>JARKIP010000013.1:0-10000000 GCA_029990175.1 Petunia secreta
AAACAGCCACTGATGCTTGCATTAGGCTAGCCTGCATACATCACACCCCTTCGGATGCGGCCCTTCCGAGACCATGCATGAATGTGGGATGCTTTGTGCACCAGGCTTGCCCTTTTATTACAACAACATACCCAGTTTTATCCCACACGTGGGGTCTAGGGAGGGTGAGATGTATGCAGACCTTACCCCCACCAAGGTGGAGAGGCTGTTTCCGATAAACCCTCAGCTAGAGACGGGCTTGCCCTTTTATTAGCGATAAGATATGTAAAGCAACGTATCACACAGATGAGATACTGTTGGACCTAAAACTAAATGATAGTGTCTACTCTGTTTGTGCAATATAGCATTTCTTTTGTATAGTACTGGACATAATATGTGAATGAATTAGGCATAGTGTACACTATGCCAGCCGATAAGAAAGAAAACTGGCCGAGAAGACAGAAATAAAAAAAAAGTCAGTAGAATATTGTCCGGGTAAATTATCATAAAAAGGTTAGAGAGAATTTAAACTCTTCCACTGACTACCTAAACCAGGCAGTGGATTAAAATACAACTAAACGTAGCCCATCTGCATCTTTTAATACTTCACTTAGAAAGCTTCGAGCAACACATGAATCCGATATGCTAAAGGTCTCTCTTTCTCTTAGTCAAACACAATAGAGACATTATCTTCCTTTAGTAGAAGGACATTATGCAGGATTAATATTAGCTAAATTGGCAAAGAAAAGCACACTACTTGCAATAAAATGCCAATAAGGTAAGAGATGCATATCATAAAACACTAATGACATGACATCTCTGCAGTTATAAACTAGAGCAAATTGCTTGCTAAGGTAGTGGATATGTACATATTTTATCAAGCCAGCAGAGCTTTTAAGGCCTTTGAATAGAAACATGCTTTACCCCTAGCAATAAAACACTATAAAAACTGCTATCTGTAATTTTCTTTTTTAAGAAAAGAGAGGAGCACTTCAACTTCAAAAACTTCATTCTACGTCATGTTTACAAGTTATAATCAACACATATCTTGATAAGGAGATTGAAATCTGTTGCATGATCAGCAAAGCTGTGACATTTTAGGCTATCACCTCTAGAGGACCAAAAATACACATTAGAAACAATCAGTAAAACTTAATAGTTTCTCTCGGTAAGGATTACTAAAACTATCCTTTTCTAGGGGCAAAAGACACTAAGCAAAAAAAAGGCTAAGACTATCTTTTTGTTGGGGCAATACACACAAAGCAAAAAACCATTCAAGAGATCAATATGATATAGAGTTACTTGGTAGAACATGGAACGGTGTCTCACCTATCAAATCAATTGTAGTCCCATCTTCCACGGTAACTTTGGTGACAGAAGCCCCCAAGTCCAAGAGTAGCTGCACGCTTTCAACATGGCCATTCAATGCTGCCATATGAAGGGCAGTAATGCCACCATCAGCAGATCTATTGATCACCTCATGCAGTGCACTGGAGCAAGCAAAAATATTCAGGTTAATGAAGTTTGATAGAAGAAAGAAATGACCACAAATCAACAAGAAAACTTGGAAAAGAGATTACAAGTCATCAAATTCTTCGACAGAGCCTTCATTTCTTGATCTCTTTCTCATGACATTGCAAAAATTAGGGATGCTGGGAATATAATCAGCAAGGAGAAGCCGGATACATCGAGAATGTCCATTCAGAGCAGCTAAATGAAGCGCTGTACCTCCATTCAGATAATCAGCCCTATGAATCTAAAATCCAATACAACTGTAAGCTTGTGATGAATCTGAGACACTACCCAACCCTCTAAAAGGAAATAGGGAAGTTGAAAAAACACAAGGAACAATATTTCTAGACAAACATAGCAAATATACCGAATATAAAGTTATCATACATTAGCTTTGAAAAGAATGAGAGTCTGAACAACCTCCCAGTGACCATACTGACATGCTTGCATCAAAGCAGTCTGTCAAGCACATGACAAAATGCTAGTTTCGATCAATTACAAAGAATGAAGTGTAAGCTATTGAAATTCTACATGGATAGATAAAACTAAAACCACAAAAGGAAAAAAAGATCTACCTGCCCTCGATAATTTCTGAGATTGATGTCAACTCCAGACTCGAGCAAGAGACTGACAATCTGATAGAACAAGGAACACTCAAATGACTGCTGGCCTATAAATCCACTAAGTGCTGACTTAAACAATGTCAACCAAATTCAAAGAACATTCAGGCTTATATTCATAATAAATAACAAATTCTGAAGATACCTCATGATGTCCTTGGCGGCAGAGTAATGGAGAGGTGAATTTCGAACACCAAAAGTTGAATACCTCACTAGGCGAGGATTATAATCCAGTAAAGCCTTGGCTTCCTGGAGATCTCCATCTCTAGCAGCAGAAACTAACCGCTCGCCTGATGCAGAGCATCCAAATGAATTGCCCACGAGGCTCAAAAATCGCATAGTTTTAGGATATCGTTCTGGCATGACGTTTAGCAGAAGAGAAGGACCATCTGTACCTTATAGCTCCAACTATATCTTAAAAGTGGTATGTTGGTGGCTGTATTTGCGTAGTGATCTTAAATCATCCGAAGCAGATGCTACCCCTAGTAGCACAGAAATTCCTTCCTTTCTAACAAACTAATAACAACCTCACAACCAAACCTTAACTTGCAAATAATATCAAAATATCAAGTTGGCTCTAACAATCAGAATCTCAGTTCTGATAATAAATCCAATGAAAGTCCTCCTTTACAAGAAACAACAACAGACTCTTTTCAACACCTCAAAACCAATAAGCTTTCTGACTTTATCAATCAACCAATCAAATAAAAAAAAACAATCTTTCTATATACAATTATGATAGGTACAATCTTGATGGTGACCAATATCTAAAAAATTAAACAATAACAAGACCTTGTCAACTTATGGTAAAAAAGAAATACCTGAGCTGGTTAAACCACAATTAAAATCAATAACTTTTCACCTTTTTTGTAGATTGTAAATGCCACAAATTCTCCTCCAACTATTCAAGATTCTACAATGCCCCTTATAAACCAAGATCAAATCTTTTACAGGAAAATACCAAGAAAGATTAAACCAAGAATGGCTTAGATCATATAACATATAAAGAACCTCAAATTCCAAGATGGGGTCCACCAAAACACATTCTTTTGATCAAATGATATAAAAAGGGAAAGAGGTATTTCCAAAAAGGGGAGACTCAAGAAATCCCAGGAAGAAGGAGAATTTGGAAAGAGAGTTTAACCAAATGGGAATATTGAGAGCCTCAAGTTCCCAAATGGGGTTCACGTAAATGACATTATTTTCATTTCACAAATACCAAGAAAGACAATGATCTACCAAGAATCTCTATTTTCTTTTCTTTTTTTAATTATTTTGTAATATAAAAATTATTCAACGCCCAATATGCTGAAATGTAGGCATAGTTATCATGTGTATATGTTGAGTTGGACAACATACAGCAATATACGCAATGTGGAATGTAAGCGGATGGTAATCGAGTTGATTGCCTCTATGGTCACTTAACTTTGGATAATTAGTCATCATGATCACTTATTTTTGTTTTGTCTTTCTATGGTCACTCAACTTTGGGTAATTGGCTACTATGGTCACTTATCTTTGCTTTGTCTTTCTATGGTCACTCAACTTTGCCCAAGTAGCTCCTATGGTCATCCAACACAGAAATCTTAAGTCCGTTAAATTTTACTGACATGGCAACTACAAAAATATTTTGGCAAGTTACATAAATAAAAAAAATTAAATTATTTAAGACCAACCCAATTAAAATTAAACCACACCCAAGAGTTCTTGCTTGAGGTGCCCCTTTTTCCAAAAAAAATGACTCCTTTTTTTTTTAATCTATCAAGAAAACCCTCTGGTAACACATTTTCAACGTGAATTTCTTCACCTAATGAAAATCTGAGCACCCAAATGAAGTTCGTCTCACTTAGCTCATTCACTTACAAATGAAACATAAACATACGAAAGACCCCTTCTTAATTAGCCATCGAATAATTCTGGAGCTTTCCTCATTCTCTATTGTTGTTTTAATTTCATGAATAAGTGGTCCTACATATGTGACCTTTTTTTTTGCTTAGAGTTGAGAGATAATCCACATACTTCCCTTCAATTCATTACAAATATTAATCAAAATAATATCATGGGATATTGCAAATCCATTGAAAGCAAAATTTGGTCCCAAGAAGTTGTTCTTCTTGACACCGAGTTGGAGTTGCTTTGCTGCATAGTCCTTAAGGAAAATATCTGAGAATGCAAAATCTCTTGAACCGGTTTTGCTAAACAAAAACAGTATTACTTAAACAAACTGTGAGATACTATATAATAAATAAAAAATTTATGTCACTTCAATAAAAATTTCAGCTTATAGAAGCGTCAAAAGCCGCTGATTCATTAAGGCCAGACACTAATTCATTTGGGTGCTCAGATTTTCATTAGGTGAAGAAATTAACATTAAAAATGTGTTACCAGAAGGCTTTTTTAATAGATTTACAGAAAAAGAAGTTATTTTTTACAAAAATGGGCACTTCAAACAAGAACTCTTGGGTGGGGTTTAATTTTAATTGGGTTGGTCTTAAATAATTTAATTTTTTCTATTTATGTAACTTGCCAAAATATATTGTAATTGCCACGTCAGCAAAATTTAACGGACGTTAGAATTTCTGTGTTGGATGACCATAGGAGCTACTTGGGCAAAGTTGAGTGACTATAAAAAGACAAAGCAAAGATAAGTGACCATGACAGCTAATTACCCAAAGTTGAGTGACCATAGAAAGACAAAGCAAAGATAAGTGACCATGGTGGCCAATTACCCAAAGTTGAGTGACCATAGAGGCAATCAACTCGATGGTACTCCACCGAAGTACAGATAATACTATTTTTGGGAGAGAAAAGTAAAAATATACCCGCATTATGTGTTAACACGAAATCAATAAATATACATATATTTGAATATATACTTATTTTGCTTAATTATAATTAATTAATATATATTTTCAACTTATTAAAATCAATTAATCATAATTATTTGATGTAACAATCGATACGATTAAACCTTTCCTGTTGGAGGATGCAGTGTAAAGATGATAAAAGTGTGTGTGTTGTTTGGGGGTATATGGGGACAGCAACTGTTTGGGCGACCTTAAACCAGCAACATGCCTGCAACAAAGGCCATGTACTTTATCATTGGGTTGCTTGGATTAATGCTAGTCAATCCGTTGGTAAGTTATTTTGTCATTTGTTTTTGTTTAAAAACAGTCCCTATTTTTTAATAGAGGTAAGGGGAAAAGGAAATAAGGAATTTATGATTTGTTTTGTTGATTGATTTGTCATATTTGAATTATTTAAAAATCGGCAAAGTACACAAAGCAGCTCGAATTCATACAGAATTTGGAGCAGGATCGTACCATATAAGAGTGTAATATAGGCAACCTATCTTATTATACATTTGAACCCGTAACATTGATCACACAAAGACAAGTTTTACCGTGCTGCAAAGTCCCTTTTAGTGTTTGAATTGTTTTACGTGATTAATAGTGTAGATCCTGTTATATTAATAATAAATTATGAAAATTGTTAAGTAGTGAATAAATATGTGTGGATCATTATACTATGAATGCAAGTAGAGAGCTGTTCGTTAGGTTGGAAAAATAAATCCTTTTAGCACAAAATTCATAACTAGGTAATGTTTTGTGTGAAATAAAACTTTGTATATCCAAAATAATCACTGAATAACTAATATAAAATTCAATTTATGGTACAAGATCCTGCATAACTAAAGCAACCTTTAGTTTACAGTAATGTGTGAAGTAAGAATAATAGTAATATTTTGATAAATTAAAGTAGGCAACTGTTATATTACACTCCTTTTATAATGATTTTTCATATAACAATCTTTACGTTCATATTTACCATATATATAGTTGTATTTTTTGATATCATCATTTATCGCATAACAATTTTTGCGCTACAATTTCTAGAAAACTAATTTGTAGACCAAAGGACCTCTAAAATGTAGAGGTGTCATGTACTCTTCAATGTCATCTTTCACAATTTATTCGAATTTGGACAAGAAATATAAACACGTTACTTTTTTGGTTTTCTTCCTACCATATCGACTAATCAAAGGGACCAAAATGTTAGTGTTTAAGCTCCTACCAACTGTGATTTGCAGCCCAATAAGTTTTATTAACATTTTCTCCTCTATGAAGTAAAAATTGTTTACGATAATTCATTTCCTATTAACACTAGAATATATTTTCAATTGTTAAGACTACTTAGCACCAACACAAAGGCCAGACTATTTAAGCAAAAACAAAGGCCAGAAATTAAGGCGCCTTTGATGAGCTAAACTTATTAAACAGCTAATTTGAAACTTAGGATTTAATTATACACTTCTCTAATTGGATAAGCTTCCTCAAAATAACTATATTTGCAATAATATATGGTATCTTTGCCAACCATATGCTTTGCTGACGTTATTATAAATAATAAAAACAATTATTAATTAATCTTTAGAAAAGGACACAAAAACTTCAACGTTTCTTGGTAACGATTGTATCTGACTCAACAATCACCCTTGATTTATCTACTGTAGTTCTTTTTAGCTACTGTGTATTGAATTAAAAATAAAATATCTTCTCTCAAATAGAGAAGCCCCATATAAATGAAAACTATTGTTTAATAAGTAACTACTCAGTGTCACCTTAAAGGTAGATAAACTGAAAAATCGTTCGTTGAGTGTTGCTATTTGGTTCTACTAAGGTTGGGCCTAATATGGGGGCCAAGGCAAGAAATCTTTGTACCTTTCATTCATTAAAATATGAATTATTGAGAAATGATTTGGCTATCAAAAGGAATGAAAAGTTTCCACTAAGATTGAATATGTGATATCATTAGAAAAAAATGAATATTTTATATAGTAATTAAATACTAGTGCATTAGCTATTCTGAAAGCTACCTAATAAAGTTATCATTAGAAAAGTCATATAATAGTTACTCGGATAATATAATTAATATATGTTTATTTGACTTTAGATTATTCTTCTTTTTGTTATTAGTATGTGATTATCTTTGGTTAATGTCCTTGTGTAACTCATGTGTTTGAACGAAATCGGTGCTCGAAAGAACAAATGTAGTTGCAAAAGGGAATTTTGAATATTGAATAGAATTTCAGTTTGTATGTGTAGAAGGTACATTGAAGATTTAACAAAAACAAGGAGAAATGAAAGAAGAGAACTTGAATTTGCTAGAAAAGAAAGGCAGCAACTAAAAATATCACCAGACGCAAAGATTGGAAGCTATAGAAGTGAATTGCTTGTTAGGGATCAAAAATATGAGCTAAAAACGATAAGATCAAAGATAAAGCTTCAGGAAAATTTTCAGGAACTTTGAACTAAATACAGAAATTTTTCTAGAATAAAGTCCTAATTATCAAAAAAAAAAAAAAAAAAAAAAATCTCTGGCTAGTCTTAAAAAAAGAAACGTGTATTTGTAAAATCCGAATTCTTTCTAAAAGTTTGTAATTGTTGGTTGTTTCGCTATCAGCAGGGTAAAAACCTGGCTAGTCATCAAAATCACCCAGCTTCGGAGGGTAATTTCTAGAGTAAAGATTTAGTGTAGGGGCCTGTTTGGCGCGCGTTAATTGATTTGTAGCCGTCAAAAACAAATTCGCTGAGAAATAGCCACCTCCGGACAAATCCCAGTATAAATACTGGGACTTTGAACAAAACTTGTTCAAGGCCCCAGTATTTGTACTGAGGAAGCTTCAGTAAACTAACCCCAGCATAAATACTGGGGCTTTGAACAAGTTTTGTTCAAGGCCCCAGCATTTTGTTATGGGACTATGTATAAAGCTTCAGTCCCATAACAAAATGATGGGGCTGTGAACAAAACTTGTTCAAAGCCCCAGCATTATTATGGGACTGAAGCTTTATATATAAAGTCTCATAACCCATAACAAAATGCTGTGGCTGTGAACAAAACTTGTTCAAAGCCCCATCGTTTTGTTATGGGACTCAGCTTTATATATAAGTCCCATAACAAAATACTTGGGCTTTGAACAAATTTTGTTCAAAGCCCCAGTTTTTTGTTATGGGGCTAGTCTGGGGTGTTTTTCCAACGCTAATGGAGCTTAAGTGTGCGCGCGAATTTTTGGCTATTCTTCAATAAATTTTGAAACGGTGGATAGTCCCCATTGAGCGCGTCCAAAAATGGCTAGTGATCAAAATTTCCCATTTCTAGAAATAGGACACTTCTGGTGCTCGTTACAAATTTTGCCCCCTTTAGAAAACTCTTACAACTTTGGCTCTTGTAAGGAATTTTTTGGCAATCACGAGATCTTTCTAGTAGCAAAGATCTGGGAATCGGCAGAAGTTTTCCTCTGGCAATCACTAATATTTTATCTGGTAGAGAAAAATTTGTGAGACTTTTTTTGAAGGTCAAAATTGTAACAACAATACCACTTTTGTCTATTTCGCCATAAAACATGGGTTTCGTTTGTCATGAACCCAACAGACTAACTACTGGGGAGGTGCACCAATAGACTGCTATTTAGGAATTATCCAGTGCTTCTAATGTATTTAATATCTAGCCAATTTAAAATACGGTATTGTCGAACCTTAGGGCTTGGTGTCCAGCAATTTAGAACTGAAAATTATCGAACCGTAGGGCTTGGTGTCCTGCAGTTTAGAACTGAAAAACTGAACTTGAAGACATTCAGTTCATTGTGTCCTGAAGTTCATAGTTTCCTAGAGTTCAGTTTCTTAGTTGTAAACTTCAGGACACCAAGTCCAAGATCACCCCTATTTTAAGTTATGGTTAAACAGTAAAAACATTAAATATTGGTTAATCTCTAAATAATAGCCCCTTAGAGTGGCTAATGGTGTCATTTTTCGCTAACTACTTACCATTTGGATTATTGCACTGTGTGGCTTTTGTTCTAACTCTTTAGGTTATATTTTTGTAGCTCAATATAGCAAATTTTGGTGTAAAAGTAGAGTTTTAGTGATTTTTCAAACCTATTAAACTAGCGGCATATATAATTGAAATAATGGTGAAAAAAGGCAATTTGTGCAAATAGCTTTTACTATTTCAAGGATTTCAATTTTGAGGAATTTACAGTAAAAATTTCGCCCAGAGCCACTTTTAATATCAGTATTTAGTTTGACGCCACTATTTTTATTGGTCTTACACTAGAGGCCACTTTTAGGCCTTTACTAAATAAACATTGACTTAAGTTCTGATCATTAACTGAAGTTCAGTCCATACAGCCCCTGGACTGAAGTTTCATCTTTAAGGAGTGAACTTAAGTCCATATGGCCCTGGACTGAAAATCTATCTTTAAGGACTGGACTGAACTTCAGTCAACATGGCCCTGGACTGAAGTTCTATCTTTAAGGACTGAACTTCAATACATATGACCCTAGACTGAAGTTCTGTCTTTAAGGACTGAACGTCAATCCATATGGCCTGGACTAAAGTTCTGTCATTAAGGACTGAACTTCAATCCAGGGCCCTGGACTGAAGTTCTATTTTTAAATCGAAAGTGGCCACAAACTAAATATTTTGGTATTAGTGGCCTGTGCCCAAAGACCAGTGGCAAAAGTGGGCTTTCATGCACTTACCCAAATTTACATGGGTTGCCCACAAAAATAAATTATTTACGTGTTTGTGCCCAAATAAAGTTAGTTTACATGGAATACCCAAGCGCCCCATTTTATGTGCACTCCCTGCCCACCCGGCCATTTTATTTACACTCCCTGCCCACCCGCCCCATTTTAATTATATATCTTTTGCAGTGTATTGTATACCTTTTTAGTATATTGTATACCTTTTAAATATACCAAATTAATTATATTTCTTTATGGAGGTGAAGGTATACTATAAGAAGTATACCATGGGGGTATACTGTATACTGGAAAGGTATACAGAAGAAAATGCCCTACAAAAGATAGTGGCACATATGCACTATATACCCCCTACAGTATACTGCATTCAGCAGTATACATGAAAGCAGTGGTCAAATAAGCATTATATGCCCCCAGGATATATTGAATTCAGCACTATACCTCTATGGTATACACTACTGAATTAGGTTGGAGTATACCAAAACAGTGGCACATATGCACTGTATACCCCCTACAGTATACTGCATTCAGCAGTCAGCAGTATACCACTATGGTATACTGTATTATGGGCATCAGTTTTGCAAGTTGACAAAGTTGAAAGTATAACATCGAGGCAAGCAAACTAGTAACTTTTATATAATTTTTGACCTAATATTAAAAAAAAAAGATTTTGATTTAGTGAATCAGGACGATCACTTGAAAAATTTGATGATAAAATTTGAAAATAATAAAGAATTCTAAGGTTGAGTAATTGATTTGAAAAAAATTGCGTGAAATTGGGAGAAAATCTGAAGGAATGATGGCTTGAATTGTGGGAAAGAAAAAGAGCGAAAGAGTGGTTACAGAGGAGAGTGTGTGTGCGTTTTAATGAAATGGTATACAGTGTAAATAAGTTTGCGAATAAAAATATAATGGGTATGGAGATGTAAATAAGTAGCGTTTGATGGGTATTTTTGTAAATCTCCCTTCAATTTTTTGGTAAAAAAGTGGTGGGCTACTTGTTAACTTAGGCTGAATTGCAGAAATATGACATGTGAACCACTGGTTTGCATAAATGCCCTCAGTAAAACTGGTTCAGTATAAATGACCTCCATTAATTTAATGAAATATTTTTCAGACGAAAATACCCCTAGCAACCAATAAAAAGACATGCACTATCCATCGCTTTCCTTTTCTCCATACACACGTTCTATAAACCCCAAAAATTCAAAACTTTTACAGATTCCTCCAGTCAAACGAAGATTCAAGGTTAGATTCCTTCAACTTCCTTGCATTAAATTTTATATTTAATTTTACTTTAAATTCTGTATAATTACATATTACCTCCCAACAATCTATGAATTTTGTTCATAATGATCCAAAAAACTTGTCATATGGGCAACACACATGACATTAGATCGATACTCAAGTAGTAAAAATATACTGTTTTTCATAAAAAAAATAATTGATATGTATTAATAGTACAATTTACAAAGAGAATTGCGAGTAAAATCACATAGCAGATCAACTTACGGTGTTACCATAAGGACCATAAGGGCAATATGTTGCCTTATATTCATTTAAATTAACTTGTAGAAAATCTATGAAGTATCTACAAGTGTTGAATATTGCCAAGACTTTAAGCCCTGTTGCAATGAGCAAATTGCCAAGAGTTTAAGCTCTGGTGCGATGTGCACCTTGACAGACTTCTTGGCTATTGCCAAGACTTTAAGCCCTATTGCAATGGAAAACTTGCAGAGAAAGTCTCTGCAAGTCTTGGTTATTGCCAAGAATTAAGCTCTAGTGCAATGGACACCTTGCACAGACTTCTTGGCTATTACCGAGACTTCAAGTCCTGCAGCAATGGACAACTTGCAAAGAAAGTCTCTGCAAGTTTTGGCTATTGCCACGAGTTTAAGCTCAGGTGCAATTGACACCTTACATAGACTTTTTGGCTATTGCCAAGACTTTAAGCTCTGTTGCAATGGACAACTTGCAGAGAAAGTCTCTGCAAGTCTTGGTCATGGCTAAGACTTTAAGCTTAAGTCTTACATCAAGGACAAGATTTTACCCAGCATTCCCTCCCATATAACAAGATACTACTTCTATCTAGGTGATCTATCCAAGAAAATCTAAGCATGTCTTTCGTATTCATTATGTGCATGATTAACACTATGGCAACACATTACATATACATTACTTACAACAGAAAATGGGATGAAAATAACAAATATATGAACCATGACATAAAATATGAAAGTGGCGCTAAAGTGTTACTCTTTCCATTCCACAACGAATGATACAAATTGGATTTCGAGAGTCAAATGAGTTTTTCTTTAACCGTAATATTTTCATATGTCTATTAAATATTTTAAATTATTAATAATTGTGACTTATAATACTTTTTATATAGTTTTTAAATATAGAAATATTATTCCGAAAAAGTTAAAAATAATATTTTCAAATTCACCGTTAAAATGAAAGAGTTTAACACTCGAAATCCAAACATGTCATCCTTAATGGAATAGAATAAACAAAGGGAGTATATTAGTGTAAAGTTCCCTATTTACTGAAATAACTATCGTCTATCCGGCCTAAAGTAATCTCTTGAAAAGCTTGGATTCTATGTGATTGATTTAATTACTCAATCATACAATTTTTTTAATCTATTCATAAGTTTATTGATATTTTCTTATAATTTTAGTAAAAAAAAAATTCTTGCGGAAGGATAGGTACTTTTGCGCGATAAGTACGTTCCTAATTAGTAGCAACATCATTAAGAGCTTGTTTGGCCAAGTTTTTGGAAGACCAAAAGTGCTTATTTTTTCATTAAAAAAATACTTATTTAAGAAAATAAAAGTGTTTGCCCAAGCTTTTAATGAAAAATAAATGTTTTTGAGTAGAAGTACAAACTGTTCTTTTAGCTTTTAGTAGAAGCTGAAAAAAGTAGCTTCTCCAGAAAATAAATATTTTTCATTATTTGGGACAGGATTATCCATATTAAACTTTCATGTTTAATTCAAAGAAGTATTATTATCTGTCCTTTTTAGTAATTTGATTATTTTCTAAAATATTGGTCAAATACAAATAAAAAACAAAAGCACTTTTCCAAATCTTGACCATACAAACTGCTAATTTCGCAAAATACTTCTTTAAAAAGTACTTTTGATAATAAGTGTACTTCTCAAAATAAGTTGATTTTGACAGCTTGACCAAATAGACTCTAAAACTTCTAAATTTGTTCCGACCAAAATAATCCTTCCACTTACATTACTTGCCCTTCACGTACGTGTCACTTATATACATATTTGAAACTTTAAAGTAAATACTTACTCGTATACAAAGAAGAAAATTTATATTTTGATAGTTGTAGCAGAAAAAGTAACTTGCTTCGGAAGCGTTTGGCTAAATGACGTTTAAGAGGCTCAGCTCAACCCAAAGAATAGTATTCAAATTTAGTGGAATTCATATGAAAAACGGCAAATATTAAATGATAATTTCTTTTACTAAATGGCGATGAAAAAGTTTATTTTGATATTGATTTTAATCAAGTGTATATACTTTTTAATTTAACACAAACATGTTATGAAGCCAAAATTGATGGAAACATATCTTTTATAATGTGGGACGCTCATTTCCTAATCTATCACATAACCAGTTTGATTTCAATCAATAAACTTAATGGAAAAGTTTTCATGTTCAATTTAATGGAAGTAAGATACACATGACATATTGAATGATTGCATCAAGTCAATGAAGGAACAATATATATGACCGTTTGTGTTGTTGAGTCTTTGTTACTAAATTGAATACAGAAATTGATTTTTTTTACTTGTTTGAGATCCGAACAATGTGGAAAGATCGTTGAAAACTCCATAATAGGTGCATCGATTTAGGACTTAATTCATTTAATATGTACCAAAGATAATTGGATTAGCGTTCTAGCTTTTACATAGACAAAATGTTACCTAGATGATCCTTCTATTTGCCTAAATTGAGGTGGCTAAAATTACCCATTCCTATATATATACTAACTGGCATTTTGGTGTCTGATTGAATCTTTAAGGATGCGTACAAGCTAATTCAAACAACACCATTATAAAACGATTAATTGTTACTTCTCCATTGCCGTTCTCCCAAATTGAAGAGTAGTTGTTTGTAATGTGGGGACAATTAAAGGAACACCTCTGCATGCACATGCACATGGGAAAGGATGAAGTGTTTTCTTGGCTTAGTCACATTTAATATAGACTAAATGGTTATGATATTTTATTAGGTTTGGTGGTGATCATATTTCAAGAACTTTTGACAATATAAGCACTTGAGACAAAAGGGTTTGTTAAATGGCAGGTGAAATTGGATTGCAATGAGGATAATCGCTCTTCCCCTCTATCGCACACATTTGACTTCTATTGTAAAATAGTTTTGATGATTGTCAGTGAATTTGCCTTTACTATCTCAATCAAACTAGAGAAGTAGCAAGATTTCAAATTACCTATATTTAACTTGCGTATTTTCAAAAATTGAGTGATGTATTAATGATATAATTAATATCGATCGAACAAAAGGTGCATAATTCAATTCGACTAGTTTCAACTAGCTCCATATGAGCAAGTAATTTTTCAATTCACATATACTTTGCGAAATTATATTGGAGCAAATGAAAATTATTATTTATTTCAAAAATGGGGAAAAAGGTGGGGGAAATGGGGAAGGTAGTAGGAAATTCATGTAACCAACTATAATACTATATGAGTAAATGAAATTATGTTGGAGTAAATGAAATTATGACCCTCTTTTTAGCTTTTATTGTTGAAGAAAAAAGTGCACACCCAAAGTGGACGGGAATAATGAGAATGACTTATATTGTTAAGATTAAGTGTTTTCTTTTTAGGGATTTTTACACTCTATACCCCTAAAATTTAAAGTATTTACAAGCCATACCCATTGCAAATTATACTACCCATATAACTAAAAGTATTTACCCAACCTACCCATTTATTATTGTATACCTTTGTTATGTCTTATAGGTGTATACCTTTAAAGTATACTGCATAAATTATGGTATACAAGTCTGGAGGAACATTTATTATTGTATACCTTTGTTATGACTTATAGGTATACCTTTATGGTATACTGCATAAACTATGGTATACAAGTCTGGATGGGTAGAGTGGGTAAATAATTTAGTGGGTAGGTCCGGTAATATTTGAAAGTAATGGATAGTAATTGTAATTATTTTAGGTTTTGTGGGTATTTTTGTAAGTGTCCCTTCTTTTTATTACTAGAACTAGAAAGCTCATTTACCAACTTGTTGAATTTGTTGTATAAGAAAGTCCTACTTAAAACTCAGAGTAATACAGACAACCGCTATACTAAAGGAACATTCAGTCCCAATAGCTTCATAATGTATAGTTAACAATATATATCACTTTCAGACTACCTTAATTATTAGAAATTTTTTTCTTTTCTTTTTAAAATTATGAGCAGCAAAAGAAAAAAACATATAATAGCACCCACATAATGCTGAGTATTTGTGACAGGGAACAAAAGATTACTTTTGGAGTAGTGAGAAAGTAGTCCTTTTCCTTTGGGTCAAATATTGTTGCCCTTTTGGATTTAAGAAGAGGAGCAAAAATTGATTACTGGTCCCCAACAATAGCCAAGTGCGAATTTTAATATGACTAGACGATTAAATATCTTTTTTTTTTTTTTTTTCAATCGGTAAGGAAGTCCTCTTAGTCCCAAAGAGAGAAAGTTGAACTACTCCTCGGCTTTAAAATAAAGGACCTGTCCCCCTCCTGACGTTTCCCTAGCGGGGAACTCTCAATAGCAATTTTTGCTTCGAGAACTTTGTCAAGCCCTCGCTAAGAGGTAGAATTAGCTAAAAGCATCGTACTTCTTCCCATAGCTAAGGATGATTGGTTCCAGCCATCCCCAACCTTAATGAATGGACTAAGGCAAAATACATAAACAGACACTTAAAGTTGGTGCCAGCTGTCAGATAGACACTTCAGCTTTCCAGATGACTTTCTAAGCACTTCATTAACTTATAAGTGAAATTTTTAAACACTTCCGTTCAGCAGATCTAATGCATGGAATACTTCTGACGTGGAAAATGAATCAATAAGAACTTAACACATATGTGACACGTGGCTTATTAATAAAACAAAACAAAATTAAATAAAAAAGGAATTAAAAGGGAAGTTAACCCCGAATTTCCCCCAAAATTCATCCTCTCATCATAACCCCTCCCCTTTTTCCTCGCCACCTGCTGCACTTCCCCTTCTCCCCTCGCCTTTCATCCTCAATTTCATTCACAATGAATTTTCTGAGAATTTAATGTACATCTCCATTACAATATTCTTACAATTTTTTATATTAACTTTAATTTTTACAATTTTAGCTTTCTTACAATTTCTTGATCTTTATATGAATTAAAACACTCAGTACCTCATTCTCAGAAAGTTGATTCTTGGGTATTATTCTCTTTTTTTTTTTTCCTATTTTTTATGTGGATTTAATTTTTAATTTGTTTTATTTGTGTATACTATTCGCCGGAGAGGTCACATGAATGAGATTTTTCTGTAGAGCTTGTGGCCTGCTCATCAGAAATGGAGGATGAAATTTGTAGAGCACTGTATATGACAAGAAGAGGATCTGTATTATATGTGTCTCGTTGAAAATAGAGATTGAAATGATTCTTGTTTGATGGTGGAATTTTGTTGATGTATGTTGTTTTGAGATGTAGTTCTTGAAATTTGTTTTTCTTTTTCTGTTTAATGGTAGATTTTCCTATCATTTTTATATCAGATATTGATGAGGGGCTTGACCTTCCTCTGCCAATGAGGATTGAGTTTATTTTAAGTGCTAATAATGCTTAAAGTTGAGATGGTCTCATTAAAAAGTTGATTGTGAATCTGGCGATTTAGGCCATGGAAATAGAGTTTTAAAGTGTGAACTCAAGTAACATTAAAAAAATGGATTTAAAAGAGGGGATGAGCGGACATCTATGGAGAGAATAGATGGGAGAGGAAAGGGGACAATGAGTCCACATTAATTTTATGAAAAAAGAAAATTCTAATTTTAAAGGCCTTCACGCACTCTAATTAAAGTGCTAAACACATATTTTGCCATGTCAGCTTGAGGAGTTTAAAAATTCCACTTCTATGTTAAAGGAGGTGTCTCAAAAGTCATTTGAAAAGTTGGAGTGTCTATTTGACAGCTGACGTCAACTTCAAGGGGCTGTTTATGTATTTTGCCTTAAAAAATTCTCAAAATGAACAAATAGAGAGGGTGTTTGAATTGTGTGACCATCTCATCTAAGGGTGGCAAACGGTCCAGTTTCGGGCCGGAAACTGGCGCGGACCGGTTAAGACTGGACCAATACCCCCCTAACGATCCCCGACCCCGGTTCTGACACGGTTTGAAGAAAAAAAACCGGATGGACCGGTATAAAAATAGACCGGAACCGGCCGGACCGAGTTAGACCGGACCGGTCCCAAAAAAATCACATTTTCAGCCATTTTGACCCCCTCTACCAACCCATAACCACCCATAACTATTTTTTTCTATAAATACCCCTTTATTTCATCATTATTTTCACAGAAATCTTCCAATTCTCTCTAATTCTCTCAAATTTTCTACAATATTGCTATTATTCTACTTTGGCTATTTATTAAAAGTTTATAATTTGGCTACTTTATCAAGTTCTAATTGGAGTTGCTATCAAAGTTATATTTGGCTATTTTGTGAAGTTTACAAATATCAAGTATTGGGTCAATTGGAGGCGCTACTTGGTTGAAATATCAATTTGGCTATATATGCAATTTTTCGATTATCAAGTATTCAACTAATTAATTGAAGTGGAGGCTCAAGTTTCAACTTCACCTCAATTATACGGTTATATTTGGTTGGTTGTTGCTCCCAAACGCACACGCAAGTATACGCGGTCGCCAAGTAATAAAGTGACAAAGTCGAGTATCGTTCCCACGAGGACTATGCAGACTAGTGCTTAATAAACAATTCCTGAACAAACTATCCAGGGGTCTTTTTCCAATGGTTGTAAGAGTTTTTATACTGAAATGCAGTAATTAAAGTGCTGGAATGTAATCAAGCAATGGGTCAAACTTTGGTTGTTAACAATATCAAGGGAGCGATCCAGGGTCAGAGTTACGAACAATCCAGTTGATGTATTCAATTGATTTCACTTCTTAAATCCCGGGTTACTAACTGACAGGTTAATTGTAATTATGAAAATCTTTCAGTTCTTCACAATCTATGCAAGCTACTTTAATCCCTGTATGTCTACGGGTTAAATCACATGCACGCATTAACGATCCTGTAATTAGTTAAACTAGGCAAGCAAGTATATGTCTATCCTACCCGCGAATTGATTCCCCGATGCCCGGGTTCACAAACTAGTTCTATTCTTCCTTATTACGTAATTAGGTTCTCTCTTTCAAGTTCAACCCAAAAACCATAGATGATGTATAACTATCGAGCTCTAACAATTATACAAGTTAAATCAAGAAAGAATAAGTAACCCGTTATGGGATTCAATCAATGGAAATCAATCTTCAACAATCAACTTTCATGTAAACTCTAACCCCAGAACGTTAGGAAATTAGCCACACATATTCATAATCACAAGGCAAAGATTTGGTGTAATAATCAAATACTTGATGTAATAGATGAAAGATTGGGAATAACCCTTGTTCAATGAAGTGTGTAGCTCTCAATATTGCTCCAAAGTCAAGAACCCTTTACAAAAACTAAGTAATAAACTATTTATAATGTTTCCAAACCCTTGGTAATAAGTTAGACCCAAAACTAGAAGGACTAGGGAGTAAAATCGAGCACAAGGGGCGCTACAACGGGCGCCCCGCGCCCCGAAAAGCGTGACACCAACCAGAACCCGCTCCCAGCCTTCGTGCTTTAGCCCTGCGGCGCGCCATGAACCGCGCAGGCCTCCTCGCGCTATAGGCTGCGCGACGCGGGGGCTGTAGCGCTAGGCCAAATTGCTCTTCTTTCGCTCCAAAACTCGGCTTGTGTCGTGCCTTTGTGTGCTCAATCCAATCTTCAAACATCCTTCAACCAATTCATGCTCAATCAAGCTTCGAAACGCTCCAAATGTATCGCGTAACGACCTACACACGAACAACGCAACATCAGCGTAAAACCACATTCACAAGCTACCAATTAAATGCAAAACAAGCTCAAATGTGCGGAAATATTAAGGAAAAGTAGGCATAAAATGCCGAACATCACCACCCCACACTTGAACCTTTGCTCGCCCTCGAGCAAATCACAACTAACTCCCCAACCTAGGTAAAACAGGTCTGCCTATGACTATGGTTGATACCGACCATTGAACCAATGCGCACATGACTACCATGGATCCACAACATGCTAATAATTTACCAAAACCAAAAATAAGAGAACAACCACCCCAAAATAGCTCAAATGCACAAACTCAACTCAATGCAACCATGCTCCCACAAAATTACACCTATCTACTCAATCAAAAGCCATCAACTTTACCTACTTCATGCAAACCACGTGCCCTCACCAATATGAAAGAGAGTGCCCCCCCCTTAGATCACACACAAAAACAAATATCATGAATAGAACGGGGCAATAACAAATGAATTCTCTCACTCTCATGAAAGGCTCACATGTCACACACAACGTACCATAGGCTTGCCCGTAGTGTAGGACTCCACTAATGTAGGCTCACTCCAATCGGGATTAACTAGGACTTTAGAAAGGTCGTAATGTAGGCTTAGGGGCGGGTAGGATACATATGGTAATAGTGACTACCTCCCTAAGCACTTTAATACATCACATTTAATTTCAAGCACAATCCTCATCAAACCACCCAATCACAAGTATCACACATACCTTCTCAATAAGTAGCATATTTTCTTTTCAATCACACACTAGCAAGGACGGGATATCTTTCTCTTTTTTTTTTCTTTTCCACAATTTTTTTCAACTTTGCTATTTTTTCTTTTCTTATCATTTCATTTTTTTCAATTTCATTAACTTCCATCCTTGCCAATGTTTTCCACTACTTCACAATTTTCATAAGTATTTCCCTTTTATTAGCTCCACTCAAAAGTCTCCCAACATCCAACCACAACTCCAATCATCTACACAATGTCAATAAAGTGCTTAAGGAGTAAGGGCCAAAAGAGTCAATTAAGAACAAATGGGTAGGCTCGGGGTGTGGGTGCCAATCAAAAAGGGTCAATTCAAATCACAACAACAATTTTTCAAGGTATATATGTAAGGGTAGGCAAGTAAAAGAAGGCCTTGTATCATCTCCCGACTAGAGCAAACCTAGGATTTCGCTTTGCACACACACGGGGCAAGTTCTAGACATTAATATGCAACATGGAGCAAATAAGAACATGCCTCACAACACACATTGCACGTAATCCACACAAAAAGGCTCAATCAACAACTCTCAACCAAGCTTCTAGAATGCAACTTGTGGAAATTTAAGCACTCATGCACAAAAGTTAGCAATCAAGTCAAACAAGCGGATTCAAGCATCTCAAGGGGGTTGTTCCATTTTTTCCTTTTTCTAGGCATGCATCAAATTAAAACCAAGGACACCACACATAGCACATGAAATCAAGTCCAAGTCCACCGGTATCAAACAAATCAAAGGCACCTAGCATTCTACCTTTTTTTTCTTAGCCTAGGGTCATCTACAACTAACTATCCTAATCCTAAAAATGAAAAACTACCCGGTTCAAAGGTCACCCCGTGGAAAAGAACCGCGGCCATAAGAAAAACCACGGGGCGGATGACATGTACCACTAATAAAACTAAAAGAAAAATCTTTTTGGAATTTTTCATTGGTTTTCTAATTTTTTTTCATTTTTGCATATAGTAAAGCAAGAAATAAATCAAAACAAAGTCAAGTGACAAAATAAAAAGTCCTAAGGTACATGCATCCTAAACCTCAAAATAAAAACTAGATAAAGGGCAGTACCCCACCCCACACTTAAACTAAGCAATGTCCCAGTGCGACAAAGAAGTAAGTGCAAAAGTAAGAGTACAAGAAAACTGCCCTGAAAACCGGATGGTGCACATGAGTGTGGACCTAGGCCTCCGCCTCATGATCAGTCTCATACTCACTGTCTGGATCATTGGCCACAACATCTGAATCAGTGTTCTCATCCTCCCGCGGATCCACCGTTCCAGCCTCAACCTCGCCCAGCAGGACTTTCGAGGTCTCCGTCAACGGGACCTGGCGGTCAATAGTAGTCATATCAACGCCCGACTGATGGGCCATAGCCTCTATCATCAAGTACTGACGCGCGGCCAAGTTGGCACTTGTCTCCCGCCAATCGTCCGCCGTCAGCTTCACCGGTGCTGTGGTGATCACCCCCTTGACCGAAGCAATGTCAAAAGGCCTCCCGAAATCAAGGACAATGCGATCCCCAACCTCATCTGCGGGGACGCCCGCCTTCTCTAAGTACCGGGTCAAGAGGTTCCCAAAATACAACCTACTACATGATTTTTCATTCCTCTCTTGTTTCATCATTCTCAACATGTAGTACCCAATGTTCACCGGCCTCCCGGTCATGAAAAAGTACACCATGCACGCCCGAGTCTTAGTGACCTCGGAGTAATGGGAACATGGAAGAATCCGTGCATTTATGAACCGCATCCATACACGCGCCGGCTTGATAAACTGTGAGAAGTGCATAAACTTATGTCGCCCAGACGCTCCTCGCCCCCACTTATGCGTGGAGCCCTCACGACACAAGGTCTCCCGCAAGGCCGTGTAATCCGGTTTCTTGATGTAATTTCTCAACTCATCATAATCGGGGTCCGCTACCCCCAAGAAGGCATTCAATGCCGTTGGATCTAACTTCACCTTCACTCCCCTAACTGTCACCATGTTATCATCCCTCCACGCCTCATCGGGCTCCCAGTTAGCATAAAGTTCTTGGACCATGTCCAAGTTGGCGTGCCCCGGACTCTCAAACATTGAGTCCCACTTGAGGGCAATGATCTTCTCGGCCACATCTCTAAACTTTTGTAGCACCGGCCGTTTATCAATGGCTTGCTCGGGGATGTACCTCGCAAGCCGCACATTTTTATACCATGTTTGGCAATCTCCCTTCTTCACGAAAGGGAGGCCATACCGAGTCTTGCCTCCGGGACGTGGTATTGGCACCGCGTCCTTTGGAATCTTGGCCTTAGCCTTTGCTTTTGCCTTGGGCTTGGCCGGTGCCTTACCCTTTTGCTTTGAGGAGGAAGGCCCGGCTTGAGGTTCTCTCCTCGGGCCCGCGGTGGATGAAGAACTCGCCTTTTGAGATGTGGCTACCATGGCACCTACACAAACACAAACATCAATGTTAGATGTATAGCTATGCACCCAAAAACAATTCAAGCTCAAGGGTACTTCCCCACACTTAGCACACACTCTCTGTGGCAATCACTTGTTTCAATGGCACGAGCACCCCACACTTGAACAAAACTAGCCTTGGCAAAATATGCCACGTTTTGAATTTTTAAAATCAAGCTAGTGTGGGTGCCTCATGATCAAATCTAGTGTGTATGCAACACCTAATGTTCATTGTAAGCCCTAAGGAATGCATTGCTACTCAAGAATTCACAATGTCATTGATATTTCATCTTTGAGGCTTTTTCACAAACACCTAGTGTGCACAACTTTGAACTAGCAATTTCAATGGATTTTGTAATGTGCCAACCCTCCCAAATTGTTGGGAGATCTCTTTTTACAAGTCACAAGTTCTATACTAGGCATCATAGACAATTAAGCATATCAAGATTGAATTTTTATGAAGAAGCTTGTAACTAGTTAAGAGAATCACCCATGAGCAATAATGAAGACAACTTACATGTTATTGAGAAGGAAGAGTAGTAATGTACTTACTTGATGGTGTTAGAAGTGATTGCACAAGATTAGGGATGACTTCAATTGTTGCAAGTGAATTAGTGTGTGTGTAGAGAGTGTTTGTGGTGAAAGTAAGGAAGAAATAGTGTTAGGAATCGGGGTTATAGGGGTGGGGAATTAAAGAATTTCGGGTCAAACCCGTTGACCCGCATTTAGAACCAAAAAAATTTGCCTTGCGCGTTTTGTTCCGCGCCGCAGGCCAACCGCGTGCTCCCTTTTTAATTCACTGCCAAGCTCAGCGCGTTTAGGCTCGCGCCGCATGCTTGTCGCGTGCAAGAATTTCCACTCACTGCCAAGCTCGGCGCGGTGGGAGGCGCGGGGCGCTCCCAACCGCGCCAAGCTTCTTGCTTCACTCTTTTTCTTGCGCGTTTGGATGCGCGGGGCACTCCCGAACACGCCTAAACACATTTTTTCGCACCGAATTTCGCTTCCAAGTACAAACCCAAGCGTGGGACATGTCTCGAGACGTCCCATACCCCTCCATGCATTCATTTCACCTTATTTAGCTCTCCCGATTCCTGCAAAAACGACACACAAAAACAACAAAAACGTGACACTATAAAAACAAGAGAAAACTAAACTATTACAAGTACAAACTCGGGTTGCCTCCCGAGAAGCGCCTTATTTAACGTCGTGGCACGACGGGTATAAATCAAGGGTCCCTCAAAGTGATTGAAGTGCGGTGATTCACCGTACCTCCCCAATAGTGTTTCACCCGTTGACCATTAACCAAAAATGTGCTTTCAGAACCCGGGGCTCTCAATGCAATCGCACCCTGTGCGGTAACACGAACAACTTCAAAAGGCCCCGACCATCTCGACTTCAACTTGCCCGGAAACAATTTCAACCTCGAGTTGAACAACAATACACGCTGCCCGGGCTCAAAAGAGCGATGCTCAATGTGCTTATCATGCCACTTCTTTGTCCGTTCCTTATATAATTTCGCATTTTCATACGCATGGAAACGAAACTCTTCAAGTTCATGCAACTGGAGCATCCTCTTCTCACCCGCTAAGGCCATATCAAAGTTGAGCTTTTGAATAGCCCAATACGCCTTATGCTCTAATTCAACCGGCAAGTGACAAGCCTTCCCATAAACAAGCCTATATGGAGAGGTTCCAATAGGCGTTTTGAATGCAGTTCGATAGGCCCAGAGAGCATCATCTAACTTCATAGCCCAATCCTTCCTCGAGGCATTCACAGTCTTCTCAAGGATTTGCTTGATCTCTCTGTTAGACACTTCCACTTGGCCACTAGTTTGGGGATGATAAGCAGTAGCCACCTTGTGGTGAACCCCATACTTAGCCAATAATTTATTGAACAACCGGTTACAGAAATGCGTACCTTCATCACTAATGATAGCCCGCGGTGTCCCAAAACGAGTGAAAATATTCTTCTTCACGAACTTCACCACCACACTCGCATCATTTGTAGGAAGTGCAATGGCCTCCACCCATTTAGATACATAATCAACTGCTACAAGGATATATTTATTGCCCATAGAAGGTGGGAATGGACCCATAAAATCAATACCCCAACAATCAAACAGCTCAATCTCCAAAATATTGTTCAAAGGCATCTCGTGACGCCTAGTAATGGTACCCGTTCTTTGGCAACGATCACATTGCTTCACTAATGCATGAGCATCTTTAAATAAAGTAGGCCAAAAGAAACCAGATTGAAGTACCTTTGCAGCTGTTCGATCTCCACCAAGGTGGCCACCATAAGGAGAGGAATGGCAGCTCTGTAGAATCGGCTCTACTTCTTCCCTTGGAACACATCTCCTAGCTAGTTGATCAACACCTATCTTGTACAAATAGGGCTCATCCCACACATAAAATCTGCTCTCATGAAGGAGTTTACGCTTCTGCTCAGCAGTTGCCCCAGGGGGATACACATCACTCACAAGAAAATTTACCATGTCAGCATACCATGGTGTTTCAGCTTCTTCTAGAGCAAAAAGTTGCTCATCAGGAAATACCTCTTTAATCTCAGGCCCCTCATCTACATGATCTCTATTCTCCAGCCTTGACAAATGATCAGCTACTTGATTCTCAGTCCCCTTGCGATCTCGAATTTCAACATCAAACTCTTGCAATAGGAGAACCCATCGAATAAGTCTCGGCTTGGAGTCCTTCTTTTCAAACAAATACCGGATTGCGGCATGATCAGTGTAGACAACAACACGAGTGCCAACCAAATAAGATCTGAATTTATCAAAAGCATAAACCACGGCTAGCAACTCCTTCTCAGTGGTAGTATAATTGGACTGGGCTGCATCAAGCGTCTTGCTTGCATAATAGATGGAGTGAAAAATTCTTCCTATTCTTTGGCCTAGAACAGCCCCAATAGCATTATCACTCGCATCACATATCAATTCAAATGGCAAAGACCAGTCAGGAGCAATGATGATTGGTGCGGTCACCAACCTTTTCTTCAACTCTTCAAACGCCTTAATACAAGCATCATCAAACACAAATTTCACATCCTTCTCCAACAATTTGCACAAGGGAGTGGAAATTTTGGAGAAGTCCTTTATGAACCGTCTATAGAACCCTGCATGTCCCAAGAAACTACGCACCCCCTTAACAGAGATAGGTGGTGGTAATTTCTCAATAGCCTCTATCTTCGCCTTGTCAACCTCAATCCCTTGCTTTGACACCTTGTGCCCAAGTACTATGCCTTCTTGAACCATAAAGTGACATTTTTCCCAATTCAGCACCAGATTTGTTTCTTCACAACGGCTCAGCACAGCATCAAGATTCTTCAAGCATTCATCAAAAGAGTCACCAACCACTGAGAAATCATCCATAAACACCTCCACAAATTTTTCCACCATGTCAGTGAAAATAGCCATCATGCACCGCTGAAAAGTCCCCGGGGCATTACACAACCCAAATGGCATCCTCCTAAATGCATAGGTGCCATATGGACAAGTAAAAGTGGTCTTCTCTTGGTCTTCAGGAGCTATCACAATTTGATTGTAGCCCGAATAACCATCCAAGAAACAATAATACTCATGGCCTGCTAGTCTATCCAACATCTGATCAATAAAAGGGAGTGGGAAGTGATCTTTCCTGGTGGCCTTGTTCAGCTTCCTATAATCAATGCAAATTCGCCACCCTGTAACAGTTCTTGTAGGAATCAACTCATTGTTCTCATTCTTCACCACTGTCATGCCCCCTTTCTTAGGAACACACTGCACCGGACTCATCCACTTGCTGTCAGAGATAGAAAAAATAATACCAGCATCCAGCCACTTGATGACTTCTTTCTTCACCACCTCCTTCATGATTGGATTTAGCCTCCTCTGCTGCTCTATGGATGGCTTATGATCTTCTTCCAAGAGAATTTTATGCATGCAGAAGGAAGGACTAATCCCTCTAATATCAGCAATAGTCCAGCCAATAGCTCTCTTGCGCTCTCGTAATACCCGCAACACCTTCTCAACCTGCACATCAGACAACAAAGAAGAAAGGATCACGGGCAAAGTATTACCTTCACCCAAATAAGCATAACGTAAATGTGCGGGTAAAGGTTTGAGCTCAAGATTAGGAGCTTTCTCAATAGACGGTTTAGCAGGAGCTAAGGTCAACGGTCTATCAAGCTCCTCAAATTTCTTCCACCCTGGGATGAATCTACTCTGCATATTAAGAACCTCCACAAATTCTTCAGTATCTTCATCCTTCAGGATATCATCATCATCACATAAGAGTGCCCTTTCCAAAGAATCAACATTAGAAGCCAAGAATGACCTCTCATCAGCAGTCAACTCATCATCTATTACTTTTACCATGGACAACTCTTCATAATGAGAAGGAAGCTGGGTAGCTCTGAACACATTAAACACAACTTCTTCCCCATTTACCTTCATGATCATCTTGCCAGCTCTGACTCTAATAACAGCATCCGCAGTAGCCAAAAATCCTCTTCCCAAGATGAGAGGAACCTCAGGATCAGCTTCATAATCAAGAATAATAAAATCAACGGGTAATATGAACTGACCCACTTGTACAAGCACATCCTCAATAATCCCCTCAGGGCATGTCAAAGATCTATCAGCAAGCTGCAGGGTCACAGTAGTGGGTCGTGGCTCACCCAGGCCTAGCTTCCTAAAAACTGAAGAAGGCATCAAATTCACACTAGCACCCAAATCACATAAAGCACGTCCAACCTCATGTTCCCTAATTTTCAAAGGGATGGTAAAACTGCACGGGTCCTTCAATTTCTGCGGAAGCTTGCTTCTAACTCTGGAACTGCACTCCTCAGTAAGTGCAACTGTCTCAAACTCAGTCAATCTTCTCTTGTTAGCAACAATATCCTTGATGTATTTAGCATATTTGGGAACATCCCGCAAAAGCTCCACCAAAGGAATATTTACCTGAATTTGACTCAATATCTCCAAAAATTTCTTGCATGCTGCATCAACTTTCTGCTTCTGAAGTCTCTGCGGGAAAGGTGGTGGTGGTCTCACAATAGCAGACTCGGGCTGCTTTTCGGTTACCTTTTCTGCTTCTTTTTCCACTTCCCTATCAACATTTGGCTCTAACTCACCAACAGGCTTCTTTGGCTTTGGGGGAACTTCCTCCAGTGCTCTTCCATTCCTCAAAGTCACTGCTTGCACAAATTCTCTAGGATTCTTCTCTGTATCACTCGGTAAAGCACCCCGAGGTCTATTATTTTGTGCTCCAGCAAGCTGCCCCAATTGTCTTTCAAGATCTTTCTGTGCATTGCTCAAATCTTTAATTGTTTGTGCCTGAGATGCTGACTCATCAATGAGCTTTTGCTGCCCTGCAAGAATTTTCTTGAGCATATCCTCCATAGTATTAGACTGCTGTGGTTGAGCCTGAGACTGCGATCCCTGCTGTGGTGCATTGTTTTGAGTAAATTGGGCTCTCTCATTACCCTGAAACTGCTCACGGGTGTCCCTCCAAGAAAAATTTGGGTGATTACGCCAACCCGTGTTATAATTATTACCATACTGATTTCGGTTTTGGCCCTGTGATCTGTTCTGATTACCCACATAATACACTGATTCTGGGTTAGAGGGACAAACCTCAGTGCTATGATCCTCACCACATACCTCACAAAAGGCCTGAACTTGCTGCACTGGAGCTGGTTGTGGCTTTGCTTGGAGAGCCAGCTTGCTGATTTGATTGGAAATCGCATCCATCTTCGCTCGCAACTCTGTGATTCCATCTAGTTGAAGTACCCCAGCAGCTTTCTGCGTAGCCGCTCTGCTAGCCCCCTCACTATGTATATTAGCTCTGCCATCACCCTGCCAATCAGGATTGCTCTGTGAAAACTTATCAAGTAAGTCATAGATCTGTTCAAAATTTAAGGCCAGCACTTGGCCTCCAGCAGCAGCATCAACCACAATCTTAGTATGTTGGTTCAATCCCTCAACAAAAGTGTGTGCAATAACCTCATTAGTTTGATTGTGGTGAGGACAATCTCTCAATAACGCTTTAAATCTCTCCCAGGCTGCATATAATGATTCGCCTTCAAACTGCCTGAAGGACAAAATTGCACTCCTCAACCTGGCCGTCTTAGCCGACGGATAAAACTTAGCCAAGAATTTCTTAGCTAAATCCTCCCAAGTAGTGATAGACCCAGGCTTTTCAGCCTTTAACCACTTCCTTGCTGTCCCAATCAATGAAAATGGGAACAAAGTCATTCGCACATAATCAGTAGGCACACCTGCCGGTGTATAAGTATCACTGATCTCCAGAAAGTTCTGCAAGTGCTGCTGCGGATCTTCATGCAGGAATCCACCATATTGCCCCGTCACATGCAGCAACTGAATCATGCCGGGCTTGATCTCAAAGTTTCCAGTAATAGCAGGCTTCACAATACTTGACTCTACTCCTTTCAGACTAGGAAGAGCCACATCTCGCACTGCTACTGTTTGTTCTTCAGCCATTTCAACAGGAAGGGATGCAAGTACGATTGCTAATGCTTCTCGATCTCTCGCTTCTTTCCTTGTCTTCCTCAAGGTTCTTTCAGGCTCGGGATCAAAAGGTGCGAGTGATTCGTCCTTTTTGTTCCTTTGCATTCAAAACCTATTGCCTGAAATAGCACAAGAAACTCAACAAAAAATTAAACCTGAATAGCAATTAAGTAATTGTTCAAAAGTAATTAGTCCGTAATTAGTCCCCGGCAACGGCGCCAAAAACTTGTTGCTCCCAAACGCACACGCAAGTATACGCGGTCGCCAAGTAATAAAGTGACAAAGTCGAGTATCGTTCCCACGAGGACTATGCAGACTAGTGCTTAATAAACAATTCCTGAACAAACTATCCAGGGGTCTTTTTCCAATGGTTGTAAGAGTTTTTATACTGAAATGCAGTAATTAAAGTGCTGGAATGTAATCAAGCAATGGGTCAAACTTTGGTTGTTAACAATATCAAGGGAGCGATCCAGGGTCAGAGTTACGAACAATCCAGTTGATGTATTCAATTGATTTCACTTCTTAAATCCCGGGTTACTAACTGACAGGTTAATTGTAATTATGAAAATCTTTCAGTTCTTCACAATCTATGCAAGCTACTTTAATCCCTGTATGTCTACGGGTTAAATCACATGCACGCATTAACGATCCTGTAATTAGTTAAACTAGGCAAGCAAGTATATGTCTATCCTACCCGCGAATTGATTCCCCGATGCCCGGGTTCACAAACTAGTTCTATTCTTCCTTATTACGTAATTAGGTTCTCTCTTTCAAGTTCAACCCAAAAACCATAGATGATGTATAACTATCGAGCTCTAACAATTATACAAGTTAAATCAAGAAAGAATAAGTAACCCGTTATGGGATTCAATCAATGGAAATCAATCTTCAACAATCAACTTTCATGTAAACTCTAACCCCAGAACGTTAGGAAATTAGCCACACATATTCATAATCACAAGGCAAAGATTTGGTGTAATAATCAAATACTTGATGTAATAGATGAAAGATTGGGAATAACCCTTGTTCAATGAAGTGTGTAGCTCTCAATATTGCTCCAAAGTCAAGAACCCTTTACAAAAACTAAGTAATAAACTATTTATAATGTTTCCAAACCCTTGGTAATAAGTTAGACCCAAAACTAGAAGGACTAGGGAGTAAAATCGCGCACAAGGGGCGCTACAACGGGCGCCCCGCGCCCCGAAAAGCATGACACCAACCAGAACCCGCTCCCAGCCTTCGTGCTTTAGCCCTGCGGCGCGCCATGAACCGCGCAGGCCTCCTCGCGCTATAGGCTGCGCGACGCGGGGGCTGTAGCGCTAGGCCAAATTGCTCTTCTTTCGCTCCAAAACTCGGCTTGTGTCGTGCCTTTGTGTGCTCAATCCAATCTTCAAACATCCTTCAACCAATTCATGCTCAATCAAGCTTCGAAACGCTCCAAATGTATCGCGTAACGACCTACACACGAACAACGCAACATCAGCGTAAAACCACATTCACAAGCTACCAATTAAATGCAAAACAAGCTCAAATGTGCGGAAATATTAAGGAAAAGTAGGCATAAAATGCCGAACATCATTGGTCGTTCCTACTTCTACTCTTTTATAATTTTTTTTGTCATATATTTATTTTATTTGCTATTATTATGTCTCAAAGAGGTTCAATTGGAACTAGTGGTGGGGGCGAGCACGTGGTCGTAGGGGAAATAGGGGTAAAGAAATTACCGTAGTTCAAGTCAGTTCACCCACATAGATGATTCTCAATATTATCATAATGTTAGCGCTGATAACATACTTGATCACGAAATGTTAGAAACACGATATGAAAATCAAAGTGAGGTTAATTTAGAAGAAACACCTGAATTTCAAGCTAGTCCACCCGAAGTTCAGCCTGACTTGCCTCTTGTACCTCCTACTAGGATACCGGTTAAACGTAAGGAAAGATCTGAGGTGTGGGAATTTGCAAAAAAGAATGTTGAATCGCAGACGGCCATGTGTGGTGTTTGTGAGAAAGTATGGGTTTTTAAAACTGGGGGTAATGAGGGTGGGATGGGTAAACTTAGATCCCACTTACAAAAGAAACATCCTAAAGAATGGTCAATGCGGGCAGGTGGTACATATTTAGGGACCGAACATGAGGGAGTAGCGCATGATGAATCTTTGGGTATCCAAACAAGAATTAACCAAACAACATGAGGGCTTCTTACTTATGATAAACAAAAGGAAAGCGAAGCTATTGCTAAACTAGTTGCCCTCGGGGGTTTACCTTATAGTTTTCCTTCTTCTACTGGTTTTGTTCGTTATGTTCAGTCTATATATAATCCCTCTTTTAAAGGTTTTCCAAGAACTACTGTTACAAATGATATTATTAAATTTAAGAACAAATATCAGGATTATTTGCGATATATGTTTGATAACTTTGACACTAGAGTACGTCTTACTACGGATATGGGTCGTTCTATTAATGGATGTGATTATATTACTGTTACTGTTCACTGAATAGATCCTGATTGGGTATTTCAAAAACATATTATTGCTTATAAAGTTGTTGATGAACCACATACGGGAAATTATATTTGTAATAAAGTTTCATCAATTTGTCGTACGTACTGTTTAACTAACAAAGTTTTTAGTATTACGGTAGATCACAAACAACACAGACGCAGTTAGGAACTTGATACCTATTTTGAACCCCCTTTTGCAGAATTTTTTCATGTTAGGTGTGCATGTCATATTTACAACTTAGTAGTAAAAGATGGTCTTGACTTGTTTAACGATATTATTAAAAAGGTGCAAATAGCTATTACTTATATTTTTAGAAATAAAAACCAAGAAAGAAGACGAGAATGGGAAAGAAAATGTATAGAATTAGGAATGCCAATTAGGAGAGTCCCAAAGGAAGTTTGTACTAGGTGGAACACTTTATATGATGCATTGAATGTTGCTTATGAATATAGAGTGCCTGTTTCTCAGACGTATAATAAGCATTTTATGGAAATCTATCACCTTAAAGATGAGGATTGGCAACTTGTTCAACATCTTCTTCAGTTTTTACAAAAATTTTATCACGCTACTTTAGAATTTTTCAGTCAATATTATCCAACTACTCCTACCATGTAATATTATATAGCCGGAATATCAGAATTATTGAAATTATATAAGCAATATGCAATTTACAAACCGGCTGTAGAGAGAATGATTGAAAAATTTAGAAAATATTTTTTTCCAATTCCTCCCCTTTTTTACATTGCTTCTGTGTTGCATCCTTTTTTTAAAATTAACTTAACTGAACGACTTGTTAGAGAAATATATGCAAATTTAGAAATTACTCCTATTGAAATTGCTACTAATGGGTATCCAAGTGTAGAAGAGGCTATTGCTAAAGTTTATGCAGATACCGTGATTGTTTTTGCAAAGTATAGAGCTTGGGCAGACACTGCTACACCAACGGAACCAACACAATCCACCGGGCAAAGTTCTTCACAGGCGGGGTCCGCGGGGATGAGCACTTTTGGGGGACTTGATGAAAAGTTGCTTTTAGAACAGGACGAGTACGGGGAGGAATACATCGAGTTCCAAGTGTATTTAATTCAATATCCCAAGAAACTTAACAACTTTGGAACTCATCATTTGGTGGATTATTGGAAGAATCAAGAATCGCAATTTCCAATTCTTTCAAAAATGGCCCGGGATATATTAACAATTCAAGCTTCATCAGTTGCATCGGAAAGCGCTTTTAGCCAAGGAAGATTTCAAATTGGAGATCACATATATTCGTTGAAGGAGGAGGCAATGGAGACAGGAGTTTTATTCAGGGATTGGATCAGAGCAGAGCGAAGAAACTTTGGTCTAGCAGAACTTACTAAGCAAAAAGGCAAAGCATATCTCGATCAAATTTTGAGCGACGGAACAAGTGAAGGGAGTCAAACCGGCAATGAAGAAGAAGAAGAAGAAGAAGAAGAAGAAGAAAAAGGAGATGATGAACAAGAACAACAACGGCCAGTTCCTAAAGAAAAACCTACAACTATCCTCAAGAAACTAGCTAATATGTTTAAAAGAATGTAATTTTCTAAATAAGAATTTTGAAATTACAAGTTTGAAAGTTTAGCTATTGTAGTATGTGTTGCACTACTTATGTCTTAAACAATTCAATAAAATTGCTCCAACTCTTGGAATTCAATCACAACTATTGTCTTCATACTTTTTATTTTTAATTTATAGTTTGCACAAAAATACTACAATTAATTACTAGTTTGTAAATTAGTTCAAATTGGATTTTTCTAAAATTAATTCAAAGTTTGAATTTTGAACTTAACAAATTAATTCAAAATTTTGAACTTTGAATCATCACTTCAAAATTTTTATTACTTCAAAGTTTAAAAAAATACTACAAGTTTTTTAATTCTAAGTTTAAACTTTAAACATTGAAATAAACTAAACATTCCAAACATATGTACAAGTAAAAATTTGATAATATTTTGTTGTAATATTTTTCAAATTATCCAGCACTTTAAATAAAACACAAAGGAAAAACAGAAAAAAAATATATTTGGCCGACTGCCGGACCGGACCGGCAGTTTGGGCCAACGGCTCTCTTTCAAATATAGCCGTTGGCCAACGGCAAAAAACGGCTATATTTACCTACCCCCCCCCCCCCCCAAACGCCCTCCATACCCCAACCTATTTTTATATATATATATATACCCTATTATTTCACCATTATATCACACAATTTAGCATATCAATTTATCTTTCAAATTACTCTCAAAGGCTATTTTCTAAATTTCTTCCAAAATCCAAACAATTATAATCGCTGAAAATCAAGCTCCCGCTACTCCTGGTCCTAGTGAAACATGAATTGCGGAACGAAGATGTCGTTTTATAGTGTGGCAACTTATTATGAAAGATACTGAAACTCAGAAAGCTAAATGTAGCCTTTGTAATAAAGAGTGGCAAATTTACACTGGCAACTACAATGGAGGGATGGGAAAGTTTAGGCAACACTTAGAAAAACGTCACAAGACCGAATGAGATAGAATAAATGGCTTTATTCCGCGTGATTGAAAATTTGAAGAGATGGCTAAGTGAATATCTATGTCATTTCAATTATGTATTTTCTAATTTCTAGTTTATTTAGTATCTTTGTAATTTTCAATTTCTAGTTTGTTTTGTCATTTCAATTATGTATTTCCCGAATTTTCAATAAATTGTGTGTATTTCTTTTCCAATCAACGTGTTTAGTGTTTATTTATTTACTTTACATTAATAAATTTAAAAATATAATTTACATAATTATTACAAATGGTGTAAATTAAAAAAAAATTTCAACTTTATTTTCCTAAAGGAAAAAAAACTAAAAAAAAATTAAAAAAACCGTTAAACCGGACCAACCGGCTTAACGGTCGCTGGTCCTGGTCCCGATCCGGCTCCAATTTTTTTAACCGGATGAGACCGGACCGGTAAGCCGATTTTTATCCGATTTTAAATTTTTTTTGGACCGGATCCGGACCGGACCGTTAGCCACCCTTAATCTCATCTAAGAGATTAAGCTGTAAGATGTGGTACACTTTATCCCCTCATGTGCGGGCCTGATTCGATCCCAGAACCTCTACCTGCTCTGATACCATGTTGAATTGTGTGACCATCACATCTAAAAACTTAAGCTGTTAGATGTGGTATATTTTATTTATTTAATTGCTTTCTCAATATGCTTATTTTGAGTGCTTTTTGGCCTTTAAACTCATTGTCTATTTGTTGTGATGTTTGAGAAAGACTGAAAATACTTTTAAGCACTTACTTTTAATCTAAGAAAAGTAAAAAAATAAACTATAAGTCATAAATTGGAGACAGAGGCTAGATTGATATTTTCAAAAAGTCAATCCAAACACCTTTAGAGTCATGTCATCATAGAAATAAAAGAAGGGTATATTACGATTACAAAGAACTTCATAATAATGTAAGAAAACAAAATTCATTGTAAAAATTGCAATATACTTATAGGAATTTTCTTCGCAAAAATACAGACACTTATGCTTGTACTTGGATCGGCTTTTCAGTTTTTACATAAAAGTACAAGTTTTAGAAGTTATTTACAAAATATAGAAATATTTTAGCAAAATTACCCAATATAGAGGAAATAAAAAGTTAATTACAAAACATAGCATAACATAGCAAAACCTTACATTCTTCCTCCCATTTTCCCCACTTTCACTTTTTCTCCTCCCATTTTCTCTAATTTCACTTTTCCTCCCACCCCAATTTCACTTTTATTCCTTCCATTTTCCCTCCAATTTTACTTTTCCTCCTCCCATCCTCAACTACCTCGTATCTCGTTGTATCTCACTGTATCTCGATGTTTCTGGACTACAAACTACCTCGTATCTCGCTGTATCTCAACTACCAACCACCTCGTATTTCAATATATCTCAACTACCAACCACCTCGTATCTTGCTGTATCTCAACTACCAACTACCTCGTATCTCGCTGTATCTTGCTGTGTCTCGCTGTATCTTGCTGTGTCTCACTGTATCTGTATTGTTTTGCACCGTATCTAACTACTTTTAGATTGTATCTAGCTGTTTCTAGACTGGTTCTGCATCGTTTCATCCTGTTTGTGTGTTGTTTCTCACTATTTCTAAACTATTTCACATTTTTTGCGTGGTTTCACATTATTTTTTATATTTTATTTCATACTTTTTCACTAGCTGTTTCAGCGTTAAATCTCGATGTATCTGCACTATATTTGCTCCGTATCTAACTGTATTTCGCTTTATTTGCGCTGTTTTAGGTTGTTTCAGCATCGTCTTAGGTTGTTTCAGCACCGTTTCAGGTTGTATCTCACTGTTTTTAAGTATTTCACCTCTTTTGGCGTTGTTTCACACCTTTTTTAATATTTTGTTTCAAACTGTTTCTCAGCTGTTTCAGATTTTTTCAGCACCGTTTCACACTGTTTCAGCGCTGTTTTAGACTGTTTCGGCGCAATTTCAGATTCTTTCAGCGGTGTTTCAAATTGTTTCAGCGCCATTTCAAACTGTATCAGACTGTTTCAACATCTATTTCAGATTGTTTCATCGATGTTTCAGTGAAACGGAGGCGGATTAGCATCAAAATAAACTCCAAAGTCACTGGACTTATTGAATAGATTAACTTAATCTACAAATGATGACAAAAGTAGTACAACACATCACAAATTTAAAGTAGTAAATATATAAGATTCAAAAAAATAAAAAGGCACATGTGTTTGGTCCAGAAAAAGTTTCATCCCTCCTTCAACTAACGCCTCTAATTGCTTAAACCCACACGTGTTTGGTCCAATTGTGCAAATCAATTTCGTTCTACGTGTACTTCGAAACCCATTCTCCTTTAACTCCGCCTCCGCTACTGTATCCACTTCGAACGAAATCAAATCGGTCCTTGGTGCAAGCGTCATGGTTGATAACATGGAGGAGCCATTCTCCGATAATAACACCGGTGATGGCTTTGACTCGTCGAGATCTGACGTGGATGATTTTACAAGTACCGTCTTTTGTAACAGTTTTTTTTTACCGGTAACTGAAAACTGCTACTACTATCGGTGGATACGAAAGGGATGAAGGAAGGGTTAATTGTTGGTTATTGGTGCAAGGCGGTGGAGGTGACGACGGCAGAGATGGAAAATTGTTGTTGGCGGAAGAAGTGGCGACGTAATCGTCGTTAGACATCGGAGATGACAGTGAGACGGCTGCGGCGGAATGGGAATTAAGGGTGATGGAGTAATTAGGGCTAGAAGAAGAATAGAGAGTAAAGTGAGAGATGTTGTAATTTGGGGAAATAAAAGTGAAATGCCTTGATTATTGTAAAATGTGTTAGGAAAATAATGTTATGTCTTGTAATTTGAGAAACGTTGCTATTTTTTTTTTTTTTTTTTTTTTTTTTTTTTTTTGTAATATAGGGGTGTAGGTTTATATATTTGTGTAAAAAATCGTTTCGACAACGACAATGTAGATCTTGAGTTATCAGCAGAATCAAAATTTAAATATTGTGAATTCCGACAAATTGTATTAAAATCATATATCTTACGATATTTCTACTTAGTTACCACCCTAACAACTTGTTTGGATGGTTGTAACTCATGGTATGGTATTGTATTGTTATCATGGGTACGACGTATGTATTGATTGTTTCTCTAGTTAACGTTGTATGGTATCGTTAAATCCATGGTTATGTAACTATGAAAACTATCACTTTATGTAACGACCGATTTGGTCGGATCACGTCGTTACCTATTTTTATTACCCATCATACCCTCACTTATTATTTAATAATTTCATTTTACCCTTTACCTTATTTTCAAAATACGGTGTTAGCGGGGTTGGGCTCCCCCTGTAGAAATGCAACAAACACGGGACAGCCGGGAACAATGACCCTTCTCAAGCCTGAGGCCTAAGTTGGACTTTCTCTTTCTGCAACTTGCCACTCCGAAGTTTAGGATTTCGTTTAGTACCGATGGGATTTTTCGAATGGTAATGAAGCTTGCCATTCTATTTATTTGGCTGAATAGAAACTTATTCTTGCCCCTTCCCTTATCAACCACCGTAAATAATACAGTCTATCCAAATATTGTACAATACAATACGATACAGTAACATACGATACAATACAATACAACACATTATGAAACAATGAGTAACAACCATCCAAACGGAGTGTAAAGAAAGGTTGTGCTAAACAGCGAAACCTATCACGCCACCCCCACAATCTCATCTCCCCCATCAAACCAAGATAACGTTTATTGTGAGAATAAAAGAAATAAAATAAAAACAAAAAATTAAAATACAATTTTGATGACAGAATTGATCTAAGGAAGAATGAGAATCTCTAACAAGGGGGATAGGCTATATAGGTGCTTAAATCAGGGATGGAGACTTCTATTCATTTTGAGCATTGTGCCAATTCATGCACGAACATTTTCTTGTCAAAGATTCCAATATTTTAACTTTTGATTTGCTTTCTCTATTGTATAAAATAGGTAAAAAAAAAAGTTACTATAATTGATTAAAAGTTTTAGAAATTCCTTAGGACCTAGGCTAAAGCTAAACGTACATGTGGATCTTCAATATAGAAACTGTTGAGGACTGTTTGGTTGGAATAAACAAACAAACGAAAAGGAAAGGACAAAAGCAAAGTTCAAAATGTTCACGGAAATCCCTCCATATGTCCTGTTTGTCTTCATGATCAAATGGATCGATCAAGAAGATTAGAAAATGTAGAATCTAAGCTCTCCAATAATTCCTTTATTTTCTTATTTCATTTGAAAAAAATACAGAAGTAGTTCAAATTAATTAAAGGTTTATCTGATATTTATAATGTGACGCAAGAATTAATATAATTCACCCCTTTAAATTTGTATCTTTTTTATCTTTAGTTATTTTCATTCATAGGTAAGGTGGATTAGGTGACTAATTAATAAGGAGGCCGAGATCCATCAAAATAAATTTTAAGATTGTATTTCGTAGAAACTAGTGATGATCACCTTAATTAGATGAAGCTGTAAATTAAATTCTGATGGAGCCACCTCCTTGGTTTAACCATTACTCCGGGCTGTCCCATATTAGTTGGGACCATAGTTAATTAGGGTTCACATGCCATAATTATAGCTAACGAGTAGTGTAAAGAACTAATCATAACTGAATTTGGGAAAACTAGCTAACACGACTTTAATATAAAGTTTCCTTTATCACCATCGACAAAAATAAATAAATGCTCATTAATTAACATAATAGCCTTAACAATAGAGTGAACTTGGTCTAATCTTGGATTAGATGCAACTTCGACAAAATTGGGATAACCAAATCCTTGCCGTATACTACGATCGAGGGCTTCCAAAATTCAGGTTACACAAAAGTCAAGATAGTTAATTTTAACTAAGCTCCATGACTTCATCTACTCCCCATGACATTGTTAAAATATGAAAATTTATTTGTAACCTTTTCAAGGTCATTGAATCCCAATAATAATAGTAATAAAATGTAATAACAAAAAGTGAATTTTCAATCTCAATGTCATTGTTTTAACAAATTTTCTACCTTCGACTTACTTATTTATAATTGTGTTGCCACCTTTCTTTGACTTTATTGGCCATCCTCATGACGGTTTTAACCCAATTAAGTTACTAGCACCTTTAAAAAAAGATTTTTGGCAACTCCCTGCTCCCTTCAGCAACTTTTGGTTTACTTCCTGTGACTTCATTTCTTGTGACGTTATTGTAATTATAATGAGAGTAAAGTGAGTAATCTTGACTTTACTCGTAGAATTCTAGAAAGCTGGAAAATGTGGATCACGTCGTACTATAGTATGTAATAATGGAGTATTAAAAAGTAGATTGATGCAACTTTCTGAAAAAGTTATTAACTTATATAAATTTACAAGAGATGGTTTATCTTTAAGTTACCAGCAACGTCTTGTTTTTAAGATGGAGAAAGTACGCTGTATGCACCGTTATTTAATTTATACCAACAATGAACACATAACATGATGCAATTCACAAAAAATCCAAGAATCCCTTGGTGGATAAGTCCAACATCGTTCCATGAAAGGGACTGTATGACGATGAAGTCCTTACCTGGGCTCTTTATTCATTAAGTCATTGCTTAATTAGAACAAAATTTATTATACACAATTCTCCTTATTTTAGCACTTCATCTTAGCTAACTTACATAATTTGAGGGTAAAGTAGGAAGGCTCTTTCTCATAGATTAATAATACAAGCAATAATTGCACCAATTATAAGTTCATGATTCTTACTTTATCAGCTATCACCAGAGCAAAATCATGAAATTTGAATACCACTAGCGCTAATATAAAATAGGGTGACATAAAGTAGAAAATCCGTGTTCTATGTAGCACAATTAGTCCCATAGCTGACTGCACTTTAGACGGCGCAAAAAGTTTAACAATTAAAAAGCAGTGAAAAAGGTGAAAATGAAGACACATTAGTCTAAATTTAAGTTTAATAAGTACTTTTTGAGCTTTTTTATCACTTCCAAGACTATTGTGGTCCAGTGAAGCCTGTATTGAGTACCACTTCTTCCCATTTCTCATCTCAAAAAAACCCAAAGAAAAAATAAAATAAAATAAAATAAATTATAACTCTACTCAGGACACAAAATTGTTTGACTTTCAGACTTTGTTTTCTTGCTTTGTTTTGTCTCACGCACAAAGTGACTTTCATGAAATCAAATATAGAAAGGGAATAGAAGCACCGAAAACAGAATGTAATCAGACTTGGAAAGTTAGTGAGACAAAATGATGAAAAGATTAAAAGATGAAAATTGGCAAATTATGGTCCCCTCCTATATATTGTTTTTCAAAGTTATAGATAGCTCCAATTAAATTCTTTGAAATTAATTACCAAGACTAGTAACTTTAGATTAATGGTGCTATTAAAAGAAAAGTCATTTTACTTCTTAACTTTTACTTGGAATGGACAGTTTAATTAAAATAAAGCAATACAGGCATATAAAAGAATATAATTACTTACTAAAAAATGGTTGGAGCTTTTACGTTAGTTTATGTTTATTATTATAACTCTAGAAGGCTAGATATGATAAATGGATTAAATTAAAATATAAGTTAACAGCCAATTTACTTAAATAACTCAATTTTTCATACAAATTGACATGATTCAATATCATTAAAATGGTGATTCACTTTAACCAGAGGCGGTTCTAAGATTTTAAGAGGATGGATTCACCAATATTAGAGGCGGAATTATCGCATCCCAAGAATAGCAGGCGAACAATCTCTGTCGAAATTTTTTATTTATATATAGATAAAATATCATATTATTTGATGATATATTAAATAAAATAATATTAAAGAATATTTAAATATTGATCGATCTTTGCTTCTAAATATAAGTGAACTACCGTTTAACCAAGGGAACCATATTCACGTTTAGAACATGGGTTTCCGGACATCATATTAGACATATTTTAAAATATTTGTACATAAAATATCTAATTTCGTCGGGCACCATAGATTCAAGTGAACCGTATTTCAAAGAGAACATCCGGCTCTGACTTTAACTAAGGAAAGCAAAAATTAATGGACAATTTGATAGGGAAGTGATAGTATATTAATCTACTAATCTAGTAAAAAAAATTCAAGAAGCTAAGTGGGAAAGGACCATTTGGTTTCACAGTGAAAATTCAATTGCTTACTGCTTAGCAACACTGTTCCCTTTCTTTATTTCTTATAGCTAATTGAGAGACTTAAATGTACATTGGTTTTGCTGCTGTGGTTTTCTTCAAAGTCAACCAAAAAGAAGCCTTGCATTTGGTGAGAGATCATAAAAGAAATCACCTGCCCCTTAATCCATTTTTTATTACAACAAAGTATAAACATATTAAGTATTAACTATTTTTGTCAATCAGATGAATCATGAAAGAGAAAATGGTTGTCGTTTATTTATATGTTACAGATCAAAGCTTGGATCATCAACACACAATGCCTGTGGTGCTCTCTGATCTAAGACTTTAATTGCTTAAAATTTTTAAATATTTTTTAGTCTTAATAGTATACGTTTGTGCCATATGATCATTTACACCTCTCAACCAGCCCTTCACAGTTTCTCTTTCAGTAAATTTGACCTTGCAGGTTCCTTTTTCTAGTAAAAATCATTAAAGACCTCTCTTTCAGAGTATTTATCACTACCCTGCCAGTTGCTTATAGCTCTTCTCTTTCTCTTCTTTCCTCCAATTCTTTCACATTTGCATCTATCTGTTTACTTGTCACAAGGCACAAAGTTTGACTCTTGGTGAGTTTGTCTTATATACTTTTCAAGAAAATATGAATTGGATTCTTGTTAAAATTCAAGAAAGTAGTGTTGTTTCTCCATCAAACCAGCCATTTTACCTCCTTCAGCCACCACCACCACCACCATTAACACAACTTTCTACACATTCTAGTAGTAGTAGTGGTGGTGGACCTTTTAATTTGAATAACAAGGTAAGTCCAAGCATACTTCTTGTCATCATAATTCTAGCCATTATCTTCTTCATTTCTGGTTTGCTTCACTTACTTGTTAGATTCTTATTGAGGCCACCAAATAGAGATCCAGATGAATTAGACAATGTGACAGCCCTGCAAGGGCAGTTGCAGCAGCTTTTTCACCTTCATGATGCTGGTGTGGATCAGTCTTTTATTGATACACTTCCTGTTTTCAATTATAAAGCCATCATTGGTGTAAAAGATCCTTTTGATTGTGCTGTTTGTTTGTGTGAATTTGAGCCTGAAGATAAGCTCAGATTGTTACCAAAATGTAGCCATGCTTTCCATATGGAGTGTATTGACACTTGGCTTTTGTCTCATTCAACTTGCCCTCTTTGTAGAGCTAGTTTATTACCTGATTTCTCTTCTTCACATCACAATCATGGTTGTTCCCCTCTTGTCCTTGTGCTTGAATCTGGTAGTGAAAGTTCAAGAGAGAATATTGTTCCTCATAGTCATGACTTGGGATCATTATTGGCAAGGAACAATTCAATTTCAAGATTAAGTATAAGTTCTCATTTTGAAGACAATGTTTCAGATGTTGTATTGCAAAAGTCTTGTGAAATTCAAGTAAAAGCAGAGGAAGGTGAAAAAGTTGTCCAAGTGAAGTTAGGAAAATTCAAGAATGTGGAACCACAAGAAGCTGGTGAAGAAGGAAGTAGCAATAATATTGATTCAAGAAGGTGTTTTTCAATGGGATCATTTGCTTATATCTTAGATGAAACCACAGCTTTACATGTTCCTATTAGGAAAACACCATCAAAAAAGCCTTCAACAAAGAAGCCAAACTTGCCACCATTGACACCAGGTCATAGACCAGCTATGTCTGAATGTGGTGGTTGTGATTCAAGAAGAGAATTCAATGGATTTGAAGCCTTTAAGTTTGCTGAGAACTTCTCCATGCACAACAACAATGTCAATCATGAAAACAAGATTCTTGAAGAAAGGAGTAGCAAAAGAGAGAGCTTTTCAGTGTCCAAGATTTGGTTAAGAGGGAAAAAGGATGATGCTAGTAATAATTCAAGAAGGGCATTTTCTTTCAGGTTCCCGGTCAGCCGGAATAGTCCGGCCGTGGTGGTTCCAGGCGACGCCGGTGATGAGTTGAAGGCCAAGAATGGTGGTGGTAGTAGGAGGACAGTTTCAGAAATTGATATAGGTAGATGGGTAAATAATAATGGAGAGTGTGATGAAGAAAATCAATGCTGCAATAGATTGGAATATCAACCAAAAACACCATCTTTTGCAAGAAGAACTTTGCTTTGGCTTACGGGAAGACAAAACAAAGTTGTGCACTCTTCTTTCTCATCCAATCTCTAGTCTTTTTTATTTTTTGATATCCTTTTTCTTTTTTTCACTTTATCTAATAGGTGTAGAGGTAAATTACTAGGGAGGAGGTAAAAAAAAAACAAAAATGAAAAGAAGAGAAGGAAATATATTTGGAATAGTATCTCAATACAACAACATTTTGCATTGCATCTTCTGTATCAAATTGCTGGCTTTCCAGAGTAAACTGCTACAGTAGATAATCAATTCTTTTTTCAATTTTAGATTAGTGGTTTCAGTTTGTGAATTTCAAATTAGTTTCCAAGTAAGTTTACAGCTGTGCTCCATAGTTTTCGAGTTTTCTCCGTCATGTATTTATGAAGAAGTTTTGGCAGCAAGTTATAGTAAAGACTATTAAAGGTAGTAGATTAGTAGTTGTGGTCACTTTTTTGCATTCAAGGAGGGGAGGTTAGGTTAAATTTGAATTTGTTTCCGAGCTACAAATTCAGAGAGATTCAAAATCTGATAAATGCTGGCTGAATTTAGTTTTAACACTACTTCAAGAATCAAGGAACTTAAATAGTAATAATATTGATTGTACTGCCAATTAAATTTGAATGCAATTCTCTCTAGTAGTCTCACAGAATGTTTGAGTTCATGTCTAATGCTTGTTTCTTCAGATACATATTTAAATGAACCACAAACAGAAACAAAGTGTACTTGGTGACCAAGGAGTGCGAAAATACTCTAGGTTTCTCTTTTAAAAATTTCAATCAAATCATATGTTCAAACGAACTAATTCAACGTTTCTTTGGGGCGACTCCTTCCTGATCTTCACTTCTCAGCCTCATTGCCGTGACCATCTGAAGCTTGATTTCACTCGGGAATTAGTTCAAAAATGAGTTATTTAGCTTTTTATAATTTTGCTGGAAAGTAGTTAAATTTGACGAAACAATACATACGGCAGGATATTTAGTTTAATTGCTCATCCATTTAGAAATCTCTACTAAGTCTTGGAAAGTTAGTCATTGATTCACTTACCTATTGACTTAATATTACTTTTTTCAGATGAAACATCGAAACGTGACTAATGACTAATGCTTAGACATGGCTGTCAACAATAGTTGGTAGGAAAGAGTTTTCAAGGGGACACCCTGACTTTCCATTTCGAAAAGTATAGACTCATCCATTGTTCGCTTAATTGCAGTAATTATACATTGTATCATGTTAAGATATCCAATTTTATTAATCAATTCTGCCATTAAACTACTCTTGTCAAAATTCAAATGTAGCGTTTTCCTTTACTCTTCCACTTCTCAATAGCATTTCTATTTTGATGCTTTGCTCTGAAAAATTGTGGAATGTATACTTAATCATCCACATATTACTCCGCTAGATGATTCCATCTCTCGAAATTCTAACAAAGAGAACTTTTGGAAACTTGCTTGGAAAGTTATGAGTGTACTACATTTGATCCGCCTAATCTTTTAACATCTTATGAGATGATCATTGACTAGATGAGGCGAAAATCTCGTGAATTTTTCACTTTATATATTTTTTAGAAATTAAGAAAACATAGAAATATGTGAAATTATCATTACTATAGCAAATACATAAATTTGTACACAATTTTTTTCTGTTAACATAGCCTAGATCACAGGTTGAAGGGGAAATAGAATATTACTATGTGCAAACGGTCACCACTAAAATCATTTAATTAGAAGCTGCAACATTCCATCTTGGTGTGGGTAAGGTCTGCACATCTCATCATCCCTAGACTTCACTTGTGGGATAATACTGTATATGTTGTTGTTGTTGTAGAAGCTGCTAACAAATGTTAGAATGAGATTCAAATTTTTTAATAAGGAGAAAATATCCTTCTCTCAAACGAAAGAACAATCAAGATAATATCCTCTACTCCTACGCAACTAAAACAGTTGCAAGAAATTGGTAAAGCACAGGCTGTTGAATCTCATTCAATGAATAGCATTTTCTTTTGATAAATGAGAAGAAAGAGATAAGAGGGGCTAACGAAAACATTAATGGCTGATGTTATTATTGTCACAGGTACAGTTAAGAGCTGCTGTCTCTGGTGTTATGTATCTGGCCTAATATCTTCGACACCTCATTGCCATTTGGTCCTACATATTAATAACTAGATCCGTCTATTCTTAGACTATTGAGAAAATAATATCCTTTCTATTGTTTCCAAATATTTTGGGTTGCTTCTCAGTTCTCTCATTACAAGATTGTTACTACTACTGATTAAACTTTTAGTTAAGTTGTTCAGTAAGTAAGTTTGAGCTTTTACGGACCTCCATAATTAACGGTTGGTTGCTAACTCTCACTTTTATTAATATATCCAATCTTGTTATTTCGTTGAAAAATGAAGACCTTATAGTTATATAACATGATATAATTCTTTAATTTAGGGTGGACTCATTTGGCATGAGATTATCTTACAGACAGCTGCACCATTTGTTAGTTGTTACTACACCATTTTCGAATGTTTTTAGAACTATTTAAGTGAATGCATACATTCTCTCACAAGTATTACCCGTGCAACGTCGCACTGGTAATAAGAACTCAACGAGACAGCAAAATTATGAAAACTTTTGGACAATAGAGCCTCTTTGGTAACTGCCTTTTTCTTTTGAATTCCTATACGGCAGAAGTGATTTTCGTTAACTTCCTTTTTCTTTTGACTTACGGAGTACTAATATTTTGTGCACACGAGGCCAAAAAGGAAATCTGTAAGGTCAAAGCTAGTGTCACAGGATAAGTTTGTTTCCTAGTATATGAGGTACTAGTCCTAGTAGTTTTTGGAATTTTTGGTCTACCGTTTGTTTGAAGTAATGTAAGTTTGTCCTTTCCATTATTGTACTGTACAAACAGCTAGGCAGAAAAGGGCACATGCGTCGTGTAATGGTACAGTACGTGAATTTCATGCAATGTAGAATGATTGCGCTTATTTTGTGGGCACGAGGAAGGAGCCCATAATCTTAAGTTTCCTTCACTTTATCCTAAAGGGAAAGACATTTGACACTTCATGAATCAAAGAAACAACAAGCTTTGACTACTTTAAACTTCCCTACATATAACTATTATTAAAATGTACAAAAAATATCTGCTCAATTTGCCAGAGAAATAATCTACTCAACGAATCAAAAGTTCTTATCAGCAATATAATATACATTAAGCAAAGAAATAAGCCTTGACCTGATTGCGTGTAGCCCATCACATCTACCTATTGGCCCCTCTTGATGATCAACAAGGTTCCAAGCCTTTTTTCTAGCTCGAAAGCAACTAAGCTATTGAGATGCACATAACTATCCTTTTTAGCTTTTCACGTAAATTTCTAGCATACTATTTCCTATTCATTGAATACAAGATAATACATCATCATTATATACCTTGGGTGAATACATATATAAAAATTAACACCCAAGTAAAATTTTTTGATTCTACTTTATTACAAACTGCTTCAACCTAGTGCTAAGGGGAGGCTTGAAAATTAGTGAAGCCCAAAGCTCTAGCAAGCTTTAGGAACAAGAAGCATGAGTATATAGCTAAAAGCCCAACACCAAATAGCTTGTCAAGCCTCATATTCCTCTTGGGCAATACTACCAAGGCCCAAAGTAATCCCAATAGCAAGAACCCAATGGTCTCATAGATAGTTGAGTCTGTTGGAACAATATAACTGGATGGAAATGCTTTCCAAGTTGTGAAAATAAATGATAAGCCCAAACCAACAAGTGTATTGAAGATAGGCCCAGCAAAGCATCCACATAGGGCCACTTGAGCTCCTACTGATCCACTAGCTTTGGCCATTGTCACATTAGCCACCAAGTCTCCCAATGAGTTGCCCCAAGCAAGAACTGTGAGGCCCAAAATTGATGGGCTTATCCCAAGGATTAGGCCCATTGAAACCAACAATGAGATAAGCTCTTCAGCCAGTATATAAGTCCAGGTGATGCTCATTAGAAAACCAAGCCCAAGCCACAAAAATTTGTATTTTGTTGGAGGGTGAAGCCCATCACTAGTGAAAAATACAAGAATTCCACAAGCAATTCCAAGGACACCACCAACTGCATAGGCCCAAACACTTGATTCAGGCCCAGAGAAATCCCAAATTAGAACCAATAGCAAAGGAGCTAAAGTGATGGACACAATTCCAAATGACTTGGACCATTTCTCCTCTGAAACATCTGGAATTGTCAACTTCCTTGGCAAGTCGAGAGGCCATTCAATTACATACCCAAGTTTTCTCAACAAACAAATATCTTTCCTCTGCTTTTCACTTTGAATATCACCCTTATTCACCAATAAAGGTAACCTTAATTCACACGATAACTCATGAGGCTTTTTCACATCACAAGCTATTGGTAAAACTAAAGAACACTCATCGATTTCTGATGAATCCAAGCCCTTCTCTTCTTTAACATAAATTTCTGAGATAAAGATGAAGCAAACATAGACAAGGTATAGTAAAAGGAAAGCCAAAGCACCCCACAAGTTAATCTTGCCGATTATAATAATAACAAGAAGGCAAGTAACACAGAGAATCAAGAAAAGCACATTCCCAATAAAACTTGACTTCTTGATTTTCCTCCCATGATGACTAATTGAAATGCTTATAATTCCAGCAACTACACTTGAAACAAAGAAAGCACCACCAATTATACTATTGAGTCCAACACTATCATTTGTGCCATCATTCATGAAAGAAACAATACTAGAAAACAAGTCAGGTGCACCATTTCCAAGAGAAAGAAGTGTGACTCCAGCAATTGTAGGTGACAGTTTTAGACTTTTTGATAAGCCTTCAAGTGAAGAACAAAAATAACTACCGGCTGTATCACCCAATAAGTAGAAAAGAAGAATAAGCCAAAGAGATAGCAAGATATAGCCAAGAGTTGGGCTAAAGGTACAATAAAAAAGCTCTAGATAAAATATATATCCATCAGGTTTACACCCTTCATTGGATTTAACGTAAGTGCACTTTTCTTCTCTGCTAAGGAACTTTTCAATCCCTTTGCAACCAATATCTTTTTCTCCATTATTCTTGGTTGGTTTTATGAAGGTGGTGGTTAAAGAACTAGTGGAATTTGAAGAGTAGAGATGAAATGTGACGCAAGAAACGATAAGAAGGAAGCTTATATTAAAGAAGCAAGTTAGGAACTTGGTTCTGTACGTGGAGAGAAACTCAATACCTATCATTCTAGCTCAAATCAGATTATATGAAATTTGATATAAAGGAAAAGAGAGGGATAATAAAATAGTAGACTCTATGCAATGGACTTATTGTAGTTTGAATTGGTGGGGACAGAAATAAAGATTCCTTGTATTGATGATGTTCAAAGAAAATCTCCTTGGAAATGAGAACAGGCTGTTTAAAACCAATAAAAAGGCAAAAGTTTCAAAATTAGATATAAGGACACGTGCTGAAGTGCAAACACCTTGTTTGCTTTCTATTTTTCTTCCTTATGACGACGGTTATATGTGCAAGACACTATCTTCCAAATGGCTGGCAATGCTGAGTTGAAAGATTATGTGTCATTGGACAGTAGGATCAGTTTAATAATATAAAATTAGTATAATCTTCATGATTAGCAACTTGACTAAGTAATTAATAGGAAGAGTCCGAACACGAAAATTGTCTAGAAGTCACAATCGTAGGAGAATCCGAATGCACATGTGTATGTGACTAGCCATTAAAACCCTTTCATTCATCTAGGTGATGCACATAAGAAGTATTCCCTCTGTCTTAATTTAAGTAATGAATTTTCTGAGTGGAACGAATTTTTCTTTATAGTACAATCACATTATTTAGGGCTTTAATTATTTTGTCTCAAATTGATATTTGCATCAGATTGTTTTCAAACAATATAATGTCGACAATTTATGTAAATACGTACATATTATGTGGTAGAAGAATATTATTATACATACATATACAGTACCGTTTTGTTTCCCTTTTCATAGTTGGATCCTATCTATCTATCTATCTATCTATCTATCTTTTAAGAGAATGGGATTGATGGGGGAGGGTTGGGGATGCATGCATGCAGGAAATATTCGGTCTAGGAAAGTGAGAGTGCAAGTAAAATACAAAACATAAGGCTGAGATTTAGGTATAGGAATGCGACAATGGCTGGTGTCTTATGTACATTATACATATCTGCTAAAACACGAGTCATCATCATCTTACGATTCTTACCCTACCCTATTATCTCAAATTTCCGTTTAGAAGATGGCTCTTTCCCAGTTGGATATAGTATGACGGGCAGCCGGCCAGAGGCCGCCAAGATGTAAGTTCCCCTAGTTGTGCACTTGTGCCCTATAAGCTTGGATAGTGTTACACAAAGTACAGGTGTTTTCTAATTAACCCCCCCCCCCCCCCCCCACCCCCTCACTCTTAAATGTCCTCCATTTCATAATACTTACATATCTTACAGTTTTTAAATAAGTATTATATATAATTATATATTTTAACTTATATATACTTATATAATGTAAAGAATTTTAATACTATCTATCACCTAACGATCTCACTTATATGTTATATATTTTTATGTGAATTTGATAGTGTATGGAGTAACAAGTTAGTGTAAACACAATAAACTTGCCTGGGGTATTAAAAAATTAGTCATATATCTGCTATATATTTGAAAGTTCTCAACTCTACAAGGTTTTATGCCTATTTTTATTTTTATATAAACTCCATCCAATTAAAGGGACTTCTGGTTTTTTCTTGGATCAATAAATAGTCATTTGGAGTTAGGTTACACATATATAGTCCTTAATCAGCTACCGTTAGGTTAAAAGTATAACCGCCGAATAGGACAGGAAAGACATTTCTATATCTTGCCCTTTCTAATTTGCTGATGTTTCTACAGAGAGGGCACCTTCAAATCATTTTGTCTCTTGATTCCCTCCATTACATCTTCTCTCCATTTTCTAAGTACATGTTTAGATATTTGATACTTTACAGTTAATGATTTATTTAAGAAAATTTCTCCCTAACCTTAGTAAGAAAGATCACAACTCCCAAAATGTTGGCAACCATTAATGTCGTTACATGCATTCGCTTTATTTTACTTTTGTTATCAAATTTTACTCTAGTTTTGCCAACAATATGGGCGGTTTCTGTAATTTTCATTACTCAGCGAGATGGTTGTGTATTCAATGAAACCTGAAGGGGTAAAAGATTAAAATGTCAACTAGTATAGTTTTTATAGTACCGTGACGTAGAGAACAACTATTTGAGGTCCATGCAGTCCAAAACATCCAAGAATATATGCATGAACTGAAACTGACTTTTCATTATAAAAAAAACAAAAATTATTAAGTGTAAGAGTAGAGTTTGATAAAAGTAGGGGTGGGGAAGGAAGAGTCCATATCTATCAGTATCAGATCAAGAAGCATGTCAAAGAAGATTTGCATGTGATGAAGAAAGGCTAACCATATTTGTGATGTTGGTAAGAGCTGTGGTTTAGAAAGAGAAACGACTGATCATATGGATTTTCGTTGTCCAAATGCACAATAGGTAATACGCCCTATTAATGGCCTAGTTTATAGAATACATTAGATTTAGACTCGTCATTACCCTGAATCAATTGAAATATTTAAGTTAAGTATTTCGATTATGTGGCAGATTTGGAAAGCTAGGAATACATGTAATTTCAATAGTGAAAAATGTAACGTTATGGAATTTTTAACAGAGCAATTTCATGAATATGAATGCAATATCAATTCTAGATCTTCTCCTGCTTATGTCAATGATTGCACTAATGATTTTTCTATCACGTAGCACACGATGACATTGTTATTTTTACATATGCAGGTTTACACAAGGAGAAGAAGATGACGATCATCGGTATGGCGGCTATGAATAGTTATGGTAATTTGTTTCAAGCCCTTGGCCCTATTCAATTTGTAGGGAAGACTTTAACTGTTGAAGCACTTGCAATTAGGGAGACACTGGTTCAAGCTACTGACAATAGTTGGTCTACGATTCATGTGTTATCGGATGCTAAGAATATGGTAAATATGCTACTTGAGAAGGTGGAAGTCTCATGGAGATAGATATTACTTGTGAAGATATATGAAAGTTGATGGAGTCCTTTGAAGAAGTACATATTGTATACTCATATTCTTAGATCTTGAAATGTTCTAGCTCATAATCTAGCCAAGTTTTAAATTTTATTAGTTCATAGAATTAGTTGGGAGGCAGTGTTTCCAAGTTGGATTGTAAAAAAAAAAAAAAAAAGTTGGATTGTAGGCATGCCATTGCATTTTTACACTTTGTGAATTCTTTTATGCAGTAATAAAGTTGTTGGAGGAAAAAAAAAAATGAAGAAAGGCCAACCAAAATTAGAAGGTGGTTCCATTAAATCGAACCCCGAGTTCATATGACAATTAATTATTCGGTTGCCCAAGCACGTTCTTATACAATAGAAACTAAAACTGCTATATTTCCGGCATTAAGTAGCACTAATCATTTTGCTAAACTAAAATAATTTCAATATTTGACGTATTAGACAAACAAAAGGCCATCGTTACTTTTTTTTTTTGTTTGTTTAATCTTTCAAATCTATGCTTATGCATATTCCAATTAGTGGAGTACTAAACAAATAAGACATTTGAAGAGAGGTAAAGATAGAGGTAAATTCCTTTATAATCAAGGTTGTTAGCCGCTATCTTAAGACAAATAAATGGACACGAGAGAAGCAAGAGGCCGATCCGACTTGTAATTGGGATGTTCCTTTCAAATGGCGTATGCTTGGAATTGTCATGAAGTTTTCTTTTGTCACCTAATTTGATTTTTTTTCTTTTCATTTTGTAGCCAAACTATATTTTCAATTATTGCTCGATTGTCCGATCAGTCAAGTCAGCTTAGAGTTGACGGTTAATTATCGAAAATTGTAAACTCGTAGAAGCTTTTGAAACTAAAGCTTAGCTTTTCAAAGGAAGCTACTAGTATTACTATATGAAAAAGAATATATCTAAGTTAATTGGCAAACCTATCCTTTTAGTATAAATATTAGACTTCTAACCTTTTGAGGAGATGACTGGATTCTATATTAATTGAAATTAAAATAAGATTTCCCTACGAAACGTAATAACCAATCTTAGAAGAGTTTCTAATTTACTTACCGACATAACATAAAATTCAAATAAAAACTAAAAGGGAGCTCAAGTTTCCCGATTTTCCAAAGTGTCAACCCCACAACCAAATTAAAGAACTAGAAACAGAAGTGTACAGTCATGATATAACGCGTTATACAGCCTTAAACATGTGGGGCTTCTGTTCATTTGATTGCGAAATTTTCAGAGTAAAACCGAATATTAATAAACTCATCTTTTGGAAATAAAATTTAAAAAATAGAAAATCGAACTGCATCAAAGTTAATTGTAAATAATATAATGAGTTTAAATTCTTGAATTTCGAATATAAAAATATATGGTTGCAACTGCTTGGAATGCCCCAAATTCATCCACACATTAAGTAGTAGAAGAATTTTTAAGAATCACTTGAGTCAAAGAAAGAAAAACAGAGCTCTGTCAGTCAATCAAATTCTCAAAAGTATGTAGGTCGGCAAATCGGCTAATTGATATAGGCAAAAACTCTGGGTATATTCATTCCTTTCAAAAAGAGTACTAATATGCTAAGCAAAGAAGTATTGGCCAGTTCTTCTTTGTTCAACATAATACACGTTTACTCCCCCACCTCTTTTATCATTACTAATGGAATATTCTTCACCAATTATTAAGTTCTACACGACTGATGTTAACCCGACAATATACGTCGGCCAAGCAAAATTGATGCTTTACCAAACATGTGTTAAAAGTGATGCAAGTTGATGTATAACTTGGGGCAAATAGTACAAATAGTCTCCATCTGACAAGTCATGCTGTTTAGTGATCAGGAAAAACTAAACTTCTAAGACGTGTTTAATTAGCACAAAGATATCATTTCAAGTAGGTTGATGATTCGATTGACGGTGGATAATACAGTATAAGGATAAGGTAGTTTTCGTTTAATTTCGTGACAAGTGATTTATTAAGTGATGTAGTCCGCTCTTTTATCTTATAGTAGTAGTTGATTTTGCCTTTCTTTTTGAATGAACAAAATAAACACGTTAACAGAGCTGGAGGTCTATAAACGCTTTCATCTTTCTATTAGTTACACAATATATATTCAATAGAATCAATACCATTCAAATTTATGGCAGAAGAGTTTAATTTAAACTTGGGATTTGCTATGTTGCTTGCCCTCCGCGCATGGTCAATTGTTTTTCTAACAAAGAATGTGTTTGTGCCTAAATCAGTTTAGAATCATAAATCGAATTTGGATAAGAACACAAGCAAATCTTCGTATCAAAGTCAAAATGCTAAGAATAAGCGAAAATACAAGAAAATAGTGATATTTCAATATATTGTTGTGAGTACAAATTTTACCAGAGTTTCTGTATATATTTCTGAATGAGTACAATGTAAAATGAAGTGCTATTTATAGATACAAAAGCTTGATCCACGTTCCCCATGACTGGTAGTAGCCAAACCCACGTCCTGAGCATTTATTGATGGAGTTAGTCGGCTGAAGTAGTGGGCTGCTGAGCCGTTGCAACCGAGGCATCCTACCGAGTTCCAAATATGTTACTTGGGTGGCGTGACTCTGCTGTTCGGTTGAAGCGAGGGTCATCGAAGTGCAGCTTGCGGCTCGCCTTCGGTGATGATTAAGGGTGGTAATGGCCCGGTCCGGAACCGGGCCAAAAAAATTTCAAAACCGGAGTTTAACCGGTCTACCGGTCCGGTCCTAGCTGGTTTAAAAATTTGGTGCCGGATCGGGACCGGTTCCGGCGACCGTTAAGCCGGTCGGTCCCAGTCCGGTCCGGCCGGTTTAACGGTTATTTTTAATTTTTTTTAGTTTTTTTAGGCAAATAAGGACCTGTTTGTCCATGCAAATTTTTTTCCTTTTTTTCAAAAATTTTTTGAAAAAGTGTTTGTCTATGAAATCCTGTGACTTTTTCAACTTTTTTTGAAAAACTGTTTTTGAAAAACCAAAAAGTGGTTTAAAGCACTTTTTCAAGTTTTTCAAAAAAAGCTACTACTTCTCTCACAAAATTTTACTTTTTTCCAAATGAAATGTATGTCCAAACAAAACTTCAACTTCCAAATACCATTTTTCAACTCAACTCCAAAAACTATTTTCCAAATATTTTTTGAAATTTATGGCCAAACGGCCACTAAAGTTAAAATTTAAAAAACTTAACAATTTATTTAAACACCATTTGTGATAATTATGTAAATTATATTTTTTTAATGAAATAAAATAATTATGTAAATTATATTTTAAAATTTATTAATGTAAAGTAAATAAATAAACACAAAACAAACGTTCAATGAAAGAGAAATACATAATTGAAAAGACAAAACAAACTAGAAATTAAAAAATTACAAAGATACTAAATAAACTAGAAATTCGAAAATACATAATTGAAATGACATAGATATTCCCTTAGCCATCTCTTCAAATTTTCAATCACGCGGAATAAAGCCATTTATTCTATCCCATTCGGTTTTGTGATTTTTTTCTAAGTGTTGCCTAAACTTTCCCGTCCCTCCATTGTAGTTGCCAGTGTAAATTTGTCACTCTTTGTTACAGAGGCTACATTTAGCTTTCTGAGTTTCAGTATCTTTCATAATAAGTTCACACAGTATAGAACGACGTCTTCGTTCCGCAATTCTTGTTTCACTAGGACCGAGAGCAGCGGGAACTTGATTTTCAGCCATTATAATTGTTTGAATTTTGGAAGAAATTTAGAAAATAGCCTTTGAGAGTAATTTGAGAGATAAATTGATAGAAAGTGCTAAATTGTGTGATATAATGATGAAATATTAGAGTATATATAGATAAAAATAGGTTTGGGGGGGGGGGAGGGTATGGGGGGCGTTTAGGGGGGGGGGGGGGTGATAGGCAAATATAGCCGTTTTTGGCCGTTGGCCAACGGCTATATTTGAAAGAGAGCCGTTGGCCCAAACTGCCGGTCCGGTCTGGTTCCGGCCCGGTCCGGCAGTTCGGGCCAAATATATATATATTTTTTTTTTTTTTTTTTTTTCCATTGTGTTTTATTTAAAGTGGTGGAAACTTTGAAAAATATTACAACTAAATATTATTAAGTTTTTACTTGTACATATAACATATGTTTAGTATATTTCAATGTTTAAAGTTTAAACTTAGAATTAAAAAACTTGTAGTATTTTTTTATGCTTTGAACTTTGAAGTAATGAAATTTTTGAAGTGATGATTCAAAGTTCAAACTTTTGAATTAATTTGTTAAGTTCAAAATTCAAACTTTGAATTAATTTAAGTAAATTCAAATTTTGAATTAATTTGTTAAGTTCAAAATTCAAACTTTGAACTAATTTACAAACTAGTAATGAATTGTAGTATTTTTTGTGCAAACTATAAATTAAAAATAAAAAGTATGAAGACAATAGTTGTGATTGAATTCCAAGACTTGGAGCAATTTTATTTAATTGTTTAAGACATAAGTAGTGCAAATTACATCTAAACTTCAAACTTGTAAATTCAAAATTCGTATTTAGAAAATTACATTCGTTTAAACATATTAGCTAGTTTCTTGAGGATAGTTGTAGGCTTTTCTTTTGGAACTGGCCGTTGTTGATCTTGTTCATCATCTCCTTCTGGTTCTTCGTCTTCTTCTTCTTCTTCTTCTTCTTCTTCTTCTTCTTCTTCATTTCCGGTTTGAGTCCCTTCACTTGTTCCGTCGCTCAAAATTTGATCGAGATATGCTTTGCCCTTTTCCTTAGTAAGTTCTGGTAGACCAAAGTTTCTTCGCTCTGCTCTGATCCAATCCCTGAATAAAACTCCTGTCTCCATTGCCTCCCCCTTCAACGAATATCTGTGATCTCCAATTTGAAATCTTCCTTGGGTAAAAGCGCTTTCCGATGCAACTGATGAAACTTGAATTGTTAATATATCCCGGGCCATTTTTGCAAGAATTGGAAATTGCGATTCTTGATTCTTCCAATAATCCAACAAATTCTTAGTTCCAAAGTTGTTAAGTTTTTTTGGATATTGAATTAAATACACTTGGAACTCGCTGTATTCCTCCCCGTACTCGTCCTGTTATGAAAGTAACTTTTCGTCAAGTCCCCCAAAAGTGCTCATCCCCGCATGTGAAGAACTTTGCCCGGTGGATAGTATTGGTTCCGTTGGTGTAGCAGTGTCTACCCAAGCTCTATACTTTGCAAAAACAGCCACGGTATCTGCATAAATTTTAGCAACAGCCTCGTCTACACTTGGATACCCATTAGTAGCAATTTCAATAGGAGTAATTTCTAAATTTGCATATACTTCTCTAACAAGTCGTTCAGTTAACTTAATTTTAAAAAGCAAGATGCAACACAGAAGCAATGTAAAAAAAGAGGAGGAATTGGAAAAAAATATTTTCTAAATTTTTCAATCATTAACTCTACAGCCTGTTTGTAAACTTCATATTGCTTATACATTTTCAATAATTCTGATATTCCAGCTATATAATATAACATGGTAGGAGTAGTTGGATAATATTGACCGGGAAATTCTAAAGTAGCTTGATAAAATTTTTGTAAAAACTGAAGAAGACGTTGAACAACTTGCCAATCCTCATCTTTAAGGTGATAGATTTCCATAAAATGTTTATTATACATTTGAGAAATAGGCACTCTATAGTCATAAGCGACAGTCAATGCATCATATAAAGTGTTCCACCTAGTACAAACTTCCTTTGGGACTCTCCTAATTGGCATTCCTAATTCTACACATTTTCTTTCCCATTCTCGTCTTATTTCTTGGTTTTTATTTCTAAAAATATAAGTAATAACTATCTGCACCTTTTTGATAATGTCGTTAAACAAGGCAAGACCATCTCTTACTACTAAGTTGTAAATATGACATGCACACCTAACATGAAAAAATTCAGCAAAAGGGGGGTTCAAAATAGTTATCAAGTTCCTAAGTACATCTGTGTTGTTTGTAACATTATCTACCGTAATACTAAAAACTTTGTTAGATAAAAAGTACGTACGACAAATTGATGAAACTTTATTACAATTATAATTTCCCGTGTGTGGTTCTTCAACAACTTTATAAGCAATAATACGTTTTTGAAATACCCAATCAGGATCTATCCAATGAACAGTAACAGTAATATAATCACATCCATTAGTAGAACGACCCATATCCGTAGTAAGACATACTCTAGTGTCAAAGTTATCAAACATATGTCGCAAATAATCCTGATATTCGTTCTTAAATTTAATAATATCATTTTTAACAGTAGTTCTTGGAAAACCATGAAAAGAGGGATTATATATAGACTGAACATAACGAACAAAACCAGTAGAAGAAGGAAAACTATAAGGTAAACCCTCGAGGGCAACTAGTTTAGCAATAGCTTCCCTATCCTTTTGTTTATCATAAGTAAGAAGCCCTCTTGTTGTTTGGTTAATTCTTGTTTGGGTACCCGAAGATTGATCATGCGCTGCAACATTCTTTGATGCAAATTTCCACACATCAGATCTTTCCTTACGTTTAGCCGGTATTCTAGTAGGAGGTTCAGGAGGCAAGTCAGACTGAACTTCGGGTGGACTAGCTTGAAATTCATGTGTTTCTTCTAAATTAACCCTGCTTTGATTCCCATATGGTGTTTCTAACATTTCGTGATCAAGTATGTTATTAGCGCTAACATTATGGTAATATTGAGAATCACCTATGTGGGTGAACTGATTAGAACTACCAGCAATTTCTTTACCCCTATTTCCCCTACGACCACGTGCCCGCCCCCGGCTACTAGTTCCAATTGAACCTCTTTGAGACATAATAATAGCAAATAAAATAAATATATATGACAAAAAAATAATAAAAGAGTAGAAGTAGGAAAGACCAACCAAATATAACCGTATGATTGAGGTGAAGTTGAAACTTGAGCCTCCACTTCAATTAATTAGTTGAATACTTGATAATCGAAAAATTACAAAAATATCCAAATTGATATTTCAACCACGTAGCGCCTCCAATTGACCTAATACTTGATATTTGTAAACTTCACCAAATAGTCAAATATAACTTTGATAGAAACTCAAAATAGAACTTGATAAAGTAGCCAAATTATAAATTTTTAACAAATAGCCAAGTAGAATAATAGCAATATTATAGAAAATTTGAGAGAATTAGAGAGAATTGGAAGATTTGTGTGAAAATATGATGAAATAATGGGGGTATTTATAGAAAAAAATAGTTAGGGGTGGTTACGGGGTGGTAGAGGGGTGAAATTGGCCGTTTTTGGCCGTTAGACAACGGCTAAGGGGTCAAAAGAGCCGTTGCCCAACGGCTAGAAACGGCTAGAATGCAACAGATTTTTTTTTTTTTTATATATTTTTTTGGCCCGGTCCGGTCCGGCCGGTTCCGGTCCAAATTTATACCGGTTCATCCAATTTTTTTTCGCGACACCGTTTCGGGACTGGGGCCGGGGGCCGTTAGGACCAACGGTCCGGTCTCAACCGGTCCGGGCCGGTCCGGGCCGATTTCCGGCCCGACTCCGGTCAAAATCGGACCGTTAGTCACCCTTAGTGATGATCCCGGTGCTAGACCTTTGGTGGCTCGTTCGCTTGCTCCGGTTTGCAGCTTGTCGTCACATGCTCGGTTACCATCAGATCGTGTTACCGAGGCGATACATAGTAAGCCAATTTTTACCCAATATAGATAGTCCTCCCACTCCTCGATCAATTACCGAAGTTACCGAGGAGTGGAATGAAATTCCGCGGGAAAGCGACGTGGCTCGATCTTATCCAAGCATTTCAAATTTTGTCAACGGTGCGCGTCCTTTCAGATTCTATTCAATGACACGTGGCGATCGTTTATTGGGCATCGAACGGCCACGCCGTTTTTCTCTCATCTTCCAACGTTACAATGATGACCTACTGCCACTTGTCGTCCATGCCAATTGTACATATACCTTTTCAGTAAGTCCTTTTCATCACTTCTAATATTTGCAATCAATAGTGATAAAAAAGAGAAAGAACTTCCATCTCTGTTTCAATTAGCTTTTGTTTCTACAAAAATCCTTTGCATTTAAAGCCATAGCTATGTCTGCAACACACTCCAGTCAAGATTCCAGTGATTCTTGTGAGAGGGCAAGAATTTCACGCTACGCCGCTGCTATAGCCAGTGGCGATTTTATCACCACTGTGCCGGCGCTGCAGGTAATAGAGGCTGAGGGTGGTGGAGAGGTGACCTCAAGCGCCAGTGGCTCTAGGCGGTGCAAGGCGAGAGCCGGGCGCGATAGAGCTGAGATGGGCGAGGATGTCAGCATAGAGGAGGAAGATGACGTCATTGGTGATAACGCCATGGTGGCGGTTGACGCTGACGTTGGAGGGGTCACCCATAGGGATGACGATGGCGAGGGCGACAACGCCGAGGGCGAGGGCGAAGATGATGCCGAGGCCAAAACTGAGACCGGGGGTGAGCTGCACGTTACTGAGGGTGGGCACGATGCCGAGGCTGGACCTTCGGGTTCTGAAAAGAAATTACAAAAGATTCCCCTCGAGCAGGAGCTTGAGCCCCATAAAATCATCCCATCGCACTTCGACAATGCTAAGGATCTGAAGCTTCAAAGCCAGTCTACTGATCAGGAAGAATTAAACAGAAATGTGCCAGTGAACACGACGCCGATTCGCATAACACAAGCTCACATAGAGCGAGTTCGGAAGGATTGTGAATTTGGGCCCGAGGTGAAAGTGATCATCCCCGATCCAACTAGTAGGGTTTGCCAGCACGTGGAGGGGCTATCTTTTGCATACACTTTTCCTTTCACCATCAGGTTCGCTCTTCCCGTTCACAAATTGATCGACGACTTCTGCCGAGCATACAATTTATGCTTGGCTCAGCTGAGCCCCGGTGTCTGGAGGGTTGTCCAATGTTTGGATTGGCTATTTAAGAAAGCCGAGGTGGATTTCACCTTGTAACACCTCATTTCTCTCTACTACCCTTACTTCCACAAAGCCGGGGTTGTGGCTTTAAACAACCTAGGTAAATATGCGCTTCTCCACAAAAGCGAGGATCACGGAGACCGAGGGTGGTGTGATCGCTATGTTCTTTTGGAGGCCAGCGTTTTATCTACGGAACCTAATTTCCCAGAAAGGTGGAATAGTACACGTAGGTGCACCTTCGTTTTCAATTTGATTTCCAAGTGGTCATTCTTGTTTGCTAATCTTAACCTCTCTTATGTTTTCCAACTAATAAGGTTGCTATCGTCCTCCCCGAGGGTTTGACCAAATAGATCAAGCCTGTGACCGGGGCACGTGAATGCCCTATTCGGTCATGGATGGATATGGCTGCTGAATTCGACTGGCAGTGTAAGAGGCATGGTAAGTCGTCTACAATTTTCTGTCTGAGTTGTTATTCAAGACCTTTGATTTTATCATTGACTCTTTTTCCCTCGGTGTTAGGTTTTCCAAACCGTGCCGTCAACAAAAAGAAAGATAAGAAGAAGAAAAATGGAAAAGGAAAGAAGAAGGATGAGGAAGATACCGAGTCGGATGACGATCTGGCTTCGGTGGCAGGTTTAGCTGGCGACCTAAAAGAGCTTAAGGCTTCAAAGCCTTCGAAGATTCCAAAGGGATCCTCGGGTTAGGGCTCCTCAAAAGGTAAACATCGCCCTCGGCTAGTTCATTGGCTTTTACTCCTCTTCATTCCTTTGCTCAAAACTCTTTTATGTTGCCTTTTCTAGGTGTGAAAAGGAAGAGGGTGGTTTCCAAGAACCTTCTCACTCTGTAAATCCTCGCACCGAGGTGACAACTTCTCCTCAGCCTGAAGTGGTGGCGGAATCACGCCGAAGGCTGATTAATAATCCCGATGACGAAGCTGCCGAGGGCTTAGGAGCTCGAAGAGAAGTTGAGGTTGTGGATCCTTAAGATCAGGAACACGACTCCGAGGCGGTAGTCGCTAAGGCCAGAGGGAAGGCCAAAGTTGGGAAGCTGGGGCTGCTGCTTTTGAAAGGGAGGCAGATGTCGGCGCGGTCAAGGCGCAATCTGAGCCTGTGAGGCTTTCGACCTCGGTGGGTTCATTACGAAAGCTCGAGGTGCCGACCTCTTCAAATTTGTTAGCTAGCACTCGAAGCGACATACTGAGCCTCATGCCTTTGCTCGGTCCTTCAGAGGACAAAGTTGTGCAGCCGTTTTCTCCAGCTCAGTTGGCTAACACCCTTGCTGCTAATGCGCTTAGAGTAAGTCTTGATATCCTCGGTCTTATTCCTTTCTTCAAATATTCGTTCCTACTGACCCTTTGATAATTTTCATTCAGAGCTTCATTTTATCCTTGAGGGCTGTTGAACTTGAGGCCATGAGGAGCGAGGAGGTTCAACGCGTTGCTCGCGCTTGGAACAGGCAAAAGGACAACTTCAATGCGTAAATTGCAGAGTTGAAGGCTAAATTGTGCAAGTCTCAGTCCGACTTGCGCGAGGTTGCAACTGCTTCCGAGGAAAAGATTCAAGCCCTCGACGATGGCTTCCAAATTGAGCGCACGAGGCTGGAAGCCGAGGTCGCAAAGATCACTGCAGAGTTGGCCCAAGCTAAAGGCAAATATGAAGAAATGGCCAAGAAGCACCACGAGCAGCTGAGAAACCATGTGCTTCACATTCAGAAGGTGGAGGGTGAAAGTTCCAAGCTTCCAACCCTTGAAATCGAGGTTAAGTTGCTTCGGGAGGAGATTACTGACCGCAAAGCTAGGGCCAAGATCAGGGCCAAAAGATCGGAATTGGACAAACGTTGGTCAGTTATCAAATCTCGGATGAGGCTGCTCAAGCAATGTCGTGCTGGTGAGCTTAACTTGGAATAGGAGATCACCAAAGCTAAAGAGAAAACGGCCCAAGCTCAGGCTATCATCGACGATCTTCCCTCAAGTGAAGCTTTGAGCGAGGATGAAGAAGAAGATGAAGGAGATGAGGATGCCGAGGGGGCGTCCGAGGAGGGAGATGATGACCCCGAGGCCTAGATTCTTTTGTTTTTGCTCCTTGTCTTTATTTTTGTGTAAGCCTTCGGGCTTTTATGATGTACATGCTTTGGACCCTCGGGTCTGTTTGATGTAAACAGTTTGCGGCCTTCGGGCCTTTGAATGAAATGAATTTGCATCTCTTGTTTTAAACGTTAGTTTTCGCATGAACCGAACATTTAAAGTAGCTTGCTTGCAAGACTTAATCAAATAAAACCGATGCAAACTTAGAACGACGTCTCGTTCTTGAGTTAATGCATTTAAAGTGCAACTTCGGAGTGCAAGATTATAGAAATAAAGAGATATAGAACCAAGTTTATTCCTTTGATAATATCAACGAGCCATAATCGGCTTTTTACATAAAGCCAAGTCGAAGTAGACCTTAGGCGTGCGTAAAAACAAATTGACAACATGCCACTATCGGACGTGATTACAATGTACTAATCTATTCCTTGGGTGTCAGTCCCCGGTTGTCGAATAGATAGGCTTCGGTTGAGAGGCTCAGTGTCGACCTCGGTTGCAACTCGCTCTTACTCCCCCCAGTGTTCGAGTGTGAATCTTGGTGAAGATCCGAGCACTCAAAATCGTTTTATCCGCTTCCTGAAAAGGTCAAGCAAAATGAAATAAGGAGCAAGTCAGTACATTTTGATCGAGGCCCTAGGAGCGTTTTTCGGCTCGAGGCTGAAGGTAAAATTTAAATAATCAAAGAATGCTTACCTCGATTTCAGAAGTAGTACCGTTTCAAATTAGAGATGTTCCTGTTTATGGGTTTGGGTATGCCCTGCAGATCTTCAATTTGATAGGATCCTTTCCCAACAATTGCTTTGACTTGGTAAGGTCCTTTCCAGTTTGCAACAAGCTTTCCCCCATTCTTTTCTTTAGTGGACTGATTCGAGGCCTTTAACACATAATCGCCAACTTTAAAATCTCTAAGTTTGGCCTTCCTGTTGATGTATGCCTCGATCTGCCTCTTTTGTGCTACTAGCCGAACTAAAGTCAGCTCTCTCTTTTCCTCGAGCAGGTCCAACTCTATGCACAAGGCTTGCTGATTTGCATCCTCGGTGGTGTGAGCGTACCGAAGACTTGGTTAGCCAACTTCTACGGGGATAAGTGAATCAATGTCATAAGCAAGTGAAAAAGGGGTTTCACCGGTGCTGTTCTTCTCTGTTGTTCGCATGGATCACAACACACCTGGCAAATCCTCGGTCCAAGGACCTTTTTTCTCATCGAGCCTCTTCTTGAGATTTTCAATTATCACCCTATTTGAAGATTCGACTTGGCCATTTGTACTTGGATGGTACGGGGTCGACACTATTCTTTTTATTCCCCATTGCTTGAGAAATCAGTGATAGCTGCCCCCATGAACTGCTTACCATTATCGCACGCGATTTCCCTTGGGACGCTGAACCTGTAGATGATGTTTTTCCTGATAAAGTCGATTACTTCCTTCTGCTTGACCTCGGTGAGAGCTCCTGCTTCCAACCATTTTGTAAAATAATCAGTTAAAATGAAGATGAACCGAACACCACCTTTTCCCTTCGGTAAAGGGCCAACCATATCCATTCCCCATTTCATGAAGGGCCATGGTCACACGACCGAATGCAAAGTTTCAGCTTGTTGATGAATCATTCGGGCGTGGCATTGGCATTTATCGCACTTTTGCACGAAGGCCTTTGCATTTGCACTGATGGTGGGCCAATAGTACCCAGCTCTAAGTAATTTGCACACCAAGGACTTCCCCCGAGTGATTGCCACACTCGCCTTCGTGAATTTCAGCCATCACATATCTGGCTTCGTCTGGACCTAAACACTTGGCCATCGGGCCGCAATACAATCTTCTATACAAATTTCCCTCGATCATAGAGTATGAAGCTGCTTGGGTCCTTAAATTTTTGGCTTCTTTCTTATCTTGGGGGACAGTCCCCGAGTCGAAGTAAGAGATGAACTTACTCTACCAATCCCATTGTGGTCCACCGAGTTGACTTGCAATTTCATCTCTCTCATCTGCGCAGAAAGCAACCAAACCACTGAATCAGTCCCCCAGTGAAATTCGTCGACTGCCGAACCCAAGTTTGCCAGGGCATTGGCTTCGGTATTTTCCTATCGAGGCATTTGTTTAATTTGCCATTCTTGGAATTGGGCTAAAATCCTCTGTACTCGGTCTAAAAATAACTGCATCCTGGTCTCCCGAGCCGCGTATTCACCGAGCATTTGGTTTACCACCAGTTGTGAGTCGCATCTCAACTCAACTCTTTCCACCCCCATTTCTTTAGCCAACTCCAAGCCTGTTAAAGCTCCTTCGTATTCGGCTTCGTTGTTATTCACCTTTTTGAACCAAATGGAGTGCCTGATTTTCTCCCCGGTGGGCGCCTTCAATATTATGCCTAATCCCGAACCCTTGAATTATTTGCCCCATCAGTGTAAAGTATCCATAGTCCCGAAGCTGTCCCTTTCGACATTGAGTTGTCCTTTTCGGCTTCGGGTAGGATCCCAATACTAAAATCAGCTACGAAGTCAGCCAAGACTTGGGATTTAATGGCTGTTCGGGGTTGATAAGTGATGTCATACTCGCTCAATTCTACTGCCCATTTTGATAACCTTCCCGATAACTCAGGTTTATGCAATGTGCTTCTCAAGTGGAAAGTAGAAACTACTGCTATTGGATGACGTTGGAAATAAGGTCGTAGTTTCCGAGCAGTTACAATTAAAGCAAGTGCTAGTTTTTCCAAGTGAGGATACCTGGTCTCAGCATCAAGAGTGTCTTGCTCACACAGTAGATGGGCTGTTGCTTTCCATCCTCTTCTTGAACCAATACAGCACTGACTGACACTTCGGATACGGCTAAGTACACTAGCAAAGTTTCATCATCTTTTGGCTTGGCGAGCAGCGGCGCGTTAGCCAGATAACGTTTTCAACTCCTTTAGCGCTTCTTTACACTCCGGTGTCCACTCGAAGTGATTATTCTTCCTCTAGACAGAGAAGAATTCGTGGCATCGCTCCGAAGACCTTCAGATGAATCGACTCAAGGCAGCGATTCGGCTAGTTAAGCGCTGAACTTCTTTTATCCCGGTCAACTCTTTGGGGATCTCTTCGATGGCCTTGATCTTATCTGGGTTGGCTTTGATCTCTCGTTCAGAGACAATGAATCCCAAGAACTTGCCCGATCCTATGCCGAAGGCACATTTTTCAGGATTCAATTTCATATCATATTGCCTCAGAACAGCGAAAGCTTCCCTCAAATGATTCAGATGATCCTCCATTCGAATGGACTTGATTTGCATACCATCTATGTAGACCTCCATAGATTTTCCAATGTACTCCTTGAACATGCGACACACTAGTCTCTGGTATGTCGCCCCAACATTTTTCAAACCGAAGGGCATCACTTTGTAGCAGAAAGTACCTCGGTCAGTGATGAACGAGGTTTTCTCTTCGTCCTTCGGATCCATGACGATTTGGTTGTACCCCGAATAAGCATCCAAGAAGGTTAATAATTTGTTTCCAGCCGTGGAGTCTATTAACCTGTCTATTTGTGGTAATGGGTAGGAGTTTTTAGGGCAAGCCTTGTTTAGATCAGTGTAATCTACACACATCCTCCACTTGCCCTTTTTCTTAGGCACGACGACCATATTAGCCAGCTACTCGGGGTACTTCACCTCTCTTATGAAGCCATTCTCTTGCAGCTTCGTAGTTTCGTCTTCGATTGCTTTCTTTTTGATTCCGATGTGAGGTCTTTTCTTCTGCTTCACCGGGGTGAATTTTGGGTCTACATTCAGCTTGTGGGTCATGATCTCCAGATCGATACCAACCATGTCCGAATGGGACCATGCAAAGCAATCATTGTTGGACTTTAAGACTTCGATGATTGCTTTCTTCGACTCTGGGTCCAACTCCGAGCCGACAAATACTTTTCTTTCAGGAAAATCTTTCAGTAAGGTGAAAGATTCCAACTCCTTGATAGTTGAGTCCTCGGTTTTTTGTTTACGAGGCTCTTGAATGCACACCGGGATCTTTTTCAGTTTCTCCTTTGGGTCCTCCTTTCTTGACCACGGTTGCATTAGTTGCTATTGTTTTGTTCCAGTCGGGCGACTCCACTTTTCAATGCAACCGAGTAGCATTCTCTAGCTACTCGTTGCTCTCTCTTTATTGATGGAACTCCCCACGGGGTAGGGAACTTGATCACTTGATGAAGAGTGGTTGGGACAGCCTCTATGGAGTGGATCCATGGACTGCCGAGGATCACATTGCATGCTATGTCCTCTGGCAATACTTGAAATGGTATTTCCTTGCTAACTCCTTCAGCAAACGTCTTGAGCGTGATTTCACCCAGTATTTTCTCCGTGGAGTTGTTGAAGCCAGTAAACACTGTTGCCTTGGGAATGACTTCCCCTTTAAGCCACATCTTTTTAATGGCCCCGTAGCTAATTATATTGACCGAACTACCGGGGTCAATCAGGACTCGTTTGATGTTCGAGTCATTTATTCTCAACATGATGACCAAAGCGTCGTGATGAGGGAATATCATCCCGTCACAATCATCATCATCAAACACAATTTCTTTACCCGAGCCTCCCACTCGAGTCCTCTTCTCCATGGTGATCGACAACTTGGCGAACTTTTTTGCAGCTGCAAAGTTCACCGCATTCACCTCTGACCCCCCCGGTGACAACATTTACGACTCTCTCAGGGGGTGGAGCCCGAGGTGGTTGTCCATCACCTCGGTTCTTGGAGTAGTTGCCTTTTCCCTTATCAGTAAGGAATTGGGCTAACACACATTTCTTCAACAAATGTGCCACTCCGAGGTGCAATGCTTTGCAGTCCTCGGTGCGATGGCCATAATCTGCATGGAACTCGCAGTGTAAATTTTGATCCCTTTTGTCTGCTGGAGTTCTCATGTCTTTTGGTATTCTTACCCCGGCTGTTCCCTTTACTACATTGACCAGCTCCGAGGTCGATATATTGAAATTGTAGTCAGGGATCCGAGGTAATTCTTTATTTTTTAAGACCAGAGCTGGGCCTGAGGAATTTCTTTGGTTCAAGTTAGGGGGAAGCTTTCCTCCGAGTAGTTGGCTCACATGTGGGCTCACAAACGAGTTTCCAAAAGAATTTTCCAGCCTTTGGCTGACAGGCTGCCTTGGTGAGGTGTATGGCTCGTACCTTCCCTTCGAGTTTCCTCGCGATGCCTCGGCACGATAGGAGGATTCGTCTCGGTTCCTGTAGTTGTGGCCTCGGCCATTGTTTTTACATTCAGCCACCTCCAACCTTATTTTGGTGTAGGCTCGTTTGTGTAAATCATCCCACTTCAATGTCTGGTACTGTTGGAGCTCTTTTTGCAACTCAGCAGCGGCCTCGGAGTTGCGAGTATTGATACCTTTTTCAAACGCCATGATGGCTAGAGTATCATCAATTGGAGGTAGCTCTATGCGCTCAGCATGAAAACGCTCGAGGTAGTCCTTGATTAGCTCACCGGGACGTTGCTTGACCTCGCATATATCCTCCTTTCTTTGAAGAATTTTCTGCGCTCCGGCGTGAGCCTTAACGAAGGCGCTAAAATTTTTTTTGAAGGTGGAAATTGACCCCGCTGGTATGCGCATGTACCAACGTAGCGCTCCTTTTTCCAAGGATTCGCCGAATTTTTTCAAGAACATTGACTCGAGCTCTATTACCGTTAAGTCATTGCTCTTTACCATCTCCATGAACTCAGTTATATGTTCTTTGGGATCGGTGGTCCCATCATACTTTTTTAAGAAGAGGAGCTTGAAAAGTTTTGGGAGTTGGAGCTGGTGCGGCTTCGAGCTTGAATGGAAACTCCCTGTATTGATTGATGTCAAGATCGTCTTCGGCTTTAGCGACCCCGGGGACGCTCTCGAGGCGCTTTTCTACGCGCGCTTCGACACGAGCCTCAACTCGGGCTTCGATCTACGACTAAACTTTTCAACGTCAACCCAAGATGTAGTTTCTACCACGGTGGGAAGCGTCCCGAAGTATGGCATTGAACTCGGTATAGTTCTCGAACCCCCAGATGTAGCCCCATTTTGAGGTCCCCCTGTTATCGCGCCGCAGGAACGAAGAGTGGGATGCCTCCATTTGGAGCCACAGGCTGAGCGCATTCGGTGTCGAGCTGTTCCTCGCCTCTAGCGAGGCGCAAAATTCGGCGTTGATGTTAGCTCGTTCATCCTGCCGCTCTTGAAGAGCCCTGAGTAAGGCAACAACATAAGCTTGAAACGCTTCGGTTGTCATCGGAGATGAAGAAGTAGGATCTGATTGAACGTCAGTCTGTCCATCGGGAGTTAACTGGTGTTCAGTAGGATTTCTACTATTATCAGCCATTTCGTCGTCAAAAGATTATGAACTTCAACGAAAAAGAACGTTTAACTTTTGGAACAAAGCGTTATGCCTGAGTTCCCATAGATGGCGCCAATTTATATTTGTCGTAAGTCAGTTTAGGATCACAAATCGAATTTGTAAGAACACAAGCAAATGTTCGTATTAAAATCAAGAAAATGCTAAGAATAAGCGAAAATGCGAGAAAATAGTGTGATTTCAATATATTGCTGTGAGTACAAATTTTGCCAGAGTTTCTGTCTATATTTCTGAATGAGTACTATGTAAAATGAAGTGCTATTTATAGATACAAAAGCTTGATCCACGTTCTCCAAGACTGGTAGTGGCCAAACCTGTATTGGTCGATTTCTGTCACGAAGAGGACGTGTTCGATTATGTGGCAAAGCTATAACTGATTTCGAAGACGTATCTAGTGAGATCGACACGAAGCAACTTCGTTTGACAGTGTGATAGATTATGATGTGTTGTGATTGGAACGTTTTGCAGACAACTTTTCTAGCAGATAACTTTGACTGATCTTATCCTATTTTTATCGGAACAAATCTAGCGGATTTGACGGAAGTTGTTGAAAGTGGGCAACTGCTGTTGCGTGACTTAAGAGAGACGTGAGATAGTGGAGTTCTTCTAGGGTTGGGAATTTCACCACTTCAACCTATAAATAAACTCCGATTTCCCAATTTGTAGACTTACGTTCATCAGAACAAAACACGCTCTTATATTCATCGGCTATATTACTACGCACTACATCATTGTTGTTATATTCTCTTACTGTCATTGCAAACATCGGTCGTGGCTTGGTTCAAACTTGGAGGAGGATTCATCTCTTTCATTAAAGCACCAACTTCCGATTCTTTAATACAATAAGATTTACTGCTTTATTCATTGATTTATTACTGATTGCTTCGTTGTTTGCATTTTATTTCCCTTGTTTGATACATTGATTGTTGTTGTCGATTTCAATAATCTGCTATCATTGCATTGGTCGTATAACTGATTCATTGTTCAATTTGCTTATTAATATCGATCACATCAAGTAAATCATCCTTATTGCATTCAGATCGTAGTGTTAGTTGGATAAAGTATATTTCATCGATCGCATTTCTATCATTCTGTCTAAATTTGTCATCGAATCTAGTCAAAGCCACATATTCAGTATCGAAAGAAACTAGCGTTTAAATCATCTTCGGTGAAGAAATAAGTGTTCATGTTATCCATAACTTGTCCGAAACTAAGCTAGAATTAATCATCGTAAACTGTGAATCTGTTGTTTGTCTTCGTTCATTTGATTACATTTGCCTTCGAAATTGAACTCGTCATATTACGTCATCGGATTTGTCACTTCATTCCTTCGAAATTAATACTTACACTGTGTTCGAATTAAGGCCCTGAGAATCGATTACTTGTCAACGTAAATTGCCTATCAATCGGTCAAATTGAGATATAAATGGTCGCCTTAGATTGAACTAAATATAAATTTAATTGTGAAACCTGAAATATATTTTTAGGAAATACAAAACCCACGTCTTGAGCATTGATTGATGGAGTTAGTGGGCTGAAGTAGTGGGCTGCTGAGCCGTTACAACGGAGGTATCCTATCGAGGTTCAAATATGTTACTTCGGTGGCGTGACTCTGCCGTTCGGTTGAAGCGAGGGTCACCGAAGCGCATCTTGCAGCTCTCCTTCGATGATGATCCTGGTGCTAGACCTTTGGTGGCTCGTTCGCTTGCTCCGATTTGCAGCTTGTCATCACATGCTCGGTTACCATCAGATCGTGTTACTGAGGCGACACATAGTAAGCCAATTTTTACCCAATACAGAATGTTCATGAATAACCAAACTAGCTAATCAAGAATAATTCCTAATGAAATTTGAACGCCATTACGACGTTGGTGGATACACTTCATAGGCAATTTATACCAAATATGTTATATTGCTTCAAGGGTATGGCATATACGTATAGATATAGAGAGAAAAGCTGGTTGGAGGAGCTTTACAGAGAACACACACCTACAGATACATGATTAGAGTATTTTTAGTATTTGTAATTTGTACTTCATATTAATGTAGCTTTAGTTCTTATGGTTTTTTTTTTTTTTTTTTTTGATTGACTTGCTAGACTGAAAACAATTTTAGTCTAGGGAGTATGGAATAGTGTAATGTTGATGGTGATTAATAAGATTTTTTCTTTTCACCAAAAAAAAATATATATAGATATAGAGAGATACAAAAGAGAGTCAAGATGTATAATTGTGTATAAGTACGTCTGCTTTTCTAATAGATTTTGCATCAAAGCGGCCTTGATCTTTAGATCCTACCGATCACGGTTCAAAAGGAGAAAAATACTACTTAGTTAATTTCTGGCATAACTATCGATTCTCAAATATAATGTTCACTAACGATGTGTAAGGCTAAATTTTATGTATAAAATTGTTTTCTTAGGATATATAAACATGTGAGCAAATAACCTTACATAATATGCATGTGTCATTATTTAAAAGAAAAAAAAATTGGCACAACCTAGCTAATATTTGATGTCCTTCACCATATGGCATAAATGTTTCTTTTTAAATGGGTGAATGAAAATGCGTTTTCTATAGTATTATTTTTTAAGTGGTACATATTATGTGTATTTCGTTGCTTCTGGGGACTATATATATTTACTAGTAGCATTTTGTGGAGTTTTCTTATTTTATGAAACATATATAAGCTTATATTTAGCTAATGATCCGTTACGATATTCCATTTTATGAGTTGATTCAATAAACTGCAAGTGAGGTGGCAATATGCATGTGATATTTAAATGATTCAAAAAGTAATGCAACTTATACTTGAATTCAATCTTGACTTTGCCGGCAAAAGCTTCTTGAGAAAGATCGATGGTGCCTCTGCATACAGGAGGACGATAGTTACAATCTTGACTACAACACTTATTCCAGTGCAAGGGTGTGGATCTACTTTCATTGTTGACTTGCTATAAAGTAACGATTGCAGCCGCTGGGTATATTAGTTTGGTTTTTTGTTGGAATGCATTTATCTTATATCCACTTGCAGTAGACGTTTTGCATGACATTAAAAAACAAAAACAAAAAACCAAACTAATATAGACGTTTTTCATGACATTAAAAAACAAAAACAAAAAAATTGGAACAAGAGTGTTTAAAGTTGAATTAAAAAATTGTGTATGGAATTTATATTGCGTTTGGACATGCATTTTAGTTGGAAAAGAGTTAAACTTTTTGAGTGGAAAGTTTTATTTTATTTTTTGAACTCCCCCCCCCCCCCCCCCTCCTTGAAAAAGGATTTTTCCCCTGAAAACTTTTTTTCGTAGAATCTCCAAACAACTTTTTGAAAGGGATTGGGAAAAAAATGTATGGACAAACGCCTCCATATATAGTTTTGATAATTTCTGGATTAGGATCAGCTTAGTAACTGATTTTAGAGAGAGGAAATGTGAAAAATCAATCTTCATTCAATTGGAAAAATGATCTCAAGCTTTACAAGAGGATCCTAGCTGCTATATATAGAAGAGTAACTACCACTAACTACCACAAATATCTACTAACTGCCTAACCGACTAACTAACTGAATCCTAGCTGTATTAAGTTATTCTAGAAGCATCCAGAACCTTCTTAATCTTCAACCTTCAGCTCCAGCTCGATGCTAGCTCAGCTTAGTGTTCCAGTTCAGTGCTAGCTCAGCTGCTAGCTCATCACTGCTCAATACCCCCCCTCAAGCTAGAGGGAAGTAACAGGTTCTTCACTCCAAGCTTGCAAATCAAGTAATCATGTTGTGTCTTTATTAACCCTTTAGTTAGAATATCAGCTACATGTTCCAATGTACCAACATGAGCTGTTCTAATCAGCCCTCTTGTGATCCATTCTCTGATGAAGTGACAATCTATGTCTATATATTTTGTCCTCTCATGAAAGATTGGGTTAGCTGCTATCTGCAATGCAGCCTTACTATCACAGACCATCTCAATAGGCTGTATAAGCTGAATCCCAAGCTCCCTGAGTATGCCTGTAAGCCAAATCAACTTTGCAGCTGTGGAAGCCATACTTCTAAATTCAGCTTCTGCAGCACTTCTTGCCATTGTGTCCTGCTTCTTGGACTTCCAAGAGATCAATGCTCCACCATAAAACACCAAGTATCCAGTAACCGACCTCCTTGTTTGAAGGCAGGCTCCCCTATCAGCATCACAGTAAGCTTTCAGCTTGTTTAAGCCTGAAGAGGGCATTAATAGACCTTGTATAGGGGATCCTTTAACATACCTCACTACCCTCATTGCAGCTTCCATGTGGGATTTCTTTGGGCTATGCATGAACTGACTCAGTGTTTGAACAACAAATACTATGTCTGGCCTTGTCATGGTGAGATACAGCAATCTGCCAACCACTCTTTGATATCTGCTTGCATCCTCCAACAATGGATCATCTGATAAGTTTCTTTGTAGTGCTTTATCAAACTACAGGGATGTGATTTTCTGATTAATTTCTAAGGGTGTACTTGCAGGTTTAGCTCTAGCAAGTCCCATTTCTGCAACTAGTTCCAATGCATATTTTCATTGGCACATATATATTCCTCTGTGTGATCTTGCAAACTCTATTCCTAGAAAGAACTTTAACTCTCCCAGGTCCTTCATCTTGAAGTGTTTCTGTAGGTCAGTTCTAGTCTGTTGAATCAAAGCTAGGTTGTTCCCTGTGATGATCAAGTCATCAACATATATAAGTACCACCTCAATGTCTGCACCCCTTCTTCTTGTGAATAGGGAATAATCAAATGGACTCTGATTGAACAGCATCAACTGCAAAGCTTTAGTTAACTTTAGATTCCATTGCCTTAAGGCCTGTTTAAGTTCATAAAGTGACTTATGCAGTCTGCATATCAAATACTCCCCCTGCTTTGCAGTCTTCTTTCCAAAACCCTGAGGAACAGTCATGTAGACTTCTTCAAATAGATCACCCTGTAGGAATGCATTATGCACATCCATCTGAAACAAAGGCCAGCCATGCTGAGCTGCTACTGCAACCACAGTTCTTATAGTGACCATTTTGGCCACATGAGAGAAAGTGTCTTTGTAGTATATGACCTCTTGTTGAGTGTATCCTTTAGCAACCAGTCGAGCCTTGTACCTTTCCACCTCACCATTTTTCTTGTATTTGATATTATAAACCCATTTACAGCCAATAGGGACTTTTCCATAAGGAAGAGCAACTAGACTCTATGTCTTGTTCTCTTCTAAGGCCTGAATTTTCTGCTTCATAGCCACTATCCATTTTGGATGTTTTGCTGCCTCTGCATAACTTCTAGTCTCCACTTCTGCATTATAAGCTTCTAAACAATGCTGATAGGCATCCTTAAGATGAGTATAAGTGAAATGAGCAGAAATAGGATAAGTGCAGTTGCTGTGAGTTTTCTTAGGTACTAAGCCACAAACAAGCGGTCCTGCTCGTAAAATTTTTGCATAGGGCCCTGTTTGGCACGCGTAAATTGATTTGTAGCCGTAAAAAATAAATTTGCTGAGAAATAGCCACTTCCGGACAAGTCCCAGTATAAATACTGGGGCTTTGAACAAGTTGAACAAGTTTTGTTCAAAGCCGAGTATTTATACTGGGAAGTTTCAGTAAACTAACCCCAATATAAAATACTGGGACTTTAAACAAGTTTTGTTCAAAGCCCCATTATTTTGTTATGAGACTTTGTATAAAGCTTCAGTCCCATATTTTGTTATGGAACTGAAGCTTTATATATAAAGTCTCATAACAAAATAATGGGATTTATCCCGTTGATGGGACTTTGTTAAGGGATAAATCCCATTATTTTGTTATGGGACAAAGTCTCATAACAAAATAATGGGACCTTTGAACATGTTAGTTCAAGATCCCATTATTTTGTTATGGGACTTTGTATAAAGCTTCAGTCCCATAACAAAATACTTGGACTTTGTATTTTGTTATGGGACTAGTCTGGGATGTTTTTCCAACGTTAATGGAGGGTAAGTGCGCGCGTGAAGTTTTGGCTATTTCTCAATTAATTTTGAAACGGTGGATAAAACTCTTTGAGTGCGTCCAAAAATAACTATGCATCAAAATTTTCCGTCCTGCTCTAACAATTTTTTTTTGCAAAATAGACTAATTTGATGTTACTGTTATCATTTTTGACCTCATAAAAAAGTTCTATTACGTCCTCATTGGAAAAAGTTGTTGGAGACCACCACATGAAAAATTATGGCGTTTATCAGGTCTTTATTAATAAAATGACCTAGCGCTTACCAATAATTTGCTTACGGGTCAAATTTGTGAAGTATTCTGTATGGGGCCAAATCTGTTATAGATTGCCAAAAGTGTCCTACGTTTGTAAAAGACCCCCTTATTTTTAGTTGGACCAAAGGACAGAATTGTTATGTTGGACTAAAATTGTTAAGGGTCTTTTACATCTATATACAATTTTACACATTTTACTAGTTTTTATGTACGTGCTTCGCACGTATATCTATAGTCCATTATTAATATGACAAAGATTGATTTTAGTATAGTATACTACTACCTCATTGAATAGATTCTACAAGAACCATGATCTTATATCAATACAATTCCTCCTAAAAAACTATTAAAACATAGCAAAAACGATTGAAAAAAATAAAAGTAGCATAAAATCAATATTTGCTAAGTCCACATATACAGTTTCAGTATTTCTATATATAGATTATAAAACCTATTAATATTGCTAAAACTAATGTATACAAAAGTAATATTTTATTCCTCGGAATAGGATATGCATAGACGTATATATAGATCATTCACTAATTATAAGATGTTTATCTCTGTAGCATAGTTAGTACACACTACAATAATATGTATAATTTGTTCATAATAAATACTTAATTAATTAACATCTAATACATGACCCTAAACCAAACAATCTTCAACTACCGAGAAGGAAAAAAATAATAAAGAAGGAATAATAACTTTCGTGAAGTTTGCCAAATTATTATGTTCTTTATGCAGCAGAACCCAAGCTTAAAAAGTGATACTCCTTGAATAATTTACATGGAAGAATCTGGAATAGAGCTTCTTTTATAGAGTTGCGCATATAGTTCAAACAATAAAAATTAAAGAAATGGTGAAGTGTAAGTACCATTGGAAAAGAGTTTTACGTTTATATTTATATAGAATTGAATTCCTACATTTCTCCTTAAAATTTTAATTTAAATTCATAAGAAGCTTCATCTTAATCCTCTTAAAATAATTATTTTTTACTATCTAGTAACCTTTGTATAACCAAAAAGTTAATTTAATAGAAAACCAACATAATTCAGGTGTATAGTTGACTTGGAAAAGGAATGAGCTAATAATTTCTATGTGGGATAAATTTAGGGAAACAATTTTATTATTATATTACTTAGTTCCAACTAAGATAGAAGTAGGATTCAAGTTAATGCAGTTTTACTATTTTACTCAATATTATAGCTATATTAAGGGGTAAAAAAGTCGTTCACATTATTAGTTAGTTCCAGCTTAAGATAGAAGTAGGATTCAAGTTTAATGCAGTTTTATTATTTTAAACTATATTAAGGGGTAAAAAGTGGTTCACATTTATCCTCCTAACATTGGTGCTTTTATAATAATATAGATTACAAAAAAAAAAAAAAAAAACAGACATATTATTGATATTACAAAACTTAACAATATTTTTTATATGGAAGTTGCTACAAACAACTATAAAAGAAAAATCCTAGCATCCATCTCACATCCTCCCTACGCCATGCTGTCTGTATTGGTCAATTTCTGTTCGATCACGATGAATGTATTCGATTGCGCGATAAGGCCATGGTTGGTTCCGAAGACGTATTTTGAGAAGATCGATGTGGAATGACTTCGATGAAATGATGTGATCGTTTACAACATGGCGTGATCGGAAAATTCAAAGACATCTGTTCTAGTAGATAGTGATAATTGACTTTATCCCACTTTTATCGGAACGGAACCAGCACATTCCATGGGATGTGGAGAGCTGTTGAAGAAACGTGAGAAGTCAGAATTCTTCTAGGGTTGGTCATCTCCACTTCAAGCTATAAAAATGCCTCATTTCTCCCATTTGAGGACACGTTCAGCAGAACAAAGAAACAACATTATTTCTATCCACCAGCTATATTATTATTCACTATACCATTATTCATTTATAGTCATTATCAAATTGTCATTATCGAAGTAACCATTGTATTAAATATCAATCGTGGCCTGGTTCAAACGTGGAGGAAGATTCATTTCTTTGATCGAAGCACCAGCTTCCGATTCTTCAATACAATAAGCTTTTATCGCTTTATTTATTTATACGCTATTATTTATTTCGTCGTTTGCATGCTATTTCCATTATTTTGTATTCTAATTCATCGCAATCGATCTTATTAATCTGCCATCGTTGCCTTGGTCATATAGTTTATTACTTAATTTGCTTATTGATATCGAATATATCAGCTGAGTTGTTACTATCGCTTTCTGATCATATTATTATTTGATTGAATACATTTCCATCGATCACATTTATTTATCATATATATATATATATATATAAATTTGTCATCGAATCTGGTTAAAATCAAGTATTCAGCATCAAACGAAATTAACACATAAATCATCTTCGATAGAAACTCGTCCGAAATCGGGTCATCGTAAATTGCTAATTCATTATTTGCCTTCGTTCGTCTGTTCGTATCTGCCTTTGAATTGTTCATTCTGACTTCAGCATCGGATTTGCATATTCATATCTTCGAAACTGATATTTGCATTGTCTTCGAATTAAAACCCTAAAAATCGGTTACTTGTCAATGTAAACTGTCTGTCAATCGATCGAATTGAGATATAAAACGGTCGCCTTAGACTCAACTATATACAAATTTAATTGTAGAACCTGAAGTACATTTTTAGAAAATACAATTTGGCGCCATCGTGGGGTCTAGGCAATCGATTTATTCCGAAATTTGAATCGTTTGATACTACTTACGTTTGCTTTTTTGTCCTGAAATTGCAGATGAACGTAACATCGATGTTACCACTGCTTTGAACGGTCAACAACAGCTCAGTCCCAATGACGGGGTTCATGTTCCGACCAACGTTGAAGCGGTCGATGAGTCTACCAACCACGAGCAGGATCCGATTCATGATGACATTCCTACTGGTTCACAGCTGAACGTGCCCCAAGGGCGACGACCCGGTAAGGAACCCGCGGTCGAAACTGAGTCAGGAGATACAAATGCGGCACTAATGGCGTATTTGAAAAGGCATGACGCTCAGTTCGAAATGATACAAGAACAGTTGAAGGTCCTGTCTAGCTCTATCGGAAACAGAGCACCCACCTCCCCGATCACACCCCCCCCCCCCCCCGCAAGCATTCTGACTTCGGTTCCTCAAGGTGCCATAAATGGGGGACTTGCAGCGGGGTCGGATCTGGAGGATCGGGTACGGCCGCCGTGGCTACGGGAGCTCCAGCCTCCGTTACGACAGAAGTAAGGATGTTAGCTACGATGCAAACTCTGCTAAATGACACAGTGGATAAGAAATTCAATGAGATAAAATCATTTATGGAGAAATTTCCAGGCGTTCCAAAGTGAACGGACGAAGTCGCTAAGAAATCGATTTCGAAGCGTCCGTTTCCAGCAAGTGCAGCCCCACTGCCCATTCCTAAAACTTTCAAATTACCAGAAAGTTTGAGATATGATGGAACCACAGATCCAAGGGATCACATTGATATGTTTTTGGTTGCAGTTCAGGCGAACGACCTGACTTCGGAAGAGATCAATTTAGTCAGCCTTAAGAAGTTTTGTGAAACATTGAAAGGAGCAGCATTGAAGTGGTATTTGCAGCTACCTGAAAACGAGATACTGAATTTTGATGATATGGGGTCTAAGTTCATTCGATCACATACTAGAGCAAAAAAGATAGCACCAAGGGTGGAAGATATCCTGAACGTTAGGCAGCGGCCCGGGAAAACTATCAAACAATTTGTGAAATGATTTAATGATGAAAAGATTCATATCCCAAATCTCGAAGAAAGGTGGGCTTGTTTGACTTTTGCTAATAACTTGCACACTGATTCAATAGAGGCGTGGAAGTTAAAGGATCGCCTTAGGGAAATCAATGCATGGACGTTCGACGATCTATATCGTGAGTGCGAACAAAGGATAAGGGCTGAGGAGAGGATTTGCAGCTAGCCCAAAATAATCATCAGTATGATCGACCACCACCACGAAGATTCGAGAACGACAGGCGAAATACAGGGACCAACGATGGGAGCCCTACAGTTTCCCTCGAATGGGGAGCAACAACCACGAAGCTGGTAGTTCAAAGAATCGGCCGAAGAGAGGGCAATCGAACACATCTTCGGTTCCAAAAGATCGACCACTGCCTCCAAAAGTGACGGAGTACAATTTTTGCATATCGACACCAAACTTGGTTAATCACTTGAAGGGGATGGGTGATAAGGTTGTAAAGTTTTCGGGTCGCATAAAAACAAATCCAAACACAAGGGATGAAAATCTATGGTATGCGTTTCATCATGACTTCGGCCATACAACGGAAGAATGTAAGGCGTTGAGATACGAAGTGGCCAGCTTGCTACAGAAGGGGCACTTGGTAGAATTATTGACTGATAGAGGGCGAAACAATTTTAATAATAAAAAAGACGATGAGCTGCCAAAACCACCTGCTCCTAGGAAGACGGTGAATATTATTACCGGAGGAGACGACGTTTGTGGAGTGACTTACACTACAAAGAAATATGCAAAGGTCTCGTTCACACGAGACAAACGAACGCGGGAGGACATGAATGATGAGATTGTGTTCGGGGATTTCGACTTCGACGAGAGGATTCATCACCATCATGATGCACTGGTAGTATCATGAGGATCGACGATGCCGATGTGAAAAGGGTATTAATCGATGCTGGCAGTTCGGTTAATATCATACATGCAAGAGTAGTTGAACAATTGCAGTTGAGTGATAAGATCGTGCCTCGCTCAACGGTGTTGTCGGGTTTCAATAATTCAAGCGAAGTGACCGTTGGAGAAATCACAATTAAGACATATGCAGAAGGCGTTGAGAGTGAAACATCGTTTCAAGTGATGAAAAGCGAGATGGCATACAACGTGATACTGGGTCGACCGTGGATTCACAATGGGAGCGGTCCCATCGACTCTACAACAAGTTGTAAAATTCCCTACCCCATAGGGAATTCGCGAAATAAGAGGTGAGCAGCAGGCTTCTTGAGAATGTTACTCAGTAGCTGTTAAAGATGGCTTTCAAAAATAGCAATCACAGCTAGTGGAACCCGTGGCCGAAGACCTCACTGCGGCTCCGACATGTGCTTCGTCACAGTTAGCGGAGTCCGAAGCTGAAGAAGAATTCGCATAGGTTCCACCATGTGTGAGAGAACCGTACAAACAAAAAGCCGGAGACTCTACCATAGAAGAATTGGAAGAAGTAATGTTATTCGGTGATATGCCTGATCGGAAAGTCTATGTGGGAGTAGAACTGGATCACGAAGTAAGAGCAAAAATCATATCCTTCCTCAAGGATAATTCTGATTGTTTTTCTTGGTCCCACGCAGATATGGTGGGAATCGATCCAAAAGTTGCCACACACAAATTAAACGTCGATCCAAAGCATCGGCAAGTGAAGCAAAAGAAACGGCCGAATGGAGGATTCCGGAGGAAAGTGATCAACGATAAAGTAGAAAAATTATTGAGGAATGGGTTCATTAAAGAGGTTAAGTATCCAGAATGGCTTGCAAACATTGTCGTAGTACCAAAGAAAAACGGCAAGTGGAGAGTATGCGTCGATTATACCGACCTCAACAAAGCTTGCCTAATTGATTCGTTCCCACAGCCTCACATAGACAGGCTGATCGATTCAACGGCAGGGCACGAAATGTTGAGTTTCTTGGACACCTACTCAGGCTATAATCAAATTTCGATGGTCCCAATAGATCGAGAGAAAACTTCGTTCATTACAGACACGGGGACTTATTGTTACACAGTCATGCCCTTCGGCCTTAAGAATGCTGGGGCTACTTATCAGCGTTTGGTTACCACAATGTTCAAAGATTTATCGAAAAAACGATGGAAGTGTATATCGATGATATGTTGGTCAAGTCTTTAGAAAAGGGAAACCATTTAAGTCATTCGGAGGAAACTTTTACGATACTAAGGCGGTTCAACATGAGACTAAACCCGGAGAAATGTGCGTTCAGGGTCGGATCCGGCAAGTTCTTGGGATTCATCGTATCGCAAAGAGGAATCTAGGCCAATCCAGACAAAATCAAGGCGATCGAAAGCATCTCCGAAGACTTAACAACGGTGAAAGAAGTTCAACAGCTGACCGGTCGAGTAGCCGATCTCAGCAGGTTCATCTCGAGATCATCTGAACGATGTCACAAGTTCTTTTCTGTACTAAGGAAAAACAAAAGTTTTGACTGGACACCAGAATACAAAAAGGCTCTCAAAGAACTGAAGCAATACTTGTCCAATCCTCCGCTTCTATCAAAGCCGATCGAGGAAGAAATGCTGCTGATCTACTTGGCCATTTCCGATGTTGTTGTAAGCGCTGTCCTCGTTCACGAGGATAGAGGTAACCAATTTCCTATCTATTATGTTAGTAAGACATTGTTAGATGTAGAAACAAGGTATCCACATCTAGAAGAACTAGCACTTGCACTAGTCACTGCTGCACGAAAGCTAAGACCTTATTTCCAATGTCATTCAATATCTGTCATAACTACTTTTCCATTGCGAAATATTTTACATCGGCCAGATCTTTCTGGTCGATTGATGAAATGGGCGGTCGAGCTGAGTGAATACGACATCACTTACCAGCCTCGCACCGCCATAAAATCTCAAGTTTTAGCTGATTTTGTAGCAGACTTTAGCGCTAACATCTTCCCGGAAGCAAATTATTATTTGATTGAATACATTTCCATCGATCGCATTTATTTATCATTATATATATATATATATATATATATATATATATATATAAATTTGTCATCGAATCTGGTTAAAATCAAGTATTCAGCATCAAACGAAATTAACACATAAATCATCTTCGATAGAAACTCGTCCGAAATCGGGTCATCGTAAATTGCTAATTCATTATTTGCCTTCGTTCGTCTGTTCGCATCTGTCTTTAAATTGTTCATTCTGACTTCAGCATCGGATTTTCATATCCATATCTTCGAAACTGATGTTTGCATTGTCTTCGAATTAAAACCCTAAAAATCGGTTACTTGTCAACGTAAACTGCCTGTCAATCGATCGAATTGAGATATAAAACGGTCGCCTTAGACTCAACTAAATACAAATTTAACTGTAGAACCTGAAGTACATTTTTAGGAAATACACTGTCCTCTTGTCGCCTGCTCTTTCCACTGCCGCCGTCGATCTGCAGAAATGGTGCAGACACAGTTAGAAACTGTGCAGAAAAATATGGAGAAAAAAGGCAAAAACAATGTAGAAACTGTGCAGAAACGCATAAACTATGTAGAACAAGCGGAAACAATGCATAAAATAGAAAGTCTACAGGAATTGTGTCGAAACGCCGAAACAGTACAGAAATAGTTAGATACACTACAAAACAGTGAATATACATCGAGATACCATAAAATATAAAGATGAAAACGCATCCGATCTTGCCAGGAAAATACCATATTTGATCGAAAACATAATAAATGACCGAAAAATGCCTGCTAGATAAAGAGAAAGAAAAAAATGGAAATAAAGATGCAGATACAAAAGAAAAAAATAGTAAAAGATGAAATAAAATAAAGAAAGAAAGATAAATAAACTGGGGGTGGGGGGGTGGGAGGTTAATATGGCAATTCGGGGTAGGCAAAGTGATGGAAGAGGGTGAGAGTATCGAATTATGTAAAAACTTACTAGAAAAATTACATGGTAGTCGTAGTTAGGTGTTTGCCGAAACTTTGAAGCTAGATTTACGCTGATTCCACGAGAATTTGATAAAAGTGATAGTAAAAATGAAAAGAGGGTGTAGAGAGGAATCCAAAAATATATTTATTTTGTTTTCCACTAATGGAGCAGCAACGATAGATATTTTCCGGCATGGAAGAAGGAGCAATAGTGAAAGGGAGAAGGAGGCTAGGATTTTTTCTCTTACTTTATGTTTATAATTAAGTCCCTAAGTCCTTTATATTTTGTAATTGTACCAAAATAATTCTATATTTTATAAAAAAATTTCCCCAATCGGCCATTTTGGGTAATTTGTTTCAATTATTTTTAAAGAACATCAGTAATACTTGATGAATGCTTTACTTTAGAGTCTGTAAGAATGGGCTCTTTATAGTCCGAAGTCCGAACATAGGAATGCCGATCAAATTTTTGCGTCCATTAAGTGTCACCGATATATTTTCAATTCCATAAAAATTAGGAGTATTTGTTTTTTAGCCTCAATAGCCAGGTTCTGTCGGAGATTTTTTTTTTCACTGAAGTCCGGGGATGAAGGATTAAAAATGGACTAAGAGCCCGTTTGGGTGAGCTTAAAAGTGACTTATAAGCTTATAAGCCCATTAATATATGTTTGGTAACCTCAAAATTTTTGGACTTATAAGCCATAAGTTGCTTAAAAGCCACTTTTTGAGAAGTTAGGAAATCCTAACTTCTCAAAAAGTGGCTTTTAAGTCACTTTTTGACTTATAAGCCACTTAAAATAAGCTGCTTTTAAGCCCACCCAAACAGGCTCTAAGAGTTTTCTTATCTGCGCTATAATTGTAAGGGTGGTGCTAGAGTGTTTCTATAAATTTCTCAAATTACATTATTTTATTTTGTGCCATAAATATACAAACTATACTGGGCTTTTTACCCCACGTAAACACGGGAAATTTTGATCACTAGCCATTTTTGGACGCGTTCATTGGGGACTATCCACTGTTTCAAAATTCATTGAAGAATAGCCAAAAATTCGCGCGCACACTTAAGCTCCATTACCGTTGGAAAAACACTCCAGACTAGTCCCATAACAAAATACTAGGGCTTTGAACAAAACTTGTTCAAAGTCCAAGTAATTTGTTATGGGACTGAAGCTTTATACAAAGGGATTTCCGCGTAAATAGCCAACAATATTTCATATTAATAAGTCATTTAGCACTAACATAATATAGCCACGATATTTATATTTAAAATATCAAATATAATAGATTGATAGTTTGTTTATATACCTTCTATACACATATATATTTGTCCTATATTTTTTAAATATTTATATCATCAAATTATATTTAATAAATATGCTAGGAAAGAAAGAAAGGACAAAATATGGTTACAAAAAGTGGATAAGGGTTGGGAATAGTTATGTGGGGTAAAAAACCCTTATACAAAGTCCCATAACAAAGGTCCAGTCCCATAACAAAATACTGGGGCTTTGAACAAGTTTTGTTCACAGCCCCAGCATTTTGTTATGGGACTGAAGCTTTATACAAAGTCCATAACGAAATGCTGGGGCCTTGAACAAAACTTGTTCAAAGCCCCAGTTTTTATACTGGGGTTAGTTTACTGAAGCTTCCCACTATAAATACTGAGGCTTTGAACAAAACTTGTTCAAAATCCCAGTATTTATACTGGGATTTGTCCGGAGGTGGCTATTTCTCAGCGAATTTGTTTTTGATGGCTACAAATCAATTAGCGCGCGCCAAACAGGCCCCTACACGAAAATTTTACCCTAAACACTCATAGACTTTTTTTTTACTTTTTATAAGCACATTTAATTATTCCTTTCTTTCTCTAGCCAATTAAGACAATTTAGCTAATATCTTTCAGATTTTAATTTTTTCCCTTGACATTTAATATTTACTGAGGCATGAGGCATCCATTATAGACGTCGTTAATTTAGCCTATTTGTAAGGGTGGTTACCTTTTCTTTCCTACTACTAGTTGATCAAGAATATTTTTAGCCTATTCTGTAGGAACATATAATTTCCGTAACTATCAAAGTTTTAAATTCATTTTTTAAAAATTTCTTTTTCCAATACATTTAAGTATATTTTTTAGATGTATATAGTGCATATTTTACTATTTATTTTTAATATTTATAAGACATTATGTATTCAATATATATTTTAAATATATTTACTGCATATTTTAGTTATTAAATAGGATTAAGTATTTATATTACCTATACATATTGTATATTTCACTTTTTTTTTTGGTAATATTTTAGTGTGAATATGTATTCAATATGTATTTTAAAAATATATACTGCATATTTCAGTTATTAAATAGGGTTAAGTATATATTTTAAATATACATATTGCATATTGGATCACTTCTTCTTTTTTTGGTAATATTATTAGTGTATATATTTATTGAATATATATTTTAAATATATATACTGCATATTTCAGTTATTAAATAGGGTTAAGTATATATTTCAAATATACATATTGCATATTGGATGTTTTAGATATATACACAACTATATCTTTGCAAAAGAGAAGAGAAGCTTCAGTAGTATTTGTTTGAGAACGCTTGGGAATTCTTGTTTTATAATGGTAGAATATACAATAATACCTTAAATCAAGGGTTTCAGTTTGTTATGTATTCTCAAAAAATGCCTACAATCCATTATCCTTAACTTTAGCAGCATGTATTCATCTTATATTTATTCTTTTAATAATATTATTAATCCCATTAATAAAAAAATAAATATGGCTATGTAATGTTCTGACTAGTAGAAAGTAATATACTATATATCAAAGGTTATTTTTTTTTTTTTGGCAAAAAACATAAATAACCTTTGATATATAAGATATTACTTTCTACTAGCCACAACATCATATAGCCATATCTTTATTTTATTAATAGAATTAATAATATTACTAAAAGGATAAATATTATATGAATACTATAATTAAGGAAATGGATAGTAGGCATTACTCCACAAATTACTCCTTCAAAGATAACTCCAATTCTTATGGCTACATCTTTTTTTTTTGTTTTTTTGTTTTTGTTTGTTCTTTATGAAATGTGAATCTTTTTTTCATAGTGTAGATAATTAATTTCAATGGATTTTCATAAATGAATACTCCTATGGTTAAGATATAATCGCAAAATTTCAGATAATTTTTTAATAGAGATTTTTATGTTGATAAACACTTTTGGAATCTTTTTAACACAAGATACCAAAACTTTTGAAAATATACAAACTGTCACTTTCAAATTAAATGTATTACAAAACTTAGCGCTTTAAGCAAACTATACATGATTTAATATATAAAAGTTTATGTAATGACATACATATATGAAGACATAAAAAAATGACATACAAGTGCATATAATGATATATAAAGCCGTATAAACCTCTACATACATGTATATACATAGCTATTGGAGTTTGTGTATAATATATTAAGAAAGTTATTTCTATATTTTGTAAAGTGAGATAGTATTGGGCCTTTTAAAAAAAATTCCATAATATTTTATATTTCTATAAAGAGCTTAGGGCTGTGTGTATTTCAGTTTAAATTGGTAAACTAAACCAATTTAATATTATTGAATTATTAGGTTATCGGTTACGTAACAGTTTGTCAATGTTCTTATTGGGATATCGTTTGGTTGTCGATTTTTCATTTTCTTATCGGTTAAGCTGATAATCCAATCAATTTTTAAATTTATTTTTTTACCTTTATATAAAACTAGTTTACTTAGTTACTCTTGAGTTGTTTCACTTATACTATATTTTGATAATTGAATTTGATTTATGCGTATTAAGCTTGAATATTGTGTGTCTATTTCTTAGTTCTTATTGTTTAAGTATTCTAATCAAATCTCTTTGTTTGAAACGGAACTTGTAATATGATATCTTTATGTTCGATACAATCAAATTTAACATGTTTAATGATTAGCTATATTATTCTTAAGTAAAATATGAAACATAAAATTTATGTGAGCAATAAAATCTTAATTTAATTTTTAATTAATGCCCAACTTTATTAATGGATAATCAAACTGTTAAGAATGAAAAATCGATAATAGACACTATTGATTTTGTTATTGGCTTAGCACTTTAACAAATTGAAACTTGATAGTCCAAACTAATAAGGTCAAAAGCAAACTGAACAGAATGTTAAACACCCCTAAAAGAGTATATATTAATTATTTCACTAGAGTATAATAAATTAAATAAAACACAATAACATAAAAGGCGTTTGTAACACAAATATTTAACAATTTACATAACTATACATACAAATATTTTATTTTATATTAAAATGTCAAAACTATCATATTTTCATATATTGTAATATCTTTTCAAAATATAGCAAATACATATAAAATGGTGGATCAAACCCTAGAAGTCCCGAATAACCTCCGCCAACCTCCCAACAGCCCCTCCTCCCAAAAAAAAAAAAAAAAAAAAAACCCCTCCGGCGGATTATATGTAATTTATATAAGATGTATATGCCTGATGTATTTATATGGACGTTCAAACATCGAACATACATTATATATAAAATGCACATACAAATGGATGGGTTTATATATGGTGCGTGCATAGCGGATACCCATTGTATGTCTGTTGTATATCCATTATATATATAGGCATACACTACACATATTATGGGTATACACATGTCATACATTCTCCTACATTCAAAAACAACCAAGCATACACCACAACAGCCGTAGATCCGCTATATTCACCAGGAAAAAAAAACAAAGCATCTTGTCGGAGCTTTGACGCAAATTGGGACAACAACAATGCACGACCACATCTCCGATGCTGATCAGAATGCTTCACAAAGAAATGGAGCTTCCACGAAGCACTCGCCAGAGCTCTGACGCAAATCAAAAAATACAATAGCAATGACGGGAAACACAGCAACAACGACCTAGCACAAAGCAATAGAGGTCCAACGAAGCACTCGCCGGAGCTTCGACGTAGATCGGAAAACACAAAAAACAACGCACATCCACCAGGGGAGGGGATAGCAACGACAGGGAAATGAGGGAAGTGATGACAAGGCGAAGATGATGAATGAGGGGTGGGAAAACGACACCGGCAACCAGAAAAAATAGTGGGGTGGGGGAGAGAGAAGAATGAAAAGAGAATTAGTTTTTTTTGGTCTAAATGTTGCTATGTTTGGAAAAAGAAAAAAATATTGTTATGTTTTTTTTAAAAAAAAAGTTTTTGTTATCACATAAATTATATGTATGCAGTCTACCTCTAGAGACTTTGTGGGTTGTAACTTATTTTCTTAAACCAACAGAATATGCTTTTATCTTGAATAATAAAATACATATTCAATTTATATTTTTACGTCTAGATTATCTTTAAGTAGCTAGACCGTTGATGAGTTTCTTCGTAAGTAGATAATTCCGTTTGTTTCGAGAATGGCGCCTTAAAAATATACTCAAATTAAATTCCATTTAAAGCGTGTTTCGCATCCAACCAAGCTAGAACTATTTATATTAGGCATAGGAAATCACTAGCGGCTCGAGTAGTATGAAACTTATGCTACTGAACTGAGAATGAAACTCTAATATGCTTACGTATTCCGATGAGAGGGATCAAATTATTACATAGTTTACATAAATGAATTTATTGCCTTGCACAGTTTAAACTCATGCGGGTCAGGATTAACTTACTGCTTTAGCTCGTGTGTTAAGGAGTGTTGTGACTTATATTTTAGGCTCGTGCTTCGAGGAGCATTACAGCTAAAATGTCTTTGCCTTCGGATCCTTCGACAATTTCAGCTACATGATTGAACGAACAAAAAATGATGGAAACTTGATTTGTGCTAGCCTTTTTTCTTCCAACAAGTTTTTTTTTTTTCGCGAGCTAAGTCCATGACTTTTTCTTTGAAGATGAAGCACTTTTCAATGGGGTAATCAATCAAATGATGATTCTTGCAGTAATTTGGACCATCAGTCTTCCTAGACTCATTAGGTCGCTTCATCTCGGGTAACTGAATGAGTTTTAAATCAAGGAGTTCTTGAAAGATAGCAGGAACATCGAAGTCGAGTAATGGATATTCCTTTGCTTGCATTTCTTTTAATTTTAATGTTTGATTTGCCCTGTCTCACATGGAGGCCGAGTAACAATTTCTTCTTACTCACCTTTGAAGTGGACTCCTAAAGTGTCATTTCTTTATTAAACTTTATGTTAAGTCAAAATAAATCACATAAATTAGAACGAATGGAGTAATAAATATTTCAAGAAGACATTTAACCTTGTAGTAAATTATTTTTAAAATTTATGATCTTAGATATATTTATTATACTTTTATATGAAACGTCACAAAATTATAATCGTCGGAATTGTATATTTTTTAATATAAAATTGTCATTTTTTCGAAGTAGAATAAAGAAGAAATGTCCCAAGTTTTATGTCACGGAGAAGTAATATTACATCACCCGTTAATTTTTTTCTGCAAATAAAAGTACGGATGTACTAGTACTAAAATATTCTAATCGAAGAATAATATTAGGGGTATATTCGGATTAACATGACGACCAAAATCGACAAGTTACTCGTCAGCTCCCTAACGAACCACATAAGTTTAATAGTTTATGTACTTTCGCGGCACACGTTTCAACACAATACGCAGACCTACGCACTCGCAATTTCCTTTCTAAAGAAAGTACACTTCCTCTTCCATTTTATGTAAAGTTTTTCTACAGAAAATTAAATTCATGTGTTTAAAGTTATAAAATTATATAAAAGAAATACTATAAATTAAGCAATAATTAAATATTTAAATAACAACTAATCAATCCGTTTACGTATCAATCTATATTTAGAGCCTGTTTGGCCAAGCTTCTGGGGAGCCAAAAGTGCTTATTTTTCACCAAAAGTGCTTATTTTGAATAATTGAGGTGTTTGGCCAAGCTTCTAGGAGAAAAATAAGTGCTTTTAAGTGGTAGCAGAAGCTGTTTTTCTGCTGTGGGGAAGAAGCTGGAAAAGTAGCTTTTTCCCAAAAGTGCTTTTGAGGAGAAGCATAAGCTGTTTTTAATTTCTATCATTCCAAAAATATCCTTACCAGAATTACTTATATACCGAATTATCCCTACTTATTTTAACGTAATAATTATAATATATAAATAATACGTTATTTTTTTCCTTATTTTTTCTACGTACACCTACATAACTATTGTTAGAAATTTTTAATCAAATAACATCTTTTTTTAAGGTATAGATCTAGAATATTCAATTCTATATGATGTATTTTAAAATTATTTTAAATAAATAATAAAATTAAATAGAGTGTTTGAGCATAAATATTTAAAATTTTTTATCTAGTTAAATATCTGCAAAGTGAATCTTTAAATGTCCTTATTCGTAATTTAACACTCAAAAGTACTTTTTCAAAAGCTTGGCCAAACACAAATTACTACTCAACTACTGACAAAAGTGTTTCTCAAATGAGTTGGCCAAACACAAAATGCTTTTCTCTAAAAGTACTTTTAGAAAAAGCACTTTTGAACAAAAGCACTTCTGAAAATAAGCAGTTTCTAGAAGCTTGGCTAAACAGGCTCTTAGTCTGTTCCAAAAAGCAGTATTTTTGTTCATATTTAATAACTTTTTAAATTTAATATTTATTTGGTCTACAAAATTTAAAAACAGTAGTCCACATTATAAACTAAATTTAATTTTGTATGTCAAACTTAAACACTTAAAATAGGATGGAACTGAAGTACTATATAAAAAAATTACAATTAAAAAAGAACTTAGTTTACCATCGAAAAGTGACAGTTTTCACAGAAAATGGATCATACGAGTTTATATAAACTTTTAATTTTGACAATTTCAAAATTTGATTATTAAGATCTTAGACAAATTTTATAAACAAATGTCGCAAGGTTTATGTCCAAACGAGAACTAAAATTTTGAAATCAACCAAACAATGAGCCATCTTTAGTGGTATCATCCCCCAGCATCTTCTCCCATCCCTTCTCCAAAATACCGACAAATAGATCAGATTGAACTCTCTTTTCATATCTCACAAACACAATCTTCAATTTTCCCAAACACAAATCTTAAAAACATCAAAACACAAAACCTATGCCAATTCCAATTCAAAATCAAGAAACTCACCTTAACAACAACAACAACCATGTTGTTGTCCATAATCATCATCATCCAAAAACAAATCAAATTCAAAATCCAAACACAAAACCAAAAAAACTAATTTCCCTTTTCTTAAAATGCATAGTAATGGCTCTTGTCCTTTCTCTTTTCCTCGTATTCCTTCTCTTCCTAGGTTTCGCCGCCCTTGTTCTCCTCCATTTCCTCGTCACCTCCACCGCCTTCCACCGTCGTCACCGCCGTCGCCACCGTTTCGCTGCAAGAACCCCGTCAACAACAACATCCTCGTCCGATCTCCAGGAGCTGCCACGTGTCATTTACTGTGGGTCCCAGCAAAATGTTAAGGATTGTGCGATTTGTTTGGATAGTTTTAAGGATGGAGAGTTATGTAGGAATTTGCCGGGTTGTGGACACTTGTTTCATGTGAAATGTGTGGATTCTTGGCTTACTAGGGTGCTTAATTGCCCCATTTGTCGAACCCGGGTTCGGGTCGATTCGAGTAGTTCGGGTTCGGGTATTAGTGATGAGGATTGGAAGACATGGTGGGGTGTTGGTGTTTCAGGGTAGCTTTTTTTGTGCTGGTTTCTTTCTGTAAGTTTTTTGGAAGCAATTTTGTTTTTTCTTTTTTCTTTTTTTGTTTTTTTGGTGGTGTTATTATCTTTTTGAGCTGTGTGTATGTACATATGTTAGCTTTGATTAACGATTAATGTATTGTCTCAATCCATCTAAATGTTTTTTAGATGTTGCTAAGTTAATTATGTTGCCTAGAAGATAGTTAATTTGACTGGGAATGACCATATTATTGGCTTAAATTGTTGGAATTTGAACGGGTGGCGATATTTTGGCTGGGCAAATAAACATCCTGCCGAAGTTCGTATTTTTCATGCAAATTGTATGTCTCTTTCCCTATTAAGAGTAATGACCTATACTTGAGAAGTCTGTAATTGAGAATTACTTTTAGCACACCTAGGCACAACCTATTATGCACCAAGTTTCGAATCGTGCACTACCGGCTATCTAGGATTTCTTGGTTATAAAAAAGGGAACTCTTAACATGCTTTCTCTCTGCAAATGCCTGTATTTTGTTTTGTTATTTGAATGGATACTAAACTTTGAGAAGTCATAATTTGGAAGGCTAAGTTCAACTTTTATTTACTCTAGGAATCGAACCCAGAAATGAGGAAACAGGAGCGCTTGTAGGAGGAGCAAAAAGCTTGCTGAGATGAAGAGGAGAATGCTGAGATCATAGGAGCTAAGTTTCTCAAAAAGTTGCTTACTGAAGTGGTAGATAATTTCTTTTCTGATGTGAATTTCATCACAAATAAAAAATCTGACCCTAGTTTCTCTAATGTTGCCTTAGTACTGTAGTCCTTCCAAAATTATGATTTTGAGATGATCCTATGTAAAAATATAACTAGTTCAAGCTACTGCAGGCATAAATTTTGCTTTGTAAAGTGTATACTGTTGAATGACAGGAAATGTAATCACATGTTGTGTCTACTTTTTGATCCTTGGTCAAATAGCCATTTAACATTTCAAGCTTTGAGATCACCACTTGTGAATGAACTTTGATCAAGTTCTATTCCAGCAAGTTTCCTTCTAATTTTTGGCATTGCATTCTTGTTCTTTTCTGTTTATCTAAGTAGTGGCATTCGACAATGTCATAAAACATCTCATGGTAGCAAAGCTAGACGTTCTTATTTGAATTGATATAAGTTAACTCCTTTGTTAACCTTGCTCGCGCTTTAGACTTCACCACCAAGGCTGGTGCATTCAGTCTAATTCACCTAGCTTAATTGTTTCATTTTATAGACTTATGATGGAATTCAAGAAATATATCCTGTATTTCACTGTTGACTGAGGCTCCATTTCAATTCAGATGCTATTCAGTAGTCAAAGCATATGGAAGGTCCAAATTCTATGGTGTAATTTCTAATACCACGTAGTTTCTTTGAAAGTGAACTTACTGCAAAATATTGAACTGAAGTGGCACTCTCAGCTGCTAAACCGAGTTGAAATTTATGTTACATAGCTTTTGAGACTCAAGCAGGAAGTTGTGGGGATTGTTTGGCAGTTGGGGGACAGCTTTAAAGTCTTATCCTTATCGTAGATTTATTGGATACAAAAGAAAAAAGAAAATTTGAAAAGGGAAGTTTTTTGTGTTGCCGGATGTGGTTTTTTATGTTAAACTTTTTCATGTCAAAAACAGAAGGAAGAAGATTTTGCAACTGAAATTCGAAAAACCTCGTCTTCACCTGTTCTTTGTAACATATGGTGTCTGATGATAAGTAGTAGATTCATACTGTGATCTTCTATATAGAGGTCAATTTGGATAGTTGGTAGTATAGACAAAGGGTTGCTAAATAATTGAATTGAATATAAAGGTGGTTATGTCGGTATCGGGCATCAAATGTCGTCCTAAATAACTACTTACAAAACAATTTTTATTTTTTACTCGTCAATCTTTTCTTTTACGGACATTTTATTAGTGAGATATAACTTTAAACCTTGATAGAGGACTTGCTGAAGATTTTTTATGGTCATTGCCTTAATCTGAAAATCTATTTATTCCATTTGGATGTTATATTACGCTATGCTTTAGGGCGATCTTAGTGACCTGACAAGTTGAGATATATCACTTGCTTCTGAATTCGACTATATGAATTCTAAAGTGTGAGGTTGCTAATTTGGTGTCTGTTAATGTTCTAGCAGGACATTACGTCGTAGCACCCCTGTCATATAAACGTCGTAGCGGAATGTTCACATTAGCCCTGTGAACCTTCATATCCCTTGAGCCTTAAGGTCCTCAGTAAGAAGGATATACAAAGAAAAGTCATTACCCACCCACACACTACCCCTCAAGAAAGAACAGAGAGGAATTTGGGACTGGCTGATTTCTACTTGGTCTTTCTTTTCTTTGATACAAATGGTTATCCGTGGAGGCACTAGTAGTACCTACTTGCATGGTATTTGGAAATGATTCCAGTAAAACCAAGGATTTCTTCGGTAGGTTGAGTGGTTTGAACTATGGGGAGCATTGTGACATCCCTGATTATTGCCATTCCTTGTTTGTAAATATTGATGAATTGATTGAGAAAACTAAACCTACAGCTAACGCTTGGCTTGGATCTCAATATTGAGCTCAATAGATCAGTTAAAGATTCAGTCAAGTACTATTAGGTCAAATTGTGTTCAATGACCTTTTGGAGTCGTGCCATGTCCAATCCAAAAAGCAATTAAACATTAATTGATTTAATAGTACTTGGCTGAATCTTTATCTCTATAGATCTCTAGTCTCCATGCCTTCTGGATAGTTATAATATCCCATTTTATTTAGACGGTCATTGCCATTTCTCAAAGGAAATTATTTTTTTCGTTTGAGGAAAATAAAATTGTTAGCATTTTTCGTCTTCTTGAGAATCAGAATCACTCGTTTGCATAGTAGAATACTTTTACGCTTTCTCAGAACAAAAATATTTTAACTTTCTTTGATATGTGAAATTGAACTTCGTTTTACTCTTGTACCTTTATCTTCCTCAAGTCCAGAGTATCAAGTGTTCTTACCAGAAGGTTGTTCCAATTTGGAGCTACGATTTCTATATTATCGGTTTCTCTATCATTTCAATAGGGGTGTTAAGATTGAACCATGAAAGCTTGATCCATCCAACCCGTCCGAACCAACTCGTCCAAGTTTGGGCGGGTTACTGACCCACCCAATTATTCGATTAGTCCATTTTGACCGGCCCAATTTAACCCATTTGAATGTTGACTTGATTTGGGCAAAAAATTGACATGTAAGAGAAATTATCAAAATAATTATTAAAAAACTTTTGTTCTTTGTTAGATATATCATGCTTCATCCGTCCCAATTTAAGTGTCTTTCTTTTTTTGTCTGTCTCCAAAAAGTTGCATTCTTCTATATTTAGTAAGTTGACAATTCAAACATCATACATGACAAGTTTACAAATACAAATGCAAAGGACATTTTAGTGCATTTCACACATATTTAATTTAGAACCACAAGCTTGAAAAGTCTCTCCGTATTTTTTAAACTCTGTGTCCAGTCAAATTAAGACACTTAAATTAGAGAAAACAAATATTTTTAATTTTGTTGGGTAATTAGAAAAATCTTTAAAACAAAAATAAAGAAATTAAAACATAATAAGTGTTGGGCGGGTTAAATTTTGACCTGTTATTTAGCTCATTTTGACTCAATCTATCTCAACCCAAATAACATTTTTCACTCAACCCGTTTTGACCCTGTCAATTTCAGCCCAACACGCTCATTTAACACCCTTACATTCCGTAATAAATTGACTCGTACAATGTTATGTTTTGAGTAGTAGTTGTTGTTAAGATAATTTTTTAAGGAAAGAAGGGCATATTTGCCCATGTACTTTTGAAAAGGTCATCATTTGTCCTTCAATAAAAGTTTGGCTCAATAGTGACCTTGTCGTTATAGTTTTGGTTCAAAATTACCCTTGGTCACAATTTTGGGTGACTATTGCCCTTGCGGACATAGTTGAACCAAACTTTACACAAAACACAAGTTTGGGCTTTCTCGCATAGGATGAGGGTAAATTTAAATTTTATCCTAAGAAAAATAAATGAATAGAAAATCATCATTTTTACAATATCGAAATGGCCAAAATAGCTTAAACTTAGTGAGCTCTTTTATATATAGCAAGTATAATGCATTAGTACAATTCTTGAGCTATCTAGTTTGTAATTATATATACTACAAATGAACTTATAGTGCCTATAACATCACATGAACTTGGTTTTATAGCATCCAAAACACCAAACGTGCAAGCATACCAAATTAAAACAGAAAAATATATGTTGTTATCTCCATTTTTTGTGTAAACTATACACTCTTGAAGTTTTGAGATATTAAAAATAACACCAGTGATGTTCTCCCTAAGAAACTAGCGTAGATGAGCGGTGGTGGAATTTGTGATTTGGGTAGGGAGGCTAATATAGTAATGAATGTTTTCAGATATGAGATTAATGAAGAAACTATGAGCGTAATGTTGTATGGTACTTTTTGTGTGACAAAATTGATGGAGTATGTAGGTTTAGGTAGCGGCTGTGCTTACATGGTATGTTTTGATAAAACAATAGTTAACTCTTATATTTTTAAGTCTTGTCCGTTTTTTTTTTTTGTTGTTGTTTGAATATTAAGGGTTGACCATCCATTTTGCTAATGTGTGTGATATTTCGTTTAGCAACTATTATTGTTGACAATTCATAGTGGTAACGTGTTATATGTTTCGTTTATCAAGAATGATTGCTCAATTCATTTTGCTAGTATTTAAAATGCAAGCAATCATCGTGGTCGAAAGAAATGCACATAAATAGCGCGATAGATTTAAGTTGTTTAGGCATTCACTATTATATCAAAAAGATGATTATTTCATTTTATTTATCTTTTCTCCATTGAAGGTTCAAATTTGCCCTTATGCTTTGCGGGATATCCAAATTTACCCTTTGGCCAAAAGTTTGGTTTAACTGTCTGTGCCTTTAGTAATCAAGGCAATTTTCAGCCAAAATTGATGTGATCAAGGGCTATTTCGTGCCAAAATTATAACGGCAAGGTCATAACTATTGAGCTAAACATTTAACGTATGACAAATGTAGACCATTTTTCCTCATTCGTAATGTGCAAGTATTGTAATGTATAAAAGAATTTACAGAAATGCCCTTTACTATGACACTTTCGCGTTTCACGCACACAAAAAACAAAATTAAATACCGAATAGTAAAATGGCTAAAAGTACTATTCTCATGGGGTTAAATTCGGGCTAAGTACACGAAAGGCCACTTTTGCCACTGGTCTTTGGGCACATGCCACTAATACCAAAATATTTAGTTTGTGGCCACTTTTGCTTAAAGAGATAGAACTTCAGTCCAGAGGCCGGATTGAAGTTCAGTCCTTAAAGATTGAACTTCAATCCACGGCCATATGGACTGAAGTTCAGTCCAGTCCTTAAGATGGAACTTCAGTCCATGGCCATATGGACTGAAAGTTCAGTCCTTAAGAGATGGAACTTCAGTCCAGGGGCCGTATGGACTGAACTTCAGTCAACTATCAGAACTTAAGTCAACATTTATTTAGTAAAGGCCCAAAAGTGGCCTCTAGTGTAAGATAAAAAAAAATAGTGGCCTCAAACTAAATACTAGTGTTAAAAGTGGCTGCTGGGCGAAATTTTTACGTTAAATTCGTGTGTGGTCACTAAATTTTACAATCCGTAACACAAATGTCATAGAACTATTACATATAACCATATTTTACTTAACTATACATTATGCAACGTTATGTCACAAAACTATTTTTTGAAACAAGAAAGCCACTAAAGTTTACTCTATGTAACGTCAAAAGTCGCAACACTATTTTTTGGAACATCAAGTTACTAAATTGTACGTTAGTTGCACAAAAAGTATGTCACTTAAAAGTCAAATCTCTTAGGCCGGAAATGGCATATCGTCATGATAATTGTGTATATGCCACATATTTTTTTGAAACTCCGCCTTATCATTCATATATTCATAAAAGTTGAAAAGTCAAGTAAATTAATAAAAAAATTATATAGACTTTAATGATCTTATTTGAATATAAACTCTTAACACAGAAATGTTGATGATAGACATTTTGATACACATTTAAATATAAGTTTAAAATAAAAAATATTTATCAATTTCAAAATTTGACTTAAAATTACATGAATGACAAGGTGGGTTTAAAAAAATATTACGTGTCATGTACATGAAAGTTTAGTGAACTTTGTGCATTTTTCCATCAGTGAAGATTTGACTTTTCGATGACTTGTACTTTTTGTGCAGCTAACACATAGTTTAGTGATTTTTGTTATTTTAAAAAATAGTTCTGTGACTATAGCGTTACATAAAGTAAACTTTAGTGACTTTCTTGAATTTTGTACTTTATTTTTACATATCAAAAAAAAAAAAAAAAAAGAGATAGTAACTTTCTTGTTACAAAATAATTATTTTTGACTTTTGTGTTAAAAAAGTAAAATTCAATGATACATGAAATTATGTTGGGAAAATTTCATAACTAACCAACTATCTTATATAGCCCTACTAGATAATAGACATATTAGCATATATCAATGGCTAACTAAAATTGATGCTAAATAATAGGTACATGGATATCCTAACTTCTAAGAGATCTGCGTGAATATCTCCTATATATTAGCGTCGATTCTGTTAACAATCAGCAGCCGAAAAATGTGGAAACGAAATGCTGCGTGAATATAGTAAACACTGTGTGAAAATAAACATCACGTCCACTAAGCGATATGAAAAGAATCCCAGCTAGCGTGGAATCAGGAACCCACAAGTCACGTAGAGAAAATCTTACCACTATATGTATCCATATTTACAGAATATTAACAGAAAAGTAACTCACATATACAGACGTATCTTCATAAACAGAGCCAATACGTATATCATCAGAATATGTCACGAATCAAGATTTTAATTCAGTATGAAGGAGAATGGGTTGATGATTACAAATTTATCAACTACAAGGCTGATGGAATACTACTACAAGAAGACTGTTTGTATGCAACGTTTATGGGGGCGATAGTATCTCAACTAGCAGTAGATACATCTAAATATACGATTAATATACAGTATCAAATTGAAGAAGGATTCCAACCAATCTCCATTAAGAATGATATGGGTGTTCAACTTTATGTGGAGCAAAAAAAAGGAACCAAGATGAGCGAATATTCACTTTGCATCACAGTAAATGAAAAACTCCATGAAGTTGGTTTAAGCACAAATGCAGTGGTATTGGGTACGAATATTTGTAGGAATGAAGAACGATTCCAAGATATCAACATTGCAGATTTTGTCCAGCAGATATTTTCATCCAACAATGATGAAATTGATGGAGTACCAATTGAAGATATAGGAATCATTGAAAATCCTGAACATGACGACATACAGGAAAATCAGGTGTATAAAGATAAGGAAACTCTCCAAAGTGTGGTAAAGAAGTACGCTCTAAAGGAAAATTTTGAAACTAAAGTTGATAGGTCTTCAACTAAGAGGTAATTTTATTGTTTAGATATTTACTGCATATTACAGTATATTCTGTTAATATTGTCTATTTTTAATTTTTCATAGCTGATACTCAAATGTTACTGACAGGTATTCAGTAGTATGCGTTAACAGTCCGTATAGTTGGATGCTGTGATCATCGAGCTTGAATGGTTCGAGGGTATTCATGATAAGAAAATTTAACAGTGTACCACATGTCCAATAGAAGAAAGGTTGATTTCAGAGAGGCGTGTGAGTACTGATGTTATTGGAAATATAATGAAGGAAAGGTTTGTAGATCCAACAACAATATACACACCAAAGGATATCATAATGGAGTTGAAAAAAAAAATATGGGATCACACTAAACTACATGAAAGGATGGAGATGTAAGGAGAAGGCAATTGAATTATTGAGGGGGAACCTAGTCAAGCGTATGGAAAGATTCCAAGTTATCTTTACATCCTAAACAAATCCAACCCTGGATCAATTACAAAGCTTAAAAAAGCGGATGATGATTCATTTTTGTATGTTTTCATTGCACTCAATGCATTTATACAGGGTTGCAAACATTGTAGGCCTGTAATGGTAGTGGATGGTAGTTTTTTGAGTGGCGTATACGGTGGGACGATGTTAATAGCCTGCACTTTGGATGGTTCTGGTAAGAATCTTAAATTATTTTTTTGAAATTTTTTACTGCATATCAAATATATATTCTTTACATACCATCCTGTACTTACAACTTATGTAAAATACTATACAGGATACAGAGTGAATATCTGGTATTATAAAACAAAATATACTGCATATTTAAAACATAATTCCATTTATATAACAGTCCATAATTCCTATACTGTGTTTTTTATATAGGCCATATTCTACTATTAGCGTACGCAGTTGTTGATTCTGAAAACGATGCAGCCTGGGAGTGGTTTTTTAAATGTTTAAGGGAGGCATACGGTATAAAGGATGGCATGTGTGTGGTTTCTGATAGGCACGAAAGTATCGCCCGGGCAGTGAGGAAAATATATCCAGAAATACCCCATTGCGTCTGCGTATTCCACTTATGGACAAATGTTAAATTGAAGTTCAAAAAGGGTGAAGAAAAACTGAAAGACGCGTATTTTCGAGTGGTAATGGCATACACAGTAGACGAATTTCAGAAAGCAATGGATGACCTTGAGAGTATCGACAGCAGAGTGAAGGATTACCTTTTCAAAATTGGTTATCACAGGTGGTCAATAGCACACACATAATGTAAGCGTACTTTCTTTATGACATCTAATATTGCAGAGTCAGTGAATGCAGCGAATAAGCAAGCAAGAAAACTCCCAATTGTAGCATTAATGGAGTACATGACCGATATGTTCCAGATGTGGACTGCTAAAACTAGACAATTTGCAATGGACACATTCACAGCTCATGGCGATAAATATCAAGAAATCCTTAATGATTCCATAGTTGCTTCCAAAAAATGGACTGTAAGTACATTCAATAAATATGCATATTGTCTGAATATTTTCTGTATACTGAAACCCTTATATTTCATTTTGAATCCCTAGCAAGCATGAAGTAGTATAATGGAATTAAAAGAGACAATCTGAATATTTCAAAGTGAATGCAATTGATTGTGAATCCCTTAAAATATCTGAATATGCAGGGTTTACTCACAGAAATATGCATTATGTATTCAGTTGCATTGCAGGCAGGTTAAAAATATGCATAGATTATTTACACAGTATTTCTAATATATGCAGGTAATACCATCAACTGATTTTCTATACAAAGTTGTGTATGGAAGGGTCAAACATGTTGTTGATCTACGGGAGAAAACATGCACTTGTGGTAGGTATCAACTTGATGAAATTACCTGCCAACACACAATAGCTGTCCTAGATCACATGCACCTTAAACCAGCTGAATATTGTGCCGAATACTACAAAAAGGAATTAGTGTTGAAAACATATGAGGTGCCAGTGTATCCATTTCAAGGTGAGAGTGCCTGGAATGTACCCGAGGAGATAAGAGGTGAAATTGTACTACCGCCCCATGGTAAAAAACAAGCAGGGAGGCTAAAAACCACAAGATTCAAGTCAGCATGGGAGAGACCACTAAAGAGAGCTCGGATAACATGTGCACGTTGTGGCCAACAAGGTCACAACCGCAAGACTTGTAGAAATGCTCCAATTACATTTTAAAGAACATTTAATTTAGTGAAGGATGCTAGTTTAATGGTTTATTTTAACAGTTGTTAATTTCTTACTCTTAGTTAAATTCTATAATTTATTTAAATTTACTTGCTGTTATTTTATTACTTGTTGTTATTAAAATTGCGTTTGTTTTAAATTTATCACTCTCAAAGCAACATAGAACATTGCAGTGAAATAATAGATGTAAGTATAAGTTTCACTTTACAATACAGTAATGCAGTTAATGTTTGGCGTATAAAAGATATTCAACAAATATCCAAAATTTATACTGAAAAACAAATTTTGTTATAAAAATTACAACAAATGTCTACCTAATATGCAGTATAGTGTACCTAATGATAACCTTGAATAACAAATATGCAGCAAATATTACAAAGCTGTAAACAAAATACGCAGTATGGTGTACCTAATGATAACCTTGAATAACAAATATGCAGCAAATATTACAAAGCTGTAAACAAAATACGTCCTAGTATACAGAAGATGTAATATGCAACAAATATTTACCCCTGGAGTGAAAATATGCAATAGTATGTTCAAGTAAAATTGAAGTGAACCACTGCTGTAATAATACCTAAACCACTGCTGTAATACTATATTGAAGTACGTATAAAATATGTAATACATCTGATATATGTCATAAAATATTCTAGTTCTGACAAATATCCGGATGATATTTTCTGAATACCACAGCAGATGTAAATAACAAAAATTAGTAGAACTGTTGTAATCAAAATTAAATAAGATCAGTTAATCGCAATGGTATTGTCAGAACTAAATAACAAAATATCCATTGTGTTTTCAATAACTAGCAAGTAACTATCAAAAGGACATATTCCCTAAATTGGACAGAGAAAAACAAAACAAAAAAAGAACAACAGGTTCTCAATTCTCCTCGTCGCTAACAGCACAGTCCAGTTGTTTGTTCATCCCATAATGCCAGAGATATATTGCATAGCGACTGCGTACAACAGAAAGGTCATCTTGTGATGTAGGCAACGACTGGTACTGAATGTAGTACTCCGCATAGGCAGCAGAAAAGACAGCATAATCACTGATTCAATAAAAGAGGAACATCATATAAAAGAAGTACATTTTAATAATCTGAACAAGGAGAAAAATAATGCAATTAAACTTACCGTTGCATCAACGACGGTAGCCTTAAACTGAAACGCAGCATGAAGGGATCAGCCATAGATTTTCCCTCATAAGGCGACCTACTATAGAACAAATCTGCTCTTCTTTGTATAAAATCAGTACATGATAAGAAGAGAGGCAACATGGTAGAATAGGGCTCAAGAGTGTGGAAGACTTCTTCATTGTATGCTGGTGAATTTGGGTTAGAGTCATAAACATAAATAGACCGGTCCTTAAGCGAAAATCTCGCCAAAATCCAATGCCAATCATGAACAACCTTGATCGGGAACAAGATATCATCAACAAGAACCCACGGTGTATTACACCGCAAAGTAGTGCCAGATATATACTCAGAAATCAATTTAGCATCATCTACAACCCTGCGGTCTTTACTTGACTTGATGAACTCATTATACACGGCTTTGATGACTGAATCAAACTGACAATCAGTAGTTGTGACTTTGACAATAATGTCCGCGTCATACTTGGCCTTCTTACACAAATAGTAAAACAAGACATCAAGGTGCTGTAATAAAGAAGTTCACAGATCATCAATACATACATATATAAATAGTAAGCATTGTATAACAAGGATATACACCAAATATGATAGTTAACTGATGTATGCATATTGATGTTACACTCCAACTTGGGAAAACTTCTTTAACAGTATAGCAATCAATTTCTGGGAATAAAAGATGAAAAAACAAACATAACTAATGGAGCTTAAATAATCTGTGCATATTACTTGAATACAGACATCTTCAAAAAATTTATTAACAGAATTCTATTAAATAATCTGCGCATTTCTAATGAATATTTTGAACATAATTCCTGTATATATCAGTTTTTAACTAATAAAGGGAAAAAATACCAAACTGATAAACGACATGAAGATCCCCAAAGAATTAAAGTGCAGCAATCATCAATATAACTGTAAACATAATCATAAAATATAATAAGGATACTAAGGAAAGAAATTGCCAAATACTGTAGTACTGAGGTCTTTGGAACCATAATTGAGGACATGAAACCAATCCTTCTTGTCGACAACATGAACACCGAAATTAAACGTCGGATTCAGATTATTCTCCCTTGCTGGATAAATATTACCAACCCTGTAGTGAAAAATACATAATGAATCCAGATATGTCATAATTTACTAAAAATGGCATAACGTACAGTTCATTTAAACTACTTACTTAGATTTGTTAATGACTTTGCAATCAATCCACAGACCCCATTGCTTTGTAAGGTTAAAATCAGGCTCAGTCCGTATATTTGCCAACAGAGGATGGGGGAGACGGAAAATGCATCGCTGGGACAGTTCGGAGCAGGTACCACCAGAGCCAAATTCATTAACAAATGGAGACTTCTTAAATTTGGAAGTCTTTCTTGTGCGGCGTAAAATCAGAGGAGTATCATCTGAATCCTCATCAACATCACCTTGCTCATGAGCAGCATTATCCAAAGGAGGCTCATTGTCATCTTGTTTATCAGAATTGAAAGGTAATTCATTCTGCAGCGCTATGGTTTTAACAACATCAGCAGCCCTAGCAGTGAGCTCATGCCACTGACTTTCACGTAATTGGGAAAGAGAATCTTCACTTGACAGATTTACCCCATCCACAGATGGCACATCATGAATATTCAGCCCCGCGTCAAAGATCAAGTTCTCCTTTCCAGTAGGATGACTACCTGTTCATTAGTAATACCATAAATGTTAGGTAATATACAAAGATAATATCATACAAAACTAAACATTAACTACAAACACATACCTTTATCAACAACAGATTGAATAGACTTGTCATCAGTCCCTTCTTGAACATTTCTAACAGGTGAGTTGCCCATAACAACACTAGGATTAGTGAATTCAATATCACCCAACCTAAACGCTTCACGAATATCATAACCATCGTCCACCAAATGACCTACATCATTATATACTTAATCAAATCAGACACAATACCATAAAGTTACCAATACTAACTAATATCCAACTATAGTAATATGGATATTTATATAATATCATATTAATATTTAGCAACAAATGTAGATACCTGGACAAGTAACCTTATCACTTCCATCTTCACTGACTGCCACACCATTAAAATCTCTATGACCCTCTAGTATAGGTGTCACGCCCTAAAAATTAATTAACGAGTTGTTTATTATTTAAAAGCTCGTGAATGGTGTTTCAAGAAGGTACGAAATTATTTAGAGAACTTGGAGTCGCCACTTGACAAGTTTAAGGTGTGCCAAGTCACCAAAAGGTACCTTGGAACACCTCTGACTCGTCTAATAGTCTGCGTTTAGAGAAGGTTCTCAGTTGACTCTCGGAAAGGTATTAGGCACCCTCGAGTCCTGTGCCGAGCACAGTTGCTTTATTGTCGCAATTTTAATTTATTGAATATGGTTGTATTATTTTGCCATTGATTTGAATTTAAACTTTAATCCAGAAAAAAAAATTTAAAGTGTTACTCTTATCCAACCTCACAGAGGATCGGACGGATTTACATTTTAATTCATAATAGATAAAATATACTATGCATTTCCAACCTCACAGAGGACTGGTTCATTTAAAGGAATTTGATTGACTTCATCGAGACTATTTAATAAAAGGTGAGTTGTATATTGCCTTTATTTGTTTCTTTTGCTACGGTTTGACACTCTTTTATTTGCTTGAACATGTGGAGACCTCAACGTGAGAGTCTACCACTTGTTTTACATTTATTAGGCCTCAACATGAGAGCCTATCATTAAATTAGGACATTTGGCGAAGGCCTTGGTGTAAAGTAGCCACTTTTTCGTGACTGACCCCCTTTTAATCTTATCTTTAATGAACAGCTTTAAATGAGACAAATTAAAAGGGCCAATCCTTAAACTGGGCCAGACTATTTCTGTAAGAAAAATTATTTCATACTGTCCGTTCTTAATTTTTACATTAGTGGCCTTGTCACTTTCTCACTTCAGATTTTGGCCTCCCTTTTGCATGTACAAGATGGATTTATTTTGAAGTTGTTCATTTGTGTCCATTCCTTTGCCAAAATCATTTAGTTTTCTATCAATATTTTTCCAAATTTTATCCTATGCAGATCTGATTCTAAATTGCGACGTAGACATCAAAGTCTCCAATTGTTTGCATTACATGGCCAGTTTACAAAGAAATTTTTGATCTGACCCTTTTTCACAAAATTTAGACAAAGGTGGCGTATAATGTGCGCTTTCCTTTCAAAACAAATGATTTACATTTAAATAGTCACTTTTTAATGTTAGCTTCAGATCTAGCCCTTTTGACAAAATTTAGTTAAAATAACGTACATTATGTTCTCCTCTCTACGCAAATGTTTTGCATTAAGCAGCCCCTTTTCATGCTAGTTTCAAATCTGGCTCTAGTGGTTAGAATGGGGTTACTATTAAGACATGGAAATATACAATCAACATTTTATCAAAGACTCTAAACGCATTCATGGTTAGCAATCACAACATGATACATAAATAGGCTTTGAGTAAGACATTTCATATATGCTTGAAACATGGTCATAAACTAAATACATACAAGATTTGAGGAATACCTAATAGCAAAATGGAACTCCAACTAGCCAAATGCAAGCTGCTGAAACAACAAAGGACTTCCAAGAACCAGCAACGACACCCCCAAAACAGTGTACAACAGACCTCTTTAACACTAAACCAAACTCAAAATCTTCTCTTTACTTGCAATTTTTTCTTTACTCTTCTACTGCCTTCTTTCTTTTCTTTTTTTTTTTCAAAGTTTTTCTATTCCTTTCTATTTTTCAGATCTGTAAAATGTTGGTTGTTCAAAGTAGGTGAGAAGTTAATGTTCTATGTAGTTAATGAATAGGTAGAGTAAATGCCCACCCCCTTTATATATTCAAATACATCACAGAGCTCTTGGACTTATTGGCATTAAATGCCAGGTCCACAATGTGTTCAAACAAACAAAAAAAAACTCTCAGGCGTGCTAGCCTTTTTCCTTTGCATTTAATGAAAGTCTGATTAAAGAGGGAGAGTAGAGTGTTGGCAAATAATCAGACAGAAGTCACTGCTAAAAACAAAAGAGATGGGTTGTAAATCCTACAAAGGTGCTGCCACTATGTACTTTTTGTTTTGGCTTTTGACTGTTTTAAATTCAAAAGGAATCAGATTTCAAGCTACTAATCCAACCCAAACTGAATCCCAAACATAACCACAAATCAAACTAATAAATCATGTCCTTCTAATTGAAACAAGACAACTCCAAGGACTGAATGAACCCACACATACACATCTGAAGTACACAAAGTTTACAGGCCTTTGTACTTAATACTAAACAGAATAGATAGAGCCAATAAACTGGAAGAGAACAAGTGGTTTATGCCTAAGCGCAACACTTCACATTTCATACTATTCAAACAAAACCTGGGGAAACACTTATAACTTTCTTAGACGTGTTTCAGCGAGCTCATGGTCAATCCGAGAAACACACAGACACAAAATCCTCATATAATCAGTCAGTATATAGGAAGCTTCAAACTAAGCAAAACAAACCAATGTTCATTCGAATAATCAGACTATGTTGACATGGTGATTTATTCCATATGCCAAACACTATAAGCAAACGACGACGACTACATAACCCTTGAACAATGACCAAGAAATGAACACTAAACGATTACACATATGCACACACTGATTCTATGCCTAAATTAATTCTAAAACATTATTAACTAATGAATCAACCAATTCTATAGCAAAGCGAATAGAAAACAAAGAATACTATGATAAACTCTAACCAACTTGCCGAAGCTAAAGCGTCACCAGATACAGCCATGTCGCCATTGAGTCGAGGCTAAACCCGAAGTCATTGTCGCAGCTTCCACGAATACCCGAGCATCGGGACAGCCTCCTCGTTATCGCCACTCGTCTCAAACTCCACTGCCTCATCGCCTAAGGATCACCACTGTCATCACAAATCAGTCCCAGAACCATCGCCTCGCATTACCATCGCCCTGAATCAACATAACACATCCCCTGCCATCGAATCCCAAACGCAGCGTCTTACTCACTATTGAAACATCGCCAACACCATCGCCTTCTAATCTATTCCCAATTCTACATCATCGCTTACTGCCTAATCACCCTTCACAGCCTAGTCTCCCTCGGAACAAGCCTTACCAACATCGCCTCGACTTCAATACCACAACAGCTACAACTGAACCAAACACAGCCACCCATTCTAAACCCCCCATAAGCCGAAACTGTCCAAACAAATCAAACAAACAAAACAGCCGCTACAATACCTTTGTCATTATCACTATTGTACTGACAGCTTCATCCTCTCACAGTTGCATCATCATCACGGAAGAAAACGAGCAAATTCCATCATACTTTTCTCGTTCTAATTGAAGCGACCCCATTTAGGATCGTCTCAATTAGAACAAGAGAAGAAAAATGGAAACGAGAAGCAGGGGAAAGAGCTAAGGCGACAAGAAACTTATAAAGTATGCCAAAACCGGATCCATTGAGACAAAGGCAAAGTCTTATTTAAAAAAAAAACAGAGCAGAGGAGGTGATAGGGGAACACGTGAGGAGTCTTTTCATGTAAATCTCACCGGAAAATTCAGAGGGGTCGCCGGAGTTGGGACATTCGAAACCCGATCTACGCCGTATCAGTGGGTTTTTGGGAAAACCATGGGTGAATCGGGGTAGAGGGGATCGAGGCGAATCTGGAGACATAAAATCGTAATTTTCCGGCGGCGTCGGCCGGTGGAGCCGCCGACAGTGGCGATTTCCGGTGGTGGTGTGGGATTTGAGCGGAGTTTCATGTGTGTAAATTAGGGAAAAAATGTTTACCCAAAATAGCTAAAATGGAGATTATATACCCCGGGATTAGGCCGGGTTAAGGGACATTTGGGCCGGAGTGTGGGGCTACATTTTCATTTCTCCTTTCTGAATTTTAATGGCCCAAAAATGGCCTTTTAAACAAGACTACAACAACATAACTAATTAATTAACACTAAACACACAATAATTGTAAGACAAACTAATTAGCACACCAAGTCAATTAAATATTACTCATAATTGAATCCTATTTTTTTGCAAATTTTCTGACATTTTTCACCCTAATTAATTAACTAAAATAGCTAAATAAGATGGTAAATCTAGCAAAATCACATAACATTTAACACAACTTTTTTTAAGCATTTTGGGCGCCAAAATTAGGTGATTACAGCTGCCCCTCTTTGTTCGGGAACACGAAGAGTTTTCGGACAAAGAAGTAGTCGACAACTAATTTTGGCTTTTCGGTTTTAGCCGAGAACATGCTTTTCAAAATGGTGGCCGTACCTTGAACTTCGGTTCTAACCAAGAACAAAGTTACCTACACATCTCCGGACTAAGGAATCAGGTCAGTGTAGTTCCTTACGTGCGGTAGCTGGGACTACTGCATTCAAACAGGCGCTAGACTCTTCTAGACTCACTAAGACAACACTAGACACTCTAGACTACTAAGACAAACTAGAGACTCTTCTAGAAACACTTGGGGCTGATACCAGACGCTCTTAGGCACTGAAAGGCTGTTGTTGCTGAGTACTGATCGCTTGCTGGTGGTCGTTGCTTTTATAAAGAAAAATGGGATTACAACATTGAAAAATATAAAAGTTACAATTCCTAGACTACTTTTCATGCTTCCCAAACTAATGAACTGGTCTGAAGCTCCCACTAATCAAGTGGTTTTGAAAACTTGAAATTGCCGCTCGGGCGGGCTTTAACTTGAATGTTGAAATTGCCGCTTTGACGGGCTTGACTTAAATGTTGAAATGTCGTTTTGACGGGCTTTGCCTTGAATGTTGAAATGCCGTTTTGACGGGCTTTGCCTTGAATGTTAAAATTGCTGAAGCTTGAAATTACCGCTCGGGCGGGCTTTAACTTGAAGCTGGGGATGGTTGCTATCTTTGAGCGGGACCAACTTGAAAAGTAAATGGTTGCTATTATTGAGCGCAAATGACTTGAACTGAATGTGAGTGCTATCTTCTAGCAAAACTGACTTGAAAAGAAAATGATCGCTATCTTTTAGCGGGAATGACTCGAAAAGGAAATGATCGCTAGCTTTTAGTGGATCTTGACATAAAAAAGAAATGACGCTATGTTTGAGCGAAAACTGATTCTAAGAGAAAATTATCGCTATCTTTTAGCGGATCTTGACATGGAAAGGAAATGACGCTATCTTTTAGCGAAACTGACTCGAAAAAGAAATGATCGCTATCTTTTAACAGATCTTGACTTGAAAGGAAATGACGCTATCTTTGAGCAAAACTGACTAGAAAAGGAAATGATCGCTATCTTTTAGCGAAGCTGACGCAAAAGGAAATTATATCTTTGAGCGAAACTGACTCGAAAAGTAAATGATCGCTATCTTTTAGCAGATCTTGACATGGGAAGGAAATGACGCTATCTTTGAGCGAACTGACTCGAAAAGGAAATGATCGCTATCTTTTAGCAGATCTTGACATGGGAAGGAAATGATGCTATCTTTGAGCGAAACTGACTCGAAAAGGAAATGATCGTTATCTTTTAGCAAACTGACTCGAAAAAGAAATGATCGCTTTCTTATAGCAGATCTTGACATGGAAAGGAAATGACGTTATCCTTGAGCGAAACTGACTCGAAAAGGAAAAGATCGCTATCTTTTAGCAGATCTTGACATGGAGAGGAAATGACGCTATCTTTGAGCGAACTGACTCGAAGGAAATGATCGCTATCTTTTAGCAGATCTTGACATGGAAAAGAAACGACGCTGTCTTTTAGCGGGATTTGACTCGAAGAGAGAATGGAGTTCTGTCTGATATCTGGCGTAACTACCCCAATTCAAGTGGTCCTAGCTCTTTCTTGGCAACATAGCAAATGTCACACTTACTTTCTGCATCGTGGATACACCCTGTTTCGGATCTTTCAAATAAGCTTAGTGACTCTTGTTCTATTCTTCACAGTACTGTGGGATGAATAACGCCTAAAGCTTCTCCCAAACATATCCACTCTTCATGATACAATTTTGGTATGTCATCTTTCTGGCCTGATGTGCGGTGCTGGGCTCCCATTATCAATGTTGATCATGACTTGCTGAGAGCTTTTCCATTGTCGGGGGTATGCCCTGCTCGCTGGAATTAAACCTAAATCCTGAAAGACAGAGTTTTGCAATTTTCTTTTGTTGCTCATGGGAGGTTAGCGCCGAAAGGGCGAGGAATTAATGGTGAGGCAAGATGTACAAAATGGAATAAAAAAAAGTTTAAGGGCGAAAGTCATTTGGACAGGGAACGTCTTTCTGAAAAGGAAAACTTATCTGGCAATATACTGGCGGCCTTGATGATCATGACATGTATATTGGATGACCTCGTCTGACCAGTACCACCTGTTTGTTGAGAGTTGCTTCATGGAAGATATCAAACCATAACCAAGTTGAGGTGACCCTCAAGTCGACTAGTAGCGCCCTTTCGGGATTTCGCCAACTAGCCTCTCTCTTTAATCTTTTTCCTCACTGTTTGTCTTGCGGCGCCTTCTCAGGTTTTCACCGACAAGACTTCTTTTTTTTTTCTCTCTTTTTTTTTCTTTTCTTCTATTCCTCTTCTTTTTTTTTTCTTTTTCAATTCAATTTACAACACAAACATCTCTTGACTTACTGTTTAGAATAAACTGGGGTGCTTTGTTTTCTTCCTTGACTTCGAGACAGGTATGCCAAACATCTCATGAAACGTGTGAATAGATGATACAAAAATGATAGAAGTTTGTTTTTATTTTATTTTATTTATGAAATAAAATAAAAACAAACTTCTAATAAAAACAAACTTCTGCCCCAGTTTAGCATAAAGGGGGGTCCAAATTTCTTTTGATGTTGGCCGCAAACTTGGAGGCAAGTTTTGCGTCAATATGAAATAGGAAAGAATGGACTTTTCACTGTTATGAACACAAAGAAAATGGGGAGGAATATTGAATTTCCTCCATTTTCTTTTAAAAAAACAAAAACAACTTCTGCCCCAGTTTAGGATAAACTGGGGTCTTTAATTTTCTTGATATATCCCGCAAGCCTGGAGGCAAGCATTGCGCGGATAAAAGAAAACAGGGAAAGAGGAATTTTCTCTTGTTGCAACCGCACCAGAATGGTTGCCTACGTATCCTTTTGAGAGGAATCAGGTCAGACGTAGCTCTAGGCAAATGCCCAGGTTTCTTTTTTATGCTTTTCAGTTTCATTTCATTTTGGTACAATTACATTGATTCCAACTGAGAACATGCCTCAAAAGTACAATGTTCAAAATGCTAATAGGGGATACAATTTGGGATAGCAAAAGAGAACAAAAGCCTTTCATTCATCCCGATTTGGAAGCCATCTTGAAATCAAATGTAGTACCTCTTGACCGCGTCTGCATTGACGGGTATTTCAGTTGTCCTGCCTTCCGGATCTGTGAGGTACAAGGCGCCATTTGGAAATACTTTCTTTACCAGGTATGGCCCTTGCCAATTTGGAGCAAATTTCCCTTTAGCTTCTTCTTGATGAGGAAAGATTCTTTTCAAGACTAATTGCCCTTGTTTTAAGTCGCGGAGGCGCACTTTCTTGTTGTAGGCTCGGGCCATTCTTTGCTGATACAATTGACCGTGACAAACTGCATTGAGCTTTTTTTCGTCAATGAATGACAACTGTTCCAATCGGGTTTTGACCCACTCTGTGTCCTCAATCTCTGATTCCACGATGATTCTGAGAGACGGTATTTCAACTTCAGCGGATATGACTGCTTCAGTTCCATATACCAATGAATACGGGGTCGCACCTATGGAAGTGTGCACAGTTGTGCGATAACCAAGGAGAGCGAAAGACAACTTCTCATGCCAATCACAAGATCCTTCTATCATTTTCCTAAGGATCTTCTTGATATTCTTATTGGCTGCTTCAATCGCGCCATTTGCCTTTGGTCGGTAAGGTGTGGAATTTCGGTGCATGATCTTGAATCTTTCACACACGTCATTCATTAACTGACTGTTCGGATTTGCCGCATTATCAGTGATTATGGTACTTGGGATACCAAAGCGACAAATAATGTTAGAATGAACGAAATCCACCACGGCTTTCTTGGTCACGGATTTGAGAGTCACGGCCTCAACCCATTTGGTGAAGTAATCTATTGCAACCAGAATGAATCTGTGTCCATTTGATGCTTTTGTTTCAATAGGCCCGATAACATCCATCCACCATGAAAAGGCCAAGGGGCTGACATTGTGTGCAACTCTAAAGGGGGTGAATGTATCAAATCACCGTGTACTTCGCATTGATGACACTTTCGCACGAAAGTAATGCAGTCATGTTCCATGGTAAGCCAGAAGTATCCTGCTCTGAGTACTTTCTTAGCTAGAACGTGCCTGCTCATGTGGGGTCCACAGATCCCCGAATGTATGTCATTGAGAGTTTTCGTGGCTTCAGTTGCATCCACGCATCTTAAAAGTCCCAGATCGGGTGTTCTTTTGTACACCACCCCTCCACTAAAAAAGAAACCACTTGCCAGTCGTCGAAGGGTTCTCTTTTGATTGTTTTCCGCCAATGGAGGATACGTCCCGTCTTGAAGGAAAGTCTTGACATCAAAGTACCACGGTTGACCGTCAATTTCTTCTTCAACCACATTGCAGTATGCATGTTGACTTTGGACCTGAATCTCTAACGGATCAATATGGGCTTTATAAGGATGGACAAGCATTGAAGCTAATGTAGCCAATGCATCAGCCAGCTCATTATGTATTCTGAGGACATGTCTAAACTTTAGAACATCAAACTTTTGGCGAAGATCGTCCATGCACTGCTTGTACATGATCAGCTTAAGGTCTCGAGTTTCCCATTCACCCTTCATTTGGCGTATCAAAAGATCTGAATCTCCGATCACCAGCAATTATTTGATGTCCATGTCTAGAGCCATACGCAAACCCATTATGCATGCTTCATACTCAGATGTGTTATTAGTGCAACTGAAGTGGAGTTGGGCGGCTGCCGGATAGTAATGTCCCGTGGGGGAGATGAGGACTGCTCCAATGCCATGACCCTTTGAGTTAGAAGCACCATCAAAGTACATTTTCCACACGTGCTCTTCTTCATTAATCAATTCTTCAAGCACATCTACTTCCTCGTCAGGGAAGTAAGTCTTCAATGGCTCATAATCATCATCCACCAGATTTTCAGCCAAATGATCAGCTAAAGCTTGAGCTTTCATTGCAGTTTTGGTGACATAAACTATGTCAAATTCTGTGAGCAGGATCTGCCATTTTGCAAGTTTGCCTGCTGGCATTGGCTTTTGAAATATGTACTTCAATGGATCCATCCGAGAAATCAGATAAGTGGTATAGGACAAAAGATAATGTTTAAACTTTTGTGCAACCCAAGTTAGGGCACACCATGTCCTTTCCAACAAAGTGTATCTGGCCTCGCAATCTGTGAACTTTTTGCTCAGGTAATAAATGGCTTGTTCTTTCTTTCCCGAGGCATCATGTTGCCCCAGTACACAACCGAAGGGGTTTTCGTTGACTGACAAGTACAAAAACAATGGTCGGCCAGGCTCAGGCGGAACCAAAACAGGAGGATTTGACAAGTATTGCTTGATCTTGTCGAAGGCTTCTTGGCACTCCTTGGTCCATGCAATTGATGCGTTCTTTTTCAACAACTTGAGGATCGGCTCACATATTGTGGTAAGTTGAGTAACGAACCTACTGATGTAATTCAGCATGCCTAGAAAGCTTTTAACATCCTTCTTGGTCCGAGGCGGAGGTAATTCTTGTATTGCTTTGATCTTTGCGGGATCCAATTCAATACCTCGCCTACTAACAATGAAACCTAACAATTTTCCAGCAGGCACACCAAATGCATACTTGGCTGGATTCAGCTTCAGATTGTACCTACGGAGCCTTTCAAAGAACTTTCTGAGATCTCTCACGTGTTCTTCAGCTGTTCTAGATTTGATAATCACATCATCCACGTACACTTCTATTTCTTTATGCATCATATCATGGAAAATGGCAGTCATAGCTCTCACGTAGGTTGCCCCCGCATTTTTCAAAACCAAACGGCATCACTCTATAGCAATAGGTTCCCCAAGGAGTAGTGAATGCCATTTTGTATGCATCATCTTCATCCATCTGGATTTGATGATATCCAGCATAGCAGTCAACAAAGGATTGTATCTCATGTTTGGCATAATTGTCTACGAGAGTGTGAATATTAGGCAATGGAAAATTATCTTTGGGACTTGCCTTGTTCAAATCTCGATAGTCGACACATATCCTTGTTTTTCCATCTTTCTTAGGAACCGGAACAACATTTGCAACCCAAGTAGTGTACTGAACCGATTGAATTACTTTTGCATCCAACTGTTTCATTATTTCATCATGGATTTTCTTGATCATATCAATTTTGAACTTCCGTTGCATTTGTCTCACTGGAGGGAAACCGGGTTGAATTGGCAATTCGTGGACTATCAATTCGGAGCTCAAACCCGGCATCTCATCATATGACCATGCAAAAACATCTCGATATTCAAAAAAGCACCTTCCGAATATTGTTCTTCACTTCAGGTAGGGCATACATGCTTATCTTGGTTTCCCTCACATCATCAGGGCTCCCAAGATTAACATCCTCTGTATCAGCCAAATTGGGTTTAGGCTTGCCCTCATGGCGTGCAACTTCCAGGCCTATTTCAAAATCTGCATGTTCCCCATTATATTCGATCTTATTAACAAATTCCCCAATATTTTCTTCATCACTTTCAACCTCAACTATGGTTATGGAGCCAAAATCAGATTGCGGTCCCTGGATGGACGATAAGTTCCTTGAACATGTCATGATATCAGGACCGGCAGATATATCACTACAGATAAACAAAAATAGAAGAAAATTAGGAATATGAACAGAGATTGAAGGAAAGCTTGGCTCTTAGGCCTTTCATTAATGAAAAAGGGTTTGAATTACAAAAATAAATATGAGCAAAATAATACACTTGGCATACAACCCTTAAAATATCCAAGTGTATTCAAAAGAAAACTGTAAAACAACATTCTACCAAGACCCCTTCCTGACGGAGAAGGGAGTTGCATTCCAGTTAGTCAGGTGCACGTCCGGGCCAATGTACTGTATTGAAGCATTACCGGAGCCTTCACCCGGCTGTACCATGCAGATTTCAAAAATGCCACCTAGATCAAATGGTGCATCCTGATTGTCTTCCACTGTGTTGGCATTTGTAGCGACAACCTTTGGTTTCATGACATATCCCACAAAAGAGTGAGCGAGACACGGAATTGACTTTGGGAGAGACCAAACTTCTGACTTCTTTTTCTTTGCTTGCTTGCGATCAGCTGCTTTTGGCTTGAACCCTAGCCCCCACGGGCCTTGCATGCCATTTGGATAAACTGGATTTACCCTGCCTTGTAGTGATGCTCCCAAACCCTTTCCAAATTGGAAACCATGCTTTAACATTTCATATGCCATCATTATAGACGTCTCTGACACACTTGGGATGGATATAGGTTTCCCTTCTGTTACCTTTTCCACATACACCACATCGGATGACCACCTGATGAACTATAGAGGGTACAACACAAGCCATGTGAATCCACGGTCGGCCCAATAACAGATTGTACGATGCATCCGTTTCCATGACTTGGAACTCAATGCTGAAGGTAGCGGGACCAATGGTTAACTCAAGATTGATGATGCTCAAAGATTCTCGAACTCCACCATCAAAAGCGCGAACAGCAGAGGAACTTGCCCTGATTTTGCTCATATCCACCCTTAGACTCTTCAATGTAGACAGAGGGCAAATGTTCAATCCCGCGCCACCATCTATTAGAACGCGTGTGACATAGGAGTCTTCACACTTAACTGAGATATGAAGCGCTCGATTATGACCGGTTCCTTCTGCTGGCAGCTCCTCATCGGTGAACATCACACGATTAGTCTCAAATACTCTGCCAGCAAGTGCTTCCAGATTAGCCACAGTAGTTTGTTCAGGAATGTAGGCCTTATTCAATATTTTCAACAGTGCATTGCGATGTGTTTTAGAGTTCATAAGTAGAGACAAGAGTGGTATCTGAGCTGGAGTCTTTCTCAATTGCTCGACGATAGAATAATCTATCGATCTCATTTTCTTCAAAAATTCTTCAGCTTCTTTCTCCGACACCGGCTCTTTGATGGGTCCTTGGTCTTCTCGACCTGGCTTTGCCTTTCTCAATTCTTCCGGGGTAAAACATCTCCCGGACGGAGTTAGACCATTTACGTCTGCAGCAACGTCCATGATTTCTTTCCCGTTGTAAGACACAATTGTCTTGTTGTAGTTCCAAGGAACAACCTTTGTACTTTTGACAGGGAGTTGCGCTGCTTGAGGTGATGATAACCGGTTCACACTTCTTTGCCTTAACCTCGAAGACCGGAGTTTTCTGGCATGATGCCCCTTGCACAATAAATGTTGGTGCACTGTCATGAACTTTTTCCTGCTTTGCAGCCAGAATTGTAAAACTTGGCTCAACAGCGGTTTCTTGCTTTGCTTTGCTTTGTTGACAACAGACGCACTTAACTTTCCCCCGATTACAACAATAAATGGCTCAGGGCCTTTGATGTCTGGGGAGGGACCAATTGCCACAATCTGCTTGGCGGCTTTCCCTTTCATGTCCTCTTCTATGCATACCATCCTTACCATGTGTACGTTGTTTTGAACATCATGAGCTGGTAAAGAATTTTGATTCACATTTTGTGTTTCATCCCCCACGACTTTTATCTGATTGTTGTCTATCATTGCCTGGAGCCTTTTTGAGTTCCCAGCAGGATTCTGTGTCATGTCCAGGTGCTCCAGAATGAAGCGCACAATGGCGTGAATGATCAACTCTTCCATTGGGGTTCACTATTCTCGGGATTGGCTTCATCAGATTGGCTTGTTGCAACTTTTCAAACAAATTAGTGTAAGTTTCCCCCAGTGGGGTGAACTGCCTTTTCTCTTGTTGCATGTTTCTCTGTTGCATGTTTGGACGAAAACCCTGCGGACCTCGTGGTCGATAAGGCATCTCCTGGTGAGCCGGGAATTGAGCATGTGCCTGTTGATTGTTATATTGGACTGGAGTAGGGGGTGCACGCCATTGTGGACCAGATAGCGGTTGAGCATAAGATGCTGCATTTACAGGGAATGAGAACTGCGGCATGGCAAATTGTTGGCCATGAGGTGGATAGAATTGTTGTGGCGGGGGTGTCTGAATATACCCTTGACGGTCATTGTATCTTCCATCATTTCTTCTCGGTCCAGGACCAACCATTGCCACTTCATCTTTCTTTTCATTCTTCTTCCCAAAAGCACCTGACCCTGATTGCAACGCTTGGGTCGTGGCTCTCAAAGCTGTTTGGCTAACAATCTTGCCTGCTTTGATTCCTCTCTCAATCATCTCCCTAATTTTTACTGCTTCACTGAATTGCTTCCCAAGGGCAGAGGCCATCGCTTGGTAGTATGTTTCGTCAAGCACTTTGATGAATTCTTCAACTATCTTATCATCTGGGATCAAAGGGCTCACACGCGCCGCCTGTTCGCGCCACCTGTAGGCATACTCTCTGAAACTTTTACTTGGTTTCTTTGTGATCGTCTTCAAAGAAGAACGATCAAGAGCAGCCTCCATTTTGTAACCATAATGGTTCAGGAAAGCGTTGGTCATGTCGTCAAAGGTGACCCACTTCGAAACATCTTGTTGCACAAGCCATTCTGTTGCCGGTCCTCCCAAACTGTCTGCAAAGTATGCCATCAATAATTCATCTTTCTCGATACCCCTCATTTTGTTAAGGTATATCTTCACATAGACCCTTGGATCACTTTGTCCGGTGTACGGATCAAATTTGAGCACAACAAAACCTTCAGGCAACGGCACATGAGGGAACAAGCACATGTCTTTGTACGAGATATTGGTTTTACCCCCTTGCCCTTGTATGTTTTTCACAGTTTGCTCCAAGCTCTTCAATTTCCGAGCAAAGTCGTTCTCTTCTATTTTTCCCAGCCTCTCGATATCATCTTGTGATTCTGGGTGGTGTCCCTGATCATACGACTCATTTTGGCGGAAGATATTACCCTGAGCTTGGTCAAACTGTTGATCATGGGCCCTCAACTGTGGGTCACTGTTCGATCTTTGCAAGGTGTGTCCTGCGGGAACGGTGAATGCTGCGGAAGGAACCTGGGGTTGGCCGTGTTGTCCATGCTGTGGAAATTGTGCCCCAGGTTGTACAGTGGAAGGTCCGGCTGCATTGTCAGTTGCCAGATGTGGACCAAACCCCGGAGGGTAACGGGGGTCTCCTACCACTGTGGATTGCCCTTGCCCTGGTGGCTGAGTATTTGCCATGAAACCAGCAGCAGCTGGCGGAACAGGAGGCGCCTGAACCGCTGCCAAGTTACGGACGAACTGCATCATCATTTCTTTCATAGCCGTGAAGTCCTTGGCCATCTTAGCCTGTTGCTCAGCCAAACGAACCAGCTCAGTGTTCTCAGTTTCCTCAGCCATCGTTGTTGGAGTGCTTTCCTGAAAAGGTGCTTCAACCACTTCTGGAACAGACAGTGGTCCCATGATTCTGGTGGAATAGGAATGTGGGGCCAGCACGGCAGTTGCTCAAGCTCTAATCAAATCAAAACACGTTAGTGTAACAAGATAGCATGGAACATGAATTTGCTCGTCGGCCTAAACAATGCCTAAGGCCGTTATGCGTCATCCCAAATTGGTTTAGATTAGATCCCCAAGTGTATTGTTTGATTTCTTTTATTTTTCTTCTTCTATTTCTTTCTTTCTCTTTTGTTTTTTTGTATTTTTTTTCAAGTGAGGCTAGAGGGTGAAATGAATTGACACATAAAATAAGAAAAATAATTTCATTACTAAAAAAAAATAGAGTACATACAGTGCTTCCGGAGCACGACCAAAAGAAATGTACAAATGACTGAAAAAAAGTGAAAATAAATTACATCATGCTAAATTCAAAAGCGACATAAAGTACAACAGGCCAAGATGTAAAATAAATGACAAAAAGCAATAATCTGCATCATCTTAGCCTGATGTATCTACTAAGGTGACCGGGGCACAAAGTCAGCTGGCTCCTCTGGGTCGAACTCGAATGGCTCCTCGGGATCTACTGGCGGGCCTTCTACTAAGGTACGACGCAATCCATTCAAATTTGTTGCAACTCTAGTGACGAAGGGAAGCACATGTGGGAGTATTTCCTCCGCGGGAAGCCTCCTATAGTCACCGATGGACCGTGCAACATACGTAGCAGAGTCATAAACCTGCCGATAAGCTACACTGATGGTCTGTCCTGCAGCCTGTATATCCCGAAGTCGGTCCTGTGCTAGCCCTCTGAGCTGCTCACCCTGCTCTAATGCCCTGTCAAGTCGAGCTCAAGCATCTATGGCATCCTGACGATGATAATCTTCCCTTCACCTGCTTTCCAACAAAGCTGCCCTATCGGCATCCCGCTCTGTCAATGCCTGTGAGTGCATGACACGGAGTCGTCTGACTGTGTCTAGGTGCTGATGCGCGAAACCCTCACTCTCTGACTGAGCAGCTCTGGCGGCATCCCTCTCTACAATTAAGCTTTGTATGGTAGCACGGTATTCCTTCCCAATCTCGTGCCTAGCAAGCTGAACCTGCATATCCAACCTGGCCTCAGTGTCAACCATGCCTGCTCTCGACCTCGTGGGCATCTCTCTGGGTATGGGCTGATGGTAATACCACAACTTGTACTCCCGAACGACCTCCCCCTTAAGTCCATCCTGAACCTGTGTATTTTCTACGAGGCGCCTCCTAGTATCCCACAAGCGCAAGATATCACCTCTAAGAGTAGATGGGTTGAGAGGATAGTCTGAGACATATGCACTCATGTCCTCAACTATTGGGATTTCCTGCTTTCGACCCAACTGCCTAAGTACACGCAGAGGAACATAAGGCTGGGATGATGTCAAACCCATCAGAATGAGAAAAGGACGGTCCACACATCTGTGTACAGCCTCTCTCTTAGGAAACCAGCTACACTGCCACAAAATCTTGTCCGGCGTGAGAGAGTTCAAGAAAGACCTCCAATCTGGCTCATTTTCTGGGAATTTATACTTCTCGATGTGTTCGAGATGGTATTCAAGATAATCGATGTCACAGCACCTAAGAATATCACGAGGTGGGCAAGGGCGTACATGTTTCAAGAACCAGACCTGCAATAGAAGGTTACACCCCTCAAAGAAACCGCTTTCTCCCTTGTGGCATCGAGTCAAAGCATGAAATATACTACCCAGAATCGTCAGGATGATAATGGCGTCTGGTGCTCCACCATATAAAGCTGCCATGGTCCAACTGACCTTAATAGATATCGCTCTATCCGGTAGTGGGAAAACTAACAACCCTAGCAGAGCGAACACAAAGACCTTAGGACAAAGTTGCACCGAATCTTCATATTTCAGCTTGTCATGGAACTCAAATCCATACTTCTTAAAACCATTATCGGCCCCAAAACGATCATAAAGAATATCAAATGAAATCCAGCCTTAACGAACACTAGCGATTGAGAGGTCTGTTCGTACCTTGATATTACTGAAAAAATCATGCTCATTAACCTTTTTCGGAGCAATCATATTCTTTTTCTCAAAATGCAGCTTAAGAAGCCCAGCTATCTCCTCGAGGGTCGGCGTTATCTCAAACCCCTTAAAACAGAAGGTATTTTGGTTTGGGTTCCAAAACCTAACTAGTGCACTGATCAAGTCTCGACGCGGGACAATAGGTTTAGTCACAAGGTGAGTCAGAAAACCAATCTTTTCCTGGACTAAATCTTTCTGCATTTTACTCATTGTATCCCACCAAGACTTCAGAGATTTATCTGATTTGGGTGGGCCATCAGTCGTCATGATAGAGGGTGGAATGGCATCAGCAGGGTATTTTCTCTTGACCGGCCTAGAAGATGATGCAGCCATTGTTCCTAATGAAAAAATGTGTCAAATATTTGAAAGCCTGAAAACAACTTAAAACAACTGACCGACAGAGCAAAACAGATGCCTAAACTGCTAATTCGAAACTCCAATTCTCAAAAAAATTATGTCATTGTAATGACGTAAAGTTGACCCTAAGAGAATCGAAATTTTTTGATATCATAACGGAATCAGGACTGACTCCAGGAAATTACCAACATTGGTATTTAGATGTAATTTATAAAAGGAAAAAAAATTGACGTTACATCGACGCCACATTGACATCAAAACAAAAAATTCATTCCGGTGATGACACTACAGTATTTTTGAAAAAAAAAAATTCGCCGGCATAACGACGTGAAAAACTGGATCCCAAAAATTCCAGCATCGATATACGAGCCTTTTCTAAAAATTCGTCATTATAACAACGTGAAAACTGACACCAAAATTTTTCCGACTTCCTAACTACTAACTATATATATTTTTTTGTAAAATTTTCCTCATTATAACGACACAAAACTGACATCTACAAAAGACGGCCAACACTGGCGCTTTTACAAAAACTTTGCCATTACAGCAGTATTACTCAATTTTATAAAAATATCAAGACATTTACATTTAAAACATAAAATTCACCCTACTTCTTCACTTTTCCTTTCATTTTTTTTCTCTCTTTTTCTTTTTCTTTTGAAATCCGTCTCTCTCCAATTTGGTCAGCATAACAACCTTTCCTAGCCGCATGCAACACATAGAATGCCTTTTAGACAAGTCTTTTTCCGGGAAATGGGTCCCGTTTGGACAAAAAGGTAGTCAACCTAGATAAGTGCAATACCGGTGTATTGCACCTCATTAAGTCGGATATGATGCAAATAATTGGGCCTAAAGGTTTAAGTCTAGGTGACAACACTGACTCAGTGTCTAGACTGGCTGAAAACCCGGTGGACAAACCGGGCGGAAAGCGCATCAGGGCCATCGCCTAAAACCCCGTCACGCCTTCCTCCTAAATAATGGGCAATTTAGTAAGAAAGTCCCAGATGCCACAAGCAATCTGGTAAGTGCACGTGTGTGTGTGTTCCAGAGACTCAGAGGGTTGCGGAGGAAGACAGTTTATATACAGTTCCAAAAAATATCAAAGCAGTAACATTCAACTTTTCATGTAATAACGACAATAATATAACAACCAAATATTTAATAAATTAAAACATGCGACAATTTTATCAAAGCCGAAGATTCTAGTTTTCACTAATTTCCCCAGCGGAGTCGCCAAGCTGTCACGCCCTAAAAATTAATTAACGAGTTGTTTATTATTTAAAAGCTCGTGACTGGTGTTTCAAGAAGGTACGAAATTATTTAGAGAACTCGGAGTCGCCACTTGACAAGTTTAAGGTGTGCCAAGTCACCAAAAGATACCTTGGAACACCTCTGACTCGTCTAATGGTCTGCGTTTAGAGAAGGTTCTCAGTTGACTCTCGGAAAGGTATTAGGCACCCTCGAGTCCTGTGCCGAGCACAGTTGTTTTATTGTCGCAATTTTAATTTATTAAATATGGTTGTATTATTTTGCCGTTGATTTGAATTTAAACTTTAATTCAGAAAAAAAATTTAAAGTGTTACTCTTATCCAACCTCACAGAGGATCGGACGGATTTACATTTTAATTCATAATAGATAAAATATACTACGCATTTCCAACCTCACAGAGGACTGGTTCATTTAAAGGAATTTGATTGACTTCATCGAGACTATTTAATAAAAGGTGAGTTGTATATTGCCTTTATTTGTTTCTTTTGCTACGGTTTGACACTCTTTTATTTGCTTGAACATGTAGAGACCTCAACGTGAGAGTCTACCACTTGTTTTACATTTATTAGGCCTCAACATGAGAGCCTATCATTAAATTAGGACATTTGGCGAAGGCCTTGGTGTAAAGTAGCCACTTTTTTCGTGACTGACCCCCCTTTTAATCTTATCTTTAATGAACAACTTTAAATGAGACAAATTAAAAGGGCCAATCCTTAAACTGGGCCAGACTATTTCTGTAAGAAAAATTATTTCATACTGTCCGTTCTTAAGATTTACATTAGTGGCCTTGTCACTTTCTCACTTCAGATTTTGGCCTCCCTTTAGCATGTACAAGATATATTTATTTTGAAGTTGTTCATTTGTGTCCATTCCTTTGCCAAAATCATTTAGTTTTCCGTCAATATTTTTCCAAATTTTATCCTTTGCAGATCTGATTCTAAATTACGACGTAGACATCAAAGTCTCCAATTGTTTGCATTACATGGCCAGTTTACAAAGAAATTTTAGATCTGACCCTTTTTCACAAAATTTAGACAAAGGTGGCGTATAATGTGCGCTTTCCTTTCTAAACAAATGATTTACATTTAAACAGTCACTTTTTAATGTTAGCTTCAGATCTAGCCCTTTTGACAAAATTTAGTTAAAATAACGTACATTATGTTCTCCTCTCTACGCAAATGTTTTGCATTAAGCAGCCCCTTTTCATGCTAGTTTCAAATCTGGCTCTAGTGGTTAGAATGGGGTTACTATTAAGACATGGAAATATACAATCAACATTTTATCAAAGACTCTAAACGCATTCATGGTTAGCAATCACAACATGATACATAAATAGGCTTTGAGTAAGACATTTCATATATGCTTGAAATATGGTCATAAACTAAATATATACAAAATTTGAGGAATACCTAATAGCAAAATGGAACTCCAACTAGCCAAATGCAAGCTGCTGAAACAACAAAGGACTTCCAAGAACCAGCAACGACACCCCAAAACAGTGTACAACAGACCTCTTTAACACTAAACCAAACTCAAACTCTTCTCTTTACTTGCAATTTTTTCTTTACTCTTCTACTGCCTTCTTTCTTCTTTTTTTTTTTCAAAGTTTTTCTATTCCTTTCTATTTTTTAGATCTGAAAAATGTTGGTTGTTCAAAGTAGGTGAGAAGTTAATGTTCTATGTAGTTAATGAATAGGTAGAGTAAATGCCCACCCCCTTTATATATTCAGATACCTCACAGAGCTCTTGGACTTATTGGCATTAAATTTCAGGTCAGCAATGTGTCCAAACAAACAAAAAAAACTCTCAGGCGTGCTAGCCTTTTTCCTTTGCATTTAATGCAAGTCTGATTAAAGAGGGAGAGTAGAGTGTTGGCAAATAATCAGACAGAAGTCACTGCTAAAAACAAAAGAGATGGGTTGTAAAGCCTACAAAGGTGCTGCCACTATGTGCTTTTTGTTTTGGCTTTTGACTGTTTTAAATTCAAAAGGAATCAGATTTCAAGCTACTAATCCAACCCAAACTGAATCCCAAACATAACCACAAATCAAACTAATAAATCATGTCCTTCTAATTGAAACAAGACAACTCCAAGAACTGAATGAACCCACACATACACATCTGAAGTACACAAAGTTTACAGGCCTTTGTACTTAATACTAAACAGAATAGATAGAGCCAATAAACTGGAAGAGAACAAGTGGTTTATGCCTAAGCGCAACACTTCACATTTCATACTATTCAAACAAAACCTGGGGAAACACTTATAACTTTCTTAGACGTGTTTCAGCGAGCTCATGGTCAATCCGAGAAACACACAGACACAAAATCCTCATATAATCAGTCAGTATATAGGAAGCTTCAAACTAATCAAAACAAACCAATGTTCATTCGAATAATCAGACTATGTTGACATAGTGATTTATTCCATATGCCAAACACTATAAGCAAACGACGACGACTACATAACCCTTGAACAATGAACAAGAAACGAACACTAAACGATTACACATACGCACACACTGATTCTATGCCTAAATTAATTCTAAAACATTATTAACTAATGAATCAACCAATTCTATAGCAAAGCGAATAGAAAACAAAGAAGACTATGATAAACTCTAACCAACTCGCCGAAGCTAAAGCGTCACCAAATACAGCCATGTCGCCATTGAGTCGAGGCTAAACTCGGAGTCATTGTCGTAGCTTTCATGAATACCCGAGCATCGGGACAGCCTCCTCGTCATCGCCACTCGTCTCAAACTCCACTGCCTCATCGCCTAAGGATCACCACTGTCGTCACAAATCAGTCCCAGAACCATCCCCTCGCATTACCATCGCCCTGAATCAACATAACACAGCCCCTGCCATCGAATCCCAAACGCAGCGTCTTACTCACTATTGAAACATCGCCAACACCACCGCCTTCTAATCTATTCCCAATTCTACATCATCGCTTACTGCCTAAACACCCTTCACAACCTAGTCTCCCTCGGAACAAGCCTTACCAACATCGCCTCGGCTTCAATACCACAGCAGCTACAACTGAACCAAACACAGCCACCCATTCTAAACCCCCCATAAGCCGAAACTGTCCAAACAAATCAAACAAAAAAAACAGCCGCTACAATACCTTTGTCATTATCACTATTGTACTGACAGCTTCATCCTCTCACAGTTGCATCATCATCACGGAAGAAAACGAGCAAATTCCATCATACTTTTCTCGTTCTAATTGAAGCGACCCCATTTAGGATCGTCTCAATTAGAACAAGAGAAGAAAAATGGAAACGTGAAGCAGGGGAAAGAGCTAAGGCGACAAGAAACTTATAAAGCATGCCAAAACCGGATCCATTGAGACAAAGGCAAAGTCTTATTTAAAAAAAACGGAGCAGAGGAGGTGATAGGGGAACACGTGAGGAGTCTCTTCATGTAAATCTCACCGGAAAATTTAGAGGGGTCGCCGGAGTTGGGACATTCGAAACCCGATCTACGCCGAATCAACATGTTTTTGGGAAAACCATGGGTGAATCGGGGTAGAGGGGATCGAGGCAAATCTGGAGACATAAAATCGTAATTTTCCGGCGGCGTCGGCCGGTGGAGCCGTCGGCAGTGGCGATTTCCGGTGGTGGTGTGGGATTTGAGCAGAGTTTCATGTGTGTAAATTAGGGAAAAAAAGTTTACCCAAAATAGCTAAAATGGAGATTATATATCCCGGGATTGGGCCGGGTTAAGGGACATTTGGGCCGGAGTGTTGGGCTACATTTTCATTTCTCTTTTCTGAATTTTAATGGCCCAAAAATGGCCTTTTAAACAAGACTACAACAACATAACTAATTAATTAACACTAAACACACAATAATTGTAAGACAAACTAATTAGCACACAAAGTCAATTAAATATTACTCATAATTGAATCCTATTTTTTTGCAAATTTTCTGACATTTTTCACCCTAATTAATTAACTAAAATAGCTAAATAAGATGGTAAATCTAGCAAAATCACATAACATTTAACACAACTTTTTTTTAAGCATTTTGGGTGCCAAAATTAGGTGATTACAATAGGTTATAACAGAATATATAGAGGATAAAAATAATCAACCGTCAATGAGGAAATATTGGTCAAATGAACTTGTATTTTTGAATATTCTGTGAATATTTGACAACTATTAGTTGAATATTTCAATACATGTAAACAAATGGAATTGGCATACCTTGGAGCAAAACTACCTCAACTCCAACTGAGGTCCTCTCCTCCACAACATGAGGTCCTCTCAGATCCACAGGTAAAGGTTCTAACAGGAACATTTTTTAAGAAATGAACAAAACAAAAAGAAACAGCCTCATGAATATTTTGCTTGAATATTGATAACATATTATGCAAATACAACTTGAATATACAAATACCAGTTAAAAAAATGAACATTAATAACTTAATGGACATCTCAAATTCACCAGATTTACCTTCAACAACCTATGGAAAACTCTGCTTCTCCTGATTCTCCTCTGCTGCTGCTGTTTCTACTTAAATATGAACAGTGAACAAACATATTGAAAACATTACAATTAAAATACTCAGTGAATATTTAGTAAATATTGTGAATACTACTTGAATTCTTTCTGAATTACCTTGTACAACAGAAGGATGACTCTGCTTCTCTTGTACAAGATCTAACAGGAAAAATTTTAAAAGGAGGAACTTATAAAATGAAACAAGTAGATGAAACAGAGTAAATTTTTGAATAAATTTTTTTATAAAAAAGGTCATCAATACCTTGAATATCTTGAATATCAGTATGCTTTTCAGACTGAATACCTTGAATATGAGTCTGCTTTTCAGGTTTCTCCACTGAAGGGAATAAAGAACAAAAGTAAACAAAAATAAATAACAAATAAATAATTAAATAAGCCTAAAAATAGAATTTATAACCTTCCGCAACATTAACCATATCTTCTTTCTCAGAAACAAAGTCTGCAGCAACATAGAAAAATAATGGGGTAAACAGAAACTGGAAGAATGAATATTCAATTAAACTGTAGATAAATAGGATGCAGACCTAAAGGATTATAAGGGGGGAAACTATAAAAAATAACTTGCTCATCACAACACATTTGTTGAACCTTCTCCACAGATTCTAAAAACCATATAAACAAACAAATAAAGAATTTAATAAAAATAATCAAACCCAAAATGTACAGCAAAAGCAATTAAAATCAACAAACAATAAATATTAAGATTGGAATGTGAGAATACCAGAAGGATTTTCCTTTTGACATTGATCTGGCAATTCAGCATTGTCATGGGACAGTTGTGGTTGCTTTTCAGAGGGAGCTGTAAAACAATTAAATGAATCAATGAACACAAGGTAAACAAATAATAGAAAAATGAAAATACATGAAAATATGATACCATAGAATTGATATGCATAATTCAATTCCTCTTCCTGATCATAATTTCCAACTGAGGGACCATCGCCATGATATTCATCTCTTTCATTCGTTTCTTTACCCGACAAAGAGACCTTTAATAATAAAATAAAAATGGTTATAATTAAAACTAACCAAACAAACAGCATATTACAAGGAGATACACATACCCCATCAGATTCATGTTCTTCTCCCAAATCATCCGGATCAATGTTTAACTTCTTGAAAATTTTATCAAAGCACTTAACCATATACAACTTCAACCCCCGCACATCAGCCTGCAACAATTTCTGTTGCCCAAACAATAACTGCACATTGGGTGAAGAATGATGATTAAAACAACTACTACTTGGTTGATGTCCTGGTCCTGCAGTTGGTGAATTTTGAGCTACACCAACAGGCTCATCACAAGGTTGTTCATCATCATCCCCTGGACCAATATCATAGGACTTAACATCCGACAATTTAAATCGCACACATTCTTCTCCAGAAGGTTCAACCTTTGTGAACAATACCTTAAAAAAAATAACATAATAAAACTTAGCGACATATAAAATACAAAATCTATAGAAAATGTATGCTGTGGTAGTTCATGTTTAGCCATTCTAGTAATATGTACAATACTGATATGCACTGAATATTAATATTGCAATACTGATATGCACAGAGGTATATTCAATACTGATATGCACTATATATTCATATTACAAACTTAATAATTTGTATACAAGCTTAATAATCTGTATGAACTGTAAAACACTAATATGTATGCACAGTATATTCAAACTGTATGCATCTTACATGCTTTAAAAGATATCTTCAATAGATATACCACTGGTATGTACAATACAATTCTATATCAATAATCTATAAGTAAAAAAATATTCTTTTTATACAACCATAAGCAAATAATAGCACAAATATGCAATAAATATATCAGTAATATGTAATTTCAGTGACAGTATTCAAAATATATCATTAAAAATATCAACAGGAACAATTAATTAAAAAAGTCAGAACCTGCAATTTCTTTAAGCTAAAGAACCCTTTCTGCAACTCTTCGAAATCAAAAGTCCTCTTTACATGCCAATTAAGAATTCGGGGCGATGTGTTTGCAACTCTAAAAGCAATCTTGTCATGCACAGTGGGGCAACTCTCATAAAACCACACCTGCAAGGCGTACGACAACCCAGCAAAGCGGTAACACTGAAGAAATGGCCTCAGCTTGTCATGCATAGACATAATTGTCGCAAGAAAAACCTTTGTACCCCAAGGGAATGTCTGCCATGCACTACATTCAACAACATTGAATTCCTTCTCCCCAATTGTAGTATCATTATTTGCTGAATTCTTTGTAAAAAACAAGAATGTGTGTATGAAATACAAAGCAGCAAGCTTGATAGCAACTTCATCGCTTCTCCACTTTTTAGTGACAAAACACTCAACCAATGCTTTCTTTGTAACTTTTGATGCACCCCCGAAGTACAACTCTAACAATCGATTAGGGACTTCCGAATGGTACTCTTTTAGGTGATCACCCACACAATTTAATCCAGTAACCAATCCAAAATCCATCAGACCAAACCTCATTTTGTTGCCGTAGAAAACAAACCATAAAGCATCAATATCATCCCTTGGCGGACATACCTCTCGCAACAACAATGAATTCAATAATTTGTTGCACGTAAAAAAGCCAGGCATGTCAAGGAAATGGCCGAAACACGACTGCCTAAAAATTTCCAATAATCTATCATTTAAAACCTGCTTGATAGTTGCGACAACTTCAACATTTGTATGAGTACATATCCTACGGCTTCGGTATTGATCCGGACGAAAATAGAGTTGCAACGGCTAGTACAAGGAAAATATAAACATGAGATAAAAATTAAACAACAAATAGATATCCCTGTAATATGCATCCAATATCCCAGCAAATTTTGAAAATAAAACAAGTGGTACATACTTAAGTAAATATAGATATCCCTGTAATATGCATCCAATATCACTGTATATTGAACCAGTAACATGCAGATACACAAATTAAGATATAAAAACATACTAAATTTATTATGAATTTCCCATAATATCCAGGTAATATCCCCTCAATATGTACAAATAACTGTTATAAGAACAGAAAATACACAACTAACATACAAAAAAATAATATACTAATATCAGTAATATGCACTTAATATCACTACAATATGTACAGAGGCACACAAAATTAAAAAAAAAAAACAATGTGGACATAAACACACGTGCGGAAAATTATATAAACATACCTCGACTTCAACCAAAGGAAAGTCATCAGACTTAACTGCTCTCTTACTCTTCGCTTGAAATAATTTCTTCTTCACTAAAGACGGCGATGAACCACACAAAACTTTCTTTTTTTTTTAACAATAACTGCGGGCTCGCTATCAGAATCGTCACTCGATGAATCGCCTCTTACGCCTTTACCCTTACCATCTGAACAAACATTTTTCGTTTTGGTTTTGCGCTTATCCACCTGACGACACCTCTTGTTAGTATTCAATTTGCATGTGGACCTAGTAACACGACTAGGTGTAACAGCAGCAGATTTCTTCGTAGGAGAAATATCAAAGTCGTCAAAATCATCCTGGTTTTTTGGGATTCTTACCCCCTCCCTTAGCCATTAAAACTGCACAATTATACCATAAATCATTATATAAAAAAAAAAAAAGATTTATAACTAAAATCATCAACTACATTAGAAAAATTTATAAAATTAACTTATATAAAGAAAATACACTAACTAAGAAAATAATAGATGAAAATAAGGCATAATTACCAAGACAGTTAGAGGAAGTGATGAAGAAGCGGGCGTCTGCACAAGTTACAAATGAAATTGAAGATGGAGTAGTTAAGGGAACTTCTGATTTTAATTCTGATTTGCAAAATTTAAAAAATTTACTTTACCGCTTTAGTTTTTTTAAGACCGAAAACATGGGAATAAATGTTAAGCGTGGTTAATACTTGAGAAGCGGGAAAAATTAATAAATGTAGACTTAATGAATATCCCAATTCCTATAATTATAGGCACAGTAAAAGGAAGATAAAAAGTTTTTAAAAGTGTCTGTTAAATGTTTAGTAAATAGGTCTAAATGTCTATTTGGAATAATTTAGATAAAATGTATCTATTTTCTGATAAACACCCTCCCAAATATCTATATTGTGTAAAAATTCTAATTATGTTTGTGAATAATGGACCTGGGTCGAAACAGGCTATTGGATTGGATGATGCTGAAAGTATTGGGCTTGGAAAGTCACCTAAAAGGAGCAAAAGGGCAAGGAGACCACCTCAGAAGCTGGCTGATTTTATTTGGAATCCAGTAGGCTAATAGACTTAACACTTATTGTGGACGTGGCTTATTTAGTTATATAGTACTTCGTAGTTGTGGTATAGGCAGAATAGTATTGTGGTAACTTCCCTCCCCATGTCTCTCATCTCTCTCCCTCAATTTCTCCCTGTAACTTCCCCTTCTTCTCTTGCTATTCATAAACTAAGTTTCTATAATTTTCCTTTGAGTACTTTAATATAACAGTATCCATCTTTTAGTAAGTTGTGTGCTTGAAGTTATTTCCTGGGTACATAACAAATTAACACATACATGACATGTTTAGTGGCCAGGAGGAGGAACTGTTAAATGATGTGATAAATAATTCAAGCATCGAGTAAAGATTATTACTATTGTCCAGAAAGTCGCGAGGGGTACGGTTATAGTGGCAAGGAAGTAAGTGGAGCCATTACAAATAAAAGTTTGCAGTCATTAGTCAAAGTAACTATTGGACATTTGGCAAGTTGTCTTGATATAGCCTCATCATTATAACTACGTATACGTTGAATCAAACCTTAGAATTAGGGGAAAAGAAAAGTCATCTTTAAGCTTACTTCCAAGTTCCAACCAGTCCCTCTAAGAAACAGTCAGAAAGAGAGGGTGCCCGCTTGGCACAAACAATTTATTAAAGTGAAAAAGACGACATGGTCCAGTGATGTTAACTTGTTTTTATCGTCAAGGTGTCGTCCGTGGGATGAATAGCAATTTTTTCACTCTTAACTGAAAATTTTGATTATCTTTGCCAAAAAGGAAAATATAATTAGTTTCTAACCTATTATACATAAACATATCCACTTTTTTTTCCAAAAAATAAAAAATAAAAAATAAAAAAATTGAGAAAATGGTCTGACCATGAAATTTTGTAAGTTTTTTTTAACTCTTTTTGAAGATGGGGTTTTGAAAAATCAAAAACTGGTTTGACTAGTTCTCCCCAAAAAAAAAATTCTCTCTACTTACAAAAATCCAATTTTTTTACGCATATGCATTGTCAAGCACTACTTCAATTTCCATATATATACATATTAAACTTGAAAGATCTTTTAGAGTTTTTTTTTTTTTTTTTTTTTTTTTTTAAGGAATGTACGGCCAAACGCCCATGTATAGTGTGCTAGCCTTGGCATGGAGATAACCAAGTTTGAGCTTCGCCACCAGAAATTTTATTAATACTAAGGTGTTTATTTTGAAGACTTAGTTATATACAAATTATCAATGTGATGATTGGTTATGCAGGAATAACAAGTTATATAGAAATTAATAATACACTGATTAGTTATATGAGAAATAATAATGTATGTATGGATGGGTGGTGGAATTATTTTTGTAAACTAGAAATATTCATTTATTCTTTAAAATTTAAAATGACGTTTTACTATTATTAGGGTTAGTTTTGTCCTTTAAGAATTACAATATAAGTGTTGCTAACATAGACATTCTATTCCACCGTTTATCAAGATAAAATAATATAGAAATTTATGTATAAATTGTTGAAGTATCATCAATCTGGAGTTTAAATAAGGCGACCAAAAGTTAAATTAAATTGTATGCAGATTTTTGTTTTTTAAAGAAAGATCAACCAAACGTGATACAACTCTATCCGGAGTTTTATGCTAGGATAACACTCTTTGTGGGAGTTTAATTTGACGGATCAAACATGAAAAGTTCAATAGTATTAAAACTAGAATAACACATATTTTGAGGACCAAAGCCGTTATTTTCTCCGAAAGAGGTCCTTTAGTACATATTGGAAGTATCATTTGAATATTAAAATTTAGGTGCTTCTTAACATTTCTGTGACTATCATCATAATAATATTATTATTATTATTATTATTATTATATTACTGTAAAAGCATACTAAACAGTAAAAGTCAGATTACTTAATTACTCTTTTATAAAATCAAAATTACACAAACCTAAAAAAGAAAAAGAAAAAAAGAATCAGGCCTGCTCAAGTCTAGAAGCACACACAAGGAAATACCAACAGACACATCGCTTCCAATCACCAGTAAAGAAGGATGTGTTCCTTCAAACAATTAATAGTAGTCCTTGATAAGAAACGTTGTAACCCTTCAACCGGATAATGAATTTATACCTCCTACAAAGTGCCCATTCAACTCACATTAATTATTCACATCTTTTGCTCTTTGACGGATGTCAATAAGGTATACATATTATCTTCTCTATTGCTTTTTGACTGATATAAAATTTTAGTATGTCAGTTATTATGTGATGCATCAATGTGTAAGCAGCTGAAAAAAAAAAATCAATGTGTAAGCACGTTATATGGTGTGCCTTTGCTTCCACGAGTCAGGCAAAATGGATGCAACGAGTTTATATAGTCAACATTAATTACTAAGGTTGATGTACAGTTGATTGAATTAATGATTGGGGAGATGCTAATATGCCAGTCGCATGAAAAGCTTTCTGGTTGCTTTATTTTAATTCCAAGTAAGAAATTGTTTCAATTTAGATAGTTTAACTGTTCGGTTGTTTCCGCAGAAATTAAAACGTACAATTTAGATGAGATGGCTATTGAAATTATTAGCTTATACATTGTTAAAGATGAGATTACTGTTGAAATTATTAGCTTACACATTGTCAAAGCTTTTGTCCAACAGGGACAAAATCTCGAAAACAATATTCATATGATTGGATTTATTTAATTATGAAATTGATCCATCTTGAGTTTGCAAGGGGTATTGGACCTATCCTATTGTAAAGCAGATCAGTAGCATCCTTGTATAGTTAGAACTCATTTGTAGCTATCGTCTAGTAGTTGGTTTTATCTAGAATACTAGTAAAAATTTCGCCCAGCAGCCACTTTTAACACTGGTATTAGGTTTGAGGTCACTATTTTTTTTGGTCTTACACTAGAGGCCACTTTTGGGCCTTTACTAAATAAATATTGACTTAAGTTCTGATAATTGACTGAACTTCAGTCCATACTGCCCCTGGACTGAAGTTCCATCTCTTAAGGACTGAACTTTCAGTCCATATGGCCATGGCCATGGACTGAAGTTCCATCTTTAAGGATTGAACTTCAGTCCGTATGGCCCTGGACTGAAGTTCCATCTTAAGGACTGGACTGAACTTCAGTCCATATGACCCTGGATTGAAGTTCAATCTTTAAGGACTGAACTTCAATCCGGCCTCTGGACTGAAGTTCTATCTCTTTAAGCAAAAGTGGCCACAAACTAAATATTTTGGTATTAGTGATCTGTGCTCAAAGACCAGTGGCAAAAGTGGCCTTTCATGCACTTAGCCCTGCCTTATATTATATATGTAGCTGAATGATTGTATTTCATTGAATTATTAGAGTCTCCAGATTCAATTTAATAATCTCACATCTTCTTTTGTTATTTCTTTCATGAAATTTGACTGTAGGCCCCTCATTAGGGTGTCAACGGTTCGGTTCTGTCGGTTTTTCCATGAAGTTTATACCATATCAATTTTTCGATTAATGAGACTTTTCAAAACCGTCCCATTCATCTCGGTTTTCCTTCGGTTTCAGGGGCGGACCCAGAAATTGACGGGAAGGGGTTCAAAAAATATTTGTTAGTTACATTTGGGGTTTGAACTTGTGCTCTAAAAAAATTTTTTGAACCTCTTTACCACTAAGCTAACATATTTCTTGTGTCAAGTGGGTTCAAAAGTGTATGTATAACAAAAAGAAAAACTCGATTTTACTTTATTTACACAGTATAATTTCTCGATGAAGTGGGTTCAGCCCACCTAGGACCGCCACTGTTCGATTAATTTTCGGTAAATTTTCTTAGAACTTTGTGGTAGAGTTGTATCATTATTAGAATGTGCCATTTTTATGTAAAATACCACTAAATTTAATATAACACATAGAGTATGATTTAAGATAATATTTAAATAAATAATAACTTTTAATAGTCGTGACTAAAGTTTAAGTACTCGGCATATTTCCATTCTCCTGTATCGAGCGACAAGTGATTGTCACTCTCTATTAAGTAGATAATAGAACACGATACAATACACACAAATTTGGTAAAATATTTTTATAAGGTAATTAATCAAAAGGACATTATACTATAGTGATATTATAAAATCAATGAAGCAAAGACAAAAGAATTCTAAATAACACGAGTTGACAAATATTGATTAGTTATAACTCAAGAACTAAAATAATAAAAGATTAAGAATATGCTAAGAGAAATTTAAACGAGTAGAAAAAAATTTGATACCTTGGTCGCTTAGTAGTTTGATATATACTCAAGTTTATTAGTTGTACCAATTGATTTATTTTCAACAGGAGTATATGAGTGTGGATGAGTTTGATAGTTTGCACTTTCGGTGCTAATTAGGATATGCAACGTTGTGTTTCCATCACCTCAAGATCCAAAACCTAGACTAAAAATGTTTGCTTATATTTATTTTTAGACTTAACGTATAAAATAATTATATATTGTGTGTGTAAAATATATTTGGTTCGATTCGGTATTTTTTCAGTTTTTTTATTTTATAAAAAAACCTACCCTAATTATTCGGTACTGTTATATAGTTATGTTCAAACCATCAATTTTGCTAAAAATAACCTAAGAATCGGTTCGGTTCGATTGATTTTTCGAAAATCATTGACACCCCTACCCCTCACTTTGTTCTGAACTATTTAATATTGCATCCTAAGACAATTGGTTTTCTGTAGATTATTTTAGATGAAATAGGTGCTGAAATTATTAGCTTCCTTTTGTTCCTCAACCAAAAGATACGACTGCATTAAGGACATCATATGTCCAAAATATTTAACAACATTATTTATAAGTCAACATGAGAATATGTACCAAGTGTTGTTCGTCAATTCTACTTCTACCTTGCTTGCAGAGATGCTTTATTTGAGGAAACAATATTTTAGCTCATGTGTTTTAAGAATAAGTAAATTTAACTTTTGTCATCATAAATACAATTGATTCTTTGTTACGTATCTTTAAATTGTAAAGATTTATTGCAGACCCTTCTTCTCTAAGACTTGCAAGATTTCCTGATTGATTGTTCACAAGTATGTGTTCTCGTGTCCTTTTTGGAAATTATTATCAAATTATGTTCAAGGTGGATGCACAACATTCATATGACATTAAATGCATTAGTATGATCTTTTGGAGACATTTGTTTATCAATTTGGTATGACAAAACATTTCACCAAAGGTATAATGAGTAACTCAAAATAAAGGTTTGATACATTAGATTAAATGTTTATTTTGTTATTATGTGTGCATATTAAAACAATTATGCGTATATATTATAAAAGCAATATGAAATACATGTGTGACAGATATGAAGAGAGCCTGTAGCAATGTCTTGGAAAAACATAAATTGGACTCAACTCAATCCGGACAACAATCATAACATCTGAGCTTGAAGACCAGTATAACTTTGCTTACGGAGATAGCCAAAGTAATTTGGTGGAAACTCATATTTTAAAAAGAAAACAGATTAAGGAATATTACTTAGTTGTTTAAGCTGTGTTTCTCTTCAGGTTTATATTGCTTTATAACAACAAACGTGTACTTCATACATGTTTTTATCAAATGAAACAAGACAAACAATACTACATGCTCCATCCGGTCCAAAATAGTTGGCTACTCAGGAAAATAAGACAAAATTAATATTTTTTTTCCTTTAATACCCTTGTCATAATTAATGGCAATGTGAACAACTTTATTTATTTTTTTGATTTTTAGTAAAGAGTGATATAGTCAAATTACACTACAAGTAGTACATTTTCCTAATTTTCTTAATAACTGTGCAAAAGCTAAAATAACCCACTATTTTGGATGTACTTGTATTGCGGCAAGAAAGTAATAAGTGGTCTGAAAAATTCAGTCTTTTTACGGTACAAATTTAAGTTTGGTGAAGTAGAAGGAGACTCCACAAGTTGCAGTCATTAATGAAAGTAATTACTGGACATTGTCAATTTGTCTGGATACATCCTCATCACCATTTCTACGTTGAACTAAACCTTATAATTAGGGGAAAGAGAAGTCATCTTTGAGCTTTCTTCCGCCAGTCACTGTACTGTTTTTTCATTTTATATAGTACTACTACAGTATTTGCTAAGAAATGCTTTTGTTGCTAAGCTCCAAGGAACAGTGAGAAAGAGAGAGTGCCCGCTTGGCCCAACAATTAAAGTGAAAAAGATGGTCCGGTTATATGATGTTAAGGGGCCATTTATTTTTATTAAGATTAAAATGTTTGAATCTGAATGCACATCTGAATATTAAGATGTGATATATGAATCTGAATGCTGAATGATTGATATCGTTTGATTTTTCAACATCTGAATGTACATAATTACCTATATTTAGAAATAATAAGTATATTATTGAAATAAAATTGCATAGTTTTAATACATGTAATATAAAAATATTAAATTAAGCAAAATAAACTTATTTGGTAAGAAATAAATGTGTATTTTATGTTTGATATAAATTTTGAATTTCTTTGCACATAAAATAATTGTTGATGTAATCATAATTTTCTTATTAAAAAATAATTACTTATAGCTCCATCAGCGACTACGGTATAATGGTTCATCCAAATGTTGATATGTAATCATAATTTTCCTCTGATGTTAATTTTTTCAATGTAAAAAATAAGCTAGTTGGACACAAAAGGAAAGTATAATCTTCACGTAAATTATAAATACTTGGACTTTGGCTATAAAGAAGAAAGTGGAATAATATGTGAGAGAAGGAGATGCTGCAGCAAAAAAATAGGAGAGTGGATTTTATTGGAAAAGGAATAGGAGACGTGGGTTTGTCAAAATCTGAATGGAATACAGAGTTGATCACGCATCTGTTTCGGCCAGAGACATTCAGCTTTATTAAGAAGTTATAAAATTAAAAAAACAAACACACTTAATAAGATAATATCTAAACCATTAAGATTAAGAGTTTCATTAAGTGCAAACAAATGAGACCAACTCGCTCTTTATCATCCAAGGTGGGTGGGATGCATAGCAATTTTTTCACTCTTAATTAGAATAGGAATATTCATGTCAAATGGGAAAACTATGCATACAAAAAGTCAATTGCTATGAATAGTCATCTTATAGGAGTGCTAGCCCTCATAGGAGAGACGACAAGTTTGAATATGACAACTAGAAAATTTACTCCTTGCTCCATCCGATATCATTTGTCTCGTTTTCTTTTTCTCACAATAGACTTCCAAGTTCAAAGATCTTTTTTTTAAAACATATATATACTCCCTCCGTCCTATTTTAGTTGTCGCTTTAGGCTTATGTACGTCCATTAAAAAATCAATAAATATGGTATTTCTTTTACTATTTTACCCCTAATAAATGAAACTGGATTGACTTTTTTTGGAAATACTCATTTATTAAATATTGGCATAATTGAAAAGAATTGGTAAAAAATGTCTTGAAATGCTAAAGCAACAACTAATTTGAAACAAATAAAACTTGCTAAAGCGACAACTAAAATGGGATGGAGGGAGTATATATATATATAATTGGTAAAAAATGTTTTGAAATGCTAAAGCGACAACTAATTTGGGACAAATAAAACTTGCTAAAGCGACAACTAAAATGGGACGGAGGGAATATATATATATATGCGCGCGCGCGTGTTTCAACCTGTCTTTCTATGGATAATTACTAAAGAGGTATGAGAAAGAGCATTAGTATAATTTTGTACAAGGTATCCATTTTTCGATAAAGTGATAGTAACATTTTCTGGCATCCATTAAAGGAAAGAGTGACAAAAAGTAGAGGGAAGAAGTGTGTATTATCTTAGAAGAGATTAATACACAAAATATATGCATAATATATTGAATTAAGGTTAACTAAACATACAGTTTACTCCTTGATGATCGAATAGTGGCACAATTTTGACAGCTTGACCAAACATGCTTTTTATAAGATTTTCTAGCGATAATATTACTAATATGCCATGGAGGGCATCACACCATTTTAAGTTATATGGCCCTTATCTGACAATTCATCCAGCTATAAACATATAATTGGACCATGGACATGGAGGGCATCACACCATTTTAAGTTACTTGTATATTTTGTTGATAATCAAAGATGCTTGAGTGTCCCATCAACATTACTGCAAAAAATCACATATGATTTTACTCAACTTACTATATACGGTCATTTATTAAAAAACCTAATGAATAAACACCCAATTTCACATGTGCTAAGTTGAATAGCACAATGATCAAAACTGAATAATGTCGAGAACTAAAATCCTAGTTTTTCAAGAAAGAAAAACTTATATCGCCTCTGTCCCACTTTATTTGTCATACTTTGCTTATTAGTTTGTCCAAAAAAAAAAAAATTATTACTTATATTTTTAATTTTGGAAACAATTCAACTCCAAATTTATTTTTTGACTCATTTATAGCCACACAAATATTTGTGACTCATTTTAGACTATAAATTTCAAAATTCTTCATTTATTTATTAAATTTTGTGTCAAGTCAAACTACAATAAATAGAATAGAACGAAAGAAGTAGTACATATTAAATTAGAACTTTGACTTAACTTGCCATAACACTGCTGTAACTCTAAAAAAATCAATTTTTAAAACGAACTAAGAGAGGTGTTGTACCAAATGAAACAAGACGAACAATACTACTCACATACTAAACAAATGTAAAGTTGCATATAATCTATCGATTGTAATAAAAAGAACAAGAAACTATATAAATAAAGGAACCTCAAGTCTTCATTCCTCAACAGTCAACACTGTCAAATTCACGTCAATTTAGTTAATAAATAATACCTGAAAATTCGATACTCCTCTAATAATATTCCAAATCTAACTACTCCTATAAAACTATAGTTAATTAATCCACGCACCATTCCTTTCCATTTTATATAACCTGCCAAAAATATCCAAAATGCCCGCCGATGAAGATCCCGGCCATGCTTCACAAGAACCAAGTAACTCTTTATTTCTTCTTGTCACCATTATTTTCAACTCCTTAAAAGTTCTTCTAAAAACCAAGAAACTTTCCTTTTTCATCTTTGTTTTCACTTCATTTCCACTTTCTTTTCTCCTATTCTTCCTTTCTTACCTCACTTTCCCTTTAAGTAACCGAATACAACACCTTGAAACTCTTTCCTTTTTCTCACCTATACATGTTGAATCCGAACATGTGTTAATTGAAGCTAATACAGTAGCTAAGCATTTGTTATTCTTGAAACTTATATATTTCTTACCAACTTTTTTACTCTCTTTTTTTACTGCTATTGGTTCTATAACCACTAGTTTTGTCACTTGCTCAAATGGAAAACCCGCAGTTTCTACTATTTTTACCGCTGTTAAAACTGCTTGGAAACGAGTTTTGGTTACTACAATGTGTGTCTATGCTACCATGTTAGCATGTACAGTTTTGCCTGGAACTTTCATGGCTGTTTTCGAGACGCACCCATATATTCGGGTGGTTCTTGTGGGTCTCGGATCGGGTTTGGAGCTCCATTTAATGGCTGTTACAAGTTTGGCCCTTGTTGTATCAATCAATGAAGGGAAATACGGGTTTGATGCTATTCGCGTCGGGTCGGGTTTGATGGAAGGGAAACGGGTTTGTGGGTGGGTTATATCCGGGTTGTTTGTTTTATTCTCGGGTTTTGTTCGTGGGATGATTGAGATTTCGCTGGACGGTTTAGATTTGGAGAGGGTTAAACCAGCGGCTGTGATTGGATTGTTGTGGGATAAAGTGAGTTGGATTTTTTTATATGGTTTTGTGGTCCAATGGAGCTTTATTGTGACCACTGTTTTTTACTTTGAGTTAAAGAAGAGAGATTCCATGAAAAGTGATAGAGATAGTGAGATTAGTTTAGTTTAAAACTATAGTATATAATTTCATTTTCTGTGTTATATTCTTCTGGCGCCTAGCTCAGGTTGCTTGTAATTGTAAATTATTGTAGATGAAGCAGGACTTTGTATTTTATGGAGTAAATCAGGGGGCGAATTTGCAATGCCATGAGCCCATGAGCCTATTATCATAAGATCTTGTTAGCATTGGGAAGACGCTTTTCTCTTATATCATTCCCTATTCGAGTCTTAAAAACTAAAAACTATTGTCTAGAGAACGTTAATAATAGCTCACTTAATATGAATTTAAATTTATTGGGTGTGCAGTGTGCTTAAATGTTTAATCCAGCTTCTTTTCACTCTATTTTTTCCTGTGAACTTCATTTTGGCTTATGAATAATTGTTTTATAATCAGTCGTAATAGGTCCTCTTTTGTATTATGTTCTTGATGTGTTGTCCTCTTCGTGTTGTGCATTTAAATGTGTCCTAATTTGCTTGGAACGGGAAGTATTTTGAACCACCTTTTACTTATTTTCACAACACTGTTGGATGGTGCTTCATAATTTGGTTCCAAATGCTTTTAAGGGAATCATATTCTCCTGATAAAAAGTTAGTCAGGTCAGCTTTCAATGTGGGAATATCATAATAAGTTCGCTTCTTTTTTACTAGGAAATGTTTAAATGTGCTTTCTATCTGTGTATATTTTTGTATTAAATTCTCTGTAAAGTTCTCTTTGTCGTTTCAATAATGATGGCAATGGAAAAGGGCCTAAATTCTTCTTTATTTTATGATTTATATAAATGTCCATATGGTATCATAAAGAGCAATATTTACAGAGAAAAACTATCAATTATTCAAGCCATGAAGAAATTTGAAAAGAAAAAGATTTCTCTAACGATATTTTTCTTTCCTTTCCGAGAGAAATAGTAAGAGATAATATTGATTAATCTGTATTGGGTAAAAATCGACGTGCTCGGATAGCACTTCGGTATGGTGAACCGAAGATAATCGAGCTGATGTCCTGAAGGAGAAAGATCGAATTTAGCAGTTGAGCTACCGAAAGCGAGCTTCAATGTCACAACCGAAGGCGAGCCGCGAGCTGAGCTCCGGTGACATTCCCTTCAACCGAACATCAAGGTCATGCCACCGAGGTCACACACTTGAGCTTCGGTGGAATACCTCGGTTCAAGCGGCTCAGCAGCCCACTACTTCAGCCCACTAACTCTCCTATTAAATGTCCAAAATGTGGGTTGGAGCATGATCAGTCATGGAGAACGTAGGCAAGGGTCCTTTAGCCTATAAATAGCACTTCATTTTACATTGTATGTATTCAGAAACATATACAGAAATTCTGGCAAAATTTGTACTCACATCAATATATTGAAATCGCACTATTTTCTCGCAATTGTCACTTATTCTTAGCATTTTCTTGACTTTGATACGAAGATTTGTTTGTGTTCTTATCTAAATTCGATTTTTGATCCTAAACTGATTTAGGCTCATACATAACCTATATGAACTGAATAGGAATATCTTTTGTCAATAGCTCAGACATACAAAAAGTGGAAAAAATGAACCAAATATTATTGCGAAAAACCAATACATGAAAGCAGCTTTACAACTTGTTTGGCCAAACTTCTGGAGAGCTAGAAGTACTTATTTTTCTTAAAAAGTGTTTATTTTAAAATTTTGGGGTGTTTGACCAAATATATAGAGAAAATAAGTGCTTTTGAGTGGCAGCAGAAACTGTTTTTCTTGCTGGAGGGAAGAAGCTGAGTAAAATAGCTTCTTTGAAAAATAAATATTTTTGATTATTGAGACAAGAATACCCATTTTAAACTTCTATATTTAAGCAAATTAATATTATTATATATCTATTTTCGTAATTTGATATTTTTTTCAAATATTGGACCAACACAAATTAATAACAAAAGCACTTCTTTAAAATTTGACCAGATACAAACGATTTATCTCGCAAAGCACTTCTTTGAAAATCACTTTTGATAAAAAGCACTTCTAAAAATAATTTTATATTTTGTTTCATAGCTCCCGATTTCGTTTTTGGTATAACAAAATATTGGGTAGCAAAGAAAAGAAAACCTATCATTATAGTCCTGAAAGATTACCATCATTTTAGCCACTAACACTATAATATTATTTATCCTTGTTTATATGAAGCCTGTTTTGGCAAGTGGAAAAATTCCCGTCACGGTAAGTCAAAAAGTAGGATAACACTAACAAAGCTTCTTTAGAAGTGTATCTAATTTGCTATCAAGTCCTTATAGTTTTGAACTTCCATTTTTTTTTTAACATGAAATGGTGATGGAACTTTCAGGTAGGAGGTTCCTATATGCATTTGATGGAATGAGTTCCCCTATTATGGTGCTTCTTTCGAGCTTCTTGTATCTACTATTTGAGGCTTGTCATATGCATCGGTGAAAATATAACTTGCACACGTGGTACCTCGAGCACAGAGTTCGAGGTATTTTTACGAGATTTACGAGTTGACTATGAGGCTAGTAACATGGCGACCGAGGCGAAGCCTCGGGGTCGAGGTTATTTAAGCCAAGAGACATGATTGCCTCGGAGAACCAATAGCTCATCACGCCAAGGAACGATCTTAGCCTCGGGATAGGCGATTCAACGCCAGCGCAAGAGACGCCCCACGATCTCTGCCCATGATCTCAGTATTAAATGGGGAAGATCATGGGTAGGCCACGATTTGAACATGAAGAAGTGGGCTAATTAATGCCCTTAATTATCTCTAGCTCATTAGATATATATAGCACTTACATAATCATGTAAAGACATTCACAAATATAGGCAAGACTTTGCTCAATTGTAATCTCAAAGCATTCATAGTGAAATTGTTCATCTTGTGTTCTTATTATTTGTTCATTGTATGCTATTTTACCAACTTTGATACAATGAATTTCTTGTAACCCCTTAACAAATTCAATTGTATTCATAATCTAATTTAGCCAATACATCATATGAATTACTTTAATAACATTAATTATAGCAAGTACTACCTTATAAAATTATCTTTATCTTTCTTGATTAATTAAGTGTGTGTATATATATATAGAGGCAAAATACATAGATATACATTTCATGTTGGCTCGAGATCCCACTTAAACACTTGAAGTTTTCAAGTGATCAGATAGACAATTCATTTTGACAGAAGCGCATTTCGTAAACACCTCATGCTAACTTGACAGAACACCTGTATCTCAAACACTTTTGTGCGCATAAACTATGTTTAAAAGTTTTTTTTTTTTTTTTATTAACATCACAATCCTATAATACGCAATATTTTCGCCTAAATTTGCCTTAAAGATAAAACAATTAAATTTGTAGTAGGGTCATAAGCAATAAACAAAAATATGAGGAAAAGTAAATAAAGTTGAGAGATAAATAATTAAGCAGAAAAGTAAGTAGTTGTATTCCTTAAAAATTGTGGATTCTGTGTGAATCGTTTGATTGCACTATACAAACGAATGAGAGGTATTTTTAGTTATAAGTTTATCAAGTCCTTACTATGGTAAAATACAAAGACGAAGTGAGTCAATTTACACAAGGCGGTTATACATAATAACCCTAACTAGGAGACTGTAAATCCTAAGGCGGCGGGATGTATACCTTGTGTCCCATGACCCGGGCCGGTTGCACGGTTGTGGCTCAGGGAGCAGACGTATATCCTCTGCGCTCGTTGACTTATAGGCCAAGTCTAGTGTTTGTCAGTTGTACTCGTATCCCCATAATCATATGTGATGTATTTTTACCCACACAGTCTGGCCCCCCACTTGCTGAGTGCTGACGTAAGCAGTCAGGAAGTGAAAGAGGTATGCAAAAGTGTGAAAGGATATCTTACTAACTCCTTAAAACTCACAGTCTCTTTAATCGAGTGAAACACCTAATTTCTTCTGGAAGCACACGCGTCTTCACCTAATTGGCTGCTGTGCATCCATGCACCTTTCCCATAATTGTTTTTTTACTGCGCCTAATTGTTTCATATCTCCTGCCATAGTTATTTCAACCGTTTCGTGCTCCATCTTTATCTTATTTCACCTATAAAAGGGGCTTCACAATAGATGCAAACCACTCATTCATTCAGAAAAATATATTCTCTTCCTTGAGAATTTCTTATGAGAGAATAACTCAAGTTCTTTTGCAAAATGTTTGCCTTTGATCCTGTTTTCCAGTTGTCGACACCCATTTTTCCCCCGAAACCGGGTTAGAGTTCGAAATAGGGCTCGACTTATTGGGACTTACGGGTAAAGACTTGGAGTCGCCACCTAACATATTTTTTAACTAGGCGTATTAGGGCACCTACTTTGTTTCTAGCCAATTTTAATATTAACTACGATACTTGATCTACGAACCGAGAATTGTGAGTAAGGGTTCAAATTAACCCAAGAGGAATGTGTCAGGCACCTCTCAGATTCCACAAATGTGATTACCGGCCGGACTTATAATTGAGATTCTAAGAATTATGAAATAATAAATAACTAACTAAAAATAGGCGAATAATCATGCATATAATAATAAAAATATTCAAATTCACTAATTGGTTTTTTCCTTAAAGAACTGCACCTCGCAAAAGACAAACAAAGTTAAGTCAGCAAACAATAATGATAATAATAATGAAGCAATAATAATGAATAACAAAATGAAGGAGAAAATAATTTTTTATGAAATTGCCGTCTTTTCGTAATTCCACCACGATGTACCTCGTAAAAAATTATAAAATATGAATTAGTATGACAATTAGTAATAATAATAATAATAATAATAATAATAATAATAATAATAATAATAATAATAATAATAATAATAATAATAATAATACTAGCAAATAATAATGAAGTCAATAGAAAGGGTCCTCCTCCGAAATAGTTCGTCGTATTTCATCCAATTTCACCTCGCAAAAAATACGAAGAAAATAAGTTAGTGAGTAATAATAATATTAATAAAAATAATAAAATAATAATAATAGTAATAATAATGATTTAAAACAACAACAACAACAACAATAATAATAATAATAATAATAATAATAATAGTAATAATAATGAATAATGATAATAATAATAAAAAGTCATTTTCTTCAAAGCTAGGCCGTCTTCCATCCGAATTTACTTCGCAAAATATAAGTGAAAGAATTAGTAAATAATAAGTAATATTGATAATAGTAAAAATACAATAATAATGATAATAATAATATTAGTAGGTAATAATAATAATGAAAATAATGATAATAATAATAATAATGCTAATAATAATAATAATAATAATAATAATAATAATAATAATAATAATAATAATAATAATAATAATAATAGTTTTAAAATGAATGGTAAGGGGATTTTTTGAAAGTTTCGGCTCAGAATATGTATTGCGTCAAGAAGAGGTTAGGGACGTCGGTACGGCTGCAAACACGGAGCCGGTCGTGTTGCCATGCCAAGCACTTTCGATCCCACTACTCCGCTATCGCTTACTTTGCAAAATGATATGCATCGTCATCGCCTTTTTTATTTATTTTTCGGGACACGTAAGGGACGGTAAATACGGGACGGGACTTGTATTGGCCTCCAAACGTCATTGGCCTTGTAGTATCTGTTTCAAATCAGTCCATAGGCCTCAATACATGTATATGTATTTTTTCATTGGCCTTCCCTTTCAGGTGTAGTATATCTGTCCAAAATTAGCAAACAGGTTAACGTGATTCATATTGTCGAAACCAACAATATCACTCACCCATAATAATGGATATAATATTATCCATGTAAATAAATTAAAGTCAGCAGAAAGGCAGTCAAAATTTCAACAAAACAAAACCCAAGTTAAACGAGTCAAATATGGCCAACACTGAACATCATCAGTGAAAGAGGAAAGAGAACCCGATAGGGTTTTGACGACGGCACAGCAACGACGAGGAGACGAAGAGGAGCGACCACCAGTAGACGACGTCGATGCAACCCCATCGTCAGTAGTTCGCTGTCAATCATAACCAAACAGGGATAGAAGGAAACAACCAGCCGAATCCAATAGCCAAACGACACCTTAATTAACCAAATTCAGAGTCTGTCGATCCCAACAACAACATCAAACTCAGGGAAGGCATCGTTCCTGGTGGAACCGAGTAGGCGAGGGGAGGAGCGACACCAACAGCTAGGTAGCGGTGTCAGTACCACTCCCCAACCCCTCTCTACTGTTTCTCGATCTGAATTGGGGACGACAGTGGAAGTGTTTGTCCCTGTTTGGAATCCTTATCCTTGTCCCCGACCCCTTTTGGATATGGAATCCCCTACCCCACCTCTATTTCCGTTTTTGATTCGTTTGTGGGTGTGTGTGTATAATTGGAGAGAGAAGAGAGTATTGGTGATGAATCTATATGTATATATTTCCGGTGGTGAAAAATATACTGTGTATGCGTGTGTTTTGGAGTATTGGAGGAGCAGGGGGTGAGTGTATAGAAGTGATGAAGATGATGGGAGATATGGGGTCTGGCGTGTGGGTCTTGTACTGTATATATGGAGGGTGAGGAGGTGGGAAAAGTGACGTTGGAAGAGAGCAATTTTAGGGATCTGATGGAGTGATTTACGTGAGGAAGATAATTGGGGAGAGGATAATGAGATAGTAACTAAAGGATTGATACAATCTGCTACTAATTTTGGGGAGAGGGACGATATAGGAAAAAGAAAAAATGATTTTAGAGTTTTACTTAAAATAAATAGGATAATAAAAGAAAATATACATAATTTCAAAATACATAGAATGCATTTGGGCTACCTCTTTGTCTAGGTTCGAAGTAGACGATTTTAAGAAAGACAGGAAAATAAATATTTTTAACAATATCAATGATAATAATACATAATGTATAAATAAATGAATAGTAAACTTTGAGAAATTGTTTAAATGATTTTGAACTCGAATACAGATGTAGAATAGTGAGAGAATTGGACTGACCAGTATCTTAATCGGACAGATATTTAACTAAAGGTGCCAAGTAATTATTAATATATATTTTATATACAAAAGAAAAAAATGCACACACAAGAACGAATACTACCAAATTAAATTAATTACGTATAAATATCCACAACTAATTATAAAATTCTACTTACGCGGAGAATTACACAAATAGCCACGATTTTCACAAATAGCCTAAGTGATGTAAATTATATAATATTATCACAATTAGATATATACTGTATATATAGGAGATAATCACACGTAAATGCATGCCTTCTAATGCAAATTTGCTCAAACAATCAGTATTGCACCTTTAGGTTAAGTATAGCCAATTTTGAAAAAAAGGAGGGACAAAATTGGGTGTCAACAGCTGCCCCTCTTTGCCCGGCGATGATGAAAGGGTCTTCGAGCAAAGATAGTTGACGGAGTATCCAATTTGTCACGACTGCCAAGCAAATGGTGGAGAGGAAAAATGAGAGTTTTGGGGTGTTTTTGGCCGAACCCCGTTCTTTGAGTTGCCTACATATCTCGGGTTTCACGAGAATCAGGCCATGTGTAGTTCTAGAATGGCATGCCGCCTGTGTGAGATATTAGGACGCACGATCCAGGTGTAAGGAGTAAACTTATCCAAATATGCAAAGTTCAGATTTGTGTATGCTTTGCCTTTTGCGGGACAAATGAAGAATAAATCAGAGGCATTATCGAAGATGAGATAACATTAATAGATCGAGCATGGGAAAAGAGGCTTATAATCATCCTAATTATGAAGATGTGGTACACGACACACCCATAAAGAGGAGTTTACACGTACATAGTTTCCACTTTATCTCGATAAATGAGTAATCTCGCCTTCAATATTTTCTTGACTGAGCTGGGAAACATTTAAGGAGCGAGCTTTATAAATGTGCATGATTCAAATGGGTGGATACGATAAGCGCGAGAACACGCACGATTGACACAGATAAGCTTGAATATGAAGGAACAAAAATATCTAATCAGGAATGAGAGATTAGGTGGATCACTTGTGCGAGTACGGAAATATAGATTCGAGTGCTTCAGAACTCCGCAACAATAGATAGTTTGCGGTATAGCAAAGATATTGTATATAGGATTGAGCATGGGTTCCAGAACGGTGCATAGTATGCATTCAAGGTTTTGTGGTTGCACAAATTCATGTGTGATAGTGATTTTCTGGGAAAGTATGGAAATATATGAATTAGCTCAAGGGTCTGTCAAGGGGTCGAAGAGTGTCCTGCAACAAAAGTAGGATAAGCACAACCAAAGATGATGATAAAGTAAACTCCCTGTAAAGTTGAGCTCTCCTTTGTCAAGTAGTTGTCTAGTCTGTTTCCAGGTGCTTTGAGCGTTACGGAATATATGCTTCTCCTCTGGGGATATTCATTTATGTGCATCTTGTCAGGAGATAACTGTTTGTTATGTCGGGTTGTATACCTTGGAACATTGTCATGCTGTTTCCTGCAATAAAGGGTTAGCTTTTGCAGATAATATTTGTAAGTGTAAATGGACTTTCTGTCATTGGATTGTCAACTGTCAATGTGTCGTGGTCCCTCGTTATGAGATATTTGCGTATCATAAGTGCCTGCTCGTCAAGAGTTATTTTGCCTGCTCGTCGGGAGCTTATTTTGCCTCTCGTCAAGATCTATTTTGCCTTCTTGTCAGGAGTTGTTGCCTGCTCGTCAAGAGCTATTTTGCCTCCTTGCCAAGAGATATTTTGCCTGCTCGTCGAGAGCTATTTTGCCTTCTTGTCAGGAGCTATTTTGCCTGCTCGTCAAGAGCTATTTTGCCTTCTCGTCAGGAGCTTTTGCCTGCTCGTCAAGAACTATTTTGCCTCCTCGTCAAGAGCTACCTTGCCTGCTCGTCAAGAGCTATCTTGCCTTCTTGTTAGGAGCTTTTGCCTGCTCGTCAAGAGCTATTTTGCCTCCTTGTCAAGAGCTATTTTGTCTATCGCGCCGGGCTATGTACCCTGCGAACAGAAAGTAAAGTGCCTGTCCTCGGGCTGTGTACCCTGCGAACAAAGGTAAAGTGAAGTGCTAAAAATAAAATGTCATTATCCTGTCTGCAACGCCGCTAGAAAAGTCGTCGTTTTTTCTGCTTTTATAATGCTTTCATGAATATTGGGCCTTTGGTCAAGTTTTCTTCGGGGAACTCCCAGTTTCTGTACTTCGTCTCTCTTGAAATTTTGAGGGGACCTCAAAATTTCTGCCCCAGTGTCAACTTGCGTCTTTTGGGAATTTTTGAGGGGATCCTCAGCTTGCGTCTTTTGGGATCCTCAAAAATTCTGCCCCAGTTTATTGCCTTTGATAGATCATCATATCATGGTAGTGCCTGCAAAATAAACATCAATACGTGTGTATGTCCAATTCTAAGACGGACGAGCCTATTATAGTGGTGCCTGCAAAACAAAATATATGAGTTTGTCCTATTTTAAGCCGGACAGAGCTAATCATCATATTATAAGCCTGACGTGGCTAGTCGTCATATTATAAGCCTGACAGGGCTAGTCGTCATATTTTAAGCCTGACGGGGCTAGTCGTCATATTTTAAGCCTGACGTGGCTGATCGTCATATTATAAGCGCGTCATATTATAAGTCTTACGTGGCTAAAGTGCTATCAGGTCTGTTGTGATTGTCTGTGAATCTTGTGTTTGTATTGAAAAATCTGCTCTCAAAGAAAGATTCGTTAGTCGAAACAAAGTGGTTGCATTGCACTGAACACCTGTGTATCGGCTTGAATCTGCATTCGTCCATTAGTGTGACGATTAGGTAACCCGATGACTCTGATTGTGTGGGTACTTGCATACTTAGACTGAGGTTTGGTGTTTGAATTTTGTCGGGTTTGGAGGTTGTCCAAAATTGTATTTGTCTTGGGTTATGCTGGGGCGTCTTCATGTTTCTTTGCTTATTTTTGATGGATTGGTAGAAAGTGTAGCTGTGGCTCGAGAGTTTTGCAACTTCTATTTGTTGGTTCTTATTGTATCATTGTTTGGCCTTTGGTCAATCAGACTCTGAATTTTGTGTTTCGGTGCTGGGTATTTTCTAATGTCATGGTATTGAATGTTTGAGTGACGAGTGTAGATCTTTGTTGGATCGAATTTCGAAATCGGTATTTAGGGAATAAAGGTGTGAGTTTTTCTTTTCCTCAATTGTGTCGGGCCTGATAAGGTTGTTGTTGAAAGTCTTGACAGAGGGAGGTTGTTTATTGTGTAAGTCAGGTGTAGGGTGAGGTTGTGAGTTTTGCCAGTTTCGGTTGTATAGTGATTGGATTTGTTTCTTGCGACTCTTGTGTAGGTATAATGCCAGCTGATTCTGGTTCGTTCATACTACAAGTTGTACGGAAGTGGAATTGTGCTTATCTGAGTTTTCTTGGTGTCCTATGCTAATGGTTCAAAAGACTTTATTTCAGAAGTAAACGTTGTCAGCTTGGCTTGCCATTTCGGCTTTTCTGAATGCAGATTCTTGACCGATTTCAGTGTTCAGATGCAAAGCGACCATAATAGAGTGATAAAATGCGCAAAATTGTGTAAGGACATTTAGCAAAAAAATTGATGCAAAAACAATACATATAGCTTAAGAGAATGCCTAGACCGTGGATGATAAATTAGCACTTGAATTTTTAGATTATGACAAATTGTATAGAGATTTTAAAAGATTTCTTGAGTGCTTTATATGGCAGTCAAGACAAAGATTTCGGTCGAATGACCGATGTTTTTTTATGCAGGAGATGGGTCTGGTTAGATCTCAATCAAGGTTTCGGGTAAGGGATATATATAAGACTGAAAAGGAAGTCGGCTTTGTCGAACACCAAGACTTTAGTGCATTTGTCATCCTTAATCGCAAATTTGTGTGTCATGATGCCCATGTGTCTTTGAGAGAGATATTCAATGTCTCTCATACTTGTCAACCGACTGCTGCAATTCAGTCTTTGCCTTAGCTTTTGCTTGTCAGGTAGATTTTGTTGCCAAGAGACCAATCTCGGTGTATCATGTATATTCTTAGATCACTGCTCCAGTCAAGACTGTTATAAAATTAATTCATGGTCTTGTAAGTGTCTCAAATAGCTTCATCATGAGTTCCTCTTCTCGTCCCACACTTTCTAGTTGGTAGAGATACACTTCCAATACTCAAAAAGAGTTTCTAGCTCCGTCATATAATGGAATCTTTGTCACTGCGCCTTTGCATTCTTCTCCAAATTGGATCAGTCTATTAGTTTTTTTGTTGTTATGCATAAACCTTTGTATCATCAAATGGGTTCCGATCATCTCTCACTTCCTTATTGCCTTGTGATAATCCTTCGAACATCTTTTGAGCCAGGAATAGGTGCAAGTTTGGAAACATTTTGGATTGCCTAAAATGTATTACAATATGTACTCGACCGACAAAATGATCCTCAGACATTGTGTCAAAACAAAGTATTTCGGTAAGTCATGTGTGCCTTTGAGTTTGACCAACAAATCTCTTGTCCTGTCAATTTCCGCTTTGTGTGTATAGTGCCTGCTATTACAAACTCTTATTGCTTTGAAAAAAATCCTTGATAAGTGCACTTTGCTTGGCCAAATCCTCTGCCTTGGTATTCAACTTAAGCCAACCTTTTGGATAATAGGTTTTGAGTTCATAAGGGATCGAGAATTATCAAGACATGCAAAAGATTTCTGATATCATGATTTGGGCATAGAGCAAGGAGATGTGGTGCCTTGGTAGGAGATTGGATTTTGGGAAGGTATTTACTTAGGTAGAAAGAGACCTAAAGCAACCAAGCAAATTCACGCAATGCACACATATCAGATAAGAAATGCATTCTATAATATAAAGGACCGTTTTACGCACGATGATTTGAAAAGTGCTTTGTGCCACATGTATCGCTTCATTTTCTAACAATGCAGAGAGCCTAAAAGAGAAATATTGCTTTATTGGACATTAGTCTTTATTACATCGGCTGATATTAAAACAGTGTAAGAGAAGGAAAAGACTAAACATTGCTGGGAGATTAAATCATGGCCAAGTAAACATCTTTCATGCTGATCCATCCTCAGAAGATTCTTCTTCTTCGGACGAGTCTTCGTTAGACGAACTTGCCCCTGACGAGTCTCCTTGGAAGATGATATTGTCTGCGTCAGTTAGGAGCCGTGATATGTCGAATGTGAAGTTTTTCAATATTTCCCAAGCCTTTCTTCATTTCTCATCCATTCCTTTGTCAGCCACATAATTCATTCCTTCACCAGCCCATACACCGATAGACTCTATGCGTTTTGTCAGGAGTTCTGCCTTATTGCACCATTTGTCTTTTTCTTTGTCCTTTGCTTCGACCAAACCTTGCTTTTTCACTATTTTCTCTCGTGCCTTTGCCAGTTGTTTGTGTAGCCTTTTGCACTCAGATTCTAATTCATCAACATTTCTTTTCCTTTTTCTCGTTGCTTTTGGTTGAACCGCCTTTGCTATGTCTTTCCTAAGCCAGTCTGGGTAATCTTCATCATAGCCTACATCAAACCTGTCTCGTCCAATAGTCTCGAACTCCATTCGGTGCCTTACTTCCAAAGTTCTAATATCCTGTCTTCGAATGGTACCGTTCCTCTGAAAATATCAGCTTTGAAACTTCTGATGTCTGCAATTTGGGGTACAATCTGCTTTCTCCCCGCTTGTCTAAGTACCCTTAAATGAGTGTATGGGTAAACTCCTCTAAAGTCCACTAAGATGAGAAATGAGTCTCTTTCGGATCGTGTGATTACTGTTGTGGTGGGAAAGTAATCAAACATTCATTGCATGTCTTCAGATGTCAACTGAGAAAGCATATGGTGCCAGCCTTCGGTAGTTGTTGGCCGGTCCCGCTTTTCAAGAGCACTGTCCATGTGGGCGATATGCGATAAGATGTAGTTTTCTCTTGGTATGGGGTGGAAGCCTTGGTCTGTGCTGTTCACCTTTTGCAAATGTTCCATCAACCAAGTTTGCAAAAGCAAATTGCAACCTTCGAAGAAACCAGCTCCTTTCTTGCATCTTTCTAAAGCTCGGTAAAGTTCTGCAACGATCATAGGTACCAAAGTGTATTTCTTGTCAAAATCCTTGAGTAGGACATCAGCGATTGATACTATGCAAACATCGACTCGTTCTTTGTGTTGTGGAAACACGACAGTCCCTAAAAAGCTGGTGACAAAAGCAAGTACTCTCCGATCTTGCCAATCTGCTTGATTAATGTTGAAATAGTCTTCAGCTTCTTGAAATGCTTCTCTATACCCAAATTTGATGTAGATGGAGGTTAGAGAAATTCCCGACTGCCTTATAATGTCTGTGCATAACTCGGGCTTGAACCCTACCATTTCGAAGAACTCCTCGGGTGCGATGTTTTTAGGCATCAAGACTTCTTCACTTTCGAATGGTAATTGAGTTAACCCACCTATTTCCTCCAGTAATGGTTTTTTCCATTCAGTCCGCATCCCAATAGTGTACCACTGCCTCTATCATCCCTTTCATTGTCGTATGCTCAATCAGTGAAATAAGGTTTCCCAACACTGCTTTAACTCGGTCTTGTTGATCTATACTTAGGTTTCCCCACCAATCTCTGAGCAACTGAAGGACTTCAACAACCATGTCAAATGTTCTAGTGGCCATGATCTTTTGGAGAAGGTGAAGGGTGATGGGAAAGGGGAGAAGAAAATGACTAAAATTTGCTTTATTGTAAGCAAATGATCAACATGTGGCACAATCTTTTGAAAATAATGCAACAGAGAATATGAAAAGATATGTCCCTTAGACACTTTAGAAGGAAATTGCTAATGGACTTATGACATGTCAAGGATGTCAAATCTTGATATAATGCCTGAAGGATAAATGCGCTTTATATGTCATTCTGTCTATCAAACTGTCATTTTCTGCTTCAAATTGGCCCTTTAATGCCTAACCGGTTACCTTTTGTGCATTTGAATAGCATTGAATACAGAATGATTCCAACCGCTTAAGAATAAACAGTCGTTTCTGATTCATTTTGGGCTTTGATGCCTCTTCGGTTACCATTTATGCCTTTCAATGGCATTGAATGCAGAATAATTCCCATAGACGGTCTAACATTTGCACGTTCAATTCATTGAGTATATGCTAATAAATCATGTTTAACACTTTTTAAGGCCAAAACCCCGTTCATATTGTTTGAACAAGTTGGCCTATTGGACTTGAGAACAAGTCGACTAATGATATGTCATGATGCACGATTCCTAGCATTGCTACTAAAGAATGAAGTTGGCTAGACCGAGTTTTAATATCCTCCCAAGCGGACAACTCAGGAGTGGGAACGTCTCGGGCCAAATAGGTTCCAAGTTGTTCCCCCCCTAAAAGGAGACTTTTGTGAGGGAAGAGGTGGTCGTAATCACCGCACGATTTAGAAACTTGCTAGGAGCGGCGGAAGGTATGCATGATATGCACAAATTTAAAAGAAATGCACAAGTTTTGAAAGAAATGCATATGTTTTGTAAAATGATGCGCACATATTGAAGTATCTCGTAAAACGATTTTAGAAGGATAAGAACAAACACGTTAGTTTCGAAGGATAGGATTAATATAAACTAGATAATATTAAAAATCACGAAAGGGAAAAGATGCACATATTGAAATATTTTACCAACTTTTAAAAAAGAGAAAGACAAATCAAACAAGTTAATTTTGAAAAGCATGTTAATAGAGTTAGGCGATATTTTTTCAAAAATGCGAAAAGAATTATGAAGTGAAACCTGTTTTAAGAGAAAGATTTGAAAAATTGTGGAAATGGTGAACATATCAAAATATTTTTAAAAATAAATTTTAAAAGGGAGAAATAAACAAGTTTATTCTGGAAAATAGGTTGAAATTTTCGAAAAAAGGCAAAAGAATTATGAAGTGAAAATGTTTTAAAGAAAAAGATTTAGAAGATTCGAAAATAACTGAAGTTTAGGACATGTTGTGTTATCCTAAAAGAACTTTCTAAGAGTGGGTTTGTCTAGACAAGGATATGGGTCCTCTGGCGGACAACCAAAGGGTGGGATCGTTTGAAGGTGTTGGTTGTACCACGGACCAACTATACTCTAAACGTTCCCCCAAAAGGGTTTTTGAAAGTGAAATGGCCGTGAGATCCACGTAATCGTTGCAAGTGTAAAAAATTCCAGGAGTGAAGGAAATATAAACAAAATAACAATTACAGATAATAAATAAAACGCAAATGAAATAGAAAACTAAACTTCATACCTGCAAAAGGAAAAGAAAGAAATATTAGTTTTGAGAAATAACAAAAATAAGAAAATAAATGTAAATAATCCCAATTAAAAGTCCGTTATGGTTTGAATCTTTATTTCCCCAGCGGAGTCGCCATTCTGTCGACACCCATTTTTCCTCCGAACCCAGGTTAGAGTTCGAAATAGGGCTCGACTTATTGGAACTTGCGGGTAAAGACTTGGAGTCGCCACCTAACATATTTTTTAACTAGGCATATTAGGGCACCTACTTTGTTTCTAGCCAATTTTAATATTAACTCCGATACTTGATCTACGAACCGAGAATTCTGAGTAAGGGTTCAAATTAACCCAAGAGGAAGGTGTTAGGCACCTCTCAGATTCCAAAAATGTGGTTACCGGCCGGACTTCTAATTGGGATTCTAAGAATTATGAAATAATAAATAACTAACTAAAAATAGGCGAATAATCGTGTATATAATAATAAAAATGTTCAAATTCACTAATTGGTTTTTTCCTTAAAGAACTGCACCTCGCAAAAGACAAACAAAGTTAAGTCAGCAAACAATAATGATAATAATAATGAAGCAATAATAATGAATAACAAAATGAAGGAGAAAATGAATTTTTATGAAATTGTCGTCTTTTCGTAATTCCACCACGATGTACCTCGTAAAAAATTGTAAAATATGAATTAGTACGACAATTAGTAGTAGTAGTAGTAGTAGTAATAATAATAATAATAATAATAATAATAATAATAATAGCAAATAATAATGAAGTCAATAAAAAGGGTCCTCCTCCGAAATAGTTCGTCGTATTTCATCCAATTTCACCTCGCAAAAAATACGAAGAAAATAAGTTAGTGAGTAATAATAATATTAATAAAAATAATAAAATAATAATAATAGTAATAATAATGATTTAAAACAATAATAATAATGATAATAATAATAACAATAATAGTAATAATAATGAATAATGAATAATGATAATAATAATAAAAAGACCTTTTCTTCAAAGCTAGGTCGTCTTCCATCCGAATTTACTTCGCAAAATATAAGTGAAAGAATTAGTAAATAATAAGTAATATTGATAATAGTAAAAATACAATAATAATGATAATAATAATATTAGTAGGTAATAATAATAATGAAAATAATGATAATAATAATAATAATGCTAATAATAATAATAATAGTTTTAAAATGAAGGGTAAGGGGATTTTTTGAAAGTTTCGGCTCAGAAAATGTATTGCGTCAAGAAGAGGTTAGGGACGTCGGTACGGCTGCAAACACGGAGCCGGTCATGTTGCCATGCCAAGCACTTTCGATCCCACTACTCCGCTATCGCTTACTTTGCAAAATGATATGCATCGTCATAGCCTTTTTTATTTATTTTTCGGGACACGTAAGGGACGGTAAATACGGGACGGGACTTGTATTGGCCTCCAAACGTCATTGGCCTTGTAGTATCTGTTTCAAATCAGTCCATAGGCCTCAATACATGTATATATATTTTTTCATTGGCCTTCCCTTTCAGGTGTAGTATATCTGTGCAAAATTAGCAAACAGGTTAACGTGATTCACATTGTCGAAACCAACAATATTACTCACCCATAATAATGGATATAATATTATCCATGTAAACAAATTAAAGTCAGCAGAAAGGCAGTCAAAATTTCAACAAAACAAAACCCAAGTTAAACGAGTCAAATATGGCCAACACTGAACATCATCAGTGAAAGAGGAAAGAGAACCCGATAGGGTTCTGACGACGGCACAACAATGGCGAGGAGACGAAGAGGAGCGACCACCAGTAGACGACGTCGCTGCAACCCCATCGTCAGTAGTTCGCTGTCAATCATAACCAAACAGGGATAGAAGGAAACAACCAGCCGAATCCAATAGCCAAACGACACCTTAATTAACCAAATTCAGAGTCTGTCGATCCCAACAACAACATCAAACTCAGGGAAGGCATCGTTCCTGGTGGAACCGAGTAGGCGAGGGGAGGAGCGACACCAACAGCTAGGTAGCGGTGTCAGTACCACTCCCCAACCCCTCTCTACTGTTTCTCGATCTGAATTGGGGACGACAGTGGAAGTGTTTGTCCCTGTTTGGAATCTTTATCCTTGTCCCCGACCCCTTTTTGATATGGAATCCCCTACCCGACCTCTGTTTCCGTTTCTGATTCGTTTGTGGGTGTGTGTGTATAATTGGAGAGAGAAGAGAGTATTGGTGATGAATCTATATGTATATATATCCGGTGGTGAAAAATATACTGTGTATGCGTGTGTTTTGGAGTATTGGAGGAGCAGGGGGTGAGTGTATAGAAGTGATGAAGATGATGGGAGATATGGGGTCTGGCGTGTGGGTCTTGTACTGTATATATGGAGGGTGAGGAGGTGGGAAAAGTGACGTTGGAAGAGAGCAATTTTAGGGATCTGATGGAGTGATTTACGTGAGGAAGATAATTGGGCTAAGTTGAGCCAAACATAAATTGTACGTTCGGCAGAAGGAGTCTATCACCTCGCGCATTGGAAGAGTAAAATCTACCGTAAATGTATAGGTGTAGACAAAAAAGAGACCGGCCACTTGATCAGAGCTACTATTGTTCGGGTCTGGGATGGTAACTTGAATCTCCGGACACTATTTGCAATATTCCCGAACTAGGGACACGTGAGCCTGTGTGATCAACGATGAAGTAGTTTTCACAGGCACGTTCGTATTCTTCTACTGTTGGACCAAAGATTGGTCTTGTACCTTGAAGTCTTTTCTGATGTGGAAGATCGAATAATAATATGATGGGGCTCGAGCTCCTTCTCGAGGGGAATTTCCTTAGATTTCGATGATTCCTCCTAGCCCTTGTCAGCATCAGCAATGTCATCTCTTTCACCATCCACCTCTTCAGATTCATCGCGGTGGGCGGTGGCTTTGCACTGCCTTGTAATCAAATGACTCGCGTCAGACGTCGCTTCAATATCAGCCGCCAGCGGCATAATAACATTTAGCGGATCTACGAAATTGACTATTTCACCGCCGATATGTACAACGATGCCCTCAGCACCCTTATCACCAGAATGACCACTAGAATTTGCACAAACATTGAGTTTTGCTAAAAATTGGTGATTTTAATTTTGGTTATAAACTCAAAGAAATATATGAAGATCTTGCTTACTTTGGATTACTACAATTGAGTAAAATTGGAAGTGAAAATGGTGAAGTGATCAAGTGGAATATTTATAGAGAAAAAATCATTATTACCGTGGGAAGGAGGAGGAAACAGCGTGACCGTTCAAAATTACTGCGTGTAACGGAGGGGAAGGCGAAGTGATGTTACCTTTTTATAATATAAGGCACACGGGCGGCTATGTCATATTTTCAGCCTACTCTCATTCCACTCCTCGAGAACTATGGCAATAGCTCGAGGGGGGAGGGGGGGGGGGGAACTATCTGTATCGAAGAAAATATAGTTTGCACACGGGGCAGCCCATACGAAAGACTCGAGATATTTCTACAGGGATTACAAGTCATCCACGAGGTTGATGTAAAGATGATCGATGCCAGGTTCCAAGGCTAAAGATATTCGAGCCACGGGGCGTGACCGCCTCAGGTAAATAAATGGTTCGAGGTCCCAAGGCAGACAAGAGTAAGCCTCGAGACAGGCAGTTCAGTTTCATCTTGGTTGATGTCCCATGATCTCCTCCCACGATCTCAGATCGTGGGTCACCCCATAATTTACATATGGAAATGAGCTAATTAATGTGCTTAATTGTCTTTAGCTTATTTGCTATAAATAGCATCCATGTAATCTTGTATAGGCATTTACAAATATATGAAAAACTTTACCCAATTGTACTCTCAAATTATTCATATTGAAATTGGTCATCTTGTATTCAATTATTCATTTGCTACTTGCTATTTCCTTGTTTATCACATCTTTGATACATCAAATTGCTTGTAACCCCAAAACAAATTCAATTGTATTACTATAACCCGTTTCAAGCTCATACAAATGATACCTGCAAGTGGACCCATTCCTGTTGTCGCTCACAAATGGAGAGGAGGTCCTTTTCTCCCAAGATAAAATAATACTCCCTCTGTCTCATATTAGTTGTCCCTTTAGCAGAAAAAAATGTGTCCAAAATTAGTTGTTCTTTTAGAATTTCAAGACTAAATATATTAGTTCTTTCCAATTATACCCTTAATAATTAAAAGAATTCTCAAATTGAACTTAGCAATCATATATTAAATAATAGAGGTAACATAGTAAAAGGTATACTCTATTTGTTGATTTTCTTAACAGACGTGAAAAAATTGAAAGGGACAACTATACCGGATGGAGGGAGTACATGTTTAGTACCTGCAAGTGTAGGGTAGCTAGCCCTAGCTTCTATTGAGCTACATCTAAACATATACAAGCCATTTCATACAAAGCGAGAAGTCAAATCAAGTTATGATGTTAGATGTCTTTACTGGAATCAAGGTAAATTAGTTAATCACGTAGATCATTTCTCTTTCCCAATTTCCTTCTAAGTTACTAATACACATCTATAAATTATAAAAGATCAAGGACAACCTTGCATTATAAAGCATTTAAGTCTATTAGATTCATTCAAACAATGTGTCAAACATCGTGTATGCGCAATTTCATCAAGTTACTATTTGGATTAGTTGTCATTTTACCTCTAGCAATTGCCTAGCTTATTCCCTTCATTTTTTGTGCTCAACACCTTGATATCAACAAGTTAGAGCAAATCTAAATCAACTTAGTCCAAATCTTTAACCCACTTCCACCAACTAATAACTTCAAATAGTTTTTAATGATTTTATTTCGATTTTCACCCCTCTCTCTAACTATTTGTATTGGGTGAAAAGTCACCGAAGTCTCAAACAAGATCTCGAGGCCTAATACGAAGCCCACTCCTCGAGGCAAACTCCCGAGGAAAGATTGCATGGTTCCTCACCCCGAAAAATTGCGTTAGAAAACGAGGGAGAGCGAGCTCGAAGCGCTGAACTCGGCGAAAATCCTTGTGACCTCGAGCGGATCCCACACTTCAAGAGACGAGGGCCAGCCTTCGTAACTGTCGATTGTTAGCTCTAGCATTCAAGAGAAAGATCGTAGGTGTCAATTAGGATTGAACGCAGAATAATGGCCATGAAGGCACCATTATGACATTTACAACGTCATTCTTTCTCCTAGCTATAAATAGTACTCATTTGTAAACAACAACAGATCATCAATACAATACAAAATCTTACTTTTACTTATTGTCTCGTTTATCTTATTTCGTTACTTTTTTAAGGTTTTCATTTAGTCCGAATTTAATTTAGCTCGAATATCACTTCGATACAAGCAAATTAACAGTTGAACCCAAGACAAATTCGATTTGTTGTCCTATCCTGATTTAGGCCAACACACTATTTCAACTATTTTCGTTCATCGCGGGATCCAAAAACTACTAATCTAATAATAGGAAGTGATATAAGTTTACCTAAGATGATGATTCTCAAAACCCTAGGTTTGGTCCTTTAACGATTCTTGAAAAGTTGGAAGGAGATCTATGATTTAGGAGATTAATCCTTATTAATACAATGCTAAATTGATGTAATTTAACATAATTTTAGTGAAATGATCCTCAGGTCTTTCTCCTCTTCTTATGCTCTCAATTGAAACCAATAAAGTAATAAAGTAAATAAGTAGTTTATATATCACAGGGTTTTCACGCGATGCGTGATCGTAGAGTGATTTCTAAATTCCTATCGCGCGGCGGTTACTCATTGGGACGTAAATGCGATGTTTTTGTTTCAACTTTCTTAAATCTAGCTTCAGAATTTTTACGCAAACGAGTGAGCTTCGAGTGATTCCTGAATTTATTGTCCAGGTAGTTATGGAAATATGAGTATTTTGTCTTAGTATGGGTATATGAATTGGTATCTATTCTTATACATAACTTTTGATCTTTCCTTGGGATTTTTCAACTTTGGACCTTCGTATATTACTCCGTATAGCTCCAATCAACACCAAATTAATCATTCATCTCCCTTATATGTTGAACGTCAAACTTGGGGCCTTGCTGATTCACAACTATCACCTATAATTTGAATATACTACTTACGGTTTCTTGAGACCATGAAATGCAATAAGACTTAAGAAAATTTTGAGTGTCGTTATATTTTTCCCACTTATATGATATTCGTTACAGAATGTCGGATCTGGCATATTCTTATAGGGTAGAGGGATCTCCATGTGCTTCTACACTTCCTTACCCTTTTAAAGTGAAAATAATAAAAATTGCCCAATTCCCAAAATCTTTTAAAATTCTAGCACAGTTTCCTTTGTTTCTTTGTCTATGCCGAAAATATTTGAAAATAATATATGAGCATACTTTTCTTGGCACTAATGGTTATACAGGGGTAATTAAGTAAATTTTAAATCTCTCTCTCTCTGTAGTTAATTATGTTTACATTCTCAATGCATTTAAATTTCATTCTCTCTCTTTGTAGTTAATTATGTTTACATTTCCAATGCATATATTGTATTAAAAAAATCTTTTTCTCTCACCCTAATATTCTTAATAATTATATTTTCTAAAAAATTTGAACACCAACTTATAATTTTCTGATTGTTTTTCATAATATAAAAGGAAATCTTATAATTAGTGCATATTTCATATTCTCCTTAGATATACGAAATTTTAATTTCATGATTATTATTTTTGTGTTTTTTTCTTTCTGATACGTCAGTTTTTAGCACAAAAATTTTAAAAAGATTTTTGTAAAGTGTTGAACAAAAATATCTTAAGACTTGATGTCTAAAAATTAGTACTTTCTGAAGGACAAAAAGAGGCTAAAAGCTATTTTAGAAAAAAATTTCAGTTTGATCATTTTTTATATTTACAGGTTGAAACCCATCTTTTGGAAAGATACAATATTTTTTTGTTAGGAAAGTCTTAAAACTTTTTTAGTCGAATTCCATCATGATCTATGGAGAAAAATCTTATATTTAACTCATGTATGCATAAATACACATACATTAGCTCGTGCAAATCACAAAATAAATTTTTTTAATAATTTTTTATATCTATCTTAATTAAATTTAAATAATTAATAAAATAAATAAAAATTAAAAGTTAACATAAATTGTCATTAACTTAAAAACAACAAAAAAATATATTATTTCAAGCTCGAAATAATATTTTTAGTCATGACAAATTGAAACTGGAACCAAGTCCTTATTAATTTAGTTGAATAAAATTTTTTATTGTTTGACCAAAAAGAAATTATGTCCTTTAGAGGTAAATTGACTACCTAATTTTATTGAAAATATTATACTTATATGTTATTGTATGTAGTCGTATGTCCCCCAAAGTGCTTTCAGTTATTCATTACTATCAGTGATTGAAGGATCATATAAGGCAAATCAAAACTCATTACTAGCAGTGATAATATATAAACGATACAAGAAATTTGGTTACATAGCAAGAGTAATTGAAGGATCAAATAAGGAAAATCAAAATTCATTATCATCAGTGATAACATATATAGATATAAAAAAATTTCATTACATAGCAAGAGTAATTAAATACAATGTCATCGGAAAAATAGGTTAGATGACACACTTTTACCAGGTTCGAACCTACAAACTTTGCTGACAATGTCGTAGTAGTTGTCGTTATACTGGAATTTTTCATTTATCAACGTGTTCACTTCAACTGTACTTAATTACGTCAATTTTTACCTTCAATTTCTAAGGCGTTAGTTGACCCATCAGGCAAGAACATTCATCATGTTATTTAATATATTCTTTGTTGACCCATCAAATGAGGCAAAAAAAATATGAATATGAGACTAAAATGGATTTAGTTGACATTGCAAGCAAGATTATCTAGAGGTTCAACAGAAAAAAATGGAGAGACACTACAACTACTTCTGATGATTTTACACAATGCATAGTTAGTTAGTGGTTTGATTAATGATGTCATATATGTATTTATTCTTCACACACACACACACACACACACACACACACACACACACACACACACACATATATATATATATATATATATATATATATTATATTATAATAGTAGTTCCATAACAAATTTATTTTCTATTTTTGTTAGTTTTTATATAATTCTTGTTATATTATGTAGGAGTGTGTATGTAACTATGTGAATTATAATTTTTTACATGTAAATTTATAAATGGTGTGTATGTAATATTGCATTGGAATAAGATTGAAATATATAGGGCGTGCATTATGTGTATATATATTTATTACGTAGTCAATTAAATTATTATAATTCAAATGAGTAATTTAATTTCAAAATATTAACAAATTGACTACAATGAAAATTGGTCACTTATGTTTTCATCTAAAATTTAAATATTTAGAGAAAAATTCCTACAAGCAAAAAATAATTAATTAAATTTGATACTCATTCTAATTAAACTCACATATTCAATATTAAGAATGATGTATTAATATAATATTAAGAATAATATATTTATATATTTATTTTAATTGTTCAATGTATTGGGACCATAAAAAATTGGACATGCTAATATAAAATTAGTATATTTTTGAAGGAAAATTTATTTGAGGAAAAAGAATAGTGATTGAGCAAAAAATGAATGAGGACTTAATGAACTTTTCACCGAGTATGGCCATTTTAGTTCCACATTCACAAATATTTTACCTGACCAAAACCAACTACCACAGCATGATAACACTCCTAAGTCCTAATTATCTCCGCATATCTCATACTATGATATTCTGTATCACAAATCTTATGACAATATTAAGTGTGACATAGCATAAAACTAATAATCCTAACACTTTTATACGTAATTACTGCATGGCCTGTCATAGCATATTAAAGTATGTCATGATATGCATTTCATGAAAAATTAAATATTTTTGACAGCGTTATTTTTTTTTTTGAAATACTATTAATTAATCAAGTTCTCAACAGTAGTTGCAAAATAGTTATGGCCAAATTAAACTAATTCATGCGTATAATGACTTAATTATTTGCAAATAATGAACTAACTACTTATGACCAAGTGATGGTGATTCAAAAATCTAAGTCAACCTAATTAAGTTTCCAAAATCATTTGTTGACATTGCCAATTTGACGACGGCCTTGAATAGTTTTCCACAAGTAGGTACTATCTAGGACGAACAACAGAGGAAGGCAAGCGTAAAAATAGTACAAATATCGACCTATATATTTTTGATGTAGACTAACATATGCATCTTATATATCCTTGTTGTTTGATAATAGTTAATATAATCATCATATTATTATAAAAGTATGTACCCTAAAACTTGAAAAGTCAGATTACCATATTACCCTTTTCAAAACATTAATTTACCAAACTAGAAAAAACACAAAATATTCACAAAAACCAAACATGCAGGGATCAGAAAGCTAAAAGACACAGCGCTTAGATACAAATCAAACGGGAATAGATGTAACCTTTGGAGAACAATCAGTACTTATTATTGCCATGAAGAGAAGATCCAGAGTATGGATTGATACCTCCAAAGAGAATCCTTCTTTACATAATTTTTTCTGATTATAGGAGAACAACCTCATTCACACAACTTCAGTTATTTATGTTTTTTGTTCAACTCTGGGACGGCCTCTGCGTCATTGTTCTTTGGATTTCAAACAGGTACATTTTTTATACTCTCTATTTAATTGCTTGCTGGTTTTCAATAATATAGTTTAAGATGGTCTCTTTCATAAGCCAGATGGCCTTCTATCAAGATTACAAATATAGGTTTTCTCTTTTCTTTGATGTAATGATAAATACTCCTGTGTTGGTTAGTCCATGAACGAGTCGAAATGTTGATTTATTCTATATTAATATATCATAAATTAAGTTTACCATACTGGTTAATTATGTCTATATAACTATGATCTTTTTTATAAAGTCTATATAACTATGATCTTGTTTATTGTTTTTCATCTTGGAGTGATATTATTTCGGACGTTTTTATCATTTGTTTAATTGGTAACATCTCTGCCCTTAAAAATATGTTTTTGTTAGTTCTTTTACTCTATGTATGAGTTTCTTACAATGGTAAAAAATAATATGTTATAAGTTAGATTAACTACACAAGTCATGTTATAAGATTGTCTACTTCGCCTTAGAGATCACTTTAGTGTTGTCTTCATAATTTGAGATGTTTATATATTAATCACTAATGTTCCAGACCACTTACTCCATTATATATATCATGTCTTACATTTAATTGCTTTAAATTTTCTGAATTGGTAACAAGATATTAAAGTTTCACTCTTTAATTTTCTACATTCACAAGAACCAATGGAAAAAGTAATTAGTTTTAGAAAAAATGCGTAGAAACAAGAACTTGGTAGAATGATGTTTATGAAAATACCTTATATCTTCTACATGGCTGCTTGCTTTTGTATGTTTCGGCGTTGGCTGCTAGGATAGAACAATTGAATAGATGTGGCTTTCTACTTCAGAGAATTGAATCAGATATGAATCGCCCAAGTTTTATATCTGAAAATTGGTTTTCTTCATTTTTGTTGATGTGAAGGATTCAAGCAAAACGTCTACTTTCTTCAATTAATTCAGGTCTGGCTCTTCCAGACAACATCCTATAATATTTGAGAAAGATGAAATCCACATACATATACCAACTCTTCTGTGAATTCCCATTCTACTGCTTTTAGTCGGATGCTTTCCTCACGTATATACTTTTTACAAATTGTGCAATATACAATGACATCTTCACCATTTCAGGAAGTTAGAGGGACAAACCCACAGTAAAGTCCACCATTTTGATAAAATCAACAATTCGCTCTACACTTTTCTCTTTATCTAAGTCCCAGTTTAATTTGTTCACACAAATTTTAAATGCTCTTCGTTGAATTTATGTTGCCTTTATCTTAGTCCCGTTTAGTTAAAGGGGGAGAGAAATGAGAGTTTTTTCTTTATAAGTCTAATGTGAAGAACTTTGCAGGGTCACCACACAAAGATATCAAGCTATAATATTTAACTTCTATCCATGTATTCATAAAACTTACTTATATGTAGTTGTAGGTGATGAAGCTGAAACTTGAAGTTTTGTACATGCATGTCATGTACAATAGATTAGAAAAAGCGAGGCTTGAATATTTTAGAAAGGTGCAATCAACTTTGAGAAGACAATTATTCCAAAGGAAAATTGAAGTGATGGCCGAAGGATATAGAGAAGATAAAGTTGATCAAATAATTCTGCTTGCTCCATCGTGTGTTGAGCAATCAATTCTCAAAAGGAAGATATACTAAAGTTTAATAGATATGATTATCGCTACAAGAACAGTGAGAGAGTTGGTAAAGGAGTATGTTATTTGACTTTATTCATATTTGTCTTTAATGTTGTGCGAGCTTGTGGTATCTTTGAAATTCTAATTTATGATTAAATCAAATGATTTAGATGATTATGCACGGACAAATGATGATTTTGCATTGTTCTCTAATGTTAGTTTGATCAATGAAATCCTTATTTGAATAAATTGCTTCGAATTTGGTTTACAACAAACTTTCTTTTCCATAGATGGTCAGTGAAACTATCTTTACCGAACATCTAGGTTGTAATTATCATTGTATTTCTTAGTAGTCACGGGCTTTGTGACATTGTCGTTCACTTTGAATAGTATGAAAGACTATTAGTAAAGATATATTGACATCACCTGCCTATATCCGTTTTGTAGACGATCTACATTGATCATTCTTACAAAGTTGTATTTTATTTTTTCATAGCGGACTATTTACTTAAAACATACACTCGGCATACACGTGCAACGCACGTGCCGAGAAACTAGTCAGTAGAATAAGCCAGAGAGAAGATTAAAATAAAATTAAAGGAAATAAAAATCTTAACATTTAGAAAGTAATGACGGATACAACATACTCCCTCCGTCCCAAATTAGTTGTCGCTTTAGGAGAAATGATTTGTCCCAAATTAGTTGTCTCTTTAGTATTTCAAGACTAAATTTATTAGTTATTTCCAACTATAGCCTTAATAATTAAAATAATTCTAAAAAAAAGTTAATAGTCAAACATTAAATAAGGGTAACATAGTAAAATGCACACCTTATTTAATGGTTTTCTTAATGGGCGTGAAGAAGCTAAATGTGACAACTAAAATGGGACGGAGGGAGTGTATTAAAATGAGAGAGACATGTATCTAATTGATGTTCGTGAAATTATTTTAAGCGCAAACTATGGTGTACCATCAGTTATTAATGGCGAAATAGAAACTTTACTATAATCAATACTGGCCTGCAATTCAATCTCATCCCCTTGGTTCTTCTTGCAATGAAAATATAGAACTGTATAAGCCACTAGTTGGAACACCTTCAACAAACAAGAAGCATTCACCAGAATCAATATGGAAATTGTCTTGTTAAAAATCCATTTCTCATCTTTAATAAAAGTACCCTGAAAAATAATGAAAGCCAGTAAATTGAACAGAATATTGAGAACAAACCCTTTCATCCCTTTGCCTTGCATAAGTTTTCCAGTATTTCCAAGAGCCATAATTCCGTAACATCCTTCTTCCACAACTGAAACGACAAAGGCTAGCACCAAAACAACGGAAAAATAGAGATAACATATATAAGCAAGCATTGCGAAAACGATAACCATTGAGAAATAATTTAAGCTAGAAGTAGCCAAAAAAGGAGTTGCCATGGATAAACAAAAGAAAAAATATCCAATAACAAGAATGATGGTGAAAAACCCTGTGATGAATAGCCTTATGCATGATTTTACAACCAGAGTAGGATGTGGCAGAAATCAAGATTATTGTGATGGTGGATAAGAAAATAGGAAACTATATTGAAAGCGGAATTAACTGCCAAGACCGGTTTAGGAGTATTTTCTTTAATACTAGAAAGTAGAGAAGCTAATGCAGAACCATTTGCACTAGAAATAGGAATGATGGATTCCTTAATAAACATGTCTCTTAACAAGGAATCAGATGTGAATTTATATATCAAGAAGAAGATTGAAGTGCAAATAAGGTTAGACATGGTTATTAATCCCATGACTTTTCCATTTTTAGGGATAAGTTGAATGGAGTCCCTTAGAATATTCACAAAACTAAATACTCCCTCTGTCCCATTTTGTTTGTCATACTTTCCTTATTAGTCTGTCCCAAAAAGATTGTCATACTTCTAAATTTGGTAATAATTCAACTCTAAACTTACTTTTTGACTCATTTATAGCCACACAAATATCCATGGCTTATTTTAGACCACAAGTTTCAAAAGTCTTACTTACTTTATTAAACTTTGTGCCAAGTCAAACTATGACAAACAAATAGGGACGGAGGGAGTAGCTCATAAAAGTCAATGGAAGTATAACAGAAACGACTGCTTCCATTGGAATTTTAGAGTAAAGGTTTTGAAGTAGTCGATCTTTAGCAGAAACGAAAAAGTGGAAGTATAACTATGTTGCCTTATTTTATTTACGAGGTCTTTGTTTGAAACCGCGTAGCTTTATTTTATTTACGAGGTTACTATAAATTTTCTTTAACAGAATGATACAATAAAATTAACAATTGGATCTTTATAACCATTATTCATTTAGGCCTGTTTGTCTTAGTTATTTTTTATTTTATACTAGTTTTTTAAGATTATCTTGGTTTATTATTGTTTCTGAAATGAATCATATAACTAAATTTTCCTAACCAACAGAATAATTAGTCACTCTCTGTCGTAGGTTAAGCCCGCTAGCTGCTACCCTCTGCTATCCTTGATCAGTATACACCTAGCTTGGTTGGTTCTATTCTCTTTGTTACTTTGATTTTCTCTTTACATTTTTCAAGTTTCTGCTTAATTAATTTATATTATTTTTTTGTGATTGAATTCTTATTGAAATTATGTTATTGACTTATTTCAGAATATCCTCTCACTGCAAGAATAAAAGACTTCTCATCCACTAGAAAAAGTCGTTACTTAACTTGTGCGCCTCTGTATGAATCAAAATGGAGTAATGGACAAAACTTGCTTGTTATAATCCGATGTTGTCGGTATTTTTGGCTGTCACGCACTAAGACACTGAGAATCCCCTTACTCGAAATCCTTAGTCTGCAATTTGAGACTATTATAATGGATAACTGGGTATAATAAGGATGACAAAATTAATCCATGAAAATATAACACCCATCATCCGCTCGTTTATTAACCCACTCACCACTCCAAGTTGACCAAGTACATCTCAGTCATCTAAAAACTTGCTGGTTGATTTGGGCTACACGTGTGATCCATTGGAAATCTGGTCAAAATTTAGTTTTTTTCACTTGATAAGTTATATATAACCACAATAAATATATAAAAGAAGTTTTATAAGTTTTGTTTCAAAATTAAACAAATTACAAGAAACAAATAAAGAAATTAAAACTCGTTAAGAGTTGGGCAAGTTGAGTTATGACCTATTGTTCAGCCCATCTTTGACACATATCATCTCAGTCTATGTAATCTTTGAACAAGGTTGGACGATGAATCATTTACTGATTTAGCTCATCTTAACTTGCCCTATCAGCTTAATCCGCCCATTTGCTACCCTATTGTGTATTATGGGACGAATAAAACTTGGTAAATGTTTCATTTCTTTTTGCACTTCTACTTTGTCCGGCAGATTTTCCAATTGATGAAATTTCACAACATATTCATGCTTGAAATTGGCTTTCGAAGGTTATAGTTTATATTTACAGGTTAGTCTATCATGATATGAAAAGTTCACTCTTCCCGTCCCCAAAGGTTTCAATCACGTGTGTTTTCAGATTTCAAATGAGAGACGGTTTAAAATATTCCCTCCGTCATAATTTATGTGACCACATTTACTTATTAGTCAGTCTTAATTTTTAGTCCGTCCTGAAAAAGAATGATCTCTTTCGAGATTTAGTATTATTTTTTACTTTATAGATAATTCACAACAACAAAAAATTTCATAATTTGTTTTAAACAATCAACTAGTCTACATAAATTGGAACGGAGGGAGTAGAAAATAACGGACTTGCACAACTGAAGAACTATGTATAATTTTTTCTCAGACTCAAGTTTCTGTTGTTATATCTGAAGTGATGATACATGAAATACCCTTTGTATAGGATGTCACGGTACACTCATTGTTTAATGTTCTGATGAGTGATTATACACGGCCTTCAATGACAAATAATTAGTTCGTGAAGTATGACAGATTCTTTTAAGTGCAAAATTATGGTGTACCATCAATTACTAATGGCAAATTAGGAATTTTGGTATAGTCAATACTGCCTTGCAATTCAATCTCATCCCCTTGGTTCTTCTTGCAATGAAAATATAGAACTGTATAAGCTACCAATTCGAACACCTTCAACAGACAAGAAGCATTCACCAGAATCAACATGGAAATTGTTTCGTTAACAATCCATTTCTCATCTTTAATAATTCGAGTACCCAGAAAAATAATTAGTGCCAGTAGATTGAACACAATATTTAGAACAAAGCCTTTCTTCCCTTTGCCTTGCATAAGTTTTCCAGCATTTCCAAGAGCCATAATTCCGTAACAGCCTTCTTCGACAACTGAGACGACTAACGCCAGCACCCAAACAACCGATAAATAGAGATACAACATATACGCAACCATTGCGAAAATGATAACCATTGAGAAATCATATAAGCTAGAGGTAGCCAAAAAAGGAGTTGCCATGGATAAACAAAAGAAAAAATATCCAATAACAAGAATGGTGGTGTAAAACCCTGTGATGAATAGCCTTATGCATGATTTTACAACCTTGATACCTAAATCCTTGAACGATAAGGATTCACCAGAGTAGGATGTGGCAGAAATCAAGATTACGGTGATGGTGGATAAGAATGAGATAAGGAAATAGGAAAAAATGAAAGCAAAATTAATTGCAAAGACTAGTTTAGTATTTTCTTTAATACTAGAAAGTAGAGAAGCTAATGCAGAACCATTTGCACTAGAAATAGGAATGATGGATTCCTTAATAAACATGTCTCTTAACAACGAATCAGATGTGAATTTATATATCAAGAAGAAAATTGAAGTGAACATAAGGTAAGACATGGTTATTAATCCCATGACTTTTCCATTTTTAGGAATAAGTTGAATGGATTCCCTTAGAATGTTCACAAAACTAAATAGCTTATAAAACTCCATTGATTGTTGTTCTCAAAATTTTAGGATACTATGTTCTAAAGAGATAGCGAGTTTCGGATTTTTATACTTTTTCTGATGGAGAATGCATAGGTTTTGCTAAGCATTTGAAGTTTCGTGAGAGTAAAGTTTTTGAAGTAGTCCATCTTTAGCAGAAATGAAGAAGTCAATGGAAGTATAACTATGTTGCCTTATTTTATTTACGAGGCCTTTGTTTGAAACTGTGTTGCTTTATTTTATTTACCAGGTCTTTGTTTGAAATTGTCGGGTTACAAAAAATTTTGCTTTATCAGAAGGAATACAATAAATTAACAATTGGATCTTTATAACCATTTCTATTGACTTAGGCCCGTTTGTACTAATTTTTGTATTTTACAGTTTTCTAAGATTATCTCGGTTTATTATTGTTTCTTAAATGACTAACATAATTACCTTTTCCAAACTAACAGAACAATTACTCACTCTCCGTCGTAGATTAAGCTACCCTCTACTATCCTTCAGTATACACCTAATTAACTTGGTTAGTTCTATTTACTTTGTTAGTTTACTTTTCCTTTTTGCATTTTTCTAATGGCTGTTTAATTAATTTAATTTATTTTTGTGATTAATTCTTATTGAAATTATGTTATTGACTTACTTCAGAATATCCTTTCACTGCATGAATAAAAAACTTCTCTTCCTCTAGAAAAAGTCGTTACTTGACTTGTTTTGCGCTTCTGTATGAATCAAAATGGAGTAATTCAATAACATAATTTCAATAAAAATTAATCACAAAAAATAAATTAAATTAATTAAGCAGCCATTTCGCTTGTTAAGATTATGTCTTAATTTTTGACTGAGAATCCCCTTACTCGAAATCTTGCGTGATTTTGATGCGTAGCCATTTTTGAACGCGCTAAATGAGTATTACTCCTATCTACTATTTTAAAATTAATTGAGAAATAAAAAAAGATTCGTCCGTAATTTTAATGCGAAGCCATTTTTGGACGCGCTAAGTGAGTATTATCCTCTATTTTAAAATTAATTGAGGAATAGCCAAAGATCCGCGCGCACATTTGCACTCTATTAGCATTGGCAAACACCCCAGACTGCTTTCAGTATTTTATAATGGGACTTTGAACTAACATGTTACAAATCAAAATAATGAGATTCATGATTATAGTACCCTGGAGTTTTATATATAAAGTCTAGTCTCAGTATTTTATAATGAGACTTTGAACTAACATGTTCAAAGTCCCATTATTTAATAATGAGATTCAGATTTATAGTACCCTAGAGCTTTATATATAAAGTCCCAGTATTTTATACTGGGATTAGTGTTTAAGTGATCTCAGTATTTTTTAATGGGACTTTGAACTAATATTTTCAAAGTCCCAGTATAAAATACTATGACTTGTCCGGAGGTGGCTAGTCTTCAAACAGTTTTGCACCGCTGGCTAGTATTTATTTAGCGCAATGCAAACAGGCTACGGGGCTAAATTTTACTTTTAGTCTGCAACTTGAGACTATTATAATGGAAATAAACTTTTTTTTTAGAAGTACTTTTGTCAGAAATACTTATCAAATAAGTACTTTTGTCAGAAATACTTATCAAATAAGTACTTTTGAAGAATAAGCAGTTTGTATTTGGCCTACTCATTTGAGAAGTGTTTTTCTAAACAATTTGTGTTCGGATGATCTTTACAAAAAGTGCTTTTGAGCCCTCGTTTGTTTATAGTTTTTGGAGATATTTTTTTGGGAGAAAAACTGTTTGTTTATGCTATTTCATCAAAACTTCTCCCAAAAAGTCCCAAAAACTCAAAAAGTTCTCACGGGCTGTTTTTGGGAAATTTGAAAAACTACTCACAAAACTTCAACTATTTTTTCAAGTAAATTCTATGTTCAAACACAACTTTAAGTTCCAAAAATTATTTTCAACTCAACTCTAAAAACTCAAATTCCCAAGTTTCAACCAAATCTATGTCCAAACGCTAGTTGAGTGTCAAATTACGAAAAATTGCAGTACTTAGATTCATCATGCCACTAATATTATTTAAACGAATAAAAATTTAATTTTTTTTTAATAAAAGTGTTAATTTATAGTATTAGTTAAAATAATTAAATATAGTATGGTAAATAAATATTTTTAGTAAGGATATTTTTGTCTTAAAAAATTAATAAACTGCTCGTGCTTCTGCTTTTGGAGAGAAGCAGAAATTTGTAGCTTCTCCCCAACAACAGAAAAACTGTTTATGCTTCTTTTCAATTTTTTTTGAGCCAAACACCACAAAATTCTTTAAAAATATTTTTTTCTTGAAAAAAGTACTTTTGACTTCTGAGAAGCTTGGCTAAACACACTATAATTCTTGAAAGTGTGACACGCACCATTCGATCGCTCATTAATCAACTCACTCACCACTCCATGTTGACCAAGTACATCTCAGCCATCTAAAAACTTGGTTGATTTGGGCTACAAATGTGATCCATTAGAAATCTTGTTATATTTTTTTGGACAATTACATTGAGAGACACTCCATTCATGAAAATTACCAAAAAGATCTCTATTTTGCTATCTTACCCGACATAGCACCCCCTCCCTTTTTTTAAATTTTTCTTTCACTCTATTGCACCTCCCTATTTAAAAAAAAATCCTAGCCCCCATTTCTCCTCTCTTCTCCTTCCCTCCTTCCCATTTTTCTCTCTTCTCTTCTCCATTACACCTAACCCCACCGCTGCCACCCCCCAACCCTTCCACCACTGCCCCACCGTCATCTCATCTCCTCAAAGCCACTGACGTCGTCGCCACCGTGGTCACCACCAGAACCACCACCACCGCCGCTGCTTCTTCTTCTTCTTTTCATTTTTTTTTTTGAATAACAATATTGATTTTCGTTGTATATTCTGATCAAAACTCCGGTGAGAAGTTTATTGATCAAGTTTCTTCTTTTTCTTCACTTTTTTCATAAAAATTCGTTGAGATCTACTAGTTTTTTGTTAAATTTTTGTTTAATGTTTAGATCTAGTGTTTTTCTTGTATAAAACTGTATAGATCTTCGATATTTGTTAAGCTTTTGTGTAAAATCTGCTTGAGGCACTGTTTAAAGTTATTTTTGTGAGTTAATACACTTTTATATATTTTTATACAAGTTTATACAATTCTGTAAATGTGTATAAAAATGTATAAATCTGTATATGTACGTATTGTCAGTGTATAAAACACATTTTATGCATTGTAAAATTGTATAAAGTCGTATATGCGTGTATGAAAAATAAATAAAATTGTATAAATTTCAGATTTGTGCACTTTTTATGGATGTTTTGTATAAAACTTATATTTTTTTGTGTATATTTTTGTATTTTCCCTTCTTGCATACATATTTTTCTATGTATTTTCATGTATAATTTATTATTTTGATAGATTTAGGTGTGTAAAATTATCAAAAAATAATTATTTGAATAAATCCATAAATAAAATAAGCAAATCCGGCGAGATCCGGTGAATTTTTCATTTTCCGGCCACCGGCGGCAGCGGTGGCAGCTCGGTTTCTGGTGGCGGGACAGTGATGGGGGAGGGTGAGGGAGTGGCTCTTAGGGTTTTTAGTTTAAATGGGTGCTATGTTATGTAATTTTGAAAATAAGAAGGTGCTATGTTATAATATAAATATAAAGAGGTGCTACGGATGAAATGTGGCCCCTCATTTGTAATTTTGTGTTGTGGGCTACCTAGTTTTGAAAATTTTCCTATTTTTTTTTTTCACTTGATATGTCATATATAGCCATACAAAATGTATAAAAGAGGTTTTATAAGTTTTGTTTCATAATTAAACAAATTATAAGAAACAAATAAAGAAATTAAAAGTTCGGTAAGAGTTGGATAAGTTGGGCTATGACCTATTGTTTAGTCTATCTTGACAAAGATCGTATCAGTCCAAGTAACTTTTGGACAAGGTTGGACGACGACTCATTTACTGATTTAGCTCATCTTAACTTGCCGTATCAGCTTAATCCGCCCTTTGCTACCCTACAGTGCATTATGGGACGAATAAAACTTGGTAAATGTTTCATTTCTTTGTGCACTTCTACTTTTGTCCTGCAGATTTTTCCAATTGATGAAATTTCACAACATATTCACTCTTGAAATTGTCTTTGGAAGGTTAGAGTTCATATTGCAGGTTACTCTACCGTGGGATGAAAAGTTCACTCTTCCCTTCCCCCAAAGGTTTCCATCATGTGTGCTTTCAAATTCCAAATGGGGGACGGTTTAAAATACTTCATCTATGATCCGTCCCAATTTATGTGATCACAGTTTCTTTTTAGTCAGTACTACAAAGAATGACTTCTTTCGAGATTTAATAATCATTTTGCTTTGTAGACGATTCACAACAATAAAAATTTCTATGATTTATTTTAAATCACAAATTTCAAAAGTCATTATCCATTTTTCAAAACTTCGTGCCCAATCAGCTAGTCCACATAAATTGGGACGGAGAGAGTAGACAATAACGGACTTGTACAACTGTAGAACTATGTATATTTTCTTTCAAACACTCAGGATTTTTTAGTTATATCTGAAGTGATGATACCTGAAATACCCTTTGTATAGGATGTTACGATACACTCTGGAGACGTTTGGTATGGGGGATAGGGTAAAATAATCCATGTATTAAATTTGGTATTGGCTTATCAAATATTTAATTTGGTTGGAATCACTACTAAAAATCAAGGGTTTTCCCACCGCATTTTTCGGACCGAAAATCGGTCTGAAGACCCTACCCGCTAGCTGTGGTCGAATACTAATGAAAAATTAATTTTTTAAGAGTACCCGACCGTAGCGGTCGCATACCCGAAATAAAATAACGGGCCACAGCTCTTTCTTCCTCATTCTCTCTCTTCCTCATTATCTTTCTTTCCCCAATTTCCCTCTACCTCAAACCCGACCCCACCCCCAAATCTCTCAAAAACACTCACTAATCTCAAATTTAACACTAAATCTTCACCCCTCTACCTCTACAAATCCGAGGCAAGTTTATTTTTCATTGTTTTCCTTTTTATTTTTTCCCAAATCCGAAAACCCTAACTTTTAATATTTTTTTTCAAATCCGCAGAGCAGACCACTCCGGCGCTGCTGCGGAGCAGTCCACCTCGGCGGATTTTCAGGTTAGTGTTTCAGTTTTTTTTTTTCAATTTTAATTATGGTTTAATGAAATTGTTGGGGGTGATATTTGAGTTTTGAGTAGGATGATATTATTGGGGGTTTCATGAAATTGTTGCTTGAATTGTTTGGAATATGGGGAATGACTTGTGAACTTTTGAAAGCAAAATTCATGAAAATTGTAAGCTTGGATCCTAAACATGAGTAGGATGAGTGTTTGAAACATTTGTTACTAGGAATTTAGGAGATGGGAAAATTTGATTAGTTCCTTTTGGTTCATTATTTGTTTTTGTGCTTGTTTGTGTTGGTGGCGAGTTTGCCCTCAGTGGCCTTGGGTTATTAGCAAGTGATAAGGAGTTTTTCAAATTATTGGAATTGAAAAAAATATTATCTTGAATTGAAAAATTGCAATAAAAGTTTGTTATCTTTAACTAATATATAGCTAGTTTTGACCATATTTAAGTGTTCAAATATTTTGGAATGCCAAGATTTGGGCAAGTAAGCATCGATAGAATGAATATAGCTACTGGAATGCCTATGAAGGTAATACAATAGCTTAATAAAATTTGTTTCAACTTAATTATATTATTAAAGACATTAATATAATACCATATTTCTAAGTAGAAATATAGTTAGAGAGTTAGGAACATAGAGAGAAAGTTTTTTTTATCTACAAAATTGCTAAAGTTTGAATCCTTTTAACTATTTGTTTAGAATAGGATACTTGTTTTACAGAGGGAAAAATATAGAACTTTCTCATAGCATAAATTGTAAGTAATTGAAGTACTATCAAACTTAACAATAATTTAAGAGACATTAGCTATAAGTAATTTAGTAGTTACAAATTAAAATATCTTAATTATAATTGTAAATGAAATAAATTATTTATAAATATCTAGTTTTTAATCTTTTTCTTCATTTAATTTTTTAGAAGTGTTATTAATTGCTAAATGGTAATCTTAGAGAACATATTAGTTAGTAATATAAAAGTATTTGACTAAGAAAATTATACAATTACTTAATCTTATGAAAATTGGTAGTGTATCAAAAAAAATTTTGTTTAAATCTTTGCAATTTAATATGCATCTCAAACTTGTAATTTTTGTGTAGATATGGAACATGAAAGTCATAGTTGAATGTATAATAAAAATAATCCCGGGCGGCGGGGGATGAGGGAAGAATTTGCAGTAGGTGTTCAAGAATTTATTGAAAAGGCGAAAACACTTGATGATTTATACGGTATGGCCAGATTAAGTGTCCTTGTGTGAAATGCAATTGCACAAAAGGACAAAGTTTGGGAGATGTTGAAATGCATCTTTATATGAAGGGTTTTATGCCAAATTATTCTGTTTGGGTTTATCATGGAGAGTCTAGGGATATGGGTGGTGATGTTAATTTTCAAAATGCTTATGTCGGTGGAAGTGGTCCGTTTATGGAGAATGATCTTGATAATTATCGAATGAACGATATGGTTAATGATGCTTTTGGGATGTACCTAGAGGAGCCATCCCAATCGGGTACATCGCAACCAAATGTTGAGCACGTTCCTAATGATGAGGCAAAGCTCTTCTATAAATGGTTCGAGGAAGCTAGTCGTCCATTGTACGAAGGCTCAGTACATTCCAAGTTGTCAGTTGCTGTTAGATTGTTAAGTATTAAATCTGATTTTAGTATATCTCAAGCAGCCATGAATTCCATCATTGGCCTTATGAATGAACTCAATCCGACTAACATGGCATTACCAACTGATTATTACTACACTAAGAAGTTGGTTTCCACGTTAGGCCTTTCTGCACAGAGAATTCATTGTTGTGTCAACGGTTGCATGTTGTTTTATAAGGATGATGCAGAATTAGATACATGTAAATTCTGTGAGGAGCCTCGTTACAAGCCGGTTCTAAACCTTAAAAAGAAGCCGATACCTGTTAAGTCGATGCATTACTTACCCCTTATACCTAGGTTAAAGAGGTTGTATGCGTCGACGAGCTCTGCTCCTCATATGAGACGGCACCATGATTGTACAAAACAGCCAGGCATTCTAAGCCATCCTTCAGATGGTGAGGCATGGAAACATTTTGATCAGGTGTATCCGGCGTTTGCTAGTGAACTAAGAAACGGAAGGTTGGGTCTATATTCAGATGGGTTCACTCATTTTTATGTCTCGTCTACACCTTATTCTTGTTGGCCCGTATTTATCACGTCGTACAATATTCCGCCCGAAATGTGCATGACTAGTCCTTATCTGTTTTTGAATTGCATTATTCTAGGGCCACATAACCCGAAAGCCTCGATTGATGTATTTTTGCAGCCTCTGATTGATGAGTTAAAGTTATTGTGGTATAAAGGTGTGGAAACATATGATATATTAATGAAACAGAACTTTTAACTGCATGCTTCTTTGATGTGGACTATAAGTGACTTTCCAGCTTATGGAATGTTGTCTGGGTGGTCCACTGCTAGTAAGCTCTCTTGCCCTTATTGTATGGAAGATACAAAAACATTCACTTTGAAAAATGATGGTAAGATTACATGGTTCGACTGTTGCCGTCGATTCTTGCCAATGAATCATCCGTTTAGGAATAACAGTAGTGCATTGATGAAGAATCAGGTTGATTCTGAGGAGCCTCTGCTAAGGTTGTCAGGAGGAGAAATATGGGATAGGGTTAAGGTGTATCCTAAGGTAACTTACCATCGGCCATCTAAAGCACCTGGTTATGGTATTGATCATAATTGGACTAAACAAAGTATCTTCTGGGAGTTGCCTTATTGGAATGATAATCTTCTTCGACATAACCTGGATCCCATGCATATTGAGAAGAATTTTTTTGAGGTTGTCTTTAATATTGTGGTGGATGTCAGGAACAAGACAAAGGATAATGTGAAGGCCACGTTAGACCTTAAGGAACTATGTAGGCGACCTGAGTTATACTTATCTCAAGTTGGCAACACGATTTGGCTTCCCAAGGCCAGTTACACATTCAGATTTGATGAGAGAAGAATGATTTGTGATTGGGTCAAGAATTTGAGGATGCCTGATGGATATGCATCAAACATAGGAAGGTGTGTTGATATGACAGAAGGAAAATTGACTCACATGAAAAGCCACGATTGTCACATCTTCATGGAAAACTTGCTCCTAATTGCATTCAATGGCTTGCCTGATAAAGTTTGGAAACCCCTTACAGAGACGAGCCTATTTTTTAAGGAGCTGTGTTCTAAGACATTGAAGGAAGAGATCTTAAGTCGTTGGAAAGTAACTTTCCTGTTGTCGCGACTAAGTTGACAAAAATCTTTCCACCAGGTTTCTTTAATGTAATAGAGCATCTTCCAATTCACCTCGCAGAAGAGGCATTACTGGGAGGCCCGGTGCACTGTAGATGGATGTATCCTTTCGAGAGGTAAGATCTCTTAAGTTATTATTAACTCATTTTTTTAATTCATCTTAAGTAAATTAATTAATATAATGTATAATGCAGAATTATTGGCAAGTGTAAGCGGGACGTGAAAAACAGGAACCAAATTGAGGGGTCCATATGTGAGGCATATCCGGCTAGAGAAACTTCTCATTTTTGTTCGTATTATTTCGATCAAAATGTGCCATGTTTGCAAAATATGCCAGATCGACATGATGTTGGAGACAACAATGATCCAAATTATCCACCATTTTCTATATTCAATCAACCTGGTAGACGAAAGTTAATGACTGAAGTATGCAAGTTCACTGACCGGGACAGAAAAGCAGCTACAATACATGTTTTGTTGAATTTTCCCGATGTTACGCCTTTTTACAAGTATGTTTTTTTACATTAAACCCTAACATTCAAGTTTCATCATTAATCTAACTAATGAGATTTTTTTGGCGCATCATCCAGTCACTTTGTTGGATAATTTGGCGCTGCTGCTGTTTATGAAAAAATTTCAGATTGGTTTTGAGAATTTGTAAGTGTTATATAAACAAATACATAAGTGGTTTAATGTGTACAACTATCTTGAACTTTATATAGGTACTCAATCCGGATAATGGCATAAACTTCCCATTGTTGCATAATATATCTCATGTGTCTTATTATAAATACAAGAGGATGTCTAAGTACTTTGTTAATGGGTACAAGTTTCATATTAAAGAATGGTCCTTGGGAAAGAAAATCAACAACAACGGTGTGTGTGTGAAAGGTGGTACTGGTAACCAAGATGTAGACTTTGATTACTATGGTGTGATTGAGGAGATTTTAGAAATAGAGTTTACAGTAGATTGACCTCGTAAAAGATTGGTGCTTTTTCATTGCAAGTGGTTTGATCAGAGTCCCAAGGGTACGAGGGTAGAGCCAAATTCTAAAATAGTTGAATTTAATCACAAAAGGTCATATGGGCATTATTATCCTTTCATCATTGCCCAAAATGTGAAGCAAGTGTGGTACGTTCCTTATCCATCGACAACCAACAAAGCAAGAGCCAAATTCAAAGCCCAGGCCAATTGGTGGGCTATTCTAAAAGGCAAGTCGGTGGGAAGAGCATCTATGAAGAGTTTGACGTATCGGTGGTTAGACATGAAAAAAAATGACTAATTTTGGAGAAGGAACATCTAGGGCAAACGAGGAGGATGAATATATGGATGGTGTTGAAACAAGTGAGGAAGAATTTGTTGATGACGATGAGATGGTCGAGGAAGAAGAAATAAGCCAATGACCTTGACGCGAATGATGATGATTGACATGTTCGTAGTTTGTTGTTGTTACTTTATTACAATTATTTGCACTACTTTATAAATGTATTCCATATAAATTTATAATTTGCTTATTTTATGCTTAATTTATAGATCTGCCATCTACGGAGAAGGCTAGGGGGAAAAGAAAGGTTCAAAGTACCTCTCCTTCTTCAGGTTATACTACTCCTCCTGCACATGTACCTCATATGCTTCCTACATGTCCTCCGTCTACATATGCTCCAGGTTTTTTTCACTCCTCCCCTACCTTTCCCCCCTGGCATGCCACTTCCTACATCCCCTGGTTATGTTGTTCGTCCGCATGGCATCAGTTCATAATCCATGACTTCGCCATCTTCCAGTCTATCACCATCCCCTTCATCATCTACTTCTTCTGGATCTACTATACCACCTTCTGATCCGAGCTCGGTGGACACTTCGGTACCACCTATTGTACCATATTATGATCCGAGCTCGCCTTTTTACATTGGTGCTCCAGGATCATATGATGATGACGGGAGGGTGGGGATTTATCCTGAGGGTAGTCGTGGGTAAGTATTATTTTTTGTTATTTTTTAACTATTTAATACTACTGTAAAGTTTAATTTTTTAGTATATTTATTGGCACTAGTTATTTGTATCTAGTTTTACTCCGTCGCACATGGCTATTCCCTTTGTCACATTATGCATTAAATCTAGATGGAGTGAGCCATGGCCATCCTGGGGTAGGGTACCCTTCCCCGTAAAGCTGTCCATGTTTGACGATTTTAAGGTAATCACTATATTTATTTTTTAATTAAATAAGTATCACTTTTTTAAAAATCTAATATTTTTAATTATTTCAGACAAAGTGTAAGTGGCATCCTACCTTTGATATCGTTGCCCGAAGCAATTTCCTTGAAAAATGTGCAGATAGAGTCAAAGGTAACCTGTATGATTGTCGAGCCAAAGGAAAGAAGCCCGATTGGATATACGATCACGTTTAGGTAAAATATCTGGAATATTGGGATAATGATGAATTTAAGAAGAGAGCGCCCAAGGGTTGATCGCTGCACACCGGGGGTTCGGTTAGCGCGGTGACTCAGCGGATGCTATTGGTAACTTATTAATTATTATATGTATTGTTCTATGTAACTCGCATTAATTTTCTATCTAACTTGTCATCTTTTTAATTTTGTAGGAAAAGGAAGAAAGATGGCCAGTACGTGTGCCTGAAATCTTTAAGAAGAGGCATATATACAGAAACAAAAAAGGAGAAGAAGTGTGGGTCGAGGACCGCGCTAGAGAGCTATATGTAAGTTATTAAATTCAATCTTTTAAAGTTATTAAATCCGTCAATATTTGTTAATCTAATTCTTGTTATTAAATTTTTTTAGGAAAAGGCTATTGCGGCTTATGAAGAAAGGATGACAAGTTGGGCATCTGAGTGTGGTAGCAGTACCCCGACTCAAATGACACTAAAGGAGAAAGCCGTACTATGGTTGGAGGTGAATGGCGGAGTAAAGAAGGGAAGTGCTTACGGCCTTGGATCGCAGCATGCCTCAGAACGTCTAAATCCAGGTTTGTTTGGCACTTACACTCACTCCTGCTAGTTCAATTAATCCCTCGATGGAAGTCTTGTTGCGCAATAAAATCAAAGAGCTTAAAAGAAAGAGTGAAGAAGATCGTTTGCGCAATGAGGAAAATATGAGAGTCATGCGAGAAATGATGCATAATATAATGTGTGGTAGTGCGGACAAGGGAAAGAAGGGCAAGGGCAAGGGCAAGAGCAAGATTAAGAGCAAGAGCAAGAGCAAGAGCCGGAGGAAAGGCAAGAGCAAACGTCAATACAGCTCGTCATCTGAGTCTAGTTCTGAGTTTAGTTCTTAGGCAACAAAGTAGTAATAATGGATTGTTGATGTTTTAGACATGTATTAGACTTGTGGTTGGTTTTTGATAAACTTGTTAGACTTGTTGTTGTTAAGTTTAACTTGTTTGAATTGCTATGAATTATTGATGTTATGTAAATTGTTAAAGTTTTAGTTTAAAGGCAATAAGCCTTGTTTAGAAAAAAATTAAGGCTTGTAGAAGCCTAATCTTCTTCTGGGTGATGTTTTTATTGTTTTTACAGGTGGTGTTGCTCTAATTACAGGTTTTATATTGCAGGTTTTATTCAGATTTTCGACCGAATCGGTCGGAAATCTGGGTATTTTTTTGCTCAGAAATTGCAATCTCCGACCGCGCCGGTCACGTAGCTATAGAAAGTTTTTCCCAGATTTTTGCAACCTCGGACCGATTCGGTTGCCTGCTTCATTATTCCAGAAATTACAATATGCGACCGGTGTCCGACCGCATGTCGGTCGGAATATCGGACCGAGTCGGTCGGACACCCTTGTGCGACCACCCTCTATCCGACCACATAGTTTGGTTGGAAAACGGTCGGCTATCCGACCATTATCCGACTGTATGAGCGGTCGGAAAACCTCTGATTTCTAGTAGTGAATATTTAACCATGTATAATTAATCCTTGTATAAAATAATACCCTAAATTGGTGTATTATTTTATCCCATCACAAACATGAAATAACTAATCCATGTATTAGTAAAGGACAAAACTATTCTTATCTTTTTCCTAGAAGCCAATGAAAGTCTAGCATTTAAGAATATAATTTTAAAATTTATTTCTTTTTAATTTAAAAAATAAATTAAATATTATAAATGATAACTTGCATCTCTTAATTTACTAGACAAAGAATATTCATTTATTACTAATCTCAGCAATACTAATCCCTGAATTATAATTCATATATAACTTGTCTTCGTACGAAACGACCCCTCATTATTTGATGTCGTAAGTGATTATACACGGCCCTTCAATGACAAATATTGCTGAACTAAGAGGTTAAGTTAGTTGTTGGGTCCGTGCCTTCTAGTACACAAATACAATTTGATTAGCTCCTATAATTAAGTTCTTTTCTTAATGACGGACCTGGTGGTATATACTGGCATGTTAGAAGTTGTTTTTACTGGCCAAATGGACATAATGGAGTAGTAACATATGTTAGGTTCACATGGTTAATCGACTACATAAATCTCTAGTTTGAAAGCTGACATTGTGTTTTTGACCAAGCTAACGTAACTACGGAAAAGTTAAAATAGTACAACACAACAATATCTTTTTATCTAACGGCTAATCCAAAATCTTAAGCCAAAAGTTCTTTTTTTTTAAGAAAATATTTCCAGTAAATTACTTGTGAATCAAGAAAGTAAGGGGGGTGGAGAAATCTGAAGTGCTTAATTACTTACTCTCTCATTCTTTTTCAAATCATCCATCATGGTGATGGGGGTTTTACATGTATATTGTAAAAAACTAGCAGAACATGGAGGAAGATGTATCCTTTAGCCTCCAGTACAAAGTGAAGATTGATGCACTTAATTTCTGTGTATATTTGCTGAAAATTAAACTGTCTAATTTGGGAGTTCCACTCCATTACACTTAGTAAACACAATATTTCACAAAGAGATACTAATCCTATACAAACAAAAGTTCCATCAGTTGGGAATGAGTTAACAACAAACTGATTCCTTTTTGGTTTAAGTCTAAAGTTTGGTATGCCTTCTCTATCCAGTTGCACAACAGCTTTCACCTGGTCTGGTAGATTTGTTATGCTGTGAAATATAACAAGGTCCTTCCATCTTTCTCCCAGGTTGGCCAACAAATCAGCTATCATAATACCTTCTATGTAATTGTGGACAAAAGTAAAGCTGCCATCTTGTGATAACTCTTCAATTTGCTCCATGATTTGTCCTATTTTCCAAGGTAGTTTCAGTTTATTGTTAATCAAATTAATCAACAACAATGAGTCAGATTCAACAATAATTTTTTCTCTGATCCTATCCCTGTATATAATCATTCCGTGTAACATTGCTTTGGCCTCTGCCATATTGTTGTTGCATAGGCCATAAAACTCAGAAAAAGAACAAATTATATTCCCATTGTGATCTCTAATGACATCACCTCCACCAGAGTTTCTTGGACTACCTTTGCTGCATCCATCTATATTTAGCTTAAAAAAACATGTGTCTGGCTTGATCCACCTGCCGACTTGACTGGAGAGTACTTGTTGTAACTTCTCCACCACTAAGCACATTCATTCCATGTTTGAGGTAGTTGTAGACTGGGAAATTTATAATTTATCAGCAGAGTCATATATCTACACACTTGCTAGACGCTAACTCTAGCTGACATGCTAATTCCTTCAAACTTTTCACTACATCTGCTTTTATGTATTTTCCCAGGAGATAACGGATGAGAGGCAATGCATCAAGGTAGCTCAAATTTCATTCTTAGCCTCAGCTAACCACCAACTCATAGCCATTTGCTTGATATTTTCATAGTTCATTTTAATTCATCTGTAATTAGCAAAGAAGATCCACACTTGTCTTGAAATTTGGCCATTACAGAATAGATGCTGGATTAATTCTTTTTGATGTCTAGTATAACAAAAACACTTAGATAGAACTACAATTCTAAATCTCTGTATCATGTCATCAGTAGAAATTCTATCTTGGAGTAATATTTTCATAAAAAAAGAAACTTTGAAAGGCAGCTTCTTCTGCTCATATCATATTATCGGTAGGAGATTTGGCCTTATGCTTCCTCATCTGATCCCAAGTTGATCTGTAAGTAAAAGATCCTGTAGTAGTAAGAGTCCAGAAAGGGTAATCCTCCTTGTTGTCATGAATCTGGTTAGATAGGACAGTGTTGACTAGAGCAGAAAGTAAAATTAAATACAACTTCGTCTAATTCTAGTGCCCATCCTAAAAAAAACTCTTAAACCTTTGTGTTCTTGAATGCATCACTGTAGTTAGTCATCTTTGCCAAAGACCCCTCTCCAGTCTATTTTTCCCACCAAAAAGAGATATTCCCTTTGTCGATCCTCCAAAATACATGCTTCTCAGCTTCTTTTTTAATGTACATTAACCTTCTCCAAGTGTGAGATTGATCATAAGAACTTTCCTAGCAACATGATGTTTTCTCATACAATATTTAGCCTCTAAAAAAACTTTCAAGAGAGTTTTTTGGTTCTGAAAATCCACCACATTTTAGTAGCAAAGACATTTAGTTGGATAGCATAATTTTCTCATGCTATCCATTGATGCTTATTCCTATCTTGCACTTTCCCCCAAAAGAAGTTAGCCATGATTTTTTCAGCTTGGGCTAGAGCAGCTTTAGGAGGATGGAGTACTGAAAAAAATGTAGAGGTAAAACAGTAGAACCGCCTTTATCAATACAACTTTACCACAAAATGAGAAAAGTTTACCTTGCCATCCTTTCAGTCTATCAAAAAATTTAGTAACTATGTTGTTAAAATAAACAACCTTCTTCCTCCCAGCATAGATAGGATAACCCAGGTATTGCATTGGAAACTGGTGATGTGGAAACCCCAGAATGTTCCTGATATCATTGATTATGTTATCATTGAACTTGGATGGGACATAAAATCTAGATTTATGTCTATTCACAATTTTCCGTGAGATCTTCTCATAGGCATTCAGCTTTGACATCATCATCTTCAGATATATGTGATCTCCAGATGAAAAAAAAAATGGCATTGTTGACACCCAATTTTGTCCCGAAAATTTTAATTAAATATCTAATTATTTAATCAAAGGATAATTTTGAAAATTAAATATAATTGGTTAATTTCTGAGTAAAAGGGTCAAATTTTGCAATGCATAGCCTAATTTCTATCCTACCCGTGCAATCACCCGATTTTCTCATTTAAATCCTAAATTGGGGTCAAAATCGCTCATTCATTTAAATTTCAGCTTATTTATGAAAAGCCCATATCACACACACAACCCATCATTCACCAATCTTTCCCTTATAAAAAAAGCCACAATACACTATTATCATCATCTAATACACACCATACAAAAAAAAAAAACCCTAGTCCCCTCATTATGATTCATCAGCCGAGCCCCTCATCTTCTCCCTCACAAGACCAACTCACCCATTTTTCCCCTCTCCCACACAGATATAAAAGTCCACACACACACATACCAAAAGGCACGGACAAAACAGGGTGACAATCTCACCGGAAAACCAGATCTGAAACGGGAAAGAAGAGGGGGCTATGATTCTCAGGTTTTGATTTGTTCTTGCCCCTGTTGTTGAAACGAAGAAATAAAAAAGGGACGAGAGGTGGGGTGGTAGTGACGCTGTTTGGTTGTCGCTCCTCCGCCTCTTCTCTGTGTCCCCGTCACCGGAGTAGCAGCGACGCCGCTGCCGTCGCTGGTTGTCGCTCCTCCGTTTGCCATTGTTTATTGAGCTCATTGTTGTCACCGGAAAATTGAGAAATCACCTCGCAGTCGATTACCACCCTTTCGCTTTATCGACACCCTGCTTGTTTGATTTTGGCATCTGCTTTGGTTCTGTGATGATCTTTGGTCACTGGGTTATGATCGATTGATTGTTCTTTGTCACTGTCGTCGCCACTGCCTCACCGGAAAAATCTTAATGGTGATAGCTGCTCCTTTTTTTGATGTTTGGGTCACTGATAGTCGTCTCTTTGACCAGCGATGTTGATTATTGTTTGGTTTGACTGATTAGTTGTTTGTTTCAAAAATTGCGACTTTGTCTACAAATTCCTTCGTTGAGTTTATTTGCAGATTCACTTTGCTGCTGGGTTTTGTTTGGGAAACCTTAGACGGTCTTTGTCTAAGTTATCTCATTTCTGAACAGGCTATGAAGGATTCTTGTGGCTGTTGATTATTGATTTTTGACTTTGGTTCGATTATTGATATCGTTCTTCTACATCTTGCACTGTTGGCTTTGTCTAATTGATAAAGTTCTTTTGATGTTGACTTGAACAAGTACTATGCTAATATTGATAGGCCAAGAAAAATAATTATGAACATTTTATTTTTGAGGCTATGGACTGATTTGAACAAGATACTACGCGGCCAATGAAAATATATATATATACGTATTGAGGCCTACACAAGGAATTGACGGATTTGAACATGATACTACACTTGAACCGTCCCGTTCCCGTGTCCCTAAAGCAAAAGGCGATGATGAATGCACTTTAATGCAAAGCAAGTTGAATAGAGTAGTGGATTTGGTACTTGGCGTGGCAACCGGCCCGGGCTCTGTGTTTGCAGCCGTATCAATATCCCGAGCCTCTATTCGACGCGCCATACAAACCTGATTGCAAAAACAACCCCCTTTATTATTATTATTATTATTATTATTATTATTATTATTATTATTATTATTATATATTTTTATTATTATTATTATTATTATTATTACTTTAATATTATTATTTTATTTTATTAATCATTACACTTTATTATCGTACTAATCCAGTTTAATTCCCATTTTTATTGCGAGGTACATCTTGGCACGAACAATTCGGGAACGCTTTTGGGCTAACTTACAAATGGGGATAGTCCGTTGCATTGGAGTCGTTTGGCTGAAATTTGGACCCCGAGCATTCAGAAATAAGATTTAGGAATTTTAGAAAAATCCAAAGCTCCAGCGAGTTGATCATTTTTCGGGTTTTATCTTTAAACTTTGCCTTTCTTTCCTTAGAGATATTTATGCAAATAAATGTGTAAAAAATATTTTATTTATCAATAATATGTGATTGTTTGTATATTGCTTTACTTTATGTTCGTTGCCTTTTATTTTTGAAGTCGTTATGTAATTTATTGCAAACTGAGGCCAATTAGCAAAATGCGTGCAAATTAAAATATTTTTCATAAATAAATTTTATTTCAATTAATTATTTTAGATAAATTTTCTAGAAATGCATATTTTGCAAATATTTTGGAAACCTGTCGGATTAACCGTATTTTACGGAATTTCGGAAGTGCCTTAAAAACCTTCTTCCGAAATTAATAAAACCTCTTACCCTTTAGAATCTCTAAAAAGACCGTCTTTTTTATAAAAATGGATTTTTTGCATGCATTTGTTAATTTGGTTCCCTATTTTCCTGAAATTGGGTGGCGACTCCAAAAACTCCAAAAGAGTTAGTCCATCCTGTCGATATTCTGGAATTTACCCTTTTCGGGGTAATTTTTGGGGTTCAACAGCATGGCGACTCCGCTGGGGAGCAATAAAGGTTTTGACCATAAAGGTTTCCAATTATTTGCAACTAGCATGTCTAATTTATTTGCTTTTTTATATCTGTTTGTTTTGTGTGCCTTATAAAGCATGTATTGTATTAATTTGTGCATAATCTGCATTCCGTTCATATTTCCTCCCTCATGGAGCCTGTCAATTCTCTTTCACCTCCTCGATTTCATCACGGGGTACCCGCTTGACGGGTAGTTATGCAGGAAGGGCATTGCCCTTACCTCACTCTTTGAAACTTCTTTCGTGTCACCAAAAGTTAGTTCGGGATATTGAGATTGCCTGGTTTTGTCATGGCCAGTTCTACTGCGTTGTGAGGCCAGGTCTATCCCACATAGGTCGATTCAGCCTCAACCGTTAGCCCACTCTTAGAAGGAGATTAGGTCATGCATGCATATACACCTTAGTTTGGGAGAAAGTTCGGCAGATTTGGTTTGTTTGTGTTTTGGAGATGGCCTGGTGTAGTGAAATCTAAGAGGCGAAGCCCCTGGTGTCTTTAAAAGGATCAGTGGGGTCCCTCTCGTGAATGGCGTTGCGTGTGTGCAGGCCTATGTTGATTATCCAGCTGCAACTTTATAAAAAAAAAATTGAAGTATGCTTGTCGCATACTAGGAGAGCGAAGCCCTTGTATCTTTGAATGACTAGTGGGGTCCCTCCTTGAAGACCAGTGCGGTCTTGGCTACCTGGGAAACTGAGAGGCTTGATTAAAACCGAGGACCAGTGAGGAGCCCTATGAACAAGGTCGGTGAGCCTTGCAAAATCTAGGAAGCTGAGAGGCTTGTCTAAAGCCGAGGACCAGTGAGGTTTTGTTTTGAAAGGCCAATTGGCGCATTTCGTGATTTGCAGTCTGGTATTGTGGAGGCAGTTGGAAATTTCTCCCCGGATGTAATAAAACAATTGGGAGTTGTGCTTGGAGGAGTGTGGATGTTTGCAAAAGCTATGGAGGATTGTTTCGGGTTTTAGGCATTTGGGTTTAGAATTTTGTGCATATGTTATGGAGAGCATGAGCTATGTTAAAATGTTAATTGCCTGCCTTGCTTTATTTGCTCAAAATGCATTAAATACTAGGTGTTGCCTGCTTGTATGCAATCCTATGAATGACATGCAAACTATCTTAGTTACCCTTTGAAAGGTTTCTTTTATTTTGTTTATTTCTCTAGCAAATGTTGGATTTGTGAAGTGGCTGACCATTCACCACGCAAAGGAATCGAGATCTGATTGATGGTAGATGCTCTAGCTCGTGAATGATGCAGCACCAGAAGCTAACAACATTGTTTGAAAGAACTTGGCAATTGAACTTAGTAGCATTATTTTCAATTTTAATTCAGATTGAGGCCCTGAATTGCATTGTACCATTAAAGCTTATGTTAATCTGAATCAACTCATTTTGAATTTATGAAAGTTGAAATAAAATGCATCATATTTTTACTATATTACTTACGCTTGCATTTGTTTCTGTTTCAAAATTAAAATTGATAAACCTGCCAAAACTTTGCTTGTGATGTACGGCAAAACAACTGAACAATTTGAAAACGATGCACTGAAAGTTATTGTCTGCATTTTTTGGATATCGCACTATCTGTTAGAACTTCAACTGGGGCAGCTTTTGTTTGTTGGTATATGGCATTGAAGCAGTGATGCAGAACTACGCACCTTTCTGATTCCCAAGGAGGGATAAGTAGGCTCCCCCATCGGGCTCGACCATTTAGCATTTAAAATTTCATTTTCTCCCCAAGAAGGGACAACTGGGGCAATTTTGCAAGATAATTTGAAGATCTGAAAGATAACAACTGGGGCAATTTTTGCAAAGCGAGTTGGAGATGCGAAAGATAATAACTGGGGCAGAATTTTGCAAAAAGCGGCGTTGGTTATTAAGGATGAGTTGACAAGAATTCTGTGATTTGTTAAGCAAACGGTGCAAAGTCTAAGCCAAAGGACGTTAAGTTTGTTTTAAAATATATTACAAGTTTAAGTCAAGGAAATATTTTCAAAATGCATCTTTGATTTCATTTGCATCCGCATTAAAATATTTTATCTTGCCTCTATTTTTCAAAGTCTATGCTATTTGAGTTCATGAGCCAAGTTTCTGAAAGCAATTTGCAAATCCAATTCCAATGAAGACGAGGAAGCAGCAGAAGCAGCAAGATCAGGATGAAGTCTGCGCAAATCAAACTCTTCCTCCTCCCTCTCCAAAGCTAACAAATTTTTCTTTGAGAGCAGGAACATGAAAGCTTACAATGAAAGGATCACTCACTATGGATGAACAATTATTTGAACACACATCCAAAGTTGCCTGGCAAAGTTGACCATCGGCTACGAGAATTCCCTTTGTTGGACTATCTCACCTATTGATTCGCCAAATGGCTCTTGCATTGCTCTACATTCCCGCACTGCTTTTCTTTGCACTTACTTTGAATCATGCCTTCGCACTTGCTTTAAAATTGATGCCTTACTTTACATTTTTCAGGTTGACTACGGGCGGGGCTTCTCTCTTGATTGGACTTTCACGCCTGTTGATTCGCTAAATCGCTTTAGCGTTGCTTTACATTTCACGCTAAATTGCCTTGCACTTCCTTTCAATTATGCCTTTGCACTTGCTTTATATCATAAACTGCTTTACTTTTAGCTTAGCAGGTTAACAGGTCAGCCCCGAGACCCTCCTTGCTTCGTGCCGGACCATTTCGCCAGCTGATTTGTAGATAATCAATTCCAAGACCCTCCCTGCTGCGTGCCCGACCGGCTTGCCAATTGATTTGTCAAGATGTTCAAATTGCCTTGCACTTGCTTTCAATTATGCATTTGCACTTGCTTTATATTATGAACCGCTTTACTTTTAGCTTAGCAGGTTAACAGGTCAGCCCCAAGACCCTCCTTGCTTCGTGTCGGACCGGTTCGCCAGTTGATTTGTAGACAATCAATTCCAAGACCCTCCTTGCTGCGTGCCCGACCGGCTTGCTAGTTGATTTGTCAAGATGTTCAAATTGCCTTGCACTTGCTTTCAATTATGACTTTGCACTTGCTTTATATTATGAACCGCTTTACTTTTAGCTTAGTAGGTTAACAGGTCAGTCCCGAGACCCTCCTTGCTTCGTGCCGGACCGGTTCGCCAGCTGATTTGTTCGACAATCAACCCCAAGACCCTCCTTGCTTCATGCCCGACCGGCTTGCCAGTTGATTTGTCAAGATTGTTGAAAGTGCTTTGCACTATGCCTTCGCATTTGCTTTATTACTTCGCCAGTGGATGGGAAGACAATTTATCAAAGATATTGCAGCTTGCACTTACAAATTACGTCATGCCTACCATAAGCAATTAGAGGCCTTATTCTGAAGCCTATCATAAGCAATTGATGGCTCTTTTGTTATTGACCCTACCGTAAGCAATCGGGGGTTTTATTATCAAGTCTATCGTGAGCAAGCGAAGACTTCATTAGCATTGAAGCCTACCATAAGCAATTGGAGGCCTTATTCAGAAGCCTATCATAAGCAATTGAAGGCTCTTTTGTTATTGATCCTACCGTAAGCAATCGGGGGTTTTATTATCAAGTCTATCGTGAGCAAGCGAAGACTTCATTAGCATTGAAGCCTACCATAAGCAGTTGGAGGCCTTATTCGGAAGCCTATCATAAGCAATTGAAGGCTCTTTTGTTATTGACCCTACCGTAAGCAATCGGGGGTTTTATTATCAAGTCTATCGTGAGCAAGCGAAGACTTCATTAGCATTGAAGCCTACCATAAGCAATTGGAGGCCTTATTCGGAAGCCTATCATAAGCAATTGAAGGCTCTTTTGTTATTGATCCTACCGTAAGCAATCGGGGGTTTTATTATCAAGTCTATCGTGAGCAAGCGAAGACTTCATTAGCATTGAAGCCTACCATAAGCAATTGGAGGCATTATTCTGAAGCCTTTCATAAGTAATTGAAGGCTCTTTTGTTATTGATCCTACCGTAAGCAATCGGAGGTCTTATTATCAAGTCTGTCGTGAGAAAGCGAAGACTTCATTAGCATTGAAGCCTACCATAAGCAATTGGAGGCATTATTCTGAAGCCTATCATAAGCAATTGAAGGCTCTTTTATTATTGATCCTATCGAACTGAACATCATATTCAATATGAACTGAAGTGGGCATTCAACACTTTGCATCACTATCAATACAAGCAACACGACCCAGTTTTGCTTATTTGTTTTGCATTATTTTGCTTTAATTAATCCAATTTTCAACTTTGTTTTGCAGGCTGCTATCAAATTTAGGCTCGTTCACCTTATATTTAACGTTTGGGCTCGTTCGCCTTATAATTGAACGTTTTAGGCTCATTCGCCTTACAATTGAATGTTTTGGGCTCGTTCGCCTTATAAATGAACGTTATGTTACCTGCGTAGGATATAGATTAGCCAAGTCGACTTGAGATATTATGTCTCGTTAGTAAACTTATCTTATGAAAGCCTTGCATTTTACAATTTGTTCTTGCTTTACTTATAGTCTTGCTTTACTGTTTCAGAATAAGGATCAGCTTAGAGGTTCTCCGGGCGGAGTATTTTGTCAGTTGATCGAAGGAAGAACTTATCGATGATACCGCAATCCGTATTTATAATTTTATCACTTTATCTATTTCTTATTCCAATTATTACAGTTTATTAGCAGTTGCACGCTTACCGCTTGTTGAGATTATTACAAGATTTTTAGCAGCACCGCAGCAGCGTTCGGAACATGGAGCTTTGCTTAGCAATGAACCGAGGCAATCATTGATATGAGCTAGACTCGTCAACGAAGACCTGAAGAATCGCACTTGCATAAGTAATCAACCATAGAGGTAAGTCTCTTGTTAACCCTGAGTCTGAGGTTTGAGATTGAAGACAAGATGACTCGGTTATCAAGATGCAGTGGAAGCTATGTCCGTGTAAACCCTCCTTATGGGTGTGTCGTCGACCACATTTTCATAACTTGGATGATTACAAGCCTCTTTTCCCGCGCTTGAGTAGTCGTTACTATCTCGTCTTTGATTTTCAAATCGCGTTGAACTACATATGGCCTGATTCCTTTTCAACCCGAGATATGTAGGCAACTCGAAAACCGGAGCTCGGCCATATCCATAAGCCTCGCATTTTGATCCCAGGAATCAGAGTCTTGGCTTTACCGTGACAAAATTGGCTTTCACGTCAACTTTCTTTACCCTGAAAACTCTTTCATCCTTTTCGGGTAAAGAGGGGCAGCTGTTGACACCCAATTTTGTCCCGAAAATTTTAATTAAATATCTAATTATTTAATCAAATGATAATTTTGAAAATTAAATATAATTGGTTAATTTCTGAGTAAAAGGGTCAAATTTTGCAATGCATAGCCTAATTTCTATCCTACCCATGCAATCACCCGATTTTCTCATTTAAATCCTAAATTGGGGTCAAAATCGCTCATTCATTTAAATTTCAGCTTATTTATGCAAAGCCCATATCACACACACAACCCATCATTCACCAATCTTTCCCTTATCAAAAAACCCACAACACACTATTATCATCATCTTATACACACCATACAAAAAAAAAAAACCCTAGTCCCCTCATTATGATTCATCAGCCGAGCCCCTCATCTTCTCCCTCACAAGACCAACTCACCCATTTTTCCCCTCTCCCACACAGATATAAAAGTCCACACACACACACACCAAAAGGCACGGACAAAACAGGGTGACAATCTCACCGAAAAACCAGATCTGAAACGGGAAAGAAGAGGGGGCTATGATTCTCAGTTTTTGATTTATTCTTGCCCCTGTTGTTGAAACGAAGAAATAAAAAAGGGACGAGAGGTGGGGTGGTAGTGACGCTGTTTGGTTGTCGCTCCTCCGCCTCTTCTCTGTGTCCCCGTCACCGGAGTAGCAGCGACGCCGCTGCCGTCGCTGGTTGTCGCTCCTCCGTTTGCCATTGTTTATTGAGCTCATTGTTGTCACCGGAAAATTGAGAAATCGCCTCGCAGTCGATTACCACCCTTTCGCTTTATCGACGCCCTGCTTGTTTGATTTTGGCATCTGCTTTGGTTCTGTGATGATCTTTGGTCACTGGGTTATGGTCGATTGATTGTTCTTTGTCACTGTCGTCGCCACTGCCTCACCGGAAAAATCTTAACGGTGATAGCTGCTCCTTTTTTTTTGATGTTTGGGTCACTGATAGTCGTCTATTTGACCAGCGATGTTGATTATTGTTTGGTTTGACTGATTAGTTGTTTGTTTCAAAAATTGCGACTTTGTCTACAAATTCCTTCGTTGAGTTTATTTGCAGATTCACTTTGCTGCTGGGTTTTGTTTGGGAAACCTTAGACGGTCTTTGTCTAAGTTATCTCGTTTCTGAACAGGCTATGAAGGATTCTTGTGGCTGTTGATTATTGATTTTGGACTTTGGTTCGAATATTGATATCGTTCTTCTACAGCTTGCACTGTTGACTTTGTCTAATTGATAAAGTTCTTTTGATGTTGACTTGAACAAGTACTATGGTAATATTGATAGGCCAAGAAAAATAATTATGAACATTTTATTTTTGAGGCTATGGACTGATTTGAACAAGATACTACGCGGCCAATGAAAATACATATATACGTATTGAGGCCTACATAAGGAATTGACGGATTTTGAACATGATACTACACTTGAACCGTCCCGTTCCCGTGTCCCTAAAGCAAAAGGCGATGATGAATGCACTTTAATGCGAAGCAAGTTGAATAGAGTAGTGGATTTGGTACTTGGCGTGGCAATCGGCCCGGGCTCCGTGTTTGCAGCCGTATCAATATCCCGAGCCTCTATTCGACGCGCCATACAAACCTGATTGCAAAAACAACCCCCTTTTTTGTTGTTGTTGTTATTATTATTATTATTATTATTATTATTATTATTATTATTATTATATATTTTTATTATTATTATTATTATTATTATTATTACTTTAATATTATTATTTTATTTTATTAATCATTACACTTTATTATCGTACTAATCCAGTTTAATTCCCATTTTTATTGCGAGGTACATCTTGGCACGAACAATTCGGGAACGCTTTTGGGCTAACTTACAAATGGGGATAGTCCGTTGCATTGGAGTCGTTTGGCTGGAATTTGGACCCGAGCATTCAGAAATAAGATTTAGGAATTTTAGGAAAATCCAAGGCTCCCGCGAGTTGATCATTTTCCGGGTTTATCTTTAAACTTTGCCATTCTTTCCTTAGAGATATTTATGCAAATAAATGTGTAAAAAATATTTTATTTATCAATAATATGTGATTGTTTGTATATTGCTTTACTTTATGTTCGTTGCCTTTTATTTTTGAAGTCGTTATGTAATTTATTGCAAACTGAGGCCAATTAGCAAAATGCGTGCAAATTAAAATATTTTTCATAAACAAGTTTTATTTCAATTAATTATTTTAGATAAATTTTCTATAAAAGCATATTTTGCAAATATTTTGGAAACCTGTCGGATTAACCGTATTTTACGAAATTTCGGAAGTTCCTTAAAAACCTTCTTCCGAAATTAATAAAACCTCTTACCCTTTAGAATCTCTAAAAATACCGTCTTTTTTATAAAAACGGAGTTTTTGCACGCATTTGTTAATTTGGTTCCCTGTTTTTCTGAAATTGGGTGGCGACTCCAAGAACTCCAAAAGAGTTAGTCCATCCTGTCGATATTCCGGAATTTACCCTTTTCGGGGTAATTTTTGGGGTTCAACAAGTATCATCCGCATAACACAAATGAGTAATGATGGATCTTTTCTTTTCACATGAAAAAGGAATAAAATCATCCAATAACAAAGAGTCCATGAGTCTGGACAAAAGTTTAGCTCCAATAACAAAAAAGAGAGGGCGATAAAGAATCTTCTTGCCTGATGTCTGGACTTAATTATAAAAACCCAGACCTTGAGCCATTTATGTTGATAGAATACCATACATTTGAGATTAACCTACTTACTCTATCAATCCATACTTCATTAAACCTCATTTGCCACAATACTTGACATAGGTACTCCCAAGATACTCTATCATAAGTCTTAGCCATGTCTAGTTTCATCACTACATTTCTAACTATTGAAAGTTGTTTGATATTGTGCACCATTTCTTGAGTTAACATGACATTCTCAGTAATGAACCTTCCTTTAATGAATCCAGTTTGGTTGGGTGATATCATTTTTTCCATAAATGGAACCAATATTTGATTCATTAGCTTTGAAATAATTTTGGAAGAAAAATTTCCAAGACTAATAGGCCTTAGATCAATAAACTGTTGGGGGCTTTCCACCTTAGGTATTAAACTAAAGCAAGTATGAGTGAGTGCCTTTGTTATTTCAGTACCTGCAAAAAAATAAGCACCATTAGTAGTAAATCCTCCTTTATGATATCCCAACACGAGTGGTAGAATTTCTTGAATATGTCATCAGGTTCGGGAGCATTATTGATGCTCATGGAGAAAACAACATTTTTAAATTCTTCCAGTGTTTGTGGGGCAGTCAATTTTTTATTATCAGCTTCATCAATCACCTTTGGAATCCATTTTAGCAAGGAAAAATTACACAGTTGGTTCTGCTTAGTGAACTGATTTTGGAAGAAACAAATAGCTTCATCTGCAATTTCTTTGTCTCCTTCAATCCAGCTACCATCCTTTTTTTTTTTTTTTTTTTAAAGTTAGCCTCCTTGTTTTTTTCCCATTAACAATAAATGAAAAAAAATTGAAGTTAACCTCACCTTCAACAAACCATTTAGGTCCTGATTTTTGTTCGAGAATGCTTCCTCCTTCTTGATGGCTCTAATTAATTTAGTATTAATTAACTTAATTTAATTCTGCCCTATTAATATCTGAGCTATCTGAAATGGATTTCTCTTCAAGATCGACAAGTCTCTCCTCCAATACTTTAATTTTATCAATACTATTACCAACACAGTTTGTTTTACCATTCAGATAATTTTCTACACGTGTTCTTCAATTTTAAATGAAATTTCCAAAGAGGAGATCCATGTACCTCTTTCCTCCATACCTTCTCCATTACATTCATAAAACAAGCTTCCTCAGTCCAAAATTTTAAGAACTTAAAATACTAAACATGTTCAAATTATCTGGATCCAAAATGGTAAAGCAAAGGTGAATGATCAGAGCCCCTTCGCACTAAATGAGTGAATGTGGTAATATCAAAGAGATTCAACAATTCATTGTTAACAAGAACTTTATCCAGTCTTTTCCATATTCTTCTTTTAGGACACCAGCCATTACACCATGTGAATGTTGAACCAAAATAAGCTGCATCCATTTATTCACAATCCATGATGCACTGAAGAGAAAGGCTTTTGGACATTCTTTGAAGTGTGTCCCCCTTCAATTTAACAGGATCAATGATACAATTAAAGTCCCCTACTATAAACCAAGGTAATTTGAAGTTATCAGAAATACTTTTTAGTTTATCCCATATTCTTCCCTTGACTCCTCCTCACATTTAGCATAAACAGATGAAATTAACAAGGAGGTTTCATTTTGTTTAATGATACATGTCACATGTTGCTCATCTTCATCGACAACCACACAATCCAGGGTTTCTTCCCAAAATAGCCAAATTTGGTTGTTTCTATTTGTATAAGCATTGTGATGATCCAGGATATTTCTATACTTTTATAATTTATTGGCTTTATAAAAGAGATTAGATAAAGCAGTAAAAGGAAATTTATTTGATCTAACCAACTATTTAAGTTTCTCAAGAGCACCGTTGGTCTTAATGCTCTTGATATTCTAAAATAGAGACTTAAACATCATTATTGATCATATAGGATCTGATTTTTTGTCGCCTTGACATGCTTTTAAGAAGAAAATCTTCCACCTCTTCCTCTAGCTGACACTCTGCCTCCTCTTGTGTTATATCTTCCCCTAGGGAATAAGTGACCAGAGTTGACAACATAAGCAATAGCATTTGAGACTGGATCCTCGCCTACAAAAGCTTCCACCAACCTGTCTGAATTGGTATCACTACCATCCTCCTCACTATCCGCACTTGCATATTCCTCACTTTCATCTGAAATCTCTTTTGGAAGTTTGTCTCAAGGCATAGCAGTAAAAGACAGTAACATTAGCAGGAGGTTAGCTTTTGAGTAGCTAAAGTTTAGGGCTTCTTTATCTATTAAAGTCCATTCAAATTAGGAGTTGTTTTTCAAATAATCTGCAGCATTGTTTTAGCACTTTGTTAGGCTTTTTGTTATTTTATTTATCTATTTAAGTTGAGTTTATTCAATGAGGAATATATTCCTATTTTTACTGCATATTTTCTAAAGTGCAGAATCTCCTTTAGTTTTTCTTCTTCTCTGTTATTTCCCTTCATTCTTCTACTTAAAAACCAACAATTGGTATCAAGAGCCATATTCTTAAGGGACCCGAGTGAGTAATATCTTGTGTGAGTAAGAGATGGATTCTGAAAATAGTTTTTCACGAATGGCTCCTCCTGTTTTTTATGGTGAAAACTATCAACTATGGGCGGTGAGAATGGAAACTTACTTGGAGGTTTTAGATCTTTGGGAAGCCGTAGAAGAGGATTATGAAATTGCTCCGCTGCCAAATAATCCCACGGTAGCCCAAATGAAGAGTCACAAGGAAAAGAAAACCAGGAAATCTAAAGCAAAAGCAACTTTGTTTGCTTCCGTTTCAACAACTATTTTTACAAGAATTATGTCTCTCACGTCAGCAAAAGAAATCTGGGATTATCTGAAGGAAGAATATGCTGGAGATGAAAGAATAAGAGGTATGCAAGTATTAAATTTAATAAGGGAATTTGAGTTGCAAAAAATGAAAGAGTCTGAAACGGTTAAAGAGTATTTGGACAGATTACTTGGTATTGTTAACAACGTAAGATTGCTAGACACCAAATTTAAAGATTCAAGAATTGTTGAAAAAATTCTTGTAACAGTGCCAGAAAGATATGAAGCATGTATTACTACCTTGGAAAACACAAAAGATCTGTCCAAAATTACTTTGGCAGAACTCTTAAGTACTTTGCAGTAACAAGAGCAAAGGAGGCTTATGAGGCAAGATGGTAATGTTGAAAGAGCCTTGACAGCCAACCACAAGACTCAAAGCAAGGGTAATAATTCAAAGAAAAATTACCCACCTTGTCAGCACTATAGTAAAAAAGGTCATCCTCCATTCAAATATTGGAAGAGGCCAGATGCCAAGTGCAAGACTTGCAACCAACTTGGTCATGAAGCTGTGATTTGTAAAAGCAAACCTCAGAATTATGAAGCAGATGCACAAGTCACCACTGAAGATGAAGAAGACCACTTGTTTTTGGCAACATGTCTTTCCAGTAAGGAATTTTCTAAATCTTGGTTGATTGATAGTGGTTGTACAAATCATATGACGTATGATATAAATATTTTCAAAGATTTTAAGTCAACTAAAAGCAAGAAGATCAAAATTGGAAATGGTGGCTATATTCTTGCAAAAGGAAAAGGAACAGTTTCCATCAAAACAAGTTTAGGTACTAAGACAATTTCAGATGTTCTCTATGTACCTAATATTGATCAAAATTTGTTGAGTATTTGTCAGTTGGTAGAAAAAGGATTCAAGGTATCCTTTGAAGATAAAATATATTTTATCAATGATGTTGCTGGAAAAGAAATTTTAAAAATTAAGATGAGAGGTAAAAATTTCTCATTTGATCCAATGGAAGATGAACAATGGAGCCAAAACAATCCACAAAGTGCATATGAATATTCACAGGTTTTAAAAGATGATTCTCCACTTGAGGTCATAAGTGAACCTGCAAGGTATGTAGAAGCTGTAAATGTTCCAAGAAGGAACAAAACAAAAGAGAAGTTGTCAACATATTAAAAAAAATAAAATTTGGAAGCAAGTTGACAAGCCTCAAGACAAGATGCAAATAAACCAGGAAAAAGAGCAAGACTACTTTGTTGAAAATCAAGAGTTGCAGCAACTTGAAGAAGTGACTCAAGCTTATTGCAACACCAAAGATGAATTAGCAGATTTACTCACTAAGTCAATTCCAGTCAAGACCAAAGAATCTGCAATTCCTGATCCAAGGAGGAGTGTTGGAAGTTTATCTCAAGGAATAGCAGTAAAAGAAAGTAACATTATCTCTAAAAATTTGCAGGAAGTTAGCTTTTGAGTAGCTAAAGTTTAGGGATTCTTTATCTATTAAAGTCCATTCAAATTAGGAGTTGTTTTTCAAATAATCTGCAACATTGTTTTAGCACTTTGTTAGGCTTTTAGTTATTTTATTTATCTATTTAAGTTGAGTTTATTCAATGAGAAATATATTCCCATTTTTACTGCATATTTTCTAAAGTGCAGAATCTCCTTTAGTTTTTCTTCTTCTCTGTTATTTCCCTTCATTCTTCTACTTAAAAACCAACAATCTTCATAGTCATTATCTTCTGAATTATCATTCTCCTCATTACCGGAGTCTGATGTTTTCTCTGACATGTAACAATTAGAGCTTCTTTCAAGGTTAGTACCAGAAATCAGTTTATTGAATTCCTTCTACACCTTTCCTGGATCAATGATATGGCTACTTACATTGTTTCCTGTTTTCTGATCTCTCTGATGATTTAGTGCTTCAGGACTTGATTTCAAATTTTCATGCTCTTGGCTTTTTTCCTGTCGATCTTTTTTACTATTTGCTTGCTTTTCTATCACAGGTGCCCCAATGTTAATTGTTTTTGTGTCATTCTGTTGTTCCACTTGTTGCACTTGACTTATCATTTTTCCAGCCTTAGCAATTTTTGTTTAATTTTTTCCCCCTTTTTTTTTTTTTTTTTGTGTTGGTTGTCTCCACTAGATTTGTATCAAGTTCAACAGCTTGTTCTTTGGTTGTTCATGCACTTCTTTTGGTTGCTGTGTCAACTTCTTTTCCTTTCCCTGGAGCTTCTTTCACCCGTGCTTCTTGTGCAATCACTGAAGTTCTCTAATAATAATGCCCTCATTTCTTTTGTTTTGCTGAAGATTTCTTTTTGTTTGCTCTATGTTCCTTTGATCATTCTCTGTATGTTGGTTTAATTTTGGCATATTCTTGTTTTTTGCAGCTTTTCTTCTAGTCACAATTTGGAATTCCTCCTCTTTGTTATGAGCCACTTCACTAATTGATGGGATATCCTATTGATGATGTATTTTGTCCATCTTGGGTCTTTCATCTCTATTCTTCTTGATTCTTTCATCACTCGCTTTGTTCCTACATTGGCTCTTCACGTGACCCTGCATTTTGCAGTATAGACAATAAGAAGGAACTCATTCATATTCTACATCAAGCCGAATACCATCCTCACCCCTTTCAAGACTGTTAAACCCCAACCATATCTGATCCATTTTTGGTTTGAGCAAGTCAATCTCTACCTTAACTTTCACTACATTTTTCCTAGACTTAGAGTATGTAGCTTGGTCAGGAGCTATGTCAACCCCTACAGCTAGAACCGTCCTTGATATAATTCCCCATTTGAATAAATGCCATGGAAATAGGTGAATAAGGATCTACACTGTCACAATTGATGTTTCAACTTCAGGTTTAAAGTCAGGTGTCCACAATATAATCTTCATAGAAGTTCTATTAATATACACAAATTTCTTGCTTTGTATGCAAGTTTAATCAACTTTACTAGTAAAGTCGATGTATACATGCTGATGGTCAAAATAAGCAATATTTACTGATCCTTTCAATTGATATTGTCTAATAAAAGTATTTCTTATATATTCCATTAAATGTTTTCCTCTATATAATTTCCCAATCAGAGTAAGTTTACATTCTTATGCTAGGTTCACAAAGTAATCTTCTACACTAAAATATACTGCAGACTTACCTAGATTGTACCATGATTAATCATAACAGATTTGACACGTTCAGTCAAAGATGGTAGTTCCGCTTGGACAGCTGCACCAAAGAAGCTTTAGAGTTACCTTGATTCTATTTTAACCCCGCTCTGTGTAGCTTTATCACCAACAGTTACCCCTTTCTTCACTGGTATTTCAGGTAGAACAAAAATTTTGTCTCTGTCTTTCCAAGTTGATTAAGCTCGATTTGGTCTATCAAAGTTAGCTGAAATTTTGATTCTGAAGGTACGGTGTTTGGATTCAGGGTGTTAGGTTGAATTATGTTTGAGGTGCCAGTAATGGAAATTCCATTTCCAGTGTGTGTAGTAGTAACCATTTATATTGGTTGTCGGAATTGGTGGTATTTGTCTAGTAGTTTGTTTTGCGATGTCCTTTTCGGTGGTATTTGGTAGGTAGGGGGGAGTTTTGACTTGGTTTAGATAGATTATGTATTGTATTTTCAATGGTTTGGGTATCCGCGGGGGTTGGGTTGTGGGGGCTAGTGGTGGGTCATTAGGATGTTTTTCTGCCAATTCTACTGTTGACATAGTGCTTATAGAAAGAGAAAGCTAGTTAGATGGTTGATCTACTGCTTTACTTACCCATGTTTCAAGTATTTCATTTTCTTTAAGTACATAATTTTAGTAGTTCTTTTTTTGTGTTTATTTCACTTCTTCACTCTAATAATTATACTTCGTGTTATGCGCTTCTTCTCCAACTATTTTCTCATTTGTTTCATTTCTATAAGCAAATACCACTAAGCTACAACTTAGTGGCTAATTTTATTAATAATAAATAAATAAAAAATAAATACGGTCCTTACAATCATGAAAATATCTAACCTTTTTAAGACTAAGTAATGTCTAGCTAGAATACTAAGAACTACATGCCTAGATTTTACACTTACTCCCTTGGATTGAGCATAATCATATGCTAATACCACCAAGTGAAACAGCTATTCATCTTGACAAATAGCTTTACTAAAACATCCCTAGCTAGTAATAAAATTAGTGAATAAAAATCTAGATAATATAATGATGGAACGATGATAAAATCCAATCCAATGAGTGTTACTACGTTGAAACTATTCCATGGACGTTGTTCAAGCTCATTCCAAGTAGTTAAGGCATCAAACAAGTGAAACATCATCCCATGGCTCGCGTCATGGGCTGTATGGCCTGAAGTTGAAAATTCAGCGCATACACTCGCCCATGCTTCACGTGGGTGACTGTTTGGAATGGAAAACATGCGTTTTAGTCTCAAACAGCCGTTGGCGCGTTTGCAAATTGCCACTGGTCAGAATTCAATTAAATCCCAGCCGAAATAGCCGAAACACTCACTGACGCGTCGCATGGTACAGTGTATCGGCTGAAATTGAGCATTCTCACAGTTGAAACACCCATTGGTGTGCCGCCTCAGCCACTGTTTTGCCTAGAACATGAAAAATTTTCCCTCTAATCCTTTGTTCATCGTCCCAATGCAGCCCAAACACAAGCAACACATTGAAATCTTCATCCAACCTTGCAATATTTCCATTCCAATTCATTCTATAACTCCATTCACTTCACACAAAACATGAAGAATCCTCACCACAATAATTATAAGCTTGAAAGTACCTTAAAAAAAAAGAAAATAAAGTTAGTAGTAAAAGCCTTCATGCTCTCCTATTCATAGATTCGAGCATGAAGGAAAATTCCACCTCCTTTGTTTCTATACATTCCTCCTCTACCTAGTACGAATGTATGGCTCATTACACTTATCACCATTCACCAACCTCCTGCCCGTACTATTCAACTCATGAAACGAATTCACCACGACATCTCCTTGATCAATAGCCAAGTTCGCAAAGTAATCTGCCAATTTATTCCCTTCTCTAAACATTTGCATTACTACCACCTCTATACCCTCCATCAAACTCCAAATCTCCTCCATTATTTGCACAATTTGCAAAGGCACATCCCAAATTTTTTACTATATTTTTAAGCAACATCGAGTCCGTTTCGAAAATAACTTATGAATAAGAAGTAGAAACTACATACCTCAAGACCATAAGAATTGCAGTTGCATCCGCTTGAATATTCGTGGTCATACAGTCCTCCATCTCCTTATCACAAGCATATACAATATCCCCTCCTGAAGTTCCGAATACAAAAATCCCAAGAACTAATAACTGGATTACCTCTAGAAGCTCTCATCCTTTCCGGTGGCCTCTTGGGAACGCCTCTTGTAGGGTCTTCCATGTCTGGATGTTATGTCTTTAGACACCCCACATGGAAGACAGGGTGGATCTTTAGCTTGGAAAGAACCGTATTACATTTGATTCACCCCACCAGAGGCGGACTCCAAACAACCTTTGTCATCACAAGCTTAGGCGTATTATCCCCTAATACTGGCAACAAGTCCTCCCACCTACCAGGCACATACTGAAAGTTCCTCCGGCGAACTTTGAGCAACATGATAATATGCTGAGTGACAAGATATACAAATCTATGAGCTGAGGTCGACCCACCATGCCTCAAATTATTCCTCTGTTTCCACAACTCTCATAAAATAAAAATAGGAATAGCATGGTATATCAACCTCCGAACCGGGCTACCAGGGGCATCCCATCACAAATTTATCACTTCTGTCAAGTGCATTCCATCAAATTTAAGACATGCAGGACCTCCAAAATATTTCCAGACATAACGTGCTACAGGTGCATTCAGAAACACATGTGAGACAGTCTCCACATCAGGATTCACACAACAATGACACCTAGTGAGGAATTGAATTCTCCACCTCTTCAATATATCATCTAATAGCAACTTAAATTTCCATAACCTCCATAAGAAAAATGACATCTTAAAAGGAATACCTTTGATCCAGATGTGCTTGTAAAGATCACTTGGCTTCTTCCTTCATCTCACCAAATGATACGCTGACCGAACTGAAAATGTGCCCCGAGACTTCAGTATCCAAAAAAGCATGTCCCTCTACTCAGGACAAGTAGGAGGCTTGACATTCTGAATCACATGCTCAGCAATGTCTTCATGCAGTAGTTTCAGGCGCTACTTCAGTCATACTCCACCCTCAACAACTTCATAAACACACACAACAGTATCATCACATGCAAACTCATGAGAAACTGCATAATATAACGGACCGATACAGTCCAGTTATCAAGCCAGAAGTAAGAATTGTCCTTTTTTAGCTGCCAAACTATCTCATGATCTATCTCAGGCCTACTCTGCAACATCTTCTTCCTTGTGTAAGTCCCGTTCTTCTATGGCACCACCACAGAATGATATTTTTTAAGTATTTGTTACTCATATAATCCCTCCATAAAGACTGCTTGGTACGAAAATTCCACCACAGCTTTGCGAATAATGACTTGGAGATATCATATAAGCTCCTAAAGCCAACTCCACCTTTATTCAGAGGATAACACAAAGTCTTTCAAGAAGCCCAGTACCTGCTATCTTGACCTACAGAGTTACTCCAGAAAAACTTAGCAAACATCATGTGAAGCTGAGCTACCACCCTAGCAGGGAGGTCAAAAGCAGATAACAAGTGAATAGGCATACTCTGAAGCACTGAGGAAATTAAAGTCACCCGTCCACCTATGGAAAGCAATTTACTAGTCCAGGAATCAAGCTTTTCTGCACCTTCTCTACCAATTCATTGTAATAACAGCTCTTTCTCCTAGCATGATAGATAGGCACGCCAAGATACTCCCCCCCGGTATCTCGATAACATCAAGCACCATGTCAACTATCAACTGCGGAACCTGGCTATGCATATACACATTAATCTTTTTTTAATTGATTTTTTGACCACTGGAAAATTCATACCTAGCAAGGTGATTAAGAGAGGGACTCCAATTTAACATCACATACGGCACAAAGTTATCATCCCTATGCATTGAATTCAGAGCTCTGGAAAGGCACTCAGCAGTAAGCAAAAATAAGCTAGGCGACAGACGATCACCTTGTTTCACCCTCCTGGAAGACTGAAAAAACCCATATGGCTAGCCTTTTTTTTTTTTTTTTTTTTTTGATAAAATAAGAGGTATATGGCTAGCCTTTTTTTTTTTTTTTGATAAAGTAAGAGGTATATGGCTAGCCATTTACTAGCACAGAGTACCGGTTATTACACATGGTTCTACAGACCATGTCAATAAACACCTCACCAAATCCTATCTTCCTCAGGGCCTTTTTCAGAAACAGCCATGACACTCTATCATATGCCTTAGCCATGTCTAGCTTAATTATAACATTAGCTGGCTTTCCCTATCAGCAATATCGCGCACAATTTCTTGCACCAACAAAATATTCTCAAAAATGCTCCTCCCCTTCACAAAACTATACTGTTGCGGTGAAATTATCCCATACAATAAAATAGAAAGCCTGTCATGAATTACCCTGGAAAACGCCTTATTGATGAAGTTGCTCAGACTAATTGGTCTCACGTCCGAAAAGGTAGCAAAATCTTTCCTTTAAGGCAAGAGAACCAAGTTAATAGTAGTGATGTAACGAGGCAGAAAGTGACCCCGAAAGAATGCATATACCATTTTAACCACATCAGTACCAATAATATCCCAACAAGAATGATAAAAGACACCCGTATAACCATTAGGGTCCCCTATAAAGTCAGCATTCAGGCCAAAACCCGCCATCTTCACCTCTTGTTTGTCTGGCTCAGCAACAACAACATCATTCTGGTCTTCTGTAACAAGACTAGACAGGTGATCAAGTATAGAAAAATCATCTGGCACCAGATTAGTGGAAAACTGAGCCTAAAAAAATCCGATCGCCTCCTGGGCTATGTCTGTGTCGTTCTCAATCCAAGAACCAGCAGCATCTTGAATTCTTCTAACCTGCAACACCTTCATTTTTCCATTTACACGAGCATGAAAAAAATTGGTGTTTTTATCCCCATCTTTGAACCACTATATACCAGCTTTCTGCTTCCAAAACAGTTCATCTAGAGCATAAAATTGAATCAACTCTGTATTCACTCTCTGCAGTCTCTCTCTCTGTTGTACCCAGTAGGATGCTCCTTGAACTCCTGTTCATATACCCGAACCACCTCCTCTAACGTAGCAATCTGCTGAAGATGTCGTCATACGTCTCCCAGCTCCAGACATACAATGTCTTTCTCAATTTTTTCAGCTTGTAGTGTAAGTTGTAAAAAGGATCCGCGCTAAAATTTTCAACCCAGTTCTCTGTAACAGCGGTCTGGAAATACTCATGCTGCACCCAAAAGTTCAAAATCTAAACGACTTCTTTATCGTAGGGTTATCCATGTTAGTAGCAATTAGCAACGGTGCATGGTCTGACGCCTGCCTAATCAAATGCTCCGCTTCAAACTGAGGAAATAGCTGTTGAAAGACTTGATTTACAAGACACCAAGACTTTCAAATATGCATTCATCATCCGATCTACCATTCTAACAAGTGTACATGCTGCCCTTGAAAACCATGTCAATCAGCTAACAAGTGTTGATGCAGTGTATAAAATCTTCTACCTTCCGGTAGTAAACTGGTAGGCCCCAGAACTTCTCAAACTCATCAAAAATGACATTAAAATCGCTCCCACCAGCCACGGGGTGTCATGTCACTAGCCTGAGCATAAAACAAGTCCCACCGTTCCACCCGAGTGGTGTAATCAGTACTAGCATAAACCAACGATACTACAAATTCCAACAAATCATCTAAATATGTCAGCTTTAAAGACAACATTTGTGATGAATAATACACAACCTCTACTTGATATTCATCCTCTACAAATACCATATTTTACCATTGATGTTATGCCAAGAAGAACCCATACCTAACCACCGACGATACTTGTCAATATGTCTGTGGTGCTGAAACGGCTCCATTAATGCAATAAATAAATAGTGCTTCTACCTATGCATTATGACCACTCTATCAAAGGCCTGCTGAGTATTAACAGATCTTATGTTCCATATGAGTGAGTTATTCATTGAAAAACAGAGGTTTTGAAAATCGTCCTCCTTGTTGATACCCCTCTGGCTGGGGGAGGAGTATTTTTTTCTCTTTTTCCGTGAACCTGCTTGATCTTCTTCTTCTGTTTCGCCACCTGTCTAGGTGATATATCACTCTTTTCAGCTGCTTTAACATATTTCTGAGCCGTAGACTCAGTATCAAGCTATTTATCTTCACCAATTTCCACCTACTTTTCAACCAACTTGTCAAAAATATACTGCTTTCAAGTTGCACCTGTTTTATTTGCTTCCTATCTTAACAGTAATTCATATTTTTAGAATTTAAGAATTAACCACTCTAAGGGACTATCTCACGAAATTATGAAAAGCCACTGTGATGTACTTAAAAGATCTACTTTTTTGTTCCCAATATAATGGAGAGACTGAAGAAAATTAAAATCAGAACACTGAAAAGCTCAGGCCTCATAGAGTAGGAAAACAAAAATTGAGTGATATTTGGCTCCGTTTGTTTATAAAACTTGGAAGTATTTTTTGGGAAAAACTTGTTTGTTTATAAAACTTGGCCAAATTCTGAAATCGAGATTTCAAACTCCCATTAATTTTTGGGAAAAATATTTTTTTCTATTCATAAACTTCAATTTTTTTAAAATAAAATATATGTCCAAACACAATTTGAAGTTCCAAAAATTATTTTTCAACTCAACTTTAAAAACTTAAATTTTCAAGTTTCAACCAATTCTATGTCTTGTTGAGAAAGTAATTAAATATATAAAGTGTACCAAATCTAACAACTTAAGATTTTAGATGAGATGATCACGCAACTTCAACATATCCAAACGCTAGTTTGACTAATTTATGTACAATATAAACGGACAAAGAATTCTTGTTTTCGACAATTAAAAATGGTACAACAACCTTTTAATTTATTCTCCACTTTGACTAGGTCTATTTGACAGAGTACACAGCTCAATATCTTATTCATTTAGTTGCATAAAACATGCTAGTAGCAAGGGGATTTAGACGACTTAGCTACAAGTCCAAAAGCAGCAGCAAGGCAAGAAGGCAGGTAATATAAATATCTAAGCTAGCTGGTGCTATTGTCGAGTCCAGAAACAATTTAGACTCTCAAAAGTTTTTTGGACCTAATTGAAGCAATAGTTAGCATGGAGATTTTTGGTTTTCTGGTGATTTTCAAAGAATCCTTGCAATTGATACCAAGAAATGGAAAGTTATTAGCACTAACAACCATTCCTTATTTTGTTATTTCCTCTATTCTCTTCTCAATCTTGAACTTCAAACTTAAATTCTTGATTCATGAAATTGCTCTTAAGGTATCCATTCTCTCTATTTCAACTTTCAAAACCTCTACCTTCACCAGAATACTTGCTAATATCAAAGAGGATTTCCGAATTCTTCTAACTATATACGTAGCAGTCATTCTTGTTATGTTTCTTGTCACTTTCTTATATGCAGTCACAACAGTTATATTATCATACATTTCTTATAATAAAACCACCATCTCTCTCAAAGACTATGTCTTGAGAATCTCCAAGGCATCCAGATATGCTATTATAACTGCATTGTACACGAAAATGCTTGGATTTGGTTACATATTTATTATCTTAATATTGCTAACTCCTCTCTTAATTTCCTCTAGCAATATTTTCCTTTTTTTAACAGGAATCTTGGTTGGAATAATCGCGTTCTTTTTCTTTCAATATTTATCCGTTGTTTGGACATTGGCGTTGGTTATTTCCGTGGTTGAAGAAGATTGTTATGGATTTAAGGCCATTGCAAAAGCTGGAGGACTCATAAAGGGGAAGAGATTGACTGGATTTATGTTAAACATTTTGTCTTCTCTAGTTTCAATATTCTTGTACCAAAGCTATATGAAGATGAACCGAGGTGCTAAAGGGGTAGTTAACCAGACACTTGTGTCTTTGTTTCTGGTTAATTGTTCTTCGTTTGTTAATTTCTTATCTTTGGTAGCATATACTGTGCTCTACTTTCATTGCAAGAAGAACAATGGAGAAGAAGTTGAATTGCAGTTGAATTATGAGTATAACAAGGTATAGAAACAAGCAGCTATTATTTCTTTTGTTGATTGCCATTACATATGTATGGAAGATTTGTAATGTAAAGTAAAATTTTGTGTCCCTGCTTTTGTACATCACTTTTCTTATTCTGCTTTCATGATGCATTTGGACTTTGCTCTTTTATTATTTTATTTATTTAATTAGTGAAATATGATCTTGACTTGGTCATTTCAAACAGCTAGAATTGACGAATTAAAATTACTTTAGTTAATTACTAAGACAACTCAAATTCAATAATATATCTAATGCAGTGCTTTTGTCTTCTCCCTTTTAAAAAAGCCAAAATTAAACTGAGCCGGTTAGTCAATACAGTGACTTTTTTTGTTTACAAAAAATAAATATTGAATGATTAAGACCTGGCCAAATTGGCAAATTAAAGTATCTGTATTCATTAGATTCCGTCAGCTGAAATTTTTTTAATGGGCTGAGATGAAATTTCAGATTTCTGCCTGCCATCAAGTTCAATAATAAAAGGCCTGATTTCAGCTGAAATCAAGTCCTGCTCAGTTGGTCTGATCATTTTTAGCAACAATTTCAAGATATGGAGCTTTTTTGAAGTTTGAACAACCATCGATCCCTGTGAAATGCTAATGGGCTGGCATGTTATGACCAAAAAAGAAAAGGGATTAGAGAATTTGAGACTGCCAAAGAGTATAAATTTTCATTAAGAAATCAGGATAATCCTTCAAACTTGAAAAATTAGATAACTTGGATATGAACTCAATGTTGGAATATATGAAGTAGTTTTTAACAAATGAAAAATAATTGTAATGGTTGATTGGCTTGAGAGGCGATATACTCACATTTCTTGTTTCTAGTCGGATACTCCAATCATTTTATGTCAAAACTCAAAACACAAAAAGATCTGCATGCAATAAAGGCCTCAATTCTATTTATTGGATTAAGCAAAATGTTATGGGCAGCTTTCATCTAGACAAGATAGGCGAGTGCTTAATCCAAAAGGTTTGATTCATCTAAAAAGATCCTTCATTGATTTGGATTCACACTCCCCATAAGTTAAGAGTGCGAGAAAAGTAGAAAACTAAAGATTAAGAACTCCAGTGAGAACTGTTGTAAGACAATATGGAAAAAACATTTAAATTATATTTACACTTAAATTCTCTAGTATATGGAAACAACTTTGATTTCGTTGAGAACCATTTTCAGAATGAATCACTCATCAACAAATAAAACAGAGGAAATTCCAACAGACAAGCTTTACATAAGTAGGATTATGAGGAAAGGGGAAAAAATCACCATCCAACCAAACACTTAATTTTTTGTCATATTGTCACCACTATGTACAAGGACCTAGTGTGATCAATTTGTAACTTAAGCCCTTCACAGTAACGCAACTTCTTGAGCATTGGCATCCCCCCGTTCTCTATGTTTAGTTCTTTTAGAGACAATAATTCATCAATTCTGAGATCTTCGAGGCGTGGAAATACTTCAGATCCAACACAGCTAATCGTCGCTCCAACGAAAGAATTTTTGCCAAATTTTAGGACCTTTAGTCGAGGAAGGTTCTTGAGATTTTCTAACGCATCCTCGTTCAATTGACATGCATCAAGAGATAACTTCGTCAGCTTTGGAGGAAATTTTTCGAACTGTGGTAGTGACTGAATATATCCCCTCAAATGTAGTTTCTGAAGCTTGTTACATTGAGACAAATCCATGGACTTGTCCAATGAATCAAGGTGCCCCTCGAGATGCAAACTCTCCAGCTTCTCAGCTTGATGTACTGTAGTTAACCAGTGCATATTGATTTTTCGATCTTTCTTCAAATAAATCCCTAACTTTCTCAAATTTTTCCAATGGTTGGACCCCAAACAGTCTTCTCGAATCAAGCAGAGTGTTAAGAGATTTGGAAAATTTTCTTTGGTTCCATAAAAGCAGTCAATGTGCTCATTCACAAGGAGATTTCTCAAGTTGTTCAATTTCCAAATAGAATTTGGAAGTTTGAGAGAAGTGCAACCGCGAACATCCAAAGTGAGCAATTCTTGGAGCCTACTTATACCTTTTGGGATCTTTCTAAGACCAGAGCAACTTACCTTGAGGTACCTTAGGTGGCTTAAACTGCAGAAATCTTCTGGAAATGTTGGAGGAAGTTCAAGGCACTCTATTACAAGGACCCTGAGGAACATGAACTGTCGGAGAGCTCGTGTAAGATTTTTCTTCGCTAGTTTCTCAGAGCTTTGGGTACAAAAAAGTGCGCGAAGTTTGGGAGTTTTACCTTCCAAAGAAAGAAATTGGCAGAGGCTACCTTCACCAGTGGTGAATCTCCGCACGTTTGTACAAGAATTGGAGTCTATATTATTCCAAGTATTGAACAAATTGTCTTTACATGCAAGAGAAATGCATCTTGAATGTAGAAGACCATGACTAATCCTCAACTTCTGATCTTTCCGTCAAATCTTCTACTACCCACTTGAACTAAGTTCCTATCAACCAACTCAGTTAAGTAAGCCTCTCCCACATCCTCAGCCAAAGGTTTTTGTGCAGTACTCATTGGAATAAGCTTTTCTGCCACCCATAAATTAATTATTTCACTTGCTCTAATTTCATGATCTTCTGGAAACAGTCCAAAATAAAGGAAGAAGGGCTTTAAATAAATTGGTCAAACTTGATAACCTAAGTCAAGGACCCTTGAAAGATGATCATCCTTGTCTAAAGTCTCAAGGACATAATTCCATGAGTGTTGTTTTGTTTTCACTTGCCGCAAAATTCCTGCTACTATAGTAATTGCTAATGGTAAGCCATGACACTTTTTTACAATTTCATGGCCAATATCATTTACACTAGGAGACAAGGTTTCTCCACTCGTGCGGTTAAGTAGTTCATTGAAAAGTTTTTGACTACTTTCGGGATCTAAACGTTGCAGCTTGTGTAAAGAGTTTTTCCCTCCAACGTGTCTCCCTACCTTACGAAACTGTGAAGTGAGAATTATTCTACTACCACTTCTACGGTTATTAGGGAATGCAACGCTTAATTCGTCCCATGCTTCATTATTCCATAAATCATCCAAATAAATGACATACCTCTTCTTGCTCGGAAATTCGGACATGGCAGTGATCACCGCACTGGCATCCATTTTCTCCGTCTTCATCCCGACTTGCTTAGCTATTTCCTTCAATATGTCATCCACATCTGGTTTTGGAGAAACATAAACTTTGGCTGAACACTCAAAATGAAGGTCATAGGGATTATCTTTATCCAACTCGACCTTAGCAATGTTGAAGATTCTCTTTGCCAAGGTGGTCTTTCCAAGACCAGGCATACCAACGATCGAGATCACATCATAAGAACTATTTGGATCTAGCAACTTCATCTTCAGTTCATCAATGTTGTCCTGAAAACCAACAATATTTTTTGGTCCATCACCAAAAAGAACATTCTTTCTCGCTTTCCATATAGCTTGATCACCTCACTACCATTTTCACATGCGGCAAATGTTGTTTTGGCAGAATTAATGGCCTCCACCCGATCCTTTATTGCTTTGATTTCCAAAGCAAGTTCATGAGCTGGATTCCAACTGCCCAACCAGCATAAAGCGCCCTCAAGACAACTAAAAATTCCTTCATTCCCCTTATATGAAGCTAACTTAGGAAAGTACTTGTCTATGATATCCTCAATATCATTGGCAAGTTCTCTGATTTGTCTTCTAATTGTTGACATTGTTTCACTAGTAGTTGGATTCTCATCTGCTTCTTTCAAGAAGGCCTGTATCAGCTCCAGCTATCGCCCGAGCCACTCCATGTCTTCTCGCAACCAATACAAGCCATAATATTCTTCGAGGCTTAGAGTGATATCAACAACTTTCTTTATCACAGCAGCAACGGCAATTGCCTCCATGATTAATTTGAAACTAAGAACGAAAGAATCAAGTGAGGAACAATGAGTATTTGAAATACTAGCTTTTTTCAATTTTGATGAGTTTTGATTCAATAGAGACGTATTTATAGTAAGGCAATCACATGAAATTTTGTCTAACCACTGCTGCGTGTGAACACGAAAGTATCACTCTCACAATAATCACTCCTAAATTGAATTATTAGAGCACTTAATTATAATACTACTTTTATATATATATATATATATATATATATATATATATATATATATATATATATATATATATATATATATATATATATATCGTAGTTGTTTTCATGGGCGGATCTATGTAGAGGGCACCGGGTGTCGCGATTGAAATTGTGTATATAAATGTATATATGTATCATAAATAGGCTAAATAGTAGTTGTGGCACCGGATGTACTGAAGGCCTGGATAGTGCCAATGCTGCAAGCTCAAAATTTTATTCCCAGGGATCCGAGTTTACTCCTAGCTTCAAACAAACCTTTCCACTTCTCTCATATCTTCTCATCTCTTTCAGCAACCCACCCTGCCTCGACTTCTCCTACGACCAACCTATTTGTCGTAATTATGGAGTATTTTTTTTTCGTTTAATGAATTTGTCTATATTAACTTTTTTATTGCTCAAACCGAAGTGCAAAGTTGATCGAACCTACCAAATATTTATTCTATTTGGACTATATAAATAACGACACGTCTACATTCAAAATAATATGGCACCCTGTAATTCAAAATTATGAATTCGTCTCTGATTGTTTTGGTTGCACAAATAAACCAGAGAACTCACAAATTAAAGTACACTATCATATATGTAAATATTCTTGTTTCAGTTGAATTTACTTTTGCACTTCCATAAAATCTCTTAGTAATTACGGGTGATTTGCAGGAATGCCCTTCATAAGGGCGGGTCTTGCACTTATTAATAAAAAGGTCTTTAATAAATGATGGGTGCAGATAAATTTTTATCGTTGTCCATCAGGCATAAGGTAACGCTACGAGCATAAATCAATTTTGTCTATAAGACAGGAGTTGAAATATTTCATTAACTTAGAGAGCCGGAGACTGTGAACCTGATCACTTGACAAGAAGTTGTGCATTTTAGGCAAAAGTTGTACGTGTTACTTAATTATTTGCAAGTCAATACAACGGAAACTCCTGCTCAATAGGAAATACATTATATTATCTTCACCGTATGTAACATATTGAAATATGCCGAACTAGGGAGAAAAAATATAAGGTATGTGGTGGCTAGGCTGCTTAAACAAAAAAAATGATCATTCTTTTATGTATATTTTATGCAGATAGCCCCTCGAAGTTGTACCAATTCCCATATAGATACCTCAACTTTTCTAGTGACCAGATAGACACCTCATGTCGTCCCCAGTGTATCTCGTGAGCACACAGATCAAACAAGTCAAATATATGAGTTACACTCGCTGCTGACGTGTCAAATGAACAAATAAAAGTGTGACACGTGTATTATTCATTAAAAAAGTGATACTCCCTCCGTCTCAATTTATGTGGCACCATTTGACCGGGCACAGAGTTTAAGAAAATCGAGGTTGACCTTGTTAAGTATCAATTTTACCCTTGAAAAAGTAAGAGAGAGAAAATTTGAGTAATAAAAAAGTTGTTGATAGGTTTAAAAGTATGTAGGGCCCAACAAGGGTAAAATAGAGATGATGCATTAAATAGTTGTCAAATAAGGAAAGGTGCCACTTATTTTGGGACAAACAAAAAAGGAAATGGTGCCACATAAATTGGGACGGAGGGAGTACATAGAATTAGAATAAAATTTCTACATTTAAAAAAAAAAAATCTATAAAGTTAAACCCTTTATTGTATCCCACCAGCCCCCCTTCCCCCCAACCCATCCTTCTTCTTCCTTTTCACTCCCCCCACTACCCCATTTTAACCCATTTCAAAGAAAACAAGAGGGTCAATTTATGACCACCAACTTTGAACCCGAGCTATGACTGGGCAAGTTTGAATCCGTCATTATTGTGTTTTTCGAGTTTGTTTGTGCTACTATTTAACAAGGAATCTAAATTCTCGATTAATACGTTTTGAGAAAATTTGAAGAACATGAAACCCATTTTGCTCTCTGTTAAAAATTTCGAAATTTCCCTTCAAAGTTTGTAGTGAAAGAAAAAGAACAGAGCTTTTTAGATTTTGAATCTTGGAATCTTGACTCTCTAAGCTTGTGAGCTTTTGAAAGACACAATTTTCAGCTTGTTTAGATTTTGATAGATAAATTTTGTGAAGATTATTGTTGTATTGAAATATTGTGGTGGTGAATCTATAAATAGTTGTGAAAACTGCTGATTTTGGCTGTGGAAGAAGGAAGGGGAACGACGATTATGTAGTGTCGCTAGCTGTGTTAGCCATGGAAGCTTAATTTAGGAGAATGAACAATAATGTGATGTCCTTGGTTATGGGTTTATAAAGAGGAGAAGAAAGTGGAATTTGAGAGGTGCTGCATGAAATTAATGGAGAAAATGTCGTTGGTGTTTTGGTGGGGTGGGACAGAGGGGTTTAGTGGGGAAGAAGAGGCTTAAAGTTTTATTCTTCTTTTTTTATTTTTTATTTTTATTTTTTAGGGTGGGACCCACATATGGGTGAAAAATATATTGTAGAACCCATATAAAAGAAAATTATCCAAAAAGAAAAAGAAAACAGGCAAAAATGGATCATTCACGCGCTTGGAGTTGTGAGAAATACACTTGAATTGTCATGTCACCATTAGGGATTCACGAGACACACTGGGGACGACATGAGGTGTCTATCTGGTCACTAGGAAAGTTAAGGTGTCTATATGAAAATTGGGTATAACTTTGAGGGGCCATCTATGTATTCTGCTTTTTTTATTTGGAGTCTATCTCGATTCTTCCGACTTTGAATCTAGATTTCCCATCTAGATTTCCCGCAGCCTTATTGCAGCTGATAGACTCGATTATAAAGGCACGAAAAGCAACTTTAAACAAATCGTTATGCTCAGAGTATATGTATTCTGATTAGGACAAGCATTTATTGTAATGTTAGTTCAAAAGGAATTGTTGAGTTGGGTATTGGGTTGGGAAATGGGTCGGCTGGGTCCTATATAGTGATCCGAATTTTAAAAGCTGATTTTTTTTCCCAATTTGCTTTCAGAATTGACTTCTATTTCATTAACTAGTGTCTGATACGTATCCCACATCGCTAGCAGGAACAGAACCAAGCTGAAGATATAAAAGAAGAAGAACACGCGTGCAAGGCACATGGGTATTAGTTGGCTGAGCTGGCCAGTAGTAACTGTAATTGGGAAAGGGGGTTGTTAGGGTAGTTATAACTACCTTTAGGAAGTAGTTAGGATATATAGGGATTATCCCTCATTTGTATAATTCATTCAGATTTGTAATCACAATATTTTCCCTTCCCTTTCCTTCAGCTCAAACATCACCCGCTGCTTGACTCCATCGGAAACTGCTCCGATCAGTCGCCGGAGACTTGTTCAGGAATTATTCTGTTATTAGTTCCTTAGAGTTTTCCTTGTTAATTTGATTAGGTCGTAACATTGGTATCAGAGCCACAAATCCTTGGAACAAAATGGTAGAGAACACACGATATCAAGAACTACGTAAGGAGGTTGACACACTGAGGGGTTCTATGGATGATATGCGCAAAGCAATTGATGAAAAGCTTTCTCAGAATGCTGAAGAATTGAAGAAAATGTTAACTGCTGTTTTGGTGGATAACAGAAGTCCTGTGATAGTGGATAATGGAGAATCCAATGGACCAAGAGAGACTCAGGTACAAAGAAGTACTGACCAACACTATGAACTACCCACTCGAACTCACAGAGTGGAATTCCCCTCTTTTGATGGATTTGGGTTGAAAGATTGGTTGTACAAAGCTGAGCAATTCTTTGAAGTGGATGGTACTCCCAGCAGTGCCAAGGTCAAGCTGGCATCAGTCAATCTCGAGGGCAAAGCCTTGCAATGGCACCAGGTTTACATGAAGACCAGACTCACTCGTGAATGGCCAACTTGGGGTGAGTATACACATGCCCTCTATGTCGCTTTGGATCTGAATTATTTGATGATCCCATGGGGGATTTAAAAGATCTTAAGCAAACATCTAGCGTTCAAGATTATGTAGACGTATTTGATGAATTGCTCACTAGGGTAGAGTTATCAGAAGAGTACACTGTCAGTTGTTTCCTGAGAGGTTTGAAACCTGCAATAGGTTTACCAGTCACAATGCATTTACTAAGAACCCTGCAAAGAGCCATTACACTAGCAAAAATTCAAGAAAGAACCTTATTTCTCACTAAACAAGACCAAAGATCCCAATCCCTTTTGCCCACCCCCAAAACATATACAAACAGATCCTCAACCTTTGACACCAACTCTGCAAGATCACAGTATACACAACTTGGAAAACCACCTTTTAACCCCAAGAACCCAACCAGAAACACTAGAATCCTTAGCCCTGCTGAATTAGAGGATAAAAGATCTAAAGGGCTTTGTTTTTATTGTGATGAAAAGTACACATTGGGGCATAACTGCAAGAAAAAGAGACAACTATTCTGCATGGAAGGAGAAGGAACATATGAAGAGCTAGATGGAGATGAATATTGGGGGCATGATGACAATGGAGAAGGTAGTGGAGAACATGGGGAGTTTGCAGCAGACTTGCCTCAGGTTTCCATTCAAGCAATGTCTGGCACCCATAATTTTAGAACCATGAGGGTAACAGGATCAGCTAAAGGTAGGGCAGTGCATATATTAATTGACAGTGGAAGCACTCACAACTTTCTAGATTTGAACTTTGCCAAAATGCTAGGTTGTTATATGAAGCCTATCACCCCACTCTCTGTGGCTGTTGCTGATGGAAGTTATATACTGAGCCAATACATGTGTGAAGCTTTCACATGGAAGATGCAGGGATTTCAGTTCACTACTGACATGATGACCTTACCATTAGGAGGCTGTAGCATGGTACTAGGAGTTCAGTGGCTAGTGACCCTAGGGGATATAAGCTGGAATTTTAACAAGTTGAAAATGGATTTCAGAATGGGGAGCCACAAGGTGTCATTGAGAGGAATGCAGCCTCCTGCAGCAAAACTAGTGGACCAAGCCCAGATGCAGAAGCTTCTCTCACAACCAGCAGAACTTTCCATGCTTACTGTGGGTTTTGCTAAACCTGTAACTGCTGAAAATGACTTGAGCACAACCTTGTACAGTTTAGAAGCTGATCTTGAACCTGATATGCAGTTGCTACTTAAAAAATACCAGGACTTGTTTGCCATCCCAAAAGAACTGCCACCCCATAGAACTCAGGACCATGCTATCATCTTGAAGGAAGGAGTGGCCCCTGTGAACATCAGACCCTACAGATATCCTGTCTCCCACAAGGATGAGATTGAGAAAATTGTAGATGAGCTGCTAGATTCTGGTGTGATTAGACATAGCACCAGTCCATTCTCTTCACCTGTTGTCATGGTTAAAAAGAAGGATGGAAGTTGGAGAATGTGTATTGACTATAGGGAATTTAATACCAACACAGTCAAGGATAAATTTCCTATACCTGTCATTGAAGAACTGCTGGATGAGCTACATGGGGCAAGGTACTACTCTAAACTGGATTTGAGATCAGGGTACCACCAGATCAGAATGGTGGAGGATGACATTCCTAAGACTGCATTTAGGACTCACCATGGTCATTATGAATTCTTGGTCATGCCCTTTGGCCTGACTAATGCCCCATCTACCTTCCAAAGCCTGATGAATCAGATATTCCACAACCAATTGAGGAAATTCATATTAGTTTTCTTTGATGACATCCTCATATACAGCTCATCATGGTCTACTCATCTTGAGCATTTAGAAGTTGCCTTTAAAATACTGAGATCACATGAACTGTTTGTCAAGCAAAGTAAATGCTCCTTTGGGGTTCAGCAAGTGGAGTATTTGGGTCACATAATCAACCAAGAAGGAGTACATATGGACCCCCAGAAGATAGCATCTATTGTGGATTGGCCTATCCCAAAGTCCTTAAAGGCCCTGAGAGGATTCTTAGGACTTGCTGGTTACTACAGGAGATTCATCAAGAGTTTTGGCATGATTGCTAGACCTCTAACAATCCTTCTCAAGAAGGATAATTTCCATTGGACACCAGAGGCTACTCAGGCATTTACTGAACTGAAAACAGCCATTACAACAGCCCCTGTGTTAGCACTACCTGACTTCACTCAAGACTTTGTCATTGAGTCTGATGCATCTGGTCAGGGTATGGGTGCAGTACTTATGCAGAAAGGCAGAGCCATTGCATTTTTCAGCCAAGCACTATCACCTAGAAATCAGGCCTTGTCAGTGTATGAGAGGGAAGTGTTGGCAATTATCACTGCAGTCCAGAAATGGAGGCATTATTTGGTGGGGAGACATTTCCTCATTAAAACTGATCACTCCAGTCTGAAGCATCTGCTGGAGCAAAGGATCACCACCCCCAGTCAGCAGAAATGGCTTGTAAAATTGTTAGGCTATGACTACTCTATCCAGTACAAAAAGGGCTCTCAGAATTTGGTTGCTTATGCTCTTTCTAGGAGGGATCAACTGTCTGCAGAAGCTTGCTGCATGAGCTTAACTGGGTTGCAACCTGACTTATTGACAAGGGTACAACATTCATGGGAACATGATGACAAGTTGAAGAAATTGATCCAGAATTTACAGCATAACCCCTCTAGCAAGGCTCATTATCAGTGGAGGAATGGCATCCTGAGCAGAAAGAACAGATTAGTAGTAGGACATGACTTAGATTTGAAGCAGCATTTACTTTTCCTACACCATGACAGCCCCATAGGGGGGCATACTGGGATAACAGCTACACTACAGAGGTTGAAACTGTACTTCTACTGGAAGAAGATGAAAGTGGATGTGTATAACTATGTCAAACAGTGTGAAGCTTGCCAGAGGTGCAAGGGAGAAAATGTGGCTTCCCCAGGCCTACTACAACCTCTACCCATTCCTGATAAAATCTGGCAACATATCTCTATGGATTTTATTGAGGGACTACCCAAGGTAACCAACAGGAGTGCTATATTTGTAGTGGTTGACAGACTGAGCAAGTATGCTCACTTCATCCCTCTTAAACATCCCTTCACAGCCATGGAAGTTGCTCAAGTGTTTGCGGATCAGGTTTTCAAACTACATGGAATGCCTTCATCCATTGTGAGTGACAGGGACCCAGTCTTCTTGAGTAAATTCTGGCAGGAGTTCTTCAAACTACAGGGAGTTCAGCTGCTCACTTCTACCTCTTACCATCCACAAACTAATGGCCAAACTGAAGTAGTTAACAGATGTATTGAGTGTTACTTAAGATGCATGATTTCTGACAAGCCCAAAGAGTGGATCAGATGGGTACCAATGGCTGAATGGTGGTATAACACCTCCTATCACAGTGCACTACAGCTTACTCCTTATGAAGTGGTATATGGGCAACCACCTCCACCCCTCCTACCCTACTTACCCATGGACAGCCAGTTGGATGCAGTCGATAGGAGCCTCCAGACCAGAGAAGCCCTCATCAGGAGTATCAAGTTCAATCTCAGTAAAGCCCAAAATAGAATGAAGGTGCAAGCTGACAAGGGAAGGACTGAGAGGACACTGACTGTGGGGAGTTGGGCATATGTCAAACTTCAACCCTATAGACAACTCTCCTTGAAGGACCACTCTTTCCAGAAGCTCAGTCCCAAGTATTTTGGGCCCTTTCAGGTCCTAGCTAGAGTTGGTCAGGTTGCTTACAAGTTAGACCTTCCCCCTCACGCCAAGATACACCACACTTTTCACATATCCCAGCTGAAACAGAAGATTGGAGATGCTCCCTCTTCCCCATCACTCCCTCTATACCCCACTGAGCAAGGTATCACTATGCTGGTCCCTGAGGTTGTTCTGGATCGAAGGATTGTTAAGAGGAACAATGTTGCTGTACCCCAGGTCCTTATTAAATGGTGGAATGCTGACGTGGCTGACAGCTCGTGGGAGGACTATGCACAGATCCAGAAGAGTTTCCCTGAATTTGATCCTTGAAGACAAGGATCAGTTTTAAGGGGAGAGTATTGATACGTATCCCACATCGCTAGCAGGAACAGAACCAAGCTGAAGATATAAAAGAAGAGGAACACGCGTGCAAGGCACATGGGTATTAGTTGGCTGAGCTGGCCAGTAGTAACTGTAATTGGGAAAGGGGGTTGTTAGGGTAGTTATAACTACCTTTAGGAAGTAGTTAGGATATATAGGGATTATCCCTCATTTGTATAATTCATTCAGATTTGTAATCACAATATTTTCCCTTCCCTTTCCTTCAGCTCAAACATCACCCGCTACTTGGCTCCATCGGAAACTGCTCCGATCAGTCGCCGGAGACTTGTTCAGGAATTATTCTGTTATTAGTTCCTTAGAGTTTTCCTTGTTAATTTGATTAGGTCGTAACAGTGTCAGATAATACACTTCCTGGAATTGATGGCGATAGCCTCTAATTGTGAAATAAGGGTAAAGTGGATCTGTGTTACCAAAAAAAAAAAAATTGTTAGTCAATTTCCTTTAGTTCGTAGATGGCAATCAACTCTTTTACTATTTACTATTGGATCAAATTAAAATGTCTCACAGTGCATGCGGACAAGAACGCGGCCAGAAGATTACTACGTAAATTATAAAGAAGACTTTTACAATTTCCATAGTCAGTCAAGAACAAATATGGATTATAACATAAATCTGAAGAATGAAGACTTTTATGATTTAAGTAGTCATCAAATGATCAATTGATGCTCAGAAAGCTAAGCTGGATCGGAAGGTGTGTAACTTATGATATCAAGTATACCAACGCTATAATTAGACAAATAATAGACATACTTTTTGGAGGATTAATGCCAATGATTAGATAAAGAAAGCGATTTCTTAACCAGTTGCATGACTAAATTAAGCATTCCAGTTATTAAAAGAGAAGTCGGTTGCATACTACGACAAGAGCCATGTGGTTAGCATTTGACTCCTACGTAAAATATAAAGAAAGAAAGAAAGAAAGAGTTAAGTGATCAACAGTTCATGATGTATGAAAAAAAAGGGAAAATTAGGTAAAATTTGGGAAAATTTTGTCCCAGCAAATTGTCTTTACATGAAAGAGAAATGCATCCTGAACGTATAAGACCGTGACTAATCCTGCAACTTCTGATCTTTCCATCAAATCTTCTCCTAACCACTTGAACTAAGTTTCTATCAACCAATTCGGTTAAGTAAGCCTCCCCCACATCCTCAGCCAAAGGTGTTCGTGCAGTACTCAATGGAATAAGTTTTTTCCCCACTCATAAATTAATTATTTCACTTGCTCTAATCTCATGATCTTGTGGAAATAGTCCAAAATAAAGGAAGCAGTGTTTTAATTAAATTGGTAAATCTTGAAAAACTAAGTGAAGGGCCCTTGAAAGTTGATCATCCTTGTCTAAAGTCTGAAGGACATAATTCCAAGAGTGTTGTTTTGTTTTCACTTGACGCAAAATTCCTGCTACTATAGTAATTGCAAGTGGTAAGCCATGGCACTTCCTTACAGTGTTGGAAATTTTATGCTCTAATTGACTGATTATAGTTCCTTGTGCCTTGATCAACACATGAAGTTACTTAACATTGAATTGATCCTATTACTTTAAGAGTTACTTTCAAGTTAATCAGTCGCATCTCATTGTAAATTGTTTCTCTAGTCTTATGGTAATGTGAACCGAACAGTTGTCAATTAATTGATCAGCTGATGCAGACTGCAGAGTATTTAGCTAAGCCCAGTATAACACAAAATTTAAGCCTTATTAGCCGGTGATTAAAACACAAGCTCTTGTCATCGTATTATACCTATCAATAGCTCATGAGCTGATACCTGCATTGGAGATCCAAATTCCTCGAGTAATAATACAACAGTGTTGCTATGTTAATGAGCATGTAAATTTAAAAATTTAGACCCATTATTGATAAGCAAATGATTTCTATATGCTTAATACAATAAGTGAATTATGAAGCTACATTTGTTAAGTTCATAAGCGGCATAAATTTGACCTTTTGTATACCTCCTCAATCACATGCGCCTACGTCAAAAGACAAAGTGTTCTCTGAAGTATCAAAAGTTAATCCTACTCCTTGGAGTTGATGAGTGCCTAGTATCGTTAAGTCTCTATCCCATCCCATAAAAGCTAGGCAATACTGATCCTCAAAGAGTGTTACAACTTGTTCTTGCCGCAGATACAACATTGAACCAGGACTTTCGCTTCCAAAGTACAACTTCACAACAGGGAAGTACACTTCACCATTTTGATCAGCTCTATAGCAAGTGTCAAAATCTCCTACTGGATTTTCAACTATGGACATATTTTTTACTTCAGTTTTAAATGTTTCGCGAAATACGTCATAAATCCATTGGGGAAAATGGGTTATTATGGCTCCTGTATCCACCACGACTCCACCTTGCATCTCATCATGAAAACGCCACCCTCTTGGTTCCACAGTAACTAGCTGATCATTAATATACATTGTATAAAGGTTGACATAGTGTAAGTTAGGGAACTTGTAATTTGGTAGTAATTTTGCCATTGTCGCTCTTGGCCAAGGGGCTTTTTGGAAAGTGAGGATGGATCCTTTTCCAAACTCAAAACTTGGGAGACAGAGAGAAAATAAGGTGGCATTAAGTTGTGATGGTAAAGAATATGCACCTAACATTTCCGGATATACTTTACGTCCAAGGCCAACCACCCCAGAATATGAACCACTGAACCAGAGTGACCCATTCATTTGATTTTGTCCACATCCAAATTTAATCCTCACTGATTTTCTGTCTAAAGGAAAAGTAATCACCTCAGATGCCATAAAACCTGTTGATGCAGTTCCACTTTCATAATGCACATCATAGCCACACTGATTATTGTATTCTGGATAACATTGAAAATATGGATCAATGTCACAACTCTGACCCTCTTTAACGCAATCAATATTTTGGAAAGTTTTTGATGCTGTAGAATTATATAGAGGATGATACATTTGCTTATAACACAAAGCACAAGGTCCACATTGCCACCAAACCAAATCACCGGTTGTGTCTACTAACAAGAAACTTCTGTTCATATCACTGCCAATTTTAAACACTGCAACATGCTCGCCTTCTGCATCATACGTACTTGTTGACCCCGTGGCTGGTTCGCGAACTAGTCCTTTTTTACCACTTTCAATAAATGAAGCCAAATAACTTACTCTAGTACGCCCTCGAGCTAGACGATGTCTAAGCATTGAATCGTAGTCCTTGAATTTGGATTTTTCAAATACATCGCGATGGTAAAGAGTAAAAGTATAAGATGGCATTGGAGGATCTGGAAGGTTGGATGAATCAATAGACATAAATTTTTTTCTAGCTTGCATAATGGAAGTATAGTTAAGGGGTAATAAACTAGGAATTTCACTGGCCGAAATTGTAAACAGAATTGAGAAAATTATTGACATCAAAAGATGAATATTGGTGAACTTTTCCATTAGCATAGCTACCAGGATAAATTTGAGTTGAATGTGCACCACTTCTGATTACAGTCATGTATATATATTGATTTGTTATGTGAACCTTTTCAAGTATTTTCCTAATCTGTAAGGTAATGCAGATTGAAAGAGATTTGATTCATTTATTTACTATTGCTTGATTTGGTTAAACATTTAATTTATTTCCTATTTATATAATTGAAACTTGAAATTGTGAAAATAACTAGCTCTAAACTCTATATTCAGTATTTAATAGGATTTCATAATAATTAAACATTTCATACTATTAGTTAATTACAGTCAAACCTCTCTATAGTGCGTTTGTCTGGAACTTTCATGCCGCTATAGTAAGGTATTGTTATACATGTGTACTAACATTTGACGTTTAGATCTTATTTAGCTGTTATAATCAAAAAGTACATATTAAATTTAAAATCTCAATAGATTTTCATATTTCATTAATTAAAAATTAAAAAAATTAAATATTATTAAAAAATCTATAACTAGTTGTACTGTACCAATAAAAAATTATAATCTAAGGAACACATACATTTAAAATTAATTAAAACTATAAAAAGAAAATCAAGTTTGACGTAAGAATTTACAATTATATGTTGATTCTTAAATTGCAGTCTCTTAGTAACAATATAATACTAGAATTGGCGAAGATTTTTGTCCAAATTTTCAGCAAAAAGGTATTCAATAGCTTTCTCTTAAAGGTTGTCTAAGAGCTTAACAGTTGACTCTTCTATCTCGGCCTAAGTAGCAATAGCTTGAGACTCTTCATCAGCACTATGGTACGAATGTAAAAAGACAATATATTTATGTTATGAATGATTATCATAAATATATTGTATTTTGTTTTATACATAATACATCTGTAACAAAATATTACTACACACTATTTGACTGTGACCGTTATAGAGAAGTAATTTTACAAATAATGTACGCTATAATGAACGTTATTGTTGTGATAGATAGAATGTTGTTATAGAGAGGTAAAATATAACATGAAAAAACGGTTCTGGAGAAAATTAGGTTATTCTACTGAAATGTTGGGGTTGTTATAGAGAGATTTGACTGTAGAATTTAAAGGATTATCGATATGAATTCGGGTGCTTTTTTTTTTTTTTTTTTAAGATTAAGTATACTCCATATAGAAATACTAAATTAGGTGATTTTTTAGTTTCTGAAGTAATTAAGGGTTTAAGAATGGAGAGCTTATATTAGGATTTTATACGATTTATCTATGATGGTATATATACACAATAATTTTTATTAGCATCCTAATTAAATAGTATTTGGTTTGTAAATAAATTACTTCAATTGTGATAGGTTCTTTACAAACTTGTCAAATACTAAAGATTTACATCTATCTCTTGTGTAAAGTATCTAAAGAGAGTATATACTTAGTTTGGACATTTTCTAACAAGCATAGGTAAATTACTTAAATTGTGGGTGCTTAATGTTTGCTGATTACCTTGTCAAATACTAAAGATTAATGTTTGCTGATTACCTTGATTTTACATAGTTCTTATGTCAATATTTTCTATACTGGTATTCCCATGTTGCGGTATATCAATTTTTTTTTTCCTTCTTTAGGAACTTGTTCTCACTATCTTTAATCGAGGGATTATCGTAAACTGCCTTTCCACTTTGGTGGGGATAAGGTCTGCGTACATCTCAATTTCCCCAGACTCCATTTGTGGGATAATACTGAGTATGTTGTTGTATTTATTTATTTCTATTGATTTTCTAAATTAACATTGGAGTCTGTGATTATCAATAAGTCGTTGTTAAAGTTGTTGAAATCGCTCCAACTTCGTGTTCACATTAATCCCATTTTTCGTCCAAATTTGTACACTAATAAGTTTGGAAATGATAGGAAAGATGCCACAAACCAGTATTTAAAGCGTGATTAACACAAATAATCTTATTAAGGGGTGGTCTTGAACTTTAGGCCCCTCTTAACAAAGCCTTTAAAAGTAGCATATATTACCCACCAGACATGAGTTGTAGGTTTGCCTAAGTCATGGACGTCTCATAAATTATAGTAGACATTAAAGATATTTGTCACGCCCTAAAAATTAATTATTTATTAAACTGCGCGGTGCGAGTTGTTTATTTAAAGGCTCGTGACTGGTGTTCAAAAAGGTACAAATTTATTTAGAGAACTCGGAGTCGCCACTTGACATAGTTTAAGGTGTGCCAAGTCACCAGAAGGTACCTTGGAACACCTTTGACTCGTCTAATGGTCTGCGTTTAGAGATTCGGGTAAGGTTCTCAGTTGACTCTCGGGAAGGTATTAGGCACCCTCGAGTCCTGTGCCGAGCACAGTTGCTTTATTGTCGCAGTTTTAATTTATTAAATATGGTTGTTATATTTTATCGTTCATTTAAAGTTACGCTTTGATTGTTCGAAACCGAAATCGCGTCAAGTAACCCACAAGGTATACTTGGAAAAAATTTATATATATATTTTTTACTTTTTGCCTAATAAGTAGATCACAAATCATACTTATAATTGCCTAATCGAACTTACATCCTATTATTTTGCCTAATCATTACACCTTGGGTGGATAATTAATCATATCAAAATAAAACACATTGGCTAATTTTAGGTATGAAATGAACGACACAAATGTTTAGCATTTCTAATAAACTTGTTATCAATGAAGACTTGTGGCCATAAGTTAAAATGCCATCTTGGAACTAAACTAATTCGCAAACTATATACAATATGATTATGCTATTTGTGCTTTCAAAGGTTTGCAACTCTAGGCTAATTTTTGGAGTGATTTTTGCACCAGATATCTCTTTTCCTTAAACAACTTTAACGTTTTCCAGATTTGCAGGAATGCACCAGTTTGTAAAAAATGGCCAGATTTGAGCGGATTTGCAAAAAACGTACAAGTTTGCAAAAATAGCCAGATTTGCACCTTTAACACCAACTGTGCACTTATATTTATTTTTGCCTACTCATTTCAGCATTGAAATAATTTTCAGAATTTCCAGATTTGCAAATATGACCAGTTTGCGAAAAATAGCCCAATTATCTAAAATCTTTACTTGATGAAAATGGCCTTTGCAAAATTTTCTTTTTTTCCTCTTTCATGCATACTTGCTCAAGACAACAAATATAAACTCATTAAAGAAGACAAACATTCATGAAATATTTGTAACAATTTATTCTACTTTAGCATAGTATAGTCGTGATTTTACGTTAGGAGACTACTAATGACATGCCACGAATATAACTTATTTGGGGTTACAAACATGCTAGATTTCATTTCACTTTCATATCCAAAACATATTTAAAATAAGTACATGGTTAAGAAAGTATTTACCTTGTGTAGCAATTCCCCAAACTAATGAAACAAATGAAATTGCAAGCCAAAGCGACAAAACTCACTCCAAAATCAGCCACTAAACAGCCCTTTAGCACCCTATTTAAACCTTAAAGACTTGTGGATTTATACCCCAAAAGACCCTTAGTGTAAAGGATTTTGGTTCTAAATCCTACTATCGAACTTACTATATTTTTTTGAAGTGTTTTTGCTCTCTTTTTTGGTGTAAATTTCAGCTTGTTGTTGTGTGTAATGAGGGCATTAAATGTCCCTATTTATGGCTGAAATTGAGAGCCAAAAGGTGGGGTGTGGACTTGTACAAAAGTACAAGCCCACACCCTACACTTGAGTGCTTTTAGTCCCATTTTTCAAGCAAAAAGTACAGCAGCTATAGAGGACTGTTTCAGCTACCAAAACAGCTTCCAAAAGCTGAAATACTACAAGTAGGGTCCTCTAAAAGGACCCCCAATACTCATTTCATAGACTAGAAAGTCCAAGACCAACTAGACAACTAATCAGCCCCCCAAACTGACTTGAAACTAACTAAAATGCAACCAAATTTCAAAAATCAGAACTAACAAATTCAAGACTTACTCCCAAACAGTACCAGTGATTCAGACTAACCAAACCAAAAGAACACCAACTCATTTTTAATGAACATCTAAACCAGTGGTCTAAGATTAATGAAAACTCAAAAATAAAACTGAACAAGGCATATTTTAGCATCTTAATAAGACTGATTCAAACATATTATAGTTCATAGCTTAGACTGGAACTACAAAGGTGTAACTAACAGTACTTTTAACTTAAAAGGGAATCATATTAGCTACTATAACAAATGAAACAAGCAAAACAGACTAACACGAAAACACAATGTATGAATTAAGCAGTCTGCATCTTTCCACTAATAGAACTAATCCTAGCGGAAGTAGACAAGCTCCGGGGATTAAACCGATAAACAAGTGCAAGCCATAGCAAATCAACTTTCATGCTTATCATTTGTGAATAAAAGACACGGGCTATTCAGGATCACACGTGAGCTCGGACAGCCTACAACTCAATACTACACTAAAGTTATACTAATACAAGTTTTTTCTTTCACTTCGCTAAGGTTTTAACTACTAAACAGGAAAACGAAAGGAAAAGATCCAAGTTCATTGCTAACCCGTCTAAGTTTATGCCAAGCAAAGCATCAGCGCCACTGCCTCGGCACTCACGGCTGCCTCACTGCCTCGCTTCAGCATCACCAACAAATCAGCCTCGCAGATCACTGCTACCAGTGCTCGCTGCCTCGTCTCGCTTCAATCACCCCACCATTTGTTATCTCCACAAAACCATCACAGCCCCGGCCCCATTACCCCGCTGCCACGCTAAACAAGCGATCATAGCAGTGTCTCCATTGCTTCCGTTCATCAACAAAATCATTATCATCATAGCCTTCCCTCACTGCAACCTCGACACCAACACGACAAAACAGCCCCCACCACATCATCACCAAATACAGAACAAAAGAAAAGGAATAAGGAGAAAGAAGAACAAAAAACAAATAAAAATAGAAAGAGAAACAGAGGCAAACAGGAACGGGAAACGGGAAAGGGAACGGGGAAAAAGGGGAATCAGGGAACGGGGAAAAAGGGGAATCAGGGAACGGGGTAACGGGGAAAGTGAAGAGGAGGAGAGGGAACCAAAAACTTACCCGAAAAGAGGTCAAGTTGGCCGGAGTCGAGCTTTTCAAAGTCCGATCTACTCCAAACGGTTTGGATTTTGAGGAATCCAAGTTGAGAAACGGAATGAGGGAGGCGAGAGGAGTCGATTGATGTAATTTTTATATTTTTCCGGCCACCGGAGGTGGTGGCCGGCGGCGGAGCAGTGGCGGGGCCACGGCGGAGATCCGGTGGAGGAGATTTCCGGTGGGGAGAGAAAAATTTGGCATGGGTTCCCCCATTTCTGAGTTTTTGTGTAAAAATGAGCAAATTTTTTTATGTTTTGGCTTATATACTTAGTAGATGTGGGCCGGGTTATACATATGGGCTGACGGGCTTGGCATTGGGCTACATATTTTTTACATATATAGCCACAAAAGTGATTTATACATACAAAATTAACTAACATAAGATCACATAATCTACACTAAATATCACAATTAAACATAGATTACAATTAGACACATAACAAGCAATTTTCGGCAATTTTCATATTTTCCGTCCTAATTAAAGACAAATTTAGCTAAGAATAAACACTAGAAGTCCGGAAAAATTTGACGAGACGTCCTAAGAATCTAATACGGCTATTTTGACTATTTTTTAATTGTGTGTGCCAAAATTAGGTGATTACAGCTGCCCCTCTTTGTTCGGGAACACGAAGAGTTTTCGGACAAAGAAGTAATCGACAACTAATTTTGGCTTTTCGGTTCTAGCCGAGAGCAATGCTTTTCAAAATGGTGACCGTACCTTGAATTTCGGTTCTAACCGAGAACAAAGTTACCTACATATCCCCGGACTAAGGAATCAGGTCAGTGTAGTTCCTTACGTGCGGTAGCTGGGACTACCGCATTCAAACAGACACTAGATTCACTAAGACTCACTAAGACAACCCTAGACACTCTAGACTACTTAAGACAAACCAGAGGCTCTTCTAGACACACTTGGGGCTGATACTAGACACTCTAGACTACTAAGAGGCTGTCGCTGCTGATTACTGGTCGCTTGCTGGTGGTCATTGCTTTACAAGGAATGGAAATACAAGGGAAAATGTAAAATTACAATCCCTAGCCTAAATCTTCATGCTTCCTTGAGGTGAATCTTGGCTTGAAAGACAGCTCCATCGCCCGTTGTATGGGCAAGCATCATCTGAAACTTGAAATGGTCGCATCTGTTTCAACCAGGTCTTGACTTGAAGCTAGGGATGGTTGCTATCTTCGAGCAGGACTAACTTGAAAAGGAAGTGGTTGCTATCTTTGAGCGCAAATGAGTTGAACTGAATGTGAGTGCTATCTTCTAGCAAAACTGACTTGAAAGGAAAATGATCGCTGTGTTTTAGCAGATCTTGACATGGAAAGGAAATGACGCTATCTTTGAGCGAAAACTGACTCGAAAAGGAAATGATCGCTATCTTTTAGCAGATCTTGACATGGAAAGGAAATGACGCTATCTTTGAGCGAAACTGACTCGAAAAGGAAATGATCGCTATCTTTTAGCAGATCTTGACATGGAAAGGAAATGACGCTATCTTTGAGCGAAACTGACTCGAAAAGGAAATGATCGCTGTCTTTTAGCAGATCTTGACATGGAAAAGAAGGTGAAGCTATCTTTGAGCAAACTGACTCGAAAAGGAAATGATCGCTGTCTTTTAGCAGATCTTGATATGGAAAAGAGATGAAGCTATCTTTGAGCGAACTGACTCGAAAAGGAAATGATCGCTATCTTTTAGCAGATCTTGACATGGAAAGGAGATGACGCTATCTTTGAGCGAACTGACTCGAAAAAGAAATGATCGCTATCTTTTAGCAGATCTTGATATGGAAAAGAAATGAAGCTATCTTTGAGCAAACTGACTCGAAAAGGAAATGATCGCTATCTTTTAGCAGATCTTGATATGGAAAAGAGATGAAGCTATCTTTGAGCGAACTGACTCGAAAAAGAAATGATCGCTATCTTTTAGCAGATCTTGATATGGAAAAGAAATGAAGCTATCTTTGAGCAAACTGACTCGAAAAGGAAATGATCGCTATCTTTTAGCAGATCTTGATATGGAAAAGAGATGAAGCTATCTTTGAGCGAACTGACTCGAAAAGGAAATGATCGTTATCTTTTAGCAGATCTTGACATGGAAAGGAAATGACGCTATCTTTGAGCGAACTGACTCGAAAAAGAAATGATCGCTATCTTTTAGCAGATCTTGATATGGAAAAGAAATGACATTGTGTTTTAGCGGGAATTGACTCGAAGAGAGAATGGAGTTCCGTCTGACATCTAGCGCAACTATCCCAGTTCAAGTGGTCCTAGCTCTTTCTTAGCAACATAGCAAATGTCACACTTACTTTCTGCATCGTGGATACATCCTGTTTCGGATCTTGCAAATAAGCTTAGTGACTCTTGTTCTATTCTTCACAGTACTGTGGGATGAACAACGCCTAAAGCTTCTCCCAAACGTATCCACTCTTCATGATACAATTTTGGTATGTCGTCCTTCCGGCCTGATGTGCCGTGCTGGGCTCCAATTATCAATGTTGATGATGACTTGCTGAGAACTTTCCCATTGCCGAGGGTGTGCCCTGCTCGCTGGAATTAAACCTGAATCCTGTAAGACAGAGTTTTGCAATTTTCTTTTGTTGCTCATGGGAGGTTAGCGCCGAAAGGGCGAAGAATTGATGGTGAGGCAAGATGTACAAATGGGATAATAAAAAAAAAGTTCAAGGGCGAAAGTCGTTTGGACAGAGAACATCTTTCTGAAAAGGGAAACTTATCTGGCAATATACTGGCGGCCTTGATGATCATGACATGTATCTTGGATGACCTCGTCCGACCAGTGCCACTTGTTTGTTGAGAGTTGATCCACGGAAGATATCAAACCATAACCAAGTTGAGGTGACTCTCAGGTCGAATAGTAGCGCCCTTTCGGGTTTTCGCCAACTAGCCTCTCTCTTTAATCTTTTTCCTCACTGTTTGTCTTGCGGCGCCTTCTCAGGTTTTCACCGACAAGACTTCTTTCTTTTCTCTTTTTTTTTCATTTTTTTTTCTTTTTCTTTCAATTCAATTTACAACACACACATCTCTTGAAAAATGTGAATAGATGATACAAAATGATAGAAGTTTGTTTTTATTTTATTTTATTTATGAAATAAAATAAAAACAAACTTCTGCCCCAGTTTAGCATGAAAAGGGGGATCTAAATTTCCTTTGATGTTGGCTGCAAACTTGGAGGCAAGTTTTGCGTCAATATGAACAGGGAAAGAGGAAAATTTTTTTTATTGCGACCGCACCAGAATGGTTACCTACGTATCCTTTTGAGAGGAATCAGGTCAGACGTAGCTCTAGGCAAATGCCCAGGTTTCTTTTGATGCTTTTCAGTTTCATTTCATTTTGGTACAATTACATTGATTCCAAACGGAGAACATGTCTCGAAAGTACAATGTTCAAAGTGCTAATAAGGGATACATTTTGGGATAGCAAAAGAGAACAAAAGTCTTGCATTTATCCCGATTTGAAAGCCATCTTGGAGTCAAATGTAGTACCTCTTGACCGCGTCTGCATTGACGGGTATTTCAGTTGTCCTGCCTTCCGGATCTGTAAGGTACAAGGCGCCATTTGGCAATACTTTCTTTACCAGGTATGGCCCTTGCCAATTTGGAGCAAATTTTCCTTTAGCTTCTTCCTGATGAGGAAAGATTCTTTTCAAGACTAATTGCCCTTCTTTCAAATCGCGGAGGCGCACTTTCTTGTTGTAGGCTCGGGCCATTCTCTGTTGATACAATTGACCATGACAAACTGCATTGAGCCTCTTTTCATCAATGAATGACAACTGTTCTAATCGGGTTTTGACCCATTCCGTGTCCTCAATTTCTGCTTCCACAATGATCCTGAGAGATGGTATTTCAACTTCAGCGGGTATGACTGCTTCAGTTCCGTATACCAATGAATACGGGGTTGCACCTATGGAAGTGCGCACAGTTGTGCGGTAACCAAGCAAAGCAAAAGACAACTTCTCATGCCAATCACGAGATCCTTGTATCATTTTCCTGAGGATCTTCTTGATATTCTTATTGGCTGCTTCAACCGCACCATTTGCCTTTGGTCGGTAAGGTGTGGAATTTCGGTGCATGATCTTGAATCTTTCACACACGTCATTCATTAAATGACTGTTCAGATTTGCCGCATTATCAGTGATGATGGTACTTGGGATACCAAAGCGACAAATAATGTTAGAATGAACGAAATCCACCACAGCTTTCTTGGTCACGGATTTGAGAGTCACGGCCTCAACCCATTTGGTGAAGTAATCTATTGCAACCAGAATGAATCTGTGCCCATTTGATGCTCTTGGTTCAATAGGCCCGATAACATCCATCCCCCATGCTGTGAAAGGCCAAGGGGCTGACATTGTGTGCAACTCTAAAGGGGGTGAATGTATCAAATCACCGTGTACTTGGCATTGATGACATTTTCGCACAAAAGTAATGCAGTCATGTTCCATGGTAAGCCAGAAGTATCCCGCTCTGAGTACTTTCTTAGCTAGCACGTACCCGCTCATGTGGGGTCCACAGATCCCGGAGTGCATGTCATTGAGAATTTTCGTGGCTTCAGTTGCATCCACGCATCTTAACAGCCCCAAATCAGGTGTCCTTTTGTACACCACCCCTCCACTCAGAAAGAAACCACTTGCCAGTCGTCGAAGCGTTCTCTTTTGTTTATTTTCTGCCATTGGAGGATATGTCCCATCTTGAAGGAAATTCTTGACATCAAAGTACCACGGCTGACCGTCAATTTCTTCTTCAATCACATTGCAGTATGCATGTTGGCTTTGGACCTGAATCTCTAACGGATCAATATGGGCTTTATCAGGATGGACAAGCATTGAGGCTAATGTAGCCAATGCGTCAGCCAACTCATTATGTATTCTGAGAACATGTCTAAACTTTAGAACATCGAACTTTTGGCGAAGATCGTCCATACACTGCTTGTACATGATCAACTTAAGATCTCGGGTCTCCCATTCACCCTTCATTTGGCGTATCAAAAGATCTTAATCTCCGATCACCAGCAATTCTTTGATGTCCATGTCTAGAGCCATACGCAAACCCATTATGCATGCTTCATACTCAGATGTGTTATTAGTGCAACTGAAGCGGAGTTGGGCAGCTGCTGGATAGTAATGCCCCGTGGGAGAAATGAGGACTGCTCCAATACCATGGCCTTTTGAGTTGGAAGCACCATCAAAGTACATTTTCCATACATGTTCTTCTTCGTTAATCAACTCTTCAAGCACATCTACCTCCTCATCAGGGAAGTAAGTCTTCAATGGCTCGTAATCATCATCAACCGGATTCTCAGCCAAATGATCAGCTAAAGCTTGAGCTTTCATTGCAGTTCTGGTGACATAAACTATGTCAAATTCTGTGAGCAGGATCTGCCATTTTGCAAGCTTGCCAGTTGGCATTGGCTTTTGAAATATGTACTTCAATGGGTCCATCCGGGAAATCAGATAAGTGGTATAGGACAAAAGATAATGTTTCAGTTTTTGTGCGACCCAAGTTAGGGCACAACACGTCCTTTCCAACAAAGTGTATCTGGCCTCACAATCTGTGAACTTCTTGCTCAGATAATAAATGGCCTGTTCTTTCTTTCCCGAGGCATCATGTTGCCCCAATACACAACCAAAGGAGTTTTCATTGACTGACAAGTACAAAAACAATGGTCGGCCAGGCTCAGGCGGAACCAAAACAGGAGGATTTGACAAGTATTGCTTGATCTTATCAAAGGCTTCTTGGCACTCCTCGGTCCATGCAATCGATGCATTCTTTTTCAACAACTTGAGGATCGGCTCACATATTGTGGTAAGTTGAGCAACGAACCTACTGATGTAATTCAACCTGCCTAGAAAGCTTTTAACGTCCTTCTTGGTTCGAGGCGGAGGTAATTCTTGTATTGCTTTGATCTTTGTGGGATCCAGTTCAATACCTCGCCTACTAACAATGAAACCCAACAGTTTTCCAGCAGGCACACCAAATGCACACTTGGCTGGATTCAGCTTCAGATTGTACCTACGGAGCCTTTCAAAGAACTTTCTGAGATCTCTCACGTGGTCTTCAGCAGTTCTAGACTTGATGATCACATCATCCACGTACACTTCTATTTCTTTATGCATCATATCATGGAAAATGGCAGTCATAGACCTCACGTAGGTTGCCCCAGCATTTTTCAAGCCAAACGGCATCACTCTATAGCAATAAGTTCCCCAAGGCGTAGTGAATTCCGTTTTGTATGCATCATCTTCATCCATCTGGATTTGGTGATATCCAGCATAGCAGTCAACGAAGGATTGTATCTCATGTTTGGCACAATTATCTACGAGAGTGTGAATATTAGGCAACGGGAAATTGTCTTTGGGACTTGCCTTGTTCAAATCTCGATAGTCGACACATATCCTTGTTTTTCCATCTTTCTTAGGAACCGGAACAACATTTGCAACCCAAGTAGTGTACTGAACCGATTGAATCACTTTTGCATCCAACTGCTTCATTATTTCATCATGGATTTTCTTGATCATATCAGTCTTGAACTTCCGTTGCATTTGTCTCACTGGAGGGAAACCAGGTTGAATTGGCAATTCGTGGACTATCAATTCAGAACTCAAACCCGGCATCTCATCATATGACCATGCAAAAACATCTCGATATTCAAAGAGCACTTTCCGAATATCATTCTTCACTTCAGGTAGGGCGTACATGCTTATCTTGGTTTCCCTCACATCATCAGGGCTCCCAAGATTAACATCCTCTGTATCAGCCAAATTGGGTTTAGGCTTGCCCTCATGGCGTTCAACTTCCAGTCCTATTTCAAAATCCGCCTGCTCTCCATCATATTCAGTATTGTTAACAAATTCCCCAATGTCTTCTTCATCACTTTCAACCTCAACTATGGTTATGGAGCCAAAATCAGATTGCGGTCCCTGGATGGACGATAAGTTCCTTGAACATGTCATGATATCAGGACCAGCAGATATATCACTACAGATAAACAAAAATAGAATAAAATTAGGAATATGAACAGAGATTGAAGTAAAGCTTGGCTCTTGGCCTTTCATTAATGAAAAAGGGTTTGAATTACAAAAGGAAAGATGAGCAAAATAATACACTTGGCATACAACCCTTAGAATATCCAAGTGTATTCAAAAGAAAACTGTAAAACAACAGTCTACCAAGACCCCTTCCTGATGGGGAAGGGAGTTGCATTCCAGTTAGTCAGGTGCACGTCCGGGCCAATGTACTGAATTGAAGCATTACTGGAGCCTTCACCCGGCTGTACCATGCAGATTTCAAAAATGCCACCTAGATCAAATGGTGCATCCTGATTGTCTTCCACTGTGTTGACATTTGTAGCGACAACCTTTGGTTTCATAACATAACCCACAAAAGACTGAGCGAGACACGGAATTGGCTTTGGGAGAGACCAAACTTCCGACTTCTTTTTCTTTGCTTGCTTGCGATCAGCTGCTTTTGGCTTGAAACCTAGTCCCTATGTGCCTTGCACGCCATTTGGATAAACTGGATTTACCCTGCCTTGTAGTGACGCTCCCAAACCCTTTCCAAATTGGAAACCATGCTTTAACATTTCGGACGCCATCATGATAGACGTCTCTGACACTCTTGGGCTGGGTATAGGTTTCCCTTCTGTTACTTTTTCCACATACACCACATCGGAGGTTTGATACATGATGGTCGGGCGTGTAGTGACGGCTTCAAGGGCTGGTACGTCCAGGCTATTGTTAAACTGTGAGTCATCCTCTCCATAAACCACGACAGCTTGATTATCCCAAGTAAACTTGACCACCTGATGAACTGTGGATGGTACTGCACAAGCCATGTGAATCCATGGTCGGCCCAATAACAGATTGTACGATGCATCCGTTTCCATGACTTGGAACTCAATGCTGAAGGTAGCTGGACCAATGGTTAACTCAAGATTGATGATACCCAAAGACTCTCGAACTCCACCATCAAAAGCACGAACAGCAGAGGAACTTGCCCTGATTTTGCTCATATCCACCCTTAGACTCTTCAGTGTAGACAGAGGGCAAATATTCAATCCTGCGCCGCCATCTATTAGAACACGTGTGACATATGAGTCTTCACACTTAACTGAGACATGAAGCGCTCGATTATGACCGGTTCCTTCTGCTGGCAGCTCCTCATCGGTGAACATCACACGATTAGTCTCAAATACTCTGCCAGCAAGTGCTTCCAGATTAGCCACAGTAGTTTGTTCAGGAATGTAGGCCTCATTCAATATCTTCAACAGTGCATTGCGATGTGCGTCAGAGTTCATAAGTAGAGACAAAAGTGATATCTGAGCTGGAGTCTTTCTCAATTGCTCGACGATAGAATAATCTGTCGATCTCATTTTCTTCAAAAATTCTTCAGCTTCTTTCTCAGACACAGGCTCTTTGATGGGTCCTTGGTCTTCTCGACCTGGCTTTGCCTTTCTCAATTCTTCCGGGGTAAAACATCTCCCGGACCGAGTTAGACCATTCACGTCTGCAGCAACCTCCATGATTTCTTTCCCGTTGTAAGACACAATTGTTTTGTTGTAGTTCCAAGGAACGGCCTTTGTACTTTTGACAGGGAGTTGTGCTGCTTGAGTGATGATAACCGGTTCACACTTCTTTGCCTTAACCTCGAAGACCGGAGCTTTCTGGCATGATGCCCCTTGCACAATAAATACTGGTGCACTGTCATGAACTTTTTCCTGCTTTGCAACCGGAATTGTGAAACTTGGCTCAACAGCAGTATCTTGCTTTGCTTTGTTGACAGACGCACTTGACTTTCCCCTGATTACAACAATAAACGGCCCAGGGCCTTTGATGTCTGGAGAGGGACCAACTGCCACAATCTGCTTGGCGGCTTTCCCTTTCAAGTCCTCTTCTATGGATACCATCCCAACCATGTGTACGTTGTTTTGAACATCATGAGCTGGTAAAGGATTTTGATTCACATTTTGTGTTTCATCCCCCACGACTTTTATCTGATTATTGTCTATCATTGCCTGGATTACCCTTTTGAGTTCCCAGCAGGATTCTGTGTCGTGTCCAGGTGCTCCAGAATGAAATGCACAATGGCGTGAATGATCAACTCTTCCGTTGGGGTTCACTTTTCCCGGGATTGGCTTCAACAGATTGGCTTGTTGCAACTTTTCAAACAAATTAGTGTAAGTCTCCCCCAGTGGGGTGAACTGTCTCTTCTCTTGTTGCATGTTCCTCTGTTGCATGTTTGGACGAAAGCCCGGTGGACCTCGTGGTCGGTAAGGCATCTCCTGGTGAGCCTGAAATTGAGTATGTGCCTGTTGATTGTTATATTGGACTGGAGCAGGGGGTGGACGCCACTGTGGACCAGATAGAGGCTGAGCATAAGATGCTGCATTTACAGGGAATGAGAACTGCGGCATGGCAAATTGTTGGCCGTGAGTTGGATAGAATTGTTGTGGCGGGGGTGCCTGAATATACCCTTGACGGTCGTTGTATCTCCCATCATTTCTTCTCGGTCCAGGACCAACCATTGCCACCTCATCTTTTTTCTCTTTCTTCTTCCCATAAGTACCTGACCCTGATTGCAACGCTTGGGTCGTGGCTCTCAAAGCTGTTTGGCTAACAATCTTGCCTTCTTTGATTCCTCTCTCAATCATCTCCCCAATTTTTACTGCTTCACTGAATTGCTTCCCAAGGGCAGAGGCCATTGCTTGGTAGTATGTTTCGTCAAGTACTTCGACGAATTCTTCAACCATTTTATCGTCTGGGATCAAAGGGCTCACACGCGCCGCCTGTTCGCGCCACCTATAGGCATACTCTCTGAAGCTTTCGCCTGGTTTCTTTGTGATCGTCTTCAAAGAAGAACGATCAGGAGCAGCCTCCATTTTGTAGCCATAATGATTCAGGAAAGCGCTGGCCATGTCGTCAAAGGTGACCCACTTGGAAACATCTTGTTGCACAAACCATTCTGTGGCCGGTCCTCCCAAACTGTCCGCAAAGTACGCCATCAATAATTCGTCCTTCTCGATACCCCTCATTTTGTTGAGGTATATCTTCACATGGATCCTCGGGTCACTTTGCCCAGTGTATGGATCAAATTTGGGCACAACAAAGCCTTCAGGCAATGGCACATGAGGGAATAAGCACATGTCTTTGTATGAAATACTGGTTTTACCCCCTTGCCCTTGGATGTTTTTCACAGTTTGCTCCAAGCTTTTCAATTTCCTAGCAAAGTCAGCCTCTTCTGTTTTCCCCAATCTTTCGACATCAGCATGTGATTCTGGGTGGTGTCCATGATCATACGACTCAGTGGGGCGGAGTACATTGCCCCGGGTTTGGTCGAATTGTTGATCACGAGCCCTCAACTGTGGGTCACTGTTTGACCTTTGCAATGTGTGTCCTGCAGGAACAGTGAATACTGTGGCAGGAACTTGGGCTTGGCCATGTTGTCCATGTTGTGGGAATTGTGCCCCAGGTTGTACAGTAGAGGGCCCAGCTATGTTGTCAGTTTCTGGATGTGGACCGAACCCTGGAGGATAACGGGGGTCTTCTGCCATTGTAGATTGCCCTTGCCCTGGTGGCTGAGCATTCGCCGTGAAAACAGCAGCACCTGGCGGAGCAGGAGGTGCCTGAACTGCCGACAAGTTACGGACCAGTTGCATCATCATATCTTTCATGGCCGTGAAGTCCTCGGCCATCTTAGCCTGTTGTTCAGCCAAGCGAACCAGCTCAGTGTTCTCAGTTTCTTCGGCCATCGTTGCTGGAGTGTCTTCTTGAAGAGGTGCTTCAACCACTTCTGGAACAGGCAGTGGTCCCTTGATTCTGGTGGAATAGGAATGTGGGGCCAGCACGGCAGTTGCTCAAGCTCTAAACAAATCAAGACACGTTAGTGCAACAAGATAGCATGGAATATGAATTTGCTCGTCGGCCTAAACAATGCCTAAGGTCGTTATGCGTCATCCCAAATTGGTTTAGATTAGATCCCCAAGTGTATTATTTGATCTCTTTTCTCTTCTTTCTTTTTTTTTTTCTTTCTTTTCTTTTCCTTTCTTTTCTTTCTTTTTCTTTTTTTTTTTTTTTTTTTTTTTTTTTTTTTTTTCAAGTGAGGCTAGAGGGTGAAATGAATTGACACATAAAAATAAGCAAAATATTTTCATTACTTCAAAAGAAAGAGTACATACGGTGCTTCCGGAGCACGACCAAAAGGAACGTACAAATGACTTAAAAAGGTGAAAATAAATTACAACATGCCAAATTCAAAAGCGACATAAAGTACAACAATGCCAGGATGTAAAATAAATGACAAAAAGCAATAATCTGCATCATCTTGGCCTGATGTATCTACTAGGGTGACTGGGGCACAAAGTCAGCTGGCTCCTCTGGGTCGAACTCAAATGGCTCCACGGGATCTGCTGGCGGGCCTTCTGCAAAAGTACGACGCAATCCATTCAAATCTGCCGCAACTCTAGTGACGAAGGGAAGCACATGTGGGAGTATGTCCCCTGCGGGAAGCCTGCTATACTCATCGATGGACCGTGCCACATATGTAGCGGAGTCATAAACTTGCCGATAAGCTACACTGATGGTCCGTCCTGCAGCCTGTATATCTCGAAGTCGGTCCTGTGCTAGCCCTCTGAGCTGCTCACCCTGCTCTAATGCCCTGTCAAGTCGAGCTCGAGAATCTATGGCATCCTGGCGATGATACTCTTCCCTTTTCCTGCTTTCCAACAAAGCTGCCCTGTCGGCATCCCGCTCTGTCAATGCCTGTGAGTGCATGACACGGAGTCGTCTGACTGTGTCTAGGTGCTGATGCGCGAAACCCTCACTCTCTGCCTGAGCAGCTCTGGCGGCATCCCGCTCTGTCAATGCCTGTGAGTGCATGACACGGAGTCGTCTGACTGTGTCTAGGTGCTGATGCGCGAAACCCTCACTCTCTGACTGAGCAGCTCTGGCGGCATCCCTCTCTGCAATTAAGCTTTGTATGGTATCACGGCATTCCTTCCTAATCTCGTGCCTAGCAAGCTGAACCTGCATATCCAGCCTGGCCTCAGTGTCAACCATGCCTGCTCTCGACCTCGCGGGCATCTCTTTGGGTATGGGCTGATGGTAATACCAGAACTTATACTCCCGAACGACCTCCCCCTTAAGTCCATCCTGAACCTGTGTGCTTTCTGCGAGGTGCCTCCTAGTATCCCACAGGCGCAGGATCTCTCCTCTAAGAGTAGCTGGGTTGAGAGGATAGTCTGAGGCATATGCACTCATGTCCTCAACTATAGGGATCTCCTTCTTTCGACCCAACTGCCTAAGTACACGCAGAGGAACATAAGGCTGGGATGCTGTCAAACCCATCAGAACGAGAAAAGGACGATCCACGCATCTGTGTACAACCTCCCTCTTAGGAAACCAGCTACACTGCCACAAAATCTTGTCCGGCGTGAGAGAGTTCAAGAAAGACCTCCAATCTGGCTCACTTCCTGGGAATTTATACCTCTCGATGTGTTCGAGATGGTATTCAAGATAATCGATGTCACAGCACCTAAGAATATCACGAGGTGGGCAAGGGCGTACATGCTCCAAGAACCAGACCTGTAATAGAAGGTTACACCCCTCGAAGAAACTGCTCTCTCCCTTGTGGCATCGAGTCAAAGCATGAAACATACTACCCAGAATCGTCGGGATGATAGTGGCATCTGGTGCTCCACCATACAAAGCTGCCATGGTCCAGCTGACCTTAATGGATATCGCTCTATCCGGTAGTGGGAAAACCAACAACCCTAGCAAAGCGAACACAAAGACCTTAGGACAGAGGAGTACCCAATCTTCATATTTCAGCTTATCGTGGAACTCAAATCCATACTTCTTAAAACCATTATCGGCCCCAAAACGATCATAAAGGTAATCAAATGAAATCCAGCCTTGACGAACACTAGCGATTGAGAGGTCCGTTCGTAGCTTGATATTATTGAAAAAATCACGCTCATTAACCTTCCTCGGAGCAATCATATTCTTTTTCTCAAAATCCAGCTTAAGAAGCCCAGCTATTTCCTCGAGGGTCGGCGTCATCTCAAACCCCTTAAAACAGAAGGTATTTTGGTTTGGGTTCCAAAACCCAACTAGTGCACTGACCAAGTCTCGCCGCGGGACAATAGTTTTAGTCACAAGGTCGGTCAGAAAACCAATCTTCTCCTGGACTATATCTTTCTGCATTTCACTCATTGTGTCCCACCAAGACTTTAGAGATTTATCCGATTTGGGTGGGCCATCAGTCATCATAATAGAGGGTGGAATGGCATCAGCAGGGTATTTTCTTTTGACTGTCCTAGAAGATGATGCAGCCATTGTTCCTAATAAAAAAATGTGTCAAATATTTGAAAGTCTGAGAACAACTTAAAACAACTGACCGACAGAGCAAAACAGATGCCTAAACTGCCAATTCGAAACTCCAATTTTCAAAAAAAAAACTTTTGTCATTGTAATGAGGTAAAGTTGACCCTAAGAGAATCGAAAAATTTTGCCATCATAACGGCATCAGGACTGACTCCAGGAATTTACCAACATTGGTATTTAGATGTAATTTATAAAAGAAAAAATTCGACGTTACAACGACGCCACATTGACATCAAAACAAAATTTCATTTCCAGTGATGAACACTACAGTACTTTCAAAAATTTGCCGGCATAACGACGTGAAAAAATTGGATCTCAAAAACTCCCAACATCGGTATACGAGCCTTTTTCTAAAAATTCGCCATTATAACGGCGTGAAAACTGACACGAAAATTTTTTGACTTTCTATCTACTAAGTATGTACATATTTTTTTTTTTTTGTAAAATTTTCGTTATTATAACGACACAAACTGACATATACAAAAGACGGCAAACACCGACGTTTTTTACAAAAATTTGCCATTACAGCAGTATGACTCAATTTTATAAAAATAGCAAAACATTTACATTTAAAACATAAAATTCAACCTCTTCCTCACTTTTCCTTTCATTTTTCTCTTCTTTTTTTTTTTTTTCTATTTTTTTTTTCTTTTGAAATCCGTCTCTCCCCAACTTGGTCAGCATAACAACCTTTCCTAATCGCATGCAACACATAGAATGCTTTTTCAGACAAGTCTTTCCCGGGAAGTGGGTCCCGTTCAGACAACAGGTAGTCAACCTAGACAAGTGCAATACCGGTGTATCGCACCTCATTAAGTCGGATATGATGCAGATAATTGGGCCTAAAGGTTTAACTCTAGGTGACACAACTGACTCAGTGTCTAGACTGGCTGAAAACCCGGTGGACAAACCGGGCGGAAAGCGCATCAGGGCCATCCGGAGACAGTGTGTCCGGCCTAAAACCCCGTCACGCCTTCCTCCTAAATCATGGGCAATTTAGTAAGAAAGTCCCAGATGCCACAAGCAATCTGGTAAGTGTACGTGTGTGTGTGTTTCAGAGACTCAGAGGGTTGCGGAGGAAGACAGTTTATATATACAGTTCAACAATATCAAAGCAGTAACATTCAACTTTTCAGGTGATAACGGCAATAAGATAACAACCAAATATTTAATAAATTAAAACATGCGACAATTTATCAAAGCCGGAGATTCTAGTTTTCACTAATTTCCCCAGCAGAGTCGCCAAGCTGTCACGCCCTAAAAATTAATTATTTATTAAACTGCGCGGTGCGAGTTGTTTATTTAAAGGCTCGTGACTGGTGTTCAAAAAGGTACAAATTTATTTAGAGAACTCGGAGTCGCCACTTGACATAGTTTAAGGTGTGCCAAGTCACCAGAAGGTACCTTGGAACACCTTTGACTCGTCTAATGGTCTGCGTTTAGAGATTCGGGTAAGGTTCTCAGTTGACTCTCGGGAAGGTATTAGGCACCCTCGAGTCCTGTGCCGAGCACAGTTTCTTTATTGTCGCAGTTTTAATTTATTAAATATGGTTGTTATATTTTATCGTTCATTTAAAGTTACGCTTTGATTGTTCGAAACCGAAATCGCGTCAAGTAACCCACAAGGTATACTTGGAAAAAATTTATATATATATTTTTTACTTTTTGCCTAATAAGTAGATCACAAATCATACTTATAATTGCCTAATCGAACTTACATCCTATTATTTTGCCTAATCATTACACCTTGGGTGGATAATTAATCATATCAAAATAAAACACATTGGCTAATTTTAGGTATGAAATGAACGACACAAATGTTTAGCATTTCTAATAAACTTGTTATCAATGAAGACTTGTGGCCATAAGTTAAAATGCCATCTTGGAACTAAACTAATTCGCAAACTATATACAATATGATTATGCTATTTGTGCTTTCAAAGGTTTGCAACTCTAGGCTAATTTTTGGAGTGATTTTTGCACCAGATATCTCTTTTCCTTAAACAACTTTAACGTTTTCCAGATTTGCAGGAATGCACCAGTTTGTAAAAAATGGCCAGATTTGAGCGGATTTGCAAAAAACGTACAAGTTTGCAAAAATAGCCAGATTTGCACCTTTAACACCAACTGTGCACTTATATTTATTTTTGCCTACTCATTTCAGCATTGAAATAATTTTCAGAGTTTCCAGATTTGCAAATATGACCAGTTTGCGAAAAATAGCCCAATTATCTAAAATCTTTACTTGATGAAAATGGCCTTTGCAAAATTTTCTTTTTTTCCTCTTTCATGCATACTTGCTCAAGACAACAAATATAAACTCATTAAAGAAGACAAACATTCATGAAATATTTGTAACAATTTATTCTACTTTAGCATAGTATAGTCGTGATTTTACGTTAGGAGACTACTAATGACATGCCACGAATATAACTTATTTGGGGTTACAAACATGCTAGATTTCATTTCACTTTCATATCCAAAACATATTTAAAATAAGTACATGGTTAAGAAAGTATTTACCTTGTGTAGCAATTCCCCAAACTAATGAAACAAATGAAATAGCAAGCCAAAGCGACAAAACTCACTCCAAAATCAGCCACTAAACAGCCCTTTAGCACCCTATTTAAACCTTAAAGACTTGTGGATTTATACCCCAAAAGACCCTTAGTGTAAAGGCTTTTGGTTCTAAATCCTACTATCGAACTTACTATATTTTTTTGAAGTGTTTTTGCTCTCTTTTTTGGTGTAAATTTCAGCTTGTTGTTGTGTGTAATGAGGGCATTAAATGTCCCTATTTATGGCTGAAATTGAGAGCCAAAAGGTGGGGTGTGGACTTGTACAAAAGTACAAGCCCACACCCTACACTTGAGTGCTTTTAGTCCCATTTTTCAAGCAAAAAGTACAGCAGCTGTAGAGGACTGTTTCAGCTACCAAAACAGCTTCCAAAAGCTGAAATACTACAAGTAGGGTCCTCTAAAAGGACCCCCAATACTCATTTCATAGACTAGAAAGTCCAAGACCAACTAGACAACTAATCAGCCCCCCAAACTGACTTGAAACTAACTAAAATGCAACCAAATTTCAAAAATCAGAACTAACAAATCCAAGACTTACTCCCAAACAGTACCAGTGATTCAGACTAACCAAACCAAAAGAACACCAACTCATTTTTAATGAACATCTAAACCAGTGGTCTAAGATTAATGAAAACTCAAAAATAAAACTGAACAAGGCATATTTTAGCATCTTAATAAGACTGATTCAAACATATTATAGTTCATAGCTTAGACTGGAACTACAAAGGTGTAACTAACAGTACTTTTAACTTAAAAGGGAATCATATTAGCTACTATAACAAATGAAACAAGCAAAACAGACTAACACGAAAACACAATGTATGAATTAAGCAGTCTGCATCTTTCCACTAATAGAACTAATCCTAGCGGAAGTAGACAAGCTCCGGGGATTAAACCGATAAACAAGTGCAATCCATAGCAAATCAACTTTCATGCTTATCATTTGTGAATAAAAGACACGGGCTATTCAGGATCACACGTGAGCTCGGACAGCCTACAACTCAATACTACACTAAAGTTATACTAATACAAGTTTTTTCTTTCACTTCGCTAAGGTTTTAACTACTAAACAGGAAAACGAAAGGAAAAGATCCAAGTTCATTGCTAACCCGTCTAAGTTTATGCCAAGCAAAGCATCAGCGCCACTGCCTCGGCACTCACGGCTGCCTCACTGCCTCGCTTCAGCATCACCAACAAATCAGCCTCGCAGATCACTGCTACCAGTGCTCGCTGCCTCGTCTCGCTTCAATCACCCCACCATTTGTTATCTCCACAAAACCATCACAGCCCCGGCCCCATTACCCCGCTGCCACGCTAAACAAGCGATCATAGCAGTGTCTCCATTGCTTCCGTTCATCAACAAAATCATTATCATCATAGCCTTCCCTCACTGCAACCTCGACACCAACACGACAAAACAGCCCCCACCACATCATCACCAAATACAGAACAAAAGAAAAGGAATAAGGAGAAAGAAGAACAAAAAACAAATAAAAATAGAAAGAGAAACAGAGGCAAACAGGAACGGGAAACGGGAAAGGGAACGGGGAAAAAGGGGAATCAGGGAACGGGGAAAAAGGGGAATCAGGGAACGGGGTAACGGGGAAAGTGAAGAGGAGGAGAGGGAACCAAAAACTTACCCGAAAAGAGGTCAAGTTGGCCGGAGTCGAGCTTTTCAAAGTCCGATCTACTCCAAACGGTTTGGATTTTGAGGAATCCAAGTTGAGAAACGGAATGAGGGAGGCGAGAGGAGTCGATTGATGTAATTTTTATATTTTTCCGGCCACCGGAGGTGGTGGCCGGCGGCGGAGCAGTGGCGGGGCCACGGCGGAGATCCGGTGGAGGAGATTTCCGGTGGGGAGAGAAAAATTTGGCATGGGTTCCCCCATTTCTGAGTTTTTGTGTAAAAATGAGCAAATTTTTTTATGTTTTGGCTTATATACTTAGTAGATGTGGGCCGGGTTATACATATGGGCTGACGGGCTTGGCATTGGGCTACATATTTTTTACAAATATAGCCACAAAAGTGATTTATACATACAAAATTAACTAACATAAGATCACATAATCTACACTAAATATCACAATTAAACATAGATTACAATTAGACACATAACAAGCAATTTTCGGCAATTTTCATATTTTCCGTCCTAATTAAAGACAAATTTAGCTAAGAATAAACACTAGAAGTCCGGAAAAATTTGACGAGACGTCCTAAGAATCTAATACGGCTATTTTGACTATTTTTTAATTGTGTGTGCCAAAATAAGGTGATTACAATATTATAACAAATTGTTGTGGTGTAGGGATTCAACTAATTATAAATATTTTTAAAAAGACTCACGCCTCTCTTTCTGAGAGAGATTGAGTCCTTTATTCTTTCTCTTAAAAACCTCGGCTGTCTCTCCCGTAATCAAAGGACTTGTGCATGTCTGTTGGAGCAAATTGAAATATCGGGCTGAGGGCTTCAGTCGGTGATGTCTTAATTCAGAATCTCAATGCTGTCAGACTTTTATAAGAGTGATGAATTGGAGTGATTGCAAAGAACCTTTTCATAGACAAGAACGATATTCTTGTTTGAAGTGCAAGCTTCATATCTTCCACGAGTATATTGTTCTCCAGTTAGGGCGGCATTTGATATCGTCGTTTCCTCAAATATTATACTAAACTTTTCATATATGTGTCCCAGTACTATAGTTTAGTTGTTCCTAGAGGAATTCAATCTTGATTTTTATGAATGTATCTCCTCTGGTGCTTAACTTATGTTCAATGGACAATAAAGACCCTTTTTTAAGATTTTGTTTAGCAGAGCTAAATCTCCAAAACTACCCCTTATGATGTTCTATTTCTACGATTTTGTGTATTTAAATGATTAAAGCAGTATGCACAAACTCCAACTTAATCCAAAACTTCATATCAATGAAAAATATCTTTCTTATTTTTCTTCTTATGAACTCAATACTTCAATATTATGACTCGATTCTAGCTAATCACCTTGTTGAAGAGTCGAGACCATATCAGAGCAACAAACTTAGGCATCAGAGCTCTTAAAGCACTACTAGCATGAAAGTAATTATATAAGCATCATAGTACCAAATATGTCACTACCTTAAGAAGCTGACCATGCTTTTCGTTTTTAACTTAACCATCACCGTATTTGTGCTACTTGTTCAAAATTATAAGGGCTTTAAATCAGTTACTCTCTTCGTCCTATTTTAGCATCTTTTTTTTTAACGTCCATTGATTAAAGAAATATGAGCTACTATATTTGTTTTACCTAATTATCTTTACTTACTAATCTCGATAATCCAACTTAAGTACATTAATAATTTCTTACCTCATTATTGCAAGGGTAAAATTGATTATAAAAAAGATATTAGAGTAACACTTATTTTAAGATAAATGAAAAATGAAGTCTTATTAAGGGACGTTGGTAGTACTCTCTTTGTCCCTATTTAGTTTTCGATTTACCTTTAAAAATTGCCACAAAATCTTATCGTATTAGAAATTTAAAACTAAATTTGCTAATTGTTTCAAACTATACCTTTCATATTTGAAGTAGGAGTAGTTCCTTTTTAATACGACTCAATTCCCAAAAGCATTTAATAGGAGTAACTGAGTATATTTTATCTTGTATTAATTATTTTTTTAGCACGAAGGGCCAAAATTGCCATTTAACAAAGGTCTATTTATGCCACACACTAAAAATATGATGCTAGAATGCTACTACCATTATATTTTGGGCTCAAAGTTGCCATTATTTGTTAGTCATGATTCAAAAATATCATTATTTCTAACGAATCCCTCTTTTTCTATTTTGAAATTTTGGAAAAACATACCAATTTTTTTTTTTTTTTTTAAAAAAATGATACATATCCAATTAACACCCACCTCTAACTTATTTTCTAGTTTTTCGCACCCCACCTAATTATTAACCCTATTTAAAAGAAGAAACATGTCATTAATTTTTTTTTTAAAAAAAAAAAGATAAAGGAAGTATAAAATTAAATAAGAAAAAACAGCAATATCCACTAGTTAATCAGCCCCAAAACAACCCCTACCGGTCCACAAATACAACCACCAAAAAAATCGCTATATATACACATTAACAATCTCAATTCACTACTATTAATAATCTACGCAAACTAGGAGACCCACTTGCTAAAAATCTCAATTTATTATTAATTTCATCACAAGACAACATAAATAGTTTTTAAAATTTTTTAGTTTTGTTTCTTTCACCTAGTCTTGTATTATTTTTTGCGATTCCAAAGTAACCAAATAAAATAAACTTCAACAACAAGACTCAAAAAATAAAATTTTAATTTTAAAGTGGCGAAGATGGTGGAAGGACGGTGGGGTAATAAAGTGGTGGTTCCATACTTTTTTTTTTTTTAATTTTATTTTTGTAGTTTTTTCTACACCCATCATGGGGAAATAAGTTGGAATAGGTGTTAAATGGACCTGTGTTATTTTTCTTACGTTTTTTCAAAATTTTGAAATAAAATTAGAGTGGTCCGTTATAAATAAGGAATTTCCACATAAATAGCCCACAATATTTTATATTAACAAGTCATTTAGCACTAACATAATATAGCCACAATATTTATATTTAAAATTTAATTTATAATTAAAATATCAAATATAATAGATTGATATTTTGTATATATACCTTCTATACACATATATATTTGTCCCATATTTTTTAAATATTTATATCATCAAATTATATTTAATAAATATGCTAGGAAAAGAAAGAAAGAACAAAATATGGTTACAAAAAGTGGATAAGGGTTGGGAATGGTTATGTGGGGGTAAATAATGGCAATTTTGAGCCAAAACTAACAAATAATAACAATTTTGAACCGAAATATAACAGTAGTGGTATTCTAGCACCATATTTTCAGTGCATGACATAATTAGATTTTTGCAATAATTTAGTGGCACATTTTGCCCATCGTCCTTTTCTTTTAATGAACGTGAAAAGAGATAATGCGACAACTATATAATCTTCTGCTACATTTAGTAAGGTCTATGAACCTATATGTAATAACTAGGATCTTAGGGGCCGAAGTGAAATTATCTTGTTCAAATGCTGACCAAATATACCAGAAAGGAAATAAGACCATATAGTGTTAAATAACTGACCACATACAACTTTCTCCTTCTTCACCCAATTAACACAATCCAAAAGAAAAAAATGATACTTCATGCTTCAACACCCATTATGAATGGAGGCATTAACTTCAGGGCAAAGCCTTCATCTTTCTCTGAATTTCATCATTCAGCTATTACAAAGTAAGTTTTATTTCTTAAATTAATTAAAATCAAATCAATCTTGATTTTTTGATGTATTAGTAGTACTATTGGTGTGCAATTTTGCTTTATTTTTTTCTTTACTTATGTGTTTTCACTGTAATCTTTTTGTCAATTAGTGCTATTTCCGACTTTAAATTGTTCACAAAAACTGTATATTGTGATGATAATAACTTCACACTTGGCACCTTTAGACTTGGGCCTAACTTCACCCCAAAAGCTAGGAGGAGGATTGCCCAAGCTTTATAAGGACTTTCTTGCCCTTTTCTTTCACTGATATGGGAGTCTTTCCCAACACCAAATTCACTTCATTCAACAGATGATGTGGGCCTTAAAGTTTTCATTTTTGGGTTGTAATTATATGTAAGTATTCATATTTTCAACAATTTGTTGGTCGCAGTTTATGATGCAGTCCCAAGAACAGTACCTATATGTAAAGTTGAATTCTTTTTTTTCAGTCATTGGTTGGAATATTCGTGGTATTTATGTGTAAATAATAAGGTTTTAGTCATTCTTTCGACATTTGGGCGAACTTGCACCAGCTTGAATGTGAAGGTTAATTATCGGGACAATTGCTAATGAGAAAATTGAAAATTTGCAGAATTCATCTTTTAAAATTTCCGAAGGAAAAATATGAATTTTGCATTAAGCAAGTAGTCTGTTTATGAGTTCTTGTAAAGAAATGAAGGTTCACCTCTTAGGAATCCCATGAAAATTAGTCGGGACAACATCCATTTTCTGACTCTCTCGTTGGTAGTTTCCTTAAAAATGAAAGATCTCATGTGCGATAATATGCATAAGCTAACCTTTGATGTATAGAGATAATTTTGTTAAAAAATATGGATGCAAGAGGAGAGGCAGAACTGTTTCGGGGTCTTGTTATTCCTTCCGCTTGAAATTGTTTTGGCTGAGCTAGGATGTTGAAACATATGTGATTAGTTCATTTTATTCCATTCCAATGAGTAGCTTTTCTTTGTCAGACTTGAGCATGGAGGTCTGCATAACACTGGCTCGGCTTCGTGGAGAACCAGGAGTCTAGCAATTCGCGTCTTGGCAAATCCCAATGTATGCATTATGAAGGCTTACACGTATGTAAAGCTAGTGTAACTGGTTTTATTATGTTCGAGGATATATTTTCCGTGAACAAACCATTTTTATGCATGTTACCAATGCCTAAATGATGTAAACGCTGATTTTGTCTCTAATTCTTGTTTTATGAGCTGTTATCTCTTCATTGTTGAAGGATGGTATCATTGATGGCAATCCGTGTTTTTCAAATTTATTTGTGTTGTTAACACACCTGGATTTTCTTTTTAAGCTTGTGTATCTTTTAGTTCTCTGATAGGATTGTTGAGGCCCAAAATCAGGTTCACGTAGTCACATTCCAAGTGCTAGGGCAAATTTTAAGTTTTATGAATGTGATTACTTTCCCTGTTACCGTAGTTTTCTCCATCTCTCAGTCAACCAAACCAAATCTTAAATGTCATTCTGTAGCCCTTAACTTATTATCACTCAAGTCTCTCAGCTTGTGCCTCCAAATGAAAACTTCTTTTCTGCAGGCATCTCCAAGGAAAGAGAGAATAAAGAAGGAAGTGATCATGGTGGATCCTTTAGAAGCCAAGCGATTAGCTGCAAAGCAAATGGAAGAAATTAATGCTAAAGAGAGATTTAAAGTAAGTGAACCTTCACTCTCTTACCACATGTGACTGCTATTTTTTTAGTCAAGTCTTACTGGCATTAGATGATTAAAGATTAGAAACGCACTGAATCTCTGTCACTTGGCACTTAGCTGCCTCTAAGCAGATTGAGCATGACTGTTGAATTTATATTAATAGCTCGAGGTAATTAGTGGTCCTTGCTCTCATATCTGGAATGTTGGTAAAATCGGCACCAGAATGACACTTGCCTTTAAGCAGGTTGAGCATAGGCTGTTGAATTTATATTATTAGCTCAATGGAATTAGTGATATTTAGATACCACTTCCATTTGATATAATTCTTCCAATGACACCTAACACTTATGTTGGTCATACCCTACAAGTACCTGCTTCTAACTAAGTTAAAGTTTGGAAAGTTTTTAAGACTAGAAAAGTAGTATACCTTGAAGGTTTCACAACTCGGCATAGTAATAGACCTATTGCTGTATGCATGTTATAGTTGATGAGGAATGTCAGATGAAGTTTTGTCATAATCTGTTTGGACTTGAGTACGCCTAAATTAATCCAGGCTCAGTTTGACCTCATCCCGCCCCATCCTACCTCGTATAAATGTTAGGGAACTTCATTTCTCAGAAAAAGAATTAATTAAATTTCCTTGCAATTGCATATAGCAAAATGCCTCTTAAACATTTCCTTAATGTAAATGTGTACTTGAAGTCTAAATGATGGGAGTTGGAGGAAATATGTTCTTTCCACCTCTGAAGATTCTTGTATCAATGTTTTTGAAACGTGTTAATGTTACATCGATTCGACATTCTTTGCTCTGAATATTTTACAGAGACGGCGACAGGTAGAAGCAATTAATGGTGCATGGGCTATGATTGGTCTTACGGCAGGATTAATCATTGAAGGACACACAGGACTCAGCATTCCGTCTCAGGTAATATTTCTAAAGATGTGCATCGATGCTCAATGACAGTTTCACTTAAATGAGGTTTTAACTTGACACTGCCCCCTCCCCCTTTAAAACCTCTGTGCAGTTGGCGAGCTACTTAGCTGCAGTCATTGGGATTTTTACAAGATAGATACAAGCCAAGATGAGGAAGCAGAAAAATATGATCAAAGCATTCTTTAACTCAAAAAATGTGAAATTGTTGGAACTGCTTATTCTTTTGCAGTATTTTGGTCTTCAGCTTTATGCATTCTTGATTTGTTGCGACTACAATTCTGTATACCTTTCTATTCATGGTAAATGTCAACAAAATGTATAATTCATATTGTTTTGTAGTATAATTAAGTGCATTTGCTAAAGAATCAAGATGCATTCTTGTCACCATTAGCAGAAATTAGTATAACAATTAACAACCTATGCCCATCCAAACTTTATTTATTGTGCGTAGTTGGATTAATTTTGTAGGAGCAATAGAATTCTTTTATCCAAAAAAGGAAACAAAACCTTGTGACAAACAAGAGAAATTGTACTGAAGTATATACTGTGCTCACTGGAAAACAGTCTGTTAGCTGTAGCTATAAAAAGAATTTTATGAGACCAGCTTTTTAAAAAAGAATGATCTTCCATTTGCACCAGCTTATCAAATCTTGGTGCGATTCTTTATTGGGATAAAAGCACTTGATGTATTACATTTTAAAGTGGACTTCTGATTATCAATTTTACCAAGCTTGCTGCAGTTCTTTATTATCTAAAACATACATTATCTCTTTAACAGCCAAATACGAGTCTTTAAAAAAATAAAATTAAACCATTGATATACGCAAAAGTCACAGTAGAAATTAGACCTGATTTGTACAACATGAGAAGTAGACGAAAATTTATTATTCTTAGAATAAATTACTGAAAAAATGAAAATAGGTCAGGTTGTATGAATAATTTGCAGAAATAGGACATGTGTGCCTTACTCACACATATTTGGCCTTCTTTAAAAATTATTTATGTTTTAGCCCCTATCGCCAGAACTCAGAGCAAGTTCTGGCAGGTCAACAAAACTTCTCTAAAAATACAATATCCCAATGTTTCCTGCCAAAAACCTGGCGGATCTCCATGAGTTCCTCCATGTTCTGCTGATGGGGCAAAAATTAAATAGTTGTGGCTAGGGCCTGGAACAATTATAGCGGTGCCAACACTTTCTGTATATGGCGAATAGGCAATGGGGACTAACTTAAATAGTTAGGAATCTCCCTTAGAAATTCAATGTGACGTCCCACCATGGCTACTGGGCGCAAAAGTTGTACTTCATATTAGATTTTTTTGTCAATCCATCTTCTCTGGGGCTTTTCTTGGCCTAACGCGGGCGAAGCGCAGTAAAGGCCATTTTTGGCAGTAGTCTTTGGTTTTAGGTCCTTTTTGTTATTAGTTTTACATGAGAGACCACTTTTTGGAACTTCAATTCTATTGGGTTGAACTTCACACAAATTCAACCCACAAGGATTGAAGTTCAATTTCAGCCAACAAGGGTTGAAGTTTAGGCATCTATACCTAAAAGTTCAGCCATTACAGATTGAAGTTGAAACTTCATAATTTAGGTATGAAATTCAACCTAGAAGATTCGACTTCAGCTCATAAAGATTGAAGTTCCAAAAAGTGGTCTCTCATGTAAGACCAATAAAAAAGTGGCTTCAAAATAAATATCAGTAATAAAAGTGGCATGTGGGTGAAAATTTTAGGCCTAACGCCAATTGGCCGGGGAAAGTGCACGAAAGGCCACTTTTGCCACTGGTCTTTGGGCACAGACCACTAATACCAAAATATTTAGTTTGTGGCCACTTTTGCTTAGATAGAACTTCAGTCCAGAGGCCGGATTGAAGTTCAGTCCTTAAAGATTGAACTTCAATCCAAGGCCATATGGACTGAAGTTTAGTCCAGTCCTTAAGATGGAACTTCAGTCCAGGGCCATATGGACTGAAGTTCAATCCTTAAAGATTTCAGTCCATGGCATACCATGGACTGAAGTTCAGTCCATGGCTATATGGACTGAAGTTTAGTCCTTAGAGATGGAACTTCAGTCCAGGGGCCGTATGGACGGAAGTTCAGTCAATTATCAGAACTTAAGTCAATATTTATTTAGTAAAGGCCCAAAAGTGACCTCTAGTGTAATACCAATAAAAATAGTGGCCTCAAACTAAATACCAGTGTTAAAAGTGGCTGCTGGGCGAAATTTTTACCAATTGGCCTAGACTTGGGTAAAAATTTCGCCCAGCAGCCACTTTTAATACTGGTATTTAGTTTGAGGCCACTATTTTTATTGGTCTTACACTAGAGGCCATTTTTGGGCCTTTACTAAATAAATATTGACTTAAGTCTCTGATAATTGACTGAACTTCAGTCCATACGGCCCCTGGACTGAAGTTCCATCTCTAAGGATTCCATTTTTAAGGATTGAACTTCAGTCCATATGGCCCTGGACTGAAGTTCCATCTTAAGGACTGGACTGAACTTCAGTCCATATGGCCCTGGATTGAAGTTCAATCTTTAAGGACTGAACTTCAATCCGGCCTCTGGACTGAAATTCTATCTCTTTAAGCAAAAATGGCCAAAACTTAAATGTTTTGATATTAGTGGCCTGTGTCCAAAGACCAGTGGCAAAAGTGATCTTTCGTGCACTTTCTCCGAGACTAGGGGCAAAGTGAACAAATAGCTTGTTTGAACAGTGCCATTAAATGCACAACCAGTTCTTAAAACATTTTACAAGGCGCGGTCACTTAATCAAATTCAGTCTCAAAAACTGAAGTTGGAGTTCATTTAAGTATATGTTTAGTCCCTCAGTATGGTCTGAAGATTTTCATTATTATATGAAATAACAAAAGATAATTGAATTTTCTGATATTAAAGAAAATAATGTGATTTTGTTCTAACTATTTCCAATTGTTCAGTGCCCCTTCAAACAATCATCTCGGTATAAGCACATAGGAGACGACCCTTATCTTAACGACTCACAATATCATAAGTGCATATGTCAAAATATAATACGGAGTAAATGATTGTGGATAAGTTTTATTTTTGGCTGTTGTCTTCTTTGTCAAAATTGTACACCTAATATCCCAATTAAAGAGGCATATTCTTTTGCTTTTTTTGTTCTTGTTCAAACTTCTAACTTCCACCATCTTTTTTAAATAGGGTGTAGTTTTCCTGAAAATATAAAAATCATCTCCGTGGCTAAGTGATGAATGATTCCATTCAACCAAATGTAATAGAGATTTGGGTCACATTTGTTTACAAATTGTCACCTTTTTCCCGTTTGTTGATTAACCTTATCACTTGATTATCTTACCCTCTTCAACATGACGAGGCTTTTACTTGTCAACTCAAGGTTTTCTTTCTTTTTGCTTTTCTCTTTTTCACTTTTATACCTTTTTTGGTTTTGAATCTAGGTTGCATCACCGTTAAAAGGAAACATCTAGGTTGCATTCTGCATCTCTTTTTCCAATAGTGGACAAAATGAGACAAAAAATCATGGGTAAAATTTAGAAGGTGGGAACAAAGAGGACAACTTTAACGTCACTATGATCTTTGTTTTTATTTGGTAAATACTTACTTACACAGGGCGGATCTAGTGTATGGGTACCAGGTGCCACGGCACCCGCTAGCTTCGGTAAAAATTCTGGTATTATAGTTATAAATCTGCAAAGAACCTTTATATAAATACAGAGGCACCCGTAATAACAAATGGGCTGCTGGTGCCATGGTCAAGTGCACTCTTTTAAAGTCTTCCAACTACAAGGGACCAAGATTGATTCCTGCTGGAACTATTTTTCCTTCTTATTTTTGTCTTTTCCTCATTTGCCTACGTTTTGTCTTAGCTGTTGTAGTACTCCGTATTTCCTTTGTATCATTAGCTAATCCCTAGGCATATCTATGTTACTTCTTTTTTCTTTTTGTTTCTTTTTATTTGCCACATATTTTGTCTCTACCCTTAGCTAGCTGTTTTTCGTTTTAGTTAACATATGAAACTTTTTGTTGTGCAAAAAGTCATTATTAAATTTGACGATTAAAATGAAATTATTAACTCTATAAAGTATTAATTTTTTTCTCTAAATTATTAAGAATTAATCTAGTCAATAATGAGTTTATACTTTAGTAAATAAGTTACTTTAAAAGAAAATGTTCTAATTGGATGTATTTTTTTTTATTATTTTCCATTTTTTGTCTTTTTTGTTTTGGTAAATTTTTTCCGCAATTTGAACTAACCGAACTTATTTGTCATTACGTATAAAAGATTTAATCAAACCTAGTCGAACTAACAAATAATTTACCGAACTAATTTGTCCGTCCTATTCGGTCATTCTGGCTAAATACATGTGTAAATAGTGGCACCCCCTACCTTAAAATCCTGGATCCGCCCCTGTATTTACACATGGTATTTACATCACATTATAACAACGTATCATAATTAAAGAATTTAATTAATGAGGTGAGACTATATATTAACTATGGTCAAGTAAAAATATTGTATTTTCAAATAGATGACATGAACTTATTGTTTGTTATAACTAAATGGTGCGGATAAGTTTCTAATAGTAAAGATGAGTTTTTCTTGCTTTATTTTAAAATTGCTTTTCTATATAACAACATATTTAAATTTATCTCTCTCCTTGGCTGTAAGAACATGTACTTACTTTTTTTAAGTAAAAAGAAACCAAACGAAAGGGAAATCACTTGTAGTCTTCATTTGATAACGACTTTGAATTCCTTTGGCAACGTTGTACATACGATTTTCATTTGTAATATAATTAAGGGTGTGGAAACTATAGTGTAAAGTAGTTAAAATTAATAAATCATCTCTAGTAGATAGGTATATGGATAGACATTGATGGGAGAAATCCATTATTCATAATGGGAAACAAGCTTCCTAGGAGAGAACAAAGAAAAAATGCAGGACTTCTAGCCGCAAGGATTACAAAGAATTGTAGATAAGTCCAAATATCACTATTTTAATTAATTTTGATGTAATTGAGAAGAAAAGATCAACAAAAGTTGGTGCACGGAATTGATCCCAAATCTATCAACTTAACTTTTGATTTGTCAAACAATACCATTCCCTTAAGACTCTTTCACTCAAAATGTGGTTGATAATTATTCTTCTCCAATAATAATTTATATATACTTGTCCATATTACCTTTATTTTCCTTCACTGACCTAATAATTGAAGAAATCACAAGGGTCCTAACAAGTCACAGTTGTACTAGATATGAGTTATCCCAAACTAAGTTTGGAGGACCACTGCATAGACAACCACATGCTCTTACGTGGATCAATTACAAGACAACAGTCAACATCCGTGTAAAGTATGGTTTGATAGATAGAGAACCTCATTGAGTCATGACAATTGACCAAAATTGAGAATCGCTTATTATCATGTAAGTTTCCTTTAATTTTTTTTAATTATCATACATAGGACTTAGGAGAAACAATGAGGATTTGAAAGTAATTGTAGGATACGGTTACTAATACTACTTAACCGTAAGCTTGGATGACATTATGTAATTATAATTTTATTGTTCATTGTTAAGCCTCCTTTATCTTATTCTTTTTCTTTTCCTTTTGCTTTGGTAACTTGCTAGCTTACGTGTTCTTTGAATGAGTAATATGAAGAAAAAGTTTCGAAGCTTCTTGTGATGAAAACGACTCATTCATGAAGTCAAAGTCATTTCCGTCGGAATTTAAATTTCAGTAATTGGAGTGCAGAAAGGGCAACTGAATCGAGTGGATACGTATGGACATGAGAACTTGCATCTAATTAAAGAAGAGGCAAAAGCTTTTAATGAATTCTTGATCATATTTGTTACGCTTTAATATAAATATTTCGGTAGCATGCGTTTCATCCATATCCAAGATTCCAAAATTGGTTAAACATCCAAAGATTTCAGCATTTCTGGTCGAATAAGTGAAGAAATGTGCTCCTCCTGGTCCTCGATTAAAATGGGTTCTTCGCACTAGTGGAAAGAAACTAGCAAATTATAAAAATGGTGTTAACTTTTTTATTATGGATTTTGCTCCAACCCGCCTCTATCACTCATCTCCTCCATCACTATTCACTATTATTTTATTAATATTTTTTATTATTTAATTATTTTAATTTATCATATTATATATACCTAATTATGTTTATAAAAATATCTTTATAACATTAAATTTTACATCTTAATTTTAGCGCATAATTTTGATAAAACTAATTTTCATATATATTATTTTTATATAAAATTGGTAGTAGATAATTGTAGTACATGAAAATTATCGATTTAAATAATTTTCAGCTCGACACAAAAAAATTAAGGACAAAAATACTCATTTTGTACCTCGTAATGCATTAATGGAAATAAAAAATAAAATTTAAATAAAAAATAATAATATAATATAGAAGAAAAAGAAGAATATAAAAAGAAATTTTTTTGGAGTAATGGTTGGAGTTAGTTTACTCTATTTTGGAGTTACTCCATTTTGGAGTAAAGATTTAGAGTGAAGGGTTGGAGATGGTCTTACCCTCCACTTCCATTGCTCCAGCAGTTGGCACCATCACGTAGCCAATGGCCAAAAAATTGCAAAATAGTTAGATTTTTACTAAAAAAAATTTATTTCTTCATCGGAGTTACTTTTTTATTTCACCTGAATTATCTTTAAGTCGAATTTTTTATCCCAATGCTTTTATAAGTTACACAGACACAAAATTTACAAAAATAAATGAATAAATTATACATATATAGACATAAAGATATACACATCGAAGGAGAGAAATATATATATATATATATATATATATAGAGAGAGAGAGAGAGAGAGAAAGAGAGAGAGAGAGTTAAAAAATTATACACACATTCATAATAATATACAAATCTAAAAATTTATACACTTGTATACTTTTTATGTACACATACGTATAAATGTGAAAGTGTATAAATGTGTATAAATATGTATAAAAATGAAACATGGAAAAAAGATCCAACAAAAATACTAATACATCTCGTCGGAGTATTTGAAATAAGATGAAAAAATAAGAGGAATGAAGATCATAACTAAACTCCGGCAAATCGAATATATTCTTCAAAAAATTTAAAAAAATAAAGAAGAAAAAGATAATATAGCAACAATAGAAGGAGGAGCAAGCGGCCACAGAAGTTGTAGAGAAAGAATGACGTGGCGAATCCATATTCGTCGCAGCCAACGAAAAAGGTGGAATGTGGAGCGAGGAAAGAAAAATGGCATCGGCGACTGCTGGGGAAGAGAAGGGAGGGAGTGTGGCGGCGGCATAACTAGAGTTTTTTTAATTTTAAAAGGAGGAGGGAGGAAGGGTTGGAGATATGGTGTTTTTTTGAAGGATGAGAACTTAATAGGATTGTTAGGATTTTTTAATTTTCTAAAAAAGATATAGCACCCATAAGTCTATTTGGGTTAAGTTAGAAATACGAGTCCATATTATTATTAACTTATGGCAAGGGTCTTTGGGAGTAAAAATCATAATTAATGTTTTATACTATTGTCAGTTTTTCGTATATTGATTTAGTATAGCGAACACTTAAAATCATTATACCATGAGTATTTTTTCACTCTTTAATAAATTAATCAAGTTATTTTTAGCCACAAAACAGAATTATTTTTATAAAATTAGCAACTCGGCACTAATATAGCACTACTTTTACCAAGTTGTTAATTTTGTAAATAATAACTCTGTTGTGTGGCTATTTTGCAAAAGAAAAACTACCTCGATATTTAGTGGCCGTTTGGCCATAAAAAGTGAAAAAACTTTTTTCACTTTTTGAAAAACCATTTTTTGTTGAAGTTTGAAATCAAGATGAAAAAGTGTTTGTTCACCATTTTTTTTCAAAAAATATTTAATTTTTTCCAAATATCTTAAGCATGACATTATACCCCTACACTTTGTAAAAAATTAACAGAAAAGCCCCAAAATACCAAACAACCATCCTACTTGCAAGCCAATTTTATAGAACGATACTACAAAGTAGAATTTAAAGACAAGTAGGTTGCAATCAACATTCCTACACAACCTGCTCCAATCATAAAAATGCAAGGAGCTACATTACTAGAATAATATAATTAGTTTAATGTAATAAGTATCAAATTCTAAAGATATTACAAAGACCCATTAGGTGAAACCAATCTAACTACAACGGCAACACTAGTTAATCTTTAATATAATCTTCCCATATTATATGAACGATCCCTGAACAACCCGTCGAATTTGCCGAAGGGTTGTGCAACTGGATTTTCGTGTTGAAGCTGCTTGGTTTGAAGAAGCGTTGCCTTCCTTTTGTTTGCTGATAAGGTTGGGAGTATGTAGGTGGTGGTGGGTTTGTTGGGTAAAATAAAGAGATGGACAATTTATAAATTAGGAAAAGCTTTTGGGCCAACTTGAAATTTATAACCGTTAGTTTTTCAGCCAAAAACAGGGTCTGGGCAGTTTTTGCTTTTTGGAAAAACCAATATCCAATTTTTTTGAAAAACTGTCCAAGTTCTATGCCCAAACAGATTTTCCCAAAAACTTTTTGAAAAAAGCCTATGGACAAACAGCTCCTAATGTGTTTCATTACTCATATTTACAAGCTAGATCCTTGTTTACACAAAATTGACAATAGAATAGTATTTACAAAACATAACGACATTATTTATATATAAATATGCATATAAAACAAAAAAACAACATAGCCTTCATTCATCATCAAGTGATACACGTCGGACACATAAAAAAAAAGGATCTAGAAGAAGATACATGTTTGATAAAATAAAAATATGCAATTGATACAAAAATTTAGACAGGCAAGAGCGATAAACAGTGATACACACACATACAACATGCTACACAGAAATTACAATAGTGATACAAAACAAAACAAAAATAAGACGAAGAAGCGCCAACAACAACAATGATACAAAAATGATTCATAGCAATACAACAGTCAAAAATAATGATACACTAGATACAAAGTGATACAAAATATACATAAGTAACAGGAAAAAAGAAAGCATCCAGAATAACACCAATAATGGAGGCAACATCATATTTGAAAAAAAAAAAACATATTTGAACGGAAATCTTCAAATCTACATAAAATATAGCACAAGCTCACCACCGATACGGTGGGACAACGGTCGGCTAGGCGACCGTTGTCCGACCTAACAAGGCGGTCGGCTAATTGGTGGTCGCTCACAGCTTTCCGACCGCTGCGGTTGGACGTCGGACCGAAATACGGTCGGACGGCGGTCGCCTAGTTTATAGGTGGAAAAATAATGTTGAACTGGGCGACCGACGGGGTGGGAGATTGCAAAAAAATTGGGAAACTGGGAGACCGCAGCGGTGGGCTAGGCGACCGCGTCGGTCGGCCAGGCGACCGCTTCGGTCGGCCAGGCGACCGCTGCGGTGGGAAATTGTTTATTTCTGGGCTGGGTAATTGTCAATTTTCGGACCGATTTCGGACCGCTGCGGTCGGTAGGCAGTGTAATACCTGCAATAAAAAACCTGCAATTAGTGCTACACCACCTATAAAAAGCAGAAAAAACAGCACCCAGAAGAAGATTAGGCTTCTCAAGCCTTAATAATAGTCTAAACAAGGCTTATTGCCTTTAAATAGAAAGTTTAACATTTTACATAACATATCCAATCCGAATAGTGATCCAAACAAGTTAAAACATGTCTAAAACAAGTCTAATACATCAACAATCCATTATCACTACTCTGTTGCCTCAGAACTAGACTCAGAACCCGACTCAGAGCTGTATTGACGCTTGCTCTTGCCTTTCCCCCGGCTTTTGCTCTTGCTCTTGGTCTTGGTCTTGGTCTTGGTCTTGCTCTTGCTCTTGCCCTTGCCCTTCTTTCCCTTATCCGCACCACCACACATAATGTTCTGCATCATTTCCCGCATGGCTCTGATATTTTCTTCATTGCGCAAACGTTCTTCTTCACTCTTTTTCTTAAGCTCTTCGATTTCATTGCGCAAAGCGGCTTCCACCGAGGGATTAATTGAACTAGCAGGAGGAGTGTAAGTGCCAAACAAACCTGGATTTAGACGTTCTGAGGCATACTGCGATCCAAGGCCGTAAGCACTTCCCTTTTTTACTCCGCCATTCACCTCCAACCATAGTGCGGTTTCCTCTTCTAGTGTTATTTGAGCTGGGGTACTGCTACCACACTCGGATGCCTGAGTCGACATCCTTTCTTCATAGACCGCCGTAGCCTTTTCCTGAAATAAAATTTAATAACAAGAATTAGATTGACAAATATTGACGGATTTAATAACTTTAAAAGATTGAATTTAATAACTTACATATAGCTCTTTAGCGTGGTCTTCGACCCACACTTCCTCTCCTTTTTTGTTTCTGTATATATGCCTCTTCTTAAAGATTTCAGGCACACGAACTGGCCGCCCTTCTTGCCTTTCCTACAAAATTAAAAAGATGACAAGTTAGATGGAAAATTAATGTGAGTTACATAAAATAATACATACAATTAATTAATAAATTACCAATATCATCCGCTGAGTCGCTGCGCTAACCGAACCCCCGGTGTGCAGCGATCCACCCCTTTCGGAGGCTCGTGCGCCTTTTCCTTGGGCGCTCTTCTTCTTAAATTCTTCAGTATCCCAATATTGTAGAAGTTGTGCCCAAACGTGATCGTATATCCACTCGGGCTTCTTTCCTTTGTTTCGACAATCATACATGCTACCTTTCACTCTATCTTGGCATTTTCCAAGGAAATTGCTTTTGGCAATGCTATTAAATGCAGGATGCCATATACACTTTGTCTGAAATAATTATTGAATATTAGATTTCTAAAAAAGTGACACTTTACTAAATTATCAAAAAATAAAATATAGTTATTACCTGAAAATCGTCAAACATGCTCATCTTTACAGGGAATGGTACCTGACCCCAGGATGGTCATGGCTCAGTCCATCTAGATTTAATGCATCTTGTGATTATGGGAGTAGCCACCATCGAGGGAGTAAAACTAGATAAAAATTTATAGTTAAAATAAATATACTAAAAAATTAAACTTCATAGTAGAATTATATACTTAAAAAATAACAAAAAATAATACTTACCCACGGCTACCCTCAGGATAAATCCTCACCCTCCCGTCATCATCATATGATCCTGCAGGACCAATGTAATAAGGCGAGCTCGGCTCATAAAATCGTATAGTAGGTGGTACCAAAGCGTTCACCGGTACCGAGCTCGGATCATCAGAAGGTGTAGATCCAGAAGGAGTAGATGATGAAGGGGATGGTGACGGACTGGAAGATGGATGAGGCATGGATGATGATGAACCGATGCCATAAGGACGAACGGCATAACCAGGCGATGCAGGAAAGGGCATGCCAGGGGGAAAGGCAGGAGGAGGAGTGAAAAAACCTGGAGCATATGCAGACGGAGGATGTGTAGGAAGCATATGAGGTACATGTCCAGGAGGAGTAGTATGAGCCGAAGCAGGCGAGGTACTTTGAACCTTTCTTTTTCCCCTAGCCTTCTCCGAAGATGACATATCTGTAAAATAAGCACAATAAATTAGCACGATATAATCAAATTATAAGTTTTTATGGAATACATTTCTAAAGTAGTGCAAATAATTGTAGTAAAGTAAAAACAACAAACTACGAACATGTCAGTCATAATCATTCGCGTTAAGGTCATCGGCTATTTCCTCTTCCTCGATCGTCTCATCGCTGTCAACAAATTCTTCCTCACTTGTTTCAACGTCATCCATATATTCATCCTCCTCGTTTGCCCTAGATGTTCCTTCTCCAAAATTAGTCGTGTTTTTTCTACGTCTAACCACCGATTCATCAAACTGTTCATAGATGCCTTCACTATGTTGCAACTGGTCGGCTAATTCAATATTCGCAATCAAGGGAACGGTAGATACCTCATTTTGATATGCAACATCTAATACATCATCTACTTCCACTCTTCCCACCGGCTTGCCTTTTAGAACAGCCCACCAATTGGCCTTGGTTTTGGATTTGGCTTTGGCTTTGTTCGTTGTCGGTGGATAAGGAACGTACCACACTTGCTTCACGTTCTGGGCAATGATGAAAGGATCATAATGTCCATATGACCTTTTGTGATTAACTTCAACTATTTTAGAACATGGGTCTACCCTCGTACCCTTTGGACTCGGATCAAACCACTTGCAACGAAAAAGCACCAATCTTTTACGAGGCCAACCTACTGTAAACTCTATTTCTAAAATCTCCTCAATCACACCATAGTAATCAAAGTCTACATCCTGGTCACCAGTACCACCTTTCACACACACACCGCTGTTGTTTGTTTTCTTCCCCAAGGATCATTCTCTAGTATGGAACTTGTACCAATTAACAAAGTACTTAGACATCCTCTTGTATTTATAATAAGGCCCGTGAGATATATCATGCAACAATGGAAAGTTTATGCCATTGTCTGGATTGAGTACCTATATAAAGTTCAAGATAGTTGTACACATTAAACCAACATATATATATATATATATATATATATATATATATATATTTATAAATATATATACCAAAAAACTTATGTATTTGTTTATATAATGCTTACAAATTCTCTAAACCAATCTGAAAATTGTTCATAAACAGTAGAGGCGCCAAATTGTCCAACAAAGTGACTGGATGATGCGTCAAAAAATCTCATTAGTTAGATTACTGATGCAACTTGAATGTTAGGTTTTAATGTAAAAAGAAGCATACTTGTAAAAAGGCGTGACATCGGGACAATTCAACAAAACATGAGTTGTAGATGCTTTTCTGTCCCGGTCATTGAACTTGCATACTTCGGTCATTAACTTTCCTCTACCAGGTTGATTGAATATAGAAAATGGTGGATAATTCAGATCATTGTTGTCTCCATCATCATGTCGATCCGGCCTATTTCGCAAACATGGCACATTTTGATCGAAATAATACGAACAAAAATGAGAAGTTTCTCTAGCCAGGTATGCCTCACATATGGACCCCTCAATTTGGTTCATGTTTTTCACATCCCGCTTACACTTGCCAATAATTCTGCATGATACATTATATTAATTAATCTACTTGAGATGAATTAAAAAAATGAGTTAAGGACTAATTTAAGAGACCTTACCTCTCAAAAGGATACATCCATCTACAGTGCACCGGGCCTCCCAATAGTGCCTCTTCCGCGAGGTGAATTGGAAGATGCTCCATTACATTAAAGAAACCAGGGGGAAAGTTTTTGTCAACTTAGTCGCGACAACAGGAAAGTTACTTTCCAACGACTTAAGATTCTCTTCCCTCAATGTCTTAGAACACAACTCCTTAAAAAATAGGCTCGTCTCTGTAAGTGGTTTCCAAACTTTATCAGGCAAGCCATTGAATGCAATTGGGAGCAAGTTTTCCATGAAGATGTGACAATCGTGGCTTTTCATGTGAGTCAATTTTCCTTCTGTCATATCAACACACATTTCTAAGTTTGAAGCATATCCATCAGGCATCCTCAAATTCTTGACCCAATCACAAATCATTCTTCTCTCATCCAATCCGAATGTGTAACTGGCCTTGGGAAGCCAAATCGTGTTGCCAACTTGAGATAAGTGTAACTCAGGTCGCCTACAAAGTTCCTCAAGGTCCAACCTGGCCTTCACATTATCCTTTGTCTTGTTTCTGACATCCATCACTGTATTAAAGACAGCCTCGAAAAAATTCTTCTCAATATGCATGGGATCCAGGTTATGTCGAAGAAGATTATCCTTCCAATAAGGCAACTCCCAAAAGATACTTTGTTTAGTCCAATTATGATCAATACCATAGCCAGGTGCTTTAGATGGCCGTTGGTCAGTTACCTTAGGATACACCTTAACCCTATCCCATATTTCTCCTCCTGACAACCTTCGCGGAGGCTCCTCAAAATCAACCTGATTCTTCATAAAAGCATTACTGTTATTCCTAAACGGATGATCCATTGGCAAGAATCGACGGCAACAGTCGAACCATGTACACTTACCACCATTTTTCAAAGTGAATGCTTTTGTATCTTCCATACAATAAGGGCAAGCGAGCTTACCAGCAGTGGACCACCCAGACAACATTCCATAAGCTGGAAAGTCATTTATTGTCCACATCAAAGAAGCATGCAGTTGAAAGTTCTGTTTCATTGATATATCATATGTTTCCACACCTTCATACCACAATAACTTTAACTCATCAATCAAAGGCTGCAAAAATACATCAATGGAGGCTTTCGGGTTATGTGGCCCTGGGATAATGCAATTCAAAAACAGATAAGGACTAGTCATGCACATTTCGGGCAGAAGATTGTACGGCGTCACAAATACGGGCCAACAAGAATAAGGTGTAGACGAGACATCACAAGGAGTGAACCCATCTGAACATAGACCCAACCTTATGTTTCTTGGCTCACTAGCAAATGCCGGATACACCTGATCAAAATGTTTCCATGCCTGACTATCTGACGGATGGCTTAGAATGCCTGGCTGTTTCGTACGATCATGATGCCATCTCATATGAGGAGCAGAGCTCATCGACGCATACAACCTCTTTAACCTAGGTATAAGGGGTAAGTAATGCATCGACTTAACAGGTATCGGCTTCTTTTTAGGGTTTAAAACCGGCTTGTAACGAGGCTCCTCACAAAATTTACATTTATCTAATTCTGCATCATCCTTATAAAACAACATGGAACGGTTGACACAACAATGAATTCTCTGGGCAGAAAGACCTAACGTGGAAACCAACTTCTTAGTGTGGTAATAATTAGTTGGTAATGCCATGTTAGTCGGATTGAGATCATTCATATGGTCAATGATGGAATCCATGGCTGCTTGACATATACTAAAATCAGATTTAATACTTAACAATCTAACAGCAACTGACAACTTGGAATGTACTGAGCCTTCGTACAATGGACGACTAGCTTCCTCCAACCGTTTATAGAAGAGTTTTGCCTCATCATTAGGAATGTGCTCAACATTTGGTTGCGATGTACCCGGTTTGGATAGCTCCTCTGGGTACATTCCAAAAGCATCATTAACCATATCGTTCATTCGATAATTATCAAGATCATCCTCATTTGAGATCGGACCACTCCCACCGACATAAGCATTTTGAAAATGAACATCACCCCCCACATCCCTAGACTCTCCATGATAAACCCAAACAAAATAATCTGGCATAAAACCCTTCCTATAAAGATGCATTTCAACATCTTCCAAATTTTTCCCTTTTATGCACTGGCAGTCCAGACAAGGACACTTAATCTGGCCCCACCGTATAAAATCATCAAGTGTTTTCGCCTTTTCAATAAAATCTTCAACACCTACTGCAAATTCTGCCCTCATCCCCCGCCGGCCGGGATTATTTCTATTATACATCCAACTACGACTTTCATTAACCACATCTACACAAAAATTACACGTTTGAGATGCATATTAAATTGCAAATATTTAAACAAACATTTCTTTGATACACTACCAATTTTCATAAGATTAAGTAATTGTATAATTTTCTAAGTCAATTATTTTTATATTACTAACTAATTTGTTCTCTAAGATTATTATTTAGTAATTAATAACACTTCTTATTTGCAACTTATATCTATTTATTCAAAATGATAAAATTATTTACTTATCTATACTTAGTTGGAGTAATTTAAAACTATTTGCAAACTATTCAACTTAGTTGTTGCTCACCACTTATTTGATGAAATGCCTCAAAGAATCTAACTACCAAACTACACTATACACCAACAATTCTTTCTCAAAGCAATACAACAACAACAACAACAACAACACTAGTACACACCATTAACAACATTCAACAACAACAACACTACTAAAGGAACTATCAACAACATTGATCAACAACAACCCATTCAAAGTGTACTCTTCTCAATGGAACACCAACTTTTTCACTACAACAACCCATTCAAAGTGTTACTTTCCAATTTATCATCTTCTAAATGTGAATTCAATAACCCAATCATTTTTTTAACAACACCCACTTTTCCAATCAACCTAATTTTTACAATACCAACAAAAATGTCAAGCTAGCTTCAACAATTCCCAAACCAAACAACAACACAATGTAACCTAGTTAACAACCAAATAGCAACTACTATGTCATGGATTAATTTCATGAGCTAGAATTCAAACATAGGAAAAAATGACAAAAACGAGCTAAAATTAAATTTTAAAAAAAAAAATTGGTGTTTCACCATAAAACTCACCTCAAGGGATGGTTTTGTACTCCACCACCACTAATTTACTAATCCCCAACTTTGATAGATGGTAGAACTACAAAAAAAAAAATAGATAAAAAAGTTAGGGTTTTCGGATTTGGGGAAAATAGGAAGAAAACTATGAAAATTAAACTTACCAAGTTGTAGAGGAATGGAATTAAGAGATTAAGAGTGTTTTTTTAATAGATTTGGGTTGGATTTGGCTTTGGAATCGGGTTGAATGGAGAAAGAAAGAAAGGGGAGAAAGAGAGAGAAATGGGTATAGAACTAAATGAAAAACGGGCTGTATGCCCGTGCTGGTATACTTACTGCCCACCGACCGCCCTCGGACCGCTGCGGTCGGTCAAAAACTTTTAATTCTTGTCCGACCGCGGCGGTCGGCTAAAGTAAAAAAAAAATTTAATTATAATTCGATGAATTATCCCACCGCGTCGGTCGGACAATGTGCTCCAACCGAATTTTGGTCCAAAATTTCGGTCTGAAAATGCCTTATTTTTAGTAGTGTCTGGATGGAAAACACGAAATTTGAACACAAATCACCAAATACATTTCGAAAATCTTTTGCTATGGAGCTTGTTGATGGAAAATATTTAGATCTAGAGCAGTTTAATGAAAGAAGCAACGCCGGCCCGTAGAAAAAGCGAAGGAGCTAACTACGGCTGTTGGGGGGAAAGGAAGTACTGCGATAGTAGTGGCCGGAGACGAAGAAAGCAGCAACAACAATTGTATTGGATAAAAGCTGACTAGGCTTGAGAAGGTAACACGTGCCTTCCACGTGGCACGGACAGACTTTTCAACGGACAGGCACCCAACGGGCAGACAAGCATCGTGAACAGGCCTAAAGAAGTTACAAAGCATCTCAACGGTCAACACGACTTAAATGAGCAGTAATCACATTGATTACCCACGATCAACCTATTAATGACAATTAACCCAACGGCTTTAACTCGAACGGATAGGCGACCGGTGGTTACTTATCCCAACGGATCCACACCCAGCGGTTACAGAAATCTCAACGGGTGCTCAACAGACTTATAAATAGCACCCACCTTAATCGATTATGTATTCGGGAACCTCATATCTGAAATATCAATAAACTACTCTCTCTTTCTCAGTCTTGCTCAGTTATTCCCTTTGCTCTTGTTTAGTTCGGTACTTTACTCATCAAACGGGCAATCGATATCGAAGAACTCTCCCCGAGGAAGAATGATACGATACGGTTTCTTCTCTTTTATTTACATTTCGCATATTATTCTTTAACTCATACGAGCATAATCTTCTCATCTCAGTTTATCATATAGACTCTTAATCTCAGCTGTTGACCGCGACCCCGCAAATACAAATTTAATTGTTAATTGGCCTAAAACCGAATCTAGGTTAAATAATTTGGCGACCACAGTGGGAGCCGGTCAATAAGCCTTCGTAGGTTAATAGTTTATCTTTGCTATTATCTCCATTTTTGTCTATCCTTTTTGCTTTATAACTAACATGGCAGAAAGCAACTCCCAACGAACTGTCGTAGGTGGGGAACAGGTAAGCACCCCTTCGCTTCATCTCGATTATTCCCCTGATTATTCCACCGATTACTCTCCTGACTATTCGTCCGACGGGCAGCAGCAATCTTCCCAAGGACCGGTTAGGCCACCATACAAGCGTATGCGCTCTCAGAGTGCTACTCCACCTAGGAGACGGCGCCATAGGAGTCTCTCCCCTAGCCGAGGGAATCTCCAAGAAACACTTTTTGCTTTTATGCAGGAACAGGCTGAAGTGAATCGTGGAATAAACGAGGCACTCACCTCTCTCCGTAAAAGCAACCCTTCAGCTGCAAGAGTCGAAGCTACAGTGCCAGGTTGTGACGCACCATCTTCACATACCTCAAGGCAAGGCGGGGAGCGAAAGAACGGTGGAACCATAGATCCTACGACCCAAGTCAATCAAAATCAGAATGGAGGATCCATGGCGCCAACGAATGTGAGCCTTATTGTGGAAGCCCTCACCAAACAGTTCAAGGAAAGCCAGGAAGCACTTCAGAAGTCCCTCCACGAGAGAATCGATCAGATACCAGGCGCTCCGCCTACATTGAAGAAGGTTGATGTTCAGCGTTATTCGCAATGACCTTGGAAGAAGAAGGCAGCCCCAAAAGCGATACCTAAAACGTTTAAAATGCCAAACATCCCTAGGTATCGAGGAACGTCTGATCCCAATGACCATCTCATGATGTTCAGTAACTTTATCAAAGCACTGACCTCACCGACGAGGAGATCGAGTCTGTTCAGTTGAAGAAGTTCGTGGAAACTCTAGCAGACGGAGCTCTGCGATGGTATTCAATGCTGCCACCCAACTCCATTGGATCTTTCGCAGAAATGGCCGAATTGTTCGTGAAAGCGCATACAGGTGCACAAAAAACGGAGACCCGCGTTGAGGACATCTTTGAGATCAAGCAAAGACCCGACGAGTCTCTCCGCAAGTATGTGGATCGTTTCCAGAGGGAACGAATGTTGCTCCCCAAAGTACCAGACAGATGGGCAGCAATTGCATTTACCAACAGCCTGGACATCAGGAGCTCGGAGGCCACGCACAGACTTTATGAGTCTCTTCGCGAGTTCCCAGCAGCCAGTTGGTCAGATGTCTACAATCGTTACAACTCTAAGGTACGTATCGATGAAGACAAATTAATTGGAACATGTACTCAAGGACGAACTCAGGCACGCAGCGGTGGACCTGGCGGAAAGGCCGAGTCAGAGAAAACGGACGTACGCTACGAACCGTAACCGGATCAGACACGCAGCCATTCCAAAGGACGCAATCGCAGCAACAAAGGATTATCTCGGCGGGATAATTCAGAGTCAAATCTTTGCGGAGCACCAAGCTTGCCAAGCTTCAACGTAGAAACGTCTGAGGTAGCAGCGGCACTCAAAGACATGGGAGAGAAGGTCAGATGGCCAAAAGACATGAAATCTGACCCGAGCAAGCGAAACCAGGATATGTGGTGCGAGTTCCATCGCGACCATGGTCACACCACCGAAGACTGCAAAGCCCTCAGGTATGAAATTGCTCATTTGTTGAAACAGGGATTCTTGAAAGAGTTCTTGACCGAGAAGGGAAAGCAGACTCATGCAAAAGCACAGCAAAGTAAACATGGCCCTCCACGAGCAGCCTCTCCGAGGAGGACAGTTAATGTTATTTCAGGCGGGATCGAGGTGGACTCTGTTACTTTCACGGCAAAGAAGTATGCAAAGGTTTCCATCACAAACAACAAACGCCCACGGTCAGAAGAAGTAATTACATTTGAAGATTCTGACGCAAATGGTTCGCAATTCCCACATGCTGATGCGTTAGTTATAATGCTACGCGTGGCGGAATTCGACGTCAAGAGGGTACTCATTGACGCAGGCAGCTCTGCAAATATCATCCAAGCACGGGTTGTCAGAGAGATGCAGGTGTCAGATAAGATAGTGCCAATATCTCGAGTTTTATCTGGTTTCAACAATTCCAGCGAGAAGACTCTCGGGGAGATTACCCTCACAACTCTTGCCGAAGGAGTAGCAAAGGAAACAACCTTCCATGTTGTCGACGCGGATCTGGCCTACAATATCATATTGGGCAGACCTTGGATCTACGACATGCAAGCTGTTCCTTCCACTTATCATCAGGTGTTAAAATTCCCATCCGAATGGGGAATACGTGAAGTTCGAGGAGAGCAGCGCTCTGCCCGAGGTTGCTATTCTGTGGCTCTCAAACTCCCCGAAGAAAACAAATAGCAATTACAGCAACCGGGACTAGACATACCACCCGAGACGGCTGAGTACGAAGTCCCAGAATTCATCACGAAGATGGACGAGAAAGAAAACCATATGCCAACCGTTGAAGCTTTGGACCCCGAAGAGCTGTTCGCCGACAAGCCAGAACAGAAAGTATATCTGGGGACCGAGCTAGACAAACGCCTACGAAGAGATATCCTTCAGTTTCTCAAGGAGCGGCATACAACATTCGCCTGGTCTTACGAAGACATGACAGGTATTTCTCCTGACATCATTACTCACAGGTTAAATGTAGATCCATATCACCGCCCGGTGAAACAAAAGACGCGCCACCAAGGAGCCTTCCGAAATAAGGTCATCAACAATGAGGTTGACCGGCTGCTGAAGATTGGTTCAGTACGTGAAGTCAAGTATCCAGACTGGCTAGCCAACGTAGTTGTCGTACCTAAAAAGAACGGCAAATGGCGAGTCTGCATCGACTTCACAGATCTAAACAAAGCCTGCCCGAAGGACTCATATCCTCTTCCCAGGATAGATCAACTGATCGACGCCACAGCCGGGCACGAAGTGCTAACCTTCCTCGACGCATACTCCGGGTATAACCAGATATTGATGGATCCCGAAGACCAGGAGAAGACAGCATTCATCACCTGTCGAGGTACGTACTGTTATAAAGTTATGCTTTTGGACTAAAAAATGCAGGTGCAACTTATCAGCGTCTAGTCAATCGAATGTTTCACGACCATATTGGTAAGACTATGGAAGTATACATCGATGACATGCTGATAAAATCTAAGCGAGCAGAAGACCATTTAGAACATCCGAAAGAAGCTTTTCGGATCCTGGATCAGTATAATATGAAGCTGAATCCAGAGAAGTGCGCTTTCGGAGTTGGATCAGGGAAGTTTCTAGGATTCATTATTTCTCAGCGTGGCATTGAAGTCAATCCCGCTCAGATAAATGCTATCGAATCAATTCCAGATATGCTTCAAAATCGAAGAGACGTCATGAGACTAACGGAGAGAGTGGCAGCCTTACGAAGGTTCATTTCTCGGTCATCTGACCGATGCAAAAGTTTCTTCGATGTCTTAAAATAAGACAAGGAGTTCGAATGGACTCCCGAATGCCAACAAGCATTGAGAGATTTGAAAAAGTATCTATCCAATCCTCCGCTACTCTCCACACCTCAAGAAGGCGAACAACTGTTGATTTACTTGGCAGTCTCGGAATCGTCGATAAGCGCTGTACTAGTTCGGGAAGACCAAGGTAAGCAACTTCCTATCTATTACGTTAGCAAAGCTTTAATTGATGCAGAAACGCGTTATCAACCTTTAGAAAAGCTGGCACTGGCATTAGTCGTAAGTTACGCCCTTACTTTCAGAGCCATTCGATAGTCGTGGTTACGACTTTCCCTTTGCGAAATGTTTTACACAAACCTGAATTCTCAGGAAGATTGGTAAAATGGGCTATAGAATTATCCGAATTTGATATCACCTATCAACCTAGAGTAGCAATAAAATCGCAAGTCCTGGCTGACTTCGTAGCAGACTTCAGCGCTAACATGTACCCTGAGGCGGAAAGGGAATATATTCTTTATGCAGGACAAGCAACCGGCACATGGACCCTTTATACAGATGGCTCCTCGAGCGTCAAGGGGTCCGGCCTTGGACTAGTTCTTATTACTCCATCCGGCGAAATGGTAAGGCAAGCTATCAAGTGCCCATTCATTACTAACAATGAGGCCGAATATGAGGCTGTTATTGCAGCATTGGAACTCGCCCGGAGTTATGGGGAAACTTCTGTCAAGCTGAAGAGCGATTCTCAGCTGGTGGTGAATCAAATCAATGGAGGCTTTGTTGCACGAGAATCCAGGATGCAAGCGTACCTCGCCCGAGTAAAAGAGCTTCTAGCACAGTTTGGCGAATGGGAAGCAGTCCAGATTCCACGGGAAGAGAATAATGAAGCCGATGCTCTTGCAAACATGCGATCAGTGGCAGAGATAGGGGCAGCTAGTTCCTCAACTATTGTTCAACTTCTCTACACAACCATGGATAGAGAAAAGTTTGAAGTCAACACCATTAATGCTACTTGGGACTGGCGAAACGAGATAACAAATTATCTTATCCTAGGAACTTTACCTGAAGATGCGAAAGCTGCACGCAAACTTCGAGTGAAAGCTGCCCCGTATACAATTCTCAACGGCGAGCTTTACCGGAGAATGTTCGCAGGACCTCTTGCAAAATGCCTTGGACCTAATCAGATCAATTATGTAATGAGAGAAGTCCACGAAGGCTGTTGTGGAAATCATTCCGGAGGTAAGACACTAACTCGAAAGCTGATTCGTGTAGGCTATTATTGGGACAAGATGGAGAAAGATACGAATGAATTTGTCAAGAAATGTGACAAATGCCAAAGGTTCGCTCATCTTCTACATCAACCAGCAGAGCCACTCCACTCAATAATCTCTCCATGGCCTTTCATGAAATGGGGGATGGATATCGTTGGCCCTCTTCCCACAGCGCCAAGAGGGATGCGTTTCTTATTGATCATTACTGATTACTTTACAAAGTGGGTCAAGGCAGCAGCGTACTCAAAGATACGACAAACGGAAGTCGTCGACTTCCTCTGGCGTTTTGTCGTATGTCGTTTTGGAGCGCCTAAGGAAATAGTCATGGACAACGGCCCGCAATTCGTCGGCCAGAAAGTGACTAGGTTCCTCGAGGATCATCATATCAAAAGGATCACTTCCTCACCATATTATCCTGTTGCAAATGGACAGGCAGAATCTACCAACAAAATCATCGTGGAATCCCTTAAGAAGCGCCTCGAGCAGGCAAAGGGATGTTGGGTAGAAGAGTTACCCGGAGTACTATGGGCTTACCGCACAACAATAAAAATGAGCACCGGAGAAACTCCTTATTCATTGGTATATGGTGCTGACGCTCTAATCCCGGTTGAAATCGGAGAGCCCAGCTTGCGATACGCACATGCAATTGAAGAGTCAAACTCAGTCAATTTATCCGAAGAGCTGGATCTTCTCGAAGAACGCTGGGAGCTTGCTCTTATACGGGTAATCGCCCAGAAAGAACGAGTCGAGCAATACTACAATCGGGGACTGCGCGTACGAAGCTTTCAAGTCGGGGACTTTGTACTCAGAAAAGTTTCCCAAAGCACACAAGAAACAAATTCAGGTAAGCTGGGTCCTAACTGGGAAGGCCCCTACAAAGTAATTGCTTCGGTAGGAAAAGGATCTTATCGTTTGGGACGACCAGACGGCTCTACTGTCCTGAACAACTGGAACGTGAACCACCTCAAAAGGTATCACTTCTGAGAGGTAAAACGGTTAGTCCTCTCACACTTAACTTTTATCTCTATGAAAAGTTCTTATTTTTAATTATGTATTCTTTTTTCTAAATGGTACTAACGACCTGAACAAGGTCAGATCCGTTTAGCTCAACTGGCAGAGCTCGAAGTTTTTCAACTTCGTGGCTATGGGTTCGAATCCCACAACGGACACACTCCTCGTTTGGTTATATGTGTTCTATATGCGACTCACTAACAACTCTTTTCATGTTATCACTTACGTGTTCTAACATAAAAACAAGGAGGGTGGTGAGAGGCCCCTGTAGGCCAGGTAAGACCTTCACAAAGGAGGCAAAAGACATTACCAAAAGGCAAAAGACCTTACCAAAAGGTAAACTCTACTCGAAGTTTTTCAAATCAAAAACTTTTACGTGACTACATCTTCCACAGCAAATAAGAGGAGTTAGTTCACAAATCAAAAACTTTTACGTGACTACAACTTCTACAGCAAATAAGAGGAGTTAGTTCACAAATCAAAAACTATCACGTGACAAAACTCCCACAACAAATAAGAGGAGTCGTTCACAAGTCAAAACTTTCAGTGTGATAAAGGCTTCCACGAAAATAAGAGAAGTCAATCACCAGGCCAATGACTCGGCCAGAGCCAATTCACAAAGCCCTACAGTAACTTTCAATCATCAAAACGATAAGCAAAGACATACGCACGGGGCAACAATTCGGATAACACCAAAAAAAAAACGACCATCATTCGATCAGACCAATGACAACTTACCTCTTCCTAAAGAAAGGTTAAGTTACGAACATTCGGTCACTTACAATTTACGGCCTCTTCTCAACGAAAGGCTAAGCTAAATTCACTCGGGCAGATTCTTGAGAGTACAGACTTAATAAAGTCCTGACCTCAGAAAAACACCCAGTCACAAGGCTCGAAAGCCACAATACATGCAAACACAAGATCGAAAAGTTCAAACTAAATATAGTCACTGGACAGATCTAAACAACATATATACATTATCTTTATAAATGGATAGAATGCCGAATACGGCTGACAGAAGTTTACAGAGTGCTCAAAGGCAAAACTTACCGGCCATACAAAGGACCAGCATGAAGGGCCATGACCAGGACTCAACGCACCAACTCCGTCAGTCCTGTCGTCATTCCCCGATTCCCCGCCGTCATCCTCGTCATCATCGTCATCATCATCACCTGCAGACTCTTCAGGAGAGAGACCCAATGCTTGGTGAATTCTTCGAACAGCGTTCTTTGTTGTCTGCAGCATCTCCTCGACGTTGATCTGTCCAGCCTGGATCTGCACAAGCAATGTACGCCTAGCTTCAAGAGCCGCGAGCTTAGTCTTGATTTCCGACTGATCACGCAGGTTCGCCAAGTCCTTGGTTAATGCAGCCTGAGCACTCATCAGCTGAGTGACCTGATCCTTGGCAGCCTGGAGATCATAACGGGCTTTAATTGATTCCTCATTTTCTCTCTGCAGACCCATCTCGAGAGATGCGCGTTCTTCATTATGGTTGCTCACAAAATTCCGGCATTCTTCAAGCAATCTCTCCAAACCCTGGATAGAGCGTGCGAACCCTTCCTTCTCCTCGAGAAGAAGGTCCTTTTCCCTGGTGAGACCGTTGATTTGCTCAACACGACCATTGTTGACATTAGTCAACCGATCAACTTCTCTACCAAGAAAACCACACTGCTCGATCAGAGTCTTGTTGTCCTTCAGAGCCTCCAGCAATTTTTTTTTCACCTCAACCACCTGATTAGCATTGTTGATCCTGGAGTGGAACATGATTTCGGCAGCCAGCATGCTCGACTAAAAAAAAAAAGAGCAAAGTAAGTCACGGTTAAAAATCCAAAACTAAGAGTTATTCCCAAAACAAAGCGGGGAAGAACTTACCCGGGCAGAATCAGAAGCAATCTGGAAAGCTAGTTCCTCATCGGTTAACTCCCTCAGTACCCACTCCTTACGAGGGCCGATGAGCGAAGAGACTGCCTTGGCCAAGCTGTGTGGTCTGGACACAAAGTTAACATCAGGAGCAAGTTTCAAAGTATGCTTTCTCTCACAAAAGTTGGGTTCCCAAGCCTGTTCAGAAGGATAGTTTGGCCCAAAATTGTAGCGAACTCCTTTGATGTCACTTAGCTCTGTACCACCACTAATGGCTGATCACCAAACGAACTGCGATAAGGAGAGATTAGAATCACCCTCCACTCCAGGGTTTATGGTCTCACAATCACGAAGAACGACGGGGATCGCCCCCTCAGTAGCCACGTTCTCCAGATCCTCGAAACGATAAACACGAGGACCCTGGCTACCTTCTTGGGGAATTCCTTCTTCTGCCTTTTCCTTCACTTCTTCTTCCTCTTCTTCGCCAACTTTTCTCTTCCCCTTATCTGCACGAGAAGGACCTGCCGCCGCCCCTACACTGACTCGGGGACTCCCCTGGGGAGTATGGACAGTATCCTCCTCGGCCCTCCTCCTGTCACTACGGAGATGAGGCCTTCGTCTAAGGGAAGCATCCTCTTCGACCTTCGTGTCCGAAAGAGTGATAACCTCCTTAGCTACTTCCTCTTCCCGTCCGGACTCGGGGACTCCAGCAGTACTAGCACCACCTTCCATGGGCTCCGGTACACTGGTCTTGGAAGAAGAATCGCCGCCAACTGACGAGGTTTGCCCGGCAGCCACGGAAGTCTTACGAGCAGACTTTTTCCGTGCTCCGCCCTCGCCTTGGCTCATTTTCTTCCTCTTCAAGGGGGCCAATCCACCGGACAGGAGTTCTTTGCCGCCCTCCCGGCTGCGCAAAGCCCCTACTGAAGCTAGTATAGCCTCAGCTTCAGCCTCTGGGTCAGCCACAGGTTCAGGAGGCCCGTCTTGAGGAGGAGCGGGAAAGAAACTTCCCGAAGTGCCCAAACCTGTTAAAAGGTAAAACGGTCAGCTATAAGGAAGTTCCAAAGGAGAAGAATGATCATACAAGCAGAAACATGCTTACCATGGTTCTTCACAGTCAAACTATGCTGAGTGACGAAATACATCCACTCTCTCTTTTCTGGAGAAAACTCCTTCAAAATTGGCCAAACCCATGCAGTCAAATCTTCAACAGAAATGAGCTTGTCATAGGGTTGCTTGGCTGCTACAAAATTGAACAGAGTTGGAAACCGAGAAGAAGAAAAAAAACACGAAAAGCGTTAAACAAAAGTACTCGGGGACTTACGCTTTTTATTCCAGACTTCTGGAAGATAGGCCTTGTCATCAAAAGTCAGGACCGATGAGCGCACAAACACAAACCGATGAGCCCAGTCGCGGTCATCGGTGTCCTCAGAACTGCGCACCAAACCTTTGCTTCCGCGCATTCTGGCATTTACATAGATGTCCTTAAAAATTTGTATACTATACAAAGAAATAAAATGCTCATAACTAAAAGATTGGTCGGTTTTAGCCGCGAACCAATCTAAAAGACTAACTATTCTATACATACCGGGGCTCAACTACCCCGGACAGAGGAGATACTCACGACAGAGCCTCTCCAACACAGGATGCAGGGGTAAACTGCTCCCCACGGTGAAGGGGTAGGTGCACATGGCTGTCCACCCAGCTCTTTGAGAAGTAATATTCTCTTCCTCGGAGACCGGTAAGAGGGGAATCTCATCGCTGCAGTTGCAGTCCACTCTTACTCGTGGGATCACTTCCTTCGTGATCCCAGATTTATATCTGTACGCCGGCCAGTTCCGCGTGTCCCCTTCCTTATTATGGAAGGACTTGATATTGCAGTCTGCTTCAAGTTCACCCCACTTCTTGGGGATTATCTCTGCAGCCGTAGCTTGTGTAGCCCGGGGCCTAGAAGCGGCCGCCGAAGAACTACCAACAACATCAGTACCCTGGTTTCTTCTGGATCGTGAAGACATGGTCGCAAGAAAAGTATGAAATTGTCAGAAAGAATTCAAAGCTAGTTCAGAGTATTTCCGAAGAACAGCAGAAGAAATAAAAGCAAGTAAAGGGCTTATCATCAAGCAAACCCCTATTTATAGGAGCAAAAATTCAGCCCCACTAACTTCCGTCAAGACACGTGGAAGCTATCAAAGAGACCTAGGTCAGATCTGGCCGTTAAATAGGGTTCATCACAGCTTTATAAAATCATCATTATCATGGAAAAGGGACAGTCACTTCGCGATCAGCAGGCGACGTGTGCACGTGACTGAAGCGGTTAAAATCATTACTTTTTACTCTTGGGTCACGCAATGGTCACTTCGGAGTAACCTGCAGTCTTACAGACGTGCCAGCTGCAATTACTTTTTGTTACGGCGCATTAAATGCGTACGTCATGAAGATTTTGTCATTTAGCGAATAAGGATCATACATCACCAAAATACGTCACAGAAAAACAAAAACTCTCCAGGGATTCCCGCCAAAAATTGTATCCACTCCTCGAACAGATACTCTGCTCGAGAAGTGCGGGGACTATCTGTATTGGATAAAAGCTGACTAGGCTTGAGAAGGTCCACGTGGCACAGACAGACTTTTCAACGGACAGGCACCCAATGGGCAGACAAGCATCGTGAACAGGCCTAAAGAAGTTGCAAAGCATCTCAACGGTCAACACTAATTAAATGAGCACTAATCACATTGATTACCCACGATCAACCTATTAATGACAATTAACCCAGCGGCTTTAACTCGAACGGATAGGCGACCGGTGTTTACTTATCCCAACGGATCCACACCCAGCAGTTACAAAAATCTCAATGGGTGCTCACCAGACTTATAAATAGCACCCACCTTAATCGATTATGTATTCGGGAACCTCATATCTGAAATATCAATAAACTACTCTCTCTCTCTCTCAGTCTTGCTTAGTTATTCCCTTTGCTCTTGTTTAGTTCGGTACTTTACTCATCAAACGGGCAATCGATATCGAAGAAATCTCCCCGAGGACGAGTGATACGATACGGTTTCTTCTCTTTTATTTACATTTCGCATATTATTCTTTAACTCATACGAGCATAATCTTCTCATCTCAGTTTATCATATAGACTCTTAATCTCAGCTGTTGACCGTGACCCCGCAAATACAAATTTAATTGTTAATTGGCCTAAAATCGAATCTAGGTTAAACAACAATGAGGGGAGGAATAGTTTAATTTTATGTCCAAATGGTTCCAATGTTATAGAAATTTTCTCTGTCTTCATCCTGCAATTGGCATATAAAATAAGAATAAGAATATCTAAATGAAGTGCTTTATCCATTATTATCAAGTTTTAGTCTGATAAGAAGATATGAATGCTCTAGTTAATACACAAGAAATTTTTATTTCCTGAAATTCCATGCACTAGAAAAAAATAAATTAAATTACAAACACTAAAGAGAGAGAAGACAACAGTCATTTTTAATATTTTGCTCTTGACCTTTTAGGTTTGAGAAACAATAACCCCTTAACTTATTGAGTGGGATGAAATCTCATTTATTATTTTTTTTTGTCAAACACAGAAATATTTCATTAAAAAGCTTAAAACATAGTTACATAGTTATAGTAGTAGCATCTAGTACTGATAGATTACCAAACATTGCTAGATTATTACACACCATAGTAGATACTTTTTTCCTAGATAATACTACACCCCGCTTATCATTTCTAAGAAGTTTAACCACAGATTGAGGGGGTGATACAAAAGATACTAGATTTTGGATTGAACTAGTGAGAGCTCCTTTCTGTGCTAATGCATGGGCCACTTTGTTTCCATCACGGAAGCTATGCCGAACTATTGGAGTCCCCAGTGTCGTCAGCAAGAACCTGCATTCCAAGAGTAGGTGAGCATAAAGTGGCTTTGGTGTCTTAAGCAGTTCTATTATTTCTGTGGAATCTGTTTCCATTTCAAGGGGAGCGAGACGATTATCCTTAGCCAGTAGGAGACCTTGTTTAAGGGCAAGAAGTTCCATATATGTATCTTACACTAACGCATGAGTTAGATTATGAGATGTATATTTAATATGCCAAAGTTGACATTATATTATGATGAACGATTATCTTTTTCGTAAAAAGAAAAGTTATCCAAATATCTCAAACGATATCGTGTAGAAAATAATAAATTTCATCAAGCATTATGATATTCTCAAGTAAATTTTTTTAAATAAATAAAAGAGTCTGTCAGAATGACATTTTATATGTGGTTTAGAAAAATAAAATATATTTTATCACTTATACATTATGTGTAACATTCAAAATCGCAAGCTTGAAAGTTTTTATTTTAAGAATTAATTTCTAACAAAACGTTAACAAAAATAATTAGACCTTTGAATATACGTAAGAATGACAAGAAAAAAATATTATATACAAAAAAAAATTTACTAGATAAATCACAGGCAATGATATATGTCATAAAATGTGTGCAGTCATATTTAGAATTTGAAGCTCTGCAAAAAAAAAAATTATGAAGTCAGATTAGGTTTTGAAGTTACAAGAAAAGCTAAATTAAAGGAAAAAAAAAATACACAATTTTAATTTCTACACAGTACTATTGTTTAATATATTTTTACTAATCAAATAACTTTTTAAAGTTGCTATATTAATTGAGAGTCATGTCTACAACAACGAAGGTGGAGAGGTTGTTTCCGATAGACGTCCAGTTAGAGAAAAACTTACAAAAATACCATGGTAAAGAAAATAATGACATAAAACTTAACAAAGGTAGATATAAAATATCAACAGCAATAAAGACAAAGAATAGGATAGAAACATAAATAGTATATATAGGGAACAATACAAATACTGATATGACATAAATCTCTCGGCAATTATTCAATATTCTACGCTAATCCTTGACCTTTAGTCTTTCCTATCTAGGGCCATGTCTTTGGTGATCTGAAGGTGAGTCATGTCATGCCATATCAAATCACCTCGCTCCAATTCTTCTTTGGTCTACCTCTACCTCTCGGTAGACTCAGCACTCCTAACCTTTCGCACATCCTTACTGGACCATCTAAGCTCCTCCTTTTCACATGCTCAAACCATCGCAGTTTCGCTTCTCGCATCTTGTCCACCACCGAAAATACTCAACTATCATATATGACCTCGTTCCTGATCTTATCCATCCTAGTATGCTACACATCTATCTAAGCATTCTCATCTCTACTATGCACATCTTCTAATTAAATGTATGAGTTTTTGACTGGCCAACACTCCGCCTCATACAACATAGCAGGTCTAACAGCTACTCTATAGAACTTACCTTTAATTCTACTAACGAGCCTCCACTTTATCCAACCCACTCATATACGATGTGTGACATGAAAGTCAATTTCTCCATTATCTTTTAGCCAAGATACTTGAAACTTCCTCTCCTAGGAATGACTAGAGTACCAAGTGTCACTTCCACATCTAATTCAAGAGATGCATCACTAATCTTGCACTCCATATACTATATAAGGGTTATTGCCGACCTTTTGAAAATGCATGAAATAATTCAATTCACTTTTCGGCGTTGATGCAATGTCAAGGGGATTAATTGTCACATTCAAAAGGTGAAGGGTGTATTGTTTCCTTAACTCAAAAGGTTAAGAGGGTTACGTGGAATTTACAATTATTCCTGCGTCCAAAGATGTAAGATGTAAGATGTAAGATTTAACAAAATATAAATACAGAATTATTTATTAAGATAAAATCACGAGCCCACAAGCTTCTTGTCTTTCTTTAAGGAATCGAATCACTCATCATTATTCAAGGCTAACATTTTAATTCCTCTTAGTACAGAATGAGATAACAATTCTACGATAACGACACTTCAAACAGTAGAATTTGGCGAACTCAAAGTAACAGAACAAATCACACGGCACTTACTTTTACATTTGAAAGTAACGTAAAAATGAGAGTAGACAAATCAGAATTTTGTAAGAAAATCTGCGGAAATTGACGAATACTTATAGCTAAAGAAGAAAATCGGAAGGAATAGGCTCCATTCAAAAGGAAGCACTTTCGTTTTTCTTTATAATAAACATAACGGGGAAAATAAAACGGATGTCCAAAAAATTAATTCATACAATTGATCGAATTTGTTATGTACTCGAATTTAAGACTGAATTTATAGAAAATGAACTTGTATTATTCAATCAATTACAATGATTCCCAACTATTACAACTCTGAACAATACAAGATGAACAAGAAACAAAGAAGAATGAAGAGGAAAACGGGAAGAAGAAGAGAAAAGGAAGAAAATTTATAGAGAGAAAGTATAGCTTTAACTGAATTCATAATTGCTATGGCAGTTATTCCTTTTCCATATTATGGTTGGGAATTCTTTTAAGGAAGACGCAATCTCAGCCTTTCATCCTAACTGCCTTTGAGCTCGTTTCCTCAGCTGTTAGATCAGCTCCTCATGTGACTTTTAATGAAGTCACGTGTTTGCTTCTGTTTTTCCTTTTTCTTCTAATTTATTTTATTCCCATTTATTTCTTTTGCTATTTCTCAACTATAACAATACAGTTCCTTTCAACACAGACTTGACCTCAAGGCTGTAGCGTAGCTATGAATTCTGGAAATTGCTACTTCAAATGATCCCATCTCTCCCACGTGGCATCCTCTGGAGCTAAGTTCGACCAATGAACCAAGACTTTGATTACAGCTCGGTTGCTCTCCTTCACCATCTGTCTCTGCAGAATTGCCAAAGGTTGAACCAATAGTTGACCTTCACTTCCGCACAAAGGTGGATTCTGCTGAGACGGAACTTGAGGTCCCACCCTTTTCTTCATTTGTGACACATAAAAGACTGAATGTATGAGAGATCCAACTGTTAATTCCAATTTATAAGCTACAGGTCCCACCTTTTTAAGCACCTTATAAGGGCCAAAGTACTTAACACATAGCTTCACATTCTTCCTTACATTGATTGATACCTGTCTGTATGGTTGGAGCTTCAGTTATACCCAATCACCCTCATGTAACACCCTCTCAGACCCCCCTCAAATCAGTAAAAAAATTTCATCCTAGCTTGTGTTTCTCTTAATTTCTGTTGTAGAGTCTGTAACATCTATTGCCTTTGCAGTACTAGAGTTTTCATTGATGGAGCTGGTGACTGAATCTGAGGTCCAATAGATAGCTGGGGTAGTTCATAGCAATATAATGCCCGAAAAAGAGTACATTTGAGGGCTATGTGAAAGTTTGTATTATACTACCACTCAGCTAGAGTCACCTATTGCATCCAAGTTGGAACCACTGCACTAATGGTCATAGTGTTGCCTGACAGTATAACTTCATGATCTTCCTTTTCCCTCTTTTTTTACAAGGCATCAGCTGCCTTGTTATCTGCTCCCTTTTGTACTGCACTTCATAGTCCAGTCCCAATAGTTTTGCCAGTCCTTTCTGCTGCAATGTTGTGGTAATTTTCTGCTCTAGTAGGTACTTGAGGCTCTGGTGGTCAGTTTTGATCACAAAAAGACCAAACTTGATATAGTGTCTCCATCTATCAACAGAAACTAGGACAGCCATGTATTCTTTCTCATAGGTAGATAGGCTAATATGCCTTGCTGAAATAAGCTATGGGCCTACCCCCTTACTGCAACACAACTCCAATACCTCTAGATCTAGCATCAGTTTCAATGGTGAATGGCTTCGTAAAGTCGTCCAGTACTAACACATGTGCTTGAGCCATAGCCAACTTCAGCATGTCAAAAGATTCATCAGCTTTTGAACTCCATTCAAAGGCCATTTTCTTAAGCAAGTTGGTCAATGGCCTGCTTACTTTCCCATAGCTTCTAATGAACCTTCTATAGTAGCCTGTGAGACCTAAGAAGCCCCTCAACTCCTTCATATTCTTAGGTTCGGGCCATGTCTACATAGCTTCAATCTTTGCTGGATAAGTAGCCACACCCTCTCTTGAGATGATGTGCCTTAAATACTCTACTTCTGCTTGACAAAATGAGCATTTAGACTTCTTAGCAAATAGCTTTTCATCCCTCAGCTTCTGCAACACCAGTTTCAAGTGCACAAGATAATCTCCCATAGTAGCACTATGGACTAAAATGTTATCAAAAAAATACCATAAACTTTTTGAGATAATTGCTGAAGACATGACTCATCAAACTTTGAAAGGTGGTATCGGCATTTGCGAGGCCAAAAGGCATGACTTTGAACTCAAAATGCCTATGATGAATCCTGAACCCAGTTTCATAGACATCCCCACCTCATCCTGATCTAATGATAGCCAGCTCTAAGGTCTAACTTAGAATATAGTTTAGACCCTGCTAGTTCATCCATTAGGCCATCCGCTAGTGGTATATGGAACTTATCATTTACTGTGATGTTATTCAAACCTCTATAGTTAATGCAGAACCTCCAAGTGCCATCCTTCTTCTTGACTAGCAATACTGGTGATAAGAAGGGTGAGTGGCTTGGCTGGATAATGCCACTCTTGATCATTTCTTGCACCTGCTTTTCAATTTCATTCTTTTGGTAATAGTTGCATCTATATAGTCTGATGCTGACATGATTTGTTCCAGGTTTAAGTGGAATGGTGTGGTCATAGGATCTTTGGGGTGGTAAGGTTTTTGGCTCAGCAAACACATCTGCATATTTGTCTAGGAGTTGTTCTAACTATTGGGGTAGTGGTTGCTTTACTGGTGCTGGTTCAGATTGCATGGTAAATAGGTGAGTTAGTAACACATAACCCTTTCTCAAGAGTTAAGTTACAGCAGAGGCCTTGATTGTCTGTAATTTCCCTTATTCCTCCATGCCTTTCAGGTCAACTCTTTTTCCTTTCTGTGTCACCTGCACCTTACACTGCTCAAATTCAAACAGGAAAGGGTTATGCACCCTGATCCAATCCATACCAAAAATAACATCACAGGACATGGTTATGCACCCTGATCCAATTCAAACTCTACACATTGTACCTTCCATTTGAATTTGGGGCAACTCTGAACACTCATCATTTGGCTCCCATCAGCTACTGATACTCTCATATGGTAATCATTGAGTACATCACAACCTATTTCCTTAGCTGTCTGAGCATCCACAAAGTTGTGAGTGGAGCCTGTATCAATCAATATAGTCAGCATTTTTTGTTAGATTTTCTTTGCAACTTCATGGTATTAAGGACTACAGTTCCTGTCATGGCGTTTAACCTGGTTTCTTCATTCATCACTATATCAGAATCATCCTCCATTATAATCAGGGGTTCCTCCACATCCTGGTCGGGTTCTACTTCCCCTTCCAGTGCATTAAGTTGCTTAGGCTTGCACTAGTGCCTAGGGTGGTACCTCTCCCACATCTCCAACATGCTCCTGACACTCTTCTATAATTTTTCCCTTCAGCTTTAGGCATAGTTGTCCCTGTTACATTAGCTTTAGCAGGAAGACCCTCTCCTCTGGTGATCATAGGCACATGTTTGGGGTTATATTGGCCAGTACCGAAGGTTTTGCCCCAATTTCCTCTAACTTTTTTATTTATGCCTCTACTAACTTTTCTTATTGTCTTGCTAATTCAACAGCCTGGCTTAAGGTCTGAGGTGTATGAATTCTCACTGCAAATTTGATCTCCTCTTTCAAGCCCCTCAAAAAACTACTGAGGAAATAATCTTCAGGCATGGTCGAGTTCTTAATCAACACCCAAGCCTTAAGTTCTTCAAATTTTTCTAAGTAGTTGTCTACAATAGATTCTTGGGTCAATTTGTTAAATTCGTCTATCAGATTCTGATCAGCTACATTCTCAAACCTCTTACACAATTCTACACAAAATTCAATCCATATAACTTCACCACTACTTAACTGATATGAATGGAACCAAGTTTCAGCCTTACCAGATAGATATAGAATGGCTACCTCCAATTTCTGCTGTAGATCCTGAATTTGATGCACCACAAAGTATCTTTCAGCTCTTCTCACCCATACTTTGGGTCAATTCCTTCAAACAATTAAAATTCCAATTTAGGTTTGGGAATCTGCATGACATTAATTTCACCATTCCAATTTCCTCCAACTGCAACCCTAGGTCGAGGTAGCAATCCATCACCTCTTACTACTGCGTCATTGGGATTTCTATTAGCCTCTGCACCTCTCCTTGGTTCCGTAGAATTCAGCCATTGTTGCATCATCTCCAGTATCATCTCCATTTGTGATGACATCTCATCCAGTTGCGCATATGATTTCCCCAATTTTTTCCACTGTTTCTACACTCTGTTGGCGGAACTGGGTGTCCCATTTCTTCCATTTGTTTAAGTCTAGTTACTTCCGCCATTGTTGCCAAGCTCGAAGCTCTGATACGAACTGTTATGCACTCGAATTTAAGACTGAACAAGAAATAGAGAAGATGGGAATAAGAAGAGAAGAGGAAGAGAATTTAGAGAGAGAAAGTATTGAGCTTCAACTGAATTTATAACTGCTATGGCAAACTTTCCATTTTAAGGTTGGGAATCCTGTTAAGGAAGACACAATCTCAGTCTTTCATCCTAACCGCCTCCGAACTCATTTCCTCAGACGTCAGATCAGCTCCTCATGTGACTTTTAATGAAGGCACGTGCCTGCTTCTATTTTTCCTTTTTCTTCTTATTTCTTTTATTCCTATTTTTTTATTTTTTTGCTATTTCTCAACTATAACAGAATCCGAGTCCGAAGTCGAGCGAGCAACGACACGAGAATTTTCTTCTTCTCAACCCTTCTAAAATTATTAGAAGTCCTTCTCTATTTAAACCCAACAATAGTCTTTTCCTCTTTTTATGTGGAACAAAGTTCCTTTAGGAGACTTTTCACTTTCTCCATTTCTCATTCAGATCGCTTTATCTTTTACCCCCAAAAACCAACATTTACTCTTTCACTAAGAATTAATTTAGTAATTAGAATTTTGTTTGAACTTAAATGTGATTAATGGAAACAAATATATATCATATATAAATTAAGAGTAAATTCCACTTTATATATTAATTTTTAAGGGTCGAGAAACGATACCCTCTCCACCTTTTAAATGGGAACGACAACCACTTATAGTTGAGAAACAATACCCATCTACTTTTTTATTGGAACCATTACCCCTTGCTCAGTATTTTTTAAGTAAAACTTGAAATGAAATAACAATTAAAAAGTTTTGTCCTTTTTCTCTTACATGTTTCTTTTAATAGTTTTCAACAATAAATTACGAAAGAATAAATAAGGACATTAAGAAAACTTGTGCTTTTGTGCCATGCACTCATTTTTTTCATTAAAATGTGATTTTATATGCACAACAGACATCAAAAGCATATTATAATAAAATAATGAATTTAGCGAGATTTGGATATAAAGTAAAAATACTAGCAAAAGTTTCGATATAAAATTTGTATTCCAAACATCAAACTGAAAGAAATGACAAACAAACTAATCCTCTTTGTCAGTTTTAAAATCGATAAAGAGGCACAAAAGTAATTTGCTTGTGTTTGTGACAACGATGCTAATAGATATTCGAAGGCTTATTTCTGTTTTAGAAAGTAACTTGAAAATATGAAATGCATAATACTATGTGGATTTTTTCTTTTGACTCGCTGAGAAGATTCATATAAATTCTTAAGTCTATCTCTTGAGCTACATTTTACGAAGCTCCGTTTGGACATAGTTTTTGAAAAGATTTTTTAAGAGTTTTTGGGCGAAAAAAGTGTTTGTTTATGCTTTTTTAGCAAAATTTGTCCCAAAAACTCCAAAAAAACTCAAGAACTGGTCTTGTGCTGTTTTTTGGCCAAAAACTAACATTTTGCTCATCAAATTTCATTTTCATAAGAGCTCAAAGGCTCTTTTAAGCCAAAAAATTTGTTCCAAAAAAATATGTCCAAACACTTTTTCGTTTTCATATCAAACTTCACCCAAAAAGTGTTTCCTACAAAATATTTGAGAATCTATGTCCAAACGCTTTTCAATAAACAAACAAAAAAATCATCATTTGATCTGTACGAAGGTAGCGTTAAAAATATTCACTCCAAAAAAGTATTGTTCTTACTTTTTACAATGAAATGGTGACATTTTTTTCTCATAACCCATTGACTTTTGACTTGGGGGAGTGGGGTATCTTTTCCCAACCATAAAAGGGTTATTGTTTCCATTTAAATAATTTTAAAAGTGAAGGGGATAAAGGAGGATTTACTCATAAATTAATACACAATACATTTCTGAACCTAATGTGATTTGTTAGCATGATGAAGTAGATATGAAATGAAAATTGTGATAAGGGATGACTAACCAGAGGTGACGCGTAAATGGAAGCAAGCTTCCTAGGAGAGAGTAAGCCACAAAACAAAAATGTCATTTCAATGTTTAAAACTTAATTGAATTGATATTATGTAATTGACCTCTAAACTATCCACAACCTCTTCTTCATTTGTCAAACAACACGATTCCCTTAGATCCTTCTCTCCAACATGGCAACTTAATATATACATATAATCTTTTGTAATTATAAATTATCCGCATTTTCCTGTTATATCTTAGAAAAATCCTAATCTTTGTAAGATAATGGAGGTGCTCACAAGTCACAATTCCAAAGATAGGTGGTATCCAAACCAAGATTGGGGGACCATCGCAAGCCAATTTTGGCTTCTTAAATGACCAACTACATAACAAAAGGTCAAAATCCATGTAAAGTATGATCTGATGGGATGTATGGAGTATTTTGAAATTTGAAAGCTAGCTAGTGTTTGGGCATAAATTTGGTTGAGACTTAAAGAAGTGAGTTTTTGATTTTTAAGTTTGATAAATAATTTTTGGAATTTCAAGTTTTATTTGGACATGTATATTACTAAAAAAAAATTGAAATTTTGTGAGCGAAAATTTCAAAGTTTTCAAAAACTGGTCCAAGCCACTTTTTGAAATATGAAAAACCCATCTTCGAAAACTGCTAAATTTTAATAACAAACACCGTTTTTCAAATATAATTTGAAAAAAACGTGTCCAAAAACTATGGACAAGCAGGAGCTAAACTTCAGAACCAGATATTAAGCCCCCGTTTGTTTATAGTTTTTGGGGTTACTTTTTTAGAGTTTTTTTGGGGAAAACTTATTTGTTTATAAAATTTGGCCAAATCTGAAATTCAAGATTTTAAAAATTGGTTTAGAAAAAAAGTATTTTTCCCACTCACAAACTTCTAATTTTTTTTCAAGTAAAATGTATGTCAAACACAACTTCAAGTTCAGAAAATTCTTTTTCTAACTCAAATTTTCAAGTTTCAACCAAATGTCCAAACGCTAGCTAGCTAAAATTTTAATTTAAAGTGTGTTTGGTAGACTACTTGTCTTTGGGAAGTTTCCTTTAATTTATTTGCATAATATGAACAAAAAAAAAAATTCCATAAGCTAAAGCGCGTTGAATTTGAAAGAGGAATACTGGCTAATTACTCAAATTTATAATATTTAGTGTGGAAATTACGATATGCGTAGATGCAAAATCTCCAAACGCTTCAAAAACATCATAATCCATAAGTTCAAAGAGTAATTGGCACCTCAACTTTACCACTTTACCAAGTTCTCCTTAGCTGCAAAGACTTGAAATGAGTCTGGGGGAGATGATACTGTATAATCAGTACTTAATTTACTAGTACTTTCTCCATTCTAATTTACATGACATAATTTGAAGTAAGAGGATCTTTTAATTGTAACTTTAGACATATAATTTAAGTTTTTAAAATAAAATTTATATATTTAAATCAATATAAAAAAAATACTATAAGTCATCGACAACAACAATACCCAGTATATATATATATATATTAGTTGCGTCACATAATTGGAAACAAGAGTATATTTTCCAAGAGTATCATAAGACATTGACAGGAGATAACTACCAAAGAAATATAAGTAAAATTTAGTTTATTCTTCTCGTGATTGAGAAAATTCAAGAAAAGATAGTGCATGAAGTGGACGCCAAAACGATCAACTTCTCCTCTATTGTTTAAACTATTCCGATCCCTTAAATGAATACATAATTCGATTATTTTAACTAGAGTATTCTTTTACTCCTACAAGATTGTCTGAGTTGGGTGTGTATGTATGTACATGCAAGCCAACACTGTCAACATCCCCAAAAAGTACTGTCCATGAAAATTTCCCAATTCAAAACTACTGTTATATCTTAATGCATACTTTCTTATTTCTTTCTTTCATCTTTCTTTTATTTAATTTTTTTTTTTTTGGGCTGAAGACTTAAATAATGTATAGCTGTTATTACAAATTCTCATTCTCCGTTTGTTGGTTCCAATTTTTCTCAAGTCTTATGTGATCTATATTCAGTACAAGATCTAGGCACGAGGCCTTGTTTTTGAACCAAGAGACAAAATTGGCTGGTGAGTTCCTCAAATTGGTACAATTAATCTAACAAGAAAACAGAATAAATTTGGACACATGCTTTTGTTTCATTTCCAAAGTGGGAATCGATGATTCTATGAGATAAGTGGAAGAGTGATCATGAGGTGTGTCTTAAGACTTTAGGGGCTAGAAGTTCATGCTTTCTCGCTATGATGATATTAGACCATCCCTAGCCCGTTCATTAATGGCCAACATTTAGATGTCCTCATCTCTTAGAAGCAATTCCTTGAATTTATCTTCCGTTTCCTTATGTCTAATACTTGGGAAAATTTGACTGTGTCTATCTAGAATAGGAAATATTGATGTATTATGGCTAATCCAATTGAAAAGAGAATAAACATAATGAATCTCAAATACTCCTTCAAAACTAATTCGTCAGTTACTTAATTATATAAATATCTGACGATCTGGACCACTATCTGTTAGGAATATCTTATCCTTTATGCGGACTTAACATTAACTTGAATATTTGATAAAATAAAATATTCTAAACAAATATAGTCGGTAGACGTGACATTTGTTGGGTGTTAATGAAGGAAAATGGTGTGAAGGAAAATGGAGGAAAAGTAAAAATGCTCTTTTTTAAAAAGAAAGTGCACATTCTTTCATATTTGTAGGAAAAGATTTTTATTGGGTTTAAATATATAAGTACTTCTATTAACTCCTAAAAGAGTTAAGGTACTTCTTAGTTCTTCCTAGGCAATAAGAAACCGTGTCAATAACTACTTATCTACTGTGTAGAGCCAAGAATCCTCCCCTTCTCTCTGACCCCTTTCCTTTTTCTTAGTTCAATAAAGTAAAATACTACTCTTCCTATGGCTTCCGATCAACATTACCCTACTCCTCCAACATTGAATCCACCCCTTAAACCACCTGATTCCCCCATAAATGTTTCTAAAAGTAGCCAATCCATCCTTGCATGCACTAATCATGGCTCCTCCTTGGATAAATCATCCTATTCACAAAAGGTAATTACTCCTACTATTACGCAAGCTCCTACAAACTATTTCGTGAATCCATCAACAAATATTATATCCATGCAATCTGACCCGTTGAAGGAAGGTGCATTAATGGATTCTATCTCTTTATCCCAAGAAAAGAAGCAAAGAATATACTCTCCATGGATTAATTCCGTAATCCTTAAATTACAAGGGAAACGACTACATCATCAATACATCTATGAGAAATTAAGGAAGTCATGGAATTTGAAGGAGGAATTTCCACTAATTGATTTGGGAGACGACTATTACATTGCGAAATTATCTAGGCATGAGAGCTTACATAAAATCCTCACTGAGGGACCATGGTTCATCAATGGTTTTTTCCTATCTATAAGATGTTGGGAGCCAAACTTTGTGGCTTCAGAAATTAAGATCTTTACTACTGCCATTTGGGTATGTCTACCAAGTTTGCCTACGGAATTCTTTGATGAAATTATTCTGAGGAAAATTGGTACTAAACTTGACAAGTTATTAAAAGTGGATTTCAAGACCTCCACTGCTATTAGAGCAAGATATGCTCGATTATATGTGGAGTTTCCATTAGATGTCCCAGTCAAGAACCATATCTTCATTGAACATTACAAACAAATGGTGATTTACGAAGGGGAAAATATTTTATGCAAATCATGTGGTCGATTAAGCCATCTAAGTGATAGTTGTCCCTATAAACCTCCTTCAAATAACCTTGATCCTATTCCTACTCCTCTAAACTCTAACACACCAAGCCCTAAATTAAAAGCCAAAATGGGGGAGGATGAATGGCAAACTGTGCAATTCTCCAAGAAAAAGAAGATCCAGACATTAAATGGAAAGTATATTAATCTAGCTCCATCTACAAGCAAGGTCAGTCCATCGGAGACAGGTAAGTATCATCATCCTTCTCTTAAATTAAAGCCTACCTATAGAGTGGTAAATGACAGTAGTATTAGGTCTCCTAAGAATTTAATTAGTAAAACAATTAATAAATTCAGTATCCTTAATATGACTACTAATGATGATCTAGATAAACAAATTAAAAAGAAGACACATCATCAGTCATTGCACTCGAGGATTCAAACCAAATTCATAAGGTTTGCATGCAAAATCTTTTGACCAAAAATTCTGAAAGTGAAATGTTTAATAGTGATGACATGTCCAAATACGTAGATAATTACATGACAAAAAAGGTCCCCACGTCCACTTGTCCAATGGAGAGCCAAAGTATGTTACAAAATGACATGCACATTGACCCTGTGGCATGCATTAAACCTGACAAGGCTACACAAATAAACATGGCCACTACTTTATCCTCTTCAAATATGTCAGAAACATCCACTGATTTCTCTTCACCGTCCAAGATAGCCAATCAAAAAACAAATATTGATCTTGCATATATTTCTGACCTCTTTCCACAATCTTTCTCTCCTAAAAACACGCAACCCTACATGCAAAATAAGACAATTGTTTCTTCTATTAACACTACTCCTATTACTTCTTCAACTATTTATAAAAACCAAGATGGGCAAACTAAATCTTCAAGCCTCAAGGAAAAAATCAAGGAAACTAGTAAGGAAACTGCTCAAGCAACACCAACTGAAAAAGAAAATGAACAACTTAAACCACCAAAACAATGCTCAAATGAATTAAGCAAATCCAAAATTAAATCAACCTCTAATCTTTGCACTACCACAAGCTCCACTCCAAGCTCCTCAGTCGTGGGTGGAATCAACATTATGGGGTCATGCAATAGCACTTCCGATGGAGATCAATGGACAACAAGCTTTTGTGGTCATACAAAACCCACAATATCTTGCACAAATTGTGAGCGAGGGCATGCATCTCACGATGCAAAATTATATGAACAACATGTGGCCTCAATTTCTTCAGGGAATGCCACTACCAGACCAACCTCTAGTGGATCTCCTATTTTTTCCCCTACACGTGTTACCTCCACAGAACCCTATCTTCACACCATGGGACCTAATCTTGAATCAGCCCATGCATGCATTAATAGACAGGAATGGGATGTATCCAACTTGAATCCAACAAATGTACACCCCAATCCTCCACCCCAAATGGAAATAGATGTCCCTCCTCCACCATCACCAAGGAACAATCACAATCCACTAGAACAAGAGCAAAACGTGAGAAGGGAACAAGAAGTCGTGTTAAGGGGGAGGGAGAATCGCACGGAATTTGCAAACCTAAAGGAAATAATAATTCTCCTATTCAAACAAAGACTAGACAGAAAAACAATCTTAACTTGTCACAAGAATCTATTCAAATGCTCCTTAGATGTGAGAGCCCAATCAAACAAAGCAGTGGGGAAGTATGCAGTGGTTCTCAACTCTACCTTGAGAACTGATGAAGACATAGTTGCTCATATTGTTAATGCAAACTCTAACATGATTGGACAAAACAATATAATAGTTTGGAATGCTAGGGGTGCTCATAGTCCAGAATTTCGTAAGAATTTTGGTGCTATTTTGGAAGTTTATAAACCTATTGTTGTAGCTCTATTAGAAACCAAGATGGATGATCACCATGACTTTAGAGTGAGGTATGACTTTACTGATTTTGCTGAAATCCCTGCTGAGGGTCGATCTGGTGGAATTGTTCTCCTATGGAAAAATGAAAATGTGAATGTCACTGACATTCATATTAATGGAAATGAGTTGCATGCCATGATTAAGGTACTTCACCCTACTCTTAATTTTACTTGACTTTTCTCTATTGTTTATGCTACTAAATGTTATATTCACAGAGAATTATTATGGAAATATCTAATGACTGTTTATGATAATTATAAAGGGCCTTGGTTGGTTAGTGGAGACTTCAACCAAGCTTTAAATCAGGAGAAAAAATGGGGAGGAAGATCTTTAAATTTAAGGAATGCTTCTCACTTTCGAGACTGTCTAAATTATTGTAAATTAGTAGACCTAGGATTTAAGGGTCCAAAATATACTTGGTCCAATCATAGATATAAAAAGGGTCTCATTTTAGAAAGATTAGATAGATGCTTAGCAAATTTTGAATGGGTCTCCTTGTTTAAAGATGCTAGTGTTGTCCACTTACCTAAAATCTATTCGGATCATAACCCTATGTTAATTAACCTCAATAGACAGCCTACTAGCAATTATGAGAAACCTTTTAGACTTGAGACTATGTGGCTATCTCACCCTACTTTTAGAAAATTAGTTTCGGATGCATGGAACAATAGACCTTTAGATGAAGCCATTAAGTCTTTTCATAACAATGCTATTGTTTGGAATAAGGAAACTTTTGGTTATAGTTTTAAAAAGAAATCTATAATCCTTGCCAGACATAATGGAATTCAAATGTCTCATAAATATAATACAAGTTCTTTTCTCCAGACTTTAGAAAAAGACCTCATTAGTGAATATAACACTATTTTAAAACAAGAGGAGGAATTCTGAAAGTTAAGGTCTCGAATTGATTGGCTAAACTTCAGAGATGCAAATACTGAATTCTACCATGTGACTACCTTAAATCGAAGGAGGAAAAATCGTATCACTCACTTTCAAGATGATAGTGGCAATTTAATTTTTTAAACTAAGGAAGTTTTTTATCATGTTACATCTTACTTTGAATGCTTATACAAATCAAATCATTTTTTCAGTAAGATGAAACCTTTAGAAGATAATGCTGGATGGTTTAATAGAGTAGACCTTAGTATTTTGGACAAATCCCTAAGTAATTGTGAAATTTCTAATGCTTTATTTTCCTTTAAACCTCACAAATCCCCCGGACCTAATGGTCTGCATCCCATTTTTTTTCAAAAATACTGGGGGATTGTTGGTAACTCAGTGATAAATGTTTGTCATCATATTTTTCAAACTGGTGAGAAGCCTGAAAATCTAAATTCCACCTATATTTGCCTAATTCCTAAAATTAAAAATGCTGTAAACTTGAAAAATTTTAGACCAATTGGGCTATGTAACACTGTTTACAAAATTGTGACTAAAATTATAGCTAATAGGATTAAACCTCATTTAGATAAATTGATTAATCCTTGTCAAGCCAGTTTTATAAAAATAGACGGGCATCGGACAATGCTATTATTATTCAAGAATTTATTAATAAATTTAGCAAATTGAAGGAGCATAAAAGTGAAATGATCATTAAGGTAGATTTAGAAAAAGCCTTTGATAAAATTGAGTGGTCCTTTATTCGTACAATGTTAGCCTTTTTTAAGTTTTCTCCAAGGATCTCTAAATTAATCCTCTCTTGTATTACTATGTCCTCCATTTGTGTTTTGGTATATGGTCTTAAAACAAAATTCTTTCTTCCTTCCAGGGGTATAAGGCAAGGTGACCCTATGTCACCTTATATCTTTATTTTATGTCTAGAACTGCTCTCTATTTATATTAATCAACAGATAGATAGAAATTTATGGGACCCCATAAAACTATCTCCTAGAGGACTAGAAATTTCTCACCTATTTTTTGCTGATGATCTCACCTTCTTTGCTAAAGCTAATGAAAAATCTGCTAATAGTATTAAGGTTGCTTTGGATTTTTTTTGTGAAATGTTAGGGGAAAGCATTAGTAAAGATAAATCAAATTTTTTTTCCTCAAAAAATGCTAATCTATCTTTATCTTACCATCTAGGAAATATCCTCTCTCTTAACAAGAGTAATAACTTTGGAAAATATCTAGGTTTTCCTATTCTAGGACATAAGCCTAGACATAGTGATTACAATTTTATTCTTGATAATCTTGCTACTAAGTTATCCAGTTGGAAGATGAATTTCTTAAACTTAGCAGGGAGAGCAACCCTTGTAAAATCAACTCTCAATGCCCTCCCTAATCATATTATGCAATTCCATACTCTTCCCATTAAAACCCTAAACTGCATTGATAGGGTTCAGAGAAACTTTCTATGGGGCACTACTCATATAAAGAAAAAATTGCACCTAGTGTCATGGCAAGTTGTCACAAAACCAAGGCAGCAGCGGGGTCTATCGATCATTAGTGCTAAATATAAAAATAAAGCTATGCTCATATTCCTAGCATGGAGACTTCTGACTAACCCTAATGCCTTATGGACAAAAATTCATAGTAATAAATATATTGTAAGGCCTACTACAAATTCTGCTTCTTTCATCTGGAAAGGGATTAATATCATCTTGCCTATTTGTTATAATAGCACTTGATGGGTATTAGGTAATGGTAAAACAATTTCTCTATGGGACAACATTTGGCTTTCAAATAATAAAAATCTTAGAAGTTTTTTGGCTGGTCCTTTGACATTCGAAGACTCATGCAAGAAGGTATGTGATATTATCCATGATAATCATTGGGATTTTTCTAAGATTGGATTTGAAGTTCCTCAACAAGTCAAAACTATAATTATTAACTCTCCTTCCCCTATTGGGAATATTGATTATCCGATTTGGGCTCTTTCTAAAAATGGTATTTTCTCTATGAAATCAGTATATGCTCAAATAGAACATGCGCAAAGTGAACCTACTATCAACAGTGATGCGGATTTCATGCGGTTATGGAAGGTCGATGTTCCTAATAAAATAAAAAATTTTATCTGGCAATGTCAACATAATAGACTTCCGATTAGATATTACCTAAACAAAATTGGTATGAATGTTGATCCTATGTGCAGTGTTCGTAAGAATACCACTGAAATCCTATTCTATTGTTTTATTGAATTCCCTATAGCAAAGCATTCTGGGGAAACAAGATTAACTACAACATGCTTGATTGTAATAATTGGTTGCAGTGTCTTAAGGATATCCCCAACGACCCATACCATAAATTCTACAATTGGCTCGACTTATTATTTTTCGCTCTATGGAATTTATGGATTAATAGAAATAATAATAATAATGTCAACAACTTGAGCTCATCCATAACCTATGGTTCTGTCCATGAGAAAGTATTAGAGTACAAATTGTTAACTAGCTCAAGCTCTAGGAAAGATACTAGTAGTAATATTAGGGTATATTGGACCCCTCCTAAGACTAATAGCATTAAGTTAAATTGTGATGCATCTTATAAATCTGATAATTCTGCAAGTATAGGTGGAGTCTTCAGGAATACTAGAGGGGAATGGCTATTAGGTTATACTAAAATGGTGCATGCTCATAGTCACACTCATGCAGAATTATTAGGGTTTCATCAAGGCCTCATGTTAGCCCATGATCTACACTATAATTCATTAGAAATTGAGACTGACTCAACGGAGGTCATCAATTTACTAGAAAATCCGTCACCTACTTATCTATCAATTGTTAATGAATGTAGATCATTGATGATGAACCTGGGAATGCCGCTAATTAGGCATACTTTTAGACAAGGGAATAGAGTTGCTGATAAGCTCGCTCAAGGAGCTCCCTCATTGTCCAAATCTTTTTCAACCGTTCACCATGCTGTGCCACCCATTCTTGTTCACCAAGCCTTGGAGGATGATCGGAAGGGCACACATTTTGTTATTACTATATCGGCTAGTACTTGCTCTATGTTATCTAAATTAGGGAACTTTTGTGCTTTACAAGCACTCCCTTTGTTTTGTAATAATTCTAATCATGCGATGGACACCTACGTACTCATAATCCCCCATAATGTTTTCTATTAATATATGCTAGTATCTTGTTTCGACCAAAAAAAAAAAACTCCTAAAAGAGTTGAGAAGAAGGGGAGTTTCGCACCGTCTTCGTCACTCGGCTTCGGTCAATTGATATGATTAATTAGTGTAATATTATTTTAGCATTTTTTAACGGATGCCTCTTTAAAAAATTCATTGAATTCCCGCACTAACAGCCACTTATATGAACGTTTTTGTCTCACCTTCATTCGTTGGCGATAAATACTTCCATTCCATTTTTTCACTACGAAAAATTTCTGAATTCATCTCCTTTTTCTTTCTGCATCATTACTTTCAAAACAAAATAAGTGAGTTCTGTAATTTTACACTATTTTTTTTGAGTTCGCCGATAACTTAGTGGTTAACGGATGCCTCTTTAAAATTTCCCATTAAATTCCCACACTAACAACCACTTATATGAACGTTATTAGTCTCACCTTTATTTTTTGGCTATAAATACTTTCATTCTATTTTTTCACTACGAAAAATTTCTGAATTCATCTCTTCTTTCTTTCTGCATCATTATTTTCAAAACAAAATAAGTAATTCGTGTGATTTTACACTTTTTTTGAGTTCACCAATAACTCAGTGGTTTGAAATGCCGCTACTGCTGAGTTGAACATTTCGTTCTATGCTGGGAAGAATTAATCTGTACACCTTGGAAAATAATGAGAGGATGAGATTCTTTAAGGACACATAACATGCACTTATGTGAACATTTTTCTTCACACCTTCATTCATTGGCTATAAATACGGCAATTCCTTCAGATTTTTCACTACGAAAAATTTATGAATTCATCTCCTCTTTCTTTCTGCATCATTACTTTTAAAATAAAGTGAGTCGTGTGATTTTGCACCGTCCTTTTGAGTTCATCGATAACTCAGTGGTTTGAAGTGACACGTGCTACCGCTGAGTTTAACATTTCATTCCACCATAGGAAGAATTAATCTGTGAAAGAGATTAAATTCTTTAAAAACGCAGAAGGAACTTGTAATAATTCGGCATATTTTCAGTTCTTCTAAGTTTTTGTTTTCAGTCCATATTGAGCTTGAACCATTCCATGTATTAATGAGTGTTCGGCACTAAGGCCTTCTTGTAAATTACAATGACATATTAGACGTATACTAGTCCGTGTGTGTATATATGTGACACGATCCGGAAGCCGGTTAGGCCGTGCGGGCACCCGACATCTTCCCCTAGACCCATCGGGCGAATCCTTACCAATTAAATTAGGAAAATAAATATAATAGTTCATAAATAAGGACAAGACTTTTAAAAACACACAGACATATTGACACTTCTAAGCTGTACGAAAGAAAATTACAGCTAACTACCCAACATACTAAGTTTAGGGCTATCCAGACTAGACATCTAAGAGTACAAAAGAAGACAAATACCTCCTGAAGGGAGCAAAATGCAACTGAAATAATGACCAATAAACTGGTGGCCATTCGGAATAAAAGCTGGCTCACCCTGACAGCTGAAGTCGTCTTCGCTCCGGTCACAACGTGGCGAACTGAATCCTGGAGCGAACCTGCCGAAACGAAATAGATAAACAAGAAACAAACAACAAACAAGGGTGAGTGAAAAGGACTCAATAAGTGGGGCAGACTAACCACCTCAAAGAATAGGATAGCTAGCAAGGGAGAAGAAAAATAGATAAACTAAATCCATCTTATTTGAACTATAAACAGGCAAAGCCAAATAATAACTGAAAACACATATGGAATCATAAACAGCCAGGGACATAAGGTAGACAGAACATATAGATATCCTGAACATGTCGACAATCAGAAATACATCCTGTTGCGGCGTGCAACCCGATCCATATATTCATACTGTTGCGGCGTGCAACCCGATCCGATCCATGTATTTATATTGTCGCGACGTGCAACCCGGGATACGAGCCAGAAATATATAGACAAACTGAGATACGGTATACATACCGCATATATAAAATACAACACGATAGTCACACAATAGTCAGCACGCGGTGCAATGAAATGGGATGAATGCAGTATGATGCAATGGTGTCACATGTGCCAAATAGATGGAGCGGAATCCTCCTGCTCCGGGGGCGGAATCCTCCTACCCTCAATATGATGCAATAGAGCGGAATCAACCTGCTCCGAGGGCGGAATCCTCCTACCCTCAATATGATGCAATGGAGCGGAATCCTCCTGCTCCGAGGGCGGAATCCTCCTACCCTCAATATGATGCAATGGAGCGGAATCCTCCTGCTCCGAGGGCGGAATCCTTCTACCCTCAATATGATGCAATGATAACCCTTCACCGGCGTGGGACTCTCATCGACTGCCGGGAAGTATATGTCAGCTCACAGCCAGAGTACAATGCTCAGATCCTCAATGCAATACCAACAACAGGACATAACATATAATATAGAATGTAAATCCAATGCTAGGGCGTAATGAGTACGCATATCGACAGCTACACACGTAAGGAACACGTGGTAGAAAATCCACGAGGCCAGGTGCCTCCAAAGAAATGGATATAAACACTTACCTTGTTACAAAGTTAGTACATCCACTCAGTAACCGCTTGTCCTTTGGTTTCATTGCCAAACGATCTCACTCTATTCAATAAGCAGAAAAATATATCAAATTAGGCTAAAGGCTTCATTCCTCACATCTTAGGGCAATCCGGTCAAGAACCTGATACCCTATTCGCATACGCAATACGCAGGCCAGGCCTATGTACAGGGTTTAAGGTCACATAACCAAACCACCAAATAAGTTACATTTATAAGTTGCCCATAACTCACTGAGTACGAATATATAATCAATTCCATTATCGGGGTCCATTTGACACTTTAAACTATTAATTGAACTTATTAAAACGATGTCTAATATTCCAAGTTTTACCGTTAAAACATATTCAAACACACATAATAAAGTCAAATAATATATTATGATCATTACCTGAATGTTTCAGGGTAAAAATTCTACTTTTCTCCGGCCCCTTTTTCTCATTTTCTGCCATTTTTTTGTTGCGTTCCTCTTTGATATCGTTTCTGTTAATTTTTTTTCTTTTTATTTTTTTTTTTTTTTTTTGCATTCTGAGCTTCAACGTGAAGCTTAATGGTAAGGGATATATACTCCCTTTTCCGACCGACCCCACTTTAGCTTTTATTTTTGTCTTTTTCTCTCTTTTTTTGTTTTTTTTATTTTATTTTTTTTTCTTAACGAAAATTAAAACGGTGCCCTACGATATTCGAAATAATTCCAACTTTTCATACAAGTTGTACAAAATATATGTAACATACTTGCAAAGGCGGATCTCAAATCAGGCTTCCGAAACTCAAGATGCGAATTTAGACGAAAAGAAGTCAAATTATTTAACCTTCGACATTTTAGCGAAATCTAGCCGAACATCATCGAAATTCACTTTCGAAAGTTTACAAAAATCACAAAAAATCATACGAACCTATCGGCGCTTTGAGATTTCGAGTCGGAGATCATTCGGCAAAACCGAGCTCGAAAATCTCTTTTTATATTTATCGCCAATAAAAACTGAAACCTTCTTCCGATGCCTACCAAACGAGGTCTGATTTAGCTCTAATTTTATAGACATGTTCTAATGGACATTACGAATATTTTAAAATTATCAGCACGCCAATCGGAGTTCTAACTTCCGAAACGACTGACCGAGGTCGTTTCATTCTCCTCCACTTAAACTCTCGTTCGTCCTCGAACGAGCCCAAGTCTTAAAAAAATTTGCACAGATAATAAAAGAACTTGCACAACCTTCATAAACTACTCCACGGGCATTATCTTCTTATTACAGGATCAAAATCAAAACATGCATATCGTACTTTTGGAATAAAAATATATGGATAATATAATAATACCATTGCACAGCTTATTCTGACTAAACTTTTTCGGCACAAAGATATACTAAACTTTGGATGGATTAACATGATTCAGCCGAGAATCACCTTTTCGATATACCTTTCGGTATAGAACAGGTCGCTAGAATTAAGAATTAGCTCAGGCTTGATGCAATAGAGGGAGCTTTTGAAGTACCTTGTCACTACACACTATAAAGATTTGATGCAAGCTATATTATTTTTACGAACGCACTATACAAAATCTCAGTTGATTTAGTATTACCATTCAGTATTTGGAGGAAGACTCCTCCACTTAAAGCACAAACTCATGCAGCTATTTGAATAGGAATAACCATCCTCGCACAGTCTGCTGGACTAAAGAAGATTTAGCTAAAAGCTGAACGTAGGCAGACCTAAGCTACCAACTACACTTTCGAGTTGCCAACCAGTTGCAACTCTCGAGTTCACAACTCCATACCTTTGCCGTAAAAACCACCGCCCGATGGATGGTACTTCTATATAAAAATTTCGGCAGAGTTTCCCCTGAAACTGGATAATTCGCAAAAACAGAACCAGCACTATACTATACATGGGAATGGATACCCGGATAAACTGATAATATAAACATGTTAAACGGATAACAAGATGAGACAACTGGACCAAAACAATAATATGCTTCCAAAACAATAATATGCTTACCCGGCCACAATAATACGTACTCTGGCTCAACACAGGAAACGTCACAAGCGGCTACCAATCGCCCAAGCTCACTAGTGCCGGACGAAGAAGAAATGGAAATAGATCGAGGATAGAAATAATTAGAGCTTCACGATGTTCATCTTCTTATTTGCTCGACCACCAAAGCTAGACTACTTCCGCGTCAGGCGAGCCAAAAAATCGCAATTGAAGAGATAGACATTAAATAAGCTTTATGGAAAAATATCCATACCAATTTTAACCTTCCAATAAGAAGGAAATTCTGACAATTTACCATAAACCCTTTTTATAACCCAGATAAGCTCATGGGATAACATGACTCTACAAACATCTTGAACCATGGAAGACACATAGATCAAATATTACTTACTAACCACTTTACACCGGAAAAAAACGATAACACTTTCTGATGGTGACGAATAAGTATCCCATCATCCTACCAACACGGAATTCCGAGAAGAGAAGTATACTAATTTGACTTAATAATAAAAGCTGGCACGATAAGATCCCAAGCAGACAATACCGACACTCACTGTAAAATCTCTCATATTTAGACCAGATAAATTAATAAGGTCTTAAAAATACCAGGAATAAATTATACCAGAAGCTCGCCCCTCCACCGCAACCAATTCTTAATAGAAACAATATCCAAGGAAGCCATGGAAACATGATAAGACACACCATTTCCAGATCGATCGAAAGAATCAAATCTTACTCACATATAATGGAAGAAGAATTACATGGGTGTACTACATCGGCTGCCTCAGCATCCTGCCAGACTGGCAGTTCATCAAACTGCCTCTGTAGCTGAGCTGAGCCACTACACTGATAATTACCTTCTGAAGAATAACTGCCACCACGCTCTCAACCTTTACTGGATCGTGGAATTTCTCCGGCTGATTGAGATCTAAATAAAATCCCCTGCAACTGTGCAGGTGCCTGATGAGAGAAAAGACGACGCCTACTTGTCGGAGTAAGGAAAAATCCTCAAAGAATAGCCAAACTCACAACAATGATATCACTTTTTCGCTGAAAAGTGGAAACTGGACAGATTATTGATAGCTACAAAAAGAAAACTGAGTCTATCTTGATGAACTACTAGCGCACTTTGAGAATTATGCTCTACAAGCTGAGATAACCTGGCAGTGACCTCCCAAAATAATAAGAACTCTTATCTCTAAATGAGGTACCATGGTTGCCCACTAGGGCCACGAGATATCTTGCTCTCCCTCTCTAACTCTTCTCGCTCTAACTTATGGTATGCATCGAACCTTCGAGCAATATCAACAACAATATCAAATGAAATCCCGACCTCAATCTTTCGAGCCATCTGGGATCTCAAGGAAAAAGAAAGGTCATCAATAAATCTTTGAATCTCTCGAAAGGCTCATGAACTAGTTCAAATGCATATTCGGCCATTTTATATAATTCAATCTTATATTCTGAAACCAACAGGCTAACCGACAGGCTACCCTGTCAAATCCACTCGAACTGGTAACACTTTTCATCTCGCTCTACACGAAAGGAACTTTTCCGCGAATCTAAAAGAAAAATCGAACCAAGTCAGCTAATAAGAGAGCGGCCCACCAATTCAAGGCTGGACCCTTGAAACTGGAAAGGAGAATAATCAACACCATACCGCTCGATATAATCAAGAGCCTGAAGGATATGCTGACATCATTTTATTTTAAAAAGAATCACGAGGTTTATCTGATGCATTGCTTAAGAATATCGGAAGGTTAAACCGTGTAAAATAATTCAACCTCTATAGGCACTCGGACCGAACTGTTACCTCGGCTGGCTAACCAGCCAGAACAATTAGTGGCGCAACACATGCTGCTTCTAGAACATAATTCACTGCAACAATATTAAGAACTGGAATAGGAACTCTCTAAGTCCGAACATCTGCATATACGGCGATTTAATAAGCTGCCTAGCGAATAATAGGTTCTTGCAGTACATGCGTTGCCAAGATCCTCGTAAAAACAACGTAGAGACCAAGGGAACCACAAGGCCCTGCTCCTTTGCCCATCGCGAGCTCGTACAGCTGGGACCTCCGTAACGAGATCGTCAGCACGATTAAAAAAAACTCTTGCCCAAGCTAGACTGCTTCGCCTTGAACTCATACTGTTTTCTGATTTGTTACACGAGGGTTCACGATTACCACGAACGAATTAACAAAAATACTTTTTCATCCTAAACCAACGCACGATCAAAAAAGAAGGAAGTGAAACATCCTAAATGCCATCATAGCCCCTCGTAGATAAGTACGGACGTCTACGTACCCATCAGTGAGACTCTACTAGACACTGTCTTAGTCTGGATTGACTCTAAACTGGGCTCTGATACCAACTGACACGACTCAGAATCCGGTTAGGCCGTGCGGGCACCCGATATCCTCCCCAAGACCCGTCAGGCGAACCCTTACCAATTAAATTAGGAAAATAAATATAATAGTTCATAAATAAGGACAAGACTTAAAAAAACACACAAACATATTGACACTTCTAAGCTGTACGAAAGAAAATTACAGCTAAGTACCTAACTGACACGACCCGAATTCTCGGTTAGGCCGTGCGGGCACCCGACCCCTTCCCCTAAACCTGTCGGGCGAACTCTATTGACTGAATCGATATAAATTGTGAAGAATTACCTTGAAATAAAAATGAACCTAATTTTAATAACATAAGATAACTCTTAAGGATAGACAAACATACAAGCTGCCTGAATAATACAACTGACTACCCAGAATACACAATTTTAAAGGTTTCCAGAGCAGGCATCTAAGAAGGCCAACAGATATACACATCTCCCGAAGGGAGCAAAAGTGAGAAAAACTGTAATATCTGAAGTTGGTGGCCGCAATGAACAGGATGGCTCACCGTAGACAGCTGAGAACGTACTACTCCTCAATCACGGCGCGACTGGATGGGTCCTGGTGCAGAATCTGCCGAACGAAAAGAAAACACAAGGACAAATAGGGGGGTGAGTCATGAGGACTCAATAAGTGTGAACAAACTAGCAACCTCGAAAAATAGATACGCTAGTAAGGGAAACGGAACCAGACAACAATCAACAAATAAGTAATGCACATATAAGCAGAACAGTATTCATGTACAAAAAAAATCTACACAATAGTATGAAATGAAATGGAATGGGATGAAATGAAATAAAATGAGATGAGATGAAATGAAATGATATGTAAAGCGTCACATGTGCCCATAATCCCATCCCGAAGCGGAATACTCCTGCATTCGAGGGGAATCCAATCTGCTAACCAACTGGAGCGGAATACTCCTGCTCCTGGGGCGGAATACTCCTGCACCTGATATAATATAAACCAGAGGCGGAATACTCCTGCACTCTCCTGGGGCGGAATACTCCTGCACCCGATAAAATGTAAAGCTGAGGCGGAATACTCCTGCACTCAGTATGATATGCAATGTAATGCATATGAATGCAATGTGATGCAATAATAACCCTTCACCGGCACAGGACTCTCATCGACAGCCGGGAAGCAGATGCCAACTCCAAGCCAAAGTACAATACTCAGATTCCCAATGCAATATCAATAACAGGACATAATATATAATATATAATATAAAATGTAAATCCAAAGCTAAGGCGTAATGAGTACGCCTATTGGCAGCTACACACGTAAGGAACACGTGGTAGAAAATCCACGAGGCCAAGTGCCTCCAAAGAAATGGATATAAACACTTACCGTATTCCAAAGCTAGCCCTGTTACTCAACCACTGCTTTTTCCTTTGGATTAACCGCCAAACGATCCCGCTCTATTCAATAAGCAGAAAAATTATATCAAATAAAGCTAAAGGCTTCATTCCTTATGTTTTAGGGCAATCCAGTTAGGAACTTGATACCCTATTCGCATACGCAATATGCAGGCCATACCTATATACAGGGTTCAATGTCCCATAACCAAACCCTAAATAAATTATATTTATATGTTGCCCATAACTCACTGAGTATGAATATATAATCATTTCCATCATCGGGGTCCAATTGACCCTTTAAACTATCAATTTACGTCATCAGGGCGATGTCTAATATCCCTATTTTTACCGTAAAAATATATTCAAACACACGTAATAAGCTAAGATAATGACTTAACATCATTACCTGAAGATTTGGGGTAGAAATTCTACTATTTTTCCACCTCTTTTTCTCCTTTTTCCCTCTCTCTTTTCTAATATTTTCTCACTGTGTTCGTTGTAATGTTTCTGTTGTATATATCGTAATACATCTTGCTAGGGGGATTAAATCCCCTGGCCACCGACTTTTCCAATTTTCAACTTTTTTTTAATAAAATCGCTACGACGATTAAAATTAAAATAGAACCCTAGAGAAGTCGAAATGATACCAAAATTTTCAAGTAAGTTATACAAAATATATGTACCATACTCGCGAAGTCGGATCTCAAATCGGACTCCCGAAACTTAAGATGCAAATTTAAAGGAAAAATGTCAAATTATTTAACTTTCGGCATTTTTCTACGGAACTAGCCGAACAACATCGAAATTCACTTTCGAAAAATCATAAAAGTCACAAATAATCATACGAACCTAACGGTACTTTCGGATTTCGAATCGGAGCTCATTCGCCCAAACCGAGCTCAAAAATCTCTTTTTAATATTTATTGACAATAAAAACTGAAACCTTCTTCCGATGCCTACCAAACGAGGTCTGATTTAGCTCAAATTTTACAGACAGGTCCTAATGGACCTTACGAATATTTAAAATTATCGGCACGCCAATCGGAGTCCTATATTCCGAAACGACTAACCGAGCTCGTTTCACCAACATACTAAGTTTAGGGCTATCCAGACTAGATATCTAAGAGTACAAAAGAAGAAAAATACTTCCTGAAGGGAGCAAAATGCAACTGAAATAATAACCAGTAAACTGGTGGCCATTCAGAATAAAAGTTGGCTCACCCTGACAGCTGAAGTCGTCTTCGCTCCTTCACAACGTGGCGAACTCAATCCTGGAGCGAACCTGCCGAAACGAAATAGATAAACAAGAAACAAACAAAAAATAAGGGTGAGTCAAAAGGACTCAATAAGTGGGGCAGACTAACCACCTCAAAGAATAGGATAGCTAGCCAGGGAGAAGAAAAACAGATAAACTAAATCCATCTTATTTGAACTATAAACAGGCAAAGCCAAATAATAACTGAAAACACATATGGAATCATAAACAGCCAGGGACATAAGGTAGACAGAACATATAGATATCCTGAACATGTCGACAATCAGAAATACATCATGTTGCGGCGTGCAACCCGATCCATATATTCATACTGTTGCGGCGTGCAACCAGATTCGTATATTTATACTGTTGCGGCGTGCAACCCGATCCGATCCATGTATTTATATTGTCGCGACGTGCAACCCAGGATACGAGCTAGAAATATATAGACAAACTGAGATACGGTATACATACCGCATATATAAAACACAACACGATAGTCACACAATAGTCAGCACGCGGTGCAATGAAATGGGATGAATGCAGTATGATGCAATGGTGTCACATGTGCCAAATAGATGGAGCGGAATCCTCCTACTCCGGGGGCGGAATCCTCCTACCCTCAATATGATGCAATAGAGCGGAATCCTCCTGCTCCGAGGGCGGAATCCTCCTACCCTCAATATGATGCAATAGAGCGGAATCCTCCTGCTCCGAGGGCGGAATCCTCCTACCCTCAATATGATGCAATGGAGCGGAATCCTCCTGCTCCGAGGGCGGAATCCTCCTACCCTCAATATGATGCAATGGAGCGGAATCCTCCTGCTCTGAGGGCGGAATCCTCCTACCCTCAATATGATGCAATGATAACCCTTCACCGGCGTGGGACTCTCATCGACTGCCGGGAAGTATATGTCAACTCACAGCCAGAGTATAATGCTCAGATCCTCAATGCAATACCAACAACAGGACATAACATATAATATAGAATGTAAATCCAAAGCTAAGGCGCAATGAGTACGCCTATCGGCAGCTACACACGTAAGGAACACGTGGTAGAAAATCCACGAGGCCAGGTGCCTCCAAAGAAATGGATATAAACACTTACCTTGTTACAAAGTTAGTACATCCACTCAGTAACCGCTTGTCCTTTGGTTTCATTGCCAAACGATCTCACTCTATTCAATAAGCAGAAAAATATATCAAATTAGGCTAAAGGCTTCATTCCTCACATCTTAGGGCAATCCGGTTAAGAACCTGATACCCTATTCGCATACGCAATACGCAGGTCAGGCCTATGTACAGGGTTTAAGGTCACATAACCAAACCACCAAATAAGTTACATTTATAAGTTGCCCATAACTCACTGAGTACGAATATATAATCAATTCCATTATCGGGGTCCATTTGACCCTTTAAACTATTAATTGAACTTATTAAAACGATGTCTAATATTCCAAGTTTTACCGTTAAAACATATTCAAACACACATAATAAACTCAAATAATATATTATGATCATTACCTGAATGTTTCAGGGTAAAAATTCTACTTTTCTCCGGCCCATTTTTCTCATTTTCTGGCATTTTTTTGTTGCGTTCCTCTTTGATATCGTTTCTGTCAATTTTATTTTATTATTATTTTTTTTTTTTTTTGCATTCTGAGCTTCAACGTGAAGCTTAATGGTAAGGGATATATACTCCCTTTTCCGACCGACCCCACTTTAGCTTTTATTTTTGTCTTTTTCTCTCTTTTTTGTTTTCTTTTATTTTATTTTCTTTTCTTAACGAAAATTAAAACGGTGCCTTACGATATTTGAAATAATTCCAACTTTTGCATACAAGTTTTACAAAATATATGTAACATACTTGCGAAGGCGGATGTCAAATCAGGCTCCCAAAACTCAAGATGCGAATTTAGATGAAAAGAAGTCAAAACCTTCGACATTTTAGCGGAAACTAGCCGAACAACATCGAAATTCACTTTCGAAAGTTTACAAAAATCACAAATAATCATACGAACCTAGCGGCGCTTTCGGATTTCAAATCGGAGCTCATTCGGCAAAACCGAGTTCGAAAATCTCTTTTTAATATTTATCGCCAATAAAAACTGAAACCTTCTTCCGATGCCTACCAAACGAGGTCTGATTTAGCTCAAATTTTATAGACAGGTTCTAATGGACATTACGAATATTTTAAAATTATCGGCACGCCAATCAGAGTCCTAACTTCCGGAACGACTGACCGAGATCGTTTCAATATGTGGGTAGGTTAGATCTCCCCTCCTGAGTCCTAACGTGATAACCGCCCAATTCAAACTCTAATATGATGATAGAAGGAGAGCAGAGAACACTTGGACTATCCAGTGTCCTTTTTCTCGCTTTTATAGTGTTAGGGGTCGTTTGGTACGCGAGTCTGTAATACTGGGACTATAATCTTGGAATAATAATCACGAAATTAAATAATAACGGAATTATTAAGTAGCTACACTTTTATTGATAAATGTTTGGTTCATTGGATTAAAAATGGGATATACCAAATATAACATAAAATATGTGTTTGGTGTAACGTAGATAAATATGGATAAACTATTATTTCCAATTTTGTCCTTAACAAACTCAACTTTGGAAACATAGCTTTGGAAAAGGGGGCAAATAAGTTATTTTAGCGTTAATCCCACGATTAGTAATTCTACATGGAGTGTGAGATAAAAATAGTATCACAATTGTGGAATAAATAATCTCAGAATTGTTAATTTCGAAATAAAAAAAATCCTACAAAATGTAGGATAATATAATCCTGGATTTAATCTTGGGATTATTACCAAACAACCCCTTAGTGTTCTTAATGTATGTGATAATCTTGGAATATTACAATTATAGTTGTAATTTATCGTCACGTCATTCAATTTGTTTACCAACAAAGAAACGTCCTTCAATTTTTCATAAAATACAAAAAAGAGAATTGTTCTTAAAAGAAGGGATGCCCATGAATTTGGAGAGTGGACACGGTAAACTTTATTTCTTAGGATTATCCAGGTCACGTAATTAGTTGTCGTTGCAATAAACAATAATGCGTAAGCACAAACAAAAAAAAAAAACCTCTTACAGTGTTAAGGTTCATTTAATCTAAAAAGGAAAAGAAAGTGGCCTTATGTGCGAGTTAGACAAACGAAAAATAACAACAGTATATCTCGAAAGTTGGGTGAATATAGAAGAGGTCAACGTTAGTTTCCTTTTGTGTTGCAAATTCAACCCTGAGAAGAAAGAAGTGAAGACGCAACTGGTGGAAAAAGAGGTAGATAATGAGAGATCCATTTAGAAAGTAGAAACTAATACACCTTTTGATCTCCATTATTAGGCACTAGGAATATCGTGAAAGTTAGTCCAATTTTGTCCCGATCCCATTTTGGTTACTCCTTCCGTTCCAATTTATGTGGCAATATTTCCTTATTAATCTGTTCTAAAAAGAATGACAGCATTCTAAATTTGGTAACAATTTAACTTCAAAATTGCAGTTTTGCCATTACTGAAATGATTTACAACCACATAAATATATTTGACTTATTTTACTCTACAAGTTTCAAAAATGTTCTTTTATTTCTTAAATTTTGTGCCGAGTCAAACTATGACACATAAAATAGAACGGAGGGAGTATAATTTATAAGCAGCGTTATCTAAGCACTAATAAGTGGTTTGTGGTATATCAGATGTAGACCAACAAAAGTTTCAAAAACAAACGATCAAAACAAAGAAAGAGACAAATATTGCATAATATTCTTTGGTATGAAACTTCTTTGTTTTTTTGGGTCAAAGTATGAAACAATTACTGATAAAGGCTTTTACATAGAGAGAATGAATGTAATAGGGTGGGGAGAACCAAGAGGTTAATGGTGATTTTACACCCGTTACAAGTTTGATTTAGATATCCTTGGACACTAATTTCTAATGTAAGACCTTTTCTTAAACACACTAAATATCAAGTTTTCAAAATAACCATAAACATATTTGGTTATTTCTAGGAAACTTTTTTTTTGTCGGCCAAAATGATACTACTTCATTAAGAATAAGGACATTATATGTCCAAAAGAGTTAACAACATTGTTTACAAGCCAACATGGGAACATAACTTTCTATGAGACTCCATGAACCAAAGATCTAGAGAATTTAGCTAAAGTATGAGCAACCATATTAAGGGTTCTAGGGAAATGTACATAATCAACATAATCCAAATTAGACATCATGTACCATATATCTTCACATGCTACTTCGACTTCCCACATTGCCTTAACAAGTTTCTTTAGTATATCCACTAAGTCCTTTGCATCTGAAATCTTGATTTTCCTCCACCCCTTCTGCATCGCATTCATCACAGCATGTCTAATTGCAAATGCTTCAACAATAATAGATTTCCCAACAAACTGAATAAGACAATCATGGGCATGAAGCAAAACTCCGTTGCTATCAATTGCAACCACACCAATGCTAGCTTTCCTTGAATCCATATGCACGCCTGCATCAACAAAAATACAAATTCCATCTACGGGTAATGTTAGTAAAGACTCCTCATCAATATGATTATTCTCATTAGCATCATTAGCAAGCGTTATTTTCAAATACTCATTATACTCCAATAAAGCTTTCGCAACAATATTAGGTGGATCAATACGTTCATTATCAAAACACCACGGATTTCTAGATTTCCAAATATGCCACATATAATCATAATAGTTCAATTAAGCAACTGCACAGAATCAGCACAATTTTTAGCCTTATAAATTTTAGAGTTCCACCAAAATGAAAATTCATGTATATTATCAAGATCCTGCCAATTAATAGGGCTCATTCTCCAAACTTTCTGTGAATCAGGGCGAGTAAATAGCATATGCTCAATAGTTTCACTTTCGAAGCCACATCTTTTACAAACACTACTAACATATCCTAATCTTTTCATAAATAGAATTATTAACAGATAAAGTATTAAGCACACACTTTCTAAGAAAATGTTTATGTTTATTCTTAATTTTCATAGCCCACAATGAATCCCAAAATGCTTTTAGGAAAGGAATGGCAGCTAGACTGAGCAATATTTCCTATATTATTGTCATTGTTGTATAAACTTTTAGCAAAATAGAATCAAGACTTAACTTCATAGACACCAGAATTAGTAAAAGGCCAAATTAGCTTGTCCCATGTACCAGTAATTGATAAAGGAATAGTTTAAATAGCATTTACATCTTCCAAACAGAAGAGCTTATTCAATTCATCTACTTTCCACGTCCCAAAATCATTATTAATTAGATATGTTACCTTAAGCTCTAAATTTAAAGAAGACATTATTAGACGGGACTTAAAACTAATATTATTTGGAATCCAAGGGTCATTCCATATATCCACGCTCTCACCATTAGCCACCCTCCATCTCAATCCTTTCTCAAGCAATTCACAACCCCAAATAATACCTTTTCAAATGCAAGATCCCTAGGAAACATTGATTTAGTATAAGTTGGTGTTATAAAACATACTACCTCAGTCCTTAAAAAGTGTCAGTTTTTCTCTTTTTATTTGTCTCATAATAAGGGTTACTTTAGAAAATCAATATAAAATAGGCCATATATTTTTAACCTTACCATTGCAATTAAACATGTAATTAAGAGATAATAAATGTACTTAAGTTTGGTGATCGAGGTTAGTAAATAAGAAAAATTAGGTAATATGTACGTAATAATTAAAATTTTCTTAATAGATGTGAAAAAAGCATAATGAACACTTATAATGACAGGGAGGAAGTATACTAGAGGTAGTCAAGCAAATAAATAAGGAATTATTTAAATTAGGACTATTATCAAAGGAATTAGCTAGTGTTTGGATATGGATTTGGTCAGTGACAGAGCCACCTTGCTCCAAGGGGTTCAAAATGAACCCCCTTTGGTTCAAAATTACATTATAATTAAAGTAAAGATTAGTATTTTTATTATATATATAAGCTATTGAAACTCCTTGAAATGATTAAAAAAATACTAGTAAAGTGGAAAAAAAAGGGTTAAAAATAACTTTAGGTCACATATACACAATCAAGGTGTTTTGAACCCCTTGCATAAAATCCTTGCTCCGCCATTGGATTTTGTTGAAACTTGAAAAAATTGAGTACTTAAAATTGAGTTAAAAATAATTTTTGGAACTTGAATTTGTGTTTGGATATGAATTTTACTTGAGAAAAAGTTGAAGTTTTGTGAAGAGGAAAAAAGAATTCCCAAAAATTAGTTTCAACTATGGAATTTGAGTTATACTATGAATATTATGCTAACGTACACCGCCTGAGAAAATGACCCGCCAATGACGGAAAGGGAGACCCGGAAAGATTCTGATAACTACCATCGGAAGCTTAGTAAGTTCATGAGTCCAAAATACGACACATACACCCATAGCTACTGTAGAGATGACCACACCGCCGACAACCAATTTTGGAAAGTCCACTCCTAACACTGAAGTCCAGCTGAAATCGAATCACCAGCTACCGAAAAGCTCAAGGAGAGCTGAATCTAGCAAGAGTTTGCATCTAAGGGATAAAGTAACACATGAATCCGAGGAGCAAAGCAAGCAACCCGACCCGGTTGAAGAAGAAAATGAAGCTGCTCCAGATGCCACATGGGCTGGACTGTTCAAGGGAAATCGAGCTGCTGCGAATAGTATGACTTTAAATTACATTACCCCTGAAACAAATGAAGGAAAAGCATGTGTAACTTTAGATGAAAAGGAAATAGGTAAGGAATTAGAGAAGTGGAACTGTGCCCTAATAGCCTATGTGATTGGTGAATGTCCTGGCTACAATGCAATACATAGGTATATCAAAGTAAACTGGAACCATGTTGTTGAACCAATCTTGTACCTACATGAAGAAGGATATTATGTGATTAAGTTCAATAGTATACAGAATCTAAATGATGTATTTTATGTTGGTCCATATACTTTCAACAATAGACTAATTATCCTCAAACTATGGACAGATAAATTTAATTCCATTAAAGAATTAACAGACATTCTCTTGTGGGTGAGATGCCCTTATTTACCAATGAAATATTGGAGTTTTGACTCTTTGAATCGTTTAGCAAGTGCAGCTGGGTTGCCTTTGTACGCTAATGAATGCACCACAAAGCAGACTAGGATATCTTATGCTAGGATGCTCATTAAAGTAAACATTACTTGACCTTTGCCAACTAAAGTGTTAATTAGAGATCCATCTGGTAGACCGGTGCAGCAACCAGTTTAATAGGACTGGAAGCGAGACTATTATGATCAATATCTGAAGATAGGGCATGTTTGCCCCCTAAAACAGGAAGCACCAGCACCTAAAGTGCCTCAACAAAGAAACCAATACAGGAAACCAAACCCCTGCAGCAATGGAAAACTAAGGAAGTGATGCAGGAGCCTAGTAAACAAACTGGAGAACCAAGTCACATAGAGCCCAAACCTGCTGAAGCTCAAACAGTCCCAGCAGAGTTCAGAGAAAATAAAGTATAATCAGGTACTAATGCAAAACAGCTCACGTAGGCCAACATGAAACAAAAGCGGGGAGTTGCCTAAATCTAAAAGGCAAGTAACATCAGCTCATGGTAAAACTACACATGGAGACATACCTGTTAATAGCTTACAGATCCCAGTGAAAAATATATTTAAAGCTCTACATGAGAGAGGAATAGAGGACAATGCACCAAACCTCGCTGATAAATGTGGGGATTCCACAACTCATTAATGTCTTGCCCAACATGGAATGTAAGAGGTGTAAATAAGAGATACAAGCAAAAAGATCCCAAGCACTTCTTACAAAGTAATAGAATAAAGCTTGCAGGGTTACTAAAAACAAGAGTGAAGTAGAAAAATACGACCAAGGTTTTCAAAAAAATAGCTCCTGGGTGGGAAATGACAACAAACTACCAGGTAGCTGTTAATGGTAGAGTATGGGTGACATGGGACCCAAGAGTGCACTGTGTAACTGTCCTAAATAGGAATGACCAGTTCATTCATTGTTTATAAAGTGCTTGCAAAATAAGCTGGACTGTAAGATGGCTTTTGTTTATGGTTTCAATACCATAAAGTTAAGGAAGAAATTATCGCACCAACTAGCTTGTATGGCCCCCCATATCACTGCTCCTTGGCTGATTTGGGGGTGATTTCAATGTTGTGATGAGTTGTCAAGCTACTACATGGGCACAAAGTGACATATGCAGAAATTACAAACTTTACATAATTCTGTCAGGGTGCTATGCTAACTGAAGTCCAATGGAGAGGAAATATTATATTTGGACAAATAACCAAAGAGGTGATTCTAGAGTTTAGAGCAGACTAGATAGAGTTATTGGTACTGATGAGTAGATGATACAATATGGGCATCTCACAATAGAGTATGGGTTGCCTGAATTCTCTGATCATAACTCTGTGCTCATTCAGATTGTGTTAGACTACAAATGTTAAAGTGTTTTTTAGATTTTTTAATATCTGGGCAGAACACCCTCAATTCTTACAGATACTTCATGAAGGGTGGAACAAAAAAGAGAAGTGTAGTAAAATAAATTCAATATGGTTAAAGTTTGAGGGGATGAAAGCAACGTTTATGAAGGTGAACTATGATGAATTTAAAGGCATTACTAAGAAAATTACTCAAGCTACAGCAGACTCAATTCAGCAGCAAATGTAGCTTGCTTACTTAGATGCACTAACTTATGCAGAAAAGGAAACACAAATGGTACTAGAGAAATGGTTAATGATTGAAAAAAATACACTACAATAGAAGTCCAGGGCTCATTAGATAAAATTAGGTCAAACAATAAATATTTTTCAGCAATCACGACAGAAAGGAAGCAAAGAAAGCATATCAATGAGCTCACATCACTAGCTTGGAATGTTCTTAAAGATAAAGACAACATTCAGTAAGAAGCCATTGATTTCTACAAGTCCTTAATGGGATCAGCAGCAACAATTCTTCCTGCAGTAAACAAACTCATCATGAGAAGAGGGCCGGTGTTGAATCATGAGCAAAAAATAGGATTGTGCGCAGATGTTACTGAGCAGAAAATTTACAATGGCCTTTGTGCTATAGGCAATGACAAGGCACCATGCATTGATGGTTACAAGAAATTTTCTTCAAGAAATCTTGGAGTCACATTAGAGAAGAATTATGTGGAGTTGTTCAAGAGTTTTTCCACCTGAGTAATTATACAAAGCAGTGAACTGTACCACAATTTCCGTACTACCAAAGATACCTCATCCAGCCACTGTGAAAGATTTCAGGCCTAGTGCATGTTTCACTATGCTATACAAGCTAATATCAAAAGTACTTGCTAACAGGTTGCAGAAGGTGATTCCTCATCTCATATGTGAGGCACAGACATGCTTTATTCCAGGGAGAAAGATATCAGACAACATAATACTTGCCCACGAATTGATCAAGTCGTACACGAGGAAAAACACCTCCCCAAGGTGTATGATTAAAGTAGACTTGCAAAAAGCCTATGATTCTAAGTGGTGCTACTTGGAACAGATTCTAGGTGAATTAGGCTTTTCAAAAAAGTTTATTAAGAGGCTTATTGAATGTATGCATACAATCAGCTACTCTATTTTCTTAAATGGTGAGCTGACTAAACCTTTCCTAGCTGCTAAAGGGTTAAGACAATGTGATCCCATTTCCTCATACCTGTTTGCTATTGCCATGGAATACTTGAATGGGAATTTAAATGTTCTGAAGGACAACAAAAACTTTAATTTCAATCCTAGATGTAGGAAACTGGGAATTACTCACCTTTGTTTTGTTGATGACTTGTTGTTGTTTGCTAGAGGTGACCTCACATCCATTGAACAGCTTCATAAGTGCTTCACATCATTTACTGAAGAATCTGGGCTTAAAGCTAACAAGACAAAAAGTTCTTTGTATTTTGGAGAAGCACCTGAAGTAGAAAGACAGAAGATACTGTCATATCTAGGGTTTGTCCAAGGGGAATTACCTTTCAAGTACTTAGGTGTACCCCTCACTTCTAAGAAGATAACAATGCTGCAATGGAAACTACTAGTAGAACAGATAATTAGAAGAATCTCAAGCTGGATTGCAAAGAAAATATCCTATGCTGGAAGAATCTAGCTTGTCAAAACAGTGCTATTTGGGATCCAAGCTTACTAGTCTCAGTTGTTCCTACTTCCTGCCAAGATTATCAAATTTATAGAAGCTCTATGCAGAAGTTATGTCTGGTTAGGTACACAGATAGTGACAAAAGAAGGCATTAGTGGCTTGGAAAAGAATTTACTACCCTAAGTCAGCTGGTGGTTTCTATCTCACCAACCTCAAACTATAGAACAAAGCAGTTATTCAAAAACTATACTGCGACCTAGCTCATAAAGATGACAAGTTATAGATTAGGTGGGTGCATACTTACTATATAAAAGGGTAAGATGTGCAAACACGCTCAACCCATCTACAACTAGCTGGATGGTAAGAAAGATAGTTGATACTAAAGTGCCAGAAAAGCTCAGCCTGAACAGTATCACAACAAAATGGAGCATCATAAGAAAGTTTACCTGCTTATGCTAGGAGTGCTCCCAAAAGTGGAATGGAGATCTCTGATCATGAAGAACTCAACAAGACCAAAATCCATCTTTACTTTGTGGCTTCAGCTACAGAACAGACTATTCACTGCAGACAGGCTACTAAACTGGAAGATAAATGTGGATGCTAACTGTGTAATATGCAACACTGATATTGAAACCTGCTCACACCTGTTCTATGATTGTTTGCTTGCAAAAGACCTGTGGAGTAGGATGTGCATGTGGCTCCAGCTCAATTATAATGCTCACCAATCCTGGGCAAATCACCTGCAATGGGTCATCAAGAAGGAAAAATGGAAAACAGTTCAGGCAAGTATATTCAAGACTGTTTACACAGAATTTATCTATGTCATCTGAATAGAAAGAAATGGTCGAGTATTTAGAAAAGAAACAAGAAGTATGGAAGTCATAGCCAAGGAGATTGTGTGTATATGCAATATTAGAGCCCCAGTAAAGATGAAAGATGCATATCACAACCTCAAATTCTGAGCCAGAGCTGATTAGAGGAGATTGAAGTGCATAGGTGGTAGTCATTTCTGTCATATGTATAAGTGGTAGTTAATCTGTCATAGGTTTACTTTCTTGCCGTAATAGATTAGTACTGTGTAAGATTAGCTTAGTTAGTATGAGAATAGCCTTTTCTGTAGGAAGCAAGTTGTGATAGCTATGCTAGGGGCCTTTGTACTGTTATTTTTTGTGATTTATAAAAGCTTAATTACCAAAAAAAAATTAGGAAATTTGAAGATTTGAATTTCAAAATCTGTCAAAATTTGGACAAATTCTATAAATAAAAAGAAATATTTTGATTTTATTCTTAAAAAAAGCTCCCAAATTTTATGTATAAATGGAAATGTATGTGTTACTCAAATCAGCAACCTATTGGCGTGCTCACACGAGAGGCATACTAAGAGGCAAGCGCATGTTTGGACAAGCTGTCAACATCAGCTTATTTTGAGAAGTGCTTACGACGAAAGTACTTTTGAAAAAAAAAAGTACCTTAAAAGAATAGAAATTTGTGCATGGTCAAATCATGTGAGAAGCATTTTTGTTAATACTAAATTATATTCGACAAATGTTTATTTAAAAGTCACATTACAGAAAAAATATGCATATAAGTTTTTTCTTATTCATTTTATATGTTTATCCTTATCCTAAAATATCAAAAGCACTTATATTTTTAAGCTACTTTTTTCACCTTCTGCTTTAAAGTTAAAACACATCTTCTGATTATACTCAAAAGCACTTATTTTTTTACCAAAAGCATGGCAAAACACCTTCATTATCTAAAATAAATACTTTTTGGAAAAATAAGCACTTTTGGCGTTTGAAAAGCTTGGGCAAATATGCTCTAAGTTCCTAATCGAGATGAACATCCTAGTTCTAGAAGTTGATTTTGGGGAGTTATGAGTTGTTTGCAAAAATTCAAAAGTGTTTTTAAGTATGAAAAATAAGTAAATTTTTTGTTATTGGGGAGAAGGTACAAATTTATGCATTTAATAGTAAAGTTAAGAAATAGAAGAAATTTATTAAATTTTTCAAACTAAATTATTCTCACCAAAAATTTTAGTTACTGGACTGTTTTTAATTATTTTAAACAAAGTAGAGGCCAAAAATGTTGTCTACGTCAACTTTCGAGAGAGCAAAGACGAGGAAGAAAAGATGATGAATAGGGAAAGGTATAAGGCGGCAAAGAAGGAGGCGAAGTTGGCAATTATGAATGCTAAAACGGCAGCTTTTGAACGCCTATATAAGGAATTTGCAGACAAGGGCGGGGAAAAGAAGTTGTATAGGCTTGCCAAGGCGAGAGAGAGAGAGAGAGAGAGAGAGAGAGAGAGAGAGAGAGAGAGAGAGAGAGAGAGAGGGGGGGGGGTTACGTGACCTGGACCAAGTTAGGTGCATTAAAGACAATAATGGCATGGTATTGATCTAAGAGGCTTACATTAGATAGAGATGACAAGCATACTTCCATAAGCTCTCAAATGAAGAGGCTGACAGAAATATTGACCTGGGTTATTTAGAGCACTCCGAGAACCAGTAATTTGGCGATTGCGGATGTATAAAGTTTGAGGAGGTTAATGAGGAAATTCGTCATATGACAGGGGCAGAGTATCATGATACTTTTGTACTAGAACAAGGGCGATATTCAAAATTGCAACAACAAAAGGGTATCAAATCACTTTGCCACATTATGAAAGTTTGGGAGAAGGTGATAAAGAAGAGGATGAGGAGAGATGTAACTATTTTCGATAACTAATTCAGCTTCATGCCTGGGCGATCGACTATGGAGGCCATCCATCTTCTGAGGAGGATAGTAGAGTAATATCGGGACAAGAAAAGATATTTACATATGGTTTTAACTGACCTGGAGAAGGCTTACAACATAGTCCTAAGGGAGGTATTGTAGAGATGCTTGGAGTCTCGAGGCATTCTTGTGGCATATATCAAAGTGATTAAGGACATGTAAGATGAAGTCAAAACCTGAGTGAGAACAGTAACAGGAGACTCAGATCATTTTCCGGTTGAAATTGGGTTGCATCAAGGTCAGGGCTCACCCCGATTTTATTTTCTCTTGTGATAGATGAGTTAACACCGCATATTCAAGGAGAGGTACAATGGTGTATGTTAGTTGCAGATGACATAGTTTTAGTTGATGAGATATACGGGGGAAGGGGTGAATGACAAACTAGAGGTTTGGAGACAGACACTAGAATCTATAGGATTCAAGCCGAGTAGGACAAAGACGGAGTACATAGAGTGAAATTTAGTGATGCACCATATGAGACAAATATGAAGGTGACGCTTGATGCACAAGTAATCCATAAGAGAGGAAGCTTCAAGTATCTTGGGTCGATACTCCAATAGAATGAGAAGTTTGACGAGGATGTCATATATCAGATAGGAGTAGGTTAGATGAAATGGAGGCTTACTTCCGATGTGCTGTGCGATAAAAGAGTGCAACCTACACTTAAGGATAAGTTCTATATTGTGCTGGTTAGACCAGCTTTGTTGTATAGAAATGAATATTGGCGTATTAAGAACACTCACATGCTGAAGATGTAAGTGGCCAAAATGCGGGATGCTTAGATAGATGTGTGGGGATTCTAAGAAAGATAAGATTAGAAATGAAGTCATACGGGAGAAAGTGGGAGTAGCCTCAATGGTGTACAAGATGAGGGAAGTGAGGCTTAGGTGGTTCGGGCATGTGAAAATAAGGAACACAGCTGCCTCAATAAGGATGTGTGAGAGGTTGGCGGCGTTGGGTCTATGTAGAGGTAGAGGTATACCGAAGAAGAATTGGAGCGAGGTAGTTAGGCAAGACATAGCCCACCTCCAGATTACCGAGGACTTAGACCATAGACAAGGGCATGGAGGTCGAGGATTATGGTAGAAGGTTAGTAAGTAATTGAGTATTCCCTCGCATTTATGTGGGAGAACTTGGTGCTAGGATACGGTGGTAGTAATTCTTATAAGTTGGTATAATTGTTATTAGTCAATGGTTATCTTATTTTACGGTTTTATTAGAATTATCATTTTTGATGTCATTGCTCTTTTGCCATGGTATTTATATCTTCGTACTTTATGCTTCTATTTTTTTTTTCATTTATGTTTTCTTTTCCAAACATGTTTTTAAAATGATTTTTTATGTGATGGGAGTCTATCAGAAACATCCTTTCTACCTCACTCAAAATAGGGGTAAGGTCTGCGTACATTTCACCTTTCCCTGAATCTACTTGTAGGAACATACTGGGTTTGTTGTTGTTGTTTAACCAATATATCTATCAAATAATAAAACTCTATTATCTTTTTCCCTTTTTTGGTTCAATTTTATTCATAAAGATTAAGAATCTTAATATATATTAATTAATTTTTGTTTTACATTGTAACTAAATGAAAGTAAAAAAATTAAATTAAGCTTTTCATAAAAACTATTTACATATTGTCTACATTTAAACTATATTAAAGTATTTTTTATGAAGATTATCAAAATACAATTTGTTTAAAAAAGTAATTTTCAAGTGAGTTGGCCAAACATAAATGATTTATTTTTCAAAATAGCTTATCTGAAAAATATAAAAAAAACAAGCATTTTTGATAGCTTGGCCAAGCAATCTTTAATTAGTGAAGTTGTATTAGCAGTTTAAAACTAAAATAAAAAGAACTTTTACTTAAATTATGATCAAATGATATATATATATATATGTGTGTGTGTGTGTGCGCGCGCGCGCGCGCGCGCGCTTAATTTATTGATTTAATATAATTATTCAATGATATTAAGTTTTTTCCGTATATAAACGAATCTATGCATTTTCATGCATGGAATAAAAGAAAAAAGATTTTATTGGTGGATTAGTTAGTTGACCTCTACCACCTCTTAAGCTTTGGAAGTGATAATTTCTATAGAAGCATTACCTTCTTGCCGAAGAGTTTAGCAAAGCTTGCAAATACATAAAGGAAGATTTTGTAATTTACATTATTCTTCTGTCAAGATAATATTACCATGTATTTTCTTGTTAATATATGCGACCTAAAATTACTTCTAAGATATTTCAAATTCATACTATAAGTAACCTTTAACTGTCGGATGATTAGAAAAGAAATAATTCAAAAAATCAATTTGCTTAGACTTTATTTGGATTAATATTTTAAACTTGAATATTACAGCTTTATGTCGATGATAGTTCGATTCCCAACCTTGTAGTCCTTTCTCATTTCCCTTCCCATCCCTGTCCCTATTATAGTGTAAGATTTTTAAAAGAGTAAATTATTATTTATAGTAGTCCAATGTTTTATCGTTTTTATCATATTATATATTCATACCAAAGATTTAATGTAAGTATTTTTAAAGTGATTCCTAACTAAAAATCGAAAGATATTTGTTCTAATCTAGGCTATGGAGGAAGCTAAGAAACTTGGAGAGGAAGTTACTGAGAGGAGAAGAAGCTAGAGAGAGAAATTTTATTCATCTCATATCAACTCAAGTGAATACAATGTCTTAGCTAGGATATTTAGACACCACTAACTAACTTCTAACTACATTAGTTTAGCTAACTAACTCTAGTTTGCTGACTCAGCACTGATTAACTTAACTAACTCCTACAGCTAAGATGCAGTGTATATCCAACTCAACACCCCTCCTCAAGCTGATGGTTTGAAGATGTCTTTCAATCCCAGCTTGGATACTAGATAGTCATGTTGTACCTTACCCATATTCTTTGTTAGCAGATCGGCCATCTGTTCAGTTATAAAAATGTGATAAATTCTGATCAACCCTTGAATCAGTTTTTCCCTTACAAAGTGACAGTCTATGTTTATGTGTTTAGTTCTCTCATGGAAGATAGGATTGGCTGCTATTTGAAGTGCTGCCTTGTTGTCACAGTAAAGGCTGGTAGGAAGATATAGATACACTCCCAACTCCCTAAACAAACCTGTCAGCCACACTACTTCAGCTACAGTTGAAGCCATACTTCTGAATTCAGCTTCAGCAGAGCTTCTAGCAACTGTTTCCTGTTTCTTTGATTTCCATGAAATGAGTGCTTCTCCAAGCTTGATTGAATATCCAGTAACAGACCTTCTTGTTTGTAAACATCCAGCCCAATCAAAATCACAAAAGGCAGCAAGTCTCTCTGAACTAGTAGATGGCATGAACAAGCCTAGTTCAGGGGAATTCTTCATATACCTAACCACTCTGAGAGCTGCTTCCCAGTGAGACTGCTTAGGCATGTGCATAAACTGACTTAACACTTGAACTGTGAAAGCAATGTCAACTTTTGTCATAGTGAGATAGAGTAGTCTCCCCACTAATCTTTAATATCTCCCAGCATCTCTGAGAGTCTCATCTGTCTGTTCAGCTGAGCTATTAACTAACTTGTTGTGCTTCATTAGAACTGATCATACTCCACTGAGGTAAGTTTAGTATTGGTGTCAAGTGGTGTTCCTGCAGGCTTGGCTCCACTAAACCCCATTTCTGAGATTAGCTCCAGCGCATACTTCCTCTGGCTCATTACAATCCCCTTGTCAGACCTGGCAAACTCTATGCCTAGGAAGAACTTCAGCTCTCCTAGATCCTTCATTTTGAACTTGAGTTTCAAATCATGTCTAGTCTTTTGAACCAGAGCTAGGTTGCTACCTGTCACCAAAAGATCATCAACATATAATAACACAATTATGATCTCATTTCTGACTTTCATAGTGAAGAGGGAATAATCAAAGTGGCTCTGTGAGAAGCCCAGTTGCAGAAGAGCTTGAGTTAGCTTCGGATTCCACTGTCTTGGAGCTTGTTTTAGGCCATACAGTGATTTGTGCAGCCTGCATACTTTCCCCCCTTGGCTGTCAAATCCCTGAGGAACTTGCTTATAAACCTCCTCGAGTAAGTCACCTTGCAGAAAAAAATTGTGAACATCCATTTGGAAGATATACCAATGCTTAGCAGCTGCAAGGGCCACAACTGACCTCACTGTAACCATCTTTGCTACAGGAGAGAAGGTCTCATTATAGTCCAGTCCTTCCTGCTGACTGTATCCCTTGGCTACTAGCCTAGCTTTATACCTTTCAACCTCCCAATTAGCCTTATACTTCACCTTAAACACCCATTTACAACCAATATGTTGCTTCCCAGGAGGAAGATGGACCAGACTCCAAGTATGATTGTCTTCCAAAGCAGCAATCTCTAGTTGCATAGCCTCAACCCACTTCTAATCTTGGACAGCCTCTGTAAAGCATGTAGGTTCAGTGATAGAGGAGTAAGAGGATAAAGCTGCCCCAAACTGAGTGGAAAGAGCTGCATAACTCACATGACTGGACACAGGAAACTTGCATGCTGAATTGCCTTTGCCCTGCACCACAAAATCATTCATCCAGATAGGAGCCTTGGATAGTCTGGAGGACTTTCTGAGAGGTTCAGTTGTGGATGCAGACTCAGGCACCACACTTTCTGGTGGTGGTGCACTCTGTGGATCAGTGTGGGATTCTGAGCGAGATGGAGAGTCTAAGTTAGTAGGATAAGAGGTGAATGTAGAGGGATCAAATAGACAAGTATCCTGTAGGGTGAGGACAGGGAACAAAGTGGTGTTGGGAGTAGTCTGATGGAAAGGAAAAACGTCTTCTTTAAACACCACATCTCTACTAACTGTGAACTCTTTAGCATGTAGAGTGTAAAGCTTGTAACCCTTCTGAGTCAGGGAATAACCTAGAAAGACAGCAGGAACTGCTCTAGGTGTAAATTTATCACCCCTTTTGACCTCAGTTACATATCCCAGGCACCCAAACACTCTCAAATGAGCTAGAGAGATAGGTTGGTGAGTAAGTATCTCAATTGGAACTTTGACATTAAGAGCTGAGCAGGGCAATCTGTTAATAATATAGGTTGCGGTGGACACACATTCACCCCCAAAATTTTAAAGGAACACCAGCTTGGAACCTGAGTGCTCTCCCAACTTCTAAAATGTATTTGTGTCTCCTCTTCACTATGCCATTCTGCTGAGGTGTGTAAACACATGAGCTCTGGTGTATGATACCTAGACTTTGTAACAGATTTGTCATCTGGGAGTTAAAGAACTCACTCTCATTGTCTGTTCTCAGGTACTTGACAGAAGTACCATACACATTCTTTACCATGAGAAAGAACTGTTTCAAGACCACTACTACTTCTGACTTAGAGCTTAATAAAAACAACCAGGTGTATCTGGAGCAGTCGTCTACTAAGGTAAGAAAGTATCTCTTCCCATCATGACTAGGGACCCTGTAAGGCCCCCATACATCACCATGAACAATATTAAAGCAGGACTCAGATTTTGTATTACTAATAGGAAAGGGTAACCTTGTTTGCTTACCCAATGGGCACACTGTACAATGATGTTCAGCACACAGAGATTTCACATGCTCAAAACCAGCTAACTTCTTAAGAGTATCAGTTGGCACATGACCTAGTCTCCTATGCCACAAGGTTACATTTATTTCAGCAGTATTTACAACATGAGTCTTATTGACTGCCAGAGATAAGATTGTGTTTCTTCCTTCTCTGATCTGTGGTTCTGTCACCTCATTCCACTGAGACTTCAGCACATAGAGTCCATGTTCATGTTTACCAATCCCCTTCACCTTTCCACTGAAGAGGTCCTGAAAAATACAGAAATCAGGATAGAATAGTACTAAACAACTTAACTCTCTTGACAGCTTTGACACTAAGAGCAGGTTGTATCTGAACTCTGGCAAGTATAACATATTGCTGATGACTTCATTCTGAAACACTAGTGACTTTCCTACATGGCTTACTTTAGCCTGAGATCCTGTAGGCAAATATACATTCCCTGCACTTTGTCCTTTTAATGTTGTGATGTCAGTGAGATAGTTAAGGTTGTTTACAATATGATTGGAAGCCCCAGTATCAACTATCTATGTCATAGCTTTCACATTAGCTAGAGGATAGTTAGGCATACCTGCAGCCATAACTAATGTAGTACTATCATTTTCCTTATTCAACAGCTGCATAATCTGCATGTACTGGTCCTGAGTGAGCTGGGGAACCCCTGAGATTGGAGGAGTATTCTGCTGTGAATGTTGATAGGGCTCAGTATTCATCTGCAGTTGTCCAGGTATTGGTGATCTGATGTCACTACCACTGGATCCATAGTCAGCAAAGTGTGATGTGTTCCCTCTATTAGAGAATTTGTACTTTCCTCTATTGTCATTAGGATGGCCAACCAGTTTATAGCAATCATCTCTAGAGTGTCCTATCAAATCACAATGATCACAGTAGGCATTTGGCCTTTTCCCTTCAATATTGTTCCTGTTTTTAGACTTATAACTGGACTGTGAGTTCCCTGAGGTAGGACCAGAGTAGATGTTTGGATGTGATTTGTTCTGGGAAAACTGGCCTGAATGATTATAAGTGTTGTTCCCCCCGAGAACATAGAAGTCTTATTGGTGAATAAGGCATTCAGTTCAGACATATATGGGGTCTTAGCTAATGCCATTTGGCTCTCATCAGAGATAATCAGAGAATAGGCTTTGTTTACACTGGGAATTGGAAACATCATCAGGATTTGGCTTCTAGACTGATTATATGAATCATTCAATCCCATGAGAAATTATAACAATCTCTGGTACTCAAAATGTTCAGCAAAGGCTTTAGATTCAGGACAAGAACATCCTGGAATAGGCATTAAGGCATCAAATTCATCCCAAAGGTCTTTCATCTTAGAGAAATAGGTAGCAACAGAGGATGTACCCTGTGACAGTGTAGCAATTTCCTTATGCAGAAAGAATATTCTAGATCCATCAACTTTATCAAACCTCTCCTTCAGATCTGTCCAAACTTTGTACGCATTTGAGCTACCTAACAGACCTTGACTAACAGAATTTATGATCCATGATAGTACTATAGCATTGCATTTCTCCCATAGATCATGTAGACCGGATTCAAAATCCTCCTTTACACATTTTCCAGTTACAAACCCTAGTTTACTCTTTCCTAACAGTCCAATTCTCATTGACCTACTCCACATGGCATAATTTTCAGATCTAGTTAATTGAATAGAGATCAGTGAGCTACCTGGAGTGTCACAGACTTGAAGAAATAGAGGGTGATGATGATCGATTACTAATGGTACTCTATTCCTGGTTGAAGTGCTTGCATTTGCCATTGTTGACTGAATTTAAGCTTCAAAGGCTTCACAATTTTGTTGTAACCACACTGTTTTGGGAGTGACCTCTTGACTGATAGATGATCTACTCACAGTATGCTTTGAACCCTAGAATTTGATTGAGAATTCACTGGTATGCTTCGATTACCGGCTCTGATACCATGTTCTAATCTAGGCTATGGAGGAAGCTAAGAAACTTGGAGAGGAAGTTACTGAGAGGAGAAGAAGCTAGAGAGAGAAATTTTATTCATCTCATTTCAACTCAAGTGAATACAATGTCTTAGCTAGGATATTTATACACCACTAACTAACTTCTAACTACATTATTTTAGCTAACTAACTAACTCTAGTGTGCTGACTCAGCACTGATTAACTTAACGAACTCTAACTAACTCCTACAGCTAAAATGCAGTGTATATCCAACTCAACAATATTTTTGGAGATTTTGCGGTAATCATCTCTAATCCTAATTACATCGGTACTCCAGTCATCTAAAGAAAAATATATACCGCGGCTGCAATTACATTGTAATCATTTTTAACTTAGTGGATTACTAATGTGCATTATATCTTTAACTCTATGGGCCTATGGCAGTATTGCTTTTCATTAAAATGCAATGTTAAATCTTTTGCAATCTTGCAAGTTTAATTAACAGAATCTACATTCAAAATGACTATGAGTCGATCTATGTTAATCAGCCACTTTTTCTCCAGGCCACTCTACCAGCCTATGGTTTTCCAATAAATGAAGAGTATCTAAAGAAACATTGCCTATTGAGAACTTCTCGTTTCAAACTTATTCCGAGTATGTTCCTTCCGATATAGTACGTAGTACTAATATTTTTGTTTGGCAAAAGTTGAAATTTTGCATTTTTAGATTAGTAGTAATAGTTTAGTTTAGCAAAAGTTGAAGTTATGTATTTTTCATGAGTTTTATAGCAATCTTTTTCTTTTTCATTTTTTCGTACCCATCGGGCATCTCCTCCAATCACAACTCTTGGTGCACAGCTCATTGGGTCGTTTGGTCGAAGAGATAAGAAATTATTATCTCAAGATTAAAGTTCGGATTTATTTATTTTATATTAGGTAATAGATATAAGGTGGGATATCCCAGAAAATGGTATTATAATCTTGAGATTATTTATTCCATATGATATATAAAATTATAATTCAATGATTATAGTCTCTAGAATATCACATTTTGTACCATACGCACCCCATATACTATCATAATATATCCCAAACTTTTTAGCGTTATGTTCCATGTATATTCTTTCATTGGAAGTAGGCCAATTTGGGAAGACGATCATATTCTCTTTCAGAAAGAAGAAATTTTAAGAAAAAAGTTTGAAGATTTGAACTTTCTTTCTATTGAATAAGTATGTCCCAAATTGAGATTTGTCTCAAAGTTATAAACCCTTTTGTTGCTACAAAAATTTCTAAACTCCTCTCCTTTATAAAAATCAGTTATCTATCGGAGACATTTCATTCTTATTTATTCGAGTTGATTGCCTCTATGGTCACTCAACTTTAAGTAATTGGTCATTATGGTCACTTATCTTTGCTTTGTCTTTCTATGGTCATTCAATTTTGGGTAATTGGTCACCATAGTCACTTAATTTTGCTTTGTCTTTCTATGGTCACTCAACTTTGCCCAAGTAGCTCCTATAGTCATCCAACACAGAAATTCTAACGTTCGTTAAAATTTTGCTGACGTAGCAACTATAAAAATATTTTGGCAAGTTACATAAATAGAAAAAAATTATATTATATAAAACCCAATCCAATTAAAATTAAACCCCACCCAAGAGTTGTTGCTTGAGGTGCCCATTTTTTCAAAAAAATGACTCCTTTTCTTTAAATCTATCAAGAAAGCCTTCTGGTAACACATTTTCAACGTTAATTTCTTCACCTAATGAAAATCTGAGCACCCAAATGAAGTTCGCCTCACTTAGCTCATTCACTTACAAATGAAACATAAACATATGAAGGCTCATTCTTCTTAACTAGCCATCGAATAATCCTGAAGCTTTCCTCATTCTCTATTGTTATTTTCATTTCATGAATAAATGGACCTACAGGAGTGACCTTTTCTTGCTTAGAGTTGAGAGATAATCCACATACTTCCCTTCAATATCATTACAAATATTGATCAAAATAATATCATGGGATATTGCAAACCTACTGAAAGCAAAATTTGGTCCCAAGAAGTTGTTCATCTTGGCAGCGAGTTGGAGTTGCTTTGCCGCATAGTCCTTAAGAAAAATACCTGAGAATGCAAAATCACTTGAACCAGTTTTACTAAACAAAAACAGTATTACTTAAACAATCTGTGAAATACTATATAATAAATCAAAAATTTATGCCACTTCAATAAAAAATTTAGCTTATAGAAAGCGTCAAAAGCCGCTAATTCGTTAAGGCCAGACACTAATTCATTTGGATGCTCAGATTTTCATTAGGTGAAGAAATTAATGTTGAAAATGTGTTACCAGAAGGCTATCTTGATAGATTTAGAGAAAAGGAGTCATTTTTTTGAAAAAATGGGCACCTCAAGCAAGAACTCTTAGATGAGGTTTAATTTTAATTGGGTTGGTCTTAAATACTCATTTAATTTTTTTCTATTTATGTAACTTGCTAAAATATTTTTGTAGTTGCTACATCAGCAAAATTTTAACGGACGTTAGGATTTCTGTGTTGGATGACCATAGGAGCTACTTGGGCAAAGTTGAGTGACCATAGAAAGACAAAGCAAAGATAAGTGACCATGGTGGCCAATTACCCAAAATTGAGTGACCATAAAAAAATAAAGTAAATATAAGTGACCATAATGGCCAATTACCCAAAATTGATCATGGTGGCCAATTACCAATAGAAGCAATCAACTCTATTTATTCCATTATCCCGCTATTCTCACTTTTAGTTATTCCAGAAAATGGAGGAGGTCCTTAATAATAAAACTTTTACGCTACAACAAAATCATTAAGCATGTGATGTGTCTTTTAGATGAACCTTTATCACTAGCTATGACTACCTACTATATACTATTAACTCAATTCACAACTATATACGCTAATGTTATTAGGTGCAAATAGTAGGTGCGACTTTTTTCTTTTTTCTGTGTCTTCATATCATCCATTATAAGGTGCTTAAATTGGATAAACAATCATAATGTGAACACAACAAAAGTGTAGGATCTTTCACTTTTAAAAATGCATGATGAAAATATAAGACAATTACTGGCACATCATTATTCATTGAGCCACCCCGCCGGCCTTTGTTCATGCTTGTGCTAGCCTTCTAGCTAGTCCCCAAGTGTAATAATCATTACAAGAATTAAGAAGATAAATTAAAACTAAAAAGATATATCATCGACGTCTCTCTTCAGAATGGATAAAGTGGGACCCACTTAGCCAATTGCCATCTGTCTAGTTTTGCTGTAGGTCCTACAAGTCGGACTTTAATGGATAACTATCTACTCCAACAACGAATCGTAAAAGAATATATTAAAAAAGGGTCGGTTGGTTATGCCCCCTCCAGCCTATGAGAAAAGAGAGTTGAAATAGATTTAAAAAAAAAAAAAAAATTAGAATTGTAAATGAACTACGAGTAAACAAGAAAAAAAAAAAGAACTACGAGTCTTTAAAATCATACACCCTAGGGGCGTAGGTACATTATTAGAACGGGTGTCATGGACACTGCTTCATCGAAAAAGTCTATTATGTATAATTAAAAACCACAATATTTAGTACAAATAAAAAAAATGATACTGTTTGAAACATCAAAGCTAAGCAATCTAGTGCTTAAGCACTTTAAAAAGGTAAATAATGGCAATAGTTAGAATGCTATTTGTAGCATAGCTTAGCTTTTCTTAATAAATTTTTTATCATATAATGTTAATAGGTTAGTAGGATTTGAATCTTTGATCTTGAGCAAACTTAAGAAGTACACAAAACTACTTGTGCTAGGTCCATCAACTTATTAAACCTATCATAAAGTACATATTTTTTTTAAATATGACACCGCTTGCATAAATCCAGCCTACACCACTAAAACTTGTATTGTAGTTCAGTTGTCCTTTCTTCATGAAAAATTAAAATTTTCTATATATATATACACACAAACTTTTTATAGGCACTAGTGGCTCTCCTCCACTTGTGCATTACAAGTGGTGAATGCATGATTTGAAGTTATGAGTTTGAAATGTCACTAATTATTTGAGTTATTGTATTCGTAGTTTATTATTTTTACGTATTTAGAAGATTTTTAAAGCACATACAAAATCTAAGCTACAAATTATTGTCCACGAACTCACAAACGTCAAAATCCCTAGCTACCTCCGCCCCTATCCGTATCAATTTATCAGTGTTGGGAAAATTTTAAGTATATTAGAAATTTAATTTTTAACGTTATAAGTGAGTAATTTTTGTGTTTTTAAACTCTAATACCCTGTTGGTCAATATTCTCGGAGCCAAAAGTAACTTTTTCTGGAAAAAGAAAAGTACATTTGTGGATATAATTAAAGTGTTTGACTAAAATTCATAAATGCTTTTGAGACGAAGGAGAATCAATTTTTTTGTTAATTGGGAAGAAATTATAAACTTCTGTTTTTTCACAGAAGCAACTGAAATATATTAAATTTCTAACACAAAAAAAAAATATATATATATATATATATATAGTCTTTCTTAAAAAATATTTAATTTTTTCCTACATTATATTTATGGGCGGATGCAGGATTTCCATCAAGGGCGTACAAAATTTAAAATTTTAATTTTAGACTTGTGTCAATGGGGTTCAACATAGCGTATGTATATATAAAATAATCGATTTTACACTGTATACATAGTGCAATTTTCCGGCGAAGGCGGTTCAATTGAAACCCTTGCCCAAGAGTGGCTCCGCCACTGATTATATTAGTCATTGAATGAATCTTAAAATTATAATTTTCCGTAGTTTGACATTTAAAGCAATTTTTGTAAAGATTATTCAAACATAATTTATTTTTAAAATCACTTTTTAAATGTGTTTGTCAAATATAAACTGTTTATTCTTCAAAAATACTTATTTGTTTAAAAGTACTTTTCCAAGTTTGGCCAAACATTTAGAAAAACTCAATAAAACATCATTTAATTATTAAGCAAATTATAAGGCATGCATAAGATATTCTTAAAAATAAAAAATGTCCCGAGAATCTAAGAAACATGTTTACATCAGATTTTACTTACATACAACTGTCAGACACACATAGAGAGAGCCACGTTTATCACATAACGACCATTCTCAGGGGAGGGAGGGGGGGGTGCTTTGTTAGGTGACGTGTTGGTTACCCGAACCTATGTCGTGTCTGAACACGTCAGTGATTAAAAGGCGAGTCAACGCCAGTAACAAAAAAGTGCTGTTGCTCCTGGTCCGTGATATTCTATAATTTCTTACAGATCCGTCCTAACTGGACACACCACGTTTGGCTTGTATGTTTGACACGTGGCCACTTGTAGATGTGGGCTTCTCGTACCTCCCATGGTGAAAAATCTAAAAATTTCGAATAAACCTGTTTGGCGCGCGCTAATTAATTTGTAGTCGTCAAACACAAATTCGTTAAAAAATAGCCACCTCCAGATAAGTCCTAGTATTATACTAGGGCTTTGAACAAAAACTTGTTCAAAGTCCCAGTATTTATACTGGAAAGCTTCAGTAAACTAACCCCAGTATAAGATACGGGGGCTTTGAATAAGTTTTGTTCAATGCCCCATCATTTTGTTATAAGACTTTGTATAAAGTTTCAGTCCCATAACAAAATACTGAGACTTTGAACAAGTTAGCCCCAGCATTTTGTTATGGGACTGGAGCTTTATATATAAAATCTCATAACAAAATAATGGGATTTATACCTTTGATTAAACCTTTGTTATGGGATAAATCTCATTATTTTGTTATATGATAAAGTCTCATTCCCATAACAAAATAATGGGACCTTTGAACATTTTGTTATGAGATTATTTTACTATGGGACTTTGTATAAAGCTTCACTCTCATAACAAAATATTTGGGCTTTGAACAAGTTTTTGTTCAATGCCCAGTATTTTGTTATGGGACTAACTTGGGGTGTTTTTTCAATGCTAATGGAGCGTAAGTGTGCGCGCGAACTTTTTGGTTATTTCTCAATTAATTTTGAAACGGTGGATAAAACTCTTTGAGTACGTCCAAAAATAGCTACGCATCAAAATTTCACTGAAAAATCGATAATAGCCCGTTTTGGATGGCACAAGTGAGCTTTGAACTAAACTCCAGTAAAAAGTCAGGAGTTTTTGTTCAAAGTTTCTGAAAAATCTAGGACTTTAATAGTTTCATATTTATGACCCGTTTGTCCATAAAAAAAATTTTCGTTTTTTTTCAAAAAGTTTTTGAAAAACATGTTTGTCCATGAAATCTTGTGACTTTTTCAACCTTTTTTGGGAAACAGTTTTTGAAAAATCAAAAAGTCGTTTAGAGCACTTTTTCAAGTTTTTTCTCATCTCACAAAACTGCACCTTTTTTTCAAGTGAAATGTATGTCCAAACACAACTTCAATTTCCAAATATCATTTTTCAACTCAACTTCAAAAACTCTTTTTTCAAATATTTTTTCAAATCTATGGCCAAACGGACACATAAAGTCCCAGTATTTTATATTAGAACTTTGAACTAACATGTTCAAAATCTCAGTATTTTTTATTGGGATTCATATTTAAGTGATCTTTTCAAGTCTTTTTTAAGAAAATAACCCTCAAGTCTTAATTCTTAGCTAGATAACCTTTTTTCTGTTTAACAGACTTATGATTATTTCTTAGCCTAATCAAGACACCCCAACTTTTCTTATTTACACAAAGCCCCCAGTGTTTCTCCTTCCCTTTCTCCTTTATTACTCTTCCATCCTCCTCTATCTTCCGTATCCTCCTCCACCGTGCCTCCTTCTCTTCCACTGCTGCAACGCCTTCTCCTCATCTTCATCTCCCTTCTCACCACCTCTTCCAAACAACCTGATGATGCTGAAAATAGCCGAGAAACAACCAAGAGTCGATTCATAAACTCCTCGTTGTTTAAACAATCAGGAGTCGATTCATCAACTCTCAGTTGTTTGAATCAACCGAGAGTTGTTTGAATAAACCGAGAGTTGATTAATCAACTTGTGGTTGCATAGTTCAAAACAACCATAAGTTGATTAACCAACTCTCGGTTGATTCGAACAACTTTCGGTCAATTCAAGCAACTGAGAGTTGATGAATCCACTCTTGGTTCATTCAACCAACTCCTAAATTTGTTTGACGGACAGCAGAAGCATCTCCAATATATAATTAAAATTAAAATATTATGCCACTAAATCTTCACAACAAATACAAAATATAATGGAAAGAAGAAAAATAAAGAAAACACACAAAGATAAGAACGGAGAATGTGAAAATGTAAAAAAATGAAGGGAGGAGATGAAGAAGAAATGAGGGAGAAGATGGAGAAGAATGAAGGAGAAGATGAAGAAAGAGAGCAGATTGGGAAGAAGGGGAATAAAGAAAGAAAAAAGTAGTAGATGAGAGAGAAGAATGGGGGAAATGGAAATTTTAAAATTTAAATTTTGAATGTGGATTTAAGTGAGATATTTTCAGATTTTTGGCATACCCCATAAGTTTTTAAAATTAATCTAGCCTCCACTTAAACACATACTTAATATTTTTCTAGTTCAAAGAAAAGAAAAAAGAAAATAAAGGGTTACTTTTTTAATTGAGGACTTGGAGAGTCCTTTTGCTTAAATCTTCAGTTCTTTCTTTTTGTTTTTGAGTTCACAACAAAGAAATTGAAGGAACTCAAATATTCAAAAATATTTATTCAAAAATATTTCATCAATTAAATTAAAGAGAGAAGGTAGAAGGCTTTCTGAACAATCATTCATCAACCCTTGAACTCATTACGTATTGTAGCCCTCACAACCTTGAGAAAACATGGTTCTATTTATAATAACTAATAACCTATTTTACTCTTTAACTAGAAAGTCTTTTTAATATTACTTTAATTCAAAACTCAACTCGACATGAATTTGAATAAACTAGTAGATAACAACTCCTAAACATTTTAAAATTATTAATCTTAGTTTAATTCTAAAATTGCCTCACTTAATCTAACATCGTCAAACCTGAGTATGTCATGAGTAATATCAAGTGATCTCTTGTCAAACTCAACCACCTTACACTTTCCATCAGTTCTTAAAATATGTAGTGTCAACAAAATCATGAGTGTCATCTTTTGTCAGCTTCAATTTTTCTTCATCAAGGGTCAATCTTGAATTGGCTTTCTTTAATTATATTCTTCAGAGTTTCGTGAACATATATTTTTCTTTGCTTGTAATTCTAAACAGTAAGACTTGTCTTAGAGTAATCTACTTCTTCAACCTCTTTGTATTTGATTTTGTAAATCTATTCAACTCCAATTGAACTTATTGGAGTTCGTAGCTTAAATACTTCAACGCTAACAAAACATTTCTAGTTTTTTCTCAAAATATGTAATCTCAATCAATTGCTCGAATTCAATTGCATTAGCAATATCCATAATCATGAACTTACTAATTAGTTGTAGACTCTTAATTATTTCCACCTCATTCTTGAGTTGATCATCTAAATTTTTCTCTTGATAGAACAATCTTCCCTATTTTATTACTCAATTTATCTTGACCATCAAATAGTTGTTCTTGTAAAACATGAAAATCTCTTTTGCAAGAATACTGCTTATAACCAAATTATCCTTTTTAGCTATTTCTGAATTTATTGACTAACAAATTAGAATACTCTTTGCCTCCTTATTGCTTTCATTGATATCTATACCAAAGCAAAAATTATCTTTACTTATATTCCCCGCGTATATTTTTCTCTATTTTTGTAAACTGGCGTGTTTGATCAGTATATCTCAAATTTGAAGTATCCTTTTTTCTTTAGATTGCTTAATTTTTCCTTGCAATTGCACTTCTTCCACTATTTCTGTCTTTTTGTTTATTTAAGAACATCTCATATGTCACCAATTCACGTTCTACATAATAAAGTCTCAAGAGTCTAAGATCCTTAATAGCCTTAAGAGCCATTTTTTAATGTGAAAGTTCATATTGAGAGAAGTGCGCGTGGGTTCGAACCCCACATCTATCATTATTTTCTACTTTCTTGATGCAAAATAATGGCTATCGGCTTCACTACTCGAGGATTATTTATTAAGAAAGCATATAGTTAATACCTGTTGGACCTAAGGTAGCCTGGAGGAAAATAGTACTTTCAAAGGATGTGCTACCAAGGCACCACTTCATTCTCTAGCTAGTTGTGGAAAGAAGATTGGCTACTGTAGAAAAGCTGAAAAACTGGGGGATTAATGAACTTAAAGGTTGTATCTTGTGTAACACTGATCAAGACAAAACTCTACAACATGTTGATAGTTGCTCTATGTGCTTATGGAAATGTCTAATGAGTTGGATAGAAGTAACTAGACAAGTTGATAGTTGGAAAAATGAAGTTATATATATTGCCACAAAGATGTCAAACTCTAGACCAAAAAAAAATATATATATGTTGGGGTTCCTTTTTGTTGCAACATTATATCACCTCTGGAGTGAAAAGAACCTTAGAAGATTCCAAAGTACAACCTCTATATGGCAGTAAAAAGCCATGAATACCATCTTGGGACTGTATATTGTGGGACAAAGAGAAGTTGCTTGGAGGAGACAGTTGGATATGTCATAAATTTTTCCAATTTAGTCGATAGGACAATGTTATCTGTTTTTGTAGTATGAGTTAAGTCTATGCACTTAGATAGGATATGCATTTAGATAGGTTATTCTTTAGAGTCAAGCCTAGAGTTCAATGGTTTGACTATGTATGGTAAATTCAGTTTTGGTTGAAATAAAATTTGTTTATTCACCAAAGTTCATATTAAGAGACTGCAATAGCTTTTTAACAACATCTAATTCTTCCAATACTTCCACGTTGATCCTTAAACCGTAAATAATTTCTGCTCTACGGGTCTCATCTAGACTAACTTATATTGTCGCTGAAACTCTTGTAGTTTCTCCTTCTTTATGTCTGCAACACTTTGATATAAATTTACCAAGATTTTTCATTGATTCCTTTGATGACATTTTGTGCAAACTTTATATACATACACGTTAACCTTGATGCCAAGATTATAGCATACCTGATAATCGAGTGTATATTTTTATTGATCTTTAGAGTCAAACATTTTAGGTTGAGAATGACGAAAACAGAGTACATGGAGTGCAAGTTTAGTGGGGCATTTCATAAGTTTGAGGTGGAAATGACGCTTGATACTCAAGTCATCCCAAGAAATATAGCTTCAAGTATCTTGGGTTAATAAGTAATTCAAGAAAATGGAGAGATTGACGAGGATGTCACACATCGTATAGGAGCGGGGTGGACGAAATTGAGGCTCGCTTCTAGGGTCCTATGCGATAAAAAGTACCACCTATACTTAAAGGTAAGTTTAATAAAGTAGTCGTAAGACTAGCTATATATGTTGTGGGGTCGCGTTGGCCATTCAAGAATACATACATTAAGAAGATGAGTGTAGCATAGATGAGGATGCTTAGATGGAAGTATGAAATGGTGTCGGTGGTTGACAAGATGCGAGAAGCGAGATTGTGGTGGTTCGGACATGTGAGAGGAGCACCGATGTTGCAGTAATGAGGTGGGAGAGGTTGACAATGATGAGCCTACGAAGAGGTAGACCGAATAAGAATTGGGGCGAGGTGATTAGACATGTTATGATTCATATCCAGATAGGAAAGCATGGATGTCGAGGATGCTGGTAGAAGGTTATATAGTACTTGCACGATTTCTAGTTATATTAGCATTAGTATTATCCGTATATATACTACTTTTATTTTATTTTTGGTCTTTATTGATATTTGTGTTATGTGTTTACTTTGATTTTCTTTAAGTTTTATGTCAGTATTCTCTTTGCAATGATATTCTCATCATACTTTTTCTTTTCAAGCACGTTTTCATAATTGTATTAATTTTCTTTTAGTCGAGGGTCTATTGGGAACAGCTTCTCCATCTTTGTGCGGTTAAGCTCTGTGTACATCTCATCCTCTACTAACGCCAATTATGAGATATCATTGAATATTTTGTTGTAAATTACTTAACCATGATAAATCAATACGGTTTGGTGTGTGATTCTTTTAAATTAATTTTCAACTTATTTTAGGCAGAGCTAGGAGAATCGACACAGGCAGATTCACATACGTCCCCAAAAGTACGAACTAATTTTGTTAACTTCTACATAAAATGGGGAAATTGAAATAAAAAGGACCACTTCAAAGAAAATTACCGAATCCTTATTAGATAAAGCTGAGGAGAAATCAAAGAAAACATTTCGCAGCCTTCTTTTTTATTTTGGTATAAAGAATTTTCCAGTTAAGGCCGAAGGCAAAGACAGTGTGTGATCTTTCTAAAGAACCAGTCAATAACTTATATACTATACATTATTGACCATATGCATATCCTGTTGGATAAGAGGCAGGTTATCCATTTTTTCTTCTGCTTTTTATATCTGAAAGTGGAGCGGTTACGTTCTTGGTCATCCTTATTGGTACGAAACCTTATCACAAAAGGGTAAATATGCATGACTGAAATGAAAATCCAAAGAGAAACTGTTAAAGTCAAAATTAATTGCCTAATTGATTCTTGAATACGCTCTAGTTTATTACAATATCAAAAGTATTAAAGATGGTGCATTGAAGTCAAAATTTACTGCCCAAATTAGGAAAAAGCTTTAATTGTCAAAAGCTGTAAATTGGACCTTATCCAGATTTTTTATATCAACTATAGGGGTGCCTAAGTAGCTAAATTGATGACAAATTGGCGGAGGGATAAGCTTGAAAATGGTTCAAAATTAATACTCTTTGTTTACTTGAAGTACAGCCAAATTAGTCAACATTTCACTAATTAGTAGCTAAAACTTCTAGATAATTCATTAATTGCGTAAAAGTAGAACTTTTCTTGGAAAGGCTTACTGTAAAGGCCGTTGTAGGGGGAGTGGAGAGAAGAATGTCAGTGAACGACTACGTCAAACATTATGCTTCTAAAGTACTAAGTAATTGTGTTGGCCTAAATCGGAATAGGACAATAAATCGAATTTGTTTTGGATTTTATTGATAATTTGCTTGTAACAAAGTCGTGCCTAAGCTAGGATCAGATTTAAACGAGGTGAACGCTTGAAATAAAATGAGACAAGGAAAAAGCTTAACTGTTGAACGAGACAAAGTGCAAAAAGTACAAGTCAAGTATTGTATTTTTTTTGGATGTCCTGCTTGATTACAAATGAGTCCTATTTATAATAAAGGAAAAGAATAACGTTATAGCCATAATAACTATGCTTTTATGGTCATTACTCCACATTTGATCGTGGTCAGCTCGCGATCTTTTCCTTAAATGCCAAAATAACGGTCGACGGTTACAGGAGACCAGGCCTCGTTTGCCAAGGTGTTTAAACCCCTCGAGGAGTCACCATATCGCTCACTCCTAATCCGAGTTGGATTCTTCCCGAGGCGGTGCTGAAGACTATTCCCCTCGGGAGGATGTCCTCGTGAGACTTGACTGCTCTGTGGCTTGAGCCCTTACACCGAGGTAGTGGGGTTTTTACCCAATACAGATAGTCCCCCCACCCTTTGGACAATTGTCTGAATTTTTCGAGGGATGGAATTGAGTTTAAGCAGGAGAGCGACGTGGCGAGCTTTTGGCCAGGAAATTTGAAAATGCAAGCGTCGCTTCAATGTCTCATCCTCTGCTCGTGGCTTAGTTCTGAACGGCTACAACTTTTCGTTTTGTCTTCCCCATGTAACTGTCATCATGACGTTTTGATCCACTTGTGCCTTGCTATAAATTGGCCACTTTTTGTTATTATCCTCATCGTTTTATAATTCTTCTCGAATCCATTGGTGTTTTCCATCCCCTTTTTCACTTCTAAAGAATTTTACCATGTCTTCTCCTCCCTGCCGTGAGAAAATCGTTGATGCTAACATTTTGGCGTCGACTGAGGATTTGCTAAATTCTCCCCATCAGCAACTTCTTCTCGTTCAGATGACAGTCCTAGTGCCGCCAGCCAAGAACCTTCCATCGGCTATGATTAAGTAGCGACTGAAGAGGCTGTTGATGGTGATGGTGATAACGAGGTAGTTGAGACCTCACTCCCCAAGAGGAAGAAAAAGAAACAAGTTTATCAAGGGGAGCTCAAACCTCAATGAGTTATTCCAAGGCGGTTTGATTCTAGCAAGGATTTTATGATGAGGGGCAAACGGCCTAAGACATTAGGAGGAGAAGGAATCGCTCTTTTCAGCTTTCCCCGAGCCTTGCCTCGGAAGAACATATAACTTTGATTCGAGAGGAGTCCAATTGGGGCCTCGAGGTCCCGATCTCGATTCCTACCCCCGAGCAGCGCACATGCGATAGTGTCCCGGGGCAGTCTTTCATCTATACTTATCCATTTCTGATAGGCTTTTCCCTTCCTCTTGACCCCCTAGCAGATACTTTTTGTAGGTTACACAATGTCTGCTTGGCTCAGCTTGGCCCCGACTTCTGGAGGGTCATTTAATGCATCGACTATATTAGTCATAAAGCTGGGGTCACGTTTAGTACGACTATTTGATTTCTCTGTTTTCTCCCTCTCTGCACAAAGATGGGGTTGTGCAGTTAAACAAGCGAGATCAGTTTTTCCTCATTACCAAGAGCGACGACAACGAGGATCGAAGCGGTGTGATTGGTTTGTCCTTCTTCCTACCTTTTATCTTTCTGCCGAGCCTAGGTTCCCCGATGTGTGGAACAGGACACGTAAGTCTTCTTCTGGTTTTATTCTTTACTCGGCTTCAACAAGTATGGGAAGGATAATTCTTTGTCGTATTTTTTAGCAAGGAGACCTCCAATCAATCCTCCCAAGAATTTAGAGGATTGGGTGCAAGTCATAATCATTGCAAAGGGATTGGATGGTTTTAGCCGTTCATGCGGAAAACAAGTGGTCGGGCAAGCGACTAGGTTAGTATGTTTCCAAATTTGGTATTCCTTTTTCTTGATGCGCCTCTTCTTAGTTTTTCCTCTCTTAATTTTTTTTCCAGATTTCAGTGAGTTGCCTGCTGAGGAGGAAGACAAGAAGGAAAAGAAGAAAACGAAGATGAAGCAGGGACGACGAGCGGTGGTCGTCGAGGTTCCTGACACCAAAGCCAATTTGCATTTTATCGAGGAATCTGTCCAAACTCTTACTAAGGCCCCGAGAGGAAGTTTTGTTTATTTTTTGTATTTCTCCATTTTATTTTCCTTTGAATAACGTGTTTCCTTCTCCTCAGGTTCGAAAAGAAAATGCGATAAGCCAAAGAATCCAGCTAGGGCTAAAGTCCCTCGGGTTGATTTTCCTACAGTTCCTCGGCAAAGACTAATCGATGAACCAGACAATGTCTGTGTTCAAAGTGTGGTCGAGGCGGCGAGCATATAGGAACCAAGTCAAGTTGTTGACAAGGTTCGCGAGGAGTTTGAGTCTAGCGGGGCTAAGTCTGCCGAGGCAATTTCCAAGACTGTTGAGGCAATTTCGTCTGCGAGGCAGGCGAGTACTGATCCAACTCCGGCTAAGGCAAACCTTCCTCAAGGGATTAGGCGAATCCCAGTTCCAATAGATGTTTGCCTGTTGGATGACATCATGGGGGTTTCCATCAGCTGCAAGGGGTTGCTTGGGCCTTTGGATAATGATCGTCTCAAGAATATTCCCACGGATGATTTGATGGCCTACTCGAATCAGCATGCGATTCATGTGAGGTTTTTTATCTTGCTTTACCGCTTTTTTGATTTGATCGCTTTTCCCATTTTTGATTCCTTCCCCTTGGTTGTAGGGCTATATCTATGCCATGAAAGCGGCTGAGATCGAAGCCCAGCGAACAGCTCAACTTCGGCGGGTCGGGGATGAGTGGGATTATAGGAAGGATGTGCTCGAGGCTCGTGTTGCTGAGCTCGAAAAACAACTCTTTGACTCAGAAGCTAATTTGGGTCGATCTAAAAAAGAAGTCAATCAATTAGGCGCTGAACTCTCTCAGGCTTGTGGAGAAGTTGCCGATCTTTTGGCTGAGAGAGGATCTCAAGAAGAGAGTCATCGAGCTGAGCTTCAGGAGAAGGCTAGTGCAGCAGAGGCAGCGCTTAGAAAATTGACTGAGCAATTCGAGGTGAGATCTTCGTTGCTTACCTCGAAGATGGATGAGGTTGAGGCTAAGAACAAGGTTCTTGAAGCCAAAATAAAGACCCTTCAGGGTAGAGAACCAGCCTCCTCTTCTAAGCTTAAATCCCGGTTCAAAACCAAGTTGCACTTGAGAGCTACCCGAGAAAAGTTTGATAGAAATTGGGCATCATCCAGACCAAATTGAGGACCCTTGAACAATGTAAGGAGAGGATTAGTTTGGATGATGAGATTGCCAAGGCTAAGGTAGATGTCGCTACAGCTCAGAAGTTTTTAGATCAGCTTCCTTCGAGCAACGATAGCTCGTCTGAAGGAGAGGCTTCGGGTAGCGATACCGGGTCTGAGTGAGCGATTGCTCGTTTTTTGTTTTTGGGCCCACGGGCCATTTTTTCTAATTATTCTGGCCTTCGTGCCTTGTGAATATATATGACTGTTGAATATCGACTATTTCAATATCTTTTTGAATTTTTGTTTGCTTGCAACACTTTAAATGTATTAAGAAGCTAGCTTAGGACGACGTCTCGCCCTTGAGCGGAGGCTAAAGCTTTAATGAATAAAAAGATGATAAATCAATTTTTATTCCATAGATAGAAATTGAGCCAGTTTATATAGAGCCTAGTTGTACTTAGGTATATTTTATTTACAAAAGCCATTTGAGGCAGCTGAGTATAAGTAACCGAGCACATTTCAACGGGGCCTCGGGTGACCTCCATATTTTAAAGTTTTCGAGTTGAGTCCTCGAGTTTGGGTTATTTTTAGAAGAACCTGAGCTACGAGCCTATGAGTCTATTGCAGACTGATCTCATTCCCCTGCATTCCCCAGCAGTTGAGTGCGAAGGATGAGGACTCGAGCACTGTTGACTTCTAGGCCATGCTCCATCGATGTTAGAAGTAGTACCTCTTTAAGTTGGATATGTTCCAATTTAATGGTTCTTGTTTCCCTTCAAGATCTGCAAGTTGATAGGACCCTTTCCCTACGATTGCTTTTACTCAGTAGGGGCCTTCCCAATTGGCGGCCAGTTTTCCTGCGTTTTTCTCTTTGGTCGTTTGATTTGAGGCCCTCAAAACATAATCGCCAACCTTGAATTCTCTCAACTTGGCCTTTTTGTTTAAATAGGCCTCGATTTGCCCTTTTTGAGCTGTCAACCGAACCAAAGTCATCTCTCTTCGTCCTTCGAGAAGATCCAGTTCCTCTCGCATAGCTTTTTGATTTGACTCCTCGTTTGAATGAGCATAGCGAAGGCTTGGTTCACCAACCTCGACAGGGGTTGATGAATCTACTCCGTAAACGAGGGAAAATGAGGTTTCGCCAGTGCTATTCTTCTCCGTTGTTCTCATCGCCCATAACACTTCTGGTAACTCATCGGGCCACGAGCCTTTGGCTTTGTTCATTCTCTTTTTGAGTTTGTCAATGATTATTCTGTTGGATGATTCAGCTTGTCCATTGGCACTGGGGTGATAGGGTGTTGACGTCACTCTTTTGATCCCCCATTTTGCGAAGAAAGTTGTGACCTCCGAGCCAACGAGTTGTGTAGCATTATCAGAGGTAATCTCCCTTGGAACTCCAAATCGGCATATAATATTTTTTCATATGAAGTCGATGGCTTCTTTTTGCATGATTCTAGCAAAAGCTCCTGCTTCGATCCATTTGGAAAAATAATCGATGAGCACGAGGATGTACTTGACACTGCCCTTCGCTTTGGGGAATGACCCCATGATATCCATTTCCCACTTCATGAAGGGCCATGGAGAAACCACCGAATGCAAGGGTTCGACCTGTTGGTGAATCATGGAAGCATGCCTTTGACATTTGTCGCAATTCTTAACAAATACTCTAGCATGCTCGCTCATTTCGGGCCAATAGTAGCCAGCTCGGAGAAGTTTTCGCACGAGGGTTTTGGCTCTATAATTATTCCCACATTTTCCTTCATCACGTATTCATATTCACCTGGGCCTAGACGCTTGGCCATCGAGCTGCAATAAAGTTTTTCATACAATCCGTATATCATTTTGTATAGGATTACTTGCTTTCTGAATTTTTCCGCTTCCTTTTTGTCTAGTGGTTGAATCCCCGACTCTAGGAAGGAGATGAAATTTGTTCGCCAATCACAATGTCGATTCACCATATTTACTTCCAGCTTCATTTTTCTTATGGCCGACGTAAAAATCCTAACTGTGGCGTCAGTCCCCGAGTCGCCTACTTCCACTACCGAGGCTAAATTTTCCATAGCATCGGCCTCGATATTTTCTTCTCGTGGTATTTGCATGACCTTCTATTCTTGAAAGGTGCCGAGTGCTTGCTGCATTCTTAACACGGATTGTTTCATTCAGGGCTCTCAAGCCGTATATCTACCGAGGACTTGATTTACCACCAGTTGTGAGTCACACCTTAGTTCTATATTTTCACCTCCCATTTTTTTGGACAGCTTCAATCCTGCTATGGCGGCCTCATATTCAGCTTTGTTGTTTGTTAGCCTCTCGAATTTCATCGAGTGCCTTAGTTTTTCCCCTGTGGGAGCGACAAGCACTATTCCGAGCCCTGAGCCATTGGAATTGGCCGCTCCATCTGGGTAAAGCTTCCATACCCCAGGGGGTGGGACCCTTTGAAATTAAACTCTTTTTTTCAGCCTCGGGAAGTAGTTTAACACTAAAATCAGTTACGAAATCAGCTAACACTTGAGATTTTATAGATATACGAGGTCGGTATATGATGTCATATTCGCTTAGCTCGACTGCCCACCTAGATAACCTCCCCGACAACTCTGGCTTATGCAATATACTTCTTAAGGGGAAAGTTGTTACTACGGCTATTGGATGGCATTGGAAATAGGGACGCAATTTTCGAGCGGAATGACTATGCAAGTGCTAATTTTTCTAAATGGGGATACCTTGTTTCAGCGTCGAGAAGAGCTTTACTAACACAGTATATAGGTTGTTGCTTTCCTTCTTCCTTCCGAACCAAAACTGCGCTAACCGACACCTTAGAGACAACCAAGTAAACCAACAAAATTTCGCCATCTTTTGGTTTGGCCAATAATGGGGTGTTGGCCAAATAATATTTCAACTCCCTCAAAGCCTCCCTGCACTCGGGAGTCCATTCAAAGGAAGTGTTTTTCTTCAAAACGAAAAAGAACTTATGGCACCGCTCGGATGACCTTGAAATAAATCGACTCAAGGCAGCTAATCGCCCAGTCAAGCGTTGGACTTACTTCGGGCTTGATAATTCCTCGGGAATTTCTTGTATAGCTTTAATTTTGTCGGAATTTGCCTCGATGCCTCTCTCCGAGACTATGAATCCTAAGAATTTACCCGAGCTAACCTTAAAAGCACACTTTTCGGGGTTAAGCTTCATGCAATACTGTCTTAAAATTGCAAAGGCTTCTTTTAATTGTTTCAAATTATCTTCCAGCCGGACAGCTTTCACCAACATATCGTCGATATAAGCTTCCATCATTTTCCCAATGTAGTCCTTAAATATTTGACACACCAACCTCTGATAAGTTGCTCCAGCATTTTTTAGACCGAAGAGCATTACCTTTTAGCCATAAGTTCCTTCATCCGTGATGAAAGAGGTTTTTTCTTCATCATTGGGATCCATCAGAATCTGATTGTACCCTGAATACGCATCCAAAAAGGTTAAGAGTTTGTGTCCAGCATGGAGTCTATTAACCTGTCTATTTCGGGTAGAGGGTAGGAGTCTTTGGGGCAAGCTTTATTCAAGTCGGTGTAGTCGACACACATCCTCCATTTGCCCTTTTTCTTGGGTACCACTACCACATTAGCGAGCCAATCTGGGTACTTGACTTCTCTTATGAACCCATTATCGAGTAGCCTCTTGGTTTCATCTTGGATTACTTTTTTTACCCCGGTGTGGGGCCTTTTTTTCTGTTTCACCGGGCGATGATTGGGATCAACATTCAGTTTGTATGTCATGATCTCGGGGTCAATCCCCACCATGTCTGCATGAGACCAAGCAAAGCAATCATTGTTGGATTTTAATAACTCGATGAGAGCTTTTTTAGATTCGGCGTCCAACTCTGTACCCGCGAATATTTTCCTTTCTGGGAATTCTTCTGACAAGGAATAAGATTCAAGTTCTTTCACCATTGAGTTCTCGACCCTTTACTTTCGAGGCTCTTGAATGAAAGTTGGGATCTTCTCTTCTTGCTTCGGAGGAACTGCTTTTTGGACCGAGCTCTCCTGTTTATTGGGCTCCGAGCCGCTTGGTTGTGACTTCGAGTGCCCGATTAGAGTGTTGCTATTTTTTACAGCGACCGAATAACATTTTGGAGCCGCTAACTGGTTACTCCTAATTGCGCGAATTTCCCACGGGGTGGGAAAATTAATTATTTGATGGAGGGTTGATGGTACGGCCTCCATTTCGTGGATCCAAGGTCTCTCAAGGATGGCGTTGTAGCCATACCCCTCGTTCATTATTTGGAAGGTCGTCTTTTTGTCAACTCCTCCGTCGGTGGTCATGAGGGTGATCTCCCCTAAGGTTCTTTCCACGAAGTTGTTGAACCCTGCTAAAGTGGTTATCTTCGGGACGATGAGGTAATAACCAGAGCTTCATGATGAGGGATCATTACCTCGTGGTCATCTTCCTCGTCAAAAGTGATTTCATTGTCACCCCTTTCAATTTGGGCTTTTCTTTCCATGCCGGTTGAGAATTTCGCGGCCTTCTTCACCGAGGAAAAGTTGATGCCGTTTACTTCTATGCCGCCGGTTATGACGTTTGCAGATTTTCGTGACATCGGGGTTGCTGACGTCTTGCCAAGATTTGTGAAAGCTCGTCTTCGGAACAAACGCTATTACCAATATCCCCACAGACGACGCCAATTTGTGTTGGCCTAAATCGGGATAGGACAACAAATCAAATTTATTTTGGGTTTTATTGATAATTTGCTTGTATCAAAGTCGTGCCTAAGCTAGGATCAGATTTAAACGAAGTGAATGCTTGAAAATAAAACGAGACAAGGAAAAAGCTTAATTGTTGAACGAGACAAAGTGCAAAAAGTACAAGTCAAGTATTGTATTTTTTTTGGATGTCCTGCTTGATTACAAATGAGTCCTATTAATAATCAAGAAAAAAAATAACATTATAGCCATAATAACTATGCTTTTATGGCCATTACTCCACATTTGATCATGGTCAGCTCGTGATCTCTTCCTTAAATGCCAAAGTAACAGTTGACGGTTACAGAAGACTAGGTCTCATTTGCCGAGGTGTTTCAACCCCTCGAGGAGTCACCATATCGCTCACTCCTAATCCGAGTTGGATTCTTCCCGAGGCAGTGCTGAAGACTATTCCCCTCGGAAGGATGTCCTCGTGAGACTTGACTGCTCTGTGGCTTGAGCCCTTACACCGAGGGGCGCTGGATTCGCCCGAAGACTGGTTGGAGGGTTGCTCCGCTGCGGGTTGACCTGGGGTTTTTACCCAATACAGTAACAGCCGATTTAGTTAACTTAACCATGGGAAACAAACTAAAATTTTAAGAATTAGAAGTCTTATTTTTTAATAAATAAGATTTTTAAAAAAGGTAGTAATAGTTAGTAACTCAAATAATTGAGGTTGGAATAGGGTTTCCGTCTTCTCCTAGCGTCGTACTGGATCTTACATATGTTCTTCCTTCTTTTACTTCTCCATGGCATTTTGCTCTGTTTCTAATGCATAGCATTATGTTAAAAACTCAACTTCTAATAAATTGTTGGAGATAGTTTTGCATAAAAGTAACAAAAACTCAAGCACATATTTTGTTTTTCAGATTAAATTTGATAATCATTTTCATGAAATATAACAGCACAAATATGCAAAACCAATGCAATTTTGTGAAGATTCTTATATGAATATGTTCATCTAAGGTAATTTACTTTTACTAATGTTAAAATTATAATATTGCTACGACGTACCAAACAATCCTATACTTAAAGCGAACTCCACGAAATTGTACTAGGAGTTTGATTATAAAGCAACTGTACTAGGGTTATTATTATTAAGTAATAATAGGTGTTTTGTTACGTGATAACAATAAATAGCTGGTATTTATAGATGTACTGCCACTGGGTGGATTGTGTATTTACGTAATGATCTTCACACTCCACATTTTTTTCCTCATAATTTAGTCGACATTGAAGAAGGGGTCGTTGAGAGGGGGCAAACACGCTGGTGCAACTGGTATCTCTGTCGCCATGAACCAGCTGTTCTCTTTATGCAATATACAGCGTCGACTCGTCACAGCTGTAAAAACCAAAAGGTCCCCTAAACAGGGAAAAGCCCAGTCTCAGAACATGCCACCACCATCCTTTTCTAAAAGTTCTTTCCGTTTATTACCACAATCACCCTTTATTTTTCATAGTCATGTTAAAATTTTCACCCTTTATTAGTAACTTCTTTATTTATTTCCCCCGCTTCTAAAGGCTTAATGCTTTATATTATCAAGGTGAAGTTGCGCGAGTTCGCATTTAGTTTAACAGATGGTATTCTACCAATTACATGTCGATTTACATATCTTAATGTGAAATGAATTTACTTTACATGCATTAAAAATATAAAATTATTTATTTAATTTCTATTTATAAGATAATTACAAATAAAATCTCTATAATAAGCATATATCGAATAATATGTTAAACTAGTAGTCAACCTGCTATGGCATTCTAAACTATACTGATATCAGTATAAGTAGTAAACTTAAGTTCATATAAAGTATGTCACACAGCCTTAAAAATTGAAATCACTCACATGACTTGATGATAAGTAAAACTCCATTTGGTGCTATATATAACCATCACCTGGGCATCAATGTAGCTTCCCAAAATCGTGTCGCCCAAGTGGCTACGTAAGTGGGTGAATCGAAGTCCTCAAAAAGGAAAGTGAGGTGAAAATGAAAAGTACACATATAAGTCCCTGATAGTTTCAGTTACCTCTAAAATACTAGTAATTGTTTCACCTTATCAATCAAAAGATGAGTATTTTATTTTCGATGTGAACCTATTTAAACTATCCAAACAGTAATTGTGTCATTTATTTTCGAAAGGAGGAGGAGAAAATGGTCTCGTACAAATATTGAGTAAATAGAAGCAAATTGTAATTATTAGTACGTAGGTTTAGAGAAATTTTTATGATACAGTCTCGTTCATATATATGAACAAATTTTCTTTAATATAGAATGTAACAAAATAAGAGAGTAGTCACTCTGTCTACATGTCAAATTGTCAATGATATAGCTTTTAAAAGTGTTTATCGCGACTAATTTTTCTAGTAATTATATTAAGCTACAGAATTTGTATTGTTTCGAACAGTTTATAGTAAGACATATCCCGTCAGCCAATACGTAAGCAATTAAATTGGAATCACAAATATTTGATGTGATAAACTAAAATTATCTAGATTTCAAAAATTTGTGGAGAGGATTTTGAAAACATTATTCATAATTTGAAAATCATCACTATGTAAAACACTACCAAAACAGACAGATCGGATTCGACAGAGCAAGCCATTGTTATATCATGGTGTTGCGTAATTTGTGGCTTTACTGAATTTCACGAGAAGAAATCTGTGATTATGATTGCGGTATATATTTACTTTCTCTGAATATCTACGAGTTACTCAATGTGATTCTGCACCACTATTATCATTTTTCTTAAAAAGATTAGACTTATGTGTATATTTCTTTTTCCTTCTTTTGTAAAATAATGAAAGTGAGATTGGTTTTCTCCACCCCAAAATCAATAAGAATGTTACACACATAACTGACCATATATATATACAGTATCTAATAGTGTTTTCAAAGGCGAGGTGTTTTAGTTTGAATGAGGCGAGCCATAAGCACCAAGACATATGCCCCACGAATCTTGAAATTTACTAATTTTTAAAATATTAAAATAGTATAATTAGGTAAAAATTATAAAAATTACTTAAAATCACAAATTTAAAAAGTAAAACTAAGTATTGAAAATTCAAAAAATAAATTATAACATAACTATGAATAACACGAAATTGTTTAAGATATCATGTTACATGAATTGCGTACATCGTAAAAACCTAAGCATTAAAACTAAAAAAAAAGTTATATATTATCTTGGACGGAAAATGTCATGTGTATCTCCTAATTTAATATTTTTTCTATCCAAAATATTATCTTGGATAGAAATTTGGAAAACAGCTTGTCATGCTATAATTCATAATTAAAAGAGTAATACATGAATATAGTTGTATTTGTATATATGTAGTTACTTCACTGCTACTTAGCTATTAAATTAACAAGTTTTGTCGAGAAAAAAAGAAAAATAAAGTTTTGTACTTCGTAAGCACAAAGAGAACATGAATATTGAAAAAAAATATCGAAGCCTAAATAATATAGACCTAGCAAAAATGAATACATGAATAGTGTTGGAATGAAAGGTTCCATTAGATCATCCAATATCCATTCGTTTGTAGTGATAATTTTGGAGTCCATTACCTAAATGGTCACTCAACTATTAGATATAAACTAAGAAAGTCACTCTTCTTTGTAATGTTCCTAAATGGTCACTCAACTTTGGATAATTAACTCAAATGGTCATTCTCACCTGAAAAGTTGCTATCTCCGATGATACATGTTGACGTGGAATTTTTTTAAAAAAAATTAAAATATAAAGAAATTTAAATCCCATTGTCCCCACCCATTTAACATAATTATTTGACCCATACCCGACCCAAATAACTTAATGGGTCAACTATTAAAAAAGTCAGTTCAATTATAATCCTAAGATACTATACGATGTTTCCCTCCTCTTCTTCTTTTTAGGGTTCTATAGGGAGAACCAAAATTTTATTTTTAATCGATTTCTTCCTAAATAAAACTATTGTAATTAAACTAAAATTCTCATAAAATATCATGAGCTCATAACATAATACATGAGACTGGTACTGGATATGAATAAAGCAACGATTACTTATTTTTTACTCATCATGAATGGTACTGAAATGAATTAAATATTTGGTGTAAGTAGTATAAATTAATAACTAGTGAGAATGATTTTCTGGTTTACCAATGGATGACCAATAGCTTAATAAATTACTTTAATTTCTTCTTTTAGTTTGTAGGAGTAACTTACTAACAACTTATAATTTACTAACAACTTATAATTTACGAACAATTTACTAACTTACTAACATTTTTTTAGGAGTTAGCTTTTAGGAGTAACTTACTAACAGTTTACGAACCTACTAACAGTTTTTAGGAGTAACTTACTTTATTTTCTTCTTCTAATTTTTAGGAGTAACAAACTAAAAGTTAGTATGACACTTTTATATAAGGTGTCGTATTTTCTTAAAACTATTAATATTGTTAACATACTTTTCTGCGTTCTATCATTAAAAGACTCAAGAATCTTGAATGTAAAGTTGAAGTTTTCTCATGTATTATGTCATGAGCTTATGGTATTTTATGAGAATTTTAGTTTAATTGCAAAGTAAAATTTTTGATCTCCCTATAGAACCCTTAAAAAAAAAAAGAGGAGGAGGGAAACATCGTATAGTATCTTAGGACTAAAGTTGCACTGATTTTTTTAATAGTTGACCTATTAAGTTATTTGGGTCAGGTATGGGTCAAATAATTATGTTAAATGGGTGGGGACAGTGGGATTTAAATTTTTTTATATTTAATTTTTTTTAAAAAAAAATTCCACGTCAGTATATATCATCGCAGATAGCAAGTGCAACTTTTCAGGTGAGAATGGCCGTTTGAGTTAATTATCCAAAGTTGAGTGACCATTTAGGAACATTACAAAGAAAAGTGACTTTCTTGGTTTATTTTCAATAGTTGAGTGACCGTTTAGGTAATGGACTCGATAATTTTGCTATATAATTTGAACTGCAATATTTTTAATTTGACCATTTCTTCTAATGATCTGAAGTTACTACTATCTAGTTCTAATTGTATATAGTCAGCTAAATGTCGTAGCTACTACAAAAAAATTCTTTGCAAATGCAATAAAAATCTGAATAATAAAGACTTTCAGTAAGTTCAATTTCGTTTTTCTAGATTTCAACAATTCGAGGGCAGATATAATAAATTTGAAATTCAAAATTTTAACTTTTTGAACTATTAAGCAAACACAGTCAAAACAGACAGATCAGATTCTACAAAGCAACCAATTTTTATTTAGTACCTACGTAAAACGAGATCTGTGTGTAAGATCTTGATTTATTTGCTCTCCCAAACAATCTCTAACAACTTACTCGAACATTATGATTGTATGCCACTATTATCATTTTCTTTTTGAGAATCAATTTGTTTTTGTTTTATCCTTTTTCGTCAAATGTTGAAAATGATGTTGGTTATCCATACCAAAAAATAAATAAAAAAATTTAAAATAATACGGATTAGACGTAAGTTTCTTAGAAGCATAGGGGGTGGAATAGCAATATATTCCCAATAAATAAGAAGAATCAAAGTATTTAAACTCATTAGACCAATAAGCACCACTAGCAACTTCGTGTTAAAAAAGACCACGTTATCTAACATGTGACCTAATAATCGTAATAAAAACACCCACTCCTTAGCCCCTGCACCTAGCCCCCCACCAAATAAATATATTTACATACATATTAAACCTTTTATTAAAATAAATTATATACACATAGATATAGAGAGAGAAAATAAAGATTTGATTGAGAGAGAAAGAGAAGCGTTACAAGTACACGAGATGAGAAAGGAAAAAGTATAAAAGATCTGAATGAAGATATATATGAGAGTGCAAAATATGATCTCAAAAAGTAATGGTCAAATCTTGGCCGTCCAAAAGTAACTCAACCCCCACCCCCGCTACCACGCCCCCTCTAAATCTCAAACCTTCCAAAACCCATTTACGTACCCATATTGGTGTAAAGTCGGTCTTGTTCCCTTTCGTTCTTATCCTCATTACCACCACCTTCCTTGTATAGAAAATATACTCATAATATCACACATATATATAAAGACTTTATAACGTTTTAATGACTTTCCATATTTGTTTCTCCATGAAACTCTTATATACTTGTTGTTTTTTCATTAAGTATACACTTTTCGTTTGTAACACACACCGGTAAAAAGAATAAAAACACATTTATCACAACACCTTTTTTTTTTCAAGAATTCGTGGAGTTTGCATACTGCTTTCTTTGTTTTTATTATATGGTATAAACATCTCTTAACTTTATCTTAATAAAAGTGTTTATTGTTATTTTGTTGTTTTTTGTCATTATGTTGTCAAGATCTTGTTTCAATCTTCTTAATCTTGATGACTATTCTGTTGCTGATCGTGCTCGAATTCCCAAAGTGATGAATGTTCCAGGTATTATAACAGATTTTGATGATGATGAAGAGAAGAAAAATGAAGTTGTTAATTCTCCTAATGGTGTGAAACATGAAAGGAGGATCATTGTAGCCAATCAGTTACCAGTGAAGGCTTTTAAAGAGAATAACGACAAGTGGTGCTTTGAATGGGACAGGTATGCTTTAGACACATTGATTTGGCAGTTGAGAGATGGGTTTTCACCAGATGTAGAGATTGTTTATGTTGGATGTTTGAAGGCTGATGTAGAAGTTGTTGATCAAGAAGAGGTGGCACAACATTTGTGGGATAAGTTTAGGTGTGTACCAACTTTCTTGTCATTGGATTTAATAAACAAGTTTTATCATGGCTTTTGTAAGCATTACCTATGGCCTTTGTTTCATTACATGTTGCCTGTGACACCTAGTCATGGTGTCAGGTTTGATAGGTCTTTATGGTTGGCTTATGTGTCAGCAAACAAGATTTTTGCTGATAAGGTTTATGAGGTGATTAATCCTGATGAGGAGGATTATGTTTGGATTCAAGATTATCACCTCATGGTGTTACCTACTATGTTGAGGAAAAAGTATAATAGAATAAAGATTGGTTTTTTCCTTCATAGTCCTTTCCCATCATCTGAAATTTATCGAACATTGCCTGTTAGGGATGAGATATTGAGGGCTTTGTTGAATTGTGATCTTGTTGGTTTCCAGACTTTTGATTATGCTAGGCATTTCTTGTCATGTTGTAGTAGGATGTTGGGTTTGGATTATCAATCCAAGAGGGGTTACATTGGTATTGACTATTTTGGTAGAACTGTGACTATTAAAATCCTTCCAGTTGGTATTCACATGGGCCAGCTTCAGTCTGTTATGTCACAACCAGACACAGGGAAGAAAGCAAGGGAATTGAAAGAGAGGTATGAGGGGAAAATTGTGATGTTAGGTATAGATGATATGGACATGTTTAAAGGAATTGGTCTGAAGTTCCTAGCATTGGGACAACTTCTAGATCAAGCCCCTTCCTTGAGGGGAAGAGTGGTATTGGTTCAGATTACTAACCCCCCAAGAAGTAGAGGGAGTGATATCCAAGAGGTTCAAGAAGAGGTCAAGAGAATTGCCAGTGAAATCAATAGGAAGCATGGCAAGCCGGGGTACGAACCGATTGTTTGTGTCAATGGTCCAGTTTCCACCCAGGAGAAGATTGCACACTATGCAATTTCTGAATGTGTTGTTGTTAATGCTGTTAGAGATGGGATGAATTTGGTGCCTTATGAGTATACGGTTTCTAGGCAGAGCAGTGATAATCTAGACAAGGCTTTACATATAGATGGTACTGCAGTGCCACGAAAGAGTGTAATTATTGTATCTGAATTCATCGGGTGCTCGCCATCTCTTAGTGGTGCGATCAGGGTTAATCCATGGGATATTGAAAGTGTAGCCGATGCTATGTTTTCCGCAGCCACAATGATTGATTCAGAGAAAGAAATGCGACATGAGAAGCACTACAAGTATGTTTCCTCTCACGATGTTGCATACTGGGCTAGGAGCTTCGATCAGGACCTCAAGAGAGCTTGTGGAGAGCATTATGACAAGAGATGTTGGGGTATTGGTCTGGGTCTTGGCTTCAGAGTTGTTGCCCTTGGGCCTAATTTCAGAAAACTTTCAATAGAGCATATTGTTTCTGCTTATAACAGGACAAACAGCAGACTTGTCCTTCTTGACTATGATGGTACTATGCTGCCAGAGGATAAGGTGGACAAAGCCCCAAGTGAAGAAGTCATCTCAGTTCTGAATGGTTTATGCAGTGATCCAAAGAATGTTGTGTTTATTGTGAGTGGCAGAGGAAGGGATACACTTAGCAAGTGGTTCGCTCCATGTCTGAGACTTGGCTTATCAGCAGAACATGGATATTTCACAAGGTAAAAATTGTTACCACTTCAATCTGTAATTCAATATTTTGTGATTTTATTCATTTTTAATTTTGTCTCTTTCATAAAGGTGGAGCAAGGATGCCCAATGGGAATCTCGTGCGGTACCTGCAGACCTTGACTGGAAAAAGATAGTGTTGCCTATTATGGAGCAGTACACAGAGGCAACTGATGGTTCAGCGATAGAGCAGAAGGAAAGCGCACTAGTGTGGCATCATCAAGAAGCTGACCCTGATTTTGGCACTTGGCAAGCGAAAGAGCTTCTTGATCACCTCGAAAGTGTGCTTGCTAATGAGCCTGTGGTTGTTAAAAGAGGTCAGCACATTGTTGAGGTGAAACCACAGGTATGGAAAATGGATGTCTTATCCAAAATGGTATTTCAAACTGTATGAATTCAAATGGTTGCGAATTAATTATGTTAAGTTTTGCAGGATGTAAGCAAAGGTCTAGTTTTTGAGAATCTCTTGGCCTCGATGCAAAGCAGAGGGAAGTTACCCGATTTTGTGTTGTGCATAGGCGATGACAGATCAGACGAGGACATGTTTGGGAGCATTGCGACTTCTGTTTCCAACAATTCGCTGCCTGATAAAGCAGAAGTATTTGCCTGTACAGTCGGGCAGAAGCCAAGTATGGCAAAATACTATCTTGATGATCCAGTTGAAGTTATAAGAATGCTTAAAGGCCTTTCAGCAGCGACTACAGCAGTGCAGCTACCACCTAAATCGCCTCCCCCCCATGCCTCCATTGAAATCGTCATCCCATAGTTAGTCATACAGCCATTGTATAGAAACTTCATAGGATTCAGAGGTATCCAAAAAAGCAGTTGAAGTAAACATACCAATAGTTAATCCAAGTTTAGTTTTCAGCAAATTTCCATTTCATGACCTTTTAGGCATTACAAATTTAGTCATTTCTTGGTTCCATAGTTACTCTATGACTTGCCTGGTGGCAGTTGTACTCAGTGTAGTTACAGGTTCTCAAGGTGATATAAATACATTTTTTTGGTCAAATTTATATATGGGTCATTTCAATCATTTGTCTAATTTTTCATCATCTGCAAGTACATTTGAGATTGCCTTAATTAAAAGCACTCAAACTTGGAACTTTTATGCTTGAAATGTTTTAACATGATTTGTTATGTGGTAGTCTTTACTTATAGGAACCAACACTAGCATGTAATAACAAGAACCCTCGCACAATCCCAAATTCTCAAAGAAATAAAAAAGGAGTTGGACAAACCCGGACAAATGACTTCTATCTGCTTAAGAGAGTTTGGGACACATGAAACTGCGGATGTCCTCAATGGACTAGATCCCAAATGCTTATCCATTTCTTGAAAACAATTCAAAATGCGGCATCCTAAGAGCATATCCTAGTTGAAAACAGAGAACTATTCCAAGAATGTTCCCAGTTTTTGCTTCTTCTTGTGAACCTCTTTGGCTGTTTTCTCAAATTTCAATATTCGCATTTTGTACCATTTCAATATGGTTACTGCTTTCATTTTTTAATTCTATAATAAGATTGAGGGTTTCTCCAAATACGGACAAGAGAGAAGGCTGTTACATAAAGGCACAGAATTAAAAATAGTTCGTGTTTTCTCTTGGCGTGCTTAGTTAATGTTTTTCTCCTTATCGTTTGTTATACTAATTTATACATAAGATATGGCATGAGTCTTAGTATAATGCAAAAGGCTGATAAACTACAGTTTATGTTTTGTTTAGTATGGAAGATAAGTGCCAATTCCTTATAGTCTTCTGGTGCTTATCCATCACGGCTCACAAAATTTTACTCTCTTTAGTAGTAGAAAACTTCCTATAAACAACGTGATAAAAAATGTGATCGAGTATTAAAGTAGAGAGTACAAAACTCTCGATATGACAAAATTTGCCATGAGACGGAAGATAAGGAACTATAATAAGGTGATAGTATAGTTTGGTTTCTTATCAATGAAAAGATGGTTTAAACAATTGAACATCCAAAAGAAGGAAAAGGAAACTATACTGATCAAGAATTTATTTACCTAAAGAGGACCAGCTATTAAGGAAAGTTTACTAGAGGACCCCAGCTATCATTAGCTTTTATATGGATAAGCCATTATTAGGATGGTCAACGGTCAAAATCAACTTGCAAATATAGACTTTAGTTCTATGTTAAGAATCAATTACATTTTTTTTCTTTTTTTACAGATATCACTAGGAGTCGTTTGGTAGAGAAATAAGTTATACAGGAATTTATAATACAGGGATTAATAATGCAGGGATTATTTTTATCATGTGTTTGGTTTACTGTATTATAAATTAGATATGTTATGTATTAACTTAAAAACTAGTGTTTGGTACAAACCTGTATAAACTTTAGTTTACATTTATACCCCTTGAATTATAAGACTTTTTTATTTAATTTAATTGAGTGACTAGTTATTGAGCTAATATTCACAATGCCCTGGTACTATAAACAATTTGACCTTTTTTTTAATCTTTAACAAAGTTTAAATCGCATAAAAGAAGAGAAAAAAATAGGCACAAAATTTTAGTTTACATAACAAATCTCCCATACAAATGTAATTAACAATCACCAAAAGAAACAAAATATAGCTGCTTTTTCGTTCTACTCTTTGCTATACTCATAATTCAACTGCAATTCAACTTCTTACTAATGTCTCCAGCACTAAGATGGTGCTGAGAAAAAACAAAAAGCAAAAAGCAAAATTGTTCCCGTCTGTTTGTACAACCCATATCTATCAAGGTTTCAACATCATTTAGACATTTACATGGTTTCATATTACATCAAAAGGCTAAAAAAACTAAACCAGTCAGCTTTCATCTTTTCTGAATAGAGTTGGCATTTTTGAGTTAGATTCTTGCATTCCACAATGTCCACTTAACACAGACCGGTACTGTATGCCAAATTCTCTTGGATCCGTTGACTGTTCGTTCTGTTCCAGCAATGAAGCAGCTCCAAAGTAGACATGACATAATTTCACTCCCCTGCATCTCCATCAAAACTTAAGATACAAATAATTACATTCCCCTGTAAATGCTATAAACAATGAATCTAAATGAAGGCAATATATCTAAGATACAAATTAGCATAACAGTGCAAAGTTGACATAGGTTTGTACCAGTAGACAAGTAGCACAATGTGATGTAATACTCGTCGCGCTGTTTAAAACTGGCAAAGATATCAATATATGATTTCGAAACAGGAAATTCCTCGCATAAAGAGAGAGTTCACAAGTAAGAATCAACTCTATCACAGAATCATCTCGCAAAGATGCAGTAATATTGCAGCAGTACTATATATTACAATTAATATTGCAGCAGTATAGATTACAAGTGTCTGCTTAACTACCCCTTTAGAACCTCGGTCCATCTTCTTATAGCTTTGGTATAAAAATATTGAAAATAGAGAAAATAGAATTTTTAATATAAATCCAGTCAATCTATTCCCCGTAATGAGTCCTCAAGCTTTTGCAATGGCCTTAAATCCAGAACAATCTTCTTCAACTATGGAAATAACCAAACAAAAGCCAGAAGCAAATGTGCCTCATATTTGGACAATTGCTCTGAACAAGTAGCATAAAAGAAGAGAACTAAAAAGCAATAGATATAATGACAATCTAATAGTTACATATACATACATCATTTAAGGAGTTACAAGTTGATTCCACATTCAAGTTTTGTCATAGATACTTGTTACAAAAAAATATATATATTATTCTCATGTCCGTCTGCACCAGTCATATATGCACGTTAGGACGTCATATGAGGTATCAAAAAATAACACTACAGTCAAGCATTTGAAATGTTGTTAGTTGTGCAAAACAGGCATGGCAAACTCCAATAATCTAATTCAGATAAGGAATTGACGGAATGCTGCCAATTACAATCGTCGACAAAACTAAGAGGTTTAACATTAGAACTCATTACTGGAAAGCTACTAACAATAAAGAGGATAGGGGAAAGGATAGGACGGGTATAGCTAAAGCACAACCTAAAAGAACTTACAAAACTAGAAACACCATGTTCCAGAAAATCCTTGTGCTGCCAAAACAAACAGCACTTCAACACTAACTTCAAATACCAAGACAAATACGATACAAGACATAACATTGAACTAGGATGGCTTCACCTAAGTTTGGACAATTCTTTCGCAAATCATTACTATAGAGTCAAAGACAGACAAGCCACAAAGCAAGGTAATGCAGAAGTCATCCTAGAAATTGACCAAAATGATTTTCTAACAGCCCTATAAACAGGGGGACACAATAACCATAAAATTCCAAATAATCAGATCTGGTTAAATGGTAAAGTACATCTATTGGCAATTTGTCACCTATCAGCACATTTCATGCATCTTGTTCCACATTTGTATAGTAAATTACATACAACAGCAAGCATCAATCAAGAAAGTCATCTACATGAGCAAATTAACCACACCATCAAAGTTAATCCAAATAACACATTTCACCATATTTCCAAGAGTTGTCAAGATTCAAACTTTATTGTATCACTTACCTAAGTAACAAAATTGATTAATGTAGTAACAAACCATTAGCCAAAAAGATCAACCGATAGATCGTGCATCCCACATTGATTGAGCCAAGTGATCCCTCCAAGTGGTCCACTCATCAGATGATTAAACAACATTGATATTCTCATTTTGATACTCCATTTGTTCTTCCATATTCATGTCTAAGCGATCATCAGTCATCTCTCTGCGTATAAAATTATGAATCAAACAACAAGCACTTATAATCCTGTTATGAACCTTAACCGAGTACCACGAAGAGCTTCTAAGAATTCCCCATCGCCCTTTCAAAAGACCAAATGCCCTTTCAATAACATTACGAGCTCTAGCATGTTTCATATTAAATAGCTCTTCCCGACATTGAGGTGGAGGATTGCCACCTTGCCAATCCCTTAACTAATACCTATATCCTCGGTAAGGTGAAAGAAACCCATTTCCATTTGTATATCCTCCATCATACAGATAGTAATTGCCTGTAGTATAAACATAATTTTGTTTAAACACCATTCTTTTAGGAATATAATTAGAATAAATAAGCATATGCATGACATACCCTCTGGGACTTTTTAAAAACATTTGTACGCACTACGACATCACGTAGTACACGACCATCAGCAACGGATCCTTACCAACCAGGTAACACATAAATAAAATTGAGATTTTTGTCACAAACTCCTAACACATTAGTTGCTATATCACCCTTTCTTGTCCTGTATCTTGGCTTGTCTTCAGGTGGAACTCTAATGGTAACGTAAGTACCATCCAATGTACCTAAACAACCCTATACAATAAATTATACAAATATATTAATATGAATTTATTTGTAAAACTAATATTTATTTAGTTTTATCCATAAACTAATAGATGCTCAAATGAAAAAAATTTTACCTTAAACCATCTCCATAGATCATCAATCTCATCTTCAAGCACCGGCTTAGGTTTAACAAGTAACAATGGAGTTAGTTTGAGAATAGCTCTCAAGCACTCATTGAAAGCTTGACTTACGCTCCATAGTGATCTAACATAATCAATCTTAATGAATCTATTCTTCTCATGATGAGCCAAGATATTTAAGAACATTGCCAATTTTTCACTACTTGACATATATTTACTATCAGTCAAACCTGCGTCGTTCTTAGTTAACAAAACTAACTTGTGTATTTCTATCCATTCTTAATTTATCAATACATGCTCTGTCACTATCACTTATGATAAAACTTAGATGAGACATAATTCTAGGAATTCTTGCATCCATCCGATACCTAATCTCACGCCTATTAGTATGTCGTCTTCTCGGGGAACGACGACAAGCCATGATAAGGCAAAGAAAGATAACTAAAAATCATTCCGCAATCTCATCAAGGATGATAAACTATACAGCAACAGACAATTGTTGAATATTCATAAAAACACCTAATTTTGCCATAAGATGAAAAGAATCAATAAGTATAAAGTCAAAAAGGAAAAAACAAATCTGTACGAGCTTAATTTTTTGTAAGTTTCAAGCAATAAAAGAGTGAAACAAAAGATCGCATTTTTTGAAAAGAAAATTTCCTTATCAGATTATGGAACAAGAACGACGACAATAAAGTTCACTAATGGTGTCTACATAACCAATTTTTAGATACCCAAACTTATTCAATGGCTGTTCTTATTTGAGCAGTAGATTTTGTATAGGTTCACTTGCATCACGAAGAATGAATCTTTTGTATAGGTTCACTTGCATCACTTTTCATTAATGCACACGTTACGATGGATGCCACAGCCGTTATCATTTTAGTTGTAAGATCAAAATGAAGGTTATTAGATAAGTATCGGTTTACCCCGATATCATGCCTTTACACGTGAATTGATGAAGGTTCGACAAGATTAACAAGAGATGATAACTAACCATTGCAGTAGTTGTGACAAAGGAACAAGCATTATTCTCAACAAACCGCCACCCAAGAACAACGTTATCCCAACGTTACCCTTAAGAAAATTGAAAGAAACTGAGGCCTATCAGTTATATTGAAAAGTAGTTTTTCAAAATGTGGTTGAGTTTATTTCTAGTGCATAAAACTGCTAAAATAAATATGGTATGAGTACTAAAATGTGAGAGAGTACTTGTTTTCTTTACTGGTGAACTTAATTGATCTTCTACTCCACCTCTTATCATTTATTACTACCAAAATAGAAAACTTCTAGTTGTAAATTTCTAGGGGTGTAAAATTGTTCACGACAATTTTTTGAGAGATTAGATTGATATTTGTCAGACTAGAGAGAAGGAAAAGAATAGCCACCTGCTAGGGGGTGTTTAGGGTAGATCGAAAACCCATATCAAAACAAAAACGGACACAAATCGACATAAAATATCAATACTTTTAGATTTTATTTGGTTTTGGTTTTGGTTTTTAATTTTAAAATGATAAAATTGGATTTGGTTTTGAATTTGAACAAAAAGTTGAAAGAAATATTCAAACTAAACTGATTAGATAAATACTCATTTAAAAATTTATACTACTATATGTTAACTGTCTGCACTTTTGAATTCTAGTCTGCTTCCTCGCAATTATATTTTTTGCCTTGATATTCTTTAGTTTGAATTCTACTATTTTATTGGATAAGTCAAACAATCTATTGCATGTCAAAAATAATTTGTCTTGTATTCCTTCAATCATTTGTTGTCAGATAATTCATGTATTGGGTAAAAATCTGTGCATACGCATGGCACGTCGGTTGTGTGGAGTGAAGCTAACCGAACAGATGGCTTAGACACATAAGACCAAAGCTTATAACAAAGGCACCGAGGTTAGTTGAAATCAATCACCGAAGGTAGGTTTCAAGTTAAGGCTCGGTAAGACTCCGCCTCGTTCGCATCACCGAGGTCGTCACTATGAATTTCGGTAGACAGTTGCAGCTAAAGGCACACGATCCTCTACTATTTCAGGATACTAACCCCATCATCAGAGGTGCGCAACGTGGGTCTGAGAATGGCCAGAAATGGAGAACGTGAGTCAGAGCACATGTATCTATAAATAGCCTCACTTCTTATGTTGTACTCATTCAGAAATATATACCAAAACTTTGCCAAATTTTGTACTCAGGATCATATATTGAAATATCATTTATTTATACAATATTCTCATCTTTGTTGTTACAATTTCGACTTTGATACATTGATTTGCTTGTATTCGCAATCCAAGTTTGATTTGTGACTTAAGATCAATTTAGGCCACTACAATTCATATCATCATGCTGAATGATAACTCTTTAATTTGTCGCACAAGAACAATACATTTAATAAGTTTGTTTAAGTTATTGAAATGGTTAAATGCTTATAATACAATCTTACGATTTTTGGAAGAAATTACGGTTGTAACTTGATTACATATATAGTTGACTCTTTTTTGGCGAGTACTTGGCTTAGGTGTGTTATGGTTGAATATAGTCGCTAGAATATGCGCTTGATCTTTGAAAGTATATGTCATGAATTAGTAGAGAGAAAACAAACCCGACAAGAACAAAACTAATAAAAAATTGAACCGGTGAAAAACCGACTTAATTTTTATATTCTTTTAGTTTAAGTATAAAATATAAAAGAAACATATATATAATCAATAGGAATAAAGCTAAACCAGAAGAGAGAAGCGCAAAACAAAATTTTATTTACATTTGAGAGATATATTGGTTACCATAATTAAAAAATAGTAGGGTAAATAAATATTTTTGGTGAGTATATTTTCGTCTTGAAAAATTAGCAAACTGCTTCTGCTTCTGGGGAGAAGTAGATTGTAGCTTCTCCCCAACAGCAGAAAAATAACTTCTGCTTCTTCTCAAAATCACTTTTTCTTTTGGCCAAACATTTTAAAATTCTTTAAAAGCTTTTTTTCTTGAAAAAAGTGCTTTTATGTTCTGAGAAGCTTGACCAAACATGGTACTAACTTGTTTAAAAATCTAAATGACATAATTTCCTATTTTCCTCCCACTTTAAAATTGAAATGTTAAAAGTAAAAAAGCTAACTAGCAGTCAATTTTATCCACGCTATTTAGCTTATAGCTATTTTTTAAATATATTTGTAAGTGTACCCGTCCATTTTCTACTCATTAAGTTTGTAGTTGAATATTCATGGTGTGAAGTCCACACAATATAAATTTTTTTATCTGAAAATGAATCAAATTCCGATCGAAAGTGTGAAATTGGGCTCAACTTCAAACCAAATTTATACCTTTTGGTTTGAAGTTGAGCAAAAAATAAAAAAAGAAAAAGAGAGAAGAAAAAATAGCATATTTACCTTCAGACTAAAAAGGAAAAAGTTAGTTTAACTTGACTTAAAACTTCTATAGTCTGAAGATGGACAAAATGGCCAATTTCTGCAAAGGTGCACCCAAAATGTTTGTAAGGACGCATGCAAAAGTGACTATTTGTGCATTTCGCCCATAGGTAGAAGCCTCTTTCGTTGTTACTATTTAGAATAAAGTCTAATTCTCAAAACTATTTAAAATTTAGCCTAAAAGGATAAACTTAAGACCACGATACCTATTTCTTTTCCTCCCCCTTTTCTGCTCCTCTATGGTAAACTAATTAGTGCTCCGTTGACATTATTACATATAAGAACTATTTTGGACAGGTTTTTTCATACAGGTTGAGATTGATAAGTAATACATGTTTCTATTGTACCTCACTGCAATCAGAGTACTTTAGAAGCAAAAATTGGGTTTGATTTCAAGCAAAAACATATCTAGAAATGTTATTGATAATTTTTTTTTGGATTGTCAAACCTAATATACTCTCGTAATTACGGTGTACAACATATGAAGCTCGACTTTGTAAGTTTTGAACTTCAAACTTTTGACTGAAAGTTTTCAAGCTTCATTTAAAGTGTCTGTAGTTGAAAGCTGGTTAAGCATAACTTCACACCTGAAGAATTGAAGTTCGAAGTTGGTTGAGCCTAACTTCAAACGTGAGGGATTGAAGTTTGAAAATAGCTATTGTTAACTTCAAACCCAAAAACTAAAGTTAGGCTAGACGAGTCCCAACTTCCTCCTTTCTAAAGCGACTAAAAATTAAATAATTGTTTAAAAGGTGATTTCATCTTATATGGCACAGACAAGATAGGTTGTTCATGGTAAAAATTCTGCCCACATGCCACTTTTGCTATTGGTATTTAGTTTGAAGTCACTTTTTTTTATTGGTCTTACATAAGAGGCCACTTTTTGGAACTTCAACTTTTTTGAGCTGAAGTTCAACCTTGTTGGTTGAACTTCATACCTAAATTATGAAGTTTCAACTTCAATCCATAAGGGCTGAACTTTTAAGCATAGATGCGTAAACTTCAACCCTTGTGGACTGAAGTTGAACTTCAACCTTTGTGGTGGGCTGAAGTTGAACTTCAACCTTTGTTGGCTGAACTTGTGTGAAGTTCAACCCAAAAGGATTGAACTTCCAAAAATTGGTCTCTCATGTAAATCAATAAAAAAAAGTGGCATGAAATTAAAGACTACTGCCAAAAGTGGCATTTGGTACACTTTACCCTTGTTCATGTGCTTCCTCCCCAGAGATATAGATAACGGGAGAAGTGCATCAGTAGCCACTTTTGGGCGTAGCATGCATTTTCAGGCACTTGTGGGTGTACTTTTGGAGAGCCTGACCTCTTTGCTTATCTTCAGATCATTGGAATTGAAGTTCAAGCCAGATTAAGTTAACTTCCACCCTTTTTATTTTGAAGTTAAAGTCCAGTATTTTTTTTCTTCATTTGTTTTGTTCAACTTCAAATTAATGATTTTAACTTAATTTTAACTTGAGCACAACTTCACATTTTATATCCAAATTTGACTTATTTTTAAACTAAAAAATTGAATCTGAGTGAACTTCAGACTATGGGCAGAAGTTGAATACATAATTTCAACCCTGATGGCCTACAAAGTGGATGACTACACTTGCAAATAGTTCTTAGAAAGTAGCTACAAACTAAATAGAACAAGTAATATAGGCTGCCCAAGGAAATTTGTACGCAAGAGAACCAGCTCTTCTTATTATTGGGTGAAGTGCAGGATTAGCCACTCTTTAATGCAAATTTTTAGACTTTATCCAATAATTACCTGTCCTGAAATTTTGAACTAGAAAACATAATTTAGGACTTAGCCTTCTAAAATTTAAAAGTGAAAAAACTGAATTTTAGGATACAATTGATAAAAACGTAAAACAACCCTTAAAGTGTTTATAGTGTCATTTCCACTCATAATACTTAGAAACTCCTTTAAAACTTAGCTCGAATTATCAGATGCACACCTAAACTATGCGAAGTAGGGGTATCCAGCGGCCCAGTCTGATCCAAGACTGACTTTTTTATCGGTTCGGTCGTTATATTTGGGTAAAATCGGACCAAACCGGCCATTCCAGTGGGAAAATGGAGAGTCGGGTTGAGAACAACACATGCAACCGTTAGGCCGGTTTTTTCAGCCCAGACCGGTCCGGTCCGGCTGGTTTAACAAGTTATTTTATGTTTTTTTTATTTTTTAAAGGCAAATACAATAAAAATTAAATAGAAGAGCTATAAAAAATTATTTTAAAATAATGTAAAATGTAAACTATAAAGTAAGCACTAAACAAACTTTGAATTTGGAAAAGAAAGACAAACACTTTATTGAAAATTAGAGAAATACATAATAGAAAAGACAAACTAGAAAATTGAAAATTACATAGTTATTCTCTTAACCAGTTCTTCAACGGCGCGGATAAATGCCCCTGCCCTAGCACTCCATTCAACGTTATATTATTTTTCTAAGTCGATCCTACACTTCATCGTGCCTCCACCAGGACCACCACCAGTGTAAAGTTGCCATTTTCTCATACGAAGTCTACATTTAGCAATATGAGTTTTATTATTTTTGGTAAAAAAATTCACACCCTTCAGATCGATGTCGTCGTTCCTCACGTTGATTTTCAATAGGACCAATAGGTTGATTTTCAGCTATTATGATTTTTTGGTAGAAATTTATAAAATAACCTTTGATAGTAATTTTGGAGAGAAAGAGATAGAAAATAATGAATTGTGATATAATTGATGAAATAATATGGTATATATGCATAAAAATAGGTTGAGGAGCTATGGGGGTGTTAGAGGGGGGGGGGGAGCGGAGAGGCTAATATAGCCTTTTTTTTTTTACTGTTGGCCAACGATTATATTGAAATGGGCTGATTCAAAAACCGACCCGGTAGGCCGATTTTTTTTTTTTTTTTGGTTTTTGTCTTTCATTTTAAGTGATGAATAATTTTTAAATTATGAAAAATTGAAAATATAACAACAAATTATAACTAACTTTTAACATATATTTGAAATGTTTCGTTTATTTCAAAGTTCAAACTTTGAATAAAAAATTTTTAATATTTTTTCAAACATTGAAAAGTTTGAATTAATTTCAAAGTTTGAAATTAGATTAAAACTTTTCAAAGATAATTTAATAATATCAAACTTTGAATTAATTTTATAGGTTGAACTTTCAAATTTTGAATTAATTTAGAAACTAGTAAATTAATTGTAGTATTTTTGCGCAAAGAATAAATTTAAAAAAAAAAAAAAAAACAAGAGTTGTGATGGAATTCCAAGATTGGAGCAATTTTATTGATACTTGTTTAAGACATAAGTAGTGCCAAGTATATAGTACATATCCAAACTTTCAAACTTGTAATTTCAAAATCATAATTTAGAAAATTACATTCTTTTAAATATATTGACTAATTTTTTTAGGATAGTCGTAGACTTTTCTTTAGGAACTGGTGGTTGTTGTTCTGATTTATCTTCTTCGTCTGGTTCTGCTTCTTCTTCGTTTTTGTTATTGCTGGTTTGACTCCCTTAGCTTGTTACGTCGTTTAAAATTTGATCGATATATTTCTTGTCTTTTTTTTAATTAATTTTTGGTAGTGCAAAATTTCTTCACTCGGTTCTGATCCAATCCCTGAATAAAACTGTTGTCTCCATTGACTCTTCCTTAAACGAATATCTGAGATCTCCAATTCATAATCTTCCTTGGCTAAAAGTACTTTCCGAGGCAACTGATGAAGCTTGAATTGTTAACATATCCTGGGTCAGTTTTGCAAGAATTGGAAATTGCGATTCTTGAAGCTTCCAGTAATCTAGCAAGTCATGACTTCCAAAATTTTTAAGTTTCTTTGGATATTGAATTAAATAAACTTGGAACTCGTTGTATTCCTCCCCGTACTCGTCATATTCTTCTAACAACCTTTCATCAAGTTTGCCAAAGGTGCTCATTCCCGCATGCCTTTTGTCTATTTGAGAAGAACTTTCACCGGTGGATTGTATTGGTGCAGTTTGTGTAACACTATTTGTTCAAACTCTATACTTTGCAAAAACAGTAATGGTATCTGTAAAAACTTTAGCACATACATCTTCTACACTTGGAAATCTATTAGTTTCAATTTCAGTAGGAGTAATTTCTAAATTTGCATATATTTCTCTAACAAGTCATTCAGTTAACTTAAGTTTAAAAGCAGGATGCAATAGAGAAGCAATGTAAAAAAGAGAAGGAATAGGGAAAAAATATTTTTAAATATTTTCAATCATAGTATCTACAACCACTTTATATAATTCATATATCCTATATTCTTTCAATAACTCCGATATTCCAGCGATATAATATAACATGGTAGGAACAGTTGGATAATATTGTCCAGAAAATTCTAAAGTAACATACTAATTTTTTTGTAAAAACTGAAAGAGATGAGCAACAAGGTTCCAATCTTTATCTTTAAGGTGATAGACTTCCATAAAATACTTATTATACATTTGTGAAATAGACACTCTATATTCATAAGCAACATTTAATGCTTCATATAAAGTATTCCATTTAGTACAAACTTCATTTGAGACTCTCTTAATTTCCATTCCTAATTCTATACATTTTCTTTCCCATTCTCTTTTTCTATCTTGGTTTTTTGTTCTAAAAATATAAGTAATAGCTATTTTCACCTTTTCGATAATGTGATTAAACAAGTCAAGACTATTGTTTACTACTAAATTGTAAATATGACATGCACATCTAACATGAAAAAGCTCCTCAAAAGGGAGGTTCAAAATAGGTCTTAAGTTCCTAAATGATTCTGTGTTGTTTGTAGCACTATCTATCATAATACAAAAAACTTTGTTAATTAAACAGTATGTACGACAAATTGATGAAAATTTATTTGAAATATAATTTCGCATGTGTGGTTCATCAACAACTTTATAGGCAATAATACGTTTTTGAAAAATCCAATCAGGATCTATCCAACGAACAGTAATTGTAATATAATCACAACTATTAGTAAAATGACTCATATCCATAGTAAGACATACTCTAGTATCAAAGTTATCAAATATATCGCAAATAATATTTATATTCGTTCTTAAATTTAATAATATCATTTCTAACAGTAGTTTTTGAAAAATCTTGATAAGAGGGATTATATGTAGACTAAATATAACGAACAAAATCAGTACACGACGGAAAGTTAAAGGGTAAAGCCTCTACTGCAATCAGTTTAGCAATATTTTTCCTATCCTTTTGCTTATCATGACGAAGAAGCCCTCATATTACTGGGTTAAGTTGTGTCTGGGTACCTGGAGATTGATCATGCGCTACTCCCCTATATTCAGTCCCTAAATAAATATCATTCGCCCTCATTGCCCGTTATTTAGGATGTACATTTTTTAAGTGCGTCCTAATTTTACCCATCCCACCTTCATTACCCCCAATTTTAAAAAGATCAATCTTTTTTACAAAGCCCACATACGGCTCTATGTTCTACAACTCTTTTTTCACAAATTCCCGCACCTCAGATCTATCCTTATGTTTAGCCAGTTCTTTAGTAGGAGCTACATGAGGCAAATCAGACTGAACTTCAGGTGGACTGGCTTGGAATTCACTAGGTGGCGTTTCTTCTAAATTAACCCCTTATGTGTTATGAAAGTCGTATTGTACTTCTAACATTTCATGATCAAGTATATTATTAGCGCTAACATCATGATAGAATCATCTATTTGGGTGAACTAGAACTACCAGCAATTCCTTTACCTGTATTTCCCCGACGACCACGTGTCCGCCCCCACCATTAGTTCCAATTGAACCTCTCTGCGACATAATTATAGGAAATTAAAAATAACTATATGACAAAAGTTATAAAAGAGTAGGAAGTAGGAACGATCAACCAAATATAACCGTATAATTGAGGTGAACTTGATACTTGATCCTTCACTCTAATTAATTAGTTGAATACTTGATAATCGAAAACTTTAACAAATAGCCAAATTGATATTTCAACCAAGTAGCGCCTCCAATTTACCCAATACTTGATAATTCAAAACTTCACACAATAGGAAAATATAACTTTGATAGCAACTCCAATTAAAACTTGATAAAGTAGCCAAATTATAAAATTTAATAAATAGCCAAAGTAGAAAATTAGCAATATTGTAGAGAATTTGAGAGAACTGGATGATTTGTGTGAAAATATAATGAAATGTTGGGGGGTATTTATAGGAAATAAAATATTTGGGGGTGGTTATGGGGCTAAAATGACCGTTGGAAGGGTGTCAAAAGAGCCGTTGCCAACGGCTGAAATCAGATTTTCTATTTTTTTGACCGGTCTGGGCCGGCCAACGGTTGAAATCATATTTTCTATTTTTTTGACCGGTCCGGGCTGGCTCCGGTCCAAATTGATCCGGTTCATCCGATCTAAAATCGAATAGCCGTTCGGGGGCCGGTTCCAGGGTGTGGTTAAGCGCAACGATCCAGTTTGCACCGGTCAGAGCCGATTTCTGGCCCGGATCTGATCCGATGCAAACTGGGCTACTGGACACCCTTAATGCGAAGTCTCGATTATCCCTATAAAGTTGGCTATTCTATTTTTGCCCCTAAATGTGGAAAAAAGTGTAAACACTCTCTCTTAAGTGTCTGACAGCGTAGCCGTATATGATGATTTATTTATTTCACTTGTGTATTTCTTCTTAATAGTTTTCAAACACGCGTGTTGCACGTGAGTTCTGAATCGATGAGTAAAAACTTTAAAATAGTTTATAATTATTACAGAAAAGATTTGAGTTACAAAATGAAAGGTAAGGAAAATAACTTACGTTCCTGAAGATAGTGAGTGTTAATTTTATGTAGTCAACAATAAAAAATGAAATCCACGAAGTTTTTGAATACCTCACTAAATTGGTCGCATATCACCAAAAGGGCATGAACACTAAATTTTCAATAATTGACTTAGATATTTCAAGTTAAATAGAAATCAACGAAATACATGAAAAGATACACAATCCTACAGAGAAATTCTCCGTACTAAAGCAGTAACAACGGTTGATGCACAACTGAACTGCAAATGTTAAAAATAGATCAATGAAATTATAAAATGTCATTCACAAAGAATCGACCTAGCTAGGAATTCAAATATTGGGGATTAAATAGCAGATTGTTTGGAGAAACGAAACCGCATGTTTCACATATATATATTACTTCACACATGAGAACATAAAATGGACCTCTCATTTTCTGATTTGATCAAAACTAATACAGGATGAATAACAGAAAACTACAGACACCAATTTTTAAAATAGAAAATGGCTTAAAATTGGAATATAAATAAATGCAAGTCAAACATGAATTTAATCGATGTTAAACTCCAGCTGACTTCTCTACGATGCCTTCAAATGAGCCCTATCTATTTATTCATATCTCAAACGAACCATGTTAAAATGATCAAAAGAATAATTAAACCTCCTCAATCAAGCTGGAGCAGCTAGGAGCTACAATGAACTCATTACATTTAAATATCCGATCAACATAGAAATTGATCGTATGATGAATAAAATACACCAAGACATTTAGCTAAGTGCTGATTAAAAATATATGGGGATCTTAGTTGTACACTTGATTGGTTATCTGAAATTTCACCTTGTTAATAAGGATTCAATTTCCAACAATGTAATTCCCTTCTCCACCTTCCCTAAAAAAAATTGCTAATTAGAAAACAATACATCGCCTTTAAGCTAATTTAAATTAGACACCATATTAAAATGGGAATAATTTATTTTATTTTTTACTGTATGATTAAGTTTCCGAGTGTTGTACGTTGAGCTTTGCATGATTGTAATTTGGAATGTCAATTTTTAGATAGAACTCAATGCATGTTCCATCATATCCATCAAACTATACATCCATTAATCATTAAGGGTTCAAAAGCTATAGGTACCTAAATGGAAAACACAACATTAGAATTCATTTTCTAATCAGAACTAATAAAGTGACGAACCTGATTCATCCTCTGTAATATCACCATTTATGTTGATTTCCATGCATCGACCTTTTGTATGAATTTCTTTCATCTAAATCCAGCTATAATCCTCAATCCTCCATGCATTGGTCCTGAAATGTCACAAAACAGTAAGTGTTTGTTCTCTACAATACATAAAAATAATTAAAGAAAAAAGATACGGAAAAATATACTTGTTATAGATGAACCAAGTTGGGAACTTTAAACGTTGCTTTGAAAATAAAAAGGGAGAAATACGACCAACATAATGAGTTATATAATCACTAATCAAATATGGCTGTCAGTATTCCATAATTTATCCCAAAGCAAACATTCTGGTGGAAATACAAAAGGTACCTCAAGTTTTCAGAAAATCAGATACATTAAATAGTCATTTAAATTAATTAAGATAAGAGTAGTGGAAAAGGCATGGACTGTTAAGAGATCGAATAAATAGAAGTTAAGGTCAAGAGAGAATTCAAGGCGCTTGCAAGAGAATGGCTAGTAAAAATCGAGGTTTGGACATAAATATCACTGGATCTTGTTTTTGCAAATCAACTATCCGACTATCCAAATAACAAAATTCCAAAGAGTAACTTCACCGAAAATTTAAATATACAAATGAAAAAATAAACATAATTAACTTTAATCAGCGAGTAGTGAAACTAATATATGAACTACTCAAAACAACTTCTTGCATCTATTATATATACATCAATTCTCATAGTATGAGTAGTACAAAGGTAGGTAATAACACAACCGGCAATCTAACATTTTTTAGGAAGTGTTGAGCGTGAGATTCAAGTTATTTCATTAACTATAGGTCTACAAAAAAAGCTACTTAATAGTAATTGAATTCCAAATTGGCTAACGTGAGGAGATCATATAAACATAAAAAAAGATTGTAATTTCTTTTAGAATTGTAGAAGGTGTAGGTGCCATATACTTCAAACAACATAGAGATAACAGGAAACTTCGAAGGGATGAGATGTGAAGGAAAGATATATCTGGATGGACAACTATATATACTTATTATAAGGATGAGTTCTAACGAAAGAATTTTCAGAGTTGCTAGCCAGAATCAGTTGCTATGAGCCTACAATAAAAGTAGGAAAAAGTAATTTTTTAAGGTACATTTGTGTAGTCCAATAGTTGTGTTTTTTATATAATTGATCAAAACAATGAATATGATTTGATACTCCTTTCAGTCATATACAATGTGTGAAACAAATAGAGAACACTATAGAAGGACTATACTCTATATTAATACCTCAGCTTGGAGGCCTCAAAAATAGGATACATTAATATCGTAAGGATCAATAAAATTTTAAGCATCAAAGAATCAGTGCCAATAGAGAAATACCTATTTTTATAAATACCATTATCCATCTCCCTATCAATAATACGTGACTATCTGCATGCACAAGGTGAAGCTCATAAGCCGCTTTATATCAGTACTAAATCATTGGCACACTATTCCAAAGCTTTCTCAATAAACTGAACTTTACATTATAAAACACTTACAACCTTTGAACTTGTAAAGAGGTGAAACTCACAAAAACATGAGTAATATAATAGGGTCCCAATTGAAGGTTGAGATAGCGGTTCAAGAATGAAATAGGAAAAATAACTGGTCGAATTATTGATAGCTGTAAATGATCAAATATAATGGAGTAATTATGAAATTCCAAGTCATGCTGAAGACAGAGGGTAGCTTTTCTCATCTGCCTAGAGTAACGCGAGGTATCTATCAGTTGGACAAACAAAGTCGAATGTGTCAACACATGACATAAACCAACTGTATTTTCAGAAAATGTATGTATTATGTAAGCTTAGAAGGTTGAGTATTTTCAGAGACGACTGAAAGGAAAATCAATGCAAAATGAAAGTTAGAAAAAAAGCAATTAGAGTGGCTTGCATATATACGACATTTTGATCATCACTGAAAGTACAACAACAAAATTATGGAATATTAAGAGGTTCTTTTCTGATTAGTAACATTTCATATTCCCCGAGATGTGATGGGAATATAGAGAGCTGCATGGTTAGACAATAATTAAAGCCACTATAGGGATTAACTATGACTTATTGTATACATTGAATAAGGTGGTAAACATGTGTAGAAAGAGAAGCTGTGTGTTTTAATATAAACATTTAGGGAAAATACTTCTTTGTACTGAATAATTCATGATTTTTATTTAAAGTTAAATTAACTTTTTAGTGCAAAAATTATAGGTAGTAGTTTTTAATTGAAGGGCAAAATGGTCACTTACTTTTTACTTAAGGGATTGGCTCTTTTAGAATAGTATGATATGATATTTTCTTAATATGCAATGCATATTTTACTTAAAAATTATATTATTTTTTATTTATTCTTTAAATACAAACTATTTACTTCAACTGTGTATTCCTCTTTTCACGCTCAAATCAGAAAAAGTCATTTGGTCAGACTCTTTTTTAGGCCAAAGAAAAAATTCTGGAAAAATATTGACATCCAAATTGTTTTATTTATTTATTATTTAGATGAAATATATATATATTTTAACTGTATATCTTTCTTTTTCAGACCAAATATACAAAAGAAATGGTTAAGTTGTATCATTATTATTATTATTATTATTATTATTATTATTAATCAAATAAAAAATTAGACTAAATAAGGGGAACCCAATGCTAATTTTCACATGCCATGCTAATAAAAAGATGACCTAAAGATTTAATGAATTTTAAAAAGTAAAAAAATAAAGAAAAAACTACAAAATTGGCCGGTCTAATACATGAGCTTACTTTTTGTTGGCCTTTTCTTTTACTAGTCATCCTTCCTCTCATTCCTTCCTCTTTCCTGGAAATCTCGACATCTAAACATCTCACTACTTCACCTCTATCCTCATTTTTCCTACCATCATTTCGCTACTACAAGAACACCAAAACTATCCGGGATACAACACAAAAAATTCATGAAAAAGTTGGATGAAAATTTCAGAATACTGAGACATAGATCTTTTTCCCAAATCTATTCATGGATACAAATAAAAATTTACATTATCTATGTAGAATTTAAACTAAAGGATCGAAAATGTGAACCCAGACCATTCCTATCCAAATTTTAGAAAAAGTTGAGAAAAATTTCAGAAACCAACCTATATATACTCGATGTGTACAAATTTTGTTGCATCAAACACTTCAAGGCTGCCTTAACATACCGTGTGTACTTACTGCATGTGTAGTCGGTGAGTACAAATTTTTTCGCACCAAACACTTAAGGTTGCCTTAGCATACAGTGTATATTTATTCTATACTTGGTGTATACGTAGGCATATAGAAGATATCCAGATATATACCTCGTACACACTTATTTTACATAAGCTTCACTAAGCATGCACCGTAGATTTTAAAGTATACTTTATTTTTAAGGCTATACACCGAACAAATACTTAGTGTATATTCAACAAAGAAGGAAATCAATATCAACAATACGACTCCTTAACTTCATAGCCACCACATCCATACTTGACCACCAGTTCCACTAGCGATGTACTCCATATAATTACTAGTTATATATGATAGAAAATTTAGAGAATACATCAAATTTATATCAAAACTAGCAAAATTGAAAAGTAAAACAAATCTACCTTCAAATCTAAGATCCACAGAAGGTAGGGTAGGTGTGGGGCAGGGGTAGAAAGGTAAGATCCCGTGTATGCTTCTGTGTTGGGAAGGATGAAACTTTATCAATTTTTTTTTTCTAAAAAGTTGAAAACGGGTAATCAAGGAAAAACATATTTAATGAAATATATATATTCTGCTAGCTGCTTATTAGGTGATATTTAAAAAATACTACGCGAACATAAAAATTCATGACAACGAGTGGTTAACACTCTTCTCATGTAAGATTGTTCAGGGGTAAACTATAACAAATATTCTAATTCAGAGGTAATTAAGATTTCGCATAGTTTTAGTTTAGATGTACATTTGATAATTCGAGTCAACTTTAGGACGGCTCATAAGTATGGTGCATATTATATGATCATGGAACCTCCCGAAATTGAATTTTAATACTGTAGTATTAGATTTGTTCTAGAACAACTAACCCTTCTTATTAGAGGCCTTGTGCATGCAGCAAGTCAAAACTAAAGCTCTATCGCTAATTCCAACATAATATCTTTTGGAAGTCGAGCTACATACTCCCTGGCCTTGAAGCATCCAGTCTAGTTTTATTTACTAAGACAAGGAAAAAGAATTAGTGTGGGCTTCTTTTGCTATTCAAAAATATTTGTCATTTTTTTTTTGTACACCTATATGTTTAGTTTTAGGTAGTGAGAATGTGTATTTTAGCGGGCAACAAAATTGAGAACCTTAATTCTGCAAATTGCAAAATTTCTTCATCAAATTTACTTTCTTAAAAAAAAGTTTCCTCCCTTTACTATCTTTTAATTTCTAAAGTAAGATTTTGAATTCAGTTTAATTTGATCTGGTATATTACTCCAAAATTTCATTCCCTTATCTATATATCTTCTAATTGAGAAACATAAAGGAGTGATGTGGCATAGCTCTATGGCCAAGGATTGAACTTTTTTTGGCCATTTTCCATCCTTCCCAAATAACTCCTTCAAATTATTTAGTGGAAAGTTATTTACCTCAAATCTTCTTACTCCTATCCGTTTTATGCGTTCAGTTCTAAACTTAATTCTTCTTAATACTCCTAACCGTTTTCTTCCTGTTGAACGTATGGGTGCACACGTTTTCTCAATTAATGAGAAGTTAAAAGGACTCTATCACGTATAGTTATGAAACTTGAATGAGTTTTTACCGTTATTCATTGAACACCACTACTATACATAAGCACATGAACATATATATCTTCTGTATGCTTGCATTTCTAAGTTCATATATTGTTTTTCAGTTTTGACCTATACACTACTAAAAAAAACCGGCATTTTCGACCGCCCAATCGGTCGAAATTCGGTCGACCTATCGACCGTATTTCGACCGATTGTGGTGGTCGACTAAATTAAGGTCGAAATTCAACCTTCGACCGAAATTCGGTCGAACGTTGACCGACTTCGACCGAAATTCGGTCGAAGAACATGGACTAAAGTGACATGTTCTTCGACCGAATTTCGGTCGAACAGTATTTCGACCGAAATTCGGTCGAAAGGCTGGTAATATTTTTTGACCAACTTTCGACCGAAAGTCGGTCGAAAACCTGTAAAAACCTGCAACATAAAAGCTGAAATTAGCCCTACACCACCTGTAAATTCAGCAACACGCAGAAAAACCAGACAAAACATATTCATAAACGCTATTCAAACAAGGCTAACAAAGCCAAACAATAGAAAGGAGTCTTTCAACATTAGTTCAAGTTTTACAATATTCAAACAAACTAAACAAACAGTTTAAAGTTCAACAATCACTACTACTGGCTAGAAGCCGGACTATACCCGGCATCAGACTGAGACGGTGAATGGTGGCGATGTCTGCTCTTGCTCTTGCTCTTTCCCTTTCCCGAGCTATCACGCTTTCCTTTGCCTTTTTTTTTGGTTCCTGAGGAGCTCTTGCATCATTTCATGCACTTCTCTCTGATGCGCCTCCTGTGCTAAGCGCATAGCTTCATTTTGTCTTCTCAGTTCTTCGATCTCCGCTTGCATCCGAGTCATTTCTGGAGTGAGAGCAGAGCTTGAAGGCGCAGTAGAACAGGAGCCCAAATAGTTAGATTTATGGTTGCCAGATGAAAACAGAGTTCCAATGCCATACGCTGACCCCTTCTTCACCCCTCCGACCGCTTCCAACCATAAGTTGGTTTCTTGCTCGAGCGTTAGCGGTATTGGGGTACTGCTTCCGCATTCAGATTGCTGAGTCGCGGTCCAGTCCTCAACGGCCTTTGTAGCTCTTTCCTGAAAAACAGAAATATATCAACGGTACAACTATGAAGTTTTAAAGTTGAAGGATTGGCGCGACTTTAGTTTAAATTTAATTACTTACCCAGGTCTCTTGTGCGCGCGGCTCGACCCATGTTTCTCTGCCCTTTTTATCTTTCTTGATATGGCGGATCTTGTGCATTTCGGAGAGTGGAATAGTCCGATTTTCTTGCTTTTCCTACAAATTAAAGAAGAGATCAAGTTAGATAAAAAATAAACTATTATAGTAATTCTTATAAATTAAATTACTTTACCAAGCGCATTTTCTGCGTCGCTGCGCTAACTGCGCCACCGGTATGCAGCGATCCACCCTTACTAGATGCCCGCGCTTTCTTCCCTTGTTTGCTCTTCTTCTGAAATTCAGGAGTATCCCAATATTGCTGCAGCTCTCTCCATTGATGATCATAGAGGAAGCCGGGCATTTTTCCTTTTTTGCGCGCAGTATACATTGCGTTCTTGAATAACTGCCCGCATTTCTTGGGGAAGTTAGAACGGACTTTATAGTCCATAGCCGGATGCCACTTACACTGAACCTGCAATATTCATCAAAATATTTTATTTAAACATAATCATTAAAAAAACCTGCAATTAGTGATAAACCGTATGCATATTTATCACCTCAAAAGCCTGCATTATCCGTTGCTTTACTTGAGGGGGCACAACTCAGCAGCTCGCGGACTAGTGGACTGTGTGGGATCGCCTAGTCTGGGAACGCCCTGGGTTGGACCGGCCTGGGTCTCAGTCATGTCATAACTACTGAAGTGATGCCTCCAACCAGGATGGCTCTGAGACATGCCAGGTGGCCTGAAAAAATCTGGACTGTATCCGGCAGGTGCTCCTGTAGGAAGCGAATGCGGCACCTGAGACATGCCGGGCGGCCTGAAAAAATCTGGACTGTATCCTGCAGGTGCTCCTGTTGGAAGGTGATGCGGCACCTGAGAGGTAGGAGTGTCCTGTGCCGGCTCGCCTGAAGGCTCAGCTGCCTTTCTTTGCCCCTTCCTTCTTGCAAACACCTGAGGGGTAGGAGTGTCCTGTGCCGGCTCACCTGAAGGCTCACCTGCCTGTTTAGGCCCCTTCCTTCTTGCAAACACGTTCTTCATTCCTGTTGACACATTCATTGCACAAAAATTAGGCGAGTTAAATATATTAAATAAACACATTCATTGCAAAAAAATTAGACGGGTTTAATAGATTAAATAAACACATTCATTGCACAAAAATTAGGCGGGTTAAATAGATTAAATACACACATTCATTGCACAAACATTGCAAGATTAATGTCCATATCTACACAAATGACGACGACGACGAAGACGACGATTAATGTCCATATCTACACAAACATTGCAAGATTGAGAAACAATATGTATGATTTTTTATATTAGTTTGCCACTTTTTTTTTGTAATCACTTTAGCAAGATTAATGTCGTCGGGTTTGTTAATGCAAGCAACTTGTTTGATGAAATGCCCCAAAGAAACAATATTATCTAATAACACCCTATTAATTAATATTATCAAAGCAATTCAAACCAACAAAAGCTTATTCGTTTTAGGCATAACATGTTCATCTTCTCAACAATACCAAGGCAACAACACATTGCAAACAACACTACCAAACAATACCAACAACTACAACAATCCCAAACAACACAAACCTAACTTTATAATAGCTAACAACACCAAACAAGTTGTTCAACAATCACAAAAACTACAATAAAGTTTGCTAACTAATAATTAACTAAATATCTTGCATTATAGGCCAAAGTTAAAAAATAATTAAAAAATCAATTAAATTCGGATTAAATAAAAACAAAAAAAAAACGTACCTCGACGTTGATTTATGCTCCAATAGCACCTACAAATGATTCCCCACTAGTTATATGCTTCAAAACTACAAAAAAAAATTGAGTTAAAAAGTTAGGGTTCAAGTTTTACAAAGTAATTAAAATAACCCTAAAATTAAGAATTTACCTTGAATTTGTTGTTATGGGTAGTGATTAGGAGGGTAGATTGTGTTTAAGTGTTGATTTTGGGGGTGGGTTATGGTGGTTTTCGGATTTTTCACCTTTGGGAGTGGGTTATGGTGTTTAGAGAGAGTTAGTGAAAATTGGGGAAGAAGATAACAATGAAGAAGGGGCTACTTGCTGAAGTTATATCGGGTGGGTCGGCCGATCGACCGAAATTCGGTGGACAGCTACAACAAAATTATTTTGTTCGACCGAAAATCGGTCGAACGCCTATTTCGACCGATTTTCGGTCGAACAGTTTTGACCAAGTGGACTGTTCGACCGAAAATCGGTCGAAATAGGTGTTCGACCGATTTTTGGTCGAACACTGATAGTCGAAAAATCCGGTTTTTTTAGTAGTGATAAGCATATATAGATATATATCCTTCTGTTTACTCCTTTATAGGGATAACCTTTCTACCCATTATAAGTACAAGAAGGCGCGAATTGGTTGCTTAAAAAAGGCTCGATACCAGAAGAGGATTGGTGGCAACATAGACTATCACCAAAGACTAATATTTACTCTGGGGAAGCTTCAATCGAAGAAATGATTTACTTTATGCAGTTTGGCCATTAACTCTTTTTGCTCTTAGATGCTGAATATGTAGTCAAGCTACAATGGATTCTGTCGAAATATTCTTCTTTCTGTCCTCTTCTGGATATTACTTAATGTAGTTCAGTTGTTTGCTAGCAAAATACTTTTGAATTATTTTTTTTTTGGTTTTTTTTCCTAATCTTCAGTTTATTTGGCATTGTTTCAGAAAAATCCTTTGGGTCTATGGCCAAAGTAACAAATGAGCCTAGGAAGCGAGCCTAAAGAACGACGAAAGTAATTTTTAAGAAGTACTACTTTTCACGATAAAACTTTTACATTTTTTGAAGAGCTAATGTGAGACAATATAAAACAAACTGCAAAAGTATTTTTTTACGATAAACTTTTTAAATTTTTGCAGAGCACTAGAAATTAATCATTCTGCGTCAAAGTTTGGAGACGGAATTCCGTCTCCAAACGGTATTTGGAGACGGAATTCCGTCTCTGAGCGTCCTTCGCTTTTAAGCGCGTCGTTGGACTGCTTGGAGATGGAATTCCGTCTCCAAATGCAAAAGTAGCTGACACACTAACACATTCTTGGAGACGAAATTCCGTCTCCAAGACTGTGTCAGTACGCGTGAACTTTTGCATTTGGAGAGGGAATTCCCTCTCCAAGCACTAAATCAATTAAATTAATTTAGTGCTTGGAGAGGGAATTCCCTCTCAAACATAAATTATATATATTATTTTTATTGTTTAGGGACGGAATTCCCTCTCCAATTAAAATTTTAAAAATTATTTTTGTTGTTTAGAGACGGAATTCCGTCTCTAAAAAAATTATTTAATTTTTTTTGGTTGGTTAGAGACGGAATTCCGTCTCTAACTATACAAATCCTGCTGAACAAAAATATTAGAAATTCGGTACAAAGCAACCAAATACCAAAAACAACCTGTTTAACATAAAATACCTGTTTAACATAAAACAAAGCCACCACGGCCAATAAAACAATACTACATATTGTTTCATCATTAACTATTCAACACAAATAAAAACTAAAGTATTTAGAAACATGTTCACAACTTAACAAACCATGAGTGTACTAATCCGCTCCTTGGGACGAGCCACTTCCTTGCTCCTTATCTCTCCAAATCTTTGCCACAATATCCTGTAATTTCTTCACATTCTCACGGTCTTCTAACCGTTGCCTTTCACTATCTTGTAGCCTTTGCTCCATTTCCGCCAATCTAGCGCGCAACTCATCATCCGCAGCTTGTGGTGCATGTGAAGAAGAAGAAGAACAATTAGCATTGACAATACCTACACGAAAAGGCTTCTTGTACCTCGAAGGACCAAGGCCATAGGCTCGATTTTTGCTAGTATAGCCACCACCCGCCTGAATGAACATTGCATTTTCTTCATCCTGGGTGGGTTTAGGAGAGCCTTCATCGACTTGTGACCCTTGGCTCTCAAGCCATTCTTGGTGTAAAGCTTTGTAGTTCTCCTAAAATACACGACGCGATTAGAATAATTAATTAAAGAATAATTTTAAAAAAAATAAAATTATTTATGATATCTCACCTCTAGTTGTTGTGCACGTGGCTCGACCCATCCCACCTCATTTCCTTGTTCGTCATATAAATAATGGAACAAACGGAAAAATTCATAATCACTAACTTTTCCATGTTCCGCTTCCTACACAATGCAAATTTGTTAATGCTAAATCAAAATGGTTTTAAGTTTTTAATTTAAATAAAAATTAGATTGACTTACATATCGTGCCCGATGGGTGGCCAAACTAACTGAACCACAAGTGTGCTTCGATCCTCCCCTTGCGGATGCTCTGTTTTTCTTAGCCTGCTCGCTCTGGTTTAAGAATTCAGGTGTTTCCCAATAAATTTTGAGTTTATCCCAATTTTGTTGATAAATCCATTTGGGAACTTTACCCTTTTGCCTGTATTTTGACAGGGAATCACTTAGCCTTTTAGCCGCCTTTTTCTCAAAAACTGCTCGGACTTGATCATCATATATAGGATCCCACGAACACTTGTGCTGAAACAATAACAATATAATAAGTGAAAACTAATAAAACACATATAATAATCAAATGACAGAAGCTTCATAAGTATAGTTAACACCTGTCACGACCCAATTTCCAAGGGCTCGTGATGGCACCTAAACAACATTTGCCTAGGCGAACCAATGAAACAAGATGCGGAAAAGAACAATAATGTGAAAAGATCATAAATGGATATATAAATATAAAAGTGTGAAGTCCAAAAGAATATATCCACAAAAGAATTGGAGCATTCTAAGAGTGACTCAATAAAGTATGAATATACATCAAAGAAATCTGAGTCCTATCTCTAAGTGACTCCGGCGGTATGCCACCACGGTCTGTGTGGTCGGCTCACCTCAATCAAAAGTCTCAGAAGCCTCGAGAACCGCTAACGTCCGGGCTGCTGACTGGATGAAGGACCTGCGCACGTAGCGGAGTAAGTTATGAGCCGAAGCCCAGTAAGATCACCGACAGGCCCGCTAAGGTACCCTTGCGGGACAAGTCGCTACATGCATCATAAGCAACAACATACTATAGTAATCATACAATAAAGTAGTGAAATCACAAATAGATGTAACACATTCCATACACACAAGTAGTAACCAGAAGTCTCAAGGATTATGCCCATCCAACGTAAGGCATAGGTCAACTCAGCGGCGGTTTGGAGGTCCAATCTCTACTCCCGTGCCAACTAACCTAGACCTACGATGGACTAGCAACACCACTACTAAGTATCAACCATATACCGTGACCCGAAGTCACTATCACAATAATGAATAAGTAGACCAACGACCCGTAGTCGTTGGCTCATCTCAAATCTGTCTACGATCGCACCACACCCCCTGTCAAGTGCGTCGTATCTCAATAAATCAAGTGACCACACCACACCCCCTGTCAAGTGTGTCACATCTCAAAGATCAAGTGTCCACACCACACCCCCTGTCAAGTGTGACACATCTCATAGTATAGGCGACACCACACCCCCTGCCAAGTGTCCCTCTAACAGTATTAATATCCACGACATTAATAACAATAACAGAAATAATAACAGAAATATTAATAACGATAATATTTCACAGTCACCGTAACCCAGGTTGGTTATGCTAGCTGAACGTAAGGCGGAGGTTAACCCTACCACAGTTTGGGGGTACAATCCCTACTCCCATGTCGTCCAACCCAAGGTTACGTATAGACAGCACTACCCAACCCGGCACGTGAACAAATCAAGTACCAATATCATACAAAAGCCGGCAAAATCCTCGGCAAGACATTTATCATGACATGCCGGCAACATCGTCGGCCATGTCCCAAGTTCTTGCTATCTAAGCATGGCGTAGCAAGCGTTACTACGATATATATTTAAGCTACCTCGACGTAGCGTTTAGACCGGCACATACCTCGGTCGAGTCACAATCTCGCTATTTATAACAAACAATAATAGCAAGTAATTCACATCATTAATCCTAACCATTGTTAGGTATATATATGCGTACATAAAGCATACTAGCATGAAGGAAGAGTCCACAAGCACAATAGAGGTCAAGTCTCACTTACCTCGAAATTCGGGCTCAAATGCCGGGAAGAATCTCTTTTCCCGCTCGCCTTGTCCGCGAAGGACTCTCCACTAGGTCTATTAAGACAAGATATAGCACATATGAGTGCTCAATTATAGCTATTTAAGCCTATAGGCATCCTAGGGTAAAAATTACCAAAATGCCCCCGGGTAGGGCCGAGCCCTAAATTTACAAAATGTACTTTTCCGGACTTCCCACGCTCCCGTGAGTCCAAAAGTACACTTAGATTCCACATGCGAGCCTTGCTCGATGTCTTTCCCCAATTCTTAAGAATCTAGGGTTCTAACCCATTTCCAAGAATCAACCCTTTGATTCTTGTGTTAATCAACATAAAGATGGATTGAAAGGGCTTACCTTAGGTGTAAGTATGATTGGGTCTTCAAGAAATACCCAAAAATCGCCTCAAGAGCTCACCAAATTATTTTTATAAGTTATGAACCGAAATGGCCCGAAATGGCCTTTTTATAACAGTTTGTTTGCCTCTGTGACAGCTTCTTTTGAAAAAATCATAACTTTTGATAGGAATGTCCAAATGACCGGAAACCAGTGCCATTAGAACCACAACTCAAAGGGCTAATACTTTCATGTTTTGAGTTTTTCCTAATTCCTTACGTATTGGCCGAAAAATCAGCTTTTATCCGGCTGTTTGCGCCAAAATAGAACAGAAAAGTCGCACCAGATTTTCTACGGTTTTAGGGGCAAAACGGGACCCTACGAAGCTCGGAATGATCCCAAATTTTTCACACAAGTCATAAAATACTTGGGTGACATGCTCGTCAAGATGGAACTCAATTTGGACCTCCAGAACTCAAAAAGTGGGTCCCACGGCAAAGGTTCAATTTTCGACTTTCGCCAAAATAGCGAAATTTAACCAAACGACCTCGGAATCCAATTCCGAAAGTTGCTACAAGTCACAAATGACTATACGAACCTAACGGAACTTTCGGATCTCTCATCGGAGCTCATTTGCTCAAATTGAGCTCGGAAACCTCTTTTAACTCTTTTAAACTTCCGAAACGGGGACTTTATCAAAAGTCCTATAAAACGAGGTCCGTTTTCAATTTTGAAGGTTGCTACATATCATAAATGACGAGACGGACCTAACGGTGCGCTCGGATTTTCCATCGGGGTTCGTTTACTCAAAACGACCTATCAAAACTCCAAATTCCTTTCCGGAATTTCATAAACGGATCTTTTTCTCGAAAACCTATCAAACGGACTCCGTTTCGACTCAAATTTCACAGACGGGTCATAAATGACCTAACGGAGCTCTTGGGACTATCGACACGCAAATCGAGGTCCCGGATCCCGTAACGACTATTTGAGGGTCGTTACATTCTCCCCCACTTAGACTCTCGGCCGTCCTCGGACGAGCCTAAGTCTAAGGTAGGATCCACACACTAGCCACGGAGCTGGCACGGATTTCGAGGACCCCTCGGTACCACCCGAAATCAATAAAACTTAAAAATGCAAATTCAGGCTTAGAAAATACAAGGATTTCATACCTGAATCATCGAACAAGCGCGGATGCCTCTCACGCATCTCGGACTCAAGCTCCCAAGTGGCCTCGGCAATGGAGTGATGCCCCCACTGAACTCTCACAAGCGGGATCACCTTCGATCTCATCTTACGGACCTCTCTAGCCACAATAGCAATAGGCTCCTCCGAATAAGCTAAGTCGCCATCTACCTCCACGGAAGCCATATCGATCACATGAGACAGATCGTGAACATACTTCCGGAGCATGGACACATGGAACACCGGATGAACAGACAGAGAGGGAGGCAAAGCCAGTCTATAAGCAACGGCGCCAACGCGCTCCAATATCTCAAAAGGCCCAATGAACCTAGGACTGAGCTTGCCTTTCTTCCCAAATCTCATAACACCCTTCATGGGCGACACTCTGAGGAATACCCGGTCCCCAACCATGAACTCAAGATCTCTCCGCCTCCGATTTGCATACGATATCTGCCGGCTCTGAGCCGTGCGGAGTCGATCCTGAATAACCCGGACCTTATCTAAGGTCTGCTGCACCAAATCGGGCCCCAACACCTGGACCTCACCAGACTCGAACCAACCGATAGGCGAGCGACATCTCCGACCATACAATGCCTCAAACGGAGCCATCTGGATAGAAGCCTGATAGCTATTATTATACGCAAACTCTGCTAGCGGCAAATGGCTATCCCAATGGCCTCCAAAATCAATAGCACACGCCCTCAACATTTCCTCGAGGATCTGAATGGTCCGCTCAGACTGGCCATCAGTCTGCGGGTGAAATGCAGTGCTGAGATCGACCCGAGTACCCAGCTCTCTCTGAAAAGATCTCCAAAACTGAGCTGTGAACTGAGCACCTCGGTCAGAAATGATAGAAACAGGAGCACCATGCAATCTCACAATCTGCTCAATGAAGATACGAGCCAGACGCTCCGAGGTATAAGTAGTCCTCACTGGAATGAAGTGAGTCGACTTCGTCAGTCGATCAACTACTACCCACACCGAATCATGCTTACCCACGGTCAGCGGCAAACCAACTACGAAATCCATAGTGATCTGCTCCCACTTCCACTCGGGAATGGGCATAGACTGGGTCACCCCGGCTGGCCTCCGGTGCTCATACTTCACCTGCTGGCAATTCAAACACCGAGATACATAATCAGCAACATCCCTCTTCATCCCTTTCCACCAATACAGCTCTCGAAGATCATGATACATCTTCGCAGTACCCGGATGAATAGAATATCTCGAACTGTGAGCCTCTGCCAAAATCATCTGCCTCAGCTCCACAATGGCTGGAATACATACCCGGCCGTTAAGCCGCAAAGCACCATCATCACCAATCACGAACGAGGACACTCCCCCACTCAGGACCCAGTCCCAGAGATCTCTCAGATAAGGATCCTCGAACTGCCTTTCCCGAATCTGGGAAGCTAAAGACGACTGAGACCCCACATATGCAAGCACCCGGCCTGGAATAGAATCATCAAACCGAACCCCACTAATGGACAAAGCCTGCAACTCACGGGCCAACGGCCTCATATCAGCATCAAGATAGGCGAGGCTACCTATGGACTTCCTACTCAAGGCATCGGCTACAACATTAGCCTTTCCGGGATGATACCGGATAGAAAGATCATAATCCTTCAGCAGCTCTAACCAGCGGCGCTGTCTCCCGTTCAAGTCCTTCTGAGTGAACAAGTACTGGAGACTCTTATGATCGGTGAATATCTCACATGGCTCGCCATAAAGATAGTGCCTCCACAACTTCAGTGCAAACACGACAGCTAACAGCTCCAAATCATGGACAGGATAATTCTTCTCATGGACCTTCAGCTGTCTCGAGGCATAAGCTATCACCTTACCCTCCTGCATCAGAACGCTACCCAGGCCAACACCCGAAGCATCACAATATACGGTGAATCCCCCGGATCCACTAGGCAAGGCCAACACTAGCGCTGAAGTCAACAGAGTCTTAAGCTTCTGAAAGCTAGACTCACAGGCATCGGACCACAGGAAAGGAACATTCTTCTGGGTCAACTTCGTCAGAGGTGCTGAAATAGAAGAAAACCCCTCGACGAACCGCCGATAATAACCTGCCAAGCCTAAGAAACTCCGAATCTCTGTAGGAGAAGTAGGCCTAGGCCAACTCTGAACGGCCTCTATCTTCTTCGGATCAACACACACCCCATCCTTGGTCACCACGTGACCTAGGAAAGATACAGAACTGAGCCAAAATTCACACTTGGAGAATTTGGCATACAACTGCTGATCCCTCAGAGTCCGAAGAACAACTCTCAAATGCTGCTCATGCTCCTCCCTGCTCCTCGAATAAACCAAGATATCATCGATAAACACAATGACGAAGGAGTCAAGGTAGGCCTTGAACACTCGGTTCATCAGATCCATGAAAGCAGCTGGGGCATTCGTAAGCCCGAAAGACATCACCAGAAACTCATAGTGGCCATATCGGGTACGAAAAGCAGTCTTGGAAATGTCCTCGGACCGAATCCTCAACTGATGATACCCCGACCTCAAATCAATCTTCGAGAAGAAGGTAGCACCCTGAAGCTGATCAAACAAATCATCAATACGCGGCAAAGGATACCTATTCTTGATAGCAACCTTATTCAGCTGCCGGGAATCAATACACATCCGCATAGAGCCATCCTTCTTCTTCACAAATAATACCGGGGCACCCCATGGAGACACACTGGACCTAATGAAGCCCTTATCGAGCAAATCCTGAATCTGCTCCTTCAGCTCCCTCAACTCAACAGGAGCCATACGATACGGGGGAATAGATTTAGGCTGGGTGCCTGGCAATAGATCAATGCAAAACTCTATCTCCCGCATAGGCGGCAAACCCGGCAAATCATCAGGAAACACATCCGGATACTCACAAACAACCGGAACTCTATCAAGGGATAACTCCTCTGCCCGGACATCCCGAACTGAAGCAATATATCCCTCGCACCCACTAGATATCATCCTCTGCGCCTCCAAGAAAGAAATGATCCTACTCTTCGGAGAAGGCCTGGAACCTCTCCATACAACCCGAGACTCACCCTCTGCCCCGATCGTCACGGACTTGGCATGGCAATCCAAAGTCGCATGACAGGAAGCCAGCCAATCCATGCCCATAATGACATCGAAATCAGACATATCCAGCAGCATCAGGTCCACTAAGGACTCTACACCACAGATGGAGATCATACACTGCCGATAACCCCTATCTACACATATAGAAGACCCGACAGGGGTGGCAACCATAAAGGGATCATCTAAGAAGACCAGATCCCTGCCCAAGCAAGGGGCAAATCCCGGCGACACATACGAATAGGTAGACCCCGGATCAATAAGAGCATAAGCATCGCGGCCACAGACAGAAATAATACATGTGATGACATCATTGGATGCCTCATCATCCTGACGAGTCATAGCATAGACCTGCGCCGAGCCTCCTGAACCCGGAGCTCTCTGAGACTGCTGTCTAGGAGGAATCTGAGAAACGGGCCTGGCGGCCTGAGGACCAGATGGTACCATAGCTGCGGATCCCTGGCGACCTGATGAAACATAAGGGAAACTCCTGACATAGTGCTCTGGAGACCCACACTCAAAACATCCATCACCTCTACCTCCTCTACCGCCTCTACCACCTTTGCCATGACCACCTCCAGACGAACACCTCCCATGATGCCTCTGATGGCACCTCCCGCACTGCGGCGGACCAGACTGCGAAGAGCCACCCCGCCTCTGGGATGACTGAGGCCTCGGGGTCTCTGAAGAAAAATCCTGGGCAGGCAAAGCAGCAGCCTGGGGCCTAGACTGAGAACGGCCCTGATGACCCTAACCCCTCTGAGCGGATCCACTATACCCACCAGACTGACGCGATCTCTTGGCCGCCCTCTCCGCGTCAGCCCTGGCGAAGATATCCTCCATCCGCCGCGCCACATCAACTATCTAAAAATATGACTTGTTGCCCATATCAGGGGCAACAGCTACCTGCAAGCGGGGATGAAGACCCTCAACAAACCGGAGGACCTTGTCCCTCTCCTGAGCCACCATAGCCGGCGCAAACTGAGACAACCACAAGAACCTGGTGTCATACTCTGAAACAGATAGGTTTCCCTGCCTCAACCCCTCAAACTCGCGCCTCTGAGCATCGTGCTGACTCTGGGGCACGAACCTGCTCATGAACATAGACACGAACTCAGCCCAAGACAAAGGAGGGAGGTCACTAGACCTCTGCCGCATCATGGAGACCCACCATCTCTCCGCATCTCCCGATAATCTGAAAGAAGCACACTGCACCCCTAAGGTGTCTCTAGTACCAAGAACTGTCAAAATCTTCTCACACTTCTGAATGTACCTCTGGGCAGTACATGTAGCTGAGGTACCGTCGAACTCTGGAGGCTGAAGCTTCATGAATGACTCTATCCTCTTGGCAACCTCCTTAGTGCCCATAGGAGGAGTAGAAATAACAGGACCTGCCTGAGGAGCAGAAGCAGAAGGCTGGACAATATGATCAGGAGCAGCCTAAGAAGTAGGCGTGCTCATAACAGGTGTGGTCGGCTGAGGAGCCGAAACAGGAGCTGCAACATCATCTCTGACAGGGACCTGATGGCTAGACAAGGCCATCAGTCTCATATACTCCTCTGAAGAGATCACAACGGTGCCTGGCACAACAGCAGGCACAGGGGGAATAGATGCTGACAGAGTCGCTGCGGACACCGCAGGGATAGTTGTGTCCTGCCTAGTGGCTGACGGGCGACCTGCCCGAGTCTTCTTAGCAGCTGGCGGCTGCGTAGGTGCTAATGGCTCTCCTGCAGACGCGGGTGTAGAAGATGCAGCCCTCCTGGCTGAGGATGCTCGCGTCCTCGCCATCTGATACAATACACGAAAAAAGGTCAGCACCTATATAATCTACTCAGCACGAATAGAGATGAAACGAAGGGAAAACATTTCCTAACATGCCCTTGTAGCCTCTCGCTCATAAGTATGGTCGACAACATACCCATAAGCAAGACTCTACTCAGACACTGCTCCAAGACTCTTAGGACTCGAATTAGAACCTAGGGCTCTGATACCAAACTGTCACGACCCAATTTCCAAGGGCTCGTGATGGCACCTAAACAACATTTGCCTAGGCGAACCAATGAAACAAGATGCAGAAAAGAACAATAATGTGAAAAGATCATAAATAGATATATAAATATAAAAGTGTGAAGTCCAAAAGAATATATCCACAAAAGAATTGGAGCATTCTAAGAGTGACTCAATAAAGTATGAATATACATCAAAGAAATCTGAGTCCTATCTCTAAGTGACTCCGGCGGTATGCCACCACGGTCTGTGTGGTCGGCTCACCTCAATCAAAAGTCTCAGAAGCCTCGAGAACCGCTAACGTCCGGGCTGCTGACTGGATGAAGGACCTGCGCACGTAGCGGAGTAAGTTATGAGCCGAAGCCCAGTAAGATCACCGACAGGCCCGCTAAGGTACCCTTGCGGGACAAGTCGCTACATGCATCATAAGCAACAACATACTATAGTAATCATACAATAAAGTAGTGAAATCACAAATAGATGTAACACATTCCATACACACAAGTAGTAACCAGAAGTCTCAAGGATTATGCCCATCCAACGTAAGGCATAGGTCAACTCAGCGGCGGTTTGGAGGTCCAATCTCTACTCCCGTGCCGACTAACCTAGACCTACGATGGACTAGCAACACCACTACTAAGTATCAACCATATACCGTGACCCGAAGTCACTATCACAATCATGAATAAGTAGACCAACGACCCGTAGTCGTTGGCTCATCTCAAATCTGTCTACGATCGCACCACACCCCCTGTCAAGTACGTCGTATCTCAATAAATCAAGTGACCACACCACACCCCTTGTCAAGTGTGTCACATCTCAAGGATTAAGTGTCCACACCACACCCCCTGTCAAGTGTGACACATCTCATAGTATAGGCGACACCACACCCCCTGTCAAGTGTCCCTCTAACAGTATTAATATCCACGACATTAATAACAATAACAGAAATAATAACAGAAATATTAATAACGATAATATTTCACAGTCACCGTAACCCAGGTTGGTTATGCTAGTTGAACGTAAGGCGGAGGTTAACCCGACCACAGTTTGGGGGTACAATCCCTACTCCCATGTCGTCCAACCCAAGGTTACGTATAGACAGCACTACCCAACCCGGCACGTGAACAAATCAAGTACCAATATCATACAAAAGCCGGCAAAATCCTCGGCAAGACATTTATCATGACATGCCGGCAACATCCTCGGCCATGTCCCAAGTTCTTGCTATCTAAGCATGGCGTAGCAAGCGTTACTACGATATAAATTTAAGCTACCTCGACGTAGAGTTTAGACCGGCACATACCTCGGTCGAGTCACAATCTCGCTATTTATAACAAACAATAATAGCAAGTAATTCACATCATTAATCCTAACCATTGTTAGGTATATATATGCGTACATAAAGCATACTAGCATGAAGGAAGAGTCCACAAGCACAATAGAGGTCAAGTCTCACTTACCTCGAAATTCGGGCTCAAATGCCGGGAAGAATCTCCTTTCCCGCTCGCCTTGTCCGCGAAGGACTCTCCACTAGGTCTATTAAGACAAGATATAGCACATATGAGTGCTCAATTATAGCTATTTAAGCCTATAGGCATCCAGGGTAAAAATTACCAAAATGCCCCCGGGTAGGGCCGAGCCCTAAATTTACAAAATGTACTTTTCCGGACTCCCCACGCTCCCGTGAGTCCAAAAGTACACTTAGATTCCACATGCGAGCCTTGCTCGATGTCTTTCCCCAATTCTTAAGAATCTAGGGTTCTAACCCATTTACAAGAATCAACCCTTTGATTCTTGTGTTAATCAACATAAAGATGGATTGAAAGGGCTTACCTTAAGTGTAAGTATGATTGGGTCTTCAAGAAATACCCAAAAATCGCCTCAAGAGCTCACCAAATGATTTTTATAAGTTATGAACCGAAATGGCCGGAACTTTCATGTTTTGAGTTTTTCCTAATTCCTTACGTATTGGCCGGAAAATCGGCTTTTATCCGGCTGTTTGCGCCAAAATAGAACAGAAAAGTCGCACCAGATTTTCTACTGTTTTAGGGGCAAAACGGGACCCTACGAAGCTCGGAATGATTCCAAATTTTTCACACAAGTCATAAAATACTTGGGTGACATGCTCGTCAAGACGGAACTGAATTCGGACCTCCAGAACTCAAAAAGTGGGTCCCACGGCAAAGGTTCAATTTTCGACTTTCGCCAAAATAGCGAAATTTAACCAAACGACCTCGGAATCTAATTCCGAAAGTTGCTACAAGTCACAAATGACTATAAGAACCTAACGGAACTTTCGGATCTCTCATCGGAGCTCATTTGCTCAAATCGAGCTCGGAAACCTCTTTTAACTCTTTTAAACTTCCGAAACGGGGACTTTATCAAAAGTCCTATCAAACGAGGTCCGTTTTCAATTTTGAAGGTTGCTACATATCATAAATGACGAGACGGACCTAACGGTGCGCTCGGATTTTCCATCGGGGTTCGTTTACTCAAAACGACCTATCGAAACCCCAAATTCCTTTCCGGAATTTCATAAACGGATCCTTTTCTCGAAAACCTATCAAACGGACTCCGTTTCGACTCAGATTTCACAGACGGGTCATAAATGACCTAACGGAGCTCTTGGGACTATCAACATGTAAATCGAGGTCCCGAATCCCGTAACGACTATTTGAGGGTCGTTACAATACCGTAAAAGCTTCAAACATGCGGTTCCTAACAGGTACTGGCACCTTTCCCCAGGTCGGCCAACCATCAGTAAAGTGTGGTGTCATAGATTCAACAACAAGTTTCACTGCCTTGTCCGATGGAACAAACATGCATTAAATTTAACATACAAAATTATGTTGATAAATATATATTGCATTCAATTCAAACGTTTATAATTTAAAGGTTAATGAATAAATCTTACCCTTCTTTGCTGTCAGGCATGATAATCAACCTCCCAGACTCATCGAGAGATCCAATACCACCGGACAGCTGAACTCTAGCGCAGTACACTTTTTCCTACCCTTTCGCGCTGTAGTGGTGACAGATGGAGAGGACTCTGGCTGAGTCTCTGGTACGGGTGTACTCGAACTGGGGCATGCCGATGATGATGCAGATGGAACAGTACTCGAAATGGAAGGTGTAGCAGATGGCAAACTATGTGGATGCATACTAGGAGTAGGTATCATCATCAGCTGTGAAGGGCCCGGTGCGCCGAATGGCTGAAATGTAGGGGCCCGTACATGCACAGACTGAGGGGATGTGCCTACCATAGGCATGGAATGGAAAGAGGGACCAGCAGGCTGGCCAAACTGATAGTGTTGCCCCATATGTGGCATGGTCTGTGCAGATATACTAGGGGCCTGTGGCTGATGGAATAGTGGGTTACTAGGGAGACCAGCAAAAAATGTAGGCGGATAATTACCTAGCTGTAAGAGCAACTCAGAGGTAGGGGTCACCACCGGAAGTGGAGAAGTAGTATGACCTGTGGAAGTATGGCCACCACGGGTCTTAGGTCCTTTCCTACCTCGAGATGACATATCTGCAAATTAATGTTAAATTCAATAGAATTAGATATTTAATAAAGTGTATCATCGTTAATTAAATACCACAAACAACCAATGTAACGCACAAATATTCAACTACTAACATCAATCATCATCGCTTCCTTCTAGTTCATCAAGCAATTCATCCTCAGAGGTATCATTTTCATCTATGTACTCCCCTTCTTCATTTCCCAACGACGTTTCCATGGTTTGATTGAGCACCGACATATCAAATTCTTCAAAATAATCCACACCCTGATGCAACTCGTCGGGTAATTCTTCATCTACAATTTCTTGAACAGTTGAAATGTCATTTTGGTATGCTTCATCTAATGCATCATCCACCTCAATTCTTCCAACCGGTTTGGCTTTCAAAACAACCCACCAATTTGCTTTTGCCTTGTTCTTCAGTTTATTTTTGCACTTTGGATAAGGAACGTAGTACACTTGTTTCACATTTTGAGCAATGATAAATGGATCATAATGTGCATACGTTCTTTTGTGATTGATTTCAACTATTTTATATACTGGATGCACCTTTGTACCCCGAAGTGGTGTTGGATCAAACCACTTACACCGAAAGAGCACCAACTTTTTTCCTTGGATGACCATTAAACTCTAGCTCTAATATTTCATGTATTACACCATAATAGTCAAACTCTCCATCACCAGTGCCTGCATTCACCCACACTCCGCAGTTATATGTTTTCTTCCCCATGGACCATTCTTCAGTATGAAACTTATAGCCATTGATGAAGTACTTAGACATTTGTCTGTACTTATAAATAGGGCCCAATGATAAATCACAAAACAGTGGATGGTTGACGCCGTTTTCAGGATTGTGCACCTAACATGCATACAATTATAGATTTATAAGTTAAAACATACTTGCGTATATTATTCACCAACGCGATATGTGCCACTAAAATACTTACATATTCTCTAAACCACTCTGAAAATTTGGTCGTCACAGCATCGTGCCCAAAGTTAGTGACAAATAAACTGCTATGCACAACAACAATATTTAGGATGTAAAAATTAATATATGTATTAACCTTTTTTTTTTTATGTAGAAACTGACAAATACCTATAAAAAGGTTGTACTTCTGGGCAATTCAGCAGTACATGTGTCGTAGCAACTTGTCTATCGATGTCGCTGAATGGTTTTGTGCAACCTTTTTCTGATCCTCGACCGGGATGATTGAATATGGAAAAATGAGGATACAGTGAATTGCCGCTTCCACCATCATCATGTCGGTTAGGCCTGCGACTTAGAGAAGGTACTTCGGCCCCAAAATAATAAGAACAGAAATGCGACGTTTCCCTAACAAGATAAGCCTCACATATCGACCCCTCAATTCTATTCCTATTTTTTGCAGTCCGCTTACATTTGCCAATAGTCCTGTATAACATAGATAGCCATATAATTTAATAATGAATTAAAAAATATTAAATATAGGAGAAAATCTATGATATGCATTACCTTTCAGTAGTATACATCCACCTTCCCTGAACCGGGCCTCCAAGTCTTGCTTCTTCAACAAGGTGCATAGGCAGATGTTCCATAACATTGAAGAAACCAGGGGGAAATATCTTGGTCAATTTAGTAGAGATCACAGGAATATTACTTTCCATCAATTGTAGATTTTCATCCCTCAATGTACTAGAACACAAGTCCTTGAAAAACACACTCATTTCAGTGAGTGGTTTCCAAATTGTATCAGGCAAGCCATTGAACGCAATTGGCAACAAATTTTCCATGAAAACATGACAATCATGGCTTTTCATTGCCGTAAGCTTACCTTCTGTCATGTCGACACATTTGGATATATTCGATGCGCAACCTTCAGGAAACTTAATATTCTGTATCCACTCACAAATCATTCTTCTCTCCTCCAAGTCAAAAGTGTAGTTCGCTAATGGCTTGCGCACCTTAACCCCATCTGATTGTAGGTGCAATTCAGGTCGTCGACAATATGCCTGAACATCTAACCTTGCCTTCAAGTTGTCCTTTGTTTTGTTATTGACATCCATCACAGTGTTAAAGACAGCATCAAAAAAGTTTTTTTCAATATGCATTGGATCCAGATTATGCCTAAGAAGATTGTCCTTCCAATAAGGAAGTTCCCAAAATATGCTCTGCTTTGTCCAATTATGTGTAACACCAAAACCTGCTATTCTAGGCAATGGTTGCTGCTCCGTTGCCTTGGGATACCCCTGAACCCGAGACCAAACTTCATGCCCCGTCAACCTCTGTGGAGGATCATCAAAATCCTCCTTATTCTTCATGAATGCACTAGTGTTTCTCCTAAATGGATGGTCATCTGGCAGAAACTGGCGCTGACAGTCGAACCATGTGTGCTTACGCCCATGTTTCAAATAAAATGCTTTTGTATCTTCCATACAAATAGGACAAGATAGATTACCAGCAGTGGACCAACCAGACAACATGCCATATGCAGGGAAATCATTAATTGTCCACATCAAACAAGCATGCAATCTAAAGTTTTGTTTCAAGGAACAATCATATGTTACAACACCATCACGCCACAATATTTGTAACTCATCAATCAAAGGCTGCAAGAATACATCAATAGAGCTTTTTGGGTTACTAGGACCAGGGATAATACAAGTCAGGAAAATATATGGACTTGTCATACACATTTCTGGGGGTAGATTATACGGTGTGACGAATACAGGCCAACAAGAATATGGTGCAGCAGAGACAGCAAACGGAGTAAACCCATCAGAACTCAAACCCAACCTGATGTTTCTAGGTTCACTTGCAAATTCAGGATACACTCTATCAAAATGCTTCCATGCTTCTCCATCAGACGGATGACATAGAATACCAGATTGTCGTTTACGTTCATGATGCCATCTCATATGAGGAGCAGAACTCATTGATGCATACAACCTCTTTAACCTTGGTATAAGAGGTAAGTAATGCATCGCTTTTACTGGGACCTGTTTCTATTTAGAATTTTTGACTGGCTTGTAGCGAGCCTCACCGCAAAACGTACAAAATTGCTTATCTTTGTTTTCTTTGTAGTATAACATGCAACCTTTTTTACAGCAGTGAATTCTTTCTGAAGATAGCCCTAAAAACGAAACCAACTTTTTTGCATCGTAGTACGAGGAAGGCAATCCCAAATTACTTATGTTTAGTTCATTCAAGAGTCCAATGATCTCATCCATGCCTCCTTGAGATATGTTATAATCTGATTTAATACTAAGCAACCTAACTGCCACCGACAGCTTTGAATGACTTGCCTCCTCGTAAAATGGGCGACTTGCTTCTTCCAACTGTTCATAGAAGAGTTTCGCCTCATTATTGGGAATCTCCTCAACATTCGGTTGAGAGGGTTCCCCTTGGTACATTCCAAACGCATCATTCAACATCTCATTCATAGGATAGTTATACCCGACATAGTCATTTTGGAAGTTCTCTCTATGGACACTAGGGTTACACTCTCCATGTGCAGTCCACACAAAATAATTTGGCATAAATCCTTTTCTATAAAGGTGCAACACGACAGTTTCAATTGATTGCACGTGGCTACACTTGCATTTCACACAAGGACATTTGATTGACCCCCCTCGTATATATTCAGGAAATAATTTAGCTTTAGCAATAAACCCATCAACCCCATCTACATAACTTTTCCTCAAACCCATATTTTCATAGAAAATATTGTACATCCAACTACGATTTTCATCATGTTCCATCTACAAAAGTTGCACACAAATAAATATAAATCAATGCAACAAATTATAGCAATTTTTCTAGCAAACTATAGGTGTATAACATTATTGTTAAATTATGTTGTATATTAATTTTTTAATTAACTAACTAAATCAAACTCCCTACATTTATTTTATTTGTCATGTTCAATAACATTGTTCTTAATTATTTCTTTCTAATTATTCTTGAATTAAATTTATCTACTTTATATTATTTTTCTAACTATTTCTAGAACTAATGACATTTAATTTCTAATAATCCAATCTAACAAATATTAAACAAGTATACAAACATGATAGTTGGGGTGTTAAAGTAGGTATGGGGGTGGGGAAAATGGGGGTCGAATTCATGGATGGAAAAAATGGGGAGGGAAAAATAATATGAATTATAGCTAAAAATAATGGGAAAGATGAAGAAAAAACTTACTTGAATAAATTGGGGATGATTGGGGATGTTTTTTTCCGGGGATGGAAGAAATTCGCCGTGAAGGGAGTGATGTTTTCGCCGGAGGCAGTGATGTTTTCGCCGTGGGGGGTTTGGGGGTTTTTTAATTTTGGGGAGAGGAGATACTGAATGTGGAAGAGAGAAGGAGCGGGGTAATTATTTTGGGTTGGAGACGGAATTCCGTCTCCAACTCTAAAAAATTTTATTATTTTTTTATTCTTTCTGTGATTGGAGAGGGAATTACACTGATTGGAGACGGAATTCCTTCTCCAATCAATTAGAGATGGAATTCCGTCTCCACCCTCTTTGTAGCATTTTCAACGATTTCTAGTAGTGGCTTATGTGGCACAATAAAAATCGTTTTTATTTGTAATTTTTTTCTAACTTTTTTTTGGTTTTTCCTCATTAAATTTCCAACTAAGTATGAGTAATACTAAATACTACCGCTATTTTATTGCATTAAATTTTATATATGAGAACATTGACGCAACAATGTCATGAGTGAGATCTCACTTAATCCTTAACTCCAAGAATCTAGCTCTAAATACAATTACAAAAAAAATTGAATTATTTTAAAAAATTAATGCTTTCATTTATGATCCGTATTTAAATTAAGGAAATCGTAGGAAGTACATAGAGCTACCCCAAAATTATGTGCATTTACGTGTAATAAACCACTGCAGTGCAATATCCATGTGTTTTGCTACTATTCATATGCACGTTCTACTATTCTATAATTAGTGTTTTTTATTTGCTGTATGTAAGGACTCTAAATATTATTTCTTTTAGTTACACTCACTCTCTTTCTCCATTTAATTTCTTATGAATATTGATTTAATGTATATGGAATGTGGTATTTATTTGGACTGTTAAATATATTCCTTAGGCTTTGTATATATAAGTCATACATGAATTAGCCATTCATACAATTTGCCAATTCTTCTACTGCACCTTTAGTTGCCCTTCCTTTTTTCCCGATCTTTATCACATAGCTATTTAGATTTTCATCTATTTCTCATTCTTAAGTACTTTTTCTTTATTTTTATGAATGTATTTTTTAGTGCTTAACTGTGTATTTTATTTTGTTTCTTATTTACTGAGGATTTTGACATGAAAATCTATTTAAGTTGGTAAGCGGAAGAATTCGAGGAAGTAATTAAATAATGACGAAAATAACAAAAAGGGAGGAAGAGGTAGGAACAAAAAATATTAGTTGTGAAAAGCTAAGCAATTCGAGTAAAAGAGTATAACTGCGCCTGTATGCATTTATAATAATAAAAAAATTACTCACATATATTGTTCATGCAAAACCTATTTCTTTTGATTTTCTTCTTTTGTAGCCCTATGTTTCTCGAAGAGCTGAAGGTTGAAATTTCAATCTTAGCATCTTATAGATTGTCTCTATCATGTCAACCCCTTTATGATGAAGTTTGTAGGTTAGACAGTTAGACATGGATAAAAATAACAAAAGTACTGAATTTAACTCTATAATAAAAGAATAAAGGTTCAATGCTCATAAAAATATAAACTTTATATATTACATCAGTTCTTCTTCAAAGTAATTTCTTCCTTTGCATACTTTATTAATAAAGAGTTTAGTCTCAACTATTTTAATAGTACAAAAAAATTTGAGAAATGCGTACAACTAATTGTTGGTCTAATTCACTTTAATATGACATATGATAAAGTATTTTAAATGACACCTCTGCTGAAATTCCTCTAATTTCTATATTTTGTGTAAACACCCAATTCCAATTAATAAATAAAAATGAATATAAATCTAAACTATTCAAAATTGGTTACTATAGCTACAAGACATTTAGAATGTTATATCTACGAGATGGATGTTGAATCTGGCAATTTGCTGCTCCAACAATTAAAGCAAACCTCTTTAAATTCAGCTGAATATTTAGAATTTACAATATACTTTTTCGCTAATTTTATTATTTAGATTTCTCAAAGATCACTTCATAATATTCAATTTGGTCTTCATAATATTGAGAACTATAGCTAGGTGATGTGGCATGTCTCTATGGCAACCATTCACTTGAAAATGTGAAGAAAATAATCATCCTTCCATTTTGCCAAAATCAGTGTTGTTTAGAGGCGTTAGCAACAAAATTAGTAGACACTTGAATTCAACATTAATTATATTCAAGAAGGGGTTAAGCAAACAACTGTTTCAAATTAGTACGTTTCAAATTCTACTAATGACCAAAACTATTTGCATTAATTTTCAGTTTCTCAAATAATGGAGCTACTATAATGTTTGTACTATACAAAAAGAATTATAGAATGCTCATAAAGCAAATACTCTTCAGCTCTCAATTCTCATGGCCAATCAAGAAATGAGCTATGACATCGTTTAATTTCAAAAACATCCACTAGCCACTGCTTTTAGATTTGGCATGTCGTGTTGATGTTTAAATTCCTACTGTCAATAAAACGTGCTTGAGGTAAATATCCTCATCCAATTTTGTAGTAAATGTTTGTTCTTTATTTATTTTTAGTTTTGTTATTCCTATATTTTAATGCCGGTAAATATTGTGTTTTCTTCTTTGTGCAGGATTTTACTTATTTTAAACCTTTTCATTTTCTCATTAACTGGTATTTGCACTAACTTCCCTCAAGTTTGAGTTTCAAGTCTTTCGATAAATTTTGACTATAGTGAAAATTTATGTGAAAAAAAATTAAGTATGTGAAAGTAAAATTATAGAATTCAGTATAAGTGGTTAATATTATTCTTATGACACACATAGGAAAAAATTACAATCTATGTATATATCCAGACTTCTCAAGTAGGGTCTTTGGATTTTGCTATCATACTTTGACTAAAAAAAGGAGGAGTTATTGGGTAAAAAATTTAAAGAAGTAGTGTAATAATTGCTCAATTATGAGGACACATTAATTCGGTAATAATGTACTAATGTTATTCGCCTACCTTAAATGTAACATTAAGGTTGTCAATATTATCTTTTAATAACAGAATTCAAAATTTGTTTTCATTCAGGAGAGAATCTTATATATATAAGCTTCTTGCATCTTTAAGCCCATAGGTAAAACTCATCCAAAGGTGTCACTTGAATTTTGATACACATTCGCGGCAACATGTAATTCCACCAATGATCGGGACCAAACAAAATTTACTGATTAATAAGTTTCCAAGAACCTTCTAAAAACATGTGAATCGAGTCATCAGAACATCCATTAGTAATAATATGAATGATGAAGAGGATGATGTAGATCCCATATGAATGATCGCTTCAATGAACAAACTTGAATTCTTACTGTCAGTGAACAAATATAGATCAACACCAATTTTTTTGTTTTCAATTATTTCTTTGTGAATTGCTAGATTGATGGTAATGTAAATTATTATTTTATGATAACATTATTTCATTTAGTCCAAAGTTCTAATCCGAATGATATGGATAAACTAAGATTCCAAGCTCTGAAGGTGACATTAATTATTCAGATGTATTTTTATTTTTATGGGACAATTATATTTCTTATATTTAATTTAAGTTATTAAATTTTTCTCATTATTTTTAGTTTTTACATATATCCACTTCTTGGTGGTACTGTGTATGTGAAAAAGAGCAGGACAAGGAAAAAGAGACATGAAATTAATCAACTACTCATCTATTTTAGCTTCACTAAAAGTGTGCGAGTGCTACTAATACTTGTAGGCTTTTCAATTGGGACTGTTAGTAGGCTCTAAAATTTCAGTTACGAATAATATTTCATAATACTTTTGTAATTGAAAAAGACATGAAACTAAAAACTTGAAAAACGCAATTGAAAGTTAAAGCCAAAGGTTTCTGACTTTGCAATAAATGATTTGTAATGTTAGGGTTTATACTCTATACATTAAAAATAAAATTAAAAAAATAAACATTTGTTAGATTATTATAAAAGTTATATCAATGATTATTAGCTACACACTTGATGTAATTTTTTAGTGACCGCGTCGCGGTTGAGTTTACTAGTTTTTTACTAAAAAGAAATGCAAGTTGCCCGGAGGCATTGGTGAGAAATGGTCATAGCAACTTCCTCTATCTCTTTCATGTTGGTTGCAATTAATATAAAAAAATTTCCAGAGCTATGTATTGAGAAGTTGGTTAGGTGGAATTAAAAATGAACTAGTTATGGAACGATCTATCACCAAGAATATGAAGAAAATTGAAACTCTAAATTCGTTTATCAACTAAATTAGTTACAAATCATCTATTTATACCTTATGTTTATTGTTATGGGTTTATTCAGTTACAATATCTTTAACAAAGATTTTTAAGAGTTAATTAGTGCAGAATTTTAAACTCGACAAACTCATGACATGTACATAATTTATCTTTTTAAAATACGTGACGTTAACAAACAGTGATTATTATAACAAAAATATAATTATTGATTTGCCCTTCCATACATTAGTTGTTGTTTGAGCACTAAAGTGTAACTCACTACTCAAAATACCTCACAGGTTTCCTCCAATGAAGCCAAATACTGTATCTAAAGACATGAATTATATAAGTGTTTTCCATTATGAGAAAATTAAGGTCCTGTTTGTCCATGCAAATTTTTTTTCTTTTCTCTCAAAATTTTTTTGAAAAAGTGTTTGTTCATGAAATCTTGTGATTTTTTCAATTTTTTTTGAAAAACCAAAAAGTGGTTTAAAGCACTTTTTCAAGTTTTTCAAAAAAAATTACTACTTCTCTCACAAAATTTTACTTTTTTAAATGTATGTCCAAACAAAACTTCAACTTCCAAATATTATTTTTCAACTCAACTCCAAAAATTCTTTTCCAAATATTTTTTGGAATTTATGGCCAAACGGCCACTAAGAATAACAAAGAAAAGAAGAAAGGTCCACTTGTGGGTCAACACAGCAGCCATAGTGGCTATTGCTTGCTTTCCATAGGATAATTGTTGCCGGGACCCACATATGAATATGACTTCACATGCAAAAATTAAAAAAAAAAAGAAAAAGAACAAAAGAATTAAAAAAACATTTCATTTTAGTCCATATTCTGGTCAACATTTTTTGACTAATTGCATCTGCACCCTTTATTAACTCTAAAATAATACCAACTCTAAATTATTACTTAAAAAAATAATTGTACTTTGAATTTTCCAAATCTAAAGAAACCAAAATTTGGACATCCTTGTCATCCCATTTCAGTTACAATATTTGTCAGAACTCTGCAAATCTTAAGACAAGAATGTCTTTTTATGTTTTAGATTAGATTCTTGATTAAAGGGCTTTTTTGGTATTTCTCAGTTTAGTTAGTTCACTGTGTTTTGCCCACCTTTTTGTGAAGACTTGTGTTGTGTTGTGTTCACATTTTGAAGTGGATTATTAGATTAAAAGAGTAAAGTTAAAGGGTTTGAAAAAACCCTTTTCTTGGTTTCTTTTTACCCTTCTTGGATGGAGCTTAAGAAGGAGAGGTTGGTTAGGTATGTCATTTTTTCTAAATTGGTTTTTTGTCTTTTTTATGTTTTGTTTGTTCTTGTGTTTAGTTTATGTGATTTGGTTAATTTTGGTGTTATAATTTACAAAAAAAGGTGTCTTTTTTGTAATATGTTGCTAGATAAGGTCTTTGGGTGTTTAAAGATTGGATTTTTATTGCTTTTAGGAGTATGTTTTCTGTTATTCTTGATGCAAGATATTAGGATAATTACTTTGTTTTATTAAGTTATTTATTTGTTGGTTGCGCCCTTTGTACTTTAGAGTGAAAATGAAGAATGGATTCTTACTGGTGATACAATGTGTAGTTTAAAGTTAGAAGCTTTATGCAAATATATGACTTGGAACATAAGATTTTGCAGTTGTTCATTTTGTAATTTGCTTTGTGTTACTGGGATTTAATCCCGGAGGTATATCCGAAACAGCATCTCTACCTCTCTACTTCGAATGAGGTAGGGTAAGGTCTGCTTACACCTCACCCTCCCCAGACCCCAATTGTGGGATCATATTGAGTATGTTGTTGTTGTTGTTTACTGGGATTTTATCATAATCGAGGATTTTCCTATTTTCTGATAGTTGATTTATGCATTTCTTAGGTTCTACCCTGGTGATTTGGGAGGAAAAGCAGACAGTTCAAATTTAGAGAAATCATCTTCTGGCTATAGATACACGTCTCCTTTGTTGAATGCAGATGGAAAATATAAAGTCACTGATAACCTTAAGTTTGGGAGGTCTAAGGTGTATCCTGAGGACCAAGAGTCCTGGAGGAAGCAAATACTTGATCCGGGTAGTGACATTGTGATAAAGTGGAATAGGGTTTTCATTGTGTCTTGCTTGGTGGCACTGTTTGTTGACCCGTTGTATTTCTATTTGCCCATCATACAAGGAACTAAGGAGTCAAGTTGTGTGAAAACAGATTTGAATTTGCGAATTGTTGTCACCATTTTCCGAACTTTAGCCGATTTTTTCTATTTATTACACGTATTCATTAAGTTCCGGACTGCTTATATTGCCCCTAATACGAGGGTATTTGGGAAGGGTGAGCTTGTCATGGATCCTAAAATGATTGCTCTCAGATATTTAAGATCAGACTTTTTCATTGATCTGATTGCAACCCTTCCTCTGCCTCAGGTATGTCATTCACTTTATGACATTCAAATTAGTACATCTCTTTCATTTCATGTCCATCAGTTCAGATGCTAGTGCAATACATGTTTTTCCACTGATATGAAGCTCTGCCAATGATTACAAGCTTAACATCTCTTGTGAAAAGTTGCAGATAACTGATGGTGTATTGTTAAGTGAACATGTTTAATTTCATTATTGAAAAAATTGAACATGTATAATTAGGTTGGCTAGAAAGAGATGTGGATGTCAAACATCTGCATTTCCACTTTCTTATACCACTTTTATATGAGGACTCTTCCCACATATCAATAAAATTATTGCTTTATCCCTGAAAAATGAAAAAATGTTGAACAGTCTGAATGACCTGGAATGAGGAAAAAGGCTTCTAGCTTGTGCATATACTGTAAGTTGGACATTTAAGAAGAAGAGGCTGTACCTGTGAAGCCAATTAGTGGTGGAAACTGGAAAGTCAAACGACTAGTCTGTAGTGGAATAGGTCAGGCACTCCGGTCACAACTCTTACATAATAAAGAACGGTGTGTGTTGGGACAAGATCTCCACTACAAGTGCCAATATATCCTCTGCTTCCTTGCTTCCCGACTAACACAATGACAGAGAAATTACATAACAAGCTTTATGAACCTTTGGCTGCTTCTTACCCTAGCCTTTAAGTAGATCCTTTGACATCCTAAACTACGTTGTAAGGAACAGAGTTCAAAGGGGATTAGGAGATTGTAGTATAATGAAAATCAACTTAAGTTCATGGAAAATCTATCAGTATGAAGCATCTTTTCTGTCAGTGAGCTACTTTAAAAAAGAATTTTGTTGAGGCAATTTATGGAGTGTTTATAGTTAGTAGAGGAAGTATATATGAAAATTTCCTCCTAATTTCTACCAAGAACTTCCATACTGAGGTTCCCAGCTACTTACTTTACTCAAAATGTTATTTGTTTTATTTAACAATTGGTGCTTTCCTCTGTGGTTTTAAAAATCAATTGAACTAGAAGAACCTTTCAGCATTTTTTACTTTGATTTCGGTTTCTCTCCCTATTCGAGTAGTTGCATGTGGTTCAACTCACCAGATTATTCCTTTGGCAATTCCGTTGCATTATATGGTTTAGGGTTTATGTCAATCTGCCAACAGTGCACCTTAAATTTTGATAAAAGGTAAGTTTCAATTGCTACCTGCAAGTGGCTATAGATTCTTCATTTATAAGCATCTAGTTCTTCCAGTTCTACTTTGCACTACATGAGCATAAAAATAGCCAGCCTTTGGGCTAGTGTTAGCCAGCTTTTGGACTAGTGATTGTGCCACATAGTTTCAATTTTGTAATTCTAGTTGGTAGCAGAGGTTATAAAAAAATTCCAATTGGTAGCATAGTATTTGAAGGGGAGCCTTGGAGCAACTGATAAAGTTGTCTTCGTGTGACCTAAAGGTCATGGGTTCTAGCCGTGGAAATAGCCACTGATGCTTGCATTAGGCTAGGATGCGTACATTACACCCCTTGGGTGCGGCTCTTCTCCGGATCCTGCGTGAATGTGCGATGCTTTGTGCACGGTGCACCGGGCGGCCCTTTTAGTATTTGAAACATTTTCTGCGTAAAGGTGGTAGTTTGCTTGTCAAGGAAATGATAACTCATTCTTCTAGTTCTATCTCATCATTACTTTCACTTTTCTTTTGTCTTTGTACTGAAGAGTAAGGCGGGTTATGATGAATAGGTAATCTTTCTTGCAGATGGTAATTTGGTTCATTATACCAGCGACGAGAAGCCAGCATGCCAATCATAACAATAATGCCCTTGCGCTGATTGTCCTGCTCCAATATGTTCCCAGATTGTATCTTATATTTCCATTAAGTTCACAGATTATTAAAGCAACTGGACTTGTCACAAAAACTGCTTGGGCTGGGGCTGCATATAATCTACTCCTCTACATGTTGGCAAGTCATGTATGTAGCTCCAACGACCTTATTTTCGAAATCGATACTTTTAAAAGTCTGGTTAGTTGTGTTATTAACCCATGGGACTCACAAAGTAGTGATTGAACACTTGTGCTGTTATGCAAGGGGTTTTGCTTCTCTGTTTTCTCTTTTTTACTTTTATTTTAAAATCTTTTCTTGAGAGTTGATTTAACGATAAACGACTTGTTTTTGTTTCTCTTTCTTTAGGTTATAGGAGCATCATGGTATTTGCTGTCAGTTGATCGATATACTTCTTGCTGGAAATCAATATGCAGACATGAGAAAAGCTCTGTACAGTGCGTGCTTCGCTACTTGGATTGTGATACTTTTGATCTTGGTGCTCGTAAGAGTTGGGCAAATATCACCAAGGTATTTGAAAGCTGTGATCCTGACGGGGATAGTAATTTCAACTATGGAATTTTTGAAAGTGCGGTTAAAAAGGACGTTGTCTCCTCAAGTTTTGTTGCAAAGTACTTATATTGCTTGTGGTGGGGCTTACAACAGCTGAGGTAATTTTAGTATGTGGTTGGACAAAATAATAATGTCATTTACATTTATAATTTTCTTATATAGTGTTTTTGGCTATAATTTATTATAGAAGATTTAAATAACTAGTAACCCAGTTAGACATTTCTGAAAGTGCATGTTAGTGTCCTCCTTGTATGTAATGGCCTGGGCCCAATTAGCAAGGTGTTCTACTCTATGGCTCAACCTTTGGGGCTTCATGGTTTTGTCCTCTTGGGCTTTAACAGAAAAGGCGCTTCAATAGTTGAATCCTGAACTCACTTTTTATTTCCCTAACTTTCAAGAAAAAATATGCAAACCTGTAGCATACTATTTATTACCTGTGTTCTAATTTGCTTGATATGTATCTGTTTAATCTATCCAGTTTACTAGACCCTTATCAAATGTATCTCCTATCTCTGACAGTCCAAATTTCCATAAACTTATTCTAATTCAAATATTTGAACTTGACCTGATACTTCTTCAACTGCTAATATCATGTTAATTAATTTAAACCTGATATGGCAGTTCTCTAACAACTACCCACTTTTCCATTTCTCAGCCTGGCTAAAGAAATGTCTAACTAACTCTATAAAAATACTATTCAAAATTTATCAAGGAGTAATGAGTAACTTGTTGAGTTATTTGTGTGGTAACCTGTTTGTTGGACTTGTGAATGACATATGCCGCTCGACACCTAACATGGAGGTTTTATTTTAAATGACTACTTCACAACATCTTTCTGCTGGGAGTTTGTCGCCGGGCCCCCCCCGGGGGGGGGGGGGGTGATGGATTATTCGTGTAGTTTAAAAAGAAACAGTGCTGCACATATTTTGATTACTGTGGGTACTGATCCATCCATCTTTAGCTTTGTTAGATTAGCTACCACCTGAACGTTTTGTGCTTTTTTTAAAAAAGAAGAAAAAATACATGAGTCGTTTAAAAAGGTTTTGAAGGCGGCAATTACATTGATAGAGTCAGTGTGCCAGTTGCCCTGCCATCCAACTTTTTAACAAGCCATTTGAAGGAAGATCTGAATTTCAATTTCCTTTTTTTTTCTGTTACAGTTCTTATGGGCAGAATTTGTCAACGAGTACATTTATTGGAGAGACATCCTTTGCTATACTTATTGCAATTTTGGGCCTGGTTTTATTCGCACATCTTATTGGGAATATGCAGGTAATCAGAGAATCTGCTGCTATTAGTTCTCCCTCCATATGAGCTTGTTTTATTAGACCTTGCAATTTTTTCACTCGACTGGTTTTGTACAGCATGATCTTGACCAATACTTTTAGACAGTTATAACTCCCATTTTTTTTTTAAAAAAAAATCGGAGTTATAATTTCTTTTCTTGATTTCATTTATGCAAGATTCTGCGTTCTCTGTGAGTTTTATGCATATATTATTCTGTCATCCCATGGGTCAGTAATGACTCACAGCCCTCTAAAACCCCTTGTAAAATATCCATGGGGCAGTGACCACCAGGAACAAAGGAGCGGAAAAGTAGTGGCTCGAAAATAATTAAAAATTTGGAGGCAAATCAAGGAAACCTGGCTTTTTTTCCGAGGGAGGTCTGATGTGGTGCAAGTTGTACATAAATTTGGGACTTCGTAGTCAACTTCTTCTCGTATCATTATATTCAGATACTAATACCTGCGTCTGTTCTTGCATATAGACATACCTGCAGTCTTTGACCATGAGGCTTGAGGAATGGAGACTGAAGAGAAGAGATACTGAAGAGTGGATGCAGCATCGCCAACTTCCAGAAGATTTGAGGAAACGTGTTAGGCGTTTTGATCAATATAAGTGGGTCGCTACTAGAGGAGTAGATGAAGAAACAATTCTGCATGGCCTTCCTGCTGATCTGCGTCGTGATATCCAACGTCATCTTTGCCTAGACCTTGTTCGGCGGGTATGATTTTCTTCCATCAGAACTGGTTCATTCCCAAGTCATGCTATATTTATCAAAATAAATAAATTAATAAAAACATGTGCCCAAACTGTGGCTTCTAAAAGTATAGACACTTAGATTGTTGGTCTATTCCACTCCTTGTGTCTGTTTCCAGTATGCACTTGAGATCATCCTTTTTGGCCCTGGTTTTTTTCATATCAGTTAAAGGGCTTACCACTTTCATATGAGCACATTCTAATATCCCCGCTTCAATCAGTGTAGGACAGATGTTTGTTGATTCAGTTGAAATTTTATTAACTTTTTTTTTATAGATGCATTATTTATCATTGTCAATTCCTTCTTGCATTGTAAGCTCTTTCTTATTTTGTTGTAACATATAGGTTCCATTTTTCTCCCAAATGGATGATCAACTACTTGATGCAATATGTGAACGTCTAGTCTCATCCTTGAGTACCGAAGGCACTTATATTGTGCGTGAAGGAGATCCTGTTACAGAGATGCTATTTATCATCAGGGGCAGGCTTGAGAGTTCTACTACTAATGGTGGTCGGACTGGTTTCTTCAATTCCATTACTCTGAGGCCTGGTGATTTTTGTGGGGAGGAGCTACTTGCTTGGGCTTTGCTTCCAAAATCAACCGTGAACTTGCCTTCTTCAACCAGAACAGTCAGGGCGCTTGTTGAAGTGGAAGCATTTGCGTTGAGAGCTGAAGATCTCAAGTTTGTGGCTAACCAGTTTAGACGTCTTCATAGCAAGAAACTCCAGCATACATTCCGGTTCTACTCTCACCATTGGCGCACATGGGCAGCATGCTTCATACAGGCTGCATGGAGGCGACACAAGCGGAGGGCCATGGCAAAAGATCTTGCAGCAATGGAATCATTTTCTATGGATGAGAGAACGATAGATGAGACAGAGCAAACTGAGGAGCAAGATCAAGGTAGTGCTAGCTCAAATCCATCACCGAGAATATCTCACCTTGGAGTCACAATTTTGGCTTCAAGATTTGCAGCAAACACAAGGAGAGGTGCTCAAAAGCTTAAAGATGTACGTTTACCAAAGTTGCAGAAACCTGAAGAGCCCGACTTTTCAGCTGAACCTGATGACTAGTTACTCGCATCAGGTAGATATATCCTACAGCAAATAGTTTCATGCCCGCGGCTGACCTATTTTAAGGTTCAGATATCGATACGATGACCGATTCTGAAATTGAAGTTTTCTTCCATACATACTAACACTTGGATCATCTTTGTACATGTTAAAAACCCGTTTAAAGAAAAAATTAAGTCAGAGCTGTAAGCTGGAAAGTTTTGGCAAGGGAAGGTGAGGTGCATTTTTCTTCTTCTATATTTGTTAATGTAATTGTACTTCAAGAGTAGGTTCCTCTGTAGCAGGATGCTCAATCTGTAATGCAATGTAAACTCAATATCTTGAGTCACCTGTAAAAACTCTTTAAGAGTTGCTAGTTCCATGTTACCAGTAAATAAGCATCTTATTAAAATTTCAAATACTGTTAGAAAGCCTATTATTTACTCTTTTTTCCTTTTGTTGTCTCGAGGTATTTAGAGACGGATTGGTTATCCTTATTAACTCTGATTACTTATGTTACTTATGTGAAGTGATTGATTTAAAATAATCACTTTCATCACAATAATCTTTTGGAGCATATGACTACCTAAGAAACTCATCCAAGGTAAATAGGCCTTGAAAATCAAGTTTCTCTTCGCTTCATATCAGGAAGGAATTTTTAAAAGAACTTTAACAACTAAAAACTAGGAATTTTTTAAGGGAAGTTGGATGTCATGGCAGTTAGATTTGTCAAAACCCACAGCAATCCGTTCCCCTCCTCAGTAAGAAGAGAGCCTGTCTAACTCATTTAACATGCATATTTTAATTATTTTTTCCACGGATATCTTATAGAAAGTGCTACCTCTCACAAGGTAGGGGATATGTCTACGTACATCTCATTCTCCCCAGAAAGTGCTGCTTAAATAAGGTAAATTTCCTAACCGAGATTAGTAACAAAAGCATTCAGGTCGTAAAATGGACTTCATATTTAAGGTTTATTACGATTGAGTCCACCTCAATTTGTTCTTCAGATGATTAGTCCTTGGCATAATCCTTTTATACTACATAAATAAGAAAAAATCTGCTGAAACGCATCAAGACTGAACCTTAAAGTGAGATGCTCCAAGAATTTGACAAGGGAAATTAACTAAAAGAATACCATAAAGGATGGCTTCTGTGGCAGCATTTTACAGATCAAAGAAACATCTTTGTACATCTAAGCTAGTAATACAGAGACTACTAGAATAACTCGACAAGAAAAGTGGGAGGTTTGAGGGGTGGGGGTGGGGTGGGGGGGGGGGATCAAAATTAGTCTCACATCCAGATCTAACTCATATGAACTTGTTTGTATCCAGGTTTTTTTGTTCTCGTTATGTATTACAATCTCATTTTCTCCAGCATTAACCGACATCTCGATTCAATATTTATTATCAATGTCGTAAAACTCTATATTCTTGTATTTTTGGGAAATAATCTCCGCCTGCACTTTCCTTGCAGTGTCTGTAGCACAACCAACGAGAATAAGCACTGATGTGCCCGCAAATCCCCGGAAAGCAGTGAGGTGTGTAGCTTGCTCTATCACAGCAGGACCAGCAGCAAGAAGCGCCAAAAAAGCAGAACCAAGAACTGATATCCGGCTGAGTACCTGTAGCTCTCCCGTTTAAGTCACAAGTCAAATGACAAAGCACTTCTATTTTTGAAACTTAATGTACCTAGTTGATAAGATTATCAAGTGTGGGTGGCTGCAGTACATCAATTACTCAACTATTCTACAGCATCAAGCATACAGGAAGAGACACTATTCTTTACTAAAAATGAAAGGGAGAAGTAAAAGAAACCCTGTAAATCTAAATCATTTTCACAAAATGTACCTTGCTTAAACAGATGGGTGGGCTCCAATCTAGAGATACAATTAGTGTGGCTACATTAACCATCTAAGGAAATACATGTGAACCTCAGACAAGATATTTGAGCTTTATCCAGTCTCCAAATTGACATGGATAAGTGCGGGATGTGACTAGTGAAGAAGCAACTGATATACGTTCTCTGCCATTGTGCGGTTGTACTATGTAAAAATCTGCATCCAAGTACTTGAGACACCAGGAAGGAGATTTTATACTGGCTATTGATGTTCCTGATATAAGTCACTAGGGAATTTTATACAAGCTATTGGCCTTTTCCTGGCAAAATCACTACTATACATAGAGTAGACTGATATTTAATTTGATCATTCATTACTTCAGTAGATTCTATTGGTACACTGAGGTCTTAATTTTAAAAGCTGGGAAAAAGGAGATAAGGGCAACAGAAGAGGAAATCAAGGGAAGAAAGGGAGGTGGTGGGGGTCACCTCACACCATAACCTCCTTCCCCAGCAACCCCAAAAAACAAAGCTAATAGATTGATTGATGAACTGCCCAATCCTTCAAAGGTCCCATAACAAAATCTGATGCTAACCAAGAGGTCCAGCGTGCTCCGTCATTGCCTCTCTCTCTTATTTCCTTTTGTTTTTTGATGAGGAAGCAACATTCTTTCTTTTCGTTTTTTGGATGAGGTCGTTGCCTCTATGAATGTAATACTGCCTACTTTTATGCGACATCACTATGGGATTTGAGCAGTTCTTTCACTATCGACGATTTTTTTTAAAATATTTTTCTGATAACTCTAACAAAACACCGAACATGACTACTGTCTCTATAAAACAGAGAGCAGTTACTGCTAGATTAGTAATAGAAGTCTATAGTTTCTTGGTGCAGTAACAACAGAGACTACCATAGTTGCATGGTCAATTTCACATTAGATGTATCAGTTTATTTAATTCTCACTGTTCTGAAAATGATAGGTGAAGAGCTATATTTGAATCAAGATAGGCATTAACCAGAAAGAGGATATGATCACCATGGAAAGAAAGAAGGCAATATTACCGTTTTGATGAATGCCGCGGTGCTTTTACCCGGTCGAACAAGTGGGATTGAGGCACCTTGTCGCTTCAACTGTTCACTGACATCATCGGGGTCCAATTGCAAGAATGTATAATAGTAATTGAAGAAGGCAATCAGTAAAATGTTTGTCGGGAGATAGAAAGAACCTACAGAGGAACTTCTGTTAGATTATGGCCGTCAAAATATTATAAAGTGAAAAGGTAAGTCAAAACATGCACGAACAGAAAGAAATGCACAATCAACAATGAAGGATTTCACTCATTGTTTTGCTTATTTCCTTTTCCCTGAAAATACAAATACCATCTTTTGATTTTTTACATTTTCTTTCCAAAATGATGGTCGCCGATAGTCTCTTCGGAGAGAAGAGTTAGAACAAAAAGTTCAAGTCTTAATAAGGATACCACCTATTCCATCTTAGACAAGCCACTTTTCATTTTTGCCTCTAATTGCTCATCTTCTACGTAGTACCACTAACTCAAAAGTATTACACAACAGGTTTTACAAACTAAACCTCTTCATGGGATAGTCAGCAAATTGTTTCAGAACTTTTCCATATCAGGACAGGAAGTGCATATGCACAAGTTCGGAGCGACTCGCATTTAAGACATGCGCTTTTCGGTGCAAAATGCACGTGAAGTAACATAACTGCACGATATTTTACTTACCTCCAGGGTTTAAACCTGCGGCAGCATTCCTCAGGAAACCTGCACCAGTGAAACGTGCAAGAGTACCAGGAAGGGCCAATGATGATGTAGAGAAAATAATCGGCATTACTCCTGAACTGTTCACCTGCTCATTGTAACGGTAATTGTAAGTTGTAACTAAGCGCGTTCATAATTTTATATTCAAAAAGAGCTTCACTAAAAAAATAAAGGCCTTTCAACATGTAAAAGTGTTGATTGTAACGAGATATCATAGCAGGATGAAATTTCAAATCGATGCCCACGTAACTTTTTCCATTGGGAAACAGATTTCAACCCTCAGTCTTCTCATCCAAATAAGAGTTAATCCTGACGTTTATCTAGCATTACAAGCCTTCAGAATAAACTAAATGAAACAAGAGGAAAAATCATTACTAACTTTAAACGGTAGGTATGCAGATTTTTGAAGTCCTCCTGTTTTGCTAGTATACCTTGATGCATAGTTTAGTGGAATTTTCCTCTCTGCTTCCTGAAAACCACAATTGAGAACACTATTTAGCAGTTCTTCCTTCCAAAGGCATGACGCTAAGTTAATCTAGTACGAACATACCTGAACGTATACAATGCTAAGGACTAGCAGGAAGAATGAGACTAGTATGCCAACAAGCCCAACATAATTACCATCTTGGTATGCCTGTGCAATTGTCCTACCAAAGGATGCTGGCAAGTAGGAGATGATATTTGTAAAGATCAAAAGAGATGTACCATTTCCAAGCTTTAAATCAGAGATTCGCTCCCCAATATATGTCGTAAATACAGAGCCGAGGGTCAAAAGAACAATAGAAGAAATTGCCCACTGGGTACTGAAGTCATTGACATAAGGACGAAGGAATAATACTTGGCCAATTGCCTGCCACAGAAATTAAAGATAAGTCTACAGCCAATCGACTCTGTATTTATGCATGAGATGCAACCAACCACAATGTACACGCGAGAATCAAATTCAAACAAACTACAGATGCTCTTAATATCTTATATACGAAATGCTTCTTCATTCAAGTAACATCAGTTTCTCTAGAAAACAATATTACCTGCACTATGGCAAATCCAACAGAAGCATAGCGAGTGTACTGAAGAATTTTCTTTCTTCCAGCTTCACCTTCTCTTTTCTGAAGATCTTGCAACTTGGGGTAGATTTGAGCAAGAAGTTGAAACACAATTTGTGCATTGATGAAGGGAACAATACCTAGGGAGCATATTCCAAGGCGACCTATACCTCCACCAGAAAAGGAGTCCAGAGTACTTAATATACTATTCTCATCTAAATTGCCGAGAAAAGCCTCCCGGTTTACTCCGCCAAGTGGTATATAGATTCCAAGTCGCGACAAAGCCAAAAATCCCAATAGCTTAAGAAACTTTCCCGGTAATGGGCCTTTGAAGAAGTCTCCAAAATCAATGCTAGTATCTTCAATTGCAGCTGGCAGCGATAACAAACCCTAATTAAAGGCTAAGATATTTGGTGTAATCAACAACATAACAATATAATATACCTAAATAAATAGGCTACCTGCCAATCCTCTACCCGAGGATGTTTTATCTTTCCTAGTACTTGAAGAACTTTCAAATGTCTGAAATAGCAAGCTCACTAAACTTTCCCAGGACGATTTACCTGAATTGATACCTAATGGATCAAATACTGAACTATCACAGCTGGAGAAAGAGGATAACAGTCAGCAAGAAGAAAAGACTAGAGACAACGGAAACTGCTGTAAAAATAAACTACATCAATGAAATGGATCAAAGGGCTAACTAATCCAAAAGATCAAGGGAGGAGACTGAGCAAAGGAGCTGTTACTAATGAAGTTCTCGGTCAAATTCATAGAATGCTTAAGAGTTTAAAGTGTCATGCAACAATCCTTTCCAGGAATTCTTCAAATTAATTAGTTCTCCACATAATTTAACCCCACCCACTTCACATCTGCGGTAACTTGTTTGGATTTGCGTAACTAGCGAACTAATCACTAAATGGGGATTATCCCATAAGAAAGAGTATGTCTCTGATCAAGATACAAGAACAGAGAAGCTAAAGTTGACATTTAACCATTGTACAGATGTTGATGTCCCTAATAAGCATATCTTTTTCTAATTCACCGTTCTTTTTAAGGAGCAGGACATTCAAGGTGAAAGGCCTTCTTGCAGAAATCCCAAGTATAAAAAGGAAAGAAATACAAAACGAAAACAGAATCTTTCAAATGTAACTTAAATAATCCCATAAGTCGCAACCCGCAACCAAACTTAGGTATATACTTCCTGGAGTACTCTTCCAAAGTCCCTTTTTATGTAGTTTCAAAGAAAGGCCATTCAGACCAAATCTCATTATTAAATACTCCTACATTTTCCTCTACTGCTCTCAAATATAAGCCTGTAATTGTGCTCAGCAGACCATAAATTTGTTAAACTTCCTCATTTTCTTTCAGAAAAGAAAGGAAAGACAATTTATTCCACACTCTTTAATTGAAAAAAACAGCTTAAAGATACTCATCCTAGCAATACAACCATTTTGGTAGGGGACAGGGGTATCAATGTTCGGTTCGGTTGGTTATTTCAAGAAATTGATACCATACTAATAAAAGTTCCAACCATTAAAAGAAACAATCAGAAAGTTCAATACTTTACTCAAAAAAGACACTTGAATTCCACTAGGAAAGCTCAATACATTATCTTAACAGCATAATTAATACAAAAAGAGCAAAAGTATACCTGTTAGTGGAGTGAAGAAGAGCAAGATTCCATGATGGGGCAGTGGCTGTGGGTTTTCTATTGAAACTGAGGCTGTTGGCTCTAAACTTATTTAGTTTTTGGTGCTTGGAATTGGAAATGAAGCACAGAGAAGATGAAACTTCTCTCACTGTTACCAACATTATCTTTCTTTTTAGAAATTTAGGATTTCTTGAATTAGAAAGAAGTCAGTTAAGGATGGAAGAAGAGTTGTTTTCTGAGGTTCACAAAATTTAGTTCTTGGCTGATCACTCGGATGGGTCCCGCCGGTTTAAAATATTGGATTTTAGGCTTATCTTTTTTTTTTTTTTTTTCCCTATATAACATTTCTTTAGTTAGAACAATTTAAATTAGAATTTTCAAATTTATATTTAAACAAATATTTATAGTCGTAAAAATATTATGTTATATTTAAAAAAATTAAAGAATCTTTCATTCATTTCATGACATCTATCACATAAAATAAAGTGGAGAGAAGTACAAAGTAGTGTATATACTAATAAATTTTTTTAAAATACTTCCGTATTGAAAAAGTACATATATTAACCAAGAATTATCTTTCTTTATCACTAATCGAATCATGTTTGCGACCCAGAATTCTATATTATCATCAATCAAATCCTGGTTCATTCTTATAATTAGAAATTACAAGTAAATGATGCAGTACATATTCTCCCCTTTCAGTTGATGTGCAATTATTTCTTTTCTGGTCCGTTCCAAAAGGAATAATTCTTTTTTAAATTTAAACATAATTTTATTCCAAACTTACCAATGTATCGTCAATAAAATAATTGATAGCCACACAATTATTAATAATTTATTTTAGACCATATATCTCACACGTTTATATGCTCTATTTAACTATGTGTCAAATTAAAGTGAATAATATGTTTATCATTTGGTGCAAAGGAGGACACATTTTTTTCCACATAATATTGCTTGCACTTACATATCTCAATATTGTTTTTCTTTAAAGAAATAATGTAAGAGTTTTTTAAAGAATGTGAGTCTCTTTTCTAAATGCGCTAAAACCCTACCTATTATATGCCACCCTTGTATTTGCTACAATATTCCGACCACTCAAAGCTCTTTTACTACAACTTTAACAATGGAACTTGGAACATGTTCCACTGCTTCAAATGTCAATCAAACTATGTTTTCATCACTTCCCTTTAACCATAAAACCACTTATCTCCCAAGTACTTTGTTCAATCGCTTCAACTTTTCTTTTCCAACTAGGAATAACTGTTCTTGCAGAGCAATAGCTAAAGGGTCAATTACCAGCTCCTTGAAAACTCAACAAAAGGTAACCTTTTTTTTGTTGGGTATTTTATATGAGCTGAATTTTCAATTCATTTTTAGTTTGTTTATGCTGGACTGTATGTTACATGGAGTAAAGTTTCATTCTTTTTAATGTTTTGTAAAGAATCTTGATATATTAGTCATGCCCATTTCATTGTTTTGCTATATCCAATCGTGTCGACCAAATTTTTGTAAAATGCTAGTGTATACTTTGTATGTGATATGTTCTAGTTTAGCAAGTTGTAAATGTTTATAATGTGAAATTACATTCATAATGTAGCAAAAGTTGTAGTGTATATTAACGGATTTGCATAAAGCTGTGTAATTTATGAATGACCTGTTTGGCTTGGGTATAATGATTATAGTTTAGGTTAGAGTTAATCGATGATGTGTGGTTAGATGCAAATTATGGTTAGGAAGGTGACTTTGCCTTATTGGTGTCTGAGGCTATGTCTACGAGAATCTGGCTTAGTCGAATTGGGAGTATGTTGGGGTGTCCTTTGTATGCTATTTACTAGGGGAGATATAAAGTCTACGAGAATCTGGCTTAGTTGAGCTTTGTTGATGATCTGCCGCTATTTACTAGGGGAGATATAAAGTCTCTGCAATTGGTATTTGACTGCTTCGTTCAATTCTATCTTACCTTTGGCCTAAAAGCAAAAACATACAGAAAAGCTGCATATAATTTGGAGGATTCAGGAGGGAAATTCAGGATAAAATTCTTTTAGTGCTTGGTGTGACAAAAGGTGAACTTCCTGCAGATACTTGGGAGTGCCTTTATGCACAAAGAGACTGTCTGTTATCCAATGTCAACCTTTGCTTGAAAAAATGCTTGGAAAGATCACTTCTTGGACCTCCAGATTTCTGTCCTATGCTGGTAGGGTGCAGCTGCTAAAATTAGTCTTATTCTCCATTCAGATTTACTGGTCCCAACTGTTCCTCCCTAAAAATGTAGTGTAGCTGATAGAAAGAATCTAAGAACCTTTTTATGGACAGGAGGTGCAGAAATGTAAGAGAAGCTCTCCTAGCTTAGGATAAATTATGCTTACCTAAAGCAGCTGGAGGCTTAAACTTATCATGCATCCATCTTTGGAAAAAAGCAGCCTTGTGTAAGCGACTGTGGAGTTTAAGTACAAAGAAGGATAGCCTGTGGATTAAGTGGATACACATTTATTATGGCGAAGGGGGAGATATCTGGGAGGTTACCCCCAAACAGGCTTGCTGGATGATTCAAAAGATTTTCAAAGCAAGACAGTATTTCCAGGAAGCTCGTGTGACCAAGGAAGAGGTGCTGAGTAGAAGGAAATTCTCCACCAAAAGAATGTATGTGTGGCCGTTGGGAAATATCCCAAAAGTACCATGGAGAAAACTCTTGTGTAACAACTGTGGAGCTCCTAAGTGGACATCTATTGTATTTCTGGTAGCCCATGGGAAGCTATATACTAAGGACAGACTTAGTAAATGGGGGATCATTGACGACCTGGAGTGTCCACTGTGCTCTAACTATTCAGAGAGTATTGAACATCTATTCTTCCTATGTCCAATAGCTGCTATTGTATGGGGCAAAGTGATGTAGTGGCAAGGTATACTAAGGCAACCAATGGGATGGAATGAGGAACTGAAATGGTATGAACAACATTGCAAAAGCAAGTGCGCAGCTGCTACCGTTTACAGGATGGTGCTGAGTGCTTTTGTATACTATATTTGGCAAGAGAGGAATCAGGTAGTGTTTCATAAGACGAGAAGGCAAGCAACAGATATAATCAGAATGATAGTCCAGGATGTCTTTCTCAGGGGTGGCCAGCAAAGCAAGCTGACAAGAGCTCTATCCAACTTAAATTTTTATCCTACATAGTGTTAGCTAGATTAATGCGTTAGAAGGTTAAGTAGTTGTACTGCTGGGGTATCCAGCTTGCTGTATACCTTATTTAAATATTGTTATTATTATTATTTTTTTATCTTGAGCCGTAATTCTCATTTTTGGTAATAAAAGTGCTTATTTACCCAAAAAAATAATAATTAAGTTTTAACAATTTTGATGCATTTGATAGGCTTATACTAAGAACTTTTTTTAGCAAACGTGCTTATACCAATAAAAATACTCACTGGTATATTAGTATAATAAATTTTCCATGAAACAGAAGTTAAAGGTGGTAAATTTGATGTGTGGTATATGCATATTACAATAAAGGTACTATCTTGATGATGCAGAGTTGGGTTTTTATTCTCTCTTTTGAGGATGTCAAGAAACTATATAGTAATATATTGTGTAAAGTTCCAACAAGGAGTTCATTTTTTAGCTGGATTTATTTCATCTCTCTGTTAGTTATGTATTTTTGCATCTTTGGGATGGAGTGGTGGCGTTCCAGAGGGTGTCATTACCTAAGTTCTAGACTAGGAGGGAATTGCATAATTGAATGTCCTTGCAGATGCTTTTTTGGACAGAATTTGATTTACTTTCTTCCAGCGTATGTTCTATTGATTATGCAAGAGTTGTATCATCTGCTGGAGTAAGATAAAAGGATTAGAACACTCATTATGTTACCTGAGGCATAAGCTTGCATATGTAAATGTTCATGACTGCTATATGCATGCTTTTTGATAATTTCATATTTGGTGTGGAGTTCATCAGTACTCAGCTTATCTTATATTGTTTCGTGGAGCAATGGATCTTTTCTTTTCGTGGAGCCTTATTGCTTTTATGATTTATTGACATGGTCAACTTTTAACTTTCCAGGTCAAAGGGATGACTTACGATCCTTCTCAAGATCTAGAACTCTCAAGTCTATCAGCTCTATGCCCATTGGATGGTCGTTATTGGGGTAAAGTCAAAGAATTGGCTCCTTTTATGAGCGAGTATGGCTTAATTCGTTTCCGCATTTTGGTTGAGGTGGTTATTTTTTCCTCCTTGACTATCTGGAAGTGAAGTATAATTTCTTTATCATTTTAGTATATCGGAAACTATACAAAACAATACAACTTTGTATTACTCCATTGCATCGAATACTCTCATGTATATATTGCATGAGAAATGTATGTTGTTTGGACTATGATACCCATCTTCATTGAAATATTTACAGCTGACTATTGGAGGAATAGTCTATAAGGAAACAATGGGAATAAAGAATAGAAGATATCCATACATCTATCATACTCTCTGAAGTCATTTGTTTTTAGTCCTAGGGATGTAGTTCCTAAATCTCGCTGCTTAACTTTATCTGGGTGTAGATTTCTCGACTTGACAAAAAAATCCGGTTGTAACATGTTACAATGTGCTTTTGGTGCTACATCCGTTTCTCATGGAGCTAGTGGTGTGTATATTTACTTGTATTTTTTTTATTTTTTTTTTTGGTGGAAGAAGAGGAGTGTGCATCAACACAAACTATAGTGACCACACTTAAGAAAGAGGACACGAAGCTTTTTTGTATAGTTTCCTGTTTCCATAACGTACCTCGACACGATTCAACATATCACTAGGGCATAAAACTATTTACAGATGGACATATTGAAGGGTGAAACAGCTTAACTTGTGCCTAACCTTTAAAAACTTACATAGCCACACGTCAAAGGTTCAGACTCCCCACCCCCCAAGCCCCGCAGACAAAAGCATGGTATTTAAGTGGAGAAGGGTAGAAGGGCAAGCCCATTATCCACCGAGTTTCGAACTGTGAGCCACTGGCTAGGGAATGGGGATTTCTTGGTTATTAAAAAAAAAAAAAAAACTTACAAAGATGATGACTTTGAAAGTAGCCACGATGTTTGTGATGGTTCTTGGTACTTGGAGTCCAACAGAGTTACTGAATAAAATATAGCTATTGTAGAAATACCTGGTGCACTTGCCACCAATAAAGTTATTCAAGAGTAGGTAGCATAGCTACTGCATTCAAGGTTGACACCAATACTTTCAGTTAGTTTAGTTCTTTGAGTAGCACCTAGATGTCAGTCTTAGGCCAGCATTAGCTAGCGTAATGCTGTTCATCTAGCAGAAGTATAAGGGTCATGTTCGTCTTTGAATGGTAATAACTTGAGCTTCTTGCATGAGATTGTTAACTAATCAAGAAATGAAAAGAGTATGGTTATTTCTGCTTTATTTGTCTTCTTTAAAGGTTTGTCTGTATATCTTATTATGTTTGAATTGCTAACCAGAGGCTATTCTAGCACATAAGATAGGGGAGGATTTCCTGTAGTTTTAATCATCTTCTTAGATTCCTTGGGCATCTCGACGCATTATATCATTGTAATATCTGTTAAACCATTCCCCGGGGGATTAGCGATAATGAAATTTTGACGTCTCTTTTGTCAGATTAAATGGCTGTTAAAACTGTCTCAAATACCTGAAATTTCTGAAGTTCCAAGCTTCTCTCAAGGAGCTCAAACATTTTTGCAAGACGTGATTGATGGATTTAGTATGGATGATGCCTTGGAAGTTAAGAAGATCGAGAGAGTCACAAACCATGACGTGAAAGCAGTGGAATACTTCTTGAAACAAAGATGCCAATCACATCCAGAGATAGTTAAGGTATGAATAAATCCCTGGCATATTTTTTTGATAACCGTTGTGCCCAGACCAGCTTGGGCACACCTCGGCTAAATTGATTGGGTACTTGCTACCTTCCACCAACATAGGTACCAGGTGATTCTTACCTCCAAGGCTTCGATAGATGGAAAGAAATCACCTAATGTTTTTTGCTTTTGTTGAGATCTGGACCTCATAGTTCTTGACCTGCTTCATTGGCCACTAGGCCGCACCTTTAAGTGCCCCTGGCATATTTTACATGTGCATCTTCTTCAATCTACTTAGAAAATTAGCTGAATTTATCTTGTTCCTATTCTTGTCCCTCTTTTTGTGGTAGGTGCTCGAGTTCTTTCACTTTGCCTGTACATCTGAGGACATCAACAATCTTGCCCATGCATTGATGCTGAAAGGAGCTTTGAACATGGTCATTTTGCCGGTCATGGATGAATTGATTAGAGCAATATGTGACATGGCCACAGCACACTGTTCTGTTCCTATGCTTTCTCGCACCCATGGGCAGGTAGAATTATTATTTTTTGCTCATCCTCTCATTAGATGTCCTTTGAATAGGTGGTGATGCAAGAAGCTTAATATCTGGGAAAGATGGTGGTCATATATATATCCTTATCGACTGCATAGTGTAGTTAACTTCTAAATAATTGTTGGGAAAAATTCTTCTCAAAGCATTGCTCATTCTTTTTGCACCTTGTAGCCAGCTTCACCAACAACCCTTGGAAAGGAAATGGCAATTTTTGCTTATCGATTAAGTGGGGAAAGGAGGGAGATTTCTCAAATTCAGATGCTTGGTAAATTTGCTGGTGCTGTAGGAAACTACAATGCACATTTAGCTGCATATCCTGAAATAAACTGGCCACAAATTGCAGAGGAGTTTGTGTTATCACTTGGATTAAATTTCAATCCATATGTTCCTCAGGTTTGTTTTACAGACTGATTTCTTTTGATTCTTCTGTCAGCACCATGTTAGCCTTACTGTGCCTTCTTTCTATATTGTTTTGTGTTGGATGTGGCATGGTTCATTACAGAGTTGAGCTTTGTTATTAGTTTGAGGGAGAGTCACAGCTGTTTGTGAGGTACTCCGTCCATTTTGACTAGGAACGGATTTAAAGAAAGAAAGAGCAAGGAAAAAATGGGAATGTTAAAATCAAAGAGTTTTAATAGGAATGTGTCCATCTTTTGGAATAGACCTGAAAGTAAAGTGCATGTATCTATAAAATGTAATGGAGGAACTATAAAATTGTGTTCATATTTCTTTCTGAATGAGTCCATAATTTAGTACTCATTACCAAATTAGGAACTGTTCTTCAATTTCTGACACAATATCATTGTAGTGCAGATTGAACCTCATGACTATATGGCCAAGCTTTTTCACTCGATTGTCCAGTTTAACAACATTTTGGTTGATTTTGATAGAGATGTGTGGGGATATATTTCCCTGGGTTACTTTAAGCAGGTGACTGTCCTACAACTTTTGTATAGTATGACTCTTCTTTTACTGGATGATCGAGTTAATTTTATTTATTTTTAAATAGACAACTAAAGCTGGTGAAATTGGGTCCTCGACGATGCCTCACAAAGTAAATCCCATTGACTTTGAAAATAGTGAAGGAAATCTTGGAGTAGCTAATGGAGATCTATCCCATTTGAGCACCAAGCTACCCATTTCACGCTGGCAGGTATAATCTGGTCATGCTATCTTTATGCTCAATAAATTTGACCTGATTATTTTGTTTGATAACAACAAGTGGGGTTTGGGGTGGGTGAAGTTTACGCAGACCTTGCCCCTATCCGGTTGAACTAGGGAGGCTGTTTCCGATAGACCCTCGACTCGAGAAAAATAGATTTAAAAACGGGTTTAGAAAAGAAGGAAAAAGGGAAAATTACACGAGTAAAATGTAGAATAAAAATACCACGGAAAGGAAAAGCGATGGCGTAAAAATACTAAATCTATCAAAGTTAAATGAAACAACATCACTAGAAAAGTGATGAATAAGATACAAATAGAAAAATAACACATAGTAACGACAAAACTCTCTAAAACCCCACTGTAGAACCAAGTTCTCAACTATCTCCCAACCTTCTACCCTAATCCTCGACCTCCATGCTCCTCTATCTAGGGTCAAGTCCTCGTTAATCTAAAGCTGAGCGCTTGAGCCATGTCCTGCCTGATCATCTCGCCCCAATTTGATCATCACATATAATTTTGTATCAGTTGTTTCTTGTATTCCTTGTAATTGTTATGGCATGCTAAAAAGTATGAAGCCCTATAAGATGCAGATAGCAACAAGTTTAGATCATTTGTCAGTTGGGTTCCATTGCTACCATGATGTTTTCAGTTTCATTTCTGTCTTGTCCACAATTTTTCTTGATCGAAATTGTCATTTGCAGCGGGATTTGACGGATTCAACTGTTCTGAGAAACATGGGAGTAGGACTGGGACATTCACTTCTTGCTTACAGAAGTGCATTGCAGGGAATTCGGAAGCTTCAGGTAATAAGCAGTGCAAGTGGAAGTATTAACTTTCCCACTCCAATTCAAAACAATTTCTTGTCTGGAAAAAAAGAAGAAGAGAAAAGTGGGGATTAACAATCTATTTCTGCATGACTTGCAATTTTTCTTGACTTCTTGTCATCTGTATAATCGTAAGTATTTGACCTCTGCCTATGTTGACAAGCTACAACCAAGAGTTCATTCTCTTTTAATGTTTGGAATCATATAAATAATTAATAGTTTACCAGGCAAAGATTGTTTAATTAGGTAGTAAAAGTATCATTGTGGTGTGAATCATAGTCCGGGTTGTTGGATCTGGCTGTCTCATCTAATAATGTCAAAAATCTCCAGAGAAGAGACCACAAATAGAAAATTCATTAGTAGAAGAAAGTACACTTCCTTTTTATTCCTTTGCTATACTTTCTCCTGTGTTTCTGGGAACTCATGGGCCGCCAAATGATGTAAGATGTGTTTTTTCCAATTTTTCAGACCTTGAATCAACTGAGGCGGCATTTCTTGGAAAAGTTACTATACTGTAGATTATATGTTCACTTGTGATAGTATCAATCTGCTAACTTCCAACTTTGTGGCTTTCTTTATCGGTATTGAATACAGGTGAATGAAGCTGCTCTGACTGGAGATTTGAATAATTGTTGGGAGGTGCTCGCTGAACCAATACAAACAGTATGTAGCCTTTTCTTTATCTTAGTATTAGCAAACCTGCAATGCGCGCATGCATTTGAGATTCGATCTTCTAAAAACTTGAGATTTGAGTTTCCCTTTTCTTGAACCTGTATCTTCTAAAAACTGACACTCAACCAAGTTTATCTTGTCTGCTTTATATTTGGTATTTAGGTGATGCGGAGGTACGGTGTGCCAGAGCCTTACGAGAAACTGAAGGAGTTGACCCGAGGGAGAGCTGTGACCAAAGAAAGCATCAGAGAATTCATAGAAACGTTGGACATACCAGTTGATGCAAAGACAACTCTATTGAACTTAACGCCTCATACTTACATTGGAACAGCTGCAGAATTGGCTAAGAACATAAATCAGGCCATAATTCTGGTGAATGGAGCCAGCTAGGACTTTCTGAAATGAGAACCAAAACTTAGCAGCCATATAATGTTTATTTCTATGGAAGATCCATTAGAAGCATGTCGATTAGCAGATGCAGAGTCTTGTGGGATGTTGCTTCCTGGAGTCGGAGGAAGCTGAACAGTAATGTTCCAGCTTTTCATCATCCATGAGAGGTTACCAACATGCTAAACTTGTTGGGTCGATAACGAAAATTATTCTACTTGTAACTTCCATTGTATGGTTACCAATCCAAGATCGACCTTCCGATCATTTGTATTTTCTGAGCAATTTTCACATAGTTCAGTTACTTTAATGTGATAAAATTAGTTTTTAACGTGACTAAACAAACTTGCTTCAAAATTGTATTTTGTCCCTATAGTTATGATTCACCTTTGTGAAATTTTGATGCGTAGCCATTTTTTGACGCACTCAAAGAGTTTTATCCATCGTTTCAAAATAGCAAAAAATTCGCGCGCACATTTACGCTCCCTTAGCGTTGAAAAAACACCACGACTAGTCCCATGACTGAAGCTTTATACAAAGTCTCATAATAAAATAATGAAATTTATCCCATAACAAAGGTTCCATCAAAGGGATAAATACCATTATTTTGTTATGAGACTTTATATATAAAGCTTCAGTCCCATAACAAAATGTTGGGGCTATGAACAAGTTTTGTTCAAAGCCCAGTTTATGGGACTGAAGTTTTATACAAAGTCCCATAACAAAATGCTATGGCTTTGAACAAAACTTGTTCAAAACCCCAGTATTTTATATTGGGATTAATTTACTGAAGCTTCCCAGTATAAATACTGATAAATACTAGGACTTGTCCGAAAGTGACTATTTCTCAGCGAATTTATTTTTGACGGCTACAGATCAATTAGCATGCGCCAAACAAGTCCGTACGAGAAAATTTTACAACCTCTTTTAGCATGAAGTTGATATGTGCTATCTTTTCTCCTTTTTTTAAAAAAGATTTGTTTTTTGCTCAACTTTAAACCAAAGTTTGAATTTAGTTCGAAATTGAGTCCAATTTAGCACTTATGATATGAATGTGGCTCATTTTCAAACCCAAAAATTTAAGTTAAGTGGACTTTAAACATGGCTGAAGTTGAATACCTAACTTCAACTGCTAATGATTCGAAAGTGTGTTGCCTACACTTGCAAATAGGTTTTAAAATTGACTATAAACTAAATGGGATGGATAAAGTAGGTTGCCTGACCAAAATTAAAATTGACTATAAACTAAATGGATGAATAAAGTAGGCTGCCTGACCAAAATTTTCTCGTTCTATTTCTATTTAGTAAAAATTTCGCTCAGAGACCAGTTTTGCTACCGATCTTTCCTTTGAGGCTATTTTTTTTATTGATTTTGTATGAGTACCACTTTTTGAACTTGAATCCTTGTGGACTGAACTTCATACCATGAGGATTGAAGTTTACGCATCTATGCCTAAAAGTTCAGCCCTTGCGGGTTGAAATTAAACTTTATACCTTAAGCATGAAGCTCAGCCCACGGGATTGAACTTCAGCCCACAAGGTTTGAACTTCAGCCCACAAAAATTGAAGTTCCAAAAAATAACCTCTCATGTAAACCACTAAAAAAGGTTGCCTCAAATCCAAAATCACTGGAAAAAGTGGCTATTCGTGCACTTGGCCCTTCTATTTACTTCCAAAGAGGCCCATCAATCCACTATTAGAGTTGTTAGGCAGTATATGATAAGAATTGGGAAAATTACGCCAAATAATCGTTGAGAAAGAATAATTATTATTTTTGTCCACCTTTTGTTGTTTCTTTCTTTCCATAACCATAAATATATATTAAATATTTTGGATACATATTTAATATTATGTATTTCGGATATATATATTTAATATATATTTAATATATTTTGGATATATATTTATGTATTTAATTTTTGGATAGAAAAAGTTATGGACAACTAAAAGTAAATATTTATTGATGGGCGGATATTTATGTAAACTTCCCAGAAGAATTTGTCGAAATCACCATAGTTTGGTTGAAATTTTTAGTAGCAAGCTTCACAGTATGAAGAGCCTCTTACTGAACTTGACTTTTAGGCTATAAAATCATTAAGTTCTACCCAATAACATAAGATACAAGTAAAACTTTTAATCACATACAATAACCAGAAGCTCAATGCTTTCTCCAAAGCCCCTAATAAAAGCTGTTTATTTCTGCAAATTGTTTATGTAAGAACTAGAGAACAAGGTATTCTAAAAAAAAGAAAGGTATCATTCACATTGAATGAGAACGCTACCGCTTGGACAAAGTTGTCATGATAAATCAAAGTATTTTTGGCAATAGGCCAGACAATCACTGGATAAGTATAGAATCTTGGGCCACATTATTGTATCATTCCAAATATAGCAGAAATCCAAAAGGGTCATAATCTAATAATAGCAAGGAACGTGAAGGTAGGCCAATTCAGTCACTTCATGTAGCTATTTCTAGCTCAGTACTTCATCTTAAATTCTCTCAAATCGTTGAAGCTAAGTAGTTAATGTTTTATGTCAAGTTGCCTTCAATACTGTTGGATGTGGGAGCAAACAATCCCACCTCATAAGTTAATTTGAAAAATCATATATTGTTGAGATATAATTAAATAATAAAAAGTGTATCACATCTAACAGCTTAAGCTTTTAGATGAGATGGTCACACAATTCAACATGGTATCAGAGCAGGCAGAGGTCCTGGGTTCGAATCTCGCCGTCACTCAATATTAAAAAGAATTTTCACGTGCTTGGCTCATGACAAAAGAATAAAGCCCGTTCGAATCTCGCCGCCACCACATATTAAGCTTTTAGATGAGATGGTCACACAAGCACGTGAGGGGGCGTGTTGAGATATAATTAAATAATAAAAATGAGATGGTCACACAAGCACGTGAGGGGGCGTGTTGAGATATAATTAAATAATAAAAAGTATACCACATCTAACAGCTTAATCTTTTAGATTTAGATGAGATGGTCACACAATTCAAACATATATGTAGGATATAAGAATATTTTAATAATAGTTCAATCTCTCAAGAAAATCAAGCAAGTTTGATGTAGGATATAAGAATATTTTAATAATAGTTCAATCTCTCAAGAAAATCAAGCAAGTTTGACTTAAAACCGACGATATCATATTGTGTTAAGAGAGTACGTAGGTTATTTAGCCCTACAAATGCAAAAGCATTGCAAAGACAACTTGACAGGGCAAGCCATGTCAAAGCCAACTCCTCTTTGGCTCCGCACATATCAAAACCTATAGTTGATCCATTTTTATTTGAATGTCCAGATCCTTGTTCTTTGCTCCCTTGTCCAGATCCTTGTAATTAGCTCCTTTGTCATTCCAGTATCTTTTAAGTATTGCATAGCATAACCAGAGCCTGAGCAAAAAAAGTTAAGATATACTATTGTTTTTATGCGTGTTGGAATTTGTGGCTTTACTTGCCTTATTGTCCCCTCTAATTAAAGCCTTTCCCAACACAAAGGCTCATACCTCTTTTACATAAGACTCAATCAAATTCATGATTTAGATCTCCTCACTGCACGGAGTAGGAGCTAATACTGTCACTAGCCACAAATATTGATTTTAATATTTCCTTCACCTAAATTGTGTAGGTCAGTCATTATATCAAGATTTGGACTGGAATCACCAAATTTGTGCAAGCCGTCCCTTTATCTTTTTCAAAGATGATCTTTATTTTTTGTAGGGTGATCCATAATTAATTATATTTGGTTAATTATTTTAAAGTAATATACGTTCAATTTTTTTTTCTATTAGAAACCTTATATCTTGCAGTATACTTGGTAATACCTTGCAAACTCTAATGTTATTTTATTGTTCACAATTTGTCTACATCTAATTTTGCAAAGTGACTTGCTCAAATCGAAATGTGACAATTAAATAGAGACAAGAGTGGTTGTTAATTACTTCAAACATTTATTCATCTTTTTTTGAGTTAGAATTACAAGAATGCCCGAGAAAGATAGGGCTGGGAAAGCATGGGGGTGGGGTACAAATTGCTAGTAATGTATTGACAAGAAGAAGTGAGAGGAAAAGGTAATGAAATTATAGTTTATGAAATGTGGTTTAGAGGGAACAGGTAAGCATGGTGCTTCAAAAGGCTGCATATCTACAAAAAGATGAGCAAATAAAAAGGCATGTTCTGATTTGTCCTCTACTTGTTCAATGGCTCTCACATAAAGGTGTTACATTCCATTTTATTATTGTTTAATCTAATTGTATCTTGTTCATTGATTAAAGGAAGATCTATAAAGTAGATGCGTACGAGTATATTAAATTTGATTGATATATAGTTTAAGAGACAAGTCACTCGCTTCATTAGGTGGTTAATAGAACCTTTTTCTGTTTTATTATTTTTTAAGAAATATAGTACTATTATTCCTGTTATATACTTGTCCCATTTAAGTTTTCTTTTGGTTCCGGAAAAGTTGCAAATCTTTATCAGATAAATGTTTCTTCTGCGCTCTTCAATGTATTTAGATAGAAATATAATGTGGGAATCGAGTATTTTAACTGGACACTCAAAATATTTTAAGAAGTTACTATATCTTAATTTAAGATTTATTTTAATTAAACACTCTAAATATGACATCTTATTTTATAATCTATTTATTTTAATTTATGTGAACATGATTGACTTGACACAAAGTTTAATAAAGAAATGAAGACTTTTGGAATTTGTAGTCTAAATCATTGATATTTGTATAGCTACAAATCATCTCCTTAAGAATACAAGTATACAACGATAAATTTAAAATTAAAAAATGATAATTCTTTTTTGAACGAACTAAAAAGAAATATGTTTACATAAAGTAAAACAGAGTGAATATTTACGGATGACCAAGGTGGGGGAGGGGCTTAGGGGTGGTTGATGTTCCGATAGTAACTACTGTAGTAAAAGAAAAAGAAAGTATAACTGCAATAGGAAAAGAAAAGGATATCTTTTTCTCCTTGAGGTGAAAAAGTTGATGCATGTCTCCTTTTTTCTCCTGAAGCAATTCCTTTACTTTTTAGATGTTTACGTAACTTAAAGGGTCCGGCCTTTACTTTTACCTTTAATTTCGTGAAAACTTGATTGACTGACTTCAAGAGGGATGCAACAAGGGGGTGCCGGGGGGGGGGGGGGATTAGCTTTGGGAAGAGGGAGGGGGTGAGACTGTGTGTTAGGTTAAAAGAACACTTTAGTCTTAAATTAATATTTTAAAGATTGAAGAAAATTACGTTAATTAAAGAATACTTTGATGTTAACTGGTAATATTAATTTAATCGTCACACTAAGCTTTGATGCGAACTATTACACTACATTAGTTTCTATTTTAATTGTCATATTCCTACCAAGTTTTCTTTGTTATTATTTTAATTTTGTAATAATTAGATGGATAATACAAAAATGAAATAATTATTAAAAATGATTGGACTCATAATAAACTAAAAATTTTGTGGTTATTTTTGATAATTGTAGAAGAGGAAACTATTTTAATAGATATATACTTGAACTTGCCATTGCCAGTACTATAGCCGTCTGCAAAATAAAAAGATACTCATAAAAGAACAATAACAGCAATTAACAGAAAAAGAATACCAGAACGAAGTATGAAGGGCTTGAAATTAAAATCAGAATAAATCACTTTAGGGTTTCCCTTCGATATATCTGTCGGCGCCGAAGGCCTTATCACAATTTCCTTTCTTTTACTAGGACTAGGAGTTCCGTGCAATATTTCCATTCTACTATTTGGCTTTCAAGTTTTATTAAACGCGTTTTTATATCCTTTTTGTAAAAAGTCATGTTTTGTTGTCAATCATTATTATGATTTATGTGCATGCATGAGATAACAGTGCATGCGCCTAACTCTTTTTTTCGTCTACTTTTTTTTTTTTTTGGGGTTAAACTGATCTGTCGATGTGACATTAGGATTTTTCTAATTTTGTTAGTGAATTAGGTTAGGATAAGTTGGGATATTTTTCGGATACACTTTTAAGTTCACAAACTTTATGTGCTTCATATTCCCTCCGTTTCATTTTGATTGTCGTAGGTTGACTTGGCATAAAGTTTAATAAAATAAAGAAGATTTTTACAATTTGTGATCTAAAATGAGCCATAGATATTTATGTGGATATAAATAAGTCAAAAAATAAGTTTAGAATTGAATTATTTCCAAATTTAGAAATATAACAATCTTTTTGGAACAAACTAATAAGGAAAGTATGACAAACAAAGTCGGAGAAAAAGAGTATTTCATTCTACCTGTCGTAACTTTGGTTCTCACAGATATAACAAAGTAAATTAGTTGTGACGCAACAAACATCAATAAAGATGAAAATGCCATGTGGGACAATTTCATAGTTGTTGGAACCAGATATAGGATCAAGTGTTAGATATATGAAACTTGTTCACATAATCATATTTATTCCTAGTATAAACTAGCCAGTAGATTAAGTGAATTAGCTAGTTTTGAAGATACATATATTAGAATATGAACATACTTATGTATTTTGAAAGAAGTGAAGTGTAGACAAAATTAAGAAGATACATGTCCGCACTAAATAGATACATTGTGTTATTTACCTATAAATAATCATGTAGTTCTAGTTATTTGAGGAAGCCAAGTTGAGTGAAACAAAGAATAGTTTCCTCACTTGTGTCTTCAAAAGAGAGAAAGTGGGAGCAAGTTGTTTGAAATTAAAAAAAAAAAAGTTATTTCTTCACTTGTCTTCAAGAAAGAGAGCTTGTAAGCAATAGAGTAAAGTTAAGAACTATTTCCTCATTTGTTTTCAAGAGATTTTGAGATAATTTGAGTCTTCCTCCTGCTCCTTTTCCCCAAATATTTTTCTAACACCAAGTTGGGATCAACTATTTTGAGAGAATGAACGGACACATGAAATTAGTGTTCGTTAATATTAATTCTAGCCAATAATAAGCCGATGTATCCATGGATTGGTTCTATATTATATGAAATTTCATGTGTCAACATCAATTAGTGCCTCGAAAATGAAGGAGACATTAGGTTTTAAAACCTTCTTTCATTAAAAAACTTATTAGTTTAATTTTTCTATTGAAAGTTTAAACATACGGTCTTTTCCTCTTTTTTTTTTTTTTTTTTTTTTCCTTCTGTATAAGGTTAGAGATAAGTATCAAGCACTTTTTGTAAGTGATCTAAATCAATAAGTTGCTAGAAAGGAACCAACCTATGAAAATACAAATAACATTCTTCCAAATAATTACTAGCAAGAAATCAAACAACGATAATTTAAGCAATTAAAAAAAAGTTATTTAATATGATATTAAACAGATGAAATAGTGGGGTTTGGTTTAGGTATAACAGAGTGAAAAATATGGAGTGGTTGGGAGAGTAGGTTGTCTTTATATTAAAAAGGCTGATTTGAACAGGCATAGGACAAATAATGTAAATGCTTCAGCTTTTACAAGTAGTTGCAGCTGCAGCATATATAAAGTTGTAAAGGCAATAGAAGGCTACATTTACTTGAGAAGACAATGCCAACATGCCATTTTAACTCCAAAATAAAATATTCTTCTTTCAGAGACAAACATGTGGGAGCTTCTTGCCTGCTGATAGAAAGAATATCCTGGAAAGATATATCTGTTGATAATTATTGACATAATTACGAAAGCCCCATAAAGTTTAGCTTCCCCCCTATGTAGTTTGAATAATACTACAATCACACCCATTTTTGAGTTACTTTTCATATGCTTTTGACGATATCTTCTACTGTACTAATAAAAAATGCTCAATTCATTTTAATTATGTGAATTTATTTGACTTGACAAAATTTTTGATAAAGTCGAAATTTTTTTGAAATCTGATGTATTGGGTGAAAATCACCGGGGTCTCGAGCAAGACTTCAAAGTGCAACACGAAGACTATGCCACGAGACAAGCTTCCGAAGGAAAGATCACATGGTCACTCGCCCCGGAAATCACCTTAGGAGATGAGGGGAGGCGGGCTCGAAGCACTGAGCTCGGAAAAAACTCTCTGCAACCCTTGAGCGGATGACACACCTCGGGAGACGAGGGCCAACCTTTGAAACTGTCGACCGTTGCTCTAGCATTTAAGAGAAAGATCGCGGGTCAATCAGGATTGAACGCAGAGTAATGGCCATAAAGGCACCATTATGACACTTACAATGTCATTCTTTCTCCTGACTATAAATAGGGCTCATTTGTAAACAACAGGACACAATCAATATAATACAAACTTCTACTTTCACTTATTGTCTCGTTTATCTTATCGTCTTTTTTTTTTTCTGAATTTACCTTTAATCCGAATTCAATTTAGCTCGAATATCACTTCGATACAAGTAAATTACCAGTTAAATCCAATACAAATTCAATTTGTTGTCCTATCCTGATTTAGGCCAACACAAATTGGCGTCGTCTATGGAGATCTGGTATTAACGTTTGTTCCGAAGACCGTAATTTCGACTTTCTACCGAAAACAAAATGTCAGACACTGTCAATGACAATATAACTATTCCCGTGCTTGGCCAGACAGTGAGCATCACCGAGACCAATGGTGGAATCCCATTACAACCAACTGGCTCGACACCGCCCGTTAGCCCCATCCCAATAAACACCTCAGCTCTATTAATTGGGTTGACGCCCCAAGCAGGTCTACTCCACCGATTGGTCCAATACCTCTCGTAGGAGCATTGGCCGCCGAACCAACATCCTCAAATTCGGGCGACCCCTTCCAACAATTCATGGTAAACTCGCTACAATAAATGAGAGAGCAGGCCGCCGCTCAAGCAGCCGCTCAAGCCCAATTTAATGAGAAATTTCAGAGTTCTTTGCAAGCCCTCGCTGGGAACGGAAGAGTTCACTCTGCTCTCGGTGATGTCCCCTGCATGACGTTTAATGTAGGGAACAATGCCACTACTTCCATTGGAATAAATACAGGAGGACTCCCAAATGGGATTTCGTCTGGAGTCTCGGGGACTATAGCTCCCACAACATCTCAAACGAGCGTCGCATTTGATTTTGAAAAGTGGAAGAAGGAGTTCGAGGCCAGCATGGAGAAATGACTCGAGAACGTGCCAGGGGTCCGCAAACCCCAACGAACACTGGATATTGAAAAATGTTGCCAATCACCCTTCAAGCCTAAATCTGCTCCAGCGCCTGTCTCAAAACATTTCAAATTACAAATTCTGAAGAAGTATGACGGAACGACGGACCCAGTTGACCATATTACAGAATACGTGGCTATGGTCAAAAGCAACGACCTAACCCCGATTGAAAAGGAATCCATGTTCTTGAAGAAATTTGCCGACACCCTAGAAAAAAGGGCGTTGCGTTGGTACGTGCTCCTCCCTTCCGAGTCTATTTTCAGCTTCGACGAATTGGCGGACATGTTCATTAAGGCTCACACTGGGCTAAAAAGATCCTCAAAAGAAAGGTAGACATCTTTGACGTATAATAAGGATACCTCGAGCCCATCAAGGACTTCCTTGAGCGCTTTCAAGCTGAGAGGATGGACCTACCAAAAATGGATGACATCCTGGCAGTCATGGATTTTGAAAAGAACCTCAATGTAAGCAATTAAGAGGCTGCGGCTGAGTTGAAGAAAGAGCTCTAGCAGTAGCAAGCTCGAACCTGGGACGAGTTGCACGACCAAGCCACAGCTAAGATCAGGCTCGAGGAAGCGGAGTGGAGAAGAGCGGGACAAGGTCATTCCTACCGAGGTTGATCCGAGTCCTCTCGAGGGAATTCAAAAGGACGATATGAGCCATACAACGGAGCTCGAAGGCAACACGTAGGCCAGCACCTCAGGGGGCATCAGCATGTAAGCCAAAAGTTCGGAGGAAAAGCTGGATCATCCTCCAACCAAAAGTCTTCGGGCCCATCTTTGGTACCCAAGGAGAAAGATCTGCCTCGAATCTCTGAGTACAATTTCAATATATCCACTTCCGAGCTAGTGAACGCGATCAAGGGAATGACTGATCAAGGAGTGAGGCTACCCAAAGACATGAGAACGCCCCCAAGCAAGAGGGACCAAACCCAACATTGTGAGTTTTACATGGACTATGGGCATACGACTGAGGAATGCAAAGCATTGTGTCTTGAGGTGGCACACTTGCTCACGAAGGGGTATTAGCAGAATACCTAACTGACAAATGGAAGCACAATTATTCAAAGAATAGAAGAGAAGAGCAACTACCTCGGGCACAGTCACCGAAGAGGGTAGTGAATGTCTTCACTGGGGGTTCGGAGGTGAATGGAGTAAACTTTGCTGCGGCAAAGAAAATGGCTAAATCTTCCATTACGGCTGAGAAAAAAGCAAGAGCTGGTGAGTCAAGCAAGGAGATAGTATTCAACAAAGAATATTACGACGGGATGATGTTCCCCCATCACGACGCGCTAGTATCACGCTTAGGATTAATGACTGTGATGTTAAATGAGCCCTAGTTGATCCAGGTAGCTCGGTGAACATCATCAATATGGCGCGATAAAAAAGATTGTGGTTGAAGGATCTAGTCATCCCAAAGGCAACTATACTGATAGGGTTCAAAAAATCCACCGAGAAGAGTTTGGGGGAAATAACCCTCATAACTACTGCAGAGGGAGTGAACAAGCGAACTACCTTCCAAGTTATGGCCGAGGACATAGCCTACAACATCATTCTTGGAAGACCTTAGATCCATGAGATGGAGGTCGTGCCATCCACTTTGCATTAGGTGATCAAGTTCCCAACTCCATAGGGACTAAGAGCCATCCAAGAAGAACATCAAATAGCATGAGAGTGTTATTCAATTGCAATGAAGAGTACAATCGTCCCGATTAGACCAAGAAAATAGCAACGAGCGAAGATTCAACAACCGGGGACTTCGCCAGGCAAATCCCTTGGAGCACGAGCAAATACCTCGCCAAAGGATCACCCTTGGGGCTTTCTCGAATAAATTCATGCTATTCTAGCTCCTTTCATCTAAGTCCTGTTATAACCAGGCATATATTGTAATAAAGGCATGAAGATTCGGTCAATGGAATAAACTTCGATTCGTCATCTTTTTATTCTCATTTGAACATGCATAGCTAGTCATAAGTTAAGCCTATGGCTCAAGGGCGAGACGTCGTCCTAAGCTAGCTCGAAAAAATGAAAAAGTCTTGCAAGCAAATTCATAAAAGGAATTTCCATTAATAAAAAAAAGGCTCGAAGGCCCCAAATATTTATAAAGCAAACGACACAAAAAGCCTTAAACTAAAAAAGAAACAAAAGTTCTACTCTAAGCCTCCGCTTCGGAGTCATCACCTCCCTCGTTCTGAACTCTCGCTGCTCGAAGGGAGATTTTCCATCAACCTATGGGCCTCAGCGGCATCGCTCTCGGCCTTGGTAATCTCAGCACTAAGGTCAAGCCCGCCGCAACACTCCTTTAGAGTCTTCAGCCTCGTCTGAATATCGACTCAATTCTTATCAACCTTGGCTCGATTCCTCCTCATTCTCCACCTCGAGGAGAAAGAATCAGCCTTTTCTCTCAAGTTCTTGACCTCGTTCTCGAGCTGACTTTTTTCCTTGGCTAACTGCTCTTTCTCCGCGGCCATTTCATTCATCGTAAGCATCTTCTACTTTAAGTCATCATGAAACTTTTTGGCCCTTTCACTAATAGATGACTGAGCCTCGTTCCTTATTCTCTTCAGCTCAGCGTAACAAAGCTCCTTCAAACGGGCCATCTTCCCCTAAATTTCAGATTTAGCCTTGAGGGCTTTGGTCATCTCAAAGTCAGATTTGTTGGCGGCATTTTTAGCATGCTCCAATTCGGGCATTGTGTTCACTAGTTCCCTTTTGAGACCACTCATCTGGGCCTCGAGATCTGCTCACTCTCGCCTCCATCCAGCCCTTAACTGACAAAGCTTTTCATCTCGGCTGCACTCTATATCAGCAGCCCTGATAGAGTTGATGTAACACTATAAAAAGGAATTCTAAAAAATCAGGGAAGGAAGCGGAATGACAAATTGAAAAAAGAAAGTTAGAGAAAGCATACGCGAATGGCGTGCTGGGCAGCATCAGCCATTAAATCGGAAATGGGAGACTCCTTAAGACGATCGCTTTCCTTAGGACCTAGGAGCCTACGAAGGCTGATCGGGACATGAATATCGCCATCAAAAAGACAAAGCTCGGAAGGAATCTCAATATAGAGAAATTGCCTCCAAAAAGACGCATTAGGAGCAGGCTCAGAGGCAGCTCGAGGAGCCTTGTCCCCTCACTCGAGATGGCCCAGCCTCGTCCATTTTTATTTCCGCTGAAGGATGGGGATGAACGTTCCCCATGTCTTTATCAGCAGCCTGAACTGGTTCGGGCCCATAAGTAGAGGGAACTACAACCTCACCTTGTCTTAACCATGCCTCGCCAACAAGAGTGAGCTCAGGAAACGGGACATGCTCCAATCTAGCCCGCTTTGCTTCCGGAGTTTCCCCCGAGGACAACTCTTTCTTCCTCGGAACTAAAAGAAGAAGGAAAAGAGATGATAACCGCAATAAATAAAACAAATGATGAAAACAGGAGAAATACTCAACCTGTTTTTGCCCCAAGGTTTGGTGACCCCTCGTAAGCCATTTTCTTCTTCTCTTTCCCCTTTTCTCTCTTTCCCCTCAAAAGGTTCCCAATCAAATCTTCGAGGGCATTCAAGGAATATCCAACCACGGGAACCTCCTCTTTCCTGTCTTTCCTCTCTTTCTTTCGGTTTTTCTCCTTCGGCGCGGTGATCGCCTTTTTGGGGAGCCCTACAACATAGAAAAGATAGTGAAGAAATGAAGCATCGGGCCTCGGAGAACTAGATTAGACTCAAAGGTTGGCAAAAAAATAACTCACCATGCCGTTTACAAGGCCATTGGTTCTCACCCAAAGCAGTCAAAACCATCCACGATCTCTCTGGCCTAGGTTTGGCATCAATAATGGCCTGAACCCATTGAACCAAGTCCTTTGGGTGGACAATCGGGACCGCCTCGGCTAGAGGAATAAAGACAAGGAGTCAGGAAAAGGAAAAGATAAAACAAAAATAAATGAAAGAGGAAAAACTTACGGGCCCGATTCCACCGCTCGGGAAAATCAGGCTTTGAGGAGAGGAGATCGGTAGGCAAGAGGACAAAGCACTCATTCCACCCACGGACCTCGAGATCCTCGCTTTTCGTAATCAGCGAGTACGAGCCCCGTTTGTCGAGATGAACAACTCCATCCTTGTGAAGGGTGGGGGAAACAGATACAAAAGATGATCGAGTGTGAAAGGCTTCAACGCTAATTTACTAAAAAATTCGAGATACTGGACGTGTCTCCATACCCCATGTCCAATCTGGGCTAGGCACACTTGGAAGGTTCGGAAAAAATTGTCCAATACTTTGGGGATAGAGAGAGAGAAACCAATCGTGAAAGGATAAATGAAAGCAAAGGAACGCCCCTCGACTCGATCATACACTTGGCTCTCGGGGGCAGGAATGCCAACCCTCACCTCGGGGCCCCAGTTGCAATTAGAGCGAACCAGATGAATGTTCACCAGAGTAATCAAGCTCGGCGTATCCCCCACATGAATGTTCCTTCTCCTCCTAGCCTCCGATTCAGTCTGCAGCTGCATAACGAAATCTTTCGAGAGATCAGTTTTTGAAGGAATGACATGGTGGGGTTTAAGTTCCAAGTCGTCGGAAAGAGGTTCCTCGTTGCCCACATCCTTCATGGAGACCTCCTTCTCCGCCGTAGCTGCTCCGGCGATCCCAGCCATAGCTGAACGGTGTTCTTGATCCACACAGCTGGGATTAGTAAGATCCTCCATGTTGAATTCAGGAGGAACAACAACATTTGGCGGTTCAGGGACATTAACCAGTTCCCCACCAACAATCATGGTGTCAACAAAGGGAGGTGGAGAACGTGATGAATCTTGTTGAGGCATCTTTCTTTCGAAGACCTTTTGGGAAAAATCCAAAAGTTTTACTGTTGAAGACAAGAAGAAGTAAGAAAAAGAAGGCAAGGTTCGACTATATATAGGTTAAAAAGAGCCATGATTACAGCCGTACGGGGAAGACAAAACCAGAAAATGCGCCCAATCAGCGATTGCCACGCATGATTGACAGGAATTCGAAGTGACAACCGCCGTTTTCAAAATTCGCGGCGCAAAATAGCCACGTCAATCTCCCGCCTAAAATTCACTCCACTCCTCGACAAATTTGGCAACCTCTCGAGGAGTTGGGGGACTATCTGTATTGGGTGAAAAATCACCGGGGTCTCTAGCAAGACCTCGGAGTGCAACACGAAGACTGTGCCATGAGACAGGCTTCCGAAGGAAAGATCGCATGGTCATTCGCCCTGGAAATCACCTTAGGATATGATGGGAGGTGAGCTCGAAGCACTGAGCTCGGGAAAAACACTTTGCAACCTCGAGCGGATGCCACACCTTGGGGTGACCTTATATTTCAGTAGTTTCTACTCCCTCCGTCTCATTTTAGTTGTCGCCTTTAGCTTTTTCACGTCCATTAAGAAAACCATTAAATATAATGTATATTTTATTATGTTACCCTTATTTAATGTTTGACTATAACTTTTTAGAGAACTTTTGTAAATATTAAGGGTATAGTTGGAAAAAATTAATATAATTTTGTCTTGAAATTCTAAAAAGACAACTAATTTAGAACACATCCTTTTTGCTAAAACGTCAACTAAGTTGGAACAGATGGAGTATAATACAAATCGGAGTACTATTTAAGACTCCTTAAGGAGTAGCGAATCCAACATGTCCTTATATTTTTCTTTTTGTAGTAGTACTTGTTATTATTGTCTTTAGGGGTTGTTTGGTAGAGAAATGAGTTATATACGGATTAACAATATAAAGATTAGTAATGGAGAGATTAGTAATACATGAATTAATAATGTATGGATTATTTTTAGCCATGAGTTTGTTTTATTATATTAAAATTTGGATAAAAATTGAATAATTTAAACTTGTGTTTAGTTTAAGCTTGGATAAAGTTTTGTTTCCAATTATACCCTAGAATTCTTATCCGTGTATTTAAAACAAGGGTCTGAGGATGAATATATTTGTTATTTTATTGTTTATCCATGTATTAGTAAACATGGTGTTACTAATACCATGATGGGTTATGTATTAAATGTACATGAATTGGTGTATTAATTAATACATATATTAGTTATCCCAACCTAACAAAAGATATCAAATAGTGGATAAAATTATAGAAAGTGCTAATACTATGTTTAGCTAAGTAATACACCATACCAAACTTCTCCTTGCTCCTTAGTAAAACAACGATGACGGGTTAATTAGACCGAAGATTATTGAACATCTATTTTATATATGTATATATATATAAAGCACCAATGTTAGGAGGATAAATGTGAACGACTTTTTTACCCCTTAATATAGCATAATATTGGGTAAAATAGTAAAATTGCATTAAACCTGAATCCTACTTCTATCTTAAGTTGGAACTAACTAATATAATAGTAAAATTTATTGCACGTAGGAATTACCAGCTCATTCCTTTCCCAAGTCAACTATGAATATGGATTACGTAGGAGGGAAGAATAGTGTCCTTACCCGATTTTTGAATTCCTAAAACTTGCTTTTACTTTGTTCACCTAACTTACAAAGAATCAGGTTCCTTGCAAGTTTCACCTATCTCTGAAACTAAACACAATGCGGAAACGTAAAGAACACTGAGAATTTTACGTGAAAAAATCCTTCCTCAAGGGATCAAAAACCACGACCCAACACTCTTGGGATTTAAACATTCCACTCAAGGAAGCTGAGCAAGTTTTAAATTACCACGCAATGCAATCAAGAAACTAGCCTCACTCTGATTAATACCTAGAACTTTCCAAGCATCACTATGACTTGTTAGGTTGAACCATCTCACCAAAACATAATCTCAAAATAATGCTTCTAAATAAGCTGAATGATTACAACTCGATAGCCTATAACAAAAAACTAAGACAAACAGACTAGACCTTATGAAACTCGAACTCCTCCAGGTTCTGCTACCTTGCTTCTGCTCTTGCACACAATAACTTTCACGATCAATTTGCTCTTGATATGCTCTGTTGAGATTTCTTGAGTGCGTAAACTAATTAGGTCAAACCAACTTGTATTTATAGAGTTCATGGAAAGCTTTTTCCATAATTAACTTGGAACTCCTTTTTCGATTTGGAATCCATTTCTAATAAGGTTTACCCATATTGCCTTATACGAAACCTAATTTGTTTTGCCTAAGTCTTCAATCCTTCTCTGCTTGGGAAACAACTTCTCCTTCGGCATCGCCTTAAAAGCTTTTCATTTTTCTTCTTAGATTGAGACTTCAACTCCAGTTGTTCCCTCTTTCCTTATTTGACTAGAACTCGAATACCATCTTAAACAGCCAGGTCTTCACTTCAACAGTGAACCTTTTCTTAGTGCACATAGAACCATGTCCTTTGTCATCTTCAAAAATCATCCTTCAATAAATTCCCCCTTTTTGATGATGACAAACTATGCTGTTTCACTGAGGATTATCAGCACAAGAACCTGTGAATACTATCAAACACTAAACAAGAACCAGGGTAATAAACAGTTAGGTAAAAATTAGGTCACAAGCATAAACTAATCTAAACAACATCTAACTTCCCCTTTTTGGCATCATCGAAAAGTTCACAGTTGTATGAACCTGCTCAACTTAATTTAAGTCTAGTTTACTCTAGTGCCATAGGCAGCTAGCCATCTTTTCAAGTCAGGAACCTGTTTCAGACAATAAACCTAAACAAATATAGCAAAGGATATTTAAATATTAAAAAGTGCCAAACTGACTTAACATCCAGGTAAATCATCCAAAGTATTACAAACCAAGAGATAATAATTATTATGTCTTAAAATAGGCCACCAACAGAAACCAATTAAAAGGATAGGGAAGAAACTGGTTCAGAATTGGGGAATATCAGGAATGTTAAAGTGTGCAAAAAACAGGGCAAGACGACGCGAGTTTTCTTCTCGTTCACGATCCAGCTCAGCATCCAGCCTAGCATTATCAGCATTCAGCCATGTAAGCTCCTCTATCTGCCTTTTTGGCTTTCTCCTGTATACCTCAAATCTCATGTCTATACGTCCAGCCGCCACTTCCTCATGTTCCTCATCCAGATTGATTGGTTCCTCAGCAGGTTCACCATCTAGTCCATAGTCACATGACCTCAGTATGTTCCTTCCAAACAAATCATTGTGATTAGGTTCTGTCCACCCACCAACAGGTACCCCAATGAACTGAAAAAATTTACTTAGAAGAAAACCATATACTACAGCATGTTTTTCCATCCCCCGTATCAGCAACTCTACCAATGTGTTTGATTATCAATTCTGGTAGATTAACATGAACCTCCCTATCAATCAGGTCCATGTAAGTAAGATCAAGGAAATTGGCTTCACTTCTCCTCTCAGATCTCTACAACACATTCTTCAGTACAAACTCAAACAACAGTTGATGGAATGGGGCCATAGACTTCTTTTTCACCTAAGTAGCCCTTGTCAATCTGGGCTTCCTAGCAAATTTTCTGGATACCTCTAAAGCAGATACACCTTCACCTCTAGCAGGCCAAGCATTCCTCAAGTACTCACACTAACCTTGAGATGGAACACTTAAGATCACACCCAATCTTCATAATTGAACTGTATCACTAAACCTTTCACAATTGTGGTCACTATTCCTTCACTCACAGTGCAGTTAATGTAAAACTCACGAACCTCCTTATCATAGAGCTTAACAGATCTGTCACTGAACAAGTTTAGCAACCCCGAACCCTCAGTTTCTCCACCAACTGAGCCATCTCATCTTGTTCAATATCAATAAGAATTTTGCCCTTGACCACATGCAACGCCCTAAAATAGTCCACTTTTCTTTTCTTCCTTTGCTTGTCATCAACAATCACAAATTTCACTTTAGAACCCTTTCCACGAGTTTCAGGTTCACCCACAGACTTTTCTTGTTGTACCCTTACAAAACCGCGAGTTGCAGGACTCCTCGCATGACTACCAACCTTTTTACTACTTTCACCTACCCCATCATCAAAATCTCAGTGCTACGTATCTTTGAGCTACCCATATGTTCACCTCCCTTTACCATCCTACGCTTCTTTACATCTTTTGGCTGAACCTCCATGATTGGTCTTTTTTCCAACTTTCTCTGATGGTCCTCAGCCACCACAACCTCTATTCCACTTAAGGAACCTACACTTGCTTGAGGAGTTGGATTAGCCCTTGTTCCCTCAGGATAAACCATATTCAAATGCTCAGTAAAACCAATCCCTACGTGAACTTCATCCTCATACTCATCTATTTCTCTTAAAACTACATCCTCACCAGTCATAGAACCAGAGAATGAACCAGGTACTTTCTCAGGTTTCTTGGCAGGTTCAACAGATTTCCCAACTCCCTTACTGACGGCTTTTTCTTCAAGAAATGTCAGAGGAATAGGTTCCTAGACAGGTTCCTTACCTACCTTCTCGTCACCTTTACTAACAGCAATCTCTGAATTTTCTTTTACAGCTACCACCTCATTTTCCTTATCAGACACCTCAAGTACTCCTAATTCTCCCAGAGGTTCAAAAGCTACATTACTAATAACATTTACTGTAGCAGTAGAAATAATAAGGTTTACCTCTTCGACTTCTTGAACCAATTCTTAATTTGTTTCAACTCTTTCCTCTGCAAGAATACTTGGAATATTTTCCCTCTTACTCGTAGCCGTTTCTGACAACTTTTTCTATCTCAATTTTGCAAATTTCTTTGCCACCATAACTGAATGACTTGTCGCTAGTTGCCTTGCCTTTTGATTGAGTTTAGAAATTTTGAGTTTAGGAGACATAGGGTTTTCAGTATTCTTAGAAGTGATTGTCATGGTGAGAGAATTTGAGTGGTTTTCTTAAGAGAGAGAATGATCGTTTTAGAGAGTAGATTGTGAAGATTACTTTGACACACAATGGAAACAATGTATACAAAACCAATGTTCTAATGACTTAAGAAAATATGGAAGGGTAGGAGTTGTATCGGGAAAGGAAACAAAAGTGATGGGATGTGAAAAGCTGAATGTAATAATTACGTTGAAAAGTCCTACGCCGCCAAATACATGGAATTTGAATTTTAAAGACCAGCAGCTAATCCGACCAGAGTGGTGATTAATTGGTAACAACTTTAGCCACGTAAGACACAGTTATATTATTAGTATGTAATATTGGATGTGTACCTGAACGTCCATGCACCAGGTTCTTAAGCGTTAATCCTCTACTCAAAAATTATTTGCCAGCATCTAAGTCATGAAAACAGGTTCCAAACAGGTTAGCAAGCAAAACAATTACGTTTTAAAAATAGAGTCATCTAAACAAAGTTAAGCTAGGTCAAACAAAGAAACTTCTCTAGCCAATCATTGGGAGAACCAGGTGCTGCCTCGATCAGTGTATCTTGGTCATCCCTATCTCAAGCTTGTTCTTCTCAAATTATACCCTGTTCAAAGCTTTAGTGAAGATGTCTGCAATTTGATCCTCAGTCCTGCAAAAATTCATAGTAATTAGGCATTTCTCAATACAATTTATTCTTCTCAAATTGTACCCGGGTTCTTGGATATATTAACAGCACTTGTATTGTCACAATAAATTGAAACTGGTCCACACTATTCCAAAGTCCTCCAACTACTGCTTAATCTATAAAAGTTGTGAACAACATAAAGCACTCGTTATATATTCGGCTTCAACTGTAGACAATGCCACTTAATTTTTCTTCTTTGTAGCCTATGAAACAAGACAAGGACCTGGGAAGTGTGACATCCCTGATGTACTTTTCCTATCAACCAAGTGACCAGCATAATCAGCATCAGCAAAACCCATCAGATCAAAACTTCCACCTCTTGGGTACCATAAGCACAGTTCTTAAGTTCCTTTCAAATATCTTAGAATCCTTTTGGCTGCTGTTAAGTTTGACTCCTTTGGTTTTGACTGGAACCTTGCACACTAACCAACACTATAAACAATATCCGGAGGACTTGCAGTCAAGTACAACAAGGAACCAATCATTCCTCTGTACTTTATTTCATCAATGAAAGCATCAGGTTCATCCAAATCCAGTTTATTTCCAGGAGCTATGGGTGTGCTCATGTCCTTAGCAGTTTTAATATCAAACTTCTTCAAAAGTTCCTTAATGTATTTCTGCCGACGGATCATTGTGCCTTCCTTAGTTTGCTTGATTTGTAAGCCTAAGAAAAAATTCAGCTCACCCATCTTACCCATCTCAAATTCACTTCCCATCAGGTCGGCAAACTCCTTGCAAAGGTTCTCATTAGTAGCCCCAAAGATGATATCATCTACATATACTTGCACAATCAGCAGGTCCTTGGCTTTCTTCCTTAGAAGCAGAGCGTTGTCTATTTTTCCTCTCGTAAATCCATTCTTCAGTAAGAACCCAGACAACCTTTCATACCAAGTGTTAGGAGCCTGTTTCAATCCATAAAGTGCCTTGTCAAGATTGTAGACATAATCAGGAAACTCTGAACTTTCAAAACCAGGTGGTTGAATCACATACACCTCTTCATTCAAATAAGCATTAAGGAATGCACTTTTCACATCCATCTGGTACAACTTGAATTCCATGTAAGCTACAAAAGCTATCAACATCCTAATGGTTTCAATTCTAGCAACATGTGCAAAGGTTTTATCATAATCTATCCCTTCTTCTTGATTGTAACCTTGAACCACCAGTTTTGCTTGTTTCTTTTCACTATACCATGTTCATCCAGTTTGTTCCTGAATACCCATTTAGTTCCAATGATGGACCTGTCCGAAGGTCGACGGATTAGGTGTCACACCTTACTTCGTTCAAACTGATGAAGTTCCTCCTGCATAGAAATCACCCAGTCTGGATTCTCAAGAGCTTCTCGTACATTCTTGGGTTCTACAGCCGACAGAAACGCATAGAATGCACAGAAGTTCTTTAGGGCTCTTCTTCTCACAATCCCAGTATTGAGGTCAGATATAGATTCTCCAATGGGTGGGAACTTTGATGTTTCCATGGTCTGAGGTGAATCTGCTGAGTAGTAATGCCAGAGGGACCAGTTGCATTGGTATTGTCTTCTCCTAGTTCTTCAGTTCCCTCTGTCTGATTGTCTCTTTGTTCCCTCCGAGTCTGATCCTTATCATCGCTTTGGTCAAATCTATCTTCTTCAAATCACAAAAGGTCTTCAGCAGGTTCATCTCTAGCTAAACCAATTTCATGGTCATTATCTTCTACTCTCTTAGCAATCATTCCTGACCTCATCAAATACTATATGCACACTTTCTTCCAGAATCAAGGTTCTTTTGTTGAACACCTTATAGGCTTTGCTTTGTGAAGAATATCCCAAGAAGATGGCCTCGTCACTTCTAGCATCAAACTTTTCCAAAGGTTCCTTCCCATTATTATGCACAAAATACTTGCATCCAAATGCTCTAAGATGTGTAATATTAGGTTTCCTACCTTTTTTTCTAACAAAAGACAGATAAAACATCGATTCAATAAGTAAGATGCGGTGTTAACTGCTTCAGCCCAAAAGTTTTTAGCCAAACCGCTTGATATCAGCATTGTTCTAGCCATATCCTCTAAGGACATGTTCTTTCTTTCAACTACTCTATTTTGTTGAGGGGTCCTTGGTAGAGAGAAGTTATGGTCCACACCATGTTTATTGTAGTACTCAGTAAACTTCGCATTCTCAAACTAAGTTGCATGGTCAGACCTGATACACACAAGTTGAACCCTAGTTTCTTCTAAACAACCTTTGCCCAGTTTTCGAATATGTCATAAGCTTCATCCTTAGATTTGAGAAACAAGGTCCACGTGTATCTGGAGTAGTCATCGACGATCACCATTATAAATCTCTTACCTCATCTGCTCCTAACCCTCATAGGTCCATATAAATCCATGTGAACCAGCTCAAGTGGTTTAGAAGTATTAACCACTTTCTTTGACTTGAATGAAGATCTTACATGTTTCCCCCTCACACAAGCATCACATATCCTGATGTCATCGAACTTTTTGTTGGGCAGTCCACGAACTAGGTCCTTTGACACCAATTTATTCAGCTAGGTCAAGCTTGCATGTCCTAATCTCATGTGCCACAGTTGTGCATCATTCTCAAATGCATTCAGGCAAGTCAAATTATTTTCTGAAAGAGAACCTAACATAGCTTTGTATACGTTATTAGCTTGTTTCCCCTCTAACACTACTTCACCAGTCTGCAGGTTCTTCACAGTGCATCCTACATATGTGAAACTAACTTGATTTCCTTTTTCACATAGTTGGGAGATACTCAGAATGTTGTGCCTCAATCCATCAACACACAATATATTTTTAATTTCATGATTGAGGGACCTCCCAACCTTACTTGTGCCGATAATTTCTCCACTTTTACCTCCTCCAAAAGTCACACTACCCCCTTGAAATGCTGCGAGTGAGAGAAAGTTTCTTCTATCTCCTGTCGTGTGCCTGGAACACCCCCTATCAAGAATCCATCTTGGGTTTTTTCTTCTCACTCCAGCCTACAAAATAGAATCAGGGGTTAGTAACAGGAACCCAGACTAGCTTGGGTCCCTTTTTGTGTAGAATGGATAAATCAAGTCTTTTCTAGCCCAATAAGATAAAATTGACTTAAGGTTCCTTTTAAATGCCATTAATGCAATATTACATTCTTTCGTATAATGCCCAGTCTTTCCGCAAAGAAAGCAAACTTTATTACAAGAAAGTCCTACATGTTTACTGTTAGGATTCCAGGCAGGTAAAGGTTCCCTATGTCCTAAGCCATTCTTACCTCTATTATGACTTTCATGCAACCATTTTAAAGCTTTTGAAGACTTGTTCCATTTAGTAAGCCTGGTAAGTTCATAGTTGGCCTTATTAACCTTTGCTTGAAGAGCTCGGTTCTTCTCAGTTTCCTGATGCAGAACCTTGTCTTTCTTTTTAAGCTCAGTTTCAAAGTTGATTTGAGCCTCACCAACTACTTGCTTACCAAGGGCTTTATCAAGTTTAAGATTGTCAAGTTCAAGAGTTGAAACTTTCTTTTGCTCCTCAAGCACATGTTTATTTAATTTCAGGATTTCAAGTTCAAGAGCTGAGACTTTCTGTTTAAGTTGAAAAACTTGCCCCGTAGTTGAAGCAGATTCAATTTCCAATTCAGTTTTAGCTTCATCCAAGTTTATATTCTTTATTTTATAATCAGATACAACTGAGATCAGATGGTGTTTCTCGGAAAGCAATTGTTCCTTCTCAGCTCTTAGATTTTCAATTCCTTCATTTAAAGTATGTGCAAGCATGTTCAATTCTTTTAAGGAATAAGTAGGAAATTTCAGTTTCAAGTAATCGAGACTTACCTCAGGCAGGTCATCAGATGGAAGTTCTTCATCAACGGCCATGAGTGCAAAAGGAGAGTCATCATCTGATTCTTCTTCTCCTCCTGAATTAGTGTCGCTTTCAGATGATCCCCATGTGGCATAAAATGATTCTTTCTTCTTTCTTCTCATATCTCTAAAGTTTGGTGGTTGTTTAGTCTTCTTAGATTCACCTTCCTTAGCAGCACTCTCCTTCTTCCACTCCATCTCTCATACAGGACAGTGTTTCACAGCATGATCCTTTTTGTGACACTTGAAGCAGCCTGAGTAGTCTGGATTGTCAAAAATGTTCCTCTTGATTGGATTAGCTTTGGCAGACCTTCTATTCTTTTCCAAGTTTAATGACTTCCTTACAGCATTTACCAAAGCTGTCTCATAAATCAGAAACTTCATACTTTGATCCTTCAGTAGCCTCTAAAGCCAAAGTTTTTTCCTTCTTGGGTTCCACTTTTCCTCTTGGCTGTTTCATTAGCTCATGAGTTTTCAGACTACCGACGAGTTCATCCAATTGAACCTTGTCCAGATCTTTTGCCTCGATGATAGCTGTGACTTTGGATTCCCAAGAGTCTGGGAGAATCCTTATGACTTTTTCCACCAAGTCCTCATAAGTAAGAGTCATACCCAAGGACTTCATCTCATTGGTAATGATTGTTAACGTGTTCATCATATCTTGGATGGATTCGGTCTCTCCCATAGCAAACAATTCGAACTTTCTTTACAGCAACTGAATGCTTGACTTCTTAACCTGAGTAGTTCCTTCATGAGCAACTTGGAGTGCATCCCAAATCTCCTTGGCAGTCTTGTATGAAGAAACTCTGTTATATTTATCTGGGCCAAGTCCACATATGATGAGCCTCTTAGCTCTAGCATTCTTTTCAACCATCTTGAAATCAGCTTCACTGTATTCAGATCTCTCCTTAGGGATAGTTTGCTGATTAGGTGGCTGACCAACAGTCGTAGTAGGAATAAGAGGTCCATCAGTCGTGATGATCCAGAGCTGATAGTCTTCAGCTTGAATGAAATCTTCCATTCTACCCTTCCACCATCCATAGTACTGGCCATTGAACTGGGGAGGCATGTTGATAGATTGTCCTTCAGTGGTAATCGGTGGTGCACTCATTGTTCAGATCCTTCTCAAGACGTTAACATTTATATGAGAGAACCCGCTCTGATACCACTTGTTGCACCTGGTGCACCTTCGTAAGACACTAGAGTGGGGGTGAATAGTGTCCTTACCCGATTTTTGAATTCCTAAAACTTGCTTTTATTTTGTTCACATAACTTACAAAGAATAAGGTTCCTTGCAAGTTTGACCTATCTCTGAAACTAAACACAATGCGGAAACGTAAAGAACACGGAGATTTTTACGTGAAAAATTCCTTCCTCAAGGGATCTAAAATCATGGCCCAACACTCTTGGGATTTCAACTTTCTACTCAATGAAACTAAGCAAGTTTTAGGTTACAACGCAATGCAATCAATGAACTAGCCTCACTCTGACTAATACCTAGAACCTTCCAAGCCTCACTATGACTTGTTAGGTTGAACTACCTCACCAAAATGTAATCTCAAAATAATGCTTCTAAATAAGTTGAATGAGTACAACTCGATAGCCTATAACAGAAAACTAAGACAAACAGACTAGACCTTATGAAACTCGAACTCCTATAGGTTATGCTGCCTTGCTTATGCTCTTGCACACAATAACTTTCACGAACAATTTGCTCTCGATATGCTCTGTTGAGATTTCTTGAGTGCGTAAACTAATTAGGTCAAAACAAGTTGTATATATATAGTTCATGGAAAGCCTTTTCTATAATTAACTTGGAATTCCTTTTTCGGTTTGGAATCCATTTCTAATAAGGTTTACCCATATTGCCTTATACGAAACCTAAGCTGTTTTGCCTAGTCTTCAATCCTTCTCTGCTTGGGAAACAACTTCTCCTTCAGCACCGCCTGAAAGCTTTTCCTTCTTCTTCTTGGATTGAGACTTCAACTCCAGCTGTTACCTCTTTCCTTATTTGATTCGAACTCGAATACCATCTTGAACAGCCAGGTCTTCACTTCAACTGTGAACCTTTTCCTAGTCCACATAGAACCAGGTCCTTTATCATCTTCAAAAACCATATGTCTATGTATACCCTATTCCGAAGAATAAAATATCACATCTGTATAGATTAGTTTTAGCAATATTAATAGGTTTTATAGTCTATATATAGAAACACCGAAACTGTATATGTGGACTTAGTATATATTGATTTTATGCTACCTTTTTTTTTCAACCATTTTTGCTATGTTTTAATGATTTTATAGCAGGAATCGTATTTTTTAAAGATCATGGTTCTTGTAGAATCTATTCAATAAGGTAGTACATTGTACTAAACAATGGCGGATCCTGGATTTTAAAGCCATAGGTGCTCGTTGGAAAGAGTTCTTGGTAGAAGAGGCAAAAGAAGTTTAGTTGTGGGTGCTCACCCAGTGCTTATCTAAACTTTTTGCTAAGTACCTATATAAATATACTAAACCTAGCTAAATACAATGGGTGTTTGAGCAGCACAATACTGAATGTAGGTCCGTCATTGGTACTAAAATCAATATTTTTCATATTAATAATGGACTATAGATATACGTGCGACACATGTACATAGAAACTAGTTATAAGAAAGTTATAAAACTAATTTTTTTAACTACTTTACAATTACTCAACATTTACTATTTTTCATAATACGTCATTTTGACCATTTTTGTGGTAAAAAGGGCTGAAAATTTCATATATGTTATGAAAATACTCACTATGAGAAAAAAAAATCAAGTTTTATGAAAATCCATTCCGACGAGCTATTTTCTGACGAAATCCATCAAACAAATGAATTTTTTTATAGCGATTGTATCATAACAACAACATATATAGGGCCTGGGGAGGGTGTGATGTACCTACCTTACTCCCACTAAGGTGGAGAGGCTGTTTCCGATAGACCCTCGACTAAAATATTTTTAGAAAAGATGTTTTGAAAAAACAAGATGGAAATACCATGATACATACAGTAATAACAACTAAATAATATCCAGGGTAAACAGCAAACACATAGAAAAAAGACGAAAAAAGATGTAAGTAGTCTATATAATCATAATACTACTACTAATCAGACAAACATCACTTGACGACTATCTAACCTTCCTAATCTTTGACCTCCACGCTTTCTTATCTAGGGTTATGTCCTTGATAGTATGAGGGCGAGCTGTGTCATGTCTAATTACCTCGCCCCAACTCTTTATTGGTCCACCTCTACCTCTCCGTACACCCAGCACTGACAACCCCTCGCACCTTCTAACCGGAGCATATATGCTCCTCCTTTGCACATGTTCGAACTATCGCAGTCTCGTTTCTCACATCTTTCCCACCATTGAGGCCGCTGTCACCTTTTCACGTATGACCTCGTTTCTAATCTTATCCGTCTTAGTATATGCCACACATCCAACTAAGCATCCTCATCTCTGTTATACTTCTTTTGAATTTGGGTGTTCTTGACACTCCAACTCATATGACAGAGCTGGTTTGAAGACCACTTTATAGAATATACCTTTAAATCTATGAGGCGCTTTCTCATCGTATAGGATAGCGGAAGTAAACTCCCACTTTATCCAACCAACCCCTATATAGTGTGTGACATCATAATCAATTTTTATTACCTTGGAAAATTGAGCCAAGATACTTGAAGTTCCTTTCTTGGGAATGACTTAAGTATCAAGCATCACTTCCACATCTGACTCAAGAGATTCATCACTAAACTTGTACTTCATGTACTCTGTTTCATCCTGCTCAATCTGAAATGTTTAGACTCTAGAGTCTATCTCCAAACCTACAACTTATCATTAACTCTGCTGCCTCTCGTCAAACAAAACTATATCATCTGTAAATAATATACACCATGGTACCTCCCCTTGAATACTCCTTGTTAATTTATCCATCGCCCGAGCAAATAAAAATGGGCTAAGCACTGACCCCTGGTACACCCCAACTCGATTGGGAAGTATTCTGAGCCTTCTCCTACTATTCTCAACCGGGTCTCAGCTCCATCATACATGTCTCCAATTTTTAAGGTGTATGCCACATGTACAACTCTATATTCCAGGAATATCCACAAAACTTCCCTTGGAGCTTTGCAATACGCTTTTTGTAGGTCAATGAACGCCATATGTTAGTGTATTTTCTTGTCACTATACTACTCAATCAATCTCCGAAGAAGGTGGATAACTTCCGTAGTCGATCGCCCAAGCATGAATCCGAATTGATTCTCGAAAAAAGTTACATCCCTCCTCATCCTCTTCTCCACCACCCTCTCCCAAGCTTTCATAATATGACTTAGTAGTTTGATACTTCTATAGCTGTTGCAATTTTGAATATCATCATTGTTCTTGTACAACAGTATCATAATACTCCACCTCTATTCCTTGGGCATCCTTGTCGTCTTAAGGATGAACAAGACAGTTAGCCACTATATTCCTATTCTGCCTACAATCTTCCAAAATTCCATAAGGATCTTTTTAGGATCGATCGCTTTTTCCCCTCTCATCTTATGAACTGCCTCCATAACCTCCTCAAATTTTATACACGTGCAGTATCAAAAATCACTATGGCTCGCGGAGTGCTCTAAATGACCCAAAAAATACTTTTATCCCTTTCATCGTTTAGGAGTTTATGGAAGTATGCTTGCCATCTCCTTTTAATGTGAGCCTCTTCCACAAATATCGTGTCATCCTCGTTCTTAATACACTTCACTTGGTCCAAGCCGTGTGACCACCTCTCCATCTTCATGGCTAGCCAATACAGCTTATTTTCTCCCATATTTGTCCGCTATCTCTCTACATAAGTTCAAACGTTGTTTTTTTTGCATACATAATCGCTAACTTCACTTTTTTTGTAGACTTATGTCTTTTCCTGTTCGTCCTCTTTTCTTCTTCATCTGTGCTATCCACTAACTTCAAATAAGCAACTTTATTGACCTCCACTTTCCTTTGGACATCTTCATTCCACTATTAGTCTCTTCTGTGTTTCCTAAGGTTATCCTTCGAAACTCCTAACACCTATCTAGTTGCTCCCTTAATACAATATGTTGTTTTTGCCCACGTACTATTCGCATCTCCCCTAATCTCCTAAGCCCCTTAGCTACTAGCTTCTCCAAGATTCTAGGTCGAACCTCCAAAGCCCTATTTTTTTTCTCTGTGATCTCTAGATCTATAACCAATAGCCTATATTGGGTTGAATGATTCTCACTCGGAATAGCCTTACAATTTGTGCAAACTCCCTCTATTCGCTCTTTCTAAAAAGTAGGAAGTTGATTGGAGTCTTTGCCGCTACACTACAGATGGTGATCAAGTGCTCATCCTTCTTTTGAAAGCTTGAATTAGCTATCACTAGCCCAAAAACTTTTATAAAATATAGAAATGAGACTCATCCATCATTTATATCCTCAAAACTATAGCGGCCATGCACATCATTGTAAGATTTTTGAAAAAGCATTTTTAATAAGCTTGCAATCAACAAGTAGCTCAAGTAGATAGCATGCATGTAACTATGTAGGCAACTAACAAGCAGCTACATGAAAAGCCTCGCAACAGCTTACTGAAAACCTTGTAATAGCTAGAGAGGCTTGCAACCAAGTAGACAGCTAGCAAGCAGCTCCTTGGAAAACCTTACAATAGATTCCCGAAAAGCCTTGCAACTTCCCCTCTTCAATAAATTGGAGTTAACTCAATTTATTTTGTACATAAGTTTAAAGTAAAATAATATATCATTTCTCTGTTTTATTTCCTTTGCATCTTTTACTTTATAAGACATTATCAACGTGGAACTCTGCCATCTGGAGCAAATTTTCAAGAAGGTCTAATGTAAGGATTTTTTTTTTTCATGAACATATAACAAATCTCTAAAATTGAATTTGCAAACCTAGATATTTTTGGATGATATTTGGTATTAGATGCGGAAATTCATTTGAATGCGATACGTCTTGAAAACACCACTAGGCCTGATCATCGGTTGAACGTCAGTCGGGCATGTAATTCATTCCTTACTTAAGTAAGAAGGTGGCAGTCTCAATCTAGCAGCGCCAAGGATAATAACTATGCATCTAATAATGGAGTACGTTTCGATGCAACAAGTTTAGTGATTATATGTTAAAACCCATTTGGATGCTACGGATCTTGGCGATTATACCACATGTACCCAAACTATTTTATGTTGTACAAAAATCTATGTTATCTGATTAAGTATAGTCCCTGAGGCTTTGAATATTTCATGTATTTTAAATCCTTCTAGTGGATTTTCATATAAATTTTATTATTAAGTGAACCATAAAGGTATACTACATGTTGTAACCACACTCAAATAAATTTCAGCATATGGTATAATTATCAAGATTCATCGCATCCAAGTGTACTCCATGATTAGATGCAGAGGCGAATTTAAGAATTGAAAAGTATGAGTGCACCATGAACCTTAAAATAAAATTTTTGTTTCATTATACAAACTTTTACATAGATAACAACTTGAATGCACAAAATGAACTTAATTTCATTATCACTAAAAGTCATCATTCAATTTACAACTGCACTCGATGAGTTTTCCTACTTTGAAAACGATCTATAATAGCATCATTACTTATAGCTGCAAATACATTATTCTCTATCTTGCAAACTAAACAATCATTTAAAAATTCATCACCAATACTGTTATGTAGATATTTTTTATCAACTTCATTGAGGAGAACGTTCTTTCCATGCTAGCTGTAGCGACATGTAAAATCAATGTCAGCTTCAAAAGTAAATAAATGAGAGACCAAGTTTGATCTAATTTTATTATTCCATCATTTTGGAAAGATACTTGATGCCTTTCAAGTTGAAAAACTTTCTATCACATTCTCGCACATAGACAATGAAACTATCAAGCTGGTAACTGAGATCTCGAAGCTTGTTATCATCAAAATCACTTGACTAATACTCCGCCGACATCATTATTCTTCAATTTTTGAATCAATTGCATTTGAACTAGCCATACCAAATAATAAATCACCAGTCACAACATCAAAATGGTTATTGAGCTCTTGAAGTTGCAAATCAATAACCTCATTGAATAATTCAACACAAAAATGATGTGAATATGAAAGTTTGAACTTCTTACGAGGCCTTGAAATTTCCAAGTCTTCATCCTTTTTTGGGAATCAAAATATCATATTTACTACAATATGAGTCAACCTCATCAATCAAAGATTTTAGCTCATTTTCTCTCATTATTTGCAATCTTTTCTTTGCAAGGTCAAGAACCCCTATAGCATTGACGATGTCTTGATTTTTTTTTTTTTTTGTAAAGCTTTGTTCAACTCATTTGTAACAAGAAACATCTTGAACATCAAGTGCAACAAAAATACGAATTCATATTTCTGAATTTTACTCAAAAGATTTCCCACTAAAAACCTATCAAGATGATATGGACAATCCCGTTTCGTATGTTTAAGCACTTTAACAATTGAAGAAAATATAATCATGAAATTTTACAAGGTCTTAAAATGAGATCCCCAACGTGTATAACCCGATTGTTGGAGGCCATGTTCTTGATTTAGTCCTTGCACGGTATGAACTTCTCCCAATTTAAGAAACTCATCCAACTTCTCCAGATGATGTTTTTGAAGTAATTCTCTGTATTTAAAAGATACTCCAATAGTATTTAATACGTTACTGACAATAATAAATACAATATGCGGACGAGGCATTTTATAAAATGAAGGTCTTTAGACCATATATTTCTCCTTGCATTTTACTTGCTCAATCGTAACTTTGCCCGTGTAACTTGGACGAACAGAAAGAGTGATCCAAAGACAAAGAATATGTTGCTTCTTTTAATGTTCGTGAAGATGTACCACTCACATGAACAAATACCCAATAGGCGTTCTATCACCTCCCCACTTTTGTTAACACATCGAATAACTAGGGTCATTTGCTCTTTATGTGAGATGTCCTTGGATTCATCAACTAAAATTCCAAAATAATCATCATCCAAGTCATTGATGATAGCTTTAATTGTTTCTTTGGCACAAGCATCTACATTCTCCTTTTGAATTGTTGGACAAATAATCATATCATTTTTGGAGCATTATGCAATATTACATTCCACATACTGATTTTTATCCCCATGAAATTTCAAAAGTTCAAGAAAATGGCCGTTGTAATCGGAATCTTCACATTCATCATGACCACGAAATGACAATTTATTTTTTAAGAGAAATCTTACCACATCAACCAAGGCATTTAAGCACATCCGATGATCATTATTTTCTTTCTCACTTTGTTTGCCATAAAAAGATTGAATTCGATTGACGTTGATTCATCAAATTTTGCATCTTATTGAAACATTTATGATGGATACTATTTACATCACCAATATGTGTTCTGAGTCTTTCCAGCCCATGATTCCAATCTCTAAAATCATCCTTTGTAAATACATCCCCTCATTTACTATGAATTTCAAGTTCATTCCTGAATAAATAGCAACACAAACAAAATACAACATCAGCTTTTATGCTATATTCTAACCATTGAGAATATGGAGCCTTAAACCAATCGAGACTAAAATTACACAATTTGTTCCAAACTTAAATATTAGGAAAGACATGACCAATCGGTTGATAAGGCTCTTCTGAATATAATATCTCCTCACTTTATATTGAGTATTAGGATTATACTGAGAGATAGGTAATTTTTCTTAAATTTGCTTTAAGAGCTCCCAATTCAAAAACACTATCAACATGTGAATGAGGGGAAGAAATCATCTCTCTTTTATCTTTTAGAGCTCTCTCCGAACTAATGTATGGCCGACTACAACTAAGCTTGGTTGCCCAACTTTTCGCTTGATCAAATATCTACCAATTTCAATCCTCAAGGATAAGTTCCTACACAATTATATTCTCTATTTAATTCAATCGTAGTTTATAATCACAATCACAAACTCGTAATAGTAAAATGGAATCATACTCTTTACCAATTCACAATAAACAAAGGGAATCATACCCTTGCAAAATTATAATAAAAAATAGAATGACACCATTGCAATTCAATTAACAATAGGAGAATCATACCCCTTGCAAAATTATAATTAAAAAAGGAATCACACCCTAGTAATTTAACAATAAAAATAGGGAATCACACCCTTATAATTCAATTAATAAAAAATAGGAGAACCACACCCATTTTCAAGTTCATAATAAAATGGGAATCACACCCTTCCAACTTAAATTAAAATAACATAAAATTTATAAATTATAACAAAGTAAAATCAAAATTTAACTTGCTATATTTTGTACTTACCTTAAAAGAAAAGCCACAGTTTGAAAAGTTCACTAGAGGTTAACGGCAAAGCTTAATTGGAGCTACACTTTTATTTTTTTGGATAAAAATTCCTAGAGCCAAGAGAAAGAGAGATGGATTTAGTAAGCTTTTTCAGTTAGGTTTTGGGAGGATTAACTGATTTGGTGATTTCGGAATTAAAGAATATATGTATAATTGATTTGGGGATTTGGGAATAAAAGAATGGATAAAAGAAATTAGAATATTTTTTTGACCTTTGATATTAAATTATTTTTAAAATAGAATAATTCAAAAAGTGTACTTTGAAGAAAGAATATATAAGTGCTTGACCTTTTGAATGTCTATAACTTAATTAAGTAGCAGACACAAAATATACAATAAGAATCGGACTCAAGTTCTCGAAGAATAGAGCTAACGCTCCTGCCGGTGCACCACTTCAACGTTTGTGACTATAGGTTCCCACTATTAGTATTATCCTTAATTTTTGAAATATATACCTAGTATATCAAATTTATTTGGCGGACAACAGATTTCGGAAAACCACCCCGGACATCGTAAATTCGCTATTAGATGTTTGATTATTATCTTTAATGGTGTCTCCAAAACGCATCACATCCAAGTGGATTTCAGCTTAAGATAGATAACTTTTGTTCGAAATATCAAGAGTCGTGAATTCAATTTAGAAAGATATTTCATATGTTATGTAAAGAAAATTATTACTTTTTATCTTGTGGAAGTATGTTTCTCTAGATGGCAGAATTTGATTTTAATACCATGTTATGAAATAAAGCTGCAAAGTAAATAAAATAGAAAAGCTGTATTGAGAGAACTGATATAATATTTCACATCGAACTAATATACAAAATAAATTGAGTTAGCTTCCTATTTTATAGAAGAAAAGAAGTTGGCGAAAGGCTTTTCATGGAGCTACTTGCATAAACTATTTGCATATTGTATAGCCTCTTCAAGTTGCAAGTTTTTTCATGGAGCTGCTTACTAGCTACCTATTAAGAAGTACCTGCAAGCTATTTGCATATGCTACTTGTTGATTGCAACCTTCTTTAGGAGGTTTTAGGTCTTTCTTTATGGTAATGAAATCGCTTGGATGGAAAAACAATATTTTTTTATGTGAATTGAACACTTTTTTCATGGTATTGAATTTTTCAACACTTTTCCACAATTATATACGAACTTCTTCCTTCATAATTTCTCTCTACAAGACTCATCTTTCTAACTCTACAGATGCTACTAGCCGGAGTGTGTCGAATTTTCTTTACCAAGTCGAAACCACCTAAGGCCACCGTTGATGACCATCGATCAATGGTGTTGACCACCATCTACCACCATCCAAAATATTTTTTTGAACTCCTTTCCACCTATCTATCTATTTGTGTCTTATTTTTTTCAAATACTCCACCAATTGTAGTAGATCTAGGTTCAAAAGAGGGAACCTTAATTATACTTCTTCTCAGATAGGTTTGTCGACGGTAGTGGAGTTCAGCTTACTATTGCAGCATTGGCGGAACTGGATTTTGTCTTCATGCTGCAATACTAAGGATTCCAACACTAAAGCATTTAAGAGAACATATGTTTCAACTACTTTAGGTTGTTTCAAGCAATTTTTGAGTTATTTTTAAGGAAGGTAACATATAGTTGCGGTGGTGGAAGTCACTAACAAAAGGATAAGAAAAGCAGCTAGAGGAATGGCGAAGGAATGGCGAAGGAATGCGCGATGGTGTTGTTGTCCCTGCGCGGTGCTGCACTGTGGATTCTATAGGATACTGGGGTAATCTATAGGAATACGTCACTTCAGATTATGGTTATATTAAAGCTAAAGCTTCTTAATATCATAACGCCGCACTTTGTTTGATGTGATTCGTTGATTGAGGAATATGTTAAATTTGTGGAGAATACACGGCGATGATGGGATGATAATGATCGCGACGATACATAGTTTGGATTGTCCTTGTGTCATGTTTTCAAGCAAAGTGATAATGATTTGGCCTCAATTTTTTGGAAAATGTACATAATATTTGGCTCCACTATGAATAAAGGATGCCAAATTGGTCTTATGTTATTTATACCTTGGATTTTATATATGAGCGAAGTGATGACGATTTGGTCTCATTTACTTGTCAAATAGATAGAGCATTTTGGCTCACTTATAAAAAAATTTGGACATATTATCCCGATTTTATATTTACATTAAGTACAACCAAATTATTGTTATTTCTAGATGTTAGCACTTAAAGTTATGTTTTTTTTTTATGTATGTGAGAAGTGAGGCCGATTTGACCATTCATTTATAAAATGAACATAATTTTTAATTCACTGTATTAATGAATACTGACGGCTTGACCTTGTTTTCTGCTTAGGAGCGGTGATACTTTTGTAATTATGAATTAATTAAATGTAAAAAGTGCAATGGTATTTTTGCAAATATGACTTTATTAAACATAAAATAAACGTTGACATTTTGTAATTACAATAAATCTCCATTTTTAAAACTTTTAAAGAACTTAGAACTTCGAGAACTAACTCATTTTTACCATTTTGCCGCGAAAGCAAGTCGATGATGAATTATATGACATCCGCAACAAAATGATTCATGACAACTCTAACTAAAATATTTTAAGTTATAAACTCGGATTCACTACCTACGACTCCACCTTACCCAACTTTCAACTAGGGAGATTTACACAAATATACAACCCTAATGCTGTATTTACAAAACATAACAACATTATACCAATTTACAAAAAATAACAATATTTTTTTACATAGCATATACAAAATATTTTTACACCATACAATTAGGGGTTTACCATCTCCCTCACAATTGTTTCAGTCACCAGTGGCGGTGCCAGCGACCAGCGGCTGGTCGCCGCCGGTCAGCCGCGGCTGGCGGCGACAGGTTACCGAATTTATAATTCTTTTTTTTTTAAGATCTACAAAGGGAAACATACAAAATATACACATATATACATATGAAACTTTATATAAATTATTGTTTTGAAATCAAACATACACAAACATATAAAAACTACACAAACATACAAAGATATACAAAAAAATATACAAACAACATACACATATATACACCAACATACACATACACAAACATACAAACAACATACACATATATACACCAACATACACATACAACAAATGGGAGATAGATATTTTATATACAAAAAATTACAAGTATATACGGATTTTATACAAAAAAATACAAATATATACATACTACACACATACAAAAAGAAAAAAAGGGAAAAAGAACAGATCTGAAAATCCACCACCGAAACCCACCGGAAAAGTTAAATCGGAGCAGCAGCACTGCCGCGAGGAGCAGTGACGCGGCACTGCTGCGGCAGCAGCACCGGAGAGGAGTGAGGAGCAACAACGGGGCGCGACTGGGGTTGGCCGGATATGCTCGCCGGAGAGAGGGAAGGAACAGCGGTGGGGGTAGGTGGATGGGTAGAGGAGGAGAGCGAAAGAGAGAAGAAGAAATTAGGGTTTTGTGGGTGGGAAAGTGGAGATGAAAAAATGGTATGTAGGGTAAATATTAAAAACTATTGTTATGTTTTGTAAATGTAGAAAAAATATCGATATTTTTTATAATTTATCTATTAGGGTAGTCATTGCGTAAATTTTCCTTTTAATTTTTACTAAACGGACTACTACAAGGGGGAATTTGCATGAATAAGATCATTTTGGTCCATAATTTATATTTTGTCCATGTTTAAGGAATTTATATTTTTGTATCGTGACTGAGCTACTAAATAGTATCGTTCTCTAGAAGTTTAGCTTATTCTCAAAGGTTTCAGTTTAGTGTTACAAGCTCTTACTCCTATTAATTTTCTAATCCGTTTACAAGAGTTGCTTTGAAGAACCGAATTAACAAGTGCATTCAACATAAGAGGCTACCATATTGAATCAAGAAAAGGATGTATGCTTTCTGACTTTTTCCTAGTGGGGGTTTTCCTGCAAAACACCAAGATTGCAAGTAGATATATTGGACTTCTTCGGAACATCCCATTAATTTGTCGTCCATAACTTTACAATTTGTTCCACCTTCTGAGCTTTTGACTAAGCTAAAAAAAAAAAAAAAAACAGTCTTATTCTTCCCCATGCAATGTATTAATTTAAAGTCGTTAAACCAAAGAAATCACCATCAAAGTATGAACACAAAACAATTGTAATGCATAGTCATTATTGCAAGCAATTAAGAAAGACCTAACATATTGCCATTTGTAGTTACATAATGAACATTGAAAGAAATAGATATGTTCGTTTTTCCCACTTTATCCTATTTTTCATTATCACTCTAGAGAAGTAGTATTTGAAAATCTTACAACCCTTTGGGAAGATCTATTCCATTTTTGGATGAAAACCTAGCTAGTGGACTTTTGCTAGGCGAAAATCTGCATGATTTTAATCCTACTGGCCAACATGCCTTGGTGGTGTTGGGTAGGGACAAATTCGAAGCCATTAATTAGTGATTTTGAAGGAAAAGCAGTCAATAAATGAGAACACATGCATGGTTTGATAGTCAATATACCTCAATAATAGGCCGGCTGAGAAGAAATTATTACTAGTACGTCAAGTCTCTCACCACATTATTCACGAATAACCGAATACATGGTCTTTATTTCAAATTGGAACTATTTTATCTGATTATTTTGCTGTGGTCAAGTAACTTTTTGCAATTACTGTTAAAACAGATTCCCTTTAAAGTGACCATTAGTTATCTTAATTAAGAAAGTACACATATCAGATGTTAATCTTACAAGACTAAACAACACTAACACACCATTAAGTATAACAATTTAAAACCTTGATTTCTATTCCAATTAAAAGGTCCACCTAACTTTAAAATCTGCTTAATTAGTTGGTGAAGGTTAACAAGACTGGCAATCCGTCCGTTCCATTTTCAGCACATGTAAACAAGTTACAAGTCTGTTATAGTTTTTATAATCTCATTGTGACATCAATTTAAATCATGACCTGGTGAGCGTGGTGGGAAACTCTCTATTACATGCAGCCAAAATTATAAGGTTATTGGACATATTTTAAGCGAAAAATTGAATAACTTTAATTATAAGAGTATTTTATTTAGGCTCCTTTATCTTTCTCAAACGCTTTACTTAATTAATACTTTAAAATTGAGCATTAAAATAAATCTATTTTAGAGAAAACTTGTAATGACAATTCCTTCTTAAAAACATAAAATACTATAAAATTAATTGGTTTCGCGAAAACAATTATACAAGCTATGCAGCATGGAGAGGGGCAAGATTGCAACGCTTTTGTCCTGTTACTATTTAGAAGAAAAAAAACAATGCCTTTCGACTTTGTCATTGGTCTTTCTTATGTTATGTGTGAGGCTAAGTTGGCTAGTATTGGGGTATCTTTTAGTGTCTACATTCAAAGAAAAATGTCCTTTCTAGAAGGCCATTTACCATTAATACGGCGGGAGTGGGGTTAGGGAATGGATAATGGGGAGAAGTTTACAATGGAGAGCTATAGTGGTCTCCAATTTCAAGCTGGTAATGCATTAAAGAGGTCGGTTGTCTGTTTCTTCAATCTTGTGATGGTGGACACTTTTATATTTATACACCTTTTCTCATACACTGATCATGTGGCTTCTATTATCCCCTGTAAAGTAGAATTGTTTCCAGAAAAATCAGATCTTCAATAATATATACTCCATCCGTTCCAAAATGGTTGTCATAGTTTGAATTTCGAGAGTCAAACGAGTTTAACTTTGACCGTAATATTTTTATATATCTTTTAAATATTTTAAATTATTAATTATTGTGACTTATAGTACTTTTTATGTAGTTTCTAAAAATATAAGTATCGTTACAAAAAACTTAAAGATTATATGTTTAAATTCACGGTCAAAATGAATCTGTTTGCCTCTCGAAATTCGAACTGTGACAACCATTTTGAAACGGATAGAGTATATATATATATATATATATATGTTACATTATTAGTGGATCTTAAATGGCTATATACGCAAGATTTCTTCTGAAAATTTTAAAGTTGTGAATCAAGTTTTTTGCAGGCTCCTTTGAAAATGTTAGAATGTCAATATCCATTCCAGTTTGTCTCCATTCATATCACTTTTCTCCATGAATTTGAGCCTCTGCCGGCCTAAGTACGTTAACAAATGGTCCATGACAGAGCTGACTAACAAAGGCATGAAGTTTGAAAAATAAGGAAAAACTTTGTTATGTTTACCAAATTGTCCTTACTTGACTGTCTACTTTTGTTAACTTTTCTTCACAAGTAAGTAGGACCTAATAATAGTAAAATAGAGATTGTGTCATTAAAAAATTATCAAATAAAAAAATATGGTATTTATTTGGGACGAACTAAAGAGGAAATAGTGGAATATAAATTAGGACGGAGGTCGGTATTACTCTTTGATCATTTATAACTGAACCTACCTTCTTCAATTTGGCATATACTGGTGTTATGTCAGCTGTCTTAAAAAGTGACAATAAATTAATACAAACTATTAAGTTGCATCATTCGTGACGATGTATAAAACCCCCAAAACAATCTAAGATTAGAATAAGTAACGATAATGAAAGACAGCCATATTTTCAGATAAAAAAGTATTTATTAAATCAAGTTGTTCGTCATGTATAACGACTTGTCTTTTATAAAAATGAGACAATAAAAGGCAGGCTTTGTTGCTTTGCAAGTTGAGTATTTCTATAGTTGAGAGATTACTTGTTGGCAATCTGTTTCTCTTTCAACATATAAATACTACCTACATTTATATACTATATACAAGGGTCGGTACGGTCCAAATGCAAATTTTTAACGTCCATTATAACTAAGTAGCATTATACAAGATGCTGTCCAAAAGAGTTAAAGAAATTCTGCAATTGTAAACAGCATCTTCCTTGATCCTTTTTGGCTGACGACCTATTTTTTTTTTAAATTAATATGTGGTGCGAAAGTAAGAGTTACTTAATTGGAAATTAACTGAAACTCAAATGTTTACATCAGCTTTATATGACGCTTTGACTGCTACACTTCTCAAGAAATAACGATGTTAAAGCTTTGCCATTGTTGTATCCGAAGGGACAACTGGTCTTTTGAATGGCGCAAAGGCACTTTCCTAACTTTTAGGTTGTGAATTTTTCTAAATATAGTACTATTAATTAAAAGAAAAAAGAAGAAAAAACTTATCATTCGATTTCAAGTGTGTTATAAATGTGTTCTTATAGCTTGGAAATTTAGCTAAATTACAAAGACGAACGAGAAGTCGAGAACCCTGATTCTGGAACTATATCTGATATTTTTGTTAAGAAATGATTTATAGTCATCGTGATAACGAGTAGAATCTTACAGAAAGCAAATGTGTTCACACACGAGACACCTTTGCCTAGTGAAATGTACCACAAGTATTGTAATGAAATAGACATTTAGGGGTCGTTTGGTTGGAAGACAAGTTATGCAGGAATTAGTTATGCAGGGATTAACAATGCAGGGATAAGTTATGCATGAATAAGTTATGCAGGGATTAACAATGCAGAGATTAGTTATACAGGGATTAACAATAGAGAGATAAGTTATGCAGGGATTATAATACATGGATTACAATGTAGAAATGATTTCTAGTTGGATGTTTGGTTAGTTGAATTAAAAGTTATACTCTAATCCACAATTTATTTTTTTAAGAGAATAAAATAGGATATTTACTAAAATAGAATTTTGAAGAAACGGATAAGGGTATTTTTGTCATTTTTTATTTTAATCCATGTATTGTTAATACATGTATTCTTATTCCACCCTCTAATCCGCATAAAATAGTACATAAATTGATGTATAACTTATACCAGTATTGTTAATACGGAAATGACAAAATGTAACCAAACAGGGGTCGTTTGGTTTGATGGACTAGTTATACAGGGATTGTAATACAGGGACTAATAATACAGGGATTAATATTACAGGGATTAATAATACGGGGATTAAATTTATCCAGTGTTTGGTTCATTGGAGATAAAAGTTATCATTTAATATATTTGATTTATTTTTAAACTAAAAAGTAATGAATTTACAATTATATCCTTTGATGATTGTCTTTTATTGGTTTCTAGGGAAATGGGAAGAATATTGTTGTCATTTTGTTACTTTATCCATGTATAACTAATACATGTATTAGTTATGCCACCTTGGTGGAGGGACAAAATAATACACCAATTGGTGTATTATTTAATGCATGTATTAGTTATACCTCTTTCAAAATACCAACCAAATAAGGGATTAAATTTAATACATGGATTAATATAGTCAATGCAACAAACCAAACGTCTCCATAATGTATTGTTTGTACTTAGTTTAATACCAGTTTCTACTAGTCAAACCAAACAATGTACTATTAGTACAGACTCTTATACAACCAACCAAACAATGGATTAACTTATCCAAACTCTTATACATAGATTAGCTAATACTATACCGCATACCAAACGACCCCTTAGCGTTTAGAAATATAAAATACTTTTGACCGAAGCTCTTCTTAAAAAATGAATGTTAACTGAAGTGAATTCAATCTAGTTATACGATCACGATATAAATGGGAAACCAAATAGAAAGAGAGAGAAATGAAATGCTATCACACACGTAGTAACAAGTCATTATTGTACTTATTTTCTGAATGGACCACATATATTCACCTCAATTCGCAGAAGGGGGTTTTCCTAACGTTACAGCTTTTTAGAGGGGTCGCGACACGTAACACATGCAAGAACGTGTCTTGCATACAGAATCTGCAAAGCAGGTGCTTCCATTCTCATTTAATTAATATATTTGCCCTCAGTTTAGTTTTTTTCTTTCACCAAACACCATCAATCCAAAAAGTTCATTTTTGACCGTATGATTTCTGCACACACCATATCTTTCCCAGCACGTTTGACTAGTACTAATCAGATAATATGTTTTCCTCCTTCTGCTGTGTTTTTATTTCTTTTAATTTTCAATGTCCATATATGACTGCAAATGAAGATATGTCCACAGATATATATATAATTACAATTTTCGACAAAATTAATCAAAAAAACTGTATATATACCATCAGATCTATTATTTTAACTTCAACTCGAAATATAAAAATGTAAAGTTAAATAAATGTATAGTTCAAGTGAATTCAAGTAGTTGACTACACTACTTTTTGGTTGAGTTATAAATCTTGTTATGAATTATGAAAGTCATTTGATCCTTGTGGTATGATCAGATCTTTTTGACCATCCTAACGCATAATACCTTCAAGATTTGTCCACACATACTCAGAAGTCTTCAAACTACTATGAAGAAATGTATACAGAGGAAAATGGAGAATTTCCTAAGGAGAAATTCCTCCATCTTATTGATCATGTTTCATAATAATTAATTAATAGTATCTAGTACAAGAGTTTACTATAACCACCAAACTATTTAAACAAAAAAACAAAATAAATATGGAAAAAAAAGGGCGTGAGAGCCTTTTAAGGTTCTGTTAATCTATCAACATCTCACTCTTTTTGGTAAAAACCTTTTTGCTTCTTTACCCCCTCACTATCCTGTTTGCTGCACCGATGCCCTATTTACAAATGTACCCTTGAGGAAAATACCATTGTTATGATGTAGTCGACATCACTTGTCCATCTGCCACTATCGTAACTTTGCTTGGTAGACATTCGCCATTGCTCTGGCCCTTCAAGGCTGTATACAGTTCAAGCTGAAGTCGAACTACAGCATTCTCATCCAAGGTGGATAGACGAGGCTGGAGTTGATCGAAACTTGGACCTAAAACTTTCTCAACCCACTGTTCTAGGCTGGTTTGACCACGCCATAATCCACCAAGAATCCGGTCTACTATGTCATCTTCCACTTCAATTGAGACCTTGTCATCGACAACCATGGAGAATTTTTTGCTGATTGTTTTCTTGATCTCACGTCGAGCAAAGGAAAATTCAATTAGCTTGAACGGTATGGTATCATCCACAGAACTGACAAGGTCATGAGGAACTGATGCAATTGCAAATCGCCTGTTTTCAAGGCCAGGCTCTTCTTCATGATCAACAGTGAGATCACTTGAATTGTGTGATCCATCAGTTCTATAATCCTCAACATCTGCTGCTTCATTAAGATCGAAAGCAAGTCCCAAATTCAGTTCTTTTCTAGGTCTTGTAGGCCTGTCTTCATCATGCAACCAACTCGCTCTGCGCTTAGCACTCTTTTCACCAAGCGACAACCTTAACTGCCAATTGGAACTGGCTAGTGAGACCAGTTTCTTTTCTTCCATCAAATACTCATTTCTGTAGCTCTCAGGGCTCATTGTAGACCAATTTCCAGTAAGAATGAAGATAACATTGCCAAGACTAATCTCACGGCCATGTGAATCAGTAAGTTTACCCCTGTCCATGGCCCTTTTTATGGACCCTCGAATTAGCACATTTGCTTCATCTATATCCTCAAGCATAATAACTGAAACTGGATTCCTCCTAACAGCCTCTGCGATACGGTCTAGAGCTGTTTTTCCACGGAAACCTAAATCTGACTCTTCATCATCTCGTCGTGAGCCAAGGCATATCATTATTGGACTGTTTCCACAAAACTGCTCAGCAAGAACTGATGCCATTTTTCTCTTGGCGAATCTATCAGGACCTGAGAATAACAGCCATATGTCACCTTTTGGTGCGCCACCACGCTGTCTTCCATTGCCCAATCTGCACCTTGATACAGCAGAAGCCACAGAAGAAGCTGCATCCTGCTGCCACCATGCTTTCTCCATTAGACCCTTGAGAAGCCTTTTAAAGGTATCAGCATCTAGCGCACTAGCAAATTTGTCAAGGAACTTGTTCTGAGGCACAGAAGAAATGCGGCTGAGGAAGTCCTTTGCTTGATCTTCCAGAGTTTTCTCCGGGGTAGTTTCAGTTTGTTTTGGCCCTAGAACCAAGTCAGTCCTCACAGGACTGCCAGGAGGGCTAGCTGCCTTTTCCTGAGGTTTGCTAGCCATTTGGGTGGTATTCAGTTGCAGGCTCACTCCCAGGTTTTTGCTTGGTTGTAGCTTGGGCTGTAAAGGTTGACGTAAAAGCAGGTTTGGATTATATAAGCCTGGCATACAGAGAGCAGGTGATACTGTTCTTTCAGGACCAATATTCTGCTGGAAATTAGGATGAAGCTGCAAGCATGTATCATTCCATTTCTTCTGTAGTTCTTGAGTTTTCTGCTGCAAGAGAGCTTGATCCTTACTCTGCAAAGACATCAAAAGACAGTAAATTTATAGGCTCGTATGCAATTCAAGTCATTCTAAGTTTCATTAGTCAAGTATAACATACCTGTGACAGAGCAGTTACTTTACTATCATTATTTAGCTTAGCATTTTGCAACCACTGAGGCAACTGAGGTCGAGGAGATTCTGATTTATCTTCAGAAGATTGATTCGCAAATTCAGATACAAGTTTTGCCAACTCCTGTTCAAACTTCTCTGTGCACTGGGGACAACATGACTTCCTCAATCTTGGATTTAAATTCCCAGGTCCACGACTCGATAATACAGGCACTGAGCCGGTAAAGCTCTTCAATGGATTCAGAGGCTCCATGGAACTTCCAAGAATTCTTTCATTTCCAAGCCTAAAAGAATCGAAGGAATACCAAATCAATAGACAGAAACAAACTTTAGAACATATACACAAATCTAAAATCCAACCCAAGCAATTCTGGAGGAAAATCAACTTGTATCTATCTACCAGAAAAAACTATACTTGCAAAGAATAATTCCAGAAAGAGCATCTATGCTAGATTTTACACAGACAAGAGATTCAAAGATTCAACTTTTATCCGAAATTGTCAACTCAGTGACTCACAATATTCCCAACAGATCAATCAATATTCAAGATTCATTTCCAAAAATAGAATTAATTACCTTGGAAATATTCCAGGATGAGGAGATCTTGAAGCAATAGGAACAGCTTGAAGATCCCAATCATTTTCCATGGTAGAGTGATAAACTTGACACCTCAAATATGTCTCACACGTTGCTGTACCAATCAACCATAACTTGTTATGATCCTCTCGAAAACGCGCTAACAATATTCCCATTTCAGCCACTGCTGCTTTCCCAATCTCCGAAATCATCGGTGGCTGCTGCTGTTGTTCAACTAGCCATTTCAAATCACCCAAATCAAGAATCACCCCTCCATTTCCAATCTTGCTCTCAATTACCCCTCCTAATTCCTTAATCTTGTTTACTATTTGATCTTTATCTAACAAAAAGTCTTTCTCCATTTGAACCACTTGTAAGTTCTTCAACACCCCTTCACCAGCTACCCCCAATTCCTTTTTCTCAATCTTCCTAAACAACTCCTTCACCACACTTTCTGGTTCACCTTCACCTACCAAAACTGGATTCTTTTTCTTGCTTCTCAACAAAATTTCTAACACCCTTTTCACTTCTTCACTCCTTTGTAAATTACCCAATTGCCCTCCTCCTCCTACCCCTCCCATACCCCCACCCCCACCCCCTCCCTGCAACTTTGGATTCAAATACATGTTCCTTGAAACAGGAGTAGACAAATTAGTAGTATTCGCGAGTATCCTTGAGCCACCCATGGACGGAAAATTAACCAAGCTAACATTATTATTACTATTATTCTGATGAACTGAAGTTTGTGTCAGTGATTGTTCAATTGTAGCTTTAACAGCAGGACTAGAAAAACTAGCCTCACGCATAACACGACTAACACTAGGATCATCAAGAATAGAAATAATCAACTGTTCCAACTCAACTTTAACAGCTAAAAGTGGCTGTTGTTGTTGTTCAGGACAGCCTCTTCTTTGATGTGCTTGTGCACGTTTTAAAGCAGCCATAAGTGCATTAGAAATAGGTGGTTCTGTTGTTGTAACACTACCACCTTGTGTTGTATTTGTTGTAGGTAACCTTTCAAGTGCAACACTGAAGCATAATTCTAAAGCACGACACTGTAATGGATGAGATGAATTTGGATGTGAACGAATACAAGCTTGTCGTAGGAAACCTGAAGGTGATGATAAGAGAGTTGCCGCCACATGTAACGGTGTTGTTTGTCCATGGTTACGACGACTTGCTTCTGATATTGAATGGTTTAATACACTTGCTGCTTCTGGTGTTAGTGTTTGTTGAATTGTACTCAATCCCGCCCTCATGGCTACCTCTCTTGAACAAAACAATTGTAGTAAGAGTTTGTTTTGTTGATGAATGAATTGTTGCAATCTTGAAGATGTGAAAATTATTGCAAGTTCTCTCTCTATAGATATAAGTCTTTTTGTGTTTCTCTCTCTATGAAAAGATGATGATGAAGATGATAAAAGCAATGGAACACATGCACACACCGTCTTCTTTTTTCTCAAAAAATACCCCCTACCCCTTCTTCTCCTGTCGACCAAAAATATCCACCTTTTTTACTCGACTACTATTACTATGACATAAGCACAAAAGATTAAAAAAAGACATAGCATAGACTTTTAGATAGATGAAAGAAAAGTCTCCACTATTTTTATACTCCATTCATTTCAATTTAATTGTCAAACATAGTACATAACAAGTTTAAAATTATAAAATTTAAAAAATATTTTAGTATATTATATATATCGTTAATTTAGATTTTAGAATCACAAGACTGAAAAATTTTATTTACAATTCTTAAACTTCCTATCCAATCAAACTAAAATACTTAAATTGTGACGAAGGGAGTATTAGTACTTTAATAATAGAGTATTGTATGAACTTCACTTTTTCTTTAGATGCTCACTTAATTGACATTGTACTTTATTAAATTGATGAGAAATAAACTAAAAACTGTACTAAGTAATTGTTCTTTTTCCTAAATAATTACAAAAGTAGGAAAATATTACATCAACTTTAACATTTTATATATCATAATAAATAATTATTGATTGCAGGGAAAACAGAACAGAGAGAATTTTGGTTTTATGAGGCAATGAGAGGAGGGTAAAGACTTGCTTGCTTCTTACACGAAATAATTATTTTAACTTTGGTAGTTAAAATATAACGGGAAGTGGGAACTCATATCTTTTAATTTATATTTAGATGATTAGTGAGAATTGTGATGTAGGCAAAATACATACAGTACATTTATTTAATTATTTGATATAAATACAAAATGTGAGTTAATTTAGTGCATGACTTTTCTTGAGTTTTAGGGTGGGGTGTGTTGAGGAGGTTAGGGGTGGGTTAGGGAATTTATGGAAGAAAGGGAGATAAGTAAGTGAAGTACTTTCAGTTGCAAAGATTTCTGGAAAATGCTCTGTGAGCTGAGCAAAGAAACAAACCTGCCCTACTTTTGGTGTCATCTTCTTCTTATTGCAATATTTCCTAAATTTTTAATGATATTAATGAAATGGTTTCGCCTTTTCCTTGTTTTCTTTATTGTTATTCACTAACAAACAAACAATAGTATGTCATTGTATTATTCAAACGATAATGGAGAGAGAGATAGGAGAGCCAGAAATAAAATAATCACTTAAAAAAGGGATTAAAATGAACCTTTTTAAAGAGTGAGATGAGGAGATTCATGAGTAGCTAAGATTACTTTTTTATTAGCAATAAGCTTTTCTTCTCTCTTTTCATTCACTATAACTAGATTGACGACCTTTTTAGCTCCGTTGTTTCTTGCTTTTGGTTCAAACACCAGTATCCCAAACACTCTCCTGGCGCGTGTATCTTCATTTTCCACTTCATGGTTGAGGCATCATCTTTGTGTGCGCCCTAAATTCGGTATTTAGGTTAAACAAATAAATGTATAAATTGTAGGGACAAACAACTTTTTATATCAAAATTTTAGAATTAATTAATATGAATATGAACATGTTTTAGTTGAATAAATAGCAATTAGGCAATAATCAAATAACAATATGATATAAACAAAGGAAAAGAGTAATTTTAATGATGTAGTCGTGAAGAGAATAGCAATTCAGGCAGCGATGAAAAAAAAAAAGTAGCTATGACAACGGCAACAATGAATACAATAGAATTCAATGACAAAATAGTGAGTGTATTGTGCATATAAAGTAGCTAAGGGTACAAATGAGGGGAGATGTAGTATATATAGGTCTAGAACCCTATTTCAACACGTCTCTCAATGGTTGGATAATGCTGTTAAGAGGTGATAAGGTTGGGTCCGAGATCCGTGGAATCAGTTAAAGCGTGGTGATAATCTGCTCGAGTGTCTGTCCAATTCCATCCGAAGTCTTGGGTGTCTGTCTTCCATCCCGAAGGATCAACTATTCTTATGTCCAATTGAATTATCTTCGTGTCGTCTGAGGGCATGTTGTCCTAGTACAATACTCTGACCATTCCACATATCCGGACACTTGACAACAATGTGTCTGTTCCAATTTTCACACTACAGATAGTCCCCCCTCATTCCAAGTAAGTCTCCGCAAAAACTCGGAGAGTGGAAAACTTTAAGCGGGAAAGAGATGTGGTTGCGTCTATGCAGTGCATTTTGGAAAACCCCCTATCAGTTCAACTTCTCATCATGCCCACGTGCACACGCATAAACACTCGAGATTGCACGCTAGTTTCTGAGGCAATTATGACCCTTACTCCTATAAAAGGCATCCGTTAACTTCTCATTTACACTTTCAAAATTACAATCATCAAAGTTTCTCAAGGAAAAAATCTTCAGAACCAATCTCAGTCATCACCATCATACTTATCGTTAAAATTTTGTCAGAATACTTCTTCAAACATCCATAACTTATGTCTTTTCAATACTATTAGAAAACTCACGATTACCCAGCAATACAAAAGTAAACACTACTGACTTAGAAGCAACCGCCACTACCGCCACTGTTGCACCATCGCCAGCTAGGGTAGAGCATAATACAACAGAAGTGGCAGGGCTGTCAGAGCCCAAAGCCAAGAAGAAGAAGAAGAAGAAGAAGAAGAAGAAGAAGAAGAAGAAGAAGAAGAAGAAGAAACAGACAAAGGGATACGACTCGGATAAGGTATTCTTCGAGACTGTGCCCGTGAAACTGAGCACCAACAAGGTCTATAAGGTCAGTGTCCAGTCAGATGAGAAAAAAGAAGAACAAAGGAACGTGTATGTGATGGACATGTCGTGCACTGTTAAACCGGAAGATATCCCCCGAATCCGGTAGGACTGCGAATCTCTCTACCAATGTAAACGGTCACTCAGTTGTTCTCACATATCCATTTACGGTCGACTTTTTGTTGCCCATCGACCCCGCAATTGACTTGATGTGTAAATTATACGCTCTGTGAATCAAGAAGAAGTGGCAAGGTCATTAGAGCCCAAGGCCAAGAAGAAAAAGACAAAGGGTTACGACCAGGAGAATGTATTCTACGAGACCATACTCGTGAAACTAAGCACCAAGTAGGGTTGCAATGTCAGTGTACAGTCAGATGGGCAAAAAGAGGAACAAATGAACGTGTCTATGATGGAAGTGTGATACGCTGTTAAACTGGAAGATATCCCCCAGATCCGTCAGAGCTGCAGATGAGGAGAAGAGATCGAGATCAGGTGCTCGGAGGTTGGCTGCAATCTCTCTACCCATGTAGAGGATCACTCAATTCAGCTCTCGTATCCATTTACGACCGGTTTTTTGCTGCCCATCGACCCCGTAATTGAGTCGATATGTAAATTGTACGACATGTGAATCGGGCAAATTAAATCTCTCAATCAATCTTGAGAATGGTGACGATGCTCCGACATTTGGTCAGAGCGACCAACCAAAACTTGACCATCAGCTATATGCTAAACCTTTACGCCCCCAAGGTTTACAAAGCGGGCATTCTCACCCTCAACAAACGGGATAAGAAGGGTTGATTCCAAAGGAACGATGACGATCTTAGGAATTGGGACCAACCACTCGTTCTCATTCCCACTCATCAACTGATATCTCATGGGGCCTCACTGCTTCCTGAAAAATGGAACCCAAATCGTAAATACACTTGGACATGTTTTTTTCTTTGTTTTCTCCTTATTTTTTTAAATATTGACTTTGGATACAACAAAAAATGTGAACATTGAGCTAGCTTCCTACATCAATGAATAGCTGAGCCAGATACCGGCTGCATCTAACAATGCAAAAAAGGACTTTGAAGTATATTTTTATTTACCACACATAGAAAGCTAATGTCCAAGGTAAGCTGGGCACAGACCTATTTCCGAATTGATCTTATCATAATTTTCAATAATAACCTCTTCTTGTGGGCATCGTTTTTTATGCTGGTAGGGGATCGAGCAGTGATGAAGAAAATGGCCCCACCTCCTAAAAAGAAACAGAGAGTCTCTACTGATAAACTCCTTCGTCAAACACAGGAAGCCGAAAATCCCAAAGAACAAGAAGCTCAAGGCAATCCTCCGACCGGCAGCGTCGCCGAACTGGCCCTAGTCGCGATCTCATTAAAAAAAAAAGATACCGACCAAGTCAACTGGGACAAGGGGGAGAGACATCAAGAGTTGGTTGGTTGACGTGCCTTTATATGAGCAATTGTCAGTGGAGGCAACCGATGCTCAAGGCACTATCAATTTGATCAGTTCAGAGACGGAGGACGAGCTGGATAGAATAGTGGTCAGCCCTGTTAGGATGCCTTCTTCAAAGAGGAGTGAGATCATTGCCCTGGAGGCCAAAAAGTTAAGTGTATTTCCCAAAAAATATATCAGGTTTTACAATTAGATTTATATTTAGTTGAGTCTTAGGCGACCGTTTTATATCTCAATTTGATCGTTTGATAGATAGTTTACGTAAATGAATTAATCGACCTCAAGAGTTTGATGCAGAAGTAATTCTAAAATCGATGTCAAGTAGATTCGGTATCAAGTGAATTCGACGTCAATTAAATCCGATGTCAGGCAAGGATATAAATGCTGTCTAACAAGTTCGAACTAAATGAAAGGACAGTGATATACGATGAAGTGACTTCGTTTTATCAAGATGCGCAATTATCCGAACACGATTATGATACTCGAATCAATGAAAATAACAGCAATACGATGACAACTAAGTGAAATGAATAAACGTAAAGCAATAACGAATAAACAAACGTAATCGACAACAGATCCGATGAACAAATCAAATAGTTGCCAAATGAGTGACGATAACAGATTGTCCCAATTAAACACAGATTAAAAGATGTTACGATCAAGATAGATGCAGATCTAAACGAAGCAAGCAACAATTAAATAATCAAAGCAGTAAAGGCTTATTGTATTTGATGGATCGATGGATGTTGCTTCAATGGAAAGAACAGATCTCCCTCCACGTTTGAACCAAATCACGATCGAAGCTTTAAATACAATGATGATCTTTTTCGTAACAAATTAACAAAGGTAAACGACACTGTTGAATATTTCCTTAACAAGAGAGTAGTGGTTTGAGGAGTAGAGTAATGTTTTTCTCAGATGAATGTGCCCCAAAATAGAAGATGAAACAGTATTTATAGGCTGACAATGAGCCTTTTCCAACCCTAGAAGGATTCTTCCTTTCCCACGTCTCTTTCTCCACAACTGCCCACGTCCCTTCAAATACGCTAAGTCGGTTCCGATAAAAGTGGGATAAGTTCATTAAAGCTTATCCGCTAAAGCCAGCGCCTTCGTGGTCATCTTATCAAGTTGTTGAAGCGAACCAACCGGCAAATGCCCTCGAAAGCAATAACCAAACCCGAACACACCATCTTCGTTTGAAGAACGAAAATCGACCAATACAGATAGTCCCCCCACTTGCGAAGTCCTGTGATCGTAACACTTCGCAAGTGGCTTGAAAGTTAAAGCGGGAAAACACGTGGCTCGCTCGTGTCCCTTCATTTTGAAACGCCAACTGTCGCTTCCACTTCAAATCACTGCGCGTGTCAGAGATCGTGCGGACGGCGGTTTTCGCCAATTCCCAAGATCATGATGACTTCTCCTCTATAAATACCAGCTCCATTTTGATTTCACGATTTTTACGTCTCTTGCAACTCTCAATCTCTCACTTTCTTCAAACCCTTCAAAACATCTTTAGTAACTTGCGTTGATCAATCTTGGTTACCCATTTTATTTTGTTCACTCATCTTTAACTTATCAATGTCTTCTCACAACATGACTGATGTTGAAAATGTTCCCTCCGCCGCCGTTGCCGCCACGGCACCCGCCATGGCGCCACCGCAGGCCATGGCAGTTACAGACAAAAGAGGGAAGAAAAGGGAGAGGAAGCCCAAAGATTTTGGGCCAGAAAAACTCTACACCGATATTCTCCCGAAGAAGTTCACTTACGATGATGACTGCAAGGTTAGTACTCAAAACGACGTTCAACTGGCCAAGAAGAAAAATATTCCAGTAGACTCAGTTTTTTGTGCCGTTACCGAGGAGTCAATACCACGGATTAGGGAAGATTGTGGTTGGAAAGAGGGTGAGATCGACGTAGTGTGCCCTCCAAGGAGATCGACTCTGACCACCTTTTACGGGGGTCACTCTGCCGTTTTGACATACCCCTTTACGATCGGGTTTACTTTGCCGATCGACCCAATGATCGAGGAATTCTGTCGCATGTACAAGGTGTGTTTGGCGCAGATTTCTCCGATGGTATGGCGCTTGGTCGCTATGTATCGATGGATTGGCAAGAAGGTGGGGGTGGAGGTGACACTTAGGCATATCCTTCACTTGTATTCCCCTCGAGTTTATAAGGCGGGCATCATTACCGTGCAAAAGCGAGGTAGTCGAGCCTTAATTTCTGATAACGATGACGACCTTAGGGCGTGGGATCAACGCTTCGTTTACATCCCCACGGAGCAGCTTGTGGCCCCAGGGGCTGAACGCCTTCCGGTTGGGTGGAACCGAACACGTAAGTTTGTAATTTCAATTGGTTTTATGTTCTTCCACGCTCTTACTCTCTTGTATGTGCAGCCAGCAAAGTTTTGTTCGAACTGGTTCCCGACATCGTTGACTGGCTGAAGAAGGTTCTGAAGGAGACCACCAACGATCAAAGGGCATGGAAGCCGATCGCGGCTCTTTTACAAGTGAAGGCAAAAAATCATGGTAAGTTTAGTTTTGCCTTTGATCATACCGTGCCTTTTGTTATATTTTAATGGATCGCCATCGACAGGTATCACTGGTGCTGGTGCTGGGCCGGTTGAAGACGTGATTGTCGAGGAGGAGGAAGAGGTTAGGGAGGAGAACGTAAGTGGAACTCCTCCAAAAAAGAAGAAGAAAACCTCTTACCAAGACCTTAGGGCAAGGCTGCTTGTTAAGAGCGCTCCGCAGGGAGCTGGCTCGTCGGCTGATCCCAAGCCGATCGAGCAGATTGTTAAGGGGGCCGTTTCAGCGGATGAAGCGGCAAAAGCCTCCGAAGGGGGAACTCTCGTTCGGATTCCCTCCGGGGAAGATGAGGAATCTGGGTCTGAGCAACCGTTGGAACGGCCGAAAAAGCCAATGAAAGAGAGAATGCTTGAAGTGGCTGAGCAGCTCAAGGCGGCCGAGGAGTACGACCGGGTTAATGTAGGCGACTTCAGTGGTGATGGGCGGCCCATCCTTCCTCCGATAGCGGAGGAGGACTTGATCGACGTCACTTCTGGTTCGGGGGGAAAAGAGATGATCACTACCCCAACCCTTGGGATGTTGTCTGCCGGGGGCGTCGATGGTGCCCCTTCGAGCGATATACCGAGGGAAAGGGATCCCAGGAAGGGTAAGCTCCCCCTTGATCGTCCCACGACAACGACGAGGTCGAGGCACACGGAAAGCTCTGGCTCGTCTTTCTACGCATCGGATCATGAAGAGCCTATCGTTCGCCTTCCTCGATACGAGGAAGCTGCTGCGTTTGCAGCTTACAAAAGAGCCAAGGCTGCGGGGGAGGCTAACACCCGATCACTGGCTATAACCATCCCCGGAGAAGTTGATCTGCTCAGATGCCCAAAGCATCTTGCTAATTACTTTTTTGATGTGATGGGGCCGATGGAGAAGGCTCGATTGAATTGTTACAGCGACGTGAGCTTGTCTTCCCAAATCGCTTTTAGTGCTTTTCGGGTAACGCTTCCTTCCAGTTTCTGTTAGTTTGAACCTTTTCTACTTTTTACCTTATGGGATCGTTTTGTTTCTTATTTTCAGAACACAATCATGGCCATCGAGTCAGCCGATCGGATTCGCCAGCTCGAAGCCGAAATAGCTCATCTGAACGAGAGAGTTGCTCTCCTTGCCTCTGCCGGTGATGGGTGGCATAATAACTTGAAGATTTTGAAAGTAAAGTATTCTGAGCTTGAAGCTGAATCAGCTAAAAAGGCAACCGCCCATGCTCTTCGAGAATCAGAGCTGGAATCCCAAGTTCGAGCTTTGAACGATCAGCTCGGTCAGCTTGAGAGCAGCATGGGTGACAAGTGTTCCAAACTGGAAGCTGAGTCGAAGACCAAAGAGTCGGAAATAATTCGTTTGAACGAAGAGCTTCGTACTCTAAGAGGTTCTTACGACGATCTGACGGCTCAGAACAATGCTTGGTCGGAGAGAAACTCGCTTCTTCAGAAAGAGTTGATTACTCAAAGGCATTCGATGGAGAGTGACTTCGAGGACAGGAGGGAGCTCATTTTAGCGGAGTCGAGGCGGGACTTGCTGAGGGAGATGACTGAGCGTGAAGTCGATGTGGCTAAGGAGCTTGAAGAGGCGATACAAGTTGTGAGGATGACTCGTGAGGCACTTGGCCTCTCTCCAGATTCTTCCGATGAGGGATCAGATGGAGATGAGTGAACTCGTTTTCAACTTTTTGTTTTTGACATATTGTAATGAAGTCATGTACATATTTCTTATCAATGGAAAGTTCGTTGTTTTTATCGTTGTATTGCTTTCCGAAGATAGTTTGATGTATCTGTTCGAAAATTTTGAAGTTTATAACGATGTTAGTCAAATGAAGTGATTGGGGCCCAATGTTTTAGTGCGTAGCAAAGAATGACGTCTCATTTTCACGTAATGCACTCTTCGAACAATTTCATGAGTTCGGAATGAAGAATTTAACACTTGGTGAACAACTTAGATGTAAAATCTGATTAAAATTTGGAACGCTCTGAAATCGAACAAATGTAAAGAATGAGTATAACCAGTGTTGTATTATTGAAGTAGACCGCTAATGGGTCTTTGATACATTCGGGATCGTATGATTCGATCGATTACAAGATGTAGTCGTAAGGCACAGACATTGATCACTATTGGATCGTTTACATGAGACTGATGACGCTTGATTTCAAACGAGCCGCCAATTCGGATGACTTGGAGCTTTTGCCGAAGTTTGAACGAGTCCCCAGTTCGAGTGAACGTTGGAACTTCTGTCGAATTTTGAACGAGTCCCCAGTTCGAGTGAACGTTGGAACTTCTGTCGAATTTTGAACGAGTCCCCAGTATCTGCCGATGACCCTCATGCTACCTTCATCCCCCCCAGTGTTTGGGTGCGAAAAATGAGTAGGCGAACACTGGTCCTTCGACTTCGTTACCTGAAACAGAATCATTGGGAGACCAAAACCAAGAAACTCGTTATAGATGAAGACCACGTTAGAGTGTTCGTCAGATTTATCGACCCCGATCGGAGCGTTTTGAGCTCGAGTGTTCGCGGGTGATGTTTGTCATCATTCGACTCCAACTATGCCTATCATCTAAAAATGTTAGTACCAAATAATAAAAGCATCTTCCGATGGAGGAATAATAAAAATTGCGAAGTGGAAGTAAAGGGTGAAGATTGATACCGCAGAACCTCAAAAATAGTATTTCTTCAGTTGTGTGACATTCCAATTGAAGTCCACCGGTTTGGAGTCCATTGTTTCGAGTTGGTATGAACCTTTTCCGATCACTGCCTTGACGCGGAAAGGTCCCTCCCAATTTGCTCCTAGCTTCCCTTCGTTGGGTTCATCCTTCTTTGGTCTTTTGATTTTTAGCACATAATCACCTACATTAAAAGATCGATACCTGAGTTTTTTGTTGACGTAGTTTTCTGCCCTTTGCTTTTGTGCTTGTATCCGAACAAATGCCATGTCCCTTTTTGCTTCGACCAGGTTTAGATCTACCAGCATGGTCTCTTTGTTAGCTTCTTCGGTGGAGTGGGCGAACCGAAGGCTGGGTTCCCCCACTTCCACCGGTATCAGCGCCTCTGTTCCGTAGACAAGTGAGAACGGTGTCTCCCCGGTACTGTGTTTTATCGTTGTCCGATGAGCCCACAGTGCTCCGGGGAGTTCGTTCGGCCAGTTGCCCTTTGAATCATCCATCCTTTTCTTCAAGTACTCGAGTATTGTTTTGTTGGAAGATTCAGCCTGTCCGTTTGCGCTGGGGTGATAAGGTGTTGATGCGATTCGCTTGATCCCCCACTTTTCGAAGAAGGCTGTGATTCGTCTCCCCACGAACTGTTTACCATTGTCGCATGTGATCTCTTTCGGGATCCCAAAACGACAAATGATATTCTGATGAATGAATTTGATAATTTCCTGTTCACGAATCTTAGCCAAGGCAATAGCTTCCACCCATTTAGAGAAATAATCTGTGAGAATTAAAATAAACTTTACCCCACCGGGCGCTGTTGGAAGCGGCCCGACCAAGTCCATTCCCCACTTCATGAATGGCCATGGTGACGTGACCGAATGAAGTGGTTCTGCCTGTTGATGTATGAGATTTCCAAATCGTTGGCACTTGTCACATTTGCGGACGAATTCCTTGGCATCATCTGCGATCGTTGGCCAATAGTACCCAGCTCTTATGATCTTCCGAACCAATGACTTGCTGCCGGAATGATTGCCGCACTCGCCTTCGTGAACCTCTTTCAGCACATAATTTTTTCCATCTGGCCCAACACATTTTGCCAAAGGGCCGTCAAACATTCTCCTGTAGAGTTGATTTTCAAGGAGGCAATATCTTGCTGCTTTGGCTTTGAGTGATCGGGCAGACTTCTTGTCATCGGGAACAGTACCTGCCTGCAAGTAGGACAAATATTTGCTTCTCCAATCCCAAGTTCGATTAACATTGTTTACCTCTTTAATGCTCCGACATAATGGAGATTCGAACAAGTGAACCACAGTCTCATCGAGTTTTTCATCGATGGCTGCTGCGGATGCAAGGTTTGCTAAAGCGTCTGCTTCGATGTTCTCTTCCCTTGGTATCTGGGCTATTTTCCACTCCTGAAAAGAAGTTAGAAAATTTTGTACCTTTTCGAGCAGCTGTTGCATCCTTGGATCTCGAACACAGAAATCGCCTTGGATTTGATTTACCACCAGTTGGGAATCACTTTTGATATCTATTCGTTCGATCTTCAAATCCTTTGCGATTTTTAAGCCTGCAGCGAGGGCCTCATATTCGGCCTCGTTGTTAGTTTTTGCGTGTAATTTGATCGCGTACCTGAGCTTTTCACCCGAAGGCGCAATCAATAGAATTCCGAGGCCAGTTCCTTTGACGTTGGAAGCTCCATCGGTGTACATTACCCAGATCCCGGGGTCTGGATCTCTCATCATCAATTCCTCCTTCTTTGCCTCCGATAAAATATTAGCGCTGAAGTCTGCTACAAAATCAGCTAAAACTTGAGATTTTATGGCGGTACGAGGCTGGTAAGTGATATCATACTCACTCAGCTCGACCGCCCATTTCATTAATCGACCAGAGAGATCTGGCCGATGTAAAATATTTCGCAATGGGAACGTAGTTATCACAGATATTGAATGACATTGGAAATAAGGCCTTAATTTGCGTGCAGCAGTGACTAGTGCAAGTGCTAGTTTTTCTAGATGTGGGTACCTTGTTTCGGCATCTAACAGTGTTTTACTAACATAGTAGATAGGAAATTGGTTACCTCCATCTTCGCGAACGAGGACAGCACTTACAGCGACATCGGAAACAGCCAAATAGACCAGCAGCATTTCTCCTTCAATTGGTTTTGACAGAAGCGGTGGATTTGAAAGGTACTGCTTCAGTTCCCGAAGAGCTCTTTTGCATTCTGGTGTCCATTCGAAACCTTTGCTCTTTCTCAATACTGAAAAGAACTTGTGACACCGTTCAGATGACCTCGAGATGAACCTGCTGAGATAGGCTACTCGACCGGTCAGCTGTTGAACTTCTTTCTCCGTTGTCAGGTTCTCAGGGATATTTTCGATCGCCTTGATCTTGTCTGGATTTGCTTCGATTCCTCTTTGCGATACGATGAATCCCAAGAACTTACCGGATCCAACCCCGAACGCACATTTCTCTGGATTCAATCTCATGTTGAATTGTCTTAGTATTGTAAAAGTTTCTTCCAAATGACTCAGATGATTTCCCTTCTCAAGAGATTTGACCAACATGTCATCGATATAGACTTCCATGGTTTTCCCGATCAAATTTTTGAACATAGTAGTGACCAGACGCTGATAAGTAGCGCCGGCATTCTTTAGGCCAAAAGGCATGACCGTGTAGCAATAAGTTCCCATGTCTGTAATAAACGATGTCTTCTCCTGATCTGATGGGTCCATCGATATTTGATTATAGCCTGAATAGGCATCCAAAAAACTCAGCATCTCGTGGCCCGCCGTCGAATCGATCAATCTATCGATGTGAGGCAGTGGGAACGAATCTTTTGGGCAAGCTTTGTTGAGATCGGTATAGTCGACGCATACCCTCCATTTGCCATTTTTCTTAGGTACTACGACCGTGTTCGCAAGCCATTCTGGATATTTTACTTCTTTAATGAACCCATTTGCTAACAGCCTTTCCACCTCATCATTGATTACCTTCCTTCGGAAACCTCCATTTGGTCGTTTCTTTTGCTTCACCGGTCGATGTTTCGGGTCGACATTTAACTTGTGCGTGGCGACTTTTGGATCGATTCCCACCATATCTGCATGGGACCAAGCAAAACAATCAGAGTTGTCTTTGAGGAAGGATACGATTTTTGCTTTTACGTCGATGTCCAATTCAGCTCCAACATAAACTTTCCGATCAGGATTATCATCGAACAATGTTACTTCCTCAAGTTCTTCTATCGTAGAGTCTCCAGCTTCTTGTCTATGCGGTTCTCTCACACATGGTGGAACCTGTGCGAAGTCGCCTTCGACTTCGGATTCCGGTAGCTGCGTTTGATCGCACAACAGAGCCGAAGTGAAGCTTTCGTTCACGGGTCCCACTAGCTTACATGGTGAAACCTGTGCGAAGTCGCCTTCGACTTCGGATTCCGGTAGCTGCGTTTGATCGCACGACGGAACCGAAGTGAAGCTTCCGGCCACAGGATCCACTAGCTGTGATTGCTACAATCGGAAGCCTTCCTTGACAGCTACTGAGTAACAGTCTCGTGAAGCCTGTTGCTCGCCTCTGATTTCGCGAATTCCCCATGGGGTAGGGAACTTCACAACTTGATGTAAAGTCGATGGAACTGCTCCCATAGCATGGATCCATGGTCGACCCAAAATCACGTTATATGCCATTTCGCCCTTCATCACCTGAAACGACGTCTCACTTTCCACTCCTTCTGCATAGGTTTTGATTGTAATCTCCCCGACGGTCACCTCACTTGAATTGTTGAATCCTGACAGGACCGTTGAGCGAGGCACAATCTTATCGCTCAACTGCAATTGTTCAACCACCCTTGCATGTATGATGTTAACCGAACTGCCAGCATCGATTAGCACTCTTTTCACATCGGCGTCATCGATCCTTGTTGTTACTACAAGTGCATCATGATGGGGATGAATCCTTCCATCGAAATCGGAATCCCCGAACACGATCTCATCGGTCATGTCGTCGCGTGTTCGTTTGTCTCGTGTGAAAGAGACCTTGGCATATTTCTTCGTAGTGTAGGTTACCCCACAAACACCATCTCCTCCGGTAATAACATTCACCGTTTTCCTGGGAGCAGGAGGTTTTGGTGGTTCATCATCTTTCTTCCTATTGAAATTGTTTCGTCCTCTCTCAGTCAAAAATTCGACCAAGTGACCCTTTTCCAGCAGGCTGGCCACTTCGTACCTCAGCGCCTTACATTCTTCCGTTGTATGGCCGAAATCATGGTGAAATGCACACCACAGAGTTTCGTCCCTAGTATTTGGACTTGACTTTATGCGACCTGGGAATTTCACAACTTTGTCACCCATCCCTTTCAAGTGATTCACCAGATTTGGTGTCGATATGCAAAAATTGTATTCCGTTACTTTTGGAGGCAGTGGTCGATCTTTTGGAACCGAGGATGTGTTTGGCTGGGCTTTCTTTGATTGATTTTTGGAGCTACCAGCTTCGTGGTTGTTGCTCCCCATCCGATGGAAACTGTAGGGCCCCCATCGTTGATCCCTGTAGTCTCTTCTGTCATTATCAACCCTCCTTGCCGGCCGGTCATAATGATAATTATTTCGGGCTAGCTGCAATTCTTCCTCTTCAGCCCTGATCCTTGTCTCGCACTCGAGGTACAATACATCGAAAGTCCATGCATCAATTTCCCTAAGACGATCTTTCAGTTTCCATGCCTCAATTGAATCAGTGCGCAAGTTGTTAGCAAAGGTCAAACATGCCCACCTTTCTTCGAGATTTGGTATATAAATCTTCTCATCGTTAAATATTTTTAGAAACTGCTTGATAGTTTCCCCGGGTCGCTGCCTTACGTTCAAGATGTCTTCGACCCTTGGTGCTATCTTTTTTGCTCCCGTATGTGAACGAATGAATTTCGCTGACATGTCATCGAAACTTAGTATTTCGTTTTCGGGCAGCTGTAAATACCATTTCAGCGCTGCCCCCTTCAATGTCTCACAAAACTTTTTAAGGCTGACCGAATTGATCTCCTCGGAGGTCAAGTCATTTGCCTGAACCGCAACCGAAAACATATCAATGTGATCCCTTGGATCTGTGGTTCCATCGTATCTCAAGCTTTCTGGTAATTTGAAAGTCTTTGGTATAGGTAGTGGGGCTGCACTTGCTGGAAAAGGACGTTTTGAGATTGATTTTGTAATGCCTTTGTCAGCCAATTTCGGAACGCCTGGCAATTTCTCCATAAATGACTTGATTTCGTTGAACTTCTTATCGATGTTATCATTCATCATGGTCTGCATCGTTGCCATCATTCTTACTTCTGCTGTGACCGATGCCGGAGCTCCCATGGCTTCGGCGGCTGTACCCGATCCCCCTGATCCGACCCCTGCTGCAAGTCCCCCTGTTACGGCGCCCTGAGGAACCGAAGTCGGAATGCTTGCTGGGGGTGTGATCGGAGGGGTAGGTACTTTACTTCCGATAGAATTAGATAGTGCCTTCAACTGCTCTTGTATCATTTCGAACTGAGCATCATGCCGCTTCAGATACGCAAACAGTGCCGCGTTTGCGCTTCCAGAATCAGTTTCGACTGCGGGCTCTTCGCCTGAACGCCGCGTTTGGCGTGCGTTCAACTGTGAACCAGCAGGAATGTTGTCGTGAGTTGGATCCTGCTCGTTGTTGGTAGATTCATCGACCGCTTCAACACGGGCCGGAACATGAACCCCGTCATTGGGATTGAGTTGCTGTTGACCGTTCAAAGCGTCAATGTTACGTTCATCTGCCATTTCAAGACAAGAAAGCAAACGTAAGTAGTGTCAAGCGGTTCAAATTTCGGAATAAATCGATTGCCTAGACCCCACGGTGGGCGCCAAACTGTATTTCCCAAAAAATATATCAGGTTTTACAATTAGATTTATATTTAGTTGAGTCTTAGGCGACCGTTTTATATCTCAATTTGATCGTTTGATAGATAGTTTACGTAAATGAATTAATCGACCTCAAGAGTTTGATGCAGAAGTAATTCTAAAATCGATGTCAAGTAGATTCGGTATCAAGTGAATTCGACGTCAATTAAATCCGATGTCAGGCAAGGATATAAATGCTGTCTAACAAGTTCGAACTAAATGAAAGGACAGTGATATACGATGAAGTGACTTCGTTTTATCAAGATGCGCAATTATCCGAACACGATTATGATACTCGAATCAATGAAAATAACAGCAATACGATGACAACTAAGTGAAATGAATAAACATAAAGCAATAACGAATAAACAAACGTAATCGACAACAGATCCGATGAACAAATCAAATAGTTGCCAAATGAGTGACGATAACAGATTGTCCCAATTAAACACAGATTAAAAGATGTTACGATCAAGATAGATGCAGATCTAAACGAAGCAAGCAACAATTAAATAATCAAAGCAGTAAAGGCTTATTGTATTTGATGGATCGATGGATGTTGCTTCAATGGAAAGAACAGATCTCCCTCCACATTTGAACCAAATCACGATCGAAGCTTTAAATACAATGATGATCTTTTTCGTAACAAATTAACAAAGGTAAACGACACTGTTGAATATTTCCTTAACAAGAGAGTAGTGGTTTGAGGAGTAGAGTAATGTTTTTCTCAGATGAATGTGCCCCAAAATAGAAGATGAAACAGTATTTATAGGCTGACAATGAGCCTTTTCCAACCCTAGAAGGATTCTTCCTTTCCCACGTCTCTTTCTCCACAACTGCCCACGTCCCTTCAAATACGCTAAGTCGGTTCCGATAAAAGTGGGATAAGTTCATTAAAGCTTATCCGCTAAAGCCAGCGCCTTCGTGGTCATCTTATCAAGTTGTTGAAGCGAACCAACCGGCAAATGCCCTCGAAAGCAATAACCAAACCCGAACACACCATCTTCGTTTGAAGAACGAAAATCGACCAATACATTAAGCAACTAGAGTCTACATAAGCGGACGCAGCTAGCTCTTCGTTTTTTGCTGAGCAGCACACCGAGTTCATATTTTAAGAAACAAAATTTATCCACTCACATGATTTAACCTTTTTTTAAGATAAAATTCATGTCAAAAATGCAATTTAAATTTCAACTTTAATTTCCAACACTCTTTTTTCTAGAAAATAATAAAGTTGGGAACGTATGGCAGCAAACGCCTACCAAGTACCAACTCTAGCAAATCTAATATAACTAGAAGGTTCAAGGCGAACGGCCATAGGAAAAGAGTGAGTAACACGGATGGCATACAAGCGTGGGGTAAGGGGATAATCAGTAACTCGTGTTTACCTTTAAACCAAATTTTTGCTTTTCACACGCAACTGCTGCCAAAAGGCATTGCACAGGCTATTCATACTAACTCCACTTTTTCTCTTTTATCTTTTACACCCCCAACTACCCTGGGACCACCTCTCCTTAAAAATTTAATAAATGCCTTTTCAGTACGGGCAAACGAAATACATCAAGTTTTACCATCTCTAATTGATAAATGATGTAACAATTAATTATATATATATATATATATATATGGAAAATGGTCGTATCTACCCCTCTACTATCAAATATTAGTTATAACTCACATCCGTTATACTTTTGCTTGGTAACTATCCCTGTCGTTAAGAAAACTCACATATTTACCCCTACTTTTAACGGAGCAATGTTCCAGCCTTACTACTGCCACGTGGCGCGCATCCAAGCAATGATCCATTTTTATTTTTGACCCAATTAAATCATTCTATTTCTTGTATATGTTTAATTTTATAAATTATTCATTTACTTAATTTTAGATTTTTGAAATTATAAAATGATGCAACTAGTTTATCCAAATAAATCATACTCATTCGTTAATTAAAGATGAATCTTTAATTAATGTCACCCATCTTTCTCTCTTCTCTCTCTCTTTTAATTTTTTTTAATTGTGAAATTTTGGTGCTTTCATTTGTGGCTACTAATAATTATTTGTGAAAATTTCATCAAACCAATTATTTGAAACTTTTTTTTACCAATATATCTATGTATTATTAACAGTGTACAAATTCTATATTTTTTATTTGTACAAATATAACGTATTTATATATTTTTTCAAATATATACTTAATATGCACCAAATATAATTTTAACGGTGTTAATATAATATGCATGTGTGTGTGTGTGTGTGTGTGTGTGTGTGTGTGTGTGTGTGTGTGTGTGTGTGTGTGTGTGTGTGTGTGTGTGTGTGTGTGTGTGTGTGTGTATAGTGTATTAAATATTTATTTATTCACTAATATTTTTGCATATAAGCTCTTATTATTTATCATGTATTCATCTATTATTTATGACTCATTATATTTATGCTGAACATAATATAGACATGATATGTAGTATGTATCCATTCCGTATTATGCATTTTTTAAATTTAGTTATCAAAATATTTTTATATGAATTTATTACGTATCATGTATATATCTGTTATTCATATTTGTATGTGATATGTATTTCAATTGAGAGTAACTTTGAATTTCATAAAACTAAAAACTAAAGAGATAGCAACCATAATTCGTGGGATTCAGTTTGATCGGTTCCCTTAGATGACGCCTAATATCTATTAAAGAGACAAATAGTCTTAATTCTAGGCAACAAATATTTACCAATTTTTTGCTTTTAGTATTTGATTTTCCCGTATAATTGACTAAAAGCTATGCTATTTTTTATTTGGGGTTAGAGAAAATTAATACACTATATATAGACAGTTATTTATAATTTTTTGCACAAAAAAAAATCATATCCAAGTATATAATCCAACTCTCCATATTTTGGCTTGACAATATCGTCCGAAGAAGACCTAAAAAAAATGCCGATGTTTGGTACCCCAAACTCGCCCATGAAAATTCTTAAAAAATATGAAGATATAATATTTTTTGTTAATTGTTAGACACGTGGCAAAATTAATTGTAAAATATTATATTTTTTACATTAGCTAATTGTACCCGAGATTGGTTATTGGGTGTTCTAATTTGGGTTAAAGATTTTGGTTACTAATTGAGACTATAAAAAAAGGTGAGGCTTTAGATTAGTGCCACATGGCGGGGGCAAAGCTGGGGTGGGGTCTCTGCTAGATGGAGGGGTAGATATGTGAGTTTTCTTAACGGCAGGGGTAGATACCAAGCAAAAGTATAACGGAGGTGAGTTATAACTAATATTTAATAGTAGAGGGGTAGATACGACCCTTTTCCGATATATATATATATATATATATATGGTGTATTCTTGTTAAGTTTGGATATGGTATGAGAAAGAATTTTTTTATTAACTACTTCCTTATTACTATAATTTATGACACTTTTTATTTTTTGTCAATCCTAAAAGAATTACGTCTTTTTATATTTAGTAAAAATTAATCTTAACTTTTTATTTTATTTTTATTTAAATATTTTCTAACTATACAAATTTTTATGACTTATTAACTAAAATGTTTTAAAATTCTTCAAATACTTCACATAAATTGGGACGAAAGTTATACTTTGCATCATTGAGTGAGCCTATAGAGAAATTAAAGCTATTTCAATTGTTAGACTTCCTGACCTAAAAACGACTTTATGTTAGTAAAACTTGAAAGTACCTTTGTCTCCCCTAAAACAGTAAGCAAGCAACTGAAAATTGAATGCAAAATGATATGGTAGTAAAAAAATTCATGCAGAGAGCCATTTGATCACAAGACACTGTTTTTACTACGATAGGATCAATGTTTTAATTTACCTTTTATTAGTAATTGATATTTTCATCTTGCTAAAAGTTTGACATGTTAAGTTGAAAAATTATTTGTCAAATTCCAATATTCTTAACTAACTCTCGTTTATTAGTATGTGATTAGCAGCTACCACTAGTACATTTGACTTTTCATTACTAACTTTAAAGTAGCTATTTGAACCTATTCCATATTACAACCTTAGGTTATGAATTTATGTTTCACTGTTTACCTCTTAAAGATAAGGTCATATATAGCAATAAATAGTCCGGGGTGGAGCTACCTTCAACCAACAGTTCAATTGAACCTCCTTGATTGAAAAAAATATACTTGTGAATAGGGTAAAATTTAGTGGTTTCAGCATATATATAAGTTATTGAACCCCTTTAAAATGATGAAAAAGTCTAGTAAAATGCCCAAGGGATTCAAAAAGAGTTTTAAGTCACATAATGAAATCCTAGCTATGATATTTTGAACCTCCTTATATAAAATCCTGACTCCGCCTCTCAAATATCCCAATGGAGGATAACACAAACAAAATATGATTTGATTATCAAGTAGAGGCCAAAACAAATTACAGATTTCAAAGTGAGCTACTTACCAACTGCCACTCTCTCCTCACGTTACTTATTCCCTTTTAATATAAGATTATTCTAGTAAAACAAACAAAGGAATTTCATAGAAATTTGAGATTTGAATAGTTAATATATAAATTAATGAGATAAATCACAAGAGGATCAACGATAGTCCAATATCATCGGGAAAGTTGTAACATAAGCATGAGAACAAAGGAATTTCATGAAAAGTAGAAACCATTGGGCTTTGATTCTCATGTACCCTTTCAATAAAACTTTGTTTCCTTTTTTTACTTTTCTTCCTTTTTTATAAACCTTTTCTTTGTGTAAACTAAAAGCATCAGCAAGGGCAGTTCTATAGGTAAAACAAAGTATAAATTGGTGTGGGCCTTGATAACGTTCTAGCAGTAAAATGTACCCTCAAATGATACAAATGGTAACCTTTTTTGGGATTCTTAACTTTCTATACAACTTTTTATAAGAATAAAAGAAAGGAAAATTAAATAGAAGATCACTTACTTTTGTGAAGTCTTTACAAACAAAAATCATCATCATATTCCCTTTTGATAACGCACGCTTTCACTTGCCTTTTACGCGTTTTTCGAGCTCCTTAACCTTTTCCATTCCTTTTCTATCACTCCCACCACGTCTATCTTTTGACACAAAAGAAATAAAAGTTCTATCCTTTTTTTTTGGTGTCGATAATAATTTTCTGCACTTTACATGCAATCCAAGTTTAGATAATGTAGTTAATTAGGTGAAGAAACTATTACTAGAAATTAAAAAGAATTAAATAATTAAATTAACAGAATATTTTCTTTTGAATTTGGTTGTCTATACTCTCTCCATCTTTTATTCGTCATTAAAAATATCGTTTTAAGAATATTTTTAAAATCAAGATGGAATTATCTTGTTCTGTCCAATCCCACCCCTACTGTATTTAAGACATATGGTAATTAATTACTCATTTAAAGAATAGTATGCTTAATTACTTTTATGAATACTTTTATCAAATTATATTTCAATAGATTTGCAAAATAATTAAAAGACTGATAAAAGAACCGAAGAAAGTAACTCTTTAGAGGTTGTTGACAAGAAAATCCTTAATATGGAGGATTACAATAAGATATTGTTACACTTTCATTATGTAGGTTTCTCAACGCATTACTCCCATCGTGTGCTATACTAATTAAATTTAATAAGTGAATTATTTTATTATATTACCCTTTATCTCTTTTCAATCGCTTTTAAACTAAAATAAATACTATTGGGATGAATATTAATAAGGTTGAAAAAATATAATTCATGCTTTCTTCAGTGACGCTTGTTTGAATAAGCTTTCCAAAGTTCTCTCTCCTTTTAATATCCCGTAGAATCATCAAAAGTTCACTTTTAATCTAAGTACTTCACAAGTACAGTAGTTTATTAATTCTTTATAAATTGAATATCACTAACGATAGATAAGTGTCTCTTATTTAAATTTTCTGAATAAACTAAACCTAAAATTTAACATAATATAATGACGGATTGATAGAAAAGTAGAGTAATGATTCTTGACGTGCTTATAGGAGATTACGACAATTTTATATTCTTTACTGAGCAATTTTTTAAAGATGTAGATACTGAAAGGAAAAAATTAACTGAATATGCCGAGCTTAAGAGATGGAATCTACATTTACAACATTTTGTTTTTTTGCAAATTTCATATAATTAGTGAGCCGGTCAATGTTGACCATGTAAACGAGTAAAGAACATACACAATCGACCTTTTTGAATGATAATATTAAAACGATTTTATGGTGCTTCACTGCTTCTTGAAAATGGTCGAAGTGTAATCCAATTGGACAATTAGTAGCCACAATAAATTTATTCTGGTTGAAATGTATCTCTCAATTTTGTGACAGCAGTTCAAGCATTTATTAATGGCCTTTACATCATCTTGCAAGAGAAAGAGTCAAAATTTTGTTGCATGGAGACGCATAGAGGATCATATTTGCGATTCCTATTTCTCCAGAATCTTTATCTTTGCCAAAACAAATATAACTCACCCCACAGAAAATCAACACTCAGGTAGGGTAATTATCAAAATAGCAGTAAAAAATATGTTTATATCTAAAATTTGCTTCCAAGGTTAAAAAGTTAAATTTGTAGTAGGGTCACAAGCAATACAGTAAAATACGAGGAAAGTAAATAAAGTTAAGGAATAAATAATTGAGTGGAAAAGTAAATACTTGTATTCCTTGAGAATAATCGGATTCTGTGTGAATCACATGCTTGTACAATATAATGTAACGAGGGGTATTTATAGCTATGGTTTATCCAATCCCAATTATGGTAAAATACAAAGACTAATAAGGTCGTGAATCTGTTTATTCAAGGCGGTGGTAAATACTTACCCTAACTAGGAGACTGCAAACCCTAAGGTGGCGTGATGTATACCTTGCGTCCCAGAGCCCGTACCTACTGAGAGGTCGTGGCTTGGGAACAGACGTGTATCCTCTGCACCCGGTGACTTATAAATTAAGTCTAGTCTTTGCCAGCTGGACTTGTTTCTCCGTAATCATAGGTGGCGTATTTTTACCTACACAATCAGTCCCCCCACTTGCTGAGTGCTGACATAAGCAGTCAGAAGTGAAAGACACATGCAAAAAAGAAGTGTGAAAGGATACCTCACTGACTCCTTGATACTCGTAGTCTTTTTGACCGAGATAGACATTAATTCCTTCTGAAATCCTACACGTCTTCATTTGATTGGCTGCTGACGATTCCATGCACCTTTTCCATAATTATTTTTTACTGCGTCGAATCATTTCATATTTCTAGGCCATAATTATATTGACCGTTTCAAGCTCCATCCTTATCTTATTCCGCCTATAAAAGGGATTTCATAGTAGATGCAAATCACAAACTTCTTCAGAAAATATATTGTCCTCCATAGAACTTTCTCATGAAAGAATAACTTATTTTCTTCAAAATGTTTGCCTTTGATCCTGGTTTGATATTTCTAGAAAAACTTCTTCATTCAGAATAGATGGTGTCTGAGAAAATTGAGAGCAAAGAAACTTCCATAGTTATCCTTCTTTGTTCTTTCATTCATGATAGAATGAATGAAGTCCCCCCAAGTTATGAAGTTTAATCAAGACCTTAACGAGGTTCTCTGGAATATCTTCTTTATGGTATGTGCACTGATTAAGGTGCGCTCGTTTTCTATAACGCATCGGTCGTTGTGATATTCATCCTATTATATAGAGCTCTCAGCAGAGGAATTCTTGCCAAGCAGGACTTCTGCATCTGCTCGTCTTTTGGATTTATGGGACAAATAGTCCATCGATAGCGCCACTTGACGCGGTGGGGTCCTTGCTATGATCTTCACTCCTTCTCATGGTGATTGATATATAACAAATTTCTCCAGAACCTTTGCATCCAAGCGGTCGCGTACTTCTGCCCTTGTTTGCAGTTTGGAGGTTACATCAGCTTCCAATTGTCAGGAAAAGAGGGGGAACATGGCACTTTAATAGCCACTGGTAGTTCCATGTTGGTGTCTCTCTATGTGGTACCAACTGAAAGTGTTGGTTTATGCGCTGCTTCTCCCACCGTTCTATTGAGGGATTCCTCAGTTGAACTAGTTTTCCAACGCCTGTGGGACCACGGTATGATAATATTGTTGCTTGGAGTTGGTCATGTCCCTCTGCGTGCTGATAGAGATCCCAATGCAAAAGCTACAATCCAGATGAAGGAACTTGGTCATGCTAAATCCATAAGAACTTGCAGTTTTAGCTTTTTGAGACCTTTTAGTTCCTTACGAGTACTTGTACTGAACAATATTGTATCAAAAGAACTTGATTATATATTTTAAGCCTACGGGCCTTTGATATTAATGAAAACGGACATTCATCAATTTTTTGTGCATACTTGCATAATTACTTGTAATGTAGTCAAGCAGCATTTTTTGGTGCCTTTTTGAGCGTTTGTCTTTTAAAGACGGGTGTGCGCCTGTTGGACGCTGTTTTATGCATGAACAAACGATGGCTTAAATTGCATCTGCGATAGAAGATTTAAATTGGGGAAACGCCTGCTCCCGCAAGGGGACATTTTTATCCCGTTGTATGTAATAGGGCATTTTTGCGTTCAAGCTAGAACGACTGTACTTGTCCACTCATGTGCTTAAGTCTTAAACGGCACGATGCGAACGGGTGTCCCCACCGACATGTTGGTGCAAGTGTTGAATTGACGATTTCAACATGCGATAATGCCTGGTGGTTTAACCAGAAGTGATCTAGCTTTAAGCAAGTAGTTTACTCTATTTTTATAATAAAAAGTGAGTGTATTCAACTTAAATTGTGTCGGGGCTATGAATAGTTGGATCATAGATGGATATGATTGTAAAACTGGCTAAGTAGTAGTAGTTTTATTGATAAAGGGGGCGCGAAGCCAGTGAAAGTTTAGCAAACTTTAATTAATAACAACAGGGTTGAGCGCCTGTTAGAGTAACAGTAAAGAAAAGAACACGAAAAAGGTGAAAATACATGTCTTGAGTATAACAAGCTAGCTGACCTTTTCAGGAATAGTACTTTCTAAGCCAAGAGATGTTCCAATTATTTGGAATGGTTGTTCCTTCCATATCTTCAAGGACGTACGCACCTTTTCCAGCTATACCTTGGACCTTGTACGACCCTTTCTAGTTTGGGGATAACTTACCCGCGTTGTCCTCTTTGGTTCTCTAGGGTACTTTGCAAAGAATTAGGTCCCATATGTTGAAGGAACGCAAGTTTGTCTGTGCATTGTAGTGTTGCTCCACCCATTGCTTCTAGGCTGCTAGGCGAACGGCTGCTATCTCTCGTCGCTCGTCTAGGAAGTCAAGTGAAGCTGATAAAGCCTTGTTGTTTGACCCTTCTTCAGTGAATGACCGTCGCAGGCTAGATTCTCCTATCTCTAGGGGCATCACTCCGTCCGTTCCATATGTTAGTGAGGATGAAGTTTCCCCCGTGATAGCTTTTGTTGTGGTCCGATAGGCCCACATAACCCCGGGTACCTACTCCGGTCACTTTCCCTAGGCTTTCTTGAGTCGTTTATTCAAATTCTCCACAATAGTCTTATTAGAGGACTCGGCTTGACCATTGGCTGCAGGGTGATAAGGCGTTGATATTGTCCTTTTTATGTTCCATTCTTTAAGAATACTTTGATTTCGGCCCATATGAACGGAGGTCTGTTGTCACAGGTGTTCTCCACAGGGATGCCGAATTGTCACATGATGTTCTTCCAAATGAAATGTATCACCTTGTATTCCCGGATTCGAGAGTAAGCTGCTGCTTTAACCATCTTAGTAAAATAGTCTGTTATGACGAGCAGGAATTTGATAGCTCTGGGTGCTTTGGGCATGGGTCCCACAATATTCATCCCTCGTTTTATGAAAGGCAATAAGGTGATTTCAGGAAGCGCAATTTATTGTGCATCGGTTGTGATTGGTGAGTCAGTCTTGGAATTCAACTTGCGCCAATAGGTAACTGAATCATTATGCCACATGTCGTGTTGTGATACGTATAAGATTTGATCCAATACATATAGTCCCCGCACTTTTCAGCTGGATCTCACGAAGCTGTTGGAAAGTGAAGAAGTTTTCTGGTAGGAAAGTAAATGTGACTGTCACCGCCGCTGGCCTTGAATTGGAAAATACTTTTGCATATTCGCTTCTAAGTTTTCCGTGGCCGAATGTGACTATTCATGCTTTTGAAGTGTTTCGTAGGTCATCATCCTATGTTGCTCGCTTTCTTTTTACTATCATATATGCAGAATCTTTTCATCATTACTTTTACTCCATTTTCTTCATTACTACTTCTTCTTCTCTTACAACTATTGCTTTCAGTAATGTTGAATTTCAAGTTGTTTCAAAATCTTCTACTGCTAGTGATCCTGAATTGGATGTGCACCATTCAATAGCTAGGCCTCTTCAGACTGACGCTTCTATTACTGCTTCTATTACCAGGAGAAATTCTTCTAAGCCGAGAAAGAAGACCAAATTAGAACCATAATCTACTTCTGGAGGAGATTTCTTCTTAGAAGCTTGGAACTCACCCTTAACGGTAGCCCTTTGAACTCTTTCAATAAAAATATTGTCGTCTTTTTATCGAATATAAATGATTCAAGTCTTTCCCGGGTTTGGTCGGATTGTAAATAGAAATAAAGATCTTCGGGCCTAATGCTTTTATCTATCAGTTCATATAGTGGACCACATCTGTGGCTATTCATTCTTTTATTCTAACCCATTCTTCCTCGACTTCAACTTCTCCCTTGACCTTCTTATCGACGAGATGTGCCACCGATACCACATCTGTCTGGCATAGGCTGAAACTCAGATGTTGAGGGTACTTTTTTTTTTGAAATATATTTGCACCTTGGCACATCTCCCTTTTTTTTTCTCAATTAATTTATGTATATACCCCGAGGCTTCTCTGGGGAGGCATGCTGACCATTCTGTCCCGAGTAGATAAAGCTATTATATCTGATGTAGATGGAGATAATGACCACCAGTGACTCAGTCAATTTATGTGCGTCCCAGCTATTGCGATTTTACTCGAGGGATTAGCAAGCCCTTTCCCCGAGCAATGGATTTTATATTTCGTAAGTCATTATTCGCTTAAAAAATCTGTCGTCCCCTTTTTCTTACTTTCTACACATACAACTTCTGTTGTCGAGGTTCCAAGGACCAAAGATGCTGATGAATAGATCAGGGAAATCCTTGACACTTTTGCTCCTCTTCCACGACATTCAAAATCTATTTCCGCTGTGAAGGAGATCAAGTTAAAATTCTATGGTACAACTTCAACATCTCCCGCTTCATTGTATGTGGTAACTTTCAAACCTCCAAAATTTTATTTTGTGGCATTGGTTTTGCTATCTGCCACTCTGCAAGCAACTTCTCCTTCTCCTTATCCTCGAATTTTCATTTAACTCCCAATTTTGTAAGAGTTCTGTTCCAACCTTGTTGGACTCTTAGCTCATGGTCAGGAAGCGAATGTTACCAGTGACTCGTCGAGAAAAGAGGAAAAGGTCCTCAGAAGAAGAGAAAAAGGAATCCGGAGTGGTTGATAGCCCCCATCAGCCCTCTTGTTAGATGGAGGAAGTAGAAATAAAAAAATATAAATTTTCCCGGGTTCTAATAAAAAAATAGATTTCTATAGGAATTTGCCCCTTACTCTTCTCAAACAGGGAAAAGTGGAACTCTAAATCTATTAAATAAGACCAAGAACAAAGCCATACCACGCCTTCAGGAGAAAGTAGTCGATATCTATTAAATAAGACCAAGAACAAAGTCATACCACGCCCTCAGGAGAAAGCATTGATTCCTTAGCGTACCTATCCATTGAGGAATTCTTCCTTCTTGCGTATGTGTTATAGCTCATAGCCATAAGCCCCAAATTCCTTGGCAAACCTCTCATTCTAATTCAATGATCTTCGAATGCGGTAAGGTTTCCCATCACACGGCTCACCAACTTGATGGATTCGTGGAAAAAAGTAACATCCGAGATTTGTGAACATACTTGCTTGGGACAGAGAATCCTAAAATAGAACACAAGGCAATCTCATAGGTGAAGCTTCGATTTTTTATAAGTAGACTTTGAGACCGTTAGAATAAGAACTAAATAAGTTAGAAATTCGTACGACCCCCAATCGTTAAGTGAGAGATCGGTGCCAATAGATTTAGAAGATTATGTTGTTGCTCTAATCAATAATGCACCCGTTAATAATGTGCCAACCACCACAGTCTCCTTGCCCCCAAGGCCTCTTGCAGGAGAACGAGCCATCTATACAGAGGCGGTAGTTGTTGCGGCTTTAACGGAAACTCTCAGGCCTTCCTATATAAAAAGAGCAGGACAAGCGCCATCTTCAGTGTCTGCGACTTTGTCGGCATCCATGCCACTTTCCGTCCTTGAAGCTAGCATGCACCTTTATTTTATATCAATTCCAGAGAATACAAAATTTTATTGCCCATCCAGTTTGAGTCATATCTTATCTACTCTCGATGTTGGATCCTTTGGATAATGATTGGTTTAATCAACAACGTTTTGATAAGCTGTTAAACAAACTTGCCACTTCTTCTTTCCGGGTGCTCCTCTTATCTTTAATTATAATTTTTCTTAACTCACAACTTTCTCTTTGCAATATCACATGAACATAATAGATACCATAAGCTAAATTTCTAACATGTGGAAAAATATCTCAAGCCTCATTGCTTCCCACTCAAAGCTCCAGGAGGAGACTAATCTGTTAGCATTTTACCTTCATATTTATTCCTTTTAGATTAGCTTTTGAATCTTTTTAGTCTATGATTATGCACAAATCTTATGTAAATCTCCATATTTCAGTTAAATGATGCTATGCAATGCTTACAAGCTAAAAAGAGAAGAAAAAGATAACATAACATAAAGTTTGGCTACAAAATAAAAAATGGAGAAATGCAAGTGCAGATGGAGGTCTGCCCCCATTGATCAAAGGGCTAAATTGCATAACCAACTACCGGATGAGGCAGAGAGTTCAAGAGATGAAGAGATAGAGTTTCTACGAGCTGTGCATCCTAATCGCCGGCCTCTGATACATGAAGTAATTGCTGAAGGGTGGCCACCCAATTATCGGTCGTTCACCGACAGTTATAGTGAGCTCTAGACTTCAGATCCTGAAGAAAGCTAATTCAGTCGCTTTATTGGCTCCCGCTGATCCTAAAATGTGAAAGATAGAAGACTAGTTAGTTGATGGCCTTCGGCGGCCAAAGAATTGCAATGGGCGGCCGCCGAATAATCAGCCAAATGTTTTTACTATAACGAAATAGAAATTTTGTAAATATTATTTTAGCTTACAAACTCAACACTATAATTAGATAATTAGATCTTCAAGACAAATATCTGACATCTTACACTTTACTTTTGAAATATCTTGTAACTTGGGGAGTAAGGCAAGGGTTTTAACATACTTTGTAAGAATCCAAGCCTTCTTATTTCAATCTAGTACTTATGATTCTTGCAATTTCAATCCATGTTATTCTATGTAAGACCTTAGTATGAGTAACTAAACTCATACTAGGAGTTTATTTACAATGACTCGATTCTTTAACAATGGATTCTTGATTTTGTTTCACAAAATTTATGGGTGAATGTTTATCTAGTTCTTATCATATTTCCTATCCATGTTTAAGGTGTGGACACACTTGGACTAAACTCCACTTTGCTTTCATCTCCCTAATAGGGTTGAAAGTGAGGGTTTAGCAAGGATTTAGGTTATATTGACTTGCGAGTCTACCCCATCTAAAAGAGTAACCAAAAAGGATTATTCCTGCTTGGGTCATAGAAATAGGTCTTTATGCGCTTTTTTATTGACCATAACAGACTTAGCGAAGTAGACCCTCTCTACACCTTTCAGTTTTAGAGTGTTACATGTATAGGTTCGACCATTAACACTTTACCCATGAGATTTGTAAGACGAAATTGGCATCCATGTTAAATGAATCTTGTTTGCGTAGATAAACCCCTAGCCTCTAATCAATGTTACACCCCGTATATCCAAAGTGAGGTATATCCTTCTAATGACATGCTAAGAATGATTTAAGTGAGTTTAAAGTCATAATATGACCATATATGATGTTTATATTTTGAATATAAAGTTTGGAAAAAATCGGATTTAAGTTGCGGAAAAACCGACAAAGGAAGTGCCTTGTAACGAAGCTTTTTCAGTAATTAATTCCGTGTATTAGATGAGGTTTTTTGCGGACATATGATATACCAAATTGAAGGTCTTGGAGTATAGTTTCCAACACTTTTGACGGTTTGTTCATACAATGTCTGGATAAAAAGATTTGAGCATGAGAAGTCAGGCCAGAAAAAGGAACATAAGCGCAAAAGAGGACTAAAACTGAAATATTTCGAGTATAAAAGGAAAACATGTCTTCATTTTCGTTATTTCCAGAACCTACATGATAGAAACAGTGCTTATATGAAGGTTTAAGCAACTTTTATGATTTTTAAGGAAGGACACCAATCTTAACTCGAAATTGAAGACGGATTGCGTCAAAATGCTCTACGCAATTAAGGTAACGTTATGCTACCTTCAATTTCGTCTACAGCTTGAGTTTTAGAATTACTTCATGACTAAGTAAAGTACCTAAATGCTGTATTATAGCTTTTTTAAGCTTTAGAAGGTGTTGAATTGAAGGGAAACAAGGTTGAGAAGCAAGAAACATCAAAGGTATGTAAGGCTAAACCTTTCTTTTGGCAAGACATGTATCTTGTAGCTTTTGAAGCTTTTTTTAGTTCCAAAATTGATGATTCTTGTGGGTAAATTGTATGGCATAAAGGTGATAGTATATGTGCTTAATTAGGTGCTATGAACCACGGCAAAAGATGTCCAAAACAGTAGTACAAAATGTTTCAAAATCTGGAAAATTATTTTATCTTCGAACAGCTGTTAGTAGTTTGAGTATACCTCCTTGTAAAAAATTGATATTGAGATGATTCAAGATTTCCAGGAACCCTAAGACATATATATAAAACTTTCATGAAGACCATGAAGTCTATATCTTTGATCTACACTCTGAAAATTAGGTCGAAAGGCAGGACAGTGGTGCTGTCCTGACATTCTATCAGCGGATTTGTTATGTCATCCATTCGTCTCATCTTGTTATCCATTTAACATGTTTAAGTTATCATTTTATCCGGGTATCCATTCCCGTGTGTAGTATAGTGTTGGTTCTGTTTTTGCGGATCATCCAGTTTTAGGAGAAACTCTGCCGAAAATTTTATAGAAATTCAAAGAGTTGGACAAATTCTGAGTTCTAGGTTGTGTCTATAATTCTATCCAGAGTTTTCTTCTCATTCCTTTGAGTCTATATCTATTGTTGCCACATGTGTTATACCTCATACATGCTTATGCTTATGTTGTGATCATGTTATGTGTGATTTGGAGTCCCTCATAGATTCTGGACATTGGACACACAGTCCGGTCGCGTGGGTATCAGGTTCCTAACCGGATTGCCCTAAGATGTGAGGAATGAAACCTTTAGCCTAAATTGATATATTTTTCTGCTTATTGAATAGAGTGGGATCGTTTGACCGGGAAACTAAAGGATAAAGCGGTTGTTGATTAGTCGTACTAACTTTTGGAAGAGGTAAGTGTTTATATCCATTTCTTTGGAGGCACATGGCCTCGTGGATTTTCTACCACGTGTTCCTTACGTGTGTAGCTGCCGATAGGCGTACTCATTACGCCTTAGCTTTGGATTTACATTATATATTATATGTTATGTTCTGTTGTTAGTATTGCATTGAGGATCTGAGCATTATACTCTGGCTGAGAGTTGACATATACTTCCCGGCAGTCGATGAGAGTCCCACGCCGGTGAATGGTTATCATTGCATCATATTGAGGGTAGAAGGATTCCGCTCTTGGAGCAGGAGGATTCCGCTCCATTGCATCATATTGAGGGTAGGAGGATTCCGCCCTCGAAGCAGGAGGATTCCGCTCCATTGCATCATATTGAGGGTATGAGGATACAACACTTTTACTTTATTGTTGATGTTAGTCGATATCGTTAGTTTAAGTTATAATTTTACCTTTTTATTTAGGAATCACCCAAGTAACTCTAAGTACTAGTTTGATATTCAAATCACTTAGATTATATGCTAGCTCCATGTGGAATCGACCCAGACTCCAAGTTGGGTAATTATACTTTGATGATCGCCCCTCAGCCGATGACTTTGACCTTGCCCGAGAGCTTATGAGGAGGATATTGCTTAAAAAGACTGTCCCATCTTCTTCAAAAGGCACTTAAAGTGATTCTGAAGAAAGGCTACGAACTTTTGGAAATTCATGTGAAAGGGAAGAACAAAACTTCAAGTGTTGCTCTTTGCATCCTCTTTTGAGAATATCGTCCTTCTCTAGACTTTTGATGTAGCTCTTTCTTCCTTTATTTAAGTTTATTTGAATAATGGCCTCACTGGACACTTTTTGTTTTGTACTTATCTTTAAGACCCTGATTTAAATGAGCATCTTGCAACAGCTTTCTTGTGTATGTTTGTTTTATTTTTACCGTTGTTTGTAGCCTGTTTTACTCGACTCGAGGCATTTTTATCTTGGATCATTAAGTTGAGAGTAATATTTTTGAATGCGGGCCCTATATAAGTGCGAATGAAGAGTGTCGTCCCATTTTTATGAAAGCATGAAGGCAAATTCTCCAAGTAATAAAGCAACGATGTAGCATTTGAAGTTGGATTCCATTACTTGTAAAAAAAAAAAGCAGCTCTTGGGCGTGATACACAATAAGTTGTAACGACATGGCCGTTGTAAACAAAAGATGTAAAATGTTCAAAAAATTTCACATTTAAGAAATAGCTGCTTATTGGAATGTGAGAATGAGAAAGATTGATGAAGATAGCCATTTGAGCTTCTTTAGTTTCTTCTTCTACTCCGAGTCCTATGTAGTGTCGTCCCCCCAATACTTAAGCTTGAGGCATGATGCCGGATATTGAAAGATCTCTGCAATCCCCTAAGTACTTATCGCGACGCTTTCTTTGAGATTTAACTTTTTACTTCTTGAAAAGAAAATAAGCAAGGTCGAGGTTTTTGGGTGAAGACAATGCTAGAAAGGTCAGAGTTTGTTGACCCTGCATTAGAACGGTTGTTGTTCTGTTAGATGGTTGTGCGTGAAATTTTACATCATGTCTTTTAGTTTGGCCTACATCAAAATTGTTAGTACCAATAATTGATGAATATACAAAGTAGATTATAAAGTGTTATCAAGAAGAACCAAACATATTAAAAAGGAACATGACTGATTAGAAATCGATTTTTTTTTTTCAAACGTGAAATATTCCAATTACTCGCTATTGTTTCTCTTTTTAGTGAATTTTAACTGATAAGTCCCCTTTCCAATCACTTTGGAAACTCGATAAGGTCCTTTCCAATTTGGGTACAGCTTCTCATTGGCTTTCTGCATACGTTGAGTCACTAATATATTGAAAATTTGCGCTTAAATGCAACTATTTTAGACTAATTTTAATGTCCTTACGCCTTATTATTTGTGTAAATCTTATGTTTATCTCCATGTTTCAGGAAATTAATGAGAATCAGTGTACAATGCCAAAAGAAGAAAGAAAAGAGCAAAAACAAACGAACTTTGGTGACGAGCTCTGGGCGTATATGATTTTATGCTCGTACTCTGTCAAATTATAGTATAGTTTAAGATATCATCCCACAGAGATTGAAACCACCTAGGCTACAAATATATACTGTCTTTGTCACTATTTGAAAGAATCAATTTGGTGATATGAGAGTTATTTAATAGTCCTAAAAATTTAAATAACAGTAGAGTAAATATTTTATGGATTTTTAAAGTAAATAAAAGATAATAAAGATAAAGGTTGAGATACTTTGAATCAGCAAAATAAAACTTTTATAATAAAATCAAAATTTCATTATTTCTTCTCCGTTTAATGACATGATCGCTTATTTCTAATACAACCAAATCACATAAAAGTAACCAATTAATAACACCTCTTTCGGTTAATGTAGTTAATCGATTGACAGTGAAACAGAGACCTTGTTCAAAGAATGATCATTCATTTCTAATACAACCACTTCACTTAACCACAATATATTAATAGCACCACTCGCGCTTATACTATTAACTTATTGATAGTCAGTGACATTAAACAATAATTGATTAATAACACCTCTTTCGATTAGTATAGTTAACCGACTAAAGTAATGATTTAAACAAGAAGTATCTTAGTTGAGTACATCAAGTGAGCAAAAACCTCTTTCGATTAGCTTTTACTAAATCAATAATCTTATTTGAGTCAACTCCTCTGTGAGAATTAGAATTGAAAGAAATAAGATAAAGATTATGGTTAATCCTGGTGTATAAAGATGATAAAGAGAAAACCCCAACATAAGAATATAATAAAATCAAGACTTCCATTATAAAAACTTTATCAAGCTTCAACTAATATCCCAACCAAAGAAAATTACTCCATTATGGAGAAAAGAAAATAATATTTCTACAAAGAAGAAACAACTTATAAAACTAAAATAAAGCTAATAGAGAGGTGTTTATTTTTTACACCGAAGATCGGATGCCTTGGTTCATCGTAGAAGACGATCTATTTATAGGGGCTGAACTTAGGCAAAAACCGTAGTAATGTCATTACTAAATTAGTAATGCCATTACTGGAACAATGATGCCATCTCTGGATTAATAATGCCTTTACTGGAACAATGATGTCATATCTGGATTAATAATGCCATTACTGAGCCAATATCCCCATTTCTAGAACAATGATGCCATCTATGGGTTTAAATTTTGCACGTGTTGTCTTCCTTTTCCACTGTGGATATTCTCAATTCTTCTATGCTTACTTGTTCTTCTATTTTCTTCATTCTCTTTACCTGCAATATGTTTTAGAAATATTTGTACATATTTGAAGATAATACCATATATTTTATTTAAAAAATATTAATATATATGATAATTTATGTATTTAAAAATATATAAAATATATAATTATCATTTGGCTACAATTGAGGACAAAGAGATAGAGCAGCAACAGGATTGGCACCTCGCCGAATCACCGACCGAAGAGGAGGAGCCATTCACCGAAAGAGGAGAGAGTTCAAGAGCTCAAGGTCATTCTATTCTACAAGAACGGTGGACCGTCGGATTTAATGCTGAAAGCACTTGGCAACTCCGCCGAAGTAGAGGCGACTTCGCCGGCCTTCATAGTGATTTCAGGAAATCTGCGGAAGGTTGAAGACATCAGCCGCTTGGATTGCGCCTCTGCCGAACTTGCACCACAGAACAAAACATAGAAAAATTAGAGTTGCTTCGGCGGCTGTGCACTTTAGTAGGCGGTCCGCCGAATAACCGGCGGCCTAAAGGAAACATGGCGAAAATGTTAATTTTGTAATTACTAGTCTATTTTTCAAATCCTTGCCTATAAATAGACCATTATGCCCCAAAGGCAAATATACCTAGACATAAGCTTATTTTCAGCTTTAGAATATACTTGGTGCACTTTTGAATATTTTTGAAGGCAATCAAGGGTTTCTAACACAAAAACTTTGTAAGGATTTCATCTTCCATATATTCAATTACATATTTTTTGCCATTTCAATCTTTAGTATGATTGTGTTGGACCCTAGTATGAGTATTATCCATGACGACTTGGTTGTTTTAACTTAAAACTTGTTCTTAATCTCATAAAATCTTTAGGTTAAGATGAATCTAGTTCTCTATCGTACTTTTCTTGACTAGGGTTTGAGGCACGACCATACTTGAACCTAACCATACTTTGCCTTCATCACCCTAACAGGGTTGATTGCATAGGTTTATAAGAACTAACGAGCATTTGAGTTATATTGGCTCACGAGCCTACCACATCTAAGGGAAAAGACCTAAAAAGATGATTCCCGCTCGAGTCTTTGGACTAGGGTTATATGCGCCTCGTTATTGAGCCCAACGGTCTCAATTAGGTAGATCTTCTGACTTCATATGTTTCCATATTGTTGGCTCAACTCCGTCCATGGTTTTCGTCACAACTACTGAATAACTGCAAGTTGCTGGATGCTCTCCTCGTACTGCCATAATCCCCCACTAGGATGGGAATCTCACAACTTGATGAAAAGTCGATGGCACCGCTCTAAATGCATAGATCCCCTACCCTGAGAGGTGTTTCTTTTATTCAACCTTGAGTGTGGACGGAACAGTGTGATTTCTCTAGAGTAGTCTGGCTACCTCCGTTGAAGCCCTTCAACTCTGAAGTCCTTTTGATTATGATATTTGTCTGCCGTATTTCTTCGACAGCTTCCTCCCAAATTATGTTCATATAGCTTCTTGAGTTGACCAAGACTCTCTTGATATAAGAATTAAATATACAGAGGGTGATAACCAAAGCATCATGATGTGGGAATAATAGCACATTTGAATTATTATTGTCAAAAGCCACGGTGTTACTACCATGAACTTAATTGTCCTGCCTCCTTCGCGTTGTGGAGATTTTGACAGATTTTTTGTACACGACCTCGCTGAGTTTTGACCCTAATATGATCACATTGACGGTGCGCTCTTCTCCTGAAATGATTGAGTTTGGACAAATAACAAGTAGAAAATCAACGAGGTCTTGGAAAAATTAATAATTGTTTGGGTCCCACAGTGGGTGCCAAACTTTTTAACCTAAAAAATGACTTAATAAATGAACTAATTTAAATTTTTAATTAGGCCATAAGCAATAAATTATATCAAGACTCATATAAAAATGACAAGAAAATCATGAAGTAGTAAATCGATCGAAATTAAATAAACATATCAGCTTATTTGTGTGCCCGATAAATATAGCCTCCGGCTAGATAGATTTTTTTAATATAATAATTGGTAAATAACACAAAGTATTTCAGAAAGGGATAAAGAGAGAATATTCATATTGCTTTGTAGTAGTAAAAGTAGTAGTGGTGATTGTCAGATGGTTTACATAAGAGGAAAGACGGGGTTTATATAGCTATGGTGATCCTTAATGTCGTACATATAATGAGATTTGTTATTTATTTCTTCTAATCATAACGATCAGAACCATGATTATGTAAGTAAATTATAGATATTCTATCTGTAATGATTGTTGTGTAACCAATTTCCTGGGTCCAGGGAAGCAATAACATTGTTTGGGCAATTCAATTATGCACCCGTTGTGACCGTGGAGTCAGTCTTCGAATTCAATTTGTCCCCGTAGGTAGCCGAATCGTTTTGTTATGTGTTGTATTGTGATACTGTGTAAGATTTTACCCAATACATAAAACACTTAGAATGTTGGTTTCATTGAATTCTAAATAGCCCCAGCACAATAACTTGTGCACATTAGGAATCCGAATGATCCAACAATGACACTTTTATTTACCCTTTTTCATATGGATTTGAAAATTAAATGTTCACTACTATCTTTGGTAGCAGTATATTTGGAAATTCGGTATCTTTAACTACATCATCTTTTATGCTAAACATTTGTAATTTGTTTAAAGTAAAGTATAAATTACTGTCTCTTTTCGATGTATGACTGAAGTTCCAAGAATTTACTTCTCTAAAAATACAATAGACTTGTCTTTCGCTTTTCCATTTGTTTTGCATTACATTTTTAACGTAGGACATAAATCTTGAGTTGATCTCAAGTATAATAATTTAACTTTATTCATTATAAAATAAAGTTACAAAGCTATTGCTTATGGATTAGTAATGAACTTGTTGTAACTAGCAGTCCATTTAAATACGTGAGTAAGAAATAATGTAAATATGGCACATGGAATTATTCTTAGTTATGTATGTTTTTGATATTTGACGAAGATCCTTCTGCTAACTTCAACCAACCAATTACGCCAAACTTGAAGGTGTTTGTGGTAACACCAAAGTACCTTTATAAGTTACTTCTTATTAGCCGATCTGGCACAATTCGATAACATAGAACTAACAAAACACATAGCGGGTTAAGCAGTTTTGCAAATACGCTTGTATCTTCTAGTTTCTCCAACACTCAAGAACTTTAGAACTTCAGCAATTCCACTTATTCAATTTCTCTTAAAGTTTGCTTTGAGTTCTTTTTGTGGAGGTGCGTATGTATAAGAGAATAACTTGAACTATATAAGTTAGGATTAGCCACGAGAGTTCTAGGTAATTGAGATAACAAGTAATAGAGACCAAAATCATCTCAATCAAGGAAAGCTACTGAATATCGATTTGTATACAAGAAAATGACCTTAGAAAAATTTATTATGTTTATTATTGATTATTTTACTAAATTTTCTAATATTACTATAAAAAATTGTATACTAAAACAATATACACCATTAAAAAAAAAATCTTTCCACCTAAATGCCATATTATTTCTTTACATATCATCAAGCCTCAGGTTCCATCAACCCCTAACTTAAAACAACCATCTATAGATCTCTTTCATAATTATTGTAGTAATATTCCCATCCCCATACCCCAATGAAAAGAATAGAAATTCAAATTACACCATAATAAGAAAACTCATTCCATGTTAGGCCCTATCAATAATGGAGGATACATGATTGTCAAAAAGGACCTTTTTCTTCCTCATAACAAAGTTTGCTTAAATATAACAAAAGGACTTTATTTTGTAAAGATTTCTCTCATTGCTGCAAAGGTGTCATTGGTTTGTCCTAACAAATAACAAAAACATGAGGTACTTTTTCTTCCTTCAAGTTCAAAATTGCCATTGATAGGATTATGATCAAGAACAAAAGCTACTCTCAAAGGCTAATTGATGGAGTATTATGAGACAATAGGGCCCATAACTCTTTTCACTAGTGCAAGTTAAGCCCCACCTCACTTTATGCACATATGAAGAATAACATATGGTAATCATGCCATCAAGGTCAAACTTTAAGCAAACACATAACAACAACTTACTCACAGCTTGTGGAAAAGAGGATGGGGGTAAATGAAATGATACCCCTCCATGCGCCCCCCCCCCCCGGGGTTCCCCTCATGCTCTTCCCCCAAACCTCACCCAACCCCACCCTCAAAAAGATTTTGGTAGCTTCTTGTGTTCAAAGCAAGTAGATTTTGAAGCTTCCACTCCCTCCTTTTTACCCTTCTACTTTTAATATTAATTTGGAATATGAGGTCAGTGGCTTTGCTTTTTGATGAGAGAAATTAGGAAAAGGATGCACCAATCAAGCGATGCCTATTGCTTTTCACAAACTAGAAGAATTGTGTCATCATTGCTAAAAAGAAAGAATCTAATGACTAATGGAGAAAAAGTTGTTTTTTCTGATGTATGTTTTAAAATGTTTTTCTTCTGAATAGTGTATCGCAGAGAAGTCATTAATTAGCCTTTTCTATAAGGTTGCTCTTGGGGGGACGGAGCTAAAATCGGGTAAAGGGTGATCATCTCCATTGCTTCCACCTTACTATTATTTGTTTTACTTTCATTTTTGTAACATTAACATTTTTATGATTACTTTCTTAAATAAAGTTTGCCAATTGTATACTGGTAAATCTGCCACTCTTAACTTAATAGGTCAAATCGTTAGCCGGAGTTCAGTTTCGCATCCAAACTGACAAAAAAAAATTGACTAACATAATAAGACATTTGCATGCTTAGTCTAATTTAGTCCTAATAATTATGCCATCTCCTGAATAATGAAGTTTTTACTACATTAATCCTTTACTTCGGATCCGGCTCTTCTCCATTGCCCTTTTCTCTATTTTTTCAAAATTTAATTAATTAAAGTAAGGTCTTAACCATGATTAAAAGAATATATCTTTCTATATTAAATTCAAAATATCTTTATCTAATCTATAATTTAGGAATAAATTTCACCATCCCTCCCTAGGAATTTACTTTCGCCCCTCCCCCTGATGCTTTTACCTCATTTTATTTTTTGAAACTCACAAATAAATATGATTATTTTACTGGAGTAAATTTCAGCCACAGAAATTTAATTTTTGGCATAATTAAAATATCTGTCAGAGCTTCTACTTATGCCAAAAATAATCAGTTGTGTTTCAATTCAAGAATGAAGCCATTTTGCACAGATTGTAGCTAATTTACATTTTCCTTCTCAAAATACATGCTACTAGTTAATATAGCAAGTGTCATCTCTGGAATGTATTAATGCAGTAGTGAAGACCACTTGATGGAATTTGGCAAGTCCAAGCTTTTAATGAAATATGGAATTTATTTATGCAGTAGAGAAGACAATTGTCTTATTTCGTTTTAACAATTAACAAATCCAAGCTTTTGTAGCCTTGTTAAATCATATGATTATTTTATTCATTTAGCATCATAGCCTCTGAAAGTTCTCTTTCTTTGTTGGGCGATTAAAGAAGTTAGTATGTTTTATACTTATAATTCGTTATTAAATCATACATGAAATATTGTACAGTTGAGTAAAATAGTTCTATTAATTGAGGAGTTAAAAAGAAAGAAATCAGGGAAATTGAAAATTAAATTCCGGTTGCCCAGTAAAATAATTATATTTATTAATGAGTATCAGAAAACAAAAACATTAAGGGGAGGGGGCAAAAGTAACTTCATAAGGAGGGATGGTGAAATTTATTCCTAAATTATAGGTTAGACACAGATATTTTGAATTTGATATGGAAAGATATATTCTTCTAACTATAGTTAAGACCTTAATTTAATTAATTAAGTCTAGAGCATTGATTTTGAGGGGGAGGGCAAGTGTCATTAATCCAAGGAAAAATTTGAGAAAAATGGAGAAAAAGGTAATGGAGAGGAGCCGAATCCCTTTACTTAGATACCATCTACTTTGAACACCCTCAAAGTTCCGACACCTCCTTAAATTCCACTTTTGTAAGCTTTAATTATTATTTAGTACTATAACATCAAGTGATTTTTAGGGATACGTGGTGAGGAATTGTAGGTGGAATTATAAAATTATATGACTGTTTGGCTCAAGTAATATATAAATTGAGAAAGATCATCCTATGACATCAAAGTAAAGAATTACCGTATAAGTTTTGTGCCAAAGCATGTTGACTCTTCTATTCGAAGTACTATAAATCCGCTTGCTTCACAAAAGTGAAGGTTATATCTTCTAAACTATGATAGTGCAAGGACCAAATTTGACGTAATTCGAGGACTGAATTATAATTTCCCTTTTTAAGCAAATAGAACAATGTTTTAAGTTTTAACCCATACTTTATAATATTCAGTAAAGTAAATTTCAGTTGGATGGAGTTATTTGAAAAGCAACTTAAAAAATAACAAACTCTTGAGAGTATATATATGTAGTTCGGTATTGTTTCACCACACTTGATCATACATACCCCCTTTTACCAAAAAGAAATTAACAGAAACTTCAAAAACAATTTTCTTTTTGTTGGAGGGTCAAAGGGCTTCTACTTTTGGAGATTCAAACTCAATGCCTTAATTAAAGTAAAGTAGATTCATCTAACCTTTTAATAACACTCTCTCATCTATTTGTTAGGAGATGAAAGAATGTTTCGACTTTAGTTATAAAATATACTGTTCTTTAAAATTCAATCATGTGAGTTAATGTGCTGGAATACTTTAAATCGTAAACATAAAGAGTTAAATACACATTACCTGAGGCAACTAAACACTTACTTTTCAATATTCGATCACACAAGCGCATGAAGTTCAGTCAAAAATTAAATGTGCCAAGTTTTATTTTGCCGTCCATGCTTTTGATAACAAATCAACGCTACATTCCAACATTCAAAGAGAACAAATTCACTTTATATCTATTTTTTGCTTATAATATGACTTTTGAAGTAAGGGGTGGAGGGGTCATTTCATTTATCTTATGTCTTAGCCATGGAGTTCGGCAAATTAGTTTTGGGTAATTAAAGTTGCTCCTACCACAAAAAACAACTACATTTCGAAAGCTTGAATTTGTGACCTACAATTAAAGATAAATAAGTAATTACCATCGAACTACAACTATTGGTGGTGCGGATTTTTCTTCCGTTATGTCAACATCTCATACTACTCATAATGGCAAAAAATCACATGAAATGTGGGCTAGCTCTTGCTTTTGCTTGACAAGTAAATTATTCACCAATTGGAAAAACCATGGTGAAGCTTTGCTTATGATGATGGAGGCACCGGCCCATCATATCTATGTCCATTACTTTTAAATCCTCTCTACTCCCCCCCTCTCTCAATGCATATCTATGTAATAGGTGACAAATGAAGAGATGCCAAAAGCCCTTTTGTTTGCTAGAATATGGCATCTTCTCCTTTTTTAACTTTTGGAGTTCCACAAGGAATCCTTAGGAATTACTAACTATAGAAAATCTCGCATGAAATAGGCAAAGAAAAAAGGTACTTTCTCTCCACTAATGGTGTGGAAATTATGGCTTTGTTTAGCACTAATCAGCTAAACTTTACACACAAGAATGCATTTAACTTTACATAAGAAAAAAGGGGTTCGTTTCGAAAGAATCACACTTATCCTTTTGGATAGATATGCAAAAGGAAGACAAGCCTACGTAAGACGCTTAAACTTTACATTAGTGAATAATACTAGTGATTATTGGGGGTTAATCAATTAAACCATAAAGTCATTCTCCAAATTGTAAGATTAATAGACGTATATGGTGACACCAAGGCTGTTAGGTACTAGGATATGATTATCATTGTTGTAAGCAGATTGTGTGTTCCATCTGCTAACCTTTTGACATTTGGCTTCAACCTTACTATTATGGCAAAAAACAGAAGACATTAAAGAAAGTAGGTTGTCTTCCCACCACCTAGTCTTAAGGCATTCAAAAATCTCACTCAATAAGTTTTTGATATGGGCTTTGATTGTCTGTAACTACAATTGGGCTGATATATTGGGTTTTATACAGGCTAAAATTTTCAAAAATATCACTTCAAACAAAAAAATTTACAAATGAACGGCCATATTTTTTTCTTACATGGCATAGCACAGCCCTATTTTTAAAATTTAAGTTCTCCCTTAAAATAAAAAGCCGTAGCTGCCACTTCCCCCTCCCCTGCCACTAACCAATGGTAGACACCCCCGCCGGGGCCAGCCGATGGCCGGAAAATGTAAAATCGCCGGAATTTTTTATTTTTTCACCCTTTTTTTGTTTTGCCGAAGTTATTTTTGTAGTTTTTTTCTGTATCATTGCTTTGCAAAGTTTATACACACAAATCTACCCAAACAAAAAATAAATTGTACATGAATATACATAGATAAATGTGTAGATAAGAAGAGAAATACAAAAATATACAAAAAAAAAAAAAAAACTAAAACTTTATACGAACATACTAATAGTGCAAAAATCTAAAAATTTATACAACATTATTCATTGTACATGCACACGTATACAAATTTATACACATTCACAGAAGTGTATAAAATTGTAAAAATATATATAATATGATAAACACATACAAAACATCTTATACAGTATTTTGGGCAGCTTTTACGTAAAAGCCTAATGAAAATACCAGATTTATACAAATTCCTATAAGAAAAACACCAGATCTAGATATTTTTTCTTAAAAAAAAAATCAACAAAAAACTAGTAGATCTCACCAGATTTTTTTGAAAAAAGGTGAAAAAAATGATAAACAAACTCTCACTGGAGCTTTGGCTGGAATTTACTTCCGGTAATCAACATTATTCTTTAAAAAAAAAAAAGCGGCGACGGGAGATACACGATTGTGGCGGCGACATCTGGGAGGAGTGGCGGTGGAGGAGATACGATAGAAGGAGGGGGGGGGGGGGGGGGAGGGAGGAGGTGATAGTGTCTAAGAAGGAGAAGAGAGGATTGAGTTGGGCATTTTTTTTAATTTTTTTTTGGACTTGGTAATTTTTATTTTTAAAAATGGTTTATTTTGAAAAAACGGCACATGTGGCCTACTCGAGAAAGATGCGAAATTGACGGCCCATACTTTTAATTTTGTTGGGCTGAGTGTCTCTCCATAAAAAAATATTTTTTATGATGGTTTTTTTTAATTATTATTTAATTTCGACCAAAAATCTTAACATGACCAAATAAAGCATGAAAGATATTATCGATCCATCAATTTTGTGGAGCATTAAAGGGAGAGAACTTCAGGCAAATCATCAATTTGAAGACATAATGGATCATTTACATAAATAGGACAATTTTGGAGTGCCATCACAATTTTGGCTCTTTAAAGTAAAGTCTTACATTTATAGCTTCGGTCAGGAAAAACTCCTGATGACCATCAATTTACTAGCAGCTGGACCTTGCGATTGTCAAGAGTATCCAGTGATGACTTATGACGATGGTTATGAGATTTTCCTTATGAGGCTTAAAAATGTAAAATTTTCTTACTTGGACCAAAAGTGTGATAGTAGCAGCAAATCTGTTCAGTGTGCGCAAAAACTTGAACACTAGTCTTTAAGTTAATGATACAAGCGACGCATAGAAATTCGTAAGAACAAGCTCTATAATAATTTACACGTTGAAGGAATAATTATATATATAACTATATTTTTTTAACTGTTTCAAATTTTAGATGAGATGACCACTTTTAAACATGATACCGGAGCATGCAAATATTATGGGTGCAAGGCTCACTGCCACTTACGCTAAAAATATCACCTGCTTGATCCATGAAAAAAATTCGAGCCCATATATAAGTTGGCATGTTGAAGGATAACTAAAGAGAAATTAACCTAAGTAGTTGGTCACCTGACTGCTTAAATAAAAAATAGTTGGTGAATGTATAGTATATGTATAATCAATATTAACATGTGTATAACCCTATCCAATCTATATATATCGGCTAGAGGATGTAAATAATATGAATATTGCCTGCTATTTGTGTTATCTCTTATATGCTTAATTTTTATTAGATGAGACGGTCACATACTTCAATATTGTGTTTGATATATATATATATATATTCACATGCCGTGGAACTTTCAGTTAATTACGGTCAAGTAACATCTATGGAAAAATTCTATAAGATGCCAGGCATAACCAACAAAACTTGTGCGAGAGACCACTAGCTCTTTGACAAGTTTTTTTTTTGGGCAACCTGCCCACTTCTACATAGGAGAGAGAATAAGGATCTTTTCTCTATATTCTTAATATATTTAAAATCTTCTTCTTCTTGTTGTTTAAACAGTAGCCATTGCTGATCAATTCATCTCAAAAGACATTTCAAATCTTTCTCAAGGAAATAAGATACTCCCTTTAAATCTAATAAACTTAATAATTATACTTTCTTCTCCTATCATTGTTGTTTTGTATGTGTGATCACTTTCATCAATAAAATCTTATTGTGGTACCAATATATAACAATCATGACCTGCATGGAAAAAAATAATATGTTACTCCCTTCGTCTCAAAATGAGTGTCAACCTTTCCTGTTTTCTTTGTCCCAAAATAAGTGCCTTTTTCCTTTTATGACAACTCTTTAAATCTAAGATTTGTTTTGGACCACAGGACTTACTCTGGCCCACATTACACACACCTTTTATTTTAAACCACATAATTTAAAAGTCTTCCTTATTTTCTTAAACTCTGTGCCCAATCAAACCCAGACACTCATTTTGGGACAAAGGGAGTAATATACAGTATCCTTTTGACAATAGGCATTTATTAATACTGCAATTTTTTTATACAGGTTCTTTATGCTTCAAATCAAAGATGGAAGATTTAAATGCAGACAATGAGCTTTCTAACCAAGATCAAGGTAATTCACTTTAATGCAATTTTTTTAATCAAGTGTGGAGGTCCTATTGTGATACTTATGATCTAAAATTATTACCATAGATCACAATATTAATGATAAAAAATGTTCCACAAGAGCGTACAATGCTTTTACCATCAACGGGAATTTATCTTTGAAATTGGTATGAAATTTAATGGTGAAGAGGAATCATATAATGCATACAATTTCTATGCGGTGGCAAAAGGCTTTGGTATTCGGAAAGGAGAAAAAGCTCATAATAGAAACAATGAGATGACTAGGTGTTTATTTCTCTGTTCATGTGAAGGATAATCAGCTAAAATTCCCCTTTTCGAAGAAAGGAAGCGACAAAGGTTAGAATATAGATATGGTTGTATGGTTCGTATAAAATTCAAAATTTCAAATGGGACATGAGAAGTATGTAAATTTAATGATGTACATAGCCATCCCATGGTAGAAGAAAATTTAAGGCATTTTATATAATCTGGTCGAAAGCTTACAAGTGCAACTAAAAATATTCTAAGTTATGTGGTTGATGCTAGTATCCGCCAAAAAAAAAACTGTTCGATACCTACATAGTGAAGCTGGTGGAATTGAAAATGCAGGTTTTACTGAAAAAAATGCTCAGAATTTTATACAAGCATATGAGAGAAACATGATTAGTAGTGAAGACGCTCAAACTTTGATAGATCATTTTATGCATTTGCAATCTGTTATAATCTATGCACCTCCTAAAGACACTAGAGGGGGGGGGGTTGAATAGTGTCTACCGATTTTCGTTTCAAGAACCTGGTTCTTCTGAATGTAGAACCTAGTTCTTACCTTCGCAATTGTACTGTTTGAAACACTGCAACTCGCCACACCACACATATAGAAAACACAAGGATTTTACGTGGAAAGCTCCTTGCTCAAGGGAGAATAACCACGACCCACACTCTGGGATTTTAGAACTGAATCCACTAACACAAGAGCAAAATTTCTGATTACAAACTCTGTAACCAAGGGGCTACACTCTAGACCCTAATCACAATTCAAAGCTAAAATCTAGCTTTTCAGTAATTACACGAGAGTTCACCTAATACATATGCTTCTGCAATAAGCCAATAGGTAAAAACTATGAATGCTCAAACTAAGACAACTTACAACTCGATGAACCTAGACAGAATATCTAGACTCAATACACTGCATGCACTTCAGTTGTCTTCTCCAGTTTACTCACGTAGAAAGATGCTTGATTGCCTTCGTATGCTCTCAACTCTCTGAATGTGAATAACTGACTTTACGGATGTCTCAACTACTTGTATTTATACGGGTCTTGAAACCCTAGTTGAGTCCTACAAGGAATCCTCTTAATTATGGCAAGTCAGGATTTCTAGTAACTCTTTTCTTTGTTGAAGTCCAACTCCTTTTCACACTTCGAAGACACAGCCTGGGCACCGCCTCTTTTAGTCTAACTAGGATGCATATTCATTCACGCGCCACTACTCCTAGTTCCGCAGAGATTTGCAACCCGTAATTCTTTTCGATCAATCGTGCCCTTCATTTCAAGGACTAGGTTCTTCGTGGGAACCTCTGAGTCCTTTACGTTTGTCATTCTTCAAAACCAGCTCTTAACAAATTCCCCCTTTTTGATGATGACAAACAAATGTTGCCCAAGAACCTGAATAGACAAAAACCCAAAAACACAGAAACAAAAGTAACAAGTTCAAGAAAAAACGAAACAGAATTAGGTCACAAACACCCCAACATTTCCTTCTTCCCCCTTTTGGCATCATCGAAAAGATTCAAATACCTGCATGAACCTGTCAATACTATCTAGTCTAAAGCACAAGGCAACAAATCAGTAATAAGAGCACACACAAGCAGAAATAAGGGCCCAATCAAGAACCAATTACTTAAGAGGAAACAGTCACAAACATAAGAAAATTAAAACCATTATCCAGGGTGTGATATCAACACAACCCCATCAATAAGTACACAACTGAAAACTAAATTGTTTTAAACAACCATCACATGCACATGAGAGAATTGGAAGGAATAGACAACAGGCAGAAAAAGGGATAGGAGGATAGGACAGGAGGACTCAAAGCTGAATGTTGAAGTGTTTGACAAGTGCCTCAAGTTGCTTCGTATTCTTGGCCCTTTCCCTCACTAGCTCGGCCTCATACTTCTGGCAGTCTATCTTCAAACGATCAATTTCTTGATCCTTCAACTTCAGCTGTCTGTGGAGCTCTGCATTTTCTGTATTCACCTCAAGGACATGAGTCTCTAGCTCCTTCACAGCATCAATGGCCTCCTCAGGTCCATAGTCCTCACTTTCCTCAGCTAGCTCTTGATTGGCCTGCATTGGTTTCTTAGAAGCTCCGCTCTCCTTGAAGAAGTCACAATTTTTAAGCACATTGTGCCCAAACATTTGATGAATGATGGGCTTCTTCCCAGCTTCCAGGGGAACCCCAAAATGTTCAAGTACCTGCTGGAGTATGTAGAAATGCACAAGGGAATATGGCTTTTGATCTGTGTCAGCAATCCTCTTTATATGTCTGATTATCAGCCCAGGCAAATTGATTTTTACCCCCTGTCCAGTAAGTCCATGTATGTCAGGTCCAAAGCACTAGCTTCACAGTTCCTCTCACCTCTAGGCAGAAGGAACCTGTGCACAAACTCAAACAGCAACTGGTGTGCAGGTCTCCTTCTTATCAACCTTCATCTCCTTCCTTAGTTTGGGTTTTCCTGAGAACTTCTCGACTACATCCAAATGAGTCACTCCATCAGTCCTCTTTGGCAATTCAATTTTATATACCTGCAATAACCTTCAGGAGGTATGTAAAGAATCTCTCCAAGCTCAGGTCTCACAAACTCTATCTCAATTCCCCTCACTGTGGTGAACACTCTCCTGGCATTAACTCTGCAGTTGGTGTAGAATTCTCTGATCTCATCAAACACAACTTTCTCTCTATGTTGGCAAACAAACCCAGCCATCCCTGGTTAGCAATCATTCTCAGCAGTGGCTTCATGTGAAATTCCTTCTCATCATGCAAGATGCTGCCAGGCAACACCTGATGCTTTGAGAAGAAGGCCACCTTGTCAGCTTCTTCTTCACTACCTCTCATTCTTTTTCTGTTCTCAGCTTCACTATCTGTATCAGAGTCACTTGGCTCTGCATAACTTCCAGCCTCATCACTCTCTTCCTGTACTTCCTCAGCTTTCCTTTCTTCTTCTTCTTCCCTTTTCTTTGCCTCTCTGTCTCTTACATTTGTCACTGTTCTTTTCAATTTACCAATCTTCTCCAGCTGTTGCTTTAATACAGACCTAGTGCCAACCCTCCTGGCAATAGGCTCATCAACAGTCTTGTCATCACTATCTCCACTAGCTCCATCAACCAGTTTTTTTTTCAATACTGGCTTCCGCCTTTCACCAGTCTCCTCCTTTTTTCAGGCTCTACTTTGTTTTCTTTAACAAACACAACCTCATCTTCTTTTTCCTCACCTGCCAGTCTCTCATCCTCTTCACCAAACTTTCTCTTTCTTTTTGATTCTCTTGCTTTCTTAGTAACCTCTTCCTTTTCAACTTTTTCTAAAACAATCTCCTCATTCTCTTCTTCTTCAGAATCTGTCCAGTTTAATTCTGCATCATCAGCCTCAGTGGAATTTGGACAAGCAACAGGCTCTTGACACAAATCCTTTGAGGCTTCAGCAAGACCAAGTCCTCCAATACTGGACCTTTTGGCACAGATTCTTCCTCATTCTTCTCAGTACTCCCGACATTTTTACAGGGTTCCATTTCACTTTCTCTAAGGGATTCAACAAGATCTTGTTCCCTAAGTTGTTCTTTCACTCTTTCTGCTATATCCAACTCTACACCAGTCTTTTCAACCAAAGGCACCTGTAAATCTTCCCTAAGTTTATCCTGTCCACTATCTTGCTCTGTTTCACATGGGTTCCCCCTATCTATTCTGTCATCATGCTTAACTCCTATAATTTTGTCTAGTCCTGTTACTAGGGTTTTAGTGTCTAGTACCAGGGCTTTTTATATCTACTAAACCAACAGGAGTAGATGAAATAGGATCAGGGATTACCTCAGACGGTGATTGTGATGAACTTTGTGCAATGGGCGTAGTAGGTACTGCTCTTGACATCATCTTCTTAACCAATTTCTTGTCGCCTTATTGAAGAAATTTTTTACGGGCCCTAGCGATTCTTGCAGACATGGTGAAGACTTTAATGGATTGTCAGTGAGATTTCAAGAAAATTTTCTGTTTTAGGTTTTGGGAGAGAACTTTGGTGTGGAAGGGGAGAAGTAGTTGGATTGAGAGGGATTCTGAGTGTATCGACAAAAAGGGGAAGGGTTTTGGTGATTAGGCAACTTCTAGGGAAGACAAAGAAATAATGATGTAAAGTAGAGAAGCAGCTTTTTTGAAATTTTTGAAAACCGGGAAGATTTAAAGATTTGACGGTTATGTACTCATTTAATATACCCTTTTTAAGTAGTGGGGTCCAAACAAGTCAAATAGAATTCTATCCGAAAAAGGAATGTGTTCCTATAATTTAGGACAGTTATAAGAACATGGAGGATCTCCCTTGACACACGTATAATTGACAATTTAATTTCAGTTATGACTTCTATCATGCAGGGTAGTATGAATGTACCTGGACATGATTCCTCATGCTTTAGTTGGTTCCTTCTTAGTACATAGTAGGTTCTTAATGGGATCACACTATTCCCACCTGGTGCTCAAAGACTGAACAAGTGTACTTATTCAAGTACAGGGTTAGACTAGACATTAATGACAGAATTCAAACATGAACAATTGAATACTTAACTAACCAATCATAAAGGGATTACCTGCTGGGTCATCCGTGTATTTTGGTCATCCCTAATTCCAACTTGTTCCTCTCAAACTGTACCTTGTTCAATACTTTGATGAATATGTCAGCAATTTGATCTTCAGTCCTGCACGAATTCATAGTAATCAGACCCTTTTCCACATTATCTCTCAGGAAATGATGTCTAATATCAATGTGCTTGGTTCTTTTATGTTGGACTGGGTTCTTGGCAATATTCAATGCACTAGTGTTATCACAGAAAATTGGCAATGCTCCATACTTGATACCAAAGTCCTCCAGTTGTTGTTTGATCCACAGCAATTGTGAACAGCATGATGCAGCTGCCACATACTCAGCTTCAGCAGTAGATAAGGCAACTGAGTTTTGCTTCTTTGTAGCCCAAGAGACCAAACAAGGACCTAGAAAGTGTGCCATTCCTGAAGTGCTTTTCCTATCCACCAAATGACCTGCAAAGTCTGCATCAGCAAAACCAATTAGTTCAAAAGTACCTCCTCTTGGGTACCAAAGACAAAGGTCCTGAGTTCCCTTCAAGTATCTCAAGATCCTCTTCACAGCTGTCAAATGTGACTCCTTGGGCTTGGACTGAAATCTAGCACACAGTCCCACACTGTATACAATGTCAGGTCGACTGGCTGTGAGATAAAGAAGTGAACGTATGATTCCTCTATATTTTGTCTCGTTCGTCGAAGGACCTAGTTCATCCAAATCCAGCTTCGTCCCAGGTGCAATGGGAGTAGTCATTTCTTTTGCTCCTTCCATGTCAAATTTCTTCAGTACTTCCTTGACATATTTTTGCTGGTGAATCATAATTCCTTCTGGCATTTGCTTTATCTATAATCCAAGGAAGAAATTTAGTTCGCCCATCATGCTCATTTCAAATTCACTTCCCATCAGATCAGCAAATCCTTTGCATAGCCCCTCCTCAGTGGCTCCAAAGATGATATCATCGACATACACTTGAACCACCAATAGATCTTTTCCTTTCTTTTTGAGAAATAATGTGTTGTCAATCTTTCCTCTCGAGAAACCATTCTTCAGTAGAAATCCTGAGAGTCTTTCATACCAGGCTCTAGGGGCTTGCTTCAGTCCATAAAGAGCCTTGTCCAGTTTGTAAACATGATCAGGAAATTCATTGTTCACAAACCCTGGAGGCTCTGTCACATAGACTTCTTCATTCAGGTAGCCATTTAAGAAAGCACTCTTTACATCCATCTGGTATAGTGTAAACTCCATATATATAGCAAAGGCAATTAGCATCCTGATGGCCTCCATCCTTGCAACTGGTGCAAAGGTTTCATCATAGTCTATTCCTTCTTCCTGACTATAACCTTGAACTACTAATCTCGCTTTGTTTCTCGTCACTATACCATGCCCATCCAGTTTGTTCCTGAATACCCATTTTGTTCCAATTATTGATCTGTCCTTTGGCTTAGGAACTAGGTGCCACACTTTGCTTCTTTCAAATTGATGTAGTTCCTTCTGCATGGCTAGAATCCAATCTGGGTCTTCTAGAGCTTCCTTTACGTTCTTTGATTCCAGAGATGAGAGGAAGGCAAAGAACGAACAAAAGTTCTTCAAGGCTGACCTGGTCATGATTCCTGTATCCAATTCCGATAGAACATTCTCCAAAGGATGAGATCTTTGATGTTTCCATGGCCTGAGTTGAATATGACTGGAAGAACCTGCAGCATTATCCTGGAGGAGTTCTTCCTGACTTGCTTGATCATCAGCTTCATCAGAGGTTCCCCTTGTCAAATTGACTCCTTGTTCTAGTGTGCTTGGATTTTCACTTGATGTCTCCTTGTCTCCTGAGTCTTCCAGTTCATTTACACCTTCTTCCCTACTTAGGCCAATCACTTTATCTTCTGTCTCACTCTCCTCCATTGCCTTATCTGATTCATCAAATACAACATGCATACTTTCTTCTACTGTTTGTGTTCTTTTGTTAAACACCTTGTATGCTTTGCTTTGAGTAGAATAACCAAGAAATATTGCCTCATCACTCCTAGCATCAAACTTTCCCAAGGGTTCCTTGCCATTGTTGTGAACAAAACATTTACAACCGAAGGGTCTTAAGTGAGCAATATTTGGTTTTCTACCTCTGAGTAGCTCATATGGAGTCTTGTCAAGAATTGCTCTGAAGGAACATCTGTTCTGCAAGTAGCATGCAGTATTTATAGCTTCAGCCCAAAAGTTTCTTGCAAGCCCACTTGACAACAACATAGTCCTGGCCATATCCTCCAGAGACCTGTTCTTCCTCTCAACCACCCCATTTTGTTGGGGAGTTCTTGGGGCGGAGAAGTTATGATCTATGCTATTCTTTGCACAATACTCAGAGAATTTTGAGTTCTCAAACTCAGTTCCATGATCAGATCTGATGCTGATGAGTTCAAGGCTTAACCTTTTCTGAACTATACCAGCCCAGTCTTTAAAGCTGTCAAAAGCTTCATCTTTAGATGCCAAGAACAGGGTCCATGTGTACCTAGAGAGTTATCAACAATCACGAACACGAATCTCTTTCCTCCTCTACTCCTGACTCTCATAGGTCCACACAGATCCATATACAACAGTTCTAGTGGCTTTGATGTACTTACCACATTCTTGGATTTAAAGGATGATCTCACATGCTTTCCCTTTACACACGCATCACACATTTTTATGTTTTCAAATCTCTTGCTTGGCAATCCACGAACCAGCTCCTTCGATACAAGCTTATTCGGTTGTGAGAGACTTGCATGGCCCATTATTTTGTGCCACAGCTGAGAGTCACTTTCTTGTACATTCAAGCATGTTAGATTATTTTCAGGTAGTGACTTCAGCGATGCTTTGTATACATTGTTCACCCTCTTTCCTTCCATAACAATTTCTCCACTCTGTAGGTTCTTCACAATGCATCCTACAGACGAGAAACTCACTTCGTTACCTCTGTCACATAGTTGGGAGATGCTCAGCAGATTGTGTCTGAGACCGTCAACACAATAAACGTTCTCAATTACATGATCCACAGTTCTCCCAATCTTTCCTATTCCTACTATTTGACCACTTTTTCCTCCTCCGAAGGCCACACTGCCTCCTTGAAATGTTGCGAGTGAGAGAAAGTTTCTTCTATCTCTTGTCATGTGCCTTGAACAACCACTATCAAGAATCCAGCTTGAGTTGTTCTCCCTTACTCCAGTCTGCAAAACAAATTAGAGGTTAGCCTTAGGAACCCAGACAAGCTTGGGTCCCTTCTTACTAGAAAATGGATAAATCAAATCCTGTCTAGCCCATCTAGGTAGAACACTTCTTTTGTTCTTGGTCTTTGCCTTGCTGACATTTATGCACTTTTGTTTGACATGTCCAGTTTCACCACAAAAAGTACATAATATGTTGCAAGGTAACGCCACATACTTGCTCTTAGGGTTATATGGAGGCAGTGGTTTCTTTAATCCTAACCCTTGTTTCCCTTTATTTTGATTTTCAAGAACCCAGTTCATTGCCTCTGATGATTTATTCCATTTAGTCAATCTGGTAAGCTCAAATTTTGATTTTTCAACCTTTTGACTTAAAACCCTGTTCTTCTCAGTTTCCTGATACAGAATTTCATTAGCTCTTTTCAATTTATTTTCCAGAAAGGTTTGAACTTCACTTATTACTTGCTTACCATTTGCACTTTCTCTTAACTGATTGCATTCCAATTCTAGCTCAGTGATCTTAGAGTTTGACACAAGAGTCTGCCCTTTCAAGATGGCATTGACTTCTTCGAGTTCAATGTTCTGTTCTAGGAGACTCTTGTGCTTGGTTCTAAGACTACTTAGTTCTTCAGTTAGTTTATCTTTTTCAAGCTTCTCCTTTTCATAACCCTCGATCAAGGTGGCAGTGATTAAAATCAAGTTTTCAGAAGAGTATGTATGCAAAGTTTCCTTCAGTTAAGATAGACATACCTCTGCTGAATGAGCATCTTCAGTTCCATCAGTTGCCATGAGAGCAGAGTCCTTCTTTTGATTGTCATCTGAGTACACCTCCTTCAGTCTTTCCCAGATTTCCTTGGCAGACTTGCATTCAAGTATCATAGCAAGCACATCGTAGGTAAGTCCTCTTTTCAGGTACCATTCAGCTCTGGAGTTTGCCTGTAACCAGTCTAGGTCTTGAGGATCCAGTTCTTCTACCTTCTTTGGCACTAAGACTCCATTTGCAGCTTTCTTTACAGGAACATGAGGTCCTCTCTTCACAATCAGCCATAGACTATAGTCTACTGCTTGCAAGAAAGTCTTCATCTGTTTCTTCCAATTCTTGTAGTGAGTCGCGTTGAACACAGGTGGTCTTGACGGATCTCTTCCTCCTCTAAAATCTCGAGGGTCTTCTTCATCAGAACTGATGTCTGACATACCCATTAGTGCCAGTGGTAGATCATCTTCAGAATCCTTTTCATGATCGGATTCACTATCAGTTGGTCCCCATGTAGCATAGAAAGCTTCCTTCTTCTTTCTCCTTTCCGCTCTGAAGTTTGGAGGTCGTCTTGACTTCTTCTTATCTTTGTCATTTTCCTTTGGCGTCTCCTTCTCCTTTTCCTTGGATGCTCTATTTTTCATCCGCTCTATCTCCCACATAGGACAGTCCACGACAGCATGATTCTTTCTGAAGCACTTAAAGTATCCTGAATAATCAGGGCTGTCGACTATGTTCTTCCTGCCAGAATTCTCCTTGCCACTTCTTTTGAATCCTTTGAACCTTCCCAAATTAAGCTTCTGTCTTAGGGCACTTACCATTGCTGCTTCAACTGATTGAAGATCAACATATTCATCGATTTCATCAGTTGCTTCAAGCGCAAGGGTCTTGTCCTTCTTTACAGCTGGTTTAGCTTTTGAGTCCTTCATCATCTCATGAGTTTTCAAGCTACCAACCAGTTCTTCAAGTTTGATGGATTTGAGAGGTTTGGATTCAATGATGGCGGTCATCTTGGGTTCCCATGCTTCAGGAAGCACATTCAGGATTTTATCAACCATCTCTATTTCAGGCATCTCCATATCCAGAGATCTCATCTCATTAGTAATGATGGTCAACCTGATCATCATATCCTGAATTGATTCTTTCTCACCCCATGGTGAATAGTTCAAATTGTCTCTTCAGCATTCTCCTTTTTAAGTCCTTCACTTCTGTGGTTCCTTCATGCGCAACCTGCAGAGAATCCCATATTTCCTTAGCCGTCTTATAAGATGATACTCTATTGAACTCCTCAGGACCAAGACCACATATGACCAGACGTTTGGCTTTGTGATCCTTTTCAATCATCTTATAATCTGTCTCGTTGAACTCCTCTTTCAGTTTAGGTTCTTGCTTGGAAGTGGCTCCTTCACCAACTATTTTGGTGGGGATCAGGTTTCCTTCAGAAACTATCAGCCAGAGTTGATAGTCTTCAGCACATATGTAATTCTCCATCCTGTTCTTCCACCACGCATTGTATTACCCATTAAACTGTGGGGGCCTCTGAACTGACTGTCCTTCAGTGATGGTAGGTGGTGCACTCATGATTCTGATCCTTCTCAAGGTGTTACCCTCTCACGAGAAGACCCGCTCTGATACCACTTGTTATAATCTATGCACCTCCTAAAGACACTAGAAAGGGGGGTTGAATAGTGTCTACCGATTTTTATTTCAAGAATCTGGTTCTTCTGAATGTAGAACCTAGTTCTTACCTTCGTAATTGTACTGTTTGAAACACTGCAACTCGCCACACCACACATATAGAAAACACAAGGATTTTACGTGGAAAGCTCCTTGCTCAAGGGAGAAAAACCACGACCCACACTCTGGGATTTTAGAACTGAATCCACTAGCACAAGAGCAAAATTTCTGATTACAAACTCTGTAACCAAGGGGCTACACTCTAGACCCTAATCACAATTCAAAGCTAAAATCTAGCTTTTCAGTAATTACACGAGAGTTCACCTAATACATATGCTTCTGCAATAAGTCAATAGGTAAAAACTATGAATGCTCAAACTAAGACAACTTACAACTCGATGAACCTAGACTGAATATCTAGACTCAATACACTGCATGCACTTCAGTTGTCTTCTCCAGTTTACTCATGTAGAAAGATGCTAGATTGCCTTCGTATGCTCTCAACTCTCTGAATGTGAATATCTGACTTTACGGCTATCTCAACTACTTGTATTTATACGGGTCTTGAAACCCTATTTGAGTCCTACAAGAAATCCTTTTAATTATGGCAAGTCAGGATTCATAGTAACTCTTTTCCTTGTTGAAGTCCACTCCTTTTCACACAGCCTGGGCACCGCCTCTTTTAGTCTGACTAGGATGCATATTCATTCACGCGGCACTACTCCTAGTTCCGCAGGGATTTGCAACCCGTAATTCTTTTCGATCAATCGTGCCCTTCATTTCAAGGACTAGGTTCTTCGTGGGAACCTCTGAGTCCTTTACGTTTGTCATTCTTCAAAACCAGCTCTTAACACAATCTGAGGACTCAGACTTCTTTTATTCTTTTCAAGTTGATGAAGATAGTAGATTGTGCAACTTCTTTTGGCGAGATGGTATATCCAAATTACACTATGATTGCTTTGAGGATGTGATGATTTTTGACACTACATATCGTACAAATATATACAACATGATTTGTGCTCCATTTATTGGTGTTAATAATCACTGGAAAAATGTGTTATTTGATTGCGCATTCTTGTCCAATGAAACAAGTGATTCTTTTGTTTGGTTATTTCAAACATTTTTTAAGGCAATGGGGGGAAGAGCACCAAGAACAATTTTCACTGATCAAGATCATGCCATAGCATATGCTATTAAAAAAGTATTTTCTAGTGCTTGCCATCGATTATGTGAATGTCATACTGACAGAAATGCTTAAAAGAATATACTACATCTTTACTGGAAAGCGGGGTTCAGAGACTATTTTACTAAACTCTTATGGAGGTGCAAGTCAGAGAATGAATTTGAGTTAACATGGAAGAAGATGATGAGTGATTGGAATTGTGGAAATAATACTTGGCTACAGAAGCTATATGATTTGAGGGAGAAGTGGTGTCCGGTACTTAGTAATTCTATATTCTCTGTGGACATTAAATCAACTCAAAGAAGTGAGGCACAAATAGGGTGTTCACAGATATGGCATGCAAGACAATGAGTATAACTGAATTTGTAAAATAATATGAGTAGCGGACAATTGAAATGCGTGCTATAGAGGCAACTGAAGATTACAAATGTCGAGGGAAACCTAAAATTGTCATACAAGACTGTGGGATATTAAAACATGCTGCCGGTGTCTACACAAGAAAAATTTACACAAGATTTGAACATGAAATTTTGCAATGTACAACAAAAAAAGTGATGAATGTTGAAAGTGAAGGGACTTGTAGCAAATATATAATTTTACCTGGTGATAATGAGCAATCTGAAACTGTCCAGTTTGATTCTCTTGACAATTCTATTATGTGCAGTTATCATATGTTTGAATTCATGGATTTGCTTTGTTGTCATGCACTAAGAGTCTTGTTCCTTGACTTGAATTTTTCTTGTATGCCTGAACAATATATTTTGAAAAGATGGACTAAGAAGGCTAGATAGGGAATTGGATTTGAGGAGTGCGTTAATAAGAAGGAAGCATTAAAATCCTCTATGGAAATTCGCTTAAATGGATTAATGAAAGAGTCATTTGTCGTTATGGCTTTAGCGGCAAACGACGTCGAATCCGAGGAAGTATTTACTTTAAGCAAATGTTGAGATTTCTAAACTCCAAAGTGAGTTATATGTACAAGTTTTTGACAGAGAAAAGCACAAGAAAAGTTCAACTATTTAGATTCTGGATCCAATCAAAAAAAAAAAGGAAAGGGAAAGGGAAATAAAAAATTAAAGCCAAATATTGAGCCAACAAAGAAAAGAGCATCACAAAAGGCATCAAAAGTTCAAATAGGACTACCACATGAGGGACAATCCGTGAGTATCATGAAAGAGATCACTGACACACAATCATCTCTAATGTCACAAATGGGATTCAATTTAAGGTTTAATCTCTATCTTCAAGTTACATACATTTTTATTTCATCTATCAATCTTAATATGAATATGTATTTTTCTCCAAACATGCAGTTATATGAAAATTCAGTCAATACGTGACTCAAGTTTAGAAACAGGAAGTTGCCAATAGGGGTGTCTTTGATAGTCTTTCTACAGGGGTGCTCTTTGACTATCATATATTAATTTTTGTACTATATGAACTCTGCACTTTAACTTAGAAAGGAAATGTAGTATGAGAAGAGAATTTTTTTTATTTTGGTATATTGTTGGATAATGATATGAGAATTGTATCTTAATTGTTGCACAATTAATATATATGTAAATTCCTCTCCTTTACTAATTTAGTCTCATTAGAGTTCAAAAGAGCATAAAATATTGGACAAAAAGAATACCAAGATACTGCCACTTCCAAGTTTCATAATTCACAAAGGTTATATTTTTTAGTACTACAAATGACAAGTGAAAAAAGAGTCCTATAAATCTAGTCATCTGAAATATGCTGCTTAATCTTTTTTTTCTCTCTTTTGTTAGCAATACATACAGAGAAGCCGTGAGAAATAGAGAAAAATTAATACCTTAAATCCATGGATGAATAAGTGGCATAAGAAGATCAATCGGGACAAATATCTGCACCAAAACTCCTCAATTGAAATAATGAATCCAGATCTACCATTGATTTCCCCTAAGTACATCTCAAGTAATTGCATGTCTAATTAAGTATAAATAAGCAAAAATATATCTTGAATGGACATATAAAAGTGTCTGAAATATTTATTTAAGTTGACGAATAGATAAATTAGATGGATTTTAACATTTCAAAGATAGGAGAATTTGATCTAAGTGAAAGAAACAAGAAATGGAGATGAAGGATTGAAGAAATAATTTACATTGAAGATGTTGTAGTTAATGGATTATCCTAGGCAACATTGACAAATGTGTGGGACCCATTAACTATTAACTTTACTTTATCAATATTCAATAATAAAAAATGGCCCACTTTAAACCAACTCTTTTCCCTTGATTTGTTTATTTAAAATAATTCCAATGTCAGTCATTGGTCCCCACAAAAAACACTTGTCAAAGAGTTAGTAGTCCCTCGCACAAGTTTTGTTGGTTATGCCTGATATTTTATAGAATTTTTCAACATTTATATCTGTAAAAATTATTTAACTCGTACCCGAGAAATTATGCATAGCCTTTCTCTAGAATTTGAATTAAATATCTTCTTCATATGTCAGTTTCTTCTTGACTTTAGATTTTTTTTTTGGTGCTTGTGTTTTTTTATGAATCTTAAATGTATGAATACACATAGCACGAGCAAATGACTTTTTCAAATAACCCAAATGTTCCATTTGGAATTTACAAGAACAAGCTTTTGCGCAAATTGATAGGTTTGCATTTATGTTATATTTTGGCCTTGTAAGATTTTTTTTTAAAAATAAGTTTTCCTTAATTAGGAAAAGTTCAGGTCTTGCTACTAGTAATCTCTTGCGATTGAAAGAAACGTTTCTTATGGGGGCAAAAATGGTAAAATTTTTCTTATGAGGGACAAATCCCTGACGGGGCGCTAGAAGTGTCCTATTTTTGAAAATTTTCCTTGCAAGAAAGGCCCATCTCCTTAAGCCGAGTGAATTGCATAAATATGACACAGTAATCACTGATTTGCTTTGCTCACAATAATATTGGTTCAATATAAATATCCTTCACTAGTTTAATAAAATATTTTTTGGGCGGAAATGCCCCTCACAACTTATAAAAAGACTGCACCATCATCCCCTCACTTTTCTTCATTCAAACGAACTCTAACCTAAAAACTTAAAATTTTTATAGATTTCTCCATTGAAACGAAGATTCAAGGTTTGATTCATTCAAATTCCTACGAAGTTTTACAAAATTTGCATTAAATTCTATATAATTATGTTTATAATATTTCTCTTTACATTCATTTGGATTAACTTGTAGAAAATCTATGAAGTCTCTGCAAGTCTTGACATAGCCAAGACTTTATGCTCTGGTGCAGTACGAAACTTGCAGAGAAAGCTCTGCAAGTCTTAGCAATAGATAAGACTTTAAGCTCTGGTGCAATGAGCAACTTGCAGAGAAACTCTCTGCAAGTCATTGCTATAGCCGTCTTTAAGCTCTGGTGCAATTGGCAACTTGCAGAGAAAGTCTGCAATGCCACGATGTTAAACTCTAGCGCAATGGACAACTTTCATAGGCTTAGCCAAGACTTTAAGCTCAGGTGCAATGAGCAAATTGCAGAGAAAAATTCTACAAGTCTTGGCTATAGCCAAGACTTTAAGCTCTGGTGTAATTGGCAACTTGCAGAGAAAGTGGCTACAACTCTTGGCCAGGTCTTGGCTATGTAAGCATCATAGCACGAGAAGAGATGAAATGAAGGGAAACAACTCTTCCTAAAATGCCTTTGCAGCCTCTCGCTTATAAGTATGGTCGACAACATTCCCATAAACAAGACTCTGCTCGGACACTGCTCCATTGACCCCCTAAGACTCGACTTACAACCTAGGGCTCTAATACCAATTTGTCACGACCCAATTTTCGGGGCCGTGATGGCACCTAAGTGTTACATCCTTAGGCGAACTACGAATAATTAAACTGACTCATAATGATAATTTAGATAGAAATATTTCAATAAAATGTAGGTGTAGACATCCACCCGAAATACAGTGTCAATAAAGCATCTACGAATTCTGACATCCGATATATATATATATATATATATATATATATATATATATATATATATATATATATATATATATATATATATATATATATATATATATATATATATATATATATATATATATATATATATATATGATACAAGATGTAGGAAGCGTCTAAACACTAAGGTGGATCAGACGGTATGCCACCGCGAACCATGTGGTTGGCTCACCTCCAGCAGAAATAGTCACAGCCTCGAACGGATCAGATAAGTCCAGCTGTCTGACTAGTAGAATGATCTTCACATTTAAACAGTAAGTTATGAGCCAAAGCCCAGTAAGATCATCGACAGACCCGCTAAATTACCCTTTCGGGACAAGTCTTTGATAATGCATAAGCAGATAACGGAAGTACAATCCACACCTTTACAGTAACCCATAAACATTACATACGATAATATAATTATACAACAACACAAGCAATAATACGCGAATACATAACATGGTCAATAATATAAAGATACATAATATAGGCAGCACATACAATATTATATTGATACTATGGCATAAGCAATAATATAATTAACACACAGCATGGCGATGATATATCTCGCATACCACATAGGTAATGATATACCTAGCACATAGCATAAGCACACACCCTGTGCGGCTTTGTTTATAGGTCATAACGCACCACAGGCCTCTGTCCCTATAAACAACTTTACTTATAGGTCATAACGCACCACAAGCCTCTGCCCCTATAAGTCTCCACATATAGGTCATAACGCACCACCGGCCTCTGTCCCAAGATGGAATTTCGCTTCTAGGTCATAACGCACCACCGGCCTCTGTCCCTAGAGCATATCAATAATACACCGGCACACAACATCGACTATACACAAGTCACGTTTGTGCTTTTTCCTTTCTGTATAAATATAACGAGTAGTACATAATACTATCTACTAGACAATGCTAGTCAATTAAGTACTCGACATCTTACTTAGCCAGATCAAATCTTATCCGCAAGCAAAGTAGAGGTCAAGTCTCACTTACCTCAAAATCGGCTCAAGTGGCTAAGGAAGGACCTCCTTTCCCAAACGATGTGCCTCTGTAAGACTCCTCTCTGAGCCAAAGAAATAGTGTCGCACTCGTAAGCATGTGAGGAAAGGATTCTAAGCTCTTACGCAATTTAAGAGGCAATTTACCAAAATACCCCCGGGTCGGACGTACCCAAAAACCCGTAAAATTTATGTTTCCGGACTCCCCATACTCCCACGAGTCCAAAAGTACCATTATTGTACATACCCGAGTCCAACTCGGTCATTTTCCCATTTCACAAATCTAGGGTTCAAACCCTCTTTCCAAGGATCGTCACTTTGATCCTCGGATTAAAGCGTTAAAAATAGGTAAGAATAGTTACCTTGTGTTTAGGAATGATTTTGGTACTTCAAATTCCCCTTGGAATCACTTTTAGAAGCTCAAAACATGAAAATAAAAATGAATGCCCGCCCTAGTATATATAGCAGCCCGCAGCTTTAAAGAGTTGTACCACATGCCGTCCAAATTGTACCTCACTGGATTGCTTTCAGTAAAATACCCATAACTTTTCATAAAAATGTCCAAATGATACAAAGTTGATAGAACTAGAACCACAACTCAAAGAGCTACAACTTTCATGTTTTGACTTTTTTCCAATTCCTTATGGATTGATCTGAAAAATCGATTCCTTTTCGGCTGAACAGTAAAAAACGGAATTCAACAGCTTTTTTGGCTTTGCACCAGGTCAGCCACTGTTTTTGGGTCCAAACGGGACCCTACGAAGTTCGGAATGACCCCAAATTCTGTACACAAGTCATACAAGACTTGTGTGACATGCTCGTCAAGATGAAACTGAATTCGGATCTCTAGAACTCAAAAAGTGGGTCCCACGGGAAAGGGTCAAATTTCGACTTTCGCCAAAATAGCGAATTTTAATCAAACGACCCCGGAATCCAAATTCGAAAGTTGCTACAAGTCACAAATGACGATACGAACCTAACGGAACCCTCAGATTTTACATCAGAGCTCATTTGCTCAAATCGAGCTCCGAAATCCCTTTTAGCCTTAACGAATATCCGAAACGGATGTCTTTCTCCGATACCTATCTAACAAAGTTCGTTTTAGCTAAAAAATTTCAGGCATATCATAATGGACCTTACGGAGCTTTTAGGATTGTCGACACGCAAATCAAGGTCTCGATTCCCAAAACGACTATTTGAGATCGTTACAATCTCCCCCACTTAGACTCTCGTTCGTCCTCGGACGAGCCCGAGTCTAAGGTAAGATTCACATTTTCACGAAAATAATTACACGAATTTCGAGGACTCTCGCTACTACCCGAAATCATAAACAACAACATAACTTTCAGGCTTTAGAGATTGAAATCATACCTGAATTATAGAAAAAGCGAGGATACTTCTCCCGCATGTCGGACTCGAGTTCCCAAGTGGCCTCTTCGCTAGGACGATTCTTCCATAGCACTTTAACCAACAGGATCTCTTTCGACCTTTGCTTACGGATCTCTCTAGCCGCAATAGCAATCGGCTCCTCCAAATAAGCCAAGTCCTCATCGATCTCGACAGAAGCCATATCAATCACATGGGATGGATCATGAACATACTTTCGGAGCATAGATACGTGGAATACCGGATGAACTGACAGAGATGGAGGCAAAGCAAGCCTATATGAAACAGCGCCAATGCGCTCCAAGACCTCAAAAGGACCAATGAACCTCGGACAAAGCTTGCCCTTTTTCCTGAATCTCATAACACCCTTCATCGGCGATACTTTAAGAAACACCCGGTCACCTACCATAAACACCAAATCTCTCCTCCTCCGATCCGCATAAAATATCTGTCGACTCTGAGCTGTGCGGAGCCGATCCTGAATGATTCGGACCTTATCTAAGGTCTGCTGAACTAGATCCGGACCCAACACCTTCACCTCTCCAGGTTCAAACCAACCAACTGGAGAACGACATCGGCGGCCATATAATGCCTCAAACGGAGCCATCTGGATAGAAGACTGATAACTGTTATTATAGGCAAATTCCGCCAAAGGCAAATAACTGTCCCAATCGCCTCCAAAGTCAATAGCAGAAGCCCTCAGCATATCCTCAAGAATCTGGATGGTCCTCTCGGACTGACCATCAGTCTGAGGATGAAATGCGGTGCTAAGATCCACTCGGGTACCCAGCTCCTTCTGAAATGATCTTCAGAACTGAGCTGTGAACTGAGTACCGCGATCTGATATAATAGAGACTGGAGCACCATGCAATCTCATAATCTGCTCGATAAAGATACGAGCTAAGCACTCCGATGAATAAGTAGTCCTCACGGGGATGAAATGAGCTGACTTGGTGAGACGATCCACCACTACCCATACTGAATCATGCTTGCCCAAGGTCAAAGGCAATCCAACCACAAAGTCCATAGTAATATGCTCCCATTTCCATTCCGGAATCGGCATGGACTGAGTCACCCCGGCTGGTCTTCTATGCTCATACTTTACCTGCTGACAATTTAAGCACCGAGACACATGATCAACAACATCTCTCTTCATTCCCTTCCACCAATATAACTCCCGAAGATCTTGATACATCTTCGTAATACCAGGATGAATAGAATATCGAGAACTGTGTGCCTCTGCCAATATCAGCTGCCTCAACTCCCCAACATTCGGAACATACAACCGACTGTTGAGCCGCAGTACACCATCATCTCCGATCATAAATGAGGTCACTCCCCCACTTAAAACTCTATCTCGAATATCACGCAAATATGAATCATCAAATTGCTTTTCCTTGATCTGGGATGCTAGGGATGACTGAGTCCCTATATAAGCAAAAACTCGGTCTGGCACAGAATCATCAAATCACACTCCACTAATGGACAAGGTCTGCAACTCTCGAGCTAGTGGTCTCATATCAACATTAAGATAGGCAAGGGTACCCATAGACTTCCTGCTCAGAGCATCAGCCACAATATTAGCCTTCCCGGGATGATACCGAATAGCGATATCATAATCCTTAAGCAACTCCAACCATCAGCGCTGTCTCCCGTTCAAGTCCTTCTGGGTGAACAGATACTGGAGACTCTTATGATCAGTGAAAATCTCACAAGGCTCACCAAATAAATAATGCCTCCACAACTTCAATGCAAATACCACCGCCAATAACTCTAGATCGTGGACAGGGTAGTTCTTCTCATGCACTTTCAGTTGTCTCGAGGCATAAGCTATCACCTTGCATCAAAATACCACCTAAGCCAATACTAGAAGCATCACAATAGACTGTGAATCCCCCGGATCCACTAGGCAAGGCCAATACAGGTGATGTAGTCAAGACATTCTTGAGCCTTTGAAAGCTAGACTCACAAGCAGCTATCACCTTTTCCTTGACCATAGAAAAGGAACATTCTTCTGCGTCAATTTAGTCAGTGGTGCTGATATGGAAGAAAATACCTCCACGAATCGCCGATAGTAACCTGCCAAGCCTAAGAAACTCCGAATCTCTGTAGGAGAAGTAGGCCTAGGCCAATTCTGAACGGCCTCCACTTTCTTGGGATCAACACTAATACTGTCCTTGGTCACCACGTGACCCAGGAATGACACGGTATCCAGCCAGAACTCACATTTAGAGAATTTAGCATACAATTCATGATCTCTCAAGGTCTGAAGGATAATTTTCAAGTGATGCTCATGCTCCCATCGGCTCCTTGAATATATAAGGATGTCATCAATAAACACAATAACAAAAGAATCAAGATATGGCTTGAACACACGGTTCATAAGATCCATAAAGGCGGCCGGAGCATTTGTAAGCCCAAATGACATGACAAGAAACTCATAGTGCCCATATCTCGTACGGAAAGCAGTCTTAGAAATATCCTCAGACCGAATCCTCAACTGATGATACCCCGATCTCAAGTCAATCTTGGAAAAATGAGTAGCACCCTGAAGCTGATCAAATAAATCATCTATACGCGGTAAAGGATACCTGTTCTTGATAGTCACTTTGTTCAATTGCCGTTAATCAATAGACATGCGCATAAAACCATCCTTCTTCTTTACAAAAAGAACCGGAGCACCCCAAGGAGACACACTGGGTCTAATGAAACCTTATCAGGCAAATCTTGAATTTGCTCCTTCAATTCCCTCAACTCAACAGGAGCCATACGATATGGAGGAACAGATATAGGCTGAGTACCTGGCAATATATCAATACAGAACTCAATCTCCCGCATAGGAGGCAAACCCGACAAGTCATCCAGAAAGACCTCCGGATACTCGCATACTACCGGTACTCGATCCATAGATACCTCCTCCACTCGAACATCTCTAATAGAAGCAATATACCCTCCGCACCCGCGAGCTATCATCTTCTGAGCCTTCATGAATGATATGATCTTGTTCCTCGGAGAAGACCTGGAACCCTTCCAAATAGCCTTAGGCTCACCTTCGGCACATATAGTCACGGACTTGGCATGGCAATCCAACGTCGCGTGACAGGATGCCAACCAATCCATGCCCATGATCACATCAAATTCCACCATATCTAGCAACATCAAGTCTACTAGAGACTCAACACCACAAATAGAAATCACACACTCCCGATACCCTTTACCTACAAATATAGGATCTCCGACAGGCGTTGCCACCATAAATGGAGCATCAATAAAAACCAGATCCTTGCTCAAGCAAGGTGAAAATCCAGGAGACACATAAGAGAAAGTAGATCCCGGATCTATAAGGGCAAAGGCACTGCGGCCACAAACAGAAAGAGTACCTGTGATCACATCATTGGATGCCTTGGCATCCTGGCGTGTCATAGCAAAAACCTGAGCTGAACCTCCAGGACCAGGAGCTTTCTGAACCGGCTGCCTAGGAGGAACCTGAGTGACAGGCCTAGCTGCATGAGGAGAAGACCGAACCATAGCAGCAGAACTCTGATGTCCCGTGGAGGTAGGTCCAGATGAAGTAACATAGGGGCAATCCCTAACAAAGTGCCTGGGATCCCCACACTGGTAACAAGCCTTACTACCGCCTCATCCGCATCCACCTCCGGGCCTGCACCTCCCATAATGCCTCAGACGGCATCTCCCACAAACAGGTGGAACAGACTGAGATGAATCCCCACGCCTCTAAGACGGCTGAGGCCTCTGAACACCCGACGAAGTACCTTGAGATAATAAAGCAGCGGCCTGAGGAAGTCTAGGCTGAGTATGACCACGGGAACCCTGGCCTCCATGCGAAGGACCACTAGAAATACCAGAATATCGTGACCTCTTGCTCGCTCTCTCTGCATCTGCCCTGACATGAATATCCTCCATACGCCTCGCAATATCAACCACCTCATAATAAGACTTGCTGCCCATATTAGGGGCAACAGCTATCTGAAGACGAGGATGAAGACCCTCAACAAATCTAAGGACCTTGTCCCTCTCCAGCCCAACCATAGCAGGCGCAAACTGGGATAACTCTAAGAATCTGGTATCATAAGCAGACACAGACATGTCTCCCTGCCTCAACCTCTCAAACTCGCGCCTCTGGGCATCATGGTGGCTCTGAGGCACAAATCTACTCATAAACATGGCAACGAACTCGGCCCAAGACAAAGGAGGAAGATCACTGGACCTTTGTCTCATCACAGAAACCCACCACGTCTCGGCATCACCGGACAATCGGAAAGAAGCACATCGCACCCCAAGGGTGTCTCTAGTACCTAGCACCGAAAATATCTTCTCACACTTCTGAATATATCTCTGAGTAGAACAAGTAGCTGGTGTACTATCGAACTCGGGAGGCTTGAGCTTCATGAAGGACTCAATCCTCCGAGCTACCTCCTCGTCACTCATAGAAAGAGCAGGAATAGAATGACCCAACTGAATACCTGACTGAGGAGCCAAAGTGGAAGGCTGAGCAATAGGACTAATAACTGGAGTAGACTGAGGAATCGCCGGAGTAGCCTCAGGAGTCGGCGTACTCATAGCTGGAGTAGCTGGCAAGGGTACCGCAGAAGGTACTGGCATATCGCCCATAGGCGAGGCCTGAGATCCAAGCATGCCCATCATCCTCAATAGAACATCTGCAGGAATAGATACCGTTGTGCCCGGCACAAGAGAAGGCATAGTCGATGGGACATGTGCGACGGGTATCTCAGAAGACACCGGTGGCACTGTACTAGTCTGTCTGGCAGCAGGAGGTCTGCCCACAGAAGCTCTGGCAGTAGCCGCTCTCGGCTGAGTAGGTGCCCGCGCATCAGTCCGTGTGCTACACACAGCTCTCCCATGGACCGACTCAGTCAGTGCGTCACCAGCTCCCGAAGCAGAGGACGATCGCGTTCTCACCATCTGTCATAATCACATTAAAGGATTAGCACCTATGTAAGCATCATAGCACGAGAAGAGATGAAATGAAGGGAAACAACTCTTCCTAAAATGCCTTTGCAGCCTCTCGCTTATAAGTATGGTCGACAACATTCCCATAAACAAGACTCTGCTCGGACACTGCTCCATTGACCCCCTAAGACTCGACTTACAACCTAGGGCTCTAATACCAATTTGTCACGACCCAATTTTCGGGGCCGTGATGGCACCTAAGTGTTACATCCTTAGGCTAACTACGAATAATTAAACTGACTCATAATGATAATTTAGATAGAAATATTTCAATAAAATGTAGGTGTAGACATCCACCCGAAATACAGTGTCAATAGAGCATCTACGAATTCTGACATCCGATATATATATATATATATATATATATATATATATATATATATATATATAATACAAGATGTAGGAAGCGTCTAAACACTAAGGTGGATCAGACGGTATGCCACCGCGAACCATGCGGTTGGCTCACCTCCAGCAAAAATAGTCACAGCCTCGAACGGATCAGATAAGTCCAGCTGTCTGACTAGTAGAATGATCTTCACATTTAAACAGTAAGTTATGAGCCAAAGCCCAGTAAGATCATCGACAGGCCCGCTAAATTACCCTTTCGGGACAAGTCTTTGATAATGCATAAGCAGATAACGGAAGTACAATCCACACCTTTACAGTAACCCATAAACATTACATACGATAATATAATTATACAACAACACAAGCAATAATACGCGAATACATAACATGGTCAATAATATAAAGATACATAATATAGGCAGCATATACAATATTATATTGATACTATGGCATAAGCAATAATATAATTAACACACAGCATGGCGATGATATATCTCGCATACCACATAGGTAATGATATACCTAGCACATAGCATAAGCACACACCCTGTGCGGCTTTGTTTATAGGTCATAACGCACCACAGGCCTCTGTCCCTATAAACAACTTTACTTATAGGTCATAACGCACCACAAGCCTCTGTCCCTATAAGTCTCCACATATAGGTCATAACGCACCACCGGCCTCTGTCCCTAGATGGAATTTCGCTTCTAGTTCATAACGCACCACCGACCTCTGTCCCTAGAGCATATCAATAATACACCGGCACACAACATCGACTATACACAAGTCACGTTTGTGCTTTCTCCTTTTTGTATAAATATAACGAGTAGTACATAATACTATCTACTAGACAATGCTAGTCAATTAAGTACTCGACATCTTACTTAGCCAGATCAAATCTTATCCGCAAGCAAAATAGAGGTCAAGTCTCACTTACCTCAAAATCGGCTCAAGTGGCTAAGGAACGACATCCTTTCCCAAACGATGTGCCTCTGTAAGACTCCTCTCTGAGCCAAAGAAATAGTGTCGTACTCGTAAGCATGTGAGGAAAGGATTCTAAGCTCTTACGCAATTCAAGAGGCAATTTACCAAAATACCTCCGGGTCGGACGTACCCAAAAAACCCGTAAAATTTATGTTTCCGGACTCCCCATACTCCCATGAGTCCAAAAGTACCATTATTGTACATACCCGAGTCCAACTCGGTCATTTTCCCATTTCACAAATCTAGGGTTCAAACCCTCTTTCCAAGGATCGTCACTTTGATCCTCGGATTAAAGCGTTAAAAATAGGTAAGAATAGTTACCTTGTGTTTAAGAATGATTTTGGTACTTCAAATTCCCCTTGGAATCACTTTTAGAAGCTCAAAACATGAAAATAAAAATGAATGCCCGCCCTAGTATATATAGCAGCCTGCAGCTTTAAAGAGTTGTACCACATGCCGTCCAAATTGCACCTCACTGGATAGCTTTCAGTAAAATACCCATAACTTTTCATAAAAATGTTCAAATGATACGAAGTTGATAGAATTAGAACCAGAACTTAAAGAGCTACAACTTTCATGTTTTGACTTTTTTCCAATTCCTTATGGATTGATCTGAAAAATCGATTTCTTTCCGGCTAAACAGTAAAAAACAGAATTCAGCAGCTTTTTTGGCTTTGCACCAGGTCAACCACTGTTTTTGGGTCCAAACGGGACCCTACGAAGTTCGGAATGACCCCAAATTTTGTACACAAGTCATACAAGACTTGTGTGACATGCTCGTCAAGACGAAACTCAATTCGGATATCTAGAACTCAAAAAGTGGGTCCTACGGGAAAGGGGCAAATTTCGACTTTCACCAAAATAGCGAATTTTAATCAAACGACCCTGGAATCCAAATTCAAAAGTTGCTACAAGTCGCAAATGACGATACGAACCTAACGGAACCCTCAGATTTCACATCAGAGCTCATTTGCTCAAATCGAGCTCCTAAACCCCTTTTAGCCTTAACGAATATCCGAAACGGATGTCTTTCTACGATACCTATCTAACAAAGTTCGTTTTTAGGCATGTCATAATGGACCTTACGGAGCTTTTGGGATTGTCAACATGCAAATCGAGGTCCCGATTCCCGAAACGACTATTTGAGGTCGTTACATTTACAAACTACTGTTATGCAGGGGCAAAAAGACAAACCATTACCTATGGTGTCATATTTCTGCGTATAGTCCTTTTTCCACCCTTGGGCCTTGCCCAAAATAGCTATAGATCCAATTCTCAGAGCAGTGCAATGATTTGATCATGCGCCATTTGGTTGGTCAGCTTAGGATTTTAATCTCGATATTAAATTTGAGATTATATTTACACTACATTTGGATAGTGATATTAGTTTGGGATAATATATATATTAATATCATGTATTGTCCTATCCTATATAAAAATGTGGACTTATAATCTCAAATTTATAAAATATCCTTTATTTTTAGTCCCGTTAACGAAAGGACTCCTGAATTTATTCTTTAATGTGGACGCTCATTCTTTTTCTAATTCTCTATACTCTATAAAACCAAAATATATGATTAGTTTTCACTTCAAAAATCAGATAGATAGCCCAGTGGACATGGCTTTTGGTCCATATGGTAGGATGGAGTTTCATGAGTTCCTAAAAATTCTTGGCTTGGGAATCACTAAAATTTGAATTTGTAATATTTTTAGATAATGCCATATCAAACCTCTAATTAGTTGGAAGTTGAGCATAATACTCTGTAGGGTCATATATTTAGCTATTTATGTAATTAACGACTTGTTAATAAAATTAGGGTGACTTACAAAAATACCCGCACAAGCTAAAGTAATTACAACCCCTACCCATAACTTTTAAATATTACCCCAGCTACCCACTAAACTAATTACCTAAATACCCACTTTATCTCCTACTTCTCCCAGGTCCAAAACATTCGTATACTTTCAGAATTGGATCCACTTCAAACTAATCTCTCCCAAGTCCATATTCAGTATCAATAAAGGTGGAAATTTCGTTCAATTAGGTGGCGAATAGGATTCAACTAATAGATATTGTAATTTTTCTAAAGGAAGAAAAGAGACATAACAGTAATAAAAAGAAAGAAAACTGGAAGGGTGCGTCAGAGAAATGGTTACTGGAGTTGGGGTTCCGCCACTTTCAAGGCCCGATCTACTTTAATCCCAAGTGATTTTGGTGAAACCATTAGTCGAAATGGAAAGTGGAGGAAGAAGCAGTCTCATTCATGTATTTTTGTAAATTTCCAGTCGTTGGACTGCGGCGGTTGACGGCGGACTGTTGGTGGATTTGCGGCGGTACGGGGTGGTAGATATTCCTACTGGTGGGGAGTGTTTCGGGCATGGGAACAACTATGGTTTGGATGCTTCTATCATATACTTTCTAATATACAGTATATTACAATGGTATACACCTTTGATTTGTCACAGTATACTTTTGTATTAAGAAAAAATCATGCTTCTATTGTATACCTTTCTAGTATACAGTATACACCAAATGGTATACCTTTGTAGATGAAGGAGGTCCTTGCCAGTACTACAGTAGGTGAACGTCGAGGGTATGGACAACAAAGAGAAGGTTGTCATTATGAGGTGCATTCAGTTGTTGCTTCACTTGCCAAAGCTAAAGTTGCGCCGTATCCAAAGGTACTTTTTTCGATTTATGATCCAAAGTTGTATACCATTTTAGTACCTCAATGGTATACCAGCTTAACATTGTAGGTTCAGCCTTGGAAATATAACAAAAAGTTATTTTCCTACTGTATACAATTGCAGTACTATGTATACCATAAAAGTATACTTGTTTAACTATTTTGCAACAAGTTGACAAAAATATTTTCCTACTGTATACGCTTAACTATAGAGTATACCAGATTCTTTTAGTGCACAATACTTAGGTTTGATACTTTTTTAGTTTTTTCTTAGGATACGACTAGAGATGATCGCAAGGATATTGATGATAGTAATTGTTGTGCCGATGGGATGAATAGAGATCAAGATTGGTTTGCCCAGTATGACAATGATGTCATTAACAAAGAGACTTCTTCACTTGGAGATGATCCATTTATTATTTAAATTGTAAGGCACTAATACTAATCTGATAAGTGACGTCTATATTACTTGGCTTCCCTTATTTCTTAACTTTCTTAACCAATTAGTATTTACTTTTGTATTAAAAAATGAGAAACTCGACTTGATTTTGCCAAGTCAACTGTAGTTGTAATGATATTGATATCCATTTTGGTCACAAGGTCTTCAATGTGTGCTTTTCAATGCCAGGAAGTAGCGGACAGTGTCACTACAGGGTTATACTTGATCCTTTGCAATGAATGGAGTCAAGCTACTGGCATCTAGTTTTGAGTTGGATGAAAAGGTATACTTCTTTATATCAATTAAATCCTAATTATTTTTCTTTATGGAATGTAAATGAAGAAGGAATGAGACAGTATCTTAAGGATTAACCAAAGAATAATGATAAATAGTGGTTTTCGGAGTTAACAAGGAGCACTGCTTCCTTTTCCACTGTGGTATGTCTAGTTTAGTTTATTATCATTATATACCTTTATCATATACAATATACTCTATAAGTATACTGCTTGGCTGAGTAGATCCATTGATTTCCTGAGTTTCTTCCCCACCCCACCCCACCCCACCCCACATTTCTTTATTCTTCTTTTTTGCAAACTGGGAATCCTCTGGCATTGGACATTCAACAATATTATTAGCAATAGGCAATCAGAATGTTGATATAATTGAAATGTATTTTTTTAATTGCTGTCAATTGTGATTCTTTGGTAGTTGTTACAAAAAGCATAGCATTTCCTGCTACTGCAATTTCTGCACATTTGGTAATTGTATATTCTTTGGTATATAGTATGTCTTACAAGTATACTGGTTTACTGAGTTTATAATGAATTGCCTTCTTGAGTTTACTAATGAGAATATGAACCGTCTTCAAATTTTGAACATTCCATTCATAATAAAATGAGAAAAACTAAAAAAGACTACTGCTTCCTTTTCCGTTATGATATGTTTAGTTTTGGTTAGTATACTATTATGTTAGATTGTATACTTATGGAATATAGTTGTCTTGAAGCACATAGATGTCATTTTCTACTACGTTCGGAAGAAGGCAACATATGGAGTTAAAGCGAAGATAACAACAACAAACAACTATTTTGACAATGCCATTCAAAGTCTATATAAGAAGTTCATAGGTGTGGAAGGGAATCAAGGACTAGCAGCAACAAAACTTATTTTGAAGGAGTATATCATTGGTGACAGGCTGTTATGTAACACTCCATGGAAGAATGTTGATGAGGTCCTCCTTCCTATGCATGTGTTAGTGGAGTGGCATTGGATCCTAGGAAGGGTTTCGTTCCGTGATAGGTGCATATACATATATGACTTTCATCAAAACCCAGATGTTGCCGATGAAGTTAAGCAAGTAGTAATGGCATATGCTTTCCAATTACCTCTGTTGTTAAATGCCAGTAACTTATGCTGAGATGGATGACATCATCTTGCAAAACGAATTGCAGAATGAAAAGACTTTAACATATCAGTTTGAATGGTGTCATCTTGCAGTTACACGATGGAATTTTTTTTAACTGTGAACATGCAGTTTTTTCTTGAGAAAGTGCTGATTTGAACATGCAGTTATATTCTATTAATGATACATAGTTTTATTTGCACTTAAGTTGACAGTTTTCATTGTCAATTTTTCAAATTGTTGTGTACATCCAGTTGTTATTTTAAATAAATGATAAAATGGTATGTTGTTCGTACAGTGGTTTATTTAGTTCAATATCAATTGTTCTTTACCGTTTAGTAAAATTTGTTCAATATGGGTATTTCATTGTATACCTTGTTGTTTTACAGTATACCCTGTATGTTTACTGGTTAATTAACTTATTTGTCTATATACCTTAAAATTAAACAGGGTATACTGAATTTATTTGTCTATATACCTTAAAAATTAAAGCAGTGTACCATCAGGGTATACTGAATACCAGAAAGGTATACATAAGAAAATATACCCCTAACAATATGCAACTTGTTCTATAACTTATTTTTCTTCTGTATTACTTTATTGTATACAATATACCCAATGGCAGAGCTCTCGGGTAGTGATGTTGTTTCTGTACATGTTTTTGCTCTATACCTTTTGCAGTATATTATGTACTTTTGTACTATATGGTTTACCACAATGGTATACAAGTTAGATTTGCCACATTATACTTTTGTATTAAGAAAAAATCATGCTTCTATTGTATACCTTTCTAGTATATGGTATACAGGAATGGTATACAAATATAATTTGTTACAATATATTTGTGTATAAGCTAAAAAGAAACCATGGTTCTGTTGTATACTTTTCCAGTATACAATATACCCCAATGGTATACAATTTTAAAATGTCACAATATATTTGCTTATAAACTAAAAGAAAATGTTGCTTCTTTTGTATACATTTCTAGTATATGATAAACCCCAATAGTATACAACTAAAAAAAAAAAAAGCCATCTCGCTATTCGATATCTTTCTAATATGCGATATTGCTCGAATTGTATACGACTTTCCCAAAGGTACAAGACTTTCTTTTTGGTCAACATATTTATGTCTACTAACTAAAAACTAAAATAATACATTTCTATTATATACTTTTGTAGTATATGATTTACCACAATGGTATACAAAGTTTGATTTGTCACAGTATATTTTTATATTAAGAGAAAACCATGCTTCTATTGTATATCTTTCTAGTATATAGTATACAGGAATGGTATACAAATATAATTTTGTTACAATACAAAATCTCACTTCGGTTCAAACAAAAAAAATGTATATACCAAAATAACCAAAAACTTGATACAACTACTTTTTAATATTTTTGAGTGATCTTATCAAATTGCTAAAAAAGAATAAGATGTGTAAGAAGAACAAGAGTAAGGCAAAGAAGAATTCTAGTTCATCGATTTTTTTCACTGGACTTCTTCAGTACAACAGTATACAAGTAAGGTGTACATTACCAAAATAGTAGTAGTTCATTAAGTTTTTTCTCCGAATTTTGGTTCAAGCATGGCCAAATTTTTCGCCAAATTGACTCAAAATTTAACCACAATTCTCATAGCATGTCGATTACTTCAAGTACCCTATCTGCAACCTATTAGCCATCTTCAGTACTCTATATACATTCAGATAGCTCTCCATTTTGATATACTTCACTAAGATTTCCTTGCTACCTTGAAGAGATGGTAGTGGTAGACAAACCATCTAGTATATACCAGTCTCACCAACTCCGTGACATTTGGGAGCTGCATAAAGGGGACAAAGATTAGTGACCCTGATAGTTGGACCAAACCACATATGAGAATCTGATGTACCTAATTTCAACATATAGATGAATGAAAACTCAAAAATCTATAGCTGGAAAAGATTCTAATTGAGTCTATAGACATTTATATGGTCCTTGTTAGTATGACTCTCAAGGAATTACAAACTATGGCCATTTTGGTTAAACAGAAAAATATACTAGTGTTATTACAGGATAGTGTTGCTACAAGTGCACAATTTGTGCACATTTTATCACTGTATACGTTTTTAGTATACTATATACCTTATAAGTATACTGGTTTACAAGTAAAATTTTGGCAAGAGAGTATACTATAAAGGTATACCGTGGAAAGAGAGTATACTATAAAGGTATATTGTGTAAATGTACCCCCACCTAATTTACATATGTGGATTTTTGGATATAAGTATACCATAAAGGTATACAGTAAAAAAAAAAGTATACCCTTCTTTCTGAAACATTATTACAAAAGAATACATGTTTAGTGACCTTACTTTCGTGAACAATCCAGAAGAAAACCCCTTACTGAGGTCTGCGCTCTTTTTAGGCAAAACAAAGGACAGATCCGTTAAACTGATGTCGCTTTGGTTTCTTGTATTGCATTCTTGTTCCGACTTCAATTGGCTACCACTAGGGCAAACTGATATCCTCGTAAAGCAATGCTTATGGAACACTGATTGACAAGAATTGCATCTTTCAATTTCTCCTTCTTGTTAAAGGAGAAACTACATCAATCAGGAGCTCTATGCAAAAGAGGGCATTCATTACTCTATAACCTCTTGGCCTGACCTCTCTTCTGCAAGTACAGATTGAAATGAACAATTTTATCAGGTTAAGTTGCACCATATAATACTCGAGCTAAGTTTAACATGCAGCGCAGATTGGGTGAAAGTCAAGCTGATTAACTTAAGCTTCCCTAACAGGGTGCAAAAATAAAACAAAGATAATTTCTTTAGACAAGTTCCGAAATAAATACAACTAAATCTAAGATATACCAACTTGGAAAGGGAAAATGAGAGAAGAGGGGTCATCACAGGCTTGCCGAGCATTGCAGGGGATACCCATATTACAACATCTAAGGCACTGCTCAACTATACACTCCAGAATCTTCCTCGAGATAGTCTCGACCATAAATGGTAAAGTTGTAATGGAAGTGGTAGCCATCTAGAACATAAAACATAAGGCAGTTTCACAATTATGTCGCCACATCAATAAAACGAGGTGATTATTGCATAGGAACATCTTTTTTCTGATTCATCCTTCATATTTCATAGCGAATTGGAGAGAGAGAGAGAGAGAGAGAGAGAGAGAGAGAGAGAGAGAGAGAAATACAAAATAAAGGCAAATAGGAGCTCACAATGGCCCTCATTCATGGAGAATATTTATAGCAATAACAGACATCCAAATGCATGAAAGTCTAAAGAAGTAGAACATTTTAGATGTTGAATCCATAGAGAAGAACTGTAGCAATCACATTCTTTTTTCCAAGAAAAGCTATTGCTACAGAAATAGAAATGAGAAACAGCAAAAACAAAACTATCTTATCACATAATTCTCCAGAATCCACGCTCTACTGTTAGCCTTGGCAACCCTTTTGATCTCATCTTTCTTCTTAATATCATAACTATTTGAAGAATCCTTGGCAACATTGATGAGTTCATCAACCAAGCACTCAGCTATGGTCTTGATGTTCTTGAAAGCACTCTCACGAGCACTAGTTGTAAGCAAATAAATTTCCTGGTTGACACGCCGGAGTGGAGAAATATCAACAGCTTGACGCCTTACACACCAGCTGATCTATATTGGGTTGCATCTTAAAAATATATACAGTATTCTAAAAAAATATACATTTTTCTATAGCAACTCACACACTTTGATACTAGCACATAATGCATACTAAAAGAATATACAGTACACAAAAAAGATATATTATGTTTATAACAACAAAAAATCAAAACATATATATGTGTGATAGCAGGCCTCACGCTTCAATCTAGATACAAAGATGTATACCTAAATAGTATACAGTATACCAACAAGGTATACCGTACTAAAAAAAGTATATTTATTTGATAGCAACTAATACACTATGATATTGTATACTGTATCAGTATACTATTGCAGTAAACTGTATATTATAGCAGCATACAGTTTAGAAATACTTCTTTGATTTTCAACAAAAAATTTTGATCTCAAGTACCGCAAATCAGCTCCAAATGCAATTAAATTTTCATATGAACTTTATAAAGGTATTAGAGTTATATTTTTTAACACCCACTTCGAATCAAACAACAAATAAAGAATTAAAATTTTGATATTCAAGAGCTCAAAGCTTAACAATGGTGGGTATTCAAAAATATGCTCCAAAACATTTCAAATCACCTCTCATCATTTGTACAAAATACTCTTTATGAAAAAAAATATCAATAAACTCCGATTGTGACCTTTCTTTCCACACCAGTGACATATAAGTTACACTTTCTTATGAGAAATTTCCCAATTGATCAACTGTTAATAAACTGTCAATATACTGTTTTTCTACTTAAAGAAGTATACCATTAGGGTATACTGCATAATAAAAAGGTATACAGAACAAAAGTTGTCACATTAAAACTTGTATACCTTTGTGGTAAACCAAATACTACAGAAGTATAAGTATACATAATAAAACGTAATAGGGATACAAAAAATAGGAAGATTGACATCATAAAGTACCTTAGGCTCATTCGCACCAACAGTAACGATTTCCATATAGTTTGCAATCGGTGGAAAACTAGAGGATTCAGGACGGTTCGCACGTTTACGTTGGTAAACATGCTGCAAGCTCAATTTTGAACTAGGGTTTAGCATTTTAGTAGAAAGGATTGAAATCAATTAAAGCAGGGTTTGAATCATGGATTTGGGAGACGTAATCAGATGGGGAAAGGGGAAAAACGGGTCAATTCTGGGAGAAATAGGGGAAACGGAATGTAATCAGATGGGAAAATAGGGGTAAGGATCGATTTTGGAGAGAAATTGAATACTGTAATTAGTTTTTGGAGGGAAATAGGGAAATGGATAGAGAGTGTAAATATAATTAAATTAATGGGTATAAAGAATTGATGTGGGTATATGGGGTAATTAGTTTCAAAACATAGGTATAGAGTGTAAATTACCTATAAAATTATTAATTTAAGCAAGCCCATAAATAAATGAAAGCTTAAAATACCTTTTGCTTGTGTCATGAGTTTTTGTCAAAGAGTATAATAAAGCAAATTGTTCCGTGCCACTTCGGGTGAACTGTCATATTCTTTTGTAGGGTTAATGTGAGGCTAAATTTTCTTTAGAATCAATCATCATGTGCTCGCCCAGCTTTAAGACAAAACAATGAGAGCCTAAAATTAAAAAAAAAAAAAAATCGTCTCTCTCTCTTTTCAAAATAATGCTCTTCTGTGTCATGTATGGTATGATGTCATTACATTAAGCATCCTATAGCATCCAAGTTGATCTTAATATGGTTCATAATCAAGTAAAGCTACTTTTTTCAGAGTATCATTAATGTATTTGAAAATCGGTCATCATTTATTTTTCGACAGTTGGATTTATCTTATATTGGACTTAGTATTAATTTACTAGTCGTTTGGTTGGTCATGGGAATGAGTTAATACCACATTAAATCTAGCACTAACTAATACTTTGTTTGGTTGTTGGTTCGATAGATGTATAAAAACTTGCATAAGTAGTACAATGTTTGGTTTGCTTTTGGGCATCTTTCATATTAATACACGTATTAAATAGTGAGGAAATCTATATATTATTTTATGCAGGGTAGAAGGTGGAATAATAATACGTGTATTAACAATACATGTATTAAAATTCTAAAATGACAAAACTAACCCTCGTAAAAATAAGTTTATTTTTCTATAAATTGTTTAACAATAAATAAGAATTTAAATGATACATTGTATATTAATTTTGTAATATATAGCAGTGGTTATAAGAAATAATTCCTGTATTACAATCTTTACACTATTTAGTCTCCACATTACTAATACACATATTATTAATACCCGCATTACTAATACCCGCATTATTAATACCCGCATTACTAATACGTACATTATTAATACCCGCGTAAACTCTATCTCAACCAAACGACCCCTTAGTGATTTGATTGTATGAAATTTACTTAGTTTATGATGGATTAAATATTGACGTAAAATCATTTCATGTACAGACATTCAATTTAGAAAAAATTTCAAGTACCATGACCTGTAATAATGGCAGAACATATTAGGCCCTGGTTTTTAAGCTACAAATATAAGGCTAAATGGTCCTTTATTGTATCGACAGACCAGAGATTATATTACTAGGTCCATGTTGTAATGTAAACTTGCAACCTCGCTAGTATAACTGATGCAGGACGTTATACAACTCACACTCTCCTGCATAATTATCCGAACTCGATAGCTCACACTTGAACTGTTAATACATGCTTATAAATGTGGGAATGCGCACGTAAAAGATTGGCTCTAATACTACATAATTGAATTGAATCGAGGTATCCAGTCCAAAACTTTATGAGCGAAGTAAATCTCAAAAACATTATAAAACTCACATTGGATGCTCATATTTGCTTAATTAGAACATAAAATTTGAGATATTAATATAACTCTACCTTATATTATTAATAGCGGAAGAAGTGAAGTAATAATTAAAATGCTTATGTTGATAGAATTAAAATTACGACATCTAATATCAAAATTTGAATAACTTTGACAAATGAATACATTAAAATTATTTATGAAATTAAGTTGATTGAAGTAGCTAAAATGATAACATATTACACTAATTCTCCCAAAGAGAAATGCAACGTAATTTTGACTAGCTTAGTGTGACACCCTCGCCAAGTCATCACGCCACATGGATGCGACATGGCGCTCGGATAGTGCCAAACAAGCTAAAGGGAGTGGAATGCTCTAGACTAGTGTGGGAAGTTCTCATGGAACAACCTAGAAACCCTTAGAATTGCAAAAAAGGGCTGAAGATTCTAGGTCCATGGAATTTTCTAGAGTAGGTCATTATATGTAAATATTAGAGACTTGTAGACAATTTTTCTTTACACAATAGCCCCTCGATGAGTAGTATAAATAGAGGGGGAATTCATTTGTAAAGGATCCAGAAAAGTTTGAGTGAATACAATACCCTCTTTGGAAAATCTCTCTAATCTTTCTTTGTTTAGCATTCTCTTAGTGATCTTATTAAGTCCTTCTAGGTCCATGGAATTTTCTTTGTTGAGGCTTACTTGAATTTGCTACTTTATAGACAAGCCGTCAAGTGCCGCACGGAGTGCTACTTTGAAAAGTTAGGCAGTGACAACATGGTATCAGAGCGAGGTTATTACTAAGGGAATGGCACACAACGGAGAAGACATCACTGCTAGCACCCTAACCAACGTCCAAGATGCTGCCGGGAAGAAGAACAAGAAGAGGAGGAATGCTAGGAAGGGCGACGAGGTGCTACTCGAAGCCCCTCAAAGTGAAGGCCACACCACCCAATCATCGGCTACGGAGGTGAGCGACGATGAGGAAGATCTCACCCCTGGCCGTGATTGGGTTAAGAAGGTGGAAGAGGCGACGTTAGTTGTGGAAGCCCATAGCCAACGCATGTCGAGGATTGAAGGCAAGCTGGAGACCCTTGAGAACCATTCCTTATCCGAGTTCGACGCCATCCAGGACAAGTTTGGGGAACACAAGCAAGCCGAGTTAGAGATGAAGGAAATCATCAACACCATGGAGTGCATGCTCACAGAGGCGCTGAGCACCATCGAGGCAGTGAAGGCCAAGATCGAGGCACTCAAGGAGGAAGTTAACACTGGAGGGCCCGTGGCATCCGCCGTTAACAAGGAGGGGAAGATCGAGATCCCCAAGCCACCGGTGTTCAAGGGAGTTCGTGACGTGCAAGAGGTTGACAACTTCCTATGGCACATGGAGAACTACTTCAAGCATGGTAACGTGAAGGCCGAAGAGAAGTAGATTGCTGCTGCTATCCTATATCTCTCGGAGAAGGCCATGCTTTGGTGGAGAAGGAAGGAGGCCGACTTGAAGAAAGGCTTGTGCACCATTGACACATGGGAGCAGTTTAAGACCGAGTTCAAGAGGGCTTTCTTCCCCAACAATGTCATATACGAAGCAAGGTGCAAGCTGAGGAAGCTGAAGCAGACGGGAAGCATCAGTGCCTATAGTGAAAAGTTCCAGACGCTCATGCTTCAAATCCCAAACCTTATTGATGAAGACTTGCTATTCCACTTCATGGACGGGTTGCAAGGCTGGGCTAGAAAGGAGTTGCAATGCCGGCAAGTCACCACCATTGATAAAGCTATTGTCGAGGCTAACTTTTTGACAAATGACAAGTATGACAAGAACAAGAGCAAAGATTCGAAAGGTGATCAAGCCAAAGGTGGGGGAGGTCGTGGCAAAGGAAAAGAGAAGCAGCAATATTCAAAGACAAACAATGCTCACAAGTCCGATGGCAAGAAGTCTGGGCGCCAAGATTATGCCGAGAAGAAGGCACATGCCGAGAAGAAAGGGAGTGGATGCTATGTGTGCGGGGGACCTCATGGCTTCGCAAAGTGTCGCGAGTTGAAGACCCTTGGCACCACGATACGTGAGAGGAAAGAATAGGAGGCACAATATCCAGAGACGAGTTCGGGCACAACACAGCTAGGCATGATTGGACTATGTGCTGCTGTCACGGAGAAAGCTAGCAAACCTGAGGAGAACGACACTGTTGCTCCCAAACGCACACGCAAGTATACGTGGTCGACAAGTAATAAAGTGATAAATCGAGTATCGTTCCTACGAGGACTATTCAGACTGGACTCCTAACAAACAATTTCTTAAGAACTATTCAGGGATCTTTTTTCAATGGTTGAGGGATTTTATTAACTAAAGAACAGTAATTTAAATGGTAAAAGTGGATTCAAACAATGGAGCAAGACTTGGTTGTTATCAGTAATAAGGAGACGGTCCAGGGTCAGAGTTACGAACAATCCAGTTGAGTTTTCCAATTGATTCCACTTCTTAAATCCCGGGTTACTAACTGACAGAGTAATTGTACCTGTGAAAACCTTTCGATTCTTCACAGTCTATGCAGGCTACTTCAATCCATATATGTCTATGGGTTGAATCACGTGCACGCATTAACGAATTCTGTAATGAGTTAAACTAGGCGAGCAAGTATATGTCTATCCTACTCACAAATTGGTTCCCCAATGCCCGGGTTCACAAACTAGTCCTATTCTTTCTTATTACGTAATTAAATTCCCTCTTTCGAGTTCAATCTAAAAACCATAGATAATGCGTAATAATCGGGCCCTGACAATTACACAAGTGAAATCAAGAAAGAATAAGCAACCCGTTATGGGATTCAATTAATGGGAATCAATCTTCAAACATCAACTTTCATGAAATACTCTAACCCTAGAACAATAGAATTAGCTACGCATACTCATAATAACAACACAAAGATTTGATGAAATAATGATGTAATAGATTAATGGAAGGAAGAAAAACCGTTGTTCAAGATGTTATGAGCTCTCCAATTTGCTCCAAAGTCTGAACTCCTCTCAAAAACTAAGTAAAAGAATATTTATAAAGTTTACAAACACCTAGTAATAAGTTAGACCCAAGCCTAGACGAAATAGGAAGTAAAAATCCGCTCAAGGGGCGCTATAACGGGCGCCCCGCGCCTCGCGCCTCGTAATGCGCGAACCAAGACAGTAGCCGTCGAAACCTTCACGCTTTTGGGGCGTGGCGCACTGGGAATCGCGCCAGGCAGTGGGGCGCGGTGGGGGGCGCGCCACGTGCCCTACAGCGCCAGGCCATTTTCGTGTTTTCTTGCTCCGCAGCTCGCTTCGTGTCGTGCCTTCGTGTGTTCAACCCAATCCTCAATCAAAATCCAATCTTTTCTTGCTCGATCATGCTCTTTAAAGCTCCAATTGCACTGCATAACAACCTACATACACACGACATAAAATCTGTGCGAAACCACATTCATAAACAATAAAACGAGCGAAAAACATGCGGAAATATTAAGGAAATGTTGGCATAAAATGCCAAACATCACCACCCCACACTTGAACCCTTGCTCGCCTTCTCAACCTAGGTAAAATAGGTCTGCCTATGACCATGGTTGATACCGACCATTGAACCAATGCACACATGACTACTATGGATCCACAACATGCCAACAATTTAACAACTCAAAAATATGAGAACAACCACCCAAAAATAGCTCAAGTGCACAAACTCAACTTATTGCAACCATGCTCCCACAAAATTGCACCTATCTACTCAACTAAAAAGCCACGACTTCACCTATCTCATGCAAACCATGTGCCCTCACCAAAGTGAAGCAAGAGAGTGTCCCCCAAGTATCACACACAACCATGAATATCAAGAATAGAATGGGGACAATAACAAACGAATTTACTCACTCTCATGAAAAGCTCACATGTCACACACAATGTACCATAGGCTTGCCTGTAGTGTAGGACTCCACTAAGGTAAGCTCACTCCAATCGGGATTAACTAGGACTTTAAAAAGGTTGTAATGTAGGCTAAGGGGCTGGTAGGATACATATGGGTAATAGTGACTACCTCCCTAAGCACTTTAATACATCACAATTAATTAAGCACAAATCTCATCAAAGCCACCCAATCAACAACTTTCACACACACCTTCTCAACAAGTAGAAACTTTTCTTTTAAGCACACACTAGCAAGGAATGGATATTCTTTTCTCTTTATTTCTTTTTCCACAATTTTTCTTTTCTTTTCAACTTTGCTCTTTTTTTCTTTTTCAATTTCATTATCTTCCAACCTTGCCAATTCTTTTCACTACTTCACAACTTTAACAATTGTTCCCCTTCATTAGTTCCACTCAAAAACCTCCCAATTTCCAACCACAACTCCAAAATAACAACACAATACCAACTAAAGTGCTTAAGGAGTAAAGGGCCAAAAGAGACAATTTAGAACAAATGGGTAGGCTCGGGGTATGGGTGCCAACAAAAAGGGTCAAAGAAATCACAACAACAATTTCTTTCAAGATATATATGTAAGGGTAGGCAAATCAAAAGAAGACCTTGTATCATTTTCCGACTAGAGCAAACCTAGGATTTCGCTTTGCACACACACGAGGTAAGTTCTAGACACCAATATGCAAACATGGAGCAAACAAATATGCCTCACAACACACATTGCACACAGTCCAAACAAAAAGGCTCCATCACAACTCTCAATCAAGCATTTAAGGTGCAACTTGTGGAAAATTAAGCACTAATGCACAAAGGTTCACAAAAAAGTCAAGCAAGTGGACTCAAGCATCTCAAGGGGGTCGTTCCATTTTTTTTTCTAGGCATGCATCACAATTTAAAACGCAAGGACACCACAAGTAGCACATGCAATCAAGTTCAAGTCCACCAGTATCAAACAAATCAAAAGCACCTAGCATTCCACCTATTCCTTTCGTCTAGGGCCACCTAACAACTAACTACTCTAATCCTAATAAAAATAAAAAATACCCGGTTCAAAGGCCTCCCCGTGGAAAAGAACCGAGGCCATAAGAAAAACCACGGGGTGGATGACATGTACCGCTAATAAAAACTAAAAGGAAAATCTTTTTGAATTTTTTCATTGGTTTTCTATTTTTTTTTTTTTTTTTTTTTTATATATTAAAGCAAGAAACAAAGAAAAATAAAGTCAAGTGACAAAAGAAAAATCCTGCGGTACATGCATCCCTAACCTCAAAAATAAATAAAAGAGTAGTTTCCCACCCCACACTTAAACTAAGCACTGTCCTCAGTGCTAAAAATAAGAAAAAGCAAGGGTAAAGAAAACTTCCCTTAAGACTCCAGTCCTTGGTGCTAGCATCCTCCAAGCTTCCATATAGTATGAGGTACTCAGACTTCCCCCAACAGGTCATCAATATTAGGAAAGGGTGAGGACACCCCAGCCTCGACATTACATGAATGACGAGTCCAATGTGTATAGGATTTTCCTGCTCGTTCTTGTCAAATTTTAGTATAGTTTATGATATCGTCCACAGAGATTGGAGAATCTATCCTACAAATTTATATTATCAATCTTACTATTTAAGAGAGTCGATTTTTGGGTGAAAAGAGTTGAATTTATGATCTACTTGAAAGCAAGAAAACTTGTTTTTGATTTTTCTTTTAAAATAAAAGAGTTGGGATTTCATGGATTCACTCGGTATAAAATTATAAGAGAAGTTAGATATTTCATTTTCTATTCCACATATTAATTGTTTAAGAGAAAAGCAATTAATACTACTGCGAGTTTCTCAATTAACTATGCCTCTTTCGATTAGCATAATAAAATGATTAACTTGTAGTATTAGAGTAAAAAATACTTATCTTGAATGAGTACATCGTATGAACAAAAACCTCTTTCGATTAGCTTTTGTTAAATTCCAAAACTTGGCTAAATGATTTTCTTCTCTCGAATGAAAAACTCATATATCAAGATAAAGAATTTTGAGTGATTAAATATAACTATTTCAAATTATCACGAGAATATATTTAGTTATCAATATTCCCATTTAATTTTTGTTTCTTTCGATAACAAAAATTAGCAAGAAGTATTATAGCATAAATATATAGGCTTGATAAAGTTGAATAGCATAGTATTTAATACTCTGATGTAAGATTTTGACAAAGTAGGATTCTCACTCAAGAATAATAAAATACCGAAATTTCCATTATAATAATATACCGAGCTTCAACACTGATCCCAACTTAAAGAAAATTACTCCATGGAGAAAATACTAAATACTACAAAAGTAGAAGAACTTAGTATTTTTAAAGAACGGAAAAAATATAATTTTAACACTAAAAAAGCTTAACCAATATAATACATAGTATTTGGTGTTGCTTTACACAGAGAAAGGATGATCCTTCTCAACAAAAACGTCGATCTATTTATAGAGGAAAAAACTGCCACTAATGTGAAGTCACCACCGATGCCATGTATGGCATTTCTTTGTTATTTTCCCACGGATGCGAGCCACCGATGCCATCCGTGGTTTGTTTCCTTTTTTGCCACTAATGTGAAGTCACCACCGATGCCATGTATGTCATTTCTTTGTTATTTTCCCACGGATGCGAGCCACCGATGCCATCCGTGGCTTTTTTCCTTTTTTGCCACTAATGTGAAGTCACCACCGATGCCATGTATGGCATTTCTTTGTTATTTTCCCACGGATGCGAGCTACCGATGCCATCCGTGGCTTCTCTTCCATCTTCCTTGCCTTTGCGTTCTTTCCTTTCCTAAAAGGTTGTTTTGTGTATTTGCACATATTTGAAGATAATATCATATATTTTATATAAAAACATATATATATATAATAATTTATATATCTAAAATTGTATAATATATATAACTATCAATGAACCTGCAATCCAAGGAAAAATAAAAACTACGTGACACTATAAATAAAATAATACAAGTACAAACTCGGGTTGCCTCCCGAGAAGCGCCTTAGTTAACGTCGTGGCACGACGACACTTTTAGCTCACTTCCAGCATTTATGTCTTCTCTTCTTACGCCGAACCTTTGCTTTCTTCCCTTCTTTGAGAGAACCCCTCTTCAACTTCACATCTGGTTTATTTCCATGTTCTTGTTTGACACATTCAATCATAGAGCACTCTTCCACCTTAGCTATGTGCTCCTTCTCAGTATACACCTTGAAAGTAACTTTTTCTCCATGCGCTCTAACAGTCATCTCACCCAGCTCCATGTCAATAATTGCCTTCGAGGTGACTAAGAATGGTCTCCCCAAAATGATTGGAGCTTCTCAGTCCTCTTCATAATCTAGGACTACAAAATCAGCAGAGAATGTAAACTTACCAACTTTTAGCAGCACATCCTCCAGCTTACCATCAAGGTGAGTGAGTGATCCATCCGCCATCTTAAGAGTAACTGAAGAGGGCTTGATTGCTCCTAGCCCTAACCTTTTGCAAACAGAGAGAGGCATGAGATTTATGCTTGCACCCAGATCACACAATGCACCAGTGATATTATGCCCTCCAATGGTATAAGGAATAGTAAACCTCCCAGGATCTTGAAGTTTTGGAGGTAGCTTGCTCAAGATTGTGCTACACTCCTCAACTAACTCAACTGTATCTATCTCTTGAGGCTTTTTCTTCTTGACTAAAATCTCTTTTAAGAACTTCACAAAGGATGGCATCAATTCAAACACATCAGTCAAAGGAATATTAACTTGAAGTTCTTTCAACATACTTATAAATTTTTGATACTGCGCCAGATCCTTCGATGGTATAAGTCTCTACGGGAATGGTGGAGGCGGCAGAGGTGCCTCCTTTCTCTCTTCTTTCTTCTTTACCTTCTCCACTTATTCAACTTTTTGTTTTTCAGCTCTCTCCTCGGACTTGGCCATCAGCTCTCCACCTTCAATTAAAGTCACTGCAAGACATTGTTTAGGCTCTTTTTTAACAGTGCTTATTTCTCCCACCAACTGCCCCAACTGGTGCTCCAGGTTCTTGTGAGCATTGGCAATATCTTGTATGGCCACTGCATAGGCTGCAGTGTCAGCTATCATTCTCTGGTGGCCCGCCATTAACTGCTTTAACATATCTTCAACTGAATAGCTAAACTGCTGTGGTGGAGCTGGAAATGGGTGGTAATTATTCGGGGCTCTCGTATTGCCTTGATAATAAGCATTACCAAACTGATTTTGACCCTGCAGCCTGTTTTGATTACCCACGTAATAAACTGACTTTGGATTAGAGGAGAAAACCTCTGTAGCATGGTCTTGACCACAAACCTCACAAAAACTCTGGAGTTGTTGCACTGGAGCCACTGGTTGCTGAGTCTTTGGCAGAGCTAACTTGCTAATTTGATTGGAAATAGCATCCATCCTCGCCCTTAGCTCTGAAACTGCATCTAACTGAAGTACCCCTGCAGATTTCTGCGTAATAGCTCTACCATCTCCCTGCCAATCAGGATTGCTCTGTGAAAACTTATACAGCAAATCATAAATTTGATCAAAATTTAAGGCCAGTACTTGGCCTCCAGCAGCAGCATCAACCACGATCTTAGTGTGTTGGTTCAACCCCTCAACAAAAGTGTGTGCAACAACCTTATTGGATTGGTTGTGGCGTGGACAATCTCGCAATAAAGCTTTGAATCGCTCCCAGGCTGAATACAAAGACTCTCCTTCTAATTGTCTGAAGGACATAATTTCACTCCTCAGCCGAGCTGTCTTGGCAGATGGATAAAATTTAGCCAAGAACTTCTTAGCCAAATCCTCCCAAGTAGTGATAGACCCAGACTTTTCAGCCTTTAACCACTTCCCTGCTGCCCCAATCAGTGAAAACGGGAACAACGTCAAGCGAACATAATCAACAGGAACTCCCTTTGGTGTGTAAGTATCACTGATCTCCAATAAATTCTGGATGTGTTATTGTGGATCCTCGCTAAGTAATCCAGCAAATTGTCCAGTCACATGTAACAGTTGTATCATGCCGGACTTAATCTCAAAGTGCCCGGTGATTTCAGGCTTAACTATGCTCGAAGCTACTCCCTCCAGGCTGGGGAGAGCAACATCTCGCACAGCTAAAGCTTGTTCTGCTGCCATTCCTGTAGATAAAGATCAAACAGGACCTAATACCTGAAACAGCACAAAACTCAAAACAAAAATTAAACCTGAATAGAAAGTAATAAACTGTTCAAAAAGAAATCAGTCAATTATTTAGTCCCCGGCAACGGCGCCAAAAACTTGTTGCTCCCAAACGCACACGCAAGTATACGTGGTCGACAAGTAATAAAGTGATAAATCGAGTATCGTTCCCACGAGGACTATTCAGATTGGACTCCTAACAAACAATTTCTTAAGAACTATTCAGGGATCTTTTTCCAATGGTTGAGGGTTTTTATTAACTAAAGAACAGTAATTTAAATGGTAAAAGTGGATTCAAACAATGGAGCAAGACTTGGTTGTTATCAGTAATAAGGAGACGATCCAGGGTCAGAGTTACGAACAATCCAGTTGAGTTTTCCAATTGACTCCACTTCTTAAATCCCGGGTTACTAACTGACAGAGTAATTGTACCTGTGAAAACCTTTCGATTCTTCACAGTCTATGTAGGCTACTTCAATCCCTATATGTCTATGGGTTGAATCACGTGCACGCATTAACGAATTCTGTAATGAGTTAAACTAGGCGAGCAAGTATATGTCTATCCTACTCACAAATTGGTTCCCCGATGCCCGGGTTCACAAACTAGTCCTATTCTTTCTTATTACGTAATTAAATTCCCTCTTTCGAGTTCAATCTAAAAACCATAGATAATGCGTAATAATCGGGCCTTGACAATTACACAAGTGAAATCAAGAAAGAATAAGCAACCCGTTATGAGATTCAATTAATGGGAATCAATCTTCAAACATCAAGTTTCATGAAATACTCTAACCCTAGAACAATAGAATTAGCTACGCATACTCATAATAACAAAACAAAGATTTGATGAAATAATGATGTAATAGATTAATGGAAGGAAGAAAAACCCTTGTTCAAGATGTTATGAGCTCTCCAATTTGCTCCAAAGTCTGAACTGCTATCAAAAACTAAGTAAAAGAGTATTTATAAGGTTTACAAACACCTAGTAATAAGTTAGACCCAAGCCTAGACGAAATAGGAAGTAAAAATCCGTTCAAGGGGCGCTATAACGGGCGCCCCGCGCCTCACGCCTCGTAACGCGCGAACCAAGACAGTAGTCGTCTAAACCTTCACGCTTTTGGGGCGTGGCGCGCTGGGAATCGCGCCAGGCAGTGGGGCGCGGTGGGGGGCGCGCCACGTGCCCTACAGCGCCAGGCCATTTTCGTGTTTTCTTGCTCCGCAGCTCGCTTCGTGTCGTGCCTTCGTGTGTTCAATCCAATCCTCAATCAAAATCCAATTTTTCTTGCTCGATATGCTCTTTAAAGCTCCAATTGCACTGCATAACAACCTACATACACACGACATAAAATCAATACAAAACCACATTCATAAACTATAAAACGAGCGAATAACAAGCTCAAACATGCGGAAATATTAAGGAAACGTTGGCATAAAATGCCAAACATCAGGCACACAGTACGTGGACATCACCATCAACAACAAGCCTACCCGCACCATGGTTGACACTGGAGCCCAAGCCAATTTCATGACCGAGGCCACATCAAAGAGACTTGGATTGAAGCTGAGCCCGACCGATACCTGCCTCAAGACAGTCAACGCCCCAGCAATACCAGTACGAGGCATAGCCAATGGAGTTAGTATTGCCTAGGGCAATTGGAAGGGTAAGACTAACTTCATTGTGGCGCCCTTGGACATACTCGACATCATCCTTGGGCAAGGAGTTCTTCAGGCAGTGCCACACCATGATCGACCCTTACTTGCAGCGTCTCTTGGTTGTAGAGCGAGAAGGGTGATGCATGGTGCCCATGTCTACAATGCCTCAAGGACAAAGTCATGCACACTTGTCAGCCATCCAGCTTGTGAAAGGATTAAAGAAGGGCGAGCCGACGTTCATGGCAACCATTGCAAGCTTTAGTGAAGACAATGGTGCCAGAGAGAGCCACCATGCATAGAGAAGGTGCTCGAGGAGAACAAGGACGTGATGCTAGAAGATCTGCCGAAACACTTGCCACCTAGGCATGAGGTAGACCATAAGATCGAGTTGGAGCCTGGAGCTAAACCGTCTGCCTATGCCCCATATCGTATGGCACCACCCGAGCTAGAAGAGCTACGCAAGCAGTTGAAGGAGTTGCTCGATGCCGGCCACATTCATCCATCAAAGGCACCTTATGCAATGGTGCCAGAGAGAGCCACCATGCATAGAGAAGGTGCTCGAGGAGAACAAGGACGTGATGCCAGAAGATCTGCCGAAACACTTGCCACCTAGGCGTGAGGTAGACCATAAGATCGAGTTGGAGCCTGGAGCTAAACCGTCTGCCTATGCCCCATATCGTATGGCACCACCCGAGCTAGAAGAGCTACGCAAGCAGTTGAAGGAGTTGCTCGATGCCGGCCACATTCATCCATCAAAGGCACCTTATGGCGCGCCGGTTCTATTCCAAAAGACGAAGGATGGTTCGTTGAGGCTAAGCATTGACTACCGGGCACTCAACAAGTGACCGTGAAGAATAAGTATCCCATCCCTCTCATTGTCGATTTGTTCGATAGGCTTGTACAAGCAAAGTACTTCACCAAAGTGGATCTATGGAAGGGCTACTACCAAGTTCATATTGCGGAAGGGGATGAGCCGAAGACCGCGTGTGTGACAAGATATGGAGCTTTCGAGTGGTTGGTGATGCCCTTCGGCTTAACCAACGGACCCGCTACCTTTTGCACACTTATGAACAAGATTTTCCACCCCTACCTTGATCAGTTCGTGGTAGTCTACTTGGACGATATTGTCATCTATAGCCATACTTTGGAGGAGCATGTGGAACATTTGAAGATAGTTTTCCAAGTCTTGCAGGAGAACGAGCTATATATCAAGAGGGAGAAATGCGAATTTTCCCAATCAAAGGTGCACTTCTTGGGGCATGTCATTAGCAATGGAGAGTTTCTGATGGACGAGGCCAAAGTCCGTGCGATACAAGAGTGGGAGCCGCCGACCAAGGTAACAGAGTTAAGATCTTTCCTTGGTCTAGTCAACTACTATCGACGCTTCATAGGAGGATATTTTGCTAAAGCTGCACCCTTGACAGAGTTACTAAAGAAAAGCAAGCTGTAGGTTTGGTCGGAGCTATGTCAAAAGGCGTTTGAAGGTCTTAAGAGAGCTATGATGGAGGAGCAAGTTCTAGCATTTCCCGACTTCATCAAGATGTTCGAAGTGCACGCGGATGCGTATGATTTTGCTATTGGAGGTGTGTTAATGCATGACAAACACCCCATAGCCTTTGAGAGCCGCAAGCTGAACGAGACGGAGCGGCGATATACTGTGCAAGAGAAGGAGATGATAGCTATCGTGCATTGCCTCCGCACTTGGCGCCATTACTTTCTTGGATTGAAGTTCGTGGTCAAGACTGATAATGTGGCCACCAGCTACTTCCAGTCGTAGAAGAAGCTCACACCAAAGCAAGCTAGATGGCAAGATTTCCTGCCCGAGTTTGATTATGTGCTTGAGTACAAGCCCGACAAAGGCAATGTTGTAGCCGATGCCTTAAGTCGCAAAGCTGAACTTGCTGGCACCACTTCAGCAAGCTTTGCCATCCGAGATGCCATAAAAGAGGGTATGCAGAATGATCCGGTTGCTAAGCAGCTTTTGGAGCTAACTCAAGGCAAGACAAGGCACTTTTGGGTTGAAGATGACTTATTGCTCACTACAGGACGAAGGGTCTATGTGCCTAAGTATGAGAACCTTAGGCGGCGCATTGTGAAGGAGAGTCATGACACATTGTGGGCCAATCATCTAGGCCAACGCCGCACAAAGGCCTTTGTCGAATCGGTGTACTATTGGCCGCGCATGAGGGACGACATTGAGGCTTATGTGCAGACTTGCTTTGTATGAAAACAAGACAAGGTAGAGCAGCGGTCACCCAGAGGACTATTTGAGCCATTACCTATTGCAGAGCGTCCATGGGAGAGTGTCACCATGGACTTCATCACTTGCTTACCGAAGTCTGATGGCTATGGTACTATTATGGTCGTAGCGGACAGATTTTCTAAGTATGCTACCTTCATGCCCGCCTCAGCTAGTTGCACTGCTAAAGAAGCCGCCAAGTTATTCTTGAAGAATGTTGTGAAGTATTGTGGCTTGCCAAGGCATATCATTAGTGACTGAGACCCTCGCTTCAGTAGGAACTTTTGGTAAGAGTTGTTCGAGATGCTTGGTACGAAGTTGCATTTCTTTACCAATTTCCACCCTCAGACAGATGGCCAAACGGAGCGGGTCAATGTGCTACTTGAGTGCTATTTAAGACACTTCGTGAGCGCACATCAAAAGGATTGGCGAGACTCTTGGATATAGCCAAATTCTCATATAACTAGCCGCAGAGCGAGTCCACAGGGAAGACACCGTTCGAGCTAGCCACAGGCCAACAGCCTCAAAGTCCTCATTCTTTACCGGTCGCGTTCGAGGGCAAGAGTTTGGGAGCACATCACATGATTAAGGGCTTTGGAGAGCAGCTTGACACCGCTAAGTCTTAATTGGATAAGGCTTCCTGGAAGATGAAGAAGTTTGTCGACCGCAAGAGGCGTCCCATGGAGTATCAAGTTAGGGACATGGTCTTAGTCAAGTTTAACCCGAGACAGTTCAAGGCACTACGAGGCATGCATCCAAACTTAGTGCGCAAGTACAAAGGGCCCGAGGTTATTGCTAAAGTGGGCAAGGTTTCTTACAAGTTGGACTTGCCTACACACTTAAAGATCTATCCAGTCTTCCATGCTAGTGTGTTGAAGCCGTACCATGAAGACAAGGAAGATTCGAGTCGGGGCCAGACGACTCGCGCACCTATTACCGTCACTGCCTCGCAAGATCGTGAGATTGAAGCCATCATTGGCTATGAGGCAAGAGGCAAGAAGGGTCAGAAGTCGACAACCATATTCCTTGTGCATTAGAAGGGGCAATCTCCGGAGGAGGCTATGTGGGAGCGATATCAAGACCTGTGGCAATTCAAGGACAAGTGCCACGAGTATATGCAACAACATTGCGCCGCGGTAACATCAGGTGGAGAAGAGTGTGACACCCTCGCCAAATTATCACGCTACATGGATGCGACATGGCGCACAGATGACGCCAAACAAGCCAAAGGGAGTGGAATACCCTAGAATAGTGTGAAAAGTTCTCATGGAACAACCTAGAAACCCTTAGAATTGCAAAGAAGGGCTTGAAGATTCTAGGTCCATGGAATTTCTAAAATATGTCCTCATATGTAAATATTAGGAACTGGTAGACAATTTTTATCTATACGATAGCCCCTCGATGAGTAGTATAAATAGAGGGGGAATTCATTTGTAAAGGATCCAGAAAAGTTTGAGTGAATACAATACCCTCTTTGGCAAATCTCTCTAGTCTTTCTTTGTTTAGCATTCTCTTAGCGATCTTGTTAAGTTAAAGGCTTAATTATTTGAGTTTGCTACTTTGTAGACAAACCGTCAAGTGCCACACGAAGTGCTATTTTGAAAAGGCCGTGACATTAGGCTCTGACTGAGTAGTATGGATCACGTGCAATTCCGTGTGAACCAACAAAAATCACCTATATTAATTTATTATTAAGTGTTATCAACAAGGAAGAACTGTCTTTCAATTTTACTATATATGCGGAATTTGTCTAATAACGAAGTAAACCAATTAATTTACAATTGTTAACAAAGTAGTTTGTCTATCAATTTCGCCATGGAGAAAAGGGATATTCAAATACTTACTAATATAAAGAAAATCAAAAAGAAAAAAAAACTTATGCAAGGAAGAATGCTGTTTTTGGCATTCGAATACTAAAGTAGGCCCAAGTGGCGAATATATGAAGGGCATCTCAGTTGCTAACACAACCATGTGTTTCGATATACAAGTTTGGAAATTGCATCAAGAGTACTGTAAGTCTCAATAATTAACAAATTTTGTAATTAAGTTTTTTGTAATAAAATATCTTAAGTTATTTTAAAAAAACTAAGATTTTAATTATTTAAAAGATATAGGACAAATAAAGTACTAAGATTGTTGAGTCGCAATAAAATAGAAAGATAAAGTAAATATTTTATATGCTGCATTAATCCATACACATCACTGGTACAGGGACAATGGACATTACTCCTTTTATTACTGGCTAAACTTTTCCTTCAGCCTTCTCATAGGTGATTAAAAGTTAATTAACTGTTGCGTAGGACGAGGATATCCCATCAGCTATAGGGTCGAAGCTTTCCTCTGGCCGTTCGAGGATCCTACAAGAAAAAAACATCATCATAAATTCATAATCATGGCCGTGCAATTACACTTGGCTATGATAAGAAATTACACTAGCGGAAGAGTAAAAAATTTAGAGAAAGTTTAATTTCACTCCTCTCCATGATTGGGTCAATTTTATATTCGATGTGTGTGTATATATATATATTTTCAGTTTAACTTATATGCACTGCAAAGTGGAAATAATTTTTTAACTGTTAGGTTACTTGAAAAGATAAATTATTAGTTTTTAAATTTTTTTTTTATTCTTTCCATCTATATTTTCTAAAATGCATTTGTGGAATGGTATTACAAAAAAGATTGAGAAAGAGATTTCATACCCGGGAATGGAGATGGATGAAGTTGGAGGGCGAGGTACAACAATGTTTGCAGCAAGACAGCGTTTGAGAGTGACAGAATTCGGGCAATCCGCAAATCTTGTGGCATCGTTGTTATAGCAGAAGGTAACTTCATTCAAGTAATGCTTACCATTTCTGAGGGTGCAAGTGAAGGAAACTCTTTTTTTGTTGGCAACTGTCGTGAGTGCGTTAACGATTTCATCATTTTTGTAGAGGGCTGAGTCGCAAGGGACTATTCCATCGTTTTTAATTAAGTGATCATTTAATAAATCTTTGATTCCTTTGGCCGCTCGTACAGCTCTGTTGAAATATGCTGTTGGTGTTTTGAATTTCGATGTGGTGCAAGCTCCATGTTCCTCCCAAGCTTTTTTCCACATATCTTCTTGATCTTGGTTAGTAGTCAGGGATGGCCAGTAATTTTCGAGATCTTTTTTTAAGCTTGGAGTAAACTGTGGAACACCAAATTGGGTGCTGGTATCATGAATAAGTAGTAGTAATAATACAGTAATAAATTACGTGTAGTTTAGATAAACTTTGCGTGTATGCGTATAGAGAATCAATTGTTGTTCGTAGATAAGTAAATAAGCCATACCACGCTGTTCCAGTTATGGTTCACGTTATCACGGCAATTGGTGAAAGGATCTCCACTGGCATCTGTTCCCAAAAATCTAACCAAAGTGAACTTCATAGGAGGAGATGGCCTACATCGCACGTTGTTATCCATACAGTAAGTTTGTGGCCAGCTAAGAACATATTGCATTTGGTGCATATTCCTCGGGGGGTCGGGTTTGGGCTGGGAACAAACAGAATTAAAAACTAGTATGAGAGTGAGAAGGAAGAGCGAAAACTTCATTTTCATCTTCATTTTTGGGTACAGATCATATCATGAGAGAACAAATCAGACGAAAATTTATAGATGACTCAGCGCTCCTTTGTCTATTGTGAATTGTTAGAATTGGTAAAAATATATTTTTTCCTCCCTTTTATGGCTTATTTTACTGATTCAAGTATGTTAGGAACTTTTTTTTTTGGATTTTTACACTCTATACCCATGAAATTAAAAGTATTTACAAGTCATACCCATTAAAAATTACACTAACCATAAAACTAAAAGTATTTAGCCAATCTACCCATTTATTATTGTATACCTTTGTTATGCCTTATAGGTGTATACCTTTAAGGTATACTGCATAAATTATAGTATAAAAGTTTGGAGGGCCATTTATCACTGTATACCTTTGTTATACCTTATATGTGTATACCTTTATAGTATACTGCATAAACTATGGTATACAAGTCTGGATGAGTAGAATCGATAAATAGTTTAGTGGGTAGATCGGGTAATATTTGAAAGTACTGGATAGTGGCTGTAATTATTTTAGATTTTGTAGGTATTTTTGTAAGTGACACATTTTTTTTACAGTGTATTAGTGATAAATCAAGGTGATAGTAATTGTCTTGCTATTAATTAATGAAGGTTAATTAACAAAAGTGTATATAAACAACGAGTTCTATGCCTTTATTATTGATTTGATGTCATACTGTTTGGTACAATATGCTTGGATAATTATTCTAACAAAATGGTCACACAACTATAAAATTTTTTATATTAAAATCACACAACTTTATTTTCTCACGTAAGAGTCATACTACTATCACCTTGATAACCAGATGATTATAATAGCCGGAAAGTGTAACTTCCAATGGGTATTTTTATTTATAGTTTTTCTTTAACATTTTTTTTACTTTTTTAAACAAATAACTATTAATATAAATAAATTAATGGAAATTTACCGATGAACTCTTGGCTGGATTATCTTTTTTCCATCTCTTTTTTAAATACTTTATCAGGATAAATTTTAGAATCAAGAAAACAGTACGATTTTACTTTCACAAAATTAGTATTATAAGTACATACAAACTAAAGTAATGACAATAAATTTTGGGTTTTTTGTTTCAAGAGAATAGTCAAATTTAAATTCTCAAACCGCTTAAATGAATGTTATAGTCATTATTTTATTCAATTTGATACTTTAAGGGTTAAGATTTTACTATTTGACGCATGGTTTTCTCGGATACATGTCTTTCTTGAACATAAAGTGTATATATATGACTTTAGTGTACAAGCACACTATCGAAAGAGTTAACCGATTTAATACAAAAATATTGAAGTTAGTTTTCATGCTTATTTGTATAAGATGGCCTAAAAGCAGACTGTTCCTAAAGGCGGATTCAGGATTTGAGCACAGCGGAGGCATTACTGAATTTATTATAGGTATGTCAAAAATATAGAGTGCCAAATATATATATATATATATATATATATATATATATATGATTTTTATAGTATTTATACTTATATATACAAATTTTTTGTCGACGTCACCGGGTGCCGGTACACCCGAAATGGACACATAGATCCGCCTCTGACTGTTTCTACTGCTTCTGAAAATGAATCAAATTGAATGAAAAAATAATAACAATTACTTTCAGTTTATATATACATATATATAATGACTTTGATTAATTTTAGGACTTAGATTAGTCATTTTATATATATATATATATATATATATATATATATATATATAAAAAATGTAAAGGGGGCGAAATCATCTTTGCTAAGCCATGTTAAACGGAGGCAAAAAGGCAAAACACTGCCTCGGGTATCATAGTTCTGTACATCTCCCCCAGTAGGGCACAAAGTATATATGGTTAATTTTCAATAATCACATAGCCATATGCTTTTTACTTTAAAGTCATACAATTTTGTTTTTCTACTTAAAAAAATTTGCATTACTATCATCTTGATAACCAAATGGTCACAATCGCTGAAAAAATATAAGTTCTTGTAATTCTTGGTAGGGTACTTGCATCGATTCCTGCCATTCTTCTCCAACTATATTGCATTGAAGTCATGGCAAATAGGCATCTTTAAAATTTTGGTAGGACAACACTTGTCCTCATCTATCCCTCTCCCCCTCCCAAAAAAAAAAAAAAAAAGAAACTAACTTGTCTTGAAATCGTAGTAAATAGACTACACTTGCACTCTATCACTTCACCCTCTTCCCCTAATGAGATTGTCTCTCAACCCCCTTCCTCCTTCTCCCAACTAAGTTGTGTGTTGAAATTTTGACAAATAGGCAACACTTGCTATCGACTATTTTGTCGTCAGCTAATTAATTGTATTAAAGTTTTGGCTGGACAATACTTGCCAAACTAGAGGTCATTTACATAATATCATGAGAAATGAAAACAAACCTTTAAAATCAGTCAAATTAAGGGACACCGGATGAAATTTTCTGCCTCCTGGGGCATTATTATTACAAGAAATAGGACGACTCGTACCCAAATACTGATTCGCTTTATCAGTGCAAGAAATAGGACCAATATTGCTAGCCTAAAGGACATTTGCGATTTGTATCATGCCAATAGATTGGACCACGTCTGCGAAGATGTTTGATAGAGGTTGGAAGTATTGTGATACGCGTGAATCTGGATGAACCTATTAGAACGATTTTTGTGGGAAAAATAAAGAAGAAAGTAAAAAACGGTTCAATATAATGGCCATGTCTTTGAAGGAAACAAATATTCATAAACGAATCTCAGATTTCTGTACACATATGCTCGAATTAAGCTGCTCATAACTTCAATCTCATCAACTGGCATTGTCAAGTCACTCATTAGGTAAAAGCAATGGCGGGCTCACTATCGACATTTAAAAACGTGTCATGTTTTCGTATGAAAAATAAAAAACAATTAATTTCAATCTGGTGTCACTATTGTTCATATGGGTTTATTGACAAACTTTCAATCAATAATTTGCTTGCTTCATTTCGGACATATAAAAGTCGTGTCTTGTTTCTATGAGAAGAAACAACAATTCAAATTTATTGACATTATATTGTTCACTCCATATTTCGCAAGAGTGTAACTACATTGATGACTCGTGATGAGTACTATCTAGTATCCTTACGGAACAAACTTCAACTTATTAATTGATGCTTCCTTTTCGGACATACATATATTTTTCTGTAAGAAAAAAACAATTTCAGAATACGTGTCTTGTTACTGTAACAAAAAAAAAAAAATCAATTGGTCCATGCATTCTAGAAAGGAATTGTACCCTTGAAAACAACATATGCTTAACGAGATGCTATTGGTACATTGTACATATATATATACTTAGTTCTGATCTATTGGCCCTTGCTGTCTACCCTTGAAAACAACACAGTCTTCACGGGATGCTATCAGTACATACTAGTACATATATATACTTAGTTATGATCTATTGGCCCTCGTTATCAATGAAATATCATATATATAGTTTTACGAATAGAAAACTTTTTAGATTGATTGCTAAACATTATTTTAGGTTAACTTCTATATAAAGCGTTATGTGACGTTTTACTAATCTATGGCAGCCTACACAAAGGGCACACTGACCACTATTTTAGTATGGTATTACTATTTGTTCAATATCTTTCCTATGTCATTTCTTGTAATGATTTTTTCTAGGTCGTGAGTGTAGTGATTTATGAAATTTGATTATGCTTACATTTTTGAAAATTTACTATATGCTTTCTCTACCATACCTCCAAACTGATATGACAAGATGATAAATCAAGGTTAAAGTTTATGTGTTACTCGTATTTATTGATGAAGGTTAATTAACAGAAATGTATTTTGTGTTGGTCTAAATCTGATTAGAACAACAAATCGAATTTTTGACGAGTCAACTAGCAATTATTCGTATCAAAGCCACGAAAAGACAAGAAATAGAATAAAGAAAACGAGATCAGAGATTGAAAACCAAGTATAAGTGTATTTATGATATTTTTGGATGTATTACATAATCTGTACAAGGCTATTTATAGCTTTCAAGGGCGAGTGCAACATTCACTGCATATTTAATGGCCATTACTCCATATTTAATCGTGGTTTATCTATGATATCCTCATTTAAGTCGTGGGCAACAGTCGGCAATTACAGAAGTGAGGGCTCTTTTTTCGTGGAGCAAAATCTTCTATGATGGGTGAATCTTTCGCCTCGTGATATGGATATCTTTCTATTGCCTCGTGGGGCCAGCTCGTGGCCATCATTTATTTCATGCTCGAGGCAACTGGTCTCGGGAGCTGGGCGACCCTTGGAGAGCTCGTGGCCATCATTCATTTCGTGATCGAGGCAACTGACTTCGAGAGCTGGGCGAGCCTTGGAGAGCTCGTGAATAGAAGCTTTCAACTTCACCCAATTTCGAACCTTGCTTCTTAAACCTCGTTGATTTTTCATCCAAAACAGTATAGAAATTAACCAACAAATTTTATGCCTGTAATATTGATTTGATATAATACTGTTTGATACTAATATACTTTTGTGCCAAATACTAATTCGCTTATTGCAAGAAATAGGATCAGTACTGCCATCCTTAAAAACAAGACACTTGGAACCTGCATCATCCTGATAGATTGGACCACGCCTACAGAAAATGTTCGATATGTTGGAAGTATTATGATTCACGTGAATCGGATGTCCTATTAAAACGACTCTTGTGGAAAAACAAAGAAAGTAAAAAAGACGGTTTAATGGCCTGTCTTTGAAGGAAACAAACATTCCTAAACGAGGTCAGACTTTTTTTTTGGGGGGGTTAATAGATATGCTCTACTTAAGCTGCTCATAATTAAGAACCTGTTTGGCAAGCTGCCAAAATCAGCTTATTTTGAAAAATATTTTTTATCAAAAGTATTTTTTAAGTAAATACTTTGTGAAATAAGCAGTTTGTGTTTGGCCAAATTTTAGAGAAGTGCTTTTGATATTAATTTGTGTTTGACCAATATTTAAAAATTATCAAATTACGAAAATAGATATATAATAATATTAATTTGATTAAATATGGAAGTTTGAAATGACTATTCTTGTCCCAAATAATCAAAAACACTTATTTTTTCAAAAATCTACTTTTTTCTGCTTCTTCCCCACAGCAGAAAAATCGTTTCTACTGCCACTCAAAAGCACTTATTCTTCGCTAGAAACTTGGCCAAACACCCCCAAAATTTTAAAATAAGTATTTTTTAAGAAAAATAAGCACTTCTAGCTTCCAGAAGCTTGGCCAAACAGGCTCTAACTTTTGTTTCATCAACTGAGCACGGTAAGTGCTTCACTCATGGGCGAACCTAGGTACTACCTTCGCCGAAAATTACACTGTAGAAGTAAGTAAAAAAAGGGTATTTTTATGTAGATATATTGTATATTGAGTACCCTTAATTTTATTTATATGTTTAATTATTTAAATTTGAATACCCCTTAGTGAAAATCTTGGTTCCGTTACTGGCTTCACTCATTAGGTTAAGTAGCATTAGCATATGTAGAGGCATTGTAACATAAGCTTAAGGACAAGACTATCTAGGTAAAAGTAACAATTTTGGCTCATTACTGACATTTAAAAACGTATCATGTTCTTTTTTTCCTTAAGAAAACAAAAACAATTTCAATCTAGTGTCTTTATTGTTCATAAGTCTTTTTTCTTGCTCGACAAACTTTACAATTAATAATTGCTTGCTTCATTTCGGACATATAGAAAACGTCTTGTTCCTATAAGCTTTAAAAAAAAACAATTCAATTTATTGTCATTATTGTTCAGTCGATATTTAGCAAGAGTGCACTACATATTACTGGTGGACAATTGCTTGCGCTTTTTCGGACATATAAAAATACGTGTCTTGTTACTGTAAGGACAAGAAAAAACAATTTAGAAATGTTCCATGCATGCTAGAAAGGAACTGTACGGAATATGCAGTAACAGTCCCCTTGAAAACAACATATGGTTCACGGGATGCTATTGGTACATACTACATACACTTATAAGAGTTTGTTCGGTACAAGTGTTTGGAATTATAATTTCGGGATAGAATTTGATTATATTTATCCTATATTTGGTATTAGGTATTAGCTAATATTAAGACAAATTTTATGTTTAAATTGTAGTATTAATAATCCCACATAAGAGGTGGGATTAACAATCCTAGAAATAATCCCGCGATAACTATGGTTACTACCGAACACCCTTAGTTATCATCTATTGACCTTGCCGTCAATGGAAAAAATCATATGTACTTGCTAGTTTCACGAATAGCAAACTTTTCCGATTGATTGCTATACAGCAGTATAATTTTAGGTTAACTTCTATGTAGTGTTATGTGAAGTTTATAGCTAATCTATGGCAGCCTACACAAAGGGCATACTGTCCACTACTTTAGTAATAACTGGTTGCTTCATTTTAGGATATATAAATCACTGTTTTCAAAGGCCGTACGTTTTATTTAGGCCAAATACATCGTCAGCCCTTTGAACTTGACACTATATATATTCCACTTAGACACTCCAACTGACACGACTCGGAATCCGGTTAGGCCGTGCGGGCACCCGACATCCTCCCCAGACCCGTCCGGCGAACCCTTACCAATTAATTTAAGAAAATAATTATAATAATTCATAAATAAGGACAAGACTTAAAACCAAAACACAGACATACCGATACCTCTAAGCTGTACAAAAGAAATTACAGCTGACTACCCAACATACTAGGTTTAGGGCTATCCAGACTAGACATCTAAGAGTACAAAAGAAGACAGATACCTCCTGAAGGGAGCAAACTGCAACTGAAATAATAAACAATAAACTGGTGGCCATCCGGAATGAAAGCTGGCTCACCCTGACAGCTGAAGTCATCTTCGCTCCTTCACAACGTGGCGAACTCAATCCTGGAGCGAACCTGCCGAAACGAAATAGATAGACAAGAAACAAACAACAAACAAGGGTGAGTCAAAAAGACTCAATAAGTGGGGCAGACTAGCCACCTCAAAGAATAGGATAGCTAGCCAGGGAGAAAAGAAACAGATAAACCAAATTCCTCTTATTTAAATTATAAAAAGGCGGAGCCAGATAATAACTAGAAACACGTATGGAATGACAAACTCATTAACAACCGGGAACGTAAGATAGCCAGAACATATAGGTATCCCGAACATATCATCAATCAGAAATACATCCTGTTGCGGCGTGTAACCCGATCCATATATTTATACCGTCGCGACGTGCAACCCGATCCATATATTAATACTGTTGCGGCGTGCAACCCGATCCCCGCAATCCAGAATACGAGCCAGAAATATATAGGCAAACTGAGATATGTCCACGACATAGTGTACATACCGCATACATAAAACACAACACAATACACACAATAGTCAGTATGCGGTGCAATGAGATGGGATAAATGCGGTACAATGCAATGCAGTCACATATGCCTGATACCTATCTCCGGCGCGGGGCTCTCATCGTCTACCAGGAGATATATGCAAAAATGACCCTTCACCGGCTCGGGACTCTCATCGATTACCGGGAAGTATATGCAATGATGACCCTTCACCGGCTCGGGACTCTCATCGATTACCGGGAAGTATATGCAATGATGACCCTTCTCTGGCTCGGGACTCTCATCGATTACCGGGAAGTATATGTAATAATGACCCTTCACCCGTGCGGGACTCTCATCGCCAACCGGGAAGTATATGCAATAATGACCCTTCACCGGTGCGGGACAATCATCGCCAACCGGGAAGTATATGCAATGCTCAAAACTAGAGTGCAATGTTCATATGCTCAATGCAATACCAACAACAGGGCATAACATATAATATACAATGTAAATTCAAAGCTAAGGCGTAATGAGTACGCCTATCGGCAGCTACACACGTAAGGAATACGTGGTAGAAAATCCACGAGGCCAGGTACCTCCAAAGAAATGGATATAAACACTTACCTCGTTCAAATGCGACTCAACAACCGCTTTGTCCTTTGGATTCAATGCCAAACGATCCCACTCTATTCAATAAGCAGAAAAATATATCAAATTAGGCTAAAGACTTCATTCCTCACATCTTAGGGCAATCCAGTTAGGAACCTGATACCCTATTGGCATACGCAATACGCAGGCCAGGCCTATATACAGGGTTTAAGGTCACACAACCAAACTCCAAATAAATTACATTTATATGTTGCCCATAACTCAAATTTTATTATCGGGGTCCATTTGACCCTTTAAACTATTAATTGAACTTATTAGGACGATGTCTAATATCTCAATTTTTACCGTAAAAATATATTCAAACACACGTAATAAACTCAAATAATATATTAGGATCATTACCTGAATGTTTCAGAGTGAAAATTCTACTTTTCTCCGGCCTCTTTTCTCATTTTATGGCATTTTTTCTGATAATTTTCTCTGTTTCGTTTCTAATGTTTTATGTTCTAAATGTTTCTGTACCTTTCGTACTTAGCATATAATGACCACCGCCAGTCATTTCTTTGTTTTCTGTTCTAAATGTTTATGTACCTTTCGTACTTAGCATATTATGACCACCGCCAGTCATTTCTTTCTCTTTCTCCTATTTTGTCTTTTTCCCTTTTTCCTTTTTCCTTTTCCTTTTTCATTTTCTTTTATTTTCTTTTCTTTTCGTGACAAAAATTAAAACGGTACCCTACGATATTCAAAATAATTCCAATTTTTGCATACAAGTTATACAAAATTTATGTAACATACTCGTGAAGGCGGATCTCAAATCGGACTCCCGAAACTCAAGGTGCGAATTTAAATGGAAAAGGTCAAATTATTTAACTTTCGGCATTTTAGCGGAAATTAGCCGAACAACATCGAAACACTTTCGAAAGTTCACAAAAGTAAAAAATAATCATACAAACTTAACTGCCCTTTTGGATTTCGAATCGGAGTTCGTTCGCCAAAACCGAGCTCAAAAATCTCTTTTTAATATTTATCGATAATAAAAACTGACACCTTTTTCTGATGCCTACCAAACGAGTTCTGATTTAGCTCAAATTTTACAGACATGTCCTAATGGACCTTACGAATATTTTAAAATTATCGGCACACCAATCGGAGTCCTAACTTCTGAAACGACTGGCCGAGGTCGTTTCACCAACGTAACTAAGGTCCTTTTCAATTGAGCACTTGAACTTTTTCCAAGAGTGTCCATCTAGACACTTTCCACCCACTATATTGAAAAATTCATGCGTGTATTTGCACACGAGCCTTAGTTGGAGAGTCTAAGTGCTCAACTGGAAAGGACCTTATAAAAAAGGTTCAAGTGTTCAAGGGATTGACGATGTATTTGACCTTTTACTTACTATGGAGATAGGCATAAGCCCCGTAACATGAGATGTAAACCCTATCAATCTTATTGTCTAATTAATTTTAAATTAATAAAATAACGTAATGACCCACAAAAATATTCAAAATACATAAAAAGTAGAAAACTAAGAATGAATAAAGAAGCTTATAAAAATCTAATATTTTTTGACACGTATAAAAACTATAAGGCCTTAATTAACTTTCAAATAATTAAAGAAATTGTAATTTGTAAACGTTTAAAGTGGATAGTAAATAAATTTTATTGTTACTGTATTAAAAGAAATCAATTCTTCATTGATAAATATAAAATTGCATTCAAATTGCCAAAAGAAAATTGAAGTCAATAATTTTGAGAGACATAAATAAGGCACGAAGACCAATAACAAGTAAGGATATAAAACTCGACTATAAATTTTGGAATAATATACAAATTAACATTGTAATCACCTAATTTTGGCACAAAAATGCTTAAAATCGCTCAAAATAGCTTGGCTAATTTCGTAGGATTTTTTGTCAAATTTTTCTGGAATTCTAGTGTTTGTCTTAGCCATAATTGTCGTTAATTAGCAAAATATGAAAATTACCAAAATATGTTTATGAATTTTAGAGCTAGTGTTTTAAGAAGTTTTGGTTTAAAATATGGTTTGATTTTATAATTTTAAATTTTTGTATAAAAAAGTGTGTCAAAAGAAAGTCAAGTAATAGTACTATTTCACATGGGTGTTGTACCATTTTTTCTGAAAAAAGTAAAAAAAAAAAAAAGAGCACATGGGTGTTGTACTTTCACCCAATTTTGTACTCCACCCTTCCCACTTTTTCAGCTTATAAACAAGAGGTTTATACCTCATTCACGGACCTTTTTTTTTGAACACACATATCCACTCATCAAAAAAAAGACTTCACTTTCACTTCTCCATAGACACATCTAAAAAAAATATATCTCACTTCGAGATCTGAAAGAGGGCTTTCGAACATTTCATAACCAGATCTAAATATTATTGAAAGAAACTTGAAAAGATATGAAATAATATTTTGAGAAAAATAGTGTGAAATTTAGTGAATTAAGGGGGGTAAAAGATTCGAAAAAAAAAAAGGTACCAAAAGCTTTCCATCTCTTTGAGAATTGGCTTAGCAGTGCGTGAACTAGGAGATGAGGTTTAATGGGAGTTTGTTTTGCGTTGCTGCGTTGTAGTATTTTGTTGTCGTTGCTGCTGAGTTCATAGAATTTTGAGCCTAACTTGTTCTGGTGGCTATTTGCTTTTGGAGGTTCAACTTCATTAGGTAAATAATCCAACCATTTTATTCTTTTCTGCACTTTGAATTTTTTATGTATTTCAACATGAGTAAAGTGGATTGTTCCAAATTGTAAAGTTTCAGAGGTTGCTTTAAAGATTTATTACTTTGCTTGTGCATTTATATGTGCACAAATCATGTCTACCTTTTTATTAAAAAAAAAATGAAAGAGGAAAAGAAACTGAAGTGACGATGTTTCGCAAATTCGATGCATTTAATTTAATCAACCATGCTACTGTTGTTCTTTGGCCCCAGTTGAAAGTTTATTTGACTTGCACCATATTTTGTTTTAACTAATAAAACTTGCAAGTTAATTAGGCAAAAATCTAGGATGTTGAAATTTAGATCTTTTAGAGGATAAATGACTTGTTAAAAAATAAAGAGCATATGCAAAAATTGAGACCTCAATATTAAACAAAAAAGAGTTAGATGAGCGGTTGAATATTTCTAAATTCGACTAGGCAAAACAATAGGAGTGAGAAGGTCACTCGATTAGGCAATTATAAGTATGATTTGTGATCTACTTATTAGTAAAAAGAAACTAAATTGAAATAGCCAATTAATTCTAAAGTATACCTCGTAGGTTACTTGATACAATTTTTTTGGTCCAAACAGTCAAAGCGCAACAAAATTCATTAAGAAAGCAAATTAACAACAAACAAATTCAAAGAGTCGAAATGCGTCAATAAAAGCAACTGTGCTTGGCACAGGACTCGAGGGTGCCTAACACCTTCCCGCGAGTCAATCGAGATCCTTACCCGGAACTCTGACGCAGACCACTTACGAGTCATAGGTGTTCCAAGGTACCTCTTTGGTGACTTGGCACACCTTTGAACTATGTCAAGTGGCGACTCCGAAAAAATCTCTAAATAATTTTGTACCTTTAAACACCTAAGTCACTACCTTTTATTTATTTATTTATTTATTTATTTAGTAAATTTTAGGGTGTGACAGCTTGGCGACTCCGCTGGGGAAAATTAGAATCTCAGGCTTCAATCATTGTCGCTTTTTAGGCTTGTGAATATTTGTTTGTTTGTTTGCCATGTTTTGAATGTTACTGCTTTAATATTTATCTGAACTGTATATATAGACTGTCTCCTCTCGCACAACCTCTCTGAGTCTCTGATATATATATACCAGATTGCTTGTGGCATCTGGGACTTCTTACTAAATTGCCCATGATTTAGGAGGAAGGCGTGACGGGGTTTTAGGCCGGACACACTGTCTCCGGATGGCCCTGATGCGCTTTCCGCCCGGTTTGTCCACCGGGTTTTCAGCCAGTCTAGACACTGAGTCAGTTGTGTCACCTAGAGTTGAACCTTTAGGCCCGATTTATCTGCATTTCATTTGATGACTTAGTGAGGTGCGGTACACCGGTACTGCACTTGTCTAGGCTGACCTCCTTCGTGTCAGGACGAGACCCACGTCCTAAAAAGACACATTTATGACATTTTCTGTGTTGCATATGTTCGAAAGGTTGTTATGCTGACCGATCACCGGGGGGCGAGTGTCAAAAAAAAAAAAAAAAAAAAATAATAATAATAATAATTAAAAAAAAAAAGAAAAATGATAGAAAATTGGGTTTAGTCCCGTGTTTCAAAATATTTTTTGTTTAGTTGTCATTTTACGCCGTTATAATGGCGAATTTTTTCAAGAACTCTTAGAGTCTAATTTTGTGTCGGTCTCAAGTATTAGAAAATAATTTGTCATAATTTTTGCGCCGGTATAATGGCGAAATTTTGGGACCCTTTTGTGTTTGTGTCCAAGTCAGGTTCATATTTTGAAATTAATTTATCGGGGTTTTACGCCGTCAAAATGGCCGATTTTAGAAATCAATTTTGCGTCTAATTTGTGATAATATTTTGTGTCATCCTAATTGCCAGATTTTGTAAATACTCTAAAGGTTCTTTCTCGAATTAGATCAAAGAGTTTGTTTCAAACAGAAAAAAAGAAAAGCAAAAACAAAACAAACAAAAAAATTGTGTCCGTCTTTGTGTTGTCGTAATGTCCGATTTTGGAGTCACCTTTCGGATAAGAAAAATAGTTTGTTTCATAATCTGTTCTTAAGTTCCATTTCGAATCTCCGGTTGAGTCTTAATTTTCAAAAAAAAATATATAATAAAAAAATATTTATTTCAGGGTCCCACTTTATCTATTTTGTTTAAGGTCAAGTCAGGGTGCATACGATAAATTGCAATTAGTTAAGTTGTATATTGCGTTGATCATGGTAGAATAATTTGACTCCGCTAAAAAGTCGAGTCTCATTATTTTCACCATCCTGTGTACCCGCCCAATGTGTCAGTTTGTATATATCTTTGACTCGTGCATCATGTCAAGCAGTTTATTTTGAGTCTGTCTCGTGTCGTTTATCTAAATTATGTTTTTGTGCTAGAAAAAGAGGTTAAAAAAAAAAAAAAAAAAAATCAAAAAAAAATCAAAAAAAGAAAATCATCCACGTTTGTCCTTGTTCTAATTACGTGCCAGTTACAGTTTTGTTCTGATTTTTTTTCAAGGCACGTAAGCAATCTTTGGGGAGATACGGTCGGTACACTCGGCTTACGCTATTAACCGTTTCGGGATGACGCATAACAACCTTAGGCTGCAATCTGTGTTTCTTTTGTGCTAACCTGTTTGGTTCACTAGCTTGAGCAACTGCCGTGCTGGCCCCACATTCCTACTCCACCAGAATCAAGGGACCACCGCCTGTACCAGAAGTGGTTGAAGCTCCTCTTCAGGAAATCACGCAAACAACGATGGCTGAGGAAATTGAGAACACTGAGCTGGTTCGCTTAGCTGAGCAACAGGCCAAGATGGCCGAGGACTTTGCAGCCATGAAAGAAATGATGACGCTGCTAACTCGTAACTTGGCAGCAGTTCAGGCACCTTCTGTTCTGCCAGGTGCTGCTGGTTTCATGGAAAATACCCAGCCACCAGGGCAAGGGCAATCCACAGTGGTAGAAGACCCCCGTCACCTTCTAGGATTTGGTCCACATCCGGCAACTGGCAATGCAGCCGGACCCTCTACTGTACAACCTGGGGCACAATTGCCACATCATGGACAACATGTCCAACCCCAAGTTCCCGCCACAGCATTCACCGTTCCTGCAGGACATACTTTGCAAAGATCGAACAGTGACCCACAGTTAAGGGCCCGTGATCAACAATTTGACCAAGCTCAGGGTAATGTGTGCCGCCAAACCGAGTCGTATGATCAGGGACACCACCCAGAATCACATTCGGATATCGAAAGGCTGGGAAAGACAGAAGAGAATGATTTTGCTCGAAAATTGAAAAGCTTGGAGCAAACTGTGAAAAACATACAAGGTCAAGGGGGTAAAATCAATGTCTCATACAAAGACCTGTGTTTGTTCCCTCATGTGCCATTGCCTGAAGGTTTTGTTGTGCCCAAATTCGATCCGTACACTGGACAAAGTGATCCAAGGATCCACATGAAGATCTACCTTAACAAAATGAGGGGTATTGAGAAGGACGAATTATTGATGGCATACTTTGCTGACAGCCTGGGAGGACCGGCAACAGAATGGTTTGTACAACAAGATGTTTCGAAGTGGGTCACCTTTGACGACATGGCCAACGCTTTTCTAAACCATTATGCTTACAAAATGGAGGCTGCTCCTGATCGTTCTTCCTTGAAGACGATCACAAAGAAACCAAGTGAAAGTTTCAGAGAGTATGCCTACAGGTGGCGCGAACAAGCAGCGCGGGTGAGCCCTTTGATCCCAGATGATAAGATAGTTGAAGAGTTCGTCGAAGTGCTCGATGAAACATACTACCAAGCGATGGCCTCTGCCATTGGGAAGCACTTCAGTGAAGCAGTAAGAATTGGTGAAATGATTGATAGAGGAATCAAGACTGGAAAGATTGTCAGCCAAACAGCTTTGCGAGCTCAGGCAGGAGCCTTGGGGAAGAAGAATCAAGATGATGTAGCCATGGTGGGTTCGGGTTCACAAAAGTGGAGCGAGAAAAGATACAATCAAACCCACTCATACCAAGCTCCACAAGTACACCCTCCACAACACTACTCCACCGCACAAAATCTGCAGTATCCCGTCCCTCCACCCCAATACTCAATCCATACAGTGCAGCCATATGCTCCAATATCGTCTTATCCGCAATGGCGCGCTCCAGCCCCACATCCTATATATCCCATTCACCAAGCTCCACATAACCAATTCCAGCCTCCACCGAACCTTCCCTACCAACCAAGAGGTCCTCCAGGTTTTCGCCCAAAAGCTGAGTATAAAAATGTGCATCAAGTGAAAAAGAATGAGTTCACGCCAATTGGAGAATCTTATGCCGAACTTTTTCAGAAGTTGCAAGCTTTGGACATACTGAAACCGATCAATGGAGGAATGCATCCTAGGGATAGAGTTGACGACTCTCGTCAATGTGCTTACCATTCAGGTGCACCAGGGCATGACACTGAGGATTGTCATTTTCTCAAGAAGGACATCCAAGCTTTGATTGATAACGGTCAGATTCAAGTTGAGGGTTCAGATGCACCATATATAAACCAGAACTTATTGCCTGTCTGTGATGATGTGTATATGGTGGGAATGGTATGTGGAGAAGATTTGAGAGCTGAATCTGCAATCCCGATAGTACCTGTTGGTGATGTGTCAATTGGGGCTAACCAAATGCTTGTGACAGTGAACTGTGTTCCTGAAATCGAGTTTGGGGTAGCAGACAGAGTAAGGGGTGATGAAACGAAGAAGACGAACATATCTCTTGAGAAGCCAATTCCAAATCTCACTCGATCATTCATCAGTCCCAAAGAAGTGAAGTCCAACCTGATGGGAGTTGGAGAAAATGAGGAAAAGAAGAAGAAATTGCCAGATTCAGGGAATTCCTTTGGTATCAGCATGGTGCATCCTTGTGAAGGGCTCAACAATGCATGAAAAGCAGGAAACTGGCCCTGACTTGCAACTGTCTGACTTTGAAATGTTGTAGCTCGTTTTGCTAATCTTTCTGTGTACTTGGCTATTCAAGGGTTGTAACCCAAGTGCATTATTTTGCTTGTTTTGATGTTCAAACCCTTCTATCTTTAATTCAATGAAAAGCGAGATCCTTTTCTCGTCTCAACATTATGTTTCTTATTTTCTTTCTTGGTCTTGTTTCTTTAGTACTCTGTTTTATGTTTTGTCGGCCTTAGTAACATGACATGCGTGCGGAATTTACATCTTGATCTAAACACGTGGTCTGACATTGTGAGCTATCTGAGTTGTAACGAGAGATAAAAGAGGAAGCAAAATAAGTTGGGAATTAATCTGTAGTCATCCGATAAGGGATATCGGTGAGAAGTTCAAAATCGTGCACGGTCGCTTCGACCGAATTTGAAATACCAGTTTTGAGAACCATCAGTGAAGCAGAAGTCGATGACACGCGTGGATCAGTCTAGGTCAATTCTTTGAATCTTTATTTGTGCAAGACATTCTCGGGTCGGGATGACGAACGGCTTTCGTTTCTTCTACCCAAACACTATATCCTTTGTCAGCCCTTTTGTTGTTTTCTTTAGCCTACCCTCCTTTGGAATCAATTTGATGTGATTAAAGAAAAGAAGAAAAAAAAAAAAAAAAAAAAAAGAAGAAAAAAAATCATAAAAAGAAAACAAAACAAAATCTACCTCAGTGGTAGAGCTACGTCTGACCTGATTCCTCTCAAAAGGATACGTAGGCAACCATTCGGGTGCGGTCATAACATGGGAATGTTCATTTTTTTTCCCTGTTCATATTGACGCAAAACTTGCCTCCAAGTTTGCGGCCAACATCAAAAGAAATTTAGATCCCCATTTTATGCTAAACTGGGGCAGAAGTTTGTTTTTATTTTATTTCATAAATGAAATCAAATAAAAACAAACTTCTATTTTTATAACATTCATTCACATGTTTCATGAGATGTTTAGCATACCAGTTTCGAAGTCGGGGAAGAAACTCAAAGCGCTCCAGTTTATCCTAAACTAGGACAGATGTTTCTTTTTCTTCTTTCTCCTTAAAGAAAAGTAAGAAAGCCAATATTCCTTTTGCTTTCTTTGTGTTCATATCGGGGGAAGTCTCAATATCCCCTTTTTTTTTTTCATATCAGAGAAAATTCAAAAGAAATTCCTCAATTTTTACTAAACTGGGGCTAAAGTTTGATGTCATTTTTAAAAGAAATGATTCCAAGGGTTGTATCATTCACCAAGTCGTTTCATGAGATGCTTTCATACCGCTTTTCAAACTAAGAGAAAACTCAAAAAAAAAAAAAAAAAAAAAAAAAAAAAAAAAAAAAAAAAAAAAAGAAAAAAGAGCAAAGAAAAAGAAAAAGAGAGAAAAGAATAAATCCCCAATTTGCCTAAACAGGGGAAATAAATTTGTTCTATTTTTAAAAAAAAAGCGGTGATTTCATAGTTTGTGATATTCATCTGATCGTCTCATGAGATGTTTCTGAGTTTTTATGTTGAACCCATTTCTTCATAGCCTAACCAAATCCAACGTTACAGTCCAAATAAAGACCCTTCTGACCGATCATTGAGAATGTCAAGCCGAGTAGGGTATCAAGGGATAAGTTCCACGTTATAAAGTCGCATTCTTATAAGCCGACAATCGCATTTTAGAAGCTGGGAGCACCAAGGTCATTAAAGGATAAATTCTCCCGGGGATCAAGATGAAGGCCAAGAGTGAAGAAAGAAAGGAAAGACGGTGTCGAGAAGCAAGGAGAGATGGGAGGTCGATAGGGAAAGAGTAAAACGATGAAAAAAATGAAAAAAAAAAAATGAAAAAAAAGAAAATGAATGAAGTCTTGTCGGTGAAAACCTGAAAGAGCACCGCAAGACAACAGTGAGGTAAAAGAACAATGAGAGAGGCTAGTCGGTGAAAACCCTAAGGGGCACTACTAGTCGAATGAGGGTTGTGGAAGTTGTCATCAAGTTCGGGTTGAGCAAGGTTGTCAAACTGGGAGCAAATTTAGGGATAGACCGGGTGAACGGATCAAGTGTTGATTCCAAGGTGCATGTCATGTCTTACTAAGGTTGTCGTTTCACCTCCAAATAAGTTTCTTCTATCTACCAGGGACATCTTTCGTTCGATGTCTCCTTTTGAGTTTCTTCACTTTCCTTTTCATTTATTTCTTTCTCATTATTTTCGGGCATTCAGAAAGGTTTGCAAAACTTGTCTACAAGTTTCAGTTGTACCATAAAAGTCGGGAATGAGAACCTAATACTGGGATTGTACCATGAAGATCACCGGGAAATGGTTTGTTATTTCTACAAGGTGTGACCAAAGACCGAGATGTGAATTTGGTCGGGAAGTGTGAGCATACAACTACATCAAGTCAGTTGCTCGTCGGGGACAAAACTTGAAAAGCAAAAAAAGAAATAAAGAAAGAAATCAGGGACCATCTGAACAGGGAGCCGTGGTTTTCAACTTTCAACGCAAGACCCGTTGGGATAATGAGATTCCTCTTCAAGAACAAGACCCATCAGAGTTATGGTTTTCAATTTTCAACAAAAAGCAAGACCCATCAGAGTGATGGTTTTCAATTTTCACAAAAAGCAAGACTAATCAGAGTGATAGCTTTTAATTTCCAGCATAAGCAAGACCCATCAGAGTGATGGTTTTCAAATTCGACATGAACAAGACCCACCAGAGTGGTGGTTCCAGTTTTTATCTTTCAAGTCAAAGCCCATTCAAAGCGGGCCAATTTCAGCATTCAAGTCAAAGCCACTCAAAGATAGCGTCAGTTTCCTTTTCAAGTCAGTCTTTGCTCAAAGATAGCGTCAGTTTCCTTTTCGAGTCAGTTCCGCTCAAAGATAGCGTCAGTTTCTTTTTTCGAGTCAGTTCGCTCAAAGATAGCGTCATTTGTTTTCCACGTCAAAGATCTGCTAAAAGATAGCGATCATTTCCTTTTCGAGTCAGTTCGCTCAAAGATAGCGTCATTTCTTTCAAGATCTGCTAAAAGATAGCGATCACTTCCTTTTCGAGTCAGTTCGCTCAAAGATAGCGTCATTTCTTTTTCATGTCAAGATCTGCTAAAAGATAGCGATCATTTCCTTTTCGAGTCAGTTCGCTCAAAGATAGCGTCATTTGTTTTCCACGTCAAAGATCTGCTAAAAGATAGCGATCATTTCCTTTTCGAGTCAGTTTCGCTCAAAGATAGCGTCATTTGTTGTTCATGTCAAGATCTGCTAAAAGATAGCGATCATTTCTTTTTCGAGTCAGTTCGCTCAAAGATAGCACCATTTATTTTTCATGTCAAGATCTGCTAAAAGATAGCGATCATTTCCTTTTCGAGTCATTCCCGCTAAAAGATAGCGTCATTTCCTTTCCATTGTCAAGATCTGCTGAAGGATAGCGATCATTTTCTTTTCAAGTCAGTTTTGCTAGAAGATAGCACTCACATTCAGTTCAAGTCATCTGCGCTCAAAGATAGCAACCACTTACTTTTCAAGTTGGTCCCGCTCAAAGATAGCAACCATCTCCAGCTTCAAGCTAAAGCCCGCCCGAGCGGCAATTTCAAGCTTCAGCAATTTTAACATTCAAGGAAAAGCCCGTCAAAATGGCAATTTCAACATTCAAGTCAAGCCTGTCAAAACGGCAGTTCCAACTTGCAAGTCAAGCCCACCTGAGCGGCAATTTCAAAACTCACTTGGGTAGTGGGAGCTTCAGACCAGTTCACCAGCTTGAGAAGCTTGAAGAGTTAGCTTAGAAATTGTAATTTTTCATTTTCAATGTTGTAATTTCATTTTTCTTTGTAAAGCAATGATCACCAGCCAGCAACCAGCAACAAGTGACCAGCAGCACCAACTCCTCTAGTATGTCAAAGGCGTCTCGAGTTTAGTCCGGGTAAGTCTAGGAGTGTCTAGTATCAGTCCCAAGTGTGTCTAGAAGAGTGTCTAGTTTTTCTTAGTAGTCTAGAGTGTCTAGTTTGTCTTAGTGAGTCTAGTGTCTGTGTGAATGCGGTAGTCCCAGCTACCGCACGTGAGGAACTACACTGACCTGATTCCTTAGTTCGAGGATATGTAGGTAGCCTTGTTCTTGGTTAGAACCGAAAAGTCAAGGTACAGTCACCACTTTGCAAAGCACGCTCTCGGCTAGAACCAAAAGGCCAAAATTAGCTGTTGATTACTTCTTTGTCCGAAAACTCTTCATGTTCTCGAACAAAGAGGGGCAGCTGTAATCACCTAATTTTGGCACAAAAATGCTTAAAATCGCTCAAAATAGCTTGGCTAATTTCGTAGGATTTTTTGTCAAATTTTTCTGGAATTCTAGTGTTTGTCTTAGCCATAATTGTCGTTAATTAGCAAAATATGAAAATTACCAAAATATGTTTATGAATTTTAGAGCTAGTGTTTTAAGAAGTTTTGGTTTAAAATATGGTTTGATTTTATAATTTTAAATTTTTGTATAAAAAAGTGTGTCAAAAGAAAGTCAAGTAATAGTACTATTTCACATGGGTGTTGTACCATTTTTTCTGAAAAAAGTAAAAAAAAAAAAAAGAGCACATGGGTGTTGTACTTTCACCCAATTTTGTACTCCACCCTTCCCACTTTTTCAGCTTATAAACAAGAGGTTTATACCTCATTCACGGACCTTTTTTTTTGAACACACATATCCACTCATCAAAAAAAAGACTTCACCTTCACTTCTCCATAGACACATCTAAAAAAAATATATCTCACTTCGAGATCTGAAAGAGGGCTTTCGAACATTTCATAACCAGATCTAAATATTATTGAAAGAAACTTGAAAAGATATGAAATAATATTTTGAGAAAAATAGTGTGAAATTTAGTGAATTAAGGGGGGTAAAAGATTCGAAAAAAAAAAAGGTACCAAAAGCTTTCCATCTCTTTGAGAATTGGCTTAGCAGTGCGTGAACTAGGAGATGAGGTTTAATGGGAGTTTGTTTTGCGTTGCTGCGTTGTAGTATTTTGTTGTCGTTGCTGCTGAGTTCATAGAATTTTGAGCCTAACTTGTTCTGGTGGCTATTTGCTTTTGGAGGTTCAACTTCATTAGGTAAATAATCCAACCATTTTATTCTTTTCTGCACTTTGAATTTTTTATGTATTTCAACATGAGTAAAGTGGATTGTTCCAAATTGTAAAGTTTCAGAGGTTGCTTTAAAGATTTATTACTTTGCTTGTGCATTTATATGTGCACAAATCATGTCTACCTTTTTATTAAAAAAAAAATGAAAGAGGAAAAGAAACTGAAGTGACGATGTTTCGCAAATTCGATGCATTTAATTTAATCAACCATGCTACTGTTGTTCTTTGGCCCCAGTTGAAAGTTTATTTGACTTGCACCATATTTTGTTTTAACTAATAAAACTTGCAAGTTAATTAGGCAAAAATCTAGGATGTTGAAATTTAGATCTTTTAGAGGATAAATGACTTGTTAAAAAATAAAGAGCATATGCAAAAATTGAGACCTCAATATTAAACAAAAAAGAGTTAGATGAGCGGTTGAATATTTCTAAATTCGACTAGGCAAAACAATAGGAGTGAGAAGGTCACTCGATTAGGCAATTATAAGTATGATTTGTGATCTACTTATTAGTAAAAAGAAACTAAATTGAAATAGCCAATTAATTCTAAAGTATACCTCGTAGGTTACTTGATACAATTTTTTTGGTCCAAACAGTCAAAGCGCAACAAAATTCATTAAGAAAGCAAATTAACAACAAACAAATTCAAAGAGTCGAAATGCGTCAATAAAAGCAACTGTGCTTGGCACAGGACTCGAGGGTGCCTAACACCTTCCCGCGAGTCAATCGAGATCCTTACCCGGAACTCTGACGCAGACCACTTACGAGTCATAGGTGTTCCAAGGTACCTCTTTGGTGACTTGGCACACCTTTGAACTATGTCAAGTGGCGACTCCGAAAAAATCTCTAAATAATTTTGTACCTTTAAACACCTAAGTCACTACCTTTTATTTATTTATTTATTTATTTATTTAGTAAATTTTAGGGTGTGACAAACATTCACTCTCATGATATTCTCAATTATAATACATGTGATATTATGTCTCGTTGATTGAGCTATACTCAATTTCTATAGATGAACATAACTTGCACAATTAATTTTTAAAGAAACTTGTGGGTGAACAATCTTAATTAGAGAATTGGACAGATGATTCGTAGGTTCTATTGGGCGACCCTCGAACATTGATCGTTAGACATGCTCTGGATACACAGTCGGGTATTTGAGGCATAAGCCTCACTGATCTAAACTCCGCTCATGAACCTCAGGCCATTTTGCAAGTACCCATGCCAGGGGAGCCCCGAAACGAATTCTAGAAATCCCTTTTTAAAACAGAGATATAAAAAACGTGTCTTTGCTTCTATAAGAAAATAACAATTTCAATTGGACCACTAGAGAGGAAATATACGGATGCAGTAACGGCTCCCGTGAATACAACATATGTTTCACGGGATGCTCTACAGATCCTTATAGTACTCATCTATTGACCCTTGCGCGTTCAATGAAAATATCATATGTGCTTACTAGTTTCACGAATAGCAAACTTTTCCGATTGATTGCTATATAGTATAATCTTAGGTTAACTTCCATATAGTGTTATGTGAAGTTTATAACAAATCTATGGCAGCCTAAACAAAGGGCACACTGCCCACTGCTTCAGTAATTATAACTGCTTGCTTCATTTTAGGATATATAATCACTGTTTTCAAAGCGGTACATTTTACTTATTATAGGATTAGACGTAAGCCCCGTGACATGAGACGTAAGTCCCATAAATCTTATTGTCTAAGTAATTTTAAATTAACATAATAATATAATGACCCAAAAAGATATTCAAAATACATAAAAATTTTAAGAAAACTAAGAGTGAATAAAGAAGCTTATGAAAATCTAATATTTTTTACACGTATAAGAAATTGAATAATAAGATACAGATAAACTATAAACCCTTAGTTAACTTTCGAACAATTAAAGAAATTATAATTTGTAAACACTAAAAGTGAATAATAAATAAATTTTACTATTACTATATTAAAAGAAATTAATTCTTCATTGATAAATATAAAATTATTTACAAATTGCCAACAGAAAATTGAAGACAATAATTTTGAGAGACAGAAATAAGACACGAAGACCAATAACAACTGAGGATATAAAACTCGACTATGTCTTTCAGATTAAATATAAATAACATTCACTCTCATGATATTCTCAATTATAATATATACATGTGATATTGTTGATTGAGCTACACTCAATTTGTATAGATGAATATAACTTGCACAATTAATTTTAAAAAAAACTTGTGGATAAACAATCTTAATTAGAGAATTGGACAGATGATTCGTATGTTCTATTGGGCGAGCCTCGAGCATTGAGCGTTACGCGCACTCTGAGCACACAGTCAGGCACGCCTCGAGCATTGAGCGTTACGCGTACTCTGGGCACACAGTCAGGCACGCCTCATGGATTTAAACCCGCTCGTGAACCTCGGGACGTTCGCAAGTACCTCGTGCCAGAGCGAGCCAGAAAAACCATTTAAAACAGAAATTAAAAAAAAAACGTGTCTTGTTTTTATAAGAAAATAACAATTTCAATTGGACCACTAGGAAGGAATTGTACGGGATGCAGTAACGGTTCCCCTGAATACAACATATGTTTCACGAGTTGAAAGCTTTATAACTTAACTGCTACCTAATGTGTTGCTTTGTGAAGTTTATACTTTAATTAACGGCAGCCTACACAAAGGCACTGATAAAGGTAAAAAGAAATTGATGACATGCACGAAGATTATTTTAGTACTACGCTACTACAATAGTATTTCAGTGCTTTCTCTACCGATGAGACCATATAATGATAATCACTTTGAAGTGGTAAGATTTATCATTTTGATTGGATTACTAAAGTACTTGTTTTAATGAACTAATTAAAAAAGAACTACTAGCATTAAAATTCCAGGTTCTTTTTTTTCCTTTCAACTCAAGGCGCCTTTCCATACTTCAAAAGAACATCTAGAAATAATTATTACTCCTATTTAGTTCAAAGAGAAATTAACTATGAGATTTTACTTTGTCAAAGACAGAAATTATTCTGGAAGGTGATTGAGAGTGGATAGGCTCTTGGAAGGATTCAAAATCTTAAGTTGTCTTAAATCAATTCAACTCTCACTTTACTAGTGGTCCTTTTGTGCTTGTTATTTCATTTTATATCCATAATAATACAAAAATGTGTGAATGACCATCAGCTACTCCTATTATTAGGTATATACAGATTGTGTATAATAGTAAATTTTTTTGACTGAGATGGTTACTCACTTTAATATGGTGTTAGAATAGACAGAACTAGTTCAACTTTCCACTTATTAAAAAGAATATTTATGTACTTAATTCAATGAAAATTAATCAGACATATAAGAGTACATGTTGAATATTAATGATTAAATATATAAAGACTGTGTTTTCTCTAATATACTATTATGTTTTTAAATAATGAAATGATTGCATGATATGAAAGGTTAAAGCAACCCAAAATCACCTAACAATATTTCAAATGAGAGAGACTTTACCACTATTAATATGACCCTCATGAGCTCCCACTCTCCTTGGTTTCAATCAAATCAACAGCAAAATGAAGCTCCTTTTCTTTCTCCACATTGTCATGACAGTGCTACTTGTTTCAGTTCAATCCACCGAAATTCCCAAGACAGCACTTATGCAGTTTGTCCTTCAATGGCCGCCTACCTTCTGTATAAAACTAGCACGGTCGAAGGAGAGTGAAAAGTGTATCGAAACGATTCCTCAAAAATTCACGCTGCACGGCGTTTGGCCAGCAGATTCAAGAGGAAATGGCTTATCAGTTACCCAGAACAAATGCCCTACATGGGATCCTGATTCATGGGAAGATGTGGTACATATATACAGTAAATACCTTTATTTCATTCCCATGCCCTAATATTACTTATAAGATATATATATATATATATATATATATATATATATATATATATATATATATATATATATGAGAATTTATAAGGCTATACATACATAATTGTTGATGGAACACGTAAAGTCATCTGTTTACTTCGTGAATTTGAATTTTGTGTGAAGGAATTAAAATCTCTTGCAGTATTTTCCCAGAATCTCTTGTCAAAGTTTTCCTTTTGAGGAAAAAAATTGACACGATTATTACGTACGTGATAAAGTGATACAATTATGTATGTCGAGGTTTTGTTTATCAAACCTAGTTATTTCACTCGGTATATATGTTACTACGGACTACATTACCAAAATGGCAAACTATTACTAAAAGTAATACATAGAGTTTAAGAAAGAAAGTATTCTCGAAAGTTATGATCTTAAATTAAATATCTCATGATATGTTAATTATTACTTACAATGTCCCATTAATATATTGATGACACTGCAGCTTGGAACAATGGAAAATCAACTTCTAACATTCTGGCCACCAATTAGAGAAAATTCAGGACCGTGGGACTTATGGAAGCACGAATGGCGCGAGCATGGAGTCTGTGTAGGAAGAGACTACAAACCAGAGACGTACTTCAGAACTGCAATAAATATCAATGAAATGCTTCAACAAGGGAACCTTTTTAATTACTTGAAAACAGATGGAATCATAGCCTGTGATAGCTTGTCTTTTACTAGAGCTGAAGTTGTTAAGGCTGTGCAGAAGGTGTTTGGAAGTCGTAGCCGTGATATTTACCTCACTTGTATACCAATTGATGAAAAGAACGATACTCATGTTTACTTGAGTGAGGTTTTCTTGTGCACCAGTGTAAATGGACGCAGCTTCACTTCATGTCCTCAACAAACTGCTCCAAGAAGCTGCCCCACTGGTGCTAAGGCGCCTAGAATTATGCTCCCTCATCCACAAAAACAGGCAAGCTGGTATTAAGTGGTCATTCTCTTTTTCATTAGTTCGTGTTTTAATATGCACTAACAGTGTAAAAGAATTTATATATAATCACAACATTTTCATTTGCTTTTCTTTCTTTATAGGATGTCTGGGTCGCTGCAAGAAGTTCAGGGAGATGGGACATCCTACGTATGAACAACCATGAGCTAATTAATAAAATATTCAAGGACTGAGAATGTTGGGATTAGAATAAAAAAGAGAATGAAAGATCTTGTAGCAAATCGTTGTTAAATAATGCATTAATCTATTCTCTTTTTAATGTTGATTTGCAACGCAACCAAACCTATTTTGATTTAAAAAAAAAAAAAAAACACGTGTTCTTATTTAGCAACTGTAACTCATAAAGTTGTGAAGAGTAGTTTGTCCTTGGGGAGCTTCCCACATCGGTGGGAAATACCTTTTTTAAAGGGTATAAAGACAAAGGTCCCACCAAGCTAATTGATTAAATAAAGTCCAAGTATCTATGTGTATTTTTGCAACAGGTTTGTTTAAATTTCAGATTTGAAATTTAACTTTAAACGTTGAAAAACCTGTTCAGAAATAAGACACCTATTCTGAATAGTCTCCTCTTCTCTCTATATATTTTCTACCCTGAAAGTGGCTTCTCAGTTCTGTAATAACAATTTTGGCTCTGGGGAATCCTGAAGAATATTGTTTGTATCCCCTAAGAATATACATGCAATAATTCTTTAAGGACAGTGAAATATTTGTTCTCGCCTCAAAGTTTTTCTTCAATTTTTGTTTCAGTTGGAAAAGGCTCTTATCAAATTGAGTCTCTTCAAGGAGAACCCGAACCTCTGAATTGGAACATCTCCAATCTGAAGCGATACTACTTCTAGCCGAGGTAAATACTTTTCATCCTTTTTTCAATTAAACAGCCCCGAGCCGAATAACGCTCCCATGACATTGATAGAAAATGTGCTAACTTACTCCTCGTTCCATCTTGTTGCTTGACCTTTTCAGGAAGCGAATCGAACCGTTTTCAGTGCTCGGATCTTCATCAAGATTCAAAACCGAACACTGGGGGGGAGTGAGAAGGGTTGATATCGAGGTCGACATCAAGCCTCCCAACCGAAGCTTATCTATCCGACAACTGGGGACTTACACCCGAGGATTAGATTTAGTACATTGTAAATTAGCCCGATAGCGGTGTATTGTCAGTTTGCTTTTATTGAAAATTTGTTTTTCACCCAAGGTCCGCTTCGACTTGGTTTTTATGTAAATAGCCGACTTCTGGCTCGTTGATATCAATAAAATGACTTTGGTTTCATTCATTTTGTCTGTGTGAATCTTACACTCCGAAGCTGCATAATGCATCGACTCGAGGACGAGACGTCGTCCCAAGTTTGCATCGATTAAATTCGTTTTAAGTCTTGCAAGCTATTTATTCTTAACGAAGTGTTCGGCATTTGCAAAGGCCAACATTCAAGACAAAAGTTCGAATGATCAATTTCCACTAAAAGGCCCGAAGGCTGAAAGACATTTACATTAAAAAGGACCCGAAGGTCCAAAGCTATGCATATACGAAAGCCCGAAGGCTAATATCCAAAAAGGCACGTAGGCCCAAAAACAAAATAAAAACATCAAAGTGTTTGCAAAACACTAAGGCTACGCCCCATCGGCATCTCCACTGCCTTCTTCGGCACTATCGCCTTCATCATCATCTGAGCCTTCACTCGAAGGGAGCTCGTCCACAATCCTTTGAGCCTCGGCAGCAGCTTCCTTTGCCTTGGCAATCTCGTCCTCGAGCACAATTTGCCCGGCCTGGACTTGTTCAAGTGCGCTAAGCCTGTTTTGACAACGGCCCATGTTTCTTCAAACTTTGCCCTTGTTGCCCTAACCTCGGCCCGCTCGTTAAGGTACGCAATTCTGCCCTCGAGCTTAGATATCTTGCCCCGAAGGGCTGGCACTTGATCCACTTGGCTTTGCAACTCGATGAGTTTGGCGTTATACTCCCGAAGCTTACTACAATATTTTTCGCCTGCTTCAAGCACTTCGATCTTGGCCCTGAAAAGCTCGGCCTCAAGGCGGGCATTTTCAAGGCTTAACCTCGAGAGCTCCGCAGTAAACTCATTTGTCGCAGCTTGGACTCGAGCTTCGGCAGACTCCACAGCCACACGAAGATCAGCTTCAGCTTTCGCCGAGGCCTCATTAGTGCGTTCCAGCTCATTGTTCAGAATTGTGAATCGAGACTCTAGCTCGGTAACTTGCCCCCTCAGAACCTTCTTCTGATCATCCCAAGCGGCAGCAGGTGCTTGAATCTCTTTAGCTCGATCACGCTCGAGATGAGCAGCTTGCAGTGCGAGGACCAAACTCTGCATTTGAAACACAATGTCAGAACCCGAAAAATAGTGAGATCAACTATGTAAAATACACACTAAGACTTACCCGAAGAGCTGAAGCGGCGGAGACGCCCATCAAACTCATTGGGCTGAGGTTCCGAAGGGCGTGAGCTTCGGCAGGGCCAAGTAAGCCATCAAGGGCCACGATATCCTCTTTTGTGGCGTCTAGCAAATTCGCATCGGGATATATCTCCAAAGCCCGAGATGCAGTGTTGGTAGGCTTTGGCGAGGCTCGAGAAGCTTTAACCGTGCTCTTAATCAGGCCTTCGCCCACTTTAGCCTTGCCCTTTCACTTGGCAGCCTCTTGATCAGACTCCTCCACGTTTACAACCTCGGTCGCCCCACCAACCTCGGGCCTCGACTCTGGAATAGGTTCCGAAGCCGACTCTGGCCTTACCTTGGGGGCGAAGGGGGGAAGCTCTTCATCGCTAGGCACATCAACGAGTCCCCGACGCTTTGTGGTCGACGCTTCGACAGCAGGAGCAGTAACCTCCTCAACCCGAGGTCATTTTGCCTTGGCCGCCCGCTTCGGCGCAACCTGCTTTCTTTTAGCACCTAGGGAAGGAAGGGAAGCAATTCCTTTAACATGAGTGTGTGCGATGGTAGAAACGCAAGAAAACCGACCCAAGAAAACTTCTTCACCTTGTGAGATCCCCGGGATAGATGAACCTTTGGCTTTTTCATCAATGAGCCGCTTTGCCAAGGTCGCCATTTGGGCAACGCCCTCGGCGATGATAAGCACTGTCCTTTCTTTTTTCTTCTTCTCTTTCTTGCTCTTCTTCTCCTCTCCTCCCCCCTCGACATCTACCTCGGCTTCTTCTTCCTCATCGGCGTCTCTCATAGCCTTGCTTGGAAGACCTGCATGAATATATGAAACCAAAAGAAGTTAGAACCTAACGGCTCAAAGCAAGCCAAAGGAGCCGAAGTCATCAACGACTCACCATGCCTCTTGCACGTCCATCGGTTCTCTTCCAAACCTGCCAATACCATCCATTGCCGCTCTGGGCGCGTCTTCGCTTGCATAACCTCGATAACCCACTCAAGAAAATTCCTCGGTGGGTTAACTGGAACCTTTTCAGCTGCAAGCCAAAGATGAAAGGATAAGCAACATTTATGATAATCCGAAGCCAAATGGAAAACGGAAACAGACACTTACGTTGAGCGTTCCATACTTCGGGAAAGCCAGGTTTGGTTGACAACAGCCTCGTGGGAATGAGTACATACCGATCATTCCAACCTCGATCCCCATGATCCTCACTCTTACTCAGAATGGCATAAGAACCTCGAGGCAGAAGAGCAACCACCCCAGCATTGTGGAAGTAAGGATAGTAGAGAGAAATCAAGTGTTGAAAGGTGAAGGGTAAGCCAGCTTTGTCGCTCAAGTACTCGAGGGCTTGGACGACCCTCCAAACCCCGGGCCCAAGTTGGGCTAGACACAAATTATAGGACCTACAAAATACATCGATGATGGGATGTACTGGCAAGTTGAACCCTATGGTGAAGGGGTAGGTAAAAACCGAAGAGTACCCCTCGACATGCGTAGACAAGGCGGAGCCAGGCGCTGGGATCCTAATCTCCACCTCGGGACCCCAACGACAATCAACCCGAACAGATTCAAGCCTCTCCTTGGTGATAATACTCGGCGTGACGTGGACGGGAATATTCCTCTTCTTCCCCTTTTGGGCATCCGATTGAGCATGAACCTTCAAGTCTTTATCGTTGTTAAAACTGGAAGGAATAACCAACCGAGGATCAATCTCGACCTCGAGAGGAATTTTCCTCTTCGACTTTTTTGATGGACCAGCTTCGGTCTCTCCTCTAGGATCGCTTGTCCCACTCACCTCGGCCCCACCTACCGAACCGCCTGTCTCTTTGGCACTAGTGACGTCATCACCTTCGACGTCACCCTCACCCCTATCGCGATCGTCATCGCCAACGTCAATCTCCACATCATAACTTACCTCAGCCAGATCACGACCAGCCCTCTCTTTACGCCTTTTGGGGGCAGGAGCTGCAGACGTGGCCTCGCCACCAGCTCCCGCCTCAACCACCTGCAATGGTGGCACAGAGACGATAGCTTCATCGTTCATGGCCATGGCGGCGAAGCGCTCTGCCCTCTCACCAGAGTCGCTTGAGCCGTGGCCGGAATTGGTAGCAGACATGGTTATAAACAAAGAGAAGAAACGTTCAAAGATCAGAAGAGCAAATGTAGAAGGTGAGGAATCAAGTTCTTCAGAGTTTTCTGGTTAAGAGCTTCAAGTGGAGTGGGAGAAAATGAAATGATGTATTTATAGGAGGCATACACGTGCAAGTTGGAAAAGTAATGATGACTGTAACGTTGGAGAAAACAAAAAGACGGCGCGACCGTTCGGTGACCTATCAAAAGCCGCCACGTAATGCGGAACGGCAACCCGATAGATGTGCGACTTTTGAAATCCGTGGATAGGATTTCGCCACGTCGACTCCCGCTTAAATTCATTCCACTCCTCGGCGACCTCGACGTCCACCGAGGAGTGGGGGGACTATCTGTATTGGGTGAAAATTGTCGTCTTCGGTCAGCACCTCGGGATGGTAGACCGAAGGAAAAACGAGCTGATGCTCCGGAGAGAAGCGATTAAGTCACCGAAGCCAAGTTCCAACAACGCGACCGAAGGCAAGTTGGACACCGAGCTTTGGTGACACGCCCTCCTATCCGAACAGTAAGGTCAGATAACCGAAGCCTTGCGACCAAGCTTCGGTAATCACCTCGGTTCCAGCGGCTTTGCAGCCCACTACTCTGCCCCGCTAACTTCTCCATATTAATGTCCAGATCGTGGGAAATGCACTAGCTGATGGTGGAGAACGTGGGCAAGGCTCTTAGGCCTATAAATAGTAGTTCATTTTGTATCATAGGGATCCAGAAATTTGTACTGAAACGCTACCCAAATTTGTAATCACATTCATATATTGAAATACAGTTATTTTCTCGCATTTACATTCTTTTCGCGTATTATTACAGCTTTAATACGAAGAATTGCTTATATTCGAATCCAAATTCGATTTGTATACCTAAACTGATTTAGACCCATACACTTCCATATAGTGTTATGTGAAGTTTATAACAAATCTATGGCAGCCTACACAAAGGGCACACTGCCCACTGCTTTAGTAATTATAACTGCTTGCTTCATTTTAGGATATATAAATCACTGTTTTCAAAGGCGGTACATTTTACTTATTATGGGATTAGGCGTAAGCCCCGTGACATAAGACGTAAGCCCCATAAATCTTATTGTCTAAGTAATTTTAAATTAATATAATAATATAATGACCCAAAAAGATATTCAAAATACATAAAAAGTTTAAGAAAACTAAGAATGAATAAAGAAGCTTATAAAAATCTAATATTTTTTACACGTATAAGAAATTGAATAATAAGATACAGATAAACTATAAACCCTTAGTTAACTTTCGAACAATAAAAGAAATTATAATTTGTAAACACTAAAAGTGAATAATAAATAAATTTTACTATTACTGTATTAAAAGAAATAATTCTGTATTGATAAGTATAAAATTGTTTACAAATTGCCAAAAGAAAATTGAAGACAATAATGAGAGACAGAAATAAGGCACGAAGACCAATAACAACTGAGGATATAAAACTCGACTATGCCTTCAGATTAAATATACAAATAACATTCACTCTCATGATATTCTCAATTATAATATATACATGCGATATTATATCTCGTTGATTGAGCTACACTCAATTTCTATAGATGAATATAACTTGCACAATTATTTTTTAAAGAAACTTGTAGATGAACAATCTTAATTAGAGAATTGGACAGATGATTCGTATGTTCTATTGGGCGAGCTTCGAGCATTGAGCGTTAGGCGTACTCTGAACACACAGTCAGGCATGCCTCACGGATTTAAACCTGCTCGTGAACCTCAAGGCGTTTTTCAAGTACCTCGTGCCAGAGCGAGCGCCGAGATGAATCTCATAAAAACCATTTAAAACAGAAATATAAAAAACGTGTCTTGTTTCTATAAGAAAATAACAATTTCAATTGGACCGCTAGGAAGGAATTGTACGGGATGCAGTAACGGTTCCCCTGAATACAACATATGTTTCACGAGTTGAAAGCTTTATAACTTAACTGCTACCTAATGTGTTGCTACGTGAAGTTTATACTCTAATTAACGGCAGCCTACACAAAGGCACTGATAAAGGTAAAAAGAAATTGATGACATGCACTGAAGATTATTTTAGTACTACGCTACTACAATAGTATTTCAGTGCTTTCTCTACCGATGAGACCATATAATGATAATCACTTTGAAGTGGTAAGCTTTATCATTTTGATTGGATTACTAAACTTGTTTTAATGAACTAATTAAAAAAGAACTACCAGCATTAAAATTCCAGGTTCTTTTTTTCCTTTCAACTCAAGGCGCCTTTCCATACTTCAAAAGAACATCTAGAAATAATTATTACTCCTATTTAGTTCAAAGAGAAATTAACTATGAGATTTTACTTTGTCAAAGACGGAAATTATTCTGGAAGGTGATTGAGAGAGGATAGGCTCTTGGAAGGATTCAAAATCTTAAGTTGTCTTAAATCAATTCAACTCTCACTTTACCAGTGGTCCTTTTGTGCTTGTTATTTCATTTTATATCCATAATAATACAAAAATGTGTGAATGACCATCAGCTACTCCTATTATTAGGTATATACAGATTGTGTATAATAGTAAATTTTTTTGACTGAGATGGTTACTCACTTTAATATGGTGTTAGAATAGACAGAACTAGTTCAACTTTCCACTTATTAAAAAGAATATTTATGTACTTAATTCAATGAAAATTAATCAGACATATAAGAGTACATGTTGAATATTAATGATTAAATATATAAAGACTGTGTTTTCTCTAATATACTATTATGTTTTTAAATAATGAAATGATTGCATGATATGAAAGGTTAAAGCAACCCAAAATCACCTAACAATATTTCAAATGAGAGAGACTTTACCACTATTAATATGACCCTCATGAGCTCCCACTCTCCTTGGTTTCAATCAAATCAACAGCAAAATGAAGCTCCTTTTCTTTCTCCACATTGTCATGACAGTGCTACTTGTTTCAGTTCAATCCACCGAAATTCCCAAGACAGCACTTATGCAGTTTGTCCTTCAATGGCCGCCTACCTTCTGTATAAAACTAGCACGGTCGAAGGAGAGTGAAAAGTGTATCGAAACGATTCCTCAAAAATTCACGCTGCACGGCGTTTGGCCAGCAGATTCAAGAGGAAATGGCTTATCAGTTACCCAGAACAAATGCCCTACATGGGATCCTGATTCATGGGAAGATGTGGTACATATATACAGTAAATACCTTTATTTCATTCCCATGCCCTAATATTACTTATCATATTACTATAAAAGTATGAACTTCTAAATCAAAAAGTCAGATTACCAAAAAGCCCTTCTAGCCCTCTAACAAAAATAAATCATAAAAAATAAAATAGAAAAAGAAGCCGGCAGCGCAACAGGCACAAAGCCACAAACAAAACGCTTACCAACAGACATGAAGAAGAAACGCAAACAAAGGCTTAGCAACAAACCGCACATAACAAAACTCAGCAAAACAGCCTTTGACAACAGGCACTATTAACTAACTTTCAGTAGTTAAATCAAATGGTACTCTTTGCTAAAAATTGCAGCCGTTTAATTTCATCCTCTTCAAAAATAAAAGATTCCCCATACCTGTTTCTCTTCACCCAATCCAACTCTTCTTTGTACACTAACTCTTAACCAAAAGGTATGGTCACAACAATATGTTGCATGATCGTTCTTGATATTTATAGTTATTTACTTGTGGTTCGTTATTTCAAGTCATGTTGGAAATTCTTTTTTCTTTTGGATGTTCTATTCATACTAAATGTTCTTATTCAGTTTTTTTGCAGGTTTACTCATACGAATTAATTAAAGAAGAGTAGCAATTTTATTGTGTTAATAGGGATTATTTTTGAAGCACTTGCGAAGGCGAAAATTAATATTCTTATAACTCATTGAGATTAAAGAACGGGTGCATATCATTATTTACTTGAATACTATTTCCAATTGTGTAGCACTTGCATTTCACAACTAATAATTGTATTACTGGATATTATTTCTGAGGCACTTGCGAACCCGAAGGCGGAAAATAATATTCTTGCAACCCTTTGAACGAACGAGGTACATATCATTATCTACTTGATTATTTCTAAATGCGTAGCACTTGCATTTCACAACTAATTGTGTTAATAATGGATATAATAGCTGGTCAACTAATTGTTACCTTTTGTGACTTGATAACAATTGGCATACACTCCAACTTAAGTAGCTCTTTTGATTTTCATATTTGGTCTTGGACATAAATTTGATTCACTTTTGCCTTATTATTGGAGCACAATGTTCATGGATAAAATTAGGCATTAATTTAAAATTTTAACCTCACATTAGTGTCTACATCCTATTTTACGTATCATCTAAATCAATAAGTTATTCCTGAATTACTTTATGTTATCTACCATAAAAGCCCGAAACTTCTGATTTTTACAGCTAGAAGATCTTACAACATCCATATTAAAGCTATAGATTTGATGAGGAAGACTATTTCTTATTATGCTCATGGAGATTTATTACTCATGTGAGTTATATTATCTTTGATTATACTAACTATTCGTCATCCATTACTACTAATTTCATTTCTCCTTCACAATAAATTTGAGCTTGTGACTGAGAATTATATGCAGATTATTAGCAGTCAACAGTTGAAATTCATGCTATATATAGATATGAAACAAAACTAATAACTTATCTTTGATTCTAATAATTCTTCGTCATCCATTACTACTACTTCTATTTCTGTTTGACATTTAAATTCCGACTTCTGGCTGAGGATATGCTATTTGCAATCAAAAGGTTGAAGAAATTCGTGCTATAACAAAACTAAGAACTTTGCTTATGGTATTTACAACTAATCTTTTAAGTTATGCCCTTTCAATAATGCATGTCAATAATGTATAGTTTTAGATCCGACAAATAATTCCATGTATTTGCGGCTCTATCTAAAGGCTGAATCTTTGGAAACACGTATAGTAATTTAATATGAATCATTAATGTAGATGTAATATTCTTGAAATGTTGGGGACATGCGTAGATAATATGGTATTTTTACCTCAGAAGCCGTTTGAATATTTCGATTTTCAATATTTAGCTCATGTAGTTAGTGTTCTTCTTCAATTCCTTGCTAAGGTTGATGATTTGTCAGTATTATTGATAGAAAATATTGTTGTTTGAACTTTGTGATCTCATTAAGTTGAGTTTTCATTGCTTAAAATTAATTAGTTACATGTACATTTTACTACTTTAACATCAGGAAATGATTGCTTCGAAGTGCCAACTTAAAAAAGTCTGTTAATAATTTTGGTTACTAATTACCAACCATTCGTCTATATTTCCAGAGACTTTTATGGCCTTCATTAATCAACATAGTCTTTGTTTTCTTAACTTGAAATATGATACAACATATATCAACAGTAAGTTCCTTATTAGTGACAAGCTTTGGTAATCCATCCATTGATTTCTATATATTGGTTTAATTCTTTACATGGTTGAAATAGTCCTAAATAAAGAGTAGTCAAGACCAATACCGGAAAAGACACCTAACAAGAAGCTTCAATTGCTTACTACTACTACTACTACTCACTGCGTACTCATAGTTGATAGATGTGATAGATGAAGAGGAGAACCTTTTTGGTGCCATATTAAGTTATATAATCAAACAAATGTTTTAGAAATATATTCAAGGTCGTTTTATGGTTAGTATTAAACATATCATTTTGACCTTATACATATATAGTTCGATAATCCATATTGACCATTCACACAATTTTTACTTTATTTATTTACTCAAAAGTTGATTTTAATAAGACGTGCATTGTAAAGTTCGGCATACACGTGCAACGCACGTGCCGAGACACTAGTATATATATATATATATATGAATTTAAACGGCTATACATACATAATTGTTGATGGAACACGTAAAGTCATCTGTTTACTTCGTGAATTTGAATTTTGTGGGAAGGAATTAAAATCTCTTGCAGTATTTTCCCAGAATCTCTTGTCAAAGTTTTCCTTTTGAGGAAAAAAATTGACACGATTATTACGTGATAAAGTGATACAATTATGTATGTCGAGGTTTTGTTTATCAAACCTAGTTACTGTATTTCACTCGGTATATATGTTACTACGGACTACATTACCAAAATGGCAAACTATTACTAAAAGTAATACATAGAATTTAATCTTAAATTAAATATCTCATGATATGTTAATTATTACTTACAATGTCCCATTAATATATTGATGACACTGCAGCTTGAACAATGGAAAATCAACTTCTAACATTCTGGCCGCCAATTAGAGAAAATTCAAGACCCTGGGACTTATGGAAGCACGAATGGCGCGAGCATGGAGTCTGTGTAGGAAGAGACTACAAACCAGAGACGTACTTCAGAACTGCAATAAATATCAATGAAATGCTTCAACAAGGGAACCTTTTTAATTACTTGAAAACAGATGGAATCATAGCCTGTGATAGCTTGTCTTTTACTAGAGCTGAAGTTGTTAAGGCTGTGCAGAAGGTGTTTGGAAGTCGTAGCCGTGATATTTACCTCACTTGTATACCAATTGATGAAAAGAACGATACTCATGTTTACTTGAGTGAGGTTATCTTGTGCACCAGTGTAAATGGACGCAGCTTCACTTCATGTCCTCAACAAACTGATCCAAGAAGCTGCCCCACTGGTGCTAAGGCGCCTAGAATTATGCTCCCTCATCCACAAAAACAGACAAGGTAATTAAGCGGTCATTCTCTTTTTCATTAGTTCGTGTTTTAATATGCACTAATAGTGTAAAAGAATTTATACATAATCACAACATTTTCATTTGGTTTTCTTTCTTTATAGGATGTCTGGGTCGCTGCAAGAAGTTCAGGCAGATAGGACATCCTACGTATAACGTATGAACAACCATGAGCTAATTAATAAAATATTCAAGTACTGAGAATGTTGGGATTAGAATAAAAAAGGAGAATGAAAGATCTTGTAGCAAATCGTCGTTATATTAATGCATTAATCTATTCTCTTTTTAATGTTGATTTGCAACGCAACCAAACCTATTTTGATTAAAAAAAAATCACGTATTCTTATATAGTACCTGTAACTCATAAGATTGGGTAGGTTGTGCTCCAAGCCTCCAATTGATAAGAAAGTTGCAGGAGCTAGCAACGATCGTGATGCTCCTAGAGATAGGTCCCATCGAAAATTGTTAGTAAACTCGATGACAGTACTTAGGACATCTGATTTATTAAATATTGTACCCAAAAAAAAAAAACTTAGTACTAAATAATTGGGACTCGTTTATTTGATTCCCACTATGCATATTTGATCAAAGAAGACTATTAGATCTCCACTATGTATATTTGATCACGGAAGACTAATTGGAGCTTCGTATTTATGATCTGTGCGTCGGAACTCGGCCTAAGAGCACAACTCTTAGTGGTCGTTTGGTATGCGGTATAGTATTAGCTAATCCATGTATAAGAGTTTGAATAAGTTAATCCATTGTTTGGTTGGTTGTATAAGAGTTTGTACTAATAGTACATTATTTGGTTTGACTAGTAGAAACTGGTATTAAATTAAGTACAAACAATACATTGTTTGGTTACATTTTGTCATTTCCGTATTAACAATACTGGTATAAGTTATACATCAATCTATGTATTATTTTATGCGGGTTAGAGGGTGGAATAAGAATACATGTATTAACAATACATGGATTAAAATAAAAAATGACAAAAATACCCTTATCCATTTCTTCAAAATTCTATTTTAGTAACTATCCTATTTTATTCTCTTAAAAAAATAAATTGTGGATTAGAGTATAACTTTTAATTCAACTAACCAAACATCCAACTAGAAATCATTTCTACATTGTAATCCATGTGTTATAATCCCTGCATAACTTATCCCTACATTGTTAATCCCTGTATAACTAATCTCTGTATTGTTAATCCTTGCATAACTTATCTCTGCATAACTTATCCCTGCATTGTTAATCCCTGCATAACTAATCCCTACATTGTTAATCCCTGCATAACTTGCCTTCCAACCAAACGACACCTTAGTGGTCGTTTGGTATGCGGTATAGTATTAGCTAATCCATGTATAAGAGTTTGAATAAGTTAATCCATTGTTTGGTTGGTTGTATAAGAGTTTGTACTAATAGTACATTATTTGGTTTGACTAGTAGAAACTGGTATTAAATTAAGTACAAACAATACATTGTTTGGTTACATTTTGTCATTTCCGTATTAACAATACTGGTATAAGTTATACATCAATCTATGTATTATTTTATGCGGGTTAGAGGGTGGAATAAGAATACATGTATTAACAATACATGGATTAAAATAAAAAATGACAAAAATACCCTTATCCATTTCATCAAAATTCTATTTTAGTAACTATCCTATTTTATTCTCTTAAAAAAATAAATTGTGGATTAGAGTATAACTTTTAATTCAACTAACCAAACATCCAACTAGAAATCATTTCTACATTGTAATCCATGTGTTATAATCCCTGCATAACTTATCCCTACATTGTTAATCCCTGTATAACTAATCTCTGTATTGTTAATCCTTGCATAACTTATCTCTGCATAACTTATCCCTGCATTGTTAATCCCTGCATAACTAATCCCTACATTGTTAATCCCTGCATAACTTGCCTTCCAACCAAATCTCTTAGGAGCTTAATCTTAGTAAGTACTACTATATAATAAGTACTGAGGACAATTTTTTTCTCAGATTACAATATATCTACTTATTTGACCAGAATGATGGTGCACAGAATTTTGTAATAGTGATGTCGATTTATTGACCAATTCAACGAGTTCGTGAATTTAGATATTATATTATGGGTTCCAAGACCTTACTTCTTGTTCCAGACTGATTTTAAACGATACCACTAATTGATGGGAGGTGTTTTCGTTGCTGTCCGAGGAGCACAATTGTGATAGTTTTCTTTAAATCTAATGGCAAGAGTTTTAGAAAGAATCCGGCGCCAAAATGGGTCAAAATTTTAAGAAGACAACAGAAATAGAGTGGTGACATACATTGTAACAAAAATGGGTAAATCGGCACAACTTCTGCCGACTTATAACAAGAGATAGACGGTAAAAATTTGACGGAGTTAGTGTGTATTCCTTAACAAGTCGGCGTAAAAAATACCGACTTGTCCATTATTTGGTAGCAGTATATCGACACAAATTGTGCCGACTTATGAATTGTTTCACAACATATCGGCACAAATTGTGCCGACTTATAATATTTTGTAGAATAGGCCACGCAGCAAATAATCAATTGATGACTTTCATCTTCTAACGCCCGTCTCTGCTCCCTTCCCAACTTCACCCACTACCATCGTCAACCCCACCATTGGCGGGTTCAACTCCACCATTGTCAATCAATTCCACCAGGTAAATGTTGGTTTCTCTCCTTTATTTTTCATTGTGTTAAATCGTTAAACCCTAGAATTTAGTTTAGAAGAAATTTAGTTTAGGAACTGGTTTGTTGATAGATCCAGATTGACATTCACCTGTTTAAGAGACCTCTTCGTGCTGGATTGTGAGCTATGCGGAGCAATCTTTTGCTTCAACATACAGAGAGTTTCTGAAACATGGGTTGGCAACTTATAGCTTTATTTTTCTTTTTCTAGTCCTTTTCTTTATTACTATAGTCTATAGACTACAATGCTCTTCCTTTTGCTTTGGCAGGCAAATCATTCAAATTTTAAAAGTGCAAAGTGCATGAGAGTATTTGGCTGCTTTTCCCTTTTATCTTCGAAAAATTATAATTTTGACCCTTGATACTGTAAATAGAGCAAATTAATAATAAGTTATTGAGTCCATAAGATACATATGCAAATTCTAGTGTAGTGGTAAAGGAGGTTTAGAATATATTTTGGGTCACATAATCATATTTTCTTCCCACTTATTAGATTACATTGGGTGTTATTGTTGTTGTATATATTTAAATTTCAATTGTGACATTCTAGTTAATTTTGAACTTCCAATTATATTTTAAAAAACAAGTTACTTTTTGTTCTTTCATTATATCGATTCTTTTTTGAACATTACTAACTTCAGTGCTGGACTCATTGGCTCATTATCTCTTTCATAAGTATTTCTCTAATTCCCAATACAAGAATTTTCAGAAAGTTGAGCTCCTAAACTTTATGTTTCATGATATCATTCCCCGTTAGTAATGTTATCTACTAGGAATACTTCACATATTGTAGCAGAATGCTCGTGCTCGTTGTAATGATGTTAATTTCCTATTATAAGCTATGATTGGGAGCATTACTTAAAGCCTGCTCTGTATGTGCTTCTTCTTGTTGCTTTAGAACAATCGTGGAAACTTTTCCCTTTTCTAATTGGGTAATACATGAACTTTCAACCCTCTGCATGTGTTTGAGAGTGCTTAATTATGTCAGATAAGTTAGATATCCATTTTTTCTTTTACCTTCTTCCAAATATCCAATTTCAAATGCTTATGTGTAATGCAGATAGAACCAAGATCAAGGTAGCAAACTATTTCTTGTAGTCGAAATCATTCTTATTTTAATAAAAGCGGTATATTATCTTATTTTGTGATTTTCTTTCTAATTCATATTTCTTTCCTTTTAATATTTTTTATAGGTGCGTATTTATAATGTCTAATGTTATTCATCCTGGACCCAGGGACTTTAGTGTGTTGTCTCTACAGTCTACGCATCGATCTACAGATATATGGGAGGGACGGGGATTAAAGGATTGTATTCGTCCACGGCGGTTAGACTTGAACTTTTGGCATCTAATCGCTGAAATGCCTCTTCATGATCGTATAATGAATTATTTCAATACATCAGGATTTATTGGAATAATGAAGGCTGGACGCATACAATATGATTGGGCACTGATTACTGCTTTGTTGGATAGATGGCGGCCAGAGACACACACATTTCACCTTCGATGTGGTGAGGTTACTATCTCACTGCAGGATGTGGAGGTGATGTACGGTTTGCCTGTGGATGGGCTTCCAGTATTTACTTTAAGTAGAGATCGTACGGTTGGACAGTGGCAGGATGAGATGTATCGTCTGACTGGCTTTCTACCACAGGCCTCACACTTCAATGGCAAGAGCAGGCTGAGTATTACGGCTTTTCAGGCATACATTAGGCAAATACCGGATGTTACCCAAGATGATCCAGATGAGGTTGTACAACAATATTTTAGGGCTTACTTGTTATGGATTGTTGGTGGTCTACTCTGCCCTGATAATTCGGGGCGTTATATTAGGCTTAATCTGCTACCACTTCTGGATGATGTAGATGCTATAGGTTCTTATAGTTTGGGTTCTTCCGTCTTAGCCTACATTTATTGGGCGATGTGTCGGTCGGCTGTAAGTGGATCGAGCGATTTTTGTGGATATGCGGCACTTCTACAGGTAATGTAATTACGCTTTTATATAAGATAAAAATAAAATGTACATGTAGCATTAACTACGTGAGATCATGAGCCATGGCTCACAAATGCTGTTTTTATTGTCGATGATTATAACTTAGTTAAGACTAAACACTTGGTTTACGTTAGGATCTATTTTTGAACCTTGTGTTTCAGTAAGCTAATTGCCTTTTTCTTTATTTTAGTACGTCCACAAAGGACAGCTCTCATATAGCTCTAGGGTTGTTAATATTGTAGATCAACTAAGCCAGGGAGCTGCTTCTTATTGAGTTCCCAGAAATCTTTGAGAATTTTGTCTATTCTAGTATATGTCTACTTTGAAGTTATACAAATCTTGGCACGGTTTGCCATGTACTGGCTGTTGAGGTGTATCTATAAATTACATATACCTTACATGATGCTCTATCTTTATTTTGGTATTAAGAAATTACTATATATAGCTCTATGAGCACAAATGTATTTGTACAAATGTACTACTCTACTAGTTTACAGAATGTTAAAAGAACAAGAGCACACATTATAAAAGAATTAATAGTAATAACAACACACTTATTTCTTAAACATAGATTCATATTTAATTGAACCTGGATAGTTCTAGAAAAAGAGTTAATACAACAATAAGAAATACATAAATTTTGCTAAAACAATAATAATAAATTTAGTGCCTAGCACTACTACTTCCGCTTGCACGAGTTGGACAATTGCGCTTATCGTGGCCTGTTTCCTTGCATGATCTGCACTTCCTAACATATCGAGAAGACCCTACATCCATTTGGTTAGGAATTCTGGACCTTCTGTTGACACCTGTCCTACGCAAATAACTTTTGTTCAACACCATCTTGAATGGCTCCTGTGGCCAGTATGCCTCGTGTCCGAGCGGTTGGAACAACCCACTATATGTTTGTAAATAGTTCGCCACGGTGTAGTGACTATTTACTAGAGAATTTGCATTTTTGCCAAAATGTTCACATACCTTCATTGCATGAGAACATGGTAGATGGTATGACATAAGCTTATTGCAATCACATTTTTTTTCTTGCATGCAAACCTTGTGCAAGTTATTACCTTTGTCACCGTGAATACCCGTGATCACCTCATAAACTCCAGTTTCCTTATCAAAACGATCACAGACAGTGTGCCATTTCGAACGTTTCTCATACTTCCTTATCAAATCTTTTGGCCGCTTAGGATATCTCTGACCTTTACGAACTAAAGCCTCTGCCAATTGTTTTCTGTCATAAAAGCGTTTAACAACCTGGCTAAAACACAACCTAACCATTGCAGTGACAGGTAATCCTCGAGCCATTTTAAACACCCCGTTGAATGACTCGGACACGTTAGTGGTCAAAATACTCCACCTTTTACCACCATCCATGCATAATGTCCATTTCTCTACTGAAAATTTTGACAACCAATTATACGCCTCGATATTGCATTGTTGAATGTCCGTCATCCTCTTTCGATACTTTTTTACTTGATGCTCCGTAGCAGCCAACCACATTAGGTTCTCAAGGTGTTTGTTTTGAAACTTCGACATAAAATTGCTCTTCAAATGCCTAATACAATACCGATGGCTTGCTACAGGCTCATTCCATTCAGGCAAGGTATCCACACTAGAAAGAATGCCTTTATGACGGTCTGATATCAAACAAATACCTGATCTATCCTTGACAACATGCTTCTCTAAAAGTTTCAAAAACCATGTCCATGTCTCAGTGCTCTCGTTTGCAACAATTGCAAAAGCAAGTGGAAACACATTAGTGTTCGCATCAACTGCAACATCAATCAACAACTTTATATCGTATTTTCCGTACACGTGTGTGCCGTCAATTGAAATCACTGGCCTACAATTTTTAAATCCATCAATGCATGGTTTAAATGCCCAAAACACATATTTGAATACTTTAAATGAAATAGAAGCCGGAGTGTTCTCGTGCCACCATTCAACAACGGTCCCAGGATTAAAATGTTGTAGTGCAGCCATGTATCTCGGAAGTTGTGCAAATGACTTGTCAAAATTACCATACACATTCTCGAAGGCACGCCTACGACCAAGCCACGCCTTCCTTATTGATGGCTCACTACCATATCTTGTTTTAATAGCAACGATGCAGTCCTTTACTTTGTATTGCGGGTTATTTACGATAAAACCATTTAAAGCTTTTGCAATTATTTTAGTATCCAAGTTAAAATGATCTCCACGTATTTCTCCCATATCACAAGTGTGCTTGCCCTTATATTTCCCAATCTTCCACATCCCTCCTTCAACCTTCCTTGCACGCAACATCCAACTACAACCTTCTTGGGACCGTCGACAAACAACTTTCCAATAATCACCCTTTGCTTCGTCAACAATGAATTCTCTATTCTTACGAATGCTCCAAATCTTCACCGCCATTTTCATTTTTTCCTTGGTAGAGAATGACATACTTGACTGAAGATCTGGCTTGTCTGCTGACCACATTGATGTGCGGATATGATCATCCTCTCGTGTTAAAGCAAACACATCATCCCCTTCCGGTAGGTCATCTAGATATGCAATATGGTCGGCGTGATAATTCATATTTCCCTCATCATGCACATGTAGGGGGTGCTCATCTTCACTTTCTTCTCCCGAAAATGACATTTCATCATCTGAATTATCGGCATCATTTGGGATGTCACTCTCTGATTCCTCACTACCTCCATCAGCAACATCATTATTTGTCACCCGATTATTGAAATTTGTAAAAAATGAATCATCTTCTTGTTGATGCAGCCTAACAAATATTAAAGTAATAAAAGATAATTAAAAATAATGAAAATAGAAAATATTTGAATATATCAAGAAAGGTGCATATATTACCAGTCATGATGGGTAGCCAACTCATCAATATGAGCAACTTCGTTTCCTCTCATTGTTTCACTAGGAATCATTTCAGGTTGATAACACCTGCAAGATTAAGGATACATAACTTTTAATTCTACTACAACAGAAATACACTCATATTTTAGCCAATTGATAACAATTTTAAAATAAAAAAAATCAATCAATTACCCATCAAAGTAACCGGACTGTTGTGATATGCCATCATAACGTGTTTGTTCATAACCTCTTGACGCATCATACGAGTACGTAGTCTCTAGTGGAGAAAAACTGCATAAATAATTTAATGTATAGGTTATCGTAACATCGAAAATAAAATGACTAAAACATAATTTACCATTAAAAAATAATATGGACCATTTATTTTTGTTCATAACAATATTTTAAACACGTACCTAGAATGCTGTCCGAACTGATTAGAAGGCCTATCTGACAGCATATTTACTTGCAATTGAGTAAATTCACTTGGAACATTAAGATCAACACAATGTTGCTCAGAAGGAACTTCATTCATCACGGGTGGTTCAGTACGGACATAAATTTCAAGCACTCGTATGGACATTTCTTCTGGTAACTTTAAAATTCCATCAATGTGTCATCGTCATATATATTCCACTCACAATATATTGGCACACCTTGACTAGTAGATGAGTGTGGATACCTACCAAAAATTAAAATATTTTCCCGTGTTGGATCAAGATTCATTTTCTTAAATAAAATACCAACAAACCTATCATAAGAAATAGTAGTAGGCACTTTGGAATTGCTTTTAGGAGGTAAGCTATATCTGATTGAATTGTTTTCATGTAGCACTTCGCCACCCCAATAAATTGATACATTTACTTTGGCCATGACGAAAAAAAAATTGTTTCTTATTGTTGATATCTCTATAAGAAATGAGAGATATGTTGTGGAGAATGAAAGATGTGAAGTAATCTGTAATGTAATGTAGAATGAAGTGGAGAATGAAAGATGTTATATAGAGCGGAAAAAACAGAATGCATAAGTCGGCGGAAGTTTTGCCGACTTAGTAAGTCGGCAAAACAAATGCCGATTTGTTAATAATAAGATAAAAGCAAGTCGGCATTTGTTCTGCCGACTTGTGATATATGTTTGTTCCGTCATTTTCACAACCTGTGCCGTCTATTTCTTAATGTAAGTCGGCACAATTTGTGCCGATATACCCATTTATGTTACACTATATTTGAGCACTCTATTTCTATTGCATTGTTAAAAAAAGACACCATTTTGGCGCCGGATTCGTTTTAGAAAGGATAAGTCAGTTCAGAGAGCTGGGTATTTAAGGACACAGATACTGTGATGTTATTTCAAATTTTGAGATATATCAATAGTTTTATTATGTGGATTGTTGTCACAATCAATCCATATCATGATTGACGTGATAAAATGTACAATGATTCTACAGTATAATCTAACTAATTTAACCGTTCAATATGAGTCTCGACAAAGTTTTCCTAAAAATATTGAGTTGGACCAATGTACTATTTAATTTTGAAAAGAAAATTAACATACCCAAAAAATTGACAAATCCTTGAAAACAGCAGGTTCATCAAAACCATTGGCACATTGATCGTGACATTGTTAAACTAGGTTGTAAGTATAGATTGTATACCATATTTGGAGATTTGTAATTCTTTTTGATACGGAGTAATAAGGTAATGACACATAAAAGAGAGTAAATATTTAATAGTTGGTAATTTGATTGTTTGAATTATATTAATTCAAACTATCTAGTATAAATAATTCCGCATGAAAAGAAATAATCATCGGCCACCAAATAACTAGATGAATTGAATCAAAGTCCTATTGGATGTTAAACAAGACTTTAACAAAATATACTCAACAAAATGACAAATCGTCGAAAACAACGAGTTCATCAAACAATAAGATGCACGTTATAGCAAAAATAAAGTAGGACTAATACCCCTTGTTCTGAATTGCAAATCTTTTGAACCTCACCCCACATATTTATACTTCTACTTTTTGAAGTGTCCCACCATTTATTCCTTTTTAATTGAAATCATAAGTTGTCAAAAAGATTATTCTTTTTGTCTTTCCAACAAAAAGATTATTATAACACAAAACTAAAATTAGCTTTTTAGCTCCTGACAAGACATTACAGAGTTTTTTAAAAAATTTACAAATAAATTACTAGTAAGATGTAACAACAACTATGTCTCAATCAAATAATTTTATATACGTGAGCTTGTTTATATTGCCAATTGCAAATCGAATAAAGGAAGAGAGTTACGGACACAGTTGTATTTCAATCCTCCTCTATATTATAAATAAAAACATTTAAAGATATTTGACATAGTATTTTAGTACTTTAAATTTTAATTTAAACGTAATATTTATTTACCATTTCAATCACTATATTAAGAAATAATTAATTTAAAAATACTCTTACCAAAACCAAATGCAAACGCCATTTCAATACCTTTCTTCATCCCCACTTCCCATAGCCCCCACCACCCACCCTCTATACCCATACCTACATTATCACACACCCAACGCATTTTCACCTATTAACCAATCCCACACAATAAAACAAAAACAAAAACAAAAGGAGGGTAAATAAGTAAATTCAACAATGGGTTCACCGGAGCCACCATCATCATCAACAACAGAAATAGCAACGACCCGAAACACGGCAATTGTGACGTCAGCAAGGTCATCATCATCATCAGTAATAGATTCAATATGGGGATGTACAGGAACAACAATACATAAAGAAGATTTAAGGAAAAGGATAACAATGCCTGAATATTTAAGGGTAGCTATGAGGGAAGCTATTTTAAATAAGGATGTTGATTCTGTGAAACGACATTTCGATATGGCTTACGCCGCTGGAGCCGAGCCACCTCAGCCGGCTGAATCTCCCCTCGTTGTTTTTATTAATGCTAAAAGTGGTGGTAGACATGGTCCTGAGTTAAAAGCTAGGTTGCAGGATCTCATGGGTGAAGAACAAGTAATTTATTCTACATTTTTTTAAATTTTTTTATATTTGTAATTTATTATGCATTTGTCAGGTATTTATTGCGCAGCTATTTTTTGTTAGAGTTTGGTCTAGACTCTAGACATAACCAATGTATATAGTTTTCGTGCACTTACAGTGTATATAATCGTGCATTGTAGTAGGCACCTTGCCTTATTTTCTAGAATCTATTTTTTATGGAAGATTGCATGTAAATATCACTTTGATGACCTAATGGTGTAAAAGTTTTTAGTACAGTGACCGTGCACGATTTAAGTTATATATGTACAGTTTTTCAGGTGAACCTAAAAATAAATGGTTAATAATAAGGCAGGTTACCAGCTACAACAGGAAATGTGAAATGTTATTTATACCGTAGGTGTATATAGATTAAACTCTTGAATTAAAGAGTTTTTTTTTTTTTTTTTTTTTCACTTACAAATGGCAATGATTATATTTTCTTTTGATCATTCTGTGTCTTTTGGGTTAAACTGTGACAGGTTTTTGACCTTTCAGAAGTGAAGCCAAATGAGTTTGTTGATTATGGACTGAGTTGTCTAGAGAAGTTTGCTGCTCTTGGTGACACCTGTGCCAAAGAGACTCGTGGGAAGATAAGGGTCGTGGTATGCATACTATGCCGACATAGTTATAGCTTCGTTATGCTTACTCCTTCTATTTCAATTTATATGATCCTATTTGACTGGGCACTGGAGTTTATGAACCAAATGAAGAAATTTGAAATTTGTGGTTTGAACCATTGCATAACAGTTGAGTGGCTGTAAAAGCTTTTCATTAAGGGTAAAGTAGGATGTTTAAGTTAAATTGTTCCGGAATATAGAAATGGGTCGTTCTTTTTTGAATGGACTAGAAAAGAGATAGAGTTGCATAAACTGGAACAGATGGGAGTGTTAAAGAGTACATGAATCTCCCAGCGCATTCTTTTCTGGTTTTGAATTGTTATTGTTAAATTTGCAGGCAGCAGGAGGTGATGGTACTGTTGGTTGGGTACTTGGTTGCCTTGGGGAGCTCAAGAAACAGGATAGGGAGCCTGTTCCAGCTACTGGCATTATTCCGCTTGGTACAGGAAATGACTTGTCCAGGAGTTTTTGTTGGGTAAGCTCCTTTTTTATATTTTTCTCATTACTTGATTGATTGTAACTTGTTTCTCTGAAATTTGTGGAGCTTCACATTTCAGGGCGGTTCATTTCCTTTTAACTGGAAGACAGCCACAAAAAGAATTCTTGACAGAGTTGCCAATGGTCCTATCTGCCGTCTGGATAGGTGAATATTTTATTTTTAGCTGTACTTCTTTGATAAAACATTTTTCTAGTTCCATTGTGTTCAGATCCTAAAATCATAAACATGATGTGTAATTTGCTTTCTGAAGTTTATATATAATTTAAATCTCAACTTCCTTTTCTTGTTATGTTTCTATCTGAAATTTGAAATCTGTTTCTTTTCTAGTCGTAATGCACCTGCAGCATGAGTAAGGCTCACATTTCTTTGTATTATCACCTGAAAATGTTTTTATTAATGTTTCATTTTCTATGAGTAGTAAAGCAAATGTGTATTAAGATACATAGTAAAACACAACATGAGTTACATCAATTTCATGCACTTGCAGAAAGTGTTCACTTCATGACTGCAGCTGTCTTCTTCCTCAATTATTTGAGCCTTATTCATACTCTTAGCAACTCTATCAAACAAAAGCTTTCATTTGCAGCTGGAATCTTGTGATATCAATGCCAACTGGGGAAGCTATGGAGACACCTTATTCTCTTAAACCTTCAGACTCTGCATCTCTTGATCAGGTGATTGTTGTACTCATTATTTTGAAATTCATGCTGTTGTCTTGAATAGAGATGCATTGGTGGTCTTGGTCCTAAGCTCTCATTGCTTTCCTTAATAGAATAGTAATTTGGGACCAAATCTCTCTCATTATTTCATTAGTCTCTGGTAGGTTTCTCACTACTTACATAAAGGTCATAACGTGGAGTTAGAAGTATATTTGAACTGGTTCATACATCCTTTTTTATTCTGCTACGTGTAGTCATCTTTGTTTATTTCGCTCCTTGTTTAATTGAATGGATTTGCCAAAAGTTCATTCGGTCAATGAACAGCCTTAAAGGACTTCTGTTATCTTTTAGTTATTACTATACATTTTTTCATAATGAGCATATAATATTTTTCTTGCTATATCTATTGATTCTTCTGCAATGTTGGATGTGCAGGAATTGGAAATTGATGGGGATTTACCAGAGAAGTTGTCCTACTATCAAGGAGTATTTTACAATTACTTTAGCATAGGTGTGCAACTTAACTTGATTAACTAGAGTATTGAAGTACTTTTCCAGTCATGGTTTATTACTTTACATTTATGTGCTGCTATCTTGGCAACTCACACACTGGTCAATATCAGTGACTCACAACGTTTTGTCCTTGCTGGGATGAGTTTTATGAATCCCTATCTTTTTCTATAATTCATTTTTCTGTAGCATTGGATGACTTTCAGTTGTTTGGCAAAACAACTTTTTTCTACTTGTAATGTTATTTGTTTTATGGGAAACAGTAAGAATTGCTTGGAGGAGTGGTGTCGTGGCACTTGTTTTGTTCCTTAGAATGAAATTTTAGGTCCTTTAAGATGACATGATGCTTCCATTCTGTGTAGATAATAAGAGTATCTTTAAGTTGATGATAATTAGTAGTCCAGTAATAGAAGGAAATCAGTCTTGGACTTTCTAAGCCTTGCTAATATCTGGGTTAGAGGATGTAAGAAACGAACCTTGATTTATTGTGTCATTTAATTGAGTCAATTTGTTCTGAACTACTCCCATTTTTCTGTCTGTAAAATCTTCTACTCCCAACCAATTTGTCGGCACTATTACCATTTTTGTCTATCACGAAAAGTTTGTCACTTTTCTATATTTAAGTACCTCTAATATTTGTTGCCCTTTTATCCTTAATGAGATGCTCTGCCAAGAGTTGGCGTGATTTGTTTTGGATCCCGTAAAAAAGGTTACTTTTGGTATTTATGCATATTTAGCTTATGTGTCAATAGTCATTTCTTTCTTAAACTTCTTCTCTAGTGAAATTATGCCAAACGACTGGAGACAGGGAATAACTCAAGAAACAACTCTTATCTAACACCAACTTACCCTGCCTCGGGAAGAAAAGGCATTGTTTGGACAAGTTAATGAATCGAAGTTATCAGCAAAGAAACTTTCGTACTTACTCACTTGGTTGTCATACTTTTCTCTTTGGTCAACAATATATGATAAGTCAAGCCGCTGTGACAATCTGTCTTTACCACCAATATTGCAGGAATGGATGCCCAAGTTGCCTACGGGTTTCACCATCTACGTAATGAAAAGCCATACCTTGCACAAGGTCCTCTTTCAAACAAGGTTGGATGACTCTTGTTCTTGATCATAAAATTAATTATGTGTTTGTTGCTTTATTTTAAAAAATTGCCTGATCTTTTATTTTACTAAAATTAACTTGATAAAGCATATATACTTGTCAAATGAAGAAATGTAGTACCAGCCAATGGCGGAGGCAGAATTCTCACTAAAGGTGTTCAACATGTACTATACATGAAAAAAAAAAAGAAGGAATTTTAACCTTGTAAATATGGTGTAATTTACTTAATCAAAAAATATGGTGTAATTTATTGGTTACCTTTGTAAATATAGTGTAATATTCCAACGGGGAACCCCCTTCCGGCCCAAGCCTCCGCCCTTGGTACCAGTAACACCTGTAACAAGGACTCGGACATAGAAAATTTGGTAAAAGAGACGTGGAAACTTGTCTGAAGTGAAGCAAACTTCACTCCCAGATGTTTTACCTTTGAAGAACACTGAAGGGGCCTGTCCACTAATAGAACAAAGTTTCCTCCACAGATATGTAAAGCCTCAGAAGCCATATGTTGACTGGACAATAACCCAAGTAGTAGGATCACAACTCTATCCACTTAAATCTAGTCAAGCAGTTTACTTATCCATCATTTAAAAAAATAAAAATAAATGAGCAATTTGCACGAGATGGCTTTCTACTGTAGAGTCTAGGAGTTGACAGACCAAAATTTTGGTAACACATGCATGTCCTGGTACGCAGTCCCCATAGTGCTTATTTGTCGTTCTTACTGCAGCATAAGCATTTCCATCCTTTGATGTTTTGGAGCCATTACTTGTCTTTTGGACTTTTCTGCAAGGCATAGATAAACTTTTGGAGTGTAAATTGATTGATGTTACAACTTTTCATAAGTGCACTATATTTAACTTTGTGGGGTAAAAAGTTCTGCAATCTGACTAGAACATTTTCTTCAGTTGATTTATTCAGGCTATAGTTGCAAGCAAGGCTGGTTCTTTGCACCTTGTAGCAGTGATCCTGGTTTAAGGTTAGAACTATCTCACTCAATTATCCACTCGAATCCGGTCACAAGAACTGATTCTTTTTCTCATCTTGTGCTCCTACATGCATAATCATACAATTTGTTTCGCTCTTACTTGTCCAGTTCATCATAGGTTGCGGTCAGAACACAAATAGAGATATAAAAATTTTCTTTCATCTAGCAGTAAGGCCCTACTTGCACTTGTTGATGTTTGTGAATGTTCTCTGTTGAAAATGAGTTTTTGCAGTTGGTACTTGTTACCCTTGAATATTAGTATAGTTTTAACTGATATCATAGGCGTTGCTTTGGTCATGTAATTACTTTATTTAGAAGTGGCTCGGGAGAGATCTTTTGGCCCAGCTTGTTATTGTTGTTGTTTTCTTTTATTAGAATCAATGGTTTTTAAAATCTAGTCTACTGAAGCATAACTGTGATCTCTAAATGTATTTATTGATGCAGGGGATTAAATAACATTCTGCGGTTATATGTCAAGAAGGTCAATAGCTCAAAGTGGGAGCAAGTCCCCATCCCTTCAAGGTTGATATTTATCCTGTGGTGTCTATTAGAGCAATCTATTATTGTAAATTTGAGACAAATATAGTTTCCTACTTCAAAATAATGCTGATAGCGGCTAATGAATTCATGTTTTGAGGTTTTATAATTATACATTTCTTTTACTTGACTTTAGATTCCTTCTTGTTGCAGTGTTCGGTCTATAGTCACTTTGAATCTTCCTAGCTATGGCAGTGGAAGGAACCCATGGGGGAATTTGAAGCCCGAGTATTTGGAAAAGGTATTTTTGGCTTTAGACACAGGATGATGACTTTGTTACTAATATTGATGCATTTCCATTTTTGCATTTGTCCTTTTACTTTTTGAGCACAATGAGAGCCGAAGTCCCCAAGTGCTAAACTCCGCAAGGTTTTGTTGTTTCTGATCTTTTAGCTGAAATCTAACAAACTGCAAATTAGTGGCCTGCAATGCAGACTCTTTATCATAAACTTCAGGAGAAGCCAAAAGCTGTAATTTAGGAAAATCAAAGGGATTTTCCATAATAACTTGATCCTACTCAATAGTTTGGTCGATCAGTTGCTAATTTCCACATTCTTTATAGATGAAAAGCTGAGGGATTATTCACCGTAATATTTAGAAGCTTGATATTGATTTCTTTTCACATGCTATTGAAATTTCAGAAAGGTTTTGTTGAAGCCCACGCGGATGATGGGTATGTTGAAATATTTGGCCTGAAACATGGATGGCATGCTTCTATGGTTATGGTTGAACTCATCTCTGCCAAACATATTGCCCAGGTATTATCACAATGCATGTGTTGTGTTTTACTTGATGGAAACTGTTCTCTCTTACATGAATTCATTACATTCATTGCTTTGTAGAATTTCCTTCTGCTGCATTTGTTCTGGACACTTGTTTTGTTACCCGAACTATTGCTGGTTGGAGTTTTTGACATATTACTCGCTATCGTTTAATTGAAGAAAACTGTTTCCATTTTCTAGGCTTCAGCAATTAGGTTTGAATTACGAGGTGGGGAATGGAAGGAAGCCTATATGCAGATGGATGGTGAGCCATGGAAACAACCGATGAACAAGGAATTTTCAACCTTCGTGGAAATCAAGAGAGTACCCTTTCAATCTGTCATGGTCCACGGAGAGTAGCTTGCAATAGTCTTTTCACCTTTTTTGGCTTATTTTAGATTTTAATCGTATAGTTTCCTCCGTAAATTTATGTAAAGTAATTCTTTTAGTTCCCAGAGCTTCCTGATACCCCGAATATATACTCCAAGATCGGGAAACTGTATCAAATCTGGGCTCCCTTATTCAAGATGTATTTACCAACATGTTGGTTACGTTTCAAGATGTATTCAGCAAACATGTTCTGTAGAGAAATAGTTGAGGGTTAAGGCAACTAACATTTGCCAACTTCTCCTACGTCTCTGCTTAAATTCCAATTTCACTCTATTATATTCTTTTGAACTCCGCCCATGTCTGAAATCTGTGTTGCATAAAATTAACACAAGGAAAAGTATTACTACATACAACATATAGATTCAAGAGAACTTGGTTTGGTGTTTAATTTGCTCTCCAATGATTTAGTACAGTACTTTTCAAGCAAAGAGAGGAGAGTCATTGGACTGTTGTATGACCCCCCAAAAAAAGGTGAACATATGACTGTCTATGATTATTTTTTCCTTAATCTTTACGACCAATATGATCAAGCTGTAAGACTTGCATCACTTTTTTCCTTGTTAAAGTTTCATACAATTTGAAGAATCCAATAATGTTGCTTTAGCATACTTGTCGATCTCAATCAACGTTAGCTGTTACTTCTAACTGATTTGTTTCGATTAGGATAGCTTTTCAAAATTTGTTTGATTTCAAAAGATTGAGATAACATTGGATCATAGTACTTTACTTAGATTCCGCTATCTTTGAGAATCTTATCCGTACTTGTCCAAACATTACCTTGATGATTACCTGACAAATTTAACTGCTCTCTCCTTTTGTTCTTTTTAATTATTTCTGTAAGATTAGGATATATGAATTTAAATGTGTGACTATTCAAATATTATCTTTATATCTGAACACTTGATAGCAAGACTGTTTATTCTCTCAGTATTTGAATGGCTACTATACATTTTGAGAAAATAAATATAAATAAATAAAAATAACTAGATAATACATATTTGATTAAAAAAAAAAACTTAATTTACATTATCTTATGTTGCAAAAACATTTCACTTAATGAACTACACTATAAGCTAGCTGTGTCAGTGACATTTCTCGATGGTGGGGGTTTTGACCATGGTAATTGTGGGTGGTGGACTGGTAGTTGTATGGACCTTCTGCTTGTGATCAGATCTAGGTTGTGATGGCAATACATGTAGTAGTGGTTTGTGGTACTCCAAGGTGGAGGAGGTGGTTGTTGGTGGCGGTTGTATGATTGAGGTTGGTGGAGATGTAGTGGTGGTGGCGACTAAAGCTGGAGGTGAGCAGTGGAAGTAGTTACTGGTGGTGGGATCAAAGAGTCTATAAAAGTATAAGTCTCACATATTCAAGTATATCAATAAAGGCATCAAACAGTCTATTAATGTCTAGTGCCAATTATTCTTGACGTTTTGTATTGATGTTCACATTATTCACATTTTTGAAGCATATTCTGATCACCCCGTCTGGTACACATGAATATTTCCATAATTGATCACACATGCAAGAGGAGATTGAGCTGCACAATATTCCACATTAGACAAGAGTTTATGAAAAAGCACCACAAGAAAAGTGAACCATACGAAAATGGTTTAAAGAAATGATATATAAATCTATCTGTTCTGTAATATGTATATCATTTGACTGTATATTTGACTTCAAACAGCCACGACCACGACAAAAGAAAAGGATTTGGTTAATGTCATTTGGTATTTAGACCTACTACAAACGAAGGTGGTGGGTCAAAAAATTCCTCGATCAATATGATCAAGTCTTAACTCGTATAATTGGGATAACATATTTTATATTTAAACTTTACATAATCTCGCTCATTTTTATATTTGTTTGACTTAGTACAGTGGAGTCTACTTCATCCTCATTAGTGTTTTGATAGTGGTTTCAAGAGGAGTTGCTCCAAATGACTAAAATACTGTTTTCTGGCTTCTGCGTCCTAACTTATTTATGTGACTCACATTTTTTTTTGAGGTTTTAAATGTTTCACAAATTTTTTCTAATAAATATATTTTTTATGTCACTTTTCCATTTAAAAGAATTCAAATAATGATACTTTGTTTTGCATATCGATCGCAATCAGCGCAATATCTTTCAACTGTTATTAAATAGTTTTATACCCTTTGTCTGTAATACTACTCCATTGTTTCATTATAATTTTTTTATGAGTACATAGTTTAACATATCTTTTGACATATTATACAAGTAGTAGTAGAATCAACATGAGTAACTGAGAAGATAGTTTCACGAAGAATACACATCTGCCAAGATTAAATTCAATTATTAACTTAAAGTGTAAACTTGATTTCTCTAAATTGTGAAAGGTAAATTATAAAATTATTAATGCATGGTTGAATTTGTTTTACTGTTTGCAATTTTATATATATCATTCCGCATGTACGGTGTTAGAGTATACTAATAATCATGCAGTTTTTACTTAGATTATTTTTTATTAAATAATTTTTTATTTATTTATTCATTTATTTATTAAACAAATGAAGTATTACTTAATTTAGATCAATCGTATCATGTGTGTCCTATTATTAATATAGTAGTTGGTTTAGTGTGTCGAGTCTGACTTATACACTAAAGATTAAATCATCGGTTCTTAAAAACAATAAAGTAATGTTCACAATCTAAGATGAAAATTGGACAAACCATCGGTATGATGGTAGTGCAAGATTATTTGTAATTTATCTTGTTTATAGGAACGGTATAGTCCAACTTCTTGTGCTAGTGCACTTTGTGTGCATTGAACGAACCAAGTAGAGATAAGTATTTTTATACTAACTATATAAAACAAACTCTCTAGCGCATCGAGTGTACTTATACTCTTAATCTTGATAGAGCTATTATTAGTGACGTATATTGTTTATTTTCTTGATTTATCCAAATATGAGGTTCAGAGTTTTTGGGCCAAATAATTTCTGATAAGTTAGATGATAATGATAATAATAATAATAATAATAATAATAATAATAATAATAATAATAATAATATACATTTACGAAGTGATAACTAGTTGATGGAATCCACATGTCGGTGTAATAATTGATGTCGTCTCTTTATGAAAGCTTATAAGTTTCTATATATGTAAATCTGACCATTTGATTTTGTATCTTGCACATGGAATAAGTTAAAGGGTACTCTAAAGTATATTCATTTAGTCAATATATATTACATTATCAGTAATTTAATAATATTGGTTGGTGTATGTAATCTTAACATGAGGAGTTAAATAAGATTTGGAAGAAGAATTAAAAATTCAACTAAAGACAATTACGAATTTCTAGTAGAAATGATTTGTAATTTATTATGGAAAGGTTAATTATGAACAAATAGAATTAATTTCACAATCGGAAGCCTTTGTTAATTGATTTTGTTGTTCCTGTTTTGACCGAATTTAATTAGGACTAGGAGAAATGTTGCTTGGTGTAAAAGGAGTCCTAACTAGTTTTGGACAAGATTTTCAACAACTCTCAAAACTAACATACAAAAGGGATGTTTTAGCCAAGCCTCCAAACACATTGTTTTTCGCTCTTTGAAAGACTTGTTCCACCCAAGTGTTGTTGATCTAAATATTGTTACAGAATATAAAAGAAAGCAGTGGTACTCGATATCCTCCTAATTTTTCTAGATTATATATGAGATTTGAACTGAAATTTCTTGTGCTGTATTAATATTCCTTCATACTGTTCGTTAGTTTCATAAACTCGCTCTCTCTGTATAGTTCAATGTACTGGATTTCATTAATTAATAAAGCACTCGATTAGCTTACTTTTCTCATAAATCTCAGTGTCTGTAAATAAATACTACTTAAGAAAGAGATAATATAAATAACATTGTGTGGTACAATGCTAATCATGTGGTCTGGTGGTGCACTAAAGTATCTAGCATTTTCCAACATGGTAGAAAGTACAAAGATTGTTAGAAATTTTGACCCTAATAAAATACAAATGGTCCTAAACGGGGTTTCTTTTCTTGTGGGGCCCTATGTTCTCAAATTGTTGATTGGCCCTTAAGAGTGGGTTCTTAAGCTTTAAAGTGAAGCTCAGGGAGTTAGTGTGGAGTAATAGCCTAATCTTTAAATTATGAAAAGAAACTCAATAAAAATGAAAGATAATTTAAAAGGACTTCGTAATGGTCAGCAAGTGCTCTACTATCATATTCCCACTTTTAGGGGAAAAGAAAAGTAAACAGTAGTATAGCTAACATTGCATACTACTCTATCTAAAAGACAAAAAATCTTAACGTCTACTCCCTCCGTCCCAAATTAGTTGTCGCTTTCAGCTTTTTCACGTCCATTAAGAAAATCATTAAATAAGATGTGTATTTTACTATCTTACCCCTATTTAATGCTTGTCTATTAAATTTTGTTGAGAATTCTTTTAATTATTAAGGGTATAATTGGAAAAGACTAACAATTTTAGTCTTGAAATCCTAAAGTGTCAACTAATTTGGGACAAATGGTTATTGCTAAAGCGTCAACTAATTTGGGACGGAGGGAGTATCTTTAACTTGAAAAGTGCTACTTGCACAAATAGACTTGAATCGTTTGAATTTAAATGGGACTAATTAAGCTACATACGCTAGGTACTTTTTGAAAAATTTCTATATGTGTATAGAGAAAAAGATTTCCCTTAATAATATTTCCCCTCACCGGACGTAACAAGTTTTGAATAACTCCTCTAGATAAAGCAGATCTGGTTGTTTATCTAGCTTCCGATTTCGGGGTTAGGTGTTAGATTAGATAAAAAGGACAAACAATAAATTTAAGCCCCGTTTGTTTATAGTTTTTGAGGATATTTTTTGGAAGTTTTTGGGAGAAAAACTGTTTGTTTATGCTATTTCACCAAAACTTCTCCTAAAAGTCCCAAAAACTCAAAAAGTGCTCAAAAATTGTTTTTGGGAAATTTGAAAAACTACTCACAAAACTTCAACTATTTTTTAAGTAAATTCTAAGTCCAAACACAACTTCATAATTTAAATAATTTTTATTACTTTAAACCACCTCACAGTTGCCCAAGGTTCACGGGTTAATTTCTCCCAGGATGGAACGGGACCTGACTTCACTGCAATTAAGTCAATCAATCAGACCGAAATCCGAAATCCGAAGCCGAGACGAGCGACGACGCAAGGCTTCCCTTCTTCTCAACTCTTTTAAGAGCTAAAAGAATTGAATTTGTATTTAAACCCAACAAAAGTCTTTTCCTCTACCAATATGGGAGAATGTGCATTTTCTTACTAAAAGGAACCTTTTCACCTTCCCACCCATTTCCCATTCACACTCTATTTATTCCAAAACCCCAACAAGATTCTCTCGGCACATTTTAGACTGTTATATGAAGATAAAATGAATGAACAGTTGATAAGAACGAAGCTCATATGATCAGGTAAACATATTAGTCCAGCTAGCAGTTTCTTAATAGTGCTTTTGTTGCTAGATCGATCTCTTCTTTAGTAAACATATCTCTTTCTACAAAGCCTCACCCAGAAAGCAAAATATATTAAAAACTAAAAGTCTGATGCGTGATCATATACATTGATCTTTCCTAACAAAACAAAGGTATAATTAGGCAGCTTTGTCGGCAAGTTGGCTTAAGCAAGAGCCCCCACAAGAATAGTAAGTACTAGTACTTAAAAAACTAGCTATCAAGTTGCGGGATAGTTGAGATCCCTCCATCCTTATTTAGAGGATTTCGAAAAAAATTTTAATAACAAAAGCTTCCCTTTTACTTAACCCTACGGATTATAAATCTAGATCAATCGGACCAATGAATACCAGATACATCATATGCTTATACTCCTTAGTAAACCAAAAACAAAAAAAGAAAGAAAGAAACTAAAGTGAAAGTCCTAAAAAGCAAAGCACCCATAAAAACTTCTTATGATAAGTACAAGCACTAGCTATTCCACCACCCAACACCTGCCCATTAATTCCCCTAATTCTCTATCCATCAGAATAACAAAAAGAAACCACTCGATCTTACCAACTTGCACATTGCTCTTCTTCAACCCTCCAAAATCTCCAATATAAACCTAACAAAATATATACAACCCTCGATCACCTCCACCCTTCAATATCATGTGGCGTATATTGGTAACGATAAGGCAAAACTTTCAAAATATGGGAAAAAGTCCAAAAGTTGCTGATGAAAACATGACTAGTAATATAGCTGATGAAACAGGAGTTCATGAGATGGCGATAAGAAGACAGAATTGGCATGGGTTTTCGATTATATGTGCTGTGTTACGAGCTCCACTTTCCTTGGTATCGTGCTTAAATCATCCTCGAAGCAATGGAAGTATAGCAGATGGAGTATGGGTGGTATCATCAGGGGAGTTTTCACAGATATCAGAGATGAATCATCTCATGGTTAGTGAAAGTATGCGCTATGCTATCTTGATGTGATCAAAATATTCAAGAAATGAGATGACTTTTTCTTGCTTTTGTTGGGCATTCTATATACAGTAAGGATTATGAACACGAAATTACTATCAGCCTTTCTATTTATATCTGTCTGTTTCTTGTATTTATTACAGTAGTTACTATTCAAGATCTGCATCTGCTAATCTGTGTTGATGCATGTAAATATTGTGTTACAATTGGGAGTTGAAAATAAGAAATCTTGAAAGAGGTTAGGTCATAATTATAAGAAAATTCTAACAATGGTTAGAATTTGGAATGGGTATAGATTTTAATTTGTTAGCAAGGTTTTTGGTAGCTCATGATCGATCAGTTCTTTGTTGAGAGTGCAAGTCATATGTTGTCTTTTGGAAGTTAATTTTGAAGGAATTAGGTAGCCATATTTTACTTTTATCTTTTGTAATTTTTGGGACAATTTTGTATTGAAGTTTGTTGGTGAAATGGTCATGAACTTGAAGAATTTTCTCTTCTTGTTTTTGGGATTAATTCTTTATGTGTACCTCTACTTGTCTTTGGCACAATAACTAATTCAGATTTTAGGTTAGAATCTTCTGTCTAAATGGCCACTTGATTGGTACGATGTGACATATCTATCAATTTCCTGAGTTGCATAATTGAGAAAAAAAAAGTTATTTTCAAACAACACTAAATTAAGATAATGGCAATATGAGGTGTGACAAAATTCTACGTAGTGTTATACTACTTTCACTTTATAGATTTGTTGCTTTACAGTTTAGTACAATTGATCAAATTAACTATCTCAAAGGAAGAAATAATTACCATTTGAAATTAAAGAACAGTGTGAAATTTACAATCTATACGTACACTTCCTTCTTAATTTCTCAAATATTAGAAGCTATTCTATTAAGACCTGGGTGCGTTTGGTATGGGAAAAATATTTTTCAATTTCTTCATGTTTGGTTGTCCTGAAACATTTGGAAAATATTTTCCACAACAATTAATTTCCCTCTAATGGGAAGAATTTTTTTTCAGCGGGAAGAAAATGACTTAATTAAGAATTGTAGGGTAAATATTTTCGTGAAACACAGAACAAACCCTAATACCACTCCAGCTCCCTATTCTGCCCTCACCCTATCCCCTACCTCCCTGAGTCTTCTCACCCCCACCTCCACCCCCTAACCTCACCCACATACCGTTTCCAAATCACCTATACACGTTGGCATCACGACGTAACCGTCGCCGATGTCATATCACCTTTATGTTTCAACTCTGGCATCGGCAGATCTCCTCTCTATTTTAATGTCGATACTCAATTTTCACGTCGAGGTCGGTGTCTTCATACCTCTCTGTTTCTACACCGGCATCGATGTCGTCATAATTTCCTTACCGCCCACTATATATGATAAAATTGGATTTTGACAATAACAGTACAATTGATTTTATGTTATGTGGGTCAACGTCAAGGCGTTGTATCAAGTTAACTTTACGCTTCAAATCATTAAATCTAGAGTTCTAAGCTAAGGCCGTGTTGATTAGCAATAGTAGTAACATAAATCAACAATATATGAAATAAGTAAATATGCTAAGCAAGAGATAAATGAAATCTTATTGTAGATCCGAATTTATAATGATAGGAACGTTCAATGTAGAGTGTATCAAAACTTGTGTTAAAAGTGTGATCACAAGGGATATTTATTCTACTTTGTAACCCTAAAGGTTTTCTATATATATATATCTGGCAACGTACCTCATATAGGATAATATTTTGTCTTTTCAGAAATTGTAGATGTTGGTGTCAGTGTACGACTAGATAATATTCATCGTACTGACATACTGACGCATCTATCATTTTCTATTGTCCGGGCTAGGAATTTAATGATATCTCATGTACATATCGAGTGACTGGTAAGTTGTGCCTGGAGCTGGTTTCTTCCTTGATTTCTTCTGCCTTTGATGCTATCTCATTCCTTGTGACACTTTATCTTCAAGTTACCTTTCCTCTGATGTCATGACTGCTTATGTAATCGATATATTTTATCCAATACAGATTGTCCACCAATCATGAATATTGACAATTATGCCCAAGAGTGGAAATGATCTTTATGCTAAATTAGTTGTTGTTATGAATTTAGTGACAATAGTCTTGTCACTTTAATGTCTTATGGTGTAAGTCAATTTTCTCTTTAACCTTCTCTACATCCTATATCTTTATTACCCAAGCATTTTCGCGAGGGCATGGTTCTTATGGTAGCTCATGGTAAGATGGATCTCGTTTATAATAATACTGGTGTTGACGATTGGGGTGGTATGAATGATTCGTACACATCCCCATGGGTCAATTTTCACTTCCTGAAGGCTTCTCGAATAGGTGGAATGAATGTCTTCACTTTTCTTTATTATTCTTCTTATTTTTCCGGTCTTTCTAGGGCCTTGTATTTCTATATCTTTCCCTTTTCTTTTGCAGCTCCAGCAAGGTATTTTGAGCAAGTGGCCGGGCTTCAAGAGTAGGTGGTTGGTATCTTACAGGCTACCAATTCCTCAGGGAGGAAACGTAGAGCATTTCTTTTTGCAAAGGGATGGAAATCGAAAAACCATAGTAAAGGGCTCCTTTTGTCCTCTTACGTCTATTTGTGGTATATCAACGCTTTTTAATCCTGTTGGCTTTAGTCCTGCTTCTTGTTTCAATGATTCTTTGATGCATGCTGGGATCTTCGTCTACTCCTGCTCTTCGACCCTAGTGTTTCATCAAATGGGTTGATTGAGTAGTCAACATTAGTGTCCGATTCTGTCAATTCCTAGGTTATAACATTACATTCTTGAAGCAACCAGTATGTGCTCTTGATTTTTTTGGTTCCCCACAGTGTTGGAAACTTAATCACTTGATGGAGGGTTGATGGAACAACCTCAATCATATGGATCCAAGGTCGTCCTAGGATATCATTGTATGTCGTATCTCATAGGATTACTTAGAAGCTAGTTTCTTTATATACTTGATCCGCGTGAGTGGTTAAAAGATTTCATCGATTGTATCTTCATAAGAATTATTAAATCCAACTAGAGTTGTTGATTGAGATGATTTGACTGTCTAGTTCAATTTCATTTACCACCCATGATTAAATAGAATTTATGAAACTTCCTGCATCTATAAGCACATAGTTTATGTCATAATTATTGGATTTTGCAATTTTATTACCAAAGCGTTGCGGTGAGAGCACAGGATTCCCATTGAATCTGCGTGATTGAATGTGATTATATATCTAGAGAGTGTCCCTCGATTCCTCTGTGCAGCTTTAACATCTTTGTTGATTTGCAGTCATAAAGGATGACAACCATATCGACCATTACCCCGCCCAAACAAAAACATTCACGGATCACAGAGATTCCTAGGGATAGGTTTCGTTCCTTTCACTTTTTCGGCCCTACGCATCTTGTTTAATCCACTTTGTTGATATATCTTTAATATCGAACAATTGTCCTCTTTTATAAATAAAACTTTGAACTATACCTGTTGTGCACATCATCCCATGTTGAATTGACAATTCTCAAACATTCCCCTTCAACCTCCGGGTTGCATCGGATGCATTTTTGTTCAGATTATTAACAAAGGCAAATGTCGCCTAGTTGTTATGAACCTCTGCTAATGACATTCTTTCTCTCTAGAATCTGTCTATGAACTCATTAAGAGATTCGTCATCTCTCTGCTTGACATCGAAAATATCCTCGACTCTCTTTTCTACCTTCTGAGACTTGGTATGTGCCTTCATGAAAACTTCGACCATTTTAGCAAAATGACCAATTGAGTTCGGGGATGAGTGAGCACTTGGTGAGAGCTCCTTTAGTAAAACTTCTGCCAAACTCTTTCACCAACATAAATTTGATTTCATCCTTAGTTAAGTCATTTCTTTTTATGCCGGTAACTTAAGTGGTAATATGATCATGGGAATCAGTATTACCATCATACTTGACCAGGTCTGGGATCTTGAAATTCTTTGGAATTGATGTCGGAGCTGTACTTGACTTGTAAGGTTGTTTAGAGTATTTTTCAAGACTTTTGTATCTCCTGGAATCATATCCATATGCTTTTCGTGCGCTTTTATCCACTGTAGGATGGATTCTAAGATTGGGTTTGAAGGTGAGCTTTCAACTCCATGTCTGGCAGCTCTGGCTCCAGACCCGCTTGATATAGGACCAAATCCCCCTATATAAGAGTTCTAGACTGAAAAATAGAGTCCTCATGACTCGTTCTGCTCTTGGAGTTGTCTAATGTTCTTCATTTCTACTATATAAGAGTACTGCAGTTGCGGTGTTAACAAGCTTAATCACGAGCTGTTGCCGAACCATGAACCTCTACTAGGTCTTTTTACATGAATCGTCCGTATTTATAGCTACAACCGGTAGTGTTAGAGCGTATGGAAGCGTTTTTCCAGCCGTTAAATCTCGGATGATTTCGACTACTGCTTTGCTATACGTTAAAAATTGATTGATCAGATCTACCGCAAAAATACAATAAAATACAAAAAGAACTTAAGCTTTTGAAGCGTAAGAAAGAATATAAGATAAATCTTGGAATAATAAATCTTGCTTAGGTCCTACGTGGTGTTTATGCCTAAAATTGTATACCTAGACTAAATACTTAAATTTATGAATGGGTCACATGCAATGCAGTAAAATACGACGAAAAAGTAAGTAAATAGAGAGGGAAATAATAGACAAGGAAGTAAAGAGTTTTATTCCTTAAGAATAGCCGGATTTAGTGATGAATCGCTTGATGTACAGTATAATAAAAGGAGAGATATCTATAACAGAGATTACCCGGTCCTAATTATGGTAAAATACAAAGACTAATAAAGGCCATGGGCCTATAAACTTAAGGTGGTGGTATATATGAAATTCTAATTAGGAGACTATAATACTAAGACAATGGAATGTATGCCTTGCGTCCTACGTCCGTACCGCCTAAACGATCTTAACTCGTAGAACAGGTGTGTATCCTCTATACCGGTGACTTATAGGATAAGTCTAGTCTTGTCAGCTTGACTCGTATCCCCGTAGTAATAGGTAGCATATTTTTACCCATACATGTGGGTGCCAAATTATAACTGCTAAAATTTGGATTTGGCCAATAACAATTGATTTTAAGATCTTGATTTTATGTTTATACGGGTCAAAAGTAAGGTGTTGTATCAAATTAATCGTATGATTCATGTTGTTAAATCTAGAGTTCTATGCTAAGGCAGTATTGATTAGCAATAATAGTACCGTAAATAAAAAATATATGAAAAGAATAGATAAGGTAAGCAAGAGATAAAGAAAATCTTATTGTAGATCTAAATAGCCAAAGCAATGCTTGATATTTTTTTTCTTAGGAGCGCCGTTTATAATATAGGAATGTTCAATAAAGACTGCAATGTAGAAATTGTTTTAAAAGTGTGATTACAAGGGATATTTATACTACTTTATAATCCTAGAGGTTCATATACGTGTTCCCTCTAGGATAATATTTGTCTTTTTAGGGATTGTGATAATTGGCATAAGTGTATGACTAGATAATATTCCTCGTACCGGTATACTGGCAGAGCTGTCATTTACTAGTGTTTGGGCTAGGGATCCAATGTTATCTCATGTGTGTATCTGGTGATTGCAGGTAGTGCTTGGAGCTGGTTTTCGCCTTGATTTTTTGCCTTTGATGATATCTCATTCCTTGTGCGATGTTATCTTCAAGTTGTCTTTCCTCTGCTGCCATGTGGTTGATCACACCGGTTACGTGGTCAGTACGAATTTATACCCAAACACCAATAACCTATGGTCTCGCTGCAGACACCGACCTTCGATCTAGCCATGGACCACAATTGTCGTGGATTGGAGTTTTAGGGCCAGTGAGGTAATAGGAGTGGAGGAGGTATAGTGATGGAAGGGGGTTGGGGTGAAAAAGGAACCTTTTGTTTTGTTTTTTTGTTTTTTGTTTTTTTTTTTTTTTTTTTTTGATTATTTTAGCTTCTAAGCACAAGAAAATAAGTAAAAACATCATTTATTTTCCAAGAAAACTTTTTTCATGAAAAATTTATTATTTAATACCAAATGCACCCTTAGTCTTAGATGACTTTCACAGTATGGTTAAGTGCTCTCTAGATTTATAATTCCTTTAAGAAATTAAATTTAGTTAACTCTCATAAAAAATAGATCGAACTGGTAATATTTTTCAGTACTCCAAAATGAAAATGGCTTTTCTAAAATCAGAACTTTATCCTTTAGTTTTTCAAATTCCTTGGAGGAAAAAAAGATCAGTTATAAGCGTATTATTTACACCAAAAAAGGCAGAATAATATATTGACTCCGAGTCACTGATAAATGGTAGACTCAAAGATTGGAAATAAATTACTTTAGTTTCAAGTTCTGATGATCCCAAACAAATTCACGTAGGTAATTGGTTCGAAGACAGAAATTATGCTTCCACTATATATATATATGGTTCAATCCATCTATGCTTTGCATAATGACTGAGTTGACCTCAATTTTGTGATTCGTAGTAATTTTTAAGATGAGTTATAACCACTTCCTTCAATTTCTCCTATAGAGAGAACATTCATTGCTAACATTTAGGTGGTCCTAGAATTCCCTTTTTAACTCAAAATCGATGCTTTTAGGTTCCATTATTGCTTTTTTTTTTTCTAAAAAGAAAGGTAAGGTGTTACTATCAGAAATACTTTATTTCTCTCATTTTATGCGTTATGATTATTAAAAATATTTATTTCAAATTAGTTGTCATTTAAATTCTCAAGGTAGGAATAATTATTTTCTTGCCACTTTACCCTTCGTATTAATGTTGAAAATAAAAAATTGAGGTGAACAATTCTTGAATATGGCAGAATTTTAAAGAAAGAAATAAGGGTAAATTAGTCAAAAAATCCTTATTAATATTTTTAAGGGGTGTATAAAATGAAAACATGACAAATAAATTAAAACAGATGGAATAATATAAATAACATAATTCTAAGTACTCCATTTCTTATCAATACTATAACCAAAGAATTAAGTAAATTTCACTTTAGTCTTTATCCCTTTAATCTTTAATGATTAGGAAACGATACCCCTTTACTTTTTAAATAATAACGATTATATTTGGGAAACACTACGGGTGTGTTTGGTACAAAAGAAAATATTTTCATGAAAAATATTATATATGGAAAATATTTTTTTGGAAAATAAGTGTAATTTTAGTTATTTTCTTGTGTTTGGTAGCACAATTAAAAGAAAACAGAAAATACACCACCACCTACCTTCTCATCCACCGCCCAATAATCTCTCAACCCACCCCAGCCCCCAAAAACGTCACCACCCTAAAAATCCCTCCATATGTTCGATATCGTCGGGATAATGAACGGTGCCGGAAATGAAGAGGGCGAGGAGAAGTCGGTGACGGGGAGAAGGTTTCACCATGCCGTCGCCAGAATAGAAGGGGGAGGAGAAGGCAACACCGGCGATTAGGGTATTCACTGCGGCGTTGCCGATTTATGATGTGGTGGTTAACGGCGAGGCATGTAGTGGAGCTTGACAACGATGCACATTGTTATTGGTTTTGATTCACCGGTCAATGGTGCTGGCAACTGAGGACGCGATGGCGGGGGTTAGGGTTTGTAGAGGTGCGGGGATGAGGGGGTAAGGTATAGGAGGTGATAGCTGGGGCAAGGGTGTGGGGGAAATGGATGCGAATTGGGTAGTAGGGGTGTATATTAGGGATTGGGTGTGTTTAGGAAAATGTTTTCCCTTTAATTTTTAGAAAAAATATTTTTCTCTATTTAGAGGAAAATGAGTAATTTAGAAAATATTCTCCAAAATTCTATAAACCAACCAAACATGGAAAAATAAAAAATAAAAAAATATTTTCCCCCATACCAAACATGTTAGTATAATGTTATTCGAATTATATGTTCAAAAACTAGAAATAGAAATGAGATGGAGAAAACCCAAGCCTGCTGACTTCATAGCATGTCCTTAAGGAACTTCATCCCCTTACAGTACCCGAGGTTATGGATTAGATCCTCCCAGGATAGAACGGATTACCTTTGTTGCTATAGTGGTACTCCAAGTTGCAACAAACAACAAACTCAAATGGCCGACAGCGATCAGACAATAATGTTGTTTCTTTATTTGAAAGTAATGCAGAAAGCAAGAGAAGAATTCAAAAATGACGGTGATTAAAAACCGAAGAAATGACCATCTATTTATAGGCCAAGGATTGCTGGATGAAGGTGGTTATTCACACTGCAGATGGCTATTCATGAAAGGCATCTGTTCACATTGCAAGTGGTCATTCATAAAAGGCGTCCCTTCTAGTGACTGTTCACATTGCAGGTGGCTGTTCACGAAAAAGCAGCCATTCGGGAAATTTCTAACGCGGGAATTAAAGACGAAATTTAATTTAATTTACCGTTATACAAACGGTCCATTAAATATTTAACAATTATTTTTAATTTGTTAATCCAAATCCAAATCAGAAGCCGAGCCAAGCGACGACGACGATGGCTCGAGGCCCCTTCCTCTCAGCTCCTTTTAAGAGCTAAAGGAAGTGATTGGATATTTATACCCAACAAAACACTTGTCTTTAATCGATAAGGGACAAAGTAAAAAAGCCAAAGTTGCCTTTTCATCTTCTTCCTTCATTTTCCATTCATACCACCACACTTCAAACCCCAACAATCCCCCACATGAATGGGGAAGGATGGAAATATGCAAGAAAAATCTGTGTGATTCGCAATTAGGATTAACTGTGTGACATGTATTGTCTAGGTGTACACCAAAGTTCGACGGTTCAAAGATATCAAATCTACCGATTGACCGAGTATATCCGATATATGTTCACTTCGGAAAGTTCAAAGGGAAACCTTCTTATCAAGATGCAATTAATTCTTACTTGCAAATCACACAGTTTTCTGCATGTTTTTCTTCATATAGCCATTCTCCATTCATGTGGGGGATTGTTGGGTTTGGAAGGAAGGTAAAGTGGTGTGAATGGGAAATGAAGGAAATATTTATTAAAGATTAATATTTTATATTAACATTTTATTAATTAAATATTAATATTTTATATTAAATATTTGATTTGGGGCCCTTTTTGTAACGGAATAAAAACTGGACTAATTATACAAATATTCCAATGGAAAAAGGCTGCCAACGTTTCTCATTTTCATTAGAAATTTTTACACAAAAGTACAAGTTTTAGAACTTAATTACCAAACATAGCAACATTTTAGCAAAATAACCCTAAATAGAGAAAAACACAAGCTAATTATAAATATAGCAATTTATGTCAAAAAATATTACTATTTTTGTTCTTTTTTTATTTTGGTACGGTTTGGGGGCCTTTTTGTAATTTTTACAAAATTGGTGCCTAATATATACGTTTTTTCCTCATTTTCTCAATTTCACGCTTTTCTCTTTTGTTTCTGCGCTGTTTCTGCTCCTTCGCCTTTGTATCATCCCTGTTTCTCAACCGTTTTTCCCTACTTTTTCTCTTCCATTTTCTCACCTACGTTCTCCACTATCATATCTATTTTGGAAGCATTTCGTAACTGATTTTCAGTGTTTAAATTTCGAATTTTTTTCATTTTTTAGGGTTTTATTTTTTAGGGTTTCATTTCAATGTCTAATTCTAGTTCGTCTTCTAGTTCTAGGGAACTTAGGAGTAAAACGAAACATGATACAAATGTTCCTAAAATTGGGTCGAAATCAGTTTTAAAGGTAAAAGTTCCTGTTTTTAAGCCAAAAGAAACCCCGGAACAATTGAAGCGTGTAACGCGGTCGTCTGCGTCTCCTGCTACGGGTTAACGTAAAGCTAAACTTGTGGTTGATGATGATGATGATCTTGAAGAAGATGCTCTACCGTTGAAGAAAAGTCGGATTGCTGTGTTGGCTGATGTAGCATTACAGGTACTTTTGTTTCTATTTCTATTTTGTGTATCAATTTGTTAATTTGTTGTTTCTTGCTGTATTTGTTGTAAGTTAGTGTTTCTTCAGTGTATTCATTATTTCTGTAGTATTTTTTCTGTTTCTGTTGTGTGTTTTAGTGTTTCTATATGTTATTATTACTGTTTCTCTAGTCTTTTCCCTGTTTGTGTAGTGCATTTAGTATTTCTTTAGTGTATTTATTGTTTCTTTAGCGTATTTACTGTATCTATGCCTTTACTGTTTCTCAATTGTATTTTTACTGCTGTTGTAGTTTCTTTACTGTTTGCCGTAGTGTTTGTACTGGTTCGGTAGGCTTTTCGTTGTTCTTTAGCATATATTACTGTATCTATGTCTTTTACTGTTTCTGCATTGCATTTTACTGTTGCTGTAGTTTATTTATTGTTTTTGTAGTTTTTGTACAGGTTCTGTAGGCTTTTTTAGTATTTCTGTAGTATCTTTACCGTGTCTCTGTCTTTTCTTGTTTGTGGATTGTATGTTACTTTTGCTTTTGTTACTTACTGTTGATGTAGTATTTTTATTGTGTCTCTGTATTTTCTTGTTTCTACATTGATTTTTACTGTTTCTGTATTGTACTTACTATGTTTTAACTGAGTTGGTTTTTTCCTTTTTAGGCTGTATCATTTTATATACCCCAGGATTTTAATTGGAAAGAGTTCCATCTACGGCTTATTACGGATGGTGATATCGGAACGCATTTGAAGGATGTCTTAAGTCCTGTGCAGTTGAGAATGTTCAAAAAGACCTGTTTTGGTTATTTGTTACAGGTAGAACATTTACCCGTTCAGAATCAGTTGCTTCGGTCTTTGCTGGTGCGTGAGATTGCGTCCTCCAAGCCTTGTACGTTTGAGGTTTGTGTGAATGGTTCACGTTTAGAATTTGGGTTGCGTGAGTTTGCACTAGTGTCTGGTTTAAAGTGCTCTGGGGATACTCTAAGCTCTCTTGATACGAGTGGTCCAAATTGGTTGATGAGTAGTTACTTCTCGATTGTGGAGAAGGTGTCTCATGTAGATATTAAGAATGCTTTTATTCAACGGAAGTGGATTGGTGATGAGGATACAGTTAAGATTGCAGTTCTGTTTGTTATTGTGAATTTTGTGATGTCTGTATCTGATGTTCAAACTGTATCTAAGAAATACTTTGATTTGGTTGAGTCCGGTCTTTACAATGACTATCCATGGGGTATTGATTCGTTCAAAGAATTGTTTGAGAGTATTCACAAGAAGGTTAAAACTACTAGTACATATTTTGGGTGGTAGGTTTGCCTTCTGCGTTGCAAGTATGGTTTATGAGTGTTGGACAAACATTCCGTCATCAGTAGCTATGCGCGTTAGGAGTCGAAGTCCTCGTATCTTGAAATGGAAAGTGACGAGTAATCTTTCAAAGTATAAGACAATTTGTAAGATTTTAGAGGACCCAGTCAACAAGGTATACTTTCATTGTTTTTGTATCTGTTTTCATTTCTCTTGTATCTATTTCATTCTTCACGCTTCTGTTTTGCATCTTTATTTATATGTTTCATTCTCTATGTATTTGTTTATTTTTGTATTCTTTTAAATTGATTTGTTTACTGTTATATATGGTGCAACCTATTTTCCGGCCTATGCAGCCAACTGTTGCTGAGTTGGCCAGATTGGAGTTAATGGATGATACGGTCGCACCTGTTGCGGATGCTATGCAAGATTCTACTGAGGATGATATTTTTGTCCGCCATGGAGGGCCTCGTCCCTCCTCTTCTGCCGCTTTTGTCCACATTCCTTCTGAAAATGCTGTAAAGCAGGCACAGTCAAATTTGTCCAAACCCGCGCAGGTGTTTGAAAATGATGCTAAGATTGATATATTGACTCTTTCAGTTGAGAAGGTATGTTTAGTTTTTAATATTGAGTCATTCAGCCGCCTGAATATTTGTGATACTGTTTTTTGGCACATTCTGATACAGTTTTTGTTTTTTGTTTCAGCTTAGCAATGACTTGGAGTTATTAAAGGGTCATGTAAGGATTGTATTTTTTTTGTATTTGTGTTTATGTGTTTTTACTTTGTTGAAACAGTTAGAATTATTGTCATACTGTTTTGCCTTTGTTTCTTTTGAAGGTTGATGATCAGTTTAATAATATCAAGGAATTCTTTGGTGAGGAGCTTATAAAAGTTGTTGATGCAATTAAGCTACTTGCGCAAGGACAGGTATTAATTGTTGAAGAAACTGTTTATTGTTTCTTGTCGATGTAATGTCCGTTTCAATTAACTTTTTATTTTTTGTTTTATACAGGGTACTCAAAGTGGTGCAGTTAATCTTCAAGGTTCACCAAGGACACCACCTGCTAGTGGTGATACAGAGAAGCTCAATTCTGATGACGTTGATGCTACAGAAAAGTTTCAATCAGATGTTGCTGATACAGACAGTTTAAATGTTGATACGACTAATATTACGATGTGTATCTTATTTCAGTTATGTTGAAACAACTAGATACTTTTAGATACAAACGGATACAGATAGTTTGAAATAGAAATAATTTAATAAGCCAATGAATTTGTACATCTACTCTTTCTTATTTTTATGAATTATTTTTCGTTTTGTTTTTTTAGCCATGTGCTACTGGTGGAGTAACTAATGTAGCAAGCGGCAGCGGAAAAGATGTTAATGTGTCGTCTGCTGATGGTGGTGTCAGTCACGTTGAAAGAGATGTTAGTAGAAAACGTGTTCCAACGGCCCCAATAGTTTCAACCAAGGTTCCTTTGACCCCTTCATTGCAATTCTCAAACTTCGACCTAGGTTTGTATTAGTTTATTCAAGGTTATTCTGTTGATGGTGCTTCATTTTCTAAGAAAGATATTCCTGGACCTTCTTTTACGTCGGATGATTTCTTTGATAATTGGATGGAGGAGGAGTTTGCGGAGATGGACCGTAACATTGCCGACACCATTAAGAATGTGAAGAAACAATTTGAAATTAACCCTGTTGCTAGAGAACCTGGTGCCACTGTTTCTGAAGCGACTACTGATACTGTTGAAGCAGATGATGCTGCCGTTGTTGCTGAAGATGCTTCTGATACTGTTGCTGCAAAGAATGGTGCCAGGGTTGCTGAAATGCCTACTGATACTGTTGCTGCAGATCCTAGTGCCAGTGTTGATGAAGATCTTGTTCAGCATACCGCTGAAGAGCCCATTGAGCACGATGCTGCTGTTGATGATCATTCTGAGGATTCTGATATTATGTTGGTTAGTGACCATGAGAACAAGGAGGCGAGCCCACGTGCGGATACTAGTACACCTTCACAGGCGTTGGTAAGGGTGAAGCGACCTGTTAAATATGATGTTTCACCTTTTCTGCGTGAGTTTGCTTCTGGTGCTAGTGTCAATTATGTTTCGCCCAAACCTTTGATGTTGCAAAGGCATCCATTTTGTAGTGCCGTCATAGAGGATGTTGATGAAGAATTATTAAATAGGTTTGTATCATTTGTTGATGATCTTGCTAAGCGGAAAAAAGGAAGGTTTGTTCCCTTTAATGTTTGTTTATTGTATCATTTATCATGTGGATATTGTTTTGATTAATGTTTGTTTTGGTTTATGTTTTTAGGATTTGTGCCTATTCCAAAACTGACAATATACTTCCATATGAGTTTCAATTCGGAGTCGAAACTGTGTCAACTCGGATGTGGTTCTATATTCTGTTGCATGGTGGTCACACATTGCAGGATTCAGTAAGTTTATTTTTTTTTTCTTTTTAGTCTCTGTGTGTTTTGTATCTTTACTGTATCTTTTCTATTTCTTCTATTGTGTGAGGGTGTGTTTCTGTTTCTTTTATATTGTGTGTGTGCGTATGCCCCTGTACTATTTCTTTTTCTTTCTCAGTGTATCTGTAACTGTAATTTTGTTCGTTTCTTCATTGTTTCTGTAATGTATTCATCTATTTATATCATTAATATTTTTTTTGAATGTTACAGCATGTTAATGTTGTTTTCTACTACTTGCGTAAGCAAGGAAAGTATCGACCGAAGACTGAATTATCCTTCACTACTACTGACTGTTGGTTTAAAACGATGATCGAGATCGTTTATAACAAGTATGTGAATAATGGCAAGGATGTTTTAGTGCTGTCTGATGTTGATTCTGTTGCTAGCTACATTAGAGGCTGCAAGATCTCTGGAAATGTGCCTTAGGTAGAGGTTGACTATGTTCTGCTTCCGATTAATATAAAGTCTCTCTGTCATTGGGTGTTGGGTGTAGTATCATTCAAGGATAGGTCCATTGGGATATACGATTCAATGAGTGGTGGGGGTGCTCGTCATAATGCAGCTGTTGTTTAAGTTGTCGAAAAGATTGCTGAGTTGTTGCCACGGTATCTTGTACTGACCGAATTTTACCAGTCAAGGCCCGACATTGATATTCTTACGAGTGAAGCATATGCTGATGCAAATCTAGATGATCCTTTTGGGTTTTTCATTGTTCCAGACCTTCCGCAATAGAGTTATGATTCCCTGTATGTTTCTTTTCCCTTTATTAGTTCAGATTATGTGAATCACATTTGTGACAGAATTACTAACTGTATGTATTGTCATTTTTTTTATCACTGTTTCAGGGATTGTGGAATGTTTATCATGGCGTATGAGGTGTACTTTATTTCTCCGACTGATATCACAAGTGTGCCTGACTTTGATATAGGTCTTTATCGTGGCCATCTTGCAACGCTGCTTTGGGATTATGGCAAAAGGAAGATTGATTCAGATGCAGTGAGCGCATGTAAAAATCCAGGGCGTCTTGCTAAGAGAAAAGGCGCCATAAAGCGTCGTTTACGAGTTGCCAATCCCAACCATTAGTTCTGTTTCTTTTGTGATGTTTCTATGTTTATGTTTCAAGGAGTAACCGTTTCTACTTTAGTATGTTGTTTGTTCTGGATGTTGTTTGTTGTACTCACTATTTATGTAATGACAGTTTCAGAAGGTTTATATTTACAACAATTGTGTTTTATTTTTGTCCCTTTTTCAAGTGTGAAACAGTTACATACAATTATTAACTGTATCAGATAGCTAAATTGACACAGAAACAGTTGAAAATATCTTGACTACCTCAGCAACCACTTGTGAAACTGTATCACTTCTAACTAGTCAGATTCAATGACAAAGAAACAGTTAAGCACAACTATGAAACAGTTTGACACAATTATTAACTGTATCAGATAGCTAAATTGACACAAAAACAAGTGAAAATATCTTGAAACACGGAGGAACTACTTGTGAAATTGAGTCATTTCTAACCATTCAGATCCAATGTGGAGAAAACAAAGTAAAACATAAAAGGTGAAACAGTTTCATACAGTCATGAAACAGTCTGCTACAGACAGTTAAATGTATTAACAGTTGGGAATATCTTGCAACAATCACGCAACAATTCTTAAACGGTATCACTTCTAACACTTCAGATTCAATGACAAAGAAAGAACTTAAAAAAGTTCTATTTGGGCTTCGGAGGGTGTGTGCAAGTTTTTCTGTTGTGTCCTTCGTGACCACAATTTGCAGGATTCAGTAAGTTTTTTTTTTCTTTTTAGTCTCTGTGTGTTTTGTATCTTTACTGTATCTTTTCTATTTCTTCTACTGTGTGAGGGTGTGTTTCTGTTTCTTTTATATTGTGTGTGTGCGTATGCCCCTGTACTGTTTCTTTTTCTTTCTCAGTGTATCTGTAACTGTAATTGTGTTCGTTTCTTCATTGTTTCTGTAATGTATTCATCTATTTATATCATTAATATTTTTTTTTTGAATGTTACAGCATGTTAATGTTGTTTTCTACTACTTGCGTAAGCAAGGAAAGTATCGACCGAAGACTGAATTATCCTTCACTACTACTGACTGTTGGTTTAAAATGATGATCGAGATCGTTTATAACAAGTATGTGAATAATGGCAAGGATGTTTTAGTGCTGTCTGATGTTGATTCTGTTGCTAGCTACATTAGAGGCTGCAAGATCCCTGGAAATGTGCCTTAGGTAGAGGTTGACTATGTTCTGCTCCCGATTAATATAAAGTCTCTCTGTCATTGGGTGTTGGGTGTAGTATCATTCAAGGATAGGTCCATTTGGATATACGATCAATGAGTGGTGGAGGTGCTCGTCATAATGCAGCTGTTGTTTAAGTTGTCGAAAAGATTGCTGAGTTGTTGCCACGGTATCTTGTACTGACCGAATTTTACCAGTCAAGGCCCGACATTGATATTCTTACGAGTGAAGCATATGCTGATGCAGATTTAGATGATCCTTTTGGGTTTTTCTTTGTTCCAGACCTTCCGCAACAGAGCTATGATTCCCTGTATGTTTCTTTTCCCTTTATTAGTTCAGATTATGTGAATAACATTTGTGACAGAATTACTAACTGTATGTATTGTCATTTTCTTATCACTGTTTCAGGGATTGTGGAATGTTTATCATGGCGTATGAGGTGTACTTTATTTCTCCGACTGATATCACAAGTGTGCCTGACTTTGATATAGGTCTTTACTGTTGCCGTCTTGCAACGCGGCTTTGGGATTATGGTAAAAGGAAGATTGATTTAGATGCAGTGAGCGCATGTGAAAATCCAGGGCATCTTGCTAAGAGAAAAGGCGCCATAAAGCGTCGTTTACGAGTTGCCAATCCCAACAATTAGTTCTGTTTCTTTTGTGATGTTTCTATGTTTATGTTTCAAGGAGTTACCGTTTCTACTTTAGTATGTTGTTTGTTCTGGATGTTGTTTGTTGTACTCACTATTTATGTAATGACAGTTTCAGAAGGTTTATATTTACAGCAATTGTGTTTTATTTTTGTCCCTTTTTCAAGTGTGAAACAGTTACATACAATTATTAACTGTATCAGATAGCTAAATTGACACAGAAACAATTGAAAATATCTTGACTACCTCAGCAACCACTTGTGAAACTGTATCACTTCTAACTAGTCAGACTCAATGACAAAGAAACAGTTAAGCACAACTATGAAACAGTTTGACACAATTATTAACTGTATCAGATAGCTAAATTGACACAAAAACAAGTGAAAATATCTTGAAACACGGAGGAATTACTTGTGAAACTGAGTCATTTCTAACCATTCAGATCCAATGTGGAAAAAAAAAGCAAAATATAAAGGTGAAACAGTTTCATACAGTCATGAAACAGTCTGCTACAGACCGCTAAATGTATTAACAGTTGGGAATATCTTGAAACAATCACGCAACAATTCTCAAACTGTATCACTTCTAACACTTCAGATTCAATGACAAAGAAAGAACTAAAAAAAGTTCTATTTGGGCTTCGGAGGATGTGTGCAAGTTTTTCTGTTCTGTCCTTCGCGACCACAATTTGCACACGTAATCTTTGTCCTTTTTGCATGTACTTCCCATTGTGGTTTGTATCTAGTTGTTTTTGGCCTTCCTGGTGGCCGTCTAGCAACTGGCGGGAGTAGTTCAATTTATTAAACAAATGCTGGAATCTCCCATATGCTAGAATCGATTTCTTCTTCTTCCAGGCCTTTGTACTTTAGAATAGCCAAAGCATGCACACATGTCAGTTCTTCCATTTGAAATTTTCCACAACAGCATGTCCGTTCATTCAGAGTAACAATGAATTTTTTTTTTCACCATCATAGATAGCTGCTTCATTTCCTGTTGAATGTATCTACAACACACAGGATGATACATTTTTGAAACAGAAAATACAAGGAAGATACAGGATGAAAGGACTTAGATACAGTGGAAATGAAACAGTTTCTATACTACCTTAAGCTGCATAGATGTGCTTCTGTATCCATCCAGTATTTTGTTGTACTTGAATCCAAGAGGTGTGAATGTCTCATATGCTTTCTTCCTGTTATCATCAGTCCAAGTCCCAATCAGTGAGCGCATGTACTCCATAAATGCGACTACAGGCATATCACGCGCATCCCTGTTGACCGCATTCAAGGATTCTTCAATGTTTGATGTCATTGTAAACCCCCTATTTACTGTTGAATGCACACTTGACCATTTCTGGTATCCAGCGTTTAGCAAGTATGCTTTGATACGTTTATCCATTTTTTCCACACTGTTCATGTATGTGTCAAATTCTTGTATGGTGTGTGCCTTTGCCATACTGAAGAATGTCTCATGGAGCTTCTCTTCACATTTCTTGAACTTAGTCTTAAGGTTGTTCCACGAGTGCCATATGCATGCATAGTGTGGGACCTGAGGATATACGATTGTAGTAGCCTTAATTATACTCTCGTTACGATCTGACAGAACGCACATGTTTTCTCTCTCATCGTAAGCATATTTGAACTTTTCAAAGAACCATTGCCATGAGGCATCGTTCTCTGAATCAATAATTGCATACGCAAGTGGCAGTATGCTCCCTATGGAAAGAAACAGTAAGATAAATATTTGAAACAGTGTCACACAAGTACAAATTGAAACAGTCTGATTCAAATAGAAAGCTTAAATACTAAACTATAGTCCTCAAAGAAACTGATAGCAAAAAGCTGTAAATATTTTGATACAAAGTGAAACAGTCTGATACAGATAAAACATGATGAAACAGAGAGAAATACATGGCTTTAAAAAGTCTGTACCATAGTTCAAACGGTCTGATACAAAGCTAATACAAAAATTGAAGCAGTCTGATACAAATAAACCATGTGTCTAAAAAAGCCTGCTACAAAAGCTGGAAATAGTTTAATACAAAAGTGAAACAATCTGATACAGATAAAAGATGATGAAACAGATAAAATATATGGTCATAAAAATCTTGATACCAAAGTTCAAACAGTCTGATACAAAGCTAAAACAGTATGAAACAAATGAGAGATGCTGAAACATTATGATACAAATAGTTGAAACAGTATGATACAACAGGTAGCGTTAGAAATCGATTTACCTGCTACATCTAATGTACTTGCCGCTAGGAATGTTCCTTTGTGCGCTGCTTTTAAGAAGCTACCATCAACAACTACGATTGGTTTGCAATGTTGAAATCCCTTTATTGAAGCATTCAAAGCAACAAAAGCGTACTTGAACAAATGGTCCTCACTTATATGCAAAGCAACAACTGGTCCTGGGTTTCTTTGCTCTAACATATAAAGGTAACTTGGCAGCTTTTTGTAAGATTCAGTTGGGTCTCCTCATATCATTGCAATGGCCATTTTTTTTGCTCTCCAAGCCTTCATATAATCTATATGTATACTGTAACACCTCTGCATTTCGTCCGTTATCTCTTTAGTATTGTAGGTTGACTTTGGGTCATCAACCCTGTCCTAGAAAATCATACCAATCATTCATAATGTAAGTTGCGCTTGCCCATACACTCTTTCTTTGTATGGACATGTGTGTTCATTGGTGAAATCTCTAACTTTGAACAAACTTGATGAATTCAAGCTGGATGCCCTAAATTTCCATTTGCAATTTTCGCCTTTGCATATCAGGCAGTAGCTACAGATACATTATGATACAGAAAAATGTTACATGATACAGAAAGCTACAGAAATTAAGTAACAGATACAAAATTGTACAGTATGATACAAATACGATTTACTTAGTTTCTAACACCCATGTATGATATAATCAGAGATCGTAGAGTTAGAGATCAGATAAAATGTGATACATAATTCACACATTGTATCTGACATATAAATTGTTATTGCTTGAAACAAAATACACATTTCAGATACAATAGTGATACAAATGACACATTTGAGATACAAACTGTTTGTGCTTGAAACAAACTCACACAGTGTGGTATAAAATATAAAATATAAAATATAAAAATTCATATACATAAAAGACACATAGCAGATACACTGATATCAAGAACATTTCTTAGACTACTTATGATACAGTTACATAGAAACAGATATAATGATACAGTGTGAAATAAATTGATACAAGACACAAATACTGAGATTTAATACCTTGTTGCGCTTGATCTCTCGACCTTAAACTGAACCTTTTCTCTTATTGCAAATCGTTTCATGGCCATTACTACAGTCTTTTTGTTAAGGTAGACTTGGCCCTTTAGTATCTTATTTTGCACGCTATTGGTAATTACTGCAACTTCTTCTACCTCGTGCTCATCACAAGTTCCTTTAATCAGTAGTTCTACCGTTTCAGCACTACTGATAAGCGTATCATCAATGTTCCTGTCTATAATGCAACTGTTTCTGTCAGTATCAACACAGTCTCCCACTGTATCACGACTCCTTATGCTTTGTCTATCACTCCAGAACCATTGATCCTCAACAATATCCTCCAGTGTGATACAAAGTGGATAGATTTCTATTCTTTTTTCTCTATTTTCAATCCTGTATACACTAAAACACCCATGTCATTGTGTATTTCTAAACCCGAACTTTTTTCCATTACCTTATACTTTATTTTAACAATTTTTCTAGTCAGATCAATGTTCAGTTGCTTTGCAACTGTATCACGAAGCATTTGAAAGTTTGAATCTGAATTTATCGCGATTGCATCAACAACAAAATCAATATAATTGTCGAATTTGTCCCATCTTCCACTATGTTTTAGTAGAATTTTTATCTGTGCCATATCTATTGTAAAGTTTCGATTTTGATCTGTTTAAACTGTATAAGACGGGTAACAGCAACCAGAAACAGAGGCGAAACACAGGATATACGGACGCGAAACAGAGGAGAAACAGCCGCGACACAGAGCAGAAACACACGCGACACAGTGGAGAAACGGTAGCAGCTTTGTAGAATTTTTGATCGAAAACAGAGTATGATATGTAGAAACAAATAAAAACAGAAAAGATACGACTTTGGATATACGGACGCGAAACAGAGGAGAAACAGCCGCGACACAGAGTAGAAACAGACGCGACATAGTGGAGAAACGATAGCAGCTTTGTAGCATTTTTGATCGAAAACATAGTACGATGTGTAGAAACAAATAGAAACAGAAAAGATACGATTTTGAGTAGTTGCAGATTTGTTATTGGAGGCAGAGTGATTAGAAAATTGTAAGCAGCTAGAGAGAGAAAAAACAGAGAGAAAGGAATAAGGGTTTCAGCTTCTGTAGACAGAGTTGGAATGAACTATTTATACATTGCCATTTTGCTAGGAAAAATATTGCTATGCATTGTAATTAGAAAAATATTGCTATTTTTATGTAATTAAGGGTGAAAATTACTATATTTGTGTAAAAAACTCTTTTCATTAAGGGTTCCTTTCATTGAACAGCCACCTTAAAGGCTGCTTTTCATGAACAACCACTCAACCCAAAAATGAAAAGACACCTTCATGCCTATTCATTCCAAATCTTGTGGATACAAATAGAGAGGCATTTTGCCTCATTTTGATCATCCAAAAATTTCATACTCTCACTCTCATTATTCTCTGCATTTGTTTTCAAAACAAAAGTAAGTTCTGAGTCAGTGTGATTTGCTACCATTACTTGAGTTCGATGTTCACTGTGATTTGAATTACCGCTATCACAGTGAGGGTAATTCCATTCTATCCTGGAAGAAATTAATCCACAAACCTTGGGTTAACTGTGAGGGGATTAGATTTCTTAAGGACATGCAGTGTATACTGTTGGCTTGAAATTTTTTTACTTCATCCATTTTGTTTCTGGTCATACCGAAAGTGCAGACATCTAACAATCTTAAGAAATCTAACTTGTTTCTCTAATCTGCTAATCGATATTGAACTGGTAGTGGAGATTAAAATCTGAAAAGATTTTCTACTCCAAACTGTTATTGCTTTTGGAGACTAAAATCTGAAAAGATTTTCTACTCCAATTTTAATATTCCGTTTTGAAGATTAAAAACTTCAACGGATTATTGAAATTATTTATATTATTATTTGCAGTTTGAAGATATAAAAACTTCACTGTACGTTAAATCAGTTTGAAGATATAAAATCTTTACTGTACTTTTAAATTTGGTTTGAAGATTAAAAACTTCGCCATTGTATTGAAACGGTTTGATGATTAAAAACTTCACTGTTGTAATAAATCGGCTTTGAAGACTAAAAACTTCGCCGTATTATTAAGTGGGAAAATGTGGAGTGAAATTTTTTATAGCTGTCTCTTGCAGAGAGAAAGTAACAAACAAAGAAAAACATCTTGCAATTCGTTCAAGTGAAATGGATAAATGTACATGCTTAGTGCATAATGTTTAGAACTAAAAAAAAAAGTGATTTGAGTTCTATGAAATATGGCACTTGAAATATTTGAATGTGGGGGCATTTGACGTATGCATAATTAGGCTTAATGTCTATTTTATTTAGAAGAATTAGATATGATTCTTTTTCTCGTAACCCCACAAGTCCTTAGTGAATATTGACATAATAATTTTTGAATTTATAACTAGTGTTATTTTGGAGCGACTAGTTGATGAATCTACCAATTCGAGAATTCGTCACGTGCCTTTTCAGAAAAAGGTTGTAATTTCATGAAATGGTGTCACTTGAAAAGTTTTGACATTTCATGAAAATGATATGTCGGTTGATAGGTAACATTTTGTATAGACATGACGATTCATGGACGGATATATTAAAATATTGGTCTATAAGACGGAAAATAAACTATTAATGATAAAATTCATATCTAGTTGGATTTAAGCGATGAATCAACCAATGATAGTTATAAAATCCATATTGATTTGGATTTGTATAATGATTGAAAGTTTTATAATTTAGGCATCAAGTAAATAGCAACACGGAAATGGTTGAGAAATATATTAAAAGGTTGTGGCCACAAATGATGCAACCATTTCAAGCTATTGATAGTGATGCTAGATTAAACAGTGAAAAAAATGAAGGGCTCCAAAACTTTGGAAGATATTCAATTTTGGCTCTAGCCGTTGACAGCGGTTTGCATACATTGCAATAGTCAAGCGTCAATAGGAAAGGTTGGGAGCAATATGTATAACGGGAAATCATTACATACGATGAAGACATAAAACCATTAGACAACTTATCTCTAGAGGAATTATCACAATTGACTATGTTAAGTCAAAGGATAATGTATCGGATCCACTTACAAAAGGTTTAACTAGAGATGATGTTGAGAGATTATCAAGAGGAATGGGACTATGGCCGATGACAAGTCGTCGTGGCGGTAACTCTACCTAGAAGACTGGAGATCCCAAGATCTAGGTTCAAGGAGCTCAAACAAAGTTATGTACGACCGCTCCAACATTGTCAAATAATACAACCCTTCCTCTTAATCAAATAATGTTCAGTACCAAGGATAAAACGTTAAAGACGTTTTTTAATAATTATCTAAGTTTGATACGTGAATTATCAAATAGTGTACATCTACGGGATTACACGTTTAGGAATCACCCATGTGAGTGTGAAGTGGAAGCCGCTTCAAAGAGAATTCTGTAAGGCCAATCCTCTACGCACTCATGAACCAAGCGGTGTTAATGGCTAAAACGAACAATACAATGAGAACCAAAAATGGTCAAGGATTAATTGTATGACATGTATTGTCTAGGTATACACTAAATTTCGACGTTCAAAGATATCAAATCTACCGATTGACCGAGTATATCCGATATATGTTCAATACGAAAAGGTCAAAAGGAAACCTACTTATCCCGATACAATTAATTCTTACTTGCAAATCACACAGTTTTCTACATCTTTTTCTTCATATAGTCATTCCCCATTCATGTGGGGGATTGTTGGGTTTGGAAGGAAGGTAAAGTGGTGTGAATGGGAAATGAAAGGAATATTTATTAAAGATTAATATTTTATATTAATATTTATTTACTCCCTCCGTCCCAAAATGAGTGTCTACCTTTCCTTTATAGTTTGTCCCAAAAAGAATGTCTCTTTCCATATTTAGTAACTCTTTAATTCCAAGATTTGTTTGTAAAAATTTAGTGTAGGGGCCTGTTTGGCGCGCGTTAATTGATTTGTAGCCGTCAAAAACAAATTCGCTGAGAAATAGCCACCTCCGGACAAATCCCAGTATAAATACTGGGACTTTGAACAAAACTTGTTCAAGGCCCCAGTCTTTATACTGGGGAAGCTTCAGTAAACTAACCCCAGTATAAATACTGGGGCTTTGAACAAGTTTTGTTCAAGGCCCCAGCATTTTGTTATGGGACTATGTATAAAGCTTCAGTCCCATAACAAAATGCTGGGATTGTGAACAAAACTTGTTCAAAGCCCCAGCATTATTATGGGACTGAAGCTTTATATATAAAGTCTCATAACCCATAACAAAATGCTGGGGCTGTGAACAAAACTTGTTCAAAGCCCCATCATTTTGTTATGGGACTCAGCTTTATATATAAAGTCCCATAACAAAATACTTGGGCTTTGAACAAGTTTTGTTCAAAGCCCCAGTTTTTTGTTATGGGGCTAGTCTGGGGTGTTTTTCCAATGCTAATGGAGCTTAAGTGTGCGCGCGAATTTTTGGCTATTCTTCAATGAATTTTGAAACGGTGGATAGTCCCCATTGAGCGCGTCCAAAAATGGCTAGTGATCAAAATTTCCCGATTTGTTTTGGACCACAAAATCTAAAGACACTGGCCCACATTACACACAACTTTAATTTTAAACCACAAGATTCAAAAATCTTCCCTATTTTATTAATCTCTGCACCAAGTCAAACCCAGACACTCATTTTGGGACGGAGGGAGTATTAAATATTAATATTTTATATTAATATTTGATTTGAGGCCCTTTTTGTGACGGAATAAAAATTGGACTAGTTATGCAAATATTCCAAAGGGGCTGCCAACGTTTCTCATTTTCATTAAAGGGTGCCTTTCATTGAACAGCCACCTTGAAGCCTGCCTTTCATGAACAGCCACTTAATCCAAAAATGAAAAGACGCCTTCATGCCTTTTCATTCCAAATCTTGTGGCTATAAATAGAGAGGCATTTTGCCTCATTTTGATCATCCAAAAATTTCATACTCTCTCTCTCTCTCTCATTACTCTCTGCATTTGTTTTCAAAACAAAAGTAAGTTCTGAGTCGGTGTGATTTGCTACCATAATTTGAGTTCGATGTTCACTTTGATTTGAATTACCGCTATCACAGTGAGGGTAATTCCATTTTATCCTGGAAAAAATTAATCCACAAACCTTGGGTAACTGTGAGGGGATTAGATTTCTTAAGAACAGGCAGTGTATACTGTTGGCTTGAAATTTTTCTTCTTCATCTATTTCTATTTCTGATCATTATCGAAAGTGCAGTCATCTAACATAACATACCCCGCATGTCCACCTTTTCAATGGGATGATTAACCCGTTAATTCAAAAGTTAGTGGGTGAAAATGAAAATATAATCATTGAATCATTGCAAAAATTCTGAGCAACCCATTTTTGGAGGGAATATTTTAATGTATATTCTTGGTAAGTGTGTTTACTTATGAAATTTGACGATATTGAATTACGAACTTTTTTAATCCAACTCCACTAATTTCACTACTTTATAAAAGAATTTTGTTGTCTTTTATACATAAAAAGTTAAAATTAATGGAAAAGATAGACGTGATGGTAGTACTCTATTTATTTATTTGTTTATTTTTATTTTTGTCTATGCTTCAATAGAGGGTGCTGCAGGCGGGGTATGAAAGTTAGGCCGATGAATCTACTGAAATACTATTATTATACTGATTTTCTTTTAATCTTTGTCAAGTTGATACAAGTTGCATGCAACGTTTTATATTTTCATCGCATTTACAAGAGTTTTTTATCCATTCTATTAGAGTTCTCTATATGTTGTCTATGAAAATTTATACAAGCATGAGTATAATCACCTAATTTTGACAAGTTTAGCTTAGTAAGCTAATATTACTAGGTTTCTTATAATTTTTTTAACAATTTTAATTCAACTAATTAGGTGAAACAATTCCATAAAATTTTTGTTTAAATGAGATTCGTGTCTGAGTTTAAGTTTTACTAACTGTGATTTATTTAACTTAGTTTAGTAAGTGATAGGATTAATTAGGATGAAAATGCGTGTTATACTTTGTGTTAAAAACAAATTGGTCCATTAGAAAAACAAAACAAAGAAAAAATATCGAACAAAAAAAAAAGGGAGAATTTCAAAACTAGACAGCCCACAATACAAAATTACAAATAAGGGGCCACATTTCATCCATAGAACCCCTTATTTTTAAATTACACAACATATCACTCCCTTATTTTGAAAATTACATAACATAGCACCTATTTAAACTAAAGACCCTAGGAGCTACTCCCCCACCCTCCCCCACCACTGGCCTACCACCGAAAATCGAGCCGCCACCGCCGGCCATAAAATAAAAAATTCACCGGATCTCGCCGGATTTGCTTATTTTATTTGTGAATTTGCTTAAATAATTATTTTTTGATAATTTTATACACCTAAATCTATCAAAATAATAAATTATACATGTAAATACATAGAAAAATGTGTATGCAAGAAGAAAAATACAAAAACATACACAAAAAATATAAATTTTATACAAACATCCATAAATAGTGCACAAATCTAAATTTATACAACTTTATTCATTGTTCATACATGCATATACAACTTTATACAAATTTACAAATTTGCATAGAATGTGTTTATACGCTACCAATACATACATATACAAATTTATAAATTTTTATACACGTTTACAGAATTGTATAAACTTGTAGACGAATTCATAAAATTGTATAAAGTCGGAAAAATAATTTTAAACAGTGCTTCGGACAGATTTTACACAAAAGCTTAACAAATATCCAAGATCTATACAGTTTTATACAAGAAAAATACTAGATCTAAACATTAAACAAAAAATTTAACAAAAAACTAGTAGATCTGAACGGATTTTTATGAAAAAAGTGAAGAAAAAGAAGAAACTTGATACATAAACTCCTCACCGGAGTTTTGACCGGAATATACGACGAAAATCAATATTGTTATTCAAAAAAAAATTAAAAAAAAATAAGAAGAAGAAACAGCGGTGGCGGCAGTGATAATGCTGGCGGTGGTGGCGGCGACATGGAGGAGAGGGGATGACGGTGAGGCAGTGGTAGAAGGGGTGGGAAGGTGGCGGCGGCCGTTATGTTTTAAGGGTGAAGAGAAAAGAGGAAAAATGAGAAAGAAGGAAAGAGAAGAGAGGAAAACTGGGGGGCTAGGGTTTTTTCTCCTTTAAATAGGGGAGTGCTATAGAGTGAAAAGAAAAAAAAAAAAAAAAAAGGAGGGGGTGCTATGTCGAGTAAGGTAGCAAAATAGGGCTTTTTTAGTAATTGTCCCAAAAAATTGATCCACCAGCCCACTTCTTTTTAACCCAGCCCAACAATTTCATATAAAAATCTCATCCCCTCTATTTTTATTATTTTTTGGCTTATTTTTTCAAATTAGGGCAAAACCCTACCCCAAATTTCCTTTCCGCCGGAATCCGCCACCGCCACCGTGAGCCAAAGCCTTTTACCCAAAAATTTTATACCTCCTGACTGGTCTTGATACCCTCTCCACAGAAATGACCCTGATTTTCCCAAATACCCGACGGTTCGGCGTAGATCGAAGGTTAAAAAATCAGCCAAAACCCAACTCCGGCTACATCCATTTTTTTCGGCCAAATCTTACATACTTGGACCTGTCTCATCTTTCTCTTTCACGGTAGGAGCTTCGAATATGCAAAAGAATTTTTTTTTGGGGCCAAATTTTAATGGAATGTCGGATAAGATTTTCTTTTTCTTACTTTTTATAGGTTTCTCTTTCCATTTTTCTCTTTTTCTAATTGAAACGATCCCACATGAGGTCGTTTTAATTAGAACAAGAAGAATTGGTAACTTGGAAGCTACGGCTCGGTTAGTGTCTGTGTGAGGTAATGAAGATGTCGTTTTGGGGGTTGATGTTGATAATATGAAGAAGCTATGTCGATAATGATGTTGGCAAGGAGGTGGTGTTTAATGGCTCATTTGATTGGGGTTTGGCTCGTCGAAGCAGCAGCTAAGACGACGAGATGAAACATTTTTTGGGGTAGCGAGACAACAACGGAGATGCAGCTGGGCAGCGATAACATTGCTTGTGTTGGTTGTGACACTTTTGGTTTGTCTACGGGTTAGAAGAAAACATCATCTCTTTTCCTTTTTAACAGGTTGTTCCCTTTTTTTACTTTAGCTTTAATACAAAGATAAGTATAATTTACTCATATGTGGGATCCTGTTATTGCTAGTTAAGTGTATTGAATTATAAATAGAAGTGGTCATTGAACGTTTAAACCAATCTGCTTAACCCTACGCTTGACCAAAATGTTGAGTTTAGTTTTCACCATGAAAGACTTGTTTGTGCGTGTTTGTGTTGGATTGTGCAGTTTTGACATTTTATCTTTAGTCCATTTATGGGTTTATTGATGACTATGTTGTATATGTATGTTCGTGTGCGGCTGTAATAGCTATATTTCTATTCAACTGTAGAGAGTTGGAGAAAGTGATATACATGTTGTTTCTTTAATTTGGTGTCTGTTTTGCTAGTACCCCGAGCATGAGACTGCAATATCTTCATTCAGTTCATAAGTCAAAAGTAAGTAAAGTGTTTCATAGTCAAAGAATATATGTCTAGAACTGGTGTCTGAACATAAATTATGCAAAGACTTTTGTCTAGCTAATGTCATTTATTTAGGTGTCGTAAGTGCTGAATTTAGTCTAACATTGGTGTCAAGCTTCTAATAAATATGAAATCTGTCCAATGTTTTTTAATGTTCTGAGTGATCTTATGGTATGATCAAGTTGTCTAATTTTTTTATGTGTGTTAGCATGTGTGGATGAATGACTCCAACTGTTAGTTTCCATTAGTTTAAGCATGACAGTTCCTGTCCTTAACCAACTGCTCAATAATTTATTGTATTAACTTGGTTTCTATTTAAGTGTAAGCTTGTGAGGAATGTGAAGGTTTCAAGTGTGGTGAGGAGTACTGGTAAGCATGAGTTCTTTAAATTGATGGTTCTGTTTAGATATATGAAAGTGTATATTAGTCATGGAAAAATTGCGAGATGTCTGGTGAATCATTTAAATGAGTTGAGTGCCCTATGAAGTTTCTTATTACATGTGTTATTGCCTATTTTAATTGAAGTAAAAAGTCTAGCTAGGAAATTAGGGTCTGTTGGTTTTTATTTGGTATTAAATTTTGTTTTGGGGTGCCTAAGTTAATATTGGGAGTGAACTTATGGCCTGAATTTTCATGGGCTGTTATCGTTAGAACCAGATATGTAATGTAGTGAAAAAGGAGTACTGGGCTGGACTTAAGGATAGTCCAAACTCAATAAGCATTTAGCCTTATGGGCTGTTCTCTCATTGAATAACCAACACTTTAAGATTTTTAGGTGTTGTAGGAGGTGAAAACACTGCCCAAAACATCTTTTTTTAGAAAATGGACAGGGACATAATCATGTATGGGGTGTGGGGGATATGACATAAGCCAATTTCACCCAACTATCCCCTCCTTTTTTTTTTTTTAATAAATAGCAAGTCACTTGCTCCTTTTAGATAAGAAAAAGAGAGTTGTAACAAGAAAGGGAGATGTATAAAGACGAAAAAACCTGGCAGTAAAATATGAGAGAAAAAAAGGCATTGAAGGTGAACTACTATAGAGAGAAAAGAGTGAGAATACCTAGTGAAATAAACAAGAGATACAGAGCCAAAACACTAATCTTAAAGAGGTTTTTTGGGTGGTAAATTTGAAATTTGAGACAAGTCTAGGGTGGTTAAAAAAGGGAAGTTCTGCTGCTGCTACTGTTTTGTTTATGTTGATTGTTTTCAAGTCCATTTCTGTTGATATTTTGCTTTGAAGGAAATCTGCATATAGGTAACATTCTTATTCTTGAAGTTTAACAGCCTGATTGTGTAAATTAGACATGTTTGAAGTTTAAGTAACATGCCCACCTGTTTAGTGTGTTATCATTTTGGCATTGTGACTTCATGACTATGATGGCATTGATGATATCTATTGTGTTGGAATTAAGTTTTGTATGTATAATCAACTAGGAAATGTTGTATAAGTATGCAGAATTGTTAGTTCTTTCTTTTGTTTAAAAAAAAAAAAAAAAAGTTTTGCATGTACACTTCCGTGCTGGACTTTTCCCCCTTTTTTTTTTTTTACTGGTTCGGCCATATAAATTTCCGTAATCTGGATTGTCTCTTTGCAAAGCTGTTCAACTTGTGTAACTCTTTGTAAAATAGGTACATACAGTTACAAGTCCATGATTTCGTGAATCTGGACACCCTTTTTAAAAACAGGTTATGTAGTACAAAAAAGGCAAGATATTGAAATTAGGACTGACTTTTGCAAAGCAGTACAAATTATGTAATTTATTAAAAATTGAGAAAATTGGATAGATTTAAAACAAGGGTTAAAAAATAAGATTATAAGTGCAAAAATGAATAAAATTTGTAATATGAACGATTAGACACTTGATTAGGACTTTCTTTTTGAAATCTGGCCACTTTTTTGTGCTAAAGCAGGCACGGTTGAAAAGAAAAAGATATTTTTACGCTAATTGAAATACTAAACCACTTAATTATAAAAAATATCGATATTTTTAAATAATTACCCTACATACCAACCATTTTTCACATTTTACAAAATATACAGTTTTTTATTTCCTTTCTTTCCTCTCTACCCAAAACCCTAACTTCTCCCTCTCTCTTTCTCTCCTATCCTCCACCCACCCACCCCACCCCCTCGTCGGCCGCTGCCGCTGCGTGCTCCACCACGGTGAATTGGAGCAGATCTGCTCCTCTCTTTTCCGATCTTCTCCTCTTTTTTCATTTTGTATGTGTATATGTGTGTATTTTTATGTATACACATGTATTTTGTTAATACAAGTTCAGATTTGCTTCTCTTCTTCTTTTTTGCATTTGAATATACACATTCAAATTAAGATCTGCAAGTGTATGTATCTGTATGTTCGTATATATACATGTAATAATTTTCAGCATACAAGTGTATCTACATGTATATCACTGTATGAACGTGTATATCCGAGCGTCTATTTGTATTTTTTGTATGTATTTTTGTGTGTATGTCAAGTAATAAATGTCACACACATAAATTTGTATGTTTCGTTTGTAGATCTATAGATTCGTGTATATATGTGTGTGTTTAGTGTATGTATAACACAATTTTTTTGTGTATTTACATGTATTTTTGTTTATATGTATTTTTCAACTTTATTTTCAAAAAAAAAAAATCAATGTTTATATGTGTATTTCATTTTTTAGATTCAAAAACACAAAAAAAAAAAAAAAAAAAAAAAAAAAAACCGATGGTGGATGGAGGCGGCAGTAGGAAGAAGAAGGAACCCTAATTTATTAGTTTTGTTGATTTTTGTATATAATGTGTACAAAATATTGGTATTTTTTGTAAAATTGAATAATGTTGGTATTTTTTATAATTTTGGTGTTAGAATTGTATATATTTGTAAATCTCCAAAAGAAAAAATATAGAATGTCATAACTCTTTATAAAAAATAGCCTTTAAAACAAAACATTGGTGCAAAGTACTATTTCCAAAATGTGAAATTGCAAAAGCTTTGTTGAAATCTAAAGAAAAATTACTTTGTGGGCTGTTTGTGCAAAAATGAGGAATTTATCATATCATTTTTTTTAAGGACTTTTTACCCTATAGACCCATAAAATTTAAAGTAGTTACAAGTAATACTCATTAAAAATTATACTACCCATAAAACTAAAAGTATTTATCCAACCTGCTCATTTATTATTGTATACTTTTGTTATGCCTTATAGTTGTATATCTTTGAGGTATACTGCATAAATTATGGTATAAACGTCTGGAGGATCATTTATTACTGTATACCTTTGTTATACCTTATATGTGGTATACTGCATAAACTATGATATACAAGTCTGGATGCGTAGAGTAGGTAAATAGTTTAGTGGGTATGTCGGGTAATATTTAAAAGTAATGGGTAGTGGCTGTAATTATTTTAGGTTTTGTGGGTACTTTTGTAAGTGCTCTTTTTTTAAAGTTAATTGGGCCTAACAATTTTGCAAGGACAATCCATTGTTTGGTAGTTTTTGGATGAATAACCATCATTTTGATAAATAGTCATCCATTTTTTGGCTTCCATCTCATTTTTGTTGAACTCTTAAACCGAAAGTTACTATCTAATAACATTATACAATATGATTAGGCAAACCAATAATAATATTATGATCTGTGAGCAAAACAACAATGATATTATGATCTGTGGTCTGCTTATTAGACGATGACAGATTTAACTTTAAAAAAAATCAACTTGTTCTTAAAATACATTTCGGGTGACTTTTCATTTAAAGTTGCGTTAAAGTATACCTAGCAGGTGAATTAACACAATCTTTTGTTTAAATGGTAAATAATATAACAACCATATTTAATAAATTAAAACACGATAATAAAGCCAGTTGTGTTTAGCAAAGGATTCGAGGGTGTCTTACACATTCCCGCGAGTCAATCGAGATCTTTTTCCGAATTCTGTGACGTAGACCATTGACGAGTCATTGGTGTTATAAAAATACACCCTTTTGGTGACTTGGCACACCTTTGAACTTGTCAAGTGGCGACTTCGAATCTCACAATTTTTAGTAATTTTTAAAGCATTAGTTACCGCCTTTAAAAAATGACCGCACTCGTAAATCTAATTTTTAGGGGCGTGACAATGAGTATGGTACTTATCATTGTAATTTTCAATACTGTGACCACTAGTATAGTATTTCTCTTCGTCGTTGAAACCAGTTTTTAGTGGAAACATGAGATGTCTCTGTTGAAACTATATTTTCGTCTTTCAAATTTTCTTGTTTTTATACTTTAGCATATTACAACTTAACTTTTCTTGCTTATTTGAACTTTGAAGGTAAAACTTGGCACTATAATATATGTTGTTTGTGATTCATGACTCTGATTTTATGCATAGGCTATAAAATCGAATAGTTAAGATATAATGAAAAGGTAACTATCTGGAATATAGTTCAAAATTAGAAGTTTTTTCAATGTCTTCATCTATTCTTTTGTAAATTGCCACCGGAAAAATATTAAGAGAAAAACTTTAAGGGAAATTAAAAGGACAATAACATTTCATTTTTTAGGTGGAGGGAGTAACGTTTCCAAACATAAAAAGGTTGTTGTTCCATTCAAAAGGTGGTGGAGGTATCGTTTTCTAACCCTTAAAGGTTACCGAGGTAAAGTGAAATTTACTTGTAGTAAATCGAGGGTCCTTCTATTGTTTGTTTCTATTCTCGAAAATATCCTCAAGATATAACATACTCATTCCATTTCAATTTATATGTAATAATTTTACTTGACACAAATGTTTTCTTTCTTTTTTTTTTTTTTCAAAAAGAAAATTTTTAAAACATGTGAAATTTGTCATAAATTTAGCATTTCGGAGTATAAAACTTTTAAGATGACTTGTGGTCTTAAATATCACATGCTGCAAAAGGTTTTCATTAAGGGTATGGAAAAGTTCAAACTGAATTATTTTCAAATTTATAAATGTAACAGTCTTTTTAAACCAGACAAATAAAAAACCAGTGACATTCTTTTTGAAAGGGATGCTATTTTCAAAAGCTTATTATTACTAAGGATGTGGTGGAATATCTTAGACCCCTTCACCCTTATCCATATTCAGGCATTGTGATTGCAGAATAATTTTGATACTAATGTTTCTCTTTAATGAGCCCTATGTGGCATGGTTTGCAACCGCTATAATATATGCTAAGAAAATTACATTTGAAATGAATATCAATCCAGAATTTCATCATAGATACTTCATATGATATATAAAAACAATTTGATAAGAATATTCATATTGAAATCATGAAGCTCTCTGGATTTGATTACTTCTTATATATAGTAGATCAAACAATTTTTTTAGTTCAAAATATATTCAAACAAATTGAGGCGTATGAAACATTTTTGGTTTAATTTCCTACTCTTGATCTTCTGATCCTTAGCTTGGGGAAGCTTTGCCGTCTAGGTGTCACATTGGTGTTTTTTTGGTGTGCTTCAACAACATCGTCAGTCTGGTGCATGAAAGCGCACTACTAAAAATCAGGAGTTTTCCCACTGAAGTTTTCCCACCAAAATTCAGTGGGAACCCTTTGTCCCACCAAAACGGTCGAACAATCCCGTTAATGAGGCATCCTCATTCAGTAGTTAGACTCATCCAACAACGTTAGAACGAAGTTTAAAAATAGTGGAACACATAATTAATTAGCAACTTCAGCTTGTTTATGATAGTCACGAGGCGAACTGCACAAAAAATCGTTCTTAGAACTGTTATATAGGAAAAGACAACACTTATATTACCTTGAAGTTTTGAACTAGTGAAGTTTTGATTTGAAAATTTGAATTTCATGACACATTAGCTAAAAATATACGTAAATAACATCCCATAGAGTGGCTACCTAGTATCAGGGGCAGATCTTCCTCTTCATTTGCGGTTCTCGGGAACACATAGTTCTTCCATGAAACTAGGTATATTATATATATATATTTTACATGTTTAATATGATGTTTAGGAACCCATATTATAAAAGTTTAAATGGTCAAGTGTTGGTTTACTGACACATAAAAATATGGATCAATCCTCATTTAAATGTCCTTTAATATTTTTTTTCCTTAATATCTCATCATATAAAATAATAATTAACATATATAAACAATAACTTTTTCAACAAAGGTTGTTCGCTGACTACTTCTGAGACACGATAACTCTTATATAGTAATGAACCCATACTCTTGAAACTCTGGATCCACTTCTACCTAATATCATTGAGAAAATTACTCAATAAGCACATGAGTAGTACTTATTTACTGTTTCTAGCCCCATTTTTCACTCCCTTTCTTTCTCTAGCCATTAGGTAATTTATAAATTAATTCACATATTTTATAAATAATAAAAAAAATTATCCCTTAATTTAAGGGTTTAGTTAATGCTGATCTCATATTTGTTAATATTATTTTAAGAATTAAAGACATGAGTTATTATAGGAGTCTATTATTATTATTTTTTAAAATCTCTTTATTGTTTTTTTCCTACTGCTAGTTAATAAAACATTTTCTTTCCATTAGTTAGTATGCGTAAGAACATATAATATTTTCATAACTATCAAATTCAACTTTTTTATACTTTCTTACCATAAACAGGACATAGACAATAATATATTAAAATATTAAAATATTAGATATGCAAGTATTTTAGGATTACTTAAGAATATTTATTTATATATTATTAACTGTATTTCATAAAAAAATATTTATCCACTGTATTTAGGGATTAACCACAATTTCAAATATTAAATAATATCTAAATTTTTGATACATTTAGTAACTAAATAAATATTACATACACAATATGTTAGTATATAAATATTAATTAAATATTAATATTAATATATAAATTCTAATTAAATAAATATTACATACACAATATATTAAAATATTAAGTGATTAAACATTAAATACACAATATGTAATAAAAAAATATAGATATCATACATATATCGTATATCAAATAAATAATATTAAAATTATATTGATATCTAATAAATATTAATATATAAAATATTAATATTGTATAAATATCTAATAAAATATATAAAATATAAATATCATACATATATTATATATCAAATAAATATTAAAATATCATACATATATCGTGTATCTAATAAGTATTAATATATAAAATAGTAATATTTTATAAATATCTAATAAAATATATAAAATATTACTAATATCATAAATATATCGTGTATCTTTTAAATAAAATATAAAATTTTTATAATTATATGGTATATCTAATAAATATTAATAGATATAAAATAAATATTAAAGATCATACATATATTGTGTATCTAATAAATATTAATATATAAAATAATAATTCAATAAATATTACATACATATGTTAAAATATTAAGTGATTAAATATTAAATATACGATATGTAGTAGTATATATTAAATATTTAATAAATATATTAATATTTACTATTTTAATACAATATATCAATATTTGAATATGGTGTATATTCAATATTTATTTATTTTAGTATTTTTTATTATTAGTTTTAGGTGATATGTATTTTGTTTATGCAAATATTAAATATGGCGACTAAAATATAAAAAATAAAAATAGTATTATGCAAATTCTTTTTTTTAGGTGATATATATTTTATTTTTTTAGCATTGATATATATCTTTTATTTAAGAAAAATAATATTATATAATTATTAACACTAAGATTTTTTTTTATTATTTTAGTGTAATGTTGTGGCTACTAAAAGTAAGGGCGAAAGAATAGTAAATATTTTCATATGAACTGCTATTTATGTAAAGAACCCTATATCATTTCCACCTTGTAAACACAACGTTCTTTCAGTCCATATATTAGCTATAGGCCCACTTTCCTATTCAGCAAAATATCACGATCCCAGTTCTATAGCCTAAACCTCTTAAGGAGAATGTTTCCATGGAAAGAAGAGCGTCTTAGGCATGGACAATTGAAAGGTGGATGTAGGTCTTAAAAAGGAATACCAAATGGGCTTGGACTCTAAAAAGAAGGAGTCTTTTTCATATATAGCCAAAAACAAGTCTGGTCTTACTTTCAAACAGACTCTAGGACGGTTGCACAAAGGCTAGCCAATATCTACCTTATGCAAATATGGTTAGGCAGATTTTGCTCCATAAAACTAACGTGAATAGAATTAAACAATTAATAGAATCAGCTTATATTTAGGAATCCTAATCATAATAAAAATCCTTATTTTCCTATTATATATCCACTCCACCCTAAAAATTAGGCAAAAATTTCACTGACCTATTATAATCTCACATAAACGCGTGTCTTCATTTGGCACTTGCCTCTATTTATGGCACTGTATAAACGTTTTGCAAATAATAATTATAATATTCAACGAGTATGCATTTGGTATGCATACATTATTCACTATGCATATGGTCTGTATTAAATAAGTAGGTATTTGATATGCTTACATTATTCACTGTGATAATATTTAACAAGTACGTACATGGTATGCATGTATTATTCATTATGCATAAAATCTGTATTCAATAAATATGTACGCGTTATGCATCTAAAACTTTGTAAATATGGATACATATACAGTTACCGTACGTGAAATGGATTTTCGGGATGATGTACTCATTCATTTACTGTTGTTTATCCACGATAAAGTATTAATTTAGCTTGGGGAATTAAATCCCACAATCCCTTAATTTGTGGCTTTGGGGAATTAAATCCCACAATCCCTTAATTTGTGGCTTAAAAGATGGACATCTATTATATTTAGAAAACGGCTAGGAAAAGAAGTATACAAATGGTAAATGTTTAGAATGGGTAAAAAACCTAAAATATGTTTATTTTCTGTTAAGAGTTGTTTAGAATGTTTAATTGGCGTAATTTTCTCAAAAAGGAGTAGGGAAACTTTCAAAAAAAGACACATATTATTTTTCATGTATAACACCTATTCCTAAAATTACAAATTTTATCATTCCTTCATAAAAAATACCCTAGCTACCAAATCTCCCCTTCCCCAGTCACTAAGCCGCCGGCAGACACCCTCCCCCGCCAGTGGTGTCGGTACTCTTTTGTATTTTACTAAATTTATGTTGTTTATTGCGTCTACATCGTTGCTTTTGACAATTTTAAACACACAATCTTCCCCAAAAAATAAATTATATATGAATATACATAGATAAATACGTAGCAATGAGAGAAATGCAAAAATATACATAAAAAAGGTAAAAATTTATGTAAACATCCTTAATATACAAATTTATTCACTCGCATATACACACTTATACAAATTTATACAATTTTATACATGTATATAAAATTGTATAAACTTGCGGTATACTGCTATCTCGGAAAAAGGGTGACAAGTGGGGAAATATTCGATAATATGGGTCATTTTTGGTAATTTTCGTCTTTTGCTTGACTTTTAGTGTAAGTATCCCAAAGAAGTATATATATGGGCCAAGAAGATCTAGTCCATGTATAATAGGAAATTTTGAGTAAAAATTTCGCGTAGGGGCCTGTTTGGCGCGCTAATTGATTCGTAGCCACCAAAAATAAATTCGTTGAGAAATAGCCATCTTTGGTGGGACTTTGAACATGTTAGTTCAACGTCCCAGTATAAAACACGGGGATCACTTGAACACCAAACCCAATATAAAATACTGGGACTTTATATATATATAAAGAACCAGGGGGACTATCCCATTATAAAATAATGAGACTTTGAACATGTGTAGTTCAAAGTCCCAGTATAAAAATCTGAGACTAGTTCGGACTGTTTGCCAATATTAATGGAGTGTATGTGCGCGCGGTGGCTATTCCTCAATTAATTATGAAACGGTAGATAAATTTCATTTTACGCATAAAAAATGGCTACGCTTCAAATCTTGCAAATTTTGAGGAAGAGCTACTGTATTTAGTGCTGGTAGAGTAACCATCAATATTTGTAAAATTTAGAAGCATAACCACAATAGATTAATTTACGGACAAATTCATGAATTTCAATTTCGAACTCACCAAAAAACTCTTGGAGCTTGAAGTGAAAAATCTTGAATTTCATAAAAAATATCATGGGAATTGGAAATCCTAGTATTTTTCTTGAAAAATGGGACTTTTCAATTCAAACCTTTAAAACTTTTCCTGAAGTATCCACACTAAAAAAACCTGAAGTTGGAGTGCAAACTCCAGAGAAGAATCCCGAAGTTTGAATGGAGTAGTTCATTTAAAATTTTGCAAATGGTGGCTATTCATTTATCACCGATAAGAAAAGTGGTTACTCGGTCATTTATCACCGATAAAAAAAAAGTGGCTACCCGGCCTATTTGGGGGAAGTGCACCAAAGGCCATTTTTGGCAGTGATCTTTGATTTGAGGCCACTTTTTTTAATTTTACATGAGAGGCCACTTTTTTGAACTTCAATTTTTTAGGGTTCAACTGCACACAAATTCATCCCACAAGAATTGAAGTTCAACTTCAGCCCACCACAAGGATTAAAGTTCAACTTCAGCCCACAAGGGTTTGAGGTTTACGCATCTATACCTAAAAGTTCAGGCCTTACAGATTGAAGTTGAAACTTCATAATTTAGACATGAACTTCAACCCACAAGGTTTGAACTTCAGCCCACAAAGATTGAAGTTCCAAAAAGTGGCCTCTCATATAAGACCAATAAAAAAAGTGGCTTCAAACTAAATATCAGTGACAAAAATGGCTTGTGGATGAAAATTTTACGGCCTATTTCTCTCCATACTTGACCCAATAGCCCAAAACGAACAAATTACCTAAAAAGAGCTACTTTATGGGGGTAAATGACAAAACTATGACACTTAAGGCAATGGTTTGCCAAATTGACTCCACTAAGAGTGGTTTAGCAAGAATGGCCTTCTTTAACTTAAATAAATCTTTTGGACTAAATTACCACTGAACAAATCATATAAACACAGCATATAACCCAGTCCTTCCCTCCATTAACTCTGCGACTTATTTTCAGACCTTCGTCCCTTTACTCTTCCAACTGATTAACCTAAGAACTCAAATTTTCAGAAAAAAGAAGATTCAAAGGTAAGTTTCTTCAATATTTCATTAATTTTACGTAGTTTTTAAATTAAATTTTGCATAATTTCATCATAAATTCGTGGAATTTAGTTTTTGTATAATCACAGATTAGCTACTGCGATTTGTGAATTTTGATGATAATGATTGAAAACTACTGCTAGATAACGTCACATTGATTTTCAGTTGCTGCAAAAAGAAATTATATTACTTTGAATCTGTATTTGCTGAAGAATTTACGAATAGAAATTGCAATTACTCTTATTTAGTCGCAACTGCATTGCTTTGCCTAAATTAACTTGAGATAAGATGATATATGTTAATTGGTGCTAACAGAAAAAGCTTTTTAAGATCTGTTGCAATGTAATGTGTTTGTAATGGACTCGCTGCCTTGTGGGCAGCACTTGCAGTTGAACTGCAAACAATTGTTGTTACATAAACTCTACATGTGTTGCCTAATATGCAGCACTTTTCATTGCCTGAAGTGGTCCCTTGTAAGTGTTGCCCACAGGGCCACACTACATGTAGAGTAGCTCTGGTTTAAATGTGGAGTAGCTCTACATGTGCTGCCTAATAGGCAGCAGTTTTGAATCCATAGTGTCTTTTCAAGTGTTGCCTTGTGGGCAACACTTGAAAGTTTGGTGCAAAACAAAAATGTATAGGGATCTCTACATGTGGTGCACAACAGGCAGCACTTTACGTGTGTACTAAATTGCCCTACTAGTTGTGGCTTCTTGTTGCCAGTCAACCTCCAACGCCTACGTACACCACTAAATAAAGCAAAAATTGAATAATGTAGAGTGTATGAATGTTGTTCTCGCGAAAAGCAGGAAGCTGCCTATATTGGGATTGATAGATTGCATCCAAAACAAGCTCCAAAGTTGGTTATATGAAAGGAGAAATGATGCACGAGCCACATTTCATGACCTCACACGTCTGGCCGAAGAAGAGCTCACCAACATGATTCCTTCTGCCTTTAGGCTGATAGTAAGTAGCTCTTGTTCAATAAAACTAATGACTTATAGCTCTGCAAACAAACACTCATGTAACATTTCACTTTTTTGTTTACTTGATATTATCTTTTGCTTGCAGGTAAATCCAAGCAATGACACAAGTTTTACTGTCAAAGATGGAAAAGATGAATTAACCGTAGATTTAAAGGAGAGGTCCTGCGGTTGCTTACAGTTTCAGACGGACGAACTACCATGCATCCACGCCATTGCAGCAATAGAGAGAAGAAATTTGAACAAGTCGACTTACTGTGCACACTGGTTCAAAAGAAACACTTGGATGCAAACTTATCAGGGAGAAATTCTTCCAGTGGGAAGTGACAGCTCGTGGGATGTTCCACAAAGTATAAAGGAATTCATTGTACACCCACAGAATGCAAAAAATTCAGCTCGGTAGGAGACTAACAAAAAGATATGTTTCAAGAGCAGAATTCTTCAAGAGTAGGATCAGATGCTCGAGATGCAAAAGAATTGGACACAATAGAACAAGTTGTCTCCACACTCTGGTCCAACGTCCACATGCAAGAAGATATAGAAACAGAGCTGGAGCTGTGGCATGAATATGTTATTTTCTTATGATATTGCATTAAATTTGTCAACAAATACTTTTCGTTTTGCTGTAAGCACAACTATTTCTCATTTTCGTTAAAGTTACGTGAACACATTCAATCCAAAAAATTTGCAAAATAAGAATAGGTTTCCCATTCATTCTCGCTGCAGTTCAAATGCCTTAAAGTATGGGCAGATAGGCAACACTTATCCCAAACCTGACTTTGACTGGATTAACTGCCCAAAGTGTTGTCCGGATGGCAGCAGTTTATGTTTAACTCATCAAAACCTTCTCCAAGATCCCATGAACTGATGCCAACACAATACTTTACCATTGTGTTTAGATACAAGTGTTGGCAAATGGATAACAGTTGACCCCAAATCCTTACCAACACTCGACACCCAATTCTTATTGACTTGCTGCTTAGGCAACACTTGGCCTACATCCCCCATAAACTATATCCCTTAACAGGATGCCTGATAAGCACTACTTGACCTACACCCCTCACAAACTAGATCTTTTAACATGCAGCAGCACTTGGCATCGACCCCCTACCCAAAATCCCAAAGCTAATACACTTGAAATGCTGCTGCCTAGGCAGCACTACACCCCCAAACTCTCACAAAATTCACCAAGCGAAATTCCCTATAAATGTTGCAGTGTGTTTAGATACAAGTGTTGGCAAATGGGCAACAGTTGATCCCAAATACTTACCAACACCCCACATCCAATTCCATTGAGTTGTTGCCTAGGAAACACTTGGCCTATATCCCTCACAAACTAAATCCCTTAACTGGATGCCTTACAAGCAGCACTTGACCTACACCCCTCACAAACTAGAACCTTTAACAGGCAGAACTTGGCATCCACCCCATATCCAAATTTCCAAAGTTAATACACTTGAAATGAGGCTGCCTACAGGCAACATGTCGCCTTCACCCTCCCACAACTTATCTCACACAATAACCTTGGAGTATTGCCTCCAAGGCATCACATAAATATCAACAACTCACTAAATTTCCTAAGGCAAACAACATTCAATAATTTGCCAGAACAACACTTCACCGAACCCTTAGACAAATAACAAGTCCCCTCTCCCTCACATCCAACAAGATGAAAAGTCTAGGTAAAAGAATAAAAATGTGGAATACATGAAATAGTGCTTAAATATATAATTAATAACATTAATATAGTGCAACAGAACCCAAATTCGAATGTAAAATAAAACAAGAACAAAGTCAAAAGTCTGTTATACTATTACAAAATTACATTGAATCTAAATAGTACTTTTTTTCTAAATCGTCTGCCGTACAAAATGTCTCGATCTCCATATTACTAGATGATGTAACAGCCACAACATCTTCTGAGTTGTCCAACAGATGGAATGATGGCATATCATAATCATAATCAAATCCATATTTTTGTCTTTTACTAGCAACGACATCCTCAGAAACAGTTGGTTGATTTATAAACTCTTCCATCTCGTTTATGGATTGCACCAACAACTTCCCCTGTACCAGTAAAAAATACAATATCAACATCCAAAAAATAAAAACAAGAATAAAAAGGAAAATATCTACTACTAAGCAGTAAGGAAAGTGCAGCTTGATAGGCAGTATTTTCTATACAAAAACACAACTTATACTTGATGTTCTGATATCAACGGTTGCCCACGGGGCAACATTTTCTAGAAAAAGGAAGACTATGCTTGAGTCTTATGTCAATTGTTGTCCTGTGGGCAACACTTTTGAAAGTAAAAAGAATAACAAACTACACAGCCAACACTTTACTAAAAATTAAATTAACTACATAATTAATATAAATAGTTCAACTGTTGCCCTGTGGGCAATAATTTCGACCGTTAAAGCAAATCAAAGTGCAATGACAATACTATAATAAAAATTATATTAAATACCTAATTAAAATAATTAATATAACAAATATAAACACTATTGATTAACAACAAAATTTAAACATTCACGGAACAAAAAATTAGATAAATAATAAATATCAACAAAGAGAAAAGACAAATTCACAGTAAACTAAACAAATAAAAAAAAAAGAAGAATGAAACTAACCCTAATTCGAAGAGAGAGAGAGATAGAGAAGAGAGAGAGAGAGAGAGGAAAAAGAAAAGGGGCGGCTAGGACATAGGATTAGGGCTAATATTGGTCAGGGGTAAAATAGACTTTTCATATGTTTAAAAATGAGTAGGAGGCCATTTTACTAAAACATTTCTTAGTAGGGACAAAATAACATAACCAGGGATAAGGGGGTACATGGGGTGAAATTTTTTGAATTTATAGGGCGCCGATCAAGGAATTGGGAACATTTGTAAAATTTTAGAAGTATAACCACTATAGTTAAAATTTAAGACAAATATATAGATTTCAACTTAAAACTACAAGACGAACTCCTGGAGTTTGAATTGATAAATCTTGAATTTCTTGAAAAATTTCTAGCTTTTGAAAATCCTAAAACTTTTTTTGGAAAACAAAACTTTTCAGTTCAAACCTCAATAATTTTCCTAACGTTTCTCTATAAAAGATCCTGAAATTAGAGTGTAAATCCTGTGAAAAATCCCAAAGTTTGAATGGAGTAACTATTCATCTAAAACATTGTAAACTTCATTGATCATCAACATGGCTGCCTAAATTTCACTCCGTACTAGACCCAATAACCCAATACAAACAAAGCTAAAAAGAGATACTTCACCAGGAGTTGATAGAGTAGTGCTAATATTTGCAAAATTTTAGAAGCAAAGCAACAACAGATTAAACTTAGGACCAATTCATGTATTTCAATTTAAACATTGGGAAGAACTTATGGAGTTTAAAGTGATAAATACTTAATTTCATGAGAATTGAAAATTATAGGGTTTTTCTCATGGATCAGGATCTTGTCCATTACTTTTTGGTGCACTATTATTCAATAGTGGTGTAGATTAGCGCCATGTGTTCACCTACTTAATTCATGGTTTAGATTATTTTATTATTAAACAACTAAATATGATTAGTGTAATTTTAATCAATTTTTTTAAAGACAACATTACCTAACAGCAGCTATTAACTTTAACATCTCTGACATTGTTAACTAACCAAATACAGCGTCACTATGTGATTCACTGAATCACTTAGAAAAGATTTATCAAAAATTAGTTAAACAAAGAGAGTATTTGAAAAGGCAAAATAATTCAATCATAATTTTTACAATTAAAAATAATCTATTAAAAAAATTATTACTAATAAAATAAAAATAAGTGAGGTTAGCATAATATCATAAACTACAAATGGGGTTGGTGTTACGAAATTTATATTGTAGAGGTCTCTATAATTATCAGTATAAGATAACATGAAATATCAATTTGAATAAATTAAGCCATAAAATAAAATATCATTACAAAAGAGGGCTCTTATAGAAACCACTCATTGTATTTACAAGAATAAAAGAAAGTTTTTTTTATTATTAAAATTAAATTATCTTATTTAGTGGTTTAGTAGTAAAATAATCTCATCCATGAATAAGTAGGTGGACACATGACGCTAATCAATACAACTATTGAATAATAATGCACAAAAATAATATTCCATCCGTTCCAATTTATGTGGCAGTATTTTCTTATTCGTCTGTTTAAAAAAGAATGACAACATTCTAAATTTGGTAACAATTTAACTTCAAAATTAAAGTTTTGCCATTACTGAAATGATTTACAACCACACAAACATCTTTGCCTTATTTTGCACCATAAATTTCAAAAGTCTTTCTTTATTTCTTAAACTCTGTGCGGAGTCAAACAACGACACATAAAGTGGAACGGAGAGAGTAATGGATAGGATCCCAATCCTTTTCTCATAGGCGCCCGTAAACTTCGGCAAAATTCCTGTGTATACATGTAATTATCTTTGAGAAATATTAATATATGACAGAGGGATCCGCAAAGGTGTTCATTGGTGCAGTTGGTTTAACGCTAGCCCATACAGTGCTCTGGTTTACGAAACACCAGTGTTCGAATTCCCTTGGTTGCTTTCTTTTTCTTTTTCAATTCCTTTTCTCTTCATTGCATTTGCACTTCTATTCTATGTATGGTGGCCTGTGGGTTTTTCTGAGTTAAAATCTTAACTTTGGGAAATTAACCAACAAAGTCATTCTGCTTTATTGGTCCCAAAAAGATCACTCAACTTAGAGAAAATATCTTTAAAAATAATTTTTGCCGGATTTTGCACCATAAACCATCGAAAATCTGACGTGGCTTTATAAAATATTTTTATATAACCATAGGTCCCACTTTCTTTGCCATGTAGGACTTCTTTAATAGTTACTCCGTTACCGACAAGTGCAATGCACGTATATTCCTAATAACTAGTACAAAAATTATAAATATTTACTAATAAGCGTGTATATTTGCTAGTAAATTAAAGAAAAAAATGTAAATTTAAAGTATTGATATATCAAATCATTTACAATTGATATTTTTTATTTTCTCAGTACATAATCAATACTAATTAAACATTACTATTGTACGAAGGTCAGTAATTAATATTTGAACAATTTTAACTATGCAAAATTTATAATATCAAGTATTTAGCTTGATATCAATATATTTTCTTGGTTTTTATTTTTTTATGCTAATGACAAACTGTTATTATGCACTAGGAATTAGGAGTACAATAAATAATTATTTGGCATTCGAACTTGATATATTATAAAATATGCATGATTATAATCGTTCAAATATTAATTACCGGCCTTCGTATTATGCTTATGTATTACGATAACAAAAAATATCGAACGGAAAGGATTTGATATATCAATACTTTAAATTTATATTTTTTTCTTTAATTTACTAGCAACTATACACGCTTATTACACAATATTCATAATTTTTGTACTAGTTATTAGGAATACACATGCATTGCACTTGTCAAAAAACGAGCAAGTAACTATTAAAAAAGTCCTATATGACAAAGAAAGTGGGATCTACGATTATATAAAAATATTTTAAAAAGCCACATCAGATTTTCGGTGAGTGACGGTGCAAAAACTGGCAAGAATTACTTTTGAAGATTTTTTCCCCTAAGTTGAGTGACATTTTTGGGACAAACCAAAGCAAAGTGACTTTAGTGGTTAATTTTCTCAAAGTTGAGTGATCATTTGAGATATTAACTCGATTTTTCTTAATTAGCTTCCAGATGCAGCCTTTCCTTTTTTTATTTTTTAAGCCTTGTTTATTATTTCTTGTTTACTTTACTTTAATTCGTATCTAAAATCGACTGAACATGCCATCTTTTATCGGTCTTTTTTACTAGAGATTAATTATGCTGGATTTAGTGGTGCACCCGCTACCGTTAATTCCTGAGCCCGCCTCTCAATTTTTTCTTGAAAACAAGACTTTTCAGTTCAAACCTCAAGAGTTTTTTTATGAAGTTTCTCCCAAAAACAAATCCTGAAATTGGAGTTTAAATCCTTCGAAAAATCCCGAAGTTTGAATGGAGTAACTATTCATCTAAAATTTAGCAAATAATGGCTATTCATTGACCAACGATATAAAAGTCAGTCGTAAATTTCACTCCATACTAGACCCAATATACGAACAAATCATCGTGGACCGAATGAGCGATATCCTTGGGAGAAATTTCATTTAGACAGAATATTCAATCAATAAACTTCAAAGAGAAATCAGACTTTCGTGATCAAAGGACATGGACGCAACAATCTCACCAAAAGCGTACAATAAATGAACGAGCACATCAACAATATTTCACATTAACAAGCCTTCTACACAAATGTCTCCACATTTTGAAAGTTTCTAAACTGAAATTTTTTTCTTACAAAAGGTAATGTATATTTGACCTTTATTGTCTATTAGTTGATAACCTAATAGCTAAGAAATTACGACAATTAAAGGTAAAACCTTTAACTTAAAGAAGTCACTTTGATCAACTTACAAATAATCAATATATAGAAAACTACAATAAAGTAAAAGTGTGAAAGAGGGAGATGGTGACGTTTATCCACTACAAATAGTGTGATAGGTACAAATCAGCAATGCCAGGGTGAAGGAAGAGGAAAAAAGGTTGAGAAATCGAACTACCAAACATAAAAATAATTTCTTAGTGCTGGAAGAGCTGTGGGTGGGTTGAGGGTCTGAGTGTGGGGTTGGGGCTATGAACTCTTTGGCTCTTTACTTTATGTAAGGTCATAAGTAGTAAGACCATATGTCTCCCAGCTAGGAAGCAATTGATTTGGCTTCTTCTTTTCTTTTTCTATTCGATAGTGATACTAATGGATACTCATAAATCCTCCTTGTTTCTCCTCCCCATCGAATAATCATAAAAGTAATGCACATCCATTTTCTTAAACCATATATATAGAGGTGTGTGAGGGAGCACCTTCAATAAGTTCGAGTACGTAATGTTGATTGTGCACCTCGACTTTTTTCTATAATTAGTTGTTAAGGTCTAATTGCAAAGATAATTGATAGTATGTATTCTATACCTTCCAATTAGAACGAAGATGACAAATAAGGAAGAAATTGAATAGCTTTTCTCTTCAGCAGAAGAAAGTTAGTGCACCTACAAAGCCAAAAGCCAAAAAAAGAAATGCCCCACCATTCCCACATATAAGTACACTAGTTTCTACGAACGTGCGTTGCACGTTGATACCATATTAATTTTTAAAACCTTGCATAAAAGAAGAGCATAATAAAAATGATATAATAAAGTATTGTAGTCTTCTATATTGTAAAATGATATCATCAAAACAACACTTTGAGAAAATAATTATGCTTTGGAAAGAATGAATCATGCTTGGGAGAAAATAATTATGCATGAAACAACACTTTGAGAAAATAATTATGTTAATAATCTGCTAACATAACACAAAATAATAAAATAGAAAAAGAAAAGATAAGAAAGTTCGATCAATGACCCGAGAAAGCAAAATCAATTATAAAATGGGCCATGCCTAATAATTAAAGTGTATGAGTATTGACATATAACCACCAATAATAATAATAATTGAAGTTTAATCTATAGATTAAAGTTGTAAATTAAAATTTAAATGACTTAATAATACTAATAATAATAATAATAATAATAATAATAATAATAATAATAATAACTATAGATTAAAGTTGTAAATTAAAATTTAAATGACTTAATAATACTAAGAATAATAATAATAATAATAATAATAATAATAATAATAATATAAAGAAATACCTTATCGGTTCTCTGTACGGTAATAGTAAAGAGATATAGAAACCGTTACCATACCGATATCTTATCGGTATTGAAAATTAATACCATTACTGAACCAATAATCGTTATACCGATACCGTTAAGCTTATCGGTAGCGGTAACGGTTCAGGTAACGGTACCGGTTCGGTTTTGCACACCCCTAACTTGTTGATGTGTAGATGTACACATCAACGTTACTTTTTATAAGAAATTATTTTTTATCTTTACAACTTTTAGCTAACACGGGTGATGGATATAATTTATTGATATATTTTTATAGTTAAATATTAAGTATTTTAAATAAAACGTGAATAAATATATCCATCTCTCGCATATTTTCTAACATATTTTGCAGGAAGAAGAAGATATTCAAAGTGAATAAAAATAAGGGAAAAATCATTGATGATTTCACTATTCATAGTGCGACTATAACACTGATAGTCATGTCCGTGATTTTTATACGCTGAAGAACAAAGAGCAAGACGGAAGAAATCTTCTCTCTTCAACTCACCTTTGCATCTATGAAGAACTCATTAATTTCACCTTACCTAGGCATATTTGGAAGCCTTAAGCTTATGGTTTCATCTATAAATAGATGGCCAAAGTTTGTAAGAAGGATATCAATTGACTTGCAAGATTTCTCTTGCTTTCCCTTTCTTTCTCTCTTTTAAAGTTTGTGTAGTTTTCATCTTTTTTAGAAGAAATACTACTTTCTTCATAGTCTTTATATTTTTAAAGTTATTCTTACTCCATAATGGAGTAATCTCTTTTGTTGGGATAGTTGATGAAACTCAGTATTATTTATAATACTTATCTCAGTTTTAATACATGCTTGGCCTGAAACTTTCTAATCAAATTTTAATACTGTGCTAGAATTATAGTTTTTACTTAATCAATATTTTCACATCCCTCTATTTTATCTCCAGGTTATTGTTATATTAATTTTGTAATTCTCACGGAGCAAAATTAATGTATGATAACTGACGAATAAAATAGTATAGTAAAAACTATTTTTCCAAGTCCGTAATCTTGTTTACCTCAGTTTTAATTCTCACGGAGGAATTATTGTAGGTAAGATTATTGATATCCGTAAAAATATTCTCACGAAGTTTTTACTACTTTTTAGCACAATTCAGGCAAGAAAAATATTTCGGTTTAATCGTCACTAGTTATAATTTGATTAATATGCATAACCTCACGGAGTGTTATTAATTGATTATTTTTAGTGAGAAAAATATCTAATTGAATTAGCAATAAGCAATTATTCTTAAGAGAAATACATGTCAAAACTGAGATATTTATTATAAGTATTACCAAGTGAATTTAACGATTCCCAACTCTTTTTAAATTTGAAATCTTCCGGAAGTTCTTTCTTTTAGTTTAAGTAAATTTAAATTAAAAACTCACTTTTCATCAATTTGATTCTCTCAAATAGTAATTAAAATACTACAAGTCCGTAGCATAGAATACCCAATCTCTGTGGGACGATATCTTAAACTATATTAGAATTTGACAAGAACGAGCAAACAATTCCTATGCACTTTGGACCTCGTCAAATTTTTGGCGCCGTTGCCGGGGATTGGCGTACATCTACTTCGGACTGAATATTTGATTACTAATTTGAGGACCTATTAATATAATCTACTAAATACTACTATAACTATAACTATTGATTACTAAGCTCTAACAATATTATATTGACTACTGCTTCCACATTCGTATATTTGTTTCTAACACTTTTATTTCTTTTAGTATATCTATTATTATTATTGTTAACTTTCTTTACCATTACTCGCATTTTCGTTATTATATCCTAATAGTGATATATCTTACTCTATCATCTTTCATTGTTATTCCTTCCGCTTACTATTTTTGGTCACTTATATATTTTTTTTATTATAACTAACATATTTACTATTTTCTTTTCTCTCTCTTTGTTTAAGCATAACTACTTATTGTTTTGTTAGTAACGTCTCTCCTTTATAAAAAAATTATACTATTTTTATAATTTGTACCTATACTATTAACTGTTACTAATACTATAATTCCTTAACTACTGTTATTTATTAGTATTATCAATAGTTTCTACTGCTACTTTTATCTATAGTATTATATTATTTATTTTCATTTAAATATTTTCTTATTATGTATTGTTATATCATTGCTAGTTATTTTATTTGAACTATATACCATATTTCAATTATTTTATTTTATTTTGTTTTTACCAACTTTTGTTTTTCTAATTATAACTTCTCTTATTATCACTACGATTAATACTAGCTACTTTACTTTACCACTCTTATTAAAATATAAAAATAGTATTGTTTCCTTTTCATAGGTATTGGTACTACTCACTGTTTTTGTATTTTCTTTTTATTATTAGTGTTAGTATAATTTTATTATTATATTATCTATATCGTCTATCATTTTTCCCCTAATTGTTATAAATATTATTTTATATTATATTTACAATATACTAGTATTTATTTTGTTTTCTTAGTTTTTTTCTTCTTCCTCTCTTTTCTGCAACTACTAGTCTACTATTCAGTACTACTTTACAAATACTACTTTTCAAACCTTAACTGCTTACTATCTTTTTTTTGTCCTTTTTGTTATCTTTATATCTATTACTATTAATAATATAGCTATAATCTCTAACACTAGTATAAATTTTGTACCATCGTGTCTATCACCGTTTTTAACTACCTCTATCACTACTATTGTTATTACTGTGTTAGTATTATCTTAACTTTGTCTTCTTTCCTCTCTGTCATTATTAAGTTTTACTCCTATAATATTATTTTTTTTTATATTTAATTTGAACACTACTCCTCTACTTGTGAAACTAATTAGACAATATTATTATCTATTTTATTTTTTTTTACAAAACTTCTACTACTAATTATTTCTACATTTTAGTATTTTCTTATAATACTTTTATTACAAGTACCTTAAAAAAAAAAAATTCTTTCTTTAACAATTTCAAGTAGTTTATGACCCGCTCTTCTAATAAAGAGTTGGTCATTTACGATCCTGAAATTGAAAGATCTTTGAGATTGTGCAAAAAAGGACAACCATCATCTTCTCAAAGCGTAATTTTTGAAAAAATGGAGCACCAATTAGGAGATGACAATAACCCATTGGGAGTCCCACCACCAATCCATGTAGAGGATCAGTTTGATGAAGTGGCACCAAGACCTGCAAACAGAATTCTAAGGGATTATGCTAGACCAGACCGCTTCAACTGTGAATCTAGTGTCAGGAACCCACCTGTAGCAGCCAATAACTTTGAAATTAGGACCGGCCTAATTCAAACAATTCAACAGTCTTGCACCTTTACTGGTGATCCAAGTGAAGATCCACATAGTCATTTAATTGATTTCTTGGAACTAGTTGAAACTGCTAAATATAATGGAGTGCCTCCTGAAGCAATTAAGTTAAGACTATTTCCTTTTTCTTTAAAAGGAGATGCCAAGACTTGGTTGCGAAGTTTGCCTCGAGGTTCTATAACCACATGGGACCAGATGACACAAAAGTTTTTGAACAAATATTTTTCCCCTGCTAAAACAACAAAGTTAAGACAAGATATTTCTAATTTCTTGCAGACTGACACTGAGTCAGTTTATCAAGCATGGGAAAGATTAAAATCAATGTTAAGAAAATGTCCACATCATGACATTCCTGAACACATGCAGTTGTATATTTTCTATCATGGACTAACACGTTCTTCTAGAAATGTGATAGATGCAGCTGCAGGAGGTTCCATCATGGGAAAGACTACAGAAGAAGCATTGCAATTGCTGAATGAAATTTCTGAGAATGCCATCCAATGGCCATCTGATCGTGTAACCATCAAAAAGGCTGCTACGGTAAATCAGGCAGATGCTTTTAATACACTAACACAACAGATTGCCTCCTTGGCACAAAAGTTTGAATCTTTTCAGGTGAATACACAACAACAAATCCAGTCCGAGGCTTGTGACATGTGTGGAGGAAACCATCTTAACCATGAATGCCGAGCAAACAATCAGAATGATGAGCAGGCTAATGTGATCGGTTACAAGTCATACCCTTTTGGAAGCCCAATGGCACAGAAACATCCAGGATTTCAATGGAGCAATCCAAATGGTGCTGAGAACTCTCAAAGCTTCCAGAAGCAACCAACACAGGATCTACCTGGATACCAAAATCAAAATCGTGGGCAATCAAATTTCAGGCCATATCAACAAGCAGCTCCATATCAGCAAAGGCCTCAACAAGCTCATTCAAGTCTTGATGACTTGTTGTACAAGTACATTAAGGCCACTGATGAAAAGATGGAAAGCCAAAACTCAACCCTCAAAAACTTGGAAATTCAGGTAAGCCAATTGGCAACTCTTGTTTCAGAAAAGATTCAAGGTCCCTTACCAAGCAATACGGAGAAAAATCCAAAGGAACACCTTAAGGCCATCGCCTTACGGTCAGGTAAGAATCTTGATAATCCATATGCTGACAGACAGGAAAAGAACCATTTTGAACACCAGACAGCAAAGGGTAAGAATGTTGAAATACAATCTGATCCATCAGAAGAGAATGAAATCAAGAAAAAAGATGAAAAAAATTTTGAAAAAATAACTCCTCTCCCTGTGACAATCCCTTTTCCACAAAAAATGAAAAGAGAAAGGCTTGACAATCAGTTTGCAAAGTTTTTGGAAATTTTAAAACAGATTCACATTAATATTCCTTTTACTGATGCTTTATTGCAAATGCCTTCATATGCTAAATTTTTGAAAGAAATTTTGTCAAGCAAAAGGAAATTGGAAGAAGTGTCTGTGGTAATGCTTACTGAAAAATGCAGTGCTATACTTCAAAATAAGCTACCACAAAAACTCGGTGATCCGGGAAGTTTTACAATTCCATGCACTTTAGGAGGAGTATATTTTGAAAAAGCACTTTGTGATTCTGGAGCTTCAATAAATCTGATGCCATTTTCTATTTTTAGAAAATTGGATCTTGGTGACATAAAAAATACTGTTGTCTCTCTTCAATTTGCTGATCAAAGTACTAAGAAACCTAAGGGAATTATTGAAAATGTGCTTGTGAGAGTAGATAAATTTGTTTTCCCTGTAGATTTCATAGTACTTGAAATGGAAGAATGTCCTGATGAGCCAATAATTTTGGGTAGACCTTTTCTTGCTACAGGTAGAGCAATTATAGATGTCCATCAAGGACAACTAATTTTGAGAGTAGACGAAGAAAGAGTCATTTTTGATATGCACAAGATTCTAAAATTTCCCGGAGATGAGACATCATCTTCTTGCTTTTCAATTGACATGATTAGTGATCTTGCAGATGAATTCAAAGATGACCAATTGATTTCAGACTCATTGGAAAGATGCTTGGCCCAATCTGGCACAAGGCATGATGATGATCCGACAATTAGAAGTGAAGCTGAAATATTGGAAAATGATTCTGAAGAAGAGGGAGAAATGCTATCAGAAAATGTTCAGCCAAAAATTGAACTCAAAATTCTCCCTTCCCATTTAAAGTATGTTTATCTTGAGCCTGAATTATTTCCTGTAATAATTTCATCTTCTCTGACTGCAGAACAGGAATATAAATTGATTGAAGTGTTGAGAGTACACAAAGGAGCCCTAGGGTGGACTATAGCTGACATCAAAGGCATTAGTCCAGCTATTTGCACACACAGAATCCTCATGGAGGATAGCTACAAGCCAATAGTCCAACCCCAAAGGAGATTGAATCCAGCAATGCAGGAAGTTGTGAAAAATGAAATAATAAAACTTTTGGCTGCAGGTATTATTTACCCCATTTCAGACAGCCCTTGGGTAAGTCTTGTTCAGGTGGTACCAAAGAAAGGAGGTATGACAGTTGTAAAAAATGAAAATAATGAACTCATACCTACCAGAACAGTAACAGGATGGAGAGTCTGTATTGATTACAGGCGTCTCAATGATGCCACAAGAAAAGATCATTTTCCTTTACCATTTATTGATCAAATGTTAGAAAGAGTAGCAGGATATGGTTTTTACTGTTTTCTTGATGGATATTCAGGGTATAACCAGATATCAATTGCACCAGAAGATCAGGATAAGACAACTTTCACATGTCCTCATGGAACCTATGCCTATAGGAGAATGCCTTTTGGTTTGTGTAATGCACCTGCTACATTTCAGCGTTGCATGTCAGCTATTTTCTCAGACATGACTGAAAAATTTTTGGAAATTTTTATGGATGATTTCACCCTTTTTGGTAAAACATTTGAAGATTGTCTTAATCACTTGACCTTAGTTCTTAAGAGATGTGAAGAGACAAATTTGATTCTTAATTGGGAGAAATGTCATTTTATGGTTACCGAGGGAATTGTTTTAGGACATAAAATCACTGCTAAAGGGATAGAAGTTGATAAGGCAAAAATTGATCTTATAGCAGGATTACCCCCTCCCACAACTGTTAAAGGCATTAGAAGTTTTCTAGGTCATGCAGGTTTTTACAGACGGTTCATAAAAGATTTTTCAAAGATTTCAAAACCGTTGACTAACCTCTTGATGAAAGATGTTAAGTTTGATTTTTCAGGAGATTGTATGAAAGCTTTTGACACTCTTAAGGAGAAATTATCATCTGCCCCTATAGTTGTGTCCCCTGATTGGAACCAACCTTTTGAGGTCATGTGTGATGCTAGTGATACAGCCGTTGGAGCTGTTTTAGGCCAGAGAAAAGATAAAATTTTCCGTCCCATTTACTATGCCAGTAGAACATTGAATGAAGCTCAACTCAACTATGCCACAACAGAAAAGGAACTACTGGCAGTAGTATTTGCTTTTGATAAGTTTCGTTCCTATTTGATAGGAACCAAGGTCACTGTTTTTACTGACCATGCAGCTTTAAAATACCTCTTAGCAAAGAAAGATGCCCGCCCTAGATTGTTAAGATGGATTTTACTTCTCCAGGAGTTTGACCTTGAAATAAAAGACAGGAAAGGGACAAAAAATCAGGTAGCTGACCATTTGTCTAGATTAGAGAACCCTCCTCTTGAGTCTAGTGATATAAAAGAAGAGTTTCCAGATGAACACATCTTTTCTGTCAGCTCAGTAGTGACTCAACCACCCTGGTTTGCAGATATTGCAAATTACTTGGTTGGAAAATGGACACCTAGAGATCTCTCTTACCAACAGAGGAAAAAACTTATATCGGATGCTAAATATTATCTGTGGGATGACCCTTACTTGTTTAGAATTTGTGCAGATAATATCATTAGAAGATGTGTACCTGAAGATGAAATACCAAAGATCTTGTTTCATTGTCATGATGGAGCAATTGGAGGACATTATGCTGCAAACCGAACTGCTTTCAAGGTTTTGGAAGCTGGATTCTTCTGGCCAACACTTTTTAAGGATGCCCGGTCGTATGTTGCACAATGTGATAGATGTCAGAGAATAGGTAATATCACAAGGAGAGATGAGATGACATTGCAATCTATTCAGGTATGTGAAATATTTGATGTCTGGGGTATAGATTTTATGGGACCTTTTCTTTCATCTCATTCATTTGAATATATCCTTGTGGCTGTTGACTATGTTTCACGATGGGTTGAAGCTATTCCCACAAGAAAGAATGATGCTCGAACTGTGTGCAATTTTCTCAAAAAAAATATTTTTACCAGATTTGGCACACCACGAGTCATCATTAGTGACCAAGGGACTCATTTCATGAATAAGCAATTTTCTGTTTTATTGTCAAAATATAGTGTGACTCATAAAACTGGAACACCGTATCATGCTCAAACTCAAGGGCAAGTTGAGGTTTCCAACCGTGAACTAAAAAGAATTCTTGAAATAACTGTTGGAATCTCAAGAAAAGACTGGGCTTTAAAATTAGATGATGCATTATGGGCATATCGAACGGCGTTCAAAACGCCGATTGGAACATCTCCATATAAATTAGTCTTTGGAAAAGCTTGCCATTTTCCTGTTGAATTGGAACACAAAGCCTTTTGGGCACTGAAAGCATTGAACTTTGACTTAACCTCTGCTGGTAAAAATAGATTTTTGCAGGTTAATGAGTTGGATGAACTGAGGATGGAAGCCTATGAAAATGCCAAGATTTACAAAGAAAAAACAAAAAAATGGCATGACAATTTGATCCGACCAAAAAATTTTAAAATTGGAGATCAGGTACTTCTTTACAATAGCCGTCTCAGGCTATTCCCCGGAAAACTAAAATCCAGGTGGACAGGTCCTTACAATGTTACAAATGTTACTCCATACGGAGCAATTGAAATTCAACAAAGCAATGGAGGAGAGAAATTTAAGGTCAATGGTCACAGGCTAAAATTGTACTTTGGAGGACATTTTGAACAACACCCTTCAGTAACCATGATAGTATGATGAGTGCCACAGTTACTACGTCGAGCTGACGACGTTAAACTCAGAACTATGGTTCTTTATCCCGTAGCCATTGAGGGTGAAGCAATGGAGCCTCATAAGTCCAACTTAGATCTGACTAATTAAATGCTTAACCAATTGATCTGGTCAATATCCAGATTATTGTACAACCGGAACATCTCATGAAGGCCTCTACAAAAACAGAGTCACCTAGACAGGAGTAACTCCATGGTGATCGGTATGCCTAAGTTACTGGTTGGTTAACCATTCAATTGTCAAAATCTAATGTTGGCACAGGTAATTTTCTAGTTTATAGTCAAACTAGGACCTAATGACTGATAAGGTCTAAAAATAATTCAGTCTATTACACATAGAACATGTGTGGTCACAGTTTCTTTCAAGCTTTCTTCTGTGATCGTATATTTGAAAGCCAAAAAGATTTTTATTTTACTAATAAAATAATATTTTTATTATTAGAAGGTATTTTCTAAAAAAGCATTTTCATCCAGGAGAATGAAATGTTCAAGTATGAGGGAGGTTATTTATATATTATATACTATTTTTCTTATTATTTATGGTCTTAATTGTAGGTTTTTAATTAACAATATAAATTTTTTTTGTTATGTTCAATATTATTTCTTTTTATATTCACCAGATAATTTTTCATGTCTATGATTTTGACGTTGTGAAAGCAAGAGCAAACATCTTCAACTCAGAAAATCATTAGAATTGAGAAAAATTATGATCACAAAGAAGGTAGAATCAATGACTTGGCTAGAACTTGCTCTGAATGTTCTTCGAGGCGAAATAATGGATGATACTGATTTTTGAAAAATGAAATTAGGCCTTCTTTGATACACAATTCAAGCCTCTCAATTTTCTATCCAAATATACATATTTTTACCTTTTCGAACCCTTCTTTGAGCCTTAATACTATTTTTTTCTACACCATGATATATTACCCCCAAAAAAAAAAAAAAGATATATATGATATATGTATATATTGTTTACATATATATAAAGAAAAAAAAAGAGTTATTATTTCTTCCAGCTTTGAATGAGCAAAGATTAAACATCACCAAAAGGAAGAAATATTACCAAAAAAAAAAGTAATGTTGTGAATATATGAATATATAATTCATAGCACAAAAAAAATATATATATTACCGAATGGAGAAAATTTTGAGAAATGTTAGCTTCAAGCTGGAAGAAGAACAGTCACTATCAAATATCCTTATCCTACCAGCCTGAAACCTAACATTACAAGCCATGAAAAGTCCTAAAAAGATTTTGAAAGTCAGTATTGAATCTATATTAGTGGAGATGAACATGATGAGCAAGCCTATGGACAAGACTATGATACTTATTGAATACATGATCATAACTCTATCAATTTTGAAAGATTCAAGGGGAGAAGGTTGCAAGTTCTTGTTGATCAAGTCAAAATTCAGAAATAAGTTAAAGAATTTGGTGAAGTAAAAAGAATAATTGCATTGATCATGATGAAGGAAGTTTATCTTGAACAAATTTTCTATCCTACAAAGATCATGAGTTTTGAATAAAATATTTTTATTAAAAAAAAAAAAATATATATATTTCTTTTTCCTCGAGGACGAGCAAAGATTCAAGTATGGGGGAATTTGATGGATATAATTTATTGATATATTTTTATAGTTAAATATTAAGTATTTTAAATAAAACGTGAATAAATATATCCATCTCTCGCATATTTTCTAACATATTTTGCAGGAAGAAGAAGATATTCAAAGTGAATAAAAATAAGGGAAAAATCATTGATGATTTCACTATTCATAGTGCGACTATAACACTGATAGTCATGTCCGTGATTTTTATACGCTGAAGAACAAAGAGCAAGACGGAAGAAATCTTCTCTCTTCAACTCACCTTTGCATCTATGAAGAACTCATTAATTTCACCTTACCTAGGCATCTTTGGAAGCCTTAAGCTTATGGTTTCATCTATAAATAGATGGCCAAAGTTTGTAAGAAGGATATCAATTGACTTGCAAGATTTCTCTTGCTTTCCCTTTCTTTCTCTCTTTTAAAGTTTGTGTAGTTTTCATCTTTTTTAGAAGAAATACTACTTTCTTCATAGTCTTTATATTTTTAAAGTTATTCTTACTCCATAATGGAGTAATCTCTTTTGTTGGGATAGTTGATGAAACTCAGTATTATTTATAATACTTATCTCAGTTTTAATACATGCTTGGCCTGAAACTTTCTAATCAAATTTTAATACTGTGCTAGAATTATAGTTTTTACTTAATCAATATTTTCACATCCCTCTATTTTATCTCCATGTTATTGTTATATTAATTTTGTAATTCTCACGGAGCAAAATTAATGTATGATAACTGACGAATAAAATAGTATAGTAAAAACTATTTTTCCAAGTCCGTAATCTTGTTTACCTCAGTTTTAATTCTCACGGAGGAATTGTTGTAGGTAAGATTATTGATTTTCCGTAAAAATATTCTCACGAAATTTTTACTACTTTTTTACAATTCAGGCAAGAAAAATATTTCGGTTTAATCGTCACTAGTTATAATTTGATTAATATGCATAACCTCACGGAGTGTTATTAATTGATTATTTTTTAGTGAGAAAAATATAATTGAATTAGCAATAAGCAATTATTCTTAAGAGAAATACATGTCAAAACTGAGATATTTATTATAAGTATTACCAAGTGAATTCAACGATTCCCAACTCTTTTTAAATTTGAAATCTTCCGGAAGTTCTTTCTTTTAGTTTAAGTAAATTTAAATTAAAAACTCACTTTTCATCAATTTGATTCTCTCAAATAGTAATTAAAATACTACAAGTCCGTAACATAGAATACCCAATCTCTGTGGGACGATATCTTAAACTATATTAGAATTTGACAAGAACGAGCAAACAATTCCTATGCACTTTGGACCTCGTCAACGGGAGAAACCATTCAAGGAACAAAGTAGAAAGAACACAAATTTAAAACATGGGAATGGTAAACGACAAACCTGAAGCCCAAGAGCCTGGCACAAGTTTTAGGCCATCCAAGTTTAAGCAGAGTGAAAAAGGACGTGGTACTACTGCAAAGAGGACCTCTTTAGTTTATGTTGCCAAGATTGTGTTTTTCTATTTGTCAATTTTGTTTGTGCCTGTTGCCAAGCCTAATTCATATCTTGCTACCTTTAAAAGATATCTTTCACATAATTTCATGTATGTATGCTATCAAATTAATACCAACAAACTGCCCCAATCATGTCGCATATGCATACTAAATAATATATTTTGTGATAATCACATAATAATAATCTACATTATTATTTGTACAAATCAAATTTCAGCATATATATCACAATGAGTAGAAAATTAAAGAGTAGAAAATATAGAACTCGATTTTATTAATATCAGCCAATTAGGTTTCTCCAAGTGCGACTTCCCATTTTTAAATACACGCTGCTAATAGCTTTTGCAATGTAATATTTGAAGCCAACATGCCATTGCCATTATCTTTGTTAATCTGCTTATTGAGATTCATCTGTACCACCTCTCTTTGTTCTCGAATCCTCATTTGCAATTCTTGAGTAAAGAATTCGAACTTGTAGACATCGATTATACCCTACTTTATTGTCCTTTATTTTTCATCATCGTTGTATAACAAATACATGATCGTCATTCCATGCATAATCAGAAACGGTTAAGCCAAGTTCACTCCAACACATAGCACCAGTATCTCATCTTGCAGAGTGGAATCAGGATAGGAAACTTTGAAATATCCCCTATCAGTAACATGCACTTTCCACTTGGACTTGTATGTTGTGCCTTATTTATGTTCCATATGTTAAAAAAATTCTTATTGCATGACAATTTTGATAAGTTAGAGTACATATATGATATTAGGCACCTTGTATGAGAATAACCTTTATGTTCGCCTCTTCCTCGATGTCCTAACCTTTCATGCTTCATTATGTGATCACCATTTGATCAAATCATCAGTGATGAAATTTAGATGCCACAATTTCTATTATGTCGTACTGTATATTTCTTTGCTCTCTCAATCATCACATAGAATTAATTCTTATTGTGTTTTTTAAGCTTTCCCATATGATGGCTTGCCAGGATTAGTCTCTCTAGTAACTTATTATTAAGACCTAGTGGGAAGTGCCTATTCACAAATAATGTGACATTCGTTCTATTAATCTGAAAGATTACATCCCTTAAAATAGACTTGGTATTTTTATTGGACTTTTTTATAAGTAGGGTATTTATAGTTTTTGAAAGGACATTTTAGTAATCTGACTTTTAGGCTTCTTGAGGACATGCTTTTATAGTAGTACTAGTTCTCGACACGTGCGCTTTACGTGAATATCATATTCATTGTTAATTATAGAACAATATGTACAATATTGTATTTCATCTGAAGACATATCATTAAAAGAAAAGTAAACGAAAGAAAATGGACAGCAAAAACCTTCAACTAATAGCACCAGAACTATCATATAACCAAAGAAATCAACATTAAAAAGCATCTAACTTACTGCACCAGAAACTATTATACAATGCATTACACATGAGATACAAACAACTATTTATATAGTGAAGAAGCTACAAAAAGGGCAAGAATATAATATCCACTCACGTTGCATATGCCTAGACATAGTAAACCTATCCATACAAAAACATAAATATATCATTAAAATATACTTAAAACTGCATAAAATTGTACAACTATAATACTTGAAAGTTTTTGGAAAAACTATTGAACCATTTATTTTTGTCAAATCATATTTCGTATCAACACTTTGATCATATGATATTTATCAAAAAATCCATTCAGTTTGCATATGCCTAGATATAGTTAACATCTCCAGCAAAAAGTATTTTAAATACAAGGTTTAAGTACATAATTCTTGGGTTGAAGCTACATATTAACTTTTCTAAATTTAAAATAAAATTTACGTACTTATAACTACATTTAAAATATAACTCTAATACAAACTTTTTTTGGAATACCTACCGTCAAAGAAAATAATTACTTGGCTAAAAGATATTAAGTTAGGAACTTTATTACCACAATTTGTTTAGATTATGCTGTGTGGACTCAAATGTTATGAATGAAAGGCTTTAGGCCACAATAGACTAATATATGAATAAACTATAAAAGTGTTAATGTGATAATAAGAACAAAATACTAAGAATTTAAAATATAAATAATCCATAAATAAAGAAACGTATTGTTTTTCTTTCTACTGAACCAAAAAAAAAAAAAGACTTGATCATCATTGAACATATCAATACCATAAGTAAGCCTTATCATATGGGAAGAGTAGATGTCGTTGGAAAATTTTTTGTGAGAAAACTCATCTTGATAAACTGACGATTTAGAATATAGAGAATAAAGAGCATTGTCATGATGCGAATTAAACCAGTTCATGTACCAGAATTGACAGAACACCATCAATGGCTACTTCAACCAAGAGGAGAAAAATAAATATCTAACAAAGAAAAACAGAAACAGCAAAAACATAAAAATTGCGTAGATGACGGAGAAGTAACCTTGTGGAGAAATAGACATTGGGGCACTTATTTTTGAAAAAGAATGAAACTAAATGTTGGCATCTCATGGCTTTGAAAAATAATGAAACTAAATGACATGAAGAAGCACATGTTGGAAAGCAACGTTATTTCATTAGGGCTGCTGGGCAGGCAATGTGTGTGTGTGTGTTTTTTTTTTTTTTTTTTTTAAAAAAAAATCTTTCTATCCTTTTAAGTAGATTTTGCTATGTAGGGTATTTTTTAATTTGTGAAGGTTAATTTGGTAATATGACTTTGCTCTTTTTAAGTACATGCTTCTCGTCACGTGCGTTGCACGTGTACGCCAAATCAAGTAATACATGATAAAGTCTAGTAAATAGCATAAACAATAAAGTACACAAATTTGAGGGAATGATTCATATAGATCTGCAAGTATTGATAGTTTTCTCCCAAATACATGATAATTACTCCCTTTAATTAATCTAAGCTTTCATCTGTATATATATATACTTTCAAGCCTAACAAAATTTTAATAATTAGAAAAGTAAACAAATGACTCCCATAGGTTTTCATTACTGACACAAAAATTAATTAATAGGAAACCTATAACAACAACAAGTTCAGTAGAAATTATCTCAAAATAAAAGAAGATCTATGCGCTTAATAAATATGATAACTTATGAAAATGAAAGAACAGTGTATTTAAAAGACACTTCAGGTAAGTGAATGACTATGCATTTAAAATTAATTATTTAAATTTAATTAAAATCGATCCTCTATAACAACATATGGACCATAATAATGTCATGAAATAACATATCATTATGAGCATATCAAATATGTCCTAATCTAAGCAAGTATTTCAATATTATCACAAAGTGAGTCATCTACTAACATTTATATCAATTGCATTTCATCAAAGCACAAAGAATAAAAATTCATAAATGTAAATAATAAGTGGAGATAAGAAGGCAAAGCCAATTTTTTGGACATTTTTTCCTGATATATTGTTTTAGTATTATTTCCTCTGAAAACTTCCGTATATGTGCACCAACTTTTGCTTTGCGGTTTACAGTGGACACCCATCTCCCATCTTTAAAAGCAATCTTAGATCACTCATCACAACTGATCCCCTTAAACTTGTTTGTCTAGGCTTTGAGATGGACAACTAAATAACGTTCATAAATGAGTCTTGTGTTTGTCTTTGAAAGAGCGCATGCCTTCATTTTGAAATTTCAGTGGATGAATCATATATGTGGTAGTACTATTTTATCCTTAATGGATCAAACTGATCACCAATGTATGATTTCTTGACCTTTCAAAAGAATAATTAACACAACGACTGCCAATGGCGGGCAATGGTTATGGCCAAAATGTAGGAAAAATGGGCAAGGAACGGTAGAAAAGCACTAAGTGCAAGGAGTAAAAGTCGGTGGTTATAACTTGAATCACAAATAAATAAAGTTATGAGAACATATTTTGGAGACATGATAGTGAATTATTGTTGTGAATGAACACAAAGCATAGCGAAAGAAACCAAGTAGAGAACTAAAGAAGTTCATTAAAATTGTACGGGCCACATTTGGATCATAAATGCTAAGGCACGAATTGAATATGAAGACATGCACTAAAAGTTAAGAATAGTTAATTAAAGTAAATACAAGGTAAATAGAATATTAAAAAGAAGTAAAGACCTTACCTAAGGTATGTTTTTTGAACATTAGCTTTGAAAGATCCTAAACACATATACACCACAATGGCTAGTCGTGCTTAACTTTGACGAAGAATTTTGATTGAAAGAGATCATGAGAATGGCCTTATTGGCAGAGAGAGTAAAGATATGCGGCATTTTAGTTTGAAGACCGAAATAATTAGTGACGTTTAATGCAAAAGATTAGTTAGTTGTACAATAAACACACCTATTCAAAAAAGTTACAACAAATTTGTTTAGTTTTTTTATTATTTAAATATTATTAAACAATACTTATATAAATAAGTTAATTAGATTTTTTAAAAGGGTATTTTAGTAATACAATTTTTTGATTTTTAGACGATATGCTTTTATAGTAATATGATATGATATGATAACTAAGAGGAAGATAAGATTAGTAAGATTGCAGGTTGGGCGCTTCTTTCGATAATAAAAAGTTCATCACAAATATGTAGTCCACCCACTGCGTTATGCAAATGGCTTTTGATGCCAAACTTTGTGCAAAATGCCAAACAAGTTGCACTAAATGCTAGTAATATTCAACATATTAAAAAGATCATTCTGTCTTACGAACAAACAAACAAACGAACGAACAAAAAAGAAACGAAATAAAAAAGCTAAAGTAATGGTTCAATAACCATACAGCCATGCACAGAACAAAGTAGTACAACTAATAAAGTAATGAACTTCCGTGTATCAGCTTACAAAAGAAGTATGCGTGAAATAGAATTCAACTGTAAGAAAAGATTGCCAAATTGCTAAAACATGCGTGAAATTGAAACAATTATTAGTTATAAAATTCTGTGATTGGTTTTTTTGTGGCGACTTAAACTTTTGTTTAGTGAGTTCTCGCAATATCTGATCAGTGATCATTTAATGCTTGATATATATGAGCTCCAACAGATTAACTGATGATCAAGTCTCCAACAACATATCAACAAAACATAGCTAAATAATATTAACGACGTAAAAAAAAACATGAAGCGATCTATCTATAATTAAACACACAATAGGATTTACATTCCCCGGCCCGTCAAGCAAGCTGCCTTGAGTTAATCCAATTTTACTCCAATTCGATGAGAACACCCACCCATAGCTATTCAACAATTCCTTCAAAATCTCATGACTACAGAATACACATATCATGCGTCAACCACAAATTGACCTAATTTAGCAGCTACTCATCAATATTCATAGTTACTCAATTTCAATGTGCTATTTATAGCCGTCTAAGATGAAAGAGATGACACATTATGTCACACTTCATCAGACTGCAAAGATCAAATCCTGTACCTCTATTTATAGACGTCTAAGATGTTTTTGTCTTGTTTATTTATTTACTTTATCTACTCCTCAACCTCATTTTTTTAAAGTTAAGATGGGATAGGATATGGACAGGCTGAAGACCACTTTTTCCTAATCATCCTACGTTTAAATTTGGACTAAAAATATACTGATTTAATAAAGTTAAGCTTTAGACTTTGGCTATAGCTTAATCAGAGTTAACTATATATTTAAGCAGGGCAGTTGAGCAAATGATTATTTTATAGACCATAATTTGAATTATGTCCCCCATCATCTAAGTGGTTTATACTGCAAAAATGAAAAATTCTTCAGCTACTTTCAAAATAAAATTTAGCTCACTCGACTTAGCTATAATCACATAATTTAAAGAGCCGCCACACAAAATGTCACAGTGCAAATAATCCTATTAAAATTACCTATATGTTTATCACTGCATTTAACTAAAAGTGGGCGCCCAAATTTGTTTGGAGAAAAGAACTCGATCGTAATGGTATAAAGATGGATCCTCTTAAGTAAATCAATTAAGTCATAAGGGTATTTTAGTAATTACACTAGTTCCGAATATTAGTTAAAAGTTAGTTACTAGTTTGTTAGATAGTTAGTTAATTCATCTTATTATTCTATAAGTAGCACTGATTTTGTACCCTCTCTTAATTCATTCAATGAAATATTCTTCTTCAATGTTCTCTTCTTCTTTTACTCTCTTCTCCTCTGAATAATATCATGGTATCAGAGCAGAAGAACCAGATGATCTGGTGTGATCCGAAGCCTTGATAAATCAGTCTTCTTTCTAGTACAACTCTGCCTATACATTTCTCTGTAATCTACAATCTTGTTTCTATAGTCTTGATTTTCTTTCTTGAAATTGTTCTTGTTTCTGCTATCAGTAATGGCTAATGCTAATAATCAACAAACTGCAAACACTGGTAATCAGCTAAAATGGAATAGATCATAATCATCCATTGTATCTGCAGTCTAATGATGTTAGTGGGATTTTCTTAATTTATGTTCAGTTGACTGGGTCTGGAAATTATTCTATCTAGAGTAGATCAATGAGAATTGCACTGTAAGGTCACAATAAAATTGGTTTAGGTGATGGTACTTGTATGAAAGATATATATCATGATATCTGAAACCCCAATGGGAAAGGTGCAACGCAATTATCTTATCTTGGTTGATGAATTCTGTGGCTAATAATCTTCTTGGGGGTATAGTGTATGCATCTAGTGCTAAAGTTGTTTGGGATGATCTGCGTGAAAGATTTGAAAAGATTAATGACTCAAGAACCTTCAATCTGCATAAAGAAATAGCTACACTTAGTCAAGTATTAAATTCAGTCACAGTTTATTTCTCAAAACTGAAAGATCTTTGGGATGAATTTGAAGCCTTGGTACCTCCTCCTGGGTGTAATTGTGAATAATCCAAGGATTTTGTGTCATATCTTCAAAGGCAAAAACTCTACCAGTTCTTGATGGGATTAAATGAGTCATATTCTTAGGCTAGAAGCCAAATACTGTTGATGTGCCCATTATCTTCTGTTAATCAGGCATACAATATGATCATTAGTGATGAAAGCCAAAAGGGAATCTCTGCTACTAATGGTGTTCTAGGTGTTGCTCTTATTATGAGTAGTATTGATCCTACAGCTCTATACACTAAGGCTAATGGGGGTCAAAAATATAAGAGAAACTATAATCTCTACTGTGAATTGTGTAAAACTTTACAAATTATATTAATTGCAAGGCGACTATGCTGTAAAGTTTATTATACTCTTAAAGTATATTCTAAAGTAAAATTTTTCTTAGTATTCAAGATTAAAGGTCATACTAGAGAGAACTGCTACAAAGAAGTGGGGTACCCTCTGAGCTACAAGAAGAGGAGATTTGGGCCCTCTATTGCTCACAATGTGATGTTTGAAGGTGGTGAGTCGCAAGGATCCTTTTTTGGAAATTATGAAATGCAGTAACCTGTTCATTAATCTACTCAACAGCTGAAGACATGCACTTTCACATTAGAACAGTATGAGCAGATTTTGCAGTTGCTTGGAAATTCTTCTAATGCTGCTCCTACCTCAGCAGCCAACATAGCAGGTATAAGCACAGCTTTACTAGTCTCTAATAGTTCGCATAAGTGGATTATTGATACAGGGGCTACAACTCATATGGTTGTGGATTTGAGTATGTTAAACTAGTCTAGTCTAATGTAGACCTCTAATCCTAAGAAAGTCTTTCTACCTAATGGAGACATAGCATATGTCGCTCACACTGGTGCCAGTTCCATATCAGAGAGAACTGCACTAACTAATGTATTTCATATTCCTCAATTCAAATATAACTTACTTTCAGTGTCAAAGATGACCAGAGAATTGGGTTGTTCAGTTACCTTTTATCCAAATTTATGTGTTTTCAAGGATCTTTGCAGTGGAAAGGTGAAGCAGATTGGTAAAGAGAAAAATGGCCTCTTTATTTTGCTTAACAAAGGAACAAGAGGGAGTGCAGAAGTGACTCTAGATGTGAATCACAAGAATAATCTGGATATTGGTCTGTGGCACAGAAAACTAGGTCATGTTTCTACTAATATGCTGAAGAAACCATTTTCTACTTCAGTTGATCATATCAGTGCTGTAATTGATAAATGTGGTAATTGCCCTTGTGCTAAGTAAACTAGGTTTCCCTTTTTAACAAGCAGCATTAAAAGTACAAGTTGTTTTGATTTGATTCATGTAAATATCTGGAGCCCATACAAACATGTAACATTTGATGGTAATAGATACTTTCTGACTATTGTAGATGATCAGTCTAGAGTGACGTGAATATTCTTGGTTAAACTGAAGTCAGATGCTTGTGTAGCCTTACAATAATTCTTTCAGTATGTTAAGACACAGTTTGAAAAACATGTTAAAGTAGTTAGAATAGATAATGGAGCAGAATTCATAAACACTATGTGCAACACTTTGTTCAAAAGGTTAGGAATGGTGCATCAGAGGACTTGTGCTTATACTCTTCAGCAAAATGGAGTATCTGAGAGAAAGCATAACACATTCTAGAGGTTACAAGAGGAATCATATTCCAAGCAAATATTCCAATCAGATTTTGGGGACACTGTGTTATAGCTACAATATATCTGATTAATAGGATGTCATCCTCTGTGCTTAGAAGTATGTCTCCTTATGAGGTTCTATATGGTAAGAAACCATCACTCCATCTTCTTAAAGTCATTGGATATCTGTGTTATGCTAAAATACTACAGGAAACTGATTAACTCAAGCCGAGGAGTAGGGCATCTATACTGATGGGCTATTCAGATGTTCATAAAAGTTATGTTTTGTATGATCAAACAAAAGAGTCATTCTTTGTGCATAAGGATGTCGTCTTTAGAGAGGATGTGTTTCCTTTTAGAAACCCTACTTCTCCCTCTCATATATTCATAGATGGTACTACGGATATGCTCTTTGATGAATCAATTTGAAACATAGACCTCAGAGAAAGTCTAGTAAGTGAACCACATGTTCCTGAGCTAGAAGACACTGAGATTGATGATGAGTTAATTCCTCAAGACCATATACCTGCCTACAATGACAACAATAATCAACCAGCTGAACTTCCAGCTCAACCTCAGAATATTCCTCCACAAATACCAGCTCCAGAAATAGCAACTGGATAACAGAAAGTCAGGAAGAACCAAGCATCCACCAGCTTGGATAAAAGACTTTGTCTCACTAGGAGTACATAAATACATTCCTTTTGCACTAAATAAGTTTGTATCCTATGATCAACTATCTCCAAAATACCAAGCCTACATAGCAGCCTTCTCAACTGCAATTGAGCCAACTTCTTATTCAGAAGCAGCTAAAGATCCAAGATGGATAACTGCTATGAAAGAAGAGATCTCAGCACTAGCAAGTAATCACACATGGGATGTAGTTCCTTTACCAGAAGGAAAGAGAACCCCAGGATGTAAGTGGGTATACAAAATTAAGTACAAAGCCACTGGAGAAGTAGAAATGTTCAAAGCAAGGTTGGTAGAAAAAGGTTACAGTCAGAAAGAGGGCATTGCCTACCAAGAAACTCTCTCATGTAGTCAAGATGGTGATCGTGAGAACTGTTTTAGCAGTAGTAGCTTCTAAATATTGGCATATACATCGGATAGATGTGTATAATGCCTTTATCCAAGGAGATCTTCATGATGAATTATACGTGGACCTGCCACAAGGATTCAAGAGCCAGGGAGAGACAAGTATGCAGACTCATTAAATTCCTTGTATGGATTAAAGCAAACACCAAGACAATGGAATGCAAAGCTATTAGCTAGAAGCTCTAGTCAAATTCAGTTTCATTCAGAGTCAGTTGGATCATTCTCTATTTACAAAAAGGACAAGTACTGGAATTATGATTATTCTGGTGTATGTAGATGACATGTTGATTACCGGAAACAACTTGAAACTGATAGAAGAGACCAAAGCTGCATTACAAAAGACATTTAAGATGAAAGATCTGGGAGAGTTAAAGTACTTCCTTGGAATTGAATTTGCCAGGTCAGAGCAAGGGATTCTTATGCATCAAAGGATGTATGCTTTGGAACTTATATCTGAAACTGGTTTGACTGCTGCAAAACCAGCAACATCTTCTATGGATTCAAATCTCAAGCTGACCACTAGGGAATAAATGTTCATGTATATGGAAAAAATAAGACAATGGATAAACTAATATCTGATCCTACAAGGCACCAAAGATTGATGAGAAAGCTTTAGTACTTAACAGTAACTAGATCTGACATTGCATACGATGTGCAGACATTGAGTCAATTCTTACAACAACCCAAGTAGTCTAACATGGAAGCAACTCTCAGGATTGTGAGATACATCAAAGATCATCCAGGACAAGGTATTCTATAATCCAGCAAAGCTATTGATACAATCACTGCCTATTGTGATGCTGACTGGGCAGCTTGCTCCTTTTCAAGAAGATTAGTAACTGGATTTCTAGTAAAGTTAGGAGAACTCTTGGTATCTTGGAAATCAAAGAAATATACTACAATATCCAGGAGCTCAGCAGAGGCTGAGTATAGGAGTCTTACATCTGTTGTAGCTGAATTGACATGGCCCGTAAGACTGATAAGTGAGGCTGGTGTTCAAATTAAGCTTTATGTAAACATTTATACAAATAGCAGGACATCAATGCAGATAGATGGAAACTCTGTATTCCATGAAAGGACAAAACATATAGAGATAGATTGTCATTTTTCAAGGGAAAAAATTCAGCAAGGGCTTATCAAAATTGAATACATCTCAACAAAAGAACAATCTGCAGATATGCTAACTAAAAGATTGAATCGTGTGCAACATCTTCATTTTGTATCCAAGCTAGGAGTCCTTGACATTTTTGCACCCTCTAGCTTGAGGGGGAGTGTTAAGTAAATCAGTTAAGTCGTAAGGGTATTTTAGTAATCATGCTACTTCCGTATATTAGTTAAAAGTTAGTTACTAGTTTGTTAGATAATTAGTTAGTTAAGTCTTCTTTTTCTTCTATAAGTAGCACTGATTTTGTACCCTCTCTTAATTCATTCAATGAAATATTCTTCTTCAATGTTCTCTTATTCTTGGAAAAATTACACAGAGTATAACTTTATGTACTTTTATTACAAAATATATAAATATTTTCAAAACTTACAAAAAATAGCAACGTTCTTGTTTTTTGCTACACAAAATAGCAGAATGTATTTAAAAAGAAAAGAAAATGTAATTAAAAAAAAAGATAAATCTAATCCTATATTTATGCACCCAAATCATGTTTAGATAGGTTTAAATCTTTTTACATTTAAGACTAATTTTCTCTCTCACCTCAAAACCATCTATTAAAAATTGACAATAGGCATACGTAAGAAACAATAGCCATACAGTACACATATAATAACCATACAATAGCCATAAAATAAGCATACAATAGCCATACAATATACATACTATACACATACACCATACGATAGACATACAAAAGACATACAATAGAATTAGTAATTGGGTAGTTGTAATCCCAAAAAAGTAGGAACAGATGTAAAGACATGCCTATAATTATGGGCGATTTTGGTGCAGGGTGTATTTTTAATTTTATTGAGTAATTTTTTTTTTTTTTTATAATTTGTATATATAATGTTAAGAAAGTATTGCTATTCTTGAAAAGTGACATAATGTTGCTATTTTATTGTAAACCTGCTACTATATTTGTATATTTGTATAATTTAGCCCTTATTCTTTTACTCTCTTCTCCTCTAAATAATATCAGATCCAAATATTTATCGTTTCATCAGATTACAGGAAAATTCTTTTAGAGTGTCGCTAAAAAGTTATTTTAGGGTGTCGTTAAAAAATTTCCTTGTTAAGAAAATGCTTAAACTTTTTGGACAAATCAAAAATTGATATTTAATACTCATGATGCACAAACATGGGTAAAGAGTAGCTCCAATTTGATGCTGGAGACAAATTACAGTAAAGTGGCAGTTTTAGCCGAAATGAATAGATGTTAATTAGACTCTCGTACTAAACATCACATAATTTATTCCTAATACCATCTGAAAGCATGGTTGTATCTTGCATGAATTTTCATGAGATCCGAAAACTTTCTTCAAAGTTGCGAGAAATAGAGGCACTTTTCTTTTCGCAAAAACTGTCAAACAAACACAGCTTGACAAACCTTGAAAAGGAAATTTAAAAACACGCACACACACAATAATCGTAAATTAATAATAGAAGACATAAATGGTTCAATATTTGTTGCCTCCGTCAATCAAAATAGATTACTAGGAAGAAAGTATTGTCATCGATATGGGTCATTATCACTTTAATGTTAAGATTAGCCAAAACTAGTACCAACTGTCCCTTCCTCAGTGAAAATTGAATTTGAACCAAGTAAAACAAGCACTGAAATTAGATTCACTTGCGTGCCTAAAATTTTCTGCTTTATCTTATTAGGGAATAAAGTGTATCAAACTTTTTAGGGTTTGACAAAAAAACTCATGGCAGGTTTTGTACCATATATAAGAGGTAGTTGAACTTAGAGAGAATCATACCTAAGCTACCAAATTAGTGACTGATAATCATCTGCACTTACACATCATGTAACGGAGTGGATTCAGAAACAATTTCAATCTCGAAAACCCTGAGCTTATTTGGCCCTGAATAGTTATTCTGCTTCTGCTTGTTTAGATGCGTGATTAGTAGATTAATGTTAAAGGTTAATCATTCCAATCGAAATAATAATATCACTTTTCTTATAAAAAGCTTTTTTAAAATTAGATTTCGTTATAAAATCGATTTAATTCAAAAGTACGCTTATTAGATCAAGAAAAATATGCCAAACCAAGCCCTTGAACGTCTAAGTAAATGATACCTCGACACCTGAACCAAAAACATATACTACAAATTTATCTTATCTGATGTAGTGCAAATATACTTTTTTTTATTGTCTTATATGTAATGCAAATATATTAAAGGAAAGAAATTTATTTATTGTCCATCCTTAGTAAGCGCACAATAATAGTTATTGTAAAGTGTAATTGGCAGGTGTGCATCCTTGGTATGCGCACAACAATTGCAATTGTAAATATAATATACATCATACAAAAGCAAAGGAACCTAATCTTTATTCTAGTATTTAATCTTTTCCATTCCTAAACTCAGTTTCACTTTATCTCTTCAAGCATTTCCTGTATTGTGCCAATAGATTCCAACATTATCCCATAGACTTAAACTGCGTGGGTTCACATAATTAGTTGTTCTAATATAAAATTAAGAATATTAAGGTATATATAATCACAATTATCCAAATGACCCCTTACCACCTGCAGCCATCCCACTCAAGTGCTCTCTCCACTATCACCATACTCATAATTGAAACAAAGGAATATCTGTACCTCTAGTAAGAACTGTTTCAGTATATATTAGCAGAAGATGTACAGTGTGCTTAATTGTGTGTTAACATCTATTCTTATGGACGTCAGTTACATATAATTGTACTCCAAAAGATCCATTGGTTAATTTTCTGACTATTAGTGTCTCGCTTACTACGGATGTCGGGCTTATGAAAGCAAGAAAGGAGAAACACCGGCAAGCATTGTGAAAAAAATGTGCATGACACTTCAGATAAATCTAACATTGAAAAAGGAAAATTAAGTGAAGTACTCCATCCGTCCTACTTTACGTATCATAGTTTGATTCGATACGAAGTTTATAAAATACAGAAAAACTTCTAAAAATTGTGGTATAAAATAAGACATAGATGTTTGTGTGGTTGTAAATCATTTCATTAATGACAATACTGTAACTATGAAGTTAAATTGTTACCAAATTTAGAATGGTGTCATTATTTTTGGAACAGACTAAAAAGGACATATTATATTGTCACATAAATTGAAACCAAGGGAGTAACATAATAAGACATAACACAAAGTGTACATGGTATCTTGCGTTAGGTGTGACATAGTTCAGTGCACATATATATATATATATATATATATATATATATATATATATGGATTGAGACTATTACAATTATTAGAGTTTCTTTTAACTTTAATAAAACTATGTTTGATATAATTACACTCTTAGTTGTAGCTGGATAGAAAGGAAAACAGTTTGGGAAATGAAAGCAGTCGAAAATCAATTATTGTTGAAGGTGGCCTACATCCGTATCACATTAGTTAAGCAAGTTTAATTATGCAAAATAAAAGTTAGTGGAAATCCCACTGCAACTAAAGAATATATTAATTATTTTCTAAGTGACATCAACGTCCAGTAAAGGGATCCAACTAATCTTCCAATATTTTAAGACTATCTCTCTTTTTCAATATATTAATTGAGAATACATGGGTTTCTTATAATAATAAGGCAGTCGTTTCCAATTTGTGCTAGCGTGAGAATCTGTACTGATAATACCTCACTTTGCTTAACGAGAGAAAATTCATTGTAATCTGACGTACAATTTGATCTTTTTCATTCTCTAATTTTGTATTGCAGCACAAATGAATCTTTTTATTCGTATTTTTTCCTTTGTACTATGATTTGTTGATAGAAGTCTAGAAGATAATATATTTGGCATGATGCAGTTGATCTGAGTATGCTTGTTCTCATATTGATGGATTCTAAGAACTTATTTATAAATAGTTGGAGGTCACCAAACTTGATGCTGTGACCTTCTAAACATGCAATTCATCACATTTTGCTCAAGGAATTAATACTAGTTATTTTATGTGTTTGATGTCCTGTTACTCTTCATCGAGCTAGCTGAATTAGATTCTTGCAATTATTTTACTTAAGACTTCCGAGAAGATAATATTAAGTGGAAATTAATGCAGTCTTATCATATCTTGATTTAACTTTTTCAATCATAAATAAATAATTATCCTGCCATTGTATCATTAGTTCATTTAATACTATCTAGGAATCTTATCTGCTCGGTACATTTTAGTGTCCCCCTTTGTTAAAGTCTTATCGTCATAGGAAATTCTTCGACTCAATTTTTCTTTCCCAATTCGACTCAATTTCACTGTCTCTTTCCTTTGTATTCATTCTTTATGTGACCCCAAAGTGTGTGTTGTCTTAATATTATATTTTCAAGCATTTGCTTCATGGGTTAACATTTAATATATGTTATGAAAATTATGAATAAGGACTAAATTGGGTGACATACAGCATAAAGACATCACTTTGCAAGTGATACCATCAACAACTTTACATTGCATTTTTAACATTTTTTTATGAAAAAATAAAGCAAATGTTATTGACTGTAGCAGTTACAATAATTAGAAGTTCCTCTATTGCTTTCTATGGTTTTTGCTATAAAAGCAAAAAAAAAAAAAAAAATCTTACTAATGAAAGTAATAAATTTTTGAACACTGATGTCTTTCACAGTACAGTAGTAGCATTAGGCGCCATTAGCAGTTATGGATTCTTATCGTGCATGAATATTATATATGAACATGTACTATACCTTAGTTGCTTAATCAACTATTTTGAGTGGGATTTGGTTTGGATTAGGACGTCACTTGTATTGGAGATTAATTTAAGCAAGTTTTGGTAGAAACGGAGGGAAAATTAAATTAGCCAAATGATTACGTCATACTTTGTTCGATAGTAAAATTGAGTCTTAAATTATTGAATTTCACATTCTCACGTTGGACGTATCTAAATAAATTTATGTGATAGAAATATCCATTAATCGTCCTTGCCGTGTACGTCCATTTTCAATGGAGGGTGACGATGAAAGGGCCCCTCATCTAGCTCCTTTGGGCATTTGTTGGTGGGACCAATATTTAGTCATTTTACCAGGGTGAAGTCTGAACATCCAGAGCTTTTTCTTGGGTCCTACTATAACAATTAGTGCCCATTTTGCTTTTGTTTTTTTTTCTTTTCATATATTTCTTTTCTTTTTTGCTTTTACTTCTAAATTCAGTCTAAGGTTAAAAATATTCGTTTTTTAGTGTATATGTGTAATGTTGGTTTGTTTTTAGCGACAAATTGCTTATTTTGTTGGTTAATATTAAATCAAATCAATTATGTTCTTGATCACAAGTCACAAGCAGTGTTATTCAATTTGTCGGTTTTGTATAAATTCTTTGTATAACCCTAACAGTTTAAGAACAAGTAATTTCGTATGCATTATAAGTAGCAAGATATTTATCAAAAAGACAAAAAAGAAAAAGTAAGTAGTTGATTGAAATAGGAAAAAAAGGGAACGACCAATGAGACTATTTTTAATCATTTGGGGCAAAAATGAAATTGATAACTAATAGTATGAGTAATTGTTATGAGACAATGATGATTGGTGAGGGTGGCAGGCCACGCATATTGTAGTGGCGGGGTCTTTTCGGTAGTTCCATCCTCACCCCCGCAAATACCTTTGGACCCATCTTCCACCCCTAGTGTTATGAATTATGATAGAATACTCCTAATTAAGTCCTAAAGCATATCAAATTGTATTAAAATCTTTCTCTAATTAATCTTTAAAGATTTGAAATACTTCTTTGTACATGTATACATATCATCTCTATTGAGATATATGTCTATGCACAGTCAATATGTACAGTCAATGTCAATTGGTCGATGCTGTATATTTATACTCATAGTCTTAGTTAGTGATGTGGCTGCTGATGTGGCTAGTTAGTTAGTCTCTAGTGAGATATTTTCTACTCAGTCAAATTGTATATAAAGGGGTACTTTGACTATTCAATACATAGATTTCATTTCCCACATTCTAGAGAGCTCTGCTCAACTGCTTCTCCTCCACGCAACTCATGCTTCCACCATTGGAGCTCACCTTGAGATCGTATATTTTCATGGTATCAGAGCGAGGCTACTCGCCGGAGTCCACCGCGTAATCGTTCACCATCGGTTATTTCTTTTCTTCACCAATTGGGGCCTAGGGTTTGTTGATCGGAAAGTTTATTTTCAATCACCGGAGTTTTTTTTTACTGATTCTCGTAGATCACCGGAATATTCAATTTCACCGACGGAGGTTTATTCTTTACTACTGGTTCTTCATTATACTGATTAGTTTTTTTTTCATTAATATCTTTTAGTAACTTCTGTGCCCTAGAAGTGTAAAGGACAGTGTTATGGCTGAAATTCGCGACAATACTGGTAGTCGAACAGCAGTGGATGCTTCTGATCCGCTGTACATTCATCCTTCTGATAGTCCTGGATTAGTCTTGGTACCGATTCCTTTTGATGGAATAGGATATCGTTCATGGAGAAGAAGTGTGCTTAGGGCACTTTCTGCTAAAAACAAAGTAGGTTTCATTAATGGAAAGTGTAAAAGACCTGAAGATAACTCTCCCCTGTTGCAACATTGGGAGAGATGTGATGATATGGTAACTTCATGGCTATTGAATTCTCTTGCAAAGGACATCGCTGATAGTGTAGAGTATGCAAATAACGCAGCAGAATTGTGGAAGGAGCTTGAGGATCGTTATGATCAAACAAATGGAGCCAAGCTATATCAAATACAAAAGGAGATCAATGATTTGTCTCAAGGCGTTCTAGATATCACTGGTTACTATACAAAGATGAAGAAATTATGGGAGGAATTGAATAACTTGAGTGCGACATCTTTGTGTTTGTGCCAATGCACTTGTGGAGCTAAGGCAAATATGCACAAAGCAGAGCAAGATAGGAGACTCATTCAGTTCTTGATGGGATTGAATGAGGTGTATACAACTGTTCGAGGAAACATACTAATGATGAATCCCTTGCCGACAATTGCACAGGCTTTCTCCTTGCTTATTCAAGAGGAAAAACAGAGGGAGTTTAAGCCTAATAATCAGTTGATTCCTGAATCAAGTGCACTGAATGTGAACAATTCTGGTAATCGTAATTTCAAAACAGATTTCAACAATAGAGGTAATGCCAAGAATTATGGGGGAAACAAGAAGTCAGGGAACTATGGAGGAAACAGATCCTATGGGAACAATAGATCACGTGTGGTATGTGAGCACTGTGACAGGATAGGGCACACTAAGGAATCATGCTTTCAGCTGAAACCATGGCTCAGGAACAATGGTTCTGAGGATGGTTCCAAAAACAACAATTATGACAATAAGAGCAGGAAACCTATGGGAAATGCTTATACTGCTGCAACTGACATGATGTGTGTGAGAGGAAAAGAATGTGCACACCATGAGAAAGACCAGACCGTCAACCTCACCAAGGAGCAATATGGACAGATAGTCAACCTACTTCAACACTTTCAGATGGGAAATGCTGGGGAGAATTCAAGTAACACCAGTCGAGTCAATGGAGCTGTGAATTTTGCAGGTACAATAGCATGTTCAACTTCGTTTGATTGTGGTAATGTGTCATGCAAATGTTTGAAAACAAGAACTGATTCATGGATCTTGGACTCAGGAGCATCAAACCACATGACCTTTAACAAAAATACCCTAACTAAAATCAGAACACTTACCTACCCTTTACTAATTACCCTGCCAAATGGTTATAAAGTCAGAGTAACAGAGATTGGTAGTGTGGTGATAACACCTAATATCATTTTGCACAAAGTATTGTTGGTACCCTCTTTCAAGTACAATTTGATTTCTATTCATTCATTGTCAGCTGACCTTAAGTGTGCTGTGTCCTTCACTGAGACCTCATGTGTTCTGCAGGGCCCTTCAATGAAGAGGCCTGTGGAGATTGGTAGAGCAAGGAATGGTCTGTATCTCCTTTGCTCGAGCTGCTTGAAGCATCTTTCTGGTTGTTCAATACCTCACCTTACCTTCCCTGTTTGTAAGACAAATAATGTACAGATTCATCCCACAGTTAGCACACACTGTTCTTCCTGTTCACCTATAAATGATCATGTTTGCAATGCCAATGTTCAATTTCCTGTTATGAATTTGGATTCATTTGGTGGCAATAATACAGATGTTTTGTGGCATAATAGACTGGGGCATGTGCCTTTTGTCAAGATGAAAAGTATCTCTTCCATTCCAGTCAAGTTTGCAACCAAACAGCCTTTTATATGTCCCATCTGTCCGATGGCTAGACAGTCCAGAATCCCATTTCCCCAAAGAACCAGTACATCCAACAAGCCTTTTGAATTGATCCATGTTGACTTGTGGGGTCCTTACCATGTTGCAACTCATGACAATTACAAGTATTTCATCACCCTGGTAGATGACTACAGTAGGTCCACTTGGACATATCTGTTAAGCTGCAAGAGTAATGCCCTACATATAATAAAGGTTTTTACATGTATGGTTGAAACACAATTTGGAACCAGTGTCAAGTGTATTAGGTCAGACAATGGGCTTGAGTTCACAAGTGTAGAGACAACACAATTTTTCCAGTCAAAAGGCATCATTCACCAGAAAACTTGCACATACACACCACAACAAAATGGTGTTGTAGAGAGAAAACACAGATATTTGCTTGAGACTGCAAGAGCATTACTTTTTCAGTCAAAGTTACCTGTGAAATATTGGGGGGAGTGTATCTTGACTGCAACTTACCTAATAAATAGATTACCCACCACCTTTTTGAGAAACAAGTGTCCTTTTGAACTCTTGTATAAAATGAAGCCAAAATATTCACAATTGAGAAGTTTTGGGTGTTTATGTTATCCCACTGTTCCGAAAGTACATAGAGATAAGTTTGAACCTAGAGCCACCCCTCATGTCTTTATTGGATATCCATATGGGACAAAGGGGTACAAAGTACTCAGTCTTGCCACCAAGAAAATAACTGTTTCTAGGGATGTATTCTTCTATGAAAATGTTTTTCCTTTTGTTATTTCACCTGATTCCTCCACATTTCCCAAAGTGCTAAATTCAGTCCCTTTCATTGATCATTTAGATAGTACTGAAAGACAGGGTCCAACAAGTGCATTAGATCATCAGGAGTCACTGCATTCTACACATCATAACATGTCATTTCCTGATCCTGCTTCACATCCACTACCCCCTACCCAAGTTGCCCAGTCACCAGCACAAGGAACTAGAAAAGTGTCCACAAGAACAGTTACCATGCCTGCCCACTTGAAAGACTATGTAGTTTCCATTCCAAATTTAAAGACTAACCCACTTGATAACATTCGTATTGATGAGCAACCTGTTTGTCTGAGTGCTTTATTCTCTAACAACCATCATATATCACCTGATGATTTGAGCCATGAAAGTCAGCATCTTGTTCAGAATGTGTGTCATGACACTGAGCCATCTTCTTATGAAGAGGCAGCTGTTAGTCCTGCATGGCAAAATGCCATGATTAAGGAGTTTGAGGCACTTTATGCCAATCATACATGGGATCTAGTGCCTTTGCCATATGGGAAGAAAGCAATAGGATGCAAGTGGGTCTATAAGGTGAAGCACAAGGCAGATGGAAGTATAGAGCGGTTCAAAGCTAGACTTGTTGTAAAGGGGTACACTCAGCAAGCTGGGATAGATTACACTGAGACTTTTTCTCCGGTTGTGAAGATGACAACAGTTAGAGCTTTGATTAGTATAGCAGTGAAGAGAGGCTGGGACATATTCCAACTTGATGTGAATAATGCCTTCCTACATGGAGACCTCCATGAGGAAGTGTACATGCAGATACCCCCGGGCCTTGTTGTTGACCGACTGGGTTTAGTTTGCAAGTTAAGGAAGTCATTGTATGGGCTCAAGCAGGCTAGCAGGCAATGGTATGCTAAGTTGACTGAGGCTCTTTTCTCCAAGGGTTACACACGCTCTATGCATGACTACTCTCTGTTTCACAAAAAGAGAGGCTCCTCGATAGTGTTTGTGGCAGTGTATGTTGATGATGTGCTGCTCACGGGGACAGACACTGACGAAATCCAACAGTTGAGGTCCTTCCTGGATGATACCTTCAAAATTAAGGATTTGGGAAGACTTCATTATTTCCTTGGCTTGGAGGTGCTGTATAAAGATGATGGTGTGCTCATATCTCAACGGAAGTTTGTCTTAGACATGTTAAAAGAATATGATTGCCTACAGTGTTCTAATTTCTCTTCTCCCCTTGATCCCACAGTGAAATTAAAAGCTAAGGAAGGAGCCACATTGCCTGATCCAACTTATTATAGAAAACTAGTTGGAAAGCTGAATTTTCTGACCAATACCAGACTGGATATAGCATATGCAGTTCAACATCTTAGTCAGTTTATGCAAGACCCAAGGGAACCGCACTTGCAGGCAGCTTTTCACTTGTTGAGATACTTGAAAGGAGATCCCACACTTGGGATTTTCTTGTCCAAAGACCCTGACTGTACAGTGCGAGCCTATTGTGACTCTGACTGGGCTGCTTGCCCAGATACAAGAAAGTCTATCAGTGGTTATATTGTCTTGTTGGGTAACAGCCCAATCAGTTGGAAATCCAAAAAGCAGGACACTATTTCTTTGTCATCCGCTGAAGCAGAATACAGGTCCATCAGGAAGGTCGTGGGTGAACTTGTGTGGTTGAGCAGACTTCTCAAAGAGTTGACTGTTCCCTTTCCACTACCTATTACTGTATATTGTGATAGCCAGTCAGCTCTCCATATAGCAAAGAATCCTGTGTTTCATGAACGTACAAAACACATTGAGGTGGATTGTCATTTTGTTCGCGCCAAGCTCCTTGATGGACTGATTTCTCTCGACTATGTTCGCACAGATGATCAGCTAGCTGACATCCTTACCAAAGCTCTCACAGGGGTCAAGCACTCTACTATTCTTGGCAAGTTGGATGTGTTGACTACGCCTCCAACTTGAGGGGGGGTATTGAGATATATGTCTATGCACAGTCAATATGTACAGTCAATGTCAATTGGTCGATGCTGTATATTTATACTCATAGTCTTAGTTAGTGATGTGGCTGCTGATGTGGCTAGTTAGTTAGTCTCTAGTGAGATATTTTCTACTCAGTCAAATTGTATATAAAGGGGTACTTTGACTATTCAATACATAGATTTCATTTCCCACATTCTAGAGAGCTCTGCTCAACTGCTTCTCCTCCACGCAACTCATGCTTCCACCATTGGAGCTCACCTTGAGATCGTATATTTTCAATCTCTTTAGCATTACAAAAAATGCTACAATTCAACACCAAAACTTAGCTCAAATAGATGAGAATTGCTTAAACTATATAAAGTCATCATGATTGTGTGCTATATGTATTGTAACACACTCTCTTATGCCCAGTTTGACAATTGGGAACGTGAATAACATAAAATGAGAGTCCAACATAGATAATAAAAAACTAGATGGATCTGACGTTGACACCGTAATAAAGATAAGGGAACAAAATAAGGACACTATGATGTCATTTTAATATTTTTTGCCTTTATAAAAAAATTCTTATGTTTTAGCCTCGATCATCAGACTTCATTCAAAAAGTTCTCGGCGGGCGGGGCGATCGTTAGAAATTTTGACCTAAAGTCAGATGAGCACCAACAACTTTCTTGACAATTAGGGCTAAAAAAGAAAGAGTTTTCTTGTGAGGCAAAAAATGTGTGTCTATTGGGTGTAAAAGTTTATAAAGATAATGAATATTGGTCTAACATACTTCAAAAACTACTCAAAAGGAATGAAGATTATCCAAGACATATAAAAAGACCATCCCGGAGGAGTCGATGTGGGATATATCTAATACATATCTTTTATATTTCCACTCTATTTTGAAGTAAACATGTGATAGGAATATCCCATTGCTGTGATAGTGAGTGGGAAGAAAGGATGCCATTTGCTTTTCTTCTTTTCTTTTGTTCTTTCAAGGGTATGCTTATATGATGCCCAACCATAGCTTACAAACTATTGAGGAAACTTTTATTTGACATGACCATACTTTTATCGTATTCTAGTAGAATCGATCTTCATTACGATGATATATATGAGGATTTGTATGAATCCATTAATGTCTTGCAGTTCATTAGAATCCAACAGAAAATGCTATTCATTTCTTCAAAAGAACATAGTGGCGAACAATGCAAGATTTTGCATTCAGGAAGGAAATCTAGGCTTGAAATTTATCATCATTTACATATCAGAACACATTTTAAGATTCTAGGCCGACAAACGAAAAAGAAAGATATTTCCTTATCAGCATGTTATATTACTTCAAAATTGTAATTTGTTATCTATAAAGAATGTCACGATTTGTTGGGTTTATTCTGCTCTCAATTTTCTAGTTTATGCGTTTCCTGATTTAAAAATTCAATGATCCACCTTTTTGTCCAAAATGTTTTATCAACTTGTAAACCATATCATTCCCGTACACGTATTTTCATAACATTTTTGCACATTTTCTCACTGTTCGGAAAAATAATTTGGTTAAGGTTGGAAAGAAATTTTTTATATGTATAAAATACTCCCCACTACGCGCCAAAAAACAATAGAAACGAAAATAACACGAGAATTCCACTTTCCAAGACAACAAATACATCAGCTTAGAAACCGTTGGCTATCTTTCAATTAGAACCGTTACACATTGCGTAATGAAACTGTCTAAATAGCTACGCTGATCTATTCATCAAGAAACAGTTTCCCCACCAGCAGGGATAAGTACAGTAAGATGAATAATATTACTTTACACCTTTAATCCGAATTTAAGCCCAGAAAAAACTGATGTTAAAGAGCTTGCTATCACTACGTTTCAGATATCAAAATGGTAAAAGAATAAAAGTTTCCCCTCACCTTCTTCCACTCCCCACTCAAAATGGTAAGTTTTTTTCTCCCACCCCTCCAAATCTTGTGCTGATCCTTAATACAGCCAAACACAATCTACTTAAACACACTGACCTAAGACTTCTCCCAATGCTAAAAGAAAGTGGACTTACCATTTACTATGAAGTACTCTTCAATATAAATGCCTTTTGAAGTATAAAAAGTGTCATTCCTGTCGAACAAGGCTAATTTTCACATCACTTGGAAATGAAAAACATGAACGGATTACTAGAAATAGTTTAAGATAATTGCCTAAATATGGAAAGGTTAAAAAAAACATGCTCCCTCTGTTTAAAAAACGATGGCATGTTTCGGATTTTGAGAGTCAAACGAGTTAATTTTGACCGTGAATTTGAACATATAATCTTTAAGTATTTTGGAACGATATTTATATATTTGGAAACAACATAAAAAGTACTATAAGTCACAATAAATAATAATTCAAAATATTTAAAAGACGTATGAAAATATTACCGTCAAAAATAAACTCCTTGACTCTCGAAATCTGAAACATGCAATCAATTATGAAACAGAGAGAGTACATTTTAGTGATCAATTTCTTTCTTCGACCTTTGCAAATTAAAAAGTCACATTTATGCTAGAGTGTTATATTTTGCTAAGAGATCATCGGTTCAATTCCAGTCGGAAGTTTTCAGTGAGTAGTTTTTATGTCTTAGAGGGATTTCATATGAAATTCTGCTGGGCTGTAAATGGGTAAAGTCACCATAAGCACCACTTTGCAGAAAAAGTTCTGCACCTTGTGTATCACACATTCTTTGTCATAAATAATGAGACATTTACTTATATTTTACTGCACAACTAAATCTTTTTCCTCTATTCTAGTGTCGTGTGATTTATTCCGTTCATTTGATTATGGTAATAATTATGTTGTTTTTATATGAGTACTTGAGCATTAGTGGTGTCTCTTACCTTGTTTGTTTTTATCAAGTTTTCAAAATATTTCATTTGTTTTCAAAATATTCTTTTAAATATTTTTTCCCTAGCCGAGGGTCTATTGGAAACAACCTCTCCACCTTGATTAGGGTAAGGTCTGCGTGCATCTCACCCTCCCCAGACTCCATTTTGTGGGATTGCACTGGGTATGTTGTTGTTGAAGTGCCGCAACTGTAGTTGAACAATTTCGTTCTATTATGGGAATAATTAATCTGTGAACCTTGGCCAACAGTTAGAGGTCGTTTGGTATGCTGCACAAGGGAGGATAAGCATGGTATAAAACTATATATTGAGTTGTACTATCTTTGGTAGTGATTTCAATGTAACGATAACTAATTCATGTATTGTTTTATACATCAAATAGATGTACAAGTTTATACCTCCACCAATATGGAATAACGCTTATACATGGATAAATTTCAAAAAGTACAAATTTACCCATTTCTTTTTCTTAGAAAGCTATGAAAGTCAAAGATTCAAGGGTACACTTGTAAACTCAATACTTTGTAGTTATAAAAATAAACATATATTTGTATATCTAATTTTTAGTACAATGAACTAAATACCCAATAAAAAATAATCTCTGTATTACAATTCCTGCATTATAAATCTCTGTATTGTTAATCTCTACATTACTAATCCCTATATAACTTGTCATCAAACCAAACGACCTCTTAAAGGATTAGATTCTTCAAGAATACACAAGAATCTTGTAGATCCAGAATAAATCTAACTAACGTTTTGTTTTTGCTTCTATTTATATTTTTCGAATACAGGAACAACAAATTTAATATTTGATAAGTGACTGAAATTAAGGCTGCGAATTTGATCTGATGAATATTGAGACAAGAAGAATATGTTGTACCTTTAATTCAGATTGTGTAGGATATGAAAATATGATACTCGAGCATTTAATTAGTCAGTTTCTTTCTTTTTCATAACGAAAGTATATTTTGGGAATTTGTGGGGATCATTACCTGTTCAAATTTCCAGCAGCCAAAAGCCAGATAGGTTGGATACAGTGTTACGCTATGGATAATTGTCTGTTCCATTTGTTTTGTTTCATAAAGGGAAGAACTTTTCAGAGAAAATAAAATTACTAACTGAGATTTGTAGCTTTCAACCAAAAAGTACAGCTTTTTTTCTGATCATATTAATATAGAGTTATTTGGAACATCAAAGTTTATAGTTTAGTACTAGTATTAATGAGAATTTTTCCTTCCTATAAATGAAGAAAGTAAAATACTCCATTAAGAAAGTTGTTCAAGAAAAGTTTATAACTGTTGCTTCCATTTCTTTATGGTCTCCACCAATGATTGTTTTTTTTAACATGTCTCCTATTTTCTCCCTCTTTTAAACAGACAACGTTCTGCTAATGAAGCGAGGCCAGGATGGTCGAGAATCTGAGGTTTTGGGATTAATAATATCCTAAAAAGTATAATTATTCTATTGTATTTACTTCTTCCTTTACGTTGGTTCTTGTAATTGTTGCTCAAGTACATTTAGAATAATAAAATATCGATACGTTCTCTCTCGGTCTCTCTTAACATTAATAAATAGTACGTTTTCTTGTACTTGCACCTTTCCATTGAAACACAAAGATACGGATAATGGCTGGCGCCATAGGGGGGCGGGAGGGGGGTGGGTGTGGGGTGGGGTGGATGACTGTGCATGGGTAAAGGACTCAAGAAGAATTCATGAATGGTTAAATGAGTAATTGAACCAATAAACTTTTGGCTTTGGAAGAGAGACTGGTTGGTAATCTTAGGAGTCATCATATACAGGATTTTAGAAAATACAGTTTTTAATCTTCCATCTATCAAGAGGTTCGAAATATTATGGCTAAATTATACAAATATACAAACATAATAGCAGGTTTACAATAAAATAGCAACATTATGTCACTTTTCAAGAATAGCAATACTTTCTTAACATTATATATACAAGTTATTAAAAAAAAAGATTTATTCAATAAAATTGAAGATACACCATGCACCAAAATCGCTCATAATTATAGGCATGTCTTTTCATCTGTTCCTATTTTTTGGGATTACAACTACCCAATTACTAATTCTATTGTATGTCATTTGTATGTCTATCGTATGGTGTATGTGTATAGTATGACTATTGTATGGCTATTGTATGTGTATTGTATGGCTATTATTTGTCTTTTGTATGTCTATCGTATGGCTATTGTATGTGTATTGTATGGCTATTATCTGTGCATTGTATGGCTATTGTTTTTTACGTATGTCTATTGTCAATTTTTAATAGATGGTTTTGAGGGGAGAGAGAAAATGAGTCTTAAATGTAAAAAGATTTAAACCTATCTAAACATGATTTGGGTGCATAAATATAGGATTAGATTTATCTTTTTTTTTAATTATATTTCTTTTTTTTTTTTAAATACATTCTGCTATTTTTTGTAGCAAACAACAAAAATGTTGCTATTTTTTGTAAGTTTTGAAAATATTTATATATTTTGCAACAAAAGTAGATAAAGTTATACTCTATGTAATTTATCCAAATATTATTGCACACTTAAATATCTAGGAATGTAGTTAACATGATACTAAACACCATTTTGATAGTTTTCTCGATCCAATTGTTAGTGTGGCACCTGTTCGTAGAATACAACAGAGAATTCTTTTTGTTTCTTTAACGAAACAAGTACAAGTTTAAAAAGTTATGAAAATGTTGCATGCTATTGTCATTTGCATACATTCTAAGCCTTTTTTTAAGAACTTTATGAAAGCAGTCGAAACACTACTAGAAATCAGGATTTTTCCGACCGCCAATATGGTCGGACAACGGTCGGTTAGGCGACCGTTGTTCTACCAAACAAGGTGGTCGCACAAAGCTTTCCGACCGACGCGGTCGGACGTCGGATCGAAATTCGGTCGGACACCGGTGAGAGATTGAAAAAATCTGGAAAATTTTTTTTGGAGCTGGGCAACCGCGACAGTGAGAGATTGCAAAAATCTGGAAAAACTTTTTGAGCTGGGCGACCGCGGCGGTGGAAAATTGCAATTTCTGGGCAAAAAAATACTCAGATTTCGGGCCGATTCAGTAGGAAATCTGGGTAAAACCATCAATAAAAAACCTGCAATTAAAGCTACACCACATGCAAAAAAACAGTAAAAACAGCACCCAGAAGAAGATTAGGCTTCTACAAGCTTTAATTTTTTTCTAAACAAGGTTTATTGCCTTTAAATTGAAACTTTAACGATTTACATAACATCAATAATTCATAACGATTCAAACAAGTTAATACATGTCTAAAATAAGTCTAAAACATCAACAATCCATTATTACTACTCCATTGCCTCATAACTAGACTCAGAACCCGACTCAGACGACGAGCTGTATTGACGTTCGCTCTTGCCTTTCCCCCGGCTTTTGCTCTTGGTGTTGCTCTTGCCCTTGCCCTTGCCCTCCTTTCCTTGTCCGCACTACCACACATAATGTTCTGCATCATTTCCCGCATGGCTCTCATATTTTCCTCATTGCGCAAACGTTCTTCTTCACTCTTTCTCTTAAGCTCTTCGATTTCATTGCGCAAAGAGGCTTCCACCGAGGGATTAATTGAACTAGCAGGAGGAGTGTAAGTGCCAAACAAACCTGGATTTAGACGTTCCGAGGCATACTGCGATCCAAGGCCGTAAGCACTTCCCTTCTTTACTCCGCCATTCACCTCCGACCATAGTGCGGTTTCCTCCTCTAGTGTCATACTGATACCACACTGGGATGCCTGACTCGCCATCCTTTCTTCATAAGCAGCCATAGCCTTTTCCTGAAAACAATTTAATAACAAGAATTAGATTTACAAATATTGACGGATTTAATAACTTTAAAAGATTGAATTTAATAACTTACATATAGCTCTCCAGCGCGGTCCTCGACCCACACTTCTTCTCCTTTTTTGTTTCTGTATATATGTCTCTTCTTAAAGATTTGGCATAAAACCCTTCATATAAAGATGCATTTCAACATCTTCCAAATTTTGTCCTTTTGTGCAATTGCATTTTACGCAAAGACACTTAATCTGGCTCCACCGTATAAAATCATCAAGTGTTTTCGCCTTTTCAATAAATTCTTGAACATCTACTGCAAATTCTTCCCTCATCCCCCGCCGCCCGGGATTATTTCTATTATACATCCAACTACGACTTTCATGTTCCATATCTACACAAAAATTACAAGTATGAGATGCACATTAAATTGCAAAGATTTAAACAGAAATTTCTTTGATGCACTACCAATTTCATAAGATTAAGCAACTATATAATTTTCTAAGTCAATTACTTTTATATTACTAACTAATTTGTTCTCTAAGATTATCATTTAGTAATTAATAACACTTCTCATTTGCAACTTATATCTATTTATTCAAAATGATAAAATTATTTACTTATCTATACTTAGTTGGAGTAATTTAAAATCCAATATTTGAAGGATCAAATGAAATAGAATAAAAGATTACAAAATCTATATTTACAAATAACTTATTTCATTCAAATCAATTTACAAAATAAAATATTTTATGTTGTTTAGCTACTATATTATTTATAGCTAATGTCTCTTAAAATATAATATAAATAATCATACATTATTAATCGCTACATAAAATGTTCATATTACTAATTACCCAAAAAGAAAATAATTTTAAAATTGTCATACTAAATTATTTTCAATTTTTGAATTCTAGTTCTAGGCCTAATGCTTATTTTTTATTCACGAGACTAGAGCATGTCTAAATATTATGTCTAGTTCCTAACTAATTTATTCTCTAAGATTATCATTAGTAATTAATTTTATTATTCAAATCAATTTACAAAAATAATTAAGATATCTTAAGTTGTGTAACTACTATATTACTTATAGCTAAGATCTCCTAAATTATTGTTAAGCATGATAGTAACACACTTTCAGCGAAAGTAACATATTTTCTCCGTAATTTGTAAAACAACTATTACATTCTAAACTAATAGTTAGAAAGATTCAAACTTAAGCAATTTAGGAGAAAACAAGAACCTAACTTTCTCCCTATGTTCCTATCTCGCTAACTATTAGCTCGTTCAATATAGCACATCATAACGGCTATTAACCCTATTATAATTTCTACATTATACTCTTCTTTGATACAACAACAAAGTTCATTATCACTACTACCAAAATAGGATCCACAAAAATGTTCATTTCCAACTTACAATTATTCAACAACAACAATAATATTCAACAACAACCACAAAAAAATCAGTAACTCCATTGTCAACTTTCAAATTTTCCAACAATATCAACCCCAATACCAAGACTACGTGCTATACTTTTCAATTCAAAATCTAATTTTTTATTTCAATTAAACAACAATATTAACCCCAACAATATCCCCATTATTCTTTTCTTTCTCGTTTTCAATTTTCGCCTACAAAGTTAACAACTCAACATTCCATAACAACTCCAAAGGCTAAATCCAAAATAAAACCAAAGTTTCAAAGTGTATCACCATTTTCTCCATTTTCTACCAAAATCCAAAACAACAATTTACAACTAAACCAACAAGTTGCCATACAAATTTACAATTTTTATATACATGCAAATAACCCAACTCAATTTTTATATGAATGTTCATTACTCACTTGAAAATATAAATAGAAAAAAAAAGTAAAAAAACGTAACCTGTTTGTAGCTGCCGGAATTAAGTACTACACCTTGCGGGTCTGGTGGTCTCTCCACTGGATCTGCCAAAAAAAAAATTAGGATTTGTAAGTTTGCAATGAAAGAAATGAGAAATATGAAAATTTTGAGAAGTATTTACATTTAAAGAATTAGTGGGTGAAGATTTAGTTGTTAATTTGAAATAATTGAGTGTTTGGGGAAGATTTGAGTTGGGGACGGGTTGGGGAAGGGTTGGGGAAGAGAGGAAGAGGGAATGAGGAAGAAAGAGAATGAGGAAAGAAAGAGGGGTTGTTCCCATTTTTCTATGAGGCCATCCGACCGCGGTGGTCGCCTAAATTAAAAAAAAATATTTTAATAGTGTCAGACCGCGGCGGTCGGACACTTTACAGAAATAAATTTTTAATAAATAAAATTCGATTTGTCCGACCGCAGCGGTTGCATGACCTAGTCCGACCGAATTTCGGTCCGAAAATTGCGGTGGGAAATACCCTGACTTTTAGTAGTGAAATAGTAAATTGTGCGAAAAGAACAAAATTTATGGCAGCTAGCTTGAGAGGTTATCATAAATTTGGTTTAACTTACGGATTACTATTATTTTAAACAGTATTACATCACTTTATATGTTGTTAAAGGTAATTACTCATAAATTTATTTATTATATTAGTTAATAAAAATAAATATTATTAGTAATTAATACAACAAAAAAAATCTTAAGAAAATACGATCTTATATATCAAAATTTAGTAGTCCAATTAATTCATATTTACATCAATAGACCCACCAAGGAAATAAAACACACCTGTCAATAAGTTTTTCATACTCATGGCTTGATTCTGATGAGACCTCTAATAAAGGGTTGAAGGATCTCAACTATCCTATTATGCATTTTGAGCAACAATTAATCTCCAAGAGAATGGAGAGATTGACGAGGACATTACTCATCATATAGAAGTGGGATATATGGATGAAGTGGAGGCTAGCATCCGGAGTTCTATGCGATAAGAAAGTGCTACCAAAACTTAAGGGTAAGTTCTATAGACTGGCTGTTAGACCAGCTATGCTATATGAAGTGGAGTATTGGCCAGTCAATAGTACACGCATTCAGAAGGTGAGCGTAGCTGAGATAAGAATACTTAGATGAATGTGTGAGCACACTAGGATGGATAAGATTAGGAATGAGGTCATATGTGATAAAGTGGGTGCGGCCTTAGTGGTAGACAAGATGAGAGAAGCGAGATTGAGATGGTTGGGACTGACAACGCTCAACACACACCTCGGCTTGAGGTATGAACGGTCATCACAATACAATTTACCTAACTAGGAGTCGGGGTCGAATCCACAAGGAACAAAGTGATGCGATCAAAGTAGTGGAGGAACTAAACCTATTTGACTAAGCCAAACTAGGATAACGAGGGGATGGAATGATATTAACCACTACAAACTACACTAAGAAAGTAAGTAAATGTGATCTATGGCCTTCTCACAACCAAGGAAACAAGTTTTGAGCCTAGGATGCAATTATAGCATGGGGTTTATATATTATGGCCGAGTCGTTCTAATGTAATCCCTAGAATCCTTCTGGCCTAGAAGGAATTTACCTCAACGGCGCTTTTCAAAGCCATGGTTGAGCTTATAAAGCACTACCCATTATCCGAGGAAAGAAGACCTCTTCCGAGCGTAACTTCTTTTAGATGAGTTAGTCTATGAAATAGCCTATCAACCCAAATCCTCACTAGCTTCACTATTCTACGCTAACTAATCTCTCCCGCGTCTTTAATTAGCAAAGTAGACGGGCAATTTAAGTGTCGCGAGCACAAGAGTCAAGAAATCAAAACAATGGAAGCTAGATAATCAAAACCCAATAATATAAATTTCTAGTCATGACTCATTCATATATTCATGTCCAAAATCATATCAATTAATAACACAGATAGCCATGAAATATATTTACAAAATCAATTCTTCAATAACATCAACAACACCAAATATATTCACTACAAAACATGAAAGTAAAGAAAAGAATACTAAAGGTTGAGAATTTCTCAATGGGTTGCTCCAAATCTTCACCCTCTTGGTGTTCTTGTTGATGGATCCTTGCTCCAAGATTGGAAAAATGGCCAAAAGATAAGCCCTAGGACGTGCAAAGGGCTGAATATATGTTCCCCATTTGGATGATGTGAAATTACAGAACTGTCCAGCGTAGTCCAGACGCGCAACCTTCGCGATCGCGACATACTGAGCACTACCGCGCTTCATCTCTTTTTCCTCTCTGCGCGATCGCGTTGCAATCGGCGCTTTCGCGCAGAATTCCTTCACTTTTTTTGCGCGATCGCGTGAATCATTGCGCGATCGCGATGAACAGATTTCCAGTTCAGGATCAGTAGCTCTGCAATTCATCCTGTTCCGGCTTGTTTTCCACCTACTCGTCACCACAGCGTCAATCCTGTAATATGCAACTAAAACATGATAAGTGCATGTATTTAATCAATAATGCACAACAAAAGCTCAAGTAAATAGAAGGTAATGTGTGGCTTTTTTGCCCACACATCAGGGACATGTTAACAGGATGAACATATATGCTCCGGTGAGGAGGTGCGAGAGGTCAGAAGCGAAGTGAAAGAACAGACGACTCGAACCTTGACAATGGTCGCCACTTCTCCCAGGACCGGAATGATTATCCCTGCCCGAACCCTTATTAATACGATGATTTCGACCCTGATCTTTCTATTGCTGGGCTATGAAGAGGTAGAGGTAGACCGAAGAAACACTGGGACGAGGTAATTAGATAGGACATGATCCTTTTCTAGATCACCGAGGACATGACTCTAAATAAAAAAATGTGGAGGTCGAGGATAAGTGCCGAAGGTTAGATAGTAATAGAGCGATTTTCGCCATGTAGTAGTAATATTTTTCCCGATTTCTTTCTTGTTTCTTTGTCTTTTTGCTATTTGTGTTTTGGTTTACATATGATATCTTTTAGTTTTTATTCTCCCCCTACTTTGCTTTAATCTTGTTTCCTTATGTTGCTGTTCTTTAGCCGAGCATCTATTGAAAATAGCATCCCCAAAAGGGGGTTAAAGTTTGCGTACATCTCACCCTTCCCAGATTTCACTTGTAGAATAATACTCGATCTGTTCTTATAATTAATAACTTCACCAGGTCACCTCTAAATTCAACATTGCCTAGTATGAATTTATAATTTTTCACATAAACACATGATAATCAATTGGGGTCATTTCTAACTTGCCTTTCACAACTTTATTAGCAGTACTTACAAGTTTCCCACCAATGATTCCCCTTACCCTTACCCTACTCCAAATGCAGCCTAGCTCTAGGCTGGGTCCCAACATGGAACGTAAAGGCTAAATTCTGCTAGCAAAGGATGTAGTTGTTGGTGTAAACTGTGAAGCAACATTACCTAATGATTCGATGGATGATTCAGCATTTCTAGCCTTATCTTAATAGAACAAATGATGAGCCTAACGAAACTCTTTATTGACAAGCTGTTCTTTGATATTACGTATGAAAAATCTCTATTCTTGAATTATTGTGAAATGAATTTCATTGAGAAAATTGCAAAATAGAAGGTTTATTTGAAGTAAAGTTATTGATTAAATTAGGAGAAATTAACCTTTTTGTAAAAAAAGAAGAACTATTTGCCAGCAACTATATTTTTAAATGCTGCTGCTGCTTCTTCTTCTTCTTCTTCATCATGTAAACTATACTTCTACAGACACCAACAGATATGACACAATTACTACTTTTTGAAATCAATATGTTTTTTTGACTGAATTTTTCAAATATGTTTTACAATTGTACCCACAAAAATTATGATTTACGATTTTTATGTAGTTTTAATAAGATATGTGCATCTTTTCTCAAAAAGTTAGGATCAATATATATGCAGCCATGCCATTCTTCTTGGGACAATGAGCCCTAAGCTAAGAGACATCCAAATCATGGGTTTTCCTGTGGTGTCTGTATGTTTCTTTCATATCCCACTAAGGCACTGACAAATTATTAATGGATTTTACACAGTGCTTAATCATGTCAGTTGATTTTTCATTCTTTGGTTTATATATTTATAATCTAAACAAACCTTATTTGGTTAAAACAAACGGGCTTTATGTTGAAGCTAATGGTTACATATAGTCCACATGACTCCATCCTTCAACGACCAGGTTCATTTGATCTTCAAATAAAGAATCAAAGACTTATATTAGCTTAATCAATCAACTGGACATCATCATTAAGCGAATGGAATTTGTTTAAATCTAAATACCAACTTCCTCAATAAATCAATTGGACGATGTCATCCATTTTACAGCTCTGTTTTTTACTGTATGTACATCTGAAAACATAATTCTAAAGAACCTTTTGACGCACAGTAATCCTAATCATGAATTCGCTTTTGCCTAAAGCCCTCATTATGTGCAAGGATTACTGTCATTATGCTACGCATATCAATAGGTAGCCTTTAGATCAATAATGAATCCTAACATAATAAGATTGATCCAAAATTCCTAGGTGCTTCTTATGCAATCTCAAAACGATTAAACAAAAAGGTTCTCTCTTACAAATTCTAATCTCCAATAATAAAAAAGTTAAAAAGATGATTGGGACCCTCCTTAACTCATCCATAATCTTTCTTCCGAGTACTTCCACACTGTATATATTTATATAATGTCCCCTCAAAAAGGAAAAATATAAAAGAAAGACCACAACAAAGCAGACCCCACTTCTCATGCAGTGACGACACAAGTCACTCAAAAATAAAATTTAAAACAAAAACCAATAAATCCACTTTCTTAAACCTCTATATATAACCACTTCCATATACTCATCATCCTCATTCCATTCTACCATCCTCTTCACCACCACCACCATTACAAAATCTTTACCAAAAACCATCTAAATTTAGTAGAAAAATATCACTATACCAAAAAAAGAAAAGAAATACTGACTCGACTGAGTTGTATGTCCAAATTTTGGTGTTAACAAATATTATTCAACTTTATATATATAATCTTTACTTCAATTACATAAAAATGACAAATTTAGAAGCAACTTCATCAGCTACTTCACCTATGGTATCACCAAGGTCACCATGGCATTCACCGGTACCATACTTATTCGGTGGATTAGCTGCTATGTTAGGACTTATTGCTTTTGCTTTATTAATTCTTGCATGTTCTTACTGGAGACTTTCTGGTTACCTTGAAAATGAACAAGAAAATGAACGTGACCTTGAAGCCGGTGAAGGGAACGGTGATGGATCTGATGATGGTGCTAAGGTGGCGCCGCCAGTTCTTGAAGAGAAGTTTTTGGTTATTATGGCTGGACAAATGAAACCAACTTTTATTGCTACACCTATGTCTAGTAGAGCTTCATCTTTTGGTAGCTGCAGTAGTGGTTGTACTACTAGCACTGATAGTAGTACAGATAAATCAGATGGTGAAGAGAATGATGAGAAGAAGCAAGAAAATGGTGGACAACATGATGAGGTGGACATGAGTAGTACGGTGAGCCATGACAGCTCAGATAATCATCAGGTCACATAATTTTAAAAAGAACAAAAAAAAAGTAAAAACAAACTTAGTTTGCTTTTTAAAATTTTGGATTTTCTTATGTCTATGGGTATGGAAGTGCTTGGAAGATTAGGCATTGGAAGGTGGTTTTGAAAAAAAAAAAAGTTGGGGTATGGAATGAAGCATGGGATTCTTCTTAATTAGCTTTTGGTAGAGGTGTAGATGGAGCTTTACTAGTTTTTCCTTTTCTTGGAAATTCCGGAAATGTATATACTTTTTTGGAGAATGAATGGGAAAGCTTTATCTAGTTGGTAATTTTACGAGATCTTAGAAGTTTTAGTAATTTCGTTCTTTCATTTCTACATTCTTTACATGTGCTATTATGCATTTAAGCTACCTTTAAAAAATTTGATGCGCTAGCTAGGAGAAGAAAGAATCTTTGAATTTCTCAAATATTTTTGAATTTCTTGAAAAGGTGTGGCTTCTATATAGCTTCTCATCATCACTCATCTTCCAATAAGATAGCTCGAAACAAAGTAAAATGCATAGTTCTAGGCATAGTCCATAGGATTACAGTATTATGCTCTCATTTTCCTTCTTTTTTTTTTTTTTTTTTTTTGGCATTTGGAAAACCTCTAGCTGATGATCTTATTTATTTCTTTGTGGAAGATGCAATCTCCCATTCCATGATTCCATTGGTACTAGGCAGCTTTACTTGATTCCAAATATTTTACTACTTTATTTAAATGTAAAATAATTTCTCATCTTTTGGATAAGCTACAAAATAAAGTGATACTAGGAATTAAAAACATTTTTTAACGCCACTAATACTACTACTTATTTTGCTAATATGATTTCCTCTTACGATGCCTATACACTTTGCAGGACTTCAAATTTATATATAATAATTAATATATTTTTATATGTATCTATAAATAACATCAATTAGTCATTTATCTTCTGATCATATGACGTGAATCACCCACCTTATAAATATAAATAGTTAGGTAGACAATGAATTGGATCTCTGTGGGTTCTTGATGTGGTCCTGAGACCTGAGATCCCAAATGCATGAATAATATGAAAGGTCCCTCTCTTTCTCTTTCACTTGATAAGATACTGTAACTTTATTTGTTCAAATGGAAACCGATCGGTCTATTAGTTCAGCTTTAACCAAGGAGTAGTTCAGGAATTCACATGAAACATCAGTCAACTTTAACCTGAAAACTGAATGAAACAACAAGAATTTCATGCATTAAATTCTTGTACTCTAGTTGTTGTCACGTGACACTTGTTAGAACACGTGTATGACGTTAATACTGGGGTAACCCTACTAACTACAGTATTTCTTTTAGGAGGGGATGGGTAGGTTGCTTTAAGGTTGCTGTTGAAGACTTGCCATTGATGTGGCGATCTGAAAACGGTGATAACTCACTCACCTGTTGCCTCATAGAAAGGGCAATTATGTGGTGGAAGATATTTTTCTTTTTCATATTCAGAAGTAGAGAAAAATAAAATGAATTTGTGAATTGACATTTCGTTTTAAACAAAGTCCAAATACTTAAACTTGAATTTCACTAACATAAATTATTGTTAAACTGTAATTTGCTAATACAAACGCGGCCTAAGATGTGATTGTGCTCTGTTACATTGTCCTTACTATTAATTTCTTATCTTGTTTCAGAAGCACATATTTAAAAAATTGGAACATTCGGTTGCCATTATGTCAAAATTTGCTCATAGAAGATCGTAATCCTAATTTAGAGTATGCTATATATTTTAGAGTAATAGGATTTATGACTAGCACTTAATTAGTGGTAGTTCACTCCAAGCCAACACGTTCGGCATACTCGAGAACTTGTCCCAAATTGGAAACATACATAATGGTTGAAAATATCCTTGTTACAAAACATACATAAGCCATGACTGGCACTTAATTACGACCCAAATAGGAATCATGTTTAGTACTCCATATCTCTAATTGGAAACTTGTAACAAAACATACTCGTATGCTTCATAAAAACTATAATTATGGGTCTCTAGAGATATAAAATGTCAGTATTGCTTTGATAACGCGATATGGCTAATATATTTATTTGCTAGTGACCTTATTTTTTATTCAATTAAGTGATAGTGACTACTACTTGTTGAGGGTGAATCTAAATAGGGAAATAAAAAAATCAAAAGATGCATTTTGGTATGTGAAATGGAGATCAAATAGGATGAGCATACGTAGCTAAAGGAGTTTTCAAGACTTTAATTATGATGGTATTTTTCTTGGGGAAGTGGTACACAGCAGCACGCATTGTCTCTTTGAGTGGGTGCACTCTCTTCAAGTACCTCAACTTTGCTGAGTTATTGGCCAGTACAGAGTACACTATATATTTATATTTTTCATTTTAATCGACATTGTTACCATAATAATCTTTCACAAAGTTATTGGCCAGTGCACTCGGTCCATTAGAGTATGACGACCCGAGTGGGATGAGGTGGGGCGGGGAAGAGAAATTTTGTTGCATCAACAGAGAGAACAGTAAAGAGGCTCACTTGTATTCTCTAGTGCATCTGGTTGTTTTCTTGGGATAATTATCCTCGATGTCCACTGCTTTAACCACACCTTAAAACACAAGAAGGGGTGAATAATGTCGTATGTCAAAATTTTCGATTAAGCCTGTTGATATTCGGCGAGAAACGCATGTTTAGAATCTTATTTCACCTCATATTTATGACCTATATGCATTGAATAAGTTGATATCATTTGTGTTCTTGAGCTTATTACGTGTTTTTAATTGTGTAGAAATGCACTTGAAGAAAATTGATGGATCTGGAGCTCAAATGAAAAAAAAAAATTGAGCTTCAAAATCTAAGTAGAAGCCTGAGACTTGACCGGAAACCAAGGCGTTGTTGAAAAATTATAAAAAAAGTTGAAGAGCACTAAAATATACATGTCGCACCGCGCTGGGTAACACATAGCACAACGCAACAGGGTCGATTTTTAGAGAGTTGGAATTTTGGGAATCCTGAGTAAAAAGCCCTACCGCGCCGCGCCATACAATGCGCTGCGCGACGTGGTATGGTTAATTTTCTGACATGTTGATTCCAGGTTTATTTTGGATTCCCGGATTATGTGGATCTTTTGGGACGATGTAAAAAGCAAAAAATGCACTTTTCGACCTGGAGAGGAGAAAAAGAGGCTAGTGCATTGGAGACTTCAAGATTACAAGAGTTTTTCTTAAATTCTTCCTTTATTCTTGTAATTTGTTCATTCATGATTTATCTTGACATGAGTGTGATGAACATGAGTGGCTAAGCTACCACATCTAGGGCGTGGCGAAACCATTATAGGATGATGTATTAAGTATTTTAATAATTTAATCGAGCTTTACATAGCTATTACTGATTATTCAACTACGTTTTGATTGTTTTTTATTGTAGAGCTCACAATTGAATGTGCCCTTTATTCTTATAACTCTTGAAAGAGTGTTTCGAGTTAGGGTTAATTGAATAGTAATATTTTAACCCAAATAATAAATTACTTAGGGAAGAAGAGCGGGGTGAGTTCCGGAACAACAAACCCTTGTCGTGGTCACATAGATAGTCCAACGTATCATCTTGTATTAACTTAGAAAAGTAACTCAGGATAGTTATTGCTTGTTATCGGAAAATACTAGTGGTAAACTAGGAGCTCACGATCATTAGGGATAGTCAAGCGAGATTGAATGCGTAGTATTCGATACATCACTCCGGTAATCGGGGAAGTCATGTCCTAGGCTTTTTTATTCTTGAAATCTTCTCTAGTATTTACTACTTGTTTTTAGTTAACTTTTATTTCTTTCTAGTTTACACATCAAAACACTTTTGATTTGTTCTTGAAATTCTTTGAACATAAACTTGGTAAAAGTTGAGTTACGAACACACGTTTGCTCCATGTGGAATTCACCCCAAACTTGTTAAACCATGTATTTTTGCAGCGACCGCTTATCCTTTCGATGATGAGTTTTGGGCATGATTAAATTTTGGCACCGTTGCCATGGAGTATTATTTTTAGTTTGTAGCTGTAAATATTGCTAGGTTTTTAGTTTAGATAATTTAGATCTTGTACATATTTGTTTGTTTAAGGAACATGATATTTTACCCTTTCCCGAGTCCCTATTATGATGATTCTTTGTTTGCTTATGGCAGTGAGTTTAAATACATGAAGAAGTGCTTACTTGAAGAAGGAAGTGAAAGCCAACAAGTCATGAAGGAATTTTGCGACAGTAACCTAAAAAAGAACTTGGCCATCGATGGGGCATAGGAACAAAAAATGAAGAGGAACAAAAAAGGAAATTCCAACCATTTGACCCTATGGTAGTGAATGATGTTGAGATTGAGAAAAAGACAGTAGAATCGAGTGAGGAAGTGCAAAATGTCATATTGAAAAATTCTAGTGTCTTCGAAAGCGAGGAAGTCAAAAATGAAATACTATTGGAGTTTAAGCGCATTAGGCCGCATTCCGGACACTTCTCAACATTCTATTTTGATGGAGACATGGAAATCAATCAACCAAAGCCAATGGAAAATTAGAAGGAATAGGTGCATTGAGCTTTCATTATGGAATTTCTATTGTTGTCTAACCAAGACGACATTCCTCGGTTGAAGGCCAAAATATACAAAAAGAGATACTTGGTGCTTAGCCCAGTCATATTCTTACGCCACCCTATGAGCATAATAAAAAACTTGAATCAAGTTTGGGGATCCAGTTTATTAGCTCAAGGTGGAGGCAGAAAATGGCAAAAATGATTCATCGCACCACGACATTAAATAAGACACTTATTGGGAGGCGACCCAATTTTCTTACTTAATTTCATTTGTTTGTTTTGAAAGGATGTTATTTGGCGAGCTTTTTGATTTGCAGGTTTCGAATAGTATGGATTCTAAGTTTGGGATACTTGCAACCCTTTATGTTTGTATAGATGAAATCCTTTTTGGCGGAAGTCTGAGTATTCAGTGCCCTAAGGAAGCTCACAAGGATGTTTTTCAGGCTTAGAGCCCCAAGGAGCTTCTCTATTTCCCTTAATTTATTTTAATGCATTAGGGGCAATGCATGATTTTAAGTGTGGAGTGGGAGTCTTTCAATTTGTGCTAATAATCCCCATTCGTTTTTTTTTTTTTTTTGTCCCTCGGTTCTTTTCCAGGGATGTAGTTTGAATCGGGTGTAGGATAAATTTTTTTCCTTTTAGAATTAGGATAGAAGGAAGAATAACTCATGTGATCTTCTATTTGTGGCGTGTTTTTATATGAACACTTAGGCCGGAATATGATGACTACATGCATTCTTTATAACTTGTATTGTTATGCCTTGATAACTGTTGAGTACACTTGTGTGACGCCTAGGCTCAGGTTTTGACTCTCTTATGTGATATACTTGAATGCATGTTTGCTTGCTTCAGTTTGAGAGATAGAGTCGAACCGTCCTGAGTAGATCGTGTGTCATGTGTGTGTGAGATTTGTTGTTGCTCTGTGCTTACACTACGATGTCTAGAACTTGCCCCGAGTGTGTGCTAAGCGAAATGATGAGTCTTGCTCGGTTTAGGAACTGATATAGACATTTCTTTGTTAGCCTATAAATTGCTTGCCTACCCAATGAAAGTTGACCCTAGCAGGCCCTTTGAGCCTGAAACCTTTTCATTGGTAACCATTTTACAAGCTGAACCATTTTGTTTTGAATTGACCATATATTGAACCCTTTTACCTATTTTGAGCATTTGTGATTCTAATGAGCTTTTATCGCTATATTTGTGGGAGTTGGTTGTTTTTGACTAGTGATAAGAAAGAAAGGTGTGTTACTTGGGAGAAACTAGTGGTAAAGACTAAAAAGAAAAAGAAAAAAAATACGAGAAAAAAAAAGAAGAGAAAATAAAAAAAATATAAGAAGAAAAAAATATTGTCCTTTACTAGTGGCTACTCTTGAAAGCTTAAAGAAATGGGAACCTTGGAATGATAAAGAAGTGGAAAATTAGGAAGAGTCGGTTGAAAAAGAAAGTGATTTAATTATATGATGTATTAAAATGCTCAAAGGAGCTTAGTCACTACAACTAAATGTACCCTACCTATCGTGCAACCAACGTTACAACCTATGAAAGTCCTATTGATCTTAGACCGAATGAGCTCACATTAGTCAAGTCCTACACCATGGGGGTACGTCTAGTGTGGTACATGACTTCTTTCTGAGAGTGAGTGAATCTTGCATTTGTTAAGTCCCAATGTTACTTGAAACTTTATGTGTGAATGTGACAGTTTTCTTGTTGTCAAGGCACATGGTTTATGAGAGATTTGTGAAGTTATTAGGCTTCTCCGTTAGAGTAGGTGAGTGAGTAGGAAGGTTGGTGCTAATGAGTTGGATCTTGAGGTTAGAAAGTTACACGAGAGCGAACGTGGTAGTTATAAATATTCTTGGCATTAATACATTGGTGAAAAATTGTGTGAGAAGTGCATATGCGCTCTTCTAAGTTGTCATATAAAACATGGCCATAGGCAGTGTCACCACTCCTGACTAAGTCCAGGTTTATTCGAGGATGAGCGAAGGTTCAAGTGTGGGGTATTAATATTCGACGAGAAAGTCATGTTTAGAGTCATGTTTTACTTTATATTTGTAACCTTTATGCATTGGCTCGTAGCTTATTAATGAAGCAAACTCCCTATTTATACAATTGACTAACTACCAACTAATCGTTACCAACTCAAACTAATCTAATTAATATTAGTAGATTGACTTACAACTTCTAATACAACTGTACATACTAATCTAACTATATGCCTATCATGTGATTGTATTCCTAACAGTTTTATGTTCTATATTGATTGGAGTAAAGAGCACACCACACCTTCTAGACTTTGATCAAACGAATGATCACTTGCATAATGAGGCCAATCTGCCATGGCACACAGAGGCGGACCTATGTACAATTTATGGGTGCATTGACATCTGTTGACGTTGGCAAAAGTTCAATATATGTAAGTATATGTATCATAAAAATTGAATATATATAAATATATATATGTGTGTGTGCGCGTGCGCGTGCGCGCGCGCTGTGTGTGTATAATTTGGCATCCTGAATAATTAATATTTATATAGTTATTCAGTGGTGTCCTCGCCGTACTCAAATTCTGGGTCCACCTCTGATGGTACAGTCCACCCTTCATTTAAATTATTTATCAACTATGAGACAGGGTCGAATTCCACACAGACCAATATAAGGGCGACTAAGCTAGTAGAGGAATGATCACTAATTTAAACTAAGCCAAACTCTTTTTGAATTTTTGATAAGGTTAAAAACTAATAAATATACTACTAGAAAAGCGGATAAATTGATCAATGACATTCACAAGCAATGGGAACAAGATATTTAGAATATAGGAATTCAATTCCCTCAAGTTTAATATAATGCAATTAAGTAATCCTATTAATTAATCATTAGGTCTCACTATGGCACTCGAGCTAATTCACATAATTAGACTCTCTCGATGCCTAATTAGCCTAACCCACATTAACTATCTCGATATTAAGTGAGTTGCATAAAGCCCAATCGATATGTGCCAAGCCGAAGTATCTCTATCTCTAGTTCAACCTCTTTAATTAATTCGGATTTATCAATTTCTTTAGGACCCGTTAGCTACTTCACCCAATTCCAAAACCACCTTATCAAGTGTGAAATAAAGTATTAGGGCATAAACTAGTGTTTGCAACCACATTTACTAATAAAACATGGAAATAGCTAAATAATTAAAGATCTATTTTATAAATAGCAAGATTCAATCAATAGAAAACTTGAAATAAATCACGATCCTAGCAATTAGTATCTCCACTAAATAATATTAAAAGCATGAAAACTAAAAATATTCAACACATGATAATGAAATGTAGAAGGAGTAAAAAGATCAAGAAATTCTCATTCGTTTGCTCAAAATCTTCATTTTATTGGTGTTTTGGACGTGGGTTCATGCCTCACCAAAAAATCTCTCAAATAACGTAAATCTAATCTATTTTTAAGTCCCTAAAGCATTTACAATATATTTCCCCAAATGCCCATCGAAAAATTGAGTTTCAAGATTTTTTTTTTGTTGGCCGATAAAAAGTGCAGAGCAGCACAATATTGTGCTACCGCACTTTTTTGCGAATTTATCTCATCTCAATATATTATTTTCTGCCTCATTGTGCAGCTCCGCACAATAAAATGCGACCAGTACTTTTTTTTTTATTTTCCCACTTGATTTGATTTCTTTCCTTTGAGTCTGAGGCTCTCCAATTAGTTTTTTTTTTCTTCATCATTGTAGACTTATTCACTTTGTTATCGTTGAAGACCTGAAATTAAGTGAAACTAAATAAGATTTCCACATAATTCATTTTAGAAGATATTAAAAGCTCTCGTAAAAGTGCAGATAAGCTGGTAAAATGCCAATTTATCAAATCCCACTCGGAATTACTCTATATCCCTGCTAAGAACAGTACAATTTCAATGTAAATTCAATTTTATCCGCAGTTTCCAGCCGTTAGCTCCAAATCTCCACCAAAATAAACATGCTAGCTGCTATATGTCACACCTCAACCGTATATACAAGACGAAGTTAGACTAGGCATACTATTAATGTGAAAGAACTTCATATTGTAAATGTAATGTAACATGTCATTTTTTTATTTTCTCGTCGATTAGTTTCATTTATATAGATATATGTCCCTTGTCATGGTTGGCTTTTGCATCTCCCGATAAAATTCTATAAAAAAAAAAAAAGCCAGTAATTAGGTAAAATTTAAATTTGATCTATTATTCACTTCAAAATGGAACTCAAAACTCTTAACTATGATTTGAAACATTATCGTTGTGGGTAGTCCCCATAGAAAAATGGCAATCAGAGCATTCAATCAGGTAAATTAGCTTTTATAACTTTTAACTGTACTAAATAAGACTTTATTTTACGCAATTGAATAATTAAAGAAAACGACAAATTAGCTCACCCAACTCAATTATGAATACTTCCCAAAAACTTAACAGATAAAGAATCAATAAAGACATGTGAATAATTACCTTAATCAAAATGACTCCTGCAAATGTCAATCAAGAAAAGAAGCACAAAATAAGAAATTAATAAGGTGATACGCGGCAGCATGAAAATGCACTTGTGCAGTACACTCTTCACTGTATTTATTGAGCAAAGAATAGTGCAACCTTGTACTATCACTCAAGTCTTAAACAAGAAAATATTAAAGCCCATACTTTTAGTTATTGTTTACTTTTAGGACAAACTAAAGTTTGCCAAGTGTTTGTAAGATACTCTTCTATGGCTCCAACTTGAAGTTCTTTAGCTATCTTCCGTTCTTCCTACCTAGAAAGCACAAGAGAGATGCTCATTTATTTCCTCTTAGCTTTCATGCTTCCTTTCTTGTCGTCTAATCTTACTTTTGCTTATATCATATTCATATGGTTGCCCTTTAGGATTTAGATTTAAGTTTAACTTAATGATTTCTCAAATTGTCTTGTGACCATAAGCTACTTATTAAACCGTGTGATCATCTCATCTAATAGTTTAAGCTATTAGAGATATCATATTTTTATTTCGACAAACTCTCACGTGATGAACTGATTTTTTTCATGGGTCAAGCACCTGAATATTAGTTTTGATAATGGGTCGCGATAAGACTTGAATATAGAGGGAAACTTGTAAGAGAGAATACATTTTATCTCTGAGTTTGATGTGAAAGTGACGCTTGATACACAAATCATCCCAAAAAAATGAAGTTCAAGTATCTTAGGTCAATACTCCAAGAAAATTGGGAGATTGATCATGATCTCACACATAGTATAGGAGCAGGTTGGATGAATTAGAGGCTCCAGTTCGGCATCCTATGTAATAAAAAAATGCCACCTAGACTTGGGTAAGTTCTATAGAGTGGTTGTTAGACAAGCTATATTGTTTGGGAGTGCGAATTGGTCAGTCAAGAATATCCACGTTCAGAAGATGAAAGTGACCGAAATGAGGATGCTTAGATAGATGGTGTAAGCATACTACGAAAGGTAAGATTAAGAATGAGTTAAGGTCAGACAAGACAAGGAGGCAGTGGCCTCAGTGGTGGACAAGATGCGGGAAGCGAGTCTGAGATGGTTGGGGCATGTGAAAAGGAAGAATAAGGACACCTCAATAAGGAGGTGTGAGAGATTGGCAGTGCTGCGTCTACGGGTGGTAGAGATAGATCGAGGAAGAATTGGGGTGAGGTGATTAGGCTGGACATGGTATAACTTGATATCACTGAGGAGTTGACCTTAGATAGAGGAGCTTGATGGTCGAGAATTTCGTCAAAAGGTTAAAAGGCAGTTGCATGTTTTCTTCATTTTCTGTTGGGGAACATGGTTCTAGTATGGGGTTTTAAATAACTTATCAGTATTATTGGTATATTTTTTTATAAAATTTAATTCTTCATATTTACTAGAAATGTTTAGTTTCAATATTTTGATGTCATTATTTATCTTTACCTTAGTATTTCCATCTCTGCATCTTTTCATTTGGGAAATTTTGATGCGTAGCCATTTTTGGACGCACTCAAAGAGCTTTATCCACCATTTCAAAATTCATTGAGAAATAGCCAAAAATTCGCGCGCACACTTACGCTCCATTAGCGTTGGAAAAACACCCCAGACTAGTCCCATAACAAAATACTGGTGGGTCTGGAGCTTTATACAAAGTCCCATAACAAAATAATGGGACCTTGAACTAGCATGTTCAAAGGTCCCATTATTTTGTTATAGGACTTTATCCCATAACAAAATAATGGAATTTATCCTTTTAAAAGAAAAAATCCCATTATTTTGCTATGGAACTTTATATATAAAGCTTCAGTTTTGTTCAAAGCCCCAGTATTTTGTTATGGGACTGAAGCTTTATACAAAGTCCCATAACAAAATAATGGGGCTTTGAACAAAACTACTGGGACTTGTCCGGAAGTGGCTATTTCTCAGCGAATTTATTTTTGACGGCTACAAATCAATTAGCGCGTGCCAAATAGGCCCCTACGCAAAATTTTTACTTTTTATTTCATGAAATTTTTGTGCAAAATAGACATTTTTTGCCGCTTCTACAATGTAGGAAAAGTCTTACGAAAACCCTTGTTTGGAAAAGTTGCTGCCGAATGCCAGAGGTGACCTCTTGGCGATCGCTATGTCTAGGGGTGTTTATCGATCGGTTCGGTTCGATTTTGCACCTTATCGGTTTGTACTATCGGTTTTCGGTGATTAAAAGTGCTAAACCAATGACCGAACCAATAAGCTATCGGTTATCGGTTTTAGGTTCTTATCGGTTCGGTTTTCGGTTTAACCATTAAGAAACTTAGGTCTAATAAGTGTAAAAAAAAAAACCTCTTAAACGGTTGCATCCAATACAAAATCGGCTTTATTTTCACAGTGAATTCAAATGCCTCTTATAGCACTCGATATATTCAGAAAAGCAACCAACAACATATTCAAATATACTTCATTATTCTATAAACTAATGGAGGAGGCAAGGAGTGAAATAGTAAATCAGTGGTTGGTTGAAATGGATGGGGCGACTTGAAAGCTACACAAGTAAAAGAAGACTAGGGTTTGAGATTTCCAAGTTTCAACTAATAGTATTTAAGTATACTGCTTTAATGCACATAAGCGCAACATAGTAAATTTGAAAACCTTACTGGGTTATCGGTTTAACCAATAAGAAAATGTACAAAACCGACAACCGAACCGATAACCCAATAAAAAAATTTTGCAAACCATTAAATAACCGATAACCCGATAACCCAATATTTATAAACCATTAACTTTTTATCGGTTCGGTTTATCGGTTTAAACAGAAAAATGAACAGCCCTAGCTATGTCCTTGCTAATTGAAAGATTTGGCGATCTCGGGAAGTTTCTTACGTGGACTATTTTTGTAAAACTTTTCTCATGGGGGTCATATATCTGATTGGGCGCCAGAATGTGTCCTATTTCTGTAAATCACCCTTTTTCATTTTTTCAAACCCACTTTTGAAACTTTTTGTCTTGAGTCGAGGGTGTTTCGAAAACAGTCTCTCTATCTCACTGGAGATAGGGCAAAGTTAGCGTACACCGTCTCAACCATAGATCTCACTTGTGGAATCATATTAGGTTTAAATTTACTGTTGTTATTGTTAATACATGTCAACTACATCACAAAACTATTTTTGTAATTACTCAAGTTCACTGAACCTTGCATGCGTCAAAAATGAAATGGTAAGAATTCCCGTCAAGTCACTGAAAATTCCAATAGCAATAGGCATGTCATATTAACAAAAATGCCAAGGTAACTAGCTAGCTTTCGTCGTCCTTTCTCTAGTCGTACCTTTTGCTTAAATCACATCATTGCTTGTTAAGGTAATTTATGCTCTTCTTACTTCATATTTATCCTCGCCAATGCAATACCTAACACCCAAATATACGAGCTTAAAAGTTAGAGAATAAACCCCCTCTTTTTACTTTTCTCTTTTCTGGGAATATTTCGAAGCTATCTATTCTCTCTTTTTAAAAACCTCTCTTTGTTTAATTCATGACATGACATAGAACAACTGCTAAATTTTCACAATGGTATCCGTTTCCTGATATAAATAGTTAACCACTACTCGATCCTATTCATTTCACAAAGTTAACTACTCCATTTTTTGTAAGAGTTGCGAAACACACTTCAGCTTTGCATTATGAGCCATGTGATTAAAATATATGCATGAATCAGTCTACTTTATCTTATCCTTGAGGCTCCAGAGACTGCTTGTGGCTACGTTTGAATAGGTTTTAAAGTAGTGAATGAACAGTATGAGCAAATTAAAGAAAAAGTGCCTTATATCTTTATTTGAAAGATGGTTCGAATGATCCTTTTCATATAAATGGAGGGGATAAGTAAAGAAGATTTCTGAGTTTTCATCGAGCACTTCAGACAAGTATGAAACTCGAACAAGAATGGATACTTAGCTTTCATGAGTCCAAAATTCGAATCAAAATTTGCTATCTGTGCAATTGGCTCTATTTCATGACCAGAAGGCAGAACCATCAAATTACCTTAATAAGGGTCGGGATAGTCCAGGTGAAAAGGGCCGTGTGGTTTTTATTATCAATAAATAGCATATGCTTCGATAAACTTGCATGGCGATTCTGAGTAACAACTTAGCGACTTCTTGATCTATATTTGATATAAGTGCACTTAAACCAGAATTTTCCTTGCAGTAAGTGAAGTCCCATTCATTCAAACAATTAAAAACTAGCTAGCATTATTCAATTGGGCAGAAAAGAACATACAAGCATAACAGTATATGGTCCAAATGGAACTGGACTTTATTTGAAATGTGCGCTATGTATGATCTTAATCAAAGGACATCATCATATTGATTGCATGTAGCCTACATAGGCCACTTCTCAACTATTTTTAGCCCATAAAGAATATGCATGTGATCGTCATATTTAAAATCTTAATTGAATTGAAATGAAGTCTTTATCATATTTTGTTATTAGCATAACCTCCTTGCTTACCTATGAACAGCTCAAACCATGTTAATGAAGTAGCAACCCTTTACTATAGCAACTTCCACTAGAGTCCTAGTCAAACATTCTCTCTATAATTGAGAACTACTATAACTCAAACCCCTTCTACATTCTTATTCTTCTCCTTTCTTTTCTTTCCTACACAAAGGTATATGTAACACATCAATTTCTTCCGGTCTTTCCTCAAACTTATAAACTTAAAAATATTCATTTTGACAATTAATCAACCATTTCTCTAATTCTCTTGCGGTAGATAAATTAGTTCCTGGGAAAGCTTCATCGGAGATTCTAGTGGTTTATGATTATAAATTCTTACGTTTGGTTTTTCTTGAAAAGTTATTAGAAAGATTTATCGGAGAGATGAAGGGGAGGCAATTCCTAATGATCGCGACAAGCATTTGCATTTTTATTGATGAAGTAAGCCAAATGAAAGAAAAGGTTCAATAATTTCCTCTCCAAAAAGTCATGAAAATTACAAGTCATAAGCCCATTTTGGACAAATTTGAAACAACTCGCAGCATTCCACAAGCTAAAAGTTGTGGACAACATCAGATGCAGGATGAGTTAATCTTTTTGCAAACGTCAAAATTGAATATGCAGAAACAAGAGAAAGGGCCAAATGTCCTATCCGTTTGAACATGACGAATTTTTTTTTTTCTTTCAAATTTTTAAAATAACACTGTAGGGCTATAGAATGTGATCAATTTTTGAGAAACTTTTTTAAATAGTTTTCAATAAATATTTTATTCTACTAAAAGAACTACAACTCTTTTTCAAGTGAAATGCTTGTAGAAATAAAACTTCAAACAAATGTGCCATTTTTCATCTTCAACTGGAGTACTCTTTTCTTTCAAATTTCACCAAATCTATGTCCAAAAATTTTTTCACTTAACTATTGCCTGAGAGATAAATATGTTACTTATTTTTGTGTAGTAAAGTCGTTAGATTTTGTTTTGTAAAGTTTATCTGAATATTTCTTATACATACTCTATTATCTCTGCCACGCTACTGATGACAAGATTCAATCATTTATTAATTCTCCTCGGAAAAAAAAAAGTGATAGTAGGAGTAAAGGATACGTAAATCCAATTTCAGATATTCAAGCATCCCATATGTTTTTTTGGGTAAATATTTATTGCGGAAATTATCATCAGAATTCAGAAGAATCATTTTCTTCTGAAATGAAACTTCTTATATATTTCACTCCATCGAGTGGATTCGTCCCGTAGCTATCCAACTCATTTTCTTAAAACTAATGACGTCCAAAGGTATGATACTTTTATTTTTTTTTATTTTTTTATTTTTATTTTTCTAGAAGTATAGGACTGTCAAGTTTATCTTGATACTTTTCTCCACGTAATGGGAGAGTCGGACTTACTTTAGATTGATGTAGAACGATAGCACCACGAGAGACAGACGGGAGAGAGAAAGAGTTAAGAAATCGAACCCAAATAATTGATAGTTGTATTGGGTAAATATCGAGGACTAATTAATCGGTACAAAAAGTTAAAATCAATTTTGGATCAAACAATTTCAAATTATTATGAGTATGAACATGTTCTTTTCGATGCCCCTCTTAATTGAGATGAAACAGGGATTCAATGCTTGAATGAAGTGAAATCACCTAAGTGAATTCTTAGCATATTCATCTATTCTTTCTAGATTCAAATACTAACAACAAAATCACAAAGAAAATAGATTCATAAGGTCAATATCTCGTAAAAAAACTCATGTGTGCGAAAAATATTCGATCATACTAGACGTTTGGTAAATTCTCTTTCAACCAAGATAAAATATCCCATTGAAGCGGTATGGTACTAGATTGCTGCTTGAACATGCAAGATCCTGAAGGAGGTCAACCTGCAGTGGAGCAACTCTCCGACCTGCCAATTGAGGAATTAGGAGCTCTGGCCTAGCGAGACACATAGTAACCAGGCTGTTCCACACTGAGACCAGAAGGGTACAACTATCAAGTTTACCGTAGCAACACCTCTGTAGTAACTGAATGCGTTGTCCTTACTAATATTAACTCTTTCGTTATCACGTTTTGGTCTTTACGCCCTCCAAATGAGTTGTATAGGTGGATATAAATGTAGAGTTATTAGTATTAAGATTATATTACCTTTTTCTAAACACAATTTGAATTATCCATACTTCTACTTTGCTAATACTACCATAATTAACTGTGCATTATTCCAACGACAGCTTCTGCGGACAACCGGTGGCTGAAACTTCTCGACAAAATCTATCAACGTAAATAATGTTCAACTTTTTTATTATACTAGTTTCTCGGCACGTGCGTTGCACGTGTATGCCGAGTGTATGTTTTAAGTAAATAGTCCACTATGAAAAAATAAAATACAACTTTGTAAGAATGATCAATGTAGATCGTCTACAAAACGGATATAGACAGGTGATGTCAATATATCTTTACTAATAGTCTTTCATACTATTCAAAGTGAACGACAATGTCACAAAGCTCGTGACTACTAAGAAATACAATGATAATTACAACCTAGATGTTCGGTAAAGATAGTTTCACTGACCATCTATGGAAAAGAAAGTTTGTTGTAAACCAAATTCGAAGCAATTTATTCAAATAAGGATTTCATTGATCAAACTAACATTAGAGAACAATGCAAAATCATCATTTGTCCGTGCATAATCATCTAAATCATTTGATTTAATCATAAATTAGAATTTCAAAGATACCACAAGCTCGCACAACATTAAAGACAAATATGAATAAAGTCAAATAACATACTCCTTTACCAACTCTCTCACTGTTCTTGTAGCGATAATCATATCTATTAAACTTTAGTATATCTTCCTTTTGAGAATTGATTGCTCAACACACGATGGAGCAAGCAGAATTATTTGATCAACTTTATCGTCTCTATATCCTTCGGCCATCACTTCAATTTTCCTTTGGAATAATTGTCTTCTCAAAGTTGATTGCGCCTTTCTAAAATATTCAAGCCTCGCTTTTTCTAATCTATTGTACATGACATGCATGTACAAAACTTCAAGTTTCAGCTTCATCACCTACAACTACATATAAGTAAGTTTTATGAATACATGGATAGAAGTTAAATATTATAGCTTGATATCTTTGTGTGGTGATCCTGCAAAGTTCTTCACATTAGACTTATAAAGAAAAAACTCTCCTTTCTCTCCCCCTTTAACTAAACGGGACTAAGATAAAGGCAACATAAATTCAACGAAGAGCATTTAAAATTTGTGTGAACAAATTAAACTGGGACTTAGATAAAGAGAAAAGTGTAGAGTGAATTGTTGATTTTATCAAAATGGTGGACTTTACTGTGGGTTTGTCCCTCTAACTTCCTGAAATGGTGAAGATGTCATTGTATATTGCACAATTTGTAAAAAGTATATACGTGAGGAAAGCATCCGACTAAAAGCAGTAGAATGGGAATTCACAGAAGAGTTGGTATATGTATGTGGATTTCATCTTTCTCAAATATTATAGGATGTTGTCTGGAAGAGCCAGACCTGAATTAAATGAAGAAAGTAGACGTTTTGCTTGAATCCTTCACATCAACAAAAATGAAGAAAACCAATTTTCAGATACAAAACTTGGGCGACTCATATCTGATTCAATTCTCGGAAGTAGAAAGCCACATCTATTCAATTGCTCTATCCTAGCAGCCAACGCCGAAACATACAAAAGCAAGCAGCCATGTAGAAGATATAAGGTATTTTCATAAACATCATTCTACCAAGTTCTTGTTTCTACGCATTTATTCTAAAACTAATTACTTTTTCCATTGGTTCTTGTGAATGTAGAAAATTAAAGAGTGAAACTTTAATATCTTGTTACCAATTCAGAAAATTTAAAGCAATTAAATGTAAGACATGATATATATAATGGAGTAAGTGGTCTGGAACATTAGTGATTAATATATAAACATCTCAAATTATGAAGACAACACTAAAGTGATCTCTAAGGCGAAGTAGACAATCTTATAACATGACTTGTGTAGTTAATCTAACTTATAACATATTATTTTTTACCATTGTAAGAAACTCATACATAGAGTAAAAGAACTAACAAAAACATATTTTTAAGGGCAGAGATGTTACCAATTAAACAAATGATAAAAACGTCCGAAATAATATCACTCCAAGATGAAAAACAATAAACAAGATCATAGTTATATAGACTTAATAAAAAAGATCATAGTTATATAGACATAATTAACCAGTATGGTAAACCTATTTTATGATATATTAATATAGAATAAATCAACATTTCGACTCGTTCATGGACTAACCAACACAGGAGTATTTATCATTACATCAAAGAAAAGAGAAAACCTATATTTGTAATCTTGATAGAAGGCCATCTGGCTTATGAAAGAGACCATCTTAAACTATATTATTGAAAACCAGCAAGCAATTAAATAGAGAGTATAAAAAATGTACCTGTTTGAAATCCAAAGAACAATGACGCAGAGGCCGTCCCAGAGTTGAACAAAAAACATAAATAACTGAAGTTGTGTGAATGAGGCTGTTCTCCTATAATCAGAAAAAATTATGTAAAGAAGGATTCTCTTTGGAGGTATAAATCCATACTCTGGATCTTCTCTTCATGGCAATAATAAGTACTGATTGTTCTCCAAAGGTTACATCTATTCCCGTTTGATTTGTATCTAAGCGCTGTGTCTTTTAGCTTTCTGATCCCTGCATGTTTGGTTTTTGTGAATATTTTGTGTTTTTTCTAGTTTGGTAAATTAATGTTTTGAAAAGGGTAATATGGTAATCTGACTTTTCAAGTTTTAGGATACATGCTTTTATAGTAATATGATATGATTTTTACTTCTCAGACAGTCGATCGGAACGGTTCTCGAAAGATTATGCGTAGTCAAATCTCCACACTCTCCATCTGCTGATGAAGCCATTTAAAAAAGGGAAATATTAGTCCAAAGGTGGGGAAAATATTATTAAAAAATTAATTAGTATTTCGACGGACGTCATGTGCTATGCTCAAAAGCTCCACCCAACGCAATACATTAACGTTAATTCGACACTGCTGTTGCTTTGTTATTTCACTAATTTAGCTGTGCAAATCTTGAGATTAAATCACTCTTGATAGTGCTAAGATTGCTTGTTATGTAACATTTATTAAATCAATTGTCATATCTTAAAAAATTCAGCTTTAGGTTAAATCATAGCTCTAATAATTATTGAAGGTAAACAATTTACTGGGTGTGGCTATACCCTTTAGCTCATTGCATAGTAATTCTTCTTCTTTTAAAAAAACAAACAAAAAATGTTATATCTTGTTATGATTCTATTGAATTGTGATTCGTGGATATCAATTCCCGAATAAATCACATCCAAATACTCTAGAATGAATTAGACCTGACAAATTTAAACCCAACAAGTTAAAACAAACATAAATGACCAGATCACAATAAATTAATGAATGCAAGACACAATGTCTCTCATATACATATTTTTAGTTTAAATATAGTTAATTGATATAAATTTTCACTATAACTTTAAGTGCGAAGGTTGAATTGCTTAGTTAGGTGTAAATATTGATTGTTGGTATATGTATTTATTCCATTATATATATTTCAAGAGTATTTGTTATCAAGGTGTAAAACTAGACTTAAGAATTATCCAAATCGATAATAGAAAAAAAATTGAACTGAAGAGAAACTAAAAACTACTCAAATCGTAAGGGACTGGTAGTGAAATTTCGAACGTAAAATCCTTTTATGTAGTGTTGATGGAAAACTGTTGAACTACAAGATAGAAAGTGCTCTCATGACCAAGATTTTATCCCCAGATCATCATTTATCAAAAGTTGCGCCAAACATATGAGCAAGGAAGAAAGTGAACCATTTTTTTGTGTAAAAATTGTGGAACACTGACATCTAAGCCGGTGGCCGTTTGAAGTTTTGATCCCTTTCTTCAAGTTGTTTAAGTAAATTTGTAATTTAGGGATGAATGCTATGCATGAAAAAAAATATGGCATGTTGTTTGTACTTTTGAGTAGTGAGCTGCCTATTTCTGAAAATTCCCAATTATAAATGAGAGAAAGAAATTAGGACTTGTTCTAGAAGACTACAAAATAAATAAATATTGAATACACAATAGGTATAAAGAGTGTATATTGTGTTAAAATAGCAGTAAATAAATATTTAATAGGTAATATGTTAAAATATTAATTGATTAAATATCATATACATACAAAATATTATGAATTTTAATGTTTATTTATACGATATTGATGATATTTAATATTTATTAAATATCGTGTATTTAATAATTATTCACTTAATATTTTAATATATTATGTATGTACTATTTATTTAATTAATATTTTATATTAATATCTATTCTATTTAAATAAAGAGAAGAGTGGAAAAAAACATGCAATATTGAATCATGTGTGAAAGTGAAAGAGGAATAGATGTGTATTGATTGTAATGCCTTAAATAACACACACTTAATTACCTCCCCGCTTGTGGTGTCGTTATTTTTGGGTATTTCCCTAAAGTTATATTGTTGATTTTATCTATATCATGCTTTGGACAAGTTTATACACACAAATCTCTCCCAAAAAATAAATTATACATGAATATACATAGATAGATGTGTATGCAATGAGAGAAATACAAAAATATACACAAAAAAATACATATAAACATCCTTAATATAAAAGAAATATGAAAATTTATACAAATTTATTCAGTCGCATAAACACACTTATATAAATTTATATAATTTTATACATTTATATAAACTTATATAAAATTGTATATATTTGTATAAACTTGCGGCAAACTGCTATCGCGGGAAAAGGGTGACATTTCAGGTAAAATTCACAAATAAGAGCCATTTTTGATCATTTTCGTGTGTGTCACGCCCTAAAAAATTACTAACATGCATTTTTATTATTTAAAGACTCGTGATTGGTGTTCAAAAAGGTACAGAATTATTTTAGAGAAAACTCGGAGTCGCCACTTGATAAGTTTAAGGTGTGCCAAGTCACCAAAAGGTACCTTGGAACACCTCTGACTCGTCTAATGGTCTGCATTAGAGATTCGGGTAAGGTTCTCAGTTGACTCTCGGGAAGGTATTAGGCATCCTCAAGTCCTGTGCCAAGCACAGTTGCTTTATTGTCGCAATTTTAATTGTTATATTAATGTCGTTAATTTGAATTTGTACTTTGATTTAAGAAAATAAAAAAGCGTTATTCTTATCCAACCTCACGGAGGACTGGACGAATTTATACTTTGATTCAGAAGAAATTTAAAAGTGTTATCTTATCCAACCTCACGGAGGACTGGACGAATTTACACTTTGATTCATAGTAAATAAATAAACAAATAGATAAATAAAATTTATTACGCATTTCCAACCTTAGAAAGGGCTTGGTCTATAAGAATTTAATTAACTTCAAAAAATAATCAATTTAGAATTAGTTTAAATCAATTTAATTTTTTCTTTTAGCCTGATAAGTAGATCACAAATCATACTTATGATATTGTCTAATTGGATTTGAAACCATATTTTATCGCAAGATTCATCATTAACTTCTCTCAATTTAATTTGGCTCCTCTCAGTTTAGTTTTCTTTTAGCCTAATAAGTAGATCACAAATCATACTTATCGTTTTGTCTAATCGATTTAATTAAGTACAACCGCTAACTTTATTAAATGACAAATTGGGATTCCCCAAATTTGCTCTAATTAAATATGGATTATGAAAAAGTTAAAATGGATTATGAAAAGTATATACATACGGTAGGCTGTTTGTTAGGAAAAAGTTTACAAACTGCCGCTATTTTAAACTTGGCGTGGGCTGTATTATTTGCAAAAATGGGTTGCTTTATGATATGTCTTGCACAATTAACCACATTTTTATTTATTCATTGTATAAATGGTGGTTATGTAAATAAATCAACACATGGCCAGATTTAAAGAAAAACGTCCTAAATTTAGAGCCTATTCGTTTCAAGTTGCGTTTCTAATCAAGCTTTGCACTCATAGTCATACTTCAACATATTCTAAAGATTTAGACCCATTTTTTATAAAAATACTATCAAATTTAATCAAAATCTCAAACGATCAACAATGTTGCCTATTTCATATTGCTTTGCATGTCTGTCCAGATTTTTAAAAAAATTGCATCCGTAGCCATATTTGCAGAAACGGTCCAGATTTAACACTTATTACTTATGCTGAAAATATACTTTAAATACTAGCTACTTACTATCAATTTTCCATCATATTTCTTTGCACTTATCTTAACATATACATGGTTCTAAAAAAGAAGCATATAACTTTATAAAAGCAAACAACATTAGGCATACAATTACTTAACTAAAGACATTCATGAGTAGACATTATTAGGCCTTTAAAACATGTTGATTTCCATATCATTTTATAGCAAATTACTTGTAAGATACAAGGTTCGAGTATTACCTAGATAGACGTGACCTTAGAGCTCGGCAATGACGACCACTAGCAAACCAAGACACGTACACAGCAAGGAACACCGGACAACAACTAAACAGCCCCTTATGACCTCCTTTTAACTCTTAAAACTAGTAGATTTATACCCAAAAAGACCCTTGGTATAAAGGCTTTTGGTTCTAAATCTTTTCTTCAAACTTACTATTTTTTCTCAAGTGTTTTTTGCTCTCAATTCAATGTGTTTTCAGCTAGTTATTGCGTGTTAAAGAGGGTAGTAAATGCCCCTCTTTATAGCTGAAAATTAAGGCTAAAAGGTGGGGTGTGTACTTGTACAAAAGTACAAGCCTATACCCCTATACTTGAGTGTACTTAATCCTATTTTTTTCAAAAAAAGTACAGCCCCTTTTAGCACTGTTACAACCATCTAAACAGTCCCAAAAAACTGAAAATATACAAGTGGTGTCCTTTAAAAGGACACCCAATACTCATTACACTAACTAGAAGAGACTAGGACCAACTATACACACTAAATCAGCCCCAAACTAACTAAAATAGACCAAAGCAACTAGATTCTTCCCAGTACAAACATCCCATTACCAAGTCTTAACAGAACTTAATTTGGCCTCCAAACTCTGATTTCTCAATTAAACAAAATTCCTAGTTAACTAATAAATCAAACTAAATTAACTGTGACTAATAATTGTGTAATTCAACTGCTAAACCCTCCATACTATTACACTCCCTCACCAAATCGCTTTATCACATTCATGTTGAACACACTTTAATTAATCAAGGACATGCTTTACACTAATCATAAACCACAATCAAGTTTACAGTTCTATAACCATACTGCACAGTAAGACCAATTTTCATACTTGACCAATACACAAACTGAGAGCTTTCTTATATAGACAAAATCACGCTCAAGCCGATTTCGAACTAAATACACCGGGCCACTCTTGTTTACTCAAGGAAAACAATAGCAAGCTCGAGACGGCATTCAAACTCGGACAAACTAATACTAATTCAAAACGCTTACACTTGACAATGCAATATTTCATTCAAAACAACAACAATTTCATATTTCAACAAACTATATGTGAGTTGCCTAATACATCATGATTTTCCAAGTTACACGTCCACTAGACAAAGCAAGCTAAAAAAATAAAACAGGACTCAAAGTTTCAGTACCATTAAGCTAAATTGCATCATAACTAATTGAGATCAAAGCTTTAATGATACGCCCTTACCGTCTCATGATCCAGCTTCCTGTTGTCGCCTCTGCTTCGCCCGCTACACACTCACTGCTACAAAGCCTAAGATCAACGCACTATCGAATCAACATCTCCACTAAACGCGCCACCACTGCCTCGTCTTCCTCCTGCTGCCTCCAACGCCACCACGAGCTACTGCCACGACTGTTGAACCCGAAAAATTACCCCGAAAAGGATAAATTCCGGAATATCAACTGAATGGACTAACTCTTTTGGAGTTTTTGGAGTCGCCACCCAATTTAAGGAAAACAGGGAACCAAATTAACAAATGCGTGCAAAAACTCCATTTTTGGAAAAAGACGGTCTTTCTTTCAGAGATTCAAAAGGAAAGAGGTTTTTTTAATTTCGAAAGAAGGTTTTTAAGGCACTTTCAAAATTCCGTAAAATACGGTTAATCCGACAGGTTTCCAAATATTTACAAGTGCGCTTTTCTTGCGAAAGAATTATTTAAAAATAACAATAATAATAATAATAATAATAATAATAATAATAATAATAATAATAATAATAATAATAATAATAATAATAATAATAATAATAATAATAATAATAATAATAATTAATCGAATAAAAGCTTATTTGTAAAATTATTTTTTTACTTGCATGCATTTGCTAAGATGGCCCCAATTTGCGGTACTTAAATAACAACTCTAAAATAAGGATAATGAACATAAAGGCAAAGCAAACAATCAAATAATCATCTAATCAAAGGTTCATTGACTAATCATTCTACAAATAAATTGTACAAATTCTATTAAGTCTAACTACATAAATAATGAGAATAAGTTAAAAAGCAGAACCTGGGAGCGGCATATTCATTCAATCAAATGTATCTCGCAAAACAAATAAAATGGATTGGATTAGTACGATAATAAAGTGTAATAACTAATGAAAATAAAATAATAATAATAATAATAATAATAATAATGAAAAAGTAATAATAATAATAATAATAATAATAGGGATTTGTTTTTGTAAAATTTAGGCTCGGATTTGTATGGCATATCATGTAGAGGCTCGGAATTTTGATACGGCTGCAAACATGGAGCCCGGGCCGGTTGCCATGCCAAGTACCAAACCCACTATTCTATTCGACTTGCTTTGCATTAAGTTCATACATTCATCATCGCCTATTTGCTTTAGGGACACGGGGACGGGACTGTTCAAGTGTAGTATCATGTTCAAATCAATTCTGAGGCCTCAATACGTGTATATGTATTTTTTTCATTGGCCAGCAAACTATGCAATATCTAGCCAAGGTAGTATCTGTTCAGAAATCAAGATAACATCAACCAGTCGATGTAAATAACAGTAGCTTCAGTTTTATCAAAACAGCAGGACAATGAACAAAGCCAACAGAACATAGAGCACAAGCAATTTCCACCATCAATAGATCAGGTTTAATCGCCCAACGAAACTAAAATTTACAGTAACCGTGAATTGGGTTCCAACTGAGACAAGAACACAGAAAACAGATAAGCAGGGAAATGGTTTTCCGATGGGACAGCAGTAACGGCAAAACAGAGCAACAACAAGACAGGCAGCTGAGGAGCGACTACCAATCAACGGCGTCACTGCCACCCCGCTACGCTTTTCTTTCATCTAGTTTCCAACAGCACATGGAATGGAACAAAATAAAGGAATAGAACCGAATCGCCATGGCCGTCTAGCATCGTCTTCAGATCAGTCCATATACATAGGCCTCAAATTAATTATTTTCATAGGGCTAGAAGTGCAGTAACATGTCCAAAATCAGTCGAAGTCCAACCAAACCAAGTTATTGCAAAAAGTGCAATTCAGCAGCAACATTAATAATCCAGTAACGGGGAACCACAAGGAAAAGGGTCTCGCCTAGACCCTGTAAAGTTCTGCAAAAAAAACTCACGAGCACCAAAATATCATTGCAAAAAGAGTCAATTTTTTAACAATAGAAATTCAAAAGCAAGCGATGGATAATAAAGAGTCAGAAGCACAGCCAAGCAAAACAAAGTAATTTTAGAACTAATCGTTCCCAAAGAAATTAAGCAGCGAGATAATGGTGATGACGATATGACACCAACGACACCGGCAGCCAAAAATCCGCCCAAAATCCGGTGGGAATTCAAGTAACATGAGCGACCTGAATCACAGTGGAACGGAGGAGGGACACCAGCTAAGTAGCGGCGTCGCTACGACTCCAATACACCCTCATTAATCAAAGGAACGAGTCTAGAAATCAGTGAGACGGAGAGGGAGGGGTATGGTTGCCGGCGAGAGATTTCGCGGCCAAATATCCAACGTTACTCCTGCTCTGTTTTCCCCTTTTCTTTTTTTTTTTTCCGGTGTCGATGGGATTTCCCGATGGTGCCCCTGTTTCTGTTCATCTATTCCAGATCTGCGAGACGAGCTAGAAAGAGAATTTAGAAAGCAAATCAGAAACCCCTTTCCCTCACCCCGTCTCCCTATGTTTTTGTATCATTTGGATGTGTGTGAATATATTCTTCTTTTTTCTGAAAATGAGTGTTGTGTGTGTTATTAGATCTGATTTTTTGGTGTGGTAAATGGGTTGTGGGGAAGATGATGATAAATGGGTTCCCCCCGGCTAGGGTTTTGGGATAAGAGTATATATATATATATATATATATATATATATATATATATATATATATATATGTAGGTGATTTGCACACATAGGCTAGTGCTTAGGGGGTGAGCGGATTTGGCCTCAATTTACAATTAATTAAATTTTTTTAAAAAAAAAAGTAAATGGGTTGTACGGATGGGTTAAAATTGGAGGGATTTTGCAAATTTAGCACATTCTTTGAAATTTCGATTGATCCTCTTTTATTATCATTATTTTATTTAATTTTTAAATTAAACCTCAATTATAAAAATATTACCATAATTTAATAATTTTGAAAAAATTCGGGACAAAATTGGGTGTCAACAGCTGCCCCTCTTTACCCGAAAAGGATGAAAGAGTTTTCAGGGTAAAGAAAGTTGACGTGAAACCCAATTTGTCACGGTAAAGCCAAGAATCTGATTCCTGGGATCAAAATGCGAGGCTTATGGACATGGCCGATCTCCGGTTTCTGAGTTGCCTACATATCTCGGGCAGAAAGAGAATCAGGCCATATGTAGTTCGACGCGATTTGAAAATCAAAGACGAGATAGTAACGACTACTCAAGCGCGGGAAAAGAGGTTTGTAATCACCCAAGTTATGAAAATGTGTTCGACGACACATCCATAAGGAGGGGTTTACACGGACATAACTTCCACTGCATCTCGATAACCGATCCATCTTGTCTTTAATCTCAAACCTCAGACTCAGGGTTAACAAAAGACTTACCTCTAGGGTTGATGACTTATGCGGGTGCGATTCTTCAGGTCTTCGTCGACGAGTCTAGCTCATATCAGCGATTGCCCAGTTCACTGCTAAGAAAATGCTCCACGTTATGCTCCCAATGCTGCTGCGGTACTGCCAAAATTCTGTAACAATCTCGACAAATGGTAAGCGAGCAACTGCTAATAAACTATAATAACTGGGATAAGAAATAAATAAAGCGATAACAAAAATTGTAAATGCGGGTGGTGATATCATCAAAAGTTCTTCCTTCAATCAACTGACGAGGCGCTCCGCCCGGAGAACCTCTAGGCTGAACATTATTCTGAAACAGTAGAGTAAGACAATAAGTAAAGTGAGAATGAATTGTAGAATGCGATGCTTTCATACGGTAAGTTGACTAACGAGACATGAGGTCTCAAGTCGAATCATCTACTTCAAATATAACAATGCCAATGTTGCAAGACAACCGACATCGCGAAACACTCCGAAAGTGGTGCTCCAGCCGACTTGTCTTAGACTATCATCTATGGAAGTTTCAGAATAATGTTTATTTTGAAATAAGGATCATAAAGATAGAAATGCCGCCTGTTTGGCAACAAACCATGATAAGCATAATGCTTTAATTGATGAAGAGGCAGTTTACAATGCAATCTTGTATTATGTTTCAATCCCTTGACAAAACAAATGAAACGTCTGGTCTTGAAGCATCCGGTGTCTCAATGCAACTTGAAAGAAACCTGCATATCCTATTTGTGGGTGGAGAAACCCGAGATATCCTATTTGTAGGTGGAAGGACCTGAGATATCCTATTTATGGGTGGAAGGACCCGAGATATCCTATTTGTGGGTGGAAGGACCCGAGATATCCTATTTGTGGGTGGAAGGACCCGACATATCCTATTTGTGGGTGGAAGGACCCGAGATGTCCTATTTGTAGGTGGAAGGACCCGAGATGTCCTATTTGTGGGCGGAAGGACCCGAGATTTCCTATTTGTGGGTGGAAGGACCCGAGATATCCTATTTGTGGGTGGAAGAACCCAAAGATATCCTATTTGTGGGTGGAAGGACCCGAGATGTTCATCTACAAGACGAGCTAAACAAACAAAATTAAAGTAAAGCAAAAGACACAAAGCTCATTAAAGCAGGTACTTCTCCAAATTTAGCAATATCTGCAAATCACAACAATGAAATTTTAGTAAGTGCTCTCTTAAAGAGAAATAGAAATGAAATGGATATGTTTAAAATTTACAAGAATTATAAGAGATAGAAATGCCGCCTTTCGGTCATAAATCATGATCGAGCCTACAGTGGGTTCCATAACAATATCGCCCTTTGATTGTCTATGATAGGCTTCATAATAATGCCTCTAATTGTTAATGGTAAGCTTCAAATGCTAATGTCGTCCTCGCTTGCTCACGATAGACTTGATAATAAGACCCCTGATTGCTTACGGTAGGATCAATAATAAAAGAGCCTTCAATTGTCTATGATAAGCTTCAGAATAATGCCTCCAATTGCTTATGGTAGGCTTCAAATGATAATGATGTCTTGCTTGCTCATGATAGACTTGATAATAAGACCCCCGATTGCTTACGGTAGGATCAATAACAAAAGAGTCTTTAATTGTCTATGATAGGCTTCAGAATAATGCCTCCAATTGCTTATGATAGGCTTCAATGCTAATGAAGTCTTCGCTTGCTCACGATAGACTCATAATAAGGCCCCCGATTGCTTACGGTAGGCATGACGTAATTTGTAAGTGCAAGCTGCAATATCTTTAATAAATTGTCTTCCAATCAACTGGCGAAGCAATAAAGCAAGTGCGAAGGCATAGTGCAAATCCTTTTCAACAATCATGACAAATCAACTGGCAAGCCGGTCGGGCACGAAGTAAGGAGGGTCTTGGGGTTTATTGCCTACAAATCAGCTGGTGATCCCATCCGGCACAAAGTAAAAAGGGTCTCAGGGCTGACCTATTAACCTAAAAAGTAAAACAAGACGTAATACAAAGAAAATGCGAAGGCATAATTTAAAGCAAGTGCAAAGCAATTTGAACAATCTTGACAAATCAACTGGCAAGCCGGTCGGGCATGTAACAAGGAGGGTCTTGGGGTTGATTGTCGACAAATCAGCTGGCAATCTGGTCCGGCACAAAGCAAGGAGGGTCTCGGGGCTGACCTGTTAACCTGTTAAGCTAAAAGTAAAGCGAGTCATAATATAAAGCAAGTGTGAAGTCATAATTGAAAGCAAGTGCAAGGCAATTTGAGCATCTTGACAAATCAACAGGCAAGCCGGTCGGGCACGAAGCAAGGAGGGTCTTGGAATTGATTGTCTACAAATCAGCTGGTGATCTGATCCGGCACAAAGCAAGGAGGGTCTCAGGGCTGACCTGTTAACCTGTTAAACTAAAAGTAAAGCAAGTCATAATATAAATCAAGTGTGAAGTCGTAACTCAAAGCAAGTTCAAAGCAATTTAGCGTGAAATGTAAAGCAACGCAAAAGCGATTTAGCGAATCAACAGGCGTAAAAGTCCAACAAGAGAGAAGCCCTGCATGGTGGTCAACCTGAAAAACGTAAAGCAAGGCATCAATTTTAAAGCAAGTGAAATGACATAATTTAAAGCAAGTGCAAAGAAAAGCAGTGCGGGAATGTAGAGCAATGAAAGAGCCATTTGGCGAATCAGTAGGCGAGATAGTCCAACAAAAGGAATCCTCGTAGCCGATGGTCAACTCATGACAAAGCATAATGCTTTAAGTTATGAAAAGACAATGCAACGCAATCTGCAAGGCACTTTGGATGCTTGTTCATTAAATTGTTCATCGATAATGCGAATGATCCTTTCATTAGAAGCTTTCATGTTCATGCTCTCAAAGAAAAATTGTTAGTTTTGGGGAGGGAAGGGGAAGCGTTTGATTTGTGCAGACTTCATCCCGATCTTGCTGCTTCTGCTGCTTCCTCGTCCATTGGACTTGGATTTGCGAATTGCTTTTAGAAACTTGGCTAATGAACTCAAATAGCATAGATTTTTGAAAAATAGAGGCAAGATAAAATATTTTAATACAATATAGCAAGTGAAATAAGCATGCAAATGAAGTCAAAGATGCATTTTGAAAATTTTGCCTTGACTTAAACTTGTAATATATTTTAAAACAAACTGAACGTCTTTTGGCTAGACTTTGCACTGTTTTCTTAACCAATTACAGAGTTCTTGCCAACTCCTTTTTAATAACCAACGCCGCTTCTTGCAAAATTCTGCCCCAGTTATTATCTTTCGCATCTCTAACTCGTTTTTGCAAAAATTGCCCCAGCTGTCCTTCTTGGGGAAAAAATAAACATTTAAATGCTAAAAGGGTCGAGCCCGATGGAGGAGCCTACGTATCCCTCCTTGAGAATCAGACCGTGCGTAGTTCTGCATCACTGCTTCAATGCCATATACCAACAAATAAAAGCTGCCCCAGTTGAAGTTCTAACAGTAGTGCAATATCCAAAGAGCGTAGATGATAACTTTTCAGTGCGCCGCTTTCAAACTGTTCAGTTGCTTTGCCATACGTCACAAGCAAAGCTTTGGCAGGTTTATCAATTTAATTTTAAAATATAAACAAATATAAATGCAAGCGTCAATAATATAATAAGAATGCAATGCGTTTTATTTCAACTTTCATAAATTCAAAATGAGTTGATTCAGATTAACATAAGCTTTAAAGTACAATGCAATTCAGGGCCTCAATCTGAGCTAAAATTGAAAATAATGCTACTAAGTTCAATCGCCAAGTTCTTTCAAACAATGTCATTAGCTTCTGGTACTGCATCGTTCACGAGCTAGAGCGTCTACTATCAATTAGATCTTGAATCTTATGTGATTTGCATGGTCAGCCACTTTTAAAAATCAAACTTCTGCTAGAGAAATAAACAAAACAAAGGAACCTCAAAGGGTAACTATGTTAGTTTGCATGTCATTCGTAATATTGCACACAAGCAAACAACACCTAGTATTTAACGCATTTTGAGCAAAGCAAGGCAGGCAATTAATATGTGATAATCACAAGTAGTTGAGCGTAAATAAATATGCAAACGCGTCCTATCCTGCAAGGTGCCTCTTTGCTAGAGGTAAGCCTAATCGTCAAGTTGCACGCACATGTGGTTATTATAACGGCACAAGCCATTTTTCAATACGACATCTGAGATAAAAATAAACCGACATAATTGTCAACTCCTCAATTTTGACATGGCAAATGGTTTGAGATTCGTTATAATATCCACACGATCACATAATATGCAGTGTCGTTGGGATTCAATAACCCGTCAACAAAAGGGCAGTTTCTTAATTCCTGGAAACGGTATCAAGGACCGGGTCCAAACTAAGCTGTATATGCATGCATGTCCTAAAATCTCCTTCTAAAAGTAGGCTAACGGTTGAGGCTGACTCGACCTATGCGGGATAGACCTGGCCTCACAACGCAGTAGAACTGGCCATGACAAAACCAGACAATCTCAATATCCCGAACTAACTTTTGGTGACACGAAAGAAGTTTCAAAGAGTGAGGTAAGGGCAATGCCCTTCCTGCATAACTACCCGTCAAGCGGGTGCCCCGTGATGAAATCGAGGAGGTGAAAGAGAATTGACAGGCTCCATGAGGGAGGAAATATGAACGGAATGCGGACTATGCACAAATAAAATGTAATACATGCTTTCCATAACAAACCAAACAAACAGATATAATAAAGCAAATAAATTAGGCATGCTAGTTACAAATAATTGTGGAAACCTTTATGGTAAAAACCTTTATTGCTCCCCAGCGGAGTCGCCATGCTGTTGAACCCAAAAAATTACCCCGAAAAGGATAAATTCCGGAATATCAACAGGATGGACCAACTCTTTTGGAGTTTTTAGAGTCGCCACCCAATTTAAGAAAAACAGGGAACCAAATTAATAAATGCGTGCAAAAACTCCATTTTTTGGAAAAAGACGGTCTTTCTTTAAGAGATTCAAAAGGTAAGAGGTTTTGTTAATTTCGAAAGAAGGTTTTTAAGGCACTTTCGAAATTCTGTAAAATACTGTTAATCCGACAGGTTTTCAAATATTTACAAGTGCGCTTTTCTTTCGAAAGAATTATTTAAAAAAAAATAAAATAAATAATAATAATAATAATAATAATAATAATAATAATAATAATAATTAATCGAATAAAAGCTTATTTGCAAAAATATTTTTTTTACTTGCACGCATTTGCTAAGATAGCCCCAATTTGCGGTACTTAAATAACAACTCCAAAATAAGGATAATGAACATAAAGGCAAAGCAAACAATCAAATAATCATATAATCAAAGGTTCATTGACTAATCATTCTACAAATAAATTGTACAAATTCTATTAAGTCTAACTACATAAATAATGAGAATAAGTTAAAAAACAGAACCCGGAAGCGGCATATTCATTCAATCAAATGTACCTCGCAAAACAAACAAAATGGATTGGATTAGTACGATAATAAAGTGTAATAACTAATGAAAATAAAATAATAATAATAATAATAATAATAATAATAATAATAATAATAATAATAATAATAATAATAATAATAATAAAGTAATAATAATGATAATAATAATAATAATAATAGGGTTTTGTTTTTGTAAAATTTAGGCTCGGATTTGTATGGCGTATCATGTAGAGGCTCGGGATTTGATACGGCTGCAAACACGGAGCCCGGGCCGGTTGCCATGCCAAGTACCAAACCCACTATTCTATTCGACTTGCTTTGCATTAAGTTCATACATTCATCATCGCCTATTTGCTTTAGGGACACGGGGACGGGACTGTTCAAGTGTAGTATCATGTTCAAATCAATTCTGAGGCCTCAATACGTGTATATGTATTTTTTCATTGGCCAGCAAACTATGCAATATCTAGCCAAGGTAGTATCTGTTCAGAAATCAAGATAACATCAACCAGTCGATGTAAATAAGAGTAGCTTCAGTTTTATCAAAACAGCAGGACAATGAACAAAGCCAACAGAACATAGAGCACAAGCAATTTCAACCATCAATAGATCAGGTTTAATCGCCCAACGAAACCAAAATTTACAGTAACCGTGAATCGGGTTCCAACTGAGACAAGAACACAGAAAACAGATAAGCAGGGAAACGGTTTTCCGATGGGACAGCAGTAACGGCGAAACAGAGCAACAACCAGACAAGCGGCGGAGGAGCGACTACCAATCAACGGCGTCACTGCCACCCTGCTACGTTTTCTTTCATCTAGTTTCCAACAGCACATGGAACGGAACAAAATAAAGGAATAGAACCAAATCGCCATGGCCGTGTAGCATCGTCTTCAGATCAGTCCATATACATAGGCCTCAAATTAATTATTTTCATAGGCCTAGAAGTGCAGTAATATGTCCAAAATCAGTCGAAGTCCAACCAAACCAAGTTATTGCAAAAAGTGCAATTCAGCAGCAATATTAATAATCCAGTAACGGGGAACCACAAGGAAAATGGTCTCGCCTAGACCCTGTAAAGTTCTACAAAAAAAAAAAAACTCACGAGCACCGAAACATCATAGCAAAAAAGAGTCAATTTTTTAACAATAGAAATTCAAAAGCAAGCGATGGATAATAAAGAGTCAGAAGCACAGCCAAGCAAAACAAAGTAATTTTAGAACTAATCGTTCCCAAAAAAAATTAAGCAGCGAGATAATGGTGATGACGATCTGACACCAACGACACCGGCATCCAAAAATCCGCCCAAAATCCGGTGGGAATTCAAGTAACATGAGCGACCTGAATCACAGTGGAACGGAGGAGCGACACCAGCTAAGTAGCGGCGTCGCTACGACTCCAATACACCCTCATTAATCAAATGAACGAGTCCAGAAATCAGTGAGACGGAGAGGGAGGGGTATGGTTGCCGGCGAGAGGCTTCGTGGCCAAATATCCAACGTTACTCCTGCTCTTTTTTCCCTTTTTTTTTTCCGGCGTCGATGGGATTTCCCGATGGTGCCCCTATTTCTGTTCATCTATTCCAGATCTGTGAGACGAGCTAGAAAGAGAATTTAGAAAGCGAATCAGAAACCCCTTTCCCTCACCCCGTCTCCCTCTGTTTTTGTATCATTTGGATGTGTGTGAATATATTCTCCTTTTTTCTGAAAATGGGTGTTGTGTGTGTTATTTGATCTGATTTTTTGGTGTGGTAAATGGGTTGTGGGGAAGATGATGATATATGGGTTCCCCCGGGCTAGGTTTTTGGGATAAGGGTATATATATATATATATATATATATATATATATATATATATATATATATATATATATATATATATATGTAGGTGATTTGCACAAATAGGCTAGTGCTTAGGGGGTGAGCGGATTTGGCCTCAATTTACAATTAATTTAAATTAAAAAAAAAAAGTAAATGGGTTGTACGAGTGGGTTAAAATTGGAGGGATTTTGCAAATTTAGCGCATTCTTTGAAATTTCGATTGGTCCTCTTTTATTATCATTATTTTATTTAATTTTCAAATTAAACCTCAATTATAAAAATATTAGCATAATTTAAATTTAGAAAAAATTCGGGACAAAATTAGGTGTCAACAGCAATGAGTCAATCCCAAACCCGAGTAGAAGTCTAAATCGCAGCCCCATTAATTCCTCGCTCGCGCCACTGCCTCCGTTCACTCTGTTTTTTCAGATTCAATAACATCACAGTCCCCGCCTAGTCCTCACTGTTTCACCCCCAAAATAACATCATCATCACATCAAACAAAACCAAATCAATAGCCCCCCGTCATCATCACGACCTCACCCAAAAATCAGAAAAGTAAACAACGTCAAAACAGGCTCCCCAGCAATAACTTCTCCTCACTGAATCACCATCACAGCCCTCGCATCGCTCCACCATGAAAAAGAGCCCCGGCATCACCAAACAGTCCCCGAACAAACCAACATCAACTCCCAAAAAATAGAAAAGAGAAACAGAAAGGAGAAGAAAGAAAATAAGAGGCAGAAAACGAGAACGAAAACAGGCAAGAAAATGAAAGGGTTTTGGGAAATGGGGTATGGGAAGAAAGAGGGGAATAAGGAAAGAAGAATGGACCAAAAACTTACTGGAAAAAACCCAATAATCACCGGTGTTGAGTTTGAACGAAACTTTGACCTCTGATCTACGAGAATCGATTCACGTTTTGAAGAAACCAATAGCGGAAATAGAAAGAGGGAGTCAAGATCTTTCGAATGGTATATTTTTTTTATTTTTCCGGCCACCGGAGGTGGTGGCCGGCGGCGGAACAATGGCGGAAGACGGCGGAGCCGTGGTGGTAGGCGATTTCCGGCGGTGGAGGGAAATTTTGGCAAGGGTTCCCCTTTTTTCTGAGTATTTGTGTATAATGAGCAAAAATGTGGAATTTGAGCTTATATATTGTGAGTGTGGGCCGGGTAAACAAGTGGACTGACGGGCCAATGTATTGGGCTGTGTATTTTGTATGTATGACCATTAAAAGAGTCTACATTTATTTAAAATACACACAATCAACTAAATGAAAAACCCACAATTAAGAATATAGAATCACAATTAACACATAAAAAGTAGTTAATTATTTTTTCAAATTTTACATCCTAATTAAAGATAATTTTAGTTAGAACAAACACTAGAAGTCCAGAAAAAATTGACGAAACGTCCTAAGAATCAAATACGACTATTTTGAGCAATTTTATGAATTTTTGTGCCAAAATTAGATGATTACAGTGTGTTACTTGTATTTTAGTGTAAAAATTTCTTTATAATATGTGGATGGTAAACAATTCAAGATACAGAAGCTCTTTAGACAATGTTATTTCAATAACTTAAAGTGCGCTTGACGACACATATGTAATTGCTACTTGAAAAATCCAAAGTAACGTATTAAAGACTCCATTATTGATGAGCAATTCAGTTACTATCAATTTTAATATAATTCATGTATACGTACATAAAATGGGCATAATATACCCATACTAGAATAGTTATTTCTAAAAGGTTCTCATTTAGTTACAACTGTTGGGCTGTATAAATTACTCGGGCCCCTATACTTGGGTCCAATGACAACTCAAGACAATAATTGGGCTCATTTACAAAAATATGACACGGGAAGCAATGGTTTGCCTTTTTGCCCGCGCTAAGAGATGGTTTGCAAAAATATTCCCGTTAAGATTTAATAAAAAAAATCCGGGGTCAACACTTCCCGCTATGTTTTTTTGCTTTTTAACACTTATCCCTTAAGTATTGACAATAGGCAATACTTGCCGCACTAGGCCGTAAGTCTTGGCAATTGCCAAGACTTGCCATTGACCCATGCTCGATTTTCCAACACTTGTACGACAAGTATTGGCAATAGGCAACACTTGCTGCACTGCGTCGTAAGTCTCGGCAATTGTCAAGACTTGCCCCTTCCAGTTTTCCCTGCATTCTCACCATATAACTTGAAGTATTGGCAAAACAACACTTGCCCTTGAAGTATAGTCAATTGTCAAGACTTACAAATTTTTTGCCTTGAAGTCTTAGCTTGCGGACTAAAAAAGGGCATTTTGCTAAAATATTTCTTAGCGCGGGTAATTTTGTAAAACCACTCTTTATGGAGGGCATACGGTGAAATTTTTTGCAATAATTGGCTCCGTTTATAAATAGAGTTTTTGCACGAGATGGACACTTCCGGCTCCATTGCTACAATTTAGATTTTTGTAAGAAACTTTTTTAGAAAATGGCCTTTCTAACGATCGCAAAATCTTTTTATTATCAAAGATCTGACAACTACAATGCTCGCAATCGTCGGGTTTTTGCTAATAGAAGGAAGTATAGCGGTCATCGGGTCTTTGCTGATAGAACGATATAGCAACTGCCATAAAGGGTCATTTTTGTAACTTTTCCCTTACGAGGTCAAATCCTTGACAGGCGCCAGAAAGTATCTTGTTTGTGTAAATCTCCGTTTGTGGGTTACGTTTACTACGATATGATTAAGGATTTTTATATGGAGAGACACTCAACCTATAAAAGTTACCAAAATGAGTCCCTATTTTCTTTTCTTACCCGAGTTGTCAACCCCCTCCATTTTTTTTAATTTTTTTTATTTCACTAATAGCATCCCTTTTTAAAGAAATAAAAAAAATCCTAGCTCCCAATTTTTTTTCTGATCTTCTCCTTCCCTCCTTCCACTATCGTAGTCCCCTCCCCACCCCTTTCACCCCGGATTCACCGTCATCGCCTCTCCTCAAAGTCGCCGCCGCTGTCATCCCTATTACTTTTTGCCGCCCCCATCTTTTTTTTCTTCTCCTTCTCTTTTATTTATTTTATTATTTTTTTTAGCTTTTTGACGAACAATGTCGATTTTCCGATGTAAATTCTGGTCAAAGCTTCGGTGAGGGTTTGTTTATCATGTTTCTTTTTTTTTCACTTTTTTCATAAAAATCCGGTGAGACCTACTATTTTTTTTGTTAAAACTTTTTTTTAATGTTTAGATCTAGTGTTTTTCTTGTAAAAAGTTGTATAAATCTTGTATTTTTTATTAAACTTTTGTGTAAAAGATGTCCAAAATAGTGTATAAATTTTTTTTACAAGTTTATAAAATTTCATACATAATTTATACAAGTTTATACACTTCTATAATTGTTATAATGTTGTATACATATGTAGATGTGTATATATACAATAAATAAACATAGTTTATGCACCTTTATAAATGTGTAAAAAGCTATATAAATATGTATATGCGTGTATGAATAACGAATAAAGTTGTATAAATTTTCATATTTGTGTGCGATTATGGATATTTGTATAAAGTTTAAGTTTTTTTTGTATATAATTTTGTATTTTTCTTCTTGTATACTCATTTTTCTATATATGTACATGTATAATTTATTACGTTTTGATAAATTTGTGTGTATAAAATTATTAAAAAATAATGATTTAAAGAAACCTAGCAATATTAAAGCTCTGGTGATATAAAATGAGCAATCCCCACGAGAATCCGGCGATTTTTCAGTTTTCCGGCTATCAGCTACCACTGGCAGTCCAGTGGCCAGGGGATGTAAATTTTAAAATAAGGAGGTGATATGCCATATAAGAAAAAAATATGGGCCTTCATTTGTAAATTTCTTGCTTTGAGGTGGAGTAGTACAGTTCAAAAATTTAAAATAGAGGTGTTATGCCATATAAATTTTTAAAAAAGGGGATGCTATGCTATGTAAATAAAAGTATGGCTTTTCATTTGTAAATTTCTTATTTTGAGGTGCTATTTCTGAACCCATAAAAAAAACCCTATTGTTAATCTTCAACTCCCGAGTTAATGACTTGATTTTACATGATGATCCCAAAAATTAAAGATTATTCCATATGGCCTTTTTAGTAGCTACTATTCGAACTCTATCTCCGTTTGTCAGTGAAGTAAACTCCATCTTTAAAATTAATTGGATCAATGACACTTTTTGATAACATATTTGACCAATTGAATTAGGGGAACAAATTCTTAATAGGATCGTCAAAAAGTTCCATAGCAGACAGGGGCGAATCCAAAATTTTAATATTGTGGGCAACACTCGCTATATCTATCGTTAGTCATAAAGACCAAATAAAAAGGATGGATCAGATCGAATCGTTGGATTTTTTGTTACTTCGACTAGATTGATTACTCCGCATTTTTTTCACAATAGATAAATAAGTTGGCTTTAATTCAGTTATCAATTGCTTTACTTTTAATTATAACGAAAAATCATCACACACAAAAAATCATGAAAAAATGCCCCAGTTAGAAGATTTTCTTAAAAATAGCTTATTAACTAGATTTTTTTTTATTTGACTATGTTAATTTACCTTCAATCTTCTACTAATTTCTTCAAATTAATTGTTAAGTTTTATAAAAATTCTTTTCATAACAATAACTTCAAATATTTAATTATGAAATTCACTCAAAATATCCACTAATCAAGCCTTTTTCAAAAGCCAATAATAAATATTACTCAACTTATTCTCAAGATTGAAAACGAAATACTATATATTAATTGAAATTAATTCAAGTTATTTATGAAAAACTTTGATCATAAAATAAATTATTATAGTAGAAATAAATTAAATAAAACAACCATAAAAAGAAATAAGGAAGGGGAAGGAGAAGAAACAGGGGGCATAGAGAGATAAATTTAGAAAATAAAGGACAAAAAGAAAAAGAAAGAAAAGAGATCCCTGCCTAGGTGTGGGACTAGTACTTTTTTGTAACGGAGCAAGGCAAGAATAGTTATGAATTAAAAAAGTGTCTTCGCGGGGATTTGATCCTGCATCTTCTGGGACAAAGCATAATCGCTTTTTCTGTGGCACCAAGCAACCTTTTGTTCAGCAGGTGCCAATTGTTAAATATGGAGGGGCGGATGCAGAGTACTAACTGCGGTTCGACGGAGCTCAGTAGATTTTGCGCAGACAGTATATTTGTATTAAAAAAATTATTTAATATGTACAAGAATCAATCAAATTGAGAACCCAGTAACTAGCACTTGAAATTGTTATTCTAAAATTTGGAACTCATAAGGTTCAAATCTTGGATCCGCCTCTGTATATATTTATTAATTTGTAGCAGTTCTCATATAAGTACCTCTATATATAATGTTGCAACCGAAGCTAGCGGGTGTCGTGGTATCCCCTAGCTCCCATTTAAATCCGCCCCTGATTGCAAATCCCTCAAAATACAATCTTTAAAAATAAATTCATGGGGTTGTAAAGGCTAGTGTATATGGAACTTATCCACCACCTCCTCCTCCTCCTCCTCTTCTTCTTCTTGGGAAGGTGGGGATTGGGGATAGTATGAGTAGTTGGAGAAGGTGGAAAAACGAAGATTTTGACAGTTGAGACTTTATATAAATATCATAAAATGAAACTGAAACTATTAGACTACAATTAACGTCTTTGTTTTCTCTTGAAAAAAGTTTACCAACATGAATGCAAGTCGAGAGGCAAATTCGTGATTTTAAGTTTATGAATTCATGATTTTAATTTTTCTAAGTTATACAAATTTTTTAGATAAATATAGAATATGGATCAAATATATTGATTCCACCAAATTATGAAATCATCCCTAAATCCGCCCCTAAATGCAACACCATCAGTAAATTAATTCAATTTATCGAAAGCAAGTTTCAGCAACCGATAACTTTCATGTTGATAATCTTTTTGGTGTATTTATTTATCTACCATGCAGCTCAAGGTAGTTGTGCGATAATTGATGCCACAAATATAAAAAAGATTCTAAATAAAATTCTACTTTCATCTATTTTCCTTTGGTATTGTCGTCAAAGTTTCAACAGACATGAACGCACCTCGGTAATTTTTGCTTTAAATTCCTGAATTACAAGTGTAAAAGTCTGGGACAATCGAAAAAAATACTCTCGGAATCCGCAAACCAAAGAGCCTAAAAATTCACTAACAATTCCTTTAAACTTGAGAAAATTTAATACTCCATCCGTCTCAAATTATTTGTCATCCTCACTTTTACACTCTCTTAAAAAATTATTAATAAGTACGAATTATTGACTATTTTACCCTTATTTAATCTTTATTGGTATTTGAACAATTATAATATTAACCAATAAGTGAGATCTTTGTGGTCTTCAAGACATTTACTACTATGTGTAAAATGAGAAAAAAATGGAAAATTTTACCTTAAATTCTGACTGGACAAATATTTTGAGACGACTATTTTTAGAAAAAAGGACATATAATTTGTGAAGGAGGGAGTAAGAATTACCTCAAATAGTAGGTCGGTACGTACAGTACATCTAAATTTTCTTGTTTCCAATACTTCAAAGTTCAAATGTTCGAAACTGGAAATTGGGGACTTCTAATGAAGGTTATATTGTAAATAGATATGTAAATAGGTTAGTTATGTAAATTGTATATTGGGCCAAGCCCGTTATGTTTACTTGGTCCCTAAGTTTGGTTTAAGTTTAGGTTTTCTCTAGGTTTCTCTTGTATAAATAGGGGACTCCCTTCATCAATAAAGGCAAGAGTTTTCTCTCAATTCTCATTCCTCACGTGTGGGTGTGTTCGGTTTTACATGGTATCAGAGCCACTGTGAAACTCTTCAAATAGAAAATAATGGAGGCTCCAAAAGGTGATGCTGCAGTCGTACGGAAAATAATCTCTCCGTACGATATCACCTCAAATGATAATCCTGGTTTGATTATCACACAGGTCCAGTTGACCAGTGAAAACTATGAGGAATGGGCGCGGTCGGTTAGAACGGCGCTGCGTGCAAAGAAGAAATTTGGTTTTGTTGACGGATCGATCAAGATGCCCGGTGAAAATTCGATCGATTATGAGGACTGGTGGACTATCAATTCTCTTCTGGTATCATGGATTAGGAATTCGATCGAGCCTACTATTCGGACCACCATATCGCACATGGAGGTGGCGAAAGATCTGTGGGAGAGTATTCGAGAACGTTTCTCCGTGGGAAACGGACCTCGAATTCAGGAATTGAAAGCGGCCTTGGCCGGTTGTAAGCAAAAGGGATTAACTATTGCTGCTTACTATGGAAAACTGGCTATGTTGTGGGAAGAACTAGGAAATTGTGATGAGTTTCCAACTTGTTCGTGTGGAAACTGCACTTGCAATCTAACGGTTACACTGGAGAAGAAAATGGAAGATGATAGGGTTCACTTATTTCTTATGGGTTTGGATGAAAGCAATCTCTTGGCTCAGGATCCGTTGCCATCGATGAATCAAGTCTACCAAAAGGTGATCCAAGATGAACGGGTCAAAGGGATGGCACGAACTCAGGAAGAACGAGGGGAGGTGACAGCGTTTGCTGCACAACGATCACAGCCACCGAAGACAGGCTATAAGGAGTGTCACTTGTGTGATCGAGGAAGACACCCTCCGGAACGTTGCTATGAAGTTATTGGTTATCCGGAGGGGTGGGTGCATTATCCGAAGCAAGGTCCTTCGAATGGAGGACGTGGCAGAGGAAGAGCTGAAGGTAACAGAGGTGGAAGAGGACGTGGACGTCAACAGTTTGGTTCGAATGCTGGTCGAGGACGTGACAATATTCGAGCAAATACTGCTCAAGCTGAGCTCGAGAATGGAGAAAACGGACACATGACTGTGCCCGGACAAATTAACTTGTCCGGAATAAGGGGTGATCAGTTGCAGATGCTGTTCGATTTGTTGAAAAAGGAGAAGGCAAGCACAAGTGAACCATCGATCGGTAAGAAAACTCATCTTTCATGGATTATTGACACGGGGGCGTCAAATCACATGACTGGTCAGATAAGTGCTTTGGAGAATTTACGAACAATACCAAAGTGTCTGGTAGGTTTACCGAACGGAAGCAGTACGATGGCGACCCAGGAAGGATCCATCAGATTTAACGAAGACGTGGTTCTTCACGGAGTGTTATATGTGCTCGAAATGACTTGCAATTTGATTTCTGTATCTTAATTAATTAATCAAGTTGGCTGCAATGTAAATTTCACTAATGATTTGTGTGTTATGCAGGACCGGGCTACGGGAAAGTTGATTGGAGCGGGTGAACAAAAGAACGGACTCTACTACTTTCGGATGATACCCGTGGTGAAAGCTGTGAAGGTCGATGTGGTAGATTTGTGGCATCAAAGGTTGGGACATCCTTCGATGCAAGTAACAAAATCTCTTTAACTTTTAGAAGATAGTGGGAAAGGTAGCTTAGAAGAAAAAGCATGTGATGTATGCCTTAGGGCAAATCAAACTAAAAATTTATTTCCTTCGAGTAATAATAAAGCTGTTGAACCTTTTGATTTAGTTCATTGTGACTTATAGGGGTCCTTATAGAACTGAGTCTTCGTGTGGTGCATCATATTTTTTTACTGTGGTTGATGACTGTTCACGAAGAGTATGGGTGTTCTTGTTAGTTGATAAGAGAGAAGTCGGACAAAAATTGAAAGGTTTCTTTGCAATGGTAGAAAGACAATTCAATAAACGGGTTAAGTGCGTTCGGAGTGATAATGGTACCGAATTTGTAAGTCTGAGAGGGTATTTTCTCGAACAAGGGATCTTGTTCCAAACGTCTTGTGTAGGGACACCCCAGCAAAATGGTAGAGTTTAACGGAAACATAGACATATCTTAAACGTGGACGGGTGCTGCGATTTCAAGCCAATTTACCAATTGACTTCTGGGGAGAATGTGTGATGACGGCATATTATTTGATTAACCGGACACCCACTAAGTTGTTGAATGGGAAGACACCTTACGATATTTTGATGGGTGTGACACCGAATTATGATCATTTGAGGGTGTTCGGTTGCTTATGTTATGCTCGCAATCAAGGACGAACAAGTGACAAGTTTGAAAGTAGGAGTCGTCGATGCGTGTTTTTGGGTTATCCAAATGGGAAGAAAGCGTGGAAAGTGTATGATTTGGAGGCAAAGGAGTTTGTGTTCTCAAGGGATGTGGTGTTTTACGAAAAGGAATTTCCGTTCGCATCTAAGGAGACTGAGGACGAAAAACGGAGATAAGATACGGTTCCTGTCCCCGTAGCATTGGAGGAGGAAGAAGAGAGTGTGCGACGAGGGGGGGGGGTGTCACACCCCTTTTTTCCCAAACCCACTTGATTCTCGGTTAATAACGCTTTATGAATTTGATTTGATTTTTCTGCGCTATTTGTTAAAGGGTTTCCATTTAAGGAAGGGACGGTGTTCAAAAGGTACCGAAATATTTATTTATTTACAGAGTCGCCACTTGACAAGTTCAAAGGGTGTGCCAAGTCACCAAAAGATACCTCGGAACACCTTTTGACTCGTCAAAGGTCTGCGTTTTGAGATTCGGGTAAGGACCTCGGTTGACTCTCGGGAAGGTGTTAGGCACCCTCGAGTCCTGTGCCAAGCACAGTTGCTTTATTTATCGCATTTTAGGACCTTTTAAAATATTTTGTTGTATTGTGCCTTATTAGGTTAAGCCTTGAATTAAAGTAAGCTCGATGTGGAAAATAATTATTTAGCTAATTGGAGGCATGGATCGGTCATTGTCTCGAATTCTCACCCTTTATTGTGAATGCTATAAATTAAAACATCTATTATGGTTGTAATATATACACAACATTCCCTTTAAATATACTAAAGACAACTAAGATATGTTTTAAACCATATAAAAGAGAGGTAAAGTATGTTTATGTGACGCGTTTCTATAAATTCATAGTCCTCTTCTTTAATTTTCAAGATTGACCTTTTATTAAAAGAAAAATAGATTTGGATAAAGGGAGGGGTCAAATTCTAAATTGGGCCAGATTACTTCTGCAAATCTTGTGTTTTAAGCACTGTTTGTTAACGCAATTGGCACGTCAAAGTCTAAAGTGGATTGCACTAAATGTCCTATTTACATTTATGTTTCAGATTTGGTATATCTATGTCTCTTTACTCTTTTTCACTTTCTAACTTTAATCTTTCCATCTAGCTTACTTGTGCAAATCGGTTAAGCTCTCGTTTTGGGCTTAAGTTTATAAATGAATAACATCTCATAAAATTAGTATGTCCAGATTTCTAACTTATGGATAACAAAAAACAATGTAAAGGCATGAGCTATGGAACAAAGATAAGCATACTTGAAAGCTGAAAATGGTCTTATTGGAATAATTTCATCATGCTCAAACTTTAAAAAAAATAGGCTAAACAAATATACAGAAAAAGGTTATAGGAAAGGTACCTAGTAGAGCAAATTCCAAAGAAGGTTACAACTTAAATCTCCAAAACCAAATCGTGCAAAACACCAACCCCAAAACAACCAGCGACACCACCGAGGATACAAGCAACCACAACAACACTTCTTTTCACTTTTACTTTTTCACTCTTCTACTTAACTTTCTGCATTCAAAGCTACCAAAGATGTGGTAGTTGTCTGTATTTAATCTTCTCTCTATGTAGTTAGTGTTCTTGCTTTAACGTTCTGTTTTGCTCCCTCTCTGTTCTCTCTTGCTCTCTTTCTTTTGTTCTGTATTTTTTTCACTCTCCGTTCTTTGTTTTTCTCACTCTCTATTTTCTGTTTTTTGTATTCTGTTTTCTCTACTTTTTGTTGTTCTGTTCCCCCCTTTTTAAAGAGAGTAAAGGGTCTACAAATAGAAGGGGAAGTGGGGTGTGTGTTCAAGTACCAAGGACTAGCCCATGTGCCTTCAATCCTTAGATTTCAGGTCATTATGCAAGGCTGCAGGGCTGGTACTACAACCAAAAGGGGCCAGAACTCCCTGCTGCCACCCTTGTACTTCCTTGACTCAACCTTTGACATCATCAACCTTATGTCATCCTAACTATCTAAACTTGAACCAACAACTGACCATGAGCAACTTAAGACCAAGCAATAAACTAAACAGAATGGACTAAGTCCACCTAAGAACAAATTAACAAACCTGAAATAAAGTTCCAACAGACAGACCATACATCTGACTTCCTAATTTCTAACTAAAGCAATCCCAGGTTTCCAATCAAACAAATTTGAACTAAAAGCTACTCCATTCTAAACAAACTGCAGAATGCTTCAGGCACCAAACAACTCACAACAACAAATATATCCATACACACGCTAATAGAATTCACAATCGAGCTTGAAACAAAAGATTTGAACGACTCATCCGGAGACACACATACACAAACTTACCTACCTGAAACAAAGATCGATCACAGTATACATGTTTAAAATGTACAACCTTGACCATGATAGCTAAATAAGCTCAAGGCTGGACAGAAACAATCAACCAAAACATGAACAAAACCAGTTTACGACTTGATTACTCGAACATCTAAACGACGACTCACAGTTTTAACTTCAAACTCAATTCGAAACGAGACATAAGCGAATTCATAGGCCATCACGAGTCAATGTACCAGACCAATTAAATACATACTGAACTGAACATAATTAACATTCTACAACCTAACAAATACTAATTTCTACTAACCTGAACGGAACTAACACCTAATTAATAGGTCAAGAAGAGAAAAGCAAACTATGCTTACTGCCTATGATCAAACTGCAACCTCACCCAATCATCGCCATCGCTGCAGCACCCAAGCATCGCCAAAAAGCCATAAACACAACATCACAACCCCGGATCAGCTTCCAGAATCGAGAACACACCAAGCTTTGCAATCGCTAGTTCAAGAACAAGCTTCACTGATTCAGCCCCTACATCACCGCTGCCTCGCTGCATCGTTTAGCTTGCTGCTTCGACACCTCCATTGCCTCACATCGTCACTGCCTCACCCTGAGTTCATGCCACCAAAAAAAGAAACAAATCATCACAGTCGTGTCATCGCCATCTCGCCTCAACAAGCCGCCTCGGATCAGCTTCGATTACACACACACACACACACACACACCCTTACACCTCCTCCCCATCCATAATTCACCACCACAGTTCCCAAATTAAACAAACAAAAACAGCCTCACAACCCCTATAACACTGCTGCACCACCCGAGCATTGCCACTATTGTCGACTCGTCACCATTATCACCCGAGTACATCCCCACAACATCATAGCCATTCAAATCCATTTTTTCTTGTTCTAACTGAAACGATTCCAATTGGGATCGCTTCAATTAGAAAAAGAAAAGAATGGAATGGAAAAGCCGAGAAAATATAGGAAAGAGAGACCAAAGCACTGCCGTTCCTTTTTGACCGGAGAAAAATGTTCCCTTGTAATCGAGTTCCAGAAACGGAATGGGGAAGAGAAAACAAAGGTAAACAATGTAAAAGCTCACCGGAAAATGGAGTGTTGCCATAGCTAGGGTGAAACCGAATATGAAACTTCGATCTAGAAGAATCAGTGGGAATTTTGAGAAAGTGAGTTCGAATCGGGAATGAGGACACCAAGGCGAGTCGATTGGTGTATAATTTTGGCCGAAAATAGGTGGTTTCCGTCGTCGACGATGGTAGAGATCCGGCAGCGGTGGAAATTTCGCCAGCATGTTCTCAAAATCTGATGAGTTTTGTGTAATGGGATTAATGTGTGGGAAAGGGTTTTCTTCATGGATGTGGGCCGGGTCAAAGGCAAATTAACTGGGCTAGTGGACACGGGTTGAGTTGTTTCCCCTTTCTGAATTTTCTTGGCCCAAGGGCCATTTGATCCAAGCCAATAACTAGAGATCCTAATCAAATACTTAAATTGTAACAATAAAATTAGCACAATTAATTATTTAAAAATACACAATTAGTAGAAATACACAACAAATATTCTTGCTAACACAAAAGGGAAATCAACTAAATATTACTCACAAATACAATCATCTTTTATTTTTTGGTAATTTAGCATTTTTTCTGTCTGAAAATAACTAAATAAAAGCTAGATAAAATTGGAAAATCCTAAGAGAATTTGCACAGACAATTCAAGTAATTATCAATTTGGTGCCAAAATTAGGTGATTACAGCTGCCCCTCTTTGTTCGAGAATGCGAAGAGTTTTTGGACAAAGACGTAATCGACGACTAATTTTGGCTTTTTTTTTTTTTTGTTCTAGCCAAGAACACGCTTGCAAAGTGGTGACCGTACCCTAACTACAGGGCTCCTACATATCCTCGGACTAAGGAATCAGGTCAGTGTAGTTCCTGACATGCGATAGCTGGGATTACCGCTTTCCTAAACACTAAGACACCACTAGACTCTCTAGACCAACACTAAACACTTCCTAGACTCTCTAGAACTGACACTTGACGCTTCTACACTGACTTGAGGGCTGACACAAAACACTTTTAACACACTAGATTTGTTGCTGCTGGTCACTGTCGCTGGTTGCTGGCTAGCTGGCTGGTGGTCACTGCTTTACAAAGGAAAAATAAAAATACAACATTTGAAATGTAAAATTACAATTCCTAAGCTAACTTCTTCATGCTTCCTGAGATGGGCTCCTTGGTTCTTGCTCCCCTCATTTGTTGATCAGTAAACCACCACTTTGGTTTCGGCTGGGTCTTGGACACTTGATCTTCTTGAAATAAATTTCCTCATTCTTCAGGTGGGGCACCTAGAGTTCTTGAAATGAATTCCCTTGTTATTCAGGTGGATGCCTTGAGTTCTTGAAATAAATTCCCTCATTCTTCAGGTGGGTGCCTTGAGTTCTCGAAATAAATTCCCTCATTCTTCAGGTGGGTGCCTAGACTTCTTGAAATGAATTCCCGTGTTCTTCAGGTGGGTGCCTCGACTTCTTGAAATATATTACCTCATTCTTCAGGTAGGCGCCTGGACTTCTTGAAATATATTCTCTCATTCTTCAGGTGAGCGCCTAGAGTTCTTAAAATATATTCCCTCATTCTTCAGGTGGGCGCCTAGAGTTCTTGAAATGAATTCCCGCGTTCTTCAGGTGGGCGCCTGGAGTTCTCGAAATAAATTCCCTCATTCTTCAGGTGGGAGCCTTGAGTTCTTGAAATAACTTCCCTCATTGTTCAGGTGGGCGCCTTGAGTTCTTGAAGTATATTCCCTCATTCTTCAGGTGGGAGCCTTGAGTTCTTGAAATAACTTCCCTCATTGTTCAGGTGGGCGCCTTGAGTTCTTGAAGTATATTCCCTCATTCTTCAGGTGGGTGCCTAGACTTCTTGAATTAACTTCCCTCATTGTTCAGGTGGGTGCCTCGACTTCTTGAATTAACTTCCCTCATTGTTCAGGTGGGAGCCCTTAGTTCTTGAAATGAATTCCCTCATTCTTCAGGTGGGCGCCTAGACTTCTTGAAATAAGTTCCCTCATTATTCAGGTGGGTGCCTCGACTTATTAAAACTACTCCCTCATTCTTCAGGTGGGTGCCTCGACTTATTAATACTACTCCCTCATTCTTCAGGTGGGTGCCTCGACTTCATTAATAGAATCCCTCATTCTCCAGGTGGGTGTCTCGAATTTTTTCAAATGTACTCCAGATTCTTCTTTCGTTATTTCCCTTCTTTTCCTATTTTCTTTCCATTTCTCTGTATTCCCTTTGGCTCCCTTGTTGGTCTTTCAATAGTGCAAACTCTCGATGTGTCATTCTTGCTATCGAGATGTGATGTTGGCTTCCATTATCCAGGCGGGTCCTGACCGTGCTCTGCTGCAACTGCAAAACAGGTAAACAATTTTTGCGAAACTTTCTTTTGCTCGTTTTGATGTTATTTTGACTGAGAGTCGAAAAAATGGAAAAGATTCTGGACAAAGGATTCTGGACGAGAGATGTCCTTTAGAAGATGAAAATGAACTTATCTGGAGGCAAAACGATGATGACCCCAACAGACATGACATGCATCTTGGCCTCGAACCCTGATCCATTCACAACAGCTCTTCCTCGACCTCTCCCTCAATTCGAACATTCAGCAATGACTACTTGCCAAGCCCAGCATGATGACAAATATAACATCTCTCATTCGGCTAGTGGTGCCCCATTTGGGGTTTTCACCAACTAACCTCTCTCATTGTTCTTTTATCTCACTGTTTGTCATGCGGCGCCCTTTCAGGTTTTCACCGGCAAGACTTCATTTTCTTTTTCTTTTCATTTTTTTTTTCTCTTTTTTTTTTCCTTTTTATTTTCACTCTTTGATGATAATGTCTTGGGTGCTTTGAGCCTCTTCCTGACTTCGAGACCAAAATTTCAAACGTCCCATGAACATGTGAAAAGATGGTAAGAATAATACAAGTTTGTTTTTATTTTATTGACAAATAAAATAAAAACAAACTTTTGCCCCAGTTTAGCAGAAACTGCGGATTTGGATATTCTTTAAATTTGGCCGCAAACTTGGAGGCAAGTTTTGCGTCAATATGAATGTCGCACCCCATTTTTCGAAACTCGGATCGAGTTCAAAAGGTCGGGTTTGACTAGGTGACTCGGTTGAGTCGGTTTGGAGTCGCCACCTAATAAATTTGTATAACAGGCGTATCAGGTCATCTAAGATTTCTAAGTGTCTAAAATTAACTCCGGGTAGGTCGTACTAACAGAGAGTCTAAGGTAAGAAGCCCTCGTGACTCGGGAAGAAGGTATTAGGCACTTCCCGAGTCCCACTAAAAGTGGATCCCAACCGAGTTAAAAAAAATTTGGGATTTAAATTAAATATATGGGTAAGACTTCCTAAGGAGATTTTAAGCATGACTAATACGAACACAAGTCATAATGAGGCCAGAAATATAAACTGAACTTAAAATATTTTATAATAACAAAATAGGACCATAAAATCAAATCAGGCGCAAAAAAGGACAATTTGTGCAAATTCAAAAAGGGCAGTAAACTGCTGTGAGCGCCACTCATTTCTCTTCTGGGCCTTTATGCAAACAGGCCATTTATATTCACACCTTTTGCAGAATTAACCTCGATGACGACACTAAAGCTAAATGGATCACATAAAGTTTGTTTCGGTAAAATTATGTTTAGCTTAGTTTCAAAACGATGCATTTTCTTTTGATTTCTCAAAATATAACAACTCTGAATTGTAGGGACAAGAGGAAAATTGTTATATTAAGAGATGTTAGCCATTTCTGAAGGGCGTCTTGACATTAATTGTCAAACACCATTTTATTAGAGTGGCTATTGTTGTGGGGGTAACGTAAACTACACAACGTATATATAAAATTTTTTTTTTTTTGTGATAAAATATATATTAGTATATATATAACAAAGTTATGAGTGAACACTAGAAAAGTGAAAGTATACTTACCTTGTTGAAATAAAAGTTTAGTAAAGTTTAATAAATAAAGTTTAGTAAATACATTCATGTAGGATAGATAGAGACCAAAACACAAATAGTACATGTATTTAGACAAAAATTAGGCGAATAGTATTTTTTTTTATATAAGTTTGTAACATGAACATATACAAGTTAACTCTCAACTTCACTTGACAATTTTAACAACAAAAGTAGATATATTTAATAGTGTAATGGTTTGACCCCAAAACTTTTACTTTCCCCTCCCACGCTATTAATTAACATGTAGAGGATTTCAAATGTTGGCAAAATGGTTTCTCTAATTTAGGGAAAATTATTAGTTTAGAACTGCTCAGTCGACAGTTTTGCAGAAATGTCCACAGCTGGGACAGAATTTTGAAAACAGCCTCCCTTTTTAAAAATATCGAAAAGATGTGTCCTCTTTTTACTCAAATTAGCCAACAAATTCCAGAACTCCACAGTGTGTTCCAGACCTCACGTTTTGCAGAAATAAACCACCCTTGAGGCAGTTTTGCAAAAACGGCCCCTGTTTAAATAAAAAATGTAAAATTCCACCCCCTTTACATCAAGCAGCCCCTGCTCAAACAAAACCAGAATTTAAACATTCTAAACAATACCTGTTATGCGACTTGATTACTTTTAAACATCAATTTCAACTTTCAAGCATACAAACCAACCAAAGATTTTACCATGAATGGCTAAGGAAAAAAAAGGTAACATAAGGCCCCTGTTTAGCCTCGAATACACACAGCCCTGTTAAAGTTTTGTTAACACCTCATGGTGTCTACGCAAAGTCATAAATACAAAACATGATTTCAATGATCATAAGCTACAACTGCACTTTAAAAAATAAGAGAGATACAGAAAAGTCGGGCCTTCGTCCCTTCAACTTCATCATTCTAGTATTTGAAGTTCTTCATGGAGTCAATAGCCAATTGCAGGAAGATTAGTACGAGGTGTGACCTCTACGGGTCACATTACCATGTCTAAGAACCTGTGAAAAACCTTTGGTATAGCCTTGATGGCTATCCATAATACTTGGCAAGAAAGAAGGTTAAGTAAAGGCCAAGCATGGCCAGACAAGCATTTTGAAACAAAAAACCAAGAAGAAGTGATAAGCAACAACAAGCAATAGATCAATAAACTAAAAATCACATGGTTTCAACTCCTGGATCTTATACCTTAGCAAGAGATGAAGTGAAGAAGAGACGTAAACTCAATGATTTCAATCTGAATGAACAAATAAGAAGCAGCTGAGAGCTTTTTCTTGTGAGAAGAAAGAATATTCTATTTTCCTGAGTTTTTTACCCGTGTCTGTAACAAGGGAAAGGCTGCCCCTTTTATAGTTTTAGGTTAGGTCTGTTAGAATTTGAACTCCTTTCTAGTAAAGGAAAAGAATTATATTTAGAACAACTATATGGAAAAAATAAAGTAATTGGCAATCAACTTTTATTTCCTGTTAAAAGAATTAATTTGCAGATTTCCAAGAATAAATCAATCCCTTAAATTTCGAATGTACAGACCTTTCAATAGCTTGAATAAAGGTCAATCCGTACCATATATGCAATGTTCACATCTATGCCTGTAATGAAATAAATCCATATATATATTCAGAATATTATCACTCTTCAAATATACTTCAAATATACTTGAGTTCCTCAAATTAGAAATCAGTCAAAGCAATCCTATCCTCAATTATACATATTTTTATGAAGTGCAAGATCCATAATTCAAAGGGGCAAAACGACATTCACATATATATTTTCATTAAAAGAAAGCCTATCAAATCAGCCTTTATTTCTTTTCTATTCAAAATTTAGAACAGGTGTAGGTTTATACTTAACAGAACTGAATCGAGAATTTAATTTTAACGCATCAAGCAGGCAGGCGTTTATATATTCAAAATAAAATTAAAAACATGGAACAACTTTTATTCCTTTACTTTCTGATTTTAAGAGCTAATTTTGGATACTATTAGGAACAGCTATGTTGTCTAAACTTTGCCTTTAGGCATCGATTCAAGGTGAAGAAAAACTAGCGAGCAAACATGAATCTCATGAATAAAACACTGCACCAACCAGTCATGACATGCTTCAAACAACAAAAATAAATAAAAAAATGTAAAAGGAAGAGACATTACCCCATTTTGCGTTCGGGTCGGGTCGGATCTGCTTGACCCGCTTGTTTGAACTTTTAATTTTTGCCGTGTTTATGTGTAGACGATGATTTCACGATTCTTCCTATGACTAATTCGAATTTGTCATGATATGCTTGATTTCTTCTTGCTTTCTTCGTCAAAAATGGAACAGCGGAGAGAGAAAACGCCATATTCGGCGGCGTGACTAGTGGTGGTGGTGTCGGGCCTACGGCGGGATTTGGGGGGGGGGGGGTGTATCGGGTCAATTTTTGGGGTAAGGGAGAGGGGTTGGCGGCTGATTTGGGGAGAGGGGGATAGGAAATGTTTTTAGGGTTCTTTTGGGGTAAGGGGAGTGTTTGGGTAATAGATGAAAAATAAGGAAATAGAAGTGGGGTTGAAATGGTCACGTGGCTGGCCAAGGATGCGCCACGTAGGCGCGTGTGGGCTGATGTGTGTGTACGTGGGTCCAAAAAAGAGTGATGTGTATATGTAGCATGTGTTTTATATGTATTTATGAGTATATATGCTGTATATTTCGAGTATATGGAGGTATATTTGGTCTATAATTAGCTTAAAAAATGCCAAGGAATAAGAGAAAATTTATAAAAATATAAGGAGCAAAATTATAGGCTTAGAAAACATAATAATTAATTTGAAATAATTTTATGTAATATTAATTGGATGTAAATGATTGCAAAATGTATATTCCCGTATAATTAGCCAATAATTTTGCTTAAAAATGCTAATAACATAAGAGAAAAACTAATAAAAACATGAGGAGTAATATTGTAGGCTTAAAAAAAAAATAATTGACTCCAAATAATTATAAATGAATTTATTTAATATTAATCGAATGTAAATAATTGTAAAAATAGATATTTAAGTACATAAATTACATAAATGATTACAAAATTGTACTATCACTTCCAAAACGACTCAAATGGCATATTTATGTAATATAATCGCTTTGAAGTATGTATGTATATGGACAGGACATTGGTGATACGGATGATAATTAATGCGATTTTGTCTGAAATATTAAAATTGTATTTTCAAAGTTTTGTATGATAAAATGTAAAATAGGAGGGACAAAATTGGGTGTCAACAGCTGCCCCTCTTTGCCCGGGGATGATGAAAGAGTCTTCGGGCAAAGATGTTGACAGTGCGGCAAATTTTGTCACGAGTTTGAAAGGATGTATTCGGAGATTATGGGTGGTCGTGTGGGATGCCGAATTGTGGTGTCGTTGCGATGCTAGTTCGTGTGTCCTGCGATAAGAGTGAGTTTTTGCGAATGATACACATAGGTAGGTGCATAAATATACTTTCCTGTCATTTGAGTGTCAACCGTCAATGTGTCGTGGTCTTTTGTCGCGAGATATTTGCCTGCTCGTCGAAAGCTACTTTGCCTGCTCGTCATGAGCTATTTTGCCTTCTTGCCGGAGCTGTTGCCTGCTCATCAAGAGCTATTCTGCCTCCGCGTCAAGAGCTATTCTGCCTACTTGTCAGGAGCTGTCTGTCTGCTCGTCATGAGCTATTTTGCCTCCTTGTCAAAAGCTACTTTGCCTGCTCGTCATGAGCTATTTTACCTTCTTGCCGAAGCTGTTGCCTGCTCGTCAAGAGCTATTTTGCCTCCGCGTCAAGAGCTATTCTGCCTACTTGTCAGGAGGTATCTGTCTGCTCGTCAAGAGCTATTTTGCCTCCTTGTCAAAAGCTACTTTGCCTGCTCGTCATGAGCTATTTTGCCTTCTTGCCGGAGCTGTTGCCTGCTCGTCAAGAGCTATTTTACCTCCACGTCAAGAGCTATTCTGCCTACTTGTCAGGAGCTATCTGTCTGCTCGTCAAGAGCTATTTTGCCTCCTTGTCAAAAGCTACTTTGCCTGCTCGTCATGAGCTATTTTGCCTTCTTGCCGGAGCTGTTGCCTGCTCGTCAAGAGCTATTTTGCCTCCGCGTCAAGAGCTATTCTGCCTACTTATCAGGAGCTATCTGTCTGCTCGTCAAGAGCTATTTTGCCTCCTTGTCAAAAGCTACTTTGCCTGCTCGTCATGAGCTATTTTTTCTTCTTGCCGGAGCTGTTGCCTGCTCGTCGAGAGCTATTTTACCTCCGCGTCAAGAGCTATTCTGCCTACTTGTCATGAGCTGTCTACAAGACTGCCCGAGATGTTGTTATGCTGATTGTCACATCGTTCGTCTTTTTGGTGGCCTGCACTCAAAGAAAATTTTGTAAGTTCTGGGGGAGGAAGGTTTCGTTTGTGCATTCTCTGCCTGACTTGCGCCTTTCCTTTGTGGTGTCTTCTTTCACGAATACCGGACCTTGGTTAAACTACGGAGAGTAAAAGAAAGAGTAAAGAGAACGCAGGCATGCGTTTTTTAAAGAAAAGGTTTGTGAAGAAATATATTTTATTCCATCGAATCAATAGACCGCTTTGTGTAGTACGAGCACAATGTTGTGATTGTTGTCTTTCTGATTGTAGCAAAACATCCTTGAGGTCAAAATTCTGCCCCAGTTTCTGCACTTGGCTTTCTCCTGAAATTTTTGAGAGAACCTAAAAAATTTCTGCCCCAGTTTCTGCTCTTAGCTTTCTCCTGAAATTTTTGAGAGAATCTCAAAAATTTCTGCCCCAGTTTCTGCACTTAGCTTTCTCCTAAAATTTTTGAGAGAATCTAAAAAATTTCTGCCCCAGTTTCTGCACTTAGCTTTCCCCTGAAATTTTTGAGAGCCCCAGTATCCACTTCGTGGGGAAAAAATAAAATTTTTGTATTAATGCGACCGAACCTTGGATAGGTTGCCTACGTATCCCTCTTGGGGAATCAGGTCGTAACGTAGTTCCAGATTACATGAGATTTTGTTTAAAGAATGAAGCTATTAGCTAGTGCAGGTTCTCAGATGTAATATCTTTTGACAGCGTCTCCGTTGATTGGCTTTGGCCAAACTTCACCATCCATTTCTTCCAGTATGAGTGCTCCTCCGGTGAGAACTCGATGAACCATATAAGGTCCTTGCCAGTTTGGTGCAAACTTGCCCTTTGCTTCTTCCTGATTAGGGAATATCTTCTTCAGAACCAGCTGTCCAGGTTCGAATGACCTTACGCGGACCTTCTTGTTGAATGATTTTGCCATTCTTTGCTGATACAACTGTCCATGGCATATTGCATTCATTCTCTTGCCGTCAATGAGTGCCAATTGTTCTATTCTCCTCTTAATCCATTCTGCATCCGTTAGTTCTGCCTCTTGAATAACCCTTAGAGAGGGAATATCCACTTCTGCTGGTATTACCGCTTCAGTGCCATAGACTAGGAGATAAGGGGTAGCTCCTGTTGACGTTCTCATTGTGGTGCGGTACCCTAACAGAGCATAGGGAAGATTCTCGTGCCACTGTCTTGAATTGTCGATCATTTTGCGCAGTATTTTCTTGATGTTCTTGTTGGCCGCCTCAACTGCTCCATTCATCTGAGGCCTATACGCAGTAGAGTTGCGGTGCTTGACTTTGAAAGTATCACAAGTTGCTCTCATCAAGTCACTGTTGAGATTGGATCCATTATCAGTGATGATTGACTCGGGGATTCCAAATCGACATATCATCTTGTCTTGGACGAAATCAACCACTACCTTCTTCGTCACCGACTTGTAGGATGCAGCTTCGACCCATTTGGTGAAGTAATCAATGGCTACCAATATGAACCTATGTCCATTTGATGCGGCGGGTTCAATTGGCCCTATGACGTCCATTCCCCAAGCAGCGAATGGCCAAGGCGATCCCATAACGTTAAGCTCATTCGGGGGTACCCGAATCATGTCTCAGTGCACTTGGCATTGGTGGCATTTCTTTACGTATTTTATGCAATCGTGCTCCATAGTCATCCAAAAGTATCCTGCCCTTAATATCTTCTTTGCAAGCACGAAACCATTCATATGCGGACCACAAGTTCCAGCATGCACTTCTTCTAGCAATCTGACAGCTTCTTTAGCATCCACGCATCTTAGCAAACCTAAGTCAGGCGTCCTCCGATACAGGATTTCGCCATTTAAAAAGAAACCATTTGCCAATCTCCGCAATGTCTTCTTCTGAAGGCTTGTAGCATTCTCAGGATAAAGGTTTTCTTTGAGGAATTTCTTAATGTCATGGAACCATGGCTCTCCGTCCGATTCTTCTTCCACCTGAAAGCAATATGCTGGTTGCTCTTTCACTGCTATGGGTATTGCGTCAATATAATTCTTGTCTGGGTGCTGAATCATGGAAGATATTGTGGCCAAGGCGTCAGCGAACTCATTCTGAAGTCTAGGTACATGCCGAAATTCGATCTTGATAAACCTCTTGCTCAATTCTTTTATGCACTCCAAATACGGCAATATTTTAGAATTCTTTGCTGCCCATTCGCCTCGTACTTGATGTATCAGCAGATCTGAATCTCCAATTGCCAATAGTTCTTGCACGTTCATGTCTATGGCCATCCTGAGCCCTAAGATGCAAGCTTCGTATTCTGCCATGTTGTTGGTGCAAGGGAATCTGAGCTTAGCAGTGGCCAGGTAATGCTGGCCAGTTTCAGAAATCAATACCGCTCCAATGCCAACTCCTTTGAAGTTTACCACTCCATCGAAGAACAGTCTCCAACCATCGTATTCTTCGGTGATGTCTTCTCCGACGAACATGACCTCCTCATCTGGGAAGTAAGTATGCAAAGGCTTGTAGTCATCATCCACAGGGTTCTCGGCCATGTGATCGGCCAAAGCTTGAGCTTTCATGGCTTTCTGAGTGACAAAGGTGATGTCAAACTCACTGAGTAACATTTGCCATTTGGCTAGCTATCCGGTAGGCATCGGCTTCTGAAAGATGTATTTGAGATGATCCATTCTTGAAATCAGTAGGGTTGCATATGAAGTCAAATAATGTCTCAACTTCTGTGCTACCCAAGTCAATGCGCAACAGGTGCATTCCAGTAGCGTGTACTTGGCTTCGTACGGAGTGAACTTCTTACTCAGATAATATATTGCCTGCTCTTTCCTTCCTGTCAAATCGTGTTGTCCCAATACACATCCGAATGCTGAATCTACCACAGACAAGTACAGTATCAAAGGTCGACCCGATTCGGGCGGAACCAATACGGGCGGGCTGGATAGGTACTCCTTTATCCGATCGAATGCTTTCTGGCAATCCTCTGTCCACTCGATGATGGCATCTTTCCTCAACAATTTGATGATGGGTTCGCATATAACAGTGGACTGGGCTATGAAACGACTAATGTAATTGAGTCGTCCTAAGAAACTCATGACTTCTTTCTTGCTCTTCGGTGGTGGCAATTCCTTGATGGCTTTGATCTTGGCTGGATCCAACTCGATACCTCTTCTGCTGATGATAAAGCCCAATAACTTTCCGGATGGAACACCGAAAGCACACTTCGCTGGGTTCAACTTCAAGTTGTACTTGCGCAAAAGGTTGAAGAACTTGCGCAAATTGTCCAAATGTTTGGAGTTTTTCCTTGATTTGATGATCACATCATCTACATACACCTCAATCTCCTTGTGCATTAAGTCATGAAACATTGTGGTCATTGCTCTCATGTAGGTAGCTCCAGCATTCTTTAAACCAAAAGGCATCACTTTGTAACAGTATGTTCCCCAAGAGGTAGTGAAAGCCGTCTTTTCAGCATCTTCCTCATCCATAAGCACTTGATGATAACCGGCGAAACAATCTACAAAGGACTGTAGTTCATGCTTTGCACAATTATCGATCAGGATGTGTATATTTGGTAGAGGGAAATCATCTTAAGGGCTTGCCTTGTTCAAGTCTCTATAATCCACACAAACCCTGATTTTTCCATCTTTTTTTGGCACTGGTACGATGTTGGCCAACCGAGCTGGATATTCAACCGTTTTAAGGATTCCCGCATTGAGCTGCTTGGTCACCTCCTCCCTGATCTGCACTAAGGTTGATGATTTGAAAGTTCGGGCTTTTTGCTTGACCGGTGGAAAACCTGGATTAATAGGCAGCTTGTGTGCAACAACATCCGTGCTTATGCCTGTCATATCATCATATGACCATGCGAATACATCTTCATACTCTTTTAAGAACTCGATGTATTGTTTTCTAACTTCAGGGGTTAAGTGTGCACTAATCCTTGTTTCTTTTACGGTTTCGTTGTTTCCTAAATTAACCACCTCTGTTTCATCCAAATTTGGTTTAGGCTTGTTTTCGAATCTCTTAATTTCCTCTTGTGTTGCCTCATCAAACTCTTCATAACCAGAATCGGATTCTTCAGACACAGTTGTTTCGTTACACATTACGGTTGTCGATTCGATGGAATTATTAGTTTGAGTGCTGAAAAGGTAAAGTAATGCATAATTAAAAGGATTAACAAATGGAAGAAAAGGAAATGATAGAAAAAGATCAATGCTTTTATTCATGAATCCTCGCAAAACAATGTTTATAGGGAAACATCATGACAACTGAAAAATAGGTAAGAAATGCATTCTAACGACTCGGAGTCGTGTTTTATTTCGAAAGCATGAAAGAAAAACAAAACTCCCTAGCTCTACCAAGGTCCGCGGTATGCTCGGGTCAAGTTGCTGGTCCAATTGTTTAGCTCAGCTCCGAGTTCAACTTTTGTCCGAGTTCAACTTTTGCAAGATTAAGAGGTTCGGTGTGCTCTTCCAGAATTACACAACAATCTTCATCAGATAAAAACAACTTCTGCATGCCTGTCAGCAGGTCTTCCTCGGCATCAACAACCTCCGATTTGTCCTCTTGTACTGCGAGTGCCTCCCCTTTGTGACCATCCAAGAGACCAGACGAGACGAAAACATGTAGCAGAGGTTTGACAGCTCTTTTGTAGTACTTGAAATCCAAAGAGGCTTCCTCCAAACTTCCTTCGTAACCCCCAAAATAGCCTATGCCTGACCTATCTTTGTCGCCTCTCGTCACAATGTGAACGGGTTCCAACAGACCATCCAGATTTTTGCCCAAACCCTTCCCGAGTTCATAGCCTTGCCCAACATAATACCCATCACCCAATCTCCGGGCCATCTTGCGGACTGTGGGAGTATGTATGGTTCTTAAATCTGTACTTCTTCAGGTTCAGATTTAATTACTCTAGGGATCCACACCTGCCTTTCCTTTGCCTCTCTAGAGATACGCTTCAGGACGGGCATTGGGCGAGTATACAGGCCGCTTCTCCGTCTTGGCAGGTATTGTTTCAAGGAACTCACGTGCAGGCACCCCCCAATCAGACATTATAGGTTCCCAGACTAGATTTCTTCCCTCATAGCCTTTACCTTGGCCGTCCCAATAAGCGCTGTAGAGGTTCCTCTTCTTTTCGATCCCTGGCGGGGCATTGACAAGTTTTGGAGCAAAGTATGCAGAATATCCTCCTCGAGTGCTTCCTCTGTGGCTATTGTGGCTCCACCATTCATATTTTTCATCGTAGTTCTTGCGGTAACCACTTTGACTACCCTGCACTGCTCCCACAAGCTCTACGGTGTAAAAGGTTTGTCCGTCTAGAACACTTCCTTCAATTACTGGTATGGTTTGCTCATTGTATATAGAGTTGCTCCCTTCGCCGAACACCACAACCTCTTTGTTGTCCCATTCAAACTTCACCGTCTGATGCAAGGTAGATGGAATTGCACCAGCCATGTGTATCCAGGCCTTCCCAACAGTAGGTTATATGATGCCGAGATATCCATGACATGGAACTCGGTAGTGAACTCGACTGGACCCACAATGATGGTTAGGTTGATCTCTCCAATAGTGCTCCTTTGTGACCCATCGAATGCTTTCACCTTCATATCACTCTCCTTGATCTTGTTTTGGTCAATTCCCATCCTTTTCAAAGTGATGAACGGGCATATGTTCAAACCGGAACCTCCATCGATCAAAACTCTTCCTACAAACCATTCTTTGCATTTTACAGTGACGTGCAAAGCCTTGTTGTGCCCGAGCCCTTCCGGTGGTAATTCATCTTCATGGAAAGTGATTCGGTTAGATTCCATGACTTGTCCGACCATGCTGGCCAGATTCTCGACAGTGGTGTCTGCAGGTACATATGCCTCATCTAGGACTTTCATCAATGCATTCCTATGCCTTTCTGAATTCACAAGTAAGGATAGAATAGAGATTTGGGCCGGGGTCTTGCCCAAGTGGTCGACTACAGAGTAGTTCTTGGCTTGCACTTTCTTCCATAGCTCCTCAGACTCTTCTTCACTGATTCCTTTTCTGCCTTGCTCTTTGCCATGAGCAAAATTCTCGGGAGCATAGAACCTTCCACTTCTAGTCATCCCTTGCGCTGCAACCGTCTCAACTACTGTCTTCCCTTTTCTTTCCCTTTCCCTTTTATAATCCCATTGCACTGCCTTGTCATCATAAGGTGGAATCACGTCCACATAGAATTTGGGGGCCATTTCCACCTCAATAGGAGCTGGTGCTTTAGCAGCCTGTGCAACAGAGGCGAGCGCTGGTGTAGCCTCTTTTGCTCTGACGATGGTTCCTTCTAGATTGCATTCAGCCTCTAACTCTATCAAATTTACTATGTTATCTCCATGGTTGGGCAAAGGATTGTTGTGCACGTTAGGTGCCTTCAAGTGTATCACTTTCTGATCAATCAAATCTTGTATCTTGTCCCTCAAAGCAAAGCATTTTTCGGTATCATGGTCAGGTCCTCCAGAATGGTAAGCACAAGTTTTGGAAGGGTCGAAGAATGGTGTAATTATTTCAGGCATTTTGAATGGGACGGGTTGGATATGTCCTGCCGCTTTGAGTCTTTCGAACAGCTGGGTTCGGGATTCAGCAAGCGGGGTGTAGTTTCTTCGGGGTCTTTGGTTATTGTCTGGATGGGGTCTAGGATGGTATGTGTTGGTGTTTCTGTAGTTTGAGCTTTGTGGATATGCTGGCCGTGGTGGGTGTGGACCTTGGCGAGCGGGTTGTGTGTTATATACGGGATAAGCGTGTGGTGATGGAGCATATGGGTACGGTGGGAGGGGTGTTTGATAGTAGTGATTGTGGGTGGGGGCGTGGTCAAGAGAAGTAGCGACGAAAGAGACTTCGTCTTTTTTCTTCTTAGTGATACTAGTGCTACTATAGGGCTTTATCGGCGGCTTGCAGTGCGGCCAAGCTAATGATTCTTCCAGATTTCAAACCATCCTCAACGATATCTCCAATCTTGATCAGCTCTCTGAATTTCTTATCCTGTATGTTCAACATCTTATCAAAGTATACATCTTCTTGTATGCGGATAAAGGTTGCTACGATTTCTGTGTCATTCATGGGTGGTTGGACCTTTGCGGCTTCAGCCCTCTACCTCGTTGCATACTCCCTGAAAGTTTCATTAGGCCTTTTCTTTAGCTTCTCCAGATAAAAGCGATCAGGCATGGCATCGGTATTGTGCCCAAAACTGTCGACAAAATCCCCAGCCATTGCTTCCCAACTAGTCCACTTTTTCAGCTGCTGCTTGGAGTACCAGGTCAGTGCATCCCCTGTCAGACTGCGGTTAAACAACTGCATCCTGATCTTTTCATCATGTCCCACTCCAATCAGCTTGTCACAGTAAGACCTCAGGTCAGCCATCAGGTCACCACTACCATCGAACAGGTTGAACTTAGGTATCTTGTAACCGTCAGGCAACTTCAAATTGGGATAAAGGCAGAGGTCTTCATAAGCTAATCCCCTTGTCTCCTTAGTCACCTGAAATTGCTTAACCTTTTCTACCAACCACTTAACTTGCTCCTTGGTGTTGTCTGTCTCTTCTCCTACCCATGCATACATGTCTTGCTCTTTGGTAGGCGATGAAACGGGTTTGGTTTCGACAGTGAAGGTGTGGAATTGAGCGGTGGGGTTGTTTTGGGGTACTTTTGGTGGTGCGACATAAGTGGGGTATGGGTGGTCTTTTTCAGGCATAACGGGATCTTTGCCATGAGGGCGTGCGGGTTTGCTTGGATCAGTAGTTCCATCAGCGTAGATTCGGTTTTCCAGTTCAAACATCCTTTGTTGCAGCTTTTCATAATCTTCGTATGCAACCATACCCTTCTTTCCAGGAGTCCCTCCAACACCAGAATTTGCGGTAGTTCCGTCAACTTTGTCAAACTCAGCCATGATATTTCGTCTCGTCCTTGTCTTTGTAGGTAAAGGGGGAGGTGTTGAAATCGATCCTCTGGATCTTAAACGGTAATGCTGCTCGGCCAGAATGCACAAACCAACCTTCGGGGATTGGGAGCGAAATAACCTTAAAAATAAATGGCCAAAGATAAATGTGAGCGAAGTATTTAGAGAGCTTAATATACAAGTTAATGTCATGCAATCGCGTCCTATTATGCAGGGGACCTCTTTTATGCCAGAGGTAGGCCTACCGATGATTTTTTTAAAGGTAATGTTTGCGCCAATTGTCTCATTTCGTTTGCTTGAGAATAATCAAAACAACTTTATAAACTTCAAAACAAGAAATTTTATTGATAGAACTGCTTGGCTTTATTACAATCACTAATATTGCAAAAAAGAAAACAACTTGACTAGAAAGGGAAATGACTCGACTGAAAGGAAAATGACTCGACTGAAAAGGGAAATGACTCGACTGCAATTCAAACTAAAGCCAAGCATATATGCGCTCTGATTAAGTGTTTGGTTTGTCCTCGACATCATCATCAGCATCCTCTTCATATTCTTCCTCTGATGGGTCTTCTTCTATAAAGGGTTCCAAGTGCATCAAGTCTGACTCAAGAAGATCCTTCCCAGACTGTATGTCATCCAAAGATTTCGCACAAGCAGAGAGAATTTGTATTCCTAGCACTTCCTTATCCTCCAGTGGTGTGGACTGGAAATGTCCTTTCCAGGAATTTAAGATATCCTTAAGGTTCCCTGCGATATGTCGGAGTTTCACTGTCTGGTTCATCCAAAACCTGGTTTCTTCTTCTTTAGCCTTCCCTTGGTATTGCCTTCTCATTTCTCGATTCTGGGTTTCTTTCAGCTCCACCTTCTTCTGATCATATCTGGTTCTCAACTTTTTGTACTTTTCTTCAAAATTGGTGGCTTCGATTCTTCTTTTGAGTGTGGGTTTATTAGATAGGAACCTTTGTTTGTCGAACTCAAGCCAGTGAGGATAAGCTAAGGCAGCCTGGGGTTTAACCCTATCATCTCGGTGACGACAGAATTGTCTAGTCTTCCTTTTCTCCCATATGGTTAGAATCATTTCTCATGTAACTCCATCCATGTTGCCTATTTCGGTGTTGAGGTTCCGCCCTTCTGCTAGTCTGGGGGTTGATTGCATCGTTCCCACTTGCCTGAAAATCCTCAAAGGGATGTAGTGATGAGTCCCTCGAAGCCCGATCAATGTCAGAAAAGTAGCGTCTTGGCTTTGAATGGAAACTATAAAACAGGCGCAATGTTTTATCACCCACTGTACGTCTTCCTCTTGCAATTGATTAAGCTTGTCAAACCATCCACTCATATCTAAAGGCTTCTCCCATTGCAAAGTGCCAGTCATGCGAAGTGAGTGTGTCATGATACCATCGGGTGTATGGGCTATTGGTGCAGATGGGGGCGCCTCGAGCTTTTGGAGATGCTCGATCAACCATATTTGCATTAAAAGATTGCAACCTTCGAAGTAATCTGCTCCTTTCTTACATTTAGTCAGAGCTCGATAAATATCTCCCACGATCATTGGAACCAAACCCACTCGACGCCTGTTAATGTCCCTACGCAATATCTCAACCACCAACGCTATCCCTGTGTGGATTTTTCCTCCCTTTTCAGGGAAAATCACAGCTCCTAAGAAGACAATGGTGAAAGCAACGGACTCGGTTCGTGGCCAATCTTCAACTTCTGATGCTCCTGGGAAGTCATACCGAAGGGTAGTGTCTCCGAATCTGGAGTACAAAAACTCTAAAGTTACCCTTGCATTTTGAACACCGTTATAGTATGGTTCCTGGGGAACCTCCAGAAAGTTGAAGAATTCTTCGGGTTCCACCCTTGGGGGATAAATCAAAGTCTCTGGGTCAGGTGCCAAGCCGGATAAACCTGCAATCTCTTCTATCATTGGTGCTAAATCTATGCCATTGAAGTGGAAAACTGCCCTCTTGTAATCCCAAAAATGAGCGGCTGCCTCAACCAAACCAGGAAATGCCTCGTACCACATAAGAGACAGCAAATCGCCTAGTAGCGATCAAACTCTTTCTTTGCTAGCTTTGGTCAAATCCTCCCACCAAAGTTTGAGCACATAGGGAACTTGAGCCACCGAGTCGAACTGAAGTGATCCTTTTGCAGCCATAGTCTGAAAACAAAACAAAAGTTAAAAATAATCCTATTCATTTTGATTAATTCTCAAGCAAACAATCAACATTTGGCGCAACCACTTTATGCGGACCTTCTGACAATTTGGACGAGGTATATTAATGGACTGTGACGTGCCAAGGACGTCTAGCCTTCCTAGGTTTGTCATGATGCAAAAGGAAATAAATACACATTTTGTTGCCAATTGTTCTCATAACTTCTAAATGATCCTTTGAATTCAATACATAAAGACTCTTTGAAACACAAAAACACAAATATGACACTTAAACTAAGCAGCATGCTCCTTCTCTAGCCTGGCTCTTTTTGCTTCTCGGGCGACCTCCTTGATTTCTTCCATAGCTTTGGTCAAGTACTCCTTGGCCGTAATCAAGTGCAAGATATCTATTTCGGCACATTCCGAATTCCATTGTTCAAGCTTTGCTCCTAACCCTTCTACTTTTCCTTCTAGATCCAATGCACGCTTTTTCCATATCTCGATCTCTTCTTTGTTTTCTTTGTCCACTTTAATGGCTTTCAACATGAACTCACGGTATCGAATTTGAGCCTCTGCTTCTCTGTCTCTGATGTCATTCCCTCGGCTTGGTCCTACTACCACATTCCCCTTTATGCTAGAACGCAACCAACTGATGTAATTTGGTTCACATCCTGCATTGTATCTGTCTGGTGCTAATGTCGGCTCTTCCATGACTTGCCTACCTAACCAAGATTTCCTAATGCTTTTGAAATTTGGGACGAGGTATCCAGTATAATCGACTTGGTAGGCCTTCGTGTCTGGTATAATTGGGATGATTTGCTTCCTCCCTGCTTGCCTCATCACCCTTAGCGGTTGATAGGGTTGGAGGCCTCGTAATCCCATAAGTATCACAAAAGATGCTTTCTCAGAGCTGATGATAAAGTTTGGTGAAGGAAACCAAGTGAACATCCATTGGATTGAATCCTCCGTTATGTTTTCAAACAGCTTTACCCATTTCTCCATGCTGCTCAGCTGCTTGAATTTTGGAACCCCGTACCGTTCTCCAATCAAGTAATTCGAACCAGTTGGTTTGAACAAATCTTGCGCACCGTTCACCTTCCTTAAATGCTCCTTGAACCATGCTTGCAACAAAAGATTACATCCTTGAAAATATTTCGCTCCCTTTTTACAACGACCCAAAGCCCGATAGATGTCCGCTACAATCATAGGGACTATAGTGTGCCGATAACCATCAATCCTGTTGAACACCGCGTCGGTAACCATGATAAGCCTCGAACATATGTTGTGATCCGAGCTTTCAGGAAATACCATTACCTCTAGGAAACAAACAGCAAATGCAATTGGTCTAGCCCTCCTCCAATCCCTATAGGATGTGAACTCTCCTCTATGGTTGTCAAAAGCGGTCAAGTACCCGAATTTATTATAAAGATAGGAAAAAGGTATTTTCTTTTGTTGCAAAAACCCCACATCAACGTCCGCTACCATCCCCAATTTATCACGGAACTCCTGTGGTGTAGGAACGCTGGGAGCCAAAATGCGACCTCCTTGCCACCGATGTTTGTCTAAGCCCGAATGTGATATGAACCCCCCTATTTCTTCTAGCAAAGGTGTCAACTCGACGTCTCCAAATCTAAACACATTTGATTCTTCATCCCAGAACGTCACTGATGCTTCAATCATTTCTCTACACGGTTCCATTTCTAGCAAAGACACCAAATGCCCTAAGTGTTTACGGACTTCCGTTTGTTCACCTAGTGACAAGTTGTTCCACCAGTTGGTCAACATAGGAGGTGCACCCAAAGCCATTCCAAAACGATAAATTTTTTGACTCATGATGTCCTAAAAAGAAAAGAAAAGGCAAATGATTAAAAGAAAATTCCTAACCCCTTTTTGAGAACAATTGGACGATCAAAATGTGTATTTATTTTCATCTCACTTTTTTTTTCTCTCTTTTTTTTTTAATGCACGTAAGCATGTCCAAACGTCTTTTCGGGGTTACAAAAACCCGTCAAGTTGTTTGAACAAGTTGAAGACTAGTCGGCTTACGGGAAGCCCTTCCTACGGCATGATGCATGCATATTACATCTCAAGAGTGGTGTAATTCTAGACACGGTTTCCCGAGGTGGACAACCAAGGGGTGGGAACGTTTGGAATTTTTGGTTGTACCACGGACCAACTTATCCCAACCGTCCCCCTTACAGGGTTTATTGAGGTGGAACGACCGTGAGATCCACGTAATCGCTCGTGTGTGTGCAAAGTGTCGTTTCCAGAAGTGGAGGAGTATGGGTGAAAATGCCAATAAATATTACAAGGAATATTTCATACAAACAAATAATAAAAGAATAAATAAGGAAAACAATAATACAATAAAGAAAGAAAACAAAAAAGAAAACAAGTTAGTAAAATAATAAGCAAAATAAAGCAATTAATTAAAATATCCCAAAAAGAAAAACCCGTTGTGGTTAGGACTATAAATTTCCCCAGCGGAGTCGCCATTCTGGCGCACCCCATTTTTTGAAACTCGGATCGAGTTCAAAAGGTCGGGTTTGACTAGGTGACTCGGTTGAGTCGGTTTGGAGTCGCCACCTAATAAATTTGTATAACAGGCGTATCAGGTCACCTAAGATTTCTAAGTGTCTAAAATTAACTCCGGGTAGGTCGTACTAACAGAGAGTCTAAGGTAAGAAGCCCTCGTGACTCGGGAAGAAGGTATTAGGCACTTCCCGAGTCCCACTAAAAGTGGATCCCAACCGAGTTAAAAAAATTTTGGGATTTAAATTAAATATATGGGTAAGACTTCCTAAGGAGATTTTAAGCATGCCTAATACGAACACAAGTCATAATGAGGCTAGAAATATAAACTGAACTTAAAACATTTTATAATAACAAAATAGGACCATAAAATCAAATCAGGCGCAAAAAGGGACAATCTGCGCAAATTCAGAAAGGTGCAGTAAACGGCTGTGAGCGCCACTCATTTCTCTTCTGGGCCTTTATGCAAACAGGCCACGTATATTCACACCTTGCAGAATTAACCTCGATGACGACACTAAAGCTAAATGGATCACATAAAGTTTGTTTCGGTAAAATTATGTTTAGCTTAGTTTCAAAACGATGCATTTTCTTTTGATTTCTCAAAATATAACAACTCTGAATCGTAGGGACAAGAGGAAAATTGTTATATTAAGAGATGTTAGCCATTTCTGAAGGGCGTCTTGACATCAATTGTCAAACACCATTTTATTGAAGTGGCTATTGTTGTGGGGGTAACGTAAACTACACAACATATATATAAAAATATTTTTTTTTTGTGATAAAATATATATTAGTATATATATAACAAAATTATGAGTGAACACTAGAAAAGTAAAAGTATGCTTACCTTGTTGAAATAAAAGTTTAGTAAAGTTTAATAAATAAAGTTTGGTAAATACATTCATGTAGGATAGATAGAGACCAAAACACAAATAGTACATGTATTTAGACAAAAATTAGGCGAATAGTATTTTTTTTTTTTTATGTAAGTTTGTAACATGAACATATACAAGTTAACTCTCAACTTCACTTGACAATTTTAACAACAAAAGTAGATATATTTAATAGTGTAATGGTTTGACCCCCAAAACCTTTACTTTCCCCTCCCATGCTATCAATTAACATGTAGAGGATTTCAAATGTTGGCAAAATGGTTTCTCTAATTTAGGGAAAATTATTAGTTTAGAACTGCTCAGTCGACAGTTTTGCAGAAATGTCCACAGTTGGGACAGAATTTTGAAAACAGCCTCCCTTTTTAAAAATATCGAAAAGATGTGTCCTCTTTTTACTCAAATTAGCCAACAAATTCCAGAACTCCACAGTGTGTTCCAGACCTCACGTTTTGCAGAAATAAACCACCCTTGAGGCAGTTTTGCAAAAACGGCCCCTGTTTAAATAAAAAATGTAAAATTCCACCCCCTTTACATCAAGCAGCCCCCGCTCAAACAAAACCAGAATTTAAACATTCTAAACAACACCTGTTATGCGACTTGATTACTTTTAAACATCAATTTCAACTTTCAAGCATACAAACCAACCAAAGATTTTACCATGAATGGCTAAGGAAAAAAAGGGAACATAAGGCCCCTGTTTAGCCTCGAATACACACAGCTCTGTGAAAGTTTTGTTAACACCTCATGGTGTCTACGCAAAGTCATAAATGCAAAACATGATTTCAATGATCATAAGCTACAACTGCACTTTAAAAAATAAGAGAGAGACAGAAAAGTCGGGCCTTCGTCCCTTCAACTTCATCATTCTACTATTTGAAGTTCTTCATGGAGTCAATAGCCAATTGCAGGAAGATTAGTACGAGGTGTGACCTCTACGAGTCACATTACCATGTCTAAGAACCTGTGAAAAACCTTTGGTATAGCCTTGATGGCTATCCATAATACTTGGCAAGAAAGAAGGTTAAGTAAAGGCCAAGCATGGCCAGACAAGCATTTTGAAACAAAAAACCAAGAAGAAGTGATAAGCAGCACCAAGCAATAGATCAATAAACTAAAAATCACATGGTTTCAACTCCTGGATCTTATACCTTAGCAAGAGATGAAGTGAAGAAGAGACGTAAACTCAATGATTTCAATCTGAATGAACAAATAAGGAGCAGCAGAGAGCTTTTTCTTGTGAGAAGAAAGAATATTCTATTTTCCTGAGTTTTTTACCCGTGTCTGTAACAAGGGAAAGGCTGCCCCTTTTATAGTTTTAGGTTAGGTCTGTTAGAATTTGAACTCCTTTCTAGTAAAGGAAAAGAATTATATTTAGAACAACTATATGGAAAAAATAAAGTAATTGGCAATCAACTTTTATTTCCTGTTAAAAGAATTAATTTACAGATTTCCAAGAATAAATCAATCCCTTAAATTTCGAATGTACAGACCTTTCAATAGCTTGAATAAAGGTCAATCCGTACCATATATACAATGTTCACATCTATGCCTGTAATGAAATAAATCCATATATATATTCAGAATATTATCACTCTTCAAATATACTTCAAATATACTTGATTTCCTCAAATTAGAAATCAGTCAAAGCAATCCTATCCTCAATTATACATATTTTTATGAAGTGCAAGATCCATAATTCAAAGGGGCAAAACGACATTCACATATATATTTTCATTAAAAGAAAGCCTATCAAATCAGCCTTTATTTCTTTTCTATTCGAAATTTAGAACATGTGTAGGTTTATACTTAACAGAACTGAATCGAGAATTTAATATTAACGCATCAAGCAGGCAGGCGTTTATATATTCAAAATAAAATTAAAAACATGGAACAACTTTTATTCCTTTACTTTCTGATTTTAAGAGCTAATTTTGGATACTATTAGGAACAACTATGTTGTCTAAACTTTGCCTTTAGGCATCGATTCAAGGTGAAGAAAAACTAGCGAGCAAACATGAATCTCATGAATAAAACACTGCACCAACCAGTCATGACATGCTTCAAACAATAAAAATAAATAAAAAAATGTAAAAGGAAGAGACATTACCCCATTTTGCGTTCGGGTCGGGTCGGATCTGCTTGACCCGCTTGTTTGAACTTTTAATTTTTGCCGTGTTTATGTGTAGACGATGATTTCACGATTCTTCCTATGACTAATTCGGATTTGTCATGATATGCTTGATTTCTTCTTGCTTTCTTCGTCAAAAATGGAACAGCGGAGAGAGAAAACGCCATAATCGGCGGCGTGACTAGTGGTGGTGGTGTCGGGCCTACGGCGGTATTTGGGGGAGAGGGGTGTATCGGGTCAATTTTTGGGGTAAGGGAGAGGGGTTGGCGGCTGATTTGGGGAGAGGGGGATAGGAAATGTTTTTAGGGTTCTTTTGGGGTAAGGGGAGTGTTTGGGTAATAGATGAAAAATAAGGAAATAGAAGTGGGGTTGAAATGGTCACGTGGCTGGCCAAGGATGCGCCACGTAGGCGCGTGTGGGCTGATGTGTGTGTACGTGGGTCCAAAAAAGAGTGATGTGTATATGTAGCATGTGTTTTATATGTATTTATGAGTATATATGCTGTATATTTCGAGTATATGGGGGTATATTTGGTCTATAGTTAGCTTAAAAAATGCCAAAAAATAAGAGAAAATTAATAAAAATATAAGGAGCAAAATTATAGGCTTAGAAAACATAATAATTAATTTGAAATAATTTTATGTAATATTAATTGGATGTAAATGATTGCAAAATGTATATTCCCGTATAATTAGCCAATAATTTGGCTTAAAAATGCTAATAACATAAGAGAAAAACTAATAAAAACATGAGGAGTAGTATTGTAGGCTTAAAAAAAAAATAATTGACTTCAAATAATTATAAATGAATTTATGTAATATTAATCGAATGTAAATAATTGTAAAAATGGATATTTAAGTACATAAATTACATAAATGATTACAAAATTGTACTATCACTTCCAAAACAACTCAAATGGCATATTTATGTAATATAATCGCTTTGAAGTATGTATGTATATGGACAGGACATTGGTGATACGGATGATAATTAATGCGATTTTGTCTGAAATATTAAAATTGTATTTTCAAAGTTTTGTATGATAAAATGTAAAATAGGAGGGACAAAATTGAGTGTCAACAATGAACAGGGAGAAAATATGACTTTCCCATGTTATGAAGCTAGGGAACATTTAGAACTTTCACTGATATGACCGCATATGAATGGTTGCCTACGTATCCTTTTGAGAGGAATCAGGTCAGACGTAGCTCTAGCAATTTAATGCCAAATTTGGAATTTTTTATCTTTTCATTTCATTTCAGTTCAATTACAGGATTCCCAATAAGGGTTCACAAAAGCAATACAAAGCCAAAGGCTAACAAAAGGGATACATTATCTGGATAAGGGAAACAAAGACTTTCGGTATCCCAATCCAAGAACATCAAATGTAGTACCTCTTCACTGCATCAGCATTAACAATCATTTCATCCATCGTGCCTTCGATGTCTGTCAAGAATAGAGCACCATTGGGAAACACCTTCTTCACCACATACGGTCCTTGCCAATTTGGAGCAAACTTGCCCTTTGCTTCTTCCTGATGTGGAAAGATGCGCTTCAAGACTAACTGACCTTCACTGAACTTGCGTTGGCGCACTTTCTTGTTGTATGCTTTGGCCATTCTCTTATGATATAATTGACCATAACAGACTGCATTTAGCCTTTTCTCGTCAATCAAAGCCAATTGTTCCAAGCGGGATTTGACCCATTCAGTATCCTCAATCTCGGCTTCAACAATGATTCTCAAGGATGGTATTTCGATTTCTGCCGGAATGACCGCTTCAGTCCCATGCACCAGTTCATATGGAGTCGTGCCTATTGAGGTGCGCACAGTTGTGCGATAACCCAGAAGAGCAAATAGCAACTTCTCATGCCAATCTCGAGATCCTTCCGCCATTTTCTGAAGGATCTTCTTGATGTTTTTGTTTGCAGCTTCGACCGCGCCATTTGCTTTAGGCCGGTATGGTGTGGAATTTCTATGCACAATTTTGAACCTTTCACATACCTCTCTCATCAAATGACTGTTCAGATTAGCCCTATTGTCAGTGATGATGGTATTGGGGATACCTAATTGGCAAATGATGTTCGAATGAACAAAGTCGACCACAACTTTCTTGGTTACCGACTTGAATGTTACTGCTTCCACCCACTTGGTAAAATAGTCAATGGCGACCAAGATGAATCTATGCCCGTTCGACGCCTTCGGTTCTATCGGGCCAATGACATCCATTCCCCATGCTGCGAAAGGCCAAGGAGCAGACATTGTATGGAGCTCTAAGGGAGGTGAATGTATCAGATCGCCGTGCACTTGACATTGGTGGCATTTTCGCACAAAACCTATGCAATATCGCTCCATGGTGAGCCAGAAATAACCTGCTCTTAAGATCTTCTTGGCTAGCACATAGCCATTCATGTGTGGCCCACAAATTCCTGAATGTACCTCGTTAAGAATTCTCGAGGCTTCTTGTGCGTCTACATATCTCAACAGTCCCAGATCTGGGGTTCTCTTGTACAGTATCCCTCCGCTCAGAAAGAAACCATTTGCAAGACGACGGAGGGTTCTTTTCTAATTGCTCTCAGCTAGTGCCGGGTACTCTCCATTCTTGATGTAGTTTTTGATGTCCAGATACCAGGGCTCACCATCAAGTTCTTCTTCAACCATGTTGCAGTAGGCGTGTTGGTCCCGAACTTGAATCTCGAGAGGGTCAATGTGAGTTTGGTCAGGATGACTAAGCATTGATGCTAATGTATCCAAAGCATCAGCTAACTCATTGTGCATTCTTGGGATGTGCCTAAATTCAATAGAATCAAATCTTTGGCAAAGATCTTCCAGATACTGCTTATACATGATGAGTTTTACGTCTCGAGTTTCCCATTCACCCTTGATTTGATGTACTAGTAGGTCGGAATCTCCGAGCACTAGTAGTTCTTTGATGTCCATATCTATCGCCATGCCTAGACCCATGATGCAAGCTTCATATTCTGCCGTATTATTGGTACACCAGAAACAAAGTTGTGCTGCTGCCGGATAATAATGACCTGTTGGAGATATGAGAACAACCCCGATACCATCACCTTTGGAGTTAGAGGCCCCATCAAAATAAAGCTTCCAATAATGATCATCTTCTGAAGTCAACTCCTCAATTGTGCCAACCTCTTCATCAGGAAAGTATGTCTTGAGAGGTTCATACTCATCATCCACTGGGTTCTCGGCCAAATGATCGGCCAAAGCCTGGGCTTTCATTGCAGTCCGGGTGACATAGACTATGTCAAACTCTGTGGGTAACATTTGCCACTTGGCGAGCCTTCCCGTTGGCATTGGCTTCTGGAAGATATACTTCAGTGGGTCCATCCGGGATATGAGGTAAGTAGTGTATGACAACAAATAATGCCTCAGCTTCTGTGCTACCCAAGTGAGGGCACAACACATTCTTTCTAACAAAGTGTACTTGACCTCATAATCTGTAAACTTATTGCTCATGTAGTAGATGGCTTGCTCTTTCTTGCCTGTGGCATCATGCTGCCCCAGTACACATTCAAATGAATTATCCATCACCGATAAATAGAGGAAAAGGTCGGCCTGGCTCGGGTGGGACCAACACAGGTAAATTTGACAAGTATTGCTTGATTTGGTCAAAAGCCGCTTGGCATTCCTCGGTCTACTTGACTGCAGCATCTTTCTTTAGCAGCTTGAAGATTGGCTCACAAGTTGTAGTGAGTTGAGCGATGAACCTACTGATGTAGTTCAATCTTCCGAGGAAACTCATGACTTCTTTCTTGTTCTTTGGCGGAGGCAACTCTTGTATAGCTTTGATCTTTGAAGGATCCAATTCAATGCCTCGCCCGCTGACAATAAAACCCAACAACTTTCCAGCTGGAACACCGAATGCACATTTAGCCGGATTCAACTTCAGATTGTATCTTCTAAGCCTTTCAAAGAATTTCCTAAGGTCTTTAACATGATCCTCTGCTGTTCTTAATTTGATTATCACATCATCCACATACACCTCAATTTCTTTGTGTATAATATCGTGAAAGACGGTTGTCATGGCTCTCATGTACGTTGCCCCAGCATTATTCAAACCAAACGGCATGACCCTATAACAAAAGGTTCCCCAAGGTGTGGTGAACGCCGTCTTTTCTGCATCGTCTTCATCCATCAGGATCTGGTGATATCCGGCATAGCAATCCACGAAAGACTGAATTTCGTGTTTGGCACAATTGTCTATGAGAATGTGAATATTAGGCAAAGGAAAATTATCCTTGGGACTTGCCTTGTTCAAATCTCGATAGTCAACACAAATTCTTGTCTTCCCATCTTTCTTCGGCACCGGCACAACATTGGCCAACCAAGTGGAATACTGAAGAAATTGTATCACCTTCGCAGATAGCTGCTTAATGATTTCCTCATGGATTTTCTTGCTCATATCTGTCTTGAATTTTCTCCGCAGTTGTTTGACTGGAGGAAAACCAGGATTGATCGGTAACTTATGAACCACCAAATCTGTGCTCAAACCGGGCATGTCATCATATGACCAGACAAACACGTCTCTATAGTCAAACAAAACTTGGACTATGTCATTTTTCACTTTTGGTAGAGCGTGCATGCTTATCTTTGTTTCCCTAACATCATCGGGGCTTCCCAAATTTATATTCTCTGTGTCATCGAGATTAGGCTTGGGCTTATTTTCAAATTGTTCTAACTCTCCATTTATTTCACTCTCGGCCTCCTCTTCATCATATCATTCCTCAAAACCTCCTTCATTATCACTCCCTTCCATGTCATCTACCTCCTCAATTGTCACCTCATAATCATCCCACCCCCCATCATGCACTTCCTCAATTTTTGGTTGATTCATTGAGACCAAGTTAAACTGTGTGTTTAGATCAGGGCGTGATTTCAGCATGCATGTCATGTTATTAAGGCCATCAGAAACATAGCTACAGAAAGAAATAAGAAATGAAAATTAGGAAAATAAAGAGACATGATATAGATACAAGAAACTGGTCTTGCTTTTCATTGAATTTGAAAGACAAAAGGGTTTGACATCATAACGAGCAAAATAAATATACTTGGATTACAACCCTTAGAATAACCAAGTATACAGAAAGGATAACAAAAACTTGCTACCAATAGCCCCTCCTAGTGGGGAGAGGCATGGATTCCCAGTTGTTCAGCTTCACATCAGGGCCAATGTCCTGGATTTGTGCATTGCTAGGTCCTTCGCCAGTTTGCACCATGTTGATGCCAAAGACGTGCCTCAGGTCCGACAGTAACTTCTTCTATTCTTCAGTCTCCTTAGCATTTTTGGAAATAGACTTGCCCCCGTTGGACCTCGTGAAAGATTGAGCGAGGCAAGGGACAGGCTTCTCTAGAGACCATTCTTGTTTCTTCATCTTCCTAGCTCTTGCTCTGTATGCAGCTGTAGGCTTGTATCCCAAACCCCAGGTACCTCGAATGCCAAGTGGACTAATTGGATGTGACATTCCTTGTAGTGATGCTCCGAGACCTTTCCCGGGTTTGAAACCATGCTTCAACATTTCCGTAGCCATCATGACTGCTGCTTCTGACAATCTTGCTTGGGGCAAAGGCTTGCCTTCAGGGACCTCATCTACATGGACTGCTTCAAAGGCTTGGTACATCAGTGTTGGGCTATCATTGGTGACCTCAATAACTGGAATGGATGGATCCTTGTAGATTGACAAATCTCCCTCTCCGTGTACCATGATCATCTCACGATCCCATTCAAACTTGACAGTCTGGTGTAAAGTCGACGGTACTGCGCCCGCCATATGAATCCAGGGCCTTCCCAACAGTAGATTGTAAGACGAATCCATATCGAGGACTTGGAAATCAATAGCAAAGTCCACAGGCCCAATTGTCAATGTCAGCTCGATCTCACCAATTGACTGTCTTTTTTCTCCATCGAAAGCACGGATACTCATAGTGTTGGTTCGAATTCTATCCACGTTGATTTTCAATCTTTTCAAAGTAGACAATGGACAGATGTTCAAACCAGACCCACCATCAACCAGCACTCTCGTGACGTAAGAGTTGTCACACTTAACAGTCAGATGCAGAGCTTTGTTATGGCATGTGCCTTCCATAGGCAATTCTTCATCGGTGAAAGTGATCCTGTTGACTTCAAAGATACGACCAGCGATTGCCTCCAAATTTCCAACAGTCATTTTTTCCAGATACATGAGCTTCATTCAGGATTTTCAACAAAGCATGACGGTGCGCCTCAGAATGCATCAGCAGGGACAACAAAGAAATTTGAGCAGGGGTCTTCCTCAGCTGCTCCACAATAGAGTAATCTTGCACTTTCATCTTCTTCAGAAACTCTTCTGCCTCTTTCTTAGTGACAGGTTCCTTGATGGGACCCTGATTTTCCCTAGCTTGCTTTGCTTTTCTTAACTCTTCCGGGGTAAAGCACCGCCCAGAACGAGTTAGACCGCCCACTTGTGTTGTTCTGCTACAACCTCCTTTCTCATGTACGTTACCACTGCCTTGGCATAGTTCTACGGGACAGCCTTGCTATCTGTCACATGGAACTGGGATGCCCTCTTTATGACAATGGGCTCACGCATTTTGTTCAAATCATCTTCCCGAGGTGCATTTTTTATAACCAACTTCGGTTTGGTAGCAGAATCTGCTTCTCCTTCCTTTCTGATGGACCTTGAGATCACCAACTTTGGTTTCTCAGTCACCCCTTCCTTTTTCTCAACAGCTCGTTTCAATGTTAACACGGGCTTATCCAACTGGACAGATGGCTTTGTTCCTCCGGACACCACAACAGGACTTGTCTTTGAAGTGATATGCATCTTTTCCACCCCAATTGTTATTGCATCGACTGACACTATTGGCCTTGCAGATTCATTTTCAAATCCCATTTCGCATGTACATACCATGTGTACATCACGGACTGGCAGAGGATTGCGATTAATGTTTGGCGTTTCTGCATCTTCAATCACGATTTGGTTGTTGTCAATCAGATCTTGCACCACTCTCTTGAGATAATAGCAATCTTCTGTATCATGCCCTGGTGCGCCCGAGTGGTAATCACAATGCCAAGAGTGGTCCACTTTCCCAGTAGGATTCATGTTTCCTTGAATTGGCTTTATCATGTTCAAGGCTCGCAATTTCTCAAAGATACTGGTGTAAGATTCCCCAATTGGTGTGAATTCCCTCCTTTTCTCTTCTCGAGCCTTTTTGAATTCCGCCCTTGGACGAAAGCCTGCAGGACCTCTTGGTCGGTAGGTAGGGTTAGGCGGAGCCTGATAATGATTATGTGGAGCTTGGTGAATGGGATATGTAGGCTGTGGGGCTGGCACGCGCCATTGCGGATAAGATGTTGGGGCATATGGCTGCGCAGCGTGTACAGAGTATTGGGGTGGAGGTATGGAGTATTGTGCATTTTGTGGTGGGTAATAGTGTTGCAAATGGGGTGTTTGTGGAGCTTGGTATGAATTAGGATGATTGTATCGCTCCTCGTTCCACCTTCGCGAACCCGACCCTACCATGGCCACATCTTCTTTCTTTTTCTTAGCAAACCCTGCTGCCCCTGTTTGCACAGCCTATGTGGTTGCTTTCAGCGCGGTCTGGCTCACAATCTTACCAGCTTTGACTCCCCTCTCAATCATTTCTCCCATCTTGACAACTTCACTAAACGGTTTCCCAAAGGCGGCGATCAATGCACCATAGACCACCTCATCCTGCGCCTCGATGAACAAACGGACCATGTCGTCGTTCGGGATTGCGGGGCTCACTCGAGCGGCCTGCTCGCGCCATCTGAGGGCATATTCCCTAAAGCTTTCACTTGGCTTCTTTTTTATCGCATCCAAAGAGGATCGATCTGGCAAAACTTCAATGTGGTACTTGTACTGGTCGTAGAATGCCTGTGCCATATCCTCAAATGACAACCATTTAGTTAAATCCTGCCTCATGAACCATTCGGCAGCTGCGCCCCCAAGCTTTTAGAAAAGTATGCTATCAACAGTTTGTCTTTCTTGACCCCTCTCATTTTGTTGCAGTAGGTTTTCATATGAACCCTTGGATCTCCTTGCCCGGTGTATAGATCAAACTTTGGCACTATGAACCCATCTGGCAATTGCAATTCAGGGTAGGGGCAAAGATCCTTGAAAGAGATGTTAGTATGATCTCCATATCCTTGAATGGTCCTTACTGCTTGTTCTGGGCCCTTCATCTTTCTCAGAACCTCGTTCTCATCAAGCTTTTCTGATCGATCAACCTCAACTTGAGACTCGCGATGGAACCCCTGATCATATGAGTCACTGTGTCGGAAATTGGGTTCATGGTGCTGATCAATGATCCCCAACCTGGAGATGTGGTTCACTGTTGGATCTGGCCATGGCAGGCCTAGCTGGGCCCCGAAAAACTAGAACCTGTGGGGGAGGTGGTCCATACTGTCCATGTGGTGGATGTTGTCCATACTGCCCTTGTGGTGGAGGTGGTGGTTGTGGCGCATGAGGGCGCACTTCAGCTTCTTTCGTTGCACCATGGTTAGGGCTAAAACCAGGGGGATAGGTCGGATCCTCGACCGCCGTAGATGTGCCTGGTGCTCGCTGGCTAGCTGTTGGCACAAGCCCCTCCAGGAGGTTTGGCATGGGAGGAGGTGCCCGTCCCGTGGTTATCGCATGATGCATGTCTACCAGGAATTGCTTCAGAGTTAGGGCCTCTTCTGTCGTCCTATCGTTTTCTTCGGAACCGGCATCAGATTTGTCTCCTTCAGTGGACATGCTACCAAGTGGAATTTCAAGTCCCTTTGAGTTAGTTGTGTAAGAGTGGGGTAATGCCAGAGCGCTGCACCAAATCACTGGTAATCTAGTCTTGTCTGCAAACAAAACAGGTTAGGAAACACGATATTTATGAGCCAAGAGTGCCTACAAGCCTAAAGTCGTCATGCATCATCCCGAATCAAGACAAAGCGGGTCCTCTCTTTTCTTTTTCTTTCTTTTTTTTTTTTCTTTTTTCCTCTCTTTTATTTCGCTCTTTTTTTTTTTCATATCATATATCTTTCAAATGTAAGAGGGGTCCAAAATCAGATTGAAAAAGAAAGAAAAAAATGCATTTAAGATAATAAAGAGACACAATTTTGGATTTTCTGATTTCCTTTTCATAAATGCCGAAACAGTACAATATAAAAAAGCCCGCCGACAACATGGGGCAATAGTAGTACTCCTACAAATTAAAATAGACAAACTAGACCGACTGTTCGAAATAGAAATACCAATACATAATAAAAGCTACAATCTGTCCAAGATGCTAAATGAATGACAAAAGGCAATGAGCTGCATCATCTCGGACTGGCATATATCTGCTAAGGTGATCCGGGCCCTGCCTCATCTGGCTCCTCTGGATCTGACTCAAATGGCTCGTCGAGATCTTTCTCTGGTGGCTCCTCGGGTTCTGCTGGTGGGCCTTCCACCAAGGTGCGGCGTAATCCAGCCATATTTTCTGCAACTATGGTGACGAAGGGAAGCACATGTGGAAGTAGGTCCTCCGCGGGCAACCTCCTATAATCACTGATAGCCTGTGCAACATATACAGCAGAGTCATAAACCTGCCGATAAACTACACTGATAGTCTGTCCTGCAGCCTGTATATCCTGAAGTCGGCTCTGTGCTAGCTCCCCGAGCTGCTCTCCCTGCTCCAGTGCCCTGTCGAGTCGATTTCGAGCATCCATGGCATCCCGACGATGATAATCCTCCCTTCTCCTGCTCTCCACCAAAGCTGCCCTGTCGGCATCCCGCTCTGTCAATGCCTCAGAGTGCATAACACGGAGTCGTCTAACTGTGTCTAGGTGCTGATGCGCGAGACCCTCACTCTCAACCAAAGCAGCTCGAGCGGCATCCCTCTCAGAACGAAGACGGTAGACCAGACCCGCATATCTCTCCTCAGTCTCTACCCTATGCATCTCTATCTTCATGTCAATCCTGAGTGCCTCATCATACGGTCCCTTAACCGTTTTCGTTGGCATAGCTACCAAAGCAGGCTGTCGGCCGAACCAGAAAACATACTCGGGAGTGACCTCGCCTCTGAATCGGTCTATAACCTGTGTGCTGGAGGTCAAAGGTCTCATATTATCCCAAATGGAGAACCACTGAGTGTGCCTGGGAAACTCACCGCTAATATGCTCAAGGCGATACTCTCCCACGGCCTCTACCCTAGGTACACCCTGAACGCGCCCAAGCTGTCGGAGCACCCGCGTAGGGCAATAAGGCTCGACTCCCTTATGACCCATCAATACTAGAAAAGGACGGTCCATACTACCATATATTCCCTCTTTCGAGGGGTACCAACTAACCTTCCACCGGATATTCTCCAGAGTGAGCTCGCTCAAGTACTGTGCCCACCCATCAAAGCTCTCAGGTAGATCAAGATGTCGAGCACGATAATAATGGGTGTTCAAATGGCATTTAGGCGCATCGGGTAGTGGAGTAGGGTCAGAATGGCCGAACAAATGCTCAACGAACCATACTTGCAACAACAAGTTGCAACCCTCGAAAAATCGAGCCCCTTTCTCTTTGCATCGAGTCAAAGCACGATAAATACTGCCCAAGATCATCGGCACAATAGTAGAATCTCGAACTCCCCCAAATTGGGCTCTCACGATCCAAGAGGTATGGATAGAGATCTGTCCATTCTCCATCGGGAAGACCATAAGACCAAGGAAAGCGAAAATGAAAGCTCTTTCTCTAAGGTTATTCCATTGATCATGGCTCAACATAGTGATGAATTCCGGCCAATGCTCTGTGTAACCATCTCCCCGCCCATAAAGAGCATAAAGATACTCCATACTGATCCAACCTCAGGCCAAACTCACTAACTGTGTATCAGAGCGCAGACTCATGTCCCGTAGGAACTCCTCGACCCTCACAAAGCGAGGTGCTATGCACTTCTTTGTCCTAAACACTGCATTAGTCAAACCCGAGATCTCTTCTAAAGTAGGAGTCATCTCAACATCACCAAACACAAAGGTATTTTGACTCGGTTCCCAATACCGAATCAAAGCATTTACTAGTTCCCGGCGTGGGGCAAACTTAGGGTTAAGAAAATGTGTCATTTCCCCAATTCTCGCATTCACAACCCCCTTCTGCTTTTCGCTCAAATGGTACCACCAATCCCTCAACAATGGAGGACATTTATCGACCATCTTAATAGGCGGCGGAGTAGATCCCTCAGGAAACTTCCTTTTACCTCCTCTAGATGATGATGCAGCCATGATACCTATTTTTATTAAAAATGAAGGATTAGGACCGAGAAAACTTTGGACAAAATTTGTAAAACAACATTAAAACGGACAAGCCGACTCAATTTTTTTTTTTTAAACGTGATTGACTAGGCTAGACAAATAGAAACAGAACTTGTCAATGTTTTACAAAACAGGACGACTCTATTTTGATTTTTTTTTTTTTGATTTTTCTAATTCTTGAACAAAATTGGACATGACAACGACACCAAAATTTGACTATTGACATTAAAACGGACAAGCCGACTCAAATAAAATATTTACATGATTCGACTAGCCTAGACAAATAGAAACAAAACTTTTCAATGTTTTACAAAACAAAACGATTCTATTTTGATTTTTTGATTATCTAATTTTGAACATAATTTGACATGACAATGCCACCAAAATTTGACTATTGACGTTGTTTTTCTCTTTTATTTTTCCATAAAATTGGCCATTATAACGATGTGAAATTGGCTTTAAAATCTTTACCGACAACGGGAAAAGGACAATTGACACGCTAATATTTTGAAAATCTAAAATTGCCCCTCTTAACAAAGTGTCTCTTCTTTTTTTTTAATCATTTTTCAAAACTAACCCGCTTTCTCTCGATAAACGGTCAGCGTAACGGCCTCCCTAGATGCAACACAGAAGATGCCACTATTGTCTTTCTGGGGCGTGGGCCCCATCTAGACTCTAAAGGGTCAGCCTAAACAAGTGCGGTACCGGTGTACCGCACCTTACTAGGTCTAATGACATGCAAATAAATCGGCCTAGATAAAAGTACAGGTTCAACTCTAGGTGACTCAATGGGTTCATGTTCTATAATTTCTGGCAATTTGGAAGTGCCTCAGGGGTACCGATCGACAATGTCTAACGGCCTAACCCAACGCACCACCTCCTAAAAAGGGTTAACTTTTTTTGTCCTGAGACACGACAGAAATTCCAGACGCCGAAGCGAGACTGGCGTGCATGTGTGCAGTGTTCCAGAAGACTCAGAGGTGTACGAGAGAAGACAGTTGTGTATATACAGTTCAACATATCAAAGCAGTAACATTCAAGGCAGTATGTACAAACAATATTCAAAAGCCGAAAGCGACAAAGTATAAAGCCTGAGATTCTCAGTTTTCACTTTTTTCCCCAGCGGAGTCGCCAAGGCTGTCACACCCCTTTTTTCCCAAACCCACTTGATTCTCGGTTAATAACGCTTTATGAATTTGATTTGATTTTTCTGCGCTATTTGTTAAAGGGTTTCCCTTTAAGGAAGTGACGGTGTTCAAAAGGTACCGAAATATTTATTTATTTACGGAGTCGCCACTTGACAAGTTCAAAGGGTGTGCCAAGTCACCAAAAGGTACCTCGGAACACCTTTTGACTCGTCAAAGGTCTGCGTTTTGAGATTCGGGTAAGGACCTTGGTTGACTCTCGGGAAGGTATTAGGCACCCTCGAGTCCTGTGCCAAGCACAGTTGCTTTATTTATCGCATTTTAGGACCTTTTAAAATATTTTGTTGTATTGTGCCTTATTAGGTTAAGCCTTGAATTAAAGTAAGCTCGATGTGGAAAATAATTATTTAGCTAATTGGAGGCGTGGATCGGCCATTGTCTCGAATTCTCACCCTTTATTGTGAATGCTATAAATTAAAACATCTATTATGGTTGTAATATATACACAACATTCCCTTTAAATATACTAAAGACAACTAAGATATGTTTTAAACCATATAAAGGAGAGGCAAAGTATGTTTATGTGACGCGTTTCTATAAATTCATAGTCCTCTTCTTAAATTTTCAAGATTGACCTTTTATTAAAAGAAAAATAGATTTGGATAAAGGGAGGGGTCAAATTCTAAATTGGGCCAGATTACTTCTGCAAATCTTGTGTTTTAAGCACTGTTTGTTAACACAATTGGCACGTCAAAGTCTAAAGTGGATTGCACTAAATGTCCTATTTACATTTATGTTTCAGATTTGGTATATCTATGTCCCTTTACTCTTTTTTACTTTCTAACGTTAATCCTTCCATCTAGCTTACTTGTGCAAATTGGTTAAGCTCTCGTTTTGGGCTTAAGTTTATAAATGAATAACACCTCATAAAATTAGTATGTCCAGATTTCTAACTTATGGATAACAAAAAACAATGTAAAGGCATGAGCTATGGAACAAAGATAAGCATACTTGAAAGCTGAAAATGGTCTTATTGGAATAATTTCATCATGCTCAAACTTTAAAAAAAATAGGCTAAACAAATATACAGAAAAAGGTTATAGGAAAGGTACCTAGTAGAGCAAATTCCAAAGAAGGTTACAACTTAAATCTCCAAGACCAAATCGTGCAAAACACCAACCCCAAAACAACCAGCGACACCACCGAGGATACAAGCAACCACAGCAACACTTCTTTTCACTTTTACTTTTTCACTCTTCTACTTAACTTTCTGCATTCAAAGCTACCAAAGATGTGGTAGTTGTCTGTATTTAATCTTCTCTCTATGTAGTTAGTGTTCTTGCTTTAATGTTCTGTTTTGCTCCCTCTCTGTTCTCTCTTGCTCTCTTTCTTTTGTTCTGTATTTTTTTAACTCTCTGTTCTTTGTTTTTCTCACTCTCTATTTTCTGTTTTTTGTATTCTGTTTTCTCTACTTTCTGTTGTTCTGTTCCCCCCTTTTTAAAGAGAGTAAAGGGTCTACAAATAGAAGGGGAAGTGGGGTGTGTGTTCAAGTACCAACGACTAGCCCATGTGCCTTCAATCCTTAGATTTCAGGTCATTATGCAAGGCTGCAGGGCTGGTACTACAACCAAAAGGGGGCAGAACTCCCTGCTGCCACCCTTGTATTTCCTTGACTCAACCTTTGACATCATCAACCTTATGTCATCCTAACTATCTAAACTTGAACCAACAACTGACCATGAGCAACTTAAGACCAAGCAATAAACTAAACAGAATGGATTAAGTCCACCTAAGAACAAATTAACAAACCTGAAACAAAGTTCCAACAGAAAGACCATACATCTGACTTTCTAATTTCTAACTAAAGCAATCCCAGGTTTCCAATCAAACAAATTTGAACTAAAAGCTACTCCATTCTAAACAAACTGCACAATGCTTCAGGCACCAAACAACTCACAACAACAAATATATCCATACACACGCTAATAGAATTCACAACCGAGCTTGAAACAAAAGATTTGAACGACTCATCCGGAGACACACATACACAAACTTACCTACCTGAAACAAAGATCGATCACAGTATACATGTTTAAAATGTACAACCTTGACTATGATAGCTAAATAAGCTCAAGGCTGGACAGAAACAATCAACCAAAACATGAACAAAACCAGTTTACGACTTGATTACTCGAACATCTAAACGACGACTCACAATTTTAACTTCAAACTCAATTCGAAACGAGACATAAGCGAATTCATAGGCCATCACGAGTCAATGTACCAGACCAATCAAATACGTACTCAACTGAACATAATTAACATTCTAACGACCTAACAAATACTAATTTCTACTAACCTGAACGGAACTAACACCTAATTAATAGGTCAAGAAGAGAAAAGCAAACTATGCTTACTGCCTATGATCAAACTGCAACCTCACCCAATCATCGCCAAAAAGCCATAGACAAAACATCACAACCCCGGATCAGCTTCCAAAATCGAGAACACACCAAGCTTTGCAATCGCTAGTTCAAGAACAAGCTTCACTGATTCAGCCCCTACATCACCGCTGCCTCGCTGCATCGTTTAGCTTGCTGCTTCGACACCTCCATTGCCTCACATCATCACTGCCTTACCCTGAGTTCATGCCACCAAACAAAGAAACAAATCATCACAGCCGTGTCATCGCCATCTCGCCTCAACAAGCCGCCTCGGATCAGCTTCGATTACACACACACACCCCCTCACACCTTCTCCCCATCCACAATTCACCACCACAGTTCCCAAATTAAACAAACAAAAACAGCCTCACCACCCCTATAACGCTGCTGCACCACCCGAGCATCGCCACTATTGTCGACTCGTCAACATTATCACCCGAGTACATCCCCACAACATCATAGCCAATCAAATCCATTTTTTCTTGTTCTAACTGAAACGATTCCAATTGGGATCGCTTCAATTAGAAAAAGAAAAGAATGGAATGGAAAAGCCGATAAATATAGGAAAGAGAGACCAAAGCGCTGTCGTTCCTTTTTGACCGGAGAAAAATGTTCCCTTGTAATCGAGTTCCAGAAACGGAATGGGGAAGAGAAAACAAAGCTAAACAATGTAAAAGCTCACCGGAAAATGGAGTGTCGCCGGAGCTAGGGTGAAACCGAATTTGAAACTTTGATCTAGAAGAATCAGTGGGAATTTTGAGAAAGTGAGTTCAAATCGGGAATGAGGACACCAAGGCGAGTCGATTGGTGTATAATTTTGGCCGGAAATAGGTGGTTTCCGTCGTCGACGATGGTAGAGATCCGGCAGCGGCGGAAATTTCGCCAGCATGTTCTCAAAATCTGATGAGTCTTGTGTAATGGGATTAATGTGTGGGAAAGGGTTTTCTTCATGGATGTGGGCCGGGTCAAAGGCAAATTAACTGGGCTAGTGGACACGGGTTGAGTTGTTTCCCCTTTCTGAATTTTCTTGGCCCAATGGCCATTTGATCCAAGCCAATAACTAGAGATCCTAATCAAATACTTAAATTGTAACAATAAAATTAGCACAATTAATTATTTAAAAATACACAATTAGTAGAAATACACAACAAATATTCTTGCTAACACAAAAGGGAAATCAACTAAATATTACTCACAAATACAATCATCTTTTATTTTTTGGTAATTTAGCATTTTTTTCTGTCTGAAAATAACTAAATAAAAGCTAGATAAAATTGGAAAATTCTAAGAGAATTTGCACAGACAATTCAAGTAATTATCAATTTGGTGCCAAAATTAGGTGATTACAGGGGGTGTTGAACCCGAAGTCATGACTCCGGAGATTGAACCCGAAGTGATGACTCCGGAAGCTGAACCTGAAGTTGTTCCCGAAGTTGAACCCGAAGAGATGGGTCGTGGAAAACGAACTAAGAAAGAAAATATCTTGCTGAGAGACTTTGTTACTAATACGGTACAAAAGATGAGTCATCGGGTATCGTCCTGTGTTCGAAAGTCTGATTGTTCATTCGCTGCTCTACAACCCTCTGGTAAGCCCTATCCTCTAGCACACTATGTCAATTGTGATAATTTCTCTTCGAAACATGTGAGTTTTCTTGCAGCTGTAACGCAAGGACATGAGCCTACCTCCTATTCGGAGGCGGTGAAAAATGAAAAATGGAGAACAGCCATGGGGGAAGAATTGAAGGCATTGGAGGCGAACAAAACTTGCGAGCTAGTTCGCTTACCTACGGGGAAGAAGGCCCTCGGATGCCGATGGTTATATAAGATAAAGTACAACTCGGATGGACTATTTAAAGGCACAAAGCGAGACTTGTGATTTTTGGGAATCATCAAATCGAAGGAGTTGATTACACGGAGACATTTGCACCTGTTGCAAAGATGGTGACTGTCCGAGTTTTTCTGGCCGTAGCAGCTGCCGAAATTTGGGAATTGCGTCAGATGGATGTGCACAATGCATTTCTGCATGGTGATCTTCACGGAGAAGTATATATGAAATTGCCTCCGGGACATCGCATGACTGGGAGAGGAACTGTGTGTCGCCTTCGAAAATCATTGTATGGATTAAAACAGGCTCCCCGATGTTGGTTTGCGAAGTTGTCTGCTGCACTTAAGCAATATGGGTTTCGATAATCATATTCGGATTACTCATTATTTACGATGAAGAAGGAAAATGTGCATTTAAATGTGCTTGTTTATGTGGATGATCTAATTATATCTGGTAATGATTCGAAGGCAATTCGAATTTTTAAGTTATATCTCTCGAAATGTTTCCATATGAAGGATTTAGATGCCTTGAAATACTTCTTGGGAGTTGAAGTGGCAAGGGCTCCGAAAGGAATCTTCTTGTGTCAGAGGAAGTATGCATTGGATATCATATCGGAAGCAGGCTTGTTGGGGGCAAAACCGGTTGGTACACCGATAGAACAAAACCATCGCTTGGTACTTGCGACTGGTCGTTTTATCAAAGATCCTGAACGCTATCGGCGACTGGTTGGAAGATTGATTTACTTGTGTTTTACACGACCGGATTTGTCCTATAGTGTGCATGTGTTGTCGCAATTCATGCAGAGTCCCCGTATTGAGCATATGGAAGCGACACTAAGGGTTGTTCGATATTTGAAAGGTTGTCCGGGACAAGGCATCGTATTTAATTCTCAGTGTGATCTGAGATTGCACGGGTGGTGTGACTCTGATTGGGCAGGCTGTCCGTTGACACGTCAATCGTTAACAGGTTGGTATGTGTCGTTAGGGGACTCACCGATATCTTGGAGAACGAAGAAGCAACAGATCGTGTCGAGGTCCTCCGACGAGGCAGAATATAGATCGATGGCGATGACTGTGTGTGAATTGAAGTGGTTGAAAGGGATTTTATGGAACCTTGGAATCGATCACAATTCTCCGATGAATTTGAAGTGTGACAGTCAAGCTGCGTTACATATTGCTCGGAATCCTGTCTTTTACGAACGCACTAAACACATCGAAGTCGACTGTCACTTTGTTCGGAATGAAATTATCGGAGGAATCGTTCGTCCCAGCTATATGCCTACGACCACGCAACTTGCTGATATTTTTACGAAGGCACTGGGACGCGCTCAGTTCGAATACTTCCTTAACAAGTTGGGCATAAGGAACCCTCACGCTCCAACTTGGGGGGGGGGGGGTCATGAAGGTTATATTGTAAATAGATATGTAAATAGGTTAGTTATGTAAATTGTATATTGGGCCAAGCCCGCTATGTTTACTTGGTCCCTAAGTGTAAAAATTTAGTCACGCAGCTAGTTTTGACCGCGTTAAATGAATACTAGCCAGCGATGCAAAACTGTTTGAAGACTAGCCACCTCCGGACAAATCACAGTATAAATACTGGGGCTTTGAACAAGTTTTGTTCAAAGCCCCAGTACTTATACTGGGAAGCTGAAGTAAACTAATCCCAGTATAAAATACTGGGGCTTTGAACAAGTTTTGTTCAAGGCCCCAGCATTTTGTTATGGGACTTTATATAAAGTTTCAGTCCCATAACAAAATGCTGGGGCTGTGAACAAAACTTGTTCAAAGCCCCAGCATTTTGTTATGGGGACTGAAGCTTTATATATAAAGTCCCATAACAAAATACTTGGGCTTTGAATAATATGGGACTAGTCTGGGGTGTTTTTCCAACGCTAATGGAGCTTAAGTGTGCGCGCGAATTTTTGGCTATTCTTCAGTGAATTTCGAAACGGTGGATAGTCCCCAATAAGCGCGTCCAAAAATGGCTACTAATCAAAATTACCCTCCCTAAGTTAGATTTAGGTTTAGGTTTTCTTTAGGTTTCTATTGTATAAATAGGGGACTCCCTTCATCAATAAAGACAAAGAGTTTTCTCTCAATTCTCATTCCTTACGTGTGGCTGTTTTCGATTTTACAACTTCTTAGGATAATAAACGTATTTCTTCCCATTTGGACTGTCCTTTGGACTTGGGATAATTTGGCACAAAGCATTAACTTATGGTAAATAAACAAAATGGAGTTCCCTATGTGGTTTGCCGAAACATGCTTTTCTTGTTGTTTCCAAAGTAGAGCACAATCCATGTTCAACTCGAAATAAAAGATGTAGGAGTACTAGTTATCTATTTGATCAAGTAATCGATTACAGTAAATGACAAAGTAACTGATTATTAACAGAAGAATCATTATAGAAGCAAACAAAGTCCACTTCTACCTTAATTCTTTGTAAGCGAACCAGCATAAATCACTTCATCAAATTTGTCACAATTCATAATGTGTCTGAGATATCGATACTAATGTTAGAGTAAACGGTATTACTTCCATACTTTTCTTATATTGGTTTGAGCCTTGAAAAATTAGGAAGTAGCTTAACTTTTTCAGACATTTAGGACAAGAGCTTAAATTTTGTATACTGATGCTCTATTTTTCTTTAACAAAAGCTTTTGCTCAGCTTGTTTACTATTTTTCATTATTTGGTGTGAGGTGGGGATGGGAGGTGCACTTTTGATAATAAGCATTTACCTCCTTAGGATAGCCACTACATCTAGCAAAAATCTACTGAAAGAAAAAAAGAAGAAGATCAAATTCATTGGTTCTTATCAATAATAAACATATAAATTTAATTCATAAGGAATTTAAATAGAATGTTTCTCTTGTTTTTCTTTTAAGGAAGATGGGATGGGGTAGGGAGAATCTGTCCAACGTTCTCATTACTGCAAATGGAGAAGTGTCATTCAGAATTACTTCAAAAGCCATTGCATGTAGAGACAAATTAAATGATAATTGTGTGGGTAATCGATATGTAGTTTAAGAGAAAAGTGATTTCAACTGCATATTTTACTTTAATTTTCTATGGGGAGTGCCTATTAAGTAATACTAGTATATACTATTTGTTTATTTTTCTGGAATAGTATAATTTGTGATTAGTCAAATAGTATTACTTTACTTCATTACTTGTAAGACTAAAAATTGAGGTCCGCGTATAGCTATAGTAATAAGACAAGATGGAACCTTTTGACCATTTTCGTTAAGCCAAGTGGCAAATTTTAGAATGGAGTTCACAAGATTTTCATAGGAGCTTAACACGGAGGTAGAGTTCTACTAATTAATTGAATTAATCGCACAACATAAGAGTTTCTATAAACAAATTAATATAACTCTAAGTTGTGCCTACATTTTTAGAAGAAGAAAGAAACCCTTTCCACACTTTTTAGCACTTATTTTCAACCTTAACAATGAAATAGCACCATAAAAATTCACCTTTATATAGAAAGATAAATTTTACACTGAAAAGAATTAATTTCTACATGGCTTCTAATTAAACAAAGCCAAACATCCATTCTTATACAACAATAATGCGAAACAGTAAAATTAAACTATAGAATACTAGGTATTTAATTTGCTAATCCAAAATTTTGGACCTTTCAATTTTAACAATCCTACTAATGTGACTAGTCCCTTGGAATATAACTTTTAAAAAGGATTATGCTCTAGACTCTAGTTCACATCTGAATAAAATTTGTCAACTTTACGTAAGAAATGGCCGTAGTATCAATTTCGCCATTTTACGTTAAAACAAAGATAATAGACAATAAAGACCTTAAGCTGATAGGAGATAGAGACATGAATCAACTAATAATGATGAACTTGTCTATTTGAAGAAACAAAATAAATCAATTTGAATAAAATATTTAACATATGAGTATATATTATGGGAAGAATAAGCCGGCGAGGACGGCAGAGTTGTCAGTTATCAGGTTTAAAAAGGAGGCAGCCAAATTAAAACTTTTCATTGAACTGAGTCTTGCATTGTGTGAAGAAGCTATGGGATCATCTTTCAGTTGCTGTGGTTCAGAAAAGGTTGATCAAGGGTATGCACTATAACTAAAAGCTCTTTAGCTTTTTGTTTTCTCCTTTCATTTTCGTAATTTTGTTTGTACCCATCCAAAAGGCGAATTCAAGACTTAAAATTTTGAAATAACAATGATCTATTATGTGTTAGTAAAATGTGAATTGATTGGTATTGCAGGTCTAGTAATGAAGTGGTAGGCACCAATTCTTGGAGAATATTCACGTACAAAGAGTTACATGTAGCAACAAATGGTTTCAGTGAGAATAACAAGCTTGGAGAAGGAGGTTTTGGAAGTGTCTATTGGGGTAAAACCTCTGACGGGCTTCAGGTAATTTGCTACAATTACATTCTTAAATATTAGTAGTACATCAATAATCAGAGTATATGTGTTCCCAAAAATCAACTATAATGACATACTGAAGAAGAGAAATGAAACATTGTGCTTAGAAGCATGTAGCTTTGTCGTATGTGGAATATTATGCATAGTTATCTTACAGTGTGATGTTGTTTTGACGGCTTGAATGTGTGACCACCTCGTTAAAAAGATATTGGTTTTCTTTGGAGTTGCAATCTAAGCTGAATCTTAAGTTCTTATTAAGAGTTGTTAAATTCTGGAAATTCTGAGTAAGATTGACATCCATTCTGCTCCTTGCTTTTGTTACCTAATTGCAGATAGCAGTAAAGAAGCTCAAGTCAATGAATTCAAAAGCTGAGATGGAATTTGCTGTAGAAGTTGAAGTTCTTGGAAGAGTTAGGCACAAGAATCTCTTAGGCTTAAGAGGCTATTGTGCTGGCAATGAACAGAGGCTTATTGTGTATGATTACATGCCAAATCTGAGTTTGCTCTCACATTTGCACGGTCATTTTGCTAGAGACGTTCAATTGGATTGGAAGAAAAGAATGAAAGTTGCTATTGGCTCTGCAGAAGGCCTCTTGTAAGTTTCATTACTCATCCTTACAATTAGAACATGTACCTTGTGAAGTAGATATCGTGCCTTATTTGAATGTTGTACATTTAGAGTGAATGCATTATTTGTATAACGATTTTATGTGAGACTAGTCTGAGATTTGGCAATATGGAAGAATGAGTTCTTCTGCTGTTAAGGACAAAGATTTTAGAAATATTTTATCAACGACATCCACACAAAATTTTGTTAATTAGAAGTATGTGTTTTGCTAATGTATACTGGGAGCTTCCAGATGCATGATATCGACAAGGGAAACATTGACCTGACCATATAAAAGGACTAATGAGAAGCAATTAGAACCTAACATGAAATTTATGATCTTCTCCTCTCCTCTTTTATTTTTAAATTCTAAAACTAATAAACATTCCTTTAGTTTTATTAAAGATTATAGTTGAATCCTACACTAGAATATCAGTTTGATCAAATATTCTCCTACACTTCAATTTGAAAACCATATGATAAATGGCTATAACGCATAGATCTGTTTCTCTCTTTTTGGCTACAGGTATTTGCATCATGAGGTTACACCCCATATCATTCACAGAGACATCAAAGCTAGTAATGTGCTTCTGGATGCAAACTTTGAGCCACTTGTTGCTGATTTTGGATTTGCAAAATTAATCCCAGAAGGGGTCAGTCACATGACAACTCGAGTCAAGGGAACATTGGGATATCTAGCACCAGAATATGCTATGTGGGGCAAAGTTTCTGAAAGTTGTGATGTCTACAGCTTTGGAATTCTTTTACTTGAGCTCATCACTGGGAGAAAACCAATCGAAAAGCTCCCAAATGGTATTAAAAGAACAATAACAGAGTGGGTTGAGCCAATGATAGCTAAGGAAAAATTTAAGGATATTGTTGATCCTAAGTTAAGGGGAAACTTCGACGAATTTCAACTAAGACAAGCGATTCTTGTGGCTGCATTATGTGTTCAAAGTGAGCCTGAAAAACGCCCAACCATGAAAGAAGTTGTTAGTATCCTCAAAGGGCAAGAGGTGAATGTGAAGGCCGCAAACCAGAATCTGAGAATTAAAAGTGTCAAGTATGGAGATGATTTGATGGCTATGGACCAAGCTAGTGAAGATGATAATGATATTGAAGATCAAAGTAGTGATCAAGGAACTGAAAGTAGTGTTTATGGTGTGTTTGGTGCTATGGAAAGGCAAAAGATGCAAGACCCCTACAAACATTTTGGAGATAATTAAGTGGAAAGAATTGGGTGAGGGCGTTTGTTTGTGATTTAATTACACAGTATTCGAGGTGACTGCAAGTTGACCCGAACACCATTGTTGTTCGAAAACGAAGTTTGATTACTCATTGTTTTGGTTAAAATTTTATTGGCATTTCGAGCAGAATGTCTAGGAATTAATCTTCTAAGGGCTTTTCTAAGGTGTTAATTCTTCTCTTAAGTTTCTAAGTAATTTTTTTTTAAATGTTTGAGAATGGAAGTGTGGAACTTCGAGAATGTTATACCAGATACTAATGTATCTTGAAATTTATTCCCCTTTGTTCTATATAGATACGTGGTGATGCTAAGCATACTTTGCATGTTGGCTTTGTTCTCTAATCTTGTTTGTTATGCTTATCGACAACGATTTGTACTGAGATATCTTTTAGATTACAAAATATTTCAAGTAAATGATACGATTTTAGTCTTAAGCCAATTCCTTGATAAGAAAACTAACAGACTCGATAAGATAATGTCCACTTTGTTAACATTTCTTGGAAAAAAATTCAATGTGCCACTCTGTCATGATTCTATGCATCTAAATCAAAAGCATTCAGCCAGGGCTAGCAATCAGATAGAAGGCACTTCTAGTCTTTAGGTAATGAAATCATCATTTTTGTGCCTAATTTACAAATCTAATATCAACAAACGATTAATTATGAGTATTAACTTTCCATTATGATCTTATTGTTTTTAGAAATTAGAAAGAGATGAACACAGCTTTAAAGAGAGCTTTCATAACTCAATAAAGTGTTGCTTAATTTACCCCTCTGCATTTTGATCTACTAATACAGATTCAGATAAAGTGAAACAGAATACTCTACTCTTACAAGTTAACAATTTAATTGTATGCTAAATTCTAAAAAGTGGTGAACTATTCACCAATGGATAAATCATTTTTACACGAAACTGTTGTTCCTTAGTCTTAGAAGCTTAGCTAATTCATGAACTTGGACATCCTCCTTTCTTTCCCTCGTGATAATTTGTCGTAAATCTTCAATGTATTTCCTTGTTTTTCTTTCGAGCACGTTTTTTAGTTTTAATGAAGAATTAAGCCTACTTAAATCACATCATTTGGAGAGGATTTTACTTAAAACTTGTTTATTGGACTTTCATGAGGTAAGCTATAATCTCTTCCTTCTTCTCTTCCCCTCATTGATGTAATTGTCATTGTATGAGAGTACTGTTTTATAAACTTTTTTAAAACTTTTAGAGGTTTCATTCATCTGTTGCTTGTGTTTTACATGTTGCTGAAGATTTTTTATATACCCTTTAGAATTTTGTAATAGACATGGTAAATTTCTTGGCAAAGTGAATATTATTGATTTGAAGTAACGTCTCTGCCATGTCCATAATAATTGGGAAGATGCTAATGATTGTACAGTTAGCTGCTGTTTCAAACTGCTATATAATTACACAATCATCAACATCATTGTTTTCCAGTTATTTGTGTGTTGATTTGAACGTTTATCTTTTATTTTTCTCTTGGTGAGGACTGAGAAGTTATAATGTTGTTGTTAGCACATACTATAAATTTTTCTTAAAGTGGAGTTAGGTCTCAAAATGTACTTTAGATTGCATGACACTATGATGAGCACAAGAGGTACATGTCAGACTTTGAAACAATTCTTTTAATTAATTCCAAGCATGTAGGGAAAATTTAGTTTGGCAACGTGGATAAGCAATGATAAGCAGAACTCCACCACCCCCATTCATTCTCTTTTCTCCTTCCACACCCACCCCTTTCTCTGAATCCCATTATCCCTCATCTTTGGGTCATTCTCTCATTTAGTAGCCACAGAAAGAATGTACTGTATGTTCACTGATTCACTAAAGAAATTATCCAGTTAATAAGATTATTCGGTAGGATTTAATTTATATGCACTAGCCGTGATTTTTATAATATTTTAACTTGTAGTAGATTACTTGTCTTATTTTCATCTTACTAATACCACTTATTATGGACAAATTTAGATAATCTGATAGTATAAAGAAGTATATTCACTGTTATGTGTTTTACTCAGGAGCAGATCTTCTTAATAAAATGTGGTTCATGTGAACCCATAGTTCCCACGAAACTAGGTATATTATGTTTATTTTTTTTAAAATGTGCTAATATTATACTCGGGAACCCATGCTCTAAAGTTTAAATGGTTCATTGGTTAAACAATGGTTCACTTATATTTAGAAGTAGTGATCGATCTTTATGTACATGTCATTTAATATTTTCTCCTTTACGTATCATCATATAAATGATATATGACAATATATACACAATAAATTTTTAGACGAAGGTTGTTCATCGATCACTTTTGGGATGCGTTGTAGATTCGTTTTTAATAGTGATGAACCCATCCTCTTGAAATTCTAGATCCGCCTCTGATTTTACTTTTAAACTTTCACTAATCGTTAGTGATCCAACGATAAACTAATTATGCAACAATACCCCCTCATCCCAACCCTTAAGAATGTTCCCTTTCCATGAGGGCAAGGCAAACGGGAGATTGGTGTCTTCTCTAAGTTTTGAACATGGTAAAAAAAAAAAAAAAAAAAAAAAAAAAAAAAAAAAACTGAGTGCAGTGGCACACAACTTCCCCTACCAAACTCTTGGAAAAATGAAAAAATAAACATTTCTTTCCTTTATGGTTTACCAGATCAGAAAGGAATGATAGGGCTTGTACCAAACTTATGCAACAAGAGAAATCAAATGCAAATCCCTTTACCTTTGCTTATCCCTCAAAGCACCCAACCATAGCACTTAATTTCAAATCCGAAAGTTACATTACTTTTTTGTCTATGCTTCTTATGAAAGAATAATTGAATGAGCTAAGGTGGTCATACATGCTACCCCTCCCTGAGCCCCAACTTCGAATTCATGTCCTAATAAATACTAATCATTCAAATGTCTTTTACACATGTTTTCTACTTCTGTTTTTTTCATTCATTGTGTAACACGAAAGAAGAACGTCACCCAAAAATATAAAAATAAAAAGATCATATTGTAGAAGAGATAAACATTCCAAAATATGGTCATTTCCAGCACGAGACCTTCAAAAATTCTTGTAGGTATTTCGTTGGATGTTGAGGAAAGTAAAGAAATTCTCTCTTGGGCTATTAGAGTTTTAGCTAATCCTAATGATACCATTATAGCGCTACATGTCGGTGAGTTTTTTCTTCAATAGTGGAGAAAATTTTGTTTTCTTTCTTGATATTATTTGTTATGTGTGACCTAGGAGAATGACATATTTGACTTTTTATTTTACATACAGTGTTGGGCAACACTCTCTTTTGTCTTTTATCAACTGTCGTTAGTGCTAAACGTGACAAAAAGGAGATAAGCAAGACAAAAGAGAGGGAATAAATAGAAGAAATCGTGATTTTATACATCTCTTCGTAAAATTTATTCAACTTTTCTCATATGTAGCATAGCAGCTGCTGTTATTCAAGTTAGTTATCAATTTTGAAATTTTCCAAACTGTAGCTTCTTATAGTACTTGAAGTTTGTATAAAATGCCTTACGTGATTCTTGTCTTTATTTTCTCCTTGATGAAACAGTGGCAGCAGAGAAAAGCAAGAAATCAAGTGACCAAAGGAAAGAAGAAAGCAAGAAATGGCAGTCTGTTACAAAAAACCAAACTCAAATTCGACAGGCGAAAGCATTTGTTATTTCAATGATGGGAGAATTTACAAATACATGTCAATCTAAACAGGTAGAGCATTAGAATACTTCAAGAACTTTGTTGCATTATAAGTAAGCAAATTTGTCTCATGCATTCTGTCAATGTATTGAAATTTTCAGGTAGGATTGGAAGCAAGAGTAGGTTTTAGTTCTAATGCAGGACGAGGTCTAATTAAGGAGGCTAAAAGTATTCCAGCTGATTTTCTTCTCATTGGTGGCAAAAAGAATAGAACTAACAGGTAACAAATTTACTTAAGCCTGCTCTAATCCGTCAGTCATTGATAAATTCTAAATTTGGCATTTTCTGGTATGTGCTAACAACATTTTAGTAGAATTATATATTCTATTTTCATCCACAAACAAGTTTTACAAATATCCTCGTAAAAGATGGGTAATTACATAGTTTTTTTTTGGTAATAAATGTGAATTACCATTGACAAACAAATCATAGACCTAAAGAGCACCATAGCCATGGATGGCTACACCATTAGCTAGGCCTCAAACACTCTAATTACATATTGATTGAATCCAATATCTAGACCTGAAAGCTCTCTTCAAGCTCTTTAACATCTCTATCCTCTCTGTAACTTCCTTTTTAATCTGGTTCACTATAAGGTCACTACTAACAACCATTCCCTTGAATATCTTTTGATTCCTCACCCTCCATGTATGGTATACTATTGCACCCAGATCTGCAGCCAGAACCTCCTTCTTGAACTTCTTCCAGTGTTTGCTTTTTATCGATGTTAAGCAGTGAATGATCCCCTGATTTGGCAGGGACTGCTGCAACCAGTCTTGTAGTCCAATTCTCACTTCATTGACCCATGGACATTCTGAGAACGAGTGTCTGTGTGTTTCCATTTCCTCTCCATCACATAAGCTGCAGGCTGTATTTCCTGTGTATATATTCATTCTGCTCAATCTGTCCTTCGTTAGAAGCCTATCCTGAGTAGCAAGCCACAATATGAACCTATGCTTTGGTTGTGCTACTGAGCACCAGATTAGAGGAGCCTCATCCAGTTTCCTCAAGTTGCCCAACATTGCTAAGTAGCTACTCGACAGTGAGTATTCACCTGTTGAGCTTAGAGTATACTTATTATGATCATACCATTCTTCCATATAGACCTTCATTTTATTTAGCTTCCTCCAGTACCAATTACTATCAGATGATGGCTTGTGTCCCCATATATCTGTATTAATTACATAGTTTTTAATAGTTGAAATAATATGAAAACTGGATAAATTTGTTAGTGAAGAGAATGAATTAAAAGTACAGAATTTAACCAATTGAAGGTTACGTATACTTAATTAGAGATTAGCTCTTGCTTGTTTCAGATCAAATTCAGTTGCACTAGTGTATTGGACAACTCTTCTTTTTCCTTCTGGTATGCATGTGTGCTTAGAAACCCAAAGTTGCAATTATCCCATTTCAAAGGACACTACTTACTATTGTTATTCTTTGTTCAACCTTCAAATCAGATATCCATTCACAATTGCAAAGTATTGTTGTGATCGAGTTCCAGATAATTGTTCTTTAGTCTTGATAAAGAAATCTGGACAACCACCATATAACATGCAATCCAATTCAATTCGCATCAAAGGTAACTCTAATTCCAATCCCACAATAGCTTTTCAATTCCAATCATATCAACCAATCTAATGTACATCCATATTGTTGCAGAAAACCATCAGCCTAGTTCAAGATGGCCTAAAGAAAAAAACTCTCCTTCCTCAGAGGATAATAAACAAATTGTTACAACAAGTTCGCCAAGAACTGTACTTGACGGATGCGAAGGAGAATCACATAGTACAGAAGAAGATAGTTCTAGTTTTGGAGAATCGTCAATCACTAAATCTTCATCATCAGTGACTAGCCAATTCAAAGTGCAACCTGAATTCAAGAAGCCAATGTCTCCATTGAGGCGAATTTCGTCTTTCCTTCGTTCACCTTTTGATTCGAGCACGAGGAAGAAAAGTGTAGGTTTTCAACACAAGGAAAAACATCAGCCTCCTCCCTTGAGATGTTTTGGCTATGAGGAGATTGCAAGTTCCACAAACTACTTTCATCCAGGTTTGTTTTTTCACGTCCCATGCTATGGTTTACTTATGCAAAAAATAGAAAAATGTGATTGTGAAAGCACCCCTGAAGTTTATGAAATATAGCAAGTTCCATTAGTTGAGGCTTGATTTCACTAACTTTCCTGCTCTAAATTTAATGAGAATGGTATCTATTAAAGAAGCAAGCAATTATTTGCGAAAGTAATACGTTACGAATTTTAAACAAAACATGCTATCATTGCTATCAAGTTGCCCCATGTCATAATAAAGACAGAGCAGGCATCTTAACTCACGCAATAATAAAAAATAAAAAAGAGTCATGTCCAACTATCAAAAAACGAGCTCAAACTGAGCTATTCTAGTTGCGGGAAGCACAAAGACCTAATAAGCTCCTAATATCATGGGGAACGTTAATTTAGACCATATGAAAGTGAATCTAAAATATCTTACGTATTAGTATATTCTATTGGTGGTGTTTGTTCAAATTGTTAAAGACTCTTTCTTAACGTTTGGTTAAACTTGAGTTTTCCTAGAAATTTGTTAACCCTCTCATAAGAGAGTGAATTTTACCGGTGGTCACTGAACTATTGTTTCATTACCACAAAGTCACTTTTGTTTTATTTGTTACTTAAAAGTCACTCAACTTTGCTCCGGTCTACAACAAAGTCACTCAAACCGGATTTTGTTTAAAACTTGCCGGAAAAATGATGTGGCATCATTAACTAAAAATAATTTTTTTAATTAATTTTTCATTTACTAATCTAATTCTTTAACCTATTATTCTTTTTCTACCCAACCCAAACCCATTTCACCACTTCTTTTTTGCCACATTATGCCAAGGAGCCACATTAGAAATATATTTCAACTAACTGAAGATTAACAGGACAATCTAGTTTAACATGACATTACAAAAAAGTAATCTTCAGTTAATTTCCAACTGAGACCTACTGAGTTGTTATTCTTATTGTATTATCGTCAAGTACATCATTTTTTAAAGCTTTATATATGTGTGTCAATCATTTTTTAATACAGTAAGCAAAAAATCAAGGACAAACCTATAAATTAGAATACCATATCTTACATGAAGATATACAAATAACTATTTTATGAGTGAAAATTTTGAAATTTGATAAATAATTGTTGGGGTACCAAGCAAAAATCGAATGACCCAGAAAAATCGAAAGAAAAAAAAAACTGAGAAAAACCAAAGACAAAAATTCGACTTTGTTTGGTATCAGTTTGTTTGGATGGTTGTTATCAGTTGTACCATATCGTAGTGTTACTATATTGTTACTATAAAATAATATTTGTATTAATTGTTACTTTAAAATTTTATTGTATCGTATCGTTAGTCCGTCATTACATAACGATGAAGAGCCCATTTTATGTAACGACCGATTCGGTGTGATTGCGTCATTACCGTGTCTTTTTTCTCTCTTCTTCCCCTTAATATTCTCATATATTACTATTTATCTTATCTTTTTTATAGTAACTCTATCTCGTATCTTATTATTTTCTTTGCAATATTATAAATTCATTATTCATTTACTAGTATGTTATATCATGAAACGACTGCAAACAATATAATCTATCAAAACGTTGAACTCAAAAAAATATAAAATACAATACAATAGATACATTATGAAACCATATACATAACAACAGTCCAAATGAGCTGTTATTTTGGTTTTAAAATTTTTAAAAATTGACATAACTAGTTTGACTTCATAATAAAAAATCGAACCAAACTGATCTAAGCTCGTTCATTTTTATTCATTCCCCGTTCCTCATTTTCCCTTTTTGCATAACCAATTTACTTAACATTACTCAATTTGATTAATTAATTAATTCAATACGAAATAGAAGCAAAGAGAAATGGCATCAGTATGAAATATTTATGTCCGACGATGACATAGTGAAATGTGTTTGAGTTGGGTAGAATAAAAATAATGGGTTAATGAATTAGATTAATAGCTAAAAAATTAATTAAGAAAATTATTTTTAATTAATGATACCACATCATTTTTCCGGCAAGTTTTAAACAAAATCCGGCTTGAGTGACTTTGTTGTAGATCAGAGCAAAGTTGAGTGACTTTTGGGTAACAAATGAAACAAAAGTGACTTTATGGTAATGAAGCAATAGTTCAGTGACCACCGGTGAAATTAACCCCTCATAAGATCATATCTTTGTTTTCAGGGAAAATTTCACAAGACTCCCAGCATGTATTTACTTGTCACACATACTATCTTCTTTGTGGTTTCAACTACTACGTAAACCTCCCCCTTTGAAATTCTATGTGACAATGCTATAATTCACTTTACAAGAGAAGATATATGTACTTTAATTTGTAATTCAATTCTATTATTTTGCAATGCAAAACTAGGCATATTATCTTTTGTATTAGATTATGAATATTAGCCAATCCTCCCTTATTCAATTTCTTCAAAACAGTATTGTCTCTTAAGAAGATAAATAAGAAATACAAATAACACTTACACTTGAAAAGTAGAAAAAAACTCATGTCAACCATAACTTGCTCCAGCAACTACATGAGCAGGTTGAAAGAGTAAGCTCAAGAAATTGAGCAGTGCTAATGAGCATTCATATTCATTACCAACATATTCATTCTGTTTTTCATTTGGGAAAAATAAATTCAACACCAAAATTATGAATATTCAACATAGTGGAACAAAGTTCAATTTTGAAAAATCCCATTGTTATTCTTTCTGCAGAGAACTTAGTGGGACAAGGAGGGTACTCAGATGTATATAGAGGAGATCTTGAAGATGGGGAAACAATAGCGGTGAAGAGATTATCAAAGGACGGCAATGATATGAACAAGGAAAAAGAATTCCTCATGGAATTAGGTGTAATTAGCCATGTTAATCATCTGAACACTGCAAGTTTAGTTGGTTACTGCATTGAAAATGGCTTTTTTCTCATATTTAAGTTCTATCCCAATGGAACTCTCTCTTCTGCATTGCATGGTAAGCCTTTCTGCCTTCACTCTTTGATACATCTTATAAGTGAAACTCTCTTTTAGAATTATTTACTTACATATGTACTCTTTTTCTTTTTTTTTATTGCAGGAAAATCAAACAAGACACTTGAATGGCCAATGAGATATAAAATTGCCCTGGGAATTGCCAGAGGTTTACATTATCTTCACAAATGTTGCAAACATCGTATAATACATCGTGATATCAAAGCCTCAAATGTTCTACTAGGACCAGACTATGAACCCCAGGTACACTTGAAGCAAGTATACTTGTAATTTTTTGAAAAAAGAATATTAAAGTTCATCTTTCTATCTTTTTTTTGGAATGATTTTTGAGATGACCAGATATATTTCCAATTTTGAGCAGATATCAGATTTTGGGCTAGCAAAATGGCTACCAAACAAATGGACTCACCATGCAGTAATTCCAATTGAGGGCACATTTGGTTACTTAGCACCAGAGTATTTTATGCATGGAATTGTGGATGAGAAAACTGATGTTTTTGCTTTTGGAGTTCTCCTCCTTGAAATTATTACTGGCAGAAGGCCTGTGGACTCATCAAGGCAAAATCTACTTTTATGGGTAAATCACTAAATCCATAGGATACTTTTATTATTTATTTTTTATTTTTTATATTGGTATTTTTTTGAAATAAATCCAATGGAAAAGTTAACACAATTTTGGTCTATGGTCCATAGATTTCACGATAATAATTGATGTTAGAAATATCACAATTGATTGTCATTTTCACAATCAAAGTGATTCAGAAATAAGCATGCTTAAGTTGGATACGAAAATGACTTGCGCGATATGAGGGGCCAGGAAATTATCTTATGAGATTATAAGGGACTCTTTGAGTATTATCTTCACACTTTAAGAAAAAACCGATATAAAGATGACATTATAATTGTATGTGTTAATTATAATTTGTTCGATGAATTTTCTTAATTAATTTCTAAAAAAGGATTATTTTCTCTAGGCAACACCCTTGATGGAAGCTGGGAAATTGATAGATTTAGCAGATCCAAAGTTAGAAGGAGAATTTGACATGGATGAATTGCATAAGATGGTTCTCACTGCTTCATATTGTGTAAGGCAATCCTCAATATGGCGCCCCTCAATGACCGAGGTAAAATATTTATTTATTTATTTCAAATTTTAAACGCGATTAAAAAATAATAATAGGATTGATCATATTTTTTTTCTTACTAAATTTGTTTAGGTTTTAGAGCTGTTGAGGTATGGGGATGACTCTGAGGCAGCAAGGAGTTGGAGAATACCAAAATTTACAAGTGATGAAGTTGATGATTACTCGATGGTTTTTGGATATGATCTTCCTTCTGATTTAATTTTGGAAGACCTTTTCTAATTTTTTTTCTTTCCTATAATGTAGAATTATATTCCTTTTTTTCCTTAGAGTTCCACTTAAATATTATGGTTAGGGTATTATTGTTGGGATCGAAACGACATGGCATCATGCGGAATCCAACACATCAATATTGGATGACAATAAATCAGACATATAGGAAAAGAAGCTAAAATTTTTTATTTAAAATGGTTTGGCAGTAGGCCTACATCATTTGGGAGAAGAAGTCTCCCTTAAACAAAATTACTTTAATGACTACATTGTGGAATTTTGTGTTGTGTGTATTGTGGAGAAAAGACCCTCAATTTATAGATGTTCAAGACTTCTTCTCTAAGTAAAGTATAAGTCCTATGAAGGAGACATATTTCAATTAGAATTCCCTTCCTTCAAGAAAAGAGTCCTAATAGGTATAAAATTCAGGGCAAAACCCTAATAATTCTCCCCTTGGCCTGAATTTTCTGGCAAAGTAAATTTGATCTTTAGTTTCTTCTTCACGTGATCTTCAACATATGACTGCTGCTTGTTTCGTTGAAAGGAGCCCAACAATGGGTTAAAATAGGAGCACATGCGTTAAAAATAAACATGAGTTAAAACTGGTATTGGAGCCCATGCGTTACAAGTTGACATGGGTTAAAAGTGGCCCAAACATGGGTTAAAAAATGGTTTATTTTTGAAGATATGTAGCAGCATAATTTTTGAAGGTATGGTTGAAAAATTCTCCACATGTAGCATTATTATTATTTTTTTGGATAAAAATCTTCATTATCATCAAACAGCTGATGCTAGAACTGAAACCGCCTTGATCCTGTCTTCAATCTCGTTAACTTGGCTCATCGAACCATTGGCTGGACCTGGCTCTGATACCACTTGTTGGGATCGAAATAACATGGCATGCGGAAGCTAACACATCAAACATTGGTTGACAATAAAGCAGACATATAAAAAAAAATAAACTAAATTATTTAAAATGGTTTGGCCAAACGGCCTACATCATTTGGGAGAAGAAGTCTCCCTTAAACAAAATTACTTTAATGACTACATTGTGGAATTTGGTGTTGTGTGTATTGTGGAGAAAAGACCCTCAAGTTATAGATGTTCAAGACTTCTCCTCTAAGTAAAGTATAAGTCCTATGAAGGAGACATATTTCAATTAGAATTCCCTTCCTTCAAGAAAAGAGTCCTAATAGGTATAAAATTCAGGGCAAAACCCTAATAATTATGACATCCATAGGTCACATATATATAGGTTTTGGTTTAGCCCTTTGTTGACGAAATTGGCAACCTCTACCCAATTGGAAATTTCTATATGTAATAGATCAATATTCAGAGTACAGAAAATGTTCATTATTACTTTCTCGTACTTTTTCTGCTTTGATTCTTTTATTTACCAATTATCCTTTCGTTGTTGTTGTTGTTGTGTCTTTATAATTTATTTCCACAAGCTTTATGTTTGGTTGAAAACACAATTTTGGTTTAAAAAATAAAAAAATCTGTACTTTGGAAGGCCCAAACTCAAAAGCAAAAGGAACATGAGATTAATACTTGTACTAAGTAAACTTGTAAGACAATTACAACAAAAGTTTGCGGTGAATAGTAAGTACTCTTGAATTAGAGCTTTGAGAATGGAATGCTATTATATAGAGAGCATTTTATCTCCACTGAAATTTTCGGCACAAATCCGTATTAAGGTAGGCCCAAAAGCGTATCAAACACAGGTGAAAAACAACAACATTGCAAGACGCTCCTATATCCCACAATCAGCATAAATGGTGCAACCGAAGAAGCAGGAATTATCATCCCCACATAACTATTCTTAGCCCTTATTCATTTTTTATAACCATATTTTGTTTTTTCTTTCTTTTTCTAGCCACTTAGTAGAATTTTGTAATCTTTTAGATTTTAAGAATACACACACATAAATATATAAAATATATGTAGAAAATATAGTGCAAATATTTATTAGATATAATTTGATGACAATAATATGTAAAAAATTATATATAATATTAAAATATAGTACATATATTTATTAGATATAATTTGATGACATAAATATTAAAAAAATATAAGACAAATATATATATATATATACAAATATATATATATATATATATATATATATATATATTGTGTGTGTGTGTGTGTGTAGAAGCTATATATAAAGTATATGATCTAATTATATGCCAATATAGTAAATATAAATCAAATGGCTAGATTATATTAGGGTTAGGTGTCTTGTTAATATACCATTGGCCTATTGGGGGCTAATTGTGCTTTTTTTCCACTGCAGTAAGCCAACTTCAAAAAACAATTTAAATACCCTAGTATATCAAAATTTTAATATTGGATAATACAACAAAAAAAAATTAGAAAGAAAAAGTAACAAAAAGAAACAGAAACAAATAAAAGATCTTCAGTGTTTGGATGGATTTCAGACAACAGACTTAAAATGTGCCAAAATGTTTTGTTGGTAAGGAAGCAAACTGGATTTAGTCAATTTTAGGTCCTCAAACGGGCCCTATGTTGGGCCTACGAAGCACGTGAAGTTCACAAGCTTGGATCCAGTATTTGGCCCACCTTCTGTTGTCAATTCTTCAGCACTAACAAAGTGACAGGGCTTTGCTTGGCTTAGTTTGGAAAACGCGCTCTATCTGTATATCAAAAGCTCGAGTAGTAGAAAATGGTTTATTGACAGAAAGAAAAGAGGTGGCAACAATTCTTTTTATGTGCCTAATCATAAAATGCAAAACAGCCATTGAATAATTATGTTGTACTATTGTTTGGAATTAAAAAAACATCCAAATGTGCCTTTCAGTATTTGTTGAAAACAATAAAGATATCTACTAAGTACTATTCAAATAAGGTAGGTGTGAAGAGCTAGATAATTTTTGGCTATGTCTAATTTAGGGTTAACTACACCAAACACCTCTATTATATGACACAGTTCCAGATACAACCCATGTATTATAAAATTAAACACGTACACAGCTTATAATATGAAAATCCTACACTTACACCTCCTATGAGTATATCCATAACCAATTATATTAAAATATAATTATTAAAAGATAACAAAAATTAAAATTAAAGAGTTTCTTATGTATCTATGTATTTAATTTTAAAAAAGAAAATAAGCATTTTCGTTGGAAACTTTTTATTGAAGATTTTTTTTGAAAAAGAGATTAAACATCTTTTAAAGATGTATCTTCCGAAACTCATAAATAGAAAAAGTGTTTAACAAAGATGTTTATCTTTTTTGTTAACTTTTATAAAATTAGATATGTAAAAACTCTTTAGTCATAATTTTAATTTATCTTTTTATAATTATATTTTGATATATTTAAGTTATGGATATACCTCATAAGGGGTCTAAGTGTAGGATTTTATAGTATAAGCAGTGTAAGAGTTTGATTTTGTAATTTAGGAGATGTAATCAATTAATTCACATTATAAAGGTGCTTGATAGCTAACCCTTTGAGTAAATGTATCAATACTTCACAGCCTTCAATGGTGGAAACTAAACCGTCTAGGTCGGTCATAATTCCTCCTAAACCACCCGATCCTATACTCACTCCCTTGGAAAATACATCATTAACATCTTTCAAACAAAAGTTACTCACTTTCCAGAAAACATGTGATCCACTCTCTGCTCTTCAATATCAAGATTGTATGCAGACTGATCGTGTCATAGCTACTGAGGCAAGTGCTGCTCAAAAAGTAAGTGATCCATCTCCTTCGACTCCTGACTCTTCTCTTCAACATCAAGATTGCATGCAAACAGATAGTGTCGTGCCTACTGATACACTTACTACTCAACTGGAGGAGATTCATTTAACTTTACAAGACAAAGAGAGAATCTATGCTCCTTGGAGGTATGCGTTAATTATAAAACTGTTTGGTAAACGCATAAATCATGATTACCTTAAATCTAAACTAACTGATCTCTGGAAACCATCAGAAAATATTGTCTTAATTGACTTGGGCCACGACTATTATATCGTGAAATTTAATGATCCTCATAATATGAGTAGGGTGTTGTCTCAGGGGCCATGGTTTGTTAATGGCTACTTTCTCACAATTAGGAAATGGGAACCAAATTTTGTGGCTAGTAGTGCAATCCAAGTTACTTCAGCAGTATGGGTTAGACTCCCTCATCTCCTTACCGAATTTTATGATACAGTCATCTTAACCAAAATTGGTAATATTTTAGGCAAATTACTAAAAATTGACTATTGTACTAGTGCAGCCTTACGTGGTAGATATGCAAGGCTTTGTGTTGAAGTTTTCTTTAGAAAAACCAGTCAAATCTTTTATAATGATTGATTGTCATAAACAACAAATCCTATATGAGGGACAGGGTCTTCTTTGTACTACTTGTGGGTATTTAGGACACTATGCATCAATTTGTACTGCTAAGCCTTCTTCTTTACAAGTTGTACCCCAGGAAACTGTAGGTAAAGCCCTTGCTAAGGAACCATCACTAGAGGCGACATGGCAATGTGTCCAGTTTCCAAGACGTCGCAGAGCAGTCCAAGGTAATGCCAGGGTTACAAAAACTTCCACTCTGCAGCCAGGTACACATACTAAACCAAAATACAGTTCACAAGGTAAGCTTAAGTATGTTGCTTCATCTTCTAAATCTGCGCATGCTACATATAAGGAACCCATTCTGTGTTTAGGAGATAAAACTGCGTCGGATAATTCTCAAAAGGTAGATATTATCAAAAGTGACAATTCAACACTTAGTCCTCCTGATTTGCACAGTGGTATTCCTAACTCAAAGAATAATACAACTCCCACTGCATCCAGGATTAATGACACTCAAAATTTAAATAAATTTAATACTCTGAAATTTTTAACAGATGACTTTGCTGAAAATTACAACACATCCACTAAAACTGTGTTGGTGCAAAATGACCATACTCTGTCTCTTGCTGCTGAGCCACCTGTTAAAAACGTGTCTTATAAGATAGTGGGCCCTTCCTCTCAATCATTGGATGGGCCATATATTGAACCTTTATTACCTAAAATAAATAATATAAATTCTATAAAACATGTGCTTGACACATCATCAACACATGCAATTATTAATACTCCTTCTTCTGACAACTCAGTTTCTAATAAAAAATTATCCTCACAAATGGCTTCTTCGGCTGGCCAAGTGGACATGCAAACACAAATGGCTTTTTCGGCTGGCCAAGTGGACATGCAAAATGTTCATTCGTCCAGGCAAAATGATGGTATAAAACCCTTGGCCAATCCAACTTCTCCCATGCAAATAGACTCTCACGCAAAAGATTATCACAATTCTCTAGACACCACTTCTATAAGCTTAAATAATTCATCTACTCCAAATGTTTCCTCACCAATATCGTCTATACAGGAGGAGGGTGATACTGACTCCAGTATTGAGAAGGTTTCCTCCCCAACGAATGGCAAACAATATACCTCCTCCCAACCCCAATCCTCCACCTCCACTGATATTTGCAACACCTCCTGTTCCACCAAATCACCAGCCACTCTCTTGGTTGGAACAATCACTAATAGGTCGTGCAATATCTTTCAACATAGACCTCAATGGTCAGGAGGTAATAATCCTCCTTCAGAACCCACTGTTACTGGCTCAAATGATAACAGAAGGTATGCGTTCGACAACGGAGAATTACATCCAACATATATGGATGATGAATATCCTGGACCCTCTTGCTCCAGCCCTAGCAGCTGCGTTGTTCCCAAATCAGAATTTGAACTTCCTCAACCCACTAAATCCAGCCCCACTGATAAACCCACTACCAAATCTTCCATTCTTCCCTCCTCTGGACCCAAATGTTCCACCCCTCTTCTTTCCATGGGAAGCCCAGCCAGTCATCCCTCAACCACCACAACATCAAGTGAACCCACCCCCACACCATCCCATGAACCCTCTCAATCCCAACATGCAACACCCAATGAACAACCCAGAACAGGTACTGAATCATCCAGTGATCCCCCAGGATCAGCCTCCATTAGCTCCATTAAATCATCCACCTCCTGTACCCCAACAGGAGGAACCACAGGAGGAAATAGTGGACCAGGAAGTTGCTCCACCACCCCTGCAGGATCAAGACATGGAAGAGGAAGAAGTAGTGGGTATTCACCCAAATCCCCATCTATCGTTCACAGAAACTTCAAGCCTACGCGTGCCAAAATGCATGCTCTTCCCAGAACTAGAGGACAGGAAGTACATCCTGACCTTACCTCCTGCGCTGTTCAAATGCTCTCTGGATATTCGACCAACAATCAACAAGGATGCGGGGAAATTTGCAGCAGTACTGAACCCTACCATTGCCAGGAATCATATCCAGGCAGTAGAGGAGGGTGTTCATCTGAACAAAAAACACACCAATCCTTTGACAATGAATGCCAAGACTAGTTTCATTATCTGGAATATAAGGGGTGGTAATAGTGAAGATTTTAGGAGAAATTTTGATGACTTAATCAAAACTCATGACCCCTGTCTAGTTGCTTTGCTTGAAACTAAGATGGTGACTCATGTGGCTATTAGGAATTATTATAGGTTTGACAGAATGGTCGAAGTACCTGCTAGAGGTAGATCAGGTGGTATGGTGGTGTTATGGAAGACTAATATCCTGAACCTTTATGACATTAAAACCAAAGAGCAGGAAATTCATGCTATGATTCAGGTAAGGCCCAACCATTCTCCTTGGCTATTTTCTGCTATATATGCAAGCCCTAATATGAGTAAAAGATTAGAACTTTGGTACAACTTGTCTAACATTTATGATTCATATAAGGGACCTTGGTTCTTGTGGGGGGACTTTAATGACATCTTAACTCAGGCAGAAAAGTATGGGGGCAGGCCTTTAAACCATAGGAGGCAATCTCTTTTTGCTAATTGCTTAGATTATTGTCACTTACAGGATTTAGGATTTAAGGGTTCAAAGTTCACCTGGTCTAATCATAGAAGAAGACCTAATAGTTTAATTTTAGAAAGATTAGACAGATGTGTAACTAATGATGCATGGTTGCATCTTTACCCTGATATATCTATTACTCATCTTCCTAAGACCCATTCAGACCATACTCCCTTACTAGTTAAAATCCTTAACCCTTACTCAGCTTTTAAAAGCAAACCTTTTAGACTAGAATCATTTTGGTATACCCATGCTGACTTCCCAAAACTGATTGACCAAAATTGGACTGACAGGCCTTTGGAAAATGCTATTCCTACTTTCATCAACTCAGTTAAAGTTTGGAGTTCTGAAACTTTTGGGAACATATTACAAAATAAAAGGAGGTTATTAGCTAGATTAGGTGGAATTCAGAACTCTATACACTACCCCACTAGTAAATTTCTTCAAACTTTAGAGCAAAAGCTACAGGAGGATTATAACAATATCCTTAAGCTTGAAGATAGTTATTGGAAAATGCGTTCTAGGATTAACTGGCTGAATGATGGTGATGCTAATACCAAGTTTTATCATTTATCAGTCATTAATAGGCGCAGAACAAATAAAATTCACTTTTTTAGAGATGAGAATAACAATTGGATTGATAGTCAAGATCAATTGTTATCTCATACCTTGACTTATTTTAGAAATATTTTTACAACCGGTCATATTGTCACTGACTTACATAATTTGCTTACATCTGCTACTAGTTTTCACCATATTGATTTATCCTCTATGGACTCTCCTCTAAGGGATTCTGAAGTAACTAGAGCAGTCTTCTCCTTCAAACCCTTTAAGGCTCCTGGCCCGGATGGTTTACACCCATTCTTTTACCATAAACATTGGGATAAAGTGGGGCCTAATGTCATGGAACTCTGTCAGAGGGTATTCACTACTAGTTCTATACCTCCTGAACTTAATAAGACCCTTCTATGTCTGATTCCTAAGTTCCATAATGCTAACAATCTCAAAAACTTCAGGCCTATTGGCTTATGTAATACAATCTATAAGATAATCTCCAAAATTATTGTTAATAGAATGAAACCTTTTCTGGATAAGCTCATCAGTCCTTATCAAGCAAGTTTTTTAAAAGGTAGAAGAACTGCTGATAATGCCATAATAATACAAGAAATTATGGCTCATTTTCAAAAAATTAAAGGTTCCAAAGGTAAAATGATGCTAAAAATTGATTTAGAAAAAGCCTTTGATAGGCTAGAATGGTCCTTCATACACCGTACATTATTATACTTTAAGTTTCCTCCTAATACTATCAAATTAATCCTTTCCTGTATTTCCACAAGTAAGATTGCAGTTATAGTAAATGGAAGCTTAACTGAATTTTTCTCCCCATCTAGGGGTATTAGACAGGGTGATCCAATGTCCCCCTATATTTTTATACTTTGCATGGAACTCCTGTCTAATCTGATAAATTACTATGTAGACTACAATTTATGGGACCCTATCAAGATATCCTCAAATGGTCCCCCTATTACACATCTCTTTTATGCTGATGACTTAACCATTATGGCACAGGCCAATCATAAGTCAGCAACTTCCATTGACCAATGCCTCAGTCTATTCTGTAGTTTATCTGGGCAGAAAATTAATTCACATAAAACTAGATTGATCTACTCTACAAATTGCTCCCTTAATGTCAGGACCACCCTTAACACCGTTCTCAAATATAACAATTCAACTTCATTTGGGAGATATTTAGGTTTTCCTATTCTCAATAAGAATCCCAAGTCCTCTGATTTTCAGTATATCCTGGATAATCTTTACACAAGACTTTCAAGCTGGAAATCCAATTTTCTAACCATAGCTGGGAGAATCACCTTGTCTACCGCAACTCTCAATGCAATTCCCACTCACACAATGCAATATCATCTACTCCCGAAAAAGGTGTTATCTTCCATCGATAGAATCCAAAGAGATTTTATCTGGGGATCCACCAATACTCGTAGAAGAATGCATTATGTTAGCTGGGAAACCATTACCCTCCCCAAGTCACAAGGTGGTCTGGGCCTCAATCAATCTAGACATAAGAATATGGCTATGTTGACAAATCTTGCATGGAGAATGTTTCAACATCCATCATCTCTTTGGGCTTCCATTCTTTCCCATAAATACAAATTCAACAGGAGACTTTCTCCACCCTCTTTTATTTGGAAAAATATCGCAAAAGGGTGGCACATATGTAACCAAGCCCTTGGTTGGCATGTAGGAAAAGGGGAATCTGTTAATTTTTGGCATGATAGATGGATCTATACCCTACCCAACATGCCTTCTTTAAGGTCACTCGTTTATGGGCCTCTCTCTTACCAGGAGGATACTTTAACAGTATCTCAGCTTAAGATAACTGATACTTGGAATTTTTCCTTATTATCTTTTGACCTCCCCAATAGTATCAAAAGTTTCATTCAGCAAATCTCTTCACCAAACTCAATACAAGATGATTCCCCATTCTGGATACTTTCTACCAATGGTCTGTTCACTACTAAGTCAGTCTATCCATTACTACAAAATTATCCTTCCCCCTCTATGGACTTCAACTGGATCTGGAAGTTAACTACTCTTCCTAAAATTAAAACCCTTCTTTGGCAGATCCAACATAATAGGTTACCCACAAAATCTTATCTATATAGGTTGGGTCTTTCATCAGACCCACACTGTTATCATTGTAATCAGATAGAAACCATAGAGCATATATTCCTTTCCTGCCCTCTTGCCTCATCCTTCTGGAGGAGTATTAACTTACATCTTACTTATCCTACTCACCAGCCTCAATGGCTCTATACTTTTTGGTCAAATTATAAAAATCATACTTTTGAAAACCACCATATTACATGGACTGACTTTTTTCCATTTGCTATTTGGAATCTTTGGATATATAGGAATAATAATGTCTGTACTCAAACTTTCAAAACTATATCCTTGGAAAGAGTTCTAATGGCCGCTTTGGAATACAAATTTTCGACAACTCGCACTCAGGTTCCCAAGGAACGTCTACAACTCTCCTTTACTTGGATACCACCACCTCCAAATATATTGAAATTAAATGTAGATGGTGTTTTTGATCCTATTACATGCAAAAGGGGAGTGGGTGGGGGTGTTTAGAAACAGTGAGGGAAATTGGGTCCTGGGATTTTCAATGCAAGTCATGGGTCCTTCGCACACTTATTTTGAGCTTTTGGCCTTACATACAGGCCTGCACCAAGCTGTTATACATGGCATACATCCTCTTCATATTGAAACAGATTCAGTGGAAGTAATTCAGTTGCTTGAAAAGGATAACAATATGTATGCTAACATCCTTCATGATTGCAGATACGTGCTCCAGAAATTGGCGAACCCAGTGGTTCGGCATAGCTTCAGGGAAGCCAATACAGTTGCTCATCTTTTGGCTCAGCAAGCTCTACAACTCCCTGCTTCCAATCAAATGCAGATTTATACCGAACCAATCGAGCTTGTCAAGCAAGCAACTCTTTTTGATAAAACTGCTCAAGTTTATAAAAGAACAGTCTCAATCCAAGCTTGTAATATACTAGCTGCTTTTGGCAATATGGCTGCTACTCAGCTTACTACTATAGATGCTACTACAACTACTATGTCTATAGCTAGGACTACTATGTCTACTGTTGCTTGTGCATGCAGCACACCTGATGTACTAATTCCCTAGTATTAATATAATGATCCAGTTTACCAAAAAAAAAAGTATCATTTGTACTTATATTAAAAAAAAACATATTTTTCTCTCTAGCTTTGGCGACTAGCGTACGTTAGGAAACATACGCCGGTCAGGCATGGCTGGAGGAAAGAAGCGTTGGAGACCTAAAATAATTTCGATAGCTCAGATCAGTAGTTCTATAAGAGCTAAAGTTCGTGGGCAAAACTCTGAGGCAAACACTCCAAAGGCGCCTCCTCTGTCTACCTCTATATTTGGAAAGTCTATTGGAGAAGAAATCAAATATACAGTACGAGTTCAAAAATAACTCCAAATTAGGGAAGATGGTACCAACACAACCAAATCCGGACCTCGTCTAGAAACCCCGAAGAACTAACAGATACTGATGAAGGATCCTCAAGCAGAAGACCTTGTGGAAAAATAGAAACCGATTGGAAAAACTTGGGCAAGTTTGTTTTTTAGGAAACAGAGTTGCTAGTAATGGTATGCCTCTATCTTATAGTGTACTTGACATTGTAGATGAATCAACGGTTGAAAAATCCTAGTTCTCTATGTAGTATGAGAGAACCCACGATATAATTGCATATATATATATATGCACACACACAAACAAACCTAGACCACAATGGCTGAACTTGAATTTTGCTCCATGAAAAGGGCTACCATGTTGATAAGTTTAACTCCATGGAATATTTGAATGCATTATTATACTAGGCACCGTATAGAATCAACAACAGCCCTTGATCCTTAAGCAATGGACAACTAATTCTGATTTTAACTCGCAATTTCTATTAGAAATACCTCAAGTGGGTTAAATTTCGTAGGCTTCTTATGGATTGTTGGAGTTATGAGTCATTACGCCGTATAGCAAGTGCTATTTGGATACTAATATTTGCATATTAATGTGCCTCTAACAATTCAATATCAGAATCTCATTTGCAAGAATTCCCATTTACTTAAATGTGACTAAACCCTTACCCGATGAAACAATGGTAATGAAACCAAATGGAGAATTATTTAAACAGCAGGTGGCCTTTAACTGGAAGCCTGAATTTGTGGCAAATGCTTACAAATAGGCCACACTTGTGAGACAAAACAAGAAGCTACTAAACCTGGACCAAGGCAAGTTAACCCTTCAGCCAAAGTTTCAAAGAAGATAAAGCCAACATGAAAAGATAAGAGGTTAGTAACTCAACAAGAACGGCTAATTCGGGAAGGTGAATGATCTTGGGCAAGCTAACCCTAAGGGTCCTGGTCGAAGCAAATATAAACTGTAAGACCAGATCGATTTCCTCAAGGAACTAGCGTTGAGTCAAGTTCTTGTCTACAAATAGACATTCAATGTTAGGTGGTTCATTGTCCTAGGTATAGAAAGTTTGAAGTTTAACTAATTGTATGATTCTAAATTAAGTGAAAACTAAATAGATTAATTGGTTGTTGTGTTAACAATAAGGAAAAGCCTAAGGGTGTAAACTGCTTGTAGTAGTTTCCATTCAATGGATAGTATTGTTTCATTAATTATAATGGGTGTGAGTATGGTCGAGTCATTCAAATATACTCTCTTAGAAACTCCAAATATATAAGAGGTCTACTTTACTAAACTCATCAAAGTCATAGCTAGGTGCATAGAGTTATTAGTTCATTGACCTAAAGAAAGAGAGTCTATCCTTAGTGAACTCTTTTAGATGGGTTAGGCTATTTTAGCCAACAAAATCTAATCCTTGCAAGTCTTCATAATCCTAAGTTAACTAACCTCACCGGAATGATAACTACTAGTTAAATAGGCTTTAAATCCTAGTGTTGTAATCGCCAAAGTTAAGAAATTAAAGCAATAAATACTGGATAATCAAGCCCAAGATAATATAAATGAAACTAACAAATACCTATTGAATTTCAAACACTAAAGCATGTTTACACCCCTAGTTATGAGTTAAACTACTCTACTAGGGTTTGAAATTAAAGTTAAGCTAGTAGAGATTAGAATCCTAATGTTTTTAATGGAAAACAATGGAAGATTTGCTTATAATGAGTCAAAATCTTATTACTTTCCTCCCAAATTTGCCAAAAGTAGACTAAGAATAGAGTAATAATAAAATTCAAACCTCTTTCTATCTATACTAATAGCTTTCTTAAATGACCAAATTTTCCTTTTCGAGCTAGGTGACCCAATTTCATGGGGCGGTCGCGCCTTCATAATGTGGGTTGACTTCATTCTCAATCTTGCAGGTGAGGTACACCGCATCTCCAAGTGGGTAGTCACCTATTCTTTGTTTTCCAGATTTGAGTTGTTCGTCGATTGGAGAAGGCAGCTGCCTAATTTTGGAATTCAAGAACAGGCGGTCACGCTACGCAAGGGGCGATCGCCTGTTCAATCCAAGGTAGGCCATCCTGATTATGATGTTGGTTTCCCTTCTAAAATGTTCTCGATGAGTCATTTTGGGAGTTAAGACTCTGATTAGCGTGTCGATAGTCTTCAAATCTTCGTAAAGTCCATTAGGACCTGTCTATAAAATTTGAGCTAAATCGAACTTCGTTTGGTAGGTATCGGAAAAAGGATTCAGTTTTCATTGGCGATAAATCTTAAAAGTAGGTTTTCGAGCTCGATGTTGACGAATAAGATCTAATTTGAAATTCGAAAGCGTCGTCAGGTTCGTGTGGTCATTTGTGACCTGTGTGAATTTTCAAAAGTAAATTTCGAGGTCGTTCGGATAGTTTTCCCTAAAATCCCGAAAGTTAAGAATTTGATCTTTTCCGTTTAATTCGTATCTTAAGTTCTGGGAATCCGGTTCGAGATTCATCGTAGCGAGTACGTCACATAAATTTTGTATAACTTGCTTAAGAAATTTGGGATCATTCCGAATTTTTTAAGGTTCCGTTTTAATTTTCATCGCGATAACAAGTTAGAAAAGAAAGAAAGCAAAAAGGAAAACAAAAAGAGAGGCGGTGGCTAAGGATTATATTCTTTAGCTTAAAGTTAAGGAACAGAAAAAGGAAAGAGAAATAGAAACGAGAACAGAATCAAGAATAAGAGAGAACACAGTGAAAAAAAGCCTAAAAAGAGAGAAAGGAAAGGAAAAGGAGAAGGAAAAAAAAATTGAATTTTTACTCTGAAACATCCAGCGGGATCATTTGGCAGTGAATCCAAAGGACAAAGCGGTTGTTTAGTAGCAGTGTAAACTTTTGAACGAGGTAAGTGATTATATCCATTTCTATGATGGCCTTTGGCCATGTGGATATTCTACCACGTGTTCCTTGCGTGTGTAGCTGCCGATAGGCGTACTTATTACGCCTTAATTTTGGATTTACACTGTATATTATATGTTATGCTTTGTTGTTGGTATTGCATTGAGCATTATGGTATTGTACTTTGGTTATGAGCTTGACATATACTTCCCGGTAGTCGATGAGAGTCCCGCACCGGTGAAGGGTTATTATTGCATATACTTTCCGGTAGTCGATGAGAGTCCCGCGCTGGTGAAGGGTCATTATTTCATATACTTCCCGGTAGTCGATGAGAGTCCCGCGTCGGTGAAGGGTTATTATTTCATTATATTATCTCGGGTGCAGGAGTATTCCGCCCCAGGAGCAGGAGTATTTCACTCTTATGTCATATACTGAGTGCAGAAGTATTCCGCCTCAGCTTTATATTATCCTCAGCTTTATATTATCTTGGGTGCAGGAGTATTCCGCCCCAGGAGCAGGAGTATTCCGCCTCAGCTTTATATTATATCGTGTGCAGGAGTATTCCGCTCCAGTTGGTTATTAGATTGTATTCCCCTTGAATGCAGGAGTATTCCGCTTCGAACAGAATTACGTGCACATGTGACCTCATTGCATCATACTGCATTCATTCCATTTCATTGCACCAGTTGTTATGTATTGAGTGATTATAGTGCGATATTTTGTGTATGTGTCATGTATTTCTGATTGTTGATATGTTCGGGATACCTATATGTTCTGTCTATCTTATGTCCTTGATTGTTTATGAGTTTATGGTTCCATACGTGTTTCCAATTGTTATTTGGCTCTGCTTAGTTGAGATAAGGTAAATTTGGTTTATCTGTTTTTCTTCTCCTTAGCTAGCACACCTGCTTCTTTGAGATGGCTAGCCAGCCCCCACTTAATGAGTCCTTTCGACTCACCCTTTTGTTGTTCCTTGTCTATTTATTTCGTTTCTACAGGTTCTGCTCCAGGACCGAGTTCGTCGTTTGATTGAAGAAAGGAGGCAATTTCAGCTGTCAGGCTGAGTCAACTCTTGTCCAGACCGGCCGCCAGTGCTAGTTTTGTTTTAGTAATCTAGTTTTGCTCCCTTCAGAAGGTGTACGTATTATTTTGTACTCTTAGATGTCTAGTCTGGATAGTCCTACACCTAGTATATTGGGTAGTCAATTGTAATTTCTTTTGTACAGTTTAAAGGTATATCAATATGTCTGTGCTTTTTCTAAGTTTTGTTCTTATTTTGTGAGTTGAATTTATATTTATTTTCGTAATTCAGTTGGTAAGGATTCACCCGATGGATCTAAGAGAGGATGTTGGGTGCCCGCACGACTTAGCTGAAAATCTGGATCGTGTCACCTTCTTAGCATCAAACTAGGCCACATGGATGCGGGCACCCTTTTTTTTGCATTTTTCCATTTCTTCATCACTTTGGATTGTTTTCACACTCTTTTAGTTCCTTTCTCCTTTATCATTCCTTTTATCTTGAACCAAAAAAAATCATCCATTGTACACGCTAAACCATGCTATGCCAATTTGTTTGCGTGTGTTACTTTTTGTGACCTGCTTATGTTATTTTTCTCTTATTGGCGTACCATAACCAATGAGAGGGACAGATCAAGTCAAAAGTATCGAGCAAAAACACAAGTAATTACTTTTTCTTTTTTGCAGCAGTTAGGTCCGGGTTAATTTGTGCACATTGGATAATATGTTTAACGGAATATTTATTACCTTCCATCCGTATAAATACCGAAAAGATGATTAGAAATTACTTAGTATATTTTCCTCCGCTAGGAAGTCTACCACCAGGTTGTACACTTTGGTGCAAAAACTTAATTACTTGCCTGGCCATTAAAATTAAAACATTTCATTCCGAGGTCATTGTTTTAGCACCACACTACCTTTTATTTCAAGAGGCTTCTTAATTCACTCGGTAGAAAGACTTTATGTTTAATAAGTGCAATTAGAGAAATTTCACCCCTCTCGCGGTATGCTTTATTAACCACGTCCAGCCAAAAATATTGAAGACACTGCACTATTTAATAAAAGATGAAACCTATGTCGTTTTCTTCGTCGTTTTCTTAAACAAGTTTGCAAATATGTATTGCTCTTGAAGATCGTAGAAAGATTAGTTATGGATAAATGATGAGACAAGATGTTTACCATGTGTTACAACATTAAATTCTTTCTGGTAGGGTACTATATATTCTTTGAACCCAGCCACAAGGTTAGTCTGGAAGCTTACAAAATCCTAGATTGACCTAACCCTTTGTCTGTTTGGTAGATATACGTTACCTAACTTAACGAAAACTTTCGTCCGAGTTCTTAGAAAGTAACTGCGTAATTATGGTAAGCAGTATATTAATACTAACTACTAATTTCATTACAATGCATGAACAAGGTAACTTGGAGCCAAAGTTTTGTTTCTCTTCGCAAGGATAGAACTATCAAATATATACATACGTTCAATATCAATACTGAAAGTAATTAATTTTGAATACTAGTTCTGAATTTTAGATTATAGACTATTGGTCACTGTCTACTTTTGAAAAATTGGGGAACTTCTAAATACAAGACCATAGAGCTTGTAAGACTATTTATTCAATTTTTCTTTCAACTAATTAAAAATCTGAAAAACACCATTGGACTAGGTATGTACTAAAAAATAAAAGAATGACATCTATTTCTACGTCAGAACATTTATTTTATAAAAATGATCTCCATAAATTTTCATGTCTAGATCATCGTAAGTATTAAACATAATTTTGTAATGAAAATGACTGTAAATAAAAGTGAACGGTTCGATAGGAAACATTCAAAGCTTGAACATTTATGCCAAGCACATATGTACTGTTGCGCGGCGCCCTTTTGATGCCTTTGCGCGCGCAACGTCTTAAGACAGCCGCTCGACCGAGTGTCGGTTGTGCGCTGAACGAGTGTCAGTCGGCTGGACGAGGGCCAGTCGTGTGCGGGATGAATGTCAGCCGCGTACTTGAGGGTAAGCCTTGGCCATGTCCTAGATGAGTGCTAGACATGTGCTAGATGAGGGCCAGCAAGGTGCTGGACGAGTGTCAGCCGGGCGTAGGCTGAGTGTCAGCCGTGCGAGCTGTGTGCGGGCACGAGTGTCAGTGCCGCACGTTTTGGAGCTATAGTGGGAATCTTGGAATATAGGGTGAGGGCCTTGTTCCTAAGATGCTATAAAGTGTGCATACCAAGTTTGGTGCCGATCGGAGCTTGTTTGCCTATGGGCTTGACTTAGCCAAGAAGCAGTGGCATTGTGGTAATTATGCTGATCTTCCGATGGCTATATCTCTTTCCACGAGTATGGGAATGAGATGAAACTTCATGGAGGTGTGAAGGAAGTCAAGAGGAATCTCTAGAAACAAACGGCACCTCATTTGGAGGTCGGAGTGGAAAGTTAGACCCTTGTACGATTCTCTGGACAAATGATGTCAAGTGCTGAGACATGGATTTAATTTTTAAGGACATATATAAGGGGGGCAGACATGGTGACAGCTTACCAGCCCTCCCCGTGCACTTTGTCTGGAAGTCGCACCAAGTGAGCTGCCTTGAGGAAGGACCTCAAGGGCCTGCCTGGACATCTCAGAGGAGTGTTCCAGGTATCCATACGAGTCAGGCAACTCTATGGACGGCGTGTGGCCAGAGGGCCAACGTTGGGCGAACAACGGGCGCCAGAGGCTTGACAGGAGGAAAGACTAAGCCCCGCGGGCTGTCTTCGGATATGATAAAGACCTCTGTGCCGATTGAGTACTCGAGGAGCTATTGAGAGCCTCGTGTATTGACTTGTAAGCATGGCAAGGGTTCAACCATGCAAGCAAGGGCTCATTGGCCTAGACGCGCAGTCGTGGGGCGACGCTGCGCTACTCAGGAGGGAGACATGATGCGAGGGCTACGCTTGCCATTGTCAGGAGACATTGAGAGGTATCTTTGGAGACGCACATGACAAGGGCCAAGTGCTAAAGAGTTGTCCTACTCGGGCGAAGCCAAGCTAAGTGCCAGGGCACAAGGCGAGGGCCAAACTTGAGGATTGCACTTCGCGCGCAGGAGCGACGCTTAGTGCTAGGCGAGGGACGGGCAGGTCCTAAGCCAACCCCGGATGTACGCACATTAAAGTTTCCGCATATGAGATGCGCACAAGGGAGAGACCTTCGGGCGGCACAGTTGAAGCTAGGCCTATGAGGCGAGCTTCCTAGAAACCTGGGATAAGGAGCAGGCTGGCTCGTAGTCAGGTGGGACTACGAGCGCCGCACGGGCCAAAGGTGTGTCGCTGTCATTGAGGAAGGTGCGGCCCGTGACAGTTGGTATCAGAGCAGAGGATGCTCAGGATGGTGTGGTTGGTACCAAGCGGATTGGCAACCAAAGCAGGAGCTTTGCGCCGGGAATGGGATAGAGCATGGAATCCACTGTCAGGAATTTTTTTTTGAGCATTGTGATTTTGAGACGCCATCAAAGCACAATTTGTAGCTGCATAAGGGCTTGCAGTGCATTGTGAGCTAAGCCATCGGGGAAGGTTAACCCGTGCCAACAAGGAGTCGGTTTCGGTAAAACGCGTGAGGCCATGGTTGATGTCACAGCTTAAGAATGCTGAATTGTCAGTGCAATATGAGAATGTCATTGTGGAGATAATATCGAAACAGGAATGATGTTCAACATGCTATTTGAGCCGGCGGACCCTGTAGGGCTGTTTTCAGAGGGTTTCAAATGAGGCATAGTTGGTCAGCAATGAGCGCCAACGTGCTGTGCTGTTGGGATGATTTTGCAAAGATGGGACAGACGGTTAGCAGGAGCTCAATTGTCTTGATTGCGGGATATCCATCAGTTGTAAAGAAACTCTGCTAGCAAGGTGGAAACATTGAAGAGGGGAAAACTACGATGCAAAAATATTTTCATCCGAATAGTGGGCTTTCATTCAGAGAGGGACATGCCGATAAGTCGGGTGGCCAGGAAAAGGGCCATGATTGCCAGGTCGAGCAACTATGTTGTGAACAGATACAAGCCGTGGACTATTTATATTGAAGCAGATCGTGGAGATCATGCCATTGATGCGGATGGCGCATCATTTGAATGTCTTTCCAGTGGGATTGACTTGAGCAGCTTGAGGGCATTGGGAATGCGTGGAGCATAAAAGGGATGCTAGAAGTGCGTGAATTAAGGGGCCTTCCAGAGGGAAGACTTAAGCACCGAGGAGCATAGTATTGGGTCCTCCTGAGGAGTGGACATTGTGAATGCTTAACCATCTTAAGGGTTGCAATGAATGGAAGGCAAGTCCCTCGATAACCATGTCGGTTGAGTAGGCTTGGTGCCTACAACATGGGGGCAAGCGTTGCTTGCATGAATGAGTGCTACGCTAGGCAGGAGCCGAGCTAGTACGAGGGTGTTGGCATGAATGTCGCACCAACAACCGCTTTGGATGATTGGGTGAGGCACCTACCATCGCGGGGGGAGAGTGATCTCCAAATATGAGCTATATGCATTGGGTGATGCCAAAGCTAGGGCGAGGCGTGCCAGGAGGCCGCGACAACCGTGTTAGATTGGCCTACAATCTTTGGTCAATTGACAAATAATAGTGACTAATATTATTAACAAAATCTTGAATCTCTTAGAACTTGGACACTTCATCACCTCTCAGAAACTTCGAGAACATTTCGAACTAATAATTAGTAACTTGACGACATCTCCTGGGTCTCCTCCAGCCAACTTTCTATAAATTATAAAACTTTAACCTAACTTTGTCTCCTGTCTTAGTTGTTATTAGTCTAATGAAAGTTGATGGATTGGAGCCAAAGTAAACAAAAAGATAGACAAGGTCCATGGGTTGAGCCAATGAGAATCCACTAAAAAAAATACTACCATGTTATAGTCAAGGGCAAAGAGATATATTGGTATACTCAAAAGGCAAAGGTTTCATTTTTACATAGTAATCCTATGGAAATGAAGATGCTTCTGTAAATATCTCTTGGTTATCCTTTCATTGTTCTTTTCATGGGATGGCCATATAGTGCATATCATATTGGAAAGAAAAGGACATGAAATAGAGGCCTTTATCAATGTTAATGCGCCTTCAGATATTGTGATTTGCTACCAAAGTAGCTATTGATATGTCTACTTTTTAGAGTTTATTTTAAGAATGTTAGAGGAAAATTGTGTAAAAATTCAAATATATAAATACTCCTTTTTGTGGCACAATTACTATTCGAAGAACGCTCCTTTTGGTGGCACAATTACTATTCCAAAGTAGATATTCTGAATTATGCTACATAAAGCCAAAGGGATGAAGTATATCTAATTAGAAACTGCAAGTTGATTTTGTTCTACTCAAATATTTCACTAAAGATATCTCAGATTCAATTTAACATTATTGACCCTCAAAAGGGTTTAATAAAAAGCCAAATAAGTAGTATGGCCATGATTGAAGTGGCATTTTGGCAAAAAGGCCAGATTAAACCCTTAGGTCTCATGATATAGTATAAGGAAAAATCAATCTTTTATCAAAGTGGCTAAAAGGACAGATGAATGGTCGGCTGGATAAGGCAGTCATTATATTTATTTATATTTATGAAATTTTGTCCTAACCATGGATAAGTCCAACACCAAAATGTGGGACAGAACAGGTAAGATCGAAGAACCAATCAGAATTCAGAAATGGATATCTCCCACCTACCTATAATATGACAAGTCCAATTGTGGGGCTGACAAAGTTTCCAATATCCAATTAGATTTTAGAAAATGATCCCTTGAAGCTACTCTAATAAAAGAATATGGAAAAAGGAAAACAATTGAGACTTACAAAGGAGTCAAGTTCCATTTATATTGTCTGTATTTCCTTTTTTTCTTCTATCAATGTTTAGACTTTTAGATTAAATAAGTTTTTATTGCGCAATTTGCATGTAATTAGTTTCTTCTTGTTTTGGAGATGTCTTTGCATTACTTCGTTTATCTAACAAATAGTTGTTGGACAATATTGAAACGTAGTTACTCACCCTGTTATTAAAGAATATATGTGTTTAATACGATCAAAATCATCTTCAAAATTCTTGTTTTTTAAAAAAAAAGTTGTCAAATTTTATTTTTTTTTGGAACGTACCATTTTATTGGATGTCAAGTCAATCATTAATTAATTTTACCAAACGAGTTGGTAGACTATTCCTCCACTATAAGTTAATACTGTATTTTTTATCATTTCACTTTATATAAATTATACTAAAAAGATTAGATGGAAAACCTTAGTGGGTGGATCAATTTTATATTGAAAGCAGATAGCTACGTGTTTATATATCAAAGCCCCTTTGTGGTTGAAGTACCAATCAGAATTTAGAAATAGACCCTAAGCAAACAAGTACCTAAAAATTCAGTGTTGCGATTATATTGGAACAATTCACTAATATAGTTTCACATTAATATCCATCACCAATATCACTCTGATAAGTTACGACAAAATAACTTAATTTTTTCTATAACATTAGAGTAATATCACTGAGCCGTACGTGGAACAAAAAATGTTTTAAGTATACTCATTATGTCTAATAACAGCCTTTTGTAGGCTAAACTCGCATTTACACAACAGTAATTGTTTCGTACTATAAATAATTTGATTCTTATTTGCATCATTTCCCTTTAAAAGATTCAGAAGACTATATACTCCATATGGAGAAGCTGGTAGGCGGCTCTAAATATAACAGTTTTTAATTGTAGACACTGCTACGTGTTATATACATCCAAGCCATTGTGTGGAGATATAGCTGGATTTAAAGGACCAATCAAAAGTCAGACACAGCTCCGAAAAACCACCTAAAAATTACATGAAAAAGTTGATTTATGAATACTAAAGTAGTAGTAATACTTTGACTAACATCTGAGTTAACAATATCCACCTTACGCAAGTACCATAATAGTAAAAAAAACAAAACCATGGTGGAATTTTGGAGTATCACTTACTAAATTAGAAATATTTTCTTTCTTTATTTAGCATCCCGTCAAAACAAAAGAAGAGACGGAATATCATGAACTCTTCTTTTGAGTAGTGTAATAATTACCATGAAAAAGCAATGGTTCGCATAGATGCATTATCATCATCCCCTTAAAAACTAGTACTTCAATAGTATAAATTCAAGTATTAACAATTCACTAATTTATAATATCACATCATAATCAAATCCATCATCAAGTTCGCTTTCCTAAGTAGAAACCAAATATATTAGCAACATCAATAGTTAATTAACCATAATGTATTATTTCACCACGTCACTGGTCGGTGTGGCAAAACTTGCATTATTGCAACTAATATATTTTCAACCCAAATATAATACAATAAAAATCAAATCCCATTATTTCCATTTAAAGGTGTCAGGAAAATATAATAATATACGAAAAAGCTGGTAAAAACACTAGATCTGCTACGTGTTCATCTAACCCCATTTATAGATACACAGCTGTCCTGAACAACCAATCATAATTCAGGAACAGATCCTCAACAAACTTTTTATTTAAAATATATACTGCATGTAGTAAAGTTGACTAAATAAAATAGCTGCTTAATACTTTGACTGTTATGTAAGTTACCAAAATACCCTTTCCATTAGTACATAAAAAAACTAAATTCAGTGGACATTTCAGGTAAATGAAAAATACAACTTCATAAAAATAGAAAATACTATTTTTATTCAAATGCATTAAAACGTAGGAACGACGCCGTATCGTGAATCTGGCGCCATGAAATCATTGCCGGAGAAAATATGGTCAATATCGGAGTCAACGCCGGCGCCGTCAGTTCTTTTTGCAAAACGACCTTTAATTCTTGGCCTTGTTTCAGCATAAGCTTTTCTTGAAGCATAACGTATAGTTTTTTCAAACTTTCTGTTTTTCTTTTTTTCTCTGTACCTTAATACTCTTGCTTCTCTATCCATTCCTATTAACTTTTCACCTTGACTTGTTGAATTTCCTAATTCAACACTCCTTCCATAAGGGTATGATATTTCCGATATTGAGCTCCCATCTGGTACAACTCCAACATCTAAAGATGATGATGACACCTGAAAAAACGATATATAAAAAAATAAGCTAAAGTTTCAAGAAAATGATGAAGTTGTTAGAGAGAGCACGCTTTATTTATTTACTAATACTTACACTGTGACTGAGTGATGGGGTGGTGAAAGATTTGATGTGGGATTGAGTGAAATCAATCTCGAAATGCTTTTCTTGATGGTTAAATGGTACTACTAATGGTTTAATATTTGTGGTTGTACTTTGTACAGGTACCACACTGTCGTTTGCTGAATTGTAGTGGGGTTGAGGGTGTGTGTCTACAGAAACAGGGTAGTCAAAATCTAGGATGTTGTCGGATTCCGAGAATAAGAAATCCACTGGAAGTTTAGAAGTCACTGTGTTTGTTGAAATCCATGGATCAGTCATGTATTCTTCATGGTGTCCAAGACAAGTGGTTACTTTACTAGTATCAAATATTGTTCCTCCGCAATTGGGAATTGTGGCTGGGGTTGTGGTCGTGGACATAGCATTAGAGTTGTTAATTGATACGAGAAGCGTGGCAGCTGTGGATTTCACGACGGATTCTACCGCATCATAAAAAGGGACAACGGGAATACGCTCGTGGCGCTGAGCCAGAGGATTGGCTGAATGGATGTCACGGTCGCACGTGACACAGAGAGCGGCTGCGTCCGCCTTGCACGTGACGCTGGCCGCTGCCTGCTCACAAACTTCACACATCCACACACGCTCATGGCGGGTGCCACCATGCACCCGCGTGTCGCAGCCCAAGCACATGAACAGATTGTCTGTTCGACAAAACACGAGTGCGGCCGTAGAGCGGCAGCACTCGCACAGTTTAGCTACTGCGGCCGCACCCCATCCGCCAGGAAAACAGTTAGAGCCCTCTCTCAATATTCCCATTTCTTCTTTTCTTTAATTTTTTTCCGGCTGTTGAGTTCTCTTCTCTGGGATAATGATGATGAGTAAACTATACTATTGGGTGTATTTTTTTTTTGTGGAATGAACAGCTCTTGCTTGTGCTTCTTAAGGGAAATCTTGATGCTGACGAGTACGGGGGTGCCACGTGGGGTGAATTTTGGCCACAAAAAAGATTTATGACACATAAATGATATTTTTAGTATTAATTGTCATTTGTCTGTGCCGACGTAGGGCCTACTTTGAGCGTAGTGGGTTGGTTTTGTTCTTGGGGGTAGGGGGAGAATAGGATAAGGGGTGTTAAATGGGAAAGATGAAATTTTGGGTGGAAGTATGATTGTGATGGGGCGACTTGTTCAAGTTATCAACTGTAAAAGTTTGGAAATCTAGAGTTAGATCACGAGAAGAGTGAGAAGTGAAAAGTGAAAAGTGAAAAGTGAAAAGTTATCTGATTTACTTTGTCACAAGGTCAAACTTTTAATGAAGTTCCATAGCATTTTAGTAAAGTCTGAGGATGGTAAAATGAGATCATAACACTGCTATTGACTAACTTATGTAATCATTTTAAATAATAGTCAAAGTTATAAATGCATTTCTATCTTTAACATGCGGGTGAGTGATTGTTAAATTTAAACAAAGTAGTAGTTAGCTACACCTAGGTAAAGCTTTTGTACGGTTTGAAAAGGGGAAGGAAAAAGATGAACTTTTGGCTATACTTCAAATAATACCGAACCCCATGCGGTTAGATATCTGCTTTGTCGATTGTGCCAAACGTTGTACTTACTAATTACTACTCCTGGTGCTAAATTGTTTTTCTTTCTTGGACCCTTAATCTTGCAACGAAACCTCGCTTATCCTGATACCTTATTTACTGACTAAACAGGGTGACAACTTACATTAAAAGGATTAGCTGCCACGACTCAAGATTTGAAAAGACTTCTTGGAGAGACTTTACTTCAAGTTGTGGCATGAGGGCAAAGGTATTGCATGAACCCCTTTCCTTTCCCCTGCATTGAGTTTTAAGTTTTGTCATTATCATGCATTTAATAAGGAAAGCACTAATTCATTTTTTAGGATCCAAAGAATTTTCATTTAATCTTTCCTTTCCTCCAATCAAAATAAATAAAATTTTACAATTGGACACTATTGGGTTTGAGCTTAATTCTACCTCAAATGCTAACTCAAAGGGATGAGGATTATTCAAACCTTATAAAAGATAAAGGGATAATTACACTAAAAGACAAGCAAAAGATGAAAATTACAAAAAATTGCCCATATTTTCGAATCTTACCCGAGCTGTCACCCTTTTCCCGAAATAGCAGTCTGCCGCAAGTTTATACAAGTTTATACAATTTTATACAAATTTATACACGTGATAAAATTGTATAAATGTGTATAAGTGTGTATATGCGAGTGAATAAATCTGTATATTAAGGATGTTTATATGATTTTTTTCTTTTTTTGTGTATATTTTTATATTTTTCTCATTGCTACGTATTTATATATGTATATTCATGTATAATTTATTTTTTTGGGGGAGATTTGTGTGTATAAACTTGTCCAAAACAATGATTTAGACGCAATAAACAACATAAATTCCGTAAAATACAAAAAAATAGTGACACCACTGGCGGGGGAAGGTGTTTGCGGGTGGCTTAGTGGCTGGGGAGGGAGAAATTTGGTAGCTAGGGTATTTTTTTTATGAAGGAGTGCTAAAATTTGTAATTTTAGGGATGGGTGCTATGCATGAAAAAAAATATGGCCCCATGTTTGTAATTTTGGATAGTGGGCTGCCTATTTTTGAAAATTTCCCTAAGATAAATTACTCCACCACACAATCAGGGGCAACCCGACAAATTTGGTGGCATAAAGCCAAACTTTGATAAGAGGCCTTAAATTTATCCTGATAAGAGACCTTAAAACTTTGGCACATGAATTGTGTTTTCTAACTTTTGGAGATATAAAGTTGTTCACTAATTTTTTAATAATTAATTTTCTTAAATATTTCTTCTTCAATTAATAATATAGTCAATCCATTTAATCTTTTGACCATACATACTTGTGAAGTAAAAATATAAAAGACAATAACAATTGAAATTAAGAGATGCAAAAGGAAATAATAACAAATCATACACAACACAATTAGTAATTACTTAAGAAATGGGGCCCCAAAATAGTGAGGCCTAAAGCAATTGCTTTAGTAGCTTCACCATTGGGCCGGCCCTGCACACAATCGACGTGGTATTTACACACAGGTTTCCTTCCCTGCACGCCCAAACGCTTCATGGGTGGGCCGTTGACAACATCGTATGCAATATCATCTGATGGTGGCTTCCTACCACACGTCCCTCCTAATTTGGGTTAATTGGACTTTTCGAGTGCATGAAGCGGCCAATTACTCAAAGTCAACCTTACTCTGCTATCAAGATAAAATTGTAAGAGATCGAAGACAATGTTTTAGGAGTGAAATTCTCAACTTTCTCATTAACAAAGAGGGGGTAGTTATACAAGTTTGTGACCTAACCATAAACTTGGTGCCTAATTAAACTAACTAAATAAATTAAAGAAAAACTAAATTCTTATAACAACAATAACAACATATCCAGTGTTATTCTACAGAGTGGGGTATGGGGAGAGTGAAATGTACGCAGACCTTACCCCAATTAAGGTGAAAATAATTATATTACTAATTAAACAAATACCCTATAAGTTTATCCTAAATACATGTATGTATTTACAATATATGTCATTACCCCCCGCACGTGCTCATGGCATATCGTTCCCCCCCCCCCCACCCCGCACGTGCTCATGGCATATCGTTCCTCCGATGATTTCACCACAGGCAAACTGACAATCAAACTCAATATGCTTGGTTCGCTCATGAAACACTGAATTTCATGCTATGACCAAAGTTTCTTGACTATCACAAATGAGCTGAATCGGAGATTGATGATTTATCTCAAGACTCCACAATATTCTATTAAGTCCTTTCAATTCACATACAGTCATAGACACTGATATTCAGCTTCTTCGAATGATCTGGACACTGTATATTGCTACTTTGCCCACAAGAGACAGGAGTGTCTCCAAGAGAAATATACCAACCGGTGAGTAGTCGGCTAGTCAGTGGGCATCCGGCCCAATCAGAGTCGCACCATCCATATAAACAGAGATCACACTTGGAATTTATTATAATTCCTTGTCCCGTACAATCCAGAGAGCAGTATCCCAATGTTCAATCCATAGTTGATGCATAAATAGAGACAAAACATGGACATAGTAAGATAAATGTGGACGTGTAAAATAGAGATAACCAGACGCCCTACTAATCTTCGATATTATTTTAGATCACCGATAAATCTTCATCACTAGCAAGAGCTAATTGGTGATTTTGCTCCATAGGAGTACCAACTAGTCGGACATCTAACAAACTAACCTCAGGAATTATATTTAAGGCATTTTTTTTTTTTTTTTTTTGCAGAGAAAAATCCCTTCGGGACATCTCGCCACTTCGACCCCAAGATATATTTCAAAATACCCAGGTCCTTCATATGGAAACAAGTGGAGAGATATATCTTGAAAATTTTAAAAGCTTGAGAGTCATTGCCCGAGATAATCAAATCATCTATATATACAAGCACATTTTACTGTATTGATCATTCCTTGAATGTGAAAAGAGAATAATCAGAATATGATTATCAAAAATCATAATTCTTCAATGCTATTGATAACTTAGCAAACCACCACTGTGACGCTTCTTCGAACCATATAATAACTTTGTGGGCCGTTATTTTGATACACTAGAGGCAATTACTCTTTTTTTTAATCCAAAAGCGGTATTTGTGTGTATAATGTTATATTGTGCTTGGTTTCAGGTTACAAGTATTAATGGAATAAGATTGGCACTAAAAGAGCTAAAAAACGAGCCAAAGTGTTGATTTGGGCCCCACCCTCAAAGTCAGAGTGGTCGTCTAATTGAAGAAACACAGAGCGGGAATTTTTGGACTACAAGTTGTGCAACCAACTTCAATTTCTGGACAATACGCCTCTAAAGATCAGGCGACCGCATCATGCAAAGAATGGTCGCCTGTTCTTAACTCCCCACTGTTAGGTGACCACCTCATCCAATGGAAGGGCCGCCTAAATCTGCAGAATGAAGAACAAACGGCCGCCTTCATGAAGATGCGCCCCACCTTAACCTATAAAGAACAAAGTGAAGTCAGCCAACATCGCAAAGGGCGACCGCCCCATGTCTTTAGGCGGCCGCCCAGCTCGAAAGGGGCAGTCTTGTCATTCTGAAATTTATCTAGTATAAATAGAAGGTGCTAGGATTTTATTAATATTCAATTCCATACTTTAGCAATATCTACTTAGGAAAGAATTGGGAAGCAAGTAGACAAGCTTTTATCAATTGTAAGCAACTTTAACTTATTTTTTCATAGTCAATACATGATTATTATCTATTTCCGTTACATGAATTTGATTACATCTCATAGTATGAGTAGCTAAACTCATAACTAGGAGTGCAAACATGTTAAAGTAGTTGAAATTCAATGGGTAATCCTTAGTTTCACTTATTTTATATTGGGTTTGATTATCTAGCTTCTATTACTTTATTTTCTTAACTTAGGTGCTCGCGACACTAAGGTTACATGTCTATCTAACTAATTAAAGACTCTAGCGAGATTAATTGGCTTAGGATAATAAAGTTAGCAAAGATTTGAGTCATGTTGGCTAAATTAGCCTGACTCATCTAAAAGAGGTCACTAGGGATATGTCATTTTTCCTTGGGTCAAAGAGTTAGTACATTATGCACCAAGTTATGGCTCTGGCGAGCGTAGCGAGGTAGACCTTTCCTAGGTCTGGTGGATTATAGACGCTACCTTAGATTGACTCGACCATATTCATACCCATTATAAGTAATGAGAAAATTACGTTGCATAGACATTTAGAAGAATCCTTAACAAAAAATAGACACATGTTTTCTTTATTATGATTTATAGACATTTATCATTATGTCATTTACTTATTATAGACATTTTTTTTACTTAACACTTTCCACCTTCTATGCCTACTTTTAGGGGAACTGAATAGATGAGGGTAGTTATTTTTAGATGTGATCTTATCTCACTAATTAAAGATATTTATTAAATATTTCATACTGAATTAATTAACTTAAGTTTCTCCTAATTTGAAGCAAACAAATATACATGTGTAGTATGAGTTTTAAAGAAATATACATCCAATATGCATGTGTAGTATGAGTTTTAAAGAAATATACATCCAAGATGCACTTGACGCATGAGTTATATTTAATACCATTGCAATATGCCTTCAATATGCTCTAATTAATTCGTCAATAAATATTACAATAATGCACATGTGGTATGAGTTATATAAAATATGCATCTAATATGCAAATTGGATGCATACTCTTAATTTATGCACTTTATATGCATACTTTGTTTTGCTCTTTATCTAAGTTTTATTTTCACTAATTGTTTCATTATCTATTTTGCATGAAACCTGGTAAAGCTTTGAAATAGCTAGTAGAAAAAGTGTAATGATGATGAATTACTTGAGTATTCATAAAATATTGCCCGAGACTAGCATCAACCAAACTAATTGATATTACTACTAATTAGTGATCAGTAGTTGATTAATTTCTTAAAGTTAAAAGTTCCAAGTGATTAGTAAATTGTGTAGTAGTAAAAATATGGATGAAGTACAGATGTGAAATAGGAGTGATACAGATATATATAAACAAGAATTGACGGTGGAATAAGATGAATATCTTTTGCCTAATTATCAGGATATTATGGATATGTAATAGGAAAAAAATGATTACTATTACGTCTAGGATTCCCAAACATATGCTTATTCTGTTAAGTACTCAAAGTTATTCACGCTAGTTTTAAGGAAAAAAATCCACGTAAACATATTTATGTATGGTAATTATTGGCTAGCCTTTGTAAAACAGTCCTGATGTCTATTTGAAAGTAAGGCCAAACTTACTTTTGGCTATATATGTAAAACACTCATAAGTAATTGAAACGACTTTATCCATTTGATGAAAGCTACTCTAGCAGTTTATTCCCCTACACGCTTTTTGCTTAGTTTGCTAGTTCTTTGCTTAAGAGTTAAAATTAGTTCAAAACTACTTTATATTCCTAGGACTATGAACTTTACTAGCTTGAACCACTATTTGCGACACTCTCACTTGAAGCTTTGCCAGTTCCTTATGGATATCGACCCGGTATACTTATTGATTAAATTTGCATACGACTGGTTACCTTCCAAGGTGTACTCTTGCCGGTGATCAACAGCTTCATATAAACTTCTTCATGAACATCACCATGAAGAAATGCATTGTGAATATCCATCTGATGCAATTCTGAATTTTCAGCAATAGCTACTACCAAGAACATATGGACAATCATCATCTTAGTGACCGGTGCAAAAGTCTCCACGTAGTCAATTTCTTGGACTTGGTGATTACAAAAAAAGACTAGTCTCACTTTTATTAATCAATGGTACCATCAGAATTGTATTTGATCTTGTATTCCCACCGACATCCGAGTGGTCTCTTTTCTAGAGGCAAGTGTTCAATTACCAAAGTTTTATTTGATTCTAAAGCTTGCAAATCATGTTGCATAACTTTTCTCTATTTTCATCTTTCACAGGTTTGGAAAAAGAGTTAGGCTCATGTCCATTTGTTATGGCTGCAAAAAAAAACTCATATGATACAAAAAGAATTATCACAATTAACATAGTGTGCCAAAAGATAAGGCATACTGAGGTTCATTGATGCTCCAATGAATGATAATATTTCCGGACACCAGTTGATGCCCGATTACTAAGTTTCTGGACCGTATTTGTAACAAAATCATGCAAGAGAACACTCTCCTTCTTAGTCTATTTTCCTCAAACCAACTCTTTCTTAACTACTGCACCTAATTTACGACATGATTTTATGTGTCCGTATTATCTTGTGTCAGCACAACAGGTTCCGAATTCAATACGTCCACTTGAGTTTCACCTCTGTCAGCATATTGATCCAGAGACTTATTTACACCATTCTTCGGTACAAAAAGGAAATTTTGTCTCATAAAGGTGACATATCTTAACACCAAAAACTCATTAATGTCCAAATCATACAATTTCCATGCCTTTTTTCCTATAAGAATACCCAATAAAATCATACTGACAACAACTACTTGGAAACTTGTCTCCCATTTGTCCTTGGTTAAGAGCATAGCACAAACATCCAAACACTTTCAAATGATTATAACTTGGTGTTACTCTAAACAATATATTGTACGGGGTTTTTTGGTGCAATACCGAATAGGGAGTATGATTAATCAAGTAAAAGCTGTCAAGACATACTCTCCCCAAAGCTTAATCGAAAAAATGAGCTTGAAACCGAAATGTATGGGCTACATTCAAGATATGTCGATGTTTTCTTTCAACTTTTCTATTTTATTGTGGTGTTTGGCGCAAGATGTTTGAAAAAGAATTCCTTGTTCAAGTAGATAAGTTTTCATAACTATAAACTCTGTTCCACTATCACTTTTTGACAATTTAACTTGTTTATTAGATTTTCGTTTCACTATATCACATAAATTTTTCAATGTTTAGACTCACTTCTTTCTTATTAAATAATAAAAATACTCATACACCTCGTGAGCAATGATCAACAATCGTTAAAAAATAAAAACTACCACATGAAGATTCAATTCTATAGGCACCCATAAATTACAATATATCAGTTCAAAAATTTTGGAAACTTTATTATCACTCAAAGGGAATACATTCCTAGTTTGCTTTGGCCAACGACATACATCACATGTTTTTTTCTTTCAAACTACTACTACTATTCATAACTTCTTGAACGTGAAGAGTCTTTGTTACTTGAATCGAATTGTGTCCCAAACTTTGATGTCACAAATCCAATACATCCATTTTCATTGCCTTCAAGCGTGGTACGGTCTGAAAATAGTAAAGCCCATCCTTTTGTTTACCCACACCAATTAACACCCCTATAATCCGGTCATGCATAATACATAAGTTATTCGTAAAGTGCACATTAAAATCAAATTTATCAATTAATTGACATAAGAAAATCAAATGGCAAGTCATTTCAAGCACAGAAAGGCTTCTTGAAGAGTTAGATGCTCATTGAATTTGACTGATCCTTCTCTTATAGCTATAGAACTGCTTCCTAGTCCTACCAGATAGTGTGAAATTTCCCATAGGCTTCCCAGAACATTCAATTGTCCGGTCATATGATAAGAAGCTCCTGTGTCAATTATCCACAGAGATAAATTATCTTACCATTCTGTCGGTTACTTGTGCCCGGATTCTCTTGATTCAGCTAGTCAATCAACATTTACCATTGTTCACTACCTAGTATGTGGACACTATGCTATCTGGATTGGATATCCAATTCAAGCTCTGTTTGAGCTACATTAGTACGAGAACCACCACGTCCACGACCAACATATAGTTCGTTCTGCCTCAGTGGTTGTGTTCCACGGCCACAACCATCAATATTCTTATTCATACCTCTGTTAGGACCTTCTAGCTTGTTCTCGATTTTAGGAAAATGAATCCACCTAAATGATGCCCTCTGACTTCATAACAACGTTCTTGACAATATCCAAAATATTCACAACGGGGACATTTCATCCCTTTTTCTCCGTTTTCAAACAATTTATTAGGGGTAGATTTAGTTTGAGCAACAAAAGTTGTAGCTTCTCCTTTCTTCTCTTGTCCCTGTGCTACTCTTTTCACACGCTCATCTTACACCAGTTTCTGACATATTTTAATTTATTTAAAGATGACAATGGATCTTGTGCTAATAAATTGGAACGAGAAACCCCATAAAGATTCTCATTCAATCTCATAAGAAAAAGATGCACTTTTCTTAATTTTTCATTCTTTTCCGAGGCAACCGTGAGATTACATGTGCACTTCCCACATGAACAAATAAAAAACTATTCATAATGTTTGAGTTCTTTCTAGAGAGATGTCAGCTTTTTGTAATAATTCACAATATATATAACTTTCTGTTGGCATCTAGAAACTGTTGTATTCAACTCATGAACTCGTGGTCTATTACCAAACGAGAATCGCTCCTGGATACTCTTCCATAGACCTCAGGCCACCTCCATAAATGAGATGGTGGTCCAGGGTGTGGGTTTAATAGAGTTTCGGATCCAAGGCGGCGATAGAGAATTTATAGTCCACTAATCCTCCAAATCTAGAGAACCCTCATCAAGTTTCTTAATCATTTCATCCACGAAAGTAAACTTTTTTTGGGCTCGTAATGCTTTTTGTACGGCCGTTGCTCATCCATCATAATTTTCACTCGTCAAGACCACTTGTGTGATGATGAGACTGGGGTTATCATTGGAAGTAATATTATAAGGAGAAATTATTTTTGGACAATAGCTCCATCGACAGCAACCCCAGTTCCGACGGGTGCTCCAACCATGACTATTGAGCTTGATTTACTGGAGAATTTTCCCAACAAATTAAGATTATGATCAGCCACAAGGCTCCAATACCAAGATAAGATTACAATTGGGCACCCTTGGATTTGGACCTAACTCCACCCAAAAACTAGCTCAAAGGCAGGAGGATTGCCCAAGCCTTATAAAGGGAATTTACCCATCATAATTCAACCGATATGGGATTCATACTCTAACACAAATAGAAAGAGTGTTTCCTGTTGACACAAATAGTCGTAGTGGCTTCTTCCAAATGATAGAGACGGAAGGTTGCATGGATTTTGGAAATCCATATCAAAGATTTGCAGATGAAGAAAACATTATACACTATATTATGCATATATACAATAATGAAGAATTTGAAATAGTATTTATAGGATTAGTTGAAAGTGATGTTGTGATTAAAGGTCGTACATATTTATCCAATTCATTATGATTGTTACTCTAACATCTTGTCTTCAAGATAGCTAGATGATGTATTTATACTATTTTGACAAATTTATGGATTCTAACAAGAAAAGGGCTCAGATAGGAATTAGTGTAACTTTTATGTTCAGTATATATATTTGAAATACTTCCTTCAAAAGAATCGAATCAATTACATGATCCCCAACAAGAAAAAAGCAAAAATGATATTGACGATCAAATGAGCCACAGATATTGTCAAAGGAGAATGATTAATTAATTTTATCTAAATAACCACAACAAAAATAATGTACACGGAGTACTACTTTTGGCATGTTGGGTTTTACCCTTTCAATTTTATTGGTGCCCGAAATAGTTCCAAATCTCTAACATAAGTTAGGACATGACCCACAATGGACAGAGATCCTTTTTTGGTATTGATGCTAGTCTTCGAAATTTTATTTAGTAAACAAGAGAAGGTATATAAGCTCAATACTGGAAGACGTCAACAATTCCTAGTTTATTTGCTTAATAAACATATAGTATCGAGTCGTGAAGGCAAGCAAGTCCTTCAATTCCCCGTATGGCAGCATATGTATCTCTACAAGGATGTTGATTTTGAATCTCTCCACATGTGTTGCTTCTTTGAGACGAAGTTGATATGCTCATTGCGTATGAGCTTTCCAAGCTCTTGCCCAACGATCGCCAACGATAATGACGAGTAAGTGTCTTTATGTTTGGCGTTGTTCTTATTGACTCTTTTTTCTTTGACCAATTTTGTTTTACCAAGCAAGATTGACTTTTTACCGACCCCCAATGAGTTTGTGAGGCTGGACCTGATACTATCAAACTCCATCTCGTTAGAGCAAGCGGGAGTCCATATCAATATTATTTTTGAATGATAGTCGAGGCAAATAAAAAGAACTATAAGTGCTTATGGAAATGAAAAGAGCTCATATATAGAGCGGGTTAAACGGTTGAGTGTCTTGAGGCTACATGCTTTTGTTATGTCGTAAGGAAAATACTTCTTTATAACTGATAAATCCTTGAGCCACAAGGAGAGAAGAAACTCAAGAACATATAATTTATAACCTATTTGTTGATCCCATAGAGTATGATGAACGGGGTGCCGAGCTCCAAACATTTGGTTGCATCCAGTTATGCTGTCACATGCGCATGCATGACGAGGTTCAGCTCCTACGTACCTTGTGAGATTAATTTATGTGTTGAATTAAATACTATACTATCAACCTAGAATTTTATATCTAAATTATTCTTTCTCTTACGATCAACCAAAAACATTCCGGAGATAAGATCGAAATGACAACTATACGAAACATGGTTTAGAGGTTAATAATACAATACTACAAAATACAGTTGCTACAACATAGTATTAATGAAGCAGCCAGCTCATGCATACTTGTAAAGTATGAGCCCACAAATATACAAGCTGGCTACAAGACAGACTATGTAGGGGACCACTTGACCTACTAATTCCTAAGAGCCCGTTTAGGTAAAAAGCACATATGAACTTAAAGGCACAAATATGAATATTTGGTCATTAAAACAACAAAGGACTTATAAGCACTTTTGTGCTTAAAATAAGTCAAAAATAAAAAGTTAGGACTTTATAACTTCTTAAAAATGACTTATAAACAACTTCTGAATTTTAAGCTACTTAAAATAAGTTCACCCAAACAGGCTCTTAAGTCCTACCCATTTGTTTCTTTGATCCTTTTATTTGGCTTTTTGAGTGTGAGGGCGGATCCATCAAAAGGTAAGGGGGCACAATTTTTAAGTTGAAGACTATAACTATGCTTTGCCCATTAGTTGTCTTCCTAGTTTTCATTTCGACCCTTTTTACTTGTTCTCCTCTTGAAGAAAGAGGGTTAAATTTTTGATCTTTTTTATATTAAAGAGGTTTTGTCGTATAATAGTGTTTCCAAGAGACTGTCTGCCAAATAAGTACTTTTGATATTATTGAATAGTTGTACCGTAGCTTAATTCAATTTATAAAACACTAAAATTTAGTGTTTAGTGATATCAGTAGAAATTTCACAACGTAGATGCTGTCATCGTCATTTCCCTTTTTCTTTTGTTTCCTAATATAATCAGAAGAAAATCAACCTATGAAAAAAAAATCTCATTTATATCATTTTACATGTGACTATCACATAGATGATCAATGCGTTAAATTGTCAGTGTTAACGGAAATTTACACGTTGAAAGTTACTCCAACTTTCTAAATATTGTATTGAACTTGTCTTATACCTTATAGTAAAGCTTTCTTTTGACACAAAAAGAAGTGACAAATAGTGTTCTTTAACCTTAAAAAAAAAGTAAGTATTCTTTAAAAGATATGGAGTATATGTCATTTCAATAATTATACAAGCATGTCATTAATGACAAAAAAGATAATATTAAGATTACTTTAATATAAAAGTCTAATCTTTCTGTTGATTATCAATTCTTTTCATGTACTTGTTTTAAAAAAATTCTTAACTATGTTAAAAGATCGAAGAAGAGAATGAAGTAAGGATTAAAGTCATATCACGGTACTATTAGCAAGCTTTTGCTAGTGTAGTGTACATGTTTTTATCAAAGGTGGAAAGATGGCCGAAAATGATAAGATGACATCATGCAATACGTAATTTTAGAGAAAAAATTTATTTGTGAAAAAAATTCTACATCCCTTAGGAAGTGGCCGGAAAGTTATGGAAAAGCCAAAGGAGAGGGACCATAAACACTTTTTTAGTGTCGCATACTCGCACTCTCAACACCAAACGCCAATTGCCAATCAGAAAGTGATATTTCTTCATTTATTACTTATTTTATCTTTTAGACTAGAAAAAGTGGTTCCCGACTTGTTCTCGTGATATGGAGCAGGGTGGGTCCGACGTCACGTGCTTCCCCGTGTATTTGACGGGTCGGATATTTTTGGTTAGGTTTTACCGTATCTTTATAACACTTGGGCGTCGTTTTGTATTGATATAGAATAAAATCATCCAACTTTTTATATCAGGATTAATTAATCAATACCATATACCAAACGACTCCTTATAGTCGGTTTGATCAAGCTTCTCTAAAGTCAAAAGAAAGTGTCTGATCAAAAGATAAAAAACACTTTTGAAAAGAAGCAGAAACAGTTTTTCTACTATTAGAGAGAAGCTGCAAATTTTTGTTTTTCCCCAGAAGCAGAAGGAGAAGCAGTTTATTAAATTTTCAAGACAAAAATATGTTAGAACTAAATTGTAGATTAAACTACAATTAACCCAGGACCTATCATGTCAAATCATCAAGAATTAAAATACTAGATGCGGAAACATACCTGAATCCATAGCTACCGGTTTGATCCTTGAATCTCGTAGTTTTTGGTCTTCCAAATCTGGACGTGGTCTTGCCTCTTTCACTGATGATGGGATATCAGTAAAATAAAAACCCTACGTCTGATTTGGGGACCATAACCCTTTTATAGTAGAATATAGTTTATGTAATTCTAGTTCAGCCCATCATTAAACTAGCATTACATCTGGGTATCTACACATTAGCCCCATACTTTACGAGGTATCTAATTAGGCCCATCAACTTTAAACTTTAGCAGATCACTTTAATTGGGCCAATCTTTACAATTATTATTGATACATATGTATGTGTAAGTCCATAAATTCTTACAATCTCCCACTTGGACTACACATATATACACATAGCCTTATAATTGTATATCACCTTATGAGCTCCAAATATTTGCTATCATAAACTGAAGTACCTCTAAACAATCTCGTCCATCAATCATGTCAATATAGAACCAAGGCGGCTTTCGCTGCATTGATATCACAACTAAACCTTCCTTGATCACGTATACCAACATAACCAAATGACATAGATCAAGTATGGATGCGTAGCGTGGAAATTACATGTAATGTGATCTAGACATGCCTATTTCCAGCTGGTCCAACCGAAAAACAAGTCAGAGTGAAAAATTTACCGAATACTTTATTTCTGCAGAAATATCCTTAAAATATCCTTAATCTGAAACCATAAACCTGAAACCGTAAACCGAAAACTGAAGTGTGTCTATCAAAAGAACATTGAAAGGTTACAAACTCCCACTGAAACTGAATATCCTTAACCGACATGCCACCTGTATGAGCAATGTGCTCATGAAAAGCCTTCGGTGGTAGTCCCTTAGTACGTGGATCCACAATATGGAGTTTGTACCAATATGTTCCATAAACACCTAACCACTCTGAACTCTAACTTTAACAACCAGGAACTTTATGTCAATGTGCTTTGACTTTACTGAACTCCTGTTGTTATTGGAATATGAGACTACTAACTTATTGTCACAAAATAACCTTAGTGTCTTTCAACTTTATCCTTAATTTGTAGCCAGTGACAAGATTTTGCAGTCATATTCCATAACTTTGATACCTTATAATGCATCATAAACTTTACTGTCATGGTGAGATGAGCTATGAGTGTCCATATTACACTCTTCCTTATATAGCTCATCCACCAAATATACAAATAGAGCCTTTGCACTATCTTGGTATCTAGTGAAGTCGGTATCTAAATACTTGATTATCTTTAACTTTTCCGACTTCCTGTATGTGAGCTTAAAATCTTTTGTTCTCTGTAATTACAACATAAACCGTTGGCTACTCCTTAATTCTTAATTTCAGCATTACTCAGATATATGCCAAACATCCCAATAATGCACGCAATATTTGAACGCGTACAAACCTAAGTATGCATTAGACATCTGTAACTAAAGCACAATAAATCTTTTGCATTTTCTTAATTACAAAATCATTTTTAGAGCAATGTTTGAGACTGAACCTTTCTTCTTTAGCATAGGGGTATCGCCTGATTTGAAATCTTGTATATCAAATCTTTAATACCTTTTCAATATAGGCTTTTGTGATAATCCAAAAGTTCCTCGAGAGTAATCTCGATGTAGCTGAATCCTTATTCAAAACTTGCATCACTAGGATATTTTATCTCTAAATTCTTTATCAAAAATATCTTGGACTTACACAACAAGCCTATATCGTATGGACCAAGAAGTATATCATAGACATACAAAACCAGAGAAATATGCTTACTCCCACTGACCTTGTGGTATACAAAATAATCACCGAGATTTATCTCGAAACCAAATGAGACAATAACTTAATGAAATTTGTGATACCATTGATAAGACGCTTGTTTAAACACATAGATGGATTTCTTTAATTTGCAAATCATTGACTCTGCATTATAAAACACAAAGTTTTCTAGTTGCACATTTACTCATCAAAATAACCATTGAGAATAACAATATTGTATCCATCTATGTAGCTTAATATCAAAATATTTGATCAATGCCATTATAGTCATGAAAGAGTCTTTCAATGAAACCGAAGAGAAAGTCTCTTTATAATTGATGCCTTCTTATTTCTAAGTAAAGCCTTTAGCGATAAGACGTACCTTATAACCTATCCACGTTGCCTTACGAATCCCTTTTGGTTATAAATATCTATTTTTAACCATTGAGCTTTGCACCTTCAGCCAACTGGACAAGGTCTCGCATATCATTATCCTTTATGTGCTTCATCTCTTTATTCATGGTATCTATATACCTTTGAGATTCAGAACTTTTTATGGCTTGACAGAAGTTGATTGAATCATCTTCCATCATTTCAATTCCAACTTTATGTTCTTAGAGAAACACAATATTAAATTGCACTTCTTCTCTCTCTCTATATATCTTTTTAATGGCATTAGTTCTTGAGGTTGTAGAGTTTGTTCTTCTGGAATAACTTTTTTTTTTTTTTGAACATGAAGTTCAATGACATTGTATTGATCCGGAGTTTCTTCTTGAACTATCTCAGGTACAGTAAACTGTTTCTGAGCTTAGTCAATAGCAATCTGACGAATATCAACATATTCCTTTTCCAAGACAATGTTATTCTTTCTTCCCCTCAAACTCAACATCCTTAAAGAACTGTACATTATTCGTCTCATAATAGCCTTAGCTGTGAGATCCTAAAACTTGTAACCCCTAAATTTTTCAGAGTATCCAATAACATAGCAACTGAAAGTTTCTTTGTCCAGTTTTATTTCTTTTGGCCTAGAAGGCCTTGCCTCAGCTGGACATTCCTAAATGTGTCAATACTTTAAACAAGACCAATGCTTATCCAAAATACATAAAGGATCTTTTCAGTTGCCTTTAGCCGGAACTCTGTTAAGTAATAAGTTGCAGTTTTATTTTAAATGAATTAAACAAAGAAGCCAAATCTTGAAAGTTGTCTATGGACATTATGAGATATAGTTAACCATTCTAAGAAACTATAAAGAATTGTCCAGAAATACCAAATCTATAAAAGTTTTAAGACGTATAATTTCTTGTTGGTTCCAAATCTGTTAAGATTCATTTATTTCCTTTTATGCGATTTACGCATATACCAAAAACTGGATAAAATTAATAGGGTCGAGACTGCTGTCAGACACAAATCTCTTTTTCTCCATTTAGAGATATGACTTAGGAGACGTTTGGTTTGTTGCATTGAGTATATTAATCCATGTATTAAATTTAATCCCTTGTTTGGTTGGTATTTTGAAAGAGGTATAACTAATACATGCATTAAATAATACACCAATTGGTGTATTATTTTGTCCCTCCACCAAGGTGGCATAACTAATACATGTATTAGTTATACATGGATAAAGTAATAAATGACAACAATATCCTTCCCATTTCCCTAGAAACCAATAAAAGTCAATCATCAAAGGATATAATTGTAAATTCATTACTTTTTAGTTTAAAAATAAATCAAATATATTAAATGATAACTTTTATCTCCAATGAACCAAACACTGCATAAATTTAATCCCCGTATTATTAATTCATGTAATATTAATCCCTGTATTATTAGTCCCTGTATTACAATTCCTGTATAACTAGTCCATCAAACCAAACGACCCCTTAATATATTGTATCATAACGAAGCAAAATCTCATCGGTTAGTAAACATGCAAGGATTCTTTAAATGAAGTGACTATATAAAGGAAAACTTTAGATTATTGTAACCTCATAAAGAACCCGAACCAACCAATTTTGAATGATGAGAGAGACAATATTTTCATATCAAATGAACAACAATAACCGAATTTGTCCAACCTTGAAATGAAAATTATATTCCGTTTAAAGAAACGGACAACATAAGTCTCACTCAAATTCAAATATAAACTAGGTCTTAACAATAATCTAAGAGTTTCAATAGCTTTAATCTTAACCGAGTTGTCGTTACCACCATAGATGTATCTTTCACCATCATTAGGCTTTCGACAATTCATACATCCTTGCATAGACACACTGATGTGAGGTGTTATACTAGAATCTATCAACAATATGTGTCTTGGTACGAAATCCAGATTAACCCCATAACAAACAAAGTTCAGAAAAATATCTTTATGACTTGCAGCTCTACTTAAGAAACAACCTTCCTTAGTTAACTCTTTATATTATTACCGTAGCCGCAAGTTTCTTACTTTATGAACCTTATTGAAATTTGATTATCAAGACTGTATAATTTATATCTTTTCATTCTTGACAAATTCCTCTTTAATTTGGTCATGAATTTCTTAATTGTCATAATCTTGTTAGACATAGTACCCCTGAAAATTCCTAAAATGGCTTCCGTCATGATAATCATACACATGCATTTTGATCTCTCCCACCTTTCTACCTCCCTCTTTTCATCAGAGGTACTCTGTCCTTAAAAATGGTGGAGAATCCATCTTTAATATCGTGTCAAGATCCATGACTCCGAGAACAATATTAAAGCTCTCTTGCCATGATTAAACTTAATGTCATTTAATGCATTGAGTTGATGTTGGCATTAATATTTTGAAGAGTAATTTTAGCTAAATCAGAGAACAACAAATAACATGACAAGCTCACATAAGACTTAAACCATACTGAAAATAAATTTGAATAAAGGTAAACCCCATCTCAAGATACCGAGCACTTCATTAATATTTCATCTTTGGACAAAATATTAACTTGTAAGTGATATCTTGGCGTAGTAATCAAACAATGATAATAAAGAACATGTCGAATAGCAAATCTTCCTTTGGGCCGATTTACTATTCACACGTAAAACCAAATAATTATCACGTGTTTATTACTACAAAAAATACACATGCAATTCTGTTAAACATTGACCTTCCTTTGGGCCGATCAATGTTCACATAAGTTACACGCGCACAACCTTTTCTATTTTAAAACAAAATAAATCTCTACAAGAGAGGTCACTTTGGCAACATCAAGCTTCAATTTATTCATTTCAAAAATACATACAACCATACCAATATCCAAATTTAAATTCACCAAATAGGAACATAAAATTTCCAAGCCAAACTAAATTTATGGTGGGCCATAGTTGAATTGTTAAACTGTAAGCTTGTGTCTTTGCTTAAAGTTTTGGTTCACCAGTATATACCCAAAAAATACTTTTCTGGCAGCGTCTAAAGTTCAAACATCAGCCTTTTAATGGCACCATTTAAATTAATCATAAGCCTACATTTGTTCACTATATATAAAAATGCTAGCATGGCCTTAAGATGAGTAAATCTTTCATATGCAGACTTCAGAATAACTTAACCATTGCTATTTTTACTGAAAGTCTATACGCCATATAATTGGCACATAACAATACACTCTCTTTACCTTTTTCTTTAGTAAAATTTTAATGCACTAAAATCCATAAGGAAAATATTACATAATTCCTTAACATGTTTATAATACAAATAATTTTAAGTAGCGCCACAACCAGTAATTACCTCATTAACTTCCATTCTTAAAAGAAGAGGAAATTATAAAAATTGGCATTCTGCCATTCATAATCAGTGGCGCGGCATCTTAGGTACCGAATCTTTTCCTAAAATCTTTAGGTACTAGAAATACTTTATACCGCCGCGGTCACCAAATTCATGCCGTAATCAATTCAGAGAACCGGCTGCTATTAACCAAATCCGTACTAGATTAATGAAAGTAATCCATTATACTTTAGACAAAAAATTAATCTTAATGACTTAACATGACATAGGCTCTTGATACCACTTGTTAGAACTAAATTGTAGATTAAACTACAATTAACCCAGGACCTATCATGTCAAATCATCAAGAATTAAAATACTAAATGCGGAAACATACCTGAATCCATAGCTACCGGTTTGATCCTTGAATCTCGTGGTTTTTGGTCTTCCAAATCTGGACGTGGTCTTGCATCTTTCACTGATGATGGGATATCAGTAAAATAAAAACCCTACGTCTGATTTGGGGACCATAACCCTTTTATAGTAGAATATAGTTTATGTAATTCTAGTTCAGCCCATCATTAAACTAGCATTACATCTGGGTATCTACACATTAGCCCCATACTTTACGAGGTATCTAATTAGGCCCATCAACTTTAAACTTTAGCATATCACTTTAATTGGGCCAATCTTTAATGATAGCACTTAACATACAATTATTATTGATACATATGTATGTGTAAGTCCATAAATTCTTACAAAATATTCTTACCAAAAATATTTATTTACCATATATTTTTAATTATTTTAACCAATATATCTGTTCAAATGTTAATAAAATTTTATTCCATGTTTCCCTCTTTTGATTTAACTTTACTCCTATTAATTGAAAATCATAATATATATTTTTATTTTATTTTCTATAATTAAATTAAATGAAAAAAAACATTAAGTCTTTCATAAAAAAATGTTTAAATCTTTTGTAGTTTAGATAATATTATTTACAAACTGAATCTTAATACTATCATTTCTCGTAATTTGACACTCAAAAGTACTTTTTGTAAAGATTATCCAAGCACATTTTGTTTATAAAAGTACTTTCCAAATGAGTTGGTCAAACACAAACTGTTTATTTTTCAAAAGTACTTATTTAAAAAGTACTTTTGTCAGTATTTCTGATAAAAGTACTTTTCAAAATAAGCAGTTTCTAGCAGTTTCGCCAAACATGCTCTTATCCCTTTATGTTAGTATAGATTTCGATTTAGGTGAACGTATTTCTCAATATAGAGTTTAAGAAAAACATGAGAATTTTTAAAATTAGTCTTAAACAAGCCATATTATTAGATGACTATAATCATTTTAAAATTGAGATCTCAAACATATCATAATGTTTGTGTATCTAGAAAAAGTTTCTTACAGATGATACAATTGAAAGTTTAAATTATTTTACTAAATATAAAAATAGTCATTTTTTTAAAACGGAAATATAGCTGATAACAAATTTGACAGCCTTAATAGTTTTTAAATCCTTTTTAAATTAATTGCCACCTTAATCACCCGCCCCCTATGCTATCTTTTTGTAGCCACATGGATTAACCCATTCCATGCCCTTATTCTCCCGCATTTTCAACCCCTCGGCCGCCTTCCCTGCCTCCCTTTCCCTTCTGTTATAATCTATGCACCTCCTAAAGACACTAGAAGTGGGGTTGAATAGTGTCCACCAATTTTCGGTTTAAGAACTCGATTATCCTGAGTCAAGAACCCTGTTCTTGCCTCTACAGTTTTGCAAATTGAACACCACAACACACGTCAATCACAGACACAAGGAACACAAGGATTTTACGTGGAGAACTCCTTGCTCAAGGGAGAAGAACCACGACCCACACTCTGGGATTTTAGAACTCAATCCACTAACAACGCGAGCAAGTTTCTGATTACAAGACTCTGTAACCAAGGGGCTACACTCTAGACCCTAATCACTCAACAAAGCTAAACTCTAGCTTTACAAAGTAATCTCTCAAGAATTCACCTAATACAATCGCTTCTAAGACAAGCTAATAGGTAAAAACAATGGTCGCACAAAACAAGAGAACTTACAATTAAAGAACCTAGACAGAATGTCTAGACTCAATCTATTTAGCTCCACCAGTTGTCTTCTTCAGTTATCTCACGTAGAAAGCTGTTTGATCGCCTTTGTATGCTCTCAACTCTCTGTTTGTGAATAACTACTTTCGGCTGTATCAACTACTTGTATTTATATGGGCTTTACAACCCTAGTTGAGTCCCACAAGAAATCCTTGTAATTATGGTAAGACAAGATTCCTTGTAACTCTTTCCTTGTTGAAGTCCAACTCTTATTCGTACTTCGAAGATACAGTCTGGGCACTGCCTCTTTTAGTCTGACTAGGATGCATATTCATTCACGCGTCACTACTCCTAGTTCCGCAGGGATTTGCAACCCTCAGATCTTTTCGACCAGTCGAGCCCTTCTATTCAAGGACTAGGTTCTCCTCCAAAACTACTGAGTCCTTCTTTTTTGTCATTCTTCAAAACCAATTCTCAACACCTTCTTTTCCGGCAATTTTTACCAAAGCTAGCATCCTCAACCCCCATTGCCCTTCTTCTCCAATTTTTTCATGGGCAATTACTTCATTCTTTTTTCTTATTTTTTTCTTTCTCTTTTATCTTTCACTTGCTTCCAAATGTTGCACCATTTTCGCTTCTACCAAAAAAAAAAAAAAAAAAGAAAAAGATGAAAAACTCACAAAATCTTCAACCTTAGATTGAAAGCGGAGGTGGTGGTGATGAAAGTTAGGAGTGGTGTTTCAATTGATTTCCTTCTCCATTGAGTATACATTAAAAAACTTTTTGAAACAGAGTTTTTGAAATTGAGTTGAAAAATTGTATTTGAAAGTTGAATTTGTGTTTGGACATAAATTTTACTTGTAAAAAAGTTGTTTTTGTTAGTGGAGAAAGTTATTTTTTGAAAAACTCCAAAAAGTAGATTTTAGTACTTTTTGGTTTTTGGAAAAGTTATTTTTGAAAAAACCATCAAACTTGATGGCCAAATAGTTTTTTTGGAAAAGTTTTTCAAAAAAAGGAAAAAATATTCATGGCCAAACGGCTCCTAAATATTGTTCATGTGTATCGACGTATACCGTTTTTTCATAAAGTATACATCTAGATATATAGTGCATGCTTTGTGTATACTCTAGGTATCCTCAGTGTATCATGTGTACACCCCGAGTATAGCTAGAGTATACAGTGATTATAGATGTTATGGTTGGTGTTGTAATGTAGAATAACACGACATACAAAGTACACGTTGAGTATACACTGTATAGGTTGGTGTTATGATGTAGTATACCACGACTAAGTAGAGTATATAGTGAGTATCCGATGGAGTAGCAGGTTTGTATTATTAAATTTTTTTATTGTATCCACGAAAAGATTTGGGAAAGAAATCTTTGTGTTGGTATTCTAAAATTTTCGTCTAATTCTTTCATGGAATTTTTGTTCTGAATTTTTTTCTCTATATTTGTAATACTGCAGTTTGAGTTTTAGGGTGTGCAGTGGTGAAATGGTGGTCGTAAGGAGCGTTAGAGGTGAAGGGCTGGTGTGTTTCGGGGTAGGAGAAAGGAAGAAGAGTGAGAGAAGTGGCAGATCAGGTATGAATTGGACAGAGACGGCAGGGCTGATGGCTGGCTAAGAAAGAAAGGGCTAGCGAAATGAAGTACCGGATGAGCGATTCATTTTTATAATTTTTCCTTTTTAAACTAACTAAATGAAAAAAAGTTCGCATAAACTGAAACCGATATTAGTATTACTACCATGAATCATGATTAATGTCTCGTGCTCTCCTTTTTCAACTTTTGTTTGTTGTGTTTGCAAATGGTTTAAAAGGAACTTGCCTTTACCAAGGACTAGTTTTCGTTTTACAAACTGGAGATGGAAACCACTTGTTTTAAACTTTATGATATGGAAGTCCACTTTTGACCATGAAGTAGAGTATTGACAAATTTTTAGAGAAGAAAATTGCAAAGAAACATTATTTTCAGAGCATAGCTGATAGCACATGTAGGTCAATGTTGGGATTTCTATAGTAGGCAGATGAGGCCTTAACGGCTTAACCACTAGCCTAAGAAGAGCTAGTTATCAAGCTACGTCATTAGCTATTATCTATATTTTGTTTTTATTTTGTATTTTGTTTATAAATGTATTTAGTAAAATTTCCCATTGAAATGGTATCAGACGAGCACAATTGTCCATACAAAAATTATGTTAAACAAAGAAACAGGAAAGAAAAACGAAAAGCGAGTTGAAAGCAAAACCATATGATATTTCATTGCAACAAGGCATCTCTTTTCAAGAAAAGAACAGAAAACTGAATAGCTGTAATCTATGAAAGGAGGCAAAATTAAACATCAGATTCTCATTATCTTTGATGATAAGTATAAACATTATATCGGAGCAGTTCGCTTCAGAAACTGTGACAGTTAGAAAATAACTGAAGGCTGAAATCTCTTCGCATCATACCAAAGTTTGCTTTGTCTGTCTCCATAGTCTATCTGCATCTTCCACAAAAATTTAGCCACCTCCGGATTTGAGCGTATTACTCAACCTATAATTAGAAGAATCAAGAAAGTAGCTATTAGAATAGGAGTAAGATGTTCTCTCTGTGTGTGGGTGTTCAACTGATGTGAAAACATTTCACAAGGGACTGGAACATTAAAACTTCCTAACTTTTGGGAACCAATCAGTGTTCCAGTATATATGATTAAATTCATGCTATATAACCACCATAACAGCATCAACAACTAAGAATCTAAGCTCACCAGTCCAAGCCCTCAAAGAGGCCCTCTCCCTTGATGGCAGAAGTCTTGAAAATAGACCATTGCCTGTTTTTAATCTTGTGCAACTCCAAGGCCTCAGTCACTGCAGCATCATCAACTGCACCGGGAAGATCCTGTCAACAATAGAGTAGACTCTGAACAAATGATAGCGAATGAATACATGCCTCTCTCTCTCTATATATATATATACACACACACACCGCGCGTACGTGCAACTGGGGGCAAAGAAAGAATGGCGACTACACCTCAATCCCAAATTAGTTGCAGTGGGCTATATGGATCCTCTATTTAAAATTGCACTCTATTTGGGCCTATCATTTCATTCCAATAACCAATAGTTTTTCCATTAAGACAAATTATAAATTCTCTAAAAGTAGAGGTTCTCTAAATCTCCCACTATCCTTACACTGACACAAATATCCCTAGAGGTAAAAGAACCACACAGAAAGTCTGATATTATACAGCTTCATGATGATAAATAACATTGCATCTACTCCATGATCAAAGCTAGTACTAGCAAGGACACAAACCTGCTTGTTAGCAAAAATGAGGACAACAGCACCTTTTAACTCTTCCTCCTGGGGAAAAAAAAATTAGAACTACACATCAATGGTCATCCTCACAAGTGATACAAGTCGAGCTGATATGCTATTCCTTACAAGTCAATAGAGGTTGGAATCAGAAAGCTAAACTGGAAATCATAAAAAGATGCAATGAAAAAAAAAATGTTTAGATGACTTCCTGGTAAATAGAGTTCTGTGTTTCACAGTTTTTATAATTATTTTGAACTCCTCTTAAAAAGTTGCACCTCTTGGTAACCACACGAATGCAACTCCTCTACCATCAATAGAGATAATTACCAACTCGCTCCAAAATGGCTCCTTAATTGTGCAAACGTTATGTGCTATATGTGTTTACAAGAGTCGGAAAACATTTGAATAAGCTAGATTCAAGGATAAATATTTGACCTCCTTTAGATAAAAGCTGACTTTTGCCCATCCAACCTGTTCTCTTCTTCCTACCACCGATTACAACAGCTCCACATCCTTGAGACTCTCCTCCACTTGAGAGTCCTAAATACTTCATATGCAGTGAATCGCCCTGTTATCATATATTTGAGCACGGTATTGGATATTTCAAGCCACTCCAACTAGAATCAACCTAGATTTCCTCATATTAATGCAGAGTAGATACAGGATCTCTCATCCATGATGGACAAATATTAGTGTCCTATGCCAAAAATAACGTGTGAAATAGATATGTTATCTCTCGCAGAACCACCTGTCCTTAACCCATTCATAATAAACACATGCAATTGCTTGGTCTGGCAAAAAAGGAAGTTGGCACATTTATAAACCTTCTCTATGTCTATCTTATGCCGAATTTTGGAAATTCTGCTCCATAATCTAGAATGTTGCATCAGTCGGTGAGGAGAGCTGCCTCTAGAATCTATTTACCCACAACAGCATCGAGGTGGAGACGAGCTTCTCTAAGATGCAAATCAGTTTTATGAATAAAGTTTAACACAATAATAAATATACACATCCCACCAGAGTAATATAATGAATATCCGTGATTCAAATGCACCATTCTTTTCGCTAACCTTGTCTTTCTGTTCATTAATCTGTTCCTAGTAAAAAATTTAAAAAAAACTCCTGGATAGTTTTCTGTAGATCACCCCCAAAACTTCTCATGGATCGGAAATCTTTTTTCATCGCAGGGAACAATATTTCCATCAGAAGGGTTACTTCAAGAAGAGACCCAATCCAAATCCTTATATTGTTGTCACCTTCAGCCAATCAACATGTGATTTGTCTCCAGCCTCTTGGAAACAGATGTCCAATGCTCAACCCAGTTCACCTTCGATTACTTCTATTTCAATCCTCGTTCAGACCATTCCCTTCCTTCATCGCTTCCAATATTTACAAATCATAGAATCATCGTATAATATAAGTCCCACATTTCTGAACATCTCCAGGTTCAATTTCTTCACCTCAGTTTCATCATCTTCAACTTTTATAGACACAACTTTCAGGGTAATTTTTGGGGATGCTTTAAACGTTCAAAGAAACTACTTTATGTTCAAACAGATTTAGCAAAAACAATTTCATTTACTTTTTAACCCATGGTTATGACATTATTAGCAAATCTCTCTTTTCAGTTTCAAGCTCAATTAAACTTTTGTGTTTGGGAATCATCTTAAATTCGTGGAATGTGGAAGCACCAGTGAAGGCTGTGCAGCTATATTCCGTTCTACTAAATCTTTGTTCATTGCATAGCATTGTTTGTAAAAGTAAAAAAAAAGGCGCACAGCTCTTGGATTGCATCTATTAATTGCAGGGTAAGAGTAAACATTCCACATATTCTACAGATTTAGCTTACGGTTCTGTTTAACTCTGGTTTACAGTTTCACAGATTTTATATATTCTTAAAGTCAGTTGGGATATAATTGTGTGTTCACAATTCCTGACTAAGCAGAACCACATTGAAAAGGCAACACACACATGTATTTCTTTTGCAATACTAGCTGTGGTTTTGGTAAATCAAGTTTGTTTAGCATTTATCGTGTATGTTATTGGAAAACCAGAATAAAAAGATATGCAATATTTAGCATCAACTAGTCACAATTAGAAACTTAAATATTCAACAAGCAAAATACATTTTAGAGCAGCAATGGAAAAGTACCTCTAATATGGCATGGAACTCCTCTTTGGCAACCACGAGCCTATCAGTGTCACTTGCGTCAACAACGTAGATTATAGCTTGAGTATTAGGAAAATAGCACCTCCAGTATGGCCTAAGCAGCAAAAGAACCCATGAAGGACCTTTTCACATTTTATAAATTACAAGATGGAAGATGAAATCAACATTATGATGGCAACCAATAGAACAGACCTAGTGGGAATACAGCATCAAAAGAAGATGAGATAAGCCTTTTGAGATTAAACAGGAAAAAAAGATTAATCTACGAGAATTATCTGCAGATATGACCTTGGATGTCCATAAGTCATTTAAGCAAATTAGTTTTTGAGGCACTAAATCGAATAATAGTCCCCCACCCTCCAAAAAAAAAAAAAAAAAGAACACACACACAACAAATCCACCGAGAGAAAGACAAGCCAGGTCTGACTTGGCTTTTACAGACGCCTGAAGACATGTAATGGTTACATAAAGAGAATACGCCGAAAGTGATTATCTGAAGAAAAAAGTTTAACTTGTAGCCTACAATCTGGGATGGCTAAGAGTCAATAAACTCATTGCCAGCAGTGTGTCAAGAGCAAGTAGTAGAGATTTGTTCAAAAAGTAGGTCCAAGAGCATAACCAGGCTATGCACTCTCAAGATTCATGAATCTCAGTAGTAGAGCCCAAATATATGGAAATCTTCAGATTGTTGTATTCACTTGTTATCTGATTCACAAAAGACAAGCCACAGATGGACCAAAGACATCTACCTGGTTTCTTTCTAAACTAACAAGCAGAGACAAGACCTTTAGGGTTTTTGAAACTAAAAAAACTTTTTCCTCAACTGGTGCGGTTCCAGCCATTGGAACAAGATCTTCACGGTAAATATTATTGCTTAAAAAACTCTATCGAAGCTTCTCCTATATGTGTGAAGACCAGACCACTTATTAGAAAAAAAAAATTCAAGGAACATACAGATTTAGACAGTCAAAGAAACAAACAAAATGCTATAACATGCCCACAGGGACACACAATTTTCCAATATGAAACAACCCTAAGGCGGAGATGATTCGTCCAAGAAGATGCTCTATGACCCAAGTCCATAAAATCCTTTGGCTCTAAAAGTACAGTACATAACAGGAAGATGACCAAACACTTAGGTCATTTAACTTAGTAAAAGAAAAAATGCAAACTCTTAGGTCAGATTGACAAATCAGCCTATAATCACTGTAAAATCTAAAGAAGCGGATGTGGATTTGTTTGATCACTGCATAATTTCAACGCACAAGCATTAAACATCAATAGACTTGATTTCAGATCAAGAATGATACTGCATGTACTGAAACCAATTCAAGAAGACATCGGGCTTCAACTTTCAGCTTCATAATCCCAAATTAACTTGTTATTGCATACCCTCATGATGAGTCAAATCCTAGATCACATGGAAAGAAAACGAAAATCTCTCTTTACTTTTGCAATCGCTCCTTCATGCAGTTTTTACGCATTATAATCTATCGAACATCAAAGAGTCAAATCTTGGAAGGTAAAGAATTAAACCACTAAAGACATTGGTCATCAAAAAAAGCACTCTAGGCATTAACTAGATACGTGCAGTATGCCCACTGTTTCTAATGGAGATCAAAATTCTGCACTAATCCTTATAGAAGGTAATGTCCACCATGCACATTAGTAGATTTCAAGATAGATATAACAGACATAAGATGTACAAATCTTTTTTGATAAAGTTTGGGAGCCAATTAGAAGTTACCTTATACTAGTTTGCCCCCCTGCATTATTGGGAAAGAAAACATCATTAGAAGAACACCATGTAATTGTCTAGGTAGAAATGAAAACACATAAAAAGATGCTATACAGGAAAAGGCAAATCTGTCCAAAAAAAACACCTAAAAGAATAAAGAACTAAATTTTAAAGAAAAAAGCAAAACGAGATGAGAGGAGACCTGCCACACGTAAACAACAGTTTTTGGTCTTAACAATCAGAGAAATTTGGATCATTAAACCTCATTTTTTCGTATAATGCCAACGTCTACTTAAACATTTCCACTAAATGAGATCTAACGCTCCTCTTTCCCTGCTTAATTTTGAGCAGAAACAAAATTCAGTTTTTTTGCTCATCACTTTATCCTTCCTTTCTCTGCCTTAAAGCATATCCAACCTCAACTGATTATTTATTTTTGAATTCTGAAGGACCCATGACCAATCCCATCGAACATATTTAGTCAGTTAAAAGCATCGAAAAGCATGAAATTTAGTGTCGTATGCCCAAAAAGAAAACTGCAAAAGATAGAACTGAACTTCCGAAAACTGGGCATAATGGAAGTGTTCCTTAGTTAAAGTTGAGGAGTTTTCGTTTAGTACAGATAAAAACATTAAAAAAAGGAGCTCATTCAGATCCTTCGTTAAAGTTAAGGAAGAAACGAGCGTCTTATGAGATTAAAAGCTGGAATTAATTGAGCAAATTCAGAACAGTAGGTAGAAGAAAAGCATTCTTTTCTAACAAAAAAAAAAAACAAAACAAAAACTAGTTAGGGTTCAGGAAAATTCTCGAAAAGGATTGAATAACTCAATAACAATTACGACAAATAACAAGAACATATAGAATAATTAGTTTAAGAAATAAAATTTGGTGAGATGATGAAATGGAAGGAAGACAAAGTAAGTGAAATAAATGGAAGAGCATACCAAGATCCCAAACTTGAAACTTGATATTGTTATACTGCACAGTCTCAACATTAAATCCAATAGCTGCAATCACATAAAAATTGATATATATAAACAAATACAAGCGTAAAGCTATTGGGTTTAACAAAATATAGGGAAAAAGAAAGAGTACCAACTTGGAATAGTGGAAACAACTTCCCCCATCTGAAGCCGATCTGCAAACAAAGGAATCATCAGGAACTACTAATCAAAAGAAGCAAAAAAACAAGAATAAAGGGGAGGTGCATACAGAGAATGGTAGTTTTGCCAGCATTGTCAAGACCAAGAACTAAGATCCTAGCTTCCTTGTTCCCAAATAGTGATGAGAACAACCTAGAAAACACTAGCCCCATTGCTTCCTTCCTTCTGTACACAACAGTAATCAAAGATCAGATCTTTACAAAATAAAACTGGAATGAGTGAACTCCAAAAACATACTTAAATTTTATGAATAATTACTGGGAAAGCTCAAGGGCCTGCGAGGTGTGAATGGATCGATCCAAATTGAAACTTGGATTCTCAAGGTTCCCTTTTTAGTGCCACATGGGAACGCTTGCTTTTTGTCTTGTTTTCCATGCTATTCAAGCTAACTATTCTTATTTAAATGTAATAATAATAAATTAGTTATTTCCACATAATTTAATTTGCGGGTGTATTAGTTATGCGGAAAATGAAATCATGAACCAAACGTTGTAGTGGCAATGCGAAGTTGAATGTGGATATTAGTTCCTCCAATTGTGCAACCAAACGACTCCTTAAAGGTTTGTTTTTTTTTAAAAAAAAAAAAAAAAAGGAATTGTCTTAGTAACATCGATTGGTATATATTAATGCACTAGTCATTGGGCGCGGGCAACGTGTGCCCTTATCATTGAGCGTAATATATTTTTTACGGCCTACTAAATTTATTATGGAAAATATAAGATGAAATGGTGAACCTATTTAACCGATTTGACAATTGAATGTACACTGATTAGATATCGCCTGAAGCTGCTATGGGATCATTATATTGTATAGTGTGATGATTTTGTCTTTCAAGCTTAAATATTTTTATCAATACTAATATAAAAGTGGAAGCCAAAATGTGAAAATTCGAACTACCATTATGCTATTCTTCCTTTCTTGCAACATTGAACATTTTTAAAGCAAACTGCAAAACAATAATCATATAGACCTCTAAATTAAAAGCTTAGACATCAACATTTGTAAAAGTTTGATTTCCTTTGATTTGCATGTGGTCTCATACCGATAAATACAAACTTTGTATAAAAATAAATAAATTGTAACTCAATACATACTCTTAATGTTTATGTTCAAGCTATAAAACAAAACTCAAGAATACTCTGGATTATCAAAATTCATTTGAAGTTGGAATACTCTATTTGGCCTTTTTCCCACTGCTCACATATCACTCCTTCATAGACCATGTTCCTATACATTAGCTTGTGGTCAATTGCTTTGTCATTAGAAAAATTCTTGCCTTTAATATTGAGAACCGAATCTGAAAAATCAAGGACGGTTGGGCCCTAGACTTCACTCTATTAGCCCTACTAAATTTACAATTATAGTTTAAAAAATTTACTCCCAACATAATTAAAAGATCATAGACAAATGATTTTGCAAGAGCAAGCCATGTTTATTCTCCAGCAGCAACATAATATTATCTTAGCTATAAATATTAGATGGTTTAAAAGGATCGAAGTACCTTATCTAGTGACAACTCAAGGATCTAATTTCTTCTTTTCAAATTTTCAGCGATAGTACCGGCCAATTAAATAATTTTTAACACCAAACCTCTTTTGTCTTATTATTTTTCGCTCGTCATGATCCATCATTCATCGTTGTCCTCTTCCTTCTTCTTCTCTCTGTACGTCCACAAGAGAAAGAATTTGTGAATATTCTTCCTTATACATGAATGAAAATAATTACAATCTTTCAACTAACGAAGAAATAAAAATGATATTTAGTATCTCTCTAAAAAATTTTGAGTTAGTGAAAGGGAATCCTTAAAATTATTCTGAAATATATCATATGCGGTCCAACTTCATATCTTTGAAGGAGCATTTCACTAATAAAAAAAATGGACCAAGAAGCCAGAAATATAAACCTCTTAATTTAAAAATCAAAAGGAATGACCACAGAGGAGAGTGAATGAGCCAAAAGCAATCTATATAGGACATCCTTCTTGTATTGTTTTGCTGAGAGTCAACTGTCAAGAGCTTCCAGTGTACCATGACTCTCTCTCCCATATAGCTAATAATTTTTGCTAAAGAATTAGTAGAAGAATGGAGAAGACAATACACTCCAAAAAAGGAGAACGTGAGATTTCAATTATTGCTAGTAGTTTTGGGGTACTCATCTCTTGTCATGCACCATTGTTATTATATCAGTAAAAGGTGACCATTGGGATACCTTTTTACATTGAAGAGAGATTGGTTCATATTCTATCAGTTGCAACTCATCGAATTCTTCGTGTAATTGCTGATAACGGAGAGAGTGGTACCTTTGAGTTGTACCTACTTCCTTGTACAATGTATATAATAATATGTCATTACTAAGTCATCATTTATTTATTTATTTAAACGTTAATAATTCATCAATTTAGAAGGATATTTTGGTCTTTCACATTTTGATTTGAGGATTCCTATTTTTATATTAGTATGATATGGTTAGAGATAGCAAATGGGTGGGTTGGATCGGATTTGGATGGGTTGAAAATGGATTGGCAAAAATGGGTTGGGTTGTAACTCACCCATATTAATATGGGTAAAATATGGGTGAGTTACAACCCAACCCATTTTTACCAATCCATTTTCAACCCATCCAAATCCGATCCAACCCACCCATTTGCCATCTCTAACCTCTATTGGCGGCCATTTCAAGCATTTGGTAAGTGGAATTCCAACGAGTCGTTATATCTTGACGAAGCTTCTTCGAACATGGTAGCCCAAGATCTTTAATGCATTCCACAAACTTCATAATTCTTTCTTCCGAATGTTTAATATGCTTAACTCCTTCTCTAACTTTTATAATAGATTTATCAACTTCTTCCAAACCCAATTTCACTATTAAATTCAAGATATGGTTCGCACAACGAATATGAAAGAACTTTCCTTCACAAATAAGTGAATTTGTTAGAGACAAGTGTTCCTTTAAAATATCTACCACACCCTTATTGCAGCTAGCATTATCTAAAGTAAGAGAAAAAACCTTCTTTTCAATACCCAATTCCTTAAGAAACTCTATCATTAAAGGACCCAAAACTAAACCAGAATGTGGAGGCGGCACGTGGCGAAAAATCAACACTCTTTTTTGAAGACGCCAATTCAAATCAACATAGTGTGCGGTTAAACACATATAACCATTTGATGCCACAGAAGTCCACAAGTCTGAAGTCAGACAGACTCTACTCGGAATCATTACAAGTTCAGACTTTAAAAACTCTTTTTCCCTATCATACAATTTCAAAATATCAGCCTTGGCAGTATTTCTTGAAATAGTTTTTACTCTCGGATTTAAGTACGAGTGGATATCCCTGTTTCCTTGATGTTCAACAAAGCTGAAAGGGTAATTATGTTTCAAAATGGCTACAGATACTTTCTCACGATAAACTTTTTGATCAATTGGTGCATAGTTATCATCCTCCTGCCTCTGTTCCGAGTGCTTAGCTACATGACGCTTCATATTTGAAGTTCCAGCATCCGCTGCAAATATTGCCTTACAGACCCGACAGTGTGCTTTCAATTTTTCATTATTACTAGTGCGAGGCAATTTAGAAAAAGTTTTTCAAACCTCAGAAGTGCGTTTTTTAGCTCTTTTTGATGGGATTGATGAACTAACCTCACACGATTCCTCATCCACATCCATAGACATCTCTATACTGTTGGAGAAATAAAAAAAAAATAAGAATAAGAGAAAAGAAGAGGCAGAAAATAGTTCAGTGTATAAATTTTACCTGTTTGGAGTCCAAAAATTGCGAACTGGTTGAGTGGAGAATGAAGATGAGTCGCTGGATGATTTTGGTGTTTGAATGATTTTGGTCTTTGAATAAACTGAAGTAAGATACGGTTGAAGCCTTGAAGGTCTGAAGACTCTGAACTTGCAAATATGGGTAATTCTATTTACGGGAGAGTGGAGATAGGGAGGAGTGAGGAGAGGGTTGTATTTGGGTAATTCTATTTACCCATATTTACCCAAATACTTTATGGGCTCAAATATGACTTGGGCCCATATTTTACCCAATTAAAAATGTAAGTTATCCAACTAAATAAAATATGAGCTAAATGGGTAAATTATCAAATATGGGCTCAAATTGCCAGCCCTAGATATGATATACCTGAATGCTTAATTTGAAGGAAAATATTGAAGCATAATTTTGCTCAAAGGAACCATTTTCCCCTATAAATCTAGCTCCCATTTGTTTATAAAATTGAGAACATTTTTTGGGGATTTTTGGGAAAATTTTTGTTTGGACATACTTTTTGATCAATTTTTCGTCAAGTTTTGAAAAAATCAAGACCACTTTTTGGGAGTTTTTTGAAAAATTATCTTATATTATCCACAAAACTTCAACTATTTTTCAAGTAAATTCTATGTCCAAACACAACTTCAAGTTCCAAAAATTATTTTTAAACTCAAATCCAAAAACCCAAATTCCCAAGTTTCAACCAAATCTATGTCCAAACGCTACCTAATCAAAGATATAGTGAGAACGGAAACACCCTTGCTAAAGAACACCCCCCTTTAATGGTTGTCAATCTTAATTAGTTGAATCATTGAATTTCATAATTTTGATAACCAAGCATACGGAACTTCAAAAAGTTTCAGTTTCATAATAGTACCTTAATCTTAACAACAAGGGCGGTCTGAACCTCAGTTTAATGGTAACAAATACTCTACAAGATTTTTTGTTACAACACTATTGAGCGTTCGTGAAATGAGTGTGTGGAGATTATACCTGTCAATCAGGCCAGGACCGGACCGGCCCGTTAAGAGTCGGCCCATCGGTCCCGGTACCGGTTCGGTCCGGGACATTACTGGTCCGGTCCGAACTGGTCTTTTTTTCAAAAAATTGAAGCCCGGCTCGGCCCTTAGCCCATTAAGCACCAGACTGGCCCGGTCCGGTTTTTTTTTCTTTTTCATATTTTAGCTAAGCCTATCACTTTGTACCTGCAATTGGAAGGACATATAATCCTATATAAAAAGAGAAGAAATGTGAAAGCAGGAAAGAAAGGTGAAAGCAGGAAAGAAAAGATCAAACATTTTGAGAATCATATACTTTGACTCATTGATGGAAACCAAGTTTAATCACTATGTTAATTTGATGCACTACTCATGAAGTAAAAGATCACTGTTATTATTTTAAGTAAGTACTATCTCATCATTACTATAGTACGCTTAGTCAAATAGATACAACTTTAATACTTAAATTCTCTTACAACCAAGAAGATAAGTTGTATAAAATACTTAATTAATATATATTCTTGATTAGCAATGAAAAAATAGTAAATGAATATGTTCATTCGTTGTACTTAATGAAGCTAAAAATATCTTTGATACTATTGCATATTGAGGAATTCTAAAAAGGACTAAATGCTACATTATATTTTGTATGATTCTTGGCAAAGCATGTCTCAATTTCTCTTGATATATAGTATAATTTTTTTATGAAAAAATCGGTCCGGTCCGGTCCACTGATGGGCCAAAGCCCGGTCTTTTACCGGTCCGGTCCATCGATGGGCCAAAGCCCGATCTTTTACCGGTCCGGGCTAACCGGTCTTTTTTCTTAAGTCCGGTTCGGCCCGCAACCCGGCTCCTCCTTGTTCCGGACCACTTATAATGAACCGGTCCGGTCTTTTACCGGTCCGATACTGGGCTAGCCCGACCCGATTGACAGGTATAGTGGAGATTCATATTCACTTTATTCTGAGCATTAGCCTTTGCAGGTCATTTTATTCCATGTTTGAGTGGCTTTTGCTAGAGAAGATCATTTGGTATTTCAAACTTGGTTTAATGGTAAAAAATTTCACACCTTTCTTGTCTTTCTAATTCTAATCATACGGACAAAAAAATACTTGTCGCTCTTTCTCCATTTTCTACTTCTACTGTATATGCCGTATTGCTCTCCACAATCCAAACATAAGAAGAGTGATGAAAATGTAATGATATTTGTGTATTCAAGTGTTGGTTGAGCAATGATAGTGAGAGGAAGTTAGTAGGGGGATTGGCATGGCAGGTCTCCCCAAGTCTTTTTTGTGTGGAAAAAGGCTCAAGTTTTAAACATGAATTCTAGGGTCCTCATTTAATTAGTGTTATTAACTATGTAACATTCTCACCCCAATGTTTTATAAGTTGCGCAATAGTCCATGCATATAAAGTAGTTTTTTGCCAAATTTGGCCATTCCCTAGCTGCTTTCCCTCTCTCCTCTCTCCCCCATTTTCCCTCCATTTTTCCACATTCCATTCCCGCCCAAAGCTCCACCATAGCTGCTGAGCTTCCTTTCGTATTTCGAAATAATACCCATTCCACCATAGCTGCTGAGCTTATTATCTTGAATCTCCTTTCCAGTTTTAGGCAATACAAGCTGAGATCCCCCACATTTGGGTTATACGGAATTTCGTTAAATCTGGTCGTCGTTTCTTATCCATTAAAGGAGAAATCTTGTTCCTCCAATTTTAATCGTATCAATCCAGTCATATCCGGTAAGTGTACTAAATTTTCGAACATGTTTTTTGTTGTTTTTGTTGATTCGGGGTTGTTACGGATTCAGTTCCTCCGAACAATCTGCGTGAAATTCCAAACACCATTTCGACTTTCCTATGGCCGTAATTGTAATTCCAAACATATCGCTGGCGTTTTACGCGGCGTATGTATATTATTGGAATTTTCACAGATAATGTTCGGAACATTCTTTAGGATGTTTGAGCGTTCTGTTGAAGTTTGGAACATCTTGCATTAAGCATCGAAAAAGTGTAAGGTGATGTTCAGAACGTCTTCATGAGATGTTCCAAACGAGCAATACTGAGGTTCGGAACATCTTGCATCGAGCAATGAAAAACTGTAATCTGATGTTCAGAACGTCAGGAAGATGTTCCAAACGAGAACATTGAGGTTTGGAAACAAACTGTATAAATATTAGTAATACTAATAGTTATTACTAATAGTTGGTCATTCCAATTTATTGCAGGTGACCATCGATGGGTGAGGTTATATTGGGAGTTAATTATCAAGGTGAATGGGTGGAGCGTTCTAAATGTTATGCTTGGGTTCCGAAGGTTAAAGAGTCAAGACCCATTCTTGTGCCTAGAGATGTTACGTATGATGTTCTACTTAACAAAATCATCGGAAGTTGGGGGATAAGAGACAATCCGAGGGATATTTGCATTACTTACATGCTGAGTGTTGCCGCAAATCAAAAGACTCCTCCCGTTACAATAAGAAACGACGATGATGTACGCCTTTATATGGCTGACGTTGATCGTAATGGTGCTAGGCCCACACTAAGGGTAATTGTGGTTTCAACGACGGAGGAATGTGTTGGTTCTAATGACCAAGAAATGCCAAATATTGGAGGGCATGATTTTAGTCAGCGATTGGATGACTTACATGAAGAAGTAGCAGAAGAAGACAGAGGAGGAGGGGTAGAAGAAGACAGAGCAGGCGTAGATGTAGATGAAGAAAAAGAAGAAGAAGTAGAAGACAAATATGTAGAGGAACATCCTGCCATTTATACCCCTGTGTTTCCAACACAAAGCAGCGAGCCGATATTTCACTTCGTTGATGGCACAGGTTTTGAAAAAGGTATGACTTTCCCCAATAAGAAAGAACTGGTCACCAAATTGAAGATTGCAGCAGTTAAACATCGTTTTAATTACAAACCATTGAAGAATACTGCAAAGATTTTTAATGCTAGATGTTTAGATGTGAAATGCAAATGGTGGTTAAGGGCAATGAGGTATAAAAGTAATGATAGGTTCTACATTAGCGTTTACAATAACATGCACACATGCGGTGTCCAACATCATTCCAGTCATAATTCACACGCCTCTGCCCGGATAATTGGTGAGTTCATGAAAGGTAAATATTTAATGGGAAAAGGTCCAACCACAAAAGCTGTCAGGGAGTCCCTTAACAACGATTTTGGTTGTAAGGTTAGCTACTGGAAGTGTCTTAGGGGCTGTCAATTTGCAAAATCTTTGACACGGGGAACACATGCGAAAGGTATTGAAATTCTTGATGCTTATGCTTATATGGTTAGGAGCAAGAATCCAGGAACCAAGACAGATTTGAGGCTTTCTAGCACAGGGAAGTTCTTGTATTTTTTTCTCTCTTATGGAGCGTGGATCAGGGGATTTACTTACGTGAGAAAAGTCCTAGCCGTTGACGGTACACATTTGTCTGGCGAGTATGGAGGGGTCTTGCTGTCTGCTGTTGCTCAGGATGCAATGAGTCACGTATTCCCTGTTGCTTTTTGTGTTGTAGACAAAGAGTGCGACGACTCATATGAGTATTTTTTCGAACAATTACGCTGCATAGTTTCAGATAGTGAAGAGTTGTGCATAGTTTCGGATAGACATCCGAGCATCTCGAAAATGGTCGCCCAAGTGTTTCCTTCTGCACACTATGGAGTTTGCATGTGGCACCTTGGTGAAAGCATCCGAACAAAGTTTCAGTTTGGATTCAGTCTTCATAAATACTACACTGCAGCAAAGGCATACATGGTAGAGGAATTCAATGATGCTATGAATGAGATCAGGGCTATTGATTGGAGGGTAGCGGATTATCTTGAAAATGTTGTTGGCTATCATAGATGGAGCAGATTATATTTCCCAGGAAACAGGTAATATTACTGTCTGCTTTCAATATGTTCCAAACGTCACATTGCGCTCTCCGAACATAACATATATGTTCAAAACATTATAGGAATATTTATTTTCCGATGATGTTCCGAACTCATTATCGGAGTTCTGAACGTGTGAGTCATGTTAGGAACATCACTAATGTTCCGCACTTCTTATTCCTATATCTTCACTTGTGCTTTATGCTAGGAACATGTTTTGACTATTATAATTTTTATTCTTTTTAATAGGTTTGAAGTTATGACATCAAACATAGCTGAGTCCATTAATTCCATGCTGAAAGAGCAAAGAGAATACCCCATTGCTGCCCTCTTGAAGGATATAGGTAGGAACTTTGCGGAAAAATTCCACACTAGGGCCATGAAGTTAATCAACCACCCAAATTTATGCGTCCCAGACGTTGAAATAAAAATAAGGAAGAATAAAGAAGCGGGAGACAAGCTAGTTGTCAACAGGAAGGGAACTTATGGTTTCGAAATCATTAGTCCAGGGCATGAGGCAGAAGTTGATCTATATGAGAGGACATGTACATGTAGGGAGTTCGATCTTGATCAGTTACCTTGTGTACATGCTATGGCAGCAATTAGGGGGTTGCATGGCGATGAATATGGAAGTAGAGTGTATGAATACACTTCTGGATATTACACAACACAAGCATACATCCTTGCCTATGCAGAGCCTGTCAATGCAGTACCTCCTGAAGAATCATGGGTCGTCCCTGCTGAAGAGATACTTTATCCAGTGCCTCCGCTCCCAAAGCCGAACAACCGTGGAAGGAGAAGGGTTAACCGGATTCGATCTATTGGGGAGCGTCTTCCAAAGAGGAGAAATAAATGTGGCAACTGCAAGAGATATGGGCACAAGAAAACTACATGCCCCGGTGTTCGTAGTGGAAATGAGGCTACAAGTCAGCCTACGAATTGAGTTTGTGAATTGGATATTTATATCGTCCTCGTTATAATTTCAATTATTTGGATTATTTGGATATTTATTGAATTGCATAATGGACTTTTCGTCCTACTTGTATAATTTATCTTGTGTAAATATTTGACCAAATTTGTTTCTTAACTTATGGTTTGCACAGATTTGCTTTACTGCATCTTTTGTGATTATGTTGTGCACATAATTGCATATTGTTCGCAACACATCCATTTTGTTTAGGATATTATATGTGATGTTCCGAACGATGTCAAGGCATGTGAAAGCTTGTGAGGTCTTTATTTCACAATTCACAGTCGTAGCGTTTACCAAGTGCTACCTTATAGGAAATGTTCGGAACCTCGTGTCGTTGATATTATATTATACTTTTATACGTGACGTTCCGAACAAGCTATTCAAAATTTAAAACACACAAACGGCTACAATGAACAGTTGGGAACGCAAATACCAATACACTAAACGGCTAAAATACAAGTTGGTTACTGCAACAGTCACGTCAAAAAACACATTGACACTTGTAAATATGCGTCCCTTCATTTGCTTCAAAACATCTATAAATACCTCCACTTTGATGAACACTCAATTCACAATTCATTTCGCATTAACCAAGTATTACGTTCAGTTTTCACTAGTTTCTATAGCAAAGAAGAACAAGTTGAGGTACTCAAGTTTTCCATATTTTCTGCCTTTTTTCTAAAATGATTTCTCCATCTAATCCGTTTATATTTCCTTAAACATAACTATCCACTTTGATTCTTTTCTAAATTTTAAACAACTTTTCATGCAGATGGCCAATAACGCATTAAACGATCCATGGAATAAGTACCACCGAGTCCGAGAGCCTCCAAACAAGTCGCTTCCCATAAGACTGCTAGACGTGCATTATGAAGTTGTTGACATCAAAGAGGTAGCAGATAATTGTGAGAGGTCCATTCAAACACTCGAGACAAAACTTGAGCAGATGCAATTGCAGATAGATCGGATTGAAAGGATTTTGCAAAATCAATTCGGTGGAGATCCAAACAATAACGAAGACGCTATTATATATTAGATGTTTAAGTAGTTCTACTGTTTATGAATATGCTTTTGTATCTCTGTTCAATTAATATTATTATGAAGGTCTTCAATTAGTACTGTTAAACTGTCTCCAAACCATCCTGTTTGCTTATAGTTCGCAGCACATCAACTGTCGTTTAGGATATTATAGACGATGTTCCAAACGACAACTTGGTCTACTCCATTTCTGGAAAACTTAATAAAATCATACAGCACGTTCGGAACATAATATGTGTGTTCCATCATGAAAACAAATGTTCGGAACGTAACGGTTATGTTCCAGATACAACTGATGATCATTAACATTATCCACGTCCAAATATCAACGGGAAGAAAACAAATGTTCGGAACTCCAGTAATATGTTCGTCACATTAAACAGCCGTTCGGATCGCACAACTGTTAATGTTGTTATCTTCGGGAGAAATGATGATCCATACATATAACGATGTTTCGAACATCAACGGGAAGTTTGTCGCGTTCATGCGATGTTCCGAGCGCGAACTTCTATTGTTGCTATCTTCATCACACTCTTCACATCTAGAGTGGTTCGAGTGACAAACAATGATCATTATATACCTACAAAGGACCCAATATACCTGTAAGAGCGATAAATTCATCCACTTTCATCACAAAGACCATTTAGAGTAGTTTGTGGGACAAATGGTTATCCTTATGAGTAGAAATGGACAAGTAGAGTCGTTAGAGTGGGAAATGATGATCATTATGACTAGGCAGGACCCAACAATACTTGTAAGAGTGGAAAATGATTATCAATATGATAATAAATGAACAACTACACTTGTAAGAGTGAAAAATGATGATCACTATCACTATAAATGACCAACTATACTTGGTGTAGGGAGAAATGATGATCCATACATATAATAAATGACCAACTATACTTGTAAGAGTGATAAAGGATGATCATTATACCTAAAAATGATCCAAGATACCTGTAAGGGTGCATTATGATGACCATTATGTGTAGAAATGGCCAACTAGAGTTGTTCGACAGACAAATGATGATCCTTATAATCTAGAAATGACCCAACATACCTGTAAGAGTGTCAAATGATGGTCATTTTAACTAGAAATGACCCACTATACTTGATAGGGTGACAAATGACGATCACTATCACTATAAATAACAAACTATACTTGTTATGATGATCCATACATATAACGATGTTTCGAACATCAACGGGAAGTTTGTCGCGTTCATGCGATGTTCCGAGCGCGAACTTCTATTGTTGCTATCTTCATCACACTCTTTACATCTAGAGTGGTTAGAGTGACAAACAATGATCATTATATACCTACAAAGGACCCAATATACCTGTAAGAGCGATAAATTCATCCACTTTCATCACAAAGACCACTTAGAGTAGTTTGTGGGACAAATGGTTATCCTTATGAGTAGAAATGGACAAGTAGAGTTGTTAGAGTGGGAAATGATGATCATTATGACTAGGCAGGACCCAACAATACTTGTAAGAGTGGAAAATGATTATCAATATGATAATAAATGAACAACTACACTTGTAAGAGTGAAAAATGATGATCACTATCACTATAAATGACCAACTATACTTGGTGTAGGGAGAAATGATGATCCATACATATAATAAATGACCAACTATACTTGTAAGAGTGATAAATGATGATCATTATACCTAAAAATGATCCAAGATACCTGTAAGGGTGCATTATGATGACCATTATGTGTAGAAATGGCCAACTAGAGTTGTTCGACAGACAAATGATGATCCTTATAATCTAGAAATGACCCAACATACCTGTAAGAGTGTCAAATGATGGTCATTTTAACTAGAAATGACCCACTATACTTGATAGAGTGACAAATGACGATCACTATCACTATAAATAACAAACTATACTTGTTATGATGATCCATACATATAACGATGTTTCGAACATCAACGGGAAGTTTGTCGCGTTCATGCGATGTTCCGAGCGCGAACTTCTATTGTTGCTATCTTCATCACACTCTTCACATCTAGAGTGGTTAGAGTGACAAACAACCACTTAGAGTTGTTAGAGTGGCAAATGATGATCATTATGACTAGGTAATTAAAGTGAGATGATCAGTATCACCCTAAATTACCAAGCATACTTGTTAGAGTGACAAATGACTGCACATCCATCTTTGTGGTTTCGAACATGCTAAATATGTTTGTCACGTGAAGAACACGTTCGGAGCGGCATATTTCGATATTGCTATCTTCATCGTTCTGTTAACGGATTTGTTCAGATCAGATCGCGATATACTTGAAACATGAAGTGTGTCGTGCGGAACGACATAGGGTACATTAGTAAATTATAGGACAAAATAACAATTTCAAATGAAATTTCTTGATCATTACTGCACAAAACATAACAATTGGAAATATAGAAACTAAACTATGAACCAACACTTGATCCAAGTACAGAATATGAGAACGATTAGCACCACGACTATTAGTACCCCAAAACCCAATTTTTTCCGCCATAAACGTGCCGCTTTCCTCTCTTCTTCAACAGCTTTCAACTTCTTAAGTAGACCCCATATTACTCTCTTTGCTTGATCTGACATCTCTTCATCATGCCATCTAAAGTAGTTGCAGCCATTTGCCTACATAAAAAAATAAAATAAAATAAATACAACAAACAAATAAATTCAAGAAAGAAAATAAACGCACCACCTAACCTGACCATATTTGCATCCGTAAAACCTCCTTCCTGGGTTTAGCTGCGTCCACGATGTTGTTAACTTCGCATAATCTCCACATCGACAAAATGGTACAACACTGCCGCTATTAACGGATCTACTAGACATTTTAATCTGGATGTTTGATGTAATTGTGTAAACTTGTTTTACAAATAATGAACGCATATATAATGTGTTGGGTGGTGTATTTTTATTACCGTTGGTAAATAAATGTTGTTCACGCGCCCAATGTAATAATCTATCACGACATTGGGCTAGATCGAAATGATGTTCGGAACATCGTGTAAAAGATATGTTACGCGAATTATACTTATGTACACTGCCGTTCCGAACAAGAGATTCAATATTTGAAATTCAAAAAGGCTACAATACAATTTCCAAATACCAATACACCTATCATCTAGAGTAGTAGACTAGACTTGGTTTGCAGGTAGGCCGAAATGATGTGCGGAACATCATTTCGTAGACTAGACTAGGTGAACATCATTTCGTAAACTAGACTAGGTCTGCAGGTAGGTCGAAATGAGGTTCGGAACATCATTTCGTGGATACGTTACACCAATTACACTAATATAGGCTGACGTTCGGAACCTGTTCAAAATTTGAAATACAGAAACGGCTGCAATACAACCCGCTCAAATACCAATACACGAAACGGCAACAAACGTTTCGGTTGCCTCTCTCAACTTCTATAAATACCCAACGGCTCAAAGCATTTCAATCCATATTCATCAACTTACAATTCAAGGAATCACAAACTATTCATCTTCAAAAATGGCACGTCAACCACGAACAAGAGGAGCAAGAGGATCCTCCACGGCCAGAGGAGCCTCCACGGCCAGAGGAGCCTCCACGGCTAGAGGTGCCTCCACGGCTAATATAGCCTCCACCTCTAGGGCATTATCATTTGCAGACGAATCACAAACTGAAAGGGCTATTGACATATTGGAACAACTAAGGGCAGAAGTGTGGGGTTGGAAGTTCCAGTTTGAGGGATTCCTACATGACTACAAAAAGGACGTCAGAAAGATGGCGAAGGAAAGGCGTAGGATCACAAGAATACTCAAAGGGCTGCTTGCTGATAAGGGGATCCATTACCTTGACTTCTACTCCTCTCCTTCACGCTAGATTTGGATGTTCCTATTAATGTTATTATATATTTCTTTTTGAATCTTTATAATCTAGTATGTTTTGGTAGAATGCTAGTATAAGTAGCATTCCTTTTGTAAAGCACTGACAGTGATGTGCAGTTTCTCCATTTGAATGCTAATATAACTAGCATTCTTTTTTGTAAAGCTCTACAATGATTATCAATGGAAATTACTTTTATCTAGTTCAGAACTCCATGACGCCGTTCAGAAAGGTTTTGAGTCGTTCTGGAACATTATTAACCTTTATACAATTAGAGTATCTCGTTTGGAACATCGTTATTCCACGCAAAACATATATGTTCCGAACATCATGTTAAAATCTAAAAGGTACAGCAGTTACAATATTATCTGTTGCGCTCGTTTGAGTAGTACATAACGGTTACGAGTTTCATCAAAAGTCACTTTCGATAAAGCCCTTCCCAACAGACTCGTCGATGGCCCCTTTCTTCACATTCACAAGGGGAGCACCTATAAGTGGAGCATCGAGTTCACATTCACATTCCAGGGTAAACTTAATTAAATGTTGCAGATGTTTGGAACATCACTTTGAATTTCAGGAACAGATTGATGTCGTTCTGGAACTGATGTAATAATCGTCAATATTTAATATTTAAGCACATCAAAAGTTGTTACTGTTAAGTGTTACTTGTTACTTGGCTAATAAAATAAAAGTCATCCATACCTAATTACATTACCAAAAAAAAGTTAAAAGATTATCCAAATATTACATATTCCCCAAATCAAGGCTTCATTTTACCGTCGTAAATATAAACGGCTAAACGTCGCCTCCACCGATCAGCCTCATTGTCATTAATTTTGCCCATGGGGGTGTTTGTAATGAGATGCTCAATGTACATCAACGCGAACACTCCACAGGATTGCCCTGTTAGATTTTGTGGACAAAGTGATCTTGGCACTCTCTCGAACAACCACATGTCTCCTTTATTACACATCGGATCCAATTCTTTGAATAGCTTAGAATTTCTGACATAGATCGGGAACATGTACAGAATGGGAACAATTATTGGCAAGAACTTTTCATCATCATTAACACCATGATTGCAATCATACACCCAAACCTTCGCTTCAACCATGTCAAACACCACCAACACGTAGTGATTGTCGTTGATGTTGAAGACGGCGAAGATCCTCTTAGCACCAGCCCAACACCTACCCCCTGGGTAGGGTAGCTCTCCATGTGCATACTTCAGATACTCCTCATCAAACTTATACGCATTCAACGCCTCATCCAGCGGTATCTTATCATCCTGCGCATCTTTTTCCAGTTGGTAGTAGCGTTTTTTCATCATTGTCAAGAATGCCATATCCAGAATGAGGTCACTTTGATCGTAATGATAGGGGTAATTCAAATGCCTCTCCCGCATCATTGTCAACACAGCTTCAACATACTGCAGAACATATAAGAGAGACAAATAATAATTGGAGTATAAGTGAGTGAAGGAAATTTCTGTCTTTCCGAACATCATTCCATGTTCGGAACGACTGCGTGATGTTCTATAAATCTATGAGAAGCTAGAAATGCTTTTGTTGATCCAAGCATACTAATGATGTTCCGAACACAGTTAGAATGTTCCCTACAACAATGTGAAGTTCAGAAAATCATTCTAAAATAAACTTACAATGTCCCACAGCCACACAGTCTTGTCCATCAGGTCTTTGAAATCTAGGTAATTCATCGGCATTCCAAGAAAAACATCTTTTTGTTTCTTCCTCTTTTTCATAAATGTGGTCAAGGCCATAACTTTTTTCCGCTTCAATGGCTTGTAAATATCCACTTTCAGACTAGGCCACTCTTCTTCCTCCTTCTTCTCCTCTTCTGTTTGTGGTGATTTCACAGCCTTTGCAGGTTTTACAATTGTTTTGCGCTTCAACTGCTCAATCGTCTCCTTCACGGCCGCCATCTCCATCACCATGCCTTTACGCCAATCGTCGCACTCTTTGCAATTGCAACTGCTACATTTGGGGATGTCGAATCCATCACCACCAGAAGAATCACCTTTGATTTGCTCAGAAGCACCATCCTTTGTCTCGTAAGGCACGATCTGTTGCTCATAAGCCACCATCCTTTTCTCATAAGCCACGATCTTTTCATCATAAGCAACCATCTTTTGATCGTAAGCCAAAATCTTTTGCTCCATTGCTTCCCTCCATCCGCTGCATTCACCACATTTGCAGCCTCTGCAATTGGAGCTCCTCTTCACTATACCAACTTCAGTGATACCGGCAACTTCAAACTCACCGCGAACTACATCACCATCACCTTTGTTTCCAATGTCAATATTTACATCTTGCAGGCCACCAATTCCCTCTTCCTTGTATTCACCATCACTCCCAAACATCGTCGTTTCTGGGGCTTCCATAGCTTTAATTTCTATCACTTGTCTTGGAGGGGTTGCAGGATTGTTGTTGAAGATACAAATTGTAGTGCCACCAACAAGGCCAATGCTGCAAGCATCCTCAAACACTTTACAAAAACGATCTATTGTGTCGTCCTCTGAGTCATCAAATGGCATGAGGTCTAGAAAGTAATCCATGTCCAGCTCTTCATCGGTAGGAATGAGGAAAGGGTGAACAACCTGTTAATATACCCAACAACATTAAATAAATATCAACTAAATTTTAAGAATCTTTTAATGTTGTTTGGAACAAAGTCTTGTTGTTCGAAAACATCGGAAAAGGATGTTCCGAACATTGTTGACTGTAGAAGTTGAGGGTTCTTCATTAAGATGTTCCGAACATCAATTAGAAATATCTCAGCAACAACGAGGTTGTTCCAAACATTACATAACATATATGGAAAACGGAATACTTACAGGAACATCTTGTTGGTCAAACAACCTGTCCGTATCTCTTTCACAAATTTCAGTAAGCCTGTTTATGATCCTTGGGATTGTTTTTTCTTTTGGCAAATCCTTTGGTCTCAAGGCAGGAATGGCTTTATGAGCCCAGGCCATGAATGCCCATGGAAAGCCATAAAGATTGTAAGTCTGGCTTCCTTCTGCACGAGGTTCCATTGGCTTGATCAGATATTCCATTGTTAATTCAAAACTCATCCTACCCCAAGGATAACGCTGGAATGCCGCAAGATCAGCGGACAAGCACACCACCCATTCCTCTATTCCATATTTGGAATCCCTCGCACACAGAATAGTATGAACAAACCAAGCCATGCACAGATTTAAATACCACTTCTTGGGACAGGTTCTAGAACATACCAACTCAAGCAAGTCACCAGACTTCACAGCTTGCTTTTTCTTCGGCTGTTTTTGTTTTTTGGGCTTGTTGAACTTCCTCTTTGAGGGTGAAGGTGAGGGTGAGGGTGAGGGTGAGGCTGAGGGTGACTCCTCCTCCTTCTTCTTCCCCTTCCGCTTCCCACTACCCTTCTCCTTCTCCTCCTTTTTCTTCTCCTCCTTTCCCTTTATCTCTTTCTCCTTCTCCTTCCTCTTTTTCTCCTGGAAATAATCAACAACAAACTTCCACAATTCCTTCCCCTTTTCATTCATTTTATCCATGTACTCTTTACTTGGATAGCGCCCACAGTTTAGCCCTGTCATTAGTGCAAACTCGGATAGGCCAAAACGTGTTGGCAATCTATTGAAGGATATCCAAACCTCTTTCTTCTTCTTGCAAATAATCCTTCGCATGAGGAGGTTATGCACCAACTTGGTGCCAAACAGTGGATATTCCGGTAATTGCAAGAAAGGACCGAAACAGCTATTGGCAAATCCCCTTCTCACCTGCAATTTTTTCAGTACCTCCTTGAACTGTATCATACCCCTAGCCAACGAAGAACGAACAGTAATCTTCCCATTAAAAGGTTCATTGTTGGTCAGGAAGGTCTTGAAGAGACCCTCAACGTTACTCTTGAAAGTAGCATGACCAACGTCTTCATACTGCACATAATTTTAGCATAAAATTAATAAAATGAATCACAATGATAGTAAATTATTAAATGTTCGGAACATGAGTATGCTGAGGTTCTGAACGACAGTTGCTACTGTTGGGAACAACATGTATCGTGTTCCGAACGAGAGCTACCAGCCTTAATGTTGATGTTGGGAACGTACAAAATGTCGTGTAGAACATCAACTCTGGCGTTCCGAACAATACGCGTTTCAATTCAACTATTACCTGGTCTTCCTCCAGTTTCAATCCAGATGTTCCTTCAGCAGCTTCCTTCTCTTCACCTGCTTCCTCTTAAACATTTCCACCTGCATTATTTACAGCTTCCCCATCTATTTTAACTCTTTTTTCACGATCCTTCAGAAAGTTGCTTTTTAAAATTACATCCTCCGCCTCTCTTCTACTTCTTTTGCTGCTTCTTGGACTCTCCACTGTTTTATCTGCTTCCCCCTCTACTTCTTCTCCTTTTTCTCTACTTAAATCATCAGCCTCTACATTTTTTTTTACCACCATCTTCCTCTTCCTTTTCACCATCACCATCTTCCTCTTCCTTTTCACCATCACCATCTTCCACTCCAGTCCTCAAAAAATCACTTTTTAACAGTTCATCAATACCGGCGTCATCTAAATCCACCCTTCTTTCACCCTCATCTGCAGCCCTCTCCAAATCCTCCCCACCTTTACTTAGATCGTAACTTGGTGCTGGACTTTGGCTTTCCTCTTGTTTATCACCTTTGTTCCGTGGACCTGCTACTTCTCCTTGGCTACATTCGTCACTCTCCACAACTAATTTTCTTTTAGTGGGTTTAGTAGTTCTTGGGCGTTTAGGAGTAGGTTCTAAATCTGTTGGAGTACGTTCCGAATCTGAAGTACTAGGCTTGTCAAATTTCTTCTTCGGCGAAGGGCCCTTTTTCTCAGAAATCGCCTTCTTGGGAGTCTTTGTAGGCTGCTTCTTCTGCTCATCTTCATCTTTATTTCTCGGTCTTAAATTTACCATTTTTCTGCAAAGCAAAACAAGGGGATACTAAATTTAGTTACAGAAGAAAAACATGAACATCCTATTAGATGTTTAGAACCTTCAGATGGTGTTCGGAACATCAAGACACATAATAGCAATAACTTCAAATTGCAACTAAATAAAGCAGTGTTGGTTCCCAGAAAACCCTCAAAATCGTCACAATTTAACCAAAAAATGTAAACACCCTAAATATTTCAGTTGAACATTGAAAATCCCCTTTGTAGTTCGGAACTACTTTACCCATTAAAACACATAATGCCATTCAATTTCAACAAAATATTACACCTTTTGTACAAAAACAAACACCCAAATCATCGTTAATCACTGTCGACGAAAAAATTAAAATAAAAAACCAAGGTTCGACATTACACCACAGTTTAAATGATAATGACATAGTTTACCTTTTATATAAAATACTTTGTTGTATTTGCTGGTCGGATTCCTTGAAAACACAGAGAACTTGACAGTATTTGGTTTAGATTTGGAGTGAAAAAGGAGATGAAGTGTGAAGTTGAAAGAAGCCACGCGGGGAAGGGGAAAGGGGTTAACTGATGAATGATGTTCCCAAGGTTTCAAATAATTATTATGTATGTTTTAAGAAATACCCTCAAGTTTTAAAAGTGTTAATTTGGTCCATGATTAGTGTTAATCAGACTTAGAAATAAAAGAAAATGGAAAAGAAAAGCCAAGACCCTTTTCTGCCAAAAAAGACTTGGGCGGTTCTGGAACGCCACTTCTCACAAGTTAGTACTTCGCAGCACCAATCTTGAAAGGTAAAAGGCTACGTGCACATTACAATATTGAAGATAAAAATGATGACTCTCTTTGCAGTTACTACTAATTTGACCATGAAAATTTTATCGATAAACTGAATTTAACAGGTAAGCGCTCAGGTTAAACACCAAAAAAGTAGTTTCAAAACTGTAGCTCAAGTGAAAAGCTTTATTCCAAGTTCCAACTGACATTCATGTATAATAAAAACAACTGCAACTTCCAAAAAAGTTATTTTACTCACTTTTTTTTTTTTAAACTAAAACTCAAATATTATCCAAACAGGTTCAGTCACTTCTATTTTTAATTTTAAAACGGACTCGCACACAAAATAGAAAAGGCATAATGAAAGTTTTCGCAGCGCAATCAGGGTAAATATTCAACATTCTGCATAATCAGTTCTATAAACCAACAGTGACAAATTACACTGCGAAAAAGTAGACTCATGCTAGTAAATATCCAAGATGCTACCCCCTTGGCCTTTCTTTTTATTTTTCTCATTTTTCCTTTCTACACGTTTTATTTCCTACCAGGCTAATAAGTGTTAACCTCTCTGATTTCTACAATGCTGACTGAAAAATCATCTCAGCAAGTTCCTGCAAAAAATTGATAATGAAGTCAAATGAGATCACAAATTCTATGGATACATACTGCAAATAAGATATCAGTTGGTTTCTATTTTTGAAAATATAAACTTGAACTTTTGGAAATTACATTTTTTTAAGTAATATTTTGGAAATTACATGGAAATGCTTTGATAAGTTTAAACTTGTGCACAACAGACATTACTTCAACTCATGAATACGACTAAGTTAACACTATTAGCATTAGTATTGTCATTACAATGTAAATTTAAAATCAATTATAGAGCAAGTATAAGTTGCATAAACTAAAAATTGCCCTCACCTGCTTGCCAGAAGTGACTTTAGGTTCTCCCAATTCTAAGGCCTTCTTCTCGAGCAAGTCAAAGTCAGCTTTTCCAGCCTGTTTGGCGAATGCATAGTTTCACTCCCAAGCATTAGAGGAGAATGAAATACTGGTAATGGATTGAAAATGAAAAGATGAAAGTAGAATAATACCTCAATAGCAGCACCAAGCTCTGTGTCAAAACTTTCATATCTCTTTCTGACCAGCTCGCCCAAGGAGCCATCCTGTTTGCAAACAAATTTTAGGTTACACTGCTGCATATTTTGCATTCATATATTGATAATTCCTTTTGACAAATGAATTCAGAACTGTCTCGCCAAAATTTAGTTAGAAGTTGAGAAAGGAACACCACCTCAATTAGCTTGGCAGCATTTCTTAGGCCACGGGCCAGAGTGTCCATACCAGCAATGTGAGCAATAAATAGGTCTTCAACATCAGTGCTCTCCCTCCGCCTATGATGACAGAACAAACATCATCATTTTGAATACTTCGGAGTCCTTATGACAATCAGAGATTACTTTAAATATACATTTTCTCTATGATAGACAACACAAACATATATTGTCTTTGGATTAGTTTCTCTCTCTAGCCGACCCCAACCAGTTTGGATTGAGGATACTTGATATTGATTGATTCGTTACTCTGCCTAAGATACGTAACATACAATATACCACGAGCCTTTTCATGAGAAACCTTGGAAATAATCAAATCCAAACATTCTTGCTGGAAATAAGAAAAGTAACAGTAGTAGGAAACTAACAGTTTTGCATCAAAGTTGAAGCCTCCTGGTGCCAACCCTCCCTGTTCAAACAAAAGATCAACTGTTAAAAAAGAAGAATTAAACAGATTTTTTAATTACCGGTTTTCTAGTAGCTAAACAGAATGTCTAATCACGGACATTTTTAATGACGCTTTGCATCACCAATGTTGCTTCAGCGACATCCATCAAAAATTGATCTGTGTCCCAACCTGCATCAGGGAGAAGCCTTCGTAACTAGATGTCTTGCGCTATTGCAGCAACCATAAAGGAAGACAATAACATATTCGAAAAGTATATTTTCATGTAACAATACCAATCTGGGGATCACCACTATTTGCATCAATGTTACCCAGTAAACCATTAATTCTTGCTGTTTCAAGCTCATGATGGCAGCTGCAAAACAAAGATTGGTTTAAGGTGCAAAATTCAAGCATATTTATGTGGAGCATAAACAGCTCAAATCCGACAAGACCAGCAATAGAACAGGGACCTTACAAAAGAGAAAAAGCACAAACCTGTGACCAGACAAAGTGGCATGGTTGCACTCAATGTTTAATTTGAACTCTCCTGCAGGAAACACAACACGAGAATCATAAGAACACTTATTTAAAACTAACATGCAATTACAAAGCTCCCCAGCAATTTCATTGGAGAACGCACTTTTGAAGGGAAATGGAGATTGAATTAAGTACCTATAAGCCCATATTTGCGTAAGAAATTAGCAGATGTTGCAGCATCCCAGTCATACCTAGAGCATCATAGTAATAATTTAGGTAAAAGTTTAGGAGATGAAATTCAAATGTATGCGTTATATAAAGTACACATACTGGTGTTTTGTTGGCTCCTGAGGCTTTGGTTCAATTAGGAATGTTCCTGGAATCAAATTACGAAAAGTGAGTGGACTTATAAACTAATAAGAATGTGAGCTACGAGATGTAAAAACAGTTATGAACTCCGAGGTAGAAAGTACATTCTACAACATTAGAACAGGAGAAGTTGAAATACCATTGAAGCCGATCTTCTTTTTGTAAGCAACAGCAGCTTCCATGAACCTTGCCTGTTAGGAGGTAAAAACCACATCTTCTCAGTACAGTAACAAAAGAACACAAAGAAACTCAATATTAGACACACTCAACTTGGCCAATGGCCAAAAACCGTCGAAGCACTCAAAGAAATGACAGGATAATGGCATATGATGGGTTCTTGACAAATCCATAGGTCCACATTACGTCTGGTGTAGGTTAAGTTGGTTGTACTTCCTCATTCATTTGTTTACTAAAATAAAAATGTTAAAAGTGAAATAACACATCGGAATTTTGCTTGTAACTCTACGATGCAAGAAGCTATCTCACCATATGATCAAGCTCTCTTTCCATATCTGTGTTTAGGAGGCTCTGGTAACCTTCTCGACCTCCCCAAAAGACATAATTTTCTCCCCCAAGATAATGTGTAACCTGAAAATGAAAAATATGCAAAGGTAATGTGACAAGCAAATAGCACTTCAAGTACTGGATTTGATTATATAATCTGATTTCTTGTTCAGTAGTCCGACATCTCATACTACATAATCAGATGAAGAGAAAAGCAGAAGTGCAAACCTCCAAAGCTTTCTTGACCTGAGCAGCAGCATACGCATATACACCTAATTCAGGGCTGTAATTCAACATTCCCTGAGTGAGAACTCTTTTCATCTACAGAGTGAATAAAAGGCACTTCTACACTAATGTTTACCTAGTAGCAGCACCATGCATGTAGCGAGGATGAAAAAACAATTGAGCAGTACCCCACAAAACACTTTTTTTAGTTGCCTGTAATTCCAAATAGAGAGAAGTATCCAAGATAAAGGTCAGCTTTCAGCTTATCATGCTAATACAGTAAATCATAACTGAATCAAAGAACCATTACAAATATGCTGAGATAACTGGTATAAGATTCAAAAACAGATCGCAAAGTCTGAGAGGACAAAGGAAAATCTAGTTTCTGTTGAAAAAGCTACCATTTGTAGTTGGTTTAAGACCTACTTATTTAGTAAGTAAATAAGTAACCATTACCTCCTGAAGCTCTTTGGCAAGAGCCACCACTTCATCCAAGTTTGCATTTGTTTCCTATACCAAAACCATATAGTAAGACCAGAGAAGACAGTAGGCCGACACAAAAGAATTTAGAAGCAAACAGGAATGAGTAAGTTAAGAACATTTAACATATCTGATTCAATACTAACATCCTAAATCAAAACCTGACAAGTTTAGCAATCTCCCAGGATATACCTTAAGGGTTTTTCCTTCTGGAGCAATGTCCCTGTCATGGAAGCACCACTTATCTACTCCAAGTTTATCCAGAAACTCAAAGTTTGCTCTCACTGTAATTGATCACGACAGTGAGAAATAAGTTATATTCAGTAGCTACTTAGAGTTGCTTAAAATTGGAAGGATAGTAATCTATATACTCACTCCTTCTCTTGGCCATTGCCAGGGAATTGGTACCATCTTCCCATGGCCACAACTTTGTAGGAGAACCAAATGGGTCGCCCCCTGTGCCACGGAATGTATGCCAGAACGCTACGCTAAATCTCATCCAGTCCTGTAAGAAACAAAGAAATTTTAACTATAAACCAAATAGTTGTCGCCAAGAAGCCTAAAAGCAAGTGATTACAACTAACCTTCATCTTTTTCCCCAGAATCTCCTCCTCAGCGTTGTACCACTTAAAGGAAAGTGGGTTCTTACTTGAAGGTCCCTAACATAAGCAATTAAAATCCAATGAAATAACATATCCCAATTTACCAACGAATTCAATTCTTAAATTGCTGTAACTAATGAGAAACAAGTGAATCCAGTATATATAATCTTTACCTCATACTTGATTTTTGGAATTCCAGGGAAGAACTCCCCTTCCCATTCACCTGAATCACTTCCACAATCACTGCCAACATCAGCAGGACAAGTTGGTGGACCAACAGCAGTCTGCATTTGGGATAAAAACAATAAGCATAATGAAATAACATATAGAAAGGATTGATTGATTCATAGAATTGACACAAGCAGAAAAAAGAATTTAGAACCTAGAATAAAGTTGATATCTACGGTTATATAGTACACTCATGACAATCATGCTAAGAAAATATCCAGAGTGCATGTAAGAAGGTCGGCGTACCACTATGCTTGAGACCACATTTAAACAAAGAAGTATTAACAGACACTTTCCAAGATTCCCTGTCATCTTTGTTAAACCTGCAAGGCACCTGGAAATAAACAAATCCATTAATCACCAAACATTAGCCAATAATCAACCAATATCTGCAATTCAAAGAGTTCTCATATCCCATTAACTCCTCATACCCCCCCCCCCCAACAAAAACCAAAACCACCACCACCACCATCCTGCAGTAGCCTGATAATAACTATCATCACTAGTAGCCTGTATTTGAAAAAAACCACACATAACCTATTAATCTCATCAAAAAATCTCCACGATCAGAACTACAACCCATATATCCCATCTAAAAATTGATAAAACGATATTCCCAACTTTAAAAAAATTTGAATACTAACTTACACCAGCATTAATCTGCATAATCAATAATCTCATAACACTTCAATTTGTATAATTACACCATATCAATTCTCCAAGTAAACCAAGATCAGCTCACCAGAAAAAAATTAACTCATGCCCTTTATTAATCTCAACAAAAATACCCCAAAAATCAAATCTTTACACCCATACACAGTCAAACATTACCCAAAAAAATCAAATTTTCAGAAAACCTTTTATTAATCTCAACAAAAATACTACAAAAATCAAAACTTTACACCCATGCAGAGTCAAAAATTACAAAAAGTAATACAAACACAGAAAAGCTCCAATTTTTAAGCAATTTCAAGAACATTAAACTATAATTAAGCATAATTACAAATGATTAGATAGAGAAAAGGCTTACCAATACAAAATGAGAGATGGGTTTAAGGTTTCTTGATTTTAACAAAACTCTAGCTTCACACGTTTCTATGCAAAGAAACGGAGTGAATATTTATATAGTGAAAACATTAGTGGGTAATTAAGTCTTTTACATGGAAAAGGAAACTAATAATATAAGGATCATTATCCGTGTACTTATTTTTTGTTCATTTGGTTTATAATTGGCACTAGTACTTGTATTATAATTTAAATTTGATTTAGATAAGGTATACTTTACCACGTGTTAGTGACGTGTTTCCGTTGATCCCTTTGCTCACTTGAACTCCTTTTAATGATTAGATAGGGTAATGCTAATATATTTCTTTTAAATTATAGTCTTTATGTATAATTTATGTAAGAGTAACATAGCTACAGATAAGTGTATGACCTAAACTATAGTTTTAGTCAATAATAATTAATTTTATATTCCGTGAGTCGAAAACAAAGTTCTATATCACGATTAATGCTTCTTTTTAGAATTAGATTTAGTTAAAGAATGAAATCGTGAGCTTAATCAAATAAGAGAAGCGACAATAAATAAAGAAGATAACCATAAAGATAAATAAAGAAGATAACTAGAAAGAGTAATCTTAATTCAATAATGATTCAAGAGGTCCAAATGGGATCTTGGTATACCACTAATCCTGGTACAAATCGGCAAAGTAACATTAAGTAGTATTGTGTTATTTTACAAGTGATGGAGGGGGGAGGGGGGTGGAGATTATAGTGTTTTGCCTATACATTTCTTGACACATGCCGGTTTGGATACAGTTTTGTAATTTTGTAAAATATGTACTCCCTCCGTCCCAAATTAGTTGTCGCTTTAGGAAAAATGGTGTATCCCAAATTAGTTGTCGCTTTAGAATTTCAAGACAAAAATTGTTAGTCTTTTCCAACTATACCCTTAATAATTAAAACAATTCTCAACAAAATTTAATAGTCAAACATTAAATAGGGGTAACATAGTAAAACACACACTCTATTTAATGATTTTCTTAATGGGCGTGAAGAAGCTAAAGGCGACAGCTAATTTGGGACGGAGGGAGTATGTTGGTGTCAGTGTAGTACTTCTACTATTACTCATATTGGTATACTGACCCATGTGTCCTCTCAGTCGTACTTAAATGTTACTACTATATGTAAGGCCCCGAACACTCTGCATGAGGCAAGTTCTCCAAGATTAATTAGCTTGTTTGATGAAGTCACCAAAATCAGTTTATTTTGATAAATGCTTTTCAAGATTAACAATTTATGTTTGACCAAATAATGTGACAATTGCTTTTGTTAGTTACTCCCTCCGTCCCAAGAAAATAGAGGTTGACCTTGTTAAGTATTAATTTTACTCTTGAAAAAGTAAGAGAGAGAAGATTTGAGTAATAAAAAAGTTGTTTGTGGGTTTAAAAGTATGTAGGGCCCAACAAGGGTAAAATAGAGATGATGCATTAAATAGTTAAGAAAAGTTGCCACTTATTTTGGAACAAACAAAAAAGGAAATGGTGCGACATAAATTGGGACAGAGGGAGTATTTGTATTTAATATGCATATAAGTTGTTTCCTATGTCTTTTGCATGTCTACTCTTGTCCTTAAAAATAAAACACTTATTTTTCGGATAAGCTATTTTTTCCGCTTCTGCTTAAAAACTAAAAAAAAACTCCATCTTAAACACAAACACAAACACAAACACAAACACCCTGCAGTAGTGTGACAATTATTATCATCACTAATAGCTTGTATTAAAATATCACACATATCCTTTATAATCTCAACAAAATTACTTTATAATCAGAACTACAAAGCATACACCCATCTAAAATATCGATAAATGTATTCTCAACTTTTAGAAACCGAAAGTAACTCATACAACAACAACATATTCAGTCTGATCTCACTAATGGAGTTTGACAAAGATCAAATGTACAATATATGCAGACCTTGGGATGAAAAATAAAATTTTATTTAGTAAGCAAAATGAAAATAAAATTACAGATGACACATTAGTTATGTTAAAACAAAAGATTACTTTATTAAGGTATCTCTAACGGTGTTCCTATTTTGGAGATTTCCCTATTTTGGGGGTGAAATTTGGAGAAATTTTACTCCAATAGTTTCCTATTTTTGTCCAGATAAAAATGGGGGTGAATAGTGTCTCCATTACTATTCCACTATTAAATAATATTATATTTATTATTTAACCTTTTAATTTATCTCTTTATATATACTTAATTGTGTTTATATCTTGTTTTCAGAGGGAGAGCGTGAGGCGAGGCGTTTGATCTAGGACGAGGTGAGACGTAAGCCTCGAGGCGCGGGGCGTAAGCCCCACAGATCTTTAAATATTATGAATTTATTAAAAATTTAAAATAATGTCAAATAGATATATATTGCAGAAATATATTAAAATCATAAATTTACAAATAAAATAAAAAATAAAAATATTTAAAATACATTATAACATAACTATGAATAACACCAATGTAAATAAGATATTATGATACATAAATTACGCATGATATCAGAACAACCTTAAAATCAAAAGTAAAAATATATTGTTCTAGATAAAAAAAATTGTCATGTAGATCTCCTAAATGAATGAAGAATAATTTTTATACTATAATTTGAAATTTTCTCATCAATATAATATTCTTTTCACAATTGAAATTTTCCTTTGATAAAGAACAAAAGTTTTGATAAATATAAATGATTATATACTTCACGAGAATCACTCACAGTTTCATGATGAAACTCTAGCATCACTTGTTTTTAACAAATTGAAAATTTGACAAAGAGCTCAACATATTGTATAATACATAGCAAAAGTAATAATATATGAATATAGTTTTATATAGATTGTTATTAGCTATTACTTAACGATTAAATTGATAAGTTTTATACTTCATAAACATAAAAGAAGAATTACTTAGCAAAATGGAGGTTAAAAGGAGAAAAAATAGAAGATTAAATAATGAAGCCTTAGAAATAAGTAATACATGAATAGAATTTAGATAAAAGGTTTCCGTCATAATCCAATAGCATCTCATTCTTAGTGGCAATCTGCAATGTAATTAATACTATAATTATCATGAGTTTCAATGTTCTCGACTTCTAATATGTTGATTAGTGAAGAGTACTTGTGAATGGTCAATGGTTAATAAAATAATTTTGGGGGATTACAAGTCTAATTATACATAATTGCATGGAGAATTGTAGAGCGAGTCCCGTGCGTAAGGCGTTCTGTGCGTCTGGGGTGTAACCCTCACGAGGCAAGAGCCATATGAAAGCCTAAGGGCGTTTATACGAGTGCCGAGTCCCAGATCTACCTTTTAAAATAGAGGTTTATATAATATCTTTATATACTTAATTTTCCATGGCGTATACTTTTGAAAAATTAATTATCGTGCATCTATTTTTTTTATGTAAACTTGGTACTTAATTTATTATGAGTTATAATATTATAAATAAGTATAACCATAATGTAATATGTATTTAATTATCTTGTATCGCAATGACCTCCCTTTCATTTGAACTATCCGTTAATATATATATAATCTATAATATTTACTTACAAATTATATTATTCAAAATTTTATGGTATAAAATAATTTTTTATTGAATATAAATTATATATGATGAATATGTAAAAATAAAATAAAAGATAGAATTTATTTAATGGAAATAAGAAAATAAAATTGAAATAAAAGATAATAATCTATACTATATTAAAAACAAGAAGGCCCTTAGCAAATGTTGATTGAACTTTTTGCCCTTCATTAAAATATTCTACATTGGACAAAATTGTCATTTGCTATTTTTTTATATTTTATTTATTATATTTATTTTCTCCAAAATTTTATCCTAATATTTAGTAATTTGAAATCAACTAAAATTTTCCTTTACTAATCAGTCTTTGTACGATTCCTGTTCCTGATCACAAATAAAGAAAGAAAGTCATATTAGGGTTAGACAATCATATCTAAGCTTTGTGTTACCACAAGCCAATAATCTATTCAAATTATCATGGTGAGACTCTTTCCTCCTAAGTTGTAACTGCTGCTACTAATTGGAAGTTCATAATGTTAGAGCAACCGACAAGATCTAGAGTAGGAGTTTGTTTTATGGGCTTTATTTCTTTGTCATGTTTTGGGGTTCTATTTGTATTCAATCAGTAGTTTCTTTGACATGAGATAAGGAAGAGACCCTAGCTAGAAGGTGTGCTACTAAATCTCTTTATCTGCTTCCTCACTCAAATTTGAGTTGTCGATCGTTAATCCTCCATAATGTTATCATCTTGAATTCTTATTGTGTAATTGAAACTGGTTAAACGTTAATCTAATGATTTTAATAGGTAGTATCAAAATCTGTATAAGCTCGCGTTGATGGAGCTTAATTTACTATACTTTTTCTTCCTTTAATATATTTCATGATTCCATGGGGTGCAGTGAAGCAGATGAGGTCTAGCTAAAAAAAATAAGGAGTGCTATAGCCAACCCAACCAAGATTCTATGGCTTCGCGATTTAAACATGTAATCAACTGTCACTAGTTGTTTCAATATTCATCGGCAAGTAGGTTATCCTTACCTTAACATATCGTGGCTTGTGAAGATCTTTGTTACAACTTATTGTCTTCAAAGTTATTTTATTTGGGAAGGTCCCACCTTCCTAGAACGTTATGTTCTTGCTAGACAAGTTTAATAAAACATAGACCATTTAGGAGAAGATCTAGATAGGCTTAGGAGCATATGGTGCACAATTCTAGGTGTTCCCAATAGTGAATTATCTTGTTTGTGATAAAGTTCTACCTTTTTGTATCCCGGGAGATTGGGTAGACAACAAGTTTTATAATTTCTTTTCCACGTACTTTAAATTAACTTGTCTCATTCCTTTACTATAGACTCAATGATGGAACAAATGTCGAATTCAATGGTATTGAGACTTTTTGCATATAAGGGTGAGGTGTATCAGGCCTCATCCCGGTAAATACTTACCCACATCGGGTGCTTACATCAAACTATGTTGATTTTTTATGGTTAAGTAATTTAATAATGAAAAATTATGCATTTATTAATTATGGGTTAGGTGATGGGCTTCACTTTCAAACACATTGCACAAATTCATTGGTTTGATGTATACACCCGGTGTGGATAAAGTTTTTCCGGCTTACCTCTACCTTGAGTGAGGTAGAGAGTCTGTTTCAGCCATCCTAATACATAAATCTTTCTCCTTGTCCATAATCTTTTATTGGGTGAAATAACATTCATATAAATTATTGTTGCTATATCTGGACGACAAATACAACAATTTATAATTCAATCAACTGAAAAATGTAATCCATAAACTAAACATTATTGTTAAGGGTTTTTTTTTTTTTCTTTTCCATTTCTATAAGATTGAGTTGGACACAGAATTATGATTCGTTTTCAATTAAAATATTGTTAAACACTTAACATAATTTATAGGAGTATATGTATTGGCATCTTTGGATTAGAGGTGCCCACCTCAACTATGTTTATCATCGGCCTGTATATATTTTTAAGCCACTTTCTGTTTATCTTTTCATTCTTTAAAACTTGTGATTTCGTTTCTCTACCTTTTCTATTTTGTGCTTATGTATTTTTTTAGGATTGAGTTATTTATTCCTTTTTTGTTTTTTGTGCTATACATTATGTTCGGATGCTTTTATGATATATTACTCTCAATATATTAGTTCTATAAAGTTGTGTGACTTTTTCTACTGGTCTTGTGTTATGACATGGAATAAATTATGAAAACTTATATCATGGATGGACATAGGACAAACTATGATGTGTGATTCATAAGTAAGACTCGCCTTCTGGAGTATTAGCTTAATTAATTTCTCATGACGGCTTAAAAGTTCCCGTTTATGATAAATATTCATATTTGATTGCTTTAATTATGTCTTGCAAAAAAAAAAAATATTAGATATCATTAGGAACTGCTTATTAAATGGCCAAGATTTGAATCCTTTATTTTTGGTTAGATTCTTTTCTGAATAAAAAATTTACAATCAATTATTATGTTTTAGTATGTTAGATTGAAAGTAGAAATTTTTGTGCTAAATTTTTAAAAAAATTAAACATTGATTTGTACATTGGTCTGTTACTTAGCTATCTAATGATGTTAATAAAATTCGACTTTGTTTGGTATTAGCTTGTTTGGATGGTAGTACTGTTGCTGTACTGTTTCTATAAAATAATATTTGTATTAATTGTCACTTTAAAATTTTATTGTATCGTATCGTTAGTTTGTCGTTACATAATGATGAAGAGCCCATTTTATGTAACGACCGATTTGGTGTGGTCGCGTCGTTACCATGTCTTTTTTCTCTATCTTTTCCCCTTAATATATTACTACCATTTATCTTATCTTTTTTGTAGTAACTCTATCTCGTATCTTATTATTTTCTTGGCGATATTGTAAATTCATTCTTCATTACTAATATGTTATATCATGAAAGGACTGCAAATAATATAATCTATCAAAACATTGAACTCAACAAAATATAAAGTACAATACAATAGGTACATTATGAAGTAGATAACAACAGTCCAAACAAGCTATTATTTTGGTTTTAAAATTTAAAAAAATTGACATAACTAGTATGATTTCATAAATGAAAAACCGAACCAACCGATCTAAGCTCGTTCATTTTTATTCATTTCCCGTTCCTCATTTTCCCTTTTTCATAACCAATTTGTCTAATATTACTCAATTTGATTAAGTAATTAATTCAATACGAAACAGAATCGGTATGAAATGTTTATGCACGACGATGACGTAGTGACATGTTTTTGGGTTTGGTAGAATAAGAATAATGAGTTAAGGAATTAGATTAATAGATGAGAAATTAATTACAAAAATTATTTTTAATTAATGATGCCACATCATTTTTCCAGCAAGTTTTAAATAAAATCCGTCTTGAGTGACTTTGTTGTAGACCGGAGCAAAGTTGAGTGACTTTTGGGTAACAAATGAAACACAAGTGACTTTGTGGTAATGAAACAATAGTTCAGTAACCACAAGTAAAATTAACCCCATATTTTTTAGAAAGGATGAGGCGCGATAAGTACATTTCACAATCCAGTTGTTACAACATTTTCTACAAAGCGAACCCACATAGCAGGAATCAAGCACGACTGCATGTGGCACTAACAACTTTTATCTCAACGCAACTAATGTGTACAAAAGCTGACCTTGGTACTCACTCATAATAGCAGTGAATTATCAATAAAAACTTGGCAGTGCTTTTAGTGCTACCGCAACTGCATATGACATCTGAACTCTTACCAAGCTAGCCTTGAATCCTTTAAATCTCTTCATTCTAGTAGTGAACTACATCCAAAATTAGGAGATCCCTTTATAGCCCAAAGAATGGGACACTACTAGAAACCAATGGTTTAACGAGGAAGAGTGGCGAGAGACTTCCCTTTCCAAACGCGTGATGGAGAGGGAATTCCCTAGCAAGTGGTCCCTCGAAATACGGCTCGTAGCAAAGCATTTTTGGCGAGGGAATTCCTTCTCAAGCTGTTGTGTCAGTCCAATTTTCTTATAGTGTCAGATAATATACAGCTAAGGAATTCCCTCTCCAAATGTAGGAGAGAGAAAAATATTTTCTTCAACTTGGTGAGGGAATTCCTTCTCTAAGTGTGAAATATATTTGTTTATTCAGTTTTAGCTAGGGATTGGAGAGGGAATTCCCTCTCCAAGTGTAAAAATTAAATATTTTTATTTCACTTTGCTAGGGAATTCCTTCTCCAAGTGTGAAATATATTTAGTTAAGATCACGGGAATATTAGCTTCCATCATCACAAGATTTTCTTCCCTCAATGTTCCGGAACACAAGTCTTTGAAAAAAACACTCATTTCTGTAAGGGCTTTCCAACTTATATCAGGCAACCCATTAAATGCAATTGGCAACAAGTTTTCCATGAAAACATGACAGTCATGGCTTTTCATTGCAATCAACTTACCTTCTGTCACGTCCACACATTTTGATATATTCGAAGTGCAACCATCAGGAAACTTAATATTTTGTAGCCACTCATAAATCATTCTTCTCTCATTCAAGTCAAAAGTGTAATTAGCAGTCGGCTTTCGAACCTTTACCCCATCTGATTTAGGTGCAATTCCGGTCGACGACAATATGCCTGAGTGTCTAACCTTGCCTTCAAGTTGTCCTTTGTTTTGTTGTTTACATCCATCACAGTATTAAAGACAGCATCAAAAAAAAAATAATTTCAATGTGCATTGGATCAAGATTGTGTCGAAGAAGATTATCCTTCCAATAAGGTAGTTCCCAAAATATGCTTTGCTTCGTCCAATTGTGTGTAACACCAAAACCTGTGATTCTCGGCAATGGTTGTTGCTCGGTTGTCTTAGGATACCCCTGAACCCTGGCCCAAACTTCATGGCCATTCAGCCTTTGTGGAGGGTCATTAATATCATTCTTACCCCTCATGAATGCACTAGTGTTTCTCCTAAACGGATGGTCATCTGGCAGAAACTGGCGTTGACAGTCAAACCATGTGTGTTTACGTCCATTTTTCAAATAAAATGCTTTAGTGTCTTCCATACAAATAGGACAAGAAAACTTACCAGCAGTGGACCAACCAGACAACATTCCATAAGCAGGAAAATCATTTATTGTCCACATCAAACAAGCATGCAAACTAAAATTTTGTTTCACAGAACAATCATATGTTTCAACACCTTCGTGCCACAATATCTACAACTCATCAATCAAAGGCTGCAAAAATACATCTATCGAGCTTTTTGGGTTACTAGGACCAGGGATAATGCAAGTCAGAAAAATATATGGACTTGTCATGCACATTTCTGGAGGTAGATTATACGGTGTGACAAATACAGGCCAGCAAGAATACGGGGCTGCAGAGATAGCAAAAGGAGTGAACCCATCAGAACTTAAACCCAACCGGATGTTTCTAGGTTCACTAGCAAATCCAGGATAAACCCTATCAAAATGCTTCCATGCTTCGCCATCAGATGGGTGATATAGAATACCAGGTTGTTTTGCACGTTCATGATGCCATCTCATATGAGGAGCAGAGCTCATTGACGCATACAACCTCTTCAACCTTGGTATAAGAGGTAGGTAATGCATCGCTTTAATAGGGATCTTTTTCTGTTTAGCATTTCTGACCGGCTTATAACGAGCTTCACCACAAAATTTACAAAATTCAAAGCTTGAATATTCCTTATAAAATAACATGCAACCCTTCTTACAACAGTGAATTCTTTCTGAAGATAACCCTAAAAATGAAACCAATTTTTTTTTGAATCGTAGTACGAGGTTGGCAGCGCCAAGTTACTTAGGTTTAGTTCATTCAACAGTCCAATGATCTCATCCATGCCTCCTTGAGATGTATTATAATCTGATTTTATACTAAGCAACCTAACTGCAACAGACAACTTAGAATGGGTCGCCCCCTCGTAAAATGGTCGACTAGCTTTTTCCAACTGCTCGTAAAAAAACTTTGCCTCGTCATTTGGTAACTCCTCACAAGTAGGTTGAGATGGTTCCCCTTGGTACATCCCACCTGCATCATTTATCATATCATGCATAGGATAGTTATACCCAACATATACACCGCTAATCCCTACATATTCATTTTGGTTGTTGACCTCATCGACACTAGGGTTAGACTCTCCATGTGCAGTCCACACTAAATAATTGGGCATAAATCCTTTTTTGTAAAGATGTAGAACAACGACATCTATTCGCTGCACGTTGCTACACTTGCATTTCAAACAAGGGCATTTGATTTTATCATCTCTCATATATTCCGGGAGCAATTTAGCTTTAGAAATAAAGCGCTCAACCCCATCTACGAATGATTTCCGCAAACCCATATTTTCATAAAATCTATTATACATCCAACTACGATTTTCACCGGATTCCATCTACACAAATGGTATAAATAAATATATTTAGAAAAAGCCAATAAAGTATATCACTTTTACACTAGTTGTTTTTAAATTTTATTACTTTTACTAATTAAATCTTACCTCGATCACTAATCAACCACTATTATGCACAATTGAATTTTTCAATTACAACTATTTCCATATCATTCAAATTTGAGGGATAATAATACTAAAAATTATTCAATAATTTTCTAAGACTATATATTTTCAAATTATTTTTCTAAGGTTAAACTAAGGCAAAACAAGTATTTCTAAATTTTTTTAAATAAGGCTAAACAACTAATTCCAAATTATTTTACAATTACAATAACTTTCTAATTATATTTCTTTCTCAAATCACAATAATGATAACAATTCCCAAGCATTCATCCACAATATTATTTCACGAATTTATGTGATAAACTAATTCATTATCGGGTTCCATAACAATAACAATCATAGAAGCATAAAAAAGTGTAATAGAAATATTTACCTTAATGGGGATGGGCTTGCAATGGGTTGAACGGGAAAAAAATTGAAATCGCCGGGGAGAGGGCCGAGTTGGAGACGGGGAGCAATGGGGAAAGGGATTTTGTTTGGGGGAGAAGAGAGTTGTGCGTAATACTGTGTGTTTTGGCAAGGGGAAAGATGTAGTTTTTATTTACTACATAGAGAAGGGAGTCCCTCGCCATTTACCTGACAGATCTGACTATTTTATTGGACAGGGAATTCCTCTCCAATAAAAGCAGTGAAAATTGTAATTTTCTCTCCAATCAGGAAAGAGAAAATTTTGTCCTGCAGGTTGGCGAGGAAATTCCCAAATCGGTGTTAACTTTTTTATTTTTTTCTTCGGGCGAGTGAAAGTACATGTTTGGAGAGGGAATTCCTTCTCCAAATTTTGGAGAATTGGAGAAGGAATTCCCTCTCCAAACAGCCCCTTGAAATAACACTTAATTCTAGTAGTGGGAAAGGCACCTCACTGCCAGATATCAACCAAACTATTAGACACATTTGATGTTTTTCTCAATCCTCATCTTTCCTCGCAAGCAGATTCGAGAGCTCAAAATCGATCCAAGCATCTAAGTTTAAAGGACAAAATGGACATGCTTGATTAGATAAATAATCATACAACATGAAGCACAAAAATTTGCCGGGACATTTCGTCAGACTTCACACAATACCAATAATTAATTATGGTAGAAATGATCAACTGGTACTTGTACTCACCGCAAAGAAATCATAAGTTGAGACAAAACATCTTTGTCACATCATCCAAGTTACCTAGAACATCATAATACCTCGTTAGGTAAAAAATTATGAGATCATTATGGGTGCTTTTATTATAGGCTTATGAAGCTTTGGTTCACGTAGTAGTGTTCCTGGAATCAATTTATAAAAACTACTCCTATCTTATTAATACAGTTCATGAAGCAATCTTTCAACAAAACAAATGTAAACTTATCATCCTAACATAGTGTATCATAAGACAATATCATATGTTTCTTAGGAATTCCATTAGAAATATATGAGGAGATGATCGAACATGGTGAATGATGCTGGAGTTTGATACTTCAGGTACGTTGATACGATAAAGGAGGATGCATTTGATGCGCCACTTGATTCCATTCTTGAATCCAAGTGTTTCAACTCAATCCGCCATCAAATGTATCCTAAAGTATTTTAATAAAATTGCATGCATTTAATTAACTTCTAGTGGCTATCTATGTTTGTATTTTAATATAATCGCATGCACATCACTAGAGTTTTTACTTATAAAAATTATTACATGTTTTTTCATAAGTTACTACTATCAGACACCATCACATGGAAGGACTTAGGCTCTTTACTTTTGTTTATTTTACTCTTTTATAAAATTCAATTACCTACATTTATCAATGGCAAACAGCTAGCAAAAGCCTGCGCATAAAGTTTTATTAAAATCCAGTGATTTCCCATCAGCAGCTAACAAACACAATCCTATGACAAGGACTTGGAGCTATTCGTTGACTTAATTTGCAATATTCCTTGTGGTAATTGTCTCCTTATGGGAGAAGCAGATTCCTTTTCACATAAACAGATTCCTTTAAAGTCTTCATCATATCTCCTATTATTAAAAAAAAAAAAAAAGAAGGCAGAGAAAGGTCATTAAAAGATGATAATATAATCATATATAATTTCATTTCTCACTGAAAACCTTCACAAAATGGAAAATTTGACTGTGTTAAAAATTATAAATAGTATACTAAGGATACACTATAAAATGCATATATGCCAAAACAACAAATGCAAAGTTTGTAAAAGAAGAGCTCAATACTTATTCTGATGTCAAATCAAATGGCTAGTATGATAAAATAAAATAGTTGAACACCTTATTTTTAGTTATATAAATGAAGGAACATAAGCTACATTCTTCTTATACATTTTCAAGAAATATGAAGATTGAAAAGGTTAGTGAAGAGCTTATCAAGCCATCTTCCCCAACCCCACATGAACTTAGATATCATAAAATCTCTTTCATAGATGAAACAATACCTCATTCCTCAGTTCCAGTCATTCTATTCTATGAAAAGAGTGACATTATGACACAACCAGAGATCTGTAGCCACTTAAAGACTTCACTTTCTGAAACTTTAACTCAATATTACCCTTTGGCTGGAAGAATGAAGGGACATTATTCAATTGATTGCAACGATGAAGGAGTTTACTATGTACAAGTCAAAGTGGATGCTTCACTTTTAGATATCATCAAAGTTCCAAAAGCCAAAGAATTGGTGCAACTCACTCCTTACAATTCAGATGGCACCACGTTTGATGCTAAGGAACTCTTAGCTATTCATATTAGCTTATTCAGCTGTGGTGGAATAGCCATTAGCATATGTATTTCACATAAAGTTGCTGATGGTTATAGTCTTTGTACATTCATAAAAAGTTGGGCTGCCACTGCTAAGGCAAGTGGAGAATTATGTTCCAGTTTCATTCCTTTATCATCAATATTCCCACCAAGAGGCACAGTTGATTCAATGCCAGATCAAAGCTGTATAGCAATTCAGCCTGTAGTTCAAACAATAGCAGCGAAAAGATTTATTTTCAGCACTTCAAATATAGCTAAAATGAGGGATAAGATATTGAATTTGGGACACGAGGGACATGTAACGCGTTTGGAAGCAATTGCAGCTTTGTTATGGAAGTGTTTCATGGCTGCAAAAAGTTGTAGCGCTGTTGCACTTTTGCCTGTGAATATAAGGCATAGGATGGTTCCAGCCATGCCAGAAAGCTCCTTTGGGAACTTCTTCCTAGTGGCAAGTGCTATAGCAAATGTGGAAAATGATTGGCTTTCTTTGGCAGGGAAGATAAAGAATGCAATTGGGAGTATAGATAGTAATTATGTGGAGAGAATCAGAGGTGAGAATGGTTTAGAGTTTGTAAAAAGTAATTTCGGACAGCTTGCAAAATTGATGAATACTCAAGGGAATGATGTTAAGGTTTTGACAATTGCATGTTGGTGTAGATTTCCAATTAATGAAACAGATTTTGGATGGGGTGAGCCTAGTTGGACTAGTGTTGCTATACTTGGTATGAAAGATACCATTATTCTCTTTGATTCTGCATCACATCCTGGTGGAGTTGAAGCATGGGTGGTCATGGCTGATCAAGAAATGGCATTATTTGAGAAGGACAAGGAGCTTCAACATTATACTTCTTTAGATGCAAGTTTATAAGTTTTTCTGCAATATCGCATTATCTATTTCTTTAACCTTTATAATCAAGAAATTCTCAAAGGTTGTTTGTGCACAACTTTGAAACACAGTGCGTTGCGTTGAACACACATCACATATTAGCTCTTAGAACTACACTAAAGCTCAGGGAACGTATTGCCTGATCTTTATCCTAATCGAAGTGGACCACCCACGGAAAGATATGTTTATCTGTTTTCCTTTTTGTTTGGCTTCCTCTCCACACTGGGTAGTGAAACAAATTTGTTTATATTATTGGAATTTGTACTGAAAAGAAGAATATAAATATTCTCACTGCTCGATAACCAAGACGATCTAACCATAAACAAGTATAGTGCTCTAGATTTGTCACTTCTCTCAAGAAGAGAACAAGTCCCCGTCGGTTTTAGTTTGTGTTGTTGCTGAGAACGTATATGTAAATATACAAATGTTTATTCTCTGTTTGAGTAATGGACCTACTGTTAGTTATTCTTGTGAAACTAAATAAACAAACAGTAAAGATGACAAATTTAAAATACGTGTTTACAATTTAAACAAAACAAAAGAGCAACTATTTATGTGACAGTCATTTTCGTACTTTTAGCCATTTCAAGTATAACATAATTTCTATATTCCTGTTCCACATTATAATCGACATAAATTGATATATAACTTAGCAGATGTTAGTTTATGTGAAGAGAAAATTATTGAATTACCTCAAAAGATAGCTTGTTCTAGTAAAAGCATTCATATCCTGGGACTTCCGAGTCAATTCTGTCACCCTAATCTATTACTACTAACTAATACATGCAAACCTAAACTCACCAAAAACAAAGGAAATAAGAAGTCATCTAATCCACAAATCCCATTATGTTGCCACTCACCAAACTCACGCTTTCTTGTTCCTTGGTTTGCCACGCATCTCATCAATGGACACTTTCAATAAAAACCTTAGTCCATTTTAATTGCTTAGGACAGGTAATAGTGACAGTTAAAGATCTGTAGTCCAAGAGTCTGGTCTGGAATCAACTGTCATATTGCTAATTTTGTCTACAAATGATTGTATGTCCACTAGTTGATTATTTGTCTAATGTAAATGCTCCCACTACTCAGACTAAAAGGAAATATATGTTTTATGAGTTATTCATATAGGGGTAGAAGCTGAGAGAACAGGCAAGCTCTAACTATAGGGGTTGAAGGTTTCAATTCACAAATATGCTTTGTTTTTGGTTAAATAGAGGCATTTAGTTAGGTCTCCCTTCCTATTGACAAAAAAGAACTGCATTTCTCCCTTCAGAAACCTAGAAAAGTCTGATAGAAAAGGTGCATCTGGTAATCAGAACCTGAAAAAGAAAAAGGGAAAGGTCTCACCAGCCATTCTCCTCATGATTCAACTACTAGCCAGCCAGCATGTCAATGTCTTCGATTCATTCAATCAAACCTGAGCCACAGAATTCAAATTCTCCCTAGACCTCAAAATACTCAAACAAGAGGGATGTACCTTTCACACGCAGCTTTTACACAAAGCATACGCCAACAACATACACGATTCTTATATGAAGCATGATACCCAAGAATACTTTTGAAACTAAACAAAATGAGAACATGACTTTAATGTAGCCCACAAGGAAATCAGAGAATAAATGGGATTTTCAAACATGATAGGAAAGTATCAACTTGGAAGAACAATTGGAGAAGGTACCTTTGCAAAGGTTAAATTAGCCATTAACACTATCAATGGCGAAAAGGTGGCCATCAAAATCATTGACAAACAAATGATCAAACAAAACAATCTCATGAACCAGGTAAATTCATTGAACTCTTTACCTTAAGTTTTGGTTCTGGGGTCTCCTCTTGTCTCAAGGAGTTTTTCAACAGGTGAAAAGAGAAATAAGGACAATGAAGCTCCTGGATCACCCCAACATTGTTCGAATACACGAAGTATGGCCATCTATGTCAATGTTGCCTCTTTTCATAGATAAGAATATGCTAGAATTCCCTCAACGGGCTCACCACAAATGTTTTCAAATCATAGGTAATAGGAACAAAGACGAAAATTTACATCGTCATGGAGTATGTATCAGGAGGGCCGCTATCAGACGCGATGGTGAGATGCAATCAGCAGAGCTAGTGCTAAAGACAATAGGGAAACTGAGTAATAATATCTTCCTATTCCTTCTTGCAGTCATATCAATCGAGATTAGAAGAAAAAGAGGCAAGGAAATACTTTCAGCAGCTAATTGATGCTGTTGGTCATTGCCACAGCAAAGGGGTATATCACAGAGACCTAAAGGTATGAACCCAAGAACAATAATATTCTATTAATAAGGTTGTTAGCAATGGAATTCAAAATGATTGAAGCTTTTCCTATGTATTGCAGCCACAAAACTTGCTGTTGGATGGCAGGGGAAATATCAAAATATCAGATTTTGGCCTTAGCACAGTAGCAAAGGTATGAGCAACTTGCAAAATTTCCTTGAGTTATTAATGCACATGTTGAAACTGATAAAAAGGTTAATTCACAGGCAAGTTCCTTACTATCTACAACATGTGGATCACCTAGCTACGTATCACCAGAGGTAAAGATAAATTGCCTGTATACTAACTTAAACTCACTACAGAAAAGTATTTAGCCAGACTTAATTTTTATGTTACAGCTGCTGAGTCCAAAGGGCTACAATGGAGGAGCTGCAGATATCTGGTCCTGTGGAGTAATCCTCTTCGAGTTATTAGCTGGATTTCTACCCTTTGATGATAGTAACTTGACAAACTTATATAGAAAGGCATGCTATTTTAAACTTTGCTTCCATAAACTTTCATCAGACATTCTATTTCTAAAAATTTGCTTGCTGTGAAGATCTACCGAGCAACATACACGTTTCCGCGTTGGTTCACAGAAGACCAGAAGAAGCTAATTGACAGGATACTAGACCCTAATCCAAAAATGGTAAGTTACTAAAACTGTGTCATAGAATTCCAAAAGGTGAGATGGAGAGTAATGATTGTTTGCTGTCGAGCAGAGGATAACAACAGCAGAAATTATTGAAGATCAATGGTTTCAGATGGATTATAAGCCAGCCATGCATCTTTCAGACGAGCACATTAGCAAGGGTGATCATTATATGACATTGAATTTAATTAAGGTAAAGTCTGGTTGAATAGAGAAGACAGAAGCAGATTTAATGGAAACCGAGTCAACTGACCATATGTTTTAAAGGAAACTGAAGCAGGAAGAGGTGGAAAAAAGCCCGAAGTTTATAAATGCCTTTAGGCTAATAGCAATGTCACATGACCTAGATTTGTCGGGCCTCTTTGAAGAAGAGGTAAATTGAAATCTGAGAACAGTCATGCCTCATAAAAACATCTTTTCTTTTATGAACCTGATGACTGTCCCTCTATTTAGGATGCTGAAAAACAGAAGACAACACTTGGATCTAAGCACACAATCAGTGAAACAATAGAGAAAATAAAGACTGCGGCAGAACGCGTGAGACTATCAGCTGAAAGAATAGACAAGTGCAAGGTAAAACCTCACTTTTAGCATGCAGCAATAGCATTATGGCTAATTCTCCATCTCCGGAAAACCTGTAGGTACAAATGCACTCTACCAAGATGATTAAAGCTTCAAACTCATACATTAACCTAACAGCCCAGGTAAATTACTTCTCGAATGTTGATTTCTAGGGATTTAAGCTACCAAAATATCCCAATTCCAACATGATGTGTGTGTGTGCGTTCACAATATATTTATTTATTTATTTAGTTTTTGTTGATTCATTTGTTTTCATTTTTTTGGCTGTCTATGTCCAATTTTAGGTGGTGGAGTTGGCACCAAACCATTGTGTCATACAAATAACAAAGTCTGAAGGTGAACTGAGACTATACAAGCAGGTATAGGTCCTTCAAAGGATATAAGAACTTGTAGTTTATTCACATTTACTTGTCATGCTCACGTCATCTTGCTGAACCAGTTCTGCAAAAGTTTATCAAGTACGCTGAAAAAGGAGGAAAGATGCTAAAAGAAACATGCGAAATGCAAAAGCTGGAACAGACAACATCAGTAGAACCACTCAAGTATGATAGGAGTGTTTTATCTTGATTTCAAAATGGTGCAGAAAGCTGATTGGGACACTACTTTCCCTGACATAAACAAGTTTTGAAGTTCATTTAGAAAGACGGGCAGAGACCCAAGTGCCAATACTTCCAGCAGTCAACTCATATCTATTCAAAGAGTTTCAGAGCGTATCATGCCTAGAAACTAGAAACCCGGAAAAGAGAGCTTCAACAAGGCCTGCATGTCATTTTTTTCTTATGAGATAGGGGTGTGTGTTAAGTTCACGATACTCTAATCTTCCCTCAAAAGTTCTGATGCTACAGTAGCAAAGAGAATACCCATTGTAATAAGTCTCAGAAAATTAATGAGCAAATCAACTAAATGCACAAAAAGAAAAACAACAAAGGTGATGTACAAACAGTTACTGAAATATCAATGCAGTGTGTCTAACCAAACAAAATAGTAGAAGTAGCACATTGTCTAACCTCAAGCAACCCAATACATCAGGAAGATTAAAGGATCAAAGATTCATCTGAAAAGACATGTAGAAGGTGAAGTTCCTACACTGTTTGAAGTAGATACAATAAGTAACAACATCATCATCATCAGGTTGTGCAGCACGAACGAATAAGGAAATACAACAAATAGCCATATGGTCATGGAGCAAAAATGAGCTTGTTACTGCAGTGCTCACAGTCATGTTGACCATTTCTTTCAATTAACACAAAAGACAATTATTTGGTACTGAAATATAATGGGCCTCATAGAATTGAACGGAAATAGAGAATTCATAAAGCCAACCCCAATTAGTATCGATTGAGGCCTATTATGGCTACTCCTAAAGTAAATTTCATATACCAACAAAATAAAAGAAACAAAAGTGAGAGGAAATGAGAAAACATATTTCAAACATAGTAAGTGACAGCATCCTCATCATCAAGTTGTCTTATTACATATATGCGAGCAAGGAAATACATTAAGTATCACTGCAGTCAGGTAGGAAAAGTCAGTCCATTCAGTCGTTACCAACTTCTTCTCCAGTCTAGTAGAGCTTCATGCTCTAGTGGATCTAAAGCAAGTTTATGTTAAACAATAGAGAGACGTTGAGTTCTGATTTCTGAATATTCACAAGCGGGAAGCCTTGTCGTAAGGCTCATTTTAAGTTGTGGGTCATACGATGGGCACTTTACGTGATCAATGAGCAGAAACAATGATCATGGTAACCATATCATGCTGGTAAGTTGATAGATAAGGTTGGACCAATCGAGGGAGGGAGTGAGGCCAATGCAGCGATCACCACCATTTAATATCTCTTTCCCTTTAGCTTACAACACTGATTTTCTTTTGGATGGAATTGGCCCGAATAGAGCAGAATGAGCACAGATAATTCATATACTAGATCACAGCTAGTTTGGGATTGAGGCTTACTTGATTGATTGATTGATCAAACATTTCTTACCAGCATAGTTGCTCCTAAAGCTAATTTCTATCAATCCATCAACAAATAGAGGAAGCACAACTGGAAATGAGAAAACATATTGAAAAGATACTGATCAACTAAAATCTGTGAGGTTTTTGAAGATACATTCACACATGAGTATACATACAAGAAAAACCAATTTGGCAATGAGGCCCCAGTTCGTGGCTATGCATATGACTAGGACTTAAAAAATGGAGTACCATAAGCATTACTGATAAGCAAAAGGAGCCATCACCAAGACAACCAATCCTCGATGGACAGACAATTAGAGAAGGAAGTTATCTATCATATGTTGTATCACATCAGCACCATCTGAATTTAGCCAATAAGTCTTCACCTAAATCAAACAGAATAATATAAAATTAGCACAATAGGATACTGACAAGAGATTTGGAAAAGACAAAGACAGCATATGCCAAGCACTTTGCTTGATTGACACAGAAGTGGGTGACACGGTCTGATATGTCTAACCTTTTAGATTGAAATACAAATTTGTAAAAGTTGGTGACATTACCAAACCTTTAGATTATAAACAGATGAGACAAGAGAATGGCTGTGGAGATAATTGCAAAAATAGGACACTTTATGTGGGAGCATACTGTTATAATTACACAGTGACCAACAGAACAAACAACCACAAACTAACATATACGGAAAACAAAAATTATTTGCTCCATGTGCTTTGACTGGAGATGAAAACTTCTTTGGTTTGTTAAATACATGGGTACGGAGATCACCAAAAAAGGTTTTATTCTAATTCTGACATAAACGATCCTGCAGGTAATGTGCATTGTGATATGCATGTGCGAAAAATTCAGCCACCAATCTGGAGATATAAGTAATACAAATTAGAAGCAACCTCAGCATTGATAACAGATTTACTTCTTTAAGCAACCTCAACATTGCAAATTAGAAGCAACCTCAACATTGTCACTAACCAATCAAGCTTAAAACAAACAACAGTATCCTCAATATATACTGAACTACCAGTATCAATAAACATTTATCCATTTGAATATGCAGCAAAGGCATAGCATTTACTACAGGCAACAGTTTTCAGCAAAGTCTCAAACTCTGTATTAGACTTGAGACTTAAAATTTTAAATACTTAAGTCTAAGGGAAAAAATTAGTATATGTTAAAGTTAACATGGCTTGATAGAAAATTTTAGCAAGATTTATAAACCTAAAGCTTGCCTGGATAGTATTGTGTGCAACATATCGTTGTCTACTTTCTTGAAAGCTAACATCGATTCGCTCCCACGGTACTTGTGTCAGACCTTCAATCATCTCCTCTAGATGGACGAAAGAGAGGCTTCATGAGAACCCAAATGAAGCAAACAGTTTGGGGAAAATAACCACGTAGAAGACTATTACCAAAAGAAGAAAAGGACAAAAGAAGAGCTGAATACTGAATAAGATGTAGTACTTTCAATAAGATGCAAAGTTAGTAATCAATGAGATCCTCTTTTTTCTCCAAAAAAAAAAAAAGAAAAAAAAACAAGAAAAAGGAGATCACCTTCTAAAATCTCCGGAGCAGCATGTCAAAAGAATGAATCGCTTTATTACCTAATTTTGCTATTAGTTACAGTTATCTGTCTGAGGAGAATACATAAATGATTAAGCAAATCAACAATCTCAAACAATCTGCCATACAGAGGTTACCATGGATAAAAAATATCAGTATGGGGTTGATGTCTTGCATTAATATTATTATTTTATATGAACAAAGGAAGAATGGTCTTGGACATAGTAGAAACTGATCTCAGTTTCAAGTAGTCTAATTAGAATGAAGTATTCTAACAACTTATTTAGAATGATAAGCTTTGCTGACGACATCCTCTTACTCAAAATCCTGTACATATCTGGATTTATTCCTAAAACGTTGGCTGTTTTAAATGTACTAATCTTACCGAAGTTAAGAGCAACTCAAGCAATATTAAATAATACTTGCCTATAAGACCAGAAAACATTACCGATATACAATAAGAAAAATATGTATCATAACCTTTATCACCAAAAACGCGTGATGCACGTGTTAAAGTATAAGATGTAGTAGAGTTTTGTTATTTTTTATGTTCAGTTTAATTTTTTAAAGTGGGAGCTGGGGCATGTTTCAAAGGTAGAGTAAAGGATTTAGATACCTTCTAAATCAGCCATTCTCTTCCCTTCCACTGAAGATGCTTTATGGTTATTATCCAGAGTGGTTTCTTGCTCAACATTAACAATATGTGGGTATTTCTGATCCCTTATTTGAAGGTTAGACTGAGGAGAATGAAAAGAAATCCAGTTACATATACAAGAAGAACAAAATTAGTAACAGAAAATGCAGATCACTGAACTGAATTCCAAACCTTTGGGAGTTCATCCTGACGGCGGATTGACGATGTTCTCCACCCAACAACATCTTAGAGATGAGTTAAAGGATAATATAATTCGACTTCTGAGAGTAAATTCCATATAATCATATGCCATGTAAAACCTGATACTAGCCCACAACTTCACATATGAAGAACCAAATAGCACCAGAAGAATTAAAGGATTCCAGTGAAGGGTTCTCAATTAGATGCCAGGATTATTTTACTGCGGACGAATCAAAAGAAGGAAGAGATGGTAGATATTACCAAAGTATTCTGCTCAGCAAGAACAGAGTTTGGGATGATCAACAGGCATACACCAATGACTGCAGGTTACTGATGAGAATATCTAGCCTATTAGAATTAGTTAACTTAGGCCTAAACAAATAAATACAAGTATTCCTCTAAACTTCTAGATGAGACCGTTAAGACAATTAAATACATAAAAAGAGATGATGATTGTGGGTTAAGCTCACCACCATCCATTAACAAAATTTCTTCACGTACTTGACCCAAAAGAATTAGACGTGCACATGAAGGAGAGTGTTAGAAACATAATATTAATAAATCAAAGCATCCTATTCAGAGAACTTAAAATTTTAGATACGACAATCAGGAACTTCATTATGTTGAAAAAATTTAAGCTGCAACCAAAAACATTAAGGGGCCTTGTTACCGGGATTAGGAAATAATCTCGGAATGAAATTCCATCTTATTCAGTCATAAGCAATACCAGCATAAATATTTACACTGCAATTCTGGTATTATTTTATACAGGATCTAAATGGGATAACTTGTAAATAATTAACTTTACGGGGATAAAAGACCATAAAAAAACACCTTTACGTCATCTTTCTAATTTTTTATTTTTTATTGTAATGAACCATAACCGTAGTTAAAAACAAGCATTTCCACCTAGTAATTTAGTAATTATTAATCCATATATAACAAATCCAGCATTATAATCTCTATATAACTATGTTTTAAAAAAACAACTCGGTTTTGCTATTTTCTACATCGATTTTTTTTTTTTTTCAAAACAAAAAGCCTGAATAGTTAATTTGGCAAAACTTTTTAAAGAAAGATAAGCTCAACGGCCAGAATGATTTCAAACAATTAAGATCAGGAAAGGTAGTTCATTTGGCTTAAAATGGAAACACCAAACAAATGGACATCCCAGACCATAAGAGTTTAACTAGCTCATATCTAACTACTGGGAGGTTACTATTTATGAGATTTTGCAAACTGCACCAGCTATTTTTGTATGTTTAAGCATATAAATGAAGAGACCTGAAAAGCTAAATTGAACTCGAGAGGATACGGTCATAGTTTGCATTTGCATATGCCACTCGACGCTTAAAAGAGCGTAATGCTGACCTACACAGAAAGCCAAAGATGGTGTTACAAGAGAATGCATTTGCAACTTCCCTCTAATAAGAAAGAATTAAAGTTGATACTGACATGAACTTGAGATCATCTGAATCATTGACCATCCTAAGGAGGAGCGGAGGCTTCCCATTATCTTTATCAGTGAGAAACAGATGCTTTCCAGATCTCCCCGCAATCCAGTGAGCAGTTTGAGATGCCCCTTTCTCCAGCAAAGGAAGACCACAGAGAAGTGGCAGCTGGATAAAACAGAGAAAAATTACAAATAAATTGACTTAGATAGTAAATTTCTCTTCTCAGTAGTTATGCTTGAAGTGGGATGATTACAATGAAATTCGGAAATTCCAGATAGGAACAGCCAAGGTTACAGACAACAACATCAATCTGTGAAGAAACTATGAGACAATGGAATACCTGTTTATGCCCTCTTGAGCCCAAATGCGGAGTTGCAACTGTTATGAAGTTCACAGGTTCCAAACCAGCAACAGTTAATTCAGGAGACTGCTTGTGACATTGGTCAGACACATTCTCTTCCATGACTAAGCAGGAGCCATTCAGATCAGCAATTCCTGTTTTTCTTGAAGGTTCATACAACTTCCCAATAGCATATCTTGCTACAAGGCCGCCCAAGGAGTGAGCAACAAATGAGATCTTGCGAACTCCAGGCCACCGTTTGATCACATCTTCCACCTGCACTATAAAGCAGCAGGTTTTGTCCAAGCCTCAAATCAGCTATTCTAAGGGATATAGATTTGCTAAAAGACTCTACTTCTGCAGTAATAAAACTATAAAAATCAGAATGCCGTTAGCGAAGTACCTCTTTTGCAAGTCTTTCGCCCATCCGATCAACACCGTCAAAGGTCAACCTTGAAGGATTGCACTCACTACCTGGTAAGTCACAAGGAATTATAGTCAGATCACACAACTTTAATCCATTTCCATGGTTAAGAAGACTATGCAACTGTCAAATGCCATCACAAGATACATAGGAAGGAGAAAAATGATAAAATTTTTGGAAAGCAGTATTAACAGCATGCCTGAGGTGCACCTAAGGCCACAAATTAGTTTGTGTTAGATCATGGATGTGAACTTTGCCTCGCTTAGGCAGCACTTCAATGCAGGCACCATGCGTTAATGTATTCATGAGATCACATGGACAAACTTTTCGAAAGTTTCTACAATTCTTCTTGGTATACCCAATGTATAACTTAGTTTCAAAGTTAAATTAAGCTTTCTTGCTGCTTCTTTCGCTACTTAAGCCTCCTTATCTGATGGAGGTGGTTCACAATAATAAACTCAGGTCAAAGGATTCAGCTAATCTACATGTATGATTTCATCACAAGAGACCTTGCATAACCCCGCTACCCCTAATGTCGCGTCAGACGTTCATATCTTTGTTAATCCTCTAATATTGCTCATATCCAAACCTCTCCTCTTTACAGGGAAAAACCTTCCAAGGGGCCATGGTTTCTTGCTTATATCTCAGAAATATGCCTCAAAATTTTCCCTGAAAGATCCGATAATTGCCATGCACAATTGTTGGGAAGTGATTGCTGTGGTGTATCAGATCAATTCCATGCTGTCACAAAGAAAATCTTACACTGAAGCAGCAGCCATGGTTCTGAATCTTACGGCAAAAAAAGAACCTACTACCATGCTGCGACCCAGTTGAGCATATTTAACAAAGTCCAAAACTTATTGAAGACATCCGACGAATTCCAAACCACAGACAAGATAAAATGGGAAAGAGGAAAATATTGCGGATTTTGCTTATTTGGACAACTGAAAATGCATGTACACAAATGAGCAACAGGCAGTCATGCGCCGCAATTTGAAATTGGTTATTTCTAAAGATGAACTTACAGTGAACAACAATCTTATCAGGCAGTCTTTTGACAAATTGTTCAGCGGCGTATCTCCAATCCGCGGAACTGCAAAGACAGAAAAAATAATTATTTAGTAAGAAATTTGGATATTTGGAACTAACTCAAAAAGAACATTTTGACCCACTTGATACCACTGCAATAAGCAGGAAGTATAAGACAAATGAAAAATGAAGCACAACATTTTAGAAAAAAACATGTCCATGGTCTTAATGGCCACAACAAAAACTATGCTAACATTTTAAATTCTCATCAGAAATGGTTCAGGCAGGTTCGTTGACGAAAACAAAAATAATTTTGCTCCAGCGAACAATAATTGTCACTAAAATCTTTAATACAACTGCCAGCACTGTTTCGCAAACAAAAAGGATCAAGAAAAATTACACATGTCAACATCCTATTTCACAATTCAACAAATACTTATTGTAAGCAGTATTTGCAATGCCCAGCCCACTAGTGATGTTATTGCTTTGTGCCTAGACATCCATACGCTTAAAACACATCACTAGGGTCTAAAGCATGATTACTTATATACCTAACATTTCTCTGGTGTTTTGCTAATGTGGGATCTGCCTAAGGTGTCACCAGGGGCGGACCTAGGAGTACTCAAGGTGTATTTTTATACGGATATATACTAGTTTTGAGTCCCTTTAGCAACAAAAGATTCTCCTGCTTAGTTTTGAGTCTTTAGTTTGAGACTCATGCATACAACAACTATATATTTTGAGTCCCCTTGGCAAAAATTCTGCGTCCGTCACTGGGGGTCACATTATATACTAAATTACTACTGCATTAATAAACACTATCAAACACAATAAACCAACAAATCCATGAACATCCCCACTTTTATAAATTCATAATATAAGTCCAACAAAATGAAATCTTTATACCTTCCAATAAGACCATTGACCATAATAACAAGATGTTCAGGCTGCACTTTAGCCTTAGCAGTAGCAGCATCAAACACATCTTCACCATCATTAAGTGACTCAATTTCAACTTTTTGACCCTTTTTAAGGCTATTCCTGAAACACCCTCTGCTTAATTTTCTCAAAAACTCCATTTTCCCACTGTTATGATCATCCACCCACAACACCCTACAATTATAATTGTCAAATCTTGATTTTGATCTAAAAGTAGAGCAAAAAATAGAAAATTGTGGGAGTGAAGTTGGTATTGGAATGTTGGGCTTAAAGGGTTGCTTGATTTGGGTGATCATAAGTGAAAGATCAAGAAAAATATGAGCATCAGATTAAAAAAAGAATACTTTTTATGATAAATTAAAAGTAATTAAAAGACAGAGATTGAAGGAGAAATAATTAGGAGGATGTTAAAGACAGAGATGTTTTTGGTTAGTGTTTGTGGGTTGACTTGTCTGTCCCGGACGAGGGAGATGGAATAGGAGTGTGTGTGTTTGTGACTGTAAGGAGGGTAAAAGAGGAGCGGGAATTATGGTCGTTATTGGGAATAAATAGTGATCATTTCCCTTGGTATAAGTAACTCGTGAAGGTTATTTTTCTGAGATTAATGGTCCCTCAAGAGTCGAGATTGTTGTGTTTTTTTTTTTTTTTTTTTTTTAAAAAAAAAAATTTCATTACTATAGTGGTTGAACACGGGATAAGTGCACGAAAGGCTACTTTTGCCACTGGTCTTTGGGCACAGGCCACTAATACCAAAATATTTAGTTTGTGGCCACTTTCGCTTAACAGATAGAACTTCAGTCCAGGGCTCGGATTGAAGTTCAGTCCTTAAAGATAGAACTTCAGTCCAGGGCCATATGGATTGAAGTTCACTCCTTAAAGATAAAACTTCAATCCAGGACCATGTTGACTGAATTTCAGTCCTTAAAGATGGAACTTCACTTTGGAACTTCAGTCCAGGGCCATATGGACTAAAGTTCAGTCCTTAAAGATGGAACTTCAGTCCAAGGGCCGTATGGACTGAACTTCAGTCAATGATCAGAACTTAAGTCAATGTTAATTTAGTAAAGGCCCAAAAGTGGCCTCTAGTGTAAGACCAACGAAAATAGTGGCCTCAAACCAAATACCAGTGTTAAAACTGGCCTCTGGGCGAAATTTTTACGTTGAACACCTCTATCATTACCAATAGGTTAGAGATTTGAGTCACTTTAGACGATGTGTGGTAGGGGTATACAAAATCGAACCGGTACCGATAGCCGATAAGCATATCGGTATCGGTATAATAGTATATCGGTTCGATAAGGGTATTGATTTCTAGTACTGATAACCGATGAGGTATTTTTTTATTATTTTTATATACTTATTTTTTTATTACTAATATATTAACCCATTTAAATAGTGGAATAAACATCAAATTTTGATGGAAGCTGTTGCCTTCTAAAATATTAGGAGGTAGCCAAAACTTCCTTTCACGTTTGTGTTAACATGAGTTTAATCAAGCTCAAGCCCTGCCTTAGAGAGTCCAAAATCTACAACTTTTGCTATGAAACTCTCATCAACCAATATATTTACAGACTTGACATCACGGTGTATTACTTCTTTAGTATAGCTTCTGTGAAGGTAGTGAAAACCTCTAGCATGGTGTAAGAGTTTAACTGTCTCATGTATGATTTAAATTTGCATTGCATAAGCATTAATAAGTTTAGGAACATAGTAGAATCTGTTCACTATTGAGGGAACAACTTTGATGGAATTAATGGTGAAAATGCCAATGATGGTGATAATTAACGACGTTATGCATTGAAGAATTATCCAAGTGGGCAATGTAAGTGAATCTTTGTGCTTTTTTATCGGCTTGTATTTCTTATTGTTACGTACTAGTTGGTGGTCTCTTGGAAGCCTTCTATGCAGCGGTACACTAATATGACCATAGAGAATTCGCACATTACTTCAGTGGTACAAGTAACACCGGTTACCGAACCGTTAACTACCAAACCGTTAAGAACCAATAATCGATATATCAATAGCGTATTGGTACTGTATTGGTTTTGTATAATTACATACCGTTAATTGATATGCCGCTATCGATAAGCTAAAATCTGAACCGTACCGACCCATGAACACCCCTGATATGTGGGAATACTATTGATTATCCAGGGTAGGAGGAGGTGAGAGGGGGGGGGGGCAAAGAAGCTTTGCTCAAGAAATTAAGTACCTTTACCATCAAGCGTTAAATTAAAGGTTCAAACAATGTTGGAAGGTAGGTGAGAACACTATTGATCCTCTTAAAGAAAAAAAAAAAACATAGTTGCAGAAATTGGAAATTAGACTCTTAATTTTTGTGGGAGCAAGTCTCGTGTGTTTTCTTGAGAGTAATATGCTAAAATCTAAATTTTATTTGATTAAACAAGTAAAACATATTATTTTCTCACCATATGAATATTTATCAGTATTGTTATATTCATAAAGTATTAAAGAAAATCTTAATTCCTACGTGCTTCTAAAAATAATTTGCTTGATGGAAACTCAAAACACTAGCAACATTGACAAAGGTAGGTGGTGGTACTGTGGTAATTGGAAGATGATGGTTGCTGATAGTCATGATTGGTAGAGCTCACTAGCAAATAGTGGTCGGGTAGTGTTGGTTGTACAATGGCGGCTAGGGACGCTAGTTATGTGGTGGATATGTTTGGTGATAGTGGTTGGTAATGTTGGCGGATATATAACAGAAGTAGTTAGCAGTGGTGGTTGTAGGGAGTGACCGATAAAATCGACACAACAAGACACAAATTTTGGGATGAAGAACTTCTCACATTTTCTATTAATGAATAACCATATATATATACAAGTGAAAATAGAAAACCTAACTTCGTCCCTAAGCAACTCCTAATGGGCTTGACCCAATATACAATTAGTCTAGAAATTACAATAATAACCTTCATTAACCTTCCTCAAGTTAGAGCATGAGGATTTTTCATGCCAAACTTGTCAAGAAAGTAGTTAAATTGTGCTCGTCCAAGTGCCTTTGTGAAAATATCCGCAACTTGAGTGCCCCTTGGTACGTATCCCGGACGAATTGTGCCTCCAAGAATTTCATCCCGGACAAAATACAATCAACTTCAATATGCTTCGCCCGTTCATGAAACACTGGGTTCCATACTATATGCAAAGCCGCTTGACTATAACGCTTTAGTTGTATCGGGAGCGGATGGTTCATTCCGAGATTCTACAAAATTCCCTTAAGCCATTTCAGTTCACACACGGTCATAGCCATTGACCGGTATTCAGCTTCAGCCGAAGATCTGAAAACTATCTACTGCCTTTTCGTTCGCCAAGAAATCAATGAGTCTCCAAACGAGACATACTATCCGGTAAGACAACGTCTGGTCAACGAGCAACCTGCCCAATCTGAATCACACCAACTCGGACACCTTTTCAAGTAACGTACCACTCGAAGAACTGCTTCCCAATGCTCAATCCGTGGTTGCTGCATAAACTGAGACAATATATGAACACTGTATGACAGATCCGGCCGGGTAAAACAAAGATAAATCAATCGTCCGACCAGTCTTCGATAACTCTTTAGATCTTTCACAAACCGGCCTCTTGCATGCACCAACCGGTGATTCTGCTCCATCGGTGTAGCAACCGAGCGAGCCCCTAACAATCCAACTTCGGATATAATAGCCAAGGCATAATTTCTTTGACAAAGAAATATTCCTTTAGGACCCCTCTCCATTTCAACTCCCAAAAAATGTTTCAACAGTCAAAGATCTTTCATTTGAAAATAAATGGAGAGATACAACTTGAAAAGTCGTATTGCCTTCGAATCATTCCCCGAGATAATCAGATCATCTACATATACGAGTACACTTGATTGCACATTTTCCTTCTTCATCGTAAACAAGGAGTAATCGAAATATATATGACTATCGAACCCCATAATCCTTCAGAGCTGCCGATAACTTTGCAAACCAACATTGGAGAGCTTGCTTCAATCCATATAAAGATTTTCGGAGACGGCACACTTTTTCAGACCCATCATTCCCATACCTCAGAGGCAACTTCATATATACCTCCTCGTGAAGATCACCGTGGAGAAAAGCATTATGAATATCCATCTGATATGACTAGTGGAAAATGTGACTAGTGAAGGAGCTGATTGACGATGGTGGTTGACAGTGAAAGTGGGTGTGGTGGTGGATGTGCGGCAAACATTATAAGTGGCGGTGATTGTGTAATAGTGGTGGATAAATTAGTGGTAAAAGATTGCTTTGTCAGGAATAATTAAATCAATATGCTAATGACTTTTAAAGTTATATACAAAATTTGAATGAATCAGCTCTTTCCGGATCAAATAATTAGTTATAAAAGGAAAAAAAAAAAAACAGCGGTTGTTCTATGTGAATAATGTTGATTTATTTATTATCTTCAAACTTATTATGACGTATGCCATTCATTTCAGGATTACGATAAATTGATTTTTCACTACTGCTTTATCATTACCATTGCTTATAGCCTGTTTGGCATTGCTTCTCCAAAGCCAAAAGTGTTTTTTTTTTCCAACAAAAGTACTTTTTTTTAGAATTTTGAGGTGTTTGGCAACTAAAAAAAAGTACTTTTAGGTAGAAGCAGAAGCAGTTTTTCTGCTGTTGGAGAGAAGCTACAAATATCTGCTTCTTCCAAGAAGCAGAAGCAGATTATTAATTTTTTCAAGACAGAAATATCCTTACCAAGAATTCATAATTACCATATTATTCCTTATAATTAACCATATCTCTCCCAAAATACAATTATATTTTTCTTTTCCTATTTTTTTCTACTACGTACTTTTACAAATCTTCTTCCTCCGGGACTAATTTTTATTTCTAGGTATTACTATCAACCGTATATAGAATGTCCTACTCTTTAAATCATCTTTTAAAAGCAAGTGATTACTAGAAATTCATAATTCTGTTATCACTTTGATTTAACTATATTTTATGTTGTTCAATAACTTAAATTTATATCTTTTACGTTATGTTTTACATTTAGCTAAATAAATTTTTTAATTAAAATATTTTATGATAAATATTCAAAATTATTTTTTTATTTTTATTAATCCAAATGTAAAATGAACTTGGATGTCATTTTCGTAATTTGACACTGAAAAGCACTTTTTGTAACATTAACCAAACACAAATTATTTATCAAAAGTACTTCTCCAATGAGTTGTCCAAACGCAGAATGCTTATTATCCAAAAGTACTTATTTAAAAAGTACTTATGCCAAAAGTACTTCTCAAATAAACAGTTTTTGGCAGCAATCCCAAACAGGCTATTAATCACCATCATCATCCGCACAACCTCCACCGTGAATCAATGACTATTTTTATTAATAACTTAGAAAAAGGTGTCTGATTTTATCCAATAGTAACTACTTTTGATTGCACTGGGTTATTCTACCTGGTATCGAAAGATCCATAGGAAATTACTATGAGTTTTTGAAAGTGGAAGTAAAACTTGTACTTATCCAGGCCGGTAAAATGCCTTAATATTCAGTAGAGTAATTGCTAGGTAAATGAAAACATATAATCACAAAAGGTACTTGTAGTTGTGAAAGTGCTATATTAATTAGCTAGTAATATCCGTAGAACAATTTACATAACAGAAAATCAATACAGTATAATATTTCACGAATGTTATACATATGACTCGATGCTATCACTTAAAAGATAGTATCACAATAAGAAAAACATCAATCCACCTCAATATGGCTTTTCACCGATATAATTTCCTGGAGGAAAATAATTACAAGTCATAAAAACATCACCACTATCACAAACAACTCTAGCACATCCAACTCTCCTAGTACTCTTCCACACAATTTGTGTATAATGTCCACAAAGCTGTCCTTCAACACAAGAATTTGATGCATAATCATAATACTTTCGTTCACCAGCCCAAGCATTGACAGCGTCAGTAGGAGTCCAAGTAGAGCCACTACCCCAATAAATATTCTCTCCCAACTTGAAATCACCTTCTGGAAAGGAATGCATGAGCCTACAATCTCCTCTTCTTTGATTTGCCCACCATCTTGCATAGTTTTCAAGTTGAGAGTCCCATGTTAATGGTAACTCCATTTTTGTTGCCCTTACTAGATTGTGATGAAACAAGAATTGAATGGCTTCTCCTAGGCAGTTCCAGCAGAGTTGCTTAGAGATTCTGTAGATTGTATCATTGTTTAGATACTTTAAACTGGTTTGATCAAGTGATGATAATGATTGTGAGGGGACATGGAGAGCATGGCCATTGATGATTAATGAAAGGAAGAATAGAAGGAGAAGAAAGAAAATAGGCCTCATGTCTTGGGGTTATATGTATTAGAGACTGATGGTTTGTTTCTTTGGGAAGTACATTGAATTATAGTATTAGGCTGCTAGCTTCCTTTATATATATATACAAGAATTTCAGGAATATGAACTATGAAGGGGTTTGCAGTAATTCTTCTTTTTCTCTTTTGGACTTTAGGTATCTGTTGATTATTCTTCTGTTTTAAATTGGTTCTCTATTTTGGTTTTCTCTGTCTCTTGTGTGGCAAAATTAACATTTATCTTTACATTAAACTCATGTTTTAAGAATTAGAGTATATATCTTTGTCCCTCTCTACGTACCCCTAGTTCAGTCTCTCTCATTATGCTCTTAGGTATACATACAAGAAGAGTGATTAAAATGAAAAAGAACTACATTAATGAGGATGCTATTTGTACATTTCACTATTAAAATCTATAACAAACAAAAACATTGGCAGACTAGTGAGGGATAATTAAGATGTAGCCATGAATGTTAAATATTTTGCTGCATTTGTCCATAAATTAAGATAAATTTTGAACTAGCACATTATTTAGATAAATATATGAAAGACCATTTTTTCTTTTTCTTTTTCCTAATAAAATATACAGTGATTTTGAAACAGCTAGCAAAGTTGTAATCATATACTCTACACAATAACACATGCTAGTACTATCATATATTGGAGTTAGGCTTCTTTCAAATGACAAGTGCACGTTAGATGGGTCGATCAGACCAATCATTTTGTAATATTCAATAGGAATGTAGATAGCTAGCTAATTAAGGCTGGTGGATTTTGACAATTAATATAATTTAATCTAGGTGATCCAAGGCATTTTTGTCATGGCATTGAATAATAATTGGAATGCCTCCCTCGTGAGCTAATATATGTTGAACCCGTGATCTGCCCATTTTTGCTCTATCCGATGGGGACAATTTAGTATCAACGGTCCATAGAAACCGTTATACCTGGCACTACTAGGAAATTGACACGTTTCAGTACAGCAGTTGGATTACATATGAAAAGTTAGTGTAGCACATTTTTCTTAAATCTTTCAAGAAAATATAGTACTCAGTAACTAATTTAACCATCAAGTCATCCGTATCCTGGTAAATTATCTGTAGTAGGCATGCTTCGAAGCATAAAGGTATGCATATAGAAGCAGAGCGTTGGTTGCCCTATAAATTTGAGGACAAGGAACAACATAAGAAGTGGAGAGAAACAAAAAGGTATAACCAATTATTTATTTACGTATAGGTGGCGTATACATGTCATTGCAGAGATTAAGATACTATATTCATACTTTGAACTTTATTTGGAGTATCTGCTTGTCAAAAATCACTTCACATCTATTTTGTTTAGATATTTTTACGCTAATTGACATACTAAACCACTTAATTACAAAAAATACCGATATTTTTAAATAATTACCCTATATACCAACACTTTTTCACATTTTACAAAATATACAAATTTTCATTTCCTTTCTTCCCTCTCTACCTAAAACCCTAACTTCTCCCTCTCTCTTTCTCTCCTCTACCCACCCACCTCACCCTCCCGCCGTCACCCCCTCCCCCGTGCCTCTGCTCCGCCGTCGCTGTCGCTGCCGCTGCGTGGCTCCACCACGGCGATTGGAGCAGATCTGCTCTTCTTTTTTCATCTTCTCCTCTTTTTTCTTTTTTCTTTTTTCTTTTTTCTTTTTCATTTTGTACGTGTATATGTGTGTATTTTTATGTATACACATGTATTTTGTTAATACAAGTTCAGATCTGCTTCTCCTTCTTCTTTTTTGCATTTGAATATACACATTCAAATTCAGATCTGTAAGTGTATGTATCTGTATGTTCGTGTATATACATGTAATAATTTTCAGCACACAAGTATATGTACGTGTATATCACTGTATGAACGTGTATATCCGAGCATCTATTTGTATTTTTTGTATGTATTTTTTTGTGTATGTCAAGTAATAAATGTCAAATACATAAATTTGTATGTTTTGTTTGTAGATCTGTAGATTCGTGTATGTATATATATGTTTAGTGTATGTATAACACAATTTTTTTTGTGTATTTACATGTATTTTTGCTTATATGTATTTTTCAACTTTTATTTAAAAAAAAAAATCAATGTTTATATGTGTATTTCATTTTTTAGAATCAAAAAAAAAAAAAAAAAAAAAACTGGCTGTGGATGGCGGCAGCCGGTAGTGACGTAGTCACCGCCACCTGGGGTGGTAGCAGTGGAGGGGGGAGGGAGGGGCAGTAGGAAGAAGGAGGAACCCTAATTTATTAGTTTTGTTGATTTTTGTATATAATGTGTAAAAAAATGTTGGTATTTTTGTAAAATGGAATAATATTGGTATTTTTTTGTAATTTTGGTGTTAGGATTGTATATATTTGTAAATCTCCCTTTTGTTTACTAGTGCCGGATAGTTGCTGCAGAGCACCGGCCCAATAGCACCTTATACTTTCTTTGTTTACTTTATATGACAACGTTTATATTTTAATCTGTTTAAAATAAAAATACAGTTCTTAAAAATTAGAAATTGTTCAACTTAAATATCTTATAGAAGAGCTTTTATAACCATAAAATTTGAATAAGTTTTTGGTATCTTTCTTAAACTATGTGCCTATTCAAATTTTGCCACATAAATTGAAATGAATGACATGATAATTTGGTTTTAAATACAATTTGACTTTTTAAACTATGTGTTTTGCTCTTTGATTTACTAATTCTTTAGTATGTTTCTTTCGATGGAATCTTAATTTATTTCTACTAATTAACTCTATTTATGAATATGAGTTAGATAAGTCAAGTATTCGATTGACATTGATCGAGTGCACGTATTATTTTTCATATACTCTATAAAAATGGATCGTTTTAATTCAAGTTGCTCAAACACTATCTCAGAGTTTCACATATAGCACAGTGAACTTTAGGAATTTTTTTGTTTAGTTCATTTGATTATATTTTCATTTAATAATCCTAAGAGTGGCAATTTGTTTGTCAAGCTATGGAAAAAATAGTTGTCTATTCAATTAACAACGCTAAGTGGAAACTTAAATTTGAAAAATCAGATATATTTTAGTTTATAGTTCTAAAAGTAGTTAGTTAGTTTGCTTTAAAGAATGGCAATATTTTTAGTTTGTATCCATAAAAGTGGCTACTCAATGGACATAGGCAGAAAGATGGCCAATGCTTTAACTGTATCCCAAAAGGTGTCTATTCTGCTCAATTGGTGGTGCCAACCCTAAGGCTGGACGACCCCAAGCTCCTCTCTAACTCTCCTTTTACAGGACCTGTGCCAGCACTGCCCAAGTTCAACATAAAGTTTCGTCATTATCTACTTTGGATGTACTCCACCTTAATTATTTTTCAGTTATTTTTTCTTTTTTAATTTTTTGTTTAAGCAAAGTACTTTGTAAATACCGACAATATTCTAGTAGATAGCAGTAATAGTACTTCTTCAATTAGCAAGTTGTGCAAACACTATATTGAAGTTTCACATATAGCATTGTAAACTCTAAATTATTTTTAAGTTCATGTTGGACTATTTAAAAAATTCATGAATTTCAATACAAATTTTGGTTATGTTCATCCAATAACCGTAAAAGAGGAAGTTTAATTGACAAGCTATGCAAAGATAGCTATATTTATTATATTAGCGACCATAAAGTGGGAGCTTGATTTTGCAAAACTGATTATCTTTTAATAAATAGCTCTGAAAATGGTTGCTTGATTTTCTAAAAAGAGTGACTATATTGTCAATTAATAATCGTTAAAGTGGCTAGTTAGTGGACCTAAGTTATGTAAAATTTGACCAAGTCTTCAACTTAAACCCAAAAAGTGGCTATTTTGATAAATTTTTGGCGCCAACCCCAAGGGAGGACGACCCCAAGCTCGTCAACTCCCTTTATATATAGGGGAATTTTCAAAAATAGGCAGCCCACTACCCAAAATTACAAATAGGAGGCCATATATTTTTTTCATGCATAGCATCCGCCCCTAAAATTACAAATTTTAGCACTCCTTCATAAAAAATAGCCTAGCTATCAAATATTCCCCTCCCCAGCCACTAAGCCACCGGCAAACACCTTCCCCCGCCAATGGTGTCATTACTTTTTTGTATTTTACTGAATTTATGTTGTTTATTGCGTCTAAATCATTGCTTTGGACAAGTTTATACACACAAATCTCCCTCTAAAAATTAAATTATACATGAATATACATATATAAATATGTAGCAATGAGAGAAATACAAAAATATACACAAAAAAAGTAAAAAATCATATAAACATCCTTAATATACAGATTTATTCACTCGCACATACACACTTATACAAATTTATACAATTTTATACATTGTATAAATTTGTATAAAATTGTATAAACTTGTATAAACTTGTGGCGACTGCTATCTCGGGAAAAGGGTGACAGCTCGGGTAAGATTCGAAAATATGGGCCATTTTTGGTAATTTTCGTCTTTTGCTTGTCTTTTAGTGTAATTATCCCTTATATATATGTACTAAACTAATAATATTTACATATCTCAAGGACGTTACTAACTCGAGCATTCAGAGCCCAGAACTACAACAGTGTAAAATATTAATTCTGGATTCAGGATATCTCCAACACCATGATTGGACCTCGACCACACTTAAATTTTTTTTTTTTTTGATAAAATCACATAAAGTACAAGTTAGGGATTTTTCTAAACATAATATAGATATACTTTTAAACAATTACAAATATATAACAAATTCGAACATAAATACAAAATATAGGAAAAAATTCTCTAGCCTCCAGAAAAGACACTTCGCGCAACAGAAAAGATATAGCACACAACTGTAAAGATACGGCACGCTACATAAAATATACGATTACCTATTTTGTGTAATAAAAGTGTTGCTATATTTTGAGAATTCTATAACATTGCTATTTTATATAGTATGTCTCTAAACTTGTATATATTGTGTAAATAGCCCAAACTTTACAAGAGTTAGGGGCGAAGTGCACCAAAGACCACTTTTGGTAATGGTCTTTGATTTGAGGCCATTTTTTTTTTATTGATTTTACATGAGAGACCATTTTTTGGAACTTCAATTCTTTTGGGAGTTCAACCCACAAGGATTGAAGTTCAACTTCAGCCCACAAGGGTTGAAATTTACACATCTATACCTTAAAGTTCAGCCCTTACATATTGAAGTTGAAACTTTATAATTTAAGTATGAAGTTCAGCCCACAAAGATTGAAGTTCCAAAAAGTGACCTCTCATGTAAGACCAATAAAAAAATGGCTTCAAATTAAATATCAGTGACAAAAGTAGCAAAATTTTTTACGAGAATTAGCCTCGAGCCCTTCCCAAACTGAAGGCCCAATTGTAAGTGGGGCGGTACTAAAATTTTATTACGTGTATCCTTTATCCTTAGTTATGTCCTTTTGTCTCCACTTGAGAACAGTTTAACAAAATAGTCTCGAAGGCAACACTTCAATTTATAAATCAACAAGTATTGCCTCTTCAACAAATATATAGGGCAAGTATTGCCTGCGAAGAGATTGAAGGGCTGCCTAGACACTAAAAAAAAAAGGTATTTCACGGCGGTTTAACTGCTGCAAAACGACTTACGCGGTAGTTATATTCTCCGCCGCGAGGTCATTTTACGGCTTGTTTAAGCTGCAGTTTCAAGTTGCTGTAGCAAAATTTAAGAAATCATTCTCTACCCCCCCACCCCCTCTAATCCCCTAACCACACCACCTCAACTGGCACGTGCACTGATGAGCATATATTGGATGCACGCATGGATCGAGGAAAACTGTTGTCATGGCACAGAACACTCCACCTGAACTTCGGACGATGCTGTGGTGCCTTTGTTTATAAAGAGGAAGTATTTGCTCTCCACCGCCGATGTGGGATGCTGGTTCACCAAATATTTCTCCCTTCAACGTTTTTCTTTTCTTTCCTTTCTTTTGTTTCTTAAATACTAAGTATTTCTCTATCCAAAGTTTGTCTATTTATTTCTCTAACTTGATCTAGTCATTTGCCTTTTTTAGATAATTTTAATTTAGTCTTCAATTAGTTCAATTTAATTTATAGTAATTAGTTGTATGTGATATATTGTAATTGCATTTTAGTTTTTCTTTTAGAACTTTTAGAAATAATTTATTACTATATGTTTATATTAGCAAAAACTGTTATAAAAGGCTTCAAAGGTCACTAATAACTTAAATATAAATAACAATTTATATTTTCTAAATAATTTTGATTTATTTTTAAAAAAATCAAAAACCGCTGGTAAATACTAAAAGACCGCTGCATAACTCCCGTACCATCTGGAACCGCCGCTAAAGGAAACAAAACTGCTGCAAAGTCTTTTCTTAGCCGCACTTTGTATAACCGCCGACAAAAACCGTCGTGGAATGTATATTAGCAGTGGTTTCTGGAACCGCTGCAGATAAACCGCCGTGATTCAGCTGTTTTCTTGTAGTGAGACAACACTTGAAGTTATCTGGGAGAATGTGGGAAGAGATAAAAGGGCAAGTATTGCCTATGCAAGAGGGGGTCAAAGTCAAATGCTGTCAAGTGCTGCCTAATAAGCACCACTTAGGAGAAAGAGAGGGCGGGACAACAATTCAAGTTATCTGGGAGAATGTGGGAAGAGATAAAAGGGCAAGTGTTGCCTATGCAAAAGGTGGTCAAAGTCAGGTGTTGCCTCTTAAGCAACACTTACGAGAAAGGGAGGATGGGATGCGGGCGTCATTATAAGATTTCGTAGGGGGTATTTATGTCGGAAATTTATTCATTAGAGTTAGCGAAGATCATTCTTGCAAAATTACTTTAAACGGAGTCAATAAGGCAAAGCACGGCCTATGATGTCATAGTTTTGTTAATTACCCGATAGACCCTACTTTAGCAGGCAATTTGTAGAACTATGATACCTTGGGCTATGGATAGCCTTTTTGCCCCTGCATGATAGTGGTTTAACAAAAATGTCTTCCGCTTGGTTTAATGAATAAATTTCAGATAGAAATACCCCTATGAATCTCATAATAATGCATATATCCCTACCCCTTTAATTTCTTCGTATGTACTGCCTAAGAGACCGCAATTGTCCTAGACCCCTCTTTCATAGGCAACACTTGCCATTGAATTTCACATTTTCCGAAATAAAGTGTTGTCTAGACAACACTTGCCTCTTCAAATCTCTTCTCGCATTCTTCCAGATAACTTGAAATATTGTCTAGGCAACACTTGCCACTTGACTTCTTTCTAAAAGGCAACACTTTCCAATTGATAACTTGAAGTGTTGCGCACGGACTAAAGGAAGAACATTTTGCTAAAACCATATTAAATAGAGGCAAACTCTCTTCAAAACCAGTCAATTTTAGGGACACCGTCTAACTAGCCATTTTTCTGCTCTTAGCCGAAGATGTTTTTGAGTAAACAACCTAAATGCTTGACTGGACCTAGGATGTCGAAAGCTCTATAATTACTTGTTGCAATGTAGTCTATAATGATTGATTACGGAGGACAGATTTTACACTAAGTTTTATAAATTAGAAGTATCATCTCCTCGTTGAATTTATTTTGCACAACCAGAAAGGGAAGTATGTGGATAGTGGAAAGTGTTTGAAGATGTGGACAATAGAAATCAAGAATTAGACTTGTTTCTACCACAAAAATAAGTTCTTCTTTATCTTTTTGGGTCTACAACAGAGACATGAAAATGAAATGACAATCAATCAATAAAACGAGTGGAAAAATTAATAGTTTAAGAAATGAGCTTTTAAGCTCAAAAGTTGGAGAACCAAATGTAACCAAATGTATATAGTACAGTATTTAGAAAAGGAGCATAGCCTTCAAGTAGCTTGTTGTTTATCAGGCTGGCATTTGGACGGTTTCTTGTCAGATTATTGTGTCCTCGTTAGCAATATTTTATGCTACTACAAAGACATCTTAAAGGGTGATTATTTTATAGCATAGTATGTCGTTAGCAGTATTTTATACTCCAAAGACATCTTAAAGGGCGAATATTTTATAATGATTTATAGTAATAATTTTCTACTTCAGATTTTATAAACAAATATTCTTTGTTAAACCTATGACTGCGTTACGATTCTGCTAATTGAACCCCCTATATACCTCAGTTTGCTAAATGCCAGCTGTATCTTTGACTTATTCCCTCATCCCAAAACATAAAATGGGAAAAGAACAAAAAAGAAATGGAAGGATAGAAGAAAAAAGAAAGCAAAGGGTGTGAAAGTAGAGGACAGAAGAATAAGAAATGTGCTGTTTTTATTTCTTTTGCTTTGTTTGTCTTTGTTTAAATTGATTTTTCGGTTAACTTGCACAAATTTTGACTATTTTATTGAATGTATTTTACCTGTATTAATTAGCATAGAGAGTGGATAACTTAGCCTATTAAAGTTGAAGTAGAAGATTAAATCACTTTTAACGTTTTTTGAATGGTGAAATTTTTTATGTTCCCCTCCAGCCCTCCTAATGGCTTGTCTTCTCGAGAAATGGAAACATGATTTAAATACATGACAGACAAACCTAAAACCCTCAACAATGGCATACAAGCAGTAAAAGCCCAGAATCTTCCATATGCACATGGTTAACTTCAAATCATTCATATTACACTTGTTATAAGTTATTGATACAAATTAATCAATGTGAAAATTTCGGTTTCCAAATCTCACATTAGTGTCTTCAAAGACAAAAGTACGGAAAGAAAAAAAAAACAAATATTGCGAAGTAAATAATGCAAAACCAATTCAATATCTCATTTCTTTTAAAAAAATGCTCTCAAGTATTCTCATCATCAACTTGATGAAGTTTAGTAAGGCCTTTCTCCAATGTAGTTACCAGGAGGGTCATAGTTACAAGTCATGAAAACTCCCAAGTCATTATAACAAGTGACTCTTGCACAACCAATTCTTCTAGTTTCTCTCCACACAATCTGAGTATAATGTCCACATTCCCCATTGCAACTGTTGTACCAATAGTTATATGACCGCCGTTCCGCCATCCACGCCGAGACGGCCTGAGTCGGTCCCCACCCGTTACCACTGCCCCAAAAGATGTTTTCACCATATGGTCCATTAGAGTGTATCAGTTCACAATCGTAACGCCTTTGGTTTGCATACCATTGTGCGTAGTTTGCAAGTTTCTTGTCCCACACCAATGGTCTCAACCTAAGAGCTGAACGAGCTGTATTGTGAGGACCCAAGAATTGTTGGATAATGTTAGTGTTAGTTTTCTTCACAGGGGTTACATAGCTAGTTTGCTGTGTGAGGCCATTGGTCGTTGAAATAATAATGAAAAAGAGGACCAAAAGATAGTATGGCCTCATGAGGAGAAAAGTTTGGTTGTAACTACTGTGGGAGCTTTGGTTATGTGTCACACACTTGAGGTATATAGGAGTAGTATTTATATGAAAGAAAGGGGGTTGTTGGATTAGGAAATATAGGAAAGGCTTAAAGTGTCAACTTATTTGGTGGCACCCATGTTCGATAATGATTACCACACCTGTTATTGTAGATTGGAAAAGAAAAAGAATTTAGCTTAAAGAAATCTAATCCATTTGACTATAAGAATATTTTTTGTTTTGGGTGATAATAAAAAGGGGTAGAATTGTTAAAATAGTTCGTTCGTCTATTGTATAATTTATTTGACTTCTTGTTGGATTTAATAAAATCATCAAACGGATATTTGGCGTAGAATTTTTTTGTTGGTAGATTATACTCTGCGCTTATGATTTGTTTAAGGAATATTTTCGATAGCATGGTCTGCATTACCAAAACTCAAAAAGTGTAGAAGAAATTGGCCATTCAACATTCAAACATATTTTGTTGGCACTAAACTTGTCTAAATCAGAATTTTCATGTTATTGAAATTAAGTTTAATACTCTTTCTCCGTCCACTTTTACTTGTTATCTTATAACTTTTCACATTCATGAGGAAATCATCAATAATTAATTATTTTACCAACTTACCTTATTAATTATATTTTGAAAGTTTAAAATTGACTATGATTTGAAAAAATAGTTATCTTATACTAAGCCCCCCGTTTGTTTATAGTTTTTGGGGACATTTTTTGGGAGTTTTTGGGAGAAAAATTGTTGTTTATTTATGCTATTTCATCAAAACTTCTCCCAAAAAGTCTCAAAAACTCAAAAAGTGCTCAAAGGCTGTTTTTGGGCCGTTTTGGGAAGTTTGAAAAACTACTCACAAAACTTCAACTATTTTTTCACGTAAATTCTATGTCCAAACATAACTTCAAGTTCCAAAAATTATTTTTCAACTCAACTCCAAAATCCAAGTTTCAATCAAATCTATGTCCAAACGCTAGCTAAGAAGGATGAAATTTGAAGAACATCATTAAATTTTTCTTATTTTCTAAAAATAACAAATAAAAGGAGATATTTTTTTACTAAAAGTTACTAAGTAAAAATGGATACAGGAATTATTCATAAAGTGTGTCAACATATGGCCTTTATCTTCCATAAATACCTACAGCAGGTTTTACACTAAAACTATATTGACTAATCATGATTAAATAATTTAATAATATAAAAATATGTATTAGGTAACTGCTCAGGATTTAAGTGATGAAACTCTATTTTAAAATTTATGACATAAATTTATTAATTTGGTGTAAACTTTATTATGCGTAAGTTTATACCTTTATCCTCTCTATGTTATAGTGAGAGAGAGTGTGTGTGTGTTAATTATAGCTAGTGCACACGTGTAGAAATTCTGATTTTCACCTTTAGAATTTATAGATACTTCTATAAAGCACTTTCTTAGAATTTCAAAACATAATATTTGAATAAAAATAATGACTAAACATAGTACGAGTACTTGATAGATTTCGAGGCTTTCGCCTGAAGAATTATTTAGCTTTGTCGAATGACACATTCATATCTGAACGTTTCAATTTGATAAAATCAAACTTCTGCATCCAAAAAAAAAAAAAAAAAACAACACAGCTATGTGTATCTTGCAAGTTTACTCATCAATAAATCATAAATGAGGGAGAATCGATTTTGTAGTTCATTATAGTAGTATATAATATTTCCACAAGAGATTATTAAAACGCAATATAGATATTTATAAAAATAACATAAAATATCTTTGTTATTGAAAGTATAAAAAGGATGTAACAGATATGAAAGTATAAAAAGGATGTAACAGATATTCCTACTAATGTCGCATCGTTGACAAAAAGAAAATAGCCATCATTACGTTTTTCAATAATCATTAATATATAAAATTTGACTTTAGCTAAGTATTAAAAAGAACTTGTGCGTATGACATTTTTGTATATGAAAGAGAAATTTTCTCCAAGAGTCGAGATTAATCTGTTTAGTGTAATACAATATCCAAAGTCGATGCTAATTGAAAGGAGTAAGCGAAATTAGCTCAAACCCTCTAATCAACCTCAGCAAAGATAGTGTGCCGAAATTAACGCAGGTGACTGCGACCTGAATTAACGGAAACTGATTTCTGCGACCTCGTATGCTTTTGTCTTAGCCATTTTTGACTTCTTTGAGGATAAACTTCAACCCCTACTCAAGAATCTTGAAGATTAATAATTATTGGGTAACTTACCACTTAAAACAGTTTTGGAAAGAAGAAAAACGAAAAAAAGATATAAGAATAAAATGTTAGGATGGAAATATTAAAGTAAAGAAAAACAATAGTACAAATAGAAATGAAGAATAAAGTAAAAATTGAAAAATAACAATAATATTCTCTAAAACTTCACACTAGACCAAATAAAGAAGGGAAAACTCTTAGCTTCTAACCATCGACTCTAATCTTCGACCTCCATGCTCTCAAATTTTGGGTCATGTCCCCAGTAATATGAAGTTGTACTATGTCATGCCTAATCACTTCGTCTCAGTTCTTTCTTGGTCTATATCTACCTCTCTGTACCCAACGCCGCCAACCTCTCGCACCTTCTCACTGAGCAACCGTGCTCTTATTTTTCAAATGCCCGGACAATATTAGCCTCGCTTCCCGCATCTTATCCACTACTGAGGTCATTTCCACCTTGTCCCCATGACTTCGTTCCTAATCTTATCTTACCTAGTATGCTCACACATCCATCTAATCATTCTCAATTCAGCTACTTTTATTTACTGAACGTGGATATTCTTGATTGACTAACATGCAACCAGATAATTGGTCTAACGACCATCCTATAAAATATTAATTTCCTTAACAAAAAAATTTCACATTTTTTAATTATTCTTTAATCAATAAATAAAGCAAAAAGAACCAAAAAGAAGAGTGGACATATGTTGGCCCAAGTCCCTCATGTCTTGGCCCATTCACGTTTGTACGGACCATAAACCTATGTGGTGAATTACAGAAATAGTTAAAAAAGAACATGATTTTGAAAGGTTGAGCTATTTAAAATTGATTTTTAAAAATGGAGCATTTTCATAATTATAAAAATGTCACAACACTTTAACGAAGCCGTAATTACAAAAATGTCACCGCACCTTAATGTAGCAGAAATTACACTAAATGTTTCTGCACTTACAAAGTAGAAACAATTCCAATCAGTCTGTGTTTATTCATATAATCACGTCGATTTCGTAAATAAATAAAGCCAAATTGTCATCGTTTTGCTCATATATAAAAATTAAAGCAAATCATAACATAAGACTAATTCGACATTAATTCCTCATATAGTGAGCAAAAAATTATGCTCAATCTGTAAATAAATGGTGTCCAACCGTACTTATTTTATTCATTCACAAAAATAAATATGAAAATATAAAATCAAGACAATATATCTGCATTTACTTACAAGTGAGCCAAACTACAACATCTATTTTATAAGTAAATGACACCAAATCTCCATCATTTTACCCATATACAAAAGCCAAAGTAAAAAATAAAATCAAGATAATCCGCCTGCATTTACTTACAAGTGAGCCAAACTACCATGTCTATTTTGCAAGCAAATGACACTAAATCGTCATCACTTTGCTCATATACAAAAACTCAAAGAAAAATTAAATCAAGACTATCCGTCTGCATTTACTTACAAATGAGCCAAACTAATATGTCTATTTTACAAGCAAATAACACCAAATCGTCATCACTTTACCCAGATACAAAAATTCGAAGTAAGAATAAAATCAAGACAATCAGTCTGCATTTTGCTTACAAGTGAGTCAAACTACTCTGTCTATTTTACGAATAAATGATACCAAATTGTCATTACTTTGCCCAAATACAAAAATTCAAAGTAAAAAATAAAACAAAGTCAATCTAGCATTATTTGTCCATTTATTTTACAAATACAAGAGGTCAAATTGTCATCACTTCTATTTACAATTTACATGACGCATGTGTACGTTATAATGACTATTGAAGGAAAATGAGAAAGATTTGGGTTCTTCATCTCTTTTAGTCTCAAGAGAATTCAATTATTTAGTCCAATACGTGAAGTTGAAGTCTTTAGAATAACGGCGAAGGGCCAGAATTACCCCTCTACTTTGGACTATAGTATATCCTCACCCCCCGTTATAGTTTGAGCTCACATTTGCCCTTACCGTTAATGAACTTTGGTAAAATACCCCTAAAAGTGACGGGCAGACAACGTGGCTGCCATGTGTCACCCAAGTGGATGCCATGTGTGCTCCACCCATATATGTAGGTCATCTCCTTCATTTCATTTTATCTTTCTCCAAAATAAATTAGGGTTCATAAATTTTTATTCTTCTTCTTCTTTACAAATCTGCTAAGGTTTTAATTTTAAGGTTTAGAAATGTCACAAGGAAGTTGGTCATCTAATCGTATGTGCCGATGTGGTGCAACTCTTAATCAATTTACGGCTTGGACTGAAAATAACGCGGGAAGGAGATTTTGGAGGTGCCAATGTGGGTATTTTGAATGGGTTGATGGTATGATCCCAGAAAGAGCTTTGGTTGTCATAAGAAACTTGAAGTCTTCATTGGAAGCTATCGAGATTGAACGGAACGGGCTAAAAGCAAAATTAAAAATTTTGGAGGGTACAAAAAATTCAAGTGTAGAAGTTGCAAAGCTGAACCAAACTGATTCCACTTCTGTAAAGGATTCTGAAAAGGCCAAAAAATTGGAAGACAAGCTGATGAAGATGAAGATGTTACTGTTGGTTTCGTGGGCCTTATTTGTTGGATTTGCAGCGGCTACAGTGATGAAGTGATGAATTTTAATGCTATTTTGGATGTAAAATAGTGATGAAGTGATGAATTTTAATGCTATTTTGGATGTAAAATGTATTGGGAATGCTTGTTTTGTGTCTTTGTTCAAGTGATGAAGTTATGCCTTAGTGTCCAACTAATCCGTTTGTGTAACCGTTTGTGTTTTAGTGTTGTAATGAACTGAAAATGTATTATGTTGTAATGAATTGTTTGTAATGACAAATTGTGGCTGCAAATTTGCCTTGTTTCTTTCATATCATAGCTTGGAAAACACATTATGTAGCAGCTTAAAGTAAAGTAAAGTCAATAAAATAGAACATAATCACATTCAAACCAAAGTTTTGGTTACAATAGGTAGAGGGGGATGCCATATTATAACCCCAAAAACATACACAACCTAGTAATAATATGACATCCACCACCAAATGATGACCAACATGAACATGATACTAACTGTCTTAGCAGTACAATACTATAATTTTCCAAGGCAAAAGAAGACATAGAAATAGTCATAAATTCAGGAAAACAAAAAGAACATGAACTCAAAGCACATCAGCTTGTGCTTTGCCATTGGCCTTTTTAGACATCAACTTGGCCATTCTTTTCTTGTTCAATTCATTACCAGTAACTGCCTTTCTTCCATTCCAAGTGAGCCTCTTTGGTGAGTAAGGCAGATTTGTGGGATGACACACACCAGTGGCATCACCAACAAAGTCAATCTTCCTACTTCCAGTTGGCACTTGACGCAACCTTGCTTGAAGTCTAGTGATTTCCTCAGAAACAGTCCTTGGCCTTATAGCTGGATCACAATCAGGCACAGGAACTTCAATGTTTGGATCAGTACTACTTGACTGGTGGAAAGCAGTGCTACTGGAACTAAATCCTGGGGGTATGCTGCTGGAACTCTCCCTTGCATGTTGGACAGAAGGTGTTGGCATAAACACAAATGGAGCAGGATCATCTTGGCTAGGCTGGGGTGCTGAAAGGTGCACATCTTCTTCAGATTCTATAACAGTAGCAGGAGGGGATCTAGGAGGGGATCTTGGTGGTTCATCCCCACCCTCATCTACCAGAGTTCTCTTCTGTTTTCCTTTGCCCTTAACTGCCTTTTTCTTTCCCTTTGATTGCTGTCAAAAAAGGAAAACTATGAATATATGAAAGAAGATGGGTAACTATAAAAAACCTGAAATAACTTGTACCTTTCTACATCCCCTAGCATTGTGACCAGGCTGTTGACATGTGCTACAAGTCATAACTCTCCCTTGTCTTGCTTCTCTCCACTCAGATTGTCTCAATATTGCCTCATTCTTATCTCTCTTTCTCTTTGTCCTAGGCCTGCCAGCCATATTAACCAAAGAAGGGGGATCCATTGCTTGTGATGGGTCAATTTTCCAGAACCTTTCTCCTCTAACAGGTTGTAATTTATGTTTGTAAACTAAGGCATATGCCTCTTTCTTATAGTACCAGTGCACTTCTGTCAAGGGGTTAATTTTCTTGTAAAGGAGTGCCTTAATTGCATGGGGACATGGGATACCACTAAGGTCCCATGTCCTGCAGGTGCACCTTCTAGTTCCCAAGTTGACAGTGTGTCTATCAGTACCATCACTTACCTCAAACCCATTATCACCATTGGAGTTGACCCTACACTTTTGAGCTATCTTCAAGTAGCTTAAGTACAGCTTGTGTGCATGAGGACTGCAATCATGGTCCCATGTATACAGTTTTGCCTCATGAGCAGCCAACATATTCATTACCTTAATCCGGATGTCCTCAAGCATCTTGATGATTGGCTTGTACCTTGCATCCACTATCCATGCATTGAAAGATTCAGTCATGTTGTTGTCAACTGATTGATTCTTGCAAACAGTGTCAAGGTAGGCTCTGGACCACTGTTCTGGAGGGTATTCAAGCAGGTCTTCTGCTGCAGCCTTTTCCATTTCCCCCACCTTCTTAATTTGGTCTTGAAACTCTTCATTAAAACTACTCCATGCAGCCCACCACAAATACTTCTTCAGTACCTCACTTGGCCATCTTTTCAGGTAATTTGACTCAATGTGTTTAACACAATATCTATGGTGGGCTTCTGGAAGAACATCTTTCATTGCCTCAATCAAGCCCTTAATTTAACATGAAAAAGGAAAACAAATTAGGACATGAACTAATTAGATATAAAGTAAAAAATAAAAAATTAGATAAAGAAGTTACCTTTTGCATGTCTGAAATAAATGTGAAGCCACCACCCATTCCTAACTCCAATGACTGTTGCAGCAAAGTCAAGAACCAAATCCATGTAACTTTTGTTTCCTTACCTACAACAGCCCAGGCTAGAGGATAGAATTGGTTCATTGAGTCTTGAGCTACAGCAACCAATATTTGACCTTTTACCTTACCTTTCAAAAAGGTTCCATCCAAGCCAATAAATGGTCTTAATCCCTCCTTAAAACCCATCTTCATTGCATTGAAACAGATATACATCCTTAAAAACCTCCTCTTTCCATCAGCTAAAGCATCTTTTGAAATGTTAATGATCACATCACTACCAGGATTACTAGTTCTCAATTCTTCAGCATAGGCTTCTAGTTTATTATACTCATCAATGAAACTACCCTCCATCTTCTCAAGCACAAGTTTTTTAGCCCTTTTGCACTTTGAAGAACTAGTATTAATGTTAAACTCAGAGTGCAGGTCATCTTTCATTTCTCTAACCTTATGTTTAGGTTCTTCTTGCAGCTTTTTCTTGAAATATAGAGCAATAGTATTCTGGTCAACTCTAGGATTGTCATAGGCAGTATCACATGTATGTTCTGTGACTAGTGTCTTGAACTTAAAACCAGGCCCTTTCCCATCCCTTGAGATTAAACACTTGAATGGACAACCCTCATCACACTCATACCTGAGCCTTTTCTTGTCACTTTTGATTTGTTTCAGCCCATATCCATTAACAAGACAATAAAAGTTTATCACTTTCCTAGCTTCTGGTATGTCTATGAAAGACATACACTTGTCTAACTCCTTGAACTCAATTAGCTTATCACTGATATTCTGCCTATTTCTTTGTGCTGCAAGTTTTTCCAATTCTTCAGCATCATTATGAACTGAAGAATCAGAGTCAGAAGCACTACCATACCCATCTATACTACTACAATCAGTCCCAGCAAGGGTATGGTTCTCATTGTCTAACACAGAGTACTGCACAATATTAGGAACATAAACAGGCATATCAACCTCATCTACAGCAAACAAATTTATAACATCAAAGTCCTCACTAACCAGTCCTAGTAAGGCCCTAATTCCCTCATCCCCTTCTACCTCATAGTATTTACCAGAAGGAACTGTTACAAGTAATTGTTGAACATCTATAAAACCTAAAATAGTAGTGAACTCATTTACTATATCTATGAAGGATAGGAAATCAGATTCATAGTCTTTCCAGTAATGTACCTCCTTTCTTGAGTAAGCCACTTGAGGATTTCTTATCCAATCACCCCCATGATGGAAGTACAAGTCCACCTTCACCATGTTGCATAACCTGGAACCACAGAAAAAATATTATATTTTTGTCCCTAAACTAAACCCTAAACCAGAATATGACAACAGAATAATTAATTAATTAATTAAAGACAACAGAACATGCCACAGAATAATTAAGTAAATACAACAAAAAAATTAATAAATTAATTAAATAAAAATAAACTACTACAGTTCCACTTATTCAATTCACATGCATATACTTTGTTGGGACCACCACATTTTTTTACTATAAAAACATAACCTGGACAATATTCTATAGATGTTTCTTAATCCGTAAACCATTATGTCCCACATTCAATTGACATGCATACACTTTTGGGACCACCACTATTTATTTTCAATCAAAACCCTAAATCCGGATTCTAAATTCCTAAACCAGAAAACCAGTTAAAATTTGTACAAAAACCCCTAACCACAAAACCCCTCATCGATGTTATACAAAAACCCTAAAATTCTAAACACCTATTAAACTTTGTACAAAATACCCTAATACACATAACAAAATCAGTACAAAACCCTAAAAAATAAAGAAAAAACATGTGTATAAGTTCCTAAATTAAACGATACAAAAACCCTAAAAAAAAATTGTACAAATCAAATAAGAAACAAAACGTACACAAAAACGACTTGATTTATATGGAAACAAACGTACCGTTTTAGTATTCGGATACCCGATCGTCTTGATGGAAGAGGACTGAAGAGTTAGTGATGGTTCGTGTCTCGTGAATTTTGAGAGATTTTGGGTAAAAAATCTGAAATAATAAGTGGGTGTGGGTATTTATATTTATGACATTAAACGGGTTATGGGTCGGGTAATCGGTTTAACTTCCAAAACGTTTGGGATCATTAGAATTTTGACCGATGGCCATCTTGATTGCACAATTGGCTCCTACGTGGAGCACACATGGCATCCACTTGGGTGACACATAGCAGCCACGTTGTCTGCCCGTCACTTTTAGGGGTATTTTACCAAAGTTCATTAACGGTAAGGGCAAATGTGAGCTCAAACTGTAACGGGGGGTGAGGATATACTATAGTCCAAAGTAGAGGGGTAAATCTGGCCCTTCGCCGTTAGAATAATTAAGAAACTATCTCAACAAGCTTCCAATTCAGAAATAACTAATTTGAGTGTTATAATGATTTCAATAACAAGAACAATTATTTGTAGAGTTGCTTTTGAAATTAGTTATGATGAAGAGCACATGAAAGGAAGAGATTTGATTATCTTTTAGTTGAAGCTCAAGCAATAGTTGAAGCTCAAGCAATAGTTGAAGCTCAAGCATGTTGGCTAGCTTATTTGTCTCTGATTTTTTCCCTTCATTAAGTTGGATTGATAAACTAACCCGAAAGATATGTACATTTGAGAATAATTTCAGGGGTTTGGATGCATTTTATGAAGAGCTCATTGTGCATCATCTTAATCCCAATAGGCCAATTATGTTCTAGACTCTATGGTGAGGAAAAGCAAAGAAGAGATAAGAGGACTTCATCTCATGAACTCAGAGAAATATCAGATCTGCTCCTTCCCGTCCTTGCAACACTTCAAAAAATGCTGGAAAAAGATTAAAGAGTTGCTGTAAAAAGTTTGTCTGTGTTTTCAAAATCAGATCTATCCTAATATAGTGTGATTTTCGAAAAATCATTGGAGAAACGGAAAGAGGAAGTTAAGACGGAGCTAGGGATGTAATTTTTTCAAAATTCTGGCGGCGGTCAGCGGTCAATGGTGGTCTTAGGCTGTTATGCTGACGGAAAAATACTTCGACGATAAGCCATGGTGTGGTTAGGATTTGGTCTATAGAGAGAAAAAAATAGATGTGTAGAATGAGAAAGAGAGTTTTCTAGAGAGAAATATTGTAAGGAGAAGTTAGGTAATTGTTGTGCTCAAAACTTCAAGACCACGAAAATAATGCTCAACATTAAAGACCATATCCAAAAGTGCTCAATTCACACAAAAAAAAATCAAATTTATGAGTCATTTACAAAGCTTTGACGCGGGGCAACTGGTTTGCCTTTTTGACCTCCGTAACAGTGGATTTGCAAAAATGTCCTCCGTTCGATTTAATGAATAATTCTAGACGGAAATACTCCTATGAATCTTATCAATGACGCCCGTATCCTCGTCCTCTTTTCTTCGTAAGTATTTCCTAACAGATAACACTTTACTTTGACCCTTTTACTTAGGCAACACTTGTCCTTGAACTCTTTCCACATTTCCTAGCTAACTTGACAATGTTGCCTGTGCAGCACTAGCCATTGATATTCTTTCCTAGGCAACACTTGCCTTTGGCCTCTTCCCACATTCTCTCACACAACTTGAAGTGTTGCCTATGAACGAAGCGAGATCATTTACTAAAACCGTTTTAAATAGGGACAAACTATTAGAATTAATCAATTTTGGGAACATTAGGTGATTTTTTTTTTTCTAATAAACCTCTCATGTCCACAAAATAATATCCAAGTCCATTAACCCGTCAATGAATTCAGCCAAATCAAGGACCTGGAGAGGCGATCAAGTTTTTGTGCCCAGTAGATACTTCTGGCTCTGCTATCATATTTTCGATCCCCACAAGAAAACTATTTGTTTTCTTAGCCCAATTGACAGGACAACTCAGAGACTTTTTGCACTAAAGTCTGGCGATTGAGGCTATAATATAAGAATTCTTTTATGGAGGCAAAAAATGTAAGAATGCAGCCAGAGTATTCTACTGTAAATTTTCTATGACCGATGAACCCGACTCGAACTCACTTGAATTGTGTCAGAGGCAAATAAAAAGAAACTTGGATAGGAAAATTCATGTACTACAGTGAAAAACAAAAATGACAAAAGATTGGCCAATAAATATGAGAGAGAATATACTCCTCCATAATGTTTTCAATGTGATGGGATTACAATTATTACTCCATCCGTCTCAATTTATGTGGCACCATTTGACCGGGCACGGAGTTTAAGAAAATAGAGGTTGACCTTATTAAGTACGCCCTCCGTTTCAAAAAGGATGAACCTTTTCACTTTTTGAAAGTCAATTTGACTAATCTTTGAACCTAAATTAGACTATATTAAATCAATATTTTCAAATAAAAATTTGCATATTCAAAAACTATACGAAAAGTACTATAACATGCAACTCTTCGCATATCAATATGATGAAAAAAATCATCTTAAATTGTTGGTCAAAGTTCATCCAGTTTGACTCTCGAAAAGCGAAAAGGTTCATCCATTCTGAAATAGACAGAGTATCAATTTTACCCTCGAAAAAATAAGAGAGAGAAGATTTGGGTAATAAAAAAAGTGTTGGTAGGTTTAAAAGTATGTAGGGCCCAACAAGGGTAAAATAGAGATGATGCATCAAATAGTTGCCAAATAAGAAAATGTGCCACTTATTTTGGACAAACAAAAAAGAAAATTGTGACATATAAAATGGTACGGAGGGAGTACCAATTTACACTTACTAGAGGAGGCAAAAAAGACCATATATGTTACACTAAAATTCTTGGCAATCAGAGCTTTCTATTGGAAGACTTCTAGCCTATAGGCTGTATTGATGCTTTAAGATTTAAAATATTCCAAACTTAGCTTTTTAGGAAAGAAAGAATTATGAAAAGAAACTAACAACCTCCAATTCTTAAAATATACTTTGGAACGTTTAATCATAAAGCATCAATTAGAGCCTGTTTGGGTGGGCTTTTAAGGAGCTTTTTTTAAGTGGCTTTTAAGTCAAAAAGTAACTTAAAAGCCACTTTTTGAGAAGTTAGGATTTCCTAACTTCTCAAAAAGTGACTTTTAAGTCACTTATGACTTAAAAGTCTAAAAAAAATTAAGTTACCAAACATATATTAATGGGCTTATAAGCTTATAAGTCACTTTTAAGCCCACCCAAACAGGCTCTTAGTATATTCAACTATGATCCACCTCAATTCAAATATCAAGTTCAATAAATATAACATGTTGGATTACTTTTCTTCTTTCAGATAAAAACTGATATAATGCATATACTCCTATTGGCTACAAATTAAGATAAATACTTAGATGAAGAGCAAGTAATTGGGTAATTTAAATCCCAATTGAAATAACAAATATTTATACTATTTCCAACTATAAAGAGTTAGCTAATGTTGTATCGCAAACAAAATTCAATTCAAATATATTATATTACAATGCTAAAATGCAACATCTGCAAGAGAAGCTTGCACCAGCGGAAGGTGTTTCTTATTGGTCCCCGTTAAAGGCAGTGTACACACAACAAACTTATATCTTGAAATTGAAATATAATTGGTGTTGTTGGAACTACTGTGATTTCTCACGAAGTGAATAGAGAGAAGAAGAAGAAAAATGATCAGAATCAAAGTGGAAGAATAAATAAAAATGAAGAGGAGAAGACAGAAGTGCAAGAGTCTCCTCAGATGAAATCGAAGAGACAATGTCCATAAATCCAAGGAAGACAATTGATCAGCTGCTTTGACTAATCTATGGGCTTGAATACTGGACTTTCACAACTTGGGCCATTTTGGGCTCAAGACTTCAACACCATCATCCTTTTGATCCAATTGCCCAAACGATTCACACATTTAGACAATTATGTGTAAATAATTTTTGTATAGCACAAGAAAGTTATTCTTTGTATTAGCACTAAAGGAATCTTTCTAAAACTATTTAGAATTGATGATTAGGCATACTTGAGTAGCAAGAAATAAATGAGTAGGCAAGTTTGTTATAGTTGGTTAGAGGGATAGCTAGGTAAATTCATATAATTTTGATTATTGTATAAATAGGTGTACAAAAGTTGTTTAATACACAGTAAAAATTTCACAAATAGTCTCATTTTCTTTAGGTGTTGGTAGTTCCTACACTAAACTACTGACCAATATACAAAAGCGGAGCCTATCGTAAATAAATGAAAAAGATTCCACTGCCAATAAGAAAGAGCTAAGCTAGTGGCCAGTGAGTAAAAAATAGATAGCTCTTGCCTCCTGGAAGGGTGAAATCCGGATAAATTAGTTAGCGTTGGTCATAGATTTGGCGGAAACTTGAAAAAATTAGTTTTTGAAGATGAGTTGAAAAATAGTTTTTAAAAATTGAAGTTGCGTTTGGACATACATTTTTATTGAAAAAAGTAAAAATTTTGTGAGTGAAAATTTAATATTTGAAAAGAAAAAAACAAAAGTAGTCTTGTGGTATTTGAAAAAGTGTATTTCAAAAGTTTTAAAACACTCATGCCTAAACATTGTTTTAAAAAATATTTGAAAAATTATTCTCAAATTTTATGTCCAAACGGGAGCTTAATGGCCCGCCGTACAGGAATTTTAGAGCATGTTGTGACGGGCATTTCTGGATCCCATTGTGAGAATATTTTTCTTTGCACGACATTGGTAAAATGGTTATACGGAGAATATGTTTGTAATGTTCAGCTTGAACGTTATAGCATTATGGTCCATTTAATTTACATAAGTTGAAACTTCATTTCTAATTCAATTCAGTTCTGGAAAACAGATATCTAAACTCTAAAGTAAAGAAACTGATGCTCAAATCAATTCCTCACCGTTAGTCCGTTCTTCATGAGCAAATAAACTTCTTCCTTGTTTATTTTATGGAAATATTCAAAAATGATTTTTGAAATTGAAATTTTCAGATCGCTTTTTTTGAAAATATTTAAACAAGCTGATATTGATTTCTAACATTCATGTATTTCTAGATTGATAGTGCGGCGTTTGAATGGTGATTATAAAAGTAACGTATTTGGAATGACATTTATAACTCCTAGTAGTACATTTACATAGCTGACTTTAATAAGATACGACACCACTTAAGATATTAGGAACTTCAATTTTGCTTATGTCTCTTGTTGTTTTTACAAACAATACAAGTTGCAATTATTGCATAAAGTATCTAACATAATTAGTGAATAATTTAGAATTAATGTCAAGTGATCTATTTAATTTTATATTACTAGTTTTCTGATACGTGCGATGCACGTGTATTCCAAATAATTTGTATAAAAATTATAAATATTTTGTAATAAGCGTATATAGTTGCTCGTAAATTAAAGGAAAAATATAAATTCAAAGTGCATATATATTGAATCTTTTCCGGTTGAGCCAATAATTAATATTTAAACGATTTTAATCATGCAACAATAACAACTGCATACCCAGTGTAGTCCTAGAAGTGAGGTCTGGGGAGAGTGAGATGTACGTAGACATTACCCCCACCAAGGTGGAGAGGCTATTTCTGGTAGACCCTCAACGATTTTAATCATGCAAATTTTATAATATATCAAAAATATTCAACTTATTATCAGTACCTTTTCTTTTATACCTCAATAACACATAATTTAATTTAAAAGTGAATGTGAGCAACATTGGCTATGTTTTCAAATGTGACACATCTTAAAATTTATCTTTTTTAATAAAAACTGTTGTCTCCTTATTTTTTGAGCTACGAACAAATCAAGATGTTGTTCCCGGATGAAAATAATGGTTTGTAAAGTTGTATCGTAATTCGATCACATGTCTTCCTTAATATGGCTAGAAGATCATTATCAATTTTATAATCTACACCTACACAAAATAATTAGTTATTTGTGTAAAATAATACTTTTATTCATGAATTAACAAAGAAAAAATATTTTTTTAAATTGAATAAATTAATTGAATACGTATGAGAGTGTTTTATTATTTTATTGTCATATATATCCTTACAAATTAACCAACAAAAAAGTTAAAGATAATAAACTAATCACTATTGTGTTTATTTATCAAAGTCTGGTTTAAGATTTTGATATCTTCTTTAGACAATAAGTTGAAAAAAATTAATAATACAAAAAAAGAAGAAGTTGTATATAAGATTTAAAAAAGGAATCAACTAACAACTACTGGATTTATATATAAACCTCTGGTCTAATATTTTGATATCTTCTTTGGACTATAAGTCAAAACAAAGAATGAACAAAAAAGATAAATAAAGTTTAATTCACTCATTTGGCGTCAATTATATTTTTACAATTTTTAGTTTCGATTTTTTTGCTTTTAGTTATCTTTATTAAACATTGTTTATTAGCTCTAATGAATGTATATTTACATTTTTGGGCATAAAAAGTTTTTGGAGTAATAATTGGCTGAAAGGGTATTTTGGTCTTTTGACTTTGCACCTTTAGAGGTTTCCCACTTATAGAATAGTAGTAGATTAATGTTAGCCACAACTTTGATTAAATAAAATTATGTGTTATGAGGAGGATCACGTAAATAATGGTCTCAACGTTTCTGAGTGATATATAATTTTGTTGACTAAAATATTAACCACAGCATCTGTGGTCAAATAAACTTGAGAACATTTTATAGTATTATTGCATAAATAATTAGGATGCGTTGTTAAATACTTTTCATAATTACTCACAAAATTGTGAATTAGAATTAGAATTTGATAGTCGTATCATAAAGATATAGTATCATTATAATAATATATTGATTATTCTATCGTAAAGAATGAGTCTAATTGAATTAAAGAATTAGCCAATAGGCAATTTATTTTCCAGCTTATCACCGCTTAGCCCATTTTTATTTGCTCTGGTGATGGATGAATTGACACGAGCATTCAAAAGGAGGTGTCGTGGTATTTAGTGGATGAGACACATAGCGGTGTCAATGAGAAACTGAAGATGTGGATACAGATTCTGGAGTCTAAAGGATTCAGGCTAAGCAGGATGAAAACGGAATACATAGAATGCAAGTTTAGTGATGTAGAAGTAAGACTTGATTCTCAAGTCATTCCCAAGAAAGGAAGCTTCTAATATCTTCGCTCAATCCTCAAAGTTAATAGAGAGATTGATGACGATGTCACACACCATATAAGAGTAGGTTGGATGAAGTGGAGGCTCGTGTCCGGTGTTCTGTCTGATAAGAGAATGCCACCTAGGCTCAAAGGCAAATGCTATGGAGTAGTTGTTAGACCAGCCATGTTGTATGTGGCAGAGTGTTGGCTAGTCAAGAACACCCATATTCAGAAGATGAGCGTGACAGAGATGAAAATGCTTAGATAGATGTGTGGGATACTAGGACGGACATGATCGGAATGAGGTCATTCGTGACAAAGTGGGCGTGAAGTCAGTGGCAGACAAGATGTGAAAAGCGAGGTTGCGATGGTTCGGACATGTGAAAAGGAGGAGTGCAGATGCCGGAGTGAGGAGGTATGAGAGGTTGGCGGTGCTGGGTCTACGGAGAGGTAGAGGTAGACTGAAGAAGAACTGGGCTGAGGTGATTCGATAGGACATGACCCACATCCAGAAGATTGAGGATATGACCCTAGATAGGAAAGCGTAGAGGTCGCGGATTAGAGTAGAATGTTAGATTATAGTCGAATATCCTTTCTTTTATTAGAAGTAGTAGTATTCCTGTATAATATATTATTATCATAGTATTCGTCTTTATACCTACTGTTGTTATCTGTTTACATTGGACATGCTTTAATTTTATCATTATTTTTTTAATCATGATATTCTCGTCCTTTTTTCTATGTGTTTTTCAAAGGTTTTCTCTAGCCAAGGATCTACCAAAAATAGCCTCTCTACTTTGATGGGGGTAAGGTCTGCGTACATCTCACCCTCCTCAGACCCCACTTGTGGGATAAAACTGGGTATGTTGTTGTTGTAGCCAATAGGTAATTTTTATGTCAGTAAATTTAAGTTAACATGATTTGCATTGGTGAATCATGATAAATGTTTATTGCCTCAATTTTTTGTTAAGGGAGATTGACTACGGAAGCCATCCAGCTATTGAGAAGGCCGGCCGAGCAGTACGAGGACAAGAAAAGAGACCTGTATATGGTGTTCATTGACCTCGAAAAATCATATGACAAGGTCCCTAGGGAGGTTATGTGGAGATGTCTTGAATCTAAAGGGGTTCCAATGGCATACATCAGGGTGATTAAGGACATGTACGAAGGAGCTAAGACTCGAATGAGAACAGTGGGTGGAGACTCAGACCACTTCCCAGTCGAGATGGGCTTCATCAGGAGTCAACGCTTAGCCTATTTTTATTTGCGCTGGTGATAGATATATTAACTCGAAGTATCTAAGGAGAGGTACCGTAGTGTATGTTATTTGCAGATGAAATAGTGTTGGTGGATGAGACACACAGAGGTGTCAATGAGAAGCTGAAGGTGTTGAGGCAGACTCTAGAGTCTAAAGACTTTAGACTAAGCAGGACGAAAACAGAATATATGGAATGGAAGTTTAGTGACGCTTCTATAGAGTCAGATGTGGAAAAGAGGCTCGATTCGCAAGTTATTCCTAAGAAAGAAAGCTTTAAATATCTTGGCTTAATCATTCAAGGTAATGGTGATATCGATGATGATGTTACACACCGTATAGGAGTAGGTTGGATGAAGTGGAGTCTCGCTTCTGGTGTACTATGTGATAAAAGAGTACTACTTAGGCTTAAAGGAAAATTCTATAGAATGGTTGTTAGATCAACTATGTTATATGGTACAGAGTGTAGTCCAGTCAAGAACTCTCACATCAAGAAGATGAACGTAGCGAAAATGAGAATGCTTAGATGGATGCGTGGGCACACTAAGATGGATAAGATTAAGACGGAAGTCATTCGTGACAAGGTTAGCCCCAATGCCTGGGAAGATGCGAGAAGCGAGCTGTGATGGTTTGGTCACGTGAGAAGGAGGAGTGTAGATACTCTGGTTAGGAGGTTGACACGACCCAGAATCCGGTTAGGCCGTGCGGGCACCCGACATCCTTCCCTAGACCCGTCGGGCGAACCCTTATCAATTAAATCAGGAAAACAAATATAATTCAAAAGTACAAACATAATGATATCTCTAATCTGTAAAAAAAAGAAATTACAGCTGACTACCCACATACTAGGTTTAGGGCTATCCAGACTAGACATCTACGAGTACAAAAGAAGGCAGATACCTCCTGAAGGGAGCAAAATGCAGCTGAAATAATAAACAATAAAATGGTGGCCATCCGGAATAAAAGCTGGCTCGCCCTAACAGCTGAAGTCGCCTTCGCTCCTTCACAACGTGCCGAACTCAATCCTGGAGCGAACCTACCGAAACGAAATAGATAGACAAAAACAAACAAGAAACAAGGGTGAGTCAAAAGGACTCAATAAGTGGGCCAGACTAGACACCTCAAATAATATGATAGCTAGCCAGGGAGAAGAAACAGATAAATAAAATTCCTCTTATTTAAATTATGAAAAGGCAGAGCCAATTAATAACTAGAAACACGTATGGAATCACAAACTCATTAAAACCAGGAACGTAAGATAGCCAGAACATATAGGTATCCCGAACATATCAACAATCAGAAATACTTCCTGTTGCGGCGTGTAACCCGATCCATATATTCATCCTGTCGCGGCGTGCAACCCGATCCATATATTTATACCGTTGCGGCGTACAACTCGATCCCCGCAACCCAGAATACAAGCCAGAAATATATAGGCAAACTGAAATATGTCCACAATATGGTATATATACCGCATACACAAAACACAGCATGATAGTCACACAATAGTCAGCACGCGATGCAATGAAATGGGATGAATGCAGTATGATGCAATGGTGTCACATGTGCCAAATAGATGGAGCGGAATCCTCCTGCTCCGAGGGCAGAATCCTCCTACCCTTAATATGATGCAATGGAGCGGAATCCTCCTGCTCCGAGGGCGGAATCCTCCTACCCTCAATATGATGTAATGGAGCGGAATTCTCCTGCTCCGAGGGCGGAATCCTCCTACCCTCAATATGATGCAATGGAGCGGAATCCTCCTGCTCCGAGGGTGGAATCCTCCTACCCTCAATATGATGCAATGGAGCGGAATCCTCCTGCTCCGAGGGCGGAATCCTCCTACCCTCAATATGATGCAATGCATAACCAGAAAATGTCATACATACGAATACAGTATGATGCAATAATAACCCTTCACCAGCGCGGGACTCGCATCGACAGCTGGGAAGTATATATCAACTCACAGCCAGGGTACAATGCTCAGATCCTCAATGCAATACCAACAATAGGACATAACATATAATATACAATGTAAATCCAAAGCTAAGGCGTAATGAGTACGCCTATCGGCAGCTACACACGTAAGGAATACGTGGTAGAAAATCCACGAGGCCAGGTGCCTCCAAAGAAATGGATATAAACACTTACCTTGTTACAAAGTTAGCACAATTACTCAACAACCGCTTTGTCCTTTGATTTCATTGCCAAACGATCCCACTCTATTCAATAAGCAGAAAAATATATCAAATTAGGCTAAAGGCTTCATTCCTCACATCTTAGGGCAATCCAGGTAGGAACCTGATACCCTATTCGCATACGCAATACGCAGGCCAGGCATATATACAGGGTTTAAGGCCACATAACCAAACCTCAAATAAATTACATTTATAAGTTGCCCATAACTCACTGAGTACGAATATATAATCAATTTAATTATCAGGGTCCATTTGACCCTTTAAACTATCAATTTACGTCATTAGGGCGATGTCTAATATCCCTATTTTTACCGTAAAAATATATTTAAACACACGTAATAAACTCAAATACTATATTAGGATCATTACCTGAATGTTTCAGGGTGAAAATTCTACTTTTTTCCGGCCCCTTTTCTCATTTTCTGGCTTTTTTTCGCCTGCGTTTCGCGTTCTCTTTTCTGCTAAGCTTTTGAGAAATATGATGGTTTCTGCTCGTCCTTAGCAATTATGCTAAGGACCACCGCCATTGTTAACTTTTGACTTTTTCTTTTTTTTTTTTGGTTTTCTTTTATTACATTTTCTTTTCTTAACGAAAATTGAAACGGTGGCCTACAATATTCGAAATAATTTCAACTTTTGCATACAAGTTATACAAAATATATGTAACATACTCGCGAAGACGGATCTCAAATTGGACTCCCGAAACTCAAGATGCGAATTTAAATAAAAAGAAGTCAAATTATTTAACTTTCGACATTTTAGCGGAAACTAGCCGAACAACATCGAAATTCACTTTCAAAAGTTCACAAAAATCGCAAATAATCATACAAACCTAACGGCGCTTTCGGATTTCGAATCAGAGCTCATTCGGCAAAAACCGAGCTCGAAAATCTCCTTTTAATATTAATCGCCAATAAAAACTGAAACCTTCTTCCGATGCCTACCAAACGAGGTCTGATTTAGCTCAAATTTTACACACAGGTTCTAATGGACATTACGAATATTTTAAAATTATCGGCACGCCAATCGGAGTTCTAACTTCCGAAACGACTGACCGAGGTCGTTTCATTCTCCTCCACTTAAACTCTCGTTCGTCCTCGAACGAGCCTAAATCTAAAGCGAGATTTACGCAGATAATAAGAGAACTTGCACAACCTTCATAAAGTACTCCACAGACATTATCTTATAATTACAGAATCAGAGTTATAACACGCACATCAAACTCTTGGATAAAAACATAGCTGGATAATACGATAACGTCATTGTCCAGCTTATTCTGACTAAGCTGATCCTTCCTCGATCACGAGAGGAGAGTTCTACATTTTCGAAACAAAGATACACGAAATTTGAATAGGTTAACATGATTCAGGCGATAATCACCTTTTCTATATACCTTTCGATATAGAACAGGTCGATGGTATTAAGAATTAACTCACGCTTGATGCCATAAAGGGAACTTTTGAAGTACCTTGTCACTACACATTATAGAAGATTTATTGATGGGACGGAATGAAGTGTGACATAGCAGAATTTATGGCTCAGTGTTCTAATTGTCAGCAAGTTAAAGTCGTGTCATCTTTTCAGGCTTTATGCTTTCAACAGATAGGTACGTATATACGATCAGGTCGCCAGCTTATCTCTATCATTAATAGATTATTAGCTGGTTTAGCAGTGATCGATACTCATTGTAGGTTTCTGTCGTTCCCTAGGTTGGGTCGTGAGAAGGTATCAACACCTCGAAGATTTAGTATTACGATTCAGTATTTGGAGGAAGACTCCTCCACTTAAAGCACACACTCATGCAACTATTTGAATAGGAATAACCATCCTCGCACAGTCTGCTGGACTAAATAAGATTTAGCTAAAAGCTGAACGTAGGCAGACCTAAGCTACCAACCACCCTTTCGAGTTGCCAAACAGCTGCAACTCTCAAGTTCACAACTCCATACCTTTACCGTAAACACCACCGCCTGATGGATGGTGCTTCTATATAAAAATTTCGGCATAGTTTCCCCTGAAACTGGATGATCCGCAAAAACAGAACCAGCACTATACTATACATGGGAATGGATACCCGGATAAACTGATATCAAAAACAATAATATGCTTACCCGGTTACAATAACACGTACTCTGGCTCACCACAGGGAACATCACAAGCGGCTACCAACTGCCCAAGCTTGCCAGTGCCGAACAAAGAAGAGATGGCAATTGACCGAGGATAGAAATAATTAGAGCTTCAGGAAGTTCATCTTCTTATTTGCTTGGCTACCAAAGCTAGACTACTTACGAGTCAAAGTAGCCCAAGAATCTCAATTGAAGAAACAGATATTAAATGAGTTTTATGGAATAATATCCATGCTAATTTGACCTCCCAATAAGAAAGAAACTCTGACAATTTACCAGAAACCCTTTTATAACACAGACAAGCTCATAGGATAACATAACTTTATTAGCGTTTTGAACCAAGAGGAGATACGTAGATCGAATATTACTTACTAATCACTTTGCACCGAAAGAAACGATAACACTTTCTGATGGTGACGAATTAGGATCCCATTATCCTACCAACACGAAATTCCGAGAAGAGAGGTAAACTGATTTGACATAATAACAGAAGGTGGAACAACAAGATGCCAGGCAGACTATACCGACACTTACTGCCAAATCTCTCGCATTTAAACCAGATCAACTAGTAGGGTCTCATAAATGCCAGGAATAAATCGTATCAGAAACTCACCCCTCTACCGCAACCGATTCTTAATTACGACAATATCCATGGAAACCGTCGAAACATGATAAGACACACCATTTTCAGATCGATCGGAAAGATAAATCTTACTTACAGATAAGGGAAGAAGAAACACACGGGTCTACTACATCGGATGCCTCAGCATCCTGCCAGACTAGCAGTTCATAGAATTGCCTCTGCAGCTGAGCTGAGCCACTACCCTGACAAGCACTTTCTGGAGAACCACTACCACCACAATCTCAACCTCTACTAGATGGTGGCATTTCTCTAGAGGAATTAGATCTAAATAAAATTTCCTGCGACGGTGCAGGTGCCTGAGGCCAAGAGAAAGGACGACGACCTACTTGCCGGAATAAGGAAAAACTCCTCAAAGGATAACCAGACTCACGACAATGATAACACCTTTTCAACTAAAAATGGAAGCTGGAATGATTGTTGATAGCTGTAAAGAAAAGACTAAATCTGACCTTGATGGACTACTGGCACACTCTAAGAATCACGTGACACAAGCTGAGATAACCTGGAAGGTGACCTCCCAAAATAATCAGAACTCTTACCTCCAAATGAGGTACCATGTTTGCCTACCAGGGCCACGGGATCTCTTGCTCTCCCGCTCTAACTTATGGTATGCCTAATACCTTTGAGCAATATCAACAACGAAATCAAATGAGATCCCGACCTCAATCTCTCGAGCCATCTGGGATCTCAAGGAAGGAGAAAGGACATCAATAAATCTTTTAATCTCTCTAAAGGCTCATGGACTAGTTCTAATGCATATTCAGCCATTTTATAGAATTCAATCTCATATTCTGAAACACCACCAGGTTAACCGACAGGCTACCCTGTCCAATCCACTCAAACTGGAAACACTTTTCATTTCCCTCATTACTCGAAAGGATTTTTTTTCCACGAATCTAGAAGAAAAACCGAACCAAGTTAGCTAATAAAAGAGCGGCCCACCAATTCAAGGCTGAACTCTTAAACTGGAAAGAAGAATAATCAACACCATACCGCTCGATATAATCAAGAACCTGAAGGATACGCTGACATCATTTTATTTAAAAAAAAAACTAATACAGGGATTATCTGATGCATGGCTTACGAATATCGGAAGGTTCAATTGGGTAAAATAATGCAGCCTTTTCAGATACTCGGACCGAGCCATTACTCGGGCTAGCTAACTAGCCAGAATAACTAGAGGCACAACACATGCTGCATCCGAAACTTACTTTACTGCGGCAATATTAAGAACTGGAATACAAGCTCCCTGAGACTGAACATCTGCATCTGCGACAACCTGATAAGCTGCTTAGCGAATAATAGGTTCTTGCGGTATTTGCGTCACCAAGATTCTCGTAAAAGCATCGTAGAGAGCCAAGGGAACTACAAGGCCCTGCTCCCTTTCCCATCGCAAACTCGTACAACTGGGACTTCCGTACTAGATCGTCAACACGATCAAAACTCTCGGGCTTCGTCAGTGCTAGCCCCAGGCTAGACTGCTTCGTCTTAAACTCATACCATTTGTTGATTTGTTGCACGAGGGTTCACAATTACCACAAAGAAATTAACGAATTAACGAAAATACTTTTGAATCCTAGATCGACGCACGATCAGAAATGAAGGAAGTGAAACTTCCTAAATGCCATCATAGCCTCTCGTAGATAAGTACGGACGTCTACGTACCCATCAGCGAGACTCTACTAGACACTGTCTTAGTCTGGATAGACTCTAAACCGGGCTCTGATACCAACTGACACGACCCAGAATCCGGTTAGGCCGTGCGGGCACCCGACATCCTTCCCTAGACCCGTCGGGCGAACCCTTATCAATTAAATCAGGAAAACAAATATAATTCAAAAGTACAAACATAATGATATCTCTAATCTGTAAAAAAAAGAAATTACAGCTGACTACCCACATACTAGGTTTAGGGCTATCCAGACTAGACATCTACGAGTACAAAAGAAGGCAGATACCTCCTGAAGGGAGCAAAATGCAGCTGAAATAATAAACAATAAAATGGTGGCCATCCGGAATAAAAGCTGGCTCACCCTAACAGCTGAAGTCGCCTTCGCTCCTTCACAACGTGCCGAACTCAATCCTGGAGCGAACCTACCGAAACGAAATAGATAGACAAAAACAAACAAGAAACAAGGGTGAGTCAAAAGGACTCAATAAGTGGGCCAGACTAGACACCTCAAATAATAAGATAGCTAGCCAGGGAGAAGAAACAGATAAACAAAATTCCTCTTATTTAAATTATGAAAAGGCAGAGCCAATTAATAACTAGAAACACGTATGGAATCACAAACACATTAAAACCAGGAACGTAAGATAGCCAGAACATATAGGTATCCCGAACATATCAATAATCAGAAATACTTCCTGTTGCGGCGTGCAACCCGATCCATATATTCATCCTGTCGCGGCGTGCAATCCGATCCATATATTTATACTGTTGCGGCGTACAACTCGATCCCCGCAACCCAGAATACAAGTCAGAAATATATAGGCAAACTGAAATATGTCCACACTATGGTATACATACCGCATACACAAAACACAGCATGATAGCCACACAATAGTCAGCACGCGATGCAATGAAATGGGATGAATGCAGTATGATGCAATGGTGTCACATGTGCCAAATAGATGGAGCGGAATCCTCCTGCTCCGAGGGCGGAATCCTCCTACCCTCAATATGATGCAATGGAGCGGAATCCTCCTGCTCCGAGGGCGGAATCCTCCTACCCTCAATATGATGTAATGGAGCGGAATCCTCCTGCTCCGAGGGCGGAATCCTCCTACCCTCAATATGATGCAATGGAGCGGAATCCTCCTGCTCCGAGGGTGGAATCCTCCTACCCTCAATATGATGCAATGGAGCGGAATCCTCATGCTCCGAGGGCGGAATCCTCCTACCCTCAATATGATGCAATGCATAACCAGAAAATGTCATACATACGAATACAGTATGATGCAATAATAACCCTTCACCAGCGCGGGACTCGCATCGACAGCTGGGAAGTATATATCAACTCACAGCCAGGGTACAATGCTCAGATCCTCAATGCAATACCAACAATAGGACATAACATATAATATACAATGTAAATCCAAAGCTAAGGCGTAATGAGTACGCCTATCGGCAGCTACACACGTAAGGAATACGTGGTAGAAAATCCACGAGGCCAGGTGCCTCCAAAGAAATGGATATAAACACTTACCTTGTTACAAAGTTAGCACAATTACTCAACAACCGCTTTGTCCTTTGATTTCATTGCCAAACGATCCCACTCTATTCAATAAGCAGAAAAATATATCAAATTAGGCTAAAGGCTTCATTCCTCACATCTTAGGGCAATCCAGGTAGGAACCTGATACCCTATTGGCATACGCAATACGCAGACCAGGCATATATACAGGGTTTAAGGCCACATAACCAAACCCCAAATAAATTACATTTATAAGTTGCCCATAACTCACTGAGTACGAATATATAATCAATTTCATTATCAGGGTCCATTTGACCCTTTAAACTATCAATTTACGTCATTAGGGCGATGTCTAATATCCCTATTTTTACCGTAAAAATATATTTAAACACACGTAATAAACTCAAATACTATATTAGGATCATTACCTGAATGTTTCAGGGTGAAAATTCTACTTTTTTCCGGCCCCTTTTCTCATTTTCTGGCTTTTTTTCGCCTGCGTTTCGCGTTCTCTTTTCTGCTAAGCTTTTGAGAAATATGATGGTTTCTGCTCGTCCTTAGCATAATTGCTAAGGACCACCGCCATTGTTAACTTTTGCTAAGGACCACCGCCTGCAAATTTCTTTAATGTCTATGATATTCACAAACTTAATCGTGAGAATTATAAGATTTAGAAGGAGAGAATTCTCCTTCACTTGGTGCGCAAGGAAATTGATTATGCTATAAGAAAATACGAACCACTTAATATAAAAACCAACACCCTAGCTGAAATTAGTCTTCTTGCACAGTAGGAGCAATCTAACCGCTTGAGTGTTATGTTCATCATGACCAAAGTTGTTGCTAGTATTCATGGTTTTGTCGAACAATATAATAATTTCTAAGCATTAGTAAAGGCTATGGATGAAAAATATGTGACTTCAGATAAGACAGTTGCTTGCTCCTTAATAATGAAATTTTCATCAATGAAGCTCACGGTGTGAGGTGTGAATGAGCACATGAAAAGGCTAGACTTATCAGCTCAATTAAAGACTCTTGAGGTTGAAATATCAGATACTTTTCTTGTGCACTTCATATTGAACTAGTATATCTTTTATAACACACATAATGTAAAATGGTCTATTAGTGTACTTCTGACCATGTGTGCTCTAGGAATGCCGTTTGCTGATGAAAACAAGGGAAAATGCATTCACAGTTACTCAAGGAAAGAAGGCTTACAAAGCCAAAAATAAGGGGAAAGGAAAGACACCCCTTAAAACTGACATCAACAAAGAATTCATGTGTTTCTTCTGTAGAAAGAAGGGGCACATAAAAAAGGATTTCGTGAAGTTTCAGAAATAGCTTGAGAAGAAAGGTAATCCAATCTCTCTTGTTACTTATGAAGCTAATATGACTAATGCTAATTATAACACATGGTGGATTAGTTCTGGTTCTACAATCCATATTACGTATTCTTGACAAGGATTAAGAAACCTGCGGAAGCCAATGAGAGCTGAGCAAAGCATCTACTCAGGAAATAAGATGCAGTCGCATGTGGAGGCCATTGGGACCTGTAATTTAGTGCTTAGTAGTCGTTTCATTTTGAAGTTAGAAAAGAATTTCTATATTCATAGTCTTGCTAGGAATTTAATTTCAGTTTCTAGACTTGTAGATTTAGGTTATTCCTTCAACTTTTCATAAAAGAATTTTAACTTACTTCATAAAAGTAAAGCTTGTTGGAATTGATACATTATCTGATGATCTTTTCTTTCTAAATTTACAAGATCCTGCCACTTATAATGTTATGCAGATTCAAGTTGGTACAAAATGATATTTTATGAATGAAGATTTCTCTATTTTGTGGCACCGGAGATTAGGACATATCTCCATAGATAGGATAAGAAGATTAGTAAATGATGGAGTACTTAGTGCTTTAGATTTTACCAATTTCAATACTTGTGCGGACTGCATTAAAATCAAGCAGACCAACAATTCAAAGAAAGGTGCCAAAAGGAGTTCCTCCATATTAGAAATCATACATTCAAATATATGTTGTCCAGACATAGACACATATGGTCAGAAATACTTTATAACCTTTGTATATGATTACTCATGATACATGTATCTCTACATGCTTTATAATAAGAGCGAAGCATTAGAATCCTTTAGTGTTTCCAATGCTGAAATAGAGAAACAATGTGGAAAGAAAATTAAGACTGTGAGAACAAATAGAGGTAGTGAGTACTATGGTAGATTGAAGGTCTTAAAACGACAACGTATATATTAAAGTGGGTTCCAACCAAGGCCGTCTCAAAGATACCTTTTGAGTTATTCAAAGGTTGGAAACTGCGTTTGCGACATATACGTATACTCGTATGAGGATGCCCGTGAGGTTAGAGTTTACAACCCACAAATAAAGAAGCTGGATTCAATGACCATTAGTGGGTATATTATTGGATATGCTGAAAGGTCTAAAGGATAAATATTTTATTGTTCAACTCATAACGTACTAGAATTGTTGAATCAATAAATGTAAAATTTCTTGAGTATGACTTGATTAGTGGGAGCGTTCAATCTCAGAATTCAATATCATTACGAGATCAACCTTCTACTTCAAGTGAAATTCAACAAGCTACTGAAAATATTCTAGTAGATCAAGTTGTTTAAGAAATTCTAGAAGCAACTGAACAACCAGTTGAACAACATAATCCTCAAAAAAATGTTGGTACAACATTAAGGAAATCCACTAGAGAAAAAAAAACCAGCATTATCTGATGACTGCGTTGTGTATCTACAAGAATCTGACATTGGTGGAAAATGATCCTGAGTCTTTTTCACAAGCCACAAGTTGCAAATAGTCAGAAGTATGGTACAATGCCATGAAAGACGAGATGAACTCCATGAACAATAGTGATGTCTGGGATCTTGTCCAGCTGCCTAATGGTGTAAAAGCCATTGGATGTAAATAGGTCTTTAAGACTAAAAGAGACTTATTGCGAAACATAGAAAGATATAAGGCAAGAATCATTGCTAAAGGATTCACTAAGAGAGAAGGAATTGACTACACATATACTTTCTCTCTTGTGTCTAAAAAAAATTCCTTGCGCATCATGATGGAATTGCTAGCCCATTTTGACATAGAATTGGAATAGATAGATGTAAAACCATATTTCTCAATGGCGAACTAGAGGACAAGTTTACATGAAACAACCTAAAGGATTCTCCTTTAGTAATGGTAAGCACTTTGTATGCAAAATAAAAAAAAAATCTATATATGGATTAAAATAAGCCTATACCCAGTGATTTTTAAAATTTAATGATGTTATCTCTTCATTTGGTTTTGTTGAGAAAATTATGGATCAATGTTTATACCAAGGTTAGTAAGAGTAAATTTGGTTTCTTAATTCTATATGCAGATGATATATTACTAATAGCCAATGATAAGGGATTATTATATGAGGTGAAATAATATCTCTCTAAAATGTTTGATATGAAAGATATGGGTGATGTTGATGCACCTTGTAATTGACAAAAAAATTATCAAGATAGATATCGAGGTATTTTGGGTTTATCTCAAAAAATATATGCAAATAAAATTTTAGAAAGATTTCATATGAAGGATTATTCACCAAGTGTAGCTCCCATAGTGAAGGGTAATAAGTACAGTCTGAACCAGTGCTTGAAGAACAACTTTGAGTGGAAACAAATGAAAAATATTCAATATGCTTCTGTTGTTAGAAGCTAATGTATGCTCAGGTTTTTTGCAAGATCTGACATCGCATTTACCGTTAGAATATTGGGAAGATATCGTACTAATCCAAGTATTGACCACTGGAGAGCTGCAAAGAAAGTCCTAAAATATCCTCAAGAGATAAAAGACTACATGCTTATGTACAAACGATCAGACAAGTTGGAGGTGATTGACTACTCTGATTCAGACTATGCTAGATGTGTTGATTCCCTCAAATCAACATTAGGATACATTTTTATGTTAGTCGGTCGAGCTATATCTTGGAGGAGTGCCAAGCAGAGCTTAACTGCTACTTCTATTATGGAGGTTGAGTATGTTTCCTGTTGTGCAACTACCTTACGTGGTGTATGATTGAAGAGTTTCATTTCTAGGCTTAGAATTGTTGATTCTATTTCTAAACTGTTGAGGATATATTGTGACAATACATCTGCTATCTTGCTGGCTAATAATAGCAGACTGGTAATAAACATGTCGACATTAAGTATCTAGCTCAGCAAGAACATGTTAGAGAAAAGAAAGTGGTCGTTGAACATGTTAGTCCTGAATTGATGTTAGCTGATCCTTTAACTAAAGACATGCCACCATATAAATTTAAGGATCATGTTGGTAATACGAGACTTAATTCCAGTATGTAAATATTCGTTACAGTAACAAATGTTGGTGGAACTCTATTTAGTATGATAATTGCTCATATTTGTTATTGTGCACATATAGTTATCTTGAGAAATATCGCTTAAGGATGGACCTAGAATAGACATTAGGAATATTCATTAAACAATATGGGCTAAAGTTTATAAGAATAATGCATTGTAATATATGGAAGATTCTACTCACTCTTAGAGGAATGATTGCCAAGATCCATGCATTATGATTCTCTTTAAAGAATGAGCGCTATGGTTTTGGGCATTATGTAAATGGACCAATTAATAGGAGAATGTTAGTAACGTTCAACTTGAACATTATAAAATTGTGATCCATTTAATTTACATATGTTGAAACTCCATTTTCAATTCAATTCAATTCTGGAAACAAACACCTAAAGTAAAGAAAGTGATGCTCAAATTAATCGCTCTAATAAACCGTTCTTGATGGAAGAACAATATGAATATGGAGCTATGGATGGGTCCCTAAGCACAGAAAATACATTCAATTACAACACCATCAAGTAAGGATTTCTAAGTGCTTAGAAGATCTTCCATATTCAGACTCATTGGAGGGAAATCGATGCCGATGAAAAATTCGAAACAATGGCCGAAGGTAACTCGATGTACTATTCAGCTGCATATTTTGCTCTTGATATGTATTAGGAATTGTAGAAGTACTAACAGTATAATTTTGTACTAGAAAGTTCAGATGATGGACTATTTAAACCGTTATAAATTAGGCTCGGAGCTATATATATATATATATATATATATATATATATATATATATTTTTTTTTTTTTTTTTTCTTTTCAAGAAGCATGATATGTGACATATCTATCTCTGTTTTAGTATAACTTAATCTCCATTTTTGATATCATTTGAGTTTTTTTTTTTTTACATTTAAAATACTTTATTTTTCTCTAGTATTGATTTTCTATACTTGGGAAGCTAACAATGTGAAAGGGAGCAAATTAGAAAAATTTCTGGACTTCTTTTTACACATTTTTTTCCAAATAATTTTGGATTCACTTTATTATTTTATTATTGTCATATGATAGGAGATAAGGACAAGGTAGGAGTTATTTTTTTAAAGAATTTATAGACCTTATCAGAGCATGCAAACTAACTCAGATAATAAGAAAAAAGAAAAAGTGGCTTGACAGAGAAAAAAGAAAGCAAAGAAGATTATTGAGGGGGATGGTGTTAATCAATCATAGCACATAACAATTCATGTAATATACACATGATCTTGGACACAATAATCTTACGAGAGAAGTAGACATACCTATAGCGAAAGCTATTAGCGGAAGCATGAAGAAATAGATTTTCTACATCCTTGCCCTAATTTTATGTTACCACATCTGTCAGAGATGGAATTGCAGTAATATTGAAGTGGTAACCCTAATGGATGGAGGGAGGACCTATTTATAGTGGTTTCACTTTTAATCTGGTACGTCCATCAAGTAATCAGTGAATGGATGAGATTTGGCTGTCATTAAATATGGGTTATGGGCTTTCCATTGATTAGTCACATAGAAAATAATAATAAAACTAACATTCTCCCACTTGGCCCAATGATCACATAATATTAATATTGAATGACACAAACATTAGTTGCGCATTGAACAAATCTCTTCTTAATGTCCATCATACATACCACAATATGAGAAAATACTGAACGCGAGTCACGACGGTTTTACATAATATTCTACATATTTCCTTCCATGTACTACAACACTAGTATCTTACCATAGTTGGTTCATAAGCTATAAAATACTTATTAATATGGTCCACAATAATGTCTCATTAAGACTTTTCCTGTTATATCTCAAAACAATAATGTGTACACCATTATAAGAAACAGAAAATTCATTAATGTATATCAGAAATACATAAATGAGCTCGTAGTGTCAAAAAAATATGAGTACATCAATCATAAATACAACCAAGACCCATTCTAACAACATGTTCTTTAAATGTCTTTGGTTGTAAACCTTTCATTAGCGGATTTGCAATCATGAGATCGGTCCTAATATTCTCAATTGACACTACTTGTTTTTGAACCTCCTCCTTGAGGACAAGGTACTTTAGATCTATAGGGTTTTTACCTTTAGAGTACCAATCATTCTTGGAGAAGAATACCGCCGAGGTATTGTCACAATAAAGTTCCACCGGCTTGTTAATAATGTGGACAACCTGTCACGACCCAAATTTCCAAGGGCTCGTGATGGCACCTAAACAACATTTGCCTAGGCGAACCAATGAAACAAGATGCGGAAAAGAACAATAATGTGAAAAGATCATAAATGAATATATAAATATAAAAGGGTGAAGTCCAAAAGAATATATCCACAAAAGAATTGGAGCATTCTAAGAGTGACTCAATAAAGTATGAGTATACATCAAAGAAATCTGAGTCCTATCTCTAAGTGACTCCGGCGGTATGCCACCACGGTCTGTGTGGTCGGCTCACCTCAATCAAAAGTCTCAGAAGCCTCGGGAACCGCTAACGTCCGGGCTGCTGACTGGATGAAGGACTTGCGCACGTAGCAGAGTAAGTTATGAGCCGAAGCCCAGTAAGATCACCGACAGGCCCGCTAAGGTACCCTTGCGGGACAAGTCGCTACATGCATCATAAGCAACAACATACTATAGTAATCATACAATAAAGTAGTGAAATCACAAATAGATGTAACACATTCCATACACACAAGTAGTAACCAGAAGTCTCAAGGATTATGCCCATCCAACGTAAGGCATAGGTCAACTCAGCGGAGGTTTGGAGGTCCAATCTCTACTCCCGTGCCGACTAACCTAGACCTACGATGGACTAGCAACACCACTACTAAGTATCAACCATATACCGTGACCCGAAGTCACTATCACAATCATGAATAAGTAGACCAACGACCCGTAGTCGTTGGCTCATCTCAAATCTGTCTACGATCGCAGCACACCCCCTGTCAAGTGCGTCGTATCTCAATAAATCAAGTGACCACACCACACCCCCTGTCAAGTGTGTCACATCTCAAAGATCAAGTGTCCACACCACACCCCCTGTCAAGTGTGACACATCTCATAGTATAGGCTACACCACACCCCCTATCAAGTGTCCCTCTAACAGTATTAATATCCACGACATTAATAACAATAACAGAAATAATAACAGAAATATTAATAACGATAATATTTCACAGTCACCGTAACCCAGGTTGGTTATGCTAGCTGAACGTAAGGCGAAGGTTAACCCGACCACAGTTTGGGGGTACAATCCCTACTCCCATGTCGTCCAACCCAAGGTTACGTATAGACAGCACTACCCAATCCGGCACGTGAACAAATCAAGTACCAATATCATACAAAAGCCGGCAAAATCCTCGGCAAGACATTTATCATGACATGCCGGCAACATCCTCGGTCATGTCCCAAGTTCTTGCTATCTAAGCATGGCGTAGCAAGCGTTACTACGATATAAATTTAAGCTACCTCGACGTAGCGTTTAGACCGGCACATACCTCGGTCGAGTCACAATCTCGCTATTTATAACAAATAATAATAGCAAGTAATTCACATCATTAATCCTAACCATTGTTAGGTATATATATGCGTACATGAAGCATACTAGCATGAAGGAAGAGTCCACAAGCACAATAGAGGTCAAGTCTCACTTACCTTGAAATTCGGGCTCAAATGCCGGGAAGAATCTCCTTTCCCGCTCGCCTTGTCCGCGAAGGACTCTCCACTAGGTCTATTAAGACAAGATATAGCACATATGAGTGCTCAATTATAGCTATTTAAGCCTATAGGCATCCTAGAGTAAAAATTACCAAAATGCCCCCGGGTAGGGCCGAGCCCTAAATTTATAAAATGTACTTTTCCGGACTCCTCACGCTCCCGTGAGTCCAAAAGTACACTTAGATTCCACATGCGAGCCTTGCTCGATGTCTTTCCCCAATTCTTAAGAATCTAGGGTTCTAACCCATTTCCAAGAATCAACCCTTTGATTCTTGTGTTAATCAACATAAAGATGGATTGAAAGGGCTTACCTTAAGTGTAAGTATGATTGGGTCTTCAAGAAATACCCAAAAATCGCCTCAAGAGCTCACCAAATGATTTTTATAAGTTATGAACCGAAATGGCCTTTTTATAGCAGTTTTTGCCTCTGTGACAGCTTCTTTTGAAAAAATCATAACTTTTGATAGGAATGTCCAAATGACCTAAAACCGGTGCCATTAGAACCACAACTTAAAGGGCTACAACTTTCATGTTTTTAGTTTTTCCTAATTCCTTACGGATTGGCCGGAAAATCAGCTTTTATCCGGCTATTTGCGCCAAAATAGAACAGAAAAGTCGCACCAGATTTTCTACTGTTTTAGGGGAAAAACGGGACCCTACGAAGCTCGGAATAATCCCAAATTTTGCACACAAGCCATAAAATACTTGGGTGACATGCTCTTCAAGACGGAACTCAATTCGGACCTCCAGAACTCAAAAAGTGGGTCCCACGGCAAAGGTTCAATTTTCGACTTTCGCCAAAATAGCGAAATTTAACCAAACGACCTCGGAATCCAATTCTGAAAGTTGCTAAAAGTCACAAATGACTATACAAACCTAACGGAACTTTCGGATCTCTCATCGGAGCTCATTTGCTCAAATCGAGCTCGGAAACCTCTTTTAACTCTTTTAAACTTCCGAAACGGGGACTTTATCAAAAGTCCTATCAAACGAGGTCCGTTTTCAATTTTGAAGGTTGCTACATATCATAAATGATGAGACGGACCTAACGGTGCGCTCGGATTTTCCATCGGGATTCGTTTACTCAAAACGACCTATCGAAACCCCAAATTCCTTTCCGGAATTTCATAAACGGATCATTTTCTCGAAAACCTATCAAACGGACTCCGTTTCGACTCAGATTTCACAGACGGGTCATAATTGACCTAACGGAGCTTTTGGGACTGTCGACATGCAAATCGAGGTCCCGGATCCCATAACGACTATTTGAGGGTCGTTACACAACCCCAAGTCCCAAAATAAAGTTCCTCAGCCATTTTGCATGATTTGTGGCTTCAAAGCATGCCACAAATTCTGATGTCATGGTGGATCCATCAATTGATTCATGTTTGAAAATTTTCCACGATATTACTCCTTCAGCTAATAGGAACACATATCCAAAAGTGGACTTTCTAGTGCCAGCGCATCCACCATAGTCTGAATCCGAGTATCCAGTCACTTCTAAATGATTTGATCTCCTTGTATTGGGTAAAAACCGTCGCCTTCGGTCAGCACCTCGAGATGGTAGACCGAAGGCAAAACGAGCTGATGCTCCGAAGAGGAGATTATCGATCTCGTGGTCAAGCCACCAAAGCCAACGCCCAATGGCACGACCGAAGACAAGTTAGACCTTGGGCTTCGGCGAAAGGCCATCCTACTCGAACAGCAAGGTCAGGCGACAGAAGCCTTGTGACAAGGCTTCGGTTACCACCACGGTTCCAGCGGCTTTGCAGCCCACTACTTTGCCCCACTAACTCCACCATGTTGCTGATCAGATCGTGGGAGAGATGCTTGCTGATGATGGAGAACGTGAGCAAGGCTCTTAGGCCTATAAATAGAAGCTCATTTTGTATTATAGGCATTCAGAAATATATACCGAAACTCTGCCCAAATTTGTACTCAACATCCATATATTGAAATCAAGTTACTTTTACGCATTTACGTCTACTTCTGCACGTTTATTCAAGCTTTGATACAAAGATCTGTTTATATTCGAATCCAAATTCGATTTGTGTACCTAAAACCGATTTAGGCCCATACAAATTGGCGACGTCTGTGGGGATATAAGCAGTAACGCTTTGTTTCAAAGTTCAAAATCCGTTTTTTGTCAAAAATTTGCGACTCAACGTTATGGCTGATAACAACAACGGTGGTAACAGCAATCGGGTTGACGTTCCGACGAACCAACAACCCCTCACCCCAATGACAACTGAAGAATTTCAAATGTATGTTGTCACCACACTAAGGGCTCTCCAAAGTAAGCAGGATGATCAGGCCAGTATCAACGTCGAGTTTCGCGCTTCATTGGAAGTGAGAAATAGTGCTGCCCCGAACAGCGCCCAGCCTTCGGCTCCTGGTGGAGGCACCCCGCCCTTCGTTCCTCCGGGCGCGACAACAGGTGGACCTCACAATGGAGCCACGTCTGGGGGCTCGGGGAATAACCCAACTGCATCGCCACACTTCGGGACGTTTCCCACCATGGCTGAAACAACGTCCTCGGTCGACGTTGAAAGAATGAGTAGAGAAATCGAGGCGCGCGTGGAAAAGCGCCTCGAAGGCTTACCGGGGATAAGCAAGGAGGAAGATGATCTTGACATCGAGCAATATAGGGAGCAACCCTATAAGCCCGAAGCAGCTCCAGCTCCAACTCCTGTGGGTTTCAAACTCACATTCCTTAAAAAGTATGATGGGACAACTGATCCCAAGGAGCACATCAGGGAATATATGTCCATGGTAAAAAGCAACGACTTGACATCCACGCAGCTCGAGTCGATGTTCTTAAAGAAGTTTGGTAGTTCATTAGAAAAAGGTGCCCTTCGGTGGTATTTGTGCTTGCCAGCGGGGTCAATCTCCTCGTTTAAAGAACTATCCAGCGCTTTTGTCAAGGCTCACACCGGCGCGCAAAAGATCCTCCAGAGGAAGGAGGATATATGTGAAGTGAAGCAACGGTTCGGTGAGCCACTTAAAGAGTTCCTCGAGCGGTTCCATGCTGAGCGCATGGAGTTGCCTCGAATGGATGATACCTTGGCCATCATGGCATTCGAAAAGGGTATCAATAGTCGCAATTCAGGTGCTGCAGCTGAATTGCGCAAAGAGTTGCAACAATATCAGGTCCTGACGTGGGAGGATCTGCATAGGCGAGCTTACTCCAAAATCAGATTGGAGGAGGCAGAGTTCAAGAACCGAGGTTAACAAAACCGAGGTGATACTTCAAATCGCGCCGAGGCGCCACGAAATAATTCGAAGGGGAGGTATGAACCTTACACTTCAACGAGGCAACATGTTAGCCAGAGGTTGGGGAACAACCCCGGTAACTCATACCCAGCCTCTCATGTAAGCCAAAGGCTCGGAGGGAAGGTTCAAACCAATGTGAACCAAAGAAATCCCTCGAGCTCCGCTTCGGTCCCAAGAAAGGATCTTCCTCGGATGCAAGATTATAATTTCAACATATCGACCTCGGAGCTGGTCGACGTTGTCAAGGGGACAGCCGGGGTAAGGGTTCCCAAAGATATGACGACCCCGGCGGACAAAAGAGATCAGAATCTGCATTGTGAATTTCATGCAGTTTATGGCCACAGAACCGAGGACTGCAAAGCTTTACGCCTCGAAGTGGCCCACCTACTGAAGAAGGGAGTCTTGGCAGATTTCCTCACTGATAAGGGAAAAGATAACTTTTCCAAGAACCGAGGTGACGGACAACCACCTCGGGCTCCACCCCCTGAAAAAGTAGTGAATGTTATCACTGGGGGATCTGAAGTGAATGGCGTGAACTTCGCCGCTGCCAAAAAGTTCGCTAAGCTCTCCATCACTATGGAGAAAAGGACTCGAGTTAGAAGCTCGGGCAAAGATATTGTTTTCGATGACGATGATTGCGATAGGATGATGTTCCCCCATCACGACGCGCTAGTCATCATGTTGAGGATCAATAACTCCGATATCAAAAGAGTCTTGATCGACCCCGGGAGCTCAGTTAACATAATTAGCCACGGGGCCGTTAAGAAGATGTGGTTGAAGGGTGAAGTTGTTCCCAAGTCAACAGTGTTAGCTGGCTTCAACAACTCCACGGAGAAGACTTTGGGTGAGATCACACTCAAAACGTTCGCCGAAGGGGTTACCAAGGAAACACTGTTCCAAGTTATGCCCAAGGATCTAGCTTACAATGTGATCCTCGGAAGGCCATGGATCCACTCCATGGAGGCTGTTCCTTCCACTCTACATCAAGTGATCAAATTCCCTACACCTTGGGGGGTTAGATCGATCAAAGGGGAGCAGCGAGTAGCAAGAGAGTGCTATTCAGTTGCACTAAAAAGTGGAGTCGCCCCGGTTGGGCCAAAACAATAGCAATTACAGGATTCGGGGTTAAGCGGGGAGGACGCCTGAGGAGAAGTCGAAAAACTTCCAGCCTGTGTTCAAGAGCCTCGGAAGCAAAAGGCCGAGGACTCAACTATTGAAGAGTTGGAATCTTTCACTCTATCGAAAGATCTCCCCGATTGGAAGGTATTTATCGGCTCGGAGTTGGACCCGGAGTCGAAAAAAGCAATAATAGAAGTTTTGAAGTCCAACCACGATTGTTTTGCTTGGTCACACTCAGACATGACGGGTATCGATCCGGAGATCATGACCCACAAACTGACTGTGGACCCAAAGTTTACCCCGGTGAAACAGAAGAAAAGACCTTACGCCGGGGTAAAAAAGAAAGCAATCGAAGACGAAACCGCGAAATTGCAAGAGAATGGCTTCATCAGAGAAGTGAAGTATCCCGAATGGTTGGCTAATGTTGTGGTGGTGCCAAAGAAGAATGGCAAGTGGAGAATGTGCGTAGATTACACTGACTTGAACTAAGCTTGCCCCAAAGATTCATACCCACTGCCACAAATTGACAGGTTAATAGACTCCACGGCTGGACATAAACTATTAACTTTTCTAGATGCATACTCGGGTACAACCAAATTCTCATGGACCCGAAGGACGAAGAGAAAACCTCGTTCATCACAGACCGAGGTACCTTCTGTTACAAAGTAATGCCCTTCGGTCTAAAGAACGCCGGGGCGACATACCAAAGGCTGGTGTGTCGCATGTTTAAAGAGTACATCGGGAAGTCTATGGAGGTCTACATAGACAACATGCTCATCAAATCGATCTAAATCGAGGATCATGTGAATCATCTGAGGGAAGCTTTTGCTGTATTGAGACAATATGGTATGAAATTGAACCCTGAGAAGTGCGCCTTCGGCGTAGGATCAGGCAAATTCTTAGGTTTTATTGTCTCCGAACGAGGGATTGAAGCAAACCCAGATAAAATCAGAGCCATTGAAGAAATCCCCGAGGAGTTAACCGGGGTAAAGGAAGTTCAACGCCTAACTGGCCGAGTCGCTGCCTTGAGTCGCTTTATCTCGAGGTCCTCGGAGCGATGCCACAACTTCTTCTCCGTTCTCAGAAAGAACAATCACTTCGAGTGGACACCAGAGTGTAAACAGGCGTTGAAAGATCTGAAGCAATACTTGGCTAACGCACCGTTGCTTGCCAAGCCGAAGGAAGGAGAGACATTGCTGGTATATTTAGCAGTGTCCGAGGTATCAGTCAGTGCGGTGCTGGTTCGAGAGGAAGATGGCAAACAACAGCCCATCTATTATGTAAGCAAGACACTCCTCGATGCTGAAACCAGGTACCCCCACTTGGAAAAATTAGCTCTTGCCTTACTAATTACTGCTCGAAAACTGCGCCCCTACTTTCAATGCCACCCAATAGCAGTAGTTTCAACTTTCCCCTTGAGAAATATACTGCACAAGCCAGAGTTGTCGGGGAGATTGTCCAAATGGGCGGTTGAGCTAAGTGAATATGACATCACTTATCAACCTCGAACAGCCATTAAATCCCAAGTCTTGGCAGACTTCGTGGCTGATTTTAGCATTGGAATTTTGCCCGAGGCAGAAAAGGAGAACTCCATGGCGAAAGGATCCTCTTCGGGGCAGTGGGTACTGCACACCGATGGGGCAACAAATTCAAAAGGTTCGGGGTTAGGCATTGTATTGAGGGCACCCACCGGGGAGAAGATCAGGCATTCAGTTCGGTTAAAAAAAGTAACCAACAACGAAGCGGAGTATGAAGCGGCTCTAGCAGGCCTAGAGTTGGCCAAAGAAATGGGGGTTGAAAGAATCAAACTAAGGTGCGATTCACAATTGGTGGTCAACCAAATCCTCGGCGATTATACGGCTCGAGAGCCCAGAATGCAGCTATACTTGGATCGAGCACAAAGGATCTTAACACAATTCCAAGAATGGCAGATTAAGCAAGTACCTCGGGAGGAGAACACCGAGGCCGATGCCTTGGCGAACCTTGGTTCGGCAATCGATGAAGCCCACTCGGAGACTGACTCGGTGGTTTGATTGCTGACAGCACAAATGAGAGAGATGAAATTACAAGTTAATTCCGTGGATAATCGTTGGGATTGGCGAAGCAAATTCATCTCCTACTTCGACTCGGGGACTGTCCCCCAAAATAGAAAAGAAGCAAGGAAGTTGAGAAGTCAAGCTGCCTCGTATCACTTGATCGAGGGCAATTTATACAAAAAACTGTATTGCGGCCCGATGGCCAAATGCTTGGGCCCCGACGAGGCAAGGTATGTGATGGCTGAAGTGCACGAAGGCGAATGTGGCAACCATTCGGGGGGAAAATCCTTAGTGCGTAAATTGCTAAGAGCTGGGTATTATTGGCCCACAATAAGTGCTGATGTGAAAGCCTTCGTGCAAAAATGTGATAAATGCCAGCGCCACGGACCAATGATTCACCAGCAGGCCGAGCCTCTTCATTCGGTAGTGTCACCGTGGCCCTTCATGAAATGGGGAATGGATGTCGTGGGACCGTTGCCCAAAGGAAAAGGTGGTGTTCGTTTCATCTTAGTGTTGACTGATTACTTTACAAAATGGGTGGAAGCGGCTGCTCTCACCGAAGTAAAGCAAAAGCAAGTGATCGACTTCATTAGAAAGAATATTATCTATAGGTTCGGCGTCCCAAAAGAAATCGCTTGTGACAATGGCAAACAATTCATGGGGGCAGCCATTACCGATTTCTTCAAACAATGGGGAATCAAAAGAATCGCCTCGACTCCATATCACCCAAGTGCTAATGGCCAAGCTGAGTCTTCAAACAGGATCATAATTGAAAATTTGAAGAAGCGACTCAATAAGAAGAAAGGTCCTTGGCCCGAGGAGCTGCCCGGGGTGCTGTGGGCCATGCGATCAACTGAGAAGAACAGCACCGGTGAGACTCCCTTTTCACTAGCCTATGGCATGGATTCTTTCATCCCAGTAGAAGTGGGCGAACCAAGCCTTCGGTATGCTCACACAACTAAAGATGCCAATCAAGAGGCGATGCGCATTGAGCTAGACTTGCTCGAAAAGAAGAGAGAATTAGCTTTGGTTCGACTTGTTGCCCAAAAGAGGCAGATCGAGGCTTACCTCAACAGGAAAGCTAAATTTAGAGATTTCAAGGTGGGAGATTATGTGTTGAAAACTGTTAACCAATCAACAAAGGAGGACAACGGGGGGAAGCTCATCGCAAATTGGGAAGGACCCTACAGGGTCAAAGCAATCGTTGGAAAGGGCTCTTATCAAATCGAGTCTCTTCAAGGCGAACCCGAACCTCTGAATTGGAATGTCTCCCATCTGAAGCGATACTACTTTTAGCCGAGGTAAATATCTTTTAATTCTGTTTAAACTAAACAGCCCCGAGCCGAACAACGCTCCCATGGCATTGATAGACAATGTGCTAACTTACTCCTCGTTCCATTTTTTTGCTTGACCTTTTCAGGAAGCGAACCGAACCGACTCCAGTGCTTGGATCTTCATCAAGATTCACAACCGAACACTGGAGGGGGGGGAGTGAGAGGGGTTGAGAACGAGGTCGACATCGAGCCTCCCAACCGAAGCTTATCTATCCGATAACCGGGGACTGATGCCCGAGGATTAGATTTAGTGCATTGTAATTAGCCCGTTAGCGGCATGTTTTTTGTTTTTACTTTTTCTACCCAAGGTCCGCTCCGACTTGGTTCTTTGTACATAGCCTTTGGCTCGTCGATATCAATAAAACGAATTTGTTTGCACTCATTTTATCTGTGTGAATCTTACATTTTTAAGCCGCGGAATGCATCGACTCGAGGGCGAGACGTCGTCCTAAGTTTGCATCGGTCAAATTCTACTCAAAGTCTTGCAAGCAAACATTAAAATGCGCATCAAAGTGTTCGGTATATGTAAAAAGCCATCACACGAAATAAAGATGCAAAAACTTCCATTAAAGGCCCGAAGGCTAAGATTATTTACACCCAAAATATGACCCGAAGGTCCAACATATATACATGAAAGCCCGAAGGCCAATATCCTAAAAAGGCACGAAGGCCCCCAAGACTAAAAAGACAAAATCTGCAAAGTTTGAAGGCTACGCCCCGCCGGCATCCCCACTTCCCTCTTCGGCGCTATCGCCTTCATCATCTGACCCTTCACTCGAAGGGAGCTCATCTACAATCCTCTGAGCCTCGGCAGCTGCCTCCCTCGCTTTGACAATCTCGTCTTCGAGCACGATCTCCCCAGCTTGGACCTGCTCGAGCGCGCTAAGCCTGGTCTTGACAACGGCCCATGTCTCTTCAAACTTTGCCCTTGTTGCCCTAACCTCGGCCCGCTCATTGAGATAAGCAATCTTGTCTTCGAGCCTGGATACTTTGCCCCGAAGGGCAGGCACCTCATCCACCTGGCTTTGCAACTCAACGAGTTTAGCGTTATACTCCCCAAGCTTGCTGCGATACTTCTCCCCCGCCTCTAGCGCTTCGGTTTTTGCCCTGAAAAGCTCGGCTTCGAGGCGAGCGTTCTCAAGACTCAACCTCGAGCGCTCAGCGGTGAATTCTCTCGTCGCAGCCTGGACACGAGCTTCGGCAGAATCCTCAGCTACGCGAAGGTCAACTTCGGCTTTCGCCGAAGCCTCGTTAGCGCGCTCCAGCTCATCATTCAAAATTGCAAACCGAGCCTCCAGTTCGGCAACCTGCCCTTTAAGGACTTTTTTCTGACCATCCCAAGCAGCAGCCGCGGCTTGAAGCTCTGTAGCTCGGTCTCGCTCGAGGTGGACAGCTCGCAATGAAAGAACCAAACTCTGCATTCGAAGCACGATGTCAGAACCCACAAGATAACGAAATCATGCAGAATATAAATTAAAGCTTACCCGAAGAGCTGAAGCGGCTGACACACCCATCAAGCTCATGGGATTGAGATTACGAAGGGCATGAGCTTCAGCGGGGCCGAGTAGGCCATCAAGGGACATGATATCCTCTTTTGTGGCATCTAACAAGTTAGCGTCGGGGTATATCTCTAAAGCCCGAGCTGCAATGTTGGTTGGCTTCGACGAGCCCCTAGAGGCTTTAACCATGCCTTTGATCAAACCCTCGCCCATTTTAGCTTTGCCTTTTCGCTTCCCAGCCTCTCGGTCAGACTCTTCCACATGTATGACCTCGGTCGGTCCACCCACTTCAACCCTTACTTCGGGACCGGGCTCGGAGGCAAGATCTGGTCTCTCCTCGGGAACTAGAGGGGGAGCTCTTCGTCGCTAGGCTTGTCTATCAGCCCCCAACGCTTTGCGACCAGAACTTCAGCAACGGGGACTGTAACCTCTTCAACTCGAGGACCCTTTGCTTTGGTCGCCCGCTTCGAAGTCGCCCTCTTTCTCTTAGCACCTGGGGAAGGGAGAGGAGCAATTCGCTTAGTATAAGTGTAAGCGGCGTTGGAAACGCAAGAAAACCTACCCAAGAAAATTTCACCTTGTGAGGTCCCTTGGCTCGAGGAGGCTTTAGCTTTCTTCTCCTCGATCAGCCTCTTCGCCAAATCCGCCATCTTGGCGACCCCTTTGGTGACGTCCGTCACCAGCCTCGCGTCTCTCTTCGTTTTCTTGCTTCCCCTCTCCTCCTCTCCACCTTCCGCCTCCACCTCGGCTTCATCTTCGTCGTCGACCTCCCTCATGGCCTTGCTGGGGAGACCTGTATAAGCGAAGTGAAAAAAGTCAAACAGATGCAAAAGCGAACTTAACAATCCGAAGCCACCAACAACTCACCATGCCTCTTACACGCCCACCGGTTTTCTTCCAAACCAGCTAGCACCATCCACTGCCGTTCGGGGCGCAGCTTCACTTGCATAGTTTTGGTGACCCACTCGAGCAAATCCCTCGACGGGTTAACTGGGACCTTTTCAGCTGCAAACCAAAGATGAAAAGATAAGCAATGGTTGCAACAACATAAAACCGAAGGGAAAGCGAAAGCAAACACTTACGCTGAGCGTTCCACGTTTCGGGGAAGCCAGCCTCGGCAGACAATAGCCTCGTGGGAATGAGCACGAACCGATCGTTCCATCTTCGATCCCCATGGTCCTCGCTCTTGCTTAAAATCGCGTATGAGCCCCGAGGCAAGAGAACAACCACCCCAGCTTTGTGGAAGTAGGGATAATAAAGGGAAATCAAGTGTTGGAAAGTAAAAGGCAAGCCTGCCCTACTGCTCAAATACTCGAGGGCTTGGACTACCCTCCAAACCCCGGGCCCAAGTTGGGCTAAGCAAAGATTATAGGACCTGCAAAATACATCTATGATGGGATGTACTGGCAGGTCGAACCCAATGGTGAAGGGGTAGGTAAAAACCGAAGAGTAACCCTCCACGTGCGTTGACACCGCCGAGCCAGGCGCCGGAAGTCTAATCTCCACCTCGGGGCCCCAGCGGCAATCAGCTCGAACCACCTCAATTCTCTCCTCGGTTATGATGCTCGATGTAACATGAACGGGGATGTTCCTCTTCTTCCCCTTTTGAGCATCGGATTTGGCGTGGACTTTCAGATCTTTGTCATTGTTAAAGCTCGAGGGGATGACCAACCGAGGGTCGATCTCCACTTCGAGTGGAATTTTCCTCTTCGAGTGGAATTTTCCTCGAAGGGCCAACTTCTGTCTCCCCCTTCGAGCCACTAACCTCACTCACCTCGGCCCCTCCGACCGAGCCACCCATCTCCTTAACACTGGTGGCGTCATCACCCTCGACGTCATCACCTTCGACGTCATCAACCACGTCAAGATCCACGTACTCGCTAACCTCAGCCGAGCCGCGACCAGCCTTGCGCCGCAATAGGGTGGGAGCAGCAGACGTGGCCTCGCCACCGTCACCCACTGCCACCACCTGCAATGGTGGCAAAGAAGCAGTGGCTTCTTCATTCATCGCCATAGCGGCAAAACGTTCCGCTCTTTCGCCGGAATCACTCGAACCACGGCCTGAGTTGGTAGCAGACATGATGGAAGTCGAGAATGGAAACTAGAAAAAGGCTTTGAACCTAGAAGACAGTGGCAGAAATGGCGACTGAAAGCAGCTCTCTGTCGTTTCTTTTCTCAAGTCAAAATATGGAATGGAGAAGAAAAAGACTGAAGTGAGGTATTTATAGTGTTTCGCACACGTGCAAGTGGGAGAACTAATGATGACTAAAACATTGGAGAAAACAAAAAGACGGCGTGACCGTTCAGAGACCTATCATGAGCCGCCACGTAACGCGGAGCGGTGACCCTATAGATACGCGACTTTTGAAATTCGTGGATAGGGTTTTGCCACGTCAGCCTCCCGCCTAAACTCATTCCACTCCTCGGTGACTTCGGCGTCTACCGAGGAGTGGGGGGACTATCTGTATTGGGTAAAAACCGTCGCCTTCGGTCAGCACCTCGAGATGGTAGACCGAAGGCAAAACGAGCTGATGCTCCGAAGAGGAGATTATCGATCTCGTGGTCAAGCCACCAAAGCCAACGCCCAATGGCACGACCGAAGACAAGTTAGACCGTGGGCTTCGGCGACATGCCATCCTACTCGAACAGCAAGGTCAGGCGACCGAAGCCTTGTGACAAGGCTTCGGTTACCACCTCGGTTCCAGCGGCTTTGCAGCCCACTACTTTGCCCCACTAACTCCACCATGTTGCTAATCAGATCGTGGGAGAGATGCTTGCTGATGATGGAGAACGTGGGCAAGGCTCTTAGGCCTATAAATAGAAGCTCATTTTGTATTATAGGCATTCAGAAATATATACCGAAACTCTGCCCAAATTTGTACTCAACATCCATATATTGAAATAAAGTTACTTTTACGCATTTACGTCTACTTCTGCACGTTTATTCAAGCTTTGATACAAAGATCTGTTTATATTCGAATCCAAATTCGATTTGTGTACCTAAAACCGATTTAGGCCCATACACTCCTATACGTGAGCATGTAATCCTTTGTTCCTTTCAGATACCTCAAAACCTTCTTTGGAGCTCTCCGGTGGTCCATTCCTGAATTAAGTTAATATATGCCCAGCATCCCAACCGCAAAACTAATATCTGGTCTTGTGCAGGTTTGAACATATATCAAACTGCCAACAGTAAAAGAGTAAGGGATTGGCTCCATTTCTTTTCGTTTTACATCATTTTTAGGACATTGCTCTCGACTAAATTTGTCCCATTTCTGAATTGGAACAATTCCTCCAGAATAATTGCTCATATTAAATCTCTCTAGAGTTTTTCAATATAGCCTTTCTAAGACAGTCCCAAAAGTCTTTGTGATCTATCACAGAATATTTCTATCGTTATCACATAAAATACCTCACTCATATCATTCATTTTAAGATTCTTAGAGAGAAAATATTTAGTTTCACGCAGTATACCTAAATCATTAGCAGCAAGTAGAATGTCGTGAACATATAGGACTAAGAATATAAACTTGCTCCTACTGATCTTATGGTGTATACATCGATCAACGATATTTTAAATAAAACCAAAAGATCTTATGGTATCACTAAAGTTAAAATATCATTGTCGTGAGGCTTGTTTGAGTCCATATATTGACTTCTTTAGCTTACGCACTATTTGACCTTTTCCTTCAATTTTGAAACCTCGAGTTGGTCCATATACACTTCTTCTTCAAGGTGTCCATTAAGAAAGGCAGTTTTCACATCCATTTAGTATAACTCTAAATCATAATAAGCCACCAAAGCCATAATAATTCTTAACGAGTCTTTTGTTGAGACCGGCGAAAAGGTCTCATGGTAATCAATTCCATATTATTGAGTATAACCCTTGGTAACAAGTCTAATTTTATATCATTCGATATTGCCCTTTGAACTGCGTTTGGTCTTGAAGACCCATTTACACCCGATTCTTTTAGAAACTTTTGGCACTTCGTCGAGATTGCAAACATTATTTTATTCCATAGATTTTAACTCTTCCTTCATAGAATCGATCCATTTTTAAGACTCACTACTTTTTATGGCTTGTGCAAACAAGACCGTGTCTTTATCAAGTCCAATGTCAAAATTGGACTCTTGTAAATAAACCACGTAATCATCCAAAATAGCCTATCTTCTTTCTCTTTGAGATTTTCTTAATGGCATTCCTTATGATTCATTATTGTCAGATACTAATTTGTAAGCTTCTTCATGAAGTGCTTCATCTAAATGTTGTTCATTGCTATCTAAGAGTTCTTCGACTGCTGGAACAATATTTGTTAAGGGTGTGGAAGTAGGCACATTTATGAGCAAAGAAACATTTTCCTTAACCTCATTTAATTCTACACTTTGACGTTCAGCACTCCCACTAACTTCACCATTCTTAATGAATCTTGCATTATCGGTTTCAGCAATCCTCGAACTATGGTTAGGACAGTAGAACCTATACCCTTTGGATTTCTTTGGGTAACCAACAAAGTGACTACTTATCGTTCGAGAATCTAATTTCTTTTCATGTGGATTGTAAATTCTTGCTTCCGCTGGGCAACTCCAAACATGCAGGTGCCTTAAACTGGGTTTCCTTCCAGTCCACATTTTAAAAGGGCTCTTTGGAATTGCCTTAATAGGAACCCTATTTGACAAATATGCAACGATTTTAAGAGCATACGTCCATAAAGATTTGGGTAATGAGGAGTTACTCATCATACTCCTAACCATTTCAATAAGTGTTTGATTACGCCTTTCTGCAATACCATTTTGTTGAGGTGTGCCTAGCATAATATATTGTGCACATATGCCATGTTCCTCAAGGAACTTTGCAAATAGACCTGGACATTGTCTTGATTCATCGTATTTTTCATAATATTCACCACGCCTATCAGACTTAATGATTTTCACCTTTTTTTTTTCTAATTGTCTTTCAACCTCATTAACGTACACCTTGAGAGCGTCCGTAGCTTGAGATTTTTCCTTTAGCAAATAGAAAAATCTGTAACGTGAAAAATCATCAATGAAGATGATAAAATAATTTTCTCCACCAAAAGATGGAACATCAAAGGATCCATAAATATCAGTGTGTATGATCTCAAGAAGCTGGGAGCTTTTAGTGGCACATTTATTGCTATGTTTAGTTTGCTTTCCTTAATGCAATCCAAACATATGTCAAGATTAGTAAAATCCAGATTCGGAAGAATTTCATTCTTAACTAATATTTCTAACCTTTCTTTGGATATATGACCCAAACGTCTATACCATAAGTAAGCAGTTTTTTCATCCAGTGAACTACGTTTAATTCCAATACTATGTTGCACAGCAAAGAGGGATTCAGAAAACTTATTATCGAGTTTCAATTTATATAAACAATCAACAAGAACATCAGAACCATAAAGAAAAATATTCATATATAAATTGAAACATCCATGTCCAAACTTAAAATTAAATCCAGAAACATCAAGTCTTGAAAGAGAAATCAAATTCGTATAAGCTGAAGGAACATAAAGGGTTTGTAAAAGATCAAGGTGGTGTCCACTCTCCAAAATCAAACGGTAAGTCCCTATGCTTTTAATTGGAACCTTCATACGGTTTCTCATGAACAAGAAATCTTCATTTGGATTTGTGGTTCGGATCATAAGGAATCCCTGCAACATAGTAGATACATGAGTAGTTGCACCAGAATCAAGCCACCAAGTATTATTAGGAACTTCTGCTAAATTTGATTCGAAACATACAAAAGAACTACAAGTACCTTTCTTTTCGAACCAAGCTTTACTATTCAGGGAATCTTTCTGATATTGTTATTCCTTTCCACAGAAACGACACACATATGCCTTGTGTTCCTTCTTTGCATCCTGTAAAACATTAGGAGGTGCCTTCTTCTTCTTCTTGGCCTTAACCTTAAGTCCTTTCCCTGCTCCATGTCCCATGAGGTTATTAGAATGTCTTCCTTGTTTCTTTAGCCTTGACTCCTCCTGAGTAAGCATACCGGACAGTTCACTAACATTCCACTTATCTTTAATAGTGTTATAGTTAATTTGGAACGGTCCATACTCAAGATGCAGTGAGTTCAGAATAAACTGAACCAAGAAAGAGTCATCCACTTTCATCCCCAAGGACTCAAGCTTTGCTACAATGTTAGTCATCTCGATGATATGGTTTTGCATATTACGCGATCCATCAAACTTCATGGTCGTGAGTTCAGCCATTAACGTACCAGCGAGAGACTTATCTGCAGAACGAAAACGTTATTCCACAAACTTCAGGTATACCCTGACACTTTTTGCTTGTGGAATAGCACCCTTAGTGTTGTTGGAAATAGTTATTCACATGAAAACAGGGCTCAACCCGTTAGAGAGCTCCCATGCTTATAGAAGGTCTTCTCTTCCCAACTGCTCGAATCGATAATAGCAGCAAGCTTACTTTCCAGCAGGGCCAAGTGAAGATCCATTGCACCTAAGTGGAACTGGACTTGCTTATGCCATTCAGAGAAGTTCAATCCATTGAACACACTAACAGATGAAGCTTGCGAATAAAGAGAAACAACTGCAAAATTAATAAATATACATGCTCACAAATTAGAATCAACGGATTCAGAAAAAATAATAAAAGTACACCATAATTCTCCTTTGGGTAAATATTACGACATACTATCATAATTTAAAGACCATCTTAAACTTTAATAGGCAATTATATATTCTTAATCAAACATACATGACATCTTTGGATATACAAATATATATGACTAAAATATTAATTTGCCTCATTATGTCCACTATCCATAGAATAATCAATTCACCTTTGGGTAAATTCTTAATTTCTAGCAATAGTGAAATGTTAAATTTACCCATTTAATTTTCAATAATAGGCATTTCATAACTATCATGGATAAATGATAAATTTTATATATGCATTTCTCTCATAAATATACTAGTTTGGCCACTTTGATGACTAACAAACTATACGAACATAAATGCATATATGAACATAAAATAATTTCATGCATGTGTAATTTTGAAACATTTCATAGCTAGGCCACTTTGATGACTAATAAACTATATATAAATCTTAGTACATGTATAAAATTAGTTGTATGTGTATATTTTAATCATTCTAGTTCAGCCACTTTGATGACTAACAAATTATATAACCTTAAACATATACATAACATAAACAATAATAATTTCTGTACGTGCAAAACATAAATATTTAATGGAATTCAAAGCACATATGTTAGTTGCTGTTTATGTAAGGTTTCATCTACTGCATTATTTTTTACTAATACATAAATGTAGGATTTTTGCAAAACAACTTTACTAATAGGGTGAGCGGACATTGATTCAGTTTATAGGGGGAGCGGACATTGATTAATGGCATTTACGTATTGGCATGTGGCCTTAAAGTGTTTAAAGGCTGAGATCATTCACATAATTAAGTGTAGTGCAGCCATACATAATTACGGTGACGGCAAGAGAAGAGTGGACATTGATTCAGTTTATAGTGCACATCACTAATCATAATTAAGGGTAGTCCATTGAATATAAATACTTTTCGCACATGTGATTCATTCCTAGAACAAACAGTTCAATGCTTTTAAATTATATATAAACCAATCATGTACTGATTAGTTTTAGCGAAATCCCATGTGGAATATGATGATCAGACATGCAATTTAGTAATTCCACTAGCGTATTTTAGACATCCATGGTAAATAATGTATACTTTCTTATATGAAAATTATTGGTTCAAATATTCAAGACTCTTGATATCATATGTTAATCAATTATAGCATATGACAATTCATGTACTTTACACAGAATCTTTAACACAAAACTTTTTAATGAGATTTGTCTTGCCATTATAAAAAGTTTATCTTTAAAACTTATCTTGTTACAGAAAAAAAATTAAATAAAGGATATGACCGTAATATGTTAAACGTCAAGAAAATATTAATGATACGAAGTAATCTAGACGATGCTTACGAAATTTTCCTTTTTTCTTGAATTCGTGAAAAATAGGGGAGTGAGGTAGAAATGGATCTAGTTTTTTAATAGAATAATGGTAACGTGAAATAGCAACCATTAAAAGTAAAATTATGTAAACGGTAAAACTTTGCAATTTTCGAAACGCTATAAAGGCTCCGGTTTTGAAGAATTCTTGTATAAATTATAGAAGCTGCTAGGCTATGATTGTTCCACATATTAGCTTGTAATATTATAAACTACACTCACTCCATAAACTCTTTTCTCCTCCATAGCCAAACCCAGGCATAGTTCCTGCAAATATTCTTGTCCAAAATGTCCAATTACCATGTTGCTGTTCTAGCATTTCCTTTTGCAACACATGCTGGCCTTTTACTTGGACTTGTACAAAGGCTAGCAAATGCATTACCTAACGTGACATTTACATTCTTTAACACGTCCAAATCAAATTCTTCATTATTCACTACTCCTCATGACAACAACATTAAACCGTTTAATATCTCCGATGGCGTCCCGGAGGGTTACGTGGTCGGAAAAGGAGGTATTGAAGCGCTTATAGGGTTGTTCTTTAAGTCTGCTAAAGAGAATATTCAAAATGCTATGGCAGCTGCTGTGGAGGAGTCGGGAAAGAAGATTACTTGTGTTATGGCAGATGCATTTATGTGGTTTTCTGGTGAGATTGCTGAGGAATTGAGCGTTGGTTGGATCCCTTTATGGACTTCTGCTGCTGGATCACTCTCTGTTCATGTTTACACTGATCTCATTAGAGAAAATGTAGAGGCTCAAGGTACTTTATTTTGCCCCGGACACTAATGCTATAAAAAAAATGAAGAAAAGTATAGAAGTATGTTAAATTTATTCATCATGAATTAATCTTTTTATGTTTGCGACCAAACTTTGAATCAGTGGTAGTATTAACATTGTATCTGAAGATTTGTTAAAAAATCGAGAATGTGTTGAGGGAGATCGAAAGGTAAATCTTGATTACAGTTCATCTATGTTACCATCCCATGTGGTAACAATTCTGAATTCTGTCTTTGAGGCTAAATTGTGTATTTACTAGCTTCCTCTCGTGAGTCATTAATATGGGGAAAATAAATATCCATAGCACGAAAATTGTCATATTAAATTTTGTCACCTAAGAGCTGCCAAACTTTAGTGTAACAATAAAATCAAGCTCCTCGGAAATTCCATTTCTAGGTAGTACCAAAAAGCTGGTGTGACATGCCAAATGATCAGCTGAACTGCCAACTTGACATGCCACATCAAGACCGCACATGTTTTTGAGTGAAAAACGGTGAACATCTTTATAGTTTGATCAGATTAATGTACATAAAGTCTACTACTACTTGATTATGTTGAAATGATTATGTCTTAACAGGCAAATTATTTCCTATTTTGTCTAACGTTTCTATAAAATGGTCGCTGGACCTGGATTTCCGTAGAAATGTGTTTAAGACAATGAAGGTGGCGCAATCTTTATTTTACATACTTACAATTTTATGGATTAACAAAAAAAATCTCTTGGCAGGAATTGCTGGACGTGAAGATGAAATTCTAACATTCATTCCAGGATTTGCCGAATTACGGCTAGGTAGTTTGCCTAGTGGAGTTGTCTCTGGAGACTTGGAATCACCATTTTCCGTAATGCTTCACAAAATGGGCAAAACAATAGGAAAAGCCACTGCCTTGCCAGTAAACTCCTTTGAAGAACTAGACCCTCCAATTGTTGAAGATCTCAAGTCCAAATTCAATAACTTCCTCAATGTTGGTCCCTTTAACTTAACTACCCCACCACCCTCAGCAAACATTACAGATGAATATGGGTGCATTGCATGGCTAGACAAACAAGAACCAGGCTCAGTGGCTTACATAGGATTTGGCACGGTGGCTACACCACCACCTAATGAGCTAAAAGCTATGGCTGAAGCACTTGAAGAAAGTAAAACTCCTTTTCTTTGGTCACTTAAAGACCTTTTCAAATCATTTTTTCCAGAAGGGTTCTTGGAAAGAACTAGTGAGTATGGTAAAATTGTGTCATGGGCACCACAAGTACAAGTTCTTAGTCATGGTTCAGTTGGTGTTTTTATAAATCATTGTGGATGGAACTCTGTTTTGGAGAGTATAGCTGCTGGTGTGCCTGTGATTTGCAGGCCATTTTTTGGAGATCATCAATTGAATGCTTGGATGGTTGAGAAAGTATGGAAAATTGGAGTGAAAATTGAAGGAGGAGTTTTTACTAAAGATGGAACAATGCTTGCACTTGACTTGGTTTTATCAAAAAACAAAAGGAATACAGAATTGAAACAACAAATTGGGATGTATAAAGAGCTTGCTCTAAATGCTGTTGGACCAAGTGGGAGCTCTACTGAAAATTTCAAGAAATTGGTTGATATTATCACCTCTTGCAATTAAAATTTACTTGAAGAGATTCAATGATTTACTCTCTGTTTGAAATAAATAAATTCCACTTTAATTTATCATGAATGCTCTTGAATTATTAATGTTAGTCTGAGTAATCACCATGTTAGCACTCATAAACACCACAAAGACAGAATTTTGTTATTTTCCTTTACTGATGTAGGAGTCAAGATTAATCTGACTTGCTTAGTAAACATGAGCTAGCAAACTTATGTGTTATTTAACTTCTAATCCCTCTCACGGGTTAAGCAAGTGGAGACATCAAATCAATATTTTATAGAGTTGAGCTAATATATATATATATATATATATATATATATATATATATATATATATATATATATATATAATATATATATATAGAGGAAGGTAGCGGAAGCTACCGTTTCGAGAATGCAAGCAAGCTAGCTTGCTTACTTTAGCTACCGTTTCGAGAATGCAAGCAAGCTAGCTTGCTTACTTTCCTAGTAGCGTACGTTGGCGGCAAGGAAGGAGGCAAATATATATATATATATATATAGATCCGTAAACAGATTTGTATGTATAGCCACTTCAGTCGTGCTCGTCCTTTCTCTAAAGTATCTTTTTTATGGGAACATGGTCAACCAGAAATTATTATGTTCGCGATTCTTTATCCACCGATGGAAAAAATGCTCCAGTTTTCCATTCTCATATGAGGCCGGAAAGTGGATTGGCAACAGGTCGGCACGAAGTGATTCATCATGCTCAAACATGAGCCGATCGCTCGTTAGGGACGGTTTATAGATCATCAAATTCCCACAAATGGAATGAAAAGTGGGTCCATATAAATGATATATATATATATATATATATATATATATATATATATATATATATATATATATATATATATATATATATATATATATATATATATATATTTGCCTCCTTCCTTGCCGCCAACGTACGCTACTAGGAAAGTAAGCAAGCTAGCTTGCTTGCATTCTCGAAACGGTAGCTTCCGCTACCTTCCTGCCATATTTCCTGAAGAAAGCATCTGTTCCTTGATCTCTAAGATATTTCATAAAACTCTGTATGGATCCTCAATCACCAATCCTTGCATGAATATGGGTTGTGCTCGAGAGGCTATGAACGATTGGACCTATATATATATATATATATTCGTCGCCTAATTTAAAGCATATTACAAGTAAATTTTTAAATATTCTTACTTGTTTTATTAGTAATATTTAAACTCTTAATTATGAGAATGATTCGGCCAAGCTGGTGTGTCCTTCATTTATTGTCAAAGATACTAACTATATGCTAGTTTTGCTATTGTGATTCTTGAAGGTCAATTTCTCAATCCTGACTCAATTATTGTCAATTTTCTAAGTTAGATTAGCTATTTAAAAAAAATTGTATGCTTGAGAATGTTAAAACAAGTCAGAATACTTGAAATTTTGTTCGTAATATCTTTAAATTAGCCGACAGTATAAATAAATTTACACTATCAATATATAATAGTTAAACTCAATATGATTAAATGTAAGACCATATAATTTAATTAAGACACACGACATTATGCAACACTTGCAATGACAACTGATACAATTCAACACTATGATAGCAACAAGTTGCACCAATGAATTCAAGGAGATAGGTTGATTGTAAACTATAATTATCTCTCATCCACGAAATCAAATGACAGAATAATTTGTGTTATTTATCAGATAATTAAGAGAAGGGGGTTAGCCTATATATACAGAGTACTAGTTCAATGAACTACAATTTGTCCAAAACACACAATGAGTAATCATGCCTTTAGCTTCTCAGAACTCAAGTGTTTGACACATTCCTTTCTGGGTAAAACAAATAAATGAAAAGTCTTAACTTTAATATTTCTGGCCTACCATATTTTTGTCTTATTCACAAGGATCTAATGTTTGGACATAGATTTGGTTGAAACTTGAAAATATCTCAAAATCTAGGATAGATTAACTTCTGTCCCCTCTCCAATGGTGGAATCCATAAGGAATACAATGAACTTTAAAAAGTTCACCAAGCTATCTCAATAATTATGTTGAAAAGAAGAATATGATGATAAAATAAAGTTCTTCACTCGTTAACTAGCACATACTTTCAACTTTAGTGACTAGTGGCAGGAAAAAAGGTCTGACAGTCAATATTAGGGGTTCCTTTTTAAACAAAGTTGCAGTATGGTCTCCGAGTGATAGCTTCTCGAATGTCAGCTGTCAAATAATTTATTTATCTTATTTTCCGTTAAGATACTAGAGAGAGTGGCATCGCAGGACTTGTGAAGTTATTTTTAATGAAAAAACGGCTTAAATTTTAAACATTAAATATAGGATCATCATAATTAGTGGCATTAACTATCTAACATTCTCACTCTAAAGTTTTGTATGTTACACAATAGTCCATGTATAAAAGCTATTTTTTTGCCAAATTTGGCCATTATACCTAGATCAACACGCTGCTTCCCTCTCTCATCTCCCCCGTTTTTCCTCTATTTTTCCCCATTCCATTCCCGCTCAAAATTCCACCATAGCTGTCGAGCTTCTTTTCCTAAATAGAAATAATCAAAATTCCACCATAGTTGCTGAGCTTATTTACTGAATATCCTTTCCAGTTTTAGGTAATACAAGCTGAGACCACCCACATTTGGGTTATACGAAATTTCATTAAATCTGATCATTTCTTATCCATTAAAAGGGAAATCTTGTTCCTTTAATTTTAATCGTATCAATCCAGTCATCTCCTGTAAGTGTACTAACTTTAAAACATGTTTTTAGCTGTTTTTTGTTGATTCGAGGTTGTTACGGATTCAGTTCCTCCAAACAATCTGCGTGAAATTCCAAACATCATTTTGACGTTCCTATGGTCGTAACTGTAATTCCAAACATATCATTAGCATTTTACACGGCGTATGTATTTATTGGAATTTTCACAGATAATGTTCGGAACATCTTGCTAGGATGTTTGAGCGTTCTGTTAGCAGTTTGGAACATCTTGTATTAAGCAATGAAAACTGTAAGGTGATGTTCAGAACGTCAGAATATGATGTTCCAAATGAGCAATATTGAGGTTTGGAACATCTTGCATTAAGCAATAAAAAACTGTAACGTGATGTTCAGAACGTCAGTATACGATGTTCCAAACAAGCAACATTGAGGTTGGAACATACTGTACAAATATTATCAATTTGATAGTAATACTAATAGTTGGTCATTCCAATTTATTGCAGGTGACCAGCGATGGGTGAGGTTATATTAGGAGTTAATTATCAAGGTGAATGGGTGGAGTGTTCTAAATGTTATGCTTGGGTTCCAAAGGATAAAGAGTCAAGACCCATTCTTGTGCCTAGAGATGTTACGTATGATGTTCTACTTAACAAAATCATCAGAAGTTGGGGGATAAGAGACAATCCGAGGGACATTTGCATTACTACATGCTGAGTGTTGCCGCAGATCAAAAGACTCCTCCCGTTACAATAAGAAATGATGATGATGCACGCCTTTATATGGCTGATGTTGATTGTAATGGTGCTAGGTCCACTCTAAGGGTAGTTGTGGTTTCTACGACGGAGGAATGTGTTGGTTCTAATGACCAAGAAATGCTAAATAGTGGAGGGCATGATTTTAGTCAGCAATTGGATAACTTACATGAAGAAGTAGAAGAAGACAAATGAGAAGGGGTAGAAGAAGACAAAGGAGGCGTAGATCTAGATAAAGAAAAAGAAGAAGAAGTAGAAGAAAAATATGTGGAGGAAGATCCTACCATGTATACCCATGTCTTTCCAACACAAAGCGGCGAGCCGATATTTCACTTCGTCGATGGCACAGGTTTTGAAAAAGGTATGACTTTCGCCAATAAGAAATAACTGGTCACCAAATTGAAGTTGCAGCAGTTAAACATCGATTTAATTACAAAGCATTGAAGAATACTGCAAAGATTTTAATGCTAGATGTTTAGATGTGAAATGCAAATGGTGGTTAAGGGCAATGAGGTATAAAAGTAATGATAGGTTCTACATTAGAGTTTACAATAACTTGCACACATGCGGTGTCCAACATCATTCCAGTCATAATTCACACGCCTCTGCCCAGATAATTGGTGAGTTCATGAAAGGTAAATATTTAATGGGAAAAGGTCCAACCACAAAAGCTGTCAGGGAGTCCCTTAACAACGATATCGGTTGTAAGGTTAGCTACTGGACGTGTCTTAGGGGCTGTCAATTGCAAAAGCTTTGACACGGGGAATACATGAGAAAGGTATTGAAATTCTTGATGCTTATGCTTATATGGTTAGGAATAAGAATCCAGGAACCAAGAACTGATTTGAGGCTTTCTAGCACATGGAAGTTCTTGTATTTTTTCTCTCTTATGGAGCGTGGATCAGGGGAATAACTTACGTGAGAAAAGTCCTAGCCGTTGACGGTACACATTTGTCTGGCGAGTATGCAGGGGTGTTGTTGTCTACTGTTGCTCAGGATGCAATGAGTCATGTATTCCCTATTGCTTTTTTTGTTGTAGACAAAGAGTGTGACGCCTCATATGAGTACTTTTTCGAACAATTACGCAGCATAGTTTCAGATAGTGAAGAGTTGTGCATTGTTTCGAATAGACATCCGAGCATCTCGAAGATGGTCGCCCAAGTGTTTCCTTCTGCACACTATGGAGTTTACATGTGGCACCTTGGTGAAAGCATCCGAACAAAGTTTTAGTTTGGAATCAGTCTTCATAAATACTATAATGCAGCAAAGGCATATAGGATAGAGGAGTTCACTGATGCTATGAATGAGGTCAGGACTATTGATTGGAGGGTAGCGGATTATCTTGAAAATGTTGTTGGCTATCATAGATGGAGCAAATTATATTTTCCAGGAAACAGGTAAAGTTATTACTGTCATGCTTTCAATATGTTCCAAACGTCTCACAAGGCGTTCCGAACATATCATTGATGTGCAGAACATTATTAGGAAAATTTATTTCTAACAATGTTCCGAACTTCTTATTATTGGTCTGAACTTGTGATTCATGTTAGGAACATCATGAATGTTCCACACTTCTTATTCCTATATCTGCACTTGTGCTTTATGTTAGGAACATCTTTGGATTGTTATACTATTTATTCTTTTTAATAGGTTTCCAGTTATGACATCAAACGTAGCTGAGTCCATTAATTCCATGCTGAAAGAGCAAAGAGAATACCCCATTGCTGCCCTCTTGAAAGATATAGGTAGGAACTTTGCGGAAAAATTCCACACTAGGGCTATGAAGTTAATCAACCACCCAAATTTATGCGTCCCAGATGTTGAGATAAAAATAAGGAAGAATAAAGAAGTGGGAGACAAGCTAGTTGTCAACAGGAAGGGAACTTATGATTTCGAAATCATTAGTCCATGGTTTGAGGCAGAAGTTGATCTATATAAGAGGACATGTACATGTAGGGAGTTTGATCTTGATCAGTTACCTTGTGTACATGCTATGGAAGCAATTAGGAGGTTGCATGGCGATGAATATGGAAGTAGAGTGTATGAATACACTTTTGGATATTACACAACACAAGCATATGTCCTTGCCTATGCAGAGCCTGTCAATGCAGTACCTCCTGAAGAATCATGGATCGTCCTTGCTGAAGAGATACTTTATCCAGTGCCTCCGCCCCCAAAGTCGAACAACCGTGGAAGAAGAAGGGTTAACCGGATTCGATCTATTGGGGAACGTCTTCCAAAGAAGAAAAATAAATGTGGCAACTGCAAGAGATATAATCACAAAAAAACTACATGTCTCATTGTTCATAGTGGAACTGAAGCTACAAGTCAGCCTACAAATTTAGTTTTTGAATTGGACGAAGCATCGTCCTCGTTATAATGTTTGAACAATTTCATTTATTTGGATTTCTATTTGAATTGCATAATGGACTTTTCATTATACTTGTATAATTTATATTGTGTACATATTTGCTTTACTACAGTCTTAATTTATGTTGTGCACATATTGATTTGCAATTATGTTGTGCACATATTTGCTTATTGTTCGAAACACATCTTCTGTTGTTTAGGATATTATAAATTGATGTTCCCAATGATGTCAGGGCATGTGAAAGCTTGTGAGGTCCTTCGTTCACAATTTATACTCTTAGCATTTACCAAGTACTACTTTCGAGAAGATGTTTGGAACGTCTTGTCAAGGATATTATATTATACTTGTATATGTGACGTTCTGAACAAGCCATTCAAAATTTAAAAGACACAAACGGCTACAATGAATAGTTGCCCAAATACCAATACACCAAATGGCTAAGATACAAGTTGCTGCAACAGTCACGTCAAAACACATGCATACTTGTAAATATGCGTCCCTTCATTTGCTTCGGCTACTGAAAAGGCGTGCACTATAAATGAAAAGCCACTATAAACCATCTATAAATACCCCCTTGATGAACTAAATTCACAATTCATAATCTTCGCATTTACCAAGTATTACCTTCATTTTCTACATCAAAGAAGAACAAGTTGAGGTACTCAATTTTTCCATATTTTCTAAGTATTTTTTGTGGTTTCCATATATAAAGTTTTTCCTAAAACAATTTTAAAATCTAATATGTTTATATTTCCTTAAACATAACTCCACTTTGATTTTTTTTACATTTTAAACAACTTTTCATGCAGATGGCTAATGATGCATTGAACGATCCATAGAATAAGTTCCACCGAGTCCGAGACTCTCCAAACAAGTCACTTCTTGCAAGACTGCTAGACGTGCACTTTGAAGTCGTTGACATTAAGGAGGTTGCAGATAATTGTGAGAGGTCCATTCAAACACTTGAGACAAAACTTGAACAGATGCAATTGCAGTTAGATCGTATTGAGAGGCTTTTGTAAGATCACTTCGGTGGAGGCCAAAATAATAATGAAGATACTATTATATATTAATTGTTTAAGTAGTTGTACTGTTTATGAAGATGCTTTTGTTATCTATGTTCAATTAATATTATTATGAAGGTCTTTAATTAGTATTGTTAAATTGTCTCCAAACCATCATGTTTACTTATAGTTCGCAACACATCAATTGTCGTTTAGGATATTACAATACGATATTCCAAACGACAACTTATTCTAATCCTCCATTTCTGGAAAAGTTAATAAATTCATACAGTTAGTTCAGAACATAAACAATGTGTTCCAATACTAAACTGTATGTTCGGAACGACACTGGTATGTTCCAGGGATAAATGATGATCATTATCACTATGCATGACCAAATTTCCCGATTAGAGTGATAAATGATGTTGATTTTAACTAGAAAGGACCAATTATACTTGTTAGAGTGACAAATAATGATGATTATCACTAGAAATGACCCAGTACAATTGTAAAAGTGACAAATGATACTCATTTCGCTTAAAAAGACCAATTATAGTTGTTAGAGTGAGAAATTATAACAATTATCAGTAGTAATGACCAATTATACTTTTTAGAGTGATAAATATTGACAATTATCAGTAATAATAACCAATTATACTTGTAAGAGTGACAAGTGATGATCATCTATCATAGAGTTGTTTCAAACAACATGTTGATATTCGTCACATTATACTGTCATTCGGATCGTGCAATTTTAATGTTGCTATTTTCATCGTATTGTTTTTCAATTAGAGTTTTTAGAGTGACAAATGACGATCATTATGACTAGAAATGACCTACTATACTTGTAAGAGTGACAAATGATGATCATTATCACTATAAATGACCAATTATACTTGTTATAGTGAGAAATGATGATCATTATGAGTAGAAATGGCCAATTACACTTGTTAGAGTGAGAAATGACGATCATTATGAGTAAAAATGACCCACTATACTTGTAAGAGTGAAAAATGATGATCATTATCACTAGAAATGACTGATTATACTTGTTATAGTGAGAAATGATGATCCATACACGTAGTCTTGTTTCGAACATCAAATTGATGTTTGTCACATTTTATGTGTCGTTCCGAGCGCGGTCTTCAATTGTTTCTATCTTCATCATATTTTTTCACAATTAGAGTAGTTCGAAATTTTTAGTTAACAAAGCTCATGAAGAAGAAGAAAAACCTAAAACCTAATCGGAGAGAGAAGAATTCATCGGGAAAGCTCACGATTGTATTTCTTTGCTAATTTTAGTTCATAAACAAAGCTAACGATGAAGAACAAGTAAAAAAAATCTAAGAACCTTAATCGGAGTTCATTATTTCACCGGCGAGAGAAGAATTCACGGGAAAATTAATCATAAATTAACTCATGCAAGCAAAAATTAACTCACTGATCAAGCAAAAACTTAACTACATTTCATAATATATCAACAATGGCAGAAAATTAAACAATATGCAAAGTAAAGCTTGAAATATAAAGCTACAATGAAGGATTTAGCAGAGAAAGAAAAGCAAACCTTTTTGAGATTTGGGAGAAAGCTCTGGAAGAAATGGAGGAATGTGGGAGTTTGGTGGAATTTCTTTAATTTATTTTCCCACTCAATTCATTTCCCTCTACTTTTCTTCTTCATTTTATTTTATTTTATTTATTCAAATGTCTTGCAATTTTAAGATACAAGCTTTTTTTTAGTTTAGACAAACTGTCGCAATGTCGATAATAAGCTGCCGTAAGTAATCTCTTTATCAGCGAACCGCCGTACACATACCAAAAACCTCCCAAAGCCCGTTCAGTTTGTGGCCTTCTTTAAACATCGCTAGGACCGTTAGTGGGATTAACTTCAACGACGGTTTGTCCAAACCGCCACAAAGTAACTGCAGCTAACACACTTTTTTTTTGTAGTGCCATATTACTCTCTTTGCTTGATCTAGCATCTCTTCATCATGCCATCTAAAGTAGCTGCAACTATTTCCCTACATAAAAAGAAGAAAATAAATACAAGAGTTGAAGAAAAAAATAAATACAACAAACAAATAAATACAAGAAAAAAATAAATCCATCAACAAATCTGACCATATTTGCATTCGTAAAACCTCCTTCCTGGGTTTACTTGAGTCCACGATGTTTTTAGCTTCGCATACAACTATGTGAAGTTCATAAAATCATTCAAAAATAAACTTACAATGTCCCACAGCCACTGAGTCTTGTCCATCAACATTTTGAAATCTTTGAAATTCATCGGCAATCCAAGAAAAATATCTTTTTGTTGCTTCCTCTTTCTAATAAATGCATTCATAGCGTCCACTTTTTTCCGCTTCAATGGCTTGTAAATATCCACTTGAAACCTCGGAGCAACTTCTTCCTGCTTCTTCTTCTCTTTTGTTTGTGGTGATTTCACATTCTTTGCAGGTTTTATAATTGTTTTGCTCTTCAACAGCTCAATCGTCTCCTGCATGGCCGCCATCTCCATCTCAATGCCTTTACGCCACCTTTACAATGGCAACTACTACATTTGGAGATGTCGAATCCATCTCCACCAGAAGAATCACCTTTGCTTTGCTCAGAAGCCACAATATTTTTCTTATAAGCCACGATCTTTTGCTCATAAGCCAAAATATTTTGCTCCATTGCTTCCCTCCATCCGCTGCATTCATCACATTTGCAGCCTCTGCAATTGGAGCTCCTCTTCACTGTACCAATTTTAGTGATACCAGCAACTTCAAACTCACCAGCAACTTCACCATCATCTTTGTTTCCAATGTCAATATTTACATCTTGCAGGCTATCAATTCTCTCTTCATTATATTCACCATCACTTCCACACATCATCGCTTCTACTCCTTCCTAAGCTTTAATTTCTATCACTTATCTTGGAGGGGTTGCAGGATTGTTCTTGAAGATACAAATTGTAGTGCCACCAACAAGACCAATGCTGGAAGCACCCGCAAACACTTTACAAAAAAGATCCATAGTGTCTTCCTTAGAGTATTCAAATGGCACAAAGTCTAGAAAGAAATCCATCTTTAACTCATTATCAGTAGGAATGAGAAAAGGGTGAAGAACCTGTTAATATACTCCACAGCATTAAATAAATATTAACTAAATTTTAAAAAGCTTTTCAAGTTGTTCGGAACAAAGTTGAGTTGTTCGAAAACATCAAGCCATGATGTTCCGAACATCGTAGAGTGAAGCAGTTGATGGTGTTTCATATAGATGTTCCGAACATCAATTAGAAATATCTCAGCAAACACGAAGTTGTTCCAAATATTACATAACATATATGGAAAATGGAATACTTACAGGAACATCATGTTGCTCAAACAACCTGTCCGTATCTTTTTCAAAATTTCAGTAAGCCTGTTGATGATCCTTGGGATTATTTTTTCTTTTGGCAAATCCTTTGGCCTCAAGGCAGGTATAGCTTCATGAGCCCAGGCTATGAATGCCCATGGAAAGCCATAAAGATTATAAGTCTGTCTTCCTTCTGCACGAGATTCCATTGGCTTCATCAGATATTCTATTGTTAATTCAAAACTCATCCTACCCCGAGGATAACGCTGGAACCTCAAGATCGGCAGCCAAGCACACCATCCATTTCTCTATGCCATATTTGGAATCCTTCGCACAAGAATAGTATGACCAAACCAAGCCATGCACAGATTTAAATACCACTTCTTGGGACAGGTTCCAGAACATACCAAGTCAAGCAAGTCACCAGACTTCACAGCTTGCTTTTTCTTCGGCTGTTTTTATTTTTTGGGCTTGTTGAACTTCCTCTTGGAGGGTGAAGGTGAGGGTGAGGGTGAGGGTGAGGGTGAGGGTGAGGTTGCGGGTGGCTTCTCCACCTTCTTCTTTCCCCCCATCCTCTTCCGCTTTCCCCTCCCTTTCTCATTTTCTTTCTTCTCCTTCTCCTCATTTTCCTTTTTCTCTTTCTCCTTCTGCTTCCTCTTCTTCTACTTGAAATAATCAACAACAAACTTCCACAATTCCTTCCCTTTTTCATTCATTTCTTTTATGTACTGTTTACTTGGATAGGCACCATATTTTAGCCCTGTCATTAATGAAAACTCGGATAGGCCAAAATGTGCTGGCAATCCATTGAAGGATATCCAAACCTCTCTCTGCTTCTTGCAAAGAATCCTTCGCATGAGGAGGTTATGCACCAACTTGGTGCCAAACAGTGGATATTCCAGTAATTGCAAGAAAGGACCGAAACAACTATGGCAAAATCCCTTTCTCGCCTCCAATTTTTTCAAAACCTCCTTGAACTGTATCATACCCCTAGCCAACAAAGAACGAACAGTAATCTTCCCATTAAAAGGTTCATTGTTGGTCAAGAAGGTCTTGAAGAGACCCTCAACGTTACTATTAAAAATAACATGACCAACATCTTCATACTGCACATAATTTTAGCATAAAATTAATAAAATGAATCACAATGATAGTAAATCACATTAAAGGAAAAATAGAAATGTTCGGAACATGTTTATGATGAGGTTCTGAATGACAATAACAATCGTTTGGAACATCACGTAATGTGTTCAGAACGACAGCTACCAGCCTTAATGCTGATGTTGGGAACATAAACATGTCCTGTAGAGCATCAACTAAGTTGTTCCGCACAGTCATGAGTTTCAATTCAACTATCACCTGGTCTTCCTCCAGTTTCAATCCAGATATTCCTTCAGTTTCCTTCTCTTCACCTGCTTCCTCTTCAACATTTCTACCTGCATAATTTACAGCTTCCCCATCTATTTTAACTCTTTTTACACAATCCTTCAGAAAGTTGCTTTTTTAAAATTACGTCATCTGCCTCTCTTCTACTTCTTTTACTGCTTCTTGTACTTTCTCCTGTCTTATCTGCTTCCCCCTCTACTTCTTCTCCTTTTTCTCTATTTAAATCATCAGCTTCGTCATTTTTTTTACCACCATCTTCCTCTTCCTTTTCACGATCACAATCTTCCTCTCCAGTCCTCAAAAAATCAATTTTAACAGTTCATCAATACCGACGTCATCTAAATACACCCTTCTTTCACCCTCATCTGCAGCCCTCTCCAGATCCTTCCCACCTTTACTTAAATCATAACTTCGTGCTGGACTTTGGCTTTCCTCTTGTTTATCACCTTTGTTTTGTGGACCTACTACTTCTCCTTGGCTATCGTCACTCTCCACAACTAATTTTCTTTTAGTTGTTCTTGGGCGTTTAGGAGTAGGTTCTAAATCTGTAGGAGTACGTTTCGAATCTGAAGTAGTAGGCTTCTCAGGTTTCTTCTTCGGCGAAGGGCCTTTTCTTTTAGAAATTCCCTTCTTGGGAGTCTTTGTAGGCTTCTTCTTCTGCTCATCTTCATCTTTCAATGTTAAATTTTTCGGTCTTAAATGTAACATTTTCCTGCAAAGCAAAACAAGGGAGATACAAAATTTAGTTACAGAAAATCACGAACATCCAATGAGATGTTTAGAACCTCATATGAACTGTTGTGAAGCTACTATGGTGTTCGGAACATCAAGACATATAACAACAATAACTTCAATTTGCAACTAATTAAAGTAGCGTTGGTTAATAGAAAACCCACAAATCGTCACAATTTAATCAAAAAATAAAAAAGCCTAAAAATTTCAGTTGAACATCGAAAATCCCCTTTGTAGTTTGGAGGAAAAAAAAAACTAGGTTCAAGATTACACCACAGTTTAAATGAACATGACATTGTTTACCTTTTATATTTAATACTTTGTTATATTGTTGGTCTGATTCCTTGAAAAACCACAGAGAAGTTGAGAGTATTTGGTTGAGATTTGGCGTGCAAGAGGAGACGAAGTGAAGGAAGATGAAGAAGCCACGCGGGGAGGGGAGGGGGGGTTATGCTATGTTGTTCCCAATGTTTGAAATGATTATATGTATGTTTTAAAAAAAATCCTCAAGTTTTAAAAATGTTAATTCGGTCACTGATTAGTCTTAATCAGCTTTAGAAAAAAAAATAGAAAAGAAAAGGCGAGGCCCTTTTCTGCCAAAAAAGACTTGAGGAGTTCCTGAACGCCACATCTCACAAGATACTAAGGTTTGGAATAAATTTGATTGAGACTTGGAAATTTGAGCATTTGGAATTGAGTTGAAAAATAATTTTTGGAACTTGAAGTTGTATTTGGACATATATTTTCACTTGAAAAAAATTGAATTTTTGTGAGTGGAAAAAAAGTAATTTCCCAAATTTTCCAAAAACTACTTTCAACCAAAATTTGGGAATTTGAAGTTTTGGTTTCAAATTTTGCACAAATTCTATGAACAAACAAAAAATTGAAATAATATTTCAAATACTACTCTCAAATTCTACCTAAATATAAACAAACGGGGCCTTAAGGATTATAGTGGATGGTTATCTGTACTTATTTTTTTAAGTGACTTGAAACTCAAAGAAGAAATATCAAATGGTGTATAAATTCTATACATTGACGATATGAAAGAATGTTGTATTATCAAGTTTTATCCAAAATATAAAGTGAAATTAATGGCCTAAAAATAAGAAAGACTGCTACGACAAAATTAATTGCACCAACATACATTTGGGTCAGTGAATGCTATCCCTTGTATTGTTTCATTTAAGTTCTCTTGAACAAACTTCATGTTCCAAGATATCATTCACTGCCCATGCTCTTATTCTCTCATATAAACTTGAACCTTTGCTTTGTGAGAAAGGAAAATGGAAATACAAGAGAGGGAACAAGATGTTGTCTGCCCATTGATCACAGAAATTGGGAAGGAAGAGTCTAATAACAGGGCAAGATGTGATGAGTTTTTGGCAGAAGCAAAGAAGCTGTTGATATTAGCAGGGCCTCTTATGTCAGTAAATTTTTTACTATATTGCTTACAAGTGATCTCCATCATGTTTGTTGGTCATCTTGGGGAGTTACCTCTTGCTGGTGCTTCCATGGCTACTTCCTTTGCCTCTGTAACTGGTCTCAGCTTATTGGTTAGTCCTTTTATTCCTGTAAAGAGTATATTCCACATGTCTTTGTCATTTTCTATAAACTTCTTGGATGCCATTTGTGTATATAGTATATAATTTACATCCACTGGCAGTGTAAATGAGTTTTTACACAATCAATACAATTTAAATTCTTGTAGAAAAGGTTACTAGCCTTGTTTCTTATATTGTTGATTCTAGTGATTCTGCAGCATGAGACAAGTAGAGTAGAAAAGGAAAACAGTTCTAGAAATGGTCAACAAGATGTTTGTTTTCCTGTGATAGTCAGTTGGAAAGTGCTCCTGGAGTTTGAAACTATCTGTCCACTAGTTAAAGCTCATGTTACTAGAACTAGATGATACGTTTTAGTAAACCATGTTGAACAGGGTCAATTCGAGCACCTTCAAAATACACTAACGTGCTTGTACTACCAGAATCTCTTTTTTCTTTAATAGTAACAGTTGTGTTTGGGCCAACTTGCACGCACCTCAACAAATCAGTCGAGCAACCTGCTACCAGTCCACAAGCACACGTTTCATTATTTAGCTTATGGGCTAAAACTGAGCGTTGTAGCTAGAATCCAAACTTGGAATCTCCTGGTTGCTACATGTCTCACCACCCAGCAATCCATCCCCTTGAGGACCTGTTTAGGATAGGTTTTGATTTGTAATAGGAGTTCATTGAAGTTTACCTCTTTACTTATTTGATACCAATTTAAAGGGTGTTTTATCATCTCTACATTTCAAACTGTATCTTGCTTGAGCAGATGGGACTAGCAAGTGCATTGGACACTTTATGTGGGCAATCATATGGTGCAAAACAGTATCATATGCTTGGTATCCACATGCAAAGGGCTATGCTTGTTCTTCTACTGGTCAGTGTTCCTCTTGCCTGCATTTGGGCTAATGCAGGACGTATTCTTGTATTATTGGGGCAAGATCCAGAAATAGCAGCTGAAGCAGGAAATTATGCACTCTTTATGATTCCAACTATCTTTGCCTATGCACTTCTCCAGTGTCATATTAGATTTCTACAGGCCCAAAACAATGTGCTGCCCATGATGTTCAGTGCCGGAATCACTACTCTATTTCATCTATTCAGTTGTTGGATACTGGTCTTTAAATCTGGACTAGGCAACAAAGGTGCAGCTCTGGCTAACGCTATATCCTACTGGATTAATTTCTTGTTACTAGCTGTATACGTCAGAATATCCCCTTCCTGCAAAAGCACCTGGACTGGATTTTCAAAAGAGGCTTTTCATGGTATTTGGAACTATCTAAGACTTGCTATTCCTTCAGCTGTTATGCTCTGGTAGTGTTCTTAATCTATGCATACATGTATTTATCCATAAATGATTAACAAATGAATCAAACCAGTTTGCTTTTCTCATACAGCTTAGAGATTTGGTCATTTGAAATGATGGTTCTGTTGGCTGGACTTCTTCCAAATCCAAAGCTAGAGACCTCAGTTCTTTCTATCAGGTTGGACTTCTAAGACATGTTGTTATCAAGCTGAACAACTTGGATCTTCTACAAGTTTCTAATTTTGAAATATTTCAGCCTTAATACATGTGCCATGGTGTATATGATACCTCTAGGGCTAAGTGGTGCCACGAGGTGAATTTCTGATATCTTTAAATCACCTTCTGTTACATTTTCCTTTACATACTTCTTCACTAGTTTGTATAATTTCTCTTTCTCCTCAGCATAAGAGTTTCAAATGAACTAGGTGGGGGACGACCTCAAGCAGCTCGTTTAGCAGCTTGCACAGCAGTAGTGTTGGTGGCTACAGAAGGAGTCGCTGCAGCCATAATTCTGATTTCAGCTCGTAAACTGTGGGGCTACACTTATAGCACTGAGAGAGAAGTAGTGGAATATGTAGCAGACATGCTAGTCTTGCTAGCAGGATCCCACTTCTTTGATGGCATTCAATCTGTACTTTCAGGTGTGTCCAAATTTCTATTGTTTATCATTCCAAGAATCTGAACTAGGTTTCTTAATTTGTTGACAAAATATTGAGGGTTACATCAGATGATTAGCCAAATTGAAGTTGAGAAGAGCTACTGCAGCAGTTTAATTTGTTTCAGTTGTTTGCTCTGCTAGGATGAGCAATGTTTCTTTAAATTTGCCTAAGATACCGGTATATTCAATCTTGAAGGAGATCTAATAGATTTATATTGGCGATGTAATATTAAAAATATTCTATGCAATTCTAGAAGGGGAAAAGATCCCTCGGATACTAGATGACCTAATCGCCTACCAAAATTCAGGTACTGCAAGAGGGTGTGGCTGGCAAAAGATAGGGGCAGTTGTCAACTTGGGAGCTTATTACCTTTTCGGAATACCTGCTGGTGTTATATTAGCTTTTGTCTACCATTTTGGTGGAAAGGTATTTCCTCCAATCTCCTAATTTTCTTAGCATTTCTTTCTCTGGAATCATGGAAAAGCTTATGATAAGGTTTACAGGGACTTTGGTTGGGAATCACTCTTGCCCTTTTGGCACAAGCACTACTTCTTTTAATAGTTACTCTGCTGACTAATTGGGACAAAGAGGTAAAGTTTGCTTTTCAACCCTTATAGTAACTCATTTCAATCTAGTCCTTTATTACTTTTTACTTGCACTGGTGTTTGATTTCTTTTTTTAAATGCCGAGTTCTACAAATTATAGTCAATGGTGCAAGTTTCTTCTGACTTTTGTAGGCACAGAAGGCAGCTGATAGGGTGACTTCAGAGTCCAGAGCTAGCATAGACGAAAATGTAGAATACATTTGACATGTAGGGGACGCTTCTCATCAAAATATTATGGCAAGATGCTCACATGTTCATCTAATTTGGCTTTATGTTGGCTAATTGACTAACTTTCCTCTCCAATATTTAAAGATCTCTTAGATTTGAGCTCTTATGCTCTAGCATGCAACATGGAATTCGACTGGTTGATGAATCGATACAACAGGTTTTCAAGATTTGACTCTGCATCTTGGGACAGAATCTTGAAGATCCTTGCATCGCACTATTGTAACCACAAGACAAGTTTGGATGATTTCTCCATCACGTATTGCATATGTTGCTATAACGACTACATTTGCCAACATTAGGTACAACAATTAGCTTTTTCAGGACTAACTCATGGAATAACTGTAACATATATGTGATATTCTTATAAGGGGAGATTGATAAGAAGGTGGCTATCCTCTTTAGCAAGTCATTTAAACTGTCTTTCTCATCATGGTACCCCCAGCGTTTATCTTAATCATAGTACCAGTTGTATTCGTAAGACCATTGTAAAAGATCTACATGTGATGATGTGAAGCCATTCAGGTAACCTGTGTGATGAGGGAACTGTTTTAAAAGATCCTTAAAATCACTCCCAAGGTTTGTTCAAAAGGGTCATAATATGTCATATATTGGGGGTCATATATATTGGGGGTCATAAAGAGGGTCATAATGTCATATATTAGTAACTTTACCTTGTATTTATTATTTTTGTTAATGAGTGTGGAAAGAGCTAAATTAACAACTAAAATGAGAAAGAAGGGATACCTTATAAGTATTTGCTATTTTTCTTAAGGTGTGCAAAAATAGGGGCGGATCCAACATATAATTTACGGTTCACGTGAATCCATGGTCTTTCCACGAAACTATGTATATTATTTATGTATTTTTCAAAATACATTTAATATGATGTCCGAGGACCCATGCTCTAAAAGTTTAAATTGTTCGGTTGTGTCACATGATGGTTCAATTACACTCAGGAGTACAGATCAATCCTATATAAATGCCCATTAATAGTTTTTCCTTAATATATCATCTATGTAAAATGATATTTGACATGTATGCACAATATAATTTTTTGACGAAGGTTATTCGTCGACCACTTTTGAAATGCTGTAACTAATCCCTAATTGTGGTGAACCATCTTCTTAAAATTCTAAATTTATTTGTGTATTGAAAAAGCTAAAACGACAACTAAAATGAGAAAGAGGGAGCAGTAAAGTTCACTAAGTTTGGCTATCCAAAAGCAAAAAATATCTCATTTAGGGACAGATACAGATGGTGGATCGGATGAAGAGATAAGTAACTGTGAAATTGAGTGTCCCATACTAGAGCATGAAGTTTTCAAGATTTCATCCCAAAGCATGATAAAAAATATTGACATCACCTAATACTCCAAGAATTTTGGACATGAATTTCATTAAAAAAAGTGGATGTTTAATTTATAGACGATCCTCAAACCAGTTTTTCAAACTTCAAGTGCCTATAGTTGAATTTGAAAGTTTTGGACTAGTAAAATAAACATTTTGTTCTTTTTCCAAGTATTCCAAATACTTACAAACAAAAATATTCTTGAGGAATACAAGGCAAAGAACAGCATAAAGCCAATATTGGAAAGTTGGGTTTTTTAATCCAGCAAGTTGTTGGAATTTGTCTCTGATGCTGGTGCTAGTGCTAGTGCTAGTGCTACTACATGATTAAAAAGTATCAAATGAAAAGTGCATGTGTAAACGGCACTATCATACAACAACAATATAATCAGTATAATTTCACACGTGGGTGGGGTTTGGAGTGAGTACATAATAAAACCTTCACGTTCCAAGACATGGATATTTGTTTCTTTGTAAACTCAATCATACAGCAACCACTTTAACTACCATTGTGTAGGAAATTAATGGATACACAAGATGTTGAGTGTCCTTTGGTCGTTGCAGAAGGTGAAAAGGAAGAGTACTGTAAGAATAGAGATGGGATGTTGGCAGAAGTAAAGAAGCTGTTGGTACTAGGAGGACCTCTCATGCTAGTAAATCTTTTGCAATTTGGTTTACAAGTGATCTCTGTCATGTTTGTTGGTCATCTTGGGGAGTTACCTCTTTCTGCAGCTTCCATGGCTACTTCCTTTGCATCTGTCACTGGTTTCACCTTGTTGGTAATTACTCTTCTTTTCCCTGTAAAGTTAATATCTTGGTTTCTATTTTTAGGTGACATGATATTATAATAAGTTCTTATACATTGTCAGTGTATACTAGTAGTTAGTGTATTCTCATAGTGCTCTGAAGTTGTTCATTAGTAATAATTCTACATCATGTGACAAGTAGAGAACTAGGAACAAAACAAAGGTCAAGAATTGGTAAATATGTTTGCTTTCCTGCGGTAGTCAGATTGAAAGTGGTCCTGGTGCTTGAAGAACTACCTGTTCGGCTAGTTAAAGGTCATATTACTAGCTAATCAGTTATTGAATGGTTGTTTGATAAATGCTACATGGACTGTTTGTTTAATCATTAACCTTAATGAGCCATGTCGAAAAGGGTCAGTGAGAGCACTTCATGTACAAAAAAAAAAAAAAAAAAGAGACAACAATGCCTCAATCCCAAACAAGTTAGGGTTAACTATATGAATCTCACTGATCAGGTTTCTCAATTTAAGCTTACCTCATGCTAGTATGATGCAAATACAAATACAAATAAAAAGTATTATTAGTTCTCGATACTTTATGTATTGGAGGTGCTTGTACTACATGCCCTTTTGAAAAGAAAAAAAAGTTGTTGTGTCCGAGTCTGATTGCAGGCACTTTGACTAATCTATCGAGCAGCTTGCTATAGCCACACGCACATGCGTCACGTATTCTTGTCCGCCAAGGTTGGAGCAGATGGCTAACACCAAGTACTATAACTAGTAGTCAAAGTTGGAAGTTTTATGTTGTTACCGCTATGCCTAAACCACCCAGCCATCCTCATGGCATGTAGGGTAGAATTTGATTTACTAGAAACTTTATCCACAGCACCTATATATATATGTAACCAAGCTCAAGTCGGATGAATTTTAATTATTGAACTTTTAGTGGAGTTCACAGAAATACCTCTTTAGGTATTTGATAACAACTTAAAGGGTGTTTTATCATCTCTACATTTGGAACTATATCTTATTTGAGCAGATGGGAATGGCAAGTGCATTGGACACTTTATGTGGGCAATCATATGGTGCAAAGCAGTATCATATGCTTGGCATCCATATGCAAAGGGCAATGTTTGTTCTTCTGCTGGTCAGTGTTCCTCTTGCCTGCATTTGGGCTAATGCAGGACGTATTCTTGTATCATTGGGACAAGATCCGGAAATAGCAGCTGAAGCAGGAAGTTATGCACGCTTTATGATTCCAAGTATCTTTGCCTATGGGCTTCTCCAGTGTAGTATTAGGTTTCTGCAAGCCCAAAATAATGTTCTTCCCATGATGTACACTGCTGGAATTACTACTTTGCTGCATTTATTCAGTTGTTGGATTCTGGTCTTTAAATCTGGCCTTGGCAACAAAGGTGCTGCGCTGGCTAATGCTATATCCTACTGGATCAATTTCTTGTTGCTAGCTTTATATGTCAGAATATCCCCTTCCTGCAAAAGCACTTGGACTGGATTTTCGAAGGAGGCATTTCATGATATTAGGAAATATCTGACTCTTGCCATTCCTTCAGCTGTTATGCTCTGGTAGCATTCTTAATCTGTGTACACGTACACTCATCCTTACAAAATGAACAAGTGAATCAAACCATTTTGCTTTATTTGACACAGCTTAGAGATTTGGTCATATGAAATGATGGTTCTGCTATCTGGACTTCTTCCAAACCCAAAGCTAGAGACCTCAGTTCTTTCTATCAGGTTGGACTTCTCAGACATACTAATATCAAGCTGAACATCTTATTTCATCAAAGAGGTTGTTAATTTTGAAACATTCAGCCTTAATACATGTTGGATGGTGTATATGATACCCCTAGGACTAAGTGGTGCCACAAGGTGAATTTCTAACATCTTTATTCCTCTTATGTTACATTTTCGTTTATATGCTTCTTCACTAGTTTGCATACTTTTTTCTTTCTCCTCAGCATAAGAGTTTCAAATGAACTAGGAGCAGGACGACCTCAAGCAGCTCGTTTAGCAGCTATCACAGCAGTTGTCTTGGTGGCTACAGAAGGCTTTGTTGCAGCAATAACTTTGATATCTGTTCGTAAAGTTTGGGGCTACTGTTATAGCACTGAGGAAGAAGTAGTGGGATATGTAGCAGATATGATAATCTTGATAGCAGCATCCCACTTGTTAGATGGTATTCAATCTGTACTTTCAGGTTTGTCCAAATTTCTTGAATACAAATTTTCCATTGATATGTTTTAAGAATCTGAAGTAGGTGTCCTGGTAGGTTAAAACAATTCTTGAGGTTACAGCAAATAAATAACCAAATTGAGTAGAGCTACAGCAACAGTTTAATTTGTTTCAGTTACTTGCCCATATCTTTAATCTTGAAGGAGAGTTACATTACTAGATGGTCTTTTCACCAACCGAATTTCAGGTACAGCAAGAGGGTGTGGCTGGCAAAATATAGGGGCAGTTGTCAACTTGGGAGCTTATTATCTTTTTGGAATTCCTGCTGGTGTTATATTAGCTTTTGTCTACCATTTTGGTGGAAAGGTATTCCTTTAGGCTCCTCCTTTTCTTGAAAGTTCTTTCTCTGGACTTAGGTAAAAACTTATGATATGGTTTACAGGGACTTTGGTTGGGAATCACTCTCGCCGTTTTTGCACAAGCACTACTTCTTTTAATAGTTACTCTGCTTACAAATTGGGAAAAAGAGGTAAATTGTGGTTCTCAATGCTTATATGACTCGTTTCAATTTAGTACTTAAACTAATTTCCACTTACAATCTTGGGTACTTGGCCAGATCAGCCATCAAGCTGGTGTATGATTTCTTCTTTGAATTATAGCAATAATGCATGTGTTCTCTGAGTTTCGTAGGCAAAGAAGGCAGCTCATAGGATGACTCCAGAGCTAGCATAGATGAAATGCAGAACTCATTTGACATGTAGGGAAGAGTTCCATTCAAACATTATGGCAAGATGCTCACAAGTTCATCTATTCTTCTTGGCATCATGTTGGCTTATTCACGAGCCTAAATCTCCAAACTTTTGAGCTTACACTCTCGTGCTTGTTAGTGAGTTGATACAAACAGTTTTTCAAGATTTTACTCTGTATATTGGGGACAGTATCTTGAAGATCCTTGCCTCGCACTATTGTAACAAGAAGTGAAGTTCGGATGATTTCTCCATCACGGTTTGTACATGTTGCTATGACTAACAACAAGTGAAGTTCGGATGATTTCTCCATCACGGTTTGTACATGTTGCTATGAAGACTATCCTCGCCAAAATTTTATATACAATTAGCTTTCCAATAGGATGAACTCTGTGGAATAACTGTACCATATTTGACATTTTTTGGATTCTTGCTTTCGATTATTTCCAATGTTAAAAGTTTCTCATTAGGAAAGATAGCTTCAAGTGTAATAACCTATTTGTCTCAATAGTTTCCAGACTTTCTGCCAACTTATTTTTTCCTTCACTAATTCCAGGAAATGGAATATCAGTTCCTTTTCCATTTTCACATTCTTTTCATTGTTGAAATTGATAAAAATGCTAAGTTGAGTATACTAGAGCATGAAGTTTCTATAAGATTTAATCCAAGAAAATAACCAAAATGTACAAAGTAGGAAGGAAGCTTATGTAGAACCTGCAACTTGGCCTGCTCAATCATGTAGTGGCTGTATCTGTATCCTTGCCACAGGTACTTTCAGTTTCCGCAGAAGGTCCTCTCAATAAATAATGGTGAAAGTGAAACCTTCTTTTCGTACTTATCTGAAAAGCCTTAAGAGTATATTGTCTGACAAAATTTATATGATTGTTACTGCATTCTTTCCCTAATGACACTCTTAATAAGAGAAGGAAAATAAATAGGTTTAACAGATAGATAACCACTCAAAGTTGGCACGAAGCCACGAACTGTCCGATACACACTTTAATTATGACAGTGATCAGATAGACACCTCGTTCTGAAAATGTTGTGTCTTGTGCATGCCCTGGTAACTTTTGCGCGCGCTGAGTGTGTTTAAGATTCATCTCCAACGTTAAAGAAATTTCCATTTTGGCTTACCCTTGAATTTCACCTACATTTACTCCTAACTTGATACTCTAAAAACCTAAATGTCAACCTTCTTCTCCGTTCATTTGTAAGTTGTACTAAAACAGAATACTGTAATTAACCAACGTGAAATTTGGACTTAAGGACTTTTGTACACAAGAAGCCATGAACTTTATTGAATGTTATGCAGTAGAAATATATAAAAATGATATTTGTTTGCTCTTTCCTCGCTTGTTTCCCCTTCCATTATTATATGATTCTGTATTTGATAAACTATTAGCTAGTGTTAGAGAGTAGATATTATAATTTTATCATCTACTTGCTTACCTTCAGCAAGCCAATCCACATTTTATCCATTGACTGTCCTTGTTTTGGATTTATCACAGAGAGTTGAAAAGAGTCTAATTCTTTTGTATGTCTGTCCCCACTCTCTCTAGATTCCAACTTTGTTGTATTTTAATTCCAAAAATCTAAACATAAAGACGACAATATGCAAAATATCTTTATAGTACTTCTTAAAAATTTAATCCTTTTATCTTCTGACTTTTCAGGATCAATCTTTAAGCCATTTTGTGCGTAGTGAAAGCAAGGAGTGGAGATGGATATGCAAGAAAGGGAGATAGACCTTGAGTGCCCATTATTACTCAACTCAAGAAATGATGAATCCAAATACAAGACAAGATTTGATGAGGTGTTGGTAGAAGTGAAGAAGCTGGTGGCTTTAGCAGGGCCTCTAATGTCAGTAAATCTTCTGTTATATTGCTTACAGGTGATCTCTGTCATGTTTGTTGGTCATCTTGGAGAACTAGCTCTTTCAGGTGCTTCGATGGCTACTTCCTTTGCCACTGTTACTGGTTTCAGCTTGTTGGTAAGTTTATTTTCAGTTCAATTTGCAGCTCTAAAATTAGAAGGAAAAAGAAAAAAGTAAGAATTTTTTGGTGGCTCTATATGAGGAGCAGTATAGAATTTGTTATTCACCATCATCAATATCTACTGTTACTCTGTTGTTGAGTAAATAAACTTTTAGTATCCAAGTTAAGCTGACCATTTCCTACATGTATCTGATACTAGTATCTATGTCGTGTTGAGGAAACATGGATAAGCTGAGGAAATATAAGAGCTTGTGTAGTTGTGATTGATATAACAGAGCAATATGTGTATTGAGTAAGTGGAGAAAAAGTCAACAAATGGTTTAGCATTGTCAGTTTTCCTGCTCTAACTCATTAGATAGCACTGCTGGAGGTTGAAGAGGTGCCTATTTATATTTTTCAAAAGGCACAAAAAGCTAATGATTTTGTCCCCGACCTTCTCGGTGATTTAATATTAAGTTTTTTTTTTTTTTTTGGTTAGTAGTCTAATGGAGTTCATATAAGTTTCTCTCTTTAACTGTTAGCCATTTGTTTTAGATCGACTTTTTGATCTCCGGATTTGGATTCCTATTTTGCTTTGATCAGATGGGAATGGGAAGTGCATTGGACACAATATGTGGGCAATCATATGGTGCAAAGCAATATCAGATGCTTGGTATACATATGCAAAGGGCAATGATTGTTCTTCTTTTAGTCAGCATTCCTCTAGCCTATATTTGGGCAAATGCAGGATATATTCTTGAAATCTTTGGACAAAATCCGGAAATAGCAGCAGAAGCAGGAAATTATGCACGTTTCATGATACCAACTGTCTTTGCCTATGGTATACTACAATGTCAGATTAGGTTTCTACAAGCACAAAACATTGTCCTCCCGATGATGTTTACAACAGGAGCCACTACTTTACTGCATATATTCAGTTGTTGGATTCTTGTACTCAAAACTGGCCTTGGCAACAAAGGTGCTGCTCTGGCTAATGCTGCATCTTACTGGACTAATGTGTTCATGCTAGCTATATATATTAGGATGTCTCCCTCGTGCAAAAATACTTGGACTGGATTTTCAACCAAAGCATTTTCTGATATCCCAAGATATCTTAGACTAGCAATTCCTTCAGCTGTTATGGTCTGGTAATACTGATTTACTTCTAATACCAAAGCATAAACGCTTCCCGCGAAACTGAACAAATTCACCCTGATTCTTTTTCTATTGATTCAGCTTGGAGAGTTGGTCATTTGAAGCGATGGTTCTATTATCCGGTCTTCTCCCTAATCCAAAGCTAGAAACCTCAGTTCTTTCCATCAGGTTAGTTCTTAACACACTGCCATCATATGCAACATCATGTTTCTATCATATTTCGCTAGCCTAACGTAACTGTTATGCCATATCCAGCCTTAATACATCCACAATGATATATATGTTGCCTTTTGGACTAAGTGGTGCCACAAGGTGAATTTCATACTTACTCCTTCTTAAGCGTCTTTCGCCACTGACACTACCTTACTACTACTTACACTTTGTCTTTGTCCCTCAGCATAAGAGTTTCCAATGAACTGGGTGCGGGACGACCAAAAGCAGCTCGTTTAGCAGCTTATACTGCACTCTTCTTAGCTAGCACAGAAGGCATTCTACTAGCAATGTTCATCATTTTGGTTCGTAAACAATGGGGCCAGTGTTACAGCAATGAGGAAGAAGTAGTAACATATGTATCACAAATGTTAATGTTTATAGCAGGATCCCACCTCATAGATGCAAATCAATCCGTACTTTCAGGTTTGTTAAAATTCTCAGAAAGACAGTTTGTTTTAGCCATTCTCCAACAATTTCACATTTCTAATAATGCATGTCTAATATACAAATTTCAGGTATTGCCAGAGGGTGTGGTTGGCAAAAGATAGGTGCAATTGTAAACTTGGGAGCTTATTACCTGTGGGGAATACCTGCTGGTATTCTATTAGCTTTTGTATATCATGTTGGAGGAAAGGTACACCTTCACTTTCATTGCATTTATATTTCTGTTTACTTGCATAGTTGCATTATGGCAAAAATGGTGATATATGCATTCTTTTCTAATGTTGTTAAAAGGGACTTTGGTTGGGACTCACTCTATCCCTTTTTGCTCAAGCCTTGATTTATTTAGTAGTTACACTGCGAACAAATTGGGACAAAGAAGTAAGTATATTTTCCTTGTCTTAATGCTCATTTCAGTTTCAACTTTCATTAAAATTGTTTTGGATGTTCTCTGCCTTTTCTCCACTGTTTCTTTGTTTTTCATTTTACATCTTTGCAAGCTCTACAACAAAGACTTTTTTTCGATAATGCAACTCTTCTCTGGCCTTTTGTAGGCAAAGAAAGCAGCTGATAGGGTGACTCCAGAGTTAGCATAGAAGAGATGGTAAATGAGAATGTCAAATAGGCTTGTAGTCAATGATCTGTTCCATCCCAAACTAATTACAAGAAGCTAACAAGTTTAGTTAACACAATTCCAGCCAAGAGATTTGCGCATTTGGATTGAAAATGGTTTGGTTTGGGACGTTGGTTTTTGGTTTGGTCGAGAAATTAATGTGAATATTGATATGCTTTCCCTTATTTTCCAAGAGTGAACAGCGAATACCACTTTCTGGCCTACTATTGCTACTCTCCGTCCAAATAGCCTACACCTTCCACAATTATTCCATGGTATGGGATTTTTTTATGATAATTATACTAAAAGACAAACAAAAATGAAAATTATCAAAAATGACTCATATTTCCGAATTTTACCCGAATTGTCACCCTTTTACTGAGATAGCAGTCTGCCTCAAGTTTATACAAATTTATACACATGTATAAAATTGTATAAATTTGTATAAGTGTGCATATGCGAGTGAATAAATCTGTATATTAAGGATGTTTATATGAATTTTTACTTTTTTGTGTATATTTTATATTTCTCTCATTGCTACGCATTTATCTATGTATATTCATGTATAATTTATTTTTTGGGGGGAGATTTTTGTGTATAAACTTGTCCAAAACAATGATTTAGATGCAATAAACAACATAAATTCAGTAAAATACAAAAAAGTAACGACACTACTGGCGGGGAGGGTGTCTGCCGGCGACTTAGTGGCTGTGGAGGGGGATATTTGGTAGCTAGGGTGTTTTTTTATGAAGGATTGCATTTTAGGGATAAGTGCTATGCATGAAAAAAAAATATGGTCTCCTATTTGTAATTTTAGGTGGTGGGCTACCTATTTTTGAAAAATTACTTTTTCTTTTCATTACTACCTTATGTACAGAAGTTACTTTCATCGAATACCACAAATATAATTTCAAATATAATAGTTATCAAGACCCATGGAAGTTGGGATTATACGTGATTTATGGAAGCCTATACAATTCATAATCACTAACAATCAGAAAAATTCTTAAGCAAGAAAAAAATGATTACTTCATCTACCAACCATAATCACCTCTCTCTCCCTCTGTCGTTCGTTTGTCTCATTTTTTAAGTGAATATGTTTGCCAACTTGCAATAAAGTAGTATATTAAATGATTGTATATTATAGCAAAGGTTTATAGATTTTTTTGTGGTAATATATTTAATATAAGCATAAATTAATGGTATATTATTAGTGTATTAGTAGTTTACAAAAGTTATACATCTGGTATTTAGTTATGTAAACATAATAATGGTATACTATTAGTATATTAAGAGTACATTAACATTATATTATATATCTGATACATATTTAGTATAAACATAACTAGTATCGGGAACGCGCGGTGCGCGTGGAACCCAATTGTTGAGGAGAATTTTGTATATATCATGTGGGATTAGATAGTTGTATTTATAGTTTTGAAGATTATGGAGGAACAATTGTAAAATTATGCGCAGGAGAAACTTGTGACGGATTAGAAAAGATTGTCCAATCGAACAACCAAGAAGCGCTTGTATATGCCATCAGGATCCTCATGTTATAATGAAGCCACAAATATCAAATCCAACCGCTTATGCTGATAGTAAACAAAATTATGGAATGATGTTTTATGAAGCTTGAGGCTAATAGGTGCTACCTCCTATTCGTATTGGTACTGAGTAACTATGGCCAATATTTTAAAGTATAATTTGAGTTCATAATAAGCCAAAATGCAGATTTTCCATAAAACCAAGCAACTTACAACAATGATTAAATTGGTATGCATAAAATTTGAGTTGTTCGACTTGTAATCTTTAGATAGAATTTAATTCAATTAATTGTGCAGAAAAATACAGCTGCTTGTTCTTTCTTGATACCTAATTGTACTCTTAGTCGGCTATTGTAAAAAGAAAATATTGTCAATCAACATTACAAGCAATAAAAACTTTTTGTTTACTTCTGTATTATTGTTGTTGCAACTCCAATCTACCACTTCCTATGCATCTAAGTAAATTTTGCTCAGTGCCAATAGATTTTGTAATGTAAGGATGAGACGACCTTGAGTTTACATGTTTCAAGCTTTCACCGCAACTCCTATAGTCCTATCCCCCATCTTTGGCGACATAATACCTCTATCTTACTGATAGTTCAATCAGCCCACAAAGAAATGTTATTCGCCAGCTATGAAATCCAACCGCTTATACTGATAGTAAACAAAAAAATGCGGACTTCCAAAAACCAAAGCAACTTACAACAATGATTACATTGGCATGTATAAAATATGAGTTGTTCGGATTTGTATCTTTAGATAGAATTTAATTCAATTAATTGTGCAGGAAAACACAACTGAATTCTACTCTTAGTCAGCAATTGTAAAAAGAAAATATTGTGAATCAACAGTACATGCATTTAAAACTTTTGTTTACTCCTACATGCTCACTTTGTTATAATGAGAAAGCACTAACTAATTAATGTAAGATACAAACTTCCAGCAGACGATTTGAGATCATGAAATATCTCTGTGTTACTGGTAGTTCAATCAGCCCACAAAGAATTGTTATTCGCCAGCTATCAAATCCAACCGCTTATACTGATGTCAGTGTAACAAAAGTACAACATCTTCTAGCCGGATGCCAACATGTTGCTCTTGACACTTGTGTGAGCTTGGAGCTGAAACTTTCAAATGATTCAACTGTTCTCCATGGAAATGCTGCAGGATTTGGAGCTCTTCCTGAAGGATCAGAAGAAAAGAGCAGTACAAATACAAGTATTTATATGGAGTTACATGAACAGACCATGAAGAGACTCGTGCTGACTGTTAATCAGACTCAAAATTGAGTAGAAGTGTCTTATAACTTATGGAGATATTGTGGCCTGAAAGGTGCTGAAGGAGGGCATAGTGTATTTCAATCTGAAGCGAAGAAGTTGCTATTGTGAAACCCGGCCTGCTCATTTTTTGTAGCTCCCCAGAAAGTTTCTTTCATATTCAAGAAGAGTTCACTTACTTCTTCGCAGCAGCTTAAAAATCGAAGCTGATACAAACTTCCAGCTGACGACTTGAGATCATGAAATACCCGTGTCTTACTGGTTGTTTAAGCAGCCCCCAAAAAAATTATTATTCACCTTCATATAAAGTCAAAAGAAATCGTTGTTAATCCGAATGTTTTTATTAGTGTAAAATTTTAGTAATCGTAAGCCATTAAGGTATTAGAGGAATTTTTAAGAAAGTTGAGAAAGTTTTAACCTTTGCAGAAGTTGACTGAATATACTCCTTTACGTCGCAGCCGACAAAGTATCGCGCACCCCCAAACAGTATCAGAACAGTATTTTCAACTTCCTTAGTAGAAACAACAACTTTCATTCTATATCTAATACAGGAAAAGTGCAGTTAGAAGTCAATGAAAATCAGTTTACAGCTAAAAGTTGCTTTCAAATAATTTATGCTCACATCATTAACAGCTTTATCAGAAGGATTTCATGTTTTGGTCTTTACACGTTAAACTCGCTACGATAACTTTTTCAATTGTTTAATCATTAGACGCCCGGTCCTTACTGCCATTACTGTATTGTGTGGAAAAAGAAGAACATATTTGAAAGAAAAAATATACTAAAAGATAAGGAAAATAAAGAGACACAACTCAAGTGTGAATGAGCGACTCGGACCAAGACCTTAAACAGTGAGTGCAAATGTGGACCAAGTTTAGGTTCAGATCCTAGATAATGTGAATTATAGAAATCAATTATCCTCACTCACACTCTATTTTTGCGTGTCACAATGCGAACAGAGTTCGTCCTTATTGATAGTCGAATGTAAAAAAGAGTTATATATAATGTGTACTAATACTTTGAAGAGGTGTGAGATATTTTTGAACGACGCCATAAAGTTGTCCACAGCTCTAAAGATAGTAATGCCACTAACAAATAATCATTTGAATATTTTGTACAGGTAACAGTATAAAAGCTGTTATTCATTGAAAATCAGTTTACAGCTAAAGGTTGCTTTCAGATAACCTATGCTCGCAACATTAACAGCTATATCAGAAGGATTTCATGTTTTGGTCTTTACACGTTAAGCTCGCTACGATACCTTTTTCAATTGTGTAATCATTAGATGTCCGGTCCTTACTTCCATTGCAGTATTGTGTGGAAAAAGAAGAACATATTTGGAAGAAAAAATATGCTAAAAGATAAGGAAAAGAAAAGAGACACAACTCAAGTGTGAATGAGCGACTCGGACCAAGACTTTAAAAAGTGAGTGCAAATGTGGACCAAGTTTAGGTTCAGATCCTAGAGAATGTGAATTACAGAAATCAATTGTCCTCACTCACACTCTAGTTTTACGTGTCAGAGTGCGAACAAAGTTTAGCATTATTGATAGTCGAAGGTAAAAAAGAGTTACATATAATGTGTGCTAATACTTTGAAGTGGGGTGAGATATTTTTGAATGACGTCGTAAAGTTGTCCACAGTTCTAAAGATAGTAATGCCACTAACAAATAATCGTTTGAAATTTTTTGTACAAGTAAGACTATAATAGCTGTTATTTACAGAAAGAGGAGGCAAGCTGAGGCAATTGATCATACAGAATATGCTAGAGGGAGCTTGAGCAATAAGCTAGGTAGAAGATGTGTCGCATGCAATTCAAGACTTGAAAATGTTTGACAGGCAGATTTTAAAACATAATATAGCAAACATGTTCTCATAGTCAATATCTTCTTTCTTGCAGTAATCGCAACTTGCACTGCTCTTTTTAACAGTTACTTTCTTATAGCAGTTTTTGCAGCGAGCATACCATAAATCATCCATGTTGATAATGTCAACTAATTTTGCATTGAACTTATAGTACTGATCCTATGAAGGAAAAAATTTAGGAGAATTATTGAAGATACATTTCAATAAAAATTAGTATGTACTGGTTTTTTTTTTTTTTCTGTTGTGTGGGAAATACCTTCATATTGGCAGATATCCCTTTGATTATATCACTGAGTGCGGCGTTCTTTGCTTGTTGCGTATTATTTTGCTTGTCATGAAGCCTATGTCGACATCGCAAGCTTTGATGGCAGTATACCTGAGTAAAAAATTATTGAAAAGGAAAACAGGTCATGTAGTACACTAATACGAATAAAAAACGTCAGGACTTAATTTAATCAACGTACCACTTCTACAAGTCTTCAGCTATTTCAAATTTTGGATCCATAAGCACACTACTCGCAGGAGTCGATGAAAGTCCAAAATCACCTATACAACACGGAGAACATTTATAAGTGAAACCTTCATATTCTCTAGCAGGTAATGGAAGCATACAGTAGGGAGTGAGCGGGAGACCTTGGTAAATATAGCCTCTAATATCACAAAAGGCAACAACGGGGTTGTCATGTTGAAGGGTCGATAACTTTGCGCCCTCTATTTCAGCCAAGTCTCCCCACAATGTCAATATTTTTCAGTCATATCTACAATTAAAATAATATGTGGGAAATATATACATTGCTTAAACTGAATCTATTAAGCAAAATAAGAAAACGGAGGAAAATGGTTGCGGAGAAAACTCATATGGCAATGGCAGTGAAGGCCTACTGAAAACAAATGTATACCTTGTATTTTCATCCCCTATCATTTGACAAAGATGCAGCGGTGTTACAAAAATAGCAGGGTGGCTGGTAAGCAGTATCAACTATTCAAATACTATTACTTCTTCATCAACGAATATTACCAATCTGATAACACCCTCGCCATTTGAGGTTTTGTAGTTTCTTATTGGGCCTCGACGAAGCACTAATACTTTAATAAGCCATTCAGTTTGGAGAGGTTTCAACTCGCTAATAGGTATGAATTGTTTGCCCTCGTCAACTTCGCTCGGCATTGTGAAATATCTTGTCTATGAAGTAGTTCGAAGCACTATATATACATAATTTATGAGAAAAGGGCTTGTACATAAAGCAGAACATGATTTAATAATATAAGTTGGGTTTCTGTGTAATATAAACAACCTGCAAGCTCATTTAATCGACGACAATGAACAAACTACTTGAAAATATGTGGTTTGATTAACCTAAGATGCAACTTTAGCTGGCAATGTCGATGACAACATGATAAAGTTGATGCAAGTATAAGCAATTTTGCACTGAAGTAAAAGCAAAGGTTTCGAATTCGTACCGAGTTTCTGCTTAATTAAGCAAAGGAGGCTGCAAGGAAAATTAGAAGAGCGAATTGAATATCAGTATAGTTTGTCAATTTTGTAGGAAATTTGATGGTTCTTTTTAAAGGGGGGCGTAGCTTGAGGCTTCTCAGCCGCAGGAACAGGGAACGAATCCTCCAAAAATGGAATGAGTTCGCAATTAATACCACAAGAAAGCCGCCACCCTCGCCCCCGGAGATTGATTGAAAAGGCAGGCCCAGCCGACCCTCTCCCCCCCTAACAACGCCTTGAGTGGACAGATAATTACGGCCACTAGATCCTTCATACTCTTACTAAAGTACACTTAAGACTCAACCATTCTTGAAAGTGGAGTGGACAACTAGCATACCCTGAACCGGTCGAATTTAACAATCTTACCTTCCTGTTTAAATTGTTGATGATGACTGAAAATAAACCAAAAACAACTGAACTTATATAATATGTAACAGAATTTGAAAGAAGGCATACATTAATTGTCGGAGTTGGAAAGGCAACAGGAGCTGTATAGAGAGAATAACTGAGAAGGAAAACCAAACAGATCTGAAAAGTTGGGGGAAATATGTTGTAGATGAGATTGAAATAATGAGCAGTACATCCATGGTTAATGGATTTGGAGTAATGGATAAGCACGCTTAATCTGCCTGACTACTTTTAAAGTATGGAAGATGAATAGGTGCAGATGAGAGGTTAGCTATTGAAGGTGTAAATGTGAGTGGAAGGTGTAAGGTTTCGGTGAGCTTGTGCGTACGTGTTAGTATCCAGGCATTACAATATTTTCTTTTTTTTATATTTCTAGTTTTCAATTCTCAAAATATATTTAAATTGTGTTGTAGGGGTAAAATGGTCTTTTATATTTTGCTTTTGAGATTGGCTCTTTTAGTATAGTTAAATAGATAATTGTATATTGTTAGTATATCAGGAGTTTATTAATAATATATTAGTGGTATACCAATATTATATTACTCCCTCCGTCCCAAATTAGTTGTTACTTTTACAATAATCATTTGTCCTAAATTAGTTGGACACTTTATAGTTTCAAGAGTTTTTTGCCAATTCTTTCCAATTATACCTTTAATAGTTAAAAAAAATATTAATAGTTAAATATTAAATTGGGATATATAATAAAATATACACTATATTATATGATTTTTTTAATGGGAGTGAAAAAATTGAAGGTGTCAACTAAAATACGGCAGAGAGAGTAATGTTCAAAGTAAATGGTGGAGATAGTCCAAAGATGGTGGCCCGAACGTGTTTGATTCACATGTTAGCTCGTAAATTAGCCAAGGTAGACATTCCCTTTATATTGTAAATTGGATGTTATTAGTTAGAACAACTCGTAAATCCACGTTTAGTTGGGAGTAGTTTTAGGAGAAAATCGAGGATTTTACCAAATTGATATATTGGAAAATCAAACTTTAAAAGTCGTATAAAATTTATAAAAAGGGTACATACTAAATTAAAAAACACTTTGTGGTATTTGTTGAAAAAAAATAAATCTTAAGTTGTATAATTTTGAGTTAGTAATTAATTTTGTGCAGTTAGCAAGATTACATTTGAGAGTCAAACACTTTATTTAGCTTTTTTGTTCTAATTTAGGCTTTAAATCTTAAGCATATAAAGCCTAAATTAGAACAAAAAAGCTAAGTAAAGTGTTTGATTCTCAAATGTGAACTTGCTAACTGCACAAACTTAATTAATAAGAATTTTATTTACTAACTCTAAAGTTTGATTATTTAAATTAGACTTATATTCTAACTCTAAAGCCGATAATTTAAATTAAACTTATATTTAATTTTCTTCTCTGCTTTTACATCATAAGTAAGAGTTTTTTACACTAGGTATCCTTGAAATCCAAACTATTTACCCATCATATCTTTTAAAAATTATAATACCCATGAAATTAAAAATATTTATCCAGCCTATATATTTATAACTGTATTCTGTATACTTTGTTATATCTTACGGACGTATACCTTTATGATATACTGCATAAATTATGATATACAAGTACGGATTGGTAGGGCATATAAATTGTTTATCAATATACCTCGTAAATATGAAACTTATGAGTATGAGTGAGTAAATATTTTGATTTTGATGAGTATTTTCATAAACTACCCAAATAATTTTTGTGGAGTTGGAAAAGGAGGAGTCACTTGCTTCTGCAGTTAATTGTTGACGTATTCCTCTGTGACTCATTCTTGAGTTGCTTGAAGGATTTTAAACCTCTAATTATGATGCAAATGGGAATGGAACAAGTAGTAATAAATTCCACAAATGTTCTTTTGTAAAGGTATTATAGTATGATTATTAATGATTTCTTACCTCAAACAGGTAGCAATAGATTTTTCTTTTTGGCAATTAAAATTACTTTTCATTAATTACCAATGTGCATTACATACCAGAACTTGCCTAGCCAGGCAAATTCTATTTGATTACAATAAATATTCTTTTGTAAAAATTTAAAAAAATTAAATATTTACCCAAAATCTAATACTGTATGAATAGAGTTGTCATCACGGGTCCAATTGCCAAAAGACTCTATTTCTGCTGGTCAAGATCTTTCGCTGAAGATACACGATTCGTGTGAATCTTTTACCAAAAGAGAGGTAAAAATTAAAACAGTGCAAAATCTCATGAACTGCAAAAGTTGTCAGTGAATCACATCAAATCTGTTCGACTGATTTACACGCTAGAGATAATCAATAAGCATAGGCCTTGGCATAGAGCTGAGTCGGCTCGGAGCTCGCTCGGCTCGGTTGTCTTTTAGCTCGGCTCAGCTCAGTCTCATTCAAAATTTAGCTCAGCTCGGCTCGGCTCGGTTAAAGCTCGATAAAGCTCGGCTCGGTCAAAGCTCGGCTCGGCACGATTAGCTTGATTAATTGTGTAATTTTATCTTTAAAATATAACTTCCATTCATTAGGCTTAATTACCAAAAAAATATTAGAAGTCTATGTGTTATTTAATATTTTAATGCAATAGTTAACAATTTATAAACTATTATTTTTATCCATATCTATGATTATGATCAAAAGAAAAATTTAAATATTATTTTTTATATTATTAAGTATGGGGACACTAGAAAAAAAGTCAGCTCGGGCTCGGTCAAACTCTAACAAAGCTCGGTTGAGCTCGGCTTGGCTCGCTATGTATAAAGCTCGGTTCGGCTCGGGCTCAGTTAGGCTCGGCTCGAGCTCGGCTCGCTCGCTCGATGCCCAGGCCTAAATAAGCATGAGAAAATTATGATTCTATAATTATAATAATAGGAGTAATAATAATAATAAATTTAATTAATAAACATTTCAAGGTTTAATATTTACTCGGTCTAATTATGGGCAATAAAAACAGTAAACATTCTCTATTAAGTACTCTGTAAAAATGCATTTATAAGGAAAACAAATTTGAAAAGGATAAAGATGTTCAAACGGCACAGACTTATTTCCTGGCTAATCGTTTTCCATATCCTTGATTCACTTATCCATTCCAACTGTTTTTTACCATCCCAATAAAAAATTTACTACGTGCATATCAAAAACCAACGTTTCAGATTCAAACCTAGAAATCAAAGGGTCAAGATCCTTTGTAGCACTACATTTTCCCCTATATAACAAACTAAAAAACTAGTGAACATCACTACTACAAAGTTTCAAGAAAACACTACTCTACTTATTATCCTTCTTCTCTTTTTTCCAATGGCTGGTCAAGGTGATGGATATGGTGGATATGTTGGATACATAGGAGGTTATGAAGCAGCACCGCAGAAGTATAATTCTGGTGAAGTGCAAAAGAGCACCAAGTCTAGTTACAAAGACTATGGTGGTGGTGCTTCTAGCAGGGTTACCGAGACTTATAAAGCTGGTGAATTTGTTGATAGGCGCAGTGGGCGTGAAGGATTTAGAGAGGAAGCTAGTTACAAGAATACTTACAGAGTGAATGATAAGGCTCAGGGTGTTACTACTGAGTATGAGACTCAAGTTAAGTGCAAGAAGACTACTACTTATGATAACCCCAACAAGTCCAACAGCTACAAGAGGGTTAATTATTATTAGTAGTTTATTGTCACTAGTAGCTCGGCTATAGTTTGTTGAATTTCCTTCACTTCCCTTTCCAACAAAATGAATGTATCCCATAATTTTCATAGTTATTTCTGTGTGATTGTTGGGGTATTATTCGCAGTAGACTAGGAAAATTAAAGCTACTACTAGTGGTTGCTATGGTTATTGAAGTTATCCTTTGGTGAATGTTATGTTATGTTAGTTTAAGCATCTTCCGTATTTCATGAATTTGTTTTAAGCATACTTTGGTGAAGGTGGGATGGATGCTTACATTTGATATAGTTCACGAAATTGCCCAAACCTATGAACCACAGCCTAAAGCTTCTGTCAAATGGATCATGTTTAAAGAATACTCACTAGTCACTCCCTCATGTCCATTTTATGTGAAAACATTTGATCAAACTTAGAAATTAATAAAACGATTTTTGACAAAGTCATAGCAAAATACTCCATCCGTTCTAAAATAGTTGTTATAGTTCGGATTTTGAGAGTCAAAATAATTGACCGTTAATTTAAACATATAATCTTTAAATTTTTTGTAACGATGTTTATATATTTAGAAATTACATAAAAAAATATTATAAGTCACAATAATTAATAATTCAAAAAATTTATAAAATATATGAAAATATTACGATCTAAATTAAATTTATTTGACTATCGAAATCCGAACTATCAGAGCATGTAAGATTGTCCTTGCTGCCAAAAATTGTAGTATGTGCCGGAAGAGTTTCACGTCTTTTCATTGAAAGTAAAATATACTGTAATTGAAGTGTTCTTAAATAATTTTTTAGCTCTTCAAAAAAAATCTGTTCTTTTGCATACGAGGAAGGAAATGAGTTATCATTTTCCAAAAATCAAAGAGGGAGATCAATCATTACCTCGACCAAATCATCGCCGTATGATGCAATTTGAAATCACGTTTCTCAGTTTGTATCTTATCACTTGTCAATTTACAAGGTTCATGACTTCGTCTTTCCGCTGACGGTTGCAATTTATTGAGGTTACCTTCATTTTTACTTGTCCCACTTTGTTAAAAAAATCTACTTGCCACTTTTAGTACATCAAGAATAATTTAATAATATTCTTTCAATTTCACCTTTATTATTAAATAATATTTTTAAATTATAGTCCAATCAACTGAAAATGTGACCTTCTATTATGTGAAATAGGTCATTAATGACTTTTGTTATACTTTTGTGACGTCCATGACCGTGACGTTATTGTATACTTCATTTGTGACCTCCACTTAACGGAAGACCCATGTGGCTGTGTTAAATCCATCAATACCACTAATTATAACTCAATCCACACTTAAACCCAACTGAAGTAATTAAAACAACCCGACCCAACTCTTATAACCCGGCCCAAATATCCCTTAGTATATGAACCCTATTTTAACCCATTTGTTCTATCATCTTTTTTGTTGAAGAGCTGAATTTTCCCTAAAAAAATCAGCGTTCTTTGAATTTCAATTCGATGTGGTTTGTTTGCAAATTATTTCACTATTTTTACTCATGAAAATGCTGGATGGAGATTTTATAAATGTCCTCAACCCGATGTAAGTGAAGTATCTTGATTAGGAACAATGAATGATATTCTTTTCATTTAAATTTGTACAAGTCGTTCATTTTTTTTAGCTAAAAGGCAGCTAAAAAATAGAAATTTTTTTGTTGGGGCAGAGCTAATGGGAATAGGATGGTGAAATTCTCCCTGATAGAGCAGTGATTGTAACAAAATCATTGAAGTCAAAGTTGAATTTGGCTAGGATTGAAAAGAAAAATTTGTTGAAAAAAATACATGTCATGGAAGCCAATCCTCAAGCTAATAACCAAGCTAAACTTGTTTTGTTTGGAAGAAAAATTGTTGAAGAAAAGTTCCAAGCTATTGAAGACGAGGGCAGATTTGCTTAAGACGGGGTTATCCTCATATTATCATGGGTTTTCTTTGTCTTTGTCATGCACATAATGGTGAGGTTACTTTAGGGTTATGTGTAATGTAATGTGATGATCACATCTTATGTAGTTTGATTAATACTAGTGTTATTGAATTTGGAATTTGGAAGTCATATTATGGAATGTTTCTTGGATCTCATTGTTTGTTAAAATGTAAGTTCGGATTCAAGTTTTTTAGAAGTAGATGTCTTTGGATTTAATTTGCAAAAACTGGTTTGAGCTTGAATTCAAAGGCAAATAACTAGAAGTTTCAAAGCCAAATAGATGATAACATACTTAAGCCAAATAACTAGTCACATATAAGAGGTTCAAAGCCAAATAGATGACAACATATTTGAATTCAAAGCCAAATGGCATAAGACATTGTTTGTCAAATACATTGAGATGGTGAGTTTGATGTCATAATATGACAGCCGACCCCAATTCTAACCAAGACATAACATCATAATCAGTTAATAATAGTGTCATAGCGTATGATTAAAAACAGAAAACATCCAACAAAAACATCATGAGATCATAATTTATTTCCCTTTCCATGGTTTGAGCTTCCCAATCCTTGTTTTCCTTTGGAGTTCCAAGTTGTTTCCTATTACAGCATCTCTCCCTATCCATGTTAGCGACCTTGCTGAGTAAGGCAGATTAGCTGGAACACCAATACCAGTTTGTCTATCTCCTGTGAAGGATATTGCCCTTGGTTCTTGTCTGTGGTGTTGTTAGTGTCTACTTTGAATCCTCCTCATCTCAGAAATAGTCATTTGCCTTAAAGCAGGGTCTTCATCAACTTGTGAGTTCTCAAGATCTGTTGCATTAACAGTTGAAGAGTTGTAAATTGATGGAGTTAGCATGAACACGAAACCACTGCCTTGGCTGCTGCTTCGACTGAACTGTGGTGCAGTCAAGTTTATTTCTTCAGGTTCAGTTGCCATTGATTCATGTGTTGCTTCTAATTGGACTCCATGATTGTTTCTCTTCCTCTTCAATGTCATCTTGGTCTTACCTTGCTGTTTTGCATAGAAATAACAATGTAAGGCAAATTAAATATCCAAACAAAGTAAAGAATTACAAGCTAGAATGGTTACCTTGGCACATCCTCTTGCATTGCGATTTGGTAGTCCACATTTGTTACAGGTCGTTAGTCTTTTTTTTTCTACTTGCAGCCCAGCCATTTTGCCTGTTAATGGCCTCATCTTTGTCCCTGGTTCTTTTAACTCTAGGCCTGCCAGCCTTGTTAAACTTAGGTGGTGGTTCCATTGCTTCAGAAGCCTCTATCTTCTAGAATTTTTGACACTTGACTGGTTGAATTTTGTTTTGGTAAGTCAATGCATATGGCTCCTTACTATACCCGAAGTTCATCTCTTTCTTTGGGTCAATCTTCAGGTACAACAAAGACTTAATAGCATGAGGTCATGAGATCCCTGTGAGGTCCCAAGTCCTACATCTGCAAGACCTCTTACCAAGCTTGACAATGTGCTTTTCATTTCCTTCAAAGACTTCAAATCCATCATCACCATTGAAGTCAACAGTGCATTTATGAGCGATCCTCAAATACTGCCAATACAATTTCATGCTATAAGGACTCCAGTCACTCTCCCATTTTGTACCAGCCTCATCATGTTCCCTTAACATGTTCATGACTTTGATTCTAATATGCTCTAGCATCTTGATTATAGGCTTGTACCTAGCTTCCAATATCCAAGCATCAAAGGACTCAGTAAAGTTGTTGTGAACTGACTGATTATTATAAGTTGTGTCAAAATAAGCTCTTGATCATGACTGTGGTGGATATTTCATCAAGTCAGAGGCAACAGCTTCATCCAAATTACCCAAATCCCTTAGCTGGTCTTTAAAATCCTCATCATAGCTAGCCCAAGCAAGCCACCAAAGCATCTTCTTTATTTCCTCAGCTTTTCAAGTCTTCTGCCAATTTGCTTCTATGTGTCTCACACACCACCATGGTGTGCTTCTGGAAGAACAAACTTCATTGCTTCTGTTAATCCTTATTTCAAAAAAAAAAAAAAAACATTCAATAAAGATATGAAAACAGTTAAGACAAAGCTGAAAGTTAAGGGTAGTACCTTTTGCATGTCGGGCTTGAAAGTGATTCCTTCACCCATCTTCAAGTTCAAAGACATCTTCAAAATTTCCAAGAACCAAGTCCAGATTTCTTTTGGTTTCTTTATCAACAACAACTCCTGCTATAGGGTAAAATTGATTTTACAGTTTCCCCACAGCTTTACCTTTTAAGAAAGTGCTATCCAGACCAATAAAGGGTCTCAACCCTAAGTTGAATCCCATCTTGCATGCATGAAAACAGATATTCATCCTTAAGAACATTATCTTCCCTTCTATTAGTGCATCTTTTGATATGTTAACAATCACATCACTCCTTGGGTTAGATTCCTTTAACGCAATGGCATATGCCTCAAGCTTGTTATACTCATCATTGAAACACCCTTCTAATTTCTCTAAAATCAGTCCTTTTGCTCTCTTTCACTTTCCATAGGAAACATTAAGCTCAAATGCATCCTTCAAATCAGCCCTCATCTCTTTAACTTTATACTTTGGGTCACTTTGCAACTTCCTCCTAAAGTAATGTGCTATGGTCATAAAATCCGCCCTAGTATTGTCATATGTAATATTGCATAGGTATTTGCCATTTAGGGTCTTGACACTAACCCCTCTTGATCTCCCATCCCTAAATATTAAACACACAAAAGGACAACCTACTTGACAGGTAAACCTTAGCCTCCTAGGATCATTTTTCATTAAAATCAGCCCTCTTTTGTTTGCCATTGCATACAAGTTCATAAACTTCATAGCTTCAGGTATATCCTTAAATGACATTCCTAAGTGTATTTCCTTGTAATCATTGAGTGATTCTGAAATTTCTCTTCCTTTTTGAGCTTTTAATAACTCCAACTCTTCAGAATTATATCCTGAAGGTTCAGACTAAGAATCGCTCATAGAATCATAATCACTCTCACTTTCAGATTCACTAGTGCAGACAGTACCAACATCTTCAGCAACAAAAATAGTTTCATTATGACCTATAATACTAGGGATATCATCAAGAGGCAGCTCACTATCATCCACAACATACACATTCAGAACAGAATAATATTTACCAACAAGTTCCAACAAAACTCTAATGCCATCATCCCTCTCTAACCCATATAACTTACCAGAAGGGTCAGCAAATATAAGTTATTGAACCCCAGCAAACCCCAACATACTTATAAATTCATTACATATGTCTATATAAGATAGTAAGTCTGAATCATATCCTTTCCAAAGGTGAACTTATTTTTCTGCATAGATTGCATTAAGACTTCTGATCCAATCACCTCCATGATTGAAATTTAAGACCAATAACACCATCTCTAATAACTGTAAAGATAAAGGAAGAGATCAGATAAACCAAACAATAAGCAATAAATAATCAGCATCAAACACTAAACAATTAAGCATAAACAATAAACAATTAACCTTAAATACTAAATAATTAACCCTAAGCAATATCCAGCTAACAATAAACAACTAACCCTAACAATTAAATAATTAACAGTAAACAATAAACAATTAATTGTTAACAATAAACAATTAACAATACAATAAATAATTAATCCTAGAAGGAGATCAGAAACCATAAGCAATAAACAAAGGTGAAAAATAACTATGGAGGGACCCTCGTTTATTCTTTAATCAATTAACCAACAGAAAGGTGAGTTAGCTCATACACTGTCAAAAATTTATTCTTATGACAATAAATTAGGGGACCACTTTATAACCCTACACAACACAAACATACTAAAATATAAACATTAAACTACAACACCACTTTAAAACCCTAAACCGAAATATATTTGGGACCACTACGAACCCTAATATAGTAAATCAAGACACCCTAATTTTCAGGAATCCTCAATCTACGAATAATATAAAACACAGTAGCAGTAAATTAGGGGAAAATCTACGAATAATCTAATGTTTATTTAGGGAAAAATATTACCTTAACCAAACGGCAGTCAAAGCAACACTTCACAACAAGAAGCAACGTTTCATTTCTTTGGAACGGCGGAGAAAATGAGGGGTTATTAGAGAGAAAATGGAAAGGTTAGCCTTTCATATGCTGAGAGTTTTTGAGTTGGGTTATAAGAGATGGATCGGGTTGGTCTTAATTAGTTGAGTTAATGTGAAATGAGTTATAATTAGTGGTATTGATGGATTTAACAAAGCCACGTATTTCTTCCGTTAAGTGGAGGTCACAAACGAAGTATACAATAACGTTAGGGTCATGGATGCCACAAAAGTATAACAAAGTTCATTAATGACCTAGGTCTTTCTTCCCATCTATCCAAGCCTTGGTGGATAGAGTTACCTGGTATCTGTTGCTGGTGGGAGGTGGCAGGTATCCAGTAAAATTAGTCGAGGTGTACGTAAGCTGGCCCGGACACCACCGTTATCCAAAAAAAAAAGTCATTAATGACCTGTTTCACATGGTAGAAGGGTAAAATTTTCGCCCAGTGGGCAGTTTTGACACTGGTATTAGCTTTGCGGCCACTATTTTCTTTGGTCTTACACTTGAGGCCACTTTTGGCTCTTTACTAGATAAGGTCATGAAACGCCTAACTGAAAAGACTTAATTACCCCTCAGTCTGATTACTGGACCGAAGTTTGAAATACTACGGATTGAAGTTCAAACCACATGGACTAAAGTTTTATCCACATGGATTGAACTTCTCTATCCTTATGGACTGAAGTTCTATCCACATAGATTGAACTTCTGTGCCCTGTATACTGAAGTTCCATCCACAGAGATTTAACTTATCTACTCTTATGGATTGAAGTTCCATCCACAGGGATTGAACCCTTGTGGACTGAAGTTCCATCCACAGGGATTGAACTTGTCTACCCTTATGGATTGAACTTCCCTACCTTTATGTACTAAAGTTCTATCCACATGGATTGAACTTCTCTACCTTTATGGACTGAAGTTCTATCCACATGGATTGAACTTGTCTACCCTTATGGATTCAAGTTCCATCCATAGGGATTGAACTTCCCTACCTTTATGTACTGAAGTTCTATCTACATGGACTTTTATATATATATATATATATATATATATATATATATATATATATATATATATATATATATATATATATATATATATATATATATATATATATATATATATATATATATATATATATTTGGGGGGGTAATTTAATCTTTTTTCATTTTTTTTATTTCTGATGGGTGTAAAAAATGACTATAAACTAAATATTTTGATGTTAGTGGCCAGTGCCAAAAAACCAGTACCAAAAGTGACCTTTCGTGCACTTCTCCCAGTGGAGGGTCGCATGTAGCCCTTTTCCGTCCAATCAACTCCCAAAGCATAATTAGTGAGAGTAAGTACATATAGTTCATTTATGATTTTGTGTAATCAGTGTGAAAGTTTAAAGATGACAAGGAAAATAGACATAAGGAATAAATGTTATACGAGTATCAATCTAGCTAACCGTAAAACTTCCTCTAGATCATGCGTATATATAGAGCCACGCCAAAACCGTTTCATCCTGCTTGATCATATATTAATGAGTACTAATAATCTTGAATATTCTCTTTAAATGATGCATTCATTTATAATTAAGTAAAACAGATTTTGAGAAGTAAAAAGGCATGGAGCTCTATTATGGCTTTGGATTTCCATATCCCTTGTTTATCAAGTCCCTGCAAAAACTCCGATCTTTTTGCTTGGGCATTTATTTTGGATTTGCTTTTACCTTAAGTTTTCCTTAATGAAAGGTTAGAAAATATTGAGTCATTATAACAAGATAATTACCTTCTATAAATGGTTACAAATCAATGCTAAAAAAGATATATGATTAATTCTACTATGTAAATTTAAACTGTAAATACTTTTATCTCTCTCTCTCTCTTTTTTTTTTTTTTTTTTTTTCATATCCTAGTAAATACTCTATTTTAAGTAGTAAATGCACATTTATAGAAAATCAGCGTTTGAGATTCACAGCCTAGAATCAAACGGTCCAGATCCTTCTTTACCCCTATGTCTCTCCCTATATAATGTACTGAAAAACCATTGAAAATCATAAAAGCCAAGTATCAAGAAAAACCATATTCTCCTAATTATTATATATCACTTCATCATCTTTTGCTTCTGCCCCTTTTTTCTTATTCGCCCAAATGGCTAGAATACACTGCGTTGCTGCCATAATGGAAAAGGCTCCACCACCAAATCATAAGTATGTTTGCAAGCAAATGCACAAGAGTTCAAGTTCTAGTTATAAACATTTTGGTGGTAGTTCTTATAACAGGGTCAGTGAAAGTTACAAGGCTGGTGAATTTGTGGATTGGCGCAGCGGACATCATGGGTTTAAAGCGGAATCAAGTTATAACAGGACATACAAGGTGAATGATAAGGTTCATGGTGTTACCATTAAGTATGAAACTCAAGTCAAGTACAAGAAATCTGTTATGTATCACAGCCCTCATAACTACAAGAGGGTTCACTTTCATTAGGAATTAATTTGTGCTGTTAGTGTTGCTATAGTATAGTTTGGTTTTACGTACCCTCCCAATAAATGAATTTCTCCCTTGGTGAGTAGTTTTTTATGTGATTGTGGGGTACTCTGAAGTAGCCTACTGAAGTTAATATTTTAAATTAATGCTTAAGGATGCTTGTTATGAATATTTGTTGAATGTTTTTATGTTTGTTTTGATTTTAGTTTTTGTGGGGGTGTTGAAGTAGTATAGGTACTTTTGGATCATATATTTCTACACAAATTAAAATACTGTGAAGCTTTTCAAAAGAACTTCAAATGTAAAAACATAGCCACCCGCATACGTAATTTTTCTTTTTGGGCTCAAATATTTTTCTCCAAGAGAACTTTCAAAAGCTATTTCAAAAAATTTCCTTGGAACTTTCGTTAATTAAACAAATGTCCATGTCAGAGGAATAACGAAATGAAATCTCTATGAAACTCGCTGTGTCATATACTTATGCATTGGTGTACACTTTTTTTACACCATAACGTAACTATAAAGACATTTATAATTACTATTTAATTAAATCAAAAAGCATTAAATACATGAATCTTACTTTTCCAAAAGGCTAAATTACAAAACTATGCAATGATAGAAATCACTTTACAATAAAATAGCGATATTATAACCTTTACAAACAATAGCAATATATTTTAAACACTTTCTATACAAACAATAAAAATAGAAGTTATACATTTATGGACATCAATATCCAGTTCCGAAATTTTTGGGATTTCAATTACCCAACAAAATACCTAAATATATAAACAACGTCATTATCTCTGTTCCATAACGTTCTTTCTACTCCAAGAATATCCATTCAAGTACAACAACACAACTTCAAAGATATAAGTTTCAATTTTTTGGGATACAATTATCAAACATGTAACCTAATTGTAGAATTTCAAGATCTATATCTCTCTAGTCCAATAGCAACAAGAAAACAGAGCTTCCGAATGCAAAACTGGAAAAACAGGAAATATGCTTCTATACTGAATCAAATTACAATTCGAATTTGTAAACTCCAGTAGTGATCACTACTTGAAATCAACGGGAACCAGAGCTTTGAAGAGGAAAAAAAAAACAACTAATTCAATGCAAAACCGAAATACGATTCAAAATTGTAAATGTTCAAGAGATCCCGACTTTAATTTCACATCAGTATTATGGGTGTTGGGATAAAACCAATATTATGTTCGAGCACTTCATTTAATCATGGCTTTCGATTTCACATATATTTTCTGGTGTTTTGCATGTTGTATGACTATTGTATGGCTGTTGTTTTGTAGTTATATAATTGTTGTATAGCAGTTGTATATAACACATATTAAATGGTAGTTGTATTATTGTTGTATAACAGATGTATGATTGTTGTATAGCAGTTTTCATATAACATCTGTTTTATAGCAATTGTATGACTATTCTATAGCAGTTGTATGACTATTGTATAGCAGTTGTATAACTATTGTATAGCTGATGTGTCGTTTAGTTGTTGTGCGACTGATGTATTACAGTTGTATGGCTATTGTATAGCAATTGTTATATAGTTGCTGTTGTCTAGCAGCTATGTATAGAACTTGTTTAATGATTATATTGAACTTGCCAAGCTATACTGATATCCAACAGAAATTGAAAATAGGCCACGACTGGAAATAAGGTGAGAAAGAACCTGTGTGAGAGAAAATAGGAGAAAGTTGGAGAAGAGCCTGTAAATTCGGAAAACACATTAATTGTTTAGTGGAAATAAGGTAGAAGAAAAATCAGAACCAAATATAACCGTTTTGATATGAGAGAGAAAATCGTTCATAAAGGAAAAAAGATTTTACAACAAAAGAAAAGTCTAATATGTAGGAGTATATTTACCCATATTTTTTTTAACCTTTTGCTATATCATTTTTATCTTTTTGCTATATTTTGTAGCATAGTTACAGAATGTTGCTATTTTTTGTAAAGTTGATAAATATCTCTATCTTTCGTAAAAAAATTTCTTAAAGTTATAGGCAATGTAATTTTTCCTTTCCAAAATTACTTTTACCTAACCTAACTTTTCCTTTTCTAACTCTTTTATCAGCTTCTACTAAGATCTTCCTTTTCATTGGACATCATCATTAAAATCATACGTGGAAGTGATTCTTCTAACTATTATTCTTTTTCTAAATCACCTTGGTCTAACTTAATCGTAGGTGCTTTAATTTTTTTTAATTATTAGTATTATATTATATATAATAAAGAAATCAAATGAACCCCAGTAGAGCGGGTCATGGCCCTTCAATATACAGTGAAGAAAAATTCCGACACTCTTTTCTTGTCGAAGTCTGGTTGATAAGAGCAGACATATTGGGGATAATGTAATTTATATCGTAATTTGACATAAAATACTAGTATTTGTTTATGTAGTATTTCACAATTTTTCTGTGTTTGATTAATAAAATGAGCGTATTATGTATCGTTTTGTATTTTAGGCAAAGACCATGGTAACGATATCGGGCGACCTTTTCAATCCATCTACTCTACATTTCTGCAAAATCCATCCACAGCTCATCCCAAAGATAGAGAAGGGGTACAGTGTAACGAGAGAGAGGGAGAGAGAGAGAGAGAGAGAGAGAGGGAGGGAGAAACTAAATCCAAAGAGAGAGAAAAGTGATGGACGATCCGCGGGTAACTGAGATAGTTTTAAGGAAGAGAGAAGAGTAGGAAAATTGGAAAAAACAAGTAGTGGTTCTTTCTTCTTTTTTTTTTTTAAAAAAATAAAATTATATATATATATATATATATATATATATATATATATATATAATGATGGTCTAAAAAGTTAATAAACACACAATCACACCCTTTAACTTTTTATAGCCACTCTTTTTTTAGGATTTGTGGCTTCCAGTTCTGCTTCTTCCCTTCTCTTCACCGGCACCGTCCCTCTTCCTCCGACCACCGCTACTCCGGCAACCCGCTACCTCCCCCGTCCCAGCTCTATGCCTCCCATTGTCCCAAATTTACTCTCTGGTGAAGCAGCCTCCCCTGTTCTAGATCTGCGCTTCCCGTCGTCCCAGATATGTTGCTCCGGCGAAGTAGCCAAGATCTGCTCCACCTCAGTGCTCTGGCGAACTGCTCCAACCATTGCTTCCTCTTCTTCTTTACTTTCTTCTCTTTTGTTTCTTTCTCTTTTTTTTTTTTTTTTTTGGAATATGATGTTATTTGTTGATGTATACACAATTCATTATACTCAACTATGTATACATTGAAAAAAATGCATAAACATTATATATAACTGAAAAAATAAGTAGATCATTGTGTGCATCTGAGAAAATTGATTATATACACAATAAAATTGAATGTAAACATTATGTATACGTGAAGATACCATTTCTATGCACTATGACATCATTTGTACACTGTATTAGTTTGATATATACTAGTTACAAAAAGTTAGGGTTTTTAAAAAGTAAGGGGAGTAGAGTTGACTGACTGTTATAGTAATTATCATTTATTATTATTCTATATATTAATTTTATAAACTATATGTTATTGTTCCTTTCTTAAAAATCTTAATTGATAAAAATTTATATTACACCATACATAAGAGATTATTAAGGGGTTTCGACCCAACATTTTAATAAGTTGGTCTGGATATATAAACACACAAAAAGTTAAAAGAATACACACTTATAATTCAACATCAAGCTTAAAAAATGAAAAGTATTCTTTTGAAAACATCCAAAATTTTGAGATCAGTAGACGATGTACCCATATCCAGGTAGATATGCCCCTTCTTTTGCTTAAACAATTAAATAATAAAACCTCTTGAAGAAAGAAAGAAAAAAACAAAAAAATATAAAGAATCCCATATCCTTGATTCTTGATCATCCAAGAAAATGGTAATTAGCACTTAACTTGAATAACAGATAAATCATAAGGGAGTATGTTTGAATACTTGAAAGAAATCACTTCTCCAGGGAGAATCCTGCTTCCATTTTTCAAGAGGCAAATGCCACAGCCAATTCGCCTAAAGATAGAAGGTTTAATAAGATTTGCAGATGCAAATTCACCACAATGTAATTTAACATCAAACACTCCATTAGTAGCTGATGCCTCATTCACTATTTGCACTGTGAATTGTGGTATGTGAAGACCACTGAAACCTGATGGCCCTTGGTATAGTCGAATATCTCTGGGTGAACATTTCCTTGTATTGTCAAACCAACCTACAAAGATTTCATGTAAATTATTAATAAGAAAATAAGGGCAGTTGGTGCTTTTACTTTTACAATTCTATACGTTCTTTTAGTCTCTACATGGTATGTAACAATAGTGTCAGTGTTAAATTGTGTCATAGTATAAAATTAGACGAAAATTTAAAATACACTGTCTAATTCGTGAATGCTTACTTCTTTACCCTTTTCTTTTACTGTCATGTACGCCGTGGAATTCCTTGTTTTATTAGTCATACCTTACAACACTGTACTACCATAAAACATTCAAATAGTAACATCATAGAGGATAAGTAAGAAATTCAACTCCAAAAAACAAGAAGGAGAAATATGCAGAGAACTCAATTACTTGAACAATATTAAAATAAGGTGGATGACAAACATACATGAAGTTGTGAAGGGGAAGAGTAGCAAAGAAACAAAAGCTAGCCATAAGTATTTTTTCCCATAGCAGCTTGAATGATGAAGCATGAGGAGAATGAGAGAAGTTTAGTGTGAATGATGGTATGTGAGTTTTGGTGTGAATATTTATTTGTGAGTTTTTGAACGTTAAGATATATACGGAGAAACGTGGTTCTTGATACCTCTGCAATGATGATTTGCCTATCTGGTTAGATAAATCAGTTATTTATATGAAGAGATTTTGAATGTACTAGCTGTTATACATTAATATTCTCAGCAACTCCATCCAGTTATTTGGTAAGAAAATAACATCCCATCATTATTTGATATTTTTGCAATCTTATACAAAACATATCTATTCCTTTACATTTCAAATAAACCAAAAACTGAAAATGAAAAAAAAAAAAAAAACAAAAACAAAGCTTTAGTGAATTAGTGTGCAAAACGCATTATTCAAAACCAAGGTTAAAATCACAGAATCAGTAGGTCCATCCCAAGTAAATTTTATCCAAAATTAATGAAATTGGCATCAAAAGATTTTTTCTGAAACGGGAATATTGAGGCCCAAATGTGCTGCTGTACATGAATCATCATTGAACATCTTTATCATGAAGTCGTAGAAATTCATTATTTTTCCAAATAAAAGCAACTAGAAACTCCAACATAATGTATAGGTACGCATATGCAAAGAAAAGATATGCATATCAAAATTGAACTAGTGACTCATGCTCAATTCTGATAAGAAATTAGGGGTCGTTTGGTAGAAAAGGGAGTCCGGGATTATTAATCCCAATTTTCATATGGGATAGCTAATCTCATATTTTTAGTATAAAATTTGGATTAGTACTAATCAATATTTCTAACCAAACATGGGGTAAGAACAATACCAAATTTTATTCCGGAATTATAATCTTTATCCGGATTACCAAACGACCCCTTAGTACAGTAACAATTTTTTTTGTTTTGATTATAATAATATGTTGGCAAAATATAAATATATTGTAGCATTAAAAATAAAAGCAAGACAGCAGGGAGGGAGGGGAATGATGTTTTTGGTTTTTGATTAATCTTCCCTCTCGGGTGATTTTGTAGGAATCACCTCCATAAGGGACGATCTTGAACTTTTAGCCCACTTCAAAAAATCTAAAAACAGATATAAATTGTGGGTAAGTTAATTTTATCAATGAGCCAAATGTTCGGAACATGTCAATAAGTTAGATACAGTGAGCTGCTCAATTCACCACTAACTTTAAGTATATACCCTCCAACTTTGGCTTAAAAGGAGGAGAATGACTATTTATCATAGTTGAAGGGGGAGTTTGATTTTTAAGTCAAAGCTGGGGATCAAAATGATTTTCAACTCATTATAATTATATAATTATAACTTATGCGCGATGAATAATAGATGTCATTTGTTATAAATTTTGTGTCCTATGTCTTCCATCCATGGATTGGGTAGGCTCACGCTTGTTAAGCTGAATGCTGGCCCAATTAATTTGACAGGACATAGGTCTAGAAACATATTAAAAATGAGTAATTAACCTAAATAGACGTTCGCTTATTGATAACAAGAAGCAAGCGAAGCAGAAAGAAGTACTCGCTTCACGTCTTTGAATTATTATTCACGAATAAATTGGAAAAATTATGGCCGATACTACTTGAAGGATTCCTCTTTGAATAATAGGTACTGTAACGGAAGATGTCGCAGATTTAGAATCATTTAAATAAAATTAGTCAGTGATGTATAATAACATATATTATATGCGTATAATTGTATACTAGGATCCACATATACCTGCTGGGGGATGTAAACAATAAATATGATTGGGTATTTGTGTGAACAGCCCTAAAACTCCACTTACCAACTGCCCAAGAAATTACGTCAGATTTGCACAAATAGGTATTTTATGCATAACCTTAAAAAATAAGGCACTATAAAAGTGGTCTCACAAAAGTAGACGTTTTTACATCTAAAAAAAAGTTGATTGAACGAAAATAACCTCACCTATAAAAAATAGGAATTTTTACACAATATAGACATTTGGCAGGGTGTTTATCAAAAAATAGATACATTTTGCCTTAATTATTCAAAATAGACATTTAGACCTATTTACTTTACATTTAATAGACACTTTTAAAAACTTTCTATCTTCCTTTTACTATGCCTATATTTATGAGAATTAGGATATGCATTAAGATTTGACATTTCTAACCTATGTGTTAACAGAGAGATGTATTACACTATCTATCAGCATAGACAACGGCAGGCCTGCCCCCTTTTCTCGAAAATGTGGAGAATTCCTCATCAGGCTGTAATTCCTATTAACAATAAATATACACTGTGAGTGTGGGATGCAAAAGTGAGTGACCTTCGCATCATTGAGACCATTCCCTCGTTTCTTCCTCGACTATTGGAAGGCTGAACTTTTTCATCATTTGGCAACCACTTATATTTGTTTCTATCTCTAGTTGGATGAAGTCTGATCCTATATTGTCAGACAGCCTAACAATTACTGAATGTATTGATAGCATAGTTCATATTTTGTATATATTTGCTGCATATTTGGTGTTTTTGTAATTACTTGTTGCATATTTGGTATTCACAGTATATTTTGTACATATCTGATGCATATTTGGCATTTTGTAATTCATCGCATATTTGGTATTCACTGTAAGTATTTATTCCATATTTGGTATTCACTGCATATTTTTTGTACATATTTGTTGCATATTTGCGTTGGTGTCATATTTTGATGATATTCATATGCAAAGATACTATTTCCCTTGTATTTTCTCCTTTAACGTGATACACAGTGGGTATTCACTTGCTGATATTTAAGGTAAACAATGATTAATATTAATTAGTAAGATGCCTTCTGATCTTATTTTTGTTCTTGTATGGAAAAAGAGAAGATGTAATCTGATTTGTATTTGGTGAATATTTATGACTTAATAACTTAAAAAAACTGCTTTACTGGGGATATATACTTGCCACAGATTATTGCATACGTGTTTAGTGGGATTCCATAATTATAGGAATTTAAAAACGCTTTCCATCCCATCTTTTTCGCCTCTTTTTTAGTTAATTGAATTGGCGCTAGTATTTAGGAGATATTCAAGGAGATCTCTTAGAAGTTAGGATATTCATGTACCTATTATTTAGCATCAATTTTGGCTAGCCATTGATATATGTTAATATGTCTATTATCTAGTAAAGCTATGTAAGATACTTGGTTAGTTATGAAATTATCCCAAAAAAATATAACAACGATCCAATCCGAAAACCTGCACAATCTAATTCTGATGACGACTGCCACAAACAATATGTAACAGAAACTTTGGGTGAAGACTTGCCCCAATGCCTATGGCTTATAACCACAATTTTGGCGACAAATCTACTATAGTCATTAACTTTATAATTTTCAAGATTTTTCAGGTGATTGTTTAAAAATTCATCATCATTTTTTCGCAAATTACACTGAATTTGCTTTATTTAATTTGAAACTAGACTAAATGGAAAATTAAATTTGTAGCACAATATCAATATTTTTCAAAGCTTGCAATCAGATTGTATTCGCTAATATTATGGAGTTATTACAATTGATCAATGCGCGTAAGGTCTGGCCAGATGAACTCATGCAATATTGGGAGAAGTTAAAGGTAATTAGGTCCTCATTATATTACTGAAACAACTTAAAACGACGTCGTAATTTCATGAGTGTCAGAATGATTGCTACATTCTGATAAAAATTATATATGAATAAACTACAACTGCATTGCCCTCATTAAAACTAATTAATTACATGATGCTCCATAGTGAAACCAACACATTGTGGAATGGTGAGAGTTATTATAAAACACTAACTAAGCTTCATATTTGATGTTAATGAACTAACAAATTGGGAGAAATTAAGGTAATTAGTTGATTCAATAAAATCAATAATTTGATGTAATAATGTATATGTGTGAATATTTGATGGATTACAAGAATTTAGAGGTTTTTAGGACCTACCGCTTTTACTGATGTAGCCTCACATGCTATCGGATTAACAATGACTTAGTGCTTGTTGATTTTTGTCCTCTCTCTTTCATGCAGAAACGGATGTCATTTTAATCTAGATTGTCATACTACTATAAAAGCATATTCTCTTAAACATGAAAAGTCAGATTACCATATTACCTTTCTAGAGTAAAACTAATAAAAAGCCACTTAAAAATTGAACAAAGTACAAATTTAATACACAAAAGGAAGGCATCCGCATAAAACTAGAAGCCAATACCAACAGACATAAGCTTTTAAGAGCAAAAGATGTACTGCTTCAAACACACACTCATACTCCCTCGCATGAAAGGATGTGATCCTTCACAAGAATTCCACACTATGAATTTATTTATACCCCTAAAAAAATCCTAATTCAACCCACATAAGTTCTTCACATGTTTTGCTATCAATTTGTTTTCTTATAGCAGGGCCTCTGCAATAGTATTCCTTCAGAGAGATCAATCAGGCACATCTCTCTGTCTATTCCTGATAATTTTCATTCATAAATTTATAACACTAATGCTATTTACGGATGCAAATTACAATTTCAATACGCTAACTAAACTATCAAAGCTATTGTGAGCGCAAGGTATTTAGATTTTTTAAAGTAATATGTTGTCTGTTCAAAACAACAATGCTAATCATAATAGGAAGTACATATTGACGATCTTCAATTACTATTGTTATATTATTTTCGTTATGTCCATCTAACCATATCAGGTTCAGTCTTTGGCAATCGATCTACACTTAGCAAAACAATGTGCTCCTATATTATCAAGCTACAAAAAATTCCATACAATTGGATCATAAAAGTATTCGTACTACGAAGAGCCATACAAAAATCCAAGGAACAAAAGTGTTTTCGAGACCATAATATAAGTTGCCGAAGAGATAACAATTGTACATTTATAATTAACCATTTTTCATATTTATAATTATAATGGCTATCATTATGACATGGAGTGAATGGTTGAATCTTCAACATGAGAGATATCCAACCAACATTTTGCATTAGTCATGTCGCGAAGTGGAAGGACTTTCTTGATCAAACTAGAGTTATTATATTATTAATGGCCGATTAAGTTGTGTTGACCTCAACTATACCTTAGTTCATAAAGAAATGGAAATAGCTTTTACTGATAGTACCATTATAAAGGAATCTAACAAAGAAGAGCCGGAACAACTAACAGGTACATCGTCGGTAACTTTTATTTTTTTGGATATATATTATGTATTCTCTTCAACCGAAAAAGAAAAATACCTAGCAGTGATTCTCAATCTCTGCATTAAATTTGTAAAGGTGCACTAAAGCATTGGCACCCATTGAGATACGCTATCTATTTGATAAATCATACTATTATAAAGGCACCAAATTCTTGACTTGCAGAGAGGAGTTAGAAATTTTCTATAGAATTACTTTTTTACTTTGCTTTGTTCCTGCAAATTCAAGTCAAATTCCTATCTAAGGCTATGCCTTGATCTCCAAATCACTTAGCCGCTGTTTAGGAGAATTATAAAGGTGGGTTCAAGGAAAGAATGACAAGTGAAATATTAAAACCGTGAGGTCTCAGGTTCAAATTCCAGTGGAGGTAAAAAATACTACGTCTTTCTTCCCATCTATCTCAGCCTTGGTGGATAGAGTTATCTGGTACCTGTTGCTGGTGGAAGGTGGCAGGTATTCTGTGGAATTAGTCGAGGTGCGCATAAGCTGGCTTAGACACCACCGTTATAAAAAAAAAAGTAAAATATTAGCATAATCTTCTAATATCTTATGTGTTATACTTGAGTATGATTTTGAGTATTCATGTGTATTGTCGAATTGGCACTTGAAAATGTAAAGTTTTAATGTTTATGATTAATCTATTAAAAATTTAGTACTTTGTCAAACCCCTTATTGTAATTTCGTGATGTATATGATTTGCTAACTTATACTTTCAAAGATTTTTTTATCTGTTGTGTATGAGATAAAGAATCTTGATAGAATATGTAGTATCACGATTTAAAGAAAATATGTGCATATATTGAGTAAATCTCATTACATTGAATAAATGCTAAATGACAGCACTAAAACATATATGAGGGGCAATATAACATATATAATTTGATCCAACATTGAGTTACGGAATACATGTGGGTTACACTCATAAGTTTGCGGGAATTGTCTAATGTATTAATTATCAAATATATATAACATCAAATATAGCAGTCACAACTATAGCAAACCTCAAGATTTGACATACACGTGCGTACTTCAACACTCGATATACACGTGCAACGTATCGAGACACTAGTAATGAAAAAAAGACTAAAGATAACATGTTTTGGATCATTAAACTTGGCTACTACCCGTATAAGAAAGTATCTTGTTCGACGCTCTTGTTTAAAAGACACCTGCTGTTATAAAATGCAATTTGGGTAAAAGGAAAGCTAGTATTTGGCTTGAACAAAACAATAAACAAGCAAAAGACTGTTGGTAACAAATGATGAAGAGTTTCATGGTGCATCTACCTCCTGAAAAATGACTTAAATTTCAAGAACAATCGGTTTATTGTGGATCTCTCCGTAAGTATTTCTTTGTCTGTAAAGAACAGTTGCACAAACCTATACAGTAAACACCAAGAATATAATGAGGACTAATTTCACAAATAGACAACACCCTCAGAGAAGAAAGAAATTACTAATCAGTAGAAGAATGATCTTTAGGAGGAAGATAATTTCAAAATAATGCAAGTATATGGACGATTTTTAAGAAGAAAATGATTTTGAATTGTATTTAAACCTTAAAGCTCGTTTATCTTAATTTCACTATCCAAACTTAAAAAGAGAAAGCTAAGTCAACCTGCTATCGTATTAGAGTTAAATGACTAAGCCAAACTACGACCGAATTGCCCAAGTATGTCATCGTTGAATAACTAGCAAACTGTTGCCAAATCGCTCTCATTGTGGTTTAAAATCTTGCCCAATTTGGACATGTTTTACAGTTTAATGGCTGAACTAATATTAGTATTATATTATTCGTAAACTCAATCATATTATATTAATTTGTCCTTGTTCTCACTAAAAAACTTAATTATATTATAATTCAATCACTAAATCAGTACTAATCGGTAAAACTTGTGTTATATAATTTCAACCAGGGGCGGATTCAGAATTCAGCAGTACCGAGTGCCAAATAATTAAGAAAGAGACTTATAGTGGCAGGGCGCTAGCGGATTGGCGGATAAGGGCATAGGCAGCACGAGAGAGTTTCTTTTTACGGAGGGAGGACTTTGCCAAAAAAAGAAAAACTTTTAGGAGGAAGTTTAGACATAATTTCATCAATATTTGACAAAAAAAAAAAATATTTTTTCTACCAGTTATCTAGGTGAAAAATTGAAATATAAAGTTTTAAATTTTAGACAACCAAACTTGTTTTTCAAAGTTTTTATTCTCTGTTTCAAACTGCAATTGTAATAATGGACCACATCCATAATACAAAACTTATTTGAAAAATAAAATGTTTTCAATATTTAAACTACTAGCTAGTCATATATGTATCTGATTAGCCACCACAGTAAGTGTAGCAAAAAAAATAAATAAATAAATAAATAAATTTGTTTACAGCTAGGATTGAACAAAAGTCACTTGGGTCAAATAGAGTAATTTTGCTTTTATCAAATTTAAAAACCTTCAATCTGTAGCAAAACCATAAAGAAATAGAAAATTGGATAATTAATTTGAACCAACACTACCAATTTGTCATAATGACACACAATCGATAAAAATGGCATCAGGACAATCCGACTGGAAGTATTCATATACTGAGTCGAATATGTCCTTTTGATCATAGCTAAAGTCAGATCGTCCTCCCAATATAAATCCACAAATATCTATATGAAAACATAATTGAGGCCAATTTATATCATCTACTATTTATTGTTTGTGCTGTATAAAAAAAATTAATAAATCAAGTCGAAGTGTCTGCACATATTAAAAAATCACTATCTTAAACACAATTAAAAAGAAAAATATAATAGCAGAAAAACAACAAACATCACAATCCTCTCCTTGTTACCATTAGTAAGCATACTCACACCATAAAGGATAAGATTTTTAGACTAGAGAGCTTCTGGTTAGAGCACCCTGAGTTTAAAAGTTTAGTTAGAAATTCTTGGTTAAATCCTAATGCTCTTCATAATATTTCTGATTTCCAAGATAGGGTTCAAACTTGGAGTAATGCCACCTTTGGTGATATTCATAAAAAAAAAAAAAAAAAATTACTTGCTAGATTATCTGGCATTCAAACCTCCCCTAGCTATCCCACCAGCTCTTTTCTAAAAAATTTAGAATTAACTCTTAATTCTGAATATAATAGTATTTTGAAGCAAGAAGAGGATTATTGGAAAATTAGATCTCGCATTCAATGGATTAATAATGGTGATGCCAATACGCGATTTTTTCACCTCTCTGTTATTAATCGGCGTCGTAATAACAAGATTGCTTTCTTCAAAGATGAGTCTGGTAATTGGATAAATAATCACGATCAACTTGTCTCTCATACTTACAACTATTTCCATAACATTTTTAAAACCTCCCATTTATATACAGATTGGAAAGATATTACTAATAGTTGTGTTAGTTTTCATACTATTGACCTCTCCCCTCTTGCTCGTCCTCTAGTGGATACAGAAATTGTCTCTGCATTGTTTGCCTTTAAGCCTTTAAAAGCCCCAGGCCCTGATGGGCTATACCCTCTTTTTTTTTTTCAAAAACATTGGAATTTGGTTGGCCCCTCTATTATTCAATACTGCCACACAGTTTATAATTGCTGGCTTATTGATGAAGATATAAATCTCACGTATTTATGTCTCATTCCGAAATTCAAAAATGCTAATAATTTGAAAACTTCCGTCCAATCGGTTTGTGCAACACAATCTATAAGCTTATCACTAAAATTTTAGTTAATAGGCTTAAACCTCTATTGCAAGACCTAATTGGACCATTTCAAAGTGCTTTTTTGGCGGGTCGTCGCACCTGTGATAATGCCATTATCATTCAAGAGCTAGTCACTCATCTCCGTAAAATTAAAGGTAAGAAAAGTAAGATGCTCTTGAAAATTGACCTCGAAAAAGCTTTTGATCATTTAGAATGGTCGTTCATTTATCGCACTCTCATTTACTTCAAGTTCCCTCCGCAAGTTATCAAGCTAATTATGAGTTGTCTCACAACTAATAAAATTTCTATTTTGGTCAATGGTACTCGTACAAATTTTTTCTCTCCCTCCCGAGGTATTCGACAAGGTGATCCTTTGTCTCCTTACTTGTTCATCTTGTGTATGGAAATGCTCTCTAATTATATTGCTTACCATGTTGATTCAGCTCTTTGGGACCCCATCAAATTATGTCCTAAAGGCCCGGAATTGTCTCATTTATTTTTTGCAGATGATTTAACCCTAATGGCCAATGTAAACATTAAATCTGCACATTCTATTCTTCATTGTCTTGACTTTTTTTGCAAATTGGCTGGTCAAACTATTAACTGTTCTAAAACAAAAATTTTATTTTCTAATAATTGCAATGCTTCTACTAAAAATGATATTCTTGACATTTTACACTTTACCCCTACAAGCTGTTTTGGTAAATATTTAGGTTTTCCCATTCTAAACAATAAACCTAGACCCAGGATTTCCAATATCTCATTGATAATATGTCCTCTCGCCTAGCATCCTGGAAAACAAACTTTCTATCTATTGCTGGTCGTACTACCCTTATTCGTTCTACCTTAAACTCTATTCCGGCTCATAGTATGCAATATATTTTTATTCCTAAGAAAACCCTGAGTCAATTTGATAAAATCCAACGTGATTTCCTTTGGGGTTCTTCTCCTACTCGCAAAAAACTCCACTATATTAATTGGGACACAGTAATATTACCAAAACACCAAGGTGGCTTGGGTCTTCGAAAGGCTGGCCATAAAAACTTAGCGCAGCTCACTTGTCTGTCTTGGCGCTTATCTACTAACACTCATACCTTATGGGCATCTTCCCTAATTAACAAGTACTATCTTAGAAGTCACCCTTCCTCTCACTCCTTCATTTGGAAGAACATCTTAAAGGGTCATTCCTTTTGTCTCCAAGGCATGGCTTGTCTTATAGGTCCTCACTCTTTCCTTTCAGTTTGGTATGATAATTGGATACCAAATACTCCTTCTCACAGTACATTACTCTATGGCCCCCTCTCAAATGAGGATAGCACCCTACAAATTCAGCAATTTAGACACAATCAATCGTGGGACTTTACTAAGATCTCCTATTCTCTCCCTCCTGAAATCCATTCATCAATATCCCATATAGAATGTTCTTCCCAGACAACTGATACCCTTTACTGGGCCCTCTCCTCAAATGGCCTTTTCTCCTTTGCTTCTACTTATGCCCTAATTTGCCCTCCTCCCCCTCCTACTACAGATAACTTCTCCTGGATATGGACTCTACAAACACACAATAAGGTTAAATTCCTGCTCTGGCAATGCTTACATAAAAGATTGCCTTGTAGAGCTTATCTCCATCATTTGGGAATTGCTTCTGATGCTCTTTGCTACCACTGTCCAAGTCAAGAGGAAACTATCACTCACATATTTCTAACATGCTCTATAGCTAAAAACTTTTGGTCCTCTATAAATTTGGATATCAGCCATCTCCATTCAAATCCCTTGTGGATTAAGGAATTAAGCTCCTTGTCTCATAATACAAATCACCCTAATCTATCCTGGGATGAATTCTGGCCTCTTGCCATTTGGCATCTTTGGCTAACTCGCAACAATAATATTCATACTACATCCACAGTCTACCCATCCTTCCAAGTTGTCTATATGCTAGGCGCTGAATTCAAATATCTCACTTCCTTTCCCACTAGTAAACATAAAATTATTCCTGTCACCATCAAGTGGTATTACCCTCCTGTGGGTTTTTTTAAACGTAATATCGATGGGTCTTTTAAGAATAATACAGGAGCAGTAGGAGGCATTTTCAGAGATCACACAGGTAATTGGATTTTGGGCTTCCAAAAGCACATCTCAGGTTTGAATCCTACCCATGTTGAACTTCATGCCTTACATGAAGGTCTCCAATTGGCCTATGCTCAAAAACTATTTCCATTAGAAATAGAAACTGATTGTACTGATATACTCCAATTGCTATTAAACCCTAAGCCACTATATGCTAACTTACTCTTGCTTTGCAGGTCCTTACTGAAGAGATTGGGGAATCCGGTAGTTCGGCATAACTTTCGAGCTGCAAACAAGGTTGCCAATACCTTGGCAAAGAATGGCGCACTGAATAGCTCTACTCATTCGCTAATATCTTTTGTAACCCCTCTTATTTCTCTATTAGCATTAGCTAGTCGAGAAAGACAAGGGTTATTCATTTCTACTAAGAAATTCTCTACTATTATATGCTCTAGGCTAGCCAGACTAGGCAATCTATCTGTACTAAATTCTGAACAATGTCATGCTTTGCTAGTTAATTAATGAAGTCTTATCCTTGCTACTAAAAAAACAAAAAACAAAATCAAATGCACAAACCTTTTTATACAAAATCAACCAAAACGAAAGCCACAAATCATCCTATACAAACTCAAATCAACATAAAAACATAATCATGGCACTTCTGTTAAAACTTTTCATATTTTGATTCCAAATTATCATTTTTTTTCCTGATAACTTGGATAGGATTGTCCTAACTGCACATATTCACAAAATTTAATTTCAAAAACACAAATGTACATAAAAATATCAATTAGATGCACGAAAAACAACAAAACAACAAACAAAACACAAAATTAAAACAAAAGCTTAAAACACGGAGTCAGCAAATTAAAATGTTGATTTTAGCACAAATTTTAGGATGAAAATTAAAGTACAAAATTAACCAAAATTAATTCAATCACTGAATAATGAACCTTAAAGCAAAAAAGGATATTGAACTGAAAGAGAAGAGATACGGGTTTTGAGCTGAAAAGAACTAAAGCCGGGAATCCCAGCAAACAACTAGGAAATATCAAAAGTGAGAATAAATAAAGTTGGGAAACAAAATCCAGGGGCAAAAAGATATTTTCTATAGCATAAAAATTGAAAAATATCTATTATTGCAACGAAACAAAATTGTTGACTATTCACTTAAGGCTATGTGTCTTTCTGCTCAATTACCACTACAAATTGGACACAACATAAGATTTAAATAAAGAGGAAAATTTTCTGCGGTCATTTTTTACCTCCATTTAAAACTTTTGAGTTTTAGACCATTTGTCAGAATACAAGGCAAGTTCTGGCGGGTCGCCATGGCTACTCTGTGAGTATAGTCCCTAAGTTTTACAAGAAAAAAGTAGCAAATAATCAGAAATTTCTTCGTGTTCTAGAGATGTGACTAAAACTTAAACTGTCCAAAATCTCGACCTTGAAAATTAATGTGGCGCTGATTCACGCTCAATCCTATACCATGAATGTTGAGGGGTGGTCGACAAAGATATATACCCAATATGAGTCGGGGTCGATTTCCCAAGAGAACTAGCTTGTTCAAGTGAAAGCGTCGGAAATAGACAATCAAATTATGTTGGTCAATAGTCCTAGAAAGTAGGAGTGTTTGTTGTAAAAACTACCATAAACTAATGACAAGTATGTAAAACGAGTATTGATTTTATACGAAGGAACCAAGGGGCGTAAACATCTATAGTTGTGTCCAATCAATGGGTATATTATTTTTACCTACCTAATACGGGTATGAATATGGTCGAGCCATTCTATGGTAACCCTTAGAACCTGCCAGGCTTAAAAGTGATAGACCTCACTACGCTCGCCAGAGCCATAGCTTGGCACACAAAGGTCTAACTGACCCAAGGATAGAAGACCTATTCCAAGTGTAACTTCTTTTAGATGGGTCAGGCTAAATTTTAGCCAACAAGACCTAAATCCTTGCTAACCCCGTTAATCTGCACTAATTAATCTCTTCCGAGTCTTTAACTAGCAAAGTGTAAATGAAACTCTAACTTTATGATCACTAAGATGTTGATGTTAATGTTATAGGAGTTAGATAATCATTACCCATGTTATGTTTAGTGAAACTAAGCAAAACCCTAATTTTCTGCCACTTATAGCATGTTTACACCCCTAGTTATAAGTTTAGTTACTCATACTAGGGGTTTGAATCAAAGACATAATCATGTAATGGAAAGATGATATGAAATTAAACATGAACTATGTAGTAATATATGATTAAAGATTCAAAACTACAAGTGAAAGAGCTTACAAATCAATAAAGACCTTGTACTTATCTCTTAAGTCTAACCCAAGTAGCAGTAGAGTGAATATGGAAGAGAATGGTGTTTAAACCAAAAATATTCTTTTTATACGATGCCACGAAATTAATTATAAAGTTTCCATTCTGGGCATGGGCTACCTCCTAAAGACAAGGGACGGTTCGCCCTTTCGTGACTTGACTGACTTGAGTTCTTCATCTTTGCAGGCTTTGGGTGGTCCGCCCTTATCTCGAGGCGGGGCACCCTTTTATGCTTCCGGTCATCCACTCTCTAAACTTCAATAGGCAGTCCACTTACTCACTAAGGCGGGGTGCCCTTTCATGCTTCAGGTTGTCCAACTCTCTGAACCTTCCTAGTCGGTCTGCCTGATCATCATGGCGGGGCGCCTATTTCAACTCCAAACTTGATGGCCCTCAAGATCTCTTTAGGTGGTCCACTTAAGCATCAAGGCCGGGTGCCCAACTCGAGTGTAGACATGATTTTTCTTGTGTGGGAAAAAAATATGCCACCTATGATTACGGGGATAGGAGTGCAGCTGGCAAGACTAGACTTAGTTTACAAGTCACCGGGCGTAGAGGATACACGCCTGCTCCTTAAGCCATGACCGCTCAGCCTGTACGGACGTAGGATGCAAGGTATACATCCTACCACCTTAGGGTTTACAGTCTCCTATTTAAGATTTTGTATATACCGCCGCCTTGAGTATACAGGCCCACAACCTTATTAGTCTTTGTATTTTACCATAATTAGGACTGGGTAAATCTTAGCTATAAATACCATTCCTTACATTGTATTGTACATCAAGCGATTCAAACAGAATCTGGCTATTCTGCAGGAATAATACTTTTATTTTCTTGTCTATTACTTTCTCTCTTTATTTTCTTATCTTTTTTCTTCATATTTACTGTATTGCTTGTGACTCTCTAACAAATTTTGATTGTTTAACCTAGACGACTAAATTAAGGCATAAACAATTCTCTGAATCTCACGAGGTTGTCCGCCTACTCATCAGGGGGGACGCCTAACCTCTGGAACAACTCCAACTTCATACTTTGGCTCATCTTTCTTGCTCTTTAGTTCCATTCTTTAGTTTGCAACTCTTGTAACTCATTGTAACCTGAAACTAAGAAATTCATGGCATTAATAACACAAAATGTTCCATTTGGATTGTCGTCACCCATTTTTTTCCGTACCGGTTAGAGTTCGAAATATGATTCGACTTACTGGAACTCACATGTAATAATTGGAGTATCTACCTAACATATTTTTTAACTAGGCGTATTACGGTACCTACTTTGTTTCTAGCCAATTTTTATAGTTAATTCCGAGAACATAGTATTGCGAACAAAAAATTCTAGGTACGGGTTCAAGATAACCCGAGAGGAATGTGTTAGACACCTCTCAGGTTCCACCAAAGGTGGTCTCGACCGGGCTTATAATTGGATTCAAAGGATAAACTAAACTAAATCTAACAAAATAATTTCCACTATGATATACAACTTAGATACATATGATAATAAAAATTAAATAACAGGTTCAAATTGGCTAATTGCTTCTTCCTTAGTAAACTTTAACCAATTATACCTCGCAAAAATAAAACCGATTAGTTAGTATTCCAATAAATTAATGAAAATAAAATGTAAATTGAAATACCGCAATAGTAAATTGTATTAGAAGCATTTTTGGAGTGTCGTCTCGAAAATATCTATCTGAATGTACCTCGTAAAAAAATAAAGTTGAGTAGTGTAATAATTAATAATAATAATAGTAGTAGTAGTAGTAGTAGTAGTAGTAATAATAATAATAATAATAGTAATAATAATAATAATAATAAAGACAATAAAAAAATTGTAAGAGTTTAGGCTCGGATTGGTATATCGCATCAAGTAGAGGTTAGGGATGTCGGTACGGCTGCAAACACGGAGTTCGGTCCGGTTTACCATGTCAAGCACTACCAATCCCACTACTCCACTATCACTTACTTTGCAAAGTAATATGTATCGTCATAGCCTACTGTTTTGTTTTTGGGACACGGAACGGGACATTGTATATAATGGGACGGAACTTGTATTGGCCTCCAAGATGTCATTGGCCGTGTAGTATCCATTCAAATCAGTATATAGGCCTCAAAATAAATATTTTTCATGGGCCACAATTGTGTAGCCTCGTGTATAGAATCTGTTCATATAAGCATAGTCATTTCCAATCTGTATTTGTGCTCTTGATCTTGGTAGTATGTGTGGAATGGTGTATGTTCTGCTGGCCTTTGTTTTGTATGGTGAATTGTGTGTGCATATGTTCTGATGATGGATGTAATGGGTGGAAAAGATGAGTAGGTATGTGGGATGTGTGTGTACGTATTTGTACGGAGAGTCTGTGTATTGATGGAGTGTTTGTGTGTGTGTAGGTGCAAAGAGTGAAGAAGATAACCCCTTTTGATATGTTATTGTGTTGGTGTGTATAAAGAAGTGTATCTATATTGGTCACCATGTATGAGTGTGTGCACTATCATTGTTGGTGACACAGTGTAAAGAGGAAGAAGATGAAGGTATTCGGAGGTGTATTGTGTTTCAGAGGGAAAATAACCAGTGCCTTTATCCCCATTTGGTAGCGTTTATATAATCATTACTGGAGCCTTATTTTTGGAAAGGTTTTTATTTTTGATTTGAAGTGATCATGGGGATTAGACCGTTGGGAAGATTGAGGAGGAGGATTTTAGGGGATTGATTAGGGAGGAATGATTTGAGGGATTCTAATTTTGAGGGATTGTGTTAGATTATAAGAGATTTGGAGGATTGGAATGTGATATATCTAGTATCAAGGAGTGATTGAAGAGATTAAGAGAGATAACAAGATAGATTAGGAGGATTTGGACATAGAGATAATGTATGTTGTTAAGGATTGGGGGAAGATGAGAGACCCAAATTCAGGGATTTTGATTGAGAATGATTTAGGAGAGATTGTGGGGAAGATATTGGGGGAGTGATTAGAGGATATTGGGGAAATTGAGTGATAAGGGTCTTGATTTGGGAGGTTGGGATTGAGAAATTGATTTTTTGGATATTTTCCTTTGGTGGTGATGTATATAGTCAAGAAAATAGGAGAGGAAAAAAGAGAGACATGACGTGAGAGATTGAGGGAATGATTAGATGATTTGGGAGATTATGAAATTAATTGAAAATATTACACCAAATCAGATTTTGAAATTCAAACAAAAGGATGTATTTGGCCAAATTCTCTATCCAGGTTCAAGATAGGATTTTAATAAAAAGAAAATGAAATATGCTAGATATTTTGAATTAAGTAGAGATTAAGAAAATTATTCAAAATCAAAAGAATTTGAATTTCCAAAAGGATACGACGCACCAGTTAAAAATAATGGAATGGATACAATTAATCGGACTAATATTTAACTAAAGGTGTTGAGCACAAGAAATATATATTGTATATAACAGAAGAAAAATGTATACAACTTAATTAGGTCAAGTCAAATTAATTAAGCATAATTAGCCGCACATATTTATTAAGTGCTATAAATGCACTAAATTGCACAAACAATCATAGTTTTGACAGATAGCCTAAATAATTCGAAATTACGTAATATAGCTACAATTAAATATGTAATATATAAGTGGAGGTTAACACGCGTAAATGCATGCCTTCTAATGCAAATTCATTCAAATAGTTAAATTTCATCTTTAAATTAAATTATAGCCAATTATATAAAAGGAGAGACAAAATTGGGTGTCAATATGGATTCAAAAATAAAAGTCCAAAGTAGTCTTTAAGTTGGTGAAATACAAATTTATCAGGCTCCCACAAGGGTCACTGGGTGCAAAAACTTGGGTTATTACCTATCTACCTTACTTTAAGATAGAAGTAAATAATAATTTTAAGTATATGTCTAATTATAAAACAATATTCATGAAAAGAACCACATTAAAGTTAATACATATAATTGCTAATAAAATTCTCATACTTTCAAATTAACTTTTTACTTTATGTCTTTTTCTATTTTTTTCGTGTTTACTTATTTAATAGGTTATATTGCTCTTGTGCATCCTCTTGGCATGGTTAATAACATAAAATCATATCTTTTTGGTCTCATTTTTTTTGTAACTGATATATCATAAATAAACATGTACAAATAAAATACAAGTATCATCTTAATGAAATAATAGTCATGAAACTTTAAAATAATGATGATATTCATACACACTTGTACGTGTATAAGTACACTAGACAATCTTTCGAGATAAATCATCAATGCATTTAAAACTCATAAAACATGCATCATTTGAGAAAAACACTTCTAAAGGGGGTAGGTCTTAGCTTACATGGACTCTGAGCTAATAATTTGATGTAGAAAAAGTCAATACTCAACTGGGTCAATATATAAATTTATATATATATTATGTAGGTAATAATTAATAACTGTTAAAGCTACATAAAGTAATACATATGTGTAGTTTAAGATATTTTAAAGATATAATATGTATTTAAAAGAGTATAAGGATGGACTTACTAGGTAGATAAGCTTGGTGTTTCAAGAGTGGACTTGAATAAAGAAAGAAACTGGGAAGCTTAGAGGCTCTTTTTGGTGACATAAAATATACCACTTGATAGTTTTGAAGTGTGCAAATGTTGGGTTAGGAAGATGGTATTTATAGAGGTAGGAGTAGATTCTAGATAGGCATTTTGTCATCCGACTATTAGTTGCATGATTTACTACATTTGTTGCAAGACACTTGGCAATTAAATCTTGCTACTTTGCTATCTTATTATGCATGGCTTACACTTGCCTAAGTAAGAGCTACACTTGCTCCATAGAAAATTATACTGGTGTCAAGAGTCATGCATGGAAGACACTTATCTCATATTTTTCTTGTTGAAGAAATAATTAAATAAATAAAGTATACATTATCTAATAGTTTAAGCGTTTAGATCGATAAGATGGTCAAGCAACATTAATATGGTATCAGAGCATGCAGAGGTTCTGGGATCGAATCTCACAGCCACCCGTATTAACAAAAAAAAAGAATTTCTACGTACTTGACCATTGAAGTATCAGGCATCAGACCCGCATGCAGAGGTGTTGGGTTCGAATCTCACCGCTACCTATATCATGTGCTTGATCCATGAAATAGAATCAAGCACTAGGCCCCCACTAAGAGTGCGTGTTGAGGAAATGATTAATTAAATAAAGTGCACCACATCTAATAGCTTAATCTTTTATATGAGATTGTCACACAATATGAAGAAATAAGTAAATAAATAAAGAGTACTGTATCTTATAGCTTAATCTTTTAGATAAAATTGTCACGCAATATTAATATTTTCATACTTAAGGATTATTTTGACATGTAACTTACATTTTATTCTGTAACAAAAAATTTGTGTGTAGAAGCAAAAGAATAGAGTAGTAACAAGTTCGTAATATTTGATTTAGTTAGGAACAATGAAAAAAATCACGATCTCCATAATAGCTCTAGCTTCAAGGAGAATGTTTTACTCTCGTCTTCTAATGTCAACTCAAGGTATCTGATTACTTGCTTTTGTGAGTTACATTAATTAATTCAAGATCCGATCTAACTAGATGTATGTCGTGATGGATAAAAAGATATGAACTAGAGGCAATGTGGAAATTTTGTCAGATTTGTCTTGTAGCCTTTGGAAATTCATGGCATTAATTTGAAGATATGAGGGTGTTTGGCTATATGTAAGCGTTTGGTAAGCACCAAAGGTGCTTATAAGACCACATTAGTCATAAGTTGGTCACTTTCAATTTACAATTTTCAGCTTATAAGCACATATAGTTTGACTAAGTATTTTACAATTTTATCTTTGAAATATTTTATACATAAACAATAAAATATTATTTTCAAAATTAAATTTAACTTCCTCTTCATTATATATTCGTCATTTCTCTCAATTAATTTAAAATACTTTTAGTTTTATATTTTTGTAAATAACTTGATAGAAATTTTTAGTAATTTTAATAAAATATGTGTTTATTAACATTTTTTTTTTACTCAACACACCAACTGTTTATTACCAGTTTCACCACTTCCATCTAACACGTAACTGTTTATTTATAAAAGTAGTTTTTATTACAACATGTAAAGTTCATTAATCTTAATGAAATAAATGTAATTTTTTTACTCTATTGAAATACCGACAAAGTTTAATTATGTGAATGATAATAAAATAATTTTGTGACTTCATTAATACAACCTGCAAATTTTAACAAAATTGTTGTCGATGTTTTATTTTCGTTTACCTGTAAAGAAAAGATAATTCAAAATTAATCTATTCATTCGATTAATTCTAGAATGTCACATTAGAGTAACAGAAAAATTCATCGGTTGAACTTTTAAAAAGGAAATTTTTATAGAAAAGTACGCTTTTGAGAAGTTATTTACAAAATACAGCAATATTTTAGCAAAATTAGCCAATATAAAGAAAAGAAAAAGTTAATTACAAAACATAGCAAAACATAGCAAAAAATAGCATAACATAGCAAAACATTACATTCTTCCTCCAATGTTTTCCAATTTCACTTCTCTTCCTCCTCTCCTCAAATTTCACTTCCTCTCAGCTTCTTTTATTGTCGCATCTCGTTGTATCTCACCTATCAACCACCTCGTATCTCATTGTGTCTCGATTACCAACCACCCGTATCTCATTGTATCTCACTATATCTCTTTGTATGTCAACTACCAACCACCTCGTATCTTGTTGTTTCTCGTTGTATCTCGGTGTATCTCGGCTTACACCAGAAATCGGCCACCTCGTATCTCTTTTTATCTTGTTGTATCTGCACTGTTTTTGCACCATATCTTACTGTTTTTGGCATGTTTATGTACTGTTTCTAGGTTTTTGCACCATATTTGTATTATAGCTAACTGTTAACGTATGGCTTATTAAAACATTACAGCAGTTGCAATAACAAATGCAAGATAATGCAAGAGCCTAGAATCTGCATTCTGTACATACAATTTGATGATGAATCAACCAATGGACCTAATCATAGAACATTTTGTTTCTCCAAATTAAAAGCCTAAATCCAAAAGTATGTTTAATTTATCACCACTGATAATACCAAGAACTACGTGTTCACATCTCCAAAGAAAATCCAAATATAAATTGCTCATGAATCCAAATCTCCTCATAATATGATCAATAAAAGACAATGGTGTCACTGGATTCATTTCCATTTAAGAGTTGAAAGCACCAAGAGTTCCATTCTCATTATAGTATTTGCCTAAAAAAGAAATCTTGAATCAGCCACCTAAACTATTTAAAAAAACACATTAAATACAGCTTGAAACCACCACAGCCACCGGCAGTAACGTAACAACGGTGGCCTCAAGTCCATGCTCCTACGGCGAGAAAGCAACAGAAAAGAAGGAGAAAATAAGGGGAAACTACACTGAAAAAATCAGATGTACGTCTTTTCGCTAAGAATTTGGAAAAATTAACGGCGGATACGGAAAGAAGGGGTCAATACGAGTTAGGGAAGGTATGATTTTATATTTTCTGCCCGTTGGCCCGTGGTGGCCGATGGTGGCCAGCGGCGAAGCTCCGGCGGGTTGAGAGAAAACCGGCCGGGGCTCCGCTTGTTCAATGTTTCATTTGATCAAATTTCTCAAATATTGCTAAGAAAAATATTGCTATGTGTTGTAATTTGTATAATATTGCTATTTTTTTTTTTTTTTGTAATATAGGGGTGTAGGTTTGTAAAATTGTGTAAAAAAACCCTTTAAAAAAATATATTGTTGCATAAAATGTTGGACGTAAATGTTTATATTTGTTTAATATTTAACTTATGGATTTTTTTTATATAAAAGTACAAGTTTTAGAACTTAATTACCAAACGTAGCAACATTTTAGCAAAATAACCCTATATAGAGGAAAACACAAGTTAATTAAAAACATAGCAAAAACGCAGCAATATTTTCTCATAACATACCAAATCCTTACATTCTTCCTCCTATTTCCCCCACTATCACTTTTTCTCCTCCCATTTCCCCCTATTTCACTTTTACTCCCACCATTTCCCAAAATTTCACTTTTACTCCTCCCATTTCCCACAATTTCACTTTTCCTCATCCCATCCTCACTGTATCTCGTTGAATCTCTTCGTATCTCGATGTTTCTTAACTACCAGCCACATCGTATCTCGTTGTATCGTTCCATATCTCATTGTATATGCACTGTTCTGCACCGTATCAAACTGTTTTTGCACCGTATCAAACTGTTCCTGCACCATATCAAACTGTTCCTGCACTGTTTCAGGTTGTGTTCAGCACTGTATCAAACTGTTTCTGCACCGTTTCAGGTTGTGTTCAGCACTGTATCAAATTTTTCTGTACCGTTTCAGACTGTTTCAATATTGTTTCAGACTTTTTCAATGTCATTTCAGACTATTTCAGCTCCGTATCGAACATTATCTAACTGTTTCAATGCAGTTTCAGGTTGTTTCAGCATTGTATCTAATCGTTTCTGCACAGTTTCAGACTGTTTCAATAGTTGTTTAAGATTGTTTCAACGATGTTTCAGACTGTATCATACTGAAGTTTCATTTAGATTTATATGTTTCTGTTTTCTAAATAATTTCACCTTTTTTGTTATTTTACATTATTTTTTACATTTTGTTTCAGAATTTTTCAACAGTTGTTTCAGATTATTTCCACGTCGTTTCAGACTGTAACCTATTATTTCAACGCCTTTTTAGGTTATTTCAACAGCTTTTTCTGATTGTTTCAACAATTTTTCAACTGTATCATACTGTTTGAAACTGTTTCATAACCTCTTCAAGTTGTTTCAGACTATTTTAGCAGTGTTGCATTTGTTCGGATCAGAAAAATGCAGCAATTGTTCTCAAATTTGTTCATATCAATTTCCCTCATACCCAATTTCCAATTCCTTACCGTTCCCATCACTTCACCGCCACTGTCAGACCAGTCACCATCGCTCACCAATGCTGCAATACAATCGAAGACACAGTTCTAAATTCAGGAGACTCAGGTACGATTTCCTCTTCTCCTTATCAATCCCGTTCACCCCCGCACAAATCTCGATTCCCTTCTCCCCTATTCGATCTGTCATCTCCCATTTTGCTAACAACTATTTGTTCACAAGTGACTTCAGAGGAGAGGAGACTGCTGGTGAAGCCGATGATGGAGTGGAATAGGTGATCTGCCGAAGGCGATGCTGGCGGCGCCGTCGCCATTGCGACGCCGATATGGATCTGATCAAGAAACGTCATGGATCAGTCGTAACGAGCTTGAGTTGAGATTCCTCGTGAGTGGTTAACTTGGATCGTGTTGGGGGTGGGGGTGATGTTCTGTATCGGGGGGGTGGTGGTGGTTCTGATTTTGTTTGGGATCGGTGATAGTGGTGGTGGAGTTGTGGATCTGAGAGGGTGGTGGTTGATTTGGTTGGGAAATGGAGAAAGTGTTTAGGGGTTTTTAGGAGAGTGGGTGTAAGTGTGTATATTAAATATTGTCATTTTGCTAGGAAAAATATTGCTATGCCTTGTAATTTGAAAAGTATTGCTATTTTATTGTAATTAAGTGTTCAAATTTGTATATTTTTGTAAAAAACCCTTAACTTATAATGAAGGCAAATTCTTTTGGGCTTAATATATTGGTCATTGCGGACCTCTTGCAGTACTTCCTATACTGTTGTTCTCCTTGCCACTTTTTTAAATATGACCATTTACACCATTAACACCTCATTAGACTCTTATTACCGTAGTATAAAGTTTAATCAAACAAAATAATGAAAGAATGAAAATAGAAATTAATTTGGAGATACGAAAAAAGTGAATTTGACTTTAAGGCTTTCGTTTGCTTGTGCACCATCCTTCTTGTCATGGCCCCCGGTGGGCGAGCGGTACCAATACGGTGGCTCAAAACAAAGGAAAGGGAGCCGCCTTTGTTCCTAGGGGTGGATGTTTCGAATGTGGGGGTCCTCACAGGGATTGCCCTGAAAGGAGGAAGCTGAATGCCCATGAAACTCTTGACGAAGAAGAAGCAGACGAAGAGGATGAGGATGACGGTGAGGCTTCGATTGGTGCGTTCTCGCACACATTCTATTCTATCTCTCAAGAAGTGGGTGAATCAAGTACTGCGGGTCTTCGGTTGAAGAAGGAAGCCGATCATGCTGGTCAGAAGAAGAATTCTGAAACCGATGCCAAACTCCGGGTTGGCAAAAGTAAGGGACTTATGTACATCGACGTTCGGGTTAACGGCAAGCCTGTTCGTGCGATGATAGACACAGGTACTACTCATAATTATTTGGCTGCTACAGAGGTGGAGCGACTAGGGCTCGTCGTGGAGAAGGGTCGTGGTCGAGTGAAAGCTATTAACTCCCCAGCTCAACCTGTTGGAGGTGTGACGAAGGGAGTCCCAATCAAACTGGGCCCCTATGAAGGGAAGACTACGTTATCTGTAGTCACGATGGACGATTTCAAATTGATTCTTGGTTTGGAATTTTTGCGGGAGACTCAAACTGCAGTTTTCCCGCATGGCAATGCCCTACTTATCATGGGGGCAAAACCATGCACGGTTTCAACTTTGTCTGGGAAGTTGAACGAGAGGAGCATCTCGGCTATGCAATTGAAGAAAGGTGTCAAGAGACAAGAACCAACATTCTTGGCTACCTTATGCTTGGACGAGATTGAGCGGGCATCTGGCCCTATCCCTTCTGCTGTGAAGGATATGTTGGTGGACTTTGAAGATGTGATGCCACCAGAAATGCCTAGGCGACTGCTGCCTAAGAGAGACGTGGATCACCAGATTGAATTGGTGCCTGGCGCAAGGCCTCCTGCCCGTGCGCCGTATCAAATGTCACAACCCGAACTCATCGAGCTTCAGAGACAATTGACGGAAATGCTGGATGCTGGAATTATTGTGCCCTCTAAGTCTCCTTATGGATCGCATGTGCTATTTCAAAAGAAGCACGACAGCTCCTTAAGGCTCTGTGTGGACTATAGAGCATTGAATAAAATTACTGTGAAGAACAAATATCCTATTCCCTTGATGGCGGACTTATTTGACAAGCTGGATGGTGCTACGATATTCTCAAATATAGACCTGAGATTAGGTTATTGGCAGGTACGTATCGCTGAAGGAGATGAGCATAAAACAACATATGTCACGAGATATGGATCATTTGATTTTCTAGTTATGCCGGTCGACCTAACTAACGCTCCAGCAACGTTTTGTACGCTGATGAAACAAGTTTTCCGGGAGTTTATAGATGAATTCATGGTTTTCTATCTGGACGATATTGTGATTTATAGCAAGAGCATGGAGGATCATATGATGCATTTGAAGAAGGTCTTGACAAGACTAAGGGAGCACGAGCTATATGCCAAGCCGTCGAAATGCGCTTTTGCCCAAAAGCAGATCGATTTCCTTGGGCATATAGTCGGAGAGGGACAAATCAAGATGGATGACGGGAAAATTCAGGCAATTACTGATTGGCAACCACCAACTGATATTCATGCCCTAAGATCTTTCTTGGGCCTATGTAATTTTTATCGGCGGTTTGTGAAGGATTATTCTCTTATCGTTGTGCCCTTGACGGAACTTTTGAAGGACACACCATGGGAGTGGTGTCCAAGGCGTGAGAGGGCCTTTGCTACTTTGAAGAGGGCTATGTCAAACAGCCCGGTTTTGGCCCTTCCTGATATGGCCAAGCCGTTTGAAGTATAGACTGATGTCTCAGGCTTCGCACTTGGTGGAGTTTTGATGCAAGAAGGGCACCCGGTTGCTTATGAGAGCCGGAAATTGAAGGATGCTGAGCGGCGTTATGCCGCCCACGAAAAGAAGTTGTTGGCTGTGGTCCATTGCTTGCGTCTATGGCGCCCTTACTTATTAGGAGCACCCTTTGTTGTTAAGACTGACAGCACTGTTGTCAGCCATTTTATGACACAGCCAAAACTGAATGGGAGGCAGGCAAGATGGCAGGAGCTTCTTGCCGAGTTTAATTTCCACTTGGAATACAAGAGTGGGAAGTTAAACCAGGCTGCTGATGCGCTAAGTCGGAGAGCCGACTTAGCCACGGTGTGTGTACTCGCCGCCCTTAGGGGAAACGAGGTAACCACCAATATTAAGGATCAGATCAAGGATCTTCTTGGTCGTGATCCTGCTGCTCAAGATATGATCAGCCTTGTGGAACAAGGGAAGACGCGGCAGTTCTATATGGATGATGGTTTTCTCAAGACAAAAGGGAAGCGGATATATGTGCCAAAGGGAGGTGATTTGTGGAAGACCCTATTGAAAGAATGTCATGATACCCTCTAGGCCGGCCATCCTAGAATGGATAGGACTCTGGCGCTACTTCAACGCGCGTATTATTGGCCCCAGATGGCAGATGATGTAGATCAATATGTACGAACCTGTTTGGTTTGCCAGAAAGACAAACCAGACCGCTTGACACAAGCGGGATTATTGCAGCCGCTACCTGTCCCACAAAGGCCTTGGGAAAGCGTCTCTCTTGATTTCATCACCAGATTTCCCAAGGTCGGAGATTTAACCACTATTCTAGTAGTGGTTGATCGATTTTCTAAATATGCAACTTTTATAGCAGCCCCAAAATATATAGCAGCTGAAGAGACGGCCAGGCTCTTCTTTGCTCATGTGGTGAAGTATTGGGGGCTACGTCGAGATATTGTTAGTGATCGCGACTCGCGATTCACTAGTAATTTTTGGATTGAGCTCTTTAAGTATCTCGGGTCTAAGTTAAGCCACAGCTCCAGTTTTTATCCCCAATCTGATGGCCAGACGGAGCGGTTTAACGGGATGCTTGAAGAATATCTCAGGCATTTTGTCACTGGATCGCAGAAGAATTGGGTGAAGCTACTGGATTCTGCTCAGTTGTGTTTCAATACCCAAAAGTGCTCAAGTACCAACAAGAGTGCTTTTGAAATTATCACGGGACAACAACCTCTTCTCCTGCATACTGTTGATGCACCAAATGTGTCAAAGTCTCCTAGAGCTGCGAGTTTCTCAAGGGAGTGGAAGAGAAATCTAGAGATAGTGCGGAGCTATCTTGAAAAAGCACAGAGGAGGATGAAAAAGTATGCAGATCAAAACCGGCGTTTTGTGGAGTATAAAGTTGGGGATAAGGTGATGGTAAAGATCCCCAAGAGATATCTGTTCGCGGGAGCTCATGACCCGCGTCTTTTGCAGAAATACATTGGACCTCTGTCCATTGTGAAATGTGTTGGTAAAGTTTCCTATCGAGTTGAATTACCAGCTTGGTGGAAAATCCATCCTGTTTTCCATGTCAGCCTGCTGAAGCCTTTCCAAGAAGACAAGGATGATCCTTCCAGAAGCCAGCTCACAATGCCGAGCATCAGGAAGAACAAGTGGTCAGGGAAGAAAGTAGCAGAAGCTATCATAGATGACCATGTTATTCATGCCTCAAGGAAAGATCACCAGGAATTTTTGGTGAAATGGAGCGGATGTGATGCAGAGGAGAACAACTGGGAGAGGGGAACTGACCTCAAAGCCTTCAAGGACCTGATGTAAGAATTTATGGACTTACACATACATATGTATCAATAATAATTGTATATTGACTGCTATCATTAAAGGAGGTCCCAATTAAGTGATCTACTAAAGTTTAAAGTTGAGGGGCCTAATTAAATACCTCATAAAGTATGGGTCTTATGTGTAGATACCCTGATGCATATTCTAATTAAATGATGGGCTTAATTAGAAATACATAAAGTGTGTGCAACTATAAATAGGGTTATGGTCCCCAAACCAGACGAGGGGTTTCTTTTCTAATATCCCATCGTTGGAAGAGTGACAGCCACCCCACGTAATGGTTTGGAAGACTTAACCGCGAGACGGCAGGACTTCACCCATTCCTATAGATTCAGGTACGCTTCCGCATTTAGTTTATCTTTCTTGATGATTTGACATGATAGGTCCTTGGGGTAGATGTCATTTAGTCTACACTTTAGTTTTAACAAGTGGTATCAGCGCCAGGTTCGTGTTAAATCATTGAAATAATTTTTTCTTTTCTAAAAGCATATCTATTGTTATAAGAGAATGAAAAACAGAAAAGTTAGGTCAACTGCATCTACGGCATAACTCGTAAGGTATTCGGGAATGGAGGCATGACCTCCTTAAGGTGTATCGCTAATTTTGTGGATTGTTGCTGCCGAACAATGTTTGCCTGTAGTCATGTAGATTAAAGTTTTTGTTAATTTTGGAAACACAAAAAAAAAAAAAATGGTATGCAGCAGATAATTTGGTAAGTGCCAACGTGTTCTAGGTTTAGTGGAATGAGGTTTTTTAACCTCCGTTTAGATTATGTGACTAGAAAAGGCCACAAGAGTTTGGGGTTTCGTGCAACGATATTGGTCAAATTTTTGTTTGGCAATAAAGGTTTTCACCTCCTATACGCTGCCAGAAAAGTGGTCACAAAGTGCATAATTTTTTAGTGTATTAATATTATAATACTTCATCGATGAGAAAAAGTAATGAAGCCTTCAAGTTTCAGAACATATGGCGTTAATTTTGTGACCTAAGGCTTCAAGTTTCAAAATATATTTGGACCTGCCAAATTTTATTTAAAGGTTCTTTCTTGGATTAAGTTCGCATTTATTATTTTCAGCAACTAAATAAAATGGCAGGATTTGTAAGGCGAATAATTTGGGGCCCACCATTATTTAGTTGGCTTGAGAATTTAATAATTCTTATTTGGTGGATTTAAATTTGGATATTGGTATGGTTATATATATTTTGAAATAAATAAATTGAAGCTTGATGTCGCCAAAGTGACCTCTCTTGTGGAGATTTACTTGTCTTAAAATATAAAATGTTGTGTACGTGTAACCTATGTAAATGTTGATCGACCCAAAGGAAGATCAATGTTTAACAGAATTGCATGTACATCTTTGTGGTAATAAACATGTGATGATTATTTGGTTTTACGTATGAATAATAAATCAGCCCAAAGGAAGATTTACTATTCGACATGTTCTTTATTATCAGTGTTTTATTACTACGTCAAGATATCACTTACAAGTTAATGTTTTGTCCAAAGATGAAATATTAATGGAGTGTCCGGTATCTTGAGATGGGGTTTACCTTTATTCAAATTTATTTTCAATTCGGTTTAAGTCTTATGTGAGCATGTCATGTTATTTATTGTTCTCTGATTTAGCTAAAATTACTACTCAAAATATTAATGCCAACATCAACACAATGTACTAAATGACACTAAGTTTAGTCATGGCAAGAGAACCTTAATATTGTTCTCGGAGTCATGGATCTTGACAGGACATTAAAGATAGATTCTCCACCATTTTTAAGGATAGAGTACCTCTGATGAAAAGAGGGAGATAAAAAGGTGGGAGAGATTGCATGTCTATGATTATCATGACGAAAGCCTTTTCAGGAACTTTCAAGGGCACTCTGTCTAACAAGATTATGACAATTAAGAAATTCATGACCAAATTAAAGAGGATTTTGTCAAGAATGAAAAGATAAAAATTATACACTCTTGACAAATCAAATTTCAATAAGGTTCATAAAGTAAGAAAGTTTCAGTTACGGTAATAACATAAAGAATTAACTAAGGAAGGTTGTTTCTTAAGTGGAGTTGCATGTTATTAGGATGTTCTTCTTAACTTTGTTTGTTATGGGGTTAATTTGGATTTCGTACCAAGACACACATTGTTGATAGATTCTAGTATAACACCTCACATCAGTGTGTCTATGCAAGGATGTATGAATTGTCGAAAGCCTAATGATGGTGAAAGATACATCTATGGTGGTAACGATAACTCGGTTAAGATTGAAGCTATTGAAACTCTTAGATTATTGTTAAGACCTAGTTTATATTTGAATTTGAGTGAGACTTATGTTGTCTGTTTCTTTAAACGGAATATAATTTTCATTTCAAGGTTGGACAAATTCGGTTATTGTTGTTCATTTGACATGAAAATATTGTCTCTCTCATAATTCAAAATTGGTTGGTTCGAATTCTTTATGAGGTTACAATAATCTAAAGTTTTCCTATATATAGTCACTTCATTTAAAGAATCCTTGCATGTTTACTAACCGATGAGATTTTGCTTCGTTATGATACAATATATTAAGTCATATCTCTAAATGGAGAAAAAGAGATTTGTGTCTGACAGCAGTCTCGACCCTATTAATTTTATCAAGTTTTTGATATATGCGTAAATCGCATAAAAAAAAAATAAATCTTAACAGATTTGGAACCAACAAGAAATTATACGTCTTAGAACTTTTATAGATTTGGTATTTCTGGACAATTCTCTATAGTTTCTTAGAATGGTTAACTATATCTCATAATGTCCATAGACAACTTTTCAAGATATGGCTTCTTTGTTTAATTCATTAGAAAAACTGCAACTTATTACTTAACAGAGTTCCGGCTAAAGGCAACTGAAAAGATCATTTATGTGTTTTGGATAAGCATTGGTCTTGTTTAAAGTATTTACACATTTAGGAATGTCCAGCTGAGGCAAGGCCTTCTAGGCCAAAAGAAATGAAACTGGACAAAGAAACTTTCAGTTGCTATGTTATTGGATACTCTGAAAAATTTAGGGCTTACAAGTTTTAGGATCCCACAGCTAAGGCTATTATGAGACGAATAATGTACAGTTCTTTGAGGATGTTGAGTTTGAGGGGAAGAAAGAATAACACTGTCTTGGAAAAGGAATATGTTGATATTCATCAGATTGCTATTGACTAAGCTCAGAAACAGTTTACTATACCTGAGATAGTTCAAGAAGAAACTCCGGATCAAGACAATGTCATTGAACTTCACGTTCAAAAAGTTATTTCCGAAAAACAAACTCCACAGCCTCAAGAAACAGTGCTATTAAAAGATATATATATATAGAGAGAGAGAGAGGAGAAGTGCAGTTTCAGATAATTATATTGCGTTTCTCTAAGAACATAAAGTTGGCATTAGGATGATGAAAGATGATTCTGTCAACTTTTGTCAAGCCATGAAAAGTTCTGACTCTCAAAGGTATATTGATACCATGAATAAAGAGATGAAGCACATAAAGGATAATGATGTGCGAGACCTTGTCCAGTTGGCTGAAGGTGCGAAGCTCATTGGTTGAAAATGGATATTTATAACCAAAAGGGATTCGAAAGACAATGTGGATAGATATAAGTCACGTCTTATCGCTAAAGGCTTCACTTAGAAATAAGAAGGCATCAATTATAAAGAGACTTTCTCTTCGGTTTCATTGAAAGACTCTTTCATGACTATAATGGCATTGATCAAATATTTTGATATTAAGCTACATAGATGGATACAATATTGTTGTTCTCAATGGTTATTTTGATGAGTAAATGTGCAACTAGAAAACTTTGTATTTTATAATGCAAAATCAATGATTTGCAAATCAAAGAAATCCATCTATGTGTTTAAACAAGCGTCTTATCAATGGTATCACAAATTTCATTAAGTTATTATCTCATTTGGTTTCGAGATAAATCTTGGTGATTATTTTGTATACCACAAGGTCAGTGGGAGTAAGCATATTTCTCTGGTTTTGTATGTCTATGATATACTTCTTGGTCCATACATTATAGGCTTGTTGTGTAAGTCCAAGATATTTTTGATAAAGAATTTAGAGATAAAATATCTTGGTGATGCAAGTTTTGAATAAGGATTCAGCTACATTGAGATTACTCTCGAGGAACTTTTGGATTATCACAAAAGCCTATATTGAAAAGGTATTAAAGATTTGATATACAAGATTTCAAATCAGGCGATACCCCTATGCTAAAGAAGAAAGGTTCAGTCTCAACAGTGCTCTAAGAATGATTTTGTAATTAAGAAAATGCAAAAGATTTATTGTGCTTTAGTTACAGATGTCTAATGCATACTTAGGTTTGTATGCGTTCAAATATTGTGTGAATTATTGGGATGTTTGGCATATATTTGAGTAATGCTGAAATTAAGAATTAAGGAGTAGCCAACGGTTTATGTTGTAATTACAGAGAACAAAAGATTTTAAGCTCACATACAGGAAGTCGGAAAAGTTAAAGATAATCAAGTATTTAGATACCGACTTCACTAAATGCCAAGATAGTGCAAAGGCTATATTTGTATACTTGGTGGATGAGCTATATAAGGAAGAGTGTTATATGGACACTCATAGCTCATCTCACCATGACAGTAAAGTTTATGGTGCATTATAAGGCATCAAAGTTATGGAATATGACCGCAGAATCTTGTCATTGGCTACAAATTAAGGATAAAGCTGAAAGACACTAAGGTTATTTTGTGATAATAAGTTAACAATCTCATATTCCAATAACAACAGGAGTTCGGTAAAGTCAAAGCACATTGACATAAAGTTCCTGGTTGTTAAAGTTAGAGTTCAGAGTGGTCAGGTGTCTATAGAACATAATATAACAAACTCCATATTATGGATCCACATACTAAGGGACTACCACCGAAGGCTTTTCATGAGCATAGTGCTCATAGAGGTGGCATATCGGTTAAGGATATTCAGTTTCAGTGGGAGTTTGTAACCTTTTAATGTTCTTTTATATAGACACACTTCAGTTTTGGTTTATGGTTTCAGGTTTACGATTTCAGTTTAAGGAAATTTCTGCAGAAATAAAGTATTCGGTAAATTTTCCACTCTGACTTGTTTTTCGGTTGGACCATTTGGAAATAGGCATGTCTAGATCACATTACATGTAATTTCCATGCTACGCATCCATACTTGATCTATGTCATTTGGTTATGTTGGTATACGTGATCAAGGAAGGTTTAGTTGCGATATAAATGCAGCAAAAGCCGCCTTGGTTCTATATTGACATGATTGATGGACGAGATTGTTTAGAGGTACTTCAGTTTATGATAGCAAATATTTGGAGCTCATAAGGTGATATACAATTATAAGGCTATGTGTATATATGTGTAGTCCAAGTGGGAGATTGTAAGAATTTATGGACTTACACATACATATGTATCAATAATAATTGTATGTTGACTGCTATCATTAAAGGAGGGCCCAATTAAGTGATCTACTAAAGTTTAAAGTTGAGGGGCCTAATTAAATACCTCATAAAGTATGGGTCTTATGTGTAGATACCCGGATGTATATTCTAATTAAATGATGGGCTTAATTAGAAATACATAAAGTGTGTGCAACTATAAATAGGGTTATGGTCCCCAAACCAGACGAGGGGTTTCTTTTCTAATATCCCATCGTTGGAAGAGTGACAGCCACCCCACGTAATGGTTTGGAAGACCTAACCGCGAGACGGCAGGACTTCAGCCATTCCTATAGATTCAGGTACGCTTCCGTATTCAGTTTATCTTTCTTGATGATTTGACATGATAGGTCCTTGGGGTAGATGTAGTTTAGTCTACACTTTAGTTTTAACACCTGATAGCTGATTATCTTGCAAGGAAGGCGCCGAAGACGTCGCCAACTCAGGTGGGGGAGAATGTCATGGGCGGCCTCTCTGCCGTGCCTCATGACTCCTTAGGCGTACCCCGTGGTGCCCTGGCAAACCTCAAGACACCTAGTGCCACGGTTGTGGTCGCGCCAAGAACTACATGCGCATCTGCGTGTGTCGCCCCACCGGTTGTGCGTGCCAGCGTGTAGCAAGCTGACAGCAACCTCAAAGCCTGCCATCAGCCAGCGCCCGCGCGCCCCGCACTTGAGTGCGCCAACGCCATGCGACCTGCGGATGCGCGCCACAATGCTGCCCAACCCGCACTGGAGTGCGCCTATGCCATGCGTCCAACGCAGGCACACCTCAACGCAGATTGCCCCGCGCCTGCGCGCGCCAAAGCCTTGCGCCCTGTGCGCAAGCCATGAACACGCAGACAAGGATGCGGCCCCTCAAAGTGCCGCACATCATGTAAATATAGTTAGGTTTATCTTTCTATATTTTTCTAGTATGATTGTCTAGCCCCTTAGCGTTTGTTGATATGACATGATTTATTTTTTAAGAACATATATAGGGGGTATAAGGATTCGAACAAACTGTACGCTGCTTTCATATTTCTGCTCTGGTGTATCACCCCCTCGACACCACATTGGCTTTCTTGTAATCGGTTGGCTTTTGATTAATGCAACGACTTTCATTTTCAATTGCTTTTTTTATACACACTGTGATTGACACCGATTTTTCCGCACGGCACTGACACTCTAGTCTAGCGTGCGGAGGGGACCATTGGCCGACATACGTTGCCATTCTAAGCAAACTCAAGAAGGCGCCGCGTAACAATATATATGCAAAAAGGGGCTGCCCAAGGCAATTACAAGGGGAAAGGGGCGTGCCTATCACAAGCCAAGGCCACTTCACATCTGAGCCACGTTCTTACTACGTTTTCCCACATTCCACAGATTTCCAGTGCACTCAGTTGTAACTGTCGCTCTTGCGTTGCACGCTTGCCTACACATATCCTATGCCGGCACCCATGGTGGCACTCATTTGCACGCATGTGCTTGCCTCAGACACTCTCTTCTGGTCGCAGTGCCTATGCCACTGCACACATACCTTTTCCAAGTGCCATGTGCTTGCCCTTGTCATGCCAATGTCTTGTCGGACCTTGGCACACGCCACACGCTAGTGTGCCTATTTCAAAGTTGCTCGACACCCATGCCATATCATGGTGCCATCACTTGCCCACAACCTTTTTCCATGCCTTTGTCAAACTCGTCTTGCCATCGACAATGCCACCCTCATTGTCCCGCATGCTGATTTCCATCCGCACCTAGGATAATGGCAAGGCCATCATGTCAAATACTTGTCACCGTCACGCCATGTCAAGTCTCAAACACTTCCCTAGTTTAAGCTCTCTTTATTAAAAGAAGCTTCTTTGTCGTATCATCAAACTAATGGAAGTAAACGTTTTGGAGGAAAAAAAATAACTGCCATACAGAAGTGAAACGATGTTACTGGTGACACTAATGATAAGTGGTACCAAATAAACATTTTCATCCATAAAATGATCATGTACTAATTTTCTTGAGTCAAGGCAAAGATATTATGTCGAATGTAAACGCCAAACCTCGTACCCTTTGGAATCAAATATTTTCCCTCTCGTCGAAGGACAATTAAAATGGAGAGATGCAATAATAAAAGCAAAGAGAAGTTATGCAATAGTTCAAGATGTATAAACTAAACAGTTTGTTATAACCTTAGAAATTTTGAAGGATGCGACTTGCTAGGTACGCAATGTATTTGATGCTCGTTATCGGGAATAGTTAGTAGTGATAATTCACTCTAGTTAAGGTATCTCTCACAATGGATTTATTTAGATGCGTAATATTACTCGAGTATATGGTTTACATGAAGAGATTACAAAAAGGTAGTAATATTATCTGACAGTCATGTCATACAAGTTATTTGGCAAGATGACAAGGAGAAAGCATTATTCACACAATTTACAACAACCTTAATTTACCCACAGCTTTCCTATTACCCCTTGCAAAATCAAATACCCCTACACATGCATCCTTGATTTCCCTCTTCATCTATCATTGCAAATTATAACCTAGTGCATAATCTTGATACATCCCTTCAGTCTGCTGAACAATATTATTGGAAGAGGAACCCCAAGAATTTGAGGAAGTTGTATTCGTATCAAAGTCATTAGACCACCATGCCAAGTTGTCCCTGCTAGAGGATCCATCCATCTCTTTGAAACAATCAAATTGATCAGCTATTAATCCCTTGTTGTTTATGAGAATAAGATCATCGATCTCGGCTTGAGTAAACCCTTGAATACCCTGGATTTCTCCCGTGTTTTCTTGCCCTATGTTTGTGTCAAGAACATCTTTTTGATTGCTAAAGTCAATTGGACTATCTGAAGATGATATTCCATTATTCACGGTGCTTTTTTCAACTTCATTATTCACCTTGAATCTAGTACTCATGGTATTAGCAAATTCATTGATCCCAACTTTTTGACCTAGTTGATCAACTTGGTTTGCACTAGGAGATATCTGTGCGAGAAGAGATGATTGATTCTCAATACTTAAGCCAGTAGCTTGTAGGGTTTGGATCATTTTTTGTTGAAGAGGGGTTAACTTAGGCCAAAGTGCTGGATTATTATAGAAAGAAAGAGGGTTTTGAAGGCTTTGGAGTTGCATATGAAGTTGGAGCCTTTCGAGAGCCGAGTTGCTTAGGTTTTGAAGTAAGGAATTTTCTTCTAATCCATTTGTTTCCTTAAGATCTTGACCTCCAGCAAGCAATAATCTGTTCATTTGAGATTGTTTTCTCTTTCCAAGCAACTTCTTCTTCAATCTAGTGTTCCAGTAGTTTTTGATATCATTGTCTGTTCTTCCAGGAAGTTGTGCAGCAATAATAGACCACCTAAAAGTTTCGCAAAAGGGTTTTAAACATAATTAGTTTATGTTAACTCTGACAAAGGAATTTGGATCATCAAAAAACAACATGAAGAAAAGGTCTTAACAACCTTGGAAATGAAAGAAAATATTACTTTGTTCACAAATAATGATCTCTAACAAGGACTAAAGGACAAGTATATTTAGTTGATTTCCTTTACATTTGTTGTTATTGTTTGTGTTTATCTATGAGAGAAAGATGAATATACCTGCTACCAATACTAATATAGAGGCTGCAGATGATGTTGTCTTCTTCTTCAGTAAATCCACCATGTCTAATATTAGGTCTTAAGTAATTGAGCCATCTAAGCCTGCAGCTTTTTCCACATCTCTTAAGCCCTGAAATAATATTTTTCAAATATCAATCAAATAAGGGTATTTTTTGATCGAAACAATTAATGGATAGTGAGACAAGGGGAAAGAGATGATACCTATTTTCTGGGGAAGGGCAATCCAGTTGTTACCAGTGCCATGTTCTTCAATATAAGCCTTAAGTCTTGCATCTTCTTCTGGTGACCATGGACCCTTCTTCACACTTGCTTTGTCACAACATGGAGCTCTACCCATCTTTAATATTTTTTTCCCTTCTACTAATTTGCTTCCAAAAGGTATTTTCTTGAACTTGTGATTAATTGTTGGTTGAAAAATGTTGGAAGAGAAGACTTGTTTATATAGGTAGAAAGAGTGGGTGATGTGATGCTTTTGAAAACCAAAAAAGTCTTCTCCTCTAGGGTTCATGTGTTTCCCTCTTACTCTGTCATTTTTGGATTAGCTCACTGCTAATATTTTTTAATTTAAAACCTGACAAAGAACTTTGCAAATTTCTTTCAAACTATAATATTCTAATCACTTGCTTTTTCCATAATACGTTATCTTAGTATGTGGATGAAATTCTACAGCTAAAATCAAGAAGGAAGCCTCCATCCTCTTAGTTTGTCGCCAACCGTGCCCTTAAAATCTTTGTATTATTGGCCTACTTTCTTTAGGTATTGATGCAGACAAAGATAAATTTAATTGCTCCCAAATAACATTTACAGCACATATCATCTTCATTCCACTTGAATCTTAATAATGACTAATGAGTATAGCATTTTAAGTATTTTCAGTTCTAAATTATATGCAGTGCCACATTTTAGAACCTAAGCATATACGTACGAGGTATGAATAAAAGGGAAATAATTGGTAAATTTTAGCTAACAGCCAGGGCTGCATCAAGTTCCTTTGTTTTTTCACTTAACATGTATTTCCCGAATCCCGATTCTTATGCTCAAAAAAAATATGATTTTTTTTTTCAATGACTCAGAGTAGCTCTCAAGTAGTTCAAGTTCTACAAGTTTATGGTTCGATTGATTTTCAAAAGCTGGGATGAGTGACTTTGTTTACGTACTTAATTTCGTATATAAGGGGAAACATGACATAAATATTGTAGAGCGACACATTATGTGGCTGAACTGTTTGGACTCCAAAAAGTCTGGTGGACTAATTTCAGGAATTTGAGGATACTTTTGCTTTCTATTCCTAATTCTAACTCTACACTATTACGTATATTGGTATAAACTAACGGCGCCCCAAGATTGTATTTTGCTCTTTAGTGATGCAGGTTTACATAAAAAAAGGGGAGTATTATTCTGGTGGCTATGAATATATAGTTGCGTGGTCTACTACTTCGTGCCCATGGCTCAATTTGTAGGGTATTTCACGTCTGTTGAAGAGATTGCTATTAGGAGATCGCACTAGAATGAGCAATTTATTATAGGTGGACAACGTGTCGGATATGTTTCTTAGAAAGTTCATTGCTTCACGGAGGGTAGATGCTATGTGGGAAGACATTTGAAGGCTTATATGTATGTTGTCTCTTAATTTTGTAAATAGTGTATAGTCTAGCTAAGTATGTTAGTTCTTGTTAAATGATTTATTTGGGAAAATATATTGCCAAGTTAAATTCTGTGTGTTAAATTGTTAAATGATGTTACTTGGATTCTTTGCTTTATCGACGAGGAATTAATAGACTACCGGTTGGTTTTGGAAACAGAAAACAGTTTGGACTCCAACTTGATAGGCTTTTTATGTCAGCCAACTTGCATACATTGACAATTTTTCACATATTCATAGTGGTTCATTTTGGTGGAACCAGCTTATGTACTTCAAGTAATTGGCTTTGGGCAAGTGGAGAATATGAGAAAGCCAACTAAGAAATTCAATTGTATTTCTCTACTTGGTCTGCATATGAGGTTGTGATCCTAAAAGATTTGCAAATAATACTTATTTTAGTGAACTTCTTTTACAAAAAGTGTCTTTGGAGGTTCAATAACTTTGTTTGAAGTGAAAGAGCTAACTGCAAAAACGTACAGGTGATTAATTAATTAGAAAAAGAAAATTACCAATTTGTCTTAGCAATTCATCATCTAGTTGATGAAGCGTATAAAAAGAAATTGGCTCTTTGTTACCGTTGCTTTAATTAGCATAGAATCAAGATGAATAATTTCAAAATAAAATATTTATTGTAAAAAATCCCAGTTTAAAAGTCATTTTCATTTATCAGCCCCGTCATAAACGCACCTCAAAAGTCTTGTTTGATGCAATATACTAGTAATAACATCATACTATATCAACGAGTTAAGTCGCTGATTACGGCAATATAAGGGTAATTTCCATAGTTTATTAGTTTCTTTTTAGACACCCTAATTGAAACAATTAGTTGGCTAGGGTTTCAATCAAGATATATAACAACATTGAAATAACTCTTCAAAAAGATATGTAAGAATAAAACAAATGAGTATATTCTAAAAAATTCAAAGCTTTTCCGGAGAGAACAAGCCTTCATTGACCTTGGTCCCTACTATATTATTATCCTAATAAAAAACAATTTGTGTATTAAATAAGATTATTAGGACAAAGAGGTCCAAAGAACCGCACTTGCATAGAAATAACAAGCAGAAAACTATCAAAACTTCAAAAGGTGTTAATAAATTAATGAGCAAATGGACTCAGATCTTTAGGAAGAAGAAAACATCCTTCTGTTTGTCTTTCTCCAGCCAAGAATCTCTCTCTCTCCATTGACACAGGCATTTTCATGCATCATCAACAAGACCCCAACACTTGGCTGGTAGAAATAATAATATTGATTATAAGAAGATAAGCATGGCTCACTGTTAGCTAATTATAGCAAAATAATAATGTGGTACCATTGGTGATAACTTAAATTGACTTTACTTTATGCAGCTAAATTAATACATCTAGCTCGGGGTGGGGAATCAGGGCAGCATACCTTTTGGGTCTCCTTCAACCAAAACAACCCCACATTTTTTCCTAACCCCGCATATAGTAGAAATGATTAGTTTTTTGACCTAAGTATGTGCCTTTTGACTTCTTGGAAGATCAATCGTCACCCGTTGCTTAGGGCTAAAAGATATTAGCGGATTAGTATAACGACTTGTGTCAAATGTCAAGGTATTGTCCGCTCTGACTAATCCAACTTGGCCAACTTGAGGCTTTCGGACCTCATGGTTTAATCCCCTCTAGCTCTAGCCCAAAAAGGGCCTCAATAGTCTGAATCATGAACTCACCCTTATATTGTCCGTAACTTTCCCCTCCATATTTCGACTAGGAGTTGCCTAAAGCAAAGTTTACAGCAAATCCTTCGAGTTCAACCACCAGCATGCCAAAGGTTGTTGCTCACCCTTTTAGAAACTCAACGTCCTCACTAAAGTTTGGCCAACCCTTTGCACTATTCTGACACTGCCACCTGGAACGGTCCTGACCCAACTGTCAAGGTATTATTCGCTGCCCGACTCACTAAGCCACTTAAGGCTTTTGGTCCTCACGACAGTGTTTTATCTCTTTTGGTTCAAAGTGCAAAATGCATCTCAAGAGTTGAATCCTAAACCCGTCCTCATATAACCCCTAACTTTCCCTTCCACATTCTTATATGGGATGATTTGCCTAAGAAAGGCTTCATAGCAAACTCATACGTCAAGTTTAACCACCAGCGATCGATGGGTTCTTACAATCAATTAGTATTAGTTTTCATATATTTCACGAAGGGGATCGCAAACTGGTAATACGAATCTTCAATGGTGTAAAATAAAGTACTGTTCAACTTAATATCTGTCTCCCTTGTTAAAGCAGACTTGTCAAATCAAACTAAGCAGTTTTATAAAAGTTACTCCAATATCTGTTTCGTTTTAATTGTCTCTTTTTAATTTTTAGTATTCATTAGAAAAATCAATATATACCGTGCATGTTTTATCAAATTATTCTTGTTAAATACTTTTTGAGAATTGAACAATACTAAAACGAACTAGTACCTTTAATGATTAAAGTTATAATTGAAAACAACTAACAAATTTAATCTATACATGTCAATCGGGCCGGGCTAGCTCGATACCGGACCGGACCGTATAAGTAGCCGGAGATAAGGAGGAAGTGGGTTGCGGGCCGAGCCGGGCTTAAGAAAAAAGACCGGTTAGCCCGGACCGGTAAAAGACCGGTCTTTGGTCCACCGGTGGACCGGACCGGTTTTTTCATAGAAAAATTATACTATATATCGAGGGAAATTGAAACATGCTTTTGCCAAGAATCATACAAAATATAATGTACTCCCTCTGTCCCAATTTATATGTCACACTTTCCTTTTTGGTCTGTCCCAAAAAAAATGTCACATTTCCTTATTTGTCAACTATTTAATGTACTATCTCTATTTTACCCCTATTGAGCCCTACTTCTTTTAAAAGTCACAAACAACTTTTTGATTACTACAATCTTGTCTCTTACTTTTTCAAGGGTAAATTTGAACATTTAAAATGTCAACTTCTATTTCTTAAACTCCGTGCCAAGTCAAACACCGCCACATAAATTGGGACGGAGGGAGTAGTATTTAGACCCTTTTAGAATCTCTCAATATGCAATAGTATTAAAGATATATTTAGCTTGATTAAGTACAACGAATGAACATATTCATTTACTATTTTTTCATTGCTAATCAAGAAGATATATTAATTAAGTATTTTATACAACTTATCTTCTTGATTGTAAGAGAATTTCATAGTCTCAGTTTCTCACCCTTGAGTTGCAGTATTAAAGTTGTATCGATTTGACTAAGCGTACTATAGTAATGATGAGATAGTACTTGCTTAAAATAATAACAGTGATCTTTTAGTTCATGAGTAGTGCATCAAATTAACATAGTGATTAAACTTGGTTTCCATCAATGAGTCAAAGCATATAATTCTCAAAATATTTGATCCTTTCTTTCCTGCTTTCACCTTCCTTCTCTTTTTATATAGGATTATATGTCCTTTCAATTGCAAGTACAAAGTGATAGGCTTAGCTAAAATATGAAAAAGAAAAAAGAAGAAAAAAAACCCGACCGGACTGGCTCGGCCGGTCCGATGCTTAATGGGCTAAGGGCCTAGCCGGGCTTCAAATTTTTGAAAAAAAAAGACCGGTTTGGACCGGACCGGTAATGGCCCGGACCGGTACCAGGACCGGTGAGCCAACTCTTAACGGTCCGGTCTAGACCGGTCCTGGCTCGATTGACAAGTATAGTTTAGTCTTGAATTTATAAATGGACAACTATTTGGTACAAATTTTTTGAGCTAAATAGACAACTAAAATGGGATGGAGACACCATATTATAGTTTGAGAATTGGAAACTGGAATTCATTAATTTAATAAAAAGTATTTACCCAGAGAGAGAGAGGTGGCCACAGTCCCTTAGCTTTATTAGCAAGTCGTCGTATTCTTATCCACTTCACGATGTTCATGTATGAACAACGTTCAGATAATAAAGAAGATTATGACTATTAGTTTAGGTTATAAAATTAAAATATGATACTATGATCATCCACCTGCAGGATCAGTCCCTATGCAAAGAATTAATGAAAGAGACATTAGGGAAGGAAAATTTATATAAATTGAAGGTGTTATAGACCTAGGAACCATAAAAAATGGTCTCGCTAATTACAAGAGGGGTTGACAAAGATGCCCTACATTGGACTCTTGATACACATAAACATTTTATACTAATTATCTACACAATCTAACCAAATATTCTTTGAAGATGACCCTTAATGACTTCTGTTGCTCTGCAACAATAATTAAGCTGCACCCATAAATTAATGCAACTTCTATTATCACCTTCTGAACTTTTTGTAAGATTAATACTTCATAAATCATAAGAGGTTAAATAAAGAAAGAAAACTTCTGCAAACTTTGAGTACTCCTAATGCCTCAATTCTTAACTCTATGTACGATTGTCAACCCCTCCTTTTACGTTTTAACAAACCCATGATGGTCACCTTTTGGCATCCAAGAAATTGACTCGCCCTTTTCTCTTTATTAATTAAGTTGCATTTACGCCCTTCCTTTTAGAATAAGAAGTGGATTTACTGTATCGCTCGCTTGGTATGTTTACTTATTTCTCTAGTTAGAGAGGTCTTTTGAGAAGGTAATTTCCTGTATGAATGATACTTGAAACATGTAGTAACTCTTGTAGTTTAGTTGATTATCTTACTTGTTTGTTAATAATATTATATATTTCCGTGAAAAAAAAACTCATTAATTAAGAGAATAATATAAGAACCAATACTGGAGAAACTTAATACTTAGCTTGTTGAACAAGGAAATCAGCCCGGTTGGCCACTTGAAGTTACTGCATTTTTTACTACTGTAGTTTTCAAACTCCAGTAGAATAAGATTATCCACTTGACACGTAGTAAGTCAAAAGTCACGTACAAGAGGTTGACTTTTGCTTGAAAAGTACAATGCCGCGTATTAGGTACAAAAGGATTTGTCCAGTTTCTAGATATCAAAGGAGCTTGATGATGTCAAGGAATTTGACCTTTGGTTTTACTATTTACAATTTTGTTATCAAATTGCCTTTTTTTTTAACTTATTTGGTCCCTGAGAAGATCAAGAAACAGAAAAGAAAGAAGGGAATGAAGTCAACCAGGTGTTTATACAAACACTAGCTTGTGTAATCAGGTTGGTTTTGGTAGAGTTGGGACAAGAAAATATCAATTTTTGGTGTATATTTTAAGTATCTGAATTTTTATGTCAATGGTGTGTTATTAAAACTTTATGCATAGTTTCATGCACTTAATTAGCTCCATCTATTTTTAATTAAACGAAGGAATGATCGATCCTTGAAGAGCTAGCAATAAGACAGGAAAAACACAAGAGTTCAAAAGAGTTAGTGAAGCTAGAGAGACTAGAGGGGTATCTTTAATTATTTTTTTCTTGACATTGGCTATAATTGTGTAGCTGCTCATATCGTCAATCTCAAATTAAAATAAAATAAGATATTTTTGGGAAGTATCCCACGGTAAAATTGCTCAATTTATAACAACTGTTTTCAACTAGTTCGTGATTGAGATGTAGTTTTAGCAATTGTTGCAGAAATAGGGCTATCAGTAAGAATTTCTTTTGTTTTATCTTTTCTAAATCGTTCAGAATTAGTAATGTAGATTAAAAAATGATGGATTGATCTGAAAGGATATTACTTATACGAATTGGCTAGATAGTAAAATTGTTAATATTCTTAGACTTAATTTTGTCATAATAAGGACTAAATCAAACAGAAGTTTTGGCTTGCTATACTAAATTACTCCTAGTAGACTTTGCTTATACATGGAGGTTATGATTCTTCTGATTCAAAATTCCAACTTAGAGCTCCTTCTACTCTAAACTACTGTGTGCCTATTTGGAGCTTTTCACAGTCAAAGTCAAAGGTTTCTTGGTGGCAAGATCGGCATGCCTTCTAGTTGTAGTTGACTTTAAGCGCACATCCGACCCCAGGAGTCTGCATTTCAGAACCTGCAGCTATCTCCAAACCAAGACAAGCCCTCGAAAGAATCTAGTGGTTACGGGATCCTCCAGTAGAGAAGGTAAAATTGACTTGCCCTACAAAGTTCATAAAATTTACGAACTTTCGGTTTACAGCTAATACTTAATATATCTTGAATTAATTCTCAGTCACCCGTCAAAAATCCTAAGGAAGCGTCATCTGCAAATATCTGAATATAAGTTAAATAAGGTGAAGAAAAAAAGAAGAAAGCACGGGCAGAGAGAGTTATATCTTCCTGGTGTTCATATACAGACACTAGTTTGCCTAGATAAGTTGGTTTGGTAGAGTATAGAGACAAGAAAATATCTTTTTTTTTTTTTTGGTGTTATCTTTACCATTTTATGCAATTTGGGCATTACCTAGACTTTATCTTTAGTTTCATGGAAAAATCGTATCGATTAAAACAGTGTAATTCAATTTTAATTAGTCTGAAAGACAGAAAGGTTTACAACTTGCCAATGACAAGGCCGAGACCTGAAGAGCAGTCTCATGATCCTCTCACCCCACGTTCTCCTTATGATTATGCAGTGATTCACAAGGTTAAATTGACAAAACATGTAACTCACCATATCGCGCATGATATACAACCTTCAAAAGATAGTAATACCCCGCTATAACCATTTAAATTACACTTAAAAGAGTGCAAGAATTAAGAAATGTTGTGTCTTATAGTATAATAATTCCTAAACAGTCTGATAGTTCCAGCTGAGTCGTGTAGAAAACACAACGTGACCATATGCAGCAATTCTCTTACAGTTCAAAATTAACGCGGGGACGTTACCGGAAAAAAAGAGCAACTTACCCGCTTGCAGATTTTATACTAGATGCTAATGTAATACAGAGTTAAAATCATATTATCCAGATGTATAAATTGTCATTAATCTATGTACACCGCTTTGTCAGTTCCAACAGATATCTGAAATAATAAAACCAGCATCTGAATGAACTGCACCACCATCGTCATGATCTTAACATATGCTGACCTGCTTGATATGCCAGGCAACCATGACAGTCGTCCACTGATCGAAGATAAATAAACTGTCTCCTGCTCCAAGGTCACAGTAATGCATGGCTTCATAATATGATCTTTGATACAGCACTAGAACGTCCAAATTGCAATGACTTCATAATGTGAAGAGGCCACGTCAAGTTAATGGACGATAAAATATATATGACTCTTTATTACAGTAGCTGGAACGATCTTGGGAGACAGTAACAACTTCGAAAACATGGGCTACCATTTATTTTGATCTTTCTCTGTCATTTACACTCAGTTGATTTGTAAATAACATGTTCTGGAAGGAGTATGGAAACTCCAAAACAGCATCATTTCACATTCATTGCCGCTGCCATAGTTCTTAATCTCTGAGAGATTTCTGAAAAGGATGGCCTCTCTGAAGGATCAGACGCCCAAGAACTTTCCATCAGCGCTTTCCATTCAGGATCACACCATGTTGGAATTTGCGGGCGCAGTGTATTATTAACAATGCCTCCTAGATATCATTAAACAACATAAGTAGTCCCCCAAGTAACAGGAAATGATTACATACATTCAGATTGTGGAAGCTAGTTTTAGAACATAGCTAACAGAAATACAGCCTACATATATTAAGCAGACACTGTTGCATCAACAGTTATTTGCAATCACAAGGCTAACTATGGCAGGATTCCATCAACAAGCAATTCCCAAGTGATCATTGCCAAAAAACAAGGCACAAATGGACAGGGATTCCAACAGATACTGCACCCGCTTAGTAACAATGGATAGACATCTAAAACATGTAAATGCTCCCAATTTGGCAGGACAAAGTGAAGAAATAGAACTAATCCAACATTTTTCAACTAAAGGCAATAGGTGATTAGTTTTTTATTTTTTCGATAACGGTATTTGAGTTACTCACATTGCAGTCTGCTCGTGCATGATCACATAAACAAGATTAAAAGTTCTAACAATCAAGGATGGAATATTAATATAATTGGGCCTGTGAAATCTAGCCAGAATGTTAAAACTTGCCCACATTATTAGTCATCTTCTCCATGTTGCAGGCTAAGAAAGTAATGCTAAATATGTTTTGGCATCCGCGACCAGATAGAAACAGAAGCTAGGCAAGCAACCACGAACTTGCACGCAGGATTCATACATAAAAAATAAGAGCGTTTCCTTCCTTTATCTGTTTTTTTGGGTGGTTATGAGAGCCTTTCTTTTAAGGAAAACGAAGTTTCAAGGTGATATAAGCAAGTAGAGGAAATTGATTTCTCTAGCAAACAAAGAGAAAAAGTAAGCAAACATGCTTTTAGAACTGGCACATACCAATTATTGAAGCACAATGCATATCTGCATATGGTTCATCACCAGTGAGCAACTCCCACATAACAACTCCAAAAGAATAAACATCAATCTGCGATGGCAGGAAAACGTAATGATCACTTCATGAAAACACACATAACAAGATGACTTCCACTTCTTTAAAGACAAAACATTACCTTCTCTGTCACCTTAGTTTTTCCACTTAGGAGCTCAGGTGCCATCCAGGGTAAAGTGCCACGAACACCTCCTGACACTAAAGTGTGTTGTTTCACCTTTGATAGGCCAAGATCACCAATCTAAAGGAAGATCAAATGCAGTGTCAGGCCCTACCGATATCCACTACTCTACGAGAGCTTCAGTGTTACTGAACTCCACAAATCTAAATGCATTTCTTGCTTCAGCTACAATGCAACCTAATTATCTTAACTACTCTGGTGTGGCACTGAAGGATTTTGCCTACCAGAAATGTGTATATACCAAAGACCAAAAGAAAATATGAGCATTCACTATACCTTGCAGACAGGTCGATGTGGATCCCGCATATTCACCAACAAATTTTCACATTTGAGGTCAAAATGAACAATGTTTTTCTCATGCAGATACTCCATTCCAAAAGCAGTATCCATGGCAATGATAAGCCGTTTCCGACGATCAATAGTCCTGTTAAATGAACAGCTATCAAACGTATGTTGGGGATTCGAACTATCAAGAAATATTGGTAATGACCTTTTAATTAACAGAAGCACAAGAAATATGGATTTCATATCAGACAGGTACCTTTTAGACATCTGAAAAGCAAAATGTACCTGTCCTTTTTCTGTAAAAACTGTTTCAATGATCCATTGACCATGAATTCTGTAACAGTTGCTAAAGATCCATCTGGGCCATCACGGACTACCCCGTAAAAAGAAACAACATTTGGATGGTGCAGTGAACTTAATGTCAAAGCTTCCCTCCAGAAATCTGCAATCTGTTGAACAAAACAATAAGAGGCAAATAAGATTGGCTACATAGACTAGTTCTGGAGAATGAAGACAGAATGAAACAGAGAGGCGCTATAAGCGAAGTGTAGCTCTAAATTAAATCTAACCATTAGAACTCAGGCCATAAGTAGAAATGGTGATCGAAATGCTAGAGCACACTTAACTAATGTCATTGAACCCCTCTGTTCAACTTCTTCGTCTTATTTTCTTCCTAATTTGGGCTGAAAATGGCTAAAGTATTATTTCAAAACTTCTAATTAGAAGGTGTAGATATCAGACATGGCCTTTTCCAATGAACATTGTAGATAACTACCTAATAATAGGATAAGAGTAACAACAGTGGAAGTATGATAGGTACAAAGGCCTCTGCCTCATGAGCATGAGAGAACGAGATTAGAATTATTAATGTGGATTAGAATTACTCACAAGCAGATTAGAATTACGAAAGTGGCCTATTCTTCCTCATAAACATTAAAGAAACTAATGGATTTTAGGTTTTTACTCTGTAGACGTTCAAAATAAAGATACATGAGAGAACGGTCAATCTTGAAGCTATTCTTGCATTGAAAAAAGATAAAGTAATTCCAAAAAGAAGAGCATCACAGCTCAGTGTAATATAACCTACTGACAGTTGGAACCAGTGTTGCCTAATATATATCAATATACTTCAGAGAACAAGAACTGTCTCCACAGTTCACTGCCTAAGCTAAACTGTGATTCGCTTGAGGGTATGTGCCTTAGATACTCTTGATTTAAAGGTTAATTTTTAAAACTACAGATAAATTTGAAAAATTAAAGTAGCAAAGGTATCCTTGTTTTACAACTAGTAGTAACTTTAGTCTCATACACCCAACTCAACAGAAGAAGTATGGACTCATAATAATCTTTCCTCATCATTCAGATAGCTAAATTTAGTGTCACATCACTATTGTATCATTACCAGAACAGTGGAAGAGAATTTGGGGTTTGCTAGAAGATCAACGAATGTTGCAAACATCACTATAATTGCAAACAATAGAGACGTCATATCTCCGACTAACCCGGGTCGTGAAAGTTTGAGAAAAGAATTTGGTGAGGAGCACAGCAGGAGAAGAGGAAAGAGCTTATGAATATTTACATTTATGCAAAACAGCAACATACCCAGTGTGGTCCCACAAGCGGGGAGGGTAAGGTGTACGCAGACCTTACCCCTACCTCGAAAAACAAGGGATATTTTTCTGTCATTTGTTGAATTAAACAGATTGACCCATTTAAAACTTCAAGACAACTCTAGCTATGTTTACAGTCACTCATCTACCCTTAAATGAAGAACTTGCTTTCTTGTTTATTCTCATTACTACTCTTTAGAAGCTCATAAGCATCCTACAGCCCTTTTCTGCTGTGCTATCAAGAGAAATCTTGCTTTAAATTTTATAGTAATATGAAACAATTAATAGAAACATAGCGAAATTCCTTCTGAAGTCCTATAAGTGGAGCATAAGGACATAATTTTTACTCGAACGAGCTGGATATTAAAACTCAGTATCGTCACATCTAAAGCCTCCTTAGAGATAGTATTCTCATCTATCCAGCAATGCGAGTACCTAACTGAAGAGTCCAACCAAGTCAATTTGACTTTATGAATAGGATAATTTGGAAAGGTCTCACACTGAAATGTTTTTTAAAAAAAATTGGGTCACACTGAAAATTTTCTACATGAAACAAACAAGCATGAAATACACTATTTCAGTGGGTCATAATTTTCTAAAGTTGCATAAATCTATCTAAAATGCACTTGGCTAAATCTCCAATTAGCTTTTGAAAAAATCTTGGACAAGAAGATTCAGGACAAAGGAAGTATAACATTTATCCTATGGCTTGAGAAGAAGCCGCAGTGATGTGATCTCTTGTTCTATGCAGGGAACTCTTTGCATGAATCAGGAGGCATTTAGACAGGCTGCCACCTCAGTATCATCAGAGCGCATTCCACTTGCCTTGAAAATATCAGATAGATCTATAGAGCATTAATGGTGTAATTTATTAACAAAAACTACGTCCAATCCCAAGCAAGTAGGGGGACACAGTGTAACTTATTAAAATCAAAAAGATTTAAGATAAGAAGAAAGCTGAAGCTGCTATTGCACCATTGATTTTGGATCCCCTTGTTTATAACAACAATACAGCGCATGACTAAGTTACTCGGACTCGGGTGCGGGTGTCCGATACGGGTGCGGATCTATAGGTCGGATCCTTCATGATCTATATTTTAAGATTCGGGGATACGGATCCCGTTATGGATACGGATGTGGGGATTCGGCTAAAAAGAATTCAATAATCTAAAAGTAGAGTTATAAAACCTAAATTATGAGATATTATGTGGAAAACTTGAGGAAAAAATATTGATCAGGACATGAAAATTTCTATATACAATAATACAAGGTATTCTATTTCCTTCAATTTCCCTTTACTTTTGTTTTGATTAAAGAAATTATTGAATCTGTCCAGAATTTCTCCATTGATTTTGGTCAAATACCCAAAATCAGTTGACCAAATCGGGTACGGATCCCACACCCACACCCACACGGGTACGGATCCGACACGGGTGCGGCACCAATAGTGAAGAGTCCGAGTAACATAGGCGCATGACACATATTTTCCACCAGGAAGGGACATCAAAATAACAATGTGACCAATGCGCTCACTGTTGGAGAAGTGTGCAGCATATAGGATGCTATGGTCAATAAATTCCCGAAATTACTTGTTACAAAAATGAGAAAGCGAAAAGAAGAGGATCCACCAAGTTTACAGACCAGAAGTTTTGAAATCAAAGAAGGTACAGATTAAGGACATACCAGGCGTTCCCTTTCAGATGGCCTACCAGCAAAGCAGCTGGCTTTGATTCTCTTTATAGCCACATCTGACCCCTTCCACTTCCCATGAAAAACTGATCCATATGTCCCAGAACCCAACTCCCGGATCTCCTCGAGATCTTCATTCTTGATCGTCTATACCAAAACAAAATACATACAATTTATTCAAATAAGATGTACAAAACAAACACAAACATGATAAAATAATCATTAAAAAGTAAATAAAATACAAAAGAAATAAACGCAGATTGTTTTCCCTATAACCTCCTAAGAGAACATAGAAGGAGGAGGGGGAGGAGAAGCAAGTCAGCAACTAATGCAGAACAAAACTTTACTAGAAAAGATTTTCCCTATAATTTCACAGAAGGGTCGCAGTTGGAATGCAGAAAAAAGGGGTCAACTTGAGACTAGAGAGGGAAGGGGAGACGGAATGAAGTGATTTCAAGAACCTGCAATCCCTTCTCAATAGCTTCTTCTTCCGCCTTTGTTGGCTCAATCTTGGATTTGTTAACATTGTCATTGTCAGAATCGAATTCCACGACCCCATGGGCATCCTGTAAATCAAGAGATGGCATTATATAGAATCACACATACCTAAAAATACATAAGCAAACTAATAGGAGTAATAAAATATGGTGACCCTCACAGCTAACTCTGCATCATTCTCATTAGCCGCTTTAGCCGCAGTGCCATGCTCATGAACAGAATCAGCATTTTCTTGGACTTCAGCATTTACATCCTTAATACTTTGTAATGCTACCTTTTCTATAGAAGGAATCTGATCAGATAAGGAAGTCAACTGATCCTCAGGCAGCTTGTCGTTCTTATGAGTTACACAAGCATCAACAGTCTCAGTATCTGCAGCACAACCTTCTTTTACTGCATTTTCCAGGCAAGTAGACCCAGGAGATACAGGGTTAAGAGGATTGACAACCATTAATGCTTCTACAGGAGTGCTGCTGCACATATTAGAGCCTTCCACCAACCCAGAAGGACATAGCTGTTCCCCTTCCTGGCGAATAAAATTCGCCTTCTGGCTGGCACATATATCATCAGTTAACCTTGTCCCAGATCTATTCAACGAAGCTGGCCTATCAGCAACAAATGGTTCTGAATCGGATTTTAACACTGGATCCTCTAGAGTTGCAAAAGTCTGCATGCCACATGGGGCCTGAATAGCTCCCACCGTATGCATGGACTGATTTCCCTGGTTGTGCGCATTTGAGATCAAGTTCTGGGCTGGAACATAAGAATATTCAGGTGTAGAAAAACCATCGCCCATCTTCTTCTGTGAAGAATCAAGCCAACCATTTTGGTTTTCCATCCCAGCTTGCAACCTTGGACTACTTTCCATGACACCCCTGACAAATCCAGGACCAGCAGAACCATTGACCAGTTGCTGTGGATTAGCAACCTCGTAAGAAGGACCTCCATGTATTGGGCTTTGAACATTCCTCCAAAAAGAATGTGCAGGTACATTTGCTTGAGGAACCTGGTAGGTTGTATCTGGTCCATATGCATAAGGTGGATTTCCATATCGAACTCCACGATCTTCCATGGAAGGAAGATGAACCTGAGATCCCGAGGCTACCACCTGATCATGATATATCTGACTACCAGGATCCCTTCCAGTTCGAATGTGACGAAGGTCTTCATAATTAAGACCTTGTGCAAGGACCTGATTGCCATCAATCAAATTGCTATGGGAAAGTGATATACTGGCAGCATTGTCCATAACATAGTGATCTGTCGACCTACCAGCTCCAGATGCATGGATCTGTGGTTCCTCAACTCGAGCATTTGGTTGATGCTGCATGTGGAACCCTCTTTCATGACTATGACTCTCATTCTGATGGAAGCGAGGATCATTTTGTTCCGCGGGGTAGTATGAGTGGTGCAAACTGGAATCTGCAGTCACTGGGAACATTTCTCTTTTTGGTGGGCACTCAGCACAAGGATTTGCAACCTGATGGAATCCATTTCCCATGTCAAAATGGGAATGTTCTCCAGGCTTCCAAGAGGAATCAGGATGAGGTTGATTGCGCTGAAAAGTCATGCGGCAGTGCTCACAGATACTGTTCCCCTCAAATGCATTAGCGCCATGAAGGATGTTTCCTGGAAAGCCAGCCTTGTCTAATACAGATCCACTTGGAAATAATAGTGCGTTATCTGTATATTGGGGCTGGTGATCATACAGGGATGGATGATTAATCTGAAGACGGTTGTACTCTTCAGGAATTCGATCAAAACTTTTCTCTTGGTACTCAGGGTAAGGAGAATAGTATCGGGACGATGAAGGAGAATTTGGAAACTCTGACATTGGCCGTGGATCAAGGTGTCCTGGATGCCTAGGAGAGTAGTATGCTGGACTCCATGGGGCCTCCATTTCATTGTACCTTTGATTAACTGACTGTTGGGGCGGAGGTAAACCCAAATGTGGAATTGTAAGGTGACGCAAGTTCATCTGAGGCATAGGCACATCGTTACTCCTCAGATTATGGAGGCTACCATCTAGAGTCATCTGATTAAAGCACTGCTCCGCAACATGGAGATCATCTAATGGACCCGTAAATTGAAACTCATTATGCTGTCCCGTTCTGTATTCCGGGGATTCATTAAGGCTATTCAAAGCATCCACATACCTTCTCTCATTATCCCTCTCATCTCCATCACCGAAATGCAAGGATCCGTCTTGATCAGGGTGAGAAAACAGAAAGATCCTTAGCCTAGTAAATCCATCACCAGAACCCAACTTGTCGTACTCCTCCATCATATTGATCACATCGTCATCATTCACTACTGAAACAAGAGCATCAAGATCCTCGTCAGGCTGCTGATACTTTAATACTGTAGCCCCCTCAAAGATCTCCCTCATTTTGACCATGAGTTCCTCAAAAGATATATCACGTGGAACACTCACTATCCTCGTCTCACCACCCACATACCTAAGCTTCCCATCCTGAGGCCTGGGCAATATACTACCCGAAAAACTACACAAGAACTTAACACGTTGAGTGTCATCGTTAGAACTAGAAACTGAGCCAGGGTTGGTCATCGTGGGGCTATCCATGGAGTGCTGCAACACTTGCTGCTCTCTCACTTAGCAATCAGAACCCCAATCCCTATTCACTCGAACTCCCAACACCTTCATCGTATCGAGCTAGTATCAGAACTCACAATACTCCAAAATCACACACCTCAACACTCCACAAAAACCTTTTGCAACCCCAAACTCAACAACTCGAAAATTCGAGAATGTTGAAAACCACACCACCAATGATCATCAATGTCCTAGAAATATTCACCAAATCATAATTCAAAAACTCTTTCAATGACAAAATAACAGAAATTCAACAGCTAAAATCACCAATTTTCAGCTCAAACTAATCCAAGAACATACAAAATACCCTATTCAGTAATAAATCAAAAACCCAAATGAGCATTATAAGCATCAGTAACATCACAATTTCAAGCAAAAATTATCAAAACTCAAAATAAATCACATAATAATTCCCATATGATTCAACAATTCTCTATAAAAACACCAACTTTCAGCTGAAATAATTCAAGAAAGCTACAAACATTAACCCAATAATTAAAAATCTTGAAACCCAAATCAGTAAATGAATCAAATAACCAAAATTGAGCATCAAGATTCAGTGAAAGTACCTTTTAAACAAAATGCCCTTCAAAGCCTGCACCTTTTTCAATTTTAGAACAACCCCCACCAAAATTTTCAACCTTTCTTGAATTAAATCTACCAAAAATCTAATCTTTAATATAAAAAGACCCAAAATTAAATAAATTAAATAATTAAGGAATATAAAAAGGTTGTGGGAATTAATAAAAGTAAGGATTTTTATAAATTGTAGAGGAAAATGGCAGAGATGATTTTGGGGGTGGGTGGTGAAAAGGGGGCTGGGGGTAAGGGGTGATGCCAGGTAGAAGGACACTTGGCAAAATATGGGAACATGGAATCAAGGCATCATATTTATCTTTTACTAGGTATATTCTTTTCACTCGCTTTTAAAGTGTGTGTGATGAAATATTCTTTAGGATATGTTTTTTTTTGTATGAAAAGAATAAAATAAAGTGTACTTAGTAAATATAACATGAATGGTCTAAATTAACTTTGTTCAATTTCTTAAACCTTTTTTGGAGAATTTTCTTTAAAGTGTTTGAAAATTATATTCATAGAATGTGGTGCACAATTATTCACCGAATGTTCGGATCACAAAATTGTAAGTATATGATTGTATATTGGAGTATTATGTATCCTGTACCAATGTCTTTATCAAAAGTGGTGCCACTTGATGTAGCATTTAACACTTTATATGACGTATTTTTGTGTTTCTATATGAGTCGCTCGTACTAAAATTGTTGTAATCTATTTAAGACGTTTTAAGATACTAGTTTTAAGATACTAGTTTTAGGCACGCGCGCTGCGCGTCTACCCGATATCAATTAGTGTAAAATTTTAATATGCGTGATTTATAAAATACAAATTAAAAGAAAAATAGTAAATTTATGAAAATGATAAATGTTTATACTATTTAACTAACTTAATACAGAAGAAAAACTCATAGTAGAAGTTCCCTTGTTAATTGCAATGTATATGAAATTTTCAATAAAGTGTATGCAACAAACAACAACATACCTACCATATTTTTTCAAACATCTAAATAGCGATGAGATAACCTTGATAAAATTCTATTTAAATAAATGAAAAAAGAAGGAAGGATATTATGAAAGGATGAGAATCCATTGCCATGTTTTTATTCAGACTATCTTACTTTTACTTTAAAATGTTCTAAAAGTCGTAAACGGTAACTTCTATACTAACTACTAAAGTTAACTCAAAACAGTGATGCCCAACAATTACAATTTACACGGATTTTAAGGTGTTCTTGCGCTTTAATTAGTTGCCTCCCAATGATGTTTATCAAAGTTTCTTGGAGGAATTATGTATCAAGATAAGCATTCATCAAACTGAACATATTCTAATACCAAATTTACGAAAAAGCAGTGGGACTTATCTCATCTCTTTTTGTTCATAGTATTTCTTTTAAGTCCAAACTTAACAAAAGTTCTGGAATAAAAAGAAACATGAAATAACACATGAAAGTAAAAGAGATATCTCTTTTCAAAGAAAGCATAAGACCTACTTTACCTCTATACTATGCCAATGGAGCAGTAGGAGTAGCTTTAATGGACGATTTTTTTTATAAATGGATAGACTTTGACATAAGAAGACAAAGGGATACAATGGAGTGAATTGAACTGACAATTCATTGTGCATCTTATAAAAGGACATAAATTATGAAAAGTGTTTAAACAAATGATTTTTTAGTGGAAGTTCAAAGGAACAACAAAAAGCTCAATGAGTAGTGAAGATGTAACTTTTTCTACCATGTAACCGGTTTACTGATTACTATATCTGTTGCCTGTTGATTTTCTTCTATAGAATAGATAGTTCAATAATATGAACGATGGTATTCCAATAATAATTACTGCTCAACACATTTTGAGAAGTTGCAATATTGGATATATGTAGAAGAATTAAATAGCTCAATTCCTTAGATACATGCGAGAAACCAAAGGCCATCTGAATGGCTTCATCAATTTTTTTTTTTTGTTTAAACTGTTAAACTTCTTGTTTTATCTTTAAAGATGTGTATTTATTTTTTATTTTTTGTACAAAAAACATTCTTAAAATAATACTTGCTTCAAGGGATAAATAGGTGTTTAATATTATAAGGACTTTTTGGTCTTTCACTTTTTCACTTTGGAATTCCCTCTTTTAGTATAGTATGATTGTTATTGTGTCGCGGCTTCTTTTTATTAACAAGGAAAGTACTTGTCATCATAATCATTAATAACCAATGGTCCATAAAAGATTATCAACTTAAGGAATTACAAATCCTTAAAGTGTAGTAATAAATATCTAAGGTTAGTCGAACAAGTGATATGAAAGTAAAATAACTATAGTTATAAAAATATAACAACATACCAGTATAATTTCACAAGAAGAGTCTGAAAGTGTGAGATGTATGTAGGTCTACGCCTACTTTGATAGGGTAGAGAGCTTGTTTTCGACTGACCTCGGAAAGAAAGCATTTTTCTTAAAAGATATGTTTGAAAAAATCATGATGAAAATATCAAGATACTGAAATACTAACATCCAAAAAAACTAAAGATAACTCGGGTAAGTAAAACAATTATAGCAATAAATACGAAGAATAAGATAAAATAATATATAGTATACGACTAATACTACTGCTAATATGACAGCACCAATTTGCCTATTTTTTAACCTTCTACCTTAATCATCGACTTTCACACTATCCAATCTACGGTCATGTTCTCGGTAATTTGGAGGTGTGTCATAACCCAATTCTTCATTGGTTTGCCTCTACCTCTTCAAAAACCTAAAACTGCCAACCTCTCGCACCTCTACACTAGAGCATTTGTTCTCCTCCTTTGCACATGAATTACCCTCTAAGCCTCGTCTCTCGCATTTTGTCACTACTACTGAAGTCACTTCCACCTTATCATGTATGGTCTTATTCCTAATTTTATTCATCCTAATATGCACACACGTATCCTTCTAGCTATTCTCATTTTAGCTACCTTCATCTTCTGAATGTGTGTGAAGAAAATTATATATCTAAATTTAAAAATATATCCTTTCTTCCAATAAGCACTAAAATATGAATTTCTCGTGATGCAAATCTTAAAATTGATTTATCAAACCAAACACAATAACAAGTCAAATAAATACTTCTTCTGGTATAATTTATGTGGAAATATTTCATTTTTAGTTTGTTTTAAAAAAATAAAAATAGTTTAACTTCAACTTTTAATTTTATACTCCCTCCGTTTCAATTTATGTGGCGGTGTTTGACTTGACACGGAATTTAAGAAATAGAAATTGACTTTGAAAATATTCAAATTTACCCTTGAAAACGTAAGAGAGAGAAGATTTGAGTAATCAAAAAGTTGTTGATGACTTTTAAAGTAAGTATGACCCAATATGGGTAAAATAGAGATAATATATTAAATAGTTAAAAAATAAAGAAATGTGATATTCTTTTTGGGACATACCAAAAAGGAAAGCTAAGTGTGACACATAAATTTGGACAAAGAAAGTACTTAATAACAAATTTTTATAGTTATACGAATATTCCGTTTGGATCCCACATTTCGAAAGGTATTTATATTTTTTGGACTTCCACATTTTTTATTTTTTGTTTTTTGTTAATAGTATGAAAGTTTGATTTGATAGATGAAGGCATTTTTTCACAAAAAGGACCAAGAGTGATAACGTCAGGCGTAGGCTATGGAGGTGGACGTGAGTCTATATTTGGCATTATTAATTTCTCGTGAATAAAAACATCAGAAACAGAGGCCAAGAGCCTCATGTCCTTGAAATCAACTTGCGAAAAATAGTTCTCCTATATACGGAAACTTTTTTTTATTTTTTTCTCTTGAAATTGTGAATTCCTCTCCTTTCTTTCCATTGTGAATATAAAACCAAACGCTTAGTCGTTTCGAAATTACTTTGAGGCTAGTCCTTGTTAATATACTGAGTTTGCTTGCTTTATCTTGGTTTCCTTTTCCAAAACAAGAATGAAACGGTTGCTATATCAAGCTGCACTAGTTTTATTAATTAGCTAACTGAGTAATAAAAGGATTTATGCTTTTGACAAGATGCATCTAGAGCTAGACACGGATTTAGGGCGAGTCCGCTCATTTTTTAGCTGCTTGAACTATGTACATACTAGAAATTTTGCCGCGCAATAAGACTTTTTCTTATCTTACGAAATGATCTTTTCTTAATCTGATGTTAAGAATAAAGATGAGACATAAAAAAAAAAAAAAAAAAAAAAAAAAACTTGAGAATACGGGATGTAAGTTAAATGAAATTATTGGATCAATTTTGTCTTCTTTATATTCTTTAAATATAATATTTTATTGGCGAAATAGTCTATTCGACACTTCAACTTGTCCTAGTTTGCCACTCTGACCATTAAACTTACAGGTTTTCATTTTTACACATCAACTTGATAGAACAAGTATTAATAAATACATACAACAACGTGTTACTCAACTGCTCTGACATGGCTGCCATGTCACACTCTTAACCAATTATAGTTTTACACGTATTTTAGTGAGTCCCGCTTTTTTTTTAAAAAAAAAAAACAAGTTATCAAAATTATTCATTTCAGTTCATATTATTTGTGAGAAAAATCTTTAAATCTAAATATTATCATCAGCCGAGACTAATATTACAAGCTTAGGTGTCGGACCTCCACTCTTTCTCCGCCAACTCGCTCTTTTCTACCACAACCAGTAGCTTAACAACAAAAATGTAGATTAAAGTTATCTACATACATCCCAAAGACACCGGCATTACATTAAAATCTACAAGAATCAAACATCCACCCAATGTTTTAAAAGGCGGGGGTAGACGAGTAAATTTTATTGGATCAAAATCCATGAAATAATATGGTTATTTATTAAATTCAAGACATATTAGTCCAAATAAGTGTTATGGGCTAATATAATTGGGCTAATTATTTAAATATAATAAAAGTCCATTCTTTTTAGGCTAGCCAAATTAGCCTAAGGCCCAATGGATATAAGTTTTCCTAGAAGCCCAAAAATGTGCTACGTGGCAAGTGACGTGTCGCCAAGTCAAATGAAATAGCCAATTGGATCATGCCACTCGTCAAATGACGTGGCAATCCAAGTCAAACCCAAAGGCCAATGAAAATACGCCATGTGGACATGTGACATATTATGGCCAATCAAATATGGCCTAGTCACTGCTTAAATCTGATTGGCCGGTCCACGGGCCAAGGCCCGTCAGGGTTTCTTAGTGGCTACTCCACCCCATATCTATATAAAGGGGTCAAATCTCTCATTTGAGAGTAGAAGAAATCAGAAGCAAGAATCCATAACAAGAAGCAAGAAAGAGCTCGTGGATCAAAGCAAGAGATTTCTACAAAAGCTGCAAGCACTCAAATATTTCTCTACAAGTTCTAGAGATCAAGACGAAGATTCAAGATCAAGCTTCAAGCCCTTGAATCCAAGTTCAAGATCAAGACCAAGTTCAAGATAAAGCTCCAAGCACTTGAACTCATCAAGTCAAGATCAAGATCAAGATCAAATCCAAATCCAAATCCAAATCCAAACTTCAAGATCAAGCTCAAAAGCCCTTGAAGTTATTATTTTGAAAAGACGAATCAGAGGAATCATAGAGATTGTAACACTCATATTTTGATAAATAAAATATATTGTTGCAATATTTTCTTGTCTCGATATTTATTTTCTTGACGCGAATTTAGTTGTTACAAATTCTGGCACGCCCAGTGCGACAATCTCTACCTCTCATCTCAACTTTTCAACTCACGAAGTTCAGCAACATTGAGATGGCTTCCAAGAACACCAACTCAAAATCTGTCGCTGCAAAATCTGTCTGGCCTCATGACCTTGATGCCAATTCCAAGTTCTCTTCTGAGGTTCAAAGCTGCATGAATGCTACTAAGGGAAGCTTTGGACCAGTTACAAGAAACAAAGCAAACTTGATGGGACAACAAGCACATCAGGTGCCGCCCGCATCAACTCCAATTTTCGGTTCTTCATCTTCCAAAGGAGCAGGATCATCTACTGAGCCATTGGAAAAAGGGGAAAATATCGCTGAGATTGTTGAAAACACTTTGGCTCGACTTAGGCTCTGCAGATCCAGAAGTCCAGCAACGAAGAAAGACGATGAAGTTTCAAGCATTGGATCCTCTCCAACCACGCCGCGTGAGTCATTCCAATCGAAGATCAATCTATGGGAGAATCCATGTTATTCTCCATCATCTCCAACAGCAGTGCATGCCATGGCGACTAATACTTTAACAGTGGAGGAACAACTTGCAAACTTGACAAAGGCGATTGATAGCTTATCAAACTATGTCAAGGATCAAGACGCTCGCATCAACAAGATGGAAAGCATGATGGAGGGAGAATCTAGCCATGCACCAGGAAAACGGCCAGAAGTTCAGGAGGTGATTAATACTCCAGCTAAGCAAGTAACACCTGCTAAGGAAATCCAAGTTTCTGCTGATGGGGTGATTCAAATTGACCAACTGAAGGAGTTCATTATGGGAACAATCAAGGATAAGTACGAGGTTTCTTCCAAGTCTTCGCTTGCATATGAGAAGCCGTACACCGCAAGAATCGATAGCTTGAAGATGCCAATCGGTTATCAACCCCCAAAATTTCAGCAGTTCGATGGCAAAGGAAACCCAAAGCAGCATGTGGCGCACTTCGTTGAGACATGCAACAATGCTGGAACCTACAACGATTATCTCGTCAAGCAGTTCGTCCGTTCCCTCAAAGGGAATGCTTTCGATTGGTATACAGACCTTGAGTCTGGTTCAATTGATAGCTGGGAGCAGCTGGAACATGAGTTCCTTAATCGCTTTTACAGTACAAGGCGTACCGTAAGCATGATAGAGCTTACGAACACGCAGCAGTGAAAGGAAGAACCAGTCATTGACTTCATTAACCGATGGAGGAATGCAAGTCTCAACTGCAAAGATAGACTCAGTGAAGCTTCAGGAATTGAGATGTGCATTCAAGGTATGCATTGGGGGCTTCGCTACATCTTGCAAGGCATAAAGCCAAGGACTTTTGAAGAGTTGGCAACACGTGCTCATGATATGGAGCTAAGCATGGCATCTACTGGAAAAGAAGGGCCACCACTCACCGAACCTCGCAAGGGAAAAGACAAGCAAGAAGTCAAGAGATGGAGCAAAGTCGTACCCAAGGTTGAAAGCAAAGAGTCCATGAATGTTGATGCCAAACCTGTGAAGTTCACCATAAAGTTTAGCAAGAAACAAAGTGTGAAGACGACTTCTTTCAAGGATAAGACAGGTCGGAAATCAACTTTGAGAGAGATGCAAGATAGGGAATACCCATTCCTTGATTCTGATGTTCCTGCAATCTTCGATGAACTTCTGGAACTAAAGCTCATTGAGCTACCAGAGATGAAGCGTCCTAATGAAGCTGGAAGAACGAATGATCCAAACTACTGCGAGTACCATCGGCTTTTAGGTCACTCTCTTGAAAAATGTTTTGTCTTTAAGGACAAAGTCATGGAGTTGGCCGACAAAGGGGAGATCATACTCGAAGATGAAAAGGAAAATGCAAACCAAGTTTCCATCATCTTTGGCTCACAAGATCCCATTGCGATCTGCAACTTCACTGAAGGATTCGAAGGGCAAGATGTCATGATCAAGTTTGGCGACTTCGAACCCGTTCCAGCAAAAGGATCATTTTCTCCCCCAAAGCTGTGTGAACAAAGTATGAAGAAAGCATCGCTCGAGGAAGATGATGATGGTTGGATATTGGTGACTCGACGGAGGCGTCGTAAGGCAAGCCCACGAGATGAACCAGCTGAGAAACCAACAAGGAAGAAGATGGTAAAGAAGCCGAGGAAGCAAAAGGCGATCGGACGTCCGCGAGAGGCAAAGGTGGAGGTTTACCATCACCAAAAGTCGCGTCAGCCAGTAACCTTAGAGGAGTTTCTACCAAGTTGGTTCCGTATGAAGATCCCTAAAGATGATACGAAGGCCTCATGTTGTAATGCTGATAAAGTAGAGGAGGACAATGAAACTCCAAAGCCATCTTCACCTGCGAAGTCAGAAAAACTCACTGAATCTACAGCCGGAGAAGCAAATACTTGTGAAGCAAAGATCACATTCACAAGTGATGATATCCTACTTGGGGAAGTTGCTCACAATCGTCCATTGTTCATGGTTGGATATGTGAATGAACAAAGAGTGAATAGAATCTTGATTGACGGAGGATCCGGAATCAACATTCTGCCTATTCACACAATGAACGAACTTGGCATTTCAAGAGAGGATTTGATTGAAAGCCGTTTGATGATTCATGGATTCAACCAAGGGGGGCAAAGGGCCATAGGTGCTACAAAAATAGACCTCACTATTGGAGAAATGACTTCAAGCGCATGGTTGCATGTGATCGATGCAAAAACTTCCTATAACATCTTACTGGGAAGGCCGTGGATACATGAGAATAAAGTCGTCCCATCCACTTATCACCAATGCCTTAAGTATCACGAAGATGGTATTGAGAAGAAAACTGTTGCTGATGACAAGCCATTCACTGAATCTGAAGCGTACTGTGCTGACGCTAAATTTTACTTGAAGAATATCGTGAATGAAGTCAGGGTTGATAACATCGCCAAGACATTGGATCCTAAGATTGCAATAAAGAAGGCTGAGATTGCAGCTGGGAAAGCAAAAGTTGTAGAGGATGAAGATAGAAGCCACTCTATTCAAAGGAAACCACATAAGCAATACTTTGCACCTTCAGGCAAGAAGACGGGACCTACGCTCCGCTACGTCCCAAAACTGAAGGAGAATAAAGACCAATCATCTGATCTGCAAAGTGACGTGCTGAATGGATTAACCCTTCCTATCAAGCGGCTTGATGCTTTAAAGTTATCCTCGAATTTGCTTGGAAAGTTTGTGGCCCGAAATCTGCCGGAGAATAGTGCACTCCCCACAAAACGCACAAACGAGGGTTTTGATCCAAATGCTTATAAACTATTTGCAAAGGCTGGGTACGATCCCAACGAACCATCTAAGTTAGGGAAACTCCTACCAGAAGGATCAATGAAAAAATCACGTGAAGGCTTGGGTTTCGAAAAACCTCCACCAGTTCGCATCTCTATAAGGAGGGCAAGCATCAATTATGTCGGTGCTGAAGATGAGTCCGTTCCTTCGAATAAAAGAAAGTCTGTCTTTGATCGGCTCGGAGAACCAACTGCAAGAACTTCTGTCTTTGATAGATTGGGACCATTGAAGAAGAGGAACAAGCTCCAAAAGGGTGATGTAAAAGCGAAAATAACCATTTCTCCTAACGACCCAAAACTTTCGAGAGATTGCCAAAGTCTGATCCCTTCAAGGATGGAGCGTCAAGCAAAACTAGTAGTTTCATGTGGAGAAGTGTTAAAGGCAAAGACTCACACTATAGTCCACACAAGGGAGCGTGAGGAAGATGAAGAAAGTGTAGGATCTTCATATTACGTCGTTGCAGAAGAAGAGCATAATGCTTCATATCCAAATAATGTCAAGAATGAGTCGGAGGATATTTCTTGGTGTCACCACATATCTTTCAATGATGGAGATCTGCAGGAAGATGAAGATGCTAAAGATGCTCCACCTGAGCTTGAAGAAGGAGTGAAGGCGACAGTTGACGCATTGAAAGAAATCAACCTCGGCACAGATGAAGAACCAAGACCCACATATATAAGTGCTTTGCTGATGAAGGATGAAGAAAGTGCTTATGTAGAGCTGCTGAAAGAGTATAGAGATGTCTTTGCTTGGAGCTACAAAGAGATGCCTGGTTTAGACCCCAAAGTAGCGGTTCATCATCTGGCGGTTAGAAATGGTGCTCGTCCTGTTAAGCAAAGCAAACGCCGCTTCAGGTCAGAGCTGGTACCCTTGATCGAGAATGAAGTCAACAAGCTTATTGAGGCTGGTTTTATTCGGGAAGTCAAGTATCCTACTTGGATTTCAAGTATAGTCCCTGTAAGGAAGAAAAATGGGCAAATTCGAGTTTGTGTTGATTTTAGAGATCTCAACAATGCATGTCCTAAGGATGAATTTCCACTCCCCATCCCAGAACTCATGATTGACGCCACTACTGGATATGAGGCAATGTCTTTTATGGATGGCTCATCTGGCTATAACCAGATTCGCATGTCTCCTAAGGATGAAGAACTCACAGCATTTCGAACTCCTAAAGGAATTTACTGCTACAAGGTGATGCCATTTGGCCTGAAGAATGCTGGAGCTACCTATCAAAGAGCGATGCAAAATATCTTTGACAGCATGCTTCACAAAAGTGTCGAGTGCTATGTTGATGACTTGGTGGTGAAATCGAGAAACAAGAAGGATCACCTACAGGACTTGAGAACGGTGTTTGAATTGCTGCGAAGATACCAACTTCGGATGAATCCTTTAAAGTGCGCATTCGGAGTTACTTCTGGTAAATTCCTTGGTTTCATTGTTCGACACCGAGGGATTGAAATTGATCAAGCTAAAGTCGATGCGATTTTAAAGATGCCCGAGCCTAGAAATATTCATGAACTAAAGAGTCTACAAGGAAAGTTGGCGTATCTTAGGAGATTCATTTCAAATCTGGCCGGAAGATATCAACCATTCAGCCGTCTTATGAAGAAGGGTGTCCCTTTCGAATGGGATCAAGCTTGCAGCAACGCATTCGAGAGCATCAAGTCGTACCTGATGAAGCCTCCAGTTTTAGCTGCACCTATACCTGGAAAGCCGCTGATATTGTATATTGCAGCGCAAGAAAGGTCTGTTGGGGCGCTTTTGGCTCAAGAGAATAGTGAAGGGAAAGAAAATTCCCTTTACTACTTAAGTAGGATGATGACACCAAATGAATTGAAGTACTTGCCAATCGAAAAGTTCTGTTTGGCGCTAGTCTTCTCTATTCAAAAGTTGAAGCACTACTTTCAAGCTCACGTCGTCCGACTCATTTCCAAAGCAAATCCTATAAAATTTGTGATGTCAAAACCCGTCCTTAGTGACCGTTTGGCGAGATGGTACCTCCAGTTTCAACAATTTGAGATTTTGTACGTCCCTCAAAAAGCGGTGAAAGGACAAGCGTTAGCTGACTTCTTGGCAGACCATCCGATACCTGATGATTGGGAGCTCACTGATGAATTACCTGATGAAGATGCAATGGTCGTCGAAGTTCAACCATCATGGAAGATGTACTTCGACGGTGCTGCACGTCATGATGGAGCTGGGGCTGGTGTGGTTTTTGTAACTTCGGAAGGAGAGGTTTTCCCATATTCTTTCACGCTGACACAACATTGCTCTAATAACGTCGCAGAGTACCAAGCACTCATACTTGGCCTCGAAATGGCAGTCGATATGAAGCAATTACAGCTGCAAGTATATGGAGACTCTAAATTGGTAATTAATCAGCTTTTGGGTAGCTATGAGGTAAGGAAACCAGAGTTACAACCCTATCACAATTATGCACAGAAGCTAATAGGATGGCTTGGGGATGTAACCCTCCAGGATGTGCCGAGGAAGGAAAATAAGAAAGCTGATGCCTTAGCGGCTTTGGCGTCAACACTTACCTTGCCTGAACAGACACAAGTTACTATCTGCCAAAAATGGGTAGTACCACCATTTGATGAAGGCGTGGATGGTGAAAATGAACTTCAGCGTCTTGTTGCTGTTTCCGAGGCTGAGAAGGAAGACTGGCGGAAACCTATAATTGATTACCTCAGTCACGGAACCCTTCCAGAAAATACGAGAAGGAGAGCCGAAATCCGTCGTAGAGCACCCCGTTTCCTTTACTACAAGGACACTCTATATAGAAGATCATTTGAGGGAGTACTTTTGCGATGTTTAGGAGATGATGAAACACTTCAAGCTCTGGAAGAAGCACACTCTGGGGTATGTGGATCACACCAGTCTGGGCCGAAGCTTCACTTCCATATAAAAAGGATGGGATACTACTGGCCAACAATGGTGAAGGATTGCTTGGACCATGCTCGGAGATGCAAAGCTTGTCAGCTCCATGCAAACTTCATACATCAACCACCCGAAGTATTGCACCCAACAGTCGCGTCTTGGCCATTTGATGCTTGGGGACTAGACATTGTTGGACCGTTGCCGAAGTCTTCTGAAGGACACGTGTTCATATTAGCTGCAACTGATTACTTCTCAAAATGGGCAGAAGCTGTCGCTCTCAAGGAAGTAAAGAAGGAAAAGGTTGCAAACTTCATTCGAGTAAACATTATTTACCGCTTCGGTATCCCTCGTTATATAATAACGGATAATGGCAAGCCATTCGATAATAGACTGATGAATAAAATATGTGATCTCTTTGGCTTCAAGCAGCGTAAATCTTCCATGTACAATGCTGCCGCCAATGGCCTAGCCGAAGCATTCAACAAGACCTTGTGCAATTTGCTTAATAAGGTTGTTTCCAAATCCAAGCGAGATTGGCATGAAAGGATGGAAGAAGCTTTATGGGCGTATAGGACAACTCACCGCACACCAACGCGAGCAACTCCTTACTCGCTTGTTTATGGAGTCGAAGCTGTGTTGCCGCTGGAGCGTCAAATACCATCCTTGAGACTTGCTCTCCAAGAAGGGCTCACTGATGAAGAAAATGCTCGCTTACGCCTTGAAGAGTTGGAGGCTCTCGATGAGAAAAGACTCGAAGCTCAGCAAAGCCTTGAATATTATCAAGCTCGTCTATCTCGTGCTTTCAATAAAAAGGTTCGCCCAAGATCTTTCCAGGTTGGTGATCAAGTCCTTGCAGTAAGAAGACCCATCATCACTTCCCATAAATCTGGGGGCAAGTTCACTGCAAAATGGGACGGACCGTATGTTGTGCAAGAAGTCTATTCAAGTGGTGCTTATAAGCTTATTGATGCTGAAGGAAAAAGACTCGGTCCCATTAACGGAAAATTCTTGAAGAAGTACTATCCTTGAAGTTGAAACGCTCCTTAACGCACGAGCCTAAAACTGCAAGTTGACACGCTCCTCAACGCACGAGCCTAAAACTGCAAGTTGACACGCTCCTCAACGCACGAGCCTAAAACTGCAAGTTGATATGCTCCTAGAAGCATGAGCTTAAACTGCAAATCACTACGCTCCTTTGATGCACGAGCATAAACTGCATAAAACTCCTGGCCCGCAAGAGTCTAAACTGTGCACGGCCTAAAAAAAAAAAAAAAAAAATATCCGCTAGGTTGAAAACCTCGAAAGAGGCGGCCTAGGCAAAAGTTAGGACTCAAAAAAAAAAAAAAACACTTCTTCTATGAACTACGTAATGACTTGATCCTCTTCATCGAGGTACGTAGGCAGCTTAGAGCTCAAATTCTAAGTCCAGTCGCCCAAAATGAAGAAAAGTTATATCCCTTGTCAAGTTTCACATTGTTATGTATAGCTTACAACCAAAAGAAAACATGATTACTTGTCAAGGTGTTTCGAGTTCTGGGTCAAGTTCAAATCGTTATTCTATGAAAGCCTAGAGAGACTCTGCTCAAGATATTCAGTGTATATAACAGCCCTTTGTATGTTATTCCTATTAATCAAAGGGGTTTATCATTTGGATGATTATGCATCAAGATGTGAAGTTGCCGTTAGTGATTACGCTTCGTGCTAAAAAATCTACACGTAGTAAAATCAGAAGGAGTATTTTTGCATTAAAAAAAAAAATCACCGAAATATTCACAAAGCTTTTTGGCTCCAAATTTTGGATATGTTCTATATCTTGAAGTCTGGTCTCTAGGAAATCAAATGGCTCACGATTCGAAGGCTAATACATCAAGATATGATTTTTAATAAAGCCGCACAGAACTGAGATCAATCAGCGAGACAGAATCCAAAGCTAACTTCAAAATAATATCCGGAACGATCCTGAAGGCTTTTAACTCTAAGTTTCGGATATGCTATAGATCTTGAAGTCTAGTTTCTGGAAAACTAAACGGCTTGTAATTCAGAGTTATGTGCGGCAAGATATACTGGTTTTGGCAAGACTGCGCAAAACTGAAATCGTGTGCAGGGCAGAACTGTTACATGATTTCGAATATTTATCCAGAACGTTCCTCATTGTTTCTGACTTTGAATTTCGGATATGTTATAACTCTAGATGTTTAGTTTCTGGAAAAGCTAAATTTTCACGAGTCGGACATTCATATAATAAGATATGAATTTCCTACCACAAGTGCGCTATGTTGTTGAAATACAGTGAGGAAATTGGAAAACACAATTAAGAGAAGAGGGACACAATATAAGGCAAAAGTGAAAGAGTCTTATTAATAATGAAAATACCAACTACTAAGTCCAATGCAAGAAGTAAAAAAAAAAAACAAAATAATTGTAGCCTAATCTAGAGATAACTTGAAACTGAGCAAGTCTTGACGGCTAGCCTCCAGGCGCTCTTTCTTCCTCTCCAAGTTGGCTAAGTCATCAGCAGACTGTGAAGCAACATCAGGGCAGGTCTCATACTCCTCCTTAGCAATCGAGACTTTTGATTTGGCTTCTTCAACTTCATACTCTGCAGCTTCCAGGAGGGCTTCTAAGTCCTTCTCCTTCTCACGCAACTTTTCAATCTTTTCTTTTACCTTGCCTATGGATTCGCGGATGGATACGACCTCTTCAACCTTTTCTTCCTCTTCAACCATGGCAAGTGAAAGGCGCTCCCCAGCTTTTGAAAGCAAGTCTTGTTTTACGGATTCTGAAACTTTGTCAGAGAAGGCAGATCGAGCCTGATCATACGAAGTGGCGAGCTCCAAGAAAGACTGCAACATGTCCCTTATTGGGGTGAGGTCAACACCTTTTCCCTCCATCGCTGCAAGAACCACTTTTGCATCTTCTTCATGGGAGGAGGCTAAGTCCAAATCAAAGTTTGAAAGCTTGCTTTGAAGTCCTTTCCAAAGTTCTGAAACGTACTTCTGGTTGATGTTTTGAACAAGCTTGCTTCCCACAAATACAGACGCTGCAGCTGCTGGTTTCTTGTTTGGAGTAGTGCCGCACTTGTCTTTAGAGCCATCACGAGAATGAGAAGTCACCACTTGCTTTGCCTTGGCAGTAGAAGATGATTTTCTTAAGGCTGGTAGTGCAATGGACTCATCACTAGTTTGTGGCTTCTCTCGTTGTGGTACTGTCATAGCTCCAACGCCATTTGACTGTATAAAGGACGAAAACTATTAGTAAAAGCATCCAAGTACAAGTGTGCAAAAAAAAAAAAAAAAGATGTATACCTCTTTGATAGGAGTTGTCAAAGTCTTTGAGGAAGAACTACCACTGTCTGCAATGTCAACCATATGTGGGTTGGTTTGTTCCAGCTTTTCTGAAGGTGCCTTTACTCGCTTCCAACACCGATCTCTATCGCTGCTCCTACTCCCATCTGGAGATAACCGCTTGTTCGATGCATGGGCTCTTTCATGACCAACCAACGGTGTTGAATTCTTAACGCTTTGGTGAAGTTGAGGTCTCTTGCCTTTGTCTTGCTCTGCAGGATTAACCTTTGAAGCAGGCAACCGGTTATTTGTGGGATGTTGATGTCTGTCCTTAGGAAGAGGGGTATTGGCAGGTCCAACACCGTCGATCAAATATTGCAAGTTTTCATCAAGGAATTTTGCGTGTGTTTTCTCCCACCAATTCTTATAATTAGCCGAAGAAAATTTCTTCACATTGACTGTAGAAGGAGGAAAAGTCGCTTGCGACATAGTCTTGTGTGACACACAAATTTGAAAATATCTAAGCCCTTCCTCTAAAGAGGCGCTACGAATATCATTTGTCAAAAAACCTGGGACATTCTGATAAAACCCAAATTGGCGCCCAAATCGATGTGGACTATAAGGCTCGATGATGAAAGAGTCTCCATTCCTCAAAGGGAGATAGTTAAACCGTATGCTCATGAAGTAGCTTGAGTCCAACTCTTCTACAATATTGTTGTCCACATAATTGTGAGGTTGGGGACTCTTTAACATAGTTGAAGTCCAAGCTACGACATCTCCTCGATGTATGCGTTTTCTAGCATCCTCTTTATTGAAGTACTTGGCAGCGCCCTCTCCAGAATATGTCACCATTAGCGGAACAGATGGTTCTTTAGCAAGTGCATAGTGTGTCTTGAAGTGATAAGCTAGCCAACCGTAAACATAGTGAATGGGAAAACGGACCTTGATAAGATCAAGTCGCGACAATCGTGAAATCTTGTTCAAGTTATTGTATATGCTTGCTAATACTGGAACTGCAAGGCTAGTTCTCCGCCCGCATGCCATGGTTGATGCTATCTTGAAAGTTCCCGGCCGAATGAAGTCACCATCTTCAGAAGGAAACACAAAGGTACATAACCAACACGATAGGAAGGCTGCCAGATACGTCTCTTCTATTCTTGCAGGCTTCACTCCTAGCTTCATTCTCCGTTGACCATTCGGGTGCCTCAGGTATAACTCCTGTAGGGTTATGTGTTGACTTTAAGCGCCCAGTTTTTTGCTCCCTCCTCGGTGGAGCAGGCCCATATCGCAAGGTTCCTTTGTACCAGAAGTTGATCCACTTGCTCAAGGGGACCCTCGGGATATCATTCTTTCCTTCTTGGAGATAATGAAAAGCTAAGAACAAGTGCTCGCAGGCTCGGGGAATGAATCTCATCTTTTTCTCATCCTCACCTATAAGTTCCATAGCTGAGGGCACCGCTTCTTCGTAGATAGAACCCGCTATAGGCAAACCTCCCAAGGTATGTAGATCCCAAAGAGAGATAGACATTTCACCAACAGAGGTAAGTAGCGTATTTGTCTTGGGACACCAACCTTCAAGGAATGACTGCAAGATGTTGGAGTTTCGATCATAAGTGAAAAGTGAAGCACGAACAGCATCATGAATTTTTGAAGCTTTCAATTCTTGTTGGTTTCGGCTAAGTATGTCTTCAGTCCATTCCCAATACCCCGGAGTGTGTTGATATTCACCCTGAGTTATCATTGTGTCTCCCCAGTATGTCTCTCCTCGGATGATGCGACGGCCTAAACTGGGAAGGGCGCTTGCAATGTTTGCATGACGATGGCTGGGCGCTTGAAGACTCCACGTCTTGCCGGATCCAGCTGAGTTGTGATCATTCTCTAATGTCCAGTTTGCAATATGAAGTGAGTTCCTCAAAGATGTCCATGCACTCGCGTATTGACCAATTGGAGTATGCACCAAAAGCCTAGTTTGAGCCGCATCGTCTTCAGTTTCAATTATGAGATACTTGAGTTTGGATGATGGAGAGGTGTAGTCTCTGAAGTGCACCATTTTGCCTAGCTGTAAGAACAAGTAAATCTTTGATCAATCGCGGGATGAAGAGAATCACCATAAGTATGATGAATGATGAAAGTCTTTCATGAGATCGTCATCGTTAAAGTGGGGGTGCGTTGCCACCCCAATCACCTTAAACTTGACTTTCCCATGAGTATCGCTCCAAACAAGTCTTCCATGGGATTGTCGTCGTTAAAGTGGGAGTGCGTTGCCACCCCAAAACTTTTCCATGAGTATCGCTCCAAACAAGTCTTCCATGGGATTGTCGTCGTTAAAGTGGGAGTGCGTTGCCACCCCAATCACCTTAAACTTGACTTTCCCACGAGTATCGCTCCAAATAAGTCTTCAATGGGTTGTCCTCGTTAAATTAAGGGTTGACTTCTTTAGAATCATCTTTTGGCCTACATAAAAGAAAAAGAAGAGCAAAGAAAAAAAATTACAAAAGGGAGAAAGTAGTTTTACCTGACAAGAGAAGAAGAAAATTCAAGATGCAGAAGTCCTCTTTTACTTGCTGGAAACAAAAAGGAAGAATGAATAAATCAAGTTACAAAAAAGGGGTGCAAGTTACGGAAAATAGCTGCAAAAAAAAAAAAAAAAAAGGGATAAGTGGAATAAAAAGAAGTAGATGGAATACCGAACGCTGGAGGCGCCAAATGGTCGTAAACTACTTCTAATTTTTTTTTTTTTTAAAAATCCTAGCAGACTGAAATACAGTCTTTGATAATATATTTTATTTATCAAATAAAATATGAGTGCCAGACTGAACCGAGAAGGAAGGTAAAGCGAGAAAATATACCAAAGGGGTTTTAATCACATGTATTGTATTATTTTATTAAAGAAGCAGCCACAAGATGATATGCAATGAAAAAGAAAACAAGCTAGTTGTCCCTGTACACTCATGCTAGCTACAGAAAGTGTTTAGCACCAATCTCCTAGAAATTTGAGTGTACTAATTTTGTCATTCCTTGGTTGGCTAATCATAAAGTAGAAAGCTGGAGAATAAAGAAGTTGAAGCATTACTATTTCAAGAAAGACATGGAAATAAGAATTACTCCCCTTGTAAGAAAGTAGAAGAAAAACTAATCAAGGCCTTCGTATGCCTGCTGTACGACCTCCACCAAATTTGCTTTGTGGGAATTGTTTCAAGTTTGCTTTGTGGGAATTGTTTCTGTTAAGTAGGGTATTTATAGAGCTTGAAAGCGGTTAATATTAGGTCTCCGTAGTGGTATCAAATTGTAATTGAGGTCTCCTGGTTGGGGTATACTAATAAGATCGTTATTACCTTGGAAAGTTAGGAGATGTTTATTACCTTGTTCACATGGGAATAGGAAGTAGACAAAACTCCAACATCAACTTTAATCCCACGTAATTGTGGGATGTTTTCACCAAATAAGCCATATATCAAGATTTCAAATTGGAAGGCACCCAGTTTCTGTTGAAGCTATTTGACTAGTAGCCATTTTATGGCTTGTTAACTGGAGGATAGCCAACGATTGGCACAACCTGCTCATCAAACATTCTCGTTGTTAATTAGTGACGACCAATATATTGCTTCAAGTCTAGTCTTCGGGTGCAAAGAAATTCAACCACGACAAGCCTTGAAGCAGGGGGCATTTGTAGACGAGTAAATTTTATTGGATCAAAATCCATGAAATAATATGGCTATTTATTAAATTCAAGACATATTAGTCCAAATAAGTGTTATGGGCTAATATAATTGGGCTAATTATTTAAATATAATAAAAGTCCAATCTTTTTAGGCTAGCCAAATTAGCCTAAGGCCCAATGGATATAAGTTTTCCTAGAAGCCCAAAAATGTGCTACGTGGCAAGTGACGTGGCGCCAAGTCAAATGAAATAGCCAATTGGATCATGCCACTCGTCAAATGACGTGGCAATCCAAGTCAAACCCAAAGGCCAATGAAAATACGCCATGTGGACATGTGACATATTATGGCCAATCAAATATGGCCTAGTCACTACTTAAATCTGATTGGCCGGTCCACGGGCCAAGGCCCGTCAGGGTTTCTTAGTGGCTACTCTACCCCATATCTATATAAAGGGGTCAAATCTCTCATTTGAGAGTAGAAGAAATCAGAAGCAAGAATCCATAACAAGAAGCAAGAAAGAGCTCGTGGATCAAAGCAAGAGATTTCTACAAAAGCTGCAAGCACTCAAATATTTCTCTACAAGTTCTAGAGATCAAGACGAAGATTCAAGATCAAGCTTCAAGCCCTTGAATCCAAGTTCAAGATCAAGACCAAGTTCAAGATAAAGCTCCAAGCACTTGAACTCATCAAGTCAAGATCAAGATCAAGATCAAATCCAAATCCAAATCCAAATCCAAACTTCAAGATCAAGCTCAAAAGCCCTTGAAGTTATTATTTTGAAAAGACGAATCAGAGGAATCATAGAGATTGTAACACTCATATTTTGATAAATAAAATATATTGTTGCAATATTTTCTTGTCTCGATATTTATTTTCTTGACGCGAATTTAGTTGTTACAGCGGGGGCGCAAGGCGAGGCGTTTTACCTATAATGAGGCGAGGCGTAAGTCACGAGACGTGGAGCGTAAGTCCTATGGATCTTATTTTTAATTAATTTTAAATTAATAAAATAGCATAATGTGCCAAAAAAATTAAAAATACAAAAAAATTAAAAATAAGAAAAAAAATTATAGAAACAAAAGATCTAACCTTTTTAACAATTGTAAGAAATTGAATAATATTACAGTTTTTATGAGATATAAATAAACCATAAGGCCTTAACTTTTAAACAATTAAAAATAAAAATTTGTTACTATAAAAAGTAAATAAACAATAAAAATTTATTACTATTATAATTTAAAACATTAATTCTTCATTGATAAATATAAAATTTCTACTAAATTGTAAAATAATTGAAGTCTAATAATTTTGAGTGACTGAAATAAAACTTGAAGACCAACAACAAGTGGTGATGCTATAAACAGCGGCTATGCTTTTTTAGTATACAGATGATATTCATCCTTATGATATTCTTAATTATAATACATGTAATATTATATCTCGTTAATTGAGTTATACTCAATTTTAGAATTTCTCTAGATGAATATAACTTCATTTTTAAAGAAAATTGTGGATGAACAATCTTAATTAGGGAATTGGACAGAACTTTTGCATAGGTTCAATAAGGCAAATTCCGAGCGTTGGGCGTTGGGCGTGCTCTGGGCGCATCGTCGGGCGCTTGAGGCGTAAGTCTCACGGATCTAAGCCCCGTCCGAGAATCTCAGGGCGTTTTGCTAGTGCCCTGCCCCGGGGCGAGTCCCCGGGCGAGTCTTTTAAAACAGAGCATCCACCGGCAACGCAAAACATAAAAGGCCAAAATCAGTAGGTTTCAAAGCTGAAAAATCATGCAATCAGCTATAAGCAAATGGGTAATGGTACCAATGGTCAAAGGCGCTTGCTATGACCAGTGGGTCAGATTTGAATGTGAATAATTTATTTTAACTGCTACAAAGAAAATCACAGTGAAAAGGGGAAGAAAATAGTGCTTGAGATATCTCTATAATATCCAAGAAAATAAAAGATATATAATTCTTTTGTATTACTTATTTTAGTTTTGGAACTTTATGGAAGTTGTTCGGATCATCATTTTATCGACATTGAGCTCACCGGAACTTTTATTTAGCTCAAATCTCACTATTGAGACATTGGAATGGACTGAAATTGTTGTATGTGGTATATTTTAACGGGGAATTGTGTGAAATTTTGCAAAAGAAAAGATTTGAAGCCTTTGATTTGAATGAAAGAGGTGGTTGTTACATTAGGGACGACGGGAGTAGGCAGAAGCTTGATTGGTACTCCCTCCCGTCCACTTTAAATGATTTTTTGGTATTTTTTCTTAGGTCCAAAATATTTGATTTTTTCAAAAACCAAGATGATATTTGTTTTGACTTTCCAAAGCTGCTCTTGTTAATAAATTAAACACATAAAGCTTTCACAATTTTCTATGAGTAAATTTTGAAAGAGATGAAGGTTAATTTAGTAAATGACATCTTTAATTAATGCTAAAAGGTGGATTCCCTGGTCTGTGTGAAAACAGTCAAAAAATCAAATAATATGGACCGGAGGGAGTATTATTTTAGAGCCCGTTTAGGTGAGCTTATTTTTAGTAGCTTAAAAGCCAAAGTTGCTTATAAGTCACTTTTGAGAAATTAGGAAATCCTAACTTCTCATTTTTGGCTTATTTTAAGCACATAAATGCTTATAAGTTCATGATTTTTTGAGTTACTAAACACCCATTAATGAACTTATAAGCACATATGTACTTTTAAGCCACTTTTAAGCTTACCCAAATGGGCTCTTACTTTTTTCTTTTCCTTTTTGACCTACTTTTTTGTTAATTCTATCATTATTTTCTTGGTTTTAGTATATTGGAGTGAAATGATCATTTTCACGCGCTTTTTGAACATGATTAACACGTATCATTGCTACATCAGCGCATAATTGCCACATAGGAATGGTCAGCAGTCAGAGATGCTTATTAATACTTGTTTTATCGAGTTGAGGTGTTAAAATAAAAATCTCGTAAGTTTTAATGGTCCAGGTGGCAAATTAGGACAAGTGGAAGTGTCGGTTAGGCTATTCTGCCTACATACTAATTGCCTCCATAATATTGATTGATCTTTTATAAGAATCACATATATTTTTTTTATTGTGTTGTTCATTATAGTCGTCTTATGTCTAATATTTTCATGTGTTAATTGAAAATATTATGAGATTCAAAACTACATTATTATCATTGGGAGTAGAATCAATTCCTTAAGCAAAATATATGACCCGTACTACAATCAATTTCTTTAGCCTATTAGATACATGACATAATAATATTTGTACCATATAAGAGAGGAAAAAATATACAAAAAAAAAAAAAAAAAAAGCATAGATGAGACTATGAGTGTATTTGGTAGGAAGGAAAAAAAGTTCATGAAAAATATTCTTTTGGAAAATAAGTGATCTCTTAATTATTTTCTTGTGTTTGGAAAGATTTTCCCTTTATAATCTCTATCCCTACATCCAATACATCCCACCCCACCTTCTCATCCACCACCCACCCTCTTCATCCCCAAAACCTCACCCACCTCAATCAACCCTTCCATTCATCCCCGAACCCCTCATCCGACCAGCCACCTACACGACGCCTTCCAATTTCTGGTTTTGTAATTTTCAATCAGTGATTTGGGATCTAAAAATTCCTAACTGTGAATTTTGATATCTCACGTCGCCGGAGTTCGTCCCTCTAGTCACGTCGCCGGACTAATTGCCTCTCCGGGGAGGGGAGAAGGCTGCAATTAGATTTGATGTGACGAGGATGGTGAGATTTTAGGTGACTGGGGAGAAGGCACCGGTGAGTTTCCGGTATTAGCGTCGAAAAGAAGTGTTTTGGTGACGAGGTGGTGTAGGGTTTGGGGTTTGAGGGTGGTGGGTGGTATAGAGTGGGGTTACGACAGTTGGGGTCATGGTGGATTTAGGGGATAGGGGTGGCTTAAGGGTTTGTGTATGTTTAAGGAAAATATTTGTATTAGGTGAAAAATAGATTGCTTACGTGGTGCCTCGAGCGCATAATTCGGAGCACATTAAACAGAGATTCACAAGATTGGCACCTGCGGTAAACAACATAACCACCGAGGCGAATGTCCGAGGCCATAGTTCTTGATATACCCCAGAGGACAATAGCCTCAGTGAATCAACAGGATCTTGTCCCCGAGGTGGATGATCCTAGCCTCGATAAACCACTTCTATTTCAGCGGGGTGATTGCCCCACGAACTCAGCTCATTAACTCATCTTCCAAGAGAATAAGACGTGGGGAAAGCCACGATCAGAACATGGAGAAAGTGGCTGAACTTCTCCAATCCGGCAGCTTATAAATAGAATTTCATTTTGTATTGTAAACATCCATACATATATACAGAAACTCTGCCTAATTGTGTACTCAAACAGTTGATATTGAAATTTTACGTTCTTGCTCTTATCATCCAGAGTGGTTTCCAACTTGGTTAAATGATTCATACTAGTTAGACTATTTTTACACCGACGTGCAGAATATAGAAAAGAAACAACCAATCAACCATGTCATCTGCTCCAAATTAGTTGAGGTTAGCTACTACATAAATAATCTTCATCCTCATTGATTCATTATACTTAGACAAGTTTTATACTGGTGTTCCAGCAGAACCAAAAAAGTTAGTTGGTGTCTATTAGGTATGAATTATCTGTATCCTTCAGAGATTCATTACAATTATACCAATTTATGTGACGCTTTTCGCTTTTCGAAAATCAAACAAAGAAAATCTTTTCCCGTGATTTCTTCATATGTCATTTAAGTATTTTTAAGTATTTTGAAACGTTAATTATTGTAACTTATAGTAGTACTTCTGTAGATTCTAACTAGTGGTCAAAAAACTTAAAGATTGTATCTGCGAGTTGACGTCAAAATTTCACAATTTGAGTCTCGAAATTCAAATTGTGTCACATAAATTGGGATGATGAGAGTACTAAGTTTACACTAGCATGAGCAACATAAATATTAAAAATAATCAACTACGCCTCGATTCCAAATTAGTTAAGTCTATTATATGCATAATTGATACCCTTCAGCATGCATATAACTGCTTAAACTTTTAAATGAGATGATCACACAACTCAATATAGATTTTTAATATACTAGAAATAGCGTAGGTTTAGCCATAGCACCACGGCTTAATTTTCCAGAAATGCCTAATATGCCACTTGTTTTGGCAACACGAATCGACATTACAACTTTCTGTTTGGTGCCTTCAATTGCTGCTTCGCATGCTCTTCGTAACTCCTCATCGTCAGCGCTTGATTTTGCCATGCTTGTTTTAGTAATAACTAGCACTACTAAAAAAACACAGTTTTCCGACCACCAAATCGGTTGCATATCGGTCGCCAGGTCGACCGATCGGCGACCGATACTGGTGGTCCGAGAATTAATGGTAGCAAATAGCCCTGCGACCGAAACTCGGTCGATACTTCGACCACTATTCGGTCGCACAATAGCATACATACAGTGACCAAGTATGCGACCGATTTTCGGTCGCACATCCTATGCGACCGACAATCGGTCGCATACTTGGTCTCAGTTGTGGGAATTAATGGTGACCAAGTATGCGACCGATTTTCGGTTGCATAGGATGTGCGACCGAAAATCGGTCGCATACTTGGTCTCAGTTGTGGGAATTAATGGTGACCGCTATGCGACCGAAAATCGGTCGCCAAACCTGAAAAAACCTGTTTTCAGGCAGTAGCAACAGCAAAAACCAGCAATAAAAAACCTGGAATCAATAGAAAACTGCATTTCGAAGACACTAAAAACAGTAATTCATCAATACAACGCAATAAACCAAACATTTCAAAAACATCCAACATCATTAGTTATATCCTGAAATTGTTAACAATAAAGCTTCACAAACATTCAAAAGACATTCAAAAGACTACTCGGTCGAGGCTGAGCTAGACCCGGACTCGGAAGAGGAGTTGCGTCGATGCTTAAAAAAATAAAAAATAAAACTATGGAAGTATTCCCATTTTATAATTTACTTATTTCACGTGGTTATATATAAATTTTATATGTGAAAAAGTTAAAATAAATATGATAATAACAATAGTGTTATATGTACATTAAACCCGATAGAAAACACTTCATATCTTTATATAAGAAAATGACAAAATTTGCTTTAAAAAAAAATGTAGTGAAACAACTATAATAGTCAGTAATCCAAGAGACTCATAACATTATTATATTGATGTATAAATTAAATTGCTTTTAAGTACTTCTAACAACATAAACAAAGTATAGTTAACTAAAAAGACCTAATTTGCTTCTATTGAAGGAATGGTATTCCGTTATGTACTTCTCGTAATCTTTTTCTTTTAAAAGTTTTTATCTTCTATTTATCTCATTCTTTTTTTTTTCGCTTCACAATTCTTTTTCTTCCTCTACAATTTCATGAAACTCTAAATTACCACTTCACCTTAGTAACTCAGTTGAGATAGAAATGATAAAATTTTAATGTATAGAAATACAATATATTTATTATATACGTCGAGTTTTTTTTTTTTTTTAATTATCAAACTTTTAAAAATCAAAAGAACTTTTTAGAGTCTTTATTTTGGAATATGATAATAAAGTTTTTCTATTCAAATATAACAAAAAACATGAAATAAAAAGTATAGAAGTAAATTTAAAACTAAAATAAAAAGAATATTGGCTATAGAAGTTGTATTGTTTGTGTTGAATTACATCGTTACATTCTTTATTTTTTTCTTATTTCAACATTCTCTTTAGTCTCTTCTTTTAAAAATCACAATATTTTTTTCTTGTTCTATTTCTCAATCTCCCTCTATATTCTCATGTGTCCTAAATAAGCTCATTTACCAAAAAAGAACTCATATTTCTACCACTATACACTACTCAATTATGAAAATATCTTAAACAGAAGAAGAGAAAAACTAAAAAACCAAAATGGTACTTTTATGATAAAATAATAAATACTATTAATGCAAAAAAATTAAAAAGATTAATAAAAAATATTACATCAAATTTGAAGCAAATATGAACTAACCATTGAAACTTACATCTTGATTGAGCATATTCATGCCCGTGAGAAGATCTCAAATATAAAATAATTTTATGTAAATAAATTGTAGTAGCTATTTTTCTTCTAACAGAACATCTTCTCAACATTTTTGTTTTCTTCTACGAAATTAGGATAGTAGTGGTTTTAGAAATGCGCGATCCGTTAGCATGGGAGAGATAATCTACTTAGTTTTTTCCGTTTTTGCTTCTCCCTCCTCTTTACTGTCTTCTTCAATATTTACTTCCTTAGTTTCTTTTGTTCATCAATCTAAATAGAGTATCATCTCAAAATCATTACCTAACAAACAAATAATTAAAGTCAAGAAATATAAAAAAATAACAATAAGAAAGAAAAGGCAACTGAGAATGAAAATAAATAGAAGAGAATAAAATTTACCTACGTGAGAAAGAAGAGGATGGGAGAGGAATATATAATCTAATTAAGGTGCAGCAGAATAATAAATTGCATGAATGGTTAACTCGTGTGGACTTTTGACATATATATAGTACAATGATTCAGGAATACATTTTACATCCAATTAATTATCACATTCAATATACATTAAATTCTTAAGAAATTGGTTGGCCTGGGAAAGGGGAGTAAGAGTAACGTAGAAGGAGTGTTGTAATTTCTTGTTTATTTAGAATGCTAATTCTGTCTTAATTGCTATCAAATATTAATTAAAAAAGATAGGAGGAGTGGGAATATATTTTGGTCATAGAATGAGAGGCCGTTTCTTAACTTGATTGCTCAGTACATCCTTAATCCAAACCCACGGCAAAAAGGCAAATCATTTTTATTCTATGTTATAGGTATTTAGGATTAATGACAGTAAAATAAATAGAAATCCTTTTTGGTCATTCAATGGTAGATAATGGGTAAACATTTAAGTCTCTATTCTTTATGATTAATTACTCTCTAATATTAGTAAGCAATAACTATTCATGTTGCACGTAATCCCTCATTCAGTAGAAGGGAAAAAGAGCAAAGCTAATACAGATTTTTTGCAAGATAAGAGTACAATTGGTTTCTTTACATTTTTATGTGAATTGTGGCCAGAGAACTATGCAACATCACTCTTCTATGTTTCTCAATTAGTGTGTGTGTATATATATATATATATATATATATTAATGAATGAAAATGATAATATTAGAAAATAATAATAAGTTGCATTGGCATGTTGTTATATTTTCTCTCGTTCATGGTCATGGCTTTCCTTTTTTTTTTCTGGATGGATATGTCACTCTCCCCGGTTTTTGCTTATTTCCTATTTACTCTTTCTTTTCCTTTTTTTTTTAAGTCTTTCTTTTCCTTTTTTTTTTAAGTCTTTTCTCGTGCTCGTTCCATTTCAATTTATTTAAATTTATTAGACTTTGTAAAAAATTTAATAAAATAAATAAATATATTTTAAATATGTGGTTTAAAATGAGTCATTATTATTTATGTAGATATAAATTATTTTATTAATAACACTGCAGTAAATTTAAAGTTACATTATTTTCAAATTTAGAAATGAGTCTTTTTTTTTTAACGAACTAAAACCAAAATAGATTCACATAAACTGGAACCGATGGACTAGTTGATATTCCCCTAGCTATTACTCTTAATATTGTTTAGAGATCGATCAATTATTTTAATGTTTTATTATTATTGTTTTGAAAATTATCTACTTATGAAAAGTATTGCCCAATATAGTGTACTTTATTTTTGCAATTACCGAATTTGTTAATATTTTTCCGAAGAATCAAGAATTAATATTTGATTTCGTATCATAGAATACTTAATGCTTAAGTTTTAAATAAGTACATTGTATGAGCCTAAACTGATTTAGGATCACAAATCAAATTTGGATAGTGAATACAAGCAAATATTAGTATCAAAGTCGAGACAATACAAATAACAATCGAAAATATGAGAGAATGATATGATTTCAATATATAACTGTGAGTACAAATTTTTCCAGAGTTTCTGTAAGTATTTTTGAATGAATATATTGTAAAATGAGGAGCTATTTATAGATACAAGGGGTCTTGCCCACGTTTCCCATGATTGATCACGCCTACTCCCACGTCCAGCATATCCATTAGTAGAGTTAGTGGGCCGTAATAGAAGGAAACCAGTTGACCGCAGGCGACCTCATTAACCGAGGCATAGATCGTTACCTTCGGGCGCAGCACTTTGCAATCGACCGAGGTGACATTTCACCGAGGCAAACATCTTGTTTTCTTTCCTCGGTCCCTAACTTCGGTCTCTGACTTCGGCGACTTGCGTCTTGCTTCGGCTCGCAGCTTACCAACATTCGCTCGGTCACCCTCAGATCGTGTTACTGAGGTGTCACGTAGGCGAGCCGATTTTTACCCAATACATACATGAATTTTATTTTTAAAATAAGGAATCAATGTGCTAAATGTTTCAACTAGATAGCACTTATTTGAGACATAATAGTGATATGGTGTTTCATCCTTTTTTTTCTCAATCATTTTTAAATTCTAAAATGTTTATGCTGTTCTCTTATAGAGTAGAAGACATTAACGCTTTTTTTGAGAATGGATACGTAAAATTTGTTGATAGTGGCCTACATTTTCGATGTTTTAAATTGAAGGGCCTTTGTAATTTGGAGATGAGACTAAAGTGAGTAGAGAAATAAGATTAAAATTGACATGAAATGAGAGCGTGCGTGCTTCCTTCACTATTTAATGTTTGAAGACACAGACAGTTGGCACTTATTTTTCGTGATACTTTTTCTTTCATTCAAGATGTACATAGTTTTTTGGTTTTTTCATTCTTTAAAACGAGTGAAATTGTATGTGAATATACAAGAATAAATAATGGTTACCTTGCTTGTTTTGTGGTACCCTTACAATTAAGGTTCTCGTTGATTGAAGCAAACGGTTGGGAAAGGAAAATAGCAATTATTTAAGTTTATGAGTTCGGAGTACTTTTTTATTGGAAAATTTACACGTCATGACTGTTATTTGTCTGCACTTTCGATAATGACCAAAACAGAAATAAGATGAAGTAGAAAAATTCCAAGCCAACAGTATACACTGCCTGTCCTTAAGAAATCTAATCCCCTCACAGTTACCCAAGGTTTGTGGATTAATTTCTCCCAGGATAGAATGGAATTATCCTCACTGTGATAGCGGTAATTCAAATCACAGTGAACAGCGAACTCAAATAATGGTAGCAAATCACACTGACTCAGAACTTACTTTTTGTTTTGAAAACAAATGCAAAAAATAATGAGAGAGAGAGTATGAAATTTTTGGATGATTAAAATGAGGCAAAATGCCTCTCTATTTATAGCCACAAGATTTGGAGTGAAAAGGCATGAAGGTGTCTTTTGGTGAAATGGCTGTTCATGAAAGGCAGCCTTCAAGGTGGCTGTTCAATGAAAAGGCACCTTTTCATTGGTGAAGTAGCTGTTCATGAAAGGCAGCCTTCAAAGTGGCTGTTCAATGAAAGCACACTTTCATTTGGAATAACTTTACAGCAGCCCACCTTTGGAATATTTGCATAAATAGTCCACTTTTTAATTTCGTTACGAAAACGGCTCCATATCAAATATTAATATAAAATATTAATATTTATTTCATTTCCCATTCACACCACTTTACCTTCCTTCCAAACCCAACAATCCCCCACATGAATGGGGAATGACTATATGAAGAAAACATGCAGAAAACTATGTGATTTGCAAGTAAGAATTAATTGCATCTGGATAAGTGGGTTTCCCTTTGAACTTTCCGTAGTGAACATATATCGGATATACTCGATCAATCGGTAGATTTGATATCTTTGAACCGTCGAACTTTGGTGTATACCTAGACAACATATGTCACACAATTAATCCTTGACCATTTTTGGTTCTCATTGTTGTGTTCGTTTCAGCCATGAACATCGCCTGGTTCATGAGTGCGTAGAGAATTGGCCTTACAGAATTCTCCTTGAAGCGGCTTCCACTTCACACTCACATAGGTGATTTCTAAACGTGTAATCCCGTAGATCTACACTGTTTGACAAACCCCGTATCAAACTTAGATAATCATTAAAAAACGTCTTTAACGTTTTATCCTTGGTACTAAACATTGTCTTATTAAGAGGATGGGTTGAGTTGTTTGACAATGTTGGAGCGGTCGTGCACAACTTTGTTTGAGCTCCTTGAACCTAGATCTTGGGATCTCCAGTCTTCTAGGTAGAGTTACCGCCATGACGACTTGTCCTCGGCCATAGTCCCATTCCTCTTGATGATCTCTCAACATCATCTCTAGTTAAAGCTTTAGTAAGTGGATCCGATACATTATCCTTTGACTTAACATAGTCAATTGTGATAATTCCTCTAGAGATAAGTTGTCTAATGGTTTTATGTCTTCGTCGTATATGACGATTTTTACCATTATACATAAGGCTCCCAGCCCTCGATATTGCCGATTGACTATCGCAATGTATACATATAGGTGTCAACGGCCTAGGCCAAAATGGAATGTCTTCCAAGAAGTTTTGGAGCCATTCAGCTTCTTCACCGGCTTTATCCAAAGCTATGAACTCAGCCTCCATTGTAGAGCGAGCAAGCAAGGTTTGTTTGGATGATTTCCAAGTTACCGCTCCTCCACCTATTGTGAAAATATATCCACTTGTGGATTTTGATTCTTTTGAGCCGGTGATCCAATTTGCATCACAATATCCTTCTATAACAGCGGGATACTTATCATAGTGCAAAGCATAGTCTTGGGTGTACTCCAAATAACCCAAAACTCGTTTCATAGCCATCCAGTGATTTTGTCCAGGATTACTTGTGTATCGACTCAGTTTACTTATAGCACAAGCTATATCTGGTCGTGTACAATTCATGATGTACATTAGACTTCCCAACACTCTAGCGTAGTCTCGTTGAGACGTGCTTTGTCCTTTATTCTTTGTAAAGGCAAGATTAACATCAATTGGAGTCTTTGAAGTTTTGAAGTCTAAATACTTGAATTTTTCCAGGACATTTCTGATGTAATGAGTTTGAGATAATGCCAAACCTTGAGGAGTTTTGTGAATTTTAATACCCAAGATTAAATCCGCAACTCCCAAGTCTTTCATATCAAACTTGCTAGTTAGCATACGCTTAGTAGCATTGATGTCAGCAATATCTTTACTCATTATTAACATGTCATCCACATATAGACAAACAATGACTATATGATTTGGAGTGTTCTTAATGTAAACACATTTATCATACTCATTAATTTGGAAGCCATTTGACAACATTGTACTGTCAAATTTTGCATGCCATTGTTTAGGTGCTTGTTTTAGTCCATAAAGAGACTTAACAAGTCGACATACCTTCTTTTCTTTCCCAGGAACCATGAACCCTTCAGGTTGTTCCATGTAGATTTCTTCTTCCAAATCTCCATTTAAGAAGGCTGTCTTTACATCCATTTGATGGATTTGAAGATCATACACGGCGGCCAAAGCTATTAGCATCCGTATGGATGTAATTCTGCTTACCGGAGAGTATGTATCAAAATAATCAAGGCCCTCTTTTTGTCTATAACCTTTAACGACCAGTCTAGCCTTGTATTTGTCAATAGTACCATCAGCTTTCATTTTCCTTTTGAAAATCCATTTGTAACCTAAAGGTTTGTTCCCAGGAGGAAGATCAACCAACTCCCATGTGTGGTTGCTTAAAATGGATTCAATCTCACTATTGACTGCCTCTTTCCAATATGGAGACTCTGAAGAAGCCATTGCTTCTTTATAAGTTTGAGGTTCATTTTCCAATAGGAAAGTCATAAAATCTGGTCCAAAAGAAGTAGACGTCCTTTGACGTTTACTACGTCTTGGATTATCATTATTTGGCATACTTCCTTTTGTACCTTCTCTTGGTCGTTTTGTGCTGACACTTGACGATTCATATTCACTTTTATACGGATATATATTTTCAAAGAATTCAACATTATCTGATTCCATAACCGTATTAGTATGAATGTCAGGATTTTCTGATTTATAAACCAGAAAACGATATGCCTTACTATTCTTGGCATATCCTATGAAAACACAATCAACGGTTTTTGGTCCTATCTTTTCCCTTTTAGGTTTAGGAACTTGTACCTTTGCCAAACACCCCCACACTTTGAGGTAATTCAAGTTTGGCTTTCTTCCCTTCCACTTTTCATATGGAATGGATTGTGTTTTGCTGTGGGGTACACGATTAAGTATTCGACTAGCTGTAAGAATAGCTTCCCCCCCATAAGTTTTGGGGTAAACCCGAACTTATCAACAAGGCATTCGTCATCTCCTTTAAAGTTCTATTTTTCCTTTCCGCAATCCCATTAGATTGTGGCGTGTAAGGGGCAGTAGTTTGGTGAATAATCCCATATTCCAAACATATTTGTTAAAAAGGAGATTCGTATTCACCGCCCCTATCACTTCTTATCATGTTTATTCTTTTGTTAAGTTCTGTTTCAACTTCATTTTTGTATTGCTTGAATGAATCTATAGCCTCGTCTTTACTACTAAGTAAATAAACGTAGCAGTAACGAGTGCTATCGTCAATAAAAGTTATGAAATACTTCTTTCCACCGATACATCTTTTCATGAAAAATCACAACCTTTCAAGTGACACTTTTCCATGAAAGAACATAACCTTTCAAGTGTTCAAGAAAGGTCACAACATCTCTGAAAAGACACGTGATCATCCTTCGAATAGTAGTTACACCGACTATTCGTCACTAAGATGAATACGTTATAAATTCACCAATTACTATGTAACAAAGGATTTTGTGGGAGTTGAATACAAAATTTAATTAAATTATGTATCTCAAGTTCTTCATATAGACACTAAGTCTCACTTCGACTTTTGTCTAAACGCCCCCACATTTTATGTATATTGACGCTCAATCATAAGTTGAACACCTCCACATTTCAAATATTTTATGTGGCATATTTATAAATCATAAAATTTAGAATTATATGACCACAGAACATAACAATCGGTCCTCAAAAACCACAAGTCATATCATCATCATAATTTTATTTTATTTTTTTTTTTTGAGAATTGATTAGCATCACAGTATTGCATTACTAGCAATCAATGTACTGTGATTTCAATACCATTCGCTTAATGAAAAGTTAATGCATCAGTAGGCAACCGCCTCATTTGGATCGACCTGCCATCATATCTTATAAGAATACAAATTGTATTCAAACATATGATTCACAATAAAATTTTCATTTCTTGGCTATATATTGTACATAGCAAGAGTTTGACAACTACCACCAGATCCAATAGCATGTCTTTTCACACCGCTGAATTTTATTCGTTTCACTTCGCACTAGACAACGATTAAAATTCCATTTTGAATTTTCATTCTTCTTCCGAGTATGACACAACTAAATTTAATAAAACGGTGAAGTTTTTAATCTTCAAAACCGATTTACTACAATGGTGAAGCTTTTTAATCTTCAAAAACTAAATTTAAAAGTACAGTGAAGATTTTATATCTTCAAACTGATTTAACGTACAGTGAAGTTTTTATATCTTCAAACTGCAAATAACAATATAAATATTTTAATAATCCGGAAGTTTTTAATCTTCTGAATGGAGTAAACACACAATAATTTTAATAATCCGTTGAAGTATTTAAATCTTCAAAAACGGAATATTAAATTTGGAGTAGAAAGTCTTTTCAGATTTTAGTCTCCACAAACAGCCTATTATCGATTAGCAGACAAAATACAAATTAGATTTCTTAAGATTGTTATTTGTCTGCACGTTCGATAATGACCAAAACAGAAATAAGATGAAGTAGAAAAATTCCAAGCCAACAGTATACACTGCCTGTCCTTAAGAAATCTAATCCCCTCACAGTTACCCAAGGTTTGTGGATTAATTTCTCCCATGATAGAATGGAATTATCCTCACTGTGATAGCGGTAATTCAAATCACAGTGAACATCGAACTCAAATAATGGTAGCAAATCACACTGACTCAGAACTTACTTTTTGTTTTGAAAACAAATGTAAAAAATAATGAGAGAGAGAGTATGAAATTTTTGGATGATTAAAATGAGGCAAAATGCCTCTCTATTTATAGCCACAAGATTTGGAGTGAAAAGGCATGAAGGTGTCTTTTGGTGAAATGGCTGTTCATGAAAGGCAGCCTTCAAGGTGGCTGTTCAATGAAAAGGCACCTTTTCATTGGTGAAGTAGCTGTTCATGAAAGGCAGCCTTCAAAGTGGTTGTTCAATGAAAGCACCCTTTCATTTGGAATAACTTTACAGCAGCCCACCTTTGGAATATTTGCATAAATAGTCCACTTTTTAATTTCGCTACGAAAACGGCTCCATATCAAATATTAATATAAAATATTAATATTTATTTCATTTCCCATTCACACCACTTTACCTTCCTTCCAAACCCAACAATGACCACTATAATAGCTTAATTACAAAAAATAACGATATTTTTTCAACATTTACAATACATATCGATAGTTTCACATAATTACCCACATACCAATTTTATCATTTCTCACCCTCCCAAACATTTAACTCTAATCTCTTATCTTCTCTCCCTCCTCCATCATCCCCCACCCTCCGCCGCCCCCCCGCCCCCCCTTCCCCTCTGCCGTTGTTCCTCGCTGCTATGCTCTCCCCTGTCTCCGTTGCTCGCTGCCCTGATATGTGTATTTTTTGTGGTTTTCCGATGGGTTTTTTCCGATCTGCTATCTTTCTCTATTTTTTTCATTTTTCCTTTTGTATGTGTATATATGCTTATGTTTATGTATATATATTTTCAAATCTACTTCTTTCTCTTCTTTTTTCTTTTTATTTTTTGATTTTGTACGTGTATTTATTTGTATATACATGTATACAATTTTTCTATTTATGTCTATTTGTATGTTTGATGTATAAATACATTAAAGTTTTTTGAATATCTAATTGTGTTTATTTGTATATTGTTGTATGTTTGTGTATTTTGTACTCTCAAGTATATATCTGGCAACTTTTTGATTATGTATTTTGTATAGTTTGTTATATGGTGTATTTATGTGTATGAGTATGTCACAATTTTGTGTAAAAATCCCTTTGTATGTCTCGTATTTGTGGTTTAAATAATTGTATGTTTTGTATTTTCTAGATTATGTATGTCTATGTATTTTCATTTTGTGTTTTTTATATGTTAGAAGCTTTTTTCCAGATTTAAAAAATAAAAAAAATAAATAAAAAAACTTTCCGGTGACCTGAAGCCTGTGGCCGGCGACTAGCAGGCGGAGACTGGCGCCACTGTTATTTGGTGTGGGAAACCTTCGTTTCTAGGGTTTAATGGAGATTGTATATGCTATATAAAAAAAACTATTGCTATGTTTTGTAAAATAGAATAGTATCGGTATTTTTTGTAAAATTGCTATTAGGGTTGTATATTTGTGCAATTCTCCCTTATTTATTTTTGAGTTTCGATCGTCATGTTATACAACCAATCACATTCAACATTTGATTAAAAAGATTATATGGGCCAACATTTTAAGCTGATGGGGATATCATCATCACATACCAACTATGTCTTATAGTTTGTCTCTTACACATGTAGTATAAAGATCGACCAGAAAAAGATGATAAGTTGGACAAAATGGAATTGTTGTATTAGTCTAAATCGGATCAGGTTGATCAATTAAATTTGTAATAGGATTTACAAGCAATGTATTATATCAAAGTGATAAAGAGCGAAGGATTTACTGAAATAAAATAAATAAAGTAACAATTTCAATAAAACTGCTTTTTATTACGATTAGGCAGAGTTTTGCCAAGGTTTGCAAAAATATTTCTGGATGCCCTTACAAGATGCAATGAAATGCTATTTATAGATCTTGACACTAGATACATTCAAGAGCGTTAACCAGCCACTCTCCCACATCTCACTCTTGGTTCGCCCATGATCTTACCTATTAAAGGCTGAGTTAACAGGCGAAGATCATGGGGCAGCTCTTCTCCTGAAAATTAAGCCGCCTCCCCGAGGCTAGGATCATTTCGCCTCAGGGGAATGAACTTTCTGTTCTCCGAGGCAACTCTTCCTCGTGGCTTGCAAAGGACCTTGGCCTCAGGGCTTCGCTTAGGGGGTCATGTTGTTTGCTTTGTCGCCAACCTACGAATCTTGTGAGGAATGCTCTGAGCCCTCTACCCGAGGCGCCATATGTCTGAGTCATATTTCACCTAGTACAATTGTTGGAGAATGTTTATTTTCTATTCCTTTTTATTGTTTCTCTTGAATTAATACTTTCATTGATATCTAGTTGTACAATATTGCAACACTAGTTCTTTGACTTCAAGATTTTTCATTTTTTTTAATGTGGAATGATCACTTTAATGTGTGGTCTTTATCTGGTGAGCAATTATTTTGGAGGTCTTTAAAGCATAAGCACTTTTGACCGGGGAAAGTGCATGAAAGGTCACTTTTGCCACTGGTCTTTGGGCACAGGCCACTAATACCAAAATATTTAGTTTGTGGCCACTTTTGCTTAAAGAGATAGAACTTCAGTCCAGAGGCCGGATTGAAGTTCAGTCCTTAAAGATTGATCTTCAATCCAGGGCCATATGGACTGAAGTTCAGTCCAGTCCTTAAGATGGAACTTCAGTCCAGGACCATATGGACTGAAGTTCAATCCTTAAAGATGGAACTTCAGTCCATGGCCATATGGACTGAAGTTCAGTCCTTAAAGATGGAACATCAGTCCAGGGGCCGTATGGACTGAACTTCAGTCAATTATCAGAACTTAAGTCAATATTTATTTAGTAAAGGCCCAAAAGTGGCCTCTAGTGTAAGACCAAAGAAAATAGTGGCCTCAAACCAAATACCAGTGTTAAAAGTGGCTGCTGGGCGAAATTTTTACCTTTTGACCACTTTTAAAAATATTTTCACTTCTACCCTTAATAACTTTTTCTACAATTTTTTGTCATTCACACTTTCTTTTTCTAGAAAACTCATCTCTCACTTCTCCTCCTCTCTAATTGACCGGCGTTGACCACCGCCGGACCACCACCCGCCACCACCAGAATGTTGAAAAAAGTTGTATCCTCAGATTCGATTTGGTCTCCTCTTTTCGTTTCTACTATTGATTTTTCAAAAGTCACACTAAATTAGCGTAGATCTAAATTTAAAGATTCAACCAAACTATTCAACTCATGCCCGGGTATCTTTTAACAATAGATTCATGCATCGTCTGTTGACACCCAATTTTTTTCAGGTCATGTTAATTAAAGTCTAATTATTCTAAATTAAAATTAATTTTTGAAAATTCAAAGTAATTGAGTTAAAAAATTTAAAGAAAAAGGGCTAAAATTGTAAGATGCAACCTAATATTGGCCTACCCGTACAAAATTCCTATTTTACTCAAAATCCTAAATTAAAATGGGTTTTTTACACATATATACAAATATACACCCCTAATTACACAAAAATAGCAACATTTTTAAAATTACCAGACATAGCAATATTTTTTTATCACATTTTAACTACATTTGCACCCCACTCACCTAAAAACCCTAAAGTATTTTCTTCACTTCCCCCAAATCAAATCAGCCGCCACCCATACAACTCCACCACCACAACCACAGACCCAAACACAAACAGAGCCACCACCGCCGCCGAAATCTCCACCGGAAAAATACCCATCTTCGAAGAAACCCATTCCTTGTTTCTCCTTTGTTCTCTTTGACTCCCAAACCACAGATCAAAAGGGACGGGGTCCCGATCCAAATCCCCTATCTCAATTCATACCAGTAAAAGGGAGTAGAGGGAAAGGGGAAATGCGAGCAGGAGGTTAACAACAGTATCCAAATAATTGTTCTTCAATTTTTCACCATGTCTCTTAAATTAGAATGGCAACGGAACAACAAAAGGCAGCAACTGAAGACTGGATCTATTTGAAGACGATTATGAACCATAGATTTTCCATTATGTTCAAATATTTTCTATTACATACTACTATGTTTCATCGAATAACCTGAAGTTTTCACCTTTGAGTGTTCGTAATGATAATTTTGGATGCTCGAGAATAGTAACAAAGGGGAAATGGCTTAGACACTGCCACCACCGGCAGTGGTGGAGACGACGGAAAACGAATATATGGAGATATCAATTGGCAAAATGTTTGGGAATTTGCTCTCAACTGTTTCTGTTTCTTTAGATTTGTTTCATTTTTGTTCCGTTTCTGTTTCTTCAAAATTGTTCAGATTTCGTTTATGTTCCGTTTCTATTCATGTTTCTTCATATTTGTTTCATTTCTGTTTCTGTTTGTACAGATTTGTTATAGTGGTTTAATAAATTTAAACTCTTGTTTTCTATTTATTATTGAAACGGTATGCTACAGTTTGAAAATGGCGTTGAAACAATATGATACGGTTTGAAACATTGAAACAGTTGTTGCAACAGTTTGATACAGTCTGAAACGATGTTGAAACAGTATGATACGGTTTGAAATGGAGTTAATATAGTCTGAAATGAGAGTTGATACAGTTTAAAACGGTCTGAAACGGAGTTGATACAGTTTAAAACAATCTGATACAGTCTGAAACGACATTGAAACACTATGATACAGTCTGAAACGGACTTGATACAGTCTGAAATGGGAGTTGATACAGTTTGATACAGTCTAAAATGATGTTGAAACAGTATGATACGGTGTTGAAACAATCTGAAACAACTATTGAAACAGTCTGATACGGTCTAAAACGACATTGAAACAGTATGATACGGTCTGAAACAGTGCTAAAATAATTTGAAACAGTGCAGAAACAGTTGAAACGGTGCATAAACAGTTAGATACGGTGCTGCAGAAACAGTTGAAACGGTGCAGAAACAGTTAGATACGGTGCAGAAATAGTTGATACGGTGCAGAAATAGTGAGATTCAACGAGATACATTGAGGATGGATGAAGAAAAGTGAAATTGAGAAAAATGAGAGGAGTAAAACTAAAATTGGAGGGAAATGATAGGAGGAAAAGTGAAAAATGGGGAAATTGGAGGAGCAAAAGTGATGGGGGGGGGGGGGGGAGAAATAGAAGGAAGAATGTAAGGGTTTGGTATGTTATGGAAAAATATTGCTATGTTTTTGCTATGTTTGTAATTATCTTGTGTTTTCCTCTATATAGGGTAATTTTACTAAAATGTTGCTATGTTTGGTAATTAAGCTCTAAAATTTGTACTTTTATGTAAAAAATCCAATTAAAATCCCTAATCAGCCCACTCCAATTCAAAGAACCCTTTACCCGTTTTCAAAAATCCCTAACCCGCGCCCAATGTTTCCGAAAAAAATTCAAAAAAAGGAATCCGTCCAAAAATCTGGTACTCTCATGGTCCCCGACTCTCATGGTCATTTTAGTATTTTTCTCTGGGAACGGGCTCTGCTCCAGTGCATTTGGCTACGGTAAGTGCAAGTGCATTGCTATGGCTGACACATGTCACTAAACATTTTCAAGGCTGGGATTTTATTTTAACTTGTTCCCTAATTTTGATTTTATTATATTAAAGTTAACAATTGCAAAAAAAAAAAAAGAATAAAAAAAAGGAGAAAAGCTAAAATCTGGCATATTACTATCATCAAGATCGCATTTAACACAATAAAATGGTTTTTAAGTAATTCATGGTATAGCTACATCACTACTTATTTAGTTTTATTATAGTTGACAATTGAAAAAAAAAATAAAAACTAAAACTTGAAAATTACTTCTGCGAACGTACCCACCATAGTTTTACCCTCTTAAATGGCCGTCTTGATGCTGGTAAGAGGTACATTATTTTTTATCCGAATGATGGATTTAACTTTTTTTTCATATCCTTTAATTTGTTCTAAGCATAAGAAATAATATACACAGAAAATTGATCTACATTGAGTTACTTAGAAATAAATTAATAATATTGTAGTTATACCATGAATTGCTTAAAAAAATTAATTTGTGAAACTGATGTTGTAATTTACAAGATTCTAGCTTTTTCCTTTGCATTTTCTAATTATTAACTTTAATAGAATAAAGCTTAAAGGAACAAATTAAAATAAAATCCCAGCCTTTATAGTGCCATGTGTCAGCCATAGCAGTGCACTGGCACTTACTGTAGCCAAATGCACCGGAGCAGAGCCGGTTCCTTTTCTCTGACCCTCGAACCCTAATGGTGGAGATATAAAAAGGGGTTGATGGAAGCAGCAGTCCGGGGGATAGAGAGACGAAAATACAGAAAAACGGCAGAATATAGAACAAAGCAAGAAGGTTTATTTTCTGAATTTATGTTTAAAGCGTAGCGTTATTGTTCCTTTGCATTCCGGAGTGTTATCGCTTCATTTTTCGCGTCGCTTCTTCATTGTTCTGAGTCGTCGACTTTACTCGTCGCTTGTTCGAGTGCGAGACTCTAGATCCGACGCTTCAGTTCCTGCCCACAAAAAGGTAATACTCTCTCCTGTTATATGCATTTTTAGTTCTGATTCGTTTAGCTCATAATGTCAAGTATTAGAGCAATGATTTAGGACCTGCTTATGTTGGTTAGGAGGATGGTGAAAGTTAAGTGTACATTCCGTGATTGAATCTTGTTTAAAAGATGCACAAACTAACTTAAGCTAAAAGATTAAACCTTTGTCTAAAATATGTTGCTTTTGTCCTTATTTATCCCTGAATATGAAGCCGTCTTGAAGGGGTTTCATTGTTAAAAATTCTGCTAAGGTAGTTCTGAATCTCAAGCTGGGAGTTGAGCATTTTGGGGTATAGATATCATCATATAGGCCTGAATCTTGAAGCTGTTAGTGTAAAGTTTAAATTTTTCTTCAAATTAAAGTTGTGTGGGTGCTTTCTGATGGTTTAATGTATGCTATATGTCTATGAGTGAGAAGTTCTGTTTATTGCCTTGTTATTTTTCTAGTCTTGGAGTTAAATTTAGGATATTTTGAAAAGGACCTGTTTCCAAACTTTGATATATGATGTTTGTTTCCTTCTTTGAGCTTCCAGTTGCAAAGTATGTTTCTTTTGGAAAAAAGAAAAATAAATTTCATGTCTGTTCTGGATAAAGGGGTCAGTTGAGTTGTTCATGTCTGCTTGTTGGCTTAGTATTTCCAGTTTCCTTGCTGTGTTGTTTGATGAGTTGCTGATGGGGAGTTAGCTGGATTTCTGGAGGTTTGTTTCTATTTCTGGAGTATGGGGAGAGTTTGTGATTGGCTCTGGTGCTTAGGGATTTGTTCTAGAGGTGCCTGGCGATTTATAGTTTGTAAGAATGTGTGTAGGAGTTTGTTCAGGTTGAGTTTCCTGGCTGATTGTTTGCTAGTGGATCAGTGAGGGAGTGAAGGGTTGTTTTAGGTGTTTAGTAAAGTGTAGAGGGGCTTAAGAGGGGTGTCAAGGGCCTGTTAGGGATGTTTGTTTCTGGTCTTGATTTGTCCAGGTGTGTGTATGAAGTGTATGCAGAGTGTTTTTTCAGGGTAGTGAAAGAGGTGTAAAGGGGTATGTTAAGCAGGTTTGTATTCAGCTTGTAAGTGGAGTTTTGTTCAGGTGCTGTAGTGGTCTGGATAGTTTGAGTATTGCTTAGTCGCATGCTTCCTGCTTATCTCTATTTTGTGGAGGTCTAGTGTTTGTGCAAATGCTAGAAGAAATAGTAATTTGGCTTTGAGTTTGATATCTCCTAGTGGTTTTGTTAGTAGCAGACAGTTGTGAAGATGTGATCTAATAGGTTCAGTGGTTGGAGGTGTTGTTTTTCCTTAGTTTCTAGTAATGTATGCCATTGTGTATGTGTGCAGAGGAAAAGTAGGTGTGGTTTCAGGGTCTGTTGTAGTTAGTTTTGGGTCCTGGTGGGATGCAGATTACAGAAGGCTGTTCAGGTAGCAGGTAAATAGGAGGTGTGCTGTAGCAAAGTTCGGGGAGTAGGAGTTCTGGAAACTTGAAGCTTCAGAGCTGTTTCAGGTGGTTGTTAAAGGGTTTGCAGGGGATTACTTTAAGTTTTTTCTGGTTTGTTCAGTTTGGTCAGAGGTGTAGGCATGCAGGCTGTTGTAGGGTAATTCCGGTTTTCTGTGAGGTTCTTTTGAGGGGTTAGTTGTCTGCTTGGTCTTGTTATGTTTTTAGAAGCTATAAGGCAGTGAGAATGGCTGCAAGCATGTGTTTGCTCTTCAGGTTTGACATTCATATGGTATTGGATAGTTGTTCGGTTAAAGATGAAGCTTTTGTCCGTAGATGATTGTGCTTTCTTCATGTAAAATCTGTTTAACATGTTTGAAAATCTTATCAAATTAACCTAAATTATTGTTTAGCCTATATTAAGTTGTGGCTTGTTGGACTGATATCTCCCTTTGTCTAAAGCCATACACTTGATTATTGTATTTCTTGCTGTGTATTGGTCTGTTTCTTTGATTAAGTTGGATAAGAAATGAAGTTTTGGGGTGCAGATACAATTTGAGCTATAATCTAGTTGTCTTAGTTCACTTTAAAGATGGTTTTAGTTCTGGCTTGTCTCCTTTTTTTTTTGTGTGAATATGCTAGCATTTAATATAGTCTAATTCAATTAAAGTTTTAATCTTTAAGATGATTAAAGAACTAGAACAAGATTAGATACTCCGCGAGCTGTTCAATCTGGTATGAGTTATGGTTCATGTTTAGCTTAGGTGTTTTACTTGAACAATAATAGCAGGTTGTCGTTTGAAAATTGTTCAGGTTTCTTTCTGTCATAGTTCATTCCAGATTCTAGCTAACTCTCTGTTCTTTTTTTGGTATTCTGGTAGTTTCTTCTTATAGCAGTAGCAAATTATTCCAATTCAGTCTGTCTAAATTTATTGCAATAGGTTGCCAATTCCCAGGTCTAGTAACTTTGTTGTTTGCTACCTGTGGTGTTGTTTAGCCTAAGTCTATGCTAGTTTTAGTTCTTGTCAGGTCTGTTTATGGTATATATGTCAAGTTGTCTAATCTGGCTAAGTATTATGAAATGGATCCTGAAGATGATATATGTAAATATGTATATTGCAATCTGATCTAAGGCTTACGTTTGGGCATTTGCATATCCGTTAAGCACCAAAGAAGTTTTTGTATGGTTTGGTCTTGTTCAGGAAGTAATTTGTAAGGTCCTTGCCTGCTTTCCCTTAGTGTCAGTATTCCTTAAAATGTGGGAAGCTAGTCTCTGATTTATATTATTGAAATTTTGCCAATAGGTCCTAATTGTGTTGGATATAGCAGACATCAGTTTTTAAATTGAATGTTAGTTGATTTGCTTGTTATTAGTTTGGCACTGTTTTTAGTTTGGGCATATTTAGTAAATTAGTTGTGTTGTTTCGAATCTATCTAGTTAAATTGTGTAGCTTTTTCCAGGCTTGTCTCGCCCGATTTGTTGCTATGTTTGTATAGCAATTTCTTTAGTCTTCTTTTCAAAGTACATGTGCTAACATTGTCCCCCTTTTTCTTTGCATAATGCACTTGGGACGAGTTCGGCTAAAACTCTAAATGGGGGTGGCTCATTGGCTCGGAGTCGCATTGTGGTCAAGCTCGGGCTCAAGTTTTCAAGACCTTTAGAAATTTTAGAAAATTCAAGGCTCCCGCGAGTTTGTCAAATTCTGGGGTTTTTATCTTTCAACTCCTATCCTTCTTTTTCCTTTCTTTAGAAATTTTAGAAAATTCAAGGCTCCCGCGAGTTCATCATCTTTATTTTGAAGTCATTATTTAATTTATTGCAAATCAGGCCATTTAGGCAAATGCGTGCAAAATTTCATAAATTTTCAAAACCACGGATAATAATGACAATAAGAAAGGACTTCTATCTTATTGATACGAAGTAGTTTCTTTAAAAAGTCAAAATTTATAAAGAAGTTTTAATTAACTTCTAAATGTCCCGAAACAACTTTGCAAAAGCGACTTGAAACCTAAAGTTCCATCTTATGGTGAGAAGTTAGGTTTTAAAGTTGAAATTAAGCAAGTTCCATTTATGCGCTATCACATACGAGTTGACAAAGAAATTAGGACGATCAAATCGTTCCTTTTCAAAAGAAAATGCGCTTTATTTATTTATTTATTTATTTATTTATTTATTTTATTTTGAAAATAATTAAAGCTTTTGAATAAATTGTTAAATATTTTGAAAACTTACTAAATTTAATTAGTTGAATTAATTAATAGTTCAATTAATTATTTTTAGAAAAGCGCATAAATAGCACTCGTAAATATTTGGAAACCTGTCGGATTAACCGTTTTTAACGGAATTTCGAAAATGCATTAAAAACCTTCTTTCGAAATTAACAAAACCTCTTACCTTTAGAATCTCTGAAAAGACCGTTTTTTTTTTCAAAAACGGAGTTTTGCACGTATTTGCTTATTTGGTTCCCTGTTTTTCTTTAAATTGGGTAGCGACTCCAAAAACTCCAAAAGAGTTAGTCCATCCTGTCGATATTCCTGAATTTTAGCCTTTCGGGGTTAATTTTTTTGGGGGTCCAACATCGTCTTCACTGTGGGATTCTTTGTGGAGATACAGATGAAAAAGGGAGGACGAAAACGGAGGTTGAATGATTTTATACCCTGTCGAAAGTGTATTTTGCACATTTAATTTAATACAGCTAGCTATCGCTTGCAACTTAATTGAATATTGTAGCAGATAATTTTTTTGACTTTGCCTCTGAATAGGCAACTTGTGTAGTTCTTAGGTATAACCACCTATTTTCAAGTAAGTTGGCGAATAGTTAATATTTGTACTTGCAGCCATACATTAGGTAATGCGCTCTTTATTCCCTTGTATTTTGATGTGTTGCTTAAATGACGATCTTTGTATAAATCTTATGAAACAATGAGTATTTGGTCAGAACTACTGATACATCGATGCTTGATGAAATCAAAGCATATTTGAAAGTTGATGAAGCTGCGGTATCGACGATTGAGAGATGGTGGTTGGGGTTGATTCGGCTCCGGCAGTTAGTAAAGAATAGATAATAGTCATTTTTTTTCTTATAATTGGTTATATTATAAAAAGTAATGACAATTTGGAGTCATTTGTTTGCAAAATGTACATAGAATTCGCTGACACTATGAATAAATAATGTCAGATTTCCTTTGGTTATGTTTTTCTTTGAATCTTATTATATGAGCAAAGTGGTGACAATTTGGTGTCATTTATTTATGAACTAGACAGTTAATTTTTGCTTAATATGAATAATACGTCAGGACTATCTTCATTTCATATTTTCATATGTATTTTATGGATGAAAGAAGTGATGAAGATTTTGACCCACTTGTTTGCAAAATGTACTTAATATGTGGCTCACATTATGATTAAATGATGACGGATTGGGGTAATTATATTTTTTTCTTTGAATTTTTATTGATTTATATTTTTATATCTATTTTAGGTTCTGAAGGAAGTGAGCTGCCTAGGCGGAGCGCCTGGTTCTGGAGGCAGTGAGCAACCTAGGTGGGGCGCCTCCTCCTTGGGCAGAGCAATTGATGTTGTGAGCACTTGATACTTATTCAAATTGTCTCCAAAGCTCTCATCTTTAAGGCCCATCCTCACCAAGTATAGATGCACTTCTTGGACCTCCTTGGCTTGACTTCTAGTGAACGGTCTTGTGGTGGTTTGCTCCATATCAGGGGCTATGAATAGTTGGATCGCAGATGGATCCGAATAAGTAAGTAAAATAGTAGTTTTATTGAACAATGGGGCGCTAGGCCTGAGATGTTGTGGATGAAAACTCGTAACATGGCTGATGAGTATGATAATACTATGATCAAAATCAAAGGAACTAAACATAATTAAAGTGAATGCTTTAAGAAGCGAAAGATACTTCATGCTTGTTCCTTGGAAGGTTCGGGGGCGTGTACTTGGGCTTCCCTTCTTGAGGGTGCTAAGCCAAGAGATGTTACCTCTAGGTCGCTGACAACCCGATGGTACAACTCTGCGCCAATCAAACAATAATGAACTCCTTGCTTTAGCAGTTGCCTGCTTTCTGATTTGTCTTCATTGAGGACATTTGCTTAGGTAATTGATCAGCACATGATGCTGCCCTGTGACGGATCCTGTGTCTGGAACTTCAAGGTTCATCAAGTCCATGGGAATTAACTTAACCACTATCTGCTGGTCGTATGAATCCTCAAACGCTTCGCCATCAGTTGATCCCGATAGACAATCCATGTCTGAAATTTTTTCAAGAGCACTTTTATTTTCTCCTGCCGATCCGGCGTACATATGCCCTCTTTGGTAAAAAATTCTCTTACTCGATTGACCACCAATTGAGAGCTATTGAAAAGGTTGACCTCCCCGGCTCCTAGTATGTAGGCTAAGTCAAGAGCTTGAATTACGGTTTCATACTCTACTTTGATGCTCTGAGCTCTTGCAACCTTGTAGAAGACCATCCCGATTGGTGTCTTGATCCATAGATCGAGGTCGGCTTCTTCCTCCTTGAGATCCACATCCATGCGAATCTCCCAAATTCCGGGCTCGATCGTTTCTCCACTCCTGATTAACTCCTCCGCCATTGGCTCCAATATCTCCACGAAGTCTGAGGTGAAACCTTATAGACCTTGTGACTTGATTGTCGTTCGCGGCTAGTAAAAAATATCGTACTCCCCTAGTTCCTCAGCCCATTCTGCCATCTCTTTTGAGAGTCAGTGCATAGACAAAATAGTCTGTACTGGTGTGGAGGAGACCATGCTAATGGTATGGGTAAGAAAATATGAGCGCAACTGCTGGATTGCCATGATCACGGCCGCAATAAACTAAACGGGCAAAGGCAGAAACCTGTCTCAGCGCGAAGGTCTTTTGCTGGTGTACTTCACGGGAAATTGCCTCCTATTCTCTTCTTGTACAAGGACTACATTCCATGCTATCTCTGAGACCAAAACATATAACAACAGATGCTCACCTGGCTCTGGCTCGGGTATCACTGGAAGCTGTAGGAGCTGTACCTTTGCCAGGGCTACTGTCAGGTAACTCTGTATCAGCTATTGGGGGTCATCCTTGCCTCCGCAGCACCTTAGAGAGCTGACATACCAATTCTGACCTCTCGTTCCATGTCCTCAAACTCGACGGACTCCTCTTCGGTCATGTTTACTTTGGCTATTGGCCCAACACTAAGATCCTCGTCATAAGTAGGATAATATTCTCCAAGTAAAGACTGCTCACCCTGTAAGTCATTAACCCCGTGTGAGGTCAAGTATCTAAAGACTTGATAGAGTGTTGAGGGTACTCCCTTAACTCTATATATCCAAGGTTGTCCAAAGATGATGTCATACGCCAGATCGCAATTCAGCACTTGGTGTCACGCCCTAAAAATTAATTTATATTAAACTGCGCGGGTGCGAGTTTATTTATTTAAAGGCTCGTGACTGGTGTTCAAAAAGGTACAAAATTATTTAGAGAAACTCGGAGTCGCCACTTGACATAGTTTAAGGTGTGCCAAGTCACCAGAAGGTACCTTGGAACACCTTTGACTCGTCTAATGGTCTGCGTTTAGAGATTCGGGTAAGGTTCTCAGTTGACTCTCGGGAAGGTATTAGGCACCCTCGAGTCCTGTGCCGAGCACAGTTGCTTTATTGTCGCAGTTTTAATTTATTAAATATGGTTGTTATATTTTATCGTTCATTTAAAGTTACGCTTTGATTGTTCGAAACCGAAATCGCGTCAAGTAACCCACAAGGTATACTTGGACAAAATTTATATATATTTTTTTTTTTTACTTTTTTGCCTAATAAGTAGATCACAAATCATACTTATAATTGCCTAATCGAACTTACATCCTATTATTTTGCCTAATCATTACACCTTGGGTGGATAATTAATCATATCAAAATAAAACACATTGACTAATTTTAGGTATGAAATGAACGACACAAATGTTTAGCATTTCTAATAAACTTGTTATTAATGAAGACTTGTGGCCATAAGTTAAAATGCCATTTTGGAACTAAACTAATTCGCAAATTATATACAATATGATTATGCTATTTGTGCTTTCAAAGGTTTGCAACTCTAGGCTAATTTTTGGAGTGATTTTGCACCAAATATCTCTTTTCCTTAAACAACTTTAACGTTTTTTCAGATTTGCAGGAATGCACCAGTTTGTAAAAAAGGGCCAGATTTGAGTGGATTTGCAAAAAACGTACAAGTTTGCAAAAATAGCCAGATTTGCACCTTTAACACCAACTGTGCACTTATACCTATTTTTGCCTACTCATTTCAGCATTGAAATAATTTTCAGAATTTCCAGATTTGCAAATATGACCAGTTTGCAGAAATAGCCTTATATTACAGAAATGGCCAGAATTCAACATTTTGGTTTTAATGGTTAAATCTTAAATTTGCCTAACCTTTACATGCTGTCCGGATTTTCATACATAGCTAAAATAATAGATGAATTAAATTGCACAAATAAACACTAAATATTTCCTAGTTTTTCACAAATAGCTAGTTTTAAACTAGAATAAACTCATAACAAAAGGCATACAATAAAGGGTTTTAGACATTTTTTACTTCATTTTTTTTTTCATAGCCAAAATGATAAAATATACAAGGTAAATTGTGTTTACCTTGTGTAGAAAAACTTCCAAGCTAGTGAAGCAAATGAAATAGCAAGAACCCAACCAAAGCGAGCAAACTAGTACCCCAAATCAGCCACTACAACAGCCCCTTTTATACCTTCTATTCAAACTTTAAACCTTAAGATTTATGCCCCAAAAGACCTTAGATGTAAAGGCTTTTGGTTCTAAATCTAACTCTTAAACTCACTAATTTTTTCAAGTGTTTTTTGCTCACTCTTTTTGTGTAAATTTCAGCTTGTTGTTGTGTCTTAAATGAGGGCATTCAATGCCCTTTTTATAGCTAAAAGTGAAGGTAAAGGGTGGGGCTAAAAGGTGGAGTGTGGACTTGTACAAAAGTACAAGCCCACACCCCTATACTTGAGTGTTTTTAGTCCATATTTTCAGCCAAAGGTACAGCAGTTATAGCCACTGTTTCAGCAGCTACAACTGTCCAAAAAAGGCTGAAATTGTACAAGTAGGGTCCTCTAAAGGACCCCCATTACTTATTACATTAACTAGAAGGAAACCAAGACCAAACTAAGACAACTAATCAGCCCCAAGACTAACTAGTAAACCAACTAAAACTAACTTAAGTCATACTTCCTGGCCTAAAATAAGGAGTGCAAAAGTAACCAAAACATGTGCGCACTTAAGCAAATTTCATGCCAACTTCGCAGAATATTTTCAACACAAACTAGACAACAAAAATTCGATCGAAATACTCTAATTAAACATGACTTCCATACACAAAACACTTTCTTTTCAACCATGATTCTAATTAATAGTACTTAAGCAAGATAACATCTCCAAGGCCTATTCAAGCTTGACTCTGGCACGTCAAACTACAAGTAGCTACCTGCGTCCTTCAAGCTCACACTATACTCACATACACAAACATAACTAAACATCCCATTGGCTCTTAACAAACACATAAATCTAATGGACACACATAAAATGCTAAATTCACGTGCTAACATAACAGTAGCATAATTCAAACTAAATTTCAGCACTTCTAATAAGAAACTAACACAAATCTAATGCTACATTGAAATCAGAATTCTCAAGTGAGCAGACAAACGTGATAGTTTATTCCTCATACCAATACTAGCATTTGAACAAGTTTCTAATGACTAAACATCCAAAGAGTGGTATTCTTAACACTAATACTACACTAACAATTTTTACTAAACTAGATAAGAGTAAAAGAACAAACAAAAGGATTTAAGGATTTCCTGCCTGACCTATAGCCAATGCTCGGCGCAAAACAGCAACACCTTGTCGAGCCACTGCCTCGACCCTGCCATTGACGCCCCTGTTGCCTCGTCTGCCCGTTACCATCGTCACTGCCTCACTAAAACAGCCCCTGCTATCAACACTATCCAAAGCTTCGCCATCACCAAAAACCCAACAGTCCCGGATTCCATCGCTACGCCACCACTGCCCCGTCGTCTAGCCTCCACAGAAACACAACGTCTCCACCCAAACAAATCCGAACAACCCCCGATTCAAACCGAAAAAGAAACACCCCCACTGCCTAAACAAATGCTAGAACAGTCCCTCCAATGGCATCACAGCACAGCCCCCGGATTCAAAACAGCCCCTCGTAAACAATCATCACCAAAACAACAACAAAACAGAAAAAGAAGAAAAATGAGACGAAGAAGAAAAATAAAGAAAAAACAAAACGGGAAAGAAAACAGAAACGGCAAGAAAGGAAAAGAAAAACAGAAAAAATAGGAACGGGTGTAAGGGTATGAGAAAGAAGGAGTAAGGAAAAGAGAAGAGAAACAAAAAACATACCGGAAAAAGCATAAAGTGGCCGGATTTTGGTTTGACCGCAACTTTGACCGTCGATCTACGAGAATCGGCTTAGAATTTGGAGAAACTAAGTTGAGAAACGGAATGGGGGGGTCGAGATCTATAAGATAGTGTATTTTGGTATTTTTCCGGCCACCGGAGGTGGTGGCCGGCCGGCGGCCGAGTGGCGGAGATACGGCGGAGCCGCGGCTGAGGGGGATTTCCGGTGGGAGGGGAAAATTTGGGCAGAGTTTCTTCAGCTCAATGAGCTAATGGGTGTGGGAGTGAAAAATGTGGCTTTGGGGTTTATATAGCGTGGGTTTGGGCTCGGGTATTGAATGGGCTGATGGGCTAGGCATTGGGCTGTATTATTTTTACAAATAACCATTAAAACGGTTACTAGTTACAAAAACACACGCAATTAACCATAATCTAAACCGTATAAACTTGCAATATAATCACAATTTAACATAGAATTAACAATTAAACATATAACAAGTAATTTTTTGTTAATTCTCAAATTTTAACGTCCTAATTAAAGACAAATTTGGTCAAAATTAGGTGATTACACTTGGAATAAAGTAATGCTCGTCACGCCCAGTATATGGACCGGTAGAGCTAGTTCTCCAACAAGTTCTTCTCGACAGCCATTGAAACTAACTATGTTTTGAGGACTTAAAGCTACTTGATGGCGCTGGCGGGTATTCTGTAACACCTCCATACGAATAATATTCATGCTACTCCCCCGGATCAATCAGAGCTCATTGGATGTGAAGGTCAGATACTTGTATGGAAACAATGAGGTCACTCTAATGTCCTCCTCCTTCACCGGGACTGAACGGAATTAGACTGAAAAATGCCTCAGACTCTGTAGTCCCCCAGGTTGTGGCTTGTTACAGAGCCGTGAAGATTGTAATTATGGTCCTTAAGTTTTCAGAATCTGACACTTTCGAACGCCGCGATCCTTCTTCAATCAAGTCTTTGACGCATCCTTCTTTCAGTAGATACTCGATTTTAATTATCAGAGCCTTGCAATCGACCGTCGCGTGGCCACTGTTGTGGTAAAAATCGCAATAGGGCGTTGTGTTTCTTCCTATTACTCTTTTTATGGTAGGCGGCCATCAGAACCTCGAACCTAATTTTCCAAAGTGATTGGCGACTAAATCTACAACATTGACTCGCAATCCAAAATCTCTGAAGTTACGATGCTCTGTCTGCTTTTCTTGGGATCCGGATCCGCGGGAACTGCTCTGCTTTCTGATACCCACTTGGTTCTGAACTTTCGCTTTTGTTTTTCTTCCATCCCCCTCACTTTCCAAAGAAGGACTCCTTGCTCTCTTCCTTCGCTTTGGCTCCAAGCGAAGCTTTTTTCACTATACCTTTTATGCAATGCGCTCCATGTTGTCACAGGGTGTTGGGTCAAGCTCCACTGCAACTCCCTGGTGGCCAACGATCCATTCGAGTTCAAGCGTTTGCCGAAGGCTTCCACAGCAATATTATCGGGGACTGGAGGGAGCTCCATATGTTCCATTTGGAACCTATTGAGGTAGTCCTTTAGCAGCTCGTTGTCACGCTGATGTATCTCGAAGATGTCTTCCATGCACTTCTCCCACTTGCGGGCAACAGAATGCACTTTCTTGAACAAATCCTACATCTGAGTGAATGATTCGATAGATCCCATTGGTAGTTGAATGTACCAAGCGAGGGCACATTTGGTCAGAGTTGAGTCAAAACTCTTTACCAAGGTAGACTGAATTTCTTCCTCATTGATCTCGTTACTTTTCATAGCCATGTGACACGCATCAATATGCTCATCCGTGTTAGTTATTCCGTCATTCTTCATGTTATATGATAGGCGGAAGTGCTTTGGTATGCGGACTGGTACATCGCTTGCTTTGTAAGCATGCTTGTAAAACTTTTGCTCATCTACCATGGTAACTTGTGGTGGAGCACCCGACACATTACCAATCCGATCGTGGATGGCCTTCATCTCCTATATGAGGTCCTGAATAACAGACGCTCCCTTAAGGTCTTGATTGTTGATCTTTGATTGTTGATTATCCCCCGGGAGCGGCATCAATGTTGAGCTTACGACTAGGAACAAATGCTGGTGAATTTTTCATGGGCACTAGTCCTCGCAGGGATGCTGGCTTCTGAGACGATCCAACAAAACATCGCTCCTAATTTCTGGTATATCCCTTCGACCATATTGCTCGAATTCCGCTCTACTTGTTCTGACATAGTTTTGAAGAGATTAACAAGGAAACTTCTGAATTCGTGATTACCTTCGAGTGATTGATCACCTTCACTATGGGTGACAACACAGATTGGCTCCTGGGAAGGGTCTTTCAGCTGTTCAACGGGATCCTTTGGCTGCTGCACACTGGGATCGCGGGGATCCTTCACGGATTCATCTACTGCTTTTGTAGCGTTCTTCGAAATGATGCTACTATCATCAGACATGATTGCGCCTTTTTCTTCGTAGAATACTGACAATTGCCTGAGCTCCACAGTGGGTGCCAAACTGTTTATGCCTAAAATCGGTCGCCTAGGTTAAACAATTAATTTAGAATGAGGTCACAAGCAATATAATAAATATGACGGATAAGTAACAAAAGAGAGAAATAACGAGCAAGAAAAGTAAATTATTCTTATTCCTTAAGAATAGCAGGATTTTGTAGTGAATCATTTGATTATACGATACAATATAAGGAGGGGTATTTATAGTAGTGGATACCTTGCCCTAATTAAGGTACAGTACAAAGACTAATAAGGCTATGGGCCTATAACGTAAGGCGGTACTGTATACTAAATTCTAACTAGGAGACTGTAAACCTAAGGTGTTCGGATGTATGCCCTGCATCCTATGACCATGCCGCTTGAATGGTCATTGTCCCAAAGAGCGGGCGTGTATCCTCTGTGCCGGGTGACTTGTAAGATGAGCCTAGTCTCGCCAGCTGGACTCGTATCCCCGTAATAGTAGGTGGCGCACATAAACACAGCCGTGTTGTCGTTATTTTTAAATATATAAGCACTTGAAGGTATTTTTTGTGAATCAATAAAATAATGCATTTACAAAATGAACATAATTTTTTGCTTATTGTATGAAGAAATGATACATGATTGTTCTTATTTTATGTTTTGAATTGATCTTTGAATATGAGTGAACCGATGATGATTTAATTTTATTTATTCACAAAATAGATGTTTAACACAGATGGATTGGCTGCCTTGTATATGAGCGAAACGATGACGATTTGACTTTATTTATTCACAAAATAGTCGTGAAACATAGAGGAATGAGTTGTCTTGTATATGAGCAAAACGATGCCGATTTGGCCTTATTTATTCATAAAATGGATATGAAACACAACCAGGTTCGCCACTGTAAGATTCTTTGTGGAGATAGAGATGAAAAGGGAGGAGGAAAGCGGAGGTCGAATGATTTTATACCCTGTTGAAATTTTATTGTATTTTACACATTTAATTAAATACAGCTGGTTATTGTTTGCAACTTAATTGAATATTGTAGTAGACAATTTTTCTAACTTTGCCTTTGAATAAGCAACTCGTGCAGTTTTTAGGTATAACCACCTATTTTCTACTAAGTTGGCGAATAGTTAATATTTTCACCTAATTATCAATTAAAACTCCACGTAATTTAGTTACATTCATGTTGAGCACGACTTTGTATATATTATGAAGATCATCTATGCATCAAATCAGTACCAATAACACTACTCGGGTCCAGTATGGATTACTTGGGTATTTTAGGTAGTGGCGTCTTACTAGTATTACTAACTGTGTGGACTGTGATCCGCCAGAAGAAATTAGGGCGACGACAGCTTCCACCAGGACCAGTGTGCTTACCGTTGATTGGAAATCTTCATAACATACTTGGTGCTGGTCCAGCCCACGAGTCCTTTGGGAGGCTTGCTCATAAGTATGGACCCATAATGAGCCTCAAGTTGGGCAGACAGAAACCTACTGTGATTATATCTTCATCAGTCGTGGCTAAAGAAGCCTTCAAAACCCATGATGAAGCCCTGTCCAGCAAAACATTCAAAGATGCAGTGCAAGTCCATAATCACCATCTATTCTCCATCGTATTTCTACCCTTCGCCAGTACTCGTAGGAGAAATCTCCGTAAATTATTGTATTCTTGTATCTCCTCGGGGAAAATGCTTGTTGCAAACCAGCATTTGCGGTCCAGGAAGTTCCAGGAGCTCATGGCCTATTGTCGTCGGTGTAGTCAAACTGGTGAGCCGGTGGATATTGGCCAAGCTACTTCTGATACCGCCATAAACATTTTGTCAAATGCCATTTTCTCCATGGATCTAGTCGACCTGCGTGCGGATTCTTTGAAAAAATTTAAGCATGTCATCCGGGACTCCACTTACCAGGTTGGAAAGCTGAACCTGACGGATTACTTCCCTGCTCTGAAAATCATTGATCCTCAAGGGATAAACCGACTCAATTGCATTAATTTTGGTAAATTACTTCGGTTCTTTGGAGGCTTAATTGATCAAAGGTTGGAGCAAAGATACAAACTATCAAAAAACGACCGTCGTAGCACCAATGACATTCTTGATATTCTGTTAAATATGCACGAAGAAGATCCCAATTCCATGGATAGGAATCAGATCAAACACCTCTGTCTGGTAATTAAATTTAATGCATGATTAAAGGATATCAAAATTTAGCAGTTTAACAGGTTTGCAAGCCTAAATCCTTTTATTTATCTCCTTAGTTGGTTTTCCTAGGCTGCTCTAGTTTGCTCCGGTTGCTAAAATTTCCTTAGGTATTACTGCTACGAGCCATTTATTACATGCATGTATTTCTACTGGATCTAGCAGTCTAGCTAGTTCGTTGTAATTCTAGTTTCATCGTCTCTCTCTCCCCCCCCTCTCTCTCTCCATATATATATATATATATATATATATATATATATACACACACACACACACACACACACACACACACACACAGAGATACACATCTTGAAAACTAAATGCATCTCTATATTCTTCTAATATTATGCTCCCTCTGTCCCAATTTATCCGGCGGTATTTGCATTTGCATGGAGTTTAAGAAATAGAGGTTGACCTTGTAAAGTTTTAAATTTACCCTTGAAAAAGTAAGAGATAGAAGATTGGAATAATTAAAAAGTTGTTGGTAACTTTAAAAGTAAGTAGGGCCCAACAAGGATAAAATAGAGATAATGCATTAAATAATTTTAAATTAAAAAATGTGACATTCTTTCTGGAACATACCAAAAAGAAAATAGTGACATATAAATTGGGTCAGATGGAGTAACTAATTTACTCCATCAGTTAAGGTATAGTGGTATTTAACACACAATAAAGTATTACTAAAAGTATTATGTTTGGCTTTTATTCCGTACGGTTAATTAGTTACTCTTTGCAGGATCTTTACGTTGCTGGAAGTGATTCAAGTTCCGCTTTGGTAGAATGGGCAATGCTAGAGCTGATGAAGAAACCAGAGGCAATGGCAAAAGCTAAAGCTGAGCTGGCACAAGTTGTTGGCGAAAATAAGGTAGTAGAAGAAGATGATATTGCTCGCCTTCCTTATTTTCAGTGCGTTCTGAAAGAGACCCTGCGGATACACCCACCTATTCCCATTCTTGGTCGCAAGGCTGACCAAGATGTTCAAGTGTGTGGCTACTTAATCCCAAAGGGTTCCCAAGTGTTTGTGAATGTATGGTCAATTGGTCGTGATCCAGGCGTTTGGGATGATCCTTTGGCATTTAATCCTGAAAGATTTTGGGGTTCTGATATGGATGTTCGTGGTCAAGATTTTGAGCTCATTCCTTTCGGTGTTGGTCGGAGAAAATGCCCTGGGCTACCCTTGGCAATTAGGACAGTTCCCACAATGCTGGCTTCCTTGTTGAATTCATTTGATTGGATTGTCGAAGGGGATTTAGATGCTGAAGAAAAGTTTGGCCTTATACTAGCGAAATCGCGTCCTCTACGACTAGTCCCGGTTTCACTCTAGGACTATGTATAGCTCAAATTGAACATGATGTATCATTTTAATTGGCATGATAATAGCCAGACTTATTAAATAAACTGCTGTTCTAATACATATTATCATGAACATTGCGTTCCACAATATGATGTTTTATTTAGTTTGACAAAATAAGCTACCATCCTTTTCAATGGCATGCACTTATTACACCCATTAAATTTCTAGTTAAGTATTTTTAACCAGTGTTCTCACGCACTGAGCGTCTTCAAAAGTTGCAACATAAAAGTAAAAAATGAAATTAAATTTTATGGCTAATATAAATAAGCAATCTGCGAAAGTTAGTAAAATATTTTCTTTTTGATTAATTTTTTTTATGTGGAATAAGCACTTTAGTGCCTGGTCCTAATTTGGTGGGCTATTTTTTAGTGGTCTTTAAAGCATAAACACTTTTGACTACTTTAAAAGATATTTTCACTTCTACCCTTAATCACTTTTTCTATAATTATTTGGCATTCACACTTTTTTACTCTAGAAAACTCATCTCCCACTTCTCCTCCTTCTCCCTAGTTGACCGCCATAGACGATGTTGACCGCCGCCGGACCACCACCCGCCACCACCGGAATGTTGCAAAAGTTATATCCTAAGATTCGTTTTGACCTCCTTTTTCCACTTCTACTATTGATTTTTCAAAATCCACACTAAATTAGCATAAATTTGAATTTAAGATTCGACCAAACTAATCAACTCATACCCGGGTATCTTTTCGCAATAGATTTATGCATTGTCTTCACTATGGGATTCTTTGTAGAGATACAGATGAAAAAGAAAGGAGGAAAACGGAGGTTGAATGATTTTATACCCTGTCGAAAGTTTATTGTATTTTGCACATTTAATTGAATACAACTAGTTATCGTTTGCAACTTAATTGAATATTGCACCAGACAATTTTTTTGATTTTGCCTCTGAATAGGCAACTTGTCCAGTTCTTAGGTGTAACCACATATTTTCAAGTAAGTTGGCGAATAGTTAATTTTTGTACTTACAACCATACATTAGGTAATGCGCTCTTCATTTCCTTGTGTTTTGATCTGTTGCTTAAATGACGATCTTTGTGTAAATCTTATGAAATAATGAGTATTTGGTTCAAAGCTAAAAATCAATAGGTTTCAAAGCTGAAAAATCATGCAATCAGCTATAAACAAATGGGTGATGGTGCCAGTGGTCAAAGGCGCTTGCTATATCCAATGGGTCAGATTTGAATATGAATAATTTGTTTTGACTGCTGCAAAGAAAATCACAGTGTAAAGGGAAAGGAAATAGTGCTTGAGATATCTCTATAATATCCAAGAAAATAAAAGATATATAATTCTTTTGTATTACTTATTTTGGTTTTGGAATTTTATGGAAGTCGTTCGGGTCATCATTTTATCGACATTGAGCTCGTCGAAACTTTTATTTAGCTCAAATCTCACTATTGAGACATTGAAATGGACTGAAATTGTTGTATGTGGTACATTTTAATGGGGAATTATGTGAAATTTTGCAAAAGAAAAGATTTTGAAGCCTTTGATTTCAATGAAAGAGGAGGTTATAACATTGGGGACGACGAGAGTAGGCAGAAGCCTGATTGATTTTATTTTAGAGCCCGTTTTGGTGAGCTTATTTTTAGTAGCTTAAAAGCCAAAGTTGCTTATAAGTCACTTTTGAGAAGTTAGAAAATCCTAACTTCTCATTTTTGGCTTATTTTAAGCACATAAGTGCTTATAAGTTCATGATTTTTTGAGTTACTAAACACCCATTAATGAACTTATAAGCATATACGTACTTTTAAGTAGGGGTGTCAATGGATTTTTAAAAACCAACATAACCGGCCGAACCGAACCGAACCGAATTTTAGGTTCTTTCAAATAAAATCGTAGGTTCTTATGTAAAGTCTTAACCATACGGATTATTAGGTTAGGTTTTTTATTTTATAAAAAAGAAACCGAAAAAATACCGGACCGAACCGAATAAATTTATATGCATAAAATATATTTTATATATGAAACTTATAAGTATAACTATTTATAATTTAATTAATTCTAAAATCAACAAAGTAGATATTTTTAAACCGTTAATCCTTGGGGTGAAATTAATAATGCAAAGCATCCCAACCTACTTAATACTAGCATGTTTCAATAGTGTATTGCATTCGCCATTTTAAACTCTAAATTCCTTAAAATCTAGTTCCTGTTGTAGTGGTAAAATTTATCGTAGAAGGTCTTCGCGGACCATATTCGCATTCGTCTTGTAAATTTTATTCACGTGTGAAGGTTTAATCTCTTATTAAAGTTATATCGACTTATGTTTATTGTAATTAATTATTTTAAGCACACTTCGCCAAATATTCAATTGATTGTGATATCATTATTATCTCTAATATCGTTTAGTACTCTAATAAGATGATATATATATATATATATATTAATTAATTACTAAAACCGTATGAATTTTGCAATGAAAGCGATACTTGTTTTTCAATGTTGTTGTCTTGTACGACAAAAATGGTGGTTTTAGTCAGTTTTTTTTTTTTTTGAAAAAAAAACTGAAAATTAACCGTACCGTAACCGAAGAGAAACCGATATGATTGGGACAGTTTCAAAAATCCAAATTTTGGTTATACATTCTAGAATAACCGAAAAATTGGTATGGTACAAAATTTTTGAAATAACCGACCGAACCGAACCATTGACACCCTTACTTTTAAGCCACTTTTAAGCTTACCCAAATGGGGTCTTACTTTTTTCTTTTCCTTTTTGACTTACTTTTTTGTTATTTCTATCATTATTTTCTTGGTTTTAGTATATTGGAGTGAAATGATCATTTTCACGTGCTTTATGAGCATGATTAACACATATCATTGCTGCATCAGCGCATAACTGCCACATAGGAATGGTCAACAGTCAGAGGTGCTTATTAATACTTGTTTTATCGAGTTTAGGTGTTAAAATGAAATTCTCGTAATTTTAATGGTCCAGGTGGCAAATTAGGACAAGTGGAAGTGTCTGTTAGACTATTTCACCTACATACTAATTGCCTCCATAATATTGATTGATCTTTTATAAGAACCACACATATTTTTTTTATTGTGTTGTCCATTATAGTTGTCTGACATCTAACATTTTCCTGTATTAATTGTAAATATTATGTGATTCAAAACTACATTATTTATTGTTGGGAGTAGAATCAATTCCTTAAGCAAAATATAGGACCTGTGCTACAATCAATTTTTTAGCCTATTAGATACATGACATAATAATATCTGTACCATATAAGAGAGTAAAAAATATACACCAAAAAAGAAACACATAGATGAGACTATGAGTGTGTTTGGTAGCAAGGAAAAAAAAATTCATGAAAAATATTTTTATGGAAAATAAGTGATCTCTTAATTAATTTCTTGTGTCTGATAACAAAATGATAAAAAGATTTTCCCTTTAAATCTCTATCCCTACCTCCAATACATCCCACCCCACCTTCTCATCCACCACCCACCCCATTCATCCACAAAACCTTACCCACCTCAATCAACCCCTCCCTTCATCCCCGAACCCTTCATCCTACCAGCCACCTACACGACGCCTTCCAATTTTTGGTTCTGTAATTTTCAATCAGTGATTTGGGATCTAAAAATTCCTAACTGTGAATTTTGATATCTCACCTCGTCGGAGTTCGTCCCTCTAGTCACGTCGTCGGACTAATCGTCTCGCCGAGGAGGGGAGAAGGCTGCAATGAGATTTGATGTGACGAAGATGGTGAGATTTTAGGTGACTGGGGAGAAGGCACCGGTGAGTTTCCACCAGTGTTGGCGTCGAAAAGAAGTGTTTTGGTGACGAGGTGATGTAGGGTTTGGGGTTTAGGGTGGGTGGTATAAAGTGGGGTTACGACAGTTGGGGTCATGGTGGATTTAAGGGATAGGGGATGGGTTAAGGGTTTGTGTATGTTTAAGGAAAATGTTTGTATTGGGTGAAAAATAGATTGCTTACGTGGTGCCTCGAGCACATAATTCGGAGCACATTAAGGAAACATTGGCATAAAATGCCAAACATCACCACCCCACACTTGAACCCTTGCTCGCCCTCGAGCAAGTCACAACTAACTTCCCAACCTAGGTAGAACAGGTCTGCCTATGACTATGGTTGATACCGACCATTAAACAAATGCATACATGACTACTATGGGTCCAAAAAACATGCCAATAATTTACCAACCACCAAAACATGAGAACAACCACCCCAAGATAGCTCAAATGCACAAACTCAACTCATTGCAACCATGCTCCCACAAAGTCACACCTACCTACTAAACCAAGAAGCCACAACTTCACCTATCTCATGCAAACCATGTGCCCTCATCAAAATGAAGCAAGAGAGTGTCCCCCAAATATCACACACAAGAACGATTATCAAGAATAGAACGGGGGCAATAACATAGAAAAAATTCACTCACTCTCATGAAAAACTCGCATGTCACACACAATGTACCATAGGCTTGCCCGTAGTGTAGGACTCCACTAATGTAAGCTCACTCCAATCGGGATTAACTAGGACTTTAAAGGGTTGTAATGTAGGCTAAGGGGCTGGTAGGATACATATGGGTAATAGTGACTACCTCCCTAAGCACTTTAATACATCACAATTAATTTAAGCACAATTCTCATCAAAGCCACCAAATCAACAACTTTCACACACACCTTCTCAACAAGTAGCAATTTTTCTTTTAAACACACACTAGCAAGGATGGATATTCTTCTCTCTTTATTTCTTTTTCCAATTTTTTCTTCAACTTTGCTCTTTTTTTTTTCTTTTCAACTCATTACTTTCCAAACCTTGCCAATGCTTTTCACTACTTCATAAATTATTTCAAATATTCCCCTCATTGGTTCCACTCAAAAACCTCCCAATATTCAACCACAACTCCGCAATAATATCACAATATCAACTAAAGTGCTTAAGGAGTAAAGGGCCAAAAGAGAACAATTTAGAACAAGTGGGTAGGCTCGAGGTGTGGGTGCCAACAAAAGGTCAGAGAAATCACAACAATCAAGTCCAAGGTGTATATGTAAGGGTAAGCAAATCAAAAGAAGGCCTGTATCTTTTCCCGACTAGAGCAAACCTAGGATTTCGCGTTGCACACACACGGGGCAAGTTCTAGACATCAATATGCAAACATGGAGAAAACAAGAATATGCCTCACAACACACATTGCACACAATCCACACAAAATGGCTCCATCATAACTCTCAATCAAACAAATAAGGTACAACTTGTGGAAAATTAAGCACTAATACACAAAGGTTCACAACAAGTCAAGCAAGTGGACTCAAGCATCTCAAGGGGGTCGTTCCATTTTTTTTTCTCTAGGCATGCATCACAATTTAAAACCAAGGACACCACAAATAGCACATGCAACAAGTTCAAGTCCACTGGTATCAAATAAATCAAAGGCACCTAGCATTCTACCTATTCCTTTCGTCTAGGGCCACCTATACTAACTATTCTAATCCTAAAAAATAAAACTACCCGGTTCAAAGGCCTCCCCGTGGAAAAGAACCGAGGCCATAAGAAAAACCATGGGGTGGATGACATGTACCACTAATAAAGACTAAAAAGGAAAATCTTTTTGGAATTTTTTTCATTGGTTTTCTAATTTTTTTTTTTTCAATTTTTCATATATTAAAGAAAGAAACAAATCAAAATAAAGTCAAGTGACAAAAGAAAAATCCTACGGTACATGCATCCCTAACCTCAAAAATAAATAAAAGTGTAGTTCCCCACCCCACACTTAAACTAAGCACTGTCCTCAGTGCTAAAAATAAGAAAGTGCAAGGGTAAAGAAAACTTCCCTGAAGACTCTAGTCCTTGGTGCTAGCATCCTCCAAACTTCCATATAGTATGAGGTACTCAGACTTCGCCCAACAGGTCAGCAGTATTAGGCAGGGGTGAGGACACCACGCACTTAAACTCGACATTACATGAACCTGCAATCCAAGGACAAACAAAAACTACGTGACACTATAAATAAAATAATACAAGTACAAACTCGGGTTGCCTCCCGAGAAGCGCCTTAGTTAACGTCGTGGCACGACGACACTTTTAGCTCACTTCCAGCATTTACGTCTTCTCTTCTTATGACGAACTTTTGCTCTCTTCCCTTCTTTGAGAGAACCCCTCTTCAACTTCACATGTGGTGTACTTCCATGTTCTTGTCTAACACATTCGATCATAGAGCACTCTTCAACCTTAGCTATGTGCTCCTTCTCTGTATACACCATGAAAGTAACCTTTTCTCCATGCGCTCTAACAGTCATCTCACCCAGCTCCATATCAATAATTGCCTTCGAGGTGATTAAGAATGGTCTCCCCAAAATGATTGGAGCTACTCGGTCCTCTTCATAATCTAGGACTACAAAATCAGCAGAGAATGTAAACTTACCAACTTTAAGCAACACATCCTCCAACTTACCATCAGGGTGAGTGAGTGATCCATCTGCCATCTTAAGAGTAACTAAAGAGGGCTTGATTGCTCCTAGCCCTAACCTTTTGCAAACAGAGAGAGGCATGAGATTTATGCTCGCACCCAGATCACACAATGCACCAGTAATATTATGCCCTCCAATGGTACAAGGAATATTAAACCTCCCACGATCTTGAAGTTTTGGAGGTAGCTTGCTCAAGATTGTGCTACACTCCTCAACTAACTCAACTGTATCTATCTCTTGAGGCCTTTTCTTCTTGACTAAAATCTCTTTTAAGAACTTCACAAAGGATGACATCAATTCAAACACATCAGTCAAAGGAATATTAACTTGAAGTTCTTTCAACATACTCACAAATTTTTGATACTGGGCCAGATCCTTCGATGGTATAAGTCTCTGCGGGAATGGTGGAGGCGGCAGAGGTGCCTCCTTTCTCTCTTCTTTCTTCTTTACCTTCTCCACTTTTTCAACTTTTTCTATTTCAGCTCTCTCCTCGGACTTGGCCATCAGCTCTCCACCTTCAATTAAAGTCACTGCAGACATTGTTCAGGCTCTTTTTTAACAGTGCTTATTTCTCCCACCAACTGGTGCTCCAGTTTCTTGTGAGCATTGGCAAGATCTTGTATGGCCTGTGCATGGGCTACAGTGTCAGCTATCATTCTCTGCTGGCCCGCCATTATCTGCTTTAGCATATCTTCAACTGAACTGCTAACCTGTTGTGGTGGAGCTGGAAGTGGGTGGTAATTATTCGGGGCTCTCGTATTGCCTTGATAATAAGCATTACCAAACTGATTTTGACCCTGCAGCCTGTTTTGATTACCCACGTAATAAACTGACTCTGGATTAGAGGAGCAAACCTCTGTAGCATGGTCTTGACCACAAACCTCACAAAAACTCTGGAGTTGTTGCACTGGAGATACTGGTTGCTGAGTCTTTGGCAGAGCCAGCTTGCTAATTTGATTGGAAATAGCATCCATCCTCGCCCTGAGCTCTGAAACTGCATCTAACTGAAGTACCCCTGCAGATTTCTGCGTAATAGCTCTACCATCTCCCTGCCAATCAGGATTGCTCTGCGAAAACTTATCTAGCAAATCATAGATCTTGTCAAAATTTAAGGCCAATACTTGTCCTCCAGCAGCAGCATCTACCACGATCTTAGTATGCGCATTCAACCCCTCAACAAAAGTATGTGCAACAACCTCATTGGATTGGTTGTGGTGTGGACAATCTCTCAATAAAGCTTTAAATCGCTCCCAGGCTGAATACAAAGACTCTCCTTCTAATTGTCTGAAGGACATAATTTCACTTCTCAGCCGGGCAGTCTTGGCAGATGGATAAAATTTAGCCAAGAACTTCTTAGCCAAATCCTCCCAAGTAGTGATAGACCCAGGCTTCTCAGCCTTTAACCACTTCCTTGCTGCCCCGATCAGTGAAAACGGGAACAACGTCAGGCGAACATAATCAGTAGGAACTCCCATTTGTGTATAAGTATCACTGAACTCCAGAAAATTCTGAATGTGTTGCTGCGGATCTTCATGAAATAATCCACCATATTGCCCAGTCACGTGCAACAACTGAATCATTCCGGACATAATCTCAAAGTGCCCGGTGATAGCGGGCTTAACTATGCTAGACGCTACCCCCTCCAGGCTGGGGAGAGCAACATCTCGCACAGCTAAAGCTAGTTCTGCTGCCATTCCTGTAGGTAAAGATCAAGCAGGACCTAATACCTGAAACAGCACAAAACTCAAAACAAAAATTAAACCTGAATAGAAATAAACTGTTCAAAAAGAAATCAGTCAATTGTTTAGTCCCCGGCAACGGCGCCAAAAATTTGTTGCTCCCAAACGCACATGCAAGTATACGTGGTCGACAAGTAATAAAGTGATAAATCGAGTATCGTTCCCACGAGGACTATTCAGACTGAATTCTAGCAAATAATTTATATAAACTAATCAGGGATCTTTTTCCAATAGGGAGGATTTTATTAACTAAAGAACAGTAATTAAATGGTAGAAGTGAATTCAAGCAATGGAGCAAAACTTGGTTGTTATCAGTAATAAGGAGACGGTCCAGGGTCAGAGTTACGAACAATCCAGTTGAAGTTTCCAATTGATTCCACTTCTTAAATCCCGGGTTACTAACTAACAGAGTAAATATACCTGTGAAAACCTTTCGATTCTTCACAGTCTATGCAGGCTACTTCAATCCCTATATGTCTATGGGTTGAATCACGTGCACTTATTAACGAATTCTGTAATTAGTTAAACTAGGCGAGCAAGTATATGTCTATCCTACTCACAAATTGGTTCCCCGATGCCCGGGTTCACAAACTAGTCCTACTCTTTCTTATTACGTAATTAAATTCCCTCTTTCTAGTTCAATCTAAAAACCATAGATAATGCGTAATAATCGGGCCCTGACAATTACACAAGTGAAATCAAGAAAGAATAAGTAGCCCGTTATGGGATTCAATTAATGGAAATCAATCTTCAAACATCAACTTTCATGTAATACTCTAACCCTAGAACGATATATTTAGCCACGCATACTCATAATAACAACACAAAGATTTGATGAAATAAATTAATGGAAGGAAGAAAAAACCCTTGTTCAAGATGTTATGAGCTCTCCAATTTGCTCCAAAGTCTGAAATCCTCTCAAAAACTAAGTAAAAGAGTATTTATAGGGTTTACAAAGGCCTGATAATAAGTTACACCTAAGCCTAGACGAAATAAGACTCCAAAAAACGCTCCAGGGGCGCTATAACAGGCGCCCCGCGCCTCGTAACGCGCGACCCATAACAGTTTACGTCGAACTTTGCACGCTTTTGCCCCGCGCCGCGCAGCCAAACGCGCCAGAAGCTGGGCGCTTTGGGCGGCGTGCCGCGTGGCTTATAGCGCCAAGGCAATTTCCTGTTTCCTTGCTCCTTTGCTCGCTTCGTGTCGTGCCTTCGTGTGCTCGATCCAATCCTAAATCAAAATCCAATCTTTTCTTGCTCGATCATGCTCTTTAAAGCTCTAATTGCACTGCATAACAACCTACATACACTCGACATAAAATTAGTGCAAAACCATGTTCATAAACTATAAAACGGGCAAATAAAAAGCTCAAACATGCAGAAATATTAAGAAAACATTGGCATAAAATACCAAACATCACCACCCATACTTGAACCCTTGCTCGCCCTCTAATAAGATGATTTTTATATTTTAATTAATTACTAAAACCGTATGAATTTTGCAATGAAAGCGATACTTGTTTTTCAATGTTGTTGTCTTGTACGACAAAAATGGTGGTTTTAGTCAGTTTCTTTTTTTTTTTTTTGAAAAAAAAAGCTGAAAATTAACCGAACCGTACCGTAACCGAAGAGAAACCGATATGATTGGGACAGTTTCAAAAATCCAAATTTTGGTTATACATTCTAGAATAACTGAAAAATTGGTATGATACAAAATTTTTGAAATAACTGACCGAACCGAACCATTGAAACACATAGATGAGACTATGAGTGTGTTTGGTAGCAAGGAAAAAAATATTCATGAAAAATATTTTTTTGGAAAATAAGTGATCTCTTAATTAATTTCTTGTGTCTGGTAACAAAATGATAAAAAGATTTTCCCATTATAATCTCTATCCCTACCTCCAATACATCCCACCCCACCTTCTCATCCACCACCCACCCCATTCATCCCCAAAACCTTACCTACCTCAATCAACCCCTCCCTTCATCCCCGAACCCTTCATCCTACCAGCCACCTACACGACGCCTTCCAATTTCTGGTTCTGTAATTTTCAATCAGTGATTTGGGATCTAAAAATTCCTAACTGTGAATTTTGATATCTCACCTCGTCGGAGTTCGTCCCTCTAGTCACGTCACCGGACTAATCGTCTCGCCGAGGAGGGGAGAAGGCTGCAATGAGATTTGATGTGACGAGGATGGTGAGATTTTAGGTGACTGGGGAGAAGGCACCGGTGAGATTCCACCGGTGTTGGCGTCGAAAAGAAGTGTTTTGGTTACAAGGTGATGTTGGGTTTGGGGTTTGAGGATGGGTGGTATAGAGTGGGGTTACGACAGTTGGGGTCATGGTGGATTTAGGGGATAGGAGGTGGGTTAAGGGTTTGTGTATGTTTAAGGAAAATATTTGTATTGGGTGAAAAATAGATTGCTTACGTGGTGCCTCGAGCACATAATTCGGAGCACATTAAACGGAGATTCGCAAGATTGGCACCTGAGGTAAACAACATAACCACTGAGGCGAACCCCCCGAGGCCATAGTTCTTGATATACCCCAGGGGACAATAGCCTCGGTGAATCAACAGGATCGTGTCCCCGAGGTGGAGGATCCTAGCCTCAGTAGACCACTTCTATTTCAGCAGGGTGATTGCCCTAGAAACTCAGCTCATTAACTCATCTTCCAAGGGAATAAGACGTGGGCAAAGCCACGATCAGAACATGGAGAAAATGGCTGAACTTCTCCAATCTAGTGGCTTATAAATAGCATTTCATTTTGTATTTTTAACATCCATAAATATATATACAGAAACTCTACCAAATTGTGTACTCAAACAGTTGATATTGAAATTTTATGTTCTTGCTCTTGTCATCCAATTGTTCATTTTGATTCATTGTGTTTTAGGAAACTTTGATACTTGTCTTTGCTTGTAGACCCATTCTAAATTCGATTTGTTGTCCTAATCCGATTTAGGCCAATACAATATTTTCCCTTCAATTTTTAGAGAAATATTTTTTTGTATTTGGAGGGAAATGAGTTGTATAAAAGAACATTTTCCAACTCATATAAACAAACCAACCATGGGAAATGAGAAAATATTTTTTTTTAACATACCAAACACACTCTATATCCATCTCCAAAGCGTTACATATAGACCAACTCAATAAATACTTGGCACACTTAATATTTTCATGGACAAAACATCCATCCACAAAAGTTTTCATATTTCATACCAAGAGAAAGTTGAAAAAGAACCTTGTATAGTATAAATGTAAAGTCAAGAAAGACGAAGCGGAGGAAAGATTGTGCTTCTTGAAAACCATATTTACAAATATTTTGAAAAGTTATTTCTGACTGAACATGTTTTTTCCTATAAAATTCATGGGCTTTCCACTGACAATTCTTTGTCTAGTAGAGATATAGCAAAGTTAGAATCTTCCATCAATGACAAAGAGATCATCAATGCCCTTAACTCCTTTAAACCTTTTAAGGCTCCAGGGCCTGATGGCTGTTGCTCCCAAACGCACACGCAAGTATACGTGGTCGACAAGTAATAAAGTGATAAATCGAGTATCGTTCCCACGAGGACTATTCAGACTGAATTCTAGCAAACAATTTATATAAACTAATCAGGGATATTTTTTCAATATGGAGGATTTTATTAACTAAAGAACAGTAATTAAATAGTAGAAGTGAATTCAAGCAATGGAGCAAAACTTGGTTGTTATCAGTAATAAGGAGACGGTCCAGGGTCAGAGTTACGAACAATCCAGTTGAAGTTTCCAATTGATTCCACTTCTTAAATCCCGAGTTACTAACTAACAGAGGAAATATACCTGTGAAAACCTTTCAATTCTTCACAGTCTATGCAGGCTACTTCAATCCCTATATGTCTATGGGTTGAATCACGTGCACTTATTAACGAATTCTGTAATTAGTTAAACTAGGCGAGCAAGTATATGTCTATCCTACTCACAAATTGGTTCCCCGATGCCCGGATTCACAAACTAGTCATACTCTTTCTTATTACGTAATTAAATTCCCTCTTTCTAGTTCAATCTAAAAACCATAGATAATGCGTAATAATCGGGCCCTGACAATTACACAAGTGAAATCAAGAAAGAATAAGTAGCCCGTTATGGGATTCAATTAATGGAAATCAATCTTCAAACATCAACTTTCATGTAATACTCTAACCCTAGAACGATATATTTAGCCACGCATACTCATAATAACAACACAAAGATTTGATGAAATAAATTAATGGAAGGAAGAAAAAACCCTTGTTCAAGATGTTATGAGCTCTCCAATTTGCTCCAAAGTCTGAAATCCTCTCAAAAACTAAGTAAAAGAGTATTTATAGGGTTTACAAAGGCCTGATAATAAGTTACACCTAAGCCTAGACGAAATAAGACTCCAAAAAACGCTCCAGGGGCGCTATAACAGGCGCCCCGCGCCTCGTAACGCGCGACCCATAACAGTTTACGTCGAACTTTGCACGCTTTTGCCCCGCACCGCGCAGCCAAACGCGCCAGAAGCTGGGCGCTTTGGGCGGCGTGCCGCGTGGCTTATAGCGCCAAGGCAATTTCCTGTTTCCTTGCTCCTTTGCTCGCTTCGTGTCGTGCCTTCGTGTGCTCGATCCAATCCTAAATCAAAATCCAATCTTTTCTTGCTCGATCATGCTCTTTAAAGCTCTAATTGCACTGCATAACAACCTACATATACTCGACATAAAATTTGTGCAAAACCATGTTCATAAACTATAAAACGGGCAAATAAAAAGCTCAAACATGCAGAAATATTAAGAAAACATTGGCATAAAATACCAAACATTAATGGCCTGCACCCATCTTCTTCACTAAATTTTGGAACATAGTTGGTCACTCTTTTCTCCAATAATGCCACAAAATTTTTGAATCCTGTACAATGCCCAATAAATTGAATGAAATATATTTATGTTTAATTCCTAAATTTGAGTATGCAAATGTATTACAAACTTTAAACTCATTGGACTTTGCAATACCATATACAAAACTATTACAAAGGTAATTGCCAATCACAAACCTTACCTTAATAATATCATCAGCCCTTGTCAAAGTAGTTTCTTGAAAAATAGGTGAACTTCAGACAGTGTTATAACTATTCAAGAGGTAATCAAAGCCTTCAAAAACAAAACATGAACCACTTTTAACATGCTTCTCAAAATTGACCTTGAGAAAGCCTTTGCTAGGCTTGAATGGTCTTTCATCTATAAGACTCTTCAATACTTCAAATTCCCAACCAAAATCATAACCCTCATCATGTATTGCATCTCCACTTCATCTATAGGCATCCTTGTGAATGGTAAAAAAACCAACTTCTTCAACTCTACAAGGGGTATCAGATAAGGTGATCCCCTATTGTTGACACCCAATTTCGTCCCGAGGTGTAACTAATGACTAATTAGTTAAATAAAATTCAAGTATTAAAATAAAACTTGAAATTAAATTATTTTATTAAAATTAATTAAAGTGAGTTAATTAATTTTCAATGAAAAGGTTAAATTACATTGCTTATCTTAAAATCCGGCTTATTCATGTAAATTAAATTTAATTAAGTTTAATTAAAAGGAAAAGGAGGCCAATTTCGATCTCAGTATGTAAACTCAGTCCATTTCAGTAAAATATATATTCAATAGATACAACTAATGTAAATATCCATTTCTCTTTCAGAGGCCATCAGCCCACACCCACTTCATCCCCACTTCAGCAGTTAACCCGATTCCCCAAAGCCCTCACCGGATTCCCTTTCCAATTTTCCCCTTTGATTCTCACAAACAGCCAAGAAATCAGTACGATCTGGTCCCCCCCACTTCCCTTGCCTCTCTCCATTCGTACCATGGTACGAAAATGATCTAGACCCTTAATTTTTCAAGGAACGATTCAGATCAGTCCATTCCAGGGGTGAAATGGGGATTTTGAATTCAAAATCAGTCTAGAGAAGAGAATATTCGATTTAGAGATTCCTTCTCTTGGTTGATTTCAGATTTTGATCCCTAAAGAGCCGTTAAAAAAAGGAAGGTCAGTTTGGTATTTTTGATAAAATTTAGAACCCTAAATGTTCATATAAATAGATAGTAAAGTGGATATTTGTGGGGGGTTGTTGTTTTTTTTTATAACAGAAAGAGGGCAGTTCATAGACATCTTCTCAGCTTCCCTTCTTTTTTTATACATACTTATAACATCATTTTCTGTTTTGAGATTAAGACATTGTGTGCGCTGTCATCGCTTCATTATATTGGTCGTCGTTTGTTTGAGTCGCATTATTCGAACCCTCGCTCCCTGTTCACTGCCTCGCAAAAGGTAATACTCGTTCTCTTTTATGCTTATTTCAGCTCTGGTTGTTCAGCTTATTTATCTGAGTCGGTTTGCTTGCTGTTTAGTCCTTAATTGTGTTCATATTTACGCTTTATATTTCATGTTTGAAAATCCTGAACCTTTTAAAACTCCTTCCAGTTTCTTTACTAAAGTTTCCTTTATTCTGTCTCGAAGTGCTTTTAGTTAGTCATGGTTTCAAGTTTCTGAATTTGTTTTAAGCCAGTTCTAGTGTTCTTTGGTTCTCCTTGTGAGGGAGGATGCAGGTTGTTTCAGGGTCAGTTTTTGTGGCTGTTTCTGTATTTGTGGTCTTAGGATTGGAGATGGTGTGGTAGTAGTGAAGCCAAGGAGTGTGTTTGTGTGTCGAAGTGTGTGTTCTGGTGTTTGTAGGCTGCTTGTTCAGTGAAGGAGTTGCAGGTGTTTAGTGAGTTCTATTTCTGGTTTCTATGAGAAGGAAGGAGAGTTAAGGCCGTGTTAAAAGAAAAGGTTTCTTGTTCTGCCCCTTTCCTGGTCCTCTGTTTTTTTTGTAAGGGGTAAGCTGAGGGTGTCTGTGTGTGCAGGGCTTCTAGGGAGTAGTAGGTTGGTTCTGGAAGCTGTAGGATTTGTCTCTGGTTCCTGGTTGCTGAGTAGCTGATTAGTAGTATAGGAGGATGATAAGGGTCCTGTTTCCCCTTGTTCTTGCATGCTGAGGATCTGGAAGTGTGTGTATCTAGTAGTAATAAGGAGTCTGATGGAGTCCTGGTTTTGTAGAGGTGCTGGTGTCAGCAGGTAGTTAGGAGAATATGTGGTGTTGCAGTTTGTTTTGAGGACATGCAGGTGTTTAGCAGGTTGCATGAAGTCTAGTTTTCATGGAAGCAGGTAGTGAGGGAGATCTGGCTTGTGTGTGCTCTGTATGTGTGTGTGCAGTAGTGTGCTGTGCTCTGTAGTTCAATGTGGGCAATATCTTAGGGTCTGGTTCATTTTGTTCCAGGGAGTTAAGAATGTCTAGATGGTTTCTGGTAAGCTGAGGGAGTTGCTTCAGTTTCTAGTAGTAGAATGAGAGTTCAGGGTGTGAGTTTGATTGCTCTCTGGTTTGGGTGAGCATGCTTGTGTAGTTCAGGCAGTGTAGATAGAGGTTCTGGGAGTTTGAAGGTGTTTGGAGGCTGTTCAGTTTGTTGATGAGCAGTTTCGGCTGCTGCAGGGTGTCCAGGAGGTATATTGGTCGAGTGAGGGTAGATTAGAGGCTATTCCAATGGCTGCAGGCTTTTTGTTAGGGGTTCCAGGGGTGTTTTTGGTTAGTTTAAGGTCTGTGAGAGGGTGCTAGGCTGAATCAGGGTCTTGAGTTGTTGCAGGGGGGCAGGTAGTTGGGTCTTGTTTGCTTCAGCTTGTAGAGGTTGGTCAGATTTGATTGGTCTTGTTCTGTTTCATTGTTCAGTTCAGTGTGGCGTTGTTGAAATTCTTCATTAATTCAAGGTTAAATTAAAAGTTGTTCCTGGGATTAAAAAATGGGTATTAGGCTGGAATCTGGAAATGTGTTCTTTGGATTGCGAGTATGTCCAAGCTATTTTATGTCATTAGTTTTAGTATGATGATTAGTAAGTATGGAAAGAGTGTGACTTAGGTTAGTCATTGATCTATTTTGTCTAGCCTAAAAGCCTCTTTCTTTGTTAAAGTTTTGGCATGAATAAAGCCAGTCGTGTGAATTAATCTACTGTCTTATTTGTTGGTATTAGCGGTTTAAGTCTTAAATATGTTAGCTAAGTGCAAAATCAAGAGGCCGTTTGGTATCTGTTTAGCATTCTGGTATGATTTATTGTATAATCCGCCCTTATCACTTTCATCTTCTTTTGAAAACATATGATCAGCATTTGCTCTTTTAATAGAAAATTCCTTCATTCATGCTAGTGTATGTGATCATGCTAGTCTTGATCGTCGGTTGTGACCTGGATATCTTAAGTCTACTTTTTGAAAATTGGTTTCATACAGACCTGTTCAAAGTGAGTTACTCTTTGTTAGTCATGTATTCCCACCAAATGATTGACTAAGTTGGATCCAAAAGAATGCCTATTGTTTCTTGCTGAGAAAACTTTTTTCAAGCCACTGATATTGCTCCTTTATATGGTAATTGATTTGTCTATTTTACCATTTTTAATTAGCTGATGGAACTGATGGTAGTTTACTGGTTGTTTCTTTGAGAAAGTCTTGGGGTGGCTAAGGCTGAACGTTAATTGTATTCATGATTCTTGGTTGCTAGTCATAACCACGTTTCTGCTTTGATTTGTTTGGATACAGAATGTATTAGCTTAGCTGGTGGTCTTGGCTTTCTTTTAGTTAACCTAGCAAGTTATCTTTAAATGTTTTGCTAATTCCTTTTCTCCTTTGCTTATTGACATGAACCACTTGGGACGAGTTGAATAAAACTCACAAACGGGGATGGCTACGTGCATTCGAAATTACTTGAACCGCTCCACATTTTCGGGACTTGATATCCCCGAAAATATAAAAGAAAGAAAAAATGAAAATCATAAAGTCCAAGGCTCAAATTATGAGTTGCGCTTCCGGGTTCTATCTTCTAAACTCTATTCTTCCCCGTTCCCTTAGAAAATGCATGTTGTATAGGACTTCCCCATAGACTGGATTAAGAGCCCTATAGGATAGAAATGATATTTGAATTGTGAATAATTATTGTAAATTACTTAAATTGTTTTCATATGAATACTTTGTATTATTTCTTTGCGAATCGTCAATTAATTTATGGATGTTTAGAATCATTTGTCAATTAATGAGTGCAAAATCAAATTCGACTAAAATCGTACCCTCGTCATAGTTCGCATTTGAATTGCTTCTTTATTTATCATATTAAATATTCAATTATTTATTTATCAATTATCTAATTTATTTATTTAGTTAATCAATTAAATTTTAATCCTTTATTTATTAATTTACTTAATCTAATTAATTTAATTAATTTCAATTAATCAATTAAATATTTATTTATTCATTTATTTAATCAATTATTATTCATTTACTCCTTTATTTAATTAAAATTGATAAGTATTCATTTAATTAATTAATTAATTTATTTGCTTATTTATTTATCTATTTATTCAATCAATTAATTAATCCTTTATTATTATCCAATTATTTATCTAGTTTGTTTTTATTTAATTATCTAACTCCATTTAACCTTTACTTATTTATTTATTAATTAATTGATCATTATTTCATTATCCATTTGATTAATCTCAAATTTGATATTTATTTATCTGAGTATTGGCATAATCAAACCTTATCTTATTTATAATATATCATTCATTATCTATTTATCTTTATTCAAAATTTATCCTAAGTTTATTATCCTTAACAAATTCGTGAAAACCGCCGGATTAACCGCTTTTAGCGGATTTTCGAAAGTGCTCCCGCAAGGGACCTTCTTTCGAATTTAATAGAACCACTTACCTAGAATCTCTGATTTTAATTTAATTTCCTTTAAATAAAGAATAAATTGCACTCATTAGTTAACTTAGGTTACTAATAATCCTTAAATTAGGTGGCGACTCCAAAGAAACCCTTTGGAATCCCATTTTGTTGAAATATACCCGAAACTTGTCTTTTCTTAAAGAAAGGATAATTTTTGGGGTTCAACACCCATCACCTTACATCTTTATCATATGCCTTGAAATGCTTGATAGATCCATTAATAGTGAAGTTATAGCTGAGAACTGGGATGCTATCAAGATCTCTAGAAATGGATCAAAATTATCTCATCTCTTCTTTGTCAATGACCTTATATTTTTCTGTTGTGCTAATAGTAAAAAACTGTGAGGCCATTAATTACACATTATCCTCCTTCTGCAAACAATCTGTCCAAAAACTAAATCACAAAAAATCTAGAATCATTTTCTCAAATAATTGTGATTCCACAGTTAGAGAAATATTATCTCATGAATTAAAGATTAAACAAAAGGCAAAATTTGGGAAATACTTAGGATTTCCCATTTTTTATAAAAAGACAAAGGCCAAGGACTATCAATACTTCATTGATAACATGCAAAACAAATTGGCGAGTTGGAAAGTAAAACATCTCAACCTTGCTGGTCGTACCACTTTGGTCAAAGCTACTTTGAACTCAATTCCAAACTATGTAATGCAATATCACAAACTATCCAAAACAGTCTAACATGATTGACAAAACTCAAAGAAACTTTATTTGGGGCTCAACTCCTGATAAAGCTAGACTCCACTTGATAAACTGGAACACTATGACTCTACCAAAGAAAAAAATGAAGGTTAGGTATAATTAAAGCTGAAACAAAGAACTTAGCACTCTTAACAAGCTTGGCCTGGAGACTCATGAAAAATTCATTCTCTTTATGGGCCAAAATTTTGATAACCAGATACACTTCTATAAACCCTAACACTAGTACTATACATACAAAAGCCTCTTACAATGGAACATGGAAAAATATCCTTCTAGGACTTGATTTTTGCAGCAAAAAAAAAAAAGAAAATCCATTGGTCCATTGGTGATGGTAGAAATATCAACTTCTGGCACTCCGAATGGATCCCACACCACACTATCAAAAACTCTATCCAAGGCCCTCTAAAATAAGATGAGAAAACCCTTAATATTTTTACGCTAAATGATGATGGAAGATGTAACTTTGATAGAATTTCATTCTGCCTCCTAGAAGAAATCAAAAACAAAATCACTTCTACTCATTTACCAAAATTTCCAAATCATAAAGATCAAATTAAATGGAAATTTACCAAGAATGGTTTGTTTACAACTAAAAGTGCTAGAAGTCTAATTGATAGCATTCCCACAAGCTCTAGTAAAGATTTCACTTGAATATGGAAACTTCAACCTTTAAATAAGATCAAACACTTTTTATGGCTTTGCTACCACGATAGACAGCCCACAAGATGGTACTTGCATCATGTTGGCATCAATATAAACCCTAAATGCCCTTCCTGTCCAACTGAAGATGAGAACATTTCTCATATATTCTTGCACTGTTCTCACGTCATCAATCTTTGGAGATAACTTAAAATTGACACCTCTAACATCACTAGTCAAAATGATCACTGGCTAGATAAACTATACAAATCAAAAGGTTTCTTTAATCATCGTTATTATGACTGAGATGGCTTCTTACCTTTTTTAATTTGGAACATCTGGACCAACAAGAAAAATAATCATCACAACAACCTCAAGAATGATGCCTTCTTCAATATAATTCATAATCGTACGTTTGAATATGTTACAATAGCCAAAACATTCCCTTCCATGTCTAAAAACATATATCTTAATCTTAAATGGCATTCTCCACCTGGAAAATTCTTAAAACAATATCGATGGGGCGGATAAAAATGGTAAAGGATGTGTAGGAGGTATTGTAAGAAATGAGAAAGGAGAATGGGTGCTAGGCTACTATATCCATGTTCCCTTCACACACAACATTAACATTGAGCTTCTTGCTCTTTGGCATGGCTTGAATGTCATCAAGGAAAATAACTTTCTTCCAATCAAAATAGAAATAGACTCCTATGAGATCATTGCACAAATATTAGAGTGCCCTAACTCATGACTGCAGACTGTTGATGAAGGAGCTGGGGCAATCGGAGCAGGTGCTGGAGCAATTGGAGCAGCTGAAGCTTAATCACTGCTTTAGAGAACAAAATATGGTGGTTGATTTATTGGCAAAGGAAGGACTATCAGCTAGCCATAAAAATTCTATGTCTGGATTTTGTGCAACCCACTACTAGTACTCTTTTATCTAGTGTTTTGTCGGATATTAATGGATGCATACACCCTAGAACAATTTTCTTAGATTGTTATAATGTACTAGCCAAATATGGCGATTTTGATGCCCAACAGGCTCTTTACCTGTTGTTGGCATTCCCTAATATTTATAAAATTCGTAATGCTACCAAAAAAAAAAATTGTACTTCTTCAATTATTTAATTTCCTTTTACAATTTATTTTTCCCTTTTTTCATTCTCCTCCTTTGAAAATTGTAGTAACAAATTATTATACATCTCACTTACTTACTATGTAGGCCCACAAATGTGATCATGTAGTCTCACCTTCAATATATACAGAACATAAGGAATTAGCAAAATGAGAGGAATGAGACGTCCAAACATTACATAAAAATGAACTGGACATAGTTAGTTAAAAATGCATCATCAAAAAAAAAAAAAAAAAATGCATCATCGATAGAAGCTAAACATCTAAAAAGGAAAAAACAAAACCTCATAGGTATAAGCACCTCATTGGTATAAACTGAAATTTTCTCAACCTAAATTAGGTTTACCAATAAGTTGATTAAAGTCCAATATTAAATTAGATGATGCTAATAAACTTAAAAACATTTGATTTACTGAAACGAAAAAAAAAAACATGGAGAGAAAAGATAACAAAACATAATAAGAGCATAGCACATGTTTGTTATAGCCTCTAACCTCTCTCATAAGCACAAGTAAATAGAAGAAGTTAGGTGAGTATTTATATTACCACAATGATTATTGGATCACAATTTCCGGTTGATCATATATAGTAACAGAAATATCATTTAGTGATCTTTATTAGTATGTGTTAAGTGCATTTAAATTAAGTTCACAGGCTAGTAAGCTAATTACACTCATATTGAACTCAAAATTATGAATTTGTCTCTCTTGAAACTTATAGCTAGTAAGCGACATATGTGGGTCATATTCAGGGCCATGACTCTTAGCAGGATCACCTTCAATTAATTTGTGCGTCACTAATTAAGCTTTAAGTATCAAACTTTACCTATTGTATGTTGTGAAGGAGAATTGTATTCATATGGATAAGCATAATTATAAGCATTGATAGAGGAATATGTTTCCATTCTTACAACCAAAGATGGGAATAAAAGAGAAAATAAAGAAGGGAGGGATGTTCCAGAATTAATCTAAAGAAACTAATTAAGAAAATAAAGACAGTTCTTGCTTGAGTCCTAGTGAGATATCTCCTCTTGTATATATAGTGTCCTCTTCACATAGTGCACATGCTCCTTTTTATCCCGGGTCCCAACGGTAATTAGCCAATTGCCCAAACGTATCTCTTTGGCTAATGTCGTTCCTAACAATTCGCCCATCCTCAAAAAGAACCTTGTCCTCAAGGTTCGAGTCAGGAACAGTGTTAGTAGTCCCACCCACTGTCACCATAGCAAGATGTTCTTTGTAATCAAATGAGAGTGAATCTAGAGCCAAAACTTCTTTCCCAGAGGCATGTAAAATTGGAGTGAAGCTGAGTCCAACAAGCGCAACGACAGAGTAACAAAATCTGCCAACAGTAAAATGAATGCATTCTTGAACAAGATTGTCCACAATTTCTAAAGCTAGGACAAAACTAAGGTCATGGACATCGCTCTGGGCATAATCAGTTCCCAAGTGCACACTATCTTGATGATCACCATTGGTATCATGTAATACAGTTCCACGCAAAATAAAGGAGCACAGCATGTGCGCACCACATCGAGAGTAACACCTAACCATCATAGAAGATTGCTCAAATGCAATTCTTGTGATCTCTGCAATTGAGCGCTGTTCCATTACTGAGCAGAACCTTACTTTGTGATCTATTAGATCCAATGACTCAACATCCTTTACAATACAACCATAAAGAGCATAAGCATCAATTATCTTCCACCCTGGATGGAACTTCTCAGGCATCGTGTAGCAAATTAACCAAGCGTCCGCTATGCTAAACAAATCAGATAAAGTGCAAGACAAGAAAATATTATCCAAGTACAACATGTGAGGGATCTCCTGGTGAACCTTGATAGCTAATTTTCCAATTTCCCAACATGTTTTGTCCAAAGTAGTTTCCTTCAGCATGCAAGTGTTTAGTTGCTTAGCGACGACAACATGAATTTCAATCAAACAATTCCACAAGTGAACAGAACCAACTCTTGCAGGATGTGCAAGCAACTTGAAGGCACTTTTTCGAACATCAAGAGTATCATCCAAACAATATTGCAAAACCAACTCGCTGGAATTAATTTGTGAAACCAGACTTTCAACAACATTAGTTTTGACCCCGACAAGCAAGAAGGCAAAGAGATCCAAACGACTATGTATGAAAAGATCTTTTATCTCCAAAGGATCAATGAGTTCTGAAAAGGGTCTGAGAAGCTTGGTGTCACCAAGAGCTTCTTGAGGTCCCATTGGAGCAACAGATTCTAAGAGAGAAGGTACAGATCTAGTAGCAATAGTGGAAAGAACACCCAAGCTAGCTCGGATAGAGACAGGGGGCAGAACCATTACAGCTGCTAACATTGGGAGTATTGCGTCAAGAAGTTTCCTCCATTCTAAACATGAGCTATCAAAATCATGATGGAGAAGCACCATTGGATTGGCCTCTGCCTGTTCTTTTGGCTTCATACAACTTCTCGTGACACACAAAATAGCTCGCGCTGCACCAAGTATTGCTTCAAAAAAATGTCTCAGGTAGGGATCATTGTGAAGGCACTGCTTTAGGGAATCTCCAATAAAGTGATCCGGATTGGTGAAATAACTAATAGGTGTATGTTGGACAGCAATTGAAGATGCCAGCATTCCATTAGTAGAAGAACCCAGCGCAAGACTTAAATCCAGCTTATCAGTACACAGAGCATCAAAGAAATAGAAAGCCATAAATGCAAGTTGACCGTGTTGCTTATCCTTTTCTAATGTCCGAGGAAAATGTAATTTTGTTCTTGATGGATGTCCCAAGAATGAAATATTCCAAATACCCCACAAGTATAAAAACACAGGTATATTATTCACAAAAGAGGTTGAATAGAATTGTTGAACAACTAGTGATGCGCCCTTGAGCAACCTCAACTGATCCATCAAGAAAAGATGCTTGAAAGCATTGTCAAATGGATATTGGATTTCAACAGATCCCTCCAATTCATTTAGCACTACAACTTCTCTCGCATAACAAAGAACCCCAAAAAAATCCTCAAACTGAAGAAGCATCTTAGCAAGAAGTAACTTGGCGTTGACCATTTGGCTAGACATGACATACTCTAGGACAGTAGCTACAAGACCATTTACCCAAAGCCCTGTCTTAGATGGTAGAGCATGGTATAAGTTACGAAACTCAAGAGTTGTTCCACAGCTAAATGCCTCAAGTGATAAATTATGTATAACTCCCCAATATGAGCAGGAGCACCAGCAAAAGAATACATCAAGAAAATGTCTATAGACTCCCCCAATAGCTTGTAAGCTGCACAGAAAGTGGTAAAGTAACCATTGCTTTCAACACCTAGTTTAATTCCACAAATAGAATCATCCGTAAAATTATCACCCATTTGTAATTCATGCCCTGAGAGCTGAAATATGTTGTGTAGTTTGATCTCATTGGAACAAATATAAAATTCTGCTATGGTAAATAAGCTCTGGCTATGGTTAACAAAATCTGCTATGGAATTGGATAGATCCCCGGTCGCAGATGGGAGAATGTGGAATGGAGCAGCCCTTAAGAATTGTGCAAAATCCACAATAACAAAACCCACAAGAAGAGTCTCTTCATCTAGAATATCATAAGGAATCGATGTCGTAAAGACTGCGAACATTGTGAGCCTCTCTGAACCAGGATCAAATGGAAGATGAAGGAACATATATTGAGGTATACTATTGCACTCACAAATGCAACTCAAATGAAGAATATCCTTTGGAAAGCAAAAACCACCAAAACCAATACTAGCATTAAGAAATGTGGGACCAATGCTCGCTTCGGGACTAGTAGCATATGAAATCTCTGCAACATTTCTGGTAGCCTCACATAACTCATTACATAAGTGAAGAACCCCATGACGAACTTCAAAAATTTTCGTATCCGACAATTCAACAAACAGTTTTCGAGCATTCTTAGCCAACAAATATGGAGACATTCCTAATATGTCACAAAACCTATGGAACAACTTGACATCCAGATACAAGGAACCACCAACCTGACCAGTATCCACCCACTTGCAGTTGCGTGAGCCAATATCAAGTGGAAGCGAAGCAATAGGTGTATTAGGATCATAAGAGTGTGCAAAGAGTTCCATGTCCGACGGTGTATCGAACAGCTTGTAGGCCAACTCCACATTGCTAGAGGAAATTGCAATAGCAACTTTGGGAGGGTGCAAATTCTGAGTAGTCCCTGAAGAGAAATTACTACCACGTGAAACTGTGGAAGAGACAAGAGACAACTCAATAGCAACGATTGGGGCAAGCGAATTGGTCACATCTCTCTGGGAATTTTCATCGAACACCTTGTCCACACAGTTTAAAAGCTCATCTTCCAAATCAGATTCAACATTTTCATCGAAGTGCTCGAGACAATCACTAAGCGAAGGAGAGTGTACTAAGGAAGACTCTTCAGATATCAGTTCTTGTATCTGATTGCTTATCGAGGCCATGAGTCCGCTCCAACGGGAATAAGACGACTTGGCACTCTCGACTTGTACGAGTGCACGAGTGAGATTCTCTTGTATAGCTAGCAGCTGATCTGACATGGTGTTGATTTGAGTGTGAGGCATGGAGTAAGACCAACGAGAGCACCAATGTTGTGAAGGAGAATTGTATTCATATGGATAAGCATAATTATAAGCATTGATAGAGGAATATGTTTCCATTCTTACAACCAAAGATGGGAATAAAAGAGAAAATAAAGAAGGGAGGGATGTTCCAGAATTAATCTAAAGAAACTAATTAAGAAAATAAAGACATGTTCTTGCTTGAGTCCTAGTGAGATATCTCCTCTTGTATATATAGTGTCCTCTTCACATCGTGCACATGCTCCTTTTTATCCCGGGTCCCAACGGTAATTAGCCAATTGCCTCTCTTTGGCTAATGTCGTTCCTAACATTGTACATGTCTCGAAAGGTATAAAATTACCTTTTGAATCATTAAATCCATTGAATATCACTAGTTGGCATAAAGTCGGACCTAGCTTCTTTAATTTTATAGGTGTAACTAGAGCACATTAACGTCAAAGTAAATATTTATGTGTGTGTCTGTGTAAGAGTATATGCATTCAATGATTCAAAACCTATATATTTCTACACTACTATGTAGTACTATATCTTATTAAAGACAATAGTGCCACAACCACTATCAATGTTTAAATTCGCCTCTGGTTGTTGCCTGTTGTATGTATTATGTCACAAAACTAATATTTTCAGTAAACTATGTGTTATTAATTTCTTAAAAAGTACAACTCACTAAAAGTCAAAATTCCAGCACCCAAATATGTCGATCTTCTCGTACGTAAACAAATCTGATTATATATATTAATCTGGCTAATTGTAATATCTAGAGCAGATTTATCGTTCCAAATAAGTCAATTATTTACTAATTGACTTATAAGCTTATAAGTTATTTATAAACTCTCCCAAACGGGCTCTTAGCTGATTAATAGATGGAATTTATGTTTTTATTAAGACGCATAACCTAGACACGAATTTAGTGTAAATTTCAGCTTCAATCAAACTTATTATTTTCTGCTTGTATTATGTGTATATATAGAGAAAAAAAATTAAAAAGTACTCAGGTTAGATCACACTCATTTATCAATTACTCTGAATCATGAATTTTACTATGTTGACTCGGAGCTAGTAAGTAGGGGCGGAGCCAAGATTTTATGTTAGGGAATTCAAAAATATCACGCTTTGGATATGAACCTGTGAGTTTGTGACCTAAAGCTATTTTTGAACCTTTTTGCCTCTTTACTAGAATTTTTCATAATTTCAAAGGGGTTCAATAACCTATATATACCATAAATATATTAATTTTTACCTTAATTATAGTATAACTTTTCAAGAAAGGGGGTTCAAGCAAGGTTGCTTTGCCACTGCTAGTAAGGTCTCTTAGCCAGGATTATCTTGGATTACTTTTACGCGTGATCGCTAAGTTTATTCATTTTATTGGTAAAGTGGAAAACAGTTTTTCATATAATTAAAGTTGTGGAACTTTATCCATTGTCTTACAAAGTAACAAAACTATTTGGTATATAGCTAAATTTATTAGGTCGTTGTACAGGTAAAGTCATTAAAGGGTTAATTACACTAAAAAAACAAGTAAAAGTTGAAAATTACCAAAAATGACCCATATTTTTGAATCTTACCTGACATATCACTCTTTTCCCGAGATAGCAGTCCGTCGCAAGTTTATACAATTTTATACAAATTTATACACGTGTATAAAATTGTATAAATTTGTATAAGTATGTATATGCGAGTGAATAAATCTGTATATTAAGGATGTTTATATGAATTTTTACTTTTTTTGTATTCATGTATAATTTATTTTTTTTGGGGGGAGATTTGTGTGTATAAACTTGTCCAAAGCAATAATTTAGACGCAATAAACAACGTAAATTCAATAAAATACAAAAAAGTAACGACACCACTGGCGAGGAAGGGTGTCTGTCGGCGGCTTAGTGGCTGGGGAGGGGGAGATTTGGTAGTTAGGGTGTTTTTTATGAAGGAGTGCTAAAATTTGTAATTTTAGGGATGGGTGCTATGCATGAAAAAAAAAATATGGCCTCCTGTTTGTAATTTTGGGTAGTGGACTGCGTATTTTTGAAAATTTCCCAATTATTTTTGTATCATGAAAATACTAAACCATCTGTAAATTTATAAAGTACAGCTCAACTGAAAAATCAAACATCAAATTTCCGCGGGCACCTAAAATGACATGTCAACAATTTTAGAAAAAAAATTCCAGCTTTTCATATCATATATTAAACTTTAAGCAATTAAGAAATTATTACTAAAATTATATTATGCGAAATAACAGCTTCTAACGCAAAACATTTTATACTTTAATATTTGACCCTTTTTATTTAGAAATAAAATGGAAAGTACTTCATTATATGTCCAAACAATTTTAAAAAAATGGAAAGTACTTTATTATATGTCCAAACAAATCTGATTATACATCAATATAATTTAGAGCAGATTTACTGTTACAAATAAGTTAACTATTTAAATGATCATAAACCGATAACAAACTAACAAGTCAAAATGGCAAAGAATAGTGAGGCAATTATCACATGTACGGGTGTCAATGGTTCAGTTCGGTCGATTATTTCGAAAATTTTGTACCATACCAATTTTTCGATTATTCTAAAATATATAACCAAAATTTAGATTTTCGAAACCGTCCTAATCATATCAGTTTCTCTTCGGTTTCGGTACGGTTCGATTAATTTTCGATTTTTTTTATTTTAAAAAAAGAATATTATTGACTAAAACTATAATTTTTGTCGTACAAGACAAAAATATTACAAAACAAGTATCACTTTCATTGCAAAATTCATATGGTTCTAGTGATTAAATTAAAATATAAAATCATCTTATTAGAGTACTAAACGATATTAGAGATAACAATGATATCACAATCAATTGAATATTTGGTGAAGTGTGCTTAAAATGATTCCTTACAATATGCGATAGTAAAACACTTTACAATACCTACTCTCTAGATAACATTATGAAAGAGTGGGTAAGAATAAATAAACAAAAAAGTAGACAATTAATTAAACTCATGTTTGTTTATTTTTTTTATGAGGTATTTAATTATGATGTATTGTTCTATACTAAATCAAAGTTCAAATAAACGTAAGTCGACATAAATTTAATAACCTGCACCCGTGAATAAAATTTACAAGACGAATGCAAAAAAGGTCGGCAAAGACCTTCTATAATAAATTTTGTCAATACATCAGGAACTAGATTTTAAGGAATTTAAAGTTTAAAATGGCGAAAGCAATACCCTATTGAAACATGCTAGTTTTAACTTTTAAAAGTAGTAATAGTACAATTAAGTAGGTTGGGATGCTTTGCATTACTAATTTCACTCCAAGGATTAACGGTTAAAAAATATATACTTTGTTGATTTTAGAATTAATTAAATTATATATAGTTATACATATAAGTTTCATATTTAGAGTATATTTTATGCATATAAATTTATTCGGTTCGGTTTGGTATTTTTTCGATTTCTTTTTATAAAATAAAAAACTTAACCTAATAATCGGTACAGTTATAACTTTGCATAAGAACCTACGATTATTTTAAAGAACCTAAAATTCAATTTGGTACGGTTCGATTCAGTTCGGTTGGTTATGTCGATTTTTGAAAAACCATTGACACCCATAAATTCCCATGGATGACAATGGTAATGCTAATGGCGATCTCTGCTTCACAAGTATCTTTTGCGGTTGATCCGGAATGCTTTAGGGAATGCATTAAATCATGTTGGCAGAATCCTGGATGTTACATAATGTGTGGACAACATTGTCGTGACTACTTCACTTATGCACTACTGCAACATTGGTTGTTCAATTCAAAATTGTGCAAGTTTAATCAAAGGTTTTTTTTTTCTAACTTATTCTTGACCGGTATATGGTTGCTAATTGTACCTTGTCTTTCTTCTTTCTTTTTTCTCTGAGTTTATTGATATAATTATTTTGTATAATGTTTTATGCAGATGACAAACAATGGAAAGGTTGCATGAGGGATTGTTCCAACAATTATTGCAAAACTAGAGCTTAGGGTATAGTAGCTTTTCCAAACTTTAATCTCTGATGTTAATGTTGATGAGTAAAATAAAAGTTACTCCTGTGTCATCATTTCAATAATCAATGCTTCAATGTCCTGGTTCTCTATTTAATACTTATTTATGATTTTTCTCTTTTTTTTCATTTTAACAACATAATACACAGTGAATTCCATATATGGGATCCAGGATGATGAGATGTATACAGACCTTACCACTACTAAAGTGGAGAGGCAGTTTCTGATACACCATCGACTAAAGAAAATACAATTTAAAAAACATGCTTGAAAAAAGAAATCAATTGTACAGAAAATATTGAAAAACAAAAGATAGCCGAGATAAATACAGAACACCCCCTTATAGGTTTGGAAAATAATACCTCTCTCAACTATTGAATGTGACGGTGAACCCCCTTGGTCCTAAATCAACCATAAAAAATGAGTTGATCTTTCCATGTATTTTCTTAAGGTCAAAACTAGCCTCTTTAAATAATAATAATTATTTCTTAAAAATCAATTATATTGAGTACATGAAAGTATTCTGACTATTGTATATAAATGTGTTAATTAAATTTCATCTAACTCTAAAATATTTGATGTAAGAAATAAGAATACCTCATTCATCTTCTGCATGAAATAAATATTTTAGGTTGTTTTAAAATTATGAAATATCATGTCATTGCCTTTAAATTATAAGAATATTCAAAATTTTCACCTTTTTTTTTTTTTGTTATGATTACTAATAAAATATTTAAAAATAATTAAACACAATATGTAATGATGACATAACATAGAAAAATATTTTATGCAAAATTATTACTCTAGTTAAGTTAATTTTCAGTAGCTACAGTAATTATAATTAAATTTTGAAGCTCTACGAAAAAAAATCTCTACAAAATGAAATGTGTTTTTTAAATCAAAAGAAAAAACTAAAGGAGTAAAATGAGATATAAAATTTTAAATATTTGTATAGTACTTCTTTAGTATATTTATGTTAAAAAATTTAATCGCGTAAAAATATATGTTAAAAATTTATCATAATTGAAGGTTGTTTTTTACCTTTTAAAAATGCATACAAATAATAAACTCATTTTTAACCGTTGTTTTTAAGATTAAGGGATTTTGCTGGTGAAGGAGGTATTATTTCTCAAACCCAAAAGGTTAGGAGAGTTGAGTGGACTTTACTCTAAAATACCGAGAAACTTAATTTCATTTATTAAGACAAATTTTAAGAAAAGTTGAAGTGTCATACAAAATTAATTCTTTATAGAATAGAATTTCAATCAAGTAAATCATTAAAAAACAAGATGTGCAGGCATACCAAATCCATGAACACCGAATTCAATTCAGGTTATGGGATTAATTCAAATATTCAATTGAAGAGAACTTTCCAATGGCTCATGCAATTACTTCATTAACAAACAATATTAAACAGATAATAATAATATCTCAAGCTTCCACGCCACTTATGAAAGGTCATGGTGAAAAATACCTTTTGACAGCCGATTATTGCTCATTTAGGAATCGGGAAAATTCTGACAAAGACTAAAGCCAACTATTGAAAAGTTCATACGAATCACCAACATCTCGTCATCAAAATTACTAGGAATTCTTGGATAATACTTTGAAATATCCGCCAGTAATTTTATGTTTAATGTTTCAAGAAAAAAGTTAGTGCAGGCTACTCTAGCAGCGACCCTTACACGACTACAATTATTTTCCTAGAAATTAAGGAAAAATATATCAAATTTTGAGGGCGAAACAAATAAAAACTATTTCCATCTAAAAATAACGAGTTTAATATTTTAAAAGTGTTTATATCAAAGGATTTAGATTATAGTACATGTTGATTCTTTTCCTTTTTCATTGTGAAGTTAGTTGAACCAGCTCTACATTGCAGATTTCTGAGTATTTTTATTCCAAGTCATCAATCAATGCTTCTTATTGCAAAGAGTTGTCTGTTACATGTTAAGTAATTTATTTTTCTAATACTATTTACATTGCACATAACATGAGCTCTATATTAATTCCTCTTGAATGGTGAATGCATTTACATGTGCAGGTGAAAATTACTAGCCAACAAAAGGCTAAAAAATAACTAAATCATAAACTGAAAGTAACACAATTTCTCTCGAAGCCTACTTCTTTGTTTCCAAGAAGAAACCTTCTTTAATTTTGCTAAGTCTATTAACTACATCTCTCATATTTATCCTCTCTTCTGGATTTTCTTTTGAGCAGTCCAAAGCCAACTCTATCATAGCAGATATGCAAATTTCATGTGCAGATGTGATCTCCTCTTCTCCAAAGAAAAGACTTGCATCAACAATTGTCTTCAAAGCACTTGGAAATGATTCACTTACCCATTGTCTCAAGCTCATATTTTCATTGAAAAACTCCTCTGTTGGTCTTTTTCTTGTCACTATCTCTATTAACATTATGCCATAACTATAAACATCGCCACTAGTGGACACTATTCCTTCCGAGCCATACTCTGAGAAGCACAAAGATAAGCATAATAAATATATTTTACTTGCATTATAATACTAGCTTGGAAGAGTAGGTGGATGAAATTAACGATGAAGAATCAAGAAAAGAGAAGAATTCTTTACCTGGTGCAATGTAGCCAACAGTGCCCAATGTTTTAGTTTGTGCCATTGACTTGTTTTGTGCTAATATCTTTGAGATACCAAAATCACTAACATGTGCCACCATGTCATCATCCAACAGAACATTTGCAGGCTTCAAATCACAATGAACTATTGGAGTACCGTAACCATAGTGTAGATATTCAATTGCCATAGCCACATCAAGCATTATGCTAACTCGTTGAAATATGTCCAAGAATTGATGTTCCTTCCCATACAACCATTTTTCAAGACTTCCATTTGGCATATACTCTAGAACGATAGCTCTTATGTATTGATTGGAGCATGTAGTGATCACCTTGGCTAGATTTCTATGTTTAATGCTTCCCATCACTTGACATTCAGTATCAAACCTCTTGCATCCTTCTTCATTTTGCAGATTGAGAACTTTTATTGCTACCACAGTTCCACTAGCCAATATGCCCTTGTAAACAGAACCAGAACCACCCGAACCGATCATGTTAGATCCACTGAAATCATCTGTTGCTTTTTGAAGCTCACGGTATGAAATTAACTGGCGAGTTGTGATGTCCGTTAACTCTTCATGGTCTTTAAGTTTTGTTCTTCCCGATCTTCGCTTTATCCAGAGAAATAGCATAACAAGTATGAAGACAAATGATACAGTCACAGGAATAAGAACTCTCACAACATGTTTCCTAGACTTTGATCGTTTCGTTGCACTATTTGTAGCACATTGAGAGGCTTCTGATATAGGTTTCCCACATAAGCCTTTGTTTCCAACAAAAGATTGAGGAGAAGAGTTTGCAAACACACCAGTAGTAGGTATTTCACCTTCTAAATGGTTGTAGGAGAGATTAATTTCTTTAAGGTGCTGAAGCTTTTCTAAAGACTTTGGGATGTTGCCTGATAACTCATTTGAAGACAAATCCAAGAATTCCAAGCTTATCAAACTGCCCAAGGATGATGGAATTTCACTAAGCAACGAGTTATTTGACAAAGAAAGATATCTCAGGCTTTCTAGGCCCCCCAATGTCCTTGGAATCATACCTGAAATTTGGTTGCTAGAAAGATCTATTCCTTCAATGCCCTTCAATTTTCCAATGTCAAGAGGAAGTTCCCCTTGTATAGAATTATGTGTCATATTTACAAATATCAGGCTATCCATTTCCCAAAGACTTAGAGGTAGACTAGAGGTGAAGTTATTGAAGCCAAATGAAAGCCTTTGCAGCCTAGTGAGATTTCCAATACATCCTGGAATATTCCCAGAGAGCTCATTTTCATGCAGGATCACTTCTCCCAAATATACCAGGTCACATATTTCCTCTGGAATTGGCCCTTGTAACTTGTTTTTGCTCAGATATAACCTCTGAAGCTGCTTCAGCTCACCAATCTCTGCAAGAATGCTTCCTTGTAATTTGTTCCCGTTCAAGACTAGCGATAACATGTTGCTCATGTTGCCTACTCCTCTTGGAATTTGTCCATTGATCTGACCATTCTCTATGTTAAACATTTCTATAGTAGACGAAAGATTGCCTACAGAATCAGGCAATGTACCATTCAGTGGGTTGTTACCCACTATCAGAAATTGAAGCATCCTACAATCCACCAATGAATTAAAGAATCCAAGCTCTTGTTGTCCTGCTTCATTTGAAAGCTTATTGCCACCAAGATTCAAGAATTCAAGCTGGCGTAGATTTCCCAAATTACTTGGCACTGTGCCTGTGAAAAAGTTATATGCCAGCTCCAGCTCAGTAAGCTTGGAAGCATTTGTGATGTACATTGGGATTTCTCCCTCAAGCTGATTATCTGCTAGGAAAATTCCTTTAAGATTTGGAAGCTGAAGGCCTACAGTGGTTGGAAGTCTCCCTGAGAGATTGTTATCAGTGAAGGCAATGCTTTCTAAAGAAGATATGTTGAAAATGGATCCTGGTATTTCACCAGTTAGATTATTGTAATCAAACCCCAACATCTTTAAGTTTGATAACTTCCCCAATTCTGGAGGAATTGTACCTCCTATGTAGTTAGTCACACAACCAAGGAATTGCAAGGTGGAAATATTACCCATTGAAGGTGGAATTGTGCCGCTTATTGCATTCTGAGTGATATAGAATCTCTCAAGGCTTGTAAGACAACCAATATTTCTTGGAATTGGACCAGTTATATTGTTGTATGACAGAACAAGAGTTTGTAGCTGTCTGAATTGGCATAAGCTTGAAGGAATCTCGCCGATGATTTGATTATAACTAAGGTCTATAACTTCAAGATTTAGCTGGTCCTTTCCTTCATTAACCAAGAAGGAACTAGAAAGACTATTGTTATCCAAATAGACAGCACGTAACGATGAGATACTGAAAATTGATGGAGGGATTGAACCTGAAAGCTGATTCTTTGACAATTCCAATACTACAAGTTGGCTCAGATTTCCAACCTCCTTTGGAATTGTACCACTAAATCTGTTTCCATCCAACCTCAACCTCTCCAAATTTGTAATGTTACCAACAGAAGGATGAATAGTACCATTAAGATCATTTCCAGCAAGATTCAGGATTCTGAGTTGTGATGCATACCATGGCTCAGAATTCCATATCACACCGCTGAATTTGTTGTTAGCCAAAGTAATTGATTCAATTTTCTGATTCTTGAACAGACTTTGAGGAACACTTCCTTCCGGCTGATTGTTCTGAACATCAATTACTTCCAAGAGAGGCAAATTTCCAAGTTCATAAGGAAGACTACCCTGAAAGCTGTTGTCACTAATATTAAGCACAGTAAGAAAGGACAAGTTAGCTATTGATGGAGAAATTGTGCCTTCAAGATTCATGTTAGGAAGATTTAAAGCCATGACCCTTTGTGTTTGTGAGCTACAAGAGACACCAAACCAAGAGCAAAATGAAGTATTTGTAGTCCAATTCTTGGACAGGAAAGAAGTGTTATTTGTAATGAGATGCTTAAAAGATAGCAAAGCTTCCATATCTGTCTCATTTGTGGAAGCTGCAGATAGTGAAAACATGGATTCTTGAAATACCAATAGAACAAGGACAAATATGTAGCTCTTCACCATTTTCTGTTCCTTCAGAAGGAAGAAAAATAATAGGCTTGCCAAAAGGAGACTAGTGTCTATAGAAGTTCTTGCTAGAAATTGTATAATAATCAAGCTATTTATTGGCTATATGCATTGTACTTCCTCTGTTCCTGATCTTCTTTAAATGGGAATATAGAAAAAGTTTGTTATATATGTCTACGTAGTTAGTTATAAGGGGGCACAATATTCAAGTTTGACTGTTAATAATTTCAAACACGCAGACATATTTAGTGAGGTTAAACTCCTACATAAGTGTGAATATTGTAACTATCTATATTGTCTTTTTACAAGTTGACATTCAATTATTGACACTTGAAATGAGAACACATTAATATGTTTTTGTCTTCTTATGTTTTTGCCAGTTGTAAGATAACTTAGTCAACGGCTCAAACTGGTGAAGATATGTCATTTGAGCTCACAAAGATGAATTAGTCTTCCTAGTTTAATGTTACGGTGGTAAGTAAAGGGAAAATATACGGCTACTTCCAACAAACGCGACATGACATCGGTCGTTGACGAAACAAAACGAAGAAATGAAATTTCATTAAAAGATTAAAGGATTACTTTAGTTCTAATTTCAACCAACTACTAGCTGTTGCTCCTGTTGTTTCTATCTCAGTTATTTCTGTTCTTATTTTCCTGTGAAAAGTTCTTTTTTCAATATAAATACATCTATTTTTAGTACTGCTAATAAAATACAGTGATGTACTTAATTCAGTCTAAAGGACAACTGGACTAAATATTCCACTCATTTAGAAGAGATTCTGCAGTATCTTTTTACAACCTTGTCAAGACAGTACGGCGTAATATTTCCTTCTTTACTTCACCATAATGAACACAATTTACTTGCATGAATTAGTGGATCTTGCTATTGCTGGCACTAAATCTGAAAGACCACCGGAAGAAAAGAACATAATATGACATGTACAGGTCAAACAAAATAACTTTATACAGCATAAGTGATGGCCAAAGTGATGCAGGGAAGGGGGAGGGGGGAATCTTGTATTGCATTTCCGAGTTTCCTCTGTGAGGTCCTATAGCAATTTTGATTCCAAAAGGGTGTCACAACAGTGTGATGAAGAAAAAACCTCATGCCAAAGCCTCGGCCATAAGTGACCGATGCTTCTGTTGCTGCTCATAAAGGTCGCGGAAGATGCTGTATTTGGCATCGTGGTACTTCTTCACTTTTACGTCTTTAGATGGATAGACAACCTGCAATCAACCGTAAAACCATAAGACGTTTTCAAATTGGAAGGCGCCAAGTCTAGTACTATATTGGAAAAGGTCTTGCTAAGGTGTATAGAGCAAAGGAAGTTGGCGGTGGTAGCACAGTTCCTAAAAGAAAAAACTTCACCCAAATCAACCAGCCCGAGGAGAAGTAAAAGTCGGAGTGAATGAATTCTAAAAGTTAAAAATGCAGAAGCATGGAAAGTGCAAGAGAAAGAGACTACGGACAATGAATGAACATTTAAAGAAAAAACAAAATTCCAAAATGAGTGTTAAAGGTCCTATTCCTCTGAAACGCTCAAATGCTCTTTATTTTCAAATTAATCAGGTAGATAATGAATGACGGTTACACGCACCTGGCCAGCTGCATTCATTGCCTTCATGGCCTCACGAACAGTAGGATATTTCTTTGAAGCAACAGCACCAAGAATAGCAGAACCCAACAGCACAGATTCATTTTCGCGAGGAAGAATGATAGGGTAACCTGTCCAATATATCATACAGGTTGGAATTGATTAATATATCCGAAACACACAGAAATTACAGATTATTCAATACTGAGGTTGAAGGCTTCATGCAGATTCCGAGAGATGAGAGATTAATGGTTAAAATACACCCCTTTCAGCAAGTGGGAAGCTCAAGTGGGAGTTTAGGATTCACTAACATCCACAGAAAGTCCAACACTTCCCAACTTGCGGTTTCAGGTTATATCCTTCTATTACTTTGTTTTGGTTCTAGAGGAGTCTGCAGCGAGGACATTACGCAAGCTTGATTTTTGTGCTGGCGTCAACGACAAAGATTTTGAGCAAGCTTTGTTTATATTTGCTGGCTTCAACAAGGATTAAAGGACAGATGCATTTTACAAGTATGGCTGACCTGTGGTCCACTTCTAAGAACTGAAAGATATAACGAAAAGCTCAGATGTTTAGGATACTCTTTCAGCCTAAATACCAATTAGCAGCTCCCAGACCACTGGGTAACCGACTAACATTTTAGCTTTAACTTCAATTTGCTTCAACTGAACTGACTAACTGCTTGAGAATGAATAATTTAACAATCTCTTGCAATGTATTTGCACACAGAGTATATGCATGCCAAACATGTTTCACATTTTTATCCACACCATGTTTCCATGTATATCAAATAACTCATTGGTAAACAACATAAGAAGAGGGGGGAGGGAGAGAGGGAGAGAGAGAGCGAGACCAGTGATATCCGCATGCTCTTGAACAAATAGGCGATTCTTAGCAAGTCCACCACAGGCAAGTAGTGTGTCAATCTGGACATAAAGAAACAATATAAGGAAGAAGATCATTTCAAGCAATGTGGTACATGTTGATTCAGGTATCAAATAAACTCCATATTGAAAGCTCTCGGCATAAGAAAAGCAGCAACATAGAATATCAAAGTGATCGATAAGAAATTCTGAAAGACAACTGCAATAAGATCTTTTTCAGCTACCTCCTAACTTCCAACCACTGTTACCAAAAAGCTTACTACATCTTCACTTTGAATGACCTACTCTCAATATTCAAAGTCTTGTCAAAGATGCGTGTTGGGATATGCATGCAAGAAAAAGTCATATTAAGTATGTCAGCAACTCAGCATTCTGTTATTACCCTTCATTAATAAAATTACTTGATCCAAAAAAAAAAAAAAGTATGTCAGCATTATGGAGCTCGACATAACAAACTTTGCAAGTTCAAAATCCTCTTTACTTCACCAACCACACACAAGTTGACAAAAAAAGAAGAAAGAAACTGGTTGAATTATCCAATTTGGTGAAACTGCAAACAGCCGAGGATCTATCGGAAACAGCCTCTCTACCTTACTAAAGGTAGGGTAAAGCTCTGTGTATATCTCACCCTCTCCCCAGACCTCACTTGGTGGGATATTACACTGGGTATGTTGTTGTGGTGGTGGTAAACTGCAAACATCAAAGAGAGAGAAAATAGATATTTGACTCGAGTGTTTTTAGATGGACATTCAACATAAGTGGTCAGAATGTATTTGACTATCAATAGTCAGAAAGGAAGATATCTCATCTCCTACCCGAGCAGATTGATTAAAGTTTCTAAGCAAATGCATTGATAGACCAAGACAGTTAGTGATAAATTGGTTGTTTCCATGTTGTAACATGTCTTAAAAGAGTTCCTCCATAGTTGCTTCTTTTATAGATAAAAAATTATCACAAGGCATGAATCTAGAAATTTAGTGGCTGTGTTGCTTTTATATCAGAATATACATGAGCTATCAGAGCACATAATGTAAAGGTTGCCGGATAAGAGAGCAATAGCAATTCAATATATGAAAGATACAGAGAACTGAGAAGCATCAGGAAATGAGTCCTCGCCTTGTGTCCATTAGCATTGCAGTGCTCTACTATATGACGGGTTCCATATGCAATGCTCTGTACTGTGGCAAGGTAGAGAAGTGCCAGCTGCTTTTCACTAGTGTCAAGTGTTAAACCAGAAATCATCCCTTTAGACTTTGGGTCAGCAACAGGGGACCTGAGCAGAAATTTTGCTTGTATTTACTAACAGATAGGTAGGAATCAAGGTGAGAAACTTATCAACAATTCTTCAGCACTATACCTGTTACCATGGAAATCTGGGAGAATATGCATTTCCTGAGTCAATGCAGCTATAAAAGGTGACCCCTGATCTTGCTTCGTTAATTCCAATATCTCATTCAACAAGTCAAATATTGAGATCCCTAGCAGAGAATAAACTTTAATTGTTAAGCAGGAGAGCACCGCAAAGGATACACCAAAAAGGAAATTGCAAAAGCAAATCATGAGAGTTGAAGTGTAATTAAGACAAGAACTTTGACAAGGAGCCCCAGACATATTCCCATAAATGCCACATCAAGGTCTTCTTACTTCGAGATGCCGCTCGATTTGCAAGATGTGGAGATGCAACGTGATTTTCAATTACATGGTCTAGCAATGCACCAGTGGCACTCTGTCCTCCTTCAGTGAGCCAGTACTCAGGCACCATTGCTGAAAATATTGCAAAGACCACAATGACGGAACATCATTTGCTTATAGCAAAAGTAATGCATATGCAGATAAAATTACGGGAACCATACTAGACTAATGTTTCAATTAAATGCAAAACCTAATATGTAATCATAAACACTCTTATGCAGCTCCTCTTAAAAATATCATTTCCTATCATTTGCACAAAATGGTGCGAATGAACAAGCATGCATTGCAAAGTGGATGAGTACCTGACCAGAAGGGTCCCCAGACTCCAGGTATGAATAACTTTGTCCTGGATACAGCCATGTGGCATGTGGAAGTACCACATACGAGCACCATACGCCTACTTATAGAATCCTCATCTACAATCAAACGTACAGTAACACTTCATAAATAAGCAAATCAAGTAAACAATATATGAAAAGATACTTTATATCATTCAACATAGTCCATAAATTACTCAATAATAATAACCTATAGATTCAGAATCTGCTGCAGGCACACTTTCCATTACACCGACACCACCAGCATGAGCATCTATCAGTGCAGTACCTACTGGTGTCCCCGCCATCAATCCCAATTCCTGGACATAAGGAGCACCTTAGTGTGAAACTAATGCAAAAGCGTGACGAAAGCAAGGACACATTTAATGATCGAAAACAAGAAATGCTTGCATCATTTGGAATGATTGTGTGCTTTACTTTTATATTTTTACTTTTGCTAATAACCAAGATGCAATGTGATTATTATAAATTCTTCACCTTTGCAGAATCCGGTGTTAAACCCGAGCCCAATGCATGACCAGGAAATGCTACACTTCGCCCTGCACATTTTTATTAGAAAATCATGATAAGAAGAATAACTACGCAGTTCTTAAGAACAAAAGATTTTTCACCATATGTACAACATCAAATGAATACCTAGACTTTTCAAAAGATAATTTTTGAAGTGGCATATTTGCAAATCTCAATCCATCAATAAGTTAGAAAAACAGTAATTAAACAAAACAAAAACAATAAAAAGGAACAAATTAAAAGAAGGGAAAGAATAAATAAATGAAGGAAAATGATGCTAAGCAGACAATACTGTTTTTTGCCAAGAGGAGCAGATCAGTAAAATGCTGGTGGCAACCTAACAATTAACATGAACTTGTGCACATAATTTTAACATTTTCCCCTTTTGTTGTGAGAGAAGACCATAATCATCAACTAATCCCTAATATATGAAAGAGGTGACTGTGCCTGATCTGGAGACTCGTTGCTCTTTTTCAAAGACTCTCTCAATAGCAGCAGGTTGTAGCATAAGACTTTAGATAGAATAACAAATAGAGATTGACAAGTTTGCTACAAAGTCAGTTCCATGTATTGTTTAAAGTCATAGATTTCAGTAATTTAGGTGAAGCTTCAAAAAATACCTATCTTAGCATGATGCCCCTCAACGAGATCACCTAAACCAATCTCCTCCCAGAATCCATCATCCCATCCACAAGCTTCCATATCACGGGAATCTTTCTCATTTATCTGCTGCATGTGTGCATGACCTAGATATGTCCATTTGCAGACGGTGGTGCATAGACTCCTTGTGTCATCTCCTGTTGCTCTAATAAGTTAACAGATTAGATGATATCACCTTTTCCTGTTTAACATTTCAAAAGTTATAATTCATGAGCTATTTCTTACTTGTATGTTAACCAATCACTTAGATCCATCCACCTAAATGTCATTGACCAAGATTCTTGGAGATTTTCTTTCACCCACAAGAGCTGTAAAAACAATCTTGGATCAACAAGCAGTAGATAAAGCATATCAAGATGATTATCAAGGAGGTAACGAGAAAATTCAATTTTTCCTTTTTGACTTCCTACAGTAGAAAGCAAGAAGCGTAAAGATGCCATGAGCAAGAGTATAAACAGCACATAACTATTCACCAGTATCAGATTCAGAAAGAAAATTACAGGTGTTATCTCTGCTATTTATGCACTACTAGGTAAAGAAAGTATGCAAGGCATCATCCCGGATGACATTAACCTTTCCCGCATATCATACTCCAATACTCTTTGGCCCTTTTACTTGTTCGGCAATGAAAGTGGATGTGGCTTGGGTTTTAGAGCTTCACAGCGATATTATGTGAAAACAAGAGAAGAAATTCTTGAAATACATGGATGACTTCATGAATGTCGAATATGAGAGGTGTGAAATACCTTAATACACTTAAAATATCTCTTCAGGACAGGACTAAATTACATCTGACTAACTTATCACTCAACAGTAACATTCTAAAAAAAAAAGCCAAGTCATACGAGGTCAGCTAAACTAATCAATACATGTTACATTAAAGAATCAAGAATCTCATTCACTCAAAAGATCCAAGACAAAAAAGGCACACCCTCCTACTATATTACCTTTGGTGGCTCCATCTCCGGGGATACACCTCCACCACAGTACTCCAATACAGGTGAATTTGAGGCGTTGATCCTCTCAGCTTGTTTTACAGCTCTATGGTCCATCCACACTATGATGTTCCTTCTAGTATCACCACTCCATGAGACTGTGACAGGTTCACCCTCAGAATCAACAGCAACTGCATAGATGAACCAATTCATCCACGTTACATATTACCGTAATTCTGCACGTATACCTCAATCAACACACTGGACAGACTTAATAAGATGACTGCAGCAGTTAGTGACTGCATACCAAGAGAACAAGTAGCGGCAAACCCCAGCCCCTTAACTTCTTCCTTGGAAACATTTCCGAGGGAACATGCTGTTTTTACAGCAGTGCAGACTGCGAGCCAAATATCAGTCGAGGATTGCTGGATTCGACAAATCGCATAAACGAAATCAGAAGCAGAAAGAATGGAAGAAGGAAGGAATCAAGCACTACTTTGATTGCAAAAGCAAAACAGAGAAAAGTAACAAGGAATATGTACACTTAAAATAGCTATGTTTTGCTAACATCTGACCTCAACACAGTCACCGTCTTTCCATATTTGTATTGGGCTACTGGCAGAACCTAGAAGCTTCCCATCCTCATTAAAGAGACCTGCACAAAATTGTAACCTTAACAGTTATTACATATGACCAATCAGCATTGAAATAGCTACACACCCTTGACATATTACACATAGCACTAAGATCCAACAAAAGTTTGTGGCTCCGATACAAAATGCCTTGTACATTAGCAGACTGCCTTTCATTCGTTCACTCTATCCTGATTAGGCAGATAAACTAAGTTCCTCATTAGACAGGCAACCATGAAGAGAATGTCCAGGAGAAGCTAAAAAAACATGGAAATCCCACGTTAATGCACATTGGAGCAGCCGCCTTTTGGTGAATAAAACCTCTGATAAGTTGCAAATGCTTGCATCTTTTATTTATTGATACAGGATAGTTGACAAAAGACGCAACAGAAAATAAACTTAATAACAATGAGTATCTTTGTCTCCGTGTTATAAGTTCGAGCTTTTGAAACAGCCATTGATGCCTGTATCAGGGAGGCTGCGCACATCACATCCCTTGGGCTGCAGCCCTACCCGACCTTGCGTGAACGCAGAATGCTTTGTGCACGGGGCTGCCTTTATAACAATGGTGTATCTTTGTCCATTCAAAAGATATAATAAGAATAGAACAGTAGGTGATTTCTTCTCATTTGTCCAATGAGCCAGAGTTATCTGGTATATATCTATACTACATACCTATACTACATACCTATACTGATGGGAGGTAGCAGTTACTGTGGGATTAGTCGAGGTGCGTGTAAGTTACCCCAGACACCATGGTTATAAAAAATAGATTTCTCCAAATCTTTCTTCATTGGTTAACATTGTTTAAAGGGTCTCTACATTTTTAACTATGTCAGGTCAACTCCAATAAAAATGACATTTTCACCAAAACCAATCTAAAAAACCAAGAAAACCAATCAAAATAAAGTCATACCAACAAGCAGAAAACTTGTACAAACTTAAAATTTACAAGAAAAGAGAAAAAGCACCGACCTGCACGAGCACTGCCAGTACCAACATCAACACCAAGAAACACTGAAGGAAGCTGTTTAGTTGTGGTCATTTCCACTGAAGAAGAGTGTCTATTATTATTATTTGGAAAAGAATTAAAACGGTTGTAGTAGTATGAGTTGTTGTGGACAAGTGGAGTTTTATCTGTCATGGATTTTCTTGATTCTATCTTTTTCTCTTTCTTTTCTTCATTTTCCATTTTTGTCCTTTCCCTCTTTTTTTTTTTCTTTTCTTTTCTTTTTTGTTACTACTATTTATTGGTTCGTAAATTTAAAGATCTGGAAAAAATAACATATGTTCTTTTTTATGAGGAAGATATGATATGCGAAGAAGATGATGAATAGTATCGACTAAATCTGATTATCACATTCTTTTTGCTAAAGCTTAATTTTGTGCATATGTGCTTGTGTAATTTGATATAGTGCATTATGACATACTTTCCTATGGTTTAGAAGTTGACACTTTTAGAATATAGTACCATAAATGAAATTTAAGATGAGTATAGTGACAGGAATGAAAATTCATGGATGGTGTTGCATTCAGGGAAAAGGACAAAAAGAGATCATTATAGTGCTTCACAAGTATACTATCATTTGTGAAGGAAAAATGATCTACTTATGTTTTGATATAGAGTCGAAATTATCATGAGCATACCAATTAAAACAAAATTAAAAATGGAATTTTAGCAAAAGATGTAAAAGATAATTATGAATAAAGATTCTATTACAAAAAAAAAATCAACTATTGTAGTTATTTTAATTAAAAAACAATAATAACATATGATCATAATCTAAAACATAACTTGTTGCATCCATGGCAAATTTGAAAAGAAAAAGAACTATCTATATACACTTCTTATTTGCCGATGAATCCTATACTTTATGTTGTACGCTTAAATTCAGTTTCTCTATTTTATCTATTAATATTTTGACTTAAATTATGTGAGGTAGCGAGTACATAATATATAGGATATTCAGTTTTCTTTTAATAAAAAATATATTCAATATTATAGGAAGGATATTAAGAGCCTGTTTGGGTGAGCTTATTTTAAGAAATTAGAAAATATTAATTTCTTAATTTTTATTAAATATATAAGAGCATATAACTCATAAATTTTTGAGTTACCAAATATTTATTAATGACTTATAAGCTGACTCAAGCGGGCTCTAATTAAAAGTAAAAAATCTATTTGAACGGATGAAATTCAGGTTTTTTTAAAAAGCATATAACCAGTGTGATATGCAAATCATACTTACTTGTAAATTGTGGCACGTGCTATTTCTAAGTCGTATAAAATAATGCAAAATTTAAATCACATAAACGAGTGTGAAACTTATGAGTCAGATTTGCATTTGACAGGTTCATTCATAAGCGCATTTCACTATTTGTAATCCCATTTGACATGTGTGACTTGGAAGTCGCATATAACACTTTAGATTTGGCATATGTGATTTGTTACATTAGGTTAGATAAGGATTAGTGCAAGATTAAAGAACATGTATTTTGAAGAATTCTTTTTTATCAAATGACAAATTACCACCATTAGGGAAACGAACTTAGATCGCAATTAGTAAAGAGATTTCTACTCTAATTGACGCATTAAACAGTTAAATTACAAAAAATACCGACATTATTGAGAAATTATACAACATAACTATATTTATATGATTTTTACAAAACATACTGTTTATCATTTCACTTCTCTCGCTAATCCAAAACCCTAACTTCTCCCTCTCTCTTTCTCTCCCCTCCTTCACCCATCCTCCCGCTGTTCCCCACCCTGCTATTCCTCCGGCAAAACTAGAGCAGCTGATGTTTCTCGATCTTCTCCTCTTTTTCCTTTTTTTTTTGGGTTCATTTTGTATGTGTATATGTGTGTATTTTATGTTTATATATGTATTTTTTTTATATATTATTCAGATTTGGTTCTTCCTCTTCTTTTTTTTTTTTTTTGAATATACATATTCAGATATTCACCTGCAGGTGTATGTACATGTATGTTCGTGTATATACATGTAATGTTTTTCAGCACGCAAGTGTATGAACGTGTATATTACTGTATGAACATGTATATCTGAGCATGTATGTACTTTTGTGTGTATGTCAAGTGTATGTGTGACATACATAAATTTGTATGTTTAATTTGTAGATCCGTGGATCCTTGTATGTATGTGTGTGTGTCTAGTGTATGTAAAACATATTTTTTTTTTGTATTTGCATGTATTTTTTGTTTATATGTATGTTGCAAGTGTATTTTCAAAGAGAAATCAATGTTTATATGTGTATTTTGTTGAACCCCAAAAATTATCCCGAAAAGGATAAATTCCGGAATATCGACAGGATGGGCTAACTCTTTTGGAGTTTTTGGAGTCGCCACCCAATTTAAGGAAAACGGGGAACCAAATTAACAAATGCGTGCAAAAACTCCGTTTTAGGAAAAAGACGGTCTTTCTTTCAGAGATTCTAAAGGTAAGAGGTTTTATTAATTTCGGGAGAAGGTTTTTAAGGCACTTCCGAAATCCCGTTAAAAGACGGTTAATCCGACAGGTTTCCAAATATTTACAAGTGTGCTTTTCTTTCAAAAGAATTATTTAAAAATAGTAATAATAATAACAAGAATAATTAATCGAATAAAAGCTTATTTGCAAAATATTCTTTTACTTGCACGCATTTGCTAAGACGGCCCCAATTTTGCAATAAATTAAATAATGACTTTACAATAAAAGGCAATGAACATAAAGTAAAACAATATACAAACAATCAAATATTATTGATAAATAAAAATATTCTACACATTTATTTGCATAAATATCTCTAAGGAAAGAAAGGCAAAGTTTAAAGATAAAACCCGAGAAATGATCAACTCGCGGGAGCCTTGGATTTTCTAAAATTTCTAAGTCTTATTTCTGAATGCTCGGGTCCAAATTCAAGCCAAACGACTCCAATGCAACGGACTATCCCCATTTATAAGTTAGCCAAAAGCGTTCCCGAATTGTTCGTGCCAAAATGTATCTCGCAAAACAAACAAGTAAAATTGGATTAGTACGATAATAAGGTATAATTATTAATGAAATAAAATAAATAATAAAATAATAAAGTAATAATAATAATAATAAAATATATAATAATAATAATAATAATAGAATGTATAATACTATTAATAATAATAATAATAATAGTAACGGGGGTTGTTTTGCAAAATTTAGGCTCAGGTTTGTATGGCGCGTCGAATAGAGGCTCGGGATATTGATACGGCTGCAAACACGGAGCCCGGGCCGGTTGCCACGTCAAGTACCAAATCCACTACTCTATTCAACTTGCTTTGCATTAAAGTGCATTCATCATCGCCTTTTGCTTTAGGGACACGGAAACGGGACGGTTCAAGTGTAGTATCATGCTCAAAATCAGTCTCGAGGCCTCAATACGTGCAAATGTATTTTTTCATCAGCCCGTGTAGTATCAAGTTCAAATCAGTCCATATGCATAGGCCTCGAGTCAGTTATTTTAATAGGCCTAGAAGTGCAGTATCTCTTAAAAGCTTAAGAGGAGCACAATCATTTAGAATTATGCAAATCAAGGGCTGTTGATCAAAAGTAACCACAAAATTTCTCAGCTATGAACTCAAGGAGAAATAGAGCAACCACCCTTAGAAACTCCTGCATTCTCCGAGTCACAAAAGCCTCATTCTCTTAGCACAATCACGCAAACAACGTGGCTCAGATTCAACTTTTCTCAACTCAAGAGGAAAATGTATGAAAAATAATTCAGTGGGGTCCACAACGTATAGCATCTCAATCATTTTCACAGCAGCATAGGACCGTCCAAACAGTGCCAACCAAAATTGCAAATATCCTCGTTAAAGCATTGAATCCTCACACCAAAATTGAAAGCATGAGGCAGTAACAAAAGGTTAGCATGGAAATAAACAAATCATAGCAAAAACAGTCTGGCATTAACAATGATAATAAGTAACAGAAATGCAACAAAGGCTAGAGAAGGGTTGCGCCGGAGTAAGGTTTCCCGATGAGGCAGCATCGACATCGAACAAGGGCGGCGACACCAGCGAGTAGCGGCGTCGCCACGGCCTCGAATGTTTTGATTCAAATCAGTACCAAACGAAAACGTCAGGGTTCGAATGAGAACGACGAGACTCCTTCTCGACGATTTTCTGAATTTTTCTGGTGAAACAAGCGTGAACAGCAGCCGATCAGTGGCCCCAACGGAGCGGCGGAGGAGTGACCGCCGTTTAACGGCGTCACTGCTACCCCGTCACTCTTCCTCTTGCTTTCCCTTTTTGCTTTGTTTCAGATCTCGTTTTTTTGCAGTGGGAGATGTACGGTGTATGTGTTTTGATCTGTGGGTGTGTGGGTGTGGGTGTGGGTTTTGAGAAGATGAGGGAGTGGAGGGGGTAGATGATGATTAGTGCGTGAAGAGATGATGAGGGGGCTGATTTTTTGTGTGGGTTTTTGCAAGTCGGGCATGGGGGAGATGATAGGGGTGAGGGGATATGGGTGTCGCGGCTGGTCTTCTCATGGTCTGATTTTTTGGTCTTAAAGGGGAGTCCAATTGTGTAGGGTTAATGTGAGGGAAATGAATAATGGGTGTCTCGTGGGAATGGGCCGAAAATGAGAATTATAGGCGTGTGTATGTATATGGATTTGCAACGGTGAGCTGATTTTGAAAGAAAGAACGAATTTAGCATTCTATTAAGGGTTTTTTACACAAATATACAAATTTTCACCCTTAATTACATAAAAATAGCAATATTTTTCTAATTATAATGCATGACAATATTTTTCCTAGCAAAATGGCAATGTATAAATAGTTCATTCCAATATTTTTTTAGCACATTTCATTTCCTCTAAAAATAATTTCACACCCTATTTCACTTCCCCCAAAAAAATCTCCTCCATTTCTTCCTTTACCAGCCCTAATCGTCTCCAACAACAGCCGCCAACAAAAATCTCCTCCACCCTCGACTGCCGCGGCAACCCTAACCTTGAAACTTTCCTCCACCTCGTTGTCTGGTTTAACGACGTGTTCGCCGTAAGCAACAGAACGCCACCATATTCTGTGAAACAACGTGTTCGCCGCCAGCTTTACCGTGAAACGCCGCAAGGTGGAACTCGTTTTAGAAGGCGATTGTTGTACATCTCTTCTCCAGTGGATCTTTCCGGTGTGACCCTCTGATTCTGTTGATTTTCCAGCAACAGTAAAGTTGGTCGGTGGCGTGACCGTGATGACAGTTGGCATCGCTGTGATGCTGCTTTGGTGGTACTTTAGAGACGATGACGGAACAGCTATTTGGGACAAGATTTGCTAGCGTGACTTTTCTATAATGGCAAAACCAATTGTTTAATTTACTTTATTACGGTAGTATGTTTATCCATTTTTTGGGTCGAATTTGGTGTTTGAGAATGAAATCAGATCCACCATATGTTGTTGTTATTTTCTGGTTTTCAGTTGTTAAAACAGATCACGCAATTAGCATTAGTTTTGTTCGTTAACCTCTTTTTTAATGTGTTGGTGCTGTGTCAATCTCAAACAGCTGTTGAAACAGTCTGAAACGGGCGTTGAAACAGTATGATACAATCTGAAATGGTGTTGAAACAATTTGAAACAACTTTGAAACAGTCTGATACAGTCTAGAAAATAATTAGATACGGTGTAAAACAACCTGAAACGGTGCTGAAAAACAATCTGAAAACAGTGCTGAAATAGCGTTGATACAGTGAGATACAGTTTGATACAGTTTGAAACATCGTTGAAACATTGAAACAATTGTTGCAACAGTTTGATACATCTGAAACGATGTTGAAACAGTACGATACTGTATGAAACGACATTGAAAAAATCTAAAATAACTGTTGAAACAGTCTGATACGGTCTAAAACGGGAGTTGATACAGTTTAAAACATTATGATACAGTCTGAAATGGGACTTGATACAGTTTAAAACAGTCCGATACAGTCTGAAACGGAGTTGATACAGTCTGAAACGAGACTTGATACAATTAGATACGGTGCTGTAGAAACAGTTGAAACAGTGCAGAAACGGTGCAGAAACAGTTGAAACGGTGCAGAAACAGTTAGATACGGTGCTGCAGAAACAGTTGAAACGGTGCAGAAACTGTTAGATACGGTTGAAACAGTGCAGAAACTGTTTAGATACGGTGCTGCAGAAACAGTTGAAACGGTGCAGAAACAATTGAGATACGGTGAGATACATCGAGGATGGGATGAGGAAAAGTGAAATTAGGGGAAATGGTGGGAATAAAATTGAAATTGGGGGAAATGGTGGGAGGAAAAGTGAAATTGGGAGAAATGGTGGGCGGAAAAGTGAAATAGGGAGAAATGAGAGAAGCAAAAATAATAGTGGGGAAAATAGGAGGAAGAATGTAAGGGTTTTGTATGTTATGGGAAAATATTGCTATGTTTTTGCTATATTTGTAATTAACTTGTATTTTCCTCTATATAGGGTTATTTTGCTAAAATGTTGCTATGTTTGGTAATTAAGTTCAAAAACTTGTACTTTTATGTAAAAAATCCTTCTATTAAATTGAACAAATAATTATATAGTACGCTACAAATGAAGGGATGACTTGCGATTTTGGCCATTTCCTTTAAAATTAGCTATTTATTTGCAATCTTCAAAATTGAACTTAATTTTAAAATTATTATACTTTTAATTAAAATCCGGACAAAATTAGGTGTCAACAGCTGCCCCTCTTTACCCGGAAAGGATGAAAGAGTTTCCAGGGTAAAGAAGTTGACGTGAAACCCAATTTTGTCATGGTAAAGCCAAGACTTCGATTCCTGGGATCAAAATGTGAGGCTTATGGACATGGCCGAACTTCGGTTTCCGAGTTGCCTGCATATCTTGGACTGAAAGAAAATCAGGCCATATGTAGTTCGACGCGATTTGAAAATCAAAGACGAGATAGTAACGACTACTCAAGCGCGGGAAAAGAGGCTTGTAATCACTCAAGTTATGAAAATGTGGTCGACGACACACTCATAAAGAGGGGTTTACACGGACATAGCTTCCACTGCACCTCGATAACCGAGTTATCTTGTCTTCAATCTCAGACCTCAGACTCAGGGTTAACCAGAGACTTACCTCTTGGGTGGATGACTTATACGGGTGTGATTCTTCAGGTCTTTGTTGACGAGTCTAGCTCTGATGTAATACAAACCAGGATCACCTTTTCGATTCATCAAGCAAGTCCACCGAGGAGTCACATGGCGCCCACGATCAAAGTGTGGCCAGAATGGAAGATGCCGAAGACTGCCTCGATGAGCAACAACTTTGGAAATCCACCGAGCAGACAACAAGTGACCGGTGCTGACACTAACTTCGGGAAGCTGTGAGATCGAGCACAACTAACGATCAAGTTTGAGCCCGAATCTGAAAGCAACCGAACCAAGGAAGAGCGATGCCGAACAGAAAATCGATCAAAGGGCTACAAGTGTGCCCGAGGCAAGAGTGTTCGATTCCAAATGTGACCGAGGCAAACAAGCGTCCGAAGACAATGTGTTCGGGCTGAGCTACCGAGCACTCCAGCCCTGCGTGGCTTTATCTCATTGGTCACCTGTGACCATTTACTATTTTGCCATTTTAATGTTGTCTATATAAACTCCTAGCATAGCTCATTAGAAGACAGTTTTTAGTTGATATTGAATTAAGAGAATAGAGATAGAATTGGTCGAGCCATTCTTGTTGAAGCCCGAGGCTTCGTATATGCCTTCTTAGGCTTGAAACCGAAATGGATTTCATCCCTAGTATGAATCCTTGTTAGGTTCAAGTTTCAATTTCTCCCTTGGATAATCAATCAGTGTTCTGATTCTGATTATCCGTTCTTTCTTCTATTTATGTTCTCCCCCTTCCCCGATTTCTTATTATCCGTGTTACTTTGTTGCTTCCGCCTCTTATCTTCATCGTTTCCGCGTCTTGCTTGTTGTCTCCGATTGCAAAGTGTAAACCCACGGGTTTGCTTGCACCATCTTGGTATCAGAGCAAGGCTTGGATTTCGTTCCTACGAATCCACGTTCCTTGTTCATCTTATCTTTATTTTCTGTTCTTTCTTGTGTTACTTGAAAAGGAAGAAAATACAAAAAAAATAATAATAATAATTGAAAATTTGAAAAATTATCAAAATTTGTTTGTTGTTGATTGTTTGGATTAAACAATCACATATTTGGATTCACCACTGTCTAAGGAATCGATTGAGTACCCGACGTACATCGTTTGTGATTAGGGTTTTTCCGTCGATTTGGACTGTGTTCTTGACGTGGTGAAGTTGAAAATCGAACCCCAGTTGTGTTTTGGTGTTTATCGTTGAAAACTGGTGGTTGTTGAGGTATTTGGGTCGATTTTAGAGCTTGAAAATTGAAGTTCCACTGTTTCGCCACCGTCCGTACATCGGAACATTGTTAAAATTGTTAACAGTGTGCGGACGACGCCATAGCTAGCCTTAGCTCGGCTTGGAACTGATCAATTCTCCGTTGTTAAAATTACTGGAGACGACCCAAATCATGAGCTTAACCTGTTGTTAGTGGACTGTGAACGAATTTTGATATTGTCCGTACACTGGAGTAAAGGTTCATTGTTCCATTGAAGAAGAAAGGGGTAAACTGACAAATCTAAAACCCCAGGTGAAAAGTTGTCGGCTAGAAAAGGGAAAGTGGATAAGGTTAAACCCTATCTGTACCGAGGAGGAAACACTTGTACCGAGGTCACGTGTTCGGTGAATTCCGAAGCGGAACCGAGGAGGAGGTAGATTCTCTTAGGATTTCACTTTTCTTGTGTCCGAATATTCTCGATAGTGGATCTCTGGAGTAATTCTTTCTACTCGAGGTCGTACAATCGAATATGAGCTTATAGGAACTCGTGCGTGGGGTGACCGAAGTCCAATTTCGTAGATAATTCTTTGACTCCCCGTGCGCAGTTAAATAGCTACCGTTCCATCGAGTCATATAAACTCCTTCCGAACCTAGACTTGGAAAGTACTAGTTGTGACTTATCACTTCGGTTTCCTAACAGGAAGGCAAGGCCATCTTGCGTGGAAAAAGGCTAGAGCGGTGAGAACAATAGAGTAAGGTCACAAAAGCCAACGACCTTTAGTGTAAACACGAGTGGAAAGAAAATTGAGTGAACAGTGCTCGAGTGATACACGTGAGGGAGTGAACTTGTGAGGTCCTTTACTTTGTTTGTTACAGCTATGTCTTCGGATGGTGAAGAATATGGAGGGTATGATTCGTGTGGAGATGATGGAGACTATGGTTCCTACGGAGGTGATGATTATTATAATGACACTGGGGACTATGGCTCTTACGAGGACGAAGCAGGTCACTATGGTGAATACGAAGTCGAAGAAGACTACGAAGCCTGTGGAGATGAATGAGAAGAATCTTATGCTTCCGGTCAAGAATACGAAGGTAGTGACGCTTCGAGGTATGATGACTCTACTTACTCTCATTGTGATGATCTTGAATATGATGAATGTGACATTGGGGAGGTCGAAGACGAAGTTGACCGAGTAAATTATTCGATGTCATCTGCCTTCGGTGTCTCGTGTGGAGCACAAGAGAGTAGTAGAACCCCTTCCATCGGGATGGGAGGAGGTGGTGGAGGATGTTCCATGGGAGGAGGAAGATTTGCAACTTTTAGTCGTGGCACACGATTCAATGCTTCCAATTCCTATGGAAAGGGTGGCTCGAGGAGCACTGGTGGTTATGGACCCGAGGAGGGTAGAGGAGGTTTCTACCGAACACCTTCTTCGAGGAGAAGTTCTCACGGGCTCCATGCTAAAACTCCTTCCTCGACTTTCAACAAAACTTCTAATGTTGGAAGAGTGAAAGGAAGTGGGAGTTATTCTAGTGGTGCTACCACTAATGGAGGAATAAGGAGAACCCACGGATTGGGATACTCAAGTTCTTACTTGGATCTTCCTATCCGAAGCTTGGGTAGAAGTAGGTTCGCTGTTGAGGTGAATGGTTATGGAGGAAATTCAATACTTGAAAGGGTGCCAACGAAGAGTCCTACGAACACACGAAGTGGTGGGGCAAATGCAAAAAAAAAGAGCTGACCGAAGTCAACAAGGTTAATGTCTTAAAGGGACATCGAATGGCGAGCAAGCCTCAGGTCACCGTGGCCGATGTTATGGCTGAACTAATGGGGCTCGGAGCCGAACTTCAAAGTTTGGATGCCCGACTTGCTAACCTTGATCCAGCAAGGTTCCCGAAGATACCAGCTTTGGAACCATGTTCGACAACAAAAGAGGATACCTCGGTTGATGAGTCTTCGAGTCCTAGACTTCGGGTCGATGTTAAAGGTCCACCTACTCCAGCTATGGGTATTCTTGGTCCCCGACCCAACTCACCCGAATATGAGAGACAAAAGAACGAGAGGAGTAAGGGAGTGACCGGTGACAACTCTCGAGAGGAAAAAGGAGAGGCTGTGTTGAGTGATGCGAGTGAGTTGTCACCACCCAAACCCACACCTGACCTTGAAAGAAAAATGAGGGAAAAGAAAGAGGGAAAAAGAATCGATGAGAGTGAGGACACCCCTTATTCTAACATTAACCTCTTATCTTCTCCTTCTACTTGTTCGAACTCTTGTGCAGTAACTCTTGGAGGCAAACCGATAGAGCCTCAACCATGTGCCGAAGTTGATAGGCAAGGTGAAGAAAATCTTTCATGTAAGCTCCACGGGGAAGAAACTACTTGTGAGACTTCGGAGACAGTGAGAGAAACCGAAGACCACTCCGAGGTAAGTGTTCGAATTCCTTCCCGTGAGCATGATACTTCCTTGTCTTGTGAAATTGTATGTGAAAACTCTATGCTAGTTGATGATTTGTACGATTACAATGTGTTTGCAACTAGTGTAGATTCGAATGGTCAACTTGTGAGTGAATTCGAACCACTAGTTGAGAGGATTGATAAGCCACATCATGATGTGAGCTCGATCTTCACCGAACCTCTCCCTAGTGATGAAGTTGTAGTTGACCTTATTTGTGACCCTTGTTATGACACACCACCAATCTTTGATAAAGGGGATAATGAGTTGTTTGATCATACCCTTGTTGATATTATTGCCTATGGAGGATCTATGTGTTGTAGTGAGGATGAAGATACCCTTGAGGAGTCCTTAGTGGATGAGTTGGATCGGATTATATTCGATGACTCCTCAAGTGTGGATGATGACCTTGGTTGGGATGCACCTTTGATGGGTAGTGAACTTGTTTTTACCAACCCTTTGTTCGAAGGAGATTGTGATGAGCATCCGACTCGAGGAGAGTATGAACCACCTCGGTTTGGAAAACTTAACTCCATAGATAATCCATTATTTGAGACCTTCTTCGGAAGCTTGTCTAATGAGAAGGATTGTATTGAAGGTGATTTTGGAGGTGGAAAGCCGTCTCTTGGTGTGGATAAGATTGCTTTTAAGAAGGGGAGTGGAGTATTCGATGTTAGTTGTCGCGTCAATCATTTTACTTACTCCATCCCACATGTTGGTCACACCTTGAGAATAGTGCATACCGAAGTCCATAAGCCCCATGTTGATAAAAGTGAATTGAGGGCTCGGTGTGTTGACTACGAATTTAGAGGTGATAGGGCCTTTGATCGTTACATCTTGCATGTAAAATGTCCTATTGATCTCTTCGTGTACTTAAGTGTTCGGTACGATTCCTTTTTGAGCCAAGAACTTGTTGTTTCCTTCGGAAACATAGGCTGTTTGATTAGTATTGATGCTTGGCTCTATCATAAGAGTGTGTTTTCCACTCTTAAACACTAACCTACTTTCGAAGTAGGAAGCTTTGTTTGTCTTTGCCGTGTTGCAGGTCTTGTCGGTTTGATTTCGAGGACGAAATCCTTTCAAGAAGGGGAGGATGATGCAATACGAACCAGGATCACCTGTTCGATTCATCAAGCAAGTCCACCGAGGAGTCACATGGCGCCCACGATCAAAGTGTGGCCAGAATGGAAGATGCCGAAGACTGCCTCGATGAGCAACAACTTTGGAAATCCACCGAGCAGACAACAAGTGACCGGTGCTGACACTGACTTCGGGAAACTGTGAGATCGAGCACAACTAACGATCAAGTTTGAGCCCGAAGCTTAAAGCAACCGAACCAAAGAAGAGCGACGCCGAACAGAAAATCGATCAAAGGGCTACAAGTGTGCCCGAGGCAAGAGCGTTCGATTCCAAACGTGACCGAGGCAAACAAGCGTCCGAAGACAATGTGTTCGGGCTGAGCTACCGAGCACTCCAGCCCTACGTGGCTTTATCTCATTGGTCACCTGTGACCATTTACTATTTTGCCATTTTAATGTTGTCTATATAAACTCCTAGCATAGCTCATTAGAAGACAGTTTTTAGTTGATATTGAATTAAGAGAATAGAGATAGAATTGGCTGAGCCATTCTTGTTGAAGCCCGAGGCTTCGTATATGCCTTCTTAGGCTTGAAACCGAAATGGATTTCATCCCTAGTATGAATCCTTGTTAGGTTCAAGTTTCAATTTCTCCCTTGGATAATCAATCAATGTTCTGATTCTGATTATCCGTTCTTTCTTCTATTTCTGTTCTCCCCCTTCCCCGATTTCTTGTTATCCGTGCTACTTTGTTGCTTCCGCCTCTTATCTTCATCGTTTCCGCGTCTTGCTTGTTGTCTCCGATTGCAAAGTGTAAACCCACGGGTTTGCTTGCACCAAGCTCATATCAACGATTGCCCCGGTTCGTCGCTAAGAAAAGCTCCACGTTATGCTCCAAACGCAGCTGCGGTGCTGCTAAAAATCCTGCAATAATCTCAACAAGCGGTAAGCGTGCAACTGCTAATAAACTGTAATAATTGGAATAGGAAATAGATAAAGTGATAAAATTGTAAATGCGGGTTGCGGCATCATCGATAAGTTCTTCCTTCGATCAACTGACAAAGTACTCCGCCCGGAGAACCTCTAAGCTGATCCTTATTCTACGCATGTAATATGACGTTCATTTATAAAGCGAACGAGCCCAAAACATTCAATTGTAAGGTGAATGAGCCTAAAACGTTCAATTATAAGGCGAACGAGCCCAAAACGTTCAATATAAGGTGAACGAGCCTAAATTTGGTAGCAGCCTGCAAAACAAAGTTGCAAATTGGATTAATTAAGGCAAGATGATGCAAAACAAATAAGCAAAAGTGGGTCGTGTTGCTTGAATTAATAGTGCTGCAAAGCGTTGAATGCCTTCAGTTCTTATTGAATCTGATGTTCAATTTCTGCAAATTTAAAGTAAATGCGTTAGAAAACGATTGAATAATAAAGCAAAAGCTATAATAAAAAAAGGAAGAAATAGATTTATGCTGCATATGCGACAAGGCGAATAATCTTTGAGAAACTGATGGTTGATGGTAGGAACAATAACAAAAGAGCCTTCAATTGCCTATGATAGGCTTCATAATAATGCCTCCAATTGCTTATGGTAGGCTTCAAATGATAACGATGTCTTCGCTTGCTTACGATAGACTTGATAATAAGACCCCCGATTGCTGACGGTAGGATCAATAACAAAAGAGCCTTCAATTGCCTATGATAGGCTTCAAAATAAGGCCTCCAATTGCTTATGGTAGGCTTCAATGCTAATGAAGTCTTCACTTGCTCACGATAGACTTGATAATAAGACCCCCGATTGCTTACGGTATGATCAATAACAAAAGAGCCTTCAATTGCTTATGATAGGCTTCAAAATAAGGCCTCCAATTGCTTATGGTAGGCTTCAATGCTAATGAAGTCTTCGCTTGCTCACGATAGACTTGATAATAAAACCCCCGATTGCTTACGGTAGGATCAATAACAAAAGAGCCTTCAATTGCTTATGATAGGCTTCAAAATAAGGCCTCCAATTGCTTATGGTAGGCTTCAATGCTAATGAAGTCTTCGCTTGCTCACGATAGACTTGATAATAAGACCCCCGATTGCTTACGGTAGGATCAATAACAAAAGAGCCTTCAATTGCTTATGATAGGCTTCAAAATAAGGCCTCCAATTGCTTATGGTAGGCTTCAATGCTAATGAAGTCTTCGCTTGCTCACGATAGACTTGATAATAAAAACCCCGATTGCTTACGGTAGGCATGACGTAATTTGTAAGTGCAAGCTGCAATATCTTTGATAAATTGTCTTCCCATCCACTGGCGAAGCAATAAAGCAAATGCGAAGGCATAGTGCAAAGCATTTTCAACAATCTTGACAAATCAACTGGCAAGCCGGTCGGGCATGAAGCAAAGAGGGTCTTGAGGTTGACTGTCGAACAAATCGGCTGGCGAACCGGTCCGGCACGAAGCAAGGAGGGTCTCGGGGCTGACCTGTTAACCTGCTAAGCTAAAAGTAAAGCGGTTCATAATATAAAGCAAGTGCAAAGTCATAATAGAAAGCAAGTGCAAGGCAATTTGAACATCTTGACAAATCAACTGGCAAGCCGGTCGGGCACGCAGCAAGGAGGGTCTTGGAATTGATTGTCTACAAATCAGCTGGCGAACCGGTCCGGCACGAAGCAAGGAGGGTCTCGGGGCTGACCTGTTAAGCTGCTAAGCTAAAAGTAAAGCGGTTCATAATATAAAGCAAGTGCAAAGGCATAATTGAAAGCAAGTGCAACGCAATTTGAACATCCTCACAAATCAACTGGCAAGCCGGTCGGGCACGCGGCAAGGAGGGTCTTGGAATTGATTGTCTACAAATCAGCTGGTGAACCGGTCCGACACGAAGCAAGAAGGGTGTCGGGGCTGACCTGTTAACCTGCTAAGCTAAAAGTAAAGCGGTTCATAATATAAAGCAAATGCAAAGGCACAATTGAAAGCAAGTGCAAGGCAATTTAGCGTGAAATGTAAAGCAACGCTAAAGCGATTTAGCGAATCAACAGGCGTGAAAGTCCAATCAAGAGGGAAGCCCCGCCTGGTGGTCAACCTGAAAAATGTAAAGTAAGCCATCAATTTTAAAGCAAGTGCGAAGGCATGATTCAAAGTAAGTGCAAAGAAAAGCAGTGCGGGAATGTAGAGCAATGCAAGAGCCATTTGGCGAATCAATAGGCGCGATAGTCCAACAAAGAGAATCCTCGTAGCCGATGGTCAATTTTGCCAGGCAACTTTGGATGCGTGTTCAAATAATTGTTCATCCATAGTGAGTGATCCTTTCATTGTAAGCTTTCATGTTCCTGCTCTCAAAGAAAAAATTGTTAGATTTGGGGAGGGAGGAGGAAGAGTTTGATTTGTGCAGACTTCATCCTAATCTTGCTGCTTCTGCTGCTCCCTCGTCTTCATTGGACTTGGATTTGCGAATTGCTTTCAGAAACTTGGCTCATGAACTCAAATAGCATAGATTTTCGAAAAATAGAGGCAAGATAAAATATTTTAATGCGGATGCAAATGAAGTCAAAGATGCATTTTGAAAATTTTGCCTTAATTTAAACTTGTAATATATTTTAAAACAACTGAACGTCCTTTGACTTAGACTTTGCACTATTTGCTTAACCAATTATAAAATTCTTGTCAACTCATCTTTAATAACCAATGCCGCTTCTTGCAAAATTCTGCCCCAGTTATTATCTTTCGCATCTCCAACTCGCTTTGCAAAATTGCCCCAGTTGCTATCTTTCAAATCTTCAAATTATCTTACAATTGTTATCTTTCAGATCTTCAAATTATCTTGCAAAATTGCCCCAGTTGTCCTTCTTGGGGAGAAAATGAAAACTTAAATACTAAAGGGTCGAGCCCGATGGGGGAGCCTACGTATCCCTCCTCGGGAATCAGACCGTGCGTAGTTCTACATCGCTACTTCAACGCCATATACCAACAAATAAAAGCTGCCCCAGTTGAAGTTCTAACAGATAGTGCGATATCCAAAAAATGCAGACAATAACTTTCAGTGCATCGTTTTCAAATTGTTCAGTTGTTTTGCCATACATCACAAGCAAAGTTTTGGCAGGTTTATCAATTTTAATTTTGAAACAGAAACAAATGCAAACGTAAGTAATATAATAAAAATGCGATGAATTTTATTTTAATTTTCATAAATTCAAAATGAGTTGATTCAGATTAACATAAGCTTTAATGTACAATGCAATTCAGGGCCTCAATCTGAATTAAAATTGAAAATAATGCTACTAAGTTCAATTGCCAAGTTCTTTCAAACAATGCCGTTAGCTTCTGGTGCTGCATCATTCACGAGCTAGAGCATCTACCATCAATCAGATCTCGAAACCTTTGCGTTGTGAATGGTCAGCCACTTCACAAATCCAACATTTGCTAAAGAAATAAACAAAACAAAAGAAACCTCTCAAAGGGTAACTAAGATAGTTTGCATGTCATTCATAGGATTGCATACAAGCAAGCAACACCTAGAATTTAACGCATCTTGAGCAAATAAAGCAAGGCAGGCAATTAACATTTTAACACAGCTCATGCTCTCCACAGCATCTGCACAAAATTCTAAACCCAAATGCCTAAAACCCGAAACAATCCCATAGCTTTTGCAAACATCCACATTGCTCCAAGCACGATTCCCCATTATTTTACAACATCCAGGGAGAAATTTACAACTGCCTCCACAATACCAGACTGCAAATCACGAAAGGCGCCAATTGGCCTTTCAAAATAAAACCCCACTGGTCCTCGGCTTTAGACAAGCCTCTCAGCTTCCTAGGTTTTGCAAGGCTCACCGACCTTGTTCATAGGGCTCCTCACTGGTCCTCGGCTTTAATCAAGCCTCTCAGTTTCCTAGGTAGCCAAGACCGCAGTGGTCTTCAAGGAGGGACCCCATTGGTCATTCAAAGACACAGGGGCTTCGCTCTCCTAATATGCGACAAGCATACTTCAATTTTTACAAAGTTGCAACTGGATAATCAACATAGGCCTGCACACACGCAAAGCCATTCACGAGAGGGACCCCACTGATCCTTTTAAAGACACCAGGGGCTTCGTCTCTTAGATCTCACTACACCAGGCCATCTCCAAAACACAAACCAATCAAATCTGCCGAACTTTCCCCCAAACTAAGGTGTATATGCATGCATGACCTAATCTCCTTCTAAGAGTGGGCTAACGGTTGAGGCTGAATCGACCTATGCGGGATAGACTTGGCCTCACAACGCAGTAGAACTGGCCATGACAAAACCAGGCAATCTCATATCCCGAACTAACTTTTGGTGACACGAAAGAAGTTTCAAAGAGTGAGGTAAGGGCAATGCCCTTCCTGCATAACTACCCGTCAAGCGGGTACCCCGTGATGAAATCGAGGAGGTGAAAGAGAATTGACAGGCTCCATGAGGGAGGAAATATGAACGGAATGCAGATTATGCACAAATTAATACAATACATGCTTTATAAGGCAAACCAAACAAACAGATATAATAAAGCAAATAAATTAGGCATGCTAGTTGCAAACAATTGGAAACCTTGATGGTCAAAACCTTTATTGCTCCCCAGCGGAGTCGCCATGCTGTTGAACCCCAAAAATTACCCCGAAAAGGATAAATTCCGGAATATCGACAGGATGGGCTAACTCTTTTGGAGTTTTTGGAGTCGCCACCCAATTTAAGGAAAACGGGGAACCAAATTAACAAATGCGTGCAAAAACTCCGTTTTAGGAAAAAGACGGCCTTTCTTTCAGAGATTCTAAAGGTAAGAGGTTTTATTAATTTCGGGAGAAGGTTTTTAAAGCACTTCCGAAATTCCGTTAAAAAACGGTTAATCCGACAGGTTTCCAAATATTTACAAGTGTGCTTTTCTTTCAAAAGAATTATTTAAAAATAGTAATAATAATAACAAGAATAATTAATCGAATAAAAGCTTATTTGCAAAATATTCTTTTACTTGCACGCATTTGCTAAGACGGCCCCAATTTTGCAATAAATTAAATAATGACTTCACAATAAAAGGCAATGAACATAAAGTAAAATAATATACAAACAATCAAATATTATTGATAAATAAAAATATTCTACACATTTATTTGCATAAATATCCCTAAGGAAAGAAAGGCAAAGTTTAAAGATAAAACCCGAGAAATGATCAACTCGCGGGAGCCTTGGATTTTCTAAAATTTCTAAGTCTTATTTCTGAATGCTCGGGTCCAAATTCAAGCCAAACGACTCCAATGCAACGGACTATCCCCATTTATATGTTAGCCAAAAGCGTTCCCGAATTGTTCGTACCAAAATGTATCTCGCAAAACAAACAAGTAAAATTGGATTAGTATGATAATAAGGTATAATAATTAATGAAATTAAATAAATAATAAAATAATAAAGTAATAATAATAATAATAAAATATATAATAATAATAATAGAATATATAATACTATTAATAATAATGATAATAATAATAATAATAATAATAGTAATAAAATAATAATAATAGTAACGGGGGTTGTTTTGCAAAATTTAGGCTCAGGTTTGTATGGCGCGTCGAATAGAGGCTCGGGATATTGATACGGCTGCAAACGCGGAGCCCGGGCCGGTTGCCACGCCAAGTACCAAATCCACTACTCTATTCAACTTGCTTTGCATTAAAGTGCATTCATCATCGCCTTTTGCTTTAGGGACACGGAAACGGGACGGTTCAAGTGTAGTATCATGTTCAAAATCAGTCCCGAGGCCTCAATACGTGCAAATGTATTTTTTCATCAGCCCGTGTAGTATCAAGTTCAAATCAGTCCATATGCATAGGCCTCGAGTCAGTTATTTTAATAGGCCTAGAAGTGCAGTATCTCTTAAAAGCTTAAGACGAGCACAATCATTTAGAATTATGCAAATCAAGGGTTGTTGATCAAAAGTAACCACAGAATTTCTCAGCTATGAACTCAAGGAGAAACAGAGCAACCACCCTTAGAAACTCCTGCATTCTCCGAGTCACAAAAGCCTCATTCTCTTAGCACAATCACGCAAACAACGTGGCTCAGATTCAACTTTTCTCAACTCAAGAGGAAAATGTATGAAAAATAATTCAGTGGGGTCCACAACGTATAGCATCTCAATCATTTTCACAGCATCATAGGACCGTCCAAACAGTGCCAACCAAAATTGCAAATATTCTCGTTAAAGCATTGAATCCTCACACCAAAATTGAAAGCATGAGGCAGTAACAAAAGGTTAGCGTGGAAATAAACAAATCATAGCAAAAACAGTCTGGCATTAACAATGATAATAAGTAACAGAAATGCAACAAAGGCTAGAGAAGGGTTGCGCCGGAGTAAGGTTTCCCGATGAGGCAGCATCGACATCGAACAAGGGCGGCGACACCAGCGAGTAGCGGCGTCGCCACGGCCTCGAATGTTTTGATTCAAATCAGTACCAAACGAAAACGTCAGGGTTCGAATGAGAACGACGAGACTCCTTCTCGACGATTTTCTGAATTTTTCTGGTGAAACAAGCGTGAACAGCAGCCGATCAGTGGCCCCAACGGAGCGGCGGAGGAGTGACCGCCGTTTAACGGCGTCACTGCTACCCCGCCACTCTTCCTCTTGCTTTCCCTTTTTGCTTTGTTTCAGATCTCGTTTTTTTTGCAGTGGGAGGTGTACGGTGTATGTGTTTTGATCTGTGGGTGTGTGGGTGTGGGTGTGGGTTTTGAGAAGATGAGGGAGTGGAGGGGGTAGATGATGATTAGTGCGTGAAGAGATGATGAGGGGGCTGATTTTTTGTGTGGGTTTTTGCAAGTCGGGCATGAGGGAGATGATAGGGGTGAGGGGATATGGGTGTCGCGACTGGTCTTCTCATGGTCTGATTTTTTGGTCTTAAAGGGGAGTCCAATTGTGTAGGGTTAATGTGAGGGAAATGAATAATGGGTGTCTCGTGGGAATGGGCCGAAAATGAGAATTATAAGTGTGTGTGTATATGGGTTTGCAACGGTGAGCTGATTTTGAAAGAAAGAACGAATTTAGCATTCTATTAAATTGAACAAATAATTATATAGTACGCTACAAATGAAGGGATGACTTGCGATTTTGGCCATTTCCTTTAAAATTAGCTATTTATTTGCAATCTTCAAAATTGAACTTAATTTTAAAATTATTATACTTTTAATTAAAATCCGGGACAAAATTGGGTGTCAACATATTTCATTTTTTAAATTAAAAAAATAAAAAAAAAATAAATCCGGCGGCGGCCGGCTGTGACTAAGTGGCGCCGCCTGGGGTGGTGGCAGTGGGAGGGAGCAGTAGGAAGAAGGAGGAACCCTAATTTGTTAGGTTTGTTGGTTTTGTATATAATGTGTAAAAAATATTGGTATTTTTTGTAAAATGGAATAATATTGTTATTTTTTGTAATATTGGTATTTGGGTTGTATATATTTATAATTAGCCCATTAGTAAAATTTATAGAGAGTTCACATTATCGACCCCAATTACTTTAAAGTTGGGGTGTCGTAGAGTTAATTTACCGCTGGTCACTCAACTATTGTTTTATTACTACAAAGTCACTTTTGTTTCATTTGTTACCCAAAAGTCACTCAACTTTCCTTCGGTCTACACCAAAGTCACTCTAGCTGGATTTTACTTACAACTCACCAAAATAATGGCGTGGTATTATTAATTAAAAATAAACTTTCTTAATTATATTAACCCCAATTATTTAACTCATTACATTAATTTTACCCAACCCAAGACCCAAACTCATTTCACTACTAATTTTACCCTGTGGAAATTTCACCAATTCTTCAATATAATGTCTACTTGCTTGGTCGCTCATCCATCCCAATAGCCATCACAACATGCTTTCTCGGAGCAATCCTTCTTCCAACACTCGTGAAGCTTACATTCACATTCTCCCCAGACAAGATGCTTCCCACCTTTTCAATCATTCCTGGCTAATCAAACTGTCTGTAGAGAATAATACTGCACTCTAAGCTCACATCCACTTTAAAAGATTCTATTTTGTTAAATAAGGATTTCCATCTCTAACCCCGCCTCCACTCTAATCTCTTCAGAATCAATAATAACACTGACAGACTTGGACTCTATATTGGCAATCTGAACGTGAATGAACTCGAGTGGACTTTCTGGTGAACCATTTAGAAGAATTCTTTCTTCGGCAATTCTTAGTCCCCTCTGTTTAACAGTACAGTAAACTAGAAATATTTTAATGACTTGACACAATCAACTGTAGGGTTAAGTAGTGAAATGAATTTGGGTATTGGGTTGGGTAAAATTAATGTAATGGGTTAAAGAATTGAGTTAATATAATTAAGAAAGATTATTTTTAATTAACAATGTCACGTCATTTTTCTGGTAAGTTTTAAGTAAAATCCGGCTAGGATGACTTTGGTGTAGACCGGAGGAAAGTTGAGTGATTTTTGGATAACAAAAGAAACAAAAGTAACTTTATAGTAATGAAGCAATAGTTGAATGACTACCGATAAAATTAAATCAGGTGTAATAGTTTTGATCGATACAAAGTTACAAACCATGACTTTCCAAAGGTCAGTATAGGGAAAAAAGAGTACTTGAATTAAAAAATCTTTGAGCAAAGAAAAGCTGAAATCTATTTGAATAGTAGTAATAATTTAAGAGTTTATTCTCCTAGAAAGATGCTCTAGAACCTATTCATTGTCCTATAGCACACACCTCACACTTGGCCTTACACGAGCTCATCAAGTGCATATACAGTTGTGTAGATTACATAGCCAACAAAAAATCGAACTCTCATTTCAATTGGTGGCTAACAGCCATTGTTAGCAACTCTTGAAAATGAATTCAACATAGTTGATAGTCAAATCTTTGAAATGATTAATTAAAATATGATCTTTCTCATGTGCACATAACAAAATTTGTGCATAAAGCTTATTTATTCTCACTCTTTGTCACATACTAATGCAATACACAAACAACAGTAGGCCTAACTTTAGTGAATCAAAACCAACTATTTATCTGAAAAGGTGAGCCATGAAGGAATTGAGCTCTAGTTTAGAAACACCTCCTTCATTTCTTGATTGTCGTACCGTTATACCGAGCTGCTCAGCCTTGCTTCTCAGCTCCTCCCCTTCTTTAGATGCCATTAATCTGTTAACAGCTTTCTCAATTGTTGATAAGTTAACCAGTTCCATTTGGTGTGCTTGTTCAGTCACTTGAATGCCAACTTGTAGAATTTCAGTTATTAGTGTTGTGTTCCATGGTTGTTCAGAGTGCATTGGCCAGGCTAATATAGGAACTCCCATTGTAATGCTTTCCATGCATGAATTCCATCCACAGTGACTCATAAATCCACCAATAGAAGGGTGCCCCAAGATCTCTAGCTGGGGTGCCCAATCTGTTACCACCATACCTATTCCTTCCATTCTTTCTTCATATCCTTGTGGTAATAATTTACTAGCTTTTCTTGTTTCTCCATCAAAAACATTTCCTTTATCAGCATCTCTCAAAACCCACAAGAACTTTTGTTTACTCTCTTCTAGTCCCATAGCCAGTTCTTGAATTTGTTTATCACTTATTGTAGTCGATGACCCAAAAGAGACATAAATAACAGACTTTGGAGCTTGTTTATCTAACCATTCCAAGCTTTTGTGCTTGCTGCTTGTTGAATCTTTACTTGTAAAATCAGGCAGTATAGGTCCAATAGCCCATTGCTTCTTGTTTGCATTCATCTCCAACTTGTTTAGCAGATCCACATAAGTTCCTTCAATTAATCTGCATGAGTTGATTAAATCTCCTGATCTGTAGTGCATAAACTCATACTGATAAGCGATGAAGTTCATGATTTCAAATGAGAGACACCCTTCCATATTGGATGGTAGAGAGTTTGGCATTCCCTCTACAGGAAAAGGCCTTCCAATGGCATCCCAATAGCTAAAGAATTGAGTGAAAGCAGATATGCAATTGAAGGCATAGGATTCTGCATTTGAAATAGAAGAAATATCCTGCACTACAGAGGACATAAGAGGGTCATGTATGACTACAATTCTTTTTACCTTTTCGGAGAATTCATGGAGGAGGTTCGAAAACGGTTGGCGTAGCTGTTTAGAGGCTTCAAACGATGACTGGAGATGTGTTGGAAATTTCTTGGTGGAATTTGGAATTGGAGGAGGTGAATCAAACTCTGGAGTTGGGAATTCATGAAATTGAATCTGCTGCATATCTTGAAGGTTTCTTGAATTGGCTCGGGATCTGGCCTGTTGAATGTGAGTTTGGAAACCAACAAAATGACTAGGAATTTCATATGATGAAGAGAGCAAACATGAAAATTGTAGCAGCTGGTTAAGATGACCTTGAGCTGGAAATGGCACCACAAATACAACACATTCCGAATTGCTTTTGTTCTTGCAATCTGCCATGGATGATGCTCTACTTCTCTCAAATTGATTTTGGATAAGTTCACAGGTTTGCTAGTCTAGCATTTAAATAATGAAGGACCATGTTATATAGATTTGTTTAGCTTATCTATTGGCAGTATAATATTTCTTGGTCTCCAAGGTAAAGTTCAACAAGTGTGCATATTTTAAGCCAGCCTGAAGCTTGTTACCTCATCATCTACATCATATGGCAACTTTTGCTTTCTATATTTAAAGTGTATATATCTTCAGCCAGTGAAGCCTGTTACCTCATCATCTACATCATATTTTCTATATTTTATTTATTTGCTTCTCGAGATTAAACTTCTTGGTAATTGAACATATTGAAGTCAATGATGATATGAAGTACTATGTATTATTAAACCTAAGAGCTGCCAGCATTGAACAATTGAATAAAAAATCAACTCTGTTAGACTCATATCAATGTTCTCAAATCTCATCTTCCTGTTTCTTCTTCTTGTTTTCTTTTTATTTTATGATTAGGAAAATATGATGATCCCTTTCCTTCTTCCGCTCTGCCTTGTCTTTTAAAAGTGATGGATAGTAAAAGATATGGTGATCTTGAAATTAGGAAACTTTGATTGTTAAAGTCTTTGACATTCTAGTACTTTTATCACTACCGTGCCCTATAGGTCAATGAAGTGGGTGCAAACCTTGGAGACTAAGATTCAAATCCCAACAGAGACAAAAAAAAAAAAAAAATACCTAGGTGATTCTTCTCATCAGCAAAAGCCTTTGAATGACAAAGCTACGCAAAAGTTGGCCGAGGCACCACCATTATATATTTTTAATATAAAATTATCTCATTAACTCTCTGTTTCTTAGGTTCAATTCTAGTATTACACAAGTTCTTTGGCAAAGAATTCCCATATATTTGTTTTGAAGCCCAAAAGGTGCTTCCAATACCTTTAGCAAAGGAGTATGCAAATATGCAGTCTCTTGCGCTCCATGCCTCCACATCTCACTAGTCTAATATAATAAGTATCAAGAAGTTAGAACTTTATTCCTATACTTCATGAAATCTTTGTAGGCACTGGAGCTATTACTTCCTGCTAGGTTCTTGCAAGTAGCCGGACAAACACGTATCTGGCCTCCTCTTCTCTAAAGTTCAGAAAAAGGAGGCAACTAAATAAATCAACAAACGGGCCCAATATCAAAATGGCTATGGTAATAACGGAAGTAGTCAACAATGCTTCAGTTCTAAAGTAAATTCCTTCAATCAAGCAGAAGAATAATAGACATAGACTTTTTCACCATATTAAATCGTGTACAATCTTCAGTACACCAAAAATCTAATGATATGAGAAATCTAGAGGTACTTGTTTTGTCCAATACATCTGCTACTCCTCTCCAACCAGATTAGGACCCACAGGATGCACATGAGGTCCAGCTCTTCAGTTGCTTCAGTGGATATATTGAACTTTTACAATATCAAAATTATTTTATGTGGTCAATTAAGTGAAAATACTATTCAATCAGATGCTTTCAAGTAAATGACCTGGTCAAAATCTGACAACCACAACAACGCATAACATCCCCTTCATACTATCCTACTTATGAGATTACTAGCTTCATACCTCGACCGAGCTATGCATGCTTGAAGATCTTCATGCTGAGCCAGTGAAAATATATTGTGATAATAAGGATGGGAAGTGATAAAGGAACCAGAAAGCAATAATATCTGTATAGAGAAAAAATTACAAAGTCAAAACTAATTCCCATTACCATCAATGCAACAATGATTTCATAATATCCCAAGATCATCTGCGCTTCAATATAATCTATATTTAACCAAATATATTGAAGAATCCAATCCACTTTATTTTTCAACAAATGGAGAAAGAAATGGATAAACAGCTTACACGAAAAATGTGCCTGATAGAAGAACCTTTCCAGATGTTTCATATATAAATGGATAACAGTCTATAATAGATCAGTCATATGCTTGTTTCATACTCTTAATAGCTAATTGCTGAACCAGTATTATCAAGGAAGTCAATTTAGTCACTGCGGTTTCTAGTTTAACCGTTGAAAAGCTAAGTATTTTCACATACTGAAGGTCCTTGTACAATTATACTCAACTAATGATAATTAGAAGATTCACCTTAACTTCTACTCCCCATTTTATTATGATTAAAATGACAGTTTACTGCAAGCAGGCTGAAATCTTAAAAGCAAATAAAAGTCCCTGATATTAAGAATTGTCCCAAGTAAAGATTTTTCCAGTTGGTATTATGTAACACCATTAATCAACTGGAAGAAACTAAACCATTTCTTTTCTAATCAATTCTAAATTCAAGAAGAAGCTATAAGTACAATAGCATGTGCAAAAAGCTACTTGGAAAGAAACCACATAGAGATCCTAAGTGCAACTTAAGCGAACCTTTAACAACGTTGTTTCTAAGTTCCCTGTTATTAAGTTGATTCCTGATGTTTCCTGAAAAATATCTTTAGCATCATGATTTTGTCTTACTACTAATGGTCATTTTTTCATGGGATAAGTTGAACCTATTCATCAAACACACGAAGTTCTCACATAAAGTTCAGCTGTCAAGTGATGTCCACCGCACATTACTTTTGGCCTCGTTTTCGACATTATCACACACCACTAGATTTTCAGTGTGCTTATACCGTGTCTTTTTAGTTTTGGACTTGATGTGCCTCTTCTTTCCCTTCACCTCTTATAAAGAAGTTGAATCAACTAGACAGCAACTACCATTAATGCTTATCCCTTCAAAAAGAAAGCCAGTCTCTCATCTAATGCTCAAGAACTACAAGTACTACAAGCACACGAACTCCAGTATTACGTGATGCATAGATAAAGGATCGTGCAAGTATTTTCAAACTCGTGAAAAACAAAAGGAAGGTGGAGTAGACTGGTGAACACGCACTGCCAAACAAACCAATATCATACAGGTTGCTGGAAAACCATTTATAAACTGTAGTCTACTGTTTCAATACAAAACTGTGTATTTTCTCGCTTCAATTTTCACACAAAGTTGTAGAGTCAAGATCCTTATTCCCAAGCCTAAAATCTAAACTTGAATCTTCTCTAGTTAATTAGTGGGATATCACTGGGTTTGTTGTTGTTGTTGTTGTTAATGTTGAATCTTCTCTAATTACCTACTTCCTAGATAAAACAAAGCAAAGAATCCCAAGAACAACATCTAGCATTTCTTAGCAATATATGCTTAATTGCTTATAACCCCAAAGCCAATCAAATGAAAAGGGTGGGACTCTGGGAGCAATATCATCCTTGAATACTAAAACAGAAAAGGGACAAGAACCATGAAAACAAGAGTCAAATATTGAGCAGAGGCAAAACCACTAGGTCATTTGCTCAGTTCTGGTTAAGTCTTGGTTGACCTATTAACCCAAAACTTGTGATATAACCAAGGCGTGTGCTAGCTGCCTCAGACACCACCGTGTTTGAAAAAAGAACATGTTTTGTGGTATCGACATTGAGGAAAAGAGCATGATGCAGCAAATTTCTAACTTGACAGAAAATGAAATGTCCAAAATTATTTCCTGGAAGTCCTCTCTCCAATACAGATGTGCTTCCATCGAAGCAACATAATAGGTATAGAAACACCTAATCAAGCTATCTAGTAAAGGCAACAATCCTACAAACTAAGCTATCTAGTAACTGTCTTGAAATGGGTAATGGTTTACCAAGCATAGGGCGACAATTGCATCAAGTAATTACCTGCATAAGGGGGCACTTGATCTGAAGTAATATGGTCAATATCCTTATTCCCGAGACTAAACTCTTAAATTTGAAACTTCTCCAATTAGTTGCTTCCTAGATCAAACAAAGCAAAGAATCTCAAGAATAGCAGACTAACATCTAGCATTTATTGGAGCAGTATGTTACAACCCCAAAATAATCGAACCAAAAGGGAGCAAAATCATCCTTGAATGCTAAACAGAAGGAAAACAATGGGAGACCCGGGTTCAAATTCAACAAAAGCAAAAAGACGCTAGGCAATTTCGCATCTGCCTAAGCCTTGACGTTCTCTGTCCAACACAGATGTGCTTTCATCGAAGCAACATAACATGTACAGTGAAACACTAATTAAGAACTGAGCTATCTAGTAAAGGCAATAACCATACGAAGTAAGCTTTGTTTTTGTATTCTCAAAAGTGCTCACCTGTCGTTTTGAATAAGTGCAAGGATTGGATTATCATATGGTTGAAAAAACTTTGAAAGAACAGCAGCATAGATGAAAATCACAAAGGAAATGGAACCAAATGCAAGAAATGCCCACCCTTGAGATTTTGAACCATATTCATATACACAAGACAATGCCATCTGATTTCTTGTTATCTGGCTAATATCTGCAAACTCTCAACCTGCAGATTATATGACATATTTAACAACCACAAGAGAAAGAATGATTGCTTTCTATGGATCATTTCACATTATAAAGAACAAGGCAGAGTACTAATCTTTAATTGAGAATCCTTAAATACATGCGTATGTTACATGTGATGGTGATTTCAGCATCAAGAGAGAAGGAGAAAAGTTCCTATTGTATATGAACGAACACCTCCAAAAGAAAAAAATACACTTACAAAATTGCTTATTTTGGTTATTTCAGCATCAACATAAAAGGCAAAAGTCTCTAGACTCAAATATGAGCTCTACAGGTTCAATAGATTATGGGAAGCCAAAAGTACTGGTAAAAGGTACTCTTACTTTGTAGTACTACGTTTTATGTGAATTTTAAGGATCAAAACTCTTCTATTTTGACTTGGGGCATATACAATGTTTATTTTTTATTTTATTTTTTTGTAAAAGATAAGGTGGGTTACTTTTTAGCAGCAATATATAAATAAAAATGACTTGGAGGCAATGAACTATAGTTGAGTGAACATTCCGAGGAAAAAAGCGTCGGCTATTTACATCTAACTAAATATTTATTTTTAGTATTTAAAAATTTCAAGTGTGAATATTGACTTAGTTAAAAGAATAAAAATTTGTGGAAAAACATATGGTGCGCATTCATTAGCTTCATCAATTTATGATTGGGTTTACGAGACATGTGTTGAGAATAGAGAAAAAAACCGATCAGTGATTTGGTTGATTTGGTTTGATGTGGAAAAAAAATAAACCATCATATTTGGTTTGGTTTGGTGTTAACAAGTAACAAGTAATATATATATATATTATTTTAAAACATTTTATGCATAAAACACCGTCACTAAACTACCTTTTTATTATACAATAAAAATCTAAGTCTCACTAACACTATTACTTTGAATTTAATGCCATATTTTTAAACTTACTTTAAAAAATAATACCGCTTTCATAATCCAATAAAATCTTTTAAATAATGTATGTTATATATTTCTCGCTTGAAATTCCTATTTTCAATTCAATACAATACCTATCATTCTCAAATAATCACTCAAATTTCATAAGGATACCTCCCCAAGTCTTTCTCTTTGTACTTTTACATTTAGAGAAAAATAGTTTATATATATAATATAATCAATATGTTATTGTTAAGATAGTATAATGTTAGTATATTTAGGAAAATATTTGTGCACAATTGAAATATGTTGCATAATACCTTTATTATGTATATTTTTATATCACTAAATATTTTTTGTTGTGTATTTGTTGCTTATCAAGAAAAGTTGAAAAAAACAACAAAATTGAAAAATATTGAGACAAATCGAGATAATAAAAACAACTTTACTTGGTTTATAAATTTAAAAAAATAAATATAATTAATTTGATTTGATAAATAGAAAAATCCAACCAAACCAATACATAAGAAAGGGCATACGCAAAGGTTTGTGAATTGTGACCATTATTTAACCCAGATGAACCAGTCGGCCCCACTCCCGCCATGAGCCTTCACTTACATTTGAAAATTGCCACCAAATTCCATACCTTAGCCGTTATCCGTTAGGGTTTTATCCATCATGTCACCAATCACCACTCTCTTCTCCGCCTTCCGCCGCCGCCACAACCACCATCTCCGCCGCCTTCTTTCAACACATTCACCCATCGAATACTCACTGAGCCACCCAATCTACACCATATGGGCAGCCAACACTTCCCTCGGCAAAACCCTAGTCTCCGCCGGCCTTTCCACTTCATTTCTCTCGTCTCCTCACCGCAATTTCCTCTATTTAAAGCCTCTCCAAACTGGTTTCCCCCTAGACTCCGATTCCCGCTTCGTTTATAACAAATACACCCAATTTTTCACCCAAAATCGACCCGAGTTCTCTGTTTTCGCGTCGAATCACGTGCTCAGAGCATCCGTTCCGGCTGCTGAAGCCGTTGCAACGGGCGGGTTTGGAAGGGATGAGAATGGGAGTTTTGGGAATGGGGTTGTGAATTTGGGATTGTATGAGGAGAGTAGGTGTTTAGGGACTGAGGATGGGGGAATGAAGGGGGTTTCGAGGTTGGTTTGTAAGACGATGTATGGGTGGAAAGAGCCGTTATCGCCTCATTTGGTGGCTGAGAGAGAAAATGCTGGAGTGGAGGATGCTGAGTTGTTGGGGATGTTGAAGGGTTGCTTAGGGATTGAATTGGATAGTGGAAAAGATGAGGTTTTGTGTGTGGTCGAGACTGCTGGTGGCGTTGCCAGTCCAGGACCGTCTGGTTCCCTTCAATGCGACTTGTACCGGTGCGTGGTTCTTTTGTGTTGCTTCAATTCTTTTTCTTTTTTCTTGAATACGCCAATACGAAGGACGGAAGGAGTGCATGTGTTAGTCCTCATCTTGAAGAAAAAAAACATTCATTTGGTCAAGCTTTATTTAGTGGAGTCGTAAAGAACTTTATGCCAAGAGTGCTGCATACCAGGCCTATTCAACAATGTTATGTTCTGAATGTTGTGAAACAGCTTAGCTTAAGCAAGTCATAGAAAATCAGATACATTTCAAGTAAAATAATATTTGTATCTGTTACTCTTGTAAGCAATACTTTAAAGACTGCTCCACTTAAGTTTCAAAATTTTACAGTTTATTGCAGACTCACATTATTTACTTTTTATGTCTCGACAGCCAATTTCCTTAATTTCTAATTTGCTTTCTGCTTTGGCAGGCCTTTCCGCTTCCCAGCTATTCTTGTTGGCGATGGAAGGCTAGGTGGTATTTCAGGAACTATTTCAGCCTATGAAAGTTTGAAACTTCGAGGTTATGATGTTGTAGCTATAGTAATTGAAGACCACGGCCTTGTTAACGAGGGTCCTCTATCATCTTACTTAAGGAGAAGGTTAACCTACAGCTGTTCTTTTCATTGGATTAAGTTTGTCCTTTGTTTTTTTGTAATAGAGTTTAACACCATCACATTATGCACTATCAGTGTGTATCTTCCACTGTACTTATTAATTTGGACCCTAATGTACAGATGGTTAATATCATCCACTTCTTGTTTTCATGCGAGTAAGAAAGCGTATTTCCTTGGCTGACAGGGTCCCTGTGCTTGTGCTTCCACCTGTACCAAAGGAGATGTCAAATAACCTGATGGAGTGGTTCCAACTAGCGCTGCCTACTTTTCATTCTCTTCAGGAAATAATGCAGTCATCTTTTCTAGAGAGAACGTCTAGATTGCGTGACATGCCAAGGAAGGCACATGATATTTTCTGGTGGCCCTTTACTCAACATAAACTTGTACCAGAAGAAAATGTGACAGTTATAGACTCACGATGTGGAGAAAACTTTGCTGTGCACAAGGTTGCGAATCGTTTCTTGTCATCTTGTATTTGGTTCATTTCTCGTAGTACTCTAGCTAATTTTATGCTCAGCAGTCGATACTAAAAAAAATGTATGCTCAAGGCCTTCCACTGCTTCATATTATGTGCATATTAGTAATATCGTTATTGCTGATATTCTTCTAGTTTTCCGATTGCTCCTTCTTCTCTGTCCTCTATGATATTTTAACTTTTTCCATCTATCTGCAATTTCTACCAGGAAGAAATATTTACTATTCCTTTATAATGCTGCATATTACCTTTCCACTGACGTGCTGGTAGCATTTCGCAGGTTAATGATGTTGATTCAATCACTCAACAATTTGATGCTTGTGCAAGTTGGTGGACGCAAGGACCTGATGCTACTTTACAGGTCAGTCTGTAGATTTTTCATTGCTAATAGCAATTTTGCCAACCCTTATGCTTGTTTTATTTCGAAACGCTGCAACGAAGAACTTGTCTTCGACATGTGCATGTTTGTGTTCATATAGTGAACACAGAGATCGAAGATGCATAAGAATGAACACAAGTTGGCAAATTCCTGCAAATTGTAAAACTTTTTTCCGATATACGCTGCTCACTTAATAGGTTTTTTGCCTTGAGAAAAGTGAAAATAAACTGCAAATATAAAAAGAAAATAACAAAAATAGAAAACGGGCAAAGGGCAGCCCGGTGCACGTAGCATCCCACAACTATACAGGGTATCGGGGAAGGGCTGCACCCAGAAGGATGTATTGTAGGCAGCCTAGTGATGCAAAATGCAAATATCAGTGGCCGATTCCACGGCTTTAACCCATGACCTTAAGGTCACACGGAGACAACTTTTACCGTTGTTCCAAGGCCCTCCTTCAAGATAACAAAAATAGAAATTGAAGCTTTATTTGGTAATACTTCTTACAGTTAGAGAAACATTTTCTAGAGCGATAAACTATTTGTTATGATATATTGTTTCCCAGTTCACTTCTTATTTAAATTGTTGGCATTTTATTAGACTGTAACTTGATTTGCACTGTTTGTCTTTAGGTGGTTTCAGATTGAGCTTGCAAGAGATTTGGGTTATGCTACTGCTAGATATGGACATGTAATGTTTCCTGAAAATGTCTATGAGCCGGCTTTGGAATGTGCTGAACTTTTGCTTGAAGGCGTGGGAAAAGGTTTTTCTTTTAAACCCTTTCCATGTGCTTCCATTTCTTAGGTGTTGGATTGTGTGCGCATCTCATCTAAATGGTTAAGTTGTTAGATAAAACACACTTTTTATTTACATAATTATGTCTCACCATGCCCCTCATGCATGGGCCTGATTCTTTTTCATGGGCTGAACACGTGGAAATTTAGTTGGTTAATTTGTGACAGTGGGATTTACCTAGGATGTTTGCTTGTTCTAATACCATGTTGAAGTGTATGATTATCTCATAGAAAAGCTTAAGGTGTTAGAGAGAGCATACTTTTATTTACTTATGTCTCGATATTTGAAATATTCATGAGCTGGAATGATTAGCCTAATCAATGTTTTTATCTTTGAAGCTCGCTATATTCTCCATGATAGAGCATACAGAAAAGTCGTTCTCAAAAGAAAAAAAAAGGAGTGTCATTCTCAACTTATCTTTGAATGTTTACTTAATCTTATCTAAATCTCATGATTTGGTGTCTCTGCAAGTGTTGTGTTCCGTTTGAATGTGTTTCATGCTTCTAATTTTAGTTTTTGAACAACTTTCTTTTATAGGGTGGGCTTCGAGAGTGTACTTTTCAGATAATGGATCTACTGCAATTGAAATAGCTCTTAAAATGGCACTAAGGAAGTTCTTGTTTGATCACAGAGTTGTCTCTGATGATTTGGTGGCTGGCAATGCTGAAAGTCGTGTTGATTTAAAGGTTAGGACTTAATGTCCTCCAAGTAGTAGTGCTTTGTTTTACCTGTTGAATGATAATGTCTGATTAGTCAAAAACTGTTCCAAGATAATGGGTTGCACTGTTGAAAAAATGCCATTTCATTTAGTTAATGGATCTAGAGAAGAAGAGGTGATTAGTTCATCAGTTCTGTACGGAGTTTTTAAAGATCCGGCGACTCAATTAATGTCAGTTTGAGCCAAAAGCTAAATACGTTCTTCAAATCATTCTTTTTCTTATACCAATTAAGCCATCTGGGTTTTGGGTGAAGAGGTCAGATTCTGCAGCGTGAAGCCTAATACTGTCTGTTTGATGAGGCCTGATTCAAGTTCTAATTTTGTGCAAGGCCTACCTTATTTTAGACAGCCACATTCTGCATGGAATTAGAAATAGCACTAGTAATTCTGGCTGCTTCAATCATACTAAGCAAGTTATTATATCATTTAGATTAGAAGGAGATAGCTAGAAAAACTCGGCGTCTAGGCCAAAATTAGCCATGCAGGAGTTGACTGGGATAATCATGGGAAGATGGTAGTGTTCTCTTCTGGAGGATAAGGGAGTGCTCTGGGAAAGAAAAAGAAGAAAATTAAAAGAAACATATGGAGATCTAAGACTGGTCAGAAAAGAGGTGTGCTTTGGTATATGTGTCTTATGTATGCATAGACTTTTTCCATGAAACAAGTAAAAGACTACCATGAAGCATGCTGACAATTTGAGGAAACGAAAGATTAGTTATGTATGTTGGTGTTTCATGTGTAAATGCTCTGGAGAAGATGTTGACCACCTTTTGCTTCATTGCAAGGTGGCGGCTCGATTGTGGGCGCTGGTTCTAAATTGGTTGGGAGTTCAATGGGTGATGTCTGCAGTGAAGGAAGCGATGTATAGTTGTGCATTCAGAAGAAGGAAGAGAAGACTGAAAGCGTGGGATGTTGTTCCATTAGCCATTATGTGGATACTTTGGAAGGAGAGAAAAATGAGAGCTTTTGAAGGAGTAGAGAGCAGTTTTGTTAATTTGCAAAATACTCTTTTCTTCCTAGTTTCTTTTTGGTGTGCCCATGAGGTTCCAATGTGTGTAGATGATTGGGTATCTTTCGTAAAGAACTATATTTTGGTGTAGGTTCTCTACTTTGGTATACTAATTGTATACGGGGTTTTTTCCCCTTCATTATTTATAAAATTATTACTTGATCAAAAAAAAAAAAAAAAAAAAAAAAAAAAAAAAAAAAAAAAAAAGACTACCATGAAGCATGCAATTAAAAACAGTGGATACCAATGTTCAGCAACAGCTGCTTTCTAAGTTACCAAGTATATTAGGATTTTCGCAATATTGAGAAAATTAATTGCTCTTGTTGACTTATTCATCTCTCTTCAAAAGGTAAATTTCTGTATTAAATACATCATACCAATATGCAAAGATGCGCCAGGAATAATTTTTGCTGAAACATGTTGCTACTGATTAATTAGTTGTCAATGGATTTAAATTTCTCCCTTTGACAAATTTGACAGCAAAGCAAAGTAATGTCAATCATATGTATTGTAAAAGGCTAGTTTATTTATGGAGCTTTCGGTGTTATGACCAGGTTTTAGCCCTCAGAGGATCTTACCATGGTGACACCTTGGGTGCCATGGAAGCACAGGCACCATCACCTTATACTGGTTTTTACCAGCAACCGTGGTATGACCTTATCTTTGTGCAAGCATTTCGTTATTTCTTTGGGGGAGGATTTTCATTGCTCTGAAAGCATCTCATTCTTTCTTTTGAGGGCAAATTATCATTGCAATTAGATCATTAGTCCATAACTAAGCAGGATAACTTATTTTTGTGGTGACAAATCTTTTATATGATTATCAAGGCTCTAAAAATCATAGAGTTTTCCTTTCTTGCTTCTTTTTGCCATTTAAAAATTTATGTGGTGCATGTAGCTTGTGTTTAATTGTCTCGACCAATTCATTATTTTTGAAGTAATAGATAATGGTGCTTGAATCCTGTACTTTGAGTGTCGTACAGAAAGATAGAGAATTTCACACTCAACTATGATTCTCTATGAAGAACAACTGATCATCTATACTGGCTGGTACATGGTCGAAAAATTTACGGAACAATACAAGTGTTTCCTTAATCTTTACAGAAGCACTTTCTACCCCTTCAAAAGCTTTTGTCTTCCATTTCATATAGGCCACATGAGCGCCAGGGAGCAACTGCTGTGCCCTGCCTCACCTCGCCTTATTATGCTTAGGAAACGTACTCTCATTTGACTCTAAAAGTATTTCACGCTATGCTCCATAGCTACACGCCTACTAATAAAAAAAGGGATGGTTCAATATCAACGTGTTTTCATCAGCTTATAGTTTCCTTTAATTGGATAAATTTATGGTTTTTATTGTAGACTCAGACAAAAAATTCATTTAATGCTGAAGAGATCTTGTACATGCAGTTCTCTAGAAGTAATCTCTCCGCACAAATCTACTAAATAATGATTTGATATTTCGTTATTACTTGGCCGTAGAAGATGCTGACTTTCTGTCTACATGTGGGACATGATTCCCACGACTTCGTGCCTTCGAGAAGCATCGAAGCGGAACTGATGTTTCCCTGTAGAATAGATTATGACGCCATCGTGGTGTCACACTGCACAATGTGAGAAAGATGAGTTTAAGTCAAATTACTCTGCATCATGCACATTATAGAAAGTCTGGTGATAGAGCTGAATAATGTTTTTTCTGCTTAAACTCATTTGAAGTAACTGGAACAGCTTTGTCAATTTGATTAAAAAGTCAAATAGGTTCGACGTACAATGCGTGATGTCAAGCACAGTAGAGGAGGCACTGTGGGGCTATCAGGAACAGGAAGAAAGATCTTCAGCATGGGATGCTACCCCCTAGCTGTTATGTGGGTAGTTTCGTAGCAGAAAAATAGAAGGGCGTTTGAGGACATTTAGAATGATTTCGTAGATTGGAAGAATAGCCTCGTCTCTCTAGCTTCTTTTGATATACCCTTGAGTTCCCGGTTTGTATAGATGATTGGATGACCTTTCTAGAGAACCATGTTTTACTGCAAGTGTTCTACTTCTAACATACTGCTGTGTACAGGGACTTCCCCAGTATCACTAAAATTATTTACCTTATCAAAATTAAAAGTCAATTTATTTATTTGAGAAGTTTGATATACATTTGACTGTCCACCTTATCAAAAAAAGAAAAAGAAATACATATTCCATATGGGTGAGGTAGAGGGTGAGAGTGAGATGTATTAATGCTAACACTTTCACCTGTTTATTTTGGAAATATCCAGAATAGAGGGGTGGGAAACAACTTTGTTGGAGTAGTTTGGCCTTTTTCTTGATCTGTTTGATAGGAACAGAATTCATCGGTCTGATCCACCTGTTAACTGAAATGTGTGCAGTTACAATGGTAACAGAAACAACTTATTGAAGATTTTCAGAGAGAAAGGAAAATTCTTCTATTATTTCTGAATGAATATTACAACCTATGAGGAGGTATATTTATACAATGAGTTCTAGGGCTAAACAAGAAAACATAACTAATTACAATACAATAAGGAAAAGGATAATTCTATAATAACTATCAACACTCCCCCTCAAGTTGGTGCAAAGATGTTGCGCATGCCCAACTTGCAAACTAAAGTATGAAAATCCTTTTTGCTGAGACCTTTTGTGAGCACATCTGCCAGTTGTTGTTCTGATGGAACATACAACAAATTCAAGGTACCATTAGCAACCTTTTCTTTAATGAAGTGTCGATCAATCTCAACATGCTTTGTTCGATCATGCTGGACAGGATGTTGAGCAATACTGATTGCAGCCTTGCTATCACAATACAAGGAAAGTTTCCCTCCTGTCATTACAATGTTATCAACATAAACTATGGGAAGAGTGAGTTTACCCTTTTTATGCCTTATGAAGAGGGTATGATCAACATTACTTTGTGTATAGCCAAAGGAGATCATAGCTTTGCGGAATCTGTCAAACCACGCTCTAGGCGATTGCTTCAACCCGTACAAGGCTTTCTTCAGTTTGCACACCTTTCCTCGACTTTGTTCAGTATTAAATTCGGGAGGGATCTCCATATACACTTCTTCTTTTAAATCTCCCTGAAGAAATGCATTCTTTACATCAAACTGCTGTAAGTCCCAATCCAGATTAGCTGCACAAGATAAAAGGATTCTTATGGTGTTCATTTTTGCAACTGGAGAAAATGTCTCCTGATAATCCACTCCATAAGTTTGAGTGAATCCCTTAGCCACCAATCTTGTCTTGAATCTCTCAATCGAGCCATCAGCTTTATGCTTCACAGTAAAGACCCATTTGCAACCAACCAGCTTCTTGGCCGGTGGTTTAGTGACAAGTTCTTAAGTGTTATTTTTTGACAAAGCCTTCATTTCTTCAATCATAGCCTGCTTCCATTTAGGATCTGCAAACGCTTTCCTCCAATTCTGGGGAATAGACACAGAAGAAATAGACAAGACAAAGGCTCTATAGGAGTGAGATAAGGAATCAAATGAGACAAAATTAGATCAGGGATATTTGGTAGTGCAAGTTCTGACACCTTTTCTGTGAGCAACAGGCAAATCTAACTCATTAGGAAAAGTAGGTAACTCACTAATAGAAGAGGATTCAGCTTCAGCAGATTGCATGATGGCTTTTTCTGCTTCTTCAGCTGTTTTCTTTTTCCTCGAGTAAGTTTTCAAATCAGGTACATCCAAAAGGCCATGTAAACGCCCAACAGTCTCTCCGTCAATAGTCTCCCCCTCAACCGTCTCCCCCTCAACTCTATCTGCGGTATCAACCTCAAGAGGTTGAACCAAACTTGGGAGGATCATCTCTTGTTCCTTATTATTCCCTCCCTGAAGAGGTGATTGTGCAGAACTGAAATAGGGCTCAAATTCTCGAAAGATAACATCCATGCTGACAAAGACTTTCCTAGAAGGAGGATGATAGCATTTGTACCCTTTTTGAGTCGGAGAATACCCAATAAACACACATTTAAGGGCTCTAGGATCAAGTTTTTCAGACTTCCTAGAGTGAACAAAGCAGACACACCCAAAAACCTTTGGAGGAACAGTGTATTCATTTTTTCCTTTCAAAGCTTCAAGTGGACTTAGAAAATTGAGGGTTTTAAGTGGCATTCTATTGATAAGATAGGCAGCTGCTAGTATGGCATCCCCCAGTAAGTTTTTAGTAGATTCATTGTAAACATAAGAGATCGTGCCACTTCTAACAAATGCCTATTCTTTCTTTCAGCAACCCCATTTTGAGCACTAGTGTAAGGACAAGTAGTTTGATGAATTATCCCATTAGATTCCGAATAATCACCAAACATTTTATTCATATACTCTGTTTCATTGTCAGTTCGCAAGATTTTTACCTTAGCATCAAATTGAGTGCATATCATCTTATGAAACGACTGAAAGCAAGAGAAAACTTCACTTTTGGCTTTTAGCAAATATACCCAAGTCAACCTAGTAGAACAATCAATAAAAGTAACAAACCATCAACTCCCAGACAAAGAAATTGTTTGAGTTGGACCCCATACGTCAGAATGAATAGTCGAGAAAGGAATTGTACTTTTATTATCACTCAAAGGGTAAGAGTTTCTAGTATGCTTGGCAAATTCACAAGCATCACAAGACAGACTCAAAGTCAGTCTTAGAAAACAAACTAGGATATAACTTCTTTAAAACAAAAAATGATGGGTGCCCCAACTGCCTATACCACTGAACTATTTCTTGGTTGACAACCTTATTTCCTCCAAAAAATGCTTTACCATAGTCTTTGCTTCCCTCAATCATGTATAAGCCATCATGCAATCTACCACTGCCAATCGTCTTCCCTGTTTGAAGATCCTGAAAAACACAATGATCAGGGAAGAACTCGATTTTACAGTTTAGGTCTTTGGTGATGGTACTAATAGATAACAGATTAACAGGAAACTCAGGTACATGGAGAACGGATGATTAGGTAATATTGGGTGTACACATAATAGAACTTGTTCTAGATATAGGAGCTAAAGACCCATTGGCTATTCTAACATAATCGTTTTTGAGACATGGAGAGTAGTTTTGAAAGCTTCTAGAGGAGCCCGTCATGTGTCTATTCGCACCAGAATCAATAATCCAAGAATTTAAGTGAGCAGTAAAGACAGTACCTGATTGCACATAATTGGATGTTGCCACAGATGGAGAGTAAAGTTTGGACAGACTCTTCATCTTTATGTCTCCAATAAGTCAAAAATATCTTACCAACTAAAAAGTATACCTTGAACCTGGAACGAACAGAATTTTGGTACTAAAAAAAAATATTTGAAACCTGGCAGCAACCAGATCTGTAGAAACAGTGGCCGGAAATCGAGAAAAAACTCGCCGAAAAAAAAAAAAAGTTGGATGGGTAGGTTCGGAATAGTCCAGCAACCTCAACCCAAAAAGAAATCTGGAAAAAAACTCGCCGGAGATGGCTCACGCGCTGGCGCGTGGTTGCCGGAGCTGGATGTTCCGGTGGCGCGTGAAGGCGCGTGGAGGGTGTTTTCCTGCAGGGGTTAACTGGGGTTTGTTCGCAGATGCAAGCAGAAGCTTTTGGTACTTTTAGTTTTTTCAGAAACCAACTAAAAAATTAATTTAAGCGGACAGCCACCGGAGGAAGAAAAAACTTGACCTCTTAGAGTGACACGTGAAACCCTAGGCTGCAAAAGGCAGCGGGCTCTGATACCATGAAGATTTTCAGAGAGAAGGAAAATTCTTCTATTATATCTGAATGAATATTACAACCTATGAGGATGTATATTTATACAATGAGCCCTAGGGCTAAACAAGGAAACATAACTAATTACAATACAATAAGGAAAAGGATAATTCTATAATAACTATCAACACTTATGCCTAACAATGTCCGACTGTGAATCTTCTTTAGTTCTATTTTGCGCAAGAAACATCATTCATTTCTCTTTCGAACTCTGACATGATGTCAGATATTGTTTGGCAATCAGGATGAAATCATTCTTTACTGTTTTTTCTTCCCTAGATATATCTGAAAGATATTGATCGTATTGTAAATTTTCAGGTATAAGGGAAGAGGTCATTTTCTAGATCCACCAACAGTTGCCATGTGCGATGGTGTTTGGAAACTTAGCCTTCCTCAGGAGATTGAAACAAAAAAACTCAATATAGAAGATTTGAGTAAGTGAGGCATAACTTATGGTGATGTACTTGTTTCAAATTATCAGTACCATAAGTATTGTTTTCTTTGTCAGCTTTCAGTTTGCGCGAGAACATATTCAAGGAAAGCCGTGACACTTCAAATGTTGCTGATATATATCGGTCGTATATACAGCGAGAGTTTCAGCTAATTATGGACTCAAGTGGATCTACTCAGACTGGAGCATTTATCACAGAACCAGGCAAGACATTTGCTATATGAACAAGTTTTTTTTGGTCCTTTTACCCTTCTTTTTTTCTTTCCTTCTTGCTCATGGTTCATGCATATGTAATTCTAGAGACTTTTACTTTCTTTTTTTTTTTTTTGGATCTCTTTCCATACTCTGTATCGTAAGTGATTTGCTTTCCCCCCCTCACCTGGCAGTTGATGAGCCAATTGGAAGCCAAATAGAATGATGGGTGTTATAACCCCTGGAAGTGAGGGAGTTGTGGTGACAATTCACTTCAATAATCTCATTTTTAGTACATTGTGGTAAGGACAGGCATGGGTTCTTAACATGATAAAATTCTTGTCTAAGAACCATGATTCTCTGTTCAACATGCTATCTATCCCTCATTTCCTTTATAGCAAAAAGCGTAAAGGTCCATTATTTGCCAACATCCAATGAATCTTAACCATGTCAACAAAATAGACCCTCTCTTTCATCCCCATTCAGATTGTTAATTGTAAAGTGCATTTCAAATTACTGATCCCAAAGTTGATTTGAAATTAGTGTGCCTTTTCTTTTCTTTTCTTCCTCAAGTTAGTATTCCTCAAGTTAGTAAGCACCTTAAGTATTAATCTAGAAAAATAAGGATCATATAAAGGAAAAAGAGGAAAAAGAGCCATCAGAAAGGAGAGAATACCAGTATCAGGATTAGTGCAGGCAGCTGCACAGGACGTGCCTGTGAAAGCAGCAGCTGAGTGGTGTGCGAAGAGAAGGAAGAGGAAGTAGGGCTAGTCATCTATTTATCCTTGTTTGTTTTATATGAAGGGGGACATAGCGGTTGTTTTGGCTGTTTATCTGGCGAGTTTATGTTCTTAGCATCATAAGCTAGTTGCTCTTCTAGGTGACAATTTTATTCTTCCCTAGCTGGAATCTAACTAGGTAAAAGTTAAGCTGGAATCACCAAATTTCATGCCACTGGATGAATCAAGTGGACATGTGATTCTGCCCTATGCACTGGAGCTTTTCTTCAAAGCATCATGAATAAATTTCAAGATAGTAAGTGTTTCCATTCTGTTCATAATTCTGTTCTAGCATGTGTCTTTTTTTATGAAGTAAGGGATATCATTAATGGCATCAAGAATTATAAATAAATAAATAAATATGGAATCAAGAAGATGCAAATAGTACAAAAGTAAGTACAAAAGAGAATTAGCTAGTTCTATTACAATTATGTTCTTGCATATGTTTATTTCCTTTTTTTTTTGGGCTTAATCACATGACCAAAATCATGTTTATTATTAATGGAGAAGAGGGGCAATTCATATGGAAAACTGCAAACTCTCCTTGTGAATATTTAAAGCTGCCATTTTTGAACAACAAACTCATGATGTTTTTCAGCCTTAACAATGCTCTGAAGTGGGCGTATTTCTCTACTTCTCTTAGCTTTTTTGTCAGTTTGGTCTTTTCTTTTGCTTCGATAGTACTCAGGTTTCTTATTATTAGGCCTTAATGGTATATCAAAAGACTCATTCAAGTAGGACGAGACTTTTTATTTAGTTCTTCCTTCTAACCACCCAGATTCCTTTTTTTTTTTTTTTTTTTTTGGTCCTTTTACATGACCTCATCCAGCCATCTCTACATTCTCACATTCATATTGTTTCTTCGTGCTTCTGTGAGCTTACCAATGTGAAAAGAGAAAAAAAGAGAAGACCTCATTGAATCTGATTTAAAACATACCAGATAACTCATATCTAGGACGTTTGACCTATACATGCTAACGTTTTTCCTAATTGCTATAGCATAATTATTGAAAACATTCTTCGCAATATTCTTAACGATTCTCTTGCCGTTCAATAATGACATAATCATTAAGGACTCTTTTTGATGGCCCCTCAAACCCAAGGTGGGGAAACCAATTGGGTTTTACTTAACTTAAGAACAAGAAATTTAAAAGTTATTGTTGGAATCGTTTCTGAAAATGAGCAATGATTGGAAAAAACCAGTACTGAAATTCTCTCCCTTGGAAAATCAAACAGTATTTTCACAAGAAGAGAAAGTGTATATCTAATCACAGTCACTGAAAAATTGGATTGGTGACTAGATAGTAAGGGGAAAGTTGCTGGAACCATTTCGATGGAAAGAGGTAAGGGTCGCCGATGCTGGTCATGGTCACCACGCAAGGGGCACGTCACAGAATGGCCATAGGGGAAGAGTGGTGGTGCTGCTGGAATGGCCATGGCAAAGAGTTGCTATGCTGCTGGAGTACTCGGAGAGAAGGTTCTATACTGCAGAATAGTTACTCTAAAGAATAGCGGTGCCCCAGAAATGGTTTATCGGAATAGACGCAGTCTTGCCTCTAGATCACCTATAAGATACAGCAGTGCCGCTGGAATAAGGTGTAGTACTGTCGGAATGTTCAACGTAGATTGGAAATGTGACTCTAAATATTCTTTAAGAGAAGGGAAAACTTTAGCCTGATCTCTTCCAAGATTATTAAGACTTTGATACCCTGTGAAAAGGAAAAGGAAAGAGAGAAAACTTTTATTGAAATTGTTGGTAAACAACTTGAACTATTCTTTTTATGTGGGTTAGCTATATGAGATATGGAAATTTTTATTTTGGGTGAAACAATTGTTTCTAATATTGTGTAAAGCAGTTAATGATTTTTCTGAGTATTGACAGTGACATAATTTTAAGAGCATTGTGCACTATTCGTAATGATTCTGAGTTTATTATCTGCAGTGATACACGGTGCTGGAGGAATGGAAATGGTTGATCCACTGTTTCAGAGAGTACTTGTTAAAGAATGCCGAAGAAGAAAAATTCCTGTTATATTCGACGAGGTTTTTACGGGATTCTGGCGTCTGGGAGCGGAGGTTTGTTTGCCAGATTACGTGATTGATGAGTTTCCGGTTCTGAACCCAGATTACTTGACATGTCAGTCCCTCTGGTTTTAGGAATTTCAACTTGTATCTTTTGCTTTTCAGTCTGCCACAGAGTTTATCTGCTGTAAGCCAGATATAGCGTGCTTTGCCAAGTTGATGACTGGTGGCATTGTGCCATTGGCTGTCACTGTAGCATCAGAAGCTGTATTTGAAGCATTTGTTGGAGATTCAAAGGTAGATTCATCAATGTTTACCATCTGCTTGCCAACCAAGTAGTTGCTTTCTGCGGACAAAAACTTGATCAGTCAAAACTTTGTTGGATCTGTGAAAATGCCTTTCCCTTGATTGTCGTTGGTGATTAAACACAATTCAAGTTCTCAAATATAACAATAACATTTGATTGGAGGTGTAACCTCTTCCCTTTGCTTCAGCTCCAGGCTCTCTTGCATGGTCATTCTTACACTGCACACGCCGTGGGTTGTACAGCTGCTGTAAAGTCAATCAAATGGTTTAAGGACTGCAAAACAAATCCTAATTTGGTGTCCGGAGCTACGCTGCTCAGGGAGGTATGCGAAAATGCAGTTCATTTTACTTCAGTCACCAGGATTTTTTGCATTATAGATACAACGACAACTACAGTCTGCATTCACTTTCCGTCTAAACAATCTCACTCTTCATTTTCAGTGAAAATCTCCTGGTAAGAGTTTTCTGTTTTCTTGTTTCCTAGACTGTATGGTTGAAAGCATGTAAATATTCCTGTATCAGACTCTCCCGCACAATATCCTTGGGATAATTAAATGTCTCTATTTACAAACAATTGGAGCTCATACATTTGGAACCTGTCGGAGCTGGGCAAGCATATTAGTACTGTATGCCAGAATATTAGTGCCACGTGCTAGAGCACCAAATGTGATTTTGATTTCGACTTTAACAATCACGCATGTTTTTTGTAATGTTTGATGGATCCATATTTGCCTTGACGTACCAGTATCCAACATATTTGATAAGGAGGTTTTCGATTCCTCAAGAGAAAAGGCACTAAAACTAAGCAAAATATTTGATATACCCATGCTACATACTTTAAAACACCTGAAGGTAGGTTCTTTGTACGATTGATTCAAATTCATACTGAAGAAAATATCCAGAGTCATCACATTACTCCAAATTCCTACCATTATCCACCCTCTAAATTTGATCCAAACATGAGGAAAATAGTTCCGTGCGCTAGGTCCCCTTGTAACATTTTGAAGGAGCCCTGTTATAAAAGATGTATTCCCCCTCCATCTTGCTTTTGATCTTGTTACTTGTATTTCCAACTTAATTTCTCATCATTTCTTGGGTTTTTGCAGCTCTGGGATTCAGACATGGTGAGACAAATTTCCTTACTTCCAGCAGTGCATAGAGTGGTTGCACTGGGGACTCTATGTGCATTGGAACTTCGAGCAGAAGGCTCTAATGCTGGGTATGTACTATGTTACTTTTATGTAGGTTCGGAGCTTTACATTTGTTCTCATTGGCGAATTGCGAATCATAATGATTAACTTAAATACCTTTACTTCTCTTTTCATGGTACCAATCAACCGGAAGTAAATCAAGAAGACTACTTAAAGGAAGTGAACACTTAATTTTCCCTCCTTCATCGCCCCCATTTGCATCATGAAGCTAAACATGGTGTTATGCCATGGCTGTGATGTTCAGCAATGTTGCAAATCTGATTGTTGCGTAGGCATTTGATTAGTATGTGCACCATAAAGTTTCTACATAGGTTTTCCGCCCAAAAAAAATCAGTTTGTATGTAGAGGACTGTTCTGGCGTTATGTTGCCTGTACTGCATCTTTTGGGTTGCTGTAACCTCCACATTTTCAGTCCGTGTTTCCAATTTTAGTGTTCTTAAGCTCATCTTTGTTTCAAAACATGCAGGTATGCTTCTCTATATGCTAGGTCTCTTCTTCAGAAGCTCCGTGAAGATGGCATCTATATGAGGCCTCTTGGCAATGTCATTTATCTCATGTGTGGTCCTTGCACATCTCCTGAGAGTTGCATAAATTTGCTAAACAAGGTGTATAGCAGACTTGAGGAGCTCTAAATTAGTGAATCTATGTCAAAACTGAAGGTAATTTTCTTCTTGTCGCAGACTTTTGTTTTTATCTATATTAGTGTGCTTTTATGTGGAGCACAATGATAGACTCTAATAAAGTAAGCTTTACGAGGTCATCTTAACGACTAAAATCCTTCATGTGGGATGATTTTGAGCACTTGTTATAGTATAAAAATGTAAGAAATGTTGGGTTATGGATTTGACCAATTTGACTTATATTGCTACAAATTTAAAGCGCCGCCAAATTGGTGCATCGGTCCAGGTATGCCTGTGACTCTAAAAAGAGTACTGTGAATTGCTAGCAAATATTGTAGTTAGGCGTAACCTCTCATGTAGTCTTTGTGAAACGTAGAGGGATTAGCTATGCCCTTTTGAACCATATGGTTAAACAATTTTAAAAAATTGCTGCAATAGCTGTCTTATTAAACTATCTCTATATGAGAATATAATAGAAGGCAAATCCTTTTGGATCATTTTCTACTGTTGCATTGATAAGTCCTTTTCCTATCACTACCAACCAAGCTAACATGTTAAGGTAACTTGATTTTGTAGTGTCATTTTATGATGTTGTGAATCGCACTGGTGCGACACTTGTTTTAGGCTTTAGCGTTTTCTTATTCACAAAATTTGCAGCCTTTGCTTCGAGGTCCCTCTGCTTTTCCGACCAACACCGGTTCTAATCTTCACATTTAGTTGGCTACTTCACTTGTCATATTATAGTTTTTCTATCTTTAATATTCTATATAGGAGAAGTCCGTAGGGATTACTGGATCTAGTGGATGGTGAATTTTTTTTGGGAAGTGATTGAGAGAATTTTGCAGGAGTCATTCTTTTGCAGCTAGGAGAGATTGTGGTTATGTTTTCCAGTTACTGGCCCAGATATCAGATACTTCCGTGTGAAGGAGATCATCGCAAATACAGGTGAAAATCGAATTTCTAGTGAAATTGTGTTTGTTTTGTTTTAAATACATGCCATTTTGTAATTTGTGATTTTTTTCTTATGGTAGGCCTGCAGTAAAAATTGTGAGGTTGAATGTGTGTGGAAGATGATCCCATCTGGGTTTGCTAATGGGGAAAAGAGAGCATTGACGAAAATGAAGCCCTGTGTGGTAGTCTGGTAGTTGTTTGCAGGGATTAGATTAATGATGAGACTTCTTTGTACAACTGAAAAGTTAGTGTCATTGACTTGCCTCGCATGCTTTTAAAATTATGTATGCTCATATTTGACTCTTTATTGCATCAAGGTCTTGTTCAGTTCCATCAATAGGATCATGAGTATTTCAAGGTCGTCATCTATTGCCAATACGAAAACTATTTGCTGGCAAATACCGATTAATTCTCCATCGTTGAGATGAACATACCTGTAATTTGATAACATTGATACAAACATTTGAAATTTAATTAGAGATCTAAGAAATGGTATGAACCATCCTTGAACTTTAAAAAGAGGGCCAAGTTGACAGATACAGTAATAAATACTATCACTGAGACATTACAATACTTATAGATGTATAGCTAACACGAATATAAACACAGACCACCACACATGCCCTTCTCTTGCTCGTGACAGAAATACTACTGGTGTTTTTATCGATATGTCATAATTCCTACAGGAGTGAACTACACTAGCTACTAACTTACACGATATGTTACATAGTACCCTACTCTCAATATATCTTGAATCATAACCAGCTTCAAACAGTCCCAGGTAAAAATGCTTGACCAGGTTCCCTCTGAGCTAAAGGTCCATGACACCCAAGAAGCTGCAAGCCAAAAAAAAAAAACACAAGTTAGAATTAGCTACATCCAACTTGCTGATTTCACAGTAACAGCTATGATTGGTGATAGCATATTACTTGGTATTAAAATACTACATTTTTTTAATGTCGTATAAGTCTCTACAAACGTTATCATGTGCGGTGGTTCATGGAAGATAAATCACTCCAAAGTTGTACTATGGGATCTAACACGGCTAAGATACTTCACCAAGAACATATGCAACTACAGTGACACACGAAATATGAGACCACAGAAGGTAAACTACAGCTTATCAAGATCCCACAGATAAGGAACTTCAGCTGCTAGTATAAGGTTCTCTATTCAGAGTAGAGAAGTGTAAGTCCAACCTTAGCGTTGACCCCATCAGGCACGATCCTGTTCTTGGCTTTCAATTTTAGGTAATCAGTACGTTTGAAAGGTGTGAAGCCCCTGAATTCCAAGAGAACAGGTGAAGCAACAATTAAGATCATAATAAATGGTGGGATGTTGTATCAACAAATGGGAGACATATATATGCAATACCATTTACTGCTAACAATAATTTTCTGGCGACCAGGAAACTTGAACTTTGCACGCCGCAAAGCCTCTTGGGCATGACCACAATTTGAATCCCTGCACCTAACAGAAAGCAGCACCTGACCAATAGAAATACGCGCACAAGTCCCCAGCGGTTTGCCAAATGCTCCCCTCATACCTGTTTGGAGCCTATCAGCTCCAGCACAGGACAACATTTTGTTTATGCGCAGAACATGGTAAGGGTGAGCTCTGACCCTCAGGTGGAAGGCATCCTTTCCTGCATTCTTAGCCATGTACTTGTTGCACGCGATACGGGCAGCTTCCAATGCTTCACTAGACACATTCTCTTTCTCCCAACTAACCAAGTGCACACAACAAGGGAACTCATCGACCCCCTTTTTCTTCATGCCAACATCGTAAATCCTGATCTTCGGATCAGGCACACCACGATTAAACCGTGATTTTGGATAGGGCTTGCCCTTTATTTGACGATAACACCTAGCTGGTCCTACAACCAGAAAAGCGAACTCTAGTTAGAAACCTAAGATGATAGTATAAGCTAACATTATCTGGGAACATTCATGAGATAAGACGCTAAGGTTGAGATGCATCAAGTATTTACGTTTAATATATTAATTTAACCTTCAACGTTGAACTTGACCGAGGAAATTATGAACTTATCATGAGATTGCATCCCAATGAATATTAACCAAAATAATCTAAACGTAAAAGAATTTCTGCTAGGAGTTTAATCAGAGAAAGCAGAGTAAACTTCTGAACACAGCTCCTAATCTCATGCCAGAAGAAAAGAAGCTGGAAAGCAAACTTCTACTCTACTAATTTTCATCATAGCAAGGTCAGAAGCACATGTATATAAGAAGCTCTTTTGTTTATCAACTTCTCGTGAATCTGATCCATAAAAGGTAAACGCATACTGATATGTAATGCACTACTCAACAGATATTTAGCAAAAACAATTCTTAGCAAAAACAATCTTAAGTAGAACTATTGAGAACAGCAGAACCAAATCAAGAAGAAAATTAAGAAGCTTTACTTCTTCCCATATGGCAGAGTAATACTGTTACTCTTCTTGTTTCTTGATAACTTCTAGCAACTCTTTTATATCAAGATAAAGCTGAAATGTAATTTATACATTTCTTCCACCGCTTTTTTTGACATACAGCTGTAAGATGCTCCATTAGATTACACTTGTACTGAGATGGGACAAAAGAAACACTATAACCGTTGATATCCTTAATTTATCCGAACATGTGTAAGATTTTAGTTTGTTTAGATTAAAGTTGCGCAGTCTTGTTTGCTGATGCTTTAATTCTTCTGTCTTTATCAGTCTTTTGTGTAGAACCTTCAATGTAAAAAGATGAATTTAATGCCACTATTACGAACGTAAAGAATTCGGCGCCAACTTTACAAGTGTCTTATTTTTCATTACAAGTGAACAAAAGGTAGTGCAAATAACAGAGATGTGTTATGAATACGTTGTATTATGAATGTCTATTACTCCCATAGCTTCCTGAAGAAGCTAGATCTACAAGCAGACAGCTGACAAGCAGCTTTATGAAAAGCCTTGCAGCAGCTTCTAGAAAGTCTTGCAGCAACTTGAAGAGGCTTGCAATCAAGCAGACAGCTTACAAGTAGCTCATGCAGATAGCTTGCCAACAGCTTCCTGAAAAGCTTTACAGCTGCTTCTTTTCTTCTATAAATAGGAAGTCATTTCAGTTTATTATGTACATCAGTTTGAAATGAAATAATATATCAGTCTCTCTCTATACAGTTTCTCTGTTTTATTTACTTTACAGCTTTTATTTTCACAACACGTTATCAGCACGAGGCTCTGCTATATAGAAAAGGTATAAGGTAAGGATTTTACTTTCTAAATTTATGGCTAATATTTCTAAGATTGAATTTACTGCCCTTGATATATCGGGCAAAAGTTATCTTTCATGGGTTTTAGATGCTGAAATCCATTTAGATGCGATGGGTCTTGGAGACACCATCAAAAATAATAATCAAGCATCTAATCAAAACCGTGCTAAAGCAATGATATTCCTGCGTCATCATCTTGATGAAGGTCTAAAAATGGAATATCTCACGGTTAAAGATCCACTCATGCTGTGAAATAGCTTGAAAGACAGTATGACCACCTGAAGATGGTCATACATCCACAAGCACGTTATGACTGGATCCATCTGAGGCTACAAGATTTTAAAACCATCAGTGAGTATAATTCTGCTATGTTTAGAATTATTTCTCAGTTGAAATTATGTGGAGAAAATATCACTGATAGTGACATGCTTGAGAAAACATTCTCCACTTTTCATGCCTCGAATGTGCTCCTGCTGCAGCAATATCGAGAGATGAAATTTAGTAAATATTCTGAGTTAATTTCACATCTGCTTGTTGCTGAACAACATAATGGATTATTGATGAAAAATCATGAAAGTCGACCTACTGGTTCTGCTCCATTCCCAGAAGTGAATGAGACGAATTTCCACCAAAAACGTGGAAAGTGGCGTGGCCCCAGTCGTGGCTGCGGTCGTGGTCGTGGTCGTGGTCGAGGGAGAAACTCCTATCATGATGATCGTTATGCACCAAAATCCCCTGACCACCAGCAGTGGAAAGGAAAGGATAAAAAGCATGAAGCGGTGCAAACGAAAAATTCAGAGAATGATTGCTACCGTTGTGGAGCAAAAGGACATTGGTCACGTACCTGTCGTACGCCAAAGTACCTAGTTGATCTCTATAAGGCATCTCTGAAAAAGAAAGGAAATAATGCTGAAGCCAACTTTATGTCTGAAGATAATGTGGACTTCACGCATTTGGACATAGCAGATTTCTTTGAGATCCCTGAAGGACAGTTCCCTGAAGGACAGATCCCTGAAGGACAAATAAATCATCTGACTGGTGATGGATCTGTAGCCAAAGAGACTTAAATACATTTTAAGTTATGTCGTTTGTAATAGTTTGTATGTTTAATATTATTGTAGTAATACTAGTAAAGTTTTGTTTTAATAATAAAGCATGTAATATATGATGTCTGTTTTTATCTATGTTATTTTATTTTGAAGAACACATGGATATCCCTCAAATTTTATTTGGGTCAAAGATCAATTCTAAAGATATTTGCGTAATTGATAGTGGAACAACACATGCCATATTCAAAGATCGAAAATATTTTTCACACTTGATAATGAGAAAGGCATATGTTTCTACTATTTCTGGTAATACTAATTTAATTGAAGGCTCCGGAAGAGCAACTATATTTCTGCCTAAGGGAACAAAACTTATTATAGATAATGCATTGTTCTCTTCCAAGTCCATAAGAAACTTGTTAATTTTTAAAGATATCCGCCAAAATGGATATCATATTGAGACAATAAACGAAATGAATAATGAATATCTTTGTATTACAAAGAATGTCTATGGCAAAAATATGTTTTAGAAAAGTTGCCAACTTTATCTTCTGGCTTATACTGTACAAAGATTGGTACAGTTGAAGCACACTCTATCGTAAACCAGAAGTTTACTGATTTAAATAATTTTGTGCTTTGGCATGACCGTTTGGGTTATCCAGGATCAATAATGATGAGGCGAGTCATTGAAAATTCAAGTGGGCATTTACTTAAGAACCTGAAGATTCTTAAAAGTGATGAATTTTCTTGTACTGCTTGTTATCATGGAAAGTTAATCACTAGACCATCACCAACAAAGGTTGGATTTAAATCCCGTACGTTTTTAGAACGTATCCATGGGGGTATATGTGGACCTATTCATCCACCTTGTGGGTTGTTTAGATATTTTATAGTCCTAATTGATGCATCTTCAAGATGGTCTCATGTGTGCCTGTTATCATCTCGCAACCTGGCGTCTGCGAAATTGTTGGCACAGATAATTTGATTAAGGGCACAATTCCCTGATAATCCTATTAAAGCTATTCGCCTTGATAATGCTGCAGAATTTTCATCCCAAGCTTTTAATGATTATTGTTTATCAGTCGGAATAAGAGTTGAACATCCTGTAGCTTATGTTGTTACTCAAAATGGCCTTGCAGAGTCATTTATTAAACGACTACAATTGATAGCAAGACCGTTGTTAATGAAAATAAAATTGCCCACTACTGCTTGGGGTCATGCTACTTTACATGCAGCATCACTTGTTCGTCTCAGACCGACACATTATCATGAATTCTCCCCGTCACAATTAGTTTTTGGCCATGAACCGAATATTTCTCATCTACGAATATCTGGATGTGCTGTATATGTGCCAGTTGCACCACCACAGCGCACTAAGATGGGACCCCAGAGAAGGCTGGGAATATATGTTGGGTTTGAGTCGCCCTCTATTATTCGGTATCTTGAGCCATTAACGGGAGATTTATTCACTGCTCGATTTGCAGATTGTCGATATGATGAGACAACTTTCCCACAATTAGGGGGAGAGAAAAAGGAAATAAATAGAGAAATTATGTGGAAAGTTCCATCATTATTTTATTTTGATCCACGTACCCCCACATGTGAAAAAGAGGTCCAGAAGATCGTTCATTTGCAAAATATAGCAAATCAAATGCCTCATGCATTTACTGATTTGAAAAGGATTACTAAATCACATATCCCTGCAGAGAATGTACCAATTCGGATGGATATCCCAGCAGGACCATCTAGTAGTATCATAGCCAGTGAACCTAAAGCACGCCAAGCGTGGTAGACCACTGGGTTCCAAATATCGAAATCCTAGAAAAAGGAAAGTGACAAATGATCAAGATGACACTATGAAAGAATCTCTTGAAGAGAACCAAAATCTTATTAATCCTGAATTTCCTGAAGAAATTAATGAACCTGAGACTCAAGTGAGTGAGGAATATTTAATAAATTCCATTGGTAATGGAATAAATTTGAATCTATCAGAAATAGAGGTGGATGATGTTTTTGCATATAGCGTTGCACTTAATATTATGCAAGATAATGAGGATTTTGAACCTCAATCTATTCAACATTGTCGACAAAGAAATAATTGGCCAAAATGGCAAGAGGCAATTCAAGCAGAATTGAGCTCACTTGCCAAACGTGATGTTTTTGGACCTGTAGTCCAAACACCTAATGGTGTAAAACCAGTTGGCTTTAAATAGGTCTTTGTGCGTAAACGAAATGAGAAAGGTGAAATCATAAGATATAAAGCACGCCTTGTTGCACAAGGATTCTCACAAAGACCTGGTGTCGATTATGAAGAAACATATTCACCTGTTATGGATGGGATAACATTTCGATATCTCATCAGTTTAGCTGTACATGAAAAAATTGAAATACACCTGATGGATGTAGTTACAACATACCTATGTGGCTCACTTGATAATGAAATTTATATGAAAATCCCTGAAGGATTTAAAATGCCTGAAGCATATAATTCAAAGTCTCGGGAAATGTACTCAATCAGATTACAAAGATCTTTGTATGGTTTAAAACAATCAGGGTGCATGTGGTACAATCGCCTTAGTGAGTACTTGATGAAGGAAGGTTATATAAACAATGTCAAATGTCCATGTATATTCATAAAGAAAACAACATCATAATTTGTTATACTTGCTGTTTATATTGATGACATAAATCTCATTGGAACTCCAGAAGAGCTCCAAAAGGCAATTGATTATTTAAAGAGAGAATTTGAGATGAAAGATCTTGGAAAGACAAAACTTTGTCTTGGTCTACAAATTGAACATTTAGTAGACAGAATCTTCATTCATTAATCTGCCTATACAGAAAAGGTCTTGAAACGATTTTATATGGATAAAGTGCATCCATTAAGTACTCCAATGATCGTTCGATCCCTTGAAGTGGATAAAGATCCGTTCCGGCCTCAAGAAGAGGATGAGGAACTTCTTGGTCCTGAAGTACCATATCTAAGTGCAATTGGTGCACTTATGTATCTTGCTAACTCTACAAGACCTGATATAGCATTTTCTGTTAATGTTTTAGCAAGATTTAGTTCTGCTCCTACACATCGACATTGGAAAGGTATCAAACAGGTATTGCGATATCTGAAAGGATCTGTTGATATGGGTTTATTTTATTCTAACAAATATGGTGCAGATCTTGTTGGTTATGCAGATGCAGGCTATTTATCTGACCCACATAGGGGTCGATCTCAATCTGGTTACCTCTTTACATGCGGAGGTAATGCCATATCATGGCGATCTACTAAACAATCAATGTATGCTACTTCTCCAAATCATGCTGAATTAATAGCTATTGATGAAGCAAGTAGGGAATGCGTATGGTTGAGATCAGTGATTCATTTCATTCGAGAAAGATGTGGTCTTAAATGTGATACCAAAATACCCACGATCTTATATGAGGACAATACTTCATGCATAAACCAATTGAAGGAAGAAATTATAAAAGGAGATAGAACAAAGCACATTTCACCAAAGTTCTTCTTCACACATGATCTCCAAAAGGATGGTGAAATTGACGTGCAACAAATATGTTCATGTGATAATCTGGCGGATTTTTTCACTAAATCTTTACCGCCTGCAACTTTTGAAAATATGGTATACAAGATTGGAATGAGAAAACTGAAGCACATTGATCGAAGTTTTTATTAGGGGGAGTAAAATACGCGTTGTACTCTTTTTTCCTTAACCATGTTTTTTCCCACTGGGTTTTCTTGGTAAGGTTTTTAATGAGGCAACTGATAATGCGTATTGCAAGACAAGTGTACTCTTTTTCCTTCACTAAGACTTTTTCCCACAGGTTTTTTCTTAGTAAGGTTTTAATGAGGCACATTATCTATTAATGAACATCCAAGGGGGAGTGTTATGAATACGTTGTATTATGGATGTCCATTACTCCCATAGCTTCCTGAAGAAGCTAGATCTACAACCAGCTTACAAGCAGACAGCTGACAAGCAGCTTTATGAAAAGCCTTGCAGCAGCTTCTAGAAAGCCTTGCAGCAGCTTGAAGAGGCTTGCAATCAAGCAGACAGCTTACAAGTAGCTCATGCAGACAGCTTGCCAGCAGCTTCCTGAAAAGCTTTGCAGCTGCTTCTTTTCTTCTATAAATAGGAAGTCATTTCAGTTTATTATGTACATCTGTTTGAAATGAAATAATATATCAGTCTCTCTCTATACAGTTTCTCTGTTTTATTTACTTTACAGCTTTTATTTCACAACAAGATGTGAAATGATTTTCAAAAACCGATCAAATCACTTGAACTGCTGCTTAAGGTCTATTTATTTTTACTAATAAGAGATGATTGGATTAATATATAAGTTATAACCATAGGTAATAATTAGAATTATTATTTTTTTCTTTGAAAAAATGAAATATATGAGATAACCTAATACTATTTAGATCTTGGGAAGTAACTCTATCATATGTTTCCTGGTAGCAAAAACACTTCCATTTTCCTTATCTGTTGCACCCAAGGTTATTATTTTGGTTTAGTGCATTCTCGGAACATTCATGACAGAATTGAGAACTTTTCTATTGGGTGTTTGTGCTGCTGCTAGGTGCAATTGGTAACTAATTAAAGATCATGGTGAGAATAAGTAATTCTTCATCTTTAATCAAAAGTTTCGAATTCCATTGTAAAAATTAAATCATATCTGCATTAAGAACAAAAAAAAAAGTTACCACTGATAGAAAAGGAATGATTTTGCGATGTTATTGCCAAAAACATGTAAAAGTTAAGCCCAAAAACCCACATAGAAGGCAGGAAACCTTGACATTATAGCCAAATGAAGTACTAAATAGTATTAACCATAAAATGACAATAACACCAAAAAGAGTTTGTTCAATAGCAATAAAACTATTAGCAAATTATTATAGAATCTAATACTAGTATATCATAATCAACCAAATTGAGAAATCGTTGCCCAAAAATAATTGTAATAGGAAAAAAGTGACATTCAAGTAACAAAAAATAAATATAAATTTAACATGTATTTATTTTCATTTAAAATAGTTGTATTGTTTTGATTAATTAGTGTAAAAAGTGGCTTACTTAGGTCAAAACTTCTTGTTATGGTAGCAGCATTTGTCTGAAAGTTAGTAAATTCACTGAGAAATAGCTACTTTCGGACAAGTCCCAGCATAAAATACTGAGATCACTTAAACACCAATCTCAATATAAAACACTGGGACTTTGAACATTATACTGAGACTTTATATATATAAAGCACCAGGGGGACTATCCCATTATAAAATAATAGGACTTTGAACATGTGTAGTTCAAAGTCCCAGTATAAAAATCCGGGACTAGTCGGGGCTGTTTGCCAATACTAAAGAAGTGTATGTGCGCGCGGTGGCTATTCCTCAATTAATTCTGAAACGGTGGATAATTCTTATTTAACGCATCCAAAAATGACTAAGCATCAAAATCTCCCGAAAGTTTCATGGCTGCTATGATGAGGTGTTATTATACATGTATATTCACATTTCACATTTAAATCTTATTAGCTGTTATAAGCAAAAAGTATGCAAAAAGTTATTTTGCCATACTTTGTATGTTATAAACGGAAATAAAAAATATGCTAATTTAGAATCTCAACGGATATACATATTTCATTATTAAAAAAATTCATAACTAGTTGTACCGTATTTAATTTAAATGATGATTATTAGAAAACATTTGGTCAAATCTCTGATGGTTATCATAGAAAATTTTACACTGGGGCAGTTTACATAACCATACAAACTAACATTTGCTCACTTGGGCAGTTTACACAACTATACAAACTAACATTCTTTTTCACACAAAAATATCAATATTATCTCATTTTCAAAATATAACAATATTCTTCAATACATAGCAAGTACATATAAAAATATGATAAATCCTAGATCCCCCTCCTACACTATCATGCTGCCACCTTCCATGACTGGCGTTGCCTCCGGCAGCCGAAATATATATATATATAATTCTTTTTGGATTTGTGTGTATTTTTATTGTATGTACAATAATACACTGTGCATATAGTGAAAATACAGTAGGCATACACCCCATACGATTATTATATGTTTGTATATTCTCTGTATGGTTATTGTATGCACAGTGTATGCATGAGCATACATAAGACATACACGCCATATATAAAATGGAGAAACCAAAATATATTCTATATATTTATTGTATGTTAAATGTATACCCATTGTATGTCCGATGTATATTCACTGTATATAATGTGCATACACATAACATATAATGGGAATACATATGTCATACATTCCCTACAATAAACAACCACGAATTATATATCACAACCACCGTAGATCCGCCATATCCAACCGGAAAAACTCAAAAAAAAGGGGGGAAAAAAAGAAGAAGCAGCAACAGCACAGCCTGGAACAATGTCACATGAAAACGGTGGAGCTACAGCTCTATCAACATTGACTAAAACAAGCAGCGCCAGTGATCGGAAAACTGTTTCATTGTCGTCGACGCTGCTATGTGATGTATCAAGCTGCTGTCGGCGTAAATGTTGACGGCGACGAGAAGTTTTCTGTTAAAACAGGTGACAACGATGAGAAGTTTTCTGGAAAAACAGGGGCGATGGAGGTGGGGTCTGGCGATGCCATTGACATCGATGCAACCACATGTGACAGAAACGTCGTGATGGACGGCAGAATACTGCCTTCGCCGGAGCAGGCTGAACTCCGGTGGGGCGGGTGCTGACGAACTTGGAGAAGGGGGAGTGGATAGAGAAGAGAGAGGGAAGAGAGAACAAATGGAAAATAAAATCTAGGGTTTTTTAATTATGCTATGTTTGGTAGCCTAGTTCAAAAATATTTCTATGTTTGGTAAAGTAGTAAAATATTATAATATATTTTAAAAAAATTTCCTACAATCACACTGGGTGTAATTTATCCATTTCACTTCCTCTCTCTCCATGCCCTCTATCCACTGCCCTTGCCCTTTTCCCCTCGCCGACGCCCCTGCCACCACCACCAAATAACCACCCTGCTGTCCTTTTGCTCCAATGTAAGATAGGCATGACAAGGTAAGATAGGCATGCTTTGGTATTTTTTTGTTCAAAGTTCATGTTTTTCTATGTTTTTTTTTTTGGTCAAACACAGAGATATTTCATTAGAAGAACTTAGAACATAGTTACATAGTTACATAGATATATTAGTAGCATCTAATACTGATAGGTTTCCAAGCTTTGCTAGATACGAACACACCGTAGTGGATACTTTTTCCTAGATACTATACCCCGCTTATCATTTCTAAGAAACTTAACCACAAATCGAGGGGGTGATACAAAAGATACTAGATTTTGGATTGAACTAGTGAGAGCTCCTTGCTGCGCTAATGCATGTGCCACTTTGTTGCCATCACGGTAGCTATGCCGAACTGTTGGAGTCCCCAGTGTCATCAGCAAGAACCTGCATTCCAAGAGTAAATGAGCATAAAGTGGTTTGGGTGTATTAAGCAATTCTATGATTTCAGTGGAATCAGTTTCCACTTCAAGGGGAGTGAGACAATTGTCCTTTGCCAGAAGGAGACCTTGCTTGAGAGCAAGAAGTTCCATGTATGTATGATTAAAACCTGCAGAGAATTGAGAAAAACCAAGGACCCAATCCCCAGAGTCATTTCTAAAAACTCCACCTATGCCACCAGAATTACAATCCCTAAAGGATCCATCTATGTTAAGTTTATAAAAACCCATAGGTGGAGTGTGCCATTTTACGAAAACTGTAGTAATATTTTGAGAGCTAGTGAAGGAACTAGTTAGATATTGTAATTCCAAGCAGCGGTTATAAACAACAGATACAGAAGGGTAGACTTTGGTAGAGTGATGAACATTATGGTTTCGGGTGAGCCATAAGTGTCAAATACTAATAGGCCAGAAAAGATCCCATGAAAGGTGAGGATGCAAAGTTGGGTAGTCTGCATTTTTAAGATGAAAAAGGCAGTGGTCATTAGTATTAGCAATGTAGTGAGAGTTAATTCCTATAGATTCCCAAAAGGATATAGCTAACGGACAGGTAAAAAGGATATGTGTAATAGATTCAAAAGCATTATTACATATTTGGCAAATAGAGTCTGAGGTAATGCCAATGCTAAACAGATAATTCTTGCAGGGTAGACGGCTAAGAGAGCATTGCCATAAGAAGAATTTAATTTTATTTAGAGTATGAAGTCTCCAAATCCAACTAAAATCCATAGAAGGAGTGACAGAGGGCCAGATTATATTATATGCAGATGCACTGGAAAAGAAGCCATTAGAGGTTAAGGCCCAGTAGGGGATATCATAAGACTTAATTAAACTAGGAACAACTGTAGCACAAATTTTAGTGCAAATAAACTCTGGGAGAGGATAACTTATCTTAGCCAAATCCCAATTATTGGAATCAAAGATATCGCTTACACGAAGATTGAGGTCTGCCTGTTGCAAAGGCCCTTGTAATAAAGTATTAAGAGGAGGGGTATTGGGAATCCATCTATCAATCCAAAGTTTGATCGATCGTCCATCACCTAGAGACCAAGTAAGACCTTGACCACAGATTTGCTGGCCTTTAAGAACATTTTTCCATATAAAGGAAAAATCATTAGAGCAAGTCTTAGATCCATATTTTCTAGAAAGAATAGAAGCCCATAGAGACGTAGGATTTGTTCGAAAACGCCAAGAGAGGCCAGTGAGCATAGCTAAATTCTTATCTTTGGCCCATTTAAGGCCTAGCCCACCAGAAGCTTTGGGTTGAGTAAGAATATCCCAACTAATGTAGTGAAGCTTTCTCTGAGTATCAGTAGAACCCCATAAAAAGTCGCGCTGAATTTTGTCTATCATATTAAGAGTGTGGCGGGGTAAATTAAAATATTGCATTGTATGGGTGGGGATTGCATTCAAAGTAGCATGAACAAGAGTAGCTCGACCAGCCATAGAAAGGAAATTTGATTTCCAAGAAGCCATACGAGAGCGCATATTATCAATGATGTATTGAAAGTCTTTGGGGCGGTGTTTTTGATTCAAAATTGGAAATCCTAAATATTTACCAAAATTCGAGGTAGGGATTAAGTCTAAAATAGCCAAAGTTTCCTCCTGAAGCACAGGTGGACAGTTGGAGGAAAACATAATTTTTAGATTTAGATTTATTGATATTATGCCCAGATAACTGGCAGAATAAATCGAGGCAGTGTTTAATGGATTTCGTAGTTTTACTATTAATAGTACCTATTAAAGTAAGATCATCGGCAAAGAATAAATGGGATAGATCTGGGCTACTAGGACAGATTTTTATAGGATCCCATAATGCAAGATCAACATGGTGATTTATATAGTTTGAGAGTAATTCCATAGACAAGATAAAAAGATATGAGGACATAGGATCGCCTTGACGAATGCCTCTAGAAGGAGAAAAATAAGAGGTGTGGTAACCATTAACTAAAACTGAGATTTGGCTAGTAGTTATACAATTCATGATAAGCCTGATAATATTAGGAGGAAATTTAAAATAGAGCAAAGTGCGATAAATAAAGGACCATTCTATTCGATCAAAGGCTTTTTCGAGGTCTATTTTGAGCAACATCTTACACTTAGAACCCTTGATTTTACGAATATGGTTTACTAATTCTTGGATAATGATGGCATTATTGCAAGTACGGCGACCCGTCAAAAAAGCACTTTGGCAAGGACCTATGAGATCATGCAAAAAAGGCTTCATTCTATTGACAATAATCTTAGTGATAATCTTATAAATGGTATTGCAAAGGCCGATGGGACGAAAATTTTGAAGATTGTTAGCATTAGGAAATTTGGGAATCAAACAAAGATAGGTTTTATTAATGTCAGCATCAATTGCCCATTTGCTAAAGACTTTGTGACAATAATTTAGAATTGTATCACCTACCAATGGCCAAAATTTTTGAAAGAAAAATGGATGTAAACCATCAGGCCCAGGTGCTTTAGTTGGTTTAAAAGAGTAAACTGCAGTGAGAACTTCCTGGTCCATAAGAGGTCTATCTAGTATAGAAAGATCAATAGAATGAAAACTAGTAGGGCTGGAGCAAGTGTCCTTCCAATTAGAGGAATTATGAGAAGTGGTAAAAATGCTGACAAAGTAGTCAAAAGTGTGATGAACTAATTCAGAATGGTTATCAATCCAGTTCCCATGAGAATCTTTAAAGTAGGAAATTTTGTTCATGCGCCTTCTATTAATAACAGACATATGGAAAAATTTTGTATTCGCGTCCCCTTCATTAATCCAGTTTACACGAGCACGTAACTTCCAATATTCTTCCTCCTGCCTAAGGATATTATTATACTCTTCTACCAAGGAAATCTCTAGATGTTGGAGAAAAGGGCTGGTAGTATAGCGATTAGACTGCTGAATACCAGATATTCTAGCAAGGATAGTCTTTTTTTTGCCTCTTAATGTCACCAAAATGAATTTGACTCCAATCTTTTAAACGAGTATGAAATTGAGGGATGGATAACAAGAGATCATTGGAGGACCAACAATTATTAACAACATCAGGAAAAGAAGGGTGAGAACACCAAAACGATTCTAGCCGAAAAGGTTTCTCGTTTGGGATTTGGACAGGCTTACTAAGAGTAATGAGGATAGGGTTATGATCTGAATGGGTCTTAGGAAGGTGAGTAATAACAGTGTCAGGATATAAATTAATCCAATGATCATTGGCAAAACCCCGATCCAGACGTTCTAAAATAAGACCTTTATTGAATTTTCTACGATTAGACCATGTATATTTGCTACCCTTAAATCCTAGGTCTTGCATCCCACAATAATTTAAACAAGCTTCAAACCTAGAGGATCTATTGAAATTCACAGATCTACCACCCCACTTATCATTAGAGTCTAAAATTTCATTGAAATCTCCCCCAATAAACCATGGACCAGAGTATCTATCATGCAAGGATTCTAGATTTTTCCAAAGATTAAAGCGATCAGCAACCTTAGTACTAGCATAGATAGAACTAAAAAGCCAAGGATGGTGGTTAGGTCTTACCCTAACTACAACACGCAGCTCCTGAGAAGTAATAACCGGGTCATAAAGGTGAACCCTAGCAGTGTTCCACATCACTACAATTCCCCCAGAAAGACCTTGCGCTGGCTGCTCCAAATATTCATTAAAAGGAAGGCCATCAAGGAGAGAACGATGGTTAGTCATTTTAGTCTCCACAAGAGTAACAACAAAAGGGTTATGGGTATCAACCAGATCCTTAAGGTTGCGACGAAATTCTACACTATTACCACCCCTAATATTCCAAACAATGAAACTATTGGTCCTGTTCATCATGTTGTTCACTGGTATTTCCTTCTCCAATGCAAACTCTTGGTTCTGAGATATCGATGGATACAGAACCACTGCTACCTTGCCTACAGCTGGGTTTACTGTTGGTCTTATGTCTATGGAGCACTTGTAGAGTGCTAGGGGACATGCCAGGATGAATTTTTTGTCCTCCAACTCCGGAAATAGCATGATTTTGGCTTCTCGTAGATTTGAAAGCTCGGTGAACGAGCCTTGTGGCATCACTGGATCTGTCCTTACTAGATTTTCCCCTTCTCGTACGGGAACATTGAGAGGATTGGGAATCACTGTTGGGGTAGGCTCCTGGAATGTTGGTGGAGTCACAACAGATGGTTGCATGTTCATGAGAGGAGTCTGATCTAGTGGAGTCCAAGGGTAAAGGAGCGGCGTTAAATTCCGATCCATAGGAGGAAAGAAGGGAGTTGAATTTAGTTGTCCCGGCTGGATCAATGGATTGAAGTGATGAGGAAGGTCCCACTGAGCTTGCATGTCGTGAAAGAGAGGTGGGGCCATTATTGGAGCTAGGGGACTCAAAATATTCCACAGCCACACATGATTTTGGTAGTTCTCCATAGCCAACTTCATCCCTTCCGTGATTAATTGAGCTAAAAAATTCGGGTCCTGTATTACAATGGCGGCTTCGTGACCTTGCATCTCCACAGAGAACAGAGCTGCATGACCCATCAGACCGAGCTCTATCCATGACTGAGCTTGGTGGGAGTTCGGTAAAGGTTGGGTGGTTAGTATGACAGACTGGTTCTGGAGGTGGGGAGGAAGGTTTGGAAAGAGAGAGTGAGAGCTGCTTGCCATCGGATTGGATGAGATTTGTATTAGCTTTGTCTTTCTCTTTTGGTGAGAGATGGCTGGACTGGCCATGCTCTGAATTTAAAGACTGTTTAAGTAAATGAGAGTGAGAGTGAGAAGTTGGCGAAAGATTTGCAAGATCAGTTATGTAGGAAGTTATTTGCATGTTATCAACAGAGATTGGCTGCATAGATTTATTAAGATTGGAAGGGTCTATTTCCATAGACACTTGGCGCATAAGAGCTGCCATTTGTTCATTTTGTTTGTTTGTTGTAACAAGTTTTGGGCAAATTCTATTAGAATGCAGTGCATGAACTGTCTTATTCTCAGAATTGGAAGGATTAGTGTGAGTCTCAACGAATGATTGAGAGACAGCTACTTGAGAATTGTGGATGAAGGATACGTCACCGACACGTGGCTCCTCGGGAGAAATAGAAACAGTGGGCATAGTAGTCGAGGATGGAAATTGGTTTTTTGGCTCTTCACTGTCATCGATAGTGTCAGAGGCATTAGTTAAGTTAGATAATGTAGAAAACTGATTGAAAGAAACAAAATCCTTTTTATCTGGATTTTTAATAATGGTATCTATTCGAGGAAGTTTTATATTAGTAGGAGATTTCCTGTTATTAACAGTAGCACTAGAAGGAGTGGTGACACCATTTTTATCTAAATTATTTTTCGTACTAGGAAACACATTACTCCCAGAAGCTTTAATATTACTTTTACTAACATAAGTAAAATTTTTTGTACTAAGATATTTACCTGATGAAGCATCAAATAATTTAACGTTTATACCTGGACCAGTAGAGGGCAAAGGAGACATCACTTTTTGTTTATGTGAAGACAGATTTTGTTTCTTCCTTTTAGGGAAAGAAACGGTCTCCCACTTATTAGCTGATAGATTTTTATCAGTCAACTCTGTTGATGCAGTCTTGGCATCGTCTGGATTCCTGTTTACTGAGGATGATGGTTGAGATGAACACTGGTTGAGACTGTGACCCAAGCACCCACAGACTGTGCAAAGAACACCATCTCCTTCATAAATGATATGCTGTCTATGAGCACCAATGTGGATAGTTGTTTTTACTGGAACCTCCAAAGGGACTTCGACACATAAACGGGCATAACGTCCACGAAGTGTAGAGCTAGTACATGCATCGACTTTAAGAAGTCTGCCAACAGAGTTACCAATTTTCTGTAGGAGTTCATGATCGTAAAACTCCGTTGGTAAATGGGGTAACCGGATCCAAATTGCCGAGTAAGTTTGTTTCCCCATATTAGCTACAAAATTAGGCTTCCATTTTTTGACAGAGAGAAAATAGCCATTGATAAACCATGGTCCATGTCGTAGTGCTTTTACCATATTTTCTTCTTTGGAGAATTTGATAGTATAATAATCAAAGCCAAAATCTATCAAAGGAAAATTTTCAGTTGGTTTCCATAGAGCCATGATTTTCGATTTCAGATAGTCATGGGCCAAACGTTTGCCGAATAACTTCACTATGACTGAGTATTTCCATGGTTGGTATATACGTTGTTTGTCTGCATCTGTTAGATCAATAATAGTTTGTGCATTGGATGCAGAGGGAGTGTTATGTAAGTGTGAATAGTCTTCAACGGGAAGAGTGGAAGAACTAAGAGCTTCGTAGTTTAGTAATTTATCTTTGAACGATGGGTCTGGAGAAATAATACTCACGTTGGGAAGAGGATCCGGTGGCTTAGGTGGTATTTGGGAAAAGGAAACATCTGGGGAAGATGAAACAACGGGAGAAGTCATTGGAAGACTAGGCGTAAGAATGTTAATAAAGATGAAAGAGAAAAACGCTGGGGAGGGGTTCTAGAGAGAGGGGAGAGCATCTCTCACTAACATCTTTCTCTTTGACGGATAACAATCTATCTCCCAAATACCATGTTTTTCTATGTTAAATTGGTATGTTTTCACTTATATTTGATGTTTTTTTCGTTCAAATATGGCAATTTTCGACTAGAATTTGGTGTTTTCATTATTTTTGCACTGTTTCCGGTTAGATCTAGTATTTTCCTGTAAATTCTATTTTTTTCTAATCTTTTAATTCAAGTGTATCTCACTATGTCTTCACTGTTTCTGCATTATATCTAACTATTTATGCATTGTATCTAACTATTTCTACATTGTTTTTTTAGGGTTTGCAATGGAGACAACACGTGGCGTCGGCGGTGGGAGGGGGTATCGCGGGAGGGACCTGTGGTGGAAGCTAGAGTTTTGCTTTTTTAGCTGTTTGCAGCAACTTGTATATATAAATACTGTTATGTTTTGTAATATTAGTAATATTGCTATTTTTTATAATAAAGTGTGTAAAATTGTATATAAATGCCAAAAAAACCCTTCATTTATTTAGTTTAACTTTTATGACGCTCAGTCAAGAAATGATACATTGGAAAACTTGAAGATAAGGGGTTCGTGATTTGATCAGTGATTTGAAATTAAATTAATTTGAAGTTGGAATTTTGTTTATACATACAATTCGTAAACATGAAAACCCCACAGATGTTTGAAAACTATCAATATCCCCAAATGTTATACAATTTTACAAAATGAGCAAATCATAGTTCATAAATAAGATACCAGAATATCTAAGGTGCTACATTAATAAATTATATATCTCCACAATTCTCTTATAAATAAATGATTACATGTTATTACAATGTTTTTGAGATATACATAAATTTTCAAATACCCACTTCAAAAAATCAACAATAGTAGCAACTAGCTATTCTTTAATATAATCATTCTACATGGTAAGAACAATCTCTTCACGTCGAGCAATAGTAATTTTATACAAAATATAAGATGAGTCATTAATATAAACTTATCAGTCAAGTTTTACATTTAAAAAAAATTTGAATCACCATAAATTTTATATCCTACCTTTTTAGAGAATTTGATTTGAAGTAGAACTTGAAATTTTGTGCAGATTTCATGAAAAATACTGATTTGAAACTATTGTAGTTGAGAAATATAATTACTTGTTATGAAAGTAGTAAACTATGAATACAATTTTTCTTCATGTATTAACCCAGGTGAATGGTGTATTTTAATTTTAATAATTGGGTGAAAAGACCGAAAAAGGTCCTATTTAGAATAGGCTGGGAATGTAAAATAAACCCAAAATCAGAAGGAAAGTGAATGAAATAAACCCAAAATCAGAAGCGCGCATCTCAAATTCTTGCCAACACTCTCTGATTCTCAAATTTATGTACATATATGTATGTTCCTTCTTTTCTCTCTCGCATATTTCCTACATAATTAAATTTTGTCTTTCTTTATTTACTCAACCTTCTTTGCCAACTAAATTTATCAAATTTGGTATGATTTGGATTTGTAACTATAGTATATTGTACAATTCGATTAAGTAAACAATTGTACTACTTCATTCTTTCTAATTTTATTGGGTATTTTGATTATCAAGTGTTCTTCAATCATTGCAGAGTTGCTGACTTAAGATGGGTTATGAATCCGGTAGCACTTCCCGTGATGCCCGTGATGAAGGTTACCTTTTTTCCCCCTCTTCTGTTCCATTTTTCGTTTTACTAATGTTTTCGTTAATTTGTTAAGTAGTCATTTTGTAAAGAAGCACGAGGCTTTTGAATTTAATACTATTGTAGCATCTTGTATACGATATTGCCAATGGTTTCTTAGTTTGTGAGCGTGTCATTGAGTATGACAGAAACCTTGTATCTTAAGACTGGAAACAAATGGGTTTTTTAGGACGCTAGTTGGATGAGTTTTCATCAAGCTATGTTACTTGGAGGTTCTCTGATAGGCTGTCATGTAGCATGGCAATTTGTGGCATTCTCTTTGGGATTATACTGTAACATGGACCACATGGTTTTATAATCTTATTGACCTTGCGCCCAACTCAAGGTCAAAATCTAGCTTATGAGATGAGGATTGCCCAACAGTGTTATCAAAAGCGAAAAGCGCAAAGAAGCGCTAAGGTCTGTTTTGGACTTTAAGCGCAAAGTGCACAAAAAGCGTGGGCTTTAGTGAAGAAAGGCGCAACGGAAGAAGATATACAAAAACATACTTGTACCCAAAGACTAATGAATATAAGCATGAATAACAAATATATGGACAAAGAACTTGAAAAAGAATCAAGATAAAGTGAAGTATCAATTGTTTTAGTGTGACTCTGCACGAATACGTTCATTGGCAATGAGATGTATGCCTTACAGTCTTGATGAAGACACTGAAGCACCCATTAAGCGAGGTGAAGCGCTCAGCATGTTCTGCGCCTCGCTTCAGGACTTAAGCACGCCTTTAATAACACTGTTGCCCAAGACCATATAAGAGACCAACTACCTCACTCCAACTGATGTGGGGAACCCACATCCCGGAACACCCATTAGTCAGTACCTTTAACGTGGACAATATAAGATGAGTGGCCCACATTAGGTAAGCAAAGAATTGGGATGGGCCTCACTCTAGTATCATGTTAAGGAAATGGACTCTTGGGCCTAACTCAACCCCAAAAGCTAGTTCGTGATGTGAGGATTGTCCAAGACTATATAAAGAGACCGAATACCTCACCTACAACCGATGTGGGAAACCAGCAGACCTTTTCTCAAGAAGAACAATGCCAAAAGAGTGAATCTTTAAAACAGTTAGCCAGATTTTTAGAGGAGCTTTTGTATGCTCATTGCAACCTAGAGCAGAATATATGTGGGCTCGAACTTTGTTACACAGTTCCTTGTTTATCTACCATTAATTATGAGTTGGTTGGATATAACTTACGAGGAAGTTTAGTTGTTTTTTATTCCGTGAATTACATGGGACATTCTTGTATTTGCTGGAAGAGCTTTAGATATTAGTATTAATTTCTTGCTTTTGAGGGTTGCTTATGTTTATTGCTCTGCATGTGCCTATTTTCCCTGTTCAATTAAGTGAGAGGAGCAACGCTTGCAATCCTGTCAGGCCGACACATTTCCTTACTTATTCTTTTATTTTAGTTTGATGTGGACTGGGTGGGGGGAGAGAAGAGGGGGATATTTCGAAGAATCCCAGCTTGAATTGCTACTTAAATAATGGTTGGTTGATCTGTCTAATTGATGTATCATGTTTCTTTTGAGGACCCTAGTCATTTGCTTTGCAATATTCCTTGTAAATCAATATTTTTATATAAAAAGATAAAAGAAGGTTGGATGCTTGCTTAGTGCAATGTGGAGCAGGGTTGATTTCTGAATGTACCAAAAATGATAATATATGCGAAAGAGAATGAGGAAGGTGCACCAGCTTAGGACTATGAGTTTCTTGCTCATCTAATGTTTTCCACTGGTAAGAAACTAAAGTGTCTGGTTTGGATTTATCAGATACAAAATTGAGACTATTTTGTCGGCTGGACTAAGGTTGGTTCTAGTGCCTAAAAGTTAGAGAAAGAGAAGTGTCACGTGGTGGCTTAGAAGTTACAGCTTTGTCTTCCAGATAAATGTCGAAGGTTGAATAAAGGAACATTTCAGAGTCTTGTGCTTATATGTTTAGCTTTTCTATCCGAGTTCCTTACCCCAAGGTCAATAAAATTATTTACCTTCAAAAAATTAGAGTCTTGTACTTGGAGCTCAGTGTTCTGCTGAGTTCCTTAGAACAACATATGGTCTTTCTCAAAAGAGCCTCATGTATCTCTGCCAAATCCTTCTTCATTAGTCCTACCTGTTTCTGCCAAGTGAAGAAAGCTAACACTCTCAGTGTGATTTGACTGACATCTATGTCTGGTTCTGCAGATGATGAGGATGAATATGAGGAAGGTGGTGGTGGTAACCGGCTTTTGGGATTTATGTTCGGAAATGTTGATTACTCTGGTGATCTTGATGTTGACTACCTTGATGAGGTAATTTGCTCCTTCTTCCCATTTTTTTCTCCTTATGTAATCGACTTTCAAATAATTTGTTTGCTGTGAGATTCCAAAAAGTATGTTACTAGAGGACCTAAAGTGTCAACAAAATACCAGTTGAATCAAACTGGAAAATTTTATGATGGAATTTCAGCACAGGCAACTCATGTATTTTCTTTGATAAGGTAAATATGTGTTTTTGGGTATACATCTTGTATACAGGCGCTTTTGAGCCTTTTCTCTTAATCAGATTTGATTACTTTCATAAAAAAAGGTAAATATGTATTGAAGAAAAAGTCGGCGAAAAGCTGGACAGGTTACAGTAAAAAGAATTACATGTCCTGGAAGAAAGAATGTCAATCATGGCCTCCGACTCTGAAACATATGCTATTGCCATGTTGCACCAAAAACTAACCAGAAATATATACTTGTATGTGAGCATACATTTTTTTGTTGTTTTTTTGATCAAGAAATAAAATCCTATAGATGAAGGGTAATAAAAAACCGTATACAAGAGTTATACCAAGTATACATTTCTTTTTGTTCTCAGAAATTCTAGCATTTATTTTTTTTCCAAACGACCCATAAACTGCTGCTGTAATGGTTCTCCAAGAGTTAGTGAGGGGTTTAGTAAGAGCCTTTCCTATGCCAAGCTCATAGAAACTCCAAAAGACTTTGGCATGCACCAACGACCAATCAATGTTCCGAATGTTGAACATCAAGTCCCATGGGCAGCTTGGAGTTGGCACTGATTTCAATGACCTTAGCTGAAGGTGGGATCTGTTATATAGGCTTGTTTCGTTACATCCTTGGGAGACGGTGTTAATTTTGTTACAGTTACATAGGCAGAGGGGAAGGGAGTATATTCTTGGGTACCTTATGGAGGACTGGAGGATCAAGTAACAAATTTCTGCATAGTGGAGTAGAAAAAGGTTTTCCCAGTTTGGGTCCCTTTAGTGTCTTAATGTTGATATTTTTTTTAAGAGTAGGTTCGCAATGGTTAATGGATTACATAGAAATAGTTTAATTTTGATGAATCCTTTAAATACTGAAGAAATGGGAAAAGAGCAAAATTGATACACATGTTCATCTAGCTGACCGATTAGATTGGATTGAGGAGTAGTTGATTGATAGTTGATACATTCTTATGTCTTCTGTGTAAAGCTACCTCTGCAGAGAAGAAAAGACAGCTTGGCTTGCATGCAAGGATAGCATCAGACTTGTGAGCTTCATGCTCAATCTTAGTGTAATACATTGACTGATGCATGTTTAATGTCGTGCTTTTTCCTAATCTTTTCAATTTTTGAGAGGCAAGGTATACCAAATGCATAGATGACTGGAAAAACTTTTTGGTTGAATTTGTTTCAGTATTTCCTTTCTTGCTTGTGTGCCTGTTGTAAATGGATAGTTTTTTCTTTCTATTTGAATTTTTACTTGTCGAAAGAAGAGCATAGTTTGTCTGATTTGAGCTTCTTCTGGTGTTTCTTTGCCTATTAAGTGGCCAAGCTATAACTGAATTTATGTTTTTCAGGATGCCAAGGAGCATCTTGCTGCTTTAGCTGACAAGCTTGGTCCATCTCTGACAGAGATAGATGTATGTATCAAAACTCTCAATCTCTATAATTTGAACTTGTTCTTCTGGAAAGTGTAAACCTAACCTTCTATCTCTATGATTTATTTGGATTTATATATTGCGGATCAGGTGGTATAATTATGAATACCTGTTACCCATTATCTACCGAAGTGGTTTTGGTGCTAACATTTTCCCCATGTTTTTACCCTTGGATGTTCAGTTGTCAGCGAAGTCCCCACAAGCATCTACAGATGCTGCCGAACAAGGTACAGGTTGTTTTTCCATGAATGCCATCTCTGCAATTTCTTATTTTCATTGGTATTTTGTTATTTGAAACTTCAATTGTCAATTCCTCGTCCTTCTCTTCTTCCTATGAAGGTTTGCCTTTGTCAGAAGCATTCCAATTGGACATTGTAGGCATACCTTTTCACCTGTAATACATGATAGAAAGAGCCATAAACATTTTATGTTTCTAACATTCTGATAATTCAAATTTCTTCTAAATCTGTAGGGATGAAATCTTTCCTCGCTGAAGTAGTTAAGAGAGTTTCTTAGTCATAAGATGTTTATTCTTAATATGCATCTTTACAAAAGCATGTAAAAACCAAATGACCTGCGCCCTATGGTTATTCCCTCTCACCCCTCCAACTTTCAAGATTCAGAAGCTTGAACCAGAGTGAGAATCTTGTCTCATACTTCTGACATATGCCGTTTAAAACTTTCTACAGCTTCAATGCTTCAAAAATCTCCGTCTGCTTGCACTCACTGTTTGAGTGTGCAGACTAATGTAGTGTCAAAATACATAACTGTTTTAAGGAAATTTGAACTTTACTGAGGCCACAATCTGGAAATAGCCAATTATTAATAAAAGTTGCACCTGACTTAGAGCTAGTATATCATGTGGATCTACATGTCCAATCTCCAAGGTATGTCATATGGGTAAATAAGACCGTGGATGTGAAAAAGCACTATGCCGGTCCAGTGAATTGGGAAATATTGGAAATGATTGCCAAGTTGTTTTTCGTGTTTATGTTTGACACAGATTTTCGAAATAGTTTTGCCAAAATCAAGCTCTTTAGCAAAAGTAAACTGGCTCTGAGATGCTTTGTTTAACATTCTTAATGTCTGTTCGGTGCCAGAAATTCTTGTGTTTCCACCTTTCTTTGTTGCTATGATGTTTGGAGCCTGGTGTTTTAGAACTCTAATGTGCTCACTGCTCAGAGCTCTTTTCACTGTTGCGAGATGAATATGATTCGGACTACACAATTTTTTTTTTTCACACAGAGCTTACGTTCTGTTTCCATTTATCATTTTGAAGCCTTTAGATTTTATTTAAGCAATCTTGTCTTCAAGAGGTAATTTCTCATTGTTTATACCCTTCGCTTTCTAAAGAAGCAGATTATGATGAGAAGGCAGAAGATGCTGTAGATTATGAGGACATTGAAGAGCAGTATGAAGGACCGGAGGTGCAAACTGTAACTGAGGAGGACCTATTATTGCCAAAGAAGGACTATTTTTCAACAGAAGTCTCTTTAACAACTTTGGAGGCTCGTGCTTCTGTTTTCGATGATGAAAACTATGATGAGGATGATAATGAGGTGGAGAACGAACAGGAGGTGGTGGAGAATAACGCTGAAGTTCAATCTACTCCCGGAAAAGGTCAGTTCAAAAGTAATGCTTTTCTTGGGTGAAGATTTGTGTAAATGTCTTTATATTGTTACTCTCAGGTATTCATGGCTGTCTAGAATCTACAATCTTTAGCGTGTAACTATACGTTTTGATATGTCAAATTCCTTACAAGTTGCCACTACTGGATTTATAGGGCTGGTCTTCCCGTTAGTTATTACGCAGTTTTATAACAGAAAGTTGCTGGTCGCCTAAAATGAAATTGAAACCAAATAGATTCAGTAGTTAAGTGGTTGGCCCTTTTGGACATTTACAAACCAACAAAAACATGTGCAGTGCAAATGAAGCTGAACTTCAAACACGAATTAGGAGATATTCAAGCAAATGTAACCCAGCTATGGGATTGTTAAGAAGGGACGTTCGCTTATGGCTTTGGTGTATATGTTTCAATGTCTTGTGCCATTATTTTGTCGTCCTCCATTTGTCTTTATCCTCTTTTAGACTTTTTGGTTGATTCAGCTACCAATGGATCTGTCCTCAGTTTACTTTGGTTTCTAAATATTTTGCAGAACTTTGTTGGTTCTCGAAATTAGTTTCAGTGTGAAGACTGCTTTGTGGGTTTCTTGTTGTGAGTTTAGCACTCATCTCCTCTTAGAAGTCTTAAATAGTTATCATGCAAGGAAGCACAAGTGCAGCTGGAGTTCATGTCGGCTAAATCAGAAAGTGGGAGAAATACTGTTTCTTTCTACTTATTCAAGAAGATAAACAAGAAAATTTGAAATAAATAAAGTGAGAGGAAACGAATTATATTTCTGTTGATACTTCAAATCTTATTTGTTCCCCTTGGGTTTATGTCAGGGATGGAGTTGGTCCGTACTCCTTAGAGCGCTTGGTGTCATATAATGGATTAGCACCCTTTAACTCTGTATTTTATCCCAAGGGTTTTTGGATACACTATCAAAGAATTTTGCCGTATGTAACATTCCTTTGAAGAAATTGTGATCTTAAAATATGAAAATTTGATTGCTTTTCAAGACATGTCTCCGGTATGAACAGTTAACAAAGATAGGTAGATTTACCTTTTTTCTTTTTTCTTTATTTTTTTTACTTATCAACTGAGATAATTTCATTGATACTGGCGAAAACTCCCGTATACAGTAGCATACCAGAAAGATAGAGAAACTTACAAAAATAAATGGTTCTCTACAGAAGGCACCCTTTCCTTAATACATCTGCGCCAAAAAAATATAAGAGAAAAAAGATTATTCTTCAAATTTACAAAATCATGGTCAATCCCTTCAAAAGCTCTCATATTTCTCTCTCTACACTACCCACATAAGAGCCAATGGATCAACATCCCAAGCCCTGCGTCTTCTTGTTTGTCTTTTAAATGCCCAACTGAATAGAGCGTCCTTTACTGTCCTCAGGATATTCCACAGTAATCCAAACCCACCCAAAATATCCCATCATAATTGGCAATGCAAAAGAAGATGGTCCACATCCTCACCTGAGTTTTTGCACATGAAATACCAGCTAATATAGGTGATCCTGTGGGAAAACCGTCTCATCTCTAATTAGCATCGTAACATCCATAGGACTTCACACTCAGAAATGCCTGCCATTCCCTAGCTTCCTCCTCGAGGAGTCCTGGATTCCGACAATAGGGAGATTATCGCATGAGGAAGATGAATAAATCATGGAGTTGCATGATTTCATTTCAATTAGCTTTAGAAATTCTCTTTGCATCTTCACGTCAGACCTATTTGTCATCTTCTTTTTGTAGTGGAGTACAACAACGATGCCGAAGTGATTCTCGACGGAAAGAATATTCCAGAAGATGTCGTATCCACGGATGCTCCTGAATCTAGTGAGGATCTTCGGGAGGTCAGTCTTCTTGAGATTAAAAAGAACTTATTTCGTATGTTCTGATTCTGACGTGTGGCGTTGAAGTACATGGCATCTCTCATTCTTTCCCTCCTTTTGTCCTTTCCTTCTTGTGAAATAGGTAATCAAGTAGTTGATATTTTCACGTCACTTTCTATGCACGCACAATTCTTTCAAAGGCATCTTGATGTTTTTCTGAAATAGGCATAACATAAATAATAGTTCATACTTCTGCGTGACTATTTGTATTTTCAAATTTCAAGCACAGAAGTTGTATTCATTACTGCTTTTAATTTGGCGATAATTTCTTGTTAGTGCTTGCAGGATTGATGATGTAATCTAACGCGTTTTATGAAGAATAGCATGAATTGTTTATTATAGCAGTACTTTAGATATCCGGATTTTTATGTCAGTTAAAATCCTATTATGTTACTACTGCAATCTACAAATTGGTCTGATCTTGAATCTGGAGCACCACTCCCAAACGAAACTTTCAGTTTTATTTCATTTTTCTTTTCTCAATACAGTTTATTACTTTGTTCAGAAGGCAACAATAATAATGCACTCTCTATTTTCTTTTCTGCCTATCTCTGTTCCACTGGAGATCCACATTTTATCTAAAAGTTCTTTGAATTTTTTGAAATATTGTTCTCCTCTGTTGTGTACTTCTAAACTATGCTTGGTATAAGCTAACAACTTTACATAGTAGCCTTATGGAATTATAATGGTCTAACTTTGCTGTATGTTTTGTAATAACTCTTGTTTTCTAAATGGTGCTGCTTTTTTATGCTGGTTGTCAGGAAGAACCCAGTGCTTTGGAAGAGCCCTTTGATGTTCAAAGCTCTGTGCCTCTGCCTGTTCTTTGTGTGGAAGATGGGATGGCAATTTTAAAGTTCTCTGAGATTTTTGCCCTGCATGAACCTCGGAAGAAGGCAGAGAAGAGGGAGCGACGATACGCTGTTCCCAAAGGTATCTTTTTCTAATAAGGAAAGATCTCTTTCTTCACTTCTGTTTAGTAGTATTTGTAAGGTCGAGCTTTTATATAGCACATATCTTGTATTTCTAGATAAATACAAGGCCATGGACACACTGGATATCGTTGAAGAAGATGAAGAAACTTTTCTGAGAGGGTCATATCAAGACTTTCCTTGGTTAAGGATGGCTCATTTACAACAGGATAGTGCATTAACATTGCAGGATAATGAACCAGGAACAGTTCAAAGGACCGATGACTTGACGTCGAAAATTGAGAAAAAGGATTCTTGTTGTAGTGCTAAACCAATGAAAGAAAATTTATCAGTGGATTTTTCTGCTGATTGGAGCTCACCTATTTGTCCTGAGTTCTACCCTCTTGATCAGCAAGACTGGGAGGATAACATTATTTGGGATAATTCTCCTCCATGGAGTGCTAATATTGCTGAGAGTTGTGAGATTTCTGGACCTGATTGTGATGCATTGACTGATAAACAACTGGATCTGGAGGCGGAGTCTCGAAGTTGTCAGTCAGAAATAGAAATTGAACCGCATGAGAAAGGTCATAGTTCCTTTCTTTCTTGCAGTATTTCTGTGGAGCCTTTTGGTTCAAAACAACCTTCAGGGCACCTCGATATTTCATTATCAGATGGAAGATATCACCCTCAGCTTTTGAGATTAGATGCCCGCTTGAAAGCAGATAGGGAAAAGAGCATAGATACTCTGAAGGAGGGAGCTACTGATGAAAGCCTTAGCTGCGATGCTTTAAGGCGTTTTAGCAAGCTTGCATTACAAAATAGAGATATACTGGAGGAATCTTGGGTAGACAACATTATTTGGGAACCCGATCAACCCTTGCCGAAGCCAAAGCTCATATATGATCTTCAAGATGAACAAATGCTTTTCGAAGTTTTGGATAATAAGGATGGCCAACAGCTTCTGCATCACGCTGGAGCAATGATCACAACTGGTTTAGTAAAGCCCAGTAATGGTGATTCTGCTGAGTTATATGGTCTCGGTTTATCCGGGCGTTTCAATATTGCCAATGACAAATTCTATCTGAATAGAAAGTCAACTCAGCAACTAAAATCACATTCAAAGAAACGCACGGCACATGGTCTTAAAGTTCTGCATTCAATACCAGCTCTTAAGTTGCAGACAATGAAGGCGAAGCTAAGCAAGTATGTCATATACTTCATTTGACACTTTCTTATGTAAATGGTTGATTTCACTCGAACTTTTTACTTTTCGATAAGGTGATAACTTTATTGCTGTGGGAAAATTTTCCAGTATACAGGAGATAGAGAACCTAAAAAGAATGGTTCTTTTTACAATGATGCACCGAATATTCACTTGGAACAAAAAAAGAAGAACATTCCCTCATCTGTACTGAAGTATCTTCTCACCTTCAAAAGCTATCCTGCTCTTTTCTTTTCTAAGTATCCACATAAGTGCCAAAGGTGCTACATTCCTTGTTTCTATCTCATTTTTTTGTCTGATGGTGCAATTGAATGTTACATCTGTAACTATAGCTGGAGTGATCTTGTTTTTTTTTTGAAAGGTTAACAGTATATTCATCAACATTAGGGCAATGTTGGCCACCAGATATACAAGCTCCTTGAGCGAAATCAGAAATACAAAAAACTTTCTAATGGTAACTACAAGGATTCTAATAAGTGTAAAAGTGCATCAGTTTCTTCTACATAACTTTTCTTGCACCAAAAGTATAAAAGCATAACACAATTGGACTTGATCTTCTGGATAGGACTTTCCTTGTTTTCAAAGCATCTTCCATTTCTTAAGTTGCAAAATAGCTTTTTAAGTTGCAAAATAGCTTTTTCTTTCTAGTTTCATTTTGGTGTACCCATGAGATTCCGACGTATATAGATGATTGGGGTACTTTTGTAGAGAACTTTATTTTGGTCTAGGTTCCTTTCTTTTTGGTATACTTCTTGTATACGGGGTCATTTCCCCCTTTTTTATTAATTAAATTATTTACCTTATCAAAAAGAGTTGCAAAACAGTCTCTTGTTTCTAGTTTCTTTTCGGTGCACCCATGAGGTTCCAATGTGTATAGATGATTGAGTTTCTTTATAAGAACTATTTCTTGGTGTAGGTTCCTTACCTTGTGGTATACAGCTTGCATACGAGGGTTTCTCCCCTTCCGTTAATAAATAAAATCATTTACCTGATTCAAAAAACTATAGCTGGTAGTAGCGGCAAGGGTAGCTAAGTTGGTTCTACAAGTAGTTTCCTACATGGGAGACTTGACTTCAAACCCCTTACCAATAGCCTTATCAGTTTGAGCCTGTCGCAGCGGGCTTGCCTAGTGCCAGTTACCTCTCTGGTGTGGTAGCGGCTGTGGGTTCCCTTGTGATTTAAAAAAAAAAAAAACTATAGCTGGTAGTGACCACTGTAGTCTGAACAAATTCAGCAGTGTCCACCATAACTAGCTTGCAACTTGTCAATGCAACAATAGGTAATTATGTTCATTACTAAATGTTTCATATGTAACACCAATTGACTTGTGTAGTATTTTTTCCTTCAAGTCTTATGCTGTGAGATTAGCCTCCTTTTCCGTAGACCCAAAAAAACATACTTTACTCGAAGCTCTAGGTATCTTACTGATCAATAGGGGTTTTCTGCATCCTCTCTTGTTAATAGCCGATGATTGATTGACCAAGAAGATTCCACTTTGCTTTCCCTCCTATTTCCAAGAAGATTCCCATGAGGTTTTGAAACTCTGCTATTTTAACATCCTATAGATTTCTTTTGAACCTTAAGTATGAAAGAGTTTCTCCACCTTGTGTCCTTGAGCACTTGACTTTGTTTTTTGGCTCAAGACACTGAAGATTGTTGGAAAGGTATCATTCTGGATTTTGTGGCCACACTGTCTATAGAAGCTAGAAGCTCCGTAAACAGCCTCTCCACCTTGGTGGGGGTAAGGTCTGCTCACATCTCACTCTCCGCCGACCCCACTTGTGGGATATCACTGGGTTTGTTGTTGTTGTTGTACTGTTTATAGAAGCTAATCCTATTTTACTTTTCCACTTTGAACTTCTTTATTGAATTTCTCGATACTTCACTATGTTCCTCCATAATCCACATTTGACAAATAGTACTGATTTGAGTTTGAGTTCATTCTCTCTCCTTCAAGCACCTCTTGTCTTAGGCAGAGCCCAATTCTGTGAATCTCAGTTCACCAGAAGTTCTGTGAAAGATTAGTCTGGATAACCTAAAGTCTGGAGAGATGGAAGAGCTTCTGTCTCTAACTAGCCATTACCTCACCCAAAACAGCCTTCCTCTCTAAATGTTCTTAGTCTTACATACCTCATTTGACACTCTTTGTGTACTTCGGTGGATTTCACCTAATTATATATATTAGCGCTTACGTAGCTAGAAATAACTTTGCAGTTGCAGTTCAAGGAACAAATTTGTCATATATTTCTTTATCAGTTGACTAAGTGTCTGTTTGGTATGGAGGAAATCCGATTTTCTTATGTTTTGTTAGCCTAAATGATTTGGACAACATTTTCCATACCAACTTATTTTCCTCCATTTGGAGGAAAACGGCTTATCCTAAGAATTGTAGGGAAAACATTTTCTTGAAACACAAACCCTAACCCTATCCCCACCTCCTGCCCCAAAATTACCCCACCCTCCCTAGCCCCCAATCCACATACAGGCCCACATCCGTCAGCAGCCACAGATCTTCGTTTCAGTCGCCGTCGCGGGCAAAGCCCACCAGTAACTCAAACATCACCGCTCAATCCTAGAGCCTTCTTCGCCTTACCAGCCGCCGTTGATCGCAGCGACGGCAAAGCCTAATCTCCACCCCTTCGGACTTGCCCTCGATTGTGGCGCCGGTGATTGTACCCAGCAGCTGTCTTGCATAACATTGGAGTTCTCAACAGACCAAAAAACAGAATTTCAGTCTCATTTCGTGCGATGTTGTCTAGGGTTGGTGGTAGGAGGGGTTTGGGGGTGAAGGGAGGGGTGAGTTGGGGTGGGGTGGGGTGGCGTTTTTGGAGGTGAAGGGATGGGTGGTTGGGGTGGTGACATTTTGGGGGTGGAAGGGGTGGGCTGGTGGTGATGGGGAAGTGGGGTAGGGGTGAACACGGAAAATCTTTTTTCTGACTATTTTGCTACCAAACACCAGAAAATAGGTAAGAAATTACTTATTTTCCAAGGAAACGCACCTTAAAGTAACATGCCTTTTCCAGTGCAAAGAACAGTTTGTCCTTGCATTAATCTCTATATGCAAAGGAATTAGCATCTAAGGGCCATATTAGATCTACCTAATCAAATATATTAAGAAGATTTAGAAGTGTGCTCTCTTGAATTTTTCATATGTATTAGTTGCCTGCTTAGTTTTTAATGTTTGGTTATGTGATTTACTCCTTGCAGTAAAGACATCGCAAATTTTCATCGGCCAAAAGCTTTATGGTATCCCCATGACAATGAGGTAGTACTTAAGGAACAAAGGAAGTTGCCTACACAAGGGCCGATGAAAATCATATTGAAGAGCTTGGGTGGCAAAGGAAGTAAACTTCACGTGGCAGCAGAGGAGACCATTTCTTCTCTCAAGTCAAAAGCATCGAAGAAGCTTGGTTTGTAATTTTCTCTTTTTTTTAGTTCCCAACCTTTACTTAAATTTCATATATTTATTACCGTTATATCCTAGCTGTTACTAACTTTACCAGTTTATTTCTTTACAGATTTCAAACTGTCTGAGCCAGTGAAGATAATTTATTGTGGAAAGGAGCTTGAGGATGATAAATCTCTTTCTGCCCAAGATGTTCCACCAAACTCTGTGCTGCATCTTGTTCGTACCAGGATACATTTGTTGCCCAGGGCACAAAAGCTTCCCGGTGAGAATAAGTCCCTGCGCCCTCCTGGGGCTTTTAAGAAAAAATCGGATCTTTCTGTGAAAGATGGCCATGTTTTCCTCATGGAGTAAGTCAACCCAAAGATCTTTATTATGACTTTTCTGTTGATATTCTGGTGACATTTCTTTTACGGTTATGTCATGCTCAACATTGATTAGTACACTATGCCTGTTAAACTGGAAGTAACTTGTGCTCCATCTTTTTGGGGTTCTGTGAAGCTTTGTGGCATTCACTTGACCCTTGGATTGTACAGATTTGGGGCACACGCATCTCGAATGCCATTTGCTTTCTGTGTTAATTGTTCTTACGCATCTCGAATGCTATTTGCTTAGAGGTGGATGTCTTTTCATATAGCAAGTTGATAAATTTGATAGAGGAGCACACCATACGACGCCTTGGATATATTTTTCTGAACACACCTTGGTTCTTTGTTTTATTTTTTGTAAAGCACCTTGCCCCTTGGTGTTAATGATTAATAATGATCTTTTTTTATCCATCTAAAATTTTGTGTAGAGGTAGATACAATCGGATAGATTTAATAGCAAAGCACTCTATATAACCACATAGCTCATTATTTTTCCTTTTGATTGTTGACAACCACATTGTAAATACCTTATCACCATGTTGTGTTTACAATGAAATTTTCTGATTAAAAAAAGAATTTATCCCTTCTTTTCATGTATTTACTACTTTGTGATGTGTATCCTTAATCTTCTTTCTATTCCCAGATACTGTGAGGAAAGACCTTTGCTCCTTGGAAATGTTGGAATGGGTGCAAGATTGTGTACTTATTACCAAAAATCATCTCCAAATGATCAGAAAGGTACCCTGATGCGCAACGAAAATACTGGATTGGGGAGTGTTCTCACACTTGATCCTGCTGATAAATCCCCTTTCCTTGGGGATATAAAACCTGATTGCAGCCAGTCATCTCTTGAAACAAATATGTACAGGGCACCACTTTTTCAGCATAAGGTCTCATCAACTGATTATTTATTGGTTCGTTCAGCAAAGGGTAAGCTGTCAATACGGCGGATAGACCGGATTGATGTTGTAGGGCAACAGGTTATCTACTTACCTTCTCTCATCGAAGTACTTCTAAAGATCTCACTATGTAAAAATTCTGTATCATTTTCTGGGGAATTTATTGCTAAAATATTGATTGTTTTAGTATCCATAAATATTGAACGATGGCAGCATGAAAATTTCTGGGTTCAAGTTATTACTTGATTAAAAAAAATGTTTGCCGGTTCGGAACCCGAAACTCTTAGCTGTTGAATAATAATTTATTGTTCTGAAATTTGGAAGGCACACAAATCGGTCTTCCTGTGAAGGGAATACCTCTGATTTTCTCTATTGTTGCACAGTCCACATGCTTTTCTTCTTGTAGTATTCAACTTGTTCTCTTAGATCTGTTGACCCGAGCTTAATGCTGAAGGATAGACATTCTCTTGATGTTTCATGTGCCTGATTTTTTCTTTGGTTCGATTTCTGGGTTTGTGTGCTGTCATATATACTTGGTTAAAGAGAGGAAACGAGTAGAAGATGGAACCTGCCATTTTTTGGTGCATGTTGATTCATGAACCAAATGATGTGTTAACAGTTCTTGGATCAGTCAGCATTACGTTATGTTTGGTTGAAGTGAGTTCTGGTCAAACTTGAAAAGATTTTCCGACACGTAGGGAATCAGAAGTTTGCCAGATGCATACAGTAGGGCAGTTTTAGTCTGTACGTGTTTTTTCAACTATTAGGATTAATTGCGCAGCAAGTGTTAAAGTCCATAATTTAGCATGCCAGATTGCTATTTGTGTCTTCAATTAAAATGAAGTCCAACTCCCATTGGTAGTAACCAACCATTATTTTGACCATCCCCATCGGGTTCAATTTATTTCTCTTAAGGTTTCATTTCAGATTCTTACTGTCATACTATAATTCTAGTAATAGTGATTAAAACTAGTTTCTTCTGCGGAGTATTTGATTTATCCTTTCTTCTACCATGATTTGGAATTCAATCTATTGAATTGGGGCCTTAACAATTTCATAGAATTTTTTTTTTTTAAAAAAAGTTCATAGAGAATAAAGCAATCTTTGTCATTTAAATCTGTACTGGAGAAGGTAAGGAGTTTGATGCAGTCATAACTCAAGCTTAGTTCACTGCATAATCAAAGTAGATTATCTACATCTTTTGTTTCTGCTTTAAAGAACTTGTACATTTCTTCCGACCATATTAAAAAGATTTCCCTTAACAAACTTTATTCTGTAACCTACTTTTAACACAGATGCATATTCAAAATACGTGCCATTACCATATCTTTTAATGAGATGTTAGGTGGGGGACATGACTGTTAGGCTTCATGCCAATAAGTACATGATGTTCCAGGTCCAAGTTGGGGTAGTACAAGGTCTTGGCTTTAGTTTTCTAGATCTGAAATTAAAAGCTAAAATCAAATGCTCGTTATCTCATGGAATGGGAAGGAAATCTGGAGTTGCAGATTTTAGTAAACATATGTTCTTGTTTCCTCTCTTTTTTGTCTTTGGAAGCAGAGTTTGCTTTCATAAGTTTGGTTAACTTTTTTCGTTGGATTTCTTTACTTTTATTTCATGGAGATATATTGGCACACCTACTAACTCAATGAACTTCCAACTAAACTAGCAAAGTTGCAATAACGCTCAAGGACAATTCACTGTGTCTTGTAGATTTGGAATATGATTGTCCTGTGGATATGCTTTGTGCAGTACACTAATATGTACTTCTGTAATGTGCAAACATGCTTTAGGTAGGTAGATGCTCATTTGCGAAGAGGATAGCCGTGCTTCTTTAATGTGCAAGCATGCTATAGTTATGTCAAAATCTTATGCCAGAAGAAGATGTATCATTAGTATTTTGTGTATAATATCTGATACCTCTTTGCTGTTTCCTTGTTTAATCTGCATTTCCCTGTTATCTTTGAAGGAGCCTCACATGGAGGTAATGGCTCCTGGATCAAAAGGTGTTCAGACCTACATAATGAACAGGCTACTGGTTTATATGTATCGCGAATTTTGTGCTATTGAAAAACGCGGTTTGCGTCCTTTTATCCGTGCGGATGAGCTGTCTGCACAATTCCCTAGCTTGTCAGAGGCCTTTCTTAGGAAAAGGCTCAAACATTGTGCTGATTTGCAGGTACTTTAAGCATCATATCAATTACTGAAAACTTCTTAGTACAAGCATTAGAGGGAAAGAATTAATTGGAAGTTGTCTTTGTTGCACTTCATGTGCTCCTTCCCCTTAGGTTCTGCCATAAGTAATTATTAATGTTGACTCGCAATGCAGAAAGGATCAAATGGACAGCTCCAATGGGTTATGAGGTTCAATTTTCGCATACCATCTGAGGAGGAATTGAGGAGGATGGTTACACCAGAAAGTGTGAGTTCTTTTAAAGATCTCTTTTTTTTTTTTTAATTTCCCTTGTTCTCCTGCCCTACTCAAAAGGTACCCACCCACCCACCACCCCCCCCCCCAAAAAAAATAAATAAATAAAGGATTATGAAAGCATTCTTTACTTGGTGCATTAAGAGATAGAGATGCCGTGCTCATGTCAAATAACACAGGTCGACTACAAAAGGCAAGTTTATCTTTCTATTATGATGGAGTTTTCCTACTTTAGCACATTTGGTTTCAGTAGGAGGCTAACTCATGCCGCTCTCAGCTCTCCTATTAAAAACATTAAACAGAAATCATTAAGAATGTACAAGTTGTTGATGGTCTATAAGCTGTTTTTCTTGTTGAGTAGTTTAAATGGCTGGACTCTGCTGCTATCAGAAATTTAAAGTTCAGACCCTTCCATTTTCATATCGAATAAAGTGGGCGGGGATTGTGATCCTGAAAGTCATTGACCTGGGCGGATACTAGGATTCAAATGTCATTCTCCCAGAATGTAGTAATGTGTTTTTTTCTACTCTGATTGTCTCCCAATTCAGTCTTATTTTTTGATAAAGGAAAAAGAAGAGACTGTATTGGGAGGCAATGACGGTAGCAAAGAAAAGAAAAATTACTACTTTCTGGTTTACTGTTTCACATTGATTATGGTGTTGGTTTTCAACCGTTAATTAGAAATTTTTGTTTTGTGCCTATCCATTGGCTTAGGTATGTGCATATGAAAGCATGCAAGCTGGCCTGTATAGGCTCAAGCGCCTAGGAATAACGCGGCTAACTCTTCCTACTGGCCTATCAGCTGCCATGAACCAGCTCCCAGATGAAGCAATTGCTTTAGCTGCTGCATCACATATTGAAAGGGAACTTCAAATGACACCTTGGAACTTGAGTAGCAACTTTGTTGCCTGTACAAACCAGGTAAATCATACTTGCATCATCGATCTTTGTACTAGTAGTTTTGACTAAATGCTTTCACAAGGCTTTCTTTTGGTACTATCAAATTTGGAAATCTGTGCTTTCCTGCTTGATGATTGACAGCTAGTCATGTCAATATCAGTGAATGGGTAATGCATCTCAGAAACTGCATTTGGTCATTCTTGTGCTTGTGTGGTCAATTCTTGCTGCTCAACCTTTTATCTGGTCATCAGGATGCATCGACATGGAAGTGCCCATTCCTTTTATTATAAAATTCTCTCATAGCTATTCCTGAAGAGGAGCCTTGGAGCAACCGGTAAAGTTGTCTTCGTGTGACCTATAGGTCAACCCTTGGAAACAGTCACTAATGCTTGCTTTAGGTTAGGCTGCGTACATTACACCCCTTGGGGTGGGGCCCTTCCCCCGACCCTGCGTGAACGCGGGATGTTTTGTGCACCGGGCTGCCCTTTTTTTTCTTCTTTCATAGCTATTCCTATTGTATCATCTACTGTTTCATCAAGTTAGTGCTTCTACTATCTCATCAAGCCAATGCTGTAAAATACATGTACAAGTTGTTTACTGTAATTCATGCCATCCTTTCTAGCCTTGGAATTTGATTTTCTTGATACTTTCCTGCAGGATAGAGGAAATATTGAGCGTCTGGAAATTACTGGTGTTGGTGATCCATCTGGTCGGGGATTAGGGTTCAGTTATGTCCGCACCACCTCTAAGGCACCAATATCCAATGCAACGTCCAAGAAAAAAGCAGTTGTTGCCAAAGGGTCAACAGTAACAGGCACTGATGCGGATCTACGAAGACTGAGCATGGAAGCTGCACGTGAGGTGAGTTGATTGGATTATACTAGAATTGAATTTTACAAACTTCCAGCCTTTTTTACCTACTCGGCATTCAGCTCAAATAGTAATTGGCTTCTGTATCATATGTATGTTTATTGATTTGTCAAACCATTGTTGTGATTCTGAACTGACTTTTATATTTATGTTCTGCTAATCTGTGTGGTAATTTGTGAGGGCTCCAGATATGATTTGAGACCCTTGTTTTTTTTTATAAAAGTAATAATTTTATTCATGTTTGGGCTCAGAACAGGCCCGTATACAAGAAGTATACAAAAAAGTAGAAAACCTACAAAAAGATATGGTTTTCTACAAATGTCGCTCAATCTCCTATACAAATTGGAAATCTATGGGTGCTTCATAAGGATATAAGAGAAAAAGATGTTATTTCTTCTCTTAACAAAACTCATTTCTACACCCTCAGAAGCTCTCCTATTCCTTTCCTTCCAAATAACCCACATAAGTGCAAGCGGCGCAAGCTTCCATAGCTTATTTCTCCTCCTTCTACCGGCACTACAACTGAACATAACCTCTTTCACTGTATCACCCAAGATGTACCAAACCATCTAATATTTGAGAACCTAAATGAATGTAACCCTTATGAAAAACTTATGGGAAATAATGGAGTGTTTTCTGTTAAGTCATTCTATGAAAAACTTTTGATTTTGGAGGAATTTGGCTTTCCATATAGCTCGTTTTGGATTCCAAAGGTTTAGAGAGGTGTCTTTCTCTAGTGGTTAGCAACTAGAGGGGTGATCTTGACGGCCAACAACCTTAAGAAGCGGAAGGTCACTTAATGTCAGTCGGTGCCTTATGTGCAAGGAGGCGGATGAAAATGTCGATCATCTACTTCTTCATTGTCCTATTTCCTCAAGGTTATTGTGAGAAGTTCTTAAATTGGTTTGGTAGAGTATGGATGATGCCAGGCACGGCGAAAGTGCTAATGTTCAGTTGGAATTGTAGCTGGAGAATGCGCAGGGCTTAGATGGTGGCCCCTCTGGCACTTATGCGGGTTATCTGGAAAGAAAGAAATAGGAGAGCTTTTGAAGGGGTAGAGATGAATTTTGTTCAGTAGAGGAGTAACCTTTTATCCTTTTTTCTAGCCGGGGATCTATCGGAAACAGCCTCTCCACCTTGGTGGGGGTAAGGTCTGCGTACATCCCATCCTCCCCAGACCCCACTTGTGGGATATACTGGGTATGTTATTGTTGTTGTTGTTTATTGTGTGTCGTTTGAAGAGAATCACTTATCTTTGTAGTTATCCTGCCTTTTCGTATATTCTTGTATACAACCATTTTTTGTCTTGGCCCAAATTTAGTGAATTATTAATGAGATTATTTACTTTATCAAAAATTATTATAACCCTTATAAAAGCTGATTCAGAGCATAACTAGTTCTGGCTTGTTTGAATCAGCCGTCTTTATTTAATTTATAGTCTTGTTGCAGGTGCAAAAATAGTTTTTTATTTAGTCCTATGGCTCTGATGCATAAAAGTGCTCATGTCCAGATTGAACCCCACTTCCAATTCTAGTTTTTTTATCTTGTTGCAAATCGTCTGTGGTTCATGGTTCAGTAGCCAAATGGGTTTTTTGCCTTATCTTTTCACTAGTATGTGTTTCTTATTCTAGACAATGATTTGTTTTCTTTTACTAGGTTCTTCTCAAGTTTAATGTTCCAGAGGAGCAAATTGCTAAACTAACAAGGTGGCACCGAATTGCTCTGATTCGCAAGCTTTCTAGCGAGCAAGCTGAAGCAGATGTCAAAGTTGATCCAACAACAATAAGCAAATATGCTCGTGGCCAGCGCATGTCCTTTTTGCAGCTGCAGCAGCAAACCAGAGAAAAATGTCAGGAGATCTGGGACAGACAAGTCCAAAATCTAAGTGCAGCTGATGGTGAAGAAAACGAGAGTGATTCTGAAGTGAACAGTGACCTGGACTCATTCGCTGGTGACTTGGAAAATCTTCTTGATGCAGAAGCATGCGAAGATGGTGAGGAGGGGAGTCATCAGCCCAAACATGACAATGTAAACGGTGTCAAAGGACTCAAGATGAGAAGACGCCCCTTTCAAGCTCAGGTGGAAGAGGAAATCGAGGATGAGGCAGCTGAAGCTGCAGAACTGTGTCGCATGCTCATGGATGGTATGGAATATGGACATCTCTCTCTCTCTCTCTCTCTCTCTCTCTCTCTCTATATATATATATATATATATATATATATATATATATATATATATGTGTGTGTGTGTGTGTGTGTGTGCATGTTGTATGTATGTATGCTCCTTGGCATTTTAATGCTATAAGCTGCTAGATTAAAAAATAAAGAATGTGGTTAACCTTTTCTGCTGGTGCCACTTCAATGTTTCTTCTGAGTGTTTTTCTTTCTTTAGAGGCCTTTTTTTGTTCGAGGAAAAATCTTTTGAATCCTGGCCTTCCTGGCCTGGTTCCCCCCCCCCCCCCCCCCCCCTCCCCAACCACACACACACACAAATAAAGGTGAGAGAAGTGGAGATAAAAAGCATATGGGTTGGGTATTTATGCTGCTGTTGGTTGGGTTATGTTGCATCAGTGTAGTACGACGTATTTCTAATGCCTATAAGTTGGGACTTTTGTCAAGGATTCGGATCTTGATTATATGTGTGGCATGGTCATTACTAAAATAATGTTCATGTGAAGTTTGCAAATGAAGCAGCAACATTGCCCCTGCTGCAGAGTAGTGTTTAGAATTTTGACTGAAGTCTTGACAAGTTTGAGTTGCATCTTATCCTGGAAAGACTCAAGGACCCTAATTTTGTTTTGTTTAAGAAGATCGGAGGAAATATTACCAAATAAATGTTGATATATCAATTGAACCAAACAATGTAGATAAGGCATCTTCCTACTCCCTTTCATAGATATGAGACAAACCATTATATTAAGGTGACTGTACCCTCTCTATTTCCATAGTGTCATTTTACGCATAGCATCTTTCTTAATGGTATATATAGTCCATTTCTTGTTGCCTTCCAGCAAGTGTAGCTTATTCTTGGGATGTGCTTCTTATTTGGTATTGTTTACTCTAACTACTAATATGCAGATGAGGAAGCTGAACATAAAAAGAAAAAAAAGGACAAAGCCGTCGGGGAGCAAGTTGGTGTCATGGCAGATTCAAGATACAGGTTTGGTAGTGAAAGCACTGACCGGGGTAAAAAACCTCAAATATCTACCAAGCCAAGCATCAAGGCTGATGGTCCAAATGTATCGATTTTCATGGGAGATGAGGAGGTTGTTGTTTTTCCTTCGTCACGATTTTCTTCATGCACCGCTTATACCCTCAAATAGGACATCATAGCCATGCCTTTACTATGTCAATTACCAGCTGGTGCATTTCTCTGATTTTCTTTTTATCTGCAGGGTGAAGGATTTGCTACTAAAAGATCCCTATTTAGCAAGGTGAAACCCAAGAAAAAAGTTGATGTGGATGTTGGATTGTTCAATAAAAAAATTAAAATACTAGGGGATGGAATAAAGGTAAACGTCCATACATAGTTATCTTCTGCAATTCGAAGAATACTTTGAATTAGAATATTTTTTTACCCAGGAGTTTATTGATTCTTATGTGACATGTAACTGATGTGATACTCTCCTTGGATGCAGCCAGTGAAAGAGAAGAAATCAGCAAGAGACAGTTTTGTCTGTGGAGCCTGTGGTCAGGTTCGTTGTTATATTTGAATGATCATCTTATCTTTTGAAAGTTATGAAGGATAGTCAGTTGACTGGTCTCGTTATGCAGCTTGGTCACATGAGAACTAATAAGAATTGTCCCAAGTATGGGGAAGATGTTGAGGCACGAGCAGAAAGCATTGACCTGGAAAAGACTACAGGAAAAACCGTTAGTTCTATGGATCAGTTGGATCAGCCTCAGATCGTCTCAAAGAAAGTCAACCAAAAAAGTGGAACAAAGAATGTGATGGTTGAAGCTCATGAGGATGATAGTTCCACTACAAAGGCCAAAGTTCTGAAGGTCAAATGTGGCTCAACCGACAAGCTTCCTGATAAACCTACTCCTGCCACCTCAATTAATTCTGACATACCAGTGGCTTCAGATGCTGAAACTGGAACTGTACCGCCCCCAATAAAGTTTAACAAAATTAAGTTTTCAAATAAGATGAGAGCTGAGGATGTTCCTATTGAAGTTCAGAAGCCCTCCATTCTGATAAGACCGCCAGCAGAGACTGCAGAGCCCCATCGCAGCAAAAAAATCGTAATTAAGCAACTTAAGGACTCCACAAGTGTGGACGAAAGCATCCTGGAAGGAAGCAGTGGTATGGAGTTCAGGAAGACAAAGAAAATCAATGAATTGTCGTATTTGGACCAGCAGGATATGGAGCACTTCTATGAAGAGGCTTTGGAAAGGAAAAGAATGGATGATAAGCGATTATGGGAAGAGGAAGAGAGGAGGAGAATTGCAGAGAGACAGAGAGAAGAAAGAGCCAAGATGATATATGAGCGACAGAAGGCATTAGAAGAGCAGGAGAAATTAGCTGCAATTGAAAGCTATCAAGATGCCATAAGAAGAGAGAGGGAAGAAGAAGAGCGTCTTAAAGAAAGGAAGAAAAAAAAGAAGCAGCCTGAAATAAGAGATGATTACTTGGACGATTTTCTTCCCAGAAGAAATGACAGAAGAATACCAGAGCGAGACAGGTCGGTGAAGCGGAGGCAACCATTCGAGTCCGGAAGGCAATGTAAGGAGCAGGCACCACCAACAAAACGCCGAAGAGGGGGAGAGGTAACTAAATTTGTTATGCTTGTTCATGTCTTATCTTCTGTAATTTTCTGTGACTGTCCATTTACTATGGCCCTAGATATCTGTTGGAATGCTCTAGCAGACTTGTCCCAATTTGGTTGCATGGTGGCATTGATGAAATTTTCCGAGAAGAGATGAATAGCACTGATTAACAGAATATTCGTCTAGGTGTTATCATGGTGGGTAGATGCTACTGGTTAGCTTTATGAAAAATCTGAGGCTTATGCCTCCTTGCCTGTGAATCAGAAAGGAGAGAAGATATAGGCCTCCTTGCACAGGAATATAGATCATCCATCTACTTAAATAAGTGGTGTTTGACACAATCATATCGAGAGTTGATTCTGGATAAAAACATGCTGATCAGGTTTTTCTTCAGATGGCCCCAGTAGTCACATCTTAAGCGACACATTCTCTTTATGCATAACTCTATCATTGTCGGTCAGTTAGCTGCATGTTAGATAAGTAGGATGATAGCAAGAAAAGGATTTGATCTTATTTCATCTGTTCTTTCTTAGAGTTGCTTGCTTCTTCTGCAATGCCGACGGGCAGATGCGCAGTAGTCTTTTCATTTAACAGAAATGTGGTTGAATTTGTTTGAAGGTTGGTTTGTCAAATATTTTGGAAGAAATTGTTGAGATACTGAAGTCAAAGGTGGAAGTATCCTATCTATTCTTGAAACCAGTGACTCGAAAGGAAGCTCCAGATTATCACATGTATATAAAGCGCCCTATGGACCTATCTACCGTTAGAGAGAAAGTTAGAAAACTGGAGTATAAAAACCGCGGGCAATTCAGGCATGATGTGGCACAGATCGCCATCAATGCACATATATACAATGATGGGCGCAACCCAGGTATTCCTCCCCTTGCGGATCAGCTTCTAGAAATTTGTGACTACTTGCTGGAAGAGAATGATTCCATCTTAGCCGAAGCTGAAGCTGGTATTGAGCTATGATACGTCGTATTTGTACCTTTTTGTCTGTTTGATTTTAAGTGCCAATCGAGAAGGCAGATCTTTAGAGTGTACCTCTGGGTTGACGGAGTGCTTCTTGTGCATCCTTGTTTAGCATCTCTAGCCACTCCAAACATGTTTTGGACGATGAAGACATCATGAAAGAGTCCGAGACTGACTGTAATATACCGAGGTGACGATGCAATGCCGGCCAATTTTGTTCTGCCGCGTGGTTAATATTGAAAGAAAGGCAACAAGACGATGGGATGTGGAAGAGAGGATTTGGGTTCTTGAAGTGTATGAGTGGGAGCTCAGTTATGCGACATATACGTACACTTTATGCTGAACTTTTAGTTATGTAAATGTTAGCAATTACTAGGGTCATTACTCATAGTTCTGTTTGTTCTAGTTCCCCCTCTTCAGCCCTGTAAATATTGTAAAATTTCAGCTATTCAATTGATATCTGCAGGTAGTAGACTAAGGATATTGTGACCCTTCTCATATATTTGGGCATTCGATTCACAAGAAAGGGGGAAACAGAAAACATGCAAATAAATTTAATATGTCAACTTTGGAAAAAAAGGAGCTCTCCATTATAAGTTTGTCAAGTGGAGCTGTCGAGGAAAGATGAGTGTAGCATTTTGATCACGTAGTCGTACTTCCCTGTTCTCCTCTTCTTTGCAGGTGACCCTTTGGTTTTTGTTCAGCACTTATATGCAAATTAGGTCTAAACTACTCTAAATGTTTGTGCATGGTGTTCAGGTCAGATAATATATGTGAAAAAGGTCTTGTTTTAAGGTATCTCTGCTGTTGGATGATTTTTTTCTTTTCTTTTTAAGAATCTCTTATCTTCCTAATTGGGAGGACTTCTGTCATAAGTAAGAGTTGGAACTGCAAAACTTCAAGATTGATAGAAAAATTGGATCTCTTGAAATTTTGTGTTCTTTATCTTGTTTCTAGATGGCAGTTAGTTTATATAAAGAGATCACTACTTTCGCTAGGTTTTATGATGGGGCTAATGTGATGATCACTAAAGGGCAAGTTTGCCGAAAATTGCAGGCATTTAGCAAACAATTGCCGAGAGCTTAATTAGCTAGAACCTGTGAAGATGCGCTAGACACTTGGCTGGTAAATGATTTATACGAGAATAAAATCAAGGTTCACTAATTAAATTTAGGTGATCTCCACGTCATGAACACAGCCCATGATTGCAAGGCACTAAAGTCATAATAATGTATTTTGCCAATCAAATAATTCATGGCAAGTGGCAAATTCAATTTTTTAATCTGACATTATGCTGAGCCTGGAGTTCATGAGGTGGAATTTGTTTTATGTATTTGTATTGGCCAAAATCTAGACGCACGTTCGCCACACGTGATTGGTGACATGGCGAGCATAGCATCAATATCGGAGACAGATTAACAAGATCGGTCCGCGCGGTTGAAAGTCGAGCAAACTCAGAGGTTTAAAAGATTGTCCGGTTGGAGAGCGGGATACAATCATTTCGAAGGCAAGAAAATTGGTTGCAAACAAGAAGATAGGGCTTGTTTCTAACTGATTCCGCATGATTCACGGAGGTGTTGGAAATGGATAAAAACATTATCAAATTATGGAAGAAATGTGCAGAAGGAGAAGTCAATCTAGGGTTAGGAGTCTATAATTATAAATAAGCCCTTCCCCTCACTTGTACGACTTACGTTATTCTAAGTATTCTACCCTACTATAAATATCCATCTACTCTCCACTAGCTATCATAAGTCACCATTACTGTTGTTTTATTACGTTGTTGCATCATTGACGTGTAATATTGCTTTGCTTTGGAGGAGACAGAATCTACTTCCTTCAACGGAGCACGAGCGCCCAATTAATTCAACAAGCGTTATTTCTTTATTTACTATTCCTTTTATTAATCATCATTGCTTCCACTATTCTGTTGGCTATTTTCATTAAATTGTTTAACCGGTTTTAGCTTGATTATTAATTCACGATATTAATAATCTTAAACCGTCTTACTATCTATTAAATCCATTAATACATTTATCTTTCGCTTTCTTTACTAATTATTTCATAGCTAGTTTATAATATTCACGCATTCTTATTTCGAGTGATTAACCAGACAATTCGCTAGTCGCTCGCTTTACTCGCAGTCGCCTATCTAGTTTAATTCGCAGATGTAAGTTTAACGATTGACCAACCGAATTCCCATACAAACGGTTGTATATGGCTCAACTAAATATAAATTTAATTGTGATACCTGAAAGCATATTTTAGGAATACAGTATTGCCTAAGCAAATTAAATGTGCCATAATAAAGGTGAAATTTTTTATGAGTGGCCATTTTTGGACACCCTAAGTGAGTTTTGTCCACCATTTCACAATTCATTGAGAAATAGCCAAATTCTCTCCCGCACATTTATACCCTCTTGGCGTTAAACAACACCTAGACTAGTCATAGTATAAAAATCTGAATCTTTGAAATAAGCTCCAGTAAAAAAAATTTGGAGTTTTGTTCAATGTTTCAGATAAAATTGGAGTTTTATATGTAAAGTCCCAGTATAAAATAATGGGATTCATATTTAAGTGATCCCACTATAAAATACTGAATTTTTAAAATTTTGTTCACAAATCCCAGTATAAAATAATGAAATTTTTACGAATTTGTCTAGTCTCTAAAAAATTTTGCACAGCTGGCTAGTTTTCATTTAGCGTGGTGCAAACAGGCTACCCGACTAAATTTTTACGAAATTTTGATGCGTAGCCATTTTTGGACGCACTCAAAGAGTTTTATCCACTGTTTCAAAATTAATTGAGAAATAACCAAAAAATCACGTGCACACTTACGCTCAATTAATGTCCGAAAAACACCCTCAAACTAGTCCCATAATAAAATACTTGTTCGAAGCCCCAGTATTTTGTTATGGGACTGAAGCTTTATATATAAAGTCCCATAGCAAAATAATGAGACCTTTGAATATATTCCCATAACAAAATAATGAGATTTATCTCATAACAAAGGTCCCATCAAAGCGATAATCTCATTATTTTGTTATGAGACTGAAGCCTTATACAAAGTCTCATAACAAAATAATGAGGCTTTGAACAAAACTTGTTCAAAGCCCAGTATTTTATACTGGGTTAGTTTACTGAAGCTTTATATAAAGTTCCAGTATAAATACTGGGACTTGTCCGAAAGTGGTTATTTCTCAGCGAATTTATTTTTAACGGCTATAAATCAATTAGCGCACGCCAAGCAGTTCCTACGCAAAATTTTTACTAATAAAGCTACTTCAAAAATTATGTTGGGATTGAGTTGGAGTGCTTTTTGTGCGATTTTTTAAATATTTTTTCTTCTTGTGAATTAAGGGGGAAGTGCACGAAGACCTGGCGCATCATTTAAGTGTTAAGTCAATTTTTAAAACTTACTGTATTTAATTTTTAGTCGCTGGGTTTAACTCCAAACCTTCGGGTCTTGAGGTATAACCATGTTTGAAGTTTAAAATAGTGGCTAAAATAGTAATCTTTCACGCAAAGCTTACTGTTTAAGGCTATCAAAAACCAAATTTGAAAAAAAAAAATGCGTTGTCAATTATTTTCAGTGAAATGTATGGGAAATTTGGTTCTATTTATGAATTTATAGGTCTTTGTTATTGGAAAATGAGGTTTTAACTTTTTTATGAGTGATATGCAAGTTTCGACATTAAATTTCGCAATTTTTGGCTCTTTTAGGTCATATTTAGACATAATTTAATTATTTCATCTTGCAAAAATAAATTTTAACATTTTAGGGGTCGTTTGGTAGGAGAGATTATCATAAAGGGAATATTTCATGATCTTGGGATAAAGTTTATATAGGGATTAAAAATTGGACTAAACTTGAGATAACTTATCCTACCCACTATATGAGATAAACTAATCACATATTTGTGAGATAGATTTTATTCCAGTTTATTAATACATCCGACTAAGCATAAGATAAATCTAATTATATTCTTTATCCCGGAATTTTATCCCTCATATCAAATGACCCCTTATTGTAATAGACAAATAGTTAGATGATCATCTCCCCCTTATGGCCATATCCTCTACAAAAGTGATGAAAAAAATTACTTCCTCCGGTCTATATTATTTGATTTTTTTGACTGTTTTCACACATACCAAGGAATTCATCTTTTAGCATTAATTAAAGATGTCATTACTAAATTAACCTTCATCTCTTTTAAAATTTACTCATAGAAAATTGTGAGAGCTTTATGTGTTTAATTTATTAATAAGGGTAACTTTGGAAAGTCAAAACATATTATATCTTGATTTTTGAAAAAATCAAATATTTTGGAACAAAAAAAAAAATACTAAAAAATCATATAAAATGGACTGGAGTGAGTAGTTTTTTAGTTCTTTTGCAAGTGTGATTTAGTTCTATGAGTTTTCAATAGAGATAATTGAATTGACGAAATAAAATTGGAAACTATAAAAATAATATACGAGATTTTATAGCAACTTCTTACCCATAATTTTAATTTTACGAGCCTGTTTGAGTTGGCTAAAAACACTTAGCATAAGAATTACTTTTTTTTTTCCAGCCAACCAAGTTACTTTTTAAGTGCCGGAGTTTGTTTTTATAAATAAGCAGTTATGTGTTTTGATTTGAAGTACTGAAACTGAAAAAAAGAAGTTGTTGAGCTGTTTGGTTAACAAATAATTTTTTTTATGTTAAAGTATTCTTAAATAAATAAAAAAATGGAAGGATAATCTAGATCATTCATTAGTAAGAGTATTAGTGGAATTAGAAAATATTTTAAAGGATAAAAGTGTAAAACTCTTAGTCAGAAAAGCTAAAAAGTCATAAGCTAGGACCCGTTTGGACATAAAACTTGGGGCACGTTTTGACCAAATTTGAAACCAAGATTTTCAAATTCCCTTTTGACAGTTTTTGGAAAAAATACTTTTTCCCACTCACAAAACTTCAACTTTTTTTCAAGTAAAATGCATGTCCAAACACAACTTCAAATCCAAAAACTATTTTTAAACTCAACCTCAAAAACTCAAATTTTCAAATTTCAATCAAATCTATGTCCAAATGCTGGCTTATTTTAGTTTAAAAGCCAGTGCTTTTTGAATAACTGACTTTTTATTTTGATCATATTATTGTTTTCTTTTAGAATTTCATGCGTAACTCCTCGTGTTGTTCCCTTTATTTTTTTAATAAATTTGCCTTTCTGTCAAAATCTTTCTATTAGTGATTGTAATTCTTGATTTTAATAATTTTCAATCGTTTGAAACTTTGAGAACATAGATTTGCCCAAGGAGGGGAGGGGACTAGGAGGAGGAAAAGAGTTTTATAGTTACTTTACAACCTATTAGTTATATTTAAATTAGTAATGGTTAAATGATATTGTCAAAATTGGTAGTTCTTCCTTTTTATTTATAGGTAAGAAATAAAGATGAGGAAAACGAAGTATAACTTTGCAAACTCTGGCTTATTTTAAATTAGGTAAAGTGCAACCCAAAAGTTTAAAGCTTGTTCGCACGGAATATTTGCACCAAATCAAATATACGTATGACACATGTTTATACATGCGTTCTTCTTTCTTAATTATGTAAATTTTTTAATATATATTTTCACCTTATAAAACTATTTTAAGCTGAAAATTAGATGAGTTTGGTGTCAAAATTAGTACTTCGTCCTTTCCTTTGCAACAGTATTTTTGGAAGGACAACGAAAATGATACGATTAAAAAAAAAAAATGTAGATAGAAATCTTCAAAGAAATGAGGAAGGGAAGACAAAGCGAAAAGGAGAAAGGAGGAGCACGAATCAACATTATACAAATTGAGTTATAATGAAACTAGTAGTGGAAAAGTACTAATATTTTCAAAATTAATACTTCTCCTCCTTCCTTTGCATTGGCAACAGAAAGGACAAAATCACAAATAAAATGATTTTTTCAGTGTTAATTTGTTTTACTGCGACTATAATTGATTTAGATCAAACAAATAATGACCATGTTTATTAGGTTTCATGGTTCTCACTTACAAATTAAAATTTTCAACAATACATGCAACATTTACAAATTAATACAACAACAATCCCACTGAATTTCATAAGTAGAGTATGAGAAGGGTGAGATGTACGCAGATCTTACCCTACCAAAGTGGAGAGGCTGTTTTTACTAAATGCTCGGCTAGAGACAAATAAAAACAAGATGCAAATAACATAAAAGAAAGTGATGATATAAACTCAAAACTAAACAAAAATATACCAACACTAACGACAACAATAAGATAGGAATAGCCTATATATTATGATAGAAATCACTCATCTACTATCTAACATTCTATCATAATCTTTGCTCTCTACGTTTTCCTATCTTGGGTCAAGTCATCGGTAATCTGGAGGTGCACCATGTCATGTTTAATAACCTCATCCCAGTTCTTATTCGGTCTACCCCTGCCTCTCTTTAGACCCAATACTATCAACTTCTCACACCTCCTCACTCGGCATCCACACTCATTCTTTTTACGTGCCCAAACCAATGCAACATCGCTTCTCACATCTTGTCCACCACTGAGGTCACCCCACCTTGTCCTGTATGACTTTATTCCTGATCTAGTCTTTCCTCGTAACACATCCATCTAAGCATATGCATTTTAGCAGCCTGAACCTTCTGAACATGAGTGTTCTTGACAGGCCAGCACTCAGCTCCATATAACAAAGCTGGTCTTACAACCACTCTATAGAACTTACCTTTAAGTTTAGGAAGAACTTTCTTGTCGCATAAGACACCGGAAGCGAGCATCCATTTCATCCAACCCGCTCATATACAATGTGTGACATCCTCATCAATCTCACAATTTCCTTAGAGTATAGACCCAAGATACTTGAAGCTTCATTTCTTGGAGATAACTTGAGTACCAAGCGCCACTTCTTCATCTGACTTTTGAGTTGCATCACTAAACTTGCACTCCATATACTCATTTTATATCATACTTAGCCTGAAATCTTTAGACTCTAAGGCATGCTTCCAAACTTCCAGCTTAACATTAACATATTTTACAAATTAATGCGAAACTTAATTCTAAAGTAATGTCTTGTTACGAGTTGTTGCCTCTCGACCTCACTCAATTAGGAGTAATGTCAGCGTACATATTATTTTCCTTAGACCCCACTTGTAAAAATATATTTGAAATGTTGGTATTATTGTGTTGTTGTCGTCTTCGTTTTTAAAGCTCAAAAGGCAAATGAGAACTTTTTTACTTTGAAAATTAGAAGAAAAATATTTTTACTTAAAAAAACACAAAGAATGCTAAATTCAAAAAAGACAAAAGATGACACCATCTTAAATATGCTGACATAATATCACGAAAAATAAACGGCAGAGATTTCCTCAACTCCCAATCAGCTAATTGGTTTGCTTTACAAATTCTATCCAAAGCTGAGGCAGCCACCCAACAGTACAGCCAAAAAAGCAAAAACCAAAAAGATCTCAAACTCTTTTCATTTTACTTAATATTAATACTACTAGTCTTTTAAGTGGACCCCTTTCACTTTTTACCCACCCACCCTCAATAAAACACCCACCCACCTCTAAAGGGCAAAAAAGCCAAACTGTAAAACTGTGTTCAGTTCTCGCAAGAGACAGAAACTGGAAAAACAGTAAAACCTTCCAAGACTCAAAACTAAACTTTCAAGAATTACCAATCAGGTGGCTAATAGTGAAAAACCCACTTGTAAAGTTGTGTTCTTTACATGTATCTGTGGTTATTTTGTGTAAATAATTAAGGGTTTTTGGTGGGGGATCTTGGTTTTTTGTTATTAGGGTTTTGTGTGGATTTTTCTTGAGATCTATGTGTTGTTTTAATTAATTGTTGTTTTTTTGTGGTTATTTTTGGAAAAAAGGCTATTTTGTATAATGCAGACTAGGTATATGGAAAGGACTAAATCTATGAAGAGGAGCTTGGAGGGTGGTGGTGGTGATGATGATCAGCAGCAGCAGCCGGAGCGTAAAAGACCTGCTTTAGCTAGGTATAATTTGTATATTTTCTTGAAGATTTGTATAATTTGTTAATTTTTGTAACTTGAAGGGTGTGTTTTGAGGTAGCTGAAAAAGTTCATTTTCTTAGTTACTTTAACTTGAATCAATTGTGTGAAACTGTGGTACTGGCGTTTATTCCAAGTTTATCGATTGGGATTTTGATGCCGAGAAGGCGAGAACTATAAATGTCGTTTGGACTGTTTGGTTGGTTCATCATTGTAACTACTTAAAACTACTTAATCCTGTTGAAGTAATAGGTGCGACCTAGTGAATTAGACATAGTTCTGATGCTGTAGCTTCTCCTGAAGTCCAATATATAGCTGTTGTACTAATGTGGATTTCTTTTTTGTTGTATTTGTTGATCCCACTGGTTGTAAACTGTGATTCTTTGGACTTCTAATGGCTGTAATCCTTGTATGTCTCTGATGCAACTTTTTTGGTATTCTGTAGGTGAATTCTTTTTTTTTTTTTTGGCTTTGATTAATCCAAGTTTGACATTGGTGTCAGTTTTGAGTCACATTATACCACAAGTTTCTTAAGAGTTTGCTCAATATGCATCTATTTGTATCTGCGAAACAATATACTACTAATGGGCAACAGCTATCGGGTATTTCGAAACTGTTGAACCATTTTCTTTCCGCAGTGTTTTCTTATCTTTTTGTTTGGGGTTGCTTTTTCTTGTTAAAATTATTTGGTGTGGGAGGAGGTTCCTGGCAGGCGGTATGCCATCATACCTGTCATTTACAGATGTTTACCTGTATGGGTTCTCTTCTTGAATGAAGTCCGTGGAACCTATTCTTCGGAGATTATTTGTTTAATCTTAAATAATATTTTATGCAGTGTTATTGTGGAAGCTCTCAAGGTGGATAGTCTTCAAAAGCTCTGCTCATCCTTGGAACCGATTCTTCGGAGAGTTGTAAGATAAATTGCATTAGCATTTGAGTTTTTACGTGTCATCTTTATCCCCTCCCCCCCACCCCCCCTTGCTTTCCCCGGTTATCTTTATTATTGGAGTGATAATTCCTCTCGAAATCTTCAATTGGTTGATCCTGCTAGATAATCTGTCTTCATAGTTCATAGTAATTTTTATCATCTATGTAAAAGCAATTCTGGTTGGAGGTCAGGCCTTCATTGCTCTTTCTTTGCATCCTAATGACCACACTCTTGTTTTAATTTTTCTTTTTATATGGAACTTGAATGTGGAGATTTGTCTTGTGGATATGCTAACTTTGTTCTCTTTATGTTTTGAAATTTTACCTATTCTATTATTATCTTTTTACACCCTCCTCTATTACAATGTTCATTTCCTTCAAGGTGAAGTTAATTATGCCATAGATCAAAATACACATAGTTGATTATACCATATGCTATTAGTGGGAAGATGAATGTCCCTTATCTCATATATTTAAATTATATTAAGATACAAAGATGTGTTTGTACATAATCCAATATTCCAATATGTGGGTGAGAAATATCTTTTGTGATTTCAGCTATTTGATGTCTAGGCTTCTTATTTGATTTCACTATTTGCACTGAACAGGTTAGTGAAGAGGTGGAACGAGCATTGGCTAAATTAGGCCCTGCAAGAGTTGCTGGAAGGTTAGGCTATCAACTTGTCATTTTGTATTTAAGTTGGTCATGGTTTTCTTTGGACACTAATTTGAAAAGCTCTTTGCATTATTATGCTTCTCGCTGAGATCAATGAACATCACGCGGACCTTGTGGTTATATTACACAGTATGGCTGTAGTTCATATCATTTGATATCTCAAAAAGTTAGGAAAAGGAAAACAAAAAGAAGTATGCTTGTATTTCACTGAGGTTTCTGACAGACTCTTCTTATTAAAGGGTCCTAATTAAGTTAGTTCAGAGCTTTAACCATTGTCAGTACTTCTTTTTGAATACATGAATGCAAATGTGGTGTGCATCCTGCTGTGGTCCTTTTCTCTAGCTAGGAGTGATTTTTATTTTCTAATTTAAAAGTATTCAACTATGTGCTATAGCTATATGCAATGTTTTGTCCATGTCCTAGTTTGGCGTGGTTTAAGGATTTTGGAGGGCATCTGTGTTGTACCTTCTTTTTTGTTCAAAAAATTGTGATATTCTGTGCGACTTGCGAACACCTTGATATTCTGCATCGGGTAACTCTGCCCAGTGCCCAATAAAGCTTAGGAAGATGAGGAGAAGTCATCTAACTCTCTTATTGTTTTTTCCCCGATACAAACCATGCTCTCCATAGCCTCTCAGTCTAGTTTTATTGATCACTAGACCATAGGCCATAACCATGCTGCTGACATGTGGCAACCTTCCTTTTTTTGTTTTTTTTGTTTTACTTCTAGAATGTTGTGAAGGTCTGTTATCCGTGTTAAAGTTATTCTTTAAACATTTCATATGAATTTTTTAGTATCAAGTTATTCTAAAGGGAAGGGTGCTAAAAAAAAACCATTATTGAGCAAGACATTCGTTAAATTTTCTACATAATGGAACTGCACAATATGAAATGATATCTCTACTCAGTGCTGTTGAACCCAGTTTCATGATGATATAAAGTAATTTTACCTCTGCTTTTAAGAAAGGCTGGAGAATGAAACACTTTCAAAGTATGTGATTTCTGCATAATCTTAGGTGTGCAGTGCATTGTCTTGTTACTGTTAATTTTTTTCCCCTTGACAAGGTAAAGTATTTTATTCAAAAACATTTCCAAGAAGATACCAGAAAAGAGCAGCGCAATGCATGAAGGATCCCTTGTTCGTAGGGACAGGGTTTGGGGAAGGGCCATGGATGTGTGATGGACCAAGAGATTACCGAAATCAGTGCAAAATATTCCTTCTGCCAAAGTACTAAGCACTGTGGGTGTGTTTGGTGCGAAGGAATTCATTTTACGAGGAATGTTTTTCATGGAAAATAAGTGATTTTCTACCTATTTTCTAGTGTTTGGTACCAAAATAAAAAAAATATTATTTTCTATTATCTCTATCCTTACCCCCACCTCACCTCCCATCACCACACCTCACACCCCATCCATCCCCTCCCTTCACCCCCAAGAACCCACCCAACAGCGGGAACTGTGGAACGGCGGAGGCGGTGAGAAGGAGGTCGTAGGCAGCGATTGACGGCAGATGCCGGCGAAGTGAAGCAGTGGACGGAAGCCGAAGGTTTCGCCGGCGTCGGGAAGGGGAGGAGTTTCTGATCTGACAATGGGATGGGGTTGGGATTAGGGCGGTGAAGTTGGGGGTGAGAAGAGGGGGGTGAATCTGGTGAATGGGGGGTTGGGTTTGCCGGTATCAGAATATCGTGACGGAGGTGGCAGGCTCGCGCGTGTTGGAATCTGGTGACGGGTTAGGGAGGTGGGCTGTATTGGGTTAGGGAGTTGGGGGATTTGGGGGTAGGGGGTGGAATTAGGGTCTGCGTTTGTATAATAGGAAAATATTTCCCTTCAATTTTTAGGGAAAGCGTTTTCCTCTAATTAGAGGAAAATAAGTGGGTAAAGAAAATATTTTCCAAGTGACATAAGTCAACCAAACAAGGGAAAATGTTTTCCCTCCTACCAAACACACCCTGTATACATTTGTTTTTTGTACAGGTAATAGGATCCCTTTCTTCGAAACATATCCTTTCATTCAAGCCGCAGTGACCATGCAATACATGAAGAAATAGCCATCCAAGTCTTCTTCTGTTTCTTCTTGACCTTCTGTACTCGTCAGCTGCAGAACTTGGCTTTTAAAATACTGTGGAATCATCCAAAAGACCTCAAAAGGTTAAAAGACACAGTCCATATCTGTCAAGTCTGATAGCACTGCCTGTCCCTGCATTTCCATGATACTAGAATCAAAAACAGTTATATGAGACTCTGCATTTCCATCGAGATTTTTTGGTGAATATTAGGCATATCAAGGTCATTTAAAGTTCTAAACAACTTTTAAGCATTTCTAGGTCATATACAATCAAATTATGATGTATATTGTTTACGTTTTACTGAATATCCAATGTAGCTTTTGGTAGATGCCATCCTAAATTCTTCAGGTTTCAGGGCATCTCCTAAGAGAATTGAAGGGCCTGATGGAAGAAACTTGCAGCTTCAGTTTAGGTCTAGGCTTTCTTTGCCTCTGTTCACTGGAGGCAAAGTAGAAGGAGAGCATGGTGCTGCAATCCATGTTGTCTTAATTGACGCAAATACTGGCCATCTTGTGACTTCTGGACCTGAATCGTGTATAAAACTAGATGTCGTTGTGCTAGAGGGTGATTTCAACAGTGAAGATGATGAAGGTTGGACACAAGAAGAATTTGACAGTCATATCGTTAAAGAGCGTGAAGGAAAGAGACCGCTTTTAACTGGTGAGTTGCAAGTACCACTCAAGGAAGGTGTTGGAACTCTGGGGGATCTCACATTTACAGATAATTCAAGTTGGATAAGGAGTAGGAAGTTCAGACTTGGCATGAAAGTTGCTTCTGGACATTGTGAAGGGGTGCGCATACGAGAAGCAAAGACTGAGGCTTTCACTGTTAAAGATCACCGTGGAGAATGTACGATGCTTATTCTAAACTTGTTGTTGTTGTTTTTTCTTTTATTCTAACAGTTAATTAATTATTTTTGGATTTCTTACTCCTCGTTAGTGTACAAGAAACATTATCCACCAGCTCTAAATGATGAAGTCTGGAGATTGGAGAAGATTGGCAAGGATGGTTCCTTCCACAAGAGATTAAATAATGCTGGGATATTTACTGTTGAAGACTTCCTTAGGCTTGTGGTTAGAGATCCGCAGAAGCTACGAAATGTGAGTTTCATTGGTGGGATATAATAACGTAAAAGGAAAAAGGAGAAAAACTTACTTTACATTTCCTTGCACTTTGTATTCTCAATGACTTGTATGTTCGGCAGATCCTCGGAAGCGGTATGTCAAATAAGATGTGGGATGCTCTAATAGAGCATGCAAAGACTTGTGTTTTGAGTGGGAAGCTTTATGTCTATTATTCTGATGATTCGAGAAATGTGGGTGTTGTTTTCAACAATATTTATGAGCTGAATGGCCTTATAGCTGGTGAACAATACTATCCGGCGGATTCACTATCAGACAGCCAGAAGGTTGTTTGTTCTCTCCTATATTCCATGATTTCTCTACTTTCTCTTTTTTGAGTTTTACTTAGGGTTGACTCTACTGGTTTCTAACATACTGTGTCGACTCTTAGTTGTAAGCCTGTCTATTCACTGACCTTTTCAAAATCTGGAACTGCCATTCAATTTCAAGTGTATTTGTTGTGGTTCTATGTTTTTGATAGACGACGCGTCAGTTCTTATGGAGTTAAACATTCTTGTAGGTATATGTGGATTCCTTGGTAAAGAAAGCATATGATAACTGGAATCAAGTCGTCGAATATGATGGCAAGTCATTTCTGGACATAAAGCAAAATAAAAAGCCAAGCTCTTCCAGAAATGAGCTTCCTGTTGGGCCAGTGGATTACCCCAACACCTTGGTTAGTCAGCTTCCGCAATCACGACTACCTGAGCAATCTTCCGTGGACCCCAACTTGCTAATTGGAGGTAAAATGTTATTTTTTCAGGATTTTATACTTGTTGGCGGTAGTCGGTGACAGTGGTTTCTTTTTTCTATTTTCTTAGTTCATCTATCTTTTTACTTTCAAATACTTCTGTTTTAATGATTTGGCTAGTTAATCCAGTCCATCAGTCATTTTTTGAGAAATAAAGCTGAATATCTGTTTCATGAGTCATTGCCCCCAGGGCTTTGATCTAGTGGTAAGGGCTCAACTTGTGATGTGTGGTTTAGGCGCACGTCATGGATTCGAGCCCAGCGCATTAAAAGGTCTGGTATTTACATGGAGAAGGGTAGAGTGCGGGCCCATTTTCCACTGAGGTTTGAACAGTGCACGTCATGCCTTCAGGGTTTTCTCGGTTATAAAAAAAAGAATCTATTCCATGAGTCATTGGCATGCGTAGCTGTACCTTGAATCTTGCTTCATTTTAATGGTCAATCAGGATAGCTTTGGAAGTAATGTTAATGACTATAACTTTTGACATGAAATCAAATTCCTCAGATTGCCTTTCATAGTGTAGATATACTTCAAGAAAGGATTTGTGAAAGAACTCTGGAATGGTGCATTGCTTTCACATAGCAAACAGTTTAAGCTTCTGCAGTTAATATACATTACTTGTTTTCCTCGTCTCTTCTACTATATTATCAGCATAGGGCCATGTTTGGTATTTGATAGGGAATGCAAGATGTAACTTCTCATTTAAAGCTAGGTGGTTTTTAGGTTGCGCTTAGAGTACGTTTACTTGACAATAAACAGGCAATATATGGAGAAACAGAACTCACACATGTTGTGTGAGGCTTGTTTATGTTTCATTATTGGTGGACCCATAATCTTACTCTTTAGAGTCCACAAACTCCCTAAAGTGAAAATAAACAAGATTCACACAATTTGTGTCAGTTGTGAGACAAATAGAATCCAATTTTTTGCTACTTTCAATTTCTTCTTGGGTGCTTGGTGGTTTTTTTGGGGGGGGAGGGGGGGGGGGGGGGGTGTTTACTCGTGCGAACCCAGAGTGATGAATCTATGAACATTGAACTCAAAGATCAGGTAATATTTTGGAGGAGAAAAAAGAAGGGTGGGGCAGGGAGATCTGTGGATTATGGTACTATCATGTTTTGTAGTTTTGTTCCTTCTATTGCAGGAAGTCTTTGGTTTGTATGGCGGGGGGGGGGGGGGGGGGATTGAGCTCTATATTTCTCTCTTTTCGTACTTATTCCCTGTAAACTTGATGTCATTATGCCGTAATCATTTAATTTGGCATACCAGGTTCAGGTTATAATGACACCATGGTTGCCAGAATACCTACCCAAAGTCCAATGATGAATTCTAGTTCCCGCTCACAGTTTGATAGCACTCCATTTGCACCTCAGCAGCAAATAACCAGTAGCGGTCATCAGCTCCAAAGTACGAGATATGACAACAATGTTGGCTTGGCTCTTGGTCCTCCACAATCATCTTCATTCCAGACAATGACCTCATCTCTCCCGCAAACCAATCTTAATCCTTTCGAGGACTGGTCACACCACAGGGACAAGGGAGTTGACGAATTCTTGTCTGAGGAGGAAATTCGAATGAGAAGCCATGAAATTCTTGAGAATGACGATATGCAACATTTGTTGAGACTTTTCAGCATGGGAGGCCATGGGTCTGTCAATGTTCCTGAAGATGGATATGGTTTCCCTTCATTCATGCCTTCACCATCTCCAAATTTTGGTTATGATGAGGACCGTGCACGTTCAGGAAAAGCTGTTGTGGGTTGGCTTAAAATTAAGGCCGCAATGAGGTGGGGTTTCTTTGTCCGGAAGAAGGCAGCTGAGAGGCGCGCACAGATTGTGGAACTAGATGAATAAAATCTGGTGGGAGACATTAGGGCATTGAGACTTAACTATCGACCATTTAAAGAACTATCCATGAGGCCGTGGTGATGCAGGCCCGAGTCTGTTTCTCTGCCTCAATAGTGTTTATGTACAGATGCCTGTACAGTAAGTTTCAACACTTTTTAACGCCCTCATTCTTGACGTTGTGCTCACTCTCTTTTATCTGTTTCAAGATGTAATGTATTAGTTTGAAGACCTAAGGGAAATATGCTTTCAAGAACTCTTTGCGCTCGTGTGTTGAATTTTATAGGAACATTATGATCAAGGGATACTGAATGGCATTAGTGTTTCAAGTAGTTAAGGTAAATCTTGGTTTCGCTGCTGCTCTTCTCTCTTAGACACGGATGCGATTTCATCATTGGCATTTTTTCAGTGCCCAGAATGATAGTAGGGCAAGAAACGTTTACATTATCGTAATGAAACATTGTTTAGCACTAACAATTATGTGAAAAATAATGTTCAACCACGAGATCTCTCTAGTTCAACATCTTCAGAGTGGACACTGAAATTAGCATTAACGTGTAATGTTTACCTAAATGACCTACTTGAAAAGTGTTTGATAATATGCTGGTCAAACTCTTTAAATGAAAAGGAAAAAAAATAGGAACAAAATAGAGCAGGTGTAACCAAGTGAACCTGTTTTACCTTCCAGGGGAAGCTATGGATCTGCACCACTTCTAAACCATGCATCTGTCTTGGGTATCGCCCTTGGTGCATCACTTTTTTCTCTTGTGCTGCTAATTGGAGTTCTCAGATGGAGAATGATGAGACAAGAAGACCCCACATCAACTGATGAACTTTTGATTAAGAAGACAAAGGAGCCTCTAAGTATCAACATTGCAACTTTTGAGTAGTCCTTGTTGCGGATCATCCTTGTTGCGGATCAACCCTACAGCTATTCTCTCAGCCACTGAGAACTTCAGCAAGAGTTATATCATTGGTGATGGCGGCTTTGGTACAGTATACCAAGCCAAACTGCCCGAAGGCCGGACTATTGCTGTTTTTCTTTCTAGAACGATTTGGACCGAGCGGATGTACGCATTCGCTTTCAGTTTTATCATGTCCCCGTAGGGTCAAATACATATATAGAACTATAAATATCGAACAAGTATTTCAACTTCCAAGTCTAGGCAATCTTTTAATGTCAAGCTCGAATCCAGCTATTTGCCTTTTAGAAAAGCAATTTCGTAAAATAAATTCGTCTAAAAACGATGTCATTTAAGGTCAACTATTTTTTTTTTTTAAAAAAAGAACAACTACTCGCTCCGTCTCAAAATTATTTGTCATTCTTTTTAAAAATAGACGTCTCAAAATATTTATCCAGTTAGGATCTCAAGGCAAAAATTTTCATTTTTTTCCCATTTTACCCATAGTAGTAAATATTTTGAAGACCCCAAAGATCTCACTAATTGGTTAATATTATTAATTGTTCAAATACCAATGAAGATTAAATAAGGGTAAAATAGTCAATAATCCCCTCCCCGCATTAATGATTTCTTAAGGACGTGTAAAAGTGAAGAAGACATAATTTGAGACGGATGGAGTATAAACCTAACCAATGTACATGAGAGTCTCAAACATTGAACTCTCACGTTAGATTAATTGCTTGACCAAAACCCACTTTTTCATCAAACGATGTCATTTAATGTTATATGTAAGTTGTAATTTTTTTTCCCTTTCTATAAGTTGTAATTCTTTACTATTTAATTTATATGTTTTCAAAGGGGTATTTTTGAACGAAAGCGGTGTCAATTATCAACCTAGGACATCTATCTTCTTGATGGCTCAAACATTTCATTCACGAAAGTGTGGTGTGTCATTATTTCAGAACTTTAGAAGCTTGTATGTTTGGATTGTTGAATAAACGACGAAATACTTGCGACGTCGCAAAGCTAGAATATGAGACTAGCTTTAGTGTTCTTTTTATTTATTTTATTTTATAAGATTAGCTAATTCACAAGGCAGAATACATAGATGGCCCTTCAAGTTGTACCAAATTCCCACTTAGACACCTCAATTATTCAAATGACCAGATAGACACTTATTGTAGTCCTCAGTGTGTCTCGTAAACCCCTCATAGTGACATGGCAAATCAGGTGTAGTTCACCCAAATTTGAGCGCGTGAGTTATTCTTTATGTTTGACTTTTCTTTTCTTTTTCCATAGATTAAATTGTTTTAAGTGGGTCCCACATGAAAATTTTTATTTTTCTTCCAAAATATATGTACCTTCTTCCCCAATACCTTCCACCGCCACTTTCAGCCGGAGACCCACCAAGTCTCAACCAATTGGCAAGACAAAATTACCGTTGACACCAACTAAACACACTCTATGATAACAAATCTTTCCATACCCTCTTCCTCCGCGAGAACTCCCCACTAAATAACACCATAGCAGATTGAGCTCAAATGGTGCCGTCTTTACCAATAATAGCAGTAGAAGTGATATGGTTACCTTCTATCTCACATAGAAAATGCTCATCTACATATATTTGCCACGACATCTTTCAAAGTTACCTCCACAACCAAATTCCTCCCTTGAAGTTTAATTCATCTCAATTCATTTTATTTCATACAGATTTCAAAACTTCAAAAATATATATTCAACTTTCAGGTCCTTTTTATTTTCTTTTTCCATTATTGTTCTAGATCTGCTTATTATAAAAAAAGAAAAAGTGAAACAATCGGATTCCATTGACTAGAAAAACAAGATTTGCAGCAACAAAAAAAGAAGAGTGAAAGGGATGCGAGGGAAGTAGCAGCCACAGGAGAGGGAGGGGTATATTACTACTCTGACCTAAATCGTTTGAGCTTTGTTTTGAACTCATCCATGAAGGAAGATTATGTTGCAATGTTGAAACTAATTTCATATTACAAAGATCAATTGAACATGTAAACCATACTAATATAAAAGAGGAAATTTATGAAGTTAAAAAGTGAAGGACCAAAAAGCCCATAAACAAAAGAAAAACATAGATATGAGCTAAACTTTTAATTGGAATTTCGGAGGTTTAATTTGAAATTGTCATTAATATTTGAGAAATTACCTAAAATGCACCCCAAACTCGTCCCTAAAAGCCATTTTCCCCCTTAAACAAAGCGGGCGACCTAGTTCCCCCTAATCTTGTTCGAACCGTATTTATTTACCCCCTCCGCGAGTCTCAGTTAGATATTAAGTAAGTGGTGCATAACACGCGCCTGTTACCATACGACACGTCATAAATGAAACAATTTAATTAAAATTAGTTAATTAAAATACGATAATCTTAATTAACTGTAATAAAACACTTTCCCTAAAATAAAATTACCCCCCCCCCCCCCCCACCAAACATTTTACCTATGTCTATTCACTTTACCCGGTAAAAAAACCCTAGGTTAATCCGTCGATCCAATTGACCTCCAAAATCCACTCGATCCTCCAAAATCGAGTGGATCTCTACCAGTATATCTTCAATTTAGGATTATTTTCTTGATTATTGAAGGATTTTACACCGATTCAAAGATAGAATTCAAAGCAAAGCACAGGTGACAAGGATTTTACACCGATTCAAAACTATTGCAAAGAGGTTAGTCTTTTCCTTATAGAGTTTTAACAATTCAAATCGTTATGCTAGAATTTTATCTGTTTGTCATGACTGCTAGGGTTTTAATATATTCTTTGAATTTAGGGTTTTTACAATTCTTTCCTCAAATTAGTATTTTTGGGTTAATCAGTAGGAAAATGTTAATTGTTAAACTTATTTTTTCAGGTTTTAATCATGGCCTTTGAACTAGTTAATTTAAGGTTTTATCATGGTGGAAAACTAGATTTGGATTGTGTAGATAAGCCATATATTGGGGGGATAATTACTGAATACTTGGAGCTTGATAAAGATCTGTTTTCATACTTTGAGTTTATGGGCTATGTGAAAGATTTTGGATATCTACCTGAATCAGCTTCTATATATGTTAGACATCCTTATTTTGGCTGTTTGATAGAAATTAATAGGGATAAGGAGTTGATGGAAATGTGTGAGTTGGTAACAAGTGGGGATGTGTTGGAGGTATTTGTGGCTCACAAAATTAATGAAGCTCAGACAGTAGTGGACTCCCTCCTAATAGAATATGAAACCAATGTTGGTGATGGGGTGGACAATGGTGCATCAATTGATGATGGTGGGGTTGGGGTGGACAGTGGTCCAACTTTTGATAATGGTGAGGAAGGGGTGGACAGTGGTCAAGACTTTGGGGACTGTGAAAAAACAACACATAATGTGGCAAAAAAAAAAAAACAACACCTAGAAAACATGTAGCTAAGAAAAAAATAGGAGCTAAAGTTGGTAAGAAAATAGCACCTAAAGCTGTGAAAAGAACAACACCTAAAGCTGTGAAAAGAACAGCACCTAAAGCTGTTAAAACAGCACCTAAGTTTGCCAAAAGAACAGCACCTAAAGCTGTGAAAAGAAAAGCACCTAAAGCTGTTAAAACAGCACCTAAGGTTGCCAAAAGAAGTGCCCAAGTCCACTCTCTTACATCTGAATCTGGGAGCAGCACTGAAGATAGCTCAGATTCAGATCATCAAGAGTTGTTTGAGGAAGTGGAAGATGATTATGGTAGTGATGTGCATGAGGAATATATGGATTTTAGGGAGATAAGAAGTAAGGGTGGCCAGCGGTCCGGTCCGGTCCGGAACCGGTACCGGAGTCCGGTTCCGGTCCGGAACCGGGCCAAAAAAATTTCAAACCGGTGGAATTCCGGTCTACCGGTCCGGTCCATGCCGGTTTCAAATATTGGAGCCGGATCGGAACCGGTTCCGGCGACCGTTAGGCCGGTTGGTACCGGTCCGGTTAACGGTTTTTTTGTTTTTGTTTTTTTTTTTTTAGGCAAATAAAACTAAAATTTGAAAAACTTAACAATTTATTTAAACATCATTTGTGATAATTAGGTAAATTATATTTTTTAATGAGACAAATTAACAAAATAATTATGTAAATTATATTTTAAAATTTATTAATGTAAAGTTTATTGAATGAGAAATAAATAATTGAACGACGTCTTCTAGTTTGTTACTTTATCAGTGTAAAGTTTATGAAACAAAACAAACGTTTATTGAATGAGAAATAGATAATTGAAATGACAAAACAAACTAGAAATCGAAAAATTACAAAGATACTAAATAAACTAGAAATTCGAAAATACATAATTGAAATAGATATTCCCTTAGCCATCTCTTCAAATTTTCAATCACGCGGAATAAAGCCATTTATTATATCCCATTCGGTTCTGTGGTTTTTTTTTAAGTGTTGCCTAAACTTTCCCGTCCCTCCATTGTTGGGTCCAGTGTAAACTTGCCACTCTTTGTTACAGATGTTACATTTAGCTTTCTGAGATTCAGTATCTTTCGTAATAAGTTCCCACACTATAGAACGACGTCTTCGTTCAGGAGCAGCGGGAGCAGCGGGAGCTTGATTTTCAGCCATTATAATTGTTTGGATTTTGGAAGAAATTTAGAAAATAGCCTTTGAGAGTAATTTGAGAGATAAATTGATAGAAAATAGTAAATTGTGTGATATAATGATGAAATAATAGGGTATATATAGATAAAAATAGGTTGGGGGGGGGTTATGGGGGGGCGTTTAGGGGGGGGGGGGGTGATAGGCAAATATAGCCGTTTTTGGCCGTTGGCCAACGGCTATATTTGAAAGAGAGCCGTTGGGCCAAAATGCCGGTCCGGTCCGGTCCGGCAGTTCGGCCCAAATAAGTTTTTTTTTTTTTTTTTTTTTTTTTTGTTTTTCCATTGAGTTTTATTTAAAGTGATGGAAACTTTGAAAAATATTACAACAAAATATTATTTAGTTTTTACTTGTATATATTAAAGTTTAAACTTAGAATAAAAAAACTTGTAGTATTTTTTATAATTTGAACTTGTAGTTTTGAATTAATTTGTTATGTTCAATATTCAAAGTTTCAAACTTTGAATTAATTTTAGTAAATTCAAATTTTTGAATTAATTCTTTAAGTTCAAAATTCAATATTTGAACTAATTTACAAACTAGTAATTAATTGTAGTATTTTTTGCGCAAACTATAAATTAAAAATAAATAGTATGAAGACAATAGTTGTGATTGAATTCCAAGACTTGGAGCAATTTTATTGAATTGTTTAAGATATAAGAAGTGCAAATTACATCTAAACAAAAACTTGTAAATTCAAAATTCTTATTTAGAATATTACATTCTTTTAAACATATTAGCTAGTTTCTTGAGGACACTTGTAGGCTTTTCTTTTGGAACTGGCCGTTGTTGATCTTGTTCATCATCTCCTTCTGGTTCTTCGTCTTCTTCTTCTTCTTCATTGCCGGTTTGACTCCCTTCACTTGTTCCGTCGCTCAAAATTTGATCGATATATGCTCTGCCCCTTTCCTTAGTAAGTTCTGGTAGACCAAAGTTTCTTCGCTCTGCTCTTATCCAATCCCTGAATAAAACTCCTGTCTCCATTGCCTCCTCTCTCAACGAATATCTGTGATCTCCAATTTGAAATCTTCCTTGGCTGAAAGCGCTTTCCGATGCAACTGATGAAGCTTGAATTGTTAATATATCCCGGGCCATTTTTGCAAGAATTGGAAATTGCGATTCTTGATTCTTCCAATAATCCAACAAATTCGCAGTTCCAAAGTTGTTAAGTTTCTTTGGATATTGAATTAAATACACTTGGAACTCGCTGTATTCCTCTCCGTACTCGTCCTGTTCTGAAAGCAACTTTTCGTCAAGTCCCCCAAAAGTGCGCATTCCTGCTCCTGCCTGTGAAGAACTTTGCCCGGTGGATAGTATTGGTTCCGTTGGCTCTGCAGTGTCTGCCCAAGCTCTATACTTTGCAAAAACAGCCACGGTATCTGCATAAACTTTAGCAACAGCCTCGTCTACACTTGGATACCCATTAGTAGCAATTTCATCTGGAGTAATTTCTAAATTTGCATATACTTCTCTAACAAGTCGTTCAGTTAACTTAATTTTAAAAGCAGGATGCAACACAGAAGCAATGTAAAAAAGAGGAGGAATTGGAAAAAAATATTTTCTAAACTTTTCAATCATTAACTCTACGGCCGGTAAGTAAACTGCATATTGTTTATACATTTTCAATAATTCCGATATTCCAGCTATATAATATAACATGGTAGGAGTAGTTGGATAATATTGACCGGAAAATTCTAAAGTAGCTTGATAAAATTTATGTAAAAACTGAAGAAGATGTTGAACAACTTGCCAATCCTCATCTTTAAGGTGATAGATTTCCATAAAATGTTTATTATACATTTGAGAAATAGGCAGTCTATATTCATAAGCAACATTCAATGCCTCATATAAAGTGTTCCACCTAGTACAAACTTCCTTTGGGACTCTCCTAACTGGCATTCCTAATTCTACACATTTTCTTTCCCATTCTCGTCTTCTTTCTTGGTTTTTATTTCTAAAAATATAAGTAATAGCTATCTGCACCTTTTTGATAATGTCGTTAAACAAGGTAAGACCATCTCTGACTACTAAGTTGTAAATATGACATGCACACCTAACATGAAAAAATTCAGGAAAAGGAGGGTTCAAAATAGGTATCAAGTTCCTAAGTGCGTCTGTGTTGTTTGTAGCATTATCTACCGTAATACTAAAAACTTTGTTAGACAAACAGTACGTACGACAAATTGATGAAACTTTGTTACAAATATAATTTCCCGTGTGTGGTTCATCAACAATTTTATAAGCAATAATACGTTTTTGAAAAACCCAATCAGGATCTATCCAATGACAAGTCACAGTAATATAATCACATCCATTAGTAGAACGACCCATATCCGCAGTAAGACATACTCTAGTGTCAAAGTTATCAAACATATATCGCAAATAATCCTGATATTCGTTCTTAAATTTAATAATATCATTTTTAACAGTAGTTCTTGGAAAACCTCTAAAAGAGGGATTATATACAGCCTGAACATAACGAACAAAACCAGTAGAAGAAGGAAAACTATAAGGTAAACCCTCGAGGGCAACTAGTTTAGCAATTTCTTCCCTATCCTTTTGTTTATCATAAGTAAGAAGCCCTCCTGTTAAATGGTTAATTCTTGCTTGGATACCCGAAGAAGAATCATGCGCTACTCCCCCATGTTCGGTCCCTAAATATATACCACCCGCCCACGTTGCCCATTCTTTAGGATGTTTATTTTGTAAGTGCTTCCTAAGTTTACCCGTCCCACCCTCATTACCCCCAGTTCTAAAAACCCACACCTTATCACAAAGCCCGCAGGAGGCCGTCTGCGCTTCAACATTCTTTGATGCAAAATCCCACACATCAGATCTATCCTTACGTTTAGCCGGTATTCTACTTCTAGTAGGAGGTTCAGGAGGCAAGTCTGACTGAACTTCGGGTGGACTAGCTTGAAATTCAGGTGTTTCTTCTAAATTACCCCCGCTTTGATTCCCATATCGTGATTCTAACATTTCGTGATCAAGTATATTATCAGCGCTAATATTATGATAATGTTGAGAATCATCTATGTGGTGGGTATTCCGACTAGAACTACCAGCAATTTCTTTACCCCTATTTCCCCTACGACCACGTGCCCGCCCCCCACTACTAGTTCCAATTGAACCTCGTTGAGACATAATAATAGCAAATAAAATAAATATATATGACAAAAAAATAATAAAAGAGTAGAAGTAGGAACGACCAACCAAATATAACCGTATAATTGAGGTGAAGTTGAAACTTGAGCCTCCACTTCAATTAATTAGTTGAATACTTGATAATCGAAAAATTACAAAAATAGCCAAATTGATATTTTCAACCACGTAGCGCCTCCAATTAACCCAATACTTGATATTTATAAACTTCACCAAGTAGCACAATATAACTTTGATAGAAACTCCAAATAGAACTTGATAAAGTAGCCAAATTATAAATTTTTAACAAATAGCCAAAGTAGAACAATAGCAATATTGTAGAAAATTTGAGAGAATTAGAGAGAATTGGAAGATTTGTGTGAAAAATATGATGAAATAATGGGGTATTTATAGAAAAAAAAATAGTTAGGGGTGGTTATGGGGTGGTTATGGGGTGTATTTGGCCGTTTTTGGCCGTTGGACAACGGCTAGGAGGTCAAAATAGCCGTTGCCCAACGGCTAGAAACGGGCAGTTTTTTGTTTTTTTTTTTTTTTATTTTTTTGACCGATCCGGTCCGGGCCGGTCCCGGTCCCAAATTTATCCGGTCCTCCCGGTTTTTTTTCGAGCCACCGGTTCGGTACCGGGATCGGGGGCCGTTAGTGGCCAACGGTCCGGTTTCAACCGGTCCGGACCGGTCCGTGCCGGTTTCCGGCCCGATTCCGGTCCGGTCCGGTCAAAACCGGACCGTTAGCCACCCTTAATAAGAAGGACTGCACAGAGAAAAAAGAAGAAAAACTGTGATCTTGAAGCTGATGTTGAACAGAATAAGGTTAGTACTTGCAATCTTTTTTTCTTTTTTTCAATCTGTTACACAGTTTAGTTTTGATAACTTATTTTTGTTAATATGTCCAGAAATGTAAAGGTAGACAAGATGTGGGGCATGATGAGCATGCAACAAGAAATAAGAAGAAGAGTTTGGAGGGTAAACTTGGTGGTGATGAGCCATATTACCCTTCAGATGAAGCTGCCAGCTTTGAAACATGTTCTGATCCAGATGATGAAGCTGAAGGAGAGGTTCAACAGCCTGCTAAAGCAAGAAGAAGAAAGGTTAGGAAAAGAGTAATCTTTGATCCTACTTGCAAAACAATTGTCTGGGAAACTGGCCTTGCATTTGAATCTGTTTATCAGTTTAGGGAATCTCTAACTAAATATGCTGTTGCTGAGAGGGTTAAGGTTGATAAGTTTGTCAATGAAAAAACTAGGGTGAGGGTTAAGTGTAAGGAAGGTGACTGCCCTTGGCTCCTATATGCTAGTCATGACTCTAGGACTAATGATTTTGTAGTAAAAAACTACAAATCTGTTCATACTTGTGACCCTACTAACAAGACCAAACTTTGTAACTCTAAATTCTTGGCCAAACACTACAATGAGAGGATAAAAGAACAACCTAGAATGAGAGTGTTTGAATTTCAAGCAGTTATTAGGAAAGAGCTAGAATTGCATGTTGGGAGAACTGTTTGTAAAAGGGCAAGAAATATGGTGTTGAAAGAGTTAATGGGTGATCATATGAAGGAATTTGCTAGACTGTTAGATTATAGGGATGAATTGCTAAGAACCAATCCTGGTAGTACATGTATAGTTAAGCTTAGTGAAGAGGAGTTTGAGGGTGGTTTGAAAATGTTTAACAGCTCCTACATATGCTTTGAGGCATGTAAAAAGGCTTTTAAGGCAGGTTTGAGACCTTGCATTGGGTTGGATGGCTGTTTTTTAAAAGGGGTTTGCCAAGGACAATTACTTGTAGCAGTTTGTAAAGATGGGAACAATCAAATGTTCCCACTGGCTTGGGCAGTTGTTGAGGTTGAGAATAAGCATACCTGGACATGGTTCTTGAGGATTTTGAAGCATGATTTTGAACTTGAAGATGGCACAAACTTGACACTTATCACAGATATGCAAAAGGTTAGTAATCTGTTTCTTTTTTTTTTTTTTTTTTTTTTTTTTGAGAAATCAGTTTGTTTATCTGTTTTTATATTAAGAATGTGTAATGCTTTTCTTGTTTGTTTCTGATTTTTAAGGGTCTGGACAAGGCAATCAGAGATGAGTTGCCTTCTTGTGAACACAGAGAGTGTGCTAGACACATTCTTGCTAATTGGTCCAAGAGGTGGGCTGGGATTGAGAGGAGAAACTGTTTCTGGAGAATTGCTAGGGCCGCATTTGAGGTTGAATTAAAGAAAGGGTTAGCTGCCATGGAAAGGTTGGGGGATGGGTGTGTTAATGAACTTCTATATTACAACATAGAAAGGTGGAGCAAAAAATATTTTCAATGCTTTAGCAACTGTGACAGTGTTGATAACAACATGGCAGAATCATTCAATGCCTGGATATTGGAAGCAAGACACAAGACTATAATCACTATGCTGGAAGATATAAGGGTGAAGGTAATGAAAAGAATAGGGGTTTTGAGGGAGTGGGGCTTGGGCTGGAAAGGTGTTATTTCCCCAATGGCACAGAAGATGATTGAAGATAATACATCAAAATCTATGAAGTGCAGCCTGGTATGGAATGGTGACAAGGGGTATGAAGTACTAGATGGAAAATATACCCATGAGGTGCATATCAAGAACAAGACATGTTCTTGTAGATCATGGATGCTTAAGGGCATACCATGTCCTCATGCAATTGCTGCACTTCATCATAAAAACGTTAACCCCATCAACTATGTTGCACACTGGTACACCAAAGAGACTTACTTGAAGACATATTCTCACTACCTGCAGCCTGTTTTGAATATGGAAATGTGGCCAGAGTCAAAGAATCCTAAGGTTATACCACCTACTGTGAGAAAGATGCCAGGCAGGCCTAGAAAAGTGAGAAGAAAAGAACCAGGTGAAAACAAGACTGGGAAACTGTCCAAGAGAGGACTGGCAATGACTTGTAGCAACTGTCATGCCAAGGGTCATAACAAGAAAGGATGTCACAAGGGTCCCAATGCTGCTGGAACAAGTGAACACCCCACTACTGCTGGAACAAGTCAAAACACCAATGAAAATTCAACCAGTTCAGCAGCTGTAGGCAGGGGAAAGGGTAGAGCAAAGGTGAGTTTAACTTAATTTTTTTAACAGTTTATTCTTTTTGTTCTTGTTAAGCTAATGAACAGTTTTAGAGTATAATTTCTGTTATTTTGGCAGGATGTTGGTTCTTCTAGACAACCCCCAACAGGAAGAGGAAGGGGGCAGACCAAAGGGTGCTAAAGAAAAGGTGAGTTCAACAATTAATCTGTTGTTTGTTTTTGTCCTTGTTTGCTGTTTACACTAGTTATAGAGTATAATTTCTATTGAACTTCTATGTGTAAGGATCTTGGTACTAGCACTGGAATAGGTAGAACACCTAATCAAAGGCCAAGGATGGTTGGCATGGGAATATTGCACACTGATAGTGGCTTTCAGATCCATAATGTAAGTAGGATTTCACAAAGTAGTTCATAGTTATGGAACGTGCAGATATGGAATGTCATCTACTAACTCTTTTTGTATGTGCAGCCTGGAATGCCATGTGCTAGGTTTGTGAAAGTAAGGTCTTCAACAGAAGTGACTGGTGATCTTGGGTATAAACCAAGTCGTGGTCTAAAATGGCAAGGCAAAAGAGCAACGACTTCAAGACAACTTCAAGAGATGAGAGACAAAAAAGTTTGTGAAACCAGTTCTAAGAGACAAAAATTGACCCAAGAGAGCTCCACCACACAAGCTGACAATATCTGAATTGTGTTTATACTGCTGCTATGGCAGTTAGATTGGTATTTTTTGGTTTGGCATGTTGTTGCACAGTTTGGTCTATGGCAAGTTGCCTTTTGCACCTTTGTAAAGGATGTGCAGTTTTTTTTTGTTTTGTTGGATAATCTGCAGTTTATACTGCTACTATGGTAGTTAGATTGGTCATTTTTTGGTTTGGCGTGTTGTTGCACAATTTGGTTGCCTTTTGCACCTTTGTAAAGGATGTTTATGCACCTTGTAAGCTGCAGTTCTATAATTGAAATTGAAGCATGTTTTGGTTTGCAATTAGACATCCTTTTTATTCTAAAATGGCTCTTCAAACATAACAATGTTAAGAATCATTCAGTACATCAACTTAAGTAATAACAACATAACAATCTCTCATTACAAAGCATTCAGTACATCAACTTAAGTCTTGGAACAAAATAGTGAGAATCCATTATGCCGAGGCTATGGCAATCTAAAGTCCAACTTGGTCCCTATGGCAATCTAAGTACTACCCTATGGCAACTTCATTGGAAGTTCTTTCAGATACATTACTTGAAAGCTACCACTTATAACTACAACACACACACAAAAGATAATGCCCAAAGTACTGTCTCCCTAAACTTGGATCGATCCAACTTGGTCCTCCACTTCTTTTTCTTCTCTTTCATTTTCTGAATTTCAGCAACCAACTTCTCAATGTCAACATTCATCTTGTTGATATCCTCCCTTTCAATGGTGTTTCCAACATTATTGGACGACTTTGCATTATCAAGTTTTCCAATGGCTTTTAATGATGCCTCTAGTTCACCAATTCTCTCAATTAGTTTAGGAACAACAACCTTTGATCTTGGATCAATTTCAACATCCTTCCATCGCCAAAAATCACAAGATCTCGCAACCTAAACAAAAAAACAAAAAAAGGACAAGATTAATCACTCTACAATTCTTCGACCCATACAAATCAATTCTTCAAACCACTTACCCCATAATATGGACATACCCAGTATCTCCTACCAGGGTTCCTTGATGTCCAAGATGTCATCAATGGCAACACAAATCCATGGATACACCCCACTTCTTCATTCTCTTGGTCTTCCATACAAAGTTTACTCAAATTCGAGCTCCTATTAGGCATTCTACCAACTGAAATATTAAAGAAGCAACAAAAATTAACATTTTCTAATCAACAAAGATTAATGGAGAAAAAGGGGAACAATGAGATTAATCAAGAAAAATAGTAACCTTTGCTTTCAAGGTTGCGAACTTGACTGGAATTAGTGACAGATTCACTTGATTTTTGGTGATAATCCATTAGGGTTCTTGTTTTGGTTGATGGAGAAATCTAGGGTTCTTGATTGATGAAGGAGGGTAAAATATAGAGAGAGGGACTTATATTTTTACCGTTGGTGATAATAGCTTTAAGTAGTTCTTTTTCGTTTTTTAATTTTAATTCAGTTTAACGTTTAAAAACTCCACTTAGACGCGCTCAAAAAAACACTGCTACCACACGCGTAGCTCAGACTCGCGGAGGGGGTAAATAAATACGGTTCGAACAAGATTAGGAGGGAACTAGGTTGCCCGCTTTGTTTAAGGGGGAAAATGGCTTTTAGGGACGAGTTTGGGGTGCATTTTAGGTAATTTCTCTTAATATTTTAAGTGATGAATTGTTTGGGGCTCACCTTTTAAACTTCCTCTATGTATTAATGTACCTAATCATCCAACTTTTAGGATTCATAAGAGGAAGTTTTAGGTTCATTTATTATAATGCATAATGTGCATCTACTCTAATTACTCATACTTAATTTATTGCAATCAGACGTAATACAACAATATTGCGTCTTTTGAATTACTCTTTGCACAAATATATACAACATAATATAGAAGAAACATGTACTCTTAGAAAACGGAAAAGAAAAGTGTGATATTTTTTATGTTCCCAACATGTGAAAACGAGTATCTGTAATAGGGATATTCATATTATGGTACTTGCAGCCAAGTATTAGTAATATTATTTTACAGGGAGAAAGAACATGTGCATGAATTCTGACAAATTCTTCAAGGTGCTCTTAATTTGCTCTTAATTCTTTTTCCTTTTCTTTGACAAAATAATGTATTAGGATTTGGAATAATAATTTTAGCGCTTATTCATCTCATTCTTTTATTATCCACCTGATTAACTTTTGTGCTTGCATTAGTATTAGTTTTTATGTCACTGCTGAATGTGGATATGATTAGGAGGCTTTTTTTTTTTTAGTATACTTACACTTTTTACTTGATAGCCATCTCTAATGCTATGAATCGCATTGTTTTCTTTACTTTTGCTTTTACTTGACAAAGTTATTATTTGATCTAAGTTAATATATCCAACTTATGCATGGAATTATGATTCAATGAATAATTTTGAGGACTCTACATTGGGATCCTAAGACCTTATAAATATTATCATTTCATAATGCACTCTATCGGCAACAATACTGACTTGAAGATAGCCGTCACCAATGAAATTTCAACCATCTTTAGTAAGTGTTGTTATAACTTGCGATAATCATTTTCAGTAACTTATACTCTCGCAGTTAGTTTTATTCTATTTTATAATTAAACGCCTGTTTAAACACTAAATATTTTTGTATCAGTACTAGAAAATTACTCATTATATAGGACATACGCGCGAGGCGCGTGCAAAAAAACTAGTACAGTTAAAAACTTTTAATGTAAAATTAATTGATGGAGGAGAAATGATTATTTAAAAGAAAAAAAAAGAGAGGGAAAGGCAAGGGAGAGCAACGAAGGAAGGGGAAGGGGAAAGGTTGAAGAAGATGACGGGAATGATTGGAAGGGGATGAGGTGTTATTCTACTGGTCCAGAACTTGGTAGAGACCAAACGTCCAGGTCACTCCATATCCTACTACAATCTGACTGCACCTTTTCTCATCCATAAACTATGTATCATGATAAGATGATAAGCCAACGTGGCAAAAATCCTACACTTTCTCCATTCATCACTGCCTCTTTCCAAAACTACAACATTCTCTCTTTCCTAGTCTTTCCCTTTCTCTCCAAATAACCAAAAGAACATGGCTTCTCCAACCTTAATCACCCCATCCACCTCAACTCCAAAACCCTTCATTCCCATCAGATCAAAACTCTCCTCCACCACCCCCACCACCATCTCAACAACCACTTCTCTACCCACCCGCCGCCGTGACTTCCTCTCCTTAGCCGCAGGAATCCTCTCTCCGGCAATTCTCATGCATGCAACGTCTGCCTTTGCTGCTTCTGACGAAGAGTACGTGAAGGAAGCATCAGAAGTGATCAAGAAAGTAAGAACTACACTTACTATGGACAAAACTGATCCAAATATAGCTGATTCTGTTGCTGAGTTGAGAGAAGTTTCTAATTCTTGGGTTGCTAAATATAGAAAGGAGAAAGCTTTATTAGGAAAACCTTCTTTCCGTGATATTTACTCGGCCCTTAATGCTGTTTCGGGCCATTATATTAGTTTTGGGCCGACGACTCCTATTCCAGCTAAGAGGAAGCAGAGAATCTTGGAAGAAATGGAGACTGCTGAGAAAGCTTTACAAAGGGGAAGATAGAGAGAGAGGCTATTTGTAGATGTTTGGCTATTTTTTGGTATAAATCTGTAATTTCTATATTTTAATTTCTGACTATGAAATTGAAATTTATAAAAATGAGGATTCACATTTCACATATTTGCTCTCGAGGTAGTTGGAAATAAATCTCTCATTTTTCTTGCTATTAATTTGTACTAACTTATAATTGCTTGTAGTAGATCTAGAAGTGGAGCATACAATATTAGATTAATGTGATTAGTAAAAGATTTAAATAGAGTAACTATTAAATGCCTGGTAATGGCAGCAGATGTTAAGTTCTATAGGCAGATACATTATACACAAATTTCATCCACCTTCAAACCACTACAAAGAACCACGAAATCAATAAGAAGAAGAAGATATAGATTGTACACAAAGTTTAGGTCTAGGCTTTCTTTGCCTCTGTTCACTGGAGGCAAAGTAGAAGGAGAGCATGGTGCTGCAATCCATGTTGTCTTAATTGACGCAAATACTGGCCATCTTGTGACTTCTGGACCTGAATCGTGTATAAAACTAGATGTCGTTGTGCTAGAGGGTGATTTCAACAATGAAGATGATGAAGGTTGGACACAAGAAGAATTTGACAGTCATATCGTTAAAGAGCGTGAAGGAAAGAGACCGCTTTTAACTGGTGAGTTGCAAGTACCACTCAAGGAAGGTGTTGGAACTCTGGGGGATCTCACATTTACAGATAATTCAAGTTGGATAAGGAGTAGGAAGTTCAGACTTGGCATGAAAGTTGCTTCTGGACATTGTGAAGGGGTGCGCATACGAGAAGCAAAGACTGAGGCTTTCACTGTTAAAGATCACCGTGGAGAATGTACGATGCTTATTCTAAACTTCTTGTTGTTTTTTCTTTTATTCTAACAGTTAATTAATTATTTTTGGATTTCTTACTCCTCGTTAGTGTACAAGAAACATTATCCACCAGCTCTAAATGATGAAGTCTGGAGATTGGAGAAGATTGGCAAGGATGGTTCCTTCCACAAGAGATTAAATAATGCTGGGATATTTACTGTTGAAGACTTCCTTAGGCTTGTGGTTAGAGATCCGCAGAAGCTACGAAATATGAGTTTCATTGGTGGGATATAATAACGTAAAAGGAAAAAGGAGAAAAACTTACCTTACATTTCCTTCACTTTGTATTCTCAATGACTTGTATGTTCGGCAGATCCTCGGAAGCGGTATGTCAAATAAGATGTGGGATGCTCTAATAGAGCATGCAAAGACTTGTGTTTTGAGTGGGAAGCTTTATGTCAATTATTCTGATGATTCGAGAAATGTGGGTGTTGTTTTCAACAATATTTATGAGCTGAATGGCCTTATAGCTGGTGAACAATACTATCCGGCGGATTCACTATCAGACAGCCAGAAGGTTGTTTGTTCTCTCCTATATGCCATGATTTCTCTACTTTCTCTTTTTTGAGTTTTACTTAAGGTTGACTCTACTGGTTTCAAACATACTGTGTCGACTCTTAGTCGTAAGCCTGTCTATTCACTGACCTTTTCAAAATCTGGAACTGCCATTCAATTTCAAGTGTATTTGTTGTGGTTCTATGTTTTTGATAGACGACGCGTCAGCTCTTATGGAGTTAAACATTCTTGTAGGTATATGTGGATTCCTTGGTAAAGAAAGCATATGATAACTGGAATCAAGTCGTCGAATATGATGGCAAGTCATTTCTGGACATAAAGCAAAATAAAAAACCAAGCTCTTCCAGAAATGAGCTTCCTGTTGGGCCAGTGGATTACCCCAACACCTTGGTTAGTCAGCTTCCGCAATCACGACTACCTGAGCAATCTTCCGTGGACCGCAACTTGCTAATTGGAGGTAAAATGTTATTCTTTCAGGATTTTATACTTGTTGGCGGTAGTCGGTGACAGTTTTATACTTGTTGGCGGTAGTCGGTGACAGTGGTTTCTTCTTCCTATTTTCTTATTTCATCTATCTTTTTACTTTCAAATACTTCTGTTTTAACGATTTGGCTAGTTAATCTAGTCCATCAGTCATTTTTTGAGAAATAAAGCTGAATATCTGTTTCATGAGTCATTGCCCCCAGGGCTTTGATCTAGTGGTAAGGGCTCAACTTGTGATGTGTGGTTTAGGCGCACGTCATGGATTCGAGCCCAGCGCATTAAAAGGTCTGGTATTTACATGGAGAAGGGTAGAGTGCGGGCCCATTTTCCACTGAGGTTTGAACAGTTCATGCCTTCAGGGGTTTCTCGGTTATAAAAAAAAGAATCTATTCCATGAGTCATTGGCATGCGTAGCTGTACCTTGAATCTTGCTTCGTTTTAATGGTCAATCAGGATAGCTTTGGAAGTAATGTTAATGACTATAACTTTTGACATGAAATCAAATTCCTCAGAGTACATATTTGACCATCTTCACTACCAAGAATACCAGAGTTAAATCAAGATTGCCTTTCATAGTGTAGATATACTCAAGTAAGGATTTGTGAAAAAACTCTGTAATGGTGCATTGCTTTCACATAGCAAACAGTTTAAGCTTCTGCAGTTAATATACATTACTTGTTTTCCTCGTCTCTTATACTATATTATCAGCATAGGGCCATGTTTGGTATTTGATAGGGAATGCAAGATGTAACTTCTCATTTAAAGCTAGGTGGTTTTTACGTTGCGCTTAGAGTACGTTTACTTGACAATACACAGGCAATATATGGAGAAACAGAACTCACACATGTTGTGTGAGGCTTGTTTATGTTTCATTATTGGTGGACCCATAATCTTACTCTTTAGAGTCCGACTACAAACTCCCTAAAGTGAAAATAAACAAGATTCACACAACTTGTGTCAGTTGTGAGACAAATAGAATCCAATTTTTTGCTACTTTCAATATCTTCTTGGGTGCTTGGTGGTTTTTGGGGGGGGGGGGGGGGGTGTTTACTCGTGCGAACCCAGAGTGATGAATCTATGAACATTGAACTCAAAGATCAGGTAATATTTTGGAGGAGAAAAAAGAAGGGTGGGGTAGGGAGAGAGATGATCTGTGGATTATGGTACTATCATGTCTTGTAGTTTTATTCCTTCTATTGCAGGAAGTCTTTGGTTTGTATTGGGGGGGGGGGGGGGATTGAGCTCTATATTTCTCTCTTTTCGTACTTATTCCCTGTAAACTTGATGTCATTATGCCGTAATCATCTAATTTGGCGTACCAGGTTCAGGTTATAATGACACCATGGTTGCCAGAATACCTACCCAAAGTCCAATGATGAATTCTAGTTCCCGCTCACAGTTTGATAGCACTCCATTTGCACCTCAGCAGCAAATAACCAGTAGCGGTCATCAGCTCCAAAGTACGAGATATGACAACAATGTTGGCTTGGCTCTTGGTCCTCCACAATCATCTTCATTCCAGACAATGACCTCATCTCTCCCGCAAACCAATCTTAATCCTTTCGAGGACTGGTCACACCACAGGGACAAGGGAGTTGACGAATTCTTGTCTGAGGAGGAATTTCGAATGAGAAGCCATGAAATTCTTGAGAATGACGATATGCAACATTTGTTGAGACTTTTCAGCATGGGAGGCCATGGGTCTGTCAATGTGCCTGAAGATGGATATGGTTTCCCTTCATTCATGCCTTCACCATCTCCAAATTTTGGTTATGATGAGGACCGTGCACGTTCAGGAAAAGCTGTTGTGGGTTGGCTTAAAATTAAGGCCGCAATGAGGTGGGGTTTCTTTGTCCGGAAGAAGGCAGCTGAGAGGCGCGCACAGATTATGGAACTAGATGAATAAAATCTGGTGGGAGACATTAGGGCATTGAGACTTAACTATCGACCATTTAAAGAACTATCCATGAGGCCGTGGTGATGCAGGCCCGAGTCTGTTTCTCTGCCTCAATAGTCTTTATGTACAGATGCCTGTACAGTAAGTTTCAAGCCTTCAGAGATTGCAACTTGATAATAATCTGTTTGAAGAGAGCATACCGCGTACAATTGGTAACTTGAAGAATCTGACCAATCTCTCTCTTCATGGTAACAAGTTAAATGGAGGTATTCCACCAGAGCTTTTTGAATGTAGAAAGTTGGTGGCTCTAGACCTTGGTTCAAACAGTCTTTCAGGTGAAATTTCCAGATCAATATCTTAGCTGAAATTGCTAGACAATCTGGTTCTGTCTCACAATCAGTTTCTGGTCCCATACCTGAGGAGATTTGTGTCGGGTTCCAAACATGCCATTACCAGACTCTGAGTACACCCAGCATTATGGCATGCTTGATTTGTCCAACAATGAACTAGCAGGGTCCATCCCACACTCAATTAAGGATTGCATAGTTGTGGCAGAGCTACTTCTACAGGGAAATAAGCTCTCTGGGTGCATTCCTCCTGAAATTTCTCTGCTGGGTAATTTAACTTCACTTGATCTATCTTTCAATTCCTTGACAGGTCCTGTATTTCCTCAGTTTTTCTCAACGACAAGCCTTCAAGGTCTCATACTTTCTCATAACCAGCTAAGTGAATCTATTTCTGATAACCTCAAGTCTATGGTGCCAAGTTTAGTCAAGCTTAACGTTTCAAATAACTGGTTGAGTGGTTCATTACCACCTTCTGTGTTTAGTATCAAAAGTTTGACCTACCTGGACATCAGCATGAATTCTTTCACGGGCTCGCTATCTGTTAACCTTAGATCCTCTAGTTCTTTGTTGGTCCTAAATGCTGGCAACAACCAACTGTCCGGTGCCCTTGATGATTCTCTCTCTAATCTAACTTCCCTGTCCATACTAGATCTCCACAACAACTCAATTACAGTCAACTTGCCACCATCACTTAGCAGTGAACTGGGGCAATCATTGATATGAGCTAGACTCGTCAACGAGGATCTGAAGAATCGCACTGGAGCAAGCAAATTCTATCCTAATCTTTTGCTTTGGAGTAGGACGTCAGTTTGAATTCTTTCCTATTCGTGCGTCTTTTTCAATCAATCGTGCGAGTTTTCGTGTCTGAGTGTCGTTGAACTACATATGGCCTGATTCTCTTTCAGCCCGAGATATGTAGGCAACTCGAAAACTGGAGTTCGGCCATATCCGTAAGCCTCGCATTTTGGTCTTTGGAAATCAAAAGGCTTGGTCTTATCGGAACAAAATTGGTTTCTCGTCAACTTCTTTACCCTGAAAATTCTTTCATCCTTTTTGGGTAAAGAGGGATAGCTGTTGACACTCAATTTTGTCCCGAAATTTTCTTAAAATTAATAAATTATTGCGATATTTATAAATAATATTAAAAGTGAAAATTAAATAAAATAATAATAATAGTAAGAAAATCAATTGACATTTTTAAGGAAAGTGGCTAATTTTACAATGCATAACCCCAATTTCTACCCACCCCGCGCAACCCCTTCATTTCCTAACTAAATCCAAAAGGAGGCTAATTTCATGCTTGAACCTAAATCCTAGCATATCTATGTAAAGCCTTCATATAACACACACATTACACCCCATCAGAAGACCAATATTTCTCCCTTACCCACTTCAGAAATCCTCCAACCCGGCCCAAAATCCTTTTAGTTCATTTCCCATTTTCACAAAAAAACCGATTTCCTCCTTCCCCAACCCGATTCCCTTATTTCAACCCGCGATCGAACCCGTTTTTGATCCTCTCAAACCCTCTAATACGCCAAAAACTGTACGAATTGGTCCCCCCATCAGCAACAGACACTTGATCTCGTCCATTTATTTTGAAACGAAGTCGAATCCGAGCCCTGGATCTCTTTCTTGGAGATAAGGATGAGAGAGGTGTAGTTTTACCCTTCTCACCTTTATCTCACACCTTTATCTCACAAGGGATCGATCGAAAATAAGCAGGGAGTAGGTTGGAATTTCGTTCGAGGTAAACCCTATTTTTTTTTTTCTAGTATAAATTCGTGTTCTCCAGAATAGGAAAAGGGGTTCATTTTATATATAAAAAAAAGAAGAAAGCAGCAGAGAGTGGAAAAGGCAACAACATACACATTTTATATTTTTCCTTAGTTTTCTTTGACAATGAAATAGTGTTACAGTTTTCCGTTGGATTTTGCATATCGCTTCGTCGTTGTTTCGGATTTGTGTCGTCGCTTCACTTTTCAAGTCGTCGACCTTGTTCAAGTTACTTAGTCGAGTCGTTTCTTTAGCTCATCGCCCCTTTCACCGCGCCGCAAAAGGTAATAGCTCACCCTCTCTATATTTTTTTGTTCCCTTTAAATTTTAGTGTCCTTTTAGTGCTCGTTGATGTCTGCTGCCTCTAAATTAGATTGCTACATGTGTTGTTAAGAATGTCATTTGATAGAAATCCGAGATTGTAAAATGTAGTTAAAGCTATATATATATATATATATATATATATATATATATATATATATATATATATATATATGTTTCCCTGCTTGTTTTAGGTAATGTGATTCCCTTAGGAATCTGCGGTCATAAATATAATTTAGCTTGTCAAAGTTTTAATCTTCACTTGTCCTTAACAAGAATAATATAAAATGGTGTTAGATATTTTTAGTATGGTTTTGTGATCCCTGTGGCTCTGTTAGGCAGGTAGTAAGAGGTTCTGTTTATTAGTGTCTTGTTGTTGCTTGTTCTGGATCTTTTTCATGGAGTTGAGGGGGTATGCAGCAAGTGATAGGAGCTTGCTTTGGATTAGCTGTAGTTTGTATCTCTTTCCATTTCAAGAGGTGGCGTAGGTTGTTCCCTGATGTTCCTGGAGGCATAAGAGTTTTGTGCATATGTAGGTTTGTGTCGTTGGATTGGAGTGCAGCGTCTGTGTGTGAGAGTGTGTGAGTGAGGAGTTTGGTCTTGCAGGTTGTGGAGTAGTCTGGAGGCCTTTGAGTTGGTTCTTGTTAGTTAAGAGAAGTTCAAATTAGTGTAAGGGCTCTGGGATGGTTTCTGTGGAGAATACAGGGTATTCTTTGCTCGGTCTTTGCCTAGGTATAGTATGGAGTTGGATCTAGTGTTGGTAAAGGGATTAGAAGAGGTCAGGGTGCTTTGTTTGTTTGTTCTGAAGAAGCAGTAGATGTTGCAGGTGGTTGTCCAAGTTTTCAGCTTAGGTCCTGGTGGTTCTGTAGTGGTTTAGGAAGGCAGGTGAAGTTTGTTTTGAAGTGGTTCAGCTTGCAGGTGTCTTGTTTTGAATAAGAGAGTTTGTGTTGATCCTGGGAAGCGAGGGGTGGTCTGTGATGTATGGGGAGGCTTTGATGAAGTGTAGGTTAAGAGAGTAGGGATCTGAGCTCTTTTTTGTTAATAAAAAGGGGCAGCAGAGCAATTTATTCTCTTGATTCAGGTCTGAATTAATTTTCAGGTGGGCTTTCTGTCTAGAATCTTAGAGGAGTAGCAGAGGGTCTTGATTATGTGTAGCTTGGTGTGGAGGTTGTTTCTGTTGAGCTTTCAGGGGTTGTCTGGTGTTTGTTAGATGGTTTTGAAGTCTGGTGTGTTCCAGGTTCTTGAATTCTAGGATATAGTTGAATGTAAGGCTGTCCAGGGTCTGAGGTAGTTGCAGGTCTGGTAAATGTTTGCAGGTCATTTTGTAGTAGTTCAGGTAGCTGAAGTGAAGGTAGAAGGAGTTGTTTTGTCTGTGAGTTCAGGGTGGTCTAGTGTAGGTGTGGGTAGTTCAGGCAGTAGGAGTCAGTGTTCTGGGTGATTGTTTCTGGTTTCTATAGGCTTGAAAAGGGGTCAGTTAAGCTTGTTTTTGGTCCATAATTTGATGTTTGTTTCCTCGTTTCTTGATTCTTCTTAGACTGATTTTTCTTTAAACTTTCTTAATCTTCGGTTGATGCATATATTCTTTACCATGTGAATCAAGTTTTAACTTCTTCTCGATCCGCTTTGTTAATCATGCCTTAAGAAAAGGGGTTCTAATCTTTTGTGTTTAATAAATTTTGTTCTTAAGTGACTAATTAATTGATTTTTCTGGTCCATTCTTTGGTTGCATTTGTTATTTGGTTTGTTAGTAAATTGTTGACTTGTATGCATAAGTTCTTTTGGCTCCCTGCTTGGAAATTGATCCTTCGGAAGTTTAGGTTATTACGTATACAAAAAGCAGTAATCGTATAGGTTGGATTGAGTGCCATTTTAAAAGAAAATGTTGAGTCTCTTTCTTTTGTGATCTAGTATTCTTTCTCTGTTATGAATTTGTCTTGACCAAATGTTTAACCATGCATGAAATCCTTTTGGTTAAAGTTTAATGGTGGCTTAAAGATCAATTTTGATCCTTTTCGTGGCTGTGTTTTGATTCATAAGCCTAACTTTGCTTTCTGTCTCCAACTGGTGTGATTTTGAAAGTGATTCAAGTATAACAGAGTCATAAACGGTTCATTAATTGAGCTTATTGATTTCTATTAACTTCATCTTATTTAAGTAAGCTTGAGCATTTTCTAATCCTTATCCTTGTTTCTTTTGCATAAATAATCTTGGGACGAGTTTGCGAAACTCGCAAAATGTGGAACGGCTTACATTGCATTGGAGTCACTTGGGATCAAGTTCGCACTCAAGCTTTCAAGAAATAAAGACCTATAGAAATTTAAAAATGCTTTGTTGAGCCGCTTAATATAACTTAGGCTCATGGGCATAATGTATAAAAGATAAAATTCAAGGCTCCTATGAGTTTGTCAATTTTCCGGGTTCTTCTTCTAAATCCTTCTCTCTCCCCTATATCCCTTAGAAATTACATGTCTATAGGAATTTCCCGTGGTAATTATTGTAGAATAATTTATTTAATTGATTATGAATGAATGTTTAGTTATTTATTGAGTTATTTTGTGAATATTTTATTTCTTTAGAATCTCCATCTTATTTACGAATTTTGAATCTTTTAGTTAAATAATGCGTGCAAGCCAATTCGTAATAATCTTAAAATTGCTTTTAGAATACAAGTCTTCAAGTCAATTATTTTTCTTATTAAAGTCATTTATTTTCCCTACCTTTTTTATGTATAATTGATTTTAAATTCAATTAGTGCAGCTTTAAATTGAAAGTTAAATACTTTTAAAAATCGCATTATTTAGCTATTTTGTGAAAACCGAAGGATTAACTACATTTTGTGGATTTTAGAAAGTGCTTTCAAATTGAAACCTTCTTTCGAAAATAATTGAACCTCTTACTTAGAATCTCTGAAATAGACCACTTCCTTAAAACGGAGTGCTTGCACGCACTATTTAATTAATTGGTTCCTAATTCTCCTAAATTAGGTGGCGACTCCAAAGAACGTCCTTTGGAGTCCCATTTTGTTGTAATATACCCGAAATCTATCTTTTCTTAAAGAAAGGATAATTTTTGGGGTTCAACACTGCTAATTGGAGTTCTCAGATTGAGAATGATGAGACAAGAAGCTGTACTTCTTGGCAGAGGTAAAGGTATGCTAGGAAAGACTACTGACCCCACATCAACTGATGAACTTTTGATTAAGAAGACAAAGGAGCCTCTAAGTATCAACATTGCAACTTTTGAGCAGTCCTTGTTGCGGATCAACCTACAGCTATTCTCTCAGCCACTGAGAACTTAACCAAGAGTTATATCATTGGTGATGGCGGCTTTGGTACAGTATACCGAGCCAAATTGCCCGAAGGCCGGACTATTGCTGTTTTTCTTTCTAGAAAGATTTGGACCGAGCGGATGCAAGCATTCGCTTTCAGTTTTATCATGTCCCTATAGGGTAAAATATATATATAAAACTATAAATATTGAACAAGTATTTCAACTTCCAAGTCTAGGCAATCTTTTAATGTCAAGCTTGAATCCAGGTATTTGCCTTTTAGAAAAGCAATTTCGTAAAATAAATTCGTCTACAAACGATGTCATTTAAGGTCAACTGTTTTTTTTTAAAGAACAACTACTCGCTCCGTCTCAAAATTATTTCTCATTTTTTTTTAAAATAGGTGTCTCAAAATATTTATCCAGTTAGGATTTCAAGGTAAAATTTCTCATTTTTTTCCCGTTTTACCTATAGTAGTAAATGTCTTGAAGACCACAAAGATGTCACTTATTGGTTAATAATATAATTTGTTCAAATACCAATGAAGATTAAATAAGGGTAAAATAGTCAATAATCCCCCCATTAATGATTTTTTAAGGCCGTGTAAAAATGAAGAGGACAAATAATTTAAGACGGATGGAGTATAAACCTAACCAATGTACATGAGAGTCTCAAACATTGAACTCTCACGTTAGATTAATTGCTTGACCAAAACCCACTTTTTCATCAGACGATGTTATTTAATGTAATATATAAGTTGTAATTCTTTTTTTTTTTCTTTCTTTCTTTAAGTTGTAATTCTTTACTATTTAATTTATATGTTTTCAGAGGGGCATTTTTGAACGAAAGCGGTGTCAATTATCAACCTAGGACATCTATCTCCTTGATGGCTCAATCATTTCATTCACGAAAGTGTGCTGTGTCATTATTTTAGAACTTTAGAAGCTTGTATGTTTGGATTGTTGAATAAACGACGAAATACTTGCGACGTCGCAAAGCTAGAATATGAGACTAGCTTTAGTGTTCTTTTTATTTATTTTATTTTATAAGGTTAGCTAATTTAGAAAAACTAATATATATCATTTATCAAGAGGTGTATTGACAATAAATATATCTAAAATTAATGGAGTAAAGCGGAACCATAGCAAGAATATAAAAGAATATCTCAATTTCCACTATCTTTACGAATTTAGTAAAAAACTAAGAGCTGTTTCTAATCTTGAATGCAACTTTCCTACTTGGTAGAGAACTATAAAAGAATCATTACAATAGTTTATAGAGATAATAAATAAAAGAATAGTATCATTCATGGTCCTTGGAACTGTAATTGCTCAGTTATTTTCAGCACACTCTGCAGGAAATCCTTGTGGGAATCGCTTGGAATCACTGCAGTAATTGTAAACCATGTAATTCTTCTGCACCCATTTCATCCTTTCTTGGCTTGTGTTATCTAACTCTTCATTTAACCATGAACTGCTGCTTGCAGAATTGGAATTGCAAGCAGATGAAGATTGAGAATTAGGAATACAAGCATTGGCATTGAAGTTTCTGTAGGAAGCAGTAAAGGGAGCTTGAGTCCAATCAGTCTTGACAAGTCCTCCTCTTGTAGCCCAATCATCTGCATTCCAAAGACTTGAGTATATCCTCATTGGTTGGTTCTTAGGATATGCTACTCCAAGTGATTCAGGATTCTTGAATTCTCTAATGGGTGTTCCATCCACGTAAAATCTATATAATCAAAAGAAAAGGAAACCAAGTCAAAAATTGTCCAATAGTTAAAAGATTTTGAGGAATGTCAAGTTCTTTAAAGGACTTTAATAACTTACATGATACGTTGTGGATTCCAGAGGATGGAATAGGTGTGGAAATCAGCAGTTGGGTCAAACCAAAGATGGAATTGCTGCTCTCTGTTGCCTTTGCCTTGGCTAAATACATTAGTGTGGAGAGTATAAGGATCACCACTTAAATTTCCCAAGAATTCGAAGTCTATCTCATCATGCGTTGGTCCTTGTGATGACAACTGCAAAAATTTGTCGAAAATAATCAGCTTCATTTCAACTTAATTAATAAACATGTGTTATATCTAGCTCAAAACATTGGAGAAACAAAAGGCTTACATAATAAGCAGTGACAGTGCCAGCAGAATTTCCAGGGACAAGTTTGAGTTGCATGTCAATTTTACCAAAGAGATACTCATTCTTGGACTGGAAGCCTGAGCCAGAGATTTTGTCAAGTGAGAGTGTTAGAAGATCTCCATTGTTAAGTATCTTTGCTCTGCCGTCACCCCATGTGATGTCAAATTCTTTGTCGAACTTATCAGCAATTGCCATACCAAAAGCACTAACCATAAGATATATCACAAGTAGTACTAATTTTGAAGAAGAAGCCATCTTTAATTCTTAGGATTTCAAGACTTTTCAAATGTGTTGGATGAATTTGAGTTGGATAGCTAGGTGCCTATTTATAAGAGTTCAATTCATAGGGGAATGGTTGAAGAAGGAAATGGGAAGGTTCACCTGGAACCATTTAGTTGTTGGCTTTATGGGGGGTGAAAAAAGTGAGAACGAGTATTGAGCTGGAAACAGATGGTTTAATTTATGGAAGTAGGTGAGATATGATGTTACCAAAGCCAAGTGATAGCACACGCTATCTGATAATTTCGCCCTACCAACCTTACTGAACTTCTATGCAGTACGGCTATTCAAATAATATCTGATGATTTTGTCTTTATTTTATTTATGGTATGCTTTTTAAATTTAGAAAACTCAATTAAACATTAAAATCTGTTGTAAATGGCTAGTATTTGAAAAGGATAGGACTGGCGTTTCACTCAACACGTAAAACTCATCCAGATGCAATAGGGAGCTAGTAACAGGCTGACTTTTTGGCATTTCCTTCATTTGCCTTCTTAACTCATCCTAAATATTGTCGGTTGACCTCTATCTTAATAAGAAAAAGAGGTAATTTAACAATTCATACAAGTACGAGTTTAACACTATATTATATACCCAAACATGACAAGTTATTAGATCAGCTAATATCAAGTTTTTCCAAAAATATTGAGTCGCTGTATTATATGTTCCTTTATAGATAGAAGCTAGTTCGAGTTTTTAGTTTGACGTAGAGAGAGTTAAAAACTTAAAATTAAGACTTTCATCCAAAAATAAAAATGATAAATGAAACCATAAGGTATGAGTTCAGAGCTCGTGAATAATGTTAAAAATTTTCTTTTATCAGCAACTACAGGAATGGTACCACTTGTGGAGATACTACTTAGCTGGACACAGATGGCTATGGTGACACTTTCATTTTCTTTGTAAAACTCTTCAAACATGAAAGTGATTGGAAAGTTTATCTATATGTGTGACAGCTTAAGAGGTTTATTGAAGCACGCGTTTCTGGTTTCTATAATAAATCTTTATAATTTTTTCAGAATTCTGGTCCACTGAAATCAATACATCCACCACATGTATTTTCATTGGCTTTTACAGTGAATCGATCACCCATTTGCTAGTGAAATACTTTAAGGCGGTAAAAGGTCTCTTGAATAATGCTTTTAAGAAGTTTCCTGCCTAATTGGTTAAAATGATTTTCTAACTTTCTATCTCAAAGTATCAAACACAAATCATCAGAACTAACATTTTAATTGAATTGCACTATTTATAAAGCGATCAACATAATTTAAAGAGATAATGATAAAAAACCTCTCTAAACTATCACTTTTTTGTTAGTTTCATACTTAAACTATGGGTTGGTTACGTTACCTCCTTGAACTATCAATTTTCATATTCAAAACCCCCTTGCAGTGCCAAATAGCTTGGAGAGTGACTTCACTCTCTTTGTAGAGCATCCGTACAATAAATTTTTTAAAATAGTTGTTCTTATTTCTTATTTGGTGTTTTTTATTTTTTAAATTTATTAATTTTTTCTTTTAATTTTTCGTCAAAATCAAAAATCTTTACCTTAGTTGAAAATCCATATTTCTAAAATAATAAATATTAACCAACAATAGTAAACTTAATTATTATATAAAACTGAATTTCTCAACCATAATAAACTCAATTGAAAACTTGCATATTAAAATATTAAAATAATACAATGCATGTTAACAGTTATGTCTTTTTAATTAAAATGACCATTATTGATAAAACTTGGTTGTAAATTACAATAAAATTTATCATATTTGATTAAATCATTTTTTAGTACTCTTATTATTCTAAGGTTAATAGATCTCAACTAGTTTATTGTTATTGTAAAACAAAAAAGGTAGAGTTATGAAGAAGAAAATAATTAATTAAAAAAGAAGAAAGGAAAAAGAAAAAAAATAATAAATAAGTAAAAGAATATTTAAATTTTAAAAATTGAAGAGAAATGCCACATGGATGCTTTTTATTGGTCTACTTTATTTCCTCACACACAACAAAGAGAGTAAAGTCACTCTCCATGCCACTTGGCACTGTAGGGGGTTTTGAATATGAAAATTGATAGTTCAGGGGAATAACGTAACTAACTCATAGTTTAAATATGTAACTAACAAAAAAGTGATAGTTTAGGAGGATTTTTTTTTGCTATTATCTCTAATTTAAGTAAAATGAATCATGCTTGATACTTCATGATTGAGTATTATATGTCAAATTAATTTATTTCATTTTTAAATCTCAACAACTTTTATCATGCTTCTTTTTTTTTTTTTTTTGGGTTACACCACCTTGTATTTAACATTCACTGATTACTGATTCAGATTCTATCGAGTACACCCATTAAGGTAAGATGATGCTCCCTATCAAGAAGTTTCACTGTACCATATGTTATCCACAATATTTTGTTGAAATATGTTTAGCCGATCTTGACCTTTTCTTTTCATCTCATTCGTAGAACTAGAATTAGGCAATAGCAATCACATAAGGAGATACCATATATAAGGAGTATATGTTGGCAATGGTACTTGTGATGTATGTAATATCATTCATAGCACACAAACAATATATGTATTAAACACGAGATTTTGAATATGATAATCTCATACAAGGACATTAAAGAGAACGTACTTGATGTGGAAGACATTATTACAATAAAGAAAAACCACAATTCCTTATTGATAAATTGGTTTCTCGCCTTTTACCTTTCTTAGTTATTACGATGTTAGTGATGGAAAAGTGTATATGGAGGTAGTAACCTAATTGGTGGGGAGAGGACATATTTATAGATGTTTATTTTTAATATGGTACGTCCATCAAGTAACCAAATAAATGGATGAGATTTATACATTATCAAATATAAGTTATGGGCTTGACATAAAATTGGGCCACATCACAAGGTAAAATCGCGAAAAATTGAAAACTAGATAATTTTGGACGCCCTAAGTGTGTTTTATTCATTGTTTCAAAATTAATTGAAAAATAGCCAGAATTCCGTGCACATACTTACAGTCTATTAGTGTTGACAACACCAATACTAGCCACAATATTTTTTTACTGGGACTTTTGAACTAACATGTACAAAGTCTCAGTAATTTTATTTGGATTCATATTTAAGTGATTCATATTTAAGGGATTCACATTCATCCCGGAGTTTCATATTAAAAGTCCCAATATAAAATATTGAGACTTTTGAACTAACATGTTCAAGGTCCCAGTATTTTACTGGGATTCATATTTTAGTAATTCCAGTATAAAATACTGGGATTTTAAAATTTTATACTGAAATTTTTTCGGATCTGGCTAGTCTTCAAAGAATTTTACACCGATGGCTAGTTTTTATTTAGCGCGGTACAAACAGGCTACAAGGCCAAATTTTTACGATAAAATCTTACATTCTCTCACTTGACCTAATAACCACATAACATCAATATTTAATGGGTAATTTATATAAGCATACAATCTAACACTCTTATTTACACAAAATGGCAATATTATCCCATTTTTAAAGCATATCATTTTTTTTTTCCAAAACATAGCAAAATACATATAAAAAAAGTATAATCCCCTAGATCCACCTCCTACCACCCCCCAACCGCCACTCCCATCACTTCCACCGCCTCCGGCCACCGACCGCCGCCCGTCGAAAAATATTTTCTTTTTGATTTTTTATGGATCTGTGTGTATTTTCACTGTATGTATAGTGTATAGACAATGAAACATTGTGCACACCGTAAAAATACAGTAAATACACACACAAACGATTATTGTATGTTTGTATGTACTATGTATGGTTTCTATATGCACAATGTATGCGTGTTCATTCACCGGACATACACATCATATATAAATCGATAACCCAAAGTACGTATTGTGTATTTATTGTATGTACGGTGTATATTCATTGTATATATACAGTGCATACACTGCAGATACAATGAGAATACACATGTAATACATTCCCACAGCAAACAAACACCAAACATACACCACAAACCACCGGAAAATTAAAAAAAACCAGTGAATAGATGCACGCAACAGATACCAAAGATACACCACAAACCATCGTGTACCACCGAATAATTCAAAAAAAGAAAAAGAAAAAGCAACCAGTAAACAGATCCATGTAGCAGACACCAAAACGGCCAACGACAGGAGTTGCGTGAGCTCTGTCGTCGATGAAACTACAAATCGCAGCAGTGGAGAATGGGGGAGGTAGATCGCAGCAACGAACACATAAACAAACTGCTGCAGCGACGCCACTGGGATAGGGGAGGGGTCGCCAGCAACAACGGGGTGATAGGGGAGAGACACCGACGATAGGGAAGGGTGAGGGTATCGGCGACGACGGCGGTTCTGTGATGGGTGGATGGGAGAGAGAAAAGAGAAAGAATATGAGAAAAGGTTAGAGTTTTTGATATGCTATGTTTGGTAGCATTCTCTAAAATGTTGTTACGTTTGGAAAAGTGGTAAACTTTTGCTACGTTTTTCTTAAAAAAAAGATACCTAAAATGACATTGGGGGTAATTTCCCCATATTTAATTGAGTAAACATTAGTTGCGCCCAAGATAAATCTCTTTCATAATGTCCATCATAAATACCATAATATGATAAACAACTAAATGCGAGTTATGGCGGTTATACATTATTTGCTACATACTCCCTTCCATATACTACAACATTAGCACCTTATCATTCCTGGTTCATAAGCTATAAAATACTTATTTATTATGTTCCATAATAATGTCTCACTGAGACTTATCCTGATGTATCTAAAAACAATAATGAATACACCATTATGAGAAACGGAAAATTCATTAATGTATGTCAATGAACATAAATGAGCTTAAAGTGTCAAAACATCAGGAGTACGTCAATCATAAATATAACCAAGACCCATTCTAACAACATGTTCTTTAAATGTCTTTTGTTGTAAATCTTTCGTTAATGGATCTATAATCATGTGATCATTCTCATATTCTCAATTGACACTACTTGTGTCTGAACTTTCTCCTCGAGGACAAGGTACTTTAAATCTATAGATTTTTCATCTTTAGAGTACTTTCCATTCTTGGCGAAGAATACTGCTGAGGTATTGTAACAATAGAGTTTCTGCGGCTTGCTAATGGTGTCGACAACTCTAAATCCTGAAATAAAGTTCCTCAACCATTTTGCATGATTTGTGGCTTCAAAGCATGCCACAAATTCTGCTGCCATTGTGGAAGCAGCAGTAGATTCCTATTTAGCCCTTTTCCACGACAATTCTCATCCAGCTAATAGGAACACATATCCAAAAGTGGACTTTCTAGTGTCAGCACATCTACCATAGTTTGTATCCGAGTATCCAATCACTTCTAAATAATTTGATCTCCTATACGTGAGCATGTAATCCTTTATTCCTTTCAAATACCTCAAAACCTTATTTGCAGCTCTCCAGTGGTCAATTTCTGAATTAATTTGATATCTGCCCAACATTCCAACCGCAAAATTAATATCCGGTCGTGTGCATATTTTAATATACATCAAACTGTCAACAATAGAGGAATAAAGAATTGACTCCATTTCCTTTTGTTCTATGTCATTCTTAGAATATTTCTCAAGACTGAATTTGTCCCCTTTCTGAATTGGAACGAACGTTGCAGAACAATTGCTCATATTAAATCTCTTTAGAATTCTTTCGATATAGCCTTTCTGACAGTCCCAAAATTCCTTGTGGTCTATCACATAATATTTCTATCCTATCACATATGATGCCTCACCTATATCTTTCACTTCAAAAGTTTTAGAGAGAAAATCTCCAATCTCATGCAATATACCTAAATCATTAGCAGGATGTTGTCAACATCTATGACTAAGAATATAAACTAGCTTCCACTGATCTTTTGGTATTTACATTGATCAACTTCGATAAACATAAAAGATCTTATGGCATTGTCAAACTTAAAATACCATTATTGTGAGGCTTATATGAGTCCATATATTGACTTCTTTAGCTTAAAGACCATTTGACATTTTCTTTCAATTTTGAAACCCTCGGGTTGATCCATATACACTTCCTCTTCAAGGTGTCCATTAAGAAAGACAGTGTTCACATCATAACTCTAAATTATTATGAGCCACCAAAGCCATAATAATTCTTAATGAGTCTTTTATTGAGACAGTTGAAAAGGTCTCATTATAATCAATGTCATATTATTGAGTATAACCATTAACAAATCTGACTTTATATCGTTCGATATTACCATTTGAATCAAGTTTGGTCTTAAAGACTCATTTACACCCGATCCTTTAGAACCGTTTGGCAATTCGACGAGATCCCAAATGTTAGCTTATTGGCCTATACTTCTTTCAGATCACTAGTTTTAGGGCACATACGTTGCACGTATAAGCCGCCGACCGCGTGAAATCAATAAATTTTTATATACAAAAGTGTGAACTCATACTATTTAGAGAATATATTACACAAAATGAGGATTATATATATATATATATATATATATATATATATATATATATATATATATATATATATATATATATATATATATATATATATATATATATATATATATCTTCAATGCATCTTTTCTACTTGGTACAGAACAATAAAGAATCATTATAGTTTATAGAGTAATAAATAAAAGAATAGTCCTATATACTAGTAGTATCATTCATGGTCCTTGGAACTGTAATTTCTCAGTTATTTTGAGCGCACTCTGCAGGAAATCCTTGTGGGAATCGCTTGGAATCACTGCAGTAATTGTAAACCATGTAATTCTTCTGCACCCATTTCATCCTTTCTTGGCTTGTGTTATCTAACTCTTCATTCAACCATGAGTTGCTGCTGGCAGAAGTAGAAGATGCAGAGTTGGAATTGCAAGCAGATGAAGATGGAGAATTAGGAATACAAGCATTGGCATTGAAGTTTCTGTAGGAAGCAGTAAAGGGAGCTTGGGTCCAATCAGTCTTGACAAGTCCTCCTCTTGTAGCCCAATCATCTGCATTCCAAAGACTTGAGTATATCCTCATTGGTTGGTTCTTAGGATATGCTACTCCAAGTGATTCAGGGTTCTTGAATTCTCTAATGGGTGTTCCATCCACGTAAAATCTATATAATCAAAAGAAAAGGAAACCAAGTCAAAAATTGTCCAATAGTTAAAGATTTTGAGGAATGTCAAGTTCTTTAAAGGACTTTAATAACTTACATGATACGTTGTGGATTCCAGAGGATGGAATAGGTGTGGAAATCAGCAGTTGGGTCAAACCAAAGATGGAATTGCTGCTCTCTGTTGCCTTTGCCTTGGCTAAATACATTAGTGTGGAGAGTATAAGGATCACCACTTAAATTTCCCAAGAATTCGAAGTCTATCTCATCATGAGTTGGTCCTTGTGATGACAACTGCAATAATTAAAGGAAAAAATCAGCTTTGTATTAACTTAATAAACATGTAACTAGTTCAAAACAATATTAAAGTAGCAAAAGGTCTTACATAATAAGCAGTGACAGTGCCAGCAGAATTTCCAGGGACAAGTTTGAGTTGCATGTCAATTTTACCAAAGAGATACTCATTCTTGGACTGGAAGCCTGAGCCAGAGATTTTGTCAAGTGAGAGTGTTAGAAGGTCTCCATTGTTGAGTATCTTTGCTCTGCCGTCACCCCATGTGATGTCAAATTCTTTGTCGAACTTATCAGCAATTGCCATACCAAAAGCACTAACCATAAGATATATCACAAGTAGTAATAATTTTGAAGAAGAAGCCATCTTTAATTCCTAAGATATCAGTATTCAAGACTTTCCAAATTTGTTAGATGAATTTGAGTTGGATGGCTAGGTGTCTATTTATAAAAGTTTAACCCCCACCCCCTTTAATGGCAGGAAGATTGAAGAAGGAAATAGGAAGGTGCACCTGGAACCAAGTTGTTGGCGTTGTATGGGGTAGAAAAGTGAGTACGCGGATTGAGCTGGGATCAGATGGTTTAAGGTTTGTGGAGGTCTTTTGTTTTGTTTGTTTATGGAAGTAGGTGGTATGTGATGTTACGAAAAGCCAAGTGATAGCACACGCATTTAACTACACTTTTTTATACACTTGTAATCTCATAATTTCTCTCTACCAACCTTACTGAATTTCTATGCGATACGGTTATTCAGATACAATTATAAATCAAATCAAGATAATATTAGTGAATTAGTGTTATATATCTGAATTTTACTATCTTTTATTCTATTTATTTATGGGATTTTTAAAATTAGAATACTTAAATTATTTAGGTATTAAGCTTTAAAATCTGTTGTAAGTGGTTACTGAAAAAGAAAGGACTGGCGTTTCGCTCAACACGTAAGAGCCCATCCAGATGCAATAGGGAGCTAGTAAAGATGAACAATTGGTGGTCTAACAGGCTGACTTTTTGGCAATTCCTTCTTTTGCCTTCTTAACTACTTTGTTTATAATAAGAAAAAATGGTAGTTTAACAAATTATTCTCCGAAAATGCCAAGTTATTAGATCAGCTAATATCAAGTTTTTCCAAAAATATTGAGTCGGTGTATTACATGTTTCTTGATAAGTAGAAGTTAGTTCGAGTTTTTAGTTTGACTTAGTGATAGTTAAATATTAAGACTTTCATCCAAAAAATAAAAATGATAAATGAAACCATAAGGACTGAGTTCAGACCTCGTGAATAATATTAGAAATTTGCTTCTAATTAACAACTACAAGAATGGTCCACTTGTGGAGATACTACTACTTAGCTGGACACAGATGGCTATATATATATAGTGACTATATAGAACTCTTTAAACTTGAAAGTGAGTGTTAATTTTATCTGTATGTGTGATAGCTTAAGAGGTTTATTGAAGCACGCGTACTTTCTGATTTTTATAATAAACTTTATAATTTTTCAGAATTCTTTAGAAGGAAATCGTGTGACATATAACTGGCTTTGGCCTACCAACTCCATTGTAGCACTAAATTTTGAATTAAATGCACATCTTGAATTGAAATGGTAAAAGGCCAGCTATTTGGTCCACTGAAATCGATACGTCCGTCCATGCATGTATTTTTATTGGCTTTACAGTGAATCAATCACCCATTTGCTAGTCAAATACTTTAAGGCGGTACAAGGCCATATCTCCTGTTGAATAATGCTTGTAAGAAGTTTCCGGCCTCATTGGTTAAAATTATTTTCTTACTTTTATATCGAACAGAAATCCTCAGAATTATAATAATTGAATTAAATTGCAACTATTTATAAAGTGATCAACCAAATTTAAGTAAAATAAACATGCTCGATACTTTATGATTGAATGTTGTAGGTTAAACTAATTTATTCCATTTTTTAGCACTCAAAAACTTTTATCTTGCTTTTATGATTTTTTTTTTTTGGTTACACCACCTAGTATTTAAAATCCATTTGCTACCAATTCAAATTCTATCGCGTAAACCCATTAAGGAAGGTAATATGATGCTCCTTCTCAAAAACTAGATGTTTCCTTGTACGGTATTTTGCTAAAATATGTTTAGCCGGTGTTGATCTTTTCTTTTCATCTTAAGTAGATATAGGCAATGGCAATCACATATTTCACATGAAGGAGATACTAAAATACTTGCACGAAGTCGGACTTTCTACAAAAAAAAATGCTATGGGGTTAAAAACTTACTCTAAAATTGCATAATTTCCTGTCCACTTACCTATAACAAAGTAAGTAAAACCAAAAAAAGAAGGAAAAGATATGGGAAAAAAACAAAGCCGCCATAACGTCCATCTGTGTCCAGCTAAATACTCATTTTCCTTTTACTCTGCGTGAGACCACACCTACGAAACTTCCTTTTTTCTTCCCTCAAGCCTATCCCCACATCCTCCATTTCTTAATTTGTTGGTGAGGTAGGAGAGGGTAGGTTATACTTATAACCCTTATAAATACCCACCCAGTCATCCAACTTTAAATTATAACACACATTTGGAAAAAAAGAACTTGAAATTAAATCCTAGTGACTAAAGATGTCTTCTTATACTTCTTCAAAATTAGTGCTACTTGTGATATGTCTTATGGTTAGTGCTTTTGGTATAGCAAATGCTGCTAAATTCGACAAAGAATTTGACATCACATGGGGTGAAGGCAGAGCAAAGATACTCAACAATGGTGACCTTCTAACTCTCTCACTTGACAAAATCTCTGGCTCAGGCTTCCAATCCAAGAATGAGTATCTCTTTGGTAAAATTGACATGCAGCTCAAACTTGTTCCTGGAAATTCTGCTGGCACTGTCACAGCATATTATGTAAGTGTTTTATTTCTCTGATTTTTTGAGCTAGATATTACACATGTTTATTAAGTTAAAACAATTAAACTGATTTTTTCCTTTAATTATTGCAGTTGTCATCACAAGGACCAACACATGACGAGATAGACTTTGAATTCTTGGGAAATTTAAGTGGTGATCCTTATACTCTCCACACTAATGTATTTAGCCAAGGCAAAGGTAACAGAGAGCAACAATTCCACCTTTGGTTTGACCCCACTGCTGATTTCCACACCTATTCCATTCTCTGGAATCCACAACGCATCATGTAAGTTTATTCAAAGCCCTTTAAAGAACTTGACTTTGCTCAAAATCTCTGTCTTTTGGAATCAATATTTGACTTGAGAATTTCTTTTCTTTGGTTTCAACAGATTTTACGTGGATGGAACACCTATTAGAGAATTCAAGAATCCTGAATCACTTGGAGTGCCATATCCTAAGAACCAACCGATGAGGATATACTCAAGCCTTTGGAATGCAGATGATTGGGCTACAAGAGGAGGACTTGTCAAGACTGACTGGACTCAAGCTCCCTTTACTGCTTCCTACAGAAACTTCAATGCCAATGCTTGTGTTCCCAATTCTCCATCTTCATCTGCTTGCAATTCTAATTCTGCAAGCAGCAGTTCGTGGTTGAATGAAGAGTTAGACAACACAAGCCAAGAAAGGATGAAGTGGGTGCAGAAGAATTACATGGTTTATAACTACTGCAGTGATTCCAAGCGATTTCCACAAGGATTTCCTGCAGAGTGCGCTCAAAACAGCTGACCATTTACTGTTCCAAGGACCCTATAGATTATATTGTTAGGATATACTACTCTTTTATCAACTTTCTCTTATCTATAGACTATTGTTATGATTCATTTATTGTTTTGTACAAGTAAAGAATAAAGAACCTTTTCTAGTGCTATAAATTAAAGAGTTACTTTTGGATGCCATTAAGCTTCAGATAAATTTGAACATATATTAGTAGTCCTAAAGAAATTAATGGGTTTTATGTATGGTACAAAATCATCATTGAGCATTCCCGTAGAAGTATTTAACCAAAAAATAGTAACATAACTCATGCAAAAATATTTAACATTAATAAATTAGTGGGGTGGATGTGGGGAGGATTGGTAGAGGAAGATTGTAGCGAAAAAATTTACCCACATCAGATCAGATGTATACTCCTAACCACATCAATTAATTATGGTAAAGTAATTTAATGAAGTGAAAATGTATACTAATCATGTGAGTGTATTAACAAATGACGTGCATTTATCGGTTGGGTGTATATACCTGATGTATATACGGATGAACTTTGGAGTTGATGACTCAAATAATCACTCAACTTTGAGTAATCAGCCATTAAAGTCGTATTTCTTTCATTTGTCGCTCAAAAATTATCTAACTTTAGGCAATTGGCTCAAAATGTCATCTCTAACGGAAAGATGACACAATATTTTTTTTAACCTTTTAAATATTAAATAAATTATCCTAAAAAACATATCATCCAACACGCAAACATGACCTTACCCAAACCTCACCCATTTTTATTGGTTTACATATTAAAAAAAAGCAGCTTTTATTTTATTTTAAAATGGGTTTCTATTACTCTGCTACTCACTTCCCTCTTGATCATATTGCCACTAACTTGAGAATCCATGATTGACAGAAATTACTTGGTCAATGCAACAAATTCTTAATGTATTTATAAGCAAAATGACCAACATTATATACAGTATGATATGTCTTCTTAATATTGTATTTTACTATAGAAGATAATCAATGATCTTGGTTTTTATGATTGTATTTGAGTATTTTTTCATATAATTAACATAACAGATAGGTGATAAATAGTATTTTACAAAATACAGCAAATGATTTTTTATGATTTGGATCAGGTAAAATAGTTACTGCTCATTTATTAAATAAAGTGCTATGTTATTGTTAGTAGTTTTATAACTTGCATTGCTATGTTATTTTGAAGTGCAATAGTTTACTCATGTTAATATTTATGGGCAGTTTCACAGGGATAATATTTCAGGGATTATCATCATTCATCTGGTTCTTAAAAAAATTGACAAAGCAAAAAATAACTCGGATGAACAAAGCCAGCAGGAAAAATTTCATAGCAAGGTTCTCACATCTCAATATCCTCGATAAATTGTAGGATCCAAACAAATAAAATTCACTATATTTTTCTACAATAGTGAATGTGAAAAACTATTTACAAGAATTCGCTAGGTATGTCACGATTCTGTGAATAGGGAAAGAAATCATGTTTAGTTTATTTTTTATAAATAAAAAATTGTGGCTATTAAAGTGGGTGGGTTTTGAGTAAGGTTGTGTTTGAGTGTTGGATATTATATTTTTTAGGATGTTTAATTTGATATTTAAAAGGTTTAAAAAAATAAGAAATAAACACGCCATGTCATTTTTTAATCAAAGATGACATTTTGAGTCAATTACCTAAAGTTCGATTGTTAGACTCTATGCACCTCCTGAAGACACTAGAAGGGGGGGGGGGGGGGGGGAGATTGAATAGTGTCTACCGACCGATTTTCTTCACGAGAACCTGGTTCTTCTAACGTAGAACCTAGTTCTTATATTATCTTTTATGCTGCCTTGAACACTATAACTCACAACACCACACACACAAGGAACACAAGGATTTTACGTGGAAAACTCCTTGCTCAAGGGAGAAAAACCACGACCCACACTCTAGAATTTTAGAACTGAATCCACTAACACAAGAGCAACGTTTCTGATTACAAACTCTGTAACCAATGGGCTACACTCTAGACCCTAATCACTACGCAAAGCTAAACTCTAGCTTCTCAGTAATTACACAAAAGTTCACCTAATACATACGCTTCTGAATAAGCCAATAGGTAAAACTATGAAAGCTTGAATTAAAGACAACTTGCAACTCTTCGAACCTAGACGGAATATCTAGACTCAATACACTGCATGCACTCAAGTTGTCTTCTTCAGATTACTCACGTAGAAAGATGCTAGATCGCCTTTGTATGCTCTCAACTCTCCGTTTATGAATAATGATTTCGGCTGCCTCTGCTACTTGTATTTATATGGGTCTTGAAACCCTAGTTGAGTTCTACAAGGAATTCTTTTAATTATGGCAATGTTCACTGCACTAGTGTTATCACAGAAAATTGGCACTGCACCACACTTGATACCAAAGTCTTCCAGTTGTTGTTTGAGCCATAACAATTGTGAACAGCATGATGCAACTGCCACATACTCAGCTTCAGCAGTTGATAAGACAACTGAGTTTTGCTTCTTTGTAGCCCAAGAGACCAAACAGGGACCTAGAAAGTGTGCCATTCCTGAAGTGCTTTTCCTGTCCACCAAATGACCTGCATAATCTGCATCAGCAAAACCTATTAGTTCAAAAGTACCTCCTCTTGGGTACCAGAGACAGAGGTTCCGAGTTCTTTTCAAGTATCTCAGGATTCTCTTCACAGCTGTCAAATGTGACTCCTTGGGCTTGGACTGAAATTTAGCACACAGTCCTACACTGTATACTATGTCAGGCCGACTGGCTGTGAGATAAAGAAGTGAACCTATGATTCCTCTATATTTAGTCTCGTTTGTTGAAGGACCGAGTTCGTCCAAATCCAGCTTCGTTCCAGGTGCAATGGGAGTAGTCATTTCTTTCGCTCCTTCCATATCAAACTTTTTCAGCAGTTCCTTGACATACTTTTGCTGGTGAATCATAGTTCCTTCAGGCATTTGCTTTATCTTCAATCCAAGGAAGAAATTTAGTTCTCCCATCATGCTCATTTCAAATTCACTTCCCATCAGATCAGCAAAGCCTTTGCATAACCCCTCATCAGTGGCTCCAAAGATGATATCATCGACATACACTTGAACCACCAATAGATCTTTTCCTTTCTTTTTGAGGAACAGTGTGTTGTCAATCTTTCCTCTTGAGAAACCATTCTTCAGTAGAAATCCTGAGAGTCTTTCATACCAGGCTCTAGGAGCTTGCTTCAATTCATAAAGAGCCTTGTCCAGTTTGTAAACGTGATCAGGAAATTCATTGTTTACAAAACCTGGTGGCTGTATTACATAGACTTCTTCATTCAGGTAGCCATTTAAGAACGCACTCTTCACATCCATCTGGTATAGAGTAAACTCCATGTATGTAGCGAAAACAATTAGCATCCTGATGGCCTCCATCCTTGCCACTGGTGCAAAGGTCTCATCGTAGTCTATTCCTTCTTCCTGACTGTAACCTTGAACTATTAATCTTGCTTTATTTCTTGTCACTATACCATGCTCATCTAGTTTGTTCATGAATACCCATTTTGTTCCAATTATTGATCTGTCCTTCGGCTTAGGAACTAGGTACCACACTTTGCTTCTTTCGAATTGATGTAGTTCCTCCTGCATGGCTAGAATCCAATCTGGATCTTCTAGAGCTTCTTTTACGTTCTTTGGTTCCAGAGATGAGGGGAAGGCAAAGAAAGCACAGAAGTTCTTCAAGGCTGACCTGGTCATGATTCCTGTATCCAGTTCTGATAGGACATTTTTCAAAGGGTGAGACCGTTGATGTTTCCATGGCCTGAGTTTGATATGACTGGAAGAGCCTGCATCATTATCCTGGAGAGTTTCTTCCTGACCTGCTGAATCATCAGCTTCATCAGCAGTTCCCCCTGTCAAGTTGACTCCATGCTCCAATGTACTTGGATCTTCACCTGATGTCTCTTTGTCTTCTGAGTCCTCCAGTTCATTCACACCTTCTTCCCTGCTAAGGCTAATCATTTGATCATCTGTCTCACGTTCCTCCAGTGCCTTGTCTGATTCATCAAAGACAACATGCATACTTTCTTCCACTATTTGTGTCCTTTTATTGAACACTTTTATTACACCCCGTACGTCTAAATTGACGTATATCATTATAATATCATTTTAAGAATAATTTAAGTGAGTTTAAAGTAATAATATGACCATATATGATGTTTATATGTTGAATATAAAGTTTGGGAAAAATCAGATTTAAGTTGCGGAAAAACCGACAAAGGAATTGCCTTGTAACAGAGCTTTTTCAGCAATTAATTTCATGTGTTATATGAAGTCTTTTGGGGACATATCATATACCAAATTGAAGGTCTTGGAGTGTAGTTTCCAACACTTTTAATGGTTTGCTCATACAACTTATAGATAAAATGATATGAGCTTCAGAAGTCAGACCAGAAAAAGGGACATAAGCGCAAAAGAGGGCTAGAAATGAAATGTTTTTATTATAAAAGAGAAATCACTCTCTCTCTCTCTCGACATTTCCAGTAAACCCATGATATAAACAGAGCTTTCCTCAGTTTGAATCGTTTTTTATGATTTTGAAGATAGAACATCAATTTTGACACGAAACGGAAGACGGATTGCGTCAAAACACTCTACGCGATTAGGGTAACATTATGCTACCTTCAATTTCGTCTATAGTTTGAGTTTTAGAATTAATTCATAGCTAAGTAAAGTATTTAAATTCTATTTTATAGCTTGTTTAAGCTTTAGAAGGTGTGTAATTCAAAGGAAACGAAGTTTAGAGGCTAGAAACATCAAAGGTATGTAAGGCTAAACCTTTCTTTTGGCAAGGCATGTATCTTTTAGATTTTGAAGCTTTTATTAGTTTTAAACTTAGTTTTTTTTGTGAGAAACTTGTATGGTACCAAGGAAACCTTGTATATACTTAATTTGGTACTAAAATCCAAGGTGAAAGACGTCCAAATCAGAAAGACAAAACGTTTCAAAATCTGGAAAATTGTTTTGAACTTTGGACAGTTTTTAGTATATTGATCATAACTCCTTATACAAAATTGATATTAAGATGATTTAAGAATCTCCAGAATTCTAATACATATATCTACAACCTTCATGAAGACCATGAGGTCTATAACTTTTATCTGCACCCTCAAAACTATGATGCAATACAGGACGCTGGTACCGTCTAGAAATTCTGTACATCCGTGGAATTGTTACGCCACTCTCATCTTGTTATCCAGTTAATTTGTTTATGTTATCAGTTTATCCGGGTATCCATTCCCGTGTATATTATAGTGCTGGTTCTGTTTTTGCGTATCATCCAGTTTCAGTGGAAACTCTGTCGAAATTTTTATAAAAATCAAAGAGTTAGACAGATTCTAAGTTTCAGGTTGTGTCTACAATTCCATCCAGAGTTTTCTTATCATTCCTTTGAGTCCATATATATTGTTGCCCCATGTGTTATGCCTCATACATGCTTATGCTTATATTGTGATCATGTTATGTGTGATTTGGAGTCCCCCATAGAGGCTGGACATTGGACACACAGTCCGGTCGCGTGTGATACTACCCGTCTGGGGGATACAGCCCCTCTGGTTCAGGCGGGAGTTGAAACACCTAGTGTGACCGGGTGTCATTCACACACTCTGACCAGAGAGACTAGATATTACTGGCTGGGGGAGATATAGCCCATAACACCCACCAGGTTTGTTATATATATGCGTATATAGCCACAGTATGCACTGCATGATTATACATGAGGCTAGTTCCGGTTTTCAGTTACCTGATTTGGGGGGATACAGCCCATAACGCCAGACAGGTACTAGTTCAGATGTTCAGTTACCTAATTTGGGGGGGATATAGCCCATAACACCAGACAGGTACCAGTTCAGATAACAGTTCAGTTTTAGCTCGGTACCAATTATCAGTTCTCAATTATCAGCCACCAGTTCTTAGCGTCAGTATCAGTTGACAGTTATCAGTTCCAGTTTCTAGTAACCAGCTATCAGTCATATTACAGTTATTTATCAGTATAGTTCAGCTCAGTCTTCAGTTCCAGATTCAGCTAGACTTCAGTTTATATTCAGATCATGTTTAGTACGTTCTTCAGATTTCCAGCTATATTGCTATGCTCCAGCTCATATTTTCATAGTTATATTCCAGCCTTACAGTTTCATTCAACTATAATATATTATATGCTCATGCTTACATACTTGGTACATATCGTACTCACGCCCTTTTCTGGGGCGCTGCGTTTCATGCCGCGCAGGTGCAGATAGATCGACGCTTGGACCATGTTAGTAGGCCATCTATCAGCTACTGGAGTCACTCCACTTGCTCCCGGAGTTACTTATCTTTTGGTATGTGTACAGTCAGCCAGCTTGGGTATGGCGGGGCCTTATCTCGTCCTTTGTATATTTAGTTCATCACTCTTAGATGCCTGTAGATATGTCCCTGTGTGGTGCAGTCAGTATGCTATGTATGTCAGCTTATGTTAGCCTTGTCAGCTTTTTGCATTGCATACTCCTTATCAGCTAGGTTTATGCTTATTCTGTTTATCAGTTATAATGGTTAGCATATTATCAGTAGGATTAGTGATGATCGACACTTAGTGTTGGTCATCCGTCGTGGCCCTAAGTTGGGTCGTGACAAAAATGGTATCAGAGCAGTTCAGTCCTAGGGTGTCTACAGGCCGTGTCTAGTAGAGTCTTGTTTAGGAGTATGTTGCGCGCCATACTTTTGAACAGGAGGCTACAAGGCACTTCAGGACAGTTGTCTTTCTTTCTTCTCTAGATCGTGCGATAGAGCCATGATTATAGAATTCAGCCCTCTAACAATAGTAATTTCAGCAAAGCGATGCCGCCAAAGAAACTAACAGCTGCCCAGAAGGGCAAGGTTATTGCCGGCCAGGGTATTAGTAGAGTGCCACCTAAGGTGGATGAGAGTGAGGAGTCCATACCTGATGTCACGACCCAACTTAGGGCCGCGACGGATGACCAACACTAAGTGTCGATCATTACTAATCCTACTGATAATATGCTAACCATTATAACTGATAAACTGAATAAGCATAAACCTAGCTGATAAGGAGTATGCAATGCAAATAGCTGACAAGGCTAACATAAGCTGACATACATAACATACTGACTGCACCACACAGGGACATATCTACAGGCCTCTAAGAGTGATGAACTGAATATACAAATGACGAGATAAGGCCCTGCCATACCCAAGCTGGCTGACTGTACACATACCAAAAGATAGGTAACTCCGGGAGTAAGTGGAGTGACTCCAGTAGCTGATAGAAGGCCTACTAACATGGTCCAAGCATTGATCTATCTGCACCTGCGCGGCATGAAACGCAGCGCCCCAGAAAAGGGCGTGAGTATGATATGTACCAAGTATGTAAGGCATGAGCATATAATATATCATAGCTGAATGAAACTGTAAGGCTGGAATATAAATATGTAAATATGAGCTGGAGCATAGCAATATAGCTGGAAATCTGAAGAACGTACTAAACATGATCTGAATATAAACTGAAGTCTAGCTGAATCTGGAACTGCAGACTGAGCTGAACTATACTGATAAATAACTGTAAAATGACTGATAGCTGGTTACTAGAAACTGGAACTGATAACTGTCAACTGATACTGACGCTAAGAACTGGTGGCTGATAACTGAGAACTGATAACTGGTACTGAGCTAAAACTGAACTGTATCTGAACTGGTACCTGCCTGGTGTTATGGGCTATATCCCCCCAAATCAGGTAACTGAACATCTGAACTAGTACCTATCTGGCGTTATGGGCTGTATCCCCCCAAATCAGGTAACTGAAAAACTGAACTGGCCTCATGTATAATCATGCAATGCATAATGTGGCTATATACGCGTATATAACAAACCTGGTGGGTGTTATGGGCTATATCCCCCCCCCCCAGCCAGTAATATCTAGTCTCTCTGGTCAGAGTGTGTGAATGACACCCGGTCACACTAGGTGTTTCAACTCCCGCCTGAACCAGAGGGGCTGTATCCCCCAGACGGGTAGTATCACACGCGACCGGACTGTGTGTCCAATGTCCAACCTCTATGGGGGACTCCAAATCACACATAACATGATCACAATATAAGCATAAGCATGTATGAGGCATAACACATGTGGAAACAATATATATGGACTCGAAGGAATGATAAGAAAACTCTGGATGGAATTATAGATACAACCTGAAACTTAGAATTTGTCTAACTCTTTGATTTTTATAAAAATTTCGGCAGAGTTTCCTCTGAAACTGGATGATCCGCAAAACAGAACCAGCACTATACTATACACGGGAATGGATATCCGGATAATCTGATAACATAAACATGTTAAACGGATAACAAGATGAGACAACTGGATGACATAACTCATCCGCAGATAGAATGTCTGGACAGCACCACTGTCCTGACTTTCAACCTAATTTTCAGAGTGGAGATCAAAGATATAGACTTCATGGTCTGAATGAAAGATGTAGGTATATGTCTTAGAATTCTGGGAATTCTTAAATCATCTTAATATCAATTTTGTACAAGGAGTTATGATCAATATACTAACAACTGTCCAAAGTTCAAAACAATTTTTCCAGATTTTGAAACGTTTTGTCTTTCTGATTTGGACGTCTTTCACCTTGGATTTTAGTACCAAATTAAGTATATACAAGGTTTCCTTGGTACCATACAATTTTCTCACAAGAAAAACTAAGTTTAAATCTAATAAAAGCTTCAAAATCTAAAAGATACATGCCTTGCCAAAAGAAAGGTTTAGCCTTACATACCTTTGATGTTTCTAGCTTCTAAACTTCGTTTCCTTTGAATTCCACACCTTCTAAAGCTTAAACAAGCTATAAAATAGAATTTAGATACTTTACTTAGCTATGAAGTAATTTTAAAACTCAAACTATAGACGAAATTGAAGGTAGCATAATGTTACCCTAATCGCGTAGAGCGTTTTGACGCAATCTGTCTTCAATTTCGAGTTACGATCGGCGTCCTTCCTTCAAAATCATGAAAGTGGCTTTAACCTTCATGAACACACTGTTTCTATCATGAATTTTCTGGAAATGACGAGACAATGATGAGTTTCCACTTTTATACTTCAAATATTTCAGTTTTAGTCCTCTTTTGCGCTTATGGCCCTTTTTCTGGCCTGACTTCTGAGGCTAATATCTTTTTATATATAAGTTGTATGAACAAACCGTCAAAAGTTTTGGAAACTAAACTCCGAGACCTTTAATTTGATATATTATATGTCCCCAAAAGACTTCATATAAAACATGAAATTAATTGTTGAAAAAGCTCCGTTACAAGGCAATTCCTTAGTCGGTTTTTCCGCAACTTAAATCTGATTTTTCCCAAACTTTATATTCAACATATAAACATCATATTTGGTCATATTATTACTTTAAACTCACTTAAATCATTCTTAACATGATATTATAATGATATACGTCAATTTAGACGTACGGGGTGTAACAATATTCCCCCGTTAGGAACATTCGTCCTCGAATGTTAAATGAAGTATGTAGAAGCATTAAGCAACGAATTCATACTCGAAGTAATGAAGAGATGTGCATATTTGGCCCTCATGTCATTTTCAGCTTCCCAAGTTATTTCTTCTATATTATTGCTTTGATATAGCATCTTAACTAAAGGAATGTCTTTCGTCCTTACTCGACGAATCTGCCTCTTTAAATTGCAACTGGCACCTCCTTATTAGTCAACTGTTCTGTAATCTGTACATCCTCTACTGGTACAACTCTAGAAGGATCTCTGACACATTTTCTGAGCATGGAATACTGGATGTACCTCCTGAAGGTCTGCTTGAAGGTCTAACTCGTAGGCTACACGCCCAACTCGCCTGATAATCTGATATGGACTAATAAATCTAGGGCTAAGCTTTCTCTTCTTTCCAAATCTCATAATGCCTTTCATAGGTGATACTTTCAGGAATACCTAATCGCCAATATGAAATTCTAAATCTCAATGTCGATTATCTGCATAGGACTTCTGTCTGCTCTGCACTGCTAATAATATTTCCCTGATCAACTTGACTTTATCAATTACTTGTTGGATTAAGTCTGGACCTATCAATTGAGACTCTCCAACCTTGAACCATCCTATAGAAAACCTGCATTTGTGCCCATACAAAGCTTCATATGGCACCTTCTGTATGCTAGAATGATAGCTATTATTATATGCAAACTCTATCAACAGTAGGTGACCATTCCAGCTGCCTCTAAAATCTAACACGTAAGCTCTAAGCATATTTTCTAATGTCTAAATGGTCCGCTCAGCCTGTCTGTCTGTCTATGGATGAAATACTGTACTCAGATACACCTGTGTCCCTAAACCTGTCTGGAACGATCTATAGAAATTAGCTGTAAACTGGTGCGCCCCCGTCTGAAATAATAAATACTAGAATACCATGTAGGCGCACTATCTCTCTGATATAAAGTCTGGCATAATCCTCTGCTGTATATGTAGTTCTAACAGGAAAGAAATGAGCTCATTTAGTAAGCCTGTCAACTATAACCCAAATAGAGTCATATCTGCTCCGCATACGGGGAAAGCCTGTAATGAAGTCCATATTCACTGCTTCCCATTTCTATGATGGAATCTCGACTTCCTGTAACAAGCCACTAGGTTTTTTTTTTTTGCTCGACTTTAACCTGCTGGCAGTTAGGACACTGAGCCACAAATACTGCTATGCCACGCTTCATTCCGTCCCAACAGTAAAACTGCTTAAGGTCATGGTAAATCTTAGTCAAATTAGGATGAACAGTGTATCTGGAATAATGTGCATCTGTCATGATCTGTCCACATAAATATGCAACATCAGGAACACAAAGTCTATCTTTATAAATAAGAACCCCGTCACTAGTAACCTATATAATAATTTTAGTTTTGTTCTGGCTATCTACCTGTATTGAACTAGAACTGGATCCTCATACTGGCGCTGCTTTACTTATGTCACTAGGCAAGTAGTGGTTGCGTTCTGAACTGTAACTCTTGCGTCCTCTGAATCTATTAATCTGACATCCATGCTGGCCAACTGGTAGAGTGTATGAGCTAACTTTATTTTCTCTGGTTGTAAATAAGATAGACTACCCATAGGCTTGCGACTAAGGGAATCATCAACAACGTTCGCTTTACCCGGATGATAAAGAATGTCCATGTCATAGTCCTTCAGCAACTCTAGCCACCGCCTCTATCATAGGGTTAGCTCCTTTTGCTTAAATATGTACTGGAGGCTCTTGTGATCCGTATAAATATCAACATGAACACCGTAAAAATAATGTCTCCAAATCTTCAATGCATGAATGACTGCTGAAAGCTCAAGATCATGGATGAGGTAGTTCTGATCGTGCTTTTTCAGCTGCCTAGAAGCATAAGCAATTACTCTTCCATGCTGCATCAAACACAACGAAGACCAATTCGAGAAGCATCACAGTAAATGACATAGCCCTCAGATCCCTCTGGAACTGTAAGTACTGGAGCTGTTATCAACCTGTTCTTTAGTTCTTGGAAGCTGTGCTCGCAAGAATCAGACCACTCAAATTTAGCTGATTTCTTTGTCAATTTGTTCAGTGGAGCTGCAATGGAGGAAAAACCCTCTATAAACTTTCTGTAATAACCTGCCAAACCTAGAAAACTACGTACTTCAGTTGGCGTCGTAGGCATGGGCCAATTCTTCACAGCCTAGATCTTCTGGTCATCTATTTTAATTCTTTCTGCTGAAACTATGTGGCCAAGAAATGCCACTAAATCTATCTAGAATTTACACTTTGAGAACTTAGCATCTAATTGTTGGTCCCGATGAGTACCCAATACTGTGCGTAGGTGCTCCGGATGCTCTGATTCAGACTTCGAATAGATGAGAATATCATCAATAAATATAATCACAAATAAATCTAGATAAGGCCTGAATACGCTGTCCATTAGATCCATAAATACTGCAAAGGCATTAGTGAGTCCAAACAACATCACTAAAAACTCATAATGAGTCCTGAATGCAGTCTTAGGTATATCAGATTTTCTAACTCTAACCTGATGGTAGCCTGATCGCAAATCTATATTCGAGAGGCACTTGACACCTTGGAGCTTGTCAAACTAGACATCAATCTTGGGCAGAGAGTATTTATTCTTAATAATGACTTTATTCAGCTGTCTGTAATTTATGCACATGCGTAGAGAGCCATCTTTCTTTTTTTACAAATAGCATCGAGGCTCCCCACGGGGAAATGCTGGGTCTGATGAGGCCTTTACCTAACAAATCCTTCAATTGCTCCTTAAATTCTTTCTGTTATACAGGTGCCATCCTGAAGAACATGCCCCTGATGGCGTGCTGATGCTGAGCAAGCAACTGGTGATCTAGCTGGCTGGGCTGTACAACTGCCACCCCTAGGCGGGCAACCTTTCATGAAATAGCTGCCTCGCGACAAATATAACAAGTATCAACTCCTAACTGACATGGACCCAAGTGGCGTCTACAACAATCCGAACATCTGGGATATGTCTGACTGGCCGGTATAGAAGTACCACGACACTTTAATCTTGAAGTCAGTGATGTGTGACTAGATCTAGACTGAGGAGGTCTATCAGATCTAAAGCCACGAGACTATGTAGGTATACTAGCTGGTGGTTGTCTAACACTCTGCTATCTACTCGCTCCAGACGTCTCTCCAAACGAACCAGAAAATCTGCCCCTCTTGTCTAGCACTTTATCCCTGTCGGCTCTCTATTTCTGCTTCCTCTCCTCAAGTAACAAAGCAAATGCCTGAATGTTATGTTCATACATGACTGCATAACAACTGTCATACGCTCGTTCACTAGGTGTGGAGCTAGTCCCACTATATACCTGTGATCTATCCTCCATACTCACTACCACCGTAGGGGCAAACCATGCTAAAGAACTAAAGCAATAATTATACTCTTCTACACTCAAACTTCCCTGTCTCAAGGTCAGGAACTGATTAGCACGGGCTCCCTATGTCTCTATAGGCATATACTAATAAAGGAAGGTATCTGAGAATTCATTCCAAGTCGTGGGAGTAGCATCAGGCCGTCTAGATAGCTCCCATGTCTGGTATCACCCTGCTGCTAGGTTATGCAATCTGAATGCAGCCAACTCTACTAACTCTGTGTCTGACACGTGCATAACCCTCAACACTCTAGCTATCCTCAATAGAAAATCCTGAGGGTCTTCTCCTGTACGGGATCCGGTAAAGACTGTAGGCTCTAGCCTGATAAAATCATTGATCTTAGATCCAACATCTCCCTGGGCATCTGCACTGTGTTGTCTAGTCTGAGCAACTACAACACTAGTCGATAAGCTGATGGCATCCCTCATTTCCTGCCCCTGACTATCAGGCTAAGAATGTGGAGGTATAGTAGCTGCAGTACCTCTAATATTACCCTGAACTGATAGGATCTGTGAGGCCTCGGATGGAGCCTCAGGTCTGGACTCCTCACTCTCATCCACCTTAGGTGGCACTCTACTAATACCCTGGCCGGCAATAACCTTGCCCTTCTGGGCAGCTGTTAGTTTCTTTGGCGGCATCGCTTTGCTGAAATTACTATTGTTAGAGGGCTGAATTCTATAATCATGGCTCTATCGCACGATCTAGAGAAGAAAGAAAGACAACTGTCCTGAAGTGCCTTGTAGCCTCCTGTTCAAAAGTATGGCGCGCAACATACTCCTAAACAAGACTCTACTAGACACGGCCTGTAGACACCCTAGGACTGAACTGCTCTGATACCACTTTTGTCACGACCCAACTTAGGGCCGCGACGGATGACCAAAGCTAAGTGTCGATCATCACTAATCCTACTGATAATATGCTAACCATTATAACTGATAAACTGAATAAGCATAAACCTAGCTGATAAGGAGTATGCAATGCAAATAGCTGACAAGGCTAACATAAGCTGACATACATAACATACTGACTGCACCACACAGGGACATATCTACAGGCCTCTAAGAGTGATGAACTGAATATACAAAGGACGAGATAAGGCCCTGCCATACCCAAGCTGGCTGACTGTACACATACCAAAAGATAGGTAACTCCGGGAGTAAGCGGAGTGACTCCAGTAGCTGATAGATGGCCTACTAACATGGTCCAAGCATTGATCTATCTGCACCTGCGCGGCATGAAACGCAGCGCCCCAGAAAAGGGCGTGAGTACGATATGTACCAAGTATGTAAGGCATGAGCATATAATATATCATAGCTGAATGAAACTGTAAGGCTGGAATATAAATATGTAAATATGAGCTGGAGCATAGCAATATAGCTGGAAATCTGAAGAACGTACTAAACATGATCTGAATATAAACTGAAGTCTAGCTGAATCTGGAACTGAAGACTGAGCTGAACTATACTGATAAATAACTGTAATATGACTGATAGCTGGTTACTAGAAACTGGAACTGATAACTGTCAACTGATACTGACGCTAAGAACTGGTGGCTGATAACTGAGAACTGATAACTGGTACTGAGCTAAAACTGAACTGTATCTGAACTGGTACCTGCCTGGTGTTATGGGCTATATCCCCCCAAATCAGGTAACTGAACATCTGAACTAGTACCTATCTGGCGTTATGGGCTGTATCCCCCCAAATCAGGTAACTGAAAAACTGAACTGGCCTCATGTATAATCATGCAATGCATAATGTGGCTATATACGCGTATATAACAAACCTGGTGGGTGTTATGGGCTATATCCCCCCCAGTCAGTAATATCTAGTCTCTCTGGTCAGAGTGTGTGAATGACATCCGGTCACACTAGGTGTTTCAACTCCCGCCTGAACCAGAGGGGCTGTATCCCCCAGACGGGTAGTATCACACGCGACCGGACTGTGTGTCCAATGTCCAACCTCTATGGGGGACTCCAAATCACACATAACATGATCACAATATAAGCATAAGCATGTATGAGGCATAACACATGTGGAAACAATATATATGGACTCGAAGGAATGATAAGAAAACTCTGGATGGAATTATAGATACAACCTGAAACTTAGAATTTGTCTAACTCTTTGATTTTTATAAAAATTTCGGCAGAGTTTCCTCTGAAACTGGATGATCCGCAAAACAGAACCAGCACTATACTATACACGGGAATGGATATCCGGATAATCTGATAACATAAACATGTTAAACGGATAACAAGATGAGACAACTGGATGACATAACTCATCCGCAGATAGAATGTCTGGACAGCACCACTGTCCTGACTTTCAACCTAATTTTCAGAGTGGAGATCAAAGATATAGACTTCATGGTCTGAATGAAAGATGTAGGTATATGTCTTAGGATTCTGGGGATTCTTAAATCATCTTAATATCAATTTTGTACAAGGAGTTATGATCAATATACTAACAACTGTCCAAAGTTCAAAACAATTTTTCCAGATTTTGAAACGTTTTGTCTTTCTGATTTGGACGTCTTTCACCTTGGATTTTAGTACCAAATTAAGTATATACAAGGTTTCCTTGGTACCATACAATTTTCTCACAAGAAAAACTAAGTTTAAATCTAATAAAAGCTTCAAAATCTAAAAGATACATGCCTTGCCAAAAGAAAGGTTTAGCCTTACATACCTTTGATGTTTCTAGCTTCTAAACTTCGTTTCCTTTGAATTCCACACCTTCTAAAGCTTAAACAAGCTATAAAATAGAATTTAGATACTTTACTTAGCTATGAAGTAATTTTAAAACTCAAACTATAGACGAAATTGAAGGTAGCATAATGTTACCCTAATCGCGTAGAGCGTTTTGACGCAATCTGTCTTCAATTTCGAGTTACGATCGGCGTCCTTCCTTCAAAATCATGAAAGTGGCTTTAACCTTCATGAACACACTGTTTCTATCATGAATTTGCTGGAAATGACGAGACAATGATGAGTTTCCACTTTTATACTTCAAATATTTCAGTTTTAGTCCTCTTTTGCGCTTATGGCCCTTTTTCTGGCCTGACTTCTGAGGCTAATATCTTTTTATATATAAGTTGTATGAACAAACCGTCAAAAGTTTTGGAAACTAAACTCCGAGACCTTTAATTTGATATATTATATGTCCCCAAAAGACTTCATATAAAACATGAAATTAATTGTTGAAAAAGCTCCGTTACAAGGCAATTCCTTAGTCGGTTTTTCCGCAACTTAAATCTGATTTTTCCCAAACTTTATATTCAACATATAAACATCATATTTGGTCATATTATTACTTTAAACTCACTTAAATCATTCTTAACATGATATTATAATGATATACGTCAATTTAGACGTACGGGGTGTAACACCTGAGGCTCCATCCGAGGCCTCACAGATCCTATCAGTTCAGGGTGATATTAGAGGTACTGCAGCTACTATACCTCCACCTTCTCAGCCTGATAGTCAGGGGCAGGAAATGAGGGATGCCATCAGATTATCGACCAGGGAGATGTTGGATCCATGATCAATAATTTTATCAGGCTAGAGCCTACAGTCTTTACCGGATTCCGTACAGGAGAAGACCCTCAGGATTTTCTATTGAGGATAGCCAGAGTGTTGAGGGTTATGCACGTGTCAGACACAGAGTTAGTAGAGTTGGCTGCATTCAGATTGCATAACCTAGCAGCAGGGTGATATCAGACATGAGAGCTATCTAGACGGCCCGATGCTATTCCCACGACTTGGAAGGAATTCTCAGATACCTTCCTTTATCAGTATATGCCTATAGAGACATAGGGAGCCCGTGCTAATCAGTTCCTGACCTTGAGACAGGGAAGTTTGAGTGTAGAAGAGTATAATTATTGCTTTAGTTCTTTAGCATGGTTTGCCCCTACGATGGTAGTGAGTATGGAGGATAGAATTCACAGGTATATAGTGGGACTAGCTTCACACCTAGTGAACGAGCGTATGACAGTTGCTATGTAGTCATGTATGAACATAACATTCAGGCATTTGCTTTGTTGTTACTTGAGGAGATGAAGCAGAAATAGAGAGCCGACAGGGATAAAGTGTTAGACAAGAGGGGCAGATTTTCTGGTTCGTTTGGAGAGACGTCTGGAGCGAGTAGATAGCAGAGTGTTAGACAACCACCAGCTAGTATACCTCCATAGTCTCGTGGCCTGAGATTTGATAGATCTCCTCAGTCTAGATCTAGTCACACATCACAGACTTCAGGATTTAAGAATCGTGGTACTTCTATACCGGCCAGTCAGACATATCCCAGATGTTTAGATTGTGGTAAACGCCACTTGGGTCCATGTCAGTTAGGAGTTGATACTTGTTATATTTGTCACGAGGCAGGCAATTTCATGAGACATTGCCCGACTAGGGGTGGTAGTGGCGTAGCTCAGCCAGCTAGATCAGCAGTAGCTTTCTCAGCACCAGCACGCCCTCAGGGGCATGTTCTTCGGGGACCAGCAGAACTGAAAGAACTTAAGGAGCAACTGAAGGATTTGTTAGATAAAAGCCTCATCAGACGTAGCATTTCCCCGTGGGGAGCCCTGGTATTGTTTGTGAAAAAGAAAGATGACTCTCTACGCATGTGCATAGATTACAGACAGCTGAATAAAGTCACAATCAAGAATAAATACCCTCTGCCCAGGATTGATGTCCTGTTCGACCAGCTCCAGGGTGCCAAGTGCTTCTCGAAGATAGATTTGCGATCAGGCTATTATCAGGTTAGAGTCAGAGAATATGATACACCTAAGACTGCATTCAGGATTAGGTATGGCCATTATGAGTTTTTAGTGATGTCGTTTGGACTCACTAATGCCCCTGCAGTATTTATAGATCTGATGAACAGCGTATTCAGGCTTTATCTAGATTTATTTGTGATTATATTTATTGATGATATTCTCATCTATTCAAAGTCTGAATCAGAGCATGCGGAGCACCTACGCACAGTATTGGGTACTCATCGGGACCAACAATTATATGCTAAGTTCTCAAAGTGTAAATTCCAAATAGATTCAGCGGCATTTCTTGGCCATATAGTTTCAGCAGAAAGAATTAAAGTAGATGACCAGAAGATCGAGGCTGTGAAGAATTGGCCCATGCCTACGACGCCAACTGAAGTACGTAGTTTTTTTTGGGTTTGGCAGGTTATTATAGAAGGTTCATAAAGGGTTTTCCTCCATTGCAGCTTCACTGACCAAACTGACACAGAAAATAGCCAAATTTCAGTGGTGTAACTCTTGCGAGCACAACTTCCAAGAACTAAAAAAACGGCTCCAGTACTTACACTTTCATAGGAATATGAGCGATTTGTCATTTACTATGCTGCTTCTCGAATCGATGTGGGTTGTGTATTAACGCAACAGAAAAGAGTAATTGCTTATGCTTCTAGGCAGCTGAAAATACACGATCAGAACTACCTTACCCATGATCTGGAGCTTGCGGCAGTCATTCATGCATTGAAGATTTGGAGAAATTATTTGTACGGTGTTCATGTTGATATTTATACATAACAAAAGAGCCTCCAGTACATATTTAAGCAAAAGGAACTAAACCTACGACATAGGCGGTGGCTAGAGTTGCTAAAGGACTACGACGTGGACATTTTTATCATCCAAGTAAAGCGAATGTTGTTGCTGATTCCCTTAGTCGCAAGCCTATAGGTAGTCTATCTTATTTACAACCAGAGAAAATAAAGTTAGCTCATACACTCCACCAGTTGGCCAGCATGGATGTCAGATTAATAGATTCAGAGGACGCAAGAGTTACAGTTCAGAACGCAACCACTACTTGCCTAGTGACATAAGTAAAGCAGCGCCAGTATGAGGATCCAGTTCTAGTTCAATACATGCAGATAGCCAGAAGAAAACCAAATTATTATATAGGTTACTAGTGACGGGGTTCTTATATATAAAGATAAACTTTGTGTTCCTGATGTTGCAGATTTATGTGGACAGATTATGACAGATGCACATTATTCCAGATACACTGTTCATCCTAATTCGGCTAAGATTTACCATGATCTTAAGCAGATTTATTGTTGGGATGAAATGAAGCGTGACATAGCAGAATTTGTGGCTCAGTGTGCTAACTGCCAGCAGGTTAAAGTCGAGCAAAAAAAAAAAAAAAAAAAAAAAAAAAAAAAAAAAAACCTAGTGGCTTGTTATAGGAAGTCGAGATTCCATCATAGAAATGGGAAGCAGTGAATATGGACTTCATTACAGGCTTGCCCCATACGCGGAGCAGCTGTGACTCTATTTGGGTTATAGTTGACAGGCTTACTAAATCAGCTCATTTCTTGCCTGTTAGAACTACTTATACAGCAGGGGATTATGCCAGACTTTATATCAGAGAGATAGTGCGCCTACATGGTATTCCAGTATCTATTATTTCAGACGGGGGCGCACCAATTTACAGCTAATTTCTATAGATCGTTCCAGACAGGTTTAGGGACACAGGTGTATCTGAGTACAGTATTTCATCCATAGACAGACAGACAGGCTGAGCGGACCATTCAGACATTAGAAAATATGCTCAGAGCTTACGTGTTAGATTTTAGAGGCAGCTGGAGTGGTCACCTACTGTTGATACAGTTTGCATATAATAATAACTATCATTCTAGCATACAGATGGTGCCATATGAAGCTTTGTATGGGCACAAATGCAGGTTTTCTATATGATGGTTCAAGGTTGGCGAGTCTCAATTGATAGGTCCAGACTTAATCCAACAAGTAATTGATAAAGTCAAGTTGATCAGGGAAATATTATTAGCAGTGCAGAGCAGACAGAAGTCCTATGCAGATAATCGAAATTGAGATTTAGAATTTCATATTGGCGATTAGGTATTCCTGAAAGTATCACCTATGAAAGGCGTTATGAGATTTGGAAAGAAGGGAAAGCTTAGCCCTAGATTTATTAGTCCATATCATATTATCAGGCGAGTTGGGCGTGTAGCCTACGAGTTAGACCTTCAAGCAAACCTTTAGGAGGTACATCCAGTATTCTATGTTTCCATGCTCAGAAAATGTGTCAGAGATCCTTCTAGAGTTGTACCAATAGAGGATGTATAGATCACAGAGCAGTTGACTAATAAGGAGGTGCCAGTTGCAATTTAAAGAGGCAGATTCGTCGACTAAGGACGAAAGACATTCCTTTAGTTAAGATGCTATATCAAAGCAATAATATAGAAGAAATAACTTGGGAAGCTGAAAATGACATGATAGCCAAATATACACATCTCTTCATTACTTCGAGTATGTAACAAATCGTTGCTTAATGCTTCTACATACTTCATTTAACATTCGAGGACGAATGTTCCTAACGGGGGAATATTATTACACCCCGTACGTCTAAATTGACGTATATCATTATAATATTATTTTAAGAATAATTTAAGTGAGTTTAAAGTAATAATATGATCATATATGATGTTTATATGTTGAATATAAAGTTTGGGAAAAATCAGATTTAAGTTGCGGAAAAACCGACAAAGGAATTGCCTTGTAACAGAGCTTTTTCAGCAATTAATTTCATGTGTTATATGAAGTCTTTTGGGGACATATCATATACCAAATTGAAGGTCTTGGAGTGTAGTTTCCAACACTTTTAATGGTTTGCTCATACAACTTATAGATAAAATGATATGAGCTTCAGAAGTCAGACCAGAAAAAGGGACATAAGCGCAAAAGAGGGCTAGAAATGAAATATTTTTATTATAAAAGAGAAATCACTCTCTCTCTCTCTCGACATTTCCAGTAAACCCACGATATAAACAGAGCTTTCCTCAGTTTGAATCCATTTTTTATGATTTTGAAGATAGAACATCAATTTTGACACGAAACGGAAGACGGATTGCGTCAAAACGCTCTACGCGATTAGGGTAACATTATGCTACCTTCAATTTCGTCTATAGTTTGAGTTTTAGAATTACTTCATAGCTAAGTAAAGTATTTAAATTCTATTTTATAGCTTGTTTAAGCTTTAGAAAGTGTGTAATTCAAAGGAAACGAAGTTTAGAAGCTAGAAACATCAAAGGTATGTAAGGCTAAACCTTTTTTTTGGCAAGGCATGTATCTTTTAGATTTTGAAGCTTTTATTAGTTTTAAACTTAGTTTTTCTTGTGAGAAACTTGTATGGTACCAAGGAAACCTTGTATATACTTAATTTGGTACTAAAATCCAAGGTGAAAGATGTCCAAATCAGAAAGACAAAACGTTTCAAAATCTGGAAAATTATTTTGAACTTTGGACAGTTGTTAGTATATTGATCATAACTCCTTATACAAAATTGATATTAAGATGATTTAAGAATCTCCAGAATCCTAATACATATATCTACAACCTTCATGAAGACCATGAGGTCTATAACTTTTATCTGCACCCTCAAAACTATGATGCAATACAGGACGCTGGTACCGTCTAGAAATTCTGTACATCCGTGGAATTGTTACGCCACTCTCATCTTGTTATCCAGTTAATTTGTTTATGTTATCAGTTTATCCGGGTATCCATTCCCGTGTATAGTATAGTGCTGGTTCTGTTTTTGCGTATTATCCAGTTTCACTGGAAACTCTGTCGAAATTTTTATAAAAATCAAAGAGTTAGACAGATTCTAAGTTTCAGGTTGTGTCTACAATTCCATCCAGAGTTTTCTTATCATTCCTTTGAGTCCATATATATTGTTTCCACATGTGTTATGCCTCATACATGCTTATGCTTATATTGTGATCATGTTATGTGTGATTTGGAGTCCCTCATAGAGGCTGGACATTGGACACACAGTCCGGTCGCGTGTGATACTACCCGTCTGGGGGATACAGCCCCTCTGGTTCAGGCGGGAGTTGAAACACCTAGTGTGACCGGGTGTCATTCACACACTCTGACCAGAGAGACTAGATATTACTGGCTGGGGGGGATATAGCCCATAACACCCACCAAGTTTGTTATATATGCGTATTTAGCCACAGTATGCACTGCATGATTATACATGAGGCTAGTTCCGGTTTTCAGTTACCTGATTTGGGGGGATACAGCCCATAACGCCAGACAGGTACTAGTTCAGATGTTCAGTTACCTAATTTGGGGAGGATATAGCCCATAACACCAGACAGGTACCAGTTCAGATAACAGTTCAGTTTTAGCTCGGTACCAGTTATCAGTTCTCAGTTATCAGCCACCAGTTCTTAGCGTCAGTATCAGTTGACAGTTATCAGTTCCAGTTTCTAGTAACCAGCTATCAGTCATATTACAGTTATTTATCAGTATAGTTCAGCTCAGTCTTCAGTTCCAGATTCAGCTAGACTTCAGTTTATATTCAGATCATGTTTAGTACGTTCTTCAGATTTCCAGCTATATTGCTATGCTCCAGCTCATATTTTCATAGTTATATTCCAGCCTTACAGTTTCATTCAACTATAATATATTATATGCTCATGCTTACATACTTGGTACATATCGTACTCACGCCCTTTTCTGGGGCGCTGCGTTTCATGCCGCGCAGGTGCAGATAGATCAACGCTTGGACCATGTTAGTAGGCCATCTATCAGCTACTGGAGTCACTCCACTTACTCCCGGAGTTACTTATCTTTTGGTATGTGTACAGTCAGCCAGCTTGGGTATGGCGGGGCCTTATCTCGTCATTTGTATATTTAGTTCATCACTCTTAGAGGCCTGTAGATATGTCCCTGTGTGGTGCAGTCAGTATGCTATGTATGTCAGCTTATGTTAGCCTTGTCAGCTTTTTGCATTGCATACTCCTTATCAGCTAGGTTTATGCTTATTCTGTTTATCAGTTATAATGGTTAGCATATTATCAGTAGGATTAGTGATGATCGACACTTAGTGTTGGTCATCCGTCGTGGCCCTAAGTTGGGTCGTGACAACTTTGTATGCTTTGCTTTGAGTAGAATAACCAAGAAATATTGCCTCGTCACTCCTAGCATCGAACTTTCCCAAGGGTTCCTTGCCATTGTTGTGAACAAAGCATTTACAACCAAAGGGTTTTAGATGAGCAATATTTGGTTTTCTACCTCTGAGTAGCTCATATGGGGTCTTGTCGAGAATTGCTCTGATGGAACATCTGTTCAGCAAGTAGCATGCAGTATTTATAGCTTCAGCCCAGAAGTTTCTTGCAATGCCACTTGACAACAGCATAGTTCTGGCCATATCCTCCAGAGATCTGTTCTTCCTCTCAACCACTCCATTTTGTTGGGGAGTTCTTGGAGCGGAGAAATTATGATCTATGCTATTCCTTGCATAGTACTCAGAGAATTTTGAGTTTTCAAACTCAGTTCCATGATCAGATCTGATGCTGATGAGTTCAAGACTTAGCCTCTTCTGAACTACACCAACCCAGTCTTTAAACTTGTCAAAGGCTTCATCTTTAGTTGCCAAGAACAGAGTCCATGTATATCTAGAGTAGTCATCAACAATTACGAACACAAATCTCTTTCTTCCTCTACTCCTGACTCTCATAGGTCCACACAGATCCATATGCAACAGTTCCAGTGGTTTTGATGTACTTACCACTTTCTTGGACTTAAAGGATGATCTCACATGCTTTCCCTTTACACACGCATCACACATCTTAATGTTTTCAAATCTCTTACTTGGCAGTCCACGAACCAGCTCCTTTGATACAAGCTTATTCAGTTGTGAGAGACTTGCATGACCCATTCTTTTGTGCCACAGCTGAGAGTCACTTTCTTGTACATTCAAGCATGTTAGGTTGTTTTCAGGTAGTGACTTCAGCGATGCTTTGTATACATTGTTCACCCTCTTTCCTTCAATTACAATTTCTCCACTCTGTAGGTTCTTCACAATGCATCCTACAGATGAGAATTTCACTTCATTTCCTCTATCACATAGTTGGGAGATGCTCAGCATATTGTGTCTAAGACCATCAACACAATAAACATTCTCAATAGCATGATCCAGAGTTCTCCCAATCTTTTCAATTCCTACTATTTGACCGCTTTTTCCTCCTCCGAAGGCCACACTACCTCCTTGAAATGCTACGAGTGAGAGAATGTTTCTTCTATTACCTGTCATGTGCCTCGAACAACCACTGTCAAGAATCCAGCTTGGGTTGTTTTCCCTTACTCCAGCCTCTACTGAGTGAGCATCTTCAGTTCCGTCCGTTGCCATGAGAGCAGAGTCCTTCTTTTGACTTTCATCTGAGTACACCTCCTTCAGCCTTTCCCAGACTCCTTTGGCCGACTTGCATTCAGATATTTTAGCAAGTACATCATAGGTAAGTCCTCTTTTCAGAGTTTGCCTGTAACCAGTCTAGGTCTTGAGGATCCAGTTCTTCAACCTTCTTTGGCACTAGGACACCATTTGCAGCTCTCTTTACCGGAACATAGGGTCCTCTTTTTACAATCAGCCACAGACTATAGTCTGCTGCTTGCAAGAAGGTCATCATCTGTTTCTTCCAGTTCTTGTAGTGAGTTCCATTGAACACAGGAGGCTTTGACGGATCTCTTCCTCCTCTAAACTCTTGAGAGTCTTCTTCATCAGAACTATTGTCTGACGTACCATTAGTGCCAGCGGTGAATCATCTCCAGAATCCTTTTCATGGTCGGATTCACTGTCAGTTGGTCCCCATGTAGCATAGAATGCCTCCTTCTTCTTTCTCCTTTCTGCTCTGAAGTTTGGAGGTCGTCTTGACTTCTTCTTATCTTTACCAGTTTCCTTTGGAGTCTCTTTCTCCTTTTCCTTGGATGCTCTATTTTTCATCCATTCTATTTTCCACATAGGATAGTCTACTACAGCATGATCCTTTTTGAAGCATTTGAAGCACCCTGAATAATCAGGACTGTCAACTATGTTCTTCCTGCTAGAACTCTCCTTGCCACCTCTTTTGAATCCTTTGAACCTTCCCAGATTGAGCTTCTGTCTTAAAGCACTTACCCTTGCTGCTTCAGCTGATTGAAGATCAACATAGTCATCAGTTTCTTCAGTTGCTTCTAGGGCAAGGGTCTTGTCCTTCTTTACAGCTGGTTTAGCTTTTGAGTCCTTCATCATCTCATGAGTTTTCAAACTCCCAACTAGTTCTTCAAGTTTGATGGATCTCAGAGGTTTGGATTCAATGATGGCAGTCATCTTTGGTTCCCATGCTTCAGGTAGCACATTCAGGATTTTATCAACCATCTCTATTTCAGGCAATTCCATATCCAGAGATCTCATTTCATTTGTGATGATAGTCAGCCTGGTCATCATATCCTGAATTGATTCTTTCTCACCCATGGTGAAAAGTTCAAATTGTCTTTTCAGCATTCTCCTTTTTGAATCCTTCACTTCTGTGGTTCCTTCATACGCAACCTGCAAAGCATCCCATATTTCCTTAGCCGTCTTATAAGATGATACTCGATTGAACTCCTCAGGACCAAGACCACATATGACCAGACGTTTGGCTTTGTGATTCTTTTCAATCATCTTATAATCCGTCTCATTGAACTCTTCTTTCGGTTTTGGTTCTTGCTTAGCAGTAGCTGCTTCACCAACTATTTTGGTGGGGATCAGGTTTCCTTCAGAGACTATCAGCCAGAGTTGATAGTCGTCAGCACATATGTAATTCTCCATCCTGTTCTTCCACCATGCATAATATTGCCCATTAAACTGTGGGGGGCCTCTGAACTGACTGTCCTTCAGTGATGGTAGGTGGTGCACTCATTCTGATCCTTCTCAAGGTGTTAACCTCTTACGAGAAGACCTGCTCTGATACCACTTGTTAGACTCTATGCACCTCCTGAAGACACTAGAAGGGGGGGGGGGGGGGGTTGAATAGTGTCTACCGATTTTCTTCACGAGAACCTGGTTCTTCTAACGTAGAACCTAGTTCTTATATTATCTTTTATGCTGCCTTGAACACTATAACTCACAACACCACACACACAAGGAACACAAGGATTTTACATGGAAAACTCCTTGCTCAAGGGAGAAAAACCACGACCCACACTCTGAGATTTTAGAACTGAATCCACTAACACAAGAGCAACGTTTCTGATTACAAACTCTGTAACCAAGGGGCTACACTCTAGACTCTATGCACTACTCAAAGCTAAACTCTATCTTCTCAGTAATACACAAAAGTTCACCTAATACATACGCTTCTGAATAAGCCAATAGGTAAAACTATGATAGCTTGAATTAAAGACAACTTGCAACTCTACGAACCTAGACAGAATATCTAGACTCAATACACTGCATGCACTCAAGTTGTCTTCTTCAGATTACTCACGTAGAAAGATGCTAGATCGCCTTTGTATGCTCTCAACTCTCCGTTTGTGAATAATGATTTCGGTTGCCTCTGCTACTTGCATTTATATGGGTCTTGAAACCCTAGTTAAGTTCTACAAGGAATTCTTTTAATTATGGCAAGTCAGGATTCCTAGTAACTCTTTTCCTTATCGAAGTCCAACTCCTTTTCACACTTCGAAGACACAGCCTGGACACCGCCTCTTTTAGTCTGACTAGGATGCATATGCATTCACGCGCCGCTACTCCTAGTTCCACAGGGATTTGCAACCCATAATCCTTTTCGATCAAGCGTGCCCTTTATTCTAAGGACTAGGTCCTCAACGGAAACCTCTGAGTCATTCTTGTTTGTCATACTTCAAAACCAGCTCTCAACATCGATGACTTTTGAATGACAAATGAAAGAAATATGACTTTAAGGGCCAATTACTCAAGTTGAGTGATCATTTGAGCCATCATTTGAGCCATTAACTCATGGACTTTCTAACGCCGAACAAAAAGGACTAGTGCTATAACGACGAGTGGTGATAGACCATTTTTATAGAAAATATTGATATATAGTAAAAAAAAAATTAAGTACTAAATTTCTACAAATATTTATTAATTTTGAAGTTATAATTTAAGAGTATAATATATTAGTATTAGGACTCTTAAGATGCGTCTTGAACTTGGAGTGGTGAGCTCAAATCTAGCTATCTGACATCTATTTAGATGGAAAGATAAGAATATTATCTACAAAAGGTAAGTGCTAAGTATCCTAGATAAACATCTATACATGGGATAATCGATAAGCTTGTTATTAGATATATTCTAAAGAGCCCTAATAGTTAGTAATTTTATTAATGGACGGTTCATTGATTTAGTAGTTGGTCCACAAAATTCATTACCGCTAAGGGTGGATAAAGTTTTATAATTTACCACACTATACATTCAAAAGTTAGTTAGGAAAACCGTTTCTGTCAATCCTCAAATTAATATTTGGTCATCCGTTGTTCTCCGCTAACTGTTCCTTGTCATTAGAATAAATTGTTTCTTAGTACTATCATTTTTTCCTAAGCTTCAATCACCTGCAATACAAGAATCAACTAGTAGTAAACTTAGGCTTCTCCAAATTGCAGGTGGTTGCAGAAAGAAACAAAGAAAAATACTAGAAAAAACATTATTGGTGTGAAACTTTTTTAATTTGTTAGTGAGGTGGGAGAGGGGAGCTTATAAACCCTTTCCCGCCTAGTCACCATTCAACTCTATATCATCCCAAAAAATTGGAAAACTCTTAAAATATCTTTCAGATCCTAGGAATTGATTAAAGATGGCTGCTTCTTTAAAATTACTACTTGTAAAATGTCTTATGCTTAGTGTTTTTGGTATTGCAATTGCGGGTAAATTAGATCAAGAATTTGAAATCACTTGGGGTGATGGTAGGGCAAAGATACTTGACAATGGGGAGCTTCTAACTCTTACACTTGACAAAACATCTGGCTCAGGATTCCAATCAAAGAATGAGTATCTCTTTGGTAAAATTGACATGCAAATCAAACTTGTTCCTGGAAATTCTGCTGGCACTGTTACTGCTTACTATGTAAGCCTTCGTTCTTATTTTTTTGTCTAAAATATTTAATTCTGAGCTAGATTATTGAGTTGATATGAAAGTAATCTTTTTAATTGAATTTATTGAAGTTGACATCACAAGAAGGGCCAACACACGATGAGATAGATTTTGAATTCTTGGGAAATCTAAGTGGTGATCCTTATACTCTTCACACTAATGTATTTAGCCAAGGCAAAGGCAACAGAGAGCAACAATTCCATCTTTGGTTTGACCCTACTGCTGATTTCCATACCTATTCTATTCTCTGGAATCCACAACGCATCATGTAAGTTTAAAAGACCTTTAAAGAACTAGACTTTCTAAAAAGTCTTTGACTTTTGGCATCAATTAAATTGGTATTTTCTTTTCTTTGTTTGAATAGATTTTACGTGGATGGAACACCCATTAGAGAATTCAAGAATCCTGAATCACTTGGAGTACCATATCCCAAGAATCAACCAATGAGGATCCACTCAAGTCTTTGGAATGGTGAAGCTTGGGCAACAAGAGGAGGACTTGTCAAAACTGATTGGAACCAAGCACCCTTTACTGCTTCCTACAGGAATTACAATGCAAATGCTTGTGTTCCCAATTCTCCATCTTCTTGCAATTCCAACAGTAGTTCATGGTTTAATGAAGAATTAGATAAGACAAGTCAAGAAAGGCTGAAATGGGTGCAGAATAATTACATGATATATACCTACTGCAGTGATTCCAAAAGATTTCCACAAGGATTGCCTCCTGAGTGTGCTATGTAACATCTTAGCAATTTATAATTCCTATGATTGTGTATAATATTAGGTATAGATTTATTTTTTTCTTTGTTGTTTATACTGAAAAGTTTTGTAACAATTCCTTGTACTCTTCCTTTACGCTAGGCAACTCAAATTGCAAACACAAATACTTAAACTCCCTTTGTAATGAAAATCCTACAAACTAAGAATTGTACTAACACCTTGTATTAGTAGCTAGCTTAGTTGTGGATATCTTTGTATTTCTGAAAGCATCCTCGGAGGTCCTACAAGACGTAACTGTACAAGCTGGAAGCTAGAGTTAGAAAACTATGTTGAAGTGCTTCGATACTACCATGGATGATGGACAAATGGTAAGTTCTCATGGTGAAACTCCACCACCGGACATCAAGCATAATTGTTGCTCAATTATGGGCTAAATAACTTAATTTCAAGTTCATGTTAGTTTCTTGGAGTTATTGCATTATTCCAAACTTGTTCTGTGGGTTTAATCGTCTCTTGAGTGTTATTTTTGTTCTTTTTAGATTGATCGGTCTTCTTCACGGTTCTTTCTTATGCTTTTGTGTTCTTATTGGCTGCACCTTTTTTTTTTTTTTTTTTCTTTTTTTCATGTTCTTGAGTTCATATATTGCTGGTTTATTGTTGTTCCTCGTTATTTCATGTTCTTAAATTCTTGGCTACCTGATTATTTTGTTGTCCATACCCGCTCTATCAATTTCAAAACCAGACACTTAACCCCCCGAGATATAAAGGAATACTACACAACTATCCATTTATAGGGAATAGTATGTTTTTTTAATACATGGGTATAATTACGAATTTCAAATTTGCACCAAGTATCCACGCCAGACAATGGTTTAATTGTGACATTTATATGTATATAGTATCTAAAATCCTGCTCATTCTTAAATCCGACACTTAATTTTTAGTATTCTATATAGATAGAATACTACACGTACATAGACATTTATTTATATAGTATTTTCATTATATAGGCAGTGAAGTGTTCAATTTTGAAGTACACATATAGTTCGCAAGTAAATTAAAGAAATTAAAGTGAAAAAATTTATGTTCTTTTCTCACACAAATCTAAGCTATGTCGCTTTTAAATTTTAGAGTTAATTCCTAAAATAGTCACTAAACTAATATAAATGATCTAACAAAGTCACTTTTCTTTGGTTTGAGACAAAAATATCACTCAACTTATACAAAATACTTTTAAAAGTCAATCTTTCAAAATGTACATAGTTCACAAGAAAATACTGAGGTGACATTTTATTTTAATTTTTATTAAAAGTGGACCCATCAATTTTTTTCGAATTTATTTATTTATGAGAGACCTACATACTACCCGATCCAAACGCAACCCAATACCCAAAACGGGTCTTTTTAAAAGGAAACCATCTTTTAAAAAAAATCTGGTGTATAAATTCTCATCATTTTAGCACAAGACTACTAGATTTGAAAAATTAGAATATTTAACAAGGGATGAAGAAGTATACTTATGTCCTTATCATGTTTTTATATGATCCAAATGAGAAACATCAATAAAAAGCTAAAATGACAAACGAATGAACGGTTAATATGAAACATCGATTCCTTCAAAATTGTACTAATTCAAGAACCAAATTTTTATGAGCGAGATAGGTTGTTGTTAAAACTTTCTAGCAAACAAAAATTTGTCGAAATGTCCCACCAAATCTCCAGAGTGTGCTCAGAGCAGCTGACCATTTACAGCTGAAGGATTCATATATGCATATTATACAAATCTATACTACATAGATTACTCAAACATAAATCAGAGAACTTACTTGTTCTCCTTATAAGCGGAAGTGGTAGGATCTTGAACCGTGGCTGGAATTACTAGTCGTCGGTGGTTGTTATAGTAACGGAGCACCCTTTTATACATAGTCTAAACACCTAATATTTAGTAGAGAGAAGTAGGAAGAGCTGTATAAAAAAGTACGTATATCTTTATCTGAGTCTTTTACTGTATATATAACTGAATATACAGTAGTTGTTGAGCACCCCTTTATGGGTGGATTCTTTTATCCAATAAACCCAACAACAGCTATTGCGACTATAGAATGTCACGATATATTCTTTTATTTATTTCTCTTATCTCTATAAACTATTGTAATGATTCAATTATTATTTTTCAATACCTAGTTAATAATCAAAAACATTTTTTAGTGCTACAAATTAGTTACTCCCTTAAAATTATAGTTTTGAATGCAACGATAAGCTTAAGATAATAAATTAGAACATAAATTATAGTCCTTAAGAAATTAATTTCATATATAGTTTAACCATCAACAAGCATTTCCATACAACTCAATAAATAGAGGCCAAAGAATAACATATAAGTCATAATATTGCTAAAATATTTAAAATTAAAATTAAACGAGTATTCATCGAAGATAAATATTTTGCAGTCATTACACACTATGAAGGCTTAGCAGTTAAACAATATATCATTTCACCAATGATCAAAAGAAAGACAATGCTGCTCATATGGAATAGAATACAGATAATAAAAGGAAAATTTACACCACATGACTACCCTAATAGCTATATTACAAAAAATAACAATACTTTTTCCTATTTACAATACATACCAATACATAACAATACTTTCCCATTTCTCATTACCCCATTCCCAAACATGAAACCCTAATTTCTCCCTCTCTCTCATTCTCTCCCCTCCTCCACCCACCCACCACCATCCCCCTCCCTCTCCCGCCACCAATACTGCTGCCTCCATCCCTTCCTTCTTACAACCACCGTCCCCCTCCCTCTTCCAACCACCTGTCCTCCTCCCTCAAGCTAACTGTCGTCGCGCTGCTACCACCGCAGTGCAGCGGCGCTGCTCCTCGCGGCGGCGCCGCTGCACTGCAGTTGGGGAACGCCCGGATCTATGTTTTTTCGGTGGTTTTCCGGTGGGTTTTCACGATTTGGTCATTTTTTTCTTTTTTTTCTTTTTGTATGTGTATATATGCGTATTTTTATGTATATATTTGTATTTTGTATATATAATTTCAGATCTCCTTATTTTATTTTTTTTTCGCTTTTCTATGTGTATATATGCGTATGTTTATGTATATATCTATATTTTGTATATACATGTTCAGATCTGCCTTTTTGTATTTTTTGTATATAAAAACGTATGTCTTTGTATTTTTTGTATATAGATGTATAATCTCCACTTTTGTATGTGTATATTGTTGTATAAATGTGTATGTTATTGTATGCTTGTGTATGTATATGTATGAAGTAACAAATAGTTTGTATGTTGTTTTTTTGTATATTTTTGTATGTTTGTGTATATTTTTGTATATTGTGTATGTTTGACTATGAGTAAATACGAAATAATAAATTATATAAAGTTTCATATGTATATATGTGTATATTTTGTATGTTTCATTTTGTAGATCTAAGAAAAACAAAAAAAAAACAAAAAAAAAAAATACAAATCCGGCCACCTGCCGCCGTCGGCCGGTGGCTGACCGGCGGCGACCGGCTGCCGGTGACTGGTGGCGTAGCAGCAGTGTAGCAGTGGACAAGGGAGAGGGTTAAACCCCTAATTTGTATGTTTTAAATGAGTTTTGTATATATTATGTAAAAAAAAGTATTGTTATTTTTTGTAAAGTGGTATAGTGTTGGTATGTTTTGTAATTTTAGTGTTAGAGTTGTATATATATGTAATTCTCCCATAATAAAATATTTGAAAAGTTAATATATATTGTTGGACTATTCAGTTTTAAAAGATTTGTTCACATAAAGTTGAGTCTAAACAATGTCCCCGATTTTGGTATACCAACTTCATATAATAGTACAGATATTAGTATATATTATTTTCCAATACTTTTTTCCTCTCTAATATAGTATTTGAGCAAATAAACAACAATTCACAGATTTTTTGTACTATCAGGTATGGGTAACTTAGTATGGTCTATCATTCATCCGATCAATGTAAATATTTATTACATATCATTTCCTAGAACTTAAACTCTAAGTGAAAAGAAGTACTAGTGTTTAAGCGTTTAAATTTTGTATTTGTGTAGACTGTCCATTATAAGAGGTTTTAAGCGTTTAATTTTCAAATAAGAGAGGTGTGTCTGCAAAAAAGTGATACTACAATGATTTGTTAATTAATTTTCCATAAACTAATTAAATAAAAAGATTTTTGATTGGATTCCAAAATAATTCCATCCAATAACGAACAAAATTTATCCGAAAACACCTGAGGTAGCAATAGTTATCTAGAAGTACAACTCGCCACTCCTTTTTCAACAGTACTTCGTAAAACATTTTTGAAAAAATATAAATTGTTGTTATTAGACTTCTTCTTTTGATCAACGTCTTCACTCTAAGGTTTAGGGTTTTAGTTTTCTTTTGCTTTTCTTCTTAGAGTCCCCTGCACGATGGAAAACCATCAGTCCATCCCTACAAACAATGCTATTATCTCTGCACGAAACTTAAGTAGGAGACATATAAATGAGCAGCAGCTAATTTCAACTCCAGTCCCTAGCAACAAGTTTAGCAATGGTGATCTTAATCAACAAGAAATTGATGCTTACATTAATAGTTTCCCTCCTGGTTTTCGGTTTCTCCCAACGGATGTTGAGCTCGTTAAACATTACCTTTGGAATAGATTGCATAACTTGAATTTGCCTCCTAACAGGATTTATGAGATGAATATTTATCAGTATAACCCCGACGCAATTGCTGGTATGTCACAATATTTCATAACAATTTAGATACGTTTGATATATGTGTGTGTATATATATATATATATATATATATATATCTCGTTCGTACACTTCTTCTCTTTCTTTTCTGAGCCTCTAGTGAGTTACAGACAGAATTCGAAAAGGTCAAATCTTTGATGATTCTATCATCACAAACTTCGTCTGATGAAAATCATTAACTATAAATATGTTAGATACTTGTGATGAGAGGAATAGCCTTTTCATCGGAAAAGCAGAAGAGGGAATTCAATGTCAATCGCCATCTCCTTGGCACACGTGACAGTTATCACCTCTACCACGTCCTCCTTAACGTCCCTTGTTATCTCATGCAAAATTCTTTGAAGTATTGGTTTTGGTTTAAGATGACTAGGGTTTAAGGCTTTAAGATTTTTTGAAGTATTTTATGCTTCTTATATACTCCTTTAATTTACTTAATCTCTACAATCTTTAATAATGGTTGATATCATTCTCATGTGATTGTTTAACTCAACCTTGTTTTAGGGTTTGTGTGTATTGGTGTAAGTTTTTAGGGTTTACTTTTTCACAATATTTCAGGTAATCTTATCCTTTTAAGTGATACTCTAAACCAAAGTTAATTTTCCTTTTATATTATGCTATCTATATTTTTCTCTTCCTTAACAATACTGCAAGTGTTTGTCTATTTGTTTTGATATGTAAGTGCAACAGGCGATTGAGCGCTTTAGTATATTGATTCAAGGTGTTCATATATATGCATCTTGTACAAAATTGAGCGTCGTACAAATTCCAATAAAATCTCTGTTAAACTTTTGTACTTATTCTTATATATTTTTTCTTGTTTTCTTAAATTCTCATAACGTCTTTGTAATAAAGTGAAAATAAGTCAGGTAGAAATATGTCGATTCTGCATAAAAATTTAATTTACAATGCCAGTGAATGTAAGTTAATTCTTTTTTAATGTTATTTCAAATTTTTGTAGCAAATTTTAGGCCCTCAACAGAAGAAAAAATGTGGTATATCTTAACACCAAGAGATCGTAAGTACAAAAAAGGCAAGCGACCCAATAGAGCTGCTGGTGATGGATACTGGAAAGCTACTGGAGCTGATAAAAAAATCAAAGATAAAGGTGGTGATTTGATTGGACTAAAAAAGGCTTTAGTTTTCTACATTGGAAAGTCTCCAAAAGGAGAAAAGACCGACTGGATTATGCATGAATATAGAGCACCTGACGTTCAATACTCAATGGCAAGAAATGTTGATGACTGGAGGGTAATTATCTTGTTTTCTAGTTTCTTTAATCTAATTATTTGGTTTATCAAACACAATACTATGTTATGTAAGCATGTTGCCAATTCTGTTCTAATTCTAACGGTATTCCTATTTAATTTGTTTTGCTTGAAAGTTCTCAATGTGTTTCTTCTTTATTTCTTTTCCTTCCTATTTTGTTTTGTAATCATGTTATTTGATTGATTATTTCTTTACTTAAAATTATTTTGCAGTTGGATGACTGGGTTTTGTGTAGTATCTATAAGAAGTCGGAGAGGGATAATACCATGTTCCATCAAAGAAAGAGAACAAGGGATGAATATAATGTTTCAGTTGAAGAAGGTGACGGGCAACTTCGTGAGTCTTCTAATGAAAATAGAAGCAGTGAATTGGCTAATACATTCGAGGGCTGTGAAGATTCGATAAGACATGAATCGACAAATGGTAATATGAGCATTCAAGACAGCATTGACAAATTACATTCCAACAACCCTACGTCAATCCATCCTCAAGTTCCTAGCCGATTAGGTAATAAATTTCCTACATTTGGTAACGTGCAATGGCCATCAGCTTGTATTGATAACTACCAGAGTTGTCTACCTGCAGTCACTGGCACCCCTCAAACATGTTCATCGAATTTCAACCATCATGAGGATATTCTGACTAATTATAACCTTCATCCCCCTTCACCTATGAAAATCGAGTCCATCTCTTCTATAATAGGTGCTAGCAGTTTAGTTGGACAATATCAAATGGAAGAGGAAGAATTCGGCCAACCTTGCTTCAGTTCCTGTATTGGTGGCTGGAGAGGCCTAGAAAACCACGAGTTTGTCGGTCTTGGGAATGATGAGTTAGCTTATGACTACGTCGACCGATATCTTGTGAATGCTGAGAGTAGTACATCAAATAACTCTATCACACCTCCACCGAAGCCCGTCAATTCAGACAAGCAGGATTGTGAAAAGGTGCATTGTTAAAATGTGTACTTTTTTAATCAAAAGTACCACGGGGTTTTCAATTAGCTTTACATACTATCCTAGAAACTAGTTAGTACATCTAGTTTTCGTCGATTATAAGTAGTTTTGTTTCGTTGCTAGTTATAGTTCGCATGAACTCTACTGAACTTTTTTTCACTGACTCTTGGTATTTTCTGTTCAAAATTAGAGTTCATCTTACATACGTGATTACTGTGTTCCGCTGTTTCCATACATTAGTTTTGCACACCACTTTTTTTGTCATAGAATGTTCAGGGGCCGTACGTGAAAATCTGTGTTGTTGAGCATTCCTTTTGTCACATTGGATCCTGTTATGAACTACACTGGTTGGGCTAACGGAGTGGACCCAATTTGAAAGTTGTTAAGCACTTTGTGAAGAGGACACTATATATACAACAGGAGATATCCTACTAGGGTTAAGCAAGAACAATGTCTTATTTTTCTTAGTTAATTCTGGAACCTCCCTCCCTTCTTATTTTCCCTTTTCTTTGTATCTTTTGGGTTTAACAATGGAGATGTACTCCTCTATTGATGCTTGTACTTATGCTTATCCATGTGAATACAATTCCCCTTCGTTACATTGGTGCTCTCGTTGGTCTTACTCCATGCCTCACGCTCAAATTCCATCCATCTCCTTTCCACCACCTCCACACCTATACAATCAGCCATCTTTTACGACTCCACCTCCACCTCCAAATACCCCTTTTCTATCTCCTGTTCAAATTGATATGATCTCCACTTCCATCAATACCATCCAGAAGCAAGTGATTGAGCTGATAGAGAGCAACTCCTGTATGCTCTCCTCGCTTTCCGATATGCGATCACAATTTCAGGAGATGCAATTGGATTCCACAACTTTGGATGAGACAGAAACAGAGAAATCGACAATGGAAAGTGTGCCCGACGGTGCTGCAATAGCTTGTATCGATAAGGGCGATTCTGCTTTGGCCGAAGCAAACTCTTGCGTTGTGGACAATTCAGAGCTGGAAACTGAATATGCTGAGAATTACTCCAGAAACCATGTCTGCAAGGTGTTCGCTGAAATATCCAAAAGGAATATTGCCATGGAAGTTGAAGATTCAGCAAAGGGTGATTCAGTCGAGATTGTAACTCAGGTGTTCGACAAAATGTTTCAACCACTTTCTGCACCTATGTGTGGTTTAGAGGTGAGGGAGTATAAGGCAACCAAATATACAAATCACAGGGTCCTACTGGGATCTCCTAGCAAGTTATATGAGATTGAATTTGATGTGCCCATAATAGATTTTCCATTTGATCCTGGTTCATTAATGCTTACTACCTCTACTCGTAACTATTTTCTTGTTGCCTCTTCAAAGAGTTTGGAGATCCAGTCGCTTCAGCTCTCCTTTCATAAGGAGTCTTCTTTGTTGTCTCGCCATTACTGTGTCTGTGTGGTGCACCATGTGTCTGCAAATTTTAACAAATATGTTGTTGCAACTTTTCCTGGCATTTTTGCTCTGCTGACTAGTGGTCACGAATTGTGGGTGCTTGATTCTTACCAACAAGTTTTCACACAGTTCACACGCCAAATGATCGATACAATGTCTGCCCGAGAAAGAACTTGGATCATGACAACAACAGGTTTTGTTTCTCCTCCTAGAGAAACTTTCTCCTATCGTGTTACTTTTGCTACTTCTAGTATTGTTCAGTTCCTATTGGGAATGAATAACAAATTGGCAGATTACATAATCTCTCGTGACATAGCTCAAGGTTTCAATTATTGTGGCATAGATCCTCGATCTTTTTGCCTAGTGAAAACTGAGATTTCTCAAAGATTGTCAAGTGGCTTTTTGGTTGATCTTGTATTAACACTTTTTTTTATTTGTTAATACTAGTAGATTCATTTAAACAGACGAAAAGTCTGAAATATTACACGCTGGGAGGAGGCCTACATGCATGGCATGTGAAGTTTTTGGTCGTTCCCTTTCCAAAATGTTAATACAAGAATTTAAACATAATAGAAAACAAGCTAAAATATTGGATTGTTGTAGAGAAGCTCCCCATTTGGCAATTGTATCTGCCAGTTCATTTGCTTTCCTTGGTATGCGGCTAACCCTCGCCTGCTCCAAGTCCTTGATCAACAACCTGCATTCCATAAAAATATATGAATATAAATTGCTTGGGTTTTCGAAGGTTTGGATCAATACCTGGGCATCTGATTCAATATGTAATGGAGTAAGGTTATGCTCTGTGGCCACTTTAAGTCCCAGGAGCAATCCTCTTGTTCAAGAGTCCAAGCGCCCTTTTCAGTGAACTAGTTCTCGACACGTGCGTTGCACGTCTATTTCAAGTATAATAGTTAGAAAAAAATAAGGCGTTGAGCCAAATAATTATACATGAAAACAGTATATTCCGTGGATCAACTCAATTCAGTCGGAACTTAAAATTTAATCTCGTACAAATTTTTAAATAAGAATTTGCATCCCTTTTTTAAACATGAGATAAATATAATCTCAAATTTTATTTCGAGATTATAATCTCAATCTCTCGTACCAAACGACTCAAGTGTCCACTTTTTTCAAAGGTAAATGACTATTTATGTCTAAATACATTAACGACCAAAATAAGTCCGCCCTTATATATACCGAATTGTCAGTCTTTTCTGTGCTACATTGTGTTGGGTTAATTCTTATTAACATTCACAAAAATGTAAATGTTAGAAATTAATCGTACACATGTTAATACTCAATTAAATAATTAAGAACTTGAGTAGGGGAGGCAAGAAATAATCTTATCCATATATATTCAGAAAGGAAAACAAACTACCATATTATATTAGGAGATCAAGATTGATCAGCAAATGAAATGATAGAAGTTTTATCCCAAGATCCTGAAAGTGATCTGAATTGATGAAAAAACTCTATTTGAAATATGGAAAAACATAAACAGAATGAATAATTACCTAGAATTTTTCTGTAGCCTTGTATTAATGAACTTTGAATATCGCTCGAAATCTATTTATTAATTTGGGGTAGAGGATCGTGGACTTCCCAACAAATGTGTTCAAATGATACAACAAAGTTATAGTCACGTGGTTCATTTTGTTAGACAACATATTTAACGAAAGCAACTTCTCATGAGGCAACTATCGGATTAAGGAAGCATCCCTTAGTGAGAGTACCAATTGTAGGGATCAAGTTTTTATTTTCCTTAAGTATGGAATTAATTTTAGGATATGTAGGACATTAAGATCATTATAAAGGGTATTTAGGTAAAATAACTTTTGACTTTTTAAGGACATACTTTTATAGTAATATGATGATTAAAAGGATTACTCGTGGGACTTAAAGTGGCCACATCGAATAACTTCACTCCATTACATGTTGAATCATGAGACGCTCACGTATTGATCCAAACCTTCGAAAACCAAAGCAATTTATATTCACATATTTTTATGGAATGCAGGTTGTTGATCAAGGACTTGGAGCAGGCGAGGGTTAACCACATACTAAGGAATGCAAATGAACTGGCAGATACAATTGCCAAATGGGGAGCTTCTCTACAACAATCCAATGTTTTTTGTTTTCGTTATGTTTAAATATATCTTTTGAATGTATATAGGCCACGACGTTCTTGCCAAGAATTTTCATTTTCCCACTGTTCTCTAAATATCATTTCCATAAGACATGTTTTCCATTATAACTCATGACTACAAGACAAAAGTGCGTAGTAGTAAAGAGGACGACGTCACATGCACTAGATGAGTTTTGTACATGAATTTGGAACATTCTTATTAGTGTAATTATTTGTAGTTGCAATTTTCATTTCAAGCTATAATCTAGCTGCATTGGAAGTTTTGACTATATTAAATTCAAATTGACTTTTGATGAATGAAATAAGGCAAAAACTAGGGGACAACAGTGTATTACGTATAAATAACCTGAGTTAAATACAAATTCTTGGATAGTTTAAAACGTATTTGTATAAAAACTGTAGCTTTTATAATTGACTCTCCAACTATCGACGGTCATCTTTTTCTTCATTAGAGTGAGGGAAACATGAGAGCTTAATATTTAATTAAGTCAATCTTCCATCAAAAAGAATATTCATCCTATTAAAGTGATAAAAGTAGGAGGATGATTTCCTACTCACCGACAATAACGAAAAAGAAAATCAAGAGAAAAAGATATTCGTATAATGTGGTCTATGCATGAAATAAAGTATTACTCCATCAAATGTCACATATAGCACATTCCATGCTGTAAAGAAAAGAATAAAAAAAAAGGGCCGGACAAAACTATTTTTATATGTTTAAATGTGAAGATTTGACCACAAAAAATTAGGTGATGATGATTGGAGCCAGCAGGAAAGAAGGAATGGACGTAGTTGGTAGCCAGTATCAATCCACTACGAAGAAAGAAAATACTAATCATATTCCATTTGTATAGATTACGGGGTAATAATACAAATAAAAACAATGCAAGAGGTATCAAAGGTTCACATTATCAAATTAGTCCAATGGCTTTTCCATCATCAAGATATTCATCTTCTTCATCCAGGTCCAGGTCTTCTCTTCCTTACTTGGTACTAATCCTCGTTGCAGCCTTTTTTGTCTTCAAGGTACTCTTCTATCCTTGTTCATCAATTAATCTCTTTCATGCATCTTCATCATCAATTCAATCAATGAGATAATTTGGTGTCGTTCTATCATTCTTTAAATTGCATATTTTTTCTCATCATGTTTTCTTGATAGTGTTCCAAGTTTATCGGGTGTCCAGAACATGCTTTCTTAATTTAGTTATGACACCCATTTTTGCTGCCAAAATTGGCGGGGAATCACATTCCCTTCTCGTTTCCTTTCTGTCACCAAATATTTTATAGCCAAACGAATTAGTGTTTCTTCCCTCTATCTCCCTCTTGCAGAATTGTGGTGTCATGCTTTTTACATGTCAAATTCATTCATCCAAGTTGTACATAAGATGCATCTGTATTTTGATTGATCAGAGGATAAGTTGTACGTCTCTCATAGTTAGGTATCTCAGGATATAAATGTATTAAGGTACTTATTATATAAATAATCCATCGTCGTGGCGTATCCTCTAGTGGATATGTGAAATTAGGTTATGTATGATCGTCCACATGGACTGCTCCAATGCCAAGCAACTAAAGCTTTTGCTATAAACCAGGAAAATTCAGGCTCCAAAATTTTAGAAATCATTATACTCCAGTAGGCAAATTTTCTAAACTGTGTATTCACATAAAATAAGTGTTTTCTATTTCCTCAAATACTTAACATGTAACAATCATAATGATCTGAATTTTAATTAGTGCATTCTGTCCACACATATTTTTCCCTGAAAAGAAGATACACTATAGTTAATCATCTTTGTGGAATTAAATTGAGCAGGTAGATATTATCATATCTCAGACGTTTACTTCAGCCCGTCGCAACATAGAGAACACTAACCATATCTTAGTAAAGCCTAAATCCCCAGAAAGAGATGACAGGTACAATTTTTTGTCATTTCATCTTCTTTCTTTGCTTTTTTTTTTTTTTATTTTCATCTCCTTTTTTCTATTGGATTTTATTTTCTTTCCTTCACTTTTTAGCCTTTGTATTTACTATGACAACTAACAAACGGCTATTTTTTTTTTGGTGAAATGTTGCAGCCCACCACCAGTAGATTTAGTAAACGGTACATTTCACAGGCATTTTATCATTTCCTGGGGAGATGACAGAGGAAAGATATTAGAAAATGGAGAGCTTCTAACTCTCTCATTAGACAAGAATTCTGGATCAGGTTTCCAGTCCAAGAAAGAGTATCTATTTGCCAAAATTGATATGCAAATTAAGCTTGTCCCTGGAAATTCTGCTGGCACTGTTACTACATTTTACGTAAGTCCTCTACATTGACATTTGCATAAATTTGAGACTTTTTTTTCTTTGTTTTGAATACAAGTGCTAGCATCCTTGTTTCACTTTGAATTTGATATAAATATAAATTCCAAACGGATGTCATATTTTTTCTCCCCTTGATTGCAGCTATCATCACAAGGAAACAAGCATGATGAAATAGATTTTGAATTCTTGGGAAATTCTACAGGGAATCCCTATACTCTTCACACAAATGTTTTCAGCCTAGGCCAAGGCAACAGAGAACAACAATTCTTTTTGTGGTTTGATCCAACTGCAGATTACCATACATATTCAATCCTTTGGAATCCAAAATGTATTATGTAAGTATCACTATTAATAACGTCTTGTTTTCGTATTATTTGAAATGATTGGGCAACAAATGTTTGTAGGTGGCTTTTTAAGTCCCCTAGATCAAGAACACCTCTATACAATTCATAGTTTCCAAGATTCTTATGGGATTTTTTTTTTCATTTGTTCTTTTTTTTAATGTAGATTCTATGTTGATGGCCAACCAATTAGAGAATACAAAAATCCGGAAAGAGTAGGTGTTCCATATCTAAAAGACCAACCAATGAGACTATACTCAAGTCTATGGAATGCAGATGATTGGGCAACACAAGGTGGCCGTGTCAAAACTGATTGGAAATTGGCACCTTTTGTTGCTTCCTACAGAAACTTTAATGCCCGAGCCTGCCTTTATTCAAGATTAACTAGCTCATCTTCTTGCAATGATGACTCTACTCCTTCTAGCAATAATGCTTGGCTAACAGAGGAATTAGATGGACGAAGCAGAGCAAGAATGAAAGCTTTGCAGAGAAAACATATGATTTATGATTATTGCAAGGATAAATGGAGGTTTCCTAAAGGCTTTGCACCTGAATGCAAGCTTCAATGATAAATAGGAAAGTAACAATTTGTTCCTATGTATAAGGTTTCACATTTTTTTTTTCTTTTTTGGGATTTCCCCCGTAATTTTTACCATTCTTTAAAGTTACTAGTATCATTTGTTGCTGTTGTCTATGATGAATCATGCAGGAGGCTAGCTGTTGTATACTACCTTGAAAAATATGATATCAATTTCATTAACCAGAGCCTGTAGTCGACATTTTTCATTGTATTCCGAAATTTGCTCGACTTAGTTTAAATTCAAATCTCTATCCATTATGGATCAGATCGGTTTTATAAGTAATGGATCAGATTGGATTATATGTATACATTTGTATCACACTCATAGAATAATTGTACGTTTGTAATTGTAACTTTTAAAATTGGCCATGTAGTTCTAGCCCTTGAGCCAAATTCCTGGGAGAAAAAGAAAGAAAATGTTGGACTTCTTTAGTATGTTTAGCCCTTAGGGTGTTGGGTTATTAGGGGTAAAAATTTCGCATGGGGCCTGTTTAGCGTGTACTAATTGATCCGTAGCCACCAAAAATAAATTTGCTGAGAAATAGTCATATTCGGACAAGTTTCAGTATTTGAACATGTTAGTTCAAAGTTCCAGTATAAAATACTAGGACTTGTCCAATATAAAATACTGGGATCACTTAAACACCAATCCCAATATAAAATATTGGGACTTTATATATATAAAGCACCAGGAGGACTATCCCATTATAAAATAATGAGACTTTGAATATGTGTAGTTCAAAGTCCTAGTATAAAAACATGTGACTAGTCCGGGTTGTTTGTCAATGCTAATGGAGTGTATGTGTGCATGATGACTATTCCTCAATTAATTCTGAAATTGTGGATAATTCTCATTTAACACGTCCAAAAATGACTACGCATCAAAATCACCCGTTATTAGGCCACAGGATAAGTTACCCATTAAATAGTTGGGCCTAGTAGATATTTGACGGGATTTTTACGTAGATAGACTATTATAGAGACCTATGCTACATAAAATAGCTATACTTTTCTAATATCAGAGAATAGCTATATTTTATTTATACTTTATAGAATGGTATGCAAAGTAGGACTCTTTAAAGATATTTGTTTCATGCGAGATACTAGGGACCATATATTCACTTGCAAATTAAACATTGTTTTCTAATATACCGACATCGTTTTTTCAGTACACGATCTTTCAGACGAGTTATCTTCTGTATATTCAATTATTACTATTTTCTCTGGCATTTCTTCCAATTCTTCTTAAACATGCCCTCAATATTACTCCAACCCCCTTGGGGAATGGAACAGAACTGGAAGATTTGTTGATTATGTTATTGAAGGAATCGTATATTCAAAGCATATATTGCTATGAATAACTATGTATCTTCATGTATATTATTTTTCCCTAGAATATCTTCATATTTTATCATATTTGATCTTGAGTTGATAATTTTCATGAGCTCTATTCAACTGATCAAGGATAATTAATTTTCAGTTCTATAAATGGTTATTATCAGCTAGGCAAAATACATGATTCCTGAAAAGTGGCATTATTATTACTATTTAAATATTTTTAGATTCTTAGGAAATGCAACTTCACAATCCTGTTAGAGTGTTCTGGCAAAGTTTAATTATATTCTGAGAAATATAACAACTTAAAGAACTTGATGAATTTACCTATCGAAAAAGTAGCATTCACTGAGGACAACCATATTGTGACATTACTATATATAATAAAGGGCAACGCCCAAGCTTTTGTCGTCCTCACAAGCTGGGCTGGGGTATTTTTTTTGTAGTGACAATTTCATCCCAAGTTTTTTAATACTTTCCTTGCATTTCCTTCTAATCTTACATAGTTGGCTATTAATTAGGACCTTATAAGAATTTTCAGGACCATGTCTTTAAGCCCACGTGTCCTTTGTAGTCTCATACTTTGACATTTTAAGGACACATGCAGTACAATTTAAAGGAAATACAAGTTAAACTTTGGCTTGTCTCCAGAAAACTAGGAGTGTGATGATCATTTTAGAGTCACGTATCCTTAATTGGTCTTTTACTCTGAGTTATATTTATGCTTTTTGCACTTATACTCGCGTTAAAATAAGATATACACACATAACATGTTGTAGTTGTACAATCAATAGGAAGTCCATCTTATCTTTTAAAAACATGTGCTTAGGTGGCGTATTATATTAGTGCTTAATATAATTTAAAAGAACTACGATATCCTTACTTAACTGTACTGTAAAAATTGGCCCCGTAGTCTGTTCGCACCGCGCTAAATGAATATTAACCAGCGGTGCAAAACTGTTTGAAGACTAGCTATCTTCGGACAAGTTCCAGTATTTTATACTTTTAGTTCAAAGATCCAGTATAAAATACTGAGATTACTTAAATACTAATCCCTGTATAAAATACTTTGACTTTATATATAAAGCTACATGGTACTATAAACATGAATCTCAATATAAAATAATGAGACTTTGAACATGTTAGTTCAAAGTCCCAGTATAAAATACTGTGACTAGACATTATATATGAAGCTCCAGGTGTACTATAAACATGAATCTCATTATTTTATAATGAGACTTTGAACATATTAGTTCAAAGTCTCAAGTCTGGGGTATTTGCTAACGCTAATAGAATGTAAATGTGCACGCGGAACTTTGACTATTCCTCAATTGATTTTGAAACGGTGAATAATTCACGCTTAGCACGTCCAAAAACTGGCTACGCATCAAAATCACACAACTATACTACACCCCCTCTTTAATTAGGAGATGAGAGAAAAATATATACTCCTTAAAAATGGCACATGAAGTAGTACAATTCCGATGGTAATTAACAACTACTCTCTCCGTTTCAAAATAGTTGTCACAGTTTGCTTATTAGTCCGTTCCAAAAAGAATGGCACAATTTTAAATTTGGAAATATTTTTGAGTTGAAACTACTACTTTACCCTTAGTGAAATGCATTATAGCCACATATTTATGTATGACTTATTTTGGACAACAAGTTCCAAAAATCTTACCACATTTCTTAAACTCCACTCCAAGTCAAACTATGACAACCATTTTGAAACGGAGGGAGAATGTTACACCATTGGTTGAAACAAAAGAAGAAAATAATAAAAGAATCTGAACCATACGAAATGATATGATCACAGTAAAATATATACAATGTAGAATTACTATGAATAAATAATAATTATAGAGGAATTGGTGTAAATAATACTCCCTCCATTCAAAAAAGATGAAACACTTTTTTTTGTCAATATACTATAAAAAGAATGAAACAATTTTAAATATGAAAATTATTTGACTTCAAAATTTTCACTTTATCTCTAAAAAATAATTTATAATCACAAAGATATGACTTATTTTATATCACAATTCTTTTTTTAAAAAAAAATATTTATTTCTTAAATTTGTTTCAAATTAAAATATGATATTTTTTTCTGAACGAATAGAGTAAACAAAATAGACCGGGCCAATATGCATCTAGTAAACATTGCATAAGGCATAAGTACTGCTAGTCGTGTCTCACTATTAGAACCTTATCAGTCCACTGATTGGTTTCTAGCTGTGAGCATTGACCAGAGAAAAGATCTCTCCAGTAATATTCGAAACACGTATTAATGGTTCTTCAACCAAAAAGCAACCTATTGAAGGCCAATTAAGAATGTACTAGATATTACAAAAAAGCAATATTATCATTAGTCCTTTCAAATTCAAAATGAACCAATAGAAATCCCTAGAGTTTTCCACTCCTACCGCCCATGCCCCATATCATCCAAAGATGCTTCGTAACAAAATAAAAGAATAACAAGGGCGAAAAGAGAGCTAAGCTTGGAGTAGATACAAATATATAATATTATAATTTAAAGCGTGAATGAATTGTATGATCTCCTTTCTTGATGTAAAATTAATGGCCTATTACACATCTATTCTAAGTGTAGAGCCTTTTTTTAAAATATTATCATTTGTTCATACTAAGCATCTGAAAAAAGTACAAATGTTTGTAGACATAGCGTTGGTAGTGCTTTATGTTATTATGTATCATTCTTTAAAATATAAATACATGACATATTAAACCGAACAACGTAGTGCTTAGGAAATTTGGATTTTGGGAGAGAGCTCCCCAATTTGGCGAGATGAACAGCCAACCGGTTCGCCTTCCGATAGACAATGCCCAACCCTGATCTTATACCTCACCTCTAACTTCACGAGCAAGCGCCTGCAATTAGAAAAAATATGTGAATATAATTGACTTAAAGTTTTCAGATTATGCAACAATACTTGCAAATCAGTTTCAAAGAATAGATGATAGAGGTCATGATCCTTCGCAAGCTCTAACCCTACTTGAAATGACGAAATTTCACTATGTTATGAACAATAAAACTACATTTTAATATTATCAAAATGTAGCATTACTTTTTCTATAGAAATAAGCAACTGTATGTTTTTCTGTTGCGTGACAATAGGGAACAAAATCTTTTCTGCCGCGCACATAAATAGGCATGTGTTTGTAAATATTGTCTCATTTTTAATATATTCTATAGTTGTATAAAAAATATTATGTTATGTTAAAATTAAAAGGTCCCTCATTTGCACATTAGTGTAAAATACAAAAACTATTCAAAACCAGATCCGACTTCAATATATACTCCATTCAATATAAACTGTTTTTTGGTAGATCTGCTATAGTAACGAAAAGGAATTTCAATTGAGACGACTCGATAAAATATTGCCAGATTCATACTTGCGGAAATTCATAGTAGTTGGCAAGTCCTTTTACCTTTGTTGGATGCTTAGTTCTACCGGCCTATCATTTGATAGCCTCAAAAGTTATGTTTGACTTCTTCTACATGTAAATTGAATAGTTTGAGTGTCTGGCATCTCTTTTAGGCATATCTTTATATTTTGAGAAACTTGAAGTCTTGAACACTATGTACTTTTGAGAAGTTTTTACACGACAGCTGTGTGATCAATTTCACTATCCTAATCCCATAAGAATTTCTTAAGACCTCCCGAGTATATTTTATACCATCAAATTAAGTTAATTTAATTAATATTCGTAATATAACTATTTTTGACAAGCTAATTTGATATGATAAGGAAATGGAGTAATAACTTGTTATAGTTAATTAGTTAAATTGTATTGATAGAAGAAATCTTTATTCAATTTTAGTGATTTAACTTGAATTCTATAGAAAAATGGTTGATTGGACATCTTAAAAATAGAACTTATCACTCTACATAACACTAGAAAAGACGTAAAAGTCTAAAACCGTGTCAACTGGTATAAGAGTTTGGACTTAGTTTTCATAATGATACGTAATGATGATCAAAATAGTTTATGGGCTTGCTAAACCATCGAAATTAGCCTCGTCAGATGCATGGACCCCCGCACTGTCATAGTGGGACTAAGCCATTGGCCAGCTGTCCAACTCCATTACCAAAAGGGCCCTCCAACTTCTAGGAACCTTCCTTTAAACCCAACAACTTTCATGCATAAAGCTAACACCTCTATATATAGCTTATGGATACAAACTATATTCGACTAGTAAAAAACAAATCAAGAGAGATCACCAAACTTAATAGCAGTATAGCACAATGATTTCTTATTCTCCCGCACTTTCTTCTTTAGCTCAATGCTTGGTCATTTATCTTGCCTTTTGCTCTTTCCATCATAGCTTGGCTTCCAGTAACTTCAATAAAGATTTTGATGTAACATGGGGAGATGGTAGGGCAAATATTCTCAAGAATGGACAACTTCTTACCCTATCCCTTGACAAAGCCTCTGGTTCTGGTGTTCAATCAAAGAAAGAATATTTGTTTGGAAGGATTGACATGCAACTCAAGCTCGTCCCTGGAAATTCAGCTGGCACTGTTACTACATATTATGTAAGTGTACATTTACGTATCTGAATTTTGCCAATGATATAAGTAACAGCTCTTTTCTTGTCTACTACCTTGATAAACTTTACTTGATGTAATATCATTTAAACTACAACCATAACTAAGACTAAAATGGTACTTTTGTTTCTAAATTTATGATATATGCATGTATGATTACTAAGAATTTCCTTTTCTACATCCTGCGCAGTTATCATCACAAGGAGCAACACATGATGAGATAGATTTCGAATTCTTGGGAAACCTTAGTGGGGATCCTTATATTGTTCACACAAATGTGTACGCTCAAGGCAAAGGTGACAAAGAACAACAATTCTACCTATGGTTTGATCCAACAGCTGGTTTTCATACGTACTCCATTCTTTGGAATCCTCAAACAATTATGTAAGTATCGATTACCCCAGATTCCAAAGCTCAAACGTATCACCGTCTCTCTTGGTTTTTGCGTCCAAAGTTAGTAGGACTACTTCTTTCTTTTTAATTCGATTGAAAATGACCAAATATGGCAATACACTAGAATACCATTCGAACTTTTAGCTGAATAATGTTCATAATACTGAAGACACAAAAAAAAAAAAAAAAAAGGGCTATAAATTGAGATCTATTAAATTATCTTTGATTCCATTACCAAATAATTATCCTCGTATGAGATGGTGTTTGACTTCACACAGAATTTAAGAAAGAAAGAAAGAAAGAAAGAAGACTTTTAAAATTTTGTGGTTTAAAGCAAGTCATAAAAATTTGTGTGGCCGAAAATTATTTCATAAAAGTAAGTTTATTCTACTTCTAGAAATATGGCATTTATCAAAAAAATAATAGTGTCACATAAATTAGAACAGTAGAACCTTAGAGGAAGTATTATTTTAGTTTTTTTGTATAAAGAAAAAATTGAGATGGTCAGAGCCATATACAGTTTTACGGTCTATCTCTCTATCATTTTCTTTTTAAATTTAAAGATTTTGTCGGTGGCATGATTCAAAGAACTATGTGCTTCTCACCCACATATCATAAGTTGCGGTCTTACTACTCCATCAAATCACTTAAATATTATTCTTCCTTCACATGTTCACAAATATTTATATATATTCAATATGTTTAATTGGTTTATCATTTTCAAGAGTTTTGCTATTTCTTCTGTCAATTTTTTTTAAAAAAAATAAAAAAGGCTTACATATTGTGTATGTTGGGTTCACTATTTTTCAAGATTCTACGTGGATGGCACACCAATAAGAGTGTTCAAGAACATGAAGTCAAGTGGGATACCCTACCTAAACAACCAACCTATGAGGGTCTATGCAAGTCTGTGGAATGCAGATGATTGGGCTACAAGGGGTGGCTTAGTTAAGACAGATTGGTCCAAAGCTCCATTCCTAGCTTCTTTTAGAAACTTCAAAGCCAATGCTTGTATTTGGCAATCTGGAAAATCTTCATGCAGCAGCTCAAATTCAACATTGCCATGGTTCTCTCAAGAACTTGATTCCACAAGCCAAGCTAGGTTACAATGGGTGCAGAAGAACTATATGATCTATAATTATTGTACTGATATTAAAAGGTTTCCTCAAGGCCTTCCTCCAGAATGCTCCTTCAACTCCACATCCAGTTAAACAATTTTAATTATTTAGTCTTGATAAATACTTTAAATTCCCTTGTAATTAGCGATATTCAATTTCACAGATAATAAATCTCACAAAAGATTAGCCATGTAATAAGCTGTAATGCTACAGTCGGATGACGCTAGCAGTGTAATTAATACACATAACTTTTTTGTCTTTTTAAAGTTGAGTTGCGTAACAAAATAAAATTTGATACTCCCTCCGTCCCACTTTGTTTGTCGTAGTTCGAATTTCGAGAGTCAAACGAGTTTATCTTTGACCGTAATTTTTATATATATCTTTTACATATTTTGAGTTGTAATTTATTGTGACTTATAGTACTTTTCATGTAGTTTTCAAATATGTAAATTTTATTTAAAAAAAGTTAAAGATATTATATCATAATCTACGGTCAAATTTAAGAAGTTTGACTCTCGAAATCCGAAATACGACAAACAAAATGGGACAGAGGGAGTAGTTGTTAAAGCTTTCTTTTACATGTATCTGTTTTACGTATATACTGTAGATAAATTGTTTCATTTAATTGCGCTAATCACTTTTCAGGGCATTTCATTGAGAAAATAATTGGTCATTTATTACGTTCAAGTAGAAGATGTACAAATTGAATGAAAATTTTAGTCAACATTTTGAAAGCTGAACTTTTTTTTTTCTGTATTAATGTGGAACAATAAAAAGTATTGAAGGTCGTCGTGAAGTTTTTGCTTTATGTAATGTCAGGCCAGCTTGAACTGGTGCAAATGATCTGTACTTATTTGTTTAACTATTCCCTTCAGGATTAATATATTATTTCTACTAGAAAGCATAAAGTAAATGAAAGTAAATACAGTACTTCCACTGAGTTTTATCGGAGTCATTACTCCACAATATTATATTGTATAATAACGCATAAACGTCTATGTAATTATTCGATTTCTTGATAATCTGCAACAATGTTGTTGGGTGGTGCTACCTAGGTTATTTAGTTGCTATCCTTTCTTTCTTAATACTATATATATGCAACTGTACTCATTACTTTCAAATCATCGAGGCTAAAGTTATGTACTCAATTTCAGGTGTGAAGTTGACTCAACTTAAAAAATCATCAAGGTTAAAGTTATGTGCTTAATTTAAACTGTGAAGTTGACTCAACTTAAATCTTTCTCTTCTTGAAATGAGTCAATTCAGACTAAAATTGTAAAGTTGGCCTCTACTTCAAAATTTTGTGGAATTGAGATTAAAAATAACAGATTATGAGGCATGTAAGGGAGCCACTACGAAGAAGTTTCGGGAATTACTAAGGAAGCTTCGAGCTCATATTGGTGATGGACTGGGAACACTCCGCCTGGGGAGTACGGTCGTAAGATCGAAACTCAAAGGAATTGACGGGGGCCTGCACATGCGGTGGAGCATGTGGTTTAATAATTCGATACAACACGCAAATCCTTACCAGCCCTTGACATATTAACAAGAAAACCTGTCCTTAATGGGGCTGGTTTTTCAACCCGATCTACATATGTAATGGAATAGAGTATCTTATTTTTTTTTATTGGGAACACATACATAAATGGAATTGTTTCTTGTACGATACAAAATGAATTTCACTCAATTGCATTACCCTTAGAGAATACTTTTTCAGATTCCACTTTTTTCTTTTCTGACTCTGATTTTGTGTAACCTCTATTACTCAAATTTTGAATTTGTCCTATGCACTCTCCCCAAATATCTACTCGTAATTTGGAAAAGAAAGATAAGAAAAAGTCTTTATTTACGGTATAGGCTTGATTCGTGGAAATAAGCGATAAAGGCATAAGAGAGAAGGGCAGAGCTATTAAATTATTCAAAAGCTCACTAAGAGTCGTTTGGCTGCAGCGCCTCTTAGTCTTTTATTTTATCATGCCTTGCGAAGACCTTATCCCGGTCCCATAAATCAATGCCTTCAATGACTCCAAATTTGGTGACTTTTTACCAGGAAATACATCTGCCGATGCCATAAAATCTTCTGAAAAATCATAAACTAACACTGTGATGCCATCCTCGTTTCCAAATCTCATCAAATTGGAATATTTCCTGAGTTGAAGTTAGCTTAATCTGGTCAGAACTCTAGCAATCGATGGTCTGAACAAATTTTGGTCTGAAGCTGCCTGCCCTTGAAAGGGCACATCAAAATGTGGAAGTAAGTATTATGGTGCATCCAAAAGTAGCTACGCATGATGCATAAAAATTTCGCCCACATGCCACTTTTGCCACTGGTATTTGGTTTGAAGCTACTTTTTTTATTGGTTTTACTTGAGATGCCACTTTTTGGAACTTCAATCTTTGTGGGCTGAATTTCAAACCTTGTGGGTTGAACTTCATGCCTATGTAATGAAGTTAAATGATGCGATCCGGATGACTACTCGAAGCCATGGAAGGTTCACGCTCAAGAGGCTTTGGTCCAGCGCTATCCCGAGGCAAGAGGCACGATTACGAAGAGGCAGCTAGCTCAAGTGCACGATCGCGAGAATCATAGCGCGGTCGCGATGAAGCAGTCCATGCAAGTGCACGGTCGCGAGGAGTCCAAAGCGATCACGATGAAGCTTCAGATCATTGGACGCGATCGCGACACCCAAGGCGCGATCGCGATGAGACGCGTTTCAGACAGATTGCTACTTTTGTATCTAGGGACTACTTGGTCATTTCGTAATAAGTCTATGGATTACTATATATAGTGTCATTAGGAGTAATTAAAGAGTTTTTGGGGATGATGATTGTTGAGAGTAAACATTGGCTAAGCATGTTGCTTGAGCACTTTCTTTACTTGGTTTGTAATTGGATTAGATCCAATTGAGGATCAATTAGTATAGGTTCTTTTATATTGTTGTTTTAAGAGGGTGATTAGGTCTCACCTCCTAATCCATTTTCTTAATTCCAAATTAATTCAGATTGGGTCTTGCTTTTATCATTTTATTTTCTTGTTATTTTCCTAATCCTAGTTAGAATTATATCATTTGGTATCAGAGATCGGATTAGTGTTTGTTCCTACAAACACTAACTAGGTTTTTTTTTTATCAAATCTGAAAAATTACAAAAAAAAAAAAAAAAAATCAAAAATCCAAAAATTGAGTCACAGGTTCAGATTTCCTTTGGATGAAATTTTTGTTACCAATTGTTGCTTGGTGATTCTGTAAGCTGATTCTCGAAGGAATTGGACAACAAACAACATTTGGGGTGTTAATTTGAAGAATCAAAATCTAGGGTTCTTCAACAAAGATTAAGGGCTTTTGTATTTTAGGTATGGGTGTCAAACGGGTAGGGGTCTACCCGTAAAAACCCGGACCCGGACTCATTAAAACCCGACCCCACCCGGACCCGCAAAAACCCGGACCCGGACCCGTAGACCCCCTAAAATACCCCTACCCGAACGGGTTTTTTTTTAACAAATACCCGTATCCGTTAAGACCCGTCAAAATTATGGGGTATTAATGGATATACCCGTACTCGTACCCGTTAAAATAAACTGAGTAATAAAACTTGTACGTGGAGAAAAATATATACACAAGTTTTCCACTCATAGTTTAATTTGTTTTGTGTCCATATTGTTAGTAGTGAAATATGTTCAAGAGAAACAAATTATTAATTTAATTAAAAAATACTTTATATTCCATAATAAATCAACACTTTGAAGTTTGAATATATATTACTCTAATATGGTATAGAACTTCAACTATTAATTTTGATATATACCTCAGAAAATAAGCTACTTGGAGTCGGACAAAGTAATTATGGGATCGTATTTATTAGAAAATATAATTATTTAATTCACTACATAAAATATTTTGAATTACATGTCGTCGCATACAACTAATTGCTTTCTAACAGAAAGCATAATTCCTTGGAAGGTGGCCTTTGACAGTTGGAGACTCGCACTAAGGACTTTAGCCCGTTGAAATGGTGGAAGGAGAATGAAAAGCAATATCCGATTCTTGCAGCAATGGCCCGAGATGTTTTAGCTGTACCAGTTTCAACAGTTGCATCAGAAAGTGCATTTAGCCAAGGAAGACAAATGATAGGTGATACCCGCCACTCTTTGGGTAATAATGCTTTGGACGTTCTAGTTTGTTTACGAGACTGGATTAGATCGGAGCGAAGAAATCAAGGAATTGAAGACTCACTAGAACAAGATGATAACCTTGAAGAAATTCTGTTAAGTGATCAAGCACCATCAATGGCACCTACACCGGAGCATGATGGAAATGACATGGAAGAAATTACACAAAGAATTAGGCATATTTAAATTTGTAATTTAAATTTTCATTATAGTTTTGATGTTGTACTTTTTAAATTTGGAAGTTTAATATTTAAGACTTTAATAGTTCAAGTATCTTAAATAAAGTAATTCTTTGAGTTTTTCCTATTGATCTTTTTTTAATTTGTTTTAAGTATTTAAAATAATATTATTAAAAAATAGAATTATAACCCGTAGCCAAATCCGATTTGTTAAGACCCGACCCGTACCCCTACCCGCTAAGACCCGAACCCGCACGGGTTTTTTTTTCTAGCCGAAACCCGTATCCGTTAAAAACCCGTAATTTAAACCCGTACCCGGAACCTGCGGGGTTACAATTTTACAACCCGGACCCGTATACCCGTTTGACACCCATAATTTTAGGTGTTGTTCTTGAAGAATTGATTATTGAGGTTTGTTCACAGACATATAAGGAGCTTATATCTCAAATTTGGAGCAAAAATAAGTTGATTTGTGAAGATTCAAGTGAAGAAAATTTTTTGAAATTCGAGCTTTAAGTTTTGCATCAGACCCAGAATTTGCTCTTTGCGATAGTCCGAGAAGCGCGATCAGGCTTATTTATTTATTGGTTTTCGTGATCGCGAAGCGACAACGCAGAGTTATTGATTCCTCTTTGCGATCGCGCCCTTCTGTCGTGACAGTGCTGAACAAAAATTCAGCCACTTTACAGATTGCTCGGAATAGCCCATCAACAGTTTCAGATCACCCAAACCCCTTTCATATCATTAAATACATTGAGTTTCTAGATATAAACAAAATTTCATCCAAATTCGAATCAGTTTTGTGCCAATTCGATTCGAGCCTTTCTTTCTTCATTTCCTTGACTTTTTCTAATTCCGTCCGATTAGCTTTCATTGTCCGTTCTTTGCCACATCAACTCCATTCCATCCCGAATTGGATTGAGTTGGATTGTCAAATCGGAATTGAGAGCGAAATGCAACTTGACTTTGCCAACGAGAGGTAAAAGGCTTGAGTGGTGAGAATATTAGAGTATGGTCACAAAAGTCATTGACCTTGAGTGTATACACGAGAGGAAAGAAAATTGAATGATCATATATTGAGTGATACACATGAGGGAGTGAATTTGTGATGTTCTTTTCTTTTCATTGTTGCAAATATGTCCTCGGATGATGATTGGAAGGCTATGACTCATGTAGAGATGATGGGGATTGTTACGATGATTGTGGAGACTATGGTTCCTAGGATGATGGTGGGAGTTACTATGATGATTCGGGGAACTATGGCTCTTATGGTGATAAAGTGAGTCACTATGGTGATCATGAAGCTCGTGGAGACTATGAGGCTTATGAGGGTGAATATGACGTTGAAAACTCTTATGCTTCTAGTGTTGGAGATGATGATAGTGACGCTTCAAGGTACAATATTCCTACTTACTCTTCTTGTGATGAACTTGAAAATGTAGATAGTAATGTAAAGATAATTGATGATGAAGCTTATTATAGAAATTTTTCATTTGCATTCCCTCTTTGTGTTACTATAAATAAACAAGAGAATAGTAGTGGTCTTTCTATCGGTTTGAGAAGAAGTGGTAATTACTCCATGAGAAAAAGAGAGTCTACATCTTCTAATTGTGCTAAAAGGTTTAATGTCTCTAATTCTTATGTGAAAGGCAACTTGAGGCCTAGAGTGAGAAAAGGTGCTACATGTACTACAAGTGATTTGTCTTGGACTAACAATGCTTTCAGAACTATGTTTAAACGGAATCATTAGACAACCATGAGTGTGATGAAGTTTGTTTGGCAGCAATTTTTGGGAAAAAAAGAACTTCTTCCACACAATTTGTAAGGTTGGAGAGCGCGCTTGTGCTATGACCATTGATTATAAAAGTCATACTAATGTTGCAAGTGTTTCTTTGGTTGAGCAATTAAAGTAGGAAACTTGTAGTCATCCCTTGCCCTATAGGTAACCTTGGTTGAATGGAGATGGGTTTGTGGTCATTACACAACAAGTGTGGGTAAAGTTTAAAATTGGTAATTATCATGATGAAGTACTATGTCATGATGCCCACAAAAGGTTGTCTCTTGGTTTTGGGAAAACTATGGGAGCTTGCTAGAAATGGCAAGTATAATGAGAAGTTGGGAAAGCATGCTCTCACTTTACCGGACCAAAAGTTTATTCTTAACACCACTCCTTCAATGAAAGTCAAAAGAATTTTATTTGACAATGCTAGAAGTGGCAAGAAAGACAAAGGAAAAAGGGGTGAGGCAAAGGTTGGATGAAGGTTTTCAAGGAGAAAAATTGAAGGTTGAGGTCAAGAGTACTCCTACTCCCCCCAAAGGGATTCTTGGCACATGTCTTAATCCAAATGAACTTGAGAGAGAAAAGATTGAGAGGAGTAAAGGAGTGGCAAGTGACAACTCAAGGGAGGAAAAGGTAGAGCTTGAAGTGAGTGAAGTGAGTGAGTTGTCACAAGAATTTGGTGGTCGGAAAGAAAAAGGGAAAACAAAAGAGTGAGGGTGAGGATTTTCCTTATTCTAACAATTCTAACCCTTTTTTTTTCTCTAGTTATTCCGTATCTTTTGAAGGTATACTAAGAGAAGATAAATTGGGGAATCCTTCTTTGGAAGTGATTCCATGCCTTGACGAAAAAGATGAGATCAAAGTGAAGTCTCCAAATGAACAAGTGAGCTTAAATTTAAAAAGTCAAAGTAAAAAAAATCTTTAGGTGTGCTACAAGGTAACAAAGTTAATCCTAACTATTGTATTTCTTTGGTTGAGCTTGATAGAGACTTGAGTATGGTTGATAGCTTTACTTTTTGTGAAATTAATGATTCTTTATCTTGCACTGCTAATAGTCGAAGTGAAATTTGTGAGCATGCACTAGTTGGGTACACTTATGAAAACAAAATTGATAGTTTTTATGTGTGTGAATTGTTCCACACTAGTGATGTACAAATGGATGAGCTTGAACAAAATGGTTTGTGTTATGACACCTGACCTTTGTTTGTTAAATTTGAAAATGAATTGCTTGATCTTGATGTGAAAACATTTGATAGCATTCTTGATTTTGGTGGTCGTTTGTGTCAAGGTCTTAAAGTGTTTGACAATCCATTATTTGTTGAAAATGAGCAAGAAAAAGTGTTGGAAGTTGATTTTAGTATTGCCAACCCACTATTTGTTGAAAATGATTTTTATGACTTGCTTGAGAGTGATAGTTGTGTGGATGTTAGCAAGCTAACTCCCAAAATATTTGTTGGAAGCTTGTCTAATGTTTGGAAGTCCTCCAAAGGTGAAGATTGTTCCTTAAAGAAGGAGGGCTGTACTAGTGATAGTAGTAGTAAATTAATCGATGCTAGTTTTAGTGTCAATTTCTTTACTTGCTCTATTCCTAGTTTTGAGCACACATTTAGAGTAGACTTTGCTAGAGCTTCCAATGTTAAGAGTGATAAATTGACCATGGAGGTTTGGCATGAGTTTAATGAGCTTAAAAATGAAGATTGTTATGTGAATGAACTTGATGGTGGTTGCTTTTCTAGCCGAGCTTTTGATGTTGGAATAGGTAAAATGTTCTTTATGGATTATTTTGATGCTTGGCTATACCATAAGAGTGCGCATTTTGAGTTGAATCATGTAACTCCTATTCCATTTTCTTGGAATGTCATGCTTGGATTAATGTTAGCTTGATACTTATTCTGGGTTTTAGTTTGCTAGGCAAAAATTCGAGGAAAAATTTCTTTAAAGAAGGAGGGAATGATGCGATTCGGATGAGTACTCGAAGCCATGAAAGGTTCACGCTCAACATCCGGAGCTTGGAATGCTTCAAAAGGGCTTGGAAATCGAGAATCGAGCAAATGAGAGCTTACTGGAATTTGGGCCAGTGCTATCGTGAGGCAAGAGGCGCGATCGCGAAGAGGCATTTAGCTCAAGTGCGAGATCGCGAGAATCGGAGCGCTGTCGAGATGAAGATGTCCATGCAAGTGCATGGTCGCGAGGAGTCCAACGCGATCGCGATGAAGCTTCAGATTACTACCTTTGTATCTAGGGACTACTTGCCTAGGGATTACTATATATAGTGTCATTAGGAGTAATTAAAGAGTTTTTAGTGATGATGATTATTGAGAGTAAACATTTACTAAGCATGTTACTTGAGCACTCTCTTTCCTTGGTTTGCAATTGGATTAGATCCAATTGAGGATCAATTAGTATTGTAATCACCTAATTTTGGCACGAAAATGGATAAATTGCTCAAAATAGTCGTATTAGATTCTTAGGACGTTGGTCGAATTTTTCTTAAAATTTTCAGTCTTTTGTTTTAACTAAATTTGTCAATAATCGTGGAAGAAAATATGAAAATAAAAAAAAAATTATTATTACGTGCGTAATTGCAATTCTATGTTTAATTGTAATGTTAGTATAGATTATGTGATTTTATGTTGATTAATTTAGTATGTAGTACCTTTTAACTGGTCATTTGTAAAAAAAGATAGCCCAAATTGTTGGCCCGTCAGCCCACTCCCTTACCCGGCCCGCTTTATAAGTATATAAGCCTAAAAAAAGCCTATCATTTTCCCCACTCCACCCTAGCTCTCATTGAGCTGGGGAAACTCTGTCAAATTTTCCCCCAGCCGGCCGGAAATCGCCTCCACCGCACCTCCACCGCAGCTCTGCCGGTCGGTCACCGGAAAAATACAAAATACATCACTCTACTCCTTTTCACCCCCTCTTTCCATTTCTCAACTCGGATTTTACAAAATTCCAACGGTTTGGAGTAGATCGACGGTCAAAGTTTCGGTCAAACTCGAAATTCGGCCATCTCCATTTTTTTCGGGTAAGTGTTTGGTTCTTTCTCTTCCTTTTACTCTCCTCTACACTTTTATCAGTTTATTTCCATGAAAGTCCCCCTCCATTTCCCCTTTTAGCCTTTACTTGTTTTTACGATATTTCTTTCCTTTTTTTGGTTTCTCCTATTATTTCTCATTTTTCTCGTGTCTTTCTTTTTTTTCTCTTTTTCGTTTCGAGGGGACAATTTGAGGGCTATTTGGATTGGGATTTTTGTTTTCATAGAGATTGAAGTGTGAAGGTGTGTAGATGGTGATGGGAGATTCGTCGTAGGGGTGATGTGTTTGCATTGATTGAAAAAATATAGTGGTGATGAGATCGACTGTTATGGTGAGGAATTTTTGGCTATTGTGAAGTTGCCTATGGGGGCTGTTTGTAGAGTTTAAGGGCGGTGTACAGTGATGGCGTCGAGGCAGTGGCGGGGCTGTGATGTTACTGAATCTGAAAACAGTAACGAACTAGCAGTGACGCAGTGAGCATGTTCGGGGCTGTGATTCACTTTGTTTGATTAGGTGGCTGTGAGGCAGCAGCTCGGGGCTGTGATTCGGTACGGGTAGCAGCAGCGAGGCAACGGAGTTGGCGTCGTGAAGATGCAGCGGCACATTGGTGTTTCTCTTCATGGGTTAGATAGAAATACCACTCTTTTTCTTTGGTATGTTTTTATCGTTTGTTTCTTGATTGTTGAAGTTTACTTTTTTAAGCTCCTTGTTTGAATAAATGTTAGATTGAGTTAGAATTAGTGTGTATGTTCACTATATGTGTGACTGAAATCACATCATTTGAAAACAGGCTTAAGAATTTCATGTCAAGTTTGCCTCGTTTCAAGTAAAGCGATTGTTTAGTTTTGGCTAATCTCAAGCAGTATATGCAGTTTGTTTTATTGAAGTCCTATTGAGTTTGAGTTGACAGGGGATGTGTGTTTACATATACATATATTTGTGCGAGTGCGAAGCAACTATAGTATGTCCGTATTCAAGTTTCCGCTGGCCTGAATTAGCATTGCCCGCGAAAGTGCCTTTATTGCAAAGCATCAATTTACATACTCATTGTTAGGAAATGATAGAGCTGAGATGCTTTCTAAGTTTGTTTTATCAATACGAGTGTGTGAGGTTTTGCTTAATTCGTTGATTCAAATTAGAGCCATTTGTTTAAGTATGCACTTGCTATTTTGTTTGGTCATTGGTTCTGATTCAATTATCAAAGGGATGTGAGATGAACATGAAAGAAATGACAGTGTGCTGCCTGCTCTTTAGTTTTGCATATCCAGTGTGTGTGTTTGTAAATTTTGAGTTTATTTTGGCTTTTCGTCGCTTTCCAATCGTATGTATACACAAAGTTTCATTGTTTCATAGTTTCTCTGTTGTCTGTTCCGAATAGATTAGTTTAAACAATAATTTTAGTGTTTTGTGGGGCTGATTTGCTTTTTCAGTTATTAGAGTTGTTAAAATTTAGTTCTGGGACTTTGTTAGACAGAATTTAGGATCTGGTCTATTTAGTTTAGTATTAAGTTAGTTTGGGGCTGATTTAGTGTGCTTAGTTGGTCCTAGTTTCTTCTAGTTAGTATAATGAGTATTGGGTGTCCTTTTATAGGACACCACTTGTATATTTTCAACTTTTGGGACTGTTTTAGAGGGCTGAAACAGTGGCTACAGCTGCTGTAGCTTTGGTTGAAAAAATAGGAATAAGTACACTCAAGTATGGGGTGTGGGCTTGTACTTTTGTACAAGTCCATACCCCACCTTTAGGCTTCAATTTTCAGCTATAAAGAGGATCATTTATTACCCTCTTTCATATACAACAACCAGCTGAAAATACAAGTAAAAATGAGAGCAAATACTTAAAAAATTAGAGAGAAAAAATAGTAAGTTTTTGAAGAAAAGATTTAGAACCAAAAGCCTTTGTACCAAGGGTCTTTTGGGGGTATACATCGACTAGTTCTAAGAGTTAAAAAGAGGTCATAAGGGGCTGTTTAGTTGTTGTCCGGTGTCCTTGCTGTGTTCGTTTGCTTGGTTTAGCTAATGGATCTACTTAGTCGTGCTCTAAGGTCTCGTTATCTAGGTAAACACAAGTTAACCTTTGCATTTATTTTAGCCTTTTGGCCATGAAAATTGAAGCAGCATGTTTGAAGTAGTAAAATTCTGCTTATTGTGTTGCTAATGTCATTGAACATTATATTCTTGTGCTAAAATGTGATGAAAAATACGATTGAAAAACATATACACATATACATATTTATAATTGATGTGGTTGAGTGATATGTGTATAAATGAGTGATAAAATTGCTTAGGGAAAGTTCACAGACCTTTATTTTATCGGAATTTAACATGTTTTAAAATCTGGACTATCTTTGAAAAATGGCCATGCAGTATCAATTCTTTTAATCTTAGATTGACTCTAAAATTTTTGCACATTCTGGCTACTCTTGCAAAAATTCAAAAAGTACGTATACTTGTATAATTTTGATAAAAATAGCCAATATTCAAACTCATTTTAACGGTTGGACAAAAATAAATTGAACTTCTAAATGCAAAGTTGTTCAAAGTGCAGCTTGAACGAATAGGTTTTAAATTTAGGTCGCTCTTTGAAATCCGGCCACATGTTAATTCATTTATAAAGCCCTTATTTATACAATACAAAAATAAAATATGGATAAATGTGCAAGAAAAATTTTAAAGCAGCCTACTTTTGCAAAAATAATTCAGCCCATATTTAGTTTCAATAGCGCATGTTTTCCCTTTGAATAGACAGTCCACATAGTAGCCCTTATTTAATAAAACAACTACTATTTAAATAAATAGCCATATTTTGATTTCCCTGTTATTAAACTTTTAAACAAAATGTTATTATATTTAACACGATTATGCAAACTGGTAGGAGTGAGAAGAATTACACGATTAGGCATAAAATAAGTGCGATTGATAATGTACTTTTTAGGTAAAATAAAAATTAAATTGAGATTAAACCAATTCGAAATCAATTTATTTTGAAGTCAATTAAATTCTTTTAAAATAGATCAGTCCTTTGTGAGGTTGGAAACGCATGATATATTTTATCTATTATGAATTAAAGTATAAATTCGTCCGATCCTCTTTGAGATTGGATAAGAATAATGTTTTTAAATTTTCCTGAATCAAAGTTTAAATTCAAATCAACGGCAAAAGATAACAACCATATTTAATAAATTAAAAATTACGACAATAAAGCAACTGTGCTCGGCACAGGACTCGAGAGTGCCTAATACCTTCCCGAGAGTCAACTGAGAACCTTACCCGAATCTCTAATGCAGATCATTAGACGAGTCAGAGGTGTTCCAAGGTACCTTTTGGTGACTTGGCACACCTTAAACTATGTTAAGTGGCGACTCTGAGTTCTCTAAATAGTTTTGTACCTTTTGAACACCAGTCACGAGCCTTTAAATAAATAAACTCGCACGCAGTTAATTAATATTTTTTAGGGCGTGAAAAGTATAGGTTCTTTTTTATTGTTATTTTAAGGGGGTGATTAGGTCTCACCTCCTAATCCATTTCCTTAAGTCAAAATAAATTCAAATTGAGTCTTGCTTTTATCATTTTATTTTCTTGTTATTTTCCTAATCCTACTTAGGATCATATCATTAAACTTCAATCTGTAAGGGCTGAAAATTTTAGGCATAGATGCGTTAACTTCAACCCTTGTGGGCTGAAGTTGAACTTCAACCCTTGTGGTGGGCTGAAGTTGAACTTCAATCCTTGTGGGCTGAACTTGTGTGAAGTTCAACCCACAAGGATTGAAGTTCCAAAAAGTGGTCTTTCATGCAAAATCAATTAAAAAAGTGGCCCAAATAAAAGATCACTGGAAAAAGTGGCTGTTTGTGCACTTTGCCCGTGCTGGGCCATAAACTGGGCCACGTTCAAGATCCATTTCGTCCGGATTATTTTGATGAATAACCACTTTTTGAGTTTCTTAACAAGAAACAACCAGTTGGTGATAAAATTTTATAAAAATAACCATAAAATAAAGGCAAAAATACTAAAGTCCCCCTGAAGTTGTACCCAAAAGGTCAGTTACACACTCAATCTTTATGGGCGACCTCGTACCCCCCTATACTTGTCTGAAGTGATTTTTTCTTCCCCTTAAAACATATATAACCAGTCTCATAGTGGGAGGTGTTTACCACTCTCCATCTAATTTTGCCACGTCATTTTCACATCAGATAGTATTTTTTTTTTTTTGGCACAAATCTTTTCTTTTATTTTCACCCTTTTTTTTATCATTACCTTTTATGCATTTTATGTAGACAAATTACATTCCAAATCTTCCAAAATTGCTCACCGATGCCTACCAAATAATTTCAACTTAATAAAAATTATTTGCAAGTCATTTGTAATGGTTTTGGGCAAAGTAATACTAAGAGAACAAAGTTGGGATTAGAGAAATGAATAATAAGTTTGAATATTGTAATAGGCGATGGTGAGAAGGAATTTTGATTTTATGTGATGAATCAACTATAATTATTTGATTGGATTAAGTTGCATATGTGGGTTTAAAGGGAGTTTATGGTTTGGGTTTGTGAAATTGTCCGGTTGGATTAAATTGAATATGTGGGTCTAAAGTGTATTTGTGATTTGAGTTTGTGAAAAAGTTTACTAGGTAAAGAAAGATGTTTCAGATAATTTATTGAAAATTATGAAAAAGAAGAAGGAGGGGAGGGAGTAACATGGAGAAGATGAAGAAATGGGGATGGGGTGGGGGTGGAGGGGATCTGAAGATGAAGAAAGGAGAGTGGAGGCAAATTTGTTGCTCTTTTTACTTTTTATTCCCAAAAAAATATTTTTTTTTTGTCTTAATGCTGGAGAAAACGCGCCTGTTTTTTTTTTTTTTTTGCCACATCAGCTTTTAGGGCTTTAGAAGGGGCAAAAAAATTCACTCCGAACAAGATTAGGGGGGTATTAGGTCGCCCGTAAAGGTTTGGTGTGTAAATCACTTTTGGGTACAATTTCAGGAGGGACTTTAGTATTTTTCCCTAAAATAAAACATGAATATATTTTAAAAATAACCATTAAAACTTCAGAAAATGGACTTTATATTGTGCAGTCCTTAACTTCAAACTAAGTTACAAGGGATTTTCTGGAATTTCCTAGATTGAGATCAATGACCCATGAAAATTTTCCTAAGCTTTTAGTAACTATTCATCAGAATTTCTATTTTTTTAAGCTGTGATTATTCTTCTAAAAAACGCGCGGAATGTTCTCGTCATGCACCCTAAAAGTTGGCTACATTGTTAATTCTACTATTCCACCTAAATCACCTGAGCCCACATGATTTGGGATTTACAGAAATGGATACTTCAATGCCACTCTCACACTTCTGTCCACTCATTAAAAAATATTTAACTGCTAACCCCATAACCAGCATAACGGGACATGCCAGATGGATCCCCAGGCGCGGGATAAGGATTCAGTAGAACTGGTAAAAATTTCGCCCAGCAGCCACTTTTAACACTGGCATTTGGTTTGAGGCCACTATTTTCTTTGGTCTTACACTAGAAGCCACTTTTGGGCCTTTACTAAATAAATATTGACTTAAGTTCTGATAATTGACTGAAGTTCAGTCCATACGGCCCTTGGACTGAAGTTCCATCTTTAAGGACTGAACTTCAGTCCATATGGTCATGGACTGAACTTCAGTCCATGATATGGCCATGGACTGAAGTTCCATCTTTAAGGATTGAACTTCAGTTCATATGGCCCTGGACTGAAGTTCCATCTTAAGGACTGGACTGAACTTCAGTCCATATGGCCCTGGATTGAAGTTCAATCTTTAAGGACTGAACTTCAATCCGGCCTCTGAACTGAAGTTCTATCTCTTTTACCAAAAGTGGCAACAAACTAATATTTTGGTATTAGTGGTCTGTGCCCAAAGACCAGTGGCAAAAATGGCCTTTCGTGTACTTTCCCCGTAGAAATGTTATTAGCCCCGGCCTATCGATTCGTCAAGTGCGTCTACAATTACTAGTACTATTTAAAAGTCTATGAGATACTTTTTTAATTATATTTTTATTTTTAAATTTATATATAAATTTTGAATAACAAATTATTATAACTTTTATTGTAGCACTTTTATGTAATTTTTAAATACGTAAATTCTGCTTTTATAATTTTGAATAAAAAATTCTAAATATACTGTTGAAGTTTAACTGTAATGTTAATACTTCAAATTATATTACATAAATTAAAATAGAGAAAATGCTAACACTCCAAAGTGTACCACATAAATTGAAATAGAGAAAATAGTGTTATTAATGATGCACCAATCTTATTTATGTATGGGAGACAATTTCAGTAAGATACAACTTAGGGATCTTTTTACACTAATAGGGATCACCTTTATGTATTTTTGCCTGAATACCAGTTATGTTTTCCTTTTGGATGATCTTTCAATATTTATATTTCCTAATAATATTAATTGAACTTGAGAGAGATAGTATGAGGTAGGTAACAGTTAAACGACGAAAAATCATATTGATAGAGAGATAAATTAATTCGGTTTAATCATGTGAGTTAGATATAATCCTTACTTAACAAGAAACCAGTAAAATTGGATAAGAACAAATTAATTGATCAATGACAGTAATAGCTGGTGAATTCAATCTTTACTCCATAAAAAAATCCAAGACTTCTTGCCTTACTCGTTACTAATTGCCTTAATCAGTAATTTTAAGTAGTTCATTAATTAGTTACAACTCCACTTATCATCATCATAATCTAACTATACCGAAAGAGCCAAACTCAAAAGCAAAATGTAAAAGACCATTTTACCCCAGTAGCATAAAAATAGTATGTAGCACAAAATTAATATAAAAGTGAGAAACTGAGAATCCTAAATGTAAAGTCATAATACTAAAATACCTCTACTAAAATATTAAATACTCATTTTTCTCTCACCCTAAAATACCTGATTTTAATGATTTTAATTTTAATATAAAATACTAAATGACCGTCATTGTGGTTTTCAATTTGTTCAATTTTCATTTTGTTGCTGTTACAGATTAGGGAACTTAAAGGTCAGTTGCATTGGACAATGCAATATAGACTAGATTCATTCCTTTAAATTAACATAAATTGGCATAATGTATAAAATGCTAAAATTATAAAAAAATGTGAAACTCCAAGACAATGTGATGAACATCAAGAGTCGCCAAGCTCAGCACATACATCTCCTATATATGGGACTTTTGTAGATCTTCAGTATTATGCTTCTTTGTTTCTCCATCAAATATAATATCAACACAATTTTCAAAATTCTCTTCCAAAACTACTTGAAGACATAGGAAGTAAGAAGCTTCGAGTAAAGAGAAAATTTGGAGGTTCTATCGCTAGATAACGGGAAGTGCAACAATGTGATTTTCAATTTTAATAGTAACTGGTTAGAAAATCAAACAGTCTGAGTTTCTAACTTTACATTCTTTTTGTTTTCTCCTTGAATTTTTTATAGAGTATTACTCAGATTATTCTAGGTGAATGTTTGCGTTCTTGATAACTGTTTGAAAAATGTCACTTATGGAGACAAATTCTTTCTTATTCCAATGTTTATATCTTTGTACTCCTATATCTTATTCCATGCGTAGTATTTTTCATTATCTTGATTTAAGTATTTACTTCGTTGTGTACTCATTGATATGGGGTTCACGCGCAAAGCGCGTGTCGAGGACTAGTACTATATAAGCATGTCCTCAAAAAATTAAAAGTCAGATTACCAAAAAGTCCTTCTAAAACCTATTAATACCCTACTTAAAAAAAGAACAAAAAATTAAAAAGCATAACGCCTTGGCACTTGGCAGTATGCCCCAAAGAAACGACCCAGCCTTTCCAATAGGTGCTTCTTATCATCAATGACTGCTTTAGCCAACAGATGCCAACATTTACTTAATGGCTTATTTCAATCTTTGTCAAAAAACAAGTGCCCTAATGTCTATTTCTCCACACTCTTCAGTCTTTTCAATTAAGCGTATAAGGTTCGATCTCCGTCGTCTTCAGAAGAAGCAGTCAAGGGTAACAGCCAGCATGCTTAGTTACTCGCCTACAGGGGTGGATCTAAAGGGAAAGGAGGGGGTGCCACGGCACCCGCAAGTCTCGACGGAATCTATGTATATATATAGGTACTTGTACGTAAGAAAGAGATCAAATAAACAAATTGGCACCCATAGTTAACATTGTGGCAGTGGTGCCAGTGGCAGAGGGAGCATGCTTTCTCTTGGATGACATGGGTTCAAACCCCACAAAAGCATATGTTTTAGAAATTTTCTCTTTTGCAACAATTACAGATACTAAACAACGTATATATTAGTCCAGAGTCGTCCTACACGGTACACTCCTCTGCTCTAGGCATCTTTTTTCGTCCTTTTTTTCTTTCTTTCTTTTATTTGTGAAATAAGAAAGCAACTAAATTAACTTAACGCATTTGTCTATTGCAAATAAAAGGCTAAATCAACGTCGATGAAGTAATAAAATTTGACCAACTCGACCCGATCCGACCTTCCTAATTTACGACTAAGGATGTATATAAAAAGTGGCACCCGCAACATTTAAATCCTAGATCCATCCCTGCTCGCCTATGGTGTTGATTTGTTCAGCGGTGATATTCTTTTTTTTTTTTTCCTTTTGTTCTTTTGAAAGAAAATATACATTTTACATGTACCGGTTGTTTATTTATGTTCCTTATTTACAATTCTTTAGTTGAATAATTATTTCTTTAACTGTAGGTATTCCAAAATTGTTTTAAGTATTAGAGTCGTAATAGCTTTTTTTTCCCTGGGTAATAGCTTTCAATGTAGTTAAAAGTAAGTAAACTTTATTTTTATTAAGTTTAAAAGGTACGTACTTGTAGTATTTTACTAACACTTACTGCATGGAGCTGTTAACTATATCTTGACATTTGCAAATTGGGTGCTTTTCTTATAAATATCTTCTGCTCAAAGTTTTGATATATGGATATAAAAATGTAACATCTTCTTCTTTCATACATGATACATGATTTATTCTTGTGAAGAATAATTTGTGGTAGCATATGAAATTGCCCCTCTCATGGATTTGAAAGTAATTTAACGCTAAGAAGAATTAAAATCTACCTAAGTTTCCTGCCATGGCTCATAAACATGTAAGGTGATTGAATTCCAGTAAAGCTGTTAAAAGAGGGAGAGATTGGAAGAGGAAGAACTCATTTCATTATTGGTAATGCTTACAATCAGTTTCTTAGCTCAGCTAAGACTATTTATAGAAAGCTTAGTAGCTTAGTGATCAAGCTAACTCTAAGTTAGTTACTAACTAACTAACTGTACTAACTGATCCTATTAGTTACTGAATTTGACACTTTGGTCCTCATCTCTGATCATCAGCAGCTTCTGCACAGCTGCTCAACACTCCCCTTCAATCTGGAGAGTGAAATACATCATGAACTCCCAGATTGGATAATAGCAGCTTGTGCTGAACACCTCCTAATCCTTTGGTCATGAGGTCTGCTAGCTGCATCTTGGTAGGGATGTACTGAGTGTCAATCAAACCTTCCTTGAGTCTTTCTCTGACAAAATGACAGTCTATCTCTATGTGTTTGGTTCTTTCATGAAAAATGGGATTTGCTGCAATTTGGATTGCTGCTTTGCTATCACAGTGCAGCTGCACAGGTCTTTGTACTTCATTGTTTAACTCTTCCAGAAGTCCCACTAGCCAGACAATCTCAGCTACCACAGTTGCCATGCTTCTGTACTCAGCTTCAGCTGAACTCCTACTAACTGTATGCTGCTTCTTGGACTTCCAAGATATAAGTGAATCCCCTAGTTTAACTGCATAGCCTGACACAGACCTTCTAGTGTTGGGGCAAGCTGCCCAATCAGAGTCACAATAAGCAGTAAGGTGATCACATTTTCCTTTCTTCAAGAATATTCCTTGCCCTGGAGATCCCTTTATATATCTCACTACTCTCAAAGCTGCATCTAGATGGGATTGTTTTGGCTGTTGCATGAACTGACTAAGCACTTGCACAGCAAAACTTATGTCTGGCCTTGTGATGGTTAGGTAGAGTAGTTTCCCTATCAATCTTTGGTAGGACTCTACATCCTGTAGTTCTGTGTCATCAGTCCTTCCAAGATGTCTGTCATACTCTACTGTAGTCAGCCTTTGATTCTGTTCCATTGGAGTTGCTACTGGTTTGCATGCTCCTAGACCAGCACTTGATATTAGCTCCAAAGCATACTTCCTCTGATTCAGTAAGATCCCCTTTTCTGATCTCAGCACCTCAATGCCCAAGAAGTATTTCAGCTCACCCAAGTCCTTCATTTTGAAGTTCTGATTCAAGATGTTCTTTGCTTCTGCAATCAGGCTGTTGCTGCTGCCAGTTAACAATAGATCATCCACATAGATTAGAACAATTACAATGTCAGTTCCCTCATGTTTGGTGAATAAAGAATGATCATAGGCACTCTGCATAAAGCCAGCTTGTATAAGTGCATTTGTGAGCTTGATGTTCCATTGCCTTGATGCTTGCTTCAAGCCATACAGGGATTTCACCAGCGGAAAGCCCTGTGGCAAAGCCATATAGACCTCTTCAAAGAGGTCACCTTGGAGAAATGCATTGTTGACATCCATTTGGAAAAGAACCCAACCTTTAGAGGCAGCAACAGAAATGACAGTTCTCACAGTAACCATCTTGGCTACAGGGGAAAAAGTCTCATGGTAGTCAAGTCCCTCTTGTTGGGTGTAGCCTTTAGCTACCAGCCTTGCTTTGAACCTATCCACCTCACCATTAGCTTTGTATTTTATTTTGTACACCCATTTTGAACCAATGGGGTGCTTGCCAGGAGGCAAAGTGACAATCTCCCAAGTGTTGTTGTCCTTAAGTGCCTGCAACTCTTGGTCCATAGCATGGAGCCACCTGTCATCTTTAGCAGCCTGTGCATATGTCTTAGGCTCAGTATATGTGGAGAATGCAGTCAAGTATGCTTGGTAATGTGCTGGTAAGTGCTCATAGGAGACAAAGTTGGCTATTGGATAAGCCACCTCCTTGTGCCCTTTGCTGGTGGTTACAAAATCCTTGAGCCAAATTGGAGGCCCTGCTTTCCTAGAAGGCCTAGGATGTGTGTGAGCTGGGGAAGGAACCTCAGTGGATTGCTCCAAGTCCCTTAGTGGATCCTCAGGTGCAGTGATTGTCTCTTCTGGTTCAGCCTGAACTGAGGAAGAAGGATTAGCTGCATTTGAAGTGTCCAAAGGATCACCCTCACATTGTGGCACAACTTCTGGTGGCAAGAAGGGAGGGTCATCATCATTGTCACCAAAAGCAGAAGGAAAGATATCATTATATACCAGCTGCATCACTGTGTCTTCAGTGTGTTGGGCACCTGTCTGTGTGGACTTAATGAACATATCAGGATCAGTAGATACTGGCTTCTTGAATGGAAAATCAGATTCTCTGAAAACAACATCTCTACTGACTAGTATGACTCTTGCTTCCATGTCATATAGTCTATATCCTTTCTGAGTCTCAGAATAGCCAATGAACACTGTCCTCTTTGCCCTAGGAGCAAATTTGTCACCTCTTGGTAGAGCTGCAGCATAGGCCAAACACCCAAACACCCTTAAGTGATCCAGTTTTGCCTGCTTCCTATAAAGAACTGTGTATGGACTCTGATTCTGTAGAACTGCTGTGGGAAGCCTGTTGATAAGATACACTGCAGTTTTCACACAATCTCCCCAGAATCTGGTTGGGACTCCACTTTGAAATTTGAGTGCTCTAGCCATTTCCAGAATGTGTCTATGTTTTCTCTCCACAACACCATTTTGTTGTGGAGTGTATGGACAGCTACTTTGGTGAATAATGCCAAGAGACACCAGTAGTTCATTACAACTGGAGTTAAAAAACTCTGTCCCATTATCTGACCTTAGAGCTTTAACAGAAACACCAAACTGATTCTTTATTAGCAGTAGGAAATTCTTAAGTACAATAGGGACCTCATTTTTTGACTGAAGTAGACACAGCCAGGTATACCTGCTGAAATCATCAACAATGGTCACAAAGTACTGCTTCCTATCATAAGTGGGAACTCTATAAGGTCCCCAAACATCTAGGTGCAACAACTAAAAAATTTCTGATGTCCTAGTACTACTATATGGAAACTGCAGTCTGCATTGCTTTGCTAATGGACAAATGTCACAACCTGTGGTCTCCTTGGTATCAATTTCATCTTGCAGTCCTGGAATTTGATAAAGAGATCTTATTGAGGCATGTCCAAACCTGTGATGCCATAGTGTTGTTTGTACTTCCCTTTTTACTATATTTCCAGCTGTTACTGAACCTGCAGTCTTCTTCATTACATATAGCCCATTCAGCTCCTTACCAGTCCCCAAGACCTTGCCACTGTGTAGATCCTGAAAGACACAGTACCCAGGATAAAAAGTGAAAGAACAACTGAGGTCTTTAGTAAGCTTGGAGACTGACAATAGGTTAAATTTGAACTCTGGTGCATGCAACACATTACTTATACAATGTTCTGCTAGGATTTGCACTTTCCCTGTGTGTGTTATAGCACATTTATCACCAGTAGGTAACTGAACACCATTTTCTGTTTCCCATTTCACTTCTACCAATTCACTCAGTAAATTTCTATTTGAAGTGATATGATGTGAGGCTCCTGAGTCTATGATCCAGTCAGAGGATGATGCATGTGACATCAAAGAAACTATACCTGCCAGGTTGTTAGGGTACTCAGTTTCTGATTCTTTGTTCAGCATTCCTATGAATTTTTTGTACTCCTCTCTAGTCAGCATATGTCCATGGTCCTTACTACTGCTACCATTGCTTGACTCTGCATTAGTATTGTTTGCATAGGGTTTACTTCCCCCACTATTGGATTTCTGCTTGCTTTTGAACTCATCAGAGGTTTTCTTGCTTTTGAAATCCTCAGGGTATCCAATCAACCTGTAGCAGTTTTCCTTCAAGTGACCTTTACAACCACATTCCTCACAGATCAATGAGGACTTCTTCTGTCGGTAGTTCTTGTACTTTCCAGCCATCATGGTTAAAGGTTCTCTATTCCCATCTATCACTCCCAGAGTTCTCTGACTCTCCTCTTGTATCACAATAGCATATGCTTCATTCACATTGACAGGGGGGTTTCTTAATAGAACATTACTTCTCACATTGCTATAGCTTTCATTCAAGCCCATTAGAAACTGTAAAAGCCTTTGCTGTTCTAAATGTATTACATATGGCCTCGACTCTACACAATCACAGGAGGGAGAGGGAACAAGGACATCCAATTCATCCCATAAATCCTTCATTTTAGAATAGTATGTAGTGACTGAGCTTGTACCTTGCGTTAGGGTTGCAATTTCTGTCCAAATTTGATAAATCCTTGTCAAATTTGATCTGTCAAATCGTTCCTTGAAATCATTCCACACCTTCTTTGCACTTGAGGCATATACTATGCTTGGTAGGAATTCTGCAGAGACAGTGCTACCAATCCAAGACAAGACCACAGCATTACATTTCTCCCACTGTGATCCTAATTCTCCTTTGTACATACTCTTTACACAAGTTCCATCTATGAACCCTAGCTTCCCTTTTCCAAGTAGTGCCATCTTCATCGATCTGCTCCACAGTGCATAGTTTTCAGGGCCTGTGAGTCTGATCGGAACCAATACCAAACCTGGTGCATCAGAAGCTTGGAGAAACAATGGATGATTGTGGTCAAGAGTTCCAATTGTTCCATCTGCCATTGTTGTAAAGTCTCAAGCTTAAACAATGTCGAGAGCAGATTAATTTTGTGGAATTCTTTTGTGAGCTAAGCCCTAATTGCCCGCTCTGATACCATGTTAAAAGAGGGAGAGATTGGAAGAGGAAGAACTCATTTCATTATTGGTAATGCTTACAATCAGTTTCTTAGCTCAGCTAAGACTATTTATAGAAAGCTTAGTAGCTTAGTGATCAAGCTAACTCTAAGTTAGTTACTAACTAACTAACTGTACTAACTGATCCTATTAGTTACTGAATTTGACACTTTGGTCCTCATCTCTGATCATCAGCAGCTTCTGCACAGCTGCTCAACAAAAGCATACGAACGTCTTCATTAGCAACTTTCTTGAGGAGGTTGTATTGCTCCTTGAAAAGTATGCAGCTAAAGAAACGTTTTTATTAGGGTCAGAAGTGAGAAGCAAATTAACGGTGTGATTTCATGTACAACCTATGTGGATGTTTCTGCTCTCCGATAATGTCATATAAGCAAAGGTGAGATCGGTTTCTTATTTTAGTTCGTTCTCAAGAAAATGAACAGTTTCTATATTAATCAATTATTTATTCTATATATATTATATTTATAATAGACTTACTTTTATATTATTCATATTTAAGTTTGTGTTCATGAAGTCTTTCTTCCTTGATTTTTCAGTCCAATTGAGAGTGGAATTCTGATAGATAAAATTTCATGGGAAATATGACTTGACCAAAATAAAAAGTTCAAAAATGAAGCAACTCCTTACAACAAACAAAATCTTGCCCGTGTATGTTTACTACGAACTTTATCTGCCATCATCTTGCTTATTTTCTTATTTCATACGCACACCGACTAGATTGTTTTTAGCTATCTCACTTATAATGTATGCCAACACAGCTTTTTCACTCTTGACATTTCACTCTTGCAGATAGCATTCGTACATGCATGTTTGAGAAAGATGAAATCACACATACATATACCAGCTATTCTGTTAGTTCCTATTTTACTGCTTTTATTAGTCGGTTGTATTCTTGAAGTATAAACTTTTTACAAATTGGGTAATATACAATGACTCTCTTTATCTAAGCCTCTAAGGTCTATTGTATTGAAATGTCATCTATCGAATCCGAACAATGAAAGGATGATAATTTGTTTTTACAAATTATAAAAGTTATATGTTAAAACTTATGCTACCTTCATCTTAGTCCCATTTTGTTAGAATGGGAGAGAAAGGAGATCTCTTTTTTTAATAAGGCGTACGTGAAGAACCTGGCAAGTCACCGAAAGAAGATATCAAGCTCTAATAGTTTACTTGATTTTCTCTTTAATTTCGTCTTGATCACCTAATTTCCATTCAATAAATATTTTTTAAAAAAATACTCAATGTACACTTAAAATTCCATATCCACATGAGAGATTTGAATTTTAATATTTGTGGATGTATCCATAAATATTATTTATAGGTGTATGTGATGAAGCTAAACAATTTGAAGGTTTCATACATGATCAGTACATTAAGTTAGAAAAAATGAGGCGTGAATATTTTAGAAAGGCACAATCGACCTTAAAAAGACAATTATTTCAAGGCACATTAATATTGTGATGGGTGAAGGATATACAGAAGATAAAGTTGACCAAATAATTCTGCTTCCACCATTATCAGTTGGAGAAATCAATTTGCAAATAATTTCAAAGTTTCATTGATGAAATTATGGCTACAAGAACAATGACTGAGTTGCTATATAGAAGAGTATGTTATTTGACTTTATTCAGAAAAGGTCTTTACGATTTAAACTCTCATTACTTCTTTTTTTTTTAAAAAAAAATGAAACTATATGAGTATACGTGACTTTAGAAGCTTAACCATATTTGTAGCTTTGAACTATATGAAAGACTATTCATAAAATATGTAGACACATGCATGATGCATATACCTATTTTTGTCAACAATTCACAAAAGTTGTATTTTATTTGATTATTTACTCAAAGCATTTCAAAAATATTTACTACATCGCCTGGCATACACGTGCAACGCACGTGCCGAGAAACTAGTAGTACTATAAAAACATGTCCTCTAAAAAGGAAAGAGTCAGTTTACCAAATTACCCTTTTGAATAACTTAAATACCATACTTGGACAAATTAAAAAAATAAAATATTTTTTTTTATCAAACTCACTTAACAGATATTTACGTAGCTTTGCACTCATGAGGAGTTGCAACCATTTGGTCCTTGGCCAAAAAACGAATAGACGCACTGTTTCACCATAGGAATACAAATTGCCATGCTTCCTTCCATATGGCTTTTATATGCTCATAACCAACATAACCAACTCTGCTCTACTTCAACTATTTCTATATCACAGATCCTCCATGTATTACTTACTCTATTCCTAATTCATGGAAATTTTATTTGATTTCCAATATTTTTTGGTGCACCTTTTAAACTCATTTGTGTGCGATTGTTTGATCCGGCACTACAGCAGTTCCAATTGAGTAGTTTTCGAAGAGCAACGATGTTGAAGATAGAAAAGATTTCCAAGAGCCTAAGGCGTGTGGTGAGACCAAGAAGCAATTGCACGTACAGAGGGTTAGAAACTTCAATTAAGATGATCAAGAAGATGACACTATTGAGAGAAAGTCAAGAATTGGTTCTCCCCAAATCAATGACTCCAATTAAATGATTTTTGAGCATGGTTTGAGAGAGTGGCTAATGCATTCCGTGCATGGTAGAAAACAAACCAAATCAACAGATATCGAAAATAATTTTCTCTAAAGAGAACAACTTCATATATAGCTATGAATGGAAAAAAGAGTAATGACAACAAAGCTAGCCAATATGTAGTTACTTCAATAAAGTTGCCAGTACGAAAATCAAAATTTCCGTTCATTAAAAGTGGTTGGTACATCAAGTGTGGTTCTTTAGTTTTTGTAATAAATGAATTTTGTTCACAGGATTATGTTGCTGTGGTTTCATTCATTGTTTTAAAATATTTGAAATCCCATGTTTATTTAATGGGATACTACTATCAAGTGGCCTCGATAATTGTTTATCAAAAATTAATACAAGAAGCCGAAGGTGTTTTTCTTTTTAACTATCATAACCACGCTCCTTGAATATTTCAGCATTCGTCCATGCCTAAAATTCTAACTTCTAACATCTTTCCAAGCAGAACAATTGAGTCACTAATATATCTTTCTGCTTACTCACGACAGACATTGGTGAAAGAACAGGAAAGAAGGAATGCAAACTGATGGTTGCTAATAGATGCAGAAATCATTTGCAAAAATTAGAAAAGAAACATATGTGAATCGTGATAGTTAAAATTTTGAAGCTTTCTTTCTTCTTTACGCTTTTCATGACTTAGATATCTAAATTAAAATGTAAGCATTTTATTTTGATGGTATATATGCCCTTAATTTGCTAGAACACATTATTTTGTGGCAGCTATATTACTTAGGTGTTTAAGCTGTATTTCTTTTCAGGTTTATGTTGTTTTATGACAACAAACGTATGTGTACTACATGTATCGACATTCACGTACAATGCACGTGTCGAGAAACTAGTATCCAGATAAATCAGTAACATATCCACTAGCAGTCTAGCTTATATCATTTACAGCGATGGCATACTACTTTTTAAATGAGTACTTGCATTATTTAGCTTAAAAAACTTTATCAATGGCAGGTCCAATCAAAATACTCCTAAAAAAAAGATAATTAAAAACCTAGATCAAAGGACCAAATATCTAAGTTGGAGACATCTCTTTTTTCCTTAATTATATCACATTATCACCTAGAATGCGAAGGAGGTCACAAGCTATGACACGCACCTCAAGTTTAGATGAGTCATGACCCTCACTCTCCGTGACTGCTTCTGCATGCATTACTCTGTGGAATTATCAAAAGCTAGATGAATGAATTATATCAACTTTATCAGTCGGCACTCGGCAGAAAAGTATCATTTCTTTCCCAATTTCGAGAACTCCCCGTCCTCTTTCTGTGTTTCTTACTTCTTAGTACTAAATATATATAAACTCCCAAGAGGCAACAGCTAGAAATTAAAAGCACTCATCAATGAAGCCAATGAGTAGAGTTGTGTTTGAAATTACCTTTTTGCTCAATTCTTAATTTATTGAAAGTCAGATACTGCGTCACTTTTGTGAAATAGTAAAAATATTCAGCACTATAATACCAAAAAGTTAATATCATCAATACATATTTGATCAGAAAGATGAATATTTTGAGTTGTAACAAAATGATAGAATATAATGGAGTTCAACGTATTTTAAATGCACCAAATTCTGTCTAGACATTTCATTATATGTGTTGCCACTCGTATACTAAACAAGTACACGGTTAAGTTTATTTTATAAGTAATTCACTAACTTGACCATTCAATTATTCAAGATAAAAAGTACCCCTACAATTGATAAAACTAGACCCCCTAGATGAATTGCTTAAAGTCGATCTTCTAATCGTCGTCAATGGAGTAATGAATAAACCAAGCTATTTAACCCTTTTATATCCAGTAACTTAATTACCCTTATCTCCTCGCTACTATACATGCAAGCTGTAATTTTACCTACAGATGGCATCCATTGAACCAACTTTTCTGGACACACTTTTGTCTCTTATTCCATCCTCATTCTTCTATAAAATGGCAATACATTCCTTTTTCATTCTCAAATCAATTCTCATTCCACTAATAATACTACTAAATATCTTACAAGTATGTTGAGAATGGCTTCTTTATCTTCCTTCAATATTAAACTTAGCTTGCTTCTGGTAGTGTTTATCAGCTGTATGGTTGTTGATTCTGCTAGTGATTTTAACCAAGATTTTGGTATTACGTGGGGGAATGGCAGGGGACAAATACTAAATAATGGGGGACTTCTTACTCTTACACTTGATAATACTTCTGGTTCTGGTTTTGAGTCAAAGAAAGAGTACTTGTTTGGAAAAATTGATATGGAGATCAAGTTGGTCCCTGGAAATTCTGCTGGCACTGTCACTGCTTACTATGTAATTTTTGCATTACATTATTATTATAGTACAACTTTATTTTTCTAAAGAAATTGATTTGTTCAACTTATGTTCTTTTATTTAGTTGTCGTCACAAGGATCAAACCATGATGAGATAGACTTTGAGTTTCTTGGGAACTTGACTGGAGAGCCTTATACAATTCATACAAATGTGTATACTCAAGGCAAAGGTGAAAGAGAGCAGCAATTCCACTTATGGTTTGATCCTACTGCTGATTTTCACACTTACTCTGTCCTTTGGAATCCACAGACGGTTGTGTAAGTACCCCTTTTCATCAAATATATTCTCTTTACTCTTTTCTTCCAAGGCAAACAATTTTATCTTGAGGAGTACTTATTTTTACTACCACAATTTCTGTACCTATGGGCTATGTCCTTAAAAAGATGGTCTTTCTTTGTGGTCGTATATTACTTGTAAGATTGATGTGTCCACTTTCTTCTAAAAATGTGTTACTGTATTACATGGAGCCCGTTTTGGGTGAGCTCAAAAGTGGCTTATAAGCTGCTTAAAATGAGCTCATCCAAACGGGCTTTTGTTGCAATATGTTAACATGGCCTAGCACATTACCTAATTTATTTTTTTGGGATAATATCATACGTTAGGACAATTTATTTTAATTATCTCCTAGATAACCTCTTAGTATTAAAAAAATTCGTATTCGTGTGCATACAATCATTTATTAACATTAGGGTGCATTTCAAAATTTGCAGTTTCTCAGTGGACAATGTACCAATAAGGGAGTTCAAGAACTTAGAACCCATTGGTGTACCATTCCCAAAATCTCAACCAATGAAGCTATACTCAAGCCTATGGGATGCAGATGAATGGGCCACAAGGGGTGGTTTAGTCAAGACTGATTGGAGCAATGCCCCCTTCACTGCTTCTTACAGAAACTTCAATGCCAATACGTGCAGCACTTCTTCTAATTCTACTTGCAGATTAATTTTAGCAGCCAAGTTGGATCCAGTGAATCAAGAAAGACTGAGATTGGTGCAGCACAAGTACATGATATATAATTATTGTACCGATACTAAGCGATTTCCTCAAGGGTTTCCTCCAGAGTGTAGTAGTGCCACTTAATAACTTAGAAAATTAAATGTGTGTATATTAATATATAGCCTCCTCTCACTCTTGCAATAAAACCGTAGGTGGCCAAGGGAGGAGTGTTGCAACACCTTGTTGGGTGTTATTGAAAGTTGAGAGAGTATTATGTAAATATTACGTGTGTTTGTATGATTACGATATGAAATTAAGTGTTCGTCCGCAGCAACTATCTGTTGTTATCTTCTAAAATCTTGGTAGTCCTTAACAATTTCTTTACTCTTTAATTAGTTTTTGCACTAACAAAAAATTACATATACAAATAAATGTTATTAAGTGTTGTTCCTGCGTTCAAATAAATTAGAAGATACAAAAACCAGCAGTATATAATCTGTTAGTAATAGGACGATCCCGAGCCCACAAGTTACTTGTGTCTCCTTAAGAAATCTAACCCCTCCCAAAGTTCACGGGATAACAGTTCTACCATAGCGGCACTTCAAACGGTAGAACACTGCGAACACAAAGGAACGGAACAAATCACACGACTCACTTAATATGCAGAAAGAGAGGGGATGCAGTAAGATATGTTTTCTATCAGTGTTTTTCTCTGCCCGAGGGGAAGCCGAAGCCGAGACGAGCGACGACGACTGCGCGACGCTTCCCTTCTTCTCAACCCTTTTAAGAGTTAAGATAAGTAAATCTCTATTTAAACCCAACAAAATCTTTTTCCTCTACCAATATGGGAGAAAGTGCTTTTCCCTACAAAAGGGAATCTTTTCACCTTTCACCCATTTCCCATTCACATTCTTCCACTAAACCCAACAATCCCCCACATGAATGGGGAATGGCTATATTGGAAATATGCATGACAGACTTGTGTGATTTGCAAGAAAGAATTAGTTGCATCGGGATAAGTAGGTTTCCCTTTGAACTTTCCGTAGTGAACATACATCGGATATACTCGATCAATCGGTAGATTTGATATCTTTGAACCGTTGAGCTTTGGTGTATACCTAGACAACGTAAGTCACACAACTAACCCTTAACCGTCTTTGGTTCTCACTGTTGTGTTCGTTTCAGCCATGAATACCGCCTGATCTCATAAGTGCTTAGGGAACCAGCCATACCGAATTCTCCTTGAAGCGGCTTCCACTTTACTTACATAGGTGATTTCTAAACGTGTAATCCTATAGATATACACTGTTTGATAATTACAATATCAAACTTAGATAATCATTAAAAAATGCCTCTAGCATTTTATCCTTGGTACTTGAACATTGTCTCATCACGAGAATGGACCAAACATTTAATTAACAATGTTGGACCGTCATACACAACTTTGTATTCTCCTTGAACCTCGTTCTTGGGATCTCCAGTCTCCTAGGTAGAGTTACCGCTGTGATGACTTGTCCTTGGCCATAATCTCATTCCCTTCGATGAACACTCAACCGCCTCTCTAGTTAGGCCTTTTGTAAGCGGATCCGATACATTATCCCTTGATTTCACGTAATCAACGGTGATAATTCCTCTAGAAAGTAGGTCCCTAACGGTTTTATGCCTTCGTCGTATGTGACGATTCTTATCGTTATATATGACATTCATAGCTCTTCCTATAGCTGATTGACTATCACAATGTATACAAATTGGTGTCAACGGTTTAGGCCAGAACTAAGGGGTGGGCATTCGGAATTTCGGTTCGGGTTCGGTTTTTATAAATTCGAAATTTTGGTTTTTGGTACCTAAATGTCGATACCAAATACCAAACCAAAATTTATTCGGTTCGGTTCGGAATTATGTAATTCGGTTCGGTTTTTTCGGTACGGTTTCGGTTTTATAATTCGGTTTTTATTTCAATTTTATGTCATTCTATTAATAGCATTTTTGCAAAACCAAATTTTGTAGTAAGTGGCGAAGTGTCACTGTACCAACTCCTAATGTTGTTCAACCTTAATAAGCTTTCAACGTGCTTTTAAGGACCACAACCCACAAAATGATAGCAAGAAAAAGAAACAATGTTTCAAAAATATTATTAACTCTGTCAATGATAGAAATTTATAAGCGTATCAATTTCTAGCATCTACTTATAAAATTTTATTGAAGAGTATGGCAGGCCAAGGTCGTAACATTTTAATACAATCCTGCCTTCAAACAAAGTGATTACTACAATTAGAATTAATTATATCACAAAGTATTTATTCATCTGATTATAATACAGATAGAGAACTTACAAAAAGAACGACAAGAAGTTGCAACTTAACCTCTTCAATGCAGAATAAGGAAGAAAGAAGTGTGCATAAAGTATATTTGCTATTTGGGCTAAGAAAGAATTGGACTTGGGTTTGGTTTTAGTAATTAGAATTGTATTATGTATATATTTTAAATATATACACTATAAAAAATTCGAAATTTCGGAATTTGACACCTCAAAACCGAATTCCGAACCGAAATTCCGAAATACCAAATTTTTACACCGAATAGTGTTCCGAAATTCCGAAACCGAAAAACCAAATTAATTCGGTTCGGTTCGGTTTTCGGAATTTATGCCCACCCCTAGCCAGAACGGAATGTCTTCCAAAAAGTTCCGAAGCCATTCAGCTTCTTCACCGGCTTTATCCAAAGCTATAAATTCAGCTTCCATTGTAGAGCGGGCAATACACGTTTGCTTAGACGATTTCCAAGACACCGCTCCTCCACCAAGTGCGAAAATATATCCACTTGTGGACTTAGAATCAGTTGTGCCGGTGATCCAATTGGCATCATAATATCCTTCAATGACTGCATGATACTTGTTATAATGCAATGCAAAGTCTTGGGTGTATTTTAAATATCCCAAAACACTATTGATGTAGTGAGATTGAGACAAAGCCAGATCTTGAGGAGTCCTATGGATCTTAACACCCAGAATTAAGTCCGCAACTCCTAAGTCTTTCATATCATATTTGCTAGTCAGCATGCGTTTCGTAGCATTTATATTGGCAATGTTATTGCTCATTATCAACATGTCGTCCACATATAAGCAAACAATGACTACATAATTAGGAGTGTTCTTAATGTAAACACATTTGTCACACTCGTTAATTTTAAAGCCATTTGACAATATTGTATGATCAAATTTCGCATGCCATTGTTTCGGTGCTTGTTTTAGTCCATAAAGCGACTTAACAAGTTTACACACCATCTTTTCTTTACCCGGAACCACAAACCCTTCAGGTTGTTCCAGGTAAATTTCTTCCTCCAAATCCCCGTTTAAGAACGCTGTCTTAACGTCCATTTGATGAATTTCAAGACCATACACAGCGGCTAACGCTATTAACATACGTATGGATTTAATTCTGGTTACCGGAGAGTATGTGTCAAAGTAGTCAAGACCTTCTTGTTGTCTATAGCCTTTAACAACAAGTCTTGTCTTGTACTTGTCAATAGTGCCATCAGCTTTCATTTTCCTTTTGAAAATCCACTTAGAACCTAATGGTTTGTTTCCAGGAGGAAGATCAACCAACTCCCAAGTATGGTTGCTCAAAATAGATTCTATTACACTATTGACTGCTTCTTTCCAAAATGGAGAGTCTGAAGAAGACATAGCTTCTTTAAACGTCCGAGGCTCATTTTCCAAAAGAAAAGTGACAAAGTCATCTCCAAATGAAGTAGAAGTTCTTTGACGCTTGCTTCGTCTTGGTTCTTCCTCATTTGGAGAATTTCCTTTGGTTCCTTCCCGAGGTCGTTTGGATCTTTCACCAACTGACTCACATTCCTTCTTATACGGATATATAGTTTCAAAGAACTCAGCACTGTCTGATTCCATCACCGTATTAACATGAATGTCGGGATTTTCTGATTTATGAACCAGAAACCGATATGCTTTATAGTTTATAGCATACCCAATGAAAACACAATCAACTGTTTTCGGTCCAATCTTAACCCTTATGGGTTTTAGGACTTGCACTTTTGCCAAACACCCCCCACACCTTGAAGTAATTCAAGTTGGGCTTCCTTCCTTTCCACTTTTCATATGGAATGGAAAGTGTTTTGCTATGGGGAACTCGATTGAGTATTTGATTAGCCGTGAATATAGCTTCCCCCCACAAGTTCTAGGGTAGACCCAAACTTATCAACAAGGCATTCATCATCTCCTTTAATGTTCGATTCTTCCTTTCTGCAATCCCATTAGATTGAGACGTGTAGGGGGCAGTTGTTTGATGAATAATGTCATATTCCAAACATATTTGTTCAAAAGGAGATTCATATTATCCACCCTTATCACTTCTTATCATTTTGATCTTTTTGTTAAGTTGCGTTTCAACTTCATTTTTGTATTGCTTGAATGCGTCAATTGCATCATCTTTACTACTAAGTAAATAAACATAGCAGTAACGAGTGCTATCGTCAATAAAAGTTATGAAATACTTCTTTCCACCGCGAGATGCTATTGACTTCATGTCACAAATGTCCGTATGAATTAAGTCTAATGGTTCAGAATCCCTTTCAATTGACTTGTAAGGGTGTTTCGTATATTTAGACTCAACACATATTTGACATTTTGACTTCTCGCAATCAAATTTTGGCAATACTTCCAAATTGATCATTTTCCGCAAGGTTTTATAATTGACATGTCCCAAACGAGAAGGGTCATCTCCTTGCGCTTATGTTTCAAGTAGTTTTTAAAGTCCTTCCATAATGGAGGTAACTTTTCAATCATGGCTGCAACTTGTAACGCCTCGTTAATCACCAAACCTTCAGCAAGGAGATCATGTATAATGACTTGAAGTTCTTGGACTTGGGACACAACAGATTTGTTATCCACCATTTTATAGTCCAGAAATTTGGCAGCCACAATTTCTTCAGTCCAGCGTCTTCAGTCTTATATTTCTTTTCTAGAGCATTCCACAGTTTCTTAGACGTTTCAACGCTACTGTAAACGTTGTACAAGTCATCTTCCAAGCCACTTAGAATATAATTCTTGCATAAGAAGTCAGAATGCTTCCAAGCCTCAATCACAATGAAGCGTTCGTTTTCAGGTGTTTCATCAGTCAGGACTGGAGCATCCTCCTTAATAAACCTTTGCAGGCTTAAGGTGGTCAGATAAAAGAACATCTTTTGCTGCCACCTTTTAAAGTCCACACCAGAAAACTTCCCGGCTTTTCTGCAGATGGCATAACCGTTGCAGCAACACGGCTAGGCCCAGCAGCACCAGAAACTGTGGTAGCATTAGTACTCCCAACAGGGACAGTTGGATCCACTCCGTTTGTCATATTTGTCAAAATGACACGAGCAGAAACAATATCAATAAACTGTTTAAACAATTGGAGTAGAAAAACCACGAAGGTTTTTAGTCTCCACGAACAGATTGTTTAACAGTAATTAGGAGTAGGAAAACCACAAAGGTTTTAGTCTCCTTAAACAGTCTCCTTAAACAATATGTATTTAAGAGCAGAAAATAAATAACAATAGATTTCTTAAGCTTGTTGTTCCTGCGTTCAAATAAATTAGAAGATACAAAAACCAGCAGTATATAATCTGTTAGTAATAGGACGATCCCGAGCCCACAAGTTACTTGTGTCTCCTTAAGAAATCTAACCCCCTCACAATGCCCAAGGTTCACGGGTTAATTTCTCCGAGGATGGAACGGGATAACAGTTCTACCGTAGCGGCACTTCAAACGGTAGAACACTGCGAACACAAAGGAACGGAGCAAATCACATGACTCACTTAATATGCAAAAAGAGAGGGGATGCAGTAAGATATGTTTTCTGTCAGTGTTTTTCTCTGCCCGAGTGTTTCTATCTTTCTGTCCGAGCTTGTGTCTCTCCTCTGTCCGAGGTTGAGTCTATCCTCTGTCCGAGGTTGTTTCTCTGTCAGAATTTTAGTCTCTATCTCAAGGACTGACGAATGACCAGTTTATATAGCCACCCAAGGGCAAACGAAGAGACACAGTTGCTACTAATGACAGACTTTAATGAGAAAATGTGGGGGAATTAATCTACCACTAATGACTGACTTTAATGTGGAGGAATTAATCTACCACTAATGACTGACTTTAATGTGGAGGAATTAATTGACCACTAATGACTGACTTTAATGAGAAGACGCGGAGGAAAATCGTGGAGGAATTAATCTGCTGAAGTCACTTCAGCTGCCCGTTACTGAACTCACTTCAGCTGCCCGTTACAAAAATGGATTAAAATATTAATTAATTAATATTCTAGTTTTGTTGGTCCAAAAATTTAAGTCAATCAATTGACCGAAGCCGGAGACGAGCGAGCGACGACGACGGCGCGAGGCTTCCCTTCTTCTCAACCCTTTTAAGAGCTAAGAGAAGTAAATCTCTATTTAAACCCAACAAAATCCTTTTCCTCTACCAATGTGGGAGAAAGTGCTTTTTCGTACAAAAGGGAACCTTTTCACCTTTCACCCATTTTCCATTCACATTCTTACCCTAAACCCAACAATAACTAGGTAAAATAGTAGACAAATGTTTCTTCTTTATTCTTCTTTCGTGAAAATAAATGAAAATAGGGTCTCTTCTAACAGCTAACCAAATTTTTTTTAAAAAAACACTCTTTTTGGGATTCATCTTGAAACTCGCTCTGGGCACGCCATTTGTAAAATGCTCTGGGCATGACATTTGTAAAATGCTCTGCAGTTTAAAAACGGGGTTTAAATTTGTGAGGCTTTTGTCACCACTACTAGGAAACGTTGAGTTATCTAAGGAAAAGTGGCAAGGGAATTCGTTCTCTGAACATTCGGAAAGGAATTTAACGAACACTTGGAAAGGAATTCTCATGCCACTTTAAAAAAAAATTGCCAGACCTGCTAGGCGAGGGAATTCCCTCGCTAGTTATAAAAAATAAGTACTAATTCATTTTCAAAACAACAATCTATTCCCTTTAAAAATTCAACTAAGAAGTAAGCGGTAAATTTTCCTCTATTTTATCTTTTTTCATTGTTCCTACATACCTCAAAAGAAAGTACTTCACCCTCCACTACTTCCCCCACCCTCTCCCACAAATTTCAACCCCCTTAAAACACTCTCCCAATTCTTGTGCCTACAAAAAATTTCGCTCCTTCATCCCTTTCTTGAAGAAAATGAAATTGTCTTTCCAAAAAAAAGACATTGAATTTGAAGAACACGACAAAGTATGTTACAATTTCTCTACTTTTATTTTCACATTATTTCTAATTTATTCTATATGGTGTATTTCTCATATGTGATCTCTTTTTCGTTCATGTGCAGGATAATTAAAATTTAAATTTCTCGAAATGATATATTATCTGTATGTGATTATGGGGTTTCTTTAATTTCTTTTAAACTTTTATTATAAAGGTATAAATAACTTCTTTTTATTTCTTTACTTTTTGAGAGTTTATTTATTAAAAATTTTACATTTCTAAATAATTGTTGTGATTATTTGCAGTTAAAATCTTCCTTTTACTATGTAAACGAAAGAATGTTTTAATTGAAAATATTTACTGTGCAACTTTGTGCAAGTACATCTTTTACTTATTTTTCATTCCACCATTGTCTTCACTAATTAATTGTGATAACCCGATAATTTATATGTATAGTCTAGTTATCTAGTAAATTACTAAGGTTAGAAATATAAATTTGTGAGATAGTAAAATTATTATAAAAATAGACTATTGGACCAAATAATTATTTCATTGGGCCAAAAGGTGAGATATAGATTAAGCCCATTAATTATTTGCTAACTCTCAATATTTTAGGGCATATAAGATACCTAGTCTTTAATCTTTTGGGTAGCAAGAAAAAAATGGTTGCAAAGAGAACTTTGAAGTAGCTAGACCAAATGGGGTGTCGGCTGCCTAGGAAACTTTACATGGATCAATAAATAATTTTAAGCCTCATCCATAGGAAGAACTCTACAATCTGGTATGCATTTCGTAACTTTCATTTAGCTATCCATAGTGGAGATTCCATCTTGTTCTTTATCATTTCTTATTTAATGACTTGTTAGGCCAATCATGATTAATGATTAGATGATGATGAGAGTTAAAGGGGGGTGATTGGATAATGATGAATTTCCATTAAGATTGGTTCCATCTGTGAAGCTGTAGCTCTGTTTCGTTGTTGATTAGCAAAGAAAAAGTCACTGTGTTGGCCACTCTATTAAGAAACGAAGTGAATGAATAGTTTCGATATTAACAGTTAATTTGGTGTTGAAATTTTCATTTTTCTATAAGTATTATACCATAATTTTTGGAGTCTTGTCGACTAATCCTAATAGGGGATTTTAGACCTAAAACTAGGAATTGATACTTAGTGAGAATTAATGAGTAGAGGACATTAAAATATGATTTTTGAACATATTCTTAGACTCGTGTAGTTATGGGTATTGTAAGGTCCATTTTGGGATTTGACTATGTGGGCTCGGGGTTGACTTTTAAGTTGATTTCTTAACCCCTTTAGCTTAACATTTGTATTGTTTAATCGTTAGCCTTGGTATTGATTGCATTATATTCTTTTAATAGAGAAAGAACATTTGGAGGAGATTTGAAAGGGGAAAACTATTGTTGAGTAGCTAGTGAGCTTCGGACCGAGGTAAGTGTATTTCTCTTTCTTGGTGGACTTGCTCCACACCCTATGTATAATATATCCTTCTATACATCTTATTGTGGTACGATGTAGTTCCGTACATATCATTGAGGCACGATGTAGTTCCGTGCATATTATTATGGTACGATGTAGTTCCGTACATATTATTGACGTACGATGTAGTTCCGTACGTATTATCATAGCACGATGTAGTTCCGTGCATATTGTTGTAGTATGACGTAGTTATGTGTTTATCCCCGAGTTACAAAGAAAGTGTCGTGGTACTTGATGATGGAATATGAACATTACTTGATAGTTAATTGAACGGTTTCTCTTTACTTTCGATTATCTTTGAGTTATTTTGCCTTGCTTGCTAGTTTACTTGGAGCCCCGTCCCCGCTTATTGAGTCACTCGACTCACCCCTCTCCTTTTCTTTGTTGGTTTATTTATGTCTTGCAGATTCGACACCATCTATTAGTGAGCATCGTGGTTGACCGAGGTGGAGCATTCCTTTATTAGCGGTGAGCCAACCCTTCGTCCGTGGTGGCCACCTATATAGTTTATATTTCCCATTTAAATATTCCCAATATTTTGGAGTTGTATAACTTAATCGGCACTCTTAGATGTTCATGATTCGGGAAGTACTTAAACCTTTCTTTGTTGGTATTATTTCTACTTTATTCTACGGTATTGAGATATCTATATTTTTCATTGAGAAGCTTATATTATTCATTCATAGTCAAGTGGGTTCGCCCGACAGGGTTAGTTGGGTGCCCTCACGACCTATTCGGATTATGGGTCGTGACATTAATTTTAAATTAGTGATTGAAGAATGTGAAATTTTTTGTCTATATCATGCTATCACAAAGTATGTACTGAATTATAATGTAAATATTTTTGGTTCAGGTATATGAAGATAGAGGTTTATTCAAGAGTAAACTTAAAAATGAAGTGGCGCGCTACATCAATATATGTGGACGCAGACAGACTTTCGTCTTTTTTGTTTAACTCAGTAATATTTATATATTTTGATAGAGTTTCTTGTTAGATCAATTTACATCATTTCTGCATTCTTCATTTAATTTAAGGAGTTTGTAATAAGATACCATCTCAATATAGTTGTTCCGAATTATATGATCATGATTGAGTACTATTGTTATTATCTTTCATGTTTATTATGTTATTTCCTATTTTTATTCATGTTTTATCATTGTAATGACTATTTTAGTTTTATCATTATAATGACTATAAAAAAAATTTAAAAAAAATCTATACCCAGATAGGAATTTCCCTCACTAAAAAGTAAAAAAAACAAAAAAAAATTAATTTGGTTACAATTGACGAGGGAAAATACTCTTGACACATGCCTTTTCTACTTTATTCAAAGGGGGCTACCTCGCTATTGGTGAGGGAATTCCCTCGCTTACACACTCTTCTACGAAGAGATACGTGCACACATTTAGAGAGGGAATTCCTTCGCCAAATCCCTCAGCAAACAGGCCGATTTCTAGTAGTGCACAAGCGCCCGATCGTACGTTCGGATATACCTAATGCTCAATGATAGGTGCTCGCCCAATAAAACTTACGCATATCATCTGTCCAACTCCTTAATTTAGATTTTTCACCCACAATTTTCTTTTAAAATGAATAATACAAGTTATTTTCATCTATAGTAGCTCAACTAATGAGACATAATATTTCATGTATTCTCACTGAGAATATCATGAGGGTGAATACCATTTATATTTCATCTGAAAATGCATAGTCAAAATTTATATTATTATTTATTATTGGTCTCCATGTCCCATTTATGTTTCACAAAATTATCAGACTTCAACTACTTTGTAATTTAAAAATAATTTTATATTTATACATGAAGAAATAATTTTTAAAATTTATTGACGATTCACTTTTAATATTAACAAAAGTCACTTTTCTTTATTTTATTTTTGAAAAGTCATTCAACTTTGCATAATTGATTCAAATTGTCATTCTTATCATAATTTGAGTATTACTACTAAACTTTAGTGATGTAACATATTTTTAAGAAAATAAAATAAAATCATAAATAATTAAACTCATCTATTTAATCAATTATTTGATCGAATAACTTAACTAGTAAAATATTGATTCGCAAGAGCAATAGCATTTGGCCTAAAAAATTAAAGTTCAATAATTTTTTTTTATTTTCAATTTGGTGATGAAATTTATTTTTAATTCCAAATAAACAAAACAAATTTTATTTTGGTTTAGAGGTTTTTGCAGGAAGAAGATAATTGAGGTTGGTGAGAATAATCTACGAGTGACTGAGGCAAATATATATATATATATTATGTAAAAAGATCACTCGTGGTCTGTTTAAACCAAAAATCATTGGCATTGGCATCAACTTCATTGGCCCTAATTGCAACTGCATTAGCATTGGTGACATCAACTGCACTGGCATTGGTGACACTAACACTAGCACTGGCATCCGCTTCAGCATCAACTGTAGCATCCACTTCAGCATCAACTGTAGCATCCACTTCATCAAATCTACGCTTCTTTCTCAGAATTAAAGTGTTCTTTACTGTGGTACCACAATCCATTGTCTTCCTCTTCCTGTGCCTCATTAACCATGCAAAATGACAGTACAAACATTTGCATATTGTCCTCTTTGGTTGTTCCGCTAACATCTTAGCAATATCTACTAATTTGTCCTCCATTGCTTGTCAGCCTATCGAGCACAACCCCCAAAGAATGACCACTACTAGAAGAACCCGCACCTTCACCAAAAAATTTTGTACGAGTTCCACCAGTATCTTCATCACCTCTTTCATCTTCTTCTCCATCTACATACATATCACCTTTACCAGCAGGATTAAGAGCAATGTTCTTGATGACTCTGGCCCCCCTCAAGTTTAGCCCTAAGGGCATCCACCGACGCATCCTCAACTTCATCTTCATAGGGCACATATAAATCCTCCCACCTCGGTCGCACCTCTTTCTCAGTAGGGAATAAGTAAGGGCGGCGCACGATGTGGATAGAAGTTGAGCAAATTAATACTAGTTTTTACAAATTTAAAAGAGATTTACAGTTAGCTAATCTAATTACATGAAAATAATGCAACATTACCTTAATATTATCTTCTCCTTCCATAATGGATCAAAGGATTTAGGTACCCTTTTTCTGTACCATTTAAGCATCGGAAGGCACGACATAGGTTATTGATCTGGCAATGCATATCTCCTTCCAACGATGGGAAATGCTTTATTGAACCAGGCCCAAGATGAAAGATTCAATCGGAGTACGAAAAATAAAAACTTAACAATCAACTAACTATTGGTTTATTGTAGACTTACCAAAAATTCTCAAGGAACCCAAAAAGAACATATCCAGGTTCTTTTCCTTTTTCAGTGAAGGTTTTATAATGCTTGGCCAAGTCAAGCTTGTGCTTCAGATATTCAATCGTCAGCTCGAAGCTAAACCTGCCCATGGATACTTAGAGAAGAACACCAGATCATCAACATACAAATCCACTCCTTCGGAACTGACTTTGAGGTATCTTTTGCCATCAATATCGTGTGGACAAACCATAAAAAGCACATCTTCAATTGTTCCTCTTTGCTAAATCTTCTTCTGGTTTCCAAATACCTCAAAAGCTTTTCAGATATCACTTTAACATTTACCTCAGTGGAGGGTCTCCAAGTTAATTTTTCATAAAACTTTACATTTCTTCACAACCTTATCCTTTGCTTTATCGTTAGGTTTTACCCCCACTCTCCAAACCAGTCATAAGAGCAAACTCCCTAAGCCCAAAATAAGCTGGCTTCCTATCAATCAAGAATCAAATCTCACGACGCTTTTTATCATTTATTCTACGTACAAATAGGGAGTGGACCAACTGTTCATTGAATTGCCAAAATCGGGACATTTCAAGGAACTTCCCAAACACAGACTCCTTAAATTTATTTTCTAATTTCAACTCTTTCAACAACTTGTTGAATTCATAAAACTTTTTAATGCTAGATCGAACAGATATCTTTGACGGAATGAAGGAATTTCATCAAGCCAAGTTGTAAGTCCATACCTTCGAACGTTGATTTTCTTGATGCATCAGGGAACTGATAAACGGTCCGACTCATACTCAGGCTCCCTGGCTTCATCCCCTTCTTGATCAGTTTCTTCATCACTTTCTTCTTCTTCAGTTTCTTCTTCTTGTTAACCACTTTCATCTTCTCTTGATTGCTCTCCATTTCCTTTCTCAGGAGCAGCAGAACTTTTTCAATCATCATCAACATCATCATCCCTGCTTTCCATACCTTTCCTTGCATCAGAGAGTTCATCCGCTTGAAAAACATCGATTTCAGCTAAAAGATCTTCAGTTTGGGGTTCGAGTCAAGCCTCTTCAATTATCTTTTGCAGAGTGATCCTCTATGGTCTTTTCTATCTGAGGTTCTTTTTCACCAACTTCAGCATCCATTAAACCAGTTTCATCAACTAGAGATTGATTATCATCTATTGCTGGATTTTTATCACTTTTAGGAACTCCACCACTTGTGGATATCTGAGGTTCTTTTTCACTAACTTCAGCACCTATTAAACCAGTTTCATCAACTAGAGACCGATTTTCATCTGCTGCTGGATTTTTATCATTTTCAGAAACTCCACCACTTGTGGATTGATTGTTACCCGCTTCTGAATGTTTATCAAGTTCGGCAACTTCAGTTTCATCTCTTCCACCACTTGGACATTGATTGCTATCTTCTTCAGATTGCTTTTTCGCCTTTTTCTCTTTTAATTTCATTCGTATGTTATTTTTAGCCTTTGGAGGAGCCGTAGTTAACAACTTAGGCCTTGCCATTACTTTATCTACAAATAGAATCAGTAAAACAAACAAATTAATAAACAAAATAAAAACCAAAAATTGGAAAGAACAACAAACAAAAATCAAATAACTTCGAAAAATACCATTGACGTTCTTCATAAGTTATAAAACTCACAGAGAACCAGAATTTTGTTTTTAACGAAATTAGGGTTTCTCACCTGATGAAATTGAGTTTTCTTCAAAATTCTTCAACCGCTACTTCAAATCTTCAAAAACACAAGAAATTTGTTATAAAAAATTATTTATAATGCAATATTTGAACTTGAACTATGTTTATGAGAGAGAAAATATGGAAGAAATAGAAGCCAGTCAAAAAAATTAGGGGAGAGGGGAGCGAAAGTTGTTAAATTTGTATGAACCCTATTTTTCTTGAGGGAGTCTTTTACTTAAATCTTCTCCATAAACTAAGGTTAAAATTTTCCTAGAAAACAGTTAGTTTGTGTATTAATGTTGGAATTATCTGTTAAGATTCCACCCATAAGGGATGCGCTTAAAGCTTATCCTGGTAAATAGATAATTACCTAGTAGAGTCGTATAAGAGGACAACTACTTCATATAAGCTATAAGTATGCAGTAATACACAGTTAAAAAAATACGTACTTTTTTATACAGCTCTTCCTCTTTCTCTCTACCAAATAACTAGGTGTTTAGACTGTGGATAAAGTAATTGCTCCGTTATTGTGACAGCCACCGACAACCAGGAGAACAAAGTAAGTTCTCTGATTAATATTTTTTTGTGTAATCTATTTAGTATAGATTTTGTTATATATGTATATATGAATCCTTCAATTAGATATATACCTTATAGGGTGGATGAGAAATTGTCCTTTTATCTTGTTGGATCTCATCCTATACAAAGTTTTTAATAGGGAATAGTTCTCTGCTTACAACTTTTGTAAAATATCAACAGTGTATATGTAATTAGGAAAAAGTTAGTGTAATTAGGAATAATTTACAAAACCACTGTAAAAAGAGAACAATTCAAGGACGCTGGTGTGGCTATTTTAAAAAATGCCTCTGTTAGGATGTTGTGGCTATTTTGCCAAAATAATAATAAATAAATAAAATAACAACTCAACTTTTGAAATGCCAGCTTGTATTTAACAAGCCTATGGGGACGTTAATGCAGTCAGTCTAATTGGGATTTTTTTTTTTTTTTTTTTTTTTGTTATAACTCGACTTGAATAGTGCTGATATGCTTATGTTTGCTCGGAATAGAACGAACAACGTATTTCTGTTGTTTTGGAAAGTTTTCTAGCTATGTCTGTCATGGATTTCTTAGTTGTATTTTCCTCATGGGTAGTACTTATCACCTCAGGAGCACCATCTTTCACCGCCAACATTCTTAATCGTGCAGGTTTACCCAATATTTGGTCAACATGTATATATCGAAATATAAATAGATAGCCCGTGTTTAATTTATTTATTTTTGTAGCTCATTATTTCTTTCTGTCAATTGGTCCAGTTGACCCAATACTTTAGTAGCTTAGTTTAGTTTTTGTGGGACAAGTGTGTATATTTAATTTTTAACAGAGAATGAAAAAAAAAACATCTTCTCTCTAGAAAGAACACTCTTAACATATTTTCTCTTGAATTCTCTCTAGATTTCATCCATTATCTGAACGAATTCATTACAGATTCATAACTAATAGCTTTGATTTTATCAGTATATATTATTTAAGCCCCAATTTTATTCAATGCTGCACATGCCGATATTCAACAACATTAATTGGTAAAAGAAATGACTTGTTGTATATATTGTTATGTGGTTGTCCATACCAATATCTCTTTAGGAAATAAATATACGTATTTATTTTTATTTTTAAAATAGCGCCTTCATTAATCATTAGTACCCAAACATAGTAAAATCAAAATAGAATACAGGATATGGATATTGGTAGATCCATGCCCTATATATATATATACGAAGTATTGTAGTGAAGTAGTAGTAACTCATTTAGGAAAGATATGCATGTATTCTTTGAATTGTTATCGTCACAAACTCACTGCAGGTCCCATCTTCACGTGTACCATTTACAAACCAGAACCTTTCTTCTCTCCCCTTTCGTCTCTACGCACCTCCCCTACTCCCACAACATTAATGATTTTGAAAATTACAGGAAGAAGCAATTAGTGTTATAAATGCATGATGCCTCTGCCATCACCTCTTCCAATTTGAAAGGATATTCATAATGGATATTGAGAGAAAAGAGGGTTTCTTGAGGCTTGTTGCCACTGTTTTCTTGGTTTTAACTGCTTGTCTTGTAGGACTTGATTCTCAAACTAAGATCCTCTTCTACACAATCGAAAGAAAAGCCACCTTCAGAGATATGAATGCATTGTTGTAAGTTCTATTCTTTCTCCCTTTTATCTTTTAGAATTATTATGTCGATAACGAAGGATCATAATTACTAGTACAACTATATGTTCATTTTATGCACCGTTTCTTTAAGAACTCGTTGAAAAAAAAGAAGAATATATTTTTATGTATGTTTTGGAAACAATATAACTTAAAACTTCACCTTTTTTTTTTAGGAGAAAACTTTGTAACTGCAGAAATGATAAACATGTTTAAAACCATACGTTTCAAAAGTCTTATAATCTCGTATGAACAGAGTGAGTAATATTTTAATGATATATGCCTTAGAACTTATAGAACAAAATTTGTGACTTTCTTTTGTCTGCTTAAAACATAGGTCATTTGACAAACGTTACTCACAATTACGCTATGTTATCAAAGAAAAATGCTTAACTTTGCTCTTGCTCAAGCTTTTTCGTTGAAGGCTCCTTGGAATATATCTTATCGTTTATTATTTCAACTTGCTATGTATCAAATATCAATAATATGACAATATGTAATAGTAAGAAAGTTACGTATCTAGTCAAGAGTATGGAGTAGTTTTATATTCTTCAGAGGCATTTTTTTTCCTCTCTTTCCTATTCGCCTATACATGTTAATTGTAACTAAAGTCGTATTTTATTTTATATATTTCCGTATAGTATATTGGTGTGGATTGATGCTGCTGTTGCTGGTTATAATGTACTCCAACTGTTAAGATGTTTTCTCATTCCAACTTCGAAGCTGGATGTTAAACAAACGTCTTACAAGAGCTGTTGGTTGTTTTTCTTCTTAGACCAGGTAACTCTCTGGAAAAATTTTCTTCAAGAAAATTTATTTTTCTAGTACTTTTTTCTCCATTGTGAGTTGTGTCTCTGTTTGTGCCTTTGTTTCTTGTTTATTTTTTATCTTTGTTCTAGCTTCTTCCCTTCAATATTGCTAAAGGAAAAAGAAGAAATAGAAATGCAAAATGAGTTATTGAAATTTAGCCAATACAAACAAAAAAGGAATTCTCAATTTTTGTTTTATCTTTAACAACACGACCACTGACAAGATTGCAATAAATGATCAAGGAGGCTATATCCCCCACTTCATCAATAATAAAGGGAAATCAAAGTTGAAGCTAGTTAGGTGACTAGTAGGTTCGTTAACAAGCACGTTCCGCGTTTTTGCTTTTAAAAGCTGAAAAAAAGATATAGTAGTTGAGATATTAATGTCTTTTTTTTCAACGCTATAACCTATAGCACTAAACTTTAGACGGCAAAGTGATCTTAGATAAAAGGTAATGTAATTGATTCTTTATAAAATTCAAAGTAATTTGGATCAAGAACTGTTTTCAAATATGCATACTTACCTGCCGTTTGGACATAGTTTTCGGAGAGATGTTTTCAGAGTTTTTGCACCAAAAAGTGTTTGTTTATGCTTTGAGCAAAACTTGTTCCAAAAATTTAAAAACTGGTCTAGAGCTGTTTTTGGGTCAAAAACTAACATTTATACATCAAATTTCATTTTCATAAGTGCTCAAAGGCTATTTTGAGCCAAAAAATTTGTTCCCAACAGTATGTCCAAATACTTTCATTTTCATATCAAACTTCATCCAAAAAGTATTTTAAAAAAATATTTGGGAATCTATGTCCAAACGTTAGCTTAGTTAATAGGGGGAGTCTTCGATCAATTCAATCGTTAGAGTTCTGTGACGGCCAGCTGATTAGTACGTATATACTTCTTTGCTAAACAATGATTAACAAAAGGTATTACTCCAAAATATTGGTGTTTCATCTGTCAAATGTTAATATTAGCTCGAAAATGTTAAACTATCCTAAAAATGCCGATCCAGTTTTTTTTTTTTTTTCAGTTGTCTTAAAAAATTATCTACTTTCGCTTGGTGAAAAATTTATTGAAATGCAACTAGTTTTTGTTATACTAACTTTTATTCTTCTCAAGTACCATATTTTATTTTTTCCATTGGTTATATTTATTAGAATCAATAAAAAAGGTCAATATAAAGGCACATGTTTCAATTAATCGACAAATTTTAAACAGCTCATGTTCAAATGAGACTTAAAAGTGAATGGATGACACGAGTAGAAATATTTACTCAGGCCATCTCCAAGAAGCACACCAAATTTTACACCAAATTTTACACCAAAATGGTGTAGCACCAAATTTACTCCAACAATAACACCATTTTTTACACCAAAAAAGAATATTCTTTTTATATTCTTCTCTCTCCTCCATATTATATTATTATCTTCTATTTAAATTTTATTTTCTTCTTTCCATTAAATAAAATTATATTATTATCTTCTTTAGCAACATCTTATATTTTATAGTTGCACTCTTTTTTATGGTTAATATTTTTTAAAATTATAATTATAAAATTAACTTTTACGAAAATTAACTTATAAAAAATTATATACTAAAATTACGATGTAAAGTTAATATTATGAAGATATTAAAAAATGATTAAATATAGGTAATATATTTAATTAAAGGGTTAAGTAATAATAATAACAATAACTATAATAATAATAACAATAACAATAATAATAATGAAATATTATAAAATAATAAATGGTGTGATGAATAGTGTCACACCAAATTTGGTGCGACACTATTCATCACACCAAAATGGTGCAAAAAATGGTGCAAAATGGTGCTTGTTGGAGTGGAATTTGCGCCATTTTTTACACCATTTTGGCATTTGGTGTAAAATTTGGTGCATTGTTGGAGATGGCCTCAGACTACATGTGTAATTACACCAAATTAATCAATCAAAGATATGTGTTTGTATATTAATTTTATCACTTAATTGTTAGTACTATTATCACCTCATTTTCTCACATAATCATAGGAGTAGTAAATTAATATAAGTAGGTGTAAATACTAAATGCGGAGAAGTATTTCCGGACAAAGGTTAGTAATCAATTTATGCCAATCAGTCAGTGCGACAAACCGTTCGATTCGTTAAGCCGCAAAAGCAGTTCCCTGCTTATCATGTTATCTTGTGATATTTGACAGGTCACAGTAATGGGAAGTTTTCTTTGAATATTGTCTTTGTTGTAAGATTAATTTTCCTAATATAGTACGATCGCTCATTTAATTGATTTGTTATGTCTATTTTCTCCAGGCTGTTGTGTACACTGTATTAGCAGCACACTCAGCAGCACTTCAAGCATCAGCAATAGCAGTGACTGGTGTGAGAAGTCTCCAGTGGATGAAGCTATGCGATAGATTCACAAGGTTCTGTATCCAAATTGGAGGTGCTTTATTATGTGGCTATGTTGCTGTCCTCCTATTGGTTGTGGTCTCATCAGTTTCTGCCTTTCAACTATTTAGGCTTTACTCACCTAAGCACTTCCTTCAACTCAAATGCAAATGATGATGATCAGTTGCTTTCTCCAAATTTATTATGGACTATGCATGCATACTTCATTCAGAATTTATTTTCTTGAGCACGTAAATTATCCTCCTATATGATCTTGACATGTGACAACTAGGGTAGGGGAGCTAAATGATGAGGAAAGACTTTTACCGCTCTCTTCATAAAAGATTCTCCTGGCCCAGATTGTTAATACAGAGAAGATTAGTGATATATAATATCAGAATCGTTTGATTTCCATGTTGGTTATGTCAAGAATATAATGCACGGAATATCCGTGTATTTAGTATAATGAAGGTATTGTTATGGAGTACATAAAATATGAAAGTAAGAATCGTTTGAAAGAAAATATACTATACAATATACCTAGTAGTAATCCATATATGGGATATATGGGGTCTGGGGAGGGTGATATGTACGCAGATCTTACCCCCACCAAGGTGAAGATGTTGTTTTCGAAAGACCCTCGACTAGAGAAAATATTTTGCAAACATGTTTGAAGATCAAAGATAGAAATATCAACTAAAGCATATCCAAAATAAACAAATAATAACAGTAAAAATAAAGGCGAAGACTAAGATGAAAGTATTCTAAATAGGCATAATACTACATCTAAAAAGATAAAAGACACTCGACCAATACCTAACCTTCTACCCTAATCCTCGACCACTACCTAACCTTCTACCCTAATCCTCGACTTCCATATTTTTCTATCTAGGGTCATGTCCTCGCTGATATGGATCTGGGTCATGTCCTGTGCGATCACCTTAGTCCAATTCTTCTTCGGTCTACCTTTACCTCTCCGTAGACCCAACACTGCCAACCTCTCACACCTCCTTACCGGAGCATCTACATCCCTCCTTTTCACGTGTCCGAACCAGCGCAACCTTGCTTCTCGCGTCTTCTCTGCCGCTGGACTCACGCCCACCTTGTCACGAATGACTTCATTCCTACTCTTATCCAACCTAGTATGCCCACACATCCATCTAAGCATTCTCATTTCTGCCACGCTCATCTTCTGAATGTGCGAGTTCTTAACTGGCCAACACTCTGCTTCATACAGCATAGCTAGTCTAACGACCACTCTATAGAATTTGTCTTTGAGCCTATGTGGCACTCTTTTATCAAATAGAACACCGGAAGCAAGCCTCTACTTCATCCAACCTACTGTTATATAGTGTGTGACATCATCATCAATTTAATTTCCCATTACCTTAGAGATTTGAGCCAAGATATTTGAAGCTTCCTATTTTGGGAATGACTTGAAAGAAAATATACTAGCACTCAATATGAGAAATGTCATGTAGAAATTAATTATTCCAAGGATTTTTTAATTTGCCTTTTACTATTTTAGTCTTCGTATTGCTCATGCATGAATTTTTTATATATATTTTATTTCGCATAAATTAAATATTACATATTTTATAGCATAAACTAAATTGCATTATTTTTGCACTATTAATGCAGTTTTTATTAAGTAACAGCCAAACATTATTAAATATGCAAAAATTATTTAAATTTATTATTTTTATTTTCAGTATACTGTATACATGGTTCGACGGAACTTAGTAACCTTTAAATTTAGAATCTAGTTGCTAAGGCTTAAGGTCACCGGCATAAAATTTTGAAACCCACAATTTCTAAATAGGGCAAAGGGTCAAATATGCCACTGAACTATCGTAAATGACACAAATATGCCATCCGTTTAAAAAGTGTCTCAAATATGCCATTGCCGTTATAGAAATGTCTCAAATATACCATCACCTTAACACCAATGGCTCATATATGCCATTTTTCCTCATTTTTCACTAACGGACTAATTTTAAAACTTTTTAAAAACTATTTACTCCATTTTTAGTTATAATAAAAACTAAATGGACCCAATCAAAACACCCTTCACCATCATTTTTCTTACCCGACCAGATATACATTAAAAAGTATTTGTTATATAGAAAAACATAAAATAGAAATGCCAATATATCATTCAACGTAATAAAATTACAACCAAGAATGACAAGTAAAACAATCATTGGTACATATCAAAAGGATATTTATGTGTATGATTGAAATACTGAATTTTATTAAAAAAATAAAAATTCAAAAAAAAAAATTATAAAAAATATACATTCACCATATTACAGCTGTATGAAGCGCACATGTTTATAAATGTGGATATCTGGACCAACCCAAGAAAACTTACAAGAAGAGAAGAACAAAGAGGGAAGAGCATGTTGTGGAGGTATGCCACCATTACAACGGTGTGATGAAGATGAACAAGTGGGTGGGTGGTCAGGTAAAAAAAATGAGGGTTGAGGTGTTTTAATTTGAGTACGTTTAATTTTTACTACAATATAAATGGAGTAAATAGTTTTTAAAAAGTTATAAAATTAGTCCGTTAGTGAAAAATGAGGAAAAATGGCATATATGAGCCATTGGCGTTAAGGTGATGGCATATTTGAGACATTTCTATAACGGCAATGGCATATTTGAGACACTTTTTAAACGGATGGCATATTTGTGTCATTTACGATAGTTCAGTGGCATATTTGACCCTTTGCCGTTCTAAATACTATCTCTGCCTCTGGTCTCGATATAGGATGCACCCATTGTGAATCAAAATAAATTAACCTCGTCGGATTTCTCATATTTCACGAGAAAAAGTACGACGTAGGCTAGCATGAAACACAAAAAAAGACCTATGGACTCCGTAAAAGTTTCTCACAGAGTAGTTCTTTCCATCACAATTTAGGAAATTTGGGTGGTTACGTTACTCTATGTAAAATTTTCACTGGGGGATGATGTCCTAAAATCCGCTTAAAAGTTGCTGGTATTTAACCCTTTCAAGTTGCTTCCCTTCTCTTGATTTTAGATTCACCTAATGAGGATCTTAATTAATTTGAACTTCCATCACTTTTAGGGCAACCAACTAAACGCCTACCAGGCAGACCTGGCCTCATTAACAATTGGTTAACTTTGTCAAACTTTGAGACTCTTTCTTGTTCATCAATCATCATCTATATCTTTTTCAAAATTGATGGTTGATGATCGCTCTCCACGAATTAATTGTTCACGTGGGCTCAATTTATTTTTTACCAATATAAAGATCATGGTATATTGATCAATTCGTCTGAAAACCTCAAATAGCAAGTTTGTTACGTTTTACATATACGGGTAGAAAGTTACACCACCGACGGTTATGGTGGGATTGGTAAAATCCTTTCACCTTTAACTAGAGGTTTTCGATTCGAGCTTTGGAAATGAAAAAAATTCTGGTAGCGAACGCTTCCCCCCAAAAATATAATTTACGCTGTACAAATCTAAACTAGTCGGGCTCAAATGAAGGTATTGGACATCAAGTGAGAAATTAAAAAAACATAAACAAATAAATAAATACGAGTAGTGATAACTTTAATTATCTATTAAAACTTGAGCAAATAAAAATTAAAAATCACCTCAGTGTCACATCCAACTTTGGTTTGTAAGGTCATATCACTTGTCGGCCCCCAATTTATCAAGTGCTAGGTCATCCTTTGGGAGGTGATACAAACTTCTTAGTTATTTTTCTTTATTTAATTGTTGGGATGATTTTCTTGCTTTGTATTTGTACATTATGCACTTGAAAGAGAACTGTTATCGAAAAATAATAAGAGGCAAACTTTCTTAAAACATTAGCTCTAATAGAATTATTGTGATTATTTGTCTTGTAAATAGTGGTAGCTAGCTACTTGTAATTACTTAGAGTCCGTTTGGGTGAGCTTAAAAACGACTTATAAGCTTATAAGCTAAGTGACTTATAATCTTATAAGCCAATTAATATATGTTTGGTAACTTAAAGATTTTTGGGCTTATAAGCCATAAGTGGCTTGAAAGCCACATTTTGAGAAGTTTGGATTTTAAAAAGTGGCTTTTAAGTCACTTTTTGACTTATAAGCCACTTAAAATAAGCTGCTTATAAACCCACCCAAACAAGCTTTTAGCTAGGTTTATTTTTGCTATTGGACCAAGCCCACATTAACTACTTGGTCCCTAAAGAACATTAGGTTTACACACTTGTATAAATAGTTGGCTTATTACATGATAATGGGATAGGTTTTCACCTACAAATTATTACTTTTTTCTTGATTTTTACATGGTATTAGAGTCATCGTGTTGATCAAACAAAAGAGAAAAATCCTCCTTGAAGATGTTTAGTAATGTCCGCTCCGATTGAAGGTATTGGTGTTATGGGGTGACTAGGTGGTTGTTGGCGACAGTGTCGTCGTACGGAAGACGATTTTTCTATACGACATCAGGTCGAATGATAACCCCAGATTGATTGTCACACATGCCCAATTGACCGGTGATAATTATGACGAACGAGCACGGTCCATAAGAATGGTGTTGCGTGCAAGGAAGAAGTTTTTGTTTTGTGGATGGGTCTACTAAGGAATCAGATGATGAATCGGTGGATTTAGGTGATTGATGAACTATAAGTTCGCTTTTGGTATCATGGACAAGGAATTCCTTAGTACCAACGCCTAGAACCACCATATCACACATGAAGGTTGCTAAAAATTTATGATATAGTATCTGTGAGCAGTTCTCGATCGGAAACAGACCAAGAATCCATGAGATGAAAGCTACCACTATTTATAAGACAGGTATTTACAGATTCTATTAAGCTCTAAATACTTTTTGGAAAGAGAAAAGATTATGGCAGATCCCAACATAAACTTCAAATCATCCTTTTATTTCATCTGAGCAATTATATTAATAGGCATAGAATATAACTTTGATTGCAGCTATTCCAGCCAAATATCGATATATCTTCCCGATATCTGGTAGTTGAATAATTTTTCTCCTACTCGATGAAAAAAAGAATAACAACTATAACTGTAACTGTATTCTTAAGTTCAATTTTTCAGTTCAAAGTTTCAGAATATCAAGTCCTAAAATTTGTCACGACTGTAAATTATGCTTAAATACTAAATACATTATAAACAATCTTTAATCCTTAAATAGCATCCCTTTGGAGTGTCTACTAGTATCATTTTCCACAGGAGCGATTATAAGTCTTAACAAGCCAAAGTCAAATTCTAAAGGAAAAAATTACACCAAGTATCATTATAGGGGTTTTATTTTAAAAATATAGTGACATCTTTTTTACTTTACCCATGGAAAAATATACCATAATTTTGCTATTGGATTCCGAATTCATTCTTTCTCCCTCCCTCCCTCGCTCCTTCTCCTTCTTCTCTGGCGGCACCGGGGCAACCTATCGTCCCTCCCTAACAACGTCGTCATCGTCGTCCCTCCCCCATCCCACATCACTGCTGCTGCATATTCCTTGGTGTTTTCGTGGTTGCTTCTGCTAGTGCACGTCGGAACTGTGATGGCTACAACGTCTGCCCGTAGCTTCTGGCGAGCCAGATCTCCTCTACATGCAGTTGCTTCAAATCTGGAAAAATGGCGGTTTTGTCACTGGCGCTGCTATTTTTCTCTGGCACCGATGCTCTTTTTTTTTTTTTTTTTTTTGAGATGTCTCCGGTGGCTATGGTTATGGTTATTTTTTATGGTGGTAGAGGTGGAATGTGTATACCCATTATATATATGGTGTATGTTCTGCATATACAATGGAAAATAACAGACATATAAAAAGTTTAAACTTTACATACATCAAATTGTGTAAATTGCATGTACAATGTATGTCTAGTTTGTATTGAATGTACATACATGGAGATACATCAGGCATATAAAGTATCTACAAATGACATACAAGAATATACAGAAAAAAAAAAAAAAAAAGATTTTCGGCGATCGACAATGACAGCTACCACCGGTGGCCAGAGGCGGCAAATAAAGAGGCAGCTGGAGGGCAACAGGGGTGTAGGATGGGATCTAAGGTTTTTTCCCACCTTTTATGTATATGTTGATATGTTTTAAAAAAATATTGCTACGTTCTGTAAATGTCATAATATTGCTATTTTTGTGTAAAGTGAAATGTGAGTTTGCATACTTATGTTAATTGCCGAAGTTTAAAGGGGTTTTACACAAATATACAAATTTGATCCCCTTAATTATAAAAAAAATAGCATTACTTTTCAAATACAAGGCATAGCAATATTTTTTAGCACATTTTCATTTTTTGCAATTACATTTACACCCACTCTCCTACAAACTCAAAAATACTTTCTCCACTTCCCCCAACCATAGCAGTCGTCGCCCCCGTTGTTTCTCTCACATTCAAACACACAAATCCACCACCACTACCGATCCAAACACCAGTACAGAAACTACCACCGCCAGAATCTCCACTGGGAAAACGCCAGTAGCAGCGGCACAGCCACCACCACCAAAAATCAAATTTTTTATTTTCGTTCAAAATCAAATTTACAGTTTTTGTTCAAAATCAGCAGAACAAACCTAACAACCGCCATAACTTCTCCATTTCCGCCATTCCACCACTCTCCAAAGTCACCGGCATCTCCGCAATAACCACCTCGTTAGACGGACCAACACTCGCGGCTCTCGACGATAGTTTCGTAACGCACTCACTGCTATCACTTTCCTTGCCCAGAATTAGAGGGAAGTAAGTGGAGCGGTTCGACGGAATGGGAAATAGATGGGATGTTTTGGGTCGAGTAACGGAGATTTACGGCTTTGGAGTTTGGGATGAAAAAAAAGGACTTGGAGTTATAGAGAGTTGAATAGGTTGGACGGATTGTAGTGGATGTTGTACCTACCATAGTGTTCACTGTTCAATAGAGGTCGTGGAGAGAGATGATGTTGCAGTGGACAAAATGCACTGTTCACTGTTCAAAAAGAAAAGGAAAACGAAAAAAAAGTAAATATTTTTGGAAGAGTTTATTTAACAACTTATGCAAAGAAGGAGACAATTTCATATTTTTTATCTTCTATTTTTATGATGATACAATGCTGAAATAGTTTGAAATAAAATGTACAAAATAATGTGAAACAATGCAAAAAAGGGTGAAATAGTTTAGAAACAGTGAGAAACATTTGAGATACAGTGCTGAACACAATCTGAAATGGTGCAGAAACAGTTTGATAAAGTGTTGAAGACAACTTGAATTGGTGCAGAAGCAATTGAGATACAACGTTGAACACAACCTGAAACGGTGCAGAAGCAGTTTGATACAGTGCTGAACACAACCTGAAATGGTGCAGAAGAAAAAATAGTACAGATAGACTGCCGAAACAGTCTAAAATATCTAGTGAAAAAGTACGAAACAAAATGTAAAAAATAAAGTGAAATGATGCAAAAAAGTGAAATAATTTAGAAACAGTGAGAAACAACATACAAACGGGATGAAACAAATGCTAAAACAGTCTAGAAACAACTAAATACTACTAAATACTGTCTATAAATAGTTAGATACGGTGCAGAACAGTGCAAATACAGTGAGATACGAAAAGATATAATGAGATACGAGGTGGTTGGTAGTTGAGAAACATCGAGATACGGTGAGATACAACAAAATACAGTGAGGTGAGATAAGAAAAAGTGAAATTGGGAGAAATGAGAGGAGTAAAAGTGAAATTGGGGGAAATGGTGGGAGGAAAAGTGAAATAGGGGGAAATGGATGAGCAAAAATGATAGTGGGGGAAATAGGAGGAAGAATGTAAGGGTTTTGTATGTTATGAAAAAATATTGCTATGTTTTTGCTATGTTTGTAATTAATTTGTGTTTTCCTTTTTATAGGGTTATTTTGCTAAAATGGTGCTATGTTTGGTAATTAAATTTTAAAAATTGTACTTTTGTGTAACAAAATCAAAGTTCAAATACTTGCTTTAGAAAATTTCACTTGGTATCCCCAAATCTAATAGATTTTGAAGGTTTGTCCCCGTATTCCTTAGTTTTTAGTAAGTGACCTCCAACTTGGCAAATGTTACGTTGCCAAAACTTCAAGACAATTTAGTTGGGAGAAGGGGGGCATGGGTGTAGGAATCGAGGGCATGTGTTGTGTATTTGCCAATTTTTTCAATGCAATTTGCTTGTGAGAACGGTGGTCGAGAGGCAATTTAATTAAGGGGTGAATTGTCGAGTGTAAGTATTGTCTATTTGTCAAGATTTTAAGGTAATTTAGTTGAAGACGGAGGGAAAGAATCGCGGGAAAATGATGCCCTGTCAAGACTTCAAAGGATTGTCTATTTACCAAAATTTTAAAATAATTTAGTTGAAACACATCCATTAGGCGTTGAGCGTTATTTTAAGGAATTTTTACACTGTATAGACATTTGAGAGGGACTTTATCAGAAAATAGATACATTTTATCTAAATTATTATAAATAGACTTTTAGACTTATTTACTAATCATTTAATAGCCACTTTTAAAAACTCTTTAACTCCCTATCAGCGTGCCTATTATCATGGGAATGAGTAATTTCTTAACTGTGCATTTATTAGTTTTACCACTTCTCAATTACTACTCACTGATTATGAAAATTTCGAAATCTAAGATAAATCAAACTTCCCTTTTTATCTTCCTAAAGAAACGGCAGGTTTGTCTATTTCCTTTTAACTATTTATGTTGATATTTTGCATGTATACCTTGCATAATGTCTCCGAATTGACATATTACTTTTATATTTTTTGCATATTGTTGATATTTACCTAGCATATTGTCAATTAATTTAAATAATATGGTTATATTTCTGGTATATTTCATGCATATACCTTGCATACAGTCCTTATATTTGCATATACAGTGAATTTCCATACAGTCCTGACTATTTCCTTTTAACTGTTTTGTTGATAGTGCATGCATATCCCTTGCATATTGTCCTGAATTTTCACGCGTCCATTAGTTTGCAGATTTTTCGGCTGCTGATAGTTAACACAATCGACGCTAGTATTTAGGAGATATTCACGCAGATCTTTTAGAAGTTAGGATATCCATGTACCTATTATTTAGCATTAATTTTGGTTAGCCATTGATATATGTTAATATGTCTATTATCTAATAGGGCTATGTAAGATACTTGGTTAGTTATGAAATTTTCCCTTATTTTAAACTAATACTAGTATAGTGCCCGTGCGATGCACGGTATATATTAAAGAACATTAGAATATGAAGTTGTGATCTTGCTAAACTTTATAGACAGTGATACAAACTGATGATTCAGGAAAAAAAAACCATATGGAGTAAGAACTAAATAATAATATATTTAAAATTATCTTATTTAATATCTCAATAGCAGAAGCCGTAACTTCTGCCAATCTGGATCACACAAGTTATGATACTCAATATTATGATGTTGAAAGACAAACTATAATAAATATACACACAATAATTTATTTGACAACCAACACATATAGTAATTCCAAATAATGCTATTTTATTCCCCTATATCTTCGCTCAGCTCAAAATTGAAACCTATTTCATTCTAACTTACCCACACATGTCGACCCTATCAACTGCTCAATTAATATGCTTGATCAATTGACACCTATTTCATTCTGATTTACCCACACATGTCAATTGGCTTGACCAATTTGTAAGAGCATAAATATTAAGAAAGAACGAAAAAATTGTAGTCCATACTTAAACACTCCCATTTCAATCCATTTTAGTTTGGCAATGGCTACTGTTAATAGGCAAAAAAAAAAAAAACTAATAGAATATATAGTATATTGCTCACCGAACAATGAAAAATATAAGGCAATCCAAAGATGGACAATAATTTTCATTGTAGGGTAACTAAATCAATATTTTAAATGTCAATAAAGTAATCTTATAACTTATTTAACTTTATGTAAAATAATATTTTTTTTATTTCATTTCACATAACTTAAATAATGTGAGTACCAAAATCACAACTTTATATCTAGAAGCAAAATTTGTTGCTAGAGAAGAACATTTTTAGCTTTTAGCTATAGTTAAATATGGCTTTTATTATACTAGTTCTGGACACGTGCGTTGCACGTGAATTGTTAGTAAGTTAGACATAATAATTTGAGATATTCTCTAAACATGATTTACAGAGCCTTCAATATCTATTTTTCGTCAAAACTACACGTAGTAAAGACAATAATTTTTTTGAGAAATAACTTAACTTAATTAAATACTTAAATCTTAATTTTAAACGGAATATTTAAATCCAAAAGAAGCAATTCCCGTATGTACATTGTTAATTATAAAGCTACAAATAAATCACTTCCAGCTTTACACTAAAGAAATACTATTCAATATAAAACATATCAACTGCAGCGACACAACTAAAATTACATAAAATGTGAGAAAAAGAAATTACATACTACACAACTTCTAGAATTCTCAGTTTTGCAGTTGTAAGCGACACACAAATACACACCATGACACCAACATAACCCAATCCAACCTAGCCATCATATTACTAATTGTTTCGTTTCTAAAATATTTAGTGTAGCAGTTTTAATTTTAGTAATAAAACCAAGCGAAAACAAATTGAGTATCCAGAAACCTTCAAACAATAGTCAATAATTAGTGTAAATCCACGAAACCACTTCTTAAAACAGCAGTAACATGTGCTCATTTTTCTAAGAATGCTAATTAATAGGGAGAAAAAATTAACTTACCCTTACTATGCAATTTGTGGCCCGAAGCAACAGATGCTGCAGTGAATTCTTACAATGAGAGCAATGGTAATTATCAATTAACAATCTCACAAATTATGCACTTTTATATAACATATTTGATAAGCAGTAAAAAGTATTTCAAAAGACTACACACAAATATTATTAATGTGGAAGTCAATGTAGCAAACAAATTAAAGCTCGAATGTGAAAAGGCATGATAAAGAATATTTTATTAGACATCAATAAGTGGGTAGAAGAAAAGGTCTTCTCATTTTGTTCCATTTATTGTAGACTATCGTCATAATTTTGGGTGTTCTCATTTCAGTTTCATTATCTATGCCTCTATGGCAGGGTAAATTAAATTACTAATACAAAATAATTATTATAATATTGTTTTATTTTTGTGAAGGGTATAATGGGTATTCACTATTTTTAGGGGCTTTATAGTAATTTGACTTTACTTTTAGGGATTCTCACTTTTAATATAATTAGTTTAGAAAACGTGTGTTGCACGTTATATCTCAAACTAAGTATTACTCTTATCGAATTTGTAAGCAGAAAATTTTCTTTATGCTAAACTTTCCACGATCCATGTTAGTACTGTACTACTCTATATAGTTTTACAAAGGAAAATAATTTCAGCTACCTTTTGAACATAACAATTTATTGTCCATATTTGACAAATAACACATATAAAATGGTAAAACTTATGCAACTACCCTTTATTGACAAATGGTTGGAAAGGATGAAAGAAGACTTTGAAATTATTGAAGCACTTGTAAAAGTAACAGAAAAAGAAACTGAAGTACCTGATTTAACACTTGTAGATGGTTTTGGTGTCTTGGAGATCGTGATTGGAAGTGGAATATTAAAAAGAAAATGGCTTCATAGGGTTCGTTGTTTGCACATGTTTTGACAAATAAATAGATGAGGAGAAAGGCGGATAGACATGAAAAATGTTGCTGGAAGGTGAACAGAGAAAATATTCAATGTGACATTTAAATGTTGAGTAAACTAAACATTAGCAATAAGTCGAGGAATATAATTTTAGACTAAGTAAAGGAGCTTGATCTCTTGAGTTTTTGTAGCTGATATAATTAGGAGATGTGAAAAGACATGCAAACTTCATGAGGTAATAATGAATCTTTAAGCCTGTTCAGTGCATCTATTTCGTAAGACAATTTTGTCTATTTTCCAATTACAACTTTTTTCTATTAATTTACTAATTCATGAGAAATAATTTATTATTTTGTGAAGAGTATAACTCAAGTTTTTGAGGGTGTTTTGGTCTTTTACCTTTTTACTTTAGGATTTCCACTTTTATATTAATATAGATAGATATAATATAATATAATATAATATAATATAATATAATATAATATAATAGTCTCTCTATTATTGATTATGGATTTTTCTTATCTAATAATATTTATTAGAATATGTATTTACATTATGTACATGTAATATGATTTTCTACTTGGGGCAAAATGGTCTTTTACATTTTGCTTTTGAGATTGGCTCTTTTAGTATTGTTAGATTCTTCAACAACGCTTCTCCGCACATAACACACAGACCATGATAATTTCTTTGATAATAACAAAAAAAGCATCACAAAGATAACCACATTTGTACATTATCATAAGTATATGAAGATAGAAGTTAAAGAACTACCTATACTTCGACTTAGTGATAACACTAACAATCTAACATGTCGTTTATATAGTTTTCAATCTCTAATTAACTTGAAAAAAAAATGTAAAATCACGAACAATTAATTAGTTTCACAGTCAAAACAATTGTCTTGTCTCTCCAGAACACCCATGAAATATACTAATTTATATTGTCATAGCTTCCTCTAGTTCTTCCATACATTTATAAATCAACCCTTTTACAACTTTCAAACTGCATGCCCATGACCATTCTCCTTTTGGGAATCAACTGTACCTTCTCCTCTAGATACATACTACATGACATCTCAATTTTCAAGTCTGAAATACGAATTGTGCAAGAGAAGTTGTAATGGTAGTACGAATCAACTAACAACACAAGTGCTCTTGAAAGCAACAAAAAATTCAAAAGAAAAATATATGCATCAAATAGATCAAATTAATCGGAGATATCGTTTATTTTAATTACCTATAAATTGCTTCAGCTAAGAAAAGCCCCATTTAAATTTACAATCTTCTCATCATAAATTTGCTAGGTCCTGCACTAAGAAAGACATGGGGAAAAATAAAGAAGACATGAAACATACTGTACATATGAATGAAGTCAAAGAATAACACATAAAGTTTTATTTTTTTTGAAACACAAAGACTAACATAAGTAACTATTGAAAGCACAAATTGTTCTTTAAACGTCTACTAACATAAAAATAAGAATAACATAGAAAGAAAGATCATTTCAAGTAAATTGTAAGAATGTTTGATGAAACTTTTATCAAATCAAACTCTACTTTAAGAATCAAATTTTAAAAGATGCAAAATGAAATTAAAGTTGTACACCTTTAGACGCGATCACGGTATGTAGTTGATATAATAGTTGTATCATTGAACTTGTGAACTTCTTGATGATTCTACAACCTTTTCATCATAGATTTGCTATGTCCTGCACTAAGAAGGACATGAGAAAAAGTACGGAAGACATGAACAACACTGTATATATGAAAGAAGTCAAAGAATAACATGTAAAATGTTATTTTCTTGAAACACAAAGACAACATAAGCAACTATTGGAAGCACAAATACTAAGAAGACAAAAATATAAATAATTTTACTCCTCTTAAATAAGCTTGGGAAAAAAATAAAAAAAGCATTGATTAACCGTTTTTACTGAAAATATCTCATGTTCGAAATTTTCTATTATTTCTTGCCACTTCATTTATTTGGAGTTTATTCTTGCATGTTCTAAACATATCTAACTAAAGGACAAAACATTTAAAAATTTATGTTTTCCATTGGAATGTCGATTTTCAATTTAACAAGTTTACTATAATTGCTACTTCTGTTTTAATATTGATCACTCACCGTGCGAGTCAAATGGATCAGTATTCAAATCTACTAACATGTTTTAATAATATGCAAAGAGAATTGAATTGTACCCTCCATCATTGAAGTGTAAGATTGTAACATGAAAAGTTTCTAATATGAAACTTACTCATCAGACACTTGTTTCCAGTCAAGTATTTTAGCTATCCATAAGTTTTTGTACTTCCACCTCTTCATGTTCAGCTGCCATATTCTAATGTTGTAGGTATGCATTTTCGTCTTCCCACCTTAGTAGGACCTGATCACCTGACCTCTCCACCTTGGTGAGATAAAGTATGTTATATTTTATATTTCACCCCCCCCAAATCCTACTTATGAAATAAAACTGGTTATGTTGTTGTAGATATACATTTTCTCTACAATCCATGTACGTATCAGTAGGTATTCTTCCTAACATATTTCCAACCTCCATCACATATTTTTACATCCCACTAAATTGTTTTACTGAGTGGTTGGCAAAAGAGAACTTCCACATCTATAGCACTTGAGACGTAAATGAAACTACAACTTCTTTTGCGACACAAAAATATTACAATGGTCCACTGCATCACTTTTACAAGCATAAGCATGAGAAAAGCCCAGTACCTCGTTCAACAAAAAAATTAGAACACAAATTGGAAAAGAAGTTGCTCAATGAATGATTCTGCCTAATTCTATAATACAGGATAGTATGAACAAATTAGCACTAACTCCTGTAAAAACTAAAAAAAGGAGCAACCCTTGTATACAACAGTGCCAACCAAATACTCCCTATCAAAGTCCAGACAAAAGAAAACCCCCAATTTCTGCACATAAAATGAGATAATATTTTTGTAAAATAAGTCTAAAAGAATGCATTTGTACTCCAGCCAACACTTGGTGACCTGTGTCTTTTCTTAAATTCAAATCTACTAACATGTTTTAATAACTATTTTCTGTATTATATGCAATTAACAGTACAATATTCTCTCTTTACTTTTTCAGCATAAAAGGTTAGAGTTTTAATTTTACATATTGGAATTTCCTACATGAACCAATAAAAGTACACATATGCACCTTACTATCCATGAATAAAGTTATGACTAAAACAACGCTAAAAGGATAAAAGGCCGTCTTTGACATACTCATTCTAAGATATATGGTTATTCCTCAATATTAACATCTATACAACTGTGGTACCATATTGCCTTCACAAAGTCAACCATATTTCCTATTCAAGTATGTGAATCTATAGCAATACTTAAAAAATCAGTTAAGTTATATTCAAATCATGTTATAATGAGGTAAGTATTTTTAGATGAATCAATAAAGGGATAATATTTGTCGTTAGACAAATATATCAAATGAAATGCAGAATCACCTCTCATACCACATACAGAAGACTGAGATTGGCTATCTTCAACACAAAAGGATTCTTGATACATTGGGGAGATCGATAGTACATTCCTCATAGAAGCGACAAATGTGCAGATGTGACAGAAGGAATCTACAGTACATTGATCACGATTGCTGCTTCAAAATCATCCAATCTTTTGAAGGGAATCGGAGAAGCAGGGAGTTATTGTTGTTCTCTTTATGGAGAAAAAAAGGTTTAATTTTTTAAAACAGTAAAAAAGAAGTTGCAGTCCTATTGAAAACTGATTCATCCCACCACTTATTTAACCGTGTATAGTAGTTGATTTTGGAGTAACTTCCCTTTGTTTTTAAATTTTATCCTAATCTTACCAATTTCACTTTTTAGTAGGAAAAAATGAATTGTTAAATTTGAAAAAAAATTAAATAGTATAGCATTATGAACGATATTTGCTTACTAAAAACAGTATATCTGAATTCAATTTTATATTAGATATAAATATAAATGTAAATATAGAATATGATATAAAATACTCCAATGCACTTATATATTGGATCATTTCTTACAAATAATGCACACCTTTATTGAAAGTTAAGGTATTTGAGCACATAGACGTTTTTCATTTTATCAGGTATCTTCTGTTCCTTTTCCTTTCATAAGTATGTTTCAATTAACATTCAACTTTGTTTTCTCAATTCGAATTTGTTTTCTCAAATTCAATTTCGAGACAATGGACCAACCTCTTGGAACAGGAGACAATTAACCAAATTATCATTAAATTAAATTAATTATTATTTTAAAATTCAAATTTCAACCAACTCTCTCAATTAAAATTTAAAAAGTAATTAAATCACCTACTTTAACCAATTTGTCCTAAAATCTAACACATGACTTTTTTTTTGCTGTGACACTTGGCTAATTATCAATAGCTAGAACACTCCTTTTAATATATATATAGATTATTTATGTACTAAATCAGTGGAGGGTTACTTTTAGTAAACTACATTACGGGGCCAAAAGGTCAAACTATTGCCTCTGCTGCCATAGTTCTGTAAATTTCCTTGTATGTGCAGCAACATCATACCCACCCTACATGCTTAGCATGGTCCAGCATTATAGTACGTATAGTTAATTTAATACTAACGATTTAGACCGTCAGATTATACGAATCCCACCTCCTTCAACGGCTGAGATCAAAAGGGACCACGTAAAAGATATTTGCCCAGCTCATGCCAGAGAATGGTATACAATGACAATTATAGCCCTCAAATATGTAAAAGGAGTTGAAGGGGTTTAAGCTAAAAGAGCAACGAGTCATTTCGCCTGGACCTGACCTGCTTCGCCGCAATTTCCCACCCGCGATTTCGTCGTCTCTGTCCACAGCTTAAGGTCAGTCACTACCTCTGTGATTTCTTAATATTGCGTAGATTCCGTACTAATCTACTTTTATACCTGATTATTATGATTTTTAATTGATTTAAGTAGTCCCAAAACTGAAACAAATGATATGTATTATTCAAATAAATATTGGTCATTAACCAGGTGAGTATTGTAGGAATAGTACTCTTAGTATTAAGAGTCAACATGAAAATTTGTAGGTTCATATCAATATTGGGGATTTTGAACCTAGATACTATACTCCTGACATTAGAATAGTGTTTGCAGATGTTACTATTTATGGCAAAATTATGCAAGTTTATGAGATTTCAACTCAGGAATTCGCGAGTCGGTTAAAAGTTGTAAGGAATAACTTAGTGTAATTAAGTTTGTGTGGTGTTGAATTTGGAACACAATAATTTCATCAATTGTACTTTTGAGTATTTGTATTTCCGTGTTTCTTTTTTCATCATAAAATAGTGTCTATGAGTGGGGTCTGGGGAGGGTGAGATGTACCATAGACCTTTCCCCTACCAAGGTGGAGATGCTGTTTCCGGTAGACCCTTGGCTAAAGAAAAACATTTATAAAAACAAGTTCAAAAAACGAGAATCATAAAATAGTGTCATCTACGATTAATTTTGTAGATATTCTTCTACTAATCATTTTTGGATATTGTATGTTTGTTATTGATGTAACGGCATAGAGCGAGTGAAGAGAGGATGTAATGTCGAGATACCATAACAGAGAAGAAAAAAATTCATTTTGGGAATAGAGCTAGTTAAATGACCTATTTGTCAATTGCTTGGTTCTGGTTAGGGTTTATGGATAATGGGAGAGAATTCATTTTTGCTTTGTATTCCCTCATTACTGCTTTCACTTGACTATATTGTGGCTGCTGGTCATGTGGGCATAGCTAGTCGTATGCTAATTGTTTATCAATGTTGATCAGAGATATTCCTTTGAAAAAGAGATGGACCAGAGCCCGGCACCATTTTCAGACATTGGCAGACGGGCAAGAGGTAATGATTCATCCTCATTTAATGAGTACTGATGCTTTTTATACTTGTTAGGAAGAGGGAAAAAAAAAGAAATACAGTAGAAAAACATTAGTGATGCTATGGAACATAGTTACTAAATATAATATGCGTAGCCAATTGGGTCTGGAACTAAGTAAATTCTCTTTATTAGGCTGTTTAAGTAATCAAACCTCATAAACAATCAGACAGGCAAACTAAGTATCCTGCCACCTTTGATACAAACAGTTATGCGGAAGATGTTTTTTAGATTTGATCGCCAAGATATTGTCTATTTTAAGACTTCACATTTGAACGGGAGTTTACCAGCACCATCTTTGAGCCATTTGACAACCATGTATTGGCATCTCGACTAACAAGCTTTACCCGATCTCCTATTGGAAGCAGATAAATATTCCCTTCCAACATAATTCATGTACTTGTAGCATGTAATACATGTGTTAATACTATTTATTCAAGAGTTCAGCAAGTATATAATGTAATGTGGAATATCTGATATGTTTATAAAAGTTGTAGTGTTAAACTGGAGACTTATAGCTTCTTGTAATATGTGATTTTGGAAAATTTTATGCCCAACCCTTCATTAAAAAAAGACTTTATGCCCTACTGGAATGGTAGATTGCACTTGATCAGCTCCTTGAACAATATGCCAAATGAACTCTTGAACTCGGAAGGCTACAGGTGTATCGTGCTGGGTGAGTTAGTACATTCAGAGGGTCACAGAGATTTTGGGTATATTAGGCGTATAAGAGTAGAGGAGGTCAATGGGGCAATAAGGAGAATGTGAGGAGGAAGAGCGACGAGGCTAGATGAGATTCTAGTAGAATTTTGGAAGAGTGCGGACAGAGCAGGTGTGGAGTGGCTAACCAGATTGTTTAATGTCATTCTTAGATCGACAGATATGCCTGAGGAATGGAGATGGAGTAGCATGGTCCCATTGTACAAGAACAAGGGTGATGTTCAAAACTGCAACAACTATAGGGGCATCAAACTTCTCAGCCATACCATGAAAGTCTGGGAAAGGGTGGTGGAGACGAGGATGAGGAGGGTTGTCTCTATTTCCGAGAACCAATTTGGGTTCATGCCCGGAAAATCGACCACGGAAACCATCCATCTTTTGAGGAGACTAGTTGAGCAGTACAGGGATAAGAAAAGGGATTTGTATATGGTGTTCATTGATCTAGAAAAGGCTTATGACAAGGTCCCTAAAGAGGTGTTGTGGAGATGCCTGGGATCTAGAGGGGTTCCGATGGTGTACATCAGGGCAATTAAGGATATGTATAGAGGAGCTAAGACTCGTGTGAGGACTGTGGGAGGAGACTCGGAGCACTTCCCGGTTGAGATTGGATTGTATCAGGGGTCAACACTTAACCCATTTTTATTTGCCCTAGTGATGGATGAATCGACGCGGAGTATTCAGGGAGGAGTGCCGTGGTGCATGTTGTTCGCAGATGATATAGTATTGGTGGATGAGACATGAGACAACAGAGGTGTCAATGAGAAGCTGGAGGTGTGGAGGCAGACGCTAGAGTCTAAAGGCTTCAGGCTAAGCAGGACTAAAACAAAGTACATGGAATGCAAGTTTAGTGATGCTTCTGATCAGTCAGATGAGAAAGTGAGGCTTGATTCGCTAGTCATCCCTAAGAAAGGAAGTTTTCGATATCTTGGCTCAATCATCTAAGGTAATGGAGAAATTGATGATGATGTCACTCACCGTATAGGAGTAGGTTGGATGAAGTGGAGGCTTGCATCCGGTGTTTTGTGTGATAAGAGTGACACTTGAGCTCAAAGGTAACCCAAGTAGTTACCTTTCTCTAAACAAAAACAAAGTAAGATTGTTATAACAAAGTGAAGTATGTAGTTATGAGTTATGATTCTTTGGTTATCATCAAAATAGATCTCTAGTTAGTGATCATCATGTCAACAGCAATCTAAAGATAGATCCTTTAACATATTTGAGAACTTTTATCTGTCTGTTAGATTATCTTCTCCAATAAGGGAGCTTGCTTTTCTTGTTTTATGAGAATCTGTTCTAATTGGCTATTAATTGCTTACATTCATGCAGATCTATTGAACAAAGACTACAACTATGATCAGAAGTTCTCCTTCTCTATCCCAAGCTCCAGTGGGGTGGTACTAGCTTATTCTATCTTTTACTATTTTTCATTTAGTTTATTTGAGCTGTTGAATCTTCCATTTGGGCTTCGGAAGGCTGTCAAACTTTCCACTTGCACTCATTTTATCACTTCTCTTTCTGTGTTTATGTATTTATTGGGAGAAATACGGACACTTGCAAAATCCATTTGTTTTGAGGTATATTGTTATGTGGCGTCAAGTATGAGAATCTGGTGCTGTCCGTTGTCCTTTGTCCTAGATTCGTCAAAGATGAAAAGCATAGAGGTTTTGCTGGGGCTTTATGCGCAAGCCAAACTAAAGCTTGAAGTATAATGAGACTGGGCTCTGCTCTATAGAAAAATTAGATAGGGTGCTAATATAGAAAAATTAAAAAAAGGTGTTTGTAATGCTAGAAAAATAACTGTAAACACAAACTAATACTATTTTAATACAGTAAACTCAACAATATTTATCTGGACAAAAGCATTAAAGAAAACTATAATTCAACAGAACATATCAAGTAAAAGATCATATGACTGGAGTTTAAAACCATTTTAAATCTATAACTTAGATGCAAAGATGCAATTTAAGTTTTTAGTAACTGGTTTTATTATATTAAATTATGATTTATTATTTGTAATCACTAAAAGTTATATTCTGAGTGATTTCTTGGCAATAAATATATTACCTTTTGAAATAAAGCTATTCTCTAATTTTTATCTTATCAAAACAAAAAAATTTATTCTCTAATTTTGCACTCTTAAGGCTAGAGCCCATGGACCACGGAAGCATGCATTGATGCCTTGATGCCTGAACTAAAGTGCCACATAGGCAAGGCGAAGCGCTTAACCTAGGCATTACTTAGCTTAAGGTCCTAAGTGTGCGTCAAGTGAGCCTGTTATAGAAGTGCTTTGTCAGTACAATTTTATACTGACATTTGGTTAGCTATCGAAGCTTCTGTACTCATGCAATATTGTTTGGTATATTAACAATAATCCAAATAGCCCTAATTATCAGGTAAGAGACCCTTTATTGCACATTTGGCTGACACTGTAGTATTGCTACATTTATAATTTAATAATTAAAGTCGGCTTATATCAAAACCTCGCCTTGAAGCCACAGGACTTATGGACCATCAATTCCACGTCTCTATATTTTTTTACTTGCTTTGCAGTGGAGTCGTGGTCCTTAAGTACATGTAAGGCTTGTAAGAACTTAGTCTGGTTGTGAAAAATAACTTTCCACCTTTTACCTTTCTAAAAAGTTAATGTTCTACTATTTTCTCTTGTGAGGGCTATGAATATAGATGTTAAGACCTGTAGTTTCTTGAACTGTGGCTGCCTACTACTTTTATAGGAAAATTAACTTTGGTTATTTTGGACTATGATTTTCTTCATGTTTACTCCAGTTCCCTGAGCTGTCATGGAGTTCTGCAAGTAAAGGAGAAATCAGTTGAGAATTGAAAAAAGTGGAATAACGTTTATAAAAACATTTATGTTCTTAGTTCTTGAAAAGACGTACTAGCATCTTCCTTCAATTTGGGTAGAAAGGGAAATTGGGCCTCTTTATTGGCCATGATTCGGGGCTCAACCTGTGATATAATTTGCAAGGAAAAGAGGTATTGGAGCTTCAATTGATCTAAAGCCTCATTATCTAAAATAACAGCTTACATTTGCTGACGCATATTGGTTCTTCTTGATCATGATGTTCCATTGAGTAAAGTATTTCCACTTGAAATTGATCTGGAAATGTTTCACATACTTGCATATGATTGGAATGTGTTTGACTGTGACGGGAGTGTATTCATGGCTATCTACTTGGTATGCTGTCATTTAGCGCAATTATGGAAGCTATCCCTATAGATGTTGATGTTGTGTTGTAAAATTTGGTGTTCTTTACGTTTATTATTGTTCTTTGCAGGTGGAACTTCTCAGAAATTCTTCTATGCCTATGCTTTATTTTAGACTTCAATTTGAATCTGATCCTAACTTCCTATGTTTTCTCATGGTAGGGAATTACAGCTACTGGTGTGAAGAAAGATCAAATTTTTGTTGGTGATATAAGTACTCAATATAAGCTTGGAAGTACAATAGTTGATGTCAAAGTTGATACATATTCCAATGTAAGACAGAATGCCTGCCACTAAGACCAGCAATTATCCTTTTGATAATCTAATCTCTGATCATGAGATATATCTTAACCAGTTTTTCCTCTTAATACACCTTCAACAAATTGATTTTACATTCAATGTTTGTCTGTTTTCTTATATGCAGGTCTCGACAAAAGTTACTCTGGCTGAAGTTTTCCAATCTGCAAAAGTATCCTTTGGCTTCAACATACCTGATCACAAGTCTGGCAAGGTGCATAATTGTGCTTACTACAGTCCTAGTCAAAAGAATCTCTGCTGTCTGATATGCTCGTTTGAGCCAAATTATTAAATTAGTCATGCTACCATAGGTATTATGGCCTAATGTTACAAATAAGAGAATAAAAAAGATCTGTTTCTTTTTAGATTGATTGTTGCTAATTAAAACAGAACAATAATAGGTGATATGAAGATTTCCTAGTTTCATTTTTACGTCTGATGTGCAAAGTTCCTTTCTCTATAGATGGATAGGTCGGCATTATATGAGATAGAGAATCATTGCCTATATGAATGTTGATATGAGATGATCATACATGTGTTTACGACACCAAGTTAGTGGATTGGTACAATGAAATTTGACTCATCACAGAAAAGGTATAAATCACTATAAGAACTGAAAAAAAGGGTATAAAAATAACAAGAGCTAAGACAGAGGATTACTGATTTGATGTGCTTAGAAAAGTCTGGAATATTTCATGGTTTACTGTGTGTTTTGCAAAAAGATTGTGAAGTCATCTTTCAGCCTTGAAGGCCAAACAGCTACTGATTCTCAATCTTTTTTGGTAGTAATTGGAGGTCAAACAGTGTGATCTTTGCTGTTATTGTCTACAGATCATCCAACAATTGTCAGTTTGACTAAAAAAATGCTACTGTCCTAATAAGTGAGTTTCGTACATTGGTGCTAGCAACATCATTCTGGTCGTGCAAGTACAGGCAGATAATGAGTTTTGGTGAGTGATTAGGTGTTCATGGTGAACTAGCGGAAACCTGGTGAGACACGTTATTGGCGTAGGTGAACTAAAATTAGGAGTACTAGCTGAGTATGCAAGTAAATCTTGCAGAACAGTATAATGTATTATCACCCATGACTTTTTCACCTGTTCCCGTAGAATCATCTTTCTTTGAGCGTTATTCAGGTTAATGTTCATAACACCATGAGATGCATTGTTTGATGAGCTATAGAAAAAATTGGACACAAGCACTTAAAACATTTCATGGGTGTTGCACCACAGTCTGTCTCTCTTTGTTAATAAATACTCACAAAAAGATACTGTTTGACCTTTTGTGTCAATTAATGAAGCAAGCTCTACTGCTAGCATCTTGGTGTCCGACTCATGCACATTTTCTGTAATCAAATGCATCGACATCATTATTTGTATGATATACAGGCTATTTCCAATTTTCTGACTTTAATCTGTATCTTATTTGGCTGAAATAAAAATCCATATTTTATTTGGTTTTCAGACTCCATGTTAATCTCTGCAATTTTTTTTTTTTTTTTTTTGTGTACTTTCAGCTTGATGTTCAGTACCTGCATCAGCATGCTGCCATCAATTCCAGTATTGGCTTAAATCCCTCCCCTCTCTTGGAGCTCTCTGCTGCTATTGGAAGGAAGGATATAGCCGTTGGTGGTGAAATAGGATTTGATACTGCTTCGTCTTCTATTACCAAATGCAATGCAGGGATTAGTTTTAACAAGCCAGATTTTTCTGCTGCACTTATGTTGTGAGTATTTAATTTGTTCTTTGCTTGATATGCTCGTTGTGTTGAAATTTGATTTTGTACTTGTTTGTTTCTTGAGCTTATAAAATGGAAGAGGATTAAGTGGGTGCCGTATGAGAATGCAAGTGGATTTCTGCACATTGGTCTTATGGCTGAACTTGCATAGGCTGTCGAGGCTTCCATAGCCATATTGTTGCAACACACCCCTCTGTTGTTCCATTCGGATGTACTCACCATCAACTTTGTCCGCTCTGCTATAAGCAAAGTGTCTTGTGCCTTTTTTGAGCGAAAGTTAAAGATTTTAGCTTCTGCTTGCTGCACACGATGTGGAATATTTCATCATACATCTCGAGTATCTAATCTGCAGTTTTTTCACTATCCATGTAGAACGGACAAGGGGCAAGCTGTGAGGGCATCTTACGTACATTCTGTGAATTCACCTAGTGGAACTGAAGTTGCCGCGGAGATGGTACACAGATTATCTACCTATGGAAACAGCTTTAGCATTGGGAGTGCTCACAAAGTCGATCCATTAACATCTGTGAAGACCAGATTTTCCGACGATGGGAAGGTTGCTATGCTTTGCCAGCGGGAGTGGAGGCCAAAATCACTTATTACTTTCTCAGCGGAGTATGACACAAAAGCAAAGAATCCAGTACCCAAGTTGGGTCTTGCCCTTGCGTTGAAGCCATAAAACTTCCGTCCTAATCCAACCAATTTTACCTGGTAACCTTGTTAAATTCTTTCAAAGGCCTAAAGTGTGCCCTTACATCTTCCTCACATCATTCCTGAGGACACTGGGAAATCAAACCCATTTTTGTCAGATTCATATTATGATGATAAATCTGAAAGAAAAATGTTACAGGATCATTGTTGCATAAGCTTCTTCAAGGTTCATTGACCTTTTATTACCTTGAAACTTGGCACAACATTCTTTTTTCAGGATATATGTCTCTAATGACTTGTTGAGCGTTTGGCAACAGCTTGTTTACTCGCATTTGCTTCCTACATAATGTCATGGATTTTCGAGTCTGCTCGTGTGATATCAACTTTAAGCTGTCTGATTCGTAAATTGCGTTTATTTTTAGTTTTGCATAGAAAGGTACCGTCTCAAAAATTCTTTTAGTATTACTGAACTGAAAGGAGATCCAAAGAAGTCATGGATAAATCCTACGTGAGTGGTCTAGATTTGCTTAAAGGCCGACCTTCTAGTTGAGAAAATAATGTATAATGCATGAAGATTGGATGGATAAGACATTGAATAACGAACTTAGTAGTTAACGGCAATAATAACATGCTAGTAAAGTTTGGTGAGCGCCTCAACTAAATTGACATTTATGGCTGCATAAATATTAAGGGTGTGTTTGAACTCTGTTAGTGTAATTAGGCGATGTAATTACTTTATACTTTCTATAAAATAACAGGACTGCTATAAACCCTATTATGGATCAGTTACAAGTTCATGGCAACCTCTTCTGTCGTTGAGAAAAGCCCCATTTTTAGGTTTACCGTACTAATTGCTGTAAAGACTTATAAAACAAGTGTTTACACTAAATTAATAAATAAAATGCGTGTGTGTTCAACTAAAAACACATATCACTTAGATATCCATACGTAGTATGATTTCTATCTTTAATATTTAGCTGCTAAGGTTAATTGGTCATTCATGTTAAGTGGTGTCAAAGGTAAAAGTTGAATCCACATCATACACTTTTTCATCACCTTGCTTGTCTTCATAAGGGTCCTCATTTCCACCAAATTAGTGTTTTTTTTTTTTTTTTTTGAGGAACTTGATGTGGATAAATCTACTCATCTAAAATTCCATTTTGACCAGTTGAACCCCGCATTGCTACTTGATAGGAAATGATGAGAACTTTTACGTACCGTGCTTATATTGACTTTGTCCATCACTAACCACCACTAAATAGAATGAAAAAGTGAACAAAGGTTATATTACATATATATGCTTGGAATTCGTCCTGCTTTTTGCGCTCATACAAGAAAAATACGAGAATTTCATAGCAAGACACAAAGTCCAGTAGTGAAGCAGCAATCAGTCGGGCAGCGTATTTCCCTATTGTACTTGAGTAAACCTGAACCTAACTATTTGCATATAAATTGCGCCAAACACACACTACTAGTTTAGAGACCTTATTAGATAGGGGGGACAAACAGAGATCACGCTACCTGCTTTTAGTCTCAGGAGAATCAAGAATTATGTTATACTTGAATAGCCAATTGCCATTGCGTCGGGACAACAGTTGTTTTAGACTTTTATATCTAAACAAAGCATGGTGAGAAAATATCAGCTGAAAATTCAAACATATAAAACATTAATTTATAATTGGCGAACTCAGAATAAAAACATCTTAACTTTTTATTTACTCTTAAAAGTGCGTAGGATTTATTATGCGAATTCAATAAAGAAATAGTTCTATTGTACTATAACGTCAATAATATGAATGAATCACATGTACATTTCGATGCGATCAAGTCTCAGTTAGGAGTGTGCATGATATGATATGATATGGTGCAAACTTTAAAAATTCCAGTTCAGTACTTTTGAATTTTAATTTTTTAAAATGTTATATGTACACTAATAACTAAATAAATTCGGCATACAGTTTTTCTTTCTCCGATTTCTGATTTTATTCGGTCGATAACTTCAGTAATTCAACTTGGACAAAGGCTTCTTACAAAGTTACCTAGCTCCTTTAATTTTCTTCTTGTTACATTTATAGTATGATCTTGATTAGTAATTCCGAGTAAACACGTTACTTAGTGATGTCCCTTCGCTGTCATGTGGCATATGAAATAATCAATAAAAGTTTTTGCATGCAAAAATTACTAAGAGGGTCTGTAAGGACGGATCTAATCATCTAATTATGGCCACTAAGTAGGGCCAACTTCGTACTTGGTGCAGTTGTTAAAAGTAATTAAGTACATATGGTTTGAGTAAGTAGGTAAAGACAACAATATTTTAATTAGGTTTTTAATTTTTTTGCTATTTTATTAACTATATATAATTTAGCTAATTAGTGTATATATATATATATATATATATATATATATATATTACATTATTTTGATATGATATTTGATATTTCAGTTGTTTTTTAATAAAACCAATTAGTGTAGGACACCAAAATATAATTTTTTTTTAAAAAAAAAATTTGACATAAATTTGGTTTATACCAAATTGTGCACACCTACTACTTGTCAAGCACATCAATTGTACCTTGATTTTCTCTTCTTAGGTTTGTTTGATAAAGAGAGAGGACACGAAATTGAAGATAACTAATTTTACCTGGGTCTCAAGATTTTTTTCTCCCTTTTTTTGTGTGTGTGTGTGTGTGTGTGTGTGTGTGTGTGTGTGTGTGTGTGTGTGTGTCTTAGTGCAAGGAGTATTTGTAACAGCTATAAAATGTGCAACTCATATATCGATATCATATTCTATTTATTTTCTTTAGTCAACTGCATTATGAACAAGGCATTAGTGAGTCGACAAAGTAAACTAAGCAAACGTACATTATGTGTACACTAATGACTGAATCTCCACAATATTTAATCAAACCTTCTTTAGAATGGAAGTAGGTAACCTATACCATTTGTTAAGAGTACTCCAAGACCATTTCAAAGTTCTACTTCGACCTAGCTATTTGATTTTCCATCGCATAAAAAGCATTATATATAAAAACCATTTCAAGGTTCGACTTTGCCTAGTCATTATGGTAGGTGAATGTACAATTGCACTAACATAATACTCCCTCATATGAACCGCTATCCGAAAGTGACGATGACATCGCATACTCCTACTATAAAGATAAAAGCAAATTGGAAAAGTTGATAACCAGGAAATAAGTTAATAGACCAGCAGAGGAAATGGTTTATTACTAGGCTAACATGATAACTCATTTTAATTACCAAATGATTATGGTTTTAGATTTTTATTATTTGAATTATGATCTCGTGATTGTTCTATTGAAGAATCGCTTAGTTTTTCGTCCCCTACTTATGGTATTATACATTGGCATTAATCTATGTGTCGTCAATTACAGCATATGGGGCTGTCAACATTTTAGTGAACAAGTTCAGGCTAATTTTAGTGAGTCACGAATAACATTTGATTTCAAACGACCAAGTTTTCCATTCATCGGATAACTTAAGCGTCATTTTCTGGGGACTGCAATATGCTCAATTGCTCATGATTTACATATGCATACAAGGAAGAAAAAAAGAAAATCTAAAACAGTAAAAGCTGAGATCAAATTGTTGTCATCGGAGACATTAAGTGATCGAATATGAAGGAAATATAGATGAAAGTCTGGGTATTCAATTGACCATAAAAAAGAAAGAAAGAAAGAAACGTAATGTTTTAGTGACCAATGAGACCCTTTGTAATTTCTATTTGAAGTATAATGAACACGCTAAGCTGATCTACTTTTGCATGCTTTTCTTAACCACATTTCAGAAGACTCCAAATACTAATAACCAAAGCTAATCAATTTACCTGTTCCCTCTACCATCACCTAACCCTCTTGCCTTTATCTTAACTCCCAACCAATTCCCAAACAAACTAAAGATATTATAAAGGTTCATTTTATACCTCTATACCAAAATCCCACCTTATCTTTTCTTTCTCTCTTTCTCTCCAAAACAAAAACAAAAGATTATGGAAACTTTGAACAACAAAGAAAATCACCATCATGATCATCATGAATACATTTTTCGATCAAAACTTCCTGATATTTACATCCCTAATCATCTTCCTCTTCACAAATATTGCTTTGAAAACATCTCCCAATTCAGTTCACGTACTTGCTTGATCAATAGTGCCACTGGTGAAACACACACATATGCCGAAGTTGAACTCACCTCCAAGAAAGTTGCTATGGGACTTTACAATCTAGGCATCAAACAAAGGGAAGTCATTATGCTTTTACTTCCAAATTCTCCAGAATTTGTGTTCGCGTTCCTCGGGGCATCGTTCCGAGGAGCAATTAGCACAACTGCTAATCCATTTTATACTCCATCGGAGATTACGAAACAAGCAAAAGCATCGAATGTGAAACTCATAATCACACAATCTTGTTACGTTGATAAAATCAAACGTTTTGCCGAGGAAAACGAGGTGATCATCATGTGCACGGATTCACCACCCGAACGATGCCTTAGTTTTACGGAGTTAATTACTCAATCAGAGAATGATAATTATAATTATGACATCGTCTTATCGGATATTAAAATCCTCCCTGAAGATATCGCAGCGCTACCTTACTCCTCTGGCACAACGGGATTGCCTAAAGGAGTAATGTTAACGCATAAAGGGCTAGTAACAAGTATAGCACAACAAGTTGATGGTGAAAATCCTAATCTATATTTACATAGTGAGGATGTAATTATGTGCGTCTTACCATTGTTTCACATTTATTCCCTCAATTCTATATTGCTTTGTGGACTAAGAGTTGGAGCAACTATTTTGATTTTGCAAAAGTTTGAGATCAAGGCATTAATGGAACTAGTGGAGAAGTACAAAGTAACAGCTGCACCAATTGTGCCACCTATAGTTTTGGCCATAGCAAAGAGTCCATTTGTAGATGATTATGATTTGTCATCAATACGGATGATAATGTCTGGGGCTGCACCAATGGGGAAAGAGCTCGAAGATACTGTTAGAGCTAAACTGCCGAATGCTGTACTTGGACAGGTAAAATACTACAAACTTATAAGTTTCCTCCATCATTTTCGAGTTTAACTCCTACCCACTGAGTATATAATGTCCTTTATACTATAGAATCTTTAAAATTTTAGATCACTAAAAAGATAATTATCGGCAACACAGTTCTTGAAAAGTAAATTTTTGTTATATGAAAATAAGATAAAGGTATTTGCTACCACAGGCAAAGATCACGGCCTATCGAATTAATGAAAGAGCAACTATAGTAGACTTATTATTTTAATAAGACATGTTATCTGTTCCGTTGCGGTGGGTAAAAATGACATAACAGTATAAACATTCACTGATTGCGTACAGAACTTAGTGGTAACCAAGTAAAAATAGTATCCCATGCTACCACAAGTTAACTGCAATGATTGTACTAATAGTCTTTATGATGCTTAAAAACTTTTTTATTTCATATTTCAAAACTAGATATGCATGGTTAGCAAATAAGCATAGTAATTTTGGTATGCTGCGACTTGTTATTGGATGACCATTTTAGTCTCATAATTTTTCCATGTGATCCATAGTTTATCTTGATAAGTAGGTCCAAACAATATTTTAAAAGGCGGGGTGTAAGGCGAGGCGTTTTACTTATAATGGGTCGAGGCGTAAGCCCCGAGACATGGGGCGTAAGTCCCATGGATCTTATTTTTTAAATTAATTTTAAATTAATAAAATAGCATAATGAGCCAAAAATATCAAAAGTACATAAAAAAACTTAAGAAAATTAAAAATAAGAAAAAAGATTTTAAAAACAAAAGATCTAACGTTTTTAACAATTGTAAGAAATTGAATAATGTTACATTTTTTATGAGATACAAATAAACTATAAGGCCTTAACTTTTAAACAATTAAAAATAAAAATTTGTTACTATAAAATTGCTTTTAAGTTGTATAATAATTGAAATCTAATAATTTTGAGTGACAGAAATAAACATGAAGACCAATAACAAGTGATTATATAAACATCGACTATGCATTTTCAGATTAAGTATACAGATAATATTCATCCTCATGATATTCTCAATTATAATACATGTAATATTATGTCTTGTTAATTAAGCTACACTCAATTTTTGAATTTGTATAGATGAATATAACTTCATATTTAAAGAAATTGTGGGTGAACAATCTTAATTAGGGAATTTGACAAATCATTTGTATAGGTTCTATTAAGCGAGTCCCGAGCGTTGAGCGTTAGGCGTGCTTTGGGCGCACCGTCGGGCGCTTGAGGTGTAAGCCTCACGGATCTAAGCCTCGCCCAAGAGTCTCAAGGCGTTTTGCAAATGCCCCACCCTCAGGCGAGTTCCAAAATAGCCTTTCAAAACAGTGGGTCCAAAGTACACTATTATTTATTGTGTGAATATGACACGAGAAGGCCTGATACTACTCCGCTTTTAGGGGTCGTTCGGTTGCTGTATAAGCAACTTAATACCCGCGCAAAACTCCGCACTAATTTAGCGCAGCGTTCGGTTGGTTTTCTGTGAAATTTTAATACCCGCATAAAATTAGTGCAACGTTTGGTTGCGTTTTTGTATATTCCGCATTATTAATACCCGCATTATTAATGGGGAAATCTATGTATTATTTTATGCGGGGTAGAAGGTGGTATTAATAATGTGGGTATTAATAACGCAGGTATTAAAATTTAAAATGACAAAAATGACCCTCATTAGGAGGATATTTTAAAATTTTATTTAAGGAGTAAATAAATATTTTAAATAATAATATTGTTTATTAATTTGTAATATATCAGTGATTCAAAAAATAATCCATACGTTATAATATATGCATGGTTAATACCCACATTACTAAACCCCGCGTTAACTAATACACGCATTATTAATACCACATTATTAACACACACATTACTAATACTCACATTATTAATACCCGCATTAATAGTTAATACCCGCGTAAATAATACCTTCAACCGAACCAACCCTTAGTTATTAATTGCCCGAGTCTGATCTGGTAAGGGGGACTCGATTGCAGTAAAAATTACTAGTACAAATGGTGATAGGAAAGATGGGCCTTGCTCTTTTGGCAAATTTGATATGTTAAAATGAAAAACTGTGGTCCATTTGACATTTGTGACATACGGTGTACAAAAACTACTAAAGTACTTGTTGAGCATTATATTCCATTTGGGTATAAGTTATATATACACAAATAGCATAAAGAATATTTTCTTATTTATATAATAATTGACTTGTTATATCAAATAATGTACTATATTTTTCAGATTATCAAAACATATTTGTTGTAAATAGTTGTAGTTTTTTAAGTATCTTAAGTTAATGGTGTAAAATACTATTCAAATATGCATAACTTTAAGTCTTTAGCATTTATTATGACATAAGCCTTATGATTTTGACTACGTTCGTATATATCCAACTCATGGTGCCCAAAGTACCATGTGATGATGTGAGTAAGATCTTGGTAGATGGTTCTTTTCACTAGCACTTTTACACTAATGATTAAGGGGATAATTGTTAATTAATGGATACATTTTGGAATTGTTGTGATCATCGTTAAAAGACTTGAATATCGATTTGACCCTTCAGTCTAAAAATGTCTTATTTTCCGGTTGATCTTTTCGCTTGGCAAACAAAAATTGATTTCAATGGGTTAACAATGTTAGCATACTTCTCAAGCTTAAGTAGGATATATAATGTGGTCGATACTTTTTAGTCTTCAGCTTCAGTAAACATGTTATATTTTCTTTATTACCTACTTACATGATTTTACTAAGAATCATCATGATTAATGCTCTACACTGATAACTGTCTTCAAGCCTCAACCAAGACGGGTTGCAAAGAGGAAAAACGAGTCATAGGTACGGTGTTAGGTTGAAAAACTTGACATTTGCATAGTTGGTAATTGTCCAAAAATTTTATTAATAGCAAACAATAAGATGAACAAAAGAAGACAACTTTTAAATAATAGTTATTACATTTCGACACATCAAACGTCAACTTTTTCAACAAACAAGACGGTATTAATTAGTGGAAGAAAATATACTCCCTCCGGTCCATTTTATATGATGTTTTGGGTGTTTTCACACATATTAAAAAAATTACCTTTTTGGCATTAATTAACAATATAATTGATCATATTAACCCTTATCCAAGCTATTATTACCTAAAGTTTCGTTTTACGTCATTTATTAGCAAGGGTGATATGGAAAAAAACCTTCTTCATTTGTGTAAAGATCAAATATTGTGGACCAAGAAAAATAGGCCAAAACATCATATATTGTGGACCGGAGGGAGTAACATATACAGCTAGCTAGCTGAATAGGCCATGGACGGGTATTGATCACAAACTAACATTATCATTTATAACGTGCTAAACTTAAGTATTAATTGTTGTGACCACTGACCATGTGAAAATAGGGATATGGCATGACTGAAGCAGGTCCAGTGTTATCAATGTGTCTAGCATTTGCAAAAGAACAGTTTGAAGTCAAATCAGGTTCCTGTGGAACAGTTGTTCGGAATGCTGAGATGAAGATTGTCGATACCGACACCGGTGACTTGCTTCCCCGGAATCATGCCGGAGAAATCTGCATTAGAGGTGACCAGATTATGAAAGGTATTTGTTGTTCATGTTCTAATCAGCGGATTAACTATAATGCATAACTGTCTATAGTAATCTTAATTTAGTAACTGAAATAACATTATGAATATTGTACTCTTCACCAACAAACAAGTGCCCAATGTGAGTTAGGTAGAGAGTGATTTGACGTATCAATAAACATAAAAAAATGGATATGTTTTTCTTCTTCTGATTAATGTTTAACATAAAAAAGAGTTTAGCCATATACACTATATCAAAATTATTAAAAAAGGAAATTTCATCGAACTAATTAATAACTCCCTAACTATTATATAGTTGTACTTAAATAGTAAGATCCTGCTCTTTACCAACAAGCGTCAAATACATTGGCGGACATGATGTGCTGTGTAAGTGACAGAATAATTTACATCTAGTATGGTTTTACTTCATTGTAGAAATTCCAGATGCTATACCATTTTCTAGCACTTAAAAGTTTATGGGTCCAAATGATGACTTTAGCTGTGGACTCATTACTGTGTTTTGGCCCAAGTTTAATATATGGGCCTATTAAAATTTAGCATAATGAAGTTGTGCCTTATAAATGTAAAAATTTCGTCCAGAGGCCACTTTTAATATCGGTATTTATTTTGAGGCCACTATTTTTATTGGTCTTATATTAGAAGCCACTTTTGGGCCTTTACTAAATAAACATTGACTTAAGTTCTGTTCATTGACTGAAGTTCATTCCATACGGCCCCTGGACAGAAGTTCCATCTTTAAGGACTGAACTTCAGTCCATAGGGTCCTGGATTGAAGTTCCATCTTTAAGGACTGAACTTCAGTCCATATGGCACTGGACTGAAGTTCCATCGTTAAGGACTGGACTGAACTTCAGTCAACATGGCCCTAGACTGAAGTTCTATCTTTAAGGACTGAACTTCAATCCATATGGCCTTGGACTGAAGTTCTATCTTTTAAGGACTGAACTTCAGTCAATATGGCCTTGGATTGAAGTTCCATCTTTAAGGACTGAACTTCAATCCAGGGCCCTGGACTGAAGTTCTATCTTTTAAGTGAAAGTGGCCACAAACTAAATATTTTGGTATTAGCGGCCTGTGTCCAAAGACCAGTGGCAAAAGTGGCCTTTCGTGCACTTACCCCTTATAAATAGGTTAAGGAAAAATTACATAAATATACTAGTTAAGACACTTAATTAGTCAATATAACTATAATTTAAAATATATTATTGAACATAGCAAATCCTAATAGGTTATCTACAAAATATAGCTATATAGGATAATTAAACAGATAAAGTACAATTCTTAGGCTTTTATTTTGGAAGAATGAACACAAAAGACACTTCTAATTAACTTCCCCTAAATTCTCTCCATTATCATACTTTTATTTATTTTAAATGTATATTTTCTCAATCTAGTCTCTTTCACCCAACAAATTAAGCTTTATTTTCTTTGTATAACTTTGTATAACGTTGTATATTTTTTTATAACTATATTTTCTTTCGTATTTCTATGTATCCACAACTGTATTTCTTAGTATATCTTCACATTATATAACGTTGTATAACTATATATTCTTTTGTATTTTTATATATCTACAAGTATATATCTTTGTATCTACATTTATTTTTTTGGTGGTTTTTTTTCGAGTGCGGCAGTGGATGGCAACGGCGGAAGGGCGGGGGAGGGATGAGATAGTGGTGGCTAATGTTTGTAGGAAGAAGAAGATAGAAAGAGACCCAATTTAGTAAGATACCATAATATTTTATAAATTTTTAAAAAAATATAGATATACTATATGAGCAAAATAATATAGCTATTTTATATAGCATAAGTCTCTAATATTGTTTATTTGTGTAAAAATCCATAGGTTAATAGGTCTGCTTCTACACTTGTTTGGCATAAAAATTTCCGTCAGGGGATCACTTTTCCCGTACTATTTAGTTGTCAGCCATTTTTAAAAATTATTTAGTTTTAGCTACTATATCAAACTTCAAACCTCCCATACGGAAGGTCTAAGGTTCATTTGCAAAAATATGACACGGGAGGCTTTGGTTTGCCAAAATACCCTCACTAAGAGATGTTTAGCGAAAAATGCCTTCATTAGTTTAATGAATTTTTTTTCGGACCAAAATACCCCTACAAACCAATAAAAAGACGCTCCCCAGTCCCTCCTCTTTATTTTCTCCATTCACGCTACCAAGAAAACCATAAAACTCCATTCTTTTTACAGATTGCTCTGTTCAAGAGAAGATTCAACGTAAGATTTCTTCAAGTTGCAAGGGTAAAGTTCTCTGCAACTATTGCCAAGAGTTTAAGCTCTGGTGCAATCAGCACCCTACACACACTTCTTGCCTATTGCCAAGACTCTATGGCCTGTTGCAAGTGCCAACTTGCAGAGAAAGTCTCTGCAACCCTTGGCTTCCAGCTAAGAGTTTAAGCTTTAATTTGGTGCAATGGGCACCTGGGAGAGACTTCTTGGCTATTGCCAAGACTTTAAGCCCTCTTGCACTGGCCAGCTTCAGGAAAAAAAATCTCTGCAAGTCTTGGCAATAACCAAGACTTTAAGTTCTGCTGCAAAGGGAAACTTACACTGAAAATCTCTAACGTATTGGCAATAGTCAGGACTTTAAACTCTACTGCAATGGGAGGCTTGTAGAGACTTCTTGCCTATTTCCGAGACTTTAAGCCATGTTGCCATGGTCTCTACAACTACAGAAAAAGTCTCTATAACTATTGCCAATAGCCAACACTTTAAACTCCAGCAGAAGGGGCAACTTGTACAAATAGTCTCTGCAAGTATTGGCAATTGCCAAGACTTTTACCTATACTGCAGTGTAAAACTTGCAGAGAAAGTCTCTGCAACTCTTGGCAATAGCCAAGACTTTAAGTTCTGCTGCAAGGAGGGCCTTACACAAAAAATCTCTTAGAGTTTGACAATTGCCAAGACTTCTACCTCTACTACAGTGAACAAGTTGGAGACAAAGTCTCTGCAACTCTTGGCAATAGCCAAGACTCTAAGTTCTGGTGGAAGCGATAACTTACACGGAACATCTCTGCAAGTATTGGGAATAACCAAGATTTTAAACTCTACTACAATAAGCACCTTGCAGAGAAAGTCTATGCAACTCTTGACCATGGTCAAGATTTTAAGCTCTATGCAAAACATGAATATCTAATAGCCATAGGCAATAAAAATCTTCAAATCATTGGAATCAAGCAAACACAAGAAAAATCCCAAATTTCCAGCACACAAAGAAGAAAGAAAGAGGCCAGGAATGTGGAAAGATAGAAGGAAACATGTTCAGCGTGAATTAAACAAGTTGTGACAAAATAGTCCTTTCATAAGGGCGGTATGATGTGGAGAGCATTTATTTAAAATATTTGTAAGTGAGGGCAATTAAGTGAAACCATGTCTTATTGAGGGCACTAGGTGAAATTTTTTGCTGAAGTTTAACATTGAATCTTAAAGTTTGAAGTTAAGCATAGAAGGTCTGAAGTTTAAAAAGTGACTAAAATCTAAATAATTATTAAAAAAATAGCTTAATTTTTATGGCGGGCCAAAAACTATTTCTGCAGTTCTCCTTGTTTTGCCCATGTTAAAATCATACCGGAAACACTAGTAAAACAACAACTGGCTTTTGATTATGATACAGGATATCTGAATAACCCAAAAGCAACAGAGGAAACAATTGACAAAGAAGGATGGTTACACACTGGTGACATTGGATACATAGATGATGACGATCAAGTGTTTATAGTGGATCGATTGAAGGAATTAATCAAATACAAAGGTTATCAAGTAGCTCCTGCTGAAATTGAAGCTATGCTAATTTCCCATCCAAATATAACTGATGCTGCAGTTGTGCCGTAAGTCCCTACTTTTACATTAGTGCATGACACATTTCTTGTTTTCTCAAACACCCCCCTCCCACCCCCTTCAATTTTTTTTAATAAAATAGACTAACCAAATGCTTGTCTTTTACTAGCCCCTTGTTTGGAAAAAATACTCCGATTATTTTGATCTTTTTACACGAAAAGCAGCCATGATAAGTCGTATTATATATCATGTAGGATGAAAGATGAGGTTGCAGGAGAAGTTCCTGTTGCATTTGTTGTGAGAGCGAATGGGAGCAAAGTTTCAGAGGAAGAGATTAAAAAATATGTATCCGAACAGGTAAATAGCATATCTTAACAATTACAAACATTTTTTTTTTCATCTGACAGAAAACATAATCATTTATTTATTTCCTTTTTTGGTTTGCTTAGTTAGTTTCCTTCCTGGGCAATTTCATTGAGTTCATTTTACTTTTCGATTTTGTAACTCTCAAAACATTTTCATCAACACTAGAATTTTTTTTTTTTTTTTTTTTTGGAAAAACTGTTGAAATTACGAACACTTTAGGTTACGTCAAACTCTTCAATGAATTAAGTCATAAAGAAAAAAAATTGCTTTTATTAGAGGTAAAGAATTTTAAGAGAACATCTTTCTTCAACAGGAAATGCTACTATATCTTTGCTCTCCATACAACATATACTCTACCTTCGTGATTACACATAATTAAACCTGATTGAGAGGCCACTAAAAATGTAATTGATGCAGGTTATATTCTACAAGCGAATCAATCGAGTATTTTTCATGGAAGCAATCCCAAAATCTCCGTCTGGTAAAATACTTCGGAAAGATTTAAGAGCTCAGCTTGCAGCAGGTTTATCTAGTTGATTTTTATCATCAAACAAATATTAAAATTTTTAATTTCACAATTCGAATTTGTACAATATAGAAATATGTATGCTTATTTGTATGTTGAACCAATGGAATCATTATCCATTTTGATAAATTGTCTATCTATTTTTTAAATTAGTTCAAAATTTATGGTTGGAAGTGCAATTTGCATGGTATGCATCCTTAAATGAAATGTCTTCAGAAAGTAATTTCATATTATTTTGTTGAGTGAATTTTAGTTTATCTTGATTTTTCATATTCTTTTGCGGTGAATTTTATTGGTCTAAGCTGATCACACGGGGTCCGGGCAAACCAACATTACATGTTAAAATTGTACAAGAACATAATGTCTAAACAAAGTAGGTTTAATTAGGTCCCTCCGTGCTCAGAGTTTACACGATTATAAAAATTTGCAGATTTTTTTTAGACAAGCCTACACGATTATACAAGAAATAGAATGGCAATTAATGATCCATTAGGATTAGATATCAATTTCTACAAATTCAGGAAACTTTGACTTTATTTATACTGTCAAATTGAGAATTTAGAATATTAAAAGAAATCGAAACTAGAAATGACAAAAGCGAATTAAATTGTTTAGAGAACTTCTAATAGTGATGAAAACAAAGGACAATCGACATCCCAATCATCGTGTTTCTAGTGAAATTATTAGCTTCTTGATTTTACTATCGTTACGCGTTGTTATTCTCGACCGATACTCCTATTATATCCACAACCACGCCTATATTTTTGTTTAATTTCGAAATCTTCGAAGAGCAGTTTAAAAGTGCAATTAGTGACCAAAACCAACTCTATATAATGGCAGCACGCTTTGTCTTATGATTGCATGTGAACATCATTTTCTATGTTTTAGACTTATATAGAGGATATGTCATTATATCCTCTAAATATTTTTTTTAGAGCAAGGGACTTTTGTTTTACATTAGTTAGACTACCATAGAGTGCTATTCATTGTCCTTTTCTATGAAAGCGATAACGTGGATAGGCTTCTCATATTGTCGAAAGGTTGAAGGCATCATCCCATAGCTTCAGGTTCTATAGTGCATGTGCATTTATCCAACTTGACAAGAAGCATAGACTCTAAGCAACGGGTTCACTTCGAATCCAACTATGTAGAAAATGAGACTAGGACAAATTAAAAGACAAGATATAGTCAGGCACTATATCAGTACACTTTTCAAAACGTAAAAATTAGAAAACAGTGAAAATAATAATTACATCTCATAAACGTAAGTTTTTTTAATATAGTAAAAAGAGCTTTTCCGCTAAAAGGAAAATACGCTATTTGGGATGGTTAAATATATACTCATATTAGAGTAGACAAACTCTGTCTACAATGTATGGAGAAAGATGATTTAAGGCACTATTATAGAACAATTCAAAGCTAAGCTACGTTTGAAGTACTGGATGTAAGCAAGAAAAAGAACGTGAAGTTTTGAATATTTTTGAGAAAATGAATTGACAATACATAGCGTATCAGTAGAAAAGTGTAAATCCTGAAAGGTGGCAGGCAGAAAATTAAGGCTATTGAAGTTGACCTCAGATAGTATTGACACGTTGGCTAATGGAAGCTGATGTGTCACCACTTGTTAAATTTTAGTGGGGGTGAACTGAGGTGAGAAATGAGATGCCCTCCCCAGCGTTCCATCTTTTTCTTCTTTGCTTTTCAAGTGTAGTGTTTCCAGTTTGTTGGTCAAACTGTTTGAAATACAAAGAATTCTGAAGTCAGCTCTATAATTGTCAAAGGAATAAATCTCCAGAAGCTTCTTCAGAGAATGGTCCCGTACAAAATAAGAATTAACAGTAAAATGAATGTTGCATTTTAGCTGCCGAACAAGTTTATGCACATATTGTGTTGGAAGGATAGTAGGTAAAACACATCATGCATGGTAATAGAGTCAGTTAAAGAAAAAGAACCGGTACATGTAAATCTTTACTTTGTAACCATTAGACAATGAAACTAGAAAGGGAATTGATAGATGAGTGACATTAAATAATATATCTTTATTGGAAGTCATGTAGTCAGAAGCACTAAAGTCAACTATCCAACTGATTTTATCAGAATGAGAAAGCATGCAAGAATTAGAATTGAAGATATGGATTTTAGGAATCAGAGTTCCAGCAAAATTGGCAGAGCCCATGAGATCAGATGGATGGCCAGAAGATTCAGGCATCTGAGACTGCTGAAGCATTGAAATCAATTGAACATATTCTTGGTTAGTCAGCCCTAGGCATTCAAGTAGCCTGATTGCCCAGATTTGCAACAGTGTTGTGACTCATAACTGAAGGACCAGAAACACTAGAAGATCTCATTCCATAATCATAACTAGAGCTATCATTGTATCCAGACATCCCAACATTATGAGTAGACCCAGAATCAGATAAGCATAACTCATTAGAAGTGACATGAGCAGTTGTTCCCTTTCCTTTATCAGGCCTTGGAGCAGGATTGAGATTAGACTCAGGTTAACCATTAAGTTTATAGCAATCATCAATGAGATGGCCAGATTTTTTGCAATATATGTATAAGTAGTTGGACTCATTCTGATTGAAGTTGACCTTTTGGTTATAATTCCTTTGGAAAAAATTATTAGACTTATTGTTGGAATTAGGCCTCTGAGGAGCTCTAGCAGAAAAAAAAAATTCGCTGAGAAAAATTGGGATAAACTCTGCCATTTCCATTGGAATAAGAAAAAGTTGCATTGAAAGAGGCTGAGTCTGGAGAAAACTAAGAATTAGAGATGATATGTCTTTGACTTTCATCCTGAAGCAGGATATTGTATATAGTATCAAGAGAGAGAACTGTCTGCATCATTAAAATGCTTCCCCTAATACTGACATACACTTCATTTAGGCCCATGAGGAATTGATATAACTGATTTTCCTCATCTTCCTTTGCAATGCAGCCTTGGCAGTATAAGTAAAAGTGTATGCTTTTGCTGCTACGAATAGTTCCCAACTCATCCCATAATCTTATCAATTTATTGAAATAGGAGGCTATGTCAGATGTCCCTGGACAGTTGATACTAGTTACTTCTTTATTTCAAATATTTTGGTTCCACTCACAGCCCCATACCTTTGGTTAAGCAGACTCTAAACACTCTAAGCAATTTCAGAGTACTTGACACTATCATCAATTTCGGGAGACAAAGAATTTGACAACCAGTATATGACTAAATTTTTGCATCTTTCCCATTGTTTCACATGAGGTGAAGAATCAGGGGGCCTAGGACATGAGCCATCAACAAATACTATTTCCTAGATGATAAGGAGACGGCCACAGTCCTCTTCAATCCCCAAAAACAAATCTCGAAAAAGGTACAAGCACTAACGAGACTCCAGGAATAACTAAAGAATGAATATACATGGAGTTACAAGCATCGAGTTAACTCACAGAGTTAGGGTTAGGGTTAGTTAAAGGATGAGTGTCATTTGGATCGAGCCACTCGTAGGAATACCATGACAACTAGTACTAATGACTATAGTGAACAAAATTTCTAAAATTATGCAACGAATAAAATGTTGAGTTATGAATGAAGTTACCAATTTCCTTCGCAACCGGAAGGAATCATGACCTTGATAGTTGATGATTTCTTCAAATCACTAGAAAACACAACCAAAAACTCTGTAGAATAACCCTAGAGCCGCTGGAACCACAAAAATTGCAAATGAATGTCTCCGCCAAAGACTCAAAAGAAAAACTCTGAAAAATCGCCGGAAAATAAAAATTACTCGACAAAAAACTCAAATTGGAATGGAAACTGAATCATTGGAAAACTCAAACATCGTCAAAAAAGTTCTAGGGTAACATCAGACGATTCAGAAGATCGAGATAAACCTAGATCTATCCTCTGATACCATGTTAACATTCATATTCGTGATCAATTATGCAATTTGCAGTTAGGGTTTGAAGAGATGAATATTCCTGATGGGCCTTTTCTATTTATCATGTACAAAGTCCAATCCACCAACTCACTAATTTGAAAATAAAGCTATACAACTTATACAATAAAATGGGCTAACTACAGCTAACATTTATAACTAGATAAATAATTGAAATAGGCTAGTTGAGCTTCTTGCTTTGTAGCTTTCCTTTTCGGTCCAAAAGCTAAGTAATTTGATAATCAAACAAACATGAGTAATTATCAATCGAGTTTAAGTTTGGTGTTCCGTCGCTGTACTATTTTTTTACACCATCAGGTAATATTTATTCCTAATTTAGTTTTCTTTTCCTAAAATTTAAATATTTATATTTTCTTTTTCTTTTTTTTCTTTCTCGCACCCCCCAATCCCCACCACCCAAACATCCCACATCTTCGTCAATCACAGATTCTTAATTAATTATCTGTCATTTTCTTTTTTATGCCTTTGATCCCTGTATATCTGAGGAACTCTTACTCGAGGACGAGTTTTGGACAGATTTTGTTGTTTGATGTGGCAGCACAACAAACAGCGCGCAAAATAATATATCTCTTATCAAATCATCTATATAAAATTCTTTATCACCTTAATAGTTACTAACATTTACATTCTCTATTTTCTTGGATAGGACTCTATGAACTTTTCCCCTTCTCTTTTTGTAATATTTCTCCACTACTCTTAGTCATTATTTGCCTCTATGAGATTTTTTAATGTTTTCATTCATCTGCATATCCATCATGAATTGTACTAAAATCACAATTTGGACACTTCACTTATTTCCTTTTGTTTTCAGTGCCTCTCCAAAAATTAACGAAGCTCCATGTGCGGCAAAGGGTACGGTACGACTTGTCCTCAAGCAACTCCTTGCACTCGTTCATCCTGCACCAGCTTTTGATAGACCTTGTTCAAAGGTGACAAAGGGTCCTATGCAAGTAACTGGAACGGACAGTTCCATACAAATTTTCATCCAATCTCATAAGAAAGAGATGCACATTTTCTTCTTCTTTCTTCTTTTCCTAGGCAATGTGAGATTACGTGAACTTTTCACATGAACACGTCGAAAATGGCTAATAGTTTTCAAGTTCTTCCTAGAGAGACGATAACTTTCCATAAATTAGTCAAGACCTTTATGCTGCATCCGGCAAGTACTACCTTCAATCTTGAATTCGCGGACCATTACCCATAGAGAATCTCTCTTAGATGCTCTCCCACAGATCTCGATCCACCTCAATATGCGAGATGATGGTCCAGAAAGTGGGTTCAATGGAATAGCGAATTGAAGATACCAACATGGAATTTATCGTCCATCAGTCATCTAGATTTGCAAACCTCTCATCAGGTTTCGGTTAGGTTCTATCTTCGTAACCGAATGGTTCGCAAGGCTATTCAAACTGACCTTTCCTATTCGTCATAATTTTCACCAGTTAAAGAAACTTGGGTGATTATCAAGCCATGATAGTAGTTGGACGTGATGTTATACGGTAAAATTATTTCCCATTGACCACTTTATTCTCGGGTGACGGTGACAGCCATTTTTGTCGCATGATATGATACTAGATATTGTTATTTCATCTACTTTAACCTCATATTTATGCTTCTAATGGCGTTATATTGCAGTGCTTCAAATAAAATTTCTTTCATTTGGTTTGTTTTATGTTATAGGGACTGTATTGATGAGATGACACATTTTGGAGCATATTTGATTGAAATCAAGTGCTTTGAAGTCTGAGTAGAATCTCTCGAGGGTCGTTCAAATGAAGACCGGAACAAAAAATAACAAAGCCAAAAAATTTCTATGACCTCACATCGTGTAGCACGCCATATGGCTGCATGACATGAAGCATTGCTGAAAAGTCCCGCGACACAGTTTCTCAAAATTCTCATAAAATAAAGAAGACAATGTTTTGTGTGATTAATGTTATACTTTGCTTATTTTCAGGTTACAAGAGTTCATACAAGTCAATAACTGAATATTAAAACTAAGAGAGCATAATTGGAGTCAGAGTGTGTGAAATACAAATGCAACAGGACAGGGCGCCTCGCACTGATGCAGTGGGCGATCGCTTAATGAGATTTAGAAGGACTTCAACTTGGAACTCAGGATGGGGGGGCCCACCCTGATGCAGAGTTGGCTGCCTAATAAGAAGCTGAGAGATGCAAAACTGGAGCTCAAGATAGGCGACCCACCCTAATGCAGTAGGCGGCCTCCTAATGAGATACTAAAAGGTTGAAAATTGGAATTCAGAAAAGGCGGCCTGCCTCGATCTCAGGATGGCCCACCTATGAAGAATAGGCGGGTGCCCCATATGAAGGCACGCTCCGCCTCAACCTCAAGAACAAAGACTCAAGTCAGCCACATCACAAAGGGCAACCTTCCTCTGTCATTAGGCGGTCGCCCATGCCGAAATTGGAAGTTTTGTAATTATATTTCAAGCATAGTATAAATAGAACATGGTAGGGTTTTAACATTATTCTATTCTACTTTCAAACTATTACTACTTTGGGCAAGACTTGAGAGGCAAGAAATAAGGTCTTTCATTCATTTATAAGAATCATAACTTGTACTTTTGAATCTTAATTCAATACATATTACATGTTTGATTGCTTATCCTCAAACCCCTAGTATGAGTAGCTAAACTCATAACTAGGGGTGTAAACATGCTATAGTGGTAGAAATTCAATGGGTATTGCTTAAATTCATTAAACTTAACATGGTTTTTATTACCTAGCTCTTATAACATCAAAATCATAACCTTATTGATCGTGACATTGGGTTTACATGTCTATTTTACTAGTTAAAGACTTAGGAGAGATTAACTAGTTTAGATTAGTTGAGCTAGCAACGACTTGGGTCTTGTTGGCTATATTTAGCCTGACCCATCTAAAAAATGTTAAACTCGGGACAGTCTTCTTTCGTTGGGACTATGAGTTAGACCTTTATGCGCCAAGCTATGGCTCTGGCGAGCGTAGTGAGGTAGACCCCTTTTAGGCCTAGCAGATTCTAGGGGTTACCTTAGAATAACTCGACCATATTCATACCTGTGTCAGCTAGGTGAAAGTACTTTACCCATGGGATGAACACCGTTATAGCCGTTTAGCCCCTGGGTTTCCTATTATTGAATCACAACCTACACTTTACTTACTTGTTTGCTTAGTTTATGGTATATTTCAGTCCAAAACAACCTATACTTCTAGGACTATCAACTAACACTACTTGCATATCTATGTACGACGCTCTCACTTGAACGACCTAGTTCTCGTAGAAAATCAACCCCGACTCATATTGGGTATATATATATCTTTGACGACCGCCCATCACTATTATGGTGTAGGATTGAGCGTGGATCATCTTAGAACATAACTATGAGTGGCAAAATCACACATTCTAGGGTTGATTGAACCACTCCACATGCTTGCGTGTTTATGAATATTATGTTATTAATGAACCTTGTTAATTCTTCCTACCTATGTTGTTTATAAATTTCATGTCATTAATTGGTGGGATCCCCAACTAACTGTCCCATTTATTCTGGTGATTGATAGGAATAGATTCATGAGCTATGGTTAAACATATAACATTATTTCAACATAAAACAAAGGCATTTCTTAGGTTATCAAAAAGGTGAATTATGACTGAACCATAAGTGTACTCTTGTCTATCTTCATTTAGCTAATTAGAATAATTGATTAGTGAAAGTTACGATTACTTAATGAAGTTAGTAGTTGTAAACTTGGAGCACTTATTCAATAGAAAGTCTTAAGGAGAGTTGGCGAAATCAATCGTAGACTTTCCATCTCTTGAATTAAATCTATCTTTCCATACCTTTTATTTACTTTCTTATTTAGTAGTGTTAGTATAAAACCAAACTAAAGATATAAACTCGAAGTTGATAGGGTACATAATTTGGTTAGATTAACGGTTAGGAATCGTGTTTTCCGTGGGATTTGATCTTAAAATTTTAAGTACCGAGTTATATTTGTCGCGCGACAAAGTCCCTTTATAGGGCGTAGTTGGGTGTGATCAAATTTTGGCGCCGTTGCCGGGGAACACCATGTATTTCTAGCTTTTACGATAGCTGAGTTGTTAGTTCAATTAACTTCGCCTCTGTACAGATTTGTTCAGTTTATATAATTTTTTTTAAAAAAAGAATATTATGGCATCAGGAAATTATATGTGGCTACTTGATGGTTCATCTTATTGTCCACCTTTGTATTCTAATTGTGGAGGAAAACACCCATGACAACATTGTCAAAAATATATTATGTGTAATATGTGCGGTGGTCAAGGTGGTTATTATTATGGTTGTGTTCATACATCTTATTCTTCCCCGACCCCCTACTATAATGGTTCTTCTTTCTCTTGTGATAATAATAGGTGCAATGAAGTGGAGGACGCCGAGAGAAAATATGAAGCTGACCTGAAAAATATTCGAGATAGACATAGAACACAACTGTGCCAATTGGAAGCTCAAGTGAATCAGTTGGCGGCACTTGTTGAAAGAAAATATAAGGATGACCTGAAGAAGATCCGAGAAAGGTGTCAAGTTTTTATTCGCCATTTTGAAGTTCATATAAATGAATTGGATGAATTCTTTGGAATTCAACAAACTAATAATGTGGTAAGCAGCCAAGAAAACATTGAATTAGAAGAAGATATCAATGATATAATTGAAGAGCTAAAGCTTGAATTTTCGTTGGAGGGGATAATAGTTAAAAGCTGACCAACTAGCCGTATGGTGTGGGAAGATGCCAATGATGAAGATACGGTACTAGAGTCAGACATGAACATTGAAGCTGAAATTTCACTTGACTATAACTCGTGCCAGAATGAGGATGTGAGTGATGAATTAAAATATGAGCGGATTGCACCACATTCTAGACACTTCTCCACATTGTCTTTAGAGAGAGACATGAAAATTTATCCTTCTGAGCGAATTGAAGACTTGAAGGATGAGGTATATGATGCTTACACTCTAGAATTTGCATCACCATCTAGGCAAGATGACAATCCTCGTTTGAAGGCCAAGGAGACAATAAGGTATATTTGGTGCTTGGCCAAAAGCATAGTCGAAACTTTGAAAATATTCCTAAGTTGGCAGCCACATGCATAAGAAGATGCTTACTTTTTAGCTTGAAAGAACTTGAGCCATCTCAAGACCATAACCGGATAATTGAGTTACAATTGGGGGAGACAATTAATAAGCTCGAGATGGAGGAAAAAACATTGATGTTGGGTTATGTCGTGCCACGACATTAAATAAGGCGCTTGTTGGGAGACAAACCAATACTTATTCTTTCTTTAGTTATTCATTTATCTATTTATTAGTTTGTGTCTAGCTATTTATTGTGAAGGATGTTACTTGGTGAATTTATTTATTTTGCAGGTTCGGGATAGTTTGGAGTCTAAGTGTGGGGTGCTTGCAACCTCGTACAATTGAATGTTAATATCCTGCTTGGTGAAGTTTGAGTACCCAGCGCCCTAAAAAAGCTCACAAGGACGATATTCATGCTTAGAGCCCCAGGGAGATTCTCTATCAGATCACCCTTAGTTTTTATTTTAATATATTGAGGACAATGCATGATTTTAAGTCAGGGGTGGGAGTCTTTCTATTTGTGCTAATAATTTTTTTTTGATTTTTTTATGCATTGGTTCTTGTTCAAAGTAAGTAGTTTGAACTGGGTGTAGGGTAGATTTCTTTTAGGAGTAGAGTACAGTAGATGAAGTAAGTCTTGGCTCCACCGTTTGACTAGTTTTATATTGATACTTAGTTTGAGGTATGTGAACTTCATGCATATATTCTATCGTGTTCCATTTTGCCTTGAGAAATGTTGAGTTCACTTGTTTGACGCCTACAATCATGATTTTGACTCTAGACTTGCTTAAGAGTTTGCTTGTGTTTGCCTTTATTTCAGAGCCCGAATTGAGCCGTTTTGAGTAGGTTATGTTCCATATGTGTGAGGATTTAATTTCTTCTTATTTAATACTTGATGTCTAGAACTTGTCTGATGTGTGTACAAAGAGAAATGAGAAGTTTACTCGGTTAGGAAGTGATATAGGCATTCCTTTCAAAGCTAATTTATTTGAAGCTTCAGAGTTTACCAATGAATTTTGACCTTAGCTAACCCCAATTGAGCATGTAGCCTTTTCTTGGATAGCTATTGAGATTCTTGTTTCTTGTGTTGAATAACTATAAGTTTGTTTGTAGTGTCATGAGTCTAAAAGGATAGAGAATGAAGTGGGAAGTTTGTGGTTGTTTTCGGAAAGATGAAAGGTGCTTTAGGAAGGCGCTTTTGGTGGGATCTACTAGAAATTAATAAAAATAAAAGAAAGTGAAAGCTTTAAAAATAAAGGAAAGAATTGAAATAATGAAAAAAATTGTGAATCATTATCCCTCCCTCCCCCCACCCCCCAAGCTTTGCTTAACGTCGAAGGTCGGTGAAAGTTGAAATATGTGATTGTAAAAGAAAGGTATGTAACGAAATAACTTGAATTTGATGTGATGTATTAAAATTGCTTGGGATAGTTAGTCACTATTACCTAAATATATCCTACCGCCATATAGCTTATAGTACAACCAAAAGAAGTCCTAATTGATCTTAGCTGAGTAGATGGATATTAGCCGGGTCTTACACTAAGGGCAAACCTATGGTACGTCTTATGTTGCATATGAGTTCGTTTATGAGAGTGAGTGCTTCATTTATATCTGAACTTTTAGTTCATGTTCATTCTCTTGTGTAAATTCTTTCTCTAAAGTTGATTGTAAGTGAGGGCACATGATTCGCAACAAGCGAGCTTTTTTATTAGTCTCTCAAGTAAGATGAACACTTATAAGACTTTTAGATGATTTTGGAGCCGTTTTGTGAGATTTGGAGGTTGATATTATGTATTTGATAGTTTTTAAATATTCTTGACATGGATTTGTGTGAGTAAAGTATGGTTAGTTCATATACAATTTGCTAAGTGTGTGTATAAATCCAAGTCATTGATGAGATCTGTTTTGGAGAGTCTTGAGTTTAAAGGTTTACATAATGACGAGCATCACAATTGCCATATCAATGTTCTTTTGGAGAACAATCTCACAATTGAAGCAAGCAATGAAAACCTGGCTCAAGAAATACAATTTTTGAGATGACTCTCTCTCTCTCAAATGGTATACAAATTAGAATGTCTAATCAAATTTAATCCCTACTAATGGGTCAAGCACACAATAAAATAAAAACCTTGGCCTACATTAATTACATAATTACATAAATATCCTTCATTAAATTGATTGATTAAAAAATACAAGTATTCTCCTAATTATAAGAATATATATGCAGCGGAAGCAGTTCAAACATCATACTCACATGTATTCTAGACAAACTAGTAGCAAGCATCCAGTTTTGCAATAATATAAAACGGAATACCCGTTAAAGCCCACACAAAGACCTTCAATAACCTTGTTGTCCAATTGCTCCAGCTTTCCACGGTCTTCTGTTGTGTACCCGATCAATTCCCGGACCAACAGTACTTGGGTGGAACAAGTGCTTCAGAGAAAGAGGGTGAAAAATATGTATTTTCGTGTGTCTGCAGTGGAGGCCGAAATCCTCCTTTTATAGGTTAAGTTTTGGGGTTTAAAACCCTTCTCCAAAACCTGTTAGGATTTTTCTTTTCCACCAAACAACTTTCTCCCGGTCCAAATTGGATTCGGTCACAACAGGGACCACAGAATCAATTAATAAGGCTTCCAATTATGGAATTAATTCTTTTTCTCTAGAATTAACCTTTCCATAATAAATTACAAATTATTTCCACTAGAAATTCGTAATTGCACTCCTTAGATGAATTTCGAATTCTTCCATCAAATCTTATTTAACTCCCCACGTTAAGATTACAGACACCAATCAATAACATTAAATTACTGACAACTTAATATATTGATTAAATGAATATCCTTTAGATTTCCGCTTAACTTATTCCATGTGCCGGATACAAAATCCACTAGCTAGGTTTACACATAGAAGCTTATAAGCTTTCATAAAGGGATGTCATCAATCTCTATAGCGAGACGTGGATTCTATCAACTAGTTATCACTTCGCAAATGCACATTATCATCATCCAACTTATCAGGAATTATTTGACCCAAATATCCTGGACCTCACCTATTGATAAATCAAGACAATGAATAATATACATCACTCATAATAGCTATATCAAGATTAAGAGTATAAGTACATCTGATGAGCTAGAGAGTTTGTTTTATATAGTCACTATAAAAACATTTATCTCTACTTGGTCCGTTCAATACACATAAAGCGCACTAGCACAAGAAGTTGGAACTATACCGTTCCCATAATCAAGATAAATTATATATAATCTTGTACTACAATCATACCGATGGTTTTGTCCAATTTCCATCTTAGATTGCGAACACTACTTCATTATTTATAAGAACCGATGATTTAATCTTCCGTGTATAAGCTTGGCTCTACACACTAAATCAACTACTGTATAAATAATAGGACACACATAACACAATTGATCTAAATAAATAATACTTTATTATATTTAATAAATGTATAAAGCAACAATTGTTTAACAAGAAATAATCTAACTAACAACCGCATGGTTATTAGTATATTTTCCAACAATCTCCCACTTAGACTTATAACCATGCGTCTACAACTCTAAGACCAAAACCCTCTACATGCCTATCAAAAACCTCTTTTGGCAATGTCTTGGTAAAAGGGTCTGCCAGGTTGTCTGCCGACGCAATCTTTAAAACCTTCACCTTCCCCTTCTTCACGAACTTCCTAATCACATGATATTTGCGATCAATATGCTTTGCACCTCTGTGGTTCCATGGTTCCTTCGAATTTCCGACCGCACCAGTATTATCACACCATAGTGCAATAGGTGCCCTGGGAGAAGGAACTACTCTCAACTCTCGTAGAAAGTTTCTGAGCCAAACAGCCTCTTTGGATGCCTCACAGGCAGCCACATACTCGACTTCCATGGTGGAATCAGCAATACAACTTTGCTTGACACTCCTCCAACTTATGGCTCCACCTCCCAAGGTGAACACATATCCAGAGGTAGATTTTATGGCATCCCTATCGTTCGAGAAGTCTGAATCCGTGTACCCATTAGGCACTAGATCATCCGAATGATAGACCAGCATATAGTCTCTAGTCCTTTTCAAATACTTGAATATATGCTTGACCGCAGTCCAATGCTCTCGCCCAGGATTAGACTGATATCTGCTAACCATGCCAACGGCAAAGCAAATGTCAGGTCTAGTACACAACATCGCATACATAAGACTCCCTACAGCAGATTCATAAGGGACCGCCTTCATGCTCTCCTTCTCTTTTTCAGTCTTAGGAGACTGTTTCTTAGAAAGAGCAATTCCATGTCTGAAAGGTAGAAAACCTTTCTTGGAATCCTGCATAGCGAATCTGGCAAGAATGGTATCAATATAAAGAGCCTGAGATAAGCCTCACATCCTTTTCTTACGATCTCGCAGAAGCTTGATCCCAAGGACATGAGCCGCTTCTCCCAAATCTTTCATATCGAAATGCATGGACAACCACTCCTTAACTTTTATCAACATGCTTACACTATTTCCAATGAGCAAGATGTCATCCACATATAATATCAAGAATGCCACTTTGTTACCCTCCCACTTTCTGTAAACACAAAACTCGTTAAAGCACTCCTTAAAACCAAAGGTCTTAATTGCTTTATCAAAACAAGTGTTTCATGCTCTAGATGCTTGCTTAAGTCCACAGATGGACCTATTAAGCTTACATAATAGGTGTTCTTTGCCATTTTCTTTGAAACCATCTGGTTGCCTCATATAGATGCATTCTTCAAGACTTCCATTAAGGAAAGCTGTCTTGACATCCATTTGCCAAATCTCATAATCATAATGAGCAGCAATGGATAAGAGAATCCGAATAGACTTAAGCATGGCTACCGGCGAAAAAGTGTCGTCATAATCGATACCTTCTTTTTGAGTAAACCCTTTCGCAACAAGCCTAGCTTTATAAGTTTGCACTTTTCCGTCTACTCCTCTCTTCTTCTTATAGATCCACTTACAGCCAACGGGTTTGACTCCCTTAGGTGGTTCTACAAGATCCCAGACTTTATTAGAGTACATGGACTCCATTTCAGATTTCATAGCAACAACCTATTTGTCAGCATCTTGATCACGTAGTGCCTTGGCGTAACTTCTCGGCTCGTTATCCAGCTCTTCTTCCGGGAATTCAATACTTTCGTTATGAAATTCCCCCAAGAGCGTTAACTTTGCCGGTACTTTTCTAATTCTCCCACTACGACGTGGCACTACTGTATCAGCATCAACATTTTCAAGTTCTTGTGGCTGAGCCACAACCTGATTGGGAAGAACAGCATCGATATTTTCTTCACCACCTTGCGGGATGACCATATCAATAGCTTCTTCCTCTATAATGTCTTGCTCAATAGCACTCCCACTACTTTGGGGCAATGGAGCGTCAGGCACTACATGTCTATTAACGTTTCTCCCACTACTCAAATGCAATGGAATGTCAACATGATCTTGTGGGGTAGTATTTTCTTGATTATTTTCGGATGGATTTTCTGTTAATTCTTTGCTCAATTCCTGTAAAACTAGTTTACTTCTAGGAACTCGGTCTACCATAAAGTCCTCCTCAAGAAATCTAGCATTTGTACTAACAATCACCTTTTTCTCTTTAGGACTATAAAATAGACCGCCCTTTGTACCTTTTGGATAGCCAACAAAAATGCACACTTCTGTTCTTGGTTCCAACTTGTCAGTTTTCGCTTTTAGCACATGTGCCGGACATCCCCAGATATGAATATGCCGCAAACTAGGCTTATGCCCAGTCCACAATTCAATGGGTGTCAAAGGTACTGACTTAGAAGGAACAAAATTCAGAAGATAACATGCAGTTTCTAAGGCTAGTCCCCAAAATGAAGGAGGCAAATCTGAATAACTCATCATTGATCTCACATTTCCATAAGAGTCCTATTTCTTCTCTCCGCTACACCATTTTGTTGTGGTGTCCCAGGTGCAGACAATTGAGACACAGTCCCTTTTTCTGATAAGTAACTAATGAACTCCGTAGAGAGGTACTCACCACCACGATCAGATCGCAATGTCTTGATATATTTTCCATGTCGCTTCTCCACTTCTGCCTTAAATTCTTTGAATTTCTCAAAGCATTCAGACTTACAGCGCAACAAATAAATATATCCATACTTTGAGTAATCATCAGGGAAAGTCACGAAATACTCAAAACCACCTCTTGCTCGTATGTTCATTGGACCACACAAATCAGAATGGATTAATTCAAGTTTATCACTGGCTCTATTTCCTTTTGAAGGGAACGGTCTCTTGGTCATTTTACCTTCTAAACAAGATTCACAGGTTGGTAGCGCCTCCACTTTCAATGAACTCAAAAGTCTATCCTTGACCAACCTTGAAATCCTATTCAGATTAATACGACCTAGACGCAAGTGCCATAAATATGTCTCATTCAATTCAGAAGAACGCTTTCTCTTATTAGGTAGAGTAATGTTAAGTTTAGGAGATATATCAACAACAAAAAGGCCATGCAACAATGTACCAGAAGAGATAAAACGTTTATTAAATTCAATAACGCAAGAGTTATTTGTAAAATAAACTGAATATCCATCTCTTATTAAGCTAGAAACTGAAATTAAATTTCTTCTAACGGAAGGCACATATAAAGCATCCTTTAAGACTAAAACTCTATCACTACTGAACGAAATACTAATATCTCCTACTGCTAAAACTTGAACTCTAGTGCCATCCGCGAGATAAATGCAAGCTTCATCTTTACTTAGCCTCCGTGTTTCCTGAAACCCCTGCAAAGAATTGCAGATATGATTAGTGGCTCCCGAATCTACACACCATTGAATGGTAGATAACGCCGCTAAACATGTTTCAACAACAAGTAAATTTGAATTACCTTGCTTTTTCAGCTTTGCGAGATATTCAGGACACTGTTTCTTATAATGCCCTTTCTGCTTGCAGTGAAAACACTTACCCTTAGGCTTTTTCACGCCACCAGCAGCACTACCATTAGCAGCCTTAGCATGATGAGACTTTTTCTTCTTCTGTCCACCTCTCGGCTTAGAAGACGAACCTTTCTCAACATTAAGTGCAACAGGTGGAGCTTGTTCTTTTATTATAGACTCAGCCGCCTGCAGCTCATTCAACAGCTTCGCCAAATTAAAATCCAATTGATTCATATTGTAATTCAGGCGAAACTGCTGAAAACTGTCTGGCAGAGACTGTAAGATCATCTCCACTTGTGTCTCTTTGTCAATGGCTGCTCCAAGGACCTCTATTTCATTCAGAAGACTCATCATCTTCAAAACATGGTCCCTTACAGAAGCACCTTCAGCCATTTTAGTATTCATAAGGGTCCTCATGGCCGTCTACTTCTGTGCACGATTCTGAGCCCCAAACATCTCTTTGAGACTTTCCAGAATGTCATAAGCAGACTCCATGTTCTGATGCTGATGTTGCAGAACATTCGACATGGAAGCCAGAATGTAACACAGCGCCATCCCATCAGCTTTAACCCATTTAGCATAGGCTGTTTTTGCCTCATCAGTAGCATCCTCAGCAGGTTTTGGGGGCACTCAATTTCCAGTACAAACTTGTACTCCTCAGCAGTAAGAAGGATATCAAGGTTTCGTTTCCAGTCAATATAGTTAGGACCCTCAAGTTTGTTTTTGGGAGAGGATAGCACTTAGGGGGCTGAATGAAGACATAGCTAATCTGTGGGATATAATAATATAATTAGATCAACTCAGGTCATGTAACATTGAATAATGAAATTCAAATCACATCACACATATATTTTCATACATTTTGAATAGCCAAATTCGTTGGGAAAAAATAACTATCCATGTACCATATACATACAATGTCAGATTTCACTCATTAAAGTTAATAGATCTAACTCAGTTGGAGAGTCTACTATCAATTTAATTCAAGTGAATATCAATTATGTAACAGCCCTAGTCTCATTGACACAACATGTAATTCTCAGTTGGAGAGATATATACAAGTCATCAAAAACTAGTGATTAAACCTAGTATACCAATAGTATATTTATCCGTTGGGGAGGAAGACCATATTGTCAACACGTAAATATATTATTTATACTAAAATTTAATCATAGAGAACTCAGGGATTGATCCCTAACACCATATGATTATCACAGATTCGTTTTCTCTTAAAATTAAATTTCAGAAAATAGAAAAACATCCAAAACACCATCTTAACGACCAAAAACCGACCTTGGTCATCGCAAACGATGAACCTACCAAATTTCAGGTCAATCAGAGTCTGAAATTTTCAAACTCCAAATCTGTGACCAAATCGGTTAGGAAAAATCGTTTTTCATGTTTCAGGATTCAAAATATTTTTTTTAGTTTACAATCTTATCATGCAGCAACATATTATAAACTGATATCCATGAATCAAGATCAACCACATATTTTGAAATTTCCGTTTTCACAAAAATACTGCTTTTTTCAGAAAAACAAACAATACAAGTTCATGTTTTTCAAAAAAAAAAAAAACTGCACGCATGCAAGTAATTATTTTTATGAAACCCTAGCCATCTAGTTAGACGTGAGTAGGCTCTGATACCAATTATAAGAACATATATGCAGCGGAAGCAGTTCAAACATCATACTCACATGTATTCTAGACAAACTAGTAGCAAGCATCCAGTTTTGCAATAATATAAAACGGAATACCCGTTAAAGCCCACACAAAGACCTTCAATAACCTTGTTGTCCAGTTGCTCCAGCTTTCCACGGTCTTCTGTTGTGTACCCGATCAATTCCCGGACCAACAGTACTTGGGTGGAACAAGTGCTTCAGAGAAAGAGGGTGAAAAATATGTATTTTCGTGTGTCTGCAGTGGAGGCCGAAATCCTCCTTTTATAGGTTAAGTTTTGGGGTTTAAAACCCTTCTCCAAAACCTGTTAGGATTTTTCTTTTCCACCAAACAACTTTCTCCCGGTCCAAATTGGATTCGGTCACAACAGGGACCACAGAATCAATTAATAAGGCTTCCAATTATGGAATTAATTCTTTTTCTCTAGAATTAACCTTTCCATAATAAATTACAAATTATTTCCACTAGAAATTCGTAATTGCACTCCTTAGATGAATTTCGAATTCTTCCATCAAATCTTATTTAACTCCCCACGTTAAGATTACAGACACCAATCAATAACATTAAATTACTGACAACTTAATATATTGATTAAATGAATATTCTTTAGATTTCCGCTTAACTTATTCCATGTGCCGGATACAAAATCCACTAGCTAGGTTTACACATAGAAGCTTATAAGCTTTCATAAAGGGATGTCATCAATCTCTATAGCGAGACGGATTCTATCAACTAGTTATCACTTCGCAAATGCATATTATCATCATCCAACTTATCAGGAATTATTTGACCCAAATATCCTGGACCTCACCTATTGATAAATCAAGACAATGAATAATATACATCACTCATAATAGCTATATCAAGATTAAGAGTATAAGTACATCTGATGAGCTAGAGAGTTTGTTTTATATAGTCACTATAAAAACATTTATCTCTACTTGGTCCGTTCAATACACATAAAGTGCACTAGCACAAGAAGTTGGAACTATACCGTTCCCATAATCAAGATAAATTATATATAATCTTGTACTACAATCATACCGATGGTTTTGTCCAATTTCCATCTTAGATTGCGAACACTACTTCATTATTTATAAGAACCGATGATTTAATCTTCCGTGTATAAGCTTGGCTCTACACACTAAATCAACTACTGTATAAATAATAGGACACACATAACACAATTGATCTAAATAAATAATACTTTATTATATTTAATAAATGTATAAAGCAACAATTGTTTAACAAGAAATAATCTAACTAACAACCGCATGGTTATTATTAGTATATTTTCCAACACTAATAGCTTAATTTGATAGTCCAATTGAATTCAAATGTGATTGAATGATATAAAAGTTCAATTAGCACTAAAATATATTGTCAGTTTTTTCTATAAGGTATGACTCTGTGATATTTGGTATTCACGTATAGATCCACATAATTCAAATTTCCGCTATGTTGAAATATTAGCACTATTTACTAATATAATGTTCTTCCCATTTTCATAGTTTTAAGAGAGAAAAATTACATCCATTCCACCACACCTTTTATCTTAAAGTAACAAATTATCAATGGAGGAACATGCTATCAAGACTTAAACTTGTCTGCCTCAAGAATCCGAAGGAGAAGTTAAGTCCACCAGTTTCTTTGATCTTGTTTTTCTTTAACACCGCTAGGCATATATAAGTGAATGAATGGCATCTCGGGATTTTGGTACATACATGTTCGATCTTTCTTTCCTCTGCTAAGGTTCATTTACAGCTGACCAGAATTAGGTGCTGACATATATTGACAGTTTCACGTAGGAAGCTAATAATGGAGAGTCATCTCATGTGGTTTAGTTAGGTACAATTATAATGACTAATGACACTGACTTATTTTATGTGTAATAAGATGTATGTGGATGCCAGTGATGAATATTTAGAGACGCAATCAAGAAAAGAAAGGAATTGACAATGTTAAAACTACTCATGTACAAGAACCAAGAACCATAGTACAATAGGTACAGTGCATAGAGGAGATTGTTTTGACAAGACGGAATTGCTGTGACAATGTCATTAGCTAAGAAACAATATCATATGACTAATAGTTATCAATAAATGGAGACACATTAACTGAATCAGATGATCAATTATTTTGCATTTATTCCCATTAATACTCCAATTATTTATCAAGCTTAGTGACTATCAAATGAGTTGGAACTTCAAGCTCGAGTGGTTTTAAAGAAACTCAAAACATCTTACAGTTTTGAAGTTGAAAGCATCAGTGATTTTGACGAATGGTTGTGTATATTTCTTTATTTTCCGCTTTCCTTTCTCACGTAAACTTTCTTTTGCTTTTCCAATTTTTTTGTTGTTGATTCTTATTTTACTGAAACTAGATGCTGCAATGAAAAGATTGTACTTGTCAAGTCTTCTCATTTATATACATGCATGCATCGTGAGCTTTCGGCCATGACCCAATGACTAGTTATTGGATCAAGTGGAGAGTAGATATACTAACGGCATTTCGATCCTTACGAAAATGAAAAGTGACATCTCACTTCCGTGACTTTTTATTTTTATTCTTAAATTTTTTTAACAATGGCTTATATGGCCAGTGCTGAGTGAGAAATTTCAATATAAGAGAACTCATAAGCAAAGGTGTTCATGAGTCGGTTTAAGTCGGTTTCCTCTAAAAGAAAATCACATAATCAATCTATTTGATTTTTCAAATACATAAACCACAACCAAACCAATTAAGTCGGTTATTAATTTGTTCGATTTTTGTCGGTTATTTGAGTTTGTTCGATTTTTGTCGGTTTTTTCTCCTATAAATATGTGACATACACTTCCAAGGATCAAACACATTTTCTAGTGGCTATACTCCACCATAACGCACTCTAGCCAAGTGTTCTCTAGAGAAGAAGAAACTATATATGTAATCAAGTTATATATGTAGATTCATCAAAAATCGCATGATTGTATAAGCATTTAACCATTTCAAGTTAACTTAATCAAACTTATTACAACAGTTTTTTTAATATATTTAAAATTGAAGAGATACCATTTGCCAAGATATTGATATTGAATTAATTAACAATGAAGGATTACAATACAAGTTATTTTTAATATGCAATAGATTGTTGGATTTATGAAAATAAAGACTAGATGTAAAGGCAAAAACTATAAGAGTGAGGAACTAGACAAGAATTCAAGAGTGCAAAAAATTAACATATGGTGTAAAATTCATAAAAATTTATACATAATTATATGTGCAAAATAATTTTTAAATGGATATTTATCTAATCGGTTTAGTTCGTTGATTTCAGTTATTTTTTGCTTAAATCAAAACAAATCAAATTTTATCGATTTTTTAAATTTAAAACCAAAACCAAACCAAACCTAAAAATTGTCGATTTTTTCTTTCCGTTTGAATTGAGTTTTGATTTTTCGATTTTTTATGAATACCCCTGCTCATAAGTTTTTAACTAACACACCTAAAGTAATTTTTGTCACTTAGCAAAAAAAAAGTATCTCATATCCAGAGGAGTCAACTTTTTTTTTTTTTAACATATCATATATACATCAAACAAATCATTTCTCAATGTAAGATTATTTGAATGCATGAGTTTTAGTTATCCTAGGAATAATATTTACTCTCGATTTCACTTTATATGACAGTATATTTGTATATTTGTGAGGCAAATAAACTTCTATCATTAGATACATACATACATATATATACATATACATATACATACACACACATATATATATGATAAAGTTGTAATTTATGGAACTTTTCTAGTTTTCGGTAACGTATTATTTATACTACAAAAATTAGATACCGGTGACCAAATTGAAAGCCAAAATCAGAAAATTAAATTTGACACTTGTACTTTGATTCCCTTCACTCTTTAGAAATATCTTATTTTTTTGTATTAGCACTTTTAAATCATATTATATGACAAGAGAATGCCTTACTACTCCCAGTACAGTTATTCGTTTCTGAGTTTCAAGGATTTAGAGCTCAATCTCCTTATTAACATAAGAAACATAGATAGTAGTAATCTTTTTCATCTTCCTAACAACACCTGTCAATCGCATAAACTTAGTTAAGGAACAAAATAGTGTTTTTCCTCTTCATTTATAGTACATGTTTTAAATCATCCTCTTAGTTATATAAGAAAGAATTGAGAAGTTTCTAATAAGTCAAAATTCAAAAAGAAGAAATAAGTGCTCGAGATCCATAGCGGAACGTGGGTTATAGAGGGACCCTATATATCTTCAAACTCATGGCAACAAAAGAACACTACAAAAAGAAGGGTATTGGCACATCAAAGGGATAAAACAAAATTGAGCTTCAACATCAGAATCTGCATTGGCACACACTCACACTTGAGGGGATGAGGTTTTATCTTCTTTGAGTTATTTGGTCTAACTGAAACCATTGGATATCTCTGGAAGAGATGACCAAAGCAATATTTGTGGGGTCGAGGAAATTACAAATTGTTTCTTATACTTTTTATTTATTTCATTACTAATTATTACAAGGCTGTGAGAGGTATAAACTGAGCGACATAGACAGTGATAATTCATCTACATAACCGATTGACCATAACTTGCTTTGGGTAAGCGTGACTGCTACTATTAATTGAAGTTGTGATGAAGTATTAATTTTTCCAAGAACAACTGATTAGTTCACCCTACAGAATAGTTACTGAACGTAAAAGGTACCTAATATATAGGATATCAAATTTTCTTGTAAAAGACCACGTTGTTGTGTATGAGGAAAACCCTAGTTGGAGATATTATTGAGAGCTTGAAATTTTACAAATTTATATTCTTTCCTTTACTGTTTGATGACTCAAATACCATAACGAAGAGGTACCTTTCCATTTCCATGGCTCTTTCTTAATGTCTTAAAATTCCGACAACACATAAACATGTCCACTACATAGTTTCCCTTTGATCAGTTTTTTTCACAGGAATTCCAATCACTATATTGAAGAAAATCAGACGCTCCAGCCTTCCATCACTGTTCTACCTATATCTCTGCCACTTTCCTATGTGAATCTCTCTCTGTCTCTTTATTATATTTCCTTTTCAATTCTTATATGCTGTTTTATATAGCTACTATGCAGGTATTTTCCAATGAATAGAAAATGTGAAAAATGCACCGAATGAATCTTTTGTTGGCATATTTTGATACGCAACTAGTCGCAAATTGATCGAATTCTTTATTTCAGCGTTAGAAAGGTAATAAAGTTAGAATAACTTATTTTGCTGTGTTAGATAATGTACAAATATTAATGCACATGAATAAGTACTTAAGTAACAGACAGAGTTCTGGAGGATGAAATTGCTCTAACGATATGATTTGGTTACTTGTACAGACAAACCTATGAGTTAGTCAAGACTCAAGATATTGTGATTCTCGAACACAGATGCAACGTACTTTTAGATATAATAATGTACATTGCTCAGTGTAAGCGAAAATGCATTTACAAATTAATTTTCATTTAAACAATGAAGGGTAGAGCGTGGAGGTAATTGAATTGATATATGAATATAGGTGTTGATACTCTTTATTACAAGTAATTAAAGTGAAGAATGTGGTCAAAATTGTAGGTTTTAGCTAAGGAGTACCTTTTCAGAGTTACATGTATAAGAGAAAAAGATGAGTGTGACGCTAAGAATGAGCTTAACAATTCTCTCTTGAAAATCATATCTGAGAAAGGGAAAAGAAATTAAAATAAAATCATATCCCCGACATGCATAAACAACACTAAAGGCTTAAAAAAAAAAAAGTTTATTTACAGATTTCAACTTGTTGGCCAATTGTTAACGTCTTTGTACTCCAATACAACATTACTTAGGACATAAAAAACCACGATCTTTTTGATGGTATACAGCGAGGGAAAAAACACACCCATTTATCAAACTATATTTATCTAATATTATGATATTGCTTAGAGTTTAACTCTATATATGCAGTGGTATTGTACTAGTTTTTTAACATTATTAAGTTAAATTAACTTATAATATGTTACTTTTTATAGCCAGTTAAATTAAAGCCAGTTAATTAGGACATTAATAGTACAAAATTTAATTTCTTAATGTAAATCTTATCGATTCTAGTCTTATACAGTAGAAAAGAATTGATGTCTTTGCCTTGGAATCTCAAGGCCTAAGTATATTCGAACAGGTTCTACTAATTATCAGATTATGTTGTGTCTGTTCATAACAGACAGAAATCACCGCAATTATAGCCGACAAGGCAGTATTATGATTAATGTCGCAAATAATTAAGAAATTTAGTGAACTTGTTAGGCAATGCCAGGGAGAGCCCATCTCCTTTTGTATCCTTTTTGTTATAGAGCAAATAGTGGGATTGATTTCCCTGTGTTTCTACAGTTCAAGGCACATCCCCATGTGCTTGCCTCAGTTATCTTCATGGCTAGTGGGTTTGATGAAATCCCAATTTTGACTGAAAAAAAAAAGATCAAGAAGATGAGTATTAGTAATAGTTTATGTATTGGGAATTGACTTCAGTTCAGATCCACAATGGCTAAGAATTAATCTATTATTTCATTTTAAAATTTCTAAATATAATTAATACTAACTCATTTGACACTTCTTGAGAGTGAAAGAATTAAATTTAATTAAAATATTCTATAGTAACTTTTCAATGTACGTATTAACAATTACATAACCTAATACCTAAGAAATTTAATATATTTTACAAAAAGAATCAATTTTGCAAAAAAAAATTGACACAAGATTCTAATTCTCAAAATGAGAAATTTTGACTAATACTAGCTCCTAGTTTTATCGCCTGACATTTTCTAATATTTAATGAAGTGGATTCTTGTAATGCGTAAAGCAATTAATATTTTAGGACACATGAATATATTTAATGTTCATCGAGTTAAATGTAAAAATAAGGAAAAACACTTGGGTGGCATACATGCAAGATAATTGAAGGGACCCATAAGGACTTTGAAATGGAACTGAGTTACTATAAGTGACATCTACGGACTACAATTCCCAGAATGAAAAGATTACATGTTAAGGCTGGAATTTGCCCTTTTTGGCTCTGAAAACCACTTAAATAAATGGCACCATGACAATAGAATGAATGATAAATGATCATCAAATGATAGAATTACTGGGTTTGTACTGCCAAGAAATTGATGATCCCCAAGTGATCCTGTCAGGGTTTGAGTCATTATTCACCATAAGTACAACTAACTAACTCATATAGAATGCATTTAAAAGATTAAGGAATATCAACAGTTGAGATTGAACGGCAGCTTTAGCAATCAAGACATGTTGGCATAACGAGATGGGAGAAGTTTATAGATTCTGAATCATAATTATTTCTGCTTAGTAGGTTCTGTTAAATTATTTATAAGTATTAAATGGAGTTTTTAATAAAATACGTATATGCACCAAGGAAGCTAGATTTTACCGAACTCGTTGCTACATCGGTAAATTTGCCACTTCCATGACTCAACCTAGTTGCTCGGAACGAGTCGTAGAATTTACCAGTGCAAATCTTTATTTGGAAGGGCCTGTCAAATAGGGGTGCACTATTCAGATTAAATAGAAAAATCAACCCAAATCATCAAATTACTTTTTAATTTGGTTTTCCTCTTTTTCATTAATAGGTTCTGTTTGGATTAAGAGTTTTATTATGATTTTTGGTTTAGTTTTGAATTTCAAAAAATATAATCGAAAAGCCAAATTTTTTTTTAATTATTTAAAAATATTAAATATATTACTTTTAATTTTTATTTATTTCATTTAAGTGTGTCAGAGAACTAGTATTTCAATACTTTCCACCTTCACTTGTTTACTCACCGTCGCACCTCTTTGTATTATGGTATAACATTTGTAAAACTTTTGTCAAAAGTTTTAAGGTACATTACTTTCATAATTTTCATCTCGAATAGTAAGTTTTTTTTAACTATTGGAGTATGTAGATTTTAAATATAATATTTTTATGTTTAGATATGTATTTATATAATTTCAAGCATTTGTTTTAAAGCGTTATCTTGAATGATATGACCCAAAAAATAAAAGAATCGAATCGAACAAAAAGAACCGGAAAGAGGAAACTAAATCAGATGAGACTTATTTTGGTTCAGATTAGATATTACTAATTTTTTAAAACTAAAAGATCAAAACTGAATAGTAAAAAACATAATCGAAAGAACTGAATGCGCACACCCTTAAATGTCAAATGCTAACTCTATTAAATTGGCCAATGGGCAAGTCTACAGGCTAGCATGTTTATATAGTTATAGTAGATTATTCAAATTTGTTAATTTCATCAATAATGTTATCAACCAAATAGTTTTTGATGCAGATTTTTAGCAAGATCTAATACAATTATTTATTTTTCCCATTTAAAGAGATGAGAACATAAAAACAAAGATTGATTTTAAAGATTACGTAAAAATATTACTACTGTCATATGAAAGAAAAATACAAGTCGTTTAAGGCTTCAAGCAGTGCGTGCTCCTACCATAATCTTCTGTTAGATGTTTAACATTCTGACGATTGTAATTCATTTCAATTTTCAGGCATTTTTCAATTTTTTTTGTTCAATTAAAGAAAAATGTTAATCGACTTAGTGTTCACGTACTTTGAAAGTTAGTTAGTGTACCTTGATTTTGAAATAAAAAATAAATGTATCTTAAAACTATTGATGTCAAATTTAGGTTTGTTATTTCGATTTATATCTTTGATGTCTTCAATTTATAACGGCTTAGTCCAATTATTGTTGACAAGCAGCCGACAAATCCTGATTAAAGAGGCTGGTAAATTTAAGGTTTTCGTTAGGAATTAAATCCAACATCTTTTGATGAAAAGACTCCACTCAATTGAACTGGTATGGACTTAGTACTACTTTTTAAAAGTGGAAAAATGAAACATGAATTGCTTAGTTAAAGTTTGGAAATTGTAGTCAGTAGCCCCCCCTCTCCCCCCCCCCCCCCACCAAAAAAAATATATAACAGCATCCTCTTAGGGCCAAAATGATGCTATTTACACATGACAAATTATGGGATTAGGGGCAGGGTGCACATAGAAAATGAAACATGTTCAGGAGTACTTGGTACAATAGTTAACACCTGTACACCACAAGGTATGTGATCCTTATTGTTAAAGGAATGGTCTGGAGACAAATAGAGAAGAAGGTCAATTATTATATTGCAGAATTGGTCTAGTCCAGATAGTTTAACTTAATCACTAAATAGTACTTTAATGGGAAAATCAATTGCAAGATCTTAGAAGCCTATTTGCCCTAGGTGATAAATGGAGCTAAGCCGAAACCAAAGTTTGATTGGACCTATGATTAGATGGCCTACCCAGGCAGATTGGCAAGTAAGGAGAAAAGAACAAGAAAGAGCTGGGGGAGAAAAAAGGGGCTCAACACTAAAATAGTAAACCTTTGGGAAATGTTGGAGGTAAAAGATAATTAGATAAGATAGTTTTAAGAAACAATAATTATTGGTAGAGTTTTTGAGAAACCGATTTTTAATAATGACAATTCATTATATAGTGTTGAGTTTTTGAAAACCATATGTTATGTTATGTTACATTACATGCTTTCTAACATTATTTCTACTATGATAGTTTAAAGAATATTCAGACAAACCACGCCAATATAAGGATGTTTAACGATATATGAACATGTTTGTTGTCTGTAAGATTAGTAACTAAAGAATAATAAGAATGCAACATGCTAATACACCACGTTAATTTTGTAAAAGTCTTAAACTATCAGTATATAAAAGATTTTAAGAAGAAAAAAGTTCAGTGTATACAGTATCTTTGGTAAATCTATTTGTTTATTTTTAATATGAGTTCTACTTACCATAGAAGTCCCCTGAAAATCTTTTAGGACCGACAAGGGACTCGAATGCTGCCTTTAGCGGAGGCGACAAGCCTTTGATTCCCCATTGATATTTGCAGGTATTTTGTCTACCTCTCATTCTTAAAAATCATCCCCTCCCCACTCCCAATCCTACTCCCATTAACTTCCTTCCTTTCTTCAATATTTTTCACTTCCATATTTTATAAAAATAGATTTAATTTAAATATACAATTGTGTAAAAACATTACAATATCATTGTATTTTAATATATTATAATAAATGTTATTATCTTTTTCTCAGATTATTCATTAAACATATGAGTTACCTATATGATTACTATAGTATTTTTTTACCTAATTTGATAGTGTTACAACAATTTACACTTTTATGTATCCTATTCAAAAATTATTATTCACCGAAAAGGCAAAAAAAAAGTAAAACTCTTTAGCTCTTCCTATAATTCACGGCATGCCCTTCTTGTTTCTCTAACTTCTTCCATCACAAGTACTCCCTATATAAGACCCCATTCACTTCCTTGAAACCTAACTTCAATTATACCAATTACACTAAGCAGAACTACACTCAAAAGAACCTTATATCTACCTAGCCCTATCCATTTTTTTCTCCATTCTTCTTCTTCATCATCTTCTTAATTTTTAGCCATGAGCTACGAACCAAACACAACCTTAAACCTAAGCTTATCAAGAACTGATCTTAGCCTTGACTTTTTAATCGACCAATCGTCGTCTTCATCTTCATCATCACCGTTATGTCCAGCCGAGCCACGAGTTTTCTCGTGCAACTATTGTAGAAGAAAGTTCTATAGTTCACAAGCCCTTGGAGGGCACCAAAATGCCCATAAACTTGAAAGAACCTTAGCAAAGAAAAGCAGGGAGCTGAGTTCATCCCTTAGGCCTCATTCCGGTTGGTCTAATAATCGGAATGGTGGTTCGAGCCCTACTGGTCCGACTAATGGTAATATTGGACATACTGCTAGGTTTATAACTACTGATATGAGCTATGGAAGAAGAGAGATAATGAGTTATGGCTCTAGGAAAATTGCTGAGAATATTCAAGAGGACTTTGGCCAGCTTGATTTATCCCTAAGACTTTGATCATCGCTTGCGCTTTTCTTTTTTTTTTTTTTTTTTTGTTATTATTAATTTTATTTAAAGATGTTGTAATTTCAGCCTCCTTTGACGCTGCTTTCAGGTGGTTCTTAATTATTAACGAAAGGACTAGAAATCGATCTATATAAGTAATTTAAACAAAATGGTCGATCTGTTAAATTTATCGCTTTTTTTTTATTGGTTTACCGTGAAGGGATAGGGGGTTTATTTGTCTTTCAAGGGAAAGCTATAAGATGGTTCCCGTTAGGGAGCCACTTTTCAATATAATTTAGTTTTCATTTTCCTTATTATTAGTTTCAGCCTATTCAATGTATATATAGTTGCATGATACCACAATTCACTGGTGATATCAAAGTTACTTAAAAATAAGATACAATTTGATTTTGTGCATTGAGTTTACGGGATGCACCCATTTTAATTCTTTTTAGTTCATTTGTTGACGAGTGCTGTCCAGGAGGAGCAGAAGCTAATTATGGCTTTTAGTGCTGCTTTTCCCCCTCTGAATTTTCATTTGATCTTCTTTTTCATACTCGGGATTTTCTAAAACTATTTTCATACTTATGGAGTGACTGAAAACACTAGTAAGTGCCAAGTGCGCTTAGAATTTATTTCTCTTCAAAGTCACTAGGGTGACTGATTCTATTTCTTTTAAAGAAAAAAGACTTCTATAGATTCTCTGTTGCTAACAAACCACAGTTTGACCTTTTAGATTCAATTCTTTGTATATTTTTCTCCCCCGGTATTATTTGATATCAAAAGTATTATTTTCGATGTTTTGAAATGTCTGTGCGCGTATATACGGGAATTGTTGTCCTATTTCTATATTGCTTATCAGTTCGTGTTTATATTGTTGATTCTTTCAAAATTTAGTGAAAACTTGAAGATCTCTTAAAAATATTTGATCAATTTTATCTTGAGTCATGTAATCGCTAGAAAGTTTATGTATTACTGTTTTAAATTGCTGAAGTTAATACATAAGTAATTTTATTTCATCTTTGTTTTCAATACATAATTAAGTTAATACATAAGAATGAGATAATTCGTGATAAGGTGGACGCGACATCAATAGTGGATAAGGTGCGGGAAGCAAGGTTGTGATGGATTGGACATGTGAAGAGGAGGAGCACAAATGCCCCAGTGAGGAGGTGCGAGGGGTTGGCAGTGCTAGGTCTACAGAGAGAAAGAGATAGACCGAAGAAGAATTGGGGCGATGTAATTAGATAGGATATGGCTCACCTCCAGATCACCGAGGACGTGACCCTAGATATATAGGAGAGCATAGCGGTCGAGAATTAGGGTAGAAGGTTAGATTATAGTCGAAAGCTATAGGTAATTTTGGCAAGAGTATGATTCATATATATTTGCTATTTCTATGTTATTCTTTATCGATACTGCGCGCTTATTTTTGTGTTAATAGCTACTATTATGTTTTCATCTTGTTGTCTCTTATTGTGCATGTTTACAAATTGTTTCTCTCTATCCGAGGGTCTTCCGGTGACAATCTCTCCACCTTGGTGGGAGTAAGTACTTCGTACATCTCACTCTCTGCAGACCCCACTTATAGGATTGCACTGAATTTGTTATTATTATCGTATTCCTTTCTTTGTTTTCTTTTTGGTTGAGAAATTCTGCCATATTATATGTTGTGATAAGATTGTTCAGAGCGCGCTAAATTTAAGTCGGCGAAGAAGTCGTCTCCCAATTTAATCAGAATGATTCAAATATGCGATAAGGTTAGTATTTAGAAATGAAAAAGGCTTCATTTCAAAATATATATGCAAATGTGCATAAACAGCCTAATTAATATAATGATCAACATCTTGAGATAATATTATTTTATTAATTATTGTTACTAATATTTAGTATTTTACTGATGGGGGACAAAATCGATAGCATGCCGTGTAAAGAACAAATTACTTACTTGTTTTCAATTTTCCTGCTCTCTCACTTTTATGTCATTTTCCTTCAGCTTTCTGGACAGATATGCAATTTTTGTCACTTTTGTTTGTTCTCAAATTAACTTCAAGCTTTTTTTGTTTGGAATGGTGAGTTCAAGAAGGATTGCTAATATTAGGGATATAGTTGATATATCCTAGACCCAACCTCGTATTTAGTTATTTGAACATATTTTATAAAAATTATTTGATATTAATATATGGCACTTCATGATACTCATTTATCATAGTTATTATTAATTGTTTGATTAATATGATAAAGTCCTTGATTAAGATTTGAGACTTTTCATCATGATGGATATCATGATAATGAGAGTCAAGTCTTATATAACTTAATCTAAAAAATTTCTTGACCGTATGATTACTAAATCATTAACTAGCACATTAGTGATCCGGCTAGATCAATATTTATGTTATAGTCACTATTGGATAAAGATTAGTTTATCTCATTAACTAAATTACATAAATAGGTGATGCATATGGAGATATGATCATTGAACCGAATTATTGGATAATTCCTAATTGTTAGAATTACCATAATCTGTCAATAGGATATTCTCTTGAAGAACGTGATGTAAGAGTTTTCTTTGACCTGAGATCGTCATAGTAATTGACAAGTTATTTATTGTACTTTGATACTAGCCACATATTGTCCTACGACAATAGTTGAAAGGATATTGAGTATTATTAAATACTTGTAGAATTAATGAATGATCAAGATGGAATCTGTCGACTCTTGGTAATTAAGCTCTATGTTGTCATGAATTATAAAAGACTACTTTAAGACCTTGGCCAGGGCAATTGAATGATAAGAGAAAAAGAGTTTCTCGGATCATTCAACGGTCGGTTATATTCTGACATATAAATATAGTTGGTCACCTATTGGGATGAACCATATTCTAGGATGACTTGGAGCTATAACGACAGAAGGAAATAATACATTATTTTTCTACATGTTCTTGAGAGTAAATTGTATACTTCAATCTAATTCGATCGTTAAGGAGTGTTGCTAGACGCCACCCTTGATTAGTATATTGATTCGATCAATTTACTACCGACTTAGTATTGAACCTATAGAATCGCATACTAACGAGCGTTTCGATCTTTGCTAAAAGATTAATAATAGTTAATCCAAATATAATATTATCATATTTTTTGTTAGCACAGAGAATGTAATTAATATGTGAACGAAATGAGTTTTACTATTTAGAATAGTAAAATTGAATTATATCTCTTGGTTAAAATAATTACTACTAATATATATGTGATATATATTTAGTTTGTATACATAGAGATGTATTATAATATTAATAAAGAGAATATTTTGAACACTTGTCGCCATGCATGAAGAAGGAAGAACACTTGTCACCATGCATGAATAAGAAAGAACACTTGTCACCATGTATGCGAAAGAAAGAAAAGTTGGCCAGATCTTAAAGAGAAGAATAACAAGTGGCTTCTTGCATGGAATGATCAAAACAAGTGGCAAATGGGGCTAGCCACTTGGCTAGCATGAAAAGGGGAGCAAACATGCAAACACCACTATAAATAGGCTAAGATCAGCCAACAACAACAACAACAACAACATACCCAGTGGTATCCCACCAAGGTCGGGTCTAGGGAGGGTGAGATGTACGCAGACCTTACTTCCACCAAGGTGGAGAGGCTGTTTCCGATAGACCCTCAGCTAAAAAACATCAGTGGGAAACATATTCGAGAGAAGCAAGATGACAATATCAAAACAATGAAAATGACATATTGCTAGAAATCACTCAAACATACTCAAGATAAACATAAAACACCAATAACACATAAAATCCGATTAAGCTGAAAGCATAATATACCAAAAATTGCTCGATTACTATCTGTCCCTCTACCCAAATCTTACACCTCTACTTTTCTCTATCTAGGGTCATGTCCTCGGTAATTTAGAGGTGGGCCATGTCCCGCCTAATCACCTCACCCCAATTTTTTTTGGTCTACCTCTACCTCTCCGAAGGGTTAGCACTGTCAACCCCTCACACCTCCTCACCAGCGCATCTGTACTCCTCCTCTTTACATGCCCAAACCACCTCAGCTTCGCTTCTCGCATCTTCTCCATCACTGCAGCCACTCCCACCTTGTCGCGAATGACTTTGTTCTTGATCTTGTCCATCCTAGTATGCCCACACATCCATCTAAGCATCTGTATCTCTACTACACTCATCCTCTGCACGTGGGTGGCCTTTACTTGCCAACATTCCGCCCCGTACAGTAAAGCTGGTCTAACGACTACTTTATAGAACTTACCTTTAAACTTATGAGGTACTTTCTTATCGCATAGAACACCAGAAGCTAGCCTCAACTTCATCCAACCAGCCCCTATCCGATGAGTGACATCCATATCAATTTCTCTATTACCCTATTCCAAGATACTTGAAGCTCTTTTTCTTGGGGATGACTTGTGTGTCAAGTGTTACTTCTACATCCATCTCTTGAGGAACATTACTGAACATGCACTCCGTGTACTCCGTCTTCGTTTTGATCAGCTCGAACCCTTTTGACTCTAGAGTCTGCCTCCATATCTCTAACTTATCGTTGACCCCGCCGCGGGTCTCATCAACCAAAACTATGTCGTCGGCAAACAACATACACCATGGAATCTCCCCTTGAATACTCCTGGTTAATTCATCCATCACCAGAGCAAACAGAAACGGACTAAGGGCAGACCCCTGGTGTAACCCTATCTCAACGGGAAAGTGATCAAAGTTGCCTCCTACTGTCCTCACTCGTGTCTCCGCTCTATCATAGATGTCCTTAATTGCTCCAATGTATGTTTCTGGTACACATATAGCTTCCAAACAACTCCACAAAATTTCTCTGGGGACTTTATCGCTAAGATCAACCCAAGAAATATAAATAAAATAAAAAAAGCCTTTCTTTCTTCTTTAATAAACAATCATTATTTTTACATACATCCACTATTGTGATAGCTGCTAGATAAGTAAAAACAACTAATAGAAAAATTAATTGTGACAAGAAAATAAGTTTCTTGTTCTTTCAGTTTGTGCAAAAGTTTCGAGAAAGCTTAAGCGCAATATTATTCGTCCAATTTGTTCCCGGATCCGTTGATCAAAGAGTTGATAGCAAGGATCGGTCTCGGTATGGATACGCATAGAGGCTTCGCATTATCGTAGCTTAAAAATAATTCTCGCGCTACCGGGCATATCTAAGATATGATCTTTAGACATAATGAATAAATTTTTAAATGCAAATAGATCTATCTAGGATTGCTTTTGTCTTCTGCTGTGTGTTACGAACACCCATAGAAACCCTTCAGCTACCTAGGATCTACCTAGAATTTCCTGTTTAAATATTTGTATTTCAACTTTTTCTTCCTAAAGATTTGAAGGATTCTTCATTACATATTGTACGTATCTCATAAGTCAAAAATATTAGTCTATTCCCCTTTCATGAACTAATTTGTTTCAAAGAGGTTTGAAACAAGTTAGATTAGATGAACTAATTTGCTTAAACACAAAAAATTATTTTAAAAATAAACTATATTCATGTGGAACAAACGGTACTTCATAGTAACGAAAAAGTGAGTAGATTCTGCTTTAGCTTGATAATGCTATATAAGTTTGATAATTGTAAGACTTTCTCTTATGGGAATCAAAATTGTAGAAGTAGCACCAGAAGTGTCTATTTCATGCAAAAACTGTTTTTGGAGGTCTCATCTTGAGATTACGGACCGATTCTACAGAGCATGTAAGGAGGTAAGTGCACGAAAGGCCACTTTTCCCACTGATATTTGGGCACAGGCTACTAATACCAAATATTTAGTTTGTGGCCACTTTCGCTTAAAAGATATAACTTTAGTCCAGGGCCCTGGATTGAAGTTCAGTCCTTAAAGATAGAACTTCAGTCCAGGGCCATATGGATTGAAGTTCACTCCTTAAAGATAGAACTTCAGTCCAGGGTATGGGTGTCAAATGGGTATACGGGTCCAGGTTCGGGTTGTAAAATTGTAACCCCACAGGTTTCGGGTACGGGTCCGGGTACGGGTTTAAATTACGGGTTCTTAACGGGTCCGGGTTTTGGATAGGAAAAAAAAACTCGTGCGGGTTCGGGTCTTAGCGGGTACGGGTACGGGTTCGGGTCTTAACAAATCGGGTTTAAGTCCGGGTTTTAATTTTTTTAAATAATATTATTTTAAATACTTAAAAAAAAAAGATGAATGATAGGAAAAGCTGAAAGACTTACTTTATTTAAGATACTTGAACTATTAAAGTCTTGAACATTAAACTTCTAAATTTGAAAAGTGCAACATCAAAACTAGATAATGAAAATTCAAATTATAAATTTAAATATATCTAATTCTTTGTGTAATTTCTTCCATGTCATTTCCCTCATGCTCCGGTGTAGGTGCCATTGATAGTGCTTGATCACTTAACAGAATTTCTTCAAGGTTATCATCTAGTTCTAGTGAGTCTTCAATTCATTGGTTTCTTCGCTCCGATCTAATCCAGTCTCGTAAACAAACTAGAACATCCAAAGCATTATTACCCAAAGAGTGACGGGTATCACCTATCACTTGTCTTTCTTGGCTAAATGCACTTTCTGATGCAACTGTTGAAACTGGTACAATTAAAATATTTTTTGTAGTGAATTAAGTAATTACTATATTTTCTAATAATATACGGCCAATAATTACTTTGTTCGACTCCAAGTAGCTTATTTTCTGAGGTATATATCAAAGTTAATAGTTGAAGTTTTATACCATATTTGAGTAATATATATTCAAATTGTTGATTTGTTATGGAATATCATGTTTATTTTTTAATTAAATAGCTAAACTTGTTTCTCTTGAACATATTCCACTAGTAACAATATGGACACAAAACGAATTAAACCATGAGTGGAAAACTTGTGTATACCTTTCTCTACACATATAAGTTTTATTACTCAGTTTATTTTAACGGATACAGATACGGGTATATCCAGTAATTACCCCATAATTTTGACGGGTCTTAACGGATACGGGTATTCATTAAGAAAAAAAAAAACCCGTTCGGGTAGGGGTATTTTAGGGGGTTTACGGGTCCGGGTCCGAGTTTTTGCGGGTCCGGATGGAGTCGGGTTTTAATTAGTCCGGGTCCGGGTTTTGACGGGTAGACCCCTACCCGTTTGACACCCATAGTCCAGGGTCAGATTGACTGAATTTATATCCTTAAAGATAGAACTTCAGTCCAGGATCATATGGATTGAAGTTCAGTCCTTAAAGATAAAACTTCATTCCAGGGCCATATTGACTGAAGTTCAGTCCTTAAAGATAGAACTTAAGTCCATGGCCATATGGATTGAAGTTCAGTCTTTAAAGATAGAACTTCAGTCTAGAGCCCTGTGGACAGAACTTCAGTCAATGTTCAGAACTTCAGTCAATGCTTATTTAGTAAAGGCCCAAAAATGGCCTCTAGTGTAAGACCAAAAAAAATAGTGGCCTCAAACTAAATATCGGTATTAAAAGTGGCCGCTGGACGAAATTTTTACGCATGTAAGCTATCGAGGGGAGATTTACATAAATGGGATATTCTAGAATAGTTGTCACATTTTATAATCTCATAAGAATACTCTTTAATTTTTAGCATCAATTGCTAGATATTACTAGAGGTAGGCCTATGGATAGTCAGTAGTTTTTTTCTTAACTTCGAACGATTGGGCTAAAAATCAGTAGATTCCTTATGTACAAAATAGTCATAGCACAACCAGAAATATCTACTGAACACACAAACTTGGCTATCGATAGATATTTGGGCTATGCACCCGTTTGGATAAATTTAAAAGTGGCTTAAAAGTGGGTGTTTGGTAACTCAAAAATTAAAAGACTCATAAGCATTTTTGTGCTTAAAAGAAGTCAAAAATGAGAAGTTATGATTTTCTAACTTCTCAAAAGAAGCTTATAAGTAATTTTTGTCCTGTAAGCTAAATAAGCCCACCTAAACAGGCTCTATATCTCTTTTAAGGTGGCTAAGTGCAGAAACATCGTATTTTTCTATGCCATTCAAGTACCGGTCACTTTCTAGGGAGAATTGCAAAACTATTGCACTATAGGCAGTAGTTTGCATTTTTTACCCTCATAAAAGTGGTTTAGTAAAAATGACCTCCGCTAAGTTTAATATATAAATTCTTGATGAAAATATCCCTACAAAATCTTATAATGACGCCCGTGTCCTGCCCTCCTTTTGAGCCCCTTTTGCATAGGCAATACTTGACATTTAATCTCTTCCAATATTATCCCAAATAACTTGAAGTGTCACATGGACAGCACTTACCCCTTCGATCTCTTCTCACATTCTTGCGGGCAATATTTTTCCTTTGATCTCTTTCTAAAAGACACTACTTGTCAATTAATAATTTGAAGTGTTTTCTTCAGAAGAAACGGATATCATTTTGCTAAAACTATCTTAAATTGGAACAAAAGGCGACACTGGTCAATTTTAAGAATGCCTGGTTAAATTTTGACTTTTCTATGCTGCACTTGCAAGGGACAACCACTTCATCTAGATATATTATTTTTAAATCAATAGAATTGAAGTTGAAACCACATTAAGTTAACTCCAGCCCTTTTGATTTGAAACTTAAAATTTGATGGTCTTTTGTCTTTTTTTTTCCCTCTCTCAACTTAACACTTTTGATGTGGATTTGTTTCAATATCAAACTTAAAATAAGAAAAAAAAAAACTATTTTAAGTTCATGCCATGTCAGAAGTTGAGTGCTAACTTTATATCTGAACTAAAGTTTCAATTCTTACTGGAGTATCATTTTTAAAAAGTGACTGCACACTAAAAAGACTAGGGAATAGATCCAAATCCTGACGTATCATCATAATTTTCTGTATTGAAAATCGCCATAACTGAAGCTATTAAGTCCGAATTTTAGCATACTAACGTATTTTCACTTTAATTAGTTAGCATATTGTTATAACACTAATAGAACAATAAAATGCTCGTCATAATTAATATATAATCACATTTTCCTCTCCAAACACTCAAGGAGATAAAATATATGGCGCTATTCAATAAATATTAAAGCCTTGAGCATGGACCCATTTGACAATACAAAATTTTTCACTTTTTTTTAAAAAAAATTAAAAAACATGTTTGTCCATGAAATCTTTTGATTTTTTTAATTTTTTTTGAAAAACAGTTTTTGAAAAACGAAAAAGTGGTTTACAACACTTTTTTAAGTTTTCCCAAAAAGAGTTTTTTCTCCTCTTACAAAAGTCTACCTTTTTTTTTCAAATAAAATATATGTCCAAACACAACTTTAACTTTCAAATATTATTTTTCTAACTCCACTCCTAAATCTCCTTTTCAAATATTTTTTGAAATCTATGGCCGAACGGCCACTATATTTCGCATTTCGACAAATTACTACATACATATTACTAGGGTGATTTGCACATAGCTGTGTTTATTTGGGGCAAGGTGCACGAATAGCCATTTTTACCAGTGATCTTGGGCTTGAGGCTACATTTTTTTTAGTAGTTTTACATGAGAGAGTAAAATTTTCACCCACAGACCACTTTTGTCACTGGTATTTAGTTTAAAGGTACTTTTTTTACTGGTCTTACATGAGATGACACTTTTTGGAACTTCAATTTTTGTGGGCTGAAGTTCAAACCTTGTGGGTTGAACTTCATTCCTAAATTATGAAGTTTCAACTTCAATCTGTAAGGGCTGAACTTTTAGGTATAGATGCGTAAACTTCAACCCTTGTAGGCTGAAGTTGTGTGAAGTTCAACCCAACAGAATTGAAGTTCCAAAAAGTGGTCTCTCCTGTAAAACCAATAAAAAAAAGAGAAAATAACATAATTAGCCTTAAATTAGACTGGCCTTACATCTAATTAGCCATGAGAAGCTTTCAACATATGCTAGCCATATTTTACCTTCCTTAATGAATGTGAATTCCATTACAAGGTGATTCCGTTCCTAAAAATATTGCAAAAGTTACGGGAACATTATTTGGAATGTCAACATTAATAGAAATCACTTATAGCTAACGCTTATGATTATCTCTTTATCATTTGATTGCATCCACGAATTGTTAGCTTGGGGAGCAAATCATATACACCGAGATGATTCTGGAATATACAAGATACACACCATTTTTTTATCTTTATTTTTTTTCGATGCATATATTATGCATATCAGGGTATATCGGTGTGTACTTTGTGCATAATACATGCATACATAATGCACAACACATATCTTATGGATTCTCATTATTTCCACTGTATCAATTTCTAAATTGTTAACTTCGTTAAACATGGAATAAACTGTTAGTTTCCTTGAAGTTAACTTGGTTGATTTTGAAATATACGTAAAGTAGTTTGTTGGTACATATGATATACATCTGATGTTTATTTCACTGTTGTAGTAAAATGCATAAACAAAGCTAGGGCTGTTGGTATATAAAGTATGTATAACCAATATATTATGTGAATATTCTCAATCCCAGTGCTTTATTCTAAATGCATATTTGGTTACATAATACTATGATATAAACGTCACTTAGTAATTTGGTTGGTTACATGTCTACATTGGCGTTCTGATTTTAAACAACTTACATATCTTAGAATGAAAAAGAGTTATTAAATAGTTATAAATACAAGGGTGAATATTAAGTCTGACTTCATATATATATATATATATATATATATATATATATATATATATATATTTCCCCTCTCTCGGAACAAATAGTGGCCCTCTTACTCTTTGTCTAGTATATTCAATAGATATTTATCATATATTTCAATTTTATCATTGATTTTTTAAACACATATAATTGATGTCTATTTCAATTTTACCATTGATTTTTGTCTACTAATTGATGCATATTTTTGTTATATCATTATTTCTTCGTAAACTAATACAATTTGTATATCTTGTATATTTATCACATCATTGATGCATATTTCTGTTACATTAAGAATTCAAGATTTTTAAGACACTTATGTTATAGATAACTATCATATATTCGGTTTCAGAACTGATTTAGGGAAATATAAGTAATGCATATTATTGTTATATTAAGAACTTAATAAATTTACGACATCTATGTTATAGATAATATAAGGATAATATAAACTTATGATTTAGAGAAGATAGAGAGAGAAGATTGAGAATATGTTAAGTTTTATATTGTATATCTTTTAATGTGAAGTAATTTAGTTGTTTGTTAATATTTAGGAGATAATTAAGTAATAGTTATTAATGCTAATATTTAGTAGATTTTAAATAGATAGCAAGTGATATCTACTTTTCTATAATTTAGGCACGTTTAACTCTTTATTGCTTCATCAAAAGTATGGCTAAAAATGTGCATTACATTCCGCTAATGTTTACACATTGTAATTAAAGTATAATGTGTTTATCTTTTGTGCATTTCTCTTATAAGTGTTTATTTCATGTAATTTTTTCTAAAAAAATGACCTCAAACCAAAGACCACTGCCAAAAATGGCCTTTGGTGCACTTCGCCCCATGAGAGGCCACTTTTTAGAAGTTCAATTCTTGTAAAGTATAAAGTTCAATTTAAACCCGCAAGGGCTGAACTTTTTGGCATAGATGCGTAAACTTCAACCTTTGTGGACCTTGTAGTATGAAGTTCAGCCGTAAAAATTTCGCCCAGCAGCCACTTTTAATACTGGTATTTAGTTTGAGGCCACTATTTTCTTTGGTCTTACACTAGAGGCCACTTTTGGGCCTTTACTAAATAAATGTTGACTTAAGTTCTGATAGTTGACTGAAGTTCAGTCCATACGGCCCCTGGACTGAAGTTCCATCTCTTAAGGACTGAACTTTCAGTCCATATGGCCATGGACTGAACTTCAGTCCATAGTATGGCTATGGACTGAAGTTCTATCTTAAGGACTGGACTGAACTTCAGTCCATATGGCCGTGGATTGAAGTTCAATCTTTAAGGACTGAACTTCAATCCGGCCTCTGGACTGAAGTTCTATCTCTTTAAGCAAAAGTGGCCACAAACTAAATATTTTGGTATTAGTGGCCTGTGCCCAAAAATCAGTGGCAAAAGTGGCCTTTCGTGCACTTAGAGCCATAAGGATTGAAGTTCCAAAAAATAGCCTGTCATGCAAAACCAATAAAGAAAAGTAGCCTTAAAGCAAAGACCCGTGGTAAAATTAGTATCTGAGTTTATTTGTGCCGTCTAAGTTTTAAATTGTGTCGTTTAAGTTTTAAACTTATCCTTGAAGTATAATTGTTTCATTTTTACATGCAAATACTTCAAAATTTCTCAAATATTTTGACGAAAATATCAAAATTTCAGGCTTTTGCATCTTCTGATGAATTCCTTGTACGCTTAGAAATTTAGAATTCGTCAAAGCTTTTTAAAGCGTACGACTTAACTTGCAAAAGTGGAGTTGTTCTTGAATAAATTTTAAAAACATGATTAAAATATAAACAGCACTACTCGAAAGGCCTATTTGTCAAACTTTTCTGCATAGTACTAAGACTAAGGATATTTTATACTATATATCCCTGAAAATCAAAGTATTTATAAATTAAAAATTACACTACTCATAAAATTAAAAGTATTTACTCAACCTACCCATTTATTATTGTATATCTTTACTATACCTTATCATTGGTATTGGATGTATCGTTAGGTTGTGCCGAGTCAAATCTGCTCCGTTTTTTTTCCGTTGCAGAAAAGAGATCTCATCCCCTCGCTTTCAAAAATGATGAATATGAAGTCCCGGAGGCTGCAGGTACTATGGATCCTCTGACACCCAATCGGGTTGCCTTCCCAGGTCTCGCCGGTGTTGCCTGTAGGTCGTGATGTGCCTTGAGATGTGCCGAGCCTATACCTTTAAAGTATACTTTATAAATAATAGTATACAAGTCTAGATATGGGTGTATGTATACCTTTAAGGTATACTGCATAAATAATATTCCTACTTAGTATACAAGTCTAGATGGGTAGAGCATGTAAATAATTTATGGGTAGGACTTATAAATATGAAACTTATATATAGAGGTGGATAAATATTGTGATTTTGATAGGCATTTCCGTAAACCTCTCAAACTTTAATCCTATCAAGTGCTCTTTGAAGCAATGTCGACGAAATCATAAACATACTTTCTCATAACTATATATATTTTTGTAATTTATTTTAAACTATAAATTATAAAGTTTTCATCAATTTCTTAAATTGTGTACCTAATTGAACTACTCATTATTTTTGAAACGCGAGAAGCAGTAATATTTAATCATAACGTCCTCATCCGAAACCAAAAGTAACAAGGCTATGACATGTGGACTATCTAGACACTCAAATGGGAAATATGATCTAACTGATGACGTTAATTGTTTTCTGAATTAAAAGTGTGTTTGACTTTTCAAAGAATAGCAGGGATCATATAGTTGGGACATTTAAAAACATATGGGGTCCAGATGTGTGAAACTTCTTCGGTGATGACGACTCAACCATACTCCATAAATTAAGAAAAAAAAAGTATAATTATTATAGTTGTGCCTGTAAGCAGCTTTGACCAATATGATAGGTCAACAAAGTCACCACACTGATGGTGGGAACACGTAACACAGTTTTGCAAATTAAAGCAATTTAAAGAACTCAAACTAGCTAGATTGGATAGAAAATGAAAGCATAAAACATTGGGATTGAAAACTGCAGTACAAATTCTATGAATTATGTCGACTTGTAAACAGTTGTAAGCCCATCTAAAAGACATGAGAGTGAATATTGATATACTAAAGTTCAATATACTCCTACAAAATGAGCACTGAGCATGCTAAGGGTGTAATGGATGTGTGGGTAAGACATAATTAGACAAAATTAAAATGATCACATTGACAAAAGGTGCAAGTAGTAACACATATATATCAAAGATATATTGAGAAAATGTATAACATGAACTTAATTATAATAGCTTGGCTCGCAAGGATTCTCATATAACCTATCTCAGCTTGATTGAGACGCATTAGTTTTTATAGTATTTATTGTAGTCAATAAAATGTCGAGATATTTTCTAATTTGATTAAATTATCGAAATTTCTTTAAGGAAATAAAGAAAATATTAATTGTAGTAACAGGTCTATGGGAAATTTATTTTACTTGGGAAAGTGAGTCCAACAAATGATTTTGTGAAATGAGATAAATTGGGTTGCATCTTGTTCTTCTGTAGTATGCCGTGCTCTCAAAGTTATTGTTCGACAGTTAGATATTATTTGGAACAACCATAAGAATTGTTTAATCAAATTTGCCAACAATGAGCAACAATAATTCAATATCATACAAGTACGACAAACAAAGGAGAAAACAAAAAAAGAAGAAAACTATACCACTGGAGGCTTTATAGAACATTCTGTTTGACGTGTTAGCGAACGTCACTCAGCTGAACATAAATAAGGTACCAATGTTAGACCAGGGCCTGTTTTCAGACGCGTTCATACTTGGTATTTACACACGTTGCACTTGTAAGAAAATGATGAGACCCCCATGCTCTATAAATATACCCCTTATGATGAACTTCCTTTCATTCTCAAATTTCACATTTCCATTAATCAAAACAAGTCACCAACACGTGAGAAACTTGAAGCAATGGCATTAGACTTGCAGCTCTCAACCTCTTTATTCTTTTGCATAGTTCCTTTGCTCTTCTTTTTCTTCATCAAATTCAAAACCACTATTGAAAATACTCTTTGTTCATCCAAGTCTAATAAAGTACCAACATCCTATCCTATAATAGGTTCTTATTTCTCAATCTTGGCAAATAAAGATCATCGACTTCAATGGATATCTGATATTATCCTAAGCACCCCTAATCTTACTTTTACTCTCATGCGCCCTCTCAATTTCCACACAATTTTCACAGCCAATCCAGCAAATGTCCAACACATGCTCAAGACAAATTTTCAGGTTTACCAAAAAGGTGAAAGTTCGAAAAGTACACTGGCTGATTTCCTTAGTAATGGTATTTTTAATGTCGACGGTGACATATGGAAGTACCAAAGACAAGTTGCAAGTCATGAATTTAACACTAGGTCCTTGCGCAAATTTGTTGAAACAGTTGTTGATGCAGAACTCAATGAACGTTTGATACCAATCCTTGCCACTGCTGCTAAAAACAAAACAGTCCTTGATTTTCAAGACATACTACAAAGGTTTGCTTTTGACAACATTTGTAAAATTGCTTTTGGTTATGATCCTGGTTATTTGTTACCATCACTTCCACAAGCAGAATTTGCAGTTGCATTTGAAGATGCTGTTCGTCTAAGCAGTGAAAGATTTTTTCTTCCAATCCCACTTATTTGGAAAATCAAACGTGCTTTAGACATTGGTTCTGAGAAGAAATTAAGAATTGCTGTGGAACAAGTTCGTGAATTTGCAAAAGAACTTGTTAGAGAAAAACAAAGTGAGCTAAAGGAAAAGTTATCACTTGATTCAGCTGATTTACTATCAAGATTCTTGAGTACAGGGCATTCAGATGAAGACTTTGTTACGGATATTGTCATAAGTTTTATATTAGCTGGACGTGACACAACTTCTGCTGCATTAACATGGTTCTTTTGGTTAATTTCTAAACACCCTGAAGTAGAATCCCAAATCTTGAAAGAAATTGGCGAAAAATCAGAATCTTTAGTACTCTATGATGAAGTGAAGAACATGATGTATACTCATGCTTCACTTTGTGAAAGCATGAGATTTTACCCACCAGTTCCTATGGATTCTAAAGAAGCAACTCAAGATGACATATTACCAGATGGTACATTTGTGAGAAAGGGCACGAGGGTAACTTACCATCCTTATGCAATGGGCAGAGTGGAGAAAGTTTGGGGCAAAGATTGGGCGGAGTTTAAACCAGAGAGGTGGTTAGATATAAATGAAGTGACAGGAAATTGTACATTTGTGTCAAAAGATCCATATACGTATCCTGTATTTCAAGCAGGACCAAGAATTTGTTTAGGGAAAGAAATGGCCTTTTTGCAAATGAAGAGGGTAGTGGCTGGTGTTTTGCAGAGATTCAAGGTGGTTCCAGCAGTGGAACAAGGGGTTGAACCAGAATTCATATCATATCTCACTGCAAAGATGAAAGGAGGTTTCCCTGTTACTATTGAAGAAAGGATATAGGAATATTCCCATGGCAAAAAATGAGTGAACATATAAGATTCAGTTTTACCTTGTGTTCTGTAAAGTCTTTTGTATTTTCAAGTTTGATGTTATTGATTTTGACATTCCTTACTGTATTTATAATATTCTATAATGAGGTTTTAATCTTGTTTTTATGATCGGTTGGATGTCTTCTAATGTCCGATGTCTGTTAATAATGAAACAGAAAAAATGGTTCCCTCTCTCAGTACTTCTTCCAAATGTCTCTACATTTTTTACGGGGGTTATTCAGTAAAGACTTTAGCCTTTTAGCCTTGTCTATTGACCTCAACACACACCTCGAATTGAGATCTGAACAGTTGTCGCAATAATAATATTGAATTAGGAGTTGAGGTCGAATCCACAAAGAACAATGTGATTTCATTAAGGTAGTGGAGGAACTAAACCAATTGAACTAAGTCAAACGGGTGTAATAAATTAATAGGTAACGATACTAACACCTACTAACTACACTAGGAAAGCAAGTAAATGTGATCAATGACATTCTCACAAATAAAGGAAGACAAGTTCGGAGCCTAGGTTGAAAATATGACACGGGGTTTTGTATTATGGTCGAACCACACATTCAACACTCGAAAACTGTTAGGTATAGTGAGCATCTACTCCGTTAAGCCTGTTAGGGTCAATAACAAAGCGCATAAAGATTTAGTTCAAAGACCCGAATAGAAATAGCCATTTTTAACTACTTTTTTTTAGAATGGGTAGGCCCATGAGTCAATATAACCCAAATCCTTGCTAGTTTTTATAAACCCACACTCTCAACCCTGTTAGGGAGATGAAAGCAAAGTGGGGTTTAGTTCAAGTGAGGTCTCATCTTAATGGATATGAAATATAATATGAACTAGATAAACATTCAGCCATTAATATGAAAACCTAGTCATGAGATATATATTCATACAATCATGTCCTCAATAACGTTGATGTTGGGCATATTTCTTGCATTTTCGACGTTAATTAATATTCACTTTTACTTGACTTTGCTGTTAATTGTGCCCAACATTGCTTAATTAGCGATATTACATTGATCTAATGTGTTTGTGTTGACTTAGGTATAATCTCTGAAGAATTGGAGCGAATTGGAGCTTGATTCATACAAGAACAAGGAAGAAGCAGCGGGTACAGCCACGGATGCTTGGCATGCTCCGGTGTATGCACCGTAAAACAGTCCCAGAGTAGCTTGAATTAACTAAAAAACGTGGGCCACCTATTGTACTCCGTATTTAAACCCTTGTAAACATATTTTTAGGGATTATTACGTACTTTTGGAGGCAAGAACCCTTGGGGAGGCATAGAGACGCTAGAGATGGGTTGGAGCTCAACATCTACATTGAGTTTTCTTCTCTTTTCTTTAATTTAGTTTGTTAGTCTAAAGTTGTGGGATTCTCCATGAATGTTGATATTCATAAGTTACTTTGATTTTATTGGTTTATTGAATTGGGTTATTTATTCATATCCTGAGCCTAATTATTTGATTGCTTGATCACCAATTGAATACTATTTATGAATCTAGGGTTGAACTCGAAAGTGGGAACCACAGGTTGCAATAGGATTGAATAGAGCGTGTTCCTGAACCTGGGCATCAGGGAATGGTTTCGCGGTTAGGATAGAAATATACCTAACAGTCACGCTTAGTCACTATACAGGAAAAATAAATGCATTCTTGTTAATGCTGACTCCATAGACATATAGGCGTTGGGTTAGCTTGAATAGGCGAGCAGGGTATCGAAAGAGTCCTGTGAGTAATATTAACCCTGTGATTAGTAACCCAGATAAAGTGATTTAGTCAGATTAACTGAAGAATTCAACAGGATTGGCAGATATCTCATGACCCTAGGCTATTATCCATTCTTGAATCCAAAATCGTGTTTTACTTGTTATTATTTTCTTGGTTTAATTAGTTAATTTTAGTTAGATAAATTCTCAACTATTGAATCCTTCTTGCGTAGATAATTAGGAATTATCTGATTTAGTTAGTAGTTAATCAATAGTCCTCGTGGGAACGATACTTTTCTTATCACTTTATTATTTGATCGACCACGTATACTTGCGTATGCGTTTGGAGCGACAAGTTTTTGCTCAACTACACCAAATATTTCAATTCAAAGCATGAAAATGAAGAAAGAAGTAAAAAGAATTAAGAAATTCTTATTGGATTGCTCCAAATCTTCACTCTCTTGGTGTTATAAAGTGGATTCTTGCTCACTAAGCTTGGAAAATAGTAAAAGATAATGGTCCAAAGACCTTAAAAAACTATTTATACTATATCCTACAATTAAATAAAATAAGTTGTCAAAAATGCCCTTCTTGTTGATTCGGCTGGTAGCAGAAAATTAGGCGAAGGTCGATTTGGCCGGGGGGGGGGGGGGGGGGGCTCTGATTTGGAACCGGCGAGGGCCGAAAATTAGGCTAAATCGATTTTTTTATATATATTTTGGATTCTCTCTTCATCGGCTGAATGGCCGAATTTTATGCTACTACCGATTCAATTTGGCCGAGATATCGGCCGGGGCCGATCACTTCTGCGTTACTTTTAATCCAGTTTCTTAAGTTGAGACCAGAGCTTCATTTTGCCCTTACTTAAGTCTTTTTAGTTTCCTTTGGCTCCTTAGCTCATACAATCACCACTTTCCTGAAACAAAGAATTTACATAAGATTGGCTCACCAATAATAGCTAAAAAACAATAAAAATCTCATATAAGACCTAAATATGAAGATAAAATATCAAACACATCATCTATATTTAGAGTGTGGCCATGTACTACATGGTACTAGGGTGATTTGCCCAGGTAGGCTTTCTTTCTGTGACGTTTAAGTTTTAAACTCCTTCTTGAAGTTTGTGCAATAATAGCCACATTTTTGCATATTCTTACGAACGCTTAAAATTTTTCAAAAGTTTTGACGAATTTGTCGAAATTCCAGCTGCTCACAACTTCTAAAGCTGGGTTGTATACGAGAAATTTTGATGGATTTTGACGAATTCATAATAATTTCTAAACGTGTTCATTGTAACTTACAAAAATGGAGTAATTCGGTAATTCTCGCGTAAATTTTAAAACGGAAATTTACACCACATGACTACTCTAATTGCTTAATTACAAAAAATAACGATACTTTTACACTACTTACATAACATAACGATAGTTTTCCATATTTACCCTACATTACATTTTTTCTCATTTCCCTCTTTCTCCTATCACAAACCCTAATTTTTCTCTCTTTTCTTTCTCCTCCCTCCATCCACCACCCACCCACCCGCCGTCCCTCCTCCATCTCCTTCGACTAGCACCCCCCGTCGTCCTTCCTCCATTTCCGGCCAAGCAACTCGAGTTTTTTGGTGTTGCTGCTGTTGTTTCCTCCATCTCCGGCCAAGCAGATTTGGGCTTCGATCTGCTTCTCTCCTTCTTCTTTTTTTCTTTCTTTTTTTGTTTGTTTTGGAAGTGTATTAATGTGTATATATGTATATACTTTTTTGTATTAATGTGTATGTATATTTTTTGTGCTAAATACACATTAAAATCTTTTCAAATAGCTATTGAATTTTTTGTATTGTTATTGTATATTTCTGTATTTTTGCATTTTCAATTGTATGTTTGGAATACTTTTTGGTGCGTATGTATATATTTTTGTATATACTCGTATTTAACTGTATGTGAAAAAAGTGTTTTGCATATCCCCAAATTCATTTTTGTATAGCTTCTGTATGTTGTGGGTGCATATAAATGTATGTTTTGTATATTTTAAATTTTATGTATGTTTATGTATTTTTTATTAGTTAAATATATTTTTTAAAAGTATGAATTTGTATTTTTGTATGTTTTATGCTTGTTTTCCAGATTTACAAAAAAAAAAAAAAAAAAAAAAAAAAAAAGATTTCGGCGACCTGCCGGCAGCGGCCAGCCACCGGCCACTGGCGGCATAGCATAGCACTGCACCAGTTTTAATAGCACTGCACCAGAGGTCTATTTGGAAAAAATTTTTGCATCGTACTATGAGTTTATGACATTAATCCTAACACGTACGTGATGCCATGGATGAGGGGGAAAAAAAAAGAGAAAAAATAGCATGTGGACTATCTAGACGATCAAATGAGAAATATGAATTAACTGATGACGTTAAATGTTTTCTGAATTATAGAGGAAAAGTTTGACTTTTGAAAGAACTGTAGGGATCTTAGTTGAGACATATAATAAACAATAGCGTCTAGACGTAGGAACTTTTGTAGTGACGACAACGCAACCGTATTAAGAAAAATAAGAGTAATTATTATAGCTTTGTCTTAACATAGCTCTTGCCCACTCTGTTTTAAAAGACAGAAAACTTGGGGCCTGGCTTCAACGCGAGGTACTCATAAAACGTTTTTGGACTTTCATTGGGACTTTTACATTGTGAGTCTTATGCCTCTAGCGTCTGGCTTACGCTCATAGTGTACTGAACATCTTACGTACGGAGTTCGACCTACAGTTCTCCATGCAATTATGTCTAATTAATTTTATAATTTCCAAATTCGTTGTATTAATTATTGACTCTTCACAAGTACTCTTCATTAATCACATATTAGAAGTTGAAAATATTGACATTGCACATTGCCACTAAAAAGTAGATGATATTGGATTATGACAGGAACCTTTTATCTAAAATCTATTCATTTATTAACTACTCCCTCTGTCCCACTTTGTTTGTCATACTTTTCTTATTAGTCTGTCCCAAAAAAATTGTCATACTTCTAAATTTGGTATTAATTCAACTCTAAACTTACTTTTTGACTCATTTATAGCCACACAAATATTCATGGCTTATTTTAGACCACAAGTTTCAAAAATCTTCCTTACTTTATTAAACTTTGTGCCAAGTCAAACTATGACAAACAAATAGGGACGGAGGGAATATTTCTAAGTCTTCATTATTTAGTCTTTCCTTTTTTTCTCGTTAACCTCAATTTAATTAATAATTCTTCTTTTTGTGTTTATGAGGTATAAAACATATCAATTTAATAGTTAAGAATAACGAGTAACTATCTATATACAACTATACTCTTATACTATTACTTTTGTAATAGATTATACAATATGTTAGGCTCCTTGTCAAAATTTTAATTTGTTAAAAAACAAGCAATGTTAAAGTTTCATCAATGAGACTGTGCGTGATTCTCATAAAATAAAAAATAAATTATTCATTCATGTAAAAAAAGTTTCTTTGTCAAAGGGAAATTTTAACTTGAAAAGATTGTTATTATTGAGGAGAAAATTTTAAATTTATAGTATAAAAATTATTCTTTATTCATTTAGGAGATCTACATGACAATTTTTTTAATCCAAAAAAATATGTTTTTCACTTTTGATCTTGTTCAGGCATTGTGCGTAATTTATCATGATATTTTATGTACGTTGGTCTTATTCATAATTTTGTTATAATTTATTTTAAATATTTTTATATATTATTTTATTTGTTAACTTATTATTTTAATATACTTCTGCAATATTTATGTTTAACACTACTTTAAAATATTTAAATATTTATGGAGCTTGCACCCCGTCCTTCGAAGGTTACGCCTCGTCTCATGCACCGAGCTTTAAAAACACTGCTTGCCCATATGATAGGTCAACAAAATCACCATTCTAGCAGGGTGAACACTCTGTTCAGAAAATTACAGCAAAATATACGACTAGGTTGGATAGAAAAAGAAAAGCATAAAACATTGGATTTAAAAAGAAGAAGAACATGAGTAATATATAGTAGTACCAATTCTATGAATTATGTTGACTTGTAAATAAGTTGTAACACCAACAAAATACACGAGAGTGAACATTGATACTCTTTTAAGTCTCAGCATATATATCCACAAAATGAACGTTGTTCAAATGTGCATGCTAAGAAAATGAATGTCTGGATTAGACATAATTGGACAAAAAAAAAAAAAAAAAAAAAAAAAAACTACAATCAACAGAAGGTGTAAATTGTAACGTATATACTAAAGATATAGTATTGCGAAAAGGTCTAACATGAACTTAATAATGACTAACATGAACTTAATAATAGTAGCATGGTTCATCAGCTATTATAGTATTTATAGTAGTCAATAAAATGTCATGATATTAATTCATTAGATTAAATTATATTGAAATTTCTTTAAAGAAACTCAAAATTAAAATTGTAATAGGTGTATGGGAAAAATTTTATTTAGGGCAAAAACTAGTCCAAATGATTAAGTGAAATTAGTACAAATGGGCCAATCAACAAAAACGCCTACGAAGTGTTGACCAAGATATTTATAGGAACACTTTATAAGTGTGCCCTTTGAATAGAGTTTGGCCACGTTTTTTAAAGGATTTTTTTACATAAAAGTACAAGTTTTAGAGCTTAATTACCAACATAGTAATATTTTAGTAAAATTACCCTATATAGAGGAAAACACAAGATAATTACAAACATAGCAAAAACATAGCAACATTTTTCCATAACATACAAAACCCTTACATTCTTCCTTGTATTTACCCCTATTACTTTTGCTCCTCCAATTTCCCCATTTTTCACTTTTCCTCCTATTATTTCCCTCCAATTTTAGTTTTACTCCTCTCATTTTCCCCAATTTCACTTTTCTTCATCCATCCTCAATGTATCTCGTTGAATCTTACTATTTCTGCACCGTATCAACTATTTCTGCACCGTATCTAACTGTTTCTGCACCGTTTCAACTGTTTCTGCAGCACCGTATCTAACTGTTTCTGCACCGTTTCAACTGTTTCTGCAGCACCGTATCTAATATTTCTGCACCGTTTCAACTGTTTCTGCAGCACCGTATCTAACTGTTTCTGCACCGTTTCAACTGTTTCTGCAGCACCGTATCTAACTGTTTCTGCACCGTTTCAACTGTTTCTGCAGCACCGTATCTAACTGTTTCTGCACCGTTTCAATTGTTTCTACACCGTTTCAGGTTGTGTTTAGCACTGTATCTAACTATTTCTACACCGTTTCAATGTCGTTTCAGACCATTTAAGCGCTATTTGAGACCGTTTCAGACCGTATCAAATTGGTTCAATGCCGTTTCAGACGGTATCAGACTGTTTCAACAACCGTTTCAGATTGTTTCAATGATGTTCCAACGATGTTTACGTTTCTGCATTGTATCTAAGTGTTTCTAAATAAAGAAAATATCATTCGTTTCGGATTAGGGGAATTATAGTGTATGTAAGAACACAGAATGCAACTCCTTTATAAACGGAACCAAAATTTTCCCAATATACTGCGCAAGTTAAATGAATATCAAAAATTCAAATTCTTGCAACTTAGGCGAATCACTAGAACACACTAAAACATGAATGACACTATTTCATGCCACTGATTATCTGGTAAGATAGACGATGCAAGCTCAGAAACAGTATCACACAACTTCTTAATATTCATGCTTGGACTCTTCTCGCTGGATACAGGTAAAGTGGACAGACTTGATACCCGATTGAGTCGACTCGGTGAGTTTGGGCCAAATGAACGAGTCATCACAGGCAAGAAGCTTGCGAAGGGGGATAGCAGTCATCGCACGAGGCTCGAGGTGGGGTGGCGAGGAGGTCGGCCAAAACAACAAATCCAGGTCTTAGTAGATGAGAAATCGACGATGGAGAACGTATTTAGAATCGATATGCAGTTACAGAAATAAAGAGGAATTTGTGGTGCTGCAGTGGTAGTACCGTCATTATTCTGCGGTGCTGCGGTGGCAGTTCTCTGATTTTTCAAGTGTGTAACTAGTTCTTCACAATTTGTTGCCGGAGACAGTTACGGCGGCGGCGGCTCTGGAAGCTACAGTGGAGGGGAGTTTCACAGTAAGGGTTTGGGTATTGTTGTTTTATTATGTGGAATTTTTGGGAAAAATGAAATGAATGTTTTATTGAAGAAATACAATGAAAAATGAAATATGCTATAAAAAATATTGCTATGCCTTGTAATTTGAAAAGTATTGCTATTTTTTTGTAATTAAGGGATCAAATTTGTATATTTGTGTAAAAATCCCATTTTTAAAACAACGGTTATTAAGTGTCTTTTAATATTAAAGGCAACACTAATTAATTGTTGTAAAATCATAAAATAAGTAGCAATTACGATTTTTAAGAGTTTCTAAATAACTTCACCCAATGCAACCCTTTCAAAGTGTAATTTAAAATTTTCACTAAAAATTTTATCCCCCAATATTTTTCATAATTTCCACTAAAACTAATACCCAAAAATATTTCCTAATTCTTCTTTCCCTCCTCTAGAGACGTAAATATGGGCTTGGCCCGCTGGGCCGGTCCGGCCTGGCCCGTAATTTAATGGGGTTGGGCTAAGATTTTTTTAGCCCACAAAATACTGAGGCTTTTTAGCCCGGCCCACGCAAGCCCACGACCCGTGAGGCTTGGGCGAGGTCGGGCTGGGCCGGCCCGTGGGCTTAGTTAAATTAAATAATTTCAATAATAAAATAAGGACTAGTCTAAAAATAATGAAAACAGAGCTTCCAGTTTTGAATATTTTGTTGCAATTTTTCAGTACTTATATTTTGACAAATATTATATTATTGGTATCCTTTTTATGTTTTCGTTTTAATGTTATTTGGAATGCGGGTTCTTGGAGAATAACAATTTATCAAATGTGTGTGGTGACTTATCAAAAGTTTGTAATTTTTTTCTGATTATCTTGTGTTAACAACAGTTAATGATATCTGAAATTGCTCCAGGAATTTTATGAAATTAAGATTCTCTTTTAACTAATGACAATTGAAATAAATTTTAAATTCACATTAGATACTTTTTGACACCAAAGTTTGTACTATATTTTTGCTTGTTTACATTATCTCCTTTATAAGAATTGTTCAGTTGGATATCATGGTAATATTTGGTTTACTTCTAGTATATACTGTTATTAAAAATTTAAAAATAAAACTAACATTATTAAGAAATAATTAATAATAAATAATGGTGGGCTGGCCCGGCCCGGCCTGCAGCCCACTTAGGGCTGGGCTGGGCTAATAATTTAATGGCCCGTGTGAATTGTGGGCCGGCCCGGCCTGGCCCGGCAAATTGCAAAGCACACGTGGGCTGTGTCGGGCTGGGTCGGGCCGGCCCATTTTGACAGCACCCTCCTCCATACACTTACTGCTTAGGAAGACTAAAAATTGAAAAATCTTTTTTCCAATTCTAGTTGTTCTGTCGCTCTACGTAGATCCCCCCCACCCCCCAACGGGTGCTTCACAATTGTCGCTGCTTCAAGTTCTTTCTTTTTCTTATTTATTCAATATGTGTACAAGAAATTAGCCATGAATTTCCTATTTTATCGTGATTTTTATCGTGTTTATTTGCACTAGAAATTTTGTAGTTATGTTCGACTAATTCCAAATCCAGTAATCAAGTTTTCGAATGATGAAATAAATTGAAATTATGAGCAGACCCTCAAAAAATTTACATTTCAATTGCTGTCAAAATACATAAAAAATTCTTGAACTTCTATTGGTGTTGCCTTTTCCCTCACCCCATATAACTACAGTGAGTTTTGTAAGCTACTGCTACTCGAATATTTACCCTTTTATGCAAATCATTTATTCTCATGGTATTATATTTTCTTTTGTTATTTGCCTTAATGATGTTGAAAAGAAAAGCATAATATAATCCATTTTACTTCTCAAAGATTTAACCCATGGCTTCTTACGAATTTATTCAAAGCATAATTTTCTCAAAGAAGATTAGAATGCTCCAATAAGATCCGTGATTGATTGGAAGTAGTGTTTGACTTAGTTTAAGTGTCATCACTAAGAAAGAAACATTGTCATCTTGCGACACATGACTTTGAAAAAGTGCTCTTGATTTTTAGGATTTATTAGTAAAGTATGATTAATGATTAAATAGTTATATATCTGACGATCTAATGACAATATTTTGATCTTTAGGACTTCAAATGTTCCGTTGAAGTATTGGATGAATATATCAAGGTACGACAAAAATTATATTAATGGTGTTAAATCTTTCTTGGACTTAGTTAAAATATAAGGTGTTATATGTAATATATTTTTATCTTATTTAGTTTCTTGAAGAATTCGATTATTATTAAACGCATCTCAAGTTATTTTCATAACTTGAAAAACCAGAATGCTATCATCTTGCCATTTATGAAAAGATGTACAAGTCCTTTTGCCACAGAAGTCAAGATATAAGTAGTCATCATGGTTTTGAATTGTACAGTTAATTGTATCACGGGTGTTAAGTTTTCAATGAAATAATTTCTTCTTAATTGTTATAATTAAGGTGGTGCACGTCTGTTTAAAAATGATTTTGGACTGATAAAAAATATTGAACATGTATTATTGTTTTTTTTAGATTAGAATTGATCACTGATCAATAACATGAAAGATACTGCATTACAAATACTAATCACTAATCAATAACATGAAAGATACTGTATTATAAATACGACAAAAGTTCATTCTTCGAAAATAAGTTTTTGTTCTGAGAAAACACAAAAGTTGTTTTGAATAAAAAATTTGTAAACCATGAGTAAGGGTGGCTAACGGTCCGGTTTTGACCGGACCGGACCGGACCCGAATCGGGCCGGAAACCGGCTCGGACCGGTCCGGACCGGTTGAAACCGGACCGTTGGCCACTAACGGGCGCCGGTTCCGGTAACGAACCGGTGCCACGAAACAAAACCGGACGGACCGGTATTTTTTTGGACCAGAACCGGCCCGGACCGGATCGGAACCGGCCGGACCGGACCGGTCAAAAAAAAAAAAAAATCTGGATTTTCTAGCCGTTTCTAGCCGTTGGGCAACGGCTCTTTTGACCCCCTAGCCGTTGTCCAACGGCCAAAAACGGCCAAATACACCCCTCTACCACCCCATAACCACCCCTAACTATTTTTTTTCTATAAATACCCCATTATTTCATCATATTTTTCACACAAATCTTCCAATTCTCTCTAATTCTCTCAAATTTTCTACAATATTGCTATTGTTCTACTTTGGCTATTTGTTAAAAATTTATAATTTGGCTACTTTATCAAGTTCTATTTGGAGTTTCTATCAAACTTATATTTGGCTACTTGGTGAAGTTTATAAATATCAAGTATTGGGTTAATTGGAGGCGCTACGTGGTTGAAAATATCAATTTGGCTATTTTTGCAATTTTTCGATTGTCAAGTATTCAACTAATTAATTGAAGTGGAGGCTCAAGTTTCAACTTCACCTCAATTATACGGTTATATTTGGTTGGTCGTTCCTACTTCTACTCTTTTATTATTTTTTTGTCATATATATTTATTTTATTTGCTATTATTATGTCTCAACGAGGTTCAATTGGAACTAGTAGTGGGGGGCGGGCACGTGGTCGTAGGGGAAATAGGGGTAAAGAAATTGCTGGTAGTTCTAGTCAGTTCACCCACATAGATGATTCTCAACATTATCATAATATTAGCGCTGATAATATACTTGATCACGAAATGTTAGAAACACGATATGGGAATCAAAGCGGGGGTAATTTAGAAGAAACACCTGAATTTCAAGCTAGTCCACCCGAAGTTCAGTCAGACTTGCCTCCTGAACATCCTACTAGAATACCGGCTAAACGTAAGGATAGATCTGATGTGTGGGATTTTGCATCAAAGAATGTTGAAGCGCAGACGGCCTCCTGCGGGCTTTGTGATAAGGTGTGGGTTTTTAGAACTGGGGGTAATGAGGGTGGGACGGGTAAACTTAGGCAGCACTTACAAAAGAAACATCCTAAAGAATGGGCAACGCGGGCGGGTGGTATATATTTAGGGACCGAACATGGGGGAGTAGCGCATGATTCTTCTTCTGGTATCCAAGCAAGAATTAACCATTTAACAGGAGGGCTTCTTACTTATGATAAACAAAAGGATAGGGAAGAAATTGCTAAACTAGTTGCCCTCGAGGGTTTACCTTATAGTTTTCCTTCTTGTACTGGTTTTGTTCGTTATGTTCAGGCTGTATATAATCCCTCTTTTAGAGGTTTTCCAAGAACTACTGTTAAAAATGATATTATTAAATTTAAGAACGAATATCAGGATTATTTGCGATATATGTTTGATAACTTTGACACTAGAGTATGTCTTACTACGGATATGGGTTGTTCTACTAATGGATGTGATTATATTACTGTGACTATTCATTGGATAGATCCTGATTGGGTTTTTCAAAAACGTATTATTGCTTATAAAATTGTTGATGAACCACACACGAGAAATTATATTTGTAACAAAGTTTCATCAATTTGTCGTACGTACTGTTTAACTAACAAAGTTTTTAGTATTACGGTAGATAATGCTACAAACAACACAGATGCACTTAGGAGCTTGATACCTATTTTGAACCCTCCTTTTCCTGAATTTTTTCATGTTAGGTGTGCATGTCATATTTACAACTTAGTAGTAAGAGATGGTCTTGTCTTGTTTAACGAAATTATTGCAAAGGTGCAGATAGCTATTACTTATATTTTTAGAAATAAAAACCAAGAAAGAAGACGAGAATGGGAAAGAAAATGTGTAGAATTAGGAATGCCAGTTAGGAGAGTCCCAAAGGAAGTTTGTACTAGGTGGAACACTTTATATGAGGCATTGAAAGTTGCTTATGAATATAGACTGCCTATTTCTCAAATGTATAATAGGCATTTTATGCAAATCTATCACCTTAAAGATGAGGATTGGCAACTTGTTCAACATCTTCTTCAGTTTTTACATAAATTTTATCAAGCTACTTTAGAATTTTCCGGTCAATATTATCCAACTACTCCTACCATGTTATATTATATAGCTGGAATATCGGAATTATTGAAAATGTATAAACAATATGCAGTTTACTTACCGGCTGTACAGTTAATGATTGAAAAGTTTAGAAAATATTTTTTTCCAATTCCTCCTCTTTTTTACATTGCTTCTGTGTTGCATCCTGCTTTTAAAATTAAGTTAACTGAACGACTTGTTAGAGAAGTATATGCAAATTTAGAAATTACTCCAGAGGAAATTGCTACTAATGGGTATCCAAGTGTAGACGAGGCTGTTGCTAAAGTTTATGCAGATACCGTGGCTGTTTTTGCAAAGTATAGAGCTTGGGCAGATACTGCAGAGCCAACGGAACCAATACTATCCACCGGGCAAAGTTCTTCACAGGCAGGGGCAGGAATACGCACTTTTGGGGGACTTGACGAAAAGTTGCTTTCAGAACAGGACGAGTACGGAGAGGAATACAGCGAGTTCCAAGTGTATTTAATTCAATATCCAAAGAAACTTAACAACTTTGGAACTGCGAATTTGTTGGATTATTGGAAGAATCAAGAATCGCAATTTCCAATTCTTGCAAAAATGGCCCGGGATATATTAACAATTCAAGCTTCATCAGTTGCATCGGAAAGCGCTTTTAGCCAAGGAAGATTTCAAATTGGAGATCACAGATATTCGTTGAGAGAGGAGGCAATGGAGACATGAGTTTTATTCAGGGATTGGATCAGAGCAGAGCGAAGAAACTTTGGTCTACCAGAACTTACTAAGGAAAGGGGCAGAGCATATATCGATCAAATTTTGAGCGACGGAACAAGTGAAGGGAGTCAAACCGGCAATGAAGAAAAAGAAGAAGAAGACGAAGAACCAGAAGGAGATGATGAACAAGATCAACAACGGCCAGTTCCAAAAGAAAAGCGTACAACTATCCTCAAGAAACTAGCTTATATGTTTAAAAGAATGTAATTTTCTAAATAAGAATTTTGAATTTACAAGTTTGAAGTTTAGATGTAATTTGCACTACTTATATCTTAAACAATTCAATAAAATTGCTCCAAGTCTTGGAATTCAATCACAACTATTGTCTTCATACTTTTTATTTTTAATTTATAGTTTGCGCAAAAAATACTACAATTAATTACTAGTTTGTAAATTAGTTCAAATATTGAATTTTGAACTTAAAGAATTAATTCAAAATTTGAATATTGAACTTAACAAATTAATTCAAAAGTTTGTAATTTGAATCATCACTTCAACAATTTCATTACTTCAAAGTTCAAATTATAAAAAATACTACAAGTTTTTTAATTCTAAGTTTAAACTTTAATATGTACAAGTAAAAACTAAATAATATTTTGTTGTAATATTTTTCAAAGTTTCCACCACTTTAAATATAACTCAATGGAAAAAAAAAATTATTTGGGCCGAACTGCCGGACCGGACCGGACCGGATCGGACCGGACCGGACCGGCAGATTGGCCCAACGGCTCTCTTTCAAATATAGCCGTTGGCCAACGGCCAAAAACGGCTATATTTGCCTATCACCCCCCCTAAATGCCCCCCATACCCCCCAACCTATTTTTATCTATATATACTATAATATTTCATCATTATATCACACAATTTAGCACTTTCTATCAATTTATCTCTCAAATTACTTTCAAAGGCTATTTTCTAAATTTCTTCCAAAATCCAAACAATTATAATGGCTGAAAATCAAGCTCCCGCTGCTCCCGGTCCTAGTCCTACTGAACGAAGACGTCGTTCTATAGTGTGGGAACTTATTATGAAAGATACTGAAACTCAGAAAGCTAAATGTATACTCTGTAACAAAGAGTGGCAATGTTACAGTGGACCCAACAATGGACGGACGGGAAAGTTTAGGCAACACTTAAAAAAAAAACACAGAACCGAATGGGATAGAATAAATGGTTTTATTCCGCGTGATTGAAAATTTGAGGAGATGGCTAAGGGAATATCTATTTCAATTATGTATTTTCGAATTTCTAGTTTATTTAGTATCTTTGTAATTTTTCGATTTCTACTTTGTTTTGTCATTTCAATTATTTATTTCTCATTCAATAAACGTTTGTTTTGTTTCATAAACTTTACATTAATAAAGTAACAAACTAGAAGACGTCGTTCAATTATTTATTGATCATTCAATAAACTTTACATTAATAAATTTTAAAATATAATTTACATAATTATTTTGTTTCATTAAAAAATATAATTTACATAATTATCACAAATGATGTTTAAATAAATTGTTAAGTTTTTCAAATTTTAATTTTATTTGTCTAAAAAAAAAAACAAAAAAAAAATTAAAAAAAAAACCGTTTACCGGCCGGACCGGACCGGAACCGACCGGCCTAACGGTCGCCGGAACCGGTTCCGATCCGGCACCAATTGTTGAAACCGGCACGGACCGGACCGGTAGACCGGACCACGCCGGTTTTGAAATTTTTTTGGCCCGGTTCCGAACCGGACCGGACCGCTGGCCACCCTTAACCATGAGTATCAAAACAAATACGACAAAAATAAAGGAAAAAGAGGAAAGAAGAAGAGAAGTATACCATTGGAGTCTTCTATAGCAGATTCTCTTGACGTGTTAGCGAACGTCACTCTTAATAATGTCTTTTTTGGCATAATAAATTAAAGAAAGTACTAATGTTAGGCTACGGCCTGTTTCCAACGCGTCCATACTTGGTGTACTTACACACGTTGCACTTATTAAAAAATGATGAGACCCCAAATATTCTATAAGTCCTTATGATGAACTTTCCTTCATTCTCAAAGTATACACTTCCATTAATCCAACTTCAATGGCATTAGATTTGCAACTCTCAACCTCATTACTCTTTTGCATAGTTCCGTTGCTTTTCTTTTTCTTAATCAAATTCAAAACCATTATAGCACATCCTCTTTCTTCATCCAAGTCTAGTAAAATACCAACATCCTATCCTATAATAGGTTCTTATTTCTCAATCTTGGCAAATAAAGATCATCGACTACAATGGATATCTGATATTATCCTAAGCACCCCTAATCTTACTTTTACTCTCATTCGCCCACTCAATTTCCACACAATTTTCACAGCCAATCCAGCAAATGTCCAACACATGCTCAAGACAAATTTTCATGTTTACCAAAAAGGTGAAAAGTCTAGTAGTACAGTCTCTGATTTCCTCGGTAACGGTATTTTTAATGTCAATGGTGAGGAATGGAAGTACCAAAGACAAGTTGCAAGTCATGAATTTAACACTAGGTCCTTGCGCAAATTTGTTGAAACAGTTGTTGATACAGAACTCAATGAACGTTTAATACCAATTCTTGCAACTGCTGCTGCTAACAAAATTGTTCTTGATTTTCAAGACATACTTCAAAGGTTTGCTTTTGACAACATTTGTAAAATTGCTTTTGGTTATGATCCTGGCTATTTGTTACCATCACTTCCACAAGCAGAATTTGCAGTTGCATTTGAAGATTCTGTTCGTCTCAGCAGTGAAAGAATCAATGTTCCATTTCCTCTAATTTGGAAAATCAAACGTGCTTTAGACATTGGATCAGAGAAGAAATTAAGAATTGCCGTAGGAAAAGTCCGTGAATATGCAAAAAAAATTGTTAGAGAAAAACAAAGTGAGCTAAAAGAAAAGTCATCACTTGATTCAGCTGATTTATTATCAAGATTCTTGAGTACAGGGCATTCAGATGAAGACTTTGTTACAGATATTGTCATAAGTTTTATATTAGCTGGACGCGACACAACTTCTGCTGCTTTAACATGGTTCTTTTGGCTAGTTTCGAAGCACCCCGAAGTAGAATCTCAAATCTTGAAAGAAATTGGAGAAAAATCAGAAACTTTAGTACTCTATGATGAAGTGAAGAACATGATGTATACTCATGCTGCGCTTTGTGAAAGCATGAGATTTTACCCACCAGTTCCAATGGATTCTAAAGAAGCAACTCAAGATGACATATTACCAGATGGTACATTTGTGAGAAAGGGCACGAGGGTGACTTATCATCCATATGCAATGGGTAGAGTGGAGAAAGTTTGGGGCAAAGATTGGGCGGAGTTTAAACCAGAGAGGTGGTTAGATATAAATGAAGTCACAGGAAATTGTACATTTGTGTCAAAAGATCCATACACATATCCTGTGTTTCAAGCAGGACCAAGAATTTGTCTAGGGAAAGAAATGGCCTTTTTGCAAATGAAAAGGGTAGTGGCTGGTGTTTTGCAGAGATTCAAGGTGGTTCCAGCAGTGGAACAAGGGGTTGAACCAGAATTCATATCATATCTCACTGCAAAGATGAAAGGAGGTTTCCCTGTTACTATTGAAGAAAGGATATAGGAATATTCCCTGGCAAAAGAATTAGTGAACGTATAACATTCAATGTCATTTTTATGTTTTATTTCCAAGTCTTTTGCTTTATCTAGTTTGATGTTATTGATTGTGAGTCTGTGACATTCATTATTGTATTTATTATATTAGTTTCAGTATTTTTCTTATAATCCTCATTCTTTTTAAAATAAAATTAATTTTTTTAATAATCGATTGATGTCCTCTAAAGTCTGTCCATAAATAAAGAGCAATGATGGTTTTCTTTCTCTGTACTTCAAAATGTCTCTATATTATAATTGCTTCTTAGATCCATCAATAAGGTCTTCTTAGTTCTTACACTCAATATATTTATATTTATACAATTGCTTCTCAGATCCGTAATTAAGTCTTCTTATTTTAGTGTCTCTGCGTTGCTTCTTGGATCCATCAATAAGGTTTTCTTCTTTTACTCTAATACTGGTGATCTTCTTTCCACAGCACCACCTAACTTCCATTTTTGCTTAAATAGTTGTTTAGACTTTATGGGCAGATCGTTAAATTTGAATGATTTTATAGATTCAATTATTTATGGATTTTTTACGTAAAAATACAGTTTTAAGAAGTTATTTACAAAATATAAAAATATTTTAATAAAATTACCCAATATAGAAAAAATGATAACATAATTACAAATATAGCAAAAAATAGTCTAGCATATCAGAACCATACATTCTTCCCCCATTTCATTCTCCTCCCCCTCATCCATTTACTTACCAATTACATCAAATAAACATTATCAACATTCTCAATCACAGTTTCTGAAAAAAATTCTCTGAAATTCGTAAATTTATTCCAGACTTGAATAAACGAAAATGGGATAAACCAGTAGCTTTTGTTTCTCTCTCATTACTCTTTTTTTAAATCTTAAATTGCTTTCTCTCTCTTCATTTTGTTTCTCTCTCTTCGATCTCTTCCTATTAGTGAATTTGAAGGTAAATTCTTTAATCTTCTATAGCTCCGTATGTTGAACCCTAAAAATTACCCTTTTTTTTTTAAGAAAAAACATGTTTCGGGTATATTCCAACAAAATGGGATTCCAAAAGGTTTCTTTGGAGTTGCCACCTAATTTAAGGATTATTAGGAACCTAAGTTAACTAAAGATTGCAATTTTATTCCTTACTTAAAGGAAAATAATTTAGAGATTCTTAGGCAAGTGGTTCTATTAAATTCGAAAGAAGGTCCCTAACGGGAGCACTTTCGAAAATCCGCTAAATGCGGTTAATCCGGCGATTTTTCACAAATTTATTAAGGATAAGAAAATATAAAGTTAATTTTAAATGAGGAGAATAGAAATGATATAAATAAGATAAGATTTTAATTATGCCGATACTTAGATAAATAAATGACCCAATTTAAGATGAATTAAATGGATAATAAAATAATGATCAATTGATTAATTAATAGAATAAGTAAAGGTTAAATGAAGTTAGATAATTAAATAAAACAAACTAGATAAATAATTGGATAATAATAAAGGGTTAATTAATTGATTAAATAAATAGATAAATAAATAAGCAAATAAATAACTTAATTAAATAAATGAATACTTATCAATTTTAATTAAATAAAGGAGTAAATGAATAATAATTGATTAATTAAATAAATAAATGAATAAATATTTAATTAATTGAAATTAAATAAATTAGATTAAGTAAATAAATAAATAAATAAAGGATTAAAATTTAATTGATTAACTAAATAAATAAAATAGATTAGATAAATAAATAATTTAATATTTAATATAATAAATAAAGAAGCAATTCAAATGCGAATTATGACGAGGGTACGATTTTAGTCGAATTTGATTTTGCACTCATTAATTGACAAATGATTCTAAACATCCATAAATTAATTGGCGATTCGCAAAGAAATGATACAAAGCATTCATATAAAAATAATTTAAGTAATTTATAATTATTATTCACAATTCTATCTTACAGCGCTCCTAATCCGGTCTATGGGGAAGTCCTATACAACATGCATTTTCTAAGGGAGCGGGAAAGGATGAAGTTTAGAAGATAGAACCCGGAAGCGCAAACTCAATCATTGAGCCTTGGACTTTGTGATTTTCATTTTTTCTTTTTTTACATTTTCGGGGATATCAAGTCCCGGAAATGCGGAGCGGATCAAATAACTTCCAATGCATGTAGCCATCCCATTTGTGAGTTTTATTTCAACTCGTCCCCGAAGGTGTACATGACAAGGAAGAAAATAAAGAGAAAGAGAATTAGTAAATGTTAACTAAAGGAGGGATTGTGAAGGAAAATAACAACCACTATACTCGTGGACAAGCAGACAGAATCAGACACATGAATAAACATTTCAACATGAAGCAAGTCCGAGCCAACTCTTTCAGTAACAACTAGCTTATAGTTAAAATAAGTACCAAGTCACAAAGGTAACTTCAATGCAAGTAGATTGTTTTCCATTCCAGAATATTACCAAGAGAAAAAAAAAAAAACTTGAAACTTTGTCCTTTAACATAATCAGGAAACCAGCTTCAGATTTCTTAACAGAACCAAAACTACCGGGAATGAACAAACTTCTCAGAACTTAACACCAATAGCAAAATAAAATATGCTGAAAACTTAAATTTAACTCAAGACAGACCATTGGATTAACCTCATAAAAAGAGAAAACAGGGCAGAGCACATTTAAGATGAAGTAAAAAAAAAATGGAAGCGAAGCACATAATTTGACACTGCAAAAAGCATCCTAAACAGCCATACAGTTTTTTTTTTTTTTTGACAGAAACAAGCTCAGGCTAACCACCTCCTACTTCTCTTACAGAAAACCAAGAACAATATCTTGCAACTCTTCAGCAAAAGAAACAAACCCCATGCCTATTCTATCCTAAAGCACCCTTTACTACTACCTGCATTCCTCTATGACAAACCATGATCAGACAAAAAAAATACGGGACTTGGAACTCCCTTATACACACATTAACAAACACATACAGCTTCTTCAAGGCTAACCAAACAATATCCTGAAACCTCTAGCATTCCATACTATTGCTGCAGACCCTCAACTCACAATCAACTAACAGGATTAGACTCTCACACCATAACAGAACTCTATTTCTCCAGAGCATCAGACCCTAGGCCCCTGCTAAACCCTGAAAACAACTACGAGCTCCTATCATTTTATTATGAACTACTAAAAACCATGTATCTCCCTCACTCTAACACTTGCAGAAACACCTGAAAACACTTTATCCAGAACATCCTCCTAAATACCTACCCTCATAGCAACATGAAAACATCCTTTACACAACCCTCAACCACCAAAGAACAACCCCTCAAAACCTCACAAACTCTCAGACCTGCCCGAAACTTATCTTCAACTCATCAACACATGAATCCACCCTGCATCCCTGCCACCTACACAACTGACTCCTATCATCTGCTCTACCTGCTACACTCTCCTACTACCTGAACTACCAGGCCACCTGAACCATCACAGACAGCCCTTTTTTATTACCAGGACAAACTAGAATTTCCTAGGTAGCTAGGATATCCAAACACACAGCCTAAACCATAGGATATTAAAGTCTGGATTTTTATCGAAACAGATACAATAATAACTTATTCATCTTGAACTTTGCACATCTTACTGATTCAATCAAACAAACTCATTACAGTAACTAAAACTAAATGAAAAATCTCCATCACTTGTTTTAAACAGGATTCATACTGCAGATACCAAAGAAAATTGGTGTAATAAAAGATACTATGTCGCGTATATTTTCAGGAAATAACATCCAATTTCTTCAAAAGCAAACACGATTCGAGACTAAAAAAATGAATACAAGCGGATATTTTCACGAACTCAAAAAATATAAAATGTAAAATGCAGAGCATGACAAGTTATTACCTTTTGCGTCGCAACGAAAAGGGGCGAGGATCCGAACAACAAACTACACTCGAATGACCAAGCGACGACTCGAAAGAGGTAGACGATTCGAATGGCGACGCGACGATACAAAACTTGACCAAACACAGAGGCAGTGACACTGTATATGACTTAAAATTGAAGTAAAAATTTGTATATGATGCTGTTTTTCTCTAATTATCCATGGCTGCCTCTCCTTTTTTTATAAAATGAACTCCCTCTTCAAAATTATGAGAATAATAGATTATATACCTGTCATTTTAGGGTTTTGGCTCTTCTTTGATTTTCCTAACGACCCCTCATTTGTTTCCACTGCTCTCCTTATGAGACAAGGGTGAAATGGTCTAATCCCCTCAGAGATCCGACCGTTTCATCCTTATTTCTAAGAATTTGAGGGCTCGGATTCAACTCATTCAAAATCCACGGCTGAGATCGAATGCTAACGGGCTTGGTACGAAAAAGCAAAGAAAGGGAACGTGGAGGGGGGGACCATGGTACGAAATTTTGGCGTGATTCAAACTGAGTTTTGGGATTGAATTTGGGGAATCAGATTGAAGGGGAAAACGGGTTTAGAGGTAATTGAATAGGGGAAAATGTTTGTGTATATTGTATATATGTGTGTTTGCACGAATAGGCCACATTTTAGGATTAGGAACAAATATAGCCCTCCTATTTAAGATTGAATACTTTACGAGGAATTGCATTATTATGCCTAAATTAAGTTTATGCCTTGCACATTTAGCCTTTATTTCTAAACTTAACCTGTAATCACCTAATTTTGGCACGAAAATACAAAAATTTCACAAAATAGCCTTGCTAATTTCGTAGGATTTTTGTCAAGTTTTCCTAGATTTTAGTCTTTTATTTTAACTAAAATTGCCATTAATTAGAAAAGAAAATATAGAAAATTACCCAAAATAAAAAATAAATAGAATTATGTGTGATTAGTGTAAATTTGATATTTTATGTATTAGCATGCTTTTATTTAGTAATTGATTATTATTTTTGTGTTGATTAAGTAGGTTTTAGAAGTGGATTTAGTTTAATTTGCAATAAGGGCTAATGGTTATTAATCAAAAGAAATGGAAAGTAAGCAGCCCAATTACTTGACCCAAACTGATCCACCAGTCCACTTATCCAAAGCCCGAAATATATAACCTATTTTTGTTCTCATTTTTTCCATTTTTCTTCTCTTGAGCAAAAGGCTAGGGTTCCTTATCTCTTTTTTTCACGCCACCGGTCAAACAACCGGATTACCACCTTCCGGTGGTTGAAAATTACAATATTATATATTTTCGGAAAGCTCTCGAGCCCCTCTATCCATTACCACCGTTATTTTTCCTAAAATCATCACCAATTTTTACAGATCGACCTCTAAAGTTTCGGTAGAAACTAACCCCGGAGACTTTCTGCTTTTTCCGTTGCATGTTTGGCTTTAGGGCTGCTACGTGGCTGCTTTTGATGGAGTTTTGAAGGATGATTTAGTGTTATTTTGAGGCAGCAACATTGACGAGGTGCAAATATGCTATATCTTATTGGTGGTGATGTCTTTTTCTGTTTGGTGGGGGTGTGGCCATAGCGATACTGAGGGTGATTAGAAGGCTGTTATGGTGGCTTTGGTTTGAAACTTAGCCAGAGATGTGTGGGCTGCATTGAAGCTGTGATGGTGGCGCCGCGGCGTTGTTTGACAATGGCAATGCTGCGGTGATGATGAGTATGCAGCAGTTGTGCGAGGGTGTTGTGACAGTGTTGGTTTTGGCTCGTCGACGGGGAAGGCGAGTTTTCAGCCCTTGTTCTATCTTTCCTCTGTATTTTGTATGTCGTGTTAGTATTAGAAACTCATTTGGCTAGATGCTTAGTTCTAGGAAATAGTATGTTCAAATATGTTATAGTGTTATAGTTGTTGTTCTAGTCTTGTTCGAGTTGAAATCGATTTTCTTATTATTGAAAAAAAAATGGAAAATCCGTGTTTGTTGTGTTTTCTTGCTTCAAGAGTACATTGTATGATACTTGTTTTTCATCTCGGGGGCTGTTTGTTTCATTTCTTTATGTAAGAAAATTTGTATAGCTTTGGTGTTCTAAGTTTCTTTCAGTATGAAAATTGTCTCCTCAGTCTATGTTCATAGTTCGAGCTTGAAGCGATTCTTGAACTCTAAATTCTTGTTTAGTTCAAGTAAAATTTCAGTTTAAAATTGTCGTTTAGTTCTGCCTGATTACTAAGATCGCATAAGCTTGTGTCTGGCTTAGTATGTTCGAACATGTGTTAAGTTTTGGTTAGTTTTAGTTAAGTGTGAAATAATCCAAAAGGGAATGATGAATATGGAATTGAGCAGGAACTCGTTGAATGTTCAATCAAGTATCAAATTAACTGTTTTATTGTAGTCTCTTTGCAAGTTCTAGGTTTTCATTGTGAAATATGTTCTTATCTTGTTCATTGATTTAAGTACTCAAGGTTGAATCCCTATGTTGTTGTTGTTATGGATGTTTTGTCCAGTTGTTTGGAATTCGCAAGAGAGTTGTTATCGTTAGCTCAGTTCAATTGAGTTCCTGTTTTGAATGAGAAATTGTCCTACTTTGCTAGTTGTGTTGTTATTAAGTTGAATAAAAACCACCTGATCTTATTGTTAGTTGCTTGAGAAGGATTGTCTTAGTCTAACTAGTGCTAGGATTGTGTATATATTGACTGTGTTAGTATATCCCTTGTAGTGCTAGTGCTAAGGTCGTTTTGATACTCTGTTCCATTGTTTCAATCAGAGTATTTTCCTTTTATGGTAGAACTTTTAAGTGTTAAAAGTTAAGTCCATTTGGTCATTCTAGTTGAGTTTAAACTTGGAGTGTCGAGGGGAAGTTTTGGTTCAATTAAGTTTAGTATAAATATGAGAAGAAAAAACCAAAAGAGTTAAAAAAAAAAAGGTACGAAAGTCAACACAAAAGTGGGAGTCCCACATGGGTTGTGTACTCTTTTCTGAAAAGTTAAAATTGGCACATAGGTGTTGTACTTTTGCCCAACTTTTCACTCCACCTCTTGGCTATTAAAGGAGAGTTTTTTACTCACTTCTGGGACACCATTCTAGATCCGAAAAAAAATATACTCTTGAGAAGAGCTGAAAAATTACTCCACACTTCTAAAAATACTTCTTTCCATTTCAGAAAATTGTCTCAGATCTTTAAAAAAAAGGGGGGGAAGGGGTGAGAAAGCTGAAATTTAGTAAGGCTTAAAAACAAAAAAAAAAATGCATGAGCTACAGAGGAAAAAGAAAAGTGAGTTGGAGTTCCAAGTTAAAAGTTTAGTTTCATGAGGGTCATTGCTGGCTTGGTTTGTTGTTGGCTTGGTTCTTTGTTTGCTTCTTTGCTGGTTATTATTGGAGTTTCTTTCGGGTGTTCTAAGGTACCTTTTTGGTGACTTGGCACACCTTTCAACTATGTCAAGTGGCGACTCCGATAATCTCAATAATTTATGTACCTTTAACCACCTAAGTCACAACCTTTTATTTTATATTTTAATAATTTTAGGGCGTGACATAACCAATTTCCACTTTAAAATTACAATATTGACTTTAATTCGAAATAATTAGACATCGATTAAGCATTTCGGGATAAAATTGAGTGTCAACACCATACTTGCAAATTTTTCTAAGTTGTGCGAATTTGTCGGGTTTTCAGTTTATATATGGATTGATAAACCCTAGATTTTTAGCTTTGCTGGAACTAGGATTTGACAATCAGTTGAAGCGATATGATTAGTCAATTACTCAATTCTATACTTTAATTTCTTTTTGTTCAATTAGCTCCACTAATTTTGAAGTTTGAATTGATTTTTTGTTTTGCTTGAAATTTAGTATGATTAGTCAATTTTGTTTGAATCTGCATTTCAAGCCAGAAACATAGGGAAGAAGACGACAAACAGTGACACGTCCAGAATTTAAGATATGCACTAATAGCCACTTTAACCTTTGAACTTGACCTACTACCCGCTTTTGTGTAGTGAACTCGACCGTATCAATATTGTGTCTGTAATGTATCTATAGTGTATCAATTATATCAAAGTCGTATCTATTGTATCATTTCATTTATTTCTTCTTATTTTTCTGTATCATGTTGTTTATAGGCCCTATCCCATAGTGTATCAATTAATTTTTTACTTCTTATTATTTTTTTTTTACTTTAATGTATCAACACTATATTTTTGTATCTAGCGTCTCATTTTATTTATTTTTTTAATCATTCTTCTTATTTTACTTATAGTATTTTTTTAATTTTCATTATATTTTCACCGTATCTCCATTGTATCTAACTGTTTCTGCACAATATCTAACTGTTTCTGGACTGTTTTTACATTGTTTTGGCATTTCTGCACTGTTTCTGTGTTGTTTCTGAGTTTCTGCACAATATCTAACTGTTTATGGATTGTTTCTACACTATTTTTGGTGTTTATGCACGGTTTCTGCATTTTTTCTGTGTTTCTGCATAATATTTAACTTATTCTACACTGTTTTGGCATTTCTGTACTGTTTTTCGACTGTTTCTACACTGTTTTGGCGTTTCTGCACTATTTCCGTGTTGTTTCTGCGTTTATGCACTGTATCTCTCTGTATTTTAACTGTTTCTGCACTATTTCAAATTGTATCTGCACTATTTATGCAGACTTGAGCGGCAACGAAGTCAGCCCGACGGAGTCAGCAGGGGAAATAGGCGGCAGGGTTCGGCAAGTGGGAGAGATGTGAGTTGGAGACTAGGGTTTTCCTTTTTCTTGTTGTTTGTAGCAACTTGTATATAAAAATTAATGCTATATTTTTTAATATCAATAATATTGCTATTTTTTGTAATTAAGGCTTTAGAATTGTATAAAATTTTAAATCTCCAATTATTTTAACTTTGGGTTAATTACATTTATATACAATTTTAAAGACTTATTAACCAAAAACTAGCAATATTATACAAAATATAGCATTATTTTTTAATACAAGTTGCTATAAACAACTAAAAAAAAAAAAACTCTAGCCTCCACTCCACATCCCTCCCCACTGCGCCCCTGATGCCTCCTATTTCAACCACTGCCGCCGCCCAAGTCTGCTGAAACAATCTTAAACAATGCAGAAATAATATGAAACAACGCAGAAACAGATTGAAACGGTGTAGAAACAGTCTGAAATAGTGCAGAAACAGTGATAAAACATGTGTTGAAACAAACAGAAACGGTGCAGAAAATTGTGCAGAAACAATGTAGAATTATGCAAAAATAGTGCTGAAAAGTACTGAAACAGTGAAGAAAAGTGCAGAAACGGTGCATAATTGCAGAAACAATGTAAAAATAATCTGAAACTGTGCAGAAACAGCCTGAAATAGTCTGAAACAGTGCAAAAACAGTATGAAAAACGTTGAAACGGTGCTAAAACATGCTGAAACGGTGCAGAAAATAGTACAGAAACCATGCATAATTGCATAAACAATGTAAAAACCATTTGAAATGGTGCAGAAACAGTCTGAAATATTGCAGAAACAGTCTGAAACAATGCAGAAACTGTCTGAAATAATGCAGAAACAGTGTTGAAACATGCTAAAAGGGTACAGAAAATAGTGTAGATGCAGAATTATGCAGAAACGGTACAGAAAAATGCAGAAACAGTGCATAATTGCAGAAACAGTGAAGAAATAATTAGATGGAGTGCATAAACAGTGCAAAAACACAGAAATAATATAGAAACGGTCTTGAACGGCTAGATACAATGCAGAAACAGTTAGATACGATTAAATACAGCTAGATACAAAAAATTAAAAATATGAGAAAAAATCAGATCTAGCTAGAAAAATATCATATCTGACTAGGAAACAAAAAAATGATCGAAAAATACAAAATGTAGCCGAAAAATACTAAATTTTACTCAAATATCACCATATTTGAACTAAAAAAACATCAAATATAAGGAATCGGGACATGAGAGGTGATGGATGAGGGTGAGATGATAAGAAATATGTAAAAATTTACCCAGAAAGTGACTTGGTAGCCGGAGTTAGGTGTTGGTCGAATCTTTGAAGCTAGATCTACGCAGATTCTACGAGAATTTGGGAAAAATAGTAACAAAAAATAGAAAGAGGGTGCAAATAGGAATTTGGAAATGTATTTTTTTTAATTTTCCGGTGGTGGTCCGGAGGTGGACAGGTGGTGGAGCTGCGGTGGGTGGGTGGTGGTCGGCGGCAGCAGGAGGAGGAAGATGGGAGAGATGAGATGGGGAGGCTAGGATTTTTTTATTTTTATTTTTATGTGAGGGTTTATATTCTTTTGCTATTTTTGTAATTAAGTCTCCATTTCCTTTATGTTGTATAATTGTACCAAAATCTCTCTATTTTTTGTAATTAAGTTCCATAATTTGTACCTATATGTAAATTTTCCTTAAACTTTTTTAGGTACTTGGTATAGAAATATTGTTGGGACAATTATATGGGCTGACACAAAGCCCACCTAAATTACCAATATCAGCCCATATTTACTTACCTTACCCATTTTATCACCCTTACTGTTTTTTTTTTTAAATTTTCTTACACAAAATAACACCCCTCCCCCCCCCCCTCTTAAACACTCTCCAAACGGTAAACCCTCTCCAAACAGCTCCAAATGTAACCTCTCACGAATTGCTGCTTCGATTATCTTCTTCAAATTCGAACGTTCTTCCATAAATGTAAGTCCCGCTTCTGCATTCCTTTAATTCTTTTACTTCTGTTTGCTTTTGTGTAAGTTTTCATATTTTTCATTTTTTTGCTTTTTTTTTTAATTTTCTGTAGAAACAAATTATTTTGTTGTTATGATTATATTTCTATTTTATGTTTTATTTCCTTGTATTTGTAATTTTTTTTTGTTTTTATCTCACGTTAGGGTTTCTCTAGCATTTTGGTTATAGTGTAATTTTTTAGTTCGCTTTTTGCTACGCTATGTGTTCCATAAATTCGTAATTGTGTGTGTAATTTCCACCACTGGTCATTTATGTTATGGTTGATTTTTTTTCTTTTAGATGCGAACAAAACAGCGTAGTCTCATGGATTCGAAGAAGATACTTGGTAAAGGTAAAAAGATTGATACTAAAGTAGTGACTGGGTTGCCTTCACATATAGTGGATGATGATGATTTTGAGTCTCCTGTTCGTTGTGCTGAAGCAGCAAGTGGCCGTCGTACCCGGTCACAAACACCAATTGTTATTCCTTCAGGCAGTATGGATTTAAAGTCACCTAGTGCGAAAAGAGCATTGAAATTGAGTCCGCAGAAGCAGAGAGGTCCTAAATCTGTTCACGTTGGTAAGAGGATTGTGAAAGGCCCAAGTAGTAAAGAGGATGTAAATTCTGTAGCCGTTGATGCTGATTGTCGTCGTCCTGTCAAATCAAAAAAGATAAAGGCCAGCGTTGATGATGCAAGCAGTTCTCGTCCTACTGGTAACAATAAAAGACAAAAGATTCACCAACCAAAGGTGATGAAGCCCAAAGCTGTTGTTCAGGTACTTTGTATACTTAAGTATATATTTGTATAAATATTGTGCTTTGCTAAAGCTCATTTGTAAAACCCTATATATGCTTTGTTAAGCTATTGTATAAAACTGTATAAGCAGTATACGCTTGTATAACTTTTATACTTTCTGTTTTGTGGATTAGATTACTTTTTGTCTCTTGGCTGTTGTTCCTTGATTTTGATTTTCTATTCCCTTTTTCATGTAGGTTGGTGCGTTCTATTTTGCACCAGAAGACCATTTCCATACAAGGGTTAGTGCACATACCAACACGGATATTGTGAGCAACCTGAAAAAATACTTGACTCCTACACAGGTTGAGATGTTCCGAAAATGTTGTTTTGGATACTTCCTTGATTTGCCTCCTTTTGTTATCCAGAATCAGTTTATACATTGTTTACTACTTCGGGAAGTTGCACCTGGGCAAGATAAGAAGTTGTGGGTTAAGCTCAATGGTACTACGTTGAGGTTTGGGATTGCAGAATTTGCTCTTATTACTTGCTTGAAAATGAGTAAAGATGAGACCACTGTGAATGAGAAGCTGGAAACGAACAGGTTGTTGGATGAGTATTTCGGAGTCGATTCAGTAAGTAGGAAAGGCTTGTTGGATCGCTTCAAGCAAAAGGGTTGGAAATCTGATGAGGACGCGCTGAAGATGGCTGTGATGGTGTTCATCCACACTTTCTTATTTTCAGATGCTGATAATCATTCTATTACGAAGAAAGATTTTGATCTTGTTGAGAGTGGTGTATATTAGAGATATGACTGGAAAAAACAAGTGTTTGATGACATGCTTCGGACTATGAGGGATAAACAGCGTGACAACTTGCAAATGTACAGGTTAGGAGGTGTGCCTCTAGCATTCCAGACTTGGTTTTATGAATGTTGTTCTTCATTCAACAAGAAGCTTGCTGTTCGTGTTCAAAATAAGGTGCCGCATATTCTGAATTGAAAATCAAGTGTCAATCCAAAATATGTGGACATCGTCGATGGTTCTATGATTAGCATTGATCTGGTAACGTTCGTTTTATGCCAAATTTTTTATACATATATACATATATCTGTCAAGTTGTTATGTTTTGCCTGCGGTTTATATTGACATAATATCATTTTTTTAGTTGCATTATCGAAACATGTCTCCTACAAGTGAAGAGAAGTCCAAGTTGAACCTGGATCAGCTATTCGAAGATTTCAATCCCCCACCAGGAGATGTGACTGCCTCTAATGTTGCTGATGGCATCTTCTCATCGCCAGCTTGTCCTTCTGCGAGTGATAATTCATTGGCGGATGAAGTTAAGCAGTTGAGGGTTGACCTTCGACAGGTACTACACACATTGCTTTGTTTTGGTTATTTTTTGTTGTATAATGTGTACACATTCAGACATTCTTATTTGTATAATATTTTTGTCCTTTTTTACTTTGTCTTGTCTAGCTTACGAATCAAGTTGTGATTCTGAACAAGTTTGTGGTTGATTCCTTTGCGAAAGTGTTTACAATTCTTGAATCTAAGTCAAACGACTTAAAGGGAGGCGAGGTTCCTGTTTCTGAGGTATATTTTTGTATATTTTAGTTATTTTTAAAAATTAAAAAATGCCAGTTAACCTCTTTTCTTATTCTTATTATTATTATTTTTATCTTTTGGGGCTTGGTTAGCATGAAAATATGGATGGCCAAGGTGGTGACGAACATTTTGACTGTTCGTTCTCGGCTTGGAAAACCCCTGCAACCACTCAAGTTGATAATATGCAGTCCAATGTGAATCAAACTGATGGAGTTGAGCATGTGGACTCCGATGTGAAACAAACTGATGGAGTTGAGAATATGGAGTCCGATGTCAAGCAAGCTGATGGAGTTGCATCGGCTTTTCCTGGTACAAAATGTTCCTTTGATTTTTATTTTTATTATTTTTTTTTTTTTTTGCATTTTGCATTTTGTATTTAGATTGATTGTGTTTTAGGCAACCAACTTGATACAGAATAAGGAAAGAATAATACAAATTTATACAGAATAATACACAGTTTTTGCTTTAACTTATACACAGTTTTATACTTAGATAAAGTTGTCTTATACCTTTTTATACGATCATATATCAGAATATACATGCACTCATTGTAAATATTTTACTTGATTTTTTATTTTCATTCATTTTTTCCACTGTTTTGGGGCTGTAGATGATGTAGATAATATGGACAATTTTTCGGATGATTTTGATGAAGAGTTCCATGGGGAAAATGACTCACAGCTTGTCATATATAAACCAATTCCTTCTCTATCTGTCCATGAAGTTGAGAAACCTGTCCATGAAGTTGAGGAAGCTGCCCAAGAAGAAGCCAATGCTATAAAAGAACAAAACGTCACCCCTGAACAGGTTGGTCGTCAAAAGAAACCCGGAAAATTTGTCAAATCTCCATATACTCCAGTTTTTGGTGACATATCAGGATCAACACGCAAGAAGATCTTTTCTATGAAGCATCGTTTCATGGTTGTTGCAAATCTGTATAATCCTCTATCAGATTTGGCTCAGCGTTTTTTTGAATTTGTCGATGAAGGGGGTGGATTCATCACAGAGGTAACTTGATTAATTTTACAGTTTAATGATTTCATCATAAAGTTATGTTACTGTGCTAGCTTATATTAATTTTTTATTATTTTAAAAGAGCGAAGCAGCTTTATCCGGATGACATAAATAACCTCGAGAAGCCGTTTGTCTTTGGCTCATGTGTTGTGGATAAGAAGGATTGGTTTCATCATCTTGCATACAGTGGGCAGCTGTTGTCTGATTTGGTATGTACTAAATTTCTTTCCTACCCTTTTTGTATACACTTGTATAAAAGTGTAGATTATAGTATAACCATGTATAAACTGTCGTCTTATATAGCATGTGGTGTACTTCTTTCCTTCCATTGCATAACTTTGTATAATAGTATAGATAATTGTATAACCAGTGATAAAAATGTATAAAAAGTTGTCTGTTATGGTGTGTGGTGATCTTGTATATGTTTGTATAATAAGTGCAGATATATGTATAAACTTGTATGTATAATCATTGTTTAACTTTTCGTGTGTTTACTTAGTGTTCTTTGTAGTAGTTTTCAAATTTGACTTTATTTTATTTCTATTTTGTTGTCTCAGCATATTGATACCGTATTTTACTACTTGCGGAAAAAGGGAAAATATGGCCCTAATGTGGCAGTGAGCTTTACTACAACTGACTGGACATTCAACAACAAGATCACTTCACTTTTTACCACATTTGAGCGAAAGCACCGAGATTTTCGTGTGATCCCCGATGAGCATGAAGTGGCTGAGTACATTCTTGGCTACTACTGTAATGCAAATTCCCCTTGGCACACTGTTGACCATGTCTTGTTGCCTATTTATGTTAAGTGTGGTGTGGGCCATTGAGTTTTGGGTGTGCTTTCATTTAAAGATAGGCGCATTTATGTGTATGATTCTAACCGTGGAGCTTTGAATGATACTGCCGTTCAGAATGCGATGTTAGCTTATGCTATGCTGATTCCTCATTTCCTTAATACTACCGGTTTTTATGGCAAGCGAACTGACATTGATTGGAAAAGTGGTGCTTATATAGATAAATCTTTGTTTGATCCTTTTGACGTGAACCTAGTGAATGACCTGCCACATCAGATGACAAGTACGTTTTGTTTTTACATCATTATCTAATTTTTTTGTGCTGTATATTTTATTTATTTGATTTTTGTTGTTGCCTTTGTGTTTTTTACAGTGATTGTGGTGCTTATGTTGCTGGATTTGCCGAGTACTTTATCGAGGGAAGAAAGATAGAAAAATATGACTTTGATATTGAGGATATTCGTGGAAGGTTTGCTTGTCTTCTTTGGGATTATGGACTGAAAAAACAAGATTCTGATGCAGTTAGCGATGATGAAGTCACTGACAGAGTTTTCAAGAGGAAGAGGGGACGACCGAAGAAGTAGTTTAGTTAGTTTTTGTTGTATCACATAGATGTAGACTGTTATTTTCACATTTGCTCTTATTTTGCTATTATGAAGACTCCCTTACTGTTAAATGATGATTCAAACAATGTTTTTTGTTTTAACTTGATTGTGTATGTTTATTTTATAAATTTATACATTATGATGCATGCAGTTATATTTTTCCCTCTACAAGGGTTGGTAAAGCACAATATACAGGTTTATACAATGATATACAACTTTTGATACACCTTTATTCATTGTTATACACTGTTATACATTACACACATGCAGTGTATCTCTGCATTGTAGACTGTTGTTTGTTGTTTCTTACAGCATCAAGATCTGTATACATGTTAATACAAGTTTATGCTCTTTTATATGCAGCTTTATACACATTTATACATCCTTATACACAGTTATACATGACATGAAAATAGGCATTTTACATCTGCCTTTTATACACATTTATACATCCTTATACACAGTTATATATGACATGAAAATAGGCAGTTTACATCTGCCTTTTGTTGTAATCTGTCATTTATTGTCTGTTATAGTATCAAATCATGCAATATGAAGCACATTTGTAAACAAAAGTATGTTCTAGTGTCAAACATATATTCGTACTTGGAAACACCAACATAAAATTTGCAATGAAGTTTAATAGCATAATTAAAAAATGTATATAGGTAAAAACTGTCTTAAAACTATAATGTGTCAATCTGACTTTGGTCGGTTCCTACATGTCTTCTTGTTGTGACCAGCTTGTCCACACACCCCACATGACAGTTTGGATCTCTTGCGTGGTATCTCCCAAGATGCTCTGTGTCTGGTCTTTTTTGGCCTTCCTGGAGTTCTCTTTCCTTTAGGTGGTCGTACCACTTCCTCTAGGATTCCTGTAGGGACGTCCCATGCAGACTCATGTGGCATTGGATATACTGGATATTCATATGTTTTACGGAGAAAATTCTTCCTGTAGTAAACCGAGCAAAAGTTGACTGCTTCTACTCGATTGCGCCTTAAAACTGCCCAAACATGTGGACATGGCAGTTCATCTATTTGAAAGCTCCCACAGTTGCAATCTTTCTTTGCAAGGTTCACAGTGTTGTGCATTGCTCCTTTATACACTGTGTATAAGTCATCATTTGAAGACCTCACCTTCATTTAAAAGGAAAAAAAAGTATATGGTCACAACAAATTCCAACAAAGTTTCATTCATAAAATCAGTATTTTAAACTCTTTATACCGCCAACTGCATCGACGCAATCAGATTTGCCTGAAGCATTTTGTTGTATTTCTTCCCAAGGTCTGTGAATGTTGACATTGCACGCCTTCTGTTTTTTTCTTTCCAGTCTTGTGCCAAATTATACATGTATTCCAACAGGCGCACTACTGGGAGATCCCTTGCATGTCTTGTGGCTGAATTAAGTGACTCTGCGATATTAGAAGTCATGTTCATTGGCCTTTTGACCTTGGAGTGTGCTCTAGACCACTTGTCATACCCAATTATGTACAAGTAATCTTGTATTCTTTACCATATCTTCCATTTTTTTTTTGTTGAACTCCTTAACTGTGTAAGCAAAAACAGCTGCAAAAAAATTGTCTTTAAGATTTTCATGATTTTTTTAACTTGGCTTGATGTTGTTCCACAAATGGTAAATGCAAAAACAATGCGGCACATCTGGATAAACAGTCGCTGCGGCTTTCAAGATGCTTTCATTCTTATCCGAGACAATGCACATTCCTTCCCGAACCCCAAAAGTGTATCTTATTTGAATGAAGAACCACTCCCATGATGAATCGTTCTCTGAATCAACAATGTCATATGCAAGGGGCAGTATTTTTCCTATTTAAACAGTTTATACATCATGTTTCAAACAGAAAGCTGCATCTTATACAAAGATATACATGCTTATGCATAGTTAAAATGTGAGCTAAAACAGACTTATACAACTTTATACAATATTATACAATTATACAAATTGATGTCTTATGAAAATAGTCAGACTTGATACTTGCAATGGTGTTTAACTTACCATTTGCGTCCTCTGTGCAAGCATTCAAAAATGTGTCCTTGTCTACTGCTGAAAGAAAGCTCCCATCAACCACCAACGTTGACCTGCAATACTTCCAACCTTGGATTGATGAATTGAGTGCAACAAATGTATATAGGAAGCGCCCGTCATCAGATTTATGCAACCTTGTAACTGAACCTGGATTATCTCCTCAACCATATACAAGTAACTTGGAAGGTGTTGATAAGATTCAGTAAGGTCGCCCCTTAATATTTCTAAAGCAGTTTGTTTTGCTCGCCATGCTTTCATGTAGGTTAATTCAATACCGTGGTCCTTCAGCATGTCAATCCTTATACTATTTGCATTGTAGACAGTTTTAGGATCTATATATTTGCCTTTGATCATTGTAGCAATCACAAACGCACTTGCTTGACGTTGTTCTAAGTATCTTTCACCAAGTGAGAACGTATGACTATTAATAAAACTTCGGACTTTGAATATTTGCGCCTTGCCTACAGCTGAACTTTTGAAACTCCAGGTTTATTTTGCATCAACACATGAAAGGTAATACCTATTGATAAAGAGCATTGAACTGGTAAATACAAATTTATACACATAAATACAGAGATGTTTTGATATACATATTTATACAAAGAAATATGTCTCTGTATATACAACAGTGTCGACACAGCAAACATGCTTTCTGTATTAATATACAACTTTATACAAAATAATACGATCGCGAAAACAGTTTTGAATGAAATTATACGCAGTAATACAAAAACTACTTATATTAGTTTATACCAATTTATATTAGGTTTACTAAAGTATCCATACTTGAAAATGTGATACTTAGTGACTCAGAAGACAAAAAAATCCAAATACAAATCTATACACAATAATACAGTGTTTTTGATTTAACTTGTACATAGTTATACATAATTATACATATCATTCAAACAGATTCAACCAAAGTTATAGACAGTAATATAAAGTTGTTTTATACTTGTTTATACAGTTATATACCAGAATAAACAGCTTTAACCATACCTTTTTGTACTTGATCTCTTCACCTTAAACTGAAACTTATTTCGCAGGGCATAGTGTTTCATTACACTAACAAGTGTCTGCTTGTCCTGGTAAACCTGATTCTCTTCAACTTTCTTATGTAGCATATCATCTACTATAACACAATTATCAATCAATATATCTTCTGTATAATTATCATCCACCAATTCATCCACATCTATGCCACCTGCCTCATCAATCTCTTGTATGAGATTTCCACTATTTATACAGTTAAAATTCGTCGAGGCTGAATAAATATTCGAGCATCCAGCACCAGTTGACATCTCCTTCATCCTTACACAGAGCGGATATGCAGTGAAATCTGGATGTTTTTTCCTTAATTCAATGTAAACTTGAACACCAATATCATTGTAGATCAGCACAGGTGGTAAATCATTACTCGGAATGAACTTGATTTCTATTCAATTCAACATTTATCACGATCTGCTTTGAAAATTCTGCAACTAAATTTTCATAATTGAAACTAGATCGAATAACAATGCAATCGGGGATGAAATTCACAAATTTATTTTCGTGATTCCATTGCCCTGTGTGTTGAATGTATGTTGGAAAAGTGTCCATTGAAATAAGTAGAAATTGAAATTCACAAGTTTCAATTTCGCATTATTTTTGGGGATGAAGAGTTTAGGGTTCGTAGATGGAAGGAGATTTTTTGCTCTCAGTGATGGTGTTTTAAAAGGAAACAGAGTTATGTTTTGATTCAAATTTGGAAGGGTTGTTTGGCGCGAGATTTATGCCTGAGATTTAAGCTATAATCAATGATGTCATGCTGATGAAAGATAAAATATGGGCCTCAGCGCTGTAAATTAGTGGACTGGGCAGCCTATTAGTGAAATTTGCCCAATATTATTTTTCTCCAAATGGGCCCATATATAACCAAATCCATGTCAAAACACAAATTTAGTTCAAAAAATTTCACCACGTGCCCTCCATAAGGAGTGATTTTGCAAAAATGCTCGCGCTAAAAAATATTTTAGCAAAATACCCTTTTTCGCCCGGAGCCAAGAGTTCAACGCAAAATCTTATAAGTCTTGGCAATTGTAAAAACTTCAAAGGCAAGTACTGTTTTACCAATACTTCAAGTTATATGGCGAGAATGCAGAGAAAAATTGAAAGAGACAAATTTTGGGAATTGCCAAGACTTACGACCAAGTGCGGCAAGTGTTGCCTTTTGCCAACACTTTAAGGGTAAGTGCTGACAAATAGAGAGAGGTCAAAGACACGTCTTGGCCTTTGCCAAGACTTACGACCAAGTGCGGTTTATTGTCTTTTGCCAACACTTGAAGGGATAAGTGTTGAAAATCAGAGAGATATAAAGGCAAGTCTTGCCCCCGGCCTAAAAACTTGACAGGGGTATTTCTGTTCGGATTTTTTTTATTAAACCTTAACAGAGGCCTTTTTGTAAAATATCTGTTAGCGCAGGCAAACCGGCAAACCATTCCTTATGGTGTCATATTTTTGCAAATTCCCCATTTAGTTCCCGGAGAAATTTAATTAGATGTCCTTTTTATGTGGTGTTATTTAAATTTGTTCCCTCTAAGAAATTTATGTAAGAATAGCCCATCATTTTAAAGTTTTGACGAGGAATGTAAGTGAACAATGTTTTCACAGGTTTCTGACTGGTTCAATACCTATGTGAAGTTTGGAAGGGAGCGTCGAAACTTCAATATTGGAGCTATTTTTGTACAATCACTTTAACAGGAGATAAATCTTAAATAGCATGCTAAAAGAGCATATCCGTGCAAATCACCCGTATACCCTTTCCTAGACTTGAATAGTAAAATTCGTAAAAATTTCGCGGGGAAGCCACTTTGGCACCCGCTTTGTGATGCGTAGCCTCTGTTTACAAATTCGCTGAGAATTAGCCACTAGACTCGTTTTTTAAAAATAATAGCATGACGATGTCGTTTTACACATTTTGGAAATTCCGGTTTTAACCTTCCTTATTTTCAACTTATTCGGTGTTTTTGTTTCTCTGTTTAATACTGTGACTTTTGAACTCTATCAAACTATACGAACTCTCTTTCGAAATACAGCAATTTCTTATTTTTGAGATTTTGAAGCTTTGTGTGTAAGGTAACTTCGTATATTAAGGTAACTGTGTTTACTTCGTATTGTTTTTTTTTTTCATTTTTGTACGTGTATATGGGTTATTTAGGTTTTGATTTTGTTTCGAACAATGTTTAGATTTTCATTGGAGTACAGTATAAGCTTTTGATTTCCTTTAAAATGGTAGGGTTTTTTTAATGGGAACGCTTTGTTTCTGTGAAACCCATTTTCCCCAGAACTATATACTGTGACCTTCTGTTGTGGATAGGCTGTTGCCCATGATTAAAAACTGGGACTGTGTGTTTTTAAGAGGTACTTGTCCATTGTAAATGGTGGGTTATTTTTTAGAAAGGGGGCAACGGTTTTTTTTTTTGTCAAACCCTTTGCCCCAGAAGTATATACTGTGACTCTGTATATAGGCCCCAGCACCAAATGCTGTGACCTTTGTGTTCAACAAGTACTTGTGTCCCAGTTCTAAATCATGGGACTGTGCATAACAAAGCATCATAGACCCCAGCACCTAATGCTGTGACCCTTGTGTTTAAAAAGTTCTGTGTCCCAGTTCTAAAACATGGGACTGTGTATAACAAAGCATCATAGACTCCAGGACAAAATGCTGTGACCCATTTGTTTAAAAAGTTCTGTGTCCCAGTTCTAAAACATGGGACTGTGTATAACAAAGCATCATAGACTCCGGGACAAAATGCTGTGACCCATTTGTTTAAAAAGTTCTGTGTCCCAGTTCTAAAACATGGGACTGTGTATAACAAAGCATCATAGACTCCAGGACAAAATGCTGCGACCCATTTGTTTATTAAGTTCTTGTGTCCCAGTTCTAAAAATGGGACTTTGCATAACAAAGCATAATAGGCCCCAGCACCAAATGCTGTGACCATGCACATGAACTACTTGTGCTCCCAGCACCAATGTCTGGGGGGAGGGGTTGGGCTACCAAGCTCTCCCCCAGCACAAATACTGCGACCTTGCACATGAACCACTTGTACCCCCAGCATACCAAATACTGTGACTGTGCAGATAAACTACTTGTACCCCCAGCATATATGTGTTAATTTTCCTTTGTTTTTATTTTAATACATGTGCTAATGTTACAGCAATGGAGATTATTCCAAGTGATGAGGTTACGGATAATCTGCCAAACGACGATGGTATATTGCTTCCATTTGCGCAGTGGAAAAATCGTGATTGCCAGTGGAAAGGTGACACAGAGTATCGTGGATTAATCGAAGGGTTGCTGTCTGCGGATTACCTGGAGAAAATGAAGAAAGGGCCATTCGGCAAGTTTATGCTTTTGGAAGATGCTAAATATTCTGGGAGGCTTATAAATTGTTTTCTCCAGTCTCAAATAGTTTCTTCAGACAACACTAAGCTTAGCTTTAAAGTTTTTGGTGATATAGTGGATTTCACAGCTGATGATTTTCATGTAGTTAGTGGTCTTAATATTTCCAGTATTGTAGATATAAGTATTTTTAAGCTTTCAAAGAGTAGATTAAAAGAGAAGTATTTCAGGAATCCTGAAGACGATGTTAATAAAAAGGACAGCAAATGGACTTTAAAGTTATATGACTTGCTTGATTTGATTGAACATCATTCTAGTTATGTGAGAGTGGCTCCAAAGAGCAAGGGCAATCTGAATAGAGTGTCTGCTGCACGATTGGATGTTCCATTAGAGCAAGATGATGCTGTTAAATTAGCCGAGCTATATTTGCTTAATTCTGTTTTATTGGGCCGGCCATTACCTAGAGTAGTGGATGATCAACATATGATTATTATTGATAATGAAGAGGTGCATAGCTGTTATCAGTGGGGTACTGAGATATATCGTCAAATGGTACACCATTTGCAATCAATCATAAAGCCAGGTTCTTCTACTTATTTGTTTCCTGGTATGCCCTTCCTATTCTGTTGCTGGGTGGCAGAGGTGTTCCCTGTGTTCAGGCAGTATTTTACTGTTCGCCCTAGGATCAAACCTGTGATGCTTCGTTACACATGTACTTTTACCCCTCAATACAATGTCTTGTGTGATGACTACTTTCATAATGAACAGGTGAGTTTTATGAGTACTTGCTTTTGTTTGTTATTTATTTGTTTTACTTTTTTGTTGGTTTTGAAATGTATTTTTTAATAGTTTTGGGAGGATGCCTCAGTGAGACCAATAAGGCATAAATCTAAACATGCTTCAACTTCAAAATCACCCTCAAAGTCATCTTCAAAGACTAGTTCAACAGGAGAATCTATTGACATGAATGAAGTTGTAAAGGTGAAATTCTTCGTGGGTTTTGTCTTTTAATTTTTTTTTCTTATGTGGTTTTAATGTTTTTTCTTTTACCAGAGATTGACAGCTAATCTCAAAGTTAACTTACCTACTGAGAGCAAGATTCAACATATGATCAATTCCTCAGAAAATAGTGTAAAGAAAGATCTTGCTGACATGGAGAAGAGGATTACAGATCAGTTGAATGCAAAGTTTGATGCATTACTGCTTCTTGTTGCAAAATCAAAAACAAGTGATCTCGAAGAAAACTGTGGTGTGTCTGTAAGTAAATCAGTTACCAGGAGTAGAAATGAAAAGAGTAATTTTGTTGATAATTTGATTTATTCAGATGGTCGCAATAGTTTTTTCAAAGAAACATTTAATCAGGCAGAGCTTGGTGGTAGTGTACAAAGTGATCATGGTATTGCAGCTCCTTTAATAGATGCAAGTGATCAAATAATTGTGGATGTTTTAGAGCATTACAAAGCTGATACTAGTGACCCTATTGATGAAGCAAAAGGTACAGATGATTTAGAAAAGGCGCCATCAAATTCAGACAATCATCAGCAAAGTCATGGTAGTCAAAATAGAGTATTCTGTATAGTCGTAATTTAAATAAAAGGGAATTTTTTTGTTTAATGTAATGATTTTTTATTTTTTGTATATGCAGATAAACAGAATCCTTCATCTGATTTATTGGACAAGTGTCCATCTAAAGATGATGATGTATCTTTGAATCCAACAGATGTTCAGCTTCGTGATGAAACAATTTATCCCACACTGAATGGTAAGAAGAAAAAAATTTGTTGGTAGATTGAACCAACATATTATGCACTAATACTGTGTTTTTATGATAAAATACTGGGACTCTTTGTTTAACAAGTACTTGTGTCCCAGTTCTAAATTATGGGATTTTCTATAACAAAGCACTATATGTACAGCACAAAATACTGTGACTTTTTCATATGAATTATTTTGTGCCCCAGCACCAATGTCTGGGAAGTCTATAGTAATGGGAATGTATTTTAAATATGTGTGTTTTGACACTTCTGTTTTCTATAGAGAAATGTAATGTATTGTGCTTATTTATTTTTACAGAAGGTAATAATTGTGAATCTGGGAAAAGTGCTGTGGTTGTAGAACAAATTAATGAATTAAAGCATCTTGTTGAAACTGGTATTTGGACACCAGTAGGTATGGAAAAGTAATTTTTATATCATAAATAGTGTTCCTATTTTTGTTGTTGAAAATGTGTAACAAATTATCTTGTTTTGAAGTCTCTCAAGAAAGTTCTCAAGAAGGTTGTCAACCAATTAAGCTTGCTGATAACCAAATGTTTTTGACTCCTGGTATGCGAAAATATGTTGCGTATTTTGCATGGTCCACACTCCAGCATAAAATATCCTGTTGGTTGGTTAATGAATAGTTTGTCTTGTTCCATTTACAGAAGCAACAAATGTTAAAGCTGATAAGGAAGATGTTGTCAATGAACGCAGTCACAGTGCTAAGGTTCGACTTGAAGTTAGGGCTGTCAGCGAGCTTTGCATAGCTGGTCTTGTTTTTACACCAGAAGGTATGTAATCGTCTTTTTTATAGTTATTTTGTGTTCTTATTGTTCGCAAATGTGTGATATATTATCTTTATTTATAAAGGTTCTCAAGAAGGTTCCCAAGAAGGTTCTAAAGAAGATCTTAAAAAAGGTGTTGAGCATTTGTCTCCAAAAAAGGGTTTGAAAGCATTTTCCAGCAAGAAAAGGAAGAAACGTGATAATGATGCTTCTCCTGAAATTGCATCTCCCCTCAAACCTAAAATTGGTGAAAATTTGGCTGATGTAAGCAAAAGCATCATGAATATTCGTTGCATAGATGCACCTTCATTTTCAATTGGCTTGACACAGCCATCGCAAGAGACTGCAGCAGTGATTGATAGTGTCAGGCATGATTCTATGGATATCGATCGCTCAGAAAGTAAGGGTGGTACAGAATTGGCATTAATAGAGAAAGACAATTCAAAACTTACGACACTTGCTGATGCATCTGTTGTAGTACTGGAGCAAGAGTCTGCTTTGGATTCAGCCATGAAAACACCTGAACAGTCAAGGAAGGTTGCTGGAACAAATGTCTGTGCAAGTAATTATGCAGATGTGTCTTCATGTAAACAACAGTCGGCAATGCAGTCTTCAGTGAAAAAGGAGGAAGTTATGGATTTAGCTGTTTTGCCAGAGAAACCATCAAATCATCCAGAAGGAGGAGAGGTGTTAGGCAGGGGACATAGGGTTCGTAAGATTAGCCGGCACTTATTATCTCCATTCAGGCCTTTTCATCCAAAGGAAAAGTGTGATTGGAAGCCTTCTTATAGGCGTGTATGCCCTTTTCATACAGTCAATGCCACGTCTAATTGTTTGGCAATTTTTGACAAATGGTTGAAGCAAGGCTTGAAAGTGACTGATAAAAACAGCGTCTCTAAAGTGTAAGTTATTTTATTTTATTTTTTTTAGTTATTGTGTATTTTTAAGTTACACGGTGTTGTGGATTATATTAGTAAATTTGTATTCTTTATGTTGTTTGTGTTTAACTTTTTCAGGGGTGATGATCTTTATGATGACAAAATTGCAGACATCAATTCACAGAATAAAATTAAATTGTATAGTGTTTCAGTGAAGAGCAAAATGTGGTTTAGAGAGATTGCAGATAGAAGATATCCACTTACCAATGAGGTTTTCTACAGCTTTTTTTTATTATTGGTTCTGTAGTGTTTTATATATATATTTGTTAACTAATATTTTTTTTTTTTTGTGTTTTGTGATTTTTTTTGTCATGCAGCATGTTGATGTTATACTGTACTATCTGAGGAAGAAACATGTATATCATTTCACAAACTACTCAGCGCTCTTCACAACGACAGACTTGAATTTTGATTTTTTTGTAGAGTCGTTATTCTTTTCGAAGGTTGAATCCTATTTTGAAAATATGGCAAAGGAAGAGAAGACCAGGAGAATAAAAGAGAAGAAGGATAGAATGGAAGAAGAGTGGAAGAACAAAGAAAATTTTGAAAAAATGAAGGCCCAACAAAAGAAAGGAGCAAAAAGGACTCGTGGTCAACAAAAGAAAAAAAAATATGATCCTCCAGCAGAAGTTGTTTTTGGAATTCATGACTTGACATTGGAGGATTTAGAGAAGATTGAGTTAGATTTCTACCTAGCACAGTATGAAGGAACTGCACAAAATAGCCTACTTGAGTGTGTGAATGGGTCTTCTAATGAATGTGGCATATCATGGGGTCAAGTCGAAAAAGTTTTTATGCCAATTAGGAAGACTTCAGTTGATCCTAATGATTACATGTCTTGCACTCATTATTGGTTGGGAGTTTATTCTATAAAAGATCATAGAATCGATGTCTATGATTCGGTTTTTGATGGGGATGAAGATTTTGTGAAGATCAAGATGGCAATGTATGCAATTGCTATACCTAAGCTACTAAAAGAAATGGATTTCCATACAGAATATCCTAATTTTGGTACAACGTACAAGAAACTTGATATTGTTTATCAAGGAGCACCAAAACAATTAGGAGATACAGACTGTGGTATTTTTGTAACAAGGTTTACAGATCTTCTCATGCTTGGACAGGATTTGTTTAAACAGGAATGGGGAGTAGAAGCCATTAGTATTTACAGGAGAATGGTTGCTGTTAATCTACTGTCGCATGGAAAATCAAAAAGAGATGAAGGCTATGAAACTCCACCAGAGAAATTGAATGATGATTATGGAGAGCACGATGAGAAGCTAGCTTGTGAACATGGAAGGCTGCCTCTTCTTTGAATCTTTATTAATCTTTTTTATAAACAATGCAGTGTATACATTTTTTGAAGTATGTATAGTTAATATGTTGTTTGTTTGTTATTATTTATGAGCTTGGGAACTATATAAATTGGAATGCTAAATACTTTAATCCCCCTGTACAAAAACATGTGACTGTGCATAACAAGCATCATAGGACCCCAGCACCAAATGCTGTGACCCTTGTGTTTAACAAGTGCTGTGTCCCAGTTGTAAATCATGGAACTGTGCGTAACAAACCACCATAGACCCCAGGACAAAATGCCGTGACCCTTGTGTTTAACAAGTGGTTGTGTCCCAGTTCTAAAACATGTGACTGTGCATAACAAGCATCATAAACCCCAGCACCAAATGCTGTGACCCTTGTGTTTAACAAGCGCTGTTTCCCAGTTGTAAATCATGGAACTGTGAGTAACAAAGCCCCATAGACCCCAGGTCAAAACGCCGTGACCCTTGTGTTTAACAAGTGATTGTGTCCCAGTTCTAAAACATGTGACTGTGCATAACAAGCATCATAAACCCCAGCACCAAATGCTGTGACCCTTGTATTTAACAAGCGCTGTTTCCCAGTTGTAAATCATGGAACTGTGCGTAACAAAGCCCCATAGACCCCAGGACAAAACGCCGTGACCCTTGTGTTTAACAAGTGCTGTGACCCAGTTCTAAAACATGGGACTGTGCATAAGAAAGCATCATAGACTCCAGGACAAAATGCTGTGACCCATTTGGAAAATCCAGCCGTTAAAAAGAATAGGAACCGAAATGACGGTTTTCATCATTACTCCTGCAGTCTCGAAGCACGCAACAGTCGCTTTTTTAGTAAATATGATTTTCACCATCTTCAAAACCTTTTACTCCATTCCATATTTCATCCAAACCTTCAAAGCTTCAAAACACCTTTCTAACAATTTCTAAAACGCAAAAACTCTTCCAATCTTTTAATCCAGTTGTCTCCAAAACCCAAGAAAAGTCTCAATATGGATGCTGCGGCTAGTACTTCCTCAGCAGCAGGTGGTCAATCCACGAGTTCTTCAACTTTGGTTGCTGATGTGATCCCGAAAGTTTGGGGAAACCTTGAAAATGATTGTTCAGTCATCTCGTTCAGTCATTATGGCAATATAAGATCGTGGCCTTCAAGCCGGTTTAAGAGTTCAATTACTCTCGACCTCTTGCATAGGGTTAAGGAAGATTGCGGCTGGGACGATGATGTTACAGTTTCTTGCCCCTACCCAACGGAGAATATTACTTCTGTGAGAACTGGTTGGACGGCCATATCCACGTATCCATTCACAATAGGCCATAAGCTGCCATTGCATCCTGTTATAGAGGACATTTGTAAATACTACCTTATCTGCCCGGGGCAGCTGTACCCGAGCATTTATAGAATCATTTCTCTGCTACAATGGTTTGCCGATGAGACTGAGCAAGATTTTGAGTTTAAGCATTTTATCTCTTTGTATAGCCTTCAGGTTGCAAGAGACGGGTATATCAATGCCCGTATGAGAGGAAGAAAAGCTTTAGTGCATAATTCTGGAGATACAGGTGATAGGGGTTGGATGCATAGGTATGTTTATGTGCAGTCCAAACTCCTCACACGTGGCAGCAAAACTAATCTCCGCGAGGTGTGGAACAAAACTCGTAAGTCCCTGAGTCTTTGTATTAAATACTCTCTGAGTTACGTATTTGCAACTTCTGACCTTTACTCTTTATTGGTTAGCTGACAAGATTCCTTACGACGGTCTGATTTCCGAGGAGGAGTTGTCTGCTTGGGTTGAACCCATTTTGGCAGCTTTCAACCATGAGGAGAGGCAGTGGTCCTACTATGCTTCTGAAAAGAAATTGTCAAATCCTAGTACCCATGGTAAGCTGATTACCCAACTTCCTCCTAATTTATGTTGAACTCACTGTGGTATTAATATGACTTTATTCCCAGGTTTAGGTGCTAGTGGTAGTTACTTTCCTGCTCCTCCTCCTGTTGAGGAGACTGTTGACCCCGTGGCCGAGATCAACGAGGAGGCAGCTGCCATCCTCCAAACTGCTGTAGCTGTTAAGGCCAGAGAAGGTGGTGAGGAGGTCCTTGCGAGCTTGAAGAGAAAGCAATCTGACTCTGAAAAGAGTAAACCCAAGAAGAAGACGAGGACAGCTCGCAAGAGTCCTCAGTCTTCTGAAAAGACAATTGAAACCAATGCTGCTGCTGCTGATATGACCAAGGCTGGGCAGGAGAGTGTTAAAAGCTCGGCGGCCACCCCTGAATCTGCTGGGCCTGTGATATTCGATATTTCTGATTCAGATGCTCTTGATGTGAGCTTGACTTGGCGGAGGAGGGCACCTCTTCAGGGTGATAAGAGGAAGGATGTAGAGACTTCTTCTTATGCCTTCGAGAAGAGTCCCCGAGTTGATGATGGGGAAGGGGATAGAGCTGGGGAAATGGGGGAAGAAAGAATGCACGAAGGTTTTGCCTTCTTCCCTGAGGATCCAAAGCTGAATGAGCCTGAACGGGTTGGTAGTCAGCAAGGCGAGCCTGAGCAAGCCAGCCACAGGCGCCCTGGCAAAGAGCCGATGAGAGAGGAGGCTGAGGAAAAAGAGGAGGAGCAAGATGAGGGGGTTGATGAGTGGAGGAAAGCTGAGGTGGAGGCTGAACCTCAGGTCTTTTATTACGAGGACATGATGAATTTGGCTGGTGAAGGGGTGGCACCAATTTATCTGCAAGAGTGCGACACTCTGGACCCCGAGGAAACAGGTGACGTTGAGGTCTCTCACACAAAGCTTACCAGGCGAGTATCGGTAGGAGGAAAGACTGGGGCCTACTTTGTTAAGGGTATTCGTCACAAATTCGGTCCCCAGTACCCTTCTGAACAAGCGAGGGAGCCCAGGCCGTGTATGAGGGAGTGTGACTTCACTATCTCTCCGGATACAAATTTTCTGGCGAAGCCTGGCCACTTGGTTAAAGTGACGTCTAACCTGATCGGTCCTCGCGAGGAGTGGAACATGCGTAGCATGAGTGACGAGCAGCTAGCTTACGCAATTGCTGAAGATACTGCTCGAGTAATGTTTCCCTCTTTACTTCTTTATTCCTATTAAGTCCTTAGTTCTGATTACCTGCATATTTTCATTTTGTTGCCAGGCAAGTATGATGGCTGCCGAGCTCATGTTCCGCTCTAGGTTGAACAACCAGGAACAAGTCCTTGGCTTGAAGAAAGATCTTTTGAAGGCTCTCCAGGACAAGCAGGCCCTAGAAGAGGAGAAAGAAGCTCTGATCAGGGAGAAGCGAGTCCTGGAGGGGAGGCGTGGCTTCTTTGAGTATAAGATAGACAGGTTGGAGAAATCCAACACTGAGGCCAACGACAAGATACATGCCCTCCTTGAGGAGAAGGACCGTCTTCTGGACGAGAAGGAAAGGTTTGCACTATCATTCGAGGATCTGAAAACCAGGATAGATGAACAAGGTCGCCAGATTTCTCAGCTTGCCCATGAGCTTAATATGAAAGAAGTTACCTTGGAAAGCATCCGTAGCACTTCTGACCTAATGTTGAGAAACATGAACAAGGCTGAAGCTGAATCTCGGGCTGCTCGAGGAGAACTGCAAGAAGCCAAGAATCGGGCTGAGGAATCTGTTAGGACCCAAGAGCTGTTGACGAAGGAGTTGGCGAATTTGAGGGATCATTATACAATCGAGTCCAAACTGGAAGCTCTTGAAGCCAAGAAAAAGTTGCTCATCCAAATGCAGCGCGGCCAGGTTAATGTCGATTCAGTCCTTGATCAGACCATAGCAGCTATCATCAGTGTCAAGCAGGCCTTGGGCATGGAAGTAGGAGCCGACGACGATGATGTCGAAGAGGACGATGAAGGCAGTGAGGATAACGAAGATGAAGATTTGGCTGGGGATCCGACTGATGGAGCTAGTGCATCAGATCGAGATCCTGGCCCAAATGATGACTAAGGCCTCATCTGGTCGTCCTTGTAAATTTACTGGATGCTGTTAATTTTGAATATTGCTAATTTGTGGACAAATGTATATTTTGACTACTTCTGTTTTTGTCCGACTGATGAAGGCTTGATGATCATTTTTGATCTCAAGTCTTGTTTATATGAATGACGTTGTTATAGTACCAGTTCAACAAGTGCTTGTGTCCCAGTTCTAAATCATTGGACTATGCATAACAAAGCATCATAGACCCCAGCACCTAATGCTGTAACCCTTGTGTTTAAAAAGTTCTGTGGCCCAGTTCTAAAACATGGGACTGTGTATAACAAAGCATCATAGACTCCAGGACAAAATGCTGCGACCCATTTGTTTAAAAAGTTCTGTGTCCCAGTTCTAAAACATGGGACTGTGTATAACAAAGCATCATAGACTCCAGGACAAAATGCTGCGACCCATTTGTTTATTAAGTGCTTGTGTCCCAGTACTAAAAATGGGACTTTGCATAACAAAGCATAATAGGCCCCAGCACCAAATGCTGTGACCTTTGTGTTCAACAAGTGCTTGTGTCGCAGTTCTAAATCATGGGACTGTGTATAACAAAGCATCATAGACCCCAGCACCTAATGCTGTGACCCTTGTGTTTAAAAAGTTCTGTGTCCCAGTTCTAAAACATGGGACTGTGTATAACAAAAGCATCATCGACTCCAGGACAAAATGCTGCGACCCATTTGTTTAAAAAGTTCTGTGTCCCAGTTCTAAAACATGGGACTGTGTATAACAAAGCATCATAGACTCCAGGACAAAATGCTGCGACCCATTTGTTTATTAAGTGCTTGTGTCCCAGTTCTAAAAATGGGACTTTGCATAACAAAGCATAATAGGCCGCAGCACCAAATGCTGTGACCATGCACATGAACTACTTGTGCTCCCAGCACCAATGTCCATAGAACTACTTGTGATAGTAATTTAAGTTACACAATATTTGTTGAAAATTGATAACCTATAGAAACTGTAAAGTCCATAGAAAATATAATTTCTTTGACTACATTTAATGTATTTTTACTATAAATAACCCTTTGTAGTTAAAGCAAAGTACAAAGTTTTTTGAGATTTCATCTGGGGCTAGTGTTTTAAGGCACATGGACGCCCCAGATGTTTTTGCTGTGGACATTTGAGTTTTTATTTTTATTTTTCCAATGCACTTTAACTGGTGGTTTTTGGTCTAAAAATAAAGAAATACCAGCTACATTGGGATTCGAAAAGTCAGGACTTTATTAGGGAAGACCAAACAAACCTACCATTTTTTACTACATTTATTGTGATATCTTTAATCGATTCTTTGACCATAAGAGCTGGACAAAAGTTAATATTAGATAAATAATCTATACCCAGCATATTAGAGAACATTTTTCATAAATAAGATGGGAACAGTCGTTGAAGCAGTGTTAAGTGAATTGGATGCTGAATTAGATCAATTTGTGAGTTAATCATAGCATTTTTTTAAAGTGTTGTTTTAGTTTCATGTTATTATAAAAGTTTGCATTTCTTCTTTTGTTTTGTTTTGTAGATTTTGCCAGTATGGTTGGCAATTAGGCTTCCCAGACGTGATGTTCCAGCCACTCTTATTTGCCGTGGTATTCATTTCCAGATGAACTACCTAAAAGTGAGAAGACAGAGGAAACTGTGTAATGGATGGAGGGAGTTTGTACGCACTAACAATCTTGGAGTAGGAAGTACGTTACATTTTAGGGTTCTGGAATCTTTAGATCGTGTGGTTTTAAATGTTCGTATATGGCAGCCTGAACTAGAACCTTTAAGTTCAAGTTCTAGTTCTAGTTCTAGTTCTGGCTCTACTGTTGAAGATGCTTGAAATAAGATAGCATATATTTTGTGTTTTAGTTCAATATCTGAGTTTTTGGTAAACAATATCTGAGTTTTTGGGGCAGTTATATATGTGTAATATAACTGTTGTTTTTTGAATTGTGATTGTTCAGTAAACAACATCACAAATATTATGTAATGGTGCCTTTTCAATTATAAGTTGCTATGAAGTTCTATGTGAAGTTTCTATGTTGTCATTTTTAATTATTAGTCTATAATTTCCAACTAGTTTACAGTTATTAGCATAGGACCCCATATCAAAATGCTGTAATTTTTCAACTGCATAACAATATATCTGCAGCAAAAGTACTGGGGGATGAATACTGTGACTTTTGAACTCTATCAAACTATACGAACTCTCTTTCGAAACTCTGTTTTAACAAGTGCTTGTGTACCCAGCACTAATGTCTGGGGGAGCGGGTGGGCCACCAAGCTCTCCCCCAGTACAAAAAACATGGGACTGTGCATAACAAACCATCATAGGCCCCAGCACCAAATGCTGTGACCTTTGTGTTCAACAAGTGCTTGTCTTCCAGTTCTAAATCATTGGACTGTGCATAACAAAGCATCATAGACCCCAGCACCCAATGCTGTAACCCTTGTGTTTAAAAAGTTCTGTGCCCCAGTTCTAAAACATGGGACTGTGTATAACAAAGCATCATAGACTCCAGGACAAAATGCTGCGACCCATTTGTTTAAAAAGTTCTGTGTCCCAGTTCTAAAACATGGGACTGTGTATAACAAAGCATCATAGACTCCAGGACAAAATGCTGCGACCCATTTGTTTATTAAGTGCTTGTGTCCCAGTACTAAAAATGGGACTTTGCATAACAAAGCATAATAGGCCCCAGCACCAAATGCTGTGACCTTTGTGTTCAACAAGTGCTTGTGTCGCAGTTCTAAATCATGGGACTGTGTATAACAAAGCATCATAGACCCCAGCACCTAATGCTGTGACCCTTGTGTTTAAAAAGTTCTGTGTCCCAGTTCTAAAACATGGGACTGTGTATAACAAAAGCATCATCGACTCCAGGACAAAATGCTGCGACCCATTAATTTATATAATTACGAAAATGTTTCTCACATTCAAAAAACAAAATCTATTGTGCATTTTAAATATTGTAAAAGTGTTGTTATAGTAATTTAACTTGCAGAATCTTGTAAGATTTTTTATTGATTTGACTTGTCATGTAAAATGACAAAAGAATCTATCTACTTTTTTGACAATACACAAATGCTGTGGATTTCTAAAGTTAAAGTAGGGAATATTTTGTGGATTTCAATATATTTTTTGAACAAAAGAGAGTCTGTTCTAATGTATAGAATCTTCCCAGAATCTGTTTGATTTCTTTTTGTGTTGTCAACTGTGTAATACTGTTACTTTAATACAGTTGAAAATCTCAGTGTAATCTTTTCCTATACAGATACGACCTCTTCTTTACAAAGAAAGAAGCAAGGAATCTTTACAGATTTTTTTGACTTACAATGTCAGCTAAAATAGAACAAATATTCTTTACATGTTTTTTCTGTTTTTGTTTTCTATAAATTAGACAGTGGTCTTGTTTTTTCACTTGTACAAAACAAAAATATTATTCCAAAATAAAAAAGGAAAAATAACAAAGCATTGAATAAAAAATGGCTTGCAATGATGAAGTAAGAAGACAACAATGGCGCCAGTTGAATAACGATGTTAGGAATTTGAAAAGTGATCTTGAGTTTTTGAAAACTGAGGTATCAGTCGTGAAGAATAACTTGGATGTGTTGTTTGAATTTTTTGTAGCTTTCAGAGAGAAAAACAACAGAGATATGGATCGACTTTTTGACAAACTCTTGGACATTGAATTGCAGAACTTCACAGATTCAACCTCTGGTTCTAGCTCTCGCGTTCCTAGTAATCATTAATGTTTTACTGTATTTTTTCTATGTGTTTCGCAGTGTTCTGTTTTTATGCTTCCATGTGAAGCAAGTGTAATTTATCTTTATTGTACTTGAGGATACTTTATTTGTGTGTTTTAGAAGTATCCTTTTTTATGTAATTTTTATGTTACTGTTATTGAAAATGTCTGTAAGTTTGCCTTTTGTGTTTGTTTGTAAAAATAATGTTTTTGTATAGTATCAGCAATATATTCCCCAGTATTTTTACACAAAACCCCAGGATATTGTTATGGGGCTTTCGTTGAACGTAACACCAAGACACAGCATTTTCGTTATAATGCCCCAGAATTTAATGCTGGACAAAACACAAAGTACTTCAAAATCCGGTTAAACAGTGTGACCCATTGTAAACAGTGTGACTTATCAGAACTTACGACAAAATACACATTGTACCTTTTCAGAATTTCCAGAAGTGACTCTTACAAACAAATGCCAATCTATATAAATTCCCACCCATAAAACAGATAGAGAGGAATCCAATTTGTCATTTTTGTTATTGAACAAATAAAAAAAAAAGAAATTGTGTAAAATAGTATTTCATCAAAAAGTATCTATGGAGAATGCCCACCGACCATCCAATGGCCACGGACCATCCAATGGTAGACAGGTTTTCCAGAATGGTTATGGACCATCAACTCGAAGGCATGATACGAACTTGCCTACAATACCAAGAGACCTGTGTTGGCGTTTTGAATATCTGAAGAAGGAGGTGGTATACTTGAATGAATTCAGAAAGAAATGCGAAGATGAGTTGTGGAATTTAAGGTACACGCAGCAACAATATTTTGAAAAACTGATGGAATTGCTTAAGGTGATGGCAGATCCGCTGCGATTGCACAGCGCAGGGCCAGGGGAGCCCGTGTTTAGGAATTATGGAGAATAAACAATGTTTTAAATTGATATATTATGTATTGTTGTTCTTTCACATATTAGTAATTGTTTTACAATGATATCATGTATTCAAAAAGGCAAACAGATTGTGTTTTTAGAAGTATGCTTTTATGTAATTTTTATGTCACTGTTAATGAAATTGGCTGTAATTTTTCCTTTTGTGTAATTTGTTGACTCTTTAATAATGTTTATGTATAGTCCTAGCAATACATGTCTCAGCATTTCTGATTAAAACATTTTGAACTGCAGCCTTATAAAATAGCACAGCTACAGTATATTGTAATGGGACTTCGCTTGAAAGTAATACTAATCCCCCAGATTTTTATGCTGTGACCAGTAGTTTAAGGTGACAAGTAACTACTCTTCCTGTTGATAAATGCAGTATAGCTACAGGATATTGTAATGGGACCTTGCGTTAATGTAATACGAAGTCCCAGCATTTTACTGCTGGGACAACAAGGGGGGGGGGGTGAATTTGAACTGCAGCCTTATAAACTAAAAAATAGCACAGCTACAGTATATTGTAATGGGACTACGCTTGAAAGTAATACTAATCCCCCAGATTTTTATGCTGTGACCAATAGTTTAAGGTGACAAGTAACTACTCTTCTGTTGATAAATGCAGTATAGCTACAGGATATTGTAATGGGACCTTGGATTAATATAATACGAAGTCCAAAATGCTGGGACAACAGGGGGGGGGGGGTGAATTTGAACTGCAGCCTTATAACCTAAAAAATAGCACAGCTACAGTATATTGTAATGGGACTTCGCTTCAAAGTAATACTAATACCCCAGATTTTTAAGAGTGTGTCAGCAAATATCTCGGGTACCAGCATTATATCAGGATAACATTTATACGAGAAGATCTCGAACTGGAAGAAACATAGGGAAGAACATAGAAACACAGCTTTTTTGACTACATTTATAGTGATACTCAATCTCATTTTGACTATACATATTCACTTTGACCATAACAGTAGAACAAAAGTTAGTAACTCCTAGGCTATAAATAAGGCTTTGCAGTTGAAATAAACAATAACAAAGATTGCAACTAATTTATTTTTTCATTGAAACAATAATATGGAGGATGATCGTTGGGAAGAACTAGGCAGTTTCAGTATGCAAATAAGAAAATCATACTTCAAAAGAGATGATTTGGTATGTTAAAAAAGTTACAAATTATTTTTTTATGCTTTTGTTCATGTAATTTTTCATTGTTTTTTTTGTATTAACTGTTAAAGTTTATTTTTTCAGATCTTTCCAGAGAATTGGAAAGAGAAGCTGCCAAAGGTCAATGGAAGTGCACTTTTACTTTGTGAAAATGATGACACTGATTATGAAATGAAGTTCAAGGCTGGGAAGGTACATTCAAGGTTGTGCAATGGATGGAAGGAGATGCTTCTGCGTAAAGGCTACAGACTGGGTGATGTTCTTCTGTTTAATCATGTTGTTCATGAGGTTTACAACGGCGTTGCCACTATGGTTTTTGAAATTTCATTAGTAAATCGTCAGGTTGGTCAAGGCCACAACAATGATGATGATGTTGATGATGATGATGATGATGACGACAATGATGATGATGGTAGCAGCGACGAAGATGTAGGATCAGCCCAGAAGCCTATTGTGATTGAATAAGTTTTAGTAGTTTTTATGTTTTTTCTGTTAATGTGGGATGTTTGTTTGTCTTTTTTTTCATGTGTGTTTTTTCAGTTAATGTCGAATTATGAACAATGATTTTTCGTAGTATGAACTGTGTTTCTAAGTACTGTGTTTTTATTATTTTAAGCAAGATCAAAGTGTTTGTTGTTCAATAAGAAAAAAAACTAGAAAATAGATAAATCAAGAGAACTATTTTGCACAGCAACGAGTGAGAAGTGTACTTTTTATATATAATAATCCTTGTTAAAGAATACAGAGGAAGTAAAATGTAAAAAAAAAAAAGTTCTCTAGAAGTGAATAGTCCTTTTTGACATCAGATTTGTTGCGACTGGATGAAAATAGAGAAGAATAGTCTTCTATCTATCTAGTGTTGATGCGATTCCTAACTGAAAAACAAAAAAAAAAAAAGAAAAATTTTAACATAGCCAGCTTTGGGGTGTTGAATTGCACTAAAATAGAATTAAAAAATAAAATCATATAGAGAGACATACCTATTGGGAGTTATGTTTCTTTGAATATGGGTGAAGTACTGGAGTGTGTCTGCAAGATGTTCTGTTGTGTCCACGCTTTCTACATATCCCACAGTGTTTCCCCGTTTGTCTTACATATTCTGCAGTCGAGACAAATCTTTTCTCCTGTCTTCTACCTGCCTTAACTTTAAAATCTGGGGGTTTTGTTATCTCTACTTTAATGCTATCAGGTACAACCCATGATTCTTCATGTCCAACAGTGTTGATTTCCGCTTCATACTGTTTTAACCATGTTTCTCTTTTATACCATATAGAGCAATAGTCCGATTTGTTTAGGTGCACTCTGTCTATAGCAGCAAGTGCATGTTCACAAGGCATTTCATCCATCTGGAACTTGAGGCATTGACATTCTTTTTTCTTCAAACAAACAATGAATTCTCTACCTTCATCTGTTACCTTAAAGCTTTGATCCGCAGTCCGGTCAACCTGTAAAAATGTAATGTATAAGATCACTTGACTAGCATAACACATACGATGCTGCAAATTACTGGATCCCCCGCTTTTGCATACCATGTAGTTCCAGCACAAAACCCGGGACTTCATGAATTATCATTGACATAATGCAAATGAATTATCATTGACATAATGCAAATGAAATCCCAAAATACTCACATTCATTCTATATGCTTTTTTTATTTTTTTTTTCAATTCATCATCTGTCCATTTTGATGTTGCAAAGAAAATATCCTGCGCACTTTTCCGTCTCTCATAAAACCAGGTCTGTAGCTTGTTCATTATGTTGTCCACCATTGACAGTATTGATTTCCCCCGAGCATGTAACAGAGCATTATTCATTGATTCCACAATATTTGATGTCATCATGTCATATCTTCGATTTCGACAGCAAGCTCTAGTCCATCTCTCTGGTGGTTCTTCCATGAGGTAATCATAGGTTGCCCTATCCGTTTCCTTCATTTGATTCATGTCTGTTTTAAACTCTGCAATCGTGTAGACACGACATGCACTATTGAATATACTTATCACTGCAGGACTCACATTCCTTTTGTTAAGGTTCTTTTCCAGATGATATACACAGATACCATGGGCACATTCAGGATATACATTTGCAATCCCATTTGCAATTGCAGGATTACGATCTGAAAGGAACAGTAAATTCTCACGACAACCAAATGCAATGCGCAACTGTCTAAAGAACCAATTGTATGCCAGATTATTTTCTGAGTCGACAACTCCAAAGGCAAGTGGGAAGATTTGGTTATTTGCATCTTTCGTCACTGCAACCAATAGTGTGCCTGAATATCTCCCCTTAAGGAATGTTCCATCGAAAACTATCACAGGTCTACAATGTTTCCAGCCTTTGATAGATGCCGCACAACCAAAAAACATATATTTGAACCTGGATAATAGAATTGCAGTGTTATCAGTAAAATTAATGTTAAAATTTTTGAGTCTCAGGTTTTAATACTGGAACCCCACTTATACATAATGACTACATCACAGCATTTTTGTGACGGGAATCGAACAAATAACACTGCAGTCTCAGGATTTTTTTTATTGGCATTACTGGAATTCTACACAAAAATATATAAGTACACTTTTTTTTTTTTTTTACCTGTTCTCATCATCTCTTTGAAGAGCAACATGTGAGCCTGGATTGATGTCTTTTAGCACATATAAATATGCTGGTAACTTCTGAAAGTTCTGCTCAGGCGTTCCTCTAATTAAAGACTCTCCTTCTTTTATAGCACGCCATGCCTTATTATAAGAGATTAGAACTCCCATTTTCCTTCTAATCTCTGCAACAACAAAATTAGGCTTAACAGGATAATTATCGTCTCTTAGATTCTCAACTATCTCATCTCGAACAATCTTTGACGTAGCATGTTTTTGGTCTCTTTTTCTATCATCCACCGAGCAAGTGTGATTCTTCTCAAACTTCAGTATTTTGAACAGTGTGGATTGTTTAATTCTGGAAGATCGAACAGTCCACTCACATTTTTCATTCATGCATGCCAGTGAATATCTCGTTGTGCTTGATCTCACAACCTTGAATTCAAAATGGTGTGCAATTGCAGTTGTCTGGAAACATTTAGTGATACACTGTTTGTTTAAAAAAATTGATCCAACCTTGATGTCGTCCAAATCTGCATTTTCTTTTAGTATTGGACGAGGAGATTCTCTTATTTTGTTACTTGAATACATCTTTCTCTTTTTTCCAGCACTGGATGGCTCAGGAAGTTCAATATTTACAAGCTGTTGTTCTGTGTTTTCAGCATGCATTAACTGTTGATCTACTGCTACAGCTTCCACAGATGGAGGTGTCAAAACTATCACTTCAAAAGCATCATCGTTGTCTATTTGCATTATCATTTGGCCTTCAGTGTAATCAACTCTCTCAGACTGTGGAGTTCGTTGTGTAATGTCAACTATGAAACGTCTACTCCTATACTCGGAATTGTTCTTCATCAAGTGTAAACAGCTGATTAAATCATCGGTATTTTTTATAGGGACACCTTTGCTTGTTCCAAGTTCCATATCAAACCATATGAATGCCTCACAATGTTCTTCGTCTAAATCTATCTTTTTCCAAAGGTTTCTTCTGAAATCTTCAAAAGTATCTGTTTCACTATGTAGAAAAATCCTTGTCTCATGATCTATGTACTTATAATCTGATGTCCATTTCCCATTGAATGCAAGAACAATACACTGTTTAGCCATCACCTGTAGTTACAAAAGACAGTAAAACTAAACTAAGTTACAAAGAAATCCACATGGTAAAAAACTGTAATTGTAGCTTAATAATAAATGCTTAAGAACTGCTAATCTATAAGATAAATATACATTTCCATAGTTTAATTGCTAACTATACAGGGTGGAGGGGGATTTTTGAAGTGCAGCTCTATATGCTAAAATATAGCATAGCTACAGTATATTGTAATGGGACTTTGCTTCAACTTAACACTAAACCCCAGCATTTTGTGCTGTGGATATTTTTTAATGGTACACTGCTTCAGCACTAATCCACAGCATTAAATTCTGTAGGTTGAAGGAAGGTCCCATCACAATATCCTGGGGATATCACGCCATTTTGAAGTGCAAGTTTATATCCTAATATAGTACAGCTACAGGATATTATAATGGGGCTTTGCTTCAACGTAATACTAAGCCCCAGCATTTTTAGCGTTGGAATACAGGATATTTTCTAATGGGGCATTGGTTCAACAGAAATCCCAGCATTAAATGCTGGAGGTTAGTGTTACGTTGAACGAAGTTCCCATCACAATATCCTGGGGATATCAGGCCATATTGAAGTGCTTATCTAAAATGTAATCATAGCTACAGGAAATTTATAACGGGGCTTTTGCTTCAACGTAACACTAAGCCCCTGCATTTAGTGTTGGACAACAGGATATTTCTACTGGGACATTGCTTCAACATTAATCACCCAGCATGAAATGCTGGAGGTTACTGTTACGTTGAAGCAAGGTCACATCACAATATGCTGGGGATATCACAATATCAGGCTTTTGCTTAAACGTAATACAATTCTAGGTATTTCATATTCTTATGAACTTAATTCAGATTCATATTAATTATATATAACAGTAAATTCGCGTTTCAGAAAAACAAATTCAGATTATAATCACGAAAACAGATATATTTATGTAATATAATTCAAACTCAGCACAGAAACGTCGGAGAAACTGTGTAACCGCACCTGCAATTAGCTTTTACAGTTTGAATTTGAAAGTTCCGGGAGAGAGAGGATGATCTGGAGAGTTGAGAGAAGTAACGTATGCTTTGTTCTGTTTTTTTCCACGCGTTATTTTGTATTTATTGTTGAGCTATAGGTTTTTAAGGGTAGTTTAGTAAATTCAATATATGCGGCAGTAGCCTGAATGTACGCGAGTGTTTTATTGGCTATTTCTCAATGAATTTTGAAACTATGGATGGAACTCATTTAACGTGTGCAAAATTGGCTAGTCATCAATTTTGGTTTGAACTTTTGACCTTGCTAATTTCTTTTTCTTTTTCTTTTTTATTGACCTTCATTGCCCATTAGGCATGAATTTTAATTTTGCCTATTAAAAAGGAGTTCTTGACAATTCATAAGTTACAGATGATAAGATACTATGCTAATTAAAATGTTCAATGGGTATATATACTATTAAATCTAATTAAAACTTATGCACACACAGTCATTCAGAAGATTTTGTTAAAGTCAGACGAAAAGTTCAAACCACTAATTTATGTATTTGCTTTTACAAATCTCCCCTTAAATTGTATCTAAATTTTGCAGTTGGGGATTTCCATCTTGTAGGGTTGGCCTTCTAGTTTCACTTAACATCTCAGGGCCTTTCGATGAAGGACGTGTTTCACCTAAATCTTTATTTCGGGTAAAATATTTAGGCTTTAACCAATAGTTATTTGTCTTAAAGTTTTTTTTTACGACACAAAATAATTTAGTCCTTAGAGTGGCGCTCTGGTGTCATTTCCACTAGTTTTTTCTTCTCATTCATTGTTTTGGGATGGAAAGACTAGTATGCGTCGCTTAAAAAAACAGAAATTATTTCTAGAGATAGCATTAGTGTTTTGGTTGCTAGTGTAATAGGTAACAAAAATTAGCAAGGTAGGTAATGTGCTTTCAGCGAATACTGTGTTATATTACGTGCATAATTTTGTTCTAAGAAATAAACTTTGACCTATTAAAGTTGTATGAAATTTCATTAAACTAATTTTATTTTTCTCCGACATTATTAATTCTGTTAAGGTAACTACTAAAGTTTATATGTTGTCAATGGTATGGCTCGATATCTGTTATGAGTTATTAAAAAGTTTTTTCCACTATATACCTATGAAATTCAAAGTATTTAAAAGCCCTACCTACTAAAAATTACACTACCCATGAAATTAAAATTATTTACCCAACTTACTCATTTATTACTGTATACATTTGTTATACCTTATGGGTAGATGGGTATACAAGTCTAGATGGGTGGTGCATGTAAATAATTTATGGATAGAGCTTGTAAATATTAAAACTTATAAGTAAAGATGGATAAATATTTTGATTTTGATGAGTATTTTCGTAACCACCCAAACTTTAATCCTATCAAGTGTTCTTTGAAGCAATGTCAGACAAAATCATAAGCATATTTGTTGATGTTATGAATGAGATTTCTTGGCTTCCTCGTACTAATAAATACAACTCCTATGTCTATAAGGCGCTGAGTTGAAGAGGGAACAAGTCCCACAGAGAGATGATAAGTGGGAGAAAGGGTGAAATTACAATCTTTTTTGGAATGAAAGACCTCCTATCCACTGATTACAAGACTGCAGCCTAACACCCAAGTTAGCCTGACGGTCAGCTAAATGAGTCCCTTCCCTCTGAACTCAACACAACATAGTCAAGGTCTACCTAGAGAGTATTGAATTTAATCATTCTGCACTCTCTCGGGAAAGTCCTAGAGATTTTCTGTATCGAAAAGCATGACTCTCCTTTTTATAAAGATGTAAAATATTGTGCTTCACAATATTTTACAGGCTTTCGAAGGATGAAGGAGCAGGCTCTCTTGGATATGCAAGAGAGACAACTGCTCCATAACGAGTGGGAGAATCTGTCGAAAAAAATGGCCTTTTTAGAGAAGGAAAACTCCTCTATAAGAGAGAAAGTTTTTCTTCTCACCCAAATAAAGGAGAAAGCCCCATACATTTTATTTTTAGTCCGTTTAAAAAAAAGACCATTTTCTCATAACTGCATAAAAAAAATTTAATTTATTTTAAATCATAAATTTTAAAGTTTCCATCAATTTTTTAAACTGTGTACCTAATTAAACTAAATTATTATTTTTGAAACGGGAGAAGAAGTAATAATTAATCATAACGTCCTCATCCGAAACCAAAAGTAACAGGGCTCTCCACTATTTTCAAGTTTCCAGCCAAAGCGGGAAAATTTTATTGGGGACGTTTTTAATTTGTTGTGTATGACATGTGGACTATCTAGACACTCAGATGGGAAATATGATCTAACTTATGACGTTAATTGTTTTCTGAATTAGAAGTGTGTTTGACTTTTCAAAGAAATGCAGGGATCTTATACTTGGGACATTAAAAAAAAACAAATGAGGTCCAGACGTGAGAAACTTCTTCGGTGATGACGACTCAACCATATATATTAAGAAAAAAAAAAGTATAATTATTATAGTTGTGCCTGTATGCAGCTTTTACCAATATGATAGGTAGGCCTGGGCATAGAGCTGAGCCGGCTCGGAGGTCGCTCGGCTCGGTTGCCTTTTAGCTCGGCTCGACTCGGTCTCATTTAAAATTTGGCTAAGCTCGACTCGGTTCGGTTAAAGCTCGATCAAGCTCGGCTCGACGCGATTAGCTTGATTGATCATGTAACTTTATCTTTAAAATATAACTTCCATTCATTAGGCTTAATTACCAAAAAATATTAGAAGTCTACGTGTTATTTATTATTTTAATGCAATAGTTAACAATTGATAAACTAGTACTTTTATTATTATTATTATTATTATCTATGATTATGATCAAAAGAAAAATTTAAATATTATTTTTTATATTATTAAGTATGGAAACACAAGAAAAAAAGTCGGTTCGGGCTCGGTCAAACTTTAATAAAGCTCGGTTGAGCTCGGCTTGGGCTCGCCTCGGCTCGCTATGTATAAAGTTCGATTTGGCTCGGGCACGGTTAGACTCGACTCGGACTCGAATCGCTCGCTCAATGCCCAGGCCTAATGATAGGTCGACAAAGTCACGACACTGGTGGTGGGAACACTTAACACAGTTCTGAAAATTAAAGCAAATTAAATAATCCAACTAGCCAGGTTGGGTAGAAAAAGAGCATAAAACATTGGATTGAAAACTGCTGTACCAATTCTATGAATTATGTTGACTCGTGAAACAGTTGTAAGGCCATCAAAAAGACATGAGAGTGAATATTGATATACTAAAGTTCAATATATCTACAAAATGAGCATTGAGCATGCTAAGGGTGTAATGGATGTGTGGGTAAGCTATAATTAGACATAATTAAAATGACCACATTGACAGAAGGTACAAGTAGTAACATATATCAAAGATATATTGAGAAAATGTATAACATGAACTTAATTATAATAACATGGTTGCACGGATTGTCATATAACCTTTTCGAACTTGTTTGAGACGCATTAGTCATTATAGTATATTGTAGTCAATAAAATGTAGAGATATTTTCTAATTTGATTAAACTATCGAAATTTCTTTAAGGAAATAAAGAAAATATTAATTGTAGTAACAGGTCTATGGGAATTTTTTTTTACTTGGGAAAGTGAGTCCAACAAATGATTTTGTGAAATGAGATAAATTAGGTTGCATCTTGTTCTTCTATAGTATGCCGTGCTCGAAAAGTTATTGTTCAACAGTTGGATATTATTTGGAACAACCATAAGAATTGTTTAATCAAATTTGGCAACGATGAGTATCAATAATTCAATATCATACCACTGGAGGCTTTATAGAACATTCTCTTGACCTTGTAAGAAAATGATGAGACCCCCCATGTTCTATAAATATACCCCCTTATGATGAACTTCCTTTCATTCTCAAATTTCACACTTCCATTAATCAAAACCAACCTCTTGAGAAACTTGAAGCAATGGCAATAGATTTGCAACTCTCAACCTCATTACTCTTTTGCATAGTTCCGTTGCTTTTCTTTTTCTTAATCAAATTCAAAACCATTATAGCACATCCTCTTTCTTCATCCAAGTCTAGTAAAATACCAACATCCTATCCTATAATAGGTTCTTATTTCTCAATCTTGGCAAATAAAGATCATCGACTACAATGGATATCTGATATTATCCTAAGCACCCCTAATCTTACTTTTACTCTCATTCGCCCACTCAATTTCCACACAATTTTCACAGCCAATCCAGCAAATGTCCAACACATGCTCAAGACAAATTTTCATGTTTACCAAAAAGGTGAAAAGTCTAGTAGTACAGTCTCTGATTTCCTCGGTAACGGTATTTTTAATGTCAATGGTGAGGAATGGAAGTACCAAAGACAAGTTGCAAGTCATGAATTTAACACTAGGTCCTTGCGCAAATTTGTTGAAACAGTTGTTGATACAGAACTCAATGAACGTTTAATACCAATTCTTGCAACTGCTGCTGCTAACAAAATTGTTCTTGATTTTCAAGACATACTTCAAAGGTTTGCTTTTGACAACATTTGTAAAATTGCTTTTGGTTATGATCCTGGCTATTTGTTACCATCACTTCCACAAGCAGAATTTGCAGTTGCATTTGAAGATTCTGTTCGTCTCAGCAGTGAAAGAATCAATGTTCCATTTCCTCTAATTTGGAAAATCAAACGTGCTTTAGACATTGGATCAGAGAAGAAATTAAGAATTGCCGTAGGAAAAGTCCGTGAATATGCAAAAAAAATTGTTAGAGAAAAACAAAGTGAGCTAAAAGAAAAGTCATCACTTGATTCAGCTGATTTATTATCAAGATTCTTGAGTACAGGGCATTCAGATGAAGACTTTGTTACAGATATTGTCATAAGTTTTATATTAGCTGGACGCGACACAACTTCTGCTGCTTTAACATGGTTCTTTTGGCTAGTTTCGAAGCACCCCGAAGTAGAATCTCAAATCTTGAAAGAAATTGGAGAAAAATCAGAAACTTTAGTACTCTATGATGAAGTGAAGAACATGATGTATACTCATGCTGCGCTTTGTGAAAGCATGAGATTTTACCCACCAGTTCCAATGGATTCTAAAGAAGCAACTCATGACATATTACCAGATGGTACATTTGTGAGAAAGGGCACGAGGGTGACTTATCATCCATATGCAATGGGTAGAGTGGAGAAAGTTTGGGGCAAAGATTGGGCGGAGTTTAAACCAGAGAGGTGGTTAGATATAAATGAAGTCACAGGAAATTGTACATTTGTGTCAAAAGATCCATACACATATCCTGTGTTTCAAGCAGGACCAAGAATTTGTCTAGGGAAAGAAATGGCCTTTTTGCAAATGAAAAGGGTAGTGGCTGGTGTTTTGCAGAGATTCAAGGTGGTTCCAGCAGTGGAACAAGGGGTTGAACCAGAATTCATATCATATCTCACTGCAAAGATGAAAGGAGGTTTCCCTGTTACTATTGAAGAAAGGATATAGGAATATTCCCTGGCAAAAGAATTAGTGAACGTATAACATTCAATGTCATTTTTATGTTTTATTTCCAAGTCTTTTGCTTTATCTAGTTTGATGTTATTGATTGTGAGTCTGTGACATTCATTATTGTATTTATTATATTAGTTTCAGTATTTTTCTTATAATCCTCATTCTTTTTAAAATAAAATTAATTTTTTTAATAATCGATTGATGTCCTCTAAAGTCTGTCCATAAATAAAGAGCAATGATGGTTTTCTTTCTCTGTACTTTAAAATGTCTCTATATTATAATTGCTTCTTTGATCCATCAATAAGGTTTTCTTGTTTTATTCTAATACTGGTGATCTTCTTTCCACAGCACCTCCTAACTTCCATTTGTGCTTAAATAGTTGTTTAGACTTTATGGGCAGATCTTTAAATTTGAATGATTTTATAGTTAAATTTAATTATTTAAACTTTTTTAGGTACTTGGTATAGAAATATTGTTTTTCTCCGAACGGGCCTATATATAACCAAATCCATGTACGAACACAATTTTAGTTCAAAAAATTTCACCGCGTGCCCTCCATAAGGAGTGATTTTGCAAAAATATCTGCGCTAAGAAATATTTTAACAAAATACCTTTTTTCGCCCAGAACCAAGACTTCAAGGCAAAAATCTTGTAAGTCTTGGCAATTGCCAAAACTTCAAAGGCAAGTACTGTTTTACCAATACTTCAAGTTATATGGCAAGAATGTACGAAAAGATTGAAAGGGCCAAGATTTACGTTTAAGTGCGGCAAGTGTTACGTTTTGTTAACACTTTAAGGGTAAGTGTTGACAAATAGAGAGGGGTCAAAGGCACGTCTTGGCATTTGCCAAGATTAACGACCAAGTGCGGCAAGTATTGCCTTTTGCCAACAGTTAAAGGGATAAGTGTTGAAAAGCAGAGAGATATAAAGACAAGTCTTGCCCCTGACCTAAAACCTTGACAAGGGTGTTTCCGTTCGAATTTTTTTCATTAAACCTTAACGGAGGCCTTTTTGCAAAATATCTGTTAGCGGGGGCAAAAAGGCAAATCATTGCTTATGGTGTCATATTTTTTCAAATTCCCCATTTAGTTCACGGTTCATTTGCAAAAATATGACACGGGAAGCTTTGGCTTGCCAAAATGCCCTCACTAACAGATGTTTAGCAAAAATATCCTCATTAGTTTAATGAAACTTTTTTCGGACTAAAATACCCCTACAAACCAATAAAAAGACGCGCCCCAGTCCCTCCCTTTTCTTTTCTCCATTCACGCTATCAAGAAAACCATAAAACCCTCATTCCTTTTACAGATTGCTCTGTTCAAGAGAAGATTCAACGTAAGATTTCTTCAAGTTGTAAGGGTAAAGTTCTCTACAACTATTGCCAAGAGTTTAAGCTCTGCTGTAATCAGCACCCTACATACACTTCTTGCCTATTGCCAAGACTCTATGGCCTGTTGCAAGTGCCAACTTGCAGAGAAAGTCTCTGCAACCCTTGGCTTATAGCTAAGAGTTTAAGCTCTAGTGCAATGGGCACCTGGGAGAGACTTCTTGGCTATTGCCAAGACTTTAAGCCCTCTTGCACTGGCCAACTTCAAGAAAAAAAAACTCTGCAAGTCTTGGCAATAGCCAAGATATTAAGTTCAGCTGCAAAGGAAAACTTACACTGAAAATCTCTAAAGTATTGGCAATAGCCAAGATTTTAAACTCTACTGCAATGGAAGGCTTGTAGAGACTTCTTGCCTATTGCCAAGACTTTAAACCATGTTGCCATGGTCTCTATAACTACAGAAAAAGTCTCTACAACTATTTCCAATAGCCAACACTTTAAACTCCAGCCGAAGGGGGAACTTGTACAAATAGTCTCTACAAGTATTGGCAATTGCCAAGACTTTTACCTATATTGCAGTGCAAAACTTGCAGAGAAAGTCTCTGCAATTCTTGGCAATAGCCAAGACTTTAAGTTCTACTGCAAGGGGGACCTTACACTAAAAATCTCTAAGAGTATTGGCAATTACCAAGACTTCTACCTCTACTGCAGTGAACAAGTTGGAGACAAAGTCTCTGCAACTCTTGGCAATAGCCAAGACTCTAAGTTCTGGTGGAAGCGACAACTTATACGGAACATCTCTGCAAGTATTGGCAATAGCCAATCTTTAAACTCTACTGCAATAAGCACCTTGCAGAGAAAGTCTATGCAACTCTTGGCCATGGTCAAGATTTTAATCTCTATGTAAAACATGAATATCTAATAGCCATAGGTAATAAAAACCTTCAAATCACTAGAATCAAGCAAATACAAGGAAAAATCTCAAATTTCCAGCACACAAAGAAGAAATAAGGAGGTCAGGAGTGGGGAAAGAGAGAAGGAAACATGTTCAGCGTAAATTAAACAAGTTGGAGCAAAATAGTCCTTTCATAAGAGGGGTATGATGTGGAGGGCATTTACTTAAAATATTTGTAAGTGAGGGCAATTAGATAAGACCATGTCTTATTGAGGGCACTAGTTGAAATTTTTTGTTTAGTTCACAGAGAAATTTAATTAGACGTCCTCTTTATGTGGTGTTATTTAAATTTATTCCCTCCAAGAAATTTATGTAAGAATAGCCCACCATTTTAAAGTTTTGACGAGGCATGTAAGTGAACAATATTATCACAGGTTTCTGACTGGTTTAGTACCTATGTGAGGTTTGGACGGACGCGTCGAAACTTCAATATTGGAGCTATTTTTGTACAAACGCTTTAAGAGGAGATAAATCTTAAATAGCGTGCTAAAAGAGCATATCCGTGCATATCACCCGTATACCCTTTCCTAGACTTGAATAGTAAAATTTGGTTTGAACTTTTGATCTTGCTAATTTCTTTTTATATTTTATTGACCTTCATTGCCCATTAGACATGAATTTTAATTTTGCCTATTAAAAAGGAGTTCTTAACAATTCATAAGTTACAGATGATAAGATACTATAACATATTGCCTATTGGGTTGGATTGCAGCTAATTAAAATGTTCAATGGGTATATATACTATTAAACCTAATTAAAACTTATGCACACAAAGTCATTCAGAAGATTTTGTTAAAGCCAGACGAAAAGTTCAAACCACTAACTTATGTATTCCATTTGCTTTTACAAATCTCCCCTTAAATTATATCTAAATTTTGCAGTTGGGGATTTCCATCTTGTAGGGTTGGCCTTCTAAGAGGGTATTTTCGTAAACTTCTCTTATTAAAATTCCAACCGTTGTATACCCAGTTTATTGGTGATGAATAGTCTGTAAACTTCGTGTTTGGTTTCGGCCTCTTGGGGTTCAGACTCTTGTGGTTGGGTTGATTTTGATGACTAGCCTGTTCTTAGGAAAAATTACGTCACATAACCGTTGGGAAAGAATAATTATTATTTTTGTCCACTTTTTGTTGTTGTTGTTGTTTTTTTTTTTTTTTTCATAACTATTTTCCCTTTTTAAAATATATTTTAAATACTTCAGATATATTTGTAATATTATGTATTTAGGATATATATTTAATATATTTTAAATATTTTGGATATATATATTTATGTATTAAGTTTTTGGATAGAAAAAGTTTTAGATAACTAAAAGTAAATATTTGTTGATGGACGGATATTTATGCAAACTTTTTCAATTTTTAAGCTGCTCAAAGAGAGATAATTAATAGTTACACTTTTTTAGAAAGTAGCTAAATTTGAAAACACATGCATTTAAAAAAAAAAAAATAGCTACAGTAAAAATTTCAGAAAATTTGAACTAAATTCCAGATTTTTTTTTTGGGATTTAGCTTAAAGTGTTAAGAAATTTACCTAGGACTTGGTAAATTTATGTTGTAAGTCCTAGATAATTTTCCTGGACTTTAGGGATTGTTTCTCTAAAAAATTTCATGTTTCTTAAATATGACTATTCTTTAAAAACCTTTCATATCCTAGTTGTTTCTCATTTAGCTATCTACAAACTGCAATAAATTTCACTAATGTACTCCCTTATTCTTGGTTATGTCTTTTCGTCCACAATTAAAAATGATTTAGCAAACTAGCTTTTGAGGCAACACTTTAAGTTATAAATCGATAAGTACTGGCTCGTCTGGAAATATAAAAGACAAGTGTTTCCTATGAACAAATTGAAGGGGCAAGTGCTGTCCAGACAACACTTCAAGTTATCTGATGTGTGAAGAGATAAAAGTGCAAGTGTTACCTATGCAAGAAGGGGTCAAAGTCAAGTGTTGTCAAGTGCTGTCTAAGAGGCAACACTTACGAGAAAGGGAGAGTGGGCCAACACTTCAAGTTATCTGGGAGAATATGGAAACAGATAAAAGGGTGAATGTTGCCTATGCAAGAGGGGCTCATAGTAAAGTGTTGCATAAAAGGCAATACTTATGAGAAAGGGAGGGCGTGATGCGGGTGTTATTATAAAATTTTGCAGGAGTATTTTCGTTCGAAATTTATTCATTAAATTAGCGGAGGTCATTCTTGCAAAGCCACTTTAAACAGATCAATAAGGCAAACCACTGCCTATGGTATCATAGTTTTGTAAATTACCTCTACAAACTGGTTACAAACTTGGGACATTTAGCTTTTTGATCTCTTTCAAGTCTTCAATTGAAAAAACCTACAAGTTTTAAAAATTGAGTAGATGACCTCTTATTTAATCATGTTTAGGAATTATAATCATGTTTAGGACATAATTAGACCCAAAAAACAGTTAGACATCCCAACTCCCCAAGTTTTTAATATGACACAATGGTCTATATTCATAAATTTAACTTTTTATACTAAAAAAAAAAATTTCTTCCCCCAAAAACTACTTACCCTCAAAATTTCTCCACCCCATTCTAGTTGGAAAATGACCAAGTTCAATGGTTTAAATTGATATTTGATAGTCTTCATTAAATGCATCTTGTTATTTTGGACTCATAGAAAGTAGTTTCGTTTAATTCTAATGTCGTATGTGGAGGTTTGAGCCGAGAAGATATTTTGAAAAAAGGTTGGTTTTGTCAGGTGCAGCATGCCAAAATGACCTTCCACGGAGTGTCATGTGACACATGGGTGGCGCGGTAGACCATTTTGCCTGACACGCACCAGCAACTATATATATATATATGAGTTTTTCTCTAGATTTAAGTCATTTTCTTCAACAATTTTGAGACTTGAAGCACTTGAATCATGGAGAAAACATAAGGAATCTTTATACGTGTTTGAGGTAAGCGTTTTAACACTTGTTTATGGTATTTAAATATGATTATGAGTGTGATTACATAATTTAATCTATGATTTAAATGGTTTAATTTGGAAATTTAAACCCTAACTTGAAATTGATATTTCTTTCCAGGATTGTATTTAGACCTTATCCTTTTATATGTTTATTCTATATCACTTAAGATTTACCACATCTAAATTTAGTTGAGTTTCATCGGCTGAAATATCGGATTCAAGGTGTTGCACTTGGGATTTTAACATAAACTAAAAAATATATTTTTAATTGATTTGAATGTCGAAATGAGTACCGAGTTGGATAAATTTAATATTGATGAAATCATAATCAAATGGACCATCAAACTCATTTTGGATTCGAATTCGATGTGTTGACCTTAGGGTTGAGTTTTGTTGACTTTTCTTGACGTTGTTCGAAAGTCCTGGCCTTTGGTCCTCCACCCTATTTTGAGGTGTTGGAATCATATTTTGGATAGTGTGGAGCATTTAGAGTTATTTAGATGGTTGTGGTTTTTTGCTAGATGCGAGATAAAGAAGACTTGAACTTCTACTTGCTTAGTTTTTCTTAAAACCATAATATATATCTTGTTAAAACTATTTTCATCGTGTCTGAAGGTTTAATGTTATTGAATATGAGTTCATTAGTCGAAGTAATATTAGGTTGTTGAGATGCATTATGTGTGGAACGATTACGGTACATGTTCCAAGTTCAATTAGAGATATTTGAAATACTTAAAGCATGATTTAGTCGCCACTAAAAGTTAAAAAGTTTTCATAAATGACTTTTGGTGGCGACCCAATAGTCGTTGGCTATATTTAGTGGCTGATACTCATTCACCATGACCAACTAAGTCGCCACAAAAGGTTAGTTTTTCGTGGAGACTTTTTTTGCCACAAATGTTAATGATGTTTGCTACAGAAAGACACTTTTGGAAATTGTCGCCACTAAATTTTGCTTTGGTGGTGACTTTACTAGTCACAATACACGTACCCTAACGACAATAAGCTTGCCACAGATGGTCCATATTTTTTGGTTTAACATTAGTCGTAACAATAGCAATTTTTTATATAAAAAAAATAATTCACAACTATAATATTGTTAGTCAATATAACCATGGCAAACAAGAAATTTTTCAAAATAGAATTGTACAAAATCTTTATATTTCTAAAAAGTTGGCGTACATGACATAAAGCATTCAATACATTGTTGCATAAACGACTTCAATGATATTTCAATGTCTTACACCATAAAGAAAAACAATAAGAATGTCATAAAACTACTAATAGATCAACTTCTGATCCAGGTTAATTCTTCCATCATTTCTCTAAGGAGACTCATTCCATAATTTGCTTCTATCAAAACTGTTTTCTATCTCTCTCTTTGGCATTCTGCATTCATGATTGAAAAGAAACGTTTGTCTATTATTACCAAAGTGAACTAGCACTAATAAAATATTTTAATTCTAAAAATGACATATAAACTTAATATTAATGCAAGCCGAAGCAGTCATACATAATATGATTGTACTCTTCATAGAAAACTGATATACCGAACTATATAGAAAGATAAGGAATCAATTTACCAAGCTAAAATGAGTGTTAATTTGGTAAATTAAAAAATATCTTTTCTTGTAGTGTAATTTGGTAAAGAGTGCATAATATAATATATGTTATGAATACCGTGAGTTTAATCATATTAGGATGTTGATTCCTATATGAGATTACTAGGTATTATTGCTTTTCAAAGCATAAAATTGATTTAGCTGAAATATATATCATGATTTACATTTATTTCAGATAATACTGAGTATGACATCATAGTATGCATCATTTGAGGATTTGACCCGAGTTTTTTATCATCGATTTGATATTGAGTTTATGCCTTGGGATGTATTTGTTACTTTGGCATTATTATTTTATTAATATTATTTCCTATTGGTATTTTGATCACTGAGCACGAGGTCTGCAATTCATGGTGAGGACATGCATGCTTTTGAGTTTATTTAGCACTTGGTCTACCCTTGATTGCAAGGGCCCATGCTTTGAGTTGATATAGCCACTAATGTAGCTTGTTATGATAAGGGTCTATGCTACTATGTTGAAATAGTCACTGGTCTAACATGTTATGGTGAGGGCATACTATTGAGTTGATATAGTCACTGGTCTAGCCTGTTATGGTGAAACCCTATGCTAGTGAGTTGATATAGAGACTAATCTAAGCATGTTACGATAAAGGCCTATGCTACTGAATATATATCACAACTGAATCTAGCCTGTTATGGTGAGGGCATATGCTACTGAATTGATGTAGCCACTGGTCTAGCCGGTTATGGTAAGGGCCTATACTACTGATTGATATAGCTACTGGTCTAGCCTATTATGAGAATGTCCTATACTGACAATATAGCCACTAGTCTGGCCTTTATGATGAGGGCATATGTTACTGAGTTGACCTATTGATTGGGCATAGAAACCTGGGCTCCCCTATGAGTATTGGTAATATGGTTGAGTTGTGTTGATAAGTACGAAGAACCGTTTCACCTTAAATTTATGATTCACTTTACATCCGTAATGGAGAAGCTTTATCTTGTGATTTATTTCGATTGCATAGACTTTTATATATACCATCTATCAGACAAGTTCCAAAGACTGTTAGGATACGAGGTCTCGTCCATAATCTTATGGGGCCTACTAAGACCTGTACCCTTACAGTTTCTATGTGCAGGTTCATTAGTTGAGGCATGACGGACATTCTTAGATATGTTCGTGATTATCTTCTATCATTGTGTGTGGATGTTGCCACACAGTTCGTGGTAGTATCTAGTCTTTTCTAATGGTAATTTTATACGAGTTTGAACTATGTGTTGTATTTTCATTTGTAGATGTTCCGTGATTAGCTGTTGAGTTTGAAGCGGGTGTAAATTAATTCAAACTTTTTATTTATGTTTTCAGATTTATGATTTTATCAGATGTTAATTTAGTCTTCCTCTTTATACGAAAAATGATTCAATGATTTGATAGCTTAAGGGTACAAGTTCTTAATTACTACTCCCTCCGTCCCACTTTGTTTGTCAAAGTTCAGATTTCGAAAGTCAAACGAGTTTATCTTTGACTGTAATCTTTATATACATCTTTTAAATATTTTGAATTGTAAATTATTGTGACTTATAGTACTTTTCATGTAGTTTTCAAATATATAAATTTTATTTAAAAAAAGTTAAAAATTTTATATCCTAATCTACGGTCAAATTTAAGAAGTTTGACTCTCGAAACAGTAACTATGACCAATAAAATTGGTCAGAGCGAGTATTACGGAACCTATTTTTAGATCGTGACAAAGTGTTGGGCCAAAGTAGATAAAATGTATCATAGACTTGACTATGACATAATTTTTGTGTCCTAACTCTTAGGTACTAAGGGGCCGTTTGTTTTTATTACGATTAAGAGGTGTGAATCTGAATACACATTTGAATATTAAGATGTGGTATTAAGAACTGGAGACTGAATGGTTAAGACCATTTATTTTTTCAACATCAACATGTATATATATATCCACGAGTTATTAGATTACAAGGTGATGGTTGGTGGTGGTATGACAGTGGTGTCTGGTTGCTGTGATTATTGGTAGTTATAGTGTTCATGGTGGTTGTGTGATAGTTGTGGTTTGATGGTAGAGGTGGTTGGTGGTAGTTAGTAGTGACTAGCAGTGTTGGCGGTGGTAGGTAATGGTGGTAGTGGTACCGGGTAGTGAAGGCAATTGTATTTGTAGAGGTGGTTGGTATTAGTGGTTGGCGGTTGTGGTGGAGATCATTGGTGCTAATGGCAATGGCAATGATAGTGATAGGTATGTAGTGGTGGTGGTTATTATGATGGTCAATGTGGTCAGTGGTAGTAATGGTAGTTGGAATTGTCGATGGAAGGTGGTGGTTGTTAACAAGTCGTCGTTGTAGAGGTGGCGGTGGTTGATAGAGATAATAATGGTTGTGATTGTGAAGGTGGTTACTGTGACAGTGATAGTTAGTGCTTGTTGGTGGTAGCAATGGGTTATGATGGTATATGTGGTTAGTGATTGTGATGGTTAGTTGTGGTTGTTGATAATGGTGGTAGCAATGGGTTATGATTGTGATAATAATGGTTGTGATTGTGAAGGTGGTTACTGTGGCAGTGATAGTTAGTGCTTGTTGGTGGTAGCAATGGGTTATGATGGTATATGTGGTTAGTGATTGTGATGGCTAGTTGTGGTTGTTGATAATGGTGGTGGTGGTTCCTGATTGTGGTAATGCAGTAGTAGCTAGTTGTCATAATATATGGAAAGGTGATGAACCTTTTAATGATAGTAAAACTTTATTCAAGATTTGAATGATACAGATTTATTAAAAGTAATTAAGTGTTTAAATCTTAATAAAAATAAATACTTTTAATACTCTGAGGTGTGAATCATTCAAATTCAAACCTCTATTAATTACAAACAAATGAGTGCCCAAAAGCAATAATCTGCTCTTTAGTTTAAGAACTGCCCAATCTGTTTATTTATTTTTTCGGTGATTACAGACTAATTTGCACAGCAACATTTGGCCTTGGCAAATTTACAACTGGCTCAACCCCGAATAGTTTCTTATACGTTACATCCTCATCCACAAAATATATTAAATAGAGTATCATTAAATTATAGTTGAAGCTGATAAATATATCGTTTAAGATTTCAGCAATTGTCCCCTAATTTAAAATGAAATTTTGCATGTGCATGAACGTGTGCTGTGGCGACGAGTTAGGAGTCCAGCCATTCGTTTTATCTCAACATAAAAATTTTCACAAATCTTTATCTCAAGCTAAACCCCAGATCTGAACCACACTACAAACAAGATTCTCTATCTCTAAGAAATATATTATATTTGTAGTTTCTGCCTATTGCTTTAACTATGGTAGACATTTACTAACAGCTGATTAATTAATGGATGCATGTCCCCTTTGGAGTTTCGAAAATTTAAAAATGGTGATCCAGGCCGCAATCCACCAAATTTAGTCTCTGATTTTGGAGCCTGTACAAATTAGAATAGAGCTGTGAAATATATTTTCGTGTTGCAGTATACTATTAACACTGATGAGAAGACTATAAGAGTTATGTAAATAATTTATATACAATAAATTTTATCCTAATACATTGTATTTTCGTCAGTTATAACACGTTATTTTACTGTATGTATTGGTCGATTTCTGTTCGATCATAAAGATGACGTGTTCGGTTTTGCTGCATGGTCATTTTCCACATTTCCGGAGACATATGTCGGTTGATGTGGTTTCGAATGTTGACGTGATCGGAAGATTACGAAGATGCCGATTCTAGAAGATAAACTCAATTGGCCTTATCCCACTTTTATCGGAACAAATCCAGCGTGTTTTATGGGACGTGGGCGGCTGCTGAAAGAGAGACGTGAGTAGGAGAGAATCCTTTTAGGGTTGGGAAGTGCTTACCATTTTAGCCTATAAATAGGACTTTCCTCCGCCATTTGGAGACACGTTCATCTGAACTAAACTGCTCTCATCATTATTCTCATTCCCCAGATATACATTTTCTATTCACTACACTGTCATATCAACATCAACTTATTGTTATTCAAAGCAACCATTGTATTTAGATTTCAGTCGTGGCTTGGTTCAAACGTGGAAGAAGATCATCTCTTTCATTGAAGCACCATCCTCCGATTCTTCAATACAATAAGCTTTTACCGCTTTATTTATTTATTCATCTGCTCATTTAATCGTTGCTTGTCTCGCTGTCTGCTTGCTACTTACGTTACTCATTATCTTGATTCACTGCTTTCGATCTCATTAACTTATCGTCGTTATTCTGATTTGTGTAATATAATTTGTCAACTTGCTCGTAGTATAGATCACATCAAGTGAATTGCTAGTAGTGTCTCACGATCGTATTATCTGATTGAGTTTCTATCATATTCATTCGTCATCGTATTTAATATTGTCATCGGATTTGGTTAAAACTAAGTATTTAATCTTGAACGGAATCGAACTCATAATTTGTCTTCGACAAGAAATTCGATTGAAACCATCTCATCGTAAATTACTAGTTCGCCATCTGTTTTGACTTTATCTGTTTATACTTGCCTTCGAATCATTTATTTGTATTTGACATCGTATCTGCATCTTTGAAATCGATATTTGTACCGTCTTCAAATTAAGTCGCTAGAAATCGACTGCTTGTCAACGTAAACTGCCTATCAATCGATCGAATTGAGATATAAAACGATCGCCTTAGACTCAACTAAATATAAATTTAATTGTAAAACCTAATACATTTTTAGAAAATACACTAGACAGTTGCAAGTTATTTTAACTTACCTTAACACTCTGTTTGGATCATTGTTACCTATTGTTTCATAATGTATCGTTTTGTATTGTACTGTATTATATCGTACTGTATTATAAAAACAACATTTGAATTGATTGTATTGTTTCCCGTTGTTTAGTAACATTGTTATTGTTTGTTTTGATTGTATTGTATTGTACTGTAACTAATAAGTTTACTAATATACCCTTAGTTGTTCTAAATATTAGATTAAGTACCAAATTTTCTTTAATATAATTTGAGGCAGTTTATATTTACTAGTTTATCACCAACTATACCTTGTAAATATATTCATGCAAATTATAATAAAAATAATATTCTATAACGACATGCAAGCAATCATATTATCCAAATAATAGTTATTAACAAAAGTGTCGTCATATATTTTGTATAAAAAAAAAAAGAACATATGGCTTGTAATTAATGAAATCTACTAACTCAAGTTTCACGTTTTTGCTCTGTAATTAATGAAATTAAGAATTATACATTAAATAAATTAAGATAAAATATTTAATGTAATCACACAACAAGTTGGCTGGTGAATCTGAAGAGGCAGGGAACGTACAAAGTAATAAGAGAGCAAGGGAACGTATGTATTTTGAGAAGAGTGGAGATGAGGTCAAAATAACTACTTAGGTGTATTTAAATAAGAAAATAGAGTAGAGGGTAAAATAGGATTATAAGGTTATAAATAAGGAGATGATGGGAAAGTGTAAAAGCGTAACAATGCAAAACCACCAAATCGGTTGTAATAAAAAGTGGGTCTTTTCATTGTTAGGTAACAACGGAACTTAACAATACAATACAACGAAATTAAAGTAACAACCAAAACAAACGTTGTAATCATAATAATAATACAATACAATACAATACAATGGGTAACAATGATCCAAACAAAGTGTAAAGGATTGATGGTGCGAAAAAATTAAACTCTACTAGTCCATAGAAACTAAACTAATTAAACTAAACAAATGCTAACCGCTTTCTGCGTACCTTTTGCACCCCCTCCCCCAAAAACCCCCCACCCTCCTGAAGCAAAGACTACAGTTACCCAAGGGAAGTACTTTGTCAACGTTTCATTGATTTTCGTATGTGCAACAATCCCATGAAGAGGTAGATTAAGTGAAGACTCATTTAATAAGATTCTCACCTCTCTGGCATTACTTATTAATTAGTCTATATCTCCATCTATGCAATTGTGTGTCTTGTTCTCTTGACCAACTATACAATATCTCATCTCCTAGATACACCCTTTATATCACTTTTCTTTCTTCCTCTCTTCTGTTGATTTTAGATACTAGCTAGCTAGTAGCCATGATTAATGGGAAAGACATATACGATGTACTTGCAGCCATTATACCATTATATGTTGCTATGATCTTAGCTTATGGCTCTGTCCGATGGTGGAAAATCTTCACACCTGATCAATGTTCTGGAATCAATCGATTCGTGGCAGTTTTCGCTGTTCCTCTGCTTGGATTTCACTTCATTTCCACCAATGACCCTTATGCTATGAATTACCATTTCATTGCTGCTGATTCACTCCAAAAAGTTGTAATCCTTAGTGCACTTTTTGTATGGCAAGCCGTAAGCAAAAATGGGAGTTTAGAATGGATGATTACTCTTTTTTCCTTGTCGACTCTTCCAAACACTTTAGTTATGGGAATTCCTTTACTTAAAGCTATGTATGGTGATTTCTCAGGGAATCTTATGGTACAGATTGTTGTTATGCAAAGTGTAATTTGGTACACACTTATGCTCTTTATGTTTGAGTATAGAGGTGCTAAGTTATTAATTGGTGAACAATTTCCTGAAACGGCTGCTTCAATTACATCATTTCGTGTTGAATCCGATGTGGTTTCTCTTAATGGTCGTGAACCATTACAAGCTGATGCTGAAATAGGGGATGATGGGAAATTGCATGTTATTGTTAGGAGATCTTCAGCTTCCTCAATTATTTCATCTTACAACAAGTCGCATGGTATATTGCAGTCTAATAACATGACTCCAAGGGCTTCCAATCTAACTGGTGTTGAGATTTACTCTGTTCAATCATCTCGAGAACCAACTCCGAGGGCGTCTAGTTTCAATCAGACTGATTTTTATGCCATGTTTGCTAGCAAAACAGCTAGTCCAAAACATGGTTACACAAATAGTTTTGGAGGGGATGTGTTTTCTATGCAATCATCTAAAGGGCCAACTCCGAGAACTTCAAATTTTGAGGAGGAGATGATGAAGATTGGAAATACCAAAAAAAGAGGAGGTAGTATTCAATTGTGTGACACTATATCTCGTCTAAAAGTTTAAACCTCTTGCTTACTCCAACATCATATTGAATTGTGTGATCATTATATCTAAAATGTTCAATTGTTAGAGAACGCGTACTTTTAATTACTGAATACTATAATTTTTATTTTGTCTCAACAGGTAGAAGCATGAGCGGGGAACTATTCAACAGTGCTAGTACGCCACCTTTATATCCACCTCCAAATCCAATGTTTGCAGGGCAAAAGAAAAAGGAAGGTGGAAGTGGTAGTGCAATGCCGAATAACAACAACAGCAGCAACAATAGTAATAATAAAGAGCTTCATATGTTTGTTTGGAGTTCAAGTGCTTCTCCTACATCTGAAGCTAATCATAAACATGCAGTTAACAAAGCTGGTTCAACTGAACTTGGGATCCTTGATGCATCCAAAGCTGTTCTTCAACAAGAGATAGCTGCAGCAAGAGGTAACGACATCAGCAATATTGTTTTTATTTTTATCTTCTTTGTCTCTAGTTCATACAAAACAATTAATTACTATTCCATAAACTTACATTTTTCATCTGTTTTGGCTCCTAGTTAGTCTTACTTGTTCGCATTATCTTAGTTGACCTTTTTCAATCCAATCAAGTGCTAGTATTAAGTTATGGATTTAACTTATATACATTAACAATGTAAAAAATATAACATTATTACAAAATGTTTAAATATGTTGTACGGTAACCTGTTTCATTTTTTCATGTTACTAAATAATTTTCTATGGATACAAATGTACATGTAGTTAGCTTTTATGTAATTATGATAGTGTAAAAATTTGTTAAACTGTGAATGTATGGAAGTTAATTTATGTTCCTCTTCTTGTTTTTCCTCATCCTTTTTTTGTAATTTGATAGAAAATGCAAGTCCTGTAGGGAAAGCAATTGAGGATAAAGAAATTGACATTGAGGATGGTTCCAAGTATCCAGCAAATGGGTCACCTTTCCCAGGGCAGAAGAAAGTAGACATGGAAGAAGGAGAGAAAAAACAACAGATGCCTCCTGCTAGTGTTATGACAAGACTTATTCTTATCATGGTGTGGAGGAAGTTGATAAGAAATCCAAACACCTATTCAAGTTTGTTAGGTCTCATTTGGTCTCTTGTCTCATACAGGTTTTTTCTTTCTCCTTCTCCTAGCAATAGTGTTATGTAATTACCTAACAAGTAACTGATCGTAATTAGTATAAAATATACATTGTCAATACATTGAACTTAAACTCATATGTTGATTTGTGATTTCAACAAAACCAACATAGTTGTCTTCATATAATGAGTTGCATTTACTTTGAACTGCTGGAATGATGTTTGGCCACCTAAGGATGTCGAATAAATTCATGACTGAATAGTAATAGCCTCAGCTATACCTGTCTAAACTAATAAGGTCCACTTTTTCTTTAAAATATAGTAGAAAAAATGACAATAACCTTAAGGACGATCCAATCTAGGAATATATACTTGTAGATGAAAAGGCTAAGAATAATATAGCAATTAAATTGCACTCGAAGTATTTACAATTAAATTTTAACAAAATGTGCAGGTGGAATATTCAAATGCCTTCCATTGTGAAAGGATCAATCTCAATTTTATCAGATGCGGGTCTTGGAATGGCTATGTTCAGTCTAGGTATGATTCACTTTCCCGCAATGTAATTTTTTTTTTTTCTCTTTTACAAACTATAGTAACATACACAGGTTAAAATTCACTGTAAATAACTTAAATTTATCTTTCAAACGTTGTAGAATCAAGATCGTTTTCTAGGATACAAAAGATGATAGAGTTGCCAAAAATGAATTATTCAAGAACAAGAGTTGCCATGACATTTTTATTTCAAAAAATGTGACAAGCAACAGGGATAATAAAAATTTTGTCTCATTAATTCTAACAAATATTCGTTCAAGAAGAAAATAAAAACATAATTAAATTTTTCTTTGGCTTGCTTCAACAGGTCTCTTCATGGCTTTACAACCAAAGATCATAGCCTGTGGAAAGTCCGTTGCCACATTTTCAATGGCAGTTAGGTTCTTAACAGGACCTGCAGTGATTGCAGCAACTTCAATCGCTATTGGCCTTCGTGGTGTGTTACTACATGTCGCGATTGTTCAGGTACATTTTCTCTTTAAATTTAAATTCTACACGCATGTTTTACTAGTTTTTTCAAAAAAACTTTACGCTATGAAAGAAAATAAAATAATAACCTGTTATAACTAATTAAATGTATTAAAACAATAAAATTATTTCATACCGTTGATCTATATAACTTAAACTCACGTATACTCTAAAGAAAAACTGTTCAAATTGACAGTCATTCGTAACTTGCAGGCTGCTCTTCCCCAAGGCATTGTCCCCTTTGTGTTCGCAAAAGAATACAACGTCCACCCTGATATCCTTAGTACTGCGTAAGTCTCTACAATTACTATTAAGTGCTTAAAATTCTTATAACTTCGTTGTATATCACTTCATTTTTTGTATAAGCATGATATATTTTTGAGAGCATAAATTAAATATACTTATACAGTTGCTGTAATATTTTATATCAACAACTCTTTACCCCTTCAATTTTAAGTTTATCGCCACTTAAATATAGCATAAGCTGTGACAGTTTAATGTTGTATTGCAAGTTACATAAGTAAATAGTCATAGCTTGAAAATCTTTATGAAATTATGATTTAAATTACATTTTTTTTTGCTTTGGCAGGGTTATATTTGGAATGCTAGTAGCCTTGCCGATTACAATACTCTATTACGTGCTTCTTGGGCTTTAAGTTTTTTGTGAAGACATATGGGGAACAGAGACAGACAAGTTCAATGAATCCAAGAAAGAAGCCAGTGAGTTGATTCAGGGAAAGACAAACAGGAAACTATATATGCTCCCTGCATGTGACTGTTGGGACTTCTTAATTATACAAAAACTGCATTAATTTATTTTAATTCTTTTTCTTTTTGTAGTTGTATTTTTTATGATGTTACCTTAGGTAGCTAGGAAAAATTAAGAACGGGCAATAGTAGAATTATTTGATGTATTATTACTTCATTTACTAATATCAAAGTTGTAGTTTTAGATCTAAACATTTGACATTATTGTCTTGCTCTCATGTTGTTTCAGTCCAATGAATAGTGTGAATAGTGTTGATTCAAATGGTTAATATTCAATGAATTATGTTATGTTACTCAGAAGTCTGATATTTAAATGGAAAACTATAAGATATCATCTGAATTTCAATCTATTCGCTAATAGACCTAGAGGTATGGTATATAGGCCAACAATCCAACTTTTAATTAAAGGACAACCAATCTTCTATTATCATAGGAGAAAGAAACAGGGATTATGTTCTTAGTTTCCTTCTTCATTTTCTATAAAGATGTTTAAAAAAAGTTAAAAAAAAAAAAAAGAATCTATATATACAAGTTTGGTTTTAAAAGATGTACATTAGGTGAACAAAAGCGAAGATGCAATGATGTTTGTGTGGGTGTAACAAAGTCAACTAATTGTGTAAATTCAAAAAAGCAGACGATATTATCTTTTCACACAAACTACGTAAACATTCACTCCAATTTCAAAAGTAAAAAAGAATTTGATGGTTTCTAGTGAAGACGTTTCTTCTAGAGTAACTGATTCTGAAGATTGAACTAAAAGGAAAATATGGTTCTTCATTTTGTACTGTTTAATCATTGACAAATCTATGTTATAAAATAAAAGTCAAACAAGGTGGATTTTATTTTATTTTTGCTAAATTTATTCAATTTATTTATTCCGGCCATCTTGGCTTTATTTTGACCATCTAAGTTAAAACTTCTACATGCACGTGAAACTTAAATTCAATAATAAAGGATAATCATACTGGGAAGAAGTGTAATTTAGCTTCAGCGCATTGTTCCAAGATTTGCCTATTTAAAAATCTTTCTTTTGTTCTGAGTTTCAAGCATCTTGATAATTTTTAATTTGCTGTATCATGTGACACCTCTAGTAGGAAACATGCAGTTACGTTGAACACTTCTGAATCTAATTAATTAAACCTCTATGTATAGTACTCTCGACTGAATATTTTTTACATAACCAAAATATCAATTTTCTTAGAAGGTGTTTTCAAGTAGTGAAATTCCATTTTGCTCTCTTGAAGTCAATTAGATCCTTAAATAATGTATTTACCTTGCGTGTATCCAAGTCGATCATTCCACTATTTATATTCATGGCACAAAATTCAGTGTAATTAAAACTATTCACTCGCTGCACTGTTGAATACGTTGAAAAGTGACATGGTTATCTTTTCACTATATTAAGCAAATCATGATATCTCTTAAGGAAAAATTGTATATTTTGGTTCCTTAATGGTAGGTTAACATAGAAGAGGTAATATATTGTTTCAGGGAACAAAGTAAAGTGGCAGCAGCACTGCTAGCGATGGAAGGAGCTAAGATGCATAGTTATAATAAGTTTTTATTTATCGGTTCTTCATTTGTTTTGTTTTTGAAGCTCTTAAGGGAGACAAACTAGGAACATTTTTTTTTTGTCAAATTAAATGTTCAGTTGATTAAGTTGAACTTGTTAAATCATACTATACTATGTAACGTGGGAGATTGGCATGGCAGGTCTCCCCAAGTCTTTTTTGTGTGGAAAAAGGCTCAAATTTTAAACATGAAATCTAGGGTCCTCATTTAATTAGTGTTATTAACTATGTAACATTCTCACCCCAATGTTTTGTAAGTTGCACAATAGTCCATGTATATAAAGTAGTTTTTTGCCAAATTTGGCCATTCCCTAGCTGCTTCCCTCTCTCCTCTCCCCCGTTTTCCCTCCATTTTTTCTACATTCCATTCCCGCCCAAAGTTCCACCATAGCTGCTGAGCTTCCTTTCGTAGATCGAAATAATACTCATTCCACCATAGCTGCTGAGCTTATTATCTTGAATATCCTTTCCAGTTTTAGGCAATACAAGCTGAGATCCCCCACATTTGGGTTATACGGCATTTCGTTAAATCTGGTCGTTTCTTATCCATTAAAGGAGAAATCTTGTTCCTCCAATTTTAATCGTATCAATCCAGTCATCTCCGGTAAGTGTACTAAATTTTCGAACATGTTTTTTGTTGTTTTTGTTGATTCGGGGTTGTTACGGATTCAGTTCCTCCGAACAATCTGCGTGAAATTCCAAACACCATTTCGACTTTCCTATGGCCGTAATTGTAATTCCAAACATATCGCTAGCGTTTTACGCGGCGTATGTATATTATTGGAATTTTCACAAATGTTCGAAACATTCTGTAGGATGTTTGAGCGTTCTGTTGCAGTTTGGAACATCTTGCATTAAGCATCGAAAAAGTGTAAGGTGATGTTCAGAACGTCTGCATGAGATGTTCCAAACGAGCAACACTGAGGTTTGGAACATCTTGCATTGAGCAATGAAAAACTGTAATCTGATGTTCAGAACGTCAGAAGGATGTTCCAGACGAGAACATTGAGGTTTGGAAACATACTGTATAAATATTAGTAATACTAATAGTTGGTCATTCCAATTTATTGCAGGTGACCATCGATGGGTGAGGTTATATTAGGAGTTAATTATCAAGGTGAATGGGTGGAGCGTTCTAAATGTTATGCTTGGGTTCCGAAGGTTAAAGAGTCAAGACCCATTCTTGTGCCTAGAGATGTTACGTTTGATGTTCTACTTAACAAAATCATCGGAAGTTGGGGGATAAGAGACAATCCGAGGGACATTTGCATTACTTACATGCTGAGTGTTGCCGCAAATCAAAAGACTCCTCCCGTTACAATAAGAAACAATGATGATGTACGCCTTTATATGGCTGACATTGATTGTAATGGTGCTAGGCCCACACTAAGGGTAATTGTGGTTTCAACGACGGAGGAATGTGTTGGTTCTAATGACCAAGAAATGCCAAATAGTGGAGGGCATGATTTTAGTCAGCGATTGGATGACTTACATGAAGAAGTAGAAGAAGAAGACAGAGGAGGAGGGGTAGAAGAAGACAGAGCAGGCGTAGATGTAGATGAAGGAAAAGAAGAAGAAGTAGAAGACAAATATGTAGAGGAACATCCTGCCATTTATACCCCTGTGTTTCCAACACAAAGCAGCGAGCCGATATTTCACTTCGTTGATGGCACAAGTTTTGAAAAAGGTATGACTTTCCCCAATAAGAAAGAACTGGTCACCAAATTGAAGATTGCAGCAGTTAAACATCGTTTTAATTACAAACCATTGAAGAATACTGCAAAGATTTTTAATGCTAGTTGTTTAGATGTGAAATGCAAATGGTGGTTAAGGGCAATGAGGTATAAAAGTAATGATAGGTTCTACATTAGCGTTTACAATAACATGCACACATGCGGTGTCCAACATCATTCCAGTCATAATTCACACGCCTTTGCCCGGATAATTGGTGAGTTCATGAAAGGTAAATATTTAATGGGAAAAGGTCCAACCACAAAAGCTGTCAGGGAGTCCCTTAACAACGATTTTGGTTGTAAGGTTAGCTACTGGAAGTGTCTTAGGGGCTGTCAATTTGCAAAATCTTTGACACGGGGAACACATGTGAAAGGTATTGAAATTCTTGATGCTTATGCTTATATGGTTAGGAGCAAGAATCCAGGAACCAAGAGAGATTTGAGGCTTTCTAGCACAGGGAAGTTCTTGTATTTTTTTCTCTCTTATGGAGCATGGATCAGGGGATTTACTTACGTGAGAAAAGTCCTAGCCGTTGATGGTACACATTTGTCTGGCGAGTATGGAGGGGTGTTGCTGTCTGCTGTTGCTCAGGATGCAATGAGTCACGTATTCCCTGTTGCTTTTTGTGTTGTAGACAAAGAGTGCGACGCCTCATATGAGTATTTTTTCGAACAATTACGCTGCATAGTTTCAGATAGTGAAGAGTTGTGCATAGTTTCGGATAGACATCCGAGCATCTCGAAAATGGTCGCCCAAGTGTTTCCTTCTGCACACTATGGAGTTTGCATGTGGCACCTTGATGAAAGCATCCGAACAAAGTTTCAGTTTGGATTCAGTCTTCATAAATACTACACTGCAGCAAAGGCATACAGGGTAGAGGAATTCAATGATGCTATGAATGAGATCGGGGCTATTGATTGGAGGGTAGCGGATTATCTTGAAAATGTTGTTGGCTATCATAGATGGAGCAGATTATATTTCCCAGGAAACAGGTAATCTGCTTTCAATATGTTCCAAACGTCACATTACGCTCTCCGAACATAACATATATGTTCAAAACATTATAGGAAAATTTATTTTCTAATGATGTTCCGAACTCATTATCGGCGTTCTGAACGTATGAGTCATGTTAGGAACATCATTAATGTTCCGCACTTCTTATTCCTATATCTGCACTTGTGCTTTATGCTAGGAACATCTTTTGACTATTATAATTTTTATTCTTTTTAATAGGTTTGAAGTTATGACATCAAACATAGCTGAGTCTATTAATTCCATGCTGAAAGAGCAAAGAGAATACCCCATTGCTGCCCTCTTGAAGGATATAGGTAGGAACTTTGCGGAAAAATTCCACACTAGGGCCATGAAGTTAATCAACCACCCAAATTTATGCGTCCCAGACGTTGAAATAAAAATAAGAAAGAATAAAGAAGTGGGAGACAAGCTAGTTTTCAACAGGAAGGGAACTTATGGTTTCGAAATCATTAGTCCAGGGCATGAGGCAGAAGTTGATCTATATGAGAGGACATGTACATGTAGGGAGTTTGATCTTGATCAGTTACCTTGTGTACATGCTATGGCAGCAATTAGGGGGTTGCATGGCGATGAATATGGAAGTAGAGTGTATGAATACACTTCTGGATATTACACAACACAAGCATACATCCTTGCCTATGCAGAGCCTGTCAATGCAGTACCTCCTGAAGAATCATGGGTCGTCCCTGCTGAAGAGATACTTTATCCAGTGCCTCTGCCCCCAAATCCGAACAACCGTGGAAGGCGAAGGGTTAACCGGATTCGATCTATTGGGGAGCATCTTCCAAAGAGGAGAAATAAATGTGGCAACTGCAAGAGATATGGGCACAAGAAAATTACATGCCCCGTTGTTCGTAGTGGAAATGAGGCTACAAGTCAGCCTACAAATTGAGTTTGTGAATTGGATATTTATGTCGCCCTCGTTATAATTTCGATTATTTGGATTATTTGGATGTTTATTTGAATTGCATAATGGACTTTTCGTCCTACTTGTATAATTTATATTGTGTACATATTTGGCCAAATTTGTTTCTTAACTTATGGTTTGCACAGATTTGCTTTACTGCATCTTTTGCGATTATGTTGTGCACATAATTGCATATTGTTCGCAACACATTCTTTTTGTTTAGGATATTACATGTGATGTTCCGAACGATGTCAAGGCATGTGAAAGCTTGTGAGGTCTTTATTTCACAATTCATAGTCGTAGCGTTTACCAAGTGCTACCTTATAGGAAATGTTCGGAACCTCGTGTCGATGATATTATATTATACTTTTATACGTGACGTTCCGAACAAGCTATTCAAAATTTAAAAGACACAAACGGCTACAATGAACAGTTGGGATGCCCAAATACCAATACACTAAACGGCTAAAATACAAGTTGGTTGCTGCAACAGTCACGTCAAAAAACACATTCACACTTGTAAATATGCGTCCCTTCATTTGCTTCAAAACATCTATAAATACCTCCACTTTGATAAACACCCAATTCAAAATTCATTTCGCATTAACCAAGTATTACGTTCAGTTTTCACTAGTTTCTATATGAAGAACAAGTTGAGGTACTCAAGTTTTCCATATTTTCTGCCTTTTTTCTAAAACGATTTCAACATCTAATCTGTTTATATTTCCTTAAACATATCTATCCACTTTGATTCTTTTCTAAATTTTAAACAACTTTTCATGCAGATGGCCAATAACGCATTAAACGATCCATGGAATAAGTACCACCGAATCCGAGAGCCTCCAAACAAGTCGCTTCCCACAAGACTGCTAGACGTGCATTATGAAGTTGTTGACATCAAAGAGGTAGCAGATAATTGTGAGAGGTCCATTCAAACACTCGAGACAAAACTTGAGCAGATGCAATTGCAGATAGATCGGATTGAGAGGATTTTGCAAAATCAATTCGGTGGAGGTCCAAACAATAACGAAGACGCTATTATATATTAGATGTTTAAGTAGTTCTACTGTTTATGAATATGCTTTTGTATCTCTTTTCAATTAATATTATTATGAAGGTCTTTAATTAGTACTGTTAAACTGTCTCCAAACCATCATGTTTGCTTATAGTTCGCAACACATCAACTGTCTTTTAGGATATTATAAACGATGTTCCAAACGACAACTTGGTCTACTCCATTTCTGGAAAACTTAATAAAATCATACAACACGTTCGGAACATATAACGTGTGTTCCAACATGAAAACAAATGTTCGGAACGCAACCGTTATGTTCCAGGTATAAATGATGATCATTAACATTATACACGTCCAAATATCCAGAATGAAAACAAATGTTCGGAACGCAACTGTTATGTTCGTCGCATTAAACGGCCGTTCGGATCGCACAATTGTTAATGTTGTTATCTTCGGGAGAAATGATGATCCATACATATACCGATGTTTCGAACATCACCTGGAAGTTTGTCGCGTTCATGTGATGTTCCGAGCGCGATGTTATATTGTTGCTATATTCATCATACTCTTCACAGCTAGAGTAGTTAGAGTGACAAACTATGATCATTATATACCTACAAAGGACCCACTATACCTGTAAGAGCGATAAATTCATCCACTTTCATCACAAAGACCACTTAGAGTAGTTTGTGGGACAAATGGTTATCCTTATGAGTAGAAATGGACAAGTAGAGTCGTTAGAGTGGCAAATGATGATCATTATGACTAGGCAGGACCCAACAATACTTGTAAGAGTGGAAAATGAATATCAATATGATAATAAATGACCAACTATACTTGTAAGAGTGAAAAATGATGATCACTATCACTATAAATGACCAACTATACTTGGTATAGGGAGAAATGATGATCCATACATATAATAAATGACCAACTATACTTGTAAGAGTGATAAATGATGATCATTATACCTAAAAATGACCCAAGATACCTGTAAGAGTGACTAATGATGATCATTATGAGTAGAAATGGCCAACTAGAGTTGTTCGACAGACAAATGATGATCCTTCTAATATAATAAATGACCAACTATACCTGTAAGAGTGTCAAATGATGGTCATTTTAACTAGAAATGACCCACTATACTTGCTAGGGTGACAAATGACGATCACTATCACTATAAATAACAAACTATACTTGTTATAGGGAGAAATGATGATCCATATATATACCGATGTTTCGAACATCACCTGGAAGTTTGTCGCGTTCATGTGATGTTCCGAGCGCGATGTTCTATTGTTGCTATCTTCATCATACTCTTCACATCTAGAGTAGTTAGAGTGACAAACAGCCACTTAGAGTTGTTAGAGTGGCAAATGATGATCATTATGACTAGGTAATTAAAGTGAGATGATCAGTATCACCCTAAATTACCAAGCATACTTGTTAGAGTGACAAATGACTGCACATCCATCTTAGTGGTTTCGAACATGCTAAATATGTTTGTCACATGAATAACACGTTCGGAGCGCCATATTTTGATGTTGCTATCTTCATTGTTCTGTTAACGGATTTGTTCAGATCAGATCACGATATGATTGAAACATGAAGTGTGTCATGCGGAACGACATAGGGTACAATGGTAAATTATAGGACAAAATAACAATTTCAAATGAAATTTCTTGATCATTACTGCACAAAACATAACAATTGGAAATATAGAAACTAAACTATGAACCAACACTTGATCCAAGTACAGAATATGAGAACGATTAGCACCACAACTATTAGTACCCCAAAACCCAATTTTTTCCGCCATAAACGTGCCGTTTTCCTCTCTTCTTCAACAGCTTTCAACTTTTTAAGTAGACCCCATATTACTCTCTTTGCTTGATCTGACATCTCTTCATCATGCCATCTAAAGTAGTTGCAGCCATTTGCCTACATAAAAAAAAAAATACAACAAACAAATAAATTCAAGAAAGAAAATAAACCCATCACCTAACCTGACCATATTTGCATCCGTAAAACCTCCTTCCTGGGTTTAGCTGCGTCCACGATGTTGTTAACTTCGCATAATCTCCACATCGACAAAATGGTACAACACTGCCGCTATTAACGGATCTACTAGACATTTTAATCTGGATGTTTGATGTAATTGTGTAAACTTGTTTTTATAAATAATGAACGTATATATAATGTGTTGGGTGGTGTATTTTTATTACCGTTGGTAAATAAATGTTGTTCACGCGCCCAATGTAATAATCTATCACGACATTGGGCTAGATCGAAATGATGTTCGGAACATCGTGTAAAGGATATGTTACGCGAATTATACTTATGTACACTGCCGTTCCGAACAATAGATTCAATATTTGAAATTCAAAAACGGCTACAATACAATTTCCAAATACCAATACACCTATCATCTAGAGTAGTAGACTAGACTAGGTTTGCAGGTAGGTCGAAATGATGTTCGGAACATCATTTCATGGATACGTTACACCAATTACACTAATATAGGCTGACGTTCGGAACCCGTTCAAAATTTAAAATACAAAAACGGCTACAATACAACCCGCTCAAATACCAATACACCAAACGGCTACAAACGTTTCGGTTGCCTCTCTCAACTTCTATAAATACCCAACGATTCAAAGCATTTCAATCCATATTCATCAACTTACAATTCAAGGAATTTCAATCCACATTAATCAACTTACACTTCAAACTATTCATCATCAAAAATGGCACGTCAACCACGAACAAGAGGAGCAAGAGGAGCCTCCACGGCTAGAGGAGCCTCCACGGCCAGAGGAGCCTCCACGGCTAGAGGCGCCTCCACGGCTAGAGAAGCCTCCACCTCTAGGGCATTATCATTTGCAGACGAATCACAAACTGAAAGGGCTATTGACATATTGGAACAACTAAGGGCAGAAGTGTGGGGTTGGAAGTTCCAGTTTGAGGGATTCCTACATGACTACAAAAAGGACGTCAGAAAGATGGCGAAGGAAACGCGAAGGATCAAAAGAATGCTCAAAGGGCTGCTTGCTGATAAGGCGATGCATTACCTTGACTTCTACTCCTCTCCTTCACGCTAGATTTGGATGTTCCTATTAATGTTATTATATATTTCTTTTTGAATGTTTATAATCTAGTATCTTTTGGTAGAATGCTAGTATAAGTAGCATTCCTTTTGTAAAGCACTGACAGTGATGTGCAGTTTCTCCATTTGAATGCTAATATAACTAGCATTCTTTTTTGTAAAGCTCTACAATGATTATCAATGGAAATTACTTTTATCTAGTTCAGAACTCCATTACGCCGTTCAGAAAGTTTTTGTGTCGTTCTGGAACATTATTAACCTTTATACAATTAGAGTATCTCGTTTGGAACATCGTTATTCCGCGTAAAACATATATATCTAGTTCTGAACAATTGATGAGCACTTGATATGCTCTGTTCTTTTTCTTAAAAAACTAATCCATCTATCTATAATTAAAATAAGCACAGTATACCGAACGATATTTAATAATGTTCCGAACATCATGTTAAAATCTAAAAGGTACAACAGTTACAATATTATCAGTTGCACTCGTTTGAGTAGTACATAACGGTTACGAGTTTCATCAAAAGTCACTTTCGATAAAGCCCTTCCCAACAGACTCGTCGATTGCCCCTTTGTTCACATTCACAAGGGGAGCACCTATAAGTGGAGAATCGAGTTCAAGATGGTCTACACTTCCTTCCTCGAGTTCACATTCAAATTCCAGGGTAAACTTAAATAAATGTTGCAGATGTTCGGAACATCACTTTGCATTTCAGGAACAGATTCATGTCGTTCTGGAACTGATGTAATAATCGTCAATATTTAATATTTAAGCACATCAAAAGCTGTTACTTGTTACTTGGCTAATAAAATAAAAGTCATCCATACCTAATTACATTACCAAAAAAAGTTAAAAGATTATCCAAATATTACATATTCCCCAAATCAAGGCTTCATTTTGCCGTCGTAAATATAAACGGCTAAACGTCGCCTCCACCGATCAGCCTCATTGTCACAAATTTTGTCCATGGGGGTGTTTGTAATGAGATGCTCAATGTACATCAACGCGAACACTCCACAGGATTGCCCTGTTAGATTTTGTGGACAAAGTGATCTTGGCACTCTCTCAAACAACCACATGTCTCCTTTATTACACATCGGATCCAATTCTTTGAATAGCTTAGAATTTCTGACATAGATCGGGAACATGTACAGAATGGGAACAATTATTGGCAAGAACTTTTCATCATCATTAACACCATGATTGCAATCATACACCCAAACCTTCGCTTCAACCATGTCAAACACCACCAACACGTAGTGATTGTCGTTGATGTTGAAGACGCCGAAGATCCTCTTAGCACCAGCCCAACACCTACCCCCTGGGTAGGGTAGCTTTTCATGTGCATACTTCAGATACTCCTCATCAAACTTATACGCATTCAACGCCTCATCCAGCGGTATCTTATCATCCTGCGCATCTTTTTCCAGTTGGTAGTAGCGTTTTTTCATCATTGTCAAGAATGCCATATCCAGAATGAGGTCACTTTGATCGTAATGATAGGGGTAATTCAAATGCCTCTCCCGCATCATTGTCAACACAGCTTCAACATACTGCAGAACATATAAGAGAGACAAAAAATAATTGGAGTATAAGTGAGTGAAGGAAAGGTCTGTCTTTCCGAACATCATTCCATGTTCGGAACGACTGTGTGATGTTCTATAAATCTATGAGAAGCTAGAAATGCTTTTGTTGTTCCAAGCATACTAATGATGTTCCGAACACAGTTAGAATGTTCCCTACAACAATGTGAAGTTCAGAAAATCATTCTAAAATAAACTTACAATGTCCCACAGCCACACAGTCTTGTCCATCAATTGTTTGAAATCTAGGTAATTCATCGGCAATCCAAGAAAAACATCTTTTTGTTTCTTCCTCTTTTTAATAAATGCGCTCAAGGCCATAACTTTTTTCCGCTTCAATGGCTTGTAAATATCCACTTGCAGCCTCGGCCAAACTTCTTCCTGCTTCTTCTCCTCTTCTGTTTATGGTGATTTCACAACCTTTGCAGGTTTTACAATAGTTTTGCGCTTCAACTGCTCAATCGTCTCCTTCACGGCCACCATCTCCATCACCATGCCTTTACGCCAATCGTCGCACTCTTTGCAATTGCAACTGCTACATTTGGGGATGTCGAATCCATCACCACCAGAAGAATCATCTTTGATTTGCTCAGAAGCACCATCCTTTGTCTCGTAAGGCACGATCTGTTGCTCATAAGCCACCATCCTTTTCTCATAGGCCACGATCTTTTCATCATAAGCAACCATCTTTTGATCGTAAGCCAAAATCTTTTGCTCCATTGCTTCCCTCCAGCCGCTGCATTCACCACATTTGCAGCCTCTGCAATTGGAGCTCCTCTTCACTATACCAACTTCAGTGATAGCGGCAACTTCAAACTCACCACGAACTATATCACCATCACCTTTGTTTCCAATGTCAATATTTACATCTTGCAGGCCACCAATTCCCTCTTCATTGTATTCACCATCACTTCCAAACATCATCGTTTCTGGGGCTTCCATAGCTTTAATTTCTATCACTTGTCTTGGAGGGGTTGCAGGATTGTTGTTGAAGATACAAATTGTAGTGCCACCAACAAGGCCAACGCTGCAAGCATCCTCAAACACTTTACAAAAACGATCTATTGTGTCATCCTCTGAGTCATCAAATGGCATGAGGTCTAGAAAGTAATCCATGTCCAGCTCTTCATCGGTAGGAATGAGGAAAGGGTAAACAACCTGTTAATATACCCAACAACATTAAATAAATATCAACTAAATTTTAAAAATCTTTTAATTTTGTTTGGAACAAAGTCTTGTTGTTCGAAAACATCGGAAAAGGATGTTCCGAACATTGTTGACTGTAGAAGTTGAGGGTTCTTCATTAAGATGTTCCGAACATCAATTAGAAATATCTCAGCAACAACGAGGTTGTTCCAAACATTACATAACATATATGGAAAACGGAATACTTACAGGAACATCTTGTTGGTCAAACAACCTGTCCGTATCTCTTTCACAAATTTCAGTAAGCCTGTTTATGATCCTTGGCATTGTTTTTTCTTTTGGCAAATCCTTTGGTCTCAAGGCAGGAATGGCTTCATGAGCCCAGGCCATGAATGCCCATGGAAAGCCATAAAGATTGTAACTCTGGCTTCCTTCTGCACGAGGTTCCATTGGCTCGATCAAATATTCTATTGTTAATTCAAAACTCATCCTACCCCAAGGATAACACTGGAATGCCTCAAGATCAGCGGACAAGCACACCACCCATTCCTCTATTCCATATTTGGAATCCCTCGCACACAGAATAGTATGAACAAACCAAGCCATGCACAGATTTAAATACCACTTCTTGGGACAGGTTCTAGAACATACCAACTCAAGCAAGTCACCAGACTTCACAGCTTGCTTTTTCTTCGGCTGTTTTTGTTTTTTGGGCTTGTTGAACTTCCTCTTTGCGGGTGAAGGTGAGGGTGAGGGTGAAGGTGAGGCTGAGGGTGACTCCTCCTCCTTCTTCTTCCCCTTCCGCTTCCCACTGCCCTTCTCCTTCTCCTCCTTTTTCTTCTTCTCCTTCTCCTCCTTTCCCTTTATCTCTTTCTCCTTCTCCTTCCTCTTTTTCTCCTTGAAATAATCAACAACAAACTTCCACAATTCCTTCTCCTTTTCATTCATTTTATCCATGTACTCTTTACTTGGATAGGGCCCACAGTTTAGCCCTGTCATTAGTGCAAACTCGGATAGGCCAAAACGTGCTGGCAATCCATTGAAGGATATCCAAACCTCTTTCTTCTTCTTGCAAATAATCCTTCGCATGAGGAGGTTATGCACCAACTTGGTGCCAAACAGTGGATATTCCGGTAATTGCAAGAAAGGACCGAAACAGCTATTGGCAAATCCTCTTCTCACCTGCAATTTTTTCAGAACCTCCTTGAACTGTATCATACGCCTAGCCAACGAAGAACGAACAGTAATCTTCCCATTAAAAGGTTCATTGTTGGTCAGAAAGGTCTTGAAGAGACCCTCAACGTTACTCTTGAAAGTAGCATGACCAACGTCTTCATACTGCACATAATTTTAGCATAAAATTAATAAAATGAATCACAATGATAGTAAATTAATAAATATTCGGAACATGAATATGCTGAGGTTCTGAACGACAGTTGCTACTGTTGGGAACAACACGTATCGTGTTCCGAACGAGAGCTACCAGCCTTAATGTTGATGTTGGGAACGTACAAAATGTCGTGTAGAACATCAACATTGGCGTTCCGAACAATACGCGTTTCAATTCAACTATCACCTGGTCTTCCTCCAGTTTCAATCCAGATGTTCCTTCAGCAGTTTCCTTCTCTTCACCTGCTTCCTCTTCAACATTTCCACCTGCATTATTTACAGCTTCCCCATCTATTTTAACTCTTTTTTCACGAACCTTCAGAAAGTTGCTTTTTAAAATTACATCCTCCGCCTCTCTTCTACTTCTTTTGCTGCTTCTTGGACTCTCCCCTGTTTTATCTGCTTCCCCATCTACTTCTTCTCCTTTTTCCCTACTTAAATCATCAGCCTCTTCATTTTTTTTACCACCATCTTCCTCTTCCTTTTCACCATCACCATCTTCCACTCCAGTCCTCAGAAAATCACTTTTTAACAGTTCATCAATACCGGCGTCATCTAAATCCACCCTTCTTTCACCCTCATCTGCAGCCCTCTCCAAATCCTCCCCACCTTTACTTAGATCGTAACTTGGTGCTGGACTTTGGCTTTCCTCTTGTTTATCACCTTTGTTCCGTGGACCTACTACTTCTCTTTGGCTACATTCGTCACTCTCCACAACTAATTTTCTTTTAGTGGGTTTAGTAGTTCTTGGGCATTTAGGAGTAGGTTCTAAATCTGTTGGAGTACGTTCTGAATCTGAAGTACTAGGCTTGTCAAGTCTCTTCTGCGGCGAAGGGCCCTTTTTCTTAGAAATCGCCTTCTTGGGAGTCTTTGTAGGCTGCTTCTTCTGCTCATCTTCATCTTTATTTCTCGGTCTTAAATTTACAATTTTTCTGCAAAGCAAAACAAGGGGATACTAAATTTAGTTACATAAAAACATGAACATCCTATTAGATGTTTAGAACCTCAGCAACTATGGTGTTCGGAACATCAAGACACATAACAGCAATAACTTCAATTTGCAACTAAATAAAGCAGCGTTGGTTCCCAGAAAACCCTCAAAATCGTCACAATTTAACCAAAAAATGTAAACACCCTAAAAATTTCAGTTGAACATCGAAAACCCCCTTTGTAGTTCGGAACTACTTTACCCATTAAAACACATAATGTCATTCAATTTCAACATAATATTACACCTTTTGTACAAAAACAAACACCCAAATCATCGTTAATCACTGTCGACGAAAAAATTAAAATCAAAAACCAAGGTTCGACATTTACACCACAGTTTAAATGATAATGACATAGTTTACCTTTTATATAAAATACTTTGTTGTATTTGCTGGTTGGATTCCTTGAAAACACAGAGAACTTGACAGTATTTGGTTTAGATTTGGAGTGAAAAAGGAGATGAAGTGTGAAGTTGAAAGAAGCCACGCGGGGAAGGGGAAAGGGGTTAACTGATGAGTGATGTTCCCAAGGTTTGAAATAATTATTATGTATGTTTTAAGAAATACCCTCAAGTTTTAAAAGTGTTAATTTGGTCCATGATTAGTGTTAATCAGACTTAGAAATAAAAGAAAATGGAAAAGAAAAGCCGAGACCCTTTTCTGCCAAAAAAGAGTTGGACGGTTCTGGAACGCCACTTCTCACATGTAACGTTTCTTATATTTTAATGTTGTATCGTAAAAGAAAACATTCATTTGGAAATAGACAAATCCGAAGGACAAAAACTTTATCTTTTAAGCTTCAATCATATAAGAAAACGAACTAATGGCAACAGCCATCAACAACCACCCGAACAAGAAATCAGAAACGTATAACTTATGGCTTATTAGCTCTCGTTTGGACATGATTTGGGATTTGAGTTTGGAACTTGGGAAATTGAAATTTTGTTTGGACATACATTTTATTTGGAACAAAATTTGAAGTTTGGTTGGAGATTTCCCAAAAATTGAAACCAGTTTTTGGAATTTTTTGGAAATCCCAAAAATCCCCAAAAAATGGCCCCAAAAACTGCCCAAAAACTATGTCCAAATGCTATAATCTATTCTTAGAGATTAGTTCAAAGAACAAGGCGTTTTGTGTATAATTTTATTATCACAAACAATGCATGTGATTATGTTCCTCCAAGTGTGATCAAAATGGATCTTACCAGCACGACAACAGCACACTTTTGTCTAAATTATAATCTCGTTAACACTTTGGAATCGTTTGAAGAAAAGGATGCCACTCCCTTTGTTTAACTTCGCATCGAGCTCTAATTAAAAACATTTGAAAAAATGGAAAACTTCTAAACAGGGTAACGTATTGTTTTTTCTAAATAGGAAAATAGCGTACAGTACACTTCTTGGTTACAAGCAAAAAGTACAATTGTGACACCCTTATATTTAAAGCTAACTTAGCTTGGTTTCGTAGTCAATGCCATTATATGTATTAGGTCATAAAGATAATGATATAAGTTCTAAAGATGTACTATTAAAGTGGTCAAGTAGAGTAAGCAAATGGAAAGGAAAGGTCTAGGTTGAAGTGGAAACACGAATGGAAACGATAGGTGCATGACATGTTGAGAAGATGTTCAACTCCCAAGTATAATGTCTGGAATATTATACCATAGATAACTCAATTCTCTTGCCTTGAAATAATTGACCATGGATATAACAATCGACTCAAGAGTATATATATCCAGGAAGTAATCTTAGTAAAAACTTCCTCGTGAAGTTAAACATGAAACAATTTCGAAGCGCATCAATTTGGCAAAATATTTTTCGTATACCTACATCCGATCTATCTATTTTTTACTATCCTTCTATTTCATTTAAATCGCACTCGATCAAGATGCATTTTAGTCTGTAGCCGTGATTTGCACGAATGGCTCTTTTTTGCATGTTGGGGTGAGACTGATGTAAAATGAGTAGCAGAATAATATGTCACTATTTCCAGGACATCACGTATGAAACATCTGTCAATTTCATTTCATAATGTGATCTCGTTGGTGTAAACAAGGTAAAAAAAAGTCGAAGAAACTGAAGTGTACAACCTCATCAACATCAGTTTCTGCTCAATCAAAAAAAAAAAAAGAAAGAACCATCACAAGGCCTAGAAATTAATGGGCCATTGTTTGGCATCTGCAGACCAAGCGATTTGAATATACAAGACCTCTTCATAAGGCTGAACAACACTTGATACATAGGAATGCTCATGTTAACTATCATTAGCTACCAAAACCTTTTGAGACAAATAATGCTACAATTGAATAATGCCGTGGTTAGTGAATTGTTGTCCAGTCACAAAACTCTCCCGGTTTGGTTCAGAGCTTATTACACAGATTCATCAGCACGACTTCCATCCCGGCCATCTTCATTTTCTTTGCTGAGCTTTGATTTGGATAGAGAGAATGGTGATTGCCTGGATGACGTTTTAGATGACTGCTGCTTTGAATGCAAGTTAAGGTAAGTGTAGAATGACATTCCAACAAGAGCCGTAATTGCTCCCAGTATGCTAGTTGGACCAGGATTTGAACCAAAGAGAAGAAAACCCCCAAGAAGTATGACACAAGTTTTGAACTGTCCAAGTACGACATGGGTTGTCGCAGATGTCGCCCTAAAGGAAAAATAAAGAGAAATAAAGCACAGAGTTAGAAGTACACAAAGGAACACTGCAAACTGGAAAGGACTAACTGATGCATACAGAGAGATGAATCTAACTTCTTTATTAAAAGTTATTCTAAGTTTAAGGTAAAGAAATATACCATGTGTGTGGATAGTTGAGTAAACTCATCTAAAAATGGCAATTTGATATGATAGCTTTACGGTTATCTACCAGAGGTTCGACCAGCACCAGTCTGCTCTAACTGAGGACCAGTTGTAAGGCAAAATATACAGACAGTGCTTATCACAAAGATTGTGACAAAATGGTTTAACTGTATTGTACAGAAGACTACATAAGAAACTTAAGTTCATGTTAGCTTAATCAATTTGGCTTCTTTCTTTATCTGCTTCTCCAAATTAAGTACATATTGATCAGTTTGAGTTTGGAACCCCAAAACTTTAGAGAGAGAGCAAAAGGCAGTTTCAGTTGGTTGAATCAAATACAAGTAGTGAAAAGCAGAAGCTGGTAAATGAGCCAAAGTACATACCCAAGTGCTAGAGCACCTGACCACTGAAGCAAGAAGCCAAGAACAGCTGAAGCACCAATAATTGTGGAATTGTACAAGTTCCAATCAAAAGAAAGGACGCCTGGAGGATCAAGTGATGGCATCATCATCACAAGAAAGAACAACGTTATAGGTGTGGTCTTCCACATTAACCTGTACACCATTATTGCAATTTTGAGGTTCAGGCCCACAGATGTAATATTTACCAAAATATAATGAAATGATCCATTAGACGTACGCCAGGGCAGTCCAATTCTCCTGCTGCTGGAGATTGGACCATAGTATTTTGTTAACTGCACTTGGTACTATCCATGCTACCGCAATGCAAGCACCAAAGAAGTGAAACTGAAGATCCGTCACTGTAGCAACAGCCACACCTACAGATACAACAGCGAGTGCCAGCACCTGAAACATACCAGGAATTTTCCTATCAAGGGAGTTCCAAACCAAATGAAAAACAATGGATTGTACAATAGCCGACCAAAGTTATCAAAAGAATCATAACTATATCAGATGGAATTTGAATTCTGTTGTGATGAAACAGGATGAACTAGCATCCAAGGAAACATCTATAGGTGGAAACTTAACCAGGTAAATTAAGGTCTCTATTTCGCCTGGTGAAAAACTAGTGGCTCTTATGGTGCTTGCTTTTGCTCATCTTTTCTCATAAGAAAATAACACAAAAGAAATCTCCAAAATCATCTAGTCTGACCTCTCTCATCTATTCTAAAAATTAATAATGAAAGGATTTGGCATAAATTTAGCTCATACCTTTCTCCAAAAAAAATAAAAATAAACAATTGTTCCTAGGTGAAGGGAAAGCGACAGCCGTAACTTTGCTTGAATTAATCCCTACATATTAGAGAGCTATATGGTGCAGTAAATAAAAATAAACAATTGTTCCTAGGTGAAGGGAAAGCGACAGCCGTAACTTTGCTTGAATTAATCCCTACATATTAGAGAGCTATATGGTGCAGTTTCAGAAAATTAATAAAGTTGATACATGTTATCTAGTATCATAGTGTAAGACTCTATATATGCGGCTTCTGAGTTGAGATATTGACCAATATTAGTGAGACGTGATCTAAAGGATTCAAAGCAACACTACACCACATCCTTCACTTCATCTATACAGCATTCCTTTTCCTTAGTCCTAAAAAAGTCGGAGATTGTTTGTGAACATCGTAGAATCATGGAACTTCCAGAGAGAGATAATTTTACCTATTGCACTTATGAATAGCAGCCCTGATGCTGAAGTAACAAATGATTTTGTCATCTAGTTCACATAAAGGACACCAATCAAGATAACTTTACTTTATGAGGTCATTTGCACCCATTGTTGCTTAAAAGCTATAGAGCAACAATGCAATTGGATTATCGGATTTAATGTTTCAAATCTTAAGTTGATGCTTTCAATGCAACATTTTTTTTGCAAATTTTCTACATTTTCCATTCTTTAAAGACTAAATGAAGTACAGTTTACTGTAAAGTTATCAACCACGGTTTATTTGAATAAAATGCGCAGAACAAGGGGAAAAAGATGCTTGATAACCTGGATAGTTTGTGCCCATTGCTGAACAATATATATAGAGTTAAGTAAGGTAGTTATATAATGTAAGCTGAATAAAATATAGTGTCATCAACCTCGGGTTACTTGGATAATGCGCGAAATAAGGGGAAAGAGATGCTTGATGACCTGGAAAGTTTGTGCACATTGCTGAACAATATATGTAGAGTGAAGTAAGGTAGTTATATAAAGTAAGCGGAAACACCGTAGACAATTTGTTTCAACAGTTTACAAGTGAATAGATATGAGACATCTTGCAGGATGTCATGTTGAACTCAGCTATAGGAGGTAAAGTCTGCAGATTATGCTCTACTGCTTTGAGTTAGAGTTACATTAGCAGTTTTAACCGTTTGAAAATCATATGGTCGAGAAGAAAACTTCCGACTTTAATCGTGTCTGCCTGCTGGTTAGCCTCTAACACCCACCTAGTCTGACATAATGTTGATTAGAGAAGATGTCTTTACTTAGCGACTTATTAATCTCACTGCTCACTCATGACATCACACCAAGTGAAAAGGTTTGCTTCACTTTAAAATTGTCGACAGGCTAAAATATTTAGAGGCACGAGGATCTGACTCACCATATAAGAACCTTGACTTTAATTGAGAAGAAAGGACAAAAGGACGAAACAAATGTTGTTTCCTTAAAGAAAGAAAACCAGGTATATTTATAAGGTGGTATGTGGTCACCAACCACCATCATAACAACAGACTCTAAAGAAAATGATGGAAGTCAAGAACGAAGAAGCTAGAAATAACCATAACATCAATATTCTCCCAGTAAACAAATTAAAAAGAAACCGAAAAATTGCATGTGTGGAGAGATTTGCCAGAGTTAGCATGCACGATATTCTTCTTTGTGGAACAGAGGCTACTTTTGAGAGGGAGGCCAGACCTCAAGACCAAAAGGGACTAACTTTAACATCTAACAAAAACCGAAAGAACTGGGTAAAGCATCGAATTATATTCATGACATGCAGAGAGAAATAAAGAAGCATAAAAGCGCCAAAAGTTAACTTTCTACTATGCTACTAGCATACACTTCATGTTAATAGCAAGCTGCAATTACCTTCTGAAAAGAAATTTTCTTCCGAAAGAGAACAAATTCAGCTAGAACTATTGCTGGTGTTACTGCAATCTTTGCCATCTGATAAAATCCAACACTGCAAAAGTATTGTGCTAGTGAATATCCCAAAGAGAAAACCTTTAAAGATAAAAGCAAGGGAGTAGGTTCTGCAGGTCTCACCTATTATACTTCAAGCTCACGTTTGCAAGCCCAGTAGAAAGTGACATAACTATACCAAGAGACAACAATGAAGAATACTTTGTTGATTTGGATGGTGAAGACAAGGAAAGGATGGACAGAGCATTAAGAATAGCCATTATTAACCAGCTACAGACGTAATGCAGGAAAGAGAGGAAAATTGGATAATTAAATCCAACTGTAACAAGAACCTGAAGAGGAATACAAAAAGTCAAACTTTACGACATTTAAAAGATGTAATATCCAGATACAGTTGGAGTAAGGGGAAGAAACTGACCAATTTGTTCATCAAGATAATACTAACAGAAACAAAAAAGTTGAATGATAGAGCAACAGTAGGCCCCCATAAGGTAGTTTGTTGGCGTTTTCCACCTCCAAATACTCGGAACTTGCTAAATAAAGAAGCCCGGACCTCCTCCAATGCTCTACCTGCATCAAACAGAGGAACAAAAAGCCAGATTGTTGAACAATGTACTCGACCATCAACATCAAATGACTTGTAGAAATAGCTTAAGATGAAAAAATCTAAACATAGAAGACAAAGTCATGTATTTCACAAATTTAGCCTTATACATGAAGGGGAGCCATTCATAAATACTAAAATTGTTTGTTCAATATCCTCTGAATACAGAACCATTAACATGTGCAAACCTGGAGATGCATGCCATACTAGGATAACACCACTTGTTCCATTTGAGGAAAACCTACAGCAATACTGTTAAGAGTCTGTTTTCTTATGCTTTTCTAACCAATTTTCTGACAGATGTCCTTGTACTGATCAACGAAATGTTCATTCTCTAAAAAAAAGAGAATCTACATGTCAAAGACAAAGTCACATATTTCGTAAATTTAGCCTTTTATGTGAAGAGAAGCTATTCATAATCACTAAAACTGTTTTTTTTAACACCATCTGGATACATCGACATTTACATGTGCAAAGGTGGAGATGAATGAGATATTAAGTTTTTCCAACTTTTTCCATTTTGAGTAAAACCAACAGCAAGACTAAAAACTAAAAAATGGCTTATCAACTGATTTTTGGTACAAAGTCAAGTTGCTATTTTTTCAGGTATGAAGCTGTTGTAAGGGACTTCGGAGTCCACAAGTACAACATAAATCACCCCTTAGGTTCATTTGTAACCACAATTATCCACACCAAATAGAATCCCCCCCCCCCCCCCCCCCCTCCTTTTTTTTTTTCAAAATACACAATAGCTTAGCTTAAGCCCCCAAGTTTGAATTACAACCAAAACATAATGACTACAACTAGGACATCCAACAATGTAGAATCCATAGACACATCTAGCTGTAATGTCCACATATTATTACTAAAGCTCTCTCCAATGCAAAAGTAGACTAGTAGATCCCTCAATTAAACAAAATGCCAGTAAACAACAGAACAATAACATAAATTCCAAACAATCATTAACCTGAAATTAAAGAACAAAGTAGAATTATTAAGAAGTCACTAATGTTTGCATCAGAGTAGACGGTGTACATCACACTACCTTGAGGTGCGCCCTTCCCGGACCTTCCATGAACACATTTTTGGTAGAATAATTAAACAAACCCTTCCAAAATCACTTAATATCCACCAAAAACACTATAAAAATATCAAAAGAATACAACTTTACTCATTTACCACCCAAACACTAAAACCCCAAATGGGAAAAACAAGTAAAAATGTAATCTTGGGTAAGCAAATCTTCATTTGAAGAAAAAAGATAGCAAATGTAATGAAGGGAAAACAAGTAATTAGTCGAGACACGTGCAAATTGATTCGAACACCACCGTTATTAAAAAATCAGTAAGTACCTTTTTCACCAGCATCACTGTCCTTCCTCTTCAGTATTTTCCTCACATTTTTGCTCATCAAAAATCCCAACATCTCTCTTTCTCTTTCACACACACTCTTTCTTGGCTTTTACACCTAACCAATATTTCAACTCATGCACACTGAAGAATGAGTTCAAAAAAAAGTTTCATTAATTTATTTACTATTATTATTTACTTATTTTGTCCAAGAATTTGAACAAGAAAGTGGGAATATAAAAGAACTAAAGTATACCATCATAAGATTTATGAACACAGAGAAAGAGGGTTTTGTCGGGCCATGTAATGCGGAGAGATTGAGGTAAGAAAATTGAATATTCGTTGAAGCAGAAGGAAAGTACAACTGACAAAGCGTAAGGTACTGTGATGTTGCGAGGATGTACAATTAATATTAGCGTCAGGTACTATATTTGTAAGTTTCTGACTGACTGTTAAAGAATTGTTTTGGAGAAAATCACGGGGCATGCACCGACCGACAGGTGAACACAATAAATTTGTATTGTTAGTTATGTGAAAAATGTGTAATTAAAGAGAAAGCGATTGAAATTTACTACACTACTTTGTATTTAGTGATTAGGTCAAGTAGGTCTTTTCTTGTGTTAGGACCACCTTAGGTAGAATCTTAGATATTTGATTGCAAATGTGGTTTTATGTTCCAATTTCGTCATACAGTCTTTGAGTAATTAACTTATCTAGGTTATTATTTTGATATGTTACTTGATCATACTTAAATATTACAATTTGATGTAAGTAATATGTGTGGAACTTTACCTCAACCTCATAAATCAAGGACGATTGTTATTGATATGTGACCTTTGACAGCGTACAATTCTTTTGGATCTACTCATCAAGTAGGTTGTAAACGTTGATCAATGATTAAAATATCTGAAAAGTGCAATTTTAAACCTTCAGTTATTATTTGAAGCATGACTACTATAGAAAACTCCCAAATAAAATGATAAAAATTTTGAAAATTTCAAGTGCGACATGAGTTGTCGCAGTTTGTCCTAATGAAAAATATAGAAAAATAAAGCACTTAGAGGCACACAAAAGGATTATTGATACAATCTTAAATTCTAGCATTGAAGGAATGATATTTTTACGTGTTTGCAACATGTTTGTAGCTGAGGAATTGAAGGAGGACATGTCCAGTCTTTTCCGTGATGTGAAAGCATCAAGTTAATAAAAGAAAATTTTTGGATAGCTAAAGAGTAACAAAAAGAACGCATCTTGCCAATGCGCGAACACTAAATGAATCCCCTTAGAAAGCAAAATTTAATTCACTCAACATGAAATATTATTTCAATGATGATGAAAATCTGAAGAGTTTTTTGGCCTTTTGCATAGAACCTATTTAATATAAAAGCTCTTATTCTTCTAGCCAACCCCCAACTCAATTTTTGCTAAGATGGCCACTATTGTGTAAGATTACAACATTTTAGTTTGAATCAAATAAACAATTGTATGTTTTCAAGTTTCTTGAAGGTAATCATTTCTCTATATTCTTTATATATTTGATTCTTAATGTCATTCTTAGGCGATTTCGAATTTAATATACATTATTGATAAGTTATTCGGTGAGGGTTTAGGATTTCTTCTTTAATTACCATTGATTTCTCAATTGAATATGTCTTTAATTTAGTAATTTTGTATTGTTTTATCGATTTTTGTTGTAATAGTATCTCGAACTGTATCAGTTGGTACCAGAAAGGCTAAATATGTTGAAACCTGCATATGTTAAATATGATCCATAAATTGCAAATCGGACAGTACTATTCGAGTTTGTGACACAAAGTTTCATTTGAATGTTAAGTAAGTTGTCCAAAAAGATGTTCATTGAAACAATTATAGAAAAAGAAATCAGGTCGAGTATGTCAATCAGCCACTTCAAACATTGAAGAAAAGGGGGAGGAACGTGTTACATTTAGATTTTCAGTGGAAGAAATGAATCAAAGTTATAAGTAAACCCTAGTTTGTGAAGAGTCAGAGAGAAAACTGTGGGTCGGTGCCCTTGTATTGCTTTCACAGAGAGAAAATAAATATATGTACAAAATATCCTATTCTACTCCTATTTGTATATTGAACTTAAATATATTTACAAACAAATGGGCTAAACTAGAAGTGACTAAGTTAGGTCCGGAGGCTTAACTCTTTGGAGTGGGCTGACTGGTTCTCATTTGAATTGTTAAGTCCAACACCCTCCCCCCTTCCCCAGCAAGCTAGAACGAGAGACCAGGTCAAACTTGAAGAAGAAGCTTTTATGGAGAACATCAGGAAATATCTTTGTCAAAATGTCTTCAACCTAACAGGCACTGGAGACAGAATGTAAGTTGATAAGCCCAGACAAAAATAAATCACGAATGAATGACAATCATTCTCAATGTGTTTAGTATGTTCGTGAAATACAGGATTTTTAGCAATATGGATAGCAGATTGATTGTCGCAAAAGACTGAAATGGGAATAAGGGAAGAAGGAGGCAGCCCTAATTCACCAAGCAAACGTACAACCCAAACAACTTTAGCTGCTACCTGTCTGAGGGCTCTATACTCAGCCTCGAAGAAGAAAGAGAAACAGTTGCATGTTTCTTAGATTTCCAAGAGAAAAGACAGTCTCCAAGCAACAACATGTAACCACTTACTGAGCGTCTGGTAGTTTGACAACTTGCCCAGTTAGAGTCAAAAAATCCATGAAGAGAGAAGTCAGGCAGGTTGTTGAATAACAACCCCATATCAGAAGTACTAGCCAAGTATCTTAATACATATAAACTAGCCTCATAATGAGGCACACGTGGTCTAGACATGAATTGACTAAGATGATGAACACTCTAGGAAATGTTTGGTTTGGTATGTTGAAGGAAACTTAACTTCCCAACCAGCTTCTGTACAAAGAAGGGTTAGGAAGGGGATCTTCAGAATCTGCAACCAGTTTCCAATGGGAGCACACTAGGTCTGGAAGACTTTCTCAAAATAGGAGGTAAAATTGGGTTAGAAATGGGAGGAGAAGAAGAAACAGAGGTGGAAGCAAGGAAGGGCTCATCAACACGAATAGGGGAAGAAAAATCAGAATCTGAAATATCAGGGAAGAAGAAGGAAGCAGAGGTAGGAGTGGCGTATGGAAAAACTGACCCCTTCTTAACATCTAATCTCTGGAAAAGAAAACTGAATGGCTAGAAAGATCCAGTAACTTATAGGCTTTCTTGGTCAAGCTGTCTCCTAGAAAACCACAAGTAGTGGACCTGAATCTAAATTTATCTCTGTGTGATTTAGGAACAGCTGCAAAAATTAGGCGACCAAACACCTTGAAATGATTATAAAGTGGGCGAGTACCAAAAAGAAGTTCATAAGGAGTTTTGTGATTTAATAAAAGAGAGAGAACCCTATTGATGAGCTAAGTAGCAGTTAAGATGCATTCCCCCCAGTACTTAACAAAGAGTTTGAATTGAAATAAAGAGATCTAGCAGTTTCTAACAAATGTTTATGTTTTCTTTCCACAACAACATTCTGTTGTGGTGTATGAGAACATGAAGTTTGATGGATGATGCCATTATTGGAGAAGAAAGAAATAGCTTTATTAGAAGAACCCAATTCAAATGCATTATCAGACTTCAGAATGTTCACCTTAGAATTGAATTGAGTTTGGACAAGGGAAATAAAGGCCTTGATAAGTGGAAAAATATTTGGATTTGGTGGAAAGAAAGTGTGTCCAAGTAGCCCTATTAAAATCATCAACTATTGTAAGAAAATATTTGTGACCATCATAAGTTTGGGTGTGGTAGGGACCCTAGAGATCTAAATGGATAAGGTGAAAAAAGGAAAGTGTTTTAATGGAACTTTCTGGAAAACGGTTTCTCTTATGTCGGTCCATAGGGCAGATTTTACACATATAGGGTTGTTTCTGAGATAATCTGGATTTGAGAATAGGAATAGACTTCATTTTATTAAAAGGGAAATGGCCAAGTCTCAAATGCCAAACTAAATCAGATTCATTCATAGAATAAGCACCAGTAGACAAACACACAGGAGGAGAGACTGAAAAATCAACAACTTTATTATCTAAATTGTCTGCTATATTACAAGTGGAATCAAGGTTAGTTGATATGGTATTTCCAACAGGGAAATGAGATGAACAAAGAGTAGTATGAATGGAAGAATATGAGGGAGATTGTTGAATCAGCAAGTTAGGATTGAGAATGTATAAGTCATTTGATATCTTACCAAGTTCCAGTGGCCTCTTCATAGAAGGGCCTTGCAGAACACAAGCATCAGATGAAAAATAAGCAATGCGCTGAAGTTGTTGCAGCAACTTGTGTAAAGAAATGAGATTATAGTGAAAAGAAGGAAGGAGTAAAACATCATGTAAAATCGGACCAATTGCTAAGGGAAGATTGCATGTACAAGTGACTCTAACCTTATAATCATTTGTAAGAGAGATCAAGTAAGGAATATGGAGTGGTGTAATGTGAGTAAGTAAAAAATAATGTGGGGTCATGCGATTAGTTGTACCTGAGTCTATTATCCGGGATTCATTACCAATTTAGAGAACAAACAAGCAACAATTATCATAAGCAGAAACAAGATCACCTGAAAAGTTGGCAGAACCAGCATTGAAGAACTCCTGATTAGAGACCTGGGAGCTTGCAAGATTTGTAGAACCATCATTCAAAAACTCCCGAGTGGGGGGTTTGGAAGCTTGCATAAGAGAAATAATATGATCATTTTGCTCCCTTGTGATCCCAAGTGGTGAATACTCAACCTGTTCAGAGTTGCCAGAGGTACTGTTCTTGGGCAAAGAAGTCATACCAGGAGAATCTGATACTTGAGCATAGTCAACAGTTTTCTTATTGTTGAAGCCACTTCTTAGGTGAGAATACAATGTGAAGCATCTATCCACGTTGTGATTAGTCTTTTTGCAGTAAGTACTGTATAATTTGCCCCTAGCAGGATCAAATTTCACCTTCTGAGTGTAATTTTTAGGCTGGGTGTTGAATGAGTTATTAGCAGGTGGAGAAGATTTCTGAGCACCAGGAAATCCCCTTTGTGCACTAACAGATAAAGCTGCAGAGTCTGAGGTGAAAGAAAGAACTGATGACTGAATCTCTGCTTGTGTCTCATCATGGATGAGCATAAAATACACACTATCTATATCTTGAAATGGTTTAATCATCAGGATATTCCTTCTGATGATAGAATGATTGTCATTAAGACCCATAAGAAATTGGTGAACCCTCTGATCTTTCTCTATTTTCAAGAATGCTTCCTTACATCCCCCCCCCCCCACACACACACACTTAGGGTAGGTGGTAGCAAAAGAAAGCTCATCCCAAAGTTTCTTAATTCTAGCAAAATAAGAGGCTATGTTGGAAGATCCCTGAGAGATTGATGACAACTTCTTACGAATTTAAAACACCTTAGTCCCATTGGCTTGGCCATACCTCTTTTCAACGTCTTTCCACAACTTCTCAGCAGAATCAGTATAGATAAGACTTTCTCTAATATCAGGCTCTAGGCTATTCAAGATCCATGCATTAACCATATTGTTGGCTTTTCACCAAGGTTCAAAGGTAGGGTCATCATCTTTTGGCATATGAATGGACTTATTAATAAGCCCTAGTTTACTCTTACAGGAAAGAAGAATACCCCGTCTCCAGCCACCGTATCCCGTTCCATTAAACTTGTCGGAGACTAAGACAGTATCGGGACTATCAGAGGGGTGTATGTAAAGGAGATGTGAGGTATTGATGGATATAAATTATTCATGTATTTTTAATATGAAAATAAATATTTCAAAATAAAACATGAATATTTATATCCATATTCTCGCATATTTTCTAACAATTCTTTAAGGAAAAAGAAATAATTGGAAAAGAAAAAAAATAAAGAAGCTAGAAAAGAGAAGCCACTTTTGCCAAAGTAATTTTGTTTGGAAGATTTCTAGCAAGGAAAGAAGTAAAGTCACTTTGGGCAAAGAAACTCCAAAACAAATAAATGTGGAATTGGCATGTGGAAAATAGAAGAAAAAGTTACTTTGATCTTTCACTTTTGCCAGAGTAAATTGAAGAATGCTAGCACATGGATAAGAATGAAGAAAAAAATCGTAGCAACTAAATTGGAAATGTACATGAGATTTGAAGGAAGAAAATGCTACTTTGTTCTCCACTTTTGGCAAAGTAAATTAAAGTGAGCTAGCACATGGGATGTGAAGGTAGAAAACTACATTGCCATCTACATTGGCCTAAGTGTGAGCTAGCACATGGGATTTGAAGAGAAAGAGATATCATTTGGGCAATTTACATCTCACTTTGCCATAAGTGAGGAGCCATCTTTGGCTATAAATAGCCACTCCCTCTTGTGTAGAAGAACAAGCCTTTTTTATCCATTGTAATCATTTTCTTCCTTTCTCTCTAGCAAGACAAGAATTACTCTTGGTCTCTCTCTTCTTCTCTTTGTAGAAAAAAATATTTTTTGTCATTTTAAATTCCCTTTTAGTTTTTGTTACTCCATAATGGAGTAATCTCTTTGTTAGGATAGTTGATGAAGCTTGATATATTTATAATATTATCTCATTTTTTAAACCATACTTGGTTTGAAACTTTCAATTTGATTTCATACTGTGCTAGAATGATATTTTTTACTTAACAAGTATTATCACATCTATGTATTTTATCTCTAAGTTATTGATATATTAATTTTTTAATTTTCACGGAGCAAAATTAATATATAAATAACCGATGAACAAAATAATAGTGTGAAAGTATTTTTTAGTAATTTATCATTCCAAACCCGTAATCTTGATTACCTCAGTTTTAATTCTCACGGAGGAATTGTTGTAAGAAATATTATTGATTTTTGGTGAAAATATTCTCACGAAGTTTTTACTACTTTTAGCACAATTCAAGCAAGAAAATCATTTCGGTTTAATCGTCACTAATTTTTAACTCAATTGATTTTACATAACCTCACGGAGTGTTATATTAATTGATTATTTCTTAGTGAGCAAAACATAATTGAATTAGCAATAAGCAATTATTCTTTAGAGAAATACGTGTTACAAAATTGAGATTTTATCATAAATATTAGCAGGTGAATTCAATGATTCCCAACTCTTTTTAAATTTGAAATCTTCCTGAAATTATCTTTTTTTAGTTAAAGTAAATTAAAATTAAAAATCTCATCTTTCATCAGTTTGATTCTCTCAAATAGTAAATAAAATATTCCAAGTCTGTAGCATAGAATATCCAATCTCTGTGGGACTATATCCTAAACTATACTATAATTTGACAAGCACGAGCAGGAATACCCTATACACTTTGGACTCGTTAGGTATCAATTTGCAGGGTAGATGACGATGAAGATGAAGAAGTTATAGGCGATGCAGGAATGATAAATAGAATTACCAAAAAAGGAAAAAAGGCATAGTGATTCAAAGAGATTCACAGAAAAGCACAAGAAATAATATGTTTGAAGACAAAAAAAAAATACCGAACTTGCAGAGAGATATGCGATAGAAATTCCTCGTGAAAAACCATAGCATTCCAGCAACAAAACTCCGGCGAGGCGACGAAGAAAGGAGAGAATCACCAATCAGAGCAAAATCCTCTGGTAAAACAATCAACAAAACCGTCGTATACCTGAAATCGACGATAGATATACAAAAACTGATCAAAAACTGAAGCGGCGAGTGCAATCTATCTGCTGAAAATGAAAAAAATTGCTACCAGAGAGAAGATAATTTCCCTATCTACGTTGATGCAGGCTCTGATACCATGTTACATATAGATTTTCAGCGGAAGAATTGAATCAAAGTTATAAGTAACCCTAGTTTGTGAAGAGTCAGGGAGAGAAAAAATTATTGGTTGGTGCCCTTGGATTGCTTTCACAGAGAGAAAATGAATATATGTACAAAATATCCTATTCTACTCATATTTATATATTGGCTTAGATACAATTACGAGCAAATGAGTTAACACAATAACAATAACTAAAAGTGTCTAAGTTGGGTCCGGAGGCTTTAACTCTTTGGAGTGGGCTGTCTGGTGCTCATTTGAATTGTTAAGTCCAACAGACCGTGATAACTGATATGAAGAATAGTACTTACACCACTACTACCTCGAGAGGTTCCTTAGCTTCTTCATTTGAACTTCTGCTAGCTGCTGAGGGGCTTCTGGAGGTGGCAATAGCGATGTCGTGAGAATAATACTCAAGAAATTTACACTCGGTGGTTACATCTAACGGAGGAATATATATAATACGTACGGTAGTGACATTAGTAATGCGACAAATCTTCTTTCCAAGATTTTATTTTATAAAGAAAAAATCAAGAATACTAAACTTTAACTTTGTCTAATATTTTAAAATTTTCAATTAAACTACTTCAATTTCATATACATTAATAATATTTTTGGCAACTAGAACCAACATACTGTACTGAAACAAATGACTAGTATTTTGGTAACTTAAAAGAATTCTTATCCATACAAGTAAACAAAAATAACAACAAAGTTTTTGAGGAATTTTAGTGTTAAAATATATTACTCCATCCATCCAAGTTTCTGTTACACAATTAATTTTTGGATAGTTCACAAGGTGATTTTTTTACTACTGTTTTATAGTAAAATCATAATTGTAGACCAAAACATAGTTGACTGAAAATTCTTCTTCTGCCATAATCACTATACCATTTTTTTTGAAAAATATATTGTGCTCATTTATATCCTTATCACATTTTTCCGTTCCATAGTCATATCACTGTCCAAGCAAGATTTTGCCTTGAAGTTCTCAAAGCTTGGCTTCCACTGAAAAAACAAACAAGTGTGATATATATACACATATACACCTACACATATTATCATTTATTCAATTGAGAATTTAGTATTTATAAATATTCATGTCAAATACATGTTTCAACTCTTGATTTGTTACATTGTGTGGGATTTTCCATAGAGTTGCTTCCGCATTCGCATAAGAACAATGTCAATTGCAGTTTTGTTTGCATAGACAACATTCCTAAACACCGATATCTGTCTTCATCTTCATGAAGTATGATTTTACATTCAGGGCAGATACTTTTCATCGCCTCGTAAGTCATCCTTTTTGCACTAACAAATCAAAATATAAAGAAAAATTCACAAATAAACTACTATTTAGTAAGGTAAATAGTATTTATCGGCAAAAAGCATCTCTAGCATATCTTCACGTGAAAGTTTCATATCAAAAAGTTCTGTTTCAATAATTTTCCTAGCGACTTCTGCCATTGTAACAAATAACAAGTCTGGCAAAAAAGACAAGTAACAAATAAAGTGATGAAATGAATTTTCAATATAAATATCTATCTATCGAACAATATTAATGTTTGGTCTTCTTCTGCTAAATAAATTTCACTGATATATATGGTGTTAATTATGTAAATTAGTCCAATACATTTATATACAATATCTCTATGTTTTGCCAGAATATATAGAGTACTAATTTCCCTTATATATGTAAAAAATAAATAAATTCAAGTTACTAGACATGATAAAAGGCTTGAAAAATATAATGAAAATTATGAAGTAAAGCTAAGTTGTTTAGAATGGAGATAGATCTATGACATACTAAATAATTTAAGCAACTTATACAGTTATAAATATTACATCGATATGGTGCGAACACGCAATAGATTGAGGGATATAAAAGTCGACTTCTAATGAGTGATAACTTAAAGAAATATAATTAGTTTAAAACTCAAAGTTAGACACAAGATTCTTGGTGTTGTTTATTTGTCGTAAGAGCAATTCTTAGTTGTACCCAAACAATTAGTTCAAGAATATATGCATTTCAAATGAAATAACCCTGTTACTCAAAGATCATTATGATACTACTGCACCGTAGATGCAGAGAAATATAATCATTCAACATATGCTACTTCAGTTCTAAATTTTAGAAGATTAAACTTAAATCTTCTACCATTCACATTACTGAGCTTCTTAAAGCTATCAAAAGAATTGTCGAGATCATCCAATGTCTAGATAACTAGGTTTGATCATAATTTTTTCTACATGTAAGAATGCTTAAAGAATAAAATTGAGATTCATAAAATTCATTTTTCAATACCCTAGCATACCTGGCTTAGAATAGGAGGGTGTCAGGGCTGCTTTACTGGAAGAATTTAAGAGAAGATTTTGCTACTTACATTAAGAAGTGCACTACTTGTCAGAGGAGCAAGTATGACAACTCAGCCTATCCAGGATTGTTTCAACCCTTTGCAGATACCTCAGTCAGCTTGGTCCACTATAAACATGAATTTTGCAGAAGGGTTACCAAAATCAAGAGGGAAAACCACAATTTTTGTGGTAGTTGACAGATTGACTAAGTATGGCCATTTTTAGCTCTTAGCCACCCTTACACAACATTTACAATGACTCAGGTTTTCTTGGATAATATTTACAAGTTGCATAGAATAATAGAGAACATTGAGAGTGATAGAGATCCAATCTTTATGAGCAAGTTTTGGCAGGAGTTATTTCCAGCTCAGGGAGCGACTTTAAGTACATCAACTACTTACCACCCTAAATTATATGGCCAAAAAGAATTATTCAACAGAACTTTGAAAACTTATTTAAAATGTTACTGCTTATATAGCCAATAGGAGTGGTCTTTGTACTTACCATTAGCAGAATGGTGGTACAATACCACATTTCATTCTGCTATTCAGGTAACACCTTATGAAGCTCTCTATGGCCAAAAGCCCTCTTTGCACTTTCCTTACCTACTTAGAGTAGCTAAAGATGCAGATGTGGACAACAGCTTGCCGACTCGAGAGTTCAAATCTCAGCTGTTGTAATTTTATCTACAAAGGGGCTCAACACAGGATGTTAGCTGCAGCTAATAAGCATAGGACACACAGGAAGTATCAAATAGGAGATTGAGTATCCCTAAAGATTCAACCTAATAGGCAATTGACTGCTACTCTGCAAGCTGAAGAAAGTGGCTGAGTAGTTGTTGAATCAAAGAGTATTTTTGGCTAGTAAAGTAGTACCTAGCCGTTATAGTTGGTTAAGAATAAGTTTTTTCCTTTTATCATTTCAATCTCCATAGTTTTAAGTATAAGTTTAGTAAATTACAATTGTGTCGGTTAATATTTTTATCTGAACACTTTTAGTCCTCTGTCAAGTTTGTTGGGAGATGCCGAGGTAGATTATTCTCTCTATTGCAATCCGTACAGGTTGTTAGCAATATATAATCATTGTAATAGCTAGGGTTTATACTATGAATAATTTAGCTGTAATATAGCTTAGTTAATTAATTAGCCTGTTCTTTTCTCTAATATCGTTTTGCAACTATCTCAATTCCATCATTGGGTATCAGAGCACTTTCCTGAGCTCTATGGTATGATAATGACTTCAGTAATGCAAGAGATTAAAAGCATTTTGGTCAGAATTACTGTAGAAATGACAAATTTCATTATGAGGCAGAACCATATAGAAGAACACCATGACAGGGCATTTATGAAACTTAAGTATTCCATTGATGCTGTTAAGTAATATGATCGGGATAAACTTGTAGTCTTCTGATTCAACTGGGGATTTGTTTTCACCTACTGAAGGACCTAAAGGCTTAGGGTTGATGAGTGCTAAATCTTGGAGTTCACAGAATCCACCACCAGTTTCAAACCCTTACCCACAGTTTTAGTTGGATTTTCAACCCAGATCCCAGTTTCAGCTGGTCTTCTTATGAGGTTTTTTACCTCAGTTTCAAGTCCCTTATCAAACCCCAATAGCTGGAAACCCAGCTTATTTTCAGTTACCTCTGATGGGTTAGATGGAGTATCAGCAGCAAGTATTTGGACCTATGGGAAATCACCTTGGGTATGGTAATCATCAACAAGGATCTGGATCTAGTTCAACAACAACTTCTTCACACAACCAGCAAGGTCGCTTGTCAAAAGTGGAGTTCCCTCGCTTTAATTGCACAAATATGAGAACTTGGCAGTTCAAAGTGGAGTAGTTCTTCTCATTAGATGAGATTCCTCATCATCACAAGGTAAAAGTAGCAGCCTTACACTTTGATGAGTTAGCAATTGAATGACATCTAGCTTATCTTAGAGGTAGGGCTCATTTACCTTATCCTTCTTGGGAAGAGTACATCTATGCTTTGTAAGATATATAGATTTGAGGCTGATTATGAGTAGATAATGGCAACCCAAACTGGTACTATTAAAGAATATCAGGATAAGTTTGACAGAATTATGTCTAGGTTATCCTTACTATCTAAACATGATATCACTTGGTTTTATACTAGACTTAAGGGAGAGATTGGGAAGATTGTTAAGTCACACATGCCCTACTCTCTTCCTCAAGTTTATCAATTTGCTAGGGTGGATAAAGAAACAATCATGGCAAAGGAGAAGGTTTTTCAAAAATTACTATTAAAAGTGCTTATTAAAATTTAAAGATGAATATATACAGTATTTGTATTTTATATCTTATCACCTTGATACTAGAGTTTGTATTACTACTGATATGGGTTATGGGGTTAATGAGTATGGGTATTTAACACTTACATATCATTGGATAAATCTTAATTGTATAATGCAAAAAAAAAAAAAAAAAAAAACATATACATATTTCTCGGAAAGTAAATAATATTTGTATGACGCATTTTATTAATGAATTTTTTTTAAGTATTATTGTTGATATATTACAAATAATGATTATGCTATTAGAACTTTAAGACTAAATATGAATTGCCCTTTTGGTAAATTGTTTCATATTAGATGTGCATGTTATATACATAATTTGGTTGTACAAGATGGTATTAACTTAATTTTATTATTGAAAAAGTGAAATGCGCTATTATTTATATTTTTAAATCTAAAAAATCAGAATGATATAAGGAATTTAAGGAAGAGTGTAGAAAAAAAGGCCTTAAAGTTAGAAGAATTCCAAAGGAAGTTTCAACTAGGTGGTACATTGTATATGATTCTTTGTCTGTTACTTACCAACTTCGACAACCTATATCTAACATGTATAATTCTCATGTGAGTAAAGAATATTACCTTAATGAAATAGATTGAGCGCTTGTACACCATCTTCTTATATTTTTAGTTACTAAAGAATTTTATGGTCAATATTATCCAGTTGTGCCTACCATGTTGCATTATATATTTGGAATAGAGGACTTACTTAAAGAATATAAAATGTGCCTAGTTATCAATTTGTTGTTAGTCAAATGATTGAGATTTTTTTTTTTTAAAAAATATTCTTTCTTACTCCACTATTTTTTTGCATTGCTTCTGTATCACATCATTCTTTTAAATGGTTAAATACATAAATATTTATTAGAGAGGTTTGTCAAGCATTAGAAATTACTGCTGATGAAAAATCAAGTGTACATAATCAAGTGTACGTAGAAAAAGCATATCAACAGGTATTCCCACATCGCCATCAGATTTATGATAGGTATAGCCCGTATAGGAGTGCAGCTGATAGTGTTGTTCCAAGTGCACCTCTACCTTCAACCAATTCAAGTTCAACTCAATTGGATAAAAGAGTAGTAAGGATGAGCACTTTCGCCAGCCTTAATCAAAGGTTTTCTAGCAGCCAACCGAGTGGGGCGTTGTTCAACGAGCTTGATGTTATTTACTCATGCTCCAAAAAAAAATGAACAATTTGGAAGTGATCAACTACTGCAACACTGGAAGGATCAACTAGCGCAATTTTCAGTTCTACCCAAAATGGCGCAGGATATTTTAAAAATTCAAGTATCATTATTTGCCTCAGAAAGCGCTTTTAGCGAATGAAGATTACAAATCTGAGACTATAAGCACTCATTGAGGGAAGAAGCATTGGAAATTACATTATTATTCAGAGATTGGATTAGAACAGAGTAAAATTTTGGTACCAAAAATAATGAAGAAGAAGACGCAACATATGCCACTAATATCCTATCATTTGGGAGTTGAGGGAATGAAGTTAATGAAGATGAACCAGAATTACCACCAATTCCTCAATAAATGCAATCATAAATAATTGAAAAAGTGAGATTGTTTTTTATAAGTATGTAGTTTGCCAATTGACTACGTATTTTGCAAATCATCTAAATTATTCAATAAAATATTTTACGCCTTGCTATTTTATCCATAATTTATTTAAACATTTCTGGAATTTTTTACTCCAAATGTCCCAATTCCAAAATATAAAAAAGTAACTTTTATTTAAAATTTCAAAACTGGACGGAAACCAATCAGTTCGGACCGATATTGGACCGAAACATTAGATCCGGTCCCGGTTACGAATTGAAACACCCAACTAAGACCGGTAGAGCAGACAGGCACAGACCGAAAATCGATAGTTCCGAATTTTCGGGCCGAATCGGAACGGACCGGACCGGTAGACAACCTTAATTGGAGGTGTGGTTTCTCATTTCCTACCGAGTCGCGCGAAGTCCTTGCTATATGCAAAAATTTCACTGGATGTACCCGCATATCACTGGTTATGGCTTTTCGTCCCTACTTAAGAATGATTTTGCAAAATGGCCTTGGAGGCAGCATTTCAAATTATAAATTGACAAGTGTTGCCTCTTCAGGAAATATAAAGGGCAAGTGCTGCCTGCGAAAAGATTAAATGGGTAAGTGCTGTCGAGGCAACACTTCAAGTTATGTGGGAGAATGTGGGAAGAGATAAAAGAGCACGTGTTGCCTATGCAAGAGGGTGTCAAAGTCAGGTGTTGTCAAGTGCAGCCTAAGAGGCACCACTTACGAGAAAAGAAGGATGGGACAATACTTCAAGTTATGTGGAAGAGATAAAAGGTCCTAGGCAGCACTTACTAGAAAGAGAGGGCGGAATGGGGGCGTAATATAAGAGTTCATAGGGGTATTTCCATCCAAAATTTATTCATTAAAGTTAGCGGAGGTCATTCTTACAAAACCACATTAAGCGAGGTCAATAAGGCAAACCACTACCAATGGTGTCATAGTTTTGTAAATTTGCCCTGCTATATGTGGTGCAAGACCGCTAATCTTGTCTTGCTGACCTTGCTCTTTGGTATCTTATCTATAGTAGTAAAAACATGTGCTAGAGCTACTAGTAGATATGAGCTCCAGGCATCGTTACTAACAATGTAGTTGTTGTTAGTTGTTACTACACCTGTAAGCCTCCTAGATTGTAAAATGCCTGGATCTTCTTTCATTACACTTCCAGTCTATTAGATATTGTCATCAACGATGGTCCTACCTCACTGTCTATCAATCTAAAGTTCACCTTAGCAACCGGTTACAGCATCCTGCAAACAATCCAAGTTGAAAGAATAGCATGGAATTTTTTCTTTCCCTGGAATTGAAACCATGGAGAAAGATCCTTAGGAGGTTAAGTTCGAGGGCCAGTGAAATGGTTTTGGAATATCGCGAGTTACGAAAAATGAAAGAAGGGTGAGTAAAGGATGAAAAAATGTGATAAAGTATAATACGAGCTGGGGAGGTTTTATAGCGATACAAAACACAAGATGGCAAGTAGTAGTTAATATTTGCGGCATCCAGCCTTGTGCTTATCGTGCTGGTATATACCGGAACCCAGCTTGTCCTTTTACAGAATAGTATAATGTACCGGAATTGTCTTTACTTTCATAAAATGGAGGCCCTCATAATGCAGTTTTTAAAGGAGGAACATATAATATGCGTCTTGTTACATATATTTTTATGACTAAACCATTAACCAACAAGATTAATGGTGGTGTAAATATCATGGTAAGATATTTTCGCATAAACAAATAATCAAGCCGCATAATGTCTGATGCTTGGTTTTTAGAAACTTGAAATAAATTACTGCCAATTTCGTCAGAAACTTGATAAACTGAGAGATTTCAGATTCAAGTTCAAAATTGTCATAAACAATTGTCATCTCAGTTTAAAATTACACCTTTTTACAGGGCACATATTGAATATTTTTCCGGTATAATCAGCCTCTTTTATCTGCATCTATTGGACACCGTTCCCCACCTAGTTTGGGGTTTAACGTCTGTAATGTACAGTGTATGATGTCGCATTGGTGGATCTTTGGCTCGTCTCCTTGCTTAAAAACCAGAGAATGAGAACACATATACGAGTCTCATCGTTTGTTGACAGAAGATGCTTGTTGCAAGACCAAAGTGGCATAGATAAGCTCATTCCATGCATCAGGGACCCCAGGTAAACACCAATGGCTACAATCTTGCTTCCTGGTAGAGACCTTTTTACCATCAGTTGCAACCTTCCCATATACTGACGGGTGGCCATCCTTGCGATAATTTGTTAACTGCGTTACATTTAAGAGAACCACAGGCAGCTGCATTTTCTTGATTACATCCTCCGTGATCTTCATTTTCAAAGGATAGTTATTAAGGATGGCTCCAGTCAAAACAGGTTCAGTCTCTTTATTACAGCTTCCACCTGAATCCCAATCTCCGCCTCTGTTTACAAATGTTTATTAAATAGAAGTATACTTAATCATGTTCGCTAAAAATTAGAACACCATTTCTTGAACGGCATGACTACAGAATTATACAGTGAATGCACATGAATCCACTTGAGATCATACAACCAAATGGAAATGCTATAAATGCCCAACGTTGATGAGTACAGCAATTAATAGGTATCTAGTACCGAGCACTTTTAGCAAATACTCAGCATTTGGCTTCAAATATTTTAATGGAGGAAGCAATAATATCTTTTTTTGATGACAAAAAAAGTACTTTCATCAGCAAGAGTAACAGTGAAGGTAAGGAATGGAGGAAGCAATAATATCTTAAAGCAAAAGTTACCTGTAGTGAGCTGAAGAGTACCCACGATATATAATCAACTTTTCACGACTCATATTTTCATCAATCCACTTAGCCCAGGTCTTCAATGCTCTGCTATAAGCTTCAACGGCATCAAATTTAGGGTAAATAAGGTCACCTTCCTTATAGTAATTTTTCCTGCACTCAAAAGGTTCTAATTTTAGATGCCTCAGCAGATTCCTTTAGTCAATCTTAAAACAGAATAAGCTCACACACCCCCTGGCAGTCTTTCCATGAGTCCACCAATGCCCTGTATTGAAGATAAGAATGTCAGCTTGCTTCCAACGATTAGCTGTTTTGTCGATGCGATCAATTGATAGAGTTGGATTTGAGTTTCCTTGACCATTGACACGCACTCCTTCTCTAACAAGGAAATGTGAGCGCACGAAATCCACTGTACAATTATAATCCTGAAAAACCACAATATATTAGTCCACACTGCTCTCTTTTCTAGAAGAAGCTTTTGCAGCATTTCGTCATTCTCAATGAATAGAGATTTAGCAGAAAGCAAGATAACTCAATTTCTTAGTATCGAATAATTGACCATAGATATAACAAATGACTCGAGTATAGAAACCCTCCACACCCATATATACATACAAAGAGATCTGAATCGAAACAAAATGGTGTCAAATTTAGGTAGAATGAGATCTTAATAAATGCACTTAAATCACCTCAAATTTGAAAACATAGTAGCCTCTTCCTTTTGTTATCTTATATCCATGGATCTCGTACATTTTACTCTTATTAGTGAGGCCTTCACGAAGAAGGCAAAGGAGAGATTCAAACTGGTTCCGGTTCATTGAGTCTCCGACAAGCATCAGCTTCTTTCCTTTTAATCTCTCCAAAAAATCTTTTGCATTAAACCTACAAAAAACAAAATGATTTAAGGATACCAATTCTACATATGGTCCGCTGAATGGACAAAAGACAAGATTGTCATGAAATTATATGTATATCAATGAGCTGGATAGGTTTTATTGCCGCATGAATCAGCAGAATAATTGACAGCGAGTCAAAACTATAGAAATTACAGGAGATTGGTGAGACTCTCATACTTTCTCCAGTAGCAGTAACAGATATGTGAGCATTTAAGCAACACTTTTCATGAAGATGAACTTTAAGACAACATGGGCGTAGGAGACAAGAATTTTCTCATCACTGGGCTCCCATACATAAATTTCAGTCAGATTGCCTGATTGAACGCGTAACTCTTAGTTTTGGTTGAAATGTAGAGCAACCATTTCACCCAACAATGTCTAAAACAACTCAACCCTTTAACATTTTTAACTTACTAGTACTATTCAATCTTACAACACGTAGAGACGAAAGAAGATAGCCCTTTCAACACAAAACAAAAACAAGAGTACATCTTCAGGAAATAATCAACCAAAATGTAGATTACATACTCATCAACACTTACCAATTTTCTCTAACAACCGACAAACTATAACAATTAACTTTTCTCTTAACAGGTTACCTATTTATAGTGGTAGTTTGTCCTTTACTAATTAACAAATTCTATTTATAGTGAAGGACAACAAGGGTAGCCTTTAGGGGAATTAAAGATGGGTATGCTATAAATGCTATTATATCAGTATATCCCAGTATAGCTACTTATCATTCAAGGGAACATACCCTGAAAACAAATCTTGCTAATTTTCATGGAAATAACTCAATAATAGACATATGATACATAATAACATAACAACTTAAAAACATTACACAAAATTAAACAGACCTTGGAAGATCACATCCATCAGGCTTCCATCTCCAATTAAGATATTCTGAATCAGGCCTACCATTACTCTGACAATCAAAACCTTCATCAACATAAGGACAAGATCTTGGTTTATAAATTGGATGGTTCTCATCTTTCACCCATCTTCCCTTATAAAAATCACAACTTTGACCCTTCTCCTCATTTCTTGTACTAAATACAGAACCAACCACTTCCTTTCTTGTTTCATTGGCTTTTAACTTTTTCTCAACTACATTATCATCAAAATCAGAGTTTGACAAAATGGGAATTTCCAAAGTATCTTTTAGTGTTACTTTCCGATCCAAGTTACCATCAAGATCAGATTTTTTCAAAGATGGTGTCTTTTTAAAGTCCTCTATATCCTTATTCTCTTTAGTTTTTGATGTAATAGGTGCTACTTTCTGAACCAAACTATCATCAAGATCAGATTTTGACAAAATGGGTGTGTTTGTATTTGTCTCTGGAGTTGGGGTGTGATGCGGCCCTTCCTCGGACCCTGCGTGAATGCCAGATGCTTCGTCCACCGGACTGCCATTACCTTTAGTAAGTTCAGTTTCAGAAGATCTTGAAGGAAAGTTTATGGAGGAAACTACAATGGTTTCAGAGAGAAAATCTCTGTAAGGAGAGAGTTTAGGTTCAAGAGATTTTTTGCTGAAATAGAGTAGACTTAAAAGGAAGAAAAGGAGAAGGAAAATAGTTGAGAGAATGTAGGGGTTTTTCTTCTTAGAATTAGGTGATAATGTTGCCATTACATTATGATTTTTTGTTCCTATTTCTGGGGTTTCTTTCTCTGAAAACAGACAAGTTGGAGAGTATGATTAGCCACCCACTCCGTATTTGCCTGATGTGCCTAGAATCTCGAATGAAAGAATGTGGGGGCCTTAATGATTTACTAAATATATCCCGTAAAAATAGCAGCTAATATTTCGGAAAAGAAAAAAGAAAAAGCGAATTGTTTTGCATGAAAATCCAATTTTTGTTGGAGCGTGTATTTTCATCTCAGAGCATGTTTGGCCAAGCTGCCAAAATCAGCTTATTATGAGAAGTACTTTTTATCAAAAATACTTTTCAAAAAAGTATTTTGTGAGATAAGCAACTTGTATTTGACCAAATTTTAGAAAAGTATTTTTATTATTAATTTGTGTTTGACCAATATCTAAACAAATTACAAAATTACGAAAATAGATATATAATAATATTAATTTGATTAAATATGAAACATTAAAATGGGTATTCTTGTCCCAAATAATCAAAAATACTTATTTTTTCAAGAAGCTACTTTTTCAGATTTTTTCCCACAGCAGAAAAACAGCTTATGCTGCCACTCAAAAACACTTATTTTTCCCTAGAAGCTTGGTCAAACACCTCAAAATTTTAAAATAAGCACTTTTGACTTCCAGAAGTTTGGCCAAACAGGCTCTCAATCTATCACTTATTGGCTTCTTGTTGGTTGCTAGTATGACTTTTGAACAAGATGGACACTACCATACAAACGTGAAGTAGTTAAAAAGAAGAGATAGTTGCTAAAACCGTCAGTCAATTCTCACTTTTTATTTTTCAGTAATTCTTACTTTTTGTAGTCAGTATACATCAAATTAATGCATAGTGTGTATAAATGAGTCATAATGTACACAAACGGTCACTGCACGTATACATAGTGTTTACACCCAATTTTATTATGTATATATACAGTAATTTTTTTTAGTTATACACAATGTAGACAGTCATCTTTTACAGTTATATTCAGAGTATACACATTTTTTTACATTATATACACATTCTAATATAATAAATTGGTGATATGTCTATAGCGCCGGAGCAACAGCTTGAGTTCATCGGCGCCGGAGCAGCGGCGGCGGGTTTCAACTGGGATCTACAGCAGCGGCGGGAACTACAACAGTAGCAGCAGTGAGTTTCGCAGGAGTTCTACTCCATTGCGGGTAGGAAAGAGGACCGGCGGAGGAATTTGACTGAGTGTGGGGGCGAGGATAACAGACAGGGGGGTATTTAGTACAAACCTTAGAAAAAGAAGGGAAGAAGAAGGGAGATTTAGAAACACTAAGGAAATGGCTAGGAAAAATAAAGATGTGTGGTTAGGTGTTCGTTTAGAGATATTTTGAAGAAAAAAAAAAGGTTAAAAAAATATTTAAAGGGTTATGTGGTAGTGTATAATAATTTTTTCTGAAAAGAACAGAATTTCTCAACGTAATATATTTGTACTATTTATGTTATAGACTTTCTATTTTTAAGAGAGATTATTTTTGTCGATAAAAGGGTTTTGATATCTGAAATTTGTCTCATGCTATTGCTTTTTTTTTTTAAAAACATCTAAAGGATAACACATACATTTAATATATCACTCCCCTATTTTGCCAATAAAGGTTTTAACACCGCCACCCCTCTTTTTGGCAATATTAAGGTTCTTTGCGGTGTCAATTGCCACCCGAAAATATGCGGGTCAAGGGGTAATGTACACATTAGTTTGATATATAGAGAGTATGATCAATCGACAAGGGTCATGTGGACTAATGGTTGAAAGCTACAAAGAGGAATGTGTGTTTAGATTTGATGAAGCGAAGGAAAAGGAAAGACAATACGGAAGTGGAAATGGAGAATGAATGCGTTTAACGAAAAAATTGTCTCATTCTACATCCCTTCTGTTGTAAATCCATGTATTTGTGTTAATGTGGATGACCACTACTCACCACTAACTTATGATTTACTACCCCACTTTCTCCTACTTAATTCCTCATTTAGTCACCTCTTAATTCCTGTAACCTTTGGGATGACTTGTAACTTCCTATGTATTGGTGTCCTATAAATAGAGGACATTTTGTCTATGGAAGACACACTCGAAACACTTAGAAGATAATAAGAAAAGTTATTCCTTCTCCTCTCATATATTTTGTCTTGTTCTTGCACTACTTTACAATTAGTTTTACAACACGTTATCAGCACGAGTCTCTATTTTATTACACGATTTAGAAGAAATGAAAAGCAAATTATGATGCAATTGATAGAAGCCAACATTCTGGTTGCTAACACAAGATGAGTTTTTTTTTTGTTTTTAAATTCCTTCATATTATGGTTTTTGTTAATCTCAAAATTAATAGTACCCTATTTTCATTTTGTTTTATACCACTTTAAATTATGGAACCTTTCATTGACTACAACTTTTGTCTATTCTTCCATTGTTTGGTTGATTTTGTAGCTATGCTTTGACAACAATTTAAGGGTGCATGGCCTAGCAACATGATATTGTAGATCAGTTCTACTCATGTTTCAAGGTAAATTGCTTGTGAGAGCAAACATGGATTATGTAGTATGGTTAATATTTTACTCTCACATGGATATATGGAATAAAGCAAATATGATAACTTTTAAAGAATGCTTCTTTGATTTATAGTTGGGTATAAATTTTTATACTCTTGGTAAGTGGAGACATGAGAAATAATGCTTATTTTTTTATGATCTTTACCTGATATATTAGTATTATATCATTGATATATGATTACAGTACTATGTTTCAATTACACGAATCACGAGTACCTTTGAGTATTGTGCTTCGAATCGCATCATATGTACACACTTTGGCCTATTATGCCATTAGTTAAGGGTAAGACATTATATTCAACTCCCAATGCATTATGGCGTAACACGCTTTTGCGATAATAAGATATTGATGGCATAATGATGATTGAGGCAAACTAAAGTATTATAAAAAAGATAAAGTATTTTTGATAAAAATCATGAAGCTCGTCCACTAAATAGGCTCCATTCATAGAGGTGAATGTGGGAGCAATATATGCTCCATTCTCTAAGATGAATGTGGGAGCAAGATAAGCTTCATTCCATAAGGTGAATATGGGAGCACAACATAATGCTCCATTCTCAGATGTGAATGTAGTAGCAATACATAATATGCCTGAAAGAAGGCAAATTATCATTATGTCTGAAAGAAGACACAACATAATATGCCTGAAAGAAGGCAAAATATCTTTATGTCTGAAAGAATACACAATATTTTTATGTCTAAAAGACGACAAAATAATTACCATGATAGAGACCATGGACGTGGACGTGGATGTGGCAAGGGATGAAAAAATAGTGAACAAAGAGGGTTCTAAAAAAGTAACCGTTCAAACGGTAAATAAAAAAATGCCTTCAATGTATTATATGAGCATGAGGCAAGTCCAGATGATTATGGTCCATTCCTTGCAGTGAATGAGACAATTCATAAAAAAAATTATGAATATAGACCCATTCACCGAAGTGAATATGGCAATATGTGATAAAATATCAAAACTCGCCCCCAGAAGAGGCTCGAGAAAGATGAATATGGACGTGCCCATGCGTGGTTGATAAAGTACCACAATTCACCTCTAGAAGAGGTTCAAGTATAATAATTTTATTATTTATTGTGGCATAAATGGTAATTGCTCTCGTACAGAACGCACACCATAATTATGTATTATTATGAATTACAGAAGAGCAAGTGAAACAAAAAATTGATCTTGCCTATAATGATTTTACCATGAGAAAAATAATATGATTTTCTCCTTGAAAGGAGATATTCACCATATGGTTGGTGTAATAAAATATATGGTAGTACAAAGCTATTTGAGTGCTCCGGAAGAGCCAAAATATTATTACCTGGAGGAATGAGATTGATGAAATATTTATTGTAGTATGTCTCGAAAGAAACTTGTTAAGTTTCAAATACATTTTCCAAAATGGCTGAGACACTAAATTTGATGGAAAGATATGAATATCTTTATATTACTACAAGAATGTCGGGTGAGATATATGTGCTTGAAAAGATCCCCGCCTCTTCTTCGAGTATGCACTGCTCAAAATATAAGTGTGGTAAAATCATATTTGCATGCCACAATAAACTTTTAGTTTATTGTTACAATGCACATGCTATAGTAAACCAGAAGTTTACTAGATGAATAAATTTATAAGTTGGCATGACCGGTTTGACCATACCGGTTCAAATATGATGCACAAAATATATAAATGAGAATTCCATGGGTATATATTGAAGACTTAGGATTCTTCAAGAATTCTTTTTGTGCTGTTTGTTCTCAAGATAAATAAATTATTGGACCAACTAAATTTGGGATCAGGATTCCGGCACTTCTGGAATGTATAAAAGGTGAACATGGGCCCTTCACCTGTCATGTGGACCATATAATTATTATAAATAGATGCATCTATGATAAGGTCACATATGTGTTTTATTACAAACTCGTACTTGCGAGGTTAAGTATTTGCTCAAATAAATCTTATTATGAGTATATTTCCAGATTATGCAATCAAGATAAGTTATCTTGATAATGTTGGCAAACAAGTTTAGCAGATTCATATATTGAAAGCCTCCAATTGCTAAACCATGCATATGAGAACAATGCTACCTAAATCAGGTATGAGGTATGGTATATCCATAAAACAACACTTGTGCACGACATGCCGTAAAATGAATTCCCCCTCATAATTGGTTCAGGGTCAGGAACCAAATATTTTTCATCTAATAATTTTAATGTGCGGTATATTATCAATTGCTCCACTGCAACGCACAAAGATGGATTCCATATAAGGTTGGGAACGAATGTTAGTTTGGCTAACATTAGGGGGAGAAATTAATGAAGCTGAGGAATAAATAAATTAAATTATCATTTGATTATGATCCTCATATAAAGATAATGCAAGTCACTACCAGACGCATTACTGACCCAAAAAGAAAAAATTATATTCCAGCTACTAATGCTCCTGATGTCCTGGTGAGACAATCTATTTATGTCAATGAGTCTAAGGCACGCCTGAAGCGTGGTAGAACGTTCGGTTCCAAAGATAAATTCTTGAAAAAGAAAAGGAGCAAATGATTATGATGGTCAAATAAGGAGGCAGGGCTCTAAAATAGCCCACGACATAACACTTCATAAAACCTCACCAGGAGAGGTTCAGGAACCTGAAAATTTATGAATGTGAAGAGATCTCAATATGTTATATCGGATTGGGAACCGAGATATGAAATTATCGTCGACGATATCTTACATATATTATAAAGCTCAATATTTATATGATTTATATGATTATGAGGATCTTGAGCTTAAGTCTGTTAGGAATACAGACATGAAATTATTGGCCAAAAATAGCAAAACGCATTCAAGCAAAAATTGGATTCACTCGAATGACGTGAAGTTTTTGGACCTATGTCCGAACACCTGAAGGTGCAAAGCCAGTGGTGTACAAAGATATTTTTGTGCAAAAATATTGATAATAATAAGTCGTTAAATATAAAGCACGACTTGAGACACAAAGATCTAACATTGATTATATGGAGTTATATTCTCCTTTGGTGGATGCAATCACCTTCAGGTATGTTGTATGTCTGGCAGTGCATGAAAGACTTGATATGCATATGAATGTTGCAACAACCTTTTATATGGCTCATTGAGCAACAATATATTTATCCTTGAAGAATTCAAAATCCTAGAAGCATGTAAAGGTTCCCGGGAAACCTATTCAGTGAAGCTTCATAAATATTTATAAGGATTAAAACAATCCGGCCACATGTGGTAAAATTGCGTTTGCGAGCTTCTTGATATTGAAATATTATATTTTAATGCAATTGGTGCGTTGAAGTATCTTACTAAATATACTCCACTGGTTATAGCTTTTGTTATAAGCTTATTGGTAAGATTTAATTCTTCCTCAATGTGAAGACATCAGAAGAATACATGGTATCTACTTGATCCACAAAGCCCGATACCAACTTGGTATTTATTTGTTGTGGTAGAATACCTATATTATGGCATTTTATAAAATCAATTGTTGCTGCTGCATCTTCAATTTATGAAGAGATAATAGCCATGCTTGAAGCTATGCGACAATATTGGTGATTGAGATCAAGGACTCAACATATTCAACAACAATGTGGTATTTCTTTAAAGACGAGGATCCCAGTAATATTATATGAAATATTGCATGAATAGTTCAGCTAAAAAGAAGATACAACTGAGGAGATAAATATTCAACAAGATTCCTTTTCAGTCGTGATCTTCAAAAGAATGATGAAGTTAATGCTGAAGAATTCACTCCAGTGATAGTTTGGCGGATCTGTCTACTAAGTCATTGCCAACCTCAACATTTGAGAAGCTTGTTTACAAGATTGGAATGCGTCGTCTTCGAGATGTCAAGGAATGTCTTCATCAGGGGGAGTAAAATACGCGCTGCACTCTTTTTTCCTTAACAAGGTTTTGTCCCACTCGGGTTTTACTTGTAAGGTTTTTAATGAGGCAGCTCTAAAGACGTATTACAGGAAGTGTGTACTCTTTTTTCTTCACTGGGATTTTTCCCACCGGATTTTAACGAGGCACATTACCTTCAAAATGGTCATCCAATGGGGCGTGTTGTAAATACATGTATTTGTGTTAATGTGGATGACCACTACTCACCACTAACTTATGATTTACTACCCCACTTTCTCCTACTTAATTCCTCCCCACTTTCTCCTACTTAATTCCTCATTTAGTCACCTCTTAATTCTTGTAACCTTTGGGATGACTTGTAACTTCCTATGTATTGGTGTCCTATAAATAGATGACATTTTGTCTATGGAAGACATACTTGGAATACTTAAAAGATAATAAGAAAAGTTCTTTCTCTCCTCCTTATATTTCTTATCTACAATTCTTGGTCTCTTTTACCTTTCATTTTATAACACCTTCCACTTATTATTAAAAAAAAATCAAAGCCAGAAATTCGAACATTTACTACTATTCCCTCAAACTAAATATAGTACTAGTATATATAGAGTCCGTTTGAGTGAGCTTATTTTAAGCACATAAACCACTTTTTCAGAAGTTAGTAAATTCTAAGTTCTAACTTTTGGTTTTTTTTAAGTATATACGTAAGAGCTTATAAGCCCATAAATTTTTGAATTACCAAATATTTACATATTGACTTATAAGCTTATAAGTCACTTTTAAGTTCAACCAAACGGGCTCATATTCTATAAAAGAATACACCTGGTTCATTATTCGATGCTATTGCAGTTCAAACTATGCAACAGTTTATGGCCTTAATTAAGTAGGGGAGCTATATTCAGGTAAATATATAAATACCCTTAACATTCTATCGAATTTCGACATTTCGTTATCTATAATGTATTAGTGTGAGAATTTTCCATTCAGTTTACTGATGTCCTATCAGTACTGAGGGTCAAGAGATCATCGTTCAGATACTTTGTTTAAAGTAATTGTAATTTCGTCGTAACGCATTTTGAGATTGAAAATATGAATTAGAGCAAATTCTAGTGAGTATTTAATAGGTTTAGCCAAATTTGGTACTTTTTATTTGAACTTACAAAACAAAATAAAAAATGGATCACACGTAGTATTAACCCAATGACGACTCTAAATCATAGATTCGTCTATGACATAGTATGTGCATACTTCAGCATCAAAATTTATAATACATGGTATGAATTTTCTGTAGCAGCATCAACATGTTATCAATTTAGTGGCTAAGCAGGTCTGATTCTTCAGCTGGTTTACTTTCTTTAAAATTAAGTTAATTAACCATTGCGTAACTTGAGCAACTGTCGAAAGTATTTGAAATGTCAAATCAACATTAGAGTGGTAATGATGATGATGGTTCATTTATTATGGTAAATGGTTTCACCTATTTTTATAATCTGGAGGGTGATTTTATTGACTCGTCCAAATTAGGAATGTTCAAGTCCAGGCAGCAAATTTGCTTATGAAGCTGCGGTCGAAAAGATTGACAGTTCAAAACAACCATAAAAGATGTATATTGACCAGATTTTTCCTATTTTAGCTTGATAATGATCTCTCTCTTTAAAATAATAATCCTTCGCATATTCTACATCTCAACTGTACACCCTGAGGAGTCGTTTGGTAGCAATGTGACTTATTCCGGGATTAACAATCTCGGGATTATAATTTCGGAATTAATAATCCAACCACCTATGTGGGATTAGTAATCCCACCTATTTAGTGTAAAGTTGAGACTAAAACTAACTAGTACTCCTAGCCAAACATGGGATAAAGACAATCCCGAATTCTATCCCGGAATTATAATCTTTATCCCGATTACCAAACGACCCCTGAGAGAAAAAGTTAAGCATGTCGACGTACTAAATGGTTTGGTCTAAATTACATAATGGAGCTCAAAATTGAGGGTTAATCAAATAAACTATCATTTGTTATATTAAATAGCTGAAATTTACACGCAACAATAAAGTCAACTTTTAAAAACTTACATACACAATGTGTTTACACCAAAACAATAGATGCATGATACAACACAACAATAACAGATTCAGTGATATCCCAACCACCAAGATGAAGTACAGTCTGGAGAGGGTGGAGAGGGTGAGATGTACGTAAACGTTACCACCACCAATGTAGAGAGATTGTTTCCAACAGACCCTCAGATTAGATGCATGTAAATATACACTATTCTCACTTAACCATAGTTAAATAAAATATACGGAAAAGGGCCAAAATTGCCCCTCTACTATGGCAAATCGGACCAGTTTACCCTCCGTTAAGTTTTTGGATCTACCACACCCCTGCCGTTACCAATGTACACCATTTTGCCCTTAAAACTGACGGGCCTCCAGCGTGTCAACAACGTGGCTGCCACCTCACTGCCACGTAAATCCAAACCATAGTAGAGGGGCAAATTTGGCCCTTTTCCGTTTTTTCCAAAGTCGTTTCTGGACTAAGTTTCAATACTTAGAGAAGACGTTTCGATGCTTAGAGGAGTTATTATAAGAGAGAAAAATGTGCTAAGAATGATAGATAAGATATTTTGCGAGAAATACGGAATTAAAATGATACTCTCTTCAGTTTGGTTCCATAAGAAAGATATACTTTTGAATTTTGTGACTAAAATTATCTTTATTAAAGATGGGATAAAAGTTTAAAAATAAAATTATTTCTAAATAAATATATATGTTCTTTTTACAAAGACTAAAAGGTAAAATGTGCTACTACTATTAAAGTGGATGAACAGTTCTTTCCGGTGTTTCAATTTAAAAAATATTTTTAAATTTATCACAAAAAGTGATTTTTGCTACATATTGACTTATTAACTTTAGTTTAATCTCTTTTTCTTTAATGGCATACTTTTTGTAACAATAGAAAAAATATAATAAAGTATTATGTTTAAAATCACAAATTCTAGTATGCATTAAAGGAAAAAAATATAATAGAATATTATTTTTAATACATAAAATCTTATATTTTTTTCTACTGTTACAAAAAGTATGCCATTAAAGGAAAAGAGATTAAACTAAAGTTAATAAGTCAATATATAGCAAAAGTCACTTTTTGTGATAAATTAAAAATATCTTTTAAATTGAAACACCGGAAAGAACTGTTCATCCACTTTAATAGGAGTAGCATATTTTACCTTTTAGTCTTTTTAAAAAGAACATATATATTTATTTAGAAATAATTTTATTTTTAAACTTTTATCTCATCTTTAATAAAGATAATTTTAGTCACAAAATTCAAAAGTATATCTTTCTTATGGAACCAAACTGAAGGGAGTATCATTTTAATTCCATATTTCTCGCAAAATATTTTATCTACCATTCTTAGCACATTTTTCTCTCTTATAATAACTCCTCTAAGCATCGAAACGTCTTCTCTAAGTATTGAAACTTAGTCCAGAAACGACTTTGGAAAAAATGGAAAAGGGCCAAATTTACCCCTCTACTATGGTTTGGATCTACATGGCAGTGAGGTGGCAGCCACGTTGTTGACACGCTGGAGGCCCGTCAGTTTTAAGGGCAAAATGGTGTACTATGGTAACGGCAGGGGTGTGGTAGATCCAAAAACTTAACGGATGGTAAACTGGTCCGATTTGCCATAGTAGAGGGGCAAATTTGGCCCTTTTCCGTAAAATATATATTTTTAATTCATCAAATCACTGAATAACCATGGTAAATTGGTATTGTACTGCTGTTTAATGTAAACAAGTGGTGCATGTAAAATTTTGCCCTCAACTAGATTACTTTTGTCACAATAAAAGATTGAATTTTATCAACTATCAGGGCAAGTCACAAAACTTTATCCACTACAAGGCTACAATAGTAGAGGCACCTTCTGGGTAGGCTGTCATTATAATGGTTAAAGTTTGTCAGACGTCCTCAACTTATACTCCAAATTACATCACAGTATTTTGGTTGCCAAACACCTAAAATTCACGTTTGTTAAAACGACGTTTATCACCATTTCTTAAAGTTTACCAGCCTAACACTTTATCCAAGTTAGCATAAAAGGTTGGTTTTGTTTGGCCGGGACAAAAGATGGAACAAATAACTGGTTCGTCTAAGGAAAAAATCATTTGTGTAACAAGCAGATTCTTATCGAACTGATTTTTTATCTACTTAAAAAGAAAAGGAAAAGAACAAGAAACTCCATATATGCTCCACTACTTTTCATAGGTTCCTTTCTTGTTGAATTAGCAACTAAGCTAATTTTTATAATTACCTATAAACTATTCACTTTTCAAAACTCATTAACAAAACGTGATATAAAACTTCCCCACTCACCATCTATATATACATAAACCTTGGCATGTTGTAACTAAATAGTTGCTAAAAAACAAATATGTCATTGGATCCAATTGTTACCTCAAATTCAAGCATCAGGAGATGGACAGAACGCATAAGCAATGCCCTGAAGAAAGAAGTTGCCATTGACTTAAATCTTCTCCCTCCTATCTGTGTCCTCCAGGTGCCAAAAACACTAAGTGACCAAAAACCAGAAGCCTATACTCCTCAGCTCATTGGCATGGGACCATATCACCATTTAAGGCCGGACCTATATCAAATGGAAAGGTACAAACTTGCTGCCATCAAGGAGATTCTTGAACCAGCTCAAATTCTCAACTTCAAGCAATTCTTGATTGACAAATTGAGAGAAAATGACCTCGTTCTTCGTGGTTGTTATAACCGCTTCATGGACATAGATGAGGAGACTTTAGCTTGGATAGTAGCTATAGATGGTCTATTCTTGCTTAACTTTCTCCATTCAGCATATGGCAATAATGTGCATGATGATCATGAGAATATTATTGATGGAACCATTTTCACCCGAGACCTTATGATGCTCGAGAACCAAATCCCTTTCGTAGTCTTGAAGCAAATGAGGAAGTTTCTCCGTCTATCTTCCCCTGAGGATAGAGAAGATGTTGAGTTAGTTTCCCTGTTTAGACGCTTCTGTGTAATGCATTCCCCACTTGCTTTGCCTACAAATGACTCGATAAAAGTTAAAGGAACTCAGCCCCTTCATTTGCTGGATCTTATGTATCGTTTAATCATGGATGATCATATAGATTATGCTTCGATTCCAATGCAAATACCAGCCATCATTATCAAACATGATGATGAAAATGAAGTAGAAGAAAATGATGATGATCCAGATCAAGATACACATGATGGCCTCATTCACAATTTTGAAACAATATTGGAGGTGCTGGAGCCTATAGGTCCTAGAAACGTGCAAAAATTTGTAAAGCCCATCAACAAGGTTATTGCAAATATGCCATGGTCAACAATCTCCGAGCTATTTATGAAAGGTAGTCTAAGAAATGGAGACAAAGAAAATGAGAACATCACTGTCCCTTCAGCATCCCAATTATGGCGTTATGCCAGAGTCAAATGCAGCCCCACCCATGACGGTATCAGTAGGATTAAATTTGAAAAATCTGCTTCAACGTTATACCTTCCTGTGATCACCGTGAATGCTGGCTCAGAAGTTATACTTAGAAACTTGGTGGTCTATGAAGCTGCCATGTCCAAATCCAAACTCGAATTCGCCAGATACATCAATCTAATGAATGGGATTTCAGATACTGCTGAGGATGTGAGGTTGCTTAGGAAAACTGGTGTTATCAAAGGGGATTCGACTGATGATGAAGTTGCCAGTATGTTCAGTTCTATGCAGATGTCATTTGCAAGGTCTAATGGAAGTTCTAATGTGGAGATAGCCATGGAGAAAGTCAGAAAGTATTATAACCAGAGGCTGATAGTTAGGGCTTGTAGAGGCTTGAAGAATAATACCTCAAGTTCTTTGAAACTCTTGGCTATTGCTTTGTCCATTTCCTTCGTTTTGCTGCTAACTTTCCAGACATTTTGCTCCGTGTATGGCTGCCACAATATTTGGGGGAATAGAAACTAGAATGATCTCAATAAACCAATACCTGGGGATGAACTTGTGCAGAAATTCCTTTATTACTTTTGTTTGTGTAGTTTTTCTCATTAGAGGACTCCCTCCCTCCCAACTAGTTAGTTGAGCCTAATCATACCCACTTCTCCCATTCCTTTAAGATTGATATATGCATTTCTTTTCTAGTTTTATATGCAGACAAACATGCCATGTATGCTTTATTACTTCTCTTGTGTAAATTGTTATGAAATTCTATTTGAACCATGAATTTAATCCTAGCGTCCACCATTTCAACTTCTTCAAAAAGATATTTTGCATAAGAAGATAATTAAAATGAAAAATAAAATAAAAATATGGAAAAATAAACTAAAGAAAGACGAAATGCATCTACCATTTTGTTTGTTTACCTATGTCGCGATGACAATTTAACCAGACTCCGGTAAGCTTCTCGCAGGCACTTTTCCTCTTATGCCATTGGTGCCATGCTGATAGCCCTCGATCAAAATGCATCTATGTCACAAATGAAGGAGAATCAGAACCATGAATGCAGAATGTACAAACTTGTGATAAACCAGCAACAGCAGTGGGATAGGACTCAGAGATTCACTAGGAAGGAACTCATTCTTAGTAGGAGAGCATGTCTTTGCACATGCACAGAGGGTACAGTCAGGAAGAATGCAGGTATTAAGTGTACGGAAATTTCACGTGAACAAAGAGAAGAAGAGAAAGCCACTTGGGATAATTCACAAGAAGTTATGATGTGATAAGCGTCAATCATTTCTTTAAATTCTTTCAAATTATTTCCCAAAGCAAAAAGTGGCAATAGACCATATCATGTCTTTAAGTCCTGTGTCAATGTGAATCAAGTGTCAACAGCCTCAACTTAGACAGCCTGGTATCCTTAAATTTAGATCGTTATTTACCCCCCCCCCCCCCCCCCCCCCCCAAAAAAAAAATTGAATGATACGATGTCACTAAAATAATATCAAGGACATGGCAGAAATATCAACACAGCAGCTAGAAGAAGCCACAAAATATCAGTGGTAATCTGTAGCTTTTTCCTCTTTCACCGTGCCTTATTTACGTGCATAAGAAGTGCTCCACTTTTGTTTAGACCTGCATCGTAAACAAGAAATCGTAGAGGTATACATATTACCAATAATTTGTTGAAGCTCAGAAACCCCATTTGCAATGTAGATGTCAGACAGCAAGTTCTCACTTTGTTGACTGACCTTGGCATGCTCAAAGTATTCTATAGCTTCTTCTTGAGAAGACAAGCTCAGCTACGACATGATCCTTTTGTAACACCTATCATCAATAAATTTCTTAATATACAAGCAAGAGATGAGACTTTAGTAATGATCGATAAACAAGAATGATCAGGATGGATTTATCACAACAAATGATTTACAAATGGAAGCAACTCAAATAAGACAATCTAATTGAGCTTCAATTTGTTAAGTGGTTACTAACAACAGACTATGTCCATTAATTATGAAACCTTCTGCTTAGCCTCCTTTTCTGTTCCTTTGATTTTGTTCTTCCGAGCTATCTTTACATGAAGAAATATCTCAGGAGGTAGATCAACCAAACAAGTCAAGCATGCCATCAATTATTTGATACATGAGAATTTAGTCAAACTCTGCATGGCCAGTCCAAGATAAATTTGCATGAGATTTTACACTATTATTATCGAGGAAATGAAAGGGTAAAGACAATAAAAACATGTATGGAAAAGAAGTAACTGAAAAAAGTTAATTCTTATTTGTTTGATTCAAGCCAAAGGACAAGACATTTTCCTTTCCCCACCTTTGACTTGTCAAATGCAGGAACAAAGAAAGCTGCTTTATTTCTTGTCCTCTCCTATTGTTGCAGGTCAAAAAAATCTTTCAAGAAAGTTTCTCATTTCTTCCTAATTCTCTCATTCCAAATACATTAACATTCACTAGTGACAAGTTAGATTTTTGAATCACTCTTCACAAGCATAGAGGTTTAAACAATGAGACATGTAACGAGAGGTAATAAGTCGAATTTATTTCTAAGTTGATCATGGATATGATACAAAATATTCTGTCATAAGTTAAGAACTCTCATGTTAGGATTTTCGTTTATGAGAGAGCAAGATGCAGGGTTTACCTCTTTGAGCTCTGTTAGCGCTTCCTATTTAAAGATAGGCTTCCGGAAGCCCTTCATAGGTTTTTTTTCCTGAAGTTGCATCAGGCTTTCACTGTTTGTCAATAAAAAAGATTCAGGTAAAAAATCGTACCCAGTAAACGGTTTGTAAATAGTTGGAGATAGTCACTTAATCAGGATTTCAGCTACTAATTCGAAATTAGTATCACCAATAGTCTCTGCAGGAACATGTTCCATTCTCAAACTTATGAAACCTATTGGCATCTCTGACAAGAAGTACTTTCTTCAAAATCTTTGACAAACCCTTGATGTACTCGTGACAATCTCCACAAACTCTCAAGTTTTTGAAAACACGAATAGGCTTCTCCTCAATCTCGTCCCCACCAGATATTAGTGCCAAACCAATTGCCAGCTTCTCGCTATGAAATCTCAGGCTCTCATCCCTTGTTTCCTCTTCAACATCGTGTAACGAAAAGCTAACTTCCCGTGTGTAACCAAACTCATCTTTCATTTTCTTCTCCATCTTATACAAAAACTCATGGATATCTTTTGTAAGTGGGTGTGTCTCATCTCTATTGTAGAAAAAGTGCATCGTCTTGTCGATCTCCACCCAACTTTGTCCTGCTTCCTTCTTTAAACCTTTAGCTTTCACCAAACCTCTTAATCCCTCACATTCTTCCCATCGGCGGGCATCAGCAAAAATGTTTGACATCATTACATAATTCACTGGATTATTGCCATCTAATGCCAAGAGAATCTCCCCAACTTCTCTTCCCATTTCAACATTCTTATGTACTCTACATGCACTAAGAAGTGTTTGCCAAATTCCGACATTTGGTTTTAGCGGCATGTTGTCTATCACAACCTTAGCTTCTTTTAAGCGCCCAGCTCGACCCAGGATATCAACCATACAAGCATAATGCTCTACTGAAGGTTTCAAACGATTTGAATTGCATAATTTTGAAAAGTATTCTTCACTTTCTTGAACTAGCCCCGAATGACTACACGCTGTGAGCAGAGCCAAGTAGGAAACTTCATCAGGCTCAACATTATTAATATGCATTTTCTTGAATAGTCCAACTGCTTCTCGGCCAAGACCATACTTCCCATACCCGGTAATCATAACTGTCCAGGAAACCACATTTTTCTGTGGCATACCATCAAAAAGTATTTCTGCTTCCTCTATTAACCCACATTTGAGATACATATCAATTACTGAATTCAATACTGATATGTCTAAACCAGCCGGTACTTTTACTGCACAACAATGCAATTGTTTCCCAAGCTCAACAAGAGCAAAATCAGCATAGATACCCATCATGCTTGACAGCACAAACCCATCTATTGCGATGCTACTTTCCTTGAGCTGCTTGAAAAGGTCCATTGCCTCTGTTAGTTTACCTTCCTGAGCATGCCCTACAATCAGTGTTGTCCATGATATTACACTTTTATGTTCAACTTGGCTAAATACCTTCTGTGCTTCAAACAAGTTGCCTGATTTGACATACAAATCAATAAGGGCACCTGCGATAACTGTCTGGCTAGAACTAAGGAATCCCCTTGTTATCAAAAAACCATGAATTTGGCTTCCTTCACGAACTGCCTTAAAACCACTGCAAGCCTTTAATGTGCTAGCAAATGTAAACTCATCAGGAATTTCTCCTTGTTCTTGCATTTGTTTGAACAGAAACAAAGATTTATCGCCAAATCCTCCCGTTGCATAACCTGCTATCATTACATTCCAAGTTATAAGACTCCTTATTGGCATCTCATGAAACATTCTTTCAGCCTCACCAATCTTCCCACATCTTGAGTACATATCAATAATCGAATTGCCCACAACTGGATACATTTCAAACCCACTTTTACCACACAACCCATGAATCTGTCGTCCATTTTCCAAAGCACAGACCACGCCACACGCCTTTACATTAGTCGAAAATGTGAATTCATTGGGTCTTACATTCGAACAAACCATTCGAGAAAGCAGCAACAACGATTCTCGAGGATTACCCTGTTGTAAATACCCACACATCAAAGATGTCCAAGAAACCACATTTCTTTCAATCATTTTATCGAACACTTTGCGTGATAATTCAATCTTACTGCATTTCCCATACATATCAATGAGATCATTGCTTATCATTAAATCAAATGCATAACCCATCCTTAATACAGCTCCATGAACTTGCTTTCCCACATCCAAAATCAAATTTTTAGAACAATTTCTTAAAAGTTCAGCTAACTTTTGCCTCTCATTCATTACTACAATTGTACCTTGCTGCATCTTCTTGTAAAGAGCAATAATCAGTCCAAATTTAATTCCTTAGTGACAAATAGAAAGCTACAAATCTCTCAAAAATATTTGTCATCTCAATTAAACTAAGGAAATTATCATTGGTGACAAATACTCATTCCGTTCCAATTTATATGGCATAATTTCCTTATTAATATGTTCAAAAAAGAATGACAAGCTTCCTAGATTTGGTCTCAAAATTCGTTATATCTTTTTTAAATTCTATGCCGATACAAACTATGACACAGGAAGGAAGTGAAACAGGGAAATAGTTTTCATTTTTTTGGGCGGGAGATTTAAGCTTGTCACACTTCTGAAAAGAGACTTTATTAGTAATAGGACCAAAATCACATATTTGATTAATCTACGAGTCAAATACGCTAAGTCAAAACAAATATAGGGGCCTATACTAGAATAAAGCAATAACTAAGGGGTCAAAATAGCGATGTTCTCATTTCAGTAATTTGAAAACAACAGAGATTTACGGCTTATTTGGATGGTTGTAAGTGTAACTAGGGCTGTACAAACCAAACCAGCAAATCGAACCAAATCGACAAATCGAACCGAATCCAAAAAAACCAACTATGGATTCGTTTGACTTGATTTGGTGTTGGCGAAAAAAAAAACTGACATATTAGGTTTGGTTTGGTGTTACCCATAAAAAAATCGAACCGAAACCAAACCGAACTGACATTATTTATATGTTACTTTTAAATTTTTTTTATGTATAAAATTCATTCATTGAAAAGTATTGTCCAAATATTTTGTAGCTTTTCTTAGTTATGTACTTATGTTATAAACTTACGATTTACAACATACATCTACAGGAACTAATTTTAATAAGAATGAGTGATAGGCTTATGACCCATAAAGAAAAGCTCTCCAGAAAGTAATACGAGAACCCAAATTAAGTGCAAAAATAAAAAACCTAATTAGTAAAAAAAAAAATTCTAAGAACAACAGAATTTGGCGCTCAAACATTTGACGTGCTATTATTATTTTTTGAACCGGTAAATATTTTTTTCTTTTGTTATACATGTGCATCTGGATGGGCTATATTATGAACATCTGATTAAGAGTGTCATTTTTTGTAGGACTCTACAGTTACCTATTAAAGAAAAAGGAGAAAGTCTTGAATGCTATGTATCCAACGCAATTTTAATATGAACTAACTTGGTTTAACTTGTCTTCTTTTGTACAATTGGATACGAGCTTTTTACCTATACTTTTAAAGGAGAGAAATCACCACATATTTGATGCATAACAAATAAAAACCGAATAACCCGAATAAATCGAATAAAACCGACATTAGAAAACTCGACTTTGGTTGGTTTGGTTTGGTTAAAGATTTAAAATTTGGTTTGGTAAATAAAAAAACCGAACCAACCCGACCTATGTTCACCCCTAGTTGTAACTAAGGGTGGCTAACAGGCCCGGTCCGGTCCAGGACCGGCACCGGCAACCGGTTCCGGTCCGGTCCGAGCAAAAAAAATTCAAAGCCATTAAAAAACCGATCTAACCGGTCCGGTCTCATCCAGTTAAAAATGTTGGAGCCGGGTCGGGACCGGTTCCGGCGACCGTTAAGCCGGTCGGTCCGATTTAACGATTTTATTTTTAGTTTTTTTAAGGCAAATAAAGTTAGAAAATTGAAAAACTTAACAATTTATTAATGAAAGTAAACACCATTTGTAATAATTATGTAAATTATATTTTTTAATATAACAAAACAATTATGTAAATTATATTTTTAAATTTATTAATATAAAGTAAATAACTAAACACTAAACAAACGTTGATTGGAAAAGAAATACACATAATTTATTGAAAATTCGGGAAATACATAATTGAAGTGACAAATATAAACTAGAATTTGAAAATTACAAAGATACTAAATAAACTAGAAATTCGAAAATACATAATTGAAATGACGTCTTATGATGTTTTTCTAAGTGCTTTCTAAATTTTCCCGTCCCTCCACCGTTCTCACCAGCGTAAATTTGCCACTATGTCCTACAGAGGCTACATTTAGTTTTCTGAGTTTTAGTATCTTTTATAATAATTTGCCACACTACAGAACGATATCTTCGTTCCGCAAGTCTTGTTTCACTAGGACAGGAAGCAGCGGGAGCTTGAATTTCAGTCATTATAATTGTTTGGACTTTGGAAGAAATTTAGAAAATAGCATTTGAGAGTAATTTGAGAGGTAAATTGATAGAAAGTGATGAATTATGTGATATAATAATGAAGTAATAGCGTATATATAGATAAAAATAGGTTGGGGGGTATGGGGGCGTTTAGAGGGAGTGGTAGGCAAATATAGTTGTTTTTTGCCACAGCTATATTTGAAAGAGAGCCGTTGGCCCATTCAAACTGCCGGTCCAGTCCGGCAGTCGCCAAGTGTATTTTTTTCCCTTTGTGTTTTATTTAAAGTGATGGATAATTTAAAAAATATAACAACAAAATATTATCAAGTTTGTACCTATGTTTGGAATGTTTATTTATTAATTTCAATGTTTAAAGTTTAAACTTAGAATTAAAAAACTTGTAGTATTTTTTAAAACTTTGAATTAATGAAATTTTTGAAGTCATGATTCAAAGTCAAACTTTTGAATTAATTTGTTAAGTTCAAAGTTCAAACTTTGAATTAATTTTATAAAAATCAAATTTGAACTAATATACAAACTAGTAATTAATTGTAGTATTTTTTCGCAAACTATAAATTCAAAATACAAAATATGAAGACAATAGTTGTGATGGAATTCCAAGACTTGGAGCAATTTTATTGAATTTTTTAAGACATAAGTAGTGCAATACATACTACAATAGCTAAACTTTCAAACTTGTAATTTCAAAATTCGAATTTAGAAAATTACATTCTTTTAAACAGATTAGCTAGTTTCTTGATGATAGTCGTAGGCTTTTCTTTAAGAACTGGCCGTTGTTGTTCTTGTTCATCATCTCCTTCTGGTTCTTCTTCGTCATCTTCTTCTTCTCCTTCTTCATTGCCGGTTTGACTCTTTTATTCACTTGTTCTCTCGCCCAAATTTTGATCGAGATATGCTTTGCCTTTTTTCTTAGAAAGTTCTGGTAGACCAAAGTTTCTTCGCTCTGCTCTGATCCAATTCCTGAATAAAACTCATGTTTCCATTGCTTTCTCCTTCAACGAATATCTGTCATCTCCAATTTGAAATCTTCCTTGGGTAAAATCACTTTCCGATGCAACTAATGAAGCTTGAATTGTTAATATATCCCGGGCCATTTTCGAAAGAATTGGAAATTGCGATTCTTGATTCTTCTAATAACCCAACAAATGATGAGTTCCAAAGTTTGTAAGTTTCTTCAGATATTTAATTAAATACACTTGGAACTCGATGTATTCCTCTCCGTACTCGTCCTGTTCTGAAAGTAACTTTTCATCATGTCCCCCAAAAGTGCTCATCCCCGCATGTATTCTGCTCATTTGAGAAGAACTTTGCTCGGTAGATTGTATTGGTTCTGTTGGTGTAGCAGTGTCTACCCAAACTCTATACTTTGCAAAAACAGCCACGGTATATGCATAAACTTTAGCAATAGCATCTTCTACACTTGGATACCCGTTAGTAGCAATTTCAGTAGGAGTAATGTCTAAATTTGCATATATTTCTCTAACAAGTCGTTCAGTTAACTTAATTTTAAAAGCATGATGCAACACAGAAGCAATGTAAAAAAGAGGAGGAATTAGAAAAAAATATTTTCTAAAATTTTCAATCATAGCCTCTACAGCCGCTTTGTAAACTTCATATTGCTTATATACTTTCAATAATTCCGATATTCCAGCTATATAATATAACATGGTAGGAGTAGTCGGATAATATTATCCGAAAAATTCTAAAGTGGCTTGATAATTTTTTTGTAAAAACTGAATGAGATGTTGAACAAGTTGCCAATCGTCCTCTTTAAGGTGATAGACTTCGATAAAATGTTTATTATACATTTGAGAAATAGGCATTCTATAATCGTAAGTGACATTCAATGCTTCATATAAAGTGTTCCACCTAGTACAAACTTCCTTTGGGACTCTCTTAATTGGCATTCCTAATTCTATACATTTTCTTTCCCATTCTCTTCTACTGTCTTGGTTTTTATTTTTAAAAATATAAGTAATAGCTATTTTCACCTTTTTGATAATGTCGTTAAACAAATCAAGACCATCTTTTACTACTAAGTTGTAAATATAACATGCACACCTAACATGAAAAATTTCATCAAAAGGGGAGTTCAAAATAGGTTTCAAGTTCCTAAGTGCATCTGTGTTGTTTGTAGCATATCTATCGTAATACTAAAAACTTTGTTAGTTAAACAGTACGTACGACAAATTGATAAAACTTTATTATAAATATAATTTCCCGTGTGTGGTTCATCAACAACTTTATAAGCAATAATACGTTTTTGAAATACCTAATCAGAATTTATCTAATGAACAGTAACAGTAATATAATCACATCCATTAGTAGAACGATCCATATCCGTAGTAAGACCTACTCTAGTGTCAAAGTTATCAAATAAATATCGCAAATAATCCTGATATTCGTTCTTAAATTTAATAATATCATTTTAAACAGTAGTTCTAGGAAAACCTTTAAAAGATGGATTATATATAGGCTGAACATAACGAACAAAACCAGTACAAGAAGGAAAAGTATAAGGTAAACCCTCGACGACAACTAGTTTAGCAATAGCCTCCCTATCCTTTTGTTTATCATAAGTAAGAAGCCCTCCTGTTGTTTGGTTAATTTTTGTTTGGGTACCCGAAGATTCATCATGCGCTATTCCCCCATGTTCGGTCCCTAAATATATACCACCCGCCCGCATTGACCATTCTTTAGGATGTGTCTTTTGTAAGTGGGTCCTAATTTTACCCGTCCCACCATCATTACCCCCAGTTTTAAAAACCCAAACCTTTTCACAAGTTCCACATACGGCCGTCTGCGATTCAACATTCTTTGTTGCAAATTCCCACACCTCAGATCTATCCTTACGTTTTAACCGGTATTCTAGTAGGAGGTACAGGAGGCAAGTCAGATTGAACTTCAGGTGGACAAGCTTGAAATTAAGGTGTTTCTTCTAAATTAACCTCCCCTCTTCTTTGATTCCCATATCGTGTTTCTAACATTTCATGATCAAGTATATTATTAGCGCTAACATCATGATAATATTGAGAATCATCTATGTGGGTGAACTGACTAAAACTACCATCAACTTCTTTACCCCTATTTTCCCTACGACCACGTGCCCGCCCCCACTACTAGTTCTAATTGAACCTCTTTGAGACATAATAATAGCAAATAAAATAAATATATGACCAAAAAAATTATAAAATAATAGAAAGTAGGAACGGCCGACCAAAAATAACCGTATAATTGAGGTGAAGTTGAAACTTGAGCCTTCACTTCAATTAATTAGTTGGATACTTGATAATCAAAAAATTGAAAAAAGAGCCAAATTTATATTTCAACCAAGTTGCGCCTCCAATTGACCCAATACTTGATATTTGAAAACTTCACCAAATAGCCAAATATAACTTTGATATCAACTCCAATTAAAACTTGATAAAGTAGCCAAATTATAAACTTTTAACAAATAGCCAAAGTAGAATAATAGCAATATTGTAGAAAATTTGAGAGAATTAGAGACAATTGTAAGATTTGTGTAGAAAATATGATGAAATAATGGGGGGTATTTATAGAAAAAAAAATAGTTAGGGGTGGTTATGGGGTGGTAGGGGGTGAAAATGACTGTTTTTTGCTGTTGGACAATGGCTAGGGGGTCAAAAGAGCCGTTGTCAATGGCTAGTAAACGGCTGAAAGATTTGACATTTTCTTTTTCTTTTTTTTTTTTTTTTTTGAAATTTTTACATTGTATAGACATTTAGAAGTGTCTTTAACAGAAAATAAATACATTTATTCTAATTTATAGTATATAGACATTTAGACTTATTTAACTATCTTTTAGTAGCCATTTTTAAAAACTGATCAGCTTCCCTCTAATCGTGCCTAATTTTAGGGAATTTGCAATTTTCCCTCTTAGTGTGCCTACTGCATTTAATATTTTTTTAGATTCTAATTAATTACTCATTGAGAATATGAGTTGTCTCCTAATTTTTTGCTCTTATCATAACTAAAGCGATAAATAAAAATTTCAAATTTTTTGGTAATTCTGCATGTATTTATTTTTTATTTGATTATTTTGATGATATATTTTTTAATACAATTTAAATATCATAAATTTTTTCTGAGTTTTTGTTGGTATTCATAGTTTTTAACCGTTTTTTATTTTTATTTTTTGGGTACAATTGTGCAGTTTTAATGGCAAAGATACGCATACATGGGGTGTTTATGTATATTTGCGATATATTTGACGTATAAGATATGCATACATGTGATGTTTATGTATATTTGAGATATATATGACGTAAAAGATATGCATATTTGGGTTGTTTCCGTATTTGAAATATGACGATACACTTGATATTTATTTAATAGATTTGTGATATATTTTTAATAATCATCAATATAATGGTATAAATTATGTCTTTACAATATTTGTTTTAAAAATTGGTATGGATAAACGTGACCTTTGTATAAATAAAAAATAGATATGGTTTAAATAAAATGTGAATATTATAGGAATAAAAAACATAATAGAGTATGAGTAAAAAAACTCGACACTGTATATTGACATGATCAATGCATATCTGAAGTTAAAAGTTTGTATACATGGAGATAGTAATTTATATATTTGAGTTATAACTTATGTATATATTTTGTATTCATAATTTGTATGTGATATTATGAGGTATAAATCATGCATATAGTGATAATATTATATGAATAAAAAAATAAATTTTTCTTGAAAATGTATGAATACCTTATAAATAAAAATCGAATATTATATGAATAATATATTTAATAAGATATAATTAAAAAAGTGATGTAATAAAAATTGGAACTCTTTATATATTTACCACCTAAAATTATGGAATTCTATTTATTGCATATATATATCATGCAATTTTTTAGGGTCATCATTTATCATTAACTCCACGATTCAAGGAACCAATATATATTGTCATCAACATTGTTCAAACTACAAGAAATATAGACCAACTTAAGAATTTTTCTTTTCCGAAAAGAAAATCATTGAAGCTGTAGGAAAACATTTCCTCTTGTAATAGGCGACTGAATATTCATCCAGTATTTTATCACATATATAACTTTTGTATCTCGTTGAAAGGGCAAAAATATCTACAATATATCTAAAATATTTCTAAAATAAAAAGTGCATATATTGTACATATTTGCATATATCAAAATATATCTAAAATATTGACATATTTGCATATATTGAAATACATCTAAAATATTGTACATATTTTTATATATTAAAATATTAATATATTATAATATATCTAAACTAAAAATTGCATATTTTGTATATATCTACATATATTGAAATACATCTAACTTATTGTACATATTTGTATTTATTGAACCATACCCAAAATATTTATTTTATATTTATTACATGAATAACGACTAAATATTTGGTGAAAATTACAGGTATAACGACAAAATAAAAAAATGGGATGAATAAATTTGGAAGAAAAACTTAAAAGAAAGAAAGAGAAATCGTAATTTGATGGAAGTGGAGAGAGATGCGTTATAGATTAAGTGATGATTTTTTGTTTGTATAGGTAAATCTTAATTTACCTTATTTGTGCGTGAGTTATGCTAAATTTTAGGAAAGAAATCAGTGAATGATGCTAATATTTAGGATAAAAGATGCACATAAACCTATTTATTAACATCTTTTTGGCTAGCCATTGTTGTATATTAATTGTGTCTATTAAACTGCAGGGCCATGTTATATATTTGGTTAGATATGAAATTTTCCCTATTAATTATATTTTTAATTTTTAACCATAGTAAAATAAAACTAACCCCCCGAGTAAAAAAAACCTATTGTTTACCCCAAATTCATTTTACCCTCTTGAACTTCCAAATCAAAACCCTAGGCGATTTGGCGATTTATGAAGAAGTTAACGCGATTGAATCTACACAACTGATCGGGTCGATACTAAAGGGTTGGGTTTAGTAAAAAACTGATCGGGTAAGTGTTCTTATTCATAGTTTATTTTGTTTGATTAGTTTTGTTAATTTTGATTGTTTGCTTAGTCGTTAGTTATTATTTGTACATGCTACATAAAATTTGAACTTGATTGTGAAAAAATTAGGTTGTTTTCGAATCTAGGGTTTATAAAATTAAATTAGGGCTAAATCATTGGTAATCAATTTTGCATGTTAAATTAGGTGTTTATCTTCAATTTTATTGTTATTTCAGGTTTGTCAAATATCGTTCACTTTAGTGACACTTAGGTGGTTTCATGGGGGTGTTATACAGTTTGGTGACAATCCCTCGTATTTGGGTGGGGGTATAAGGGAGTATTATGACATAGACACTGATATGATGTCGTATTTCGAGTTGAGGGATTACATTAAGGAACTGGGGTACACGACTAGCTGTTCTTTCTATGTTAGGTCACCCTTCCATGGTAAACTTGTTGAAATTAAAAGTGATGAGGACTGTTTAGTACTTTGTGGGGAGTTGGAAAATGGAGATATCTTGGACATATTTGTGTCCCACCATGTGGATGAAGTGGATGCACCAGAAGTGGCCCCTAAACTATTAGAGTATCCTGGGGTGGTGGGTGGGGAAATCTAATGCTTCTTTTGAGGAAGGCTTGACTGGTCAAGCTGCTGGTGAGCCTTTAAATACAACAAACCTTAACTTTTCTCCTTCCCAAAGTGAGGCTGCTGGTGAGCCCTTTTATTCTACTTCCCAAACTGAGGCTGCAGGCTCATCTTTAAATTCCACAATCCCAAATTTTCCTCCATCCCAAAGTGAGGCTGCTGGAAACCATCTGAGTGATGATGAACCACCAACTCCTAACAGTTCAGATTCTGAGCATGATGAGCTGTTTGAAGAAGTTGATCTTGACTATGGTTATGATGTTCATGAAGAGTATAGGGGCTTTAGGGAAATAAGGAGAGAGTACCAAAGGAAAAAAAAGGAGTGATAGGATTGATACTGGAGAGGAGATTCCCTTATGAGAAGCTGGGGTAGATGCTGGATATGATGAGTACATTGCTGCTTTCAAGAAGAAAAGCTTAGATGGTATGCTTGGGGGGGGGGGGGGGATAAGCCTTGCTATGCAAGTTTTGATGCAGCAAGCTTTGAAACTGATGAAGAAGATGTAGATGAAGATGAAGCAGAAGAGATTGAGCAAGGGGTAAGCAAAGCAGGTAGGAAAGACAAAAAGGATAGAGTTGTCTTTGATCCTTCATGTAAAAAAATTATTTGGTAAACTGGTCTTGTCTTTGAGAGTGTTCAACAATTTAGACATGTTGTTACAAGGTATGCACTTCAAAGAAAACTTCTAATTGAAAAGCATGTGAATGAGAAGACTAGAGTAAGGGTTAGGTGTTTGAAAAAGACTTGTCCATGGCTATTGTATGCTAGTTTGGATAAAGCTAGTAATGACTTTGTAGTAAAAACCTATATACCTGTTCATAACTATGTCAGAACCACAAAAAATTACGTTGCCAATTCAAGATTTCTTGCTGAGTATTTTAAAGACCAAATTCAGACTACCCCAAATATCAAAATAGTGGAATTTCAGAAAATGATTAGAAAAAAATTTGGGATATATGTTGGAAGGTCAGTTTGTAGAAGAGCTAGGGCTAAAGTGTTGAAACAGATCATAGGTGATCATGTGGCTGAGTTCAAAAGAATTTATGATTATAGGGATGAAATCCTAAGGTCAAATCCTGGTTCTACTTGTGTTATAAAAGTGGGATATCCTAGTGATAATGGGCAGAAAGTGTTTGAAGGGTTCTATGTATGCTTTGATGCTTTGAAGAAAGCATTCTTGGCTGGTTGTAGAAGATGCATTGGCTTGGATGGGGCTTTTTTAAAGGGTGTGTGTAAAGGGCAGATTCTTGTTGCAGTTTGTAAGGATGGCAACAACCAAATGTTGCCTCTTGCTTGGGCTGTGGTGGAGTATGAGAACCAATACACATGGACATGATTTATTGAGCTTTTGAAACATGACCTTGAACTTGGAGAGGGACATGAACTTACCATAATTACAGACATGCAAAAGGTACAAATTTTATCTATTTTAACTTGCACACATGCAATTTTTCATTGATCTAACACTGATCTAACACTTGTTCTAATTTTGTCACACGGTCTGCATGTTGCTACTGATAATCTGCTGCCATATGCTGAACATAGGGAGTGTGCTAGACACATCCTAGCAAATTGGAGCAAAAACTGGAAGGGAATAGAGAGAAGAAATTTATTTTGGAGGCTGGCAAGGGCATCATTTGAAGCTGAATTTACCCGTCTCATTGGTAAGCTCAAAAAACTTGGTCCTATTAGAATGGTGGATGAACTGTTATACTACAACAAGGAGGGGTGGTCTAGGGTATATTTCAAGTTTTTTTCTAATTGTGATGCTGTTGATAACAACATGTCTGAGAGTTTCAACTCTTGGATATTGGAGGCAAGACACAAGACCATAATCTCCATGCTTGAAGAAATTAGAATCAAAATGATGAATAGGGTAGGGCAATTAAGGCAGTTCTCCAATACTTGGCCAACTAACATTTCTTCTATGGCTTATAAGACTTTAGGTGACAATATTGAAAAGTCAATGGACTGTTCTCTTGATTTTAATGGGGATACAGGATATGAGGTAGTGGAAGGTAAATACCAACACACTGTAGACCTTAGGAGATTGACCTGTTCATGTAGGTCTTGGGGACTAAAAGGAATCCCTTGTCCCCATGCAATTGCTGCCATACACCACAAAGGCCTACAACCTATTGATTTTGTGGCACACTGGTATACCAAGGAAACCTACCTCAATGTGTATTATCCAGCCCTTAACAAATATGACAATGTGGCCACAAAGTAACAATCTCCCTATTCTACCACCTCTTGCCAAGAGGATGCCTGGAGGCCAAAAAAATTAAGGAGGAAAGAGGCAGGTGAAGTGAACAAAACTGGGAAGTTGAAGAAAAATGGGGCAATCATGACTTGCAGTTTTTGTCATGGAAAGGGCCATAACAAAAGGGGCTGCCCAAAAAGGCCAGATGGAACTTCAACTTCAACCTCAAGATCAACACAAAATAATTCACAGTCAGCACCACTTGCATCTCAAACTAAACCAGCAACACAGGTAAAAACATTAATTAATTTTGTTAATCATGTTTTTATTTAATTAATCACTGTTTACTAAACTGGTATTTGGACAGTCTGTTAGGGCAAGTGGTATTGTTCATGATGGAAGGGGTAGAGGTACTGGTCAGGGTGGAAGGGGCATGGGTAATGGACCTGAAAGTGCAGGGGGTGGAAGAGGTGCTGGAACTAGAAGGGGCAGGGTTAATGAAACTGCAAGTGTAAGTGTTGGAACTGGAAAGGACAGGGGTACTAGAACTGAAAGTGTAGTAGTTGGAAGAGGTAATGAAACTGTTCAAGCTGGAAGGGGCAGTGGTAGAGGCACTGGTAGGAGCAGTAGTAGGGGAAAAGGAAGAGAAAGGGAGGACTTTGGTACTGTTGCATCTGCTCCTTATAAGAGGCCTAGGGTGGTTGAGATGGGAGTATTTACAGCTGAAAATGGTGTGACCACTCTTAATGTAAGTTCTCTCTTTCTTTTTGATAATTCTTAAACTGTCAAGAAGTTACATTTTGGCCTTATTAAATGTTGATTATATGGTGCAGCCTGGCTTGTCAAGTGGCAGAATTATTAGCACTGGTGGTCCAAGAATTATCAAGAAGTCAAGTATGGTGACTGGTGATATAGGGCACCAACCAAAGGCTGGACTGAAGTGGAGGGGCAAACAAGCAGTTACATCTATAGGACTTGAAAAAATGAGGGCTCAAAAACAACAACAACAAACTAAGGCTGCTGCTGCTGCTGCTAGGAATCCCAACCTATGAATCCTAATGATTTTTTGTTTTTGTATGATGTAATAGTGCTTAACACACTTATTGTTAGAGTCACTATTGATAGCCTTTAGATTATGTCAGATACTTGTTATAGTGCTTAAGACACTTATTTTGCAAAGTTAGAATCTTTGATGAATTGTTCAAGGCTATTATATATCTTCCATTTGTGTTTGTTGTTGTATGTGTACACATTTGTGTTTGTTGTTGTATGTGTTCAATTTCTTATACTCTAGTTGGCAACAATTAATGGGTGACAAACAATTTAGTTGTTACCAAAATGCAAGCACAATAGCAAACTGAACATTGTTCCACTTCAAGTTGCAAAATAAAACCAAATAGGCGGAAACATGGTCCCAACACAAACCCAGAAACTAAGACTACAACCTAACTACTAAAACATATGCAAAGGCCCAAATGCAGCAAAGAACATGGCCAACTTAGGAAGAACATTCCATCCTTTCTTTTTCTCAATCACTTCATCCTCAAAGGGCGTCTCATAATTATCTTCAAAGTCCATCCACTTATCCTTCTTAGATTTGTATTCTGCTATGCTTTTTTCCATTGCCTTCAACTTGTTCAACAATCTTGGAACCACAAATTTTGATCTTTCATCAATTTCTTCATCTCTCCATCTAAAGAATTTGCACGAACTTTCCTACACAAACATAAAATTATGACAAAAATAAAACAAAAAAATAATATGCGAGCTTCTAATCACTACACTTACTCCATAGAAGGGACACGACCAAAAACGTCTTTCCGGGTTCCTCTTTGACCAAGAGGTTTGCAATGGCAACAATTGTCCATGCTTGCATGTCACCTTGACATGTAGCATTGGGTCTTCATCGTCCATACAAATGCGGCTCAAATTTGAGTTGGCCATTTCAAACATGAAATACATAACACATTTATCATTGGATAATAACCTAAAAGAAATTAAATAAAAGTAAAATTATAAAATAGAAAAAGTACCTATTTCTCCAATAGTATGTCAACCAAGATTTTGGAAAACCCTAATTTTTACTCAATAATGGAGGGTTATAAGAATGGGGAAGATGGTAGGTTTAAAGGGGATTAATTTGGCTGCTACGTGGCAAAAGGAGAGACCTTTGAAGCTGACATGTTGAGCTCCAACGCGCCTCACGCACGTGCACTTCACAAAGGGTGCCAGTTGTGCAACGAAGGGTGACTTATTATAGGAAAATACAACATCAGGGGGGTACCATGACCCCAGTAAACTTTAGGTGTGTCACAGTGAATCAGCGTAAACTTTAAGGGGGGTAAACATGTATTTCGCCTTTTTCTTTCACATCATTCCCTCGCTTAGTATTTAATATTCTTATTTTACCTTTACTTCCTCCGTTTAAAAAAATAAAGAACTCATTTGACTTTGCACATAATTTAATAAAGAGGTAAATATTTTTGAAACTTGTGGTTTAAAATAAGTGATAAATATTTGTGTGGCTATAAATCTATCTCATTAAAGGTAAAAGTGAAAGTTTAATTCCAAATTTAGAAAAAGATCATTCTTTTTGAGACAGATTAAAAAAATAAGTTCATCTATTTTTAAACGGAAACAGACATTACAATACCATACAATACAACCCAAGACATTATGAAATGATAGTTACAACCATCCAAACGCAGTGTTAAGAATTTAAGATAACCAGGTCTTATATGCACAAATCATAAATTTGTCATACATTAGCACATTATTCATCAAAATTTATATATCAAGATTCAAGTCTGGTAGTCTTTTCCAGAACAATCTGAACAAGTGGTATGTGGATTGTGGTGATTAAAGGAGTGTCTACAAGATGTTTGCTAAAATGTCTCAAAGGCAATTTTGATGAGCATGCTATTATGTGCAATGTCTATTATTCACTTCATTCAAGTTTTGGAAGTGCCGGTTACTCTAGTTAATCAATATTGGCGAAAAGTATTCTCTTTTATAGGAAATGACTGAAAACAATGAGTTCTGATTGCACAAATTGTAGGACTTGTATTGTGTAGGGATGCTCAGGTTTTTGCTTCTCTTTTCTGACCACGGGCTTTGCCACCTTTTTTACTTTAAATCGTTATTGAATTAGTACTCACGTCAGATTTATATGCCAGCAAAAGAAATATAGAGAACGTCTAGTGCTTTTTATTTTTATTTATTTGAATTGAAATGAACTTGAATGGAGCGACATATATAATGGGCATTCATATCTCCAACTTGATATGGGTTGAGGAGTTGTTATTGTAGTTGTTGAAATAGTGCTCATGTTACGTTTATGGACCTTTTTTCCTCTCGATACATCAATCATTAGTAGACCATGACAATGAGGAAAGAGTATGCAGATCTCATGCCTTGTGATTGCCCAGCTCTAAGCTGCTGGCGGTCTTTCTTGCTAGATATGATGATTAACCTTACTCATCTGAGTCACATCTTTCGCTTGAAGTACTCTTTTTTTTTCTTTTTTAGGGGGGTTGGGGGAAATGGGGATAGGATATGTAAAATGGATGTGGAGTTCTCCTGGCTTTAGTTTTATGGATTGCTTGATTCACAATAATGTTGCTAGAAATGGATCCCTGAAGTCCTCTTTGTTCCCAATAGCTTTTGTGGCCTTTTGACATCACACAAACTGTTTAATCTAAATATCTTGTCGTTTATCTTTTCGTAAAGCCAAAGAAAGTGAAAGAAATTGAAAAAGGCTACTCAATATCACGTCTTGCTTTTGCCAGTTAAACATTTTCTTAAATTTTCCTTTTATGAATATCTGGCTCGACAGTGAATGAACTTTTGAAGATGTATGTTTGTCATGCATAAGAATTCAGGGTGCATGTTACAAGACAGAGATCATTTAATCTTGTAATATTCAAGGTTAGATTATTGTTTTGTTTTGTTTCTCTCTTGTTTCATCTTGTGGAAGTCAGTGGTTCGATAGGCTGAAGAGTCTGGAACAGAGAGAGAGCTCTACAAGTTGAGAAGTGGGCTTGTAGAGGTAAGTCCAGTAGCTGTTGACAGTTGAGCGTTTTGCTTCGCTTAGTAGGCGCTTTAGTATTGTCATCAAGGCTCTAAGGCATACTTCTACTTGCCAATGAGCATTCATGAGGAGGCAACACAAAACAATTGAAATTTTACATTATCTTAATATTTTTTCAGTTTCTTGTCCATCAATTTGTTATTCATGCTTATAATTATTAGTCTTGGACTACACACATATTTCTTAATTTTTTTCTTTAGTTGTGCCTTTGTTCACTAAAATCCATGCTTTATTTGCGCTTATGCGCTTAAAGCCCCAAAGGACCTTGGTGTTTTTTCTTTTGCGTTTTTCGCTTTTGATAACACTGGCTTTTGGAGAGAGAGAGAGAGCAAAAGAGGGAGGGAGGTAAGGAGGCAGAGGTGTGTGCATGGAAACTAAATTATGGTTCGAGGGATAACAGGAAAGCCCAAACAGCTCGATGACCCCTCATTTGGCATCGCTCGATTACATGTGCTTTTACTATATAGTATGTAGCATAATGACGAGCCAAGAATATTCTTTTACTGAGGAGAGTACGGAGTCACAGAATTGCAACTCTTCTGCATACCAGGTACAGTTTCTGGATTTTCATTTGTTCATTGATATCCACTTAAATAATATCCAGCTCTCCGAATTGATTTCCTCTCCTTGAAAACTAGCATAGAGGAACTATGGGAAATGCTAGAAAGAATAGACTGGCTAGGCTACTAGATATTGGTAGGAGGAAATCTGGTATGACCGTATTGCCTTGATGATACAGGTTTTTCCGGAAGCTCCTGATGCTTAAGGAAAGGTTTCTGATACATGCTCTTGTTTGTGGTACCCAAAATTGGAAACATAAATGCTTATGCTTATTCATTTTAGTGGAAATATTGAGAAATTGGGCTGCCTGGTGGAGCAGACTTCGGCATGTTAAACATTTGAACTACCTGAGTTATGTTTTACTAGTTAAAAGAGTTACCTTACATGGAAAGCGGCATTGGTGAAATCACAGTGACACCTTTATGAGGAAGAAAAGAAACTCAAGAGGATCATATTATATTTCCATGATAATAATGACCCGAGGGTCTATCAAAAACAGCCTTTCTACCTCTCACAAGGTAGGGGTAAGGCTTGCGTATGCCTCCTCCCCAGATCCCACTTATGGGATCACACTGGGTATTTGTTGTTGATGCAGGATAGCTAGGACTTTCATGCAAACGGTGATGCATAGAACAAGTGCAGGTTGAGTGGCTGTGCGCTAGCTCATTCTTGAAATCTTCCATTCCATTTTCACAAGTTTGGTGGATGTAAATATATTCCTTGCGATTGTTCAGCTTTTTGACTGTCTTATAGTAGGAAATTTGATGCAGTATTGCCTTTTTGGTGATTATTGTTGAGACTATATTTCTCGTTTTGTATCTTTCTCTTCTGTCCTTTCTTTTGTTGATACAATCTGAAATATTCATTTTTTTATTTTGGTTTAAGGAGTTTTTGGTCTTTGCAATTCCAAGTTTTTAGAAAAAATTGCATCTAGCCTCCAACAGTACAGTGTAAGATGAAAGGGCTCCTTGGCATTTGTTTCAGGATTCCATTAGATATCTGTTGGTGTTATCTACTTGGTAGTTGATGAACGGAATTTTGAAATTTTCTAGCGTTCGTTTTCTTCAATTTTTGACTTAACAAATAAATGGCATAAACCAAATGGATGAGACAATTTATCCATTTCAAGTTTACCACCCTTTAAATACTATCTATAGTTGCTTGTCTTTTCACAGTACCACGAAAAATTGGCATGAGAAATGATACTCTTGTAAAATATTTTTCGAACAAAAAAAAAAAGGTCAGGTATTTATCTTTCCATACCACCTAAAGAATTGGTTCAAGGTATGATTTTCTCTTTAAAGCACTTGACATATGGCACTTTATATATTTGCACGTTTTTAACTAAGTATTAAAGATCATTTCACTTACAATAATAGTCTACTATACATTATTTGAACGAGTACAACTTTAGAATACTTTTAACAACAGCATAGGTGTAAGCGAATTACACTATCCTTTTCGAATTTTGCCGTCCTCCATAATCAAGACTCAAACAACGTGACAACTCATACACTAGCTTACTCTGGATTTTCCAACAGAACAAACCTGTCGATTCTTCCTATGTCTCTTTCTACTCTGACAATATCTCCATTCCTAACAAGCACACAGTACCATGTGGACTTGTTAAACTTGGTAAAACAAGAAACATTCTCAGTAACAGAAGCACAGCTCATAAAGCCTTTAACTGTTCCACATCTATTGGTGGAGATATGCCTCGTTTATCATATGTTGAAGGTTTGGCTTTCTTGGTTTTCTTTACTGAATGATAAAAGAGTTGTCATGCTCACTATTTTTCTGCATTTGTTTTCCATTTGGGTACTAAACTTTTAGTGGTATCTCATGCATTATAGTAACATCAATGAATGCTCCTGTACCATGTTCTTCTGAGGCATGCAAAGAAAAATATTTTCTTCATGTAGTATTAATAAATATACCAAGTGTGATCCCTCAAGTGGGTGTACGCATAACTTACCGCTACCTTGAGTGAGGTAAAGAGGTTGTTTCCGATAGACCCTCGAGAAAAGGCACTGAGTAGATTAATAAATTTTATACATGTTCCTCTTCTTGTCCTTATGTCTTGTTGTGGGTAGGTGGGTTCTACTGTATCCTGAATCTCTCTTTTTGAGTTAGAAGCAGTATTGCATCTTAATACTTTCTTCATTATTGAAAAACAAGTTAACTGAATGTGTTGTAAATTTGATTGTTGATGGGTCGTTTTTAATTAAGGTACCTGATGAGCTTGGCTTTTTAGGGTAGTTTGCTTCTAATCGAAAAAATATATGAATGAAAAGAACAGCAAATAAAGAAAAATGTTCTATTTTTTTATTAACTAAGAGGCAATTCATAAAAATATTGCATATATATTTTAACAGCGAACCTAAGAATTACAGTGTCAGGTGCTATATTGAAATTGTATGCTTTCCAAAACCTTCCGTAGCTTTCTACTTAAAGGGATTGTAGGATTGCAGTTTAATTGATAGACAGCTTTATTACTTTTATTTGCAGTTGAAATTGTGAAAATTGTGAAGTGCTGGCTTATGTTTGGCATGATATATGCACTTTAGTAGTCTACCTCTTCAGCTTTGATATGTTAATTCTATATATTCTACACCACTTCAACATAGTTTTAGTTTGATTAACTTATAGTATGTTATAAAAAAAATTAACTTATGAAGTTGCCCTTTGTGGATGCAGTGATATCTCCACCACCACCGCAACTTGGGATACAGAACACTTCATCTAAGCAGCCTTCCTCGGGATTGTTCTTTCTTCTTGGAAGCCTAATCATTCTTATTGTCCTGGTCATTCTCGTACTCATCCTCTGGAAGTTTTTCAAACGAGGAAAACTGAGAGCTTTGTTTAGTCACGCATCTAAGACTCCAGGTGTTGTCTTATGCTTTCAATGTTATTATAGTTCTTCCGTGTTTGGAAAGAAATCATATTAATTAAGCCTTTTTTTCAAATGTTACAGGGATGAGCGATGCCATTAGTGTACATCTTCGTACAATAAGCTACTTTGACTTCCATACACTGAAGAAGGCCACTAAGAATTTTCACGCAAATAACTTACTTGGATGTGGTGGATTTGGTCCAGTTTTCCGGGTATTAGTCTTCCGAAGCTTTTTTGTTTTGGTGCTGATTACACTGTTACATGGATAATGTCTAATGATGCATGAAAGATCCTTAAGGTTCTTGGCGCTGTTTGCATGAGATCTTAAGACGTAAGACAGCATCTAAGATAATTGTGTCTAAACACTTGCAAAAATGAGGCTAGAATCCTTTTTTATGCTGAGTTAAGAATATGAATAACTGATGAATTTTTCTGAGGTTAAAAGTTAGAAGCATATTGAGTGTTCACGCTGCACGTCTATGAGTTACGCTCTAAATAAGGTACTATTTTCCTTAGGGGAACCTAGGAAATGGCCAGTTGATTGCTGTCAAGAAGCTGTCCCTAGACAAATCACAGCAAGGGGAACGGGAGTTCCTTGCGGAGGTGCGACTAATAACAAGCATACAGCACAAGAACCTGGTTCGCCTTCTTGGCTGCTGCTCAGACGGGGCTCAGAGGCTGCTTGTGTATGAATACATGAAGAATAGGAGCTTGGACCAAATATTATACGGTAATATATTTATCTTTCCTGTGGAATTTGTTACGAGTTCGTGGTTTTCCAGTTCACAATTCGGATAGCTTTCAAAAACAAAGAGCCAAATGGCTGGAGAAGTAGCGAATTTAAGAAATCAGAATGTCTTTGTTTTGCACCTTATTGTATTACTCTTTAAGCCTGCATAAATGTACCCTTGAATAGCCCCCAGGGCTTGGGTCTAGTGGTAAGTGTGCACTGATGTGTGGGTTAGGCGCACGTATGGGTTCAAACCCTTCCGCGGCCAAAAACTTGGTATTTAAGTGGAGAAGGGTAGAGGGGCAGGCCCCTAATCCACTGAGTTTCATGAGAACTTTGTGCTAGTTATTTACTGTTATTTCCTATAAAACAAACTGATGACCATAATATTCAGTGTAATACAAACACATTTTTTTATTTTGTTTACTAATAATCCTACCTAATCCCATCTGCACAACTAATGAAGGTCTTCTGAACACTGTATAAAGTAGCCATGTCGCTTGTTAATTTATCCATCTTGTAGAATGAGTCATTGTAAGGAGATAGCTCAGTATACTTGGTTGATTTTAGCATCTATTAACTTAAGCTTTAACATATACTCAAGTCGAAGACATTTGAATAGAATATCCAAAAGCTCAGTACAATAATTTTATGTGCAGTAGTTTAAAGTACAACAGAAGTTGGGGTAAGAGTAGCGCAGCACTGAGGTGACACGTCCGGGTCAGGTGAAAAAGTGGTCGTATCACATTTGAGTGTCTTTGCTCTGCAACCTACACCTGCAGTCCTACACCTCCGCCATCTAGTTGGAAGTCTTTATGATCAGCTTTCTCTGTAAAAGGCTCATAGGCTTAGGTGGCTGGGAGGCCTTGAGCCAGTGAGTAGAGCAGACTGCTAAGCTTAATAAGGCCTTCAAGTAATGAAAGCACTTTGTAGATGCCATTTTAGCTAAATTCTTGGATAAGCACTTTGGTTTTGATTATGATACTATATTACTAGGGCATGAGGATTTATACAAGGACAGAATATGAACCAAAAGAACCAAAAGAGCAGCAGTACTAGTTCTAAGAAAGGCAACCTTGTTAGATTAATTTTCTAAGAACTTGAGCAACATAAATTCTGTGAAGATGGAGATAACAAAACCAAGTTTATTTCATCTTGCACACAAGCGATAACACGATTTAGTAGAAATTGTTGATTTTTTGGCATTACGCAAAGTAACAAGTATATTTAGCATTACGTTGCAAACACTAGTAGGAAGTGTATTTCTACCAGTGAATGAGCTGGTTTGGCGAATTATCCAACTTCTTATTTCTAGATCCACTGTAACAAGTTTTATTAAATTCCCTCAGATATAGGTAAATCTTTTAGACAGTGTTTACAATTTTCTGGCTGAAGCTACTTGCTTACATTTTATTGTTTCTTTATTTATCCTAGTTTATGATGTCGTCATCTTTATGCTGCTCTGAGTGACGATCAGCTTCATCCTCTTCACTCCTTTCTACTGTGCGTTGATCACGTTGGTTCTCATGTTTGAGTTGCATTGGAGAAACAAAGTGTAGAACAAGTTCATGACCATTACAATGTTCACCGTCACACGTAATATCTGGCCTACACTTGTAAGGTCCAGTGTATTGTGATAATCCTGAGATATGGAATTCAGTCATTCCTACTCTAGGATTATTGGCAGGACATACATAACCACAGCCAGGAGGACAGCCATCAAAGACAGGTTCAGGTTCAAAGGTACCATAGCCAGGGATAGTGAAGCCGCCAGGGGTACCACAACCACGGATACCGCAACCGTAGTTAGGGGTGTTAGAACCACCGCCACCTCCAATACCACCACCGCCACCCCAACCACCACCACCGCCAATTCCAAAACTGCCACCACCGCCAATTCCAAAACCGCCACCACCGCCTCCCCCAAAGCCTTTGACATCGATGTTATTATGCGAATTTTGAGCTTTGAGGCTGTCATGATGATCAGCTTCATCTGCCTTATTTGTGTCCACATTAGTAGGAATAGATGGAAAGGGCTGGTGGAGCCTATTACTAGAGCAAATTGATAAGCTTAGTAAAACCAAGAAAGCAATGAAACCCCATTTTGGAACTGCCATTCGTAGCTAATTTTCTTAAGAAAAAAGACACTGATTTGAATGATGATGCTATACTATTACAGCACAAAAGGGTTTATATAGGGCATATGAATAGAGCCTGCTAAATTCATGTTTGTTAGAGCATTTCCAGGAAAACAAGGAGTACTCTGAGGCAACATTACGGTTGCATGCACAAATCTGTTGCAAACATGCACTTTCTTGTGGGGAACTAAGTACAAGAATTTGGTCTCACCTTATTTTTGGTCATGCAAATTGCATTGATAAGATAAACCAATGAAGTTGTCTATCCTACTTCCACCCATTCACCAAGATGACCTTGACATTTGAGCTAGCTAGGCTTCAAATGTGGTTTATGACAGTGCAGTGCCAGTAATCTATACAAGGAGATTAAAAAATTAATAGAGTGATCTCCCACTTTATATACAGTTTAGTTTCCTCTATCTAATCTCCTTTGCTCCACCTAGCTCAGCTCCACAACCAGTCTTCACAATGCACACACCTAGTAATGAGGCCTAGCCTAACTTGCAAAGCTGAATCCTAAGAACCTCAAGGTCATAGTTCAAATCTCCTGGCAGCATGATATAATTAATCATTCACTTTTGAGGATAACTGTACCTTATTATATTTTTGTTTGTATTCCACTATTTGTAATATTCAACTTTGTGATGCACATTGCATATCTCTCGATAGTGGGTACTATAACCTGCAGTTATATGTCTCTAAGAAAATGGCACAAAGAGAGCAAGAAAAAGAGAAAATGGGAACAAAGTATTTAGCATTCTCTTCAGCTGTAATTGTCATAAGACAGACAAAACGAAACAACTAGTGTAACATCTCCTGGGTAATAAAACTGATTGTTACACATATTAATGGATACATGACTTTGTTGCTTGAATTGTGAGATTGCCAAATTTTGGAAGAAAATGATAGCTCCATGTACGTTATAGGATGTTCTTAATTTCTCAGAGGCTATCTGGATTTTGGTTGTAATACTTGCTTGTCACAGGAAAGAGTAGTATATTCCTTAATTGGAAAACTCGGTACCAGATAATCTTAGGGATCGCACGAGGACTGCAATATCTTCATGAGGATTCACACATTAGAATTGTCCACAGGGACATCAAAGCCAGCAATATTCTGCTGGATGAAAAATTCCAACCAAGAATTGGAGATTTTGGCCTAGCCAGGTTTTTCCCAGAAGATCAAGCATATCTCAGCACTGCATTTGCCGGAACCTTGTAAGTGTTTTCTCAATTCATTAGTCTATTATGCAATCTCAAACTACCACCTTTGACTATAAAGCTGTTTGGAGGGGAGTATTCTACTATTTTATCCTTAATCCCAGCCCTACAATGCTCCCTATATTGTCCCTGATTTATCTATCCCATAGTATACATGTTGCCAATCTCTCTCGTCTTTTTCCATGTCCATTTTAATTTGAAGCAGAAACGCGTCTTTTCTTCTCCATTTAGTCATCTTCTTTCTATTAATGATGTCTTGGTGTTTCTGATGCTCACATGTAAGGGTGGTTTTGGGTGGGTGGGGGGGGGGGGTCAACCTTTTCATCAGGTGAACTGTTATTAATTAAGTGCATCAACCCTTTTTTGGATTGAGTGATTTTAATGTTGGAAATATATGAAGAAGAAAAAGAATCGAAGAAACGCTCTCCTAAAAATGTTATTTGCACCCTCGCCTCAATGATATTGCTATGGGTTTAACGCGAATTGTTTTAACGGATATAACAAGCCTTTAATTATTGCACTGAGCAAACAATGAAGAAATTATTTATAGGGAAGGAAAAATAACTTATAATGAAAGCAAGCCTCCTTTCACTAACACAACCCCTCTTTCAAAATACATTATTTTTTATTTAAACAATATTCCAACCTTTTGGTATTTTCTCTGTGCAGAGGTTACACAGCCCCTGAATATGCCATTAGAGGAGAATTGTCTGAAAAGGCTGATATATACAGTTTCGGTGTCCTTATGCTAGAAATTATCAGTTGCAGGAAGAATACAGATCTTTCTTTGCCTTCAGAAATGCAATATCTTCCTGAATATGTAAGCTGTCTACCTTTATTTTCAGTTATCTTTTGATGAAACAGAAAGGTTGTTGACAATTTATTGACATTGATTGTTCAAGTACAGACATGGAAGCTCTATGAAAGGTCAACATTGATTGATCTAGTTGATCCCAAGATGTGGGAAGATGGCGTTATGGAAAAGGATGTCTTGCAAACAATATATGTGGCTCTTTTATGTCTTCAATCTCATGCAAATTTAAGACCACCAATGTCTGAGATTGTTGCAATGTTGGTGCGCAAGGTTGCAGTAGTTGAAACACCAACTAGACCAGTTTTCTTGGATCGAAAACGAAGGAAGGAAGAGAACCTTTCTTGGGATATTATAACAGATGGTTTCCCTTCTCCTCTACAGAGTGATTCACCTTCCCTCTCGCGACCACAAAAATAGGGTCCGATATATCATTACACGTCTTCCACGAAGCTAAATCATTGATATGATGTTGATCTTGATTTTTCTTTTTTCTATCATGTGTTGTCGATAGCATTTGTATATATGTAAAAAGGAGTTCAGCCAAGGTACCTTGTTTCTGCTGGGATGAGGAATTCTAGTTTCCACTGTGTTAATAGTACAGGAAATAAGTCCCAAATAAGTAACATGATATCAAAGTACTTTTAGTGATTGAAATGGGGCAATCTGGCTGTAATTTGCTGATGAGGAAATTCACATTGTCAGCTTTTTTGGAGAAAATGAGTATCAATTTTATATTTTTGGTTCAATCAGAATATACATGAAGGAATAAGGTGTCATTTGATATAGATATGCCATAAAGAAGCGATGATACATGTAAATTTTGATTTTTTAATGTATAGTGAGTTTGAAATTATGTTATATTTACATTAATTTGGTGTGGTTATAAAATCTTTAATACAAATCAGGATCATCTGGAGCATTTCTTTTGTTTATAAATAGTTTTAATTTATAATACAGATCAGTACCAGTTGTGTTTCTTCCCCCTACATTTTCCAAGCTGTGTAGTTTGTATAATTTAATTTAGTTGATTGACTAAATTAACTTCTAAGAAAGAGGATATGACGTTTGTGGTGTTGTGCTTGTGTATGTTACACCACATATAAACACACACATATATGTATCTATGATAGTTTTTTGCACTACAACTGTATTGGGTAAAATCCATCGTCACCAAAGTTGATGACTCAGCATCCACATAGGACGGCACACAAACGACACGTGGTAGCGAGTGGATATGAAGGCAAAGGATAAGACCGAAGATAAACAGTTGCAACGGACAGATGAACAGTCACTACGGCCAGAAAAGTCGCAGCCCATCAATCAAGGCAATTCAAAGTAGGAACCTTATCCACAAACAACACAACTGCTCGTCTGAGGAGTTACAACTGCTTGTGAACGGGCACATAGGCTGTCTATATATTGTAATTTAAGTCACTAGCATACAATCTAATGCTTCTCTGAAATCTACACCCGTATTCTAAACAATTTACTAGCATTCAATACTTTATCTCCAGCAAACATTTATTACTATTGCTTATCGAAAGATCTTCTCTACTGTTTCATTAACTGAATCTCTAAACGAGTACGAGGAAAGGAATTTAATCAAGTCTGAACGGCCTGAGCACGGTTCCTTCTTTGTCTGATTATTTATTCATTATATCGCATTAATTGTCTCTTTACTTTTCCGCATTTATTACAGGCATTTATATTTACTTCATTAAGAGTATTTTAATCTCGATTATTGACCGTGACCCCGCTCCACAAATTTAATTGTGAATTAACCTGATAAAACTAAATTACGGTTGAACAATTTGGCGACCACAGTGGGAGTCGGTCAATAACGTCCGTAGGTTAAAATCGCTCGTCGTATTTTATTGTCTATTCGTTTTTCCTTCGATCGCTGGTTCTCCTCGTTTTTTCTTTGTTGAAATGGCAGATAACAACTCGCACAACAACGCCCTCATTGAAGAGCAACAGGATCTCAACGCTGCGGAGCAGATAAACCAGAATCTGGCCGAAGATGGGCAGCAAGATGTTCCCCTTGCAGACGACGACGTGATCCCCATCGCGGAGGACGAGAACGTGCTTCCAGCGGAACAGGAGAACGAGCACAGCCAGCAAGGCAGCAGAAATAGTCGCAACCCTAGCCGAGTGAATGTTGATCAGGAAGCCGGAGGATCTAGAAGACCCAATGGCCCAAGGAATTCGAGGAACTCTCAGGATGCTATCCTCGAATTCATACGACAGCAGGCCGAGATCAACAGGCAGATACGGGAAGCTATCGACGGCCTACGAGGACAGAACACGCCAAACACGAGAAATCCACCCGTGGGGCGTCCAAGGGATGCTTCACCATCTCGTGCCTCGAGGCGAGCAGAAAATCAGAATGCGGGTTCAGCGGTGCCGACTGAGATGAGCGAAGTCATGGAGGCTCTCACCAAGCAGTTCAAGGAGAGTCAAGAGGCTTTGCAACGCTCCCTTCACGAGAGGATCGACCAGATCCCAGGCGCACCACCCACCCTGAAGAAGGTTGACGTTCAGCGGTATTCTCAAAGGCCTTGGAAGAAGGAAGCAGCACCAAAGGCCATCCCCAAGACATTCAAAATGCCAAACATACCAAGATATCGGGGAACAACTGACCCCAATGATCACTTGATGATGTTTAGCAACTTCATAAAAGCAAGCGACCTGACCGACGAGGAAATCGAGTCGGTGCAATTAAAGAAATTCGTGGAAACATTGGCGGATGGAGCTCTACGATGGTATTCCATGCTGCCACCAAATTCAATAGGATCTTTTGCCGAAATGGCGGAGTTATTCGTCAAAGCACACACAGGCGCCCAGAAGACGGAGACAAGAGTTGAAGATATCTTCGAAATCAAGCAGCTGCCTGGGGAGTCTCTCCGAAAGTATGTAGATCGCTTTCAGCGAGAGCGTATGCTGCTACCCAAGGTCCCAGATCGATGGGCAGCAATTGCATTCACTAACAGCTTGGACGTCAAGAGCTCCGAGGCGACCAGACGACTGTACGAGTCCCTGCGAGAATATCCTGCGGCCAACTGGTCGGACGTCTACAACCGCTACAATTCCAAGGTACGTATAGATGAAGATAAATTAATTGGCACAGGTACTCGAGGACGGAGCCAAACACGCACCAGCGGCGCTGGAGGGAAGATCGAGACGGACAGGCCAGACGCACGGCACGAGCCGTACCCTAGCCGATCACGCAACAACTCCAACGGGCGCGGTCGCAACAACAGAGGCCTGGCGAGGAGCACTGATTCTGCCTCAACCTCTAGTGGAATCCCTACCCTGCCCGTCTTCAGCATCGGAGCAGTCGAGCTTGTAGCAGTTCTCGAGGGGATGAGCGACAAGGTCAAATGGCCCAAGGATATGAAGGGTGACCCCAGCACACGCAACAAGAACTTGTGGTGCGAGTTCCATCGCGATCACGGCCACACAACAGATGACTGCAAGGCTCTAAGGTATGAAGTTGCTAACTTGTTGAAACAGGGCTATCTCAATGAGTACTTGACAGAAAAAGGGAAGCAGACCCATGCGAAGGCCCAGCAGAACAAGTCAGGACCTCCCCGAGTATCTTCTCCAAAGATGACGGTCAACGTCATCTCTGGCGGTATTGAGGTTGACGCAGTCACATACACAGCAAAGAAGTATGCTAAAGTCTCTATTACGAAGACCAAGCGACCGCGACTTGAGGATGTGATGACTTTTGAAGAAGCAGATGCAGATGGCTTGCAGTTTCCTCACATGGACGCTTTGGTGATAACGCTACGAGTGGAAGAGTTCGACGTCAAGAGGGTGCTCGTTGATCCAGGAAGCTCAGCAAACATCATATTGTCTCGGGTCGTGCAGCAGCTGAAACTATACGATGGGATTGTACCGATTTCTCGCGTTCTCTCAGGATTTAACAACTCCAGTGAGAAAACATTGGGAGAAATTACGCTAACAACCCTGGTCGAAGGAGTCATGAGACGAACAACGTTTCATGTCATTGATGGAGACATGGCCTACAACATAATCCTCGGGAGGCCGTGGATACACGACATGCAGGCAGTTCCGTCAACCTACCACCAAGTGATGAAATTCCCTTCAGAATGGGGAATACGGGAGGTTCGAGGAGAGCAGCGTTGCGCTAGAGATTGCTACTCAGTCGCAGTCAAGCTCCCCGAGGAAGCAAAATAGCAATTAACAAACCCGGGGTTGGAATCAGGCAGCAGAACTTCAGACTACCAAATCCCGGAATTTATATCGAAATTAGATGCACGAGAAGAGTACGCGCCAACCATTGAAGCCCTTGAACCAGAAGAGCTTTTCGACAACATGCCTGAAAGGAAGGTATACTTGGGAGCAGAGTTAAACAAGGATTTACGGAGAGACATCTTGCATTTCCTCAAAGGACGGCACGCCACCTTTGCGTGGTCGCATGAGGATATGACGGGGATCTCCCCGAAGATTATCTCTCACAAGTTGAATGTGGATCCATACTTCCGCCCGGTGAAACAAAAGAAACGCCAGCAAGGAGCATTCAGGAACCAAATCATAAACGATGAAGTTGACCGCTTGCTCAAGATCGGCTCTGTCCGAGAAGTCAAATATCCCGATTGGTTGGCCAACGTGGTCGTAGTGGCCAAGAAGAATGGCAAGTGGAGGGTTTGCATCGACTTCACTGATCTGAACAAAGCCTGCCCGAAAGATTCTTATCCGCTACCTCTAATTGACCAACTGATCGACGCGACGGCCGGGCATGAGGTGCTTACATTCCTTGACGCATATTCAGGCTACAATCAAATCCTGATGAATCCCGACGACCAGGAGAAGACCTCTTTCATTACTTGCCGAGGTACGTATTGCTACAAGGTAATGCCTTTTGGACTTAAAAATGCAGGTGCAACCTACCAACGGTTAGTCAACCGGATGTTTCACGATCAAATTGGCAAAACCATGGAAGTTTACATCGACGACATGCTGATCAAATCCAAGCGAGCAGAGGACCACTTAGCTCATTTGGAGGAGGCCTTTCGGATCCTCGATCAATATAACATGAAGCTCAACCCGGAGAAGTGCGCGTTTGGAGTGGGTTCAGGGAAGTTCCTTGGTTTCATCGTCTCCCAACGAGGAATCGAGGTAAACCCTGCCCAGATAAAAGCAATAGAAGCCATCCCCGACGTACTTCACAACAGAAAAGATGTGATGCGGCTAACCGGGAGAGTAGCGGCACTGAGGAGATTCATCTCCCGCTCGTCTGATCGGTGCAAAAGCTTCTTCGACGTGCTGAAACAAAACAAAGAGTTCGAGTGGACCCCCGAATGTCAGCAAGCACTTGAGGACTTGAAGCGGTACTTGTCTAGCCCGCCCTTACTTTCAACACCACAACCAGGCGAACAGCTATTACTCTACCTGGCCGTATCCGAGTCAGCGGTAAGTGCAGTCTTAGTGCGAGAAGACAAAGGTAAGCAACTACCAATTTATTACATCAGTAAATCTCTATTAGATGCTGAAACACGCTATCAATCTTTGGAAAAACTGGCATTAGCATTGGTAATCGCTGCCCGCAAATTAAGACCCTATTTCCAAAGTCATTCAATAGCTGTAGTTACTACTTTCCCCCTGCGCAATATCTTGCACAAACCTGAATTTTCGGGCAGACTAGTAAAATGGGCAGTAGAATTAAGTGAATTTGACATATCTTATCAACCCCGAGTAGCAATAAAATCTCAAGCTTTGGCAGATTTTATCGCGGATTTTAGCGCCACCATGTACCCTGATGCTCAGCGTGAGGCGGTTCTCTTCGCCGGATCCGAGCCGGGGACTTGGACCTTGCACACTGATGGGTCCTCGAGCGTGAAAGGGTCAGGGCTGGGTTTAGTCCTCACCACTCCCTCGGGTGAAACCATCAGGCAGGCTATAAAATGTCCTTTTCTTACTAACAATGAGGCCGAGTATGAGGCCGTAATTGCAGGATTGAAACTAGCTCGAGATTATGGGGCAGACAGGATTCACCTCAAAAGTGACTCCGCCCTGGTCATCAACCAGATAAATGGAGGCTTCGTTGCAAGAGAGTCTCGTATGCAGAGGTACCTTGCCCGAGTCACTGGTTTACTGGCACAACTCAGCAATTGGGAAGCTACGCAGATCCCGCGGGAGGAGAATCATGAAGCCGATGCCTTGGCCAATTTGGGCTCAGTCGCAGAAATTGGAGCAGCAGGTTCAATGGCCGTGGCTCATCTCCTATGCACAACAATCGACAAGGACGCGATGGAGGTCAACACAACCAGCCTAACTTGGGATTGGAGGAATGAGATAATCAACTATATATTGCATGGAACCTTGCCATCAGACGTTAAGGCTGCTCGAAAATTGAGGATAAAGGCCGCCAGATATACAATTATAGATGGCACCCTCTATCGAAAAACTTTTGCAGGCCCACTCGCTAAATGCTTAGGCCCCAGCCAAACAGAGTATGTGATGAGAGAAGTCCATGAGGGGTGCTGTGGAAACCATTTGGGGGGAAAGGCGCTTGCGCGGAAACTCATACGAGCAGGTTATTATTGGGACAAGATGGAGAAAGACACCAACGAGTTTGTCAAAAAATGCGATAAGTGCCAAAGGTTTGCGCATCTCCTCCACCAACCGGCGGAGCCCTTGCATTCGATCATTTCCCCGTGGCCATTTATGAAATGGGGGATAGACATCGTTGGGCCACTACCAACTGCGCCGAGGGGGGTACGTTTCTTGTTAATAATTACTGACTACTTCACAAAGTGGGTTGAGGCCGCAGCGTATTCGAAGATACGTCAAACGGAAGTAATTGATTTCCTGTGGCGTTATGTCATTTGTCGGTTTGGAGCACCCAAAGAAATTGTTATGGACAACGGCCCCCAGTTCGTTGGTCAGAAGGTCACGAAGTTCCTTGAAGATCTGCATATTAAAAGGATTACTTCCTCCCCGTATCACCCAGTGGCAAACGGGCAGGCGGAATCAACCAACAAAATAATAGTGGATTCGCTCAAGAAGCGCCTCGAGCAGGCCAAAGGATGTTGGGTGGAAGAACTCCCCGGGGTTCTTTGGGCATATAGAACAACCACGAAAATGAGCACCGGGGAGACACCTTACTCGTTAGTGTATGGCTCCGATGCATTAATCCCAGTCGAGATTGGCGAGCCAAGTCTCAGATATGCCCATGCAACCGTAGAATCTAATTCAGTCAACCTCTCTGAGGAGTTGGATTTTTTGGAAGAACGCAGAGAGTTAGCATTAATACGAGTGGTGGCTCAGAAAGAAAGGATAGAGCAATATTACAATCGGGGATTGAGGCTACGCAACTTCGAAGTCGGGGACTTTGTATTGCGTAAAGTCTCCCAGAGCACGCAAGAGGTGAACGCCGGCAAACTTGGTCCTAACTGGGAGGGTCCATACAAGGTGGTCGCATCAGCTGGTAAAGGTTCATACCGTTTGGCACGACCAGATGGATCGCTTTTGCCCAGCAGTTGGAACGTGGCTCACTTGAAAAAGTACCACTTCTAAGTGGTACAGGGGTTAGTATTTCTATCCATTCTTACATTGCTTACATGCCTTCGTTTTCTTTTTTCAGTTACTCTATTTTCTTATCTCTGTCTAAATGGTACTAACGGTCTTCGAAAGGCCAGATCCGTTTAGCTCAACTGGTAGAGCTCGAAGTCTTCGTGCTTCGCGGCTGTGGGTTCAAATCCCGCAACGGACACACTCCTCTTTTAGGTTATATGTGTTCTCAGACTCAGCGCTTTACCCATTGTCTTTTCATGTCTGAAATTACGAAATTTCAACATAAAAACAGGGGGTAGCGAGGGCCCCAGTAGGCCAAAATCCCGGCTAACAAAGGTGATCTTCGAACAGAGCAAGATCATTCGTTGAGAGCACGGCTAAGCAAAATCAAGTAAGTTCAATAGAACTATTTCACTTGAGCTATATTGTCTTCTACATCTTTGCGGCCAGCACCCGCCTGAGTCCAACAACTTTACGACCAGAGAATCTTGTATTTTTGATTTACGACCAAAACAATCCTACATTCTGGTCATTGGGTTGCTTGCCCTTTTTCAATAGAAATAACGGGGAAGTCTCAACCAAACCAAATCAAATTTTTTTCCGTTTCCCTGCGAAAACTCTCAACTATCAAATATGATAAGCAAAGTTTATCGCAAAACCGTCTTACACGGTCGAATTTCAGTCAGCCTGAACGACCCGATTTCGTTCAAGCCCAGAAGGGCCTGGCTTTGGTTATCCTAACTAGAGATAACTTAACCTGGCCACGGTCAGATTTTATTTCAAAAACATCTGCGCAGATTAAACTAAAAAGGGAACTCAGACACTAAGGTTTGAAACATAACCTTGACCTCTGAAAACCCCACTAAGCAACAATCAACATTTATGTGAGTAAGACTTGAAAGACTAAAAATGGTCGTCAAGCCTCAACCGGACAAACGAAAGAAGGGAAACAGCCACAAACATACATTCATAAAGTTAACAAATATTCAAAAGTTAACAAACATCCAACAAATTAATAGAGGGGCGAGACAAATATCAATCGTCATGTTGACCAGGGTCCCGACCTGATGCACTAGCTCCATCAGTCGGATCCCCGCCTAAGTCTTCATCTTCTTCATCTTCGTTGTCCTCACTACCCTCATCGTCCCCTTCAACTCCATCGTCATCAGTTCCCACGTCCATGCCCAGGCCTTGCTTGACACTGATGATAGCTGCAATAGTCTGATCGAGGACTAAATCAACATTAATCTGGCCGCGCTGCATTTGGATGAGCAATTTCTTTTTAGCCTCCAGAGCTTCTAACTTGGATTCGATCGTATAACGATCTCGCAAGTTAGCCAAATCCTTCGTCAGTAGCTCTTGAACCTTTGCAGACTCCGCAACCCGACGTCTAGCCTCTTGCAGTTCTCCTCGAGCAGCCTGGGATTCAGCCTCAGCTTTGTTCATACTCCTCAGCATCAGGTCAGAAGCGTCGCGGATACTTGCCAAAGTAATCTCCTTCATATTGAGCTCATGGGCAAGTTGGGAGATCTGACGGCCCTGCTCGTCCATCTTTGCTTTTAGATCTTCAAAGGACAATACAAACCTGTCCTTCTCATCTAAAAGACGGTCCTTCTCCTCGAGGAGCGCGCCTATCTTGTCGCTGGCTTCAGCGTTGGATTTCTCCAACCTTTCTATCTTATCCTCGAAGAAGTCGCACTTCCCCTCCAGCACCCGCTTCTCCCCGATCAGAACCTTCTTCTCCCCTTCCAAGGCATGATTTGCCTGGAGAACCTCCAAAAGATCTTTTTTCAAGCCAAGAACTTGGTCTTGGTTGTTCAACCTGGAACGAAGCATGAGCTCGGTAGCCATCATACTCGCCTGGCAACAAGTAGAAACATGTAGATAGTCAGGACTAAGGGTTTTGTGACAGATATAAGGAAAGTGAAGGAAGAAGACATTACCCGAGCAGTATCCTCAGCAATCGCATAAGCCAGCTGCTCATCGTTCATGCTGCGCATGTTCCACTCTTCACGAGGGCCGATCAGGTTGGAAGTTACCTTGACTAAGTGGCCAGGCTTCGTCAAAAAATCCGTGTCTGGGGGAATGATGAAGTCGCATTCCCTCATGCACGGCCTAGGCTCTCTCGCCTGCTCCGAGGGGTAGTCAGGGCCAAATTTATGGCGAATACCCTTAACAGAGTACGCACCAATCGTACCTCCCAAAGATACTCGCCTGGTGAGCCTAGTCCGGGAAACTTCAACGTCACCTGACTCGCCGAGGCCCAGGGTGTCGCACTCCTGTAAATAAACTGGCGCTACCCCATCAGCAGCCAAGTTTATCATGTCTTTGTAGTAGAAGACCTGGGGTTCAGCCTCCCCCCCAGCCTTCTTCCCACCGTCAATCTCCTCGCCTGCCTCACCTTTCTCTTCACCTTCCTTTTCCCCCTTCTCCTCGTCACCTTCCATCATCGGCTCCTTGCCTGGACGCCTACTGCTAGCCTGCTCAGGCTCGCCTTGTTGACTTCGAGCCCGTTCAGGCTCGCTTGGCTCTGAAGCCTCAGGAAAAAATGCAAAACTCCCTTGCATTCTTTCCTCCCCCATTTCTTCGGCTCTCTCCTCCTCCCCGTCACCAACTCGGGGACTTTGCTCAAAGGCATAAGAGGAAGTCTCTGCAGCTCTCCTCTTATCACTCCGAAGATACGCTCTCCTCCTCTGATTCAAGCCCTCATCAGGGACCTCTGAATCTGACAAAACAACCACCACAGGCTCAGCTGATTCAGGGGCAGCCGCCGAACTCTTTATACTTTCTTGCCCAGACTTGGGAGTTTCGGCAGCCCCCACGGTGGCCTCAACTGTCTTCTCAGAAGACTGAGGGGTCTTGCGAGCCGTCCTTTTCTTCTTCTTAGGCTTACTCTTTTCAGAGTCTGTTTGTTTTCTCTTCAGGCTCGCAAGAATCTCCTCGCCGCCCTCTCTAGCTTTAATAGCCGCAGCAGTTTGAAGGATAGCGGCCGCCTCCTCGTTGACATCGGCCACGGGGTCGACAACCACCTCCTCAGGAGGAGGGGCAGGAAAGTAACTACCACCAGTACCCAAACCTGAAAGTAGAAGCTTATTGATGTCATAACAAATTCTGCATAAGTCAAGAGAGAGATGCAAGCAGGGATCCTACCATGGGTACTGGGATTAGACAAGTGCTTCAAGGAAGCATAGTGAGGCCATTGCCTCTGCTCGTGGGTGAACACCGTCAAAATTGGTTCGACCCAGGCAGACAATTCCTCCTCAGTAATCAGGCCATCATAAGGAATCTTGTCAGCTAACCAACAAAAAATAGAAATTAGAAACTGCAGAATACATAATTCAAAGAATATCCAACACAAGTACTCGGGGACCTACGAGTCTTGTTCCAGGCCTCGCGGAGGTTAGTTTTGTCGCCGCGGGTGAGGAGTCTGGACTGCACGTAAACGTACCGGTGCATCCAACCCCTATCCCCTGAGTCTTCGGACTTGCTCACTATAGCCTTTCTCCCCCTCATGCGGGCGTTTATGTACCCATCCCTGGCAACCTGAAGGCTATACAGAGAGATGAAATGTTTGAACTCAAAATCCTGCTCGGTCTCATCGGCGAACCACTGCAGCAGGGTAACGATCCTATAAACACTAGGGCATAATTGCCCCGGGCAGATCAGGTAGTATTTACAAATATCTTCTATGACGGGATGCAGCGGGAACGTATAGCCTATCGTAAATGGGTATGTAGATATAGCCGTCCAACCAGGCCTCACCGAAGTAATATTTTCTGTTGGGAGAGGGCAAGAAATCATAAGGTCATCGTCCCACCCGCAATCAGCCCTAACCTTAGGCAGAAGGTCAGGGGTGATTGAACTCTTGAAACGGCTTGAAGGCCATGACCTTATGTTGCCGTAATGACTAGACGAGTTAACTGAACAGTCATTCTCAAGATTCCCCCAAATTTTTGGAATCACGTCGGCGACAGAAGTTGGAGAACTCGTAGGTTGTCCAGCTGCTGCCGAAGAAGAACTAGCTGCAGCATCCATATTCAGAACCCTCTTAGCTTTTGGAGACATTTTTAGAAGCGGATTTGTTACGTTTTGAGTTCTTGCTGGAAAGTGGTGTAAAGCTCTGAAAGATAGTATGAAATTTGAAGCAAAGTAAAGGACCTTCAGCTGGGAAAAGTTATATTTATAGGGTTCGCAAAACCTACACGTGGCAAACATCCGCATAAAAGGTGAATCGATCCAACCGTTAAAGAAAATAATGAGATAAAAGTCGGAATGACGGTTTTCTTTTATCTTGGGACGTGCAAGACATGAGTAGGCACAGTTCAATCATCACGCCTGCAGTCTCGGAACGCGCAACAGTCACTTCTTCAGGGAAAAGTGGAACGGAATAGACAGCTTGCACGTCTCGTCTCCAACAGAGCATTTAATGCGTACACTAAAAGGACGCCAATCAGTCAAAACTTTTGAGGGAGCATTTAATACTTGTACTAAAGGGAAAACGATCAAGTCCAACAAGCAGAACCGTGTTCATTCCCACTCGTAGTTGGTTCTCCACTCCTCGACCAGATCCTCTGCCCGAGAAGTGCGGGGACTATCTGTATTGGGTAAAATCCATCGTCACCAAAGTTGATGACTCAGCATCCACATAGGACGGCACACAAACGACACGTGGTAGCGAGTGGATATGAAGGCAAAGGATAAGACCGAAGATAAACAGTTGCAACGGACAGATGAACAGTCACTACGGCCAGAAAAGTCGCAGCCCATCAATCAAGGCAATTCAAAGTAGGAACCTTATCCACAAACAACACAACTGCTCGTCTGAGGAGTTACAACTGCTTGTGAACGGGCACATAGGCTGTCTATATATTGTAATTTAAGTCACTAGCATACAATCTAATGCTTCTCTGAAATCTACACCCGTATTCTAAACAATTTACTAGCATTCAATACTTTATCTCCAGCAAACATTTATTACTATTGCTTATCGAAAGATCTTCTCTACTGTTTCATTAACTGAATCTCTAAACGAGTACGAGGAAAGGAATTTAATCAAGTCTGAACGGCCTGAGCACGGTTCCTTCTTTGTCTGATTATTTATTCATTATATCGCATTAATTGTCTCTTTACTTTTCTGCATTTATTACAGGCATTTATATTTACTTCATTAAGAGTATTTTAATCTCGATTATTGACCGTGACCCCGCTCCACAAATTTAATTGTGAATTAACCTGATAAAACTAAATTATGGTTGAACAACAACGGAAATGTTGACCACCAAAACAAACAAAAAAGAGGGGGTGGGGGAGATGATGAATAACATCAAATTATATTTAATAATTTCCAAGTAGTATATATTTTGAGTTACATACATCTTTGCAAAAGCATGCATGTCGGTGAGATCTTAGGTTTGAAAAGAAGCAGATATGTCGTTGCGATTGTACCTTTTTCCTATCACATTACTTGTACCTTCTTCCTATTTCACTACTTGTACCTTTTTTCCAATTTCACTAGTACTTCTTTTCCTATTTCACTACCATTGCCTGCATATGTTGGTGTTTCTTTACTTACTACTCACTAACTCACTAGTATCTTCATTCAAACCTTTCTGAACAATTCATAGTTATAGTGTAATTACTTTTGTACTGGACAAATTTTGATCAGACACTAAATGACACGTGTCTGATAATATGGCAAACACAAAGTAAGAATTGGAGACAGGTCAACGAAGACCTACTTCAAGAAACTGATTGATAGCTGAAATGTGTTGTTCGGACTGGTCAATCATTCTAACACTCTGATTCTGGAAACGAGATACTCTGCCTCAGAAGAGATAAACGCTAACCTCAACTAGCTCCACTATTTTTGGGGACGATTCTTATCACGTTCAACAACATGTTCTATCCTTTAGTAGATGTGGGAGAGGTGGACTTTAGCTAGGGTTAGGACTCTAAAACCTATAAATAACCCTTACCCTCACCCCGTAGGACTTACATTCTACATGCATACTTTACGTTTACACAACCATTTTGTACTCTTGAGTTGCTGCCATTACTACTTCATTGCTTTTCTTTTAGAGGAGACGAAGGTCACCTTCTTCCACTAGAGTATAAGCACTGCTAATCAATAAGATTTACTGTTTTTATTTATTATTATTGGTTCTTGTTTAATCTCCGATTCGCGTTATTATCATTATCCTCGATTCAATAAGATTTACTGTTATTATTTATTATTATTGGTTCTTGTTTAATCTCCGATTCGCGTTATTATCATTATCCTCGATTCATTGTTTTTAATAGTTTAATTAGCAATAATTACTTTTTATTTAATCCTAGCTTTGTTAACCATATATCATAAGGATTAATAATGGCCAAGTTAATTCAATGAATTGCATAACTAGTCAAGTTTCATAGGCATATATTTAAATTGCAACCACTAAGTCTCGATATTAAAAGATTGTTTGAGGGAACTGATTTTTTAGAATATACAACTTTAATGTGTAACTTTATTGCTGTACTATAGGTCAATCATTTTAGCGTGGCAAATTTTCCTCTCGTGAACAAAATTTACTCTTTGATGGAGACTTGCCAAATGTTGAACTTAATGTTCGGTTATCTAGATTAAGCACTTGAATATTATATTTAGGTCACAAACAATATAAATTTTGTTAAAATTAATTCTCTATGTTTGCACAATTAAATAAAGGCGATAATACTAAAATATTGATAGGAAATCCATAAATAATTAATTAAAAAAAGGAATAATTTTTTTTTTTTTTTTGGATCTTGTAAGAACATACTACTCCGAGCCTTGGGAGAAATGAAGCCTTAAGATTGAGGAACTTAGAGTAATTTGAGCAAATTGGAACTAAGCAGAATTCAGGTTGTCATTAGGGTTTTTTTACACAAAATTACAAATCTACACCCTTATATTACAAAAAATTATTATACCGAAAGATCAGCAACATATAAAAATTATCAAAAAGGCCCTGTTTGCGAATCTCACCCGAAATTTCACCTTTATGCGGAATGGCAGTCCACTGCAGTTTATACACTTCTGTGAACGTGTATAAACTTGTATAAATCTGTATAAGTGTGTATGTGCGAATAAATAAATCCGTATAAATTTTCAGATTTCTCCAATATTATGGATGATTATATAAAATTTTTAATTTTTTGTTTATATCTTTGTGTTTCTCTCCTTACCTACGCATTTATCTATGTATATTAATGTATAATTTATTTATTTTAGGGAGGGGGAGATTTGTGTGTATAAAATTGTCTAAAGTAATGATATAGACAAAATCAACAATATAACTTCAGTGAAAGATGCAGCCGACGGAGGATGGTATCTGTCGGTGGGTCGGGGTAATTGAGGTAGCTAGGGTTTTTTATTTTAAAGAAGTGCCTAAAATTTGTAATTTAGGGAGTATGATATGCATATAAGAAAAAAAAATATGGTCTGCTGGTTGTAAATTTGGATAGTGGCTGCCTATTTTTAAAAAAAAAAAATCTAAATATTAAGCTATAAGCTGGGTTATGCCAACTTATGTTTTTGGCTTAAAAGTTCTTATAGTTTGACCAACAATTTATCTTTTATCTTTTATGAGTTTTTTCTAATTCCACTAATATTGTCATTAACAAATATTCTACACTATATCTTCCCCTTTTCTTTTATTTATTTTAAGAACATTTAATCATTTAACATAAAATATTTATTTTACCAAGCACCTTTGATCTTTGCAACATCTTTTTTTCAATTTCAGTACCTCTATCCAAACACATAATTGTTTATTTACAAAACAAGCTACAATACTTAAAAAGTATTTTTGAGCACCTATGCTTAGAAGATACGTTTTTTCGGCTAACCAAGCTGGCTCTTAGTGGAATTACAAAAAAACTACAAGAAATAAAAGGATAAAATGGTTGGTCAAATCATAAAAGCTTTTAAACCAAAAGTAATAAGTTAGAATTATCCAGCTTATGAATTTTGACACTTTAGTTTGTTTTTGCTTAAAATTCCTCGACATAAAAGTAGCTTTTTAATTTGCCAAACACCTAAACAAGTTTAAATATAGGAACCAGCTTTTAAGCCCACAAACTCATAGTTTAGGCCTAATTGTTCAAGTTAATGTTTGTCCCCTACGCCTTTGGTGAGGTAACGGTTGAGACGTGATAATTGTGGAGTTAATATTTTGTTACAGCAGATCCGTTGAATTTTGATCCAGGTAACTACTAGAGCATTAATCCGAGTTGTTTAACTATTGTGTCTGGGGGCTAGTCTCGATGCTGAACTGCCTAGCTATTGTTAGCCCATTCAATTCCCAGTTCTACAACTTCGAGTGATCTTGGTGTTGATCATCGTCTCGAGATTTGCTTCGACTCCTGCATGTGCTATTCATGTGACGATCAATGAGTGTTTTGGAACAATTTTATTCAATACACTAAATATGTGAAAATAAATATATAAGAGTACAATATTTCATCAAATTTTGATAAAAGTATGTCTAATCTAAAAAGAAAAAAAACATAAATGGTGTGTTTAATACTACATAGTTTTTTTCAACATTATTTTCATAAGAAAGTCATTTTCTGGTGTCGGTTAATGGTTTAATCATCACTAAAAGTGAAAAAAAGACTAACTTCAATTTGTGGAAGTCATTTTTCTTAATATTTAGTAGTATTTCCCAATATTTTAAAAGGTGTAGGCGCGAGGAGTCATTTTACTCGATATCGGGCGAGGTGTAAGCCTGAAATACTGGGTCTAAGCCCCATAAATCTCCAATTTTTAATATTTCGTATATAATGTATATTAATATTATTGATATATTTTTTTAAAAAAATAATATAAATCACATAAAAGGGTAAAATTACGAGATATTCTATAAAATTAAAATAATATGTAAGGTTAAGAAGAAAAATTACGTAGAAATAACAAATAATAAAAAAGTTTGAGAATTTAATTAGCAAGTTGATATTTGAGGATATGCTTTAAATACAGGATTTTATTGAGAAATAAATTTTTAATTTTTTTTTAGACTAACGCCCCAAGACTCTCCCAACGCTTAAGCTTACGCCCTAGTATGTCCCAAAACTATAGGGCTTATGTCTTTAGATCTATGCCCCGTCGGAGTACTTTTGATATGCCTCGCCCCGAGCCCCCGTCGAAAATACCTTTTAAAACACTGATATTTACAAAAAGTATTTTTTACACATATACTATCAATCAAATACCAATACATCTCTTTTTTTGGTTTCTCACCCGGTCCAGTTCTCTCATTGGAGCCCTGACTAACTCGGATTCGCGCCGCGAAGGCTCAATTCTAGGGGAAGCGCTCCATACCAAGATTTTTTCTATTTTCAGAGCTTGAACCCGAGACCTCTAGTTAAAGGTGGAGGGATCCTATTCATCCCACCACGACCCTGGGTGGTAATACCAAAACATTTCTACTCCTTCTATAAACTAAAGAAAAATTGAGAGGGGGAGGAAATAAAGGAATATATAAAACATTGTGAAGGATGATTGTGGGAGTTAGTGAAAAAGACCATGTACATGTAACATTAACCTTTTATCCATTGGGAAGAGATACAAGGAAAGGAACAGGTAAAGGACAGATGTTAAACAATAAAGTTTTGTTTGAAGTCATGTGGTCAGAGGCCCCACTGTCTATGATCCAGATAATACTATCAGATTGACTTAACATGCAAGTGCTAGACTTAGACAATGTATTCTCAGAAAGCAATGTACCAGCAAAATTGGCAAAAGACATGAAGTGTCCAGGTTGAGAGGACTCTGATATAGAAGGCTGCTGAAGCAGAGAAATCAGTCTAGCAAATTGTTGTCTTGTCAGTCCAGGTATGATTGTTCCACCCTCAGTAGAAGGCCCAACCTCATGTTTGCAATGACTAATGAAATTATAGTGGTTGAATCCAGAATTGCCAGCCTCAGAATTGGTGAAATAGGTAGGGTTATTGAACTGATTGTGCCCAGAACTAGGAGTGTTAAGCTCAGAATTGTTGAATTGATCAGGCTCCGAATGAACATTTGCAGCCACCTTTTTACCCTTTGAATTGCTGTTGGTGAACTTGAAATTAGGGGGAAAGACATTAAGTCTGTAGCAATCATCAATAGAGTGTCCATCCTTCTTGCAATACTTGCAGAACAATGAGTCTTTGTTTCCCCTCTGATTAGCGTACGTGGACTTATTGCTAGAGGAGTATCTGTTTGATCTTAAGTTGATTGAACCAGAATCAGACCCATATTGGTTTTGTGACTTGTTAAAACTTGCATTGAAAGAAGCAGATTCACTAACAAATTGACTGGTGCTGACTATCTGTCTTTGTTGCTCATCCTGAATAAGGATATTGTATGCATTGTCTAAGGATGGAAGTGGATCATGAGTAAATTGCTCCAGACTCCCACATATACATCATTTAGCCCCATCAAAAATTGATGCAACCTGTCTTTTTCCTTTTCCTTCTGGAGACTATCCCTTGCATCACATTTACAAGTGTTTACATGAGACTAGCACATTGTATCTATTTAATCCCACATCTTCTTGAGTCGATTAAAATATGAAGCAATGTCAAGAGTGCCTTGATGAGTGGAAGCTAAGGCTCTCTTTATCTCAAATACTTTGGTTTCACTCACTACTCCATACCTAGCCTGAAGCTGCCTCCATATGCTTTCAGCAGTGTCAGAGTACTGAACACTCTCAGTAATTTGAGGGGAGAGCGAGTTGATCAACAAATAAATGACCACGTTATTCACTCTATTCATTGATCTAGCCTTGGTAAATCATCATCAGGCTTTCTAAAAGTCCCATCAACAAACTCAATTTTATTGCGTGCAGTCAAAGCAACAACCATACCCCTTTTCCAGCCCCCAAAACCACTACCAGAAAACGACACACTGATTAGGGATATACCAGGAATATCACTCGAATGTATATACAGAGGGCTAGATACATCAGGAATGTAAACCGTATTCGCAACATGATTGACATTTATAGGGTTATCAACATTGTTAATATGAGTACTGTTATTTGCAAAGGTCGACATAATGAAAATATCAAAAAATTGAAATGAATGGAAACCCTGGGCGAATAGATCAACTTTACCAGTAGAAAACAGCACCACCGTGAAATTGACTGAACACCGTCACAAAACCACCGTAGAATGAACACAAAGACCACGACCAAACTAGAGAAAATGAGATTCCAGAAAAAACACTAGAAGGACTTGAATCGATAACAAATTTCGCCGGAGAAATCAATAACTCCGATGAGGGGTAACACCGGTCTATGCGGAGACGTCAGATCTACCAGAATCTGCGCTCTGATACCATGTTGATATTGCGGATTGAATCAAAGATTGGGAAATTTGGTTAAGGTTCTAAGGAGCGAAGAGAGAGAATTCTAGAAGGAGAGAGAAAATTTTTATTTTCCTTGAACCAAATATCTGTACAATAGCTTATTTATCTAATGGGCTTTGCCCGTAAAAACTAATACTCTATACTATATTTTACACCCACATAAATAGACTATCAGCCCAAAACTAAGATCTACAACTTTTTCTTTGGCCTGAGCTCAAATATTCAGCTAGTCGGGAGGGAGGGGGGGGGGGGGGGGGAATTGCAAGAGAAGCTTTTTCTATTCTTTCAACGAGAGCAATAAATGGAGTTTGGTGTAAGGCTTCTGTTGAAAAGATGGTGACGTATCATTCTCTTCCCCCTCCTTCTTCTGTATGCCCAAGACACATTATTCTAAATGAGTATAAACTTGGCAGCTTCTTCAAATGTTTAATTTCTTCATTCCCCTTCTCTCCATTAACTGCCTCTTCTTCTCCCCATTCCTTTTGCTCCCTTCTAATTCCTAGCCCCACTCAAAAATATTTTTCACATGTGAAGTCACTTTCAAGATAGCTCCATTTTAATATCTTTCTTATAACATGAAAGCTCATCATGTGTTTTTCTTCGTGGTCCTTCTTCATCAAGCTTTGGCAAGAGATATATTTCTCAACAACCCTACTACTACAAGTTATAACTACTCCCCAGAAGCTGCACAAACTAAAAGTCAAAATTTGATCAAAGTTCATTTCTCAAGGTACTACCCCAGATTGAAGAAATACAAATATAACAGCACTGCTACTACCGGTGATGATAAAAGAATGGTACCTACTGGTCCTAATCCCTTACATAACAGGTAAGGTAGGTTTAAGTTTTTGACGACTTTTATTGTACTTCTCTTTGTAATTTTTTAATTTTGGTTTTTAGCTTCTTGTATGTTGAAAATGTAAGAAGCTTTTGAGTTTAAGCCATGGAAGATTAATGGGCAATCTTCTGAGTAAGTATGTACGTAGAGAAGTCAAAATTTGTTATGGAACTACTAGTTGCTTGTAACTATATGCAGGAATATCCAACTTTTTTGGTTTTTTCTTCATTTTGTTGTATGTCTTTGACCTTAGAGAACCCTGTCATCCCCAGAATCACATTTTGATTTACCTTTCTTAGTACCTACTATTACCCTTTTTAAACTAAAAATTCGTATTCGTCTTTAAGAGTTTTTTCTTGTATGTATTGGTTCTACAAGCTTAGCCTAGAGTGTGTTACTAAACCATAAGCTCCACATCAAAAATTGAGTTTTTGTGAAAATCGTGCTCCTGCTGTTTATGTTATAAGTAGAGGTTATTCCATATTGTACGGTGAGAAATAGTCATGATGATGTTCAACAAATGGTGGATTATTTTATTCACAAACATAACTAGTACTCCCTCAGTTTCAAAAAGGATGAACCTTTTCACTTTTTGAAAGTCAATTTGACTAATCTTTGAACCTAAATTAGACTATATTAAATTAATATTTTCATATAAAAATTTACATATTCAAAAACTATACGAAAAGTACTATAATATGCAACTCTTTGCATATCAATATGATGAAAAAAATCATCTTAAATTGTTGGTCAAAGTTCATCCAGTTTGATTCTCGAAAAGCGAAAAGGTTCATCCATTCTGAAACAGAGGGAGTAGTACGTAGTATTCGTGGTGAATAATTTTTAATTATGAGTATATATATACGACATGAAGATGTATAAGAAATGGCTCATTGGAGATTGGAATAAATTGAATTGAAGTATTTCGTATCATATTCCATTTTCCTTGAAAACACGACTTAGAAGGAAAACAAGAAATTACTTGAGTTTTCTTTTTATTCCTTTTATTTTTACACGATATACTCAAATTCGATATATAACACGTACTGAGCCTTGCGAGAAAGGTACTTCTATTGGGGTTACCCACTTAACTAAACAAAATTACTAGTATATGACAACATCTAGGCTCAGCCCTCCTTCAAATACTCTATATGTTAATTAGTAGGTCTTAGAAACCAAATTAATTGACATTCAAAATTAGCTAAGCAAATTTCTTTAATTTGTTTTCCAAATCAGAATTTGTTGTCGGGATGGAATCATTTTATTTTATTCTAAGAAATGAATAGTTTGTGAATATCAAGCAAAGACTATAAAGTCAAATGGAGCTCCTATTGACACATCGAATCTTGATCCTTTACAAATGCTTTGACATCGATATGATTTCCCTATTTGGTAATATCAGCATTTAAGTTCTACACATAAAACACACAGTGAGAAACAATAAATGTAACCATTTTCACCAAATTGTGATGAAAGCAAAAATTTAATGTTCTGTGCTGCACACCCACCGCCCATTACGTCCATGCATGCATGCTCTCTCTGCAACCCCACCTTCCTTTTTACACAAAAAGTCTTTTTGCTCTATAAATATTTCTTTGGGACTCGAGTTCAACTGTTCAATTAATAGAATGACTTTATTCTGAGCAAAGTAGTAAAACAAAAATCAAACTGAAGTATACCTAGAGCTTAGAAGTGCGATGAAATTGTTAAAATTTTCTGATATGTACTTAGTGTTCGGATTCGAGTTTAGAAAAAAAAAATGTTTTGATACTTGATAGGAAACACTTTACGATCTTTAATAGAATTACTTACCATAAATTTGAATTAGTTGACCCGTTAAATTTGAAAAAGCATAAACTGAAAGGATTTGGCTTACTTCCATTTACCCATTTTCTGGCATCCATCTCTCAAACGGTAGAACACTGTTCGCACCACCCATATCCCCATTGGATATAAGGAGTAGTGTCCTATGCAGAAAAGAAGTTGTTTCATGGTATAATGCTAACTATTTTGCTTAAGTATAAAGCTTGCGTACACTTCAAGGGTCTATTGTGTTCAAACTTATACTCCGTCTGTTCCAAAATGGATGTCACTATTTTCTTATTCGTCTGTTCCAAAATAAATGACACAATTCCAAATTTAAAAATATTTTTGAGTTGAAACTACTACTTTACCCTTAATGAAATGTTTTACAGTTACATATTTATGTAGGACTTATTTTGGACCACAAGTTTCAAAAGTCTTACCACTTTCTTAAACTCCGCTCCAGGTCAAACTATAACAACCATTTTGAAACGGATGGAGTAGTAAATATCAGTAAACGACATTACTCTTTTGTGTGCCAAATAAGTGCCTATTACATATGTACTAGACAATGATACTCCCTCCGTCTCAAAATACTTGTCCTTCTTATTAAAAATGATCATCTTAAAATAATTGTCCATGTAGGAGTTCAAGGTAAAATTTCTCATTTTTTTCTCATTTTACCCTTAGTAATTATTGTTCTTGAAATACAATTAGAGATAATATTTATTGAAGAGAGAATAATAAGATTCGTAAAATAGTCAATAATTCTCCCTCATTAATAATTTCTTAAGGGACGTGCAAAAATAAAAAAGGACAAATAATTTGAAACGGATGAGTACCAAATATGGGTAAGAAAAATACATTTTTACACTTTACTAATATTTACATCAAATCAATAATTAAACACATGACCATGTCCATTATCTTTCTTATGCACATTTACAACTAATTTATCACTTATACTACTACTACTACTACAACAACAACAACAACAACAACAAAAAATCCAGTGTAATCCAAGGTGGAGAGGCTGTGTCCGACTATCACTTATCCATAATATAAAGTATAAACCAATACAACTTGACGTAAATAACATATGCGCGTGGGCAAGTCTTTCCCAGGAGGGTATAGAAAGAATAAAGTTGAAAAATAAGGGGCGGTTTGCAGCTGATTATGGAAATACTTGACTTAATTTTTCTACTCTGATGATTCTTTTGAATAAGGGGAAATCTTCTTTCAAATAGGAAATGAAAGTAACTGCATAGAGCCTAGAGGTATAGGGGAAGATGGAGTAATATCTCTGGGGAATAGTATCACCGATATTACCTTTCAACTGCTAAAATTGTTGAGTTGCGTGTGATGTGTGACGGATTCTTAATTTTCTTGCAGAATTCCATTGGAATGGAGGTCCAAGCAAGTGGACTAGTATCATTTATCATTAGAGTATCATTGTGTTTTCTTGACAGCATAAGAGACCTACACATACCCTGCATGTAGTAGTACAGGTTAGCATTAACCTTCCAAATTTCTGTTTTTTATTTGGAAAGAAGGAATCAATAGTTTACATGGAAACGAGATTTCCGGGTGAAATCTCCTTCTTCTTTTTTTTTTTCTTTTTTTTGGGTTCAAACATTTTAAAATTAAAACACTACTAAGGTGTGTCTAGTGTCTACTAAACTACTGCTCCTAATTAGTCTCTTAACAGTGTGTATTTGGTATGACAAAGTCATTTTAAAAGAAGTGTTTACATAATTAAATAATTGCATTGCCTTTTTTGACTCGACCCGAATTTTCCGGATAAGTTGTGTGGGCACTCGATATTCTCTCCTAAACCTACCGGGCAAACTCTATCGAGCACACAAACAACAAGACTATATATATATATATATATATATGTGTGTGTGTGTGTGTGTGCGCGCGCGCGTGGTGGGGTGTGTGCGCACAGGCTGCAAGAGAAGGATATGCAGCTAACTACCTAAAACATATGGTTTAGGTAAATTCCATATCAGACATCTAGGAGTATGAAATATATACACAACTCTCATAAGGAACAAAACAAATCTGACAAATGATATGTTAGTACTTTGAGCTAAATTGCACTCTTTCTAGGCTAGTTTTTATGTCCTTTAGCTTGATTATTTGTACAAATCTAATGTTTATTTCCATGTTTCAGGATTTTGATTGATATTCATGATACAAGGCCAAAAGGAAAGAAGAAGAAGCGAAAACAAAGGAAATATGGAAGACAAGACAGTAGCAGAAGCAGATCAGCGTCCCGCCGAATCAACGACTGATTGATGAGGCCACCTGCCCGAGAAGATGAGAGTTCAAGAGCTCAGGCCAATCCTCCGAAATGAACGGCAGACCCCCGAACCATCAGCTGAAAGTAGTCGGCGGCTCTACAAAAGCATCGGCGACCCCACCGGTGATGACAGTGAGCTCTGAGAATCGGCGAAGGAATAGATCAATTCCGCTGCTTAAAAAGCAACTCGCCGAACCTGAAAATGGCAAAAAGACAAGAGAAGTCAGATGTCTGTCTTCGGCGGTCAGCCGATGCAATGGGCGGACCACCGAGTGATCGGCGGAATAAAGAAAAACATAGCGAAATGGAAATTTTATAAATATAAATTTAGCTTTCAAACTCATGCCTATAAATAGGCTATTATGCCTCCAAGATATCTTTTGTTCAGATACGAATACTTTAGAATATCACTTTATATACTTTTTTAATATTCTTGGAAGGCAAGCAGGGGTTTTAAACATCAATTTTTGTAAGGATTCCCACCTTTATTCTATTCCATTACATGATTCTTGCTACATCTCTCCTTACCATGATTGTGTTGAGCCCTAGTATGAGTAGCTAAACTTAAACTAGGAGTTTATCCATGACAACTTGATTGTTTTAGCTTAACACTTATTTTTAATCTTATAAAATCTATGGGTTAATATTAATCTAGTTTCTATTGCACTTTTCATGACTAGAGTTTAAGGCACGGTCCTACTTGAACCAAATCCTACTTTGCCTTCATCATCCTAACGGGGTCGAAGGTGTGGGTTTATAGAATCTAGCAAGCATTTGGGTTACATTAGCTCACAAGTCTACCCCATCTAAAGGGAGAGACCTAAAATGGTCACTTCCACTCGAGTCTTTGGACTAAAGTTTTATGCGCCTTGTTATTGGCTCCAACGGGCTTAACGAGGTAGACTCTCTCTATACCTAACGGTTTCTTAGTTTTAAAGATGTGGTCCAACTATTAAATATTACTCATTTGACTTGTAAGGTTATTGGAAGTGTTAGGTTATTGGAATCTTGTTTGAATGGGTAAACCTCTAGCTCTCTTTCCTTGTTTTACAAATCATTAAGTGTGACGTTGTTTTATGTTATTGTTGTTTACTTGTTAGTTTAGATTAGTTATAATCAATTTGAATCTCTATTTAGGAATTCACAAACAACTCATAGAACTTGACAACATTCAATCTAAGACTAATAGAATACAACCTAGCTCCATGTGGAAAATTGACCCCAACTCCTTGTTGGGTACTTTATCTCTAACGACCGCCCCTCACCTTTATAGGTATAGGACTGAACGTGGATCAAAAAAACAAAAACTAAGGCTTGCGGCCACCATAAACAAAAGGTTGGCTCACTACTGACAGCTGGATAGTTCATGCTCTTCGATCGCGTTTCGAACTCGATCCTGGAGTGGAATCTGCAAAAACAATTAAACGGCACAAAGAACAAATAGGGAGTGAGCCAAAATGACTCAGTAAGTGAGGGCTACCTAGCTACCTCTAAAGACTGGTAAGCTAACTAGGGAATCAATAGATTAACCACATTACGGAACATATAGTGAATGCCCAAACATCACACTGGACATAGGTGAAGTACCACACATCAATAAATGAAATGGAACATAATGAGATGCAATATGATGTAATCAATGCAACAAAGTCAGATATGCCCAAAACCCCGCATCGGAGCAGAATCCTCAACAACAACCGAGAGATGTATGAACTGGAGCAGAATCTTCAACGACAACCAGTATAATGAGTGCAACCTGGCGCGGACTCTGTTGAACCCCAAAAATTATCCTTTCTCTAAGAAAAGACAGGTTTCGGGTATATTTCAACAAAATGAGATTCCAAAGGGTTTCTTTGGAGTCGCCACCTAATTTAAGGATTATTAGGAACCTAAGTTAACTAAAGAAAGCAATTTATTTTTTTATTTAAAAGAAATTAAATTAAAATCAGAGATTCTTAGATAAGTGGTTCTTTTATTTCCGAAAGAAAGTCCCTTACGGGAGCACTTTCGAAAATCCGCTAAATGCGGTTAATCCGGCGATTTTCACGAATTTGTTAAGGATAATAAGTATATAAAATTAATTTTAAATAAAGATGAGAGGAATAAATATAAATAAGACAAGATTTTAATTATGCCGATACATATACAGCTAAATGACCAAATTTAAGGTTAAATAATGATCAGTTGATTAATTAATAGAATGCGTAAAAGGTTAAATAAAGTTAGATAAATAAATAAAATAAACTAGATAAATAATTGGATAATAATAAAGGATTAATTAATTGATTGAATAAATAGATAATAAATAAATAAATAAATAAATAACTTAATTAAATAAATGAATACTTGCCAATTTTAATTAAATAAAGGAGTAAATGAATAATAATCGATTAATTAAATGAATAAATATTTAATTGATTAAATAAATGATGAATTGAAATTAAATAAATTAGATTAAGTAAATAAATAAATAAAGGATTAAAATTTAATTAATTAACTAAATAAATAAATTAGATTAAATAAATAAATAATTGAATATTAATATAATCAATAAATAAGTAATTCAAATGCAAATTATGACGAAGATACGATTTTAATCAAATTTTATTTTACACTCATTAATGGACAAATGATTCTAAACATCCATAAATAAATTGGCGATTCGCAAAGAAATGATACAAAGTATTCATATAAAAACAATTTAAGTGATTTACAATAGTTATTCACAATTCAAATATCACTTCCGTCCTACAGGGCTACTAATCCGGTCTATGGGGAAATCTTATACAACATGCATTTTCTAAAGGAGCGGGGAAGGATCGAGTTTAGAAGATAGAACCCGAAAGCGCGATCTCAATCACTGAGCCTTGGACTTTGCGATTTTCATTTTTTCTTTCTTTTACATTCTCGGGGATATCAAGTCCCGAAAATGCGGAGCAGATCAAGTAACTTCCCAATGCACGCCATCCCAGTTTGTGAGTTTAGATCAACTCGTTCCCAAGAAGTGGATTATGCAAACAAAAAGAGGATAAGGATTGACAAATGGTCAAAAACACAATAATATATGAACAAAATGAAGAAATGGTCTTAACATTATGTAAATGTTTAAATGAATCTGCGCATACAGGTATGGAAGTACAACATCATGAAAAGAAACTTATACCAAATGGATGCACAATTTGCACCTTGGCACTAAGAGGATTCCCATTAGCTAATTAGTACTGATTAGTTAACGCTATTCTTATAAATAACTAGAAGTGATTATCCTTTATCAGGATTGTGCATTCATACAAAATTCGCATAGCTAAATACTTTCCTTAACCAATCAAAGTATTCAATCAAATTTCCCATTGCATACTGCCCGAGACACATTCTTGGGCATATTACAACATAGACCATCACAGATTCATTTGAACACAGTGAAGGAAAACAGAGAGTGTCAATATTGGATAAGTTAAAGAAAGTAGAGAAAAATTCTTAAAAGAAATTTGCGGCAGATACATTTAATTTCATATTGATCTAAGCATATGAAAAGAGTAAAGTCCCAATATTCGGCTAATATCACAAGCCTGCTCGGTGAAGACCAACATGACCAGATTTTATGCATTTGGCACATAACTTAAGAAAACTATGCAATCTACTTGATAAATAGAAGCTTAAGACCTCTTGAAGTTGATCTAAATTCAAGACCCCAAAGATATGATTTACTGAATAACTTTAGAAAGAAAACATCTTAATTTATCCCTTTCATTTCGAACTAACATTGCAATTTCTTAGGCTTCAAAAAAAAAAAAAAACTAATAACAGACAACCTAAATGACCAAGACAACCAAGAACGATACCAGACCTTCATGCCCTAGCCCACAGTGCCTGAAACTAACAATATCGACACATACACAGACAAGACCATCCTGAAACAACTCTTGGACATCTGCTATCCTAAACAAACTTCCACGAACCTGCCACCCCTTCAACTCCTACACCTCTTCATTTTCTTTTAACCTCCACAGACAAGCACCTGCACACAATCACACTAAACAGCCCCAAACTGACTCTTTCACACAGCCACAACCTGAACCAACCCTGCACATACCCACCTGAGCCTGAACTAACCAAAACACCCCCCTTGGAAACCCCTGCTATTACTCCTAATAAACTGCAAACCAACCAGAAACTGCAACACTCTCACACCTCCAAAAACCAACTAGACAATCCTGCCACTACTACAAACAAAGCAAGAACAAACCAGAAGCTGCAACATCTCTTCATACCCCTCTCACACCTCACAAACCCTGAAAACTACCTGAAACCTCTTCTAAACCATCTAGACAACTCTACTACAGACTTAAAGCAGCCCCTGCTACACCTGAGACACCCTGCACCTCTACAACTACTCCAGAAACAAACCAAGCAAACTGCAGCCCCTTGAATCAATTCCCTAATCACCTACACACTTCAAACTGAACCAGACACAACCTCAGTTGTATCTCAGCCCACTGACAACTCCCTCACTCACTTCACAAGCAACCAGGACTCTCTCCAGAACTGCCTACATCTCCTACTACTATAGCAGACCCCTGACAGATTTCTTGCAAATACCAAGGACAGCCTACAAACAGCCCTTGACAGACCTACTCACACCAGGGATAAGAAACAGAGCAAGACTGAACTAAAACACTAAAAGAATACTTCAGGTTTAGCTTTTTAGCAGAAAGAATAAGGAAGAGACCTCTTAAAAGGAAGACCTGTTATATCTTTTAAAAATTTAACAACAAGGAGCAGATTTCAAGCCTAGACAATAGCCATTTAAGTCTTCAAAATACCATTTTTAATTTGACTTCTTAAGGCTTAAAACAACTAAAGAAAAGTTCAACTTTTAGGCTTATCATTACTTAGAATGAACAATGAGTTAAACCTGGTACATTGGTCAATTAAACCAAGAAGCAGACTCAGGCAAAAACAGTCCAAGCAGTTAAAAAAAAAAAAAGGTAAAACTCTTCTCTAAAGATCACATTTTGCTTTTACAGATACCACTGAACAAATTAAACTCTAAGGGGTCGTTTGGTTTGGTATGTATTAAAATAATACCCGCATAAAATCCAGCACTAAGTTAATACCATGTTTGGTTGGTTTTGAGCAATTTTAATGTTTGGTATAAAATTAGTACCACGTTTGGTTACACTCTTTTATATAATACCCGCATAACTTAACGAGGGAATCTATGTATTATTTTATGCGGGATAAAAGGTGGAATAATAATGCGGGTATTAATTACGCGGGTATTAAAATAACAAAATGACAAATATGCCCTCAGTCTCTCTTTACATAATAGCCTTGTATCATTCTAACCTAAATCAAAGAACAGAAGAAAGACCAGAACAAAGCTGAGCACACTAGAAGCAGAACGAAGAGAAGATATTACAATTCTTCAGTGATCATCAGTGAATACAAAGTTCATCTTCTCGTACATGTATATCAATCTTTCTTCGAGGTTTGTATGACTATCAAAAGCTATCTTTTTAGATAAATCAAAACCCTAGATTTCAATTGAGTAAAATCAAAAGGCATAAATATCATTCTGGATGATCTACTAATGAATTCTTAAATCTTTTTTCTTGTACAAATCATATTTTAATATTTTGTAAGATTGTTATTTAACTATTTTAAGTTGGCCTAGATTCCCATCCTCATTACCCCTTTCGTCTTCACGAGATGTGCTTTACTATCTTTTGTTGAAAAAATGGCATCGTTAAATCATGAAGCGTCGTTGAGATTTGAGATACCTATGTCAAATTAAGGACATTACCAACTACTATTAGAACCCAAAACAATGACTATTGATGCTATGGGGATCGTTCGTAATCTTGACCTTTTTATGAAACAAATAAAGGAGATTTGAGATACATCTCCATATCAAAAACTTGTATTTTGGTCTGCTATAGTACTACTCTAGATAGGATGGATCAATATATGAATTATTTTAACTTATGAGAGGAACATATGTGGTATGTATGTAGTGAGAGCAGCAACTATGTCGTATAATACTCTCTGTACCATCTTTGTAATGTGGAATCTGGGTTCAAGTTGGAGTTACTATCAACTTATTCATTTCCTAACTTGTGTTCAAATTGAATTTCTATTCCTTCAATTTAATTTGATAAAATGCTCATGTAAAATGATTGATCAAGCTGCTTTCTTGCCTTCTTTTATTTTACCTAAAAGCTAGTATTTGTTAAATGCAAAATAGGTCTTACAAGCTAGTTGAACTGATCGGAAAAATATGCTACATTGCCATTTTCTCTTTGTTGCTTTGTGGCTGGATGTTGTTGATATGTCTCTTTTAATTTTGACAATTGTATCTATAATTTATTTACCTAATATGAATATATCATGAGATTAACCTGATTTTGACTTGACTCAAGGGTTGCTTCTCCCTCGAATCAAAATGGTTGGCAATTAACCCTTGGATAAGTTCAGTAGTTCTATTTTCTAGTTACGGCTTAGTGAAGTATGAGCTTGTTGATAGGCTCTTTCTCATAGACATTGTTTAAACTTTTGTAGGTGACATGAATAATCAAGAGACTCCGTCTACCCAAGCTTCGACAAGGTCAAGAAAACGTTGGAGTGAATCAGAGGAACGAACTCTTATTGATGGATTAAAAGATTTATGTGTTAGAGGTTGGAGAGGAGATAATGGTACTTTCAGGCACGGATATTTGATAGAATTGGAACACTACATTTGCGCTCGGCTTCCGAATTGTGGTATAAAAGCTCTACCACATGTTGATTCTAAAATAAGAGCATGGAAGAAGTTTTATGGGACCATATCCTCGCTAAAAAGCCGAAGTGGTCTTGGATTCCAATATGATGATGGAAGTATCATCGTTGATGATAAAAAGGCTTGGGATGACTATATAAAGGTGATTAAATACTCTTCTTTAAGTTTTTGGAATATTGCTAGGTACTTCTTGATAACGAATTAATCTATCTTTGCTCCTTTTTTTATACTTATTTTTTGTTTCCTTAGATTGATCCAAACGCCAAGGGGATGAACTCAAAAACATGGCCATTTTTTATGGATTGGGAAGAAATATTTGGCAAGGATAGAGCCACTGGCGAGTTTGCTGAGGGGCCACTAGATGTTGTAGAAGAAATGGAAAGAAATCAAGAAGTTCCTAATGTAATGCGCTTGGGATTTCCTATTGTTATTGATGACGAAGATGATGTTGGGGATGCTGATAATGTCGGGGATGCTGACAATGTTGAGGATATTCCAGCTAATGGAGGAGATCAAGCTGCTCAAAATGGACCTGGTGTATCAACCGGAGCAGCACAAGGTCCATTTACTGGTACAACTCAGGGTGGTGGACCACAACAAGGTAATACTTCTAAAGCATCCTCATCTAAAACCAAAGAAATGGGTAAAGACAAAAGAAGAAGAACATCAACTGACGAGGATAATGAGACATTTCTTAAACTAGTGGAGGTGATGAATCGATTTACAGAAAATAGTGACAAAAATATGGGTGCCTTGATTGAGAAGTTGGGGGAGCGTGATCTATCTGGTAATCGTAAAAAAAATTATTCTATCCTTGAGTCTCCGGCATTTATTGAGTTATACAGTCCCGATCAACGATGCAAGGCAGCACTGGGAATCACTCGCGATGTACATAAGATGGAATACTTTTTAAGTATGGGTGAACTTGATCGTCTGTCTATGGTGTGGATGGTCATTAATGATAAGATTTGAAGAATATGATGGTATCTAACAAGTTGACAGATAATGACCATGAACTGGATAGTTCTTTTGTGTGGCTACCTTGAAAAGGTCTCAACTATAGGGCATTTTTTGATACCTCGTATATGTCCAAAACTTTACGTATTTCGACTTTTGGGGACACGAGGTTATTTGCTCTTGTTAATGTATGTATGTAAGGGTTTGATGTTAACGTTATCTTTTGAATATGGTGCTGCCTCTTCTTTTGATATAATGATTGTGCAATTTATAATGGTAATATTCTACTGTTTTTTGTAGTCTCATTTAGTTGTCCAGTGATCTAATTTACGACTTCTCATAGCTGCATGTTAGAAGAGTAGCCTGGCCTAACTGTTTTTGCAAGCTGTTGATTAATTTTTTCTTACTGCTGCTAGCTTGTTTCTTGCTACTGCCAGCTGCTGCCTAATTTTTTTTCTTGTTGCTGCTAGCTTTTGTCTGCATGTTTCTTTCTTGCTTCTGCCTGCTTCATTCTTGGCTTATCAAGATTTCAAAGGTTATGAAACAAAATTGCATTGTTGTGAGTTCATTCAAGTACTTGATGTTTCCACCTTCAAATATTTATTTTGATGAATTAAATCTTCAGATTATACAAGTGAGTATTGGATCTGGTTATCATGAAAAAATAAATGATTACAAGGTTGTTAGAATTGGTTTTGTTGACAACAATGATTATAATTGGTTTTGTGGTGAAGCTGTGCCAAATACTCTTGCTCATGGACAATTTTATATCTAAAGTTGAGGTTTTCTCACTGAATGCTAAGGTCTGGAAAGTACTTAAACCAAATATTTTTCCCTACAAAAGACATGAATGTTTTCAGGAGTTGTTAATTCTTGGCTTAAACCATTGAATGAACTCACAATCATGTAATTTACAGAGCAATTTCTATAAACATGTACATAAAAGGTACCCATCGGCCATCACCTAACTAGAATAAATATGTACATAAATTGCACTACTAGGCTCAAAGGGTATAGTAGTAAACAAACATCTATTGAAAATTAAATATTAAAATACATAATTTAAATTATGAAATATATAACAATTTTTTAATACAATAAATCATTCATCAACTAAGATATAATACCTGCATAACTAATACCTTCATAACTAATACCTGCATAACTAATACATGCATTATTAATACCTGCATAACTAATACCTGCATTATTAATACCTGCATTGCTAATACCTGCGTAAAGTCTATCTCAACCAAACGACCCGTAAATGAATTAAAACAAAGCTATAGACTCGACTAAATCATTCTCTTTATTTCTAAGCAGGCGGTAACTTTCAAGATAAGAATTCACAACAAGATTTAATCATTTACACGATAAAGGTTGAAACTTGATCCATTATATAAGCAGGCTATAAATATCTACTACTGAAAAACATGCCAAGAAAAGTTCAATCCTTAACAACATTCAAACATTAAAAAAAAAAAAAAATTCTCACACAAGTAACTATAGTCGAACTAGAACCTAATCAGAACCAGCAAAGCAATAGCAGAATCCCAATAGCTTATTAAAAATGAAAGCCAGAGAATAGATTATTACCTTTTGCCGTGCAGTGGGCTAGGGAAAGGATCTGTAGAAAATGACTCGTGCAAAGTCAACTCAAACCACGTCGACGACTCGAACACAAAAGCGATGACTCAAACAACGATGAAGCGATACGCAAAATCAAACAGAAACTGTAACACTATTTCGTTGTAAAAAAAAACTAAGGAAAAATATTCATGTCTGGGTATGTTGCTGCCTCTCCCCAAAAAGTGGAACCCCCTTTAAAATGAACAAAATAAGAATATATACCTGAATTTTAGGGTTTTTGCCCGTTTGAATTTTCCAATCGAACCTTGCTCATTTTTTCCCTTTTCCTTTTGAGACGAGGGTGAAATAGTCTAATCCCTTTAGGGATCGTACCATTACATCCTTATCTCTAAGGAAATCGAACGTTGGAATGGATCGATGACTCGGATGAACTTGCTTTCAAAATGGGCGATGGTGATTCACTCTCGTACTACCACCACAGCTGGATTGAAGTGGGGTCGCGGGGGGGACCATGGGGTACGAATTCCTGGCTGTTTGATGAGAATCTGAGGGAAAATTGGAAAGAAAATCGGGTATGGGGAAAACGGGTTAAGGGAATTCGAGTTAAGGGAAGAACTGCATTGGGAAAATTGGTTAACTGGGAATGAAAAACGTGTGTGTAGTGTATGTATATGTTTGCATAAGTAGGCCTGAATTTAGGACTTAAAACCATTTTAGCCTTCTTTATAATATAATTAAGTAAATAGAGAAATTGCAAATGGTAAGCTGAAATTAAGGCCACGCCTTATAATTTTAGCCATTTTTAACTGAAATTTATCCATTACCTTTAATTTCAAGATTAATTTTATTCTTAAAATAATTAAGCTTTTAATTGAAAATCCCGGGACAAAACTGGGTGTCAACAGCTGCCCCTCTTTACCCGGAAAAGGATGAAAGAGTTTTCAGGGTAAAGAAGTTGACGAGAAAGCCAATTTTGTCGCGATAAAAATCAAGGCTTTTGATTCCAAAGACCAAAAGGCGAGGCTTATGGCCGAACTCCGGTTTTCGAGTTGCATACATATCTCGGGCTAAAAGAGAATCAGGCCATATGTAGTTCGACGACGCTTAGATACGAAGCTCGCACGATTGACAGAAAAGGAAGCACGAATAGGAAAGAATTCAAACTGACGTCCTAATCCGGAGTGAAAGATTAGGTAAGAACTTGCTTGTTCGAGTGCGATTCTTCAGATCCTTGTTGACGAGTCTAGCTCATATCAACAATTGCCCCAGTTCACTGCTAAGAAAAAGTTCCACGTTATGCTCCAAATGCTGCTGCGGTATTGCCAAAATTCTGTAAAGACTTAACAAACGGTAAGCGAACAACTGCTAATAAACTGTAATAATTTGAATAAGAAATAAAAGAGTGATAACATAAAATTATAAATGCGGGTTGTGATATCATCAACAAGTTCTTCCTTCGACCAACTGACGAGATGCTCCGCCCGGAGAACCTCTAAGCTGATCATTATTGAGACATGATGTCCAAAGTCGAATTGCCTATCTTTATCATCTACTTCAAATATGACGTGCCAATATTGCATGACAACCGACATCGCGAAACACTCCGAAAGCGGTGCTTCAGCCGACTTGTCTTAGACTATCATCTACTTGAAAGAAATCTGCATATCCTATTTGTGGGTGGAAAGACCCAGATATCCTATTTGTGGGTGGAAGGACCCAGATATCCTATTTGTGGGTGGAAGAACCCCAGATATCCTATTTATGGGTGAAAGGACTCAGATATCCTATTTGTGGGTGGAAGAACCCAAATATCCTATTCGTGGGTGGAAGGACCCAGATATCCTATTTGTGGGTGGAAGGACCCAGATATCCTATTTGTGGGTGGAAAGACCCAGATATCCTATTTGTGGGTGGAAGAACCCCAGATATCCTATTTGTGGGTGGAAGGACCCAGATATCCTATTTGTGGGTGGAAGAACCCAAATATCCTATTTGTGGGTGGAAGGACCCAGATATCCTATTTGTGGGTGGAAGAACCCGAGATATCCTATTTGTGGGTGGATAAACCCTGTATCTTGCAAAATCTGAAATCGCCTGGCCTGTGCTGGTGATGTGATAATCGATCAAAAGCTAAAATAGAGTTGTTCTGCATATGCGATAAGGCAAATATTCTTCAAGGAACTAATAGTTGCGAGTTCTTGTCGTTTCGCTGCTTGAGATTTCTGCATTCAAAGAAAAATTGTAAGTACTATAAAATTTCTGGGAAGTTGCGACACTTTGCATTGCTTCTTCCACCTTGATGCTGAACTTTGCGGTAAATGCCAAATTTGCCCCTGTTTAATCAAAGAACAATCGTTAGTTTTTTATTAAATAACGGTTGACTTGATTGAACACCTAATTTGGTTCGAATCTGCATTTTTCTTGCATGGCGATCAAATGTGTTGTTGTTGCGAAAAATCTGACATTCTTGAAACTCTTCTCTTTGCACAAGATAAACCATCTATAACTGCTTTCGCTTGAGTTATTTAGGAATAAATGAAATTTCATTGATTTTGGGACTAAGCCCAATAAGGGTAGCAAAACATAACGTAGTTCATTACAACCAGGATGAATAAAATTGCAACAGAGTAGTTAAAACATAAGATAGTTGGGCAATGAAATGTCATTTCAAGCTGCAAAATATGGTCTTTGTAGTCTTCTTAGCTTGCAAACCGCTTCTTATTTGAATATCTTGGGGCTGATGCCTCGCCTTTAACAAAAATTGTGCTTGCGGGAGGAATGCTACAATAACCACTTAATGGATCTTCTTGCACTATTATTTTGCCATTATCAATAAAGCTTTGAATTTTGTATCTCAAGCCACTGCATTCTTCAGTATCATGACTTTGGATATTTGAATGATAAGCACAATGCTTTAATGGATCAAAATGTGGAGGCAAGTGCTTGGGAATTGTTCCTTTCCTTGGTTGCAAAAGTCCTTCAGCTTGCAATTTTTCAAATATGCTACTCACAGACTCTTCTAGAGGAGCGAATGTACGAGGTCTAAACTTCTTCGTGCTTTGATGACCAGATGGTGCCTGATAAGATCGATGCTGGCGACTTGAATTTTGCATATCATGATTGTAGTGCACTTGCGAAGGCTGAGAGTCTTGAATATTTTCAGGTGCATCAGAACAATTGAAAACTGGCATTGTAGTGTCATAGTCAATCAACCTTCCGGTTTGAAATTTTTCTTCCAAAATCTTTGCATACCGAATTAAACTGGGAAAATCCTTTAAATTGGCAAAAAGTAGCTTTTCGTAAAATATGCCTTCTTGAAGGTCAATGAAAGTTGCTATCAGCTCATCTTCAGGCAATGGAGGATGCATCTTAGAAGCCTCTAGCCTCCATCTCACAGTAAATTCTGCAACAGACTCATGCGGCATCTTCTTGATTTTGCGCATATCAATTAGATAAGGATCTCTTACTACGTTGAACTTGTATTGTTCCACAAAGTCTCGAGCCATGTCTTCCCATGTGTGCCATTTGGTAAAATTTTGTTTAGTATACCATGCAAGTGCCATTCCTGATAAACTCTGACTAAATAGTCTCATTAGCAAAGCTTCATTCTTCCTAATTCCGATCAATCTGCCGCAATAATCTTTCAAATGAATGTAGGGATTTCCCTTTCCATCGAAAGTGTTGAGTTTTGGTATGTTGTACCCACGTGGAAGCTCAATATTCGGATGAATGCACAGGTCTTCATAACATAAACTCTGAATGTTCCTAGAGCACAATTCTTTTCCTATGATCTTTCTCAAAATCTGTTCATCCACATGGTGAGGATAAGTTGTCTCAACTTCTTTCTTAGGCAATTCTGGTGAACGCACTATCAATTGATTTGATTGACTCTCCACAACAGGTATAGTGATAAAAGGTGGTTGGTATAAAGTTGCAGCTGGCCAAGCATTTGGATTGGTAAGATATTCTTGTGGGATTTGTGGATATATAGGCATTTGGTAATTAGGCATTGTTAAGTAAGGTGGATTGGAGGTAAAGCTTGTATTTGGCAAAGGTTTGCTAGTATTGACAAAGTTGACAATCCTATTCCTTTGGACCACATGTTCTTCAACATCATCATTCTGCGCTTGCAAGATACTTATACCAGAACTGGTTGGCCGAAGCTGCTTTGCGATGTTGTTTTGTCCTTGATGCAGATTCTCAGCCATTTCAGTGTTCAATGCTAGCCAACCTTTAACAAATGAATTCTACACATTGAACAAAAGCAAGTTAATACATAAAATGATAATGCATGCATAAAATTTCAAATGTAAAATAGGCCATTAGGCTGAATGGATGGGACCAAAATCCCGACTCAACACATTAGTAAAATATTTAAGAGTTCGAAACTCAATGATCAACAAAATTTGATTTTTCAAGACGCGAATTGAGAAATATAACTTTGAAAGTTTTTACTAAATTAGTATGCGTGCTAGACCATTTTGACACGAACTGCTAAAATGGTCGGCTTATTTTGAACATCAATGCTTTGCTCGACTATCGATTCTTCTTGCAAAACAACAGTCAGCACCAATCCCTTGAAAACTGCTTCTAATAACGACTAAACCAACGCAATGTCATCAACTTGCTTTTCGCAAAATTCTGCCCCAGTTATGACTTCAACATTTCAACTTGTGTTGTAAAAACTGCCCCAGTTATGACTTTCAAAACTTCAAACTACTTATCAAAAGCTGCCCCGGTTGCAATCTCCCACGTCTTCTACTTGTTTTGCAAAATTTGCCCCAGTTTCTATCTTTGGGAAAATTAAAATTTAAATACTAAAGGGTCGAGCCCGATGGAGGAGCCTACGTATCCCTCCTTGGGAATCAGACCGTGCGTAGTTCTGCTTACACAAAAGAGAATTTTCAAATGCTGGTGAAACCGAAACTCGATATGAGTTGCCTACGCTTCCCGCCTTGGGAAACTGGTTATAGTAGTTTGCTTACATAGAAATAGATTCAGACATTCATAACTTGATATTCTTTCTTTTCTTTCAACAAAACTAACAAAAGAAAATTACAATAGTTACTTCTTAATAATCCAAATAAACTAACTTCTGCTTCTGTAACTCTACTGCTTTTCTGGAACTTGATAGGTGCCTAAATGCCCTTCTTCGAGAAAACTCCCTTTGCATATGGAAAGATTGCGACAAAAGGTTCGCCAGTGCCATTTGTAGGTAGAATTTTGACCTGGCCAGAGTTAATCAAGGTCTCAACTTTCTGCTTAAATAAAGTGCATTCTTCAATAATATGCCCCTGCATCCCTGAATGGTAAGCACAAAATTTTCCCAAATTGTCAGGCTTATGTGACCAATACGGCTTTGACTCTATAGGATGTACCAAATTGAATCCCTTGAGCCTCTCAAACAATCTTGTGTAGGATTCTGGGAGCCGTGTGAATGCGAAAGCAGATCTTTTGGCGCGGTTTGACTGTGAACTTGGATTGACAATTACTTGCCTGTGTGCACTAGGTTCCCCTACTATGGCTGGCAAAGGTTTTGACATGACAGCTTTTCTTTTGTCTTTGGACTGTGCCTCAACCAATTCACACTTTCTCTTGTCAGAAATTATTGCAAACGACTCTTCTTGAAATTCTACAGATTTTCTTTTCAGTGGATTGCCTCTTGCAAAGGTCAGGTTCGGGAGTTCGTACTGCTTGACAAAGTTACGAGCTAAGTCATCCCATGTGAATTGCTTTCCAAGATCTTGTGTCGCAAACCATGTTAAAGCCGGCCCCGCGAGCGTCTTAACAAATAACCTCAACTTGATTCCATTGCTTTTTCCAAATATTGCCACCCAATCAGTGAATGCTTTCAAATGATCATGAGGATTTCCTGTCCCATCATACACTAGTGGATAAACCAGGTCAAGAAACACATTTTTCTTTTCTACTCCACCTAAGCCTGCTTGAGATGGTAGAGCCTTCCCATCCGCCATTGTGTCATTGTTCTCTTTAGCATTGGGAAGCCCTTCCCCGTTGCTTTTCTCATTGCTTGTTTTTTATGAGAAGCCACCAAATTCCTTCTCCAATAGGAATGCATGCAAATTAGGGAACTGCTGAGCATCACACTCAAATGCTGGAGCTACTTGCATTGTGGGAGGTGCAACAGTATAAATAGGAGCAACAGGAGCACTTGGTCCTGGGCTTGGCACATTACGCACTGGGTTGCGAGCATCCATGAGCGTGACAACCAATTCAGTAAGGCTATCAAGTCTCTTCTCCAAACTTGCTACAGTTGCTTCAAGCTTGTTAACCTTGTCTTGGTGGGATCCATCATTTTCAGTCAAGTCAATCACAGCAATTTGACGAGCCATAGGTCCTGATCTTGATGTTCAAATAATTAACCCTTTAGCAACGCATACCGAATTTAATAAATATTTATTAAAGATGAAACTGACAGGTCAACTTATTCCAAAATGGATAAATTGAGACCGTACTGAAAAGACCCAAAAATTTAGAGCAAGACACTTATTTTATTAAAGCAAACCAGGCGCGGAAACGCTTGTTTAACTCTGAAGTTATTTTCAAAAGGAAAACATACTTGCGAATACTTTGAAATATGACGCTAAACAATATTTTGAAAAATGACAAGACTGGGGTTAAGATAAACAAAATAACATTTAAAAGATGTTTTAAAATAATGGTATGCATGAATTCAAATGATAGATGAATGACTTCAAAAGCGGTTAACTTTTACAAAAGATAGGTTGAAGTAACATAACGTTAATCTTACCATACCGCTGAACAAATTCAATCACTGCGCAATCAGTGCCAACAAATTTCAAGCAAGATGCACATATTTAGCAAGTAATCGCATATTAGACAGACAATTTGACATGTGGCAAACACAAGTAATTGAGCGTAAATAAAATGCAAATGCTTCCTACCCTGCAAGGTGCCTCTTTGTGCCAGAGGTGGGCCTAAGACGCGCAAACAAGTGATAACGAAAAATAGTTCATGCCAGTTTTGAGCAATTCAGATTTAGAGTAAGCGATAAATAATAACAATAATCGATAACAATCAGCTCTCCGCCTCGACATTGCAATTCCAATATCCCAATTAACTTCCAAAAAGCTGGTGTCAACTCAAAATTCTAACACAGCTCATGCTCTCCACAACATCTGCACCAAATTTCTAAACCCAAATGCCTAAAACCTGAAAGAAACCTCTATACCTTTCGCAAACATCAACGCTCCACCAAGCACAACTCCCAATTGTTTTACAACATCCAGGGGTGAAATTTCCAACCGACTTTCACAATACCAGACTGCAAATCACGAAAGGCGCCAATCGGCCTTTCAAAAATAAAACCTCACTGGTCCTCGCCTTTAGCCAAACCTCTCAGCTTCCTAGGTTTTGCAAGGCTCACAGACCTTGTTCATAGGGCTCCTCACTGGTCCTCGGCTTTAATCAAGCCTCTCAGTTTCCTAGGTAGCCAGGACCGCACTGGTCTTTAAGGAGGGACCCCATTGGTCGTTTATAGACATAGGGGCTTCACTCTCCTAGTATGCGACAAGCATACTTCATTCCATAAGAATTTGCAGCTGGTTAGTCAACATGGGCCTGCACACACGCAAAGCCATTCACGAGAGGGACCCCACTGATCTTTTAAAGATATCAGGAGCTTCGCCTCCTAGATCTCACTACACCAGACCATCTCCAAAACACAAGCCAACCAAATCCGCCTAACTTTCCCCCCGACTACAATTCTACCTTGTTCACAAAAAGTCTGCATTATGATCTCAATTCTGCTAAATTCTTCCATTTTCTGACCTAAAGACAACATAGGAGACAAAATTCTAAATCTGATTTCGCTGAAAACATGGTTAGGACTGAGGATTCGTTATCACACAACACATAATATGCATTGTCGTTGGGTTCAAGAACCCGTTGACAAAAGGACAGTTTCTTAATTCCTGGAAACGGCATCAAGGACCGGGTCCAAACTAAGGTGTATATGCATGCATGACCTAATCTCCTTCTAAGAGTGGGCTAACGGTTGAGGCTGATTCAGACCTATGCGGGATAAACCTGGCCCCATAAACCAGTAAAACCGGCTATGACAAAACCAGGCAAACCATACCCCAACTAACTTTGGTAACACGAAAGAAATTCAGAGACCTAGGAAGGGCAATGCCCTTCCTGTATTATTGCCCGTCATGCGAGCCCCCCGTGATGAAATCGAGGAGATGAAAGAGAATTGACAGGCTCCATGAGGGAGGAAATATGAACGGAATGCGGACTATGCACAAATAAAAGAACATGCTTTAATACAATTCACAACAATAAATTCTACGCATACTAGTTTAGGCATGAAAACAAACAATGAGCTAAGCTACGCATACATACAATCAACACATATATAAATAAATCAAATTCGTGAAAATCTTTTGGTTAGAACCATTTGCGTATCCCCAGCAGAGTCGCCATGCTGTTGAACCCCAAAAATTATCCTTTCTTTAAGAAAAGACAGGTTTCGGGTATATTTCAACAAAATGGGATTCCAAAGGGTTTCTTTGGAGTCACCACCTAATTTAAGGATTATTAGGAACCTAAGTTAACTAAAGAGTGCAATTTATTTTTTATTTAAAAGAAATTAAATTAAAATCAGAGATTCTTAGGTAAGTGGTTCTTTTATTTCCGAAAGAAGGTCCCTTGCGGGAGCACTTTCGAAAATCCGCTAAATGCGGTTAATCCGGCGATTTTCACGAATTTGTTAAGTATAATAAGTATATAAAATTAATTTTAAATAAAGATGAGAGGAATAAATATAAATAAGACAAGATTTTAATTATGCTGATACATATACAGATAAATGACCAAATTTAAGGTTAAATAATGATCAATTGATTAATTAATAGAATGCGTAAAAGGTTAAATGAAGTTAGATAAATAAATAAAACAAACTAGATAAATAATTGGATAATAATAAAGGATTAATTAATTGATTGAATAAATAGATAAATAAATAAATAAATAAATAACTTAATTAAATAAATGAATACTTGTCAATTTTAATTAAATAAAGGAGTAAATGAATAATAATCGATTAATTAAATGAATAAATATTTAATTGATTAAATAAATGATGAATTGAAATTAAATAAATTAGATTACGTAAATAAATAAATAAAGGATTAAAATTTAATTAATTAACTAAATAAATAAATTAGATTAAATAAATAAATAAATAATTGAATATTAATATAATCAATAAATAAGTAATTCAAATGCAAATTATGACGAAGATACGATTTTAATCAAATTTTATTTTGCACTCATTAATGGACAAATGATTCTAAACATCCATAAATAAATTGGCGATTCGCAAAGAAATGATACAAAGTATTCATATAAAAACAATTTAAGTGATTTACAATAGTTATTCACAATTCAAATATCACTTCCGTCCTACAGGGCTACTAATCCGGTCTATGGGGAAATCTTATACAACATGCATTTTCTAAAGGAGCGGGGAAGGATCGAGTTTAGAAGATAGAACCCGAAAGCGCGATCTCAATCACTGAGCCTTGGACTTTGCGATTTTCATTTTTTCTTTCTTTTACATTCTCGGGGATATCAAGTCCCGAAAATGCGGAGCAGATCAAGTAACTTCCCAATGCACGCCATCCCAGTTTGTGAGTTTAGATCAACTCGTTCCCAAGAAGTGGATTATGCAAACAAAAAGAGGATAAGGATTAACAAATGGTCAAAAACACAATAATATATGAACAAAATGAAGAAATGGTCTTAACATTATGCAAATGTTTAAATGAATCTGCGCATACAGGTATGGAAGTACAACATCATGAAAAGAAACTTATACCAAATGGATGCACAATTTGCACCTTGGCACTAAGAGGATTCCCATTAGCTAATTAGTACTGATTAGTTAACGCTATTCTTATAAATAACTAGAAGTGATTATCCTTTATCAGGATTGTGCATTCATACAAAATTCGCATAGCTAAATACTTTCCTTAACCAATCAAAGTATTCAATCAAATTTCCCATTGCATACTGCCCGAGACACATTCTTGGGCATATTACAACATAGACCATCACAGATTCATTTGAACACAGTGAAGGAAAACAGAGAGTGTCAATATTGGATAAGTTAAAGAAAGTAGAGAAAAATTCTTAAAAGAAATTTGCGGCAGATACATTTAATTTCATATTGATCTAAGCATATGAAAAGAGTAAAGTCCCAATATTCGGCTAATATCACAAGCCTGCTCGGTGAAGACCAACATGACCAGATTTTATGCATTTGGCACATAACTTAAGAAAACTATGCAATCTACTTGATAAATAGAAGCTTAAGACCTCTTGAAGTTGATCTAAATTCAAGACCCCAAAGATATGATTTACTGAATAACTTTAGAAAGAAAACATCTTAATTTATCCCTTTCATTTCGAACTAACATTGCAATTTCTTAGGCTTCAAAAAAAAAAAACTAATAACAGACAACCTAAATGACCAAGACAACCAAGAACGATACCAGACCTTCATGCCCTAGCCCACACTGCCTGAAACTAACAATATCGACACATACACAGACAAGACCATCCTGAAACAACTCTTGGACATCTGCTATCCTAAACAAACTTCCACGAACCTGCCACCCCTTCAACTCCTACACCTCTTCATTTTCTTTTAACCTCCACAGACAAGCACCTGCACACAATCACACTAAACAGCCCCAAACTGACTCTTTCACACAGTCACAACCTGAACCAACCCTGCACATACCCACCTGAGCCTGAACTAACCAAAACACCCCCCTTGGAAACCCCTGCTATTACTCCTAATAAACTGCAAACCAACCAGAAACTGCAACACTCTCACACCTCCAAAAACCAACTAGACAATCCTGCCACTACTACAAACAAAGCAAGAACAAACCAGAAGCTGCAACATCTCTTCATACCCCTCTCACACCTCACAAACCCTGAAAACTACCTGAAACCTCTTCTAAACCATCTAGACAACTCTACTACAGACTTAAAGCAGCCCCTGCTACACCTGAGACACCCTGCACCTCTACAACTACTCCAGAAACAAACCAAGCAAACTGCAGCCCCTTGAATCAATTCCCTAATCACCTACACACTTCAAACTGAACCAGACACAACCTCAGTTGTATCTCAGCCCACTTACAACTCCCTCACTCACTTCACAAGCAACCAGGACTCTCTCCAGAACTGCCTACATCTCCTACTACTATAGCAGACCCCTGACAGATTTCTTGCAAATACCAAGGACATCCTACAAACAGCCCTTGACAGACCTACTCATACCAGGGATAAGAAACAGAGCAAGACTGAACTGAAACACTAAAAGAATACTTCAGGTTCAGCTTTTTAGCAGAAAGAATAAGGAAGAGACCTCTTAAAAGGAAGACCTGTTATATCTTTTAAAAATTTAACAACAAGGAGCAGATTTCAAGCCTAGACAATAGCCATTTAAGTCTTCAAAATACCATTTTTAATTTGACTTCTTAAGGCTTAAAACAACTAAAGAAAAGTTCAACTTTTAGGCTTATCATTACTTAGAATGAACAATGAGTTAAACCTGGTACATTGGTCAATTAAACCAAGAACCAGACTCAGGCAAAAACAGTCCAAGCAGTTTAAAAAAAAAAAAAAAAAAAAAAAAAAAAAAAGAAAAAGAAGGTAAAACTCTTCTCTAAAGATCACATTTTGCTTTTACAGATACCACTGAACAAATTAAACTCTAAATGAATTAAAACAAAGCTATAGACTCGACTAAATCATTCTCTTTATTTCTAAGCAGGCGGTAACTTTCAAGATAAGAATTCACAGCAAGATTTAATCATTTACACGATAAAGGTTGAAACTTGATCCATTATATAAGCAGGCTACAAATATCTACTACTGAAAAACATGCCAAGAAAAGTTCAATCCTTAACAACATTCAAACATTTAAAAAAAAAAAATTCTCACACAAGTAACTATAGTCGAACTAGAACCTAATCAGAACCAGCAAAGCAATAGCAGAATCTGATGCAGCCCGAACACGTGCTGATCAAGTGTTCGATCCACCGAGGAGACCGATGACAAGAAGCCAAGCCAAGCTGCTGCACGATGTGCACGTTCACTTAGCCTGGCCGAAGGAAAACAATTGCTCCGAAGCTGAGTGGCCGAGCTCAAGAATCGAAGGCATTATCTTCAGATTTGAGCCCGATGGCAAAGTGACCGAGGACAAGGAGCTCGAAGACAATTGAGTATCCGAAGGCAACAAGTGTGTGTTCGAGCAGACAAACGAGAACCGAAGCCAAGTCTTACCGAAGTCAAAATCTGCCGAACACATTTTAACTCAGCCCTGCGTGGCTTATTTCTATTGGTCAACTGTGACCTATTTACTAGTTTACCCTTAGTATTTCCTATATAAACACTGTTTCCTTTCATTGTACCTACCTAGTTTTTGAACATTGAATATTAATGAAAGTGCCGAGCACATTTCTTGTCTCCGTCGTGAGCAAAACCCTGTGAGGGATTTATGGACTTGTGGCTTTCGGTTAGTCCGATTGAACATTCCTCTTGATCATTCAGTTTGCAAGAGGCAATGTTCTCTTGAGGATTGTTGCATAGTATAGGTGATCCTTGTATCCCTTTCGATTGAGCTTTGAGACAGGTTCCTCACTGTTCTTTCGAAAGAAGCAAGTTTTGTCTTGCTTCTATCTTTTATCCTTTTGTTTGTTCTTCCGCGTTGTGCTAACAATCCCTTCGGGAATTGCATTGCACCAGAATCCCAATAGCTTATTAAAAATGAAAGCCAGAGAATAGATTATTACTTTTTGCCGTGCAGTGGGCTAGGGCAAGGATCTGTAGAAAATGACTCGTGCAAAGTCAACTCAAACCACGTCGACGACTCGAACACAAAAGCGATGACTCAAACAACGATGAAGCGACGACTCAAACAACGATGAAGCGATACGCAAAATCAAACAGAAACTGTAACACTATTTCGTTGTAAAAAAAAAAAACTAAGGAAAAATATTCATGTCTGGGTATGTTGCTGCCTCTCCCCAAAAAGTGGAACCCCCTTTAAAATGAACAAAATAAGAATATATACCTGAATTTTAGGGTTTTTGCCCGTTTGAATTTTCCAATCGACCCTTGCTCATTTTTTGCCTTTTCCTTTTGAGACGAGGGTGAAATGGTCTAATCCCTTTAGGGATCGTGCCATTACATCCTTATCTATAAGGAAATCGAACGTTGGAATGGATCGATGACTCGGATGAACTTGCTTTCAAAATGGACGATGGTGATTCACTCTCGTACTACCACCACAGCTTGATTGAAGTGGGGTCGCGGGGGGGACCATGGGGTACGAATTCCTGGCTGTTTGATGAGAATCTGAGGGAAAATTGGAAAGGAAATCGGGTATGGGGAAAACGGGTTAAGGGAAGAACTGCATTAGGAAAATTGGTTAACTGGAATGAAAAGCGTGTGTGTAGTGTATGTATATGTTTGCATAAGTAGGCCTGAATTTAGGACTTAGAACCATTTTAGCCTTCTTTATAATATAATTAAGTAAATAGAGGAATTGCAAATGGTAAGCTGAAATTAAGGCCACGCCTTGTAATTTTAGCCATTTTTAACTGAAATTTATCCATTACCTTTAATTTCAAGATTAATTTTATTCTTAAAATAATTAAGCTTTTAATTGAAAACCCCGGGACAAAATTGGGTGTCAACAGACTCCTCAACGCTAACCAATATGATAACGTAACCCAAGGCATGAAAATATATCATCAATATGCAATACAAGACTGCAGCATAGTAAGTACGCTTTATCGCCAATTATACATGAAAGAACCACAAGTGTAAGATATCTATAAAGCCTAAGACCATCAAAGAAGTGGTTGATATCACTTACCTCAAGTCTTGAGCTAATCCGGATATTGAATCACCACATTTTCTTTCTGAATCCTTTCAGAATGATCTCGCTCTAAGCCATATAAGGAGAATTGCACGTATAATTGATCATATTCATTTTTCCTCTATTTTTCATTCACCCACTTCACTTTCCATTTCACTTCCAAAACCCAACATAATTGACCGTATTTTGGTTGGCAATGACATATTGCTTATATTAATTCAATTGGATATGTACAATTACTTTCAGAGATCCTAGCTTAACATGATACCATAAGAATGTTTTGGTGAATGGCTATCCAATCATAGAGCCAATTTCGATACTTATTATTTATAATCACTGACGTCCATATTAAAGATGAATATATTAAGTACATGCAAAATGTATAAGCTATCCATCTTATCTAGAAAGGAGTTATAATTCAAATCTACAGTAACTATCAAGTACATGCAAAAGTATAATCTATCAATTTTAGCTAATCTAAAAAGGAGTGATAATTCAAATCTATCAATCTTATCTAGAAAGGAACTAAGGAGTTATCGATATAATGATGTCTTGTTTGTATCTCTGTTACTCATTTATTGTTTAGAAAATTTAATACTACTACAATTTCGTACTTTCTTTTTTGGGAGAATTTCAAAACTAACTCCTCAAAAGTAAAATAATTACAAATGAGGATCCATATTTCACTCATAGACCCCTTATTTTTAATTTACATAACATAACACTTTCTTATTTTTAAATTACATAACATAGTACTTCCTTATTTTTAAATTACATAACATAGCACCCCTTTGAACTAAAAACCCTAGGAGCCACTCCCCCACCCTCCCCGCCACTGCTCTGCCGACGGAAACCAAGCAGCCGGCGTCGCCGCCGCCTGGCGCGGTGGCCGGTGGCCAGAAAACTGAAAATCTACCGGATCTCATCGGAGTGCTTATTTTATTGGTGGATTTGTTTAAATAATTATGTTTTGATAATGTTATACACCTAATCTATTAAAATAATAAATTATACATGTAAAAATACATAGAAAAATGTGTGTGCAATACAAAAATATACACAAAAAATATAAATTTTATACAAACATCCATAAATAGTGCACAAATCAAAAATCTATACAACTTTATTCATTGTTTATACACGCGTATACAACTTTATACAAACTTACAAAAGTGCATAGAATATGTTTATTCACTGTATATATACACATATACATATCTATACATTTTTATACACGTTTACAGGAGTGTATAAACTTGTATAAAGATGTATAAAATTGTATAAACTCGCAAAAATTATTGTATACAGTGTTTCGGGCAGTTCTACACGGAATCTTAACAAATATACAAGATTTGTACAGTTTTATACAAGAAAAATACTAGATCTAAAGAGTTTTAACAAAAAACTAGTAGATCTCACCGGATTCTTATGAAAAATGTGAAAAAAGAAGAAAAAACATGATAAACAAATCCCTCACTGGAGTTTTTGACCGAAATATACAACAAAAAGTCGACATTATTATTTAAAAAGCAAAAAAAGAAAAAAAAACAAAAAAAGAAGAAGTGACGGTGGCGTGGCTACGACGGCGGCGGCGGAGGCAGTGGCTTGGAGGAGAGGGAATGGAGGTGAGGCAGCAGTGGAAAGGGTTGGGGGGGAGGCGGCAGCGTGATATTGTAAGGGGGAAAGAAAAGAGAAAAAACGGGAAGGAGGGAAAGAGAAAAGAGGAAAAATGAGGGCTGGGTTTTTTTTTTTCCCTTTAAATAGGGGTGCTATAGAGTGAAAGAAAAAATAAAAAAATAGATGGTGGTGGTTGGTCAGGTAAAGTAAGAAAATAAAGGTCTTTTTTAGTAATTTTCATGAGTAGAGTGTCTCTCCATGTAATTGACCTTTCTTTTTTTCAACTAATACACATAGGAATCTATTATCACTATAGAAATACTGCAAAGTAACACGATCAATGTAATGCATCTATATGCATATTAAGCAACGCGAGATATAAATAAAGAATTAATGTTGGCTCTTTCAAGCTAACATAATAGGATGCTGAGTTTTCTCTAAGGATATCTTGGAGAAAATACAAGTTGGATACAGAACTTTTATGTATCAAGATTAACTAAGAAAGTTGGATTTTAACCACTCACTTTTTTCAGATGAAGAAAACAAAGTGGAGTTAAGTTTGCTTCCACTAAATTAAGATAAATGGAGCTATCAAGAAGGTACAAAAGCATTGGCAAGGACGCAAGTTCGCTCCCCACTTTATCACGGGGCATTGGAAAAAATAGAAGGGGAAAAAAAGCAAAACCAAAACAAACAAGTACAAAATATTTTGTTTATTTAAAATCCTTTTTGTGGGAGGAGATGATTTCAATAAAGGGAAATTAAAGGTGCAATTTAATCCTTGAGAATAAACCAGGATATTCAAAAAGTAATTCTCAATAATGGTCCACTTTCTAGAAAATCAAAGGGGATATCTTGGACCAAGTGGTGGTGCATAAAAGGAAACAAAAATTGTGGTTTAACTGATGAACAAGTTATATTGAGATTATAATATTGAAATTATGATACAAGAACCAAGTGTTATAAAAATTATTTATTAATATGATAGATGTTTGGTTATTCAAATAATATAAAAATGTAATGTACGTGATATAATGTGAATATATTTTTATGCTAGATAAATTTAAACAAACTGTTATTTCTAATCTTAAAATGAGAACTTTGGGGAACAACATTGTTGGTTTATTTCGAAATTAATTATCTTGGATTGTTGTGTTATGCATTAATTGTTATATAAAAATAACACTATAATTAATTTAATCAATCCTAAATTGCCTATATCAAAATTAAAAGTTAAAACATAACACAAATAAATACTCCATTATCACATTTTATCTCAGCGTGTTATTAACCTTTGGTTTCTCTGTGGAACATCGTTCATAGGCACAAAGTCCTCAATTGGGACAAAAAACATGGAAAAATAAAAGGATTCTTAAATCATAGGATGCGTGCTGCTGTAGCCAAACCGTCAAACTCAAAAGCAACCAAAACAAAGTCAATACAAGTGGCTCCATTATTTATTTCTTTATTTGTTCGCTTGTTGGTTTAGCAGTCATAGTATTCTGGATGCTTATCATTTTATCCAGAGACAATTCTTATTCGGGGGGTATATTGTAACGTGTATATGTATAACCATAAAAACAATCTAAAGCAATAAATTAGTTTTGAAATTGTAGTGAATCAATTGTTAAATATAAGTTGATTTAAACTAATCCATATCAAATTCCACCATCTTCCTTTTTCCTCTTCCTTAAATTCTTGTTTCAAAAAAAATAATACTCCCTCCTATTTGACATACTTTTTATCATAGCCCGTCTAAAAAGAATGATAATCCCTCCGGTCCATTTTATTCGATCACTTTCCTTTTTTAAAAGTCAAATAATGTAAACTTTGACCAATATTTTGAGATATATTTATTCACCATATTAATATGACAACAATTGCAATTTGTAGTACTTTTCGTATAGTTTTTTAATATCTAAATTATAATTTTAAAATATTGACTAAATCTAGTTCAATTTGAATCCGAAAATTGTTCAACTCGACTCTCGAAAAGTGAAAAACATCAAATAAAGTGGACCGAAGAGAGTATAGTTTAATATTTAGCACTAGTATGTTTTAACTTAATGAGGTTATTCACCATCACACAAATATATGAATTATTTGAATCATAAATTTTTAAAAATTCATTTATGTAACAATATTTCTAATATTATCCAATAAATGAAGTATTAAAAATAAGATGTACTTAGATCACATCGCAACTAAAATATAAAAATATCTAGTCGAACTATTTCACATAAAATTTCCACTAAAGAGGTAGAGAAAAAGTCGACGTTGCACTAGGTGACCAAACTTTGATTTGTTTCATTCTAAAATTTCCTCGTATTACCGTATCAATCACTCTATCTATTTCCTAAAAACTCCTTTCAGGTCTTTTTCCCACTAACCCTTCTTCTCTTCTAATTCTTCTTTTTCAAGCATATCATATAACAAAACAAAAAAAATATCCTTTTTATTTTACATAATCTTACACTACCCCTTTTAATTATTTCAAAAATTGGTAACAAATTTGTAAAAAATCAAGAATGGCATATGTAGATCATGCTTTTTCAATAACAGATGAAGATATGATGATGGATGGTCCTCATGCTGAAAATAATCAAAGGGGTCCTTTAAAAGAGATAGGTCTTGCTGTTTCTCTTCTTGTTTTTGGTACACTTGGTATTGTTGTTGGTATTTTCATGGCCATGAATAAAGTTGGCGGTGATAGAGCCCATGGTATCTTATTTCTCCTTTAAAATTTTAATCTTTTTTTTTGTTTTCTTGGTACTATGATTATATCTTTAATTTATTTATGTTTGTGTTTTTTTGAGCTGGATTTAGCTTTGCATACTGTTTGAAATCTGATTTTCTGTGAAAAAGTATAAGTTTTGGAGCATAGTGTACAATACGTTTATGCCTTGTGGAAGAATTGTACTTGATCTGGTTGAGAAAACCTTAAAACATGATGTGCTACTTATACTGGATTAGAAAAATAGGGAAATATTTTAGCTTTGTTTATATTTATGGTTCCTTACTTTCTTTTTTGGCTATGCAAGTTAATTTAGAAGCTTAAAGGGTCTATGTAGCTAAGTAACTTAGGAAAGACATTGATTAATTGAAAATAAGGATATGCCTCTTTGTTGTACCAGCCATAAGCACTTCAATATTGTTTCTGGTTTATCCTTTCTCCTTGTTTCCCTTATAGAATGTTCACCCTTCCACTCAAAGTTCAAAACTTCTTTTGTATGTTTCTCTTTTGGTTTTATGTCATAGGCTAGTTTCGGGTCATAATCCTGGCCCGCAACACTGGCTGGCGATTAAATCAGTAGCCTAAGCTGGGTAATGCTTGTTGCCTTGTGTGATTGTGTCCCTTCTCTTGCTTTACTTCTTATCTTATCGTCGGGTTTGCAGTTATTTATTCATCTGATTTAGGAGTTTTATATTAAATGGCTCAATTATAGTTACTTAGTAATTATGTTCCAGCATGATCCGTGTTAGTTTTAAATCTTAAATAAGCTAGACTAAGATTAAGACATGAATTACTCATGCTAATCTGGTTGTCGATATATGGACATAACGTTTGTAACTGACACTGGTATGACCTTCATTTCTGGGACGGTTAGTTTACAAAGGTTCACTAAGTATATAGTTTACAAAAGTTTCTCTAAAAAGAATATGAATCATGAATTTAGTATATCTGCGATGACATGAAAATCTTCCCTCTCGTGGCAATATGAATTTGCTTGTATTTCTGATAACTTAGTCCTTTTCTACTTTCATGGTTCTGGTCTTTTTCTATGCATCGTTAAAACATATATCGTCAAGTGTCACTGGAGAGGGGAAACTCCACATCTATCCTTTGCTTTACAGTACAATCCTAGACAGTCCCAGCAAGCTGGCAGCCTCCTCTTTGCTCAGATTTAATCTATGACGAACTTCCAATGAGAGGAAGGGCAGTTTTTCGTTAATTAGAGTTGGTACAGTTCTGGTTGTAGCTTGGGCATGTCAAATGGATACAGCAATAAACATTCCTTTTTTATTTAAAGTGAATGTTTGTCTTGCCATTTTTCTCTATAACTTTCTACACATTATTGTAATGCAGGGCTATTTTTTGCTATACTGGGGGCAGTTCTGTTTATACCGGGGTTCTACTATACAAGGATCGCATACTACGCTTACAAGGGTTATAAAGGTTTCTCTTTCTCCAATATTCCTCCCGTGTAGAATTATGGACGGTGTCGATACAATGTACAGCTAGGTCATTACCATCATGTCATTCCGGTGTTCTACACTTTTGCTCTACTTTGATAAGTTTGTAAACAAAGTGAATCTTTTAAACTACAGTGTTATTTCTTGTATGCTAATAGTTCGCCTGGGAATGAGAATGACAAAGATCCAGTTCTAGTTTGGATGTTTACCACTAACTTGCTCTAATGCTTAGAATACAGTTGGCAGACAGGAGTTTTTAATTGTCTTGACATATTGGTGGAATAGTACGAAGTATTTTAGTCAAATGCTGAATTTGATTATCTATATTATATGCATCTACACAGACGCCAAAAAGGTTTTTGGTTTGATGTTCCAGAAGAGCAACATTATTCCTCGAAATGAATATACTGTTGTAGAAAATAGCCCTTCTGTGAAAACAAAATAACTTTGACAACAATATTGGAAGGCATAACTGGACAAATTTAGTGTAATATGGGGTAGTGCAGAATCTTTAAAGGGTGTCAAACTATAGTATCTATTTGCTCCAATTCTGAAGCTTGTCATACAATGATGAGATGGCTACATGATTGATTCTACTGCTAGAGCCAATCTATATCAAGAATCTTGTTTGTCAAAATCCGCATAGGAATGTCAATGTGTAGGCTATGATTGTGTTTGGCTGCACTCTTCTTGACTCACATATCAGCAATTTCTTTTCAAATGTCAAGCCATTCAAATGTAGCATCAGTTGTTTCAACTAAAACAATTTATGTCTCTAGTTTTCAAATACTATCAAAACTCCACAAATATCCAGGCAACTCTCACTTTTCAGAAGAAAATCCTAATATTCCTTACTAAAACATCCCATCTCATGTCTTGTTTTTCTTGTTTGTTTTCTTGAACGATGACAATAGACATGTAAATACTGATGGCCATAACAGAATAAACATCCGTCTTTGATTCCAAGACATTGAATAAACAAAGCAGTGCGTGTAGGCTATAGATATGCACATTTGTGTATGTCTTGTTTTATGGAGGGTTCATATAACGTTTATAACCATGCTTAATACTGATTCCTGCTGGTAAATGCTGGGTATATGTGGAGAGAGAAATCAGACTACTTTGACAATTGAGATTAATCAAACAATCTACATTAGAGTCCTTTCCCTGAAACAGTATGTTGTAGAAAGTTGGCCAAGATCATGATAAGGTAGGACTGAAGAGATGGTTGATTCTGTTAAGCCAATGTCATAGCTGATTAAACTCCAAACTCAACTAACACACTTCTAAAATATAGTATTAATCATCTCAAGATAACATTCAACCTGTTCAAACATGCCATGAACAAAAAATTCAGTGTTCCAGCACGTGTAAGGCATAACTGTCGAATAATACAAACAAATATTGAATCGATCAGATTATTATAAACATATGCTGCCGAATCCACCATCAAAACGGGCCTTTTAGTGCCTTAGTTTTATCAGTAGTTATGCACCTGGAAGTGCTTTGTCAGATGTACGACGCATAGGATATTTATTTATCTGAAGTTGATTGCACATGTAATCAATTCGATTTCGACACAAGCACTAAACTTTTAGTTCGCCAAGTGATTACTCAATTCTAATGCAGAGGTTGTACAATAATCATACATAGTAAAGTAATTGTTAAATGGCGAATAATAATATAATAAATGTTTATGTAGAAATGCCTATTTAAGAATGTTGTTTATCTTCGAGCACTTCTATCCAGCTACAATCAACACATTTTATTGTGTATTGATTAATATCTAGTTTCTCGTCATACGCACAAATTATAGAATATGAGATGAGCAGAACTTTGTATCCAAGCTATTTTTCTTTATGTATTCAATCAGACGACACTTCATTTCATAGAGCATTTAGGATTTGCTACACCAAGATCTCATAGAACAATTAGGATTTGCTACACCAGGATCCCGTCGACGGCATTGATGAGATTTCAGTTTACTGTTAGCCTTAGCAAGACTAACTGCTTTCTCAATGAGGGCTAGTGAGTAGTGACGCTTTATAAATATGGTACCATTGGCTCTCATGTTGCTGCTTCATTCTGGTAGGGCAAAAACTAAATCTCTTGTTTGAAAGAAACTGTTACCAGTTGGATACAAAGTACAGACTGAAAACCAGCATTATAAAGTTTCCAGTGTCCAGTAACAACACTTGCAAGTACACAGACTTTTGCTTGAATAAAAGATAACAGAAAGCTTTAGCTTCAAATGAATAACTTCAAAAGGGGTAACGCCTACAGCACAACATTAGCTGCTGCAGCATAGCAGCTAAAAATTTGAGACAATCACATTCTGATACGTTCAAAAAAAGAAGCTTCCATGCACCAGAACGTCTTGTCTAAATTACATATATCATACATGTAGTATATTATGTGAATGCATATTCTGCAGGCAACTTTAAGGCCAGGGACATTCCTGCACGATGTTTTTGACCATCAACAGAAAGCATGGATCGTAAGACACCATTGGCATATCATACATTCTCTAATTTGTTAGCTGCAGCTTTTGCTTTTTCTTCAGCCTGGTTCTGCACAGAAAACATTTGATAAATATTCAAGAACTAAACAAGAGGGGATATTAAGACACCACATAACCTCAAATGGTAGAATTTGCAAGTTCAGTAAAAGTAGCATTGGAAGTTCCTGATGCTGCTTTATCTTGACTCAAGCTATATGCAGTAAGCTTGTACCTCATATAACCAAGAGAAACATTCCCCCGCCCCACCCAATGTTACAGATTTACAAAAAAATGATGCAAGAACACTAGAGTATATGAGAACAAAGAAATTGGTAGCACTTGCTTCGAGGTCAAGCAGGCTAAATGGGACTGATATTAGCTCTGTGAAAATGGATCTTTTTCTCCTCAATCAAAGATTAACACATAACATAAGAGACATAACTTCTTCAATCTATGCTCACGTAGATACACCCCCCCCCCCCCCCAAAATTCCCCCAACCTTTAACCTCTATACTCCCCAAAAAACTAGCACCATCCTCCCTTAGTCACCCACCCCCCAAAAGAAAAGGATATGAAGATCGCAGAGGCATGGTATCTCTATGACTTGGAAAGAAAGGAAAAATCAAAACTTTGAAGCAAACACAAACTTTGCGAGAGCTGACGAAAATATTCATGAAATGGAGGTGGAATGAGTTCCAAGCAAAGACAGTCACTTGTCCAAAACTTGCAACAATTATGTTCTTGATAAAAGTGATTAGCAGTACCTTTCTAGCCATACACAATTACATCCATCATGACAGTAGGTACCAGTTTCGACATTAATCTCTTAACTATGTTTCATGGACATGTTTAAAAATATGCATCCGATACGAGGAAGTCCATGTATCAGGTAAAATTACAAGCAATCTTTTGCTGGATTTTAAATTTGGAAGAATCCACACAAAATACCACACATTTCACACCAGTCCGACGCATATATCCTCAACCAAAACTGTGAATATTTGTCATTGCAATGATTTAACGTAATTTGCACCAAGCAGAAGCATAATACGAAGGTAAGGTCAAAGATCATGACCGGAAAGAGATGCATCCCCAAGTAAGAGAAAGTATATGTTTCCTATGGCACAACTACAGCATACCAACAACAACTACTATGCCTCAGGCTCAGTCCCAAACAAGTCGGGGTTAGCTATATGAATCCACACTGACCATGTTACTCCATTTTAATACATCCAACTATAGAACACTAAACTTAAACATTACTAAACCATAAAGTAGAAATCAGACAAATATCACTTAGAAGTCACATAAACTTATAACTTGGTACATCATACAGACCCAAACCTTACCCCACCAACACCAAACACTAAAATTCAGCAATAAACACAAAAACAAATATCGGAAATAAACATAAAACTTACAACGCCTTTGTTCTCATAGTAATCATCCAATGCCCACTGATACTTTGACTGATTCAACCCAAACCAGTATGCCACATGTTCATCCAAACTTGCATGAGCTATAAAAATCCATTAACAAATTAGATTAAGACATAATTCCAACAAAAAAAAAATGTAAAACATAAAAAGGAAAAATTAACATTTTGAGCTAAAAGATTAAAGAATACTCATCATTGCAATCAAGATCTATAAAAGAAAAACTAAAAAAGACAGAATCTTTAAACACAAAATGCACTAAAGTTACAATCTTTTTATCCTTTTATCAAAAAAGAGTCAATTTTTTCCCTTAAAATGAAGGAATCAGATACTTTCCCTTTTAAGTTTTTAACCAAACAAAGCAAAATTAAGCTATAAAGGTAAATTTTTTTAATTAATTAAATAATTACCATTTTGAACTTTAGCAAGAGCATTCCAGAAAAACCCAAAAGAGGAGTGAGATTTCATAGAGGGTTTATCATACTGCATTGGTGGTGACCAAACCGGACATGTCTTTTCGACCTGAACCGGTGGTGTCTGAACCGGTTTTGACCGAACCGGCGGTGGTGTTTTAAGGTTAGAATCAGCCGGTTTTTTGGGTGATTCAGCAAAATCAGGCTTGGGTGTAGCAGGAGGGGTCATGAAAACAGTGTATGGACCGATTTTTCCGATCCTTGGTGGAGGTGTAGATTCACTGTTTATTGGCATTCTTGAAACTTTATCTTGCAATTTTAACAAGCTTAAAGAAATGTGAGTTGTTGGTGTTATGAATTATGGGATTTTGTTGGATGAATTGTGTGAAGAAATTTGGTTTGGGTGTTAAAAGTGTGTGAACTGTGAAGAGTGTGAGAGTACTGCAAGTGCAAAGTAGAAAGTGAGAGTAAAGTGAAGGGGTAGTGTGGGGTTTTGGAGTTTTAATTAAGTGAAGGGGTAGGGGCGCCGGATTCGATGCTGGCGTGAGGATCTTTGTCTGCTTTTCCTTCTACTACCAGTACTTTGTAGTATTTCCTTATCTTTTTCTTTCTATTTCTTGATTGTCGCATTCATTTGAAAATGATACTGCTACTAGATTTAATCTTCAAATAAATCATTATTGGAGTATTGTATTTTGATTTTTGATAAACTATTACTCCACTATTATCATATTATTTTATTATTTATATAAATAGAAATGTCGAGTTATGTTAGAAGAAACTCTTTTGTCAAACTCATAATATTGTATTTTGATTAATTTGAATTCGTTGTTGTGCGAGAACATGCTACAATCAAATATGTATTTCAATAGTCAAACCTAAAACTTTTACTTTAAGGTTGAATAAATTCCTTTGATACTCCATATCCTTAGTAGTTGTAAAGACTTGACATGATCAACTTTTCGAGTTGATTTTTTGCATAACATACATTAATGATATAAATGATTTCACATGATTGCTATAATTTATTATATTATAGAAAGTAACTTATGATTTATTTTAAGTTACCAATTGATACTTAATGACTAGAGTATATATATTTAAAAGATACTCCCTCCAATCCTTTTTTACATACTGTCTCAGAAGTAGGCGCACATATCATAAGGGTCAGTCAAATCAATAGGAGGTAGGAGTACTATTTGTTTTAATGACGATATGTTGTCTTACCACCAAGAGATGTGGTTATCCCTATACCTTTAATCAAAGATTTTGAATTCGAGTCATGGGAATGGAAAAAAAATTGATAGGAAGTGCTCCTCCCAAAAATGATCTTACGCGGCTCGAATTCAAATTAGTCGGGACTCCAATGAGGGGTAACAGACACCGGATGAGAAATTAGAAAAAATATATTTTCTTAAAGTAATAAAGGATGCCAATCGAAAGAAATAATGCTTTCTTGGTAGCCGTTTGGTCATATATACCAAAATAATCTTTGAGTAAGAGCTTTTTAAGTTGAGTTGATAGATTCTATCTTAAAGTTGAAGCTCTGTTTAGATATGAATTTTACTTGAAATAAGTAAAGTTTTATGAGTTTAAAAAATTGTTTTATTGAAAACTTAAAAGAGTGGTTTAATGAACTGGTGCAACGTGAATTTTTTCAGGCAGCAACTCGCTCGCCTCAACGAGCTAAGCCAGTGAGTGTAGCTGAGGGTGTAAGGGAGATGCGGGTAGATTTTTGCTCGCCTCAACGAGCATCCCTGGCGAGCGAGGAATTGTTAGGCGCGCGTATGAGAAAATACAAGGGAGCGGGCAGATTTTTAACCTACTCAATGAGCTCCTCAACGAGCTATTATGTGAGAACTATCACTTCATTTTTTTGGCTCTACTATTGGATGCTTCATTAAGGATACAATGCGACATATTCAAGGATTCTTTTCAAGATTATTTCTCATGATTTTAATCAAATTCTTAGCTACTATATATTTTATTAGTTTTTCTTACATATTATTCTTAAGTAGTGTGGTGATTCACGTAAAGCATTGATAGTTGTATATTTTATATATTTTTAAATATATAAGTTATTAAATATATTAATATCTTTTATATATAATATATAATATTATGTTCAATATGTGTAAATACTTTTAAAAGATATTGCAGGAACAGAGAATGAAGAAAATAGAAGAAAATAGTGAGCATAGAAGAGTTGATAGCATCCACCGTGAAAAAGGAAGACAACAAATGCATAATTGAAATACAGTAATGGCATTACTGATTCAGAAATGGCATTATTGTTCCAGTAATGGGATTAATGATCCAGAAATGGCATTATTATACCAGTAATGGAGTTACTGATCCAATAATGACATTACTAATCAGTGATGGCATTATTAGATTGAGTAATGGCATTACTGGAGTTTTGGTCTGGCTTGACTCCGTATAAATAGGTCGACTTCTTTAGTGAAAGAGGGCAGATCACATCTTCTGTGTAAAAACACATATCTCTATTGGCTTTGTTTTAGCTTTATAAATTATTTCTTCTTTGTAGGAATTTTATTTTTTTTTCTCCATAATGGAGTAATTTTCTTTGGTTGGGATATTAGTTGAAGCTTGATAAAGTTTTTATAATGGAAGTCTTGATTTTATTATATTCTTATGTTGGGGTTTTCTCTTTACCATCTTTATACACCAGGATTAACCATAATCTTTATCTTACTTCTTTCAATTCTAATTCGCACAGAGGAGTTGACTCAAATAAGATTATTGATTTAGTACAAGCTAATTGAAAGAGGTTTTGCTCACTTGGTGTACTCAACTAAGATACTTCTTGTTTAAATCATTACTTTAGTTGGTTAACTACACTAATCGAAAAAGGTGTTATTAATCAATTATTGTTTAATGTCACTGACTATCAATAAAATTAATAGTATAAGCGTGAGTGGTGCTATTAATATATTGTGGTTAAGTGAAGTGGTTGTATTAGAAATAAATGATCATTATTTGAACAATGTCTCTGTTTCACTGTCAATCGATTAACTACATTAATTGAAAGAGATGTTATTAATTGGTTACTTTATGTGATTGGTTGTCTTAGAAATAAGCGATCATGTCATTAAACAGAGAAGAATTAATGAAATTTTGATTTTATTATAATAGTTTTCTCTTGTTGATTTAAAGTATCCCAACCTTTATTTTTATCTTTTATTTATTTAAAAAAGTTCAAAAAATATTTACTCTAATGTTATTTAATTTTTAGGACTATTAAACAATTTCCATCTCACAAAACTAGTTTTCGCAAATAGTGACAAAGATAATATAAATCTGTAGCCTAGGTGGTTCCAATCTTTGTGGGGCGATATCTTGAACTATATACTATACTTTGACAGAGTAAAATTCTATACTCCCAGAGCTCGTCGAACATATTATCCAAGTGTTAAATTTGCCTCAATTGGTAGTATTAGCATTGTACGATGCTCAACCCAATGATGTGAATGCAATGTTTGAGTATTTTGCTATAGTACCACTACTTAGAGCCTGTTTGGCCAAGCTTCTAGGGAGCCAAAAGTGCTTATTTTAAAAAATCAAGGTGTTTGGCCAAGCTTCTAGGAAAAAATAAGTGCTTTTGAGTGGCAGCAAAAGCTGTTTTTCTGCTGTGGGGAAGAAGCTGAAAAAAGTAGCTTTCCCTAAAAGTGCTTTTGAGTAGAAGCAGAAGTTGTTTTTAATTTCTATGATTCCAAAAATATCCTTACCAAAAATACTTATATACCTAATTACCCCTGTATATTTTAACCTAATGATTATAATATATAAATAGTACATTACTTTTTTAATCAATATTCTTTTTATGTGCACCTACATCACTATTGTTACAAACTTTTAATCAAATAATATCTTTTTTTAAGGTATAGATCAAGAATATTCAATTATGAATACTTATATTTTGGAAAAAATTTACTAAATAAAAAAAATTAAATATAGTGTTTGAGAATAAATGTTTAAAATCATTCATCTAGTTAAATAATTGCAAGTGAGTCTTTAAATGTCCTTACTCGTAATTTAACACTCAAAAGTACTTTTTCAAAAGCTTGGCCAAACATAAATTACTACTCAGTTGTTGACAGAACTGCTTCTCAGATGAGTTGGCCAAACACAAACTGCTTTTCTCCAAAAGTACTTTTATGAAAAGCACTTTTGAAAATAAGCACTTCTCAAATAAGCAATTTTCAGAAGCTTGGCCAAACAGGCTCTTAGGCATTATTTAGTCTTAGCAAGTTTATATTAAGACTGAATTTATTGTTTTTATTTGTTTATTATTAATAAAATTAGCCGCTAAGCTATATGCTTAGTGGTATTTTGCTTTTTAAAAAAAGAGTGGTTTAAGTAATTTTTTTAAAAAAATAATTTTTAAGAAAATATCAAAAAACTAACAATTTTTTATGGGCAAACACACAATTTTTCAAAGTGAAATGCTTTGTATAGACAAACGGATTTAGTTTTTAAACAAGCAAAAATTTTGGAACAAAAATTTTGCAAGAAATTTCATCACATCTCCTAAAAAGTGATTGATGCTACCTTTTTGTTCCCACTTAAGACGATTTTAACAAAATGACCTCCGTTTTATCCATAGGCATCACTTCAAGTTATGAATCGATCAGTACTACTTCTTCGAAAAAGATTAAAGGACAATTGTTGCTTGCAAGAATATGAGAAGAGATTGAATGAGCAAATGTTGTCCATGCAACACTTCAAGTTATCTAGGTGAATGTGGGAAGAGATTAAAGAACAAGTATTGCCTATACAAGAGTAGGCCAAAGGCAAGTGCTGCCTCTTATGTGGTATTTATGAGAAATGGAGGGCGGTACATGGGCGTTATTATAAGATTTTGTGAGGATATTTTCATTTAAAATTTATTCATTAAACTTAACGGAGGTCATTTTTATAAAACCATTGTTAATGAGGTTAAAAAGGCAAATCACTGCCTATGGTGCCATAATTTTGCAATTCGCTAAAGTGTCCGATAAAGAGGACTAGAATGAATATATTTATAATAAGGAAAAATTTACCAAAAGTGACTACCCTAATAGCTAAATTGAAAAAAATACTGATATTTTTAAACATTTACAACACATAATAATAAAATAACAATACTTTCTCATTTCCCCCAAATATAAACCCTAATTTCTTCCTCTCTCCTTCTCTCTTCTCCTTCACTCATCCACCCACCCCACCCGTCGCCGTCACCCCTCCTTCATCGGCTACCAAACCCCATCGGCGTTGCTCCCTCCTTCTCTCCTTCTCCCTGTTGTCGTGTCGCAGATCTGCCCTGTCGTTGTTGCTGCCACCGCAATGCAGCGGCGCTGCTCCTCGCGGCGGTTCTGCTTCACTGCAGTGGTACGCTGCTCCGATCTTTGTGTTTTCGGTGGTTTTTTCCGATTTGGTTCATTTTTTTTCGTTTTGTATGTGTATAGCATGTATATATTTGTATTTTTTTGGTATAAAACACCTATGTTCATCTCTGATCTGCTATTTTTTCCCTTTTTGTATGTGTATAAATGTGTATGTATTAGTATATTTTGTATATTTTTGTATATGAATGTCTATATCCACATTTTTGTATGTGTATGTGTATGTGTTTGTATATATGTGTATGTTGTTGTATGCTTGTGTATATGCATGTCTAGAATGGATAGTTATTTGTATTTGTGTTTTTGTATATTTTTGTATGTGTTGTGTATATCTTTTGTATGTTTGTGTATATTTGGTTATGTATAATTTCAAAACATTAAATTTTAAAATTTTGTAATGTATATATGTTTATTTTTGTATGTTAAATCTTGTATATCCACAAAAAAAAAAAAAAAATCCGGTGGTGGTAGCGGCGGCTGGCCGGCGCCGGTGAGTGGTGGCAGCAGCCACCAGACAGTGATGGGTGGGAGAAGGTAAGGAAGAAGGAGATGAAACCCTAATTTGAAACTTGTATATGGAATATAAAAAAATTATTGCTATATTTTGTAAAGTGATAAAGTATTACTATTTTCTGTAAATATGGTGTTAGAATTATATATTTGTATAAATATCCCTTATAATAACATGATTCTATTAATATTTCCTATATCGTCCGTGCACACAACTTAAACTCTAGTTATAAAATACTTTTATTTTCAGTTAATGTGATTAACATGCACATGGGGGACCCTAAAGAAAAAGGATCATTGATTCTAAAACCTTGTCACATTGGAATCCAATTTTAACCAATAACCATTATCCAATTGGATCCCCTCGTAGAAAATTAGGGGGTAATTATATAGATTTGTTCATTCAATCTTTAATTTATTGTACTAAACTTACTAAACTATTTTTATAATGAGAAACTCGTAATATTCTTCCTAAGTATCACTAAAATTCATTAACATGTTTAACTCATAAGCTCTGAACTTGTGGAAATATACGCGATTGCGACGCCTTTTCGTCATTATAATCATGACTTCAAAGAATATTTAGGCAAAAATGGTTAATTTTTTTCATTTCAAAGAAATGCTTTGGTGACTTTCTGTTAGTATAGTGGTACTATCAAAGTTGATGACTTTTCGGTCGTAAATTTTTTTCAAAAAAAAAAAAAACACTCAACAGCATTGGTGCAAATAAAATAACTGTTAGTAATCTCATGTGAAATTAATCCAAAAAAATTTGAATTAAATCTAAATATTATATTCTAAATTTGTGATCTAAGAACAGTAGTGCTCCGTATTTAGAAATTTAAGAACATGATGACAAATGTCAAATTCATCATATCAGTACAGAAGAATTTTTTTAGGGGTTTTTCACATATATACAAATATATATCCCTATATTACAAAAAAATAGCAATATTTTTCAAATCATAATACATAGCATTATTTTTTTCTTACACAGTTTTACAATAATCAAGATATATATATTTTTTTTTTGATAATTACACTTGCACCCCACTATCCTAAAAATCCTAAACACTTTCTCCACTTCCCCCAAACAAACCAATCGCCACCCCCATTCCCTTCTCTCTTCCTTCACCCTAAAACCCGTCCAAATACACCCCATATTCATCTCCACCATTTGCTCCTTCATCTCCGCCGCCGGAATTCTACCAGATATACACACACCCATCACCATAAAAAATTGACTGGAAAATCCATCTCCGGAGACCCCATATTCCTCGATCCTCCTCTGTTCTCTCTGATTTCCTAATGCGACTGAGAATGGGGGATTGGTAGCGACAACACTGTCACTCATCCCTTCTCCACCATCAGTCCGCTTCTGTCGCTTCTGCCTCATCGAAAAAACGCCGAGTTCCGGCGTACTTGTTCCTATTCCTTGGTCAATGTTCTGTTTATTCGAGGAACTTGGTTCGATACCGTTTGGGATTTTGGTTCTGTCTTCATGCCCGCAAAATCTGTTCACCGGCTATTGATGCAATTATTTCTCCATTTCTATGTTACTTTTATTTGTATTGATTGGTTATATGCTAATACTATGATTTATTGAATATGTTTTGTTGACTAACTAGTCTTGTTGTGGTTTTACATATTTAGACTGTATTTTAAATATATACAACATTCTGTTGGTTTTGAACGGATGCTACAGACACTTCATCGTATGGATCTTTGAAGAGACATTATACAGTTTGTGCCTTTTTCCGATATGTATTGTGTGAACATCGATGAAACAGTCTAAAACAACGAAGAAACAGTAAGAAACGGTGCTGAAACAGTATGAAACAACGCTGAAAAAGAATGAAACAACGTTGAAACAGTCTGAAACAGCTAGGAAAATAGTGTGAAAATATGTAAAAATAAAAAATAAAAAAAAATAGTGTGAAACAACGGAAAAAGGGTGAAATAGTTTAAAAACAGTGAGAAGCAACGATTAAACGATTTGAAATGGTGCTGAAAGAACCTAGATATAGCGAGATACAGTTAGATACAAAGCAAAAATAGTGTAGATACAGCGAGATATAATGCTCAAACAGACTGAAAGAAATTGTAAAAAACAATGGGAACAACACAAAAAAGGTGAAATAGTTTAGAAACGGTGAGAAACGAGGTGGTTGGTAGTTAAAATACACCGAGATACGAGGTGGTTGGTAATTGAGATATAACGAGATACAGCGAGGTACGAGATGGTTGGTAGTTGAGATACAACGAGATACGAGGTGGTTGGTAGTTGAGATACAATGAGATACGAGGTTGTTGGTAGTTGAGATACATCGAGATACGAGGCGGTAGGTAGTTGAGATACAACGAGATACGAGGTGGCTGGTAGTTGAGATACATCGAGATACAATGAGATGCGAGGTAGTTGGTAGTTGAGATACACGAGATACAACGGGATACGAGGTGGTTGGTAGTTGAGAAACAACGAGATACAGCGAGATACGAGGTGGTTGAGAAAAGATGAGAAAAAGTCAAATTGGGGGAAATGGGAGGATGAAACGTGAACTTGGGGGAAATTGAAGGAGTAAAAGTGAAATTGGGGGAAATGGTGGGATGGAAAGTGAAATTGGGAGAAATGGGATGAGGAAAAGTGAATTTGGGGAAATATTGCTATAATTTGTAATTAACTTTTCCTTTCCTCTATATTTGTAATTTTGCTAAAATATTGCTATGTTTTGTAAATAACTAATAAAAACTTTTATGTAAAATTCTTTTTTTTTTTAGAGTTGGGAACTGTCACGACCCAAAATCCAAATAGGTCGTGAGGGCACCCAACTAACCCTGTCGGGCGAACCCACTTAATTATTAATGAATAATATAAGCTTTTCAATGAAAAATATAAATATCTCAATATCATAGAATAAAATAGAGATCATTCCAACAAGAAAAGGTTTAAGTACTTCCCGAATCATGAACATCTAAGAGTGTCGAATAAGTTATACAACTCCAAAAATTTAGGGAATACATCACAGGAAAATATAAAATATATAGGCGGCCACCACGGACGATGGGTTGGCTCACCGCTAATAAAGGAATGCTCCACCTCGATCAACCACGATGCGCGCTGGTAGATGGTGTCGAATCTGTAAGACATAAATAAACCAACAAAGAAAAGGATTGTGGTGAGTCGAGTAATTCAATAAGCGGGGACGTGGCTCCAAGTAAACTAGCACACAAGGCAAAATAATTCAAAGATAATCGAAAGTAAAGAGAAACCGTTCAATTAACTATCAAGTAATGTTCATATTCCATCATCAAGTACCACGACACTTTCATTGTAACTCGGGGATAAATACATAACTACGCCATACTACAACAATATGCACGGAACTACATCGTGCTATGATAATATGTATGGAACTACATCGTACGTCAATAATATGTACCGAACTACATCGTACCACAATAATATGCACGGAAATACATCGTGCCTTAATAATATGTACGGAACTACATCGTACCACAATAATATGCACGGAAATACATCGTGCCTCAATAATATGTACGGAACTACATCGTGCCACAATTACTTGTATAGAAGGATATATTATATATAGGATGTGGAGCAAGTTCACCAAGAAAGCGAAATACACTTACCTCGGTCCGAAGCTCACTAGTTAGTCAACGATGGTTTTTCCTCTTTCGAATCTCTTCCCAACGTTCTCACTCTATTAAAGAACGTAATACAATCAATACCAAGTCTAATGATTAAACATTACAAACCTTAAGCTAAAGGGGTTAAGAAATCAACTTAAAAGTTAACCCCGGGACCTCCCATGGTCAAACCCCAAAATTGAACTTACAATCGAGCTACCCATAACCGCACGAGTATAAATATATAACTATGTCTCGGTCTTGATATGAATTAGAACGTCAAATATCAATTTCACTAAATGGATAACTTAGGGTCGAATACCACTTTATACTTCTCAAATATCACTCCATTGAGGAGAAACATATATTCTCTCATATGATCAATATAAGATTACATATAGTCAATATAATAAAATTATAGTTCAAAAATAATAATCACAATTGGTTAGAAGAGAAAACAATGAAATAAATCAACTTAATGCGAAACAGAGACGAAACTAACGTTGCTTTAGTTTCAGCCAACACAATTGGAACAGAGCACACCAACAAAAGCCAACGCAATTGGAACAGAGCTCACCAAGTTTACCATACTTAATGAAAGGCGTCAACAAATTTACTACATTTCATCTTAATCCTCACTTTTCACAAACCTCTAATCATCACTAACCATTGTCATCATTATTCAATTCCCATCACGACATAATTATTACTCTTTTATCCTATAATTTAAGTATAGCTAACCAGAAAATACGAATCTATTTGAATTGCTACTGAAATAAATACACTAGTAGGAAGAGACTTACTTGATATTTGATCAATTTGAGAGCTCAATTGCAGAGGCAGTGACGGCTCCTCATTTCATTTTTTCCCAATTTATTTCTCTTTCTTTATCCTTGGTTTCTAACCCTCAATGTCAAGGTATGGTCTTTTATATGTCATAAAATGGACTAGGAATTAGTTATGGGCCTCATTTATTATTTTGACTAAGTTAACATTGTTCAAGATCCAATAATAATATGTCAACTTGACCCAATAGCCAACTAATTATTTATCACACAACTTATAGAAATACATTTCATAATAACCCACTAGAATAATCAAATTATAGTTAACAAAATGAATATAAAAATGTGGATCATTACAGGAACTCCAAAATGGGTTACTGACATGACAGAATTATGATACACAGGAAAGGAATTTTTATAATTGGACTCATTTAATAGGGCTTAGCGAAAAGACCCTCCACTTATTTAATGAATACTATGAAAATATCCCTCAACACCTAATTAATGAAGCACGTTCTTCCTCCTTCGCTTTCCAGGTAAATTGCCTTCAGTCTTGGCAGGAAACACTTGCCATCAACCACTTCCACATGTGTCCAATTAAATTGCCGTTAAACTTGACAAATAGGCAACACTTGCCTTTGACCCATCCTTTTAGCTAAACTGTCTAGAAATCTTGGCAGGAAAACACTTGCACTCGACTCCTTCACTCCATCATCTCAACTAAATTGCCTTGAATCTTACGGTTATACCTCGACCCCTTCATCCCCTTTACCAGCTAAATTGCATTTAAAAATAAATTGAATGTCACTTACTTAAAACTATGGAAAATGGGACAAACCCTCACAATTAATCAAATTTGGGGACACCGGGGAAAAATTTGGGATTCAAAATGTTCAAGCCCAATTCCATTTTGATGTGAGATTTTGATGATTAGCCAGTTTTTAAGCCGCTCAAAGAAAAACATCCAACAATTACAAATTTTTAGAAAAGTAATCATAGTTTAAAAATACACATTTTTTTAAGACTAGACATATTTCTGGTGTTTAGTTCAAAGTTCAGGAAAATTTACCTAGTACTTCATAAATTTTTGTTCAAAGTCCCGTTGAAATTTCTTGAGACTTCATATTTGCACTCCTCGAAAAATTTTCCTGGGACATTGTGAACTTTAGTTCAAAGTCCACTAAAACCTTGACTTTAGTTGTTGTTTCTCAAAAAAAAAAAAAAAAAATCACATTTTTTAAATATGGCTATTTTTCTAAAACTTTTCAAATACTAGCTATTTTCATTCAACGCACTATAAAGTGGATACACTCCCTAATTTTTAGGAATTTTTACATAAAAATACAAGTTTTAGAAGTTATTTACAAAACATAGCAATATTTTAGATATTACCCAATATAGAGGAAAGGAAAAGTTAATTACAAAACATAGTAAACCTTTACATTCTTCCTCCTATCTCCCCCAATTTTACTTTTCCTCCTCCCATTTACCCAATTTTACTTTTACTCATCCCATTTTCTCCAATTTTACTTTTCCTCCTTCCTCAACCACCTCGTATCTCGTTGTATCTCATTGTTTCTCAACTACCAACCACATCGTATTTCACTATATCTGCATTATTCTGCACTGTATCTAACTATTTTTAGACTGTATCTAGCTGTTTCTAGATTGTTTCAGCATTCATCTCGTTTGTGCGCTGTTTATCACTGTTTCTAAATTATTTCGCATTTTTTGCGTTGTTTCACATTATTTTTATATTTTAATTCAGACTTTTTTACTAGATGTTTCAGACTGTTTCAACACGGTATCTCGCTGTATCTATACTATTTTTGCTCCGTATCAAACTGTATCTATGTTGTTTCAGCACTGTTCAAGTTTTTTCGGCACTGTTTCAGGTTGTTTTGCACTGTATCTAACTATTTCTAGACTGTATCTAGATGTTTCTAGGCTATTTCAACATTGTTTCATCACATTGTGCATTGTTTCTCGCTGTTTCTAAACTATTTCACCTTTTTTTGCATTGTTCCACTTTTTTTTTACATATATATTTTGTTTCAAACTGTTTCACTAGCTGTTTCAAACTGAATCATATTGTTTCAATGTCCTTTCAGACTGTATCAGATTGTTTCAACAACTGTATTGTTTCAACGTTGTTTCCAGATTGTATCATACTGTTTCAACGCTGTTTCATACTGTATCAGACTCTTTCAACAGCTGTTTCAGATTGTTTCAACGATGTTTCAGACTGTATTATACTGTTTCAACGCCATTTCAGACTGTATTAGACTGTTTCAACAGCTGTTTCAGTAGTGTTACAGTAAAATGGAGGCGAAGTAGCATCAAAATAAACTCCAATGTCGCTGGACTTATTGAATTGATTAACTTACTCTACAAATGATGGCACAAGTAGTACAACACATCACAAAGTAAAAACTATATAAAACTCAAAAAACGAAAAGGCACACGTGTAATACAGATAGGCAGTGAACTTGGTTTTCAAAGAATGAAACTTCTTCTGGACACAACACATTGCTTCACTTTATCTTTACTAAGTCTTGGTGTTGACTGAACACAAAAAATCAAAAGAATTGAACTAGAAAATGTATCAGACATAGTAACACCAAAGCTGCTACTTCAGACGAACTCGTCGAGATTCGATACTAACACCGCTGATGACTTTGACTCGTCGAGATTTGACATGGATGATTTTACATGTACCGTCTGTGGTAACGGTTTCTTTACCGGTGAAGGGAAATTGGTATTACTACCGGTGAACACGAAAACGGATTAGGGTTAGGGTGTGCAACACAGAATCGGTGGTGGTAGAGAGACCCAGCACCACCGAAAACTCAGTGATAAAAAGGGATTGAGAAAGACGAGGGGAACATAGAGAACTTGATTAAGGCAACAACACCATGGAGTTGATGCGACGACGATCGAGGACGGAGCAGAAGCGCCGACGATCGAGGACGGAGCAGATTAGGTCGGGTCGGGTGTGGCAGCGATCGAGGACGGAGCAGATTGGGGGTCGGGTCAGGGAGTTTAGACAGTAAGGGAAAATGAAATGGATTATTTATTGAATAAAGGCAATAAAAAATAAAATATGCTAGAAAAAATATTGTTTTGTGGTGTAATTTGTATAATGTTGCTATTTTTTTAATTTTTTTTTGTAATATAAAGGTTTAGGTTTGTATATATGTGTAAAACCCGTGATTTTTACCCAACTGGTTTATTTCGGCCCAAAACACCGAAGAAGTTCAAAATTTCACCGGGTACCCTTCATAAGGAGTGGTTTTGCAAGAATACCCCATTTAACAATTTTTTAGCAAATTACCCTTATGTTGGCACGGGGCCAAGACTTCAATGTACAAATTTGTAGGTGTTGGCACGGGGCTAAGACTTCAAGGGCAAGTGTTGTCTTGCCTACACTTCAAGTTATATGGAGAGAATGCAGGAAGAGATTGGAAGGGGCAATTGTTGCCTTTTGACAACACTTATGACCAAGTGCGGGCAAGTGTTGCCATTTGCCAACACTTCAATGGGGAAGTGCTGGCAAATAGAAAGGGATCAAAGATAAGTCTTAGCCCCGTACCAAGAGACTGACATGGGTGTTTTCGTCTATAATTTTTACTTAACGGGGGCATTTTTGCAAAACCCTGTTAAGCGCAGGAAAAAGGCAAACCATTGCATATGGTGTCATATTTATGCAAAAAGACTGAATAAGTTTGGGAAATTTTGATCACTAGCCATTTTTGGACGTGCTCAATGGGGACTATCCACCGTTTCAAAATTCATTGAAGAATAGCCAAAAATTCGCGCGCACACTTAAGCTCCATTAGCGTTGGAAAAACACCCCAGACTAGCCCCATAACAAAAAACTGGGGCTTTGAACAAGTATTTTGTTATGGGACATTATATATAAAGCTGAGTCCCATAACAAAATGATGGGGCTTTGAACAAGTTTTGTTCACAGCCCCAGCATTTTGTTATGGGTTATGAGACTTTATATATAAAGCTTCAGTCCCATAATAATGCTGGGGCTTTGAACAAGTTTTGTTCACAGCCCCAGCATTTTGTTATGGGACTGAAGCTTTATACATAGTCCCATAACAAAATGCTGGGGCCTTGAACAAAACTTGTTCAAAGCCCCAGTATTTATATTGGGGTTAGTTTACTGAAGCTTCCCCAGTACAAATACTGGGGCCTTGAACAAGTTTTGTTCAAAGTCCCAGTATTTATACTGGGATTTGTCCGGAGGTGGCTATTTCTCACCGAATTTGTTTTTGACGGCTACAAATCAATTAACGCGCGCCAAACAGGCCCCTACACTAAATTTTTACAGTAAGTTTCCTTTTGGGATTTTTTCAGATATAGTACCTCAAAGCAAGAAACTTACAAATGAATGACCATATTTTTTTCTTACATGACATAACACCGCCCTTATTTTAAAATTTACATGGCAGAGCATCCCTCTATTTAAAATTGTGAGCTCTCTCAAAGTAAAAAACCTTAGGCACCACCCCCCTCCCCAACCACTAACCTGCCTGCGGTCGCTCTACCGCCGGTAGTGGCTGAAAAATGGAAAATCACCAGATTCTCATCGGGATTGCTATTTTATATCACCGGAGCTTTACTACATGTATATACACAGAAAAAATACGTATGCAAGAAGAAAAATACAAAAATATACATAAAACAATTAAACTTTCAAACATCGTGCACAAATCTGAACATTTATACAACTTTATTCATTGTCCATACACATGTATACAGATTTATACAACTTTATACACGTTTATAGAAGTGTGTAAACTATGTTTATTTATAGTATATACGCATATACTTTTTTTTATATACGCATATACAGATTTATACAACTTTATATACATTTGTAGAAGTGTATAAACTTGTATAAAATATGTATAGATTTGTATAAACTCGTAAAAAAATTACACAATGTTATGAACAACTTTTACACAAAAGCTTAACAAAAATACAAGATTTATACAATTTTCTACAAGAAAAAGACTAAATCTAAATATTAGAATTTTTTTTAATCCGCCGCTGGAAGTAATAACAAAGATCCAAACCTACCTTAGTTCCAAGCTGATATATTTCATTATTATCACTATTTCTTCCTCTAGGTTCGCAACTGGACTCTTCTCTGACTAGAAGAGTTGTGCCTAAGACTCTGAAGCGAAGGGAGGTGGTCCCGAGCGTTGCGTATATGGCTATAAGACGTTAGCCTTGTTTGCAAGTTACGTCAGTGCAGGCGCAGCGTAGCGTCCTGATAGTGTTAGCTATGCTCGACTAACAGGATGAGTTATGTGATTGAAATGTTAGCTGTAGCCTTAAAAAAAAGATGACGAGATAACCACAAGATCTGGTTCTCTAGCCTAGTAAAGCTCAAATTAAGCAATTCAGGCAAGTAGTTAAAAGATAGTACTTTAAAAGATTTTAGTAGCCTATTGTTTTCTTTCTTTGTTGAGAGTTGCTGCATTACGACATAGTTATATTTCAAATTGGTAAAATATTAAAAACTATTTGAACAAAGAGATAGTCTCAATTATGAGCTACAAAAACATTACACAACCTCTTGCAAAAGTTGAAACATGTTTTATATTTAACGGTCTAATATAAAGTTATTTTAGATCTCGATTGGCCATTTGTACTTTCCAATTCCTTAATTACTTAGCATATTTTTCTATGTCACCACTAATATAAATTCAATATAAATATTAAATAAAAATCGTGTTGGCATGTGAAGAAAATCATTTTTGTTCAAGGAAACAATCAATACTCCCATTATAAATAACACACATTGGGATAAACTAGAAAACAAGATTCAAATTGTCAAAGCTTATGTGGACGCCCATATGTGCGTGGGTGCCCGTGTGATGGGCCCCCGAATTTGTTGTGCCCTAGTGTGTGGGCCCGGTGCATGATTTTATCATGGTATCAGAGCCAGGGAAAGACCCTGGCCCCGGAGCAGAAAGATTGTCTCCGGTTGGAACCCCCTTTGAGCACGTGGTCCACGGGCCACCCATGTGGGTATGGCTGGCCGTGCGGGGGGGTGTTGGAATGTGGAAAGAGTCCCACATCGGTGAAAGAGAGGGGGCAAGATGCCCATATAAGCTTTGGACAATCCTCCACCCTTTGAGCTAGCTTTTGGGGTGTGAGTTAGGTCCAAGCTTATGTGGACGCCCATATGTGCGTGAGTACCCGTGTGATGGGCCCCCGAATTTGTTGTGCCCTAGTGTGTGGGCCCGGTGCATGATTTTATCAAATAGCCACTAAATCAAGAACTTAAGAAAAGTAAAAAAGAAAAAATGAAGAAACAGGAATATGAGATCATTACTAGGAATGGTGACATGATCCGTCCACGTTTTTGCGTTACCCCAAAAGCTTTGCCCAAAATGCATTGTTATCCACTTTAGATGACCATTTGCAAGTGGTCAATGTTATAGACTTATAGTACTATGTATGTAGCCTAATATTAATGAGTACAACCTTGTATGTATGTGGTACAACTGTTAAAGCGTCGTAGCACATTAAGGGACAAATCGACATTAGAATTATCCTATCACTTTGCCTAACATATATTTGAAACTTGACGTAACAAATCTGAAAATATAGATATGACTCATCTCTCACTATTATTCTTGTAAAATTGAAATTATTAATAGAACAATAAAGAATATTAACCTAAATTTTAACATTTAAAAAGGATTTCAGCCAAGATAACTAATTAAGAACCCATACTTTTTTTATTTTCCCTTTAGAAACAAAAAAACGTTGGTGTAAAGGAAGAAACACAAAATTAAATACTACTAAAATAATAGTACTAGCAAACATACAGCTAATTGATGTGCTCTATTTGTCCTAGTTTACACCTTCTCTATTTAGATGCCCCACCAACAATTTTCTCATAATGACGTTGTTTTATACGACTTTCAATAATTAAAAGAATATGAATATAATAAATATTTTTACCAGTTATACAAATTATATTGAAGTATGAAAGAGTAATGCTAGATTTCAAGAGAGGCAATTTATTATCATCAATCTAAACTCTTGTAAATGAATATAACTAATATAGATTAAACGTCTAACAATTCCTCATCATACATACAGGAACTAAAAATTTCGTCTATTAAATTTTGATGAAAATACTAGTCACCTCTTAATAATTCAAAGGGCCCCTTTAGCTTACCTAGAGCATAGCTACCGATTATTGAATCTAATCTAAATTATTGATCTTTTTCCAAAGATATAAATTATATTGACAATTCACTACCTCTGTTATCAAATATGTGGTCATTTTTTTTGTACTAAAATAAGTGTCAGTTTTAAAATATCAATGAAAAATTATCTACTTTTGCACAATAGAGTCCTTGTTATAAAAGAGGTAAAAGTGACAATTTATTAGTGTCAAATTTAACAATGACATAAATAAGGATAAATGGATAGACTATACATAGTAGTGAATATTTTACTTTATAGATGTAAAAATAAAAAAAATTGATATAAGAGGGATGCAGTCTGTTTGGGTGGGCTTATAAACAGTCTTTTTAAGTGACTTATAAGTCCAAAAGTGGCGGGCAATTCACAAAACTATACAAACTAACATTCTTTCTTACACTAAAATGTCAACATTTTCCCATTTTCAAAACATAACAACATTTTTTTTCAAAACATAACAAAATGAACATAATTGTGCTAAAAACCCTAGATCTTTCTCCTACCAACCCCAGCCACCATCTCCAAGCACTGCTGCTGTATGTGTTGTGTATTTTCAGTGTATGTCACATGTATATTTTTTGTATGCACAGTGTATGTAAAGTGTGTGAATCTACATCAATAAACCATACACAACATATACAAATGAATAAACACAAAAATACACTTATACCTATTGTATGTGAGGTGTATATCTATTGTATGTCCGGTGACATACATTAGATATACACATGAAAAACAGTTTCTTTTGCCTCCACCACCACCACCAACCACCGTGCACCGCCAGAGAAACCAACAAACAAACATACACATATGTGTTGTATGACAGATGTATATACATTGTATGTCCGGTGTATATTCACTGTATATACAGTGCATACACCGCACATACAATGAAAATACGCATGACATACATTACATACAGTCCACAAACACCAAATATACACAACCACCACCGTAACCCCGCCGTGTCCCACCAGAAAATTCAAAAAAATAACTAGCAAAGCAGCGGCGCCGCCGCTGGATCTGCAATGGAAACAGCCCCGTTTGTAACTAAGCAACAAAAGTAGCAGTCAAAAACATTAATTCGCCGGCGACAGGGGAAAGGGGTTTGGTACGGTGTTTACAGATCCGTCGCCACCGGAATTAGGCGACGACGGTAAAAAGACAAGGCACCAAGCAGCGGCAAAGCAGTAGTGTTCGTTCGTTTCAAAACAGCGACGAGGTAGCGCTGTATCGCCGGCGACAGGGGAAGGGGCCATAAATTTTTAAGTTACCAAATATTAATGGATTTTTTACACTATATACCCATAAAATTTAAATTATTTACAAGCCATACTCATTAAAAATTACATTACCCGTGAAATTAAAAGTATTTACCCAACATAACCATTTATTACTGTATACCCTAGGGGTGTATACATTTAAGGTATCCTGCATAAATAATTATACAAGGGTGTATACTACATAAATAATAATATACAAGTCTAGATATATAAGAAATTTATGTGTAGAGCTAGTAAATATAAAACTTATAGGCAGATGTGTGTAAATATTTTGATTTTGATAAATACTTTCGTAAACCTCCCTACATTTATTAACGTGCTTATAGGCTACACTCACCCAAATGGGCTGGTAGTAAATTTGAATCTAATACAGTACTCCAATAAGGGCACGTAGAGTAAGATAAAGGGCGTATTTGGTAAGCTAAGATAACAACACAAACGAAAAATCCCCAAAAACCATGTAAATGGCTAAAGATTTTTATTATGCTGTATATTTCCCACCCACACCAAAGCCGATATAATAACAATCCTAAGGCGGTGAATACACGCCTTGCACATGCTTCCTTCTCACTTTAGATCGCTCTTTTCCTAATTTTCTTCTTAAATTTTTAAAACAATTTCTCCAAGCCACTCATTTTATTTCCTCCTTGCCTTATAGCTCAACCCAAAAGTAAAAAAAAAAAAAAACCCTAAAACCATAATTCTTTCAAAATTGGTGCATTTGCGTACAATTCAAGTTTAAAATCGGAGCATGGGGTGAATAAGAAGAAGATATTATATATAAAGCAGCGATGGAGTGGGACAGTAATTCAGATGAAGATGAAGTAATTGAAGAAGAAGTTGATGATGAATTGGATGATGATAATAAGTTAGGGTTTATGTTAAGTGGTGGTGGTGCTACTTTGCCTTTTCCAATTGACTCGTTGTTGCAACCGGCTCCTTGTGGTTTTGTTGTGACCGATGCTTTAGAGCCAGACCATCCTATTATTTATGTCAATTCTGTCTTTGAAATGGTCACTGGTTATCGTGCTGAAGAAGTCCTTGGTCGTAACTGGTAATTTTCCTTAATTTTATTCATTTTAGTTATGCATATGTCGAATTGTATCTTTGTTGGTGAGAGGTAGTAGGTATCTGGTGGAATAGTTGAGGTGCGTGCAAGCTGGTCTTGCACGCTAGCGTGATTAGAAAAAAAACCATATTAAGTTAGGATATACATGCTGGAGTATGTTTCAGTGACACATATTGTTGTAAATTTCTTCATTTTTTTTTTAAATTAAGCATACTGGGAATTGTAGCGGATAAAAATGATAGGTGATTTTTTTCGCCCTGCCCAAGCCTTTGTGGGCAGAGTAACCCGGTACCTGTGTTGGTGGGAGGTAGCAGGTGTTATACCTGGTGGAATAGTCGAGGTGCTGTTATGACACCACCGTCATAAAAATGCCATACTCATCGATGAATTAATTTTTTTTGGAGTGTACTTAACATATATCGTACTGAAAATTTAGCGTCTTAGACTCAACGTTTAGCTGCAAGTTTTGAGCTTTATCAATCATTTGTGCTCGCAATGTCTAGACTCTAGTGTTATTTAATTGAAGTATGACATGGGTTTTGAGTCATGGGACTGATAATTTAGGACCTTTAGGTTGTGTTTGTTTGGATAAGGATAATAGTTATGGGTTGGTGAGTAGAGCAGGATGCGAAACCAATTGAGGTGGAATGACAGATGGTTAAGATTTGTTAATTTCTACCGTTTGATTTAAGATCAGAAATAGATAAGGATAATGCTATTATGCTTCCTTGTTTTATCAGTGGATGAGTAAAGGTCTACTTATATGCGTAAAAGAGAGAACTATTGGTTCCGTGACATTTACCCACTATTAATGCATGGGCTGGCTTAACTTTTTTAGAGTAGTAGTTACTAGTAGATAGAACTCGTTGACTCTTCTTTGGAAAATGATTCGTTCCGCCCCATGCAAAGTTAAACTTGCTAGTTTTCTCTTATTGTCATATGTGTTTCGATCATATCCTTAGAAGTTTATGTTTATTCCAGGCATTAGGACTTCAATATTTGTAGCATATCCTACCAATTTTTTTTTTTTTTTTATAAAGAAAAGGGCTTTTTTTTTTTTTGGGGGGGGGGGGGGGGGGAGGAGGTGGTGGTGATGGATAACTTTTGAGTATTATGATAGGTATAGTTGATTTACAACTCCGCTGGTTCTGGTTCTCTGACTGTGTGATGCTATATTTCATGGTGTCTCCTAATTGCTGATGAATTTAGTTCAAAGATGCACTATATTGGTGAAAAAATAGTTCTTTGGTACTTTCAAGTCTAACTTCAGGAAATTAAGAAAGTAACTAAATTCTTGTCTGTACCTTCCCTTGTAAATATACGTATGTGCTATAATTTTGTGAAGTCAAACATCTGACAATTAGCTACTAGCCTAAGGGCCCTGTTCATCAATATGGTCCTGTATCCCTCTTTCTGTCAAATGCACATGAAACTAAATATAACTTATAATGCTACACACACACACACATACTGAAAGAACCTCCTACTCCTTTCATATTGTACTAGCCAACTTAAGAATTTCTAATTCTAGGTTTATGCTAGAAGTACTTATTAACCTAAATCTATACGAATTTTAAGTTCTAATGGTAACTACACACTTAAAAGACGTACTTACTCATCAAAGGCATAGCTCCTTCAAACAAGATGCGGTGGCAATAGGAAAAATATCAACTGCCAAATAAAGTGCAAAAATGGAGCATGATTTGGTTGTTTTTTCTTTGGAGTGCAGAAAATGGTTTAACTTGTAGGGCGTCTTTGGCATGGAGTAAAATATCCTCCAAAAAATGATTTCTAGGAAATTAAGTGATCGTTTTTTTTTATAACGGTGGTGTCCGGGTCAGCTTACGCACACCTCGACTAATTTCACCGGATACCTCCCACCAACAACAGATACCAGCTAACTCTATCCACCAAGGCTTGGATAGATGGGAAGAAAGACCTAGTAGTTTTTGCCTCCGCTAGGATTTGAACCTGAGACCTCAAGGTTCTATCCTACTTCATTGACCACTAGACCACACCCTTGGGTGCAAATTAAGTGATCGTTTTTTGGGAATGAATAAGTGCCAGTTTTACTTATTTTGTAGTCTTGTCTTAGATTGATAAGTGGAAAGCATTTTCGTGAAATTAAGTGAGAATATGGGTGTTAAATCATCTCTGTCACTTCAATCAATGTTTCAGAAGGCTAATATCACAAATGTCTTTTGGATTAGATTGAACTGAAAAACTATCTTTAACAACCAAAAATTATTGAACGTAGAGAATTACCTAGGTGAGCACGAAGTAAAATAGTTGATAAAATTTGTCCAGAAGGGGAAAAAGAGGGGGGGGGGGGGGGGGGGGGGTCTCAATGCTTTCAAACTTGATAAGGGAACAAAAGTGGTATAGCGAGAAATCATTTTCCAAATGTGTCCCTTAAATAATATTTTCCTAAATATTTAGCTAACCAGACATGGGAGCATAGGAAAACATATTCCCTTCATCGCAAACACACCTGTAAGATTCTTGATTTTAGTCGTCTGTAATACATTTATATGGTCCCTTTTCTTGTTTGAGAGCCCGAAAAGGGGACCCCCCTCCCCCCCTCCCCCCCTCCCCCCCCCCCCCCCCCCAAAAAAAAAAAAAAAACACACACACACACACACACATACACAAAATTCAAAAGAAATGATGCTTACATTGAAGTTATCAAAAGTTGAGTTAAGAGGGGCAATGTTCATCAAGTTTTCAGGCTATTAGAAACTTGTGGAATGCTTCGGATAGTTGAAATTTCTATCATATTGTTTGTTCGACTGAATGAAAAATTGAAAGAGTAAGGAGCTGACATGGGATCAAGGACTTTTGACTTAAGAAAGGCTGTCCTATATGTGCTGCTCAAGAATTTTGAGACAGGGCTTTGCTAAGGAGGGTTGTCGATCATCAGGCTGCAAGTAGCGCCTAAGATGAACTAGAATGAATACCATTAACAGAAACATGTAGATACAGCTACTGAACTTGAGAAACTATACGTCTCGGCTCTGAGCTTGCATTGTCTAAAGCATCACCCATTTAAATCGAAATTTTTGGGGTAATTGTCAGCGACTTTAATAAAATTTGACTTTTTGATGAACTAACAATTTTGGTCGTTTCTCCAACCGAGACAATGATCCATCTGAATAAACAGATAGAATGATGTTAGCCTTTTTAGCTGGTTATGTCATATACTTTTACTGTTACGTTATGCATCCTTTTGATGCCTTAATGAGGATTTTTTTTAATTAACGTGGGAGAACTCCCATATTCAAGCTGTATAGGAAAAAGTAGAGAACCTGTACATTAAGGACCAATGAGATGCCATTTATCTTTAGTATTTATCTAGATTGTTTTGGTAAAGAAAAAACATATGTAATCCTATCTCTTTAGCTTAAAAACTTTTTTACATTAGTTACTGACATAATTATGTCTTCTTGTTAGAATATTGTGTTATCAGGTTTTATCATTTATGTTGGAGATAAGAGTTCTCGTAGTTTTAAGACTTGTTAACTTGCTTGCCTCTTAGTGGTAAGACTGCATTGCATGATGTGTTGGTTAGGTGTAAGTTACTGGTTCAAACCCTGTTGTAGACAAAAGCTTGTATTTAAGTGGGAAGGGTAAAAAAGTAGGACTATTATCCACCGAGTTCGGAACCGTACGCAATTGCCCTCAGGGACTTCTCGGTTGTACTTGTAACTTGCTTGGAATTCACTGTCTTATAAATAATGTACTTTGTTTAGAAAATTCAGAATACTTGACATGATGATTAATAATACCATGTTGTTACTTATAAAAGAAAAGAATAAACCCATTGTTTTCAAAAGTGTTGAGCTCAAAAAAGCATCTAGGCGCATGGGCTTGAAACGAAAAGTGAGAAGTGAAGTGCACATTCTTTGAAGTGAAGAAATATGTGACACATATTAAGAATATATAAAACATACATGAATTTATTACTATGATAATCAAATTGCACTCGGAATAACAAATTTCAACATCTAATAAACAACAACTTTGATATTAAGCTAATCCTTGAAGTTAAGATTTATTAAACCGACAACTTTCATGTGGATCACTTTGTGCCTCATAGTTCAAAGCACAAACTTCTATCAAGCGCATGGGTTCGTTAGCATTGCTTTAAACGATGAAACATTGGCTTTTAATAACACTAAATAAAGCACCTTAAATTTGTGTCGCTCTATTTTCTCTTATTCTTCTCGCATGCCCTACATTATCTTATAGGTAGCACTGTTCTCCACATCTCAACTAACGACTTACAATGTCCTGTCTTCTTTTACTTTGATCCTCCTAGGTGCTATCTTCTTTTGCCTGCTTTGATGTGTCACACTAGATATGTTTCATGCTATAACTCAAAGCAGGTCTTGATTAACTTCAATACCGGTGAACTGATTTTGAGGGTATTCTGTTGTTCTCAGGCTTTGCTTGCATGAATCACTTGGAGATGTTTTGTTTGTGATAACCTGACTGTAGTAAAACCAAAGTTTAGAATTTGCAGAACTATAGTTCAATTATTGCTATAGCTTGAATTATATCCATGTAAGCTTGAGAGCAGCTCAAAGCATGACAAAAAGGGTTGTTTGGGAGGTTAGTGCAGTTCTTAAACAAATTTTCCGTCGCTAGGAGGTTAATTGGAGCTCGCATAATTTGGGGGAGATAGGAAAGAGGGTGGGGTGGGGTGGGGGGAGATAATATTTGGAGAATCACTGAAAGCCTGTTGAGAATGTACCTGGATGGTAACATATTAAATATCTAACTGGTTGGTAGATATCTTTTGCTTGAGCATGGTTCAAATGGCATTGGGGCTTCTTTTAATATTGAGCTAAGTTGATTGGCTATCAGAAAAATGCTGAGCTAAGTTGAGACTGAGAAAAGCCAGGTAGAGTAGCTATATTTTTTTTTGATATGTTGGGATAAATCTGGGTATGTTGTTGATAAGGTGGGTAGAGTAGCTATTCACTACTAGCCCTAGTTGAAATGCATTTGTATCGGCAGTGATCTTTCAGAATATGTGTGATTAATTGCTCAAAGGATAGTTTTACATCCTCGCATTCCTAAAATTTTCTTGTACAATCATACTGTGGTTCAGGGTGAACTGGATAAGGTGAATTTCTCCTGTTTGATTGTTATAAAAAGCAAATAAATTGTACTTAACAGTTGATCATTGTTTCCCTTTACAATTATAACCTCCTAACTGCTTTGACATAGATGCATATCGGAGGTAGTCCTATGTGAAGTTAAGTCAAACACGGACTGGTCTTCACCTGATATTAAAAGATAATCACGGTCTGGCTTTTCCATTGATTCGTCACATGAGAATGATGATCCATAAAACCAGCAAGCAAATAATTACTGATCCATATAACATTTGAAAAAATGAATACTAACCAACAAATTAGGTGTTGGCTGAATTTTTAAGTTGTTGTAGAACATAGGCATATAAGGCAGGTGGTCTTTAGTACATCATGGAAAATTTTCTCTTTCCCACTTTCTTGGTTGGAATGGCTGTTCCCTCTTTGTTTATCCACTTTTAGGGGTGAGTGGACAGGGGTTGTATTCATGATGAGAGGAATGAGGATACATTCACACTAATCCTATAAAACTAGGATTCAACACGTTATTCTTGGGAACTATGAGATGATACATGGATAAGTTTCTTATTTTGGATCTCGAAAAATAATAAAATATGAAGAATTTTGTTGTTGGCTATTGCCAGTGCTATATCCTAATATTTAAAATCTTCCCCTATCCCTAGTTTGTTCTCTGTTGCTCTTGCTTATCTATTTTCTCAGGAACCTGAATCAGGTTAAGGTTTTTTTAACTTGATGATTATCAGTTCCAAACTGAGTTTGTGTTACAAAGTTACATTGGGCGTGAGCTTTCTTCTGTATTTGAGTGATATGTGTTTCTTTATCTTCAATAATACAGTTAACTGCAATCCTCCAAACGCCATCCTCACATGAAAGGAAAAGGGAAGAGAGGAAGTTATCACAAAGAGAATAGGGGAAAGTAACATCTTTTAGTATACCAAATGGAAGAAAAGAAATATGGTTTTTTATAAATTTTCTTTTAGGTAGGTTTTTTTTCTCTGTTAATGTCATGATTCAAATGTCCTTGTGGAATGTGGATTGAAATATACGGTGGATTTTCTTCAAATTCTGAGTTAATTCTTTTTAATATTCTATGGTGCCTCTTCATAGTGGTGGAAAGACAGTTTTCACTTTGTCCCTTGTCTTTGATAAGCTCTGTACAAACTCATTTTTTCAAAAATGGTTTTTGTTCTTTATGGCAGTCGCTTCTTGCAATGTAGAGGCCCATACGCCAAACGGAGGCATCCGCTCGTGGACTCAACTATAGTAGCAGAAATTAGAAGATGCATTGACCAAGGGATTGAATTTCAAGGCGAATTGTTAAATTTTAGAAAAGATGGATCTCCCTTGATGAATAGACTACGTATGACCCCTATATATGGGGATGATGAATCAATTACTCACATTATTGGTATTCAGTTCTTTAAGGAGGTAAATATTGATTTGGGTCCATTACCAGGATCCTTGGTAAAGGAGCCTACAAGACTATTGGATAGGTTCCGTTCTACTCGTTCTTCCTGTGGGCCAATGTCAGAAGGAAACCGCACTATCAATCGTGGGTTTTGTGGTATGCTGCAGTTGAGTGATGAAGTCCTAGCTCTCAAGATTCTTTCACGGTTGACCCCAAGAGATATTGCATCTGTTGGCTCTGTTTCTAGACGACTTTATGAGCTGACAAAAAATGAAGATCTCTGGCGAATGGTCTGTCAAAATGCATGGGGTAGTGAAACAACCCGTGTGTTAGAGACAGTGCCAGGAGCTAAGAGATTGGGTTGGGGTAGATTGGCCAGAGAATTAACTACTCTAGAAGCGGCAGCATGGAGGAAGCTAACCGTCGGAGGTGCTGTTGAACCTTCACGTTGCAACTTCAGTGCATGTGCAGTGGGGAACCGTGTTGTACTCTTTGGCGGAGAAGGGGTCAACATGCAGCCAATGAATGATACTTTTGTATTGGACTTGAATTCCAGCAATCCAGAGTGGAAATATGTCAAAGTCAGCTCTCCTCCGCCTGGACGTTGGGGGCACACACTCTCTTGTGTGAATGGATCTCATCTTGTTGTGTTTGGGGGCTGTGGAAGGCAGGGCCTCCTGAATGATGTCTTTGTCTTGGATTTGGATGCCAAACTACCAACTTGGCGTGAAATATCTAGTTTGGCACCTCCGCTTCCGAGATCTTGGCACAGCTCCTGTACCTTGGATGGGACCAAGTTGATAGTCTCTGGTGGTTGTGCAGATTCTGGTGTACTTCTCAGTGATACTTTCCTGCTTGATCTGTCTATGGAGAAGCCTGCGTGGATTGAGATACCAGTGACGTGGACTCCACCATCTCGTTTGGGCCACACACTGTCTGTTTATGGAGGCAGGAAAATACTTATGTTTGGAGGTCTTGCCAAGAGTGGTCCTCTGCGTTTTCGATCAAGTGATGTATTTACGATGGATCTCAGTGAGGAAGAACCTTGTTGGAGATGTGTTACAGGAAGTGGAATGCCTGGTGCTGGAAATCCTGGAGGCGTTGCTCCTCCACCACGGCTTGATCACGTAGCAGTAAGTCTCCCTGGTGGCAGAATTTTGGTCTTTGGTGGGTCCGTTGCTGGTCTTCACTCAGCATCTCAGCTCTACATTTTGGATCCCACAGAAGAGAAGCCTACATGGAGGATATTGAATGTACCTGGTCGGCCACCTAGATTTGCTTGGGGACACAGTACATGTATTGTTGGAGGAACTAGAGCAATAGTCCTTGGGGGTCAAACTGGGGAAGAATGGATGCTCAGTGAGCTGCATGAACTATCTTTAGCAAGCTCTGTCATTTGAATAAAGAAAAAAGTAATGATGAAGAGAAGGTGTTGTGCAGTATTCATAATGAAAATTTTGCCTCAAGAATAAAGAGAGTCCGAGCAAACTATTGCAGTGCGGTTTTTGCATTGCACCAAATGCATAAATGACTAGCAAGTACCTGTGAGTTAGTGGCTGTCTTGTTTATTCTTGTGTGGCTCATATGCCATGGTGAGCAAATGGTCCTATTGAGCAGATGGTCTGAATTTAGTACTTTTGGGAGGTTTGTATACAATGTATTCGGTTGATGCACGTGAAATATTCACTCTTTGAAGCTAGCTGTAGCTTGATAGATCAGTAGATTATTCTGTATTCTTAGGTTAGTTTGTATTGTGTATGGCAGTGTGTTGTTCAAGTGCTGTAATTTAAACCCCTTTGGGTGAACATGCAAAAATAGAAAAGGTAAATGAAAAAGAATTTGTAGAACCAGAAGCATAGGGGTTTGTATTAGATTTATTTATAATTACCCTTTGCTATGTTTAATACTAACAATTCATGCGATGACATGTTTGTTGACCACTTGAGCGTCTTGAACACCTTAACATATTGTGGCAAGCAAAACTTGTTGCGATGTTTTGGATGGTCTCTTGGTATTATAAAGAGCAATATAATTATTGTATTTTTCTCGTCCTCTTGCCGATGTGCACCTCATGGAGTTCGGGGAACTTTACTTTTGGGCACCTCATACGTGTGTGAATCTAATCGAGTATTTAATAATACCTGCCTACGTTTACTTTTGGGTACTGCACGTTTACAACCTTTTGAGTAACTCACATAAGAAGATGATTTACGTAGCAAGTTCGTAGAGTAAATGTGTATCATGTTGTGAATGTTTATAATTATTTAAAGACTGCGTCTATGAAAACTTTTGTATAAATAAGATTCATGAAGCTTAATGAAATATCTTATAGACTCTTAGCATTGAATTTGTATGAGAGGTCGAAAGTTCCAATTCACGCAAGGTTGTGGTCTTTATCCCTTCTGCAGGATGAGTAGTTTAATTGGAAGGAACTAATATATTAACTGCTACCTGCCAACTTCTTGTGATACGAAGGACTTATAAGAGCCACAGTTGAAATCTTTTACTTGAAAATAAGATTAGAAATACACAATATTGTAGTTACTATTGCGGCAGTAATAAGCAAATTGGAGCCCTTAAATTTGATTGAACAAAGAATGTCAAAAAGCATATACAAAAAGTTGGAATAAGTTTATCTCTATCAGAACTCAGAAGCAATACAATGACACTTATTATATATCCATGTGAAACTACTAATGGTACAAAAAGAAACCTGCAAAATTCTTTTCCAGTGCTATAACCTTATTTCTTACAAAATTCAAAGAAACTTGTAACTCAATAGCCTAGGAAGATTCCTCGTACACATCCATCCAATGAAGCTAAATCATTATGGTGTAGTTCTTTTGTTCATCCGCAGTTTGGAGTCTCTATAGAAAAATCACAGAGGAATCAGACTGATATGAAATTATTATGACAGACTTTGTTGCAAGGCAAGCTAAAACGTAGGACGAGAAAAGGAGGGCAACAGATTCCAAAATTTGGAACCTGCCTTGTTCTTCCCTCTGCCTGTTCCAGCCTTCAATGGAACTATACCAATCAGCTAGGACCTCAATTTACCGAAGAGTGAGGTAGCCCAGGGAATTGTCAAGTCACGACTCATGACTCCATATTTCCCCTAACTCGAGAAGCAAATCTTTGCAAAGATTCTTCATCAAAGGTGGTATCTTTTTCCCTAATATTCAGCACAAAGTCCATTGCATCTTGGTATCGTTTTGCTTTACAATAACCATCAACTATAGTCTTGTATGTTAGCTCATTCGGCCTGCACTCGTGCTGGATCATATAACTGATCAATTCATTTACCTCAGAGAACATGCCCCGAGCTGAAAATCCAGCAATAAATGTGTTGTATGTAACAATGCAAGGTCGAATTCCTTTTTCTGTCATTTGAGAGAAGATTTTTATGGCCTCCTGCATACGACCTTGTCTGCAGAACGCTTTGATGACTGTGTTATATGATACAAGGTCTGGTTTTCCTCCAGTCTTCTGCAGTCGATTAAGGAGTTCCTCAGCTTTCCAACATTCACCGGCTCTAGCATACATATCCATTAAACTATTATATGTAACAAGATCTGGCTGCAGACCATTCTCCCGAATTAGTTGCAGCATTTCATGAGCGCGGTCATACATCTTGTTCCTTGCAAATATGGAAAGCATGGAATTGAATATGACCAAATCTGGCCTATATCCATTTTTCTGTAATTCCTGAAATGCTCTCTCCATACCCATGAGAGATCTACACTTGAAATTTGCAAGAACAAGAGTTCGCAAAAGCATCCAACTAGGAAAAATATGACCATCATAAATTTCCTTTGCGATTCTCTCCACACCTCTCACGTTCCCTCCCTTGGAATGGCAATGGAGCATCAAAGAGTAAGTAGTTTCACTGGGCTTGAAACCTTTACTTTTCATATCTGAAAAAACAGATTCAGCTGCTCTCCAATCACCTCGACGAGCAAGAGCATTAAGAAGTGCATTGTATGTCGTGACACATGGAGTAAATCCTCCTTGGATCATCTCATCATACATCTTTGCAGCATTAAAATCAGAACCACACCTTCCATAAGCACGAATCAAAGTATTAAATGTGTCTCGGTCAGGCTCAAAACCGCAGCTTTTCATCTCATGGAAGACACGATTTACGTATTTTTGCATTCCCCTATTCCCACACATTGCAAGCATAGTGTTCCAAGTAATACGATTTGGGGCACATCCATTTAATTTCATATCAGAGATCATATCCATCATCTCGTCTACTCGAGATTTCTTTCCCAGCATCCCAAGGATTGCATTATATGTACAGACATTAGGAACACAACCTGATTGCTTCATTTGCTTGAAAAAGCTCAAGGCCTTGTCCTCCTTCCCTGCCTTACCATATGCATCTATCACTGTTGTATAAGTAATAGCATTTGGCGTTACACCCTTTTGTGACATTGTGTCTATAAATGCAGCTCCTTCTTCAAGGAAGCCTGCCCTCACATAAGCTGCCACAAGCTCATTATAGGTCACCGAATCAGGAGGGCAATTATTCTCCTCCATTTCTTTCAGAACACTCAAAGCCTCTGAGTACATTCCAGCCTTACCGAACACTTGGAGTAAAGCATTGTAAGTAACCGTTCCCGGAACATAACCCTTTCTCTTCAATCCATCAAAAAACTCTTTCGCTTCCTCCAACAACCCTTCCCTTCCACAAGCAGCTATAACCGTGCTACAAGTGAACTCATCAAATTCAAGCCCATTACCCCTCATTTCATCCAAAAGTACTAAAATATTGTTCCAAGACCGACCCTTTTTACCATAAACATCTAACATAACATTGTAAGTTACCAAAGTAGGACATAATCCCTTCCTCTTCACATATTCAAACAATGCAATCGCCTTGTCAAACTTCCCAATACGCGAATAAGCATGCAAAACAGTCGTCCACGCACGAACATCGAGCGAGTAGTCCTCAAACGGAATAACATCAAACAACTTCGACGTAACCAAATGCTGGGATTCCCTACCCAAAACCCTCACCATAAATTCAATAACTTGACTATCAAGCTTATCATTATCAACATGTAAGTTCAAGACAACCCATTCAAACAAAAGAATAGCTCTATCCCAATTGCCTAAAACATCTAAACCTTTCAAAAGACTCATCAGATCAACATCAAGCAACTTATACTTAACAGAATCAAAGAATCCGCTCAAATTAGAAAGAGGGTATTCAAGAATTGAATCAATAAGTAACTTACAATTTGTTGGTAGGAAATCAAGTGACCCATCATCCTCAAAAGACTCCAACTTTGGTACAGTAACCCTCATATTTTCCAAAAGGGTGTCAATTTCATCATTTTCTTGAATTTCCAACAAGTTGGTATTGTTACTTGTTGAAGATTTGATAGGTATTGGACGAGTTGAAGATGAAACATGAAGGAGTCTTTTGAGAAGAGAATCAATAGGGAAAGAAGGGGGAGGGGGGTGTTGGTGGGGGTGGTGTTGTTTGAGTGGGGGGAGAGGGGAAGTAGGGGTGGGATTCAATTTGAGGCGTTGGTTTGGAGGTAAAGGTGTTGGCTTTGTGGATTGGACAGGCAAGATTGGTCTATTTGGATAAAGGGAACCTTCCATTGTTGAAGATAGAGTGAAGTGGAGTTGGCCACTTTCAATTCTTCAAGTGTTTTAACAATAGCATGTTTGATGATAGAGTGGGAGAGAATGAGAGAGAGAGGCTATCTTGAGGGATATAGCTGATATTACTATACCCACACAACTTATTTGGGTTTCAAATTTCAATATTTTAGCAACTTTGCAATACTACATTGTATTTACTAGTGGTTCGGTACAATCCAATAGTTTTGAATTTAGTGATATATATGTTATAAAATCTTTTAAATATATAAATATTAGATTTCGAACTCAATAACTCAAACAATCAATGAATTTATTCACATACCCAACTCATAAATTTCAAAGCTTAAAGCCGCATCCACCCCTTCCTATTGTTCTAAAGGAATAGCAAGACTTAATCGGCATATCTTTTGGAAACCAATCACCAGCTACATTTCATTTTATGAAGACCTATAGTTTTCGTATTACTACCTCCAATAACTACTTAATATTCATTGTACTATATGATAGAGATTTCAAATACGTGTTCCTTTGATGGGCTAAAATAGGAGGACTTCTGGAGGCCCATGATATCCATTAGGATCAATACAAAAACGTCTCCTCAAATTTAACTGGTTCTGAGAGTTTGTTTTCATTTCTCATAATTTTAGTAAAATAGTTTCCTCTGTTGTTCCTTCTTTTTTTTTAAGTATTGTCTAAGCAAGACTTTAAGGCAATTAACTAGAAGAATGTGGGAAGAGATCGAGGGCAAGTACTGCCTAGGGTAGATTTCAATTATCTGGAAGAATGTGGGAAGAGATCGGGGGCAATTAGCTGGGAGAATATGCAATTTACATATTGTGCATGACACGTAGAAATAGTGTCAAGGGCTCGCTACTATATTTCTTTTTCTTCTTCCAAGTCCTTCTTAGAAAGCAGTCAGTGGGTTACTTATGAAATTTCAAATCTCTCTCGTAATTTATAAAGGGTACATATATATATATATATATATATATATATATATATATATATATATATATATATATATATATATATATATATATATTGGTCATGTTTTTGAGTTTTCTCCACTATTTTCTTAAGTCTTTACTCGAAATCACAGTCGAAGATCTTTCTTTTATTTTTATTATTTTTCTACAAAAAACGCCAACACAAATAATCACTGGGTTTATTAGAATTTGAACCCAACAACTTAAATAATCAATGAAACATATATATATATATATATATATATATATATATAGAGGTCGTGTTTTTGAGTTTTCTCCACTATTTTCTTAAGTCTTTACTCGAAATCACAGTCGAAGATCTTTCTTTTATTTTTATTATTTTTCTACAAAAAACGCCAACACAAATAATCACTGGGTTTATTAGAATTTGAACCCAACAACTTAAATAATCAATGAGTTTCTTTACATCCCCAGCATATAACATTCAAACTTTAGATCCGCCACTACCAATTCCTATTGTTTTAAGGAACGACAAGACTTCGTCGATTGATCCTTTCATAAACAATCACCAGCTAACATTTCTCTTTATGAATACCTATAATTTCCTATTACTACCTCCAATGACTATTTAAAATCTATTCTAGTAGGAGTATGTTAGCCGTCTGATTTTGAAACTCAGCATGGCACGACGATAGCAAGGATTTGGCATGATGACCTTGCTATTGGCCTAAGCGTGGGAGACATTGTGCATGAAACGGTGCGGGTGGCAACGTTAAGTGTTTGGCTTATGTGTGGCTGATCAAATACGGCAAATGGTGAGCTAAGTGAAGGCACGCCATGGCATGGCATGGGTGTCAAACGGCTAAGACGAAGCCAAGGCATGAAGGCTAAGGCAGTGACAAAGACATGGCGCATGACCCTTGAGCAAGGCATGTGCGAATGAGTGGGCAACGGGCATTGTCATGACATTGGCATTGAGCGCACGCAGGCAGCGCCAAGGCTAAACGATGGGCGCACAATTGATGTCAAGGCACGCAGGCATGCGCGCACAGGCGTGAGCTGCACGTGAACGGGCGCTGACAGAGCTTGGGCGCCGAGATTTTAGCGGGAACGTGGGCAAACGTGGGCCAAAGTGTGTTGAATGGCCTTTACATATGCTGGTCACACCCCAACCCCAATTTAACTGCCCTAGGCAGTCCCCCTTTGTATTTAATATATATTTTCAGTCATTTTAAGTAAGCATAGACGAGGGAAACATAGAAACAAACGTGAGGGTTTGTAAAAGTGTGTTCCAAGTAGAAAAGCCATCGAACGACTTGTATTCTTGGCTTAGGACGAAGACGAAGTCGACCCATTGCATTTGACTTGATATATAAATACATTGGTTGGGAGTTTTCTCCCGTAAATTGTTTGTGTTGCTTATTTCTCATTGTTGCCTTTATTTCCAAAAACGTTCTAAGCCAAAGACTGAAATTTAGCTAAGTATAGAAGTCGGCTATGTCAAGTGGGATTTGGCTGCCTCGCAGGGGCAAACCTCAGTAGAATCGGTTGTCAAAATCCGCCCCTGTGACAACTAGTATCAGAGCACGAAGGGAACGGTAGCGGGAAAATAAGATGGCTGTGAGAAATAGTAGCGCTGAAATGAGGGAACAGTTGACTAAACTTGAGGCGTTGGTGGGTGTAACTGACGATAGTGTGGATCTGGTTGATGTGTTGACACAATTGGCTCGTCTTAAAGCCCATTGTGAATGTCTTGAGGTAGAAAGACAAGCCTTCAAGGATGTTGTTGTGCCTGAAATTGAAACAATTCGTAAAGAGAAGGAAGACCTTAGATCCAAGGTGTTGCTGCTACGAAGGGCTTTGAGTGGAACTGTCCAACGAAATGATGATCGTGCCAAGGTAAAAACTCCAGAACTAAAGCCTTATAATGGTGCTAGAACTGCCAAGGATTTGGAAAATTTTCTTTGGGATATGGAACAATACTTTGAGGCTGCTCGTGTTCAAAACAATAAAAAGGTTAAAATCACAACAATGTATTTGTGTGATGATGCTAAAGTTTGGTGGCGAACACGAGTAGTATAAGTGGAAAATGCGGGCTTGGCTAGGATTGATTCGTGGGACGAGTTGAAAAAAGAATTGAAGAGGCAGTTTCTCCCTACAAACTCATCTTGGGTTGCAAGGGATGAGCTGCGTAAGCTAAAACAAAGTGGCACGGTAAGGGAATATGTGAAAGAATTCTCTTCATTGTTGCTGAATGTTGAGAACATGGCTGAAGAAGATAAGCTCCATTATTTCATTAGTGGACTGAAAAATTGGGCGCAATTGGAGTTGAGAAGGCAGAATGTGCAAAGCCTTTCAACGGCCATTGCAGCGGCTGATGCTTTGGGTGATTTCAACCTTAACGATGACCTTGCTGAATCGTCTAAGTCTAGTGGTAAGAAAGACAAAGGCAGGGATACAATGAGGGGAAATACTCAAAATGTGGAAGACGCAAGTGCTGCAAAGGGTGGAAGATATGCAGAATCTTCCAAGGGAAAAGAGAAAAACGGTAAGTTTAGTGGCTGCTTTACATGTGGTGGACTGCACTTGAAACGTGACTGCCCGGTGCAACAGCGGGTGAATGCAATGTTGGCTGTGGAGGCAGCTGAAAAAACTCAAATGGCAGGTGTTAACAACTTGGTGGCTGGAAACGAAGAAGACCTTGGGGCAGCTTATATAAACAGCCCCTTGGGCTTGATTAAGTGATGTCTCGATGAGGACGTCGAGCTTCAAAGGGTGCGGGTGGTTTGTTAGCTGTCTGGTTTTGAAACTCGGCATGGCACAACGATAGCAAGGATTTGGCATGATGGCCTTGCTATTGGCCTAAGCGTAGGAGACAATGTGCATGAAACAGTGCGGGTGGCAACATTAAGTGTTTGGCTTATGTGTGGCTGATCAAATACGGCAAAGGGTAAGCTAAGTGAAGGCACGCCATGGCATGGCATGGGTGTCAAACAGCTAAGACGAGGCCAAGGCATGAAGGCTAAGGCAGTGACAAAGACATAGCGCATGGCCCTTGAGCAAGGCATGTGCGCATGAGTGGGCAACGGACATTGTCATGACATTGGCATTGAGCGCACGCAGGCAGTGACAAGGCCAAACGATGGGCTGTCACACCCCTTTTTTTCCGCGCGCCCGCTTGTGGGGAGGGCGTTTCGGGTTTAGGAAGGCGCTTATGGGATTTTTATGATTATTTGGCGCTATCCCGAGTTAGGGTTTCCATTTAAGGAAGTGACGGTGTTTCAAGGTACGAATTGTTTATTTAAAATTCGGAGTCGCCACTTGACAAGTTTAAGGTGTGCCAAGTCACCCAAAAGGGTACCTTGGAACACCTATGACTCGTTAGTGGTCTGCGTTAGAGTTCCGGGTAAGGATCTCGGTTGACTCTCGGGAAGGGGTTAGGCACCCTCGAGTCCTGTGTCGAGCACAGTTGTTTTTATTGACGCATTCCGGCTATATGAAATTTTTATTGTACCTGCCTTTATTTATTTTCTTTGCTACGCTTTGATTTATTATTGTTTTATTTTATTTATATATATATATTTTTTTAGTGACTCGGCCGAATATTTCCGCGCAGGCACTTCACCCGTTCGAAACCTTATCAACCTTGATTTGAGTCTCCAAATTTATTCTTTATAATTGTATTATTTTCTTCTTCTTCTTTTTTTTTTTTTTTTGGGTCAAACTCGAACTCATAATTTAGCTTGATTTTTATTATACATGTCGCATTTACTTTTGACACATTTTATATCTTATTTAAATACGGCTCGATTCAATATTTACAAATGTAATTTATTTAAAACCGGATATGGTCGCACAGGCACTTCACTCGTTCGAGATCTTCCGATTTAAATAAACTACACTTGAATCAATTTTATTTGGTTTCAGATACTAAGGTCTCTTTGCTATTTCTCACTTGAGCTTAACTTTACAAATTCCGTAACAATTTTTATACATTTATTTGGTATCATAGCCAACTTTATATGTATCATAATTTTAAAGAGTAGCTCATTTATGTTAATATAAGTGTGACTAGAACTTAAAGGCTAGATTTAAACAAGACTGTGTGTACAAATTGCTTCGAACTACTTGCTGTTTGCACGTAGCTTATATTTGAGAGAATTGCATTAACGTCCTATTTACCCATTTGCTTTAAGGTCTGGCCAAATTATCAGCTCCTACTATTATTCAGCCCACTTAGCATTTGCACTGGTATTCTATTTTTCCATTTTTGCTGTAAAATCTAATCGGAACTATCAAGGTTTGTAAACCAGACTTCTTGCCTATTTTATCCATTTTTTCCCTTTTATTTCATAGTAAATTACATCAAGAACTCATATATTGATTAGAGCACCTTTGCAAAAATACAAATGACGCCACTGCATTCTGTTATTAACAATATTTGCGCAAACAGTCATCTTTCTTACTTGTATTTCAGATTTGACTAAAAGTTCAAAGTGGTGCTATTTGAGCAAAATCTGATTTTTTTTCTTTAAGACAAACATATATGGCAGATCTCTAGAGGTAGCAAGTGACAAAAAACTTGACAAGAATTTAGATACACATCATTCATATGTATTGAAATCTAAACATGATAAAACATTCCAAAAGTAGATACATAGGAAGTGAATAAGTACCTAGTGAAGAAAATATTCCCTAGCAATGCAATGGAGGATCATCAACCAAACAGCCTAACCCAAGCAAAGTATCCAGCAACAACCAAACACCAAATAAACTCTAAAAAACCCCAAAAAAAACTGACCGTAGTAACACCAAGCTAGCTTCCTTTCCTTACTGCTCTTCTATGTTTTTCCTTTTTATTTCAAGTATTTTTCTTGCTATTTTTTTTTTTTTTTTACTTTCAGATCTGTTTTTGAAAGTAGTTGAGAGAGTCAATGCAAGCATTCAATGTCTATCCTCCCTTTATGAGTAGTAAATGACTTCTTTTATAGAGGAGAGAGGAGGACATGGCTGTTTTACAACTAAGGGCTCCAAAGTCCAAAGCAAATTTGCTTTTTCAGACCAAATCAAGAAGGCATGCTCAGCCATAAATGCAAGGTTTGACCCTTCACTCAAAAAGGAAAAATGGCAGAAGGAGTGCACTGTGGTGCCAACCTTTTTTACCATTCTCGGCCATGCCAAATCTGTCCCATTAATGAGGCAGATTTGTTTTAATTTTCAACTTTCAACTTTTCTTTTGTCCAGCTTGCAACTCTTACTTTAATTCTAAATCCTTTCCAGCTTTTAACTTATAAAAAAAAAAAGTCTTGGACTTGACCTCCAACCCCCTCAACTTTTTAAATTGATTGTCTAAATCCTACCAGGCTCACTACTCTACATCAGACCTTAAAGCTAAGCTTAAAACACAATTCAAATGCCTAACAAGTAACCTGAACTCAAATCTTAGTAAACTCTCAGCCTAGCACATTTAGAATTGATATCAAACTCCCAGATTTTGTAAATCAACTAACATATGAGCCAAAATCCAACTAAAGTGCTACAAATTAAACTTAAAACTAACAAGAAAGCAAAACTACATTTCAAACCATAGACAATCAGAATCAACAGCTACCACAATTAAGTGAGTCTTCTCAAGTTATTTCATCGGACTCCTTTTAAACCAACTCATACTTGACAGAATTTAAACAATGAGATTTAGACAATAAGCATACTCTACAGACAACAAACTGGACAAACTAAACATGTTTTAAACAACTTTCAGCCTAATAAGATCAAGATTCTTACTTAACTCACACGACATACTCAGGTGCAATTGCTTTAAACAAAGGGACACAAACGGATACTTGAACATTTAAGCAATAGTTCACGAGCAAGCGACAACTTATGATGATGATGCACTAATTAACAAAGAAATGCTAGCAATCTGATATCCGTAACTGCCAATTCGTTAAGCCAAACTGAAAATTCATTCAAACCATAAACATAGAAGATGAACGATGTTCCATTTCAATACCAAGCCAACATGGATTCAAACACATGAGTAATTTGGACAAGACAACAACCTAAACTACTGACAAGATATACACTACTGGATGCCTCAAACTATAGCAGTAAGAAAAGAGATAAAGAGATAGTTGGGGATTCACTTCTAACCCGTCGAGCGAAACAACTAAATTGCTGCAACTGCTTCGCCTTTACCACTGTAGAAACAGTCTTAAAACGAGCCAAAATACAACGTCACAGCAGCTGCACCACCAATAGCCAATATCATCATCACGGAATCAACATTGCTCTATCACCTCGTCTTAGCATCATCACTGTTACAGCGTCCAAACCAACCAAATACAGCCAAGAATCAAACGACATTGCGCTGCTGCGTCGATACTAGTAGCGTCGCAGCCTACACCACCACTAACACTGTCAATGCAACCAACAGCCCCTCCCCACGCCATCAACACTTCAGTCCCCAAACAAAATTGTAACAGCCTCGGACTCAAACGAACAGCCCCTCCAAAACATCATTATTAAAAGAAAAGAGAAAGAATATAAGAAGAAGCAGCGGGAAACAGAAAATGGACGAAAGGAAACGGGAAACGGGGACGGGGTTTGGGAAAATGGGGATGTGAGGGTGAACGGGGTGGAGACGAAAAGAAGAAGAAGAGAAAACTCACCGGAAAATGAAAGAGAATCGTCGGAGTGCCGACTTTCAAAGCCCGATCTACCCCAATCCATTGGGATTTTGTAAAATACGAGTTGAGAAATGGAACCACGAGGCCAAAACGAGTCGAGTGATGTATTTTGTATTTTTTCCGGTGGCCGGCCGGCGGTGGTCGACGGTGGCCGGCCGGCGGAGCGATTTCCGGCGGTGTGAGTAAGAAAATTTGTATTTAAGGGTGAAAGGGATGGGGAATGTGAGCCGTTGGATCAAATTGATCCTAAGGCTAGAATGATTTCGGGTCAAAGTGTGTGGGCTAAGATATTGGGCTCTTTTAACTCTCTTTTGGATCTCACAAATAGCCCCAATTGCAAGTTTAAACTACTAAAGTACAGATTATATAACACACACAATTGACAAATAGACTAATTAACTAACACTTAAATTATACAAGTGCACAGATTATCACAAAATGTAAAGACACAGTTAGGCACATAACAAATATATATTTGATACTTTTCTAGTATTTTTTCTCCTAATTAAATGCCTAACATTAGCTACGATACATATAAAACTGAAGAAAATTAACACTACTATTTTATGCATTTTGGTATTTTATGTGCCAAAATTAGGTGATTACAGCTGCCCCTCTTTGTTCGGGAACATGAAGAGTTTTCGGACAAAGACGTAATCAACAACTAATTTTGGCTCTCCGGTTCTAGCTGAGGATGACACTTGAAAAATGGCGACCGTGCCCTGACTGTAAGGCTCCTACATATCCTTGGACTAAGGAATCAGGTCAGTGTAGTTCCTGACATGCGATGGCCGGGACTACCGCTTCCTAGACATATAACCTAGACACCTTTAAACTAAACTAGACTGATACTAAACATCTAGACTCACTACGATTGATTCTAGATGCTTCTACCCACACTAGGACTGACACAAGACATACTAGAGTTGTTGCTGCTGGTCACTTGTTGGTTGTTACTGGTTGCTGGTCATGGTCATTTGCTTTACAAAGAAATGAAAATACAATATTGAGAAATGAAAAATTACAACTCCTACTCTAAGTCTTCATGCTTCCCGAGAATGAGCCTCTTGGTTCTTTCCCTCCTCAATTGTTGAAATAAAAACTACCGCTCTTGGTTCAGGTGGGTTTTGCTCTTTGTTGAAAATAAAACCATTGTTCTTGGTTCAGGTGGGTCTTCTTTCTTTACAAAATGGATTCCCTTGTTCTTCAGGTGGGTGCCTTGACTTCTTGAAATGTATTCCTCGTTCTTCATGTGGGTGCCTCGACGTCTTAAATAAACTACTCCCTCATTCTCCAGGTGGGTGCCTCGACATCTTAAATAAACTACTCCCTCATTCTTCAGGTGGGTGCCTCGACTTCTTAAATAAACTGCTCCCTCATTCTTCAGGTGGGCGCCTCGACTTCTTTACAACTCCTCCCTCATTCTTCAGGTGGGTGCCTCGACTTCTTTACAACTACTCCCTCATTCTTCAGGTGGGCGCCTCGACTTCTTTACAACTGCTCCCTCATTCTTCAGGTGGGTGCCTCGACTTCTTTACAACTACTCCCTCATTCTTCAGGTGGGTGCCTCGACTTCTTAAATAAACTGCTCCCTCATTCTTCAGGTGGGCACCTCGACTTCTTTACAACTACTCCCTCATTCTTCAGGTGGGTGCCTCGACTTCTTTACGACTACTCCCTCATTCTTCAGGTGGGTGCCTCGACTTCTTTACGACTACTCCCTCATTCTTCAGGTGGGTGCCTCGACTTCTTAAATAAACTGCTCCCTTATGAATGCTGCTTCTGACTTGAAAGTTGACATTGTCACTCCTGAAATTGGTGCTCAGGCGAGATTCGATGATCTTGAAATCTGCCTATCGTCTGATGATCTCTTTCATGGTGCAAATTCTCAACGCCTCAATCTCGCGATCGAGAGTTAATTTGGCTTCCATTATCCAGGCGGGTCCTGACCATGCTCTGCTACAACTGCAAAATATGTAAACAATTTTTGCGAAGCTTTCTTCTGCTCGTTTGATGTTATTTTGACTGAAAAGTGAAAAATGGAAAAGATTCTGGACAAAAGGACTCCGAACGAAATGGTGTCCCTTCGAAGATGTAAAAGAAACTTATCATGGAGGTGAAAGCGATGACCTTAATAAACATGACATGCTTCTTGTCCTCAAAATCTGATCATTCACAAATAGTTCTTCCTCGATCTTTCTCCAGTTGGAACATTCTGTCATGACCACTTTCCAAACCCATCTCGATGACATTTATGAAGACCCTCATTCGGTTAGTAGTGCCCCTTTCGGGGTTTTCACCAACTAACCTCTCTCTTTGTTCTTTTACCTCACTGTTTGTCATGCGGCGCCCTTTCAGGTTTTCACCGGCAGGACTTCATTTTCTTTTCTTCTTCTTCTTTTTTTCTCTTTTTCTTTTCTCTTTTTTTTTTCTTTTTTCTTTTCTCTTTTTTTTTTTCTTTTTGCATGATGATAATGTCTTGGGCGCTTTGGGCCTCTTCCGGATTTCGAGACTGAAATGCCGAATGTCTCATGAGCATGTGAAAAGACGGTAAGCATAATAGAAATTTGTTTTTATTTTATTGACGAAATAAAATAAAAACAAACTTCTGCCCCAGTTTAGCAGCAACTGCGGATTTGGATTTTCTTCGAATCTGGCCGCAAAATTAGAGGGAAGCTTTTGTGTCAATATGAGATAGGGAAAAATGGAACTTTCCCCTATTTTGACCGCACCAGAATGGTTGCCTACGTATCCTTTTGAGAGGAATCAGGTCAGACGTAGCTCTGGCAACTTAATGCCAAATTTGTTGTTTTGAATCTTTCTTTCATTCATCTCATTTCATTACAATTACAGGATTCCCAATAAGGGTTCACAAAAGCAATACAAAGCCAAAAGCTAACAAAAGGGATACATCATCTGGATAAGGGAAACAAAGACCTTCGGTATCCTAATCCAAAAACATCAAATGTAGTACCTCTTCACTGCATCAGCATTAACAATCATTTCAGCCATCGTGCCTTCGATGTCTGTCAAGAATAGGGCACCATTGGGCAACACCTTCTTCACCACATACGGTCCTTGCCAATTTGGAGCGAACTTGCCCTTTGCTTCTTCCTGATGTGGAAAGATGCGCTTCAAGACTAACTGGCCTTCATTGAACTTGCGTTGGCGCACTTTCTTGTTGTATGCTTTGGCCATCCTCTTCTGATATAGTTGACCATAACATACTGCATTTAGCCTTTTCTCGTCGATCAAAGCCAATTGTTCCAAGCGGGATTTGACCCATTCAGTATCCTCGATCTCAGCTTCAACAATGATTCTCAAGGATGGTATTTCGACTTCTGCCGGAATGACCGCTTCAGTCCCATACACCAGCTCATATGGGGTCGTGCCTATTGAGGTGCGCACAGTTGTGCGATAACCTAGAAGAGCAAATGGCAACTTCTCATGCCAGTCTCGAGATCCCTCTACCATTTTTCGAAGGATCTTCTTGATGTTTTTGTTTGCAGCTTCGACCGCACCATTTGCTTTTGGCCGGTATGGTGTGGAATTTCTATGCATAATTTTGAACCTTTCACATACCTCTCTCATCAAATGACTGTTCAAATTCGCCCCATTATTAGTGATGATGGTATTGGGGATACCGAATCGGCAAATGATGTTCGAATGAACAAAGTCGACCACAGCTTTCTTGGTTACTGACTTGAATGTCGCTGCTTCCACCCACTTAGTAAAATAGTCAATGGCGACCAAGATGAATCTATGCCCATTCGATGCCTTTGGTTCTATCGGGCCAATGACATCTATTCCCCATGCTGTGAAAGGCCAAGGGGCGGACATTGTGTGGAGCTCTAAGGGAGGTGAATGTATCAGATCACCGTGCACCTGACATTGGTGGCATTTTCGCACGAACCCTATGCAATCTCGCTCCATGGTGAGCCAAAAATAACCTGCTCTTAAGATCTTCTTGGCTAACACATAGCCGTTCATGTGTGGCCCACAGATTCCCGAATGCACCTCGTTGAGAATTCTTGAGGCTTCTTGTGCGTCCACACATCTCAACAGTCCCAGATCTGGGGTTCTCTTGTACAACACCCCTCCACTTAAAAAGAAACCATTTGCAAGACGGCGGAGGGTTCTTTTCTGATTGCTCTCTGCCAGCGCTGGATACTCTCCATTCTTGATGTAGTTTTTGATGTCCAGGTACCATGGCTCGCCATCAAGTTCTTCTTCAACCATGTTGCAATAAGCATGTTGATCCCTAACTTGAATCTCGAGAGGATCAATGTGAGTCTGGTCAGGATGACTAAGCATGGACGCTAATGTAGCCAAAGCGTCTGCCAACTCATTGTGCATTCTTGGAATATGCCTGAATTCAATGGAATCAAACCTTCGGCAAAGCTCTTCCAGATACTGCTTATACATGATGAGTTTCACGTCTCGAGTTTCCCATTCACCCTTGATTTGATGTACTAGTAGGTCGGAATCTCCAAGCACTAGTAGTTCTTTGATGTCCATATCTATCGCCATGCGTAGACCCATGATGCAAGCTTCATATTCTGCCGTGTTATTGGTACACCAGAAACGAAGTTGCGCAGCCGCCGGATAATAGTGACCTGTCGGGGATATGAGAACAGCCCCAATACCATCGCCCTTGGAGTTAGAGGCCCCATCAAAATAGAGCTTCCAATAATGATCGTCTTCAGAAGGCAACTCCTCAATTGTGCCTACCTCTTCATCAGAAAAGTATGTCTTAAGAGGTTCATACTCATCATCCACTGGATTTTCGGCCAAATGATCAGCCAAAGCTTGGGCTTTCATTGCAGTTCTGGTGACATAAACTATGTCGAACTCTGTGAGTAACATTTGCCACTTGGCAAGCCTTCCTGTTGGCATAGGCTTTGAAAAAATGTACTTTAGTGGATCCATCCGGGATATGAGGTAAGTAGTGTATGACAACAAATAATGCCTCAACTTCTGTGCTACCCATGTGAGGGCACAACACGTTCTTTCCAGCAAAGTGTACTTGACCTCGTAATCCGTGAACTTCTTGCTCATGTAGTAGATTGCCTGTTCTTTTTTCCCCGTGGCATCATGTTGCCCCAGTACGCAACCAAATGAATTGTCCATCACCGACAGATAGAGGAACAAAGGTCGTCCTGGCTCCGGCGGGACCAACACTGGTGGATTCGACAGGTACTGCTTGATTTGGTCAAAGGCCGCTTGACATTCCTCAGTCCACTTAACTGCAACATCTTTCTTTAGCAGCTTGAAGATTGGCTCACACGTGGTGGTGAGTTGAGCGATGAACCTACTGATGTAGTTCAATCTTCCGAGGAAACTCATAACTTCTTTCTTGTTCTTTGGCGGAGGCAACTCTTGTATAGCCTTAATCTTTGAGGGATCTAATTCAATGCCCCGCCTGCTAACAATGAAACCCAACAACTTTCCAGCTGGAACACCGAACGCACATTTGGCCGGGTTCAACTTCAAATTGTACCTTCTGAGTCTTTCAAAGAATTTCCTGAGGTCTTTAACATGATCCTCTACTGTTCTTGATTTGATTATCACATCATCTACATACACCTCAATTTCTTTGTGTATCATATCATGGAAGACAGTTGTCATGGCTCTCATGTACGTTGCCCCAGCGTTCTTCAAGCCGAACGGCATGACCCTGTAACAAAAGGTTCCCCAGGGCATGGTGAATGCTGTCTTCTCGGCGTCATCCTCATCCATCAGGATCTGGTGATATCCGGCATAGCAATCCACAAAAGATTGGATCTCGTGTTTAGCACAATTGTCTATGAGAATGTGAATATAAGGCAAAGGAAAATTATCCTTGGGACTGGTCTTGTTCAAATCTCGATAGTCAACACAAATTCTTGTCTTCCCATCTTTCTTCGGCACCGGCACAACATTGGCCAACCAAGTGGAATACTGAAGAGATTGTATCACCTTCGCAGATAGCTGCATCATGATTTCCTCATGGATTTTCTTGCTCATTTCTGTCTTGAATTTCCTCCGTAGCTGCTTGACCGGAGGGAAACCAGGATTAATTGGCAACTTGTGAACCACCAAATCTGTGCTCAAACCGGGCATGTCATCATATGACCAAGCAAACACATCTCTATAGTCAAACAAGACTTGGACTATGTCATTTTTCACTTTTGGCGCAGCGTGCATGCTTATCTTGGTTTCCCTAACATCGTCAGGGGTTCCCAAATTTATATTTTCTGTGTCATCTAAATTGGGCTTAGGCTTGTTCTCAAACTGTTCTAATTCTCCATTTATTTCAGCTCCCTCCTCATCATATTCTTTCTCAAACATTTCTTCGGTATCCGTCCTTTCCATATCATCTACCTCCTCAACTGTTACTTCATAATCACTCCACCCACCAACATGTATTTCCTCAATTTTTGGTTGATTCATTGAGACCAAGTTAAACTGTGTGTTTAGATCAGGGCATGATTTCAGCATGCATGTCATGTTATTAAGGCCATCAGAAACATAGCTATAGAAAGAAATAAGAAATAAAAATCAGGAAAGTAAAGAGAGAGAATAAGGAGACAAGAACATGTCTTGCTTTTCATTGAATTTGAAAGATAAAAGGGTTTGACATCATAACGAGCAAAATAAATACACTTGGATTACAACCCTTAGAATAACCAAGTATACAGAAAGGATAACAAAACTTGCTACCAATAGCCCCTCCTAGTGGGGAGAGGCATGGATTCCCAGTTGTTCAGCTTCACATCAGGGCCAATGTCCTGGATTTCTGTATTGCTAGATCCTTCGCCAGTTTGCACCATGTTGATGCCAAAGACGTGCCTCAGATCGGCCAGGAGCTTCTTTTGTTCTTCAGTCTCCTCAGCATTCTTGGAAATAGACTTGCCCCCGTTGGACCTCGTGAAAGACTGAGCGAGGCAAGGGACAGGCTTCTCAAGGGACCATTCTTGTTTCTTCATCTTCCTAGCTCTTGCTCTGTCTGCAGCTGTGGGCTTGTATCCCAGACCCCAGGTACCTCGAATGCCAAGTGGATTAATTGGATGCGACATTCCTTGAAGTGATGCCCCGAGACCCTTTCCTGGTTGAAAACCGTGCTTCAACATTTCTGTAGCCATCATGACTGCCGCTTCTGATAATCTTGCTTGGGGCAAAGGTTTGCCTTCAGGAACCTCTTCCACATTGACTGCTTCAAAGGCTTGGTACATCAGAGTTGGGCTATCATTGGTGACCTCGATAACTGGAATGGATGGGTCCTTATAGATTGACAGATCTCCCTCTCCATGTACCATGATCATCTCACGGTTCCACTCAAACTTCACAGTCTGGTGCAAAGTTGACGGTACTGCGCCCGCCATATGAATCCAGGGCCTTCCCAACAGTAGATTGTAAGACGAATCCATATCGAGGACTTGGAAATCAATAGCAAAGTCCACAGGCCCAATTGTCAATGTCAGCTCAATCTCACCAATTGACTGTCTTTTTTCTCCATCAAAAGCACGGATACTCATAGTATTGGTTCGAATTCTATCCGCGTTGATTTTCAATCTTTTCAAAGTAGACAGTGGACAAATGTTCAGACCAGACCCACCGTCAACCAGCACTCTTGTGACGTAAGAGTTGTCACACTTAACAGTCAAATGCAGAGCTTTGTTGTGGCCTGTGCCTTCCATAGGCAATTCTTCATCAGTGAAAGTGATCCTGTTGACTTCAAAGATACGGGCAGCAACAGCCTCCAAGTTACCAACAGTCATTTTATCAGATACATGAGCTTCATTCAGGATTTTCAAAAGAGCATGACGGTGCGCCTCAGAATGCATCAGCAGGGACAACAAAGAAATTTGAGCAGGGGTCTTCCTCAGCTGCTCCACGATAGAGTAATCTTGCACTTTCATCTTCTTTAGAAACTCTTCCGCCTCTTTCTCAGTGACAGGCTCCTTGACGGGACCCTGATTTTCCCTAGCTTGCCTTGCCTTTCTTAACTCTTCCGGGGTAAAGCACCGCCCAGAACGAGTTAGACCGCCCACTTGTGTCGTTTCTGCTACAACCTCCTTTCCCATGTACGTTACCACTGCCTGGGCATAGTTCCACGGGACAGCCTTGTTATCTGTCACATGGAACTGGGATGCCCTCTTTATGACAATGGGCTCGCGCATTGTGTTCAAATCATCTTCCCGGGGTGCATTTTTTATAACCAACCTCGGTTTGGTAGCAGAATCCGCTTCCCCTTCCTTGCTGATGGCCCTTGAGATCACCAACTTTGGCTTCTCAGTCAACCTTTCCCCTTTCTCAACAGCTCGTTTCAATGTTAACACGGGCTTATCCAACTGGACAGATGGCTTTGTTCCTCCGGACACCACAACAGGACTTGTCTTTGAAGTGATATGCATCTTTTCTACCCCAACTGTTATTGCATCGACTGACACTATTGGCCTTGCAGATTCGCTTTCAAATCCCCCTGTGCATGCATATACCATGTGTACATCATGGACTGGCAGAGGATTGCGATTAATGTTTGGCGTTTCTGCATCTTCAATCACGATTTGGTTGTTGTCAATCAAATCCTGCACCACTCTCTTGAGATAGGAGCAATCTTCTGTATCATGCCCTGGTGCGCCCGAGTGGTAATCACAATGCCGAGAATGATCCACTTTGCCAGTAGGATTCATGTTTCCTTGAATTGGCTTTATCATGTTCAAGGCTCGCAGTTTCTCAAAGATACTGGTGTAGGATTCTCCAATTGGCGTGAATTCCCTCTTTTTCTCTTCTCGAGCCTTCTTGAATTCAGCTCTCGGACGAAAGCCTGCCGGACCTCTTGGTCGGTAAGTAGGGTTAGGTGGAGCCTGATAGTGATTATGTGGAGCTTGGTGAATGGGATATGTAGGCTGTGGGGCTGGTGCGCGCCATTGCGGATAAGACGTTGGGGTATATGGCTGCGCAGCGTGTACATAGTATTGGGGTGGAGGTATGGAGTATTGTGCATTTTGTGGTGGGTAATAGTGTTGTAAATAGGGTGTTTGTGGAGCTTGGTATGAATTAGCTTGACTGTATCGCTCATCATTCCACCTTCGTGGACCCGACCCTACCATGGCCACATCTTCTTTCTTCTTCTTACCGAACCCTGCTGCCCCTGTCTGCACAGCCTGTGTGGTCGCCTTTAGTGCAGTCTGGCTCACAATCTTTCCAGCTTTGACTCCTCTCTCAATCATTTCTCCCATCTTGACGACTTCACTAAACGGTTTCCCAAAGGCGGCGATCAATGAACCATAGAACGCCTCATCCTGCGCCTCAATGAACAAACGGACCATGTCATCGTCCGGGATTGCGGGGCTCACTCGAGCGGCCTGCTCGCGCCATCTGAGGGCGTACTCCCTAAAGCTTTCGCTTGGCTTCTTTTTTATCGCATCCAAAGAGGAACGATCTGGCAAAACTTCAATGTGGTACTTGTACTGGTCGTAGAATGCCTGTGCCATATCCTCAAATGACAACCATTTAGTTAAATCCTGCCTCATGAACCATTCGGCAGCTGCGCCCCCCAAGCTTTCAGAAAAGTAGGCTATCAACAGTTTGTCTTTCTTGACCCCTCTCATTTTGTTGCAGTAGGTTTTCATATGAACCCTTGGATCTCCTTGCCCGGTGTATAGATCAAACTTTGGCACTATGAACCCATCTGGCAATTGCAATTCAGGGTAGGGGCAAAGATCCTTGAAAGAGATGTCAGTATGATCTCCATATCCTTGAATGGTCCTTACTGCTTGTTCTAGGCCCTTCATCTTTCTTAGAACCTCGCTCTCATCAAGCTTTCCTGATCGATCAACCTCAACTTGAGACCCGCGATGGAACCCCTGATCATACGAGTCACTGTGTCGGAAATTGGGTTCATGGTGCTGATCATAATGATGATCCCCAGCCTGGAGATGTGGTTCGCTGTTGGACCTAGCCATAGCAGGCCTAGCTGGGCCCCGAAAAATTGGAACCTGTGGGAGAGGTGGGCCATACTGCCCCTGTGGCGGAGGTGGACCATACTGCCCCTGTGGTGGGAGTGGACCATACTGCCCCTGTGGTGGATATTGTCCATATTGCCCTTGAGGTAGAGGTGGTGGGGGCGGTGCATGAGGGCGCACTTCAACTTCTTTTGTTGGACCCTGACTAGTGCCAAAACCAGGGGGATAGGTCGGATCCTCGACCGCCGTAGATGTGCCTGGTGCTCGCTGGCTAACTGTTGGCATAAGCCCATCTAGGAGGTTTGGCATGGGAGGAGGTACCCGTCCCGTGGTTATCGCATGATGCATGTCTACCAGGAATTGCTTCAGAATCAGGGCCTCTTCCGTCGTCATATCATTTTCTTCAGAACCAGCATCGGATTTGTCTCCTTCAGTGGCCATGTTATCCAAATGGAATTTCAAGTCCCCTTGAGTTAGTTGTGTGAGAGTGGGGTAATGCTAGAGCGCTGCACCAAGTCACTGGTAATCTAGTCTTGTCTGCAAACAAAACAGGTTAGGAAACATGATATTTACGAGCCGAGCACGCCTACAAGCCTAAAGTCGTCATGCATCATCCCGAATCAAGACAAGGCGGGTCCTCTCTTTCCTTTCTTTTCTCCTCTTTTTTTTCTTTTTTTTTTTTTCTTTTTCCTCTCTTTCTTTCGCTTTTTTTTTTTCATTCATTTTTTTTTCATATCATATATCTTTCAAATGTAAGAGGGGTCCAAAATCATATTGAAAAAGGAAGAAAAAATGCATTTAAGATAATAAAAGACACAATTTTGGATTTTCTGATTTCCTTTTCATAAATGCCAAAACAGTACAATATAAAAAGCCTGCCGACAACATGGGGCAATAGTAATACTCCCACAAATTCAAATAAAGACCGACTGTTCGAAATAGAAATACCAATACATAATAAAAGCTACAATCTGTCCAAGATGCTAAATGACAAACAAAAGGTAATGAGCTGCATCATCTCGGACTGGTATATATCTGCTAAGGTGATCCGGGCCCTGCCTCATCTGGCTCCTCTGGATCTGACTCAAATGGCTCGTCGAGATCTTCCTCTGGTGGCTCATCGGGATCTGCTGGTGGGCCTTCCACCAAGGTGCGGCGCAATCCAGCCAAATTTTCTGCAACTCTGGTGACGAAGGGAAGCACATGTGGAAGTAGGTCCTCTGCGGACAACCTCCTATAGTCACTGATAGCCTGTGCAACATATACAGCAGAGTCATAAACCTGCCGATAAACTACACTGATAGTCTGTCTTGCAGCCTGTATATCCTGAAGTCGGCTCTGTGCTAGCTCCCTGAGCTGCTCCTCCTGCTCCAGTGCCCTGTCGAGTCGAGCTCGAGCATCCATGGCATCCCGACAATGATAATCCTCTCTTCTCCTGCTCTCCACCAAAGCTGCCCTGTCGGCATCCCGCTCTGTCAATGCCTCAGAGTGCATAACACGGAGTCGTCTAACTGTGTCTAGGTGCTGATGCGCGAGACCCTCACTCTCAACCAAAGCAGCTCGAGCGGCATCCCTCTCAGAACGAAGACGGTAGACTAGACCCGCATATCTCTCCTCAGTCTCTACCCTATGCATCTCTATCTTCATGTCAATCCTGAGTGCCTCATCATACGGTCCCTTGACCGTTTTCGCTGGCATAGCTACCAAAGCAGGCTGTCGGCCGAACCAGAAAACATACTCGGGAGTGACCTCGCCTCTGAATCGGTCTATAACCTGTGTGCTGGAGGTCAAAGGCCTCATATTATCCCAAATGGAGAACCACTGAGTGTGCCTGGGAAACTCACCGCTAATATGCTCAAGGCGATACTCCTCCACGGCCTCTACCCTAGGTACACCCTGAACGCGCCCAAGCTGTCGGAGCACCCGCGTAGGGTAATAAGGCTCGGCTCCCTTATGACCCATCAATACTAGAAAAGGGCGGTCCATACTACCATATATTCCCTCTTTCGAGGGGTACCAACTAACCTGCCACCGGATATTCTCCAGAGCTCGCTCGCTCGCTCAAATACTTTGCCCACCCATCAAAGCTCTCGGGTAGATCAAGATGTCGAGTGCGATAATAATGGGTGTTCAAATGGCATTTAGGCGCATCGGGTAGTGGAGTAGGGTCAGAACGGCCGAACAAATGCTCAACGAACCATACTTGCAACAACAAGTTGCAACCCTCGAAAAACCGGGCCCCTTTCTCTTTGCATCGAGTCAGAGCACGATAAATACTGCCCAAGATCATCGGCACCACAGTAGAATCTCGAACTCCCCCAAATAAAGCTCTCACGATCCAAGAGGTATGGATAGAGATTTGTCCATTCTCCATCGGGAAGACCATGAGGCCAAGGAAGGCGAAAATGAAAGCTCTTTCCCTAAGGTTATCCCATTGGTCATGGCTCAACATAGTGGTGAATTTCGGCCGATGCTCTGTGTATCCATCTCCCCGCCCATAAAGAGCATAAAGATACTCCAGACTGACCCAACCTGAGGCCAAACTCACTAACTGGGTATCAGAACGCAGACTCATGTCCCGTAGGAACTCCTCGACTCTCACAAACCGAGGTGCTATGCACTTCTTTGTCCTAAACACTCCATTAGTCAAACCCGAGATCTCTTCTAAAGTAGGAGTCATCTCAATATCACCAAACACAAAGGTATTTTGACTCGGTTCCCAATACCGAATCAAAGCATTTACTAGTTCCCGACGTGGGGCAAACTTAGGGTTAAGAAAATGTGTCATTTCCCCAATTCTCGCATGCACAACCCCTTTCTGCTTTTCGCTCAAATGGTACCACCAATTCCTCAACAATGGAGGACATTTATCGACCATCTTAATAGGCGGTGGAGTAGATCCCTCAGGAAACTTCCTTTTTCCTACTCTAGATGATGATGCAGCCATGATACCTATTTTATTAAAAATGAAGTATTAGGACCGAGAAAACTTTGGACAAAATTTGTAAAACAACATTAAAACGGACAAGCCGACTCAAACGAAATTTTTTACATGATTGACTAGGCTAGACAAATAAAACTTGTCAATGTTTTACAAAACAAGACGACTCTATTTTTGACTTTCTAATTTTTGAACAAAAATTTGACATGACAACGACACCAAAATTTGACTATTGACATTAAAACGGACAAGACGACTCAAATAAAATATTTACATGATTCGACTAGCCTAGACAAACAAAACTTGTCAATGTTTTACAAAACAGGACGACTCTATTTGATTGATTTCTCTTTTTTTTTTTTTTTTTTTTTTTTGATTTTTCTAATTTTTTAACAGAATTTGACATGACAACGCCACCAAAATTTGACTATTGACATTAAAACGGACAAGCTGACTCAAATAAAATATTTACATGATTCGACTAGCCTAGACAAACAAAACTTGTCAATGTTTTACAAAACAGGACGACTCTATTTGATTGATTTCTCTTTTTTTTTTTTTTTGATTTTTCTAATTTTAGAACAGAATTTGACATGACAACGCCACCAAATTTGGCTATGGACGTTGTTTTTTCTCTTTTATTTTTTTCACAAAAATTGGCCGTTATAACGGCGTGAAATTGGCTTTAAAATCTTTGCCGACAACGGGAAAAGGACATTTGACACGCTAATACTTGAAAATCTGAAATTGCCCCTCTTAACAAAGTGTCTCTTCTCTCTCCCTTTTTCTTTTTTTTTTCTTTTTTTTTTCATTTTTCCAAACTAACCCGCTTTCCCTCGATAAACGGTCAACATAACGGCCTCCCTAGATGCAACACAGAAGATGCCATTACTGTCTTTCTGAGGCGTGGGCTACATCTAGACTCTATAGGGTCAGCCTAGGCAAGTGCGGTACCAGTGTACCGCACCTCACTAAGTCTAATGATATGCAAATAAATCGGCCTAGACAAAAGCACAGGTTCAACTCTAGGTGACTCAATGGGTTCATGTTCTATAGTTTCTAGCAATTTGGAAGTGCCTCGGGGGTACCGATCGACAACGTCTAACGGCCTAACCCAACGCACCTCCTCCTAAAAAGGGTTAACTTTTTTGTGTCCTGAGACACGACAGAAATTCCAGACGCCGAAGCGAGACTGGTGTGCATGTGTGCAGTGTTCCAGAAGACTCAGAGGTGTACGAGAGAAGACAGTTATGTATATACAGTTCAAACATATCAAAGCAGTAACATTCAAGGCAGCATGTACAAACAATATTTAAAAGCCGAAAACGACAAAGTATAAAGCCTGAGATTCTCAGTTTTCACTGGTTTCCCCAGCGGAGTCGCCAAGGCTGTCACACCCCTTTTTTTCCGCGCGCCCGCTTGTGGGGAGGGCGTTTCGGGTTTAGGAAGGCGCTTATGGGATTTTTATGATTATTTGGCGCTATCCCGAGTTAGGGTTTCCATTTAAGGAAGTGACGGTGTTTCAAGGTACGAATTGTTTATTTAAAATTCGGAGTCGCCATTTGACAAGTTTAAGGTGTGCCAAGTCACCCAAAAGGGTACCTTGGAACACCTATGACTCGTTAGTGGTCTGCGTTAGAGTTCCGGGTAAGGATCTCGGTTGACTCTCGGGAAGGGGTTAGGCACCCTCGAGTCCTGTGTCGAGCACAGTTGCTTTTATTGACGCATTCCGGCTATATGAAATTTTTATTGTACCTGCCTTTATTTATTTTCTTTGCTACGCTTTGATTTATTATTGTTTTATTTTATTTATATATATATATTTTTTTTTAGTGACTCGGCCGAATATTTCCGCGCAGGCATTTCACCCGTTCGAAACCTTATCAACCTTGATTTGAGTCTCCAAATTTATTCTTTATAATTGTATTATTTTCTTCTTTTTTTTTTTTGGGTCAAACTCGAACTCATAATTCAGCTTGATTTTTATTATACATGTCGCATTTATTTTTGACACATTTTATATCTTATTTAAATACGGCTCGATTCAATATTTACAAATGTAATTTATTTAAAATCGGATATGGTCGCACAGGCACTTCACCCGTTCGAGATCTTCCGATTTAAATAAACTACACTTGAATCAATTTTATTTGGTTTCAGATACTAAGGTCTCTTTGCTATTTCTCCCTTGAGCTTAACTTTACAAATTCCGTAACAATTTTTATACATTTATTTGGTATCATAGCCAACTTTATATGTATCATAATTTTAAAGAGTAGCTCATTTATGTTAACATAAGTGTGACTAGAACTTAAAGGCTAGATTTAAACAAGACTGTGTGTACAAATTGCTTCGAACTACTTGCTGTTTGCACGTAGCTTATATTTGAGAGAATTGCATTAACGTCCTATTTACCCATTTGCTTTAAGGTCTGGCCAAATTATCAGCTCCTACTATTATTCAGCCCACTTAGCATTTGCACTGGTATTCTATTTTTCTATTTTTACTTTAAAATCTAATCGGAACTATCAAGGTTTGTAAACCAGACTTCTTGCCTATTTTATCCATTTTTTCCCTTTTATTTCATAGTAAATTACATCAAGAACTCATATATTGATTGGAGCACCTTTGCAAAAATACAAATGACGCCACTGCATTCTGTTATTAACAATATTTGCGCAAACAGTCATCTTTCTTACTTGTGTTTCAGATTTGACTAAAAGTTCAAAGTGGTGCTATTTGAGCAAAATCTGATTTTTTTTCTTTAAGACAAACATATATGGCAGATCTCTAGAGGTAGCAAGTGACAAAAAACTTGACAAGAATTTAGATACACATCATTCATATGTATTGAAATCTAAACATGATAAAACATTCCAAAAGTAGATACATAGGAAGTGAATAAGTACCTAGTGAAGAAAATATTCCCTAGCAATGCAATGGAGGATCATCAACCAAACAGCCTAACCCAAGCAAAGTATCCAGCAACAACCAAACACCAAATAAACTCTAAAAAACCCCAAAAAAAACTGACCGTAGTAACACCAAGCTAGCTTCCTTTCCTTACTGCTCTTCTATGTTTTTCCTTTTTGTTTCAAGTATTTTTCTTGCTATTTCTTTTTTTTTTTTTTTACTTTCAGATCTGTTTTTGAAAGTAGTTGAGAGAGTCAATGCAAGCATTCAATGTCTATCCTCCCTTTATGAGTAGTAAATGACTTCTTTTATAGAGGAGAGAGGAGGACATGGCTGTTTTACAACTAAGGGCTCCAAAGCCCAAAGCAAATTTGCTTTTTCAGACCAAATCAAGAAGGCATGCTCAGCCATAAATGCAAGGTTTGACCCTTCACTCAAAAAGGAAAAATGGCAGAAGGAGTGCACTGTGGTGCCAACCTTTTTTACCATTCTCGGCCATGCCAAATATGTCCCATTAATGAGGCAGATTTGTTTTAATTTTCAACTTTCAACTTTTCTTTTGTCCAGCTTGCAACTCTTACTTTAATTCTAAATCCTTTCCAGCTTTTAACTTATAAAAAAAAAAGTCTTGGACTTGACCTCCAACCCCCTCAACTTTTTAAATTGATTGTCTAAATCCTACCAGGCTCACTACTCTACATCAGACCTTAAAGCTAAGCTTAAAACACAATTCAAATGCCTAACAAGTAACCTGAACTCAAATCTTAGTAAACTCTCAGCCTAGCACATTTAGAATTGATATCAAACTCCCAGATTTTGTAAATCAACTAACATATGAGCCAAAATCCAACTAAAGTGCTACAAATTAAACTTAAAACTAACAAGAAAGCAAAACTACATTTCAAACCATAGACAATCAGAATCAACAGCTACCACAATTAAGTGAGTCTTCTCAAGTTATTTCATCGGACTCCTTTTAAACCAACTCATACTTGACAGAATTTAAACAATGAGATTTAGACAATAAGCATACTCTACAGACAACAAACTGGACAAACTAAACATGTTTTAAACAACTTTCAGCCTAATAAGATCAAGATTCTTACTTAACTCACACGACATACTCAGGTGCAATTGCTTTAAACAAAGGGACACAAACGGATACTTGAACATTTAAGCAATAGTTCACGAGCAAGCGACAACTTATGATGATGATGCACTAATTAACAAAGAAATGCTAGCAATCTGATATCCGTAGCTGCCAATTCGTTAAGCCAAACTGAAAATTCATTCAAACCATAAACATAGAAGATGAACGATGTTCCATTTCAATACCAAGCCAACATGGATTCAAACACATGAGTAATTTGGACAAGACAACAACCTAAACTACTGACAAGATATACACTACTGGATGCCTCAAACTATAGCAGTAAGAAAAGAGATAAAGAGATAGTTGGGGATTCACTTCTAACCCGTCGAGCGAAACAACTAAATTGCTGCAACTGCTTCGCCTTTACCACTGTAGAAACAGTCTTAAAACGAGCCAAAATACAACGTCACAGCAGCTGCACCACCAATAGCCAATATCATCATCACGGAATCAACATTGCTCTATCACCTCGTCTTAGCATCATCACTGTTACAGCGTCCAAACCAACCAAATACAGCCAAGAATCAAACGACATTGCGCTGCTGCGTCGATACTAGTAGCGTCGCAGCCTACACCACCACTAACACTGTCAATGCAACCAACAGCCCCTCCCCACGCCATCAACACTTCAGTCCCCAAACAAAATTGTAACAGCCTCGGACTCAAACGAACAGCCCCTCCAAAATATCATTATTAAAAGAAAAGAGAAAGAATATAAGAAGAAGCAGCGGAAAACAGAAAATGGACGAAAGGAAACGGGAAACGGGGACGGGGTTTGGGAAAATGGGGATGTGAGGGTGAACGGGGTGGAGACGAAAAGAAGAAGAAGAGAAAACTCACCGGAAAATGAAAGAGAATCGTCGGAGTGCCGACTTTCAAAGCCCGATCTACACCAATCCATTGGGATTTTGTAAAATACGAGTTGAGAAATGGAACCACGAGGCCAAAACGAGTCGAGTGATGTATTTTGTATTTTTTCCGGTGGCCGGCCGGCGGTGGTCGACGGTGGCCGGCCTGCGGAGCTGCGGTGGAGCTGCGGCGGAGCGATTTCCGGCGGTGTGAGGGGATTTTGGCAAGAGTTTCTGTTAGGTCAAAGGACCTTAGGTGTGTAATGTGAAAAATGGTAAGAAAATTTGTATTTAAGGGTGAAAGGGATGGGGAATGTGAGCCGTTGGATCAAATTGATCCTAAGGCTAGGATGATTTCGGGTCAAAGTGTGTGGGCTAAGATATTGGGCTCTTTTAACTCTCTTTTGGATCTCACAAATAGCCCCAATTGCAAGTTTAAACTACTAAAGTACAGATTATATAACACACACAATTGACAAATAGACTAATTAACTAACACTTAAATTATACAAGTGCACAGATTATCACAAAATGTAAAGACACAGTTAGGCACATAACAAATATATATTTGATACTTTTCTAGTATTTTTTCTCCTAATTAAATGCCTAACATTAGCTACGATACATATAAAACTGAAGAAAATTAACACTACTATTTTATGCATTTTGGTATTTTATCTGCCAAAATTAGGTGATTACATGGGCGCAGAATTGATGTCAAGGCACGCAGGCAAGGGCAAACGCGCAGGCATGCGCGTACAGGCATGAGATGCACGTGAACGGGCGCTGACAGAGCTTGGGCGCCGAGATTTTAGCGGGAACGTGTGCAAACGTGGGCCAAAGTGTGCTGAATGGCCTTGACATGTGTTGGTCACGCCCCAACCCCAATGTAACTGCCTTAGGCAGTCCCCCCTTTGTATTTAATATATATTTTCAGTCATTTTAAGTAAGCATAGACGAGGGAAACATAGAAACAAACGTGAGGGTTTGTAAAAGTGTGTTCCAAGTAGAAAAGCCATTGAACGACTTGTGTTCTTGGCTTAAGACGAAGACGAAGTCGACCCATTATATTTTTCTTGATATATAAATGCATTGGTTGGGAGTTTTCTCCCGTAAATTGTTTGTGTTTCTTATTTCTCATTGCTGCCTTTATTTCCAAAAACGTTCTAAGCCAAAGACTGAAATTTGGCTAAGTATAGATGTCAGCTGCGTCAAGTGGGACTTGGCTGCTCGCAGAGGCAAACCTTGGCAGAATCGGCTGTCAAAATCTGCCCTTGTGACAGAGTATATGATAGAAATTTCGTATACGTGTCCCTTTGATGGGCTAAAACAGGAGGACTTCAGGAGGCCCCTGATACCATTAGGATAACGAAGTGCACAAATATCCACTTTTGTGTGTGTTCTTACGATTTCATATATTTATGGGCACACCTTTGCAGAGGCTCGCCACATTACCTATTTTTATACTATTAAATTGAAGTTCAATTCAAGTTAAGCTAAATTCAGTTTCTTTGATTTGAAGTTGAAATCTGCTACTTTCTCTGTTTCAATTTATGTAAGCTTGTTTCACTTGGCAAAAAATTTAATAAAAAATAAATACTTTTGAAATATATGTTGTCACGACCCTTTTTTCAACTAAAAAGAAAGAAAAAACTTATTTGTTTCAAAAAGGTCTGTGACTGTGTTAAAGGTACACAAAATTAAGAGATTTTCGGAGTCGCCACTTGACAAGTTAAAGGTGTGCCAAGTCACCAAGGTGGTGTACCTAGAACACCTATGACTCGTAAATGGTCTGCGTCAGAGTTCCGGATAAGGATCTCAGTTGACTCGCGGGAAGGTGTTAGGCACCTTCGAGTCCTGTGCAAGCACAGTTGCTTTTATTGACGCATTTCGACTCTTTGAATTTTATTTATTATATTTTGCCTTTATTTGTTACGCTTTGATTTGTTAAATTTGTTCTTTGTGCTCGAATGAAACTCGAATCAGGAAATAATCGTGCGGGCACTTCACCCAAACGAAATCTTCCGACTTAAGCCAATTAAATCGCACAGGCACTTCGCCCGTTCGAAATCTCTTGACTTAATTGAATTTCACGTGAACAATTAGCGTTTGATTAATCCTGTGTCGGCCTATCATTTGCCTACCGTGAGAGCCTTTGGTGCATTTCTTTGACCATCTGCCTAACACAAGTTTGGAAATGTAAGGTCCACTTTATACATTTTAGAAATAAGAGGACTTCTCCAACTAACCTCAAAATAATTAATGCTCATTAAAACATAGTAGAGAAATCGTTAGTCCCTTATTACTTCAGATTTGTTTCTACTATAGCGAGGTTCCTTAGCGGGCCTAATATTTGCCGACATGGTTTACATTTTAAGGAAGATAGTTCTATGGAAATGGGCCAGCCCAGATTAACCAATCCTTTAATTTTTTTTTTTCTTTAACTCTAGCTTAAACAATCAGGTAGTCTGTATTGCTATTCTTATATTTTTTGTCTACTCTACACATGACAAACAGTATGAAAAAAAAAAGAAACACTGCAAACACACACACACTAACGCATATAAGATAAATCATTCAAGCCATGACTTTCAAGTTATGAACTTTACACATGTCCCTTTTCATACAAAGCTACAAAAGATGTATGTACAAGGTTCAAAAACTTACCTAGTGGAGATGCAACTCCAAAGCAAAGCTATGTAGATCCAAACCAAGCAAAACCAGTCAAGAACAACCAGCTAAGCAACAGCAAGCGCCTAACAGCCCCTTAGACCCTCACAAAAGCCAAAGAGACCAAGCAGACAAACCTCCATTTTATTCCAAACTTGAACACTAATAACTCTCTATTTTTCACTCTTCTTTCTCTCTGTTTTTCAACTTTCTAACTCTACTATTTTTCTAGCACTTTAAGATCTGATTTTTTCTAAGAGGAATGGAGTATTTCAGATCTCTTTTGTTGTGTTCTCTCTCTGTTTTTCGTGAGTAGTCTGTGTGTCTAGAGAGCATTTTTCCCAGATCTGATTCTCTTGTGTGTTCTGTCTGGTGCCCTTGACTAGTGGAGAGGGGCAGCCTTATATAGATGGAAAAGAGGGGAAAAGGGGGGGGGGGGGGGTTAAAAACTTGGGTAAAAGACACCCATGTGACCAATTTTTACTTTTTTCAGAAAAGCTAACCTTGTCATGCCAAACAACAAAAAGAGGTGGGCTGTAAAGCCTAAAAAGGTGCTGCCAATATTTGACTAACTAAATCCCACATATGGAAACTTAGCTTAAAACTAACTAGACACTTAAAACTAACTAAACAATAGACTTAAAACCAAATTACAACTAAGTTAAGATAAGCATGGGAAATATTCATCCTCAGACACATTTTATGCATAGCCTTAGACTAAAAAGACAAAATGCAAAACAGAATTCCAAACAAACTAGATACAACCAATTGAAACTAATCTCACACTAGACTAATACTAGTTGAAATAGATTCCATGGTAATAGAAACAAAACCAGCGGCTCCAGGACTTTTGACATGATTTAACACTAGCAAAACTTAGAAAATAAGTGAGTTACACAAAACCAAACTTATCAATTCCATGCTCAAACTCAAGCGGGCAGCGAACCATGATCAACTGGCTTTCATGCTAACAAAACCAATTTACATTCAACAGCTCATGAATTTAAGCTAAATATGCAAATTTATTTGAACAAACATATTGTATGATTCGATTTAAGTGCTATTACTACAACTGAACCATTTGAAACTACCTAACACCCTGAACAAATGAAACAACTAACAACTTCTACACGCTGATTTCTACTAGATAAATGCTAAATCTAATCATGTGAGTTATAGAGCAAAGACATGAGGGAAAGTACAGGTTTCGATCTAACCATAAACCATAGTCACTGTGTCGACACCAATCAGCGCCACTACTGATTCACTGTTGCATCACCAGCTTCCCCACTGTCTCGCCATCGAACATCATCACATAGCCTCGCCGTTTCAACACCATAACACTGCCTCGTCGAGTCAACATCACCTCGACACCATTAGTCGCCTAAGCTTTTAGCACCAAAAGCTACTCCACCTGTTCGATCGACAACATCATAGCAACCTCATGTGCCACTGAATCAGCCCTTTCGGCATCATATCATCGCCATATTGTCTTCACAGCCACTCGACACAACATAGAACAATCCCCCTAAGCCAAATGCTATCCCTACATCACTATGAAATTGTCCTAGCTTAGCCTCCCTGTGTTGCTAGCCACATCGTCACAAATCAGTCCCAGAACCATCGCAGAACCACCGCGGAAACACCCAATCAAACAGCCCTAGTTCAATAGAAACCCGTCAAACCACCCGACCCATCGCAGCGACACCCAAACACCGTCCACAAAACACATCAAAGCCCACGGCTTTTTTTAAGATAAAATGGGAAAGGAGAAGACAAATGGAGGGGGTTTCGTGGGAATCTAAGCTCAGAAGCATGTATAAGAGAGCGAGACGAACCTGGAAATGTAAAACTTGGCCGGAAAAATTGGAGTTCTGCCGGAGTTGAGTTTTGTCCGAACTTTGAGATCTCGATTCGCGCCTTTTGGCTAAGCTTTTGGCGAAATTGAGCCCAGAACTGAAGAAAGGATGGCATGGCGTTTCTGTTCATGTAATAATTTGGCCGGAGAGAGATCCGTCGCCGCCGTTGATGGTGGATGTTCGATGGGAATGAAAAATTGAGCAGAGTTCTGTTCTTCTTTTGAGAATGGGAAAAAATTAACTAAAATGGCAATCTTTTGGCTTTTATATCATGGACCTTGGGCCGGGTCAAAAGTGGATGTGGGATGATCCATTTCTTCTTTCAATTAGCCCAATGGCTATTAATCCAAGTTTCGTCTACAATTTAACCACCTTTCAAGCTAAAACAACTTTTAGTAATTTGGACCTAAATAATTGTTAAATAAAATCTTAAAAGCACAATTAACTCACATAAAATCATAGCTAAACACTTAATCACATTACAGATATATTTTTGATAATTTTTGGTATTTTTCTACTCATTAATTAAACTAAAAGTAGCTTAAAAAAAAGGTAAAATCACATGATAATTAATCAGCTATTTTACATAATTTCGCATTTTTGGTGCCAAAATTAGGTGATTACATATGGTCTAAAATAAGTCATTGGTATTTGTGTGGATATAACCATCTCATCAAGGGAGCAATGGTAAATTTAGAGTTAAATAATTTTCAAATTGAGAAAGGATTCATTCTTTGTTAAACTGACTAAAAAGGAAATAGGTTCATATTGAAACAAAGGGAGTACCATTTTTCTTCTTCTTCTTATTATTTTTCTTTTTGCTCAACTTCAAATTAGGGTAATTTTGACGACCAGCCAGTTTTCACACCATTTAAAGAGAATCGGCCAACAATTACAAACTTTTAGAAAAGTAGCCAGATTTTAAAAATACGCATTTTTTAAGAGAAGATACAGAACAAAATTCTGAGAACTTGAACAAAACTCCAGTAAAATTTTCTAGAGTTAAGTTCAAATTTTCAGGAAATTTTCGTAAAAATTTAATCCTATAGCCTGTTTGTACCACACTCATTGACTACTAGCCAATGATGCAAAACTGTTTGAAAACTAACCAGCTCCGGACAAGTCCTAGTATTTTATACTGGGATCACTTAAACACTAATCCCAGTATAAAATACTAGGACTAGTCAAGGATGTTCGCCAACGCTAATAGAGTGTAAGTGTGCGCGTGGATTTTTTGCTATTTCTCAATTAATTTTGAAACAGTGGATAGAACTCACTTAGGGCGTCCAAAATTGGCTAGTTATCAAAATTTCACGAAATTTTCCTCGAGCTTCATATTTGAAGTCCCAGTATTTTTATTGGAAATTTTAAACTAAAATGTTCAAAGTCTCAATATATTATAATGAGACTTCATAATTAGCAAAGTTCAAGTATTTAGGAAGTCCCAGTAAAAAATACCGAATTTTGTAAATTTTAGTTCAAAAATTTCAGTATAAAATATTGATTTTTTTCGTGTTTCTTAAATCTGACTAGTCTTCTAAAAGTTTTGAAACGCTCGCTTGTTTTCATTTAGCGCGGTATAAATAGGCTACGAGGTCAAATTTTTACTTCAAGTTAGACTATTCAAATTTGGTTTGAACTTGAGCCCAACTTCACACTTTTGGTCTAAATTTGATTAATTTTCTGATAAAAAATTTAAGTTGTGTGAACTTCACACCAGGAATATTCAATTTAGGACCTGATAGTTTGAAAGTGGTGGCTACATTTACGAATATTTTTAAAAAGTTGCTAAAAACTACCATGGGAAAAACTAGCTTGGGTAAATTTCAAAATAGGACACAGGTTTTCCTATTGACCTCCATTACAATAATTTAGCAAAAATGACCTCCATTAGTTTAATGAATAAATTTCAAACGGGAATACCCCTATGAATCTTATAAAATGACGCATGTATCCTCTCCATCCCTTTTCTTCCTTCAAACTAAAGTCTGCCTCAAATATCCCATCTAATTGCCTAAAAGTCTATCCTACGCAACACTTTCCCTCATCCTCTTCCTACATTCTCCCAACCAATTACCTTGAAGTCTTGGCTAGACAACATTTGTCCTTGACTCATTCCCCCATCTCTCAGCTAATTGCCTTAAAGTCTTGCCTAGGAAACATTTGTCCTCGACCCCTTCCCCCATATTCCAACTAGTTTTCTTGGAGTGTAGCCTAGGCAGCACTTACCCTCGATCCCTTCTCCCAATTTCCCAACTAATTGTCTTAACATCTAGCCTAGACAGTACTTGCCCTCAACTCTTTCCCACAATCTTCCAGCTAATTGTACTCTAGCATAGGCAACACTTTCCCTCTATCCCTTCCCACGTTCTCTTAGTTGCATTGAAGTCTTGGCTAGACAATACTTCAAAAAAAGAAGAAAGGAACGAAAGAGGAACATGCCCAGAAGAGATGAAATCAGACTAATCCTAATACTGAAGGGATGAATGAAGGGGGCAGAGGCGAGGAAAATATGTATTGCTAGGTTACTAAGGTCAACATAGTATTTTTATATATTAAAAAATAAGATGAAGGTCATTTAGCTAAAACTATGAAAATTCAAGACAATTACTCACAACTAGTCAAAATGAGGAAGAATGAGTGAAATTTCTTGAATTAGCTAACTAGCTGCCTAATTAAATTTTTACCATTAGGATCAATGAATTTGAGGTAGCATTTCCAATTATGGTAAGTGTTACAGGGGCGATTTTAGACACACAAATCTGTTGAGGTTTGGCCACGTGCGGCAGCCAAGCAGCCCGCCCTCAATGCTTCAGCCGTTCCAATACTTAGAATATGTTTAGGGTCGTTTGTACTTAGAGATAAAAATAGGCAACAACATTTGTATGTTTTGGGCAAAAGATTGAAGTATTATTTAGGTAAGATCACACACAATTTTGAAACGTAAAGGCATAAATCAAACGAGACCAGGAAGCTATGGAAAAATTTCCAACCTTTATATTCATCCAACAAAATACAAAGGAAGCCACCAAGGCCAACGTTTTTCTCCCCAGAAAAACTAAGTATAAATATGTCTAAATAATAAAATGACAGTCAAACAAATTAAATACAATGGAGAAGTCAACCAAAGGCTTTACAAGTGGGATACGGGTGTTTTTCACACTAAGCAGGCCATAGAGGCCACGTTTTAGCCACATCAGCACACATTTAGGCCATTTAAGCCACGATCTCGGCCACTTTTAGGCGCTGAACTGATCACGCACATGACACATGCGCCCAAGGCTGTGCCTTTGTCCAGCCGGCTCAGCTCATGTCCTTCGGCCGACATTGCCCAATTTTTGCTCATATGTCCCACACTTAGCCAAATGTCATGCACCACACTTAGCTATTCCATTTCTTGCATTGGCATCAAGACACCAAGTCTTGACACCCCATTGCCCACAAAGTCGTTTATCCGCCTTAGCTCACTTGCCACCCGACAAGCAGCCCGGTTGCCATCTTAACACACACACTAGGCTGCCTAGCCGTCGTGCCACCATCGTTTGTCAATCAGCCCACACATGTCTTGATCCCACCGAGTCAGTCTTAGCTCACACTTGACAAAACAACCAACAATCATGTTGCTTTTAACCCGTATATAGTCATAACTAGGAGCAACACCCCAAATCCTCGTCATAATCATGCCGCCCATAAACCGTCCAGTCTAAAGGGCTAACGGTAAGGAACCGGAAGATGTCCACAAGGAGAAGTATTTTTTTTTTCTCCATGTTGTTTTCTTTACTGCACCTGCCTACAAAGCTATTTTTATCTTGCATTTGTTTATATACTTCATCTTGCGATGGATGGTAATAACAAGAAAGGAAAAAAGAAAGATATGAACTACTTAGAGTTTTTGGCCGAAATCATCCTCCAACTATACCCAAAACTTAAATTACATCCCTAAACTATTATTTTAACATCCTTCAACTACTAAAAACTTTATAGCTTTCATCATGTCTGTTATGTCTTTTAAAAAACTAACATTATCATTAATGTGTTAGTCACATGACACTATAGGGCTCCAACCAAATATGCTATTCAGGGCTCTCTGAAACCTCACACCATTTTGCACCAGACCCAACATAATTCTTCTTCCATTACCATTGAAAATTTTCAATCACCAAAATTCATCAACCCCATTGCATACATCTTCCTCACCCTTCTTCCAAAGATTCTCCAAATCCGTCCTCATGCTCTTCTCTCTGTTTTAGGGATCTAGTCATATATTCCATTGGTACTAGCTAGCTAGTCAAAAAGCTATCGTATTTGTTGGGTACGATAAAGAGAGTTGTGGCGAATCTTTGCACAGGAGAACTTTTCTTCGAGAACTTGGTGAACCCTGTGAGAGATATCGAGAGAAGAAGGAGTTAAATATTCAGAACAGAGGATATTGAAACTTGTGTTTAGCATGATTTAAGCTCTATTTTTCTTAAAATAAATTTCCTCATTGTGTCTGAATTAATGACACAAGAACAAATGGAAAAAATTAAAAGAGAAAACGAGAATGGAGGATTGCTCTTTTCTCTACAAGTGTTGGGCTCTGAGTCTATTTTGCCTCTAGGTATCGGTCATAGGAGTTGATAGAGAAAGAGGTATGGATCAGTTTAAGAGTTTATGAATCAGAAGTAGCGTTCTCCCAATAGAGAACCAGCAATGGTGATGAAGGTCTATGCATGGGAGGGTCAGTAGAAAGGGAAATGGGTTGAGACTTGAGTGTGATCGTGAAGATCTAACTTTGACTAGGATCTTTTTTGGGCAAAGTGCATCAAAGGCCACTTTTTGGCAGTGGTCTTTGGTTTGAGGCCACTTTTTTTATTGGTTTTACATGAGAGGCCATTTTTTGGAACTTCAATTCTTTTGGGTTGAACTTCACACAAGTTCAGCCCACAAGGATTGGAGTTCAACTTCAGCCCACCACACCACAAGGGTTGAAGTTTACGCATCTATACCTAAAAGTCTAGTCCTTACAGATTGAAGTTGAAACTTCATAATTTAGGCATGAAGTTCAACCCACAAGGTTTGAACTTCAGCCCATAAAGATTGAAGTTCCAAAAAGTGGCCTCTCATATAAGATCAATAAAAAAAATGGCTTCAAACTAAATACCAGTGACAAAAGTGGCCTATTGGTAAAAATTTTACATCTTTTTTGTGTCATTTGACTTTGCATATGGGTGATTCCGTTAATTGTTTAACAGAGATAACAGACATGATGAAAGTTGCATATGTTAAAATGATAGTTTAGGGATGTAATTAAAGTTTTGGGTATAGTTGAGAGGATGATTTCGGCCAAAAACTCAACTACTTACATACACGTACAACAAATGACAATAGATCAAAGTTGCATGTGGAAAAAGCTTTGCCATATTTAGAAAAATACAACCAATCATGGACCAAACAAATACCAACTGCTTTAAATTTGTCCAAAATTATGATGTTTGACTTTGAATTATCTTCGTATGTTTTTGTCCTGAAAGACTCGTGTAAAATCAGGAAAATGTTTCATCTCTTTTTAAATTAGACGTACCAAAGAAAAAATCTTCATATAGTTTGGTCCCATTTGATGTTCTAGTATTTTCATTTATAAATGCTAAAGTTCAATTATTACAGACATTACTTTGCGAGATAGTTGCAAATGATTTTAGTATTTTACATATGAAAAAAAATATTTGAGAGATATTCTTAAATGAATACTAATGGTTTTGATCACTAACAAATCATTAATATTTTTCTTTTCAAGTGAAACTTATATCAAAAACTGGCCTTATACTTTTTTGATCAACTCATACATCAAATATTTTATTTTCTAGTGCAACTAAATATATACTGTGCAAACGCCTAAAAAAATTATTGAGTAAGAACCTGTATTGGATAAAAGCTGACTGGACTTTGAAGGATGACACGTGTCTTCCACGTGGCACGAACTGACGTTTCAACGGACAGACATTCACCGGACAGATATTTCCCACGAGCAGACCTAAGGAAGTTACGGAACATTTCAACAGTCAACATAGTTTAAATGAGCAGTTATTAGCATTATTGTCCGCGATCATTCATTAAATGGTCATTAAAGCAATCATTACAGCCCAGCGGTTACAACTTCGCTGAATAGGTGCCAGCAGTTATTTATCCAGACGGATCCACACCCAACGGTTACTACAATCCCAACGGGCGCCTATCAGGCCTATAAATAGCGTTTACCTTAACCAATTGATATATAACTTTTACTTCTTGTCTACACTATCAATAAGAATACTCTCTCTCTCTCTCTCATTCAGATATACTCTTCTCATATTTCAATTATTATTTTAGCGTTTGGATCATTTAAAGTGTGGCGGATATCGACCAACTCTCCCTGGAGACGAAGGATACGATACGTTTGCCTCTCTTTGCTTTCGCTTATACGTTACCTTTAACGTTCTATATTGATATTACTTGATTCTTCGTACAAATTCTTAATCTCAACTATTGATCGTGACTCCGCAAATACAAATTTAATTGTTAATTGGCCTAAAATCGGATCTAGGTTAAATAATTTGGCGACCACAGTGGGAGCCGGTCAATAGCTTTCGTAGGTTAAAAGTCTGTCTTTGATATTATATCTATTTCCGTCTATCTTTTTGTTTCATAACTAACATGGCAGAAAGCAATTCCCAACGAACCATCATAGGCGGACAACAGGTAAACACCCCTTCACTCAGTCCTAATTATTCTCCTGATTACTCTCCCGACTATTCGTCCGATGGGCAGCAACAATCTTCCCAAGGACCGGTCAGGCAATATAGGCGTATGCGCTCTCAGAGTACTACTCCACCCAGGAGACGACGACATAGGAGTCTCTCCCCTGGCCAAGGGAATCTGCAAGAAACACTTTTTGCTTTTATGCAGGAACAGGCAGAAGTGAACCGGGGAATCAACGAAGCACTTACCTCTCTCCGGAGAAGCAATCCTTCAATTGTAAGGGCTGACGCTACAACACCTAACCCCAATGCACCCTCTTCACATACTTCAAGGCAAGGAGAAGAGCGCAACAACGGTAGTGGTACTGCAGATCCGACGACTCAAGCAAATCAGAACCCGAACGGAGGATCTATGGCACCTACAGATATGAGCCTTGTCGTAGAAACTCTTACCAGACAATTCAAAGAAAGCCAAGAAGCACTTCAAAAGTCTCTTCACGAGAGAATCGATCAGATACCAGGCGCCCCACCTACGCTGAAGAAAGTTGACGTCCAGCGTTATTCACAGAGGCCTTGTAATAAGGAGGCAGCTCCAAAAGCAATACCTAAGACGTTCAAAATGCCGAATATTCCAAGGTATCGCGGAACATCTGATCCCAACGATCACCTCATGATGTTCAGCAATTTTATAAAGGCCAGTGATCTCACCGACGAGGAGATCGAATCTGTGCAATTGAAGAAGTTCGTAGAAACCCTGGTAGATGGAGCCCTGCGATGGTACTCAATGTTGCCACCCAACTCCATTGGGTCCTTCGCAGAAATGGCTGAATTGTTCGTGAAGGCACACACGGGTGCTCAGAAGACGGAGACCCGGGTAGAAGATATCTTTGAAATTAAGCAGAGACCCGACGAGTCACTTCGCAAGTACGTGGATCGGTTCCAGAGAGAACGTATGATGCTCCCCAAAGTACCAGATAGGTGGGCAGCAATCGCGTTCACCAACAGCTTGGATATTACGAGCTCAGAGACCACACGAAGGCTTTACGAGTCTCTTCGCGAGTTTCCAGCAGCCAGTTGGTCAGACGTCTACAATCGTTACAATTCCAAGGTGCGTATCGATGAAGATAAACTGATTGGAACAGGTTCTCGGGGAAGTGCTCAGGCTCGCAACAGTGGATCCGGCGGAAAAGCAGAAACGGAGAGGTCAGACACACGGTATGAGCCGTACCCTGACCAATCGCGTAACAATTCCAAAGGACGCAGCCGCAACAGCAATAGGGGTCTATCTCGGAGGGAGAATTCTGAATCGAATCCCCATGGAGTCCCAAACCTGCCAAGCTTCAACGTTGAAATGACGGAGGTCATGGCAGTACTCAAAGACATGGGAGAAAAAGTCAAGTGGCCAAAAGACATGAAGACTGATCCCAGCAAGCGAAATCAAGACCTATATTGTGAATTCCACCGCGACCATGGGCACACCACTGAAGACTGCAAAGCTTTAAGGTACGAAATTGCTCATTTGTTGAAACAGGGATTCTTGAAGGAGTTCTTGACTGAGAAGGGAAAGCAAACTCACGCGAAGGCTCAGCAGAACAAATCTGGTCCACCGCGAGCATCCTCTCCGAAATGAACGGTCAACGTTAATACGGGTGGGATCGAGGTAGATTCGGTTACCTTCACAGCGAAGAAGTATGCAAAGGTATCCATTACAAACAACAAGCGCCCCTCGGTCAGAAGAAGTAATCACCTTTGAGGAATCCGGTGTTGATGGATCACAGTTTCCGCATGCTGATGCGTTAGTCATAACGTTACGCGTGGCGGAGTTCGACGCGAGGAGAGTGCTCATCGATGCGGGCAGTTCTGCGAATATTATCTAGTCGCGAGTTGTAATTGAAATGCAGCTAGCAGATAAGATTGTGCCAGTATCTCGAGTTCTTTCCGGTTTCAACAATTCGAGCGAAAAGACTCTCGGGGAGATTACCTTGATGACTTTGGCTGAGGGGGTAGCAAAGGAGACAACTTTTCATGTTGTCGATGCAGATTTAGCCTACAACATCATTCTGGGTAGACCTTGGATCCACGATATGCAAGCCGTCCCTTCTACCTATCATCAGGTGTTGAAGTTCCCATCCGAGTGGGGAATACGTGAAGTCCGAGGAGAGCAACGCACTGCACGAGATTGTTACTCGGTAGCCCTCAAACTAGCCGAGGAAGACAAATAGCAATTACAGCAACCGGGGCCGAATACTACACCTGAGGAGATCAAGTACGAAGTCCCGGAGTTCATCGCCAAGATGGATGAGAAAGAAAACCACATGCCAACAGTAGAAACTCTGGAACCCGAAGAGCTGTTCACTGATAAACCAGAGCGAAAGGTGTATTTGGGAACTGAGCTGAGCGAACGCCTGCGGGAAGATATCCTCCGGTTCCTCAAGGAGCGGCATACAACATTCACCTGGTCCTATGCAGATATGACAGGTATTTCTCCTGACATCATTACTCACAGGTTGCACGTCGATCCATACCACCGTCCGGTGAAACAGAAGACGCTCCAGCAAGGAGCTATGACAGGTATTTCTCCTGACATCATTACTCACACGTTGATCCATACTAATGGTTTTGATCACTAACAAATCATTAATATTTTTCTTTTCAAGTGAAACTTATATCAAAAACTGGCCTTATACTTTTTTGATCAACTCATACATCAAATATTTTATTTTCTAGTGCAACTAAATATATACTGTGCAAACGCCTACAAAATAATTGACATCATTACTCACACGTTGATCCATACTAATGGTTTTGATCACTAACAAATCATTAATATTTTTCTTTTCAAGTGAAACTTATATCAAAAACTGGCCTTATACTTTTTTGATCAACTCATACATCAAATATTTTATTTTCTAGTGCAACTAAATATATACTGTGCAAACGCCTACAAAATAATTGAGTAAGAACCGATTCATATCCTGGAAGACTACTGTCAAGAAGCAATGCAAAACAAAGAAGCAACAAAAATATCTGTAGAAAGAAAATGAAAATAGATTTATAGAATTTATGTAATTTCAGTTGAAGATCAATTACACATTATTGAAAATTGACCTGTTACGTGTACAACTTGAAAATGAATATACCACGGGCATTGGTCGGAATGAATCCGATTTAGAAGTTTTGTCTCATTCTTTAGTGGAAAAATATACTTATTTGTTCTAAACTCTAAATTTCATCATAGAAAACCCATTTTAGTGCACTCAATCAAAATATGATTATTATTGTAATGCGAGTGAAAAACTAGCTATACTCGAAAGGATACACTTGTTATAAGTGATTCTCGTCTTTTTTTTTTCATCTTCATCCTTTCTCATTCGTTCACAACTTCACCGCTTTATTGATGGTCGAGCTATCACACTTTTGAAATCTCATAATTTTTTTTAGCAAATTGATGATGAGAAAGACAAAAATGGATTTTCTCCACTTAAAATAACTGTATGGACGAAAGGGATTTCTAACAATTTAATTGTTGCACTAAATTTTCTTTTCCTTCCATATTAAAAAAGGGGCTTGGTTATTCAAAATTCAAAAAATAGTGAGAGATATTTACTACTTAGAAACAAATTTGGAGATGAATGTAAGGAGGTATTTAGCATGGAGGAAATGGTAGTATGTCATGCTTCCGATCTGAACTGAGAATAGTATTGGTGGGATTTTAGATTTTAGAGTTTGTCACATGGTAAGTATTTAGTATGGCAAGAGTTGCTTTTCAGGAAGAACAAAAAAAACTCTTTATGAAAAAAAAAATTGTATAATGGTTTTCCTCAGCCCTCAGGTATGAGTAGACACTATCAATTTTCTTACAACTATTCAAATCACTTGTTTTAACCTACTTAGGCATTAACTTTCGGTAAAATACTATCTCATTTGTTGATATTATAATTACAATATATTTGAAATATAGTTTGTCAGAAAATATTTTTTACTCACGAACCAAAAATCGACTAGGAAAAATATTTGCCGTGAAACGTATTTTTCAAAAAATATTTTCAAGGAAAAATCATGGCTTCCGTCATATAAGTCATACGTCATTCTCGGTTCACCACAAATAATCTACTAATTTAAGGGATTTTTCACTTTTGTACAATTTCTAACTGTATATTTTTTTTTTAAATTTTCAGAAATATACAATATGTAAAAAAAATTAATCAACTATACACAAATACGTAACTAGGCTAATTATTTTGACGGATGAAAGGAACAGTACCTCTACAAATTTGATCAAGTCATAATCAAACTAAACGTGCACGAAATCTTATGGAAAAAGGCATAACACTTGAGGGCAACGATCTTTTTGGTCCAATCCAGACCCACTCCTCTCATGTCCTTTGTTACTTAGTTTAATCTCTTTTCCTTTAATGACATATTTTTTGTAATATTAGAAAAAATAATAATAGATTTTTATGTTTAAAATCACAAATTCTAGAATTCAATCATGACATTAAGCATAAACTAAAGTTATTAAGTCAATATATAGCAAAAATCACCTTTTGTGATAAATTGAAAAATATCTTTTAAATTGAAATACATGAAAGAACTCTTTATCCACTTTAATAGGAATAGCATATTTTACCTTTTAGTCTTTTTTAAAGAGAACATATCTATTTATTTGGAAATAATGTTATTATTAAACTTTTGTCTTATCTTTAATAAAGATAATTTTTGTCACAAAATTCAAAAGTATATATTTCTTATGGAACCAAACCGAAGAGAGTGTCATTTTAATTTTGCATTTCTCTCAAAATATCTTATCTACCATTCTTAGTACATTTTTCTCTCTTATAATGACTCCTCTAAGCATCAAAACTTTTTCTCTAAGTATTGAAACTTAGTCCAGACACGATTTTAGAAACAACTGAAAAGGGCCAAATTTCCTCCTCTACTATGGCGCTGATGTGGCAGCCACGTGTCGTCCAGCGTGGAGGTCCGTCAAAAATAGGGGTAAAAGTTTGTACTATGGTAACGGCAGGGGCATAATTGCACCAAATTTTTAACAAAGGGTAAACGTGACCCCTAAACCATAGTAGAGGGGCAAATTTAGCCCTTTTCAGTTTTTTCTTACATGCATAGCACACTTCCTAAATTACAAATTTAGACACTCATTCAAAATAAAAAACCCTAGCTACCAATTCCCCCTCCCTTGCCACCGACCAGCCTGCAGACACCCTTCCCGCCGGTTGTGTCGTTACTTTATTGTATTTCACTAAAGTTATATTGTTGATTTTGTCTATATCATAGCTTTGAACAGGTTTATACACACAAATCCCCCATCTCCCCCTCCCCCCCTCCCCCCCCCCCCCCCCCCCCCCAAAAAAAATAATTATACATGAATATACATAGGTAAATGAGTAGGCAAGGAGAAAAATACAAAACTATACACAAAAAAGCTAAAAATTTATATGAACATTCATGATACTGGAGAAATCTAAAAATTTATACTGATTTATTCATTTGTACATATACATTTATACACATTTATAAAAGTGTATAAACTTGCGGCGGAATGCTATTTCTCGTAAAGGGTGACATTTCGGGTAAGATTCACAAAGATCTTTTTTTCATACTTTTTGTGTTGCTTATAATCCAAAAAAATATTGCTATATTTTGCAAACGTGATATAGTATCGATATTTTGGGTAAATTATAGCCTAAGATGGTATTTTTTTAAGCGCTAATCGATGAATAGTCAACTTTTACAAGAGTTTTGAAGAGTACTCGCACTTTAAAAATGTGGAACTTTTTTGCAAGATAGCCAATGAAAATTGCATGACGATTCTACAACAACTTTAACAAGCGATGGTTGTTTTTTGTTTAGCAACTGTAAAAGTGGCTATTCGTCAATATTTCCCGCTTAGTTGATAAAAATCATTTTGTAAGGTACAATTAGGTAGCCATAACAACAATAACATACCCACTATATCCTACAAGTAGGGTCTGGAGAGGTATGATGTACACAGACCTTACCCCACTAAGGTGGAGAGGCTGTATTCGATAGACTTCCAGCTAAAAAAAAAGATAATTCAGAAAACATACATAGAAAATCAAGATAACAATACAATGATAGAATGTACGACAACACTAAAGCATATCCAAAATAAACAGACACGAACCGAGAATATAAAGATGAAGACTAAAAAAATACACAAAAAATTTCACTGAGTGCCCTTGCTAAGCCATAGTCTTAGCAAATTGCCCTCACTTTCAAATGTTTTAAGTTAATGCCCTCCACATCATCCAACCCTCTGAGAAAGGACTCTTTTGCCCCCGACTAAACCTACGTGAACGCATTCATTTCTCTCTTTCCCAGTTTCTTTTCTTGTTTCTTCTTAGTGTGCTGGAGATTTACGGGTTTGTTTTTCTCTCTTTTTCATATGTTTATCTTATATTTGTTCTATTATTTTTCTTTAAAATGTAATTTTTATTTCGCTAATGATTTATCTGTATTTATTTTTTCTTGTAATTTATTTTTATACTTATTGTTTATATATTTATCTGTTAGTTTTTTTTTTTTGGCCTTTGGATGGATGATCGTTGAATTAAGTTTGAGCTTCGCTTGTTTTTGGTTGATTACGGTGATTTGAAATTTTTTACTGGTTATAGCTATTAGATTTTATTCTGCTCATTGTTTAGAGCTTAAAGTCTTGGTCATGGCCAAGAGTTGCATAAAATTTTTCATCAAGTTGGTTATTGCATTAGCTTTTAAAGTCTTGGCTATTGCCAATATTTGCAGAGATGTTCCGTGTAAGTTGTCGCTTCCAGCAACACTTAGAGTCTTGGCTATTGCCAAGAGTTGCAAAGACTTTGCCTGCAAGTTGTTCATTGCAGTAGAGGTAAAAGTCTTGGCAATTGCCAATACTTTTAGAGATTTTCAGTGTAAGGTCCCCCTTGCACCAGAACTTAAAATCTTGGCTCTTGCCAAGAGTTGCAGAGACTTTCTCTGCAAGTTTTTCAATGCAGTATAGGTAAAAGTGTTGGCAATTGCCAATAATTGTAGAGACTAGTTCTACAAGTTGTCCCTCCCACTAGAGTTTAAAGTGTTGGCTATTGGCAGTAATTGTAGAGATTTTTTTCTGTAGTTTACTCTTTTCATCAGTCATGCATTCTGTAGTTGTTGCTGTGTTTTTCAGTTGTCTTTGCTTTTGGCCTGTTGACTTTGAATTATGGTAATGACATAGGAATTTTTCTGCATATTAATCATGAGTTCATGATGGCACTTTGTAATGTATGTTTCCTTGTCTTTACTTGTTGTTTTGTTATCATACTAGTTTTGTAATTTTATTTGTTGAATATGCATATTCTATCTTTTGTTCCTATAGGAAGGAGATCAATTTTAAAGTTTGAGCACTGGTTTGATGCCAAAGGTTCTTGGGGTGGTGATGTGAAGTATAGTAGTTTGGTTAGTGAATTTTTTACGGAGCGACAATTGACGTTGTTGAAAGGTGGAGTTTTCGGCAAATTTATGGAGTTGGGTGATCTAAATTTATGAAGTATTTTTGTATATGGTCTTTTCATTATTGTTTCATTATTTTGTTATTATGTGTTGTCATTGTTATTTTTTTAAATTTTGCAGGCAATGGATATTGAATCTTCTGATCATGATCATGTACATTTAGATGTGGTGGATGATTTTATAAGTCAACCAAGATTTTCTGATAAAGGTGCCAGGAAGAGGCAAAAATGTGATGTGGGCGATGAATTTCCAAATTTTTGTTTGTTACCTACGTCGCAAGATGATCCGTGTAGTAGTCCAAATAAGATTTTTAGTAATGCAAAAGAGTTATAGAAAGTTGATGAGTAGTTTTAATTATAGGTGTTTCATATTTACTCTGTTTGTTATGTTTATGTGAACAAGTACACTTGGATGTTTGATATTTTTGTTATTTTAAAGACTGGAGTTGTTTTGAATAGGATGAGATGGAAGTGTTAGCAATTGCAAGACTTCAACGCATTTTAGTTGTTATGGGGTGAAGAAATTAGATGGAAAGTCTTGCTAATAGGTAGGACTTAAATTCTAGTTAATTATATCCAAGTCTAATAATATATAATTAATTTAAAATTGATAAATAATTCGTGGAGGGTTGTGCTGGTAATTTTTTTGTCAAGACTTGGTAGAAATTTAGTTGTCAATACTATTGCCTATGGCAAAACTTCAAGGCAAGTTAATTATTTCTAATATAAAAATCGATAAATAAGTTTCAATAGGAAGTCTTACCCTTTGCCAAGACTTTGCGTCAAGTTAAATTGAATTGGTTATCTGTATGAGTGTAAAGTCTTAGCTATAGCCAAAAGTTTAGTTTATTGATAATATTAACTTTCCAATCACGTATGATTTTTAAAAATATTTATAATCAACAACTGCCCTTCCTTTTGATGCAACACCATGTTATGGTCAGCTTTATTCACAAAGAATTCGCATGTACTTGTGGTGGTGGTGGTGTTGTTGTTATTTGACATGTCATTCATTTTAATAACTTCTGCTATGAAACTGGATTTTTTGAAATTGTCATCATTCTTCAGCAGATACATGCAAGTCATAAGTTCTTGATCGTTTGTTACCATCATGCCTCTGCACGTTTCAAGATTTGTGCCAAACCTTATCTTTGCTTTACTTTCATTAGTGTTGATGCTTAGAGCATTACAAATTTCATATTCAAATGCCTGGTAGGTTATACCGTCTTCAACAAGTATAACCTTTATGTCATGGTTTCTGTATCTGATGTTTGAATCTCATTCCCCATTATAAGCTATGCAAATGCAATGTGTTTCCATAGTACTAATCCTGCACATAATCAATACAAATGATATGCTTAGATTTTCGTACACAGATCGCATAGATAGAAGCATGATCATGGTATATTGGAAGCGAATGCTGGGTAAAATTGTTGCCCTTTCTGTTGGACTTGAGGTAAAAGTCTTGGGCATGTCCAAGACTTGCAAAGACTTTATCTGCAAGTTGGTCATTGCAACAGGGCTTAAAGTCTTGGCAATAGCCAAGAAGTCTCCCCAAGGTGCCCATTGCACCAGAGCTGTAACTCTTGAGAATAACCAAGATTTGCAGAAACTTTATCTGCAAGTTAGTCATTGCAACAGGGCTTAAAGTCTTGACAATAGCCAAGAAGTCTCTCCAAGGTGCCCATTGCACCAGAGCTGCAACTCTTGGCAATAGCCAAGACTTGCAGAGACTTTATATGCAAGTTTCCCGTTGCAACAAGGTTTAAAAGTCTTGGCAATAGCCAAGAAGTCTCTCCAAGGTGCCCATTGCACCAGAGCTGCAACTCTTGGCAATAGCCAAGACTTGCAGAGACTTTATATGCAAGTTTCCCATTGCAACAGGGTTTAAAGTCTTGGCAATAGCCAAGAAGTCTCTCCAAGGTGCCCATTGCACCAAAGCTGCAACTCTTAGCAATAGCCAAGACTTGCACAGACTTTATTTGCAAGTTGGTCATTGCAACAAGGGTTAAAGTCTTTGCAATAGCCAAGAAGTCTCTCCAAGGTGCCCATTGCACCAGAAGCTACAACTCTTGGCAATAGCCAAGCCTTGTAAAGACTTTATCTGCAAGTTTCCCATTGCAACATGGCTTAAAGTCTTGGCAATAGCAAAGATGTCTCTACAAGTTTCTAATTGCAACAGAGCTTAAACTCTTGGCAATAAGCCAAGAGTTACAGAGAAGTTTACCCTTGCAACATGGCTTAAAGTCTTGGCAATAACTAAAAGTCTGTGTCATATGCTAATTGCAGCAGAGCTTGAAGTCTTGGCGATAGAGACTTTCCCTGCAAGTCCGCATGACAAATGTGTTTAAAGTCTTGACAATAGGCAAGACTGGTAGAGAATTCATACACTTTCTGCAATTAATACAAATTAATTATTTTTTATGAAACTGCATATTATAAATACTGTAATCAATCTAATGTCATGTGTTTCTATATAACATATGTCTTTGGATTATTATGAATAAACTTCATAGCTCGTTTGGTTTATATATAATTTAAAGCAAAATTAAGCATAATATAAATAAAATTATAAAGAAACTAATGGAACTTTTAATAAAAGTCAATAGCAATTTGAAGAAATCTTACCTTGAATCTTCGTTTGAACAGAAGAATCTATAAAAGGTATGAGTTTTTAGGGTTTGTTGATCGTTTGAATGGGGGCAAAGGAAGGGGAGGGATATGGGCTTGTCTTTTTATTGATTGTTAAGGGTATTTTCGTCCGAAAAAATATTTCATTAAACTAATGAAGGACATTTATACTGAACCACTGTTAGCAAGGGCAATTATGCAAACCATTTGTTCCCGTAGCATATTTCTGCAATTCAGCCAAAAATACATCATGTAATCATCTATATACACATACTACTACAATTAGGTAGCCACATGCCTTAAAAAGTAGGGTTGAGCCGTTGAGGTCCAAGTAATTAGTCCTAAAAACGATGAGACAACCAAATAATATGAGACAAGATTTTATTATTATTATTATTGTTATTATTATTTTGTTTTTTCCGCAGCTCTTGTGTTTTTGAAAGTGACAAAAAATGAGATGAGAAATATCACATATTCTGAAGCTTATATTTAAGACCCACCTGAGAAAAGTTAGGTAACTAACTAGCAAACTACATGCATTAGCTTCACTATAGAGTTTCATGTCAGTAAATGAGTGAGAACAAGTGTTACTACTTGACTTTATAGCTCAAATTAATTTGTTCCTATATTTAGCTATATACATATATATAGGTAGGAACTTATTAGGCATTAAAATTAAAAGTGTAGTGAGTGAGTTTATTGCTGATTGACAAATCAAAAGGAAAAAAATGGAATCTTTGGTTATTGGGTCTTTTCAGAGACCATCACTTCCATTTGCAGCACCAGATTTCTCTCCACTCAAAACCAGTATGTTCACTATTTAAATCTTGAATCTTTTTTTATGGGTCTATAGGCTACAGCTTATTTATTTGTATGTATGTCTTTATTCTCATTAAATGCTTGCTCTATGTTGGTTCTTGAATTTGTGGATTCTTTTTAGTGTTTCAGCTTTGCATGATGTGGTTTTCTTGTTAATTGGAAACTATGTTCAATCTTGAGTTTAGCTCTGGAAGTTTTTAGTTCCATATTGTGTGTTGAATTTTTTTGTGGGGTTTAGTTTTCTTGATGATATAACCTGCCGTATACAAAAGGCTGGTATTTAAATGGAGAAGGGTAGTGTAGAGGGCCTGTTATGCACTGATTTCGAACTATGTGTCACTGCTGCTCGGGTGTTTCTCGGTTATTTAAAAAAAAAGTTTTCTTGATGATTTTGTGTGGTTGAAAATCTGTATTTTGCTTGAAGCATGTAGAACTTGAATTGTTTTCATAGACGAATAGCTAATTGATTTGTCTTTGTCTGCATCGTCCTTTCTAATCAAGGACCTGCTCTTTGTGGGTTCTTAAATTGCAGGATTTTTTTAGTGTTGTAGGCTTGCAGCTTTGTGTGGTGTTGGTTTTCGTGTAATTTTTCTTTTAATTTAAATATGTATTCAATCTTGAGTTCATTTCAATGTGCCGGAGTCATAGTTCTGGAGTTCATTTGTTTTCAATTTTCAACTAACGTTCACAGACGATTTAAAAAACCTAGAATTTTTGAAGTAGGAATTTGCTGTAATGTGTATGCGGTACCAAGTGGAGAAATTGATTGGATTTTGTTCATAACCGAAAATGTTTCTCTCAATGCCTCTGAAAATCGTAGGTTCACAGGCAGTAGTGCGAGTTCTGAAGTGTAAAGCATGGACGAGACCAGCAAAGCACTATTCCACTTCTATGAAGTTGCACAGGCAGTATATGACGCAAGAGAATGTTGGAGGCAGTGATGGAAGTATTGTTCCTGCTGATCGAAAACTCAAAGAGAGGTTTTTGGTGCATGCCTCCTCTGAACATCCTCTTGAATCTCAACCTTCCAAGAGCCCATGGAACTTGCATGATGCTGTAGATGCTTTCTACAGGTTTTCGCGGCCCCATACCGTAATAGGAACAGTTAGGTCCACAACTCCTATATTGAGCACCATAACATGCACTTCTTATTTGTTTCCATATTTTCTGAGATACCATGGTATCTTGTTATTTCAATGTGTGAAATCCACCATCAATTTGTGTTTTATTCATTGCATTATAATTCTTAACAAGTTTTAGCTAATCGAGCAACTAATGCCTTACCAAGAAATGAAATTATTATAAATGCATTTTTTAGCCTTTTTCTCTTGGATGAGTAATGCATCTTTTAACTTTGACAACTATGAACTTTATTGGAGTGAGTAGGTTTCTGATCCAGAAGGTGTCAAAAGCTGTTAACTTTATAGAATTTGCCTGATGGATTAGGCTTGAAATTTCATGTTGTAATTAAGCGAACACGCATGCAAACATATGTATTAGTTTTTAACTTTGATAGATTAAAAGTATGAGAACAGTGAACTTACATTACTTTTCTCTGAGCAGGCATTGAGCATAATTTCAGTTTCTCTCCTTGCAGTTGAGAAGTTCTCTGATATTTCTCCATTATTTTTCACTGGGACTCTAGAGGTGGGTAAAGGTCATTGTATATATCCCACACAGAATGTAATCTGGGATGACAAGAAATTTGACATTTGTAATATTGTTGCAGGCTATTGTAGCTGCCCTATTCATGAACATTTACATAGTTGGGTTAAACCAATTGTCTGATATCGAAATAGACAAGGTGCTTTTCTATCTATTTTCCATTATTCTAATTTGTGAATGCAGAACTATGCAGGCTTCATTATATGTAAATGAGGGGAATCATATTTCATGGTTTTGCCTGTCAATTTCTCTTTGGGGCTGGGAAGGGAGCTGGGGACATGAGTTGACTTAGGGATGTGGTTCCACCCACTGCCTTCTTCTCGGGATACACATGTATTTGTGTATTTAAGCTTAACTCATTCAGGGCATGCTGTAAATCCTGGATTTGTCTTTGGCAGACTGGGGATACACAGAAACCATTCAGAACTCACTCTTTACCGCTCTTTTTACTGAATATTTATGAATGTATTTGAGTGTCTAGCTCGTTAACCAATACATCATACTAGCTAAAACTCAAAGTCTCAAATTGCCTGCAGAAAACTGCATGTTATTTCTAATTTATACAAAAGTTATTGATCTTTGTCGGAGTGAATGGGGTTAGTTTGAGTCTTTTGGTTGGTTACTTGTCGCGCCGAGGGCTAATTCAATCCTCTTTCCTTTCCCTGACCCTCCAGCCTCCATTCCGTTGGTCGCAGATCTAAGAGGAAGTTGGGGTAGTGGGGCAACTTATGTAGGAAAATGACTGCAGCCTTTTCGTCCATCACCTCTATCTCAAAATTGCCTCTCCTGTTTATATCCGTCATCAATCATTAGTTTTGGAAAATAACCTATTAACTATCTGATATAACGTTACTGCAATTCTTCCCTTTATTATTAGTCAATTTATTGTAATACTTATGAACTATAAAATCTTTCCGGATCCTGTCCATGAAAAGGACTATTACAAATTTTTTTCTGAAAGAAAAACTTGTTGGGTGTATATTTAGTTCTGTTATTTCGTTGATAACATTTTTTCCATCAGTTTTTTCTACTTCCGCATGTGAAGTTGCAATATGATTTTTTTCAGGTGAACAAGCCATATCTTCCATTGGCATCAGGGGAGTACTCTATGCAAACTGGAGTAATTATTGTGTCGTCTTTTGCCGTTTTGGTAATTTCAAAAAACTTCCCTTAATCACTATGGATAAATTGTCATCGCAAGCTGCAAATAGTATGTTCTCGCCTCAGGAAACACATTTCTTCAGGATTTCCCAGCCTAATCTTCACGGAATTAGAGAAGTTGGAAAATCTGAAGAAGTAGGTGATTGGTGAATATTGCAATCCCCATTGTCCCTCAGATTGCTGGGTTTTGTGTACAGGATTTCCTGTTAAAGCAGAGCCAGGCTTTAAATATCATGCTTGACACAATAGTCAAGAGTTTTTATAGGTAGTAAACTTCAAGTTTTTGTTCTTTTGGTGATACTTTTAACTGATGGGAAAGCATATGTTTATGGGCGTTCCTGTTATAGAATACTTTAAAGCAGCATCCTCTGTATGAAGGTCTTAAGTAGGTAAGAAGAAAATAGATACAACACAGAGTACTTTGTCGATGAACCTTGTTTTTAACCTTTATTAGCATTTTAAAACTCAGATAAAGTTGCGAATTCCTCGTTCTGTTGGTTGTAAGTCCAAGTCATATAGTTTGTGAGCCTAAAGGGATAAGGGGTTCTAAATATGAATGTAGAAGCTTATATGTGTATCTGCGATAGAAGATTTTGGTACAGTCGTAATTACTTATCTTGAAAATTCTGGAGACCAAAATATTTGTTGCTCAATTCTTGGGAATTATTATCCTTCAATGGTTCGTGTTATGTTACTGATCTACACATATCTTATGTTAATTGCAAGAATCATGGCATAGCATGTGAACTTGGAAGAATTCTTTTACTGCTCCAATTTCCAATTTCAAAAGCATCAGAATACTATCAATAGATATCCTGTATACATTTCCTGACTACAGAGAGAACTCTTACTCCTCTTTCAGAGTTTTTGGCTTGGATGGATCGTTGGTTCGTGGCCTTTATTTTGGGCTCTATTCATCAGTTTCGTACTGGGAACTGCCTATTCAATAAATGTGAGTTGATCTCATTTTGGTGGCTAATTGTTGCTTAGACTCTACAAATATAATCTGGTCTCTCCCTTATAAGTTATAGTTGTGTTTTGAACAATTATATCTTGTTGCAATTTGATGAAACCGGGGAAGCAACAATAAGGGAGAGCGATATGCTGCCATAAATAACTACATGTTCTGGCTTCATGGAATCCAGAACTGCAACTTTAATTGCTTTACAGTGAATTCATCTCCACATATAATGACAGTAAGTGGGTAGCAATATATGTGATATGTAAGCAATGAAGCTTGAGAGAGGGTGGTAATTAGATGCTGTCCAGCGAGTTTTCTAACTTGGATAGTTTCACTTCCATGCTATGGATGGCTGTAAAATGTGTATGATATCTCAAGAAGGTTTCTGATTGGTGCTTTTCAAAATGCTTCTACATTTTCAGCTACCACTTTTGAGATGGAAAAGATTTGCCGTGGTTGCTGCAATGTGCATCTTTGCTGTACGAGCTGTGATAGTTCAGATAGCCTTTTATCTGCATATTCAGGTCTAATACTATTTCACAGTTTACATTTATCTTTTTGTTTTGTCCACAAAGAGGATGCATAGATTAAAGTATTTACTGTGCCATGTGAAAACCTTTTTCAACTAATATGGCTGTCAGAGCACGTATAATGTTATTGATAAAGACCAAAACCCTGTATCTGTTATGTGATGATAGACTTCAGTAATAAAAAAAGTTTTTTTTTTGGGGGGGGGGGGGGGGGGGGAGGATGTGATTGTCACGTTTTCTGGGAAACTATTTCCATCGTGCATTCTTCCTAATCATCACATTTAAAACTGCTCAAGATTAACAGTTATGTAGTTGTTAGTCTGTTATACCAGGATCTCCTTCAACTTTTCTGGTGATCTTCTCTCGTTTCTTGACAAAAAAGTATATTTCAATTTTCAGACTTTTGTGTACAAAAGACCAGCTGTCCTTTCAAGACCTGTGATATTTGCAACCGCATTCATGAGCTTTTTCTCAGTTGTTATAGCATTATTCAAGGTAACTATTTGCTCTCTAAACTTGATTAGAATAAAAGGTTATTTTTGTTTTAATCCTAATTAAGTAAGGGATTTACTTTATATGCCATACGAAGAAAATAGCTGCTATGGAGGACTAGATGTATCGTTGATTAGAAGAAATCAAAGAAACAAATGTGAGTTGAAGTTATTACTTTTCTTTCACATAAAAAACTACTCAGAGAAATTAGCTTCTGTGTCATCTAGTCTCTAAAATAATGGTTTCTAGAGTCTCGTAAAACTGTAAGGTACCTTAACCCTTATGTCATTCGAACAACGCTACTACCCTCCCTAGCATTAAGATTTCTTGACACAAGAAATTAAAGTGAATGTATGTCCAAAACACAAGTTCTGATGGGAGCATTATGTATCGCATAATGTGTTATAAGGGTTAGTGATTGACATCTATTTACTGATCTTAAGAAAATGATTGTGACACCATTATCTACTCTAAAGACATAGCTGGAAAAAGAGTAAACCCGAGGGCTAAAGTCATGATGGATTTGAGTAAGTAAAATTTTATGCGATCTTACATCCTTACATTTTAATGAGTGCTTCTTTCAGTAAATTTTCGCCAACAGCTATGTAATTACTCAAAACTATACTATCAGTCTGTAAGGACTACCGTAAACGAGGTTTATCCTCATGCAGAAGCCTAAAACAAAGCATCCAACTGTTAATCTGTCCAAGCTTGAAACAATGGCGTAAGAACATGTCAATGTGGATTGGGAGTACTACTCCTGCTAAAGCCATGACCACTTATCAGGACTATGATCTTGAAATTGTATCAAATTAAATTCTGAAGGTGAGTTTGCAGCGAATGATAAATGATCCCAAAGGCAACTTGTCATGTCTTAGCTCAACCAAAAGTTTCAATCTTGAACTAGAAGTCTACCTAAGTTACAATATTCAACTGGAAGTATACCTACGAAACCATAATTAGTTTCCAGAACTGTCACAAATTCTAGCAACCAACATTTTTTAGACGACAAATCACCCGAGTCCAGTTGTCATCCTTCTTCAGACAACAAATTTATTCCCAAATTTAATCTCTTGGAAATTATGTAGACTTAGCTAGATTAGAACCTAATGGAAACAAAGTTTCCATATTTACCAACTAGTTGAGATCAGGTTAGTTGATGTTCACACTAACATTAGGTTCGGTGTTTGTCTGGAGTTCTTTTAATGCTAGTTAGAGAATTCTATGTCTAAGGATAACTGTGAGATTAGAGAACCTCCAACTTAAGAGAATCCCTTAGTTTCCTTTTAAAAAAAATGGTATAGGAATGAACTGGAATTAGTTGAGTGTGTTAGTTGCTTTAGGACTGCATAACTGTGTTTTCCTGTATGTTGTAATTTCAGTTTTTTAGGAGGTAGTTGTCATGGCTTAAAAGTAGGACCATTATCTTTCAGTTATTCTCCAGAACATATGCTTTAAATACTTGTTCTTTCTTCAGTTTTATATATAGAACTCTCTGCATATTTTTAGTATCTCAATCTTCTTCCTAAATTTTCTTAATACTTCGTTGCTTCTCTTTGTGTTAAGCAAAGCTTGTCTACATTGTGTTATGCTGTCATTTTTACATTAAAACTAACAATTGGTATCAGAGCATTCTTCTTACGGGATCTGTGATTGAGTTAGAGAAGTCATGGACGCTGAAGCGAGTTTCTCACCAATCGCTCTGTCGATCTTTGATGGAGATAACTATCAGATGTGGGCAATATGCATGGAGACTTACTTGGATGCTTTGGATCTCTGGGAAGCTGTGGAAGAAGAGTATGAAGTTCCAGCCTTACCAAATAATCCCACCATGGCTCAGATTAAAGCACACAAGGAAAAGAAAACAAAGAAATCGAACGCGAAGGCATGCTTATTTGCTGTTGTATCCGCAACAGTTTTCACGCGGATAATGTCTCTAAAAACTGCTAAGGAAGTATGGGACTATCTCAAGGAAGAGTATGCTGGAGATGAGAGAATAAAAGGTATGCAAGTTTTAAACTTAATCAGGGAGTTTGAATTGCAAAAGATGAAGGAATCTGAAACAGTTAAGGAGTATTCAAATAGACTTCTAAATATTGCAAATAAGGTGAGGCTACTAGGCTCTACATTAGCAGATTCAAAAATTGTTGAGAAGATTCTTGTAACCATTCTTGAAAGGTATGAAGCAACAATCGCATCCTTAGAAAATACTAAGGATTTGTCAAAAATCAGTTTGGCGGAGTTGCTAAATTCCTTCAAAGCTCAAGAGCAAAGAAGACTCATGAGACAGGATGTTGCAACAGAAGGGGCTCTTGCGGCTAAACACCAGGTTGGTGGTAAAAATAAAATAAAGAAGAAGAAGAATCAAGTATCATTTGAGGCAGAATCTTCCAACAGTAAGCACAAGGGAGGAAGTATGAAGAAAAACTATCCCCCTTGCCACCACTGTGGAAGAAAAGGTCATCTTCCATTCAAATGTTGGAGGAGACCTGACGCAAAGTGCAAGAAATGCAATCAGCTTGGACATGAAGCCGTAATTTGCAAAAATAAGGCCCCACAACAGGAAGTAGATGCTCAAGTTGTTGATCAAGAAGAAGAAGAGGATCAACTTTTTGTTGCGACATGCTTCTCAAGTAAGAGCTCGACTAATTCTTGGTTGATTGATCGTGGTTGCACTAACCCACATGACTCATGACAAGAGCCTATTCAAAGAATTGAAGCCCACTGAAATTTCCAAAGTTCGGATAGGAAATGGTGATCATATTCCTGTTAAAGGAAAAGGGATCATAGCTATCAAGACAAGCACGGGCACAGAAAGAATTTCAGACGTTCTTTATGTACCTGACATTGATCAAAATTTGTTTAGTGTTGGACAATTGATTGAAAAAGGATTGAGAGTTTCTTTGAAGATCAGTACTGCCAAATCAGCGATGCAACTGGACATGAAATTTTCAAGGCGAAGATGAGAGGAAAGAGCTTTTCATTTGATCCAACAGAGGAGGAGCAACTTGCTTATTCCACCGGAGAAAGTGTTACTGAAATCTGGCACAAGAGACTTGGTCATTGTCATCTAGACGCATTATTGTTGCTGAAGAAGAATGATATGACCAGAGGGTTACCTTTTTTAGTTGATCACTTACCAAGTTGTCACCAAGTTGTCGAGCCTGTCAATTTGGTAAGCAAAATAAGAAGCCATTTCCTAAAGCATCATGGCGGGCTTCTCAAAGGCTGCAATTGATTCATACTGATGTTGCAGGACCTCAAAGAACGCCTTCATTAAAAGGTAGCCTTTACTATGTTATATTCATTGATGATTATACAAGATTTTGTTGGATTTTCTTCATGAAATACAAATCGGAGGTGGCTGGAATTTTTCGGAAGAAGTTGGTGGAAACTGAAAGTGGTTGTAGAATTTAATCCCTAAGGTCTGACAATGGAAAAGAATACAATTCAGAAGAATTCAACAAATTTTGTAAGGAAGAAGGTATCTATCATCAGCTCACCGTTCCATACACTCCACAACAAAATGGAGTTAGTGAAAGAAAGAACCGGTATATCATGGAGATGGCTCGGTGTATTTTGCATGAAAAAGATTTGCCGAAAAGTTTTTGGGCCGAGGCAGCTAACACAGCAGTATTTCTCCAAAACCGACTTCCCACTAAAGCATTGCAGAATAAAACTCCATTTGAGGCTTGGTATGGATTCAAACCCTCACTAAGCTACATTAAAGTATTCGGTTGCGTTTGTTTTTGTCATGTGCCATCTGTCAAAAGAGATAAACTTGATAAGAAATCAGATCCTGGAATTTTTGTGGGTTATAGCTTATCCTCCAAAGTCTATAAAGTATATAACCCACTAACTAGAAAGATGATAGTCAGTAGAGATGTGCACTTTAATGAGGAAAAGAAGTGGGACTGGAAAAATAAGAAAAGTCCTGTTGAAGCTTTGGATGAGCAAACATTCTATCGATGGAAAGATGAGCTAGTAGATCATCCTCCAATCAGAGGTACAGGACTACTTTGTGATATCTATCAACGAAGTAATGTGGTAATTTGTGAACCTGCTGGGCACGAGGAAGCACTTCAAGATGAAAAATGGAGAAATGCCATGGAGCAGCAGATGATAATGATCAAGAAGAACAAAACCAGAACAAAACCTGGGAGTTAGTTGACAGGCCGAAGGATAGGAAAGTCATTGGAGTAAAATGGGTATTTCGAACCAATTGATAATTCTATCAACAAACACAAGGCCAGGCTTGTTGTCAAGGGATATGCCCAAATTTTTGATGTTGATTACTCGGACACCTTTGCTCCTGTAGCCAGCTTAAAAAGGCTCTTTATGGATTAAAACAAGCTCCAAGAGCTTGGTATAGTAGGATAGATGATTACTTGTTGAGCTTGGGATTTGTTAGAAATGTGACTGTACTTACTCTCTATGTCAAACATAAAGGAACCGATCTTCTCATTGTTTCCCTTTATGTTGACGATATCTTGGTAACAGGAAATAATGCTTGGCTGGTTGAGGAGTTTAAAAAGGAGATGGTGCAGGTTTTTGAAATGATAGACCTTGGGCTAATGACACACTTTCTGGGAATGGAAATCAAGCAAGGTTATGATGAGATTTTTATTTGCCAAAAGAAGTATGCAACAAAGATACTTAAGAAATTTCACATGGAAAATTGCAAGGCAATGAGCACACCAATGAATCCGAAGGAAAAGTTAAGCAAAAAGGATGGAACTGTTAAAGTTGATGAAGGAAACTTCAGAAGCTTAATTGGGTGCTTGATGTATCTCACTGCTACAAGGCTGGATATTCTATTTGCGGTAAGTCTTTTGTCCAGGTTCATGCATTGTGCTACTGAAATGCATTTGAGAGCAGCAAAAAGAATTATAAGATACATTAAAGGTACTGTCAATTATGGCGTCAAATTCAAGAAGTGTCAGAATTTCGAGTTTTATGGATTCTCCAACAGTGATTGGACTGGATCGGTTGATGATATGAAAAGTACATCAGGATATTGCTTCAGCCTAGGATCTGGGATTTTTTCTTGGTCTTCTAAGAAGCAGGAAACTGTGGCACAATCCACAGCATAGGCTGAATTTATTGCAGCAACAACAGCAGTAAATCAAGCCTTATGGCTGAGAAAAATATTTTGTGATCTGCATATGGAACAAAAAGCTAGTACTGAGATTCATGTTGATAATCAAGCTGCAATTGCTATTTTGCATAATCCGGTGTTCCATGGGAAGACTAAACACTTCAACATTAAGCTCTTTTTCTTGAGGGATGTGCAGAAAAAAGGAGAAGTGATTCTTGTCTACTGCAAATCTGAAGATAAGCTAGCAGATGTGTTTACAAATTTCCTTCCAGTCAGCAAGTTCGAGTTACCAAGACAACAACTTGAAATTTGCAGCTCCTAATGCAAGGAGGAGTGTTAGTTAGTTGCTTTAGGACTGTATAACTGTGTTTTCCTGTATGTTGTAATTTCAGTTTTTTAGGAGGTAGTTGTCATGGCTTAAAAGTAGGACCATTATCTTTCAGTTATTCTCCAGAACATATGTTTTAAATACTTGTTCTTTCTTCAGTTTTATATATAGAACTCTGCATGTTTTTAGTATCTCAATCTTCTTCCTAAATTTTCTTAATACTTCGATGCTTCTCTTTGTGTTAAGCAAAGCTTGTCTACGTTGTGTTATGCTGTCATTTTTACATTAAAACTAACAGAGTGGAATGAATATAGACGATTCGTATAGCTGACCTTGATTATGGCTTAGTCGGTCGTTTGATTTAGTTCCCAGTAGATTTATGCATAGGAGTCAAGAAAGGGATAACCCAGTGATGATGACCCTCCACCTCAAATCATGACTTGGGGGTTTGAGTTCAAGTGGGGAAGTCCATTGTTGGAATCTTGGGTAGGGGTATTTGGGGAGGAAAGGTACCATATAAAAGAATTGTTTACATAGGAAAATGTGCATGGGAGTTTTGATCTTTTCTAATCAAAGATAAAAGGTAATAGAACTGTTAAATACAAGAACGTGCTACTCACTAGATACCTTTCATAAACAGGAACTTGTGAACTCCACTAGCATGCCATAGGTTTGTGAGATACAGCATTGAAAAAGCACTGTAGCACCTAGCTTCTCTACCAAACATATTAACAATATGGGTAAAATCGAGAATCGACCTCCAACAAAAGTAGTTTGAGCTCAAGTTATGATTATCTTTTATGAAGGCTCAAGTTACAAATTAAAACTGGAAGAATCTCATAGGCAGTACATCCTTGTATCAGGTTAATGGGTTGAAAGTTGAAACTAATTAAGACTATGGGAGCTGAGTCGTCCTTTGAACTGCGCAGTTTTTAGCAGTTAACTTGAAAACAATTTTTATTGTGTAGCTATAAATATTCAGACATGATGACAAGTTGCCAGCCAGTCACCTGGTAATACAACACTTGAAATGGCTAGTACGCTGCGCTAATGACATGTATACATCAACTTCATTCTCGGTTGATCATATTATCTTTTTAGAACTTTTCTTTTGCCAAAAGAGAGCTGCTTCAATCAGAGATCATAAATGGAAAACTGATATTTTGATTTCTAGCTAAAAAATCAAAGTACAACAATGTGAAAACGTAAAACTGATAGAAGTTTTTTTTTTCTTTCTAGCCTCGTAATCTGAGATGTGATTATTTATAGATATATGCAATACATCCAAGCTACAGAAAGTAATCCAACTTTCACATGATACTGTAGGACATTCCTGATATTGTTGGTGACAAGATCTTTGGAATTCGATCTTTTACTGTTCGCTTGGGTCAGGAGAGGGTAAGTGTAAAATGTTTGGGAGGACTCGAGGCATTTGCCTTACTTTATTCTGTTTTCTTTATTTGACTGTACTTTTTACACTTTTGGCAGGTCTTTTGGATTTGTATTTCACTTCTTGAAATGGCCTATCTTGTCGCCATCGCAGTGGGTGCAACATCTTCCAACATCTGGAGCAAATATTTTACTGTAACGCACCTTGAACTCCTATAATTGGTTTATAAACAGATTGTTAACTAAAGCTAATTTGTAGTAGACAGATTGTTAAAGACAAGCTGTCACTCAAAAACAATAATGAGTTGATATAGTTAAAGACTTCCTCCCTACCCTGCATGCCGGTATTTCTGCTCTGCCTTGTGAGGCTTAGGAACTCCAAATAAAAGAGTTAAATGTGCCCAAATTAGAGTTTGTTTCATTCATCTGTCTGCATTGTTATTTCATAATTTGGAATTTTCAGATTTTGGATCTTTAATTCAGTCGAAGCAAGAGAAAAATTGATTACTATTTTTGGGTTGAGAAGCAAAATTCTCATTCTCAGCTTGACAGTTATTGGCAATGGCTGACGTCTGGTATCTCATTTTTCACTTGAAAATGAACGCAAAGGACATGCTGTAGCAGATAATCACGATTATTCCCAGAGCCTCCCAACCGAAAAATAACCAAATTTCATCGCTTCTCTTCTTACTACATCATCACCGCTTTATTTCTCTTTCTCCTTACCCTTTTCCACTATCCAGACTCCAGTAGCGGGTAAAAGTTTCCAAGAAAATTTTACTGAAGCAATAGTGATATTGGCCTGCGTATGATTACTGTGTTATAGTTTGGTCTTAGTCCAACATTTTGAGTTTCCAAATGACTTGCACTGAAATGCATACTTATTTGCATTTTTCAGGTTCTTGGTCATGCTGCTTTGGCTCTTTTACTTTGGACTCGAGCCAAATCAATAGACTTCAGCAGAAAAGCAGCAATAACATCCTTTTACATGTTCATATGGAAGGTAAGATTTCTCCTAGCTTTGTGGAGACCTGCAAAGACTTGATCTAACATATTACACAAACTTTTTCTTTGGACTAATGTTAGCTCAAGTAGATCGAAACCATCCGATGTGGAACCAAATAATAATTTGGAGCAACATGAGGTGGGGGGGGGGGGGGGGGTAGGGAGTTTTAATAATTGACCAGCCTTGGTTCTGAAGAACAAGTCTAGGTAATAAGAACTCTTCCCAGACTGAACCGAGGAAAAGGAATAAATATTCAAGGAAAAGGATAGAGGATGGAATAGAGATCTGCCTCTGCAGCAGATATTTGTGTGTAAATAGAAGAGGTGCAACATGTATACAAGGAATTGATATTGTCAAAAGTAATTGTCATCATGCATAAAGAAAATGACACATATTATAACATCTGTATTGCATATTCTCCACTACAATAGCGAAGATTACCTTGATAATATCTCTACTAGGTGAAGCTTGAGTCTGTCTGTAATATAAAGTACAGGATGCACCTTAGTTTCTTTTTCTAAATGTGGCTTGAACCTTGCTCATTTTGTTCATCTATGTACGACTCCTTTATTTATATTCGATACATCAACTTTTTTCTTTTGGCTCGCAGCTTTTCTATGCAGAGTATTTGCTCATACCACTTGTGAGGTGAAATACGAATATGAATAATGCAGCCTTTCACCTTACTCTTCTGGTGGATGGAAATGTGGTAAATTATTTGGCAGCTTGTCAATTCTATTTCCAAAATCATTCTAACTTTGGTAAATGTAATTGTGAGAGGAGATCCTGCACCTAATTTTCTTCAGTCTTGGAATACCACTGTAACAAGCGTTTTATTGGATTTTCCAAGTGAAGCTGCATTTTGATATTTCTTTTATGTACTTTCAGAAAAGTGCTTTTGGAAGAAGTGTATTATTAATTATGTCGCCAAGGTGCTTGGACCTGTTTGGTTAAAAAAATGTTAACTGTTTGCAGTTATTCAGACTATTAACTGCTTGACAAATAGTAGCTACTTCAAACATTATAGTCATGATTATAAAGAATCCTTAAGTCAATATCGTACTTTTAATTAAGAAAAATGAAAAATCCATTAGTCGATATCTAGTTTTTGTGATACTCATAGCATCACTATGAAATGTTTATTAGCATAGGACAATCTTAAATTAAATAATTTGGCCCACAATGAGATCTCTTATTGATACCCAAGGAAGAATTCTGCAAATGGCCCTCTTGTTTTAAGTCACTTTCAAGTTTCAACTAGAATTTTGATTCTTTCTTGAGTTGACTTCTCAAACTTCTTTAATATTATTATAAGTGTCTCAATAAACTTCATAGGGCCATTGGTCCCAGGAACAAGCATAGCCTAATATCCCTTTGTTTAGCTACATACTTAGTCTACATGTCCCTTGCCTATCCTCAAACTATCCTTTGTGAAAGTTTGTGATTTGTTTTCTCTTTAAATTTCATAATATTTAAAAGTTTTTTTTTTCTGGTGGAGGAGGTCGAGGGGAGCAAAGAAAAGGGAGAAGGAAAAAAATCTTGATGAAAATCAAACATTGTACTTAAATTGGAAAAGAGTGCTCAGCAAACACAATGTTTTACTACTGTACTATGTAGCTACAACTTTCCTCAACTCTAATTATGCTTAAGGCATGAAATTGAATACTTATTTTATTTAGTAAAATGAGAGAGATTTGGAAGAGGCAATTTAGGAGTAATTTTTTGACTAAGTTAGATTGATTAGCTCATCTAAGGGCATCTCCAACAATGCACCAATTTTAGCATCAAATACCAAAATAATGTTAAAAATGGTGCAAATTCAACTCCAACAAGCACTGTTTTGCATCATTTTTTGCACCAAAATAGTGTGATGAATAGTGTCGCACCAAATTTGGTGTGACACTATTCATCACACCATTTACTATTCACTCATTATTTTATTATTATCATATTATTATTTCATCATTATCATTATTATTATTATTATTATTATTATTATTATTATTATTATTATTATTATTATTGTTATTGTTATTATTATTACTTAACCTTTTAATTAAATATATTACCTATATTTCATTATTTTTTAATATCTTCACAATATTAAATTTACATCGTAATTTTAGTATATTATTTTTTATAAATTAATTTTCGTAAAAGTTAATTTTATAACTATAATTTTAAAAAAGTTAATTTTATAACTATAATTTTATACAATAAAGGAATATAAATTATATGTAATGAATATGTAAAAAAGAAATAAAAGATAAAATTTATTTAATTGAAAGAAGAAAACAAAATTTAAATAGAAGATAATAATATAATATAGAGGAGAGAAAATAATATTCTTTTTTGGTGTAGAAAATGGTGTTATTATTGGAGTAAATTTGGTGCTACACCATTTTGGTGTAAAATTTGGTGTAAAAAATGGTGGCCTTATTGGAGATGCCCTAAGGGTCGCAGTGGATGCAATTTCTCATTCGTTACCTCTAGACTGTAGTACGTCAAAGTTAGATTTTTCCATTTTAGCTTATAATTAGTAGCTTGTGCTCGTAGAACTTTTCAAAAGTTACGCAAGTTTATAGACATATTTCTTTTTCAATTTGATACGATTATTGCCCTCTTTTGGCATTTGAGCCCAAAAATAAAAACAAAATTGACGCAAATCACATTATCTATTACTAATTTTATGCTCTTCAAACAGGTTTAGACTGTAATAAGATAACTATATAGTTAACGCTTAGTCCGTACTTTCTTGACCTCCCAATTACACGAAATCAAACTATTAATTCATTGTTAGTTGAATGACTGTTGTTGTTGTAGCTTTTTGACTTATAGGTACTATCCGTACGTATGGTAGTAAACTTGAGTAAATCACTAACAAAAAACGACGAGCAAAATACTAATATACAAATAAACTTGTAGCATTATTCCAACAGCATGAGTTTGATTTCATGTAATCAAAGTGTGGAAAATCAGCAAGGTTGAATTTAAAAATTACAAGTGGTTGACTGAATTTTCCAAGGACCAAAAAGGTGTGAACATATTATTTCTATCAGGGGGCCAATTCTGAAAGTTATTGAACTTATAATTCTTCAATGTCCTTTTTCCAAGCCCAATCCTTTTGACATTTTCAATACTCATTCCTTTGTAACTTCCCAAGTTGACTCCAACAAAAGCTGCAGAGTTCTATTTATATCTATGTCATGTTTTTCCAATTACTGAAAACACTTTTGAATTTGCATAGCTAATTCGATAGTTCTTTGACTATTGCGAAATTTTGAGAAGATTTGTAAGTAGAACGTAACGAATATATGGTTTTCACACTAGCAAAGTGAAAATGAAGAAAAAAAGAAAGGAAAGAAATAAAGAAAAAATGGATTGAGAGAATTTTTTTACGGGGAGGGGAGCGTCGAAGTAATTTGTAAAGTTCTTTCTGCGGTCATGGGTTCGATCCAATAGGCATAAATATTTGTATCACGGTAGACTGCTTACATCACACCAAATATAGCGCTTCCCTAAATCCTGCACCGGATGTTTTGTGCAACTAGATTGTCATTTTTTAGAGTTTTAGATGGAATAACAACTCTGCGTAAAATGTTGGGTCATTGCAAAAATGTGTCGATAAATCTTGTCATAATTTTTTTCTTTTTCTTTCATTGGTCAGTGGGTTATTTCCAAATCTTTGATTGGGTCAATATTGGCCCAGAATAAGGAAAAAGGGCAAAAAAGAATAAATCTAGTGTAGGACCAGCATTTTGTTTTAGTAGTCTTCCCCTTTTGTTTTATCTATTTATTAAATAATTATTGATGTAATAAGGGCAAAGTAAGTACCATAGACCTAACTAATCTTGTACTAGTAGTAAACTTTTATAAAGGAGCTTTTTTTATTGACCACTAAATTAAAAAGAGAAGAAAGAAAAAAACAAATCCCAGTCATTAATAATTATGGAGTATAATTTATGAAGCACAAGAAGCATGAAATCACGAGGCATTTCGGTGCTGCATAATGCCAATTATCTCTGATGGAACTCATATATATAGTTTAAGAACGTACTATATGTGTTCCTCAATTGTTTAGACAAAAGTGAGTTGTGGTACCTAACAGAAGTAAAAAGAGTAAGCTTTTGAATTTTAGTTTTCAGTTAATATTTTCAATTTATCAATCGATAAAATGCATTTATGAGACAATTTTTATTTAAAAAAAAAAACATTTAGCTATCTAGGGAGGGAAATTTCTGTACAAAAGATAGGAGAATTGCATTAACTTAATGTTTTACTAATTGATATCTCAATTTATCAAATTGGTAAAAGGCATTTTTGAGAAAATATTTAGCTATATAGGGAGGGAAATTTGTAAAAGATATTGGATTAACTAGGGTATGAATAAACATAATTATGGAGAGTAGAAAAGCATATGCATCAACGAATTATAGTTTCAACTGCTTCTAATTAGTATATAATTTAGGAAAAAGAGATAAAGTGAAGACCTTTGCTACTTGTACTATGTTTGAAAATGACCATAGCTTGTGCACCATCATAAAGGTATCTATTCCACTTCTCATTGTATAGCCTTTTATGGTCCAAGCTTTGTAAGTTCTACTTCTACCCCTATAAGGACACAAATTGTTCCTATCATGTAGGAAGTTGATGTTGAAATGAGGTGCTTTTTCAATGGTTCACATAATTTGTCATTTCTCTTTCAGGGTATCTAAACAGTGTTTATCTTTCTCTGTATCGATTGAAATTGCAATTGCCCATACTAGTTCATCATAGAGACTAGCTATTACTCCCCAGTACTATTAGCATTACATAATTTCACGTGTGAATTCCAAAATCAGGCTATTCATGTAGGAGGGTGTTAGAGTTATATAGTTGCCACCCCCATTATTTAGGAGGGTATTGGCCCATATGCGAGAGGATATATGGAGTCAGAGGCGGATCTAGAATTCTAAAAAGATGGGTTCATCAATATTAGGGGCGGAGTTATCGCATCCCAAAAATAGCAGGCGAACAATCTCTGTCGAAATTTTTTATTTATATATAGGTAAAATATCATATTATTTGATGATATACTAAGTAAAATAATATTAAAGGGCATTTAAATGTCGATCGATTCCTACTTCTAAGTATAAGTGAACCATCGTTTAATCAAGTGAACTATTTTCACGTTTAGAGCATGAGTTCCCGGACATTATATTAAAAATATTTTAAAATATTTGTACATAAAATATTTAGTTTCATCGGGGCACCATCGGTTCACTGAACCGTGTTTCAAAAGAACATCCGCCTTGTATGGAGTTGTATAATCGTCCTACATAAATTGAGTAAAAAACTTAGAAAAGTATAAAAAGATCTTATATATGATGCTACATCCATCTAATTTGCGATTATGTTGTATTTAGACGTATTTCCATAATTAGACTTCTAAGCCACATAATGAAATGATGGATAAATAATTTAACACTCCCAGTATTGACAAACAGTCTATGGTTAATTGGCTCTAGTTGTTATCAAAGGTCAATGTAATTATTAATAAATACAAAAGAGATCAGAATTTTTGTTATGTAATTTCTACTGAAAAAAGGATAATTTACCTACCAAGAGTAAAACCAATATAACTTTGAAGCAGTAAAGTTACCCAAATCTACACTGTGCGGTCCTGTTTGTACTTGATCTTTAAACTTAACCCCAGCCGAAGAACTTGTGTAAAAATAGTATTTATGGCGATCCGCCAGGATCCGGACCTTCAGGGACTTATTAATTTGAACTAAAGATCCGACGATCCGTTAGGAAGTGCCTCCAAGTTCCATCGAGCTAAAGGTTAAAACTTTCTAAGTGGGGTTCAAAAGTTAAATAATGGCATTGAAGTATCCCATTTATGCAAATAAACCATGAAGTAAAACTCGAACAGTAGAGAAAATTTGAGATCTTATATCTTCAGTACTTTTGTAAGACTTTGTTGGCCAAAACATAAATAGCAGCATAACCAAAAGGAACAAAAAAAAAACTGGGGACAGATAAGATAAGCTAATGGATTATGAGAGGAAAAAAAAATTAAAATGAAGGAAAAGAAAGAAAAAGGGTTAAGGAGAGTTGACGAGAGGAGCTTTTGGTATGCCTTACCCAAATGTCACGTCTATCAATTTGATACGACACTGAATCCAGAGTACATCATTTTGGAGCAATCACCAAGAGGTAGGGGATCACCAAGAGGTAGGGGATGCTTTCTACTGCTTGAAACACACTACTTTATTACTGTATAAAGTACTACTAATGATTATGCATTTATGGTGTAACAATATTTATATAGATAATTAAGTTAATTACACAACTAATGAGGAGATTCCAGCTAAAGTTTTTATACTAATTTCATAACTAATACGACGAATTTTGTAGGTTTCGACTATCATAAATTAAACAGTGTTAGTAGGAAAAAATCAGACATTCTATTAACTTTTAAATTCTTTAAAAAATGTTACTACTGTACTCTTAGCTAAGCATAGCTTGTGCTTTGGCTTTCCTTTTGTTCATTTCTCTGTCCTACAAAGCTTTCCACAAAATATATTCTTCAAAAAGTTTGTGCCTACTTTCCAAGATAACCATAATGGGATAAGAGCAATAGACGCATAATAACCAAAAAGTGTTTTGGGGAAACAAGTGGTGGGCACAAGAACCTATACCTATTGAGAAATCATGGTTCTCTATTTCTCTCTTTTTCGTGTGACAATTATTCATTTAACTTGCATTTCTTTTCTATTCATAACTGGTAGATGTTCTTCTTCTACTTGGCTTCTTTTTTGTGACTTTTCTTCCTGTCATGTTACTAGGGTGAGAATAAGAACCATAATCTTGTAGGACCAAGGGAATTTTATGCAGAGAAATCATGCCAACCAAGACATATATATCCTCTCTTTATTGTCTTTTAAAAACTTATTAACCAGACATGCTTATAAAAGTAAGAACTGAAATATTAGTATGCTAGTATCAAAGAAGATTAGGCAGTGGAAATTTTGGTGTGCAGTTTGGCAACATAGTGTATTAGTGAGAACTTAATACACAGGGAGTCTTAAATAGATTTAGATTATAGGACATCAAAAAATTCTTTATTTCATGTAGTATTAGTCAACTAGACTATGCTCATGTGCTTGCCTATGTTTTCGAAAACACCACAACCCTTTTCTTCAATACAAACACAAGGTTGTACGTTGTACCATTTGCTGTATAGAAAATAAACAAATTAAAAGATTGCAAAACAGACATTATACTCCATGTGCTTCTCTCCCACTAAGCAAGCAATCCATGATGCATGAATTCGGTCGAACATCTTAGGGACCATGGAATATGGGAATAGTTTTTTGGGGCTACGTACGTTACTCCTAATAGCACATATATATATAAAAAGAAAAAAGTAAATAAAAGAACATTTTTAAAAAATTAAACTGATTTTCTTTCTTTGTCTGAGAGATCGAGACAAAGAACGGAAGAGTGCATTATACTACATACATGAATTGCTTTTAACAGTTTAAGGATCCGTTCCAGAAGAACTGACCTTAGGGTGTGAAAAATACTTAATAAGTTGAAAGTTATTCTGGAGTTTAGTTGAGACTACAGGTATTTCCCCGTAGTTCAGTTTAAGTTTTAGAACAATCCAGGACATTGTCATGGAGGATCTAATTAATGACTATCTTTTAAAACTTTTGATCATGTCAATATTCTTCCACAATCTTGCAAACACCATCTATTTTATGTGGACACAAACTTTTGATCTCTCCCTAGTTTCTACCCAGTTTTAAGCCTTAATTTTTGTATTTAATGGAGGTCTTAGTCTAATGATTTAAACCTTAGACCATCAGTACATTCATTTTTTTAAGATTTAAATGTAAAATGTGTGTGAATATATTCATTCTGATCATATCTATGTTAGGAGTTCAATGTTCGATTCTCACCATTTTCTTTCTTTATTACTGGAGTCCCATTTCTCAAAAGGAAAAGGAAAAAAAAAAAGAAACAAAATGTTAAGGATCAAACCAGCTTTTACCTAACGACAGGATTCATAGAACTTGATCGCTTGATCAGGTACGGCAGGTCAACCCTTTTCTAATTTGAGCCTTTGCAAACTATTAAGCCACTTTCGTCATGATTAAATTACGGCAATTATTTTGAAAGGTACACACCACTTTGTTTTTTCAAACTTCCAAACATCATAAAATCGTCAAAACATAACTTAGTGATTGGAAATTCTTATCTAGTTTACCTCGTGGAGGTACGTAGAGGTACCCTCATATATATTCTCAGAATTTTTCATTTTAATTATTCCCAAAATAAAGTTGGACTTTGATTTGGCCAAGGATTGTAACCCCACGAAGAAATTAGATGTCTCACATCACAAGTTCAACTTATCTAATTCTGCATTACTATGAGACAGATGGTTTCAGTTACTAGGGGAAAATTATCGAGAGTTTTAAAAATGACTAGATAATGGTACATTATGTTTCTTGTTTTTTTTTTTTTTCTCTCCAAAATGCGTCCTTACTTTTGAAAGTATTCGCTTTCATTCCTTGTTATAATTAATCTTCTTGGCAATTCCTATATAGTCTACAGAGAAGGGTTAATTTGATTTCACTTTATTTCATTAATAAGTTAGTGTCTCTTAAGTTTAAGTTTCTCTATTCCTATTTAAATCTTTGTTGGAAAGCGATTTACAGTTTGTTTTTCAATTTTTAGTTTTGTTTTATTTTGCGTGGGGTAGGGGAGGATTGCTCTTGAATAATTATATCAACCATATGAAGTCATCCTTGCTGACTATTCTTAGTTAATTATCTATATCCCACATATTTGACCTTGACATAACCTCTATTATGCAACCTGCTCGGTTCATAAAAGAAGTAAGAGGTTGAATCCATGTTGCCATTTGGAGGTCCGAAGTCATGAAGGATGACGACATATATAGTTTATGGGAAATAATAGAGCAAATAAAACCTTGTAAATAATAAGTTAAGTAATAACATGGATGATGGCGTTTTTCTTTTCTTTTTCAAATAAACAATGTTCAATAATGAGGGATCCACATGTGTTAACATGTTGCTAGCTGACGCAACCTTAAATATACATTAATTTCGTAAGTGATTGCCAAAGTCAAAATTGAACCTAAAATTATTAGGTGTAATGGAGACATATACATTATAAAGGGAGGTTTACTTCATCATTATTCTTGAGTTTGGGTTTATTTTTATTCATTATCAATGTAAAAGATATTAATTATTAAGTCACTTCTGAGGTAATTACAGATAAATCTTTATGATAAATAATAATTGTTAAACTGGTATATGATAACTAACCTAGATACTATAACAAATACAACTTCATTAATAATATAGTTCTAATATTTTACTCCCTTCGGTCCCAAATCGAGCTCAAAAACCTCTCTTTTTAAAATTTACCGAACTTTACCGACAACTGAAACTGAAACCTTCTTCCGATACCTACCAAACGAGGTTCGATTTAGCTCAAATTTTACAGACAAGTCCTAATGAACATTACAAAGCTTTTAAAACTGTTGGGACGTGAATCGGAGTCCTAACTTCCTAAACGACTAGCTAAGGTCGTTTCACCTGACCACCCTGAGCTCAGCCTAGCTCCACCCCTGGTTGCATCACTCCACTCAAACTTTTCATTTTTTAGCAGCTCAGTCAAAGTTCTGGCTATCAGCCCATAGTGTTTAACAAACCTTTCGTAGTAAAGGCCTAGAAAACCTCTAAACTCCTTCAGTATCTTGGGTAAAGGCCACTGCAGCATCATAGTTACCTTGTTAGGATATGGGGTGACCCATTTATATTCCATGTAGTCTATTATAGTCTTTCCAAATTAGCACTTACTGAACTTGACAAATAAGCCGTGATGCCGTAGTACTTTAAAACTTTGTTCTATGTGATCAAGATGGTCTCTCCTGATAGTGTTGTACACCAAAACGTCATCAAAGAATACGAGCATGGATTTCCCTAGATAAGGTTGGAATACCTTCATTAAGTTTTGAAAAATAGAGGATGCATTTGTCAGTCTAAAAGGCATGACAACAAATTTATATGGCTATTATGTTATATGAATATTGCCTTTTTAATATCCCCGTCTGCCATTGATTTGGTGGTAACCACACCTAGGGTCCAGTTTAGAGAAAAACTTTGATCCTCTCAGTTCAACCAAGAGTTCATCTATTGTTGGAATAACGGGCTTGTATTTAACTATGATGTTATTAAGCTGTCTGTAATTCAGTGCATAGCCTCCAAGACCCATCCTTATTTTTTACCATTACTATAGGAGATGAGTAAGGAATCACATTAGGTTTAATTACATCTACATTCAGTATTTCCTGGATCATTTTTCAAATCTTATCCTTCTCGTTGGTGTGGCACCAATAAGGTCTGGCATGATAGGAGACACACGTTCCTTCAACATGATTTTGTGATCATGGGCCATGTGGGGGTGGTAAACTGGTGGTTACCTCAAATAGGCTAGAGGATTTGCTCAATAGAATCTATAATTCATGGTTGTCATTGAGTTGTTCTGCATATAAAGTTGCATTGCATTCTTCATTAAAGCTTGATTCAGTAACTTGAATGAAGGCTATTGTCATCATAGTCAGTTGGGTAGGCTTAGTAATTAACTTTTGCATTTTCTGATTATCCACAACCTTAGTTTCTCTAAACTGACTACGTATGAGTGAAATCCTTCTACCTACTACTTGGAATTGTATTTTTAACTTCTTCAAATTCCAATTTGAATCCCTAGTGACTAACTATTAGATCCCCAATATACTGTTACAGCCTGCTAGAGGTAGAACCAACATATCGTTTATGGATTCTATGCCTTGCGTCTTCCAACTAACCCATTCACCATATAAAAACTATACACCTTGTTCATTTGCAACAGAAATAAAGGTGGTTTTTGTATTGGTCGATTTCTGTTCGATCACAAAGGAGACGTGTTCGATCGTGTTGCATAGTCATTGGCAATTTTCGGAGACACATGTTGGTAAAAATCGATGGATGTGGTTTCGATTTGATGACGTGATCGTAATATTCCGAAGACACCCGTTCTAGCAGATAATCTAATTGGCCTTATCCCACTTTTATCGGAACGGGTCCAGCGTATTTTGTGGGATGTGGGCAACTGCCGAAAGAGAGACGTGAGGAAGAGAGAGTTCTTCTAGGGTTGGGAACTCTTTCCATTTCAGCCTATAAATAGGGCCTTCCTCCTTCATTTGGAGGCACGTTCATCTGAACGCCATTCTCTAAATCCCCAAGCTATACATTTCCTCACTACATTATTGTTATTTTCTCATCATATCACAATCAATCTGTTGTTATTGTCAAATCAATCATTGTATTAAAACCTCAGTCGTGGTTTGGTTCAGGCGTGGAAGAAGATTCATCTCTTTCCTCGAAGCACCATCATCCGATTCTTCAATACAATAAGCTTTAATCGCTTTATTTATTTATTTATTTATTTATTTATTTATTTATTCATTTGTTTATTGTTGCTTATTTCGTTGTTTGCATGCTGCTTCCATTGTTCAATACTTTGATTCATCACATTCGATCTCGTTAATTTACTGTCATTACTCTGATTGCATAAGATAATCTATCGTTTAACTTGCTTGTTAGTATCGAGCATATCAAGTGAATCGCCAGTATTGCTTTGCGATCGTATTATCTGATTGAATACATTTCTATCGACCGCATTTATTCATCATTGTGTCTAACTTTGTCATCGGATCTAGTTAAAATTAAGCATTCAGCCTTAAACGAAATCAACCCGTAATTTGTCCTAGATAAGAGGTTCGCTTGAAATCACGTCATCGTAAATTGCTAGTTCGTCATTTGTTTTAATTTGTCTGTTTACATTTGCCTTCGAATTGTTCATCCTGACTCAACATCGGATTTGCATACTCATATCTTCGAAATTTATATTCGCATTGTCTTCGCATTAAGGCCATAAAAATCGACTGCTTGTCAACGTAAATTGCCTATCAATCGATCGAATTGAGATATAAAACGGTCGCCTTAGACTCAACTAAATATAAATTTAATTGTAAGACCTGAAGTACATTTTTAGGAAGTACATTTTTCAAGGAACATCCCAACTTCTTCGCAGTGTTCAGGTCCATGAAGTTTTGTGTTGAGCTAGTGTCAATCAAGATATGAACCATTTTTCCCCTAATGGAGCCTTTAACTCCCATTGTCTAGTAATCCAGGGTGTCATCCATCGCATGTAGTGACATTTGTAGGTCGATGAAAGACTCCTCACCCCATTTTTCTTCAAGTGCACATCTTCTTCCTCAGGCTCATCCACCTCTAAATAAACAACTGTTTCCTCCTTCTACAATTGTGGTTAGGTGTGAGCTTTTTAACACACCCATAAATTATCCCTTATCCTATCTTTTCATCCATTCCAGCAGCTAAGGCCTCCTTGAAATTTTTAATGTTGTTGAAGTAGGAGTTCATAGCTTTGTTGGTCTGTCATACCACTAGAACTTAAAGCCTGGAATTCTTTCTTAAGTTATGGTGCCAAGAGGAATTAGGGTAGCTAACAAAGGTTTACTACTCATCATCAAGAGTTGGTTCCTTCCCTTTGTAACTGTATAGATCTCTCAGCTAAATCTAATTTAGCTAAATCATAAGCTCCTAGTTGGGTTCTTGGGGCCAGGAGTATTCGATTTTAATATTAGGTCTCAATCCATGCAAGAAACAATTGATTGAATACTCCCCTAATAATTTCGCATGACTAAGTTGTTCATTAAATTTATCCAAATAATCTTGCACACTATCAATTTGCTTCAGGCTAATTAACTCACCATTGGGTCTACATGTACAATATACCCAAATCTTTTATGCTCTTCGCTAACATAGTTATTCCAGTTAAGTAGTTCCCTCCCCTTTCTGATATTAGCAAGGTTTGATGCCAAAGCAATACCTTCTAGGTGAATTGATGCAATTTTGACTTAGATTCCTCTAGTATTTCATCAATATCAAATAATTGATCACATATATATACAACTATCCCTAAAGACCATCCCCCAAACTTAGGGAAATCCACACGAATGTACCTGCTGTTGATGTGATTATGGTTACCATTTCCCTGCTTTTGAACTTGAGTTGCTTGATTGGAAACTCTATACTGATTGTCATTCACTGTTGTCATCATCATTTGATATAGTTCTCTCAGTGTTGTAGTTACTGTCTGGATTTGCTCTTTTAGTGAATTTACATCCCGCCATCTTTCATGTTAATTGTCATCTTCTCCAACCAAGAATCGCCAAGCTTTGATACCAATGTAATGCACCCAATGAAGAGAGTACTAAATATGAGATTAAGAAGCTAAGGTAGAGAGAATAGCCTCTGAGCAATACTCACAATCGATCACAGATACTCCCTCTGTTTTAAAAAGGATGAACCTTTACGGAGTACGAGGGTCAAATTGACTAATTTTCAACGAAAATTTGCGCATCGAATTTTTAAATTTTTTAAATAAAATTTACATATTTAGAAACTACATTAAAAATACTATAAGTCACAATAGTTAACAATTCAAAATAGTTAGAAAATATTTGTAAAATATGTGGTCAAATATAATCTTGTTTGACTCTTCAAATAGTAATAAGTTCAACATTTTTTAAACGGAGGAAGTAGAAAGAGAAAAGAGAAAGAATGTATTGATTTTGCTAGATGATCACAATAAATGTATTTCTCCTATTTCATCCCTAACTCATTTGGCAACTCCCCTGACTGCTGCTAGCAAACTTTGGACAACTTCCTACTAACTTTTCATCCAGTTGCTATTTTCGTAGGCGGATGCAGAATTTTATATTTATGGGTGCACCATGTTAACATGTTGTTGATAATGGGTTCACCTACAAATTATAGCCGTAATTTTAAAATTTTAACACATCAAATTTTGATCTTCTATCTAGTTGAGTGGGTACCTATGAACCATATTTAGTGGGGTGGATCCGCCACGATGTATTTCTCATTTTTCCTATTTTCACTATTTTAAACAATTTCCCAATTATCATATAACACTACCATATTACATATAGATTCTGGGTTGAATCAATGAAATTCATATTCTGTTTTATATAAAGGATAATTTCAGCCACTTTATTTGCTTTTGTAATAATTTTGATTTTTCACTACTAAAAAAATCGGGATCTCCGACCGCCCAATCGGTCGCATAATGGTCGCCCAGTCGACCGATCGGCGACCGATATGGGTGGTCGAAGAATTAATGGTAACAAAAAGCCCTGCGACCGAAAATTGGTCGAAACTTCGACCACCATGCGACCGACATTCAGTCGCATAGTAGGATAGAAAAATTGACCAAGTAGGCGACCGATAGTCGGTCGCATAGCATATGCGACCGACAATCGGTCGCCTATTTGGTCAATTTATTGGAATTAACTGTGACCATTTAGGCGACCGAAAGTCGGTCGCATATGCTATGCGACCGACTATCGGTCGCCTACTTGGTCAATGTTTGCCACTGATTTGGCTACTGAAAGTCGGTCGCCAAACTGGAAAAACCTGCAATAAAAAACCTGTTTTCAGGCAGTAGTAACAGCAAAAACCAGATGTTAACCAGTAGCAAAAACCAGTAGCAAAAACCTGTTTTCAACAGAAAAATGCATTCGAAAACAATAAAAACACTAATTCAAACACAACGCAATAAAACCTAACATTTCAAAAACATCCAACAACATTAGTTATGTCTTGAAATTGTTAACATAAAGCTTCACAGGCATTTATCCACAATCACAGAAGACTACTCGGTCGAGGCAGAGCTAGACCCGGACTCGGAAGAGGAAGAGGAGTTGCGTCGATGCTTGCTCTTATGCTTTCTTCTCGCTTTCTTCTTCTCTTTTTTGGCAAGGAGCTTTTTGATAAAGTCTTGCGTTTCTTGATTTACTCTCGACAGCTGTGCGATCTGCTCTCTCATTTGAGCCATTTCAGCAGGATCAACAGAGCTCGACGGAGAAGAAGTAACTGAAGTGCCCAAAATGCGAGCATTATGCTTATCCGAAGCAAATAGCGATCCAAGACCATAAGCAGACCCCTTCTTAACCCGTCCAACAGTTTCGACCCATATTTCCTTTTCTTTCTCGAACGTCAAGGGAGCCGGGGTGCTGCTTCCGGCGTCCGATGCTTGAGTCGATGTCCACTCTTCCACAGCCTTTGTAGCCTTTTCCTGAATAACATAAATATATTAATGATGTTAATAGAAAGACTAAACGTTGAAGGATTGGCGCGACTAAAGATCGAATTTCACAAACTTACCCAAACTTCTTTTGCGCGGGGCTCGAGTCACTCTCCACCGCCCTTCTTGGCACCCTTTGTATGCCTGATCTTGTGCAGCTCGAGCACGGGAATAGTGCGCTTTTCTTTCTTTTCCTACAAATTAAAAATCATAATATGTTAGACAAAAAATCAACTGTTCAAGTAAATAATCAATCAATTAAATAACTGTACCAAGCGCATCTTCTGTGTAGCCGCGCTAATTGAGCCACCGGTATGGAGCGATCCACCATTTTCCGACGCTCGCGCAGCCTTGCCTTGTTCGCTCTTCGCCTCGAACTCGGGCGACTGCCAATATTCATCCAGCTCCGCCCACTGAGCAGCATCGAGGAAGCCGGGCCTTGTACCTTTACGCCGCGCATTGTAATAAGTCCCCTTGAATAATGCAGCACATTTCTTGGGGAAGATGTTACGAATGTTATAATCCAGACCCTGATGCCTGATACATTGGCCCTGAAAGTATATCAAAATATTTTCTTTAGACATATTTATGGTTTAAAAACTGCAATTAGTTTTAAACCAAATGCATATATATCACCTCAAAATCTACCAATATCTGCTTCTTTACTTGCTGGGGCACATCGCTCTAGTTTCGTCAAGGCTGGTTCCAGTGCGCTCTCATGCACGCAGTCAGTACCTTAGTGGACTCATCGCTTGGGCAAAAGCTACAAAAAAATTAACAAGAGTTATTCCTAATACTAGCAATTAAAGTAGGAACTAATTATTTAATAGATAAGAACTTAATAAATTAGGTAGCTTACCCTTTATCCGCCTCGGGATAAATAATCATCTTGCCTTCTATATTAGCTCCAGGCTCACCAATATAATAAGGCGAATGCGGATCATACACCATGAGCTCATGCTGATCCGGTGGGCCGTCACAACTATCTAAGAGGAATTCAGGGGGCTGAGTAGGATTGTCATCACCCTGGGAGGGATCGCCCTGTGTGGAAGGGACCTGTGTCTCAGTACAATCAAGGCTAGGGAATGTCCACTGCCATACAGGAGGCAACTGAGACGGGGTAATAAGTGGTACCTGATATGGGCCAGAGGGCTTGAAAAAAGCTGGATCATAACTAGATGGGGCATAAGTAGGCAGCGAATGCGGGACCTGTGAGGTCTGAGAGTCATCACCCGCAGAAGCTGAAGTCTCGCCCACAGTTCTCTTGCCCGGCCTTCTTTTAAAAACTTTAGCGCATAACTTGTCCATCCCTGTTGAAACATTCAAATTGATTTATCAACTATATAATGAGAATACATCAACCTAAAGTGCTGAGAATAAATAAATTTATCAACTAAGTAAGCACATCACAATCAGAAAATGAGAATACATAAATCATATTATGTTCATATGTACATTACAGTAGGTAATTAATACTAAACTACAATGTACAAATAGGTTCAATCAACTTCATCATCCGATTCATAGTCACTAGCAAGTTCATCCTCGGATGGCTCGTCACTATCTATGTTTTCATCATCCTCGTATGCCCTTGAAGTTCCTTCTCCAAAACTAGCCGAGTTTTTTGCACGACTAAATTCAGATGCAGCCACCGGGTCATACGTCCCATCAATATGTCGCAAATTGTCTGCAAGTTCAATATCCGCAATCAATGGAACAGTTGAGACCTCATTCTGGTATGCAACATCTAACCTATCAGGTACTTCAATTAATCCCACCGGTTTTCCCTTAAGAACCGCCCACCACTTGGATTTGGCCTTTGCTTTTGATGCGTTCTTCGTCCGAGGGTAAGGAACAAACCACACTTGTTTTACATTCTGTGCAATGATGAAAGGATCATAGTTTCCATATGACCTTCTGTGATTAACCTCAACTAGCTTTGAACTCGAATCCACCCGCGTACCCCTGCTACCTGGATCAAACCACATGCACTTGAAGAGAACCAATCTTTTATGAGGCCATCCAACTCTATACTCAACCTCTAAGATCTCCTCGATCACTCCGTAGAACTCAGAGTCGCCCCCCTGGTCACCAGTTCCAGCACTCACGGACACACCGCTGTTGTAGGTTTTTTTACCCTCGGACCAGCTGTGTGTATGAAACTTGTACCCATTTACGAAGTATGTATTCATCTTTTTATACTCGTAATATGGGCCATGACATATATGTCGCAAAAAATCAAAATTGATGCCATTCACCGGATTGTTTACCTATATTAAAATTAAATGGATTAGTGTAAATTAGTCAGAATTCGATGACGGTAGTAAGGTTTTTAAATCAATGGAAAAATATATGAGTTTCTATAACACTTACAAATGAGGTAAACCAATTTGTAAAATGATCACTGACTGCATTTGGACCAAATTCAGCAACAAAGTGACTGCGTTATGCAACGAAGAAATTTACATTAGAAAGAATACTTATGTTAGTCAAAATTTAGTGGGTACCATTAAAATAAAACATACTTGTAATAAGGCGTGACTTCGGGACAGTTCAACAACACATGTGTTGTAGCTGCTTTCCTGTCTGTTTCAGTGAACTGGTAATTTCTGGATGATAATGTACTTCCCCTCCCTTGTTGATTGAATATAGAGAATGCTGGGTAATTGGGATCATTATGATCTCCCACATCATGCCGATCCGGCCTTGTGCGCATACATGGAATATCCTTGTCGAAGTAGTATGAGCAAAAATGTGAAGTTTCTCTGGACAAATATGCCTCGCATATCGACCCCTCGATTTGGCCTCTGTTTTTCACATCCCGCTTACACTTACCAATAATTCTACAAAAAGTAATCTGTTAGTAGAATTATGTTGCGTAAAATATAAAGTAATTGAATAAGATATGGAAGCTTACCTCTCGAAAGGGTACATCCATCTGCAGTGCACCGGGCCTCCTAGCCGAGCCTCTTCAGCGAGGTGAACCGGTAGATGCTCCATCACATTAAAGAAGCCGGGTGGAAAGATCTTTGACAGCTTAGACAACACAACAGGAAAGTTCTGTTCCAACAAGTTCAAACTCTCTTCCTTCAAAGTCTTGCTGCAAAGCTCTTTAAAAAATAGGCTTGTCTCAGTTATTGGTTTCAAAACTTTATCTGGCAACCCATTGAATGCAATTGAGATCAAGTTTTCCATGAAAATGTGACAGTCGTGGCTCTTCATGTGATGGAGTTTTCCGCCGGTCATATCAACACACCTTTCTAAGTTAGATGCATATCCATCAGGCATCCTCAAGTTACTCACCCACTCGCAAATCATTCTTCTCTCATCTTCGTCGAATGTATAGCAAGCCTTTGGAAGTAAAATGTTGTTGCCATCCTGGACCGCATGTAGCTCGGGTCGCCTGTAAAGTTCCTGTATGTCAAACCGTGCCTTCCAGTTGTCCTTTGTCTTACCCTTGACATCCATCACAGTATTAAGGACTGCCTCGAAGAAGTTCTTCTCAATATGCATTGGATCGAGATTATGGCGCAGAAGGTTATCCTTCCAATAAGGCAACTCCCAGAAAATGCTCTTCTTGGTCCAATTATGTTCGACCCCAAAACCAGGTGTTTTAGTGTGCAAGTTTTCAGTTACCGTAGGAAGGTCCTTAACCCCGTTCCATATCTCTATCCCTGTTAACCTGCGAGGAGGCTCCTCATAATCAACCTGATTCTTCCTGAATGCATTTGTATTATTCCTAAAAGGGTGGTCCATTGGCAAGAATCTACGGCAACAGTCAAACCATGTCACTTTACCTCCATTTTTCAATGTGAAGGCCTTTGTATCTTCCATACAGTATGGGCACGCTAGCTTCCCTGCAGTGGACCAGCCAGACAGCATCCCATAAGCTGGAAAGTCATTTATAGTCCACATCAAAGAAGCATGCATTTGGAAATTTGTTTCATTGATACATCATAGGTTTCCACTCCTTCATGCCAAAGTGTCTGCAATTCATCAATCAAAGGCTGCAAATAAACATCAATACGAGTTTTCGGGTTATGTGGACCAGGTATTACACAATTCAAAAAAAGATATGGACTGGTCATGCACATTCCGGGAGGCAGGTTGTATGGTGTGACAAATACGGGCCAACAAGAATATGGCGTAGACGAGACATCAAAAGGGGTGAAGCCATCAGAACACAGGCCCAACCTTACATTCCTCGGCTCGCTAGCAAATGCCGGATACACTTGATCAAAGTGTTTCCATGCCTCACCATCTGAGGGGTGTGATAGAATACCCGCCTGCCTGGTCCGCTCATGATGCCACCTCATGTGAGGAGCAGAACTCATCGAAGCATACAACCTCTTTAACCTGGGTATAAGCGGCAAGTAATGCATCCACTTAACAGGTTTCGGCTTCTTTTTTTTATTTTTCTCGGGCTTGTATCGAGGCTCCTCACAAAATCTACATTGCACGAGCTCTGCATCATCCTTGTAATATAACATGCAACCATTAACACAACAATGAATCTTATGAGAAGTGAGGCCTAATGAGGAAACCAATTTCTTAGTGAAGTAATAAGAAGTTGGTAAGTCCATGTTAGTCGGCTTTAGTTCATTCATAAAGCCTATGATGGAATCCATGGCAGCTTGAGAAATACTATAATCTGATTTGATACTCTGCAATCTGACAGCAACAGACAACTTGGAATGTACCGAGCCCTCATGGAATGGACGACTTGCTTCCTCCAATATTTTATAGAATTCACTTGCCTCGGCATTGGGAATGTGCTCAGTGTTAGGCTGTGATGTACCCGGCTGCATGGGATCATTATCCGGGTACATACCAAAAGCATCACGAACCATATCATCCATTCTATAATCATTACGGTCTGGTTCCAAAACCGGAGAACTACTAGTGCCATGAATATTTTGAAGCATTTGAATGTGCCCCTGCAAATCCCACGGCTCTCTATGATAACGCCAAATATAGTAATCTGGCATAAACCCCCTATCTAACAGATGCAGTTGTACCGTCGTTATATCTTGGAGGGTGCAGCATTTGCACTTTATGCAGGGGCACTTAATTGTACCACGCCTTATAAAAGGTTCGGTTGTTTTTGCTAAAGCAACAAATTCCTTAAGACCCTCTTCAAATTCAGGCCTTATCCCCCGCCGACCGGGGGAAAGTCGATTGTCCATCCACAAACGACGTGCATTAAAGTCCATATCTACGCAAAAAATGAAAAATTGAGAACAATCTAATAGGAACGACTTTTAATAATCCTAGCCTTTTTTTTGATATCCGGTGGTCCGTTTGAATTCCATATTAATTACTATTAGCAATGCAATACAAAACGCATACAATTTATCCCATTTAGGCATAATTAATCCCAATTACCATAATTAATCCCAAACATCACAACCCTATATTTAAAGTTCATCAACCCAAAACAACTTACTCGACATCACATTATATAGAATAAACCAATTATAACTAACAACTAACATGTAAACAACATATATAGGCTCTCCATTATTTAAAAATATATATATAAATTCGGATTATTAAACCAAAAAAAAAAATTACCTCAACTTTGTATGGGATCCAATCGCATGTAACTATGAGTTACCAATGTGCTATCCACCCAATAACTACAAAAAAAATGAATTAAAAAGTCATTATATGAGTTTTTAAAAAAATAACAAAAATTACCAAAAAAATGAAATTTACCTTGAATTAGTAGGTGTAGATTGTGTTAGATGTTATGTTGGAGGTTATAGAGTAGTAATTTAAAGTTATATGGGGTATGTAATGGTGGATAATTGGTTATGGGGTGGGGGGGTTCGGTTTTTAGGGATTGGGTGGGTTTTGGGTATGTTGAAATGGGGGAGAAAGGGGTTCTGCCCCGTTTTTAGTCACAGTTAGGCGACCGACATGCGACCGATTTTCGGTCGCCTAGCTGTGATTAAAAAAAATACAATTTTCAGCGACTCACAAGCGGTCGAAGTGGCGACCGATTTTTAATTTTATTTTTTTCAGTGGTATGTGCGACCGAAAACTGGACAGATCGATTTTCGGTCGCCTGATGGTGGTCGGAGATCCCGGTTTTTTTAGTAGTGTTTTTATAGTTTAAAAAATTACAATGATGGCCTTTTAAATATGGATATTTTTATAGTGAACTAGTTCCAGAGGATGAATGTTTTAAATATATCAGGTTTACTGTCGTGGGGAATAAGTGAGTTCACGGTTTACCTAATCTATTTGACGCTCCCAATTGCAACGAGACAATTTTCCCTTTATTCTTCACTCCTAGTCTACGAGTTGTAGATAAAATACCCTTTAGCAATATCAGCAGGAGATTCTGGAGGGTTGAGAGTGTAAAGGTTGTTGACATGGTTTGGGATTAGTGCCTGACGCATATTTTATCCTATTACTCCTATTACTTTATTATATTTGTTCAATCAAAGTTAAACTCGTCTGACTCTTGAAATTCGAACTATGACAACCATTTTAGAACCGAGGGAGTAGTATTTGATGGCGAGTTATGGAGCGTTTAGTAAAGTTGTTCTCTTGTAACATACTGGTTACATATTTAAGTGTGAAAATAGCCAGTAATGCTTGTATTGGGGTAGGTTTCGTAAATCACATTTTTTAGAGTGTGGTCCTTTCTAGAACCGACATGAATACGAGATGCTTTGTACATTGGACTATCTGTATAATACATTTTATTTACTTACTCAACTAATTTGAATTTGTTTTATAAGAAATCGTCATATGAGTGTTTTAGAGCTCCCTATCAAAAATAACTTTTCTTTAAGAACTCGAACCTCAAAATTTCTAGTTAAGGCATTGCAGGTTGACCATTACATAACTTCCTATTGTCATTTTTTATTCTACTTTTCCATATCATAGAAGTGTTATTTGAAGCTAACTAATAAAGATGTAGATGTACATCTTTAACCTCTATGGTTAAATTAATGGGTACCCTTAAATTAATACATTTAGATACACTCCGTCACTAGCTAGTAGGCCTTAAATATTAATAGTACTTAACAAGCCTTACCACCTGATCAGCTACGTTCTATACAAATTTAATTAGCTTAATAATTGACGTGTATTATAGTTTTAAGATTGTCAACATAAGCTAGCCTTAGTTTTTGAAGGAAAAACTTGAAAAGAAGATGTGGTTGAAGCAATACCATAAGAGGTTGTTTGGTTGGTGGGATTAGGGACTATAATTCCGGAATAAAAATTAGGATTAGATTTATCCTTTGTTTGGTTATTGAGATAAGATAAATTGGGATAAATTTATCCCACAATTATGGGATTATCTTATCCCATATGAAAGGTGAGATAAGTTTATCCCAAACTTTATCCCACTTTTAATCCCAAGCTAATACTTATCCCTAAAATATGGATATCTCATTTTTGCTAATCCCAAGCTAGTACCTAGTTTATCACTAGCAGCTACCCATATTCAGTAATTCGGGTTTCACTTCAATTTGGATACTTGTGTGTATATTTGAGCTATGATCTACTATAACTCATTTAACTAAAATAACAGATCTTGAGACACTTGTGAAATACACGTAATTTTGAAGATGTTGAAATTTCTTACTGTAAAAGTTCATAAATTCAAAAGAAATATACTGAAGCTTTTCACTTGTCGCCCTAATATATATTAACATCATTTGTTACTCCAAATTAAAGTGTGCTCAAGTCGAAATCTCATCCAAAAGTCAAAGCGGTAATTGTTTGGTCGACATTCAAATTGGGACTAGCCAGCCCATTTTTGTTTGCATTGCCTGTCGTATGTTTAGCTAGTACTAGTAGAGACATGTTATTCTTCTTTTTCTGCTATGAACAACAGCGTCTATTTAGGAAAACATTCTATCTACAAATTTATTTACAAGTAGATCGAGGATATTGATAGTTTTTGATTCACTGGCGTACAGCCTACTATCAGAGAAAGAACATGCATGTGGGGAGGTCAAACAATGGGGACAGCTAACTGGTTTCAATTAGTACTACAATCAAGCACTTGAGAATAAACAAAAAATATTTATATTTTCTATTTATTGATGTTAAATATAAAAGGATTTATGTTGTATCCATTGATACTTGACAGTGTATATGAATTTCAGATAGTCAGTGCAATTTAAGATGATGTAGCGGTAAATAATTCAATATTATGAATAGTTACTTCTAATTATTTTTAAAATGATTTGATGGTGTAAAGCAATATTACATTGTGGTATAAAAGTTAAATCCCATTTCAAAATGTATACCCATACATACATAGAACAAATGAGGGAAAAAAAGGGATGATGAAGCAGACAAGGGTTGAAGAAGACATAGAATCATGTTAGTAGGCTCATGAAAGTTGGTGATTTTCCGTGCTGTGCGGTACATCTTGTTTAAATGTAGTATTCAGTTGCTTTATTAACGTCTTAACGTAAACTATACGAACCTTCCATCCCGTTGTTTATTTATATTTTTCAATAGGGATGAGAATAGATATTGTTTTTTATTATGTTACTTTTTAAAAATGGATATCGGATCAGGCTATTTTGAGCTTTACACTGTCGGATTACAAGGAGCATGTGAATGAACAAATTAAATCTAACAACTTGCATATCACCGTTTTAACAACGACTAGGGGATACTTTAACCCATTCATAAATCAAATTAATGAGCTAATGAGCAAGAAAATGAATGTATTAAGGTGCAACAACTTTCATGCTGCTAGCTCAATCCATTTTACCTAGTGTTACTGCTGAAGACTCCTTAAAAATTAAGAAGCATATGAAAGAAACATGAACCATGTTTTCAGAACTTAATATATTGGTATCCTACAACCACTCCATTTTTCCGTGAGTGTGCCGGCGTGAGATGTTGTCACTACTAAACATAAGGCATTTTCAGACCGAAATTCGATTGGAGAAAATTGTCCGATCGATGCGGTGGGATAATTCATCGAATTATAATTAATTTTTTTTTTTACTTTTAGCCGACCGCCGCGGTCGGACAAGAATTAAAAATTTTTGTCCGACCGCAGCGGTCCGAGTGCGGTCGGCAGGCAGTGGATATAGCAGCACGGGACCACAGCCCGTTTTTCATTTCACCCAAACCAAAATTCTCTCTCTTTCGCCCCTTTCTTTCTTTCACCATTCTACCCGATTCCAAACCCAAAATTCAACCCAAATCTATTAAAAAAAACACTCTTAATCTCTTAATTCCATTCCTCTACAACTTGGTAAGTTTAATTTTCATAGTTTTCTTCAATTTTTCCCCAAATCCGAAACCCTAACTTTTTTATCTATTTTTTTTTGTAGTTCTTCCATCTATCAAAGTTGGGGATTGTACATTAGTGGTGGTGGAGTACAAAACCATCCCTTGAGGTGAGTTTTATGATGAAACACCAATTTTTTTTTTAAATTTAATTTTAGCTCGTTTTTGTCATTTTTTCCTATGTTTGAATTTTAGCTCACGAAATTAATCCATGACATAGTAGTTGCTATTTGGTTGTGAACTAGGTTACATTGTGTTGTTGTTTGGTTTGGGAATTGTTGAAGCTAGTTTGACATTTTTGTTGGTATTGTTAAAATTAGGTTGATTGAAAAAGTGGGTGTTGTTAAAAAAATGATTGGGTTATTGAATACACATTTAGAAGATGATAAATTAGAAAGTAACACTTTGAATGGGTTGTTTTAGTGAAAAAGTTGGTGTTCCATTGAGAATAGTACACTTTTAATAGGTTGTTGTTGATGGGTTCCTTTAGTAGTGTTGTTGTTGTTGAATGTTGTTAATGGTGTGTACTAGTGTTGTTGTTGTTGTTGTATTGCTTTGAGATAGAATTGTTGGTGTATAGTGTAGTTTGGTAGTTAGATTCTTTGAGGCATTTCATCAAATAAGTGGTGAGCAACAACTAAGTTGAATAGTTTGCAAATAGTTTTAGATTACTCCAACTAAGTATAGATGAGTAAATAGTTTAGATTACAGATATGTCATCTTCGGAGAAGGCTAGGGGAAAAAGAAAGGTTCAGAGTACCTCGCCTGCTTCAGCTGATTATACTACTCCTCCTGGACATGTACCTCATATGCTTCCTACACATCCTCCGTCTGCATATGCTCCAGGTTTTTTCACTCCTCCTCCTGCCTTTCCCCCTGGTATGCCCTTTCCTGCATCGCCTGGTTATGCCGTTCGTCCTTATGGTATCGGTTCATCATCATCCATGCCTCATCCATCTTCCAGTCCGTCACCATCCCCTTCAGCATCTACTCCTTCTGGATCTACACCTTCTGATGATCCGAGCTCGGTACCGGTGGACGCTTTGGTCCCACCTACTATACGATTTTATTCGCCGGACTCGCCTTATTACATTGGTCCTGCAGGATCATATGATGATGACGGGAGGGTGAGGATTTATCCTGAGGGTAGCCGTGGGTAAGTATTTTTTTTTGTTATTTTTTAAGTATTTAATTCTACTATGAAGTTTAATTTTTTAGTATATTTATTTTAACTATAAATTTTTATCTAGTTTTACTCCCTCGATGGTGGCTACTCCCATAATCACAAGATGCATGAAATCTAGATGGACTGAGCCATGGCCATCCTGAGGTCAGGTACCATTCCAGGTAAAGATGAGCATGTTTGACGATTTTCAGGTAATAACTATATTTTATTTTTTAATAATTTAGTTAAGTGTCACTTTTTTAGAACTCTAATATTCAATAATTATTTCAGACAAAGTGTATATGGCATCCTGCATTTAATAGCATTGCCAAAAGCAATTTCCTTGGAAAATGCCAAGATAGAGTGAAAGGTAGCATGTATGATTGTCGAAACAAAGGAAAGAAGCCCGAGTGGATATACGATCACGTTTGGGCACAACTTCTACAATATTGGGATACTGAAGAATTTAAGAAGAAGAGCGCCCAAGGAAAAGCCGCACGAGCCTCCGAAAGGGGTGGATCGCTGCACACCGGGGGTTCGGTTAGCGCAGCGACTCAGCGGATGATATTGGTAATTTATTAATTAATTTTATGTATTATTTTATGTAACTCACATTAATTTTCCATCTAACTTGTCATCTTTTTAATTTTGTAGGAAAGGCAAGAAGGGCGGCCAGTTCGTGTGCCTGAAATCTTTAAGAAGAGGCATATATACAGAAACAAAAAAGGAGAGGAAGTGTGGGTCGAAGACCGCGCTAGAGAGCTATATGTAAGTTATTAAATTCAATCTTTTAAAGTTATTAAATCTGTCAATATTTTGTCAATCTAATTCTTGTAATTAAATTTTATTTCAGGAAAAGGCTACGGCGGTCTATGAAGAAAGGATGTCGACTCAGGCATCCGAGTGTGGTAGCAGTGCCCCAGCTCAATTGACACTAGAAGAGGAAACCGCAATATGGTTGGAGGTGAATGGCGGAGTAAAGAAGGGAAGTGCTTACGGCCTTGGATCGCAGTATGCCTCAGAACGTCTAAATTTAGGTTTGTTTGGAACTTACACTCCTCCTGCTAGTTCAATTAATCCCTCGGTGGAAGCCGCTTTGCGCAATGAAATCGAAAAGCTTAAGAAAAAGAGTGAAGAAGAACGTTTGCGCAATGAAGAAAATATGAGAACCATGCGGGAAATGATGGAGAACATTATGTGTGGTGGTGCGGACAAGGGAAAGAAGGGCAAGGGCAAGAGCAAGACCAAGAGCAAGAGCAAAAGCCGGGGGAAAGGCAAGAGCAAGCGTCAATACAGCTCTGAGTCGGGTTCGGGGTCGGGGTCGGGTTCTGAGTCAACGGAGTAGTGATAATGGATTGTTGATGTATTAGACTTGTTTTAGACATGTTTTAACTTGTTTGGATCACTATTCGGATTGGATATGTTATGTAAAATGTTAAACTTTCTATTTAAAGGCAATAAGCCTTGTTTAGACTATTATTAAGGCTTGAGAAGCCTAATCTTCTTCTGGGTGCTGTTTTTTCTGCTTTTTACAGGTGGTGTAGCTCTAATTGCAGGTTTTTTATTGCAGGTACTACACTGCCTACCGACCGCTCCGAAATCGGTCCGAAAATTGCCAATTACTTAGCCCAGAATACACTGCCTACCGACCGCAGCGGTCGCCTGGCCGACCGACGCGGTCGCCTGGCCCACCGCTGCGGTCGCCCAGTTTTCCCAGTTTTTTTAAATCTCCCACCGCGTCGGTGGGAGAGTTCAACATTATTTTTTCACGTATAAACTAGGCGACCGATGGCCGACCGTATTTCGGTCCGACGTCCGACCGCGGCGGTCGGAAAGCTGTGAGCGACCACCAATTAGCCGACCGCCTTGTTAGGTCGGACAACGGTCGCCTGGCCGACCGTTGTCCCACCGTATCGACGGTCGGAAAAGCCCTGATTTTTAGTAGTGTGTAAATGATTGCATAACACTCTTGTTTACGGTATTTGGTTTGTTGTAGAAATTTGAGAAAAGGAAATATTTACGATCATTAATGTTCTTTTTTGTTTCCGTTAGATTTATTTTGTTTAACCAGTGCGATCAGTCTCATCCGTGTAAAAATTAGGAATTCCTCTTCCAACTCATCCCAGAATGAGCGTTATGACAAAGAATAAAAAGAAAACTAAAGGAGAGTAGTAACAAAGGTGCCTCCACGGGTAACAATGGGCATTACTCTTAGTGTGTGATGCGTGATGTTAATGGGACTCATGGGTGAGAAGTGCTTTCTATCATATATTTCTCCCTTTTTATGGCTCCTTTTTATATACCATGCATAACGAAACTTGATGCACTAGTCATATACCATGAAGATCAGTAAAAAGAAATTTTCAACTTAGAGGTACTAAATCAAGGACTTTTTCTTTTCTTTACTCAATTTTTTTTTTTTTTTTTGGGTAAGAAAGATACTAATATATTAATTAAGTAGTTAACATACAGGGAGAAGGCTGCAGTCGAGGCAGCCTGAGAACATTGTTTGCAGGTGGCATAACATCCACAACTAAAGAACTAGCTAAAAGTTGATTATTACAGGCAGATACAGAATCTACATGATCTAAAGTGATTAATCTAGTGCGAGCTCTGTCATCTTGATCGTGTCGAAACAGCGGCAGTACAAAAGAGGGTGGTGTATCCAAAAAAGTGGAGGTGCTGTTTCTTGGCATGATAAGTCCATGTTTGGTTAGACAATCTGCACCAATATTTTATTCCCTGTATGTATGGATAAGCTGAGGATCATGGAGCTGCTGGTACCTGCAATCATTTATAAGATGAGGATGAGTTATAGCCTGTTTGGCATTGCTTCTCCAAAGCCAAAAGCACTTTTTTTTTCAACAAAAGTACTTTTTTTTAGAATTTTGAGGTGTTTGGCAACTTAAAAAAGTACTTTTAGGTAGAAGCAGAAGCAGTTTTTCTGCTGTTGGGGAGAAGCTACAAATATCTGCTTCTTCCAAGAAGCAGAAGCAGAAGCAGTTTATTAATTTTTTCAAGACATAAATATCCTTACCAAGAATTCATATTTACCATATTATTCCTTATAAATTAACCATATCTCTCTCAAAATACAATTATATTTTTCTTTTTCCTATTTTTTTCTACTACTTACTTTTACGAATCTTCTTCATCTAGGACTAATTTTTATTTCTAGGTATTACTATCAACCGTATATAGGATGTCCTACTCTTTAAATCATCTTTTAAAAGCAAGTGATTACTAGAAATTCCTAATTCCGCTATCACTTTGATTTAACTATATTTTATATTGTTCAATAGCTTGAATTTATATCTTTTACGTTATATTTTACATTTAATTAAATAAATTTTCTAATTAAAGTCTTTTATGATAAATATTTAAAATTATTTTTTTATTTTTAGTAATCCAAATGTAAAATGAACTTGGATGTCCTTTTCGTAATTTGATACTGAAAAGTACTTTTCGTAACGATTAACCAAACACAAATTATTTATCAAAAGTACTTCTCCAATGAGTTGTCCAAACACAAACTGCTTATTAGCCAAAAGTACTTATTTAAAAAGTACTTATGTCAAAAGTACTTCTCAAAATAAGCAGTTTTTGACAGCAATCCCAAACAGGCTATTAGTGTCTGTGAGGAGAGTAATTGCAAGATTTATTTACGCAACCTTCCCCTTCTTAGAACAAATTATGTGCTAGTGCTTAATGTGGGATAACAATTGTCTCGAGCAACAAATTAAAAGAACGAGTATAATATTTCTAAGTTGCAAAATATCCTTTGTGATCCAGTCAACTATATAATTAAATTTGTAACTAAATCTAATTAGATGGTCGTGTATAACGGCTCTGCAAATTAAACAAACTTTAATTGCACATTAATTCGAGGGTACTAATGTGCTAATACACAAGTATTTTGTTTTCTGCTACCGAATACTTTAATTGTAAATTGATAAGTGACAGACTTTAACAACATGATAGATGTTGATAAGTGAGCTACATTATTCAGAATCTTGCAACGAGCTAGTGCTTTTTAAAATCCTTTTGTTTACTAATCGTTTAATTATCTTCTCATGTATAATAAGACAACTCTCTCTTTCCTCCATGTGCTGCTAAGTAATCCCAGTCTGCTGCAATTAATTTTCTGCCTATGATAATTGCGTGGTTTCCGCAATGGAGAGTCTGAATTTGATTAAGTATCTTTTTACCCTCAATATACACGGCTAAATGATTTTAGTCTATGATAAGCTGGATATGCTGAAAGCCTACCATGTGAATAAACTAAACTACTTTTCTGGAAAGTTGTTTTATAAATCTTTAAGCTTTGACCGTCGAAGGTATGTTCCTTAGTGTTCAAAAAGTAAATATATAGATTTCAAATATTTTTTTAGAAATTACGAAAACAAACTTCCAATTTACAATGCGAGTAAATGATTCGTTTCTACCCGTTATTCCTAAATAAGGTACTATATCACACCAACTATTCAATTAATTATAAATAATGTATAATTAGAATTAGACTTTCTTAAATTGTACCATCGTCTTTATTTCTCTTGGCAGTTGGGTCAATAGAAGGTTATTACTTTGAAACCGGCAAATAAGAATACAAATTTACTAGGATTATTATATTTCATTTGTTAAACCCAGCTACATAGTATCAAACTCTTAATGGAGGGTAACTGTTAACGCCAAATTCTAACATAACGTACTAACGTAAACTCTTTTCCTTGTACTCAAATTCTTGACCGTTGCCAAAAAAATACACAACTTCTTCTAGCTCTGCTACTTAAGCCTCATATAGTTTATGGTTGACAAAGTGGAACAAGTTTTTGAAAGCAACTTAAAAGTCATAAATTTTGTGTCAAATGAATATATGATATGTACAACGACGAAGATTAAGTAAATGACTCTATAGCTGTTGGTTAAGTTATAGACTAGGTAATTATCCTCTTCATACTTTGGCTTACAACATGCCAAGCCAAACAATGTCAAATCGTATTAAGTATCATACATGTATTTATACAATATATGTATTGTTATTTGTATTTGTGGGTTTTATCTATATACTGGTAGGGTCTGCCAAACCCCCCCCCCCCCAACCCCAAGGAGGTTTTAAAAAAATGTATTGTTATAAATTAAACACGAATCTTCATTCTTGAAATGTCAAAATTAGAGATAAATATCTCTAATACACTTTCTAGATTTTTATGGTTTTGCTACCAACAATAATACGTGTAAAAAGAATATCCATAAAGGTGCGAAAGTGTTATTCCAAATGGTATTAAACTTTTTTTAGATATTAAACTTTTACAGTTTCCCATGAGAGGTGAAGTCATGATTTGAAGTTTAGAGGTTCAGAAATTTAATATTTTAAAGTTATGGGGTTCTAAATTAATAGTAATTTTTTTTAAACCATATTATACACTACTAGAAATAATCAATTTTGCGTCACAGTTTGGAGACGGAATTCCGTCTCTGCACGTCCTTCGCCAAAAAGCGCGTCGTTGGCCAACTTGAAGACAGAATTCCGTCTCCAAATGAAAAGTCACTGGCGCGCACTGACACATGTTAATTTAATACTTGGAGAGGGAATTCCCTCTCCAAACATGAAATGTATATTTTTTTTTTATTCTTACCGATGTGTGACTTCCTTTGGAACAATCGATTCTGTGTCTCATATTTTCTCGTTGGCCCCCATCGTCCATCTTATATCGCGTGCTTGATGAGGAGCAGACTTCTATCTCCCTATATGCAATATTGTCTGGATCAAATGTCAATTAGCTCTGCATTCAACTGTCATCCTGCAAAAATAACAATGGGAGAGGATAAGACGGTTCTTAAAGTATTTCTAAGTTCACACTAACTATAGCTCTGCACGCAGGTAATAATAACAACAATCAGACATAAGCACAACGAATACAGTTCCAGTTAATTGTCCAAACACAGAGGAACCATATAAACTCAATCGATAGTCATGGTACGATTGACCCACCATGTAAATAGTAAAAGAAAGGTAATATTGTTTTTACCTTGCCGAATTTCATAGCAATGATGCTTTTATAGCCTCACCAGATAGCAAAGACACTAAGACAAATAACTAATAGGGTGTCTGGTATTTGGAAAAATACAAAAATAGTGAAAGAAATGTTTGGAGCGGGGGTGAAAGAAATGTTTTGGGGGAGGGGGGTTTTTCACCGGAGGGATTTTATATTTTAGGGGTGAAAGAAATGTTTGAAGAGGGTGTGTATATTTTGAGATCTGAAAAAATTGTTTGTGTATATTTTGAGATCTGAAAGAAATGTTTGGAGTGAGTGTGTATATTTTTAGAGTTGGAGACGAAATTCCGTCTTCAACTAAAAAGCAAAAAAGCTGTCAGTGATTGGAGACGGTAAAAAATTTAATTATTTTTTTACTCAAACACTGATTGGAGACGCAATTCCCTCTCTAACTGATTGGAGAGGGAATTCCCTCTCCAACCTTTTTGTAGTTTTTTCTTGTTTTCTAGTAGTAATATGAATTTCATATGACAAATATAGAGTTTGGACCAAAGCTAAGGGTTCGATCGAACCCCTGAATCTCCCTCTAGCTCCGCTACTGCCCTCCTCACCCTTTACCTCCATAAAGGTTCTATAGAATGGTCTCTAACTATGTTGTATGGAACAGAGTGAGAAGGAGGAGCACAGATGTTTCAGTGAGAAGGTGCGAGGGGCTGGCAATGCGAGGGTTCAGAGAGGTAGAGGTAGACTGAGGCAGAATTGAGGCGAGGTAATTAGACATGATATGGCCCGCCTTCAGATCGATAGTAAAGCGTGGAGGTCGAGGATTAGGGTAGAAGGTTAGATAGTGGTCGAGCAATGTTGGTCTTACTAGCATTTGTATAATTCTTGTATATAGTGGTTCTATTATTTTATTTTTTTGTCTTTATTGTTATTGGTATTTATTTACTTTGGTTATGGTAGTTTCTATGTCAGTATCTCCATTATCATGATATTTTCATCTTGTATTTTTCAAACATTCCATAATTATTCTTTAGTCGAGAGTCTATTGGAAACCGCCTCTCCACCTTAATAGGAGTAAAATTTGTACACATCTCATCCTTCCCAAACCCTACTAATGAAACTACACTGGATACGATCTTCTTCTTCTTTCTTTTTTGTGTGCTATATCAAACAAGTTACGTATATATTTCTTTAAGGTAAATTACACATAAGGTCATCACATTTGTAATATTAATGCAGGAAAATCATCAAACTAAATTTTTTAACGATAAAATCACTCAACTTTCACTTTTTTTTTTTCTAAACTGTGAAGTTTTAATCTCTTTACCTCTATGACTGCCGTAAATGTTTTGCTTAATTTTCTCATATTATACAAGTCACATTCCTTTCTTGGTCAACGGGTAAAGTGGTGGTGATGATATATTCTGCAAAATCATTAAATAGATAAAACGTAAAGAACATGACTTTTCTAGAGTTTTTAGATAGTAATTTTTTCTAATAATAGTGTTTCCTTCTTTCAATTGCAGATACTCCTGTTTTGCGTGTCAATCTAAACTCTGAAAAAAGAAAAGGAATAAAAGACTTGCAGTATTAGTCTCTTCTGAAAGATAGGAAGCTGGACTAAGATAATGAAGTGCTCGGTATTTAATTTTGTTTCCAAAACAAGGTAAGCAACATTATTCTTATGTCTACTGACTACAATATTCTCGTAAGTAAATGGAATAATAGCCTACAAATGTACCAAGGGATAAAGTACTAAGTATAACTTGCCACCTCGTTCCAAAATGGTTGTCATAGCTTTTTTATTAGTCCATTTCAAAAAGGAATGACACAATTCTAAATTTAGAAATATTTTTGAGTTGAAACCATTACTTTACCCTTAATGAAATGCTTTATAGCCACATATTTATGTATGACTTATTTTGGACCACAAGTTCCAAAAGTCTTACCATATTTCTTAAACTTCGCTCCAAGTCAAATTATGACAACCATTTTAGAACGAATGGAGTATAAGTTTTCACCTCTTGTTATTGTTATTACAAATTAAATGTTTTGGCATTGACAGCAATTGGAAAAATAAATAAAGAAATATTCCAACAATATAGAGAGAAGAGAAAAAGGAAAATCCTTCTCTTATTTATTGCTAAGACAATGTTGACATGATCTTAGATTTTGACAATCATTACAATTTCAAAAGACAAGTCTAAGCATAAAGATGACCAAAACATCCTTGAAAAGAAGAAGAAGATAAAGAAATTAATTAAAGAGGTAGTAGTAGAATTCATAAGGATGAAGGAGTTTTAGCCATTCAAGGTGAGCATCTCTGTCTTAGAAACTTTCATGGGCAGACTTTGAGTACCTTTTAATGATATCCAATGGTTGTCAGATAGAAAGAAGGAAGAGACAGAGCAAATTGGAATTTCCTTTAACTGAATGGTCCTCCACTAGCCACCCCCCAACCCCACAATCCCATAGAGAAGGGAAAAGAATAAAGAGCAAGCAGAAAAATAAAAGACAAATAGAAAGAGCCAATATGAATGTAGTGTGTTACATGAATGCCAAAAATCTATAAGAAATCACTAACAAGGAAATCTCAAGATTTTAGAAGAAAGTACAAGCAATTAGCTAGCATTCAAAAAGAATTTAAGAACAAATCCTTTACATACCACGAAGGGTATGGTGAAATATTTGTAATCCGCCAATCTTTAATTAGATATTTGGACTTCGAGCCTTACAATAGAAATTTTTAAAAAGCTTATTCAACGTGATTCTAAATTAATCGAATCGCTGAATTGATTTGTTAATTTCTTCAAAAGAAAAAATCATGAACACAAAATGCACAAGTTGCAAATAGTTAGAAAATCAACTTGTTTTTGGAATTTATGAAATGCCTCATATTTCTCCTTACACGTCTGACTAATTTGTCCAATCAAATGATAAATGTGTCAAATAATGTTAATTGCTAAAATTATGATGATTGTCACACAAATAAGACACTGCTTTTGAAATTTCTAATATGAAATATATTCAAGTCATAATAACAGAAATTTGCTGTCATACTTACAATAAAATTTTCACACATTTTTGGAAATTTTCATTTGTACACTTTAAGTTAAGAGGTGCAAATTTTTTTTCCTTCTAATTATCAAAATTAAGAAATGTATAAAATCTCCCGAGGGGCAATGACCTTCAATTTATTGAGGGTCCTACTAGGTTAAAGTCAATATTTTTTTGAGTTTGGAATTGGAACATCCCATATGTTCAGATGACTAATCTGGTAATTAGAATAATACAAATATGGACCCCAAGAAAGAGTGGGTAGGTGGGTAATTGGTATATTTTCACATGACCATTTTTATTCAACGGTTGGGAGGGGTAGACTGGTCATTTAAAATGTATATAGTGATCTATACTGTATTACTGTGTAACAGTGTCCTAGTGGAGGAGTATGCCCCATGTGTGATGTTGCACTAGGGAAGTCATCTTAGACAAGTGGTAATTGATTTTAATTAATCTAATAGTAGTAACTCTTTTCATTTAATAACAGTTCTCATTTTACTCACTGAGATATGCTTCAGTAATACTACTATATTCATCCTGTTTTATATGACACATTCTCTTTTTTGAAATATATATGCAACAATATTAATGCAAGCTCATTTAAAGTAGTAAAAAAGAATGGGAATGCAAAGATTTAGAAGTGGAAACGGATTGTTTATTTGTTATCAAATCAAAACAGAAGATATACAATGTCCTATTTGGACCATTATATTATACATATTTGTTGAAAGTGAACAATGCCACTAAATATATATATGGAAGAGAGGCAAAAATATAGAGTATAAATGTTCTAGCGAATAAATGAAATTTTCTTTTCATGCCAGATTTGAGTAGTGTGACTTATGAAAAATATTAAGAAACTTATTTAGTCTATCCAAATACTCTATCCATTCAGAAAATGATGGTACTATTTATTTATTAGTTCGTTAAAAAAATACAGTTTCTATATTTTAAAATAATTTAATTTTAAACTTACCACTTTACCCTTAGGGGTCATTTAGTTTGCCAAACATAAGAATAATACCTCTATTATAAAACTTAGCATTTTTCATTCCAACATAAAACTTAGCATTCTTTTAATGCAATGTTTGGTTTCACTGTTTCATTTCAGCATAACTAATATCTGCATTAATTATGCGGAAATCTATGTATTATTTATGCGGGATAGGATGTGGAATAATAATATGGGTATTAGCAATACATTTAATTAAATTTTATAATGACAAAATTGCCCCTCATAATAAATAATTTTTTTCTTTGAAGAATAAACAAATACTTTTATTTTTGCATGTATATTAATTTGTGATATATGTCGATGATTTAACAAAAAATAATATTTGTATTACAATCTCTATATTACTAAATTTCCAATAACTAATACATTCATTACTAGTAACTACATAATTAATATCTGCATTTCTAATATATGCATAACTAATAACTGCATTGCTAATACCTGTATAATTTGTCTCCGTACCAAACGACTGATCCTTAATAAGATGTTTTCTAGCCACATATTTATCAATAACTTATTTTTTAGCACAAACTCCAAAAGTCTTTTTTTTTTTTTTTTAACTCTAATTCTAGTCAAATTATGTCATCTTTCATGGAATGAAGGGATTATAGTACTAGTTTTTCCTATTTAGCCGTTCAAAAGATTGTTACACTTTTATGTTTAGTATCTATGTATTTAATTTAATTTTTTTTCATTTTATCCTTGATATCATGACTTTTTGAGACATGATTCAAATAGAGGAGTTTACCTTTCACAATTATCGTACCATGTGCTTTGATGTTCATACTTTTCAATGCGCAAGTTACCTACAGGTGCACAAAGGATATAACGTTATTAATTGTCTAAACCAATCATTCAAAGTGGAGAATAACTGGCACCATAGAGACGGGGAAACTTCTCTCCAATAATTTTGGGCTAGATGAATGTGAAACAAGATTCGATCCTTAGTTTCTTATCCTTAATTGATCTTTCTAAGATACTAATCAGTTGTTTCTTTTCTTGAAAGTTTTTGGGTTTCCATAAATTATTGGTCTCTTGCCAAACCGGCTTAATTAGGTTCTTTACCTTTCGTTAATCAATAGGAATATGTTGATAAGGACATAACATTAGCCACACTTGTAAACCACACATGTTAGCCGAAGCACTGGAAATTTGAGTTGCTCAAAATTTCTATTTTACATTTTTTTTTTAATTCTATTTTACATTTCGACTAAAGAATTCTTGCGACTAGTTCTTCCTTCTTTTTAGTACTCGAATTACATGTAATGTAACAACCTCCGAATCAACCGTTCTATCTTTTTTCAAATTTATTGATCTCTCTTTTAGGTAGGTAACTAGGTTATAGGGTGGTGCCTAAATAGAGGAAAAACATAAGAAAAGGACGGTAAGCATTTAAAATTTTACTGAATTAAATCCATAAAATATTTCAATTAATTTTTAAATTCAAGAAAATATAATACCATGTGGCATATGACGTGGTCCCAAATCAAATTGAAGTACCTGTATTGGTCGATTTCTGTTCGATCACAAGAAGGACGGATTTGGTTATATGACAAGGCGTCAGCTGATTTCGAAGAGGTTGTGATCGGAAAAAAGCTGCTTCGTTCGACTGCGTGATCGATTATGTGTTGTTGTGATCGGGTAATCTCGAAGGCAATGTTCCAACGGATAACGCAGTTTGTCCTCATCCCAAGTTTATCGGAACGGATTTAGCGGATTCGGCGGAAGTGGGTGAAGATATGCAACTGCTGAAAGAGAAGCGTGATAAAATGGAGTTCTTCTAGGGTTGGGAATTCTCCATCATTTCAACCTATAAGTAGGACCTTATGCTCTCATTTGGAGACACGTTCATCTGAACAAAAACTGCTCTCATCACTATCCTCATTCTCCCAGATATACGTTTTCTATTCATTACACTGTCATATCAACATCAATTTATTATTATTAAAAGCAACCATTGTATTTAGATTTCAGTCGTGGCTTGGTTCAAACGTGGAAGAAGATCCATCTCTTTCATTGAAACACCATCCTCCGATTCTTCAATACAATAAGCTTTTACTGCTTTATTTATTTATTCACCTGCTCATTTAATCGTTGCTTGCCTCGTTGTATGCTTGTTACTTACATTATTCATTATCTTGATTCATTGATTTCGATCTCACTAACTTATCATCGTTATTTTGACTTGCTCGTTAGTATAAATCACGTCAAGTGAATTGCTAGTATTGTCTAACGATCGCATTATCTGATTGAGTTTCTATCACATTCATCCGTCATCGTACTTAATATTGTCATCGGATTTGGTTAAAACTAAGTATTCAATCTTGAACGATTCATAGTTTGTCTTCGGCTAAAAACTCGATTGAAACCATCTCATCGTAAATTACTAGTTCGTCATCTGTTTTGACCTTATATGTTTATACTTCCCTTCGAATCATCTATTTGTACTTGACATCGTATCTGCACCTTCGACATCGATATTTATACTGTCTTCGAATTAAGCCGCTAGAAATCGCCTGCTTGTCAACGTAAACTACTTATCAATCGATCGAATTGAGATATAAAACGGTCGCCTTAGACTCAACTAAATATAAATTTAATTGTAAAACCTGATACATTTTTAGGAAATACAATTTGGCGCCCACCGTGGGGTCTAGGCAATCGATTTATTCCGAAATTTGAATCGTTTGATACTACTTACGTTTGCTTCCTTGTCTTGAAATGGCAGATGAACGTAACATCGACGCTACCACCGCTTTGAACGGTCAACAACAGCTCAATCCCAATGATGGGGTTCATGTTCCGACCAACGATGAGGCGGTCGATGGATCTACCAATCACGAGCAGGATCCAACTCATGACGACATTCCTGCCGGTTCACGGTTGAATGCGCCCCGAGGGCAGCGACCGGGTAAGGAGCCCGTGGTCGAAACTGAGTCAGGAGATGCAAATGCGGCACTAATGGCGTATTTGAAAAGGCATGATGCTCAGTTCGAAATGATACAAGAACAATTAAGGGTCCTATCTAACTCTATCGGAAGTAGAGCACCCTCCTCCCCGATCACACCCCCAGCAAGCATTTCGACTTCGGTTCCTCAGGGCGCCGTAACAGGGGGACTTGCAGCGGGGGTCGGATACGGCCGAGGTAGCTATGGGAGCTCCGGCCTTGGTTACAAACGAAGTGAGAATGTTAGCTACGATGCAAACTCTGTTGAATGACACAGTGGATAAAAAGTTCAGTGAGATAAACTCGTTTATGGAAAAATTGCCAGGTATTCCGAAGTTAACGGACGAAGTCGCTAAGAAATCGATTTCAAAGCGTCTGTTCCCAGCAAGTGCAGCCCCAATGCCCATTCCTAAAACTTTCAAATTACCAAAAAGTTTGAGATACGATGGAACCACAGATCCAAGGGATCACATTGATATGTTCTCAGTTGCAGTTCAGGCGAATGACCTGAGTTCAGAGGAAATCAATTCGGTCAGCCTTAAGAAGTTTTGTGAGACGTTGAAAGGAGCGGTATTGAAATGGTATCTGCAGTTGCACGAAAACGAGATATTGAATTTTGATGACATGTCAGCGAAGTTTATTCGATCATATACTGGAGCGAAAAAGATAACACCAAGGGTGGAAGATATATTGAACGTTAGGCAGCGGCCTGGGGAAACTATCAAACAATTTGTGAAACGGTTCAATGATGAAAAGATTCATATCCCGAATCTCGAAGAAAGGTGGGCTTGCTTGACCTTTGCTAACAATTTGCGCATTGATTCGATAGAAGCATAGAAGTTGAAAGATCGTCTCAGAGAGATCGATGCGTGGACATTCGACGTGCTATATCGGGAATGCGAGCCAAGGATTAGGGCTGAGGAGGAGGAGTTGCAGTTAGCCTGAAATAATTATCATTATGATCGACCTCCACTACGGAGAGTCGAAAACGACAGGCGAAACTACAGGGACCAATGATGGGAGCCCTACAGTTTCCCTCGAACGGGGAACAACCACCATGAAGCTGGCAGTTCGAATAATCAATCGAAGAAAGGGCAGTCGAACACATCTTCGGCTCCGAAAGATCGACCACTCCCTCCAAAAGTGACAGAGTACAATTTTTGCATATCAACACCGAACTTGGTGAATCACTTGAGGGGGATGGGTGAGAAGGTTGTAAAGTTTCCAGGTCGCATAAAAACAAATCCAAACACAAGGGATGAGAATCTATGGTGTGCATTTCATCATGACTTCGGCCATACAACGGAATATTGTAAGGCATTGAGATACGAAGTGGCCAGCCTGCTACAGAAGGGGCATCTGGTCGAATTATTGACTGACAGAGGACGAAACAATTTTAATAAGAAGAAAGACGATGAGCCGCCAAAACCTCCTGCTCCTAGGAAAACGGTAAATGTTATTACCGGAGGAGATGACATTTGTGGGGTGACCTATACTACAAAGAAATATGCAAAGGTCTCGTTTACACGAGACAAACGAACACGAGATGATATGAATGATGAGATTGTGTTCGGGGATTTCGAATTTGATGAAAGGATTCATCCCCATCACGATGCACTTGTAGTCACGATGAGGATCGACGATGCTGATGTAAAAAGGGTGTTAATCGATGCTGGCAGCTCGGTTAATATCATACATACAAGGGTAGTCGAGCAGTTACAGTTGAGTGATAAGATTGTGCCTCGCTCAACAGTGTTGTCGGGTTTTAACAACTCGAGCGAAGTGACCGTTGGAGAAATCACAATTAAGACCTATGCAGAAGGTGTTGAGAGTGAAACGTCGTTTCAAGTGATGAAATGCGAGATGGCATACAACGTGATATTGGGTCGGCCGTGGATTCACGCTATGGGAGCGGTCCCATCGACCCTACATCAAGTTGTAAAATTCCCTACTCCATGGGAATTCGTGAAATTAGAGGCGAAGAACAGGCTTCACGAGAATGTTACTCAGTAGCAGTTAAGGATGGCTTTTGATTGTAGCAATCACAGCTAGTGGAACCCGTGGCCGGAAGGTTCACTTCGTTTCCATCATGTGCTTCGTCACAATTACCGGAACTCGAAGTCGAAGGCGACTTCGCACAGGTCCCACCATGTGTGAGAGAACAGTATAAACAAAAAGCTGGAGACTCTACGATAGAAGAATTAGAAGAAGTAATTTTATTCGATGATAGGCCTGATCGGAAAGTCTATGTGGGAGCAGAGTTGGATCCCGAAGTAAAAATGAAAATTATATCCTTCCTCAAGGATAATTCTGATTGTTTTGCTTGGTCCCACGCAGAAATGGTGGGGATCGATCCAAAAGTCGCTACACATAAATTAAATGTCGATCCAAAACATCGGCCGGTGAAGCAAAAGAAACGGCCGAATGGAGGATTTCGAAGGAAAGTGATCAACGACGAGGTAGAAAAGCTGCTAATGAATGGGTTCATTAAGGAGGTCCAGTATCCTGAATGGCTTGGAAACACTATAGTGGTGCCAAAGAAAAACGGAAAATGGAGAGTATGTGTCGATTATACCGACCTCAATAAAGCCTGTCCAAAGGATTCGTTCCCGTTGCCTCACATCGATAGGCTGATCGATTCAACGGCAGGGCACAAAATGTTGAGCTTCTTGGACGCCTATTCAGGCTATAATCAAATTTCGATGGACCCATTGGATCAGGAAAAGACGTCGTTCATCACAGACATGGGGACTTATTGCTATACAGTCATGCCCTTCGGCCTTAAAAATGTTGGCGCTACTTATAAGTGTTTGGTCACCACCATGTTAAAAGATTTGATCGGAAAAACCATGGAAGTATATATCGATGACATGCTGGTCAAATCTCTTGAGAAGGGAAATCATCTAAGTCATTTGGAGGAGACTTTCACGATACTAAGGCGGTTCAACATGAGATTGAACCCGGAGAAATACGCGTTCGGGGTTGGATCCGGTAAGTTCTTGGGATTCATCGTATCGCAAAGAGGAATTGAGGCCAATCTAGACAAAATCAAAGCAATTGAAAGCATTCCCGAGGACTTGACAACGGTGAAGGAAGTTCAGCAGTTGACCGGTCGAGTAGCCTATCTCAGCAAGTTTATCTCGAGGTCATCTGAACGATGTCACAATTTCTTTTCGATGCTGAGGAAGAACAAAAGCTTTGAATGGACACCAGAATGCAAAAAGGCCCTCAGAGAACTAAAGCAATACCTTTCCAACGCTCCGCTCCTGTCAAAACCGATCGAAGGAGAAATGCTGCTGATCTACTTGGTTGTCTCCGATGTCGCTGTAAGCGCTGTCCTCGTTCGCGAGGATAGAGGTAACCAATTTCCTATCTATTATGTTAGTAAAACATATCTAGATGCAGAAACAAGGTATACACACCTAGAGAAACTAGCACTTGCACTAGTCACTGCTGCACGAAAACTAAGACCTTATTTCCAATGTCATTCAATATCTATCATAACTACTTTTCCATTGCGAAATATTTTACATCGGCCAGATCTCTCTAGTCGATTGATGAAGTGGGCGGTCGAGCTGAGCGAGTACCACATCACTTATCAGCCTCGCACCGCCATAAAATCTCAAGTTTTAGCTGATTTTGTAGTAGACTTTAGCGCTAACATCTTTCCGGAAGCAAAAAAGGAAGAATTGATGATGAGAGATCCCGATCCCGGAGTTTTGAAAATGTATACCGATGGAGCTTCAAACGTGAAAGGGACCGGCCTTGGAATCTTATTAATAGCACCTACCGGTGAGAAACTCAGGTATGCGATCAAATTACATTCAAAAACTAACAACGAGGCCGAGTAAAGCACATCAAGCAAACTGAAGGGCAATCAAAGAAGCTCCGAAGAAAAGCTTTCAAAGTCTTCTTCTACGTCTGTGATCTACGTCCCTATTCAAGTTCAACAAATGGAGGCAACGATCTACGTCCTTGTTCAAGTTTAACAACGGAGGCCATGATCTACGTCCCTATTCAAATTCAAATCAAGTTCAAATCAAGATTCGGCGTGCACAAGTTCAAATCATCTGTTCGTGGCAGTTGAATCTCAAATCTTGTTCGTGGCGATCGTCAAAGTGTTCGTGACGCACAGCAAATCCAAGATCAAGTTTCTTGAAATTAAATCCAAAGTTCATCAAGTTCAAGATCAAGCTTCCGAGCCCTTGAACCAAAGTTCGTGAGGAGAAGAATCAGAGGACGTCATTTACAAAATTAGTGACACTCTAGAGATTGTAACCCGCATCTTCTGTTGATATCAAATACAAAATTTTGTACACTATTTCTTGTCTTGAATTTTCTAGACTTTGAAATTTGTTGTTACAAATTTGCATTTGTAGACACCGAAAATTTATCAAAATTAGGGCTTCTACAAGATGGGCCTATTAGGTTTTCTTGGAGGCTACTCCACCTAAAACCCTATATCACACCTATAAAAAAGGGTCTCATATTCCCTTAGAAGAGATCTAGAAAATATCAAGAGATCATAAAAAAGACACAAAATATGTCTTTCTAGCCTCTTCTTGATCATCAAATACATCAAGGAGATGAAAATCATCCTACCTTCGAGAAATACGCCGCTAAAGCCCTCGAATTACGGATAACAAATAGGAGGGAAGAATCAAGGGGTTACCAGAATTGTACTCACATATTATATGAATAAAAGTACATTTCATTATGTTGTTTGTAATTGCTTAAATTTCAAACAAATTGGCACACCCAGTGGGAGCAGTTCTGCCCTTCATCTCTTGTCTCACAAGCAAAAAAGACATCTTCAACAATGGAGGCAAAATCTGGGGGCAAGATCTCCAATACTTCAAATCTTGTTTTCGCATCTCCAACTCAAACAAGACTTGAAGTGGGGGCATTTGTAGACACCGAAAATTTATCAAAATTAGGGCTTCTACAAGGTGGGCCTATTAGGTCTTCTTGGAGGCTACTCCACCTAAAACCCTAGATCACACCTATAAAAAGGGCTCTCACAATCCCTTAGAAGAGATCTCAAAAATATCAAGAGATCATAAAAAAGACACAAAATATGTCTTTCTAGCCTCTTCTTGATCATCAAATACATCAAGGAGATGAAAATCATCCTACATTCGAGAAATACGCCGCTAAGGCCCTCGAATTACGGATAACAAATAGGATGGAAGAATCAAGGAGTTACCAGAATTGTACTCACATATTTTATGAGTAAAAGTATATTTCTTTATGTTGTTTGTAATTGCTTAAATTTTATTACAAACAAGGACTTAGTGAAATTTCAGCCGTAAACCTGATTGTCAAATTGGTACCGATTAAAAGTTACATGGAGTTTATATTAAACTATACTGACTTATCATGATTAACTAATTCAAATTATTGAATATATAAATTAATTAATAATATCTTGAAAATTGAGTACGTATAAATATATGGCATGCATCAGTTGAGTTAGTGTAAACACTTTGGTGCATGTAACTCTGATCTCTACAAATATATTATTTTTAAAGAAAGAAAAAGAATACTAGTTCCGAAGGATGAAAATATAGAAACCATAAAAATAGTAAAGTCCACTAAATCGCCTTTAACCTTTTGATTTGGGAAACAATATGTTTTTCACCTTTAAAAATGGACAATGAACCTTTTGACCGTAAATCAACAGTTAAAAATGCGTTTATTGATTACATCCATTTTTAAAAGTTAAAAGACGGCCTTTATGATGAAATTGAACATATACTTTAAATATGATTATATTAAAAAAGCATTATACAAAAATTTGAAATCTTGTATCTTATTTTGCTCCTTTAGTTTTTTCTTTTAAATTAAGAAACTCATTTTACTTTATGTGTTTTAATTTCCTAGATCCTCAAATACAAATGTCTTGGTCCATTTTGTCACTGTCGTCACTATTGAAATTTAATGAAACTAATAATTTTTACAAAATTATTATTCTAGTTCATGTCATCCTTACATATTGTCGGGTTTAAATTATTAGATGGTAATCATATATAATGAAAACAAAAGTGGAAATTTTGACTACTAATATAATTTAAAGTTGACATGATATTTCATAATCTTATAAACAACATCAAAATATTAATCTAAATGTACTTTCTCATTTTGTATAGAAGACGAATGGGCTATTAATGCTCCTTACTTCAAAATATTAAGGCAGTTAAATGAAATTTAAGTAAGCATTTATGTATAATATTATTGAATAGTTTCAAGTGCTCAATATACAATATTTTTTAAGAAAAGTAATACATCATAATTTGAATAGGCTAGTGACCTTAACAAAATAGAGTACAAGTAATGATCAACTTACTTTTTATCATTAATTTAGGATCAAAGGCGTTTATTGTCTCATTCATATGATGAAGGGTATTGTTTTACGAACTATAAGGTGGAGGAAAATAAGTAAAATTTAGTCAAGAAGTATAGCATAATTATAGCTAGCGATTACAACTGTTAACCATCTCATATTTAAAATTACTAGTCCAACTAAAATAAATTCAAAATCACACTAGATTGCCTAACTTAGATTTGTGCATGTAAGGCTTATCAAAGTGGGGGCTTCCTGCATGAATTTTGCATTCATGAGCAAAACCCGAAACTTCGTATTAGGGTGGGAGGATCTATAACTCACATCACATGTCTAGATGTTAATCACAACTCTCCTTACTCGTAGGGCGTCTACACGGAACGACATAAAAGTGGGAAGTACGTGAAAGCTATAAAATGTTTATTTTGGGATCATCTTTTACAGCAAAAAGGAAATTTGCATTATCGTCAAGTACCAAAGAAAAAATATAAAATGTACTCCACTTGCTACTTGCTATAACTAATGGTAAAATAGAATTGAATAGTTGTTATACAATTAAATAAAGAAATGGAAAAAAAGAGGCAAAATAACTGCCTAAATAAGTGCCCCCAAATGATGCAATTCTTGGACAGAGCTAACAGTCAGTCAGCCATAAATAGTGGCTAAAGGGGAATGCCAGGTTGAGTAAAGAGTCCGTAGGGGTATTTTAGTCCTTTACAAAATACTTTTTTGTATGTGGGACCCATACCAGCAATCCAAATTGGACGGCGTTTGTGAGGGAGGAAAGGAACTGGTTGGCACTCCAATGCATCCTTTCTAATGACAGACAAATCATAGTTAAGGAAAAGAAGAAGAAAAAGATTAAAAAACACACGACACACACACAATGGGAACAATGCACATTCATCATGTATTGAGACTTTCACTTTGACTATTTGTTTTGGTAATTTATTTGACAGTTAATTCGATCAATATTATGACAAAGAAACATTATGATAACATATTGTATGATCGAAATTTCGTAATGTTTAAGATTTTTGCAGTTAATATGATAAACTATGTAAATATGAGTTTGTTACACGGCAATACAACTTATCAATTTGTTCAAAGTATAAGAATTCGATCTTTGAAAATATATAAATTCGATACTCAAACAGAGAACATTCTTTTCCCAATCTATCCATTCCAGATTTGAATGTGAGGTAGGCAATAGTAGTTATATCATTCTAATTCTTTTATAGATAACCTAGTAAGTTTTAGTTCAAAATCTATGTAATGCTAAAATTAATGACTGAACATTTAGTTTGTTGATGTTTGAAATAGACCAGAAATTACCGATGGGATAAACATTAACCCATAGGTTAAATGTTGTTAGGATTTTATGATGAGTCAAACTTAGCATCCAATTCAACAGAAACTTCGACAAATTGAAAGTGCCGGAGAAAAAGAAAATATACCCTTTAAATGTTTTAAGATATTTTGGTTTAAATTTTAGTTCAAAAATTTACTTAACGTCAAATTTATTGACGGAATTTTCAGTTTGCTGACGCTTGAGATTGACCTGAATCCATTAATAGAAGAAATAATTAAGAAGTTATAATTCGTTAGAATTTCGAGATCACTGGCGTAAATATATAATATTTCACAATCTACGAATATTTAGGGATTTATCTATTTTGATTCAAAACCTCTAATTATGTCAAATGAGATTACATAAAAATCAATTAGTTTTAGTCAAAGCAAATGGTAAATAGTAGTAAAACTTGATGATAAAATTCCAACTAGAATATCGAGTATAACTAGTGCACAACGTGAGTGTTATTGATGTTTAACCAATCAAAAGTTGACATTGGTACACAATAATTCTATATAAAAAAAGAATATCTCATTTCACTCTACCCTCGAAAAAATAGGAATAATCATTAATTCAACGATACCTCTTCAATATATTTCCTTATCACTCCCCTATTAAAATTAAAAACTAAAATAAAATTAAAATAGAAGTCAGAGGTATTTTTATTTTGGGGTGTTGCGGGGTAGGGGGTAGGGCAAGTTGTGGGGTAGTATTATATCATGGTCGAGGCAATAGCTGGTGTAAACACTCTAGTGTTGAGTATAAAAAGGAGGCAAAGCCCCAAAGCATAATACCACTCAGTTTTTCATTTCTCTTAAAGAGGGAATCGCAAAAATCACATAGCCAGAGCCCCTCTATTTCCCCTTTCGCCACCCCCAAATCTTTTTGGGATTTCACAGAAAAAAATTCTACTGTTCAATGAATCGTTATACTCAGTAAAATCAATCAAATCATTTTCTGGGTCTTGTTTTTGTGTTGCTGTTTTTGGTTTTGATTTGAAGAAATGGCAAAAGCTATCAGCCTTGAAGAGATCAAAAATGAGACTGTTGATCTGGTATGATTCTTTTTCTTCTTCTAGTTATGTTTTTGTTTCTTCAGTCGAGTGTCTATCGAAAACAGTCTCCCCGTGTTGTGGTTTTGCTAGTACTTATTTTTAGTCAAATTAGTTATAAAATCATTGTTACTGATCCCAACCATCCATGGAAATTCAAATGTTCCATTGAAAATGAAAAGAAAATAAAGGACAAAATTCAGGAAATCTCGGATTTCTGATTTTTTTCCCCCTTTCCTTTTGCTTTTTTATTAAAAATTAAACTGATTCTAATTGATTAACATGAGATACTTTGCTTTCCAATACAGCATGCTTATTTTACTTTAAATTTTTTTTTTTTAATAACTGGAGTACTATTATTTTATTGGATTGCTAAACTTTTTACTTTCTTGTTTTTATAAAAATTGAAACGTCTTTGCTAATTGTCCGTTGATTTTATATTTTCTGTAAATTCAAGTATACGTAATAAGTATCTGTCGTTTGTGGGTATTTTCTGTTCACATGTATGTATAAACTTTGTCTATAGCGTAGACACAATTTTACATGTGTATATGGATCTGTATATATTATATATATTGATCATGTCTGTGTTCATATGTTTGCATGTATATGAACCACTCTTTACCGATAATGAGATTTACTACACTCTACAATTTAACTTATATACACCGACAGTATAAAAAATTTAATTTAATTTATATACACTGATAGTATAAAAAAATTAGTTTAATACATTAACACGAATTTTTTTACGCTAGAATAACTTTTCGCTAGAAAATATAATTAGTCTAGTGTTGTACATGGATACAACTGTTTTTCTCAAATTGTAAGGTGAAATTTATCTCATTCTGAGTTTTTATGGAGTAAATCAGGAACTTGAATTAAGAAGATTTAGGGATTATAAAATTATGTACTTTCTATATATGTTTGAGATATATACAAGGATAATAATTAATTGTTTATAGATATATAGAGATGTCATCATCAGAATCTTTCCTAACTTATGACATACATGTTCACATACTCATATCATATATAAAGTTAAAAAGAAATGCAAAACACATATTAATTACGTGTGAAGATTTTTAAAGTTTTTTCCTTTTTCCTTGTTTATTAATTTTGTTCACAAAAAGAGAACCTTAGTCCTAAAATTTCTTTCACGTGTTGTTGGTTAGCATGAACTGTCATAGTATAAACAGGTACTAATAATAAATGCAAATTACCTTTATATCCCCTTATTAGGAATCAGATTCGTTGTATGTCCATAAAAGTCAAATAATTTGTGCATCTGATGCTACAGTTTCATTTTTATCCTGACCAATCATTATCGTTTCTGTTAGTGGACACATTAGTAAAAAAGGAAAATGAATTTTAATACCGTTTAGTCAATTAATCAACCTATAATTATGGGAAATCAAATGGAAGTTACTTGCTGGAAAAAAACTTCATTTTCTTCAAGGATCTAGATCTTGTAGCAAGAATATATTTTGAAAATCCTCATATATTTTTAAATATAATTGAAATTTGTTAGGTATCTTTTGACGCCAAAAACGGTAATCTATCAACCAATGAAGTTGGAATAGATCACAAGAGATCATAATTTAACGGATATTATTTCCTTTATATTTGTTTAATTTGATTGATAGAGTTATTCGATAACGAGTAGAGAGTTAGGGGAGGTGTGCAAGTAGGCGTAAAATAGACTATTATAAAAAAGAGAATATTTTGGGGAAGTGGGAGGGTTTTCTAAATGAAGTTTATATAGGTTAAACCATGTCTTTTAGCGAAAGTTTCTGTCTGATGTATAATTTGGGGAAATTCTTTTGTACTTTTTCCGTGGTACCTTGCACTTATATGGATAGTTGTTATTTTGGAATTTCAACCTTATTAACGGTTCTGACTTATTCTGATATATCTTTTTCCATATTTTCAATTTTTTCTAGCTACTTTTTTCCTTAAATAATGGCTCTGACTATTGACTACTGACAAGCTTTTCTTGGATTCCACAATTGGTTTCTAATTTATACCTAAACTAAACATGTACCCCTCAACTTGGCGAAATATAAAAGTGACCCCCATTATAGTAGGCGGAGACAATGGGATGGGGGCCCCTATGTTAGCGCGTGGTAGCACGCGAAGATGCTCCATTATAAAAAGCGCGTGGCTTTCATCCTCTCATTTTGTGCTTCTGTGATTGGTTGGAAATTCAAGACCATTGTATGAGGAGATTGGAAACTCCACGTTATGGGACCCACTTGTTTATGGGACCCACAGTAGGCTAGTGGAAAGTCAACTTAAATGACTCACACATCCATATGACTTTTGTGTATTATTCATGTGAATTACAGGTATAGAAAAGATTACATTACAGGTAGAGAAAAGGATACTTATTAAGTAGAAATTAAATAAATATTGAATCTACTACCACTCTAATAACCTGGTTTTTAAATATTGATAGTGACATAATGTTGCTTATGTGCCCGTCCCCTATAGTTCATTGATTTGGTTCATACTGTAGATACTATAGGGACATATATCTATTGTATATATACTAGTAGTAGTGACTAGACCTGTGACTTTTTGTGTTTTCCTTTTCACTTTTTTGCCTATATCATAAAGATGGAACTTAGACTCTCTTTTTTTTCCTTTTCTTTTGGAACATCAAACATTAATATCTCGATGGATTAAGAACTACATAAAAATAATTAACTATGAATATTTGGTAATATCAATGATCCCATGGACCTAAAATTATGGACTTGATCACCTTGAGTATTTGAGTTAAATGATTTTCTTGGATGTGTTGTGTACCACTCTGCTAAATTCAGCTTTACTTTCATAATAAAATTACTGATAAAATTGTCTAAGCTATAGTTGGTTCACACAGTGAAATTGTAATAACATATATCACATACTCATTTTATGCATTAAAGATTTGGACTAGGTTTTTGAGTAATTGTGTTGTGAAAAGCAGTGAATTAGTAGTCTAACTTTGCTATTCGGCTGTTTCATTTTGTTGAAATTGCAGGAGAAAATTCCCATTGAGGAAGTGTTTGAACAGCTGAAATGTACTCGAGAGGGTTTGAGCAAAGCCGAAGGAGACAACAGGCTCCAAATCTTTGGACCCAACAAGTTGGAAGAGAAAAAGGAAAGCAAACTACTCAAGTTCCTCGGGTTTATGTGGAATCCTCTCTCATGGGTCATGGAAGCTGCAGCTATCATGGCTATTGCACTCGCTAACGGAGATGGAAAGCCCCCAGATTGGCAGGACTTTGTCGGTATTGTTTGCTTGCTGGTTATCAATTCAACTATCAGTTTCATTGAAGAAAACAATGCTGGAAATGCTGCTGCAGCTCTTATGGCTGGACTTGCTCCCAAAACTAAGGTATCAAACTAGCAAATGTGATTGTATATGCATGAGCTTATAGGATTGCTCCTTTAATGAAATGCTAATGCTTCTCATTTTAAAAAACTTGTTTGACCACAGGTGCTTCGAGATGGCAAGTGGTCTGAAGAAGAAGCCGCTATTCTGGTGCCAGGAGATATTATAAGTATCAAGCTGGGAGACATTGTTCCTGCTGATGCCCGTCTTCTTGAAGGTGATCCTTTAAAGGTTGATCAGTCTGCGCTTACTGGAGAATCCCTTCCTGTGACCAGGCATCCTGGGGATGAAGTTTTCTCTGGCTCAACCTGCAAACAAGGTGAAATTGAAGCTGTAGTTATTGCCACCGGAGTCCACACTTTCTTCGGGAAGGCAGCACACCTTGTTGACAGCACCAACAATGTTGGGCATTTCCAGCAAGTGCTAACTGCCATTGGGAACTTCTGTATCTGTTCCATTGCAGTTGGTATGTTGGTTGAGATTATTGTCATGTACCCAATTCAGCATAGGAAGTACAGGGATGGGATTGACAATCTCTTGGTGCTCTTGATTGGAGGCATTCCCATTGCTATGCCAACTGTGTTGTCTGTCACTATGGCTATTGGATCCCACAGGCTCTCCCAACAGGGTGCCATCACCAAGAGAATGACCGCAATCGAAGAGATGGCTGGGATGGATGTGCTATGCAGTGACAAAACAGGTACCTTGACTCTTAACAAGTTGAGTGTCGATAGATCCTTGGTTGAGGTGTTTGCAAAGGGAGTAGAGAAAGAGCAGGTGCTCCTCTATGCTGCAAGGGCTTCTAGAGTTGAAAATCAAGATGCAATTGATGCTTGCATGGTTGGAATGCTTGCGGATCCAAAAGAGGTAAATCTCTTTCCGTTTGCAGTTTCTCATCTTTGTGGACTAACATCGAATGAAATGTTCCTGCTTAAATAAACTTTGCAATGAAACATGCTTAACCTATGTTAATTCCAGGCTCGAGCTGGTATCAGGGAGGTGCATTTCCTGCCCTTTAACCCAGTGGACAAGAGAACTGCTTTAACATATATTGACAACAATGGCAACTGGCATCGTGCCAGCAAGGGTGCTCCTGAGCAGGTAACTTTTCAGCTTCGAATACATTTTTCCCTGGATTTTCCTCTTTAATAACTGTGGGTAATACATTTGTTACTAATATTACAATTTTATTCTATTCCATCAGATTTTGGACCTGTGTAACTGTAAGGAAGATCTCAAAAGAAAGGTTTTCTCAATAATTGATAAATACGCCGAGCGTGGGTTGAGGTCATTGGCTGTTGCCAGACAGGTTTGTGGTTATCATTTAAGTTAGCTTGTATAGGCTCGGATAGAGGCTCCTTCCCTGCAGCTGTCTTATAGTTGTTTCACTTGTTTGTTTGCAGGAAGTGCCAGAGAAAACAAAAGAAAGTGCTGGAGGCCCATGGCAATTTGTCGGATTGCTACCACTCTTTGATCCTCCCAGGCATGATAGTGCCGAGACCATCCGCAGAGCTCTCAACCTTGGTGTAAATGTTAAGATGATCACTGGTAATATACTCAGTATCAGAATCTTCCTCGAAAACACTATTATGCTTAGTTCAGGTATATAACTTCTGGTTCTGGTTTCCAGGGGATCAATTGGCTATTGCTAAGGAGACTGGCCGTAGGCTTGGAATGGGAACAAACATGTATCCATCCGCCTCTTTACTTGGTCAAGATAAGGATGCAGCCATTGCTGCACTTCCTGTAGAAGAGTTGATAGAGAAGGCAGATGGATTTGCTGGAGTATTTCCTGGTGAGTAATTTTCTTTTTCGATTAATCTTTGGTTAAGGGAAAAATTTACAACCTCCAAATCTTAAATCTAGATGACTAAAAGAATGATCATTTTCTTTTCTTGTCTCACAGAGCACAAGTATGAAATCGTGAAAAAGTTGCAGGAGAGAAAGCACATTGTGGGAATGACTGGTGATGGTGTCAATGATGCTCCTGCTTTGAAGAAGGCAGATATCGGTATTGCTGTTGCAGATGCTACTGATGCAGCACGAGGTGCTTCTGATATTGTCCTCACAGAACCAGGTCTAAGTGTTATCATCAGTGCTGTGTTGACCAGTAGAGCTATTTTCCAGAGGATGAAGAATTACACCGTTAGTCAATCTTTTCCCCCACAACATTTTATTCGTTGACACATCTAACTTTTCTTTTAAAATGCATCATATTAATTTCGTTTAACTTTTGCTTTGGCAGATATATGCAGTTTCTATCACAATCCGTATTGTGGTATGTCCTATGTGGAAATTCAATGTCATAAAGCCAACTCATTGATTATTTGATTTCTTAGTTTGTGTTTTTCCTGTCTGCAGTTTGGTTTCATGCTTATTGCTCTGATATGGAAGTACGACTTCTCTGCATTTATGGTTTTGATCATTGCCATCCTAAATGACGGTAACTCATTTCTACAGATTCTGTCGTTCACAAATCATGTAATAACATTATACCTCATTCGCTAGGGCTAACACTCTTTTCTTGATCCAGGAACCATTATGACAATCTCGAAGGATAGAGTGAAACCATCTCCAATGCCTGATAGCTGGAAGTTGAAAGAAATCTTTGCAACTGGCGTTGTTCTTGGAGGTTACCTCGCACTGATGACTGTTGTGTTCTTTTGGTTGATGCATGACACTGACTTCTTTACGGTGAGGACTATATCAGTTTCTTGATGCATACTATGGTTCTTTTACTTCAACTTTTGTTGTGGTTCCTCTATGTCCACTTTCTGACAAATAACTAATCGTCATGATAACGCAGGAGAAATTTGGTGTACGGTCTATTAGACACAGTGACGACGAAATGATGGCCGTTCTATACCTGCAAGTGAGTGTTATCAGTCAGGCTTTGATTTTTGTGACCCGTTCACGCAGCTGGTCCTTTTTGGAACGTCCCGGACTTCTTCTAGTTTTTGCTTTCTTCGTTGCCCAGCTGGTAAGTTGTGTTTGTATGTTTTAAGTTGTGTTTTCTTGAGGTTTCAAGCTAGTGACTAAATTTTTAATGCATGCTTCAGGTTGCCACTTTAATTGCTGTGTATGCCAACTGGGGTTTTGCAAAAATCAAAGGATGTGGCTGGGGATGGGCTGGTGTCGTGTGGCTTTACACCATTATTTTCTACTTCCCTCTTGACATAATGAAATTTGCCATCGCTTACATCTTAAGCGGAAAGGCTTGGAACAACTTGCTTGATAACAAGGTATGCTTCACTCTTCAGATGACCAACAAAGATAGTGTTTAAATTCAATCGTTCATGAACACTAACCGATTTGCATTTGCCTAAAAACAGACCGCTTTCACCACCAAGAAAGACTACGGAAAAGAAGAGAGGGAAGCTCAATGGGCACTTGCTCAGAGAACTCTACATGGACTTCAACCACCAGAATCCACAAATCTCTTTAACGAAAAGAACAGCTACCGGGAACTGTCTGAAATTGCTGAACAAGCAAAGAGGAGAGCTGAGATGGCCAGGTATTAACTTTCTTATTCATTCACAAACTTGCTAGTCCAGATTTTTGTTAAAAAATTAATATTGTAAAATCTTTCTGTTTAGGCTTCGTGAGCTGCACACACTCAAGGGTCATGTTGAGTCTGTGGTGAAGCTGAAGGGTCTGGATATCGAGACGATCCAGCAGCATTATACAGTTTGAGAAAATCTAAAGAATCTTACAACAAGAAATGGAGAGGCAGGCTGAGAAATCCAATGTTAATTAGAGAAGAAACAAAAGCTTTTGGCCTTAACCAGATACTAAAAAATTTGTCTAGATAAAGGGGAAAACTTTATCTTCTATGATCTTCCCCCCCATCTATTTTTACTATAATGTGTTTTGAAGCGCCCATTCAAAGGGATTGTGTCCAAGTTTTTTTCCAACTTTTTAATGGTGAAGTGACATCTCCTTGTAACATTTCTCTTCTTTATTTTCCCTTGTTTCTTCATTGACGTTAACTTGATGATAATGTCTCTGCTTTTTGCACATTCGCTGGTGTATGTTACCTTTAATGAAAATGATGTTACTGAAATGTTGGATTTCTTTCCTTATTCATTCATGTTACGCTCTTCTAACTTGTTTGAAAGCTAAAAGAGGAAAAGAAAGCCTATTAGTGTTTTTGAAAGCTAAGTTTGATCAATCCAAATATTGAGATTAGCAACCTAATTGTTACACTCATAAATTCCAACCCTTCGCATGGTTATTACTTATTAGAATTGACTTGCAATTCGTTCTTGAAGATTAAATAACAAACTTTGTCAGTTTATGAGTTAAACTAAAACAAACAACTATATCAAACATGAATTGTCTTTACATAATTTTAAATGCAATTATAAGCGAAACGGATTGGGAAGAATCTATCAGATAATCCAAATTCATATAAGGTCCCTGTCCCCTATAGTTTATCTTCATTTCCTTGTCAGATACTCTCAAAATTCTGCCAGATATATTCAATAAGTGAATTGATCTTATCTTTTAAGAATTTTCCACTTTCTTACACTTCAATTACTTTAAAAAGATGCACGTTAGAAATTGTTTTGAAATAGGATAAACAGCAAAAACAAATAGGGTGAAAGCATGGTCCAAACATTTCGCATATAGTAATATATGATATTGGAAGTGTTTAAGAGAATAACAAAGATTTCTTACTGGATATTATATAACAAACGTAGTAACTTTAAATCTTAACAGGTTACCCGAGCCATTTTGGGAAAATTGGTACAACCTAATCTTCCAAACAACTAGCATCAGAATTTTACACGACACCTCTACTAGTGAAGACGTTGAGAATTTTACGTTGTTGGGTCCATGCAACAAATTCTGCATATGCCAATATATAGATAAATAGCCACAAAAGTCAAAGATAAGATCCATCGGAAGATTAGTGCATAACCATGGATGATTTCTCTCATTTCAAAACAAAGCCAATATATATTTAAAAGTTTTCGTAAAAGATATATTTAATTCCAGCAGCAATTGACCCTTAAAAAAATGAAAAATAACACGATAATTCTTATCTTCGAGCACCGATGAGCAGTGGTGGAACTATGTGTTGACAAATGGGTTTCAATTGAACACCTTTTCATTGAAAAATTCACCGTGCTCGTTCGGTAAAATGAATGATTTTGATCATATACGTACTATTGAACCCCTTTGGCACAAGGTAATATACTAATGTTGCGGTAAATGGTGTTTAAGAATTTCTATGTCACAAGTTCAAATATGAAGTGTGATATTTTTAATTTTTTTGAATTCCTTCCATTAATTTTTTGCTCCGCCCTCACACAAGTAGTGAGTTGAATTCTCACTCACGGCCTTCTCTGATCCCTAGTGTAATAGAAAAGGAAAATATAATAAAAAAGGAGAAGACTTATCCATCATATTGTCAATTTTATTGAGCGAGATTCGTAAAGTAAAATTGGATGACTCTATATGCAATGATCGATTCTATATTAAATAGCCTTTTTAAACTCTTCCCCATTTTTTTTTTAATAATAACAGCATCCATTCTTTAACTAAATTAAAGCACTGCATAAAAGGATAGATGTCTATCATTGTTCAAAATACTGACATTGGAGGAATTGAAAAGTGCTTAAACATATTGGACATTAGTGGTGAGCTCCCCAGTTTGGCCAAATGGTCTGCCAAATAATTTGCTTCTATGTAGACATGCCTAACTCTGATCTGGCCAGATGTCCCTAGCAAGGACCTGCAATTTGAGCATATGTATGAGTATACTTTGTCTGGTTTTTGCAATAGTTTTAATCAATACCTGAGAATCAGTCTCAACAATCAAAGGTAGCAGTTGATGATCTCTTGCAAGCTGTAGCCCTGCTAGGATTGCAGTATCACCATTATATACTTTTGGATTTTGAGTAAAAAGATAGAGATTACTATTTTTCCTAATCATCCAAGTAATGAATGACAGGATAATATCAGTTGGCGATTTTGTTAGTATGATTGTCAAAAACAACATTAAAATAGGGGCAGCTTTGAAACTATACGGTTGATCAAAAGGAGATACTTATCTGTAACAAGAATATACAAGATTAATTGCTCTTCCAAAATACATTGCAGATAAATTTACAAAGATAAGTAGGAAATTTTACCATAAGAGGAACTGCAACTCCAAAAGAAAATTAGGCCTAAATTTGTCTAAATCCTTATAGGGGTTGATCTTTAGAAGTCATTAATCTAGTAAAGACTTCTGTGATTTTCTCCATTCACTAGTTTACATCCCCTTTCATGAATTTCAAGAAGCTTCAGGCCCCAAATTCGTTTACAAAGTTCTAATTCTTCGCTTGATAAGTTTTGCCAATACACATTATATACTATGGCTACATGACACTGCCGATGCATTAGCAGTGTCTTGTTCAATATATTAGGATGAATGTCTTCTAAATGCTAGTAGTCATCTTCATCTCTTGACCCTCCAACGACCCTCCTAAACACAGCAGCAACAGCACCAAGAACCAAGAACAGCACAAGCGTATCGAATCCACCTCCTACACCAACGGCAACACCTGGGCCTGGTGCGAAGAATGAGAATGGTGACCAGCCCCATCCACCATAGAAAGGCACACCATATCCGTATCCACCAACTAGAGGAGGTGCAATTGGTGGATTCACATAGATATTTGTTCTGAAAAGGAAAGCAAAAACAATGTCATGGAGCAGGAGGCTGATGTAAACTAGTGTATTTAAAAGCTTTACACATCTGCATGTCAAATATAGGCTGGATCATGTAACTAGAAAGAAAGCCGAACTAGGATAGCCTTCACTAGAGGATCTATCATTTATCGGTCTGGAATTTTGCTTTACTTTAAGAATGGTATATTCAACAGAATGACGTCTCTATCATGGAAGTTCTGCAATAGATTTTGTTACATAATTTGGTCGCTGAGCTCCTCCAATCCTTCAACTTTATTAGCCTGTTTATCCATTTGCTTTTCTTCTTTACAAAGAACAATATCTCCTGAACTCCAGCTATTAGAATACAGGGAAACTGGATCTTGAGATCTGATGGTAAGCAGAGAAGGAAAAGAAAAGTTGCAGCTATCAAAAATTCTCAATAGAGAGCAAACAGCCTTCTATTCAGTGAAAAGGCCAGAGAAAACAGTAGCAATAGCAATACCCCATGCCCTCACCCCTACCCTTTAGCAGGCGTTCCATAGAGGGGAAATCCTTCATACCCTGGCTTTTGTCACAAACAGAAGAAGGCTGCTTGGGAATCATCTAAATTTTGTTGCCTACAGTCAACATAATCCAGAAAGGGCCAATAATGTGCACAAGCACTTAGAAGGCAGAAAGTAATGCCAAAGCCCCCTTTCATGAGAGCTTACTCCATTTTTTAAGAAATTAGCAAAAGGAATCAAGGAATTGAGGGAAGAAATCATAACCTAAAGATGATGGAATTGTATCTATTAGAACATGAGATCTCTCTACATTTAAAAACACAGGTTATCCTTATGGCTAGGTAAGTCAAATTAATATAAGCTCTCCGCTGACATTTGTTCCATCCTTTTCTAGTGAAGAGTATTAGGAAAATAAGATATACATTGCTCTACTCCCCCTAGTCTTTTAAGGAACTCACACCAAGAGAGAGAGAAAGAGAGAGAGAGCTAAAACTCTAAGAAGTAAAGTAAGTAAATAAATAAATATTTGAAGCTAGAAACAGAACATTGAGGTGAAGACCTAGATATGAGATTAACTTATTTACAACAATAATAAAGAGACGGAATGGAAGGCTTTAGTACTTTCCTCCTTTATCTAAGGTGATTTCTAATAAGGTTCAAGCCACTCAACTTCCTTGTTACACCTAATACAAGTCAAAATGTTCAGATGATAGATTGTTTTACGATAGTAGAAGGAAAGTTTGAGGGTGGTATCTGCATCTCATGCTCCATTTGAATGTCAGTCCAATCGTGTAGGCAAACTGTGGGGTAAAGGAAATTCTAAAAACTTGTTGTACTTGATCAGTTGATCAATCAGGGAAAGGACATGTAGAATCAGATGAAAGTCACCACTAAAATTAGCATTAGCAGCGTAACCCCATATAAATGAATTAACCCCCTAAGGTTTCAAATAGATGGCATTAAAAACTTAGAGTTCAGCTCAAAAACGCACACTTAGGTGATACCTATATACTTTTCAATGGTCCAAAATAAAATTTGATGCCTTAAAATTGCATTGCCCCCAAATGACTGAAATCTCTGGCATCATTTCCATGGCTCCAGTGCTGTTCCTCATTATATGGAAAATATCATAATTATAATGGATTTATGCTGCCTTTTCCTTTTACCCTGCCTAGTTATCACTTCTTTCCCTTTTTACTTTTATCCTATTAATCCCCAATCTTACAACTGTACCTAATTGATGCCTCCTATATGACCTAACGAAGGGGAGCATTGGAGCAACGACAACAGTTGTCTCCATATCACCTAAAAATCACGAGTTCAAGCCGTGGATTCAGCAACTGATATTTGCATCAGGATAGGCTGCCTACAATATACCCTGGCCCGCTGGGTTGCGGCCTCTCCGGACCCTGCATGACGGGATGCTTTGTCCACTGGGCTGCCCTAAGGCAACTACAACTATTGCAGCTTATAAACATTTTTCCATAGTTTTAGCACAACACAGGTCCAGTTTAACTTCAACAAACAGCAAGCAGTAAAAACTGAAGTTATTGCTAAAGTAGCTCAACAAATAAATAAACACAAACATAGTGGAATATTCATACCTTGAATTATTGATTCTTGGTGAAGAAGAGCGAGGAGCAGATGATCTAAAAGCTTGACCACCAACTCTTCCACCACTCTTAGCAGCTGCTGCTGGATCCACTGATCCCATTGTCAATACCCCAGCTGCCACTGCTACTAATGCCAACTTAGCCAACTCATTTTCACTTTTCCTGAAAAAACAAAAAAAAACAAAAAATCAAGAATTGCAATAAAAACAAATAACTTCATCAAGAACCAAGAAAATAAATTGCAAAAATGAAACTTTTTTCACTTTATCTTTTAAAATTTTACCTAAAAGTAGAGTCTTGTGAGTCATCTGAGCTATTATGTCTACAAAAGATTTTAGTGGTATGTTGTACAGCAAAGTAAATGGTATTTTTTCTGGGGTTGTTAGTTGAAGAAAGAGGAGTAGTACTAATTAAGAAACTTTGCTGTAGAAAAGCTACAGACATTTTTTGTTTTTGGCAACTCAAGTAGAAGCTCAAGAGAGTTCAGAATTGGAAAGTGAATTTGCTTTGTTTTGTTACTGTGAGTCGATGCTTTGCTGATATTTGACAAAGGTTAATCCATTTGATGATTGTTAAGTCACCACGTGTGGATAGAGTAGTGGTGGAACTTCGAAGATTCATGAATTGTTTACCATATAACTAATCAAACGGCTGTGATACCATGGATTATCAAGATTTTATTGGATCCTATGGACTCTCATTTGTTGGTTACAAGTTAGAACTAGATTGCATTGGGCGTTTACACAAATTTTACTTGCTCCATTTAATTTTGAGACTAGTATTAATCATAAATGAGGTGATTAATATGAATATCTTATTTTAATACTTGACATTGTTGTTTCTAACCAGCTGTGAGGCCGTGATTTATATGAGCGTATTTCTTACGTCAAATTAAAATTTTAACATAGTATGATATTGTCTGCAGCTACATTTTCCTAGACACCTTCACACTATTAAGAGATCACTACAGCTTATTAGAGGTATTTGATTAAAAAAGACAATTCAGAGTGGAAAATAAGTAAAACAGACACAAGTTTTAAAAGATATGTGAGCAGGACAATGGTTTAATTAATGATTAAGGGTATAAGCTTGATAGCCCTCAATATTTTTTAATTTACACAAAAGCCCTACATGTATAAGTCAATTTTTTACCCAAAATGGGGGAGGGGGAGGGGGGGATCCCATAACTCTCCCAATTTCTCCATTTTCACCCGATTTTGATACTTCTCCTTCTCCTTATTTCTCAGAACTTTCAATTTGTATTGCTTCTTCCTATTATATTTTTAATCTTAGGTTCCCCAAACAATACAATCTCATATCTATCTTTGTTGGGAAGATTTTTAAAAGTTCACCACTGTTTGCAGTTTTAGCCTTTACTAAAAAATTTAAAACAGGAACAGAGGTCAAAACTGCAAGATAGCAGTTGGTTCATGATATTTATGTAAATGATCTGCCCGTTTGGTCGTAGTAAAGGATTTTTACATGGAGAGACACCCAACCCATAAAAATTACTAAAATGGTCCCTTATTTCACTACTTTACACGGCCTAGCTCCCTCTTTTTAATTTTTTTCTTTCACTCATAATAGCCTCTATTTAAAGAAACAAAAAACTCGAGCCTCAATTTTTCCTCTCTTCTCCCTCCCTCTCACTGACTCACCTTCATCTCCTCTCCTCCAAGTCGCCGACACCTTTTTTTTTTTTTTTTTTGAATAACAATGTTGATTTTCTGATAGATATTCAGGTCAAAGCTCCGGTGAAGGTTTGTTTATCATTTTTTTTTCTTTTTTTACTTTTTTCATAAAAATCCGATTAAATCTAGTTGTTTGTTAAAACTTTTTTCTAATGTTAAGATATAGTGTTTTTCTTATAGAAAATTTTATATATCTTGTATAGTTGTTAAGATTTTGTGAAAAAAGCTGTCCAAAACACTGTAAAAACTTTATTTTACTAGTTTATACAAGTTTATACACTTCTGTAAACATGTAAAAAAATATATAAATATGTACATGTGTATATATACTGTAAATAAATATAGTTTATGCACTTTTGTGAATGTATATGTTGTATAAAAAGTTGTATAAATTTTAAATTTGTGCACTCGTATCGATGTTTGTATAAAGTTTAAGCTTTTTGTGTATATTTTTATATTTTTCTTCTTGCATACGCATTTTTCTATGTATATACATGTATAATTTATTTATTTTTAATAGATTTACGTGTATAAAATTATAAAAAAAAATAATTTGTATAAAACCATCAATAGTAAAGCTTCGGTGACATAAAATAAGCAATCCCAACGAGATCCGGCGATTTTCAATTTTTCGGGCACCGACCTGTGACGCGCTATCGGCAGTAGGGTGGCCAGCGGAAGGTCAGTGGTGAGGGAGGGGAGAGTGGTACGTAGGATTTTTTTTTTTATTTTGAGGGAGAGTTCAAAGGGGGTGTTATGCGATGTAATTTTTAAAATAAGAGGGGTGTTATGCCATGTAAAAAAAATATGGCCCCTCATTTATAAATTACTTACTTTGAGATACTATTTCTAAATAATTTTTAAAAAAAAGGAAAATTATTTCAAAAATAGGCAGCTCCCTACCCAAAATTACAAATATGGGGCCATACATTTTTATCATGCATAACACTCATCCCTAAAATTATACATTTTAGCACTCCTTCATAAAAAATACCCTAGCTACTAAATCCCTCCCTCCCCAGCTACTAAGCCGCCGGCAGGTACCCTCCCCTGCTAGTGGTGTCGTCAGTTTTTTGTATTTTATTAAATTTATGTTGTTTATTGCGTCTAAATCATTACTTTGGACAAGTTTATACACACAAATCTCCTCCCAAAAAATAAATTATACATGAATATACATAGATAAATGCGTAGCAATGAGAGAAATACAAAGATATACACAAAAAAAAGTAAAAATTCATATAAACATCCTTAATATACAGATTTATTCACTCGCATATACACACTTATACAAATTTATACAATTTTATACACGTGTATAAGTTTATCTAAAATTGTTTAAACTTGCGGCAGACTGCTATCTCGGGAAAAGGGTGACAGCTCGGGTAAGATTCGAAAATATGGGTCTTTTTTGGTAATTTTCGTCTTTTGCTTGTCTTTTATTGTAATTATCCCTAACTTGTAGTAAACTGGACATTAGGCCCTGAATTGCAAAGAATGACCTAAATTGGGGTATAGATTGACCTTTTGTTCTAATTTGCGGGATTAGCACTCTATTAAGAATGACCTCCACTAACTTTAAGTAAGTGCTACCATGGGGACAATACTTCAAGTTATAAAATTGATAAGTGCTACGTCGGAGGCAGCACTTCAAGTATAAATTGACAAGTGCTACAAGTGCTGCCCCGTGGTAGCACTTGACCTTTTATCTCTTTCAACATTCTCCCAAAATAACTTGAAGTGCTACCTTGCAGACAACACTTGCAACACTTGTCAATTTATACTTGAAGTGCCGCCCTCGAGGTAGCACTTGTCTATTTATAACTTGAAGTGCTGCCCCGAGAGGTCATTTTACTAAGTCATTCTTAAGCAGGGATAAAAAATCATAACGAATAAAGGTTACATATAGTGAATTTTTTTGCTAACTGGTTCCATACCTATTATGAATTGAAAAATTTACACTACATCACCACCTTAATCACTTAATTACAAAAAATAACAACACTTGTACATTATTTACCCAGCATAACAATAGTTTTCCATATTTACCCCACATAACATTTTCTCATTTCCCCCTTTCTCCTGCCACAAACCCTAATTTCTCTCTCTTTTCTTTCCCCTCCTCCACCCACCACCCACCCGCCCGCCGCGTTCTTCCATCTCCGGCGACTAGCACCCACCCGTCGTCCTTTCTCCATCTCCGACCAAGCAGCTCGAGTTTTTGGTGTTGTTGCTGCTGTTTTGTACCAGATTTGGTGGCTCTCTCCTTCATTTTTTTTTTGTTTTGTTTTTGAAAGTGTATTAATGTGTATATACGTATATACCTTTTGTATTAATATGTATGTATATTTTTTGTGCCTAAATACGCATTAAAATTTTTTCGAACGGCGATTGAATTTTTTGCATTGTTATTGTATATTTCTGTATTTTTTGCATTTTCAATTGTATGTTCGGAATCTTTTTGGTTGTGTACGTATATATTTTTGTATATACACGTATTTAAGTGTATGTGCGTTTTAAGTGTATGTGAATAAATGTTTTGCATATCCCAAGATTTATTTTGTATAGCTTTGTATGTTGTGGGTGTATATAAATGTATGTTTTGTATATTTGAACTTTTATGTATGTTTATGTATTTTTTATTCGTTAAATATACTATTTTTAAAGTATGAATTTGTATTTTTGTATGTTTTATACTTGTTTAGATTGTTTTTTTTTTTTTTTAAAAAAAAAGCGACTGGCCGGCGGTGATCGGCCGCTGGCCACCAGTGGCATACCTGAAACTGAAGCAGGGAAGAAGAAGAAAGCTTTATTTCCATGGTTTTGTTGAAACTTGTATATGCTTTGTAAAAAAACTATTGGTATATTTTGTAAAATGGAATAGTATCGCTATTTTTTGTAAATTTGTTATTAGGATTGTATATTTTTGTAATTCTCACTTATGAATTTATGATGTGTCATGAATAAGGCACAACGAATCCTAGCGGCTGAATTCATTAATGTTTGGAGCCTACAGCATTAAAGACTAGATCTGCTTTTACAATTTGCTGACATTTTTTAAATAGGTCTATCTATCTTCTTATAGTAATTTTTATTTTATTATAAGTAATAATCAATCCTGTGTGCCTGAAGACATGCCAAATTAAAGGGCATAATCTTTATTAGGGAACTTAGTTCCATATACTGATGAAATACGTCTCATATTGTGACATTGTATTTTACTGAAACTATACTTCTTTGTAACTCATAATAATGATAAATATACAGATGCACAATATATCAGCCGCTTAATTGTCTTTAGTGTGTAACTTCACCAAATGATCGTAAATATTCTTAAAAATAGATGAGAAGAAGATATTCAAGTATGATCCAATAACAAATAAACATCTTTTTTCTCTATCTTCTACTCTTTTTCTTACTATTAACTTTCTTGAAACGCCACGGACCTTACATAATTATCGGACTTTTCACGTTTAATTATTCAAAATTGAAACCTAATCGCTAACCATTAAACTCGGTAATTGTGTTTTTAACTCTTGGATCTTTGGGTTTGTAATTATGTAGGGGATCATAAGGAGACCCGGCCACGACGTCTAAGGTGACTCAAAAAGTACGTAATCATCTAATATTACATTACTATCAAAATATTACAAGGTACCAGTTGACCAATGACCATTGACCTGTTCTTATCACTAACTTTTTGCACTTGTAAGCAAACAAAGCAGTTTGGAAGGTTGTACAGGAACATCTTCCTAGAATTTTAAAAGGTCGTTTGGTAGAAAATATTCGCAGAATTATAATCTCGAGATTATAATTTCGATATGTGATAGTAATTCAGGATTATAATCTTATTTTTTTTAGAAAATCACATTTTATCTCTGCTACAAACATGTGAAAACAATTCAAAATTATAATCTCTTATCTGTCATACCAAACATATAAATAGATACTGTACAACACACAAGAGCAACAATAGTTTTTTTTCCCACTTTTGTTGACTTTTAAATCTTGCTTGTTATGAATATTAATACTATGCAAACAAATCCCAGCAAATACAATTAACCTAGAACACTAAGAATCATGAATCAAATCAAGATAAACAAGAGACATTTTAAGTAACATTATTAAGATAAAAATTTCAAAGATTTTGCTTCTATATTCTGTAAGGCCAGCTCTTTCCATAGTTCATGTCTCCAACTATATTGAGATTGAGAAATACACTAATTAATTAATCAACGTGATGAGTAGACACGACAAATATTTTATACTCTCTCTTTCGTCATGTTCTTTCAAGTGTTTTGACTTCCAAACCAAATAGTAAAATCCTCATTTTTCTCATCATAAATGTACACTCCCTATTTTTTAGGCTGGCTGCCTGCCAGATTTGACTGTAATCTCTCATAGTAATTCAAAGGAGACACGAAGAAGCCATTTTTATTGGCCTAACAAACACTGAAGAGGCCAATTCATCTTTAATTCTTCTTGAAAAAAACAAAAAGATGCAAAATCCTATGGATGGATTCAATTCTTGTTCAACAAAGAAATCTTTGATTCTTGGACAGGGCCTTGCATCTGAGGATATTGATCTTGTCTTTTCCAGTGATGATTTCTCTCAACATGGTCATGTTCCATCCCTACACAAGGTTAATTAATACTATTCCCTTATATTTATTGCATTTCAAGAATTTAGACATTACGTTTGTTTGACATACGTTGTTATAAATATGTTTACACAGTATGAGGAGATGTATAGAAAGTCAGTTGAGGATCCATCAGGATTCTGGTCCGACATTGCATCACAGTTCTACTGGAAACATAAATGGGGACAACCTGTTTACTCCGAAAATCTTGACATTCGTAAAGGCAAAATAAACATTGAGGTTTGTTCTATTTGTCATTAGATCCATTCTTGTTTATTATTAGTTTTAATTACAATATATACCCAGCTAAAAGTTAAAAATAACTACCTTGATCTTGATATGTCATAAACGCATTGGTTTGGTTTACTAGTGTATAAACTAATAGTGGTAGGGTTATATTGGTCTTTTACTTATTCCCAACTTTCTGCCCTTTAAACCATCCTCTCCTATTTTGAATTTTCTCCATTTTTCATAGAGTATCAATGGTTGATCATATAACTAAGAGAGTGTTTGGATTGGCTTATTTTAAGTGTTTTTTTGGGGCAAACTAGCTTTTAAGCATTTTTGTGGCGTTTGAGTAAGTAAACACTAATTTTTAAGCTAAAAAGGTACCAAAAAAAGCTAAAAGTTAAAATAACATTTGTAATGGAGTGACTCACTATTTCTAAAACTAATAACAACCTGCTACAATAAGCTACTAGTAATAACTATGTTGGTGTCAATTTACAATTCATTAGAGAACATCTCTCAATTACACATATCACATGTTTCTAATGGTTACTACTTTGCTATAAGTTTTTATGGAAGGTTACACATAGTTATTCTTTTAGGTGATCTGACAAGATCGGAAATATTAGTTTTACTTTATCCGTTGCTATCAGTGTATAGAAGTTAGTCTTTTTTTAACCTTTAATGCCTCATGTCTCATGTGGTTCACAACAGTGGTTCAAAGGTGGCATAACAAACATATGCTACAACTGCTTGGATAGAAACATTAATGCTGGAAATGGTGACAAAATTGCAATTTACTGGGAAGGAAATGAGCCTGCTCATGATGGCACTTTGACATACAACCAGCTACTGGCCCGAGTTTGTCAGGTTTTGCTTTTAAATTTTCCTTCACTCTTATTGTACTTTTCATCTTCCTTTCATGTTCTACAGAGTAGGAAGTAGAGACCGGAGTTCAACATTTCATAGAGCATGTTCAAGATCTTATGTATTATTAACAACATTCCTTTCTAATACCTTTTTAGTAAGGACTACATGTTTAGAGGAAAACACTTAGCCGTACCTGGTGCTTACATGTTGAAGACTAATTCAATACATGGCGTATATTTTCTCATGCACTTCTATCACTTAACTGAGATTTAGTAGTGTATCTCTGTATATTTACCTTAATATATCACTTTACCTATATGATTAACTAATATTATTTGGTACATGCAAATATCAGGCGTGGGCAAGGTTTTTCCTGTTTTGGTGAATTCCATTTTAATGTCTGATTGCTACATCAATCTAGAACATGTTAAGGGGTAGGAATTTGCTTAAATCTAGCGCGGCAACTACTTATGAAGAAAGATCTTGATAATGTGAGGAGAAGGAATTTGCTTAAATCAAGCACTCATCTTATTTCCTTTTTGTAACAGCTAGCAAATTACTTGAAAGATAATGGAGTTGGCAAGGGTGATGCTGTTATCATTTACTTGCCCATGCTTATGGAGCTTCCAATTGCTATGCTTGCCTGTGCTCGAATTGGTGCTGTTCACTCGGTAACATTTACCTTATTTTCCGTCAAAAAATAATAATAACAGGGTAAATTACAGCTACTTGTTGCCCAAATATGAAAAATGTATCCGTACATCATTTCAAAGAACCATGCAAAAACATCCATTTTTGAAATACAGTACTTACAAGCACACTTTGAGTTAGTATGATTATTGATTATTTATTTTAGGACAGAGTGTTGAGATATTTAGTAATCTATTCTTCAAGGAAAAAAGGAATAAGCAGTTGGCTGTTCATATTTGACTTATATAATATCCAAATAGCTCAAATCCACCTGAGCTTATTGGATAAGTTGCACTAGTTGTGTAAATGTATATGCACACTGGTACACGTATATAGGATGAAATCTAAGACTTAGACCTAATCCAAGTTGTGTTTTATTACAGGTAGTCTTTGCGGGCTTCTCAGCAGAATCTCTTGCACAGAGGATCATGGATTGCAAACCTAAGGTTGTCATAACATGCAATGCAGTTAGGAGAGGTTCTAAGGTTATTTATCTCAAAGATATTGTTGATACAGCCTTAACGGAAGCTGCTCAAAATGGCGTTAATATAGGTCAGCCAATAAACATATATAATGAACCAGACTTGCTTTCGTTTCTGTTCTTCCTTTTTTTTTTTTCTCATTTGGTTAATTAGGTACTTCATACTTTCGTTAAGAAATCATTTAACAGTAGAAGTGACTATTCCCATCTTTTGTTTTCACATAATGATTCTTGTTAATCCCTTTTTTTTCAGTGACATCTGTGTCAATATCTATGTTGCTGGGATCCTCCGAAAATGCTGCCGGGTGCGTGTAGGATCCTCCAAAAGTAGTGCATTTTTGGAGGATCCAACACGGGTGCGGCGGCATTCTGGAGGATCCGAGCAACATAGGTCAATATATTATTGGGGTTGTAACTTAGTGGTCGTTGCAAGTGATATTCAAATTGATTAATGTCTTCTCCTCCTCCTTATTTTCATTCACCTATTCATGGTTCTACCTTTTTCCCAAGAAGAGTCAGAGAAGGATTTAAAGAAAAATATATATTTATCCTACTTCTATATTTCTTTTTTTATCCTTGCAGATGTCTGTTTGACCTTTGAGAACGGATCAGCATTACAGAAAGAAGTGACTAAATGGACTGAGGGACGAGATATTTGGTGGCAGGTTAGCAGAAACTGACTTTCTAAATTATTCGCTTAAAGATAAAGCCGTCCATAATGTTCAGACTAGTCACTCAAAAAATAAGACAGGTTATTGCTAGAACATGTCAATTAAAATGAATCAATGATAGTACACTAGTTCTTGATACTGTTAGTTTATATAAGTTATCCTTTTCGCTGATTTGTTGATTATTTATTATCTGACATACTTGTAATATCCCAGGATGTTGTTCCAAAGTATCCAGTTACATGTGATGTGGAATGGGTTGATGCAGAAGATCCACTTTTCTTGCTTTACACCAGTGGGAGTACTGGAAAGCCTAAGGTTGATTTAATTTCATGCCCGTGCTTCTTGAATTGGTTGTGCTTACTTTTATATGTTTCTGCATTTTGATGGTTTTTAGTTGATGTTAAGGGTGTTCTTCAAAAATTAAAAATTAAAAGATAATGCCAGGGTGTTCTTCATACAACTGGAGGATATATGGTATACACTGCTACAACATTCAAGTATGCATTTGACTACAAATCAACAGACATATATTGGTATGTGCTAGACAACATTTCTTCCTTCATTATCTTTAGCAAATGGATTTAAGTTCTATATGTTGACAATGTAAAATTGATCAATACTCTGAACACAGTATTTTCCACGAAAATATTATCTATATTATCATTTCAGCTCCCAAGTCATACCAAATAGTTCAGTTCCGAATTTATACAATTACCACCTTCTCATTTATAAAATGACTCAAAGCTCCTCTGATGTTTAAATACGTCACCGCCAAATTTGCTTTACACAGTCAAACTCACCACTCACCAGCAAGAATGACATCTAATAGGTACAAAAGTAAAATGTGATGTACCAAAATCAAACTCCTATTTCTTTCTTTTCATTAGACCAGATCAATTTCCAAATTTATTCTTATCTGTCGACATGTTTAAGTATTTATTTTTGCCCTTATTTATAGGTGTACAGCTGACTGTGGTTGGATCACTGGACATAGCTACGTTACTTATGGACCTTTGCTAAATGGAGCAACTAATGTGGTTTTCGAAGGGGTAATTACTGATCTTCACATGCTACTTCATTTTAACCTCTTCCTGTTCCGAAATCATTCTGGTGGGGAAGGTTAAACTAAAGACGAGTTCGAGTCAGTTAACCTTTTTTATGATTCACTTTCCATTAGAGGTAAACCACAAAAATCTGTTTAGTGAATCTCCTAATGTTAGCGTGGATGATCTACCGTTAAGCAGGGCAGATTTAACCACTTACAGTGGATTCAACTGAATTTATTACTTTTGACTTGAATATGTATGTATTTATATATACAAACTTTTTTTTGAAATAGTATATTTTTTATTGATTGCAACCACATGCACTCGGACTCTACTGATTTTAATTTTTGGATTTGCCCCGAAGTATACCATGAAAGGAATCAGTTTTGGTGCACAATAGTTAGTCTGGGAGTAACTCGCATCACTCAAGAAGTGATAGCCTTGGCCTTTATTAATGTACAGAAACCGGGAATTAGATCTGCAACTCAGTTGCACCAGTGAAAGAGAAAAACAGTTATCCTAATGTTAACTTTTTAAAATTTTACCTTTTCAAAAAAAAAAAAAAAAACAGTTATCCAAATGTGTTTTTTTTTTTTTTCAGTAATGTATTTATAATTGCAGACTCCAAACTATCCAGATGCTGGACGTTGTTGGGAAATTGTTGATAAATACAAGGTTTCAATTTTTTATACTGCTCCCACTTTAGTAAGGTCTCTCATGCGCGAGGGAGATGAGGTAATTAATTAGGGTAGAACCCACTATTTTATGCTTGTTATTCATTTTCTTGTTTGTACATATGTGGTATGATAATATGATTTGGTGTCATAAATGTGTTTGCAGTATGTTATTCGGTATTCACGAAAATCTTTGCGGGTGCTGGGAAGTGTTGGTGAGCCAATCAATCCGAGTGCCTGGAGGTTTCTGTCTTTACCAATGGCTCTGATATTTGTATTATTTTTCTTGAAGATAAAAACCTTCTAGAACAGTTGTTTTGTATGACATTTATACATGTTCTGGGGGATGCAGGTGGTTTTACAATGTAGTTGGGGATGGAAGGTGCCCTATATCTGACACATGGTGGCAAACAGAAACTGGAGGCTTCATGGTATTTCAATTTGCTGCTATATAATTTTCTTTATTTTCTTGCGTAATGCCTGAATTTACAAAATCATAAGATGCTTTAGATTTGCACAAACACCAGTGTGCCTATTGTTATGGGAAGACAAATGAGAATTAGCATCTAATTAACTAGGGTCTTAATTTTTGCCATACAGATTACTCCATTACCAGGAGCGTGGCCACAGAAACCTGGTTCTGCTACCTTCCCATTTTTTGGTGTCCAGGTACCTATCATAGGAAACATTTAAGATGTCCACTATGTTTACAATCATATTGTCATGATATTTGGAAAAGATAGTTTAAATTTTTTTCCTGAATTAGTTAATCAACTGCACTTTCACATCATATTATGATCTTGATGTTGTAATATTATTATATCAGCCAGTGATAGTGGACGAGAAGGGTGTTGAGCTTGAAGGTGAGTGCAGTGGATATTTATGTGTGAAAAGCTCATGGCCTTCAGCATTCAGAACACTATATGGGGATCATGAAAGATATCAAACTACATACTTTAGTGCCTTCCCTGGATATTATTTTTCTGGTGATGGCTGCAACAGGTAATTTTCGGTCCCGGTTGTGTGAACATTTTGGACATTTGTAACTCGACAGAAATAATTTTATTCCATGTTTGTTGTTTAACATAGAGTTAATTCCATGGTCGTTTATCTATAAACTCTTGATGTAGGGACAAAGATGGTTACTACTGGCTCACTGGCAGAGTAGATGATGTTATTAATGTCAGGTATAAACTTTATGTGTATATATATTTCATATTGTAATCGCCTTCTAATTCCTCATTTACTTATTTGATTCAACCTGACCCTATAGAAGAACTAAGGCTGGAGATAAATTACATTATAGAGATAACTAGATTCAAAAGTAGATAACAAAAAATTAGACTATCTTTAAATACATGAGTTTTTAGTCAGAAGTCCTATGACTTGAGGTATACTGCAAAAATTTAGAGGCAGCAAATTTCTAATTTAGGGAGGTTTGGAACAGAGTAAAAAAAAAGACAAATCTGTTTGTAGGAGAAAAGGGGTAATAAGGAAGCTTTCCAGAGCCTAGTGATCTAGCCGTAGAACTTTGAAAATTCCAATCTGTTATATTTGCAAGAACTAATATTTAATGTAGCTAAACTAAATGCTTGTAACATGGAATAAACTATTTTAGAGTAGCTTTTCCTTTGTTAATATTGGTAAAACTAGGTAACTAATAAGATGATCCTACTTGCATTTTTTGGTGTGTATGGAATGAAAGAAATAGAAGACGCTTTGGAATATCAACTCCAAATCAATCTTTGAAAATTAAATGTCTCTTATGGTTATACAGCTGGAGCACCTTATCCCCTGTAAACTCACGCGGCATCTTTTTGGATTTTGTTAACTCCCTATCCTTAACATAGGTCTCAATGTATGGAGTAACAAATTCTCTTTTGCTGTCAGAATTTTCTATAATATTTGTACTTTTTGCATCTTCTTGATGCTGTTTAATGATAACTCTTACTTCATCAATAAAAAAGAAAAAAGAAGAAGATGATCCTAGGCATATCTGCTTGTCTATCATCTGAACTATTTTCAAATGCATACAGTGGACATCGCATTGGCACAGCTGAAGTGGAATCTGCTCTAGTTTCACATCCTCAGTGTGTTGAAGCTGCTGTGGTTGGTGTGGAACATGAGGTACGTTACAAGTTTTTATTTCATTGTTTGCTCTGAAGTCGTTTAAATCCATTGTTCTTGGATATGTCATAACAGGTTAAAGGACAAGGAATATACGCATTTGTCACTTTGGCTGAAGGTGTTCCATATAGTGAGGAACTGAGAAAAAGTCTTGTTAAGGTTGTGAGAGAAAAGGTATGATTTTGCCTATTGCTCTTGTTAAATATGTTAAGGCAGATGGCCATCTCCCAAACAGAGTCGAAACTAGGACAGGTCATGTGGGTTCAATTTAACTCGGTACTTTCAGCTTGAACCATGAATACATATAAGAAGAAATTAAAATGTATACATATAATAAGAGCGTGTGACTTATTATGAACCCATTGACTCGTATACTAATAATAGGTTATATTTTACATGTCAGATTGGAGCATTTGCTGCACCAGACAAGATCCATTGGGCACCAGGTCTTCCAAAGACGAGGAGTGGGAAAATAATGAGAAGAATTTTGAGAAAAATTGCTTCCAAAAGCTTAGATGAGCTTGGAGACACAAGTACATTAGCAGATCCTACTGTGGTTGATCAGCTTATTGCACTTGCTGATCGCTGACGTTAATTAGAATTTGCGCCAAAGTCCTGTAAAGTTGCAAGTTCAGTTACATGACTTGTTTTGATAAGGAGTTCAATTACATCACACCCTTTTGGCTGCGGCCCTTCCTCAGACCTGCGTGAACGCGGAATGCTTTGTGCACCGGGCTGCCCTTTTAAGGAGTTCAATTACATAATTCTTTCCACTAAAAGCGGACGTTTGTTTATTTTTTCTCCTTCTGTGACATCACAATGTATGTATTTTGATAGTCTCTTTCGAAATTAATTCAAGCCTCCTCTAATCAATGTTGTGATACAATTGTTTGCGGTAAAAAACTTATCCACATCAAAACCCTACCATCTTATCATAGTTAAGTGATGTAAAAGGTGAGAAACTGAGAATACATGTAAATTGACCATGGGTTTAGCAAGAAAACTATATTTGCAAACACGTATCTATCGATTTGGTTTCCTGTAAACATTTACCCTTATGAGGACTCATGTGATCATGCTTTATGGACAAAATAATTAGTATTAAATATTAATATTGAAGAAACCATAACTTGTACGCCAAAACATTATCACCAACCAAATAAAAACTAAGACCTGCTTTCTTTTTTAAATTCATCATTTATCTTAAATTATTATCTTTATTTTTCACTGATTACTCTAAAAAATGAAAAATACTTTTACAGGCTACACCTCAAATTAAGTTTCATAATGAACTATGTTTTCAGTTGAAATGATCAATATACAGTATCATACTACATATTTTAAACTAAAGAAAACGACCGCTAAAGAAAATGACTGAAAAAAGGACTGAAACGATTTAAGAGTTATCTAATACTTAACAAATTATAGCTCTAGAAAATTAAGTAGTAAAAATTATTTTAATTTTAAAAAATATAAAGGGAGTTTGTTTTCCAAATATAACGGGATACACCGACCTAAAAAATTGGAAGAAGATTCTAGAGAAGATACGTAATTAAATTCCCTTTTGTCGTATTCAGTGGTCTTAGAGAAGATACGTAAAATCATAGTCAAAGATCACTTATATTGTTCCTTCTTCTTTTTGAATCTTCAATTCTTGGTGACAGTAACTTGGATGAATTCCTTAAGTGCAGAGCATAGGGTAAGACGTTAATATATTTACCCGTGCCCTTGTTTGTTAAGTTATTGTTAACTCTTACGACTTGTTTGGATGGCTACGTTGTTACACATCATATAGTTGTTACCCTAAATACAAATTGTTTTTATTAACTTTAAAATTTTATATATTGTATTAAACGTTGATGATGAAATGTCCTATTTTATGTGCATTGATTTCGTATGATCGCGTCGTTACCATATCACTTTTCTCTCTTCTATCCCTTAATAATTTTATGTCATCATTTACCCTATCTTTTCTATAATAAATCTATCTCATACTCTACTTTTTCTTGGTAATATTGTAAGTTCATTCTCCATATTACTAATATGTGTTATTATGAGACGACATGAAACAATTTGATCTAACAATAAAGTACAATACAATATGATACAATACACACTACTAGAAATTATTAGTTTTGCGTCACAGTTTGGAGACGAAATTCCCTCTCTAAAAGGTGTTTGGAGACGGAATTCCGTCTCTGCACGTCCTTCGCGAAAAAGCGCGTCGTTGGACAACTTGGAGACGGATGCAAAAGTCACTGGCACACTGACACATTCTTGGAGACGGCATTCCGTCTCCAAGAATGTGTCAGTGCGCACTGACTTTTGCACTTGGAGAGGGATAATTAATAATTAATTAATGCTTGGAGAGGGAATTAAATTTCGGTCATTCATGGCAGTAGCACTTACTGCACGATTCTTGTGCCCAAGGTTCATCAGATTCATTACATCAGAAGTTGATGTTACAGGAATAAGATTTGCATCAGGTACATTGAAACCCTTCTGGGAACTGTTACGAATTTCTACTGTATTTATAAGTTAAGTTCAAACATATAAGAGACCAACACGATAGAGAGTTAATACTAATATGAAAGAGCAAAGAAAGGAAAGGTTGCAAAAAGGATATTTTTTGTTAACACCATCTGTGGTAAGAAGATCTCTGACTTGCTCATTTTAATCTCAGCCATTTGAACTGAAATATCATAAGAAATAACATTTTTTCGCTGTTCAGAGATAAGGAATAGATCACTCAATGCCCTGTAATTCACACCAAGGGTCTCCTCCGTAAGATCTGATGGGCCAGTCTGTAGGTACAAAAATTAGGAACTATCAACATAATGTTTTTTCTTTCTATCAACCAAAAATTATCCACTTGGGGAAGATGAAGAAAACTTACTTGAATAAGTTGTTCGGATGGATTGGGGGGTGTTTTCGCCGGGGCAGGGAGTGTTTTCACCGGGGCAGGGAGTATTTCGCCGGGGCAGGGAGAATTTTCGAGAGGGGAGGGTTTTGTATTTTTGGGGAGATGAATCTGAAAGAATGAGAGACTGTGTATATTTTTAGAGTTGGAGACGGAATTCCGTCTCCAATCACTGACACGTTTTTTTGCTTTTTGGTTGGAGCTCTAAAAAATTTAATTAATTTTTTATTCCAACACTGATTGGAGACGGAGAGGGAATTCCGTCTCCAACCTTTTTATAGCTTTTTCATCAATTTCTTATAGTGACATTGCAGTACAATCATATGATAGTTATAAAATGAGACCATCCAAACAAGTTGTTAGGTTATACTTATATCGGGCTTCAATGCATGCAGGATGATTATATTGATGCACTGCAAGATGACATTCTGGTGGCTAAACGATCTAAATTGCAAATAAAAGAGGCTGCAAGAACGGTAAGACATTAATATATTTTCACATGCTATAGTTGGTTAAGTTGCTGATTGTTAGCTCATAGATTATATATACTGATATTGGGCATTAATGCACGCAGGATAATTGCATTGATGCATTGCCAGATGATATTCTGGTAGCTATTCTATCAAAAGTGCGATTTAGAGAGGCTGCAAGGACAAGTGTCCTTTCACGTCGTTGGAGAAGTGTTTGGAAATTTCTTAGCTGTTTGGATTTTGATGGTACAGAGAACATGAAACAGATTTACTTTAGATCAAACGTTGAAGCAGCAAGGCACAAGTACATTAATTGGGTGAACCAAATCTTGGAATATTCATATTTGGAGTCAAGTACTGTGGAGGAGCTAAGAATTGCTTTTAATTTGGGGGTAGAATCATACTAATGAGATTGATAAATGGATACGTTTTGCTATGGCCAAAAGGGTCAAGAGTTTAAAATTGGACTTTTCAACTCTATGGGGGTATAAATCCTCTTCCTTGTACACCTTTCAAGACTCATTGCTGCAATTGCCATGCATCATTTCTGGTTTTGGCAGCCTTACAGTCTTAAGCTTGAAAAGTGTTGATGTCTCGGGCGATACAGTTGCTTGTATTTTATCAAATTCGCCGTTGCTTGAAACGTTTACATTGCAAAAAGGCAAGATCTCTTCTGAGTCTAGTTGTCAAGGGTCCATCAGTACTCAAGTTAAAGCACTTGAAGATTGTGGAATGTTTTAAGTTAACAACTATTGAGATATCTGCAGAAAACTTAGTGTCTTTTAAATATCGGGGGACTCCTATAGACATATCTTATAGAAATCTTCCCTTGCTTTCGGAGTTTCTCATTGGAGGAAGCTATGCTGCGCATTGGATTTATGAGCTCGACCAATTATCATACTATTTGTCTCAACTACACACTCTTACTTTGAATCTATGTTACGTGGTTAGTCGTTCGTGTTATGCTATATGTTATCAGCTCGACCAATTGTCATACTCCTTTTTTTAATGGAGAGACTCTCACATTGTTTTCTCTGTCTTTGGCTAGTTACAGAGAGGATTTTATTCATTCCCTGCAAAGTTCCCTGAGTTTATCAATCTCAAGCATTTGGAATTGAGGTTTTTGGACTTCGATGATGCACGTCTCGCCTTTCTAGTTTTCCTCTTAGAAGCAACTCCGTACTTGTGTAGCTTGATGGTGAAGGTTAGTGATTACTTAACAGCATGACTTTTAAGGTATTTTCGTTAATTAGATATAGACAGTAAAGAAAAAAGTGGGAGCATAGTACTAAACTGGTACTCATTATGAAATAATCGGTGAATATATTTTGTGATGAGCATGAGAAAATAAGTGTGCACCCTGCTATGTTATGTATATGCAAGTTGTTAGATAGGACTAGCATTTTGAGTTGCAAGTCGTAAACTCATAAGCCATTGCTTGATTGACAACGTTGAACTATTGTTTAGGCACACTTTCCAACTCTAGCTATTTATGACTACCACTTAATCCCAAGCAAGTCGGCCTGTGTTATTGGAAACCTGTGGAGTTATCAGGTACGTTGTAACTAAAGATTTAATTTGTCCTTGCATTTATATTCTCTTATTTGTAGATTTGCATTGCTTAAACTTAAACCTCTTTATTTCATGACACAGCGTGTGGAAAGACATGCACATAAATATCTAAAGGTGATCGAACTTGTTGGCTGGATTGGAGAGGAAACTGATATGAAGCTTGCTACGTATCTATTGGAGATCGCTGTGTCACTTGACAAGATTATTATTGATCCCTGTTTTAATTACTACACGAAGAAAAGAACTTTTGGAGAGCGTTTACTAACAGAAGGTAGAAAAGAAGTTGTTAGGGAGCATGCCAGGCGGCAGCTGGGGTCAAAATTACCATTAGGGGCTAAGTTATTGACACGTTAAACATTTGTGATTCATTTCATTTTGCTTCCAACAAAGTGAGAAAGTTATATGCCCATAGTAGTTTATAAAAGTTGAGATCACTTATCGTTTTCATGATGGCCGTTCTACACGAGCACATTATTTGAAGGATCGATGGAGAGTGCCTTTAGTTTGTTACCTAAATTAGTTACTGGAACTTTTGATTATAATCCCTACAACATTTTAAGTGTACCCAAAAATTAATTTCCTATACCACAAAATGTTATTCTATTCCCACTCTAATATTGTGCACATCCGAAATAAGAGAAGTATCACTACTATCCTAAGAAAGCCCCCTTACTAAAATTTGAGAAGATCATATTTTTTGTATTAACTTATATCTAAACCCCTTATAGGAGCTAACTCCTCTTGTCTCATCTTTTTTTTTTTTTTTTTTTTTTTGGTGCAAAAGAGGATTATATCAATACTAGAATAGAGTTGGACCTGCTAAGGAGCTACTCAGAGCCACAATATTGTTATAGTTGGCTGATATGTTACATCCCAAAAAGGAAATTGTTCTAGTTGTAGAAGTACCATTCAAATCCTTAGTAAAACTATCTTGGGCTATTTGAGGAGGCCTAGCCATAATAAAAGGATCTAATCTAGTTGTAGCCCTGAGTCCCTCCTCTGCAAGGTTATTCGCTACCTCCTCTGCAAGGTTATTCGCTACTGCATTTTGTTCTCTGAAGCAATGTCTAACCTCCACCTTATGTAGTTGCTCCTTTAGTAACCTGCAATCATGAATGATAGGAGAGTAAGTAGCATTGCATGTATTTAACATTTCAAGCACTTCTATCGAGTCAGTCTCAATTAATATGAGGTAAGGTTATTGTCCAAGACAAGATTGAGGCCTTGACGTAAAGCAAGTAGCTCACTGTAAGTGTGAGTAGCTTTAGGAATGTGCATGTAAAAACCTACAATCCAGTGACCATTACTATTGCGAATGATACCACCAATCCCTCTTTTCCTATTGGAGCAAGCACCATCAATGTTGAGTTTATAACAACGGGGATTTGGAGGCAACCACTTGAGGACTAAATTAATGGTGTTGTTAGTTGGAGATGGAGGTTTAGTGACAAAAATATATTCACTCGTTCTGGTATGAACAAGGTTAATGGAAGCTTTATGGGTAAGGTTTTTGTGGTGGTTATTGGGGTTAAACCATATGTGCCACGATATATGGGGAAAAAAAATCTTGCCAACAATAAAAAAGATGGCATAGCAGATGTCTGAAAGCCTTTTAGATGATCTAGGAAATGATCTGTTGGTTGGAGCTTAAATTGGTGGTTGAATTATTAAGGCCCAAGGATTGCCACATATCACTAACAAGAGTACGGTGGAGTAAGATATGGTCAGTTCAACCATGTTGGGCATGATGAACAATGAGGTGAAATATTTATACCTATGTGATTGAGATATGTACGGGTAGGTAAATTATTATGATAAAGGATCAATAGGAAGTGTTTTATTTTATTTAGGGTTTTCAGTTTCTAGATCCAGGAGAAGTTTTTAGTAGTTTTAGGAGGTGGTTTAATAACCGGTCTGATGGATTTGCAAGTGAAATTACCAGTACGGTTAAGGTGCCAGATTGGCTATCCTCAAGGAATTTATGAAAAGGAATGGGGTTCTTTTGATCTCCTCAATGACTTATTTTGAAAAAATAAAAGAAATATTGTCAAGATTCCATATATGGTTACACATGATGTCGGGAACTTTTAAATTAAGGTCAGATTTATTAAAGGGGCCTTGAATTTGGCTTCTAATAGTTGAGGTGTTGGAGGACCATTTGTGAAACCAAAAAGAAGTGGTGTTACCATCGCCAATGCACCATCTAGACCCTATATCAAGAAAATTCCAGACCGGTAATATTCCTCCAAGTACTACTACCCTTAATGTTGGGGTTAATGTGATTTGGACGAAGATACTTTTTCAAAAGGACTTGACCCCAAAGCGTACAAGGAGAGGAGAATAATCGCCAAGCCAAACCTGTAAGAAAGCAAAGTTTTTTTGTTTCAACATTTACAACCAGTGGCCTAATAGTGTTCCAATTGATAAGATGTATTCTCTTATTATCAGTAGTCGAACCCCAAATAAAATCACGCTGGATTTTATCTATTTGATTATAAGTTTTTTTTGGCAATTTGTGAATTTGCATGACATAGTTCGGGGTGCTATTTAGAGTAGAATTGGCAAGAGTGACTCTCCCCGACATATTAAGGCACTTAATTTTCCAACTAGTAAGCCTCATATTCATTTTGTCAATGATGGTTTGGAAGTCAGATGGTTTGGGCCCATTGATTGGGAATGGGAAGCCAAGATACTTGCCAAAGTGCAAAGAGTGTTTCATGCTAAGATTAGCTGATAAAATAGCTATGACTGTTTCATCACAATACTTAGAAAAAATCACTCTTGACTTGGTCAAATTTATATTCTGTCCTAAAAGATTACAAAAATTATTTAGAGTGGCTATAATAGGATCACTATTTTTTGCTGGTAGCATGAACAAGCAAAGTTAAATCATCAGCAAAAAATAGGTGGGATAAGGGCGGGCCACTTCTAGTAAGCTTAATGGGGTTCCAACTACCAAGTTCAACTTGCTTAGTTATCTCTCTAGATAGCATTTCTAAGCAAATGATGAAAAGGAAAGGGGAAAGACCCCCCCCCCCCCCCCCCAACCTAATACCACGACTCCGGCCGACAAATCTAGTTTTGTTTTCATTAACAAGAATAGAAATAGTAGAGGTGCTAATAGAAGACATAATAAGATTAGTGATGTTAGTAGAAAAATTTAGGCAAAAAAATATAAGCAATATTACCTTTTTTCTTTAGAAAATGTTCATAGTTTCTTGGATGACAATGGCACTTCACTAGTCCTTCTATGTCGGATAAAGCTAAATTGGTTGGGACTAATGATGTTATCTAATAAAGGTTTAATTCAGTTAACAACTATTTTGGTGACAACTTTATAGAGGGTGTTACAGAGTAAAATACTTAAAAGGTCACTCAACTTTGAGAAATGTGTGACCAAAGTTACTTTGCTTTGAATTGTACTAATAAAGTCACTCAACTTAAGATAATTCTCACCAAAAGTCATTGTAACCGGATTTTGCACAATCATCTCACCGAAAATCTGACATGGCATTTTCATTTTTAATTATATATATATATGTGGCATACTTTATTTTCCATGTAGGATTTTATAATAAGTTGATTAACCCAACTCTTAATCCATAACCCATTTCTCTTCCACATCTTTTCGGATCCATCTCCTTTTTCAAAATGGATGGTCTAGATTTAATGAAGTAAAACTAAATGTTTGACCATGATTAGAAAAATATATCTTCCTACTTTAAATTCAAAGCATCTAACATATCTTATAATTTAGCAGCAAATTTCATCCCTCCTCCTAAATTATTTTTCGGTCTCCAAAATTTTCGTTTATTTATTGTTTTAATAAAACTTTGTTTTTGCTAATCCAATCTCAAACATATAACAGAAAACCAAAAGCAGTGTTAAACTATTTGCAAGTGATAACATCGTAAGGAATAGAATTAACACATTACTAAAAATCAGGGCTTTTCCGACCGCCTATACGGTCGGACAACGGTCGGCTAGGCGACCGTTGTCCGACCTAACAAGGCGGTCGGCTAAGTAGTGGTCGCTCACAGCCTTCCGACCGCCGCGGTCGGACGTCGGACCGCATCACGGTCGGACGGCGGTCGCCCAGTTTATAGGTGGAAAAAATAATGTTGAACTGGGCGACCGCAGCGGTGGGAGATTGCACAAAAACTGGAAAACTGGGCGACCGCAGCGGTGGGCCAGGCGACCGCAGCGGTGGGCCAGGCGACCGCTGCGGTGGGAAATTGCTTATTTCTGGGCTGATAATTGCCAAATTTCGGACCGCTGCGGTCGGTAGGCAGTGTAATACCTGCAATAAAAAACCTGCAATTAGAGCTACACCACCTGTAAAAAACAGAAAAAACAGCACCCAGAAGAAGATAAAGCTTCTCAAGCCTTAATAATAGTCTAAACAAGGCTTATTGCCTTTAAATAGAAAGTTTAACATTTTTGCATAACATATCCAATCCGAATAGTGATCCAAACAAGTTAAAACATGTCTAAAACAAGTCTAATACATCAACAGTCCATTATCACTACTCCGTTGCCTCAGAACTAGACTCAGCACCCGACTCAGAACCCGACTCAGAACCCGACTCAGAGCTGTATTGACGTTTGCTCTTGCCTTTCCCCCGGCTCTTGCTCTTGCTCTTGCTCTTGCTCTTGCTCTTGCTCTTGCCCTTGCCCTTGCCCTTGCCCTTCGTTCCCTTGTCCGCACCACCACACATAATGTTCTGCATCATTTCCCGCATGACTCTCAAATTTTCTTCATTGCGCAAACGGTCTTCTTCACTCTTTCTCCTAAGCTCTTCGATTTCATTGCGCAAAGAGGCTTCCACCGAGGGATCAATTGAACTAGCAGGAGGAGTGTAAGAGCCAAAACCTGGATTTAGACGTTCTGAGGCATACTGCGATCCAAGGCCGTAAGCACTTCCCTTCTTTACTCCGCCATTCACCTCCAACCATAGTGCGGTTTCCTCCTCTAGTGTCATTTCAGCTGGGGTACTGCTACCACACCCGGATGCCTGAGTCGCAATCCTTTCTTCATAGACCGCCATAGCCTTTTCCTGAAAAAAAAATTAATAACAAGAATTAGATTTACAAATATTGACGGATTTAATAAGTTTAAAAAATTGAACTTAATAACTTACATATAGCTCTTTAGCGCGTTCTTCGACCCACACTTCTTCTCCTTTTTTGTTTCTGTATATATGCCTCTTCTTAAACATTTCAGGCACACGAACTGGCCGCCCTTCTTGCCTTTCCTACAAAATTAAAAAGATAACAAGTTAGATAGAAAATTAATGTGAGTTACATAAAATAATACATACAATTAATTAATAAGTTACCAATATCATCCGCTGAGTCGCTGAGCTAACCGAACCCCCGGTGTGCAGCGATCCACCCTTTTCGGAGGCTCGTGCGGCTTTTCCTTGGGCGCTCCTCTTCTTAAATTCATCACTATCCCAATATTCTAGATATTTTGCCCAAACGTGATCGTATATCCACTCGGGCTTCTTTCCTTTGGCCCGACAATCATAAAGGTTACCTTTCACTCTATCTGCACATTTTCCAAGGAAATTGCTTTCGGCAATGTTATTAAATGCAGGATGCCATTTACACTTTGCCTGAAATAATTAAAAATATTAGATTTTTAAAAAAGTGACACTTAACAAAATTATTAAAAAATAAAATATAGTTATTACCTGAAAATCGTCAAACATGCCCATCTTTACCTTGGAGGGTACCCTACCCCAGGATGGCCATGGCTCAGTCCATCTAGCTTTAATGCATTTGGTGATTATGGGAGTAGCCAACATCGAGGGAGTAAAACTAGATAAAAATTTCTAGTGTTAATAAATATACTAAAAAATTAAACTTCATAGTAGGATTAAATACTTAAAAAATAACAAAAAATAATACTTACCCACGACTACCCTCAGGATAAAGCCTTACCCTCCCGTCATCATCATATGATCCTGCAGGACCAATGTAATAAGGCGAGCTCGGATCATAATACTTAATAGTAGGTGGTACCAAAGGGTCCACCGAGCTCGGATCAGAAGGAGTAGATGATGAAGGGGATGGTGACAGACTGGAAGATGGCTGAGGCATGGATGATGAACTGATGCCATACGGACGAACAACATAACCAGGCGATGTCGTAGAGGGCATGCCAGGGGGAAAGGCAGGAGGAGGAGTGAAAAAATCTGGAGCATATGCAGACGGAGGATGTGTAGGAAGCATATGAGGTACAAGTCCAGGAGGAGTAGTATGACCTGAGGCAGGCGAGGTACTTTGAACCTTTCTTTTCCCCCTAGCCTTCTCCGAAGATGACATATCTGTAAAATAAGCACAATAAATTAGCACAATATAATCAAATTATAATTTTTTATGGAATACATTTATAAAGTAGTGCAAATAATTGTAGTAAAGTAAAAACAACCAACTACGAACATGTCAATCATCATCATCCGCGTTAAGGTCATCGGCTATTTCCTCCTCTTCGCTCGTCTCATCGCTGTCAACAAATTCTTCCTCACTTGTTTCAACGTCATCCATATATTCATCCTCCTCGTTAGCCCTAGATGTTCCTTCTCCAAAATTAGAAGTGTTTTTTCTTCCTCTAACCACCGATTCATCAAACTGTTCATAGATGCCTTCACTATGTTGCAACTGGTCGGCTAATTCAATATCCACAATCAAGGGAACGGTAGATACCTCATTTTGATATGCAACATCTAATACATCATCTACTTCCACTCTTCCCACCGGCTTGCCTTTTAGAACAGCCCACCAATTGGCTTTGGATTTGGATTTGGATTTGGCTTTGTTCATTGTCGGTGGATAAGGAACGTACCACACTTGCTTCACATTCTGGGCAATGATGAAAGGATCATAATGTCCATATGACCTTTTGTGATTAACTTCAACTATTTTAGAACAGGGGTCTACCCTCGTACCCTTTGGACTCGGATCAAACCACTTGCAACGAAAAAGCACCAATTTTTTACGAGGCCAACCTACTGTAAACTCTATTTCTAAAATCTCCTCAATCACACCATAGTAATCAAAGTCTACATTCTGGTCACCAGTACCACCTTTCACACACACACCGGTGTTGTTTGTTTTCTTCCCCAAGGACCATTCTCTAGTATGGAACTTGTACCCATTAACAAAGTACTTAGACATCCTCTTGTATTTATAATAAGGCCCGTGAGATATATCATGCAACAATGGGAAGTTTATGCCGTTATCCGGATTAAGTACCTATATAAAGTTCAAGATAGTTGTACACATTAAACCAACATATATATATATATACCAAAAAACTTATGTATTTGTTTATGTAACGCTTACAAATTCTCTAAACCAATCTGAAAATTGTTCATAAACAGCAGAGGCGCCATATTCTCCAACAAAGTGACTGGATGATCCAAAAAATCTCATTAGTTAGATTACTGATAAAACTTGAATGTTAGGTTTTAAATACTTAAAAAGAAGCATACTTGTAAAAAGGAGTGACATCGGGACAATTCAACAAAACATGAGTTGTAGCTGCTTTTCTGTCCCGGTCATTTAACTTGCATACTTCGGTCATTAACTTTCCTCTACCAGGTTGATTGAATATAGAAAATGGTGGATAATTCGGATCATTGTTGTCTCCATCATCATGTCGATCCGGCCTATTTCGCAAACATGGTACATTTTGATCGAAATAATAAGAACAAAAATGAGAAGTTTCTCGAGCCAGATATGCCTCACATATGGACCCCTCAATTTGGTTCCTATTTTTCACGTCCCGCTTACACTTGCCAATAATTCTGCACAATACATTATATTAATTAATTTACTTAAGATGAATTAAAAAAAATGAGTCAAGGACTAATTTAAGAGACCTTACCTCTCAAAAGGATACATCCATCTACAGTGCACCGGGCCTCCCAATAGTGCCTCTTCCGCGAGGTGAATTGGAAGATGCTCCATTACATTAAAGAAACCAGGGGGAAAGATTTTTGTCAACTTAGTCGCGACAACAGGAAAGTTACTTTCCATCGACTTAAGATTCTCTTCCTTCAATGTCTTAGAACACAGCTCCTTAAAAAATAGGCTCGTCTCTGTAAGTGCTTTCCAAACATTATCAGGCAAGCCATTGAATGCAATTGGGAGCAAGTTTTCCATGAAGATGTGACAATCGTGGCTTTTCATGTGAGTCAATTTTCCTTCTGTCATATCAACACACCTTTCTAAGTTTGATGCATATCCATCAGGCATCCTCAAATTCTTGACCCAATCACAAATCATTCTTCTCTCATCCAATCCGAATGTGTAACTGGCCTTGGGAAGCCAAATCGTGTTGTCAACTTGAGATATGTGTAACTCAGGCCGCCTACAAAGTTCCTCAAGGTCCAACCTGGCCTTCACATTATCCTTTGTCTTGTTTCTGACATCCATCACAGTATTAAACACAGCCTCGAAAAAATTCTTCTCAATATGCATGGGATCCAGGTTATGTCGAAGAAGATTATTCTTCCAATAAGGCAACTCCCAAAAGATACTTTGTTTAGTCCAATTATGATCAATACCATAGCCAGGTGCTTTAGATGGTCGTTGGTCAGTTACCTTAGGATACACCTTAACCCTATCCCATATTTCTCGTCCAGACAACCTTCGCGGAGGCTCCTCGAAATCAACCTGATTCTTCATAAAAGCACTACTGTTAGCCCTAAACGGATGCTCCATTGGCAAGAATCGACGACAACAGTCGAACCATGTAATCTTACCACCATTTTTCAAAGTGAATGCTTTTGTATCTTCCATACAGTAAGGGCAAGCGAGCTTACCAGCAGTGGACCACCCAGACAACATTCCATAAGCTGGAAAGTCATTTATAGTCCACATCAAAGAAACATGCAGTTGAAAGTTCTGTTTCATTGATATATCATATGTTTCAACACCTTCATACCACAATACCGTTAACTCATCAATCAAAGGTTGCAAAAATACATCAATCGAGGCTTTCGGGTTATGTGGCCCTGGGATAATGCAATTCAAAAACAGATAAGGACTAGTCATGCACATTTCGGGCGGAAGATTGTACGGCGTGACAAATACGGGCCAACAAGAATAAGGTGTAGACGAGACATCAAAAGGAGTGAACCCATCTGAACATAGACCCAACCTTATGTTTCTTGGTTCACTAGCAAATGCCGGATACACCTGATCAAAATGTTTCCATGCCTGACCATCTGACGGATGGTTTAGAATGCCTGGCTGTTTCGTACGATCATGGTGCCATCTCATATGAGGAGCAGAACTCATCGACGCATACAACCTCTTTAACCTAGGTATAAGGGGTAAGTAATGCATCGACTTAACGGGTACCGGCTTCTTTTTAGGGTTTAAAACCGGCTTGTAACGAGGCTCCGCACAAAATTTACATTTATCTAATTCTGCATCATCCTTATAAAACAACATGCAACCGTTGACACAACAATGAATTCTCTGAGCAGAAAGACCTAACGTGGAAACCAACTTCTTAGTGTGGTAATAATTAGTTGGTAATGCCATGTTAGTCGGATTGAGATCATTCATAAGGTCAATGATGGAATCCATGGCTGCTTGACATATACTAAAATCAGATTTAATACTTAACAATCTAACAGCAACTGACAACTTGGAATGCACTGAGCCTTCGTACAATGGACGACTAGCTTCCTCCAACCGTTTATAGAAGAGCTTTGCCTCATCATTAGGAATGTGCTCAACATTTGGTTGCGATGTACTCGGTTGGGATTGCTCCTCTGGGTACATCCCAAAAGCATCATTAACCATATCGTTCATTCGATAATTATCAAGATCATTCTCCACAAACGGACCACTCCCACCGACATAAGCATCTTGAAAATGAACATCACCCCCCACATCCCTAGACTCTCCATGATAAACCCAAACAAAATAATCTGGCATAAAACCCTTCCTATAAAGATGCATTTCAACATCTTCCAAATTTTTTCCTTTTATGCACTGGCAGTCTACACAAGGACACTTAATCTGGCCCCACCGTATAAAATCATCAAGTGTTTTCGCTTTTTCAATAAAATTTTCAACACCTACTGCAAATTCTGCCCTCATCCCCCGCCGGCCGGGATTATTTCTATTATACATCCAACTACGACTTTCATTAACCATATCTACACAAAAATTACACGTTTCAGATGCATATTAAATTGCAAATATTTAAACAAACATTTCTTTGATACACAAACATTACTTTTATATTACTAACTAATTTGTTCTCTAAGATTATCATTTAGTAATTAATAACACTTCTCGTTTGCAACTTATATCTATTTATAATTCAAAATGATAAAACTATTTACTTATCTATACTTAGTTGGAGTAATCTAAAACTATTTGCAAACTATTCAACTTAGTTGTTGCTCACCACTTATTTGATGAAATGCCTCAAAGAATCTAACTACCAAACTACACTATACACCAACAATTCTATCTCAAAGCAATACAACAACAACAACAACAACAACAACACCATTAACAACATTCAACAACAACAACACTACTAAAGGAACCCATCAACAACAACCTATTCAAAGTGTACTATTCTCAATGGAACACCAACTTTTTCACTAAAACAACTCATTCAAAGTGTTACTTTCCAACCATAGAATCTTCTAAATGTGCATTCAATAACCCAATCATTTTTTTAACAACACCCAATTTTTCAATCAACCTAATTTTAACAATACCAACAAAAATGTCAAACTAGCTTCAACAATTCCCAAACCAAACAACAACACAATGTAACCTAGTTCACAACCAAATAGCAACTACTATGTCATGGATTAATTTCAAGAGCTAAAATTCAAACATAGGAAAAAATGACAAAAAACGAGCTAAAATTAAATTTAAAAAAAAAAAATTGGTGTTTCATCATAAAACTCACCTCAAGGGATGGTTTTGTACTCCACCACCACTAATGTACAATCCCCAACTTTGATAGATGGAAGAACTACAAAAAAAATAGATAAAAAAGTTAGGGTTTCGGATTTGGGGAAAAATTGAAGAAAACTATGAAAATTAAACTTACCAAGTTGTAGAGGAATGGAATTAAGAGATTAAGAGTAGTTTTTTAATAGATTTGGGTTGGATTTGGCTTTGGAATCGGGTTGAATGGAGAAAGAAAGAAAGGGGCGAAAGAGAGAGAAATGGGTTTTGGGTGAAATGAAAAACGGGCTGTATGCCCGTGCTGGTATACTTACTGCCCACCGACCGCACTCAGACCGCTGCGGTCGGACAAAAAATTTTAATTATTGTCCGACCGCGGCGGTCGGCTAAAAGTAAAAAAAAAAAAAAAAAATTATAATTCGATGAATTATCCCACCGCGTCGGTCGGACAACGTGCTCCAACCGAATTTCGGTCTGAAAATGCCTTATTTTTAGTAGTGACAAGACAAGATTTAATAATATCAATTTACTCAAATAACAATATAGAAATTCTTTTCACACAATCACATCAGTTAAAACTAGTTGCGAAGATAGTACCTAATATTCTGCTCATAGTTATTCACATTTTATCTTGGAAAGAAACTTTCCAACCAATTCATAATACTTATAGAAATCATATAGATCTTCTGCACTTCTATATCTTAAATAAGATGAGTTTGTTTAACAATTAATGTAATTTTTATTTAAAATGATTCTTAATTTTTTGAGTGCACATTGTCGAACAATAATAAAAAATTACTCCTATAAAGAATTAAACTAAAAAGAAAGGTTAAGTTTGAGATGATCGAAATTTAGGTTTGGAGGGGGGGGGGGGGGGGGGAGGAAATTTTGCTGCTAAATTATAGGATTCTTTAAGATAAATTGAATTTGAAATAGAAAGATATTTTGTCCAAACCATAGTTAAATACCTTTATTTACTCTATTAAATCTAGAACATTGGTTTTAAGGAGGGCCAAGTGTCATTCATCCAAATAAGAACTTTTGAAAATGGAGACACTAGATAAAATATATATTTAACTATCTATTATATTTAACTAATCTACCTATTATCTATTATATAAAATATATATTTAACTAATAGATTTGAAAAAAATAATGATTCTAACCATAACTAATTAGAGAGTTAAGTACTTGAAAGAGTAGTAAAGCTAATATTTCGACAGTACCCGTAGAAATTTAGCAATGACACAATATTCTATTATTGTAATAATTTAAAAGAACACTTTCCAAATCCTTAGAAAATAATTCAACTTATTATAAAATCCTATATGGAAAATAAAGTATGCCACATGTATATATAATTAAAAATGAAAATGCCATGTCAGATTTTCGGTGAGATGATTGTGCAAAATCTGGTTACAATGACTTTTGGTGAGAATTACCTTAAGTTGAGTGACTTTATTAGTACAATTCAAAGCAAAGTGACTTTGGTCACACATTTCTCAAAGTTGAGTGACCTTTTAAGTATTTTACTCGGGTGTTGCACGGACCAATTGGCTGAAAGTTTTTAACACTGTTGGCATTATCAAACTTAGGAATTAGACAAAAGTAGGTTTTATTAAGATCTGAAGGCACTTTGCTACTGGAAAAAAATTCATGTCATTGAGACAAAACAGTAGAACCAATAATATTCCAATATTTGGTGAAAAAGAATGGTTGTAAACCGTCTGAACCAGGAGATTTAAAAGGTTTAAATGATTTTGTAGCTTGAATAATTTTCAGATCTTGAAGAGGTTTGCCAAGAATATCCCTTTCAATATTGGAGAGAGCAGGCAATGAAGTAGAAACAGAATCCATGAGTAGTGATTTCACTACTTGTGAAAAGGTTTTCAAAATAATGAAGGACATGTTCTTCAATTTTATTTTTATAAAAAATAGTGTTTCCAAATTCATCTTTAAAAGAAACAATTTTGTTGACTCTACGACGATTCAGAGTATTTATATGAATTTTTTTTGTATTAGCATCTCCGTCGCAAAGCCACCTTATTCTATTCTTCATTTTCCAAAAAGCCTCTTCATTTCTTAAAATATCACTAAATTTCATATGAAAATTTTTCTCTAAGATTTTGAAGAAAAGAACTCGTCGGATAATGGATTGATTTTGGAATGCCAGTAAGTCTAGCTAAGATTTTTTTTTTTTTGGGTCAAAAATATTACCAAAAGTGTTCTTATTTCAAATTTTTACTTTATCCTTAAATATGTTACTAGCATCGCAAAAATTTAAAGTATTGTGCCGGGCATCTCTCACTACATTTACCAGGTCAGGGTGGTTACACCATATTTTTTTAAATCGAAAGGGTTTGGAAGTGAAATTGTTGGCATTATCTCGTCTAAGGAGGATTAGTAAAGGGTCGTGATCCGAGTAGACTCTAGGGAGATGGGAGAGTTGAGTTTGGACATAATTCAAGCCACTTGCTGTTAGCAAAACAATGATCCAAGCGCTTTAAAATAAGGCCTGTGCTAAATCGTTTATTAGTCAAAGTGTCTTGGCACCTTTAAACCCTGGATCTTTAAGGTGACAAGTATTAATACAATTCCAAAAAAAGATTAGATCTATTATTATTAATGTTCCTTTCTCCCCTTTAGTCATCAAAAGTAAGAATTTCATTAAAATCGCCACTCATGAGCCAAGGGATATTGTGACCGTGAGAAATACTAATAAGATTTTTTCATAATTTGACACGATTATTAAAATCATTACTAGCATATATTATAGAAAAAAGAAAACTAGTAGCTAAAAGATTTACCTTAGCCATTATGTGGATCTCTTGTCCACTAAGATGGACATCATCCAAGGTGACATACCTATTGTCATAGAGAATCACCATTCCTCCACTTCTTTGGTCGGCTGGAGCCTCAACCATATTAGTAAAATCAAAGTCATCTTTCAGAATGAGTGATCAGACATGTGAGTTTTCAAAAGGGTAACGAGGCAAGGCTTATGGTAGTTGAGAGTAGACCTAAAGTTCCTCCTAAAATCATCATTTTAGTCCCCTAACATTCAAAACAAGAAAGTAAGTTGCTCTATTCATTGGTAAATTTAGATTTTGGAGCGGTTGGCTCCCCAAATGAAAATTTGCATCCCACCTCTGTGCAATCTTGTTTACCTTCTAGGATGGTCTCATTACTATGGGAATCTTTCATGAACTTTGGTTTGTATGGTAGCTTATGTCGATCAAGCATTTGAAGAGAGTTGGAGGACAAAGAGAGACCTTCTTCGTCTCTAAGAGCTCGATGAAAATTAATACTATGATTTCTTGAAGGCTTGAAAGATTTATTTGAGCATTTTCTTGAGACTTCTAATTTCCTCCCTTTTGTCTTGGTTGTTTACTCCTAGTTCTAGTGTTTTGGCTTGAACTGATATTGTTAATTGGATACGTGGTCTGATGAAGTGATTCGTCAAGTTTGGACTCTGGTCCATATTCAAATGGAAATGCATCATCCGCTGAGGTCTCAATATCATCCATGCATTGAGAATTTGGATTTTGAAATGGTTTGTTATCAGAAGGTAGTAAAGTAGGACCAAGAGATGAAGTTTACAAGTTCATTGATGTGGTATCGATTTGCATACCTAAACGGCTTAAAACTTGGCCTTTGGAGTCAGTTAGACAGGTGGGGTAGAAGTTGGAGCTATGGTGAGAGTTTAGTCTTGAGAAGAAACCACAGTAGAAGTTTTATGGGTGGTATTAATTATGATATTAGGATTGCAGATGGGAGATGCTGAAATAGAAGTGACAATGTTAGTAATTGCGTCTTCCTTAAACGTTTGGCTAGGGGAAAATTGATTATTTGATTCTTTTAGAGTTCTAGGATGATGATTTGGGGAATTCTCTTCTAAATAAGAAATAGTTTGAGTTTCTAATACAGAGAAGCTATTACCAATGTCACAGTGTGCTCGTTGTGAATTAAGTTGCGAGCAGAATGAGTTTTTTCTTTGAAAATAAATTTTTGGGTATCAAGGTACTTACTAGTATTTGCATCGAATATTTTAACATTAATACCTTGGTCCTGTTTCACAACTTTGGTTTGCCCTTGATTAGAGGGTGCTTTATGAGTTATGCTCATTTTCCTCCATCTAGGAAAAGTGACAGTCTTCCATTCATTGTTCTGCTTAGAGCCTTGCAACAGAACATAAACTTGATTATTAGATGGGTTAGAAAGCACACTTACCTTGCTTTCCTTTAGTGTTGAGTAGGAGCAAGAGGTTTTAATGTGTCCAATCCTTCCACAATCTGTACATAAAATATTTTCTCCTTCATATGCGATATGTTGTATGTAGGAACCAACATGCACATGTGTTTTGACAGGGGTTTTAACGAAAACTTCAACACAAATACGAGCATAACAACCTCTTAGTGTAGAAGAGGTACAAGTATAAATTTTTAGTAATTTGCCCACTTTACTACCAATTTTCTTTCAAATTTCATGATCGTAAAATTCAGTTGGTAGTTGTGGTAAGCGAATCCAAACAGCTTAGTATGTGAGTTTAGCGGCAGATACCACAAAGTTAGGTTCCCATCTCTTAACGGATAGGAAGAAACCATTAATGAACCAAGGTCCATTTTGAAGAGCTTTAAGCATATTTTCTTCACTAGTTTTCCATAGATCTCGGGTTCTTTTCTTGATGTACTGATGATTTATTCTTTTTCCAAAAAGTTTGACTATGACAGAAAAACTCCTCGGTTGATAAATGCAAAATTTTTCTTCAGGAGATAGATGAATTGCATCATCAGTGCCTTAGAGGTTTGAGATTTTTTTCAACCATCTCACAGATATCATTATTACTCCCTTATGTGGCACCATTTGACTAGCACAGAGTTTAAGAAAATAGAGGTTGACCTTGTTAAGTATCAATTTTACAATTGAAAAAGTAAGAGAGAGAAGATTTGAGTAATAAAAAAGTTGTTGGTAGGTTTAAAAATATGTAGGGCCCAACAAGGGTAAAATAGAGATGATGCATTAAATAGTTGTCAAATAAGGAAAGGTGTCACTTATTTTGGGACAAACAAAAAAGAAAATGGTGCCACATAAATTGAAACGGATGGAGTATAAGTATATTGGTTGAAGGTGGAAGATTTTTTTGATGGAACTGTAGTAACTAAAGTTTGTAAAAAAGTAGGACTATTTGTATTGTCTTCTTTAATTAATGGTAGATCTGGTGGTTTTGGAGGTATATTCATAGCCATATGGGGGGGGGGGGGGGTGAACAAAGTTAGATTGGAAATTTTTTTTACAGAGAAGCTAGAGAATTTCTCTCTCTAGCACCGCTAGCAGATTTCACTTTCTCTTATCTCATCCCGTTATTTATTATCTTTTTTTTTTCTTATATTGCAACTCTGAAAAAATGTAGGAGATAACTCCTTCATGTAGTATATTAATGGTATATATCCGACATATTCTATTTATAGACAATATACCATTGTGGTACATATTAAATAAGAATGATATAAATCAAGTATACTATAAGTATAAAAAGAGTATACGTGACTCAATTGCCTATATAAGTATACAAATACAATACCCCAAACATGCTATATAATATACTATTGAATTATACATTCATAGCTATGGTTATTCATGTTTTGCCTATGCATTTGGTTGCCTCTGGATACTATAAGTAGTTTATCAGTAAATTAGGTAAGAAGCGGGTGGAACAAAGATAAATTTTGTGGAATAAATTTAGGAGACACAATTTGGGAGAAAGAGTAATAGGTCTGAAAAAGAAATCTCTATCTTTTTTTGGACTAAGTAGTTTTAAATTGGATGTGGAAAGTGGCACCGAGGGTGATTAAATCTTTAAAAATGGTAAAATGTGGTACCCAAGTAATTAAATTTTAAAAAATGGTAATAAAGCGTTAATAAATTTTTACAAGTAATGTATCATGTAAATTTTCCCACTATGTTATAAATACTACGGAAAAGGGTCAAGTTTGTCCCTATTTGGCTTACTTTTAACTCTTCATCCACTTATTGGTCCCTCAATACCCTTGCCATCGATCAAAAGATCCATCAATACCCTTGAAGTTATTTTTTAGCTAAAAAATACCCCCTCCATCTAACAGGAAAATGACTTGGCATGGTGGTGTACATGTGGCACTCCACCGTTGATCAATATGGAATCAAAAAATCAAATAAGCCACCATTCATCAACTAAACTCAACCCACCCCATAAACCCAATATACACAACTCCTCCCTATTTTAAAAAATATTAATTACTAGTCGCTTCATGCTTGAATTTTAAATTATTCAATCATAAAATTGATCTTGCATTGTTCAATCATATAATGCACGTCTTCAAAATCCTAATGAAGATAAACATTTCATGAGATGTTTTATGTTGTTCCATGAAAGTTAGTCCCTTCACCTTCGAATGGGTACTCAAATGTTAATGAAACCCCTAGATTTTGTGACAAACTTGGGGCAATTGAAAACTAATTAACTAATCTATACTTGGAGCAAGATAGAAACTGTTGGTTGCTTTGATCGAAGCTCCAAGAATATATTGAAGAAGATGAACAGTATCTGAAAATAGGGGGCGGGTTGCGTATCTTGGTTTTATGGGGTAGGTTGGATTTAGTAGATGGATGGTGGCTTATTCGGTTTTTTGTTTCCACATGGACCAATGATGGAGTGCCACATGTACACTACCATGCCAAGTCATTTTTCTGTTAGATGAAGGGGTATTTTTGAGCTACAAAAATAACTTTAAGGATATCGATGGACCTATAGGTGGATGGCAAGGGTATTGAGGGACCAGTAAGTAGATGAAGGGTAAAAGTAAACAAAAAAAATTAATTCTGAATTAGGACACAAGTAACAACAACAACAGGTTTTACTATAAAAGAATTCTACTGTATAAAGACTTTAAATTTAACAACACCAACATAAAGAAGAAGAATAGTAATGTATAAACTATAGTCAAATATCACTAAATTTAATTTTGCAAACATCATGAAACAACTCGATGATGGAAATTGGAATATTATTGTTCCTTCATTATTTTTTGAATTTTTGGTGACAGTAACTGAGCTTTGTGTCATTTATACTCTTGCATTGGATACAATTCGATGAATTCCTCGAGTACAGCAGAGGACAGGGTGAGATGTTAATACTTTTTTTCCGTGGATGTTACTGGTTACAATTTATTGTTATTATTGTTAGCTCTTTATCATATCATATATTACTATAAAAGCATGTCCTCAAAAAGCTTAAAAGTCAGATTACCTATTTGCCCTTATAAAGTAACTAAAATACCTGATAAGGAAAACAAAAGGTAACACCCAATCAAATAACCTAACACCTAATCTGACTGTAAAAATAAAAAAAACACCCCCTCAAAGAGTTACCACCGTTCTATATTTTGCCTTCAAGTTTCAATAGTTGCCACCTTTTCCTATATATCAGTTCAAGTTTAGAGGTCTTTGATTTCACTTAAAAATCTCTCCACTCCTTCATAACTCTGATTTCATTACATGGTTAGGGAAAGAGAGTTGTTTACTTGATATGACTAACGTGAAGAAAGGGACATGCTGGTCACCCCAGCAAAGTATCACACATTAATATTACTTATAGATGTATATGTGATGAACTAAAGATTTTGTGCATGATATACACACTAAAATATAGAAAAAACAAGGTTTGAGTATTTAAAAAAGCGCAACCAATCTTGAGAAGAGAAGTATTCCAAGGTACAATTGACATTGTAAAGGCCGAATGATAAAGTTGATAAAATATTTGCTTCTGCCATTGTCTATTGGAGCAATCAAATTTGAAAAGCAAGATATACCAAAGTTTAATTGATAGAATTATGTCCTACAAAAACGGTGACAGAGTTGAGCACAAAATAGAGAGTATGTCAGTTGACTTTATACATAGAAGGTTTTTAAGATTATTCGACCTTTGGATATACTTCAGTATGTAATTCGTAACTACAACAAACGTTTTTCGAGTAATTAAGTATGTATCTTATAAATTATTAAGGTGTACAAGTACACGTGCAAATTAGTGTGTATCCCTCTTGTTTTGATGATGTCTTTTACCAAAATACATCATTTTTGGACGCTATATCACAATAAACTGCATGATTTTCAGGTGCAACGCACGTGTCAAGTAACTAGTTTATACTAAAGGACTGAAACAATTTAAGAGGTTATCTAAGTAACAGATTATAGAAAATTAAGTAATAAAAATTACTCCCTCCGGTCCATATTATTTGATTTTTTGGTTGTTTTACGTAGATTAAGAAATTCACCTTTTAATATTAATTAAAAAGGCTATTTACGAAATTAATCTTGGTCTCTTTCAAATTTACTTATAGAAATTTGTGAAGACTTTTAAAAAATGTATTTAGATCATTTATTTACAAGGGTGTATTTGGAAAGAACTATCTAAAAGCTTCTTGAACTTTGAACAAATCAATTATTTTGGACCAAGGATAAAAGGCCAAAAAATCAAATAAAGTGGAACGGAGGGAGTATTATTTACAAAACATATAAAGGGAGTTTGTTTTCCAACAATAACGGGATCCACCGACTAAAAAGATGGAGGATGATTCTGATGGGCCCAAACAGCTCACAAATTTAAGTGAAGCTAGGTTTGTCACACAGAAAAACTAGTACGTAATTAAACTCCTTTTTTCGTTTTCAGTGGTCTTGGAGAAGATACGTAAAATCGTAGTCAAAGATCACTTAATTCGATGAATTCCTTGAGTGCAGAGCATAGGGTAAGACATTAATACTATATTTTCCCGGGCTCTTGTTGTTTAAGTTGTCGACTGTTAGCTCTTGCGGCTTGTTTGAATGGTTGTTAATGATCATATCGTTTCGTATTGTTACTCTAAATATAAATTATTTTATTTATTTTAAAATATAGTAATATATTGTATGGTTAAATTGTATATTGTCTTGTTAAGTTGATGAATCAAGTTTCTCTCCTCTTTCTCACCATTTACTTTACATTTAATTTGTATGATAAATTAATCTCGTACTCTACTTTTTTCTTGGTAATATTGTAAGTCCATTTTTCATATTACTAGTGTTTATTATTATGAAACGACGCGAAACAATTCTATCTAACAATACAGTACAATACAATACGATACGATCATATGATATGTTATAGACCATCCAAACAAGTTGTTAAGTTATACTTATATCGGGCTTCAATTCATGCAGGATGATTATATTGATGCACTGCAAGATGACATTCTGGTGGCTAAACTATCTAAATCGCAAATAAAAGAGGCTGCAAGAACTGTAAGACATTAATATATTTTCCCATACTGTAGTTGGTTAAGTTGCTGATTGTTAGCTCATAGATTATATATACTGATATTGGGCATTAATGCACGCAGGATAATTGCATTGATGCATTGCCAGATGATATTCTGGTAGCTATTCTATCAAAACTGCAATTTAAAGAGGCTGTAAGGACAAGTGTCCTTTCACGTCGTTGGGAAAGTGTTTGGAAATTTCTTAGCTGTTTGGATTTTGATGCTACAGAGAACATGAAACGGATTTACTTTATATCAGACATTGAAGCAGGAAGGCGCAAGTACATCAATTGGGTGAACCAAATGTTGGAATATTCATGTATGGAGTCGAGTACTGTGGAGGAGCTAAGAATAGCTTTAAATTTGGGGGAGAATCATGCTAATGAGATTGATAAATGGATATGTTTTGCTATGGCCAAAAGGGTCAAGTGTTTAAAATTGGACTTTTCAACTCTATGCGAGTATTCCTCTTCCTTGTACACCTTTCAAGACTCATTGCTGCAATTGCCATGCATCATTTCTGGTTTTGGCAGCCTTACAGTCTTAAGCTTGAAAGGTGTTGACGTCTCGGGCGATACAGTTGCTTGTATTTTATCAAATTCGCCGTTGCTTGAAACGTTTACATTGCAAAAGGCAAGATCTCTTCTGAGTTTAGTTGTCAAGGGTCCATCAGTACTCAAGTTAAAGCACTTGAAGATTGTGGACTGTTTAAAGTTAACGACTCTTGAGATATCTGCAGAAAACTTAGTGTCTTTTAAATATCGGGGGACTCCAATAGACATATCTTATAGAAATCTTCCCTTGCTTTCGGAGTTTCTCATTGGAGGAAGCTATGCTGCGCATTGGATTTATGAGCTCGACCAATTGTCATACTATTTGTCTCAACTACACACTCTTACTTTGAATCTATGTTACGTGGTTAGTCGTTCATGTTTGCTATATTATCTAAAGATAATACTCCTTTTTTTAATGGAGAAACTCTCACAGTGTTTTCTTTATTTTTGGCTTGTTACAGAGAAAAGGATTTTATTCATTCCCTGCAAAGTTCCCTGAGTTTATCAATCTCAAGCATTTGGAGTTGAGGTTTTTGGACTTCGATGATTCATGTCTCGCCTTTATAGTTTTCCTCTTAGAAGCAACTCCGTACTTGTGTAGCTTGATGGTGAAGGTTAGTGATTACTTAACAGCATGACTTTTAAGGTAGTAGTTACGTTAATTAGATATTGACAGCAAAGGAAAAAGAGGGAGCATAGTATTAAACTGGTACTCATCATGAAATAATCGATGAATTTATTTTGTGATGAGCACGAGGAATTAGTGTGCACCTCGCTATGTTATGTATATGCAAGTTGTTAGATAGGACTAGCATTTTGAGTTGCAAGTCGTAAACTCATAAGCCATTGCTTGATTGACAACGTTGAACTATTGTTTAGGCACAGGTTCCAACTCTAGCTGTTGGTAGTTGTTATAACTACCACTTAATCCCAAGCAAGTCGGACTGTGTTATTGGAAACCTGTGGAGTTATCAGGTACGTTGTACCTGAAGAATTAATTTGTCCTTGCATTTATATTCCCTTATTTGTAGATTTGCATTGCTTAATTTAAACCTCTTTATTTCATGACAGCGTGTGGAAAGACGTGCACATAAATATCTAAAGGTGATCGAACTTGTTGGCTGGACTGTAAAGGAAACTGATGTGAAGCTTGCTACGTATCTATTGGAGATCGCTGTGTCACTTGACAAGATTATTATTGATCCCTGTTTTAATAACTACAAGAAGAAGAGAACTTTTGGAGAGAGTTTACCAACAGAAGGTAGAAAAGAAGTTGTTAGGGAGCATGCCAGGCGGCAGCTGGGTTCAAAATTACCATTAGGGGCTAAGTTATTGACACGTTAAACATTTGTGATTCATTTCATTTTGCTTCCAACAAAGTGAGAAAGTTATGTATGCCCATTGTAGTTATACAAGTTGGCTGTTCTACACGAGAACATTATGTGAATGTGATGGATGGTGCCTTCGTTTAATTTTAGGGTTGGGTTTGGGTTGATCTTGGCAGTGGTGTGGTGGTGCTGGCTATGGAAGTGTGGATTGCGGTGTAGGCGAGAGATATGACAAAATATGGAATGCTGAGATTTTTTGCTTTTAAGTGAAACAAAAAGATATGACAATGTGTCTTAAAATTATTTGATGAGGAAGTTGAACAATATTCATGTGGCAGTGAGTATTTAAAACTGTGTATTGATCAAGTAGGATTGTTAAAACGACAAAAGGCGACCCGAGTTTAAAATTGAGTACAAGTTTATAGCAGGTCGTTAATGTATTCTGCTTTTTCTTTTAATTCGTTACCTTAGTTATTTATACTAGTTTCTTTAAGCTTTCATTAAAAATAACATATACTTGTTATAAGGTATATTAACTAAAAACAAATTCACTATAAAATATGCTTTCACTACTAAAATATCCGGCTTTTTCAACCGCCGTATTTCGACCGAAAATCGGTCGAACCACTATTTTGACCGACTTTCGGTCGAAGAATTAATTTTTTTTTTTTAAAAGGTTTCGAATCGGTCGAAACTGTGGTTCCCCCCTCCCCCCCCCTCCCCCCCGCTTTATTACACGGCAGACCCCCTTTCCCCATTTCATCTTCTTCTCCAAACACACATATACTCTCTATACCTCCTCCCCCCCCCCCCCAAACCTCTATACCCGAAAACCACCATAACCCACCCCAAATTTAAAAATAAAACACATTCTACCCTCCTAAAAACTACTTATAACAACAAATTCAAGGTAAATTCTTAGTTTTAGTGTTATTTTAATTATTTTCTAAAACTTAAACCCTAACTTTTTAACTCAATTTTTTTGTAGTTCTTAAGCATATAACTAGTGGGGAATCATAATTAAGTGCTATTGGAGCACAAATCAACCTTGAGGTGAGTTTTTTGTTATTTTTTATTGTAGTTATTGTTGATGTCGAAGAACTTGTTTGGTGTTGTTAGCTCTTATAAAGTTAGGTTTGTGTCGTTTGGGATTGTTGTAGTTGTTGGGGATTGTTGGAATTGTTTGGTAGTGGTGTTTGGAATGTGTTGTTGTTTTGGTATTGTTGAAAAGATGAACATGTCATGCCTAAAACAAATAAGTTTTTGTTGGTTTGAATTGCTTTTATAATGGTAATTAATAGGGTTTAGAAGGAAATATTGTTTGTTTGGGGCATTTCATCAAACAAGTTGCGAGCATTAACAAACCCGACCACATTAATCTTGTTATAGTGATTACAAAAAAGTGGCAAGCTAAGATAAAAAATTTATTGCGTTAGGCATAGCATGACATAAAACTTTATAATTTAGTAATTAAAAATTGATAATCTTATATTTAAAAAAAATCATACATATTGTTTCTCAATCTTGCAATGTTTGTGTAGATATGGACATTAATCGACGTCGTTTGTGGATGGATAATAGAAATTTTCCCGAGCGGCGGGGGTTGAAGCCTTCGTTTGTAGCGGGTGTTAAGGAATTTCTTGATAATGTCCGTACAACAGACGATTATTTAAGGCATGACAAAATTAAGTGTCCATGTGAAAAATGCAAATGCGTAAAGACACAAGATTTGACGAAAGTAGAGATACATCTTTATAAGAAGGAGTTTATGCCAAATTACTATGTTTGATATAATCATGGAGAGCCGTGGGATTTGCAGGAGCACCTTCAAAATCTAGAAAATATTCATGGCGGTAGGAGTTCTCCGGTTGTGGAACCAGACCTTAATAATTATAGAATGGAGGATATGGTACATGATGCTTTTGGGATGTACCCGGATAATGATCCCCTGCAGCCGGGTACATCACAGCCAAACATTGAGCACATTCCCAATGCTGAGGCAAATCAATTCTATAAACAGTTGGAGGAAGCAGGTCGTCCATTGTATGAGGGCTCGGTGCATTCCCAGTTGTCGGTTGCTGTTAGATTGCTAAGTATCAAATCAGATTTTAGTATTTCTCAAGCTGCCATGGATTCCATCATTGGCCTTATGAATGAACTCAATCCGACTAAGGTGCCGCATTCGCTTCCTACAAGAGCCCCTGCAGGATATGATCCAGATTTTTTCAGGCCCCCTGGCCCGTCTCAGTTGCATCCTGGTTGGCGGCATGACTTCAGTAGTTATGACATGATTGAGACCCATGCCGTTCCCACACAGGGCGATCCCCCACAAGGCGATCCCACACAGTCCCCTGCTAGATCTACTCTGTCTGGGTCTACTCAGCCGCCTTCAGACCCATCTAGCACTACCGGCCCATCGGTCCAGCAGGAGATCATGTACTATGATCCGAGATCGCCCTATTACATCGGTGAGCCTGGCACATGGGAAGGAGGGCGGATAATTATTTATCCCGAGGGAGATAACATGTAAGTATCTTATTTTTTAAGTTCTTATCTATTTAATAATTAGTTAACGTTTAATTGTTAGTATTTCTATTAACGCTTGTGATTTTTATGTAGCTTTTGCCCCAACACTGATGCTACTCCGATACTGACGAGATGCATGAGATCTCAATAGAAAGAATAGTGGCCAACCTGGGGCGCGGTGCCCCCTCATGTAAAGCAGCGGATAATGCAGACTTTTGAGGTGATAAATATGCATCAGGTTTATTACTAATTGCGGTTTTTCTAATGATTATGTTTAAATAAAATATTTTGATATTATTTCAGGCTGAGTGTAAGTTGCATCCGGCTCTGGACTATAAATTTCGTTCCAACTTCCCAAAGAAATGCGGTGTTTTATTCAAGAACGCAATGTATATTGCGCGTAAAAAAAGAAAAATGCCCGGCTTCCTCTATGATCATCAATAGAAAGAGCTGCAGCAATATTGGGAGACTCCCGAATTCTTGAAGAAGAGCGAACAAGGGAAGAAAGCGCTAGCATCAAGTAAGAGTGGATCGCTCCATACCGGTGGCTCAGTTAGCGCTGCGACACATAAGATGCGATTGGTAAAGTAATTTAATTTATATGAATTACTATAATCGTTTATTTTTTATCTAACTTGTTCTCTTCTATAATTTGTTGGAAAAGAAAGAAAAGCGGACAATTCCAATCCCTGAAATGTACAAGATCCGACATATCAAGAATGATAAAAAGGGCGGAGAAGTCTGGGTCGAGCCCCGCGCAAAAGAGGCCTGGGTAAGTTATTAAATTCAAACTTTTTCCTTAGCCGATCCTTCAACGTTTATACTTCATATTTGAACCGTTGATATATTTCTGTTTTTCAGGAAAGAGCTACAAAGGCCGTTGAAGAGTGGACCTCGACTCAACAATCTGAATGCGGAAGCAGTACCCCAGTTCCCCTAACGCTCGAGCAAGAAACCAATTTATGGTTGGAGGTTAATGGATGGGTGAAGAAGTGGTCCGCATATGGCCTTGCAACACTCTATTCATCAGATAAGCATAAGTCAAACTATTTGGGCTCGTGTGCTACTGCTCCTTCAAGCTCTGCTGATCCTGAGGAAATGGCTCGGGTGAAAGAGGAGATCGCAGAGCTCAGGAGACAATATGAAGCTATGCGCATAGCAAATAAGGCTCATCAAAGAGAAATGCAAGAAATGTTGCAAAAGCTCCTTAAGCGCAGAAAAAAATCCAAAGGAAAGCGAAAGAGCAGACGTCGACACAGTTCGTCGTCTGAGTCTGATGCCGAGTCTGGTTCGGGTTCTAGGCAGTAGTGATAGTTGAACCATAAACTGTGTGTTAAGTTTATTTGATAATTGTAACACTATTACTGATGTTGATCGACTTGTTTCTATTGTTTGGCTTGTTAGCCTTGTTGAATATCGTTTATGAATCTGTTTTGGCTGGTTTTGCTGCGTGTTCTGGGTGTTGCTGAATTTACAGGTGGTGTAGAACTGATTGCAGATTTTATATTGCAGGTTTTACAGATTTTCGACCGATTTTCGGTCGAAAAGTTGGTCAAAATGTTTTACCAACATTTCGACCGAAAGTCGATCGAAAGGCCCTTCGACCGAAAGTCGGTCGAAAGGTGGACCGGCTTTCGACCGACTTTCGGTCGAAGAACTCGTCATTTAAGAAAGTCGGTCGACCGACTGTCGGTCGAAATTTCGACCGGTGTCGGTCGACACTCTATTTTCGACCATCATTTATTTGACCACCGCAATTGGTCGAAGATCGGTCGAAATGTCGACCGTTATCCGACCGATCTGGCGGTCGGAAAAGCTGATTTTTCTAGTAATGTCCGACCTTAAACGGACTAGTACACTCAAATAAAATTCCTATATTGTTCAAATAAGTGAGGATTTAACAGCCAGAACAGAGGGTCTTTCCCATCTTTAAATTCATTATTACCTTACAAAAATGTTTTAGAACATCTTCAGAGCTCAAGAAATTAACAATGTAAATTATTACTGTTTATTTTGAAGAAAAAAAAAGACATAAAACAGAAAGTTACATTAAAACCTAATAAAATGGGATGTAAAACTCAAAAGTCAAAGGAAGCCAAAATTAGAAAAAGCGGAGGTGCAAAGATTTTAACGTGCTCTATAAATACTCTATCGTTAAAAAAAAAATAATAAATAAATAAATAATAATAATAATAATAATAATAATAATAATAATAATAATAATAATAATAATAATAATAATAATAATTCTGAAGAGCCTAAACAACTGAGAGTTCAACTAGAACTAGAATAGGTTTTACTATAAAAAATTCTACTGTTGTGTAAACACTTAAAATTGGGACCCATGTAACAACAACATAACCAGTTGAGCTATGGGGGACTAATAAGTACAGAAAGAAGAATAGTAAGTACAAGAAACAAGGGTTTTGTGGGTGAGAGGGACTTTCTAGTCTCTTAAATAAGAAAAGGGGACAAAGTCTTTAAGAATTGGGTGAGGGGGACACTTTTAAAATTAATACTAATGACTAATATTTTAAAAGCCCCCAAGTTTTTTTATTTGCACAAAGCCCCCCATCTTCTCATCTCCCCTCCCCAGCCCCCCAGCCTCCAGTTGGACCCCCACCCCCATCACCCCCACCCCTCTGCCCATCCACCACTCCACCTCCACCCTCCACCACTCTCCACCGCCACCTTCTACCACACACCACCACCTTCTACCACCCTCCACCACTCACCGCCATCTCCTACCACCCACCACTATCTTCTACGACCCTCCACCACCAACCACCACCTTCTACCACCCTCCACCACCACCCCACCATCATCCACCACTCTAATAAAAGGATGTGTACACATCAGTCGAGATGTGTACACATATATTATATGTGTACACATTTCCACTAATGTGTACACATCTTTTCCAGCCGTGAAAATATTTTCAAAATTATATAAGCATATAAAAAATATTTTTACACATTCGAAAATATGTGTAAAATTACTAGAATTAAAAAAAATATGAAAAAGAATGAAACGGGGACAAAGAAGAAGAAAAAGGAGAAGAACGAAAAAAATTAAATGAATACTAAGAAGAGAAGAAAATAGAGACGAAAATAAAGAAAGAAAAATAACAAGAATGGTAAAGAAATAAAATTTGAAAAGAAAGCTAGAAGAAAGAAGGAGAAGGAAGAAGAAAAAAGAGGGAGAAAGAAGAAAGAGAGAGAAATAAAAGTGTAAAATGATTTGAATAGGTGATAAAGTAAAAGTAGGTGGGAGGGAGGGAAAATGAAATGTTTGAAATTTTTTGAATTGTGGGGCTTTTTTGTAAATTTCGGAAATATTTTTCATACCCATAAGTTTTAACTATTACAATTCGGCCCTCACTTAAGTTAATTAATTTTTTGTCCCCTTTTCTTTATTTGAAACTTGAGAGGACCCTATGCCTCTTTTTTCACTACATGCTCTTTTTTCTGCTTAGGGTACTTCTATAGTTCTATTAGTATCTGCTTATAAAGGAAAAAATATCAGAATTTTTCAGTCTGCCTAAGTTAATGTTGAAAGTCTGAACTTGATGACCTTCTCAGAAATAAAGTAATCATCTAGATTCTTATATTAGTCTAGTTTTACGTCCCAATTTGTTTTTACGTCACTTGTTGCATAAATGCTTAGAAAGTATTTAATGTTTAAACCATAGTCAAAGATCACTAAATTTGATTTTGCAAGCAACATGAAACAACTATATTTAGGGCCAGGCAGAAGGAATAATTGCTTTTTTCCACCAGAGGATGGAAAATTGGAATATTATTGTTCCTTTATTTATTCGTTTTTGAATTTTTGGTGACAGTGCTGAGCTTTGTCATTTACTCTTGCAGCGGATTCAATTCGATGAATTCCTCGAGTACAGCAGAGCACAGGGTGAGATGTTAATACTTTTTTTTTCCGTGATGTTACTGGTTACAATTGTTAGTTATACTAATATTGGGCTTTAATGCATGCAGTATGATTATATTGACACACTGCCAGATGAAATTCTGGTGGCTATTCTAGCTTATTTGCAAATAAAAGAGGCTGCGAGGACAAGTGTCCTTGCACGTCGATGGAAAAGTATTTGGAAATTTCGCAGCTGTTTACATCTTGATGGTACAGAGAACACGGAACACCGTAGCTCCTTAACAATTGAAGCAGAAAGGCGTAAGTACATAAATTGGGTGAACCAAGTCTTGGAATCATGTATGGAGTCAAGTACTCATATGGAGGAGCTAAGAATTACTTCTGGTTTGAGGGAGAATCATGCTAATGAGATTGATAAATGGCTATGTTTTGCTATGGCCAAAAGGGTCAAGAGTTTAAAATTGGACTTTTCATCTTCATATATGTTGGGTTATTACTCATATTACATCTTCAAAGACTCATTGCTGCAATTGCCATGCAATATCTCTGGTTTTGACAGCCTCACAACCTTAAGCTTGACCGCTGTTATTGTTACAGGCGATACAGTTAATTCTATTTTGTCAAATTGTCCGTTGCTTGAGACATTAACATTGCAAGATGCAAGATCTCTTCGGAGTTTAGTTGTTAATAGTTCATCACTCAAGTTAAAGCACCTGGAGATCAAGGGCTGTCTTGAGTTAAGAGCAGTTGATATTTCAGCAGGAAATTTAGTGTCTTTTAAATATTACGGGTCTGGAAGCCTTTCAATAGACATATCTTTTGGAAATTTTCCTTTTCTTTCGGAGTTTCTCATTGGAGGCAAATACGTTGAGCATTGGCTTCACCAGCTCGACAAACTGTCATACGATTGGTCTAAGCTACAGAGTCTTACTTTGGATCTATATAACATGGTTAGTTCATGTTGTGTCATATTGTCTCTTGATAATCTTTCTTGTTCTTTTTTTTTTTTTGGAGATACTCAAAGAGTTTTCATTGTTTTTGCTAGTTCTCATCGGAATGTAATTCATTGGCTACGAAGCTCCCCGAGTTTAGCAATCTCAAGCATTTTGACTTGAAACATTCCAGAATCAGTGAACCAAGTCTTTCCTTTGTGGCATCCTTCTTAGAAGCATCTCCTTACTTGTGTAGCTTGACGGTGGATGTAAGTGATTACTTAAATGCATGATCATTATAATTTATAATGCTAAATTGATACTCATGACTTGGTGAAATTAGTTCATGACGAGCTGGGAATATCAGGTGTCTATTATGTATATCTGAATGATGAAATTGGTATTTATCCTGCTATCTTATGTATATGCGAAATTGTTAGATGCTAGCATATTGACTTAGAAGTCGTAAACTCACAAGCCATTGCCTGATTGACAATGTTGAATTATTTTTCAGGTAGAAGAACATTATCGTCCATTAAATCTACGGAATTATCAAGTATGTTTGTTGTAAATAAAGATCTGATCCTTAGCATCAATGTTCCCTTATTTGTAAATCTGCAGTGCCTAAACCTCTCTCTTTCATGACAGAAAGTTGAAAGACATGCAAGTAAATATCTAAAGGTGATCAAACTTGTTGGCTGGATTGGAAAGGAAACTGATATAGATCTTGCAACGTACTCCCTCCGTTCCAAAATGATTGTCACAGTTCGGATTTCGAGAGTCAAACGAGTTTAGCTTTGACCGTAATATTTTTATATGTCTTTTAAATATTTTGAATTATTAATTATTGTGACTTATAGTACTTTTTATGTAGTTTCTAAATATATAAACATCGTTACAAAAAACTTAAAGATTATATGTTTAAATTCACGGTCAAAATGAACTCGTTTGACTCTCGAAATCCGAACTGTGACAATCATTTTGGAACAGAGGGAGTATCTATTAGAGATCGCTGTGTCACTTGACAAGATTATTATTGTTCCCTGTCACTTCCAGAGATGCGTCGACTCTAGGATGAGTCCATCTTCAAGAGAAGCTGCAATAGAAACTGCTAGGAAGTGTGCCAGGCAGCTTCAGTCAAAACTACCAGTAGGGGCTGTGTTATTGATTCATTGACAATTTTTAGTTTCTTTTTTCATTTAGGATCCAACAATTGGAAAAGATTATATGCCCTTTAAGTATATACACAACAATTTCCATATTCGTAATCAGTTATCGGTTTCAAGATAGATATTCTATATATTGATAATTTTGTTGAAAAAAATTCTTTTGCTTAGAAGCGAGACTGTTGTTTCCAATTTGTCTTTGGATTTATTTTTTCCATGTATTATAAGCAAGGGGTTCAAAATATGACTCCTCCTAAAAGCTAGGTTGAATTGAATATCTTGAGATCAAATTTTATGTCAACTTAATGTAATACTTAGTTGTTGGGAAGAAACAAGCAATATCTAAGTTGCACGATAAGGTAAAGCGGGAGAATACCCAAGTCAAAAATACTTCCCGCAAGTAAAGTAATCAAAAATACGAGACACCGAATTTTACGTAGAAAATCCCTTCAATGTGAAGAGGTAAAAAATCACGGGACCAAAGTCCACCAAAGCTCCACTAATCAACAACAAGAGTTACAAATATTCTCCAAATTGGCCACAAACAAAGTGCCAAATACGGAGCAACAATACATATACTAAAAAGCACCAAAACTAGAGAAGAAAGGAGTAAAATCATCAAACACGCAGTTACTGTTCATGAGCTGAAATCTGATACTACAGAGCTCCAAATTGATCCCTTCCAGTTCCCAGTTAAAGATCAAGATGAGAGGAACGTGCTGTCCAAAAATCAGCTTAATCGGACTAGAAACAAAGCGGGAATCTCCTTTTAAAGTCAGCTGCACTGTGCTGAATTGTGCAGAAAATTCTGCTCGTTTTTCACTCTCCTTTTCACTCACTATGGCTCCTAAATTCTCTCTTGTATATCTCCAAAATAAGACCTGAGTTTGTCTTTTATATGTGGTAATATTAGTGGGCTTAGGTCATGTAGTGGGCTGGTCCAAAAGGGTGTTTATTTATCCACATAGGAAGGGAAAAGCCCAAAAGAACCCCAACAATTCTCCCCCTACCGACTATGTGAAGGAGACCGCCATCCCAGCGATCAAACAACATTCTTCAAACTTCCCTCTTGGCAAAGATTTGGTAAGCATGTCTGAACCATTGTCATTAGTGTGGATCTTCTCAAGTGAAAGGAGTTTAGCATCCAACACTTCCCGAATCCAATGGTACCTCACATCAATATGCTTCGACCTACCATGAAATGTAGAATTCTTGCCAAGATGAATAGCACTCTGACTGTCACAATAAAGCAAATATTTCTTCTGAGCAAAGCCAATTTCCTTCAAAAAACGCTTCATCCAAAGCAACTCTTTACAGCCTTCAACAGCAGCAATAAGCTCAGCTTCTGCAGTAGATAGAGCAACACATTTCTGCAACCTAGATTTCCAAGACAAATTTCCCCCTGCATAAGTAATCAAGTAGCCAGAAGTAGACTTACGAGTATCAATATCACCAGCCATGTCTGAATCAGTGTAACCACAAAGAACAGGTTTCCCTGTACCAAAACACAAACTCTGACTAGTAGTGCCACATAGATATCTCATTATCCACTTCACTACATTCCAATGCTCTCTTCCTGGATTAGAAAGATAACGGCTAACAATACCAACAACATGAGCAATATCAGGTCTTGTGCAAATCATTGCATACATCAAACTGCCAACGGCTGAAGCATAAGGAACTTTCTTCATATCTTCCTTCTCAGCACCACTAGAAGGACACTGCTTTCGGCTCAACTTGAAGTGCATAGCCAAAGGTGTACTGACAGCCTTTGCTTTATCCATACTGAATCTGCGAAGTACCTTCTGAATGTACTTCTCCTGTGATAACCATAATTTTTTGGCCTCTCTGTCGCGGACAATCTGAATGCCAAGAATCTGCTTTGCTAGTCCTAAGTCTTTCATAGCAAAAGACTTGTTCAACTCTTGCTTTAACTTCTGAATCCTGCAAGCATTTTGACCAACAACGAGCATGTCATCAACATAAAGCAATAAAATAATAAAGTCATTATCAGAGAATTTCTGCACAAAAACACAATGGTCTGAAGAAGTCTTCTTGAAACCCTGCTGCTGCATAAAAGACCCAAACTTCCTGTACCACTGCCTGGGAGCTTGTTTCAAGTCATACAAGCTCTTCTTCAATCTGCAAACATAATTCTCTTTACCCTTGACTTCAAAACCTTCAGGCTGCTCCATATAAATCTCTTCATCTAAATCACCATGGAGAAAAGCAGTTTTAACATCCATTTGCTCAATCTCTAAATCTAGACTTGCAGCTAAGCCTAGAACAACACGAATGGAAGACATCTTCACAACAGGAGCAAATATCTCACTAAAATCAACTCCGTTTTTCTGTTTAAAGCCCTTGACGACCAGTCTAGCCTTGTACCGTGGAACTGAGTTACCATCTTCATGTTTCACCCTAAAAATCCACCTGTTTTTCAAAGCTTTTCTGTCTTTAGGAAGCTTAACCAAATCAAAGGTATGATTATCATGCAAGGAATTCATCTCATCTTGCATAACATCTAACTGCTTTTCTTTTTCTTCACTTTCCATGGCCTCTTCAAAGCATTCAGGTTCTCCCCCGTCAGTCAATAGGACCCACTCACCAGGAGGATACCGAGATGAAGGTACACTCACTCTAGAAGATCTTCTGAGTGAACTCTCTGGAGCATCAACAATGATTGGTTGCTAGCCAACCACATTATCATCAACTGGAGCATCAATAATTTCATCAACCTGCTGGTCATTCTGAACATGATCATCAACCTGAATTTTAACATTTTCTTCAGGTACAACAGTCACAGGAACTGGATCAACATCAACTAAGCTCTCACTGCTCTGAGAATCAAATTTCTCAGCCTTGTCAAAATCTTCAATTGTTTGGTCTTCAAAGAACACAACATCACGGATTCTAACAAGTTTCTTCTCAACTGGATCATAGAAACGATAGCCGAATTCATCCTGACCATAACCAATGAAGATACACTGCCTAGTTTTAATATCCAGCTTTGACCTTTCATCTTTAGGGACATGCACAAAAGCTCTACATCGAAAGACTCTCAAATGATCATAAGAAACATTCTTACCAAACCAAACTCTGTCAGGGATATCACCATCCAAAGCAACAGTAGGAGACAAATTGATAACATAAGCCGCAGTATTAAGTGTTTCTGCCCAAAAGGAATCTGGCAGCTTAGCCTCTGAAAGCAAACATCTAACCCTCTCAACAAGTGTTCTGTTCATCCTCTCTGCTAAACCATTTAGCTGAGGAGTCTTAGGATGAGTCTTCTGATGCCGAATACCCTGCGCTATACAATAGTTATCAAACGGGCCAATATATTCACCACCATTGTCTGTGCGGATGCATTTCAATTTCTTCCCTGTCTGTCTCTCAACCAAGGCTTGAAAATCCTTGAACACATCAAGTACCTGATCCTTGGTCTTCCAAGGAAACACCCAGAGCTTGCGAGAATGATCATCAATAAAAGTCACAAAATAAAGTGCACCACCTTTAGATCTTTCTTTAAAAGGACCACACAAAACAGAATGTACCAACTCCAGCAAATCAGGTTTTCTTGAAGGCGGATGACTCTGAAAAGAAACCCTTTTCTACCGGCTAAGCAATGAACACATTTCTTTAATTTTGCTTGCTTTACACCCGAAAGCAAACTCTTCTGAGCCAAACAATCAATCCCCTTCTCACTCATATGACTCAGCATTCTATGCCATAACTCTGACGAAACATCACTCTCCACCACATTTACTGAGTCACTAGAAATGAAACCCTGCATAGAATACAAGTTTGAAGACTTGTTGCCTCGAGCCACGATCAAAGAACCTTTAGTCAGCTTCCACTGGCCATTACAAAATGTGCTACAATAGCCATCATCATCAAGCTTTCCTGCAGAAATCAAATTCAGGCGGATATCTGGAACATGTTTGACATTTTTAAGAACTAACCTTGAACCATTATTAGTTTCCAAGCAAACAGTACCAATGCTAATAACCTCAGTTTCACCATCATTACCCATTTTCAATACCCCAAAATTACCAGGAGTATAAGAAGAAAAGAACTCTTTCTTCGGCGTGACGTGATAAGAGGCACCTGTATCCATCACCCAGCTAGTCTCATGGCAAAAAAAATTAATGACATCTTCATCATCACCGGCAAAAAGAAGATCAGCTTTGACAACAGTAGCAACACGATTATCATCCTCGCCCTCTTTCTTTTGTTGTCTCAATTCTTTCTTATATTTGAAACAAAACTTCTTAATATGCCCTCGAATGCCACAATGATCACATGTAAGATTTTTATACATGGACCTCCACTTGCTTCTACTTTTATCTCTGTTGTTCTGACCTCTGGACTTGTTTCTCCCCCTATCTTCAGTAACCAAAACATCGGAGTGTGAAGTTGAAGAAGATGAGCTTTGAGATTTTCTTCTCATTTCTTCATTTAAAACACCACTCTTAGCATATTCCATAGTTACAACACCACTGGGAGCAGAATTAGTCAATGAAACCCGAAGAGTTTCCCACGAGTCAGGAAAGAGTATTCAAAAGCCAAAGTCCCTGAATTTCTTCATCAAATCTCACACCCATACCGGACAGCTGATCAAAGACGCCCTGAAAATCATTAATATGATCTGAAATAGGTCTGCCCTCTTTATATCTAATATTCATCAATTGATTCAGCAGGAACAACTGATTATTGCCAGTCTTCGAAGCATAAAGTGTCTCGAGCTTCTCCCACAAACTTCTAGCATGTGTATCATTCACAATATAATTACGAACATTGTCTTCAACCCATTGTCAATATAACCACAAACGTGTAAGTGCTCAAATTCCCAATCTTCATCTGACATAGACTCGGGTTTATTAGAAGCGAACACAGGTAAATGCATTTTCTTGACAAATAGAAGATCTTTCATCTTGCCTTTCCAAATATGGTAATTACTGCCATTTAAACAAACCATCTTGCTCATATTTGTCTCTATCATTCAAATAGATAAACCACAATCAAATAGAACCAGTAGCTCTGATACCAATATGTTGGGAAGGAACAAGCAATACCAAAGTTGCACGACAAGGTAAAGCGGAAGAATACCCAAGTCAAAAATACTTCCCACACTATTTGAATAAGAGGAGCAAACCAATACAAGCACAAATGAAATATGTGGCAGCCACCAACAACAATAATAGGCAAGTAAAGTAATCAAAAATACGAGACACCGAATTTTACGTAGAAAATCCCTTCAATGTGAATAGGTAAAAAACCACGGGACCAAAGTCCACCAAAGCTCCACTAATCAACAACAAGAGTTACAAATGTTCTCCAAATTGGCCACAAACAAAGTGCCAAATACGGAGCAACAATACATATATTAAAAGCACCAAAACTAGAGAAGAAAGGAGTAAAATCATCAAACACGCAACTATTATTCACGAGCTGAAATCTGATACTACAGAGCTCCAAATTGATCCCTTCCAGTTCCCCGTTAAAGATCAAGATGAGAGGAACGTGCTGTCCAAAAATCAGCTTAATCGGACTAGAAACGAAGCAGAAATCTCCTTTTAAAGTCAGCTGCACTGTGCTGAATTGTGCAGAAAATTCTGCTCGTTTTTCACTCTCCTTTTCACTCACTATGGCTGCTAAATTCTCTCTTGTATATTTCCAAAATAAGACCTAAGTTGGTCTTTTATATGTGGTAATATTAGTGGGCTTAGATCATGTAGTGGGCTGGTCTAAAAAGGTGTTTATTTATCCACATAGGAAGGGAAAAGCCCAAAAAAACCCCAACATTAGTAATGTAAATAATCCCTCCATATAATAAAATCTGAGGAAAATGTTTACATTCAGATTGAAATTTGAAAGGTATGGGGATGTTAAGGAAGCTACTGAAAAAGATCTTCATTGAGTAAAATTTAACAAAACAAAGAACATGAAAGTGAAGTCATTGACTTATTGAAAACTTACATCGGGTATTTATGGCATACAAATGAAGTAGTAGTACATTTTTTGGAAAACCAAAGAAAGATTTAAAATATAAGAAGAAACAACTTTTCATCAGATTTCCCACGAAAAAACTTACATTAAAAACTTCGGTTTTTTACAAAAATATACCACCTTAACTACAAATATTACTAAAAATACCAGTATTATACATTTTACAAAATATACCAATATTTTTTTTTACATGCTATATACAAATACCAACAAAACAAATAAATTAGGGTTTGTTCCCCCTTCTTCCTGCTGCCCCTCCTACTGCTGCAACCCCCATCGGCGCCGTCACCGCGGGCTGCCGCCGACCACCTTCCGAACTTTTTTTTAATCTAAAAAATGAGATACACAAAAATGCACATATATACATTGAATTTTTTGAGAAATTACAGTTACAAAGTACCTATAAACAAAAAATACATGTATATACACAAAAAATATGTTATACATACACTAGACACACACATACATACAAGGATCTAAAGATTTACGAATTAAACATACAAATTTATGTGTGTCACACTTACACTTGACATACACACACAAAATATATAAAAATTTTATAATATATACTCAGACATACACGTTCATACAATGATATACACATACATACACTTGTGTGCTTGGAAAAATATTCAGCTACATACACAAAAATACAGCTTCATACACCAATATAAAAGTAGACATACGCTTTGTTTCACCTTCAAACAACCACCAACACATATACCCATACACACAAATACAAATATATACACATACAAAACAAAAAAAAAATAAAAGGAGAAGAAGCAGATCGGAGCTCCGGCACCCGCAGCCGAAGCAGTCACGCAACAAACAGCCACCACACAGCAGCCACCACGCAGCAGCAGCCATCACGGATTAGCCACCACCACGCAGCAGCAAATCGGAGCAAATGCTAGTAGATCGGGTCGATGGGGAGCAGCTACAAGACGGCGGCAGCGGCGGTGGATAGGGCGCGGCGAGTGGGGGGAGGAGGGGAAAGAAAGAGAGAGGAAGAAGTTAGGGATTTGGGTTAGAGAGAGAAGGAAAAAAAATGATAAAATGGTATGTTTTGTTAAATTTATACAAATATCGTTATATTTTGTAATTTTTCAATAATGTCGGTATTTCTTGTAACTTAGTTGTTTAGTGGGTCAATTATTATAAAAACATCAAAAAAATAAAATGAAAAAAAGGATTCTGATGAGCCGACACAACTCAGAGTTTAACTAGAATAGGTTTTCCTAAAAACGAATGCTACTGTATAAAGAATTGGAAGTTTTAGGACTATTAGGTTGGGACACAAATTCTGCCAAGTACAGAAAAACAATAAAGAAAAAACGTTTGCACTGTCACAGAGAGCAACTACCCTTGTTCCGCTCAAGTTTTACAGAACATTCGAATGTTGATCACTTAAGGTCTTTCAAGTTTATAGCGCTTTATACTTCATTATATGAGAGATTCTTTTGTTTTTAATTTGTCACTTGTTGCATACTTAGAAACAAATTACTAGTACCTTATAAATAAGGGAGGATATACAAGTCATAGTTCAAACATCACTTAATTTAGCTTGTAAGCAACTTGAGAAAAGAAAAAAAAAACTCATGTTTGGACAGAAAGAAGTATAATTGTTTTTATACCCCAGAGGATGGAAAATAGGAATTGTTGTCCTTCATTATTTCATGGTTCAAACATTACTTAATCTTTATGTGTTTTACCTTGCAGTGGTTTTGATTCGATGAATTCCTTGTGTACAGCAGAGTATAGGGTGAGATATTAATACTTTTATTTTCCGATGATGTTACTGGTTACAATGGTTGTTATAGCTCTCAGGTTAAACTAATAATGGGCTTTAATGCAGGATGATCATATTGATACACTACCTGATGAAATTCTGGTAGCTATTCTATCTCAATTGCACATAAAAGAGGCTGCAAGGACAAGTGTCCTTTCCCGTCGATGGAAAAGTGTTTGGAAATTTCGCAGCTGTTTAGATTTTGATGGTACAGAGAACATGGAACATCTTAAATTCAAAACAGATGAAGCAGCAAGGCAAGAGTACGTAAATTGGGTGAACCAAGTCATGGAATCATATATGGAGTCAAGTACTGTGGAGGAGCTAATATTTACTTTTAGTTTGAGGAAGAATCATGCTAATGAGATTCATAAATGGATATGTTTTGCTATTGCCAAAAAGGTCAAGAGATTAAAACTGGACTTCTCATCTTTATTGGGGAAGGAAACATATTGGGACTACGCCTTCACATTGCTGCAATTGCCATGCAATATCTCTGGTTTAGACAGCCTCACAGCCTTAACCTTGAACGCTGTTGATGTCACAGGCGATATAGTTACTTCTATTTTATCAAATTGTCCGTTGCTTGAAAAGCTTACATTGGAAGATGCATGCTCTCTTCGGAGTTTAGTTGTTAATGGTCCATCACTCAAGTTAAAGCACTTGAAGATCAAGCACTGTTTTTGGTTAAGAGTTCTTGAGGTTTCAGCGGGGAACTTGGTATCTTTTAAATGTTCTGGGTCTCTATACCCTTCATTAGACATATCATTTGGAAACATTCCCTTGCTTTCGGAGATTCTCATTGGAGGAACCTATGTTAATCATTGGCTTCATCACCTTGACAAACTCTCATACGATTGGTCTCAGCTACACAGTCTTACTTTGGATCTATATCACATGGTTAGTTCATCTTGTGTCATATTGTCTCTTGATAACCCTTCTTGTTTTTTTAATTAATTTTGGGAGAGACTCTCAAATTAAAGTGTTTTAGTTGTTTTTGCTAGTTTTCTCCGGAAGATCGTTCATTCCATGCAAAGTTCCCTGAGTTTACCAATCTCAAGCGTTTGGAATTGAAATCCTTCAGAATCTGTGGACCAAGTCTTGCCTTTCTGGCTTCCTTCTTAGAAGCATCTCCTTGCTTGTGTAGCTTGACAGTGGAGGTACGTACGTGATTGCCTAAATTTGTACTCTCATGACTTGGTGAAATTAGTTTATGATGAGTTGGGAATATCAGCTGTCTATTATATCTGAATGATTTAGTATCCATCCTGCTGTCTTATGCAATGTAAACATTGCAAAGTTGTTATATACTAGTAGTAGCATTTTGAGTTAAAAGTTGTAAACTCATAAGCCATTGCTTAATTGACAACGTTGAACGGAGTATTTTTCAGGTAGAAGAAGAAGAACCTTCTCGTTCATTAAAGCTCTGGAGTTATCAAGTATGTTGTAAAGAAAGATTTAATTCTTAGCATCAATTTTCCCTTATCTGCAGTACCTAAACCTTTTTCTTTCATGACAGAGTGTTGAAAGACACACACATAAATGTCTAAAGATGATCAAACTTGTTGATTGGACTGGAGGGGAAACTGATATAGAGCTTGCGACGTATCTATTGGAGATGTCTGTGTCACTTGACAAGATTATTGTTGTTCCCCTTCACTACCAAAATTCAGGGTACTCTCGGACGAGTCCATCTTCAACAGAAGCTGCAAAACAAGCTGCTAAGGAGGGTATCAGGAAGCTGGAGTCAAAACTACCAGTAGGGGCTGTGTTATTGATACGTAATTGACAATTTTTATCTCTTTTTTCATTTGGCTTCCAACAACTCGGAAAAACTTTTTCTATATTTTGTGATCATTTATGTGTTTCAAGATGGTTAACTTTGTTGAAATAGTTCTATTGGCTTAGAAGTTAGAAGAAAAGACTTTTGTTTCTAATTTGTCTTTGGATTGTTGGTTTTTCTTTTTCATGAGTAAGGGGTTCAAATTTGACTTCTCCTTGTTAGTTTGAGCTGAGATCGAATTTTATGTTAATTTGAGTGTAATAGTTTAGTAATTATTCCCCTCCATTTAACGAATTCATAGGAAATTTCTTAGATCCAGATTGAAGTTTGAAAGGCTTTTGGGAATGTTAAGAAAGCTGCCACAAAGATCTTCATCAACTAAATGTTATCAAAATCAAATAGGCAAATAAAGTCATTGTCTGGTTGATGAAAACTTAGCCGTTGTTATATCAAACCAGTGAATGCACTTTTCTAGAAAGAAAAAAAAACAGAAAAAAGATTTTTCTTGTGGTGAAGTTTTTAAATGCATTTCCCACGATTTTCATATTAATTGTGTTTGTATGCATTTATTCGACAACCATCTTATGAAAACTGAACTTTTTCCATTGGAAAGAGGAATCTAATGCCAGAGTTCATGCTCAAATATTAATTAATGCGTATTTTTTTGTGTCAAGGCAGTGTTTAAACAACAAATGAGACTTTGTCAGAATTTGTAAGTTTGATAATCATCTAAGGAATTTAAAAGTTTAGCGGATGGTGAGACATGCCACATCGTTCTTCCAGCGTTGGAAAGTTGATTTCTGGCATAATTTTCTCTAAAGATTTGATAAAATTGAATGATTATATAGTAACAAAATGCAGAAGAAAAAAAAGTGACTTTACTCGTTAGCTTATTTTATGTAACTTCCATTTCACAAATTATCTGTGTGTTGTCTGTTACTCTCCTGCATCAATATATGCTAAGACCCAAACTAATCAAAGACTAAAAGTCCACGACCTGAACGTAATGCATCTATCTTTAGCCTCCTTTTAAATTTCCTTAAGCTAAAAGTATCTTTCAATTTTCTGTTGAAAACTATCTCATATAAATTAAGTTTAATGATTTTTGAATATATGAAAATAAAAATAAAAATAAAAATGTTTGATCGGATGAAAAATGCAACTATGACAATATAAGTAATTTAAGAAGTACTTTGGTCTTAAGGTAAAAGTTGAATAGTCTCAAAGAGAGACGGTCATCACTTAAAAAACTTTGGAAAAAGAGTTTAACTTTTCTTTTTTTAATCGTCGACTAATTAATAGACTATTAGAAGTAAAATTTCGAATATCCTTGTTTATTTATATTTAAACTTTAATTATGTCAATGACAAACTTATACACAAACTTAACTAGGCCAATTTATTGACATACAAAATACACAAACATACAACAACACAAATAAAAATACAACTAGCTATTCAAAAAATACAATAGATATACGTATTTTAATACAAAAAATACAAATATATACATAACACGTACACATATATATATACATACAAAAGGGAAAAAAATCATATCAAAAACCCGACTGAGAAAACGTAGGTCGGGAGCGGTCGTCGCTACAGTACAGCTGACCCGTAGTAGAGGAGCAGCGCCGCTACACTGAAACAACAGTATCAGCAACATCGGCGACATCAGCAGCGGAGGAGGACGGCGATGGCAGTGCATCAGATCATAGGGGTGTCTGTTGACGATGGCAGAGCAGCAGATTGAAGTTGGTCGTCGGTTATGGGAAGTGGACGGCAAGTGGGTGGGTAGGCAGGTAGAGGGGGAGAAAAGAGAGAGAAAGAAATTAGGATTTTATGTTTTGGGAAGTGGAAATAAAAAGGGACACTTACAAAAATACCCACAAAACCTAAAACAATTACAGCCACTACCCATTACTTTTAAATATTACCTGACCTACCCACTAAATTATTTACCCACTCTATCCACCCAGACTTGTATACCATAGTTTATACAGTATACCATAAAGGTATATACCTATAAGGCATAACAAAGGTATACAGTTTCAGACTTGTATACCATAATTTATGCAGTATACTTTAAAGGTATACACCTATAATGCCATAATTTATGCACTATACTTTAAAGGTATACACATATAAGGCATAACATAGGTATACAATAATAAATGGGTAGGTTGGGCAAATACTTTTAGTTTTATGGGTAATATAATTTGTAATGGGTATGACTTGTAAATACTTTAAATTTTATAGGTATAGAGTGTAAAAATCCCATAAAATTGATATATATATATATATATATATATATATATATATATATATATATATATAGTAATTAAGTGGAAACTATTGGTATGTTTTATAAATGTTACAAAACAAGGGCGAATGCAGAGAGTAAACGGATTCAGCAAATTCAATACGTTTTGCATAGACAGTATATTTATATTTAAAGAAATTACTAAATATATATAAAAATCAAGTCGATAACCCACTAACTAACAATAAAGATCATTATGTTAAAAGTAAGAAGTTCAAATTCTAGATCCGTCGCTATTATAAAAATTATTTTTTTTGTAATATAGCTATTAGGATTGTCATCTTGTAAATTTTTCTTTTTAAAATTCTCTTATTTAAAATCTATGCCACCAAAGTAGTTTCATCCCTTCTTCGTTCCCTAACAGTATTTGGACTTTGGAGGAACTTTTGCCCAGAAAATAAAAAACCAACATTAGTTTGCGTCGTCTTGCAATCAAATTAAAGGTACTTTCTTATTTTAATTAAAACTTGTGAAAGTTATAAGCATTTATATTTCAATTCATGGATTATAACAAAGTTGTTGCCTTGTAGGTGTTTGATTTTATGCTTCACTTGTGTTTGCTCATATTCACACTCACAGTATGCATTGCTCACTATATATACTCACAGTCACTATCTCTTTGTTTCTTATTCCATTTTCACATATGCAAGAATTAAACCAGATAAAATAATGTGGTAATTTGGTGTACCTCGACTATTCTACCGGTACATGCTACCTCCCACTAACACAAGTACCGAGTAACTCTATCGAACAATAGTCTTTGTTGTTGTGAAATGGCACTGATTTAACTTCAGTTTTGTGTGTTTTGTTTCATATAGTCTTCTTAACTTGAACTTCACATGTCATTTCTAACCAAGTTAACATTTTCTATTTACCACTTGAGTCTGCTAGTGTTTTGCATGCTTACTGCATTTGACATCTAGTGCTTATTATCAACGAGGATACATGTTATTTTTTCTGTTGTTATCTCATGTAGGTTAATTAAAGAGTGAAAATTTGAGGACAACAAGACGAATAGCATGAAAGCATAGCTGTGAGCTAGAAATGTTTTTTTTTTTGTAGTGAAGATAGGTGACCTCATTGATTAATCTGTTTTTGGTGACTTCTTATTGCAATATGATCCACTAGCAAAGTTTACTCGTGTGTTACGTGGGAATTGTTCTTCATTTTCTTTAATCGGTATTATGTCATTTCAGGCACTAGGGAAGTACGTCGAGTGGGTTTCACCACTAGAAGTCTTTAACTCAAAGTGCTGAGAACCCATTTAGGCCAAGTTGGTTCCGCTTTGGAGGCCTATTTTCGCAAATCATAGGCTGCTGCAATCGATTAAACCTTGCATGACACATTGTGCTGTGTCTCTGGCTATCCGTTAAGTATTTGGACTAAAGCTGTAATACCCTCTTCATTCTTCAGGGGGAATCCCTCTGATTATTCTGTTTCAGCACAATGCTCAACTTTATTGGTCGACGTGGATGTTTTTCTGCAGAAAGAAATTCACCAATTCCATTCTTGTTTGAGACCATAGATTCTTCAGCAATCTTTCAATGTCACCGATCAATGACCACCAGTAAGAGGGTCCAAGACAGAAGCAAGAGGAAGCGTGTGCATGACCTTGAAATTGCCACAGAAAAGCACAAAATACTCTCCAAAGTCCTATTGATATTTGAAGTCCTCAAACAGGAGCCTCAACAAATCATATCGATTAGGGAACTTGATCACTACAGGAGGCAGATAAACCTCCCAAAGCCCCACAAAATCTCAGCCTTTCTACGGAAGTCCCCAAAGCTTTTTGAATTGTACAAGGATGAGCGAGGGATCTTGTGGTGTGGTCTGACAAAGGAGGCGGAAGAGTTAGTCCAAGAAGAGGAGGCTATCATTGAACAACAGAGTGATAAAGCTGCAGAGCATGTGACTAGGATGCTGATGATCTCTGTGGATAAGCGCCTTGCCTTAGATAAGATAGCCCATTTTAGAAGAGATTTGGGGTTGCCAGTGGATTTTAGGAACCATTGGGTGCACAGATATCCTGATTACTTTAGAGTCGTTCAGCCATTTAGGCCTTACGATGAAAGCGAGTATTTAGAGCTTGTGAAATGGAAATCGAGTTGGGCTATGACAGAGTTAGAAAGAAAAGCGCAGGGGGTTATGCAGGCGCCAGATGATCACATAGCTGGTCTGCTTTCCTTGTCTTTTTCAATGAAGTTCCCAGCTGATTATAAACAAGTGTTGTCTAGATATAAGGGGAAGATAGAGAATTTTCAGAAGCGAGAATACTTGTCACCTTATGCAGATACCAGAGAATTGGAGGCTGGAACACTGGAGTTTAATAAGAGGGCAGTTGCAGTGATGCATGAGCTGCTGAGTTTTACAATCGAAAAAAGGTTGGTGACAGATCACTTGACCCATTTTAGAAGAGAGTTTGTAATGCCTCAGAAGCTGATGAGATTGTTACTTAAACATTTTGGGATCTTTTATGTTTCAGAGAGGGGTAGGAGGTTTCATGTATTTCTTAATAGTGCTTATGAAGGTTCTCAGTTGATTGAGAAACACCCTTTGGTTGTTTGGAGGGATAAGGTTCTAAGCTTTGTTGGTTACAGAAAGAAGAAGGAAACGATGGATAGTCTTAAAGATTTGCAGGAATTTGTGGATGATGACTTGTTTGAGACTGAGTCAGAAAATGAAAGTGTTCAAGTGGAAAATAACGAGCAGACTATTGGTAGTTTGGAGAGACATTTTATGGAAAATGAATCCGAGATGGAGATAGAAGAAGTTTACAGTGCGTATAGGGAATGAGAAGTTAGCAGTGCATACTAGCATGAAGAATCTTGAGGTCAGGAATCTTCTTTTCATTGCATATCGTAGGCAGAATATATGAAATTTTCTTCACATTCATTGATTCACTTGTTTAAAGTGAAATTATATAGCAAAGAGTGGAGGAGGTTATAGCCAAATTATAATCCATCGATCATTTTGTGGATACTTTTGATGTGGATAATTATACCAAAGATGTTACTTAACAGTAGGCTAACCATATTCGTGGACTACTGAATAGGGATTATCTGGTTGATGTCTTGGTGCCTTCCTAATCCATTCAGGAAAAAGACCAGCACGAATCCTAGGTATGAATTGTGATGGTTCTAAAAATATTTACGTAAAGAGAATGCTTGCCTGTTCTATTTTATTCCTAGTGACATCAGGTTTTAAATCAGATTAAAAAAGGGCAAGTATTAATTTATTCACGTACATTGAAGGATTTGATAGGAAAGAACTAGCCTTCCATAGATTAATTACAAAAGAATGAAAAACAAAGGAAGTTAATAAAGGCTATCTCCTATTTAAACTAAGATCTTGGAAAAACCAATAAGCCTGAGTGGAACTTTTTTGGGTGAGTGTAGTACTCGAAGTGCTCATAGCTGGGCTAGGTTCATCGCACTCTTCTCCTCTTTCTAACTTGGCTGAAGTAGAAAAACTGATCTCCTTTTCTTTATGCATATGGCTTTTCAACCTCTTTTTACTATTGCTGGGTCCAATACTTAGTGTTAGCTCCACATCTGTTTCCTCATAAGATCTATCAATGTTTCTCATCTTGGTACTTTCCTGATGATGGTCATAACTAGCACAAATATTACTAGTCGATGTTCCTTCTTGATCGACAGACATTTCAAGATTCAATCCTCTAATTGGGATTATTCTTGAGTTCTCACCTGAGCAACTACCACTTCTTTCCCTTTGTTGATCATCTGTTAAACCATATAGATTAATACTGTTAAAACCCATTTCTCTTCTGGACTCTTGCCAAGTGGACAAGTTTTGAGAGCCATTGTTGACCATAGACTTCTCTAATAATCTTGGATTGTCTATCTTTGGCGTCTCATTCTTCAGCTCAAGCATCAGTTTCCTTTGAAGATTGTATAGTCGATGGAGCTCTTTTACCTGTTATTTATTTGGAGTTTAAGTTAAATAAGGCGGTGCTGGAAAGAAATTACACAATTAGGTCACTTAATAGGCAATGGCTGTTGGATCATATAATGTGCAAGTAAATGGTGACCTGTAAAAAATGCTACTTACATAGCTAATTAGAACCAATCACGTTGATTGTGTGAAAAGATTTTGAAAGATCAGTTAACATAACTTAAATCCATTAGGAGTTTGTCAATACTATTCTACTATTCCGAGAATGAAAACTTTCCCTTTTCTTTCTTTTCCTGTAGATCCAGGAGCAGATAAGTTAATCATAAAAAAGGGATCAAAATTTAATATGGTGTCATTGACAAATTGTGAAGCATGTGATTTTGATCTGTGACAAACTGGATGACAATAAAATACTCCAGCCACCTTTTATGTCCTTAATCTTAGGGGTGAAAATGGGCCAAATTAATTAGTTTGTGATCTTATTAGTGAATGATTAAGAAATACATTAGTTTAATAAAAATAGTATTTCCATCTACGCTTATTTGTAGTGTAACTGATCTGAATAGCTACTGCCTACTGGGTCAAGATCAAAGTCAAACTCCCAACAGACTGCTCACCTTTTCTTTTATAGGAAGGAAAAAAATTGAAAATTTTTATTCGGATAAAATACTCCAAAAGTAGGAAAAGTAATTCCGGAAAGAGAACTTCTCAAGAAATGTCAAAAGTCAAAAATCATAACCTCCAAATGTACTTTCTTCAGTGAATATAGGAACAAATTTTATTTATTGGTGCTGCTAAGTGCTGCTTTTTTGTTCTCTCATCTGTTGCTGTTTTCATATTGCATGAGTAAATGTAACAGCTGGAACTGTCTTTTATTTATAAATAGCTTAAACACAATTAAATCAGAACTTTCTATATAAAGATGAATATCAGAAGATTAATAGCAAATAAGTTGCAAGGTACCTGCTGTTTGAAGATGTCTTCATGCTTGAGCATTGTCCTCTTGATGGCTTCTGTGCCCTTCAATTCAACAATCCTATCCATTGAATCTCCAAACTTGTATAAAGTATCCTCCAAGTTATACAATTGTTGTACTTTGAAATTGCAATGCGCTGAACTAGCTAATGTATTTATGGCATCTAAGAGTTCTGTTCCCATTCCTGCAACATTGAATAAAGAGAGGAATGTCAATAGTGACAGCTACTAAAGACTAAAGAGTTATGAAAGACTTGGCAACCATTTTATAGTCTCTACGAGGACACCTTATACTAGCAGAAACCCAAAGCTTTGTGCCTTTTCTTTCTAGAAAAGTTTTTCCTGCACTTGATATTTACATCAGATGCACGACATGTCTTTTACGATTCTCCCTTGTATAAAGCCAATTTTTTGTTATGGCTGAACAGCATCTGGCAATGAGTATTGAGTCGGAATTATTTGTAGAATTACCATTTTACATACTAAATGTTTCATGTTTGTTCACACTTCACATCTAATAACCCTCCCAGTCTATTCCCTGTATCTATGGCCACCCATAGAAATTTGTAAAATTAGGAAGTTGCAGGGTTCAAGTTTCAACTAGACTTCATAGTAAATTAAGTCATCAAGACATTGGATGATAAACTATGAAAATCTGAAGGATGAAGAGTAATGTGGAGAGAAACAATGTTTAAGTGTTTTATCTTTGATACTGGGACATTCAGTTTAGGACTAATAATAGTGTAATCCAACACTCAATTGGGGCAGAAGTTGTTCTACCATTGTCAATTCTCATTTTAAATAATTGCACATTGTTCACTTCCACTTCGACAAAAATTCATATCCTTGAAATTCATCCCATAGTAGGAGTTTCGATCGCTATTGTTCAAACACTAATTAAAGTATATGGTAAAATATAGTATGGGTTTCGTACAAGTCAAAAAATACTGCAAGGAATCTTATCTAAAAGAACACCAATTGGATGAAATTATTTAATTGATTAACTAATCATCTTTTTCTAGTGCTAAGATGCCTATCCATTGTCCATTTGCCCTTAATTGGCATCAATCACGTTACAAGTTTAAAATAAGGGACTATTCATATATACTCAAAGTTCCTAGCCTCTTAGAAAGTCAAAATAACGGCAATGGATAAAACTTATGTATGACGCAAAAGATACCAATTTATCTTAAAGAAAGTAAGAAAACCTTATGCATCCCCAAAAATGAATGAAACGAAGAAACAACACCCCCCCCCCCCCCCCCCCAACAACAAACAACAACAACTAGAAGTACTAAAATTCAAGTTTGCTGTGAACGGAATTAGCAACAAAGAAAAGCTATACTTCCAGCCTTTGATTTTCATAGAAAAAGTGATATGCACGAAAGTTTCTACTATTTGTTACTACAAATCAAACAGTGAAAAATATGTCTACATTAACTAGTCACCCATACATATCGGAAAAACAATGGCTTCAAGTCGATTGTTTCCAATTATCAAATTACCAGAGGTTGAAGATGCTGAACATAATCAAATGAACTGTCCGCATTTTACCCAATAGAAAGAAGAAAAAACAATTCTATACTTTCCCCCACGAGGAAGGAAAAAAAAAAACAAAATGTAGAAATGATTGAGCTTAATTATAACCCAACGAACAGATTTCAGCGCAAGAGACTATATATAGAGTTTAACGTCAAAAATAAAAAGATAGAAAACAATTCTTCATAACATGATCAAGCTTAAATTCTTATCTACTACATGCAATCTTTAGATAATACATAAAGGGAAAAAAATGAGGAAGTTACCTGAAAATTGAAGTAATGGGATCCAAGGAATTTTGTGAAGAGGTTCATTGAAAGATCGTTTTTCTTCTTTGTTTCATAAAACTGATCTCCAGCTTAATTTTGTGGCAAAAGGCTACAAGCAAATTAAGGAGAGAAGAGGAGAAGACGAAGCAAACAAAGAATGGGTACGTTGAATACAGAGAATGAAACAGCTAGCACATCACCACACCAGTTCAACACCATACACTGAATAATATCTTGATGACACCTTTTTCTTGGAGAAACAACAAAGCAATCTTCCACTAATTTAATTACATATAAATGATGCTCTGTTATTAATAATTCATCTTAGACAGCCTGTACTGTGTATGTGCATGTGTGTGATTATGTGAGAGAGATAGAGTAGAAAATTGTGAGAGTATTTCTTTAATATACAAAATTTTGTGGGAAGATCAATATATTATGGAAGGAAGTGACATAAGGTTCTGCGATATAGTCTAAAGACGCTCTTTAACATATTGTAATACTGATAAGTTCAATCCGAGCTTGTACAATTTCTTTTTTAAGTGCGGCTTATATGTAACCTTTTTTTTTTCTATTAGCTTTTTGTGGGATTTTGTTCGCAAACTCAATAATAATATGTATATAAGGCCGCCTTAGTTTGTAGCTATAAATATAATGTTTGATTCTTTTTGATACTGAGTTGCAAGAATTCTTCTCGTGAATATTGGAGTAGTAGTTTATTAATCTCGGCGTGGCTAAATTATCTTTGGGCAACGAAGGAAATTCAGCCTGTATGGACAAAATTTTTTAAGAAACTTTTATTAAATTAAAAATTAAAAATAAAGTTCAGAGCTTGGCAAAAGTAAATTCTACCATTCCAGTCTCAAAAACAGATTCGAGAGCGTCCAACATGCAACATAAAAAGGAATGGAGCCCACAGTAGAATCAGATTGAATAAAAAATGGTCTAAGATTGGGAACAGAAGAGTGATGTAGACATAATTGATAATCCTATGTAGGACTGTTAACAAGATATTCCAGACAGCTCTTTCTTAGGACATTGAATCATGATCAAGTACATTGTGCAAATCTCCTATCTCTTGGGAAATTAGATTTTTGAGTCACTCAAATCTTAGATGGACGTCCTAGTACACATTATTTTTACCATGGTAAGTCAGCATCTCTACTGGTTATACTGATTTTAAGGTTATTTGCTTAATCATGTTAAAGCATAAAAATAAGCAGTTAAACAGTTAGTTAGACTGCAGGGGCATAGTAGTAATTTCAGCAGTTCCTAATTACGGTTACAGTTTAAAAGTTAGTTAGCAGTTCATTAAGTAGTTAGTTATTTTTCCAGCTCATTAGTTTCTGTTAATTCTCAGCTATATATAGCTGATCTTGTATCCCTCTTCTGATTACAACTTTGATCAATGAATTGATAAGATTCTCCCCACGACTTCTTCTTCTTCCTCTGCTCATTCTTCTCAGCTTAGGGTTCATCAGAATCCACTAATCTTAGCATGGTATCAGAGCATATCGATCAGCAAGTCTGATTGAATTTTCGATTCTGCAGAATTAGAAACAATCTTCTAGTTGTGGTCAAATTCAGTTCATCCATTCCAGAAGTTCAAGAAAGTCCAAGATTCTGATAAGGCAAATGGCAAACATTCAGAACAATGGAGCTGTGTCTCAGGCTATGGACCACAATCACCCTCTTTATCTGCACTCTAATGATGTAAGTGGTATCTCTTTAGTCTCAGTTCAATTAACTGGTGTTGAAAACTATTCTTTATGGAGTAGATCTATGAGGATTGCACTGTTAGGAAGAAACAAGTTGGGTCTGGTTGATGGTACTTGTAGGAAAGAACTGTATACAGAAGATCTGTGGACTCAATGGGAAAGGTGCAATGCAATTGTGCTTTCTTGGTTAATGAATTCTGTGTCAAGCAGCCTATTAGGGGGAATTGTTTATGCATCTAATGCACAAGTAGTCTGGGAAGATTTGTGTGAAAGATTTAATAAGGTGAATGACTCAAGAACTTTCAGCATACACAAAGAAATAGCAACCTTAGTTCAAGGAACTAACTCTGTAGCTTGCTACTTTACAAAGCTGAAAGACCTATGGGATGAGTTTGAGGCACTAGTGCCACCCCCTAATTGTAGCTGTGATAAGTCTAAGGATTTTAAGGACAGACAGAAGTTGTATCAGTTTTTAATGGGGCTGAATGAGTCATACTTGCAAGCTAGAAGTCAGATTTTACTAATGTCTCATCTGCCTACTGTTAATCAAGCATATGCTATGATTATGAGTGATGAAAGTCAGAAAGGGGTCACCAATGCAACAGGACTTCTGGGTGCTGCACCACCAGACTCTACTGCCTTGTACACCAAGACTGGTGGAGGTAACCAGAGGTACAAAAGATCCTATCCCAAGAATCTGTATTGTGAAAAGTGCAAGATGAGAAACCACAACACTGAAGACTGCTACAAGATTAAGGGTTATCCTGCAGACTACAAGAGAAGGAAACCTAACAATACAGCTTATAATGTTGTAGGAGAGTTTGATGGTTACAGTGATCCAGATGCATACCAAACTCAGGGAGCAGGCTCAGGTCAGATAGGCCAAGGCTCAACCAGCTTCACTCAGGAGCAGTATCAGGAAATCCTAAAGCTGCTGGGCAACAACTACAATCCTTCAGCATCAACTTCTGCAAATGCAGCAGGTATGAGCACTGCAATGCTAGCCTCTAATCTTGTTCAAGATTGGATAATTGATACAGGAGCCACCAATCATATGGTGTCTGACATTATAATGCTTGATCAGTCAAAATTACTTGACAATGGTCACTCTAAGAGGGTGTACCTACCTAATGGTGAAGTAGCCCTGGTTACACATACTGGCTCAAGTCAATTACCAGGAAGAAACACAATAGAGAATGTGTTTCATCTGCCTCAATTTAAGTACAATCTGTTGTCTGTGTCCAAGCTGACCAAGGAGTTAAACTGCTCAGTTACCTTCTTTCCTCACCTATGTGTATTTCAGGATCTCTCCAATGGGAAGGTGAGGATGATTGGTAGAGAAGACAATGGACTATATGTGCTGAGGAGTCAAACCAAAACAGATGAAGGAGTAAGTTTGGCTGCAGCACACACAGCTGAGGACATCAAAGTATGGCACAAGAGGCTAGGTCACATCTCTTCAAAAGTGTTAGGAAGATTACTTGGAGTAGAGTCTGGAGTCACTAGTTCAGTATTAAATAAGTGTGAGGTTTGCCCCCTGTGCAAAGCAAACCAGGCTACCTTTTCCACCTAGTAGTATCAAGAGTGTAAACTGTTTTGATCTAATTCATGTAGACATGTGGGGACCCTACAAACAGGCTACTTTTGATGGAAATAGATTCTTTCTAACTGTTGTGGATGATTACACCAGAATGACTTGGGTATTTCTGCTCAAACTAAAGTCTGATGCATGTGTTGCTCTTAAAAATTTTTTCACCTATGTCAAAACTCAGTTTGACAAAACTGTAAAAGTAATAAGGACAGATAATGGTGCAGAGTTTCTCAATAATGTCTGTACCTCCTTGTTTAAGCAGTTAGGCATGGTTCATCAAAGAACCTGTGCTTATACTCCTCAGCAGAATGGAGTAGCTGAAAGAAAGCACAGGCACATCCTGGAGGTCACCAGGGCACTCAGATGCCAAGCACACATTCCTCTAAAGTTCTGGGGTCACTGCATACTAGCTGCAGTATATCTCATAAACAGGATACCATCATCAGTACTAAACAACAATACACCATATGAAGTGCTGTATGGAAAGAAGCCTTCTTTATCTCATATCAAAATCATAGGCTGTCTGTGCTATGCTAAGCTAGTACATGAATATGATAAATTGCAATCAAGAACCAGACCAACAGCTCTTATGGGCTATTCAGAAGTACAAAAGGGCTATGTATTGTATGACATGACAACTAAGTCCTTCTTTGTTAACAGAGATGTAATTTTCAGGGAAGATATCTTTCCATTTTTTCAAGAAGAGACCTCACTTCCTATTTTTTTAAACACTGATCTTCCATATGAAGACACACCAGCTGAAACACCAGCAACTACCACTGATGTTTTACCTACTGATATATATGATGTTTCACCTACTGATATATCCCCACTGTCACCTGGTCATCTACACTCCAACATAAACATACCTTCTACAATACAACCTGATGCACCAGCACCTACACAACCTGTAATACAATCAGCTGCACCACCTCAGGAACAGCCTCACACAGACAGGCCTAAAAGAGGCAAGAATCCTCCAATCTGGATGAAAGATTTCATCTCCTTAGGAATTCATGATGACATACCTTACTCTATGGATCAGTTCCTATCCTATGATACTATCACTCCAAAATGTCAAGCCTATGTTGCAGCAATCTCATCTGCTACTGAACCTAAGTCCTATGCAGAAGCTGCAGCTGATCCTAGATGGGTGGAGGCCATGAAAGCTGAGATACAGGCTTTGGAAGCTAATAACACTTGGCAGATAGTAAGCCTTCCTAAAGGAAAAAGAACAATTGGCTGTAAGTGGGTGTATAAAATCAAATACAAGGCATCTGGGGAGGTTGAAAGGTTCAAAGCAAGGCTAGTAGCCAAGGGTTATAGTCAGAAGGAAGGCATTGATTATGAAGAAACCTTCTCTCCAGTGGTCAAGATGGTGACAGTGAGAACTGTGTTATATGTAGCAGCAGCAAAGCAGTGGCATATACATCAAATGGATGTGTATAATGCTTTCTTACAAGGAGATCTGTATGATGAAATATATATGGAACTGCCTCAAGGTTTTAAGAGCCAGGGGGAGAAAGTATGTAGGCTCATAAAATCTCTGTATGGGTTAAAACAGGCACCTAGACAATGGAATGCAAAACTCACTGAGGCATTAAAAAGGCTTCAGTTTGAGCAAAGCAGGCTAGATCACTCTTTGTTCACAAAAAGAACTAGTAGAGGCATGGTGGTTATTCTGGTTTATGTAGATGATATGCTAATAACTGGTGAAAGCCTGGACCTGATAACAGAAGCTAAAACAGCACTGCAGAAGGCCTTCAAAATGAAGGATTTAGGTGAGCTGAAGTATTTTCTAGGACTGGAGTTTGCTAGATCAGGCAAGGGGCTACTAATGCATCAAAGGAAGTATGTTCTTGAACTCATTTCTGAAACTGGACTGAGTGCTGCAAAACCAGCCAATACACCTATGGAACTCAATGTCAAGCTGACCACTATAGAATATGATGACCATGTCAACAAGAAGCTGAAGCTCAAAACCACTGATAAACCACTGTCTGACCCCTCTCCTTACCAAAGACTAATTGGAAAATTGCTCTATCTCACAATTACAAGACCTGATATTGCCTATAGTGTTCAAACTCTCAGTCAATTCTTACAACAACCAAAGGTGTCACATATGGAAGCTGCTCTAAGGATTGTGAGATATGTGAAGAATCAGCCAGGCCAGGGAGTGCTGCTATCCTCCAACAGTATTCAAACAATCAAAGCCTGCTGTGATGCTGATTGGGCTGCTTGCCCATTCTCTAGAAGATCTGTGACTGGGTATATAGTAAAACTAGGAGATTCTCTAGTTTCCTGGAGGTCAAAGAAGCAAACTACAGTGTCCAGAAGCTCTGCAGAATCTGAGTACAGAAGTCTAGCAACACTAGCTGCAGAACTAACCTGACTTGTTGGCCTGGTCAAGGAACTAGGTGTGCAAATTGAGTTTCCTGTGAAAGTTCTTACTGACAGTAAATCAGAAATTCAAATGGCAGCCAATCCTGTCTACCATGAAAGAACTAAGCACATAGAGATCGACTGCCACTTTATTAGAGAGAAGATCCAACTTGGACTGATCAAGACTCTGTACATTCCCACAAAGGAACAGCCAGCTGATATTCTGACCAAAGGGCTCAATCGAGTTCAACATGCTTATTTGTGTTCCAAACTAGGAGTTGTGAACATCTTCTCCCCTCCTAGTTTGAGGGGGAGTGTTAAAGCATAAAAATAAGCAGTTAAACAGTTAGTTAGACTGCAGGGGCATAGTAGTAATTTCAGCAGTTCCTAATTACGGTTACAGTTTAAAAGTTAGTTAGCAGTTCATTAAGTAGTTAGTTATTTTTCCAGCTCATTAGTTTCTGTTAATTCTCAGCTATATATAGCTGATCTTGTATCCCTCTTCTGATTACAACTTTGATCAATGAATTGATAAGATTCTCCCCACGACTTCTTCTTCTTCCTCTGCTCATTCTTCTCAGCTTAGGGTTCATCAGAATCCACTAATCTTAGCAAATCATTTCACCAGAAAACTATTAAAAAAAAAAAAAGAGAAAAGAAAAAACTCGAATATATATTTGGTAGGTTATTGGTGCTACTAGTTCTGAGAACCTGTGAATAGTGCAAAAACTAAATATTGAAGATGACAGTCTTTAATTTGGTGGAAGTCCCTAACCGGAAAAAAAAAATGGACTTTGGTAAAATTGGAAATAACTAAGGGGGTGTTTGATATAGAGGAAAATATTTAGGAAAATAAGTGAACTTTTACCAGTTTTCTAGTGGTTGGTTGTAAATGGTAAAAAAAAAAGTATTTTCTTTTCTAATCACCAACCACCCCCTCCTCACCCAAAACCTCACCCACCTAACAACCCTTTCTGTTAACCCCATACCCAACACAATCTCGTCAGTCACGTCATTGCCGGAAAAATCGCGGGAGCAGGTTCTTTCACCAAGAGTAGCGATGGATGTGGCTGTCGACAGTGTAGAGGAACTGGAGATAACAGTTTTCCCCATTGATAGAGTCGGCGACGGCGTTAGAATTTGGAGGGGCGTTGGTCCAGTTTTTCGGTCGCACATGAAGGGGGTGGACTGGCGGTCGACGGTGTTGAGGGAACGGAGATTAGTCGACGGCGTCAGAATCTGGCGCCAACGTCGGAAGCGGAGGCGAGTTTCTGCTGTGGTGTTGGGGGTGGTGGGGTGGCAGAGGGTAGGTTTAGGTAAGTTGGGGTAATTGGGGTGGAGATTAGGATTTGTGTGGTTAAGAAAAATATTTTTCCTTTAATTTTTAGGGAAAATATTTTCCTCTATTTGGAAAAAAATAAGTTGGGTAAGAAAATATTTTCCATGTCACATAATGCAACCAAACAAGAGAAAATGGAAAAATATTTTTCCTCCTTACCAAACACACCCTAAAAGTATCTTGCCTATATTATACTCTCCTTATTCCAATTTATGTGGCAGCATTTCTTTATTAGTCTGTTCCAAAAAGAATTGCGACTTTCTAAATTTAAAAATAATTTAATTTTAAAAGTATTACTCAACCCTTAGAAGTCGTTTGGTTGGCGGGATAGGGATAACAATCCTGGTATTAAAATTTGGGATAACATTTATCCAATGTTTGGTTAGTGATATTAACTAATCCGGGATAGATTTTATACCAAAAATGAGATACTATCTTATCACATAGAGGGTGTGGGATTATTAATGATCTCGGGATTATAATCCGGGAATAAATTTAGTCCCAAATTTATGGAATACCCTTGATTTTTAGTCCCACCGGATTAGTGTGTGAGACCGCGATCCACAAACTACCGCATGGGACTCACCCCTTTACTTGTGAACTAAATTCCCTCAATCTTTTACATTCCCCATTATCTGATTCCGTACTCATTTCCGTGTGTAGTGTGGTGAGGTTTTGCCTTACAGAAGGCGTGGGTAATTGGGGAAAAAGCCGAAACTGATTCGGCCAGTACAATACCAAACGATCCCTTAATGAAATGATTTACAACCACACAAATATCTAAGACTTATTTAGAACACAAGTCTCAAAAGTCTTTATTTATTTCTTAAATTTCGTGGTAATTCAAACTATGAAACAGGAAACAAATAGAGTAACTTTCAAGCTTCTAAGTTGTTTTATCTTATTTATAACAGTTAGTAGTAACACCCAATATTCTTTGTAACATTTTCAAAGATTTTAAGCTACTTTAGAGAAAGAATGAAAGGTAAATTAAAGATTGTAACAAGAAGAGAAAATGTATGGCAGAGAAATATAAAATGTTCATTTTAATAGAATTGTTCATTCAGTAAAAAATATATACACTATAAATTAAACCAATATGGATCACTTCTTCTCCAACCAAGCGTACTCACATGGAAAATTAAAAATTAGAAAGACTTGATACTGTTGCGCACTGTATGTGTAAACATGTGAGTGAGTTGACTATCAACTTTTCTAATAAGCTAAAGTATCATTATTGATCTAATTACGATTGGGTTAATGCTTTATAATTACGATCATCAGATCTATGCATAATTTAGTACTTCTACGTTAGAGAGCACTGATTGGATTTCCTTTTACCACGATCTCTATGTACTCCTCTTCAGCTACAACACTTATTCTGTACCAATCAAGAAAACCAATTATCAAGATTCCTTTGAACTTTACATCTGATTATTAAGATTGATTTTAGAGAGGTGATTATTAATCTAATAGGACAGTATCTTGTAATCCTATACATACGTAAATTAGTCATTTACTTCAGTCTTAAGCATGGATAAATCAGTTTTAGCATGCATAGTCTTCTATATTCTCAAATCGATGGCCAGTCTAAGAGAACATTATGTGGAGGTAGTTCATTTTTTCCCTTTAATATGGAAGCCCCATAGCATGGAAGAGGAAAAGGTCCTCGAGAAAGTGAAGTTCAACTAAAAAAATAATCTATAGACACCTCCAATAGAAACAAAATTAAGCCTATATAGGCTAGTTTTTCCAGTCATGCGTTTTGATATTTAATTTGATTCATTCTCATTTTGCAACTCCATCTGAAATTCATACGTAGATGATTACAACCCAAAAAGCCTGATCTTAGGATCTCAATATACACTAAATAAAGATTAAGTTTCATTTTTCATTCTAGGGATAGTTACACTAAAAGACAAGCAAAAGACGACATTACCAAAAATGACTCATATTTCCGAATCTTACCCGACCTGTCACTCTTTTCCCGAGATAGCAGTCTGCCACAAGTTTATACAATTTTATACAAATTTATACACGTATATAAAATTGTATAAATTTGTATAAGTATATATATACGAGTGAATAAATCTGTATATTAAGAATGTTTATATGAATTTTTTTTTTTTGTTTATATTTTTGTATTTCTCTTGTTATACTCTAATCACCTCCTATGGACACTAGAAGGGGGTTGAATAGTGTCCTCCAATTTTTCAAAGAACCTGACTCTTAATTCTAGAACCCAGTTCTTGTAGCACTGTCTCCACCAAGCCCACACACATACAAACAGCAAACTAAAGAATGCGGTGTTTTTACGTGGAAAACTCTTTGCTCAAGGGAGAAAAAACCACGACCCACACTCTGGAATTTTGAAAACTCTTTCACTAACACAACGAGCAAGTGTCTGATTACAAACTCCGTAACCAAGGGGCTACACTCTAGACCCTAAATAGTCACAAAGCTAAACTCTAGCTTCACAGAATAATTTATCAAGGTTCACCTATAACAATTGTTTCTAAACTAAGCACGTAGGTAAAAACAGTTTTAGCACAAAACAACGACAACTCTAACAAAGAACCTAGACAGAATATCTAAGTTAAACTCTTAATTCTTCAACAGTTGTCTTCAGCAGTTAAGTCACTTTGAAAGTTATTGGATCGCCTTGTGATTGCTCTCAACTCTCGTGGTGAATAACTGAATACGACTGCCTCAATTACTAGCTTTTATATGGGCTTCGTAACCCTAGTAGTGTTTCACCAGGAAACCTTGTAAATATGTCAAGTCAAGATTTCATGTGATCCTTTCCTTGTTTAGCTCCAACTCTCGTTCATACTTCAAAGACACACCTACGACACAACTTCTTTTAGCTGACTATGATGCGCAATAGTTCACGCGCCACTACTCCTAGTTCTGCATGGATTTGCATTCCATAATCTTTTCAACCAGTCGTACCCCTTCTTCGTAAGGACCAAGTTCTCCTCCAGAATACTAGGTCCTTCGTTTGTCATGCTTCAAAACATTCAGCTCAACATCTCTCATTGCTACGCATTTATCTATGTATATCCATGTATAATTTATTTTTTGGGAGGAGATTTGTGTGTATGTTTGTCCAAAGCAATGATTTAAACGCAATAAACAATATAAATTCAGTAAAATACAAAAAAGTAACGACACTACTGGCGGGGGAGGGTGTCTGCCGGCGGCTTAGTGGCTAGGGAGGGGGAGATTTGGTAGCTAGAGTGTTTTTTATGAAGGAGTGCTAAAATTTATAATTTTAGGAATGAGTGTTATGCATGAAAAAAAATATGACCTCATGTTTGTAATTTTGGGTAGTGGGCTGTCTATTTTTGAAAATTTCCCTTATTTCTTGCTCCATGCTTATTGTTTTGTGGGGATTTAAAGAGAAACTGATATTTCTCCAAAATCAAAATAAGACGACGTTTGGGTAATCTTAAATAGCTTAAATAGCTACTTAAAAGTATATTTGTACTTTTAAGTAAAAAGTGGTATTTGGTAACTAAAAAAATAAAGTACTTATAAGCACTTTTGTACTTAAAAAGAGCCAAAAGTAAGAAGTTAGGATTTCCTAACTTGAAAATTTTTACTTATAAGTAACTTTTTACTTTTAAGCCCATTAAAATAAGCTCACCCAAACGGGGCCTAAATATTGAACTCAGCCAGATGCAAAATGGTAGAAAGGGGATGAAGTGGAAAAGGAAAAAAACCTCTACTCAACATATAAGTTTCAGATAAATATTAAAATCAAATTGCTGAGTGAGTAAATATATCTTTTATTTTTATGTTTTAAATAAGGTCCTTTGAGATTTAGGAAGGGGCATACAAATTTCCCCACGTCAATTTCCTCTAAAAGCTAAAGGTCCAAATCACTATACCTGTCTTCCAAGTAGAGAACAAAGTGATGTGTTTCAAAATATTCAGTTCTAATCTGAGATGGTCTGCCCACATGTTTAATGGATATTAAAAAGGAAATTCTTCGAATATATAGCATAATAAAATTAAAGCATGCCTTCTTCTTTTGTCTTTTACTTGTTTATTTTTTATTCCCATATTCGTTTGTCTCACCAACTGATCTATGCAAGAAATTCTTGCCTCCTCAATGCATGATCCTTTTCATCCTAACCATTAATTAACCAATGTTTACTTTGTAAAACAAAAAAAAAGAAAAAAGATAGGTAGACGTATATTTGTATTATTAAATATTAATAATGCCCAAACAAAAAGTTGGTGCGGATGATGAAAAGTACTACTCATGTCAACAAAAGTGGTTCAATCTCATTCAGAGTCATCAAGGAGTTCACTTTACTAGTACAAATTTTCCGTCCAATAAAGAGAACCTATGAGTCTGTTTGCTAATGTCAATTCGTGCCAAATTATTCGTCAGTTTTTGATGATTGAGAATACACCGTTTTAGAAGTTCTTCTTTCTTTTAGTATTAGGACATCCAAATGGCAATTTTATTCATGCGATCCATGAACTAGCTACTAGATATTAGCAAACTTCTCTGCCTTTTTACATCGCATTACTCCAATCGACGTTCAGAACTCAAAAGGTTATCAACTAGGTATTGCAGAGATGGAGTACATAAAAAAGACCTTATCTACATTTGTAAACGGTTAAATCTTTACTGTTCCCGCTTTCATTATATAAAATAATAAAATATATTAAAGAATAAAGTTTTACTTGGCTAATATGTAAGGGTAATTTACATAACCATACAAACTAATACACTTTTTTACACAAAAATGTCAATATTACCTTATTTTCAAAATATAGCAATTATTTTTTCAAAACATAGCAAAATACATATAAATGTGTGATAAAACCCTAGATCCACCTCCTACCACCCCCAGCCGCCAACCCCATGACTGTCGCTGGTCACCAAATTTTTTTTTTTTTGTTTGTACATGTGTATTTTCATTGTATAGAGAGTAGGCATAGACCCATACAATTGTTGTATATTTATTGTATTGTTAGTGAATGTATAGTGTGTGCATGTTCTTACACCAGATTCAAAAATATTTGTTGTATGTTAAGTATATATCATTGTATGTCCGGTGTATATCCACGGTATATATAGGTCACATACCGCATATACAATGAAAATACACATGTAACACATTCCCACAGTCAACAAACGCCAAACATACACCACCACCACGGTAAATCCGCCGTGTACCACCAGAAACTAAAAAAAATAAAAATAAAAAGCTAGCAGCAGCGCAGCTTGGGCCTAGCCACCGAAAAATCAGATCTCCGCATCACCAGCAGTGTGCACCGTAGATCTGCTCCGGTGACTAGTATCAGAGGCAGCTGGACAAGCAACATCGATCCCAGCGACTGACAGCAACGACAGCGTAGCAGAGAAACAGATCGGAGTTGATCGGAGCACAGCAACTTTAATCTCCAGCGACGACGTAGAGAACAGAATGTCGGGACAGGGGAAGGGAGTTGGGGAGGATGGGCGACGACTGGAAGTCGCCGGCACCGGGGAATAGGGCGGCAGTGAAGGGAGAGGGGAGAGAGAAAAGGGAGAGAAGTGGGAGAAGCAAATCTAGGTTTTTTTCTTTTTGGCTATGTTTGGTAGTATTGCAAACAAATGTTGCTACGTTTGATAAAGTGATGGAATATTGCTATATTTTTTAGAAGAAAAAAAAAACTTAGCTACAATGACACTGGGTGTAATTTATCCAATATGTGTAATGGACTATGACATTAATCAACAGAAATCAACGTAAGACGGCCTATTGTACCGAGCGACCAAACTTTCCAATTTAATAGGCGCTTTTGAACGATGGTTTTCAAGTAAAATTTTAGTTCAGTATCTAGTTTTTTCGTCCTCATTTAGGTTTTAATAAATAATTTTTTTGGTAAAAATAGCCTATTTCGGGTTTTTGCCATATTTTCTCATTAAACGAGCTCTTGCTATGCCCCAACCTCAAACTAAAGGTGTGAAGTTAGAAGTTGAATATGCCTAACTTCAATCCTTCATATTTGAAGTTGTTATGCCTAAGTTTGAATGAAGGTTTGAAGTTGGAAATTGCTATGGTTTGAAGTTGGATGTTGTTATGTCAAACTTCAAACTGAAGTTGAAAGCTGCTTATGAAGGTTTGAAGTGGTTATGCACAGGTTTGATGTTGTACGTTACCTATGCGGTTTGAAGTTGGAAGTTACTATGCCTAACTTTACACCTTTAGATTTGAAATTGAATTCAGGTTTGAAGCTAGAAGTTATAATATACCCAACTTCAAGTCTTCATATTGAAGTTGAACTTGTACTTAACTTCAACCCTGAAGGTCTAAAGTTAAGAATTAAAGAATTGAAGTTCACTAGTTGCTTAAAATTAAATAGTATTATAACATTTGCTAAAACCTAAATTGAACGCCAAAATAGGCTATTTGTGAACTTCTCCATCAACCTTCGACCCAATGGCTGATTTGCAAGAATATGACATGGGTAGCAATAGTTTGCCTTTTTGCCCACACTAACAGGTGGTTTCCAAAAATTTCCCCCGTTAAGGTTTAATAAAAAAAAAAATCGGATGGAAATACCCCTGTCAAGTTTTTAGGTCGGGGCCAAGACTTGCCTTTATTTTTCTCAATACTTATCCCTTAAAGTATTGGCAAGAGGCAATTCTTGCCGCACTTGGTCGTAAGTCTTGGCAAGAGGCAAGACTTGCCTTTGACCCCTGCTCAATTTGTCAATACTTGAACGACAAGTGCTGGCAAAAGGAAACACTTGCCGCACTTCGTCATAAGTCTTGGCAATTTCCCCTTCCAGTCTTTCCTGCATTCTCGCCATATAACTTGAAGTATTGACAAAACAGCACTTGCCCTTAAAGTATAGCCAATTACCAAGACTTACAAAATTTTTGTCTTGAAGTCTTGGCTCCTGACTAAATAAGGGCATTTTGCTAAAACATTCCTTAGCACAGGAAATTTTGCAAATTCACTCCTTATATAGGGCATGCGGTCAAATTTGGGAAATTTTGATCCGTAGCCATTTTTGGACGCGCTCATTGGGGACTATCCAGCGTTTCAAAATTTATTGAAGAATAGCCAAATGCGCACACTTAAGCTCCATTAGCGTTGAAAAACACCCCAGACTAGTCCCATAACAAAAAACTGGGGCTTTGAACAATTTTGTTCAAAGCCCAAGTATTTTGTTATAGGACTTTATATATGAGCTTCAGTCCCATAACAAAAAACTGGGGCTTGAAACAAAACTTGTTCAAAGCCCAAGTATTTTGTTATAGGATTTTATATATGAGCTTCAGTCCCATAACAAAATGCTGGGGCTTTGAACAAGTTTTGTTCACAGCCCCAGCATTTTGTTATGGGACTGAAGCTTTATACAAAGTCCCATAACAAAATGTTGGGGCCTTGAACAAAACTTGTTCAAAGCCCCAGTATTTTATACTGGGATTAGTTTACTAAAGCTTCCCAGTATAAATACTGGGACTTTGAACAAGTTTTGTTCAAAGCCCCAGTATTTATACTGGGATTTGTCCGGAGGTGGCTATTTCTCAGCGAATTTATTTTTGACGGCTACAAATTAATTAGCGCGCGCCAAACAGGCCCCTACACGAAATTTTTACATCAAATTTTTTGCGACCCAATATAGTAATGGGCTATAACGTGGACCGACACTAAAAGTCTCAACTAGGCGAGCTTTGATATATGTTGATCTTTATTTTTAATTAAAAAATATATATAAAATTTTATACTATATAACTTGAGTAAAGCAAAATGATTCGTGCCCTTTGTTAGGATTAACTAGAATTTTGTTAGGTTAAATGGAATGTTAACATTGTATAATTCAATTAACTATGGAGGTAGAATTGGAAATATGATAGTCACAAATTTTACAAAGTTACTTAAAAACTTATAAGGGAGGCTTCTCCTACTGGGGAAGGAGAAGCTTTGAAATCCTATAAGATGATCATTATTTTTTAATATTTCAATTTTTCCTCATTGTCCATTTAGAAGAATTTACTAAGCTACTCTTACTTATTTCTCTCTGTTTGTCTTTGTCACAATTTATCGGTTTACCTGATTCCAAAAAGTAACTCAAAGTTTGCATCGAGTCAAAAAAGCAGAAAACTAATCTCATTTTAAAATGAATATATACATAACATAAAGTTGAGAAAATGGAATAATCAATTGAAGAAAAAACAACATGATCTTATTCATCAACATAATGCGTTCAAGATCAAGACAAGTCTGCTAGTTGTTTGTTGTCGTCCCTTTCTTGCATGATCTAGACACAACCATCTTATCCGCTAAACTAGCTAGCAGTTATCGCTTACATATCTCACCATTAAGAGAAAATTATTACAGCAAAAGTGCTTTATTAGTAGTAAACAAATTTAAAAGGATACAAAGAATACAATGCATGCCACTCTCTAGGCAAAACACACACACAAAATGCACTCTCCTCTAATTTGTTCTAGTGCAGTCAAAACGGATCTCACCCTGGTTACCAGTCAAAACTCCGACTCGGCCCAACTTTATCATGGCAGTAGCAAAAGCTTGTTTGAATGCATTATTATTAGAAGCAAAGAAGTTGACAGTGTTTCTTGATCTAGAATCAGTGAACAAAACTTGATCAGAAACAAAGAGACCTTTTCCTTGTTGAAGGTTTTTAAAGTAAGCATTGTCAAAAGTGTTGGGAGTTGTTGGATCCATGTTAATAGCAATTCTTGGGTCCACCTTTAATGGGCACATTTGCTTGAGTTGCATGAGGTATTGTCTGTTTAGGGTAGGGTCAGTTCTACTTTTTGGGCTGAAATTGTAGAGCCTCTTGGAGAAACGACCGCAATGGGCGAACCCAAGGGTATGTGCACCTATAAGATAATGAAATTGCTTTAGCATTAGTATATTGTTGTAGGTTTTAGAAAAACTGATATGCTGAAGCTTAAATATTGTACTAGTACTACATAGTGTAAAAACCAAACTAGGCACTATTATTCTCTAAAGATATTTACGCATTTTGTGAATAGTACATTTTTCACACGTTACTAAACATTTTTGTAACTTTTCTTAGCAAGTCAGATATAGTAACCATTGAAAGCATATAGCAATTACTTATGATAGCTAGTCAAGTTGTAGTAATAACTAAAAAAAAAGTTGACATTATTAGTGAATATAACTTAAATCCATGTGTAAGAATACCTGATAGAGCAATCATATCAGTCTGGCTAAGGCCATGTCTAGCAAACATGGTATTGAGCTGGTCTAAATTGAATCCTTCTCCTGGAAGTTGATGTTGGACTCCTGTTAAGGTGGAAACTCTGCCATCACGACGGCCCAATTCCACTTGATAAAATGGGCCTCCAGTCTATAAAAGTCAAAATTTCAGAATCTCACACAACTATAATACGGAACACTACAATTACTAGATTGGTATATCTCATGTATACTGTGAGCATAATATGTGCATAATAATTAGAGCAGTTATTTTTATAAAGTTCCCTTTTGTTTTATTTCTTAGTTGCAAAGTCTTAATAAGTATTTTATGCATGAATAAGACCTTTTTAATGAGATGAAGTTTAGAAGTTGGAATAAAGTACATAAAATAAAACTTAAAAAATGCATAACAAACCACTAGTCTAATAAAATAGAGTGCAAGGAATTATAAATGTGAATTCTTTGCCAAAACTAAAAAGGAAATAAGGGAGTAAAATATTTTATTAGTTGTTTATTGATAACTAATCTTATTGTAGAAATTGAGCCCTCTTTCTTGGTATATAGGGAGTATTAAACAATTTCAACCACCTTCTTTTCTCTTGGTTTATTTTCTTAGTTCAACTTAGAGTTTAACTAATAGGCGTAACGTATTATTGGACTGACACAAACATAAATAAAGCGATATAGGCAGTAAATAGTAAATACCATTATACCAACTAGTGTTATCGTTGTTTTATGTTTAGCGACTTACCATAGAGACGACTTCTCTTGTGGCCAAGGCCAAAATATCAGCACAAGAGACTTTGTTACGGCATTTGGAATCACGATCCACAGCTGCCTTGGCTTTGACAACAGTGTCAAATCCATCACCTGCTAATGAAAGATTATCTGGATGGTCCTTTTCTGCTTTTCTATTTGGTGAACTCAATAACATTGAAGCATCACAACCCTAATATGATGACGAAAAATAAAATTGATTAGTACTTAATAGACGAAAGAGCCAAAAAGTAGCACAAAAAGCAGAATTAATCAACTAAACACGCAGTTACTACCCTTAAAAAGTACTATGTACATTGGATTTTCACGTTTAAAAAATGAAATAACACCATTCAAATAACGAATTCATCTAAAGTTTTATTTCAAACATCTGCAGTTACTACCCTTAGAAACCGTGAAATGACACGAGCTGAACTACTGAAAGTAAATTTAAGGAATAAAAAGAAGATGGCTTTTAGGTCGTTTTACTCGTTATAGTAAGTAAAAGATTACTATTGAACTTTTAAGGTGGCCTAAAGAAACTTGATTATACACAGTTACTGTTTTAATTAGGCAACTTAACCTAATGGTTAAAAAAATTATACGCTATTAGAAGTTAAACACAAAAATTACTTGCTCTTAAGCTAAAATAATACTAGTACTAATAAAGATCAAGCTACCTTGACAAAGCAATCGTGGAAGAAGAGTCGAAGAGTTGCTGGAGCAGTAACAAAAGTCTGCTGAAATTTTTGTCTAACTGCAGAACGAACCAAAGACTCAACATTTGGGCATGTATTTTTGTAGAAGTCAGTTCTTAACTGAGCTAAAGCACTAGCATTTAAGAGGAAGAAGATAACAATAACCAAAGGAAACAGCAAACTTGTTCTTTTATTCCCCATATTTCTTTTGCTTTATCTTTCTTTTGTTGTTGTTTTATTCACTGAGAAAAACTGTTGTATCACATGATTTTTTAGGGGCTGCTAAAGACTTGTATTTATACATATCTGGATGACTTTTGACTACAAAGAAAATTATTTAAGAACATAATTACAAGTGGGTACAGTTAAATTAGGCTTGGAATATCAATGGACTTTGGCAAACTACAGTCTGGCCATATGTTCAAGACGACTTCAATAAGATTGTGGTTGAGTTATGGTGATTTCTTTATACTAAATAAATTCTTTTAATCTATCACTAATATTATGATCAGGACTGCTGAATTTTCTATTATGGTCGTATAGAATATGGCAGATCAATTTGAATAAAATAATAGTTAATCCCAGGTATCTCATGGTATACAACCTCTGCCAATAAATAAAAGATCATATCCAGATGAGAGAATGAACACTAAGCTTAATTGAGATAGAGAAGCCATGATACGTTCCAAGTGTCCTAGAATCATTCAATTTACGAATATTTTACTCTCTTGATCCCATACAAAGTACTGCTTAGAATGTTTCAAATGAACTTGTATAACATAAGTATTATATTTTGTCTGTATTATACAGTTAAACATACCTATCATTTACTAAGATGGAACAAGCAGTGCTTTCTTTATTTAAAATTACACAAGAATTTCATTCAGTATAAAAAGGGTTAACACTACTTATCAACTGTGTTTATACTGTAAGTTACATTGTTCTTTCAATTAACTTGAGTAATTTATCAATGTTTAGTCATAAATATTTATACAGTATATATATTACATCGTTCTTTCAATATTTACTAAAGATTTTGCTTAGTTCTTTTCACTTGATATAGTACTGAAACAACATTTCTCTTGGTTGGAACTTTGCAAAAAATACACGATCCTGTCATTATCTTAAAAACTGGGTAGGATTAAATTAAAGAAAGGAACACTTGGGATTAAACCATTGGAGGAGGCACATGAGCGTTTACTACATGAGATTAGTCCAAACGAAACACAGCAAAAGAATAAGACAGTTAGTGACCAAGTGTGCCTACCAATCATGTGATCCATGGAATAATCACTTGTTCAGGAAATGATAAACAAAGCGCACATTCAGGGTCCTCCTTTAAAGCCATATATGTTACTCACTAGCTAGTTAGTGACCGTTTCATGGATACTTAATTACTACTACTTTTTTTTTAACTTAACCAAAAACGCCCCTAATTCCACACGTACAGTTATTATAATTCCACTAACCTCTCTTCAGTATCATAAGAAATATTACAGTGGTTTTGAGATGTATTTCTTATTTCCTGATAAAACAAATAAGCAAGAAAAAAAATACTCAAATTTATCATAATCAGCTATTTTAATGAAGGAAGATATCAATGTGTTGAGAATGGAAAAAAAGAACCAATAATGGAGTACTTTTTCATTTTTTTTCTTTTTCCTTTTAATTTCTTTGTTAGTTTTAATGTTAAGCAACTTGTTTGTATTGTTGAAATTTGTTAGTCAGCCAATCGCATATCACCATCACGACGATGCATGGCCAACATTTCAATATCAAGACGTGTCCATTTAAAACTGTAACTGATCGAGCTAAATGATAATTATTGAGGGGAAATAGAAATATATATTAATCCAGGACCAATCATTTCACATGCTTGACAGTTAGTAGAGTAGTAGGATAAATTATAAACCGGCCCATTTGGAGAGAAGATTTGTTTTCTCAAGACGTGCCCATTCGATTAAAACAAGCATGTTAATTACAACTCACAAGATTAATAACAACCATGGCAGTTGTTAGCCCCTTAGACTCGGCGGATTATGGCACGACATGATTATGACGGGATTTGGGGTGTTGCTCCTAGTTGTAGCTAAATCCGGATTGAAAGCAACATGTACGTGGACTGATTTGTCAAGGGCAGGCTTAAAATGACTTGGTTGGATCATGGCATTGATGAGCTGATTGGCAAACGATGTTGGTGCAACGGCCAGGCAGCCTTGTGCCTTTGCGGGTGATAAGATGGCAACCGGGCAGCTTGTTGGGTGGCAAGCGAGCCAAGACGAGATAGACGATAATGTGGGCAATAGGGTGTCAAGGCTTAGCGTCTTGATGCCAAGGCAAGCAAGGAAGCTGAACGTAGTGCATGTCGTTTGGCTAAGGTTGGGGCGAAGGCAAAGTCGGCTGTGCAGTGAGCTAAAGTCGGCTGGACAAAGGGCAAGTGTCAGGCGCATGTGCAGGGCACATGACCGGTCGGTTGGGCGCCTAGACATGATCAGAAGTGGGCTAAAAACGTGGCTGAGCTGGCCTAAATGGGCGCTGAAGGTACTGAAACATGGCCTACATGGCCTGCCTAGTTGGAAAAACTCCCCTATCCACTTGTAAAGCCTTTCGCTGATTCCCCCATTGTATTTAAAGTCTATTTCGTGCATTTAATCATTTAGACAGATTTTACTTAGTTTTCTTAGGAGAGAAAACAATTGGCCTTGGTGGCTTTCCTTTGTATTTGGCGTGAATAATATAAAGGTTGGGATTTTTCCGTACTTACTGTCTCGTTTACTTTTGTGCCTTAACGTTTCAATATTGTGTGTGATCTTTACTATATAATCATTCAATCTTCTGCCCAAAACACTTAACCATTGCTGCCTATTTTCGTTTCTAAGACAAACCACCCAAATTATCGTTAGAGTGACAAACGGCTGAGCTAAGGGTGTCCACCGGCCCGGTCCGGCCCGGTTCCGGTGCGGCTGTGCCGGTCCGGTCCGGTCCGGTGCAATGGTGGGACAAAAAATCTGTCACTGGTCCGGTCCCGGTCCGGTGCACCGGTGCAGTTGCACCAATGCCGGATCGGAACCGGAACCGGCAGATGGATATTGTGCCGGTCCCGGTCCGGTGCGATCCGGTTCGGTTCGGTTCGTTAATTTTTTTTTTGTTTTAAATTATATTTTTTATTGTTTAAAATACTAAAATCTAAATAAACAACACAAAACACATATATTATTCAACAATACACACAGTACATTATGTTGGAAAATGAAAATGTATAATTAGAAAATAAAAACATGAAAATAGACTAGAAATTAGAAAAATACATAAATTTTCAACTTCAGCGACTCAACACTCAATTATCACGTGGTTGCAGATATTTGCCACCATCACGAGTTGCCCATTCGTAGGCATGATGGTATTCCAAGTGGCTCTTAAACCTCATTGTCCCTCCAGTATTTGATCCATCTTCCCAATTCCAAACTTTCTGACAAAGAGTACATTGAGCTTTGCCGGTATCATTATTTTTTGTGATAAATTCTCAAACTTCGGATCGTTTAGTTCTTTTTGGAGCACCATACGGACCTGCTGTAGTAGCACCTTGAACTTGATTAGCATTATTTGCATTTGCAGCCATGTTGATAGAAAATTTAATAAAATAGCCTTTTGTTAGAAATTTTTTAAGAGAAAATGAATAGAAAATATTGAATTGTGATTAATTTGATGAAATATGGGAGTATTTATAGGCAAAATAGGTAGGGGAGGGCTGTAGGGGCGTTTATGGGTGTGGGGGTGGGAAAAATAGCCGTTTATGGCCGTTGCCAACGGCTATTTTTCAAAATGGAGCGGATTTGGACATAAATTTGCAGTGGGCCAGTCCGACCCGGTTTTGTCGTTTTAGCTTTTTTTTTTTTTTTTTTTTTTTTGTTATTTGTTTTGTTTAAATTTTAGTTTTATGTAATAACTTATATATAATACTAGTAATCTAGTATTAAAATATTAACTATTATGTAATGTAGTATTTTAGTATTATAAAAGTATAATTGAGTATTTTTTTCAAACTTAGTAATCTAGTATAATGTAAGTAAATTGTTATTTTTTCAAACTTAATACTAAGTTAGTAGTATAATAGTATTTAGTATTTTAGTATTTTAGTTTTTAGTATTTAGTATTTAGTTTTTAGTTTTTAGTATTTTAGTATTTAGTATTTTAGTATTGAATTGCAAAGAGGTAACTTAATAGCAAAGGATAATTGAGAATATAACAAAGGATTTACTTAATAGCAAGGCGTAACGCATTTTATTGAATAATGGATAATGGTTGATTTTTTTTTTTTTTGCAAAGTACATAGATATTAAATTGCAAAAACTACATATTAATAAAAAAACTTCTCATTTTCTGAATAATTTCGTCTGGCACCTCTGGAGGAACCGGTGGCAAAGAGTCATCTTCTTCATATTCAGTTTCATTGTCCAAACTTCCATCGCCTGATAAAATTTCTGATGATGCTTCTGCATCGGCTACTTGATCTACTGCAAATCCAAAATTTCTTCGCTCCGATCTAATCCAATCTCTGAATAATACGGCCGTCTCCATTGCTTCTTCCTTCAATGAATGTCTATGATCTCCAATTTGTAATCTTCCTTGGCTAAACGCGCTTTCTGAAGCAACAGATGATGCTTGAATAGTTAGAATATCCCGCGCCATTTTTGCTAAAATTGGAAATTGTGCTTGTTGATCCCTCCAAAATGGCAGTAGTTCCTCGCTTCTAAAATAATCAACATCCTTGCAAGCATGAAGTAAATAAACATCAAGCTCGTTGAACCCTCCGCTGCTACTCGAATGCCTGCTAGAAAGCCTTTGATTAAGGCTGGAAAAACTTCCCAATCCGGTTGCAGGTCTTTTGGGAGCCTGCGTTGAACTTGATCCAGCTCCACTTGGAACACTTGAAACAACATTATCAGCTGCACTCCTATACCTTTCATAAATCCGTTGGCAATCTACAATTACCTGCGCACAAACTGTTTCTACACTTGGTGTTTCTTCATCAGTAATTCTCAAAGTCCGATAAATTTCTCTAATTAGCATTTCCGTATTAAAACGTTTAAAACATGGATGTAATACAGATGCAATGTAATAAAGTGGTGGAATCGGAAAAAAATATTTTTTAAATTTTTCAATCATTGCTTCTACGGCTTGTTCATAACCATGCACTAATCTATAATCGTTAAGTAATTCTGCTATTCCAGCTATAAAATACAACATGGTAGTGATTGTAGGATAATATTGACCGGAAAATTCTTTAGTAGCATAATAACACTTTGCTAAAAAATGAAGAAGACGCTCAACATTTTGCCAATCCGGTTCTTCTAGGTGATACACTTCAGCTACTTTGCGATTAAAATAATTAGTAATAGGCACTCGTAAAGCGTAAGCAACAGTCAAAGAGTCATATACAGTGTTCCACCTAGTTGAAACTTCCTTGGGAACTTTTCTAGGAGTTATACCTTCTTTCACACGCTCTACTTGAAAGTCCCTCCATCTATCCGGTTTTTTAGATTTAAAAATATAACTAATTGCGAGTTTAACCTTCATAATAGTAGGATCAAATAACTTAAGGCCATCTTTTACAACTAAATTATATATATGACATGCACATCTAACATGAAACAATTCTTCAAAAGGGGGATGCAATGCGGGTATTAACTTAGTAATAGCATAATCATTGTTAGTTGCATTATCAAGAGTTATACTTAAAATTTTATCACTAAGAAAATACGCCTTACAAATATCCGAAACTTCTCCCTTAATAAATGCTCCCGTGTGTGGTTCATCGACAGCAGAATATGCTAAAATTCTTTTTTGCATTACCCAGTTAAGATCTATTCAATGACAAGTAACTGTTAAATACTCATACCCATTAACACCACGACCCAAATCAGAAGTAAGACAAACTCTACAATCAAAGTGATAAAATATATATCGTAAATATTGTCTATATTCATTTTTAAATTTTATAATATCAGTTCTAACCGTAGTTTTTGGAAAACCTTGAAAAGATGGATTATATACGGTTTGAATATAACGAATAAAACCTTGACAAGAAGCAAATGTAAAAGGTAAGCACTCTACCGCAATCATTTTTGCCATTTGTTCCCTATCTTTCTTTTTATCATAATGCATAAGCCCCCCCCCCCCCCCCCCCCGTCACTGGGTTAATTTCCTGTTGGACTCCACTACCTTGCGATGGAGCCATTCTATTCCCTGAACGAGGGCCACCCGGCCTCCTTTCCCATTCATCCATATGATGGTTTTCTAAGTGTGTTCTCAACTTTCCCGTCCCACTATTATGGCTGCCGGTTTTAAATTCCCAAACTTTTGCATAAATATTACATTTAGCTTTCTGAGCCGCAATATTTTTAGTCATAAATTTCCACACATCCAATCTTTCGGGTCGTGCATATCGTTCTCTACTAGGAGGCATAGGTGGTAATTCAGTTTCTTCGGGTTCACCTTGAAATTGACTAGTGGGTGTTTCATCATCTAAATTAGCCCCTTCGGGATTATCTTCATATTGTGTCACTAACAAATCATTATCTAGTGGTTGATCAAAATTTATATCATGCAAAAATTGCGAGTCATCTTCCTGAGTAAAATCATCTAGAAGAGAAGGAGCGCTAGAAGTACCAACTGGTCTTTTACCTAAAGCACGACTACGTCTATCATCCCCCCTCGGTTAGAAGCACGTGATCTACGACCGCTGCCAGTACGCCCAGTAATTGCTCTCCACACTCCAGACATTTTTATAATTACTAAAATATGCTTCAAATAAATTACTAAAATATGCTACAAACAATAATATTGCACAAAAATAAAATAGATAATAAAAAGTAAGAACGAGTTTACTTGAAATCGTGAACTTAGAATGTAGAACTTAGGAAGTGAAAGTTGAAACTTGACCGGAACCGCACCGAACAATATTTCCACTTTACTCCAAATATTTTTTTGTAATGCAATTTAGCAAATAGCCTTTTGTAGAAATAAGAGAGATTGATAGAGATTTAGAGAGAATATTAGAGAAATTGTGAATAAATTGATGAAAAATGATGGTATTTATAGAAAAAATAGGTATGGGGTATGGGGGCGCCCTAGGGGGGTGGGGGGGTAAAAATAGCCGTTTTTTGCCGTTGGGCCAACGGCTGTGCGTGAAATAGCCGTTGCCCAACGGCTATTTTTTGCTAAGCCCATCAGCTCATCCGGTCCGGTCCGGTCCGGACCGGTTCCGGTCCATTTTGGTTCGGTTCGTCCGGTCCATTTTGTTGGTGCCGATTCGGAAACGGATCGTTTTTTTTTTATATATTTGGCACGGTTTGCGCCGGTCCGGACCGGTCCGGACCGGTTTCCGGTCCAGTCTGATCCGGCCCGGTGCAAACCGGGCTATTAGACAGCCTTAGGCTGAGCCTTGCGGGCGGACTGCTTGGCTGCCGCACGGGGCAAGCCTCGGTGGTTTCAAGTGATCAAAATCACCCCTGTGACAACTGGTATCAGAGCTTGAAGGTCTGGTTCGTTGTTTAGAAGAAAAACCATGGCTGGTGAAAATAGTAGTGCTGAAATGAGGGAACGGTTGGCTAAACTTGAGGCGTTGGTGGGTGTAACTGACGATAGTGTCGATCTGGTGGATGTGCTGACACAATTGGCTCGTCTTAAAGCCCATTGTGAACGTCTCGAGGCAGAGAGTCAAGCCTTCAAAGATGTTGCTGCGGCTGAAATTGATAGACTTGCTAAGGACAACGAAAATCTGAATGTTGAATTCGCTGTGCTTAGGCGGGCTGTTGGAACGGGTGTTCAACGGGTTGATGAACGTCCTAAGGTAAAGATCCCTGAACCTAAGGCATTTGAGGGCTCTCGTAACGCTGTTGTGCTTGAGAATTTTCTGTGGGACATGGAGCAATACTTTGAGGCAGCCCATGTCCAAGATGGGGAGAAAGTGTCTTTGACAACTCGTTACTTGGCTGGTGACGCAAAATTATGGTGGCGTACTCGTGTGGCTGATGATGTGAGTGCGGGCAGACCTAAGATTGAGTCTTGGGAGCGGCTTAAGAAAGAGCTGAAGGATCAATTCTTGCCTAGTAACTATGCTTGGGTTGCTAGGGACAAACTGAAACGGTTGAAACAAACTGGTTCATTGAGGGATTATGTCAAGGAATTTAGTTCTTTGATTTTGAGCATAACAAATATGTCCGAGGAGGACAAGCTGCATAACTTTATGTTTGGGCTGCAAGGGGCTCAAATGGAACTAAGGAGGCAGAACGTGAAAGACCTCCCTAGTGCCATTGCGGCTGCCGATGCATTGGGCGATTTTAGGCGTGAGGATGCTGAATTTTCTGCTTCTAAGGCTAAAAACGGGAATGCTGACAAGGGAAAGGAGTGGAAAAATGCTGAGAAGGGCAATGCAACGGGTGAGGCTAGTGGCAAAGGGAAGGCAGCATTTGATAAGTCTAAGGGTGAGCAAGTAAACAAGCCTCGTGGCTGCTTTATTTGTGATGGACCGCACCGGGCAGCGGACTGTCCAAAACGTGCTAAACTGAATGCTCTTCTTGCTAATGATAGTGATGAGACTAAAGAAGACAATGAAGAAGAGTATGTGAATGCTGCGTTTTGTAGTCCATTAATGGCGAGTAAAGCTGAAATTCGTTCGACGAGGGCGTCGAATTCAACTAGTGGGGGTGGTTTGTTAGCCCCTTAGACTCGGTGGATTATGGCACGGCATGGCTATGATGGGATTTGGGGTGTTGCTCCTAGTTGTAGCTAAATCCGGATTGAAAGCAACATGTATGTGGACTGATTTGTCAAGGGCGGGCTTAAAATGACTTGGTTGGATCATAGCATTGATGAGCTGATTGGCAAACGATGTTGGTGCAATGGCTAGGCAGCCTTGTGCCTTTGCGGGTGATAAGATGGAAACCGGGCAGCTTGTTGGGTGGCAAGCGAGCCAAGACGAGATAGACGATAATGTGGGCAATAGGGTGTCAAGGCTTGGCGTCTTGATGCCAAGGCAAGCAAGGAAGCTGAACGTAGTGCATGTCGTTTGGCTAAGGTTGGGGCGCTGTGCTGTGAGCTAAAGTCGGCTGGACAAAGGGCAAGTGTCAGGCGCATGTGCAGGGCACATGACCGGTCGGTTGGGTGCCTAGACATGATCAGAAGTGGGCTAAAAACGTGGCTGAGCTGGCCTAAATGGGCGATGAAGGTGCTGAAACATGGCCTACATGGCCTGCCTAGTTGGAAAAACTCCCCTATCCACTTGTAAAGCTTTTGGCTGATTCCCCCATTGTATTTAAAGTCTATTTCGTGCATTTTATCATTTAGACAGATTTTACTTAGTTTTCTTAGGAGAGAAAACAATTGGCCTTGGTGGCTTTCCTTTGTATTTGGCGTGAATAATATAAAGGTTTGAATTTTCCCGTACTTGCTGTCTCGTTTACTTTTGTGCCTTAACGTTTCAATATTGTGTGTGATCTTTACTATATAATCATTCAATCTTCTGCCCAAAACACTTAACTATTGCTGCCTATTTTCGTTTCTAAGACATACCACCCAAATTATCGTTAGAGTGACAAACGGCTGAGCCTTGCGGGCGGACTGCTTGGCCGCCGCACGGGGCAAGCCTCGGTGGTTTCAAGTGATCAAAATCACCCCTGTGACAACAGTAACATGAATCTTCCTGGCTGGTACAAACCATATATATTACTTACATAGGATTTTTGGGTGAGATAGACTCCTAAGTCTTTAAATAGTTTTTTAGGACTCGAGTCTCAAAAAATAGGTAAAAGGGACACTTTTAAGATTAGTACTAATTACTAACATTTTAAAAGCCCCTCAAGTTTTTTTATTTATACAAAGCCCCCACCTCTCATCACCCACCCCATCACCCCCCCCTCCCCCGCCCATCCACTATTCCACCACCACTCTCCCCCACTCACCGCCACCTCCTACCACCTCCTACCACCCTCCACCACCCACCCACCACCTTCTATTACCCTCCATCAGCAACCACCACCCTCCACCATCCTCCACCACTCCAATAAAAGGATGTGTCCACATCTCGTCTGATATAATAATATGTGTGCACATCTCGTACACATGTGTACACATATAATACACATATAATAATATGTGTACACACCAGACGAGATGTGTACATATCTTTTCCAGTTGTGAAAACATCTCCAAAATTGTATAAACATACAAAAAATATGTTTACACATCCGAAAAGATGTGTAAAACGACTAGAATTTTTTTAAAAAAAAAAACTTAAAAAAAATGAAACGGGGATGAAGAGGAAGAAAATGGAGAAGAACAAAGAAAAAATAAAATTGATACGAAGAACAAGAAAGAAAAATAACGTGGATGGTGATGAAATAAAATTTAAAAAAAGAAGAAGAAGGAAGAAGAAAAAAAGAGAGAGAAAGATGAGAAGTGGAAGAATTAAGTTTGAAATAATTTGAAATATGAGAGAGTGTGTAAAAGTAGGTGGGAAGGAGGGAGATTGAAAATTTGAAAATTGGGGTGTTTTTGTAAATCCAAAAATATTTATTTTGCCCACAAGTTTTTAATGACTACACTTCAGTCCTCATTTAAATTACTCCCTCCGTCCCAATTTATGTGGCACCATTTCCTTTTTTGTTTGTCCCAATATAAGTGGCACTTTTCCTTATTTGACAACTATTTAATGCATCATCTCTGTTTTACCCTTGTTGGGCCCTACATACTTTTAAACCTACCAACAACTTTTTTATTACTCAAATCTTCAATCTCTTACTTTTTCAAGGGTAAAATTAATATTTAACAATGTCAACCTCTATTTTCTTAAACTCCGTGCCCGGTCAAATGGTGCCACATAAATTAAAACGGAGGGAATAATTAAAAATTAACTTGGTCTTGTCCCTTATTCTTATTTAAAGACCTGGGAGGTCTTTTTCCCCCCCTTTTCTCTCTACTTACATAGCTTGAGCTTTCAGTAAATACTTATTTCTCCACTCACAAAATGGGGAATATGTAACAGTAAACAAATGAAGCATTTAACACCAATATGACAGAACTGGTTCTGTCAAAGCAACTACGTTATTTTCATGTAGGAAGCAGCCTCTTTTGGGGGTTCAGTAGAGACTGGCTCACTTCCCGTAGATCGCTTAGCTTATTATAAAGTAATGTTCATATAGCGAGTGTATTTGTATATTATATTATTTGAGTTAGTTCTCTTTGATTTAACCACTACGGCAAATTTACAAAGGGTCTTCAGTCTCTGTTTTTTAAGTTATCTACTTAAATTCAGGAGCCTGTAATTTGAAAAGTTTCGGAGAATTTCTACCTAGTGGTAATAAAGTGCAAGCTAAAGTACCGGTGATAAAAGACCTGACAGTAGTCTTGGTTTTTATTGTTGTTACTCATATCATCATTATTCTTATTTGCTTCTAACTAGATAAGCCATTAGGAAGATATGTTTACAATAAGGAAGTACCGCCTTGCTAAAAATGACATCAAATTATGTCAACCCTCGCATAAGTGTTACTGAATTAGAGGTGTGTAAATTACTATTAGCCACTAGCAATATATTTCCTTAACCTCTCTCCAGCACGTTATTAGCCATTTCCAAATTGGTACTTAGTAGTTTCAACAAAATAATAATTTGAACTTAATCAGTGAGTTATTCTAGATATTCAGTGTGAAGAGCATCACACAATCAAGAGCGTGCAACATGAAATGATATGAGATTTTCTTTTAGTTTCTTTTCTTCATAAATTTTTCATAGGTAGTAAGCATTTTCTTTTCATATGATTAGCCATCACATCTCTTTCCCTCGCATTTACTGTTAAATATGGCGTAGAAGTTTACGGGTTTACTAATAAAGATGACTGATCCTGCTGTCAGTGCTCCGTCCCAAGTCATTTACAAAGTACAATAAATTACAGTAGCGTGCAATCAAATAAGATCGAGCAAGTAGGGTTAAGTTCAACACATATAGGAAGCATAAGCCAGTAATGTCTTCTATATATACATTTTTATGCATTTTCGAAAAATAGATCAACTTCTAAGGAGCCTCGTGTGCCAAAAAATAAGGCATTTCGACCCACAGTATACTAGTGTGGCAGAAGAATCATAGTTTTATGAGAACAATTATAATCCTTTAGAGTTTTGACTGTCTTAGACCATGCGTCTTCCTTAAACTGAAACGGCACCAAAATATTTGACCATTAAACGAAGCATTATTCAACAACTTGGCTACTCAAGAAGTTCACCTTCCAACCCAATATATAGGAAAATGTAAAGGAAGAAGAGTAAAGGGCATCAGACAGAGGTTTACTGTTGCACTCCAGCCATAAATTGCAACGAAGCACCTGCAGGAGCAAAGAAGTAATAAACCTCAAGGACGGGATAAGTAGGAAAAAGACTCGCTAAAGAATAAAACCACACAACTATAAAGAGGAAATGTAACAATTCTTTCCTGTTGCAACAAGTTAACTGCCAAAACATATGTGAAAGAACATCACGATTCTATTTCTTTTTCTTTCAAGTACAAATTAACAGATTCTTTAACAGTAATCTTCTTAAGTGAAACACCAATTCCCACTTTTGGACCAGAAGATACCCATCCCTACTCAATCTGGAACCACCACACAAATTTGAGGTGATGGCACGGCTTGTAATTGATAATGAAGCTGTAACATCTATTACTACAAAAGAGTGTACGGGATGCTATTGATCGCAGTTAATAGATAGAATAACAAGAAAGAGCTACATTCTTTCATATGTAAAATAGCATGACATTACAGGCAACTCTACAAGATATCCACAGAGATCGTCAAAAAGCATACTATTCTGTAAGGCTCATAGGCAATGAATCACTTTCACCTTTCTGGTTACAACACATCACTCATCAACTAAGATGGTGTCCGACACGGTTGCATTTCTCTTAAATTAAAAGGTTTCATCACCAAAAAGAAGAAAAGAATTATATTGATGACCCTGAAAATCATCTAACCCGAAGTGCCCTCCTCTTACCAAACCCTAAAGGTGTCCCTCTTAGTGCCCCTCCACACCCAAACACAAACTAAAGAAAAAGGTCAGTAATCCCTTTTTCCTTTTTCATACTTTTTTTGTTAAATGGCTTTTATGTCTTTTTGGTGGTTATGTACTTCATGTCAGATGATCCCCTAGTAGTTTGCTTTTTTTTTCTTTTTTTTTTTTAAAAAAAAGGATGGTAACATGATCCCCTAGTAGTTAATATTGAATTGCTGAGCACTAGAGACTGCGTTTTGGATCAGCAACGTACCTGTACACCATATAAACCAGCAAAAAACTTTTCTCAGCTGCCAAGGAGAACTTTCTTGGGGTCAAGCTGCCCACTGCAATAACTTGAAGGAACAGCAGAAAGTTCCTGTCTTCCTCTCCACTCTTCACCAGGTTTCAAAGTGATAGATTTTTCCACTGCAGCAGCCTCAACACACAACATGTGCTTGTACTCTTCATCTCCAAAATCAGCCATGGCCTTGGCCTTCTTGTCCCAAGGGTTCCACACAACTGAGAAGAGGGAATGACAGAGAGAAGTTACTTTCCAGTAAAAAAGCCAAAACAAAGTGCCATCAATACTTTAATATTGATAGAAACCCAAGGGCACATTCTACAAATTAAGGAGTTTCTACGTGTCTGGACATTTTTGACAAGCTATATTGAAGAATAAAGAGTGGAATGGGTGGAAAAAACTTCCTACAAAATCGTTTAAGAGCAGGAAGCCATGATTGATTTTCTTTCTTTCTTCCTGGACATGTAATTTTATCTTTTGCTGTAAACCCATCCAGCTTTATTTTTCTATCAATACATATTTACCTTATCCCAACAACAACAAAACAAAAAAAAAACAAAAAAACAAACTTCCTAGAAAACCAGGCTTTTATGCATGTGAAGCTAAAATAATGATACTTTCAGTTAGACTGGAATGGATTAAAATGAACTACTACTAGATAATCAAAGTTTCGTAATCCTTAAGAAGCACAATACAATGATTTCCCTCATTGCAACCAGGGAAAATGCATATACTTGGTTCTCATACCAAGATAATAATGAAAGACATCCTTATCGAAAAAATAAATGGAAGTTGTTAGCCTCCAGGCAAGCTATGAAGATTCACAATCACCTGCATCCGGTAAACCATCCTTACGAATCACAAATGTTCGTTTCTTTTCGTGATCAAGGATCGCAATTTTTGTGGGGGTGCTGAGATATATTTTATCCACCTAAAGAACATGGCAAAAACATCGTAAGGAACAATGATATGTGCTAAAGCAAGGCAAGGAAATAGCTGAAGCAACACAAGGAATTAGCTGAAGCAACAGCTGATAACGTGCTTACTTCAGACTCAAAAGTAATTGCATCGCCTTGCTCTGTGAATCTCTCCTTATTCTCAAGATAATCAAGTGTCTCCAGCCCCTCAACACGGACTTCACTGTTAAAAAGAAAAAGGAGTAATGATGTGAGCAGTTCAAAGATCAACCGCCAGATTAACCAGCAGATCAATAAACTAGGAACAGTTTTTAGACCTCCTCTCCAGTTTAACAGAACTCAATGGACCTCCTCTAGTTTGAGAAGTGGGTAAAAGTAGATGGCCTAGCCTTCTTCTTTTTTTATACTTTGACCAGAACATACAACCCCCCCCCCCCCCCCCCCCCCAAAAAAAAAAAAATCCTGCTTCAGAAAGATATAAATGAATTTCATTTAAAATAAAAACGGAAAAGGAAAAAACTGAGGATGAAGAAACAAGGCTGTCAACTAATTTTTTATTCTTTTTTTCTTTATACTTACTGATGGCAGTTGAGAGGAAACACACAAGGGAGGCCGAAAATTCTTCGTTTTTCTTCCGTGAGGTCCACCATTTTTATATAAGTAAATTTATTCACATGGTTCGAAAGATATAGTGTATAAATGTATACAAACATGCATAGAGAATACCAAACATAATTCTCTACAAAGAGAACCAAATTAGGTCCTCCAAAAGCTTACTAAAATATAAATAAATAACATTTCTAAAAACGTACAGTAGTAAATAAGGAGGTCTCCCATTTTACATCATGAAACTCACCAGGGGGATTTTAGAAGAGCCTAAGTACAACTTTCATTGTGCTTATCTAGATGGACAAGACAGTGCAATATGATTCTAGTGGGAGTTGCAGCCAACATTAAATGATGCTTAGACAAAACACGTTGATAGAATATAGATGGGGGAATTTGAGGGGCTTCAAAGTAAAAATGTCAGGGCAAGACAATGCCAGGTATCCCATCTATTATCTGCACATGAGACACTAGTTCTATATGATGCCAAGACAGATCAACTTCATCTGTTGGAATAGATATTACTATCAGGCAATCTCATTGTAAAGTTTTGCCTAAAGAAAGATGAAAATATTCTAGTGGGAGTTGTGGCCAATATTAAGCAACTCACAGGTGTAATTATTTCTAAGCTCAGATCACTCATGCTCCTATCTACGCGACTAGCACAACCATTGTGTCCAACCCGAAAGGATAGTGGCAGTCTTAAACCGATTACAGAGAGTTCGGAGAGGTTAGCAGGGTAGCTAAAGAGGTAATTTATCCAAAATATACAGATTAATAGTACCTGATCTAGCATCTCAACTAATTACATGTTTCTGTTATGCATACCAGTTTGCATGGCCCCAAAAAAAAAAGGGAAAGGTTGCAGAGGGACTTTCCGCTGAACACAATCAAGGAGGTGTAAAGAAATCGGTCAGCACATTTAGTGATAACATATCCTGTGGCTGTGAGGATGGGAGAAGGACAAGGAACATTTGGGTCTTCAACACATCATTGTTGGTAAATGGACTTGGAGGTTCAGGATATTGAAAGAAGCACCACATGGGGTACAACAATGGGGATAGACGATTGAACCATTTTATTCACTGCATTGGCTAGCTCTTTAAAGGGGATTATGCAGGTGTAGGAAGATCTCTACGAAAATACTATTCTTTTTATGAATTTAGCTGGAGTTGGCTTATTGAATCAGAGCTGTATAGGATGTCATACCATGCAGTGCGTTCCCTCCTATCTTTAGCATTTCTCGTCAATAGACGAGACATTTGACGAGACATTGCTTAAATGTGCACAGACGGATTGAGCTTAAGAAGATATCATATACCTATTAGATTGAGAGATGGAAGAGCACCTTGAATTAATTTCCATGGTAAGGTGGATGACTAAAAGTAATGTAATTGATATTTGAATGTTATATGTACTAAATTCATATATAGGACAAGTCAACGACTATGCCTCGACCCCAAGCTAGTTGAGGTCAGCTATAAAAATTATCACTGCCATTTCCCTCTATTTGGACCAATTTCATTCTAATATTCATTATCTAAGTTCTCCAACACTAGAGGTTGTATACCATTTCTCCTGATATACAACTATAAAACTGCTAAACAGACTCCTGGCAACACTGAAATTAATGTTAGCGTACTGGCATGATAAAGCCTTAATCCCAACTACTTCCACCTAAAACAAGTTGCATATTGGGCTAAAATTACACAACCAAGAGTTTATATCACTAAATGCAACACAATAGGACAACTATTTCAGGATAAATGGCACAGCTAATTAAGATCTCTGCAATATAGCAAGTCCTAAGACAGTGGACAGCTTTAACCTGGACAAGCCAGTCCCGAAATTAAAGTAACATTGATCAAAATCTTGCACCTCACTACTGTTGACTACAAATATCTTTAAGGCAACCACTCAGTCTTCACTGCTCACACATTCTGTCGTTTTTAACTCCTATATAAGTCAAGGCAAAAGAGAAAGACGCCTCAAATTAGAAAATCTACCCATATCATATTTTCCCTGTTAAAAGTATCACCACAGTTAATCTCTGTTAAATCTTTTCCTTACCAAGCACAAGGTTATTTTTGGGAAATACACAAGCAACATCAGTTATCATGATGATGTATCAGTCATTTTAACTGCAATTAAATTTGTGAATTTTCCAGAATCGGAAGAGGACAACTCTTTTGGAGAAAACAAGAAGAAAATGATATGCCACATTGACAACATACCTGATGTCTGAGACAGAGAAATACGTGTGATACGCAAATGTAAATGTGAAAGGCTTTCCATCAGTGTTGGTGTTTCTAATTCGAGACGTCAACATCAAATCTCCACCAGGACCCAAAGCTACCCGCAGTCGGAACTCAAAACTAAAACATGATCATTGATCCATGTAAGGAGAGAAAGTAACAATGAAACCTAATAATTAGTAATATGTATATTGACAGTATTCATCCATGCCTGTGAGGCCAGATCTTCAAGTCCTCCTCAGATGGTTTCAAGATCAAATCAACAAAAGCCCTAGAAGATGTAGGTGCTGGAAATGGAGGAGGGTCCTTGTCAATGCTCCAAAACCTGTTTCGGGCAAATCCATGCTGCTCAAGAGAGCCACGACTTGCAAACTGCAATCAGCAAGCAACTAATTATGTAACCAAAGTGAGCAACAAATAGGAAAGCAAAGATGCGTCAAGATCAGATACCTGTGGGAAACATATAGGAATACCTCCACGGATTGCTTTTGGAGGCTTAAAAATGGCCTGCACAGTTGTAGTAGATGAGAAATTACAAAGTTATATCCCTCACTATTATCCAACTATACCATGGGCAAAGCTCATGCCCAATTAAATTATCATATGACTTTTTACTCGGGTGGCAGGGCATGATTCTATTGTCAGCATTAAAGGAGCAAGAAAAGAAAGTTCAAATGCTGCCTCACCACAAAGATTTTATATTTTTCTTTTACCTCTCCTTAGTTTGGTAAAAGAAAGAGTTGTACTAGAATGAGTAACACGGATATGCCACCCCAGTAAAGGGGTTATACAAATGAAAGAGCAAAGGCATTCAAATCCTACACAACTCCCAGCTCATTCAAAAATCAAGAAACCCTGACTTCCCAAAATGTTCCATTATAATCCGACGAATATCAGCAACAGCAGATATATCAAAGACAGGTGCCGTTATTCAAAATAGGTGCAGATATAGAATTCAAATTTGACAAGATCCGGGGATACAGATAGGTGTACAAGTATGGCTGCTAAGATACAACTAGTAGCTGTATATTGTCTGTCTCTATGCAATGTCTATACACATATAAAAGTGATTAACTGAAAAGTCATTGGACTAAAACAAGTACTTATGACATCATTGTTTAATTCCATAAGGATATCTAATACAACAGCAAAGAATTTTATAATTATATGAACAAATTTACATACATAAAGAAAACAATTCCTCCGCAGGCAAAAAGTTGGCCATCAACTAATCGTGTCTTGTTGTGATAGAGTAGCCTTTTCATTTCCATAGAGGATCCATAGCTTTACTTAGATAGGGCTTGATTGCTTCAACTTCAATCATATTAGGTCCAAACATAATCGCATCACAAACTATGAAACGGACTAATCGAATACATTCTTGGTTTAGCAAAACAGCCCTCGTACTACCAAAGCTTACAGCCCTATATGTTACAAATACAATAAAGATGTGTGCTTGTGTGTATGTAACTTGCAGCCAAAGCACCCTTGGTGAATTGACCAAACCCAATGATTATCCCACACCCGTTGCCACACCCAATTTATGTTGGATTGACAGGGGTGCAACTGGAAGTTTTGGAGGATACATGCAACATAGCAGCAAATATGCAAGCAATTTTTCCAAAACAAAACCAGTCATAATGAATGTAACTGTTATGTTCCCTAATGTACAATCCTTTTTTGTTTGATAAAGTAAATTATAACTTTATTGAACGTACATTCCTTATTTAAACTCTCCCAGCTCATTCAGAGGGAAAACGAATTGTATAAACATAGAAGAAGCAGGAGTCTGAAATTTGAAAACCCTTTAACTCCTGCAGGTACCAACTACTGAGCTATTTTCAGATCCTCCAAAAATGTTGCTACACCGTGTCAGATTCACCAAAAATGCACAATTTTTTGACGATCCATCACATACCCAACAACAATTTTGGAGGATCCCGGCAACATAGCTCCTAAACATTTTTTAGGTCATTAGTAATTGATCATTCAGCATGTTTAACCAGCAGAAGAAATAGCTGTTTCAGCACTTGAAGAACGATGTGCAATTGATACCACAACGCAAACAAGAAGCAGTCTGCCCAAGTATACATCTAAGTTGATCAGCAAGGGATGAAGCTCCTTAGGGTCACACGACAGGAAGAGGATGAAAAGTTTATATACACCAATACAATCCAGAAATTCTAAAGATAACATTTCCCTCCCCAATGGCCCAACCGAAACCTAGCCGTAGGAATTGATCCATAAGCATTGCAAAAGTAGAATACAGAGGAAACTAAAGAAAAGTCATTTTTCTGACTAGCTGTTTGATAGAACATTCCACCAACAAAGTACTCATGAAAGATACCTTACTACTAACAAAGAGCAATTCCTCTCCGTGATCATTCTTCCAAGATGTCACCTGACCGCCATAAAGATACACCTGTAAAGCAGGACGATTAAGAAGGGGTGTTGATAACTAAATCAAAATGCTGAAATCATAAAAATAGTGTTGAAGAGAGTTAAATTGACAGGAAAGCTTTATAGGAGCTTCAAAATTTTGCATCTTCTAAACAAGAGCTTGACATTCTCCAGAAAGATAACATCATAATGAGCATTTATTTAGAAAGACAATGTAGCTCTCCATAGAGCAGGTCAGTGGCAAGAAAATGGAGGAAAAATGAAAGTAAAAATTTGGACGCCATTCAGCAGCTATATTAATATACGTATATAACTTCCTGGACTATTCTTCACAAACTAATTCGAGCCAAAAACAGCTAGAAATGTACCTCATCCAAAAAAGGGGGGGAAAACAGCAAGAAATGCACGAATCGGCACAAGGAGCAAGGCCGATGCTAGATGAAACCTGAAACCTGAAACTGCAGACCATCTCCTGAGGTACACAATCTGTTTAATTGTATACTCTCACTCTCCTAGAGATATGAGCAGTTTTATCCTCCCGATTTCTATTTGGAAATACACCCAACAATGCTTTGAAAAAACAATTTTCATTTCAAGTTACACCAAAGCTACAGTACATAATGCTGCCATTGCCATTGCCATTCCCATTCCCATTCAAGACCAATCATCAAAAGCTAGATCAAAAACTCAAACACCAAGTTGTAACTACTTAAAAATAGCTGCCATTTCAAGTGGCCCGCAATGGGATTCTTTACAGGTTTCTATAGCTGCATCCGATTTCAGATACTGAAAGACTAGATCAGCTCATCTCAAACCAAATCACGATCAAAAGCCCAATACACACTGGTGCAAGTTTTTCTAGCGACTACATAAAAAGACACAAGCAAAAACTAAAACTACGCAAATAAACTAATCCACATTAGCATTTGAAAGAATGGAAAACAAAAATGCTACTGAAACTCTATGCAGATTCAGATCACCGACTCTAATGGCCCCATTTCCAACCCTAATACATAAAAAACAAAAAACTCTATCCATAACAAAATTAACATAATTCTGAAGATACCCTACAAAATCTACACTAAAATTACATTAAAAAACCAGGAAAATTCATGAAATCGGAGAATTTGCAAAATGGCCTAGAACCCAATTACAGGGATAAAATAAAATCGAAAATGAGATTATTATTTACCTCGGCAGAACTGCCGCGAACCTCCCGAAGAAGGACCTTATCAAGGCCATTGATGCCCTTGGTCACCTCCATAAATGCCTTCTCACTACTGCTTGATGACGTCATCCCCCTTCCTTTCTTCCAGATCAATGCAAATATCACTACTACTTTGTTTTAGTAATGTTTATTATATTATTATTATTATTATTCAATTTCCCATTCTAACTGTTCACTTTCTTTTTGCTACTTTATTTCTTCTTCTTTTTCCGTTTAAGACAAACCCACGCTATTTCTCTCTTTCTTTCTTTACCTTTCCAGGGAAATATTGGTGGGGCCTGCTTTAGTGACAACGATTCTTTTTTTCTTTTTTCTGATTTTTCACCTAATTATGTAATATGTACCCCCCATCAAATTTGGCTAAACACCATGCTTTACACATAACCTTAATTATCTACTCAATATATATTTTAATATAATAAATGAATTTTAAAATACTTATTAAAATAAAAAAATTTAATAAAATATTCCAATTTTTTTTGTGACTTTCTAATTTAGGAAAATATCATGTCAATTGAAAGAATATGAGTGCATGTAACATTTCTAATTTTATATATTTTGTACTTGTTAGATTTTGTATATTGAGTTATATAATATACGTGAGTATACCATAAAAGTAACTCAAAGTTCCCAATTTTGGATGCATTAACCAATGAAAAAAATTACCAACACTGGGTATATGCATCAATCCAATACATGTATAACATGTGTTGACATACATGCTTCTCTCTTAGCGATAGTTAATTAACGCATCTTTTTACCTTATTAAATCACTTACTCATAGTTAATTGATGTGGTTTGGTGCATACACCCGGTTTGGATAAATTTTTACTTTAACCAATTACTAAAGCCACCACTTCTTTTTGTCACTTTTTTTATAGGCTAATGTCCAAAACTGCTCTAATGTATGTGATTTTCTATTATATAGAAGTGTGAGTTCAAGGACGGCCAAAGCATCCTTAGGATGACACGTGTCCTACCTATCAATACAAACTAAAGTGAGGATGTTATAATAAATATGCAAAACAGTTTACTCTCCAAAGTTCCAAAATATGGTACGTGTCGTTCATTGCCTATGTCTTCTTCTACAATCTACAAGTTTTTTTTCTCTCTCTATTTTTTCTTTGTTCTCTCTGTGTTTCTGGTAAGTTATTCACTTTTACATACATGGTTTTTCTAATTCTGTCTTTCTCTTTTCTCTTTAGTATCTGTTATATGTGTGAGTTTGATGAAATTGTCTGATTTCTTTTAATTACTTGATGAGTATCTCTTATTTTTACTATTTACTATTCTTTTGGATGATTCTTGATTGTGTACATCTGATTAACACATGCATGTTTGAAATTTTCCTGCTTAGGCATATATCTAGATTATGAAAAAAAAGACGTGAGCTTCGATGCAGTCTAGGTGTTTGACAACATGTCGTATACAACTCTAACCAAGTATTCTTGAAGAAACTTCTCACTAAATTGAAATTCTATTCAATATTGTTTACTCTCTTTTCTTTTCTCCGCTCGGAAGGTCGATTTTTATAAAACTAAACACGAAAGATCCCCCAAAAGAAAAATAACAACTTTAAGAATTTTGCATACGACTCTGCTGTAATTTGTGAATTTACATTAGTTTAGAACTTATTATGAGTACTTGTATTTAGAAACACAAGATTTTGCCTTGGATTTGAAGTTCAGCTTTAAAGAATTGAGTTGGAGAATTTGTTAATTGATGGTTTCAAGGCTAATTGGTGATTTTTTAGGTGTTTTTTGTTTATAAGCTAGATCCATGTAGGTGTTTCATACTATAATAATTGAGGTCTGTTGGGTCTGCTACTGAACAAACTCATATTCATATGTTAATTAAGCAAGTATGAACAATTGAAACTGTCGTGCTATGGATAGAAACTAGAAATTAGTTTTCTTGAGAAGCCATGTCGTCTGATAGACAGAATATTAGTTTTAAAGTAAAATTCAGAGGTCTGATCTTCTTTGATTTTATCAAGTTCTTCTCTGCACTTTAGCTATTGCTTGAGATGGAGAGTGAGTGTTAGTTTACATTCGTAGGAACTTGCTTACCAATAGATTCAGCCAAAGCGATGACTATTAAGTGCATTAAGCACTCAAGATTTTTGATAATATGTCTGTAAGAGGTGAATATGAAATTTAAGTTGTTCCACTCATGATTATGTACTGCTTTTGCAATAGAATTGTAATCATATTGCATTTGGTTTACTTACTCAGGTTTGTTGTTAACTTGGTGAAGTAATCCCTATTGAACAGGAGAACCCATGAAGATATGCACTTGTTTAGTACCATTTTGAATCAAGAAATTAGAAGACATTCAACACATGTACGTTCATATGGTTGTAGGAAATTATATTGCATTTGCTTTGTTTACTGCATCCATTAATGTCCAATATCCAACACATACTTTAGAATGATGTTAATGCAGCTGGATAGCTATTGAAACAAATGTAAAATGTTGTAGTCAAATGTTAATACAAAGAGCTATAATGAAAAACATACACAAACATATGCAGGGCATGTATATAGTTGAAGAAAAAGTTTCTAATTTTCATCAAATAATGTATCTCTATTTTTTAACAGTTAAATTTTTGCAAATCATATTCAGTGGTGTATAATAATTCGATGTGGTAAATTAACTGATGAGATCCTTTTGAATGATACATAATTATGTTTATGTGGTGTTAGTTTTTATTTTAATTATGACACGTCATTACAATACAAGGATAGATAACTCATGGTATGAACTGGCATAACATGACTAGGTATTGTCTTTCATCTTTTGTACTAATTACCTGTTGACTTGTAGAATACGGGTTGCATTTTCAAATCTTATTATATATTCTTTTACTTCTCCTAAAAGGTTAAAATTATGTTATTTGCAGCTAATAAAAATGAGATATGAATTTGACCTTTTCTTTTGTTTCAAGACTGCTAGATTAAGATATGGAGCCTTGAGGACTTTTCCTTTTATTAACATAGTTCACAATTAACTTATGTCTAGATCTCATATTAGAAGTGTTTATGTATTCGTAGACTTCTAACTCTCTCATTGATTATCCTATTTGTGCAGCTACTAGAACTTCAAGTTTCATAGTCTTTTGATAGTGATGTTTTTTTTTTTCTATTTTTTTAGTGGTCAAAGAGTGAAAAAATTGAAGGCCCACGAAAGCATAGGCAGAGAGGGTAATTGATCTCACCTGAGCTGTTGATGACTAATGACACAGAGGCTGCTGAGCAACTCAAGATATGCATTTAGGTTGCAACTTGTGTGTCTTTTCATGCTTACTACTCCATGTAATCACCAACACTGGCGATGACTCACAGAATGAGACTAAAAAACTAAAACTTCATCGTATAGATTGGATGTTAAGACTGTCATAATTTTTTTTTTTAAAACAAAGAGAATAACCACAGTGAAGCTTTTTAGCCTGCTTCGTATGTTAGAAGCATTGAGTTTGCAATGACACTTCAATTATGTGTATTAGAATTTTGAGCCATACATTAGACTGAGCCATAAATGATTGTTGATTGATTTATATAGTTGAAAACTTCAAAATCTTTATTTTTTAATATAGAACTTTCTGCATCGATGTTTAAGGTACTTTTATGTTTTTTTTCCCGTATTAATATCTCATTGTAGCTTTATACGTTTCATAAAACCTCGAGGACATTAAAACAAATGAGATCCTGAATGAACTAGAAATACAGAGAGGGATGTGGTGATGTTGAACTGGAAAAATGACTTGTCCAAGTTGCAAAACAAAGTTCAGCACTTTGAAGAATAGTCCTCAAATTATGTTTGAAATAAGGAAGTGCTTTAATGAAACGACCTTGGTCGGTCGTTTCAAAAGGTAGGGCTCCCATTGGAGTCCCGATAATTTTAAAAACTTAGTAATGTCCATTAGGACCTGTCTGTAAAATTTGAGCTAAATCAGACCTCGTTTGGTACGTATCGGAAGAATGTTTCAGTTTTTATTGTAAATAAATATTAAAAAGAGATTTTCGAGCTCGATTTTGGTGAATGAGTTCCGATTCGAAATCTGAAAGCGCCTTTAGGTTCGTATGATTATTTGTGACTTTTGTTATCTTTCGAAAGTGAATTTCGAGGTTGTTCGGCTAGTTTCCGCTAAAATGCCGAAAGTTAAATAATTTGACTTTTTTCCATTTAAATTCGTATCTTGAGTTTCGGAAACCCGATTTAAGATCCCCCTTAGCGAGTATGCTATATATATTTTGTATAACTGGTATGCAAAGGTTGAAATTATTTTGAATATCGTAGGGTACCGTTTTAATTTTTACCGTAGCAACGAATTTTAAAAGAAAAAGAAAAAAAAAAAGGAAAAGACAAAAGAAAAGAGAAAATGACAAAATTGAAAGAGTAAGGTGGTGGCTAATTGCTTAAAGCAATTGAACAGAAACAGAAACAAAATGGAATACAGAGAACGACAAACAAAAACGAAAAGGGAAAAAGAAATGCAGAGGAAAAAAAGCCAGAAAATGAGAAAAGAGCCGGAGAAAAGTAGAATTTTTACCCTGAAACATTCAGGTAATGATCTTAATATATTATTTGAGTTTATTAAATGTGTTTGAATATATTCTGACGGTAAAAATTGGGATATTAGACATCGTATTAATAAGTTCAATTAATAGTTTAAAGGGTCAATTGGACCCCAATAACTATTCGTACTCAGTGAGTTATGGGCAACATATAAATGTAATTTATTTGGGGTTTGGCTATGTGGCTTTGAACCCTGTACATAGGTCTGGCCTGCGTATTGCGTATACGAATAGGGTATCAGCTTCCTAATCGGATTGCCGTAAGATGTGAGGAATGAAGCCTTTAGCCTTATTTGATATAGTTTTCTACTTATTGAATACAACAGGATCGTTTGGCGGTGAATCCAAAGGATAAAGCGGTTATTGAGTAACTGTGCTAACTTTGTAACAAGGTAAGTGTTTATATCCATTTCTTTGGAGGCACCTGTCCTCGTGGATTTTCTACCACGTGTTCCTTACGTGTGTAGCTGCCGATAGGCGTACTCATTACGCTTTAGCTTTGGATTTACATTGTATATTATATGTTATGTCTTGTTGTTGGTATTGCATTGAGGATCTGAGTATTGTACTCTGGCTGTGAGTTGACATATACTTCCCGGCAGTCGATGAGAGTCCCGTGCCGGTGAAGGGTTATCATTGCATCATATTAAGGGTAGGAGGATTCCACCCTCGGAGCAGGAGGATTCCGCTCCATTGCATCATATTGAGGGTAGGAGGATTCCGCCCTCGGAGCAGGAGGATTCCGCTCCATTCATTTGGCACATGTGACCCTTTGCCTCGTATTTCATTTCATCTCATTTCATTTCATTCATACCATTGTGTAGACTTGTGGTACATAACTACTGTTCTGCTTATACGTGCATTGCTTAATTGTTGATATGTTTCTGGCCTGTATCCCTGGTTGAGTTTATGGTTTCATATGTGTCTCCGGTTATTATATGGTTCTGCCTTTTTAGAATTTAAATAAGAGGAATTTGGTTTATCTGTTTCTTCTCCCTGGCTAGCTATCCTATTCTTTGAGGTGGCTAGTCTGCCCCATTTATTGAGTCCTTTTGACTCACCCTTGTTTGTTGTTTGTTGTTTGTTTCTTGTCTATCTATTTCGTTTCGGCAGGTTCGCTCCAAGATTGAGTTCGCCACGTTGTGAAGGAGCAAAGACGACTTCAGCTGTCAGGGTGAGCCAGCTTTTATTCCGGATGGCCACCAGTTTATTGGTTATTATTTCAGTTGCATTTTGCTCCCTTCAGGAGGTATCTTTCTTCTTTTGTACTCTTAGATGTCTAGTCTGGATATCCCTAAACCTAGTATGTTGGGTAGTCAGCTGCAATTTCTTTTGTACAGCTTAGAGGTATCAGTATGTCTGTGTTTCTGTTTTAAGTCTTGTCCTTATTTATGAATAGTTATATTTATTTTCCTAATTTAATTGGTAAGGGATTGCCCGACGAGTCTAGTGGAGGATGTCGGGTGCCCACACGGCCTAACCGGATTTCGGGTCGTGTCAGTTGGTATCAGAGCCTAGTTTAGAGTCTATCCAGACTAAGACAATGTCTAGTAGAGTCTCGCTGATGGGTACGTAGACGTCCGTACTTATCTACGAGAGGCTATAATGGTATTTAGGAAGTTTCACTTCTTTTTTTCTGATCGTGCGTCCGTCTAGGATGCAAAAGTATTTTCGTTAATTCCTTCATGGTAATTGTAAACCCTCGTGCGACAAATCAGCAAACGGTATGAGTTCAAGACGAAGCAGTCTAGCGTGGGGCTAGCACTGACGAACCCCCGAGAGTTTTTTATCGTGCTGACGATCTAGTTACGGATGTACGAGCTCGCGATGGGCAAGGGAGCAGGGCCTTGTGGTTCCCTTGGCTCTCTACGATGCTTTTACGAGAATCTTGGCGATGCAGATACCGCAAGAACCTATTATTCGCTAGGCAGCTTATCAGGTTGCCGCAGATGCAGATGTTCGGTCTCAGGGAGTTCCTATTCTAATTCTTAATATTGCCGCAGTAAAATATGTTCCGAAAGCAGCATGTGTTGTGCCTCTAGTTATTCTGGCTGGTTAGTCAGGCGAGGTAACGGTTCGATCTGAGTGCCCAAAGAGGTTGCATTATTTTACGCGGTTGAACCTTCTGATTTTCTTAAGCAATGTATCAAATAAACCTCGTGATTCTTTTTAAAATAAAATGATGTCAGTGTATCCTTCAGGCTCTTGATCATATCGAGCGGTATGATGTTGATTATTCTGCTTTCCAGTTTCAGGGTCCAGCCTTGAATTGGTGGGCCGCTCTCTTATTAGCTAACTTGCTTCGGTTTTTCTTCTAGATTCGTGGAAAAGTTCCTTTCGAGTAGCGGGTGAGATGAAAAGTGTTGCCAGTTTGAGTAGATTGGACAGGGTAGCCTGTCGGTTAGCCTGTTGGTGCTTCAGAATATGAGATTGAATTCTATAGAATGGCTGAATATGCATTAGAACTAGTCTATGAGCCTTTCGAAAGATTCAAAGATATATTGATGACCTTTCTTTTTTCTTGAGATCCCAGATAGCTCGAGAGATTGAGGTCGGGATTTCATTTGATGTTGTTGTTGATATTACCCGAAGGTATTAGGCATACCATAAGCTAGAGGGGGAAGAGTTAGAGCGGGAGAGCAAGAAATCTTGTGGCCCTAGTGGGTAACCATGATCCCTCATTTGGAGGTAAGAGTTCTGATTATTTTGGGAGGTTACCTTCCAGGTTATCTCAGATTGTGTCACGTAATTCTTAGAGTACGCCAGTAGCTCGTTAAGATTAGATTCAGTCTTTTCTTTACAGCTATAAAAAATCTTTCCACCTTCCATTTTCACTGAAAAGGTATTATCATTGTCGTAAGCCTATCATTTTTGGTAGAGTTCTCCCTTAGTCCGGCAAGTAGGCAGTCGTCTTTTCTCTCGTTATCAGGCATCTGCGCAGTCGCAGGGGATTTCATTTAGATCTCAATCAGCAAAAAGAAATGCCACCATCCAGTAGAGGTTGAGAGTGTGGTGGCAGTGGTTCTTCAGAAGGTGATTATCAGAGTAGCGGTTCGGCTCAGCTGCAGAGGCAGTTCTAAGAACTACCAGTCTGGCAGGATGTTGAGGTATCTGATATAGTAGACCAAAGTATTTCTTCCTCACTTATATGTGTGTAAGCTTTGATTTTTCCGATCGATTTGGAAATGGTGTGTCTTATAATGTTTCGATGGTTTCCTTAGATGTCGCTTCTATTAAGAATCGGTTGCAGTAGAGGGGTGAGTTTCTGATATGATTTATTCCTGGCATTTATGATGACCTTACTAGTTTATCTTGTTTAAATGTGAGAGATTTGTGAGTAAGTATTGGTATTGTCTGCTTGGCATCCTGTTGTACCACTTTCTCTTATTATGTCAAGTCAGTCTATATCTCTTTGGAATTCAGTGTTGATAGGATGGTGAGATTCTTATTCGTCAGCATCAGAAAGTGATATTATTTCTTCCGGTGTAAAGTGATTAGTAAGTAATATTCAATCTACGTATCTTCTCTTGGTTCAAAATGCTAGTAAAGTCATGTTATCCTATGAGCTTGTCTCAGTTATAAAAGGGTTTCCGGTAAATTGTCGGGGTTTCCTTCTTAATTGGAGGTCAAATTGGCATGGATGTTGTTCCATAAAGCTCATTTAATGTCTATTTCTTCAATTGTGATTCTTCGGTTAGCCTGAATCGTAAGTAGTCTAGCTCTGGTAGCCAAGTAAATAAGAAGAAGAGCTTCCTAAAGCTCTAATTATTTTTATCCTCAGTCCGTTGCCATCTCTTCTTTATTCGGCACTGGTGAACTTAGGCGGTCAGTAACCTATTGTGATGTTCCCTGCGTTGAGCCAGAGTGTGTGCCAAGGTAGCCGGGTAAGCACATTGTTGTGTTTTAAGGCTACTAATGGTAATGAGAGGCGTCATTTGACCTCTGAGTTGATCCATCAGGCGGTGGTGCATATAGCAAAGGTATGGAGTTGTGAACTCGAGAGTTGCAGCTGTTTGGCAACTCAAAAGGGTAGTTTGTGAGCTCAGGTCTGACCTACGTTCTTCTTTTAGCTAAATCTTCTTTAGTCCAGCAGACTGTGGGAGGATGGTTATTCCTATTCAAATAGTTGCATGAGTTTGTGCTTTAAGTGGAGGAGTCTTCCTCCAAATATTGAATGGTAATACTAAATCTCTAAGGCGTTGATACCACTTTTGTCAAGACCCAACCTAGGCCCACGACAGAAACCTACAATGAGTGTCGATCATTGCTAAACCCATTAATAATCTATTAATGATAGAGATAAGCTGGCAACCTGATCATATATACGTACCTATCTGCTGAAAGTATAAAGTTTGGAAAGATGACACGACTTTAACTTGCTGGCAATTAGAACACTGAGCCACAAATTCTGCTGTGTCACACTTCATTTCGTTCCACCAATAAATTTGCTTAAGATCATGGTAGATCTCAGTCGAACCTAGATGAACAGTGTATTTGGAATAATGTGCCTCTATCATAATCTGTCCACGTAAATCTGCAACATAAGAAACACAAAGTCTATCTTTATACATGAGAACACCGTCAGTAGTAACCCTGTATGGTGACTCCGGTTTTCTTCTGGCTATCTGTCTGTATTCAACTGTAACTGGATCCTCATACTGACGCTGTTTTACTTTATGAAAATTTAGAGTTAAAGGTCTAGTGCAGCTTGTCCTTCATCCATCATTGGCATATCTCCTTCACACCTCAACTCTTTGAGAAGTTACTTTAGCGTTATAAGTGCTTATGTAATCAACGTGTTGCTGGTATTTTGCCTCAGATTATGGTCCAACCATATGTCTCTTTTATTTTCACTTTTTCAAGTCATGATATTTCCAATTCAAAGACAATACCCTGAAGTAGATGTTCAGTCTGGAGATCATTCCTGGTCTGCATCATGCTATCCAGTAGTATTTGCATGATCCTTATCCTTATATGATAGACCCTGTTCAAATGAACCTTTGACATACATTAGGATATGAGTAACTACATTCCCACAAGGAGCTTGCGGAACAACACTAAAATTAACTGAGATGTTGCATGGTGTGTTCGTAAAAATGATATAGCTTGCATTAAATCTTCTATACTATGTAGTGACAAGGTACTTCAAAAGCTCCCCCTATTGCATCAAGCGTGAGCCAATTCTTAGTTCCATCGACTTGTTTTATATCGAAAGGTATATCGAAGAGGTGATTATCGGCTGAATCATGTTAACCCATTCAAAGTTCTGTGTATCTTTGCTTCGAAAATGTAGAACTCTCTTCTCGTGACCGAGAAAGGATCAACTTAGTCAGAATAAGCTGTGCAATGGTATTATCATATTATCTAGATATATTTTATTCCAAAAGTACGATGTGCGTAATATAATTCTGATCCTGTAATCAGGAAATAATGCTCGTGGAGTAGCTCATGAAAGCCGTGCAAGTTCTATTATTATCCGTGCAAATTTTTCTTTAGACTTAGGCTCGTTCGAGGACGAACGAGAGTATAAGTGGAGGAGAATAAAACGACCTCGGTCAGTCGTTTCGAAAGGTAAGGCTCCGATTGGAGTCTCGATAAATTTAAAAACATCGTAATGTCCATTAGGACCTTTCTATAAAATTTGAGCTAAATCAGACCTCGTTTGGTACGTATCGGAAGAAGGTTTCAGTTTTTATTGTCAATAAATATTAAAAAGAGATTTTAGAGCTCGTTTTTTGCCAAGGAGCTCCGATTCGAAATCCGAAAGCGCCTTTAGGTTCGTATGATTATTTGTGACTTTTGTGATCTTTCGAAAGTGAATTTCGAGATTGTTCGGCTAGTTTCCGCTAAAATGCCAAAAGTTAAATAATTTGACTTTTTTCCATTTAAATTCGCATCTTGAGTTTCGGGAACCCGATTTAAGATCCGCCTTAGCGAGTATGCTATATATATTTTGTATAACTGGTATGCAAAGGTTGGAATTATTTTGAATATCGTAGGGTACCGTTTTAATTTTTACCGTAGCAGTGAATTTTAAAGGAAAAAGGAAAAAAAAAAGGAAAAGAGAAAAGGACAAAATTGAAAGAGTAAGGCGGTGGCTGATTGCTTAAAGCAATTGAACAGCAACAGAAACAAAATGGAATACAGAGAACGAGAAACAGAAACAAAAAGGGAAAAGAAACGCAGAGGGAAAAAAAACCAGAAAATGAGAAAAGAGCCGGAGAAAAGTAGAATTTTTACCCTGAAACATTCAGGTAATGATCTTAATATATTATTTGAGTTTATTAAATGTGTTTGAATATATTCTGACGGTAAAAATTGGTATTAGACATCGTATTAATAAGTTCAATTAGTAGTTTAAAGGGTCAATTGGACCCCGATAATAGAATTGATTATATATTCGTACTCAGTGAGTTATGGACAACATATAAATGTAATTTTTTTGGGGTTTGGTTATGTGGCTTTGAACCCTGTACATAGGCCTGGCCTGCGTATTGCGTATGCGAATAAGGTATCAGGTTGCTAACCGGATTGCCCTAAGATGTGAGGAATGAAGCCTTTAGCCTTATTTGATATAGTTTTCTACTTATTGAATACAACAGGATCGTTTGGCAGTGAATCCAAAGGATAAAGCGGTTGTTGAGTAACTGTGCTAACTTTGTAACAAGGTAAGTGTTTATATCCATTTCTTTGGAGGCACCTGTCCTCGTGGATTTTTTCTACCATGTGTTCCTTACGTGTGTAGCTGCCGATAGACATACTCATTACGCCTTAGTTTTGGATTTACATTGTATATTATATATTATGTCCAGTTGATGGTATTGCATTGAGGATCTGAGTATTGTACTCTGGCTGTGAGTTGACGTATACTTCCCGGGCGTCGATGAGAGTCTCGCGCCGGTGAAGGGTTATCATTGCAACATATTGAGGGTAGGAAGATTCCGCCCTCGGAGCAGGAGGATTCCGCTCCATTGCATCATATTGAGTGTAGGAGGATTCCGCCCTCAGAGCAGGAGGATCCCGCTCCATTGCATCATATTGAGGGTAGGAGGATTCCGCCCTCGGAGCAGGAGGATTCCGCTCCATTCATTTGGCACGTGTGACCCTTTGCCTCGTATTTTGTTTCATTTCATTTCATCTTATTTCATTTCATTCATACCATTGTGTAGACTTGTGGCACATAACTACTGTTCTGCTTATACGTGCATTGCTTAATTGTTGATATGTTTCTGGCTCGTATCTCTGGTTGAGTTTATGGTTTCATACTTGTCTCCGGTTATTATATGGCTCTGCCTTTTTAGAATTTAAATAAGAGGAATTTGGTTTATCTGTTTCTTCTCCTTGGCTAGCTATCCTATTCTTTGAGGTGACTAATCTGCCCCACTTATTGAGTCCTTTTTACTCACCCTTGTTTGTTGTTTGTTTCTTGTCTATCTATTTCGTTTCGGCAGGTTCGCTCCAAGATTGAGTTCGCCACGTTGTGAAGGAGCGAAGACGACTTCATCTGTCAGGGTGAGCCAGCTTTTATTCCGGATGGCCACCAGTTTATTGGTTATTATTTCAGTTGCATTTTGCTCCCTTCAGGAGGTATCTTTCTTCTTTTGTACTCTTAGATTTCTAGTCTGGATATCCCTAAACCTAGTATGTTGGGTAGTCAGCTGCAATTTCTTTTGTACAGCTTAGAGGTATCAGTATGTCTGTGTTTCTGTTTTAAGTCTTGTCCTTATTTATGAATAGTTATATTTATTTTCCTAATTTAATTGGTAAGGGATTGCCCGACGAGTCTAGTGGAGGACGTCGGGTGCCCGCACGGCCTAACCGGATTCCGTGTCGTGTCATTTAACTTAGTTCAAAAAGAAAAAGACCAGATACAACCTACATGCATGTTGCGACTTAAACTTGAAAGACAAGCAAGTAGCTCAGATAATTGACAAGTTGCATAATTTCATGGGATTATCTTAAAAGATTATATGCAGTTAATGGCGAGTTCCGAAAGGATGCTTCAATGACAACACTAGGTTGGGAACAAACTTGAATTGGGATATGAATACTTTGACCCCGTTGAAGTCACAAAGAGCAGAGCAGACGTCACTGAACTTCAATGAAGATATTTAGGTTCAAATGAGAAGATTATTTATTTTATTATTGTATTTTTCTTAAAAATAAAAGAAACTTTATTTAATTATTGTGCCAAACTATAATATGAATGAATTTCTCCACTGGCATTTGAAGCTTTTTTCATGTTCATTTTAATAATATTGCCAGAATGTAATTTGAATATTTGGAATAACAATACGCAGGGATCCGTGCGGAGCACGGGCAGTTTATCTAGTATTTAACCTACATTTACCGTTGGTAACCTATAAACTGTTAACTATCCATACAAATTCTCTTTTGGTGCATTTTTCGACCAAAAGACTAAGTGGTTGTTTGGTATAGGAAAAAATAGTTTCTCATTTTTCTTATATTTGGTTGTTTTAAATATGAGTTAGAAAAAAATTTCCTAGACTATTTATTTTTCTCTAAATAGAGAAAATTATTTTCTCTCAAAATTTAAGGTAAAACATTTTTCTAGAAACCAAGCTCTCCCCTACCCCCACCCCACCCCCACAGAACCATCTTCTCTCTTTATTCTCTCTTTCTCTCTCTCTCTCTCTATTCTAGGGTTTCACACAACTCTTCTAGCCTAAACCCCCTCCCCCACCCCGACGTCAGAATATCTACTTCATTTCCAGCGCCGGCGACGTCCGACTCTTCTCCATTTCCTCCATTTCTAACATTAGAATCTCCCGCTGACTATGACCTCCGATCTGTCTGTCACCTTTGACCTCTGATTTGGCCGCTATCAACGACCTTCAATCTAGAAAAATGTCGGCCTCAATGACCCCTCCATTCTTTGCGATGGCTTTTAGTTAATCTTTGATGGGTGTGGTTTAATCAGGTTGTAGGTTGGGTGGTAAGGCAGGGGTTGGGGTTGGGGTGAAGGGTGAATGTGAGGTTTTAAGTGTGGAACACTGGGGTGGGTGGTGAGGATGAGAGGGGATTGGGTGTTGATGCCGGGGGCGGGGGTGGGGGTAAGGGTAGGAATAATATAAAGAAAATTCTATCTTTTTTTTTGTATTTACCTATACTAAACACTAAAAAATAAGCCGACACATTACTTATTTTCCTAAAAAATATATTTTTTTTATACCAAACACACCCCAATAGAAGTGTGAGTATGCACTTATATGACTTTTGAATTTTGATGTGGCCTCATTTAGTTGGTCCAACTTATTTAAAACTGTTCAAACCCAAAAACCTAATGCGCCCTGCTGAAATAACAAAAACTGACCCAACCATTATGGATCCGCTCCAACTTCTAACAAAAATAAAATTCACAACCAATTCCTTTTCTTCAATTAGGATTCTGTACATGTCCATCATAGTAGTTCTATGAATTCCTTATTTCTTTTCTTTTCTTCTTCTCATTTTTCTCTTTGTATAAAATTTGTTCTCTAGAATTATATAATGCCTGAAGATTCTATCAATTTTCATCAGCAAGCTCTATCACGTAGATATGGTTATGGACTGATTGCAATTATTTTACCAGCTTAGACTCGTGATAATTTTGGACATAGATTTTACAACATGTTCTTCTCTACGTAATTTTTTTCCTTACTGTTATTTGATCTAAAATACAATTGAATATTGGATGCTTTGACCATGTTGCCTGTGATTATTCGGCATGGATTATTGAAGACTTTCAACATTATTTAGAAATGGAGACTTATGATCTAAAAGCTTTATTGGATGTCGTTCGATAAGAGATGGATAACATGATGGCTTAAATGAACTGTAATTTAAAGGATACAATGACTTAATTTGATGGACGCAACATCTGCACTAGAGGATAGAAATGTTCAAGATTTGACCAAAGCTTATTTGTTAGAGAAAAAAGCCAGTCGTCGCCAAAATCAGCAAGAAAATATATTCTGCAGTGAGTGAGAGAAAGAGAAATGAACCTACAAATTATGAAATTTTGGCGCAAAGTTCAACTCAGACAGTTTGAGACAGTAAACCTGCATGTTTAGATAAAAAAAGAACTGAAAAAATCAAATTTCGAAAACATTCTCTTCTCAAATTACTTTAAGAGGCAATAATAAATGTATGTTATAAATGTTTTAAACTAAAAACAACAACAACAATAGGGAACAACATTAAGCATCTTATATCTATTTGGGTACCATATTAAAGTATATGAAGATCTATAATATTGACTATGATGAATTATTGATGATCAGACATTCTAATTTTAACTTCCAATGCTGTTGAATGAGATGCCAGCTTCAGATATTTCATAAACTCAAGACAATGATAACGCTCTAACTTATGCATAAAAACGTAATCCTCGAAGGTTGAGCAGATTACTTCCAAAATATGAAAATACATGTAATATGTTATCCTCCCTACTCCTGATGAGAACAGAGAAATCAATTTAGAGCTGTCAATTTGGGCCGGCCCGATCTAACCCAGCCCAAGCCTCGTAGGCTTTGAAATTGAACGTGCTGGAGTGGGCTGGCCCGACATTTAGATGGGCCACCATATGATGAGTCCAACCTAATCCTACTAGGGTTGCGGGATGGGTCGGGCCGGCCCAACCTTTTAAAATATTTTTTTATCTTTCTTTTTTACTTTAAAATTTTAAATAAAAATGCAAAAAACATAAAGTTATACAAATATTATATAGTAATCAAGTTTCACACTCACAATTAAAGTACCCAATAATATATTTATAAGATTTTTTGATATATTATCGGGGATTGGGGTGCTACTCTACTATTGTAAGACTATTTAATGTATTATCTCTAACGTTTGAGTTGTAGGAATTGTGTCTTGTAGAGTAGTTGGGTAACCTAAGGAAATTTTTTACGTATATAACTTATATGTAGTCAGTTTAGATTCTCTGATACTTTGTTTTTTTAAAAAATATTTTTTATTTCTTTATATATATATATATATAAAAAAAAAAATTGCTTTCTGGTTAACTGGTTGAGCACAAGGTTGCCATGCATAGAACGATTTCCTAACAAAATTTTGATTATTGGAAAAAATTGAACATTTTATTTGGAAAAATAGAATTTGTTCCAGCTTGAACCTTGATCATACAATAACATTCCAAATGTTATTTCACAAAGTGGTCTGAAAGAAAAAGGAATCAACACGAGGGGTTCTCAGAGGGTAGAGCTGTAGATTTAAGCTTTGACTCGCAGGTCAGCCCAAACTAAGATAGGGTTGGGCAAAGATATTTTCCAGCTTAATGTAGACCGGGGCTTATAGCAAAAATTGTAAGGCTATGCATTGATTTCAAAGCACATGTAAACATCAATTCTCACAGTACTAAATAAAAGAAACACAATACTTAGTCTATGCATCGTAGATTATATGAATGTAAATCAAAAATTGTAAAGCACCAAAGTAACTATGTCACCTGCTTTAAGAGGGTGAATTGATTGTATTTATCTCTATGAGTGGGAAATTACATCAACCATTTTATCACAAATCAGCATATAAAATAGAGAAGCCGCTAAAAATCATCTTCATCAAAAAATAGGGGAAAAAAGTCATAGATGTTAGAGAAGCTCCAGAAACCCTCTTGAATAGCACAGACTCAAAAGAGTCTATTGAAGATCAAATTGTTACTCCTTATGCCCATGGCAACATATTAAGTTTCTTCACTTTTCTCTTGAATATGTCCCCTCATTTCTGCTGGCTACAAAAAAATGTTGGGCCTTGAGAATGTTCGTCGTCTTCACATCCTCAAGGTCTGTAAAGTAGGTTCGTCAGCGTGTGAGGGTGGACTAGGCCATCTTGGGGGCCAAACAAAAATTTAAATGTAAAAAAAAAAAAAAAAAAAAAAAAAAAAAAACCTTAGAGAAAGAGGCTATATCTTGAAAATTTAAAACAGTTCCTTGGTCATGCCCATCAAAGTTTGAAGTATAATTTAAATTCTGCCTGTAAAACTTTTAGATTTGGGCGAAAATGAATATATTAGAATAACTTTATCACATGAGTATTCAAATGTGTCTGATGAAAATGATATGATGATCTTGGATGTGCTATAAGTGTAGACATATCATGGAAGATTATGAACTCTTCTCAAATCTTTTCGCTTATAAATTTTAATCAATAGAATGTTAATATGTCATACTGATCATTTAATATGTTATAGATTAATATGTATTTATTGGGATACTCTAGTATGAATTTGAAACTTGATTCCTGAACTATACAATATGATTAATATCTTGGAAAAATTATATTTTAAAAATTTTAGTAAAGAATTTAAAGTGAAAAAATTTTAAAAAAATATTTTTAAATAAGTGGTGGGCGCTGCCCAGTTTGTGGCTCACCTAGGGCAAGGTTGGGCTGACCATTTTTCCATCCAATTTCAAAATAAGTGCGGGATGGATCAGGCCTGATCCAGCCCAAATTGACAATTCTATCATAGGTCACCCATTCTAATAGAGTTCAATTAAATCAATAAAAATTGAAATGGTCCACTTCAGCAGCTGATCCGCTCGTCCATCCCTTCATGTTAACCCGCCAAGTTTTAAAAGCTCATGTCAATCTCAGCTCTCAATGAGAAGCTCAGTGCACAAATATTTTATTTTTAAAGCTGCTTTTATATTTTAACAATATACTCAAATGAAAATTGGGCTTATCAATGACCCCACATAAATATGATATTATAAAAGTGTACATGATTAATAAATGACATCGCGTAAGATAGAAAAAGTTAGCTTTATGGTTAGCTGGTTTAGCACAAGGTTGCCATGCATAGAAAGATTTCCCAACAAAGTCTTGATTTTTGAAAATATATGGACATTTTATTTGGAAAAATAAAATTTGTTCAAGCTTGAACCTTGATCATACAACAAAATACCAAATGTTATTTTACAAGGTGGTCTGAAAGAAAAAGGATGCAGCACGAGGGGTTCTCAGAGGATAGAGCTGTCAATTTAAGCTTTGACTAGAAGGCCGACTCAACCTAACCCAATATTTGATAGGGTTGAGCTAAGATATTTTCCAGCTTAATGTAGACGGAGGCTTATAGCAAAAGTTGTAAGGCTATGCATTGATTTCAAAGCATATGTAAAAATCAATTTTCTTACTAAATAAAAGAAACTACATACTTAGTCTATGTATCGTAGATTATATGCATGTAAATCAGAAATTGCAAAATACCAAAGCTGGTCTAACTTAATGTTGCTTTCATAGAAAAATACACAAAAGCAACCCAATCACCTCTTTTAAAAGGGTGAATGGGTTGTATTTATCTCTATGAGTGGGAAATTACATCAAACATTTTATTATAAACCAGCATATAAAAGGGAGAAGCCACTAAAAATCATCATCATCATCAAAAAATACGGGAAAGAAAGTCACAGACATGATGTTAGAGAAATTTTAGGAATCCCTCTTGAATAGCAATTGCAGTTCTAATTGTCACTCCTTGCCCATGACAACATATTAAGTCTCTTCACTTTCTCTTGGATAGATCCTCTCATTTCTGCTTGCTACAAAAAAATATATATATATATATATATATATATATTGGACCTTGAGGATGTTCCGCATCTTCACATCCTTAAGGGTGCCAACTTTCGTAAAATTCTTTTATGAGGAATAGTACCTTGTGAGGGTGCTAGATTCAAGATGAAAATAATTCTAATCTTCCCCACTTCACTTAATTTGGCAAAGAACTCACGGCGATCTCTTGGAAAACATCAACGCGTGAGGCTGGGCTAGGCCAGCTTGGGGGCCAAATAAAAATTTAAATTGTAAAAATCATAAAAAAAAAACCTTAGAGAAAGAGGCTATATCTTTAAAATTTAAAACAATCCCTTGGTCATGCCCATCAAAATTATCAAGTATGAAACATAATTTCAATTCTACCGGTAAAACATTTACATTTAGACGAAAATGATGATATTATAATAACTTTGTCAAATGTGTATTCAAATATGTCTGATGGAGATGATATGATGATCTTGGAAGTGCTATAAGTATCGACATGACCTGGAAGATTATGAACTTTTCTTAAGTCTTTTGGCTTATAAATTTTAATCACTAACATGTTACACTGATCATTTAATGTGTTGTAGATTAATATGTATTTATTGAGATACTATAACATGATCTTGAAATTGGTTTCTGAACTATGCAATATGATTAATATCTTGGAAAAAAATTATATTTTTAAAAATTTAGTTAAGAATTTAAAGTGAAAAAAATATAAAGATATACTTTTATATAGGCGTCGGGCGCTACACAGCTTGTGGCCCACTAAGGGCCGGGTTGGGCTGACCATTTTGCCATCCAATTTCAAAATAAGCGCGAGCTGTATCAGTCCATACCAATTTGACAGCTCTATTATAGGGTCACCTATTCATTTAAAGTTCAATTAAATTAATGAGAATGGAAATAATCCACTTCAGCAGCTGATCTGCTAGCCCTACCCTTCATGTTTACCCGTCCAAGTTTTAAAAGCTCGTGTCAATTACAGCTTTCAATCACAGCCGCTACATTTTAGTTGATCTAATTGCTCTAATCACTCCTCCAGTTTTAGTTATAAATTCACATTTTCTTTTCAACACACACACACCCTTTGAAGTCTCTTCAGACTTGGGCAAAGGCTGCCCAATTTTTAACTCTCACCGAAAACCGCCGAAAACCGCCAATGGCGGCAATACCACCACCGGCCGATCGCCGTATACCTCAAACTGTATTATGAAAAGCTCTCGATCCCTTTCATCTTATTCCACCATTATTTTCTCCAAAAATATAGCCAGTTTGCGTAGATTGGGCTTTAAGTGGCGGTCAAAGCTCAATTTCAGCCAAACGCCCACTTTCATGGTAAGTTTTTGGTTCTTCTGTCTCTTCTCACTCTCCCTTTCACTTCCCATACCCAACTTCCCCAAATGAAACTTTCTTTTTCTAATCTTTTTTTTTCTTCTTTCTTTTAATGTTTGATGATTGTATTGGAATTTGTGGACTGTTTGGAGGTGTTATGGTAACTGTCAATGGAGCGGTGGTGAGCTATTCATGACGAGGCATCGTAGTGGCGAGGCACCAGGCAATGGTGAATTGTGGTGGAGTCATAAAGCAGTGAAATGAATTCTTGATAGTGATGCTACGAATGGAGGCGTAGTGGAACATTTGTTGGAAAAATTGTGCTGGCGCAGACGATAGTGATAACATGATTTTGGTAGTAGTAAGACATCAGCACAACTAGCTGTCGGCGACTTGGGTTGGTTGATTGCTTTTTAGCTCAACGGGTTAGACTAGAACCGAATTTTCCTTGCCCTTTATCCCATGTGCTCATGAAATTTGCCTTGCCACTAGATATATAATAATGCTTAGTCGTTAAATGTTGATCCGTCCAAAGTGTACCTCTAAAAAAAGGCAACTACAGTTGTTGCAAATATACCAGATATAAGCCAAGGTCGATTCTCCACAGCGAACTAACACGTTCAAATTGAAGTTCAAATTAAGTAATTCTAAGAAATTAAAGTTTATTCCCAATTAATAAGGTGATTCTAATTAAGCTAGAATAATTGAAAAATTATTTGCAAATATCACTAAAAATTATGTTAACTAGTTGATCGTAAACTATTAAATAGATGAACTAGGGCGGTAACCTTTATATGGTGTAATTAATTAATGGGCATAATTTTCTCACTCAAATGCTTTGGAGTTATTAATTATGGTTCAATTGTTAACTATCTTCTATAATTTTCCAATCATAAAAGACCTACCTAAATAAAATTTTCCAAATTTAAATAGGAGCATTAAGACCTGATTGAATGACCCAAGTAGAAATTTCCTTATCCCTAGTTTGATTTCATGAAACGAGTTATGTTGATCCTCAACTAACTCGAGTTCTTTTTTATTCCTCCGTCCCAATTTATGTGGCACCATTTGACCGGGCACGGAGTTTAAGAGAATAGAGGTTGACCTTGTTAAATATCAATTTTACTCTTGAAAAAGTAAGAGAGAAGATTTGAGTAATAAAAAAGTTGTTGGTAGGTTTAAAAGTATGTAGGGTCCAACTAGGGTAAAATAGAGATGATGGATTAAATAGTTGTCAAATAAGGAAAGGTGCCACTTATTTTGGGACAACCAAAAAAGAAAATGATGCCACATAAATTGGGACGGAGGGAGCACTTGTTAATAACCCAACAAATTTCTACTTCCCCAAGTAAGAAATAGGTAAAAAGGAAAACCTCTATGCTAGCTTGAATATAGCGCTGACATACTACTGTTAAAGATGGAGAGGGGGTGAATTTAAAGTAATAATAGAGTACCAACTTCTTGACTCTTTTATTGATACCAATTAAAACATGCAAGATAGTTTGGTATGAGTTTGAAGATGAGAAATCAAGACTAGCAAAAAAATGTTTTGCTCAAATCTTTAAAAGTTACTCTAAAGCGCATATTTTCGCAAATCAACTTTTTGATTCTGATTCATCACATCTGCTCAAGCTAACCGGTTTGGTTAAACGAGAGTGGTGACATTGTCTTCGCGGAACGGGTACGTCCGTTCGAAGACTAGCTGTTCGCCCAACATAAAAGTGGGAGGGGGAGGTACAAGAGTAGGGCGTGCTTAGGTATGGGAGTGGATTTCAAAATCACGTTTCAATAAATCATTACAGGGTTTATTTATATACACGATGACCTAAAAAAGACCCACTCTCATCTTAGATACGGTGTTTATGTTCGACAAGATGGAAGTGTGCGGTTGGATAATTCTTTTTTTTTTTTTTTGGGTCAAAAGACCACCAACAAGAAGTTTTGGGAGAACAAGAAGGACTTTCAGGCCTTCCAACAAATTTTTGAACCTGTTTAAAAAGACCCCCAGGGTTTTTTTTACTTTCGCCAATGTGACTACTCAATTGGATGAGGGTCGCCTCTTCCTTGAATTGTTGAAGAATGTGATTGCATCTAATATGTTCAATGCTAACAACCATTTTATGTACAACTCGTTTATTCTGTAAGGCCCTTCAACAAAACGGTTGTTCTATGATCAGTTTGCATACGCATTGAAACTAGATTTTTTCACAACTACTACTAATTTGTTGATGGGAAGCTATTATTGCAACAACTGACAATCGAGAATCTCACCACAATCTCTCTTGCATGCCACTTTAATCCATAAGGGTTTCGGTGGAAACCTTAGTAAATGGTATCGACATTCTTGTGGGCCACCGTTGATTATTCCAAATTTTGATCACCACCATCCCATTTACTTAATCGAAAATGTGTTCGATGAAGTCGATTTAGTGTTTCCAGAAACCTTGGGAGCTTGCTTCACCGAGTTAGTGTTCGGTAGGTTTGGGAGTCTGCTATTGAATGTACCGTCACCGATACATGCAAGAGATTTTATCTTCAAGGGTCTATTCTCTATTTTGGAGTACTGACTAGTTTGAGAAAGCAGAACGAGGAGAAGCATATGGAGGAGGAACTTCTAGTGCAACAACTAATTCAACTATTCCACGGGCATATGAAGGAGGAACCCGGTGAAATATGTTGTTTTTGTCTAGCTTAGGACTCGGTTAAGTTGAATGAAGTGTGTGCACATACTTTTATGGTCAATGTGTTGCTGCATATATTTGAACCAAGTTTATGTGTTTTTGCAACGCATTTATGAGTTTTATATTGTTATTAAACTTTTCATCTTCACAGTGGATGTTATCAACATTTTGTGGTGAATGTGATTCTCAATTTGATTTTAGAAAAAAATATAAAAACAAGTAATTAATAACAACCCAAAGCAATTTTAAGTAAAAAAAATACTCGTTAACATTAACATCATTTGGGTTACAACTAAGGGTGCACAAACCGAACCGATAAACCGAATAAAAAACCGACTTATGATTTGGTTTGCTTTTGAAAAATAAAAGCCGACATATTTGGTTTGGTTTTACCTAGAAAAAACTGAACCAAGCCCAAACCGAACGAATATTTTATAAATATTATTTTTAAATATTTATACATAAAAAATATTTGTTATGGACTTCTTTATATATAATTTTAAGGAAATTTTACATGGCATAAGCACTCAAGTGAGTATTAAACACTAAATAAACACATCTTCCTTTTATTATAGAGTAGAAACTTAAACTAATTATACTCCACATTTTCTAGCCATAAATTTGATGAAGTTTTTAAGCATTAGATGTACCTATTTTTAGATGAATGGAAGATCAGTTACATTATTTCTTTTAATTGACATTTAAATAGTTATCTTCTATATATTATCAAGAATCAGTATCACTAAATTATTATCTAAATACTAGCACACAAGCAATATACTACACGGTCGATTAAGGGGAAAAAAGCAAAGCTAAATCAACTCATTTGTATTACGTCTCTCCATTTTTAGTTTTTTAATTTACACACATTACATTTCATTGTCTTGTTAAGATGTATATGTAATTCTTCTTGATGTTTAGTTGTCTATAAATGACATATATCGATAGTTGATTGTAGGAAATATTTGAAAGCAACACTTGCATATTCTTTATTGTAGAGACTTTATCTAATAAAAATAAAAAAAAATAAAAAAAATCGAGAAAACAGAAAAAATCTAGATCGAGAAAACTGACTTTATGTTGGTTTGGTTTGGTTTATAGATTTGAAAAACCGATATATTTGGTTTGGTTTGGTTAATGACAAAACTGAATCAAACCACCCTATGTTCACCCCTAATTACAACCGTAGCTATAAGCTTAGCCACTCATGCTAGAAATGAGTTCAAACCAGTAAATAAAGCATATACATGTTAACCCAAAGAAATAGCAAGAGATCTTACAAACTTGAGGAGAAAAATCCTATTTAAAGTGTGAAACCCCTCTTTAAAATTCTATAAGGTTGCTTTCTATATGAGTAATAAATACTAAGATACCCTAAAAATAAGTTTAGGTTCTATTTATAGCTACAAAAATGTTGCAGATGAATCTGCCCTTCGATGGTATTCGTGGAGACGTTTTAAATCGTCTCCACGTTTGTTGTTGATGTCCTTAGTTGTCGTGCTGAATCATGGCCATGAATTAAAATGAGGAACAAATCGTGGTCGAAATTCGTGACCACGTTTTTAAACGTAGCTTTAAGCAGACTCTTTTGTTTTTCATCAATATTTTCGTGATAGAAAACGTGGGCACGTTTCTAAACGTGTCTTGAATCACGGTCACGTTTTTAAATAGTGCATACAGTTACAATTTTCCCATTTTCTGCATTTCTTCTCTTTTTTTTAATCTTTTTTCTCCATCCATTCCATTCTTCATCACAACTTTGCCATCAAAACCTGAATTTCAAGTATTTTTATCAGATTTTCACATTAATCACTACTTTTAGACTCAAAAACCATAGTAAAAAGGAATTGACAAGTTGGTAAAATTCTAACTTATCAACTGTTTAGCTTATAAAATTAGTGAGTGAGTTGTTAGTGAGCCATAGCTCTTGTTCATGAATGTAGCTAGTTTGCATGCACTTGTATAGTTGTAGTATTTGCCATGCAAAACAAAATCATCTGTTTGACTTCTGTTCAATATTGAGTTAAAAATGAATATCAGTTGTTGAAGCTCGTCGTTGTTAACTAGTAGTAAATAAGAATTATTATATTAGCATGTATTAATATGTGTGTATGTATGAAATTGTTCAAAGCATGAGGTTCTATATTCTGGACTATTTGTTGTTCCTTTGGTTCTTGTTTAGTTAAAGTCTTTTTTCTTAAGGATGGATATAGTATTATGAAGTATGTCTATTTATAGTTCAAGCGTGAAGGATGGTCATTAGTTTAAATATGAGTTTGACCTATTTAGTTCTATTTTAAGTGTGAAAATTAGTCTAGTTTGGTTATTTATTTTTTGTCCAAGCGTAAATTAGTAGTAACTTGGTCTTGATGTATTTGTTGCAGTTCTTCAAGCATGAAGATTGCCTGAGTTATTAATTTCTTCGGGCATAAAATTTGTAGAGTTTAGCTAGTCTTTTAGGTTGAGGCTGGGATTTTTAGTTATTAGCACTGGAAGTTGAATTTTAGGAATTGGGTCTTTAAGTTTAAATTTAAAAAATAATCAGATTTTGTGTAAAGAAAAAAAAAAGGAAAGGAAGAGTTAAGGAAAAGTGTCAAAAAAGTCGAAGAAAAATGCAAAAATAAGCACAATGTAAGGGCTTTAACATGTGATAATTTTACTTTTCTGAAAAGTAGAAACAAAAATATATGATAGTCCTTTTACCCAAGTCAAAAGACAATGTAAAAGTATAAAAGTTAGCACAAAAATTGCATGTTTCGGTCTTCTATATATTTGGTTGGTGGGAGGCTTGCACAAGAAGGATAATTTTCATTTATAACACCTTGGGCTTTGCATCATGCGGTAGTTGTCCAACAACTCCTTTTTCTTACTCTTATCCAGCTATAAAAAGGGACTCACTCACTACTCTTTAGACAACACATCTGTAAAAATACTTCTATAACTCTAAAAACGGATCTAAAACTTGAGATGTTAGGCAAAAAAAACTATAGAGAAAAGAGTAAGAAAAGCAATAAGTTAGTGAGTGGAGTAAAAAGGGTTCAAAGGGCGTGGATAAGTTGTTGTTTTATGGGCTGTTAGCTGGTTATTCTAAGTTGTTAGCTATTAGAGCTCGAAGTGGTGTTGTTGTGTTCAGACTTGGGTTTTGGCATCTTCATAGCTGTTGCTAAAGATTTTTTTCTTTTTTTAACTCTGAATTTTGACATGTGTTAAAATATTGAGCTTGTGTAAAGTAGCCTGCTAAGGCTTTGAAATGCATAGAAAACTCAGGCCTATTTGAAGTTCTTGTCTGTTTTGCAGCCTCCTTGCTATTGATATCAAGAAAAGAAAAGAACTGTTTTTGCATGTTAATATATATCTATTATGTTGTCAAGTTTGAAAAAATAAAATTAAGAACATGACAAGCCAAAAGCATTTAGAATTTTTAGGAGTTTAGATTTTAGTCCATGCCGGAGTGTTAAAAAGATCTATGCAACAACCTGCCACTTTTGGGGGAAATTCAGTTCGTAGTGAAGCCGAGACAAGCACCGGGAGTGTTGGCATGACGAGACACCAAGATGAAATGCTAGCCAAGGTAAGCAGCTCATGAGTTAAGGGACAAAAGGTGGGGCAAGGCAATATGGCGCCAAAGGCTGCCTAGGAAGCAGACATCGCATTTAATGTGCTTGACAAGCATGGGGAGACAAGCATTTATTGCAGTGCAGGCATTAGAAACAAGGAGCAGCCAGGGGCAACTTCAAGAGAGGGAGTTCAAATTCAAAATCAAGCATGCTAAAGACATTAAAGGCATGTAGGGTACATCAAAGGGTTGTTATAAAAGCACAAATTGTAATAGCTTAAAGCAATCAGATCTTACAGCTCAACTTAGGCAAAATACTTAGTCTTTTCTTTAGCGTTGTAGCTTGTAATAGCAACAAATTTCCTTCTGCCTTTTTCTCCTTTGTATGCGACCGTGTTTGAGTGCAATATATGACTTGTTTTATTGCCAATACTTTGCCTCAAAACTTGCTATACTTGTTGTTACATTCTTGTCATTTGTCTTTCATTCGGAAGGACGATTGTTGACACTAACTCGTGTCTAACTTGCGGGACATCCAGGGCCACTTAGTAGCATGAAGGGCAAATTACTCAAGTGTCATCACATTTCTTTAGCTTGAGCCCAAAGCCGTGATAAAGAAGAGTGGTATCAGAGCGGGCATATCTAATGAAAGATCACATGGCTAGTGACAAAGAGAATAAAATTGCTGATTAGCAGATTTGGGCTTCAGGTAAAAAGAAGAAGAGAGGTAGCAGCAAGGTAAAACACACTCAAGCTTTTAACATTGGGAATGGCGTGAGTGAGGGAACTGAGGTTGCTGCAATCCTTTGTGGGGATTATTCTAATGCATCAAACTTCGAGGAACGACTAAGTCTTGTAGAGGCAGGGCTACAAGCCATTCACTTGAGGGTAAGCGATGTAGAAGACAATCTCACTATGTTGAAAACTCATGTTCTTGGAGAGATTGAGGACCTCAAGAATGAATTACTAAGCTCCATGACTGAGGAGGAGAGCTACAAGGAGCAGGCTGAAGCGCTCGACGAAAGATTCAAGGACGCAATCACCGCTTTGTAGGAGCAGATTGCGAATTTGCAAGTAGAATTTGAGTTGGCCAAGGGAAACACTGCCAATGGGGTAGTCTTTACCAAGAGAGCCAAGGTTGCTGAACCCAAACCAAATGAACTCACTGGTGCACGGGATGCACGTCAAGTTGAAGACTTTTTGTTCAACTTGGAGGAGTATTTTGAAGCAACGGGCGTGACCAATGATGCAGCCAAGGTTCGCCATGCTTCTATGTATTTGTCTGACATCGTCTTGCTGTGGTGGCGAAGGAAAAAAGCTGACATTGAGAAAGGTCTTTGTGAGGTAAGCACATGGGAGCAGTTTAAGAAGGAACTCGAGAAGCAATTCTCCGGCTAATGTGATCTGTGAGGCAAGACGCAAGCTGAGGGAGCAGCAGAAAAATTCTTTCTTTAGGCACTTTGTTCAAGAGTTCATGACTTTGTTGCAAATACCAAACCTTACCAATGGAGCTCTTTTTTCTATTTCATTGACGGCTTGCAAAATTGGGCCAAAACTGAGTTGAGGCACCATCAAGTAGCCAATTTTGTTGAGGCTATTGCCATTGCCGAGTCACTCATTGAGTATAAGTTGGATTCCGTCAAATCCAATAAGGGAGGCAAGTCTAAAAAACTGGTGGGGGAGACCCCAGTGATGACAAAGGCAAGGTGTTAGCTTGGATAAGCTTGAAGTTTTGACTGATGGCTAAGGAACAGATCCGAAGGACATGTTCCTTTGATTCACTGCAGCTAAATAGATAATTCATGCAAAATCATTTAAGCTGAAATATTATTTATTATCCAAAGTCTAATGTTTATCTTGATAATTATGCACGTCTAAACGTGATATGAAAAGATTACATAAAGAGTGGATAAGGCCTAAAGGATTTCGGGTAACTTAGGGAAGAGTTCAATTAGGACTCAAACTCTTGGAAGCTTTGGAGTTCTAATTGCTCAAGACTTCTTGGGTTTTGGAAGCTATAAAAGCAGAAGGATTTCAGCTATTGAGGGGTGCACAAATATAGAGCGAATCGAGTCTTAGCATTGAAAGAGTTTTAATCGTATTTGTGTAATCATTAAGCTACAGGGAACTAAGTAAGAACCTGTTCCTTAGATTGAGTCTTGTAAAAGTTCAGTCTTAGTTCAACTGTAGTAGGTACTATCGAGTTGTATCATTTCAGTTCAAGTCGTGTACTTGAAGAAACTTCACTGTTCATGAAAGAGGTCACTAGAGGATTATAGTTAGTCCTAGGTTAGTAAGAAGATAGTCTTATAACCAAGTGAGTCTTTTACATAGTGAAGTTGAAATTCTACTTGGAAGAGTAGGTCGTGGTTTTTTTATCCCTAGTTAAAGTGGTTTTTCCACGCTAATATTGGGTGTTCATTTACTTACAGTTTTAATTCCGCATATAATACAGTAAAGGAACACATTTAATGAACTGGTCCTTAAAGCAGTAAAGTGGCGTGTCTTGGAAAATAACAATTGGTATCAGACCGGGTTATCCTTGAAAAGGCTAATACCTAGGATTAGAATGAGTACATCACAGGAAAATGGTGAGGGTCAGTCAACTGTTAGGGCACCTTTGTTCAATGGAAAATACTACTCATGGTAGAAGGAAAGGATGAGAGATCACCTTCACGCTGAGGACTATGAGTTATGGGACATAGTGACTGAAGGTCCCATGATTCCAATGAAAAAGGATGCTGAAGGAAATGATGTTCCCAAAACTAGAAGGGAATGCAATGCTGAAGACTTAAGGAAGTGGGAAAAGAATGCCAAAGCTAGGAAGTGGCTTGTCTGTGGACATAGTCCTGATGAGTGCACTAGAATTAGAGGGTATACCACTGCAAAGGAAATTTGGGATGCTCTACAAGTTTCACATGAAGGAACAAGTCAGGTCAAAAGATCTAGAGATACACTCCTTTTTGCTGAATATGAAAGCTTTAAAATGAAAGAAGGAGAATCAATTTTTGAAATGTACACTAGATTTAATGCTATTTCATCTGAACTTATTTCTTTGGGAAGGGTTTTAACTGTTGAAGATAGAGTAGAAAAAATCCTAACTAGGGTTCTTCCAGATTCTTGGGAGATTAAAGTTTGTGCTATCATTGAAAGCAAGGATCTGACACCTTATCCTTAGATGAGAAGCTTATAGGTAATTTGAAAACTTATGAACTAAGGAAAAAGGTTAAAAACATAGGTGAACCAGTTAAAACTGAACCTAACCTAGCCTTAACTGCTGCTGATAAGCCTATTGATGATAAGGAACTGGTCCTTGTCGCTAAAAGTGTTCAAAGATATTTGAATAAGAAAAGGGGGGCTAGTGGACAGGGTAGGTCTTCTAACATGAAACATGCTGGAGAATGCTTCAAATGTGGAAGCATGGAGCACTATATCAACAAATGTCCAGTTATGGAAGGAGAATGGAGGAAGAGATACGTGGAAGAAAGGAAAAAGGCTAGGGAACAGGTCCGGAAGAAAAGTGGAAATCCCAAAGCAATGGTTGCTGGTTGGCAAGACAGTGAGGATGAACAATCTGATGATGATCTGGATGAGGATCTTGCTCTAATGGCTCTTGAAGACTCAGATAATGAAGAAGATGCTGAGGTATTTGTTTCTAAACTTAGACAAGATGTAAAAAGCATGCCTAGAGAGAAATTAGTTAAAGTATTTCATACTGTGTTAAATGAGTTTAAATCTCTAAGGGATGGCAAAAATCAACTGCATGATGAAATTGAAAGTCTAGAAACAGAATATAAAAAAGGCAGTAATTAAAAATGACTATTTGAAAAGGAAAATTAGCATGCTTGCGGAACAGGTCCTCACACTTGAATCAACTGTTCAGGAACTGGAAAATGTTAAAACAATTGAAAATGGTAAAGGCATTACTAATTCTCATCAGATCATTGCTGAAGAGAAACTGAAAATCACAGTTGATGAACTGTGCAAGAAAGATGAAAAGATAAGATATTTGGAAGAGGACTTAAAACAAAAATAGAGTTAGGAAAAACTGTAAAATGGAACAAGTCCTCTGAAGCACTAGATGGTTACAGGAAAATCATAGTAGTAACAGGAAGGGTATTGGATTCATGAAATCACAGTCTTCACCCAAATGAGATCCAAAGAGTAAGTACTTATCACTTCCTGAAAACTGGCTATGCACTCATTGTGGGAACACTGGTCACTTGAAAGAAAATTGCCAATCTCTAAAAATGGCTGCATAGAGGAATAGGTCCTATAAACCAGTTCAAAATTTTGTGAGAAAGAAAACTGTTCACACAAAGAAACCATTTCCATTCTGGGCTAGGAGAGATCTGATTCATCCTTTTTCTCAAGGAAAGGAACCCAAACTAGCCCAAACTAGTTTGGGTTCATAAAATTAACTCCTAGTTTTATTTTGAAGGCTAGAGTGAAGGAGAGGAACCACAAATGGTACATGGACAGTGGTTGCTCAAGGCACATGACAGGACATAAGGAACTGTTCCTTTCACTCTCAGCCTTTCAAGGAAGAAGTGTTTCTTTCGGTAATGATAAGAAAGGGGAAATTATTGGCATTGGAAAGGTAGGTAGGTCTGATTCACATAGTATAGACAATGTGTTTCTAGTAGATGAGCTGAAGCATTGCTTATTGAGTATATCTCAATTGTGTGACAAAGGTAATAATGTTATTTTGTCATCTACTGGGTGCATTGTGACTAACCAAACCTCTGGAGAGATTATTTTGCAGGGAAATAGACATGTAAACATCTACAAGGTAGATCTGTTGACACTATCTGATGGGAGCTTGAGTTGCTTAAGTGTTGTGCAAAATGATCCCTTCCTATGGCACAAAAGACTTAGTCATGCTAGTCTTTCACAACTGAACAAACTTATGTCCAAGGATTTGGTGATAGGTCTTCCTAACATCAAGTTTAAGGATGATAAGGTATGTGAAGCTTGCGCCAGGGGGAAGCAGGTAAAATCCTCCTTCAAACCAAAGAAACAGGTAAGTACTACCAAACCTTTGGAACTGGTCCATATGGACTTGTGTGGACCAATGAGAACAATGAGTCATGGAGGTAAGAAGTATGTTATGGTGTTGGTTGATGATTACTCCAGATTTACATGGACTATATTTCTTGCATCTAAAGAAGATGCTTTTAATGCATTTTCAATTTTTTCTAAGAAAGCTCAAAGGACTCTAGATAGTCACATTGTTGCCATTAGGTCTGATCATGAAACTGAATTTGAAAATTATATGTTTTTCAATTTTTGTAATGAAAATGACATTAATCACAATTTTTCTTCACCTAGAACTCCACAACAAAATGGTGTAGTGGAAAGAAAAAATAGGACCTAGAGGAAATGGCAAGGACTATGCTAATATCTGGAAATCTTCCACAAAACTTTTGGGCTGAGGCCATCAATACTGCATGCTACATAATCAATAGATGTATAATTAGGCCATTAATAGAAAAGACACCATATGAGTTGCTTAAGGGAAGAAAACCAAATATTTCTCATCTTAGGGCTTTTGGTTGCAAATGTTTCATACATAACAATGGGAAGGATACCTTAGGAAAATTTGATCCTAGAAGTGATGAGGGAGTCTTTGTTGGTTATTCTTCAAATAGTAAATCTTATAGAGTCTTTAACAAGAAAACATTGAAAATTGAAGAAAGCATACATGTTAAATTTGATGAAACTGATAGTCTGACTCAAGAACAGGTACAAGAAGATGAAGAGATTGGAATGCTGAAGCATGGTGAAATTGATCCACAAATGCAGACATTGGATGGGGATACTGTGAGAAGTGAACTGGAAGGAACTGTTCCTCAGGACAAAACTGAGAAGAGTAGCACAGAAACAGGGGGAACAAATATTGGATCCACCTCACAAGCTGGCAGTGCTACTCCCTCAGGAATTGTTCCTCAGCAAGGGACTTCTGAAAATGGTTTGATACTCAAGCCTTACAAGTATCAAGGTTCACATCCTGTGGATCAAATAATCTCAGATAAGACGGCTGGAATACAAACTAGATCAGCAGTTAAAAATCACAATCTGTGTGCCTTTAGTGCCTTCTTGTCTCTTGTTGAACCCAAAAATGTGAAAGAAGCACTAAAGTGTGCAGATTGGATCAATGATATGCAGGAAGAATTGAATCAATTACAAAGAAGTCAAGTTTGGCATCTGGAACCTAGCCAAAGAACATGCCCATAATAGGAACAAAATGGGTTTTCAGAAACAAACTTGATGAGGATGGCATGGTAACCAGAAATAAGGCTAGATTAGTTGTTCAGGGGTATAGTCAAGAGGAGGGCATTGACTATGATGAGACTTTTGCTCCAGTTACAAGATTGGAAGCAATAAGACTCCTTATAGCCTTTGCTACATACATGGAATTTATTCTACATCAAATGGATGTTAAGAGTGCATTTCTGAATGGTTACTTAAAAGAAGAAGTGTATGTTAAGCAACCTCCAGGTTTTGAGAATGAACAGTTCCCTGAACATGTGTACAAGTTGGACAAGGCCTTGTATGGACTCAATTAGGCACCAAGAGCATGGTATGAACGTCTATCAAAATTTCTACTTCAGCATGGGTATAAAAGAGGTAAAATTGATAGCACACTATTTTTAAAAGAAAAATATAAGCATCTTTTAATTGTTCAAATTTATGTAGATGATATAATCTTTGGTGCTACTTGTGAAAATTTAAGTAAGGAATTTGAAAATCTGATGGGGAGTGAGTTTGAGATGAGCATGATGGGTGAACTCAATTTCTTTTTGAGTTTACAAATTAAGCAAACCTCAAATGGAACTATGATCCATCAACAAAAATATGTTAAGGAATTACTTAAAAGGTTTGATATGGATAATGCTAAGGAAATTGATACACCTATTGCCATTGCCACAAAACTGGACCTTGATGAACATGGAATATCAGTTGATAAAAAATTGTATAGAGTTATGATTGGTTCTCTACTTTACCTAACTGCTAGTAGACCTGATATTTTGTTTAGTGTTGGTTTATGGTCTAGGTTTCAGTCAGATCCTAAAGAATCTCATTTGAAAGCTGTTAAAAGAATATTGAGATATCTAAAAGGAACAGGTTCCTTGGGACTTTCGTATCCAAAAGGTGGTAATTTTAATCTTGTTGGATATTCTGATGCTGACTATGCAGGTTTCCTTGTTGATAGAAAAAGTACCTCAGGTATGACACATTTTCTTGGTGAGTGTTTGGTTTCTTGGAGAACCAAGAAACAAAATTCAGTGGCACTTTCCACTGCTTAGGCTGAATAAGCCTCATGTTGTTCACAATTGTTATGGATTAAACAACAATTACAAGATTTTAGTGTTGATGTAGGAACTGTTCCTATCTTTTGTGACAACACTAGTGCTATTTTAAATGACAAAAAATCCAGTGCATCACAAAAGAACCAAACACATTGATATAAGACACCATTTCTTGAGAGATAACTATGAAAAGAGTTTGATCACCATAGCATTTTGTCCTACTGAAAAGCAAATTGCTGACATTTTTATAAAAGCTTTAGGAAGAGATCATTTTGAAAGAAATAGGTTGGAATTAGGGATGATTAAATTCGCCTAAATTCAGCAATACTTTAGTTCAAAATTGGCTAGAAAATTGCACTTAAAAACGAATTTTATTCAAGTCAATTTGAAATATTCAGTCCAGTTTAATACTTCATTGTATACTCTTATGCCATGATTTCTTTTTAGAGTTGCTAAAATTGAATGATGTTACCCTTATGCTCTTAGAATTTCAGATTGAGCAAAAGTGATTCAAATTGGAAGGACACTGATTTTTCGTGTTAAAATCAGGTGTGTAGTCTTTATTATTCATATATCTTAGAAGGTTGAGGCTATAGGTAACTTGTAATTAGGATAAATCCCAATAGGAATCCTAATCATATCCAAACTGCATAAGAGTCCCATCGGAGGAACCTGTTCCCAATCATATCAGCTAACTTGAAGCCTAACGGTTCTTTTTCGGGGAGACTCCCAAGAGTCCTTTAACGGCTGAATTTCATTCAATGAGGTAATAGTGATCGATTTGCACTCAATCTCCACTACCTATTTCACTCTATAAATACAACTCTACTTCTTCATTATTTTCACTTTGCTCACAATTGAATTTCCAAAATTTCAGAAAAAAATAGTGAAATATCTCTTGAATCGTATTGCTAGAATGTCTCTTTCACCAGAAAACTCATCATCCCTAACCACCTGTGATCAACCACAAATTCAAAATCCTCCTTCACCTATGGATACCACAAACCCAAACCCTGAAGTTCTTGAAAATAACCCTGAAGTGCCTGAACCAGAAATTCAGGGGGAAGGACCAGTTCCCATTGTTGAGCCGATAGTAGAACAGGTTGAGGACTTGTCAAGGGCTATGATCATTTATCAATATCAGGTAAACTATGCCTCTCCCTTAAATGTAGTAGAGGATGAAGGGGAAAAGGAAAAGGGGTCTGGAACTGTTCCTGAGGGGGAAGGGGAAACTATTAAACATTTGGAAGCACGCATGCATGAGTCATCTGGGTCTCCAGAGGTTGCTTTTAGAGCACCCATGGAGGATGTGATCAAGGTTGATGATGCTATGAGTGATAGTGATAGGCCGATTATTGATTTGATTAATATTAGGAGTTTGAAAAGAAAACTTGCTTGGAAGGGACCCATTGATGACCAAATGACTGCTGAGATTGCTGCAAAGTTGAAGAAGATTAGTGATAGTTATAAGCCATGAATTAAGAAAAAAGGTGAAAGTTCCTCTAAGGCAAAAGGACCTGTTCCTTCTGTCTCTACTCCTGCTAGTGGAGTTAGGAGGACAAGGAGTGCAGTCAAGGCTGCTGATGAGAACTTGGTTGCTGCTATGGAGAGAAGCAGGAAAAGGAAAGGAAAACAGGTTGCTGATCTGTTGAGGAAGAAGAAATTGATTTTGTAGAAAAAGAGAGGGATGTTGTAGGTGATGAAGATGATGAGATAGAAGATGATGAGGTAGTTATGCCTCAGTCTAAGAAGAGAAAAGTTGCACATGGGCGTGTGACAAGGAGCTCTATGAAAGCTATTGTAGTGAAATCTTCCAAGAGGACCAGGTCCTCAAAAAGAACTTTAGTTGATAAGAGTTCTGATTCAAGCTCTGATGAATCATTTGTTGGTGAGGACAGTGAAAGTGAGAATAAGGGAGATGAGGTTCAACACTGTGTCCATGATGACATTATGACTAGGAAAGTTTTGAAAGGCAGGGGACTCTCTGATGTGGAGGAAGAAAGTATGGTCTGGTTGCTGCAGAAATTGCAGGTTCAAGGCTGGAGGGACATGGTCCTTCAGATTAAGGGACACTGTGCAAAGGGGATGGTTCAGGAGTTTTACAAGAACTATTCTATAAAGAGGGACAGGATCACCACCTCTGTCCATGACCATGAAATTACCTTTGACACTAAGGAGCTGGGTGAACTGCTGGGGATTTCATTTGTGGGGTATGAAAGCTACATCAAGAAAGTGTGGCCTGATTTGACAAATTTGCCTACTGGGCTGGGAATTACTAGAAAATTTGTTGAGGATGATGATGAGGACAAACCAAGGGCTATACAGAAGAGTGAAATGCACCCTCAGCACCAAGTGTTGTTTGAATTTGTAAACCAAATTATGTTCCCAAGGCAGGAGAAGAGAGGGATTGCCAGTTTTATGGACCTGGTCCTTATGGAACTGCTAGATAGTGTGCTGATTAATTGGCCCAGGTTCATGATTCACTTGATCAAAAGGGTTGTTACTGGGAAGAAAAAGCACTCTTTGTCCTTTGGATTCATCCTGACTGATTTGTTTGCCAAATTGAAAATTCCTTTGGAGGGGGGGGGGGGGGTAGTTAAGGCTACAAAGAAGGAGAAGTTTGTATGTGCTACCCTCATCAGCTGTGACTTGCCTGTTCAAGCTGATCCCCCACTGACTGGTGTTGGTAGATAGCCTTTGAACAATAAGGTGAGGGCATTGAGGCAACAGGTTACCATACAAGCTGCTGAGATAACAAGGTTGGAGGAGGAGAAGAACTACTGGAAGGCAGAGGCTACAAAAGCAAAGGAGACGAATGAGGGTATGCTCAAACAGATGTTTGAGTTGCTGAACAAGTCTCAGGGACCTGGTCCTTCCACATCCTGATCACCTTAGCCATAAGCCATCTTTTGTCCAGTGGGATTTAGACTAGTTCTAGTATCTTAGTCTTTTCCTTTTCTAGTTTTTGAATAATTTAGTAGTACTTGCTTGTATCCCATGGTTTAACCTTTTGTTAATGATGACTTGTCTTGGATGACTAATATCATTGTTTTGCAGTTGCTTTAGTTTGAATTGTGTTTGCATTTTGAGTTGCCTCAATGGCCATGTGCTGATTTTTCTAACACTTGAATTATTTTTTTATGCAACCTTTTCAATGATGCCAAAAGGGGGAAGAGTAAGTTGATTTTGCGTGAACTTTATACCTAATTGAAAATCATATCCTTAATGATAAAATAAGTCTCTACTAATTGCCTTTGAGTTTCAAGTTGTACTTCAGGACATTAAGGACATGCAGCTACGCTTATGATTTTGTCATCATCTAAAAGGGAGAAAATGTTAGCTTGGATAAACTTGAAGTTTTGACTGACGACTAAGGAACAGATCCGAAGGACATGTTCCTTTGATTCACTGCAGCTAAATAGATAATTCATGCAAAATCATTTAAGCTGAAATATTATTTATTATCCTAAGTCTAATGTTTATCTTGATAATTATGCACGTCTAAATGTGATATGAAAAGATTGCATAAAGAGTGGATAAGGGCTAAAGGATTTCGGGTAACCTAGGGAAGAGTTCAATTAGGACTCAAACTCTTGGAAGCTTTGGAGTTCTAATTGCTCAAGACTTCTTGGGTTTTGGAAGCTATAAAAGCAGAAGGATTTCAGCTATTGAGGGGTGCACAAATACAGAGAGAATCGAGTCTTAGCATTGAAAGAGTTTTAATCGTATTTGTGTAATCATTAAGCTACAGGGAACTAAGTAAGAACTTGTTCCTTAGATTGAGTCTTGTAAAAGTTCAGTCTTAGTTCAACTGTAGTAGGTACTATCGAGTTGTATCATTTCAGTTCAAGTCGTGTACTTGAAGAAACTTCACTGTTCGTGAAAGAGGTCACTAGAGGATTATAGTTAGTCCTAGGTTAGTAAGAATGTAGTCTTGTAACCAAGTGAGTCTTTTACATATTGAAGTTGTAATCCTACTTGGAAGAGTAGGTCGTGGTTTTTTGATCCCTAGTTAAAGGGGTTTTTCCACGCTAATATTGGGTGTTCATTTACTTACAGTTTTAATTCCGCGTATAATACAGTAAAGGAACATATTTAAGGAACTGGTCCTTAAAACAGTAAAGTGGTGTGTCTTGGGAAATAATACAATGGCAAGGGGCCTTCCCAAGGCAAGAAAAAAAATTCAAGAAGGACGGGAAGGGGCTGTCCAAATATGATTATATGCAAAAAAGGGAGTTGCTATTTGTAAAAGGGGCCACATAGAGTCTCCAATTGTCCAAACATTGGGAAGATGTCCGCCATCCTCCAAGCAGGGCAGTCTAAAATTTAGGATGAGTTTAAGGCTACAGAGGCAGCTTTGCGTCTATGTGTAACCACTCGAGGAGGGGGTCAAAGACAAATATAAACGGTTAGATGTACGTAACGGTGCAGATTAACGGCGAGACGGTCAGCACCATGATTGATACGGTGCTATACATAATTTTATGTTTGAAAGGGAAGCCAAGAGGCTTAGCTTAAAGTTGAAACCAACCCGGAGGTGGTTTAAAATTGTTAATGCACCATGGTAGGATGTTGTGATGTCATCAATGTTAACTTGAAAATTGGTTGGCGGTGAGGCACGGTTGAGTTCTAAGTGGCCAAGATTGATGACTTTGACATCATTTTGAGTCTTGATTTGTGGTATAATATCAATGCCTATATCTCTCTGTATTCCAAGCACATTATGATGTTTGATGACTTTGGTGAGTTGCATCGGGTGCCAATTACTATAGATACAACAAAGGTTAGTATTTAGTAGTGTTTGCCAGCTATAAGGCTGCTTGATAAGCACACAACAGTGGGGTTAGAAGGGAAATAGCGGGGGCTAGAGTGCGCACCCCGGAAAAGCTTTTGCTACTTCATTTGTTGACTGATTTAGAAGAATCTTGGGGGCTGCAGGAGAAGAAGAACAATTATAGGAAATCCAGGAAGAAGATAAGTGTCGTCTTAACTAGCTTTTTCGTGGTGAAATATTGGAAAAAGAACACGCATCAATTCTTAGTCCAGTGGGACGATAGTAATGTTGAGTGGATAAGGGATAACAAGCTCCAACCATATCATATGCAGCTCAAAGAGTACTTTGACGTTGCTTGTGTCGAGGGCGGCACAAAATTTGGTGGAGGAGCGTGCAGCAACCTGCCACTCTTGGGCAAAAATTCAGTTCGTGGTGAACCCGGGACAAGCACCGAGGGTGTTGGCATGGCGGGACACCAAGATGAAATATAATTTTAGCCAAGATAAGCAGCTCACGAGTCGAGGGACAAAACATGGGGTGAGGCAGCAGGGCGCTAAAGGCTGCCTAGGAGGCAGACAACGTATTTAATGCACTTGGAAGGCATAGGGAGACAAGCATTTATTGCACTGCAGGCATGGGGAACAAGGGGCAGCTTTCAAGAGAAAGAGTTCAAATTTAAAATCCGGCATGCTAAAGACATTTAAGGCATGTTGGGCACATCAAAGGGCTGCTACAAAAACACCCATTGTAATAGCTTAAAGCAATCAGATCTTTGAGCTCAACTTAGCCAAATACTTAGTCTTTTCTTTAGCATGTTGTAATAGCATCAGATTTTCTTCTCTCTTATTTCCCTTTGTATGAGACGAGTTTGAGTGCAATATATGACTTTTCTCACTTGCCAATAGTTTGCCTTAAAACTTCCTATACTTGATGTTACGCTATTTCCATTTATCTTTCATTCGAAGGGACAATTCTTGACACTAACTCATGTCTAACTTGCAGGGCATTGGGGGCTGACTTGGCAACATGTGGGGGGAGGGGGTTACTCAAGTTCCATCACATTGCTTTAGCTTGAGGCCAAGGTCTTAACATCTGGACCCATCTTATTTTGCTTTTTGACGTTCGTTTTCGTAATTTTGGTGATGTTCTTAACATGAAAATAAAATTAGACTGCAGAAGTGAACATCACTTGCAAAATTGGCCAAAATTTAAATCACATAGGCAAGCTAGGTCATAAATGCAAACTCTAATAGAAGATTGGGACATTGTTGTCCGAACAGTCAAGTCGAATGTTTTAGACCCAATGGATCCAACACTTAAATCTGAAAAATTGATTAATTGAGACACAAAATTAAATTTTGTATTTCAAATTTGACCAACACACGAGTAGACAAATCAATAGGAATGAAAGATTTACACGATTAGGCATAGTTATAAGTATGATTTGTTATCTGCTTATTAGGCAAAGAAGAAATTAAGTTGAGAATCCTTCGGGTGACTTGGTACTAAGTTGTGTTAAGGTATACACAGCGGGTGACTTCCTGCAATCTTTGGTTTTTGCCAAGTATTTACATGAAACTTATTCATTATTGAAGATTTGAACGGGCAACGTGCCCGCAGCTAATCTTCGATAGAGTTTTCATTCGAACTAAAATCAAAGCGTAACAAAAATCTAATAAACGACAAACAATTTTCTAAAGCTGAAACGTGATAAGTAAAGGTAGTTGTACTTAGCACAGAATTCGAGGATGCTTAATACCTTCCGCGAGTCAATCGAGATCCTTATCTGGATTTTCTGACACAGACTATTGACGAGTAAATGGTGTTCTAAAAGTACACCTTTCAGTGACTTGACACGCTTTTGAACTCGTCAAGTTGCGACTCTGAATCTCATAATTTGGTACCTTTTAAAACGCAGTCACAACCATTAAAATAAAAACACATGTTGTAAAATTTTAGGGGGTGATACTTACGTAAAATGATGCATACATCATTGCTTCCAAATATATCTGGCTCTTACCACCTTGGTACTTGATCACTTTTTCAAGTAAGTACATATCACACGCGGACGATTTCATGGCACCTGTCGTTAACTTGAAAAATATAAAAAAAAAAATTACAATTGTACCCTGACGAGCTCTAGGCGCATACGATTTTATGCTCGTATTTTGTCAAATTATAGTATAGTTTAAGATATCATCCCACAGAGATTGGAACCACCTAAGCTACAGATTTATATTGTCTTTGTCACTCATTGAGAGAATAAGTTAGTGAGATGAGAGTTGTTTAAAAGTCCTAAATATTGGAACAACAGTAAAGTAAATATTTTTTCTTGATTATTTTTAAGTAAATAAAAGGTAAAGATAAAGGTTGGGATACTTTGAATCAGCAAAATAAAATAATGATAATAAAATCATAATTCTATTACTTATTCTCTGTTTAATAAAATGGTCACTTATTTCGTATATAACCAAATCACATAAAAGTATCCAATTAATAACACCTCTTTCGATTAGTGTAGTTAATTGATTGACAGTGAAACATAGACCCTATTCAAAGAATGACAATTTATTTTTAAAAAACCACTTCACTTAACCAAAATATATTAACAACACCACTCGCGCTTATACTATTAATTTATTAATAGCCAGTGACATTAAACAATAATTGATTAATAACATCTCTTTAGATTAGTGTAGTTAACCGATTAAAGTAATGCATTCGAATAAGAATTATCTTAGTTGAGTACACCAAGTGTGCAAAAACCTCTTTCGGTTAGAGTTGATGCTTTCATCGTTATAATTCCACCCAAAAAAAGGTATGCTGGGGAGCAAACATCGTTATATGAAAAGATGCATAATTGAGCCCAAAATCTTCCAGTTACATTCAAGCTTTCTACATATGGCCATAACTCTTACTTTGTCATTTTTGATCCACTTGATTGACTTCCCAATTTTGGTTTGATTTGTAATAACGACCTCCTTGGACTCTTTTTTATTTCAAAATACCATTCTCAACTCTAATTTGGGATAATGGGCATTCATTTTTGGGTTGTGCTTTTGAAAGTCTTGATTTTCATTTGCACAATTACAATCATTATTCAAACTCTTTGTTTCATCAGAATCTACACAATTTGTGTCACCCTCTTCATTCTGCATCTTTCTTTGCTAATCATTAGTATTTTCTCCTGCATCAACTACAGGTAGAGAATTAATTTTCGTGTTCTCACAACATTGATTTTCGTCGAGATACAAATCTAAATATTCAAAATATATCTTAACAACTCTATCACTTGGAATGCAAGTAGCAACTTTAGCAGCTTCAACTTGTGCTAAAACAACACCAAATCCTTGTTATAACCACATCGTTCGACCATATTATTAAAATCTGAAAGATTTATATTTGTCCCATTTACATGGTCGAAATATTCAATTTTCCCACTTTGGTAGACCATTGTCAGACTACGCGCAAATGATCCACTACAATGTACTTAATTGTAAAAAATAAGGACTTAGTGGTAGTACATGCACATAACAATGCAAATGTAAGAAATTTACACACACATACATAAAGCCAACAAATAACTAATAATTTAATATAATAGATATTACTACATAATAGACTTTTATATCATATAAAAAACCTACTGGAGGTTTAAAAAATCTGTAGTATCTTTTGTATTAATCTGAAAGTTGATGTGTATGATATAACATATAATAAAAACTAACATACAATATTATATTCAATAGAAAATCCTTAAAGATATCAACAATACCATAATTAGGGGTGAATGATTAGCCGCTTAAACTTTGACTTAAGAGTCTTGTTCAAGAAAACAACTTGTTTTGATCTTTTCTTTATTCATTGTAGCTCTAGATTAATCTCTGAAGTTCACTGTAGTAGAAAATTTAGTTTTGAAGCCTCAATTTCGTAGTATAGGAAAGACGATTAGACGGGAGGCACAAAATTATAATATTTGGGGAAGGTCACGTGTTTGGCATGTGATTTGTTGGATACCGTTAGTTTTACTCAAAACCTAACTGACCTTGCAACTTTTTGAGAGGGGTGAGGGATACATTTGTTCACTTAGTAGCACAAGGATGTACTTTAGGTTTGAGTTATAGTTGAGGGACGTTATATGCCAAAAACTCCAATGTAACAAAGGGACTTTATTTTTTCCGTTCTTCACTACTATCACTAATACCATCATTGTCAACCATCACCGCTACCACTTTACCAAACGACGACCACCATCAAGTACCACAAACCAACCGCCACGATCCACCACCAACTTACAAACCTAATATTCATTAGTATAACATTTAAATTATTTTTTTTTTTAAAATTTTACATTTATTAAGCTACAAAAATAAATTGTAACAATTCAGATATTGAGAAAATAAATAATAGGACTATTAATCTTTGATATTAAGATCTTAATACAATATCTTAATATTTAAATGTGTATTCAGAAATCATAATTTTAATGAACACAATCATCCCAAAATCAGGTCTAGAAAACCAAAAGAATGTAATTTGTACAAATAGGATAATTTGAGGGTACAATTAATATTTTGTACTCGTTTAATTAAGTTTTGCAAAAAAGTCTTTCGCGTTATGCAATTGAAAGAATAATTACACTATGCTTTTTGACAAATGTTAGACGAATAAGCAAAATTTGATATTATAAATTAGTAAGTTTTGTAAAATGAGATAAATCCGGCATGTGTTGTCCAATTATTTACAATTGTTACTGAATAAAACAAAATCTGACACAATCTTCATCTTACGTATATTCTGTTAAAGCGGTCACCAAAATTTCCAAATATGGGCAAAAGTATTTTCTCCAATTTATTTATTTCGTTGAATTGTTTACAAGTATTAATCGGATGGATGAATTTTGCATGTATTTGTTTAATTATTCACAAGTTTAATTGGTTAAATCTATCAATAGCTTTTTTTTATTTGAATTTAAAATAAAGTATTTTCTCATTTTGTTCTTCTTTTCCTATATTGTCCAAAAACACACCCATCCTAATGTAAAAAAACAAAACAAAAAGAAAAAAGACAACTCGTTGTTTCACAAATCTAGCCCTAGGGTTTTATACATTGTTCCCTCTTATTTTTCTCCCACACAACACCCCCCTTCCTCTTCTTCCACTTTCAAGATTCAAACAATGAAGAAAAGGCTCAGAGAATCCAAACCAACCACCCTTCTTGACCCCACCACCCAAGGTGGGGGTGGGGGTACTTGTTTAATAAAGCATTTAGCTGCTTGTAACGCTTCAATAAGGTCAAAAGCGTTCAAGAATCTACAAACATGGCTAGTTACGCAAAACCAATTACCTGATGATGATATGAAGAAGCTTTGGAAAGGTCTTTTTTACTGTCTTTGGCATTCTGATAAAGCACCAGCTCAAGCTCTGTTAATCAACAGGATTTGTTCTATGGTAAAGAATCTTGATTTGGGTCTTTGTTTGCATTATTTTAAAGCTTTCTTGATTACCCTTCGTCGCGAATGGAACGGTATTGATCATTTAAGATTGGATAAGTTTTACTTGCTTATTAGGAACTTTGTTAGGTCTGTGTTTCAGTTGATGAGGAAATGTGACTGGGATTTGGTAGTTGTAGGCAAATGTGTCGAGGTTTTGGAGAGTAGTGCTTTTTTGGCGACGGATAAGTTATTGGGACACGGGGTTAATTATCATATCGCGTCAGTTTTTGTTGAGGAGTTGAAAGGGTGTTGTGTCCCGGTTAGAGAGGATGTGGTCGATTGTTTGTTTAAGCCGTTTTTGAGTGTGTTTGGGAAGTCTGAGGATAAGATTATGGTTGGGAAAGTGAAAAGTTGTGTTTTTGAGGAGCTGTTGAAGCTGGGACGGGGGTTGTTGGAGAGGAGGAAGGGAGGTGTGGAGGGGGATGAGAGTTACGGTGATGTGGCGTTTGGGGTTATTGCATTGAAAATGGGGTTTTCGGGGAAGCTTTTTGAGGTTGGTTCGTCGGTGGATTGTGTTCAGGGTAATAGGAAGGTGGTGTTGAAGTTGCATGAGGAGTTTTTGAAGTTGGAGAAGGATTTTGAAGCTTCGGGGATTGAAATTAGTTTGCCTGAGGTTGATGAGGTTATTGATGATGGAGAGGAGGTTCCCCAGTTGATACCAATTGAGAATGGTTCGATTGGTGAAGCGGGTGGTTCTGAAGTGGCTAAGGATGAGAATGAGGAGGGATTTGGTGACGAGTCTTTAAGGAAGTGCAAGAAGGTGAAGAGAGCAGAGGATGGAAGCAAAAAGGCTAAGAAGAAAGAAAAAAAGAAAAAGCCTTCTGTCAATGGCATTTTGGTCGAGGAAAATGGGGCCAATGAGCTCGAGAATAGTAAAAAGGGGAAGAAGAAAAAGAAGAAAAGTGGGGAGAAAAGCTCCAGTGGCGACAAGGAGGAGAACATGATTACTGCTAATGGTCATAGTTCCAATTCTGAACTGGACATTGAGAACAAAGTGACTTTTAGTGAGGATGTGATTTCAAATCTTCAGATGCAGTTCGAAAAGGTTGCTGCTGAAGTTGGTTTAGACGATGAAGCTGATCATGATTCATCTCATACACCTACAATTTCTATGAAAAAGAAGAGAAAGAGAGGGAAAAACACTGAGGGAGTAGAGTCTTGTATTCCTACCATAAGTAGTGAAGGGGAAGTTGCTACAAAGAGTGCAGAGAAAAGTTCAAAGAAGGTTAGGTTTTCTATGAAGAACAATTTAGTATGGAAGCCAAACAGTCCATTGCCTCCACAAAGCTTACGGATACCACCTACTCTTACTCCCCGTGGTAGCGCATTGAAGAAGGGGGTGCCTCCCGGCCCTATACGGCAGATGCTTCCAACCTCAAAGAAGATGAAACAGAAAAAGAAAGGCCGCAAGATATTAAAGACTATGTCCCCTGCCATGAAGCGACTGAAAAGGATGAAAGCTATGCCTGCTTAGTGAAATTTAAGTCGGCAGGTGCTTGTTGACTAACTCCTTTTATTTATTTTTTGGTTTCTTTTTATGTTATTTGAGATTTTCTTGAACCCCATTTGAGACTTAAAATGTATTCTGCGCTGCATTCTTGATAGATCTTCTTAGATTAAACATTAAAGTTCCTCTGCAAAAGCTTGTTTTTTGAGTAGAATTGTGAACTACTCTGTTGTCTTAGAACAATTGTGTTAAATACTTATACACTTTTTTTCTCCTTTGTCTCGATCCTGTGATCTTAGAACTATTTTCTCAAGTTTCTTTCTTTTGATTGGTACCCGTGTCTAATGTTTCAGCACTGAGTAATAGTGTGTAGAAGCCTCAATATTTCTTTCCTGCTTCTCAGTGAGAAGGATATAATACTTTCTATTGAAAGAAGTTGACTGTAGTGTTATGTTTCAAATTCCCAAGTCAAACGATTTTAAGGTAAGTGTAAGCGGGCAATCTTGGTTTCCTAGTAATGGAACTTATACTTTATGAGGAAACTTAGTTGATAATAAGAAATCAGCTTGCAGTAGCGGATTTGCTAGCTAGACTTAAGAGAATAAGTGAGGAGAGATTACAAAGGAGGTTGCATGTATTTTCTTGTCAGATTATTGGAAGTATAAGGTTGGTTTAGGTAGCTGTTCTTTAATGAAGTTAATCTCACTCTAGAATCCTAGATTTTGCATTGATTGATATATGATATTTATTCTTTTAAGCATGAATTTTGTAGTGAATGATATGTCCTGAAAAAAATTGTAGTGGATACGCAAGGGATGGAATTTCGACCAAACATAGTCTCCTATTTAAACAAAAAAATGGAGAAAAGGCAGCTAGCTAATGCAGGAAGTTTATTTGCCGATGTGCAATTAGGACACGGTTATGGAAAGGGGGGAGGGGGTTGGACTTCCCAATGGTGTCCTTCCTGTCAGCTTGTCTTGTCCACCTAGAAGAAGGTAAGGTAAGTGTAAGTGCTTCACCCCCTCTCGCCTATCCAGTTTAGGATAAGATAGAAAAGCTGGCACAACTTCTCCATCTTTTACATCATCTCCTCTTTCACTTCCTAATAAAACAAGAGAAGTATTGGCTATTCCTAGGCACAACCTATAGTACTTTTTACATGTTTCCGAGATAATGAATAAGGCACTGTTAGACAGTTGCATCAAATAGTAGTCTCTTTGCCTTTCACGACACTAATTTTGGTCTGACTATGAAATTCCAGGTGATACCAGGGTTTGTTCTGAATTCTCTTGGGTCTGAATAGTTGAGACATTGAAATGACTGTTAGAAATAGTTGCACTGGTGTGTATTATAAGAACTGATTCTCTTGTAGAAGTGGATTAGTTGACTGTTGATGACTTTACGTGCCTTGTTGGTACCCCTTGGGAACTGTATGTATAGGTTGGTCAAAGTGAAGATCTTTAATTGTTAAAGTCCTTTTCCCCTTTATTGGTGCTTTTATATGTTTTAAGTTTCTTCATTTGTGTAAAGAAAATGAAAATATCATGTCTTGGTGTGGGGCTGCTGCTGAAGCACCCATTTTGCCTTCCAAATATGATGCATGTAATTGTGCCTAGGTGCTTGCATATACACACAGCTGTTGTAGGTTTGTTGTGTGTCGTGACTAGATTTGTTGTGCCCGGACGAAGGACAGTCTCTGATAGCTTTATTGCTCACTCTGGGTGTTCTAATGTTTTATTTGTTTCTCTGGGGTGCTTTAAAGTAACCTTCAATTCTATATTCTCAATGACTGCACATATATTATTACATATAAAAAACAAAAGGCAACTATGTTGGCCATCGTTTTGCCAGATGGTATGAAGTTTTAGCTGTTTGGACTGTAGATTGCAGATTATTATGCGCTCTTGTGATGGCAAAGTGCATCATGTTGCTTCCAGTTTTGTGGCATGGCGGTTAATGAATTAGATGAAAATCATGGGGGCAGGGGTTTAATATCTGTGGAGGCAAATACGTTAGGTGATTTGCTTTCTATTTGCTTAAGCGATGGTAGAGCTAGATTGTGCAGACATAGTTATTTTATTGGGTATTTGCTGCGCCCAATTAGCACATGTACCCTGTGTAATTCTACTTACCAAAGCTTAGGTATGGAAAGAAGCAATTTGTTTTTTGTCACATGTGACCTTTGAATTCTGACATTGAATAAGACTACACAAGAGTGCAACGAAGGATATTTTTCTTCATTAGCAATTTGGTTTAGTGAAATTTTGTTCAACAAATGAATGATGAATTTTTCTCCACTAATTTCGTTTTGGCTACTATTAAGCACTTCAAACCTTAAAAATTAATTAAGATGATATAATCAAGCGCTTCAAAAAATTAAAATTAGTGGAGATGAGATATTAGTTCTGCTGCCCATGAGGAAGGGTCGTTTTGTTTGATGGATTAATTACAGAGGTTGTAATACATACATGGATTGTCTTATGCCTGTACTAGTTATATAATGTTTGATTTGCGACAATAAGTCACATAACTTATGCAGATTTAATAAGGCAAACCAAACACCGTATAAAGTTATATGAATTTATATACATGGATTAGGTTTGCTTATATAGCAAACCGTAGTAGGTTAAAACATTATTTACGACTACTGTGTTGCGGTATAATAAAGTTAATATTTCTTGGAACAAGGATCGCTTTGGTTTAAATCGTATATACTGTAGTTGTGCTGTTTGAAGGCAGTAGGAAAATCGTTGTTAGACTGGTATAACTTCATACAGGAAAAATCCAAATCTGGTTGTGTTACTGTGTTACCGATACCGACGACGATGGATTTCTCTTTTCGAGGCTTATGACGCAATAAAATTGCGAATTGGCTGTCATCTTGTATTAGGAACTTGAATTCTTTTATTGATGCCTATTGTAAAATAATGTTTAAATTAGAAATTAGAAAAAGTAGCCAGAGAATGAAATTATGTTTGATTATGAATGAGATTTTTACACTCTATACCCATAAAATTTAAAGTATTTACAAGCCATACCCATTACAAATTATACTACCTGTAGGGGCCTAAATCAGTTTTAGGACACAAATCGAATTTGAATTCGAATACAAGCAGATCTTTGTATCAAAGCTTGAATAAACGTATAAAATGGACGTAAATGCGTAAAAGTAACTTGATTCCAATATATGAACGTTGAGTACAAATTTGAGCAGAGTTTTGGTATATCTTTCTGAATGCCTACATTATAAAATGAGCTTCTATTTATAGGCCTAAGGACCAGACCCACGTTCTCCACCATCAGCAAATGTCTCTCCCACGATCTGATCAGCAACGTGGAGGGGTTAGTGGGATGAAGTAGTGGGCTGCAAAGCCGCTGGAACCGAGGTGGTAACCGAAGCCTTGTCACAAGACTTCGGTCGTTTGACCTTGCTGTTCGAGTAGGATGGCTTGTCGCCGAAGCCCAAGGTCTAACTTGCCTTCGGGCGTGCCATAGGGCGTTGGCTTCGGTGGCTTGACCACGAGATCGATAATCCTCTCTTCGGAGCATCAGCTCGTTTTGCCTTCGGTCTACCATCTCGAGGTGCTGACCGAAGGTGACGATTTTTACCCAATACAGATAGTCCCCCCACTCCTGGGTAGACGCCGAAGTCACCGAGGAGTGGAATGAGTTTAAGCGGGAGGTTGACGTGGCAAAACCCTATCCACGAATTTCAAAAGTCGCGTATCTATAGGGTCACCGTTCCGCGTTACGTGGCGGCTCGTGATAGGTCTCTGAACGGTCACGCCGTCTTTTTGTTTTCTCCAATGTTTTAGTCATCATTAGCTCTTCCACTTGCACGTGTGCAAGACACTATAAATACCTCACTTCAGTCTTTTTCTTCTTCACTCCACATTGTGACTTAAGAAAAGAAACGACAGAGAGCTTTTCAGTCGCCATTTCTGCCATTATCTTCTACGTTCAAAGCTTCTTTCTAGTTTTTATTCTCTCGACTCCCATCATGTCTGCTACCAACTCAGGCCGTGGCTCGAGTGATTCCGGTGAGAGAGCGGAATGTTTTGCCGCTATGGCGATGAACGAAGAAGCCATTGCTTCTTTGCCACCATTGCAGGTGGTGGCAGCGGATGACGGTGGCGAGGCCACGTCTGCTGCTCCCACCCCTTTGCAAACGCAAAGCTGGTCGTGGCTCGGCTGAGGTCAGCGAGTACGTGGACCTTGACGTGGTTGATGACGTCGAGGGTGATGACGTCGAGGGAGATGACGCCACCAGCGTTAAGGAGATGGGTGGCTCGGCCGGAGGGGTTGAGGTGAGTGAGGTTAGCGGCTCGAAGGGGGAGACAGAGGTTGGCCCTTCGAAGAAGTCAAAGAGGAAAATTCCACTCGAGGTGGAGATCGACCCTCGGTTGGTCATCCCCTCGAGCTTTAATAATGACAAGGATCTGAAAGTCCACGCCCAATCAGATGCTTTGAAGGGGAAGAAAAGGAACATCCCCGTTCATGTTACCTCGAGCATCATAACTAGGAGAGAATTGAAGCGGTTCGAGCTGATTGCCGCTGGGGCCCCGAGGTGGAGATTAGGCTTCCGGCGCCTGGCTCGGCGGTGTCAACGCACGTGGAGGGGTACTCTTCGGTTTTTACCTACCCCTTCACCATTGGGTTCGACCTGCCAGTACATCCCATCATAGATGTATTTTGCAGGTCCTATAATCTTTGCCTAGCCCAACTTGGGCCCGGGGTTTGGAGAGTAGTCCAAGCCCTCGAGTATTTGAGCAGCAAGGCTAGCTTGCCCTTTACTTTCCAGCACTTGATTTCTCTTTATTATCCCTATTTCCACAAGGCTGGGGTGGTTGCTCTCTTGCCTCGGGGCTCATACGCGATTTTGAGCAAGAGCGAGGACCATGGAGATCGAGGATGGAACGATCGGTTCGTGCTCATTCCCACGAGGCTATTGTCGGCTGAGCCTGGCTTCCCCGAAGCGTGGAACGCTCAGCGTAAGTGTTTGCTTTCGCTTTCCCTTCGGTTTTATGTTGTTGTAACCGTTGCTTGACTTTTCATCTTTGGTTTGCAGCTGAAAAGGTCCCAGTTAACCCGCCGAGGGATTTGCTCGAGTGGGTCACCAAAACTATGCAAGTGAAACTGCGCCCCGAGCGGCAGTGGATGGTGCTAGCTGGTTTGGAAGAAAACCGGTGGGCGTGTAAGAGGCATGGTGAGTTGTTGGTGACTTCGGATTGTTAAGTTCACTTTGCATCTACTTGACTTTTTTTTCACTTCGCTTATATAGGTCTCCCCAGCAAGGCCATGAGAGAGTTCGATGACGAAGATGAAGCCGAGGCGGAAGCGGAAGGTAGGTAGGAGGAGAGAGGGAGCAAGAAAACGAAGAGAGACGCGAGGTTGGTGACGGACGTCACCAAAGGGGTCGCCAAGATGGCGGATTTGGCGAAGAGGCTGATCGAGGAGAAGAAAGCTAAAGCCTCCTCGAGCCAAGGGACCTCACAAGGTGAAATTTTCTTGGGTAGGTTTTCTTGCGTTTCCATCGCCGCTCACACTTATACTAAACAAGTTGCTCCTCTCCCTTCTCCAGGCGCTAAGAGGAAAAGAGCGACTTCGAAGCGGGCGACCAAAGCAAAGGGTCCTCGAGTTGAAGAAGCTGTTGTCCCCGCTGCTGAGGTCCTGGTCACTAAACGTCGGGGGCTGATAGACGAGCCCAGCGACGAAGAACTCCCCCCTCTGGTTCCCGAGGAGAGACCAGATCTTGCCTTCGAGCCCGGTCCCGAAGCAAGGGTTGAAGTGTGTGGACCGACCGAGGTCATACACGTGGAAGAGTCTGACCGAGAGGCTGGAAGGCGAAAAGGCAAAGCTAAAATGGGCGAGGGTTTGATCAAAGGCATGGTCAAAGCCTCTAGGGGCTCGTCGAAGCCCACCAACATTGCAGCTCGGGCTTTAGAGATTTACCCCGACGCTAACTTGTTGGATGCCACAAAGGAGGATATCATGTCCCTTGATGGCTTACTTGGCCCCGCCGAAGCTCACGCCCTTTGTAATCTCAACCCCATGAGCCTGATGGGTGTTTCAGCCGCTTCAGCTCTTCGGGTAAGCCTTAGTTTATATTCTGCATGATTTCGTTATCTTGCGGGTTCTGACATCGTGTTTCGAATGCAGAGTTTGGTTCTTTCATTGCGAGCTGTTCACCTCGAGCGCGACCGAGCTACAGAGCTTCAAGCCGCGGCTGCTGCTTGGGATGGTCAGAAAAAAGTCCTTAAAGGGCAGGTTGCCGAACTAGAGGCTCGGTTTGCGATTTTGAACGATGAGCTAGAGCGCGCTAACGAGGCTTCGGCAAAAGCCGAAGCTGACCTTCGCGTAGCTGAGGATTCTGCCGAAGCTCGTGTCCAGGCTGCGACGAGAGAATTCACCGCTGAGCGCTCGAGGTTGAGTCTTGAGAATGCTCGCCTCGAGGCCGAGCTTTTCAGGGCAAAAACCGAAGCGCTGGAGGCGGGGGAGAAGTATCGCAGCAAGCTTGGTGAGTATAATGCTAAACTCGTTGAGCTGCAAAGCCAGGTGGATGAGGTGCCTGCCCTTCGGGGCAAAGTATCCAGGCTCGAGGACAAGATTGCTTATCTCAATGAGCGGGCCGAGGTTAGGGCAACAAGGGCAAAGTTTGAAGAAACATGGGCCGTTGTCAAGACCAGGCTTAGCGCGCTCGAGCAGGTCCAAGCTGGGGAGATCGTGCTCGAGGACGAAATTGTCAAAGCGAGGGAGGCGGCTGCCGAGGCTCAGAGGATTGTAGATGAACTCCCTTCGAGTGAAGGGTCAGATGATGAAGGTGATAGCGTCGAAGAGGGCAGTGGGGATGCCGGCGGGGCGTAGCCTTCATACTTTGTAGATTTTTGCTTTTTAGTTTTGGGGCCTTCGTGCCTTTTTAGGATATTGGCCTTCGGGCTTTCATGTATATATGTTGGACCTTCGGGTCATATTTTGGGTGTAAATAACCTTAGCCTTCGGGCCTTTAATGGAGATTTTTGCATCTTTATTTCGTGTGATGGTTTTTTACATATACCGAACACTTTGATGCGAGTTTTAATGTTTGCTTGCAAGACTCTAAGCAGAATTTGACCGATGCAAACTTAGAACGACGTCTCGCCCTCGAGTCGATGCATTGTGCGGTTTAAAAAATGTAAGATTCACACAGATAAAATGAGTGCAAACGAAGTCGTTTTATTGACATCGGCGAGCCAAAGGCTATGTACAAAGAACCAAGTCTGAGCGGTCTTTGGGTAGAAAAGGTAAAAAACTTTCAATGAAAATATGCCGTATCGGGCTAATTACAATGCACTAAATCTAATCCTCGGGCATCAGTCCCCGGTTATCGGATAGATAAGCTTCGGTTGGGAGGCTCGATGTCGACCTCGCTATCAACCCTTCTCACTCCCCCCCAGTGTTCGGTTGTGAATCTTGATGAAGATCCGAGCACTGGAGTCGGTTCGGTTCGCTTCCTGAAAAGGTCAAGCAAAAAGATGGAACGAGGAGTAAGTTAGTACATTGTCTGTCAATGCCATGGGAGCGCTGTTCGGCTCGGGGCTGTTTAATTTAAAAAGAATTGAAAGATATTTACCTCGGCTAAAAGTAATATCGCTTCAGGTGGGAGACATTCCAATTCAGAGGTTCGGGTTCGCCTTGAAGAGACTCGATTTGATAAGAGCCTTTTCCAACGATTGCTTTGACCCTGTAGGGTCCTTCCCAATTTGCAATAAGCTTCCCCCCGTTGTCCTCCTTTGTTGATTGGTTAACAGTTTTCAACACATAATCTCTCACCTTGAAATCTCTAAATTTAGCTTTTCTATTGAGGTAAGCCTCGATCTGCCTTTTTTGGGCGGCAAGCCGAACCAAAGCTAATTCTCTCTTCTCTTCGAGCAAGTCTAGCTCAATGCGCATCGCCTCTTGATTGGCATCTTCGGTTGTATGAGCGTACCGAAGGCTTGGTTCGCCCACTTCTACTGGGATGAGAGAATCCATGCCATAGGCTAGTGAAAAGGGAGTCTCACCGGTGCTGTTCTTCTCAGTTGTTCGCATGGCCCACAGCACCCCGGGCAGCTCCTCGGGCCAAGGACCTTTCTTCTCATTGAGTCGCTTCTTCAAATTTTCGATTATGATCCTGTTTGAAGACTCAGCTTGGCCATTAGCACTTGGGTGATATGGAGTTGAGGCGATTCTTTTGATTCCCCATTGTTTGAAGAAATCGGTGATGGCTGCCCTCATGAATTGTTTGCCATTGTCACAAGCGATTTCTTTTGGGACGCCGAACCTATAGATGATATTCTTTCTAATGAAGTCGATCACTTGCTTTTGCTTTACTTCGGTGAGAGCAGCCGCTTCCACCCATTTTGTAAAGTAATCGGTCAACACTAAGATGAAACGAACACCACCTTTTCCTTTGGGCAACGGTCCCACGACATCCATTCCCCATTTCATGAAGGGCCACGGTGACACCACCGAATGAAGAGGCTCGGCCTGTTGGTGAATCATCGGTCCGTGGCGCTGGCATTTATCACATTTTTGCACGAAGGCTTTCACATCAGCACTTATTGTGGGCCAATAATACCCAGCTCTTAGCAATTTACGCACTAAGGACTTTCCCCCCGAATGGTTGCCACATTCGCCTTCGTGCACTTCAGCCATCACATACCTTGCCTCGTCGGGGCCCAAACATTTGGCCATCGGGCCGCAATACAGTCTTTTGTACAAATTGCCCTCGATCAAGTGATACGAAGCCGCTTGAGTTCTCAGCTTCCTTGCTTCTTTTCTATTTTGGGGGACAGTCCCCGAGTCGAAATAGGAGATGAATTTGCTTCGCCAATCCCAACGATTATCCACGGAATTAACTTGTAATTTCATCTCTCTCATTTGTGCTGTTAGCAATCGAACCACCGAGTCAGTCCCCGAGTGGGCTTCATCGATTGCCGAACCAAGATTCGCCAAGGCATCAGCCTCGGTGTTCTCCTCCCAAGGTATTTGCTTAATCTGCCATTCTTGGAATTGTGTTAAAATCCTTTGTGCTCGATCCAAGTATAGCTGCATTCTGGGCTCTCGAGCCGTATAGTCACCGAGGATTTGGTTGACCACCAATTGTGAATCGCACCTTAGTTCGATTCTTTCAACCCCCATTTCTTTGGCTAGCTCTAAGCCTGCTAGAGCCGCTTCATACTCTGCTTCGTTGTTGGTTACTTTTTTGAACCGAACCGAATGCCTGATCTTCTCCCCGGTGGGTGCCCTCAATACAATGCCTAACCCCGAACCTTTTGAATTTGTTGCCCCATCGGTGTGCAGTACCCACAGTCCCGAAGGGAATCCTTTTGCCATGGAGTTCTCCTTTTCCGCCTCGGGCAAAATTCCAATGCTAAAATCAGCCACGAAGTCCGCCAAGACTTGGGACTTAATGGCTGTTCGAGGTTGATAAGTGATGTCATATTCACTTAGCTCAACCGCCCATTTGGACAATCTCCCCGACAACTCTGGCTTATGCAATATATTTCTCAAGGGGAAAGTTGAAACTACTGCTATTGGGTGGCATTGAAAGTAGGGGCGCAGTTTTCGAGCAGTAATTAGTAAAGCAAGAGCTAATTTTTCCAAGTGTGGATACCTGGTTTCAGCATCAAGGAGTGTCTTGCTTACATAATAGATGGGTTGTTGTTTGCCATCTTCCTCTCGAACCAGCACCGCACTGACTGATACCTCGGACACTGCTAAATATACCAGCAATGTCTCTTCTTCCTTCGGCTTGGCAAGCAACGGTGCGTTAGCCAAGTATTGCTTCAGATCTTTCAACGCCTGTTTACACTTCGGTGTCCACTCGAAGTGATTGTTCTTTCTCAGAACGGAGAAGAAGTTGTGGCATCGCTCCGAGGACCTTGAGATAAAGCGACTCAAGGCAGCGACTCGGCCAGTTAAGCGTTGAACCTCCTTTACCCCGGTTAACTCCTCGGGGATTTCTTCAATGGCTCTGATTTTATCTGGGTTGGCTTCGATTCCTCGTTCAGAGACAATAAAACCCAAGAATTTGCCTGATCCTACACCGAAGGCGCACTTCTCAGGGTTCAATTTCATACTATATTGTCTAAATACAGCAAAAGCTTCCCTCATATGATTCAAATGATCCTCGATTCGGATCGATTTGATGAGCATGTCGTCTATGTAGACCTCCATAGACTTCCCGATGTACTCTTTAAACATGCGACACACCAACCTTTGGTAGGTCGCCCCTGCGTTCTTTAGACCGAAGGGCATTACTTTGTAACAGAATGTACCTCGGTCTGTGATGAACGATGTTTTCTCTTCGTCCTTCGGGTCCATGAGAATTTGGTTGTACCCCGAGTATGCATCTAGAAAAGTTAATAGTTTATGTCCAGCCGTGGAGTCTATTAACCTGTCAATTTGTGGCAGTGGGTATGAATCTTTGGGCAAGCTTTGTTCAGGTCAGTGTAATCTACGCACATTCTCCACTTGCCATTCTTCTTTGGCACCACCACAACATTGGCTAACCACTCAGGATACTTCACTTCTCTGATGAAGCCATTTTCTTGCAATTTGGCGGTTTCGTCTTCGATTGCCTTCTTTTTGACCCCGGCGTGAGGTCTTTTCTTCTGCTTCACCGGGGTAAACTTCGGGTCTACAGTCAATTTGTGGGTCATGATCTCCGGATCGATACCCGTCATGTCTGAGTGCGACCAAGCAAAGCAGTCGTGGTTGGACTTCAGAACTTCTATTATTGCTTGTTTCGACTCCGGGTCCAACTCCGAGCCGATAAATACCTTCCTCTCGGGGAAATCTTTAGATAGAGTGAAAGATTCCAATTCTTCAATAGTTGAGTCCTCGGCTTTTTGTTTCCGAGGCTCTTGAACACAAGCTGGAAGTTTTTCGACTCCTCCTCGGGTATCCTCCCCGCTTGACCCCGAATCCTGTAGTTGCTATTGTTTTAGCCCAACCGGGGCGACTCCACTTTTTAGTGCAACTGAATAGCATTCTCTTGCTACTCGCTGCTCCCCTTTGATCGATCTAACCCCCCAAGGTGTAGGGAATTTGATCACTTGATGTTGAGTGGAAGGAACAGCCTCCATGGAGTGGATCCATGGCCTTCCGAGGATCACATTGTAAGCTAGATCCTCGGGCATAACTTGGAACAGTGTCTCCTTGGTAACCCCTTCGGCGAATGTTTTGAGTATGATCTCACCCAAAGTCTTTTCCGTGGAGTTGTTGAAGCCAGCTAACACTGTTGACTTGGGAACAACTTCACCCTTCAACCACATCTTCTTAACGGCCCCGTAGCTGATTATGTTAACTGAGCTCCCGGGGTCGATCAAGACTCTTTTGATATCGGAGTCATTGATCCTCAACATGATGACTAGCGCGTCGTGATGGGGGAACATCATCCCATCGCAATCATCATCATCGAAAACAATATCTTTACCCGAGCCTCCAACTCGAGTCCTTTTCTCCATTGTGATGGAGAGCTTAGCGAACTTTTTGGCAGCGGCAAAGTTCACGCCATTCACTTCAGATCCCCCAGTGATAACATTCACTACTCTTTCAGGGGGTGGAGCCCGAGGTGGTTGTCCGTCACCTCGGTTCTTGGAAAAGTTGTCTTTTCCCTTATCAGTGAGGAAATCTGCCAAGACTCCCTTCTTCAGTAGGTGGGCCACCTCGAGGCGTAAAGCTTTGCAGTCTTCGGTTCTGTGGCCATAATCTGCATGAAATTCACAATGCAGATTCTGATCCCTTTTGTCCGCCGGGGTCCTCATATCTTTGGGAACCCTTACCCCGGCTGTCCCCTTGATAACGTCGACCAGCTCCGAGATCGATATGTTGAAATTATAATCTTGGATCCGAGGAAGATCCTTTCTTGGGACCGAAGCGGAACTTGAGGGATTTCTTTGGTTCACATTGGTTTGAACCTTCCCTCCGAGCCTTTGGCTTATATGAGAGGCTGGGTATGAGTTACCGGGGTTGTTCCCCAACCTTTGACTAACATGTTGCCTCGACGAAGTGTAAGGTTCATACCTCCCCTTCGAATTATTTCGTGGCGCCTCGGCGCGATTTGAGGTATCACCTCGGTTTTGATAACCTCGGTTCTTGAACTCTGCCTCCTCCAATCTTATTTTGGAGTAAGCTCTTCTATGTAGATCCTCCCACGTCAAGACCTGATACTGTTGCAACTCTTTGCGCAATTCAGCTGCAGCACATGAATTGCGACTATTGATACCCTTTTCGAATGCCATGATAGCCAAGGTATCATCCATTCGAGGCAACTCCATGCGTTCAGCGTGGAATCGCTCGAGGAACTCTTTAAGTGGCTCACCGGAGGATTGCTTCACTTCACAGATATCCTCCTTCCTCTAGAGGATCTTTTGCGCGCCGGTGTGAGCCTTGACAAAGGCGCTGGATAGTTCTTTAAACAAGGAGATTGACCCCGCTGGTAAGCACAAATACCACCGAAGGGCACCTTTTTCTAATGAACTACCAAACTTCTTTAAGAACATCGACTCGAGCTGTGTGGATGTTAAGTCGTTGCTCTTTACCATGGACATGTATTCCCTGATGTGCTCCTTGGGATCAGTTGTCCCATCATACTTTTTGAGGAATGTGAGTTTGAAGCCCACAGGAGTTGGAGCTGGAGCTGCTTCGGGCTTGTAGGGCTGCTCCCTATATTGCTCGATGTCAAGATCGTCCTCCTCCTTGCTTATCCCCAGTAGGCCTTCGAGGCGCTTTTCCACGCGCGCCTCGATGCGTGCCTCGATTTCTCTACTCATTCTTTCAACGTCAACCGAGGATGTCGTCTCAGCCACGGTGGGAAACGTCCCGAAGTGTGGCGATGCAGTTGGGTTATTCCCCGAGCCCCCAGACGTGGCTCCATTGTGAGGTCCCCCTGTTGTCGCGCCCGGAGGAACGAAAGGCGGGGGGTGTCTCCACCAGGAGCCGAAGGCTGGGCGCTGTTTGGGGCAGCGCTATTTCTCACTTCCAACGAAGCGCGAAACTCAGCGTTGATACTAGCCTGCTCATCCTGCTTACTTTGGAGAGCCCTTAGTGTGGTGACAACATACATTTGAAATTCTTCAGTTGTCATTGGGGTGAAGGATTGTTGGTTCGTCGGAACGTCAACCCGATCGCTGTTACCGCCGTTGTTGTTATCAGCCATAACGTTGGATCACAAATTTTCGACAAAAAACAGATTTTGAACTTTGGAACAAAGCGTTACTGCTTATATTCCCACAGACGGCGCCAATTTGTATGGGCCTAAATCAGTTTTAGGACACAAATCGAATTTGGATTCGAATACAAGCAGATCTTTGTATCAAAGCTTGAATAAACGTATAAAATGGACGTAAATGCGTAAAAGTAACTTGATTCCAATATATGAACGTTGAGTACAAATTTGGGCAGAGTTTTGGTATATCTTTCTGAATGCCTACATTACAAAATGAGCTTCTATTTATAGGCCTAAGGACCAGACCCACGTTCTCCACCATCAGCAAATGTCTCTCCCACGATCTGATCAGCAACGTGGAGGGGTTAGTGGGATGAAGTAGTGGGCTGCAAAGCCGCTGGAACCGAGGTGGTAACCGAAGCCTTGTCACAAGACTTCGGTCGTTTGACCTTGCTGTTCGAGTAGGATGGCTTGTCGCCGAAGCCCAAGGTCTAACTTGCCTTCGGGCGTGCCATAGGGCGTTGGCTTCGGTGGCTTGACCACGAGATCGATAATCCTCTCTTCGGAGCATCAGCTCGTTTTGCCTTCGGTCTACCATCTCGAGGTGCTGACCGAAGGTGACGATTTTTACCCGATACACTACCCATAAAACTAAAAGTATTTACCTAACCTACCAATTTATTATTGTATACCTTTTGTTATGCCTTATATGTGTATACCTTTAAAGTATACTGCATAAATTATGGTATACAAGTCTGGAGGGACATTTATTACTGTATACCTTTGTTATGTCTTATAGGTATATACCTTTATGGTATACTGCATAAACTATGGTATACAAGTCTGGGTGGGTAGAGTGGGTAAATAATTTAGTGGGTAGGTCGGATAATATTTGAAAGTAGTGGGTAGTGGCTGTAATTATTTTAAATTTTGTGGATATTTTTGTAAGTGTCCCATTATGAATTTCGTTTGTTGAGTACTCTTAATATTTTTCGAAAATATAAGCAGCATACTTGTATCTTCAGGCGTCCAATTTAGTTTCTGGCAAAAAAAAATAATACACACACATAACTAGCTAGTGCAGCAGATACTCAGAGGGAGTAGTTCCTACTCTGGGAGTAAGCAATTATTCTTTGAACTTTTCACTATAGAATAATAGATCGATTGAATTTTAAGTTCTTTTTGATCCCTAAAATTAGTCATTGGCACCCTCTAGTATTGGTCCCAATGCTCTTCAATTGGTACCCATACTACCCAATAGTCTAATTCAACAGTAAATAAAATGGCAACAGAATGGTGATGAAACCTATGTCACAATACCTAACAAAACTCTCCATCATCCTTGTAGGTACCGTCTTCCACCCAACCCTACGTGCCCAATTCACTTCGCTCTATATTACCTCACTTTCATAAAATTCACAAGTCACACTCAAAGCTCTTTTGTCCACTTATGTAACCAATTCAAGTATACTTCCAAAATTCACAATACTTATAGACACATATAAAAGCATCATTTCTCCTTTTTCAATTTTTTGGAGTGCTTATATATTTCTTTTCATAACTAAACTTGATATAGTAGTGAATTAAACCATGTCTGTCTCAAGCTTTGCAACTCCAATTGCTGGATCGACTTATCTTGGCTTGAAATCTAACAGTTCCAATCTTTTTCCTGCTAAGGATTCAATCACTTGGAGTCGAAAAACTATTTCCAATGGCTCTAAAACTTACTGCATGAAGGTAAAAAGAATATATTATGATCTTTTATGTCTGTTCTTCATAGTACTAGAAGTACAACTTACCTAAATAATTTTATTTATTTATTTATTTGTTAATGTTTATTATATTTTGACTGTTGGAAAACAGACCTGGAATCCTATTGACAATAAGAAGTTTGAGACACTCTCATATCTGCCACCTCTATCAGAAGAATCAATTGCAAAGGAGGTTGATTACATGATGAAAAAGGGGTGGATTCCTTGCCTTGAGTTCGATGAGGTAAAATGAACAATGTGAAAAGAAAAACCTTATTTTTATTTCAGTTGTTGTACGTTTAATTATCTACCTAATTGAATATTTCTGGAATCGGATTTTGTGGAACAATTTGCTAAAAAATTTAAATATACTAGTCCGTCATGTAAATTAGAACATATAGTCTATCGCGTGTGTTAAGTGGCTTAAGTCTCATTTTAATTTGCTTTTTAAGCATTTTGAGTTTTTCATTAAAGAAACATAAAGTTATACCGAGTAGACGCTATGTTAAGTCGCATTTTTCTTTTCCAATTTTTTATTTTTCAAAAAAAGAAGAAGAAAAGATATAAGTATAGCTAATTGAATCACACTAACAATAAAGTAACCATAATACATGCGTTGAGCTTAGCTCGTACAGTATATCATGTGGGTTACTTTAACATAGTACGAATATTTTATATTCACGAACTATAATATATTTATAGGTTAACCTTGAACTATAATATATTTATAGGTTAACCTTGAAACAGTCGTCTAATCTTTGTTTAAATTACAGCTTTTTCATTCGTTTTCTAAGATCTTTAATAGTAAATCAGGAAAATGTTCAAAGAATATTCTGGATGAAAGTGATTAGTGATGGTATATTATATTATTTTATAGAAAGGAATCAAGAATCTTGTGAGCAGTGTTTTGGTGAGCGAGAAGCGCAATGAAGCGACGAGGGCCCTGGAGCTTCAAAGCGTGAAGCGCAAAGCGAAGCGCGCGCTTTTTATACATGAAGTGCAATTAAAAAAAAACAAAAAAATATTTTTTCACAAATAAATAGAAGTATCTAAATAAGCAAGAAGCCAAAAACGCATTAAAAATAAGATAAATAAGCAAATATTTCAATCCAAACACTAAAGGAAAGAGCAAATAATCCTCCATAGGACAAGCATAATAAAACCAAAATCCAAAATATAAAGAAAAATAGAGCTTAAAGAAAGGCGGTGAAATAGAGCAGGAAGGAAAGTGAAACAGAGCATAGAAAGAAGAAGAGGAGATCGGAGGAAGAAAGGAAGAAGAAAAAAAAAAGAGTCTGCTTGTTAACAGAAAAAGAAAGAAAGAAGAAGGAGGAGGAAGAAAGAAGAATGGAAGAAGAAAGCAGAGGAGAAATTGCCTGGTCTGCGTGATGAGAAGCTGATGAGAGAGGTTGTGTTCTTTCTTTTACTTTGTGTCAAAAACCTTAAAATTAAGCATTATATATATTTTTTTCTTTAACACAAATCAGATTTTAACTTTAAAAAAAAAAGCGCAGCAAAGCGTGCGCTTCAACACTGCTGCGCTTCGCGCTTCACTGAAAAAAGCGCGCGCTTTTTTTTCCCTGCTTCGCTTCACTCGTAAAAAGCGCAGATACTGCGCCTCGCTGCGCTTCAAAGCGCAGAAGCGCGCGCTTTTCAAAACACTGCTTGTGAGGTTAATATAATCAAGAGTTTAACTATTTATTCGAGTTTTGATTTTCGGCTAATTGTCAGTTGTCACCTGCCGGCTCTTGAAATATAAGAGTAGGACTTGCATTGTTCAATAATCTCATGGTCTGTGTTTGAATGCCCTTCTTGAAAGTTTACTGTTTATATAAGTAAATTACATGTAAAGAAATAAGAAATAGATTATTTTCAACATACATAACACAATTAATGTTTTTAGAGCAATGATTAAGAAATTCCTAAGCAGCTATCCTAATTGCTAACTAAATACATTCTCGACTTCTCCTATTATGAAGCATTGCTCTCTGATGCAACGACAGATAAATAACTAGAACGAAATATTAGTTTAGGAGGATGACAATTATGGATAGGATATATAGTAGTTCAAAGGGAGTTAGGTACATGCTCTTTTGTCCCTTTCCCGACTGCAATCGTAAGATCCAGATTAGAAGTTTCACAGTTAGTTTTTCACTTTCTTCATCTTGAGGCATATTAACATTCCCCTTTTCAAGGGAAAGATCGTCGCTGTTCACAAGAGGAACATAAGGGGAAAACGAAAGACACGATAGCCAATAAGCTCCAACGTGTTCATTCCTCTTAAAAATACTTACTATTATTTAACAGTCTGGATTAAACTTGCCTTACTTTTCGGGTTATTAATCACTTACTATTATTTAACAGTCTTGATTAAACTTGCCTTACTTTTCGGGTTATTAATCACTTACTATTATTTAACTTTTTAATGTTACTTGTAGTTACCTTGTAAAAGGTTTGATAGCATAAATATACACTAGCAGCACATATAAGTTAAGCTCAAATTATTCACTCACTCACTTATATTTGCTTTGGGTATGAGGCAGGTGGGATATGTATACAGGGAAAATAGCAGCATGCCTGGCTACTATGATGGCAGGTATTGGACACTCTGGAAGTTGCCCATGTTTGGGTGTAATGATTCCTCCCAAGTTCTAAATGAAATCCAAGAATGCAAGAATGCCTACCCAAATGCTTTTATTCGTTGCTTGGCATTTGACAATGTTAAACAAGTCCAGTGCATGGCCTTTCTCATTCAGAAGCCTGCAGCATAAAAGTCACGGGGTAGTTGTGGTCTATGATGCAACCTCAATTTGCTGGTTTGTAGTTGAGATTTCTGTTTGTTTGGGAAACATTAATGCCCAGCCCTTAAAGGTGAAGGGCGCAAGATATCCAGGTTTATGGTTGAAGACATTTCTTAGTTTTAGAAAATAAGGATATGACGAAATGCTCTATACAACATGGTTGTAATAGCTGTTGAAAGTACCTTGTAATTCTGAAGACATTTCAAACACCAGCTTGTTGTAAAACAAATGTTTAAGATTTCCATCATGTAGGCTACCCAAAAAAGCTCTGCAGCTTGCTGGGAAGGGAGAACGAAATTATACTGAAGAAATCATATGAGCAACAAGCAAAATCAGTAGAAAAGGATAATAGCTCCCACAAAATGAGATAGTATTATATGTAGTAAACTAACTCGACTTGGTTCCAATCCATCCATCCACACAACTAGGTCATGTCAGGCCACTCTTGAAGTCACCAAATACGGCTTAAGCTGTCAAACAAAAAAGACCTTAATCCTACCACACACCTCTCTCCCAACAAATTAGTGGCACAGAAATTATAACCACCCACCACCTCACCAAAAAAAAAAAAAAAGAAGAAAAGGAATCACCAGTTTCCCACTTTTGTAAACTTCTTTTTTCTCCAACAGAGTACCAATCCTAGAATAATTTACATCACAAAGAGGGAACGAAATCAAACCTAGTTCTCTCTGTGAAACCAATTTGTCCATAATAACCATTTCTATACGAAAACTATCAGATATCATGGAGGATATTCCTAAGACTTGAATAATTTACCCAAAACTGGGTCAGATTCTACACAATCAAGAACTAAATTGACAGAGTTCACGACAAATTTAGCCAAGAGGAATATCAATAACAGGTATCAGAAAGGGACCAATCCAAGTCTTAAGTGCACACACAAATTCCAAATGTCAGCTGATTTAAGAAGTGGCTATCATTCAGTAGATATCTGAGAGCACCTAAGACAAGAAGCAATGGTCCAAGTGCAAGTTTGCATAAGCAATGTCACTGCTTTAAAAGGGTTGGAGGCAGGGGGAGGGGGGTGTTACTTGATCAACCAACGAACCATCTGGCAGGACCCTGAAGTAATGGTGCATCTGTTACCGCTTGACTGCAGGCTGCAGCAAACTGTGAAACTATACTCCACCACAGAAGTCCTGTTATCATGAAGTTTTGAGAAAAATGGCATATTACGACCTAAACAGACAATTGAAAGTATCTTACATTGTCTCCATTACAATGACAAAGAGGCACACACATATAAGAAGCTTGGCTGAATATTCATTTCCACCTGAAGAAAGCAAAAATCACATTAAAAGACATCATTTTAGTACCCAAGATAGAAGATCAGCACAAAGGAAGAGACTTGTTAAGTAATGCAGACACATTGCTGAATCTCTTTTCTGACAAATAACCGTATTCATATGCATATGCTCATCCCCTAGGGGACATACAATTGTGAACTTAATTTCTATATCAGACCATGATAGCAGCAATTATGACAATCTAGCCCAGCCATAGAACCTTCCCCAGGACCGCAAAACCCCTTTTAAGATCTTATCCTAGAAACTTTTCACGCTTCATTAAATCAGATTACTTTAACACAAAAAATAACTATAACATGAGCAAACTGTATAGGGGAAAAATACCTTCTTTTTTTTTTGGGTAAGGAGGGGAACATAAATAAACTTTACCAGTACCATTTTGTTATCACTCTGTGCAATGAAGCAATTTCTATTAAGTTAATGAAATGTTATGATGAAAGACTGTTCCCTATTTCAGTGACAGTACATTTAACATAGCTCTCCAAAGATTACTACCTCGAAAATATTGGTTTAATTGAGAACAGTACATAGGAAGGAGGCGATGTATAGTTGGGCCTTTAGAAAGAGGAAGAGGAGATCGAGAGGATGGGAGGTAGCTCCATTAGCAATTATGTGGGTTATATGGAAAGAGAGAAACATGAGAGCTTTTGAAGGGATTGAGAGTAGTTTTGCTAAGATGCATGGTAGTCTTTTGTTTCTCATTTCCTTTTGGTGTACCCATGAGGTTCCTATGTGTATAGATGATTGGGTTTCTTTTATAGAGAACCATATGATGTAGGTTCTCTACTTTTTGGTATACATCTTGTATATGGGGGCTTTCCTTTTCATTATCAATAAGATTATTTACTTTATAAAAAAAAAAATTGAGAACAGTACATAGACGAAAGACCACTTACAAAATCCAGTGAAAGTGTTTTAAATAAAGAAAAAAAGGATTGCCAGCAGGAATACAACATCCAGAAATAGGATCGCAGGGTAATAGGGGAACCAATCTACCGACATTCGGCCACCAAAGCACAGACTGTTATTGATGCTTAATCAATTCAAAATATGAACATTTTGAGCCCTATAATACTCGTGAATTACTTATCAAGAGGAAAAAACCGGTCAGGCATAATATGAATGCGTGTTGATGGAGAAACACTATCATCCTGGCAAATCCTGAAGGTACCAATCCTCAATTTCATTTCACATCATGCGACTACTAGAATCATATATTTGACCGGGAACTGTATAATTAAAGTGGATATGGAGAAAAAATGTAAGTATCGATTAAACAAACTCACAGATTATTAATAACTAAATCCTTATATAAGCCACTTCACAACCAATGGCTACCTTATACTGTTAACTCCATCTTCCCACTACTTCCTAAAGATGGAAAACCTATTACATTGTATTGAAGAGCATCCGACCCATTATCATCCATTTAGGTGATTCATTAAAGATGGCAAAACTATTATCCTGTACTGTGGAGCAACCGACCCATTTATAATTCCAGGTGGTTCATTATCGGATTGGATTTAAATGACTTGAACTAAACTAGTTACTGAGTCAACCATCACATTAAGCAGTTTCAAAGATTTAAGTATAAAGTTACTTTTTTTTTTTTCTCAAAAGAACGCTAATAAAAAAAACGACCACTAATTAAAGGCAACAGAAGCACATGAAACAACGGCTTCCATCCTTCTAATAATCGACATCTCCAGAAATTGGCAGCTTCACTTATTTGAAATATACATGAAAAAGAAAAGAAACATGTATAGATGTGGCTACAGATCTAGGCGGAAATGAAAAAAACACAAGAAAGTAAAAAATGCATACATGGGTTGCTAGTTAACCTACAAATTCGTAGAGGTGTCATAAACCATTGTTTTTTAAGATGCATTAAAATATGCCATTCAACCCAAAACAATTACACTGAGTGGGTAATATATGTCTATTGCGTTGTTCCTGCTTTTAACAAAGTTGACTCCCTCCTCCAGATTGACCAAAATCCACAAGTACCCGTTCCCGGATAGCATTCCTTCTAAGCATCTTTTTTTGTCCTTCTTTCCAATGAACATGACACACGGACAAAGACAGTGTCACAATCTATACAAAGGTTTGAAAAAAGCTTTTAATAGAGGGGGCATTAGCTTCAAATGCACTTTTAGATTATCTAATTTCTATAAAGGGGTAGCAAAACTGAATCTTGAAAATGTAGTCTGTGTGATATTATCTTACATAGTTTCTAATTCAGGGGATATTAGACACTAGGTGAGAATGTGTTTCAAACTTCACTAGAAGCATATAAGGTTAATCACACACATACTCTGCACTCAACAAAATAGCAGAGTCCACCCACTTACATTGCTTTCCTCCTCTCCTTTCACCTACATTTTTCAAGTCAATCCGAAACAAAGACAGTTTTTCTACTGTGCTTTGCTACACTAATGCCCCTAATCAAACATGGAAAAAGCTCACTGTTCTTCATTTTTTTAAAATAACCATGGTGTCGGGCCAGTTTGGACTAACACTACGGGGTACCTGCTACCTCCAACCATCACAAATACAGGGCAACTCTGTCCACCAAAGTTTAAACAAATGGGAAGAAAGCTCACTATGCTTTAAACAAAGGAACATATCATAATTCCATAAAGAACCTCAAACAATTAATACTAGGATACACATACAATTAACTCTCTAATACCAAATAATGTAGGAAGCACATCAAAACCCTAACCTTGGGGAAAAAGAATCAGCGATTGAGCTCAGCAGGCAAGGGCCTATTAAACCCGCCACGACGATTCATATACTGTCGAGGCTGGCGTTTAGTGACTTTCCTAACAGCACCTACATCATTCCCAGCCACAGGCTTTCCTTTAGTAGAATCAAACCCTACTGGTATCCCTAATTTCTTCATCATCTCAATTTCATCCTCATCCATCATCTCAACATCTCCTCCTCCTCCTTCATTATCCTCCTTTTTACTCTTCTTCTTTTGTTTCTGTTGCTCCTTCGCTATCCCGTCGACGAAATCCGAAACCGAAGCCTCTCTTCGCCTGTCGCTGCCATCATCTTTGTGCCTTTTCCTTGGAGGACTGTCCTGTGAGGGACTGTGGCGGCGGTGGTGACTACGGTGGCGGCTGTGACGGTCAATTGGAGAACGGGAACGGTGATGACGGTGACGGTCAGTTGAAGGGGAACGGGTTCGGGAACGGGTGTGTTTAGTGGGTCGGGTATGGTCTGGTGTGTATGAACGTTCCCGGTCACGGTCTCGAATTCGGTCACGGTCACGATCTTCGCGGTCACGTTTACGATCTCTGTCTCTATCTCTATCCCTTTCTCGGTCACGGTCGCGGTCACGAGTTCGGTCACGGTCAGTCATTGTAACTAGCTGTGGAGTGGAGTAGAGTAAGGGAAGGAGAGGGTTTTTGAAGAAGAGGGAAAATATCTTCAATTACTTTTTTCTTTTCTCCTCTGTATCTTCAAGTTTTATATGCTTTTAAATCAAGGTGTGAACTGTGAAGTTAGGCATAGTGTAGCGTCATGATTTAAAGTTTAATATAGTGATTAAGAATTACATAATTTTAAAAAATTAACTAAAACCTAAATGAGTTTTTTAAAATAGGCTCTCATACAGAATTTATACAAACAAAAATGAAATATTGACTGACTGGGTCACTTCCTATTACTCAAATGAACAATTGTTTGTCGGTTCGGTAGTTTCTGAATAATTCAGATCTATATAAAAGTCATAAAATATTAGTTCACACTAGTTGTGATGGTGGAAGTGGTAGCAGTGGTGTTGATCGTGCAGTGGTGATTATACATTAGGTGGTACCGTAGTGGTGAAAAGTTATCTTCACAAAATCTTTTAGCAATCTCTTATTGATAATAACACTATATTTAAGATCTATTCAAACCTATTAAGTGGTGTTGAAAGGAAAAATAAATAAATAAATGCACTTAGTAATTGAGATAGGTAAATGATTAAGATTTAGGCCTAAAAAATAAATACACGAATAATCAAGATACAATCATTCATTCTCCTCTTCAAGGAAAGAATAGACAAAAAAGTCATATTCACAGGTCATCAATCTCTCTACAAGGAAATAGCCATTCTCCTATTCAAGGAAAGAATAGACAAAAAAGTCATACTCACAAGTCATCATCTCTCTACAAATGCTCATTAGATATGAGAGCCCCATCAAACAAGCTAGTGGGGAAGTATGTTGTAGTGTTGAACCCAACACTAAAGACTGATCCTGAAACAGACATGGTTCTTGAACAAAACCCTAACCCTAACATGAATAAGCAAATTAGTATCATAATATAGAATGTAACACTACAAAAAAATCGGCTGTTAGTAGCGGTTTTTTAATCAATTAGCGGCGGTTTTTAACCGCCCCAAAAAAATTTACCAGTAGTTTTAAACTGTCGCCTAAGCAGCTGTACAAAACACACTTTAGCAGCGGTTTTCTAGAACTGCTGGCAGAACCGCCGCTAAACGCAATAAATAGCAGCGGTTTTGGAGAGTGTCTTATAGCTGCGGTTTTAAAATTTTGGTGGCGGTTTTAAACTGCCAGGATACTCATTCTACCAATTTCGTTTTATGGTTTACCAGCGGTTTCAGAACCGCCGCTAAAGTACTGTTTAGATTTTCGTAGGAATCTTGATGTTATTATAGAAGTTTACAGGACAGTTGTTGTTGCTCTTCTTGAAACAAAAATGGAGGATCATCACGATCTTAGGGTTCGATTTAACTTTAGCGACTATGCTTAAGTTCCAACTATGGGTCGCTCTGGTGGAATTGCACTGCTTTGGAAAAATGATATGGTTAGTATTACTAATGTCCATATAAATGGGAATGAGGTTCAAGCAATGATAAAGGTACATCATAACTCTTCTAGCTTTTCTTGGCTTTTTTCGACTGTGTATGCTAGTACTTCTAGTACTAATCGTAATATTTTATGGAACAATATTGCAAGTATATATGATACCTATAAGGGCCTTGGCTTGTAGGGGGAGACTTCAATCAAATTCTCCATTAAAAAGATAAATGTGGAGGCATGCCTATCAAACATAAAAATACTTTTGCCTTTTTGGAATTTTATTAGTTATTGAAATTTAATTGATCTAGGTTTTAAAGGACCAAAAAACACTTGGTCTAATCATAGTAAGAATAGAGACAACCTTATAATGGAGCGCTTGGATATGTGCCTGACTAACAATGATTGGGTTACAATTTTTAAAGATGCCTCGATTATTCACTTACCTAAGACTTATTCTGACCACCACCCCATTTGATTAGTCTTAATAAGAAACTTAATCATAATAGTAACAAGCCCTTTAGAATTAAGTCCACGTGGGCTTCACATCCTGACTTTAGAAATATTATAGATTATGCTTGGCTCAATAGATCTTTCCACGATGCCTCAAAACTGTTTGAACAAGAAATTATTAATTGGAACAAAATATTTTTTGGTAATATTTTCAAAAAGAAAGCCAATCTTTTAGCTAGAATTAATGGTGTTCAGTCCTCTCCAAACTACCCCACTAGTTACTTTCTTCATAACCTAGAAGATAGTTTAGTTTCTGAATTTAACAATTTATTAAAAAATGAAGAGGAATTTTGACGTCTAAAGTCTAGGGTCGACTGGCTAAATCAAGACGATGCTAATACAAAATTCTTTCAAGTTACCACTCTTAATCGATGCAGAAAGAATACCATTACTCATTTTCAGGATAATATGGGCAATATTATCTTTGATCACAATGAATTATCTGCCCACGTGACAAACTACTTCGAGCAATTATATACCACCAATCATGACACTAGTCCTATTTGTCCTATTAAGGATGATAACAAATGATATATTAAAACGGACCTATCTAGTCTAGACCGATCTTTAATGGACAATGAAATTATTCAAGCGGTTTTTTCCTTTAAACTTTATAAAGCCCCTGGTCCGGACGGCCTTCACCCTTTCTTCTTTCAAAAGTATTGGGATATAGTGGGTAATTCTGTTAAATCCCTTTGTCACCAAGTTTTTACTACTAGTGATACTCCTGCTTTCTTAAATACTACTTATCTATATTTAATTCCTAAATTTAAAAATGTTGCCCATATTAAAAATTTTAGATCCATAGGCCTTTGCAACACAATTTATAAAATTAGCACTAAGATTATTGGCAATCGTATTAAGCCTCATCTTGATAACCTTATTAATCCTTACGAGGCTAGCTTCCTTAAAAATAGAAGAGCATCTGATAATGCTATTATTATTCAAAAAATTATTCATAAGTTCACTCACATGAAAGGTACTAAAGGTGAAATGATCGTTAAAATAGATTTGGAGAAGGCTTTTGATAGAATTGAGTGGTCATTCATTCGTACTATGTTAATTTTTTTAAATTTTCTCCCAATATTTCCAAACTCATTTTGTCATGTATTACTACTTCCTCTATATTTATCCTGGTAAATGGCCCTAAAACCCCATCCTTTTACCCTAGTAGAGGCACTAGGCAACGTGATCCTATGTCACCTTATATCTTTATTCTTTTGTTTGGAACTCCTTTTCATTTATATCAACCACAAGGTGGATCTTAATATTTGGAATCCTATTAAAATATCTCCAAAAGGTCCTGAGATCTCTCACCTCCTCTTTGCGAATGATCTTACTTTTATGGCCAAAGCTAATGAAAAATCAGTGTTGGCTATTAAGAGAACTCTAGATCTCTTTTGTGATCTCTTTGGAGAAAAAGTCAATACTTCTAAATCTAAAATTATTTTCTATAGAAATATCAATAGTAGTATGCTTGTCATCTGGGTTCCATTCTTAATATTCAAGTAGGGCACTGCTTTGAAAATATCTTGGCTTTCCTATTTTAAATCATAAGCCAAGGTTCAGTGATTACCAATTCCTACTAGACAATCTCCAATCTAGACTCTCAAGTTGGAAAACTCATTTTTTAACCTAGTTGGGAGGGGGGGGGGGGGGGGTAACTTTAATTAAATCAACTCTTAATACCAATCTTAATCATATCAAGCAATTTCACTCTCTTTCCTCTAAAACCCTGAATATGATTGATAAAGTTCAAAGAAACTTCATCTCATTTCTTGGGATACTATCTCCAAGCCCAAACATATAGGTGGTCTCTCTATTACTAAGGCTAAAACTAAGAATCTGGCTATGCTTACAGGGTTAACCTGAAGATTTCTCTTATGCCCTAATTCTCTTTAGGTTAAGGTCCTTAGTGAGAAATACATCCATAGACCTACTACTAAGGCTCAATCTTCTATTTGGAACATCCTATATAAAGGCTGGACAATTTGCAATTCTAATACTCATTGGGTAATTGGTAATGGTAGGCACACTGCACTATGAGATCAAAGTTGGCTCCCCATCAGGCAAATTCTTAGGAGTTTTATTAGTGGCCCTCTTATCCTTGATGAATCAAATGCTAAAGTTGCATTTCTTGCTAATGGTAACAATTTGGATTCTTCTAAAATTTCTCTTGAATTACCTGAGGATATCAAATCCATGATCACTACTTCCTCCTCCTTAACTGGGGAAATAGATTACCCTACCTAGAAGCCTAATGCTAATGGTATTTTTCCATTAATTTCTACGTATGCTTTAATTGAAAATTACCAACATGTGAGGAATGAGTTTGATTGGATTTAAAAATTGATACTCTAAATAAAATTAAATACTTTTTATGGTAAAGTCAACACCATCGACTACCTACTCGTTCCTACCTACATAGAATTGGTATTAATATTGACCCCACTTGCCCAGTTTGCAAAAGTGAGCATGAAACTGAATTTCATATCTTCTTAGGGTGTACCCTAGCAAAAAAATTTTGGTCCAGCTGCGCCATTACAATGCTTATTCCTGAAAATAATAAATGGTTGGGTTTGTTAAGGGATCTTTCCTTTACTAAAGCTTCTACATACTATACTTGGTATGAGCTCCTTTCTTTCGCTCTTTGGAATCTATGGTTGAGTCATAATAAAAATAATGTTCATAACTTATCTAACGACCTGACCTATGCTCAAGTCCATACTAGAACTATTGAATTTAAGCTTCTTACATCAAAAGAGCCTAGATTTGCTAGCTCTAGGTACATCAAGGTATCATGGCATCCTCCTAAGCATAATGTCATTAAACTTAATATAGATGGAGCCTATAACAACCAGAATCACAATGCTAGCATTGGAGGGATTTTCTGAAATTATAATGGTGATTGGATCTTAGGTTTCTATAAGGTGGTTAATGGTTTAAATTCTACTTATGCTGAGCTATCAGCTCTCCACTATGGCTTATCGTTGGCAGTCCAACAAAAGTATTCTCCCCTAGAAATAGAAACTGATTCCACTGATGTTATTCATCTTTTGGAAAAGCCTACGGCTACTTATTTTTCTATAATTAACGATTGCAGGTTAATGATGAACAAACTGGAAATGCCAATAATCAGGCATAACTTTCGACAAGGTAACAAGGTCGCGCATCTCTTAGCTAAGGGAGCTCCCAGTCAGTCCAAATGAAATTTCATCTTTCATTTTGTGGTGCCACCAGATTTCATTGAAAAAGCTGTGATAGAAGACAATGTAGGCATATCTTTTGACACTAAGGTTTCGGATAGTAATTGTACTAAGTTATCTTCTCTAGAAAACTTGAACGCGCTTAATGCCGTCTCTATCCCTAGTAATAGTATGTGTAATATTCAGAGTACAGAACATCTTAATAGCCGTACGAACCTTTTATGTAATCCCCGTGATTTTATCTTAATGACAGTCGTGTTTCTATAAAAAAAAATACAAATATCTATTAAGTATAAACAAATTAGGCGTTTGTGCAATTAACTTAGTGTGTAGTCACCCGTCTCGTTTTATCTGTCATCCTTACTATAAATAGCCATCTCAAATTATTTGTTCGTTTAGGAGTTCAAGGCAAAATTAACTATCTTTTTCCACTTTGCCCATAATATCAATTGATCTTAAAAGTAGAAAGAAGAGTTAACATTTATTGAACAGAGAATAATATGGCGGGTAAAATAATCAAAAATACCTAATGATTTCTTAGGGGACATGTAAAAATAAATAGGACAAATAAAACGAGACGTAGGTAGTATTTATTAGGCAACACAAAAATATATGTTCGCTTCATAGGGGTTGTGTTGTCTAGTGTCGATTCTCCCGTTTTTGGATCACGACATTAATTGATAATAGTGCTACAAAGAGAAAAGAGATTTTTACCATGTATGTCCCGTGAATTTTGTTTTGAACTTGAAATAACCACATTTAAAAATATTTAAGTGAGCTGGCCATTTGGCTAAAAATATTTCATTCCATAGCCACATATACCACATAGCTGCAGTATATCCCTTGTATACTTTTCTAGTATACGTATACCCTAATGATATACAAGTTTGATACCCCAATAGTATATTTCAATGGTGTGGCTGTGTGGCTGCAAAATATTTAAATAAAACTTGGGCCATGTTAGGATAATATTTTAGTATGATCTGACTAGTTTTGAAAACTTTCCAAGAGAAAATGGTGACAGCAAGTTAGTCAATGTTGAGGGTTAAGTAGTAGTAGTATCCTTTTCATCCTAACAGGAGAGATAACTGATCTATGTTACTTGAAAAACGAAAGTCAAACAAAATTATCTATGTGAATTATGAACTTGGATATTAAACTGAATCTAAACGAAATTTTACCATTAGAATCTTCATAAAGGGCTGAGGATTCTTTATTCGCACATCTCCGCGCTTTTCTCTTTCAAATAAGGAGGAATCGCATTTACCTATCTCCTCTAGTAGAACTTCGATTTTATTTGGGAGGAATTGTTTCACTTGCCATCGATAAACATTACTTTAAACAGTCAAAAAAATGACATTAAAAGAGAAAATAATATGCTAGCTATGTAAAATGGGACAGAGTGAGAAAAACAGACTTAACAAAAGGCATTCGTCCTTTTTATTTCCGGATGGATCAAGTGTGGCTGGACAAATGGTAACTAAATCACAGCTCTATTACATGAAATCTCTCTAAAAATTCATGTGACAAACTCATGGGCAAAAGGTAATCAAATAGTCAGCTCCAGTATTACATGTAAATGTGCTAGTTGCATCATCATAAGCATAAGTATAAACTTGAGGGCACAGACTTTTGAAATGTAAAGAGTATGTTGATGGTTTGCAAGTTTGTGGAGTACCATATTGACCAGTGCAACAATACTGTGGCAGATTAAATTCCAGACATGCACTTTTGCACCCAATGATACCACCACCTGTTGGATTTTTCACTGCTAACTCATCTGGACATCCTTTATTATTGATATCAACTGGACAACTTGTTGACTTGCAATCAGGTCTATTTTGAGGAGCAACAGAGATCGGAAGATTAAAACCATCGACTAAACTAATATCATAAAAATCTTTTCCCCCGAAACCTCCTAATGTGAATTCTGCAAGTGATGCTGGTGGAGCTGCGCCAAGACCATTGCAAGTTATTTGGCCAGTCCCACAATCTCCGCTACCACAAGTGAATTTTCCTGTGGCGTCGGTCGAGCAAAGAGATCTTCCCCATACTCTCCCTGACCATGAATTTGGCATTTGAATAGTTTGTGAAGCTTGTGATGCTAATTCAAATCCTGTTAGCAATTGGGGTCCTTGACCAGTAAGTGTAGCTGGCCAAATCGTGTAAGGGCAATTGTTTTTTATTATGAAGTTGGCTGCATGAGACCCTGCAATGTTAACAACATCGCAAAAACATTAACATTAACATAACTACTAATGTACAGATCTGGAAAAAAGGGAAAACAAGATTGATACTCCTATGATGTAAATTCTAGTAAACAACATGCTGTAAATATAGATTGGCTAGCTATATATATGTCGACTATATAGAAAACAGTCGAGTAATTAGATGATAGGCAAAAATGATCGAGATTACCATAGAGGAAGAACATAAAAAAGATAACACTCATGGAGAAATTTACTGCCATTTTTGAATGCTTTATTGGTCAGAGATTTTATTGTATAAGATATACTATGAAAAGGGACATGGTTTGAGTTTATATAAGAAATTCTAAAACAGAAGTCAAAAGAGAAATTTGTTAGAGAAATTTATGGTCATCCATTTTCTTGGTCAAGGTAAGCATAGTACTAAATCTGATCTACTTGATCAAACAAGGATAAGCATTTCTGGAAAGACATTAAAAGTTTCATAATCCATCAATTTCTACGATTCTGTTCGCTACATATATGGCAAGAATATCATATGATATGCAAAAAAAGTCTTTACCAAATAAGTTGGTTATTTTTTGTTCGTGTTAAATCACTACTAAAAAAAGCTGAATCTGAGACCACCATCATGCGACCGATTTTCGGTCTCCACAGTTGTGCGACCGATTTTCGGTCGCAAATCGGTCGCACATTCAACGAAAAAAAGTGGCGACCGAAAATCGGTCGCACATCGGTCTCTGAAAAATTAGTCACAGCTATGCGACCGACAATCGGTCGCATGTCGGTCGCATAACTGTAACTAAAAACGGGGCAGAACCCCTTTCTTCCCCATTTCAAAATTCCCAAAACCCACCCAATCCCTAAAAACCGAACCCCCCACCCCATAATCAACTTCCCACCATTATAAACCCCATATAACTTTAAATTACTACTCTATTACCTCCATATTAACATTTAACACGATCTAAACCTACAAATTCAAGGTAAATTTCATTTTTTAGTAATTTTTGTTATTTTTTTAAAAACTCATATAATGACTTTTTAATTCACTTTTTTTTGTAGTTTTTGGGTGGATAGCACATTGGTAACTCATACTTTCTTGCCATTGGATCCAATACAAAGTAGAGGTAATTTTTTTTTTTTGGTTTAATAATCCGAATTTAATTATATATATATATATATATTTATAAATAATGGAGAGCCTATATATGTTGTTAACATGTTAGTTGTTAGTTATAATAGTTTATTATATATAATGTGATGTCGAGTAAGTTGTTTTGGGTTGATGAACTTTAAATATAGGGTTGTGATTATTGGGATTAATTATAGTGATTGTTGGGATATTAATTATAGTGATTAATTATAGTGATTGTTGTAAATATATATAATGCTAGTCACTATGAATCGGATGATGAAGTTGATTGAACCAATTTGTACTTTGTAGTTTATTATTAATTACCTACTGTAATGTACATAAACACACAATATGATTTATGTAATATCATTTGCTGATTGTGACATGCTTACTTAGTTGATAAATTGCTGTTTTATTGCTGTTTATTGCTGTCCAGGTGCTGTTTTTTGCTGGTTTTTGCTGTTGCGATGTGCCTGATTGCAGGATTTTTATTGCAGGTTTTTACAGGTTTGGCGACCGATTTTCGGTCGCATAGCGGTCACAACAGAGACCATGTATGCGACCGATTTTCGGTCGCACATTCTGTGCGACCGAATTTCGGTCGCATACTTGGTCACCATTAATTCCCACAAATGAGACCAAGTATGCGACCGATTTTCGGTCGCACTAGGATGTGCGACCGAAAATCGGTCGCATAGTTGGTCACTGTATGTGATCTATTGTGCGACCGAAATTCGGTCGCATGGTGGTCGAAATATCGACCGTTTTTCGGTCGCAGGGCTATTTGCTACCATGAATTTTCCGACTACCCGTATCGGTCGCCGATCGGTCGACCTGGCGACCGATCGGCGACCGATTTGGTGGTCGCAGATTCAGTTTTTTTAGTAGTGAATGCAATTTCATTTTGTGTAATAATACTTCCACTATTGCAGTGAAGCAAATATTAAATTCACACCATTCATGTATTTAATCAATAATACACCATTCATGTATTTAATCACTAAATTGCTATTTAAACCTCTGTGTCATTCAGATTTTTCGTTCCCTCCTGTGGGGCCGATTTCTTTGTTTCCCTTGATTATTTCTCGTCGTTCTTATAATTCACGTGATTTTCAATTTTCTTCCATTTATTCGTCTTTCTGAAAAATGTTTTCCCCCATACTAAATACAACCTCAAATGCTTCAGTATTCCCTTTTTGTATTAACATACCTAAGCACATATAGAATTACTTTTAAATGTTTGCTGATATTATCAGAAAGTTATTAAGTTAATCATTGACTACTATAGGATAAAATTATATGTAAACGCATCAAATCACAACTAATTTTTATGGCCGGTTGGCCATAAAAAAATGGTCTGGTTATAACTTTGTGGGAATTTTTCAACTTTTTTACAAGATACCTTTTCAAAGAAAAAAAAAGTCCAATCACAACTTCAACTTCAACTTCCACATACAACTTTTCAACTCAATTTTTTTTGGGAATCTATGGCCAAACGCCCATTAAAATGTTAATTTGCTTATGCAATTACTTACAGGAAAAAAAACCTTTCCACAATCTGTAAATATACAATCATATAGATATGCACTTATAACGTGAAAAAGGAAAGATGCTAAGTAAAATTTGAGCTCGCGAGAAAGCAAACGAAGTTGGCAATAGTACTTTTGATGAAAAACTAAATAATGAGACGTCTGTCTCTCTAAAAATAGACAATCGCTTTTCATACAATATTAGTATAATTACGGACAAAAGGTAATCAGGTAGTCAGCTTTAGTACATGTAAATGTGCTAGTTCGATCATCAAAAGCATAACTATAAGCTTGAGGACAGTGATGTTTGAATATCAAAGAGTATTTTGTTGGTTTGCAAGTTCTTGGAGAAGCATATCTACCAGTGCAACAAAACTCTGGCTGTCCAAATGCCACACATGCACTTTTACACCCAATGATACCACCACCTGGCTCTCTTACCGCTAAGCTATTTGGGCATCCTCGATTATTAATATCCACAGGACAACTTATTGTTTTGCAATCATGTCTATTTAGAGGGACAACGGAGACAGGTAAATTAAAACCATCGACTAAGCTAATATCGTAAAAATCCTTTCCTTCATACCCTTTTAATGTAAACTCTACCAGGGTTGCTGGTGGTTTTGCACCAGCACCATTGCACGTTACTTGGCCAGAGTCACAATCTCCGCTTCGACAAGTGAATTTTCCAGTCGCGTCATAAGAGCAAATAAATCTGGCCCATATTCGTCCTGACCATGAATCTTGTACCACAAAATTTTGTGAAGCTTGGGATGCTAATTCAAATCCTGTGGACAATGGCGATCCTTTGCCAGTAAGTGTAGCTGGCCAAACAGTGTAAGGGCAATTGTTCTTTATTGTGAATTTGGCTGAATGAGAACCTGCAGAATGTCAATTTAGTTTGTACTATATAAGCATAAACATGGAGTAATTTATATATCATGTAAAATAGAGCGCACACGAAAATTAAAGAGTCATTTTCACATGTTATCTCCATCAATGTTGCTGGAAAAGAAAGTGGATTCCTTAACTTGATGACTATATCTAAACAATTAGTGTATGCACAAAATGTTAGGATTACCATAGAGGAAGAACACCGAAAAAATAACAGTTATGGAGAAGTTTGCTCTCATTTTTCAATGTTTTATCACGTCAAAGATTTTATTCATTTAGTAAATGAAAATATACGGATCACTAGAACAAGTCCTATAACGAAATATATACTACATGAGATATCTGCAGTCAACCATTTCGTTGGTTAAGAGAAATAGCAATAAATGTAAACTTATCCTATCAATTAAAGGAAAATAAGGGAGAGATTACATTACAGGTTCAAATCCTCTATCTTTCAAAGGCATTTCTAGTTAGGTGAAGATTGTTCTGCTGCATGACGGAACAATCTGGTAAGACCAATGCACCTACCAGCCAATGTGGTGGCAAACACGCCCTTTGGTTGAATCATAAGGATGTACTTCAATTTTGACTCTATCTCCTTGAAGTATCCATATAAAACTATTAGTTTTTGGAGCGAATGGAAAAGATGTAAAGCTTTAAAGGTATTATAATTTTTTAAAGAGATAATTGAAGTCATACTATTTGTCAAGAACACTTGATGAAGAACTGATCAATTAATTGTCGCATATCTCTTGGTTGTTTATTGGTTTTATGTCTTAGATATACAAGTTTCTTTTATACTACAACAATTTCACTATTTCCAGTTAACTTTAGTACATTTATGATTTTCATTGATCGTCAAGCAACTACTATTAGATAAAAACTACGACTGTTTACACAAAAAACAATAGAACCTTATGTCAAATGATGTGTTAATTAAAGCTACCAAAAACCGAGAAATATTACAAAGTATGTGAAGACTTTAGTAATGATATAATAATTAATAATAGTAACAACTTAGTCATTTGTCAAAGTTTTCTTTATAAATCTCGTCTTATACAAATTAATAACTAAATCATCTTATACTTATTAGTAATAACTTAGGGGATGTTTGGCAGGGGATAAGACTAATTATTCATGGTATAAACTTATTCCTTGTCTAATCCCTTATTTGGTTACTGTTTTTTTATTCATGTAAAAACAATCCATGTTTATACCTGAATTGTGGTATTATTTTATGTGGGATAACTAATCCATGTATTAGCTATACATGGATAAAGGAGCAAAATGACAAAACTATCCTTCTATTTTTCTTAGAAGCCAATTAAAGTCAAGCATCAAATGGCATAATTGTAAACTCATTTCTTTTTAACTTCAAAATAAGTTAAATATTGTAAATGATAACTTACATCTCCAATTTTAATACAATGTACCAAACAGCAAACAAAAAGTAATTCCCATATTATTAATTCATGTATTATTAATCCCTGCATAACTAATCCATGTATTATAATCCATGTATAAATTGTCTCCGTACCAAACGACCCCTTAAGGTTTACATGCTTGACTCCTTCACCTGTTATGTTTCTCAATTTATTTACAGGTGATATTGAAGTTCTTATTTTTCCAACTTTAGTTGGGACCTATATGGAAAAGATCTTTCTTAGAGGGCCAACATTGAAATTTTCTTTATTGCTAGCTAAAAGCAAGGTTGTACTTGCACTCATATATATGAGGTTTACCTACTATAGAAATCATTCGGACATAGGTCAAATTAATTTAGGTATATGTAAATTGATCAATATTCGAGGTGTGCGTAACATTTCCATTGGAAAATAATGGAGAGAATGAAAAAAATAATCAGACTATTTCACCGAGGATTATTTAACTAAGCTAGACAACTATTTTAATTTTGCGCATACATACTGTTAACGGAGACTTTAGTCAAGATATTGGAACATGGTAATCCTTTTTAGAAAGTGAATGGAATCGTTCACATACATATGCAAGGAAGCATAGTAAAAAAAATTGAAAATTGATTCTTTCTTCATCAATGAAATTCTCGCATAGGGATTAGGGATTTGAATGAGGGAGGAAGCCATGAAGAGTCCTCTTTCGAGAAGATGGATTGATTCATTCTTATACATTGAATATATAGGTTCTTTTATTCTCGATGCGTGAAAGCCTCATGTAGGGTTTTGAATGAGAGGAAGAAGTGCAGAATCCTCTTTGAGTTATGAACACTGCTTCTAGTAATCAAATTTTTAAAGTTTCGAAATTTTTTTAAAGAGGTATGTTACATCTGAACAAATTTTGTTTTCGTATATATGTCAAAGAATCTCTTTCTAGTTGATCTAGCACAACGAGGGGATTCTTTGAATGAATAAAAAGATGGGTTTTGTATGGAGACATTTTTGGTCCCGCTTTATGGTTAAATCAATATGTTCTGAGAGGAACTGTTAGAAGTTTTTTGGAGTATTATTGTAATTTGCACCACAAAATCATATAAAGGTCAAACATTTCTTGATTATTTATGAGGTTTAAATGGGGAAAGCATAACAAGTACTCCAATATTAATTTTCTAGAATTTGAACAATATATTTGCATCAATAGAAAGTTTAATTAGTTCATCTTCCTCATAATTAATCTGATGTGCCAATTCTGAGAAATAATCTCCATTATCCTTATTTCCCTCAGTTACCCCTGTTCCCATGGACAAAAAGTAATCAAGTAGTCAGCATTAATACATGTAAATACTGAATTTTTATCAAAAGGATAAGTATAAGCTCTAGTACACATCTGCCTGAATTTCAAAGAGTACTCGTTAGGTTTGCAAGTCTCTGGAGTAGCATATGCACCTGTGCAACACAAATCATCCCGATGAAATGCCAGGCATCCGCTTTTGCACCCAATGACATAACCATCTGGATCTTTTACTTCTAACTCTTCCGCTTCATTACAATGCATGTCGTTTAAATTTTGTTCACAAACTGTTGAACCGCAGTCAGGTCTATTTAAAGGGTAAACATTGAGCGGTAGATTAAAACCATCGACTACACTAACAGAATAAAAATCTTTCCCCCCAGACCACCCAGCTATTGTGAACTGTACAAGGGATATAGGTGGAATTCCACCCGAACCATTGCATCTTATTTGGCCAGTACCACAATCTCCACTAAGACAAGTAAAATATTTGCCGTATTTGGCGCAACGGTATCTAGCCCACACTCTTCCTGACCATGATTTTGGTACCCTTAGGGTTATTGAAGCATTTGATGCTAATTCAAATCCTGTATGAATTTGCGCTCCTTGACCAGCTTGTGTAGCTGGCCAAATTGTGTGAGAGCACTTATTCTTTATTATGAATTTTGTTGCATAAGAACCTGCAGAATGTCAATTTTGTAAGTATAATCATATATCTAAATAATAGTGCACACGAGAATCATTAAATTCATTCACTTATTCACTCCATTGATACTAGAATAACAAAGAAACGAGTTGATTGATCCTATGGTCACTCAATTTTGGATAATAGGCTACCGTGGTCACTTATTTTTGTTTTGTCTTTCTATGGTCACTCAACTTTATCTAGTTAATCTCATGGTCATCCAACAGAAAAATCTACAAACTTCCGTTAAATATATGCTGATGTGACAACTTTATTTAAATGTAAATTACAGAAAATAAAAAAAAATTAAACCAACCCACTTTAGACCCCACCCAGCCCAAACTGATCCAAGAATTGAATTTAGCAGAACTTCCTTACTGCAAAACAACTTGCTTTTCTTTTTTCTGTTTCTTTTATCTTTTTCATATTTCATCCTACAAATTATATGTAACAGTTATCATACCATTACAAAGTGAAAGGAATAAAATAAAGCATCAAACAAAAAGGGAGCATATATGATCCAAAGCAAAATGAAGACATCAAACCATTGTAAAATTATTTAAATTCTTCAACAGAAAACATAACCATTTAAACCATATAATTAACTTCTTTACAACATATCCTATCAAACTGTTGTCTATGACTTCTTTCTTCCAAGAGAGCATAACCATGTTAACCAGCAAAACGATATGATATAGTGAGTTCATTTAACATTAACTTGAAGTTATTATCATATCTGCTAAGTTGATATCAATATCAACTATAAAAAACCTGTATATAAATAAAAGCAGTACTACTTAAACAAAATGTGATATCTTTATAATTAATTAAAAATCTATGTCACTTATATAAAAATTTCTGCTTATAAAATGCATGAATGTAGCTAACTCGTCAAGGTCAGACGACCAAGTTTAACTCAGATTGGAGCTGAGTGGGATCTAAAGTGGGTTGGTCTTAAAAGATTTTAGTTTTTTTCATTTTCTGTAATTTGCATTAAAAAAAATAGTTGCCACGTCAGCATATACTTAACGGAAGTTTGTAGAGTTTTGTGTTGGATGACCATGAAAGTTAACTGGGTAAAGTTGAGCGACCATAGAAAGACAAAACAAATATAATTGATCATGGTGGCCTATTACACAAAGTTGAGTGACCATAGAGGCAATCAACTCCAAAGAAACTGAAAAAGGAACTTTAACTTGACTATATATATATCTATAACAATTGATGAAGTTAGAGGTTTAAGATTACCATAGAGGAAGAACAGCGAAATGATAATAGCAATGGATAACTTTAACCTCATATTTGAACGTTCTCATAGAAAATCTCTGCATATGAAATGAAAATAAACATTGCTTGGATCTATATTTATATAAGAGGTCCTAAAACAGAAGAGTTACGTTAGAGATTTGTAGTCAACCATTTCGTTGGGCAGGGAAATTGCAGTAAATGTGAACTTATCCTATACATTAAAGGTCATATAATCTTAAACTATAAATAATTGAAGCTATAATTATGTAAATATGAGGTCCTGACGAATTTAACTTTTCTTTATAGGTTGGTTAAATACTTGATGACTAAATATTAAATGCATTTTTCTTTCAAAATACTTCAAGTATTGCATATTAAATTTGGTGTATTTATGAATTTTTGTCAACAAGAAACTATTTAGAGTGTACAGATACAGAAGTATATTTCTTAGAGGGCTAACATTGAAGTAGTCCTTATATTGCGTAGCTGAAAAAATAGGTTGAACTTGCAATTTTATTAGGTTTACCTACTATAGTTGTCTCATGTTCGTAAGCTAGAAATCATTCGAATAGAGGGTTTGAATTAATTTCATCGAATATATTTGTATCAGATAAAATCGTACGTCACTTCAAATATGACACATAGTACATAGGAATACAACAAGCCCTCTAGCTTTGGGTATTACACAGTAGGAATGGGGTAAGTGCACGAAAGGCCACTTTTGTCACTAGTCTTTGGGCACAAGCCACTAATACTAAAATATTTAGTTTGTGGCCATTTTTGCTTAAAAGATAGAACTTCAGTCCAGGGCCCCGATTGAAGTTCAGTCCTTAAAGATATAACTTCAGTCCAGGGCCATATGGATTGAAGTTCACTCCTTAAATATAGAACTTCAGTCCAGGGCCATGTTGATTGAATTTCAGTCCTCAAAGATAGAACTTCAGTCCAGGGCGTTATGGATTGAAGTTCACTCCTTATACCTTTATTTTTGAGGTTAGGGATGCATGTACCGTTAGGATTTTTCTTTTGTCACTTGACACTTTATTTTTCTTTTTAGTATTTGCTTTTGTTTTATTAGAAAAATACAAAAAGATTTTCTTTATAGGCTTTGTAGTGGTATATGTCATCCACCTCGTGGTTTTTTTTATGGTCTCGGTTCTTTTCCACTGGGAGGCCTTTGAACCGGGTAGTTTTTTTATTTTGATTTTCTTTCTTTTTAGGATTAGAGTAGTTAGTTATAGGTGGCCCTAGATGAAAGAAATAGGTAGAATGCTAGGTGCCTTTGATTTGTTTGATATCGGTGGACTTGAACTTATTGTATGTGCTATTTGTGGTGTCTTTTGGTTTTAAATTGTGATGCATGCCTAGAAAAAATGGAATGACCCCCTTGAGATGCTTGAGTCCACTCACTTGACTCTTTTGTGAACTATTGTATATTAATGCTTAAATTTCACAAATTGCACCTTATTTGTTTGATTGAGAGCTGTGATGGAATCATCTTGTGTGGACTGTGTGCAATGTGTGATGTGAGGCATATTCTATTGTGTTCCATGTTGCATATTGGTGTCTAGAACTTGCCCCGTGTGTGTGCAAAGCGAAATTCTAGGTTCGCTCTAGTCGGGAGATGATATAGGCTTTCTTGATTTACCTTCTAGCCATTAATTGCCTACCCTTTTATATGCACCTTGGACTTGCTTTGTGACCATATTGACCTTTTTGTTGGCACCCACACGGCGAGCCTACCCACTTGTTCTAAATTGCTTTCTTTTGAACATTTACTCCTTAAGCACTTTAATTGATAATTTTATATTATTGTGGAGTTTGTGGTTGAAGTATTGGGAGGTTTTTGAGTGGAACCAATGAGGGGAATACTTGATAGATTGTGAAGTAGTTGAAGGAGCATTGGCAAGGTTTGGAAAGAATTGAATAGAAAAAAACAAATGAAAAAAAAAGCTGAAAAAAATTGAAAAAAGAAAAAAAAAATGAATATCCATTCTTGCTAGTGTTGTGCTTAAAAGAAAAATTACTGCTTTGTGGAAAAGATGTGTGAAGAAAAAATTGTTGGTTGGGTGAAGTGGTTGTTGGTTTTGAGGAGATGTGTGCTTTCATTGTATTGTGATGTATTAAAGTGCTTAGGGAGATAGTCACTATTATCCATATGTATCCTACCAGCCCCTTAGCCTACATTACAACCTTTTAAAGTCCTAGTTAATCCCGATTGGAGTGAGCCTATATTAGTGGAGTCCTACACTACGGGGAAGCCTATGGTACATCATGTGTGACATGTGAGCTTTTCATGAGAGTGAGTGAATTCCTTCTATGCTATTGTCCCCGTTCTATTTTTGATATTCATTGTTGTGTGTGATATTTGGGGGACACTCTCTTGTTTCATTATTGGTGAGGGCACACGGTTTACATGAGATAAGTGAAGTCGTAGCTTCTTGGTTGAGTAGGTAGGGGTGACTTTGTTGGAGCATGGTTGCAATGAATCGAGTTTGTGCATTTGAGTTGTCTTGGGGTGTTTGTTCTCGTGTTTTGAGTTTGTTATATTGTTGGCATGTTTGTTGGACCCATAGAAGTCATGTATGCATTTGTTCAATGGTCGGTATCAACCATAGTCATATGCAGACCTGTTCTACCTAGGTTGGGAAGTTATTTGTAATTGCTCGAGGGCGAGCAAAGGTTCAAGTGTGGGGTGGTGATGTTTGGCATTTTATGCCTATATTTCCTTAATATTTCCTCACGTTGGATACTTTATTCGCACGTTTTCTAGTTGATGAGCATGATGTTGCACTGATTTTATGTCGTATGATTGTAGGTTGGTATGAAGTGCAATTGAAGCTTTAAAGAGCATGATCGAGCAATAAAAGATTGAATTTGGATTGAGGATTGGATCGAGCACACGAAGGCACGGAACGAAGCAAGCTGCGAACGATGAAAGTAGGAAATTAGCCTGGCACTATAGGTGGCGTGGGGCGCCCACTACAGCGCCCAGTGTGAGCGCGGTTTGGCCCGCGGGGCGCCCACTGCAGCGCGCAACTTTCTTCCGCATTTTGGGACGCGGGGCATGGCCGTTACGTGCAAGATTCGACGTCCTCTGCTTGGTTCCACGCGGTTTGAGGTGCGGGGCACCAGCTATAGCGCTCTTGGAGCGTTTTTGGATTTCCTATTTCGTCTAGGCTTAGGCGTAACTATTTGCTAGGCTTTTGTAAACATTATAAATACTCTTCTACTTAATTTTTGGGAGGTTCAGACTTTGGAGCAAAGTGGAGAGCTCATAACACCTTGAACAAGGATTTTTCTTCCTTCCATTAATTTATTACATCATTATTTCATTATTTCATCAAATCCTTGTGTTGTTATTATGAGTAAGCGTAGCTAAATATATCGTTCTAGGGTTGGAGCAAATTCATGAAGGTTGAGGTTTGAATGTTGATTTTCATGAATTGAACTCCAATTACAGATTGTTTATTCTTTCTTGATCATAATTGTTTGATTATAACGGCCGAATAATTGAACACTATCTACGGTTCTTAGATTGAACTCGACAGAGGGAATTTATGAACGCACATAAGAAAGAATAGGGCTTGATTGTGAACCTGGGCATCGGAGAATCAATTTGTGGGTAGGACAGACATATACCTATTCACATTGCTTAGTTAAATATAGAGTTCGTTAATGCGTGCATGTGATTTAAATCCATAGACATATAGGCGTTAGAGTAGCTTGCATAGACCGTAAAGAATCGACAGGTTTTTACGGGTACAATTAACATGTTAGCTAGCAATCTTGGGACTTAAGAAGTGGAATCAACAGGATAACTCAACTGAATTGGTCGCAGCTCTAACCCTGGACTGTCTCCTTATTACTGATAACAACCAATTTTTGCTCCATTGTTTGAATTCACTTCTACCATTTTAATTATTATTTTTGTAGTTGATAATATTCTCACTATTGGAAAAGATCCTGAATAGTTGTTAAGAAATTGTTTGTTAGGAGTCCAGTCTGAATAGTCCTCGTGGGAACGATACTCTACTTATCACTTTATTACTTGTCGACCACGTATACTTGCGTGTGCGTTGGGAACACAAGTTTTTGGGTGATTTTTGGCATTTTATGCCTATATTTCCTTAATATTTCCTCACGTTTGAGTACTTTATTCGCCCATTTTTCTAGCTGACGAATGTGATTTTGCACTAATTTTGTGTTGTGTGACTTGTAGGATTTTGTGAGGTGCAATTGGAGCTTTGAAGAGCATAATCGAGCAAGAAAAGATTGAATTTGGATTGAGGATTGGATCGAGCACACGAAGGCACGACGCTACGCAAGCTGCGGACGACGAAAGCAGGAAATTAGTCTGGCGCTATAGGTGGCGCGGGGCGCTCACTACAGCGCCCAGTGTGAGCGCGGTTTGGCCCGCGGGGCGCCCACTGCAGCGCGCAACTTTCTTCCGCATTTTGGGACGCGAGGCATGGCCGTTACGTGCAAGATTCGACGTCCTCTGCTTGGTTCCACGCGGTTTGAGGTGCGGGGCACCAGCTATAGCGCTCTTGGAGCGTTTTTGGATTTCCTATTTCGTCTAGGCTTAGGCGTAACTATTTGCTAGGCTTTTGTAAACATTATAAATACTCTTCTACTTAATTTTTGGGAGGTTCAGACTTTGGAGCAAAGTGGAGAGCTCATAACACCTTGAACAAGGGTTTTTCTTCCTTCCATTAATTTATTACATCATTATTTCATTATTTCATCAAATCCTTGTGTTGTTATTATGAGTAAGCGTAGCTAAATATATCGTTCTAGGGTTGGAGCAAATTCATGAAGGTTGAGGTTTGAATGTTGATTTTCATGAATTGAACTCCAATTACAGATTGTTTATTCTTTCTTGATCATAATTGTTTGATTATAACGGCCGAATAATTGAACACTATCTACGGTTCTTAGATTGAACTCGACAGAGGGAATTTATGAACGCACATAAGAAAGAATAGGGCTTGATTGTGAACCTGGGCATCGGAGAATCAATTTGTGGGTAGGACAGACATATACCTATTCACATTGCTTAGTTAAATATAGAGTTCGTTAATGCGTGCATGTGATTTAAATCCATAGACATATAGGCGTTAGAGTAGCTTGCATAGACCGTAAAGAATCGACAGGTTTTTACGGGTACAATTAACATGTTAGCTAGCAATCTTGGGACTTAAGAAGTGGAATCAACAGGATAACTCAACTGAATTGGTCGCAGCTCTAACCCTGGACTGTCTCCTTATTACTGATAACAACCAATTTTTGCTCCATTGTTTGAATTCACTTCTACCATTTTAATTATTATTTTTGTAGTTGATAATATTCTCACTATTGGAAAAGATCCTGAATAGTTGTTAAGAAATTGTTTGTTAGGAGTCCAGTCTGAATAGTCCTCGTGGGAACGATACTCTACTTATCACTTTATTACTTGTCGACCACGTATACTTGCGTGTGCGTTGGGAACACAAGTTTTTGGGTGATTTTTGGCATTTTATGCCTATATTTCCTTAATATTTCCTCACGTTTGAGTACTTTATTCGCCCATTTTTCTAGCTGACGAATGTGATTTTGCACTAATTTTGTGTTGTGTGACTTATAGGATTTTGTGAGGTGCAATTGGAGCTTTGAAGAGCATAATCGAGCAAGAAAAGATTGAATTTGGATTGAGGATTGGATCGAGCACACGAAGGCACGACGCTACGCAAGCTGCGGACGACGAAAGCAGGAAATTAGCCTGGCGCTATAGGTGGCGCGGGGCGCTCACTACAGCGCCCAGTGTGAGCGCGGTTTGGCCCGCGGGGCGCCCACTGCAGCGCGCAACTTTCTTCCGCATTTTGGGACGCGAGGCATGGCCGTTACGTGCAAGATTCGACGTCCTCTGCTTGGTTCCACGCGGTTTGAGGTGCGGGGCACCAGCTATAGCGCTCTTGGAGCGTTTTTGGATTTCCTATTTCGTCTAGGCTTAGGCGTAACTATTTGCTAGGCTTTTGTAAACATTATAAATACTCTTCTACTTAATTTTTGGGAGGTTCAGACTTTGGAGCAAAGTGGAGAGCTCATAACACCTTGAACAAGGGTTTTTCTTCCTTCCATTAATTTATTACTTCATTATTTCATTATTTCATCAAATCCTTGTGTTGTTATTATGAGTAAGCGTAGCTAAATATATCGTTCTAGGGTTGGAGCAAATTCATGAAGGTTGAGGTTTGAATGTTGATTTTCATGAATTGAACTCCAATTACAGATTGTTTATTCTTTCTTGATCATAATTGTTTGATTATAACGGCCGAATAATTGAACACTATCTACGGTTCTTAGATTGAACTCGACAGAGGGAATTTATGAACGCACATAAGAAAGAATAGGGCTTGATTGTGAACCTGGGCATCGGAGAATCAATTTGTGGGTAGGACAGACATATACCTATTCACATTGCTTAGTTAAATATAGAGTTCGTTAATGCGTGCATGTGATTTAAATCCATAGACATATAGGCGTTAGAGTAGCTTGCATAGACCGTAAAGAATCGACAGGTTTTTACGGGTACAATTAACATGTTAGCTAGTAATCTTGGGACTTAAGAAGTGGAATCAACAGGATAACTCAACTGAATTGGTCGCAGCTCTAACCCTGGACTGTCTCCTTATTACTGATAACAACCAATTTTTGCTCCATTGTTTGAATTCACTTCTACCATTTTAATTATTATTTTTGTAGTTGATAATATTCTCACTATTGGAAAAGATCCTGAATAGTTGTTAAGAAATTGTTTGTTAGGAGTCCAGTCTGAATAGTCCTCGTGGGAACGATACTCTACTTATCACTTTATTACTTGTCGACCACGTATACTTGCGTGTGCGTTGGGAACACAAGTTTTTGGGTGATTTTTGGCATTTTATGCCTATATTTCCTTAATATTTCCTCACGTTTGAGTACTTTATTCGCCCATTTTTCTAGCTGACGAATGTGATTTTGCACTAATTTTGTGTTGTGTGACTTGTAGGATTTTGTGAGGTGCAATTGGAGCTTTGAAGAGCATAATCGAGCAAGAAAAGATTGAATTTGGATTGAGGATTGGATCGAGCACACGAAGGCACGACGCTACGCAAGCTGCGGACGACGAAAGCAGGAAATTAGCCTGGCGCTATAGGTGGCGCGGGGCGCTCACTACAGCGCCCAGTGTGAGCGCGGTTTGGCCCGCGGGGCGCCCACTGCAGCGGGCAACTTTCTTCCGCATTTTGGGACGCGAGGCATGGCCGTTACGTGCAAGATTCGACGTCCTCTGCTTGGTTCCACGCGGTTTGAGGTGCGGGGCACCAGCTATAGCGCTCTTGGAGCGTTTTTGGATTTCCTATTTCGTCTAGGCTTAGGCGTAACTATTTGCTAGGCTTTTGTAAACATTTTAAATACTCTTCTACTTAATTTTTGGGAGGTTCAGACTTTGGAGCAAAGTGGAGAGCTCATAACACCTTGAACAAGGGTTTTTCTTCCTTCCATTAATTTATTACTTCATTATTTCATTATTTCATCAAATCCTTGTGTTGTTATTATGAGTAAGCGTAGCTAAATATATCGTTCTAGGGTTGGAGCAAATTCATGAAGGTTGAGGTTTGAATGTTGATTTTCATGAATTGAACTCCAATTACAGATTGTTTATTCTTTCTTGATCATAATTGTTTGATTATAACGGCCGAATAATTGAACACTATCTACGGTTCTTAGATTGAACTCGACAGAGGGAATTTATGAACGCACATAAGAAAGAATAGGGCTTGATTGTGAACCTGGGCATCGGAGAATCAATTTGTGGGTAGGACAGACATATACCTATTCACATTGCTTAGTTAAATATAGAGTTCGTTAATGCGTGCATGTGATTTAAATCCATAGACATATAGGCGTTAGAGTAGCTTGCATAGACCGTAAAGAATCGACAGGTTTTTACGGGTACAATTAACATGTTAGCTAGCAATCTTGGGACTTAAGAAGTGGAATCAACAGGATAACTCAACTGAATTGGTCGCAGCTCTAACCCTGGACTGTCTCCTTATTACTGATAACAACCAATTTTTGCTCCATTGTTTGAATTCACTTCTACCATTTTAATTATTATTTTTGTAGTTGATAATATTCTCACTATTGGAAAAGATCCTGAATAGTTGTTAAGAAATTGTTTGTTAGGAGTCCAGTCTGAATAGTCCTCGTGGGAACGATACTCTACTTATCACTTTATTACTTGTCGACCACGTATACTTGCGTGTGCGTTGGGAACACAAGTTTTTGGGTGATGTTTGGCATTTTATGCCTATATTTCCTTAATATTTCCTCACGTTTGAGTACTTTGTTCGCCCATTTTTCTAGCTGACGAATGTGATTTTGCACTAATTTTGTGTCGTGTGACTTGTAGGATTTTGTGAGGTGCAATTGGAGCTTTGAAGAGCATAATCGAGCAAGAAAAGATTGAATTTGGATTGAGGATTGGATCGAGCACACGAAGGCACGGAAAGAAGCAAGCTGCGAACGACGAAAGCAGGAAATTAGCCTGGCGCTATAGGTGGCGCGGGGCGCTCACTACAGCGCCCAGTGTGAGCGCGGTTTGGCCCGCGAGGCGCCCACTGCAGCGCGCAACTTTCTTCCGCATTTTGGGACGCGCGGCATGGCCGTTACGTGCAAGATTCGACGTCCTCTGCTTGGTTCCACGCGGGTTGAGGTGTGGGGCACCAGCTATAGCGCTCTTGGAGCGTTTTTGGATTTCCTATTTCGTCTAGGCTTAGGCGTAACTATATGCTAGGCTTTTGTAAACATTATAAATACTCTTCTACTTAATTTTTGGGAGGTTCAGACTTTGGAGCAAAGTGGAGAGCTCATAACACCTTGAACAAGGGTTTTTCTTCCTTCCATTAATTTATTACATCATTATTTCATTATTTCATCAAATCCTTGTGTTGTTATTATGAGTAAGCGTAGCTAAATATATCGTTCTAGGGTTGGAGCAAATTCATGAAGGTTGAGGTTTGAATGTTGATTTTCATGAATTGAACTCCAATTACAGATTGTATATTCTTTCTTGATCATAATTGTTTGATTATAACGGCCGAATAATTGAACACTATCTACGGTTCTTAGATTGAACTCGACAGAGGGAATTTATGAACGCACATAAGAAAGAATAGGGCTTGATTGTGAACCTGGGCATCGGAGAATCAATTTGTGGGTAGGACAGACATATACCTATTCACATTGCTTAGTTAAATATAGAGTTCGTTAATGCGTGCATGTGATTTAAATCCATAGACATATAGGCGTTAGAGTAGCTTGCATAGACCGTAAAGAATCGGCAGGTTTTTACGGGTACAATTACCATGTTAGCTAGCAATCTTGGGACTTAAGAAGTGGAATCAACAGGATAACTCAACTGAATTGGTCGCAGCTCTAACCCTGGACTGTCTCCTTATTACTGATAACAACCAATTTTTGCTCCATTGTTTGAATTCACTTCTACCATTTTAATTATTATTTTTGTAGTTGATAATATTCTCACTATTGGAAAAGATCCTGAATAGTTGTTAAGAAATTGTTTGTTAGGAGTCCAGTCTGAATTGTCCTCGTGGGAACGATACTCTACTTATCACTTTATTACTTGTCGACCACGTATACTTGCGTGTGCGTTGGGAACACAAGTTTTTGGGTGATGTTTGGCATTTTATGCCTATATTTCCTTAATATTTCCTCACGTTTGAGTACTTTATTCGCCCATTTTTCTAGCTGACGAATGTGATTTTGCACTAATTTTGTGTCGTGTGACTTGTAGGATTTTGTGAGGTGCAATTGGAGCTTTGAAGAGCATAATCGAGCAAGAAAAGATTGAATTTGGATTGAGGATTGGATCGAGCACACGAAGGCACGGAAAGAAGCAAGCTGCGAATGACGAAAGCAGGAAATTAGCCTGGCGCTATAGGTGGCGCGGGGCGCTCACTACAGCGCCCAGTGTGAGCGCGGTTTGGCCCGCGGGGCGCCAGCTATACGGCACCTGGAGCGTTTTTGGAAGTCCTATTTCGTCTAGGCTTAGGCGTAACTAATTGCTAGGCTTTTGTAAACATTATAAATACCCTCCTACTTAGTTTTTGATGAGGGGGAGATTGAGGCCGAGATTTTGGAGAAGAGGGGAGGATCCCTAGATGTCTTCTAAACAAGTTCTTCCTCTATTTCTCTTATTCTTCTCCTTAATTCTATAGTTTGTTCGTTCTAGGGTTAGAGTAAATACATGAAGGTTGATGTTTGAAAGTTGAATTCTTCCTATTGATTTACCATTGCAGATTGTTTATTCTTTCTTGAGCCTAATTTTTTGGTTATTGAGGCCTGATAATTGAACACTATCTATGGTTTACCAGTTGAACTCGACAGAGGGAACTTGTGAATGCAAATAAGAAAGAATAGGGCTTGATTGTGAACCTGGGCATCAGGGAATCGATTTATGGGTAGGATAGACATATACATATTCGCCTGACTTAGCTAAATATAAAGTTCTTTAATGCATGCATGTGATTTAATTCCATAGAAATATAGGCATTAGAGTAGCTTGAATAGACTCGTGAAGAATCGACAGGTTTTCACAAATATAATTAACCTGTTAGTTAGCAATCTAGGAAATCAAGAAGTAGAATCAACTGGAAAACTCAACTGGATTGTTCGTAACTCTGACCCTGGACCGCTCTCTTTTATTGATAACAACCTAGAATTTGCTCTGTTACTTGATCTCAATTACTTGTTTTAATTATTAGAATTAGTTAGTAAAAATCTCAACCATTGGAAAAAGATCCCTGAATAGTTCTTAGGAAATTGTTTGCTAGAATTCAGTCGTAACAATAGTCCTCGTGGGAACGATACTCGATTTATCACTTCATTACTTGTCGACCACGTATATTTGCGTGTGCGTTTGGGAGCAACAAGTTTTTGGCGCCGTTGCCGGGGAATTTAAAATCAAAATTAAAAAAAAAACTACCCGGTTCAAAGGCCTTCCCGTGGAAAAGAACCGAGGCCATAAGAAAAACTACGGGGTGGATGACATGTACCACTACAAAGCCTATAAAGAAAATATTTTTGCATTTTTTCTAATAAAACAAAAAAAAATACTTAAAAAAAAAAATAAAGTGTCAAGTGACAAAAGAAAAATCCTAACGGTACATGCATCCCCAACCTCAAAAATAAAGGGGAGTTCCCCTACCCCACACTTAAATCAAGCAATGTCCTCAGTGCTAAAAATAAGAAAGTGCAAGGGTAAAGAAAACTTCCCTGAGGGCCAATCAGCCTAGCCGTTGGCGCTAGCATCCTCCAAGCTTCCGTATAACATGAGGTACTCAGACTTCCCCCAACAGGTCATCAATATTAGGCAGGGGTCAGGACACCCCACACTTAAACTCGACATTACATGAACCTGCAATCCAAAGAACCACCCAAAGTAATATACAACCATAATAATAAAAATAAAAATAAATAAAAGTAAAGCAAGCAAATTGGGTTGCCTCCGAAGAAGCGCTTGATTTAACGTCGCGACACGACAAAGAAAACTTCATCACTTTTGTCTCCACCTTGAACTGATGAATTGTCTCCCCAACTTCGCCTCAAGCTTACGACTATGGTATTGGGGTGGTGGCAAAAATACAAAAGGACCAAGTAACCATTGTCGCATTTTACACTTCTTGGCCTTTAAATGAGGGATATCATTTTTTCTCCTCGGCATCGCAAACTTTAAAATAAAGGCACCTTGTTCCTCCTCCTTTGGTTTCTTCATAGGCTCGGGTGTCTCAATTTTCATGTCACCATCCAAACACAATGTTGAAAAATGATTGGAATGAGGTCCAATGCGCTTCAATTCTAAAATTGCATTACTTTTGACACCCTCACTTGCACAAACACTAGAGTCCTCAAATATGATGTTTTCTACTATTTCCTCACTTGACTCCAATGTAATTTTGTCAACCTTGGCATCATCAACTAATATTGGGTCGAATGGTAGGAATTCCACTTTATGCTCCTCAAATTAGCTTCGAAGCTCTTCTATCTCAAATCTACTTTCCACGACAACTGATAATTGGGCATTAGACACCTCAACCATATCACTCAAATTCGCCTCCAAGTCGTGAATAGTCAAGCCAAATTTGTCGATCTCTTGCCTGAGCACAACCCTTTCTTCCATAAATTGCCTCATCATATTTGTAAGTTCACTTCTAAAATCCCCATATGCTTCTAAAAGGTTGGCTTGATCCATTAGAAATTTTTGGCTCACGACCTGCACTTCTTCATTCCTGTCAGACTCACAAACATTGTTAAAAACATCACACACATTGATAGAGGAAGGAGTATGACACTTGGGACAAGAATTACACAGACCACCATACAATTTGCAACAATTCCAATCAAAGGTTGTAAAAAATTCACATAACCAATCCCGCAGGGTTGAAAGACTTGGACAGTTTTCCCACAAGTGAGTTCCTCCACAAAGTAGACAGAGGTCATCAAAATTTGAGCAACAATCATTCGACCAATTTTTATTAAAAGATGTCATGATAAGACAAGTAACACAATACTAAACTAAACAAAAAAAATTAAACCTGAATAGAAAATAATAAATCGTTCAAAAAGAAAACAGTCAATAATTTAGTCCCCGGCAATGGCGCCAAAAACTTGTTGCTCCCAACGCACACGCAAGTATACGTGGTCGACAAGTAATAAAGTGATAAGTAGAGTATCGTTCCCACGAGGACTATTCAGACTGGACTCCTAACAAACAATTTCTTAATAACTATTCAGGGATCTTTTCCAATAGTGAGAATATTATCAACTACAAAAATAGTTATTAAAATGGTAGAAGTGAATTCAAACAATGGAGCAAAATTTGGTTGTTATCAGTAATAAGGAGACGGTCCAGGGTTAGAGCTGCGACCAATCCAGTTGAGTTATCCTGTTGATTCCACTTCTTAAGTCCCAAGATTGCTAACTAACATGTTAATTGTACCCGTAAAAACCTGTCGATTCTTTACGGTCTATGTAAGCTACTCTAACGCCTATATGTCTATGGATTTAAATCACATGCACGCATTAACGAACTCTATATTTAACTAAGCAATGTGAATAGGTATATGTCTGTCCTACCCACAAATTGATTCTCCGATGCCCAGGTTCACAATCAAGCCCTATTCTTTCTTATGTGCGTTCATAAATTCCCTCTGTCGAGTTCAATCTAAGAACCGTAGATAGTGTTCAATTATTCGGCCGTTATAATCAAACAATTATGATCAAGAAAGAATAAACAATCTGTAATTGGAGTTCAATTCATGAAAATCAACATTCAAACCTCAACCTTCATGAATTTGCTCCAACCCTAGAACGATATATTTAGCTACGCTTACTCATAATAACAACGCAAGGATTTGATGAAATAATGAAATAATGATATAATAAATTAATGGAAGAAAGAAAAACCCTTGTTCAAGGTGTTATGAGCTCTCCACTTTGCTCCAAAGTCTGAACCTCCCAAAAATTAAGTAGAAGAGTATTTATAATGTTTACAAAAGCCTAGCAAATAGTTACGCCTAAGCCTAGACGAAATAGGAAATCCAAAAACGCTCCAAGAGCGCTATAGCTGGTGCCCCACACCTCAAACCGCGTGGAACCAAGCAGAGGACGTCGAATCTTGCACGTAACGGCCATGCCGCGCGTCCCAAAATGCGGAAGAAAGTTGCGCGCTGCAGTGGGCGCCCCGCGGGCCAAACCGCGCTCACACTGGGCGCTGTAGTGAGCGCCCCGCGCCACCTATAGCGCCAGGCTAATTTCCTGCTTTCGTCGTTCGCAGCTTGCTTCTTTCCGTGCCTTCGCGTACTCGATCCAATCCTCAATCCAAATTCAATCTTTTCTTGCTCGATCATGCTCTTTAAAGCTTCAATTGCACTTCATAACAACCTACAATCATACGACATAAAATTAGTGTAACATCATGCTCATCAACTAGAAAACGTGCGAATAAAGTATCCAAACGTGAGGAAATATTAAGTAAATATAGGCATAAAATGCCAAACATCAATAGAACTTCAGTCCAGGGCCATATTGACTGAATTTCAGTCCTTAAATATAGAACTTCAGTCCAGGGCCATATGGACTGAAGTTCAGTCTTTAAAGATAGAACTTCAGTCCAGGGCCCTATGGACAGAACTTCAGTCGATGATCAGAACTTAAGTCAATGCTTACCCAAAAATGACATCTAGTGTAAGACCAAAGAAAATAGTGGCTTCAAATTAAATACCGGTATTAAAAATGGCCGCTGGGCGAAATTTTTACAGTAGGAATTGGAGAATCACTTATGATCATCATAGAGAAGCTCCATACGAAATATTTCCGATCACAACATGATCACCATTGGGATGATCCGACAATTATTGTACTCCCAGATACAGAAATCAAGTCTAGCCGGATATATATATTAATGAAGGCGGGATTCCAGGGGTTTAATTTGCATTATCACGACTCTTAACAGTTAAGCTTTACAGAGTAATAACATATTTTCTTTAAAGAAATATTCTTAGTCCTTATAATCACTATATAAACTACTTTCCCCTCCATTTGTAACGTTAACCCATCTAATTTTTTTTTCACATTCAATAAAACACACACACACACTATCTCTCTCTCTCTCACACACACACACTTTATTATTTACTTTACAGTTATATGTCAAGCTTTGTTGCCAGAATTTCTGATCACACATATAAGAAATTTTATTTACTCGTTTATTTATTACTTTACCGTCTATGATTTCTTTATTCTAATTATGATAATAACGGATAGTTTTGATACAATTATATTGTTGGTTGTCTAAATAAAAATTTAATTGCTTGATCTATTAAATTGATTTTTAGGTTAAACAGTTTGGCACCCACCATAGGGTCTAGACAATTATTAATTGTTCCAAGATTCGTTGATTCTTCACTTGTTCTTTGCCTAAGTTGTTTATCATGTTAGGAATAACGGAAATATATTCAAAGGATAGGTGTGTGGATCGGCAGGGGCGGACTCACGTAGGACTAAGTGAGGTCAGCTGAACTCGCTTCCTCAAAAAATTATACTGTGTACATAGGTATATTAGGTCTGCCTTCGAAAAAAGTACATATAAAATTTAAATTTGAACTCACTTAAGCAAAAAAAGGTGATTTAGCGAAGGTCCAGAGTTTTGCATACTATTTTCAATTTTTTGAACCCACTTGATGAAATTTTTGGGTCCGAATAATTAAAATAATTTTTTATCAAAGGAGGTGACCACACTACATAACCGAGTAATACAAAGGAGGTGGCGAGTTTGATAATAATCAATATAGTAACACATTACTAATTAGCCAAAGTTTTCTTTATAAATCTCGTGTAATAAAATTTATTAGGAGTAACTAAAAAAATCTAATAAGTAATAGTAATAAATTAAGGTTTTGTTTTAACACGATTACATGCTTGACTCCTTCAGCTATCATGTTCCTTGGTTTATTTAAGTTGATCATGCAAGATGTGAGTATCACTTCTATTGCGAACATAATAGAGTGAATGTGAAATATAAAAAGAACTCTTTCTTTTGTACTTGGGATTATTATTAAAAGAAGCTAGAATACTATTTTAGCACAAAAACTATTTATTTTAGTCATGATATTTGAACATGGCATAGTTTTTTTACCAATTCTTTTTTAGAAAGTGAATGCATTCGTTCATATACATACGCGAGAAGCAGTAAAAAGAAATAAAACTGGTTCTATCTTCTTTACTGAAAGTTTCGTGTAGCGATTTGAATGAAAGGAATTAAGAAGTCATGAAGAATCCTTTTTTGAGAAAATGAATTTAATTAATTCATATATGTACGCTAGGAAGCATTCAGAAAACATTAAAATTGGTGTTCTTGTTCATCAATGAAAGTCTCTTGAGAAGATTTAACTAAAAGACCCTCCAAAAATTTGACTTAACTAAATAATTTTTTCTTTTCTTTTTGATTTATTTTTTGGAGGAAAAATGTTAAGTGTGGTTAAATTGGAGTTGGAGGCTAGATTAAAAATAGAAAAACTAGTGGGTAAAAGTGCATATTACAGAAAAATAAATAAACATAACCAAACCGGGTCATTTTATCGGGTCAAAAAAAATAAAATTGGGTAATCAGAAAAGGGTTCTTCTTTGCTCGCACCTCTTCAAATTTTTCGAACCGATTTCATGTCCCTTCATAAGTTTCTCCTAAACGATTTCGTCTCTCATCCAACTATTTAACAATTTTTTCGAAGATTTGAAGTAGCAGTTGAAGAATTTCTAGAAATCCTTTCTTCAGGTGAGCAACCTTAATATCATTGCATTTTTGTTCTGATTCTCATACAAGTCTTAGAACTTATGAAGAAACGTCAATGGTGTTTTTTGAAGAAATTTTTATTTTTTGTTTATTGTTCTTTTCAATTTTTTCGTTTTTATTTTATATTGCTGTTTACTTTGTGTTGATTGCTTTTGTATGCAGATAAAGTAATGGAAGGGCTGAATCAAATCAATACGGCTGCTCGAAGCGGTAAATATTAAAAGAAAGAGGCTAGTAAGCAATCTGAAGAAGATGACAGTGTTAGACAAATTCTTGAAACTGATGTTGCTGAATTGGATAAACATTCAGCAGAAGGTGACAATCAACCTCCAAGTGGTGCAAGAGATGAAACTAAATTTGCTGAACTTGATAAACATCCAAAAGCAGAAGACAATCAACCCATAAATGGTGGACTTCCTGAAAGTGCTAATAATCCAGCAACAGATGACAATCAATCTCCACTCGTTGAAGCTGGTTTAATGGATGCTGAAGTTGTTGTAAAAGAACACCAGATTCAAACGACCGTAAAGGATCACTCTACAAAAGATATTGTGGTGGAAGAGGCCTAAGTGGAACCCCAAACTGAGGATGTTTTGGCTGAAATCGACGCTTTTCAAGCGGATGAACTCTCCGATGCAGGGAAAGATAATGAAAGCATGGATGATAGTGGTGTTGATGATGGACAAAGTTCTGCCGCTCGTGATGAAGAAAATAGAGAGCAATCGGGAGAAGAAGAAGAAGAAGAAGAAGAAGAAGAAGAAGAAGAAGAAGAAGCAGCAGCAATTGATGAAGAAACTGATCAAGAAGGGGATAAAGCAAGGGAGCCTGAGTGTGAGTTGGACCGTTTATCAGTTCCTCGATGCATCAAGGAAATCAACGTTCAAAGGTATCGACTTAAAACTTGGCTTGATGAAATTACATCATTTCCAGCGAAGATATCTGTTCAATCTAGCATTAAAAAATTGTATTTATTTAAAAAATTGTTGAAAACCTTAAAATTAGAAAAGAAATTTAAGGAGACTGTATTTAGGAAGTTCTTTGAAATGTCTCAATTTTGGCAATTCAATGGACAGATGATTCACTCCCTACTTCTTTATAGAATAAAGGATAAAAAGCGTCGGGAGGTTTGGTTCTTGGTAGATGGGAAGCCAGCTTGTTTTGGGCTTAGGGAGTTTGCTCTAATGACTGGTTTGAAGTGTGGGTAAAACCCAGCGATAAAGCAAAGAAAAAGGTTGTGAAGAAAGGCGAGGAATTTTATGAAAAAGTAACTTGAAAACCATCCACTGAGGTGAATGTTAAAGTGACATCGTCGAGGTTGGGGAGGGTGTTGAAATCTAGCAGAAGATCTGAAAAAGAAGAATAGTTGAAGATGTGCCTTTTCTGGTTTCTCCACACGATGTTGATGGCAAAGGATACTTCAAAGTTTGTTGAGAAGGAATTGATTTGTATGATTGATGATCTGGAGTTCTTCTCCAAGTATCCATGGGGCAGGTTGTGCTTCGAGCTGACGATTGAATATTTGAAGCTCAAGCTTGACATGGCCAAGTATTATAAAATCCTTAGTGAAAGGAAAACCACCTGGATATGCTCTTTTTGGCTTCCCCTGGGCATTTTTGGTAAGTTTATAATAAACAAATAGTTAGTTGATTGTGAACTTTTCATTTTTCGTAGTCCGATTAAATCTTTTATCTTATGCCTGGGTCAATGAAGTATTTCCTACCATTGGAAGGAGAGCTGCACTGACAGATCAATATACTATGCCGTGCCCTCGGATGGTCTAATGGTACGTAAAAGGGTGCCTAAATCCTTCGATCCATTTATGGAAGGAGAAAATAAAATTAAGGTAACGTTGCGCTATTTTCATGTCATTTAATATTATTATTCAAACTGTAAGAAACTAATTTGCTTGACTTCTATCCAGATCGTGCGCCCTTACTTATTCTCTACTGATCAAGAAGTGAGATCGGGGTGGGAGGATTTATATGTGCCCTATGCAGATGAAGTTGAAGATGGGTCGGTGGATGCCCTTAGGGCTGAACTTGAAGGAGCCACGGCAATCAAGAAGACTGCACTTAATCCTTATGGTGAAGGTGATATGGATGTAGATGGTGAAGAAGATGCAAGAGGCGATGAAGATATTGGTGGAGATCATACAGGAATTTTTGGTGAAGGTGCAGGTCTTTCAAGTGGTGGTGTCAGTGCTGCAAGTCCTTTTTGCATGTTGTGCTCGATAGGCTGACATCAATAGAGGACAAATTGGTTGATGTTGCTAAGATTCTAGCGGTACAACTGAAGAAGACAATATGCAAATGCTTGTACCGTCTTTCTGCGTGGTTGATGAGGCACATGAAGAGGAAGGCAATGGACCGTGGTAATGCTGCAAAGACCACTATAATTCTGAGAAAGAAGTGTATATTTGATGAAGTGGTTGCTACTGTCAGTGCCACCAGTGTCAGTTCCACCAATGCCAATGCAGTTGATGCCAGTGCCAATGCAGTTGATGCCAAGGTAGTTGATGTCGATGTCATTGCCAATGCCAATGTCAACGCCAATGCAGCTGATGCCAATGCCAATGCAGTTGATGTCACCAATGTGAGTGATAATGAACTGCTGATGAAAAATGGGGAGGATGCTGAGGAACAGTTTTTTGAAGCAGAGGATGCGTCCCATGTCGAATCGAAATCAAACTTGAATGGAAAAGTTGGTCAAGATCCCGAAGAAATTATGTCGGGTGTATTGGAGAGTCATGACAAAGAGTGTATTGAAAAAGATGAGAACAAAGATTGATTTGTCAATCTTTAAAAGATTGTTGTAATATTTTTATTTTAATCTTGTTTGAGTGTTAAAAAATTATCGCTGATGATTATTTTTTAAATCTTGTTTGAGTGTTAAACAATTGTAGTTGAGAATTATTTTTTAAACTTTGTTTGAGTGTTAAACAATTGTAATTGAGAATTATTTTTTAAATCTTATTTGAGTGTTAAAAAGTTGACAATATTTTTATTTTAATGTTGTTTGAGTGTTAAATAATTATAGTTGAGGATTATTTTTTAAATCTTGTTCGAGTGTTAAAGAGTTGACAATGTATTTTGCTACTGTTTAAAATAAGCTTGCATAGGAATGATCGCTGCTAACTAAATAATTTATTAAATTGTGAACTATAGTTGTTGATTGCATATTGTAATAGGTCGATTATAGATATGAAAATAAATATTTATAGTGGCAATTTTATTTTTTCGGACAACTAGTAATAAAACTATAAACTACTTTACATGGTCAACACTAGACAGTTATTGGATTTATATTTGTACTATCGAAAATATTGTGTTGGTATAAGTTGGAAGCTTTTCGCGCATAGACCAAATGTGCATAGACTAAAGATAAAATAATATTTCAACCAATCAAAAAATAGATGACGTATATTAATAGACGTGTATCTTAGCCCATACGCAAAGTAGATTGTTCGGTGGATAATAGGCGTTGTGAAGTGTGACAAAGCAGCTGGTAATGCATTGCCCAAAGCAAGTATTGTCAAGTCAGAGCCGTTTTTTTTTTTTTTTTGAAACTAAAAGACTTGATTAAAGGTGCCTATTTTGTTTGTAATCATTAATTAAGAAGTGACCCTTGCATTTAATTTGTGTCTTTTCACTAACCTTAGCAACTCTTTATTTCTATATAAACCCCTCAACATTGTGTGCTTTTTCCACTTCATTTTCAATACAATTTTTTCTGCATTAAAACTATCAAAAGAAGTTTCCAAATGGCCGGACCATCCAAGAAGCGTGATATCTACTGGGAGTTAGCCATTCTTCAAACAGAGGTTACTTAACTATGGGAGTATTTGAAGAGGCTTGAAGACAGAACATGGGCAAAGGCGCAAGCGAGGGAGAATCAGGTCAGAGCAGTCAACGCAAGACTTGATGCAATTAATGCACCACCAGCGCCAGAGGCAAACGTCATAGAGGAAGATGCAAGTCCACCAGGTTCACCAAATGCACACTGGATATGGTTGAAGAATCCCTACCAAATTCACCAAATGCACTAGGTTCACCAAATGCACCAGCTTCACCAGATGGACCACTAGATATGGTTGAAGAATCCCCACCAAGTTCACCCAATGAACCAAACTAGTCGTTCGTTACTTGTTGTTTATGTTTTAGTGGTATTTTCTTTTTGTTGTTGTTTATGTTTGAATGGTCTGGTTTTTATTGTTTATATGTTTTAATGGTCTAGACCTTTTAATTATGTAATGTTGCTTCAGTTGGTAATATTAGTTTCAGTTGTGTTTTGATTATCCATCGTTGCGGTCTATTGATATTGTTCATCTCCGTGTTAAAGTTTAATTATGTTGTAATTTTGATTGTCTACCAAGTATAGACTATTAGATAAATTGTGGAAACACAGAAAAAGTTATTATAGTTAACAGTAATCAAACCAATAAAATAACTAAATTACTAGAGAAAATTGCTATCACATTAACAAAATTAACTAGACCGACCATCCCCATTTAGGCATTTACAGACTAAACTAAGTGGAAGATACGAATCAACCTTAATTCGGTCTATTATACACTTATCGAAAAGCTGAGCGTTGAGGTTTTACCTTTCAGGATATTATCACACGTGCGTTTGGCATTTAGGGATTGTGATGTTTGGGGTTTAGGGTCTAGGATTCACACGCTTGGAGTTTGGGGTTTGGGCTCTATGATTAAGGTAGATTATTTTGGCTTGTAGGTATATTATCAACGATCCAAATTACAGTGTTTTTTTATTGTCAACATTGCTCAGGTTGATAATATACGCTCATGATTTTACTTAAAATAATATAAAAACTCTATGTTAAACATTAGTAAGGGATAATTTTGTAATCTACGAACTAGGAAACCACTAACATGACAATTTTGTTGCATAATGTACCTTAATGATGGTCAATAGCATTGATAATGCGTGTCATTGGATAACAAATATAACATAATGTGTACTAATGTTAAGGTTCTGAGAAAGCAAGACATCTTTCTCTAAGCATGGAAGAAGATCACATTACTTAAGAAGAAGATCATAATGTGAAAAACAAGAAATGTTAGTGGCACATGATCATAATCTTCTTCCCAAGTTAATCTGATGTGCCAATTCTGAGAAATAATCTCCATTTTCCTTATTTTCCCTCAGTTACCCCTGTCCCCATGGACAAAAAGTAATCAAGTAGTCTGTTCCAATACATGTAAATAATGAATTTTTATCAAAAGGATAAGTATAAGCTCTAGTATACATGTCCCTGAATTTCAAAGAGTACTTGTTAGATTTGCAAGTCTATGGAGTAGCATATGCACCTGTTCAACACAAATCATCCCGATGAAATGCCAGACATCCACTTTTGCACCCAATGACTTTACCATTTGGATCTTTTACTTCTAACTCTTCTTGATGATAGCAATGTGTATCGTTCAAATTCAGTGAACACAATACACAATGACAATCGGGTCTATTTAAAAGGGTAATTGTGACTTAGTAGATTAAAATCATCGACTAAACAATAGAGTAAAAATCTTTTCCTCCCCTCCAGTGATCACGTCCAATTATGTCCTACAAAAAGGACTAAGCGGTCGCGGCAAATATAGCTCGGCACTTAAAGTCCCGAGGTCGAATCCCACAAAGAACACAACTCCTTAGTCTAGCTAAATTATCTACTCAACTAACTTCAAGAAAATATCTTTGGTTTGGTTTGTTGCTATTAACTACTTAACAATAAAGTAAATAACAAATATAGAAAGATAGATTTGATTCAAGAGATGGAAAGCCTAGGATTGATTTTCCCAACTCCTAACTAGTGCTAAAGTATTGTGATATCAATTTCCCCTAACTCTTCCTATTGAACAAGTGCTCCAAGTTTACAACTACCCACTTCCGTTAAGTAATCATAACTTTCATTAATTAACTATTCCAATTAACTAATGAAGATAGGGAGGACTACACTTCCTATTGAACAAGTGCTCCAAGTTTACAACTACCCACTTCCGTTAAGTAATCATAACTTTCATTAATTAACTATTCCAATTAACTAATGAAGATCGGGATTTCTCTTTGGTGCTACCATATATCATATCTGGAGCGAGAGGAACCAACGCAGATTTCAGATGACACAACGAGATAAAATTGACAGAGTCAAGGAGATCAATATGTAAGTTCACATTGCGGGACAAACTCACCCTGCCTGGAGGAGGACCTTGGACCAGCTCAATTACTTTCCCTTTTAGTTTAATATAGTGTTCTCAAAGATGTAACTAGAAGACAGAATCCTAGAGTTCTGTTCCTTGTTAGTTATTATAGTTATACTTTGGTTTTTTTTGTCCAACTCTAGAGTCAAAAAGAGTTGGTCTGTGTATAACGTTACTTGGTTGAATAGAAGATAGGGAGGACTACACTTATGGTTCACAGTAAGGATTAATATTCTTAATTCACCGTTTTGACAACCTAAGCAATGCCTTTGTTTTAGGTTGAAATACTGCTATGTGTTTAACCCTAACTCATGAATCTATTCCTAGTAATTACAAGAATAAATGGCACAATTAATTAGGGATCCTACCAATTAATAGCAAACAATCGTAAACAACATAGATAGCAAGAATTAACAAGATTCATTAATAACACAACAATTATCATCACACAAGTATATGAAGTGGGTCAATCAACCTTAGAATGGGTGATTTAGCCACTCATAGTCATGTTCTAACGCAAGAAATAACTATAATCATGTAAAAATCATAATAAGATGGAAAGATGAATGAAGAGCCTTGAATCTTGATCTCCTCTCTTCCTTGCCTCCTTTGGATGTAGAATTGGTCAAAAATTCTGATTTAGGGCTTTTATACCGTCCCCAAGACCACACAAGTCGGGAATCCAAAATAAAGTTGGAATGAGAATGTCGGAATTTTGAGCCTACGACGCCGCACAGTGTATTGCGCAGTACGGTGTCGTAGGCCAATTTCTGCAGGATTTCAAAATTTCATGTTCTCTGAATATCGCCCCTGTTGCGCCGCACAGCTGGCGCAACAAGCTTAATTTACTCTCCAATTTTCTTTTGTTTTTTTTTCTCCAGGCCTTGGTTCGCTCGACCCTCGGGCTTCTACTCAGACTTCAAAACCCTTGTTTTCACTAAACTTTGCTCCACGAACGCTTATATCATCAATATAATTTTTACAATATGAAACACCCCAAATGAGAGAAATTTAGCTCTAAGTGCTAACAAATATGACAAGTAGAAACATGAATACAAGGCGAAAGTATAGGAAATATAGTAATATATAGCCTCGTATCAACCAGCCACCAATTGTGAACTGTGCAAGGGTTATTGGTGGAATACCACCACTACCGTTGCATTTTATTTGGCCGGTACCACAATCTCCACTAAGACAAGTAAAATTTCTATCGTATTTGACGCAAATGTATCTTTCCCACACTCTAACTGACCATGATTTTTGTACCCTTAGAGTTATTGAAGCATTTGATGCTAACACATATCTTGTATTAGTTTGTGCTTCTTGACCAGCTTGTGTAGCTGGCCAAATTGTATTAAAGCGCTTATTCTTTATTAGGAACTTTTTTGCATGAGAGCCTGCATAATTAATGTCAGTAGTTTTACGTACAAGCATAAACATATATATACAATCATATAAATTGTAGTGTACACAAAACAAGGAGTCGTGGAAAAACTTACCAACACTGGGTGTTCACCTAACAATAGCAATTAATCATGGTAAAGTGAATTAATAAAGAGAGAATGTATATTAATTGACCATGATTGAGTGATAATAGCGTATTTGTAAACAAATAGTATGTATTTATTGATTGGGTGTATACACCCTGTGTGGGTAAGTATTTACTAGGAGTTGTTTTCACTTGTCTTTCTCTATAGATACTGAAAAAGTGAAAGGAATAATAGTAGCTTTTGACCAATAACAACTGATTAAGCTAGAGGGATAGGCAAAAAAAAAAAAAAAACCATAGATGAAGAACACCAAAAGGATGGCAGCAATGGAGAAATTTACGCTAATTTTTTTTTTTGGAATTTTTAGTCAAAGATTTTATCGTCTGAATAATAATAGACATGAATTGATTATATTGGGTATGTTGTTATTGTTATTGTAGCATAGAAGAGTTAAATTGACACGACCCGGAATCCGGTTAGGCCGTGCGGGCACCCGACATCTTCCCCGAGACCCGTCGGGCGAACCCTTACCAATTAAATTAGGAAAATAAATATAACAATTCACAAATAAGGACAAGACTTAAAAGAAATCACAGACATACTAATACCTCTAAGCTGTACAAAAGAAATTACAGCTGACTACCCAACATACTAGGTTTAGGGTTATCCAGACTAGACACCAGAGAGTATAAAAGAAGACAGACACCTCCTGAAGGGAGCAAAATACAGCAGAAATAATAACCAATAAACTGGTGGCCATCCGGAATAAAAGGTGGCTCACCCTGACAGTTGAAGTCATCTTCGCTCCTGAACAACGTGGCGAAATCAATCCTGGAGCGAACCTGCCGAAACGAAATAGATAGAAAAGAAACAAACAACAAACAAGGGTGAGTCAAAAAGACTCAATAAGTGAGGCGGACTAGCCACCTCAAGGAATAGGATAGCTAGCCAGGGAGAAGAAACATATAAACCAAATTCCTCTTATTTAAATTATGAAAAGGCAGAGCCAAATAATAACTAGAAATATGTATGGAATCACAAGCTCATTAACAACCAGTAACGTAAGATAACCAGAACATATAGGTATCCCGAACATATCAACAATCAGAAATACATCTTATTGCGGGGTGCAACCCGATCCATATAATTATCCTGTTGCGGCATGCAACCTGATCCATATATTTATACCGTTGCGGCGTGCAACCCGATCCATATATTCATCATGTTGCGGCGTGCAACCCGTCTCGGGACTCTCATCGATTACCGATAAGTATATGCAATGATGATCCTTCACCGGCTCGGGACTCTCATCGATTACCGAGAAGTATATGCAATGATGACCCTTCACCGGTGCGGGACTCTCATCGCCAACCGGAAAGTATATGCAATGTTAAAAACCAGAGTGCAATGCTCATATGCTTAATGCAATACCAACAACAGGGCATAACATACAATATACAATGTAAATTCAAAGCTAAGGCGTAATGAGTACGCCTATCGGCAGCTACACACGTAAGGAACACGTGGTAGAAAATCCACAAGGCCAGGTGCCTCCAAAGAAATGGATATAAATACTTACCTCGTTCCGAAGTTAGTACAGCCACTCAATAACCGCTTTGTCCTTTGGGTTCATTGCAAAACGATCCCACTCTATTCAATAAGCAGAAAAATATATCAAATTAGGCTAAAGGCTTCATTCCTCACATCTAGGCCTGGGCATCGAGCGAGCGAGCCGAGCCCGAGCCGAGCCTAACCGAGCCCGAGCCGAACCGAGCTTTATACATAGTGAGCCGAGCCGAGCTCGACCGAGCTTTGTTAGAGTTTGACCGAGCCCGAGCTGACTTTTTTTCTAGTGTCCCCATACTTAATAATATAAAAAATAATATTTAAAATTTTCTTTTGATCATAATCATAGATATGGATAAAAATAATAGTTCATAAATTGTTAACTATTGCATTAAAATATTAAATAATACATAGACTTCTAATATTTTTTGGTAATTAAGCCTAATAAATGGAAGTTATATTTTAAAGATAAAATTACACAATTAATCAAGCTAATCGTGTCGAGCCGAGCTTTGACCGAGCCGAGCTTTATCGAGCTTTAACCGAGCCGAGCCGAGCTGAGCCAAATTTTAAATGAGACTGAGCCGAGCCGAGCCGATCTAAAAGGCAACCGAGCCGAGCGAGCTCCGAGCCGGCTCAGCTCTATGCCCAGGCCTACTCACATCTTAGGGCAATCCGGTTAGGAACCTGATACCCTATTCGCATACGCAATACGCAGGCCAGGCCTATGTGTAGAGTTTAAGGTCACGTAACCAAATCCTAAATAAATTACATTTATACGTTGCGCATAACTCACTGAGTACGAATATATAATCAATTTTATTATCGGGGTCCATTTGACCCTTTAAACTATTAATTGAACTTATTAAAACGATGTCTAATATTCCAAGTTTTACCGTCAAAACATATTTAAACATACGTAATAAACTCAAATAAAATATTAGGATCATTACCTGAATATTTCGGGGTAAAAATACTATTTTTCTCCGGCTCTTTTCGCATTTTTTGGCATTTTTTTTTGCATATTCTCTTTTGGTTTCAGTTTCAGTTTCTGTTTCGTTTCCTGGAATTGTAAGTCACTCTAAGGATTATATAATCCTTAGCTTAGCCGACATAGCCCATTCTCTTTCTTTCATTTCCTTTTTTTTTTTTTTGTCGTTTTATGTTTTCCTTTTTCATTTTCTTTTATTTATTTTATTTTCGCGATGAAAATTAAAACAGAATCCTATGATATTCGAAATAATTCTAACTTTTGTATACAAGTTATACAAAATATATGTAACACACTCACGAAGGCGGATCTCAAATCGGACTCCCTAAACTCAAGATGCGAATTTAAATGAAAAAAGATCAAATTATTTAACTTTCGGCATTTTAGCGGAAACTAGCCGAACAACATCGAAATTCACTTTCGAAAATTCACAAAAGTCACAAATAATCATAAGAACCTAATGGCGCTTTCAGATTTTGAATCGGAGCTCATTCGCCAAAACCGAGCTCGAAAATCTCTTTTTAATATTTATTGACAATAAAAACTGACACCTTTTTCCGATGCCTATCAAACGAGTTCTGATTTAGCTCAAATTTCACAGACAGGTCCTAATGGACCCTACGAATATTTTAAAATTATCGGCACACCAATCGGAGTCCTTACTTCCGAAACGACTGACCGAGGTCGTTTCATTCTCCTCCACTTATACTCTCTTTCGTCCTCGAACGGGCCTAAATCTAAAGAAAAATTCGTACAAATAGCAAAAGAACTTGCACGACCTTCATAAGCTACTTCACGGGTATTATTTTATGATTTCAGGATCAGAATTATAATACGCATATCGATCTTTTGGAATAAAGTATATCTGGATAATATGATAATACCATTACACAGCTTATTCTGACTAAGCTGATTCTTCCTCGATCACGAGAAGAGAGTTCTACATTTTCAAAACAAAGATACACGGAACTTTGGATGGATAACATGATTCAGCTGATAATCACCTCTTCGATATACCTTTCGATATAGAATAGGTCGATGGAACTAAGAATTAGCTTACGCTCTCACAGCGCCTTAGAGATTGAATATTTATATTCATTATTGGAGGAAGACTCATCCACTTAGAGCTTCAGCTCATACAGCTAAGTTGAATAAAAATAGTCATCCTCGCACAACCTGCTGGATTAAGGAAGACTTAGCTAAATAGAGAACGCAGGTCAGACCTGAGCTACCAAATTACTCTCTCGAGTTGCCAAACAGCTGCAACTCTCGAGTTCACAACTCCATATATTTTCTATAAGTACCACCGCCTAATGGATTAAATCAAAGGTCAAATGACGCCTCTCATTACCGTTACTAGCCTTGAAAAATAACAATGTGCTTACCCGGCCACCTTGACACGCACTCTGGCTCAACACAGGGAACATCACAAGAGGCTACTGACCGCCTAAGCTCAGCAGTACCAAACAAAGAAGAGATGGAAATGGACTGAGGATAGAAATTATTAGAGCTTTAGGAAGCTCTTCTTCTTGTTTATTTGGCTACCAGAGCTAGACTACTTACGAGTCGAGCTAGACTACTTACGAGTCAAGCTAGCCAAAGAATCACAATTGAAGAAATAGATATTAAATTAGCTCTATGGAAAAACATCCATGCCAATTTAACCTCCCAATAAGAAGGAAACTCTGACAATTTACCAGAAACCCTTTTATAACCCAGATAAGCTCATAGGATAACATGACTTTACTAGCATTTTGAACCAAGATGAGATACGTAGATCGAATATTACTTACTAATCAATTTGCACCGGAAGAAATGATAACACTTTCGGATGGTGACGAATTAGGATCCCATCATCCTACCAACATTGAATTTCAAGGTAAGAGGTAAACTGAATTGACATAATAACAGAAGGTGGCGTAACAAGATGCCAAGCAGAAAAATACCGATAATCACTCACAAATCTCTCACATTTAAACCAGATAAACTAGTAGGGTCATCATAAATGCCAGGAATAAATCATATCAGAAGCTCACCCTTCTACCGCAACCGATTCTTAATAGAAACGACATCAAAGGAAACCATCGAAACATGATAAGACACACCATTTCCAGATCGATCGAAAGAATCAAATCTTACTCACATTTAAGAGAAGAAGAAATACTCGGGTCTACTACATCGGATGCCTCAGCATCTTGTCAGACTGGCAGTTCATAAAACTGCCTCTGCGGCTGAACTAAGCCGCTACACTGATAATTACCTTCTGAAGAATAACATCCACCACGCTCTCAACCTTTACAAGATCATGGCATTTCTCTGGTTGATTGAGATCTAAATAAAATCCCCTGCAACTGTGCAGGTGCCTGACGAGAGAAAGGATGACTGCCTACTCGCCGGAGTAACGAAAAACTCTTTAAAGGATAGCCAGACTCACGACAATGATACCACATTTTCGCTGAAAAATAGAAGCTGGAAAGATTGTTGATAGCTGTAAAAAGAAGACTGAATCTGATTTTGATGAGCTACTGGCGCACTCTAAGAATCAAGTGACACAAGCTGAGATAATCTGGAAGGTGACCTCCCAAAATAATCAGAACCTTTACCTCCAAATGAGGTACCATGGTTACCCACCAGGGCCGTAGGATCTCTTACTTTCCCGCTCTAACTTATGGTATGCCTCGAACCTTCGGTCAATATTAACAACAACATCAAATAAAATCCAGACCTCAATTTCTCGAGCCATCTGAGATTTCAAGGAAAAATAAAGTTCATCAATAAATCTCTGAATCTCTCGAAAGGCTCATGAACTAGTTCTAATGCATATCCAACCATTCTATAGAATTCAATCTCATATTCTGAAACACTAACAGGCTAACCGACAGGCTACCCTGTCCAATCCACTCAAACTGGAAACACTTTTCATCTCGCTCACTACTCGAAAGGAACTTTCCACGAATCTAGAAGAAAAACCGAACCAAGTTAGCTAATAAGAGAGCGGCCCACCAATTCAAGGCTGGACCCTGAAACTGGTAAGCAGAATAATACACAGCATATTGCTCGAGATAACCAACAGCCTGAAGGATATGCTGACATCATTTTAATTTTAAAAAGAATCACAAGGTTTATCTGATGCATTGCTTAAGAATATCGGAAGGTTCAACCGCGTAAAATAATGCAACATCTTCGGACACTCGGACCGAACAGATACCTCAGCTGGCTAACCAGCCAGAACAATTAGAGGTCCAACACATACTACCTCCGGAATATAATTTACTGCAGCAATATTAAGAACTAGAAAAGGAGCTCCCTGAGATCGAACGTCTGCACATGCGGCAACCTAATAAGCTGCCTAGCGAATAATAGGTTTTTCCGATATCTGCGTCACTAAGATTCTCATAAAAGCATCGTAGAGAGCCAAGGGAACCACAAGGCCCTGCTCCCTTGCCCATCGCAAGCTTGTACAGCTGGGACCTCCGTAACTAGATCGTCAGCACGATAAAAAAAACTCTCGGGGCTTCGTCAGTGCTAGCTTCAGGCTAAACTGCTTCGTCTTGAATTCATATCGTTTACTGATTTGTCGCACGAGGGTTCACAATTACCACGAACGAATTAACGAAAATACTTTTGCATCCTAGACCGACGCACGATCAGAAATGAAGGAAGTGAAACTTCCTAAATGCCATCATAGCCTCTCGTAGATAAGTACGGACGTCTACGTACCCATCAGCGAGACTCTACTAGACACTGTCTTAGTCTGGATAGACTCTAAACCGGACTCTGATACCAACTGACACGACCTGAAATCCGATTAGGCCGTGTGAGCACCCGACATCCTCCCCTAGACCCGTCGGGCGAACCCTTACCAATTAAATTAGGAAAATAAATATAACAATTCACAAATAAGGACAAGACTTAAAAGAAATCACAGACATACTGATACCTCTAAGCTGTACAAAAGAAATTACAGCTGACTACCCAACATACTAGGTTTAGGGTTATCCAGACTAGACATCTAAAGAGTATAAAAGAAGACAGATACCTCCTGAAGGGAGCAAAATGCAGCGGAAATAATAACTAATAAATTGGTGGCCATCCGAAATAAAAGCTGGCTCACCCTGACAGCTGAAGTCATCTTCGCTCCTGAACAACGTGGCGAACTCAACCCTGGAGCGAACCTGCCGAAACGAAATAGATAGACAAGAAACAAACAACAAACAAGGGTGAGTCAAAAGGACTCAATAAGTAGGGCAGACTAGCCACCTCAAGGAATAGGATAGCTAGCCAGGGAGAAGAAATATATAAACCAAATTCTTCTTTTTTAAATTATGAAAAGGCAGAGCCAGATAATAACTAGAAACACGTATGGAATCACAAACTCATTAACAACCAGTAACGTAAGATAGCCAGAACATATAGGTATCCCGAACATATCAACAATCAGAAATACATCTTGTTGCGGGGTGCAACCCGATCCATATAATTATCCTGTTGCGTCGTGCAACCCGATCCATATATCATATCGTTGCGGCGTGCAAACCGATCCATATATTTATACCGTTGCGGCGTGCAACCCGATCCATATATTTATACCGTTGCGGCGTGCAACCCGATCCATATATTCATCATGTTGCGGCGTGCAACCCGTCTCGGGACTCTCATCGATTACCGATAAGTATATGCAATGATGATCCTTCATCGGCTCGGGACTCTCATCGATTACCGGGAAGTATATGCAATGATGACCCTTCACCGGTGCGGGACTCTCATCGCCAACCGGGAAGTATATGCAATGCTCAAAACCAGAGTGCAATGCTCATATGCTTAATGCAATACCAACAACAGGGCATAACATACAATATACTATGTGTTGACACCCAATTTTGTCCCTCCTTTTTATTATAACTGGCTATATTTAACTTAAAAATGCAATTGTAATTTTTTTCAACAAATTATATTATACAACATGAATTTATTTGTATAGCCTTTATCCTTAATTCCCTATGTAACAAAGATATTTACTTAACTACTACTGTGTTACAAAAGTTGCATCATTTAGGTCGCTTTCTGGATACATGAATGATTTGTAACTATTTGCAATTAATATACTTAAGTAGCTATTTGTGATTATTTACACGTAATTACCTTTATTTGAATTCATTTATAAATAAGTGTGCTAGGTGAGTTTTATTTAAATCATGCGCACATTTTCTTCATTTTACTGGTTATTTCTTATGTATTGATATTTTAAAGTTAAATACTAGCCAGTTTAACCTCAAAATACACAATAAATGTTCATTCACTCATATATATATGCTCACACGCTAATTTGACCCATGACATTATATATTTAACTATCTTCCTTCAGTAATTTTTCCCAAATCCAGTACCTCTTAATTCTCCAATAATCTCTCCAGATTGACGCCGGTTGATTAGTGTAAACTTGATACCCTCCTCACTTTTACATTTTAACACTAAATTTCTCTAAAGAATGGGGATTGATTAAGTTTATCTTTAACTTTTTCCTTTATCGTCACTGATGATTTTCCCTCTTCCTTTACCAACTTTATATTTTCAAGAATCTTCATATTGATTTTCTACTAATTATGAGTGATTTCAATATCAATGTTCAAATCATTAGCCCCTAAGTTTTGCTCTCTCTCTGTCTGTCCTAACGGCCTTTTCACCCTCTCGCTACACAATATTTCGATTCCTAAGTTTTGCTGAATATTCACGGCACAAATGAATTTTCCCTTTTACTCGATTAAGATTCAAAGCCAAGTTTTCAAACTGCCAAATGGAAAATCCTAGACCCTAGTGCTAAGTGTTTTTCTATAAATACTAGTATCTTAATGCATTTTACGGAGAGGTTCAACGACATAGACACAGCTCTTCTCCTCCGACATCTCTCCCCTCTAAATTAACCAACAAAACAGCGAGTACCATAGATAATCTTCACCTTCTCTCTTTCGTTCCTATTCACCAAGAATACATCATACATATCCACATTTAAACTACTCCGTTCTTCATTCGCTTTCAAAGACGCTGAGCGATAATCAATGGATAGCTCCGGAAGATACTCCTCCGCGTACACTGCATAAACTGCAGCGGTTATCATTGTCGGGGCTATTGGAGAATCACTAGCGAACATACCAATACGATGAAGCTTCCAATGCTCATCTGATGTAACAGGTTGTATCCTTGTTTTTATTTTGGTCATGATTTTTCTTACGTAAAGAGAAGTTTGTACGATTGTATTGACTATATTGTTAGAGATGCAGTTAGATAGTATTTCTTTTATCTATTGTCAAGTTAATCTACTCTATACCTGGACTACATCTGCCCTCTCGTTTGCTCAAGTTTAGTAGTAAGAAGATAGTTGCTGAACTTTCACCTATTTAGACTTTCAACCAAATGTCAAAACTAATTATTTCCATGCTTTCTATGGATGTTTCTTTGCTTAATTTCTTACGAGTTTATTTCAATAAATAACATTCATCGCTACTTCATAAAGCAATGAACACTTAAAACTATTCATAAAAATTATATTCTAAGTTTAAATGTATTTGATCTTTTGTTTTGATTAGCGTATAATAAAGAATAGACATACTCTCACTCTCCGTTGAATATTCTTTACATGTACACTATGATGGAGTGATGGTACTTGAAGCTCAACCACGACATACATTAGCGTCAATACATGAAGATTGAGTGGAGTCGTCACCCCAAGCGAGGTCAGGTACATTTTTGGATATGATAATAATGGCAGGCTAGTCGACTTTCGAATGAAGAAGACATATAGCTTTACAAAAATAAAGCAACTTGTTACTCCCTCATTTTAGTTTGATATGTCAATTTTTTTTAAAGTTAAAAGATCATCATTTTTATTCTTTTGCCTAAGTTTGATCTCTCGTGATCCGTCTCTAAAGTTGGAACACTAAAGATTTCTCTATCTTAATATTATTTTTGTTATCAATAGCAAAATTCATTTGCTTTTATATCATTGAACTGCTGGGCTATTGAGTTGAATATTGCTTTAAAAAACTAAATTATTTTTTAGACGTCTTTTGTATTATCTTGAAACGTTTAAAAGAGTCGATCATACAAAATAAAATAGAGGGAGAGTAACATCGCATTGGTCCCATTATCGCCTAGCCATATACTGATCCTGCACTACTCTTAATTCTTGACTTTGAGTTGTTTGTAATTTATTTATTTCTTCATCTTAAATTCATCGCCAACACTAAGGTGGCGTGATGTCTCCTCTAATATTTTCCTTCTTGTGAGCTATTTCTTTACAGAAGGAAACCATCCAAGGGATTAAAAACCATACATCATTCTAGTCGATCCTGTTTCTTCCCTCATGTTCTTGAAATTACATAAGGAGATTGAACGAGCAGCGGAAGCTCATACCACTTCTGCTTATCTATTACACTTGTTTTCCTGGATTACTTGCTATAACTTGCCTACTTGCTTAATTTAGTTTTCTTATGAATTTTTATATTAGACTATTTTAACTTTTAAATCTGTTCACCTTAGCTACATAGCTACAGTTGACTTATTTACACACTATGACCTTATTATTGACTTTATTTAACTTCTGTAACTGCAAAATAATATCTCCAATTATATAGTCCGGCTGGGAACTACATTTGGTGGAGCCTGAGAGGTGCCTAACCCCTTCCTCTCGGGTTAACTTGAACCCTTACCTAGAATTTCTGGTTCATAGACATAGTTTCGGAGTTAATTATAAAATTGGCTAGAAACAAAGTAGGTGCCCTAATATGCCTAGTTAAAAAAAATATATTAGGTGGCGACTCCAAGTCTTTACCCGTGAGTCCCAATAAGTCGAGCCATATTTCGAATTCTAACTGGGGTTCGGAGAAAAATGGGGTGAGACACTATGTAAATTCAAAGCTAAGGCATAATGAGTACGCCTATCGGCAGCTACACACGTAAGGAACACGTGGTAGAAAATCCACAAGGCCAGGTACCTCCAAAGAAATGGATATAAACACTTACCTCGTTCCAAAGTTAGTACAACCACTCAATAACCGCTTTGTCCTTTGGGTTCATTTTCAAACAATCCCACTCTATTCAATAAGCAGAAAAATATATCAAATTAGGCTAAAGGCTTCATTCCTCACATCTTAGGCAATCCGGTTAGGAACCTGATACCCTATTCGCATACGCAATATGCAGGCCAGGCCTATGTGTAGAGTTTAAGGTCACGTAACCAAATCCTAAATAAATTATATTTATATGTTGTCCATAACTCATTGAGTACGAATATATAATTAATTTCATTATCGGGGTCCATTTGACCCTTTAAACTATTAATTGAACTTATTAAAACGATGTCTAATATTCCAAATTTTACCGTTAAAATATATTTAAACATACGTAATAAACTCAAATAATATATTAGGATCATTATCTGAATGTTTCGGGGTAAAAATACTATTTTTCTTCGGCTCTTTTCGCATTTTCTGACATATTTTTCTACATATTCTCTTTTGGTTTCAGTTTCTGTTTCGTTTCCTGGAATTGTAAGTCACGCTAAGGATTTTATCATAATCCTTAGCTTAGCCGACATAGCCCATTCTCTTTCTTTCTTTTTTTTTTTTTTTGTCGTTTTATGTTTTCCTTTTTCATTTTTTTTTTATTTTTTTTATTTTCGCGATGAAAATTAAAACGGAATCCTATGATATTCGAAATAATTTCAACTTTTGTATACAAGTGATACAAAATAAATGTAACACACTCGCAAAAGCGGATCTCAAATCGGACTCCCTAAACTCAAGATGTGAATTTAAATGAAAAAATGTCAAATTATTTAACTTTCGGCATTTTAGCGGAAACTAGCCGAACAACATCGAAATTCACTTTTGAAAAATTACAAAAGTCACAAATAATCATACAAACATAACGGCGCTTTCGGATTTCGAATCGGAGCTCATTCGCCAAAATCGAGCTCGAAAATCACTTTTTAATATTTATTGACAATAAAAACTGACACCTTTTTCCGATGCCTACCAAACGAGATCTGATTTAGCTCAAATTTTACAGACATGTCCTAATAGACTTTACGAATATTTTAAAATTATCGGCACGTCAATCGGAGTCCTAACTTTCGAAACTACTGACCGAGGTCGTTTCATAAATAAGAAATCTGTAGTTTGACTAACAGAGATAGTAGTAGGTCTAATTTTTTTTTTTTTTTTTTTTGGTAAATAATTTTTTTTTATTACTACAGAACTCGTTATAGACATACACAGCAGTACCTCTAGAGCTGGACATTAAGCCCCAACTTCTAGCATCTCCTAAAACTATGCTAAAATTATCTTATCTATTTAAGGTGTATATTCCTTTCCAGAGATCATAACTACCATGAACATGCATTCTTAGAATCTAATGAATTAAATTTTGAATTTAATTTTTTATGCACAAAAAATCTTTAATACTATCACGTAATTTCAAAGATAATTAAGTATAGTGACTTTTTTAATGATTTTAAGTTTTGTGCACGTTAATGCACAAAATCTTCTACACCATCACGTAATTTCAAAATCTTCGGATGCACAAAAGTCTTTTATATCATCACGTAATTTCAAAGGTAATTAGCTATAGTGACTTGTTTAAATGATTTTAATTTTTGTGCATGTCAGTGCATAAAATCTTCTACACCATCACATAATTTCATAGTAAATTAACCGATATAACTTTCTTGAATAATATTACCCTCGGGAATGAAAAAATACTTAGTATGGAGTGTTTCTCTCCGAATGGGATCCTACGCGGCACAAATCTGAATTAATTGGGGCTCCAATATAGATACCGGACATCGAGTGGGAAATTAAAAAAAAAAACTCAAAACTAATGGCTCCTTTTCCAAGGTTATTTACTGGAATAAATTCTAACTTTTTCATGGACGTAATCATGGGGTTTTTAACTTCATGGTAAAATCACTAAAGTAAATCTACAATTCCTCACTAAACTATCATCCAACACTAATATGTGTTTGACTTTGCATTGAGTTGTTGGTACTTTTTAAAGTAAGTATGATCCAACAAGGATAAAAAAAATAGTGTATTAAATAATTGTTAGAAAGTATGACTTTTTTTTTTGGCCATAGACTAAAAATAAAATAGTCACGCATAAATTGGGACAATGGAGTATATGATTAATGACGAGGAAATTTCATCCATCGGACAATGAAAAAAAAAGTTATGAATGGAATAATCCAAGAGATGGAATAAAAAAATTTCATAAAAATATTTATAAGGGGGCAAAAACAGAAGAAGAGGAGAGAGGGAACCAAAACAATTGTTGTTGCCTGTTCATAACCTAGAAATCGTTCGGACATAGGTCAAATAATTTAGGTATATGTAAATTGATCATTCGAGGTGTGCGTAACATTTCCATTGCAAAATAATGGAGATAATGAGAAAAATAAGAAGACTATTTCACCGAGGATTATTTGAAGAAGCTAGACTATTACGTTTGTACAAAATACTGTTAACGAAGTGTATTGGCCTAAACTGATTTAGGACAACAAATCGAATTTGGAGTGGGTTGACAAGCAATGCTAAGTATTAACGCTAAATAAAGCAAGGAAATTGAGCAACCTAGTGAACAAAAGTAGAATAAAATTTCGATATATGCTTAGAGTACAAATTTTGGCAGAATTTCTGTATATATTTTCTAATGATTACAATGTAAAATGTGCTACTATTTATAGACATTCAAGATCTGTGCCACTTTCTCCATGTTTTCCATTTGTCCATCCACGTCTCAACTCCCTTGAAAATGGAGTTAGTGGGCCGAAATAATGGGAGGTCACCCCACTGAAGATGAGATAATCCACCGAGGTTTGAGTTGTCGACCTCGAGGATGCGAGCTAGTTGATCGATCGAGAAAATACTTCACCGAGGTACAACACGAACTTTATCCTCGGTTGTTGACTTCGGTAATCTCATTGTTAGAATCACAATTCACAAACATCCGTACGGCTCGCATTGAACCATACAACCTAGGTGCCACGTATACAAGGCAATTTTTACCCAATACACGGAGACTTTAGTCAAGATATTTGAAAATGGCATAGTTCTCTTACTAATCCTTTTTAGAAAGTAAATGGATTCGTTCATATAAAAAAAATTGAAAATTGATTCTTTCTTCATCAATGAAATTCTCGCATAGGAATTCTTTCTTCATCAATGAAATTGAATATCGATCTATAATAAAGTTTCGGAAATTTTTTAATAGGTATGTGTATTTCCCAAAAAATATATCAGGTTTTACAATTAGATTTATATTTAGTTGAGTCTAAGGCGACCGTTTTATATCTCAATTTGATCGTTTGATAGATAATTTACGTGAACGAATTAATCGACCTCAAGAGTTTGATATAGAAGCAATTCTAAAATCGATGTCAAGTAGATTCGGTATCAAGTAAATTCGATGTCAATTAAATCCGATGTCAGGCAAGGATATAAATGCTGTCAAACAAGTTCGAACTAAGTGAAAGGATAGTGATATACGATGAGATGACTTCGTTTTATCAAGATGCGCAGTTATCCGAACACGGTTATGATACTCGAATCGATGAAAATAACAGCAATACGATGACAACCAAGTGAAATGAATAAACGTAAAACAATGGCGAATGATCAAATGTAATCGAACAATGGATCCGATGAACAAATCGATTAGTTGCCAAATGAGTGACGATAACAGATTGTTTAAATTAAACACAGGTTAACAGGCAAAAGATGTTACGATCAAGATAAATGCAGATCTAAATGAAGCAAGCAACAAGTAAATAATCAAAGCAGTAAAGGCTTATTGTATTTGATGGATCGATGGATGTTGCTTCAATGGAAAGAACAGGTCTCCCTCCACGTTTGAACCAAATCACGATCGAAGCTTTAAATACAATGATGATCTTTGACGTAACAAATTGACAAAGGTAAACGACACTGTTGAATATTTTCTTGACAAGAGAATAGTGGTTTTGAAGAATAGAGTAATATTTGCTCAGATGAACGTATCTCAAATAGAAGATGAAGACAGTATTTATAGGCTGACAATGAGCCTTTTCCAACCCTAGAAGGATTCTTTCTTTCCCACGTCTCTTTCTCCACAACTGCCCACGTCCCTTTAAATACGTTAAGTCGGTTCCGATAAAAGTGGGATAAGTTCATTAAAGCTTATCCGCTAAAGCCAGCGTCTTCGTGGTCTTCTGATCAAGTTCTTGAAGCGAATCAATCGGCAAATGTCCTCGGAAACAATAACAAAAACCGAACGCATCATCCTCGTTCGAAGAACGAAAATCGACCAATACAGATAGTCCCCCCACTTGCGAAGTCCTGTGATCGTAACACTTCGCAAGTGGCCTGAAAGTTAAAGCGGGAAAACACGTGGCTCGCTCGTGTCCCTTCATTTTGAAACGCCAAACTGTCGCTTCAACTTCAAATCACTGCACGTGTCAGAGATCGTGCGGACGGCGGTTTTTGCCGATTCCCAAGATCATGATGACACTCCTTCTATAAATACTAGCTCTATTTTGATTTCACGAACTTTACATCTTCTGCAACTTTTAAATCCTTCAAACTTTCTTCAAAAACCCTTTAAAACATATTCAGCACCTTGCGTTGATCAGCCTTGGTTACCCACTTTATTTTGTTCACTCATCTTAATTTATCAATGTCTTCTCACAACACGGCTGATGTTGGAAATGCTCCCTCCGCCGCCGTTGCCGCCACGGCACCCGCCATGGCGCCACCGCAGGCTGTGGCAGTTACAGACAAAAAAGGGAAGAAAAGGGAGAGGAAGCCCAAAGATTTTGGGCCAGAAAAACTCTACACCGATATTCTCCCGAAGAAGTTCACTTACGACGATGATTGCAAGGTTAGTACTCAAAACGACGTTCAACTGGCCAAAAAGAAAAATATTCCCGTAGACTCAGTTTTTTGTGCCGTTACCGAGGAGTCAATACCACGGATTAGGGAAGATTGTGGTTGGAAAGAGGGTGAGATCGACGTGGTGTGCCCTCCAAGGAGATCGACTCTGACCACCTTTTACGGGGGTCATTCTGCCGTTTTGACATACCCCTTTACGATCGGGTTTACTTTGCCGATCGACCCAATGATCGAGGAATTCTGTCGCATGTACAAGGTGTGTTTGGCGCAGATTTCCCCGATGGTATGGCGCTTGGTTGCCATGTACCGATGGATTGGCAAGAAAGTGGGGGTGGAGGTGACACTCAGGCATATCCTTAACTTGTATTCTCCTCGAGTTTATAAGGCGGGCATCATTACCGTGCAAAAGCGAGGTAGTCGAGCCTTAATTTCTGACAACGATGATGATCTTAGGGCGTGGGATCAACGCTTCGTTTACATCCCCACGGAGCAGCTTGTGGCCCCAGGAGCTGAACGCCTTCCGGTTGGGTGGAACCGAACACGTAAGTTTGTAATTTCGATTGGCTTTATGTTCTTCCACGTTCTTACTCTCTTGTATGTGCAGCCAGCAAAGTTTTGTTCGAACTGGTTCCCGACATTGTTGACTGGCTAAAGAAGGTTTTGAAGGAGACCAGCAACGATCAAAGGGCGTGGAAGCCGATCGCGGCTCTTTTGCAAGTGAAGGCAAAAAATCATGGTAAGTTTAGTTTTGCCTTTGATCAGATTGTGCTCTTTGTTATATTTTAACAGATCGCCATCGACAGGTATCACTGGTGCTGGTGCTGGGCCGGTGGAAGATGTGATCGTCGAGGAGGATGAGGAGGAGGTTAGGGAGGAGAACGTAAGTGGAACTCCTCCAAAAAAGAAAAAGAAAACCTCTTATCAAGACCTTAGGGCAAGGCTGCTTGTTAAGAGCGCTCCGCAGGGAGCTGGCTCGTCGGCTGATCCCAAGCCGATCGAGCAGATCGTTAAGGGGGCCGTTTCACCGGTCGAAGCGGCAAAAGCCGCCGAGGGGGGAACTCTTGTTCGGATTCCCTCCGGGGAAGATGAGGAATCTGGGTCTGAGCAACCGTTGGAACGGCCGAAAAGGCCAATGAAAGAAAGAATGCTTGAAGTGGCTGAGCAGCTCAAGGCGGCCAAGGAGTACGACCGGGCTCATGTTGGCGATTTCAGTGGTGATGGGCGGCCCATCCTTCCTCCGATAGCAGAGGAGGACTTGATCGACGTTACTTCTGGTTCGGGGGGGAAAGAGATGATCACTGCCCCAACCCTTGGGATGTTGTCTGCTGGGGGCGTCGATGGTGCCCCTTCGAGCGATATACCGAGGGAAAGGGATCCCAGGAAGGGTAAGCTCCCCCTTGACCGTCCTACGACAACGACGAGGTCGAGGCACACAGAAAGCTCTGGCTCGTCTTTCTACGCATCGGACCATGAAGAGCCTATCGTTCGCCTTCCTCGATACGAGGAAGCTGCTGCGTTTGCAGCTTACAAAAGAGCCAAGGCTGCGGGGGAGGCTAACACCCGATCGCTGGCTATAACCGTCCCCGGAGAAGTTGATCTGCTCAGATGCCCAAAGCATCTTGCCAACTACTTTTTTGATGTGATGGGGCCGATGGAAAAGGCTCGATTGAATTGTTACAGCGATGTGAGCTTGTCCTCCCAAATCGCTTTTAGTGCTTTTCGGGTAACGTTTCCTTCCAGTCTCTGTTAGTTTGAACCTTTTCTACTTTTTACCTTATGGGATCGTTTTGTTTCTTATTTTCAGAACACAATCATGGCCATCGAGTCAGCCGATCGGATTCGCCAGCTCGAAGCCGAAATAGCTCATCTGAACGAGAGAGTTGCTCTCCTTGCCTCCGCCGGTGATGGGTGGCATAACAACTTGAAGATCTTGAAAGTAAAGTACTCTGAGCTTGAAGCTGAATCGGCTAAAAAGGCCACCGCCCATGCTCTTCGAGAATCAGAGCTGGAGTCCCAAGTTCGAGCTTTGAACGACCAGCTCGGTCAGCTTGAGAGTAGCATGGGTGACAAGTGTGCCAAACTGGAAGCTGAGTCGAAGACCAAAGAGTCGGAGATAATTCGTTTGAACGAAGAGCTTCGTACTCTAAGAGGTTTTAACGACGATCTGACGGCTCAGAACAATGCTTGGTCGGAGAGAAACTCGCTTCTTCAGAAGGAGTTGATTACCCAAAGGCATTCGATGGAGAGTGACTTCGAAGACAGGAGGGAGCTCATTTTAGCGGAGTCGAGGCGGGACTTGTTGAGGGAGATGACTGAGCGTGAAGTCGATGTGGCTAAGGAGCTTGAAGAGGCAATACAAGTTGTGAGGATGACTCGTGAGGCACTTGGCCTCTCTCCAGATTCTTCCGATGAGGGATCAGATGGAGATGAGTGAACTTGTTTTCAACTTTTTTTTTTTGACCTCATACTGTAATGAAGTCATGTACATATTTCTATCAATGGAAAGTTCGTTGCTTTTATCGTTGTACTGCTTTCCGAAGATAGTTTGATGTATCTGTTCGAAAATTTTGAAGTTACAACGATATTCGTCAAATGAAATGATTGGGGCCCAATGTCTTTAGCGCGTAGCAAGGAATGACGTCTCATTCTTACGTAATGCACTCTTCGAATATTTTCACGAGTTCGGAATGAAACTTAACCTTTGGTGAACAAAATGTAAAACGATCGATTAAACTGAACAAAACGTAAAGGTATACCAAAGTGTTGTATATTATTGAAATAAGCCGCTAATGGGCCTTTGATACATTTCAGATCGTATGGTTTGACCGATTACAAGATACAGCCGTAGGGCATAGACGTTCAACCGCTATCGGGTCATTTACATGAGTTCAAAATCGATAACATCTGCACTCGGACAATATTATCGAGTGGGCGTTATGACTTCTACCGAATTTTGAACGAGTCGCTAGTTTGAATGAACGTTGGAACTTCTGTCGAATTTTGAACGAGTCCCCAGTTCGAGTGAACGTTGGAACTTCTGTCGAATTTTGAACGAGTCCCCGGTTCGAGTGAACGTTGGAACTTCTGTCGAATTTTGAATGAGTCCCCAGTATCTGCCGATGACCCTCGTGCTACCTTCATCCCCCCCAGTGTTTGGGTGCGAAGAATGAGTAGGCGAACACTGGTTCTTCGACTTCGTTACCTGAAACAGAATCATTGGGAGACCAAAACCAAGAAACTCGTTATAGATGAAGACCACGTTAGAGTGTTCGTCAGATTTATCGACCCCGATCGGAGCGTTTTGAGCTCAAGTGTTCGCGGGTGATGTTTGTCATCATTCGACTCCAACTATGCCTATCATCTAAAAATGTTAGTACCAAATAATAAAAGTATCTTCCGATGGAGGAATAATAAAAATTGCGAAGTGGAAGTAAAGGGTGAAGATTGATACCGCAGAACCTCAAAAATAGTATTTCTTCAGTTGTGTGACATTCCAATTGAAGTCCACCGGTTTGGAATCCATTGTTTCGAGTTGGTATGAACCTTTTCCGATCACTGCCTTGACGCGGAAAGGTCCCTCCCAATTTGCTCCTAGCTTCCCTTCGTTGGGTTCATCCTTCTTTGGTCTTTTGATTTTTAGCACATAATCACCTACATTAAAAGATCGATACCTGAGTTTTTTGTTGATGTAGTTTTCTGCCCTTTGCTTTTGTGCCTGTATCCGAACAAATGCCATATCCCTTTTTGCTTCGACCAGGTTCAGATCTACCAGCATGGCCCCTGTGTTAGCTTCTTCGGTGGAGTGGGCGAACCGAAGGCTGGGCTCTCCCACTTCCACCGGAATCAGCGCTTCTGCTCCATAGACAAGTGAGAACGGTGTCTCCCCGGTACTGTGTTTTACCGTTGTCCGATGAGCCCACAGTGCTCCGGGGAGTTCGTTCGGCCAGTTGCCCTTTGAATCATCCATCCTTTTCTTCAAGTACTCGAGTATTGTTTTGTTGGAAGATTCAGCCTGTCCATTTGCGCTGGGGTGATAAGGTGTTGATGCAATTCGCTTGATCCCCCACTTTTCGAAGAAGGCTGTGATTCGTCTCCCCACGAACTGCTTACCATTGTCGCATGTGATCTCTTTCGGGATCCCAAAACGACAAATGATATTCTGATGAATGAATTTGATAATTTCCTGTTCACGAATTTTAGCCAAGGCAATAGCTTCCACCCATTTAGAAAAATAATCTGTGAGAATTAAAATAAATTTTACCCCACCGGGCGCTGTTGGAAGCGGCCCGACCAAGTCCATTCCCCACTTCATGAATGGCCATGGTGACGTGACCGAATGAAGTGGTTCTGCCTGTTGATGTATGAGATTTCCAAATCGTTGGCACTTGTCACATTTGCGGACGAATTCCTTGGCATCATCTGCGATCGTTGGCCAATAGTACCCAGCTCTTATGATCTTTCGAACCAATGACTTGCTGCCGGAATGATTGCCGCATTCGCCTTCGTGAACCTCTTTCAGCACATAATTTGTTCCATCTGGCCCAACACATTTCGCCAAAGGGCCGCCAAACATTCTCCTGTAGAGTTGATTTTCAAGGAGGCAATATCTTGCTGCTTTGGCTTTAAGTGATCGGGCAGACTTCTTGTCATCGGGAACAGTACCTGCCTGCAAGTAGGAAAAATATTTGCTTCTCCAATCCCAAGTTCGATTAACATTGTTTACCTCTTTAATGCTTCGACATAGTGGAGATTCGAACAAGTGAACCACAGTCTCATCGAGTTTTTCATCGATGGCTGCTGCCGATGCAAGGTTTGCTAAAGCGTCTGCTTCGATGTTCTCTTCCCTTGGTATCTGGGCTATTTTCCACTCCTGAAAAGAAGTTAGAAAATTTTGTACCTTTTCGAGCAGTTGTTGCATCCTTGGATCTCGAACACAGAAATCGCCTTGGATTTGATTTACCACCAGTTGGGAATCACTTTTGATATCTATTCGTTCGATTTTCAAATCCTTTGCGATCTTTAAGCCTGCAGCGAGGGCCTCATATTCGGCCTCGTTGTTAGTTTTTGCGTGTAATTTGATCGCGTACCTGAGCTTTTCACCCGAAGGCGCTATCAATAGAATTCCGAGGCCAGTTCCTTTGACGTTGGAAGCTCCATCGGTGTACATTACCCAGATTCCGGGGTCTGGATCTCTCATCATCAACTCTTCCTCTTTGCCTCCGGTAAAATATTAGCGCTGAAATAGACTTCCATGGTTTTCCCGATCAAGAGATTTGACCAACATGTCATCGATATAGACTTCCATGGTTTTCCCGATCAAATTTTTGAACATAGTGGTGACCAGACGCTGATAAGTAGCGCCGGCATTCTTTAGACCAAAAGGCATGACCGTGTAGCAATAAGTCCCCATGTCTGTAATAAACGATGTCTTCTCCTGATCTGATGGATCCATCGATATTTGATTATAACCTGAATAGGCATCCAAAAAACTCAACATCTCGTGACCTGCCGTCGAATCGATCAATCTATCGATGTGAGGCAGTGGGAACGAATCTTTTGGGCAAGCTTTGTTGAGATCGGTATAGTCGACGCATACCCTCCATTTGCCATTTTTCTTAGGTACTACGACCGTGTTCGCAAGCCATTCTGGATATTTTACTTCTTTAATGAACCCATTTGCTAACAGCCTTTCCACCTCATCATTGATCACCTTCCTTCGGAATCCTCCATTTGGCCGTTTCTTTTGCTTCACCGGTCGATGTTTCGGGTCGACATTTAACTTGTGCGTGGCGACCTTTGGATCGATTCCCACCATATCTGCATGGGACCAAGCAAAACAATCAGAGTTGTCCTTGAGGAAGGATATGATTTTTGCTTTTACGTCGATGTCCAGTTCAGCTCCAACATAAACTTTCCGATCAGGATTATCATCGAACAATGTTACTTCCTCAAGTTCTTCTATCGTAGAGTCTCCAGCTTCTTGTTTATGCGGTTCTCTCAAACATGGTGGTGTTGACACCCAATTTCGTCCCGAGACATAATTAATGGCTAATTAATTAAAATGAGAATCAATTATTAAAATAAAATTTAAATTTAAATTATTTGGATTAAAATTAATTAATTAAATTTAATCAAAGTAAATTAATCAATTTCAAAAGAAGGTTGAAATTACAAAGCATATCCTAAATTCTACCCCACCCCGCGCAACCCTCCGTTTTCTTTAATTTATCATAAAAGAAGGCTAAAATCGCAAAGCGCAGCCTCATATGCGACCCACCCTTGCAAACCCCTTTTAAAAAAAACAAAACACATGAAATCCCTAAATCAGTTCTTCACCCGCGACCCATTTCCCTTACCCGCTTCCAGAAAATCCAACCCGACCCGCGCCATTGTTGTCTCTTCCGTACAGCTCGATGTGCTGGGCAAATCATTCAGTTCCAGCTGGTATCTCCTCACTCTCTCTCCAAACAACGGGCACAAAATCTGAGCCATCCATTTCGAATCGAAGTAAATCCCGGCCTTTGATCTTTCCTTGGAGATAAGGATCCAAAGTGTACAATCCGAAAGGAATGGACACTTTAGACCCTTATCCTAAAGGAATTAGATCGAAAATGGCAAGGGTATTTCTGATTTTGCAAAGTCTAGGTAAACCCTAAAATTATCTTATATATTTAACATTTTTGTAGGGTTTTAGGGGGGTTCGGATTTTAACACATAAAAAAACGGCAGCATTTATATATACTTTCAGATTTTTCTTAGTTAAAAAAGATACTCATTGTGTTTTTAGTTTCTGTTTTCGGAGTCGAACGTCGCTTTCAGTTTGTGTCGTCATTTCTCCTTTCTAGTCGTCGACCTTGTTCGAGTCGACGACCTCGCTCGAGTCGCTTTTGTGTTGATTCACATTCTTCGGATCGACGCCCTTGTCCGCTGCTCGAAAAACGGTAATAACCCATTTCTTCTTTTATTTTCATGTGCTTTATTATGATTGTGCAGTCGAGTTTCTCTTTACTTAATTCTTGAAACAGTCTCTCGACTTTAACTATGTCGTCTATGGATGTGAACTGTAATAACCTATTCTTAATCGCATTTTATGATAAATTTGTGTTTGTGAGTTGTTATTTAGTGTAACTAGTGTTAGAATATTATGTAAACATTAATATGAACAGTTGGACTACTTCGGTTAAGCTTCTTGTATTCCTTTAGAAATACTTAAAATTTTTGCTCAGTTTTTAGGAAATATATACATAGCTTCACTAAATTTTGGTTAAGAGTAAGAGTATTATTATCGAACTTACGTCGTCGGGTCGCTTTAGTTCGAGTTAAGATTATTCAGTCCACATCTTAGTTCATTGCATTTAGAAAGGTAATAATTTATCCATTTTACATTTTTTGTTAACTTAGAGCAGTAGCTGCTTGCATTTTTATTTTAGGTGATATATGTTTGTTTTGGTGATACATGTTTGTTACTGCTGATTCATTAACTAGTGTATGTTAAAGGGCCTGAAAATATTCTTATGAACTCTTGCTAAACTTGAAAGTAGTTGCAAAAATGATGTTGGCTGAATGTATGTTAAAAGAGCCAATCCTTAGACAACTCTGTTAGAAATTAAAACTGCAAGTTGCTTGCTCCTTTACAGGTCCATGATACTAGCCAAGAATAAGGTCTGGTCCGTTGAGTTGTAAATGAACTTAGTACTTTGTTAATAGAAGTAAAAAAGGAAACTGTTTCAGCTAAAGAACTTAACCTTATGTGATTTTGAGGGCTGTTAACCTAGATTCAATATTGATAGTTTCTAAAATGCTAGCATAGGCTTAGAATCCTCAGTTGGAACTTACCTGTGTATAAAGTTTAAATCTTTACATTCCAAAGTATAAATTTGAAATATTCTTAAAAGAGACAGAGTATTTGTCATGTCTTCTTCAGGTCTGAATGTTTATAGGTCCAGTTATGGGGTCTTGCCCTCTATTTCCCTTAAATCTGCATATGTATTTATTTTTCCTTGGTAATTGGTTAGTGTAGAGGTTGTATTTGGTTGCTCTGCATGTGTGGGTAGTTTGCATAGCTGCTCCATTGGTCTGTGGTTCATTTGAGGAGTGTAGGGCAGCTTGTGATTGAGAGATGTGGGTAGTTGGTACAGAGGCTATCTTGGAGTTGTAAGTTTATCCTGATGGTTGGAGTTTATATTGAGGTTGTTTTAGGAGTAGATATGAAGTTGCATGTGGCTTTTGAGAGGTGTAGATGTTCAGGGATTCTTGGGGGTATGCAGTTTTAATGTGGGAGTATGAGGGTGTTTCTGGTGGTTGTGAGGGTGTTCAGGGGCCAGATTGGGCAGTTGCAGGGTGTTTGAATTCAGGAGTTTGTTTCTGGGTTCTGGTTTGGTTTCTAGGTTAGCAGGTGTTTGGAGAAGGGATTTGGTGTTTGAAGTGTCAGCCTGAGTTGTTCCTGGTTGTCTAGGTATTTTCAGGGAAGAGGGTAGTTGTTTAGGAGATGGTGCTTTGTTTTTTGGTTATTGCATTCTGTTTCTTGTTGTTGTAGAGTATAAAAGGGATTTGTTCAGGCAGGGATTGATTAGAGAAGGTGAAGGCATGTTCCTTTTGGTGCATTGGTTGTAGCAGGTTTGGCCCTAAAGAGGTCTGCGAGGGTAGGGAGTATGTAGGAGTGTCTTGGTGGTCTTGGCAAGCTGGAAGTGTGAGTGTGTGCATAAAATATATGAGTTTTTGTTGTTCAGAAATGAAGGTGTTTGCAAAGATTAAACCCATAAGTTGCAATTTCTTTTGGTCTATTTAAAGTCTGCTAGTATCTTGAATTCAAAGTCATAAATTTTGAGTTTCATCTAAAGAATAAGCATGAAGAATCTGTTGCCAGGCTGCGCTGAAAGAAATGAATGCATTCTGTTTATGCATAATCTGGATAAGTTAAATCCATTCAACAGTTTTTCTTTTTCAGCTTTATAAATGGTTATACCTGAGAGAGTTGGCATTTGATACTACTATGGGATTTATGTGCGAACTTTTGGTTTGAACTAGGAGAATACTGAACCCATGTAAAAGTGAAACTGTGTTCATGCCTTTAAATTTTAATACTCCAGTTTTGGTATTCTTGGTTTGGCATCATTCTTGTTCTTTATTTGATTAGTAGGCTCGCATGTTAAGTCACTAGCTGAGCACTTGCTAACTTTGTTTCATTATCTTTTGGCATGAATTCAACCTTGGGGTCGAGTTCGAGTTGGCTATAACTCACAAATGGGGACGGTTTGCATCTGGAAGTTACTTGGATCGCTCCGCATTTTCGGGACTTGATATCCCCGGAAAATGTAAAAACGAAAAGAAATGAATAAATGAAAAGCCTTGTGAAACACAGGGCTCACATTGAGTTCGCTGTCCCGGGTTCTACTTTCTAAAACTCCTTCTCTCCCGTCCCCTTTAGAAAGCATGTTTTAGGACTTTGTGAACTGAACTAGGCTTTGTATGATTAGAAGTCTGGTAGGTTAGTCGCTTTAATTGAATTGTTATCTTATTGTTTGCCTAAGATTGTTTATAAATTGCATATCCCGTCTCTTTGGGACTCGCCAATTAATCTAAGATAGTAGAAACCTTTGGTTAATTCTCGAGTGCAAAAGAAATAAAGTTAAAATTGTACCTATTTATTCATTATTTATATTTAGTCAATTATTTATTCATTTATTAAATTTATTTATTAATTAATTAAATTAATTAAGTGGCTTTTATTATTAATTTATCTGTTTTAACTTTAATTAACCATTTATCTACCTAATCAATTATAATTATTTATTTACCTTTTTTTATTCATTTATCTACAAAGTTATTTAAGTGGTATTTATTTATTATTTATTTTTTCATTTATTTATTTTGTTTTATTTATTTAATTAATTAATTCTAATTAATCATTTATTTGCTTAAACAAATTATATTTAACTAGTCAAATTATTATCGCTTATCCCTCATCTAATTGAAATCATATAAATATTTATTTATCTAATTAAGTTATTTATCTATTTATTTATTTATCTAATTAATTAATTGATCAATTATTACTTCTTTATCTAATCATCTACTAATATATTTACTTAGTCTTTATTTATTTAATCAATCAATCAACCCTTATCCCATTATTCATTTAATTAATCTTAAATTTTGTTCAAGTATTGTCATAATAAATTTTTATCTTCTCTATACTATTTATTACCTATTTATTTTATTTAAAATTTATCCCAAATTAAATTTCGATAAAATTCGTGAAAATCGCCGGATTAACCGCCTTTGGCGGATTTTCGAAAGTGCTCCCGTAATAAGGACCTTCTTTCGAATTTAACAGAATCACTTACCTAAGAATCTCTGAATTTAATTTAATTTCTTTTAAATAAAAGTTAAATTGCACTCCTTAGTTAACTTAGGTTCCTAATAATCCTTAAATTAGGTGGCGACTCCAAAGAAACCCTTTGGAATCCCACTTTGTTGAAATATTCCGAAACCTATCCTTTCCCTAAAAAGAAAGGGTAATTTTTGGGGTTCAACAGCGTGGCGACTCCGCTGGGGATTGCGCAAATGGTTCTAACCAAAAGATTTTCACGAATTTGCTTTATTTATACATGTGTTGATTGTATGTATGCGTAGCTTAACTAATTATTGTTTGAATGCCTGAACTAGTATGCATAGCTTAAATAAATGTTTGTTTGTATGATTAGATTGATTGTGTATAAATCATATTTATTTGCGCACAGTTTGCATTCCGTTCATATTTCCTCCCTCATGGAGCCTGTCAATTCTCTTTCATCTCCTCGATTTCATCACGGGGGGCCCGCATGACGGGCAATAATACAGGAAGGGCATTGTCCTTCCTAAGTTTCTGAATTTCTTTCGTGTCACCAAAGTTAGTTGGGGTATGGTTTGCCTGGTTTTGTCATGGCCGGTTTTACTGGTTTATGGGGCCAGGTTTATCCCGCATAGGTCGAGTCAGCCTCAACCGTCAGCCCACTCTTAGAAGGAGATTAGGTCATGCATGCATATACACCTTAGTCTGGACCCGGTCCTTGGTACCGTTTCCAGGAATTAAGAAACCGCCCTTTTGTCGATGGGTTACTGAAACCCAACGACACTGCATATTATGTGATCGTGTGGATATTATAACGAATCCCAAGCCCTTTGCCATGTCAAATTTGGGACCTCCTCATGTTGTCTTTTTGTTGTTTTGTAGATATGGATTCAGCCCACCTCTTTTCTGAGCATCGGGACATCCAAATGATCACCACTCCGCCAAAAATTCTAAAAGATTGGTGGAACAACATCAAAGGGGAGTACGGTGCTCAGATTATAAGGAATACTGGAAATCTGGTTTCACTGATGCATATCCAGGGTGACAAGGGCCTTATTAGAGCCTTGGTGGAATTATGGGATGCTGAAGCGGGTGTTTTCCGCTTCCCTGACTTTGAGTTGTGCCCGACTTTAGAAGAGATCGTGGGCTTTACAGGTTTGACTATGGAAGATCGTGAGATCATTGTGCCTAAAGCCAAATGCCCAAAGAAGTTTTGCAGTATGTTCGAATTGAAATATGTTCCATCATTGGTAGCAAAGAATCATAGCACGATCTCTCTAGAATATTTGTTTAAGCGTTTTGGAAGATCGAGCTCTTTTAGCGCACACAAAAAAGAATTTGATTGCAATAAGGCAAAGTGGGAGAAGCTTAGACCTAAGGTTTTTGTGTTAGCACTACTCGGTACTTTGGTATTTCCATGTGGTTATGATGCAATTGATATCCGGCTTAGTACTGTGGTGAAATCGATATTCGAGGGAATAAACGGGAGGCAGACAACTCTAGTGCCCATGATCCTCGCTGATATGTTGTATTCTTTGACTGAGTGCTCTGTCTTTAGAAAGGGACGCTTCTTTGGTTGCAATCTTCTTTTGCAATTATGGATTGTGGAGCATCTACACAATCGGGGGCAATGGGATGATCTGATTCCTCAAAATGGAAACAGAATCGCCACACACTATGCAAGAATGGAAGGTTTCAAACGTCATCACACTGCTCAAGATTGGTATGATGATATAAATGGTTTAAGTGGCGCAGACATTCACTGGAATTATTCATGGATTGGCAATCGGGAAGTTCGCTTGAGGAGTCCCAACCGGTATTATATCAAGTTGATCGGGTTCAGGAGCATTCAGCCTTACGCTCCAATCCGCGTGATGAGGCAGTTCGGGTTATCACAGTCCATCCCACTCATTGCCGGTATACGGGAGTCTGAAGTTGAATATGAATCGCCTGATTACACAGTTCCTGAAGCAATGAACATCTGTAATGACTGGGCTCGCTTAGAAAGAGAATTGATTCGTCAAGATCAAAACCCACCATGTTCTCCTGAGTATTATGCATGGGCAAAACACATCTATGGCATTAGGGAGATAGAAGCAAGTCCTTGGGAGCAGACTGGTTTTGTTGATAAAGAAGCTGAAAGGCATTCTCGCCTTCACATTTTGCCTATAACAACATTGGATGATTTGATGTTTGACCAAGTTAGCCATTACCCGGGATATTCAGGATATCTCTATGCCACAAACCGGTTGTATCTTGAAAGGCCACCTGCCTGATGATGTTGCTGAATGCTGATGATTATTGCTGATTCCTAAAGATTGAAGCAGAATTTAGCTCTTGTTTTCTAAAATTCCCTTCTTTTGTCCCGATGTAAAGCTTGATGCTTCTCCCCTTTTTAATATTTGGATATTATTATCCCAACTCTATCACGATGTAACATTTTGAGACCGGTTTATTACTAATGGCAACTACTAATGTTTATTTACATCCCAATTTTGTATTGGCAAACGGTTTGTATCATTATAATATCCACATGTGTATGCAATTTGCGCGATTAGGCTTACCTCTAGCACAAAGAGGCACCCTACAGGGTAGGACGCGTCCGCATTTTATTTTACGCACATTATTTGTGGTTGCCACATGCCTAATTTATCGCCCGTTTAAAATGCAAAAGCGCTACGTGACGCGCGCTATGTGCTTACGTGCAAATTTTACCAACAACATGCAAACTAACACAGTTACCTTTTGAATGTTTCTTTTGTTTTGTTTATTCCTAAACAGAGGTTTGATTTGTGCTGATCGAGCTGATCCAAAGGCCTTCCTCTGCACATTGATATACACTTCAGAATTTCGACAAAATGTCCGGTAATGATGACCAGCCTCCCGTCCTCAATGATAAGACTCTCGAAACTCCCGGATCTTCGAGAGGGAACATCCTCCTTGCTCAGGATGACCTTATTTTGAACCTGACCAAACAAATACAGATGCTGAGCGATGAGCTAGCAGCCATTAAAGGGCAAGCCCCTCAAAACATACCTTTAAATGCCAATCCTGTTCACAATATACCCACATACCAAAACAACCCACTTAATCAAACACCACCACCACAAAATCGCCCACAAGTTAGTCAAAATACCCCGCCCGCTCAGCAAAATGCCCAACCCGCTGGTTATCCTTCATATTATCCATATCCTAACGACCCCACTCCTCCTCACTACCAATATTTGCCTGCTAAAGACACTCCCCGTCCTCCACAATCTCAAGCGCCCATTCCTGTAGCCGTTGCTCCTCCAAACGCCAATGATCCAAGGCAGGGATATCCCGAGGCGTTATATTATGAGCATGACCCTAATGGGAAGAATGCGGACTTCACAGATTATCCGCCACAGAATGAAATGCCCACAGCCGTGGAAAAACAGGGAAGGACAAGCGAACAAGATGAGATAATCCAGGCAATGAAAGTCATGCAACAATCTATTAAGGACTTGCAGGTGACTAAGAAACGGCAAAGCACTTCATACCGCAGTCTTTATCTATTCCCGGACATTACTCCTCCTCCCGGTTTTAAAGTGCCGAAGTTTGACATGTATGATGGTCATGGTGACCCATTTGCTCATTTAACCAAGTACCTCAACAGAATGAGGGCGGCGGGAGGCAAAGAAGAACTTCTGATGGCTTACTTTAGCCACAGTCTGGAAGGTATTGCTGCTGAATGGTTTGCCAGACAAGACATAAGCAAATGGCACGAATTTGATGATATAGCTGGTGATTTCACAAAGCAGTTTGAATACAATGTGGCGATGGTCCCTGACCTCATAACCTTGGCCAATTTGAAGAAGAAACCAACAGAATCTTTCAGAGAATACGCCTTGAGGTGGCGTGAACAGGCTGCACGGGTGCAACCCCCGATGACTGAGAGAGATATGGTAAAGTATTTTATTCGTGCTCAAGACGACTCATATTACATGCATATGCTTCCTATGATGGGTGCACCTTATGCTGAACTTCTCACAATGGGGGAGATGGTGGAAGAAGGCATCAAATCCGGTCGGATTGTGAGCTTTGCTGAAATGAAGTCTAGTGCTCAAAATGTTCAAGCCAGCTCAAACAATGCTAGAAGAAGAGAGAAGAGGGAAGAAGTCACAGCTGTTGCCGCAGACATTGACCGCCGCCCGGCTAGGAGGTTGAACTTTGATAATCCACCAACCTATCCTACATACCCAAATGCACCCCTTCATTACCCAAATATTCCTTCTCCTTACCCAAATGCACCACCCCCAAATTATCCTAGTCACTATCAAATTCCTCCCGCTCCATATCCTGTCTATCAAGCACAACCCAATTATTATCCACCACGAGCACCAGCACCACAACAATACCCTCCTCGCCCACAAAATTACCAACCCCGTGCTCCTGTCCGTCCAAATATGCAAGGACCTAACCAAAGCTATGAGAGGAGAGCACCCAAAACCTATACTCCTATAGCTGAATCTTATGGTCAATTGTTTGAAAGATTAAGAAGCGCCGGAGTTGTGCAGCCTGTTCCTGACAATACTCCGAATCCTCCTCCAAGGTGGTATGATGTTAATAAGCATTGTGTTTATCATTCTGGGGCTGCGGGCCATGATGTGGAAAGGTGTTATGCCTTCAAGGATAGAGTGGAAGCTTTGATCAAATCAGGCACTATCCAGCTTACTGGAACTCAGCCTAATGTGCAAGATAATCCTCTTCCCGCATATGGAAACAATGCTGTCAATGTCATTTCCCTTGAGGAGGGAGTCGATTTGAAAGGGACCATTGTTCCCGTTAGCAATGTGAGGGTTGCTAACGAGGCCAAAGTATCTGTGCAAGTTAGAGCTCCCATTCTAGTGCAAGCGGGTATCCCGAGGCCAACTGTCACCGTCATGCTTGCCTCACCCCTTCAATATGATAGCAAGAGGGTTCCTTGGAACTACTCTGAAGTGCCTATCGGAAGTGGAAAAGTAACTGTTGCTGTTGCTGCTGCACAAGGCATGACCAGATCTGGTAGATTCTATACGCCTGAGGAGTTGGGTCGAGGCCTTAGGGAAAAAGAGGGCGTTGTAAGAAGAGTGACTGACACCGAAGCTGAGGACTTTTGGAGGAAAATGCAGTCAAAGGAATACTCTATTCTAGAGCACCTAAAGAATACTCCTTCCCGCATATCCATTATGGCTTTGCTGATGAGCTCTGAAACGCATAGAAATGCATTGCTAAAAGTGCTCAAGGAAGCAGAGGTGCCCGCTGAAACCACGGGTGAGAGCTTAGCTGTCTTGGTTGGCCAAATCTTAGAACCTCACAAGGTGTCCTTCTTCAAAGAAGAGCTTCTACCGGAGGGTCTTGGACACAACAAAGCCTTGCACATTGTTGTCAAATGTAGGGACAAATTTGTTGGACGGGTACTGATCGACGGTGGTTCCGGGCTCAATATATGCCCGTTGGCAACTCTGAAGGAGCTTGGAATTGACGCTGGCAAAATTAGACAGAGCAATGTGAAAGCAAGGGCTTTTGATGGGGCTCAAAGGTGCACCTTTGGAGAGATTGATCTTGATCTGCAGATAGGTCCTGTGAACTTCTCTGTGGAGTTTCAGGTATTCGACATCCCGTCTACCTATAACATGCTGTTAGGAAGACCCTGGATTCACATGGCCGGAGCCGTCCCTTCCACTTTGCATCAAAGTGTGAAATTTATATGGAACAATGAAGAAGTAGTGGTCAAGGGCGAGGGAAACAGCCCCACGCATGCCAGCACCACGATTCCCATGGTGGACAACGCCGCAGAACTTGATGGGACTACTTTCCACACGGTTGAGCTGATGAATGTGACCCGAGCATCAAATGAGGATTCAAAGAAAGGTATCCTACCCAGAGTCCCCAAGATGATTGCTGTGGAGATGTTGAAAAATGGTTTCAAACCTGGTTCGGGATTGGGAGCAAATCTGAACGGCATAACCGAACCCATCTGCTTGCCCAAGAATCTGGGTACCTTTGGCTTGGGTTACTGTCCTACCAAAAAAGAGATTGAAAAGGCTAAAAGGAAACCAGCCATTGCCATGCCAGAACCCCTTCCTTCCTTGTACCAGTCATTCGTCAAGGCACCGGAAGTCAATATACCGGATCTGATAGAGGGAGTTGGCGATTTGTTTCTGAGTGATGATTTGGAATGCGATGTTATTATTGAAGAATGTGCTGAGGAGTCACCTGTGCAAAATGTTGAGGCCAAGGATCCGATGGCCAATTGGACCTGTGTCCCAGTGGAAGAGACCTGGTGAATGAACTCAACAGTTATTTTGGCGTCACAGTCAGATTGAGGCCCTGAACTGTGTTTCGCTTTTTGGTTTATGTTTATGTCTTTTCAAAATAATCTGTTTACATTCTGCATGTTTTGCTTTAATGTATGCCTCCCTAAACTAGATTTTGAAACAAATAAAATGCATTGCATTCTCCCTACTATTATTTTGATATGCTTCAATTATTTACTTTATTTTACGCTTTTGATTAATGTTTGTTTCTGTTTCAGCTTTCCACTTAACAAAACTGCCGAAACTTTGCTTGTGACATATAACGAAACAACTGAACAGACTGGTACTGATGCATTGAGTATTGGGGAGTTTGATGAAGATTTTGTTCCTGATGAAATAACAAGAGAAGTGGATCAATTTGAGAACAAACCAAAGCCTAACTTGGAAGAAACCGAGTCAATCAATTTGGGGACTTCAGAAGATGTTAGAGAAACCAGAATCAGTGTTCATTTGACCTTGGAAGAAAGAAGAGCTTATATTGAACTATTGAACGAGTACCGAGACATCTTTGCTTGGTCCTATGATGATATGCCCGGTTTGAGTACTGATCTTGTCACTCACAAATTGCCAACTGATCCTTCATTTCCGCCTATTAAGCAAAAGAAGAGAAACTTCAAAACTTCCACAAGCAAACAAATATTGGAAGAAGTGCAAAAGCAATTGACCGCCAAGGTGATTCGATCTCTCAAATATCCCACTTGGTTAGCGAATATTGTGCCGGTGCCCAAGAAAGACGGCAAGGTTAGAGTTTGTGTTGATTATCGTGATCTCAACAAAGCAAGCCCAAAGGATGATTTTCCATTGCCAAATATTCATATCCTTATTGATAGCTGTGCAAAACATGAGCTTCAGTCTTTTGTAGATTGCTTTGCTGGCTATCACCAGATTCTAATGGATGAAGATGATGCTGAAAAGACTGCCTTCATCACGCCCTGGGGCGTATTTTGTTATAGAGTTATGCCTTTCGGTTTGAAGAATGCCGGGGCGACATATATGAGAGCAATGACAACTCTTTTCCATGATATGATTCACAAAGAGATTGAAGTCTATGTAGATGATGTTGTTATCAAGTCAAAGAAGAAAGAAGAGCATTTGACCGATTTGAGAAAGTTCTTCAACCGCCTTCGGCGGTATAACTTGAAGCTTAATCCTGCGAAATGTGCATTTGGTGTTCCCGCCGGTAAGATGTTGGGTTTCATTGTAAGCCGGAGGGGTATAGAATTGGATCCGTCCAAAATCAAGACTATCCAGGACTTGCCTCCTCCAAAGAGCCGGAAGGATGTGATGAGCTTTCTTGGCCGCTTGAACTACATAAGCCGCTTCATTGCACAATCCACGGTTATTTGTGAACCAATAATCAAGTTGTTGAAGAAAGATGCTGTTATCGAGTGGACGGAAGACTGTCAAAAAGCTTTTGATAGGATCAAGGAGTATCTATCTAATCCGCCTGTGTTAGTTCCTCCTGAACCTGGAAGACCATTGATCTTATATTTGTCTGTCTCGGAAAATGCATTTGGATGTGTCTTGGGGCAACATGACAAGACCGGGAAGAAAGAACAAGCCATTTATTATCTAAGCAAGAAGTTCACTCCTTATGAAGCCAGGTACACTCTCTTGGAGCGAACTTGTTGCGCTTTGACTTGGACCGCACAAAGGTTAAGGCACTATCTCTCATCATATACAACTTATCTTATCTCGAGGATGGATCCTTTGAAGTATATCTTTCAAAAGCCGATGCCCACGGGAAAATTAGCAAAATGGCAGATTTTGTTGAGTGAATTTGACATAGTTTATGTCACCCAAAAGGCGGTAAAGGCACAAGCATTGGCGGATCATTTAGCTGAAAATCCTGTTGATGACAACTATGAACCATTGAGAACTTACTTTCCCGATGAAGAGGTCTTGTTTCTAGGTGAAGACATCTCCTCTGAATATGATGGTTGGCGTCTTTTCTTTGACGGAGCAGCAAATTTCAAAGGTGTTGGTATTGGAGCTGTCTTAATTTCTGAAACGGGTCAGCATTACCCTGTTTCGGCCAAGCTCAGATTTCCATGCACTAACAATATGGCTGAATATGAAGCATGCATTTTAGGTCTTCGATTGGCAGTTGATATGAATATTCAAGAACTTTTAGTGATTGGGGATTCCGACTTGCTGATTCACCAAGTGCAAGGCGAGTGGAACACCAAAAATGCAAAGATTCTTCCTTATTTGCGTTGTGTCAAGGAATTGTGCAAAAGGTTTGCAAAGATTGAGTTTAAGCATGTTCCAAGACTTCAGAATGAATTTGCCGATGCTTTGGCAACTTTATCTTCTATGATCCAACATCCTGACAAGAATTATATTGATCCTATCGAAATTGAATTGCACGATAGGCCAGCTTATTGTTTTCAAGTTGAGGAAGAGCGAGATGGCCATCCTTGGTATTTTGATATCAAGAATTATCTCAAGGTCGGGAGTTATCCCGAAAATGCAACAAGTGTCCAAAGGAAGAGCATTCGGAGGTTGGCAAATCAATTCTTTCTAAGCGGTGAAATCCTATATAGGAGGACCCCAGACTTAGGACTCTTAAGATGTGTTGATGCAGCTGAAGCAAATAAATTGCTTACGGAAGTGCATGCGGGAGTTTGTGGGCCGCATATGAATGGTTTTGTTTTGGCAAAGAAGATCTTGAGAGCCGGTTATTTTTGGTTAACTATGGAAACTGATTGTGTTCAGTTTGTGCGAAAATGCCATCAATGTCAAATTCACGGAGATATGATCAAAAGACCTCCTTCTGAACTTCATGCAATGAGTTCTCCCTGGCCTTTTGTTGCTTGGGGAATGGATGTTATCGGTCCTATTGAGCCGGCCGCTTCAAATGGACATCGCTTTATTTTGGTGGCTATTGATTACTTCACCAAGTGGGTGGAAGCAACTTCTCACAAGTCTGTAACCAAGAAAGTGGTGTCAGATTTCGTGCGCAACAATATCATTTGTAGATTCGGAGTTCCTGAATCAATCATCACTGATAATGGTGCAAACTTGAATAGTGATTTGATGAGAGCGACTTGTGAAAGTTTCAAGATTACTCATCGCAACTCTACTGCATACCGCCCTCAAATGAATGGAGCTGTTGAGGCGGCAAATAAGAACATCAAGCGTATTCTTCGCAAGATGATTGATAACTATAGAGATTGGCATGAAAAGTTGCCATTTGCACTTCTTGGGTACCGCACCACCACTAGAACTTCAACTGGGGCAACTCCCTATCTTTTGGTGTATGGCACAGAAGCAGTCTTACCCGCGGAGGTAGAAATTCCTTCCTTGAGAATCATTCAAGAAGCTGAATTGGAAAACGCTGAATGGGTGAAGATCAGATGTGAACAATTGATGCTTATTGATGAGAAAAGAATGAATGCAATTTGTCATGGGCAACTTTACCAAAATCGCATGATCAAGTCTTTTGGCAAGAAAGTGAGAGTAAGAGACTTTAAACCGGGGCAATTGGTGTTAAAAAAGATCTTTCCTAATCAAGAAGAAGCAAGGGGCAAATTTGCACCGAATTGGCAAGGTCCATATGTGGTTCATCGGGTTTTATCCGGAGGAGCACTGATTCTGGCAGAAATGGATGGTCAAGTTTGGCCAAAAGCAATCAACGCAGATGCCGTCAAAAGATACTATGTTTGAGGCGATCGCAAGTTAGCATTGGTTTTGAATGTAATCTTTGATGTAATGCGAACTACGCGTAACCTGAGTCCCAAGGTGGGATACGTAGTAACTCACATAGAGTTTGGTTGCATTGATATAAGAATTTCCCCTATTTCCTCTTTTATGTAAGTTTGAACTACTTCTGACCTGATTCCTGGAATGGCAACAGGATAAGTAGGCAATCCCCGTCGGATTCGGTCAAAATATTGTAACGCTTTAGGCTTGTTTATCTTTTATGATGTAATGCCGAACTATGCATCTAGGCAGATGTGTGGATTTTCCAATTCGGATACGGCTTCGTACTTAGATTGCCATATCTTCCCAAAATCTTATGTAAGCAGAACTACGCACGGTCTGATTCCCGTGGAGGGATACGTAGGCGCTCTTAACGGGCTCGACTCTATAATATTAAAATTTTCAGTCTCCTTAAGGCAAGCAACTGGGGCAATTTTTGCAAAGATAATTTGAAGATATGGAAGATAGAAACTGGGGCAATTTTTGCAAAGATAATTTGAAGATTTGAAAGATATCAACTGGGGCAAATTTTGCAAAATGAGTTGAAGATTTGGAAGTTCATAACTGGGGCAGATCTTTGCAAGAATTGGTTTGCTTATCAAAGGATGGAACAACAAAGTTCTGAAAGTATTCAAGATTAGCACAAGTTGCAATACAAAGGATGTTCAGTTTGTTTCGAGATATGTCACGAGTTTGAGTTAAAGCAGGAATTTTACATGCATTATAAACTTTTCACTTGCATATCAATGATTGCTTGCTTACTATTTTATCAAATTATTTTATTTTGCCTCTATATTAAGATGAGTTATACTATTGAGTTCATAAACCAAGTTTCCGAGGATGGTTTTCAAAGCCCGAGTTTCACGAAGAAGAGGAAGCGATAGCAGCGAATTCAAGATGAATCAGCACAAATCAAACACCCCTCCCCAAAACTAACAAATTTTTCTTTGAGAGCAGGAACCGGAAAGCTTGCAATGGGAGGTTCATTCGCACTATGGGTGAACAATTTATTGAACGCGCATTCAAAGAATTGAACATCAGATTCAATATGAACTGAAGAGATCATTCAAAACTTTACACCACTATCCATGCAAGCAACACCAATCAAGTTGATAATGCAAATGATTTGGCTGGCTTGACATCTAAGCATTACATTGGATTATTGCCGAAAAGGCGGCGCTTTTCTTTTCTTGAATCTTGACATTGCGATAGAATTTATCTCGCGATACTGATAGACAAGTCGGCTGAAGCACCGCTTTCGGAGTGTTTCGCGATGTCGGTTGTCTTGCAAAATATTGGCATTTTATATTTAAAATTTATTGATAATTTAAGACAAGTCGGCTGGAACACCACTTTCGGAGTGTTTCGCGATGTCGGTTGTCCTGCAATATTGGCATGTTATGTTTCAAATTTATTGATAATTTAAGACAAGTCGGCTGGAACACCGCTTTCGGAGTGTTTCGCGATGTCGGTTGTCTCGCAATATTGGCATTTTATATCTGATATTTATTAATAGTTTAAGACAAGTCGGCTGGAACACCACTTTCGGAGTGTTTCGCGATGTCGGTTGTCCTGCAATATTGGCATGTTATGTTTCAAATTTATTGATAATTTAAGACAAGTCGGCTGGAACACCGCTTTCGGAGTGTTTCGCGATGTCGGTTGTCTCGCAATATTGGCATTTTATATCTGATATTTATTAATAGTTTAAGACAAGTCGGCTGGAACACCACTTTCGGAGTGTTTCGCGATGTCGGTTGTCCTGCAATATTGGCATTTATTAATAATCTAAGACAAGTCGGCTGGAACACCGCTTTCGGAGTGTTTCGCGATGTCGGTTGTCTTGCAATATTGGCATTTTATATTTAAATTTACTGATCGTTTAAGACAAGTCGGCTGAAGCACCACGTTCGGAGTGTTTTCGCAATGTCGGTTGCCTTGCAATATTAGCATTTTATGTTTGAAGTAGATCGATAATTTAAGACAAGTCGGCTGGAACACCGCTTTCGGAGTGTTTCGCGATGTCGGTTGTCTTGCAATATTGGCATTTTATATTTGAAATACATGATTCGGCTTGAGACATTACGTCTCGTTAGTCAACTTATCTTATGAAAGCCTTGCATTTTTACAATTCATTTTCGCATTACTTATTGTCTTACTCTACTGTTTCAGAATAATGATCAGCCTAAAGGTTCTCCGGGCGGAGCATCTCGTCAGTTGATCGAGAGAAGAACTTATTGAGCATCACGACCAGCATTTACAATTTTATATTATACTTTTATTTATTTCTTATTCCAAATATTATTATTATAGTTTATTGGCAGTTGCTCGCTTACCGTTTGTTAAAGTCTTTACAGAATTTTGGCAATACCGCAGTAGCATTTGGAGCATAACGTGGAACTTTTTCTTAGCAGTGAACTGGGGCAATCATTGATATGAGCTAGGCTCGTCAACGAGGATCTGAAGAATCGCACTCGAACAAGCAAGTTTTACCTAGTCTTTCATTTCAGATTAGGCGTCAGTTTGAATTCTTTCCTTTTCGTGCGTCAATCGTGCGAGTTTTCATGTCTAAGTGTTGTCGAACTACATATGACCTGATTCTCTTTCAGTCCGAGATATGTAGGCAACTCGGAAACCAGAGTTCGGCCATACCTTTAATTGTCGGCTTTTGGTCCATGGAATCAAAAGTTTTGGTTGTATCGGGACAAAATTGGCTCTTCGTCAATTTCTTTACCCTAAAAACTCTTTCATCATTTTCCGGGTAAAGAGGGGCAGCTGTTGACACCCAATTTCGTCCCGAGACATAATTAATGGCTAATTAATTAAAATGAGAATCAATTATTAAAATAAAATTTAAATTTAAATTATTTGGATTAAAATTAATTAATTAAATTTAATCAAAGTAAATTAATCAATTTCAAAAGAAGGTTGAAATTACAAAGCATATCCTAAATTCTACCCCACCCCGCGCAACCCTCCGTTTTCTTTAATTTATCATAAAAGAAGGCTAAAATCGCAAAGCGCAGCCTCATATGCGACCCACCCTTGCAAACCCCTTTTAAAAAAAACAAAACACATGAAATCCCTAAATCAGTTCTTCACCCGCGACCCATTTCCCTTACCCGCTTCCAGAAAATCCAACCCGACCCGCGCCATTGTTGTCTCTTCCGTACAGCTCGATGTGCTGGGCAAATCATTCAGTTCCAGCTGGTATCTCCTCACTCTCTCTCCAAACAACGGGCACAAAATCTGAGCCATCCATTTCGAATCGAAGTAAATCCCGGCCTTTGATCTTTCCTTGGAGATAAGGATCCAAAGTGTACAATCCGAAAGGAATGGACACTTTAGACCCTTATCCTAAAGGAATTAGATCGAAAATGGCAAGGGTATTTCTGATTTTGCAAAGTCTAGGTAAACCCTAAAATTATCTTATATATTTAACATTTTTGTAGGGTTTTAGGGGGGTTCGGATTTTAACACATAAAAAAACGGCAGCATTTATATATACTTTCAGATTTTTCTTAGTTAAAAAAGATACTCATTGTGTTTTTAGTTTCTGTTTTCGGAGTCGAACGTCGCTTTCAGTTTGTGTCGTCATTTCTCCTTTCTAGTCGTCGACCTTGTTCGAGTCGACGACCTCGCTCGAGTCGCTTTTGTGTTGATTCACATTCTTCGGATCGACGCCCTTGTCCGCTGCTCGAAAAACGGTAATAACCCATTTCTTCTTTTATTTTCATGTGCTTTATTATGATTGTGCAGTCGAGTTTCTCTTTACTTAATTCTTGAAACAGTCTCTCGACTTTAACTATGTCGTCTATGGATGTGAACTGTAATAACCTATTCTTAATCGCATTTTATGATAAATTTGTGTTTGTGAGTTGTTATTTAGTGTAACTAGTGTTAGAATATTATGTAAACATTAATATGAACAGTTGGACTACTTCGGTTAAGCTTCTTGTATTCCTTTAGAAATACTTAAAATTTTTGCTCAGTTTTTAGGAAATATATACATAGCTTCACTAAATTTTGGTTAAGAGTAAGAGTATTATTATCGAACTTACGTCGTCGGGTCGCTTTAGTTCGAGTTAAGATTATTCAGTCCACATCTTAGTTCATTGCATTTAGAAAGGTAATAATTTATCCATTTTACATTTTTTGTTAACTTAGAGCAGTAGCTGCTTGCATTTTTATTTTAGGTGATATATGTTTGTTTTGGTGATACATGTTTGTTACTGCTGATTCATTAACTAGTGTATGTTAAAGGGCCTGAAAATATTCTTATGAACTCTTGCTAAACTTGAAAGTAGTTGCAAAAATGATGTTGGCTGAATGTATGTTAAAAGAGCCAATCCTTAGACAACTCTGTTAGAAATTAAAACTGCAAGTTGCTTGCTCCTTTACAGGTCCATGATACTAGCCAAGAATAAGGTCTGGTCCGTTGAGTTGTAAATGAACTTAGTACTTTGTTAATAGAAGTAAAAAAGGAAACTGTTTCAGCTAAAGAACTTAACCTTATGTGATTTTGAGGGCTGTTAACCTAGATTCAATATTGATAGTTTCTAAAATGCTAGCATAGGCTTAGAATCCTCAGTTGGAACTTACCTGTGTATAAAGTTTAAATCTTTACATTCCAAAGTATAAATTTGAAATATTCTTAAAAGAGACAGAGTATTTGTCATGTCTTCTTCAGGTCTGAATGTTTATAGGTCCAGTTATGGGGTCTTGCCCTCTATTTCCCTTAAATCTGCATATGTATTTATTTTTCCTTGGTAATTGGTTAGTGTAGAGGTTGTATTTGGTTGCTCTGCATGTGTGGGTAGTTTGCATAGCTGCTCCATTGGTCTGTGGTTCATTTGAGGAGTGTAGGGCAGCTTGTGATTGAGAGATGTGGGTAGTTGGTACAGAGGCTATCTTGGAGTTGTAAGTTTATCCTGATGGTTGGAGTTTATATTGAGGTTGTTTTAGGAGTAGATATGAAGTTGCATGTGGCTTTTGAGAGGTGTAGATGTTCAGGGATTCTTGGGGGTATGCAGTTTTAATGTGGGAGTATGAGGGTGTTTCTGGTGGTTGTGAGGGTGTTCAGGGGCCAGATTGGGCAGTTGCAGGGTGTTTGAATTCAGGAGTTTGTTTCTGGGTTCTGGTTTGGTTTCTAGGTTAGCAGGTGTTTGGAGAAGGGATTTGGTGTTTGAAGTGTCAGCCTGAGTTGTTCCTGGTTGTCTAGGTATTTTCAGGGAAGAGGGTAGTTGTTTAGGAGATGGTGCTTTGTTTTTTGGTTATTGCATTCTGTTTCTTGTTGTTGTAGAGTATAAAAGGGATTTGTTCAGGCAGGGATTGATTAGAGAAGGTGAAGGCATGTTCCTTTTGGTGCATTGGTTGTAGCAGGTTTGGCCCTAAAGAGGTCTGCGAGGGTAGGGAGTATGTAGGAGTGTCTTGGTGGTCTTGGCAAGCTGGAAGTGTGAGTGTGTGCATAAAATATATGAGTTTTTGTTGTTCAGAAATGAAGGTGTTTGCAAAGATTAAACCCATAAGTTGCAATTTCTTTTGGTCTATTTAAAGTCTGCTAGTATCTTGAATTCAAAGTCATAAATTTTGAGTTTCATCTAAAGAATAAGCATGAAGAATCTGTTGCCAGGCTGCGCTGAAAGAAATGAATGCATTCTGTTTATGCATAATCTGGATAAGTTAAATCCATTCAACAGTTTTTCTTTTTCAGCTTTATAAATGGTTATACCTGAGAGAGTTGGCATTTGATACTACTATGGGATTTATGTGCGAACTTTTGGTTTGAACTAGGAGAATACTGAACCCATGTAAAAGTGAAACTGTGTTCATGCCTTTAAATTTTAATACTCCAGTTTTGGTATTCTTGGTTTGGCATCATTCTTGTTCTTTATTTGATTAGTAGGCTCGCATGTTAAGTCACTAGCTGAGCACTTGCTAACTTTGTTTCATTATCTTTTGGCATGAATTCAACCTTGGGGTCGAGTTCGAGTTGGCTATAACTCACAAATGGGGACGGTTTGCATCTGGAAGTTACTTGGATCGCTCCGCATTTTCGGGACTTGATATCCCCGGAAAATGTAAAAACGAAAAGAAATGAATAAATGAAAAGCCTTGTGAAACACAGGGCTCACATTGAGTTCGCTGTCCCGGGTTCTACTTTCTAAAACTCCTTCTCTCCCGTCCCCTTTAGAAAGCATGTTTTAGGACTTTGTGAACTGAACTAGGCTTTGTATGATTAGAAGTCTGGTAGGTTAGTCGCTTTAATTGAATTGTTATCTTATTGTTTGCCTAAGATTGTTTATAAATTGCATATCCCGTCTCTTTGGGACTCGCCAATTAATCTAAGATAGTAGAAACCTTTGGTTAATTCTCGAGTGCAAAAGAAATAAAGTTAAAATTGTACCTATTTATTTATTATTTATATTTAGTCAATTATTTATTCATTTATTAAATTTATTTATTAATTAATTAAATTAATTAAGTGGCTTTTATTATTAATTTATCTGTTTTAACTTTAATTAACCATTTATCTACCTAATCAATTATAATTATTTATTTACCTTTTTTTATTCATTTATCTACAAAGTTATTTAAGTGGTATTTATTTATTATTTATTTTTTCATTTATTTATTTTGTTTTATTTATTTAATTAATTAATTCTAATTAATCATTTATTTGCTTAAACAAATTATATTTAACTAGTCAAATTATTATCGCTTATCCCTCATCTAATTGAAATCATATAAATATTTATTTATCTAATTAAGTTATTTATCTATTTATTTATTTATCTAATTAATTAATTGATCAATTATTACTTCTTTATCTAATCATCTACTAATATATTTACTTAGTCTTTATTTATTTAATCAATCAATCAACCCTTATCCCATTATTCATTTAATTAATCTTAAATTTTGTTCAAGTATTGTCATAATAAATTTTTATCTTCTCTATACTATTTATTACCTATTTATTTTATTTAAAATTTATCCCAAATTAAATTTCGATAAAATTCGTGAAAATCGCCGGATTAACCGCCTTTGGCGGATTTTCGAAAGTGCTCCCGTAATAAGGACCTTCTTTCGAATTTAACAGAATCACTTACCTAAGAATCTCTGAATTTAATTTAATTTCTTTTAAATAAAAGTTAAATTGCACTCCTTAGTTAACTTAGGTTCCTAATAATCCTTAAATTAGGTGGCGACTCCAAAGAAACCCTTTGGAATCCCACTTTGTTGAAATATTCCGAAACCTATCCTTTCCCTAAAAAGAAAGGGTAATTTTTGGGGTTCAACAGGTGGAACCTGTGCGAAGTCGCCTTCGACTTCGGATTCCGGTAGCTGCGTTTGATCGCACGACGGAACCGAAGTGAAGCTTTCGTTCACGGGTCCCACTAGCTTACATGGTGAAACCTGTGCGAAGTCGCCTTCGACTTCGGATTCCGGTAGCTGCGTTTGATCGCACGACGAAACCGAAGTGAAGCTTCCGACCACAGGTTCCACTAGCTGTGATTGCTACAATCGGAAGCCTTCCTTGACAGCTACTGAGTAACAGTCTCGTGAAGCCTGTTGCTCGCCTCTGATCTCGCGAATTCCCCATGGGGTAGGGAACTTCACAACTTGATGTAAAGTCGATGGAACTGCTCCCATAGCATGGATCCATGGTCGACCCAAAATCACGTTATATACCATTTCGCCCTTCATCACCTGAAACGACGTCTCACTCTCCACTCCTTCTGCATAGGTTTTGATTATAATCTCCCCAACGGTCACCTCACTTGAATTGTTGAAACCTGACAGGACCGTTGAGCGAGGCACAATCTTATCGCTCAACTGCAATTGTTCAACCACTCTTGCATGTATGATGTTAACCGAACTGCCAGCATCGATTAGCACCCTTTTCACATCGGCGTCATCGATCCTTGTTGTTACTACAAGTGCATCATGATGGGGATGAATCCTTCCATCGAAATCGGAATCCCCGAACACGATCTCATCGGTCATGTCGTCGCGTGTTCGTTTGTCTCGTGTGAAAGAGACTTTTGCATATTTCTTTGTGGTGTAGGTTACCCCACAAACACCATCTCCTCCGGTAATGACATTCACCATTTTCCTGGGAGCAGGAGGTTTTGGTGGTTCATCATCTTTCTTCCTATTGAAATTGTTTCGTCCTCTCTCAGTCAAAAATTCGACCAAGTGACCCTTTTCTAGCAGGCTGGCCACTTCATACCTCAGGGCCTTACATTCTTCCGTTGTATGGCCGAAATCATGGTGAAATGCACACCACAGAGCCTCGTCCCTAGTATTTGGATTTGACTTTATGCGACCTGGGAATTTTACAACTTTGTCACCCATCCCTTTCAAGTGATTCACCAGATTTGGTGTCGATATGCAAAAATTGTATTCCGTTACTTTTGGAGGCAGTGGTCGATCTTTTGGAGCCGAGGATGTGTTTGGTTGGGCTTTCTTTGATTGATTTTTGGAGCTACCAGCTTCGTGGTTGTTGCTCCCCATCCGATGGAAACTGTAGGGCCCCCATCGTTGGTCCCTGTAGTCTCTTCTGTCGTTATCAACTCTTCTTGCCGGCCGATCATAATGATAATTATTTCGGGCTAGCTGCAATTCTTCCTCTTCGGCCCTGATCCTTGTCTCGCACTCGAGGTACAATACATCGAAAGTCCATGCATCAATCTCCCTAAGACGATCTTTCAGTTTCCATGCCTCAATTGAATCAGTGCGCAAGTTGTTAGCAAAGGTCAAACATGCCCACCTTTCTTCGAGATTTGGTATATGAATTTTCTCATCGTTAAATCTTTTTAGAAACTGCTTGATGGTTTCCCCGGGTCGCTGCCTTACGTTCAAGATGTCTTCGACCCTTGGTGCTATCTTTTTTGCTCCCGTATGTGAACGAATGAATTTCGCCGACATGTCATCGAAACTCAATATTTCATTTTCGGGCAGCTGTAAATACCATTTCAGTGCTGCCCCCTTCAATGTCTCACAAAACTTCTTAAGGCTGACCGAATTGATCTCCTCCGAGGTCAAGTCGTTTGCCTGAACCGCAACCGAAAACATATCAATATGATCCCTTGGATCTGTGGTTCCATCGTATCTCAAGCTTTCCGGTAATTTGAAAGTCTTTGGTATAGGTAGTGGGGCTGCACTTGCTGGAAAAGGACGTTTTGAGATCGATTTTGTAATGCCTTTGTCAGCCAATTTTGGAACGCCTGGCAATTTCTCCATAAATGACTTGATTTTGTTGAACTTCTTATCGATATTATCATTCAACATGGTCTGCATCGTTGCCATCATTCTTACTTCTGCTGTGACCGAGGCCGGAGCTCCCATGGCTTCGGCGGCAGTACCCGATCCCCCTGATCCGACCCCCGCTGCAAGTCCCCATGTTACGGCGCCCTGAGGAACCGAAGTCGGAATGCTTGCTGGGGGTGTGATCGGAGAGGTAGGTGCTTTACTTCCGATAGAATTAGACAGTGCCTTCAACTGCTCTTGTATCATTTCGAACTGAGCATCATGCCGCTTCAGATACGCAAACAGTGCCGCGTTTGCGCTTCCTGAATCATTTTCGACTGCGGGCTCTTCGCCTGAACGCCGCGCTTGGCGTGCGTTCAACTGTGAACCAGTAGGAATGTTGTCGTGAGTTGGATCCTGCTCGTTGTTGGTAGATTCATCGACCGCTTCAGCACGGGCCGGAACATGAACCCCGTCATTGGGATTGAGCTGCTGTTGACCGTTCAAAGCGTCGATGTTACGTTCATCTGCCATTTCAAGAGAAGAAATCAAACGTAAGTAGTATCAAGCGGTTCAAATTTCGGAATAAATCGATTGCCTAGACCCCACGGTGGGCGCCAAACTGTATTTCCCAAAAAATATATCAGGTTTTACAATTAGATTTATATTTAGTTGAGTCTAAGGCGACCGTTTTATATCTAAATTTGATCGTTTGATAGATAATTTACGTGAACGAATTAATCGACCTCAAGAGTTTGATATAGAAGCAATTCTAAAATCGATGTCAAGTAGATTCGGTATCAAGTAAATTCGATGTCAATTAAATCCGATGTCAGGCAAGGATATAAATGCTGTCAAACAAGTTCGAACTAAGTGAAAGGATAGTGATATACGATGAGATGACTTCGTTTTATCAAGATGCGCAGTTATCCGAACACGGTTATGATACTCGAATCGATGAAAATAACAGCAATACGATGACAACCAAGTGAAATGAATAAACGTAAAACAATGGCGAATGATCAAATGTAATCGAACAATGGATCCGATGAACAAATCGATTAGTTGCCAAATGAGTGACGATAACAGATTGTTTAAATTAAACACAGGTTAACAGGCAAAAGATGTTACGATCAAGATAAATGCAGATCTAAACGAAGCAAGCAACAAGTAAATAATCAAAGCAGTAAAGGCTTATTGTATTTGATGGATCGATGGATGTTGCTTCAATGGAAAGAACAGGTCTCCCTCCACGTTTGAACCAAATCACGATCGAAGCTTTAAATACAATGATGATCTTTGACGTAACAAATTGACAAAGGTAAACGACACTGTTGAATATTTTCTTGACAAGAGAATAGTGGTTTTGAAGAATAGAGTAATATTTGCTCAGATGAACGTATCTCAAATAGAAGATGAAGACAGTATTTATAGGCTGACAATGAGCCTTTTCCAACCCTAGAAGGATTCTTTCTTTCCCACGTCTCTTTCTCCACAACTGCCCACGTCCCTTTAAATACGTTAAGTCGGTTCCGATAAAAGTGGGATAAGTTCATTAAAGCTTATCCGCTAAAGCCAGCGTCTTCGTGGTCTTCTGATCAAGTTCTTGAAGCGAATCAATCGGCAAATGTCCTCGGAAACAATAACAAAAACCGAACGCATCATCCTCGTTCGAAGAACGAAAATCGACCAATACAGTATGTTACATCTGAACAAATTTTTTTTTCGTATGTTAAAGATTCACTTTCTAGTTGATCCAGAACAACAGAATTTGAGCAATATATTTGCATCAATAGTAAGCTTAATTAGTTCATCTTCCTCATAATTAATCCGATGTGCCAATTGTGAGAAATAATCTCCATTTTCCTTCTTTTTCCTCAATTAACCCTGTCCCCATGGACAAAAAGTAATCAAGTAGTCAGCTCCAATACATGTAAATAATGAATATTTATCAAAAGGATAAGTATAAGCTCTAGTACACATCTCCCTGAATTTCAAAGAGTACTCGTTAGGTTTGCAAGTCTCTGGAGTAGCATATGCACCTGTGCAACACAAATCATCCCGATGAAATGCCAGACATCCGCTTTTGCACCCAATGACATAACCATTTGGATCTTTTACTTCCAACTCTTCCGCATGATTACAATGTAAATCGTTTAAATTTTGTTGACAAAATGTTGAATTGCAATCTTGTCTATTTAAAGGGACAACTTCGACTGGTAGATTAAAACCATCGACTACACTAACAGAATAAAAATCTTTCCCCTCGGACCAGCCAGCTATTGTGAACTGTATAAGGGATATTGGTGGAATTCCACCCGAACCATTGCATCTTATTCGGCCAGTACCACAATCCCCACTAAGACAAGTAAAATATCTGCCGTATTTGGCGCAACGGTATCTAGCCCACAATCTTCCTGACCATGATTTTGGTACCCTTAGGGTTATTGAAGCATTTGATGCTATTTCAAATCCTGTAGGAATTTGCGCTCCTTGACCAGCTTGTGTAGCTGGCCAAATTGTGTGTGAGAGCACTTATTCTTTATTATGAATTTTGTTGCATAAGAACCTGCAGAATGTCAATTTTGTAAGTATAATCATATAAATAATAGTGCTCACGAGAATTATTAAATTCATTCACTTGTTCACTCCATCGATACTAGAATAACAAAGAAACTGAAAAATGGAACTTTAACTTGACTATATCTATAACAATTGATGAAGTTAGAGGTTTAAGATTACCATAGAGGAAGAACAGCGAAATGATAATAGCAATGGATAAATTTAACCTCATAGTTGAATGTTCTCATAGAAAATCTGTGTGTATGAAATGAAAATAAACACGGCCTGGATCTATATTTATATAAGAGGTCCTAAAACAGAAGAGTTACGTTAGAGATTTGTAGTCAACCATTTCGTTGTGCAAGGGAGATTGCAGTAAATGTAAAATTATCCTATACATTAAAGGTCATAGAATCTTAAAATACAGATAATTGAAGCTATAATTGCGTACGTAAATATGAGGTCCTGATGAATTTAACTTTTCTTTACAGGTTGGTTAAATACTTGATGGCTAAATCTTAAATGCAACACCAACACAGACCAACTCCACCATACACATCATTTTTTCCAACATTTGTTTATATTATGCATAAATCAATTCCACCGGTAACAACAAGTTGTATTACTTAATAAATGAGCTACAAACAAAATAGAAAAATAAATCTGTTCTTGGACAGCAACAATTTCACAGCATAACAATGAATTTTGATATTTCAAAAAATTATATAACTCGTAGCAAATCACATAAACCCAATGATAGAACAAGTAAACACTAATTTCGCAGTTCTATTTCTTTCGCTGGCGTCCATATTTTCAGGCAGCATGTTAGAATGAGCAGAATTGAAAGCAACAAATCCTCATTTCAAGTTTTGAAAACTGTTACAATGAGTTCTTAGCTTAGCTAAGACTAGTTATATAGAAAGCTTAATGGTTAAGCTAGCTTAGAGTTAGTTATTAACTAACTAAATCACTACTAGAAAAGAGTAAAAAGCTACAGAATGGTTGGAGACGGAATTCCCTCTCCAATCAGTTATAGAGGGAATTCCGTGTCCAATCAGTATATTGCGTGTAAAATTAATTAAATTGGAAGAGTTGGAGACGGAATTCCGTCTCCAATCAAAAAGTGAAAAAGCTGTCAGTTGTTGGAGACGGAATTCCGTCTCCAATCAACTGACACCTTTTTCACTTTTCGATTGGAGACGGAATTCCGTCTCCAACCCTAAACAATTCCCAATCTATACATAGCGGGCTCCCAATATTTTCACACACTCCAAATTTTCAAAACTCCTAAAATCTCCACAGCTCTCCGGCCAAAAATCTCCCCGGCGAAAAATCTCCACAGATCGGCACCCCCATTTTCTCCGGCCACCATATTCAAGTAAGTTCCCCCTTCGTCTTCCCCATTATTTTTCCATTTCGTATCCCCCATTATTTTTCCCTCCCCATTGAAGGATCCGTGCTATCAATACTAATTATAGTGATCTCAAATTGAAAATTCTTTGAGGTAACTTACAGCAAGCACGGTGTAGCTTGATTAGTTTAAAATCAAATATGCGTTTGGTTTATGGAGTCGTGGAAATATAACGCAAAATGGTAGTATATCTCTGGGAGATTTCTAACCAAGGTGCATCAACTTTTATGGTACTTTAAATTAATTAATGATTGTATTAGTAAAAGCATTGATTGGTGTTGAAATTTGCATCTTCCTTGACAGCCCTGGGGCAAGTTTGCCTTTTTATGACAGTTTTTGAATCTGGCTTTTCAAGAATATAAAGCTGATTTAATTGAAAAGGGCGTAAGTTTTTGAATCCTTTTCAAGATTGTTTGTGAGTATTTAACTGGTGTCTCAATGTATATTCCTACTTTTCCAGCTCTTAACCCAAATCAGTGAATGTGTTGTCCAGTTTTTTCGTTTACCTAAGATTAGATGTAAAACCCAATCTTGTTCTTTTTTTATTTTTCTCGCAAAAAGTTCAAGCATTTTTTTTATTTGGTTGCTTTGTAGCGAGTTTCTAATATTTTTATTTAGCAGGGTTAATATAGTTAGAGAGGGAATTCCGTCTCTAAACAACAAAAATAATTTTTAATTATTTTACTGGAGAGGGAATTCCGTCTCTAAACAATGAAAATAATTTTTAACTATATGCCTGGAGAGGGAAATCCGTCTCTAAACAATAAAATAATACATACACTTAATACTTGGAGAGGGAATTCCGTCTCCAAGCACTCACTGACACAATCAGAAGTGGCAGACACTTTTTGAATTGGAGACGGAATTCCGTCTCCAGGTTGGACGCGCCTTTTCGCGAAGGACGCGCAGAGACGGAATTTCGTCTCCAAACTCCTTTTAGGGAGAGAATTCCGTCTCCAAACTTTGACGCAAAACAGATAATTTCTAGTAGTGAATGTTTCATTTACTCCTACAAGTTCTTGACTTGACAATTAGATCCTTCAGCTTTTAAATCATCAACTAGCTCACTCAATACTCCCTTTCAATTTGAAGAGTGAAATGCATCATGAACTCCTAGATTGGACAGTAGCAGCTTATGCTGAACACCTCCTAAGCCTTTGGTCATGAGGTCTGCCACCTGCATTCTGGTAGGAATATACTGAGTATCAATCAGTCCTTCTTTAAGCTTTTCTCTTACAAAATGGCAATTTATTTATGTGTTTGGGTCTCTCATGGGAAATGGGATTTGCTGCAACTTGAATTGCTGCTTTGCTGTCACAGTGCAGCTGTACGGATCTCAGCACTTCATTGTCTAACTCCTCTAAGAGCCCTACCAACCAAACAATCTCAGCAACTACAGTTGCCATACTCATGTACTCAGTTCCAGCTGAGCTTCTGCTGATTGTCTGTTGTTTCTTGGACTTCCAAGATATTAGAGAATCTCCTAGCTTTATGACATAATCTGTCACAAATCTTCTTGTATTAGGACATGCTGCCCAGTCAGAGTCACAGTAGGCAGTGAGTTGTTCTTCTTCCATTCTTCAAGAGAATTCCTAAACCTAGAGAACCCTTTATGTATCTCACTATCCTCAATATTGCATCCAGGTGTGACTGTTTAGGCTGCTGCATGAGTTGACTTACTTACACTGCAAAACTTATGTCTGGCCTTGTAATAGTCAAATAGAGCAAATTTTCCATCAATCTTTGATAGGATCTTGCAGCACTGCATCATCAGTTCTTCCAAGATGCCTGTCATACTCTATAGTAGTTAGCCTTTGATTTTGTTCCATTAGAGTTGACATTGGTTTACATACTCTTAGACCATCACTTAATATAAGTTCCAAAGCATATTTCCTTTGATTCAGCAAGATGCCCTTGTCTGATCTCAAAACCTCAATCCTCAAGAAGCAAAGCTCACCTAAGTCCTTCATTTTGAAATTCTAGTTTAATGTGGCCTTTGCTTCTACAATCAAGCTACTGCTGCTGCCAGTTATCAATAAATCATCTACATGAATCAAGGTCATCACAATATCACTCCCTCTCTTTGCGAACAAGGAATGATCATAGTCACTTTCATAAAACCTGCTTGCATAAAAGAAGTGGTAAACTTTATATCTCATTGCCTTGATGCTTGCTTCAAACCATAAAAGGGATTTCAATAGCCTATACATTTTATTCACCCATTGGCCGTGAAAACCCTAAAGTAAAGCCATATACTCCTCTTCTATTAGGTCACCTTATAAGAAGACGTTATTGACATCCATTTGAAAGAGATGCCAACCCTTTGATGCAGTAACAGATATGACAGTTCTCAGAGTGACCATCTTGGCCACTGGTGAAAAATTTTCATGATAATCAAGCCCTTCCTGCTGAGTGTAGCCCTTTACCTATAAGCCTAGCTTTGGACCTATCAACTTCACCATTAGCCTTGTATTTGATTTTATACACCCATTTTGAGCCAATAGGCTGCTTACCAGGTGGTAAATTGACAATCTCCCAAGTGTTGTTGTCCTCAAGTTCCTCTATCTCCTGTGTATTGCCTCAATCCACCTTTCATCCTGAGCAGCTTCTCTGAAGGTTTTGGGATCAGTATATGTAGAAAAAGCAGTCAAGTAGGCTTGGTAATGAACTGGTAAATGAGAATAACAGACATAGTTGGCTATTGGATAAGTAGCACTTCCATGCCCCTTGTTGTCTGTGACAAAATCCTTGAGCCAAATTGGAGGCCCTGCCTTTCTTTGAGGTCTAGGATGTGCTGGAACTTGGGGAAGAGCATCAATAGGTTGCTCCACAGTGCTTGGTAACTCTTCATGGTCAATAACTGCCTCTTCTGATCCAAAAGGTGTGAGCTCATCTGAGGGTGAAGTATCAGCTAAACTGATATGATGAGAATCTACAATCTCCAAAGTACTTCATTTTTCTCCACATCTTCTGGTATCAAGATAGGAGTATCTTCACTATGATCAAAACTATAAGGGAAGATATCATTATATACCAGCTGCATTATTGTGTCTTCAGAGTGTAGTGCACCTGCCTATGTGGACTTAGTGAACATATCAGGTTCATGAGATTCTGACTCCTTGAATGGGAATTGAAATTCTCTGAAAACAACATCCCTGCTGGCTATGATGACCTATGTATCCAAGTCATATAGTCGATATCCCTTCTGAGTCTCAGAATAGCCAATGAAGACTGTCCTCTTTGCTCCCTCTTTGCTCTAGGAGCAAATTTGTCACCTTTTGGCAAAGTTTCAGCATAGGCTAAGCACCCAAATACCCTTAGATGATCTAGTTTAGCATGCTTCCCATAGAGAAGTTCATATGGGAATTTGCCTTGTAAGATAGGTGTAGGGAGTCTGTTTATCAGATACACAACAGTTCGCACACAATCTCCCCAAAAACTGGTTAGGATCCTAATTTGAAACTTGAGTGCCCTAACCATCTCGAGGATGTGTCTATGCTTTCTTTTCATAACACCATTTTTTTGTGGAGTGTAAAGACAACTACTTTGATGAACATTACCAAGAGCGGCTAGCAATTCATTGCAACTTGAGTTAAAGAATTCGTGCAATTATCTGATCTTAGAGTCTTTACAGCAATATCAAACTTTTTATTAATAGAAAAAAGTTTCTCAGTACTATACTTACTTAACATTTTGATTAGATCAAACATAACCAGGTATATCTGCTAAAATCATCAACTATTGACACAAAATATTGTTTCCTATCATAAGTGGGAACCCTATAAGAACCCCCAAACATCCACGTTTAGCAACTGAAAAATTCCTCTTGACTTAGTACTATTGTATGGAAATTGTAACCTGCACTGTTTTGCTAGAGGGCAAACATCACAAGTCCTGGCCTTCTTATTTTCTACTTTATCTTATAATACTGGAATTCGATGAAGATATCTCACTGAAGCATGTCCAAACCTGAGGTGCCACAATGTTGTTTCTACTTCTTTCTTCACTACATTGCCTGCTATTACTGAGCATGCATACTTCTTCATCACATATAGCCCATTAAGCTCCTTACCGGTCCCCAATACCTTGTCATTGTGAAGATCCTGAAATACACAGTATCCAAGATAAGAGGTGATTGAGCAACTAAGAAACTTATTAAGCTTGGAGACTGAAAACAAGTTAAACTTGAATTCAAGTGCATGCAGTACACTTTTAATGCATTGTTCTGCTAAAACCTTTGCTTTCCCTGTGTGTGTTACAACACATCTAGTACCAGTAGGTAATTGAATACCATTTTCTCCTTTTCATTTCACATCTCCTTTTCATTTCACATCTATTAAAAGTAATATGATGTGAGGCTCCTGGATCTATGATCCATTTAGAGGATGATGCATTTGACAACAATGAAACTGTACCTGCCAAATTGTTAGAGCATTCAGTCTCTAATGTCTTGTTAAGCATTCCAATGAACTTCCTATACTCTTCCTTAGTTAAGACATATCCCTGATCCTTAGTATTGTCACTGTTACCACCCTCTGCACTAGCATTATTTACATAAGGTCTATTACCCTGCTTGCCTTTGGAGTCATCAAATGTCTTTTTGCTTTTGAAATCCTCAGGATACATAATCAGCCTATAGCAATTTTCTTTCAAGTTCCCCTTGCAGCCACATTCCTCACAAACCATGGCAAACTTTCTCTGTTTGTAGTTTTTATTCTTTCCTGCCATCATTGCCAAAGGTTCTCTATTGCTATGTAGCACCCCTAGGGTTCTCTAACTTTCCTCTTGTATTACAATAACGTAAGCCTTATTCACATTCACAGTTGGATTTCTCAGTAAAACATTACTTCTCACAATGATATAGCTTTTATTCAAACCCATTAGAAACTGCATCAATCTTTTTTTCTCTCAGTGTACTACATAGGGCCTTGATTCTTCACAATTACAGGAAGGTGATGGAACTAGTACATCTAATTTATTCCATAAATGCTTCATCTTAGAGTAATAAGTAGTAACAGAGTTGGTACTTTGTGTTAAAGTTACGATTTTTGTCCATAGTTGATAAATTCTGGTCAGGTTTGATCTGTCAAAACGTTCCTTGAAATCATTCCACACCTTCTTTTCACTTGAAACATAGATTATGCTAGGCAAAAACTCTGCAAAAACATCACATTTTTTCCATTGCACACTCAATTCTCCTTTCTACACACTCTTCACACAAGTTCCATTAATGAACTCTAGCTTTTCTTTACCGAGTAGAGCCATTTTTATCGACCTACTCCACATCGCATAACTCTCAGGGCCTATGAGTTTAATCGGAATTAACACTAACCCCGGTGCATCTGAAGCTTGGAGAAATAATGGATGATTGTGATTTAGAGTTGAAACTGTAGTGTTTGCCATTGTTGTGGAGCTTCGAAGCTTAATCAATGGTGAAGAATCAATGAAGTTTTGCAGAATTTTTCTACGAGCTAAATCCTAATTGTCCGCTCAGATGTCATGTTAGAATGAGTAGAATTGAAAGCAACAAATCTTCATTTCAAGTGTTGAAAACTATTACAATGAGTTCCTAGCTCATCTAAGACTAGTTATGTAGAAAGCTTAGCAGTTAAGCTAGCTTAGAGTTAGTTACTAACTAACTATCTGTCTCATTTACGCCTACAAGTTCTTGACTTAACACTTAGGTTCAGGGGCGGATCCAGAATTCGAAGACTGCGGGTGTCACTTGTCATAGAGACCAAATAGGAAGGGCGGGTTGGGTTGGGTTGGGTCGGATCAGGCCGTTTAGTTTTTTTGTTATTTCGATTAGCTTTAATTCATTTATCCATTTTCACGCTTTATTTTTTAATTTTACAGTATATTATGGAGAATATCAATATAAAAAGAAAGTGAATCATGAAAGAGCGTCACAATTAGAAATTTTGCTTAAAAGTAGCTTAATTACTATATTTTCTTGATTGACAAGGCTAATTTACCTTTAATAATCTTGTGTTACTTTCTTCATCTTAATCATTAAGTTTACAGTAATTCTTCGCATAAAAATAACTTCAAATTTATCATCTATGAGAATTCACTCAAAAGATCTATTAATAGGACCACTTCATTTTTTAAAAGCCAATAACAAATATTACTCAAATTATTCTCCAAATTAAAAAAAAAAAACTATAATTTAGTTGAAATTAATTCAAGTTATTTAACAAAAAAATTTGGTAATAAAAAAAGTATTATAGTAAACACAAATTAAAGAAAGCAACAATAAAAGAACTAAATAAGGGGGAAAAAAGGAATGAGAGAGGGGGGAGAGAGAGATTTAGGAAATAAAAGGGGGGAAAATGCCTAGGGTAGGTGGGAGTAGTACTTTGTTCTAACTTTTAACCATGCATAATTAATTCAAGAACTAAAAAATCTTTCTATGGGGATTCAAACCTAAGTATTTTAGGCCAATGCATGACGACTTTGCCAGTGGCATTATAACACCTTTTGTTTAGTGAATGCCAATTTTGTTATTTGTACCAATTTGCAGTAATTGTGATATAAATATACTTATATATACGAAGTCTCGACCGAAACTATCGGGTGCCGTGGCATCCCCTACTAGGGGTGGGCACAAAACCGAAAAAACCGAAATACCGAACCGAACCGAACTAATTCGGTACTTCGGGTTCGATTTTTCGGTTTTTCGGTTCGGGTTCGGTCTTAGAAATTTTTGAACTTCGGTCTTCGGTTTCGGGCTCCCCGGAACTTCGGGCCCCGAAATTCCGAAAAACCCGAAGTTTTTTTTTTTTTTTTTTTTTTTTTTTTTTTTTTTTTTTTTAAACCATTAACAAAAAACATCCACCATTACATATTACGTATATTTCCTAAATTGATTCGTATAATTTCCCTTTTTTACTTATTGTATTTTAATGTCTAATTAGTGATTAAATGCAACATATATAAAAAATTAAATAATTGAACTAAAAATTCATTAGGAAATGATAAATTAGCTGAACATCCCTTTAGTTTGAATAAATCATTTATGTTAAGTCATCGCGATATGATATTACGAGTATTCAATCATTTATATTTGGTAATTTGATGTATTTTTGTTAATCTTATTTTTTGACTTTGAACAGGTATGTACTTTGCCTTTCCTTTCCCTTTCTTGTTCGGCATTTTTTTCTTTGGCTATAAACTTTGGTTTAAACCGAAACACCGAAGTACCGAACTAAAAAACCGAACCGAACCGAAGTATAAAAATTACGGACTTTTCTACACTTCAAACCGAACCGAAGACCGAAGTAACGGACTCCTACTTCTAAAAACCGAACCGAAGAACCGAACGCCCACCCCTATCCCCTACCCAACACTTAAATCCGCCCCTCTTAGGTCCTTCAGCTTTTAAATCATCAGCTCACTCAATACAACACCACTATAATTCGCCACTATTCTTGAACTCACAGTCCACTCATGACAAAAGAACCAACCTAATACCATCGTCAATTAGAATTTCACTTTAATTTGTATGTTGTCTTAGAAAGGAAGAATCTTGGATTTTACATTGTAGGTGGTTGATGAAGAATTGGTTTTTTGAAGAATGGACAAAGAAGAGTAGTGTGATGAAGAAGGGGAAGGGGTCACTAGAGAAGAAGAGTGGTGGGTGGGGTGAGAGAGAGGGGAACGAATTGGGGGAGGCGTATTTGAAGTCTCATAGAGTACCTTGTTTATAGTATGCGTATCTACTTCCTGATAGCCAGCCTCCTCCAGGTACTTCCTAGCATTCATGATCTTTTGTATCATCCACAACCCTTGTCTTGCACTAGTTTACCATGATTAATAATTACTGAATTTGTAAATGATTAAGGTTCATACTTAAAAAAATAAACATAATTAACAACTAATATTTAATTGATTAAAATTCTCACATCCATTAAGTACAAATAAATGATGCTTTAGTACGATTAATGTTATGTGTATTTAATCCCTACTAGAAAATGACTGTGTTGCGACTCGGTTTGGAGAGGGAAATCCCTCTCTAAACGGGGTATAGAGAGAAAGTTGTCGATGCGCTCTCATCGCTATTTGGCGCGTCGTTGAGCAAGTCAGCGAGCGTATGCTGTCGCTAAACTAAAAAGTATCAGATTGTGTTTTGAGACAGAATACCTTCTCCAGCAAAATAATTTCCAAACTTATATTTAGTGTTTTGAGACGGAATATCCTCGGCAGCAAAATAATTTTCAAAATAATATTTCTATAGGCGAGGGTATTCCCTAGCTAAAACGCTTAAATTAATTAATGTTAGAAACTGGATACAAAGTAGCCAAAACCAAAATTAGCCATTTCAGTAGTAGTAGCCCTAACAACTTCAGGTTCATCTTGATAAATCACAAAAGCTCCACCTTGCCTATTTATAACTGCCCTCCGTCAACGATTGTATAAGGCCATTAAATCCTCCTCCGTCCTAATTAATCGATCTCTTTCTTCTGGCATTTTGACTAAATCTTCAAATAAAATTCAAGAAAATGTTAGTTTTGATAACCCATTTGCTAAAAATGCAGAAGAAATCAAGAAAATGTCAATTTTGATGACCCATTTCTAAAAACAAATGCAGTAACAAATCATGAAATGTGACCCAATTGCTAAAACAGGAGAACAAATTCAAGAAAAATGAGAAGTTTACCTTGATGATTTTGAGGGTTTTTGAGGAAATATGACCCTGCTGCTGGTACTTAAAAGAGGTTTATAGCCAAATTGGCGCTAGGACTTTTAAGTTTTGAAATCAAAATTCAAAAAAGCTGAACAAACAGGCAATGGAATTCCGTCTCCAATCAAAAAATAAAAAAAAAGATGTCAGGTGCTTGGCCATGGAATACCCTCTCCAGCATGACATCTTTTTAACTTTTTTATTAGAGACGAAATTCTATCTCCAATTTTTTCAATCTTTTTTTTAATAATTTGCTATGGTAAAATAAAGATAGGAGAGGAAACTCACTCGCCAACCACTTGGCGAATGAGTTCCCTCGCCAACTCTTTTATAGCTTTTTTCTATTTTTCTAGTAATAAATAGACAACACAAAACAATATGTTCTTAATAGAGTTGTGTTGTTTAGTGTAGATCCTCCGACTTTAGATCATGACATTAATTGATATTAGTGCTACAAAGAAAAAATGGTGACAACATGTTCGTCATGTGGATGGTTAAGAAGTATCCTTTTCATCCTAAAAGGAGAATATATGTTGCTTGAAATTTGAGAGCTAAACAAAATTATCAATGTGAATTGTGAACTTGGATATTGAATCTAACAAGAAAAGGTTCACCTATTAGAAACTTCATAAAGGGATGATGGTTTTTTATCCGCACATCTCGACGCTCTCTTTCAAACTAGCTAGGAAGATTTGTATTTGGCAAAAATGTGATACTTGAACTTTGATTTTATTTGGCGAAGAATTGTTTCATTTTGCATATATAAGTATTACTTTAAACAATTAAAAATGCATGAAAAGTGATAATAAAAAGAAAATTACTGTTTGATAGACTTCCCAAATAATAATACTCTAGCCATGTAAAATGGGCAGAGTGAGTAAAACAGACTTAAAAAAAAGGTATTCGTCCATTTTATCTCCTGAAGGATCAAGTATGGCTGGAATGGTAACTAAGCTAGCGTTTGGACATAGATTCCCAAATAATTTTTGGGAAACACTTTTTTGGTGAAGTTTGATATGAAAATGAAAAAATGTTTGGACATACTTTTTGGGAACAAATTTTTTGGCTCAAAAAGAGTATTTGAGCTCTTACGAAAATGAAGTTGAATATGTAAACTCAACTTTGGCTCAAAAATAGCCTTTGAGCTCTTTTTGAGTTTTTGTGACTTTTTGTGAGAAGTTTTGGTCAAATAGCATAAATAAACAGTTTTTCCCCCCAAAAACTTCCAAAAAATGTCTCCAAAAACTATAAACAAATGGGGGCTAGCTCTGTTACATGTAAACTCTCTAAAATTTAATTCATGTAAGGAACTCATGGGCAAAAAGTAAATAGTCAGCTCCAGTATTGCATGTAAATGTGCTAGTTGCATCATCATAAGCATAAGTATAAACTTGAGGGCACAAATGTTTGAATTGTAAAAACTGTCTATTTGCCTATTTTGCATCACATAACCCTTTTTAAATTAAATTTCAAAACTGTCCCTATTTTACTTCACTCCACTTATTTGCACACCATGATCTCTTTTATGTTTTATTCAACTTCTGTTTCTGTGTAGTTAAAATTGTCTATCTAAACCCAATTATAGAAATCGGTCGGGAACCACACTTAGTAGAACTTAGGAGGTGCCTAACCTCTTCCTTCTAGGTTATTTCGGATACTTACTGAATCAGTGACTAGCAGACCAAACCCGGAGTTATCTTTCAAATTTAGTTAGAAATGCTTTTAGGTGACCTGGGTTATATGTAAAAGGTATTCATAAGAGCTATCCCAAATTTACTACATCTATTGGTTCTTATTCAAGAATTAATGATCAAGTATTGGATCCAATTAAGATAAAAGGGAAAGGAAATGAGTATGGAAGATACAATGAGCAAAAGAAAAACAGGGCACTATGTAAGACATTAAAAGTTAGAGCCACGCAACAACACGAGCAACAATCTTCAATGATAAGTTTTGAGGTTCGATTTCTAATTCAAATCTGATGTTATTGGTGTTTGTCTTTTAATTTATTGAATTGTATTCCTTTGCTCTTTTGATTTATTTTAATTTATTGATGCAGTTATATGGAGATTCAAATACTAGCACCACGCAACTTTTAACTCAAGCTTCGGCTAATCAATTTGGAGATTGCATTGAGAACCAAAATTCACACATTAGGGGAAGAAATATTAATTTTAGTGGTCAAGATAAAATAATTTTGTATCCTAAATAATAATGGCCTGGTACTAGATCGACAAGGATTGTATTTGTTTGAATGTTGGAGTTATAATATATATGTGGATTACGTTGGAGTGAAGCTTAAACATTGTTGGTAGTATGAATAATCAATGAGTCATGATGTATTGATCATTTATATTGTATTTTTTTAATTATACAATCTTCACTTTGTTAGCAATTTCTAAGAAATGTTCGACATATTGATGGTAGACGTCCTAATTACCTGCTCATTAGTATTTTTTTTTTTTTTTATCTCACTTGATAAAGTTGGAACTAAAAAAAAGTTAGAAAACTGAAGCACATGCATATGCCTCATTGGAAACATTACTTGATTTTCAATATATGAGTTGAACTACACTGCTCTTCTTCCATAGTAAATTATAACCAAGAATGAAGTGTAAGTTATGGATACCGAGCCTGCCGAGTTGATACAGCGTAAAATAGTATATCAATGTTGTTAAAGTACAATATTTTCTTACTATATATTCTTCAATAATTAATATTTTGGTTTTTCAATAATAATTTTTTTTTAAAAAGTATGGACTTAAAAGTTTCTTTTTTAATTTTTATCCTAAGATAAGCTAATGAGATCCATGAATCCACTTGTTAAATAATTAACTGACATTACATAAAAATTTTCCATGTTAACAACATCGCAAAAATAGTGTAATAACATAGAGGAAGAGTTGAGTAATTAGATGATAGGCAAAAATTATTGAGATTACCAGAGGAAGAACATAAAAAAGATAGAACTCACGGAGAAATTTACTGCCATTGTTGAATGGTTTATTGGTCAGAGATTTAATTGTATAAGATGAAAAACGGACATGGTTTGAGTTTATAAAGAAATTCTAACAGATCTGAAAGGAGAAATTTGTAAGAGAAATTTATGGTCATCCATTTTCTCGGTCAAGGTAAGTATAGTACTAAATCCGATCAATTGGGTCAAGCAAGGATAAGCATTTCTGTAAAGACATTAAAAGTTCCCTTTACATTGTTTTCCTAATATTACCCCAGTTCCCATGGGCAAAAGGTAATCAAATAATCAGTTCCCATACATGTTTGTAATGAATAATAATCATCAAAAGGATATGTGTAAGCATAGATACACCATTCCTTGACTTTCAAAGAGTACTTGTTCGGCTTGCAAGTCTCTGGAGTGGCATAAGCACCTCTGCAACATATATCATCTTGAGGAATTGCCATGCATCCGCTTTTGCAACCAAGTATGATAGTACCATTGCTGTTTCTTACTTGTAACTCTTCTTGATCAAAGCAACGGAGATCATTGAAATTATGTGGACAATAGGCCGTTTGGCAGTCAGATCTGTTTTCAGGGGTCACTATAACTGGTAAATTAAAACCGTCAACTAAACTGATAGAATAAAAATCTTTTCCCCTGACCCAGCTAGCTATGGTGAACTGTACAAAAGTTATTGGTGGATTACCACCTGTACCGTTGCATCTTACTAGCCCATTCCCACAGTCTCCACTGAGACAACTAAAAACTCCATCGTAGTGGGAACATTCGTATCTCGCCCATACTCGACCGGACCATGACTTTGGGACCCTAAGGGTAATATTCGCCTTTGGTGCTAATTCGAACCCCGTGAGAATTTGCGGTCCTTGACCAGCTTGTGTTGTTGGCCATATAGTCAGGGGCGGATCCAGAATTTCATGATAGCGGGTGTCATTCTTTATATTTGTCCTTTGACACAATGACCGAATATGAAAGACGGGTCAGTTCAGTAAGATATTTGTTAATTCAACTAAGTTTATTAGTCTTCTATACGCAATAGACAAATAGGTTCAGTTCAGTTCACTGTTTTCTTTTTCACGCTTTTACAACTATATTACAAAAAAAAATTGCAAATGAAAAAAGCAAGAAAAAGAAAAATCATAAAAGAGTGTATTTTTAAAACGTAACTTAATTACTTTATCTTCATTGTTTGAGTAGATTAATTTCACTTCAATAATTTCAAGTTAATAAATTTATTTTAATTCTTAGGTTTAATGACAATTCTTTGCATAACAAAAGCTTTAAAATTTCAATCTATAAAATTCAAAACTCAAAAGATTTAGTAATCAAGCCACTTAATATTTTAAATTCGATAGAAGATATTGCTTAAATTATTCTTAGTTTGTATAGATTAACGTCGCATTATCAAAACAAGAAAAATTATTTAAATAAAATCAATTTATATTATCACCAAAATAAAAATAAATTGTTCATGAAATAAAGTATTCTTGTAATGGTAGAAAAAAAAAAAGAGATTTAGATAAAAGGAAATAAAAAGAAAAGGAAGAAAACACAGGCTATGTCTTGAGGTTAGAGAATACTGAAGCTGGGAAAAAGGAAAAGACAAAAGGAAAGCAAACAGGAACAATCGAAAAAGGGCAGGCGAAAGGACAAGAAAACAAAACGTGGCAGGAAAAATAATTACAGAGGGGATTCGAAAACAGGACCTAGCGGTAAGAAGAGACTACAAAGGCAAAGCCCGACCACTGGCACCAGCACCTCACTTTGTATTGCGGGTGCCACTTTTTTTATATATCCGTTTTCTTCAGATAGTTGCACATAAAACACAAATTTTCTGCCGAGGCTAGCGGGTGCCGTGGCACCCGGTCCCTTAGGCGTAGATCCGCCCCCGCATATAGTGTGAGTGCACTGATTCTTGATTATGAAATTAGTTGCATGAGTGCCTGCAGAGCATTAATGTTAGTATCTGTATGTAAAAGCATAAACAATATAACTATTATACAATATCATAGAAAGGAATTGAGAGAAATACAAAGAAAATTACCACAAAGTAAGAACAGCAAACAGATGACAGCGATGGAGAAGTTTAGACTCATTGTTTGAATGTTTTTATCAGAGATTTTTACTGTCGGAACAATAGTTTGAATGTTTTTATCAGAGATTTTACTGTTGGAATGATAGTAACATGGCATGGATTTATATAAAGAAGTCTAAATAGAAGAACTATTTGAGAAATATATAATTTGACTGTTTGTTTGGCTAATGGGATAGCAGTATTAAATGTGAAATTTTCCTCCATTAGAGGTAATCTTCTGCAGAGATCAACCGCCACGAACATTCTGAGAAGTAAATTTTTACTTTAAAAGTTGGTTGTTTCATGACTTTAATCTTAACAATAATTGTCTTTCATAGCAGTTCAAGTAATGCTAGTTAACGTACACGCATCTTAGTTTTTGTTTTTCTAATTGTGGACGGTGGTAAGAACAAACATAATGTTTTGCATTGAAGCCAAAATAGATGGCCATAACCAAAAGCATATTACACATTTATTTAACAACCATAAATGCTTATTTATTTCTATTACACATTTCTTTTGATAGATAATGCTTATATTCAGAAGGTTAAGCATTGACTTCCAATTATCCGTAATGCTAAAAGATAACAAAAAAGTGAAAAGAGAGCATTTTTAAGACCTTATTTATTCCTATTAATTATGACGATACAATCTTGATTGTTACCAGTCTAGAATTAATACACCATAACAGATTCAGAACATTAATAGCCCGAGAAGCAAGCAAGAGACAGAAGCAACTATGAGAAATCGAATTCGCATTGTTTAGGCTATGGAGCAATATAAAACTTGAGGACAAAATCAAGATTTTAAAAATTCCAGTAAAATAATTGGTTACGATTAATTTCAATGGAGAAAGAGAAATGGGAAGTATCGTAATCTGAAATTGGAGCAAAGAGGTTGCAACAATTGTGCAGTGAAATCTATTCCTATATTATAAATGGCAATAAGCAGGTCCCCGTCAACTTGCTTGCCGACCAAGGGGTAAAATAGTAATTTCACAACTTTATCTTTGTCATGACTGTGTTGTACTTTATAAGCAGGCTGTTGTTGTACTTTAGGCACATTTTCGAATGTGAACCGCAGGCTCACAAGTCTCTGCTTACGAGGGCCCACGCTACTCTGCAGCTTTGCTTTGCTCTATGGATTGACTGATATGCTTATATAGAACAAAGAATGGTTTTGTTTATCCGGTGTGGGACGCCACGAAACATAACATAAAACATACCAGAGGCAACAGAAGCATCAGAAGCATCATGATACTCAGCATCCTCCTCATCCTCTTCCACACCAGAGGCAACAGAAACAACAGGCTCCGCGACAGCGCTGGAAGTATCCTAATCATCGGGGTACCTAACGACAACAACAGGACAAACACAATGCCTTACACAATAATCGCTAACACTACCAAGCCTACCATCACTACCTCTCTTAATTAGTAGCACCAACCCCACGGCTCCCCATAATAACAGCACTTAACCCTAACCTCTCAACTTCAAGACAAAGCCATTCCCTCATATCCTGATCCTTAACAATATGAATCTTAAGAGAGAAGAACAATTCATAAAGTTAGGAATTCATACAAAATTAATTTTCACTAAGCTAATTATTAATCTTTACATAGGAAAGGGACATATTTATTCTCTTACACTCTATTCCTATATTATAAATGGCAATAAGCAGGTCCCCGTCAACTTGCTTGCCGACCAAGGGGTAAAATAGTAATTTCACAACTTTATCTTTGTCATGACTGTGTTGTACTTTATAAGCAGGCTGTTGTTGTACTTTAGGCACATTTTCGAATGTGAACCGCAGGCTCACAAGTCTCTGCTTACGAGGGCCCACGCTACTCTGCAGCTTTGCTTTGCTCTATGGATTGACTGATATGCTTATATAGAACAAAGAATGGTTTTGTTTATCCGGTGTGGGACGCCACGAAACATAACATAAAACATACCAGAGGCAACAGAAGCATCAGAAGCATCATGATACTCAGCATCCTCCTCATCCTCTTCCACACCAGAGGCAACAGAAACAACAGGCTCCGCGACAGCGCTGGAAGTATCCTAATCATCGGGGTACCTAACGACAACAACAGGACAAACACAATGCCTTACACAATAATCGCTAACACTACCAAGCCTACCATCACTACCTCTCTTAATTAGTAGCACCAACCCCACGGCTCCCCATAATAACAGCACTTAACCCTAACCTCTCAACTTCAAGACAAAGCCATTCCCTCATATCCTGATCCTTAACAATATGAATCTTAAGAGAGAAGAACAATTCATAAAGTTAGGAATTCATACAAAATTAATTTTCACTAAGCTAATTATTAATCTTTACATAGGAAAGGGACATATTTATTCTCTTACACTTCTCTTATTACCAAAATGATATGCAATTACCCCCCGCACAAGTTAATTATTCTCTTAAAGACAGTTCATAATTAATTCTTTGATCGCTTTTAGAACATTAAAGTTATCAAAGTAAAGAATCAACTTGAAATACAATTACTATACAAAAATCTAGGTATGTAAAAGCAAATTCCTCTTCTATGAATATTTTACAAATCAATAAGAATGTGTTAGCACAGATGAATAATCAGATAAAATATTTATACATGTTTAGTTCCTTTAGTGTTACTCCCTATTTATAATTGTTGATGTTTTTATATGAAATAAATTTTATACTCCAATTCAATTTTTTAAACATGTTAAGATAATTTCTGAATATATATGACATATTAGACGCCTATTAGCTTGCAATTTAAAATCATTTGCAACCATTAAAAATTCGCTTGTTACTTGTCACACTTACTTTGTTATACTTATAGTTTATGGATTGATCATTTTAAAAGTCTGCTTACATGACAAAGAAATTTGAATAATTCCGATGGCTTATAAGGCTAATGAAAGGTAGTAAATATTCAATGAAATAAACCTTTAAATATAAATATTTTAGAAATTTATTTAACACCTTTAAATGCAAATATTCAGAAAATTTTCACAAGTGCATTTACTTTATTTATTGAAATACTAGAGTTTGAAGGAAAAAAACAACAAACTCTAGGCTCAAATATGAATGGCATGAGAATTTAGAATTACTCTAATGGCAAACATTCCACACTTCCACCGTGATGATCCGGGAGTTCAATGAGTGGCTAATATAATATAGTATGGACTGCATGTTTACGGTTACGAAAAAAGGTACATGCCAAAGTATTTCTACATAAAGATTTGGTTAGAAAAGGAAGAAATACACAATTGCAACAAATAGTCATTGTATCTTAATAAAAAGAATTGGCTAAAATAATGAAGTTATAACTGAGGTTTTTAATGAGTTGCATTGAAAAAGAACACAGAGGCAGAATTTGAGCATGAGAGGGGCATCATTAAACCTACTGACCAATGTATTCATTGAGTATTTATGACTCAGGGTGTCAGGTAATGTATTTGTACGCTTTTTGAAGTATTTACGTTTGTATATATATAGAAAAGTTTCCAACGTCAGCGAATGCCGATGCACCCAACTTTTCAACATAGGTCCGCCTATGGATAAACAATACGCAATTAACATGCAAATCTGGAACTTCTATTATAAAATAGTAACAACATATACTTTTCATCCGATAATTACCATAACTAAATGCAACAATGTGATCATCTATCTTGGAAAATTAAATTCATGAAACAAAATAAGATCAAATTGTCAGCAAGTACCATTTACCCAAGCGATGCTACTCTGTCAACTTTTATTAATAATGTAGAACCAAGTGAATGAACACAGACCTAAGTTGTATAATGTGAGCAAGATTTAGAAACAAAATAAAGAGGTGAATAAGAATTCTGTTGGGCCCGGGCTTGCTCGGGCTTACCGTCACCTAGTTTTATTAACAAACCAACTTAAGTTATAGAAACAGATGTAATAGAAGCGGAGGCCAGGTGTCCCACACAACTGGTAAAAAGGCTAAACACGTGTCACTAATAGAGGACACAGTGGGAGTTGTCTGAAAAGTAATGAAATTTCGGTTGGTTTAATCAATGATACGCATGGTACCACAATTATAGCAGCGTTCGTACACCTCCTTCCGATTTACACACACTACTACTACTACTACTAGTATAAAACTAGAGAGTACTATCTACGTAGACAAACATGGGCCCAACAGACCAAGTTCTGCAGAATTTGATAGAAGAAAACCGTAAAATTTAGCTACATCATTAGGCAACAAGATGAAATGCGACTGAAGTTGAAATAACATCATTAGGTAACAATACGAAGTGCAATTCATTTGCACTTGACCCAGACATGAAAGCATCAAGGGTCAATGACAATCTTTTCATATATACTCTTTACTAACAAATCCAGTAAGTCACTTTAAAGATTTCTACTGGCAGTTCATCACTCCAGAAGAACTTTCTAAATTAACAAGCACAAATATTATCACAACTCTGCAAATTTTACAATGTATCATCCATCAATAACAAAATGCCGGACCATAAATATCTGAGCAACGATCACACTATCAAATAAACTCTCAAGGAAATGAACATAACAGCTGAGTAATGGTAAAATAACCTTGCACAAAAGGAAGCTAAAGGAAACCTGAAAAAAAAAAAAAAAAAAAAAAAAAAAAAAAGACATGCCCACATGAGGTGCCATATTGCACGTCAAATGCAAGTAGATAGTCAGGCCTGCTTTCCTACATAATGTGGACAGGCTTGTTCATTCCAAGGACTACATCATTTAGTTTCTTGATTGCAACCTGTACATCTCTTTTATCATATGAGAATGCTCAACCCATCTTCTTCTATTATCATAAACTTTTTGTACCAGCAACATCCCATCTTCTTCTATTATCAAAGAGGCATAAAGTATAAAATATTGAAATAAAAGGCAAAAGAAGTTGTAGATTAATACATTTTAGATCTAGTGAACTATTAGTGAAGGGTAAAATGAATTGGTTTGTACCGAAAGAGTTTTTGATAATTAAGTTTATAGAAAGTCTGTTGATTTAGTTTGTTTAACATAATTTGATGTATGAAATGTGATTCTACTTCTAAAATCTTTACGAGTTTGCAGGCAGCTCTGTCAGATTATTTTTCATTTTCCAAAAGTTTCTTAGTCTCTGCGAGTTAAAATTAATATCTCATTTATGATTAATTTTTCTCAATAAGTGGTTTAGAAAAATAAAATATGTTCTTTTAGTTGGTTAAATATGTAATAGAGGGAATAATGAAGCATTGGCTTGTGTTAAAACTTAAAGCAATGGTTCACTGTTCGAGAATGGAATTTGGGGTGGGGGTTGAGATTTGCCTGTTCATCGGAGAAATTAGATGGGGAAGAATCGTTTGCTGGGTACTAGAAATTGTATCAACAATTTATCTTCTTACTTAGTAAAGACAAGAAAGTCCATTAATTTAATGAGGTGGCATAAAATAATAAGGATATTTTTGATAATTTAAAGATGTATGCATTGCTAACCTACTACAACTATGTAGTATGTTAGCAAGATCCATATATATTCCAAGAATACAAAAAATTGCACCACTGCTCACAAGCTTGCACCTTAGCATCTACCCTGAATTTTTTTGACATGCATGTGGAAATCGAAACCGAAAGAACAAAAATTAAGAAATCGCCATAATAGACTGTTGATGTATTGAAGGTGATTCCAAGCATTGAGACCCAAAAATGGTGTTTTTCTTAGTTGAGTGGTACACATGGTTTGACACACGTGTTAAGAGGAAAAGGAAAAGCCATCAGTTGCAGTGTTCGTACAGGCGAAGATATGAATCATTTTGTGTTTAATCTATCCTTTGTTATTCTATGTTATACTAGGTACTATAACATAATACATCAATTAGTATGTAACTTTATACCATGAACCAAACATTGGATGATATTATATCAAAGTCTTGTACCATAATGCTTTTCTCCCAATACCTCAAACCAAAGGACCTGTAAGGCTGTAACTAATCTGCAGACCGCTAGTCCATCTTGTAAGATTGACATTTGAACAAATTATAAGCAAATGGAATACTAGGAAGTAGTATTCATCAAGTAGATCCAACATCTCCCTATATGAACTTCTGTCAACTTTAATAAATTACCAAGTTCATTATGGATTGGGATCCTGTCGAGTCACTTTTTGTCAAGTATTATTCAATGAAAACTTAAGAATATGCCACGTCAGCCAAATGAAATCTAATCGCCTCTATTTTTTTAACTAAATACAAAACATATTCCCTTCTGACTATACTTCTTTACAAACATTCTTCAAAGAACATAGAACTTTACATATTCAGCTTTCGCCTAATTCATTGTTTCGTCTTTCTTAATCATATTCAGATTTTGTAAGAATATTGAGTAAATTTTCTTCTCTGTATTTCATTTACATTATCCACAATTTATTCAGCTAATCATTGGGTCCAAATTACCTATCTCTCCCCTAACAACCTATAACAAACTTGCTTAGTCACTACTTCTAGAACAATCTAGAAAGATTCTCTATAACAATGTTCAATGAATTTTCTCTATCCTAAATTATTTACAATCAAAGTAAATGTGCAGAAATATATATACAATTTCTACGAGCCAACATTATTATGGGCTATATGTGTTGTACACTTCATTTTCTGTATGCGTAGATATATTTGGCCCAAAATAAACTTAGCCCAATCCTTTAAATGTCTTGATCTGGTCCAATATATCCTTGACTGGTCAGACAACCTTAGTAAAAGGAAACTCAATCAGTTAAAACATTTGTTAAGTTCGAAAAGGCATCTTCTTCATAGTTCTCTCATCTTCTTCAACCTTTCGTTTTCCTCGATCAAGCAAAACCATGGAATGAGGTTGTTCTGTGCTAACACCCCCCCCCCCCCCAAGTTGGAGGGGAGGGACCCGACCCCCAACTTGCCAAGAATACGATGGTGGGAAGGGCCTGAAAGGGGCTTGGTGAATAGATCAGCAAGCTGTGCAACGAAGGAATAAAAGATAAAGAAATCAAACCAGAGAGGAACTGCTGTCTCACAAAATGACACACTAATTCCACATGCTTCGTCCTTTTATGAAAGACGGAGTTGCGAGCAATATGAATAGCTGATTGGCTATCTGACAGCACAGGAACCGGAAGAGACGGGGTGACAGATAGATCAATAAGAAGACGCGACAACCAGGTAATTTCGGCAACCACCCTCTTCATATATCTGTATTCTGCTTCAGCAGAAGATAGGGAAACTGAAAATTGTTTCTTGGATTTCCAAGAAATTGGAGATCCTCCAAGCGTAATGAAAAACCTACTAATAAATCGCCTGAAATCTTTGCAGGAAGCCCAATCGGCGTCGTAATAGGCAAGCAAATCAAAAGATGGTGGTGAAGACAAAAGGAGCCCTTGAGAGGGATCTGTGCGTAGATACCGGAGAACATGAAGAGCATCAGTGTAGTGCGGAAGGGGAGGACTGTGATAGCATCAAGGACAAGGAAGAAGCTTTGGAAGCACCAAGAAGACCATTGACAAGATCACAAGCTCAAGAATTGCAAGTAGATGTTGATGGACTTCAATTGCACATAAAGAAGCTATTAATTATGGAGGAAGAGCTCCCAAAAGGAGATGAATTAGCTAAGTGTTACAACTATTTTATGGTGCAAGTCCAAGTCCAAGAGGAGGTCGATTGGGGCCCAAAAATCAGCCATTAAATGGGGTAAATAGCCTCCAAAAGGATGGTAAAATGGGGCCCATATTTTTTGTCAAAGAGTCAACAAAGAGAAGCTTAAATAAGTCCTAAATTAGGATGGAGAGGCGTGGAAATCAGCCTTGGAGGCTAGTCAATAAGTCAAAGTTAGTTAGGAGGAAACTAGTAAAAGTTATCCTAGTTAGTTGTAGATTTGGTTTTCTATTTTTAGTTGGCTTTTGTTCCTTTTTACTTATGACTTAGTTTACCTAATTTGAGTAGGATTTTAAGCTTTATTGGCTGCCCCTTTCTCTATAAATAGGGGAGTCTTTCATTATTATTTTCAGTTGGACATTATTATCAATAAAATTGTGAGGTTCTTTTCTTGCACTTTTGAGTGTGATTGTTCTTGGATTTATTCTTCAACCTTCGAGATTCAAATTAAGGTGGTAAGAACTAAATTCTTCATAACTCTTAGATTACTTTTAGATATTCAAGAAAGGCGGTAATTCTATTGTTGTTCATGTTACTCTAACGGAGGGTCGGGGTTCCATAATCTATTTCTTGCTAAATTCTCTACCAAAGGCGATTAGCTAGTCTAATTGTTGTTGTTAGGAACTCTTTTCAAGAATTAGACTTGTCTCAAATTTCTTGGCTCATCCTCGAGATTCGTGATCCATTCTTGAATTCAAGAAACTCGTCCTTGAATTCATTCTATCTTTCTATTTTGTTCTTTTCCGTTTCTACCGTTTCTTTTTAGCTTCCGAAAAGTTCCTTAAATTCTTGAATTTTATTATCAAGTTCTTGGATCCTTAACGAGCGTATTATCAAGTGGTATCAGAGCGGGTCTATCAAGGTTCCATTCTTGATAGTCTTGGGGGGTTCTTGAGCCAAAAAAAAAAAAGTTACCGTAGCACGTGAACAGTAACCAAAAAAAAAAATTACTTTGCTCATTATTTTAAAATTCCTATATTATTTGGTTTCCTAGTCAATAAAGGAAACAAGATGAGGGGATCCTAGTCTTTGAAGAAAAAGGTAATATCTTTTCTTATTATTTTGGGTTTGGTTTTCCTTATTCTTTTCTTTTCTTACCAATCCTATTCTACCTAGGTTTGGTCTTTCACTTTCCTTTCCTTTTTCTAATTCTAATTCTTACCATTTAAGGTTGTGATTAATAGGGCTTAATTATAAATCCTAAGAACATCAATCAAAAGTTTATTAGAGGGAAGAGCTAGATTTTGAGAGGTCCACGTAACTTTATTTTTTTTTAAAGATGTCTAATTCGGGTGATGATATGGATCCAAAGAAACAACAATTCACTATGCAATCTATGTTTGATCAATTCAAGAGGTGGACTATGCAATTTGAGGAGATGAATGATACCATAGCTGAATTTAAAAGGGAAAATAATCCTAGGCCTCAAGTTAGAAGAAATACAACTGATGATGATTTTGATGATGATGCAAATAGGGTGGAAAATAGAAGGGGACAAAGAGCTAGGGTGGAAGATGATAATCTAAGTAGCATAAAGATGAAAATGTCAACTTTTAAAGGGACAAGAGATCCAGACTTGTACCTTGAATGGGAGAGAAAAGTAGAAGCTATCTTTGATTGTCATGAATTTCTAGTTTCATTCTTGAGATTCTTGATCCGTTATTGAATTTAAGAAACTCTTTCTTTAATTTAATTTATCTTTATTTTCATTTATATTTCGTTTCTAGTACTATTTTTATTAGCTTCCGCGCGTTTCTTTAAATTTCTCTATCAAGTATTGGATCCATAATGTAAGCGTTATCGAGAGGTATCGTGATTGTTATCAAGTGGCCATGTATTGGCTTAGATGCTGAACAGCGAAGGAAAGATCCGGACGAGTGTTCGTCAAATAGTTGATCTTGCCAAGGAGACGGCGGTAAACGGTTGGATATGAGAGAAGGGGACCAGAATCAACCCTTAACTTGATAGAAGGATCCAAAGGAGAAGACACTGAGGGTAAGTGATCACAATTAAACTCTTTTAGTAGGTCAATAGTGTATTGTCTCTGACAGACAATGAACCCCTATTGTTCTTTGAGAATTTCCAGACCTAGAAAGTAATGAAGTGGTCCAAGGTCTTTGATTTGAAATTCAGCATGTAAAAAACCCTTCAAAATAGAAATCTCTTCTGGATTGTTGCATGTTAACAAAATATCATCAACATAGACTGCGATAGTGGTGGTAATACTGCCAGTCGTCTTAAAAAATATGGAATAATCTTTTAAAGAGGAAGATTATCATTTGAAAGTTAAGGCTGCAGTGAGTTTAGCATACCACTGTCGAGAAGCCTGCTTCAAACCATATAGGACTTCGTAATCTGCAAACCGGTGTAGGATTAGGAGTAATAAAACCAGCAGGAGGTCGCATATAGACCTCTTCTTGTAAATCACCATGTAAGAAAGCGTTGTTGACATCTAATTGAGATATGTCCCAACCTTTCTTGACTGCAATGGTCAACAAACACCTGATTGTTGTCATTTTGACAACGGGGGATAAAGTTTCATTGAAATCGATCGCCTCCCTTTGAATATCCCCTCTAACAACCAAACGGGCCTTTAATCTTTCCACACTGCCATCTGATTTATGTTTTACCTTGTATACCCATTTACAAGGCAAAGCTCTTCTACCAGATGATAAATCAACCATGGCCCAGGTGTGGTTAGAAGCAAGAGAATCCAATTCTTTGGTCATGGCTTCCATCCATCCTGGATGTAAAGAAGCCTGAGCATAACTGGAAGGTTTAAAAAAAGAACCAATGGACTGAATAAGCTGCTGATTAGGCACAGAGAGAGCAGCAAATGAATAAGCTGAGGGGGTGACAGGGGGTAGAAAGCAAGAGTTGTGCAAGTCAGTCAAAACAACAGAATTGCAGAAGAAGTCATTTAGGTAGGCAGGTCTGTTCTGGAGGATTGTCTAGGCACATGGGGTGTGGGAGTAGATTGGTGACTGAATTGAGAAAGAACTGGAGGGAAGAGGAGATTGCATAGGAGGAGGCAATGGGGATGATGGAGCTGACTGGACAAGGGACATAGGATGTGAGGGAGATGGTGAGGACATCATAGGTGATGGTAATGACAGTATAGGAGATGGTGAGAAAGACTGTGAGTGGGGTAGAGCAGCTGAGGGATCAGGATAGGTGGATTGATCATAAAAAGCAAGATATTGAAGTGTGAGTAGTGGGAAAAATGGGAAGAGGTGATGAGATAGGAGAAACAAAAGGGTAAATATGTTCATAGAAAATCACATTTCTAGAAACTGCGATGTGTTTGGTTTCCAGATTCATCACTTTGTACCCTTTTTTCCCAAAAGGATAACCCAAAAAAAGACAAGCAACTGCTCTAGGGTCTGATTTGCTTCTATGAACAGGCAAAGTAGACACATAGCACAAACAACCAAAACACCTCAAAGTGGAATAATTAGGGGCTTTCCCAAAAAGTAATTCATATGGTGTTTTATTGTTCAAAACCTTAGATGGAAACCTATTGATAAAAAAAGTAGCAGTTAAACGACACTCTCCCCAGTATTGCAATGGCACTTTTGATTGAAAAATGAGTGCCCTACAAGTTTTCAAGAAGTGTTTGTGCTTTCTCTCCACTATCCCATTCTGTTGGGGAGTGTAGACACAAATAGTTTGGTGTTGAATCCCTTGTGAAGCAAAGAAATCAGTATAAGTGATGCTTGATCCTAGCTCTACAGCATTATTAGACTTGATTTTCTTACCTTTGGCACCAAACTGTCTTTCCACCATTGTTAAAAAATTCTGTAGTACTGAAAATGCATTGTGTTTAGAAGCTATGAGAAAAGTCCATGTCCCTCTGCTATAGTCATCCACTATACTCAGAAAATACTTGTAGAAATATTACTAGTAGTTAAAGGTAATTTGGATTGTCTAGCAAGGGGACAAATTGAACAAGAAAGAACAGAATTAAAATTGAGACAATTAGAAGTGAAATGACATCTTTTCATTGCTTGAAATGGCAAGTGTCCTAATCTAATGTGCCATAAGGTTACATTAGAATCTGAACTTAGAACTTTGGGAGAACAAACTACATTAATACTACAAAAAGGAGTAGATACATCAACAAGCAATGCACTATCCTTATTACAAAAGAAAATTGAACTAGACTTATAGATACATCATCATATAATGGATTATTCTAGATGAAACTGAGCTTGAAAATGGACTTGGAACTGGAGAATGTAGCAGATATATGCCATCTCTAACTTTACCAAGAACCCGAGACCTCTTCATTGAAGGGGCCTGCAAAAGACAAAGTAAGGAAGAGAGAGTTAGTGTGCATTGAAGTTGTGAACAAAGCTTTTGAATAGAGATTAAATTGAATTTGAAACTAGGAACATATAGGACATTCTCTAGTATAAGATCAGGTAACAGAGAGACACTACCAACATGAGTTACAACAATTTTGTAAGAATTAGGGAGATTCACATTGAGGGATTTAGCCAGTGGTCTAATATCAGACAATACACTTTCATCAAAGGTCATGTGTTCTGAGGGTCCTGAGTCCAGAATCCATGAGTTGAAACTAATATGAGTAAAGCAAGAAATGCAAGTAGATGTGACCGATTGAATACCAGCAGATATAGCTGCATTTGCTGTTGTGTCTGCAGGAGCAACCTGAGCCTGAATGATTAATTGGGCCAGTTGATTCAGTTGTTCCCTGCTCAGGGTTGTCTGTGGTGTTGCACCTGTCTCATAGCTGGGGGAAACAGAGTTGTTATCTCCTGCTGAATGAACTGCACTGCTGTGAACATAGCCTGCTTTCTTAGATTTAGTGAACTTAAAAGTGGGAGGAAAACCTATGATTATATAGCACTTGTCAACAGTGTGACCTCTTTTCTTACAATGAGAACATATTACATAATTGTTTCTCCCTTCAAATGTCTCTTTCCCTTTGAACTCAAAACCAGGTTTCCTGTTGTTAGAGGTCTGATTAGTGACCAGAAATGAGCTTGAATCTGAGGGATACTGATTGTTGACATATACTTCCCTCTGCTTCTCATTCTGAATGATTAGTGAATAAGCCTGAGTGACACTAGGCAAAGGGGACATCATGAAGATGTTACTCTTAATAGGTCCATAAGCATCAGTAAGTCCCATAAGAAACTGAATGAGCCTTTCATCTTGTATGGACTTAATTACTTTTGCCTTACCCCCACAGTCACAAGTACAAAAATAATAAACATTAGTATATGATATACCCTTCATCGGCGCGGAACTCTCATCGACTGCCAGGAAGTATATATCAAACCCATAAGTGGAGTAAAAATACTCCTATGCTCAATACAAAACCAATAACAAGTCATAGTATATGATATACAATGTAAACTCAAAGCTAAAGTGTAGAAAATATACAGATCGGCAACTACACACTTAAGAAATATGTGGTAGAATATCCATATGGCCAAAGGCCGTCAAGAAGATGGATATAATCACTTTACCTTAAGTCCTGGTCAAAACAGCTATTGGGTGACTTATTTTTCCAGTTCGATGTCCCTTAAAATAATACCTTTCTGAGCTAAAGAAATATATTCGCACTTATAAGTGCCCGAAGAAAGACTATTTAACCTTTAGACGATGAAAAAAATACAAAAATATCCCTGGGTCGGGCTTAGTCGAAAATCCATAAATTATATATTTTCAAACTTCTCATAATCCCACGAGTCCAATGGTATCATGAATTTTCATATCCGAATTCAATTTCATAAAATCTTTAAATTTTTTTTAATGAATTTTAGGGTTCTAACCCAAAATTTTCAATTCAATTTCAATAAATTCTAGCTTAAGAATCACTAATTAACGAAATTGGAAGATCAAAAGATGTTAGCTGATGATATTAGAATAAATTTGCACTTCAATTTCACTTTAACACTGTTTGGAATTGCTTTGGATCAATTTTGGAACAAAATGACTAACTTCACACTATTACACTCTCTAAAAAAATGTTACATGACAGAATTTTCGCACCAGCAACAGCTAGTGCGACGTTTTGGGTCCAAACGGGATCTTATGAAGCTCAGATTGATCACAAATTTTGCAAGCAAGTTATACAACACTTATTAACGTAATTGCGAATACGAATCTCGAATCGTAGCCCCAGAACACAAGATATGGGTCCCACGGAAAGAGATCAAATTCTTAACTTTTGAATTTTAGAGAAAACTATCCGAGAATTAATTTCCGAAAGTTTCCACATGCCACAAATGATCAAGTAAACCTAACACAACTTTCAGATTTAGCTAAGGCCGTTTCCTCTTGCCTAAAGGATTAACACACGATATTTTAAAATCTTTTTCAATAGATTTGGGGGCATTTTTAGAAATTTTCCATAAAAATATATCATACGAAAGTAAGGTCGTTGTAGACTTGTAGTAAGTACTTTTGCAGGTAGAGAGTATTGCGGGCCTTGTGGCGAGGAACGCCTCTACCAAAATTTGGAGAAGAACCTTGGAGATATGAGAGTTTAATTATGAAAGAAAATTAATTAGTAAAAGATGTCGCCTATTGAATGTATCCCACTAAAATGATTGAGGAATGGGAGTTAGACAAACACCCGCAAGAGAATAATGTAAAAATTTTGCCCGCATGCAATTTTTGCTATTGATATTTGGTTTGAAGCTATTTTTTTTTATTATTTTATATTAGAGACCACTTTTTGAAACTTCAATTTTTGTGAGCTGAAATTCAAACCTTGTGGGTTGAACTTCATGTATAAGTTATGAAGTTTAACTTCAATCCGTAAGGATTAGAACTTTTAGGCATAGATGTGTAAACTTCAACCCTTGTGGGCTGAAGTTGATGAACTTCAACACTTGTGGTGGGCTGAATCTGAACTTCAACCCTTTTCAAGTTCAGCCCATAAGGAAAAAGTGGCATCTCATTCAAAGTCAATAAAAAAAGTAGCCTCAAACCAAAAACCATTAGCAAAAGTAGCTATGCGTGAACTTTGCCCGAGAATAATCGACTGATCTGAAACATTGGCAATCATGTTGTGTCGAGTTATAAAGAGTAACAAGTTGTAGCATTGGCAATCACGTTGTGTCGAGTTATAACATTAATAATTATTTTAGCTAGGCATTGTCAATCACTCCATCTTAGACATAGTATATGCAAAATTAATTAGTTGAAACTTGAAGGATCTTCTTGCACATTTCCAAGACTTAGAAGACCTAACATATAAACTAGTATAGTACCCGCGCGATGCGCGGTGAATTTGTTGATATCTAAGGAAAAACAATGTGAAACAAATTTTATATATCAAACTTCTAATTTTCAAAAGTATTTTTTTACGAAAAGCACTTTTGAAGAAAAATATTTTTCAAACTAAGGTGTTCTAAAAAACGTGACCAAACAGGGTATAAATCATATTGTATCAGCAAATTCGTGTGTTCTTAAAATATTGTGTTTCATGTCTAAATATAGGTGAGTGGATTTCACACATTAAGAAGGTTATTGAAGTTTTAGAATATTTGATGGTAGTTTGAATTTCAGCCTGATGAGGAAGTTATATTTCAGATGTTCCACTCAAACCAATATAAAAAACTATTGGAAGTACAAATACCAAGCAGACAAAGACATAAGGAATTAATTAACCAAAAATGTCAACAGTAAAAAGGTACTATTTACCTTTTCTTTCATTTAATCAGGTAAGTTTACTTCTAGATAACGTTTATGTGCAGGATTTGTTGTTCAATATTATATATTGGGGTGGGCAAGTTCTTTTAGACTATATATGATCTACTCAAATAAGGGATTGCTAGAAGTTTGTGGCACTTTAGACTATTGTATAGTGATTTATTGGCAAGGTTATCCCAGTATCTCTATTCTCATTCAAACTGCTTGCTGCACATAACATCTTGTAAGTAAATATTAACCAAGAATCCTCACCTTCTATTCCATTCTTTAACCTATAAATCTCAATCAAAACATGTTACTAATGTAGCTTTTAGTTAAGATAAATTTTGGGAACACACAAATCTAGAAACTAAATCAAGTCGTTAAACATATTATGTATTGATGAATAAGCCTTCCTTTTATACAAATCTTGCAAGATCAATGTTAATTCCTAAGTACAACGGTTAAGAGCTCAATCTCCAAATCTAGTACAGCTGAAAAAAATTTCAAAATATAAATTTATCCCACCAAGTACTATAGCAAAATATAACATTAAAATTTTATTTATTTAATGCTTTGGAAACACATACACACACACGTGTGTGTGCGCGCGCGCGTTTGTGATGCAGACGAAATGGTCTCATCTCTCCGTAGAATTAAATCAGTGATGCCTTTCCTAAATTCTTGAGATACTAATTGAAGTCATGAACAATAATAAATTTTAATAGACTGCTAGTTAAAACAACAATGCATTTTCATATATAATATGAAGAGAATGCTTTCCTTGGAAATTGGTGAAAAATTGGAAACACATTTATAAAAAAGCCAAACTTCGCTCAATCCATCCCTTCTTCTTTCACTTCCCTCGATTAGAGCTCAAAATAAATTTAAGAGCTTGATGTGCTTCTAAGCTGTATTACAAAGAAATAATCTCATAGAGACGGAACTCCAAATACAACCTTGTGTTAGTTCCTCCACCATATATGTGATCCATCCGAGTAATTCCAGTGTTGTATGTGCTAGCAATGGAGCGTATATGTTCCATTCCTACTGAAATAAGGATCCACAATGTGTGAAAAATATTCTAACAGATACACCACATAATTAAGTTAGTCGTAGTATTTTCAATGAATATATAATAGCCATGACACCATCCACATTAATGATACATATGTTACCAAAAATATGAATATCAGGAGAATACCAAATTTCACAGTTTGGTTAACTCGATATGATGTCATCAACGTATTTTTATGGGATGTATTAGCAGCTTATAAACCAAGTGTTTCTCTGTTCATATTGAACAATGAATTTTTCATGAACATCTATAATCTATACAAACGAATAGTTAACATTATCAGTTAACATGCCATCTTTCTATCCAAGCAAAAGTTGAAGTGATAAAAACTTAATCCAAGATATAAGAAGTCTATAAATTACCTCAAATTCACCAACATATAAAAAAGAGATCTAACAATGAAATGTAGAAAAGTCACCCACGTCTTTGAATTCTGGTGCTAGCATCTTCTTCAAAGGCAATTGTTCTGGATCTATATGTGCTTGGTGGATCACATGAGAAAAACCTATAGCATCTTGGTCATCGAAACATCGAAGTCCTGCATAACTATTGTATTTCTTCATCTCTATATTGCATCAAATAATAAGAATATTGAAAAAACTTAAAAAGCATATAAAAAGTGAACAAATCTATCTAATGCAACATAAATCAAATTTTAATTACGTAATGCTTCTTAATTTTCAATTGAAAGAATATATAACTTCTTGAAAATAATAATTAAATAGATATACAATTGATAATATACTAATTTGAGACTCACTTGTGCTTGCTCCCGTTGCAAAACACTTGTCCGATAACTTTCATTCCGAAAGACATCATGAAGAATGCCCATTGCTTTACCTACAACATAAATTCAATCAATTAAAATTTTAGTTGAATAACTTTTTGTTGAGATAAATTTCTAAAACACACAGAAAAATATAGATAGTACAAAAAATGAGAAACTTGCTACTCTTGTCTAGTTTCTTGTACTATCAAAAGCTCTACAATTTAGTGAATTTCATATAATTTTATTTTCCAAGTACTAATAGGAAATAAAGTATCAAATATCGTCCCATGAAGAATAATATCATTTAATTAATTCATATAATTAGGTTGCTAGTCTTAGCCAACATATTAAAGAACAATATCATGTAAATAAAACTATTGAAAGAATAAGTACTCGTCACGATCAATGTCAAGCCTGATTAATGGTTGTAGTGGCGTTGGAATGTTACTTGGTTCCTCAAGCTTTACACTCAATATAAGTCTTATAGATTTTGTTTTCCGATTCAATAGTTTTCAATCACGCTAGAAGTTTTATATATGGAGTAGGTTATCAGAAAAACATATTAGATGAAATATTAAGTTTTGTTAATATAAAATATTAACATGAAAGTATATATACTGCCAGCAAACTTACCTCCAATCTTTATGAAAAATCTATAGTATCTTATCCAAAAAGTTTATTAGTGTTCTTCATTGCATATCTGCATATAAGAAATACAGAATGCGAAACTCCCTATTAGTTCATACAATTTTATTAATTTGAGGAGAAGAAACAACCTAGTAAAAAGCAATGGTAGCAGGTGGAGTAATGTGCTGAAAGCTCACCATATATATATATATATATATATATATATGTGTGTGTGTGTTCCATGTTTTCCAATTTAAGACTTTATCTTCATGTACGAATAAGTAATCCATCAGTATTAACTTTTACTACCGTCGATTGCATTAATGGCTTATTTATCTACCCTTCTAAGCACATAGTAAGCAAAGAGGACAAATATAGGAATAGACTACTCCAAACGAAAAAAATTGAGAAAAAACAATGGTGGAGTACCTTTGAAAACAATAGAGGAAGAGAACTTCTCTGTTGTGGAGAAAAGTTACTGCAAATTTGGATATTTCAAAGAGAACAACTTCCACTTGGTAACTTCTACATCGTGGATATAACTTCCTCTTAATAATTAATACAAATAGGAGGTCTGCCGATAAAGATTGAGACAGTTTTTAAGTAGTGGCTGCCCTATAAGAACTAACACATTAAATTTGTTTTTACCGAAAATGATTAAAAATGATTATAAGATATTAAAACTAATTATTGTCTTAATTGCTATATTTTAAATGTAGTAACTAATAACTATTTTTTTTTTTTAAAAATTGCCATGTGTCTTTTTAACTTATTGCCACTTGGCTAAACATGGTTGGCTACTGCATATATATATATATATATATATATATATATATATATATATATATATATATATATTTAGCCAGTATGTCAAACTTCAGATTATTTAATTATTTGTTTACATTACATCTTAATACAAATGGGGAGTTCTCCGTCAAATTTAGTAGAATCGATTCTCCTACTAAATTGTATTCAAATTATTGTTTGTTTTAAATTCAAATTCCGAACACAATATAGATAATTCACAATTCAAACACTTAGGAACAACCAAACTAATTGTTAAACTACAACATTATGAATACAAATTAGTAGGAAAAACGATTCTACTAAATTCAAATCCATACAAATAGGAGTTTCTCATATATAATAGATAATAGATTTTTATTTTTTTCTCACAATTATTCTTAAAATTTCAATTCGAATTTCAAAATAATTAAAATAACTATACCTAACTAATTACTAACTAATCACCTAATTTAACCATATTGTCCTAAAACCTAACACATGGCTTGTTTTTATTTTGACACTTGGCTAAGTATTAATGGCTACAACACTCCTTTTAATATATATATATATATATAGATATTTAGCCAGTATGTCAAACTTCAGATTATTTAATTATTTGTTTACATTACATCTTAATACAAATGGGGAGTTCTCCGTCAAATTTAGTAGAATCGATTCTCCTACTAAATTGTATTCAAATTATTGTTTGTTTTAAATTCAAATTCCGAACACAATATAGATAATTCACAATTCAAACACTTAGGAACAACCAAACTAATTGTTAAACTACAGCATTATGAATACAAATTAGTAGGAAAAACGATTCTACTAAATTCAAATCCATACAAATAGGAGTTTCTCATATATAATAGATAATAGATTTTCATTTTTTTCTCACAATTATTCTTAAAATTTCAATTCGAATTTCAAAATAATTAAAATAACTATACCTAACTAATTACTAACTAATCACCTAATTTAACCATATTGTCCTAAAACCTAACACATGGCTTGTTTTTATTTTGACACTTGGCTAAGTATTAATGGCTACAACACTCCTTTTAATATATATATATATATATATAGATATATAGATATAGATTACTAGTTCAGTATAAAATTGATTTCCCAGCAAATTTCTCGAATACGCTTCAATTCAAACTGTTCAAAAAAAAAAAGAAAATGGCGACTTCCGCCGTACACGGTGGTGGTGGTAACAGCACTAGTAACGGCGGCGGAGAAGAAATAAAGTTCAGTGTAATGGTAAGTCTATTCCAATGGATACAAAAGAGCAAAACATCAGCAAAAAAACGTTCAAAGTTCCGGAAGTTTCTAGACGCTTTTTGTAGAAAACCTGAGGACAATTTCGCTGCTATGCGGCTTATTCTCCCTGTCCTTGATCGTGAGCGCGGCTCTTATGGTTTAAAAGAGCACGTGCTCGCCACGTGCCTCATTGATGCCCTTGCCATGTCACGCGACTCCGATGATTCCCGCCGGTTACTTAATTGGCGTAAAGGCGGTCCCAAAACTGGCTCTAATGCTGGAAACTTCTCGCTTGTCGCTGCCGAGGTGAAGTAGTAATTTTGAAGTTTAATTTTAGTAGTGCAAGTTATTATCCTTGCTGTTTTGTTAATTGAAGATGTAATTGAATGATTCTGTAATCGAAAAGAGGATCGAGTACGAATTAAGTGATATTACGATTTTATTAATGTTATATTATGCATATGTGAATAGGTCCTCCAACGTAGACAAGGAATGGCGTCCGCTGGATTAACAGTTAAGGAATTAAATGACTTCCTTGATCACTTGGCTTCCAGTGAAAATAGGTGATGAAGTTTCCGTATTTGTGTTTATCTTTGTCGGGTTCCTATAGTTTCTATGCACTAGCAATTTCTGTATATTTTGACCCTCGTGATTTCTACAGTTATGGATTACCATTGAACTGCTAGTTAAGTTGTTTTTGAATTATATAATTTCTTCCCTTAGCAATGTATGGTTATAGCTAGTAGTTTTTGTATGAATTTCTGGCCTCAAAGAAATAGGTAGCTATGTTTAATATAAATTGAGCTGTGGCGGAAGTTCTCCAAAGTTATCGGATTTGCTTCCTAAAATGACCCAAAGTAGATCCTTTTATGAAAAAAAAACAAGAAATGGATTACCTCTTGGATTTTACTGCCATTAACAGGGTGTGGTTTCTGTCAACTTGTGTAAAGAGATAAGGGTAAAATTGCAATGAACGTCTTGCTGAAAAGAGTGATTCTTGGCTAGCTGGTATGGTAAATTCTATCTCAAGGTTCTTCGTTTTAAAGAATTCTTCCAATAAGTATGGAAGAGACTTTGGTCTAGTGGTAAGAGCTCAGCTTGTGATGTGTAGGTCTGGGTGCACGTCACATGTTCGAATCCGCAACGGACAAAAGACTGGTATATAAGTGGAGAATGGTAGAGGGGCGGGTGCCATCATCCACCAAGTTCCGAACCCCAAAAATAAGTATGAGTAATGCTCAAGCATATAAAACTTAGAGTTGTTTCTTTGTTAACTTATAGCCTAGAGCTGTTGCAGGAAGGTTTTTTATTTCATACTTAAGTTGTCGAGTTTTATTTCTCTGGAGACCATTATATTAGAAAAATATAAACTGATCAGAAAATTTAAGTTGATCAGAAAATTTGTTGCTCCGGTACTCACTGTTTACTTAGCTTGTTAAAAAGTTGATCAGAAAATTTGCTGCTCCAGTTTTTGCTATTTACTCAGCTTGTAATTTATATGCTTCATGAAGATACATTTCTTTTGCTTTAACAGAGCAGAGAAGACTTCGATTCTGTCTGATATGATCAGGAAAACAAATGCTCAAGAAATGAAATGGATTATAATGATAATTCTCAAAGGTTTGATGATCTTTTAATGCTTAAACTGTAGTATTCACCTCCATGCTTTTATACTGTCAATTTGCCATTGACTTCCGTCTTCATCTTTTAGATCTTAAGTTGGGAATTAGTGAAAAGAGCATCTTCCACGAATTCCATCCAGATGCAGAGGACTTATTCAATGTCACATGTGATTTAAAACTAGTTTGTGAGAAGTTGAAGGACAGAAGTCAACGGCATAAACGTCAGGTTTCCTTCAAATTCTCACATTGAACCTTATGGCATACTTTTGGTAGATATTGGTTCTTCCACCAGTTTTTTGATAGTAACCGTCAAATCTCATCTTTTTTACTTTGATGATTAAGTGTAATCTGGCCTCTAGTAACCGTTCTTGGCTTACCGAATGTTGCGCCCTCATTTTTTGTTGTATGGTTTTCAAATTCCACGAGCGTGCATGGTGTTAGAATGTCCCACATTAGTTGAGGAAATGGGTTGTTGTCTCCTCTTATGCTCTTGAACAATCCTCACATTATGAGCTATCTTTTGGGGTTAAATTAGGCTCAAGGTTAATTTCTCAAGACTACGATACAGTAAGCTCATAATCCAGGACTAGGTAGAGCAGGAAGTGAAGCAAAGAAGGCATTAACAGTGTGCCAAAGTAGAGAATTAGTATAATACTGTTTTCAACGAGGTGACAATGCGGTGACATTGGTATCATTGTCAACTCAAATATGACTAAGAATATATCAGTCAAATATACTTCAACCCCGAGCTACTAATATTATTATGTTAACTGTCAGCTTAACACAATCATTATCTTTTATTGGGACTTGGGACTCGGGACTCATTATGCGAAGCTCACATAACTGGAGTTTGAATACAACATACCCAATGACATCCTACCAAGGTGGGGCCCAGGCCAGGGTGGGTGAGATGTACGCAGCCCCCATCAAGGTGGAGAGACTGTTTCCAATAGACCCTCGGCTAAAACAAAGACATTTGTGAAAACATGTTTAAGATAAAACAAGAAGTGACTAACGGAAATACTGAGATAAAAATTAAAGAATAACCAAGATAGATAGAAAACAACTAATGCAATGAAGTCGATAAAATAAAATAGAAGTAGTATACATATGAGTAATACTACTACTAATATGATAGAAAACGTCCAACTACTATCTAAACTTCTATCCTAATCCTCAACATCCACACTTTTGTATATATGGTCATGTCCTCGTTAATCTGGAGGTGATCCATGTCCTGTCTAATCACCTTGCCCAAATTTTTCTTCAGTCTACCTTGAACTCTCCATAGACCTATCACTGTCAACCCCACACCTCCTCGCCAGGGCATTCATGCTCCTCCTTTTCACATGTTTGAACTATCACAACCTCGCTTCTCACATCTTGTCTACTACTGGAGCCACTCCCACCTCTTCGCGTATGATCTCGTTTGTAATTTTATCCATCCTAGTATGCCCATACATCCATCTAAGCATTCTCATCTCTGCTATGCTCATCTTCTGAATGTGTTTGTTTTTGACTGGGCAACAGAGCAAAACTGGTCTAACAACCACTTTATAAAATTTGCCTTTTAGTCTGGGTGACACTTTCTTATTGCATAGGACTGGAAATGAGCCTCTACTTCATCCAACCTGCCTTTATACGATGCCTAACATCATCGTTAATTTCTCCATTGCCTTGGAAGATTGAGCCAAGATATTTGAAGCTTCTTTTCTTGGGGATGACTTGTATATCAATTGTTACTTCCATATCTGACTCATTAGACGCATCACTAAACTTGCACTCTATATACTCTGTTTTCGTCAAACTCAGTCTGAAACCCTTCGACTCTAAAGTCTGTCTCCAAAGCTCCAGCTTATCATTCACTCCGCTGTGTGTCTCATCCACCAAATTATTTCGTCCGCAAATAACATACAACATAGTACCTCCCTTCTAATACACCTTGTGAGTTTATTCATCACTAGAGCAAATAAGAACGAATTAAGCGCTGAACCTTGATGCAATCCCATCTCGACGGGGAAGTACTCTGAGTCTCCTCCTACTGTTCTCATTCGGGTCTTGGCATCATAGTACATGTCCTTAATCGCTCTGACGTATGCCACAGATACACCTCTCGACTCCAAACATCTCCACAGAACCTCCATTGGGACTTCGTCATAAGTCTTTTCTAGGTCAATGAACACCATAGATAAGTCCCTTTTCTTGTCTCTATACTACACCACCAACCTCCTCAGAAGATGGATGATTTCCGTAGTCACTCTCCCAGGCATGAAACCGAATAGGTTCTCGTAAATAGTCACATCCCTCCTCATCCGCTTCTCTACCACCCTCTCCCAAACTTTCATTGTATGACTTGGTAGTTTGATACCCCTATAATTGTTGCAATTTTGAATAATTGGAGTTTGAATGTGACAAGAATACTCATACATATTTTATATCAAGTAATAGTGCTGCCAAGATCTTTTTCTGGAAGGACTTGTCTAACAACTCGTGGCAAAAACTACTATTAGTATCAAGTAGTACTGCTCATATGAGCTTTTTATTTTTTTGGGGTGGGATGCCAATCATAACAGCAAGATATTAATATCATTTAAGTTCTCCCCTTTCGTTCCCATTTGTACTCTTAAACATGTCCAGCAGCACAGTAAATTTAACTGTGTTATTTCTCTCAGGACATTGAAGTTGGAAAACCTGTCCGCCCTCAGCTGGCTCTCAGGGTCAGCAACGCATCCGCCGCGTGGAAAAAGGTTTTCCGCGATTTGTTAATTTATCCCCTTGTTTTATTCCCCCTTCTCTTCCCAGGTCTTTCTAGCAATGGTAGTTTTTCTGTTGATTAACTTTGTCCTGTCCCAAATTGATTAACACGTGACAGCTTCACGGCAAGGAAGTAGTTGTTGAGTGCAAATTTGATGGGGATCGTATCCAGATTCATAAAAATAATTCTGAGCTCAACTTCTTCTCAAGGTACCATTTTTGTAAGTTTCTATCTAGTTCCTCTGTTTTGGCTTCCGTGGCATAATATACTCCTTGCTTTGTGGGTAGCAAATACTATGTTTCTACTAACGATTTGTTATACGCTTAGAGTACCTCTCTAAATGCAGTTATTACTCAATCTTCTTGCAGAAACTTTCTTGATCATCAAGAGTATGCTCATGGAATGTCAGATGTAATTACGCAGAATATTCTTGTTGACAAGTAAGCAATTTCAATCCAAACACCTCCATCCTCCACCCCCCCCCCCCCCCCCGCGCGCGCGCGCTCTCTCCCTGCCATTTGCAGCACTAGCCTATTTAGGCAGTAGCATTTGAGATGCAGCCACTTTTGGCGCATATTTTGCAAAGTTAGCCACTTAAGTCAGATTTGCCTATCTTCACACCATCAATAGCTATCTTCAAACATTCTGGGGCTGTAGTCACCCTTGGTCTGAACTTCAAACCTGATATTTTTTTTGTTTTTTTAGCTCAACTTCGAACAAGGGTTTGAAATTGGTTTGAAGTTGAGCCCAACTTCTCGCTTTTGATTTGAATTTGGATCAATTTCACATCAAATAATTTAAATTTTCTCAAGTTCAGACCACAGCTGGCTAACTTAGCCCTTGACGGTTTAAAGATAGCATACCAAAGGCCTGAACTTAAGTGGGTAGTCTTGTAACAGTTTGTAAAACTTGCTAAAAACTAAATGGCTGGGGTATAACTGGCTGTCCAGTGAAACTTTTATCATCCTGTGATTTGTTAATTGTAATTCCCTGTCTTGTTTTGCTGCCAATTTCACCACCTGCCTGTCATCACTATACTCAAGACCCACTTAGAATACTTTGTTTGCTCGTATCTGAAATTTAGTGTAAATTTTGACTGTGAAGATGTGGCCGTGGGTAGATCATGTTACTCTTTTAAGCGTGCTGGGAAGTGGTCAGTGGCGGATGGAATGTAAGGTTGCAGGAATGAGAAAATTTTGGGGATGTGCCGAGATTAATAATGTACCATAAGTTCTGTTTAAAGAAGATAACAAGAATTTCTATTTTATGTAGGAACGCCCGCCTTCTTTTCAGCTTTTATATGCTGGTACACCATACATCCCTCAAAATTGGTGTGTCATCTTCGGTTTATTCTTGATTAATTAATGGCATCAAGGATCTAAGATATTATTCTCTTATAAAAGAAGAAGAAGAATACGTCGTTATTTTCTGAACTTCGCAGAGCTTGGACAGCTGTATCTATTGCTGTGTCTTGCTTGTAATGAAGGGCACTTACCTTTCTGCAAATACTGCGGCTCTTATTGCCTCACTTTGTTGATCAGGTGCATACTCGATGGTGAAATGTTGGTTTGGGATGCATCAATGAACCGCTTTGCAGAGTTTGGTTCCAATCAAGAAATAGGTACTTATGATCCTTGTACCTTGATTGACATTTTTTTTTAAATCTATTCATTTTTTGCCAGTATACATCGTGTTTTGTAGTATTGCTGATATCTGTTCTAATTGTGAATTTCTTACCGTTGTCATAGCAAAGGCGGCAAGAGAGGGTCTTGATAGTGATAGACAGGTTTGTATTTGCAACATTACTATTTTATTGTGTCATTCGTACAAAAACTTAGCAGAATGGGTTATCTTTTGATTTTGATGCAGTTGTGTTGTATCCTTTTCTTTCTGCATTCAAGTTTGGCAATGTTCTTAGCAGGATATGAGTGTGTATCGAAGTCAGGGATACTTGTCTTTTAAATTCCATACAGTTAGTTGACTTCTATCTCCCTTAACATTGAATTTCGATAGATGTTGCATTCGATATTCTTTATGTTGGAGATACAAGTGTTATTCACCGTAGCTTGAAGGAACGTCAACAGATTCTCCAGAAGGTTGTGAAGCCCATAAAAGGCCGTTTAGAAATTTTGGTCCCTAATGGCGGTCTTAATGCTCATCGTCCTTCTGGTAAGGATGCCCTTTGATTCCATAGGTTGTAAATTTTTTTTTTTTGGTGTACACATTCGTTTCAATCTCTTGAAGCTTGTGTGTTATTAATATCTATATATAGTTACCTTTGTTTAAATGAGATGTCCGTGCCATGAATCAAACCTTTTCACGTTTCCACATCCTAATTGGGGAACATGTATATCAACCACACTAGTCTCATGCTTTGAGCTTTTCATATTGTTCACACTAAAGATTATGGGCCTAGAAAGGTGATTAGTACCCGTCATTAAGTCAATTTCTGGAAATCTGATTTCTATATGACTATAAATCACCTAAAGAGTTCCCTAGTTGTTGAATTTCCTTGTCCCGGCAATTTCAACAAATGATACCCTCCTTGTGTCATATTATGTGGCGGTGTTTGACTGGACATTGAGTTTAAGAAAGAAAGAAAGAAAGAAAGATTTTTGCGACATACCAAAAGGACCGTAGGAGCTTGTGATCTGGTGAACATGCTATGACAATGTCATGTGGCTGTAATAGCATCTCATCATGGGGAAATGGGGCTCAAATTAAAGAGTTAGAAAGGCGCTTCTTTTTGAAACAAACCAAAATGGAAAGAGTGGCATATAAAATGGAACAAAGGGAGGACATCTTTGTTGTCCTTGCTTTGGTAACATTAATTTATTAATCAAAACATAATTTGTAAGAAGCTTTTGGATGATTCTTTTCTTGAAAAAAATTTGGATGATTGTTTTTATTTGTTCAACTAGAGAGGGTTGCCTGTTCCGAGCACAGGCAGTTAAGGATAGCTCGTTTTCCTTTCCTTTTTTCCCTTTTTGAACCAAAGCAGATACTACATCATTGAAGTAAAGCAGCCGTATAACAGAGTTCGAGGCCTTATATAGGCAGGAAATATGTCTGACACGTCTGAAGCGAGAAGTGGAGAAACATTTGTACTATGACTACAAAGTGTTTCACTTTTGGAGAAAACATGACATATTAGGGATTTACTCTGAAATATAGGTTTTCTGTGATTTCTGCTCCTTTTTTCATACATTTATGCATCAACAAAATCCAGTTGTTCATGAATGCTTCAATGTCCCTTTATATTTGAAACGAGACTGACATATTGGATATAAGGAACAATGTGAGCAGAGGTAAAACTTTTGCTCAATGTGAGCAATATTTACAAAGTAGTAAGAGCTCTTCATACTGTCTAAAAACTTCCCATTAAAAAGTTCTGGCAATTCTGTAGAAATGCATTTAAATGTAGAAATTTGTTAAAGAATGTCATCTAGTGATTCTTTAACCTAAAGCTTCCTTTCCCACAAAAACCTATGCATCTGAACTTCTGTGTGCCAGGTAAAAGGAAATTAACCATGAAACTGTCCCGATAATAACACATGCTTCTTTTATGGAACACACTCTCTCTCTCTCTCTCTCTCTCTCTCTCTCTCTCTCTCTCTTATTCTCTTTACCTTTGTTGTCTCAGCAGTAACTCAAAGAACTATTGTAACAGATAAGAGATGACATCATGCATACATGGAAAATAAGGTTGAGTGGATTGCTTGAAAATTGGACATTTAGAGAAAAGACTCAAAATTTGAGTTCATTTGGAACACTGGTGTGGGGCCACCTAAAGTAACAAAAGGCCCCCAGGCAGGGGCGGATTTATAGGGTCCGGGGTGATTCACGTGAACCCATGGTGTGCTGAATAAACTCGATATATCATGTACATATTTTTAAAATTGAGTCAAATATTACTTGTGTGCACCCATGATCTATAATGCTTAACTGCTTCACTGGTTGGGGGGTTGTCTTTTTATCTTGAGCACAAGGGTTCGAATCCCAAAATTAACAACATTTTTTGGTCTTTGTAAAATTTTATATCATGGTGAACCCATGGTCTTGAAATCCTAGATTCGTCTCTGCTTCCAGGGACAAAAAGAGACTTGCCAAATATAACACAACAGATCGAACTACAAGGGACCAATCCCTTACCAAAAAGGGCTCCAAAGTAGTTTGATTTTTATGAATTTGAGAGAGAGTAAAGTTATAAGAAACTAAACTTATGGGCAAAATAGAGCTCCGAATATCATAGTACAAGGATGCAAAGATCCTGTTTTTCTCCGTAAAGTCTGCTAAATGTTCTACTTTCACACCACAAATGTGCAGTACTCCCTGGTTTGATTTTATTGAAATTCCTGAATTGCCCATATGTCGGCAGGTAGGACGTCAGGAAGCTCCTTGAACTGTCTCTTTAATTATTGTTACTAAATTCTAGCCAATAGTTAAGTGGAAGTTGGATGGATATTGCTTGTTATAGTTGGATTCTTAGTTTCTTATCTTTTGACTGATTAACAGGGGAGCCATGTTGGTTGTTATAGTTGGATTCTTAGTTTCTTATCTTTTGACTGATTAACAGGGGAGCCATGTTGGTCGATCATTGCTGATAGTGTCGACGATGTTGATAAATTCTTTAAAGAAACTGTTGAGAACAGGTTAGCAGTGCGTTTATCTTACAAACTCTCTCGAGTCCTACAGAAGATTCTTGTATTACATAGTGGTATAAATAATGGATATGAAGTTGATTATTGAGCATGTTTACATCTCACTCCTTGTTTTGCTTCCCTTATGACATACATGTTTCCTGGGCGTACATGTATGTTCTGATTTTCAACAGTAAGTATGAGATCTTGCTTCTTGACTTTCAAGTGCATGAAAGAGTTACTTATACTTCAAAAGAACTCATTGGAGCATAAGTTTCTATGTGAAATATTATCATGACTAGTAGCATTGCCATTTGAGGGATGAAGGAAGAAATATGCTTCACAAAATGTAGCGATTATGCATATATATTCTGGTTTCATGACTGCAACTAATTCTTGTTCTTGTGTAAATTCATGCGACTGAGAAAAGACAAGAATGATGTCATATTCTTGTGTGGTCTATGCTTGTATTGGGAGTTATTACAGAAAACTCTAATGGATAAACATCAAAATTTCAGGCTGTATTGTTTTATGCTTTGATTTTCCTCCTTTGCGAAGGCTAATAGATGTGATAAATTTGGGGTCATTTCAAACAAGTTTGGGAAATAACCTGCCAATTATCTGATGATCTATTAGCAGCTATGCTTCTAGACATCTTATTTTTTGATAAGGTAAAGTTTATAAATGTATAACCAGCTACAAGTGTGTGCTGGTGGTGCGCTGGTGAAGTAAGCAATTAGAAGCTTCTGTTAGCTATAACAGAGTGTGTAAGGAATATCAAACATGGCCTCAACATCCTGAGAAATATCTATATCAGCCGTGTTATCCCAAAAAGAAAGCAAAATGATACATTTGAGCTTAAGACTAAGTATATTCTTCTTTTTGTCTTAAAAAATTCTGGAATTCTTTTCTCTCCATATTGTCCACCAGATTGCTGCAAGGATAGCATAACATAGTCTCCTGCGGATACCTCTAAGCCCCCTGTTATTCCACGCCTGTAGAGTATCTAAAGCAGCTCGACGTAGAGTCCATTTGAGACCCAACAGGCTGAAAATCATGTTCCACAACTGGGACAGTGATACTACAGTACAAATATAGGTGGTTCGCCTCCTCGTGATGCACCTCACAGTGAGGACACCTGCTGCATATATTCAATCTTCTTTTTGTAAAAGAAGTGTGGCAAGCATTTCTACCCACCAACCAGCTAAAGTATTGAATCTTGTATGGTGCATTGCTTCTCCATATTTGTTTCCTAGGTCAGGTAAACATTGTGATAGAGGCATCCAAGAAAAGTGAGTATCATGACTTAAGCTCCAATCTCTTGAAGCAATAAACACACTCTATCCAACTCCCAATTGTTTCAGCTTTTCCAAAGACCAAAATTCCAGCCATGGTTGGAGTAGTAATCAGCAACAAGAGCTGCCTGATTTGAACCCAACTTAAAAAGGACTGGAAATTTTTGCTTTAGTGGAGTACTGGAGTGTGTGTGACCCACTCAAGCGTCATGCCAAAATTTTAACTTTCTTCCCTCTCCCAACTAAAGAAGGTGTCGTGAGAACTGTAACCTAATTGTTTTCCATACCAAGAAGACATAGGGATTGTAAGAGGACTTTGTGATCCACTGATTAGCCATCCCATACTTGGTTTCTGTGACTTTTAACCAAAGAGCTTGTTCCTCCTTTGTGAATCTCCATAACCATTTGCATAGGAGACTGTCATTTTGAGCTTTTAAGTTTTTTACCCTGAGGCCACCAGCTTTCTTATCTCTCACAACCGCTTTCCAGTTAACTAGGTTGAAGGTTCTTTTCTCCTTATTCCCTTGCCTGAGAAAATATCTTCGAATCTTGTCTAGCTTTTAGCCACCGTGGAAGGTAATGGAAATAAGGACATGGTGTAAGTGGATAAGGCATCCAACACGCTGTTTATGAGAACTAATCTGCCACCTATTGAAAGGTATTGTCTCTTCCAGTTGGATGGCTTCCTTCCACAATTCTCAATAGTCTTTTCCCATATAGCAGTGGACTTGTGTTTGAAACCAGGAGGGAGACCCAAATATGTGGTCGGCAGTGCCCCTATATTACAACCAAGAATTTAGCTAGTTGAGGAAGATCGTTTACTGGAAACAGAACACTCTTATGCAGATATGTATGTAGCCCCATGACAGCTTCAAAGAGTAACAGAATGAGTTTGAGATATAAGGCTTGTTCAACCTCGGCATCGCAAAGAATCAAAGTGTCATCTACATACAGAATGTGTGAATTCCTTGATCCAGTTCTGTTCCATAGCGATATGCAAAATTCTGCTGAGACCTTCCATGGCTAGAATGAACAAAAAGGGAGAGAGGATCTCTTTGCCTGAGCCCTCTATATTTTTGGAAGAAACCATGTGGGGTACCGTTGATTAATACCGAGAGCCTGACGGTGAGATGCAGAAGTGAGTCCAGCTTATCCTTTTTTGCCCAAAACCCACGTCCCTAAGAAGCTTTAACAGGAAGTTCGAATGAGCGTGATCGAAAGCTTTCTCGATGTCAAGTTTACACAGAATACCTGACCTCTTTTGTTTATGCCTCGAGTCTAGACACTAATTTGCAATAAAAGATGTGTCGGTAATTTGTCTACCTTTAATAAATGCCAATTGAGAGGCCTGGATCACATGGTGGTGTAGATGCATGGGCAAGGCCAAATGAACAAGTGGAGAGGCCTCGATTACGGGGTGGTGGAGATGCTTGGGCAAGGCCAAGTGATGAGAGAAGATCTTTTCAAGGAGGTAGAGGAGGTATTTTGGCTGCTAGGAGTCTAATAGGCCAAGATCCAGGGACAGATGTGATCTTGAAGAACTGTAGATTCTTTGGCTTCTGTCGCTTGCTCTTTTGTTTGTCATCTGACAAATTTTAGAACAGAATAATATATTTCAACTTTCATCCTTTTGGTTTTTAGTTTTGCTGCAACAATGAAGCTAGAATTACTGAACGTTGATAGGAGCAAGTTTTGCAGTGGTTAATTTTGGTGTCTCGAAAGTTGGTGTAAAATTGCATTTTTTCCTCCATTTCTCTTTGGAGGCAGGGTACCTGTTTTGTTTATTGCTGCAAATGACTACTCTTACCATCAAAAAGAAAAATGCCAATTGAGAACTTCTGACCAACTCATCAATGACTTTCTTCAGTCTTTCTTTGAGTAGCTTAGAGACAATCTTGTGAAAACATCCAATCAAGCTAATGGGACGGTAGTTTCTGATTTTTTCCTTTTGTGTCTGAATGCTTCGGGATCAACGCAATGAAAGAGGCATTCTGATTTTTTTTCAAAATTACTATTTGAAGGAAATAATGCAATGCTTCCATCAAATCCTTCTTAATCACAGACAACACTTTTGAAAGAACCCCATACTAAACCCATCAGGCCCGGGATCTTTATCAGAAGCACATTGTTGAATTGCCTCGAGAACTTCTTCCTCTTCAAAACCTTTCTGTAGTCCTTCATTATCTTCGCTGGAAATTTAAGGAGGTCCCCAAGATACCATGAAGGCCTCAGCGAAGGAGCTTCTGAATATAATTCTTCATAGAAACGCAAAATATCATTGCAAATGCTTGCTCATCCAGACTAAGATCTTTGTTGATCTTTAGCCTATCAATGTGATTAAAAAGTTTGTGAGCATTAGCCATCTTCCTTGCTTAAGCCAGAGACATCTAGATTTTGTCTCCAAGAAATCTCCTACGACTTTGCTATTTCTTCTAAATCCATGAGCTAGTCAGCCTTGTGTAGCAGTTCAGTCTCATTAAGTGGGCGTTTGGCCATAGATACCAAATATTTTTTTGAAAAAGTGTTTTTGAAGTTGAGTTGAAAAATTGTATTTGGAAGTTGAAGTTGTGTTTGGACATGCATTTTACTTGAAGGAAAGTTGAAGTTTTGTGAGTGGAGAAGACACTTGATGATGTTGGAAGTTTCAATGAGAGTGAAGATACAATGGTATGGAAAACAGATGGGGGAATTCCATTCACGGTGAGGTCTGCCTATACTTCTTATGGCAACCAAGGGCAACATGGGATAGAGTGGCCCTGGAAGCAGCTTTGGAAGACACAAGTTCCATACAAAGTAACATGTTTTTCTTGGCTCGTGACAAAAAGGGTGTGCCTGACACATGAAAACTTGCAAAGAAGAGGTGTCCAGCTTTCATCAAGATGTTTCCTGTGTAATAGTCACAATGAGGATAACAGTCACCTATTTCTACATTGTCCAGTAACCTCACACCTATGGCATCTTTTCTTAACCTTGGCTGACCTCAAATGGTGCATGCCAAGACACACTGAAGATCTGTTAAAAGCTTGGTCTCATATGGGGGGGAACATCAGACACAAAAAGTGGTGGAGAGCAATTCCTCAATGCATATGGTGGACTGTTTGGAAAGAAAGGAATGCTAGATGTTTCGAAGACAAGAGCAGCCCTATCCAGAAAGTGAAATTGAATTGTATTGTGTCTTTTCATTTTTGGTGTAAACAACATTTTGTAGATGAGGCTGAAACACTACTTCAGTTTTTAGAAGCACTATAATAGATGATAGTTAGCCATGGTTTCAGCGTCAACCTCTGTACATATTGTTACCAACACAAATCTTTTTGTGTTGATGAATACATTGTTACCATTCTCCAAAAAAAAAAAAAAAAACCGTTTTTTGAAAAACTTGAAAAAGTGATAAAAACCACTTTTTGTTTTTTCAAAAATCATTTTTCAAAAACTCTCTAAAAAGTGACTACTTTTTATGGCCACGCACATTTTCTAAAAAAGTTTCGAGAAAAAGGTAAATAATATCTATGGCCAAATGGGCTCTAAGATCCCTGTTTTCATGCAATTTCATCTAGCTGTTGAATGGCTAAAAGAGCATTAGTCTTTTTATTTTCCGGATACCGGAAACAATTGTTCTTACACTCTTTTAGTTTCACTTTAAGCATTTTAAGCTTGCTAGAGAAAATGAAATCAGGTCGACCCCGATCTGGAATGAATTCCACCATCCATAAACCAGTTCAACAAAACTATCAGCTTCTGACCACATTCTGGAATTTGAAATAAGTTCTATTATTTGTCAAAAACCTTACAATTGCTGGCAATTCATTCACTGGTGCTCTAAAAGGTGGCTACCCGTCCCAAATTTACAATGTTAAGCTCCACCTACAAGAGTTTTTGGTTAGGCCTCAAGCTTCTTCCTTTTTTTTTGTATGTGTGATCGGATTTTTGGGGCTTAAGCTTATGCTCAGTTAAACCTGGGGTCTGTCCATTAGTCGAGAGTTTTCCTGTTGGTCAGTTTCAACTACTGATGTGCATGTGAGAATGGGATATAGTTTAATGATTGTAGACTAAGTTTCTTGGATGATTGTTTAGCATATGAGCTGTTTGATCTAATTTGAACTGTTATTTGCGGTAGTTATGTAAATTCTTAAACATATAATTGGCGGTCTATTCAGAGATGAAGGGATTGTTTTGAAAGATCTAACTTCAAAATGGGAACCAAGTGATCGGAGTGGAAAATGGCTAAAGTTGAAGCCCGACTATGTTCGAGCTGGCTCTGATTTGGATGTTCTTATTATCGGTTTGTATTGCTTACTGGAAGTTTCTGTTTCTGCCTTTGGCTCTTTTGTGCCAAGTATTTTCTTCTGGCTAATTTTTTATTGTCAACAGGAGGGTACTATGGTTCTGGTCGCCATGGAGGAGAGGTGGAAGATTCCGCCTGCTACTTTACTTAATTTGTTTATCCACTTATTTGTATATCTTTCATATGAGTTGGACTCTAAATTTGCCATTGATTAGTAGATTGCTCAATTTCTAGTTGGTCTAGCAGAGCGTCCAGCTTCAAATACACATCCCAGAAGGTATATTTTTGTTTTATGGTTTTGTAACTCTCATTATATCCTGTAAGGTGTACTTGTGAATATTACTAGTTCTAGAATTTTGTTGAACATTAGCCATTTGGACAACATTTGGGAAGAGTTTTTGAAACTTTCTTTTTGGAAAACAAGTTTGTTTAAGTTGAAGGTGTAGTTTTCTCATGATTTCCTAGCAAGAGTTTTTGACCAATTTTGAGCAAGAGTAATACACTGTGTGTTCTCTTTAATAGCTTAAGCTTTTAGATGAGATTGGTCACTCACTCCAACATAGAGTAGAGTATTTTTTGCATTATTGTGTTAATATAATGACTTACTGGGAAGGAGACAAAACCTATTATCCTGATCCTATTCACAAGTTGGTTTTTCTTTGAACATTAATCCTTGTCTATTATTAAGCATTATTGACAAACTGACGAAAAATAAGCATTCATGGCAAAGTCGGGACTAATTATTCATTTAGTGACTGGTAATGGAATTGTATGTTGCTCTGATTTGAGAACTTCCATAGATTAGTTCAACTTGGTCATTGTTGTTGACCAAAGATATAGTTTCTTTCTTTTTTAGTAGTTGTCATTTTTTTTTACCTTGAATCAGTGGCCATGTCTATATGAATACAATTTTCTTCATCATTTACCATGTAGAGCTCATTTCAAAAGAATATATTCTAGTAAATTTTATATGAAGTGAGGGAGAATGGTGCACAATTGTAGTATCCAGATTGATTAAATAGTGGAGGTTTTGTGTTCAACAGTGATCTTGAGCTACACTACTGATGGATAGTCAGTCTTGAGTAACAAGTGTTGTACTTCCCCTGCTGTATTAGCTAGTTTAATTTGCCTTAGAGTTCAGGAAAGGAACTTCCTTTCACTTAGAGCATGAAAGTTTTATGAGATATCTTTGAACAGTGAGTTTGAAGCTGTATATGGCGTGGAAAGCATCATATTGAAGTCTAAATTTAGTTCTGTGATGTGATTCATGGGATTGTGTGCCTTTTCAGTTTGCTGAAAGGTTTTCAATGTCTTTTAATACATAGTGAAACGGAACGTAAATCATGTGGATCAGGATTATTGATGAGTATTCCCTATATGTACTCGGTGGATTCTGATTTATCATAATTTTTGCAGGTTCATTTCCTTTTGCAGAGTGGCCACTGGAGTTTCTGACGAGGAACGTAATACCATAGTGACTCGATTGAAGCCCTATTTCAGGCAATATTTCTGTTTATGTAGCTTGAGTTGAGACTTTTTTTTGTGGTGCTTTTCGTTCTTGCACTGTACAAAAAGGTTTTGGTTGTTTCACCTTATCTTGTGAAGGATTTGTGGTGTTTTACTTTTGTTTGACCGTCAGAGTTATAGCAGATACCATTTTGGGTAAAGGTGTTTCCTGAATCTCCACAAGAAATTCTTTCAGACAAATGTTTGAAGATGTGGAAATAAAAAAGAGAACTTTAAATCTGTATAGCATTTTCAGTACGAATCTGGTTGAATATTTGTTAGGCAGATGAGTATAGACAGAATGTGTCAATCTGTCGCATATTTTGCTAATACTACCTCATTCCTTTTGGCAGGAAGTATGAGTACCCGAAGCAGGCACCACCAACCTTTTATCAAGTAACAAATAATGCAAAAGAACGACCAGATGTGTGGGTTGAAAGTCCAGAGAAGTATGCCACTTTGACTAATATTGCACTATTGCAGTTAGTGTTGATCATGCAATTATTTGTCTGACTCCTGTGTATCACTGCAGATCCATCATTGTTTCTATTACAAGTGATATTAGAACAATACGAACTGAGGTACAGCTGGACTACACTTCCTCTTTTTTTTTTTTTTTGTGTGTGTGTGTGTGTGTGTGTGTGTGTGTGTAATATATGCCGCTTATATGAAAGCAATGAGAGTTGGAACTTGGAAGGCATCCTATTTGTGTTCTGTATTTAATTTTCTATTCGATTTTTACTCAATAGATGCGTGAATTCATCAATCCATGAGATGTTTGAATCAGCTTCATGCTGTCAATTCAACTATAAACAAGTTCACCAAAGAGGTGGTGAAAGTTGATGAGTCATCGGAACTCATTTCTGTTCTTTCCAGGTGTTTGCTGCTCCATACAGCTTGAGATTTCCACGTATTGATCGAGTCAGATATGACAAGCCTTGGCATGAGTGTCTTGATGTGCAATGTTAGTATGTTGTTACCTTGATGTCAATGTTTACTTTTGCTACTTTGTCTGGTGTCTTTTGTTCTTTGATTCTATTCTCGCGTTTTACTTATAGCAGAAAATTTGTTTTTCCCGTCTCAGCATTTGTTGACCTGGTACATTCAACCAATGGTACCACGCAGAGGGAGGCAGATAACGGGGTTGGGCAGGATCATGAATCAAAGACCACTAGGTCATCAAGAAAACGAGAGAAGAAGAATGTTTCTGCAGTTCCTTCTCATTTTGTTCAGACTGACGTGTCTCACGTCAAGGGTGAAACATCAATTTTCTCTAACATAGTGTTTTGTATCCTCAACTATCATGTCAAAGCTAAAATATACTCTGGTCACTAAGCTGTCTTGTAGTTTTAACTGTAAGATTTACTTCTTCATTTTAGTCCTCTTTTTATGCTTTGGTCTGGTCAATGGGTTCATACTATACCTGATATCTATATCAGAGTAGAGACAATTTTGTGTCAGTTTTTTCTTAAGTTTATTCTGTCCAAGGAATGGTTAGGACAATTAGCCTTTTGGGCTCACTTTTATCTCTATGTGCTTATTACATGTTATTTGTTAGTCGTGTTACCTGCTAACGTTTATTTAAATTATTCTGAGAAGTATCTGTCACCTAAATTGGTACAAGAATATCCTTGACGATACCAGATTTTGCTAATGTGCCTTCATCACATACACTCGATTCCTTGCACAAAATGGTGGTCGAGCATGGGGGTTCTTTCTCCATGAATTTGAATAACTCAGTTACTCATTGTATTGCAGCTGAAAGTAGAGGTATGTCTCTCTGTCTTTCTCTCCCCACCCCCCACCCCCAAAGGAAAAAAAACCCAAAAAAGCCCCTCCAGTCTCAAGGAGTTGGAGAAGTGTGCATGAACATCCATATGCAGCTTGTGTCCACTATAATATTAACTGGAGGCATTAATAGGAAACCCTTTTTATTGACAGGTATCAAGTTTCAAGCTGCAAAACTTCGTGGAGATGTTATTCACTGCTCTTGGCTCTTTGACTGCTGTCTGCAAAAGAGGACCCTCCCTTTACAGCCTAAGTTAGTCCTTTAAGTTTTTCTCATCTCCTTGTTCTCTCATCCTGCATTTGGAGTCCATGTGATTTACAATTCCTTTGACTCTGCTTCGTTATTCTCTTGCTGAAGGTATTTTCTATCCCTTTCTGATTCAACAAAGAAAAAGTTGGAAGAAGAAGTGGACGAATATTCTGATTCTTTCTACTCTGACCTCAGTATTGAAGACATTAAACAGGTTTAATTTGGTATAATTATCTGCAACAAAAAAGTATATGTATAGCCTCAGCATTAGGAGCATTTGCTTTCCTCTAAATGTTCATCCTTAATCTGTGGTACTATAGATTGTTGAGCAAGCAGCTGAATGCCCATCTTATTTTGTTCTGTTCACTTTGTCTTTTCTTATTACAGCTTATGAGCAACATAGAATGCTCGGAAGACTCCAAATCTATTGATTACTACAAGAAAAAGTACTGTCCCAAGGATAAATGGGCTCGATTTCATGGTTGCTGCATTTACTTTTTCATTCCGGAGCAGTGTCTGTGAGAATCATTATCTTCTCTGTCCAATTATAGAATTAGATTCTCTGTTTGGGTATTAGTGTTTCGATGTGGTTGTTATGTAGTAGAGGTTTTATGGATCTCCTATTTGTTTCAGGAAATATTCAGATTGCAAGGCTTTAATGGATCTTGCTATGAGAAGGATGAAAGTTGAAATATCTGTGGGTGGTGGGAAAGTTGATGACAATCTTTGTCATGCTACCCATGTTGTCGTCCTGTCTCTTCCAGAGTTTGACATGAACTTCAAAGAAGTTTTAAATAGGTAAGCTACAAATCTAGTTTATTTTTCAGAAAGTAAGATGATCACTTTCTATATTGAAACGCTAAAACTGATGTTCTAATTGTTTGTAATCTCCTTTATTTTTTCAGACTTTGTCACTACTAATTTCTTTCCCAAGTTGTAAAATGTAGATTTTACATCTGATAAGTTTCTTCGAACAAAATCCAGATTATTATGATTTGAGAAATCATTTGACTAAGGAGTATAACCGTCTGCAGCATTAACTATAAAATGGTCCATCTACAGCATTGTTCAATATGTTGGATTATACCATTGATAGTTTGCTTCAAGAATGACCTTGCCGTTAAAGGATTGTATCACATATGGCCTTCCACCCAAACGACGCTCCTGCTGTCTTTAATTAGACTTAGACAACCTATTTTAGCCACATTTGTAAAGTGGACTGGAAGTTGGTCTGACACCAAAAATTAAAGAGCAAATAAAAGATTCAAATTTCAAATTATCTAAGAACTGGTACACTCAAAAGCACAACTGCCACAGCTTAATTCTCCATCAAAGCTTCCAGTTAATAACGGATGCAAAATCCCTCTCTAAACCTTAGGGAAGTTTTACCTATGGCTTGAATCTGTGATAATATGGATATTAATTATCTAGCTACAGATTTGTGCTGTCACTAAATCTGATTTCTGTTTAGTTTTAAAATGTGAATAACTGCAACTTGTAGTACTTCTCATGTAGTCTCAAAAGTATCCCAAAAAGATGACTAACTCTTAAGTCTGATTCCATTATGAAAGTGGAGAAGTTGACACTCGATTAACTCAATGGTAGAGTATCATGCAATGTCGAAACCATATAATTTTGTGTCTGCCAACATAGTTTTGATGACAGCATGATGTTTTTCTTCAACTGAATGAGGGTAAGGAATATACTCTTGTTTTTTATTCTTGATAAGTTTCTAATCTTTCATAGTTCAGTTTCTCAGAGGTAGAGAAGCATGTTTTGTACCGTACAAAGCTGCATGTAGTTACGGCTCGGTGGTTGGAGGATTCCCTTAAAGAGGAGCAGAAGTTGCTCGAGGATAGTTATAGCCTAAAGCCCAGCAATTTTCAAGTGTTAATCTCTGAGAAGAGGTGAGTCATGTTTTGTGAATTATGTTTAGGAGTTCGTGTATTTTATGTTAGAATCATCTATCTTCATTTTTGTCATCCAAAATTTGCATACCAAGTAAGGCTTAAAAATTGCCAACAAATATTGGATTGGGGAGGAGAGGGTTGTTACCCTTACATGGATGATATACAACAGCCATACTTTGGGGAAAGCTCGCTATGCAGATATACTATCTTTTACCTACTAAATAACGTGTAGGAAGATACTATCTTCTTTGTTGTTTTTCCTCTTCTAAAAATTTTTCCGTCCTTTTTATGGGAGTAAAACTGCAATGTATACCAAGTGTCCTGCAGTTTTTTAATATGTAATTAATAATTTTTTGCAAAATGAATTAATCTAATCCAGTTGATAAGCCATAAGTATTTGGGGGGGGGGGGGGGGGAGGGGCTATAATAAAGATAAGAATGACATATTCAGTTCCTAGTTCAGATGAAACTGTTTCTGATAATAGTGCTGTCACTTTCAACTGTTTAGAATATCTTCGGAAGATTTTCAGAGAAGGAAATTCTTCTATTATTTCTGAATGAATATTACTAACCTATGAGGAGGTATATTTATATAATGAGTCCTAGGACTAAACAAGGAAATATAGCTAATTACAATACAATAAGGACAAGGATAATTCTATAATAACTATCAACACTCCCCCTCAAGTTGGTGCAAAGATGTTGTGCATGCCCAACTTGCAAACCAAAGAATGAAAATCCTTTTTGCTTAGACCTTTTGTGAGCACATCTGCCAGTTGTTGTTCTGATGGAACATGCAACAAATTCAAGGTACCATTAGCAACCTTTTCTTTAATGAAGTGTCGATCAATCTCAACATGTTTTGTTCGATCATGCTGGACAGGATTTTGAGCAATACTGATTGCAGCCTTGTTATCACAATACAAGGAAAGTTTCCCTTTTCCAAACATTCTCATTTCCTTTAGTAACCTTCGTAGCCAAAGAAGTTCACAAACCCCTTGTGCCATAGCTCTATATTCAGCTTCAGCACTGGATCTAGCAACAACACTTTGCTTCTTACTTCTCCAAGTAACTAAGTTCCCTCCTACGAAAGTACAGTAGCCAGTGGTAGATCTTTTATCATCTAAAGATCCAGCCCAATCCGCGTCTGTAAAGGCTTCTATTAAGAGGTGATCATGCTTAGAGAAAAGCAAACCTCTCCCTGGAGCAGACTTCAGATATCGTAAGATGTGAAAGACAGCTTGCATATGAGGATCTCGGGGATCATACATATACTGACTAACCAAACTAACTGGATAGGCTATGTCTGGTCTAGTGTGAGAGAGATAAATAAGTCTCCCAACCAACCTCTGATATCTCCCTTCGTCAACTGACTCTCCAATCCCTGCTTGTAACTTGTGATTAGCTTTAATGGGCGATTCAGCTGGCTTACAACCTAGCATACCAGTTTCTTTCAAGAGATCCATAATATACTTCCTTTGGGAAATAAAGATCCCTTTATTTGATCTAGCCACCTTAATTCCCAAGAAGTATTGGAGTTTTCCTAGATCCTTGATTTCAAATTCCTTTGCCAACAGCTTCTTCAATCGGGTCATCTCCTCTTTGTCATTTCCTGTCATTACAATGTCATCAACATAAACTATGAGAAGAGTGAGTTTACCCTTTTTATGCCTTATGAAGAGGGTGTGATCAGCATTACTTTGTCTGTAGCCAAAGGAGATCATAGCTTTGCGAAATCTGTCAAACCACGCTCTAGGCGATTGCTATAATAAAGATAAGAATGACATATTCAGTTCCTAGTTCAGATGAAACTGTTTCTGATAATAGTGCTGTCACTTTCAACTGTTTAGAATATCTTCTGAAGATTTTCAGAGAAGGAAATTCTTCTATTATTTCTGAATGAATATTACTAACCTATGAGGAGGTATATTTATACAATGAGTCCTAGGACTAAACAAGGAAATATAACTAATTACAATACAATAAGAAAAATGATAATTCTATAATAACTATCAACACTCCCCCTCAAGTTGGTGCAAAGATGTTGCGCATGCCCAACTTGCAAACCAAAGAATGAAAATCCTTTTTGCTTAGACCTTTTGTGAGCACATCTGCCAGTTGTTGTTCTGATGGAACATGCAACAAATTCAAGGTACCATTAGCAACCTTTTCTTTAATGAAGTGTCGATCAATCTCGACATGTTTTGTTCGATCATGCTGGACAGATTTTGAGCAATACTGATTGCAGCCTTGTTATCACAATACAAGGAAAGTTTTCCTTTTCCAAACATTCTCAATTCCTTTAGTAACCTTCGTAGCCAAAGAAGTTCACAAACCCCTTGTGCCATAGCTCTATATTCAGCTTCAGCACTGGATCTAGCAACACTTTGCTTCTTACTTCTCCAACTAACTAAGTTCCCTCCTACGAAAGTACAGTAGCCAGTGGTAGATCTTCTATCATCTAAAGATCCAGCCCAATCCGCGTCTGTAAAGGCTTCTATTAAGAGGTGATCATGCTTAGAGAAAAGCAAACCTCTCCCTGGAGCAGACTTCAGATATCGTAAGATGTGAAAGACAGCTGCATATGAGGATCTCGGGGATCATGCATATACTGACTAACCAAACTAACTGGATAGGCTATGTCTGGTCTAGTGTGAGAGAGATAAATAAGTCTCCCAACCAACCTCTGATATCTCCCTTTGTCAACTGACTCTCCAATCCCTGCTTGTAACTTGTGATTAGCTTCAATGGGCGATTCAGCTGGCTTACAACCTAGCATACCAGTTTCTTTCAAGAGATCCATAATATACTTCCTTTGGGAAATAAAGATCCCTTTATTTGATCTAGCCACCTCAATTCCCAAGAAGTATTGGAGTCTTCCTAGATCCTTGATTTCAAATTCCTTTGCCAACAGCTTCTTCAATCGGGTCATCTCCTCTTTGTCATCTCCTGTCATTACAATGTCATCAACATAAACTATGAGAAGAGTGAGTTTACCCTTTTTATGCCTTATGAAGAGGGTGTGGTCAGCATTACTTTGTCTGTAGCCAAAGAAGATCATAGCTTTGCGGAATCTGTCAAACCACGCTCTAGGCGATTGCTTCAACCCGTACAAGGCTTTCTTCAGTTTGCACACCTTTCCTCGACTCTGTTCAGTATTAAATTCGGGAGGGATCTCCATATACACTTCTTCTTTTAAATCTCCATGAAGAAATGCATTTTTTACATCAAACTGCTGTAAGTCCCAATTAAGATTAGCTGCACAAGATAAAAGGATTCTTATGGTGTTCATTTTTGTAACTGGAGCAAATGTCTCCTGATAATCCACTCCATAAGTTTGAGTGAATCCTTTAGCCACCAATCTTGCCTTGAATCTCTCAATCGAGCCATCAACTTTATGCTTCACAGTAAAGACCCATCTGCAACCAACCAGCTTCTTGGTCGGTGGTTTAGTGACAAGTTCCCAAGTGTTATTTTTTGGCAAAGCCTTCATTTCTTCAAGCATAGCCTGCTTCCATTTAGGATCTGCAAACGCTTCCCTCCAATTCTGGGGAATAGACACAGAAGAAATAGACAAGATAAAGGCTCTATAGGAGGGAGATAAGGAATCAAAGGAGACAAAATTAGATAAGGGATGTTTGGTAGTGCAAGTTCTGACACCTTTTCTGTGAGCAACAGGCAAATCTAACTCATTAGGAAAAGTAGGTAACTCACCAGTAGAAGAGGATTCAGCTTCAGCAGATTGCATGATGGCTTCTTCTGCTTCTTCAGCTGCTTTCTTTTTCCTCGAGTAAGTTTTCAAACCAGGTACATCCAAAAGGCCATGTAAACGCCCAACAGTATCCCCATCAATAGTCTCCCCCTCAACAGTCTCCCCCTCAACTCTATCTGTGGTGTCAACCTCAAGAGGTTGAACAAAACTTGGGAGGATCATCTCTTCTTCCTTATTATTCTCCCCCTGAAGAGGTGATTGTGCAGAACTGAAATAGGGCTCAAATTCTCGAAAGGTAACATCCATGCTAACAAAGACTTTCCTAGAAGGAGGATGATAGCATTTGTACCCTTTTTGAGTCGGAGAATACCCAATAAACACACATTTAAGGGCTCTAGGATCAAGTTTTTCAGACTTCCTAGAGTGAACAAAGCACACACACCCAAAAACCTTTGGAGGAACAGTGTATTCATTTTTTCCTTTCAAAGCTTCAAGTGGACTTAGAAAATTGAGGGTTTTAAGTGGCATTCTATTGATAAGATAGGCAGCTGCTAATATGGCATCCCCCAATAAGTTTTTGGTAGATTCATTGTAAACATAAGAGATCGTTCCACTTCTAACAAATGCCTATTCTTTCTTTCAGCAACCCCATTTTGAGCACTAGTGTAAGGACAACTAGTTTGATGAACTATCCCATTAGATTCCAAATAATCACCAAACGTTTTATTCATATACTCTGTTCCATTGTCAGTTCGCAAGATTTTTACCTTAGCATCAAATTGAGTGCATATCATCTTATGAAACGACTGAAAGCAAGAGAAAACTTCACTTTTGGCTTTTAGCAAATATACCCAAGTCAACCTAGTAGAACAATCAATAAAAGTAACAAACCATCGACTTCCAGACAAAGAAACTGTTTGAGTTGGACCCCATACGTCAGAATGAATAGTCGAGAAAGGAATTGTACTTTTATTATCACTCAAAGGGTAAGAGTTTCTAGTATGCTTGGCAAAAATTCACAAGCATCACAAGACAAAGACTCAAAGTCAGTCTTACAAAACAAACTAGGATATAACTTCTTTAAAACAAAAAATGATGGGTGCCCCAACCGCCTATGCCACTGAACTATTTCTTGGTTGACAACCTTATTTCCTCCAAAAAAATGCTTTACCAGAGTCTCTACTTCCCTCAATCATGTATAAGCCATTATGCAATCTACCACTGCCAATCGTCTTCTCTGTTTGAAGATCCTGATTGCACATAATTGGATGTTGCCACAGATGAAGAGTCAAGTTTGGACAGACTGTTCATCTTTATGTCTCCTATTATTTAATCAACTAATCGTGGGCAAAGATGAATAGCTTCAAAAACTGCCAGAAAGCAAAAAAAAATATCAACGGAAGTCTGAAACAAATCTGGTCGCCGGAAAAATTCTTCGGGTGGCCCGGAAACTGTTGCAACTGAAATGGGTAGGGTCGGAATAGTCCAGCGACCTTAACCCAAAAAGAAATTCTGGAAAAAACTCGCTGGAGATGGCACACGCGCCGGCGCGTGGTCGCCGGAGCTGTATGTTCCGGTGGCGCGTGAAGGCGCGTGGAGGGTGTTTTCCGGCAGGGATTAGCTGGGGTTTGTGAAGCAGATGCAAGCGGAAGCTTTTGGTACTTTTAGTTTTTTCAGAAACCAACGAAAAATTTAATTTAAGCGGACAGCCACCGGAGGAAGAAAAAATTTGGCCTCTTAGAGTGACGTGAAACCCTAGGCTGCAAAAGGTAGCGGACTCTGATACCATGAAGATTTTCAGAGAAGAAAATTCTTCTATTATTTCTGAATGAATATTGCAACCTATGAGGAGGTATATTTATACAATGAGTCCTAGGACTAAACAAGGAAACATAACTAATTACAATACAATAAGGAAAAGGATAATTCTATAATAACTATCAACATCTTCTCCAAATTGCTAACTATGAGGGTGGTGGTTGATAAGTACCGCCTCAATATGGTTCATAAATGAGAAAATACTTCAGCTAGATTAGGGTTTTCATCTAGCTCAGTGACATTTGTGATTACGAAACCAATTAATAATATCCTAGAGTAGTCAGAGGCATGCTGTTTAAAATATTGGTTCTATCCATTATTGACGCTCTATAATAAATTGAGGATATCACATGCAGGTGATCTAGCTCTATAATGTAACTGTACCGATCGGTAAATAGTACGAGCCCTGAAACCTTTTCTTAAAACATAGGAATTTCTGAAGGAATTTATTTTAACGTTGGTAAACTGTATGCTGGAATTTATGCGGGGAAAAATATGTAGGATATTTGTGTCTACAAGGAGTCGACTAATTGACAAATGCAGTCCTAACAACAAAGCTTACATGGCCAAATTACCTTTCTCAAAGAATTTGTACATATTCATCTTCTCATATTTGACATTCAAACTTTGCTCAGATAGTTTTGCCCACCAAGCTATTTATGCAGAAACTTTTGCCAGTAAATTCAAGCATGCATGACCTTGTCTTTTAACTAGCATTTGGTTTTTGAGTGAAGCCAATTTACTCAGCATTGATGTTTTCTCCGATTTAATAGGCCTGATAAGTTAAATGTTAATGACGAAAAGTGCAAGATATCTTCCCCTGATAAACACGAAGTAAAAATGAAAGATGAAGGAAGTTCAGACCAGTGCCGAGCCATTACTCTACCTAAGAGAGAGAGAAAAAGAAATAGAGGAAGACCTACTGGTACTGGTACAGCAAAAGCGAAGGCCGGAATCAGTATGCCACGCAGAGTTAGACGTAAGGTCACAAACAGACGTGCTATGATTCACGAAAATGAATCTGATGAAAGTGCCTCTTCAGGTGAGCTTCTTCATAATGATGAAAATGAGGCGGCTGTTGGTACTCGTGGAAGACATGGAACTGAGAGTAGCGCAGGAATTCAGAATGAGGATGTCGTAGAAGATTCAGAATTGCCACCACATGGTGAAACATTTCCAGAAAGGACCGCTGATTTCAGCGGGGGAGATGAAAAAACCGACGAAGCTCGGGAAACATCGTGTGAAAGTGGGAATATAGCCAGGGGCAAAGACAAGGACAAAAAGGATGAGAAGCTGAATGACCCTGTTGATCCAGTCCAAGCTATGCTACTGCGTATGATTCCCCACCTGGAAAATAAGCCAACCCACAGCATGGCGAGTCCTGCAGAAGACGACAAGCCAGAGGCAGATACTAATCCCAGTCCTAAAAAGAAAAAGAAAGTTAGCTATAAAGATGTAGCTGGTGAATTGCTCAAAGATTGGTGAAACCCTTTATGCCATGTTCTTCTTGGTGAAACCCCATCTTTTTGTGACATTATTAGCTTTGTTTGTTTTCTTCTACTATGTTTTCTCGGGGCCATGTAAATGTAATATAATGTCTTGTTTCTGTGTTGTATTTATGGTGTAAATAATCTGAAGAGTTTGTGCGTTTTTCTGTTAATTGTGTTGGTGTGTTATCAGTTATGGTTATCCGCACCTGTTAGAAACAATGTCATTTAGCACCCTAGACCAAGAAAGAAGGGTGATATCCCTTTGGTTTCGAATTATCCAGAAGGGCTTGATGGGTGTGGCAAAGAAAAGCTGTACTTGCATATCATGATATGAAGATGGCTGTCGCATTTCGATGCTCAAGGGCAAGTTAACTGATCTTTGGCTACAATTTTGAATGTTCGCTTCTCATTTTGATTGATGATATTTGTAGTATCTAGTAGTAGTTTTTTGTTTTTTTTTGCAGTTTTTGAAGCTTTAGAAATTTTCCAAAGATACTGAGCTCCAGTAGCTAGTTTGAGGAGAGTTTTGCTGCAAAAATAGCATCGAAAAGTTAATTCCAACAAAGTGGTGGTTATGGTACATAATTTTATCACTAGAAACTAATTTTGTAGACAGTCAAATGAAGGTGATGAGTGTAACATCTCAATTATAAAGAAGGTTGGTTTCACAAAAACAAACTTGGAGCAAAGTCTCGGTAGTTTCTTAAAAACTTTTAACTACTTCCTTTTTTGATATTCTTACAAAGAGTCAAGATAATAATTGCTTGAGTAAGTAATTCGATTAATTCAAACTTCTTGAAGATTTATTTGTGTTGGTTGTGGTCTAATAGTATAGTTAATTAAGGGGCGTTCCTTTCCCTATAGAAATAGCGGCTTCACATGACAATAACAGTGGTAATACGTTATAATAAATAATTTTATTTGTTGAGAATCGAGGTATAGTCCAACCAAATCTATTCACCAAAACTGTAAGGTAAACTAATTTATACCTAATTGTTGTCAGAGTAGATTGTTGCTGTTATTATTATTATTATTATATAGAAACATGCATTATTGCTGGCAATAAAAAAGAATATTTGGATAATAATATAAGGATATTCCAAGAGGCCCCTCTTCGATCAACCCCTAAATTAAATGTTTTAGTGTTCTTAGTCACCCTACTAATTTGTCAATTTTGCCTGATTGCATTTGACATGTAGTGCTTTGTGTCTTTGACCATACATACACAAAATTTAGAAGTAATGGACCAGCTTGATCATATACTAATTGTTTCATTGAGACTGATAGCTTTCTCCCAAATTAAAAGTTTTAGTTTGGATCAATTATGTCAATACTTTCCAATAAGAATGAATATCAATTTCAATACGTTTTCATCATACAATACGATATATTTCACTACGATACTTCACAAACAACAATAAAACGTGAAAATTTGTACAACTGTGAAATAAATGTTAGTATAATTTATATTTTGTGATAGACAAGTATTCTTTATCTTCCTAAGCGTGTGATTTTTCAAGAACAATATAATTAATTATTTAATCCTAATTAAAAACTTATGATGTAAAATGACATCTCACTAAATTTCATGAGGATAGCAACTGATTGTTTTTATTGATGGAAATTTGCTTTGAAAGCCATTACTGTTCTTATTTATAGTTTTGCTAATTAAGAATAATGAAAGCAACGACACCAAAATTAATAAAACAAATTTATGCACTGAAAATTGAGTGTCCTTACACCATCATCTTATCAAAGTTTGATGTTTAATTGGTTGGATTTCAGGTCTTGACTTGGAGAAAAAGTTAACCTTTTAGCTCAGTTTGCGAATCCAATTTTTTGGCACGCTTTCGCAAAAATGTTACTGTATATAAACTATTTTTAGCAAAAGAGAAAGTTGGCGACAGACTTTGAGCCCGTTTGGGTTAGCTTAAAAAAAGTAGCTAGTGCTTAAAAGAAATTTTTAAGTGCGGAAGCTTATTTTATAAATAAGCAGTTACGTGTTTGGATAAAATTGCTGAAATTGAAAAAGAAGTTGCAGAGAAAAACAATGATTTTTTATGTTAAAAGATTGAAATATCCTTAAAATAAATTAAAAAATTGGGAGGATAATTTAACGCCTTTGTTAATGAGGGTATTTGTGGAATTAAAAAATTATAATATGGATAAAAAGGTAAAATACTTGATCAAACTATAACAGCTTTTAAGTCAGAAGCAAAAAATTAGGATTATACAGCTTCTTGCTTTTGGTTTTTCTTTAGCTGAAAAGCAGTTTGTAACAAACCAAACACTTCTACTCCCTCCGTCCCAAATTAGTTGTCGCTTTTAGCTTCTTCACGCCCCTTAAGAAAATCATTAAATAGAGTGTATATTTTACTATGTTACCCCTATTTAATGTTTAATTATTAAATTTTGTTGAGAATTCTTTTAATTATTAAGGTTATAATTGGAAAAACTAACAATTTTTGTCTTGAAATCCTAAAGTGTCAACTAATTTGGGACAAATGATTATGGCTAAAGTGTCAACTAATTTGGGACGGAGGGAGTATAAGCTAAAGACATTTTTACGCTAATTGACATACTAAACCACTTAATTACAAAAAATACCGATATTTTTAAATAATTACCCTATATACCAACACTTTTTCACATTTTACAAAATATACAATTTTTCATTTCCTTTCTTCCCTCTCTACCCAAAACCCTAACTTCTCCCTCTCTCTTTCTCTCCTCTCCTCCACCCACCCACCCCACCCTCCCGCCGTCACCCCCCGGTACCTCTGCTCCGCCGTCGCAGCCGCTGCGTGTCTCCACCATGGCCGCAGATCTGCTCCTCTTTTCTCATCTTCTCCTCATTTTTCTTTTTCTTTTTTCATTTTGTACGTGTATATGTGTGTATTTTTATGTATACACATGTATTTTGTTAATACAAGTTCAGATCTGCTTCCCCTTCTTCTTTTTTACATTTGAATATACACATTCAAATTCAGATCTGCAAGTGTATGTATCTGTATGTTCGTGTATATACATGTAATAATTTTCAGCACAGAAGTGTATGAACGTGTATGTTACTGTATGAACATGTATATCTGAGCATCTATTGTATTTTTTGTATGTGTTTTTGTGTGTATGTCAAGTGTATGTGTGACATACATAAATTTGTATGTTTAATTTGTAGATCCGTAGATCCTTGTATGTATGTGTGTGTTTAGTGTATGTAAAATATTTTTTTTGTGTATTTACATGTATTTTTTGTTTATATGTATGTTGCAAGTGTATTTTCAAAGAGAAATCAATGTTTATATGTGTATTTCATATTTTAGATACAAAAAAAAAAAAATCCGGTGGGTGGCCGCCGGCGGCGGCCGGCGGTGACTAGGCGCCGCCGCCGCCTGGGGTGGTGGCAGTGGGGGGAGGGGGGGGGGGGGCAATAGGAAGAAGAAGGAACCCTAATTTGTTAATTTTGTTGGTTTTGTATATAATGGGTAAAGAAATGTTGGTATATTTTGTAAATTGGAATAATGTTGTTATTTTTTGTAATTTTGATGTTAGGGTTGTATATATTTGTGATTAGCCCTAAGCTAAAAGTAGCTTATAAGCTGGTTTAAGCCCACCCAAACACCCTCTTTATCTTTTTTTGTCTAGCTTTTACGAATAATCATTCATAATTACCTAAAACATGTAATGATTTTATTATATATGTTTACTTTACAGACGTTAAAACTCATTTAGAAATGAGAAGTAACATTTTCAATTCTACGACACCTTTCGGTAAAATGATTGTCAGATTAAAAAAAAAAAAACACGTCATCTAGCTAGCTGTTTTAGTCATTTGGCATTTTTGTCTATACAAAGTTAGAGAACGTGAAAAACAATTTGCATGTGGATAACTCGAAAAGTTAAACATATTTGCTTTCAATTGACTTTGTTACAACGTTACCTGGTTTTAGCGCGCATTTCCATTTTCGACATTTTGTCACGTGCACGGCTTTAGAGTCTTATTAAAATCTATTAGGAAAAATAAAATCATTGAACACTTTTTTTTGTCACTTGCCATAATTCAATAAATGATTAATGGACTAAGGATTTGTTTGATTAGAGATAAGTTATGCACGAATTAATATGATTTATTCTCCCCTGGTAATTTATAAGCAAAGTTCATAGTACTCTCTCGGGTTACAATTATTAGTTATTCTAGTGGCAAGTTGAATTTGTTTTAAAATATTGACATTTGATTTAGGAATATTTGAGAGTCCTATGTTAGCTTTCAATAATTGCAAGATCATGGAACTATATGATTTTCACATCAACCACATAAAATAGTAATTTCAATCAAGAAAACGTACCTGAATCCATGGTGTCTTCTTGATGAATTTTAAGCGGAAGTCTTTAATATTCTTGTTGTTGGAGAAATATGTTCTCTCTCTCTTTCCTTTACTTTTACAGAACAATTGTGATGGAATATCTTGTACAAAAACTGGCAGAGAGAGGCTTATACTTTGAGAAGTTATAAGCAGTAATCTACATGTTCCATCACGTCTAGAAGTGGGAAGTTGAATAGTAATAGGTAACTTCCCTTAATAATATAATTTAGCTTTTATTAAAATTAATTTATTAAATCAAATTAAATATGACACGTGGGCCACACTTTACATCCTATGCCGGTAGAAAATAAAGGCATGATGAAGCCTTGTATAAGGCTTGACAATCTTCGAGCTAGCTTTTGAGATAAAGTTAGGTTCAAGTCCATGATATGTTACTAATTAAAAATTTACCATGGTATCAAAATCAAAATGCACACGATAATCTCCGTTGAATTAGTTTTTAGGATAGAGTTAAACCCAAACTCATAAGTTTAAAATTTGAAATTTTATCATCCATAATAATTACTATAATATCAAGATATCACATAGTGCTACTTTTCCTCCTAATCTGCATTTAGAATTAATAACGGTTAAGGGCTGGGTCCATATGCATAAAAGAAATTATAAGACGCTTCTCTAAAGCTTGGACAGTGACATAGAAAGAGAAGTTTCCGAAATAAATTGCATGTTGGTACTCCAGCGAATGAAATAGAAAAATAGGAAAGAAAAGAACTGTCATTTCAATAATAATTAAAAAAACAACAGCTTAAGATTGTATTTTGCTTGAAAAGATATTGGAGACTATTTTAATTAGAAGATTGCAAGGTCATTGAATGCTTGCACAATTTGAGTCAGCTCTGCCTGCTATGAGACAATCCATCTCAAAAGATTTTATACTCCATCTCGTCCATATTATTTGATTTTTTGGGTATTTTCATGCATATTAAGAAAATTACTTTTTTAGTATTAATTAGCAATATAATTGACTATATTAGCCCTTATTCAAGTTATTATTACTAATTATTTTATTTAAAATCATTTATTAGCAAAGGGTGATATTGTAAAATTGTGTCTTGATTTCCGAATTGATCAAATACTGTGGAAAAAAAATAGGTTAAAAAATCAAATAAAATAGATCGGACGGAGTAATTGTTTATCATATGTATATATATATTTGTTTGAACAGACTTGAGTCACCAATTATATAGTAATAGTAGTGTGAATACAGGGTAAATCATTCTTTTAGTTTACCAAGGAAAGCAAAGATATACCAACCGTATTATATATGTTTCCTCCAGATCATATAAGGTAGTCTTGATTCGTATATAGGTAGAGAGGGAGACAACACAATCTAATGTCAACTATGCATGACAACTGAATGACAACAATCTAGCTCTCAACATACACTTGCAGAAAACTTTCATTAATTTGATTACTAACTATTGTCCGTAGAATATGTTTGCTTTGTTAAACAATTGAAAAATTTTGTTAGTATTGATTTTGGTTTTAGGCAATTAAACAAATTACAGATTTATGGGAATGGTAATTGGCTTGGTAGTATAGTCATGTCCTTGAAGAATTTAAGTGATTTACTGTTAGGGTTTTGTCACGAATTTTTAATGAATTTCCTTCATATATCTATTACTTTCTTAAAGGAGAAGGTATTAGACTTCTATCCTCTTTGGAACAATAATAGTTTCCACATTAAGAGAGGTGAAATTTAGGGGGAATTTATATTTTAGTAATTTATTTTTAAATTCGTAGATTATGAATCTCCTCTTATGTGATGTAGGTTAATTGACCAAACCACATTAAATATAAGACTTTTTGAGGACGTTAAATAGCTATTAACGTAGAATATTATGTGAAGAAGACAAATCAAGATTATTTTTGTTAGGAAATTCAGGCTAAAGGGAGATGTTAGGATTTTGCCCGAATTTTTAACGAACCTACTTCATATACATATTCTTTTCTTGGAGGAGAAGGTATTAGACTTCTATAAATAATGAATCTTTGGAACAATAACAGCTTCCACAACATGGTCATTAATAGAGTGAGATTTAGGGAGAGATTTATATTTTAGTGTTTTAAATCGGTAGATTATGATTCTACTCCAATGTAGGTCAATTGATCAAACCACATTAAATAAAGTGAATTTTATATTGAGTAGACCTTTTTTAGTCTTCCTAACATAAAATGGATACATTATTCATTATTTATGTTATCTAGACATTTAACCATAGGCATTCCACTTATTATGGCCTTTACTTCTCATATCAAACTTACCTAGTTTAAAGCCTATATTTGTGGGATTTTATGGGTAATGACAATTAATATTCTGCATATCCACTTAAAGGTTTAAATTTAGGTTTAAATCTAATTAATTCCCTATCTTCCCTACGTGCACTACTTCCATGATTCCTCCCAGATCCTGCCTCTTCCTTTTCCCTGTTCCATTGTTCAATCTTTGCTCTTCTCTCCCCACTTCCTTCCCTGATTGGACTCCTATTTCTCCTACCCCCAGGACTTCTGCTGCGACCACCCCTCCGTCCAAGGCTTCTGCTCCATTTTTCGGCACTTTCACAATGGACAGGAAAACTGACACTTTCACAATGGACAGGAAGAAACTGTTCCAACTTGTTGGCAAGGCTAATTCAAATATAGTTTTGGAGTCATAACCTACACCCCTGGACAGAAGGGTTTATATTTGAATACAAGGTTGGCTTTGACATCTGCAATGGTTAGTCAAAGAACTTGTTCCTTGAATTGAGGTTGAAGTTCAGGAGGTAAGTTGGGGGAAAAAGAAATTACGGGGTCAAGTGACTGCTTAGTACGAGTCTCATGTTTTTACTTTGGTGGAATTTTCTTCACAAACCAAAAGAAAAGAAAAGAACTTTGCGATCAAATGCGGAACAAAGTTCCAACAACTTGCCAAGTATCTGTGCACAAAGACAAGATTCGACAAAAAACTTTCAAGTGGATCGTGGAAGTTAGAGGATGTGATTAGTTATTCACTGATATTCATGTTGTATGCATTTTTTAATTGTTATGTTTTTTGCAGTAGTATATAACTGATATTGCAGAATATTTTTTCTATATTATGAATTTATTTTACATAAACGACAATATAACTGGAATATGCAACTATATCTGAGTATATTCAAGATATATTCATGGTATATTTATCTCATATTTAACTATATCTGGTATATTCGGGATATATCCATGGTATATTCAAGAGATATTCATGGTATAAAGGGAATATGCAACCACATCTGAAAACTAACAGTGTAGGTATTCAAGATATATTCATGGTATATTTGCAAGGTTAATAATCATATGTGGTAATATTTTTGTTATCCAATCCTTTTACGCAAAAAAAAAAAAAAATTTAATGATTACAAATAATTTTGGTGGAACTAAATATATATAACCGTCAAAAATTTAAAAAAAATAATAGGAAAATCGAGCAAAGAAGATGATTTGGATGGAATAGGGCTACATAATTTTCTCCTTATTGGGTGGGAGTTGAGCTCCTTAATTTTCTCCTTTTCTTAACTACTTTTTAGAAATAGAACTTAGACATATTTATATTGGGTAAATTTTGGCTAGCATATGTGAAGATGTTCAATGGCTATTTGAATGTAGGGCCATGGTATATATTTGGTTAGATATGAAATTTACCCTTAAATAAAAGTCTTTTTGATATATGTCTTTTTATGTCTGATTTATTATCATCTAAGATTTGATGTGTTAGTTTTCGCATGACAGCATAATATTTTGATCCAAAAACACTTCTGCGTTGTTGCTAAGAGAGGTGGCAAATTCCTTCAAGATTCTACATAGTTTCAGCAATAAATTAAACTCAAATTTTCACGAGAAAGATGTTGTGTTTTATAAAGCCGTAAGAGAGAATGTATTTGCAATATTTTAGCTATAGTATTTTGGAGAAATATTATGTATTTGTAATACCTTTTTGAAGTCTATCAAGAAAAGGTTTTTGTAACAGCCATTTTATTTAAAATTCACAAGCATCTTAAATAAATAATAAATATAAAAATATTTTAAATAAATTGACATTCTTTTGCTATTTCTTTCTCTCAAAATATTCAAACCATGTCATACAATAGAAGTGTTTAAAAAACATGTTTGTTATTTCCCACGAATACACCACTTTACTGTTTTAAGGACCAGTTCCTTAAAATGTGTTCCTTTACTCTACGATGTGCGGAATAAAAACTGTAAGTAATTGAACACCAGATTTTAGCGTGGAAAAACCCCTAGACACGGGATCAAAAAACCACGACCTACTTCTCAAGTAGGATTTCAACTTCACTATGTAAAAAGACCCACTTGGTTACAAGACTCACTCTTACTAACCTAGGACTAACTCTAATCCTTTAGTGATCTTTCTCACGATCAGTGAAGTTGTGTCAAGTCCACGACTTGAACTACACAGTTTACAACTCGATTTTTGCTTACTACAATTGAACTAAGACTTGAACTTTTACAAGACTCAATCTAAGGAACAGGTTCTTACTTAGTTCTACTGTAGCTAATGATTACACAAATAAGCTAATAATTCTTCTCAGCTTTTGCTCGATGCTCTCTCTATTTGTGTACACCTTCTATGGCTGATAGTATCCACGTTTTATAGTTTCCAGCAGCCAAGAAGTCCCAATAAGTTAGAATTCCAAAGCTCCCTTGACTTTGAATCCTAATTAGATTCTACCTTCTTGAATCCAAATCCTTTATCCTTTAGGATTATGCAATCTTTTCGTATCTGATTAGGCCTGCATAATTATCAAGATACACGTCAATATTAGGATAAATAATAATAACTCAATTAAATGATTTTGCATGAATTATCTATTCTGCTTCAGTAATTCAAAGGAACAGGTCCTTTGAATCCGTTCCTCAGTCATCAGTCAAAACTCCAAGCTTTCCAAGCTAACAATTTCCCCCTTTTTGATGATGACAAATTCATACTTATAGCTTCATCTCCTTAATGTCCTGAGGTACAACTTAAGCTCAAAAAGACAATTAATCAGTGGAGAATTAATTCATCATTAAGGAACAAATTCTTATTAGGTATAAAATCATGCAAAATCAGCAACACTGAACACTATATCTCAAGGGACCTGTTCCTTTCAGATACCTCAATATTCTTTTAACAGCTTTCAAATGAGATTCCTTAGGATCTGATTGGAATCTAGCACACAAACCAACACTGAACACTATATCTGGTCTACTAGCAGTTAGATAAAGTAAGGAACCTATCATACCCCTATACAATTTTTGATCAACTAATATTCCATGTTCATCAAGATCCAATTTTGTGGCAGTAGCAATAGGTGTGTCAATTCCCTTAGCATTGTCCATATCAAATCTTTTAAGTAATTCCTTAACATACTTTTATTGATGGATCATAGTTCCATTTGAGGTTTGCTTAATTTGTAAACCCAAAAAGAAGTTGAGTTCACCCATCATGCTCATCTCAAATTCACTCCCCATCAAGTTTGCAAATTCTTTACTTAAATTTTCACAAGTAGCACCAAAAATTATGTCATCTACATAGATTTGAACAATTAAGAGATCCTTACCTTTTTCTTTTAAGAACAAAGTACTATCAATTTTACCTCTCTTGTATCCATGCTGGAGTAGAAATTTTGATAGCCTTTCATACCATGCTCTTGGTGCCTGCTTGAGCCCATACAAGGCCTTGTCCAACTTGTAAACATGTTTAGGGAACTGTTCACTTTCAAAACCTGGAGGTTGCTTGACATACACTTCTTCTTTCAAGTATCCATTCAGAAATGCACTCTTAACATCCATTTGATGTAGAGTAAAATCCATGTATGTAGCAAAGGCTATAAGAAGTCTTATTGCTTCCAATCTTGCAACTGGAGCAAAAGTCTCATCATAGTCGATGCCTTCCTCTTGACTATATCCCTGAACAACCAGTCTGGCCTTGTTCCTTGTTACCATGCCATCCTCATCAAGTTTGTTTCTGAAAACCCATTTTGTTCCAATTATGGACCTGTTCCTTGGCTTGGGTTCCAGATGCCAAACTTGACTTCTTTGAAATTGATTCAATTCCTCCTGCATAGCATTTATCCAGTCTGCATCCTTCAGTGCTTCTTTCACATTTTTGGGTTCAACAAGAGATAGGAAAGCACTAAAAGCACACAGATTGTGATTTTTGACTGCTGATCTAGTTTGAATTCCTGCATTCTTGTCTGAGATTATTTGATCCACAGGATGTGACCCTTGATACTTGTAAGGCTTGGGGGTCAATCCATTGTCAGAAGTCCTCTGCTGAGGAACAGTTCCTGATCGAGTAGCACTACCAGTTTGTGAGGAGGAACTAGCATTTGTTCCCCCTGTATATGTGCCACTGTTCTCAGTTCTGTTCTGAGGAACAGTTCCTTGCAGTTCAGTTCTCACATCCAGACCTTGCATTTGTGGATCAAGTTCATAAGCTTTCAGCAGTCCAATTTCTTCATCCTCCTGTACCTGTTCTTGAGTGAGACTGTCAGTTTCATCGAATTTTACATGTATGCTTTCTTCAATTTTTAAAGTTTTCTTGTTAAACACCCTATATGCCTTACTATTCGAAGAATAACCAACAAAGATTCCTTCATCACTTCTAGGTTCAAATTTCCCTAAGGCATCTTTCCCATTGTTGTGTATGAAACACTTGCAACCAAAAGCCCTAAGATGAGAGATGTTTGGTTTTCTTCCTTTAAGCAACTCATATGGGGTCTTTTCTATTAATGGCCTAGTCATACATCTATTTATTATGTAGCATGCAGTATTAATAGCCTCAGCCCAAAAGTTTTGTGGAAGATTTCCAGATATTAACATAGTTCTTGCCATTTCTTCTAGAGTCCTATTTTTCCTTTCCACTACACCATTTTGTTGTGGAGTTCTAGGTGAAGAAAAATTGTGATTAATGCCATTTTCATTGCAAAAATTGAAAAACATATGATTTTCAAATTCAGTTCCATGATCTGACCTAATGGCAACAATAGGACTGTCTAGTGTTCTTTCAGCTTTCTTAGCAAAAATTGAAAATGCATTAAATGCTTCTTCTTTAGATGCAAGAAATATAGTCCATGTAAATCTAGAGTAATCATCCACCAATACCATTACATACTTCTTACCTCCACGACTCATTGTTCTCATTAGACCACATAAATCCATATGGACCAGTTCCAAAGGCTTAGTGGTACTTACCTGTTTCTTCGATTTGAAGGAGGATTTTACCTGCTTCCCCCTGGCACAAGCTTCACATACCTTTTCATCATTAAACCTGATGTTAGGAAGACCTATCACCAAGTCCTTTGACACAAGTTTGTTCAATTGTGAAAGACTAGCATGTCCTAGTCTTTTGTGCCATAGGAGGGGATCATTTTGTTCCACACTTAAGCAGCTCAAGCTTCCATCAGATAATGTCAGCAAGTCTACTTTGTAGATGTTTCCATGTCTGTTTCCCTGCAAAATAACCTCTCCAGAAGCTTGATTAGTCACAGTGCATCCAGTAGATGAAAAATTAACATTATTACCTTTGTCACACAATTGAGATATACTCAATAAGCAATGCTTCAGTCCATCTACTAGAAATACATTATCTATGCAGTGTGAGTCAGATTTACCTACCTTTCCAATTCCAATAATTTCCCCTTTCTTACCATTACCGAAGGAAACACTTCCTCCTTGGAAGGCTGAGAGTGAAAGGAACAGTTCCTTATGCCCTGTCATATGTCTTGAGCAACCACTGTCCATGTACCATTTGTGGTTTGTCTCCTTCACTCTAGCCTGCAAAAGAAAACTAGGGGTTAATTTTAAGAACCCAAACTAGTTTGGGTTCCTTTCCTTTTGAAAAAGGATGAATCAGATCTCTTTTAGCCCAAAATGGTAAAGGTTTCTTTGTGTGAACATCTCTCCTTTTTACAGAATGTTGAACAGGTTTGTAGGACCTATTCTTCTGTTTCACAGGATTTCGAACAGGTTTATAGGACCTGTTCCTCTGGGCAGCCATTTTTAGAGATTGACAATTTTCTTTCCGGTGACCAGTGTTCCCACAGTGAGTACATAGCCAGTTTTCAGGAAATGATAAGTACTTACTCTTTGGATCCCATTTGGATGAACTTTGTGCCTTCATGAATCCAATACCTTTCCTGTTACTGCTATGATTTTCTTGCAACCATTCTAGTGCTTCAGAAGACTTGTTCCATTCTACAGTTTTTCTTAATTCCATTTTTGTTTTAACCAGGTCTTCTTCTAAAGATCTTATCTTTTCATCCTTTTTACACAATTCATCAACTGTGTTTTTCAGGTTCTCTTCAGCAATGATCTGATGAGAATTAGCAATACCTTTACCTTTTACAACTGTTTTAACATTTTCTAATTCCTGAGCAGTTGTTTCAAGTGTGAGGACCTGTTCCTCAAGCATGCTAATCTTCCTTTCCAGAAAATCATTTTTAATTATTTCCTCTTTGCATTCTATTTCTAAACAGTCAACTTTATCATGCAGTTGGTGATTATCATCCCTCAGAGTTTTAAATTCATTTAGCACAATATGGAATACTTTAACCAACTTTTCTCTAGACATGCTTTTTACATCTTCTTTAAGTTTAGAAACAAATACCTCAGGATCCTCTTCATTTTCTGAATCTCCAAGTGCCATTAGAGCAAGATCCTCATCCAGATCATCATCAGTTATTTCATCTTCACTGTCTTGCCATCCTGCAACCAGTGCTTTGGGATTTCCACTTTTTCTATGGACCTGTTCCCTAGCCTTCTTCCTTTCATCAATGAATTTCTTCCTCCATTCTCCTTCCATGATTGGACATTTGCTGATGTAGTGCTCCGAGCTTCCACATTTGTGGCATTCTCCAGCCTGTTTCATGTTAGTAGACCTACCCTGTCCACTAATTTCCCTTTTCTTATTCAAATATTTTTGAACACTTTTAGCGATAAGGACCAGTTCCTTATCATCAATGATTTTATCACCAGCAGTTAAGGCTAGGTTAGGTTCAGTTTTAACTGGTGCTCCTATGTTTTTAACCTTTTTCCTTAGTTCGTAAGTCTTTAGATTTCCTATGAGCTCATCTAAGGATAATGTGGTTAAATCTTTACTTTCAATGATAGCACATGCTTTGATCTCCCAAGAATCTGGAAGAACCCTAGTTAAAATCTTTTCTACCCTATCTTCCACAGTTAAAACCCTTCCCAAAGAGATAAGTTCAGAGGCAATGGCATTGAATCTAGTATACATTTCAGAGATTGATTCTTCTTCTTTCATTTTAAAGCTTTCATATTCAGCATAAAGAAGTGTACCTCTGGACCTTTTTACCTGACTTGTTCCTTCGTGTGCAACTTGTAGAGCATCCCAAATCTCCTTAGCAGTGGCATACCCTCTGATCCTTGTGCATTCGTCAGGACTAAGTCCACCAACCAGCCACTTCCTTGCCTTAGCATTCTTTTCCCATTGCTTTATATCTTCGGCATTGCACTCCTTCCTGGTTTTGGGAACATCCTTCCCATCAGCATCCTTCTTCATTGGGATCATGGGACCTTCAGTAACTATGTCCCACAGTTCGTAATCCTCTGCCTGAAGGTGATCACGCATCCTCTCTTTCCACCATGAATAGTATTTTCCATTGAAGTAAGGTGCTCTAACCATTGACTGACCCTCACTGTTCTCACGTGATGTACTCATCTAATCCTAGGTGTTAGCCTTTTCAAGGATAACCTGCTCTGATACCAATTGTTATTTCCCACAAATACACCACTTTACTGTTTTAAGGACCGGTTCCTTAAAATGTGTTCCTTTACTCTACGATGTGCGGAATAAAAACTGTAAGTAATTGAACACCAGATTTTAGCGTGGAAAAACCCCTAGACACGGGATCAAAAAACCACGACCTACTTCTCAAGTAGGATTTCAACTTCACTATGTAAAAAGACCCACTTGGTTACAAGACTCACTCTTACTAACCTAGGACTAACTCTAATCCTTTAGTGATCTTTCTCACGATCAGTGAAGTTGTGTCAAGTCCACGACTTGAACTACACAGTTTACAACTCGATTTTTGCTTACTACAATTGAACTAAGACTTGAACTTTTACAAGACTCAATCTAAGGAACAGGTTCTTACTTAGTTCTACTGTAGCTAATGATTACACAAATAAGCTAATAATTCTTCTCAGCTTTTGCTCGATGCTCTCTCTATTTGTGTACACCTTCTATGGCTGATAGTATCCACGTTTTATAGTTTCCAGCAGCCAAGAAGTCCCAATAAGTTAGAATTCCAAAGCTCCCTTGACTTTGAATCCTAATTAGATTCTACCTTCTTGAATCCAAATCCTTTATCCTTTAGGATTATGCAATCTTTTCGTATCTGATTAGGCCTGCATAATTATCAAGATACACGTCAATATTAGGATAAATAATAATAACTCAATTAAATGATTTTGCATGAATTATCTATTCTGCTTCAGTAATTCAAAGGAACAGGTCCTTTGAATCCGTTCCTCAGTCATCAGTCAAAACTCCAAGCTTTCCAAGCTAACAACGTTCTTTTCTCTATTCTGCTAGTGAGGCACAAACTTTTCATTCTCAAATACTAACTCCACCAAATACTAACGAATACTAACATTAGCAACTTTGCAACACATAATGTTAAAGCTGTGTATCAATTAAATTCGAGTTAATTTTACCGGTGGTCACTGAATTATTATTTCATTACCATAAAATCACTTTTGTTTCATTTGTTACCCAAAAGTTACTCAACTTTGCTCTGGTCCACAACAAAGTCACTCAAGCCGGATTTTATTTAAAACTTGCCGGAAAAATGATGTGGCATCATTAATTAAAAATAATTTTTTTAATTAATTTTTTCACCCATTGATCCAATTCCTTAACCCATTATTCTTATTCTACCGAACCCATTATTCTTTTTTGCCACATTATGCCAGGGATTTCACTACTTTTTTTTTTTTTGGGGGCCACATTATGCCAGGGATTTCACTATTTTTTTTTGGGCCACATTATGCCAGGGAGCCATATTAGAATCATATTTCATCTAAATAATGATTAACATGACAATCTAGTGAAACATATAACACAAATTCTGTTTGTTACCAATTTAACCAACACATACTTTCTTTAGATACATTCTCGATTCTAGAGAAAAGGCTATAATAACATATGTTTATATGAAGACAATACATTACTTTTTGAAGCTAAGCAGTCTTTTTTGTCAACTTGAATTCTATATATTTGAGATGTCATGTTTCTAACTTTGGTATCTCCATAATGTTAGAAGAGAAAGAAGGAAAATAAATACATATATACAGTTAGAGAATGCATTCAAATGTGCTGGAGACATATGAATTACATACACATATTGGATGTACAAAATGTTTGACATTTGAGAATATGTATGCACATTAGCATTAAGGAAAATTGAAACCTAGGATGGTTTCCATACAACTCTCCGGTGAAGATATGCCCGGAGCTGGAAATGTGAAATTGATCATGGTAAATATGGAGGCATTAAATTAAATCCAAAAGCTAGAACAGACGTTAAGCTCGTTAATGAGAACTCTAAGCAGTGTTGCCAATTGTCGAACGTATGAAAGTTTCACTATCTTCTTATGCTTTATATAGGTGATGCCTCATGCACTCCAGTCATTTGTTCGAAAGTGACTGTAACTGAACATATGCTTCACTAGATTGTCCTGTTAATCTTCAGTTGACATAATGTGGCTAAAAAAGAAAAAAGTAGTGAAATTCCTGGTAAAATTAAGTTATCAAGTACTTGACCGTGATTGAAGGCGATCGAGCTAGCGCTAACATGGATGATGTACCCTATTCATGTCCACTGTAAATTGCATGAAAAACTTAGTGGGTTGCCATGCGGCACTTACCAGTTATCATTTGTACATTCTTCGTTTAATGCCTACTGGAATTTTTGTTTCAATTGAAAAAAAAAAAAAGTTGGGACAGAATGCTGGACTTTAGTTTCAAAAGGAAAAAAAATAAAATAGTAGGGACAGTATGTCCCCGCCTATATAGAAACCCAATTTTCAGAGGCAGGATACTATTTTGTTTGACAAATTTATTGCACGTAATATTTTAGGCCATGTGTTAGTTAAAGGTGTTCAGTTTTAACACGATTCAAACTTTCTAAATTTCTCATCATAATTTTGTTTGGGTCATAAAGTGAACTTTTAAGGACAAAATTTAATCTCAGTCTATTAAATAGTTCTTGTTGATTTGAAACTCGGGTTTTGTTTGTGGAACTTTTTTGGATATCTTGCAAAATAATATTACTAGTAGTACTTAGTAATCAATGTCAGTGTTCATCTTCAGGCACCAAGTTTATTTTAACTTTTGCGGTTGTTTGGGCCAATAAAAGAATAGAGCATGTGAAAGGAAAATAAGTACTCGACTTTCTGAAGACATGAGAAAAGTGGAAATAAGACCAAAGATCTGTTTTATTGACTTGGGTCAACGATGGCGCGTCCATTCCATGTTTTTCACGTTTACCACCTAGCATTAGCAGTCTTAAAAGTTAAAACTAGTAGTACTAAACAATAAAAGAGAATCTAATTTAGAGAGATTTTTTACTATGCTAAGTTAACTTGTAGTACTACTTACTAGAATATTAAAAAGGGTATACGGTAATGATACTAACGGATGACATTGTTATTACTATAAGAAAGAAATCAAGGTAAAATAGAATGTGGATATCCATTTGCATCCTCCATTGTTCTTACACCCTTTTATGTTTACAGCTCCAATCTTTAATGTCAATATGTTCTTTTCTTTCTCTTAATGTCTATATATAATTTCCAAACATTTGATACTCTGTTCGTCAAAACTTTTAGTGTCATCAATGTATAGCTATGTAAAATCCATATTATAGACGCTTCAAAGACAATGAAAGTACTTCTGTTATTCTCATTTCGTCTAATTATTGTTGTTTCTCTAATTATTTTTTGGTGAATATCATACACCGCTCTGAAGAATCATATCAGTTTTAATTATTGACATCGTGTACTTGAAATTTACTAAACACTATTCACGATCTCATACCTCAGAGATTGCTCACAAATCTAATCATATACTCCCTCCATTTCATAAATAATGAACTCATTTAAGTTTACGCGGAGTTTAATAAAAAAGAGAAAACTTTTGAAACTTGTGGTCTAAAATAAGTCATAGATATTTGTGTGGCTACAAATCATCTCAATAAAGGTAAAAGTGAAAGTTTATTTCCAAATTTAGAAAGAGATTATTTTTTTGAAACATACTAATGTTCATCCTTTTAGAAACAAATGGAGTATATTATTTGCATGTGATAGTAGCTCATTAGTCTTCTTCCGCAAGAGAAATTGTTACATTTGGGGTTGATTTTCCTCTGAAAATGACGAACTTATTGGTCATCGATCTTTAAGCTTTCTTTTGTCAAAATAGTTTCTTCCTTGATCAATGTATTTTTTCTTGAAATAGAAAGCTCGTTTTGCTTTGAATGATGATTGAAAGCAGCTGAGTTGTAGTCAATAGTGTGTTGTGTGGACGCTACAAAAGCCGCAAAGGACTAAATTATTGGAGATGTTTCTTTTCTTCTCTTTTTTTCACATGTTCTCCATCCAAGACGGTAAAAAAAATGAAAACAGAAAGCTTTACATTTATTAATGACTTGGTTCGACATTTAGGAATTTAAGTTTGGAACAGTATTTACTTAGGGAATATGAATACTGAAATTTACAAAAAGAACAAGAAAACTAGAGCAGAATACTTCAAAGAAACTGGAAACCCGATGTGGTTTAAATTAAGTTGGTAATAACAGGGGAAATGATAGCTACGAACCAGTTAGAAAAAGAATAATCTGCTTCGTAAATTGTAAGGAAAGAATATTTTTTTAATTCTGTTATAGCCATTTGGCTAGATGTTGATGAGACCAAATTTGGAAACTAAGCGCATGATCACACTCAAAATTTCAAGTTGTCAAAAGGGAATATAAGTGGATAACGAATTTGCTTAAATGACTTTTAGGCGTCTTATCAGTTATCGACTCCAAATGTTTGTTTATATACTCTTTGTTAAAGTCACGAGTAAAATACTGACACATTTCATTTCATACTGAAGGCCAAATATGAATCTCTTCCTCGGTTCAGGGAAGCCAATATGAGTTCATGTCCTATACGTATACGTAGTATCGATGGCTAATGACCATCTCGTCTTTTACTATTTCAATATTAGAAAATGGTTCTGCAAAAACCTTTTATAGAGTGGTACTATTTTTGTAAAGCTCTTATATTGATTTCTTAATTATTTCTTTGGTAAAGGACAACAAAATTAAAGTTCTTAATTATAGGAGTAGTTTATAGAATCTCCTTCTTAATTTGTGAAGGCTCATAATGAACTGTTTTGTTCATGAGACCAAGATCTAATGTCCTCCTCGTTATCGGATTATGAAAGCTCATGACATGAATGGTGTATGGAGCTTCATCAGCTTTATTAAAGCTCCGTACCCATAGGTAACCGAATGTTTCGGAAGAAGGGGCGGGGGGGGGGGGGGGGATGTGATTATGAGTATAGTGTGGGTCACAGAGAAATCTCTCAGTAGATGTAAGCTTGGAGTGGTTATGAAGTACTAAATTGAAACAAATTTGGAAGACATAGTTTGGGCTGGCTTAATAGCTTGAAAGCTAAAAGTTATTTATCTCCTACTTTTAGTATTTATTTTTTTCTTTTACTTTTTTGACATAAAGTTAGTGCTTAAAAATATTTTTTAGTTTATCCAAACATCACAAAAGTGATTAAAAACTAGTTTGTCCTAAAAGCACTTAATTGTGCAATTCTCAATCTAGCAGTGCTAAATTCCTGATTATAAACTAAATCATTCGGGCTCTGATACCAATGAAGCTTACACATAATGCAAGAACATACAATTCGTCCACGGTCTAACCGTATTTGTTTCACTAGTAAAGGATGCAATCACATGTCAATAGAACACGAACTATATCAAAAGTTCACAGTCTAAGGTCGTACCTGTTACAAAAGTGATTCCAATTCATAGAAGACGCATTCATTCTACTCAAGAATCTTCCCCAGAAGTTCTTCACTTGAAGAAGAGAGTTTTCTATTCTTTTGTGGAGAGAGAGGAAAGCGCAGGTTTTTTTTCAGGAAAAAGAAGCGTTAGTTTCTGTCAAGAAACTTTCTTTTTATAGTCCTGAATAGATACAACTGTTGAGGAAAAATCCTAACAGTTGTATCTCTTCCTTTCCTTTTCTATTTATTTAATCTAATAATATATATAACGCATTATATATATTTATCTAGACATGGGTTTGGGTTGAGCCATATAGGTGACCCCAATCCAAATTTCAACATCTCCCACTCACACATAGAGTGGGTCAACTCTCATTCTCATTCTGTAACTTTCATACATAACGACTAGACCATGTGACCAGTGCATACTTCGAGAGCTTAGTAGCTATACATCTGTTAGGAATATATAGCATCTCGATTACGGAACCTTGGAGTAGATTGCAGTATGCAGTACCTTAGATCATTTATCACATTCACATCTGTCTCAATCTCTTTGTATTATTTTGAGTTCATCATTATATTCTTGTCGCAAAGGTAAACATAATAGGTTAACCAATGAACACAATTAATGTGATAATACTCATTGATGATCTTCCTCATCTCAAGAATCTTTTAATCTCAATCTGACTTGTTTTTCTAGAAATATCCCGCCAGACCGAATCATCCATGATCTTTTGGCAACATCCTAAGATAGCAAACACCAAATTGTATCTCGAGAAATTGGTCAAAGTCATGAGGGTACAAAGAAAAAAAATTACTTATAATTTTCAGGGCTTCACACGATAATCAAGTAGAGATTAAACTTGTATCGCCCCTAGGTCACTTTATGCATACGTGGTATGAATCACGTATCACAGTATTGACTCTTTTTTCGTGGAACGTATATCTTTCACAAATAAAAATACTGTGCAGATGATGGTTTACACAACTCATATCTAACTTTGAGTTCACACATCTACTCATACATTTGTCCATCATAACTCACATCCGGCATTTAGACAGACTCACATTTAATCAAATATGATTAACCAAAAAATAAGCGATATTCTTATTATAAACTTCAAGCTCTCTATTATTATCACCTCATATAATAATAAGTTTATAATTGTCTCATCTCTATTAGTCACCTAGACAATAAAGGCGGTTGCTTGTGTGAATAGGCCAACCTTTTCGTCTGTACGACATACTTCAAATTTATGTACTAAGCATAAAACTATTCTATGTATATGAACCAACAACAATCAATTTAGGCTTCAACTACATGAACTTCAAATAATGTAGTTTTACGTGAACATGCTTTGGGAAAAAATAAAGTAAAATACATCTACGTCTATGCAAACTCAATGCCTACTCATAAGCACCAAATGCTATGAGTTGCATTATCGGATCTACTATCATATAATGCGTAGAGATGTATTTCATGTTCACTTTTTTATGTACAACTATGTCTCTAAGGAAATTATACTTATATCAATATGGTTTGTCTTCTAGTGATACTTGGGACTTTTCTATAAGCTATATTGAGACTTGACTATCACACTTGATAGTACTAATTCAATAGCACTATCAAACATACCCAAATTTATCATAAAGACGTTCGAGCCAAATAGCTTCTTGTACAGTTGCTGAAGATAATACAAATTCAGCTGATGATTGTTTCTTGATACACAAACAATATACACATCGCTAATGTTTAGCAAGAAAGGACATACTCAAGATTTAGATTTTCTCTCATCTAAATCTCCTTCTCAGTCATCGTAAATATAGCCTTTGAGTTGTAGATCATTTTCTTTACTTTACAAGGATAATCACATGTGCATTTGAGATACCTTTGTATCCTTTTAACTGCTTTGCAGTATTCCGTTTACAAGTCAGATTGATATTCCATAGCTGAAATAATAGATATCAGGCATCATGAGCCAAATCATATACCTATGGGTTCACGAGTACACATCCTTCCACTTAACTCTTCGGCTCTAGAAATATGAGTATTAATGGGTTTGCACTATTGCACAATAAATCGTTTAAGAATATTTCTTAATATAAGATTTTTATGAAAGAGACAACAATCCCTTTGAACGATCTTGAATGTCAACAATTCACCCATAAGTTTTCAACATTAGGTCTTATGCGTATTTTGAGAACCCATTTGTTCCCAATGGCTTTATGACCCATAAGTAGATTAACCAATTTCAACTCTTGGTTTGATTTCACTACTACATTTCATGTTCTATTGTTCTAGGTATTGATCCTTATCAGGGTATCTAAGAGCTTCATTTATATCTCATAGCTCTTATTTATCTCGTGGAGTAACTATATATGCTTCCCCTTCAATCTCAAATCGATGATGGGGAATATGTAGACAACTCATTCGTCGAGGTTGAGATTGATAAATTGATCTATCAATTGATAGTTACTCTCATTGGGACCAGCAATATAAATGGATTTTTTTTTGGAAAACTTATCATCGTTAATTGGAACATATCCATTATCATCAAACATGAATCCAACTCGAATCCATTTAGTGTTAATAGCGAAAGCAATTTGGTCTATAGTTTTATAAAGAGACAAGTATTAACCTATCTCACCCTAAAGGAAAAATTTTAGCTAAGAAATATGCAACATCATCTGATCCAAATTCAGTTATAGTGTTGCTATCTTGTTCAAATATGAACACATAAACCTTGAACTGAAATGGTATCACAGCAAAATACATGTCCTTTCCCTTGGAACTAGTTTTCCATATGGAAAAAAAAAGTTTATGTCAAACGCAGCAGAAACCCTAATAACAAAAAAAAAAATTAGGTTTTCATCTATCCATAACTTATATGGAATATAAATAACTGACTTACAATAACTGTCATAATTTGGATCACATATGTCATAGTGCACCAACTATAATGGAATATAATGCCACTTTTAGTAGACTTCACAAACATATCTAGAGTCTTAAGAGCCTTGTGCTCTTTTCGGACATATTGGATTTTATTGCTACTGTTAAAATTTTGCTAAACTCAGGACAATATTCTCATAGCAGTTGACATATTGATATAAACTAGTAAAACTTATAGAGACAACAATGTACTTTCTTAGAGCCTAAAATTCATATACATACTAATCCTTAAAATAATTTAACTATGTTAATATTTCATATTAGATTTGGAATCGAAAATTCACTCTGTTCCCAATCATCATCCAAATTCTAATATTTGATAAATCTTACATAATCAATTATTTAAAGAACACTCGTCTTAAATTCTTATATTCAAGACTGATCGCATCACGTTTAAAGCATATAAGTACACATACTTATATGATCACACAAACAACTACACAAGTTGAAGACCCCTGACTTAATTTATTCTGTAACATATACATATTCACATTGATAGATATATTTTGGGTGAGTACATAAATTAGACAAAAAAAAAAATTATCTCTTTCCTTGCCAATAACACATTAGCCACATTCTTTTTACCAATATAATTGTGAAAGAAAGCTTATTGCTTCCAAAGTCAGCGGATATTATGGTGATACTATGCGTCTACTTTGGAACATCTTATTGGTCCTTTATGATCTAATGAACTCTCTTTAAGTTTTTGGAATTTTTTTCAAGGTCATCTATTGTAAAGTCTATGGACACTTCCACCGACTTAAAACTCATACTAATAACACGTATTTTGTCTGAAAACCATGACAAGAATGATAGTGTCAAGAAAATGCTACCCATTGTATTCTTTGTCCAAACACCACCAATCCACTCGGATATGACTAGTCTTTCATGTACTTTTCTTTTTAATGAATAGACAAACTAATGAGAAGAAGAACACGATGTCCTTTATCTACTATTTACCTTTACCCTGGTGTGACCCCAAAGTCTTTTTTTTTAATGTGACTACAATACAAAAATATTTTACTCCAATGGTAAAAGCTTTGTAGCACAAATTCTCTTGACCTTTAATTTTAGCAATCTATTTCAATAAAAAAGAATTAGGCTGCCAAGAAATACACTAAGTATTTTAACTTTGTACATACAACACATAAAAAAAACTTTTCCATCAGAAAAGAAAGGTCACATTATTTCAATTAAAAAAAATATTTTCTCCGCAGGTAGAAACTTTGAAGGAATTCATTAGTATCATACTAAATTCTCATCTCTACTATAACACATGACATCTTATATGACAATGGCAGCCACTTGGGCATATTATGGAGAAATAAAAAAAATTGTGACTGAAATTTATGGAAGAGAGATCACTAAAGTCACGCGAGATTTTTCCTTGATGCCCACAAAATTGAAAAACATGAGTGATGCAATCCCATCAAAGGGCCTTACTGGCATGGTTTAATTTACTTCATATATATATGTCGACTTATGTTTAACTTGAACATTTATTTTGTATAGAACAATGTATACAATGATCAATTATCTTTTTTCATAGAGTAAACAAACATGAGAATAACAATCAAAATAATTTAAATGGTTTTCTAACTTTTTGTTTATCTATTCTTGTTCAGTCTCTGATACTATTGCTTTAAGATATGGCATCTTTTTACTAATTTAGGCACAAATCGCCAAACAATCGACTGAATATGATCAACAGGTTTGTAAATGTCAATCTCCATTAGATTACTCTCTCTTTTGCCACTGATATTTATTTATTTTTCTGCACCCTCCACTCTCTTCTCACATACACCACCTAGGCTCGCATCACTTTTCTCATTCAACTCTTGCAATCTCTAAGAAGGTCAACATTGAGAGCTTCTGTACTTTGTACTCTTTGTAGCAACTGCATTTGCAGTTGTTGATCGGTGCCACACTGTGTGAAAATTCCAGTGCCTCTTGAGGTCCCAACAACATCACTTGTGCCAGTTCTATCTCCAGCCTCTTCCACTCCAGCTTCTCCTAGAAAAGCATCACTTCCACCACCTCTATCTCATGTCTCTCTCACTCAAGCATCTCTTAAAAAAACATCACCACCACCTCTATCTCCTGCCTCTTATACTCTAACATCTTCTACAAAAACATCGCCTACATCACCTCTATCTCCATAGTCTTCTACACCACTGTGTTGTGTTAGTAAAGAACTATTATCCATTTCAGTTGTATGTTGTGCTGGTTGGGACAATTGATTGTCTTGCTCCACAGTATGTACCTTTGTTATTGTTGTCGCCCCTTCCAGCTTTTTCCTCAACCTATCGATTTTTTCATCAAATACATCAGGGAAATGCCTACATTTCCTCAAAGAAACTAGGTATGATTCCCAAAAAGTAGGGATAAGGAATGGATGCACCTCCGCCTGTAGTGAAAAAGTATAAAAGCAGTAATGAGCATAGGATCAAATGAAAAGGAAAATCAAAAGTGAAATTAGTTTTATTTTTCTTCTTCTAAAAAAATAAAGTAACTAGTACTTGTACTTCAGATATGTTCTTCAACGATGTTCTTGATCCCTCGTCGCTAACCATTTTTTTGATGATTATTTCCTTAATCTTAGTTTGGACTTGAAAGGGATGGATCTTCCATCGTAAACTTTTGAAAGAAATAACAGATTTCAAATGAGAGTATGAAGCCTCTTCCTATTCTTATTTAAAGAGGAAAGTAGAAAACAAGTTGTAGAGGTGTTACTTGTTCATTTATTGCTTTATTTACTAAAAAAGTGAAAGAGAAATGATTCATGTTTAACGAAAAGTGGTACTTCATTCGTTATAAAAGGCGGTGGCTGCAACAAATTCGAGGCTCAAGCTTCCGTTCTACACCATGATATCTCGTAGTTGAGTGGCGTACGTAGGATTTTTTGCAAGCGATGTCACACTTCTATTGTTATTTTTAGCAGCATCACTTTCTTTATTAGTTCTAATTATTGTGGTTTTTCATAATTTTACATACATACATACATTTTATATATATATATATATGCGTATAAATTTTCGACGAAGCAGTGTCTTGAGATACACTTTCCCTTAAGATACACTTGATATAGTAGGCAACTGTTTCGCCTTCACCAATTGAGTAGCTTCTAGTCACATCTATGGGAATCAATTTATCAAGCATATAGTTATTTTGACATGAGAAATCTCAAAACACATCTTTAATTTTGTTGAAACAATAAGTCTACAAATAGTATTAGATAAGCTTATTAATGGTAGCTAAGCGTTTAATGTTAGGACCCTTGGCAGCTTGCCAAAATAGATATAAAGTATCCCAGTTGTATATTAATTTAAAATAATCGATCTAAGAAGGGTTTGACATAGGACTTCTTTTGACATATTGTAAAAAAATTATGAGCAGCACAAAAACAAAAAAAGCGGCATCAACAAAAAAAAAAAAAAACATACATCAACCCCCATGCGTGCAAAATCTTCAAAAATAAAAACTCCATTCATAATCATCAGGCTAGCTGCCCAGATTGAGATTATGCTGGCTACTAAGATTGAGATCAGGCAAGGCCACATCTTGTGGTATTGCAACATTGTATTGCATCCAAATTTAGAGGACATTAAAAAAACAATCAATAAAATCCAATGAAGTCAATAGTGTAAATTCTTATTAATTATAATAGTACCTCATTTCTTGCACTTGGTGATTCATCGCGCACTTGTGATATTTCATCATTGTTTTGCTTCAATTTAAGTTAGAACAAAGTCAAAGACCAAGCCAATTAAATCCAATAAATGCAAGCTGCTAAAGTGACAACTCAAGTGAATTAAAGCGACATTTAAAATAATTTTTTATTTATTTTAAGAAAAATGACACCAACGTATATAGATAGGCAAAAGAGTACGATAACACAATTAAAATGATTAGTACCTTATTTTCTTGCACTTTTTAATCCCTCCCTCTCCCGACCTCTTTTTTTACCCCCTTTACTTCCCCTCCTCCACCCTTTCCTCCACCCTTTCCTCCACCCATACTATCAGTCCTTCTTGTTGTAGCCCTCCCTCCTTTTGCTTCAAAACCTGATTTATACTGGCGTTCTTATGGCCTTCCATATATACATTTCAGAGGCTGATATATTTGGTCCACCACTTCTATTCCCAGCTTTATTTGGTCCACCACTTCCATTCGTAGCTGAATAAGGTCCACCACTACCACTCCCAGCTAAATTTGGTCCACCACTTTCATTCTCAGCTGTGACACCCGCCGTGTTTCGCACTATCATACTCTCATCCCAATTTAAGAAATTTTCTCTCGCCTGTAATATTTAGTGCTTTAAACATTCACATTTTGATTGGTATGTCTTCATCTTCATATTCATTTTCGTCTTCCCCAATGTCTTGATCTTCATCAACCCCTTCAGGATAGTCTTCCTCTTGATCCATGTCATCCTCATCTACATTCATCCAATCATTGAAAGTGTCGTCTGATTCAATGTCGTCAGCCCCAATTATCTTCATTGTTCAAGCTATCATCGAATGTCATTCCTAGAGCTTGGTACAATTGAATCCTAAGTTGATAATTTCCACCCTCTCCAGCCGAGTTCAATTTTTAAGTTAGATATTTGATTTTGATTGAGAACATCTAATGTTGTGGGGGAGAGTATTAGCGAAATTTTCTATCCAGGTTAAACCGTATAAAACTTGCAAGATGTATAAATTTGTCTTAATTTTTTTTGGAGGGAAACTAGCCATTGTCGTATGCATACCATATAAACATATAAAAATACATATATTTTAATTAATCGTGCAAGATTTGGTGGCTCAAGACGTATTGGGATTGTAAAGTTTCAAAGCATGCTTAATAGTTATGATTACTAGTAATACAAAGTAGTCATTATTATTAATGGAAATTTTACACTCTATAGACTTTTTAAAGTGTTAATTACATAAAATAGATACATTTTAACTTATTTATGGTATTTAGACCTTTAGTCATATTTAGGTTTCTTTTTGTAGCCATTTTCAAAATCAGTTTAAGTCCTTTAACCGTGCCTATTTTTATGGGAAGATGTGATTTTCTGTTGGACTCTATTTATGAGTAGTTATCGATCGTATTAACTACGTTTTAATCTTCAATTTACCCTCTTACAAACCCTCAAAAAAGAGAGATCTGTGCATCTGCAGCAGGGAAAAACAGAAAAGATGGAGGCGGCAACGACTGACTTCTCTTTACCACGCTATCTTACTAACTCGCTCCCAAGATCCATTGCAGCAATTCTGGGACTATAGATCCACAATTATAGCGTGGAAAGTTGATCTACGTTACTAAACTCAGGGGGGTTGGATGGAGGACAATAAGGCATTCCCACTCAGGCTCATCTCAGGCAAAGAAGATCTATTTGAGGGGAGGTATTGGCGTTGGTGGATTCCGAAGAATCTATGGGGTTAACCAGAGGAATGACAGTCGTCCATGTCATTTCTGCAATAGCAGTGGTTCAGTTGCACGCCACATCCTTCAGCAATTGATTATATCACTCCATTGTTCGAAATAGTATCTTTGCATATCCAATGAATATTTGTATTTTTGGTGTATATGTAATATATTTTTTCTGGTATCAATAAAATGTATTCATGAGGTCATAAATATGCAGAATATATCACTCATATCAATAGAATATGGAGAATATGTAGAATATGCAAAATAATATATCATAAATATGCAGAATATATTGCACTTGTATCAACAAAATATTTTATGTATCATAATATCAATATATTATATATTTAAATAAATATCATAAATATGTAGAATATATCACACTCATATCAATAGAATATTTTATACATAATATTAAATATTTGGAGATGTTAAGTGTATATAATTTTACCAACTACTATTGCATATTGTGTAAATATAATAACAATTTAAATGCATATTTGATGTTTATCTATTTAATGATTACAAATAATTTTGCTGAAACTAAATATATATATATAAGCGTCAAAAATAAAAATAAAAAAATAGAAAAATCGAGTAAGAAGATGATTATTTGGATGGAATAGGGCTCCATAATTTTCTCCTTATTGGGTGGGAGTTGAGCTCCTTAATTTTCTCATTTTCTTAATTACTTTTTAGATAGAATCAACTTAGACATATTTATATTGGGTAAATTTTGGCTAGCATATGTGAAGATGTTCAATGGCTATTTGAATGTAGCGTCATGGTATATATTTGGTTAGATATGAAATTTTCCTATTATTAATACCATTTAGGCCTAATTACCGCTAAGACCATAATGAACTTTTCACTGGGTATAACTATTTTAGATCCATGCGGGTATGATCAATTAGCAGCCTCTGTAAAATTAAGCATTTAACAAATCTAATTATGGGAGAAGCTTTTTTGAGGTAAAACGAAAGCTAAAATGGGACAAAAGTAATATGGACAGTTTTGGGGTTCAACAAACTGAGCTGTCAATGAGATAGTAAATATAAGGAGTCAGTTCTTTAGTCAGTTATTAGTAGTATCATTTTCATTGGTTTCTTCATTACTTAAATGTTTTGTCCCTTTCATATAACCCTCCGTCTCACGAAGATGCAATAAAAGCCATAAATGAATAAGACAAAGAATAGAAAGGTTATAATGTCATCAACTGTTAATTATTGACGATGTTCCCATTTAAGTAATTAGGACATGTGAAAAAGAATCATAATAGCTCTAACTACAAGATATGTAGCCCAACTTCTATAGGTCAACCCTTGGATGCAATAAACAGTTAAATACATTTTTGAAACTTCTGTACGTCACTGCTTCCATCTTACATCTCCAATAACAAGTGTGAATTTCAGACGTTGATCTTCTGTGAGATCTTCAATTTTCTTTTTGTAATCAAACATTTCAGAATACATTTTTCATCTCAAATGACTATATAATGTCACTTGCTTTCTTATTTCGACAACCTATATATCTAGAATGCTTTCACCTCAAATGACTATATAATTTTGCTTATTATATATAGCAACGATAAGATTCATAATATTTCAGATCCTTAAATAAGTGTAGTAGGTAGATAGTGAATGCTAGAATTCACCAATAACGAAGAAAGGGCTGTACGTATCAGCATAAATCCAACATAGATACTTAGTAAATAAAGACATAAATAGAGAACGAAAGTTGTAGTGATCTTATTGATAATTGTTAGTAATAAACTTTTAAACGAGCGGAGCCTTTGAAGTGCTGTTTCTAGTAGTAGTAGTAATTAGTAAAAGTGGAGCTCACTAATAAACTGACATGGCGCCACTCAGCTATGTGAAGTTTGATGATGTCCTATAATTTGCTGTAGGCAATGTGTGCTTAATGACTGATAGATAAGCTGGCCTACTGGGTAATTGGCCGCTCTTAGGACCTCTGTCATAAGACCAAACTTAACCACTACAGTAGATGCTCTTAAATTCTTCAGTTCTCTGCACACATTTTTTTTCTATCTTGATCGCACTATGTGGCATGTAGCGACTAGCGAGTGTAAGAAACTTTTAAATTTAACAAGAAACTAGAAAATGAGATAAAGGTAAACTTTCATTTGACTAGGATTTCTTGTGAAAGCACAACCTTGACTACAAACTACACAAACAGACCAAACAAGGTGGCCAAACCTTAAGAAGAAGTGATGAAGAAGGTATCAACGAACTCCTGAAAACACATCCTCACTAGTATCATGAAGGAAAGACAGAGTTGAATCCAAGTATCTAAGAGCTCATAGGGCTATCCGGATCATTCAGAGTAGCAATAGCAGTTTCAATTCTCATCTTCAAAAGATCCCTCTCTTGCTCATCAGCCTGGAATAAATCAATAGGACTTGTAAATACTACTAGTATATAATAGGTATTTAGATAGTAAACATTTGAGAAGCATAATAAGAAATTATTCATTCTATTCCGTGTTAGTTAAAACAAGGATCCCTAGACAAACTGGGCTTTGTTGGAAGGAGTATATGACATGTAAGAATTACTGCAGTAAACGTTAGCTTTACATACTCTTATGTGCTTGATCGTTTAGACCTAGCTCCGGAACAATAACAACATGTTTCATGTTTGGCATTCTAAGATATAGGCTTTAGACAATCGTAAGATGATTCTCCCAAAACGAAAAGAAAGTCAATTATAGTGTAGATACCTCAAAAACTTAAAGATTATCTCCAAAACGCATATCTTAAATTAAAAGAGTGAAAGGTCGAAATTAGTCATTATATTCATCAATAAAAGGCACCAAAATCCACCGTAACCTGAAGTTTTTGTCCATTTTCATTCTCAAATTTACAAAAAGTAAAAACATAGCTATTTCACCCTAATCATTCAAATTTTAGTACTTGTTTAATAATGAAGAAACATGATCATCAGTAAAAATTTATAGCCGATCATAACTTATTTGAGATTAAGACATACTAATTGTTGAGATTAAAACATACTAATTGTTATAGTAATGCATGTATTAAATCAATACATGATGATTATAGTAATAAACTAATAATTGCTACTCCCTCCGGTCCACTTTATTTGATGTTTTTCACTTTTTGAGAGTCGAGTTGACCAATTTTCGGATTCAAATTGAACTAGATTTAGTCAATATTTTAAAATTATAATTTAAATATTAAAAAACTACATGTACTACAAGTTGCAATTCTTGTCATATTAATATGGTGAAAAAATATATCTCAAAATGTTGGTCAAAGTTTACATTATTTGACTTTAAAAAAAGGAAAGTGATCAAATAAAATGGACCGGGAGAGTAGTGAATTATTCTTTTGAAGTTGCACATTATATTCCTAAATCTTATTATATTGTTTATTGGCAAGTGACACCTATGGACAAGATCGAGTAGAATTCAAAGAAAAAAATTTCGCCTGTTTTTGGTCGAGACCATTTTCACGAAGAATAAAGTTTCTGCATTCCATGGTTTTTAATTTTTACCCGTTTCTTCTGTTACAAAACTTTTATATCTTCTGTTTCAAGCGTCAAAGACAAAACCATTTTCAAATGAAGAGTAAATCAATTTTCCCTTCAATAAGGTTTCAGAAAAAAGGTAAATTCAAAAGAGAAATATCATGCCATCATCTCAAATGACTAAGGATTTTTTTTAAAAAAAAAAACAAAAAACAAAAAGAAACTATAGGGTCTACTCCAAAAATGAAATCGGAGTTGTCTAAAACTACTCCAAAAGATAATCCTCAAACTTCAAAACCTATATTACCAATCCTATACTATTATTATTCCAGTTTTACTACTCCATGTATAACTTATATTCATACCAAATGACCCCTAAACATTTAGGATGTTCTTTACAAAACTTAAAAGAAGAAAATATATATGCGTGCGTTAACATCAAATGACGACGAGCTTCTCTTTCTTTCTCCCATAATTTGATCCCACTGAGTTACAAAATGATAATGTCATTTTCATTAAGCAATTTCAGTAAGAATATTTACATTTTTAACGTTTATTATTGTGCGAATAATACGTCTTTTAAGTTGAAATATATTTCTTTCAACATTCAAATGTGAACCTAAAAAGACTGAATTGAACTGATAGCATAAACTATTGTAAGAAACTAAACGCAACGTCAACTTCATACTTTCTCCAATCACTTATTTTTTCGTTAACTTCAGCAAATTAAATTTAATTAACCTAAGAAAAAGAAAGGAAATCTAATTCGAAAGTCAGCCCTATATACTTGTGTTTGTTCTGCGAAAACAAAACTTCCACCAGCGTTACATAACCGCAAATATTCAAAATTCTTCTAGAAACTTTTAAAAGGAAAAAGTATGACATTAAGTAAAATAACATTTTATTTCTTTAATCTTCTTAATATCTTGAGCATCATTAACAGTAAAAAATTTCGTGGAGGATAGTCTGGATTTTACTGCTAATCATTGACAATAAAAATAATACTTCATACCCCCTAATAATGTAATGCACTGCGCATAACCAAACTTTATTTATTTCAAGTGGGCCATTAAAATATTATTTTCTTAGTAGGTACTAGGGTCCAAATCTGGAACTTAACCCCACATCCTTGACAAAAAAATATTAGACCATGTATAAGTTTGCGCCTAACCATAAATAGAATACAATATTAACGTTTCTTGGAATAGAGCTGGTCCATAAATTGTCTCAACCGTGCAATTAAATAATGTATTAGTATCAGATTTATTGCTCCACAAGAAAGTAGTAAAACAATTTATACTTAAGTGCTTAATTTTTAATTCCTTTTAAAAAGGGATAATTCTTGATTTTATATTGTGTATGACCTGTTTAGTACCTGTCATGAATTTCCATAAATAAAGATTATGCTACACTTGGATATTCGAACTTGGCTTTCGAATCGGAGATGGGTGACACATTGTGTAATCGATAAAACACTTGGCATAAATTGAGACTAGACGCTTACCCAAACTCGGCATTTGGAGACGTATGATCAGAATTTTTTAAAGAGTAACAGTTATGTCTAAAATAACATTTTCGTTATAATATTCAAATTTCATTTGTAACCAATTTTGCATGTTACTTTTATTTATATATATTCTTTACAACAATATTGGAACATGTATCAATTTGGGCCTAACCATAAATAGTTATAACTTTATTAGGAAAAAGTGGCCCATAAATTGTCGCAATGACCTGTTTTATAAGTCTAAACGTATCCTATAATAACACTCAAGTTTCATTTGAAATCAATATTTTATGTTATATTGTATTATAGATGTAATTTACAATAATATTTTGTTATAGCAACCCAAACAATAACCGAAAATCCGAACAAACAATATCATAAATGGAGAGGTTGACTACACATTATTTAATTTACTATTACTTCTTAGAATCAAATTATAAACTTACGTAACATTAGTTTGTTTGGGCGGATAGGAGGATCTATATTTCATGATTGCCTCCTACCTACTCAATTGTCTTAAAAGTTTGAAAATGCATATATTTTTTTCAATCGGCCTTTTATTAGGTTGTTAGAAAACAAGGACCTTAGTCGGATCGAGACTTAATTTACTTGGACATGGATGCACCTACTATAAGTTTTGGATAAGAAACTTCCAATGACTGTAGTAAATGTTGGGGTTTACTAGTGTAATTATCTGAATTATTTAAAGCAAAAGTCTGGCAGCAACTCAAAAAAAAAAAAAAAAAAATTAGACAAAGCATATGGATAAGAGAAGTATTTTCCACTTAAAAGAAAAAGAATAAAGAAAAAGAGAATAAAAACAGAAGAAAATAATTCAAGCAAAGTCATAAAAAAGAATCTTATTACCTCAATGAAAGCTGTCTTGAGAAGCCTCCCAGAGAAAGCAGTGATGTTTGCACTAATGATTTTGATGTTCAAAGATTCAAAGATCTCACAAACTTTTACCATTGTGTCTGTTCTTTTGCTGCAAGTGAGACTCACCACCACTGTCTTCTCTCCCATTGAAGATACCCTCAACTACAACCCCCACAAAAATTAAAATAAAATTATATAATTAACTTCAATTCTCTCTCTTTTTGGGGGCTATATTTTGTAACTTATTTTTGTAAGTCCTTTAACCTTATTGAATGTTTTTAACCTTATTGAATGTTCAGAAATTTGTTATTTTTCTTTTTTTGACGGACTAATAAGAAAAGTGGGATGAAGGGAGTAATAATGAGTAATGACAATGAGTAGTCTGCTCTTTTTTAAAGGTTGAATAGACCTTATGGAGACTAACCTCAAGAACTTCAACAGGAGAAGAAGATGGTGGTGATCTTGTAGTTGATCCTGAAGAATCATAACTATACTGTTGATCAAGTCTTCTTGATCTTTTAGGTTTTGAATCAAAGCTTCCATCTTGATCAAATTCAAGACTACTTGTATTCTTCTTATTTGGCCTTCCTGATTCAAGCTCTGCTATCTCTGCTTGAATTCTCCTCTCTTGCTCATGCAATTCTTGAATATACTCAATTGCATCTTTGATTATTGATGCTTTATCCATCTTCAAAGTCGCAAAACAATTGAAACCAAATTAACCAAAAAAAAAAAAAAAAAAAAAAAAAAACAAGAATAGTACATTGACAGCAAAAAAACAAAAGTTGGGACTTGGGAGCATGGAAGAGGGGGGTATTTCATGGTAACAATAGATTTGTGCAATGATGAAATTCAAAAAGTCAGTTTATTTTCCCTTTTAAGTACTGTACTATATATGATTCAATTTGTCACCTTGCTAATATTTGGGACTACAGCTCTTAGTGCAAATAACCTCTCGTTGAGCTTCTTCCTCCTATTCCTTTCAGACACAATGTTCTTTGATGCCATGGATGACTGTGCCCCATCTGGCGAGCTTGAATCATAGTATGCAGAGATTGCCTCATCGAAGTAGCTGCTGTTTAATTCAATCAATTACTTAGGCAAAATTGACTCATTTTGTCCATTTCTTAATGTTCCAAAGGAAAAAAAAAAGAACTTAGAAACACAACTAGAACTATAGAATTTTGTACGTTCACGTTAGACAATATATCGAAATGTGACATATTTTGTCGGAAAACGTCTTCAACAAAGTGGATTTTGGATGGATTTCGTCAAATATGAAAAATCCACATTTTTCTAGCGGCGAAGAAAGAATATAATGAACTCGCAGTCCAACCAAATCATTTAATTTACTCCTTTTAGAAAATAGCATGATAAACGTTTACCTGTCGAGTGTTAGTTCTTCGGACTGTAGGAACATATTTGTTTCCCAATAATTCTTATACTCATCACCAATATTCTCCATCTTCTTGGGAAAAGGGGGTGAAGTGAGGATGAAGCAGGTGAAAAGAGACGAGGTATGCTTTCAATCTTTTTGTGGTTAAAGAGGGTGGGTACACTATATAATATGATAAGCTTTAAAAAAAATGGACAGAGTTGAGAATAAGGAGTGTAGATATATATATAGAGGAGAAAAAGAGCACGTGCACTTTGCTACTCAATTTCAATTCCAGTTTTTTGTTTTCCTTTTTTGAGTTTGGTTTCTATTATTGATGCTCCATGGAAACTCTGATTTTATACCTGCCGTCCACATGGTAAAAGAGAGTAGTCTATGAAGCCGCGTAGTAGGGCCAATAGACAGTGACAATTTTACTAAGCATGGGTGGCGCGTTAAACAGTTTCCATTTGACCTAGAGTTTGCGGGGACTGTGCTATTGATTATGCTACTATAAATGTGTCTTTGAATTTCATGACACTTCCTTTGTCCTGAGTTAATTGATACTTATTGTTAAAAATTTTTTATAACCAATAAATCTCGGAGGGGTATTGGGCACGGTCGGGTAGATAATCCATCCACTCCTATCTTTTACACTGAAATAATAAGTTTTTATCTATAGCATGATTTGAACTCTCGAGTGCACATAATCCAAACTGACTAACCATTATGGTTATTACATTGTTGTACCATTCATATTACCTATAATAGGCTCCCATACAGAAGTACTTTTGGTATAATTTTTAAACCATTCAATGTATTATATTTTTTTAATTGAATTTCAAGTCCACTTAAAATATATTGTCGAGGGGAGGGCGGGGGAATAATATTTTTGGACTAGTTAATTTTGAATGGTATACGAAGTAGGACCTTTCGAACATATAAACTATATTAAAAAAGAACCACATATCTTATACTACCTATTTATCAAACCAATTCCACTCAAATTCAACTGAACTTGCTACAAACAGGAGCGCTACCAAACTTTTAGAGGTGAATCGAATTCAAGAAGACTTTATTGGGGAGTAATCGAGCTCGACGTCAAACCAAGGTGACCCTAGCTCAGCTCAGTTCTGCTTTTAATTGATAAGTATTATATTCGTAGTAACCTTGATAAAGTATATAGTTATCTATAGTATTTTTAATTGACCATTGGATTCAAAGTTTAATCATATGATTGATCAGTTTGAATTAGGAAAATAAATTAAAATGCAGTTAAACTAAATTAAGAACGACATGAAGTTGAAATTTAATTTATAGCCAAAAATAAATTTACGATAAAATTTACAAAGGATCTAATTAAACTTTTTTGATAATTTCAAATGCTACTTGGGCGAGATGGGTCTAGGTCAAAATGGATGGTGTTTCATTCGATTCTTACAAAGTTTTATTTATTTGTTCGTTTAACTATCAAACAAAGCTAATATAACTTTTTTTTGGTTATGACTCAAACTTATCAATTAAAAAAAAAAAAGGATTCCAACGACAATTCTGATAAATTTTTTTAGGGTTTTTTTTTACACTATATACCCATGAAATTCAAAGTATTTACAAGCCCTATCCATTAAAAATTACACTACCCATAAATGAAAAGTATTTATCCAACCTACCCATTTATTATTGTATATCTTTGGGTAGGGCATGTAAATAGTTTATGGATATGACTTATAAATATGAAACTTATGGATAAATATGGATAAATATTTTTATTTTGATGGGTATTTTCATAAACCTCCCATTCCCTTTTCTTATCCCAGGTATTTAGCTCAAAACAATCCACTTCTGAATATGGACCATTTTTTATGGATAAGAGGACAATCCCTAGCAGACACAATCCAAAGAAATTTCATTTGGTGGCCTGTTTATAAATGTCTAGTTAAAGCATAGCCAATTTTAAAAGAGTGCCCAAAGAATTAATCTTATCGAACCAGCCTAAGGTTCTGGACAAGTTCAAGGGGCAAGTACCTCCATACCGGCCCACGGTGATTGTCTCGATGATAAGATGAATTCTATATATTTATGTGCCACTTATGCTAGATGATTAATTATTGGCAGTAATGCTCTTTTTTTCAACTGTCATAAAAAATTTATCATGTAGGAAGAAATTATTTTTTAGGTTGTGTCCTCAATTCTATATATTTATGTGCCACTTATGCTAGATGTCTATCCGTGCTTAAGTTCTTTGTTTTATGCAATATTGTGTCAAATGTTGGTGTTGATCGACATTCAATTGTTTGGCCGAGTAAAAACTGCAATCTCGCTCGTTATATTTTCTTGATCATATAGTATACTAAGAGTTCTTCAACTTACAACATACCAGTTTTATTCACGCTATCACCATATATAAATTGTACTATAGCGCTAATAAATGCAAATTAGGTGCTATTCTTCCATAGATCTAAACCAAAATGGAAGTCTTTTAGAATGGTAGTAATTGGTATCATATCTAGTCTCCTCCTTCCAGCAAAAGCTAAAAGACCCTTCACTTATTGCGATACAAAAGCGCGCTCGACGAACTAGTTCCAATGAGAACAAAGGAATATATAGGCTAGCCGTTCATATATAAAGGTGAATCACATGTGTTCAAATTATATATTTTTGAGTTGTCAATTACTCCTAATAAAATCGTCAGTTAATTATAAAGTCATATTGACGACATTTTATTACATCCTTTTACAACGTGGGAACCCTTCATGTGATGTGACATTCCATTCTCTACATAAAGGAAATAACGATTCGATGCTTTTTCGAATTTCTATCGGGATATTAGGTAATGATAAGTTCTTTCACTTTTATAGTTTTAGTTTCCTGCTTTATTAATCCTTTTTATTTGTGACATTGGAGAAACTTTCCATAATTCCCGCAAGGAAGAACTTCATTTAGCCAGCTGCTGTTGGGATTACATAAGCGTATAAGTGTGATGTGTATGATGTATGTTTAGTGTAAATAACAAATGTATGGCATGGGCCAATATTTATTCTTTGTTGTAGTTTTATTTTGAATTTTTTACATAAAAGTACAAGTTTTAGAGCTTAATTACCAAACATAGCAATATTTTCGTAAAATTACCCTATATAGAGAAAAACACAAGATAATTACAAACATAGCAAAAACATAGCAATATTTTCCCATAACATACCAAACCCTTACATTTTTCCTTCTATTTCCCCCACTATCACTTTTGCTCCTCCCATTTCCCCCTATTTCACTTTTCCTCCCACAATTTCCCCCAATTTCACTTTTACTCCTCTTATTTTCTCCAATTTCACTTTTCCTCATCCATCCTCAATGTATCTCGTTGAATCTCACTATTTCTGCATCGTATCAACTATTTCAGCACTGTATCTAACTATTTCTGCACCGTATCAAACTGTTTCTGCACCGTATCAAACTATTTTTGTACCGTATCAAACTATTTCAAAATTGTATCTAACTGTTTTAAATTGTATCAACTCCCGTTTCAGATTGTATCAGCCTATTTTGAACTGTATCAACTCCCATTTCAGACCGTATCAGACTGTTTCAGATCGTATCATAGTGTTTCAATGTTTCAGACTGTATCAGACTGTTCTAAACTGTATCAAGTCTCGCTTCAGACTGTATCAAGTCCCGTTTCAGACTGTATCAAGTCCCGTTTCAGACTGTATCATACTATTTAACACTGTATCAACTCCCGTTTTAGGCTGTATCAGACTGTTTCAACAGTTATTTCAGATTGTTTCAATATCGTTTCAGACAGTATCATACTGTTTCAACATCGTTTCAGATGTATCAAACTGTTGCAACAATTGTTTCAATGTTTCAATAATATTTCAAACTGTATCATATTGTTTCAACGTCATCAGTCGTGAGCAATAGAAAATAAGAGTTCAAATTTATTAATCTGACAAATCTGTACAAACAGAAACAAAAATGAAATCTGAACAATTCTGAAGAAACAGAAACGGAACAAAAATGAAACAAATCTAAAGAAACAGAAACGGTTTCAGACTGTATCATACTATCACTATACAAATGAAACCAACAAAGATGCCTTGTGCTCCCAATACAAATATCAGCATTGCATTCATCCCAATCCATTCCAAAAATAAGAATCCTTGAAGCATCACTGTCACTATTGAAGCTACACCGCCGTTTAGCCGGAGGTTCCATCGTTACCCATCTCATTCCTTCATTCCATTTCAGATCGGGAATAACCATAGCCACTGGAAGTAACAAAAACGCCGGTGACTCCATGCACATACGACGAGAAATAAGCAGAATATAAGGAGAAAAGAAGGGGAAACCCATATCTATGCCTTTTCGTTAAGATCCGATGGGGAAGGCCCATACCAGCGCCTGTACGAAGAGATGATTCGACGGAGCGTTCCCTTGGTTAGATTTTTCGGCGAACTGACCGGAGATGGGTTAAGAGGATTGAAGAAGACGGATATTCTGTTTGATGTAAAAGAGGGAGAAAGGGTTGAATGGAGGATCGGGGGGTGATGGCGTTGGAGGTGGTAGGGGGTAGGGGTGGCGGCTGTTTGTTTGGGGAGGAAGTGGGAGAAAGTGTTTTAGGGTTTTTTTGGAGAGTGGGGTGTAAGTGTAGTTATCAAAAATGAAATGTGATGATAATTAAGAAATGTGATAAAAAAAGTATTGTTATGTTTGGTAATTTTAAAAATATTGCTATTTTTGTGTAATTAGGGATGCATTTTTGTATATATGTGTAAAAATCCCTTTTATTTTCCTAGTTTCTGACTTAGTTAGTCAGCCCATGTACTACACTAGTTAGGCCACTATAAATAGAGGGAGCCCGGTCCATGAGAGGCCTTGACTCATTTTCGATTCATTTTCAGTAATGAAGATATTTTCTAACCCTCTCTTACCGACTTAGAAAATCGTAATCACATTTTGATCAATTCGACTCACAAGATACATGTTAACATGGTATTAGAGCACGAATCCTGAGAGATCTCGTGAATCTCTATCTTTCGATCGTACCCTTGACGGATATCGTTCAAGTTTCACCGACGTTCAGAAGTTGATGTTCTGTTTTTCCGGCGATTTTTGAGGTTTCCGTCGAGTTTTTAGTAGAGATCATGTTTACTTCTTCATTATTTGAAGATTCGTTCAAATTGATCGTCCGCATTCTTTTGAGGATTGAAACCCTAGGAGGAGATTTAGGGTTTCTTTGATTCGTCTCATCGGCGATTTGGTTTTTCATTCAAGGCCATTACTCATTCCTGTCGCGGAGGAGACTGGTATTTTGACATTTTATCTTCCAATTGTTTTTTATAGAATACACTGATTTGTGTGGGTATCTACTTTAGAATTCTTTTACAAAATTTGTTGATTGAATATCTCATGGCGAATAATATCTCGTCTACGTCTACCACTAGTACTTCCACTGAACCCATTTCTCGTGCTAACTTTCATCCGGATGATTACACTCATCCATGTCACCCCTTGTATGTCCACCCATCTGATGTTTTAGGTGCATCCCTAGTCTCTGTGCCCTTTGATAGCACATATTTTGGAAGTTGGTGACGTACTATTCTGGTTGCTTTGTCCATTAGAAATAAACTTGATTTTATAAAGAGAACCACTGAGAAACCCCCTGAAAACTCTCCCTTATTTCGGCAATGGGAGAGGTGTAATGATCTGGTAGTTTCATGGCTTGTCAATTCCGTTACAAAGGACATAGCTCGTAGTGTTGAATATTCTAAATTTGCCAAGGATATCTGGGGGAAGTTAGAGGAAAGGTATGGTCAGGCAGATGGTGCTAGGATGTTTGAGTTGAAGAAAGAGTTGGCTCATATTGCTCAAGGTTCTCTTGACATAGCCTCTTACTTCAACAAGATCAAACAATTGTGGGATGAGATTAGCTTCATCTCATTGAATATTGTCACCACCTGTACTTGTGGAGCTAAATCTGCTTATCAGAAGGTTGAGGATGAGCAGAAGCTTTACCAGTTCCTAATAGGACTTAATGATACCTACCTCCAAGTCAGGAGCAATATCCTTATGATGAAGCCACTTCCTAGTGTCAGCACTGCATGTAGTCTCCTTCTTATTGATGAGAAGCATAGACAAGTTTATGCTTCCACTCAATTCTCACCAAACTCTGCATCATTCAATGTCACTGGGATTCCTGGCTCTGCTTTCTTTCCAAGGGTTAATTTTGAGAATCCCAAATCTCCAAGAGGATCTAACTCACAGTCTTCCAAGCCATTATATTGCAAGTATTGCAAAAAATCTGGGCATACAATTGATAGGTGCAGAAAGTTGATTGCTAAGGGTGGTTATATGTCTGATGGTAATGGAGGTGATCACCCTCCTCCTAGACCACCTGGGAATGCAGCTCGCAGGGCTGCTGCTCATGCTGAAGTAGAGCCCTCTCCTTCTCCTAATCATTCAAATGTTCCTGGAATTTCTTCTTCATCTTATGATCCTGGCCACCCTTCCATGGTACCTGGGTTGACACAGGGTCAATATTCTCAGTAGCTGATGTTGTTGCAGAATTCCAGTATGTCAGACACACCATCACCAACTAATCTCATGGCATCTGCCAACTTTGCTGGTAAGTCCTTACCTGATAGTTGTGTAGTCAGGACTTCTTTGGATTCTAAGGTAGAAAGTGCAATATGGATCATAGACTTTGGGGCTTCAGATCACATTACTTCTAATAAGACTTTACTTTTTAATCTTCAAACCATTCCTGTTCCAGTCTTAGTCTCTCTACCAAATGGTTATAAGGTTAAGTTACTAATGTTGGTTCTTTAACTCTGTTACCTGATTTGGTTCTTCATAATGTGTTTCTTGCACCTAGTTTTCTTTACGACCTTATTTATATTCCCAAACTAGTACAACAACATAATTTTTCTGTCCAATTTACCAATACTTGTTGCACTCTCCAGAGCCCTTCTCTGAAGATGCTGGTATTACTTGGTAAGCTGGAACATGGATTATACAAGCTGATTCACTCTCCTTTAGTCTTTTCTCCACAGCTTTCTTCACATACTGTTGCTTCTAATGTTTCTAGTGTCTTTCCTGATTCCCTTACCCCCATTGTAAATACTGATCATGTTATTATAAATAAGATAGATGTTTTTTGGCATTATAGACTTGGGCATGTTCCTTTTTAAAAAATGAGACATATACATGGCATTCGCTCTTCACTTTCTAACAAACAGTCTTTTCATTGTCATATTTGCCCCTTGGCAAGACAAACTAGATTACCATTTCCAGATAGCTCAATTAAATCAACTAAGCCTTTTCAACTCATTCATATAGATACATGGGGGCCCTACCATTCCTCTACTTATGATGGCTATAGATACTTTCTTACCATTGTGGATGACTACACCAGGGCCACTTGGACACACCTTTTGGGTGCCAACAGTAATGCTTTTGATTTACTTAAAGCTTTTATTGCTATGGTAGAAACCTAATTCCACGCCAACATTCAAATAGTGAGGAGTAACAATGCCTTGGAACTTGGATCCAACACTAGTGGGGTCAAGTATTATTCTGAAAAAGGAATATTGCACCAAACAACTTGCTCCCCCACACCACAACAAAATGGAGTGGTGGAGAGGAAGCACAGACATCTACTTGAAACTGCTAGGGCTTTGCTTTTTCGGTCTCATCTTCTTGAAGTTCTGGGGGGATTGTATTCTTACTGCCACCTACCTCATTAATAGGTTTCCTTCCACTCTCTTGCACAACAAAAGTCCTTTTGAACTTCTCTATGGTAGGTCACCAGATTATAGCTCTCTTAAAGCTTTTGGATGTTTGTGTTATTCCACCATTCCTAAGCATCAAAGGGACAAATTTCAGCATAATGCTATTCCATGTGTCTTTGTAAGGTACCCTTTTGCTATAAAAAAGGTACAAACTTTACAATCTTCATACTACAAGCTGTTTTGTTTTTAGGGATGTTATTTTTCATAAGCATGTCTACCCTTTCCTTAAGTCTGATCAGTCTACTTCCTTTTTTGTTCCAACACCTTTTTCTTACTTGTTTCCTGAATACAGTACCTCCCTAGATCCAGCTCCTCATATTCCCAATCATCCTGCTACCTCTCCTGTTCCTGTCCAATCTACAAATCCCACACCAGCACCGTCTATTCCTGTGTTGAGAAAATCTACCTGGGTCCATTCTATGCCTAGTTACCTTCAGGACTATGCTTACCAGCTACCCAATATAGGTCCTTATGCTTCTGTAGTGTCTAGGTCTGATCCATGCACTCCTGCCTTTAAGAAGCCTCTTGTTTCTGAACCTCACACCTATTCTCAAGCTGTTGCAGTTCCAGAATGGCGGGAAGCTATGAGAAAGGAGTTTGAGGCCTAGGAGGCCAATGGTACTGGGGACATAGTCCAGTTGCCTAAAGAAAAGAAGCCTATAGGGTGTAAATGGGTTTACAAAATAAAGTACAATGCAGATGGCAATTTGGAGATGGACAAGGCTAGATTAGTGGTTAGGGGTGATACTCAGGTTACAGGTGTTGATTTTAATGAAACTTTTTCTCCTGTGGTAAAACTCTCTACTATTAAATTGTTGATTGTTGTTGCCATAAAGAAGAAGTAGCCTTTATATCAACTTGATGTCAACAATTCATTCTTGCATGGTGACTTATATGAGGAGGTTTATATGAGACTTCCTCCTGGTTTATCTATTCCAGCTTCTTCTTCATCTGCTCTACTTGTCTGCAAACTGAAAGTTCCTTTATGGGATGAGACAAGCATCCAGACAATAGTATGCTAAATTTTCTCATGCCCTCCATGCTAGAGGTTATGTACACTCCTTAAATGATTACTCAGTTTTCACTAAAGGTTCATCTCACTCCCTGGTCATTCTTGTTGTATATGTGGATGATATAGTGCTCACAGAGGCTGACCAATCTAATATCCTCGCTCTCAAGACTTATCTTTATAATGAATTCAAGATCAAAACCTTGGGATTCTCCATTATTTTTTTGGTCTTGTATACTGATTCTGGGGTCCTCCTTCATCAGAGGAAGTTTATCAGTGATTTGCTCATAGAGTTTAACAGTGCAGACTGCTCTCCCTTGATCAGCCCTCTTGAATTGCATTCTAAGCTAAGAGCTGATGGAGGTCGACTGCTGCCTAAGCCGGACAGATACAGATGCCTAGTGGGGAAGTTGAATTTTCTCACCCATACTAGGCCAGACTTAGCATTTTCTGTGCAGCATCTTAGCCAATTCATACAAAAGCCTTGCCTTTCTCATATACAGGCTGCTCTGCATCTTCTTATATACCTCAAGGGGACTTCTCACTTTGGTCTATTTCGAATAATCAGCCTGACTTTTCTTTATGTGTTTTCAGTGACAGTGACTAGGCTGCCTGTCCAGACACTAGACGATCAGTCACAGGTTTTTGTATTATCCTTGGTGGTTGCCTCATTACTTGGAAGTCCAAGAAGGAGCCAGTGGTGTCTCTATATTTTGCTGAGACTGAGTACAGGGCCATGAGCAAGGGTGCAGCTGAAATCACTTGGCTGCTTTGTTTACTGTCTAATTTTGGTGTTGAAGTGTCTCATTCTATTCCCTTTTTTTGTGACAACCAGACAGCTTTGCACGTTGCTCGCAATCCTGTGTTCCATGAGAGAACCAAGCACATAGAGTTGGATTGCCATTTTGTCCGTGCCATGTTTATTGAGGGCCTGATTGACCTGCTGCACACCTCTAGTTCCACCTAACTGGATGACATTTTCACCAAGATACTCCCTAGTGCGGTTCATCATCAACATATGCGCAAGTTGGGCATGTTACCACCCTCCAACTTGAGGGGGGTGTTGGGATTACATAGGCATATAAGTATAATGAGTGTGTATGATGTATGTTTAGTGTAAATAACAAATGTATGGCATGGGCCAATATTTATTCTTTGTTGTAGTTTTATTTTACTAGTTTATGACTTTGTTAGTCAGCCCATGTACTACACTAGTTGGGCCACTATAAATAGATGGAGTGTCCATATGAGGACTTGACTCATTTTTTATTCATTTTTCAATGAAGATATTTTCTAATCCTCTCTCTTTTCTCTCATCGACTTAGAAAACCCTCATCATATTTTGATCAATTCGACTCACAATATACATGTTAACAGCTTTTCTGCAAATTAAATCAGGATAAATATACGTTAACAAGCAATAGGAGTGTATGGAGCTAGACTTTTTGCCTCAAGAGACGTGGGATAAAAATTCCAATACTTTAAACTGGTCTAAGTCAATAAGATTCTTTGATCAGAAGTAAGTGCATCTTAGAAAAAAATTATTCACCAAAAGTGTGTTTGGTATGAAGCGAAATATTTTTAAATTTTCTCATGTTCGATTGGCTTAAAATATAAAAAAAATATTTTTCATAACAAGTCATTCTCCTTTAATTGGGGAAAAATGTTTTCCCATATGAAAATTGGAAAACATTTTTTAAAAGTATGCATTGAAGAATTGTTGAAAGGGATAAGAATAGGAGTAGGAATTATGAATTTCAAGGTATTTTGAGAAGGGGTAAGGTTTGCATACACCTCACCTTTCTCAGATCCCGCTTGTGTGATTATACTGGGTATGTTGTTCTTGTTCTTGTTCTTGTTGTTAAGGAATTTTGAGAAGAGTAGAAACAACAGTAAAAGGGAAGATGTAGGGGGTGTTCATGAGTCGATACGATTCGGGTTTTAGCTTATCAGTTAACGGTATGTAATTATGTAAAATTAATATCGTACTGATAAGCTATCAGTTATTGATTCTTACTAGTTCAGTAGTTAACAATTCGATAACAGGTATTACTTATACCACTTAAGTAAAATGTGAATTGTCGGTGATTAGTTGTCAATAGCTAACAAACACATTGTGATTTCACAAGCTTAAGTGAACTAATTGTGTTGAATTACTATTTCTTGGCATGTATTTCACGAGTTGTTCCGAGTCTTCAATTACAACTAGTTTACTTCCGCATATTGTATGTATAGTGGATGACTTGAAAGCATAAGCACTTCACATTAGTATATACTTCATACTAACGTCTAGCCAGCTGGCTAAGCATTTCATTTTCTCATTACTATGAACTGCTCCAATTTATCTCTAAAAAAGGTGCATTATAATTGAGCACTAATAAATGTTGGGTTTGGAAGGAAGGTAAATTGGTGTGAATGGGAAATGAAATAAATATTAATATTTGATATTAATATTTGATATGGAGCCGGTTTCGTAACGAAATTAAAAAGTGGACTATTTATGCAAATATTCCAAAGGTGGGCTGCTGTAAAGTTATTCCAAATGAAAGGGTGCTTTCATTGAACAGCCACTTTGAAGGCTGCCTTTCATGAACAGCTACTTCACCAATGAAAAGGTACCTTTTCATTGAACAGCCACCTTGAAGGCTGCCTTTCATGAACAGCCATTTCACCAAAAGACACCTTCATGCCTTTTCACTCTAAATCTTGTGGCTATAAGTAGAGAGGCATTTTGCCTCATTTTAATAATCCAAAAAAATTCCATTCTCTCTCTCTCATTACTTTTTGCATTTATTTTCAAAACAACAAAAGTAAGTTCTGAGTCAGTGTGATTTGCTACCATTATTTGAGTTCGCTGTTCACTGTGATTTGAATTACCGCTATCACAGTGAAGATAATTCCATTCTATCCTGGGAGAAATTAATCCACAAATCTTGGGTAACTGTGAGGGGATTAGATTTCTTAAGGACAGGCAGTGTATACTGTTGGCTTGGAATTTTTCTACTTCATCTATTTCTGTTTTGGTCATTATCGAAAGTGCAGACATATAACAATCTCTAACAATCTTAAGAAATCTAATTTGTATTTTGGTCTGCTAATCGATAATAGACTGGTGGTGGAGACTAAAATCTGAAAAGATTTTCTACTCCAAATTTAATATTCCGTTTTTGAAGATTTAAATACTTCAATGGATTATTAAAATTAATGTGGTTTTAATCCGTTCAGAAGATTAAAAACTTCCGGATTATTAAAATATTTATATTGTTGTTTGCAGTTTGAAGATATAAAAACTTCACTGTACGTTAAATCAGTTTGAAGATATAAAATCTTCACTGTACTTTAAATCGGTTATGAAGATTAAAAACTTCACCGATTTATGTGGAGAAATATAATGATCTTTCCTTGAACAAAGATCAATATTTAAAGTCACAAGTGCCATGAATAATACAGGACATCCGCAATGGCCAATATTTCATGTCGTCCTGGATGTACACTGTACAGTGCTATGGGCCTATGGCTTGTTAATCCATCAACCGTCAGTATAGCAAAGTGAAAGATTGGTTGCTTGTGTGCCAAAAATTTAAAGGGACCTTCGTAGTCTTGTTTTTAAATTCCAAACAAAAACTGACTTGGCTATGTCTTGAATTCATATGAAGACATTTAGTGATTGCCAAGATCATGTGAGACAATGTGCTTGTTCTTGCTAGTAGAGATGGAAATTTATTATGATAAAGTCATTTATAATCTCTACTCGTAGAGGAAAGTAGATTTTTCCGGAAGAGTACTTTTCTAGTACCTTTGTTGTGCCATACTTTCAAAGTTGAATTTTCGTGAATACTGCTTGGACTTAACCTATGCGTTTTGAGGTTTATGATATAGCACATGAATTACTTGAAATGTGGGGGTGCTAGCTTATATGCATGGCAAAAGTGAATGTTAGACTTAATGTCTATATTATATGATTTGGTATCCCACAAAAAAAAAAAAAAAAAAAAACCTTGGTAGATATTAACGTGGTGGTTAATGATTCACGACTCTTCGATCTTTGTGATGACTAGTTAATAAAATCACTAATTCAAAGGTGGACACGTACCTTTACTAAAAGCTGATTGTGTTTTTCCGTGAAAGCCGAAAGGGTGCCACTCGAAATGATATATGTTCTTTCATGAAAAGGTGTCGCTTGAAAGGTTGTGACTTTTCATGAAAACAAGTGTCACTTGAAAGATTACCTATTTATATAGACCTGACCATTCATGAATGGATGTATTAAAATATTGCTCTATTAAATGGTAAATCAACTATTAATATTAATGATGAAATCCATATCAAGTTGGATTTATGCGGTGAACCAACCAATGATAATTATAAAATCCATATTTATTTGGATTTATATAATGATTGAAGGTTCTAAAATTTAGGCATCAAGTAAATAGCAACACGAAAATGGTTGGGAAATATATTAAATACTAAAAGGTTGTGGCCACAACTAATGCAACCATTTCTAGCTATTGATAGTGATGCTAGATTAAACAGTGGAAAAATTGAAGGGCTCCAAAATTTTGGAAGATATTCAATTTTGGCTCTAGCCGTTGACAGCGGTTTGCATACATTGCAATAGTCAAGCGTCAATAGGAAGGGTTGGGAGCAATATGTATAACGGGAAATCGTTACATACAACGAAGACATAAAACTATTTGACTACTACTCTCTAGGGGATTATCAATATTGACACTGTAAGGTCAAGTGATAATGTGTCGGATCCGCTAACAAAAGGCTAACTAGAGAGGTAGTAGAGGTCATCAAAGAGAATGGGACTATGGCCGAGGACAAGTCGTCATGGCGGTAACTCTACCTAGAAGACTGGAGATCCCAAGATCTAGGTTCAAGGAGCTCAAACAAAGTTATGTACGACCGCTCCAACATTGTCAAACAACTTAACCCATTCTCGTAATAAGACAATGTTCAGTACCAAGGATAAAATGTTGAAGACATTTTTTAATGATTATCTAAGTTTGATACGGGAATTATCAAATAGTGTAGATCTACGGGATTACACGTTTAGAAATCACCTATGTGAGTGTGAAGTGGAAGCCGCTTCAAGGAGAATTCTGTAAGGCCAATTCTCTACGCACTCATGAACCAGGCGATGTTCATGGCTGAAACGAACACAACAATGAGAACCAAAAATGGTCAAGGATTAATTGTGTGACATATGTTGTCTAGGTATACACCAAAGTTCGACGGTTCAAAGATATCAAATCTACCGATTGACCGAGTATATCCGATATATGTTCACTACGGAAATTTCAAAGGGAAACCCACTTATCCAGATGCAATTAATTCTTACTTGCAAATCACATAGTTTTCTGCATGTTTTCTTCATATAGCCATTCCCCATTCATGTGGGGGATTGTTGGGTTTGGAAGGAAGGTAAATTGGTGTGAATGGGAAATGAAATAAATATTAATATTTGATATTAATATTTGATATGGAGCCGGTTTCGTAACGAAATTAAAAAGTGGACTATTTATGCAAATATTCCAAAGGTGGGCTGCTGTAAAGTTATTCCAAATGAAAGGGTGCTTTCATTGAACAGCCACTTTGAAGGCTGCCTTTCATAAACAGCTACTTCACCAATGAAAAGGTACCTTTTCATTGAACAGCCACCTTGAAGGCTGCCTTTCATGAACAGCCATTTCACCAAAAGACACCTTCATGCCTTTTCACTCTAAATCTTGTGGCTATAAATAGAGAGGCATTTTGCCTCATTTTAATAATCCAAAAAAAATTTCATACTCTCTCTCTCATTACTTTTTGCATTTATTTTCAAAACAACAAAAGTAAGTTCTGAGTCAGTGTGATTTGCTACCATTATTTGAGTTCGCTGTTCACTGTGATTTGAATTACCGCTATCACAGTGAGGATAATTCCATTCTATCCTGGGAGAAATTAATCCACAAACCTTGGGTAACTGTGAGGGGATTAGATTTCTTAAGGACAGGCAGTGTATACTGTTGGCTTGGAATTTTTCTACTTCATCTATTTCTGTTTTGGTCATTATCGAAAGTGCAGACATATAACAATCTCTAACAATAAATGCACATGAAGACTTGTTGTTGTTGTGATGTTTAGTAGTAAAGACCTTTTGTTCTAAAGTCTTAATAACCCTAAAGTATGTCTAAATAATAAAAAAGAAAAAGAAAAGACAAGAGAGTCTGATGACCCAAGCCTGGAAGCAGAATCAAATATAAAATGGACCAGGCCTCATAAGTAGTAATGACTAATAACCACCAATAGCAATACTAGTTGAAGGTTAACCTATAAATTAAAGTTGTAAATTAAAATTAAAAAGGCTTAACATACTAATAAGTAAAATAAAAAAAATATAAAAATTATATAAAAAAATACCTTATCGGTTTTCGGTATGGTAAGGATAGAGATATATAGATCCCATTAGCGTACCGATATCTTATCAGTATTGAAAATCAATACCATTACCTGACCGATATATTGTTATACCATTACCGCTTATCGGTAGCAGTAGCGGTTCGGCTATTGGTACTGGTTCGGCTTTGCTCACCCCTAGGAAGATGGGAAGAGCATGCAAATGACAACAGTAGCATCTTTAGTGTACCATACTTGATAGGTCAAGAATGATGCTTACTGGAATAAGAATGATACCAAAACCCCAAATAATATGCAGTGACCAGCAGCAACAACTCTAGTGTGTCAAAAGTGTCTTGTGTCAGTCCGGGTAAGTCTAGGAGCGTCGGGTCAGCCCCAAGTGTGTCTAAACGAGTCTCTAGTTTGTCGTAGTAGTCTAGAGTGTCTAGTGTCATCTTAGTAGTCTAGAGTGTCTAGTGTTGTCTTAGTGAGTCTAGAAGAGTCTAGTGTCTGTTTGAATGCGGTAGTCCCAGCTACCGCACGTGAGGAACTACACTGACCTGATTCCTTAGTCCGGGGATATGTAGGTAGCCTTGTGCTTGGTTAGGACCAAAAGTCGGGGTACGGTCACATTTTGCTTGTGATTGGTTAGAACCAAAAAGCCAAAATTAGTTGTGATTATATCTTTGTCCGAAAACTCTTCGATGTTCTCGAACAAAGAGGGGCAGCTGTAATCACCTAATTTTGGCACGACAATTCAAAAATAGCTTGAAATAGCTCAAAGTAGTCGAGCTAACTTTTAGGATTTTCGCCGAATTTTAGTCTTTTATTTTAGCTAAAATTAAAAAAAAAAAAAAAAAAAAATTATGAAAATACTTGTTATGTGTTTAATTATAATTTTATATTTTAATGATGGTAATATTGCAATTGGTGTAGTCTTAATTCTAGTTAATACTTTGAATAGTTTGGACATTTAGTGGCCATTTGTTAAACCAGAAAACTAAAAAGGAAAGAACTAATCAGCCCAATACCCTCGTGACCCGGCCCAATCCTTATGTTTAAATAGAGATTTTTGCCATTTTTAGCAAATTTCCCCAAAATTCACAGAAACAAAATAATCTGCCAAATTTCCCAACCCCATCGGGTTTCTCCTCTGACGGCAGCGACGAAGCTCCGATCACTTCCTTCCGGCACGAAATTCTACATTATCAGCTTCATCTCCTCCACCTGTTGCTCAAGGTAAATTCCCATTTCTCATTAAATTTAAGTGGTGTTGTGTGAAGTTTGTTCCTCCCTGCTTTCCCCGTTTTCCCTTTTCTATTTCTTTCCTTTTCTAGCTGGGACGACCCCAAACGGGATCGTTTCAGTTAGAAGAAGAGAGGAACGGATTCAAATGGAAACGTATGAATTGGGTTTGTTTGATTCGGTCCTAGCTGATGTGTATGTAGTAGTAATGACCACTCGGGTGATGAAGCGAGGCTGGTGGTGATGCGACGGGGCTGTTGGGTTTGTGTTTGTGTATGGGTGATGATGGGTTTTTGTCCTGTGCTTGGCGTAATGGTGAGAATATGATGTTGTTGTGATGGCTCGACGATGGCGTTGATGCTGTCCTAATGGTGGCTGTTTCGGGCTTGGATTTTTGATGGCTGCCTCACTGATTCAATGATGTTTGGGACTGGTTCACGGAGGGAGTATAGGCAAGACATTAACAGTGTTAATGGTGGCGAGGCGATAGGCAGTGACGGAGCTGCTTCAATGATGGTTGTAGGACTGTTATAGTGTTGTAGCAGTGAGACGAGCGACAAGGCAGTTTGTCATTGATTAAGCAAGGTGATATCGAAGCTGGTCCGAGGGCCGATTCAGTGGTATGTAAGGCTGCTTTGATGTTGATTTGGTAAATGATGCAGTGTTCCAAGCCGAAACAGGCCAGTGTTCGTTTAGCTTTGTTTAGCAGCAAGCTCGCGAGGTAGTGATGCCGTGTCGATGTAGTGGTGGTTATGAGTGTGATGTAGCGGTGTCAATGGAGGCTGTTTCAATGATGTTTGGGACTGGTTCATGAAGGGAGTATAGGCAAGACATTGATAGTGATGGTGAGACACTGGTGATGCGATAGGAAGCTGGAGCTCGATGATGGTAAGAGTGTGTCGTTGGAACTTTGGTTCAACTGGTTGTGATTCTATTTAGCTCAAGGGTATAGTAACTTTGAGTTCCTCTTTTCTCTTAGCTTACTTTATTAATTAGAGGTGTAACTGGGAAATCCTTTATTAGTTAGTATATCAACTCACATGTGTTGTTTGTTCATATACGAGCATCATGAAGATCACTCTTTGTTATGATTATCTTGGTTTAAAAAAAAAAAAATGAAAGGAAGTTTGTTGTTCACATATGAGCATCTATGTCCAAATCTTGAAAGCTAACAGACTTGTCTGTGAATTCGAGAAGTTGAAGCATAAGTAATTCACCTGTGTTGTGTGAGAACTTGTTATGTTTTCAAGCATGTTTAAGTGTTTTTAGTCGTAGTTCAATGATTATTTTTAGCACAAAACCTGTTATGTGTTTGGTTCGGAAGGAAATTAGCATGTTATTGAGGGAGGGATTAGTTCTGGAAAGGCATGAAGAAATTAATTGGAGTTGCTTGATTTGTCCAGAAACTTGAAAAAAAAAAAATAGTTTTGTCTTGATAGTTTTGTTCTTTCTTTAGTAACTGGGATCTGTTAGTTAGGAAGAGTTTGGGTAAGAGTTAAGTTTTGAGAAATCTGATTTTTGTTCAAAAAGCAAGTCAAAGGTAAAAGTAAAAGAGTACCTGATTGCACATGGCTTGTGTACTTTTCTGAAAAGCAAATGAAGCACCAAAATGGTATGTTTCAGCTTTTCTTTTTGGTTGGTGAGAGGGGAAGCATGTAAGAGGTAATAGGCATTAAATGCCTTGGTCTTTGTCCCAATAGCTCTATTTTTCTTCTTTAAAAAGAAGACTTTTACTGCATTAGAGAGGGCAGACTAACACACGAAATCTGAGAGTAGAAGCACCCACAGACACCTCCACTTCTTTACACAGTGAGAAGATCTAAAAATACTCTTGAAGCTTGAGAGAAAAATACTTCTCTCTACACTTCATTAGAGAAAGCTAAAAAATACATCTTCACAGGTAACACACAACACACAGACAAGACACATCTGAAGAAATACCACCATCTACTCTCTCAAAAGACATTACCAGATCTAAAAAAAATAGAAAAAAAGAAAGTCTTGAGTTTGAGTTTTTAAGTCTTATACAAAGAAGTCGCTAGCTGTTGCTTTGGCTGCTGGTGTTATGTTCATTTTGGGTGTTGCTTGGTTGGTTTTCCATGGATGCCTAGCTTGTGGAATTTTGCTATACTAGGTAAATTTTTCAACCATTTTTATCCTATTGTAAGCATTTTGGATCTTGAACATGAGTAAAGCGGGGCTGTTCTAGGCCTTGAATTTTCAGGCCTAAAATACATTACATTCCTTGTATGTGTTCATTTTACATAGTCTGCTATCATGTGTTTGTGAATTAATATTGCTTTACCTTTTTTTTATTATTTTTTGCTTTTCATGTTAAAATCATAAGTCTGACACCACTTGTAGTACTTAGGACAAATGTGAAAATAATATAGGCAAGTTTAGGGCCAACTTTGAACCTGAAATAATATCATAACTTTGGAAATCAATAACCTGGACAAATCTGGAAGAATTAGCAAACTAGGACATCAAATATGAAGTGGTTTTTTTTTTTAAAAGCAACTTTTGGACAGTGAGAAAGTGTCTAGGCAATGACATTTTGTTCTTTCTTTCCTTTTAATCTCGTAGCCATCTTAAATAAAATGAATGAATGGTAGTCTTAGATGAATTATTCAGCTTACAACTATTCTAAAGTTAAAGTTAAAACCAAACTTTGGGAAAGATCAATCAATTCATATGGTTTCGTAGAAATTGGTGCTAAGCATTCGTTTAAAAAGTTGAGGCGTGAATGAATAAATATTTTTGCAAGAATGGCTATTTCTAAGCATTTACTTAAATGATGACTACTTTTATAATTATTCAAAAAGAGCAACAATGTATTATATTTCAAGTCTCACAACAACTTAATAAGGTTAGGCAAGCTAATAGGCCGAGTCAAGTTTAATTAAATAACAATTATTTGATCACATTGGGACTCATATTAAGTCAAGAGATTTCGAACGGGTGAAGTACCTGCGCGATTTAATTGATTTAAGTCGAAAGATTTCGAACGAGTGAAGTTCTCGCGCGATTATATTCGATTGGAGTTTCAATTGTCAAAACGATAAATTTAACAATAAATTGAAGCGTAACAAACAAAGGCAAAACATACAAATAATTTTCAAAGAGCCGAAATGCGTCAAAGAAGCAACTGTGCTTGGCACAGGACTCGAGGGTGCCTAACACCTTCCCGAGAGTCAACCGAGATCCTTATCCGGAACTCTGACGCAGACCATTTACGAGTCATAGGTGCTCTAGGTACACCACTTTGGTGACTTGGCACACCTTTAACTTGTCAAGTGGCGACTCCGAAAATCTCTTAATTTTGTGTACCTACGCAACCTAGTCACAGACCTTTTTAAAACTATTAAGTTTTTCTTTTTAAGTTGAAAAGGGGCCGTGACAGCTTGGCGACTCCGCTGGGGAGGAAAGTGAAAACTGAGAGTCTCAGGCTTTAAAATTTGTCGCTTTCGGCTTTTGAATATTGTTTGTATATGTTGCCTTGAATATTACTGCTTTAATATTATTTGAACTGTATATACACAACTGTCTTCTCTCGTACACCTCTGAGTCTTCTGGAACACTGCACACATGCACGCCAGTTTCGCTTCGGCGTCTGGAATTTCTGTCGTGTCTCAGGACACAAAAAGTTAACCCTTCTTAGGAGGAGGTGCGTTGGGTTAGGCCGTTAGACGTTGTCGACCGGTACCCCCGAGGCACTTCCAAATTGCCAGAAACTGTAGAACAAGAACCCATGGAGTCACCTAGAGTTGAACCTGTGCTTTTATCTAGGCCAATTCATTTGCATGTCATTAGACTTAGTGAGGTGCGGTACACCGGTATCGCACTCGTCTAGGCTGACTCCCTCGTGTCATAGTGGGGCCCGTGTCCCCGAAAGATATATCATGGGCATATTATGTGTTGTATTTGTTTAGTCGAAGGGTTGTTATGCTGACCGATTACCGAGGGTCGAGAGCCAAATTTTGAAGAAAAAAGAAAAAAAAAGAAGAAAGGGAAAAATGAAGAAAAATTGGTTTTAGTCCCGTGTGTCGAAATATTTTTGTCATTTACGCCGTTATAATGGCGAATTTTTTCAAGAGCCCTTAGAGTCTAATTTTGTGTCCGGGTTTGGTCTCAAGTATTAGAAAATGATTTGTACTGGTTTTGAGCCGTTATAATGGCGAAATTTTGGGACCCTTTGTGTTTGCGTCCAAGTCAAGTTCATATTTTGAAATTAATTTATCGGGGTTTTACGCCGTCATAATGGCCAATTTTAGAAATCAATTTTGCGTCTAATTTGTTTAATATTTTGTGTCGGCCTAATTGCCAGATTTTGTAAATACTCTAAAGATTCTTTCTCGAATTAGATCAAAGAGTTTGTTTCAAAAAAAAAGAGAAAAAAAACAAAAAACAAAACAAAACGAGAAAAATTTTGTATTCGTCTTTGTGTTATCGTAGTGTCCGATTTTGGAGTCACCTTTAGGATAAGAAAAATAGTTTGTTTCATAATCTGTTCTTAAGTTCCGTTTCGAAGCTCCGGTTGAGTCTTAATTTTCAAAAAATATTTATTTCAGGGTCCCACTTTATTTGTTTTGTTTAAGGTCAAGTCAGGGTGCATACGATAAATTGTAATTAGCTAAGTTGTATTTTGCGTTGATCCTGGTAGAATAATTGGACTCCGCTAAAAAGTCGAGTCTCATTATTTTCACCATCCAGTATACCCGCCCAATATCATCAGTCTGCTTATGTCATTTGATTTGTGGGTCGCGTTAAATATTATTTTGTGTCCGTCTGTTAAAATCATGTTTGTTGAATCAGAAAGGAATTTTTGAAAAATCAAATAAATGAAAGAAATTGGAAAAAAAAAAGAGAAGCTTGTATATTGAGTCGGTCTAGTGTCGTAGTTTAAATTTGTCTATTACTTTGATTAAAAAAAAAAAAAAAACTCCAAGCTCGTCTTTGTTTTAAATTACGTGCCAGTTACAATTTTGCTCTAATTTTGCTCAAGGCACGTAGCAATCTTTCGGGGATACGACCGGTATACTCGGCTTACGCCGTTAACCGTTTCGGGATGACGCATAACAACCCTAGGCTTGCAATATGTGCTTCTTTTGTGCTAACCCGGTTTGTTTGTGCAAAGCTTTGGAATTTGGAAATTTGGTACGGAATTCTGGCATTATTCCACACATACACAACAGGATCAAAGGAAGCCATTACCATGTCGTTTGATAAGGGAAATTCTGAGATCGGCGTCCATGAACTTCTGGTGCTGGAAAACAAGAGGTTGACTGAAGAGGTCAAAAATCTGAAACAATTAGTGGCTGATATGTATATCGCCATGAACACGGGACAAGCTTGTTCTACAGTGCCAGTTAGTCTTCTAGGGCATGCCTCGACTGTCTTACATCAGGCACAAGGCCCTACAGCTGAGGACCTGCAGTATTCTCCCGACTCTCCCTACTATAGCACAACAGATGTTCTGAGAACCTTCCCAGGGTGTCCTCCGGCACCACCACCTCTGCCCAAACAGAGGTGTGCTTCACCCCTGGTCTCTGTTCCACCATTCACAGGCTTAGTTAGGACGGAGAGTCTTGGGAAGAAAGATGAAAGAGAACGAGGTCCAGGAAGGAGGGATGAGGAACGGTACAAATGGCTCCACTCACGCCATCGAGCCTCACAGAAGCAGCATTCGCGACACTACCCTTTACAAAATACAAAACATTCCATTCCTCCACTCCAAAAAGCGCGACCATATGCTCCAAAATTTTCATATCCGCAATGGACCGCGCCAGCCTCACAGCCTACATACCACACTCACCAAGCTCCACATAAACAATATCGGACTCCATCAGGATTTCCATATCGATCAAGGAGATCTTCTACTTTCATCCCAAGACCCGAATACAAGAAGGCGCGAGAAGAGAAAAAGAGAAAGCTCACGCCAATCGGGGAATCTTACACTAGTGTCTTCGAGAAGTTGCAGGCTTTGGATATGTTGAGGCCGATCTATGGGAATGTGCATCCCACGGGAAAGGTTGATTATTCTCACCGATGTGCTTACCATTCAGGTGCACCGGGACATGACACTGAGGATTGCCATTGTCTCAAGAAGGATATCCAAGCTTTGATTGATAACGATCAGATTCAAGTTGAGGGTTCAGATGCACCAGATATAAACCAGAACTCGTTGCCCGTCCATGATGATGTGTATATGGTGGGAATGGTATGTGGAGAAGATTTGAAAGCTGAATCTGCAATGCCGATAGTACTTGTTGGTGATGTGTCAATTAGGGCTAACCAAACGCTTGTGACAATGAACTGTGCTCCTGAAATTGTGCTTGAGGTAGCAGACAGAGTAAAGGGTGATGAAATGAAGAAGACGAACATGTCTCTCGAGAAGCCAATTTCAAATCTTACTCGGTCATTCATCAGTCCCAAAGAAGTGAAGTCTACCCCAATGGAAGTTGGACAAAATGAGGAAAAGCAGAAGATGTTGCCAGATTCAGGGAATTTCTTTGGTATCAGCATGGTGCATCCTTGTGAAGGGTTCAACAATGCCTAACACAGGAAAACTAGCCCTGATTTGCAATTGAGTGACTGTGAAATGTTGTAGCTTGTTTTGCTAATCTTTCTATGTACTTGGTTATTTAAGGGTTGTAATCCAAGTGCATTATTTTGCTTATTTTGATGTTCAAACCCTTCTATCTTTAATTCAATGAAAAGCGAGATCCTTTTCTCGTCTCAACATTATGTCTCTTATTTTCCTTCTTGATTTTGTTTTCTTAGTATTATGTTTTTATATTTTGTCGGCCTTAATAACATGACATGCGTGCGGAATTTACGTCTTGATCTAAACACGCGCTCTGGTATTGTGGGTTATTTGAATAGTGAGGGATAAAAGAGGGAGTGAATTAAGTTGGGAATCAATTGTCATCTGATAAGGGAGATCGGTGAGAAGTTCAAAATCGTGCACGGTCGCATCGACCGAAGATGAAATATCAGTTTGAGAACCATCAATGAAGCAGAAGTCGAGGACCCATGTGGATCGGTCCAGTTCAATTGATTGAATCATTATTTGTGCGAGACATTCTCGGGTCGGGATGACGAACGGCTTTCGTTTCTTCTACCCAAACACTATATCCTTTTGTCAGTCCTTTTTTTTTTTTTTTTTTAGCCTTGTTTTGGTTTTTCTTTGGCCTACCCTCCTTTGGAATCAATGTGCTTGAAATTAGAAAAAATGAAAAAAAAAAAAAAAAAAAGAAGAAAAAAAAATTGAAAAAGAAACAACAAAATCTACCTCAGTGGTAGAGCTACGTCTGACCTGATTCCTCTCAAAAGGATACGTAGGCAACCATTCGGGTGCGGTCATAACAGGGGAAAGTTCATTTTTCCCCTGTCTCATATTGACGCAAAATCTTGCCTCCAAGTTTGCGGCCAATGTCAAAAAAAATTCAAATCCCCAATGTATGCTAAACTGGGGCAGAAGTTTGTTTTTATTTTATTTTAAAAAAATAAAATAAAATAAAAACAAACTTCTATGTTTTGTACCATCTATTCATATGATTCATGAGATATCAGTCTCGAAATCGAGGAAGAAACTCAAAGCACCCCAGTTTATCCTAAACTGGGGCAAAAGTTTAGTTTATTTTTAAAAGAAAAGGAAAAGTCAATTCCTTTTGCTTTCTTTGTGTTCATTTTGGGGAAAAGTCTCAATATCCCCTATGTTTGCATATCAGAAAATTCAAAAGATAATTCCTCGGTTTTTTCAATAAATTGGGTCCCCAGTTAGTTTTTATTTTAAAAAGAAATGATTCCAAGGGTTGTAATATTTTACCAAGTCGTTTCATGAGATGCTTCCATACCGCTCTTCAAACCAAAGAAAAAAAAGGAATCCCCAATTTGCCTAAACTGGGGAAAAGTTTGGTTTATTTTTCAAAAGCGGTGATTTCAAATCTTGTGATGCTCATTCTAGTCGTCTCATGAGATGTTTCTGAGTTTTTATGCTGATTTCTTCATAGCCTAACCAAATCCAATGTTACAGTCCAAATAAAGACCCTTCTGACCGATCATTGAGAATGTCAAGCCGAATAGGGTATCAAGGGATAAGTTCCACGCTGTAAAGTCGCATTCTTATAAGCCGACAATCGCATTTGGAAGCTGGGAGCACCAAGGTCATTAAAGGAGAAATTCTCCGAGGAATCAAGATAAAGGCTAAAATTGAAGGAAGAAAAGAAAGACGGGGTCGAGCAGCAAGGAAAGATCGGAGGTCGATTGGGAAAGAGCGAAAAATGACAAAAAAATGAAAAGAAAAAAAAAGAAAAAAAAAGAAAAAAAAGTGAAGTCTTGCCGGTGAAAACCTGAAAGGGCGCTGCAAGACAACGGTGAGTTAGAAGAACAAAGAGAGAGGCTAGTCGGTGAAAACCCGAAAGGGCACTGCTTGTCGAATGAGGGTCGTTAGATTTGCCATCAAACAAGATTGGGAAAGCTGGGTACACAGTCATGGATGGACTATGTGAGCGGATTAAGAGTTGATTCCAAAATACACGTCATGTTAAAAAGATCGTCATCTCTTCAGTCCTTTACCTCTCCCGTAAGGGACGTCATCATTTTTTTTTTCATCTTTTGGTTGAAAGCTTTTTCGTCTCCATCATTTTGTCTTGCTTCAGTTCGTGTCAATTTCTCCAACATCAAACAAGCAAAGAAAGTTTTGCAAAACTTGTTATAGTTTCACAGTTGTACTAGAGCAAGTCAGGACCAACCTTGACAATTGGAGCCCTATTGTTTCACATCAGCACAAAGAATGACACACCAAGGAGTGTACCATGAAGGAGATCATCAAAGGATATGCAGATTTCAAGATGCAGTTAAATTTCAAATCAAAGCCTGCCAAGCAGCAATTTCAAGCTTTCAACAGTCAAAGCCTGCCCGAGCGGCAATTTCAAGTTTCAGAAATTTCATTTCAAGTCAAAGCCTGCCAAGCAGCAATTTCAAGCTTTCAACAGTCAAAGCGCGCCCGAGCGGCAATTTCAAGTTTCAGAAATTTCATTTCAAGTCAAAGCCTGCCAAGCAGCAATTTCAAGCTTTCAACAGTCAAAGCGCGCCCGAGCGGCAATTTCAAGTTTCAGAAATTTCATTCAAGTCAAAGCCTGCCAAGAAGCAATTTCAAGCTTTCAACAGTCAAAGCCCGCCCGAGCGGCAATTTCAAGTTTCAGAAATTTCATTCAAGTCAAAGCCCGTCAAATCGGCAAATTTCAACTTTCAAGTTAAAGCCCGCCCGAGCGGCAATTTCAAGTTTCAAAGGTCCACTGGATTAGTTGGAGCTTCAGACCAGTTCATCAGCTTGTGGAGAATGAGGGAGCAGTTTAGAGAAAGTCGAGGCACCCACCTGGAGAATGAGGGAGTGGTTTAGAGAAAGTCGAGGCACCCACCTGGAGAATGAGGGAGTAGTTTAGAGAAAGTCGAGGCACCCACCTGGAGAATGAGGGAGTGGTTTAGAGAAAGTCGAGGCACCCACCTGGAGAATGAGGGAGCAGTTTAGAGAAAGTCGAGGCACCCACCTGGAGAATGAGGGAGTGGTTTAGAGAAAGTCGAGGCACCCACCTGGAGAATGAGGGAGTGGTTTAGAGAAAGTCGAGGCACCCACCTGGAGAATGAGGGAGTAGTTTAGAGAAAGTCGAGGCACCCACCTGGAGAATGAGGGAGTAGTTTAGAGAAAGTCGAGGCACCCACCTGGAGAATGAGGGAGTAGTTTAGAGAAGAAGAGGTACCCACCTGGAGAATGAGGGAGCAGTTTAGAGAAAGTCGAGGCACCCACCTGGAGAATGAGGGAGTGGTTTAGAGAAAGTCGAGGCACCCACCTGGAGAATGAGGGAGTAGTTTAGAGAAAGTCGAGGCACCCACCTGGAGAATGAGGGAGTGGTTTAGAGAAAGTCGAGGCACCCACCTGGAGAATGAGGGAGCAGTTTAGAGAAAGTCGAGGCACCCACCTGGAGAATGAGGGAGTGGTTTAGAGAAAGTCGAGGCACCCACCTGGAGAATGAGGGAGTGGTTTAGAGAAAGTCGAGGCACCCACCTTGAGAATGAGGGAGTAGTTTAGAGAAAGTCGAGGCACCCACCTGGAGAATGAGGGAGTAGTTTAGAGAAGAAGAGGCACCCACCTGGAGAATGAGGGAGTAGTTTAGAGAAAGTCGAGGCACCAACCGGGAGAATGAGGGAGTAGTTTAGAGAAGTCGAGGCACCCACCTGGAGAATGAGGGAGTAGTTTAGAGAAGTCGAGGCACCCAACTGGAGAATGAGGGAGCAGTTTAGAGAAAGTAGAAGCACCAACCGGGAGAATGAGGGAGTAATTTGGAAAGTCGAAGCAACCACCTAAAGAATGAGGGAACACATTTGAAGAAGGCTAGGCGCCCACCTGAAGAACGAGAGAATCCATTTTTGTAAAGAAGCAAGACCCATCAGAGTGATGGTTTTTCAATTTCCAGAAGGAGCAAGACCCATCAGAGTGATGGTCTTTCAATTCAGCATGAACAAGACCCGTCAGAGTGATGGTTTTCAATTCAGCAAAAGCAAGACCCACCAGAGTGGTGGTTCCAGTTTTATCTTTCAAGTCAAAGCCCGTCAAAGCGGCAATTTCAAGTTTCAAGACCCACTTGGGTAATGGGAGTTTTGGACCAGTTCATCAGCTTGGGAAGCATGAAGAGTTAGCTTAGAAATTGTAATTTTACATTTCAAATGTTGTATTTTCATTTTTCCTTTGTAAAGCAGTGACCACCAGCCAGCTATCCAGCAACCAGCAACAGTGACCAGCAGCAACAACTCTAGTGTGTCAAAAGTGTCTTGTGTCAGTCCGGGTAAGTCTAGGAGCGTCGGGTCAGCCCCAAGTGTGTCTAAACGAGTCTCTAGTTTGTCGTAGTAGTCTAGAGTGTCTAGTGTCATCTTAGTAGTCTAGAGTGTCTAGTGTTGTCTTAGTGAGTCTAGAAGAGTCTAGTGTCTGTTTGAATGCGGTAGTCCCAGCTACCGCACGTGAGGAACTACACTGACCTGATTCCTTAGTCCGGGGATATGTAGGTAGCCTTGTGCTTGGTTAGGACCAAAAGTCGGGGTACGGTCACATTTTGCTTGTGATTGGTTAGAACCAAAAAGCCAAAATTAGTTGTGATTATATCTTTGTCCGAAAACTCTTCGATGTTCTCGAACAAAGAGGGGCAGCTGTAATCACCTAATTTTGGCACGACAATTCAAAAATAGCTTGAAATAGCTCAAAGTAGTCGAGCTAACTTTTAGGATTTTCGCCGAATTTTAGTCTTTTATTTTAGCTAAAATTAAAAAAAAAAAAAAAAAAAATTATGAAAATACTTGTTATGTGTTTAATTATAATTTTATATTTTAATGATGGTAATATTGCAATTGGTGTAGTCTTAATTCTAGTTAATACTTTGAATAGTTTGGACATTTAGTGGCCATTTGTTAAACCAGAAAACTAAAAAGGAAAGAACTAATCAGCCCAATACCCTCGTGACCCGGCCCAATCCTTATGTTTAAATAGAGATTTTTGCCATTTTTAGCAAATTTCCCCAAAATTCACAGAAACAAAATAATCTGCCAAATTTCCCAACCCCATCGGGTTTCTCCTCTGACGGCAGCGACGAAGCTCCGATCACTTCCTTCCGGCACGAAATTCTACATTATCAGCTTCATCTCCTCCACCTGTTGCTCAAGGTAAATTCCCATTTCTCATTAAATTTAAGTGGTGTTGTGTGAAGTTTGTTCCTCCCTGCTTTCCCCGTTTTCCCTTTTCTATTTCTTTCCTTTTCTAGCTGGGACGACCCCAAACGGGATCGTTTCAGTTAGAAGAAGAGAGGAACGGATTCAAATGGAAACGTATGAATTGGGTTTGTTTGATTCGGTCCTAGCTGATGTGTATGTAGTAGTAATGACCACTCGGGTGATGAAGCGAGGCTGGTGGTGATGCGACGGGGCTGTTGGGTTTGTGTTTGTGTATGGGTGATGATGGGTTTTTGTCCTGTGCTTGGCGTAATGGTGAGAATATGATGTTGTTGTGATGGCTCGACGATGGCGTTGATGCTGTCCTAATGGTGGCTGTTTCGGGCTTGGATTTTTGATGGCTGCCTCACTGATTCAATGATGTTTGGGACTGGTTCACGGAGGGAGTATAGGCAAGACATTAACAGTGTTAATGGTGGCGAGGCGATAGGCAGTGACGGAGCTGCTTCAATGATGGTTGTAGGACTGTTATAGTGTTGTAGCAGTGAGACGAGCGACAAGGCAGTTTGTCATTGATTAAGCAAGGTGATATCGAAGCTGGTCCGAGGGCCGATTCAGTGGTATGTAAGGCTGCTTTGATGTTGATTTGGTAAATGATGCAGTGTTCCAAGCCGAAACAGGCCAGTGTTCGTTTAGCTTTGTTTAGCAGCAAGCTCGCGAGGTAGTGATGCCGTGTCGATGTAGTGGTGGTTATGAGTGTGATGTAGCGGTGTCAATGGAGGCTGTTTCAATGATGTTTGGGACTGGTTCATGAAGGGAGTATAGGCAAGACATTGATAGTGATGGTGAGACACTGGTGATGCGATAGGAAGCTGGAGCTCGATGATGGTAAGAGTGTGTCGTTGGAACTTTGGTTCAACTGGTTGTGATTCTATTTAGCTCAAGGGTATAGTAACTTTGAGTTCCTCTTTTCTCTTAGCTTACTTTATTAATTAGAGGTGTAACTGGGAAATCCTTTATTAGTTAGTATATCAACTCACATGTGTTGTTTGTTCATATACGAGCATCATGAAGATCACTCTTTGTTATGATTATCTTGGTTTAAAAAAAAAAAAATGAAAGGAAGTTTGTTGTTCACATATGAGCATCTATGTCCAAATCTTGAAAGCTAACAGACTTGTCTGTGAATTCGAGAAGTTGAAGCATAAGTAATTCACCTGTGTTGTGTGAGAACTTGTTATGTTTTCAAGCATGTTTAAGTGTTTTTAGTCGTAGTTCAATGATTATTTTTAGCACAAAACCTGTTATGTGTTTGGTTCGGAAGGAAATTAGCATGTTATTGAGGGAGGGATTAGTTCTGGAAAGGCATGAAGAAATTAATTGGAGTTGCTTGATTTGTCCAGAAACTTGAAAAAAAAAAAATAGTTTTGTCTTGATAGTTTTGTTCTTTCTTTAGTAACTGGGATCTGTTAGTTAGGAAGAGTTTGGGTAAGAGTTAAGTTTTGAGAAATCTGATTTTTGTTCAAAAAGCAAGTCAAAGGTAAAAGTAAAAGAGTACCTGATTGCACATGGCTTGTGTACTTTTCTGAAAAGCAAATGAAGCACCAAAATGGTATGTTTCAGCTTTTCTTTTTGGTTGGTGAGAGGGGAAGCATGTAAGAGGTAATAGGCATTAAATGCCTTGGTCTTTGTCCCAATAGCTCTATTTTTCTTCTTTAAAAAGAAGACTTTTACTGCATTAGAGAGGGCAGACTAACACACGAAATCTGAGAGTAGAAGCACCCACAGACACCTCCACTTCTTTACACAGTGAGAAGATCTAAAAATACTCTTGAAGCTTGAGAGAAAAATACTTCTCTCTACACTTCATTAGAGAAAGCTAAAAAATACATCTTCACAGGTAACACACAACACACAGACAAGACACATCTGAAGAAATACCACCATCTACTCTCTCAAAAGACATTACCAGATCTAAAAAAAATAGAAAAAAAGAAAGTCTTGAGTTTGAGTTTTTAAGTCTTATACAAAGAAGTCGCTAGCTGTTGCTTTGGCTGCTGGTGTTATGTTCATTTTGGGTGTTGCTTGGTTGGTTTTCCATGGATGCCTAGCTTGTGGAATTTTGCTATACTAGGTAAATTTTTCAACCATTTTTATCCTATTGTAAGCATTTTGGATCTTGAACATGAGTAAAGCGGGGCTGTTCTAGGCCTTGAATTTTCAGGCCTAAAATACATTACATTCCTTGTATGTGTTCATTTTACATAGTCTGCTATCATGTGTTTGTGAATTAATATTGCTTTACCTTTTTTTTATTATTTTTTGCTTTTCATGTTAAAATCATAAGTCTGACACCACTTGTAGTACTTAGGACAAATGTGAAAATAATATAGGCAAGTTTAGGGCCAACTTTGAACCTGAAATAATATCATAACTTTGGAAATCAATAACCTGGACAAATCTGGAAGAATTAGCAAACTAGGACATCAAATATGAAGTGGTTTTTTTTTTAAAAGCAACTTTTGGACAGTGAGAAAGTGTCTAGGCAATGACATTTTGTTCTTTCTTTCCTTTTAATCTCGTAGCCATCTTAAATAAAATGAATGAATGGTAGTCTTAGATGAATTATTCAGCTTACAACTATTCTAAAGTTAAAGTTAAAACCAAACTTTGGGAAAGATCAATCAATTCATATGGTTTCGTAGAAATTGGTGCTAAGCATTCGTTTAAAAAGTTGAGGCGTGAATGAATAAATATTTTTGCAAGAATGGCTATTTCTAAGCATTTACTTAAATGATGACTACTTTTATAATTATTCAAAAAGAGCAACAATGTATTATATTTCAAGTCTCACAACAACTTAATAAGGTTAGGCAAGCTAATAGGCCGAGTCAAGTTTAATTAAATAACAATTATTTGATCACATTGGGACTCATATTAAGTCAAGAGATTTCGAACGGGTGAAGTACCTGCGCGATTTAATTGATTTAAGTCGAAAGATTTCGAACGAGTGAAGTTCTCGCGCGATTATATTCGATTGGAGTTTCAATTGTCAAAACGATAAATTTAACAATAAATTGAAGCGTAACAAACAAAGGCAAAACATACAAATAATTTTCAAAGAGCCGAAATGCGTCAAAGAAGCAACTGTGCTTGGCACAGGACTCGAGGGTGCCTAACACCTTCCCGAGAGTCAACCGAGATCCTTATCCGGAACTCTGACGCAGACCATTTACGAGTCATAGGTGCTCTAGGTACACCACTTTGGTGACTTGGCACACCTTTAACTTGTCAAGTGGCGACTCCGAAAATCTCTTAATTTTGTGTACCTACGCAACCTAGTCACAGACCTTTTTAAAACTATTAAGTTTTTCTTTTTAAGTTGAAAAGGGGCCGTGACATGTGTGTGTGTGTGTGTGTGTGTGTGTGTGTGTGTGTGTGTGTGTGTGTGTGTGTGTGTGTGTGTGTGTATTTATTTATTTATACAAATATAAATATATACACAAATATACACATATAAACCCCTAATATAATTTGTTAACCTAATTTTTTTGTTATACCTATTGTAAGGGTGTGTTTGGTATGATAGAATATTTTCTTGATATACATATTGTTCATATGTTTGATTGCTAAAGAATAAAATATTTTTCTAACAATCTAATAAATGGTAGGCAGGGGTATGGGTAAAAGAGGTAGGGGTGGGTGGGTGGGGGTTGGGTAGCGGGGGTATGGTGGAGGCGGGAGTAGGGGTGGGGTGAGTGGTATAGAAAGGAGACAATAGTGTGAATTTTCAATTTTGTAAATTATTTTTTTCTTTGGTGAAAATATTTCATTATATCACTAGAAAGAACTAACACATTGTCCAGCGTTATAAAGAGAATTCTATCTATCCAACTCCATCATACTAGGCTACATTCCTGCCCCTACTTAAACATTTTGATTCTGCAAGAATATTAAAAATCCTACAAGTATATTAAGAATCATATCTATATTTTATGTAATTTAGTTGTATGTCTTTGAGGGTGTTTAGATTGATTTTTTAAAATAGCTCATAAGCTAAAAATTATAAATCAGGACACCCAATTTTTAACTTTTAGCTTATTTTGTATTTTCCTCGCTTAAAGCACAATTACCTTTGCCAAATACCATAAAAAGTAGAAAAAAGCTTTAAAGCTATTTTAGGAAAAAGAATCACTTAAAATAAGCCAATTCAAATACATTCTCTGTATTTTCTGGTCTGTATTTAGATTTTCAGCTTTTAGTGTGACATTGTACGTTATTAAATATTTATGTCTAATTATTACTAAATTTACTTGTTTCTCTCTGTATACATATGTATATTTATGTATCTCCATGTGGAATTCTAAATTTGTATAGGAAGTTGCATGTAATACAAAATATATGTATATTTTTATATAATTCTGAAGCTATATGTATATCTATGTGTCATATGTATTTCCATGTAGATTTCCATGTTTGTTTATGAAGTTTCGATATGTTATTCAAAATTTATATATGTTTAGTGTCCTGCAAGATCCAAGAAAAATTCTCCAAGTATGAAACTATATGGTATGTTTGTGTATTTGTATGTGTTTGTTTACCATTGTATTTAATTTATATCAGATTCTTTTTCATATTTTAAAAAAAAACGATTGCAGTGATCAATTACGCCAGCGGCAGTGGCGGTTAGGGTTTGCATAATAAAGAAGGCAATAGAGCCGCAATTTGGTGGGAAATTTTATTATTGCGTAAAAAAAATATTATTATATACTACAAATTAGATAGTATTGTTATATTATGTAATATGAGTGTTTACTAATGTATATAAGTGGAAAAAAAATAGCCACGATTAATGAATATCAACTGAATGGTAACTCTTTTGGAGTTTTTGGAGTCGCCACCCAATTTAAGGAAAACAGGGAACCAAATAAGCACATGCGTGCAAAAACTTCGTTTTTGAAAAATGGCAGTCTTTTCAGAGATTCTAATGTAAGAGGTTTTGTTAATTTCAAAAGAATGTTTTTAAGGCACTTTCAAAATTTCATTAAACAACGGTTAATCCGACAAGTTTCCAAATTAATTTGCAAGTGCTATTTATGCGCGCTCAACAACTCATGACCACAGTTTTCAAAACAATTGATCAATATCTATTACGAGCTACATGCGATTGTGCTTTGACATCTCTACCCAAGACCATTGTATCAATTGTATATTATTTGACTGATTGTTACGTAGAAAGGTCTTGAAGTCTGTGAAGCTCAAGAATCGACCGCAGCTACAAAGGCGTCCCGCCGAACCTGCACTGCCAAATAAAAGGAAAGCTTAGCACAATCTGAAGGCGGCGAGCTAGCAACCAATTGGGCGGCTCGCAGAACAAGCGGCGGCCTGGCGTAAAAACAAGGAAAATGACAATTTTGTAAATAATAGCATAGTTTTGAAACTCATGCCTATAAATAGGCTATTATGTCTCCGAGAAAATATACCCTTTTTCAGCTTATAATACTACTTTAGGCTTTTTGAATATTCTTGGAGAACAAGGAGGGTTTCTACTTGAATCTTTGTAAGGATTTCAATCTTCAATCTAAATTCTTGTATGATTCTTGTCATTTCATCTTACATTATGTGTGTGTTAGACCCTAGTATGAGCAGCTAAACTCATACTAGGGGTTTATTCATGAAAAACATGATTATCTTAGCTTAAATCTTGTACTTAATCTTATAAAATTAATGGGTTAACATTAATCTAGCTCTCCATCGTACTTTATTAACTAGGGTTTAAGGAACGACCATACTTGAACCTAACCCTACTTTGCTTTTGTCACCCGAAAGGGGTAGAAGGCGCAGGTTAATGGAGACTAGCGAGAATTTGGGTTACATTGGTTGCGACCTACCCCATCTAAAGGGTCGATCTAAAAAGGTCATCCCCGCTTGGGTCTTTGGACTAGGGTTTTTCGCGCTTCATTATTGACGCGAGAGGGCTTGATGAGGTAAAATCCTCCCTATCTCGAGAGGATTTTGAGGAATACATTAGTCATTAGGGGTCCGACAATTAGTGTTGCCCATGAGATTTGTAAGTTTAATGCAAGTATTTAGTTAAGAGAACCTTGTTGGAATGGATAAACTCCTAGCTCATTCTTATCGTTTACACCCATCGTCATTATTTAGCATGCTTTACATTAATTACTAGTTGTAGTTATAATTAAAATACTTTTAGCCTTATTTATTAGGAATTTACGGACAATGCTTAGGACCCATTATTATTCAACCTAAGTCTAATAGATTACTTCGCTAAGCTCCCTGTGGAATCGACCCCGACTCTTGTTGGGTACTATTACTTTTGACGACTGTCCCATCATCCTTAGAGGTGAGTGGATTAAGCGTGGATCAAATTTTGGCACCACTATGTAACAACGTCCAAAACCATTTCTTCGTTACAACTTTCACAACTCCTACTCACAAAGCTTTAGAATTTGATTAGCTTCTCTTAGATAGAGCGTCTTCCTGGTCATTTATGAAATTAAATCAAAGGAATCATGACAAAGGAAATACGAAAAAGGCTAAAACAAATTTGGTTGAAAGATATAATAAAAGGAAAACACCTTCGCTTGCCTGGCCCGATCCCATCCTCAACCCATGCAACAAGTGTATTTTCCAAATCTTGGTCAATCACAACATCGACATGACTAATAAACATGTGCTTTTTCTGAAAGATTTTTGGTCCCAGTAAATTGAGAACCCAAGGAGACCTACCCTACCTCTCTGGATGCCTCATGCGTGCAAATCAACTGCTCAGATGTAATAGAATCATCTGCATCACTCTCGACCAAAACAATCTGGGATTCCTACCCATCAACAACTGTTGCGTCTGGTTGACTGTTGTTGTCAGAAGATGTATCTTCAGCTGGGGAATCCTCTAATCGGTCGTCAAAATCCATATCTTGAGAATCAACATTTTCCTTCTGTAGGTTATCAGCTGAGACAACCACCACTGCCTTACACATAGAAAGAGCTCTTTCAATAGCAGCATCGATCTCAACATATGCAGGTAGATCAAGATCAGGAAAATTGGGATCAATGGAAATCTTGGGCAATTGATCACCATCTACCTCCACAACAACCAATTTTCCCATACTAACTATTTGCTACAATATTTAACATACATGTGAAATAATTAATGCACAAAAATACACAAAATAAACTGAATTACATACACTGTCCACCCGATCTTCAGTTCCACAGTCCACACTACCACAATATTCCGAGTCTTGACTAAAAACCACAAGCGAATAACTTGGTCCATTATATACTAGTAAATAAGTACAATCCTTCTTAGCATTTAGTCCAAAAACGCTAGCTGACACATCCTCTCTCCTACAGCCTGTATAAAAAAAAGGTTCAACATCATGTTAATTTGGTGTATTCAGGAGTATCAATCTGTTGGACAGACAATCCAGGTTATAAGCATATCGTTTGCTTAAGATCATTTTGGTTGGAGTTAGTCAAAGTTAATCAAATTCAAATGAAAATAATCAAAAGTAGTACTTAATACTCATTCCAATCTATACTTTAAAGAATGTAAGAACTTCACAACAGATGCAGATAAGTATTCAACAAGTTTAAAATATTAGAGAAAATATAAAAAATAAAACGCATTCTTGACAATAAAGTTAATATCTCTTTGCATATATATATTTATTCAAAGCCTAGGGTCCAATTACCATATTGAAGAGAAATATAATCTTCTAACACGCTTGTAGGATATATCCTACCAATTTTACTGTAGATGCTATAAATATTTATTAAGATAAGTGTGTATTCAAGGACAACACACATACACTACTACTAAGTGGGGTTGCAGTATGGTGAACTAAAGTGCAAACTTTTGCAGTGCTGCCATCCAAAAATTCAGTACCACGGTCAATAGATGGAACTTGAATATTGACACTTTCAGCACCCTGTATACACAACAATATATTTGCATACATTAGGAAAAGAATACAAAATAACACAAATGCACAAACAGAAGCAAACACACATACAAAAAAATTGGTATCACTCTCAGTACGTTACATAGAAAGACCGGCTTCAAATAGACTGCCATACTGAGAATTACCAGCTCGATTATCATGTTCATCCACAACAAGGGCTGCTTCCAACACCCCGTTGAAATAAAAAAATAGCGACATACACACATAACAAAATACAACAACGCGTATAGAAAAAAAGTAAGCCATTCGGATTAATACCTTCAAGCGAGCAAACACCTTGGTAAATGAATCAGTAAGGAAAGCATAAAGATTATTAAATTGAGAATCCACCTAAAAAATAAATGCAAAAGAAAATACACAAGGTCAAGTTGATGTCATTTCAGATGAAAGCTGGACAAAATGAAAGAGATGGTAACATAAAAGCAACACATACATGCATCTTGAAATCTTAAAAGCCAATGTTCAATTGTTGCAGCTCAGCCACAACGTCAACTAGATTCGCAGGCTGGGACACGCGAACATGTTATTTTTTATGTTGCATTTTTTTGAGGGGACAGGTATAAACAAAGAAGCAGGAACGCGAGCAGGAGTACTTTGTCTGGGAGGCACCTCAGGTCCAATTACAGTGGCATCGTCTAAAGGAGGAAAGTTGAAGTTATGTACCTCATCAGGGGTGGAACAATATTCGTAAATACCTACATAAAAAAAGAAAAAAAAAACAAAAAAAAATGAAAATTAAAAACGAACCACACAATAAATTTTGAGGAAATGTGCGTACAAATTCACACAAATACATATACAAAATAACAATAAAACAAATGTAATTCTTGTAAAATTTTATAATTATTTGTTACCTCGGCTCCTGTGCCACTAAATATATTTTTGGACAACTTGCTAAACCCTGGTTGATTGATATTAACTTTTCAACTGAGAATCCTAAGATTTAAGTTAACAACACGAATGGCAACTTTGCGATTAACTTCATAACAACGTTCATAAAACCAAATATGTACTGCAAGTGGCAACCCATCAATATGATAAAATTTCAAAGAAGGATACAACTTTTGGCTAATGTTTTCAAGCAATAATAAAAACGAACATTTGCCCTATGGATAAGTAAGATATGCCCCCGATTCAACCAAATCAAAGTGTTCCTTGGGTATGTACTGACCACTGTCGGTTGATAATACAAATACATGTAGAAAATACAGAATAACAATCTTCATGGCGTCTTCATCACCAATCCAACGGTTACCAATGAAGCATTTGATTAACTCACTTTGCGCACCTTTTCCTGATTGGGGAAGTAGCTTGACATAAGCCTATTTGGAGTAGTATCAAACAACAATTATATCATCTCCAAAGCAATTCAAACCCGTTATGACTGCAAATTCTCTTAGGCCGAAGCACAACGCCTACCATTAAGCAGAATTGTAAACTCATTGAGGTTGTCTGATACAATTTCTCTTAACATCAAGTGGTGAATTAATTGGTATTGACCAACAACTTCTGGCAGATCTAAAAAAGTACCCAGAGCAGGTCTGCTTGAACAAATTCAATTGAACAAGTGTTAAAGTATCCTGTAAGTTCGTAACAATTGCATAACGAGTTGTCGCAGTCCAGTGATCGACAACAGAAACAATATTCGCAGGTACATAAAATCTGGAGTCCTAAATATGGACAAATAAAAAAAATAAAAATTACAGTAAGGAAAAGTGTAATAATGTAAATACAAATGTATAAACTGTAGGTAAAAAACTGAAATCAATACAAGGATATACAAAAATGGAAAGACAAAAGAGAGTGTGTATATACATGTATATAAATGGAAATATATTTGTATATAAATAAGCGAGTAAACATACATATTACTACAATAAAAGTTGCACATACCTAAGCCACAAAAAAGACCTAAAACAACAACAACATAAAAAGATATACTAAGCAAATACATGTTTATACACTAATATGAGATATATATACAGTGAACATACAAAAGTCTACTAAAATTATACTTCTACCTAAGCTATTGAAATACATATTGCTACAACAATATAAAATGAACATACACAAGAGCACAAAGTACACACCAAAATAAGCAAGAGCATACAAAATATACAACAAACTACATGTAAAGCAAAGAAATATAAAAATGGACATACACAAAAGCACTAAGTACATACTAAATAAGCAAGATCATACAAATATATACAGCAAAATACACATTTATGCACAAGAATAAATCTCTATAAAACAGAAAACACATTTTAAATAAGAACATACAAATATATAAAATCAAATACAATTTATACACTAATATCCCATACACATTTTACATAAAAGATACATATTTACTAGGAAACATATACAAAAATATACAATGATGAAGAAAAACACAATTGGAAAACAAAAATACATACATTTTCTTGTGATGTGAGCAAGACTGATTTTATACGAGAACTCCAGATCAGTCATATTTACTCTTTTCAAACCTAACATCAACACCGATTTCATTGACGAAGTCGTCATCTACAACACTTATACCTTTATCGCCATCTACAACACGGTTACCTTTATCGTCATCTCTCGACTTCCGTTTACCAGGTGTAACAACCAACGAACCTTCAGGACTACTAACTTCGACTAACCTCCATTGTGGACCTCCCCTAACAACCAGCGAGTTCCTCGCGTGCCGCGATTTCATACGAATTTTACGAGCGGACGATGAACTATCTGTATTTCGTGACATTTTCGAGCAAATTCCAACGAAAAGTTGTCGGTGATAAAACCCTAAATTTTGTAAAATTGATCGCAATGAAGAAAAAGAAAAGAGAATGTAAGTAAAGGACAGTTTCAAAAGGGATAAATTGTATAGGATGTGAGATGGGGAAAAAATTTAAAAAAAAAAAACCGCTAAAAAGTGTATGGAATTTCTTTTTTGCCCCTTATGTTATGTTTTGTAATAAATTTAAAAGTATCATTATGTTACGTGAATTCCTAAAAGTATTAGTATGTTACATAATTAAGCTGTTTAGAGCGTTACTGGCGTAAAATTTCTTTTAGTCAAGACTAGTTGGTCATGTGCCCAGTCAGCTGGGCTTATGGATAGAATTTTTCTTGATGGCTCTTTTAGCGCAACACCATTCATATTTTCGGTCTATTTTTAAAAGTTATGCAATTATTTTTTATATTTTGACGAATCATCCAAACTTATAAAAAATAAAAAAGAACTTTTGTAAATTCATTAGTTAGTTATTGGGCTTAGATGAAGGGTGCATTTGCGTGACATTTTCTGTAAAATAGTTGGATAAAAGGTTATTATAATTTAGAGATGCAAATTTTAATTATAAAACTAAAACCATTGAAAGAATGTAAAAATGGATTTTTTTACACATATATACAAATATACACCCATAATTACACAAAATAGCAATATTTTTAAAATTACCATACATAACAATATTTTTTAGGATATTTTTTCAATAATCAATACATTTCATTTTTAATAACTTATACCCACTCTCCTAGAAACCCTAAAACTACTTTCTCCACTTTCCCTAAGCAAATCAGCCGCCACCCTCTCCCATATCCAAACCACAACCACCGGACCAAATAGACACAGAGCTACCACCAGAGTTCCGCGATGGAAATACCAACACTAACGACAACAACGATACCAATACTATCAACTCTGGCAGTAGCGATGGTGGAGGATTCACTCGATCCGTCACTGATTTCGATTCAAACAAACTCACAAGAACTGGCCCGTTACCGTCATCATCTTCACCGGAAACCAGCTATAAGACGATGGAGAGCCGATTACCTTTTCCCCTTTACGATTTATCTCCTCTGTTTCTGTTACGAAGCCTCTGTGGATCTATCGCGGGATACAATTACTCCCGCTGAGATCCTCGATGCGAATAGTGATGTTGTTGATGCTAGAACGAAGGAACCCTAAGGCTTCAACAAACAGTCTGGCGAGAAGTAACTGTTACAGTCACCGACGACGATCTGGTTGTTCAAGGTCAATAGCTAATCTTAAAGATGCAATTCATGAAAGCAAAAGACAGAATGATATCGTTTAAAATGGATTTGAAACAGTCTGGATCCGATTTGAATCAGGTTTGGGGGTGGGTCCAACTTTTCATATATTTTGATCTAACAAAGGAGAAACTCACTTTAAAACGTTGTTGAAACAGTCTTAAATAGGTTGAAACGGTCTAAAACGGGATTGAAACAATCTGAAACGGTATTGAAACACAATGATACAGTTTGAAACGGAGTTGAAACGATCTGAAGCGATGTTGAAACAGTCTGAAACGGTATTGAAACACTATGATACAGTCTGAAACGGTCTAAAACGGCATTGAAACAATATGATACAGTCTTAAAACGGCATTGAAACACTATTATGCAGTCTCAACATAGTTGAAATAGTCTGAAACGGTGATGAAACGATATGATACAATCTAAAATCGCTTGTGAAAAATTCTGAAATAAAATATAAAAAATAATATGAAATAATGCTAAAAAGGTAAAAATAGCTTAGAAACAGTGAGAAACAATATACAAATAAGACGAAATAATGCTGAAACGGTCAAGAAACAGCTTGATACAGTCGAGAAGTAGTTAGATACGGTGTTGAAATAATCTGAAACAGTGCTGAAACAATGTAGATACAGTTGGATACAGTGCAGAAACTGTTAGATACAATGCTGCAGAAACAGTTAGAAACAGTAGAAACGGTGCAGAAACTGTTAGATACAGTGCTGCAGAAACAGTTAGATACGGTGATGCAGAAACAGTTGAAACAATGCAGAAACAGTTAGATACGGTGCGGCAGAAACAGTTGAAACGATGCAGAAACAGTTGAGATACGGTGCTGCAGAAACAGTTGAGATACGGTGAGATACCACGAGATACATCGAGGATGGGATGAGGAAAAGTGAAATTGGGGGAAATGATAGGAATAAAAGTGAAATTGGAGAAAATGGTGAGAGGAAAATTGAAATAGGAAGAAATGAGAGGAGCAAAAGTGATAGTGCGGGAAATAGGAAGAAGAATGTAAGGGTTTGGTATGTTATGGTAAAATATTACTATATTTTTGCTATATTTGTAATTAACTTGTGTTTCCTCTATATAGAATTATTTTGCTAAAATATTGCTATGTTTGGTAATTAAGTTCTAAAACTTGTACTTTTACGTAAAAAAAAATCCTATAAAAATGCAGTCGAAAATTATACACTCGACAAATATTTTCTACATGTGGGTACAATGAGCTCTGACATTGTAGCAACCAAAAGATATTTTATTTATAATTTTTGATATATATATTGACGTTGTTGGCGCGTCACACATAATTGGTGATACGTAATTTTCATTTATGAAAGGAAGGATTAGAAACTAACAACAGTATTTGCCAATCATAGAAACAAAAGAAGAATAATAATAATAATAATAATAATGTCATATTCATAGTATTATCTCTTGTACAAAATAGTTTGCTGGTGGAAATCGTCGTATAATCCAATCAATAGTTATTGTTAGCATTAGAAAGAGTATAATAAAAGAATTATATATATCTTAATTTTGAAGTTCCAAAAGCTCATCGCCTATTCAATAGACTTTCCATTATTGGGAATCTACAATAGTATTCAGAACATTAAAATCATGTTCAATTCGAGTAAACAATAAACCATGTAATTTTCATCCAACTTTCGGTGCGGAGAAGGTAAAAAACACAAACGTGCAATTGGACAACGTATACTAATGGTGGTTTAATTAACTAATTATTTTTTTAACCCTATTGTTATTTATTGGGGCTTGATCAAAGTGGGACCCTTGTTATTTCCTACTTAAGTTTTTTATTATTGGAAACAATAGTGCACATCTTTTTAACTTATAATAAAATATTAAAACAATCTATTCATGTCTAAGAATAAGGTGATCCATAAATTAGGTTATCTTTCATATATTTTTGGTAAAAGGTATTTGGTTGGACTGATTCTTAACAAACAGAAGTGTTTATTTAGACGTTGTGCAATATTTTTGTATATAAAAGCCGCAATTTCAATAGGGAAAGACATGCTTTCTAATTTTGAGAACGATAATTAGGGCTATTGATGATCATAATAAAATCTTGTTTGAGTGATGTTTGGATAGAGCCATCTAACCCCCAAAGAACCAAAAGTCTGTAACCAAAGAGCTTCATCAATTTTACAACAGTAGAAAACGCAGAATTTGTCTTCATTCAATTGGAGGGTTGAAAGGTAAAATTTTGAAGCATACGACAACTCAAGTGTTTCTAAATTCGTAAATTACAGATGAAAGATAAATCAAAACTTTAGTGAATAAATAGTACTACTCAACTACTTCCTCCTTTCACGAAAAGAAATAGAGTATATTTTTTAATTTGTCCAACTGTGTAAGATACTCTTTTATTTTAGAACGTCTCACAATGTTTGAATCTAAAGCTTTCATAAAATATACCATAGTTTAAAGTAAGAATCTGTCCCTGTTACAAGCAAACACTATAACAAAACATTTCAATCGATTTGAAAGCTAATCATATCTGCATTAGATATAAAAATGCAAGAACTCAAAAACAACCCACGCACTACAAGAAAAACGCATTTTAGGGACGAACAATACGGACGGCTAGCCGTCTCTAAACGTTGTTTATGGACAGGCTATGCGACGGTATCGTCCGTCCGTAAATCGCTCGACGCTAGATACATAGTGATGGGCAGTCGTCCGCAACGTGCGATGGCTAGCTCTCCCTACACATTGAAATCTGAAATATAATTTTTTGTTTAGAGAGGGAAGACCATCCCTATTTTTACGTTTTTCACTAATTAGGGACGGCTAACCCTCCCTACACATTGAAATCTGGATTTTTTTTAGGGAGGGGTGTCCGTCCCTATTTTGACGTTTTTAGTTTGGTAGAGACGGCTAGCCGTCGCTACTTGTGATAAACTTGCACAATAAAATGTCAAAAAATAGATACATGCTTGCCAACATCCAATGCACATCCATATATAACAGAGCTAGTCAAACAGATAATTAAACTAGAATACACAAATATTTTAATAATAAGTCTACTAAATCTTCCATACATTTACTTTAAATCCTAAGCATAAAGGTACATAACACTTATGCCAAATCCAACTCCAAATATAAAGTTTCACAACTAACAATTAAAGACACATGCAACATAAAGTCTTAACAAAAGAACATTAATAATGGTATGGAAGAAATATGTCCAATATTTTTTGTATTGATTTCAATTGAGTCTTCGATTGAGTCTTGAGCAATATCAATCGAGTCTTTGATGTTGATGTCCATGATAGATCTTGACGGAAGGGCTGCAAATTTTGAAAAAAAAATAACCCCGTTTTTATTTAAATTTTACCGAGAAAAAGTGAAAAAAAAAAAGACGGAAAAAACTTACCAATGAAGAAGGTGAGTCGTTTGATTAATGTTTTAGAGGTGTTTGAAGGAAGAAAATGTGTTTGGGGATGCTTGAAATCGGGAGAGAGAGGTTTTGTCAGGAAGAAGATGTATTTTTGTGTGATATGCTCGTGTGTTTTGTAGGTGGATATGGTGGAATTTAACAGAATGGTTAGGGACGCCAGCCGTCTCTAAATAATTAGAAATGGTTGGCCCTCTCTAACTTTTGTATTTTAAAAATTTGGCAGATTGTGTTAGGGACGGCTAGCCTTCCCTAAGATAATAGGGAGGGCTGGCCGTCCCTAACTTTTGTCTTTTTAAAATTTGACATATTGTGTTAGGGACGGCTAGTTCTCTCTAAGATAATAGGGAGGGCTGGCCGTCCTAACTTTTGTTTTTTAAAAATTTGACAGATTGTTTTAGGGATGACTAGCCGTCTCTAAGAAAATAGGGACGGCTGACCGTCTCTAGTGTTTGTATTTTCTTAAATTGTCAGAATAATAGGGACGGCTATCCGTCTCTACGCAAATATGGACGGTTAGCCGTCTCTACTCTTCCGCCCCTAAATCGTGTTTTTCTAGTAATAACGAAAGAGATCATCACTCATGGACACCTTCTAATCCGAGTCAAACTTTAATTGATCAAAACTGCTCAATCTTTATACAATTCTATGAAAGCAATATATAATTCAGGGTACATAAACCATAAAGCTTGTAATTCAATCAAATTAAATAATAGGAAATATAGTTTGTGCTACTCATGTATTGGCTTTTCAGAAACTGACATCAATTAGACTACCCATGGTTATTTCCTCTACCCAGTTCATTGGTCATTGACTCATCAACCAAATAGTTCTATCATAAAAATTTATATTTGAGGTTGTAACAACTAAACTCCCGTCAAGAAAATAAATATCGAGACAAGAAAATATTGCATTTATATTTTATTTATCAAAATATGAGTGTTACAATCTCTAGAATTCCTCTGATTCGTCTTTTCAAAATAATAACTTCAAGGGCTTTTGAGCTTGAGCTTGATCTTGAAGTTTGGACTTGAATTTGGATTTGATCTTGATCTTGACTTGATGAGTACAAGGGCTTTGGAGCTTTGTCTTGAACTTGGTCTTGATCTTGAACTTGTACTTGGATTCAAGGGCTTGAAGCTTGATCTTGAATCTTCGTCTTGATCTCTAGAACTTGTAGAGAAATATTTGGGTGCTTGCAGCTTTGTAGAAATCTCTTGCTTTGATCCACGAGCTCTTTCTTGATTCTTGTTATGGATTCTTGCTTCTGATTTCTTCTTATTTCAAATGAGAGATTTGACTCCTTTATATAGATATGAAGTGGAGTAGCCACCAAGAAACCCTGACGGGTCTTGGCCCATGGACCGGCCAATCAGATTTAAGCAGTGACTAGGCCATATTTGATTGGCCATAATATGTCACATGTCCACATGGCGTATTTTCATTGGTCTTTAGTTTTGACTTGGATTGCCACATCATTTGACGTGTGGCATGATCCAATTGGCTATTTCATTAGACTTAGCGCCACGGCGCTTGCACATGTGGCACTGATTTGGGCCTTTAGAATAAGATGATATCAATTAACTTTGGGCTTATAGGGGAAAGTGCACGAAAGGCCACTTTTGCCACTGGTCTTTGGGTACAGGCCACTAATACCATTAGTTTGTGGCCACTTTTGCTTAAAGAGATCGAACTTCAGTCCAGAGGCCGGATTGAAGTTCAGTCCTTAAAGATTGAACTTCAATCCAGGGCCATATGGACTGAAGTTCAGTCCAGTCCTTAAGATGGAACTTCAGTCCATGGCCATATGGACTGAAGTTCAATCCTTAAAGATGGAACTTCAGTTCATGGCCATACCATGGACTGAAGTTCAGTCCTTAGAGATGAAACTTCAGTCCAGGGGCCGTATGGGCTGAAGTTCAGTCAATTATCAAAGACTTAAGTCAATATTTATTTAGTAAAGGCCCAAAAGTGGCCTCTAGTGTAAGACCAATAAAAATAGTGGCCTCAAACTAAATACCAGTGTTAAAAGTGGCTGCTGGGCGAAATTTTTACAATAAAGTGGGCTCATCATTTGTAGCCCAATAGATTTGGGCTTTTATTAATTCCATGGATATTGGACTTAAATAGTTAATCCAATTATACTAGTCCATTAATTATTTGGACTAATTTATCCTGAATTTAATATATAGCCAAATTAATTTATGGATTTGTATCCAACAAAATTTACTCGTCTACAAATGCCCCCTACTTCAAGGCTTGTCCTTGTGACATCCGAAGACTAGACTTGAAGTAATTTCTTTACTCATGTGGCCATTTTCAATTAATGACCCATAAAGTGCCTACATGATAAGCAGGTTGTGTCAAAATTGGTTATTATCCAGTTAACAGGCCATAAAAAGGCTATAAGTCAACAAGCTATAAAGAAAAGTGGCTACACTTCTCTAAGCAGCCTTAAAACATCCGTTGGTCAAGAAATACCCACAGTATTAGAACTTGCTGTTGACTTTTCCTTTCCATAATACTGAATGGTTGCCATAATTCTAGTTTACGTAGAATTCATAATTCAGGCAGTGAACTTTTTCCTTTTTGCTTGGATTTAAGACCACTTTAAATGTCCACGTCAATATAAATGACAATCCTATTCCTTTTAATATGTCCAAGCACAATAGGAATCTACTTCATATCAAAATAGGAGAGCTTACGATATCTATAAATGTTCACCTAACAGACATCTTAAAACGTAGAATCAAATACAATGCACTTGGCCACGTTCTTGCTGAGATTATTCCAACGTCCTATGGCAAACAATCACGGTGGTGGTATGTTTCTTGGCTTCTTTTCGCATCTTACAGATATGTTGCAATTAATTCTTCCAACAACTCTTTGCTTTCCAGTTCATATATATCATCATTATCAAGCTTTACATATCTCTTTGTACTCTGTACTCATTCAAAGTGGCATAAAACAAGAACAATAATTTTTTCCACACACTGCTTTGTTGACAATTTGCCTTCCTAAATTCTTTATGTCATAACGAACTCGCTTCACCAGATTCAAGAAGCCTTCTATTCCTTGAACTCTTAATGCAAAAATAATTTTTTTTTTAAAGAACGTTGAGTGATTAATATTCCTTTTCTATTTCTAGCGCATGTTGCATGAAAGGAAAATCACTTATACAAGAGATTTACTATACTTTTATTAATATTACTTCCAACTTGAACATACTTAACAGGTCGCATCACAGTGATCCTAAATACTTTTAGGAGATTAATTGTAACGACACTCCCTTTTCCGTTGCTTCCCCTTTTCCTCGCATCTTTATTTGCTGACACATTCCTGCTTTTTTTTTTTTCCAGCAAATAAAAGACTGCTTTTGTGACTCAATTGTCATCCTCTTCTCTCACAAGGTAATTTTTTTTTGTATATCCCTTTGCGCTTCTTTTTGTAGGCCAGAAGATGGTTATGAAGGAGTCAACCTTTACTCTGACGAGGATGACCCATTGAAGACTTATTTGGGAGCGATACTCATGGGAAAGTCAAGTCTAAGGTGATTGGGGTGTCAACGCACTCCCACTTTAACGACGACAATCCCATGGAAGACTTATTTGGAGTGATACTCGTGGGAAAGTCAAGTTTAAGGTGATTAGGGTGGCAACGCACTCTCACTTTAACGACGACAATCCCATGAAAGACTTACTTGGAGCGATACTCGTGGGAAATTCAAGTTTAAGGTGATTGGAGTGGCAACGCACTCCCACTTTAACGACAACAAACCTATAGAAAAAGCCATTTGGAAGAGCAACTTGAAGATCGACTAATATAAAAACCTCATTCCAAGACTTGACAAACTCGAAGGCTCTTTAAATTAAGTATTTCAACTTTGAAGACTCTCCATACCTGAATGACATCATCTTGAAGACCAATGGACTTGAAGACTTCAACCTATAGCCTTGTCAAACTTGGAAGAGTCGAAGACCTTAACTTGAAAGATTGTCACATTTGAAGATCCCACTTGAAGACTTGACAAACTTGAAGACCCCAACTTGAACACTTGACATATATTTGAAGACATCAGCTTGAAGACTTGGAGAATTTGGAGGCTCTAATTTGAATACTTTGCGAAATTGAATAATCTAGCTTGAAGACTTGGCGTATTTGAAGGCTCGAACTTGAAGACCATCAACCTCAACTCGAAGACTTGGCAAATTTGAAAGTCCCAACTTGAAGACTTTGGCGAACTCGAACTCTAACTTGAAGACTTGGCGAATTGGGAGACTCCAAGATGAAGACTTTGCAGCCTACTAAAGGACTATAACCATCCCATCGAAGCCACCGTTTTGCTTTGGAGGGTTACCCCCATTAAACTATTATTTGAGTTTTTGGGAGCATCTCTCACTTGCCATGCTCGAAGAATATCAGAAAGTCGAAGAGATATCCTCCCACCACAAATCAAATATCTTGAGTCGAGTCTCTTCAAACTTTCCTAGGACAATAATTTGAGCTGGACTCGGAATTCGAAACACCCTGGCAGGTAATCATGTTTTCTCTTTGGGTTGTAAGCTTTAATAATTAAAACTTGATCTATACATAACAATGTGAAACTTGACAAGGAATATAATTTTTCTTCTTTTTGGGCGACTGAACTTAAAATTTGAGCTCTAAGTTGCCTACGTACCTCGATGAAGAGGATCAAGTCATTACGTAGTTCATAATAAAAGAAGTGTATATTTTTTTTTGGTTGTCCTAACTTTTGCCTAGGCCGCCTCTTTCGAGGTTTTCAACCTAGCAGACTCTTTTTTTTTTTAAGGTCGTGCACAGTTTAGACTCTTGCGGGCCAGGAGTTTTATGCAGTTTATGCTCGTGCATCAAAGAAGCGTGGCAATTTGCAGTTTAAGCTCGTGTGTCTAGGAGCATGACGATTTGCAGTTTAGGCTCGTGCGTCGAGGAGCATGTCAACTTGCAGTTTAGGCTCATGTGCCGAGGAGCATGTCAACTTGCAGTTAGGCTCGTGCGTCGAGGAGCGTGTCAACTTGCAGTTTAAGCTCGTGCATCGAGGAGTATGTCAACTTGCAGTTTAAGCTCGTGCATCGAGGAGCGTGTTAACTTGCAGTTTAGGCTCGTGCGTCGAGGAGCGTGTCAACTTGCAGTTTAGGCTCGTGCGTCGAGGAGCGTATCAGCTTGCAGTTTAGGCTCGTGCGTCGAGGAGCATTTCAACTTCAAGGATAGTACTTCTTCAAGAATTTCCCGTTATAGGACCGGGTCTTTTTCCTTCAGCATCAATAAGCTTATAGGCACCACTTGAATAGACTTCTTGCACAACATACGGTCCGTCCTATTTTGCAGTGAACTTGCCCCCAGATTTATGGGAAGTGATAATGGGTCTTCTTACTGCAAGAACTTGATCACCAACCTGGAAAGATCTCGGGCGAACCTTTTTATTGAAAGCACGAGATAGACGAGCTTGATAACATTCAAGGCGTGAGCTTCGAGTCTTTTCTCATCGAGAGCCTCCAACTCTTCAAGGCGTAAGCGAGCATTTTCTTCATCAGTGAGCCCTTCTTGGAGAGCAAGTCTTAAGGATGGTATTTGATGCTCCAGTGGCAACACAGCTTCAACTCCATAAACAAGCTAGTAAGGAGTTGCTTGCGTTGGTGTGCGGTGAGTTGTCCTATACGCCCATAAAGCTTCTTCTATCCTTTCATGCCATTCTCGCTTGGATTTGGAAACAACCTTATTAAGTAAATTTCACAAGGTCCTATTGAATGCTTCGGCTAGGCCATTGGCGGCAGCATTGTACATGGAAGATTTGCGCAGCTTGAAGCCAAAGAGATCACATATTTTATTCATCAGTCTATTATCAAATGACTTGCCATTATCCGTTATTATATAACGAGGGATACCGAATCGGTAAATTATGTATGAATTTTTCATGGAGCTGACAAGCCTTGCACCTCAGAGCATGGTCCAAGAAATCCTTCACCATTGTTGGCCAGTAGTACCCCATCCTTTTTATATGGAAGTGAAGCTTCGGCCCAGACTGATGTAATCCACATACCCCAGAGTGTGCTTCTTTCAGAGCTTGAAGTGTTTCATCATCTCCTAAACATCGCAAAATTACTCCCTCGAATGATCTTCCTTATAGAGTATCCTTGTAGTAAAGGAAACGCGGTGCTCTACGACGGATTTCGGCTCTCCTTCTCGGATTTTATGGAAGGGTTCCGTGACTGAGGTAATCAATTATAGGTTTCCGCCAGTCTTCCTTCTCAGCCTCGGAAACAACAACAAGACGTTGAAGTTCATTTTCACCATCCACGCCTTCATCAAACGGTGGTACTACCCATTTTTGGCAGATATTAACTTGCGTCTGTTCATGCAAGGTAAGTATTGAAGCCAAAGCCGCTAAGGCATCAGCTTTCTTATTTTCCTTCCTCGGCAAATGCTGGAGGGTTACATCCCCAAGCCATCCTATTAACTTCTGTGCATAATTGTGATAGGGTTGTAACTCTGGTTTCCTTACCTCATAGCTACCCAGAAGCTTATTGATTACCAATATAGAGTCTCCATATACTTGCAGCTGTAACTGCTTCATGTCGACTGCTATTTCGAGACCAAGTATTGTGCTTGGTACTCTGCGACGTTATTAGAACAACGTTGTGTCAGCGTGAAGGAATATGGGAAAACCTCTCCTTCAGAAGTTACGAAAACCGCACCAGCCCCAGCTCCATCATGATGTGCAGCACCGTGGAAGTACATCTTCCACGATGGTTGAACTTCGACGACCATTGCATCTTCATCAGGTAATTCATCAGTGAGCTCCCAATCATCAGGTATCAGAAGGTCCGCCAAGAAGTCTGCCAATGCTTGTCCTCTCACCGCTTTTTGAGGGACGTATACAATCTCAAATTGTTAAAACTGGAGGTACCATCTCGCCAAACGATCACTAAGGACGGGTTTTGACATCACAAATTTTATAGGATTTGCTTTCGAAATGAGTCGGGCGATGTGAGCTTGAAAGTAGTGCTTCAACTTTTTAATAGAGAAGACTAGCGCCAAACACAACTTTTCGATTGGCAAGTACTTCAACTCATTTAGTGTCATCATCCTACTTAAGTAGTAAAGGGAATTTTCTTTCCCTTTACTATTCTCTTGAGCCAAAAGTGCCCTAACAGATCTTTCTTGCGCTGCGATATATAATATCAGCGGCTTTCCAGGTATAGGTGCAGCTAAAACTGGAGGTTTCATCAGGTACGACTTGATGCACTCGAATGCGTTGCTGCAAGCTTGATCCCATTCGAAAGGGACACCTTTCTTCATAAGATGTCTGAATGGTTGACATCTTCCGGCCAGATTTGAAACGAATCTCTTAAGATACGCCAACTTTCCTTGTAGACTCTTTAGTTCATGAATATTTCTAGGCTCAGGCATCTTCAAAGTCGCATCGACTTTAGCTTGATCGATTTCAATCCGTCGATGTCGAACAATGAAATCGAAGAATTTACCAGAAGTAACTCTGAATGCACACTTTAAAGGATTCATCCGAAGTTGGTGTCTTCGCAGCAATTCAAACACCGTTCTCAAGTCCTGTAGGTGATCTTTCTTGTTTCTTGATTTCACCACCAAGTCATCAACATAGCACTTGACACTTTTGTAAAGCATGTTGTCAAAGATGTTTTGCTTAGCTCTTTGATAGGTAGCTCCAGCATTCTTCAGGCCAAATGGCATCACCTTGGAGCAGTAAATTCCCTTAGGCGTTTGAAACGCTGTGAGTTCTTCATCCTTAGGAGACATACGAATCTGGTCATAGCCAGATGAGCCATCCATAAAGGACATTGCCTCATATCAAGTAGTGGCGTCAATCATGAGTTCTGGGATGGGGAGTGGAAATTTATCCTTAGGACATGCATTGTTGAGATCTCTAAAATCAACACAAACTCGAATTTGGCCATTTTTTTCCTTACAGGGACTATACTTGAAATCCAAGTATGATACTTGACTTCCTGAATAAAACCAGCCTCGATAAGCTTGTTGACTTCATTCTCGATCAAGGGTACCAGCTCTGACCTGAAGCGGCGTTGGCTTTGCTTAATAGGATGAGCACTATTTCTAACCGCCAGATGATGGACCGCTACTTTGGGGTCTAAACCAGGCATCTCTTTGTAGCTCCAAGCAAAGACATCTCTATACCCCTACAGCAGCTCTACATAAGCACTTTCTTTATCCTTCATCAACAAAGCACTTATATAGGTGGGTTTTGGTTCTTCATCTGTGCCGAGGTTGATCTCTTTCAATGCATCAACTGTCGTCTTCACTCCTTCTTCAAGCTCAGATGGAGTGTCTTTAGCATCTTCATCTTCCTGCATATCTCCATCGTTGAAAGATATGTGGTGACACAAGGAAATATCCTCCAACTCATTCTTGACATTATTCGGATATGAAGCATTCTGTTCTTCTTCTGCGATGACGTAATATAAAGATCCTACGCTTTCTTCGTCTTCCTCATGCTCCTTTGTATGGACTATAGTGTGAGTCTTTTCCTTTAACACTTCTCCACATGAAACTACTAGTTTTGCTTGACGCTTCATCCTTGAAGGGATCAGACTTTGGCAATCTATTGAAAGGTTTAGGGCGTTAGGAGAAATGGTTACCTTTGCCTTTACATCATCCTTTTGGAGCTTGTTCCTCTTCTTCACTGGTCCCAACCTATCAAAGACAGAAGTTCTTGCAGTTGGTTCTCCGAGCCGATCAAAGACAGAGTTTCTTTTGTTTGAAGAAACGGACTCATCTTCAGCACCTACATAATTGATGCTTGCCCTCCTTATAGAGATGCGAACTGGTGGGGGGTTTTTCGAAGCCCAAGCCTTCACGTGATTTCTTCATTGACCCTTCTGGTAGGAGCTTCCCTAACTTAGATGGTTTGTTGGGATCAACGGCATTTGCAAATAGTTTATAAGCATTCGGATCAAAACCCTCGTTTGTGCGCTTTGTGGGGAGTGCACTATTCTCCGGCGGATTTTGGGCCACAAACTTTCCAAGCAAATTTGAGGATAACTTCAAAGCATCAAGCCACTTGATAGGAAGCGTTAATCCATTCAGCAAGTCACTTTGCAAGTCGGATGATTGGTCTTTATTCTCCTTCAATTTCGGGACGTAGCGAAGCGTAGATCCCGTATTCTTGCCTGAAGGTGCAAAGTATTGCTTATGTGGTTTCATTTGAATATAGTGGCTTCTATCTTCATCCTCTACAACTTTTGCTTTCCCAGCTGCAATCTCAGCATTCTTTATTGCAATCTTAAGATCCGATGTCTTGGCGATGTCATCAACCCTGACTTCATTAACGATATTTTTCAAGTAAAATTTAGCGTCAGCACAGTACGCTTTAGATTCGGTGAATGGCTAGTCATCAGCAACGATTTTCTTCTCAATACCATCTTCATGATACTTAAGGCATTAGTGATAAGTGGATGGGACAACTTTATTCTCATGTATCCACGGCCTTCCCAGCAAGATGTTATAGGAAGTCTTTGCATCGATCACATGCAACCATGCGCCTGAAGTCATTTCTCCAATAGTGAGGTCTATTTTTGTAGCACATATGGCCCTTTGCCCCTTGATTGAATCCATGGATCATCAAACGGCTTTCAATCAAATCCTCTCTTGAGATGCCAAGTTCGTTCATTGTGTGAATAGGCAGAATGTTGATTCCGGATCCTCCATCAATCAAGATTCTATTCACTCTTTGTTCATTCACATATCCAACCATGAACAACGGACGAATGTGAGGAACTTCCCCAAGTAGGATATCATCACTTGTGAATGTGATCTTTGCTTCACAAGTATTTGCTTCTCCGGCTGTAGATCCAGTGAGTTTTTCTGACTTTGCAGGTGAAGATGGCTCTGGACTTTCATTATTCTCCTCCACTTTATCAGCATTACTGTCATGACCCTTTTTTAACACATAAAAACTAAAATAAATAGAAATTGTGTATTTAAAGGCTGTGACGGGTGTTACAAAAGGTACAAAATTATTTTAGAGAAACTTGGAGTCGCCACTTGACATAGTTTAAGGTGTGCCAAGTCACCAGAAGGTACCTTGGAACACCTTTGACTCGTCTAATGGTCTGCGTTTTAGAGATTCGGGTAAGGTTCTCAGTTGACTCTCGGGAAGGTATTAGGCACCCTCGAGTCCTGTGCCGAGCACAGTTGCTTTATTGTCGCAATTTTAATTTTTTAAATATGGTTGTTATATTAGTGCCGTTAATTTGAACTTATACTTTGATACAGAAAAATCTTAAAAGTGTTAATTCTTTTCCAACCTCACAGAGGACTGGAAGAATTTACACTTTGATTCAAAATAAAATAAAATGTATTGCGTATTTCCAACTTTACAAAGGACTGGTCTATTTTTTAAGAGCATTTAATTAACTTCAAAAATAATAATTAATTTAGAATTAATTTAAATCAATTTAGTTTTTTTTTCTTTTAGCCTAATAAGTAGATCACAAATCATACTTATAATATTGCCTAATTATGTAAGTTTTCCTACTCCTATTAATTTGCCTAGGACTCCCAAATTTGCCTTTATTTGAGATACAGATTATGAAAGTATATACATGTAGTAGGCTTTTTGTTAAATGTGAACAGCTTTATGGGCTGCTATTAGAAAAAAAAAGAGAATGGCTCATTTTTGATAATGTGGGCTGAAGGGTTTTGCGCAAATGGACAGTTTTAAAGTCTGTTTTGCACAATTGACCATATTTTTATTTATTCATTGTATAAATGATAGTTGTGCAAGTAATTAACACATGACCAGATTTAAAGCAAACGTCCTAAATTTAAAGCCTATTTGTTACATTTTCAAGTGGATAATTTAATTATGTCAAAGTAGAATGCATTTGACTAGTTTAAGATATAAATGGACAAAATATTTACAACATTTGAAAATTTTGTTATATAAAGAAAAAAAAAAGCTTATAGCCATGAGTTAAAACATCATTTGAAGTTGAACTAAAACGTGCAAAATATACTGAAACTAAAGCTAAGCGTGCAAAATATGCGAGATTCTACCAACGTTGGCTTTTAAAGAAGTCTTGCAGCTGCAGTCCACTTTGTGAAATGGTTTGCACCAAATGTCCCCTTTTCTTTAACAAGTTTAGCGTTTCCAGATTTATTTCCTTTTAAAGTCTTACTCTACCTATAAAATTTCAATTCTGTCCATGGCATATTTACATAAATGAGTCACAATTTTTAAACTCTGGCTTGCATGTGTAAATGATTGATTTCTTTAACAAGTTACAAAAAAAATACATCCTTGCTTTGCAAAATTTACAGCTGCTATTACTAACATTAACGTGGCCACAGGTTTGGCAGGTTTCATTTTTGTGCATGTTTCAACCATGGCCTTTTTCTTCAAAGTCTATTAAATACATGGCTAACAATAGACAAAAAATATAGAATATGTACTAACTTACTTAGTCCAGGAGCTATCATGAACCCCCATTTATTTTGCTATCATAATTTCAACGGTTCGAACGAAACTAACAGATTATGGACATACAAGCAACAATGACATAAACAGAAGGAATAATTCAAGCCATGATTATTAGATTGTGAACTTTATACATGTCATTTACCAAGGAAAAACTATGCAAGAAATCTTATACAATGTTCATTTGTGTTTATCTTGTGCCGAAAATTCCAAGCCAAAAGCAAATGAAACAAAGCCAAACAGAACCAAACAAAACAGCCCTTTATGACCTCCTTTTAACTCTTAAAACTAGTATATTTATGCCCCAAAAGACCCTTGGTATATGGGCTTTTGGTTCTAAATCTTTTATTCAAAAACTTGCTATTTTTCTCAAGTATTTTTACTCTCAATTTCATCGTTGTTTCAGCTGATTGTTCCTTATAAATGAGGAGCTAAAGCTCTATTTAATGCTGAAAAATAAGAGCCAAAGGTGGGGTATAGACTTGCACAAAAGTACAAGCCCACACCCCTACTACTTGAGTGTTTTTTGACTATTTTTCAGCATGGTACGGCCCTTTTTAGCACTATTTTCAGCCACTTAATTGCTCCCTAAAAGCTGAAAAATGTACAAGTAGGGCCCTCTAAAGGACACCCATTACTCATTATAGTAACTAGAAGGTCTAGGACCAAACTAGAACAACCAAAATCCAACTAAAACAGCCCCATACTAACTAAATGGAACCAAACTAACTTAGAATTGAACTAAAAGGTTTCCTAACTCCTAACCTAACTAAAAGTACAAACTTAACTAAATTATCTGAATGGATGGCTCCAACACATACCTAGACTCTCAAACTTCCAACAAATTTCATGCTTGAACATAATGAAAACTAAACAACATTGTGTGACTTTCTTTAAGTAGTGATCAAATTAGACAAAATATTCCCTAGCATACAAACTGGCAACCACCTTCATTATACACATTACAACTATGAACTAACAATCTAAAGAGTAAACAAGCTTCTTAGACTCCTGATCTAGGCAAAACAATTGAATTGTGACCCATTTCCATTTCTCTCTTTAATCCAGGAACACCAAGGAAAGCATAGGGCCATACATACATACATACATACATAGATATATTAAAACTAGCAGTGGATACATAAATGTTATTATCTATTGATAAACAGATTTCACGAGTTTAAGCTCAGGAGATAAGCAAAACATAGAAAAATAAAACATAAGCTTAATCTAACCCGTTGAACCAAGACATACCCAAAACTGCAGCGACGCCCTCGCCCCCACTATAACTGATTCAGTCCTCTCGCCAACATCAGCCACAGCATCGTCGAGCCACTGCCTTGGCACTGCTGCCGCTGTTCAGATCAGCCCTCGTACGCCACTGTTTTCAGCTTCCAAAATTGCTACGACGCCAATTGCTTTTTCAGTTTCGCCACTGCCTCCTCGCCTCTAAAAATCATTATCATAGCATCACAAGCCTCCCCACTATCCCTAAATACTGATACAAACGGCCCCCTCACAGCCCTCCAAAACAGCCTCGTCACAGCCCGAACCCCGCTGCCTAAAAACCATACCACAGATTCAACCACACACTACCTCCCTCTAAACTGAAACAAAATCTTTCCCATCTCCACAACAATAATCAAACAGCACCCCTCCGTCAATCAATCATCGCAGCCACCAAAATCAAACTCTCACCAGCCCTACTCCGTCCTCACCACAGCCCCATCCCCGACACCAATACACAGCCAAAACAGAGACAAAAAGAAAAGAAAATCAGAAGAAAGGAGAAGAAACAGAAACGGGACGAAAGGAAACGGGGAAACGGGTTTTGGGAGATGGGATACGGTGGGTGAAGGGGAAGGGAAAGAAATAAAGAAAAACTAAAAAAACTCACCGGAGTTGAAGTTTGACCGGACTTTGACCTCCGATCTACGCAAAACAGCTTGAAATTTGAAGAAACCAAGTTGAGAAATGGAATGGGGGGGGGGGGGGGGGGTCGAGATCTTTTGAATGATATATTTTTCTAAATTTTCCGGCCACCAGAGGTGGTGGCCGGCGGCGACCGAGTAGTGGCTCCACGGTGGAGCAACGGTGGCGTGGGATTCCGGCGGGGAGGGAGATTTTTTGACATAGTTTCCCCTAGTCATTGAGACTAAGGGGTGGATTGAGGAAAATGATATATTTTTTAGCATTATAAGGGATTAAGGGGATGAATGGGAACCATTGGATCAGATTTAATTCAATGGTTGTGATCAAAAGAATGTTGGACGGGCCATAGAGCAAATGGGCTGACGGGTCAAAGCATTGAGCTACATATTTTTTACATATAGCCATAAAAAGTCTACATTTACTTAACATACACACAATTAACTACCATGACAACCACATAGATTTATCACACTTATCACAATTTAAAATGTGAAATCACAATTAAACACGTAACAAGTAGTTAATTATTTTTTTTCAAATCTTACATCCAAATTAAAGACAATTTTAGTTAGAACAAACACTAGAAATCTAGAAAAAATTGACGAACCGTCCTAAAAATCTAGTACGACTATTTTGAGCAATTTATGAATTTTGGTGCCAAAATTTGGTGATTACAGCTGCCCCTTTTTGTTCGGGAACACAAAGAGTTTTCGGACAAAGAAGTAATCGACAACTAATTTTGGCTTTTCGGTTCTAGCCGAGAGCATGCTTTTCAAATAATGACCGTACCTTGAATTTCGGTTCTAACCGAGAACAAGACTACCTACATATCCCCGGACTAAGGAATCAGGTCAGTGTAGTTCCTCTCGTGCGGTAGCTGGGACTACCGCATTCAAACAGACACTAGACTCTTCTAGACTCACTAAGACAAACCCAAACACTCTAGACCACTACGACAGACTAGAGACTCTTCTAGACACACTTGGGGCTGATACTAGACACTCTTAGGCACACAAGGGCTGTCGCTGCTGGTCACTGGTTGCTTGCTGATTGGCGGTCATGGCTTCCTTACCATCTTTTTCCTTGTTGGCTTCTTAGCTGGTTCGTCTCGTGGGCTTGCCTTACGACACCTCCGTCGAGTCACCAAGGTCCAACCATCATAATCTTCCTCGAGCGATGCTTTTTTCATACTTTTCTCACACAGCTTTAGGGGAGAAAATGATCCTTTTGCTGGAACGGGTTCGAAGTCGCCAAACTTGATCATGACATCTTGCCCTTCAAATCCTTCAGTGAAGTTGCTGATCGCAATAGGGTCTTGTGAGCCAAAGGTGATGGAAACTTGGTTTGCATTTTCCTTTTCATCTTCGAGTATAATCTTCCCTTTGTCGGCCAACTCCATGACTTTGTCCTTAAAGACAAAATATTTTTCAAGAGAGTGACCTAAAAGCCGATGGTACTTGCAGTAGTTTGGATCATTTGTTCTTCCAGCTTCATTAGGACGCTTCATTTCTGGTAGCTCAATGAGCTTTAGTTCCAGAAGTTCATTGAAGATTGCAGGAACATCAGAATCAAGGAATAGGTATTCTCTATCTTGCATCTCTCTCAAAGTTGATTTCCGACCTGTCTTATCCTTGAAAGAAGTCGTCTTCACACTTTGTTTCTTGCTAAACTTTGTGGTGAACTTCACAGGTTTGGCATCAACATTCATGGACTCTTTGCTTTCAACCTTGGGTACCACTTTGCTCCATCTCTTAACTTCTTGCTTGTCTTTTCCCTTGCGAGGTTCGGTGACCGGCGGCCCTTCTTTTCTAGTGGATGCCATGCTTAGCTCCATATCATGAGCACGTGTTGCCAACTCTACAAAAGTCCTTGGCTTTATGCCTTGCAAGATGTAGCGAAGCCCCCAATGCATACCTTGAGTGCACATCTCAATTCCTGAAGCTTCACTGAGTCTATCTTTGCAGTTGAGACTTGCATTCCTCCATCGGTTGATGAAGTCAATGACTGGTTCATCCTTTCGTTGTTGCGTGTTTGTAAGCTCTATCATGCTTACGGTACGCCTTGTACTGTAAAAGCGATTGAGGAACTCATGTTCCAGCTGCTCCCAGCTATCAATTGAACCAGACTCAAGGTCTGTATACCAATCGAAAGCATTCCCTTTTAAAGAACGAACGAACTGCTTGACGAGATAATCGATGTAGGTTCTAGCATTGTTGCATGTCTCAATGAAGTGCGCAACATGCTGCTTTGAGTTTCCTTTGCCATCGAACTGCTGAAATTTTGGGGGTTGATAATCGATGGGCATCTTCAAGCTATCGATTCTTGTGGTGTATGGCTTTTCATATGTAAGAGAAAACTTGGAAGAAACCTCTTACTTGTCCTTGATTGTTCCCACAATGAACTCCTTCAGTTGGTCAATTTGAATCACCCCATCAGCAGAAACTTGGATTTCCTTAGCAGGTGTTATTTGCTTAGCTGGAGAATTAATCACCTCTTGAACTTCTGGATGTTTTCCTGGTGCATGGCTAGATTCTCCCTCCATCAAGTTTTTCATCTTGTTGATGCGGGCGTCTTGATCCTTGACATAGTTTGATAAGCTATCAATCGCCTTTGTCAAGTTTGCAAGTTGTTCCTCCATTGTTAAAGTATTAGTTGTCATGGCATGCACTACTGTTGGAGATGATGGAGAATAACATAGATTCTCCCATAGATTGATCTTTGACTGGAATGACCCGCGTGGCGTGGTTGGAGAGGACCCAATGCTTGAAACTTCATCGTCTTTTTTCGCTGCTGGACTTCTGGATCTGCAGAGCCTAAGTCGATCCAAAGTGTTTTCAACAATCTTACTGATATTTCCCCCTTTTTCCAATGGCTCAGTAGATGATCCCGCTTCTTTGGAAGATGAAGAACCGAAAGTTGGAGTTGATGCAGGCGGCACCTGATGTGCTTGTTGTCCCATCAAGTTTGCTTTGTTTCTTGTAACTGGTCCGAAGCTTCCTTTAGTAGCATTCATGCAGCTTTGAACCTGAGAAGAGAACTTGGAATTGGCATCAAGGTCATGAGGCCAGACAGATTTTGCAACAACAGATTTTGAGTTGGTGTTCTTGGAAGCCATCTGAATGTTGCTGAACTTCGTGAGTTGAAAAGTTGAGATGAGAGGTAGAGATTTTCCCACTGGGCGTGCCAGAATTTGTAACAACTAAATTCGCGTCAAGAAAATAAATATCGAGACAAGAAAATATTGCATTTATATTTTATTTATCAAAATATGAGTGTTACAATCTCTAGAATTCCTCTGATTCGTCTTTTCAAAATAATAACTTCAAGAGTTTTTGAGCTTGAGCTTGATCTTGAAGTTTGGACTTGAATTTGGATTTGATCTTGATCTTGACTTGATGAGTTCAAGGGCTTTGGAGCTTTGTCTTGAACTTGGTCTTGATCTTGAACTTGTACTTGGATTCAAGGGCTTGAAGCTTGATCTTGAATCTTCGTCTTGATCTCTAGAACTTGTAGAGAAATATTTGGGTGCTTGCAGCTTTGTAAAAATCTCTTACTTTGATCCACGAGCTCTTTCTTGATTCTTGTTATGGATTCTTGCTTCTGATTTCTTCTTATTTCAAATGAGAGATTTGACCCCTTTATATAGATATGGGGTGGAGTAGCCACCAAGAAACCCTGACGGGTCTTGGCCCGTGGACCGGCCAATCAGATTTAAGCATTGACTAGGCCATATTTGATTGGCCATAATATGTCACATGTCCACATGACGTATTTTCATTGGTCTTTGGATTTGACTTGGATTGCCACATCATTTGACGTGTGGCATGATCCAATTGGCTATTTCATTTGACTTGGCGCCACGTCGCTTGCACATGTGGCACTGATTTGGGCCTTTAGGATAAGATGATATCCATTAACAATTCATAAAGAAATTATTAATTATTTAAGCTCTCCTATTTTTAATTATTAAAGCTTACAACATAAAGAAATGTACTTTTATTCATAAAATATGTGAGTACAATTCTGGTAACCCCTTGATTCTTCTCTCATATTTGTTATCCGTAATTCGAGGGCCTTAGCGACGTATTTCTCGAACGTAGGATGATTTACATCTCCTTGTTGTATTTGATGATCAAGAAGAAGCTAGAAAGACATATTTGGTGTCTGTTTTGTGATCTCTTGACATTTTTGAGATATCTTCTAAGGGAATATGTGACCTCTTTTTATAGGTGTGATCTAAGGTTTTGAGTGGAGTAGCCTCCAAGAAAATCTAATAGGTCCACCTTGTAGAAGCTCTAATTTTGATAAATTTTCGGTGTCTACAAATGCCCCCACTTCAAGTCTTGTTTGAGTTGGAGATGCGAAAACAAGATTTGAAGTATTGGAGATCTTGCCCCCAGATTTTGCCTCCATTGTTGTAGACTTGCTTTTGCTTGTGAGAGAAGAGATGAAGGGCAGAATTGGTCCCACCAAGCATGCCAACTTGCTTTTGCTTGTGAGAGAAGAGATGAATGGCAGAATCTGTCCCACCGGGCGTGCCAATTTGTTTGCAATAAAATTTGAGCAATTACAAACAACATAAAGAAATGTACTTTTATTCATAAAATATGTGAGTACAATTCTGGTAACCCCTTGATTATTATCTCTTATTTGTTATCCGTAATTCGAGGGCCTTAGCGGCGTATTTTTCGAATGTAGGATGATTTACATCTCCTTGATGTATTTGATGATCAAGAAGAAGCTAGAAAGACATATTTGGTGTCTGTTTTGTGATCTCTTGACATTTTTGAGATGTAGAAGCCCTAATTTTGATAAATTTTCGGTGTCTACAGAGGTTACACATTATAATTAAACAAAATTAATCGGCCTTGTTTAATTGAAATACCACCAATTAAACGAATATCACAAGTTAAAATAAAATCTATCTACAAATCCTAGATAATGATGCTCATTTTAATATAGAATAAGAACACATTGTTACTGCACTTTTTATTTTTGAATTGTGGCTCAAGTCCAATGATCAGCACTAAACTCATATATTAGAACTTCAATGGATTCAACCTTTACATTTTTTAACAATGGTAGATGTGAGGATTTTGTGGCACCAAAGTTATTGGCCAAAGTTCAGCCAATATCGCCTTTGTAGACCTCATTGTTTTGGAATACTTAGTAGTGTGAGTGTGTGACATGCAATATTAAAAAATTAGGTGCATCAACAGCTCAGAATTTCATGGCAATAAGAGAATCAAAATTTCACAAGTAAGATGCAAAGGTTGATGTATTATGATAGAATACAAAGTACCTTATCTTAGTTATTCATATTCATTATATAATTAGTCTATAAGGGAGTCTCCTCTTTTTAGTTTAGGGGTACTATTAAGATTAAGATGTACACATATTTTGTACTCAACAAAACTACCATCTAGAGTACACATGTGAAGCTAAGTAGTTCTCTGAAAATTAAAAAAGAAAAAAAAATACTACTAAGAAGGAAGCGATTATATAGCATAGGAATGTGGTTTAACAGAAGCAAACCTAGGAACTGAACACAGCGGAAGCACCATAGTCTTTGACATAGATATACCAAGTTAAAAATATAGATTTACATAAGTTTCGAAAGTATATATATATATATATATATATATATATATATATATATATATATATATATATATATATATATATAAAAGATACTCTTTTTGTGTTACAGGTGTCGGTTCCCCTACCAAAGAGAGGCTAGGTCCGCCTCTGCAGTTTAAGATAGGAAGTGAAAGAAGAACAGGTGGTTCCTCGGAAGGAACCTTCCTCCTATAAAGTAAATAATTTTTTGTAAAATTTTGAGCATTTTTTGATATAGTCTTAAAGTGCCAAGCACTTTTTTTATAATTTTAAAATTTTAAATATTTTTTTAACATATTGAAATTTTGAGACATATATCCCTTGTTTTAGGAATCCGGCGCACTATCCCGCTAAATGCAATCAATCTTCTCCAAACTTAGGGTTCTATTATTTTATCGAAAAATTCATGTTACCAAAGACGTAGTGCTGGCGCTGCTGGGAGGGAGGACTGAAGAGCTTCGCCATACATTGACGTTAGCGACGAGCCGGTGGTACCAACAACGACAAAGACGTCTGCAACGAGTTGGTGGGAGGGGAGGCTAGTGAGTTAAGCCACGAGGTGACGTCGGCAACAAGCAAGTGGAACAGAAGACTGGTAAGCTTAGCCACTAGTTGATGTTGACGACGAGCTAGTGGTACCAACGATGACAAAGTGATGCCGGCGATGAGTTGTTAGAAGGGGAGACTGAGCTTAGCCACAAAGTGACATCGGCAATGACCTGGTGGAAATGGTGATGTCGGCAATGACCTGGTGGAAATGATGACGTCGGTGACGACCTGGTGCCGGCTGGTGGTAGCAGCATAGCTGCGTTAAAGCTAGTCATGAAGTGCAAAGTGATGACGAAGTGGGATACATATTGGCAAGTGATGACGAAGTAATAACAATTTAGCCTTAGTCATTTGTGAAATATATATAGCATTTTGTCTTACTTATGAATAAATGTGGCGGAATTTTCTTGATCTGTATTTCATTTGGATTATTGTAGATGAACAAAATGATAATAGACGGATTATTTCGGCTCACTTATGAATAAATATTGCCTGATTGCCTTGATTTTATATTTTCATATGTATTTTGTGGATGGATGATGTGAGGATAATTTGACCTCATGTATTTGCAAAAAGTACAAAGTATTTTTCTCATCATATAAAGGAGTACGACTGATTATCGTTAATTCTATATATTAGCACTTGAAGTGTTATTTTTGTGGATGTGCAAAGTGAGACCTATTTTGCATCATTTATTTACAGAATGGACATAAATATTTTGGTTCACTATATGAATAAATATGGACTTATTGGCTTTGTAGGGAGCAGTGATATTTTGTTAATTACGACTTCACTAAATATAAAAAGGTGAGATGACATTTTTGTAATTACGGCTTAACTTGGTGCGATATCATTTTTCTAATTACAAATTCATTAAATGTTAAGGATATGTTGACATTTTACAATTATGGAACATGCTCAGCGCCAAAATCATTTTTACCTATTTGTGTAAATCAGCCAAAAGTAAGACCACACTTCTTGGTTCATTACTCAATCCAATCTATAGAAACTAATAGAAGCCCACTCCTTATATTCTCCATGAAATTTTGCACTAGATAGCCTTTCGGTGCTAATCAATGAATAGCCAGCAATTGATAAATTTTAACAAGGTAAAAATGCGAAAAGGTTTAGAAGTAGCCAATGAAAATCTCAAGACATTTCCTTGAGTTTGAACTGAAATCTGCAAAAAGAATTCTGGTAAGCCCACTCCTTGTATTCTTTGTATATTTTGGACTAGGCAGCCACTTTTGAAGTAGTAATTGATGAATAGCTAGAAATTGTTAAAATTTCACAACATAAAATGCAAAAAGGTTTAAAAGCGGCCAATGAATCTCAAGACATACCTTGAGTTTGAACTGAAGTCTGCATTCTGGAGTTCATTTTAGGATTTTCCCCTATATCTCATTTCAAATCCGAAACCAAGCCATGTTATTGTCATGGTTCATAAAGTTTCCACTACCTATTTTTCGAAAACTTGCTATGTGATTATTCGTCAACAACTTTGCAAATGCTGACTTTTGTCGATTAGCGCTCTAGAGATGATATTCTTCAAAATTTATGGTACTACAACAACAACAACATATCCAGTATACCCAACAAATGAAGTATGAGAGGGTGAGATGTACGGAAACCCCTATCAAGGTGGAGAGACTGTTCCGATAGACTCTCGGTTAGGAAAAATATATTAGAAAACACGTTTGAAAATCAAGTCAGGTATATCCTGCTAAAGTAATATTAAAACTAAAGCATATCCAAAAGAAACAGATAATAATAGTAGATATAAAGGCGAAGATTAAAGTGGAAATCGTCTATATATGCATAATACTACATCTACTAAGGGAAAAGATACTCGACTACTACCTAAACTTCTACCATAATCCTCGATCTACACGCTCCCCTATCTAGGGTCATGTCCTCGATGATCTCGATCTAGCCATGTCCTGTCTAATCACCTCGACCCAGTTCTTCTTCGGTCCACTTCTTTCTCTCCATTGACCTAGTACTGCCAAACTCTCACACCTCCGTACCAAAGCATCTACACTCATCCTTCTCATGTGTCCAAACCATCACAACCTTGCTTCTCGCATTTTCTCAGCCGCTAGGGCCACGCCAACCTTGTCACGAATGACGTCATTCCAAATCTTCTCCATCATAGTGTTTCCACACATCCATCTAAGCATTCTCATTTCTGTTACGTTCATCTTCTCTCATTGTGAGAGTTCTTTACTGGCCAACACTCTGCCTCATATAACGTAGCTGGTCTAACGACCACTCTATAGAATTTGCTTTTAAGCTTAAGTGACATTCTTTTATCACTTAGTACACTGGAAGCGAGTCTCCACTTCATCCAATCTACTCCTATAGGGTATGATATCATCAATAATTTCACCATTATCTTGGATGATTCAGTCAAGATATTTTAGAATTTATGGTATTCATCTTCTAAAAATTTACAAAAATAGAACGCCACGCTTTTTAGGTGATTGCTGATAGCCATCAATTGTTAAATTATCACTTAAAATGCGGAAAGGTTTAAATTGTAGCCAATTATAATTTTTCAAGACAATCCTAAGTTTGAATTTAAATATCGGGGTTATGTCGTGGAATTCATTAAAAAAAATACTTGGAGTTTGGACTAAATTGTAGGATAAATCAGAATTTGTATCTTATAGTTCAATAACTTTTGAATTCATTTCAATCTCTAGTACTTTTTCCAATAGCTTATTTTAAACTCGGGAACAAATCAACGATAAAGTTTTCACCGATTAATTTTCAAAAACTTTCTATGTAATTATCTGTCAATAACTTTGCAAATGCTGATTGTTTGTCGATTAGCGCTTCAAAGGACTATTCATCAAAATTTCTTGTATTCATAAAAAATTTTCAAAAACTTTCTATGTAATTATCTGCACTCTCACATTTTTGCTCCTTCAAGAAAACTCTTTGATTTTAGCCCCCACCATTAAAAATTTGAAGCCTGACCTGGGTTCGTCATAACTCGCTGAGCTTTATTGCAAGTTAGAACAACTCATCGGGAATTAGGAAAAACCTCATGTCTACTCCTTATAACTTGTTGTATAGTAACTTATGACGACCAGTGTGAAGTTAGGCAAAATATCTTTGTCGGGTCGTCATAACTTGTTGTGCCTTATAACAAGCAGTTTAACCATGGTACTTTATAGTAACAAAGTTTGGCAATCGTTAGGGACTTTCAGCCATGGTACCCTTATCTTTCACCCATTGCACCCTTATATCTTTCATACATGGAAACCTTATATCTTTAACCTATGGTACCCTTTAAAAGATCGTACTTTTTACCAGCTTGCTTTAAAAAGGTTGTATTTTTCATGCATGTACCCAGCTTTTTACATTGTAATTCTGCATATTGTCAGAATTGGTGCCTAAATCACATACTCCCTCCGTCCCAATTTATGTGGCACTTTTCGCTTTTCGAGAGTCAATTTGACTAAACTTTGAAGCTAAATTGGATTAGATTAACTCAATATCTTAACACTAAAATTTATATTTTTGAAAACTACTTGAAACGTACTTTAAGTTACAATTTTTCTCATATTATTTTGGTGAAAAAATACGTCTTGAAATGTTGGTCAAAGTTCATGCAGTTTGAATCTCGAAAAGCGAAAAGTGCCACATAAATTGGGACAGAGGGAGTAGCAAATTCCTAGCAAGACTTGGCGGGATTTTTTGGATCTTCAGCAGTTTTAATGATCTGCTTCTCTCAAGATTTGCGCGCATGAAAGCTGCTGAGCGTTAATTCTTGTTCTTCTTCAGCCAAAACACCTTTTGGTTGCTTTTCTTCCACTCTAATTGGTGAAAGGTAAAAGGATTAAATCAATTTTGAATTAACTGTCCGACATAATTTCAAAAGCTAGCTCAAAAAATAAAATTGACCTAAATCGTCGTCAAACTAATGTAAAAAACTTCATTCTATATGTAACCGTGATTAGACACATGGAGCGTGAATAACATGCAATATCTCTAAATATTAAAAGATACAAAAATAGGTTAGATTTACGTATTTACCTTGAAATATTATTTACTTCTGATCTTTGTTATGTTTTTTGTACAAATATAAGCCTGTTGTTAGCTAATTAGCTAAATATATCCCTATGTCTAATGGAGATCCATGTATCACCACCTTGATTAAACCTAATTTTAGTCTCCCCCTCCCGATACCTTCCTTTCTACCCTCACCCTCATGTCTTCTTCCACCACTGCAAAAGTCAATAATTTTTTAAGCATAATGGCTGCATATGAGAAACATCCTTCAATTTTTTTAAACAAATATATACCTTCACCACCGGCCACAATCTTTTACCATAAAAAGTGCTTCCAAATATTTACCAAGTGTCCTGAGATTTCAACTACAATCTTCAGCAAAAATTTCTAGCAAAGCTTAATCAAGATTCAGATCGAAATATGTACAATCACTTTTATCTATCAAAATTTCTCAAGAACTTCTTTTAATGGAGGTTTTAAATTCTTTTTCGTGTAAAAAAAAATCAGTAATAGTAGCCTCCAATTCAGCCTACTTGTCTCACCACAAATCGAGTTTTTGATCAAAGAACCGATTTTCAAAATATAAAGAACATAAACTTCTCTTCACTCTCTGGATAGAGAAACTCCAACATCTCTCTACTTTCAAACCCAGCATTTAATAAAGCCTTCAACTGTCAATATTCCGGTCACCTGCTTTAATGCAGGAACCAAACGTTTTCTTCAATGAAACTATTCCTATTCCACCTAAACCACCAGACGAGTTCACTCCCCAACATGATTCGGACTCTCCAACACCTAGTTTCAGAGAAAAACTACTAGCTTTTGAGAGTTTCAATGATACCATCATGGAGAGTCCAAAACACCAAACCTCAGACTCCTTCCCTCTGCATGGATCATCAAGATTGCATAACCACTCTAAATGAAGGAGTTGATTCTATAACACTCTCCCAATCTGATAAAGACAGAATTTATGCTCCATGGAGATTTTCATTGATTGTCAAACTCTTTGGAAAAAAGTTCCCCCATCAATATCTTAGAACCAAACTGAAAGATCTATGGCGTCTCTCGGAGGACTTTCCATTGATAGATCTAGGCTATGACTTTTTCATTGCAAAATTTACCTCCGAAAATAATATGCAAAAGGTGCTTGCCAATGGACCATGGTTTATCCAAGGCCATTATCTCACAATCCGAAGGTGGGAACCAAATTTTGTTGCAGGACAGGCGCAGCATCTACATACTGCAATATGGGTTAGGTTGCCACAACTTCCGACAGAATTTTATGATAAAATCATATTAGGTAAGATTGGAAACATCATCGGAAAATTACTTAAAGTGGATATATGTACTAGTTCGGCTTTGCGTGGTCGTTATGCTAGGCTCTGCGTGCAAGTACCATTAGGGAGACCAGTGAAATCCAGCATCATGATAGGAGATCACAAACAAGAAATTCAATATGAAGGAACAGGGGTGTTATGTCTCACATGTGGTCATTTGGGTCATAACAAATACACTTGTCCACAATTTAAACAAATACAGCAGCATCCAGGCCTTGAACAAACAAACGACTCGCAACATCAACAGTCTTCCAGCTTATCTTCACCTATACACAGTGATGCTATAGACTCGCGGTGGCAAATAGTCTCCTTTCCAAGGAAACCAAGGAAAGTTACTCAACAATCAGGTACCAAAGTTTTACATACGCAGCAAGGTGCAGGTATATCTCCTAAATCTTCAACTATCAAGTTTACTCAGTACAATAGATCTACTACTTCTGCTAAGCCTGATAAGCCTAATCTTAGTCATAATTTTAATTCCACAAATCAGGTTTTGTCCAATACCTATAATAATAATAATAAATTTAGTCAGTTGGAAAACCTAGCCAATGATGATTCTCTGCTTTCTGATACCACTGTCTATGATGACAGGGAATTACAAATTGAATCCCACCCCCACACATCAGGTCTGAGTATAATACAAAAAGAGGCGCGTGAGGTGGAGATAAAATCAGTCCAATCATTGGATATGCAAAACGAAAAAATAAATAATACTAAACAAAATAAAAGTAACAATTATAAAACTCAAAATTTAGCCACATCACCTTTACATGCAGACACTAATATGGTGGATATTGCCACCTCAAATATTTCCAAACCAATGCAAAGCCACTTGGCAAAAACAAATGGCAAACTTTGCATGCAGTTACCAAAACCTAATGATTATATAAAGGCGATGCCCAATCAGCCTACTCCCATGCAAACTCAAGAACACTCAAAAGATTTTCACAACCCCCAACAATTCAAGTCTACCCCTTTATCTACCTCCTCTGTCATTCATGTATCCAGTTTATCATCGTCAACAGAGGAGGAGAGTCCCTCTAATCCCAGTGATCAGAAGGCTACAACACCCAAGAATGAACAATCAACCACAAAACAATCTCTTCCCACCACCACCACCCCCTCTCATCTTTGCCACAGCCCCACTGAACCCAAACCATCAACCAATGTCGTGGTTAGAACAGGGTCTCATGGGCCAGGCAATCTCCTTTACGATGGACCTGAATGGACAGGAACTGATCCTCCTTGTCCAAAATCCCATGTTCCTAGCTCAATTAATTACGGAGGGAACGCGAATGGCGATGGACAACTACATAAACCACATGTGGTTAATGAATGTCTTGAACCCCCTGGCTCCGGCTATAGCACCAGCTCTCTTTCAACAGTTGCACAACCAATGGAACTTACCACATCACTTCAACCCAGTGATGAATGTACCAAACCCACAGGACTTACCCTTTTTCCATCTTCAAGACCCCAATGCCCTACCCATCTTCTTTCCATGGCAGCCTCAACCAGTAAATCCACAACCACCACCACCGGCTCCCATGCAACCACCAATGAATCAACCACAACCACAACAAATGAATCCTCAAATGAACCAACAGCCCCATCAGGAGGACCTTCAAGTGAATCCACAACAGAACCAACAACCTCCTCTGAACCAAGTGCACGAGGGCCCTCAAGAAATGATGAACGAGGAGGAAGCCCCTCCACCTCAGCCAGAACTAGACGAGGAGGAGGAAGAGGTGGTGGAAGGGGAACCAATCCAAAGTCCCAGGGGGTCACTCACGGAAATTTCAAAGTTACAGGTGGCAAAAGTCATGTTATTTCCAGAGTTGGAAGACAGGAAATATATCATGCTTTTACCACCAGCTCTGCACAAATCCTCCTTGGACATTCGTCCGACAGTGAACAGGGATGCGGGCAAGTACGCAGCAGTCTTGAATCCCACAATTGCCAGGAATCATCTTTTGGCCAAGGAAGCGGGGGTTCATTTGAAGAAACATCAAACAAACCCGATCACCATGAACAGTCAAACTAGCTTCATTTTCTGGAACATAAGAGGAGGCAATAACCCTGATTTTAGAAGGAATTTCGATGAGCTTATTAGGACCCATAATCCTTGTCTACTAGCTCTGGTTGAAACTAAAATGGTGTGTCATGTTGCTATTAGAAACTGCTACCACTTTGATCAAATGGTTGATATCCCAGCTATAGGAAGATCAGGAGGAATGGTTGTGCTTTGGAAGAACTCTCTACTCTCTTTATATGATATAAGAAAAGAGGATCAATCTATCCATGCAATGATCAAGGTACTTCCAAATCACTCCCCTTGGCTATTATCTATAGTTTATGGTAGCCCTAGACTAAGTGATCGTATCTGCTTATGGGATAATATAACCAGAATGTATGATATATATAAAGGCCCATGGTTTATGGGGGGTGATTTTAATGATGTGTTAGCCCAAGAGGAGAAATGGGGGGGGGGGGGGCAGGCCTGTTAATTTGACTAGGATGACTAGATTTGCAAGTTGTATGAACTATTGTAACTTACAGGACATGGGTTTCAAGGGTAGTAAATACACATGGTCAAATCATAGGAGGAGGCCTAGAGGTTTGATTTTAGAAAGACTAGATAGGTGCTTTGCTAATGATAGTTGGCTGGAACAAAATACCCTAATGTTTCTATAACTCATTTACCAAAGACTCACTCGGATCATACTCCTCTTCTTGTTACCATCTTAAAGGCTCCTAATGTTAATTTGAATAAGCCTTTTAGGTTAGAAAAGTTTTGGTGTGATGATCCGGAATTTAAAAATCATGTTGATAGAATTTGGACAGTAAACCCTCTCCAAGATGCCATTCCCCAATTTAATACCATTATAAAGGAATGGGCTCATTAAAAGTTTGGTAATGTTATTCTTAATAAAAAAAAAGGCTTTTAGCTAGAATTGGAGGCCTTCAAAACTCTCCTCATTATACTACTAGTAACTTTCTTCAGCAGCTTGAGCAAGATTTAGTTAGACAATATAATAACATCCTAATTATGGAGCAGGACTACTGGAAAATGAGATCCCGAATAGACTGGTTAAATGAGGGAGATGCTAACACTAGATTCTATCATATTAATGCCATTAATAGAAGGAGAGTTAATAAGGTTCACTTTTTTAAAGATGATAATAATAATTGGATAGATTCTCATGATAAACTACTGGAGCATACCCTTAACTACTTCCAAAATATGTTCACTACACATCATGAGTACACTAAACTAGTGGACCTTTCAACATCTCCTACAAGTTCTCACACCTTTGATCTATCACCTTTGGATAGACCACTGTCTGATCATGAAATTACCAAGGCGGTATTCTCGTTTAAACCATACAAGGCTCCGGGACCAGATGGTCTCCATCCTTTTTTCTACCAAAAATATTGGAACTTAGTGGGTAAAACTGTTCTCAGATTTTGTCATCAAGTTTTCACGACTAACACCATCCCTGAATCTATAAACCTCACTTCTCTATGTTTAATCCCTAAATTTAATAATGCTAATGAGCTCAAAAATTTCAGGCCTATTGGTATTTGTAATACGATTTATAAAATAATTTCCAAAATAATTGTTAATCGTATTAAGCCCTTTTTAAACGACCTTATTAGCCCTTACCAATCCAGTTTTCTTAAAGGTCGTCGAACTTCTGATAATGCTATTCTTATTCAAGAAATTATGAACCATTTTCAGAAGTTAAAGGGTTCAAAAGGGAAAATGATCCTCAAAATAGATTTAGAAAAAACATTTGATAGATTGGAGTGGTCTTTTGTCCATCGAACTCTAAAATACTTTAAATTTCCACCCAATATCTCTAAACTGATCTTATCATGCCTCTCTACTAGCAAAATTGCTATTATGGTTAATGGTACTTTAACAAACTACTTTTCTCCCACAAGAGGTATTAGACAAGGCGATCCTACGTCCTCTTATATCTTCATCCTGTCGATGGAGCTTCTTTCAAATCTTATCAACCATTATGTAGACTACGCTTTATGGGACCCAATCCAAATTTGTCCCAATGGTCCCATGCTTACTCATTTATTTTATGCGGATGACCTTACTATAATGTCGCAGGCTAACCTGAAATCTGCAAATTCTATAAACCAATGTTTATCTCTATTCTGTCAATACTCGGGCCACAAGGTTAATACAACTAAAACAAAATTATTATTTTCTCCCAACTGTAGTCCTGATCTACGTCATTCTATTACTCAAGTTCTACACTATAATGTTAGCTGCTCATTTGGAAAATACCTTGGTTTTCCTATTCTAAATCACAAACCAAAGGCTTCTAATTTCCAATTTATAATTGATAACATGAACTCAAGATTAGCATCTTGGAAGTCAAATTTTCTAACTCTGGCTGGTCGTGTCACCCTTACTAATGCTACATTAAATACTATTCCAAACCATGCCATGCAGTACTTGCAGTTACCCACAAAAGTCCTCAACTTGATTGATAAAATCCAACGGGACTTTATTTGGGGAAGTACAACTAACCATCGTAAAATACATTATGTTAGTTGGGATACCATCACTCAGCCTCGAAAGGGTGGGGGCCTAGGGATAAAAAAGGCTGCTCACAAAAACAGTACCATGTTAGCAAACCTTTCTTGGAGATTATTTTTAAACCCCTTGTCACCTTGGGCATCTGTACTCCTCAAAAAATACTGTTTTAATAGTAGACCATCACCTCCATCCTTTATTTGGAAAAATATCCAATCAGGCTGGTCTTTGTGCAAAAAAGGGCTTGGGTGGGATATTGGCAGAGGAGACTTGGTAAATTTCTGGTTTGATAAATGGCACCCACATCTTCCTCCACTACGCTCTATCTTACATGGCCCGTTACTACAACATGAGGAAACTTTGAAGGTTTCTGATATAAAAAATCAACATACTTGGGATTTACACTCCATTTCCTATACTCTCCCTCCCTCTATCATGAACTCCCTTATTTCTATCCCATCATCTGAACTGACCCAGGCAAAAGACACACCCTATTGGGCTTTGACTTCAAATGGTCTCTTCTCTACAAGATCCCTATATCCATTTTTATCAACTGCACCATCTTCTACCCTCAATTTTGATTGGATATGGAGAATTAATACACTTCCTAAGATAAAATACTTACTTTGGCAGATCCTACATAATCGCCTCCCAGCAAAATTTTATCTCCATAAAATTGGGTTACCACTTAACCCTCATTGCAACATATGTCAGCAAATGGAGACAATTGAACATATCTTCATCACATGTCCCATTGCTTCCATCTTCTGGAATACGTTCAATCTCTCTATTGCTCCATCAGATTCTACTAATCATTGGTTGACTCATCTATGGAAAACTTACAATACTTACAAACTCCCTAATACATACTTAGTATGGTCTGACTTCTTTCCATTTGCTATATGGTATCTATGGATAAATCGCAACCACAATGTATACCATAATACTCAACTCCCCGTATCTCCAACATTAGTTACTATGCGTGCGCATGAATATAAATTCCTTACGACCAAGAGGTCATCTAGCCTCACCAATATTAACATTAAAGTCTCATGGATACCACAGGCTCCAAACTATCTCAAATTGAACATTGACGGTGCTTATAAAAGCACACAACACTGTGGAGGCATAGGTGGTGTGTTTCGTGATAATCAAGGAAATTGGGTACTTGGTTTTGCAATGGCTTTGACTGCACGCTCTCACACATATATGGAGCTGTTGGCTCTTCATAAGGGTCTTCAAATCGCAGCAAGTAGAAACATCACTCAGCTGGAGATTGATACAGACTCCATAGAAGTTCTCCAACTATTGGATTCTGTTAACACAACCTATGCTAATATTATTCTTGATTGCAGGTACGCTCTTTTGAAGTTGGGGAATCCAGTGGTACGACATACCTTCCGTGAAGGAAATCTGGTGGCTCATATTTTGGCAACACATGCTCTCAGTATGCAGCATAGGAATAGATTAGTTTTGTTTCCTACACCACTGGAGCATTGTCTGGATGCAGTTCATCATGATATGGCTCTAACTACAACTAATAGGACTATATCTACTAATATTTGTAATGACTTAGTATCTTTTGGTAATATTTCAGTACTCCACAACAATGTCATGGAGTCTTTTGCTACTACTTATGCTGATCGTACTAGTAATAATGCTTCTGAAGCTACTACTAGTACTACTAATGTAATGTTACCTTAGTATTAATAATATATCAATGTTACCAAAAAAAAATATATATATATAAAGAACATCAAACTTAATTTCGATGAGTGCTAGGTTCTTAAACTTTTCCCACGACCTTCAATGGTGGTTTCCATCTTCATACATCAAATTCTGAAATAAGTGTTAAAACGTTCCTAGTAGTGCGGTCCTTTCCCAAGCCCTACATAAATGTATGATGCTTTGTGTATCAGACTGTTATTTTAAAGATTCAATTAAATACCAGCTACTGGATTTTCAGGAGCTTGGAACAACAATCCAATGACATACAACAAATTTTCAGATTCAGAAACTCTGGGACCTAAAAATTGTAATTTTGAGACATTCTTGACTACTTCTTAGGTACATTTTTTCGTGGCTCTTGCTCTTATTTGAATCAATTTTAGGTGAAATCTGATATGAAAATTGATGGCTTTAATATTTTCTTAATTCTTAATATATTGATTGGAGCAATTGCCGTAAAATTATTTGTGGAGGTATTAGAGTGTGGAAAAAGAAATGTGAGCGAAAGAGAAGGCGGTAGGCAAGGGAATTTAAAGCTAGTTTTAATTGAGGTGGTGATCGATCTGTTAGACTTAGGGGTAAATTAAGTTACTTTGTTAACAACGTGGATATCGTTATAAATTCACTTATTTGTGTGGATGACCACTACTCACCATTATTCAATTGTAACCTATGATTTACTACCCCACTTTCTCCTACTTAATTCCTCCCCACTAAGTGACCACTAATTCCTTATTAAGTCACTACTTAATTCTTGTAACCTTTGGGTTGAATTGTAACCTATGTATATGTATCCTATAAATAGAGCACATTTGGCTCTATGGAAGACACACTTGAAACACTTTGAGAATAATACAAGTTCTTCCTTCTCCTCTCATATATTTTATCATGTTCTTGCACTACTTTACTATTAGTTTTACAACACATTATCAGCACGAGTCTCTATTTTATTACACGATTTAGAAGAAATGAAAAGCAAATTATGATGCAATTGATAGAAGCCAACGTTCTGGTTGCTAACACAAGATAAGTTTTTTTTTAAAAAAAAAAAAATCATTAATATTATGGTTTTTGTTAATCTCAAAATTAATAGTACCCTATTTTCATTTTGTTTTATAACACTTTAAATTGTGGAAACCTTTCACTGAATACAACTTTTGTCTATTCTTCCATTGTTTGGTTGATTTTGTAGCTATCCTTTGACAACAATTTAAGGGTGCATGGCCTCGCAACATGACATTGTAGATCAGTTCTACTCATGTTTCAAGGTAAACTGCTTGTGAGAGCAAACATGTATTATGTTGTATGGTTAATATTTTACTCTCACATGGATATATGGAATGAAACAAACATGGTAACTTTTAAAGAATGTTTCTTTGATTTATAGTTGGGTAAATTTTTGTACTCTTGGTAAGTGGAAATCGGAGAAATACTGCTTATTTTTTCTTATGATCTTTACCCGATATATTAGTGTTATATCATTGATACACGATTACAATACTATGTTTCAATTACACGAAGCATGAGTACCTTTGAGTATTGTACTTCAAATCGCATCATATGTACACACTTTGGCCTATTATGCCATTAGTTAAGGGTAAGACGTCATATTTAACTCCCTATGCATTATGGCATAACACGCTTTTGCGATAATAAGATATTGATGGCATAATGATGATTGAGGCAAACTAAAGTATTATAAAAAAGATAAAGTATTTTTGATAAAAATCATGAAGCCCGTCCACTAAAAATGCTCCATTCATAGAGGTGAATGTGGGATCAATATATGCTCCATTCCCTAAGATGAATGTGGGAGCAAGACAGGCTCCATTCCATAAGGTGAATGTGGGAGCACAACATAATGCTCCATTCTCAGATGTGAATGTAGTAGCAATACATAATATGCCTGAAAGAAGGCAAATTATCATTATGTCTGAAAGAAGACACAACATAATATACCTGAAAGAAGGCAAAATATCTTAATGTCTGAAAGAAGACACAATATTTTATGTCTGAAAGAAGGCAAATAATTTTATGTCTAAAGATAATAATATAATTACCTTGATAGAGACCATGGATGTGGACGTGACAAGGGATGGCAAAATAGTTATCATTGTGAAATAAATAAGAGAACAATAAGGGTTCTCAAAAAGTAACCGTTCAAACGGTAAATATAATAATGCCCTCAATGTATCATATGAGCATGAGGCAAGTCCAAATGATTATGGTCCATTCCTTGTAGTGAATGAGACAATTCATATATATATATATATATATATATATATATATATATATATATATATATATATATATATATATATATATATATATATATATATATATATATGAATATAGACCCATTCACCGAAGTGAATGTGGCAATATGTGATACAATATCAAAACTCGCCTCCAGAAGAGGTTCGAGAAAGATGAATATGGACGTGCCCATGCGTGGTTGATAAAGTACCACAAGTCACCTCTAGAAAAGGTTCGACTATAATAATTTTATTATTTATTGTGGCATAAATGGTCATTGCTCTCGTACAGAACGTACACCATAATTATGTATTATTATGAATTATATAAGAACAAGTGAAGTAAGAAATTGATCTTGCCTATAATGATTTTACCATGAGAAAAATAATATGATTTTCTCCTTGAAATGAGATATTCACCATATGGTTGGTGTAATAAAATATATGGTAGTACAAAGCTATTTGAGTGCTCCGGAAGAGCCAAAATATTATTACCTGGAGGAATGAGATTGATGAAATATTTACTGTAGTATGTCTCAAAGAAACTTATTAAGTTTCAAATATATTTTTTCGAAATTGCTATCATATTGAGACTACAAATATGAGAAGATTTGATATCTTCATATTACTACAGTCATAGCGGGTAAGATATATGTATATAATAAAGGGTTACCCGCCTCTTCCTCCAATTTGTACCATATAAATATAAGAATATCGGGTGAGATATATATGCTTGAAAAGCTCCCCGTCTCTTCCTCAAGTTTGTACTACACAAAATATAAGTGTGGTAGAATCATATGTGCATGCCACAATAAACTTTTAGTTTATTATTACAAAGCCCATGCTATAGTAAATCAGAAGTTTACTAGATGATCAATTTATTACTTGGCGCGACCGGTTTGACCATCCCCGTTCAAATATGATGCACAAAATATATTGCGAATTCGCATGGGTATATACTGAAGAATCAGTAATCTTCAAGAATTCTCTTTGTGTTGCTTGTTCTCATGAAAATTATTAGACCAACTAAATTTGGGATCAGGATCCCCGCACTTCTGGAATGTATAAAAGGTGAATATGGGCCCGTTCACCTGCCATGTGGAACATATAATTATTATAAATAGATGCATCTATGATAAGGTCACATGTGCGTTTTATTACAAACCCGCAATGGTACTTGCGAGGTTAAGTATTTGCTCAAATAAATTTTATTATGAGCATATTTCCAGATTATGCAATCAAGACAAGTTATCTTGATAATGTTGGCAAACAAGTTTAGCATATTCATATATTAAAAGTCTCCAATTGCTAAACCATGCATATGAGAACAATGCTACCTAAATCAGGTAAAAGGTATGGTATATCCATAAAGCAGCACTTGTGCACGACATGCCATAAAATGAATTCCCCCTCATAATTGGTTCAGGGTCAGGAACCAAATATCTTCCATCTAATAATTTTAATGTGTGGTATATTATCAATTGCTCCACCGCAATGTACAAAGATGGATCCCATATAAAGTTGGGAACGAATGTTAGTCTGGCTAACATTAGGGGGAGAAATTAAAGCAGCTGAGGAATAAATAAATTAAATTATTATTTGATTATGATCCTCATATAAAGATAATGCAAGTCACTGCCAGACGCATTACTGACCCAAAGAAAAATATTATATTCCAGCTGCTAATGCTCCTGATGTCCTGGTGAGACAATCTATTTATGTAAATGAGTCTAAGGCACGCCTAAAGCGTGGTAGACCATTCGGTTCCAAAGGTAAAAGTCCTTGAAAAAGGAAAAGAGAAAATATTTGAGATGGTCAAATAAGGAGGCAGGCTCTAGAAGAGTCCACGACGTAACACTTCATAAAACCTCCTCATGAGAGGTTCAGGTACCTGAAAATTTATGAATGTGAAGAGATCTCAATATGTTATGTCGGATTGGGAACCGAGATATGAAATTATCGTCGACGATATCTTACATATATTATAAAGCTCAATATTTATATGATTATGAAGATTTTGAGCTTAAGTCTGTTAGGAATACAGACATTAAATTATTGGCCAAAAATAGCAAAACGCATTCAAGCAAATATTGATTTCACTTGTGTGACGTGAAGTTTTTGGACCTATAGTCCAATCACCTGAAGGTGCAAAGCCAGTGGTGTACAAAGATATTTTTGTGCAAAAATATTGTTAATAATGAGTCGTTAAATATAAAGAACGACTTGAGGCACAAAGATCTGACATTGATTATATGGAGCTATATTCTCCTTTGGTGGATGCAATCACCTTCAGGTATGTTATAGGTCTGGCAGTGCATGAAAGACTTGATATGCGTAAGAATGTTGGAACAGCCTTTTATATGGCTCATTTAGCAACAATATATTTATCCTTGAAGGATTCAAGATCCTAGAAGCATGTAAAGGTTCCCGGAAAACCTATTCAATGAAGCTTCATAAATATTTATACGGATTAAAACAATCCGGCCACATGTGGAAAAATTGCGTTTGCGAGCTTCTTGATATTGAAATATTATATTTTAGTGCAATTGGTGCGTTGAAGTATCTTACTAAATATACTCCACTGGTTATAACTTTTGTTATAAGCTTATTAGTAAGAGTGTTATAAATTCACTTATTTGTGTGGATGACCACTACTCACCATTATTCAATTGTAACCTATGATTTACTACCCCACTTTCTCCTACTTAATTCCTCCCCACTAAGTGACCACTAATTCCTTATTAAGTCACTACTTAATTCTTGTAACCTTTGGGTTGAATTGTAACCTATGTATTTGTATCCTATAAATAGAGCACATTTGGCTCTATGGAAGACACACTTGAAACACTTTGAGAATAATACAAGTTCTTCCTTCTCCTCTCATATATTTTATGATGTTCTTGCACTACTTTACTATTAGTTTTACAACAGATATATATTATATAGAAATTATAAGGGAGATTAAATATAAATAATATTTTAAAGTAGAGGGGGTATACCTGACCCTTTTCCATTAAAAAATACAAAGATGAGTTTGCTTGAGTTAACTTAAAAGTTAGCTCATTCAGGTGAAAACGTATCTGTATTGATTTTTACACCTAACCAATAAATACGTATAATTTAAGTATAATATATGTGCAACCCCTTAAACTTGATACTTTTTTTCATTTAGACACTTAAACTAAAGCCCTTCCTGTTTGAACCCCTGAACTACATCCCTTCGTTAAATCAACACGTTCCTCACATGTTTTGAAAAAATCTCTGCGCGTGACTACAAATGCTAATGACTTGTTAAACTTGTCCAATTAAAATATGCCATGTAAATTTATTGGCCACATCATGTTTTAATACGTAAAAAATACAAAAAAAGAAAAAAAAACCTCAAAATTTCAAAATCAAATGAATTGTGGCAAATGAGGTGACCAGCCGGTTCAATTTCTTGTCCTTTCGTATACCCTAACATATCTTTATTTTTATTGAAAACCACACCAATTTCTTATTCGTCTCAAACGTCTACTTCACAACTGAAGTTATTATTGTTCTTGGCTTGAATACGGGTTCGACTGTTGACGAAAAATGGAAAAATATCGATTTAAGTTTTTGGTTCATGAGTTTGTAGTAGTGTTCTGAGCTATGGTTTCTCTGTTTTATTGTTTATTATCATTTTACGGTTTGTTTGAAAGTAATTAAAAAGTTAGGATTTTGGAGATTTCAATTATAATAATTTGCTATTGTTTGGAGTTTTTTTAAGGATATGCATATCATTATTATTACAAATTTTCACCATGGGGGTAGATTTATAAAAGAACCAACTCTAGCATATGTCGAGGAAAATGAAGTCACAAATGTACCTATTGATAAAGACCATTTCTTCGAAAGGTTTTTATCCATAACTCCGAACTGATACCTCCTAAAGCGAAATAGGGAGCTAACCCACTATTGTCAGATTCTATTATAAAATTTTAAACGATAGTTGTTTTTTTATTAGTGGACTCTGATTCTAGATTATTATCTCTAGTTGAACACCTCAAACATGGTGACACTTTAGACCTTTATGTAATGCATGTTGTGATGAGTCAGTTGTTGCTGACATTGTGGTCCCGGTAGGTTTGCTAAGTGGGCTAGAAGTTAATGTTCCTTCGCTAAATATGATTAATACCAATGAAGGTGAAATAAATATGATGCAAATTATGTTGGTGAATCTCCAAAGCTAACAGAAACAAAGTTAGAAGAGAAGGGAGATCAGGGAGATGAAGTTGCTGGTCATGTCTCTGATCCAGATATCTCAAATTTTAGCAGTAGTAGAGACTCACAATAAAATGTTATTCCTAATAAACATGACTCTGAAGTCGATGAAGAGTAAAGAGCTGTTAGGCATGAGAAGAGAACATAACAACAGAGAAAAAAATCAACTTCTACGCAAGAAGTACCACTTAGAAAAGCTGGTATAGATGTGGGATTTGAGTATAATAAAAGGAGCAATACTGCTAGATATAAATGAAAGTTTTGTTGGGGGGGGGGGGAGGATTTCATTGATAGGTCAGATCTGGATAATGATGGTAGTAGAGATGAATTAGATCCAGAAGTTGTCAAGGGAGCCGATATACTAGCAAGAAGAAGGAGCACAAAATTGAGATATGGTATTGACGGTCATTTTTCTATTTTTTTAGCTCGACATGATTTTTGGAAATGCTTCTTACATTAGAAGGTTGTCACTGAATATATTGTACAAAATAAGGTTCAGTTAAAACTAAGACTAAATGAGAATTAAAGGGTCATGGTTAAATGTAAAGACAAAAAATACAAGTACTTGTTGTTTGCCAGTCTTCATTGATAGTGATTTCATGGTCAAGAATTATAATCTTGTACACAATTGTAACACTTTTAATAAGAACGTGCTTTGTAATTTTAAATATTTAGCAAATAAGTATAAGAACAAAATTATCTCACAACATTATATAAGGATCTGGGAGATGCATGAGTTGGTTAGAGAAGAACTGGGTTTGTATATAGGCAGGTCTGAGTGTCAACGGGAAAAATAAGTATTATGCATGAGTTTATGAGAGATTGAAAATTGGAGTTTAGTAGGATGTTTATTGTGCTGATATGATAAAGCAAACAAATCTAGGCAACTCATAGTGGATCAGAACAGATAGAGTCAAAATTAGGGAAAAATCTTTTTGATTACTTATTAATGTTTGCTTTGACTCTTTAAAGAAAGGTTGGTTAGAGAGTTGTAGAAAAATTATTGAGCTTGATGGGTGTTTCTTAAAGGGGGCTTGCAAGGTGAACTTTTGGTTGCAGTTGGAAGAAATAGAAATAATCAGATGTTTACAATTGCATGGCATTTGTGGACCAGGAGACAAAGCATAGCTAGAGTTTTTGCTTGACCTATTTAATTAAAGATCTACATTTAGGAGATGGACAGAGGTTAACTTTAATGTCATATATGCAAAAGGTAACTTTTTTTATTCTTTTATTCCTTTTATTTGGTGGTAGGGACTAATTCCAGCCATCAAGCCCTTTTACCTTTACCTGAGCATAAAGTATGTGATAGACACATCTTATCATCATATATAGAGAGGAGAAAAAAAAACTCCAGACATGTGCTAAATCAAGCTTTGAGGTGAAATTCAGACAACAGATGACAAAAATAGTAAATTTGGTAAGAAGAAAATTTGTGAAGATCTATTAAATCACCCAAAACAGTCTTAGTGTAGGGAATATTTCAAAGAACATGTCATTTGTGATATCGTTGAAAATGACATGTGTGTAAAATTTATCAGCACCATGCTAGAAAAAATAAGGCACAAGATTATGAAAAGACAAGTTGACATAATAAGTTTGCTGAATCTTGGATATGTATTATTACTCTAATAGCAAAGCTTATTTTAGATGAGAATAAATATTGGCTCAAAAGACTTGACATAAAAGACTTGATTCTTTTTTGCCTATTAATTCCAGCCAGGTACAATAGAAGAAAGATTGTCATTGATTCGGTTATAGTCAGTGTAGCACTAACCAATATTTATATTGGTCATAAACCTCATGGACTAAGAAGGAAAGGTAAAAGTATTGTCACCACAAGCAGATGTCGCAAATCATGATTAGAAGCTTTGTGCCATCACAAAGTTCAGCCAACTTTAGCGTAAAGTTTTAGGAACTTGTTGTTTTGTTTGTGAAATTGCCATTCTAACGACCTATATAATCGACTTTTAATTTAATGACGTTTTTGGATGCTAATGTAATTGTTTGAAGTGAATTTAGAGCTATAAATGACTTTTACTATTTTTGCTCATATTGTATTGCAATTTTATTACTTTAAACAACCAATTTATTGAATTTCAAATCATTACACAACTGCAATTTAGTTGCATGATCAAATGTGAACATAAGATGTAGACAAACAACAATCATAACTCCATAATGATAAAATGAAGACCATTTCTATTTGATAATCAATAATGTTGAAATAACTATCTGCCTCCTCTATTTTTCGTTCGTACGGTTCCTTTCTTCTTTTAAATGTTTAACTCTTTCAACAAATTTATATCACTTTTTTCGCTTGAGGTGACATCTCATCATCATACCACCTAAAGTAGTTGCAACCATCTTTTGCCTACAATTTCATTATAGAGAATTATTCACCCGGAGCAGAAAAAAATATAAAAATATGAATGCTTACTCTTTTGATTTTGCAAGATAAAAATCTACGCCCTGGGTTAGCTTGTTTTTCATCCTTGAAGTCCTCGATTTTTCACTTCGCCCACAATTACAAAAATTCAATGGCTGAAGAGGATGCCCTTGATATGCTAGACATTCGGAAAAAAATCGACGAGATGGAAAAAGGGAAATTAACTTTTAGTTCTTATTCTAACCCAACTTTAATGGTTAAACCTAGTTTTAAAGGATTAATTTTGGCCACTAATAGGGAAAATAATGACATTTAGGAGAGAAATTGAAGGAAGAAACTGAAATAGAATGTTGTAGGAGAAAGTAGGGTTAAATATAAGTTGAATTAGTACAAATATTACCATTGACTTACAAGTCAGCTTTAATTTCTCACTTTTGCACGCTCAAATACAACGGAACTCACGTTGTATGCCAAGTCAGCTGGACGTGCTAACTTAATAAAAAAGGGATATGGTTCAGGGGTTCAAATTGGAAGAGCCTTGATTTTGGTGTCTAAATAAGAAAAAAATGACAAGTTTAAGGGGCTACGCATGTTTTCTGCGTATTATTTATATGTAAAAAAACTTTGAGATAATGATCTAAAAACCTTCCTAAACTATTACTCATTTTTAAGTTTTCTACTTAGGTGGTTACTTTAACTCTCTAAACTATCAGTTTCAGTATCTAAAACCCCCCTCCAGTGCCAATTGTTATGGAGAGAGACTTCATTCTCTTTTTGATGTGTGGGAGAAAGAAAGTAAGAAAAAAAAGGAGCATTCATGTGACATCTCTTCATTTTTTAAAAATATATTCTTTTTACTTTTATTATTTATTATTTTCTCTTTCTCTTCAAAACTATCTTTTTATCAATACCAATAAACTAACTGAGACCCATAACCTTAAATTAACAGTCATACCAAAAATAATAAAAACAGTTACAAATCTCAATATTTTTTACCAATAACAGTAAATTATTATAAGACATAACCAAGGTAATATTCAATGTTTTCAACTGGGTTATTACTATTGAATTAATTACATTCTATTTTGTAATTAAATTTACTACTATTGATTTTTTTTATTTTACTTTTACTATTACTTTAGGAATACGGGTTTTTAATATAATATAAAGTGTTTTTATTTTGAACAAGAATAAAAGAAAGAGGTTAATAAATTTAGAAAAAGAAAAAAAAGCAAATAACAATAACTACTTTTAAAAACCAGATGGAGAAATGCCACATGGATGCTTATTAAGAGAGTAAAGTCACTCTCTATCCTCTTGGCTTTACGGGGGGTTTTAGATACGAAAAATATGAGGTAACGTAACCACCCCATACTTTAACTAGGAAACGTAAGAATGTGTGATAGTTTAGGGGGAAGAGAGGGGGGTGGGGGTGGTTGGACCTTTATCTCATAACTTTTATCACTTAACTATAGTTAATTAATACACATTTTAAATTTATTAAATCATTACTCCCTCCTTATGTTTACTTGTCCAAATTCACCAAAGTCAAATTCTAAGTTTACCTGTCCTTTTAGCAATTCAAGATAAAATTGGCTATATTCTTCCTAATTTACCATTGATATTAAATACCCTGTACTTTTCAAAATCCCTTCCCAATTAAATACCTTGTACTTTTCAAGTATAATTAATAAGGGTACATTTGTCAAGTTTAAGTTTTCTTATTTTTTCTTGATGGGAGTGAAAAGCTGAAAGTGGACAAGTAAACATAAATGGAAGGAAGGAGTACATTTGTAAAATTGAACTCCTAAGCGATGCTAAAGTTTTTCTCTATTTTATTTTCATGTTTTTTGAAAAATTCGTTTGGCCATCAAATCTTTGGTTTTTAAAAAAAAAAAAAAAATTATAAAATTGATTTTATTTTTTGGGTAAAAAACTAAAAAATAGGGTTTGATTAGTTTTTCAAGTTTTACTAATTTTTTTTTCTCCATTCACAATATGTTACCCACTAGCATGTTGTTGTTGTCACAATATTTTATTTTTTTCCAAGTGAAATACATGTTTAAATACAATTTCAATTTAAACAAAATTTTCAATTTGACTTTAAAAACTATCAGTAAAATTTTCAATATCTATATGACCAAACGCTTACTTAATTTAACTCCACCAAAAGTTAGATCAATCATTCCCCTAATCAAATACTATGAAATACAATCAGGTGCTAAGTTGTATCTTTAAAGAAGTTAGGTGGTTAAGCATATTTTAAGAGAAAAAAGAAAATGAGAACAACTTCATTAAAAAATAGAATAAACAAGTAAAAGTAGCTAAGTAAATATGAAGATTGAAGTGTGGAACAAGTCCATTATCTTTATTATTATTGCTTCTACATTTGGATCCTTAAACATAATACTACTATGGAACCTACAATAACAAAATGGATCCACTCTTTATTGTTCATCACTTTCATTATTGCATTTTTACATTTACTAGACACCTTAATTATCTCCACTAAACTTTCCACTAATTACCACAATATCAAGTTCAAGAAACAACCCCAGCTACCTCTTCGTTTTCGCTCTGATGGAACATTCAAAATCCTCCAGGTTCTAATATAATTATATTTGTATTATTGTGAATAATATTTCTTATTTTGTTGTAATATTATTTTTGTTTTATTAGGTAGCAGATATGCACTATGGAAATGGGATGGTGAGTCGGTGTAGAGATGTGTTGAAGAGTGAGTTTGATTACTGTTCTGACCTCAACACTACTCACTTCTTGAGGAAAATGATTCATATTGAAAACCCTGACTTGATTGTATTTACTGGTAATTTTTTTATCTTGCTCTTTTGTTATTAAGTACCAAGATTCTACTTTTTATTCCTTTTGTGAACTTGCCTTTCCTGAAATGGTATAGTAGAGATCTAGAATGCTAAATTTACCCTTTTTAGTAATCTACTGTCTTTTTTTGTTACTTACTGTTTAGTTGAAGTTTTTGTCTGCAAGTCCAACTCAACCCAAGTGAAGTTTAATTTCAGTTGTCTTTTATTAGTGAAATTACTGGTTAAGAAGAAAATTATTGTGCACAAAAGATTTCTTAGAGCGTTTTGTCGGGTGATATATGAGAAGCCTACAGCCTACCCCTATTGAATTGTGAAAGTCTTTCCCCGACCATGAGCTGTACTGTGAGGCAATTATCTATTAGCTAAATTATCAGCAGCCTTGTTTAGACTTTAGATCTTATATTTTAGTATTATATGAACCTATCGGTGCTTAAAATTACTGTTAACCCGTGTCAATTTCTCTTCCGGTTTGCAAAACATGTTACTATTTGTTTAGTACACTGGATGCAGGGTTAATCGTCTGGCTTTCGAATCCTCATATCTTATACTGCTGTATCTGTAGCATAATATGGAATAATTAAGAAACCAAATGAAAAGGGTTGCACGTGCTGACTAAAGATTCATTAGGTGGGAAAGGAATATTGCATTGCAGACAGACAGAAACAAGTAATTTGGTGGCAGTTAGATTGAATAATCAATGGAAGATTGAAAATAGGAAGGCAAAATTTACTTATAGCAGTGAGAGAAGGCAATGGCAGAAAGGTATAGTTTACATACAGTAGTGATCAGGGAATTGTAGGTGTCAAAAAGAGAAATGAAAGAGTGAAGGGGGTGCATGATTTTTGGAGAGAATTAGGGAGTATTGGTGTGAAAAAGAGAACAGGAAGAACAATGTTGTTGCTATTCAAGATGAATTGCAAAAAATATGTAAGCCAAGCAGGTGAATCTAAGCCTAACCATAGCAATCATTACCTTCAATCAAGAAACTATCATAGAAAGCAAGTGAAGAGCAAAGCTTCTCTACAGCACATGCAGTTTCTGATGTATGAGTTTCTTCTTCCTTCTTTTTTTTTTTTTTTTTTGTTTTTTTTTCCGGATAAAGAAAACAAAAGAGGTCATTTCTCTTCCTCTACAGATTGCAATGAGAACTCACCTCTCTTTTCTTTGGCTACCATAAAACAAGATCAGTTTTTCTTTTTTATGTTTAATAAAGTAAGAAAGTTAAACTGTATTGGGCTTGATAAAGTTCCAATGCATGTTAACTCATATTAATTTATCCACAAATCTCAACAGTTGCCTTGACGCTTGTGCAGTCTCAGGAGAAAGAATGTTGTTTTCACTATGAAATTATTAATGGAAAAACAAGACCACATGGTGAGTGGGGAGTTCATTGTCGTTAATCCACAGAGAAAGAATGTCCTCCCTCTCTGCATCCTAAAACTCTTCCCTCTTTTTGTTCTCTAACCCCTACTTATAACCCTATGCACCTCATTTGATAAATTAAGTTTTCTTTGGCCTACATCAAATCAAACATGTACTGGTACCAGTTTAATGTAACTTTAGCTTGATGAGCTGGATTTCATCTCGTCATCTTGCTTTCCGTTAATTATTTATAGTTGCTTATGTACTTTTAGGAACTACTAATTCTTTTCCTGTGTCTCCGGCTTCAGTTTCATTATCCTTGTTCCACATACATATGCTTGTATGCATACAAATGTTGCTATTGCTTGGTAGTGATTCTGCTATCATTTGATTTCTTGTAGAGTGTTTTTCCGTATTCTCTGTAACACTTGTCTTTATTATATAGGAGATAACATATTTGGAACAAGTGCTACTGATGCTGCAGAATCTATGTTTGAAGTTTTTGCTCCCGCCATAGAATCCGGAATTCCATGGGCAGCAGTTTTGGGGAACCATGATCAGGAGTCTACCCTGAATCGTGAAGAACTGATGTCTCTCATCTCCCTGATGGATTATTCCGTGTCACAAACCTTTCCATCAACTGAAGTTACCTTGGATCCAATGAAAAAGCAACCCTTGACAAATATTGATGGATTTGGCAACTACAATCTTGAAGTGCGGGGTGCACCTGGCTCATACTTAAGTAACAGCAGCATTCTTAACCTATATTTTCTAGACAGTGGAGATAGAGCTATCGTTGATGGAGTTCGTACTTATAACTGGATAAGGGAATCTCAACTAAGTTGGCTTCGTGGTGTTTCTAAAAGATATCAGGTATTATGATGGCAGTCATTTAGAAGGAAACATGTGTTCTCTATCTCTCCCTCTCTCACTCACTCTCACATTCCTGTGTTCAGCATTACTCTTCCATGTATGTGACCCTGTGACTCCGTATTCAGCTTTCTATCTTGATTCCGTCGTTTCTCAGGACTTTTTGGTCCGTGTTTCCATTAATTGTTTCTGCCCTGACAAGGGAGGTTTAGCCTATTCAGAGTTTATTAACATTTTGCAGGTCAATGCAATCACAGGGACAATGGGAGTTTGCTGATCAATCAGAGGGGATTTCTCCATTCCAAATGATGCATCCTGCACTAGCATTTTTCCACATCCCAATTCCAGAAATCCGTCAAGGTCCTATAAAAGGTATCGTTGGCACGTACCGGGAATATGTGGCATGTTCAACAGTAAACTCTGGAGTTTTGAAGACCTTTGTCTCTATGGGGGATGTTAAGGCTGTTTTTATAGGTCATGATCACACTAATGATTTCTGTGGGAATCTAGAAGGTATATGGTTTTGTTATGGCGGAGGCTTTGGATATCATGGTTATGGTGTAGTTGGATGGCCTAGAAGAGCAAGGGTAATACAGGCAGAACTTGGGAAGGGAAAGGATGCATGGACGAGTGTGGAGAAGATCAGAACATGGAAACGACTTGATGATGAGGTTCTGACCAAGTTTGATGAGCAAGTCTTATGGAACAGACATTCATTGAGATGAAAGTATAAGGTAGAGACTGTTCTTTCATATTATGGTTATATTCTTTTTTTTTAAAAAAAAATTTCTGCTTCATTCTGAAAACCACTAGGCCATCAGTCAAACTAATAAGAAACAGATGTTAGATTGCTTAAGTTGCCATGTTCAGCATCCTTGATTGTTCCGTTTCATGGTTATCTTGAATGAAAACAGCAGTTTAGTTATAATGTTTCATACTTTCCCTTTAGCTCTGTGCTTTTCTTCGTTAGATGCTGGAAGAGTGTGTGTGTGTGTGTGTGTGTGTGTGTGTGTTTTTTTTTTTTTTTCCAGAATGGATTTACGAATTATAAGTTCACACTTACCTCCCTATGTTGTTTTTCATTTGCAGGTCCGAGCTGGCTCATAGTTTGGTTGATATTTCCACGTAGTCCCTTTGCAGTTTGTGGGAGATATGTTTCAATTTTATGTAACATAGTTTCTGTTGTAATGTCCCCAATCCTTGCAACATTGATTGCTGCAAGTTCAGTAGGCTAGAGAAATGTAATGTAGCATATTTGTTATTGTTAAACATATACTAGTTAGCACCAAATGTGTTCCACCTTTTACATTAATTTGATAGAGCATACTTCCCTCAGCTATTATTAATTCTTACAGGAGGTTTATGCCTCGAACTTGCCTCTAGCGTTTACACCAATCAATAATTGCATAATGTGTATCACGTACATAAACTTCTATCACTTAATTTCAAATGCTCTTAAATGCCAGGTGAAATTGGAAAAAGAGGAGTAATTTATTAATTTCTTCATTTTGGGAAATTTTTGTACCCAGCTTTGACTATAGTGACTGATAAAAAGGACCTAAAGAGTTAGTACTGCATATCTTTTTTGAGCTCAACTAGTATAGGAAGGAGTTAACTAATTTATGTTGATGGCGTAAAACTTTTTTTCCCCTAGCACCTCACCCAAATATCACAACTAAGTTTCACAAAATAAGATAAATAATGTAAACCCAATTAAATAAAAAAAAATTAATTGCCAAAAATGATAATCAAAACTCAATTCTCCTCACTGAGCGCCGTTAATTTTTTTTTACTAAAATGTAAAACTGGGCGCTTTCCTCCTCTAATTTCAAAAGGGCCACTTCCATTTTTTCAAAATCAAAACAGACAGAGAGAGCAGCAGCAATGGCAGCAACAACAGATGAAGCTATGGAGTCATTGCTTTCAGATTTCGACCTAATATATGACGTACCTGCCATTACTCACACTCTTATCTCTCTTTCTTAATTTTGTTTATTACTTGCAATTTATTGAATTTGTTATTTTTCAGGAAATTAAGAAGGGAGCAATGGAGATTCAAACCTTGCAAGACAAGTACGGTGCCGAAAGCAAGACACGTGAAGCTCTTGAATTCACCATCCAAAGCCTTCAATCCGGTTCATTTCAACTATCCTCAATAATCTCCATAGCATTTTCAATTTTTAGGTTTTTTCTCTTAAAGGAGTATATCTGGAATACTTATATTTGTAATTATGTGTAGTGAGAATCTGGCTTAATTTTGCCGTATAATGCAACTAAAGAGCAATTTTCTTATACATTAGTTAGTGAACATCTTACTACATTATAGGTTTAAGTTTATAATAATTTCACATTCCTTTCAAACCTGCAAATTTACTAACGAAACTGAAGGCGTACTTAGTATTTGGATAATTGCACGGTTGCCCCTTTTATTTAATGCAGTATATCACGATGTACTTGATTTATGTGCTAATTAGGCTGCTTTAAGCTTGATTACGATAAGCAATTCCAGCCTTATTGTTACGAAAATTTGCTGATGAGAAAGCATCAATATTAGTCATGGATTGATAGATACTCTAATGTGTCGACAGGCTAGAATTTAAACTGATAGAAATGAGACTAAAATTTTCACTTCTAGCTGCTAAGTTGTTTCGTCATTTTTTTAACATATTCCTGCCTTATTCATATCAAATAACCTCTGCTAATTCGTACAGAGAATGAGCGGTTGAGAAAGCTCTACACTCAATCACTCAACAGTTTTGCTGATAAGGTGCACATTCACTAAAAAAATCCACTTTATTGTTACTTTGAGGCGGTTGAAAACAAGCTAAATATCTCATAACTTTCTTAGTGGTACCGAGACAATCTTGTATGGTTCATTGCTGAAGTTCTTTGATCATATTTTTTCTTATAAGGTGACAGATGGAAAGCCATTCAAGTTGCCAGAGCTTGAAGGAGGAACTGAAGAGAGTACGTCATGAGTTTTTCCAGAAAGAAAATGTGAGTTAAAGCCAATTCTTATGAAACAATAAAGATATTATGGTATCATTATGCAAAGCACAAAACCTGTCTATTTTAGTTGTCTTCTTGCACATAAATTGTTTTCAGTCCAATGCTATCTGACAGATTGAACATTGAAGTGAGAAAAGAGGAAAGAGTAATGAAAAAAGTACAGATTTCTTGCTCATATATTTTGGCATCTGAGTGGGTGAAACTTATACTCCCTTCATTCAATTTGATATGATAATGTATGACTGGACATGAAATTTAAGCTATTAAATTGACTTATAGGAGTATATTATATTAGTGATGGTTGAAGAAAATATCAAAGTAGTGCTTGATAAGTTAGTTGGTAGATATAATTGTAAAATGCAAATAATTAAATGTATTTGTCTTCGCAAAATGGAAAGGAGTGTTAGGGATGGAGAGAGTACTATTTGGTTTGTCTTATTTTGCTTCTGCAGCTAGTGGAACAAACATCTCCCCTGGAGAAACATATGAGGAAAATAGTGAAATACATAGAAGCTTTACCAAATTCTAGGGATTTGTTGATTTTACATTCCTATATCTGAATGGTCAAATTCCGCAGGACCCCATGATGGTCAAACTGTCTGGTTTTAATGTTTATACTCAGAAATGGTTATTGGAACATATAAATAGGAACACACAAGAGCCATTGAATCACTTAAAGGGGATCATGCAAAGAGAATTCAAGATTTGGAATCTCAAATCAGGTAAATTATGTATTGAGTATGAGATATGTACATGGCAAGTATATTTTTCGGTCAGGAAGATTAATGCTGTATTTGATGATGTAAATCAGAAGATACCAAACTAAGGAGGCTGCAAATGAAGCAACCGTAAACCAGCTTCGTCAAGATTTAGCTGTGCATAGGAGCAAAATAGAAGCTCTTAAGAGAAATTTTGATCAAGTGTCTGCTGATGTAGATACCCAATGTAAAGTTCCATGAGCTGTTATATGGTTATTTGAGGTGCAAACGATCTTTTTTCCACTGCTTAACATTTAACTACGGTTTCATAGATTACTATGAGATTCAGGGGTTGAAGGACTGTCTCCTGGTTGAGCAAGAAGAGAAAAATGAGTTGAACAAGAAGCTCCAAGATATGGAAAAAGAATGTGAGTGTTGCAACTTCGGTTACATATATCATCTTTCCTTTTGTTTATCTCAAGTTACTGTACTTCAGACTACCTGAAAGTAAAAGGAAGAGTTTCTATTGCAGTGCTTATCAGCAGAACGAAACTGGTTGAGTACCAGCAGGATTCGACTTCAAGTCAACATATGCATACACTAAAGCAGAAGATAATGAAATTGAGGAAAGAGAACGAGGTTCTCAAAAGGCAGATGCTTGAAAGAAATTCTAGCTGAAATATTCCCAATTTTGAGTTTTTGATTTGGTTTGAATATGCAAACGAGTTTCAGAATTCATGCATATTGACAGATCTGAGAACATTGAGTCACCTATACTGACTCTCTCTGGTAAATCCTTGTTATCTCAAATGTCTTAGACTTTGGAGTTATGTCAATGTTCCTGAGTTGGATCATCTTCTTTTTCAAGCTTTCTTGGCTAAGCTTTTGAGTTTGTTAGATCATTTTCAGGAGCTATATTTATTTGATTTCCTTCTTCCTAATGATAGATTAGGAGTGCCTTAATATTGTCATTTGAGAAGCATATGCACTATCCAGTGATTAAATTGGTTGTCGATCCAAAAAAAGAAAAGTTGAAGGACTTTGAAAAATGTTGTTTCGTGCATATAGTGCATTTACTCTACCATTCCTAGCCCTCCCCTACCCTAATCTCAAACAACCGGATCCCCTAAAAGGGGAGGAAATGTTTGAAACTTGAGGGGAAAAAACTTCAGATGCTTTCTTCAGTATCAGTGTGTTTGTAAGAACCCAATCAACATGCTGTAATCCATGTATGTGGGCTCTGAAGCATGCGAGCCTGAAGTGTAAAAGATTTACAGAACTATGGTATCGGAGGCAATGGTTTGCCTTTTTGACCGTTTAACATGATATAGCAGAAATGACTTCCGCTGATAACATTCAGAGGGAAATACCCCCTTTAACACCTATTTAATGACGCGCTTTCTCCCTTCCTCTCCAGCTGAATTACCTTGAAGTTTTGGCAGAGTAATAGTTGCCATTGACCCCTCTATCCAACTGAATTGCCTTGAAATTTTGGTAAATAGGCAACCCTTGAATTCTTGGCCGGGCAGCACTTGCCCTTGACCCCTTTCTCCTATCTCCAACTAAATTACCGTGAAATCTTAACAAATAGGCAACACTTTTATTCAACTCTTTCGCCCCTCTTCCAACTAAATTTCTTGAAATCTTGGCGAATAGCAACACTTGCCCTCGACTCTTTCACCTCCTCGCCCAGCTAAATTTCTTTGAAGTCTTGGGAGGACAATATTTGCCAAGTTGGAGGTCATTTACGTAAAATCATAGAAACATGGAAAAACCTTCAAAACAAGTCAAATTTGGGGACAATTGAAATTTTTTGAATTTCACTGGGCCATGATTTAAAGAAATAGGACATTTCCGTGTAACTTTTCATCACCCCCCTCGGCCGACTTGTAGAAATATGACACCATAAGCAATTGTTTGCCTTTTTGCCCGCACTAACAGTGGTTTTGCAAAAATGCACCCATTAAGTTTATTGAAAAAATCTGGATGGAAATGCCCCCGTCAAAATTTTCGGTCGGGGCCAAGACTTGCCCTTTACCACTCTCTGCGTTACAACACTTATCCCTTCAAGTGTTGACAAAGACAATACTTGCTAGCACTTGGTCGTAAGTCTTGACAATTGCCAAGACTTGCATTTGACCCGTTTCTATTTGCCAACACTTGCCCTTCAAGTGTTGGCAAAAGCCGCACTTGGTCGTAAGTTACCAAGACTTGGCCCTTCCAGTCTTTTCCTGCATTTTCGCCATATAACGTGAAGTATTAGCAAAACAACACTTGCCCTTGAAGTTCTGGCCTTGTGCCAATACTTACAAATTTTTGCCTTGAAGTCTTGGCTCCGTGTCAAATAAGGGTATTTTGCTAAAATATTGCTTAATGCGCAATTTTGCAAAATCACTCCTTATAGAGGGTGCGTAGTGAAATTTTTGCACTCATGTTGAGCCTAAAATCTAATCCAAGTTTCTAGAAGGCGGTAAATTTGCAAAAATATGACACCATAAGCAATGGTTTTGCCTTTTGCCCGCGCTAACATGAGTTTTGCAAAAATGTCCTAATTAAGGTTTAATGAAAAAAATCAGGACAGAAACACCCATGTCAAGTTTTTAGGTCGAGGCCAAGACTTGTCCTTATACCTCTATGCTTTTCAACACTTATCCCTTCAAGTGTTGACAAAAGGCAACACTTGCCGCATTTGGTCGTAAGTCTTGGCAACCCTTCCAGTCTTTCCTTGCATTCTCACAATATAACTTGAAGTATTGGCAAAACAATACTTGCACTTGAAGTATTGGCAATTGCCAAGACTTACAAGTTTTTTGCATTGAAGCTTGGCTCCGGACTAAAAAAGGTATTTTGCTAAAATATTACTTAGCGCGGGCATTTTTGCAAAGCCACTCTTTATGGAAGGCACGGTGTGAATTTTTTTGCCAGAAGGCTGCCCAGCAAATGACTTTGTTAACTGGGCTTGTCAATTGGAGCCCGTTTTAGATAAAAGCCCAATGGGAGTACGTTCAATTTTTTTTGTGCGAAATGGATAGATTTGGCGCTGATGTCACAGTTTTGGCCCCTGAAGGAAAAGTCTCACATTTTTTGTCCTCATCAGGAAAAACATTTGGTGATCGCTAGTACATAAAATGTGTAGTATAGGAAAATATTTTCCAAGTCATCTATTTCAACCAAACATGGAAAAATGAGAATATTTTTCAGCCATACCAAACATACCATAAACATTATATAGAGAAATATTCGGAAGTGGAGCTTGTATCATGAGAAAACTACTGTTCTTTTGCTAATTAATAATTGTAATTTATATTAATAGTATGCAGGATAATATTACAAAATGTGAGACTTCTATCCCTGAGATGGGATGGACAGTCAAAGACCAGTTCATCCTAAGATACAAAAAAAAGGTGCATAACCAAAACATAATAATTCCGTCCGAGAAGCATCATTACAACAATATTTAGCAAGCAAGTCAGCAAATAAAACTATATATATCCTCAAGATTCATGCAACTTCTTACTTTCTAAATTTAATGTTTGAGACTGTTTAGAACATAGTAATAATCGAGAACCTTCACCGTAAAAATTTATCCGCAAATAATGTTTCTACCAAATTATATCAATTCATCATAGTTGACTAATTTAATAGAGTAAATATGTATATTAATTAATTATGCTTAAGCAAATTAAAAGAAGAGTATGCGCAGACACATGAGCTATATTGATTAGTTTCATATAAATACTCAATTCAGATAAGTTTTTATCAACCTTCACTATTCCTCGTTTCATTAAAGGATGAGTGTATGATTACTTACATCACATGACTTCTTACAAATTGTATAATTATTTGTTACAATTCATTCAAAATTCACTTATGATACAATCATTTATATGTTGGCCATTATATGGTAATAATGATAATATTAATTTCTTTTTTCTCACTTGTCAAGCTATTCTATATTCTATCATTGATTACATTTGCAAAGCAAATTGAATATGACATGATTGATGAAATCTGTGTCCTATCAATCGGCATGCATTAATCAGTATCAAATATCAACCAAAAGTTCTTTTTTCTTCGTCAAATCATTCAAGATGGTGTGAGATCATCAATTATTTATCCTGGAGTATTAGAATCTTAAACAACAATAATAGATTACGGCTAAGCTTCAAATAAGACACGGTGAATTATATATTGAGCATATTTCTCTTTTTAAGTTTAACCCAAGTCACAAAGCGTTGAATCTTAAATTGCTAAAATAACATTTAACTTTAGTAGAGAACTGAGATTGGTATTCTGCCCCATAATAGTTCTTCAAGTTTCTTAGTTATTTAGTTTGAAGAAGTTACAATTCAATTTCAAGTTATGTGACAATATTATTTTTTTTATTTTGTTTTAAAAAGAATGTCCGCATTTTAAATTGGAAAATAATTAATCTGGAAAATTATTTATAGTCATACAATTATTTTATTATTATTGTTCATGACCACAAGCTTTTAAATCTTTATTTCTTTCTTAAAATTCGTATTATTTCGAAGTTTGCCACATAAATTAAAATGGATAAAGCATTAAGTTTTGAGTTTAACTAATATCCACCGATGATATTAGAAAAAATATTTACACAAACAGGTGATCCCTATATTATCTACAGGTAATCTTCATAAAAAGTGGGATTTGAAATTTGATACTAATAGAACAACTTACCTACTATATCAGGTAAAGGTAAGTAGTTTGTTTAAACTTTTCCTTACACCTTCGGTATATATTAAATTTGAGAGGATTGAAATCGCTATTTTATGTACACTATGACATGAAATTTGCCCATATTTTCTTCTTTGAGAATTGTGTTTTCCTTTTTAATTGCGGGGGGGGGGGGGGGGGTAGGGGTGCTTGATAATAAAGCTCGTTCTACTCCAATTCTCCAGAAAGGCAATCCAGTGCTAAAAAGAAAGTCGATCACAAAAGTATTTACATAAAGTAGTAAATCTAAAAGCGCAAGGAAAGAAACATTCCTTAAGCCCTTCCCAAAAAAGTAGCAGTAATTAACAAATAAGCGATTAAAAAGTAGACCTATTAGTGCCCCACGCCACCTCAACTGCAATGATGACAAGTAGGGTAATAGAGGGGACATGAATATTTATACTACAACACTAATATTTATACTCCTACTATAAAGTAGTTTAACATTTGATCTGCATATGAAAATTGTCAGATTTCCATGCAAATTAAAAAAAGTACACTATTAGTAATGATTAAAACATTTCATATATATTCCATACTACCAACATATTTTTACTTGTTACTACAAGTTATTTTATTTATTCAATTTCAAGATACCATATAACACTTGTTTAAGGTAACTGAACTTAATGGTGTAAGATAAGTTTACGTTGTAAATGTACAAAAAGTAACCTATATTTTATACACCTCCAATCCTGCCTTTTCTTTTCATGGAGAATTTGAAGATGGATAGAATAGATCAAGAAAAAGCAAGAAACTAGAATCTAGTACTATCTCTTGAGAATAGTGATGGTGGTTTCTTATGGGAATCTATATATAGTTTTAGCAGCTTGAAAAGGAGAGCCAAGAATGTTGATGGTGTCAGCTCAATAGGCATGCGTTCTTGAATCTTATGGAGATCTAGTATTTTCACATTCCATCAAAGAAGAGAGCAGACATATATGAAGCGAATTTCAGGAATTTGGGTTTTTTTTTCCTTTTCCTTTTGGCATTTTCCCACATGCCTTTCTATTCTCAGGGCTTGGATTTCTTTTTCCCATGATATCTTTTGGTATCACTGCAACTACTATTACTACTACTACTACTACTCATTCTTGAATTGTATGCAAAGTCTGGGAATTAACACGCAAATCAATGAAGAATCCAACTTTTCATTCTTTGTCTAATTCCTACAGTTTAGTTACCTATTTGTTTGCCTGATAATTTAAACCCTCTAAAGTTTCATAGAAAATAAGACTTATATGGTGAGTCAAAGTCGAACAAGCATTACACATCTTGCTGGGAAAAAACAGAAAAAGAAAGAACGGGAAGGAAAAATAGATGGTTGACTACTACTTATTATGATGCTATTTTATGAAACTGTTTTATTTGAGGTTATATGAGTTTATATCCTTACGATTTAGGAAAATTGGAAGTTGTTAGAGTGAGGACCAGCATATTTTAACAAAGTTAACTAATTAAGTACCCATCCGTTCTCTATTTCTTTTTATAGGAAATTAGATTCGGGCACCCATGTGGGTCAACCCGATCCACGTCTAAATAATAAATACATATATATTATGTATATTATTATAAATAGAAAAAAGAAAAAAGACACCTGTTAATATTATTTCTGAAAGGTTGTATTCTTTCATAATAATAAAAAGAGTTTCTGCTGACAGAAACTTGAGAACACACGCTCTCTTCCTTCATCTTTCTTACACTTCTCCAACAGAAAGAAGTAACGTTGCTTTTCCTTACAAAAGGGCCAGAAAGAAAAACTCTCTTCTTCTGTGGTGAAGAAGTAATGTGGTAGATTCCTAAGAAGACAGTAGTAATTTTCTATAAATTGGAACAGTCTCTATAACCAGGTACGACTTTAGACTGTGAATTAATCTTTACAGTTCGTGTTTTCATACATGTGATTGTATTGTCGACTAGTAAAACAAATACGGTGATCTTGAGCGAACTGTGTGTTCATGGATTGTGTGTAATCCTTTATTGGTATCAGAGCCAATACTCCATTGCAGTTAATCCATTCTGAAATCTGTGGTCCAATGAATGAAGGGCAAAACATGGTGCTATTTATTTCATCATGTTTATCGATGATTTTACTAGATTCAATTTTGTCTATTTGATTTCTCATAAATCTGAGGCTTTAAGTTGCATCATTAAGTTTATGAACTTAGTTGTGAATCAACTAGATAGAAAAATCAAGGCTTTAAGAACCGATCGAGGAAGAAAATATTTGTCTGATGAGTTCAAACAATTATGTGATGAAAAGAGAATTCAAAGATAGTTGACTATTCTCTACACTCCACAATAAAATGGTGTTGTGAAATGATGAAATAGAACCTTGTTGGAAATGGTTGGGTCAATGATGGCACAAGAAAAATTTCCTATCACCTATTGGGTGATGCTTTGCTTACTGCTGCATATGTACTTAATCGTGTTTCTTCCAAGTCAGTTACATCTACACCATACGAGTTGTGGACTAATCGAAAACCTTATTTGAGTATGTTAAAGCCTTGGGGTTGTGCTGCTTTTATCCATAATCCTTCTTCCTGACATGGAAAATTAGGTCAAGGGAAAGAAAGTGTATCTTTATACGATACTGATGAATATAATTTATTCATGTATTTTTTATATAAAAATATAAATATTTTTAATAAAATCATGAATAAATATATTTAGTTCTCCTATATTTTCTAACAAATCTTGCAGTGAAAAGAATACTTGGAAAGAGATATATATCATGAATAAAGCAAATAACAAAGGAAGAAGAGTTTTACGTATGCAAGAAGAAGTCCATGACATGTCTTCCTCACTATGCAAGAAAGTTGTTACATATCTTGGCTACAATATTTGCTCCTTATTATACATCTTGGTAATATGGAATTACACATTTAATAAAAAAATGTGGAATTAAAGCAAATAAAGGAGCAAGGGAAGACTATCATTATGCAAGGACTTTCTAAACATATTCATCAAATTGGCATTTTTCAAGACTCTACGTATTATGTCATTATGCAAGGAACTTGCTACACATCTTCATTCCTTGACATTACAAGACTTAATGAAGAAATGAGTTTCTATAAATAGGGAGCACTTCTTCCGTAGTTGAACACCAAGTGAGAGAATAGCTATTCTACTTTCTTAAAAGCTTTGGTCTTTATTTTCTTTCTCTTCTTGTAAGTTCCATATTTTCTAGAAATATTGGCAATATTGTCAATAATATAAATCTTTTCTTTTGTTCAAATACTCCATAATGGAGTAATTTCTTTTTGTTGGGATAGTTGATGAAGCTTGATATATTTATGATACTTATCTCAGTTTTAATCTTGGCCTGAAATTATCTATTTCACATTTTACACTGTGCGGGAATGTTAGTTTTATTATTATTTATTATCACTCCTACATATTTTATCTCACGGTTATTATCGTATTAATTTTGTAATTCTCACGGAGCAAAATTAATATGTGGTAACTGATGAATAAAATAAGTAGAGTGAAAGTAAATTTTAGTAATCTACCATTTCAAGTCCGTGGTCTTGCTTGCCTCAGTTTTAATTCTCACGGAGGAATTGTTGTAGGCAAGATTATTGATTTTTAGTAAAAATATTCTCACGAAGTTTTCACTACTTTTTGGCACAATCCAGGCAAGAAAAATATTTCGGTTTAACTGTCACTTGTTATAACTCAATTAATTTGCATAACCCCACGGAGTGTTATTAATTGATTATTTTCTTGTGAGCAAAATATAATTGAATTAGAAATAAGCAATTATTCTTTAGAGAAATATATGTCAAAATTGAGATTTTTATTATAAATATTATCAAGTGAATTCAATGATTCCCAACTCTTTTTAAATTGAAAATCTTCCACAAGTTATTTTGTTTTAGTTAAAGTTATTTAAAAGTTCAAAAAACTCACTTTTCATCAATTTGATTCTCTCAAATAGTAGTTGGAATATTCAAAGTCTGTAGCATAGATTTTCCAATCTCTGTGGGACGATATCTTAAACTATACTATAATTTGACAAAGCACGAGCAGGAAAATCCTATACACTCTGGCCTCGTCAGATACTCCGAATAGTCTAAAGGTTATGTGTTCATAGGTGAACAAGATAATGACACTATAACTGAAATTGAATCACGTGATGTTATATTCTTAGAGAATGATTTTCCTTAGCAGGGGAGATATGTCAGGACTTGTCTCTCTTCGAAACTTCGGACTAGACCGCTTCCGCCGTAGATACACAAATGGATTTGGATTGTATTGACCATGGGGATAATGAATCTGTTCCAATTGCCACCGAAATACCATTCGAAGAAATCCATTTAATATTGCTGGCCCCAGTAGGAGTAACTCATCGATTGATGAATCAATTTGTCCATCTCAAGCTCGACGAACGAGTCGTCCGCACATTCCCCGTCGCCGATTTGAGATCGAAGAGGAAGTATTTATGGTTACTCTACAAGATGAAGAAGAGCCAAGGAATGTAAATGAGGCTCTTACTTTCCCCGCTGAGGAGGAGATGGAGTCAATGAAATCTAACCAAGTATAGGAGTTGGTTGATCTACCTATGGGTCGAAAAGCAATCAGGAACAAGTGGGTTCTCAAGATTAAGCGTAATGGCGATCGTAGTATTGAGAGATATAAAGCTCACCTAGTAGCTAAGAGGTATACACAACAGGAAGGAATTGATTATGAGGAAACCTTTTCACCTGTTGTGTGTTTTATTTCAATAAGGCTAATTTTGTCAATAGTGGAAAATTTGGATCTTGAATTACATCAAATAAATGCTAAAACTACATTCCTCAATGGAGAACTAGAAGAAGAAATCTATATGGTACAACCTGTAGGTTTCGTGAAAAAAAGGTCAAGAACATAAAGTATGTCTACTTCGTCGGTCAATTTATGGTCTTAAACAATCTTCTAGACAATGTTATTTACGTTTTCATAATGCAATCATATCATACGATTTAACTATGATTCATGAAGACCATTGTGTGTACATTAAAAGGTCCAAAGATAAGTTTGTGATCTTATCATTGTATGTAGACGACATACTTATAGCTGCAATTGACTTTGAGTATGTAAAAGAAGTAAAAGAGTGGCTATCATCTACATTTGAGATGAAAGATATGGGTGAAGCGTCGTACATTCTTGGAGTTAAGATTTCAAGATATCGTTCAAAGAGATTGTTGTCTCTTTCACAAGAGCTTTACATCAAGAAAGTTCTTGAACGATTTAATATGCAAGACTGCAGACCCATAAACACTCATATTTCTATGGCTGAAGCTTTAAGTCGAGGGATGTGTCCTCAGACTCCACAAGAGATGGAACAAATGAGAAAGGTTCCTTATGCCAATGCAATCGGTTGTCTTATGTACGCTATGATATGTACTAGACCTAATATCCATTATGTTGTTGGGTTAGTTAGCAGATATCGGTCAAACAGAGGACAACAACACTGGAAAGCAGTTAAAAAGATACTACGGTATCTTAAAAACATAGTTGACTACTTCTTGTGTTACCAAGGTGATGATCTGCAACTAAGATGCTACACTGATGCTGATTGGGGAGGAGATTTAAATGAGAGAAAATCAACCCTCTGGATATGTATTCTTGCTGAACAATGGCACAATATCATGGAGCAGCAAGAAATAATAATGCATAGTCTTATCTACAATGGAAGCTGAATTTGTAGACTTTCAGCCGCTATGCAAGATTCTGTTTGGCTTAAACGCTTTCTGGTATACTTGGGTGTGTATGACAATGTTGTTGAACCGATAACCATCAATTGCGATAGTCAAGCTGCATTAGCCTACACAAAGGATCCCAAGTACCGTGGGAACACAAAACATATTGATATTAAGTGTAATTTTATTAGAGATTTAGTCATACATAAATAAGTGAATGTGAAATAGAAACGAAAACCATAGTATGTGATGCTTATGAGAGACATGTGAAGTCGTTGGGGTTCCGTAGGTTCTAATGTATTTTAGTTTGTTATTTTATTTTTCCCAATTCATGTTCATGTAAAAACTATATTTTTTTAAGTTAATGATAGTTGAAGCTCAATTATCCATATTTGTTGGTTCATATACATATAGTTATTATTTTATGTTTAGAACATAAATTCTAGTTTAATAATTATGTCGGACAGACAAAAAGATTGGCCTATTCACACATGTAATCACCTCTATTATCTAAGTGGCTAATAGGGATGAGACAATTATAAACTTATTATTATCAGAAGTGATAATACTAGAGAGATAAGAGGTTATAATATAATATTGTTTATTTAATAATTTAATCAAGTGTGATTAAAAGTAATAATCTGTTTTAGTTGCCAGATGTGAGTTCTGTTGATAGAAAACTGAACGAGTAGATTTGTGAACTCAAAGTTAGACATAGGTTGTCTGAACTATCATCTGCACAATATTTACTTTTTTGAACAGACATACGCTCCATGGGAAAGAAGTTAATACTGCGATACTGACACGACCCGCATTTTCGGCTAGGCCGTGCGGGCACCCGACCACTTTTCCTAGACCTGTCGGGCGAACCCTATAGACAAAATCGATAAAAACGGCACAAAATTACCTTGAAAATAAAATTAAACATGACCTTAACAACATAAAATAACTCTCAAGGATAGACGTATATACAAACTGTCTGGACAAAACAACTAACTACCCAGAATACACAAGTTTAAAGGTTTCCAGATCAGACATCTAAGAAGGCCAAAAGATATATACACCTCCCAAAGGGAGCAAAAATAAGGAAAACTGTAATATCTGAAGTTGGTGGCCGCAATGAACATGATGGCTCACCGTAGACAGCTGAGAACGTACTACTCCTCAATCACGACGCGACTGGCTGGGTCCTGGAGCAGAATCTGCCGAACGAAAAGAAAACACAAGGACAAATAGGGTGAGTCATGAGGACTCAATAAGTGCGAACAAACTAGCAACCTCGAAAAATAGATACGCTAGTCAGGGAAACGGAAGCAGACAACAATCAACAAATAAGCAATGCACATATAAGCAGAACAGTAGTCATTTACAGAAAATCTACACAATAGTATGAAATGAAATGGAATGAGATGAAATGAAATGATATGAAATGAGATGAAATGAAATGAAATGAAATGGGTCACATGTGCCAAATGAATGGAGCGGAATCCTCCTGCTCCGAGGGCGGAATCCTCCTACCCTCAATATGATGCGATGGAGCGGAATCCTCCTGCTCCGAGGGCGGAATCCTCCTACCCTCAATATGATGCGATGATAACCCTTCACCGGCGCGGGACTCTCATCGACTGCCGGGAAGTATATGTCAATTCCAAGCCAAAGAACAATACTCAGATTCCCAATGCAATAGCAATAACATGACATAAAATATAATATAGAATGTAAATCCAAGGCTAAGGCGTAATGAGTACGCCTATCGGCAGCTACACACGTAAGGAACACGTGGTAGAAAATCCACGAGGCCAAGTGCCTCCAAAGAAATGGATATAAACACTTACCGTATTCCGAAGCTAGTCCTGTTACTCAACCACTGCTTTTTCCTTTGTATTAGTTGCCAAACGATCTCTTTCTATTCAATAAGCAGAAAAATTATATCAAATAAAGCTAAAGGCTTCATTCCTTATGTTTTAGGGCAATCCAGTTAGGAACCTGATACCCTATTCGCATACGCAATACGCAGGCCAGGCCTATATACAGGGTTCAAAGTCCCATAACCAAACCCTAAATAAATTATATTTATATGTTGCCCATAACTCACTGAGTACGAATATATAATCATTTCCATCATCGGGGTCCAATTGACCCTTTAAACTATCAATTTACGTCATTAGGGCGATATCTAATATCCCTACTTTTACCGTAAAAATATATTCAAACACACGTAATAAGCTAAGATAATGAGTTAACATCATTACCTGAAGATTTGGGGTAGAAATTCCACTATTTTTCCACTCCTTTTTCCCTTTTTCCCTCTCTCTTTTCTAATTTTTCTTTCTGTGCGTTTTAGCTCAATGTTCTGTATATAGGAAGCTACTGCTAAGCTAAGGGATTAAATCCCTTAGCTTACCGACAAAGTTGATTAATTTTTAACTTTTTTTTTTTTTTATAAAATTCGCTACGACAATTAAAATTAAAATAGAACCCTAGAGAAGTCGAAATAATTCCAAATTTTTCGAGTAAGTTATACAAAATATATGTAACATACTCGCGAAGTCGGATCTCAAATCGGACTCCCGAAACTTAAGATGCGAATTTAAAGGAAAAATGTCAAATTATTTAACTTTCGGCATTTTTGCGGAACTAGCCGAACAACATCGAAATTCACTTTCAAAAAATCATAAAGTCACAAATAATCATACGAACCTAACGGCGCTTTCGGATTTCGAATCAGAGCTCATTCGCCCAAACCGAGCTCAAAAATCTCTTTTTAATATTTATTGACAATAAAAACTGAAACCTTCTTCCGATGCCTACCAAACGAGGTCTGATTTAGCTCAAATTTTACAGACAGATCCTAATGTACCTTACGAATATTTTAAAATTATTGGCACGTCAATCGGAGTCCTAACTTCCGAAACGACTGACCGAGGTCGTTTCATTCTCCTCCATTTAGACTCTCGTTCGTCCTCGAACGAGCAAGAGACTAAAATAGATTTCACACCTCTAATGAGAATGCTTACACGAATTTTCAATGACATTTATTACGAAACCAAAATCATATGCAATGATTAGAACTTTTAGGCTTTAAAGATCAAGTTGGAACCTGAATCGTCGAAGAGGTAAGGATACCTCTCATGCATACTGGACTCAAGCTCCCAAGTGTCCTCCTCATGTGGACGATTATTCCATCGCACTCGAACCATCGGAATCTGCTTCGAACGAAGCTTCCGGATATCACACGCTATGATAGCTACTGGGAACTCCTCGTAAGCCAGATCCACATCTAGCTGAGCAGGGTCTAATTCGATTACTTCGGAAGGATCTCGGATACACTTTCGAAGCATCGACACATGGAAAACTGGGTGAACTGGCAGGTCGAGCCGATAAGCTACCTTACCAATATGCTTCTCGATACGGAAAGGGCCAATGAACCTACGACTAAGCTTTCCTTTCCTGCCAAATCTCTTTATACCTCGCATCGGTGACACTTTCAGAAATACCATGTCCCCGACCTCGCACTCTAACTCTCGGCTCCTCCGGTTCGAATATGAAATCTGCCTACTCTGGGCGGTCCGTAAATGATCCTGAATAACACGAACAACCTCAGAGTCTGACGAACCATATTTGAACTCATCACCTCGACATCTCGAGACTCAAACCAGCCAATAGGAGAACGACATCGACGTCCATATAAGGCCTCAAATGGAGCCATCGGAATAGAAGACTGGTAGCTATTATTATAAGAGAACTCCGCTAACGCCAAATGATCATCCCAGTAACCCCCGAAGTCAAGTGCACAAGCTCTCAACATGTCCTACAGAACTTGAATAACCCGTTCGGACTGACCGTCGGTCTGAGGATGGAATACTGTGCTAAGCTGCACCTGGGTCCCCAACTCTCTCTGAAAAGACTGCCAGAACTGAGAAGTAAACTGGGAACCACGATCTGAGATAATGGATACAGGAGTACCATGCAGCCTAACCACTTGCTCAATGAAAATCCGCGCCAGTCTCTGAGCTGAATCAGTAGTCTTTACAGGGATAAAGTGAGCTGATTTAGTCAGTCGGTCGACAATGACCCAGACTGAATCATGGCGCCGCAGGGTCTTTGGCAGACCAACTATAAAATCCATCGTGATGTGCTCCCACTTCCACTCGGGAATGGGCAATGCCTGAGCTAGCCCTGCTGGTCTCCGGTGCTCGAACTCAACCTGCTGACAGTTCAAGCAACGAGATACATAATCAAATACATCTCTCTTCATCCCCTTCCACCAGTATAGCTCTCGGAGGTCCTGATACATTTTCGTAATACCAGGATGAATGGAATAACGCGAGCTTTGAGCTTCACCGAGCACTGACTGCTTCAAATCCCCAACATCAGGAACACAGAGTCGACCATTAAACCGAAGAATTCCATCTGAATCAAGCTCGAATGAGGGAACTCCTCCACTTAGGACACGACCACGCAACTCCTACAGATGAGGATCCTCGAACTGTCTTCCCTTAATCTGATTGACTAAGGAAGACTGAGCTGCAATACACGCTAAGACTCGACTGGAGTCTGGGAGAAGAAATCTCACACCAAAGTCGCGAAGGGACTGCAATTCTCGAGCCAATGGTCTCATATCAGCATAAAGAAAAGCCATGCTGCCCATGGACTTCCTGCTCAAAGCATCTGCTACCACGTTCGCCTTCCCAGGATGATAATGGATACTGAGATCATAATCTTTAATCAATTCAAGTCATCTCCGCTGTCGTCCGTTAAGATCTTTCTGAGAGAGAAGATACTGCAGACTCTTATGATCTGTATACACCTCACAAGGCTCGCCATAAAGGTAATGCCTCCATATCTTCAAAGCAAAGACCACAGCTGCCAATTCTAAATCGTGAGTCGGATAATTCTTCTCATTCGGCTTTAACTGTCTGGAAGCATAAGCAATTACCTTCCCGTGCTGCATAAGAACACAACCAAGGCCCACACGAGATGCGTCACAATAAACTACAAATCCATCGGTGCCCGAAGGAAGGGATAACACTGGAGCTGAAGTCAATAAGGCCTTAAGCTTCTGAAAGCTGGCCTCACACTCATCGGACCATCGAAACTGAACCGCCTTCTGCGTCAGCCGAGTCAGGGGAGCTGCAATGGTAGAGAACTTTTCCACAAACCTCCGATAATAACCTGCCAACCTAAGGAAGCTGCGAATCTTCGTCGGAGTGGTAGGACGAGGCCATTTCTGCACTGCTTCAATCTTCTTCGGATCAACCTTGATACCTTCACTAGATACCACGTGACCCAAAAATGCTACAGAATCAAGCCAAAACTCACATTTCGAGAACTTGGCATACAACTTACGATCACGGAGGGTCTGAAGAACCACCCTCAGATGATAATCATGCTCCTCGCGGCTACGAGAATAAATAAGAATATCATCAATGAAGATAATGACAAAGGAATCAAGGAATGGCTTAAACACCCGGTTCATGAGATCCATAAAGGCTGCAGGGGCATTAGCCAGCCCAAAAGACATAACTAGGAACTCATAATGGTCGTAACGAGTCCTAAAAGCAGACTTCGAGATATCTGACTCACGAATCTTTAGCTGATGATAACCAGATCGCAGATCGATCTTCGAAAAGAACTTGGCACCCTGCAACTGATCAAACAAATCATCAATGCGAGGCAAGGGATACTTATTCTTGATGGTGACCTTATTTAGCTGACGATAATCAATACACATTCGCATAGTCCCATCTTTCTTTTTCACGAATAGAATAGGAGCACCCCACGGAGAAATACTCGGCCTGATGAACCCCTTATCAAGCAAATCTTGCAACTGCTCCTTCAGCTCCTTCAACTCTGATGGGGCCATACGATAAGGAGGGATAGAAATAGGCTGAGTCCCTGGCACTGTATCAATGCAAAAATCGATCTCTCGATCAGGAGGAAGTCCTGGCAAATCATCTGGAAACACATCAGGGAACTCCCTAACGACAAGAATAGAATTAAGAGATGGAATCTCCACAGTGGTATCTCGAACCATGGCAAGATACGCTAAACACCCTTTATCCATCATCCGTTTTGCCTTCAGGAAAGAAATAACATGCCTCTTGGGTGGCAAATAAGAACCCTGCCACACCACTGGTGCTGAACAAGGAAGAGACAACTGAAGAGACTTGGCATGACAATCTAATGTGGCATGACACGACGCCAACCAATCCATGCCAATAATAACATCAAAATCAACCATATCTAGGATTAGAAGATCTACTAGTGTCTCACGACCCCCAAAAGATATGGTACAAGCTGGATAAACTCGATCCACGATGATAATGTCTCCAATAGGTGTAGAAACACAGAATGGATCACGAAGACACATATAATCAACATGAAAACCCGAAGCGAAATAAGGAGATACATATGAATAGGTAGATCCTGGATCCACCAAAGAATATGCATCTCGACCACAAACAGATAAAATACCTGTAACAACAGCTGGGGATGCCTCGGCATCCTGCCTGGCCGGCAGTTTATATAGCTGTCTCTGCGGCTGAGCTGAACTACCACCCTGAGATCCACCCCTGGAGGGACCACCTGAACCACGACCCCAACCTCTACCAGATGGTGGTGCACCTCTAGCTGGCTGAGACCCTGAAGGGGCACCCTGAGGCTGCTGCTGCATAGGCGCTGGAAGGCGAGGGAAAGGGCGGCTACTACCCTGCTGATGGACATAAGGGCAATCCTTCTTATGATGCCCTAGATCCTGACAGATAAAGCACCCTGGAGAAAATCTACGTTGATCAAACTGAGTCTGATCTCGCGGGCGAAACCCAAACTGACCCTGAGAAGAAGTAGGCGCGTTTTGAGAACCACGCGCTGGAAACTGAGCTGGTCTGACAGGAGGCCTACCCTGCTGCTGATAACTCCTACCTCCATACGAGGTACTAGAATGCCCGGGACCACGAGATCTCTTACTCTCCCGCTCTAACTCCTCTATCTCCAATCTATGATAGGCCTCATACCTCCTGGCAATATCAACAGCGACATCAAATAGAGTACCAGCCTCAATCTCACGAGCCATCTAGGACCGCAAATAAGGAGAAAGCCCATCAATAAAACGTCTGACCCTCTCAGAGGGCTTCTGCACAAGATCTGGAGCATAGCTGGACATCTCTGAAAATAAAAGCTCGTACTCCATGACTGACAGGTTACCCTGTCCAATCCTCTCAAACTGTCTCCTCTTCTCATCTTGCTGACTGCGAAGGAAAAACTTCTCCATGAATCGATGAGAGAACTCACTCCAGGTCAGCTTAGGTAAGCCCTGCCTAGCTGATCGGAGTGCGGTCCACCAAGCTAAAGCTGGACCCTCAAGCTGGAAAGCAGTATAATCAGCTCCATACTGCTCAAGATATCCAAGGGCCACTAAGATACGCTGACATTGATCAAGAAACTCAAGAGGCTTAAGCTTATCTGATTTCTGACCAGAGAACTTCGGAGGATTAAGTCGGGTAAAATAATGCAACCTTGCCGGATCATCAACTTGATCTGCTACCTGGACTGGCTGACTAGCTTGAGCAACTGGAGGTATAACACCCGCTACCTCTGGAACATAACCACCTAGAACATGAACTGCTGGGGCTACCTGTGGAGCTGGAATGGGGGCTTCCTGAACCTGAGAACCAATATCTACCGCAGCCTGAGGAGCTGCCTGAGGGATAGGAGCATCCACAGCAGCCTGAGGAATATGAGCATCTACGGTAGCCTGAGGAATAGGAGGTCCCTGGGGCATCTGCATCGCTAAGAATCTCATAAAAGCGTCATGAAGTGCGGGGGGAACGAATAAGCCCTGCTCCCCCTGCCCGGCAAAAGCTGGCACTACCGGAACCTCTGCAGTAGGATCAACACGATCCACCATCCTCGCGGCCTGGGTAACTCTACCTCTGCCTCGACCACGACCTCTACCGCGGCCAACACCGCGACTTCGCAGAGCAGCAGGCATAGGGGTGACCGCTGGCTCCTCCGCCTCTCGCCGAACATTCGCGCGCGTTCTCACCATACTGCGGAAAATTAAAAATATTTAACTTCAGATAAGAAGACTCACGCACGACAGGGAAAAAAAGAAGGGAAACTGCCTAAATGCCATCATAGCCTCTCGTAGATAGGTACGGACGTCTCCGCCCGATCAGCGAAACTCTATTAGACACTGTCATGATCTGGAAAGACTCTAAACCTTGCTCTGATACCAACTGACACGACCCGTATTTTCGGCTAGGCCGTGCGGGCACCCGACCACTTTTCCTAGACCTGTCGGGCGAACCCTATAGACAAAATCGATAAAAACGGCACAAAATTACCTTGAAAATAAAATTAAACATGACCTTAACAATATAAAATAACTCTCAAGGATAGACATATATACAAACTGTCTGGACAAAACAACTAACTACCCAGAATACACAAGTTTAAAGGTTTCCAGATCAGACATCTAAGAAGGCCAAAAGATATATACACCTCCCAAAGGGAGCAAAAGTAAGGAAAACTGTAATATCTGAAGTTGGTGGCCGCAATGAACAGGATGGCTCACCGTAGACAGCTGAGAACGTACTACTCCTCAATCACGGCGCGACTGGCTGGGTCCTGGAGCAGAATCTGCCGAACGAAAAGAAAACACAAGGACAAATAGGGGGGGTGAGTCATGAGGACTCAATAAGTGCGAACAAACTAGCAACCTCAAAAAATAGATACGCTAGTCAGGGAAACGGAAGCAGACAACAATCAACAAATAAACAATGCACATATAAGCAGAACAGTAGTCATTTACAGAAAATCTACACAATAGTATGAAATGAAATGGAATGAGACGAAATGAAATGATATGAAATGAGATGAAATGAAATGAAATGAAATGGGTCACATGTGCCAAATGAATGGAGCGGAATCCTCCTGCTCCGAGGGCGGAATCCTCCTACCCTCAATATGATGCGATGGAGCGGAATCCTCCTGCTCCGAGGGCGGAATCCTCCTACCCTCAATATGATGCGATGATAACCCTTCACCGGCGCGGGACTCTCATCGACTGCCGGGAAGTATATGTCAATTCCAAGCCAAAGTACAATACTCAGATTCCCAATGCAATAGCAATAACATGACATAATATATAATATAGAATGTAAATCCAAGGCTAAGGCGTAATGAGTACGCCTATCGGCAGCTATACACGTAAGGAACACGTGGTAGAAAATCCACGAGGCCAAGTGCCTCCAAAGAAATGGATATAAACACTTACCGTATTCCGAAGCTAGTCCTGTTACTCAACCACTGCTTTTTCCTTTGTATTAGTTGCCAAACGATCTCTTTCTATTCAATAAGCAGAAAAATTATATCAAATAAAGCTAAAGGCTTCATTCCTTATGTTTTAGGGCAATCCAGGGTTCAAAGTCCCATAACCAAATCCTAAATAAATTATATTTATATGTTGCCCATAACTCACTGAGTACGAATATATAATCATTTCCATCATCGGGGTCCAATTGACCCTTTAAACTATCAATTTACGTCATTAGGGCGATGTCTAATATCCCTACTTTTACCGTAAAAATATATTCAAACACACGTAATAAGCTAAGATAATGAGTTAACATCATTACCTGAAGATTTGGGGTAGAAATTCCACTATTTTCCACTCCTTTTTCCCTTTTTTCCTCTCTTTTCTAATTTTTATTTCTGTGCGTTTTTGCTCAATGTTCTGTATGTAGGAAGCTACTGCTAAATCCCTTAGCTGACCGACAAAGTTGATTAATTTTTAACTTTTTTTTTTTATAAAATTCGCTACGACAATTAAAATTAAAATAGAACCATAAAGAAGTCGAAATAATCCCAAATTTTTCGAGTAAGTTATAAAAAATATATGTAACATACTCGCGAAATCGGATCTCAAATCGAACTCCCGAAACTTAAGATGCGAATTTAAAGGAAAAAGGTCAAATTATTTAACTTTCGGCATTTTTGCGGAACTAGCCGAACAACATCGAAATTTACTTTCAAAAAATCATAAAAGTCACAAATAATCATACGAACCTAGCGGCGCTTTCGGATTTGGAATCAGAGCTCATTCGTCCAAACCGAGCTCAAAATTTTTTTTAATATTTATTGACAATAAAAACTGAAACCTTCTTCCGATGCCTACCAAACGAGGTCTGATTTAGCTCAAATTTTACAGACAGGTCCTAATGGACCTTACGAATATTTTAAAATTATTGGCACGCCAATCGGAGTCCTAACTTCCGAAACGACTGACCGAGGTCGTTTCAGATACGTGAATTGATATGAACATTAAAGACACTAATGGAAAGACAAGAATAAAAAATAAGACCCAATTGATTTAGAGAATAATTAAGGAAGTTAATTAGGGAAAATTAACCTAATTACTCCCTTAATCACCTAAACAAAAGAACCACTACTATTTGATTTTCAATTAGCTAAACTAATTGCAAATCAAGGAAATTAATGAGCTCGAGCGAACAAGCTTAAGCAAATCCTCACAATTATCAATATTCATCAAAAACTAGGTTTGCTAATGACTTTAGGAGTATTTATACATGGCAAAAATGCCTTAATTAACCCTTAACAATGGGCCTTCAAGTCATTAGTCATTGATGGGCCTTCTGATCATCGTCTCAACGTGATCGCGCAGTGACGGTCGCTATTGCACTGAGCTTTAATTCATGTCCACGCGATCGCGGCTACGGTCACGCGATCGTGCAGGAAAGCCTTCAACCCACCTCTAGCGCGATCGCGTCTGACACTCGTGATCGCGTAGGTCTTCTCCTTTGACTTCTATGATCGCGTCTGTGCACGCGCGGTCGTGATGAACATTTTCAGTTCCAGAGGCAGTAAGCATGCAAAACTGCCCTAGAACCTCCAATACTTGCCCAATTAGCTCCATCTGTGTGAACATTGCATGTAGTTGTTGCAACTCCCTAGCTTGGCTCCTTGTGATGGGCTTGGATGAGCGTCGGGTTGCATCATTCTCCCCGTCTTGAGAAGAATCCGTCCGCGGATTCACTTGATCTTTGACTTCGAAGGGAGACAAGTCACGCACATTGAACGTGTTGTGTACTTGGTAATCACTTGGCAAGTCCACCTTATACACGTTGTCATTAAGGCGTTCAAGAATTTGGAAAGGGCCATTGCCTCTAGGCATGAATTTGTTTGTCCTCTTGTTTGGAAACATATCCTTCCGAAAATGAACCCACACCCAATCACCGGGCTAAAAAATGATCTTCTTCCTTCTTTTGTTTGCCTTCTTGGAAACTTCTTGGTTTTTCTTCTCAAATTGTTTCCTTACTTGCTCATGAAGTTTCTTCATCTCTTGAGCTCTCACCTTGGTATCTAAGCTTAAGACAACATCACTAGACAAAGGCGTAAGATGCAAGGGGGGTAAGGGGATTAAAGCCATGCACAACTTCAAAAGGTGTTATGCAAGTAGATGTGTGCATGGTCCTATTATAAGCAAATTCAATCAAAGGTAGATATTCTTCTCAAGAAGCTAGTTTCCCCTTGACCATAGCTCTAAGCATAGCACCCAAAGTTCTATTAACAACCTCGGTTTGGCCATCGGTTTGGGGGTGGCAAGAAGTGGAGAACAACAACTTTGTGCCAAGCCTCCCCTAAAGCTCCTTCAAAAAATGACTAAGGAACTTGGGATCCCTATCACTAAGAATAGTTTTTGGGACCCCATGCAATTTAAGCACATTGTCAACAAACAATTTAGCTATGTGAGATGCATTATCAACCTTGTGACATGGAATGAAGTGAGCCATTTTAGAAAATCTATCAACAACCACAAAAATGCTATCTTTGCCCCTTTTGGTCCTAGGAAATCCAAGGATAAAATCCATAGAGATATAAAGCCAAGTATCTAAGGGAATGGGGAGGGGTGAGTACAAACCATGTGGGAGTAGCTTTGACTTGGCTTGCCTACACTCCAAGCATTGGCCACACCCCCTCACAACATTCACTCTCATTTTGGGCCAATAGACTTGTTCTTTAAGAATCTCCATTATTTTACCCACACCAAAATGCCCCATTAGTCCCCCCACTATGGGCCTCCCTCACTAGCAATTCCCTCCAAGATGAATTAGGCACACATAGCTTCCCATTCCTAAACAAGAAGCCATCAAAACTTGTGATCGATACCTCTTTTTCTCCACATCACTACTAAGTTCCTCCTCACCACACAATCGATTGACTCTTCTACCCCTTTTCTCCACTTCACAATTAGCATAAAGTTCTCCAAACTCCTGATCATTAACATACATCTCCCTCATACTCTCAAAGCCCATGAGTTTGAACCCCAACGTATTCAACAACAACTGCCTTCTTGATTGATGCACAAGCTTTCTTGACAAGGCATCCGCCACCACATTCTCTTTCCCATTTTTGTAATAGATGACATAAGGGAAAGTCTCAAGAAATTCCACCCATTTGGCATGTCTCACATTCAGTTTTTCTTGGCATTTGAGGTGTTTTAAGGATTGGTGGTCGGTTCTAATGACAAATTCTTTGGACCAAAGGTAATATTGGCAATGAGCCAACGCCCTCACCAAGGCATACAACTCTTTGTCATAGATGGAATATTTAGTGGTTTCTCCCTTGAGTTTCTCACTAAAATAGGCAATAGGCTTTTGTTCTTGCATCAACACGGCTCCAATGCCTACCCCACTAGCATCACATTCAATTTCAAAAGTCTTATCAAAGTTTGGCAATTGGATAAGAGGTGTGGAACTAAGCACTTCATTCAATTACACAAAAGCCTCTTCTTGCTCTTTCCCCCACACAAACACCTTATCCGTCCTTATCACTTCGGTCAATGGTGCGGCTATAGTGCTAAATCCTCTCTCAAACCTCCTATAAAAGCTAGCCAACTCATGAAAACTTCTCACATCACCAATGATTTTAGGAGTGGGCCAATCCCTAATGGCCTTCACCTTAGCCTCATCTACTTCCACACCATTGGCACTCACCACAAAACCAAGGAAAATAACTTTTTCAACACAAAAAGAACACTTTTCCAAATTAGAAAATAGTAGTTCCTTTCTCAAAACATCAAACACTTGTTTCATATGATTAGCATGCTCATCAATGTATTTTTTATAGATAAGGATGTCATCAAAATAAACCACAACAAATTTTCCAATGAAGGATTTGAGCACATGGTTCATCAACCTCATAAAGGTTGAATGAGCATTGGACAAGCCAAAAGGCATGACAAGCCACTCATAAAGACCAAAGTTGGTCTTAAAGGCCGTCTTCCACTCATCACCCAGTTTCAAACGGATTTGGTGGTATCCACTCTTCAAATCAATTTTAGAAAACACACAAGATCCACATAATTCATCAAGCATATCATCTAACCTAGGAATAGGATGACGATACTTTACCGTGATCTTGTTTATGGCTCTACAATCCACACACATGCGCCAAGTCCTATCTTTCTTTAGCACTAGGATGACTGGGGACCGCACATGGGCTCAAACTTTCTTGTACAAGTCCTCTCCCAAGCAACTCCTCCACTTGCTTTTGGAGTTCTTTGGTAGCTTCCGGGTTGCTTCTATAAGCGGCCTTGTTGGGCAATTGTGAACCCGGAAGAAGGTCGATTTGATGCTCAATTCCTCTTAATGGTGGCAACCCACTAGGCAAATCCTCGGGGGAAGATGTCTTCATAACCCTTCAAAAGAGAAGAAATAGAACTAGGCAAAGAAGGGGTTAGTTCATTAGTAAGAAAAACATGTTCCTTGTGTAGGAGGAGAATCATGGGCACTCCTTCCTCCACATATCTCAAACATTCCTTCCTAGACAAGAACAAGATCACTCCCTCTTTTGGTTCCTCACTCTTTTGAGTAACGACTCCCACTCTCCCTTCCCCCACAACTCCCTCTTTCTTTAATTTCTCTCTTTTCAACTTCAGCTCTCTCATCTTTCTATAACCTTCACTCACTTGCGCCGGGGTCAATGGATTGGGAATAAATTTTCGACTCCCCACTTCCAAGGCATACCTATTAGTCTTGCCATCATGCTTTGACAAGCGGTCATATTGCCAAGGCCTACCAAGCAAGATATGGCTAGCTTGCATAGGGACCACATCAAACAAAAGCTCATCATGGTAATCCGCAAGCTTGAATTTAATCAAGGCTTGCTTGGTTACCTTAAGTTCACCACACTCGTTCAACCATTGGAGTTTGTAAGATTGTGGGCGCTTTCTAGTGGGTAGTTTAAGCTGCTCAATCAAGGTGGTGCTGACCACTTTAACGCAACTACTACTATCAATAATCAAAGAACAAGTAGCACCTTGAACCTTACAATAGGCATGGAATAAACTCTCTCTTTGATTCGACTCCAACTCATCCTTCACTTGTGCCCCCATTATTCTTCTTACAACAAGAGAAAAATAGTTTTCCTCTAGTTGCCCATCTCCCGTCGCCTCATCATCAAAATCGTGGTCACATGGCATACCCCTATCTATCTCATCATCATTACTACCACCCGTTTCATAGCCCCCATCACCCAAATAATATGAAAATTAAAGACACAAATGGAAAGACAAGAATTAAAAGTAAGACCCAATTGATTTAGAGAAGAATTAAGGGAGTTAATTAGGGAAAGATTAACCTAATTACCCCCTTAATCACCTAAAAAAAGAACCACTACTATTTGATCCTCAATTATCAAAGCTAATTGCAAATCAAGGAATTTAATGAGCTCAACCGAACAAGCTTAGACAAATCCTGACAATTATCAATATTCATAAAAAACTAAGTTTGCTAATGACTTTAGGAGTATTTATACATGGCACAAATGCCTTAACTAACCTTTAACAATGGGCCTTCAAGTCATTAGTCACTGATGGGCCTTCTGATCCTCGTCTCAGCGCGATCGCGCAGTGATGGTTGCTATCGCGTTGAGCTTTAATTCATGTCCACACGATCGCGGCTATGGTCACGCGATCGGGCAGGCAAGCTTCAACCTGCCTCTAGCGCGATCGCATCTGTTGAAGCACAATCGGTCAGCTCTTCATAATGATGAACTCAAATTAATACAAAGATATTATGAGCGTGATGAATGTGATCAATGATCTAGTGTACTGCATACTACCACCTACTCCGAGGTTCCGTTAATCGAGATGCTATATAATCCTAATAAATGTATAAGAACTAAGCTCTCGATGTATGTATTGGTCACATGGTCTAGTCGTTAGTATGAATGTTACAGATTGGGAATGAGAGTTGACCCACTATGTGTGAGTGAGAGACTTTTTTTATCTGTTTAAAAAATAATGACCTCTTTTTTAAAATTGAAAGCAATAACTTTAAATTTATCAACGTACCCTTAATGAAATGATTTATAGTCACACAGAAACTAATGACTTATTTTAGATCACGAGTTTCAAAATTTTTTATTTCTTTATTAAGCTTTGTGTCAAGTCAAAAAGATTTACATATATTAAAACAACGGAGTACTACGTAGTGACTGTGTTCTAATGAAGCAACAATACTCTTATTCTATTAGAAACTTTGTTGCGACTTCTAAAAAGAAAATGTATGATATATCCTTGATGTTAAATTTCAATGACAAATGGTTAGGCATTTGGATTCCTCATAGACAAAGTTTTGACCATTCTATTGAAAGCCTACAGTACTGTTAAATAAAGCAAATGATTGAGCTGAATTAGAAGGTTGTTAATCAGAAGAGATAGCAGTAGGGATTAGCCATTAGGAATAATAATAAGCTTCGGGGTAGTTTTAGTCATTTCCCTAGTTCCTAATATTAGTTATGGTTGTTAAGGATGTTAGTTTTAAATAACCAACTCCCTTCTCCCCTTTGTATCACTTATACAAACTGATGTGAATCTCTTTCTCTCTCTATTGTTTCCTCTCGTCTTCTTCTTCCCTCTCAGCTCACGATCACACATGAACAATATCATGGTATCAGAGCAATAGCAGGATAATCAAATCTGGTACTAAAAATCTATCTAATAAGATCCAGAAGGCTAGTTTCAAAAAGTTACTCTCTAATTTCTGAAGTTCTTGGTATATTGGGTTCTTGATCATCAACAATGGCGAATATGCAAAACAGTGGAGGAACAATTCCCTAACAACCAGCAATTCTGGATTACAATTATCCACTGATCTTTCACTCATCGGATGTAAGTGGCATTTCTCTCATCTCTGTCCAATTGTCTAGTTCTGAAAATTATGCCCTGTGGAGTCGATCTATGCGTATTGCTTTATTGGGGAGAAATAAATTAGGGTTACTAGATGGAACCAGTAGGAAAGAGGATCACCGTGAGAATCTGTGGACCCAGTGGGAAAGATGCAATGTCATTGTACTGTCTTGGCTTATGAACTCTGTTAGTAGTAGTCTTCTTGGAGGTATTGTGTATGCTATCAGTGCCCAAGCTGTGTGGGAAGACTTGCGTGAAAGGTTTGACAAAGCCAATGACTCTAGAACATTCAATCTTCACAAAGAAATAGCCACTTTAAGTCAAGGGACAAATTCTGTGTCAGTTTACTATTCAAAATTGAAAGATTTGTGGGATGAATTTGAGGCCTTAGTACCTCCTCCTAGCTGTGGTTGTGATAAGTCTAAAGAGTTTGTGGTGTATTTGCAAAGGCAGAAGCTGTACCAATTTCTGATGGGCTTAAATGACTCATACCTGCAAGCAAGAAGTCAGATCTTGCTGATGAGTCCCCTACCAATTGTTAATCAGGCCTACAATATGATCATAAGTGATGAGGGTCAGAAAGGCATAGTGAGTCAGCTTGGGGTTTTGGGTGCTGCACCTGTTATAAGTTCTCAAGATCCACTTGCAATGTATACAAACAATAAGACTGCTGGATATACAGGAAATCCAAGATACAGAAAGAATCAGCATCTATACTGTGATCTGTGCTAACAGGGAAGGATACTGGAAGGAGATTGGATATCCTGCTGATTACAGGTCCAAGAAAAAGAAGGACTCTGCTTCATATAGAACTAACAGTTCAACTGCATATAATGTGTTCTCTGAAGGAACTATGAATAACACTGGGCAAATGGCATAGTTTTCTAGCTATCAAGGCAATTCAAATTTGCCACAGGTAACTCCAGGAGAAGACACAACACATCTGAATCAAACTACCAAGCCTTGCATGTTCTCCAAAGAACAATATGACCAGATACTTCATATCCTTGGCAACAGTGGGACCAACTCTGCACACTCTGTAGCTAACATAGCAGGTTCTAGTAGTGCCTTATTGGTATCTGATAGTGTGCAGGAGTGGATTATAGACACTAGTGCAACTAACCATATGGTTTCTGATAGTGGGCTACTGAATCAGTCCACAATAATCAAAACCTTAATCCCAAGAGAGTGTTCCTGCCTAATGGTGACATATCACATGTCACTCACACTGGCACCAGTATAATTTCTAACAGAATTACCATAGATAATGTTTTCCACATTCCTCAGTTCAAGTACAACCTACTTTCAGTGTCCAAAATAACTAAGGAGTTGGGCTGCTCAGTGAATTTCTATCCTAACTTTTGTGTGTTTCAGGATCTCTACAATGGGAAGGTGAAAGAGATTGGTAAAGAGAAAACTGGTTTATACCTCCTGGTCAAGCAAGATCAGCTCTGAAAGTCAATCAGGAGGTTAGCTTGTCAGTAAAGGGCTTAGATACTGTAGACATTAATCTGTGGCGTAGAAGACTGGGGCATGTATCCTCTAGTGTCCTCAAGAAATTGATATCTGATAAAGCTGGGGAGACAGACACTGTATTAGATAACAGTACTGTCTGTCCTTGTGCTAAGCAAGTAAGGCTTCCTTTTCCTGCTACACATATCTCTAGTTCAAACTGTTTTATTTGATTCATGTGGACTTGTGGGGACCATATAAAGTACCAACTGTTGATGGCTTCAATTATTTCCTAACAATTGTAGATGACTTTTCTAGAATGACTTGGGTATATCTGACAAGGCTTAAATCTGATGTATGTGTAATTCTGCAACAACTTTTTTTCTTATGTCAAAACTCAGTTTATTAGTGTAGTCAAGATAATCAGAACTAATAATGGATCTGAATTCCTGCACTCTGTGTGTGGTACTATGTTCCAAGCTCTTGGTATCGTACACCAAAGGTCCTGTGCATACACCCCCCCCCCCCAGCAAAATGGGGTTGCTGAAAGGAAACACAGGCATATACTAGAAGTTACTAGAGCAGTGAGATTTCAAGCTCACATTCCCATCAAATTCTGGGGACATTGTGTCTTAGCAGTTGTATACTTGATCAATAGGATGCCTACAACAGTGTTAGGATATCAGTCTCCCTATGAAAAACTGTATATAAAGAAACCTTTCCTACAACACCTCAGAGTCCTGGGATGTCTGTGTCATGCCAAAATAGTTAATCAAATTGACAAACTGAGTCCCAGAAGTAAGCCTGCTGTGCTAATGGGCTATTCAGACACTCAGAAGGGTTATATACTCTATGACTTAGCATAACAGAAGTTCTTTGTCAGTAGAGATGTCCTATTCAGAAAAACCATCTTTTCTTTCAAATTACTCAAACAATCACCTCCTGTGTTTATACACAATCCCTCACTCACAACTGAAGAGGACCTACAGCTAATTGCAGACACTGAGCTACATGAGGATATTATAGAAGCAGGTCAACAGATAAATCCAGATGCCCACTTAGAAGGACATGAGGATATGCCTGACTTCTTTGATCAAGAACCTCATGTAGCTGAACAAACTATAAATGAGGAGATACCTCCAGTACCAGTACACCAGGATGTACAGGCTGAAGTGATCCCTGAACCAGCCATCACCCACCCCATTTCTACCAGATCAGGCAGGCATACTAATCCACCTGTGTGGATGAAAGACTTTGTGTCACTAAATGTGAACCAAGAACAGCCTTACTTACTTGACAAATACATCACCTATGACACCATATCAGAACATTATAAAGCATATATAGCCAACTTCTCCTCCCTGATAAAACCTAAGTGCTATACAGAGGCTGTCAAAGACCCTAAGTGGATGGAAGCCATGCAAGCTAAGATAGCAGCTCTTGAAAGCAATCATACTTGGGACATAGTTACACTGCCCCAAGGTAAGAAACCTATAGGCTGCAAATGGATCTATAAGATCAAGTACAAAGCCTCTGGTGAAGTACAAAGTTATAAGGCCAGACTGGTGGCAAAGCAGTATAGTCAAAAAGAAGGTATTGATTACCATAAAACATTCTCACATGTGGTCAAAATGGTCACAGTAAGGACTGTACTCTCTATTGCAGCTGCTAAGCACTGGCACATCCATCAAATGGATGTATACACTACATTCTTACAAGGGGATTTACATGATGAAATCTACATGGTACTCCCACAAGGCTTTAAGAGCCAGGGGAGAATCAGGTGTGTACGCTCATAAAGTCCTTGTATGGACTTAAGCAAGCTCCAAGACAATGGAATGCCAAGTTGTCAGAAGCATTAGTAAAGGTTGGGTTCAACCAGAGCCAACTAGATCACTCCTTGTTCACAAGAAAGACTAAGGAAGTAATGGTGGCAGTCTTGGTCTATGTAAATGATATGTTGATCCCTGGAGACAACCTGGAAGTAATTCAGGACACTAAAAATGCTCTTCAGCAAGCCTTTAAGATGAAAGACTTAGGAGAATTGAAGTTCTTTCTTGGCATTGAGTTTGCTAGATCCTCACAGGGTATTCTCATGCTCCAAAGAAAATATGCCTTAGACTAAATCTCAGAGTATGGCTTGAGTGCAGCAAAGCCTGCACCCACACTTATAGATCCCAATGTGAAGCTTACCACCAAGGAGTATGATGACTTTGTAATAAAGAAAAGCTCTAACAAAATTACTCAGAGTGACAAACTGTTAATAAATCCAGCTATCTATCAGAGACTGATTGGTAAACTACTGTATTTGATACTCACTACACCAGACATTGCATTCAGTGTGCAAACTTTAAGTTAATTCTTACAGCAACCCAAGCAGTCACATATGGACTCCGCATTGAGGATTGTCAGATATGTGAAAAATCAGCCAGGGCAAGGAATTCTACTGTCAAGCAAGGCTCAAAACTCAGTAACTGTATACTGTGATGCAGACTGGGCTGCTTGCCCATTTTCTAGAAGATCAGTAACTGGATTTCTAGTAAAACTAGGTAAATCACTAATATCTTATAAATCTAATAAGCAGACTACTATATCCAGAAGCTCTGCAGAAGCTGAGTACAGAAGCATGGCATCTGCTACTACAGAGTTGACTTGGTTATCAGGCTTATTGAAGGAACTTGAAGCAGATCTTGAATTGCCTATCAAAGTGTTCAGTGACAGCAAGGCTGCTCTTCAAATTGCAGCCAATCCTGTGTTTCATGAGCGTACAAAATATATCGAGATAGACTGTCATTTTATAAGGGAAAAGATTCAAAAGGGCTTGATCAAAACTGAATATATCTCCATCAAACACCAACGGGCAGACCTACTTACAAAGGGTTTGAACAGAGTGCAACATTCTTACTTGACATCCAAGCTAGGAGTGCTTGATGTGTTTTCACCCTCTAGCTTGAGGGGGGAATGTTAAATAAAGCAAATGATTGAGCTGAATTAGAAGGTTGTCAATCAGAAGAGTTAGCAGTTAAAAAGGATTAGCCGTTAGGAATAATAATAAGCCTCATGGGTAGTTTTAGTCATTTTCTTAGTTCCTAATATTAGTTATGATTGTTAAGGAAGTTAGTTATAAAAAACCAACTCCCTTCTCTCCTTTGTATCACTTTTACAAACTGAATGTGAATCTCTTTCTCTCTCTATTGTTTCCTCTCGTCTTCTTCTCCCCCTCTCAGCTCACGGTCACACACGAACAATATCAAGTACATATGTAGTGTTAACTAACTCGATCGCATGCTGATGAATATGTGATTTTCAGACTCTTTCAGAACCTGCCCAGAGAAGTTAAAGCCTCTTTTATATGGACAAATGTCAAATTCCGAGTGCCAGTTTTTTTTAAAATTATTATTATTATTATTATTTTGTATTTTAAGGGGTGTCTTCTTTAGACTATACAGAGGATCTAAGGGACCTCTATTTTATTATTTTATTTTTTTTGTGTGTGATTAGCATGATGCCTGATTACAGCCTCTGTACTGGTATTTAGTTTGATCTATAGAATCCTCACCCAGTTTTAAGCTAGGAATATATATATATATATATATATATATATATATATATATATATATATAGACAAATATGTTTGATTTCCATGGATTTAGCTCCTGTTTGTTTATACTTTTTGGGGAGACTTTTTGGGAGAAAAACTATTTGTTTATAGTATTTGACCAAAATTTGGAGGCCACTTTTTGGGTTTTTTTTTGAGAAATTTTGTATATTTCACTCACAAAACTTCAGATATTTTTCAACTAAAATGTATGTCCAAACACAATTTCAAGTTTCAAAAATTCTTTTTCAATTCAACTTCACTAAGGATTGTAGAGAGGAATGCCACTGATGTGGTAAAAGGAACTATACCACCAGATAATCCCACATGATATTCAGCTCTTGGAACATTAGAGGGCTAAACAAGCCCTTTAAGCAAAAAAAGTTCAAGTCATTTTTGCTTAAAAGTAAAGTTCCCTTAGTTGGATGTCTAGAAACAAAGGTGAAAGTTCATAAAGTAAATAGGGTAAAAAAGAAACTAGGTAGTCAGTGGGAGGTGTATGCAGATTACTCTACAACTCCAAATGGAAGGATTTGGATATGCTGGCAGCCTCAACATGTTAAAGTAACAATACTCCTCTCAGCAGCCCAGCTGGTGCACTGTAAATTCTCAAATTTCAACCAAATTTATGTCCAAACGCTAGCTTAAAGAAAAAACGTTCAAAACTTTTATTGTTGTTTTACGGAATGTGTAATATACAGTATATAAGTAAGTCCATATATGCACCTCCTCTTCCTTTCCACGCACAAAAGGCAAACTTATAAGTATAAGCTTAATATATACTACTGTACTTAATAAACTGATAGAATATCCAACCTCAAAGGCATTAATGGTAGATCCGGAAAAAGCTTTGGTGGATTCGACCCTTAAACCGATAGATTCAAAGTAAACAGTAGTTTTATGCTGCAAAAAGGCATTTCTTCACTACTAGAAAAGATGTAAAAGCTGAGCAGGACTTTCTTGACTACAATAGTGGGTTTTGTACTGATCACTACTTACCTTTTCACTTTAAATGCAATGCTTCTTCCAAAGCCTTTCTGCCTCAAAGTTATCGCAACATTGGGCGTTTTACCGCAGTTACAAAGATAGGATTTTCACCTAGTTTCAATACCTATTATACATAAATGTCTTTTTGAACTTATATTTGTATTCTAATTTTTTCGATAAAGAAAATTTAAATGAACCTCTTCGGCCTCACCCCTAGCTCATATAACTGTTTTCCTCATATTATTAGGGACAATTTCATCTACTAATATTTTTATCAATTATGCACACACCCTCTAAGTAATTTTCCTTTTAACTCTAAGAATAAGATAGGCTAATCTTCTTGCATGTCTTTGGGCATTCGTTAAAAGCGCAATCGGAATATTAACTTTGTGATTTTTTTTTTTTAAAAAAATTTTAGAATGACCACAAATAGTCCTTCATTCTGTAATTCCATTAACATGTAACCAAACATGCATGAAGGTCCTAGCCAGTCCCACACCCAGCTCCCCCCTTGCCAAAGAACAAAAAGATAAAAGAGAAAATTGCCTAACATAAAAATAGATAGATAATATCTAGTCTTCTGATTTAATTTAAAGGCTATATAGACATATGAAACAATGACGATCAATTAATATTGTTCCCTCCTTTCCAACAAATTCCCATGCCATGATGCTGCAGTTTTTGTTTTACCTCTTAGTATTTTCTTTTAATTTTTTCTGTATATATAACCATATCATGAATAGTCAATTCCAAAACCAGCAAACTCCCCCCGACTGCTGCAGAAAACATCCATATATTCTGTTCTGCTCTCCTGTTCTCCTGCCAGAAGACAACCATACTCAAATATACGTGCACACAAAGGAATATGGTAACAAAGATTAGCATTGTATTCTTTGATAATTTATTTTACAATTAAAGATATCAAAAAACATATACTAAAGAGTATTCAGACTTAAGAGAACAAAATTCACGAAAGTTACGTAAGGCTTACTTATACGAAATTGATCCAACCGTTTAAGAAAATACTGTACAATAATATGCCGTGGTAACGCAGAGCCTCAAATAGCTAATTTTGCATGATAGTTCTTGTATATTTGAAAACAATATCAATATTATTACCAATCGCAGTTGTTAACACATACATAAGTATAAAGAAATTGTGTTAATAGTATGAAGTTTAACTCTTTACATAGTAGTAATTAGGTCAAACTAAATTTGAAGTACATGACAAAAGTAAGAGAATTGAGGAATGTATATACGTACAGTATAAAAATGGTCAGGGCGTGCGTAGATAATTGGTGAAGAGGGTGTTTGGCGCAGGCTTTAAGTAGTGATGTGTTGCTATATGTAAGTAGACAATAGTACCAAAGTTAAAAAAGTGGAGTGGGAAATTTTCGAATCAAGAAGACCTATATAGTCAGACTTTATGAGTACATACATACACTGCAAATATGGCGAGACAACGCTTTTTTGTCCATCAATTATCAACTGTGTGTTTTTGGAAGCTTTTGCCCTCCATCACAATTATTTTAATTTCATTTTTGTACAGCTCCTGTGTTCAGTGTGTACGTGACATTCCTTGGTTTTACTGGGCAGTGCATGTCATCTTAAATTTGAGATAATAATCAACACCAAATTACTAAATAGTAGTATAAGAAAAGAGGAAAAAAAAAAAAGAAGGAGAAGAGAAATTTAATGGTGCTAACTAGCAGATTGGACGAGATTATTGAGAAGCAATTGAAACGTATTGACTCCCTTTAAATTTCACTAATATACTGATCACGTTTAACACATTTTGTAGATTGAAAACCATACTTGTAATTTTTTATTGAATCATCTGGAGACACGTTGTGTTACTGGAAACATCAATGTGGGAATGCACGAATTAATATTCAGCTGTAAGCCTGTAAGTCTTGTAATACACGAGTCTTCATATCATATAAATAAAAAAGGAATCTTACAGTACAAACACTAAAAAATTGAAATGGACCTGGATCAGAGTATTAGCTTGGGCTGTATCTCCAGCTGCCAGGCCGTATCGTGGGTAGCTAGTTGGATCCCTTTAGATTTTGACCAAGCCCAAGAAAAAAGCTTCGTCTTATATAGATCTGCGGCATCTGCCAATGATCTTCCCCATTTTCTCGTCTCTCTTTCCTAATAATTATTTAAAAGTTGTTATATAAAATGGGATTAACTGTACCGCATACTAATGAGCAAAATTGATCTATAAGCCTTAGGAGCATCTGCATGATAAATAGGAGTAACAAAGCACACCCTCTATCCCTTCTGATGTGATAGCAGATTTTTTCTTTTGGAACTCCCAAATGTTTGCCCCAATTCCACCTATGTATCACTTCTACAAATTCAAGAATTCAATACTCTATTAAATTCTATGTTAAATTTTATACTCGATCAATCGAATGAACATCATAGTGAGTACTACCTTAATACAAATATAAAATAAAATTTGAATTAATATATCAATTTTTAATTACAATCAAACAATATCATATAAATAAGGAGATATGGCTCAATGCATTAAATGGGGAAGTGATTACTATCAATACAACAACAACAACAACAATGTACTCCCTCTGTCTCATCTTATTTGTCTCGCTTGTCTTTTACACGTTCCTTAAGAAAACATCAATGAGAAGGTCTGTTGGCTATTTTACTCATTATATTATTCTCTTTTCAATAAATGTTAACTCCAATTTTACTTTTGAGATCAATGAATACTAAAGATAAAGTAAAAAGAAAATAATTAATTCTATCTTAATATTTTAAAATGATAAATAATTTAAGATGAATATTTAATATAATCAGGACAAATAAGACGAGATGAAAGGAGTACATATTGTGATTAGGTGTAGGAAAGTCTTGCCCCTACCTTGTGTGGGGTTGTAAACTTGAATTTAAAATATTTAATTAAGGGTAAACAAATCTCATTTACGTCACAAAACTCACACAATAAATATAAAAAGAGAAACTTCCGTCTTATAGACTAGTCAAACATGAATAGCTCATTTTTAGGGAGAGAGAGAATATATTCTATGAGTTAATAAATGCTAGGAGAGGAAAAGGAGAAGCAATATGTGTAAAGAGCTTTTTATGTGGGGGATGGGGACTTAGGGAACAAAGGATTCATGTATATTTATGGGGATCGGAGAAAAAGGAAGAAAGCGTGGTAGTAATGATGAGTTTTAAGTGGTCGTTGTTTTGCATGTAAGAATGCAATTTGGATAAAAGAAAAGAAAAAGTGAAACAACCAAAACAAAGAAAGAAACATATGCTTTCTTCCTTTTCTTTAATTCACAGACGGCTTTTTTCTTTTCTTCTATTTTTGTTTTTTCCTTTGGTTTCTTACTCTTTTTTTTTATATCACTTTCTTTGCTTTTTAATGAGCCCACTTTTGATGTGTAATGACTGTCTCTCAGACTTCGTAGTAAAAGAAGTTCCCAGTTCTTTTTTTCCTTCATTACGTTTCACTATCGGATCTCCCACTCCATTCTTAACTACTCATTTTCCTTTTTATCTAGGGTGTAACATATTAATCAAAATATAATTTGGTTCGAAGTGTTTGTCAGAAAATTTAAGAGAACGCTGGAGTAATTTTTTTCTTCTAATTTTACTCTCACTACTCCAAGAAAGCATTTAAGTATATATAAGCATTATTTTGATAAATATAGTACTTTTATCCACTCGATCCGAGTCCATTCATGCCCTAATTTGTTCTTTTTCATTTTAAATCAGTATTTCAACTTAGTTAAGAGTAACATATAAGGCAAGATATTATGAATATGCATGCACTGCATGGAAATTTATCATTGCATCACATGGGTTTTCCTATTCGATTCTTGCAGAATCTCTCTAAAGCAAATAAATCTAACTGTTTGCTTTTATATCTAAAATACAGGGATAGCACATTAAAAAAAAAAAAGAGAAAGAGAGAGCTATGCGTAAATCATGCGCATATACACAAGTTGTCAAGTTCATAAAAGAGAAAGTAAGTAGTAATAAATTATCCTCTTTCGCATGATATTTAGCTATTTTACTATTAGTCGTTTTGTTTTGGTTGAAGGTGGCAAGTTTACAGAAAAATGCTCTACGTAGCACAGCTAGAAACACAATAATTCTACAAAACATGGATGAAAGGTTTGAAATCTCATTTATTATATAGAGTTCGGCTGCCTCTCTAATATGGCGTTTACTGATTAACGAGGAAATACCCATGCATGGTTGCTGACCGTACGTGTAATTTGTTAATTACTTAGGTTAATATAACAAGCTTGGTATTAACAACGATATGCAAAACTGAAAAAGAAAAGAGAACACTTTTTTAGGCAAACACAATGTATGATTGTGTTTACACTTAATTCTCAAAAGTTGGAGGGTTCCTTTACGCTTTCACACCTAATTATTCTACAAGCTCTAAAGTAAATTAATGATAAATCTACATGTGTAATTTGAAGAAATATGCTTCATGTTTTTTTTTAATTACCTTTTTCTGTTTCTTTTCATGTTCCCACGTCATGTGGTGTGACAGTCCTAGACCAAAGCTTGAGAGAAACCAAATCTTTCCGTAGGAGGAACAATTTCTCATTATTAGTTGGCTCAAAATTGCATGAGCTAGGTACGTGTCACTTCCATAGTCCCGTTTGATGACTAATATTCCTCAAATGTCATAAATAAGGTTGTAAACTAAGCTTAATTAGAAGATGAAGCTCAAATGACAAAGCTACAGTAGTAAAGGAGAAGCTTTAATTTTATAAAGTTCTGCATTCAAAACAAGTTCATAACAGTATTTCGGTCGACATGCCAAATAAAGATTGAAACCATGTATGATATGGAAATGTTCAGTGAAAATGGGATTTATTTGGTAGGAAACCAGAAAAACAATACTCGCAAGAATCTGTTGTAACTATAGGTAGAGTTAGAATTTGAAATTTATGGATTTGAAATACCATTAAATCTAATTGACTATTTGGATTACGAGGTTTAAAATTTAATAATTATACATATTTAATAGATTCTTAACTCATAAACATGGGCTGAGCCAAAAGTTACTGCATTGACAAATAGAGGCGTAGCCACCTTGGAGGAAAGGTGGTCAGGCGACCACTCCGGCCTTCGCCTGCGTAGATATGTTAAATGTAACTATTTATGACTAAATATTAAATTTTGAACAATTTTGACACAACTGATAGTGCAATCCTAGTGGTGCAAGGTGCTTAAAATTAGCTAAACAACTTAAGATCAAGTCCCCGAAGTTGGCAAATCCCTGAATACACAGCTACCTACCATTAAATCTAACTGACTATTTAAGGTACACGTTTACAATTTAATAGTTGTACATATTTAATAGATTGTTAACTCATAAATAAGGGTTGAGCCAAAAGTTATTGGATTGGCGAACCCCTGAGTCCCCGATCATAATTAACATGGTGTTGTAAAACTAATAGTAAAGTAGTGCAAGAACAAGACAAAATATATGAGACGAGAAGGAAGAACTTATATTATTCTCTAAGTGTTTCAAGTGTGTCTTCCATAGACAAAGTGTCCTCTATTTATAGGACACCAATACATAGGAAGTTACAAGTCATCCCAAAGGTTACAAGAATTAATAGGTGACTAAATGAGGAATTAAGTAGGAGAAAGTGGGGAAGAATTAACTAGGAGAAAGTGGGGTAGTAAATCATAAGTTAGTGGTGAGTAGTGGTCATCCACATTAACACAAATACATGGATTTACAACACTCTCCCTTGGATGACCATTTTGAAGGTAATGTGCCTCGTTAAAACCTTACTAGGAAAACCCCGGTGGGAAAAAGCCCAGTGAAGGAAAAAAAAGTACACACTTCCTTTAATACGCCTTTAGAGCTGCCTCATTAAAAACCTTACAACTAAAACCCAAGTGGGATAAAAACTTGTTAAGGGAAAAAGAGTGCATCACGTATTTTACTCCCCCTGATGAAAACATCATTCAATATCTTGAAGACAACACATTCCAATCTTGTAAATCAGCTTCTCAAATGTTGAGATTGGCAATGACTTAGTGGACAGATCCGCCAAACTATCGCTGGAGTGAATTCTTCAGCATTAACTTCATCATTCTTTTTGAAGATCACTATTGCAAAGTAATTTTGCTGGATAACCATTACCTTTAGTTGTATCTTCATTTTAGCTGAATTATCCATGCAATATTTCATATAATATTGCTGAATCTTCGTATTCAAAGAAATAGCACATTGTTGCTGAATATGTTGAGTCCTTGATCTCAGTCACCAATATTGTCGCATAGCTTCAAGCATGGCTATTATCTCTTCATAAATTGAAGATGTAGCAGCAACAATTGAGTTTATAAAATTCCACAATATAGGTATTCTACCACAATAAATAAATACCAAGTTGATATCAGGCTTTGTGGATCAAGTAGATACCATATATTCTTCGGATGTCTTCGTATTGAGGAAGAACTGAATCTTACCAATAAGCTTATAACAAAAGTTATAACCAGTGGAGTATATTTAGTAAGATACTTCAACGCACCTATTGCATTAAAATATAATATTTCAATATCAAGAAGCTCGCAAACGCAATTTTACCACATGTGGCCGGATTGTTTTGATTCGTATAAATATTTATGAAGCTTCATTGAATAGGTTTCCCAGGAACCTTTACATGCTTCAAGGATTTTGAATCCTTCAAGGATAAATATATTGTTGCTCAATGAGCCATATAAAAGGTTGTTGCAACATTCATACGCATAAGTCTTTCATGCACTGCCATACCTATAACATACCTGAAGGTGATTGCATCTACCAAAAGTAGAATATAGCTCCATATAATCAATGTCAGATCTTTGTGCCTCAAGTCGTACTTTATATTTAACAACTTATTATTATCAATATTTTTGCACAAAAATATCTTTGTACACCACTGACTTTGCACCTCCATGTGTTTGGACTATAGGTCCAAAAACTTCACGTCACTCGAGTGAAGCCAATTTTTGCTTTTCATTTCTTCTAAATCGTGTAATAAAATAGAGACTCGTGCTGATCACGTGTTGTAAAACTAATACTCCCTCCGTTTCAAAAAGGATGAACCTTTGCGGAGTACGAGGGTCAAATTGACTAATTTTGACCAGAAATTTGCACATCGAATTTTTAAATTTTTTGAAATAAAATTTACATATTTAGAAACTACATGAAAAATACTATAAGTCACAATATTTAACAATTCAAAATAATTAAAAGATATTTGTAAGACATGTGGTCAAACATAATCTTGTTTGACCCTTCAAATAGTAATAGGTTCATCCTTTTTGAAACAGAGGGAGTAGTAAAGTAGTGCAAGAACAAGACAAAATATATGAGAGGAGAAGGAAGAACTTATATTATTCTCAAAGTGTTTCAAGTGTGTCTTCCATGACAAAGTGTCCTCTATTTATAGGACACCAATACATAGGAAGTTACAAGTCATCCCAAAGGTTACAAGAATTAATAGGTGACTAAATGAGGAATTAAGTAGGAGAAAGTGGGGAGGAATTAACTAGGAGAAAGTGGGGTAGTAAATCATAAGTTAGTAGTGAGTAGTGGTCATCCAGATTAACACAAATACATGAATTTACAAACACATGGTAAAATTTTGCGCTTTATAATACGCTTATTTACATTGATTGATATCACTACCAAAACATTCAATTTTCAGACGATAGTCGAAAATTTTAGATGGCCTCCGTGGGAGAATGACCAGTTCCAACGGAAAGTGTGTTCGGACGAGCCATTTGCATTGGAAAACTCGATTTTTATGGGAGTGTATGTATGCATGAGGATGAACTACCAAGCATAATATTTTGTCCCTCGTCGGATCAATTTGATGATATGGCTACTCAGACGGCCAAGGGCATGTTATCGCTTTACTTAGATTAGTGACGTGTGCAGAATTTATCATATAGTGTTAGTAATATTTAAGGAAACATTTAATAGATTAGTCATCATGACAATATCAAATTAAAAAGACACAGTATTGAACTTATTAAAAAATACAGTTCGTCGTAATAAAACGCTTGACGAGTTCTCGTTTTTTTCCATGATGATAACCTAATCAGAAATAAGCTTTAAATAAATCTTCTTGAAACACCAATGGTAGCTTTGGTTTAGTGATTAGTCAATACTTATGGTACGGGAAACATTCTACTGGCAGAGCAGTCTAGGGTATCGAATCACGACTTCTTTTTTAACAAATGAGGCTAATAAGACTCTATATATTTATGTAGTTATATATGTTTTGCATATTATTTTTATGTATAATTAAAATAATTTCTACACTGTAGCTCTGCCCTGAGTTAGACCAGTTGATCCTATGTCTTCACGGGTCACTTAGGCGGAAATTTATAGAGCACGCTAAATATTGTTAACGCCCTCCTATTTTGGTTTTGGATTTTGACATGTACATCTTTTAACTCATCGTTATGCGTGTTTCTCATTATTTAACCAATGACAATTCAAATTATGTAGCCATAATTAAATTATGAGATTTCGAGCACCAATATATAGGCAGAAGGCCACTGATACATTGTCTTCCAGTGGATAGTATTTGTTGATGACCCTTAATTATTTCTAAACATCATCATTATGCATTATGATACCAATCAAGATTCTATAAGATGTTTTATATCCACCAGTTTATTCAATTAAATTCTTTCACGACCTTTTTTGCAAGTCGAGGTCAAAACATGATGAAAATTTTCAAAAATATCATTGAATTGGGGCCTAAATCAAGACAAACATTATCTGTGTTGTGATGATGTAGGGACACAATACGATGTACGTAAAATATAATGAAGTAGTGCTTTGAATACCCTAGTTGCCAAGGGCACAAACTTTTGGAGAGAAACAAAGTATAGGCAATACGAACGGTCCTGATCAGTAGAAGCATGATGAACAGCTTTTACAATCTTTGATCTTCTTCTTCTTCTTAGTTCAATTTGAAGATTTGATTCAATCCCATCATGTTATTCTCAAAACCCGATCCCATCCCCACACCTTCAACCCATTATATTGAAAACAGGTCCGATTTATCACTTTTGCTTTCATTTCTGTTTCTTTCGTAACCCAACTTTCCATGCATGCATGATAACCCAAGAATATACATTGTGGTCCTCAACTTGGTCATATCCATCTTTGACTAGCAACCACCATATAGGTTTTTGATCGAGATTATTGAGAATTGAGAAAAGATCACGAAGCCGAATCTTTAGAAGATAAAATTGACAAATTACAATCAGCTCCTCAAAGTTAAAGAATGTAGGGACATAACTGAACGAAAAAACAATTTAAGCGGGTTTCTATTTTTAAATTAGAAAACATAAAGTATCACATTCGCAATTTCCATCTTTTCATTATTAGGCGAGTGACCAAGTTCAAGCAACATAGTCAATGACTCAATGTTGTTTGATTTTAGCGCACACCATGTATTATTGCAACTTGGAAAAAGTTCCACAGAATTTATAGTTGAATCAAATGATGTAATTTCCCGCAAGAATGCTTTGTCCTCAAAATATAGAACTTTTAAAGCTCGAAAATTTGTATAAAACCAAAACCGGCACAGCTGAATTTTAATGCTTGTTTGGTCAAAGTATGAACTTTCAAGATTCCATGAAATATATTTTGAACATTAGGACATCTTCAATCATATTATTAGAAGAAACAAAAATACGAAGCTAGAGATCCTAGTGTATACTGACTTAGGGTTAGATATTCTCCCTAGCGTTTCTCATGTAAGTTTTCCTCATTTGACAAATAAAAGAATACTTACACTTGTACTCTATCACTTGAAGTACAAACATACATAATGCAATAACAATAATGTCTCAATTTTGAACAAGTTGGGTTCAACTATATAATCATCACCGACTAATATTGTGCAATTGGCTAATTTTTCTTTGGCCGTCAACCTACAGTGACCTATACATTAATAGATTTCAAGGATTAAGCTCATAAAAATTAATAACCCTAAAAGAAAAAGAAGGTGTAATTTAGCGATAATGGTAAACTTTTTATGCTTTAGAATGTGGGGCAAAATGTCTCATTTTCCCTTGTTTATAAATTTACTTTGATGCTTTTTTGAATTTCTGTTAGGGTACATATAAACCTAATCATTTGATGATAACTTCTAAAAATTACATATTCAAATCCACAAAGGGAATTTTTAGTCCTTGATCAAACTAACCCATAAAGAGATACTTTTCTTGTAAGAAGAGGAAACTATATTCATTCATTCACCTTTAAACTTTTACATTTAATGTTCCAATGATTTGTGGCACCCTCTCTTTTAATGAAAACTACTATTAGTACATTTTTCACAAAAATTAAAGGAAAACACATCAAAAAGCTCAAAGGTGAAGTTGAATGGTCCATAGGTAAGGGGAATATCCTGTTGACTGAGAAAATTAACTCACTGGTAGATTTTTTTTTTTTTTTCACTTTGGCCCCTATTTTTGGCTTTAGCACTCCTTTTGTCCCTTTAACATTTACTTGGAGTTTTTGAGCTATTATTTCTTATGAAGATACCAATGATAAGATTATTTCGTTATTCAGAATCTATAATCGCTTTTGCATGAGATAAATAGATATTATTCACTTATTTGTGACTTTGAATTAAAGGTTGCACTGCTTCTTTATAATTTTTCCTTCTCTTTCTTCAATCTTTGGAAGAAGTGGGAAGGAAGATGGGAGAGATTTGCTTGCGAATCCCGATAGATTTCTCTTGAATGAGAGCTTTGTTCTCTTAAGTGAGTAAGTCTACGTCTTACAATAAAAAAAGAGGCATAGTAGCTTTACGCTCCTAATTTCCATTAAAAGACAAAATGATACGATAACTTCAAATGTGGACGATAAAATTCGTGATACTATTGTTCACTCTCTATCCTCATCCCATTTTATTAGACATGATTGACGAATTGGGAGGTTATATCTTTGACAAATTTCATCAAACTTTTAGCATTATAACTTCAACGGATCCTTCTTGGCTTTCATAAAAGCTTCACAATGTTACAGCCTATGTTTCGACATACACAAGAATCATAACAACCTGCAATCGGGCTATGAAAATATGATGCGTAAAACGGCACCAACGTTCTAGTAAGCTTATCTAGCCGTTGACAGTTAATTAGGAAGTCACATGGATTTCCGGCTACTTTTATCAAATAAGCTAACAAGCTTACTGTTATGTGTTTGCCCCGATTTTCTTATCATACTTGATTTTCCTTTACTTGATGATAGAGCAACACATTTACTATAAGTAGTTTTTCTATTTCTTAACCAAAAATATAAATCTTTCATGTTGGTCTTTTCCTTTTCTTGAGGAAAATGTTTTGGACTCCTATAATTGAGGCTCCTTCATTCTTATTTAGAAGCATCCACAATATAGCCCTATACGGGTTAGAGAGTGTCTTTTGTGAGACACGAGTTTCAGCCACCTCTTAGGTAAGCCTATTTTTGAGTGAATTTAAGAGGTTCTTCTTTCGGCAGTTTTGTACTCTCTTTTATTAAAATAGTGAATTTTTCATCCCCGCTCGTGTATATAGGCTAATTACACTGAAGATTTGCTTTGCTAATTTTTGCATAACACTTATTTATTTCGATCCTAACAAGTGATATCAAAGGCAAGTTGAAGACATGTTCAAGGTGGGTCAAGTAATAGCTGCAACCAATTTGACGGTAATGAATATTTTGTCGGAGAAGCTGACCAGGGTGGAGTGCCACTCTATGTGGAGACCAAAAGATCGCAGGGAATATTTTAAACTCATTGAGGGTTTTATGAAGGAGATGGAGATTCAACTTGTTGAAGATTATGTGAAGGTGGAACAAATTTGTTTTGTCATAAAATTCAGGTCAAGGGGGAGAATGGGAGATTGTTTGGTGACAACTGATTTTCTTATCATACTTGGGTTTTCCTTTACTTGACGGAAGGGCAACAGATTTACTATTATTAGTTTTTTCTTGTTAAAGGAAAATATAAATCTTCCATGTTGGTCTTTTTTTTTTTTTTTTGGAGGAAAAAGTTCTGGACTCCTATAAATTGAGTCTTATTCCTTCTTAACCCCTCCATCCCAATATGTTTGTCATAGTTAATTTGATTTGACACAAAGTTTAATAAAAAAATGAAGTCTTCTGAAACGTGTTGCCCAAAATAATTCATAGATATTTGTGTGGCTAAAAATCCTTTCAATTAAGGTAACTGCTTCCACATTTAGAAGTATGCCAATCTTTTTGGGATAGAATAGTAAAAATAGTATGACAAATAAAGTAGGACGAATAGAGTACTTAATAGCATCCACAATGTAGCCTTATACGAGTTAGATAGTGTCTTTTGTGAAAGAATTTTGTGAGGCACAAGTTTTAGGCACCTCGTGTGTAATCATCTTTTAGAGTTATTTTGTGAGGCTGTTCTATCAGCAGTTTTGTACTATCTTTATTAAAATAGTAGATTGCTCATCTCTGTTCGTAGATGTAGGTCAATTGGCCGAACCGCATTAATTTTGGTCTCCTTTGATGCATTCTTTTTTTGATGTCCAATTTATCGTAGTTCAAAGTTTGCTTTGCTAATTTCCGCAACACTCTTGTTTATTTCGATCCTAACAAGTATTGGGAGTGCTGAGTCCCCCATTAGTACCTAAAAAGTTTGGGAGTATATATAAGGTGTTATAATCACCTAATGGAGTGAGGCCTTTTAGGAAAATCGTACGGGCTTAGTTCAAAGTGGAAAATATCACACCATGTTAAGAGTATCATTGGGCTATTCTAACCAAATAACTATTATAAGAGCCAGTGGTTCAACGTGATGAGTATGCAACGGAGTGAATGCATGGGGCCTCGAATTAGCCTTTGCATATTATGGGTCAGATTACTGCTTGCCTTTACCCATAACTTTGAGATGACCTGGTTAATGTCTACCAAGTGGTTTGCTACCTTTCCCGGACGTCAAAGAGAAAAACATAAATACTCGGTTGATGTGGTTGGCACATAGTGAATCTACAAATAAGCAGTGAAATTTCATATGGAACTTCATTCGAGGGGGAGATTGTTTGGAGTGTGAACAAAGTTCCACATCGGTAGCTAAAAAGTTTGGGAATCTACATATAAGGTGTAAGGATCTCTTAATGCTGTGAGTCCTTTCGGAAAAACTTGGTATGCTTAGCCCAAAATAGACAATATCACACCATGTTTGTGTTGTTTTGGCACAATATACAAACTAGGCGACTTTAAATTTAATGTCATAGTGTCTTTACTGTATAATCAAATTTTAGATGTTAGGGATATTAATAAAGTCGCCCTACCATAGAGTGACTATACATTAAAATAGGTTCAAATTTACTTCATTCCAATCAAGAATGCTAAGTCTATCTTGTCTCTCATGTGCATGTCAACCTGCAAATGTATAAGAAACCGGGCATTATTCTACCAGTTCCTAATTATCTCTAATTAAAGAATTATCTCAATATGTCGGTACCATCTTTAAGTACTCTATCCATATCATTAGGAGAGCTACTAAATATCCTATCAGTATTTATTAACTAACTTCCTTATAATATTATAATGTTACAGTAGCTCAAAACTTATATACAGTAATAAGAAGACTACTTACATATATATACAATTGTGTGGGGATAGGTTAGAGGTGTTTGAGTAGTCTAGGAGATAAAAAAATATTTATCTAAGTAACCTTATCGCAACTAATTACACATTTGAATCTTGAATTTAATTTATAACTCATCTAGAATTATATTCCTAACATCCTCCCAAGCGCAGTAAGCTTGTTCCTCAAAACCTGGAACCTCCTTGTCGATAAACTCTTAGTTAAGACATCTGTAATTTGATCGGTGAATTTAATATGTTAAACTTCCAAATTCTTTTAGGCCGTTTTTCTATAACAAAATGAGTATCAAGCTCAATGTGCTTAGTGCGAGCATGAAAAATTGGGATAACTATGAGATAGGTTGCAAACAAATTGTCACACTACAATTGACACTCAACTCACATAGAAGATATTGGATCCAAATTTCAGTAGTTGCAGCAACTAAACCATGATATTCAGATTCAGTACTTGATCTAGCTATAATTTTTTGCTTCTTAGAACACTAGGAGACTAAATTCATACTAATATAAACACAATAATTGTGTATGGATTGATAAGTTGGTATTTTACCAACATAAAGACTACTTTAAGCTTTCATTTTTTAATCCAAAAGCAATATTATGTGCTATTAATGTCGTGAATTGCTTAGTTTCAGGTTATGACAATTCACACGAGTCGTTCATTAGAAAGTGAAGCTAGAGAGCAAAATGAGAACCAAAATTCATGACTTGCAAGAAGCTTCAGAGGAGGCGCCCCTCCCCAAGTTCTGGGCGCTCCTCCTCCACTGATGAACAAAACGGCTAAGTGTAAGAAGCTGGGAGGCGCCCCTCCTCCTGAGCAGTAGATGGAAGCTATAGGGGATCCGCCCCTCCTCAAGTTCTGGGCGCCCCTCCTCCACTGATGGAAGAAAGAGCCCAAGTGTGAGAAGCTGGGTGGCGCCCCTCCCTAAAATGGAGGTACTCCTTCTCCTGTGAGAAGTAGTGAGTACCCATTTGGAAGCCACAGGGGAGGCGCCCCTCCTCAAAATTTGGGCGACCCACCCGTGGAAGATTTGTAATTAAATTCTAGATTTGTATAATTAGAAAAAAGCTATGATTTTTAGGACAACTTTGATTCTACATTTCTACTACTCCTTAAAGGTGATTTTGAGAGCCAAGTAGAGGTCATTACATCAATTTGTAAGCTTCTTAACTTGTATTTTTGAATCGTGATTATCATATCAATTCAAGATCCATGTTTGAACCCATTACCTTGTTTCATTACATATTTCTTGCTTTGCTTGAAACCCTAGTTATGAGTAGCTAAATTCATAATTAGGGGTGTAAATATGCTATAGCACTAGAAAATCAATGGGTGTAGTTCTATTTCATTACTCATAACAATAGTATCAACTAAGCTTTTGACGAGCGGGTTGTGAAAGATCTCTTCTAGGCCTCAAGGATTCTAGAGATCATAATAGAAAGGCTCGACCATAATTATACTTGTATTGTGAATGTGAAGTAATTTACACCCGTTGATTGGAAATTGTTATTAGTCATTTACACTCCTAGTCACGTAATATCGAATCAATTTCACTTAGTTAATTTGCATGTTTTGTAGTTAATTGTAGCGTTACGTAAAACAAACTCCATCTCTAGGACTCAACATTAAACTTCATTTGAATTTCTATTTGTGACTCTCTTACTTGACGAGCTAGTTCCCTTGAAAAATCGATCCCGACTCACATCGGGTATTATACTTTGACGACCGCCCCTCACCATTAATGGTGTAGGATTGATCGTGGATCATGGATCTCCTATCGTCAGGGCAACTAGTTCAATTTGTATCAAAATATCCCGTAATAACTAAAGAAGTAGACGGTTGAATATGCAGAGCAAGGTCCGTAACCCCCTTAAGATATCTGAGGACCCTTTTTAATGCCAAAAAAATCAATCCTAGGATTATGCATAAATTGTCATAACTTGTTCACAGAGTAAAAAACATCTGACCTAGTAATAGTAATATATTGTAAAGCACCTATAAGACATTTATACTTAGCAAAATCAGAGAAACATGGTGGATAATGGTTTAGCACCATCCATGTTTGCATGAGTGAGTAAGTCACCAATGTTAGCTTGGGAAATAGCCAAACCTGAAGAATTTGCAGTACTTCTACCTCTAAAAATAGTGAACTGGACCTAAATCCTTAAGAACAAATGAAGTTGATAACCTGGAGACAATGCTTGCAATAAAAATATTAGAGCTTCCCGTTAATATTAAATCATCAACATACACCAAGAAAACAGTTAAATGACCATGAGTATGAATGAATAGAGATAAATCAGATTTAGATGCCACATAAATAATGTAAAACTAAGTCTCTCAAACTAAGCTCTTGGCTCTTGTTTAAGTCCATACAAATCATTCTGAAGTCTACACACATGAGTAGGGAAATTAGGATCCACAAAACTAATAGGTTGTGCCTGTACACTTCTTCATCTAAGTTACCATGTAGGAATGCATTTTTGACATCTAGTTCGCGCAGACACCAACCCTTGGACATTGCTAAGGAAAGAATAATCTGAATATTTATAGGCTTCACCGTCGGGCTAAATATATCATGATAATCTAAACCAACTTCCTGACTAAACCCTTTTGACAAACGAGCCTTATAACATTCAACTGTGTTATTAGGATGGAGTTTTCAACTTGTAAATCCGCTTACAGCCCATAAGATTCTTACTACAAGAATAAGGTACCAAGGACCAAGTACCATTTTAAATCAAGGCATTGTACTCTTCTTCCATAGAATTTCTTAAATTGACATCTCTATGAGCTTGAGATAAATATGTTGGTTCAAGAGAAAGATTTAGGTGGTAAATGATATTTGGTAACTGAATTAGCTTGAGAAATATTAGATTCCTAAATTCTTGTTAGTTGGTCTATGCTTTACTAGATTGTGTTAGTTCTAGTTTCTCTATTGTTAGTTAGTATGTGCTTCCTTTAGGTAGCTTGCCTTTTTATAATATGATAGTTTGATTATTAAGTTTGTGGCTTCTTGAAATATTGAATTTTATATCTGTTCTTAGTTTCTTTTGTCGTAGTGTTAGTTCTAGTAGCCTTATTGATTTTGTAGAATCCTAGTGATGGCTTTGGTGATTGATAGCAGATTAAGGTTTTATCCTCGGTTGGGGGTAGGGCGGGGAGTAACGGTATTAAGAGGGTCTCTAGGCTGAGATTTGGGTCCTGGAACATTGGGTATCTAACGGGGAAATCTATCGACTTAGTGAAGATTCTCAAGAAAAGAAAAATTAGCGTAGCTTACGTCCAGGAGACCAAATGGGCGGGTTACAAGGCACGGGATATAGAGGAGTATAAATTATGGTATTCAGAATCTCGATGAGTAGTAATGGAGTGGATGTTTTAGTAGATATGGACCTCAAGAGCAAGTGGTCGAGGTTATGAGAGTGAATAATAGTATGATTTAAGCTTGTTGTGGAAGGGACCACATTCTTGTTGTGGAAGGGACCACATTTAACATAATTAGTGTTTATGCTCCTCAGACGGGCATAGACGAGAAGGTTAAAGAGCACTTTTAGGAGGAGTTGGATGAAGTAATTCGAAGTATCCCTGACGCCGAGAAGCTAGACATATGAGGAGATCTCAATGGCCTGTAACCTCGATGGGCTATGACGAGGTTCATGGAGGTTTTGGTTTTTGGGATAAAAATGAATGAAGAGTTTTGCTTTTGGACTTTGCGAAGGCGTTTGATTTGGCGATAGCCAATTCAAGTTTTTCGAAGAAAGAGCATTGGTCACCTTTCGTAGTACGGTGACAAGGACCCAAATTGATTTCATACTTCTTAGGAAGAGTGATAAAGTTTTATGTAGTGATTGTAAGGTTATCTCGATCGAGAACCTTACAACCCAACATTAGCTCTTGGTTTTAGATCTAGATATCCTATGGAAGAGAATAAGAAGGCCTTGAATGAGCGGCCGAGAATTAAGTGATGGACTCTGACCAGTGGCAAAGTCTACGAGTTGGGGGAGAAGTTGGTAGCTATGGGGACTTGGGAGAGAGGGGGGATGCAAACAGTATGTGGACTAGGGTAGCTAGTTGTATTAGGGGAGCAGCTAAAAAGGTGTTATGGGGTCTCTAAGGTTAAGCCTTATAGACTCAAAGGGGACTAGTGGTGGAATGCAGTGGTCCAATGGAAGGTGGAGGCCAAGAAGGTTGCTTACATGGAGTTAGTAGAGAGCAAAAGGCGGGAAGAAAAAAGGACGAATAAAGATAAATATAAGACCGCGAGAAAGGAAGCGAAATTAGCGGTTATGGAAGCTAAAATAGAAGCTTTGAATGCATGTACAAGGAAATAACTGACAAGGGCGGGGAAAAAGCTGTATAGGCTCACCAAGGCAAAGGAAGGCGGGCACGTGAACTAGACAAAGTGAGGTGCATTAAAGTCGATGATGGCACGATATTGGTGGAGGTGGCTCTAATCAAACATAGATTGCAATCATACTTCTATGAACTCCTAAATGAAGAGGGAGACATGAGTATTATACTGGATCATCTAGAGCACTCGGAGAGCCGCCGTGATTATGGTGATTGCATGTGTATACAATTGGAAGAGGTTAAGGAGGTTATTCGTAAGATGTGACGGTGTAGGGCGACTAGCACGGACGAGATCCCAATAGAATTTTAGAAATTCACAAGCGTAGCAGGTATGAAGTGGCTCACTGGGTTGTTTAATGTCTTCGTTAGGACGGGTAGAATGCCCAAAGAGTGGAGGTGGAGTACCATGATAGTGATGTACAAGAACAAAGGGGATATTCAAAGTTGTAACAATTATAGGGGTATCAAACTGCTAAGTCATACTATGAAAGCTTGAAAAATAGTGGTAGACAGAAGGATGGGGAGAGATGTATTGAGAACCAATTTAGATTCATGTCTGGGCGATCAATGACAGAGGCCATCCATCTTCTGAGGAGGTTGTTGGAGCAGTATAAAGACCAGAAAATAGATTTATATATGTTTTTAATAACTTAGAGAAGGCGTACGATAAAGTCCATAAAGAGGTGTTGTGGAAATGGTTGGAGTCAGAAGGTGTTCATGTGGCATACATTAGATCAATTATGGACATGTACGATGAGCCAAAACTCAAGTGACGAAGTTGGGAGGAGACTCGGATCACTTTCCAGTCGAGATGATGTTGCATCAGGGGTTAGCGCTTAGCTCATATTTCTTTGCTCTGGTGATGGATGAACTAAATCAGAGTATTCAGAGGGAGGTACCGTGGTGTATGTTGTTTTCAGATGACATTGTCTTGGTTGACAAAAACGTGCGGTGTTAATGATAAGTTGGAAGTTTGGAGGCAAACTCTAGAGTCTAAAGGTTTTAGACTGAGTAGGACGAAAACTGAGTACAGTGATGCAGCTCATGAGTCATATGAGATATAGACACTTGATACTCAAGTTATCCTCAAGAAAGGAAGCTTCAAGTATCTCAGATCAATACTCAAAGGAAATGGAGAAATTGACGATGATGTCACACGTCGTATATGAGCAGGTTGGATAAAATGGAGGTTCGTCTTTGGTGTCCTATGCGATAAGAAAATTCCACCTAGACTTAAGGGTACATTTTATAGAGTGGCTGTAAGACCAGGCATGTTGTATGGGGATGAATGCTGGAAAAACAAGAACACCCACGTCCAGAAAATTCAAGTAGTTGAAATGAGAATGCTTAGATGGATGTGTGGGCATTCAAAGAAAAATAAGATTAGGAATGATGTCATACATGACAAGGTGAGAGTGGCCTTAGTATTGGACAAGATGCGGGAAGCGAGACTGCGATGATTTGGGCATGCTAAAAGAGAGCACGGATGCCCTAGTGAGGAGGTGTAAAAGGTTCACAGTATTGGGCCTTTGGAGAGGTAGAGGTATAGACCCATAAAGAATTGGGAAGGACATGGCGCACCTCCAGGTTACAGAGGACATGACCTTAGATATATAGGAAAATGTGGAGGTCAAAGATTAGAGTAGAAGGTTAGATAGCAACTGAGTGACTTTTGTTTTATATATATTGTATTGGGTTAAATCCGTCGTCACCAAAGTTGGTGACTAAGCATCCACATAGGACGACGTACAGACGACACGTGGCTACGAATGGGCATAAAGGCAACGGATAGAATCGAAGACGGACAACTATAACGGACAGATGAACAGTCACCACGGCCGGAATAGTCGCAACTCGTCATCAAGCCAATTCAAAATAGAAGTCTTATCCTTAAGCAACGTAACTGCTCGATTAAGGAGTTACAACTGCTCGTGAACGGACGCTTAGTTATCTATATATTGTAATTTAAGTCACAAGCATTGTATCTATTCTTCTCTGAACATACATCTGTATTCCAACTATCAATTGATATCCGATTCTTTACCTTCTGTCAATATTTACTATTATTACTCATAATCAAGTGATCTCATTTATTGTTCCGCCACTTAAATATCATAAAGAGTATGAGGAAAGAAGTTTGATCAAGTCCATACGGCCTGAACACGGTTCCCTTATTTAAATCTTCATTTATTACATCGCATTAATTGTGTCTTTATTTCTTTATATTTACTGCAATCGTTTATATCCTTTCACATTAGGCACTTAATCTTGATTATTGATCGTGACTCCGCTTTATAAATTTAATTGTGACTTAACCTAATAAACGAAATTACGGTTAAACAATTTGGCGTCCACAGTGGGAGCCGGACAATAACTTCCGTAGGTTAATTGCTTATCGCATTATTCTTTATTCGCTTTCTTCTTGCTCGTTGGCTCTCCTCGTTTTCTTTTTGTCAAAATGGCAGATAACAACTCACACAACAATGCTCCCATTGATGGGCAACAAGACCTCAATGCTGCGGAGCAAATAGACTTGAATCTGGCCGGGGACGAGCAGCAAGATGTTATTCTTGCAGACGACGACGTAATCCCCATTGCAGAGGACGAGAACGTGCTCCCAGCAGAACAGGAAAGCGAGCACAGCCAGCAGGGTAGCAGAAATAGCCGCCCTCCTGGTCGAGGAAACTTCGATCAAGGGCCTGGAGGACCTAGACGACCCAATGGTCCTGGGAATTCGAGGAATTCTCAAGACGCTGTCCTTGAATTCATACGGCAACAGGCTGAAGTCAACAGGCAAATGCGGGAAGCTATCGACAGCCTACGAGGATAAACCCTGCCAAACGCAGGAAATCCACCCATTGGACGTCCAAGGGATGCTTCACCGTCCCATGCCTCGAGACGCGCTGAAAATCAGAATGCAGGATCAGCGGTGCCAACGGAAATGAGCGAGGTCATGGAGGCCCTCACCAGGCAGTTCAAAGAGAGCCAGGAGGCCCTGCAGCGCTCTCTTCATGAGAGGATTGATCAGATCCCTGGCGCACCACCCACTTTGAAGAAAGTTGACGTTCAACGGTATACTCAAAGGCCTTGGAAGAAAGAAGCAGCACCAAAGGCAATACCCAAAACGTTCAAAATGCCAAACATACCAAGATACCGGGGAACAACTGACCCCAACGACCACTTGATGATGTTTAGCAATTTCATAAAGGCAAGCGATCTCACCGACGAGGAGATCGAGTCAGTGCAATTGAAGAAGTTCGTAGAAACATTGGCAGATGGCGCTCTACGATGGTATTCAATGCTGCCACCAAATTCAATAGGATCTTTTGCCGAGATGGCGGAGTTATTTGTCAAAGCACACACAGGCGCTCAGAAAACAGAAACAAGAGTTGAGGACATCTTTGAAATCAAACAGCTGCCCGGGGAGTCTCTCCGGAAGTATGTGGATCGCTTTCAGCGTGAACGTATGTTGCTACCCAAAGTTCCAGATCGATGGGCGGCTATTGCATTCACTAACAGCTTGGACGTCAAGAGTTCTGAAGCGACCAGGCGATTGTATGAATCCCTGCGAGAATACCCTGCAGCAAACTGGTCGGATGTCTACAATCGTTATAATTCAAAGGTACGTATAGACGAAGATAAATTGATTGGCACAGGTGCCCGGGACGGAGCCAAATTCGCACCAATGGCGCTAGGGGAAAGATCGAGACCGATAAGCCAGAGGCACGGCATGAGCCATATCCCAGTCGGTCGCGTAACAACTCAAATGGATGCGGTCGTAACAACAAAGGCCTTGCAAGGGGCAATGATTCCGCTTCAACTTCTAGTGGACTTCCAACCCTGCCCGTTTTCAGCATCGGAGCAGTTGAACTCGTAGCAGTGCTCGAGGGGATGAGCGAAAAGGTCAAATGGCCTAAGGATATGAAGGGTGACCCCAGCAAGCGCAACAAAAACTTGTGGTGCGAATTCTATCGCGATCACGGCCACACAACGGATGACTGCAAGGCTCTAAGGTACGAAGTCGCTAACTTATTGAAACAGGGCTATCTCAAGGAGTACTTGACAGAAAAAGGAAAGCAAACTCACGCAAAGGCCCAGCAAAATAAATCAGAACCTCCCCGAGCATCATCTCAAAAAATGACAGTCAACGTCATCTCTGGTGGTATTGAGGTTGATGCAGTCACATACACAGCAAAGAAATACGCCAAACTATCTATTACGAAGACCAAACGACCGCGACTTGAGGATACAATGACTTTTGAAGAAACGGATGTAGATGGCTTGCAGTTTCCTCATATGGACGCTTTAGTGACAACATTGCGAGTAGAGGAGTTTGATGTCAAAAGGGTACTCGTTGATCCAGGCAGTTCAGCGAACATCATATTATCTCGGGTCGTGCAGCAGTTGAAACTATACGATGAGATTGTACCAATTTCTCGTGTTCTCTCAGGATTCAACAACTCCAGCGAGAAGACGTTGGGAGAAATTACTCTGACGACCCTGGTCGAAGGCGTTATGAGACGAACAACGTTTCATGTCATTGATGGGGATATGGCTTACAACATAATCCTTGAGAGGCCATGGATACACGATATGCAAGCAGTCCCGTCAACATATCATCAAGTAATGAAATTCCCTTCAGAGTGGGGAATACGGGAAGTTTGGGGAGAGCAGCGTTGCGCTAGAGATTGCTACTCAGTTGCAGTCAAGCTCCCCGAGGAGGCAAAATAGCAATTAAAGAACCCGGGACCAGAGCCAAACAATGAAGCATCAGACTACCAAGTCCCGGGATTCATATCAAAGTTGGATGCACGGGAAGAGTACGCGCCAACCATTGAAGCTTTAGAACCAGAGGAACTTTTCGATAACGTGCCTGAAAGAAAAATATATTTGGGAGCAGAGTTAAACAAAGACTTACGCCAAGATATCTTGCACTTCCTCAAAGAGCGACACACCACCTTTGCGTGGTCACATGCAGATATGACGGGAATCTCCCCGGAGATTATTTCTCATAAGTTGAACGTGGATCCGTACCATCGCCCGGTAAAGCAAAAGAAGCGCCAACAAGGAGCATTCAGGAACCAGATCATAAATGACAAAGTTGATCGCTTGCTCAAGATTGGCTCCGTCCGAGAAGTCAAGTATCCAGATTGGCTGGCCAACGTGGTCGTAGTGGCAAAGAAAAATGGCAAGTGGAGAGTCTGCATCGACTTCACTGACCTAAACAAAGCTTGCCCGAAAGATTCTTATCCACTACCTTAGATTGACCAACTGATCGATGCGACGGCCGGGCACGAAGTACTTACATTCCTTGACGCATATTCGGGCTATAACCAAATCTTGATGGATCCCAACGACCAGGAGAAAACTTCCTTCATTACTTGCCGAGGTACGTATTGCTATAAAGTAATGCCTTTTGGCCTTAAAAATGCAGGTGCGACTTACCAACGGTTAGTCAACCGGATGTTTCACAACCACATTGGCAAAACCATGGAGGTCTACATCGACGACATGCTGATCAAGTCCAAACGGGCGGAAGATCACTTAGCACATTTGAAGGAGGCCTTTCAAATCCTTGATCAATACAACATGAAACTCAACCCGGAGAAGTGCGCATTTGGAGTAGGTTCAGGGAAATTTCTTAGTTTCATCGTTTCCCAGCGAGGGATCAAGGTAAACCCCGCCCAGATAAAAGCAATAGAAGCCATCCCCGACGTACTTCATAACAGAAAAGATGTAATGCGGCTAACCGGGAGAGTAGCAGCGCTAAGGAGATTCATTTCTCGCTCATCTGATCGATGCAAAAGTTTCTTCGACGTGCTGAAACAGAACAAGGAGTTCGATTGGACCCCTGAATGTCAGCAAGCACTTAAGGATTTGAAACGATACCTGTCAAACCCGCCTTTACTTTCAACGCCCCAACCAGGTGAACAACTATTACTTTACCTGGCCGTGTCTGAGTCTGCAGTAAGTGCAGTTCTGGTTCGAGAAGACAAAGGTAAGCAACTTACAATTTATTACATTAGCAAATCCTTATTAGATGCTGAAACTCGCTATCAACCTTTGGAGAAATTAGCACTAGCCTTGGTAATCGCTGCCCGTAAATTAAGACCTTATTTTCAAAGTCACTCAATAGCTGTAGTTACTACCTTCCCCTTACGCAATATCTTGCACAAACCTGAATTCTCGGGCAGGTTAGTAAAATGGGCAGTAGAATTAAGTGAGTTTGATATATCTTATCAACCCCGGGTAGCCATAAAATCTCAGGCTCTAGCAGATTTTATTGCAGATTTTAGTGCTACTATGTACCCTGATGCTCAACGTGAGGCGGTTCTGCTCGCCGGATCGGAGTCGGGGATATGGACCTTACACACTGACGGGTCCTCCAGTGTAAAAGGATCAGGATTAGGTTTAGTTCTTACCACTCCCTCGGGGGAGACCATTAGACAAGCCATAAAATGTCCCTTTATTACAAATAATGAGGCCGAGTATGAGGCCGTGATTGCAGGATTAAAATTGGCTCGAGATTATGGAGCAGACAGAATTCTCCTTAAGAGTGATTCTGCCCTGGTCGTCAATCAAATAACTGGAGGCTTCGTAGCAAGGGAGTCTCGTATGCAGAGGTATCTTGCTCGAGTCACTGGTTTGCTAGCGCAATTCGACAATTGGGAAGCCATACAGATTCCACGAGAAGAGAATCACGAGGCTGATGCCTTGGCAAATTTGGGTTCAGTCGCAGAGATTGGAGCGGCAGGTTCAGTGGCCGTGGCTCATCTTCTATGTACGGCAATCGATAAAGACGCAATGGAGGTCAACACGACCAGTCTGACTTGGGATTGGAGGAATGAGATAATCAATTATATACTGCATGGAACCCTACCATCAGACGTTAAGGCCGCTCGAAAACTGAGGATAAAAGCTGCCAGGTATACAATTATAGATGGTATCCTCTATCGTAAGACTTTTGCAGGCCCACTCGCCAAGTGTCTAGGTCCCAGCCAAACTGAGTATGTGATGAGGGAAGTTCACGAGGGATGCTGTGGAAATCACTTGGGAGGAAAGGCGCTTGCACGAAAGCTTATACGAGCAGGCTATTATTGGGACAAAATGGAAAAAAATACTAACGAGTTTGTCAAAAAATGTGATAAGTGCCAAAGGTTTGCACATCTCCTACATCAACCAGCAGAGCCCTTGCACTCAATCATCTCCCCGTGGCCGTTTATGAAATGGGGAATGGATATCGTTGGGCCACTACCCACTGCACCTAGAGGGGTACGTTTCTTGTTAATCATTACTGATTATTTTACAAAGTGGGTTGAAGCTGCAGCATATTCAAAGATACGTCAAACGGAAGTAGTTGATTTCCTTTGGCGTTATGTCATTTGTCGATTCGGAGCACCCAAAGAGATTGTCATGGATAATGGTCCTCAATTCGTTGGTCAGAGGGTCACAAAGTTCCTTGAGGATCTGCATATTAAAAGGATCACTTCTTCCCCATACCATCCAGTGGCTAACGGGCAGGCAGAATCGACCAACAAGATAATAGTGGATTCTCTCAAAAAACGTCTCGAGCAGGCCAAAGGGTGCTGGGTGGAAGAACTCCCCGGGGTTCTTTGGGCATATAGAACAACCACAAAAATGAGTACCGGGGAGACGCCTTATTCCTTAGTGTATGGCTCTGATGCATTGATTCCAGTCGAAATCGGCGAGCCAAGTCTACGATATGCTCATGCAACTGAAGAATCTAATTCAGTCAACCTCTCCGAGGAATTGGATTTTCTAGAGGAACGTAGAGAATTAGCACTTATACGAGTAGTCGCTCAGAAAGAAAGGATAGAACAATATTATAATCGGGGACTTAGGCTGCGTAACTTTGAAGTCGAGGACTTTGTATTGCGTAGAGTCTCCCAGAATACGCAAGAGGCGAACGTCGGCAAACTTGGTCCAAACTGGGAAGGTCCCTACAAGGTGGTTGCATCTGTTGGTAAGGGTTCATATCGTTTGGCACGACCAGATGGATCGCTTCTACCTAGCAGTTGGAACGTGACTCACCTGAAGAGGTACTACTTCTAAGTAGTACATGGGTTAGTGTTTCTATCCATTCTCTGTTGCTTACTTGCCATTGTTTTCTTTTAAGTTACTCTGTTTTCTTATCTTTGTCTAAATGGTACTAACGGTCTTCAAAAGGCCAGATCCGTTTAGCTCAACTGGTAGAGCTCGAAGTCCTCGTGCTTCGCGGCTGTGGGTTCAAATCCCACAACGGACACACTCCTCTTTTGGTTATATGTGTTCTCTGATTCAGCGTTTCACCCATTGTCTTTTTATGTCTGAAATTATGAAATTTCAACATAAAAACAGGGGGTGGCGAGGGCCCCAGTAGGCCAAAGTCCCGGCTAACATGAGTGATCTTCGAGCAGAGCAAGGTCATGATCATTCGCCAAATCCACGACTAAGCAGAATCAAGTAAGTTCAATAGAACTATTTTACTTGTGCTACGCTATCTTTACACTTTGCGGCCAGTATTCGCCCAAATTCTACAACTTTACGACCAACAATCTTGCGTTTTGGTCATTGGGTTACCTATTCTTTTCAATAGAAATAACAGGGTAAAACCTCAACCTTAACAAAAAATTTCTGCGAAAACTTTCAACCGTAAAAAATGATAAGCAAAGTTTATCGCAAGGCCATCTTCTACGGCCAGATTTCAGTCAACCTAAACGGCCTGGTTTCGTCCAGCCCAGAAGGCCTGATTTCATTCATCTTAACTAAGGGCAACTTAACTTGGTTACGATCAAATTTTATTTCAAACATCTGCACAGATTAACACCAAAAAGGGAACTCAGACACTAGGATTTGAAACATAATTCTGACTTCTGAAAACCTCATTAAACAACAAATATCAACATCATTCATATGAGCAAGACTTGAGATCAAAAATGGTCATCAAGTCTCGCCAGTCAGACAAAAAACAGTCAAAATACACAAATTAACAATATCCAAAGTTAACAACATCCGGTAAAATTATGAGAAGGACTAGATAAGGCGTCAGTCATCATTTTGGCCAGGTTCTCGACCTGATGCACTAGCTCCATCAGTCGGATCCCCACCCAAATCTTCATCTTCATTATCCTCACTGCCTTCATCATCCTCCTCATCATCATCGTCATCGTCGGCTCCTACTTCCATGCCCAAGGCCCGCTTGACATCGATGATAGTCGCTATGGTCTGGTCGAGGACTAAGTCGACATCAACTTGGCCACGCTGCATTTGAATGAGCAACTTCTTCTTGGCCTCAAGAGCTTCCAGTTTGGAGTCGATTGTATAACGATCCCTCAGATTCGCCAATTCCATCGTCAACAGCTCTTGGATCTTCGCAGATTCCTCAACCCGATTCTTGGCTTTTTGCAGTTCTCCTCGAGCAGCCTGAGATTCAGCTTCAGCTTTGTTCATATTTCTCAGCATCAGGTCGGAAGCATTACGGATGCCTTCCAAAGTGGCTTCCTTCACATTAAGCTCATGGGCAAGCTGAGAAATCTGGCTACCTTGTTCGTTCATCTTGGCCTTCAGATCTTCAAATGATAGTGCAAACCTTTCTTTCTCATCCAAAAGACGGTCCCTCTCCTCGAGGAGGGCGTTTATCCTGTCGTTAGCCTCAGTGTTGGATTTCTCCAACCTGTCTATCTTATCCTCAAAGAAGCCACGCCTCCCCTCCAGGACCCGCTTCTCCCCGATCAGAGCCTGTTTTTCCTCTTCTAAGGCCTGCTTGTCCTGAAGAGCCTTCAAAAGATCTTTCTTTAAGCCAAGGACTTGGTCCTGATTGTTCAGCCTAGAACGGAACATGATCTCGGCCGCCATCATACTTGCCTGGCGACAAGTAAAAATACGCAGGTAATCAGAACTAAGGTCTTAATAAAAATAAAGGAGTAAAGAGGGAAACATTACCCGAGCAGTATCTTCAGCGATTGCGTAAGCCAGCTGCTCGTCGCTCATGCTGCGCATGTTCCACTCCTCGCGAGGACCGATCAGGTTGGACATCACTTTAACCAAGTGGCTAGGCTTCGTCAGAAAATCTGTGTCCGGGGGAATGGTGAAGTCACACTCCCTCATACACGGCCTGGGCTCCCTCGCTTGTTCAGAAGGATATTGGGGACCAAAGTTGTGACGAATACCCTTAACGGAGTACGCCCCAATCCTTCCTCCTAGAGATACTCTCCTAGTAAGCTTTGTGCAAGAGACCTCAATGTCACCTGTCTCATCGGGGTCCAGAGTGTCGCACTCTTGCAGATAAACTGGTGCCACCTCATCACCAGCCAAGTTCATCATGTCCTTGTAGTGAAAGATCTGAGGTTCAGCCTCCCCCTCAGTCTTCCTCCGCTCCTCAACCTTTTCATCTTTCTCCTCATCCTCTTCTCTCATCGGCTCTTTGCCAGGTCGCCTGTGGCTGACTTGTTCAGGCTCACTCTGTTGACCACCAACCCGTTCAGGCTCGTCCGGCTTTGGGTCCTCGGGGAAGAAGGCAAAACTTTCATGCATTCTTTCTTCCCCTACTTCTTCAGCTCTATCTCCTTCATCCCCAATTCGGGGACTCTCCTCAAAAGCGTAAGAAGAAGTCTCTACTTCTTTCCTCTTGTCACCCCGAAGAGACGCCCTCTTCCTCTGAGTCAGGCTCACATCGGGAGCCTCTGAATCTGAAATATCAATTGTCATAGGCTCAGCAGATTCAGGGGCAGCCGCCGAACTTTTAACACTCTCTCGCCCAGCCTTGGGCATATCAGCAGCAGCAACATCGGTTTCAACTGTTTTTTCAGAGGGTTGAGGAGTCTTACGGGCTGTCCTTGTTTTCTTCAGAGTCAGATTTCTTTCTCTTTAAACTCGCAAGAACCTCCTCACCACCCTCCCTGGCCTTGATAGCTGCAGCAGTTTGAAGGATGGCAGCTGCCTCCTCATTGATCTCAGCCACGGGGTCAGCGGTCACCTCCACAGGAGGAGGAGCAGGAAAATAACTACCACCAGCGCCTAAACCTCAGAGTAAAATCATATTAATACCATGGTGAGTTCTGCATAAACTAGCAGGAATTTGGATAATCAGCTTACCATGGGTGCTAGGGTTCGATAAACTTTTTAAAGAAGCATAGTGAGGCCACTGCCTCTGCTCGTGAGTGAACTCTGCCAAAATAGGTTCAACCCAAGCGGACAATTCCTCCTCGGAAATCAGACCGTCGTAAGGAATCTTGTCAGCTAACCAATAAAGAGTGAAAATTAGAGGGTGCAAATACGTAATTCAGAGAGTATTCAATACAAAGACTCGGGGACTTACGAGTTTTGTTCCACACCTCGCGGAGATTAGTTTTGCTGCCACGAGTGAGGAGTTTAGACTGCATATAAACATACCTATGCATCCAACCCCTATCCCCTGTATCTTCAGATTTGCTCACTAGAGCTTTTCTTCCTCTCATACGGGCGTTAATATATCCGTCTCTCGCAACCTGAAGGCTATACAAAGAGACGAAATGCTTAAATTCAAAGTCCTGCCCAGTCTCATCGGCAAACCATTGTAGCAGGAAAATAATTCTATAAATGCTCGGACACAGCTGCCCCGGGCAGATAAGATAGTATTTACAAATATCCTCTATAACAGGATGCAACGGGAGCGTACAGCCTATCGTGAATGGATACGTGGATATGGCTGTCCACCCAGTTCTCGCAGAAGTAATATTCTCCGTTGGATAAGGGCAAGAAACTGTAACATCATCGTCCCAGCCACAATCTGTCTTAACCCTAGGCAAAAGGTCAGGAGTAATTGAACTCTTAAACCGGCTTGAAGGCCACGACCTTATATTGCCATAGTGATTGAACGAGCTGATTGAACAATCATTCTCAAGGCTTCCCCAAATTTTCGGAATCACATCAGCAACCGAAGTTGGGGAACTCGTGGATTGACCACATGCTGCTGAAGAACTACTAGCCGCAGCATCCATATTCAAACTTCTCTTGGCTTTTGGAGACATTTGGATTAGAAAATTGGAAGAATTTTTTGCGTTTTAGGGATTTTTTGAAAAGTGTTTTGAAGCTTTGAAGGTTTGGATGAAATTTGGAATGAAGTAAAAAGGTTTCAAGCTGGTAGAAATCGTATTTATAGGGTTCGCAAAACCCGACCCGCCCCTACACGTGGCAAGCATCCGCGCAAGAGGTAAATAAATCCAGCCGTTAAAAGAACAAAAATTGAAATGACGGTTTTTGCTTTGGGACGTGCAAGACGTGAGTAGGCGCAGTGCAATCATCACTCCTGCAGTCTCGGAACACGCGACAGTCACTTTTTCAGTAAAAAGTGGAGCGGAATTGACAACTTGCACATTTTGTCTTTAGCGGAGCATTTAATGCTTATGCTGATAAAATGTCAATCAATCGAAAGCCTTTGAGGAGTTCAACGGGCAGCATCCAAATATGAATACAAGGACTCAAATGTGTTACTTGAGAAAAATTCCAAAGAGTTCTTTCCCGCTCAAAATTCGTTTTCCACTCCTCGACCAGATTCTCTGCCCGAGTAGTGCGGGGACTATCTGTATTGGGTTAAATCCGTCGTCACCAAAGTTGGTGACTAAGCATCCACATAGGATGACGTCCAGACGACACGTGGCTACGAATGGGCATAAAGGCAACGGATAGAATCGAAGACGGACAACTATAACGGACAGATGAACAGTCACCACGGTCGGAATAGTCGCAACTCGTCATCAAGCCAATTCAAAATAGAAGTCTTATCCTTAAGCAACGTAACTGCTCGATTAAGGAGTTACAACTGCTCGTGAACGGACGCTTAGTTATCTATATATTGTAATTTAAGTCACAATCATTGTATCTATTCTTCTCTGAACATACATCTGTATTCCAACTATCAATTGATATCCGATTCTTTACCTTCTGTCAATATTTACTATTATTACTCATAATCAAGTGATCTCATTTATTGTTCCGCCACTTAAATATCATAAAGAGTACGAGGAAAGAAGTTTGATCAAATCCATACGGCCTGAACACGGTTCCCTTATTTAAATCTTCATTTATTACATCGCATTAATTGTGTCTTTATTTCTTTATATTTACTGCAATCGTTTATATCCTTTCACATTAGGCACTTAATCTTGATTATTGATCGTGACTCCGCTTTATAAATTTAATTGTGACTTAACCTAATAAACGAAATTATGGTTAAACATATATATATATATATCTTCGTTGTTGTTCTTGGTGTATTTTTGTTTATCTTGGATAGTCTTATGTTTATGTCAGCACATGTTTTACTATGATAGTTGCATCTTGTTTTGTTCCTAATATATTTTCAAAATATTTTCTTTAGTCGAGGGTTTATCGAAAACTAGCTTCTCCTGGTGGGGTTAAGTTCTGCATACATTTCACCTTTCGTAGACCCCATCCGTAGAATATCACTGGTTATGTTGTTATTTTAGTAGTATTGGATTTTGACTTCAACCTTGTGATCACGTGATGGGGAACAATATGAGCTTTGTAATGGGATTGAGCAGCTGGACGAGATAGATGACACATTGGAGGATTGTAAAGGTAGATGGGGGAGTTCTACCGTGAGATTTACAGAAGGTAAACAGGTGGGATCAACTTCAATTGGTTGGAATTGGAAAACATTAGTTTGCATGTAAGGAATTGATGGAGAAGCCTGCCTATTATCATTTATGATGTGATAATTCAGTAATGAGACAACTGCACACGTCATAGGAGCAAACAGTAAGCCAACTTGGAAATTTGTTGTGGCACAAGGTGCAATATCATTGATTTTTGAAGAAACACAGGACATAAAAAAATTACTCCCTCCCCTCCGTCCCAATTTATGTGGCACCATTTCCTTTTTTGTTTGTCCCAAAATAAGTGGCACCTTTCTTTATTTGGCAACTATTTAATGCACCATCTCTATTTTACCCTTGTTGGACCCTACATACTTTTAAACCTACCAACAACTTTTTTATTACTCAAATCTTCTCTCTCTTACTTTTTCAAGGGCAAAATTGATACTTTACAAGGTCAACATCTATTTTCTTAAACTCCGTGTCGGGTCAAATGGTGCCACATAAATTGGGACGGAGGGAGTAAAATTTAAATTAGAAGATCAAGTGGCAAAGGGTAATAAAGTCTCGTCAAATATAGCATGACGAGAAATATAAATTCGTCCTAAAGCCACATGTAAACGCTTGTAACCTTTGTGCTTATTACTATTTACTATACCCCAAAAAATACAATGTGTGGAACGAAATAAGGACGAAGATACGGACAACAAGCGCAATAAAAAACTTTCTTGCAACTTATTCAAGAGTTTTTCAAATGGAGATATATTATTTAAAACAGGAGTAGGAACGATTTGTTAAATAAGTGGCAAAAGAGAAGGTTTCATCCCAAAATGTTGACGGTAAGAAAACATGAGCTAGTAAAGTTATGGATGTTTCAACAATATGTCTATGTTTGCATTCAGCAGACCCATTTTATTCATGCGTATGAGGATTTGATTGACGAATATTCTAAATGTTTCAAAATACTTGGAGCCCTTCCTATATCTCCATCATCCCATCATATTGAATCACCTTGATTTTACGTTCAAAAAAATTTCAACTTGAGATTTGAAATATAAGAATATGGTGTATATGTCATGTTTCGAGACCATAAGATATAACCATGTAAATTTGCTATATTCGTCAATGAAAAAAATATAATAACATAATTCGTTTCCTACAAAATAAGGAGAACGACCCGATACTTCGAAATGAATTACTTGAACTCAGAATTCGAAATAGGAAAGGGCAACTTATGGCATTTGCAGATTGACATGACGAACAAACTGGAGCATAATACTCTCTTGAAATTGATAAATTAACTTATGACATTATTGACTACGTACGTTTATTGAAGCATGCCCTAATCGGCTATGCTAAAGAGTAAAGGAAGGCCTAGACTTGGACACATGAAATGCTTGAGGAAGAGTGGACATGTTTGTTGAAGTTGTCCAGGAGTTGAGTTTGTACAAGCTATGTTCAAAGTTTCTTTCGAGTAGTACCTTCTTAATTGTGCAATCCTTCACAAAATTTTGTAAGAGTGGACATGTTTAAACATTTCCACTTTAAATCATCATTTATATCATATTTGGTTAGAATATCTGTTAGCATTCAATTCAACAAATATTTACAAGTTGTTTGGTTTAAAGTTAATGATTTCTCAAAAATATTATCTGCATGAGTTATGGGAGAATTTATAAATTATTTTATGCGGAATAGCAAGTGAAATGACAATACATATACTAGCAATATCTGTATTATTATGTATTCTGAATACATTAGTATTATAGTTCATATGCATTGTTAATATCTGCATAGCTAATACGTATATATATATATAACTTATCTTCTAACCAAACAATCCCCGAAAGAAAGATGTCCCCTCTCTCTTTTTACATTGAAATATTGTAGTCTCCTCCTGATTAACAAAAAAAGGTTTTTGTAAGTGGGTTGTTGAAGATAAAATTTTAGGATTAATACAAGAGTGGCTCATCAGTCATGCAAAGCACAGAGGGAGAGAGACTGAAAAAGAGAGCAATAATGCATAGGTAAGATAGCAGACAGAGGGTTGCTTTTTGGGTACTTGGGGAATAAAACGCTGTCTCTCTACGAGGATTGGCGTGACATATCTCTCTCTCTCTTTCTTTTCCTATCTGTTCATTAAAAATCCTTAATGATATTCATAGGCACTTTGATTCATTAATATGCAAAGAAACAAATGATAAACATGAAAAAGGCAAAAAATCATCACTTTCCCCTTTATCCCTCATCACATACTCTTCTTTTGTTTCCTACCTTTTCACCTTTACTACTTTATTTGAATTTCTGCCTGCCCTTCTCTCTCTCTCTCTCTCTCATGTAGAAAATGATTTTCCTTATAATAAAGATTATTAAAGAACTCATCAAAGAATTAGGCTCCCACTTCAAGACATTTTCTTAAAGTTACCGTTTCCATTAATTTATGTATTATCAAGAGGTGAAAATTAAACCCCATGTATATCTTGAAGATTTTATCGACAATATTATATACTAGTCTCATTCTTGGTATATAGAAAGCATGCACATACTTATATAGAGAGAGATCGAAATCTTGTGTTTTCTCTTTTTGCAGCTTTTCATCTTGTGAATATCAAATTCTCTGATAAATGCAGCTTATAGAATAGCCATAAGTATCTTAATAGTACTACATAAAATTACTTCATTGACACAGTTCCCTATACCCATGCAAAAAATGATTAAATAAAAGTAACCTTTCATGCTAATTATCTTGAGAAACAGTACAGCCCATTCGGTCATAAAGTATAGAACTAATAACTGTAGAAAGAAAAAGTAGCAAAAGAAGAGTTTCATAAAAAGAAAACGATCCAAAAGAGAAAGGAAAAGAAAATACAATTACTAACTTCTCTAGCTCCATTTGTTGCATTTTGTATTACATTCTCTTTTAGTATGTTTAGACAATGACACGTTATGTATTTAAAGTTAATATAACTTTAAGCATTCTAGTGTTTCGGTAATGAAATAATTTTGAAATGTCAATGACATATTTAAAACTATAAGCTCTAAAAATATTTTTTTCCTCTATTAAACTCTGTAACAAATCAAACGCCTTCACATGAAATAGAATGGACTGAGTATTGATAAATATAGTACTCCCTCCGTTTCAAAATGGTTGTCATAGTTCAGATTTCGAGAGTCAAACGAGTTCATTTTGACCGTGAATTTAAACATATAATCTTTAAGTTTTTTGTAACGATGTTTATATATTTAGAAACTACATAAAAAGTACTATAAGTCACAATGATTAATAATTTAAAATATTTAAAATACATATGAAAATATTACGGTCAAAGTTAAACTCGTTTGACTCTCGAAATCCGAACTATGACAACCATTTTGGAACGGAGGGAGTACTTACAACATTTTTCTTTAAATAAAGGAATAAAGAAAAAAGAAAAGGAAAAAGCTAAAACCAATACAACAAGTACTTAGTTTAAAGGCGAAAATATGATCTGTCTTGGCTTCTTTAAAACCCTTATACCCTCCCTTATCATTTCACTTCTACAACATAAAGAAAAAGAAACCAAACTCCAAAGCTAGCTAGTTCAACATTTTCTCAGCATACATACTTCTTCTTAACAAGAAGAAGAGCAAGTAACAAGAAACAAAGAGTAGCAGTGAGCAAACAAACCAAGTTTTTCTGTAAGGGGGTGGTGGTAGTTGGAGAGGGGGTGTATAGTAAGTAAGTGAGTTTTCAGTTCTATCCAAGATAGGTTCCAGTTTCATATACCAGGGGGGGTGTAGGGGGGGTGGGGTTTGGGTTAAGTTATGCGAACAGGAGCAGCAGCGTGTGCAGTGCAACAGACCCTCACAACAGAGGCTGCTTCAGTATTGAAGCATTCTCTAAGCTTGGCTCGGAGAAGGGGCCATGCACAAGTTACCCCTCTTCATGTAGCAGCCATTTTGTTAAGCTCAAGAGTCAGTCTTCTTAAAAGGGCTTGTCTCAAATCTCAACCAAATAGTAACAACTTTAACTCTTCACATCCACTTCAGTGTAGAGCTCTTGAGTTATGTTTTAATGTTGCACTTAATAGGTTACCAACTAATCCTGGTCCGCTTCTACATGGTCAGCCTTCGTTATCTAATGCTTTAATTGCTGCTTTAAAACGAGCACAAGCTCATCAAAGAAGAGGCTGCATTGAACAACAACAACAGCAGCCTCTTTTAGCAATTAAAGTTGAGTTAGAACAACTTATTTTGTCCATTTTAGATGATCCTAGTGTTAGTAGGGTTATGAGAGAAGCTGGTTTCTCTAGCACTGCTGCTAAAAACAATATAGAAGAAGCTGCCTCTTCTGTTTCTTCTGTCTTTCAGTGTTACAATAATACCCCTGGTGGTATTTATTCTACACCTAGCTCTCCTCCATCTGAAACTAATAATAACCTTATTATTAATAGTACTACTTTTTGGAATAATAATTCTCATCATCATAACCCTATTCTCTTTTCACCTCATAAGTACTTCTCAGCCAACCAAGTAACACAAACAGTTTCTTGTTCAGATATTAAGTTGGTAATAGATGTGTTATTGAGGAGTAGTAACAACAAGAGGAGAAACATTGTGATAGTTGGTGACTCAGTTTCTTTAACTGAAGGACTTGTTGGAGAATTAATGGGAAAAGTTGAAAGAGGAGATGTGCCTGAAGAACTGAAAGCAGCTCACTTTATAAAATTCCAGTTCACAGCAGCACCTTTGATGTTAATGAAAAGAGAGGAAGTAGAACTGAATATATCAGACCTGAAAAGGAAAGTGGAATCTTTAGTTACAGGAGGGAGTAGTAATAGGGGTGTCATTATCTACACAGGTGATTTGAAATGGACAGTTGATAGTAGTACAGAAAGAGGATTAGTGTTTAAGAAAGAAGCATCTTTTGTTAATTATAGTCCAGTTGATCATCTTGTAACTGAGATAGGAAGGTTGATTTCTTATTACAACAGCAGTTCAAATGCAAAGGTTTGGTTGGTGGCAACAGCAAATTATCAGACTTACATGAAGTGTCAAATGAAACAACCTCCTCTTGATATTCAATGGTCTCTTCAACCTATTTCGGTTCCATCTGGTGGTCTAGGGTTAAGTCTCAATAGTACAAGGTACGTTAGCACTTTTTGTCTTTGGTTGAAGCGTGTGATCATATTATCATTCAAAATATTAAACTGTTGGAGCATGTTACACTTTCATTTACTTAGTTATATATCAATACGTCATCTCATGTGCATAGTTAATTTTTTTTCTTGGCAGAGCATGCAAAAATTCTCTTCAATAATTACTACTAATATTTGTATGAATATATAGTATCCTTGATCTATATAATTATCTCATTTAAAAGCTTATCTTGTTAGAGTATATGATTATCTTATTTAAAAGCTGAAACATTTTATGAAAGTACACTTTTATTTACTTGGTATTCATAATCTAAGTGTACTTCTCAATCAAGTTTGAAAATACACCATATTTGGTTAAAACTTGAAGCTCTATTTTGTGTACTATTTTGCAATGTAGACGTCAAGCTCTGAGTTTATTATTGTGTCGTTTTGTATTTCTGTCTGAGTTTTCATGGTCTGAACACTGAACAAAAGCTAGCAGGACATAGGGAGCGTGCTATATTGTGAAAAAGCAATGCTAAGAAGACAAATGTAAACTGGATATCTTTTGAATTTGCTGCATTCTTTGTTTTTAACTCATTAGGTGAAAAAAGGGAAGAGGGAACGGAAAGAAATTCCAAAAACAATAAATAATTGGAGTACCTTTGTTCAGTGTTGAGCAGGTGATGTTGCAGTATATGGGTTTTGTCCCAAGCATGTTTGTAGTATTGGTGGTAGCCTTTTTCAGGTTTCAAGGGAATTATGTTCCTTTTTTGACTTCTTTTTCATATGGTAAAGCAGCTTAAAGAAGTGACACTAATTTTTATGATGGACTCCTTTATGAATATACAACTTTGTCATGCACTTAATAAGTTATTTCCTTCTTTTTCTTTAATTTTATTAAGTTGCCTTTGTCATGGACAATTATCTTTTAAATAACTTGATAACAAAACTCGTAACTTATTTAACGTAAAACTCTTATAATATCGGTGTATATATTATATTTGAAATGTGATAAAGATATTAGCTTAAAATGAACAATGATTAATCTTCTGTTCTTGCAGTGTGCATGAACCAAGGATACCATTCTCTCAACAAATCTTTGAGAAAAGGCCAGTTCCTAGCAAGGAGGAACAAGATGCAGTGACCTGTTGTGCAGAATGCACCTCCAATTGTGAAAGAGAAGCAGCTAGGTTGAAATCTGGCCAGCACAAAACTTCAGCATTGTATTCTATTGCATGTGATACTACTAAGGACTCTGACAAAGGTCCAACCCCTTTGCCTGATTGGCTCAAACCACTTGACACTGATACCACTAAGAAGGTACAAATCTTTACCTACTAGTCTACATAACCTTTAGTAATGTATATTATCTCACCCCCTACACATCTAGTCAATTTAGAGAATAAAAGATTACAGTATTATTTGACCCCCCCACCCCCACATTCATGGGATAAAACTAATGGAGGACTAATATTTCCTTTCAATATCATATACTATCCTACTCCCTACATGTGAGACAATTAATGACAAAATCTAGTGTACGACAGTCAAAGCATCCAGTATTTTGATACTGGTTTAGTAAATTTTCAAATGTAAGTTCATTTACATGAAACAAACTAAACCATATTTTAAATTCACAATATCTATAATTAAAATACTTGAAACAACTATACTTAAGGAAAGCATGTTGATTCTTTTACGTAGTAATATTGTCATATAAAATGGGACATACATAGCGTTAGTGTTTATTTCGTTTTAGTTCAGTTTTTTTAATCTTTTTTATGGGGACTTTCAGGATGATATATCTGAGTTGAAAAGAAAGTGGAGCAGCTTGTGCCAAAATCTTCATCAAGGGAAGCCTAATCACCAAAGACAAATAAGTTCAGTTAATGAATACAACAATAGCAGTGGGAAGAATTACACCTTCAGTTCATTGTACCCATGGTGGCCTAACCAGAACAACAACATAATCACAGATTGCAAATCAATTTCATTTTGTGATCCTCCAAGTAATTTGAAGCCTAATCATGGAGCCAGCACTGTCCCAAGGTTCAGAAGACAACAATCGTGCCATATCGAGTTCAGTTTCAGCAATGGAAACTCTAAGAATCAATCATCAGTTGAGCCAAACTTGGATTCTCTTAAAATCAGGGAAGGGAAAGAAGTGAAAATCACACTTGCTCTTGGGAATTCACAGCTTTCTGATACCGGGAACTTACAAGAGATGCTGATCAAAATGTTTCAAGAAAACTTGCCTTGGCAAATGGAAAACATGCATACTATTGTGGATGCATTGATGGATTTCACGAGCACAATCAAGAACAAGAAGAGCAATAATTGGTTGCTGATTCAGGGGAATGACTCAATTGGCAAACAAAGATTGGCTCGAGTTGTAGCAAAATCAGCATTTGGCTCTGATGACTTGGTGTTGTGCATGAACATGAGAAAGAGGGAAAACTTGTCGAATCATCCTGTTGAATTGCTCAAGAAGGCCTTGAGAAATAATGAAAAGCTTGTTATCCTAGTGGAAGATGTTGATTTTGCGGATTCAGAGTTCTTGAAAGTTCTTATGGATGCCTATGAAAATGGGAGCTCTAGCCATTTGTTCATCTTAGCAAGGACTAGTGATCATCCAACTGACTTCAATGATGCAAGAGACTACACAGAGTCTGTTATTCAGATGAAACTGCTGGTCAGTGAAAGAAGAATGGATCATGGATCAGTATGTATTGATCATAAGAGAAAGCCTGAGTGGGAATTATCGTTGCCAAACAAGACCAAGAGTCCAAGAAACAATGTGATGGAAGATGTTTCCTCAATTGCTGCTCAAAGTGGGAAAACGAAGGAATTCACAAGGCAATTGAGCTCAAGCACTCTTGACCTCAACATCAAAGCAGACGAGGAGGAGGCTGAGGAGGAAGAAAACGAAGCCAAAACCGAGGATTCTAGCCCCATTTCAAGTGACTTGACTCGCGATACAGCCAACGATCAGCATCACAGCAACAATCAATCACTTGAGATTCTTGAACTCATCAAGAACCGGCTTGTCATGAACCGTAATTCTTCTCAAGACAAGCAAATGAGAGAGATCTTCAAGCTCATGATCAGAAAGTCATTGGAGGAAGTATGTGGGAGTAAAATACTAGACAGTTTCTTCTTGGAGGAAATGGTGTTGGAGAAAGTTTTTGAGGGGTGTGGTTCATTTCTCAACAGCTTGTTTGATGAATGGCTGAAAGACATTTTTCAAACGAGCTTGCAAAATGTTGAAATGGGCATGATCAAAGAAAAAGAGAATGTGATTATCAAGCTTTGTTTGGTGGGAGCTAAAGATCATGGGATCAGTGGCTTAAAGGATGGTTTCAAAGGTTCATGTCTTCCAAGAGGGATTCAAGTTTCTATCATGGATTAAGTAGTCACTTGTATTCTATAAATGTTGTTTCCATGCCCATGCACCAGTATCTCGTGTCCTTTTGTAACTAGCTAGTCTTGTTAGTTGTTCCTTAATAGAATGTCTGCTTTGTTTTCATTGTGTTGTAGCTCATACACTTGAACTGCCTATACTTGTTCAAAGTGGAGAATATATACGAACCCTCTCAACTTGTCCTGTTCCAAAGGACACGGGTGCTAGAACTCCCGCAAAGTTTAGATATGTAATTGGTAAAACGGAACAAGTTGAATGAGGTCCGTATGTACTATCCTTGTGTTGTAGCTCATTCAGTTTTAATTACGGTGGACTGAATCATTAACCATCTAGTAACAGCGTAACACCATATGGACTAAAGAACTACAATCTCACAAAGAAGAAAAGTAGTACAACTTAATTCATCAAAATTTATAAATTGTTTTCACTAAATATGTTTAACTGAAATACTATTTCATAAATTTGCAAGGGTTCAAATGTGGCAAGTTCATAACTGGAAGGGTAAACTACAGTTTTGAATCGGATATTATACATTCCAAGTGAAATATCATCTCAATACAAAAAGAGAAAAAAAAAAAACATGTAGGAAGTTTTTGATTAGTAATTTTCCTAAGTACTTATAAGCAATATACAGTTAATTAGAAAAAGGAAAACAAATATTCCCCCTCCATCCATGCTTAATTGGAGAAGTTTAAGATGTTAATTTTAATTTGTATACTATTTCACTAATAGTGTATAATGGTGGACAACCTAGTTTAAGAAAATACAAAAATGCTAATTGAAATGTCAGTTTCATAAAGAATGGCACATTAAAGTTCTTGAGAATTGAATTTAAAGGAAACAACAATTTAAAGTTAAAATAGGTTGAGACATCTCAAATGAGAATATATCATCTTAATTGGGAGAATAGTTTATTTTGCTTGTTATTTCTTTTGCATAGACTAGGAATGAGAGATGAATGGGACCTATAAGTTTGTGGGAGCAGGGGAAATACAAGGGCTCCATTGTTTTTCTTTTCTAGAGTTCAATCAATTTCAATTTCATCATGAGGCCTAACAAATCTTTATGACTATTGCCATAACTGTTCAATAAAGAAACATCACTACTTGTCTTTTAAAGTACTTCGATCCCACTAAGAAGGATGATAGAGACACAAAAATATTTGAAGTATACAAATTCAATTGTTCGTTTACTTTTTCTTTTTGTTTTGTTTAGTTTTTTTGTTGTTACCGTAACAAGCAATCCTGTTATCTTCGTCTTATATTTAGAATTTGCCCATTTTTGCTTTTTGGAGTTAGCTGACTAGTGAAACATATTAGAAGATACAAGATTCTCATTTCAAATCATTGGAAAAAAAATCTAACGTGTTCAAAAATATAGTTTCACAAATTAGAGAAATCGAACCATGTCTTATATAGTAAACATTTTCAAAACAACAATCATCTATGATACCATTTTATAATAACGGCAAAGTTTTATTTGAAACCAACTTTTCAAGATATGTTATATTATATGCTCTCTATACAAGTATTTCATTATAGTAGGGAAAATTAGATCGAATGTATTTATGTAATATTTTTTACAAGAGCAGCAAAATTTAGTCATACCAACATTAGGCCTGGGTCACTAAATCCCTCACCCCCATTTTTTTCAAGTTGTTTAATCATACTGAAAAAATGGAGTTCACTCATGACTCAACACAAAGTGCTAGCAAGTACCTTTTTCTCTAATAAAGGTTATCATTATTATAATTGCACCAAAAAAGAAAGTATCCCTATTTCTATTAACACTCTTTTCTGTTCTTTGTAACTCCACTAATCAGTAGAGCATTGAGTACAGATATCATCGTGCGTCTTCACAAATTGTTCCAGAAGACAAAACCCAGAGTGAATTATCAAAATGACCCTTAATTTGTACAATCCGCACGGATTTAGTCCTCGTAGTTCATCATTATATGGCTCAATTATCCATTTTTTAAAATGGCAATTAACCTCATAGCTGTAATTCTGCAAAAATTAAACCCCTTTCCCGCTATAAATAATATAAATATTCAATAGTAAGGAATAATAAAATGACTTGAACTTTGAGGACTAAAGTACTACAAATTCAAACAGTATGGACTGATTTGTTAACTATTCCAGTTCTACTAAAAGACAACCTCACTTTTGAGATCAACTAAATATATTCTATTTTGCAACGTTTATCTTTAAAAAAACTGAATAAAAAAGAAGAGAACACTTTGTATCATTGCTTTGACTCATCATTGAGGGTCTCTTCTTCATGAAGAACAATGAGATTATGATTACTTGAAGCGGCGGATGTGGGGGTATGTCTCCCCATGATAGAGAAGTACAATCATTTCATCTTTGTAAAATACTACTACTACAACACTACTACTGAAGATGAGATAATGAACTAAAAGACTTATAGGCAAGTGTGGCAGAAAATGAAAATTCATTGCCTTCTTTAACAATGTCTCTATGATAGGAGAATGATTGTACGATAGCTGGACATAGACAATAACTAGTTTCTCTTACTTGGCTTTGTTATCCTTCCTTTTTCTTTTCCATTCTCCTCTTTTTCTTTTCTTCTTTAACAGTTCACACACTTTTAAGGGTTGGGTGCAGTGTCGGAATATTAAACCCAATGTAAAATTCTGCTTGAAATATCTGTAGTGTTTTGGTGGTTGCATACGAAGATCGCCACATAATTAATGCAGCGTTTGGCTGGTATTATTAAATTACACCCGTATTAACTTATGCAAGAATCTGTACATTGGTTTATGCAAGTAATGATACGGAACAAGAAAACGTGTAAGAAAAGCTGGGTAAAACTATTTAAAGGGAGAAAGGTCCATTCAAAATAACTAATTCGTGTATAATAATCATTGTAAATACCGCAACTTCTTCATTATTGTCTGTGCGCAACATATTTAGCATACTGTATCTAAAAACTGAGCAAACTTGTGAAATTGAAGCTTGCTCACAACTTATACATTTTGCACAGGTACAGAGTTGTTACAAAATCTTTACATATGTGAGGAAGAAAAGGACAGATGCGAAAGAACAAAAGAATTGACCATACATGAAGTGAGGTTAGGAAATCATAAATCATAAGGGGAACTAATATACAAGAATGGGCTCTATCACTTACTCTAATTTACAGACACCTAGGGCTTTCTTTAACATATACAAAAGGGTGGTAGGGTGTAATATTTATCTCCATCCCCTGCTGTAAAATGATATCATGGGAGGGTTAGAAAATGAAAAATCAAACCAGTGAAAATCTCAAAATCCCTATATGGTCATATTCTTGTACACGTTCTCTCATGGGACTTGAGACTATGTTGTTGAAGTATCAATAGTTCTTTCAATGTCGAGCATTGGGTTTATTCTTCTCTCGACCTCATTGCTCAGTAACTTTAGCTCTTCAAGAATCATAGAAAAAGCAGCTTTGCAAGATTCCTCATCTCGAAAAGCCAGAGTCCATCTCCCGTCGACCAAAGCTTTTGACTTAACTCTAGCATTGGCTGCATGCTTTGCAGCATCTACGTAAGGGAAAGAGGATGGACGTATTCGAAGGTGTAACCATTTCGAGTGCTTCTCGTCAATTCTGGGCTGAAGTGGGGAAAACAAGATAATGACAACCTTACGCAATAAAGACTATTTAATCGAACTACCATTTTTTATTTTTTGAAAATATTGCAGTCTAGTGCATATTGGAAAGTAAATAGTAAAATTTCAATTTCAAAAGATCCCTAATCCCAGTGCAGGGTCAATATATCACATTCCTTCCTGGGGTAGGTCGTCTTTTATAAGTAAATGTAGTAAAATCCAAGGCAAGGGAATGAGTCTTATCTAAGCAGTCCAGCTTTGTTACTACAAAAACTAACCTAAAAGAAATATGTACCACAGGGAAGAGCTTAAAGGATAGGAGAAAGATTAACTTACATTGCAACCCCCCAGAGGCGCAACAACACGAACCACACCATAGCCTGGCCTCAAAGGTAATTCATCAGCAAGAATAAGCCATCCAGAGCTTCCTACAGAGATGGCTAAAAAGTGGAAATGACGTTCTTTGCCCCTCTCAAATGCAATTCTACAAGGAACCGCACCAACTACAGAACAACAAGGCAAAGCAGGTTTAGTTCCTTGACAATAGGTTTCTTCCAAGATTACATTATAATATACGATTTGGTCCTAGCAGTAGAACAAGAGAAGATGTGGTATGGTATCTGTGTACAAATAAAGTCATGTTTGTTAGGTTGGCGGAATGAAAATCTTTTCCTTTTGTATTTTGGTTTTAAAGTGAGGTTATGACATTCTATGATAAGAAGAAACGTTCCAGCACGAAGAACAAACCCGAAACTAACCAAGACTTAATTCAACGCTTGGTTTCGGACCCAAACTGTCAACGCCGGCTGTTTTAGCTCGGGATGTTTCCATGACATCAACTGTAGGATGTATAGGAGGCTGATCCGGCAAAACTTTTCCTACTGAAAAAATATGAAGCTGATGAAGCAGTACAAACACCTGTAGATTATCGAAACAAAGATTAGCACCGTATCAATTTAGCCATTGAATTCAAATTAGTACTGTTAAAGGCTCGTTTGAGGCGCGCTTAAGCTCTGAATCTCAGTTAAGCCAGGTTATGCGCTATCCTCTCTATAATGATGCTCTATAGCAGGGGCTAAGGTTCTACACATACATCTAATCATCCATGGGACACAGTACTAACCTTATCAGCGATATTTTAGTGATTATGTACCAGAAACAAAGGGCTTGAGCCATGGAAACAACCACTGATGCTTGCATCACACCATTTGGGTGCGGCCTTTCCCCGAACTCTACGCGAATGCGGGATGCTTTGTGCACCAGGCTGCCCTTATGTATAAGAAATTAACAATTTGGCATAACAAAACTAGCTTTGTAAAAGGAAAAACTATGTCTTTTCATCTAAACCATAAATACAAAATGTTTCTAAAACCCTATTGACATTATATTTACTTCAAATATATTTATAGTTACAGCTTTTCCGATTCTTCTGTACAAAAAAATTTTTGTTTGTGTCCGTAGTTATTTTTCTTTTAAGTTACATTTTTTATTTCTCTACATTAGCACCTTTCTTTACTAAAGCACCGGCTTTAATTTTGTGTTGTGCTTAAAACCCCAATAGACTTTTGGCGCTTTTCTGCACATTTCACTATTGATACTCCATCCAACGTCCCGGATCAACACTAGTTCTCTAGTTCAAGCATGTGTAGGCCCCAACATGTTCAGCGAATATCAGCATTTATATTCATGTTCCACTTTTATAGAAAAAGTTCTAAGATGGAGTACAACCTTAATCATCTCACACATCCTTTCACCAGCAGTAAAAGATGATTCCCCAGAAGAAAGTTCTGCCATGGGGAAAAAACAGTACAACAAAATTAGAAGCAGGAAAAGTTAGAAGTCACCAATTGGACATAAAGTAGAGAATCAGAAGTTATTTTTTGCAACCTTTAGGCAACTAAAGCAAAAAGACCAAGACAGGACGAGAGGAGAAACCATACCCTCAGAAAGAGACTTGTTTGACGGCAAGAGCGCGGATTTGGGATCTTTCCTAGGAGAAGAAGCTTCAATAGCTGCAAGTGACATTTCTCTCCACATTCAGTTATCATCTAAAAGGAATTAGCAAAAATTCAATAAATAAAGCATAGACATAACATACTTCTTTTGCACTTCCTCCACTCATCACAAAGTACCATAATTAGCATATCAGGCCACGTTCCTTTTGTTTCATCAAGAATATAGCTAGTGCAACTGCGGAATGAATCCTTCACACATTACAAACATCCACCAAATTAACAACAGTTATCACAGAGAAATCACAAAGTACTACAAATAAAGTTGAATTTCTTATTATTATTTTAAGGAAATTGAGGGAAAAAAAAACACACAACAACCCTCATATGAGGACTTCAGAAACTTGAAGTCCAACAAGATAATAATTCTTAGGTTGAAAGAGGCCGAATCCCAGAATTTCAAAAGACATTATTTATGCAATCATTTACATCACAAGCCTTTGTTGCATCAACTACTGCTAATATAATTATACATCAAGTTCAACCAATATGGACAAAATGAATAACTAGTGCAAGAGGAATTTTCTGGGTTCTTTACAAAAAAAAAACTTACTTTCAACAATTTAAGATGATGACTGTTAAAATCTGCCTCACTGTATGGAAGCAACTGGCGCAAAAGCCAACCACCATCCCACAATGTTTCTGCAGAGATATTTGACCTGCAGAATAGACTGACCAACGCATCGAGTACCTGTAAAAGAAGGTTATTCATTTTGAGAACATGCCAACGCCCAAAACAAAAATAAAAATACTTCAATCCACTCATACGAGCCCAAAAACAAGGAGCTGTTCAATAGAACTGGGAAAAAACCACCACAACTATAGACTGAAATTCATCTTCCTCCTTAACTTATGAATCTTAAGCACTATAAAAATTTAAAATAGCACCTTTGGATTTCACATGTAAAATCGACTTTTATTTCTTGCTATATGCTTACAAACTTAGGCTGGAACACAGAAATTTCTTAAATATTGGATAGTTCACATATCCTCTAACAGCCTAAATCAACTGTACTGATGTTTATTCTGATATCATGTTAATTTTTCACCAACAAAAGGCTAAATGATACAATAAGCAAAACCGTGAATTATCCTTAAGTGGTATCCAAAGATTAGTCCATAGCTCGGTCATGATCTGTTTCATGCCCAACGGTTGATGATTAGTTCCAATACAAGTGTTTTACTTTGATTCTGTCTAAGAGTTCACTCGTCGACTTCACGTAAATGGCTATTTTCTGCTATGGAAGGAAGTACTACAAGCCCTTAACGTTTCATAATGTCAAACTCAAGCTCTCAATAGGTTGCCCACTTCAACCTCTCAATAGGTTGCCCACTAACCTCTTGAACCTGCTGTTTTGCCTCAGTTAGAGACTTTGGTTTGATTCTGCTAAAAACACCACTTGAATACTAATATGTTAACCCCAGCTGTTAAAATCTCAACAGATCCTCACAAATATAAAGAAACCAACTTAATCTCGGATTTACCTGTCAATAATTAGGTCAAACGGAGTCCTTTTTACCAATCAAAAAATAATAATTAGGTCAAACGGATAAAGAAGTCTTTTAAAAAAAAATTAAACTTTCCTTTTTCTATTCCCAAAAGAAGAACAAAGACACCTAAGACATGTAATGAAGTGTCTAAGCACTATTTGTTAGCACTTAATGGAGATACGAATCTGAGTCATTCAAATCTATACTAAGTGTTAAAATCATTAAGAAGTTCACTTAATGATTCATGTGAATGTGAAATTTTACCACTACTCTATTTCTAACACCACCAACGACCTCCACAACCTACCACAACTATTATCCACATCTACCATCAGCCTCCACCGCACAACCAGTATTGTCAACCACACTACCAAATCACTAACCACCTTGACCATCAGCAACCACCACTACCTCCACTATCAACCACATCCAGCAAAATCCACCGTAAAAACCAACACTAACCACCTCTACCAGTAGTCACCACCACCAACCATCTCTACCACTAGTCTCCACCACACAACCACCTCCACCGCCACGCACCACCATTAGCCAACACATATCAGTCACATTAGCTACCACAACAGAACCATCATCCCCAACCTCCTCAACTAACCATGACCGCTACCACCATCATCGCCGACCACTACCGTCGCAATCTTTTAGAGTGTAATTCAACAAAGAAACAGTTTATATGACACCATATATAATATTTACTCTAATATTTTGTGGCTATAACATTTACTACTTCTATTTGAATTTCGTACATTACTGATTTTATAAAGAAAAACTACACACATTCAAATGCTGAGAAATTAGTCCTAATTACACAATGTTCATATCTAGATGCACTATCTTAATCCTTAGATGTGTATTCCGACACAGACATATTAATTAGTTTATGTACGTAATTTTAGGTGGGATATATGGATTCATTCATAATCCTTGGAGTACAATGCGTGATTCCAAGAACAGTGAAAGATACTTTTGACAGCAGGAAAGGGCACAAGTAAGCAAGCCATTGAAGGCCTTTAGGAACACTATCACTGCATGCAATCTACTGAATGTGTGGATGGAACATCAATGTAGATGTTTTGAGAAAAGCCTGAGACTTTACACAACCCCAACAGTTTTGGTATAAGATGAGCAAATATAAACGAAATTGACATGTTGGTGCACTTCATTGACCCCTTATGTTATTGAAATGTGGATGCTTTTGTACATCTTTGCACCTTCTTGGTGCCACTCAATAAAAACTTAATTTTCTTATCAAATGGAAAACAATGAATCTTGCAAGGATTTATCTACAGACCAAGTACAGGCAAAAGATAGAAGAAATATGTGAAACAACCATAGAAAACACATGTAGACTATGGTCAAAGTACGTACTTGAAGTCTCTGTGTGCGAGGGCTCACGGTGACCTCCTTGCACGCGCATGACAATCCATATTGCTCCTGTCAGAACATCAAGCTAAATATAGTGAGACATGACAGCTTGTATGGCTTTACCATGCCAGACAAACATCTGAACTCTCTCTTTTTTAATATCTACCTCCTTGGACAAACACAGCCAAGTAGCATCACTTAGGCCCTATCATATATACTCCCTCCATTTCAGTATGTAAACCTATTTCCTTTTAGCCCATTCCAAAAGCCAGAATACCCATCTCTAAATTTGAAAACAATTTAACTTTAACCTCCATTGCTACCGTCAATTGAGAACTTTTACAGCCACACAAATACTATGGCATGCTTAAGACCACCAGTTTCAAAAGAATTATAGGCATACAAATGTTATGGCTTGTTATGACCTAAGTTGCTCGGACATGGCACTTTCGGTGCGGCACCAGTGTCGACACGACACTAGTAAGGGTGTGGGTGTGGGATCCGTACCGGATATGGTCGAACATTTTTGGATACTTTGACCACGAGTGAAGGAAAAATTTGAGACAAGATACAAGTTGATTCCTCAAATCATAACCAGAGCAAGGGTAAATGTGAAGGCTTTACCTCTCAAATAATGTCTTCCTACATTACCTCAACCGGAATTCAAAAGGAGAAATTTTCTTGAGGCCAATAAAAAGTGTGGGATCAGATTGTGACTCTCTATTTTATTTTTTGAATTATTTTTAGCCGAATCCCCGCACCCGTATCTGCACTAGAATCCATATCCCCAAATCTTAGAATTTAAATCACGACGGATCCGACCTCTAGATCTGCACCCGTGTCGGACACCCGCACCCGTGTCCGAGCAACTTAGATTATGACCACTAGGCCACACCCTTGGCATATTCTTTGCATTTTAAGTTGAATCTGGAAATTGGGACATACTTGCACATAATAATTGCATTGTAATACTATGTTTTAGGATTTCTAATTCATTTATAGTAAAACATCTTCTGAGATAGATTAATGCAACTGCAAACAATACAACCAAATACACAAGACAGCACTAGACATAGTCTAGACCAGGCACTAACTAGTAGCCAGAGAAATTAAAGCTCCGTTGACTAAATCCTCTACTCCAAAAACCAGACTGGTCAGGAAACACAACGATTTCATGATCTCTAATGAAAAGAACATGCACTCGGAATAATGCCCATGGGTCGATTCCACTCTTGCTTAGTTTCTTTTTCATCAATTCCCTTTATGCAATCTATCTTTTAGTTGTCAAGTACACTTCAGTATTCATGCAATGATTAAGGCATGGAATCTGGGGAAAAAAAAAAAAAAAACAGAAATTGTATAGTTTTACGATAGCTATGCATCATGTCCCACATACTCATGCCTGACATAGATTGTGATGGAGATTGTTTTACGGATATTGTTACCCCTGAGAAAACATCTATAAAAATTGCTTGCCAGCAGTCATCAAGAAACTTGTGGGACACTCATTCATCAAATATCTTTGTGTACTTCGGGGTGCTGACTAGCCCTGCTCAACACCTTACACGCTTCTCTTGAGCGCTTCATTGAGCATTTCTCTTCAGCGAGCTGGTCGCTTGAGTCTATAGGCTACCTTTTCTGTTCGATTTTCTACAAGGTCTACTTTCAATTGTCTCGATTTACGTCGCTTGTGGTCAAAGTACCCAAGATATTTGACCAGATTTGGTACGGATCCCACACAGCCCACACCAGTGTCGCATCGACACAGGTGTGGCATCGAAAGTGTCGTGTCCGAGCAACTTACATCTATATCATCTTAAACTTTTCGAAGAGTTGGTTACACACAACAGCATGGTATTAGAGGGAATTTTAAGTGTCCCATATTAGTTTAAGAAATGAAATGATCTCTCCTTATAAGGTCTCGGACATTTCCAATTTAGGAGCTAGCTTTTGGGGTTGAATTAAGCATAAAATCACCTCTTTGTTATGATACTAGAGCAGGTAGAGGTCCTGGTTTCGAGTCTCGCCGCATGTAAATAGACGTGTTAAAGTCATATTTAAGTAAATAAAAGTGTACTCTCTTTAACAATTTAAGTTTTTAAATTAGCTGTCCACACACTTCACCAAGATAATAATGGCTTCATATCCCATTCTATGAGATATAGGTTTCTTCGCAAAATGATCGTTGATACAATTTGACAAACACTTAAGATTGTAGTGAAGCTTACCTTATGCATTTTTTTGACTAGTTTTATTTTGGTCCCTAACTCTCATGCCTCATGTCCTATATATAACAATGTCAAAAATGACACAAACCAACCACCACAAGACAACATCCTTTTTAGATAAAGTAAAGACGCTATGGCATTTAAGTCCTAGTACACATGGTACAGAAAAGTGGAGAATTTACACCACATAAAGGTTTTTTTGTTTGGGTACGTTATATTATGATTTCGTACAATAACAAGCAGATCTTTAAAATTATGAGGCTTTTTAGAAGAAGAAAAAACCTCACGAGTGCGCCAAAACTAGACTAGAAACAAAAACAAAACCTTTATTCGTGCAAAATAAGTTCTACCCCTCAGAATTTCTTTCAACTCAGTTGTTCACAAATAAAAAGAAGGCATCTATACTAAATGAACCTCATGTTGCACCAAAACATGAGTAAAAACAAAAACCAAACCCTTATCATACAAAATCATTTTCTACACCCTTGAGGAAACCCTTATCGTACAAAATCATTTTCTACACCCTTGGGGCTCTCCTATTCCTTTCCTTCCAAAGTATCTACATAAGAGCCAAAAGAGCTACATTTCAAGCTCAATATATGGTTCATGAAGTTAAACTACCAAGTAAAGATTTAAAGGTAAGAGTTGCTACTATATAGGAAACAAAAGGACAATACTTTGGATTAAATGTCTACTATATCATTTCCAGCAGGGCAAGATTGATTTATTTCACGGTGGGTTAAGTTATGGTAACTCTCAATACCTAGAGGAAAGCACCAGAAACAATATTGCAATAGTACCTTCAACTTTACGAGGTAGCAATCCATTTCACTACCTATTCCATCCTTGATCATGTTTTCCGAGGAAAAAAGTTGCTCTTCAGCAGATCCTTCACCAACCAAAGCTTGCTGTAGTCACAAAAAGGAAAGAACTCTACTTACAATAATCAATCAAGTCAACCTTCAATACATTGTTCGGCACACGCAGTAACACGTCATATTGCTTGGAATCAACTAAGGATGGACAAGTTAAAGAAGGCACATAAAAAAAATGTCCATCAAATGAACTCCTCAGCCTTCATAACAGGAAGATAATTTTTCATCGATTTCTTTTTTTGGTCTATCACCTGATGAAGGATTTTATATATGACAAATAGTGATTTCAGAAATTTAGAGGATCTCATCCTGGTCACTGCCAATCCAGAGAAAAAACTACCAGTCGAAGCGTATTTACATCGAGATGATCAATAATCTCAGCTTGAACATTGTAGACACCCCATTTTCCAGTTGCTGTTCCCAGTTTTGATTAAATCAGTGTTGACTACCTCTAACAAAAAAAATGTATAGCTAAATTATCAAGAAACTTGGCTTGGTAACAAGTATCAGGTTGTAGAAAATAATTCTCGCTTTCATTTCACAAATTTAAGCTACTAATTTAATCAATTCATCGAAGTAGAGAACTATCTTACTTAAGGGTGTGTCATGTCCAGAAGATCAATTTGTGGATTAGATTGTCCCAAAAACTTGCTTTCAAGATGCAATTGGACTCTAATCAAGAGTTCTAACAAGTTGTTCTTTCGTTGTAAGAGATCCGGACACTTAGTTGCGGACAAGAAAGTTTCTTGGCCAGTAGAAAGTTTAACATGCACATGGAGTAAATTTAAAGTCATACAGCCACATACTCAGTGATATCCCACAAGTGGGGAAAATTTAAAGTCATAATGGCAATTATTTGGTACCATTACAGAGGATAATAAAGTAAAAAAGTTAGTGGCACCAAGAGTTTATTTTGTATCACAGGAAAACAAGCTATAATAGAAGACGACCATTTATGATATTTTAATATCTCAACAAAGTGTATCATGTTCCGCCTATATATCAAAGTGTGGTGCAAGATTCATAACAACTTAGTTCGTTATACAAGGATTCTAGTGCTCCTTTGCTGTCTCTTTTTTTATAACCAGGAAATCCGGAGGACCATCGGCGTATGGTTAAAAACTCGGTGGATAATGGGTCCATACCTCTACCCTTCTCAACTTAAATACGGTTCTAACACTCCCTTTTCACAAAACTTGGGGAGAGGTTTTCCTCAAGACAGAAAGAATACACTTTGTAATGTAAACGGTTCAGAGTATATAATATCATGCAGTTCTAGCTAATGTTTATCCTTAATCAATGTAGCTTGACTTAATCTAATGTAAGGAAACATTACCAGATCAAGGATGTTTTTAACAATTTGAAAAACTTAATTTCAGATGTTGCTACATTAGCTGTTATTCCAAAATGGGTAATCAGTTTTTTTAAATGATTTTGTTTGTCAAGTAATAGAACATTAATATATAGGGAATACTCATTATCTAACACCACACGGTACCTCATCTTAAGCTATGCTACTGTTGGATGTAAGGCTTATCATATTTGCACCTTACACATTCCAGAAGCTATAACACAGGACCCGCTCTAATAGCAACCAATAATAACAAATCTCCAGCTTAATTTCAGAAAAGGTTTTTTCCTCAAAATAAGATTTCCACATACCAGCAAGAGTTTCTTTTGTTTTTTTCGTTGTGGAAGAATTCCAAGAGCATCAAGCATTGATTCGTCCAGCTCTGCAGGCATATAGGTTATTACAAGAGTGGGGCAAAGGCATCTTGAAGGAAAAGAACAACAAACCACCTATATAACCTTTAGTCTGCAATAGTGTAGCCAGCACGCTCAAAGAACCCGAAACTTGAACATCATCACCACTAGTAATATAAGAAAGTAACGCCTCCCTACAGCACAGAAAATTAGCAGGAAAAAACAATAAGTTGGCTGCTGACTCCAAAAATACTGGTTTCATCCCTGTAGTTACTGTTTATTATGTTCGTCGCAATATTTTTTAATCATAGTCTAGCTAGTACAGTGTTACAAATTTGGCTTGCCTCATGCATGGAAAAACTCGATAGCTCACCCACTTGACAAAAGAATAAATAATTAGGAAGAAGTAAAAGTGGATTACCACAACGCAGAATGTGAACTCCTGTGATCTGGTTGTGGATTTCCATCTTCTCGGTGACTATCTAGAGAGCTGGATATGTTTGGGATCGAAACCCGTAAACTTTGACCATCAGCAGCATCTGATATGAAGCCACCATTTTCTGAATCTTGATTTTCATGTGGCATCCCATGGTTATCCATGAAACCATTCAGTTTCGCTTCAGACCTTGGGAGGAATGTTTCTATACCACAAAGAAGGGCAACGGCAACAATATTTGCCAAATCTTTTATCTTGACAATGCGCAAGATGCAGCAAAGTAAATATAATGAAGTTGCAGTTCCAACTCCTGTATCCTACATTAACAAAACATGAAAGTTAACAATTAGACATACATTAGCCACAAAAGACTATTTTTTGATGAAAAAGTGCCAGCACCAGCGTAGAAGAGATAACGAAAAATCCGAAGCAGTGAACACCCCAAGGGGAAAAAACATTAAAAATCTATAAACTTTAATTCAGTTATACTCAGCATTCTAGCCCCTTGTTACTTATTACATGTAACTTAGCCCTTGAGAAGGATATAAATTGCTCTATTGCATTTTTTCCTCACTTCTTTTTTTTTTTTTTTTTTTGGAGTGTCATCTTCTATTGTTTTTGTAAAGTTAATTTTCATTCAAAAACAGACATCCAGCGGATGCAACTGAGTACAAAGGAAAGGAGAGATCTCCTGAACATATCCCAACGCCCTATCTACAATTTCAAGAAGCCCTTTTTTTTTTTGGGCTATTTAACAATCTCAAGAAGCTTACAAAGTCCAAAAACAATAAGGAACTATTTACACTAGATTGCTCCAAGCAAAAAGATTCGCTAAGCATCTAATCTTTTGTACAAGTACTGGAGTTGCAATTCCATCAGAACACCTCTGGTTTCCTTCCTTTCACATGCTCCATATAATACATTGTGGTATCATTTTCCATGGAATTGTCATGGTCCTTCCAAGTATTCCAACTCTCCAGATACCCCAACAAACAAAATTTCCTTCAAAGTCCTAGTCATCACCCAACTCATAGCAAAATAAGTTGCAAAAGATATCCCACATGCTTTTTGTGACTGGATAGTTCAGAAAATTGGTGGTCAGAGTTTTCACTATCTTCCATGCACAAGTAGCATCTGTTTCATAGTAATATTATTCCCCTCTTTTTCAGATTTCTTGTGTTAAGCATGCCCCTAAAATTGCCAGCCACCTGAAGCAAACTACTTTGGAGCTTTAGTTCTCCATATTAATTTCCAAGGCCAGTGTTCAATTATGCCGTCATTGCCGACCAATTATTCACAGCATTCTTTAACAGTAAATGTGACCCTGACTCTGTCTCCCCATTGTAACCTGGATTTAAGGATAAATCATCTCCTAGTTTTCTAATTGCCTAAACTGTGCTGATAAACAGAAACATAGACTTGCTTCAGACCCACTTAAATACTACTTCAATCGCCAAAAAAACGAATAACAAACATCTTTTTGATTTACTCCAATAGGTGGGGAACATGTTTGACAAGATACACATCTGTGAGAAAATTGTATATCCATTTGTCTTATGGTAGCAAAAAGAACGGGTAGAAAGACTCAATTGCATATCCTTACACAGTTTTTTGGCCAACATGGCTGCGTCAAGTTTGTTAGAGCCAGATGTCATGATTGACTTTCTCAGTTCATTATATTTTTTGTAATATTCCCAAACTTTTGAATGTAGCTTAAACAGCATTTGCTTCATGCTGTGTTACATCAATAAACTCTAACTTTACCCATCAAAAAAAAAAAAGGCTGGAAAAAGTTTTAAATTTTTTTAACGCTAAACCCTACCCCCTCCAAATTGCGCCAGCAGGGACCCAACAGTGGCCTTTTACCACTTTGTTCGGTTGTAGCACAGATCCGACCTTAAGATTGGAGGTGGAGGATCCTCAGGCAAAAGTGTTAAACTTAGTAGAAGCACGAGTGAGAATCTGGTTAAGGTCAAGGACTTTAAGTAACTTTCCAAATTTTAGGGCTTCTTTTCACAAAACATGTAAAGAGAGGGAGAGGATAGATCATTACACTATCTTTAACTACTTCCATCCGTAAAGAAGGAAGGATTGATGGAAATATCAACACCTTCAACATGAGGTCTGTTATTAGCCTCCCAATGTCTGGAATCCCTGCTGAAATGACGTCACTAAAGTAATATAGGTTGTCCTCAATCTCATCAACAGAGGAAAAGATAGAACCACTGGTATCTGGACCCAGACACCTGCATCATAAATCAAATGAGCTGCACAGCAAATAGGTGACCCCTCACCAGTTTCACAGGGCAAAAGATAAAAGCAAAGATGAAAACTTCTTACTTTGAAGCATTAACAACAAACTTGTCCAAGCTAGTGCATTGATCCCGGAAAAATTTGACCAAATTCGAGAAATAATCGGCATGAGGAGCACTGGCAACAAATTTATTAACAGCCTCATCGCCAACTGAGACATGTTGAAGATTATTAAATATACTAACCGAAACGCTTCAGAATGAGGGAGAATAAAGAGAGACTTAATAGAAGCATAAAAAGAACCTCACCATGATAAACATTTAGGGTTAACGCACGTACTGCAGTTCGAATCATGCTTTCTTCATGAAACGCAAAGCGTATGGCCTCAACATAGAGTGGAAATGAGACTACTTCTTCCTATTCAAAGATATGGACCAAATGAAATTCAATAGAGTAAAGCAGAAGATCGGATTGGTAGAATATCCCAATGTATTGAACTAAATTAGCAAGCAACAGAAACAATGCAAGTCAAGTTTCTCTTAGAACTGATAGTGCACCTATATCTATAGTTCAAAACTCTCCAGCTTCTAAACCCTGGAAAATCAAAGATGCAAGAGCTGTCCCATCCTCATCTTAGCGCCCCATCTATCATAGTTAACAGTGTTCTCCAGTCTAAAGCTCTCAGGTTTATGGTCCCCTCCTTTCTTGACAACATTCCTCTAAGGTTCAATTATGATCCACCATGGGTAAGCAAACAAGCATCTTGCAGCAAAATTGTCTAGGGTCAACAAATAGGCCACAAGCTGACTCATACAGAGGTCAAAACTTTGGCAGTTGCTTGTCTCAATCAAAGAAGGACCAACCGTCAGCAAGACATGGACGGATAGTACTATAAAAAAGTCTCAATCTACCACCAATTATCTCTGAATAAGTCACTTCCTCAATTCTCAAAACGATATACAATCTCAACAAATCATTTTTTTAATATGCTTCTAGAATTCAAACAAAGTAGTAACGATCTTAATACTAATAAGAAACAGCTAATAACTTTACAAATTAAACTTACATTATCAGTCTTCACAAGAAGGGAAATGGTGTTTTTGTTCAACTTTCCACTTATTGCTCTTTGCATACGCGTGCATCCAGAAAACCATAGTCAGGAGAAATGCTTTATATATTATATGTTTCAAAGTCAAGAAAAATCTCTAAAGAGGCTGAGGTTTTAGGAATCGCACCTTAGAAAAGAAATGTAATAAGACAAAAGCTCTTCATTACGAAAGTCAAACGAATATGTTATGAGGTGGTTAATGTGCTCATTACTAAACATATAATCTGCAAATGTTGAGGAAAAGTGTCAGAATGACAAAGATGAATACAAGCAAGAACATTGAAGTGTTCAAACAACACATTTCAACAGTTTACTTACAAATAGAGTGCTCATTTTTTAAGTTCTGGATTACAATGCTCATTGTCTGCAACAACTGAAGCGAGATAATAACAGTTCTACTAATTCTTAAGATTCGTACAAACTCCCCCATCACCTGCTTCTCCATGAAAAACCTGCAGAGATACCAAAGCACTTATAAGGGAAAATATTGTATCAAAGAAAACTTGATTGATCTATTTCTGGATATAATATATCATATTCAACGAAGGAGACAGTCCCTAGGTAAGACATACTCAAAATAGGCCGCATCATGTTGATCACCATACGTTATCAACTCTGCAATTGATCTTAGCGCCTCAATCACAAAATCCTTCATGTCACAAGAAAAGTTTTAAATACATGAAGAATAGTCATACCTGACGGCAGGAAAGCATAAAATAAACAGTCATAGAAGGCAGAGACTAAGGTGATCAGAAAGGTAAAGCATTTACCTTGTTAACCTCATTAACGACTTGAACTTTCATCAGCTGATCAGTCAAAAATCTGCACAATAGGCAGGAACACATCTTAAACCTCACAGACCAGGAATTATTTTTTATAAAGACATTGACCAGAGAATTATTATACTAGGATGGACAATATATGCTCGACTTTTCATGAATAGCATTATATACTAGACTTCTACAGATTACTTTCCCACAGCCACATAAGCAGCACAATTTCTCCACACAAATCATCAAACTCCTTACATAAACTTCTTTTTTTTTCAATCAGCCTAAACTTCATTATAGTTTTTTGTAAGATAAATAAAAATTTTATTAATATAGTGCAAAAACAAAAGTGGTCGTGTAAAAAAGCAGAAAACTTTAAAAAAAATGTGATCTTCTACAAAAAGCACTCAATCTTCTATACAAACAGGAATTCATAGGTGCAGCAAAATGAATAAGGGATAAGAGCCTAGAGCCAATATATCAAATAAAAAAAAACAATAAGGGATAAGAGACTACTCCTTAAGTGTACAAAATTCAACTCTACCCCAGTGTTTTTAAAGGCGGGGGTGCGAGGCGAGGCGTTTTATCCGATACGAGGCAAGGCGTAAGCCTCAAGACGTGGGGCGAAAGTCCCATGAAACTTAATTTTAAAAAATTTATAATTAAAAATATATTAAAATGCAAAAATTATTAAAGTACATATTAGTCATTGCAAACTACATGCTTTTCTTATATTTTTCTTATTATGGACCATTTACTCTTTCACCAAATAGGTCGTTCATTATACTCATTTTGTGATATGATGATCAAACAAAGCCTTTAATATTAAAATCAAAAAATTAGAGTACACTACATTTCACACTTTCCCATGTCACTAAGCGAACACCAGATAAGTTACGACTCCTCGATTCTAATATCAAAATTAAATATTAGAGTACACTACATTTCACACTTTCCATGTCACTTTCTAATGGTTTAAAGTTTAATAGGAGTAGCTACTAGTACTTTAGTTTCACCGTTTCCCATGGGTAAAGTACATTGTCGTTTTCTTTGTCTGTCTGCGTTCGTCCGGCATTGATGTCGGTTTTCTTTCAGAAAAACCACCAGCCACTTCTCTTATTCCGGCAACAACTCCCGAAAATTGTCATAGATCCTCAAGCTTCCGTATAACAATAACCGCTACCATCTTCAATTGAATATTTCCTCTGTATTTCATCGTTTCACTATGCAAAGAAGAGAATTACTACAGGCAAGTTCAAATTTGGGAGAGAGACGAAGGGATGCTGGAAATTTTGACACAGTTTTTTGGGTGTGCGTCTTGCTGGTTAGACGGAAAACGCGCCTGGGCGTACGTCCAAGATGTCGGGGCGTATGCTTTACGAGACTAACGCTTTCCAGTCACCTCCGGGCGTTTTGGCATCGCTCCGCCCAGAAACACGCCACATTAACGCTTTTAAAAACACTGCTCTACCCCTTCAAAAGTCTTCTGTTTCTTTCTCTCCATATAACCCAGATAAGTGCCAGGGGAGAAACAGTCCAGGCCCTGCGCCTTCTCCTTCTACCCCAATTCTAGCTGAACATTCTCTTTCATGGTGCTTGGCTTCACTCATGAGAAACCAAACCAGTTAAGAACTTCCCACAACCTCAAAGTGAGTTGACAGTGAATAAGGACATTATTGCACCTGCTGACTAGTGAATGTGGATGTCAACATAGGAAAGACATGGCCCGACCATCCAAGTGTTTCTTTAATTTATCGTCGATGTGTGCTACTTGAACTCTCTATCAAACATGATCATTTTTTTATGAAAAAGGTAACAAAATATCAAACGCGATCATTTGTAACCTTAACCGATCTTTACATGATCCATTATGATATCCGCGTTTCTACCACATTTATGTTGCATATATGTCGGGCCCTAGAAGTTCAACATCCACTCCCAGGTAGCACTGTTAGGCTCTCTATCATTTTAAAAATTTACCTTTCACTTTGTTAAATGATCACATAACATCCCCGCCGCACCCCTCTATTTCTGTCACCCTACTCTGATTCTTTACGTTACATCTTCATATATCATGTCAGTCTCCAAGCACTAGGCACCAGAATCCGGCATAATTTCACCTCCCTTTTATTCTTCTTATGAGGGTTAAACTTGCAAATATATGTCTTACTTCTAGTTATCCTAAAACCCTTGCTCTCTAGAATTCATATCCAAACTTCAAGAGAAAATGGCAAGAATTAAACCATAAATACCAAGAGAATAGAACATAACAAACGAAATAAATAGCAGCTCAATCAACCAAATAACTAATAAAAGATCAATGAATTCACCATAGAGTGTGGCCAATTCATTAATTCTCTTCTGAAAGAAAAGCACCAGTAATTATTCAAGCTTTCAGTCAAAAAGCGAAGTATAGGTGAAGGTGAAGATCGGAAAAGCAGAAGGCCTCTCAAGTTCATCTTAAATTTAAGTCCAACATATATAAGTCCTCTTCTTACTAACAATTTCCCACTTTGACTTTGATAAATATCAACAGCTATATAGGAGTAGTAAAAATCAAATCTTTTGATTAGTCTACAGCTTTATAATGATCTCTATTACAAAGTAAAGCAACTACACTGTTTCAATTATATGTAAAGGGAATAATACCTGAATTCATCCAAGGAGAATCGATCTCTGGATCTCCAAAAGGAGAACCACATGACGTTTCTAGAACCAATGATAACTAAATTCACTCGATTTCTTTACAGCTCATTCTCTGACTTCAATTCAGAAGTCCCAGCGTTTTCTTTTGTAATCATCAACTTTCTCCCCTTCAATTCTTCTTCACTGGAGGAGGTCTACAGATCGCAAGAGAATTAGGGTTTCACAGAAGTTCAGTGGTGCTTGCGAGATCGGGGATGATTGTCGACCGGGGAATAAAGAGAGAATATGCCGATTGTTATTAGAGAAAGTTGGGGGACTCTTTCTATTTCCCGATGTGGATTATTTTACTATTTTACTGTTCCCAATTATTTGGGTAATACACTGTATTTCGATTCCTATAGGAAGGAGCTACTGTTATGGCTTATGGGTACTTTGGGTAATTAGGGTCCACCATAAATTATAGTTTGGTCAGTTTGATGAATATTGAATAGGGTGAATAACAGAAATCTATATCTATATATATAAAAGGAAGATAGTAGTTATATTAGTTGTTAGGATTGAATTAGGACAAAGTTAATTATTAATATTGTAATAATATTTTTTAATAGAATTCATATAATATAATGAAATGATAAAGTTTTGGAATTTCTAAAAATAAAAAAGTTGAAAGATATGACTGTTCAGTTGAAAGAAATGCGTAAGATAAGCATGAATGAATTTTAAAATACTACCTAGAACGATAGAATTTTTTTATTATTTTTCAAATGAAAAATAAAGGTAAAACTATAATCTGAAATTTCTAATAAAACTGCCTATGTTTATAATGAATGAAGCAACCAATATTTTGTAAAACAAAAGATAACCTGTGGTTGAACTTTATTTTCCCTTTTGTATTAGATAATTATGCCAAGATTTGAAAGTTTAGATAACGATTAAGTTTGTTATAGAACAAAAGATAATCATTAACGTAACATAATGCAGATATATATGATTTGATAAAAGAAAATTGACAAAGAACTTTTATAAGATTTATACTCCTATCAAATTTTCAAAATAAAATTAGAAAAATTAGGCTGACTTATTTGCTAAACCACTAACACATGATAACATATATATTTTTGTTTTACAAATTCAGCTCAGATCAATTTTTTCAAAATAAATATCTTTTCAAATATTAGTTGGTTTAAAAAAGAGTCTTATTCCTAACAAAGAAGTGTGAATTTTGAAATTTGAATCAAAAGAAATTTCAGGTGAAATGAACTTTTAACTTCTTAACCTCTTATATATACCCCCTATAATTATATTTATTGACAAATCAATAATTTTTTTATCTGTTTATAGAGCTTTGTACTCGGCATGTAATCTATAACTTATTCAAGTGTGATACTAATGGGTGTTGTTCTTTGTCTTTTGTATTATTGTTTTAGTAGAAGCTGATCACCTATGATTCTTTTCACAAGGGATGTTCGTAAAGCACATCTTATGCAGCACTTACAATGAGTAAGTTTTGGCGTTGTTTATACTCTTTGCATTCTTAGTTTACGGGAGAGTATCATATATGAAGAGAGTATCATATTTGGTTGTTTACGGGATACATTCATTTTTGGATGTTTTGTTTTCTAATTTTAGTTTACAATATCTTATTATCATTATTTTAGAGTTAACTTCATATAATCCCTTAATCTATATAAATAACTTGAACAAGTTGAGTAAATTAAACCTGAATAGATTTATTAGAATCCACTTTATTCATATACAAGAATAAAAATTATAATTAATATAACATCACATTTTACTGTTTGTAGCTTTCTTATTGGATATATTATACTAAAACGAGAGTAGTTTGTAATTGACCATGCCAAGTAGCCAAGCTAATAAAAGCTGATATGGAAAATTCTAGGAAATACGATTTTTGACAATATTAGAAGGCACAAAATAACACTAAAAGAATGATACAACAATTAAAAGAAATCAAATAAAAAATTTATTAGCTTGGCTTGAAATCCTATATAAAACCTATTTGAATTTGAAAATATTAGAATGTGCGGAATTAAGAAGAGAACATAAATCTTAATTACACATGCTAAAATTTTTGGGGGAAATGCTTAACTTGAACTCTTACATAATAAATCCGACAAATAAAAATATTTATTCACCATTAGTATCTAACTAGGTTTATATTCTTTGAATAATTTCTTTTAAACACATTCTGTTTGATTACGTGATGCACAAATTTATGCATGAGTTAGCTGTTGTAATTGTAATGTTTAAAGACATGATATATATATATAAAGTCGTATACTAATTAATTATGTGTATAGAAGCATTATTTTTTTCTTTATAAAGAATCTACGTACATATAGAATAAGGAGGAGAGCAAATATAAAAGGATCCTAATGTTACTTCGTCATTCACTAATTGCCTTGGTAGGTCATTTATTTATAAATTTACATACATACAGAATAAGGAGGAGTACGATAAAGGGATCCTAATGTTACTTCATCATTCACTAATTGCCTTGGCTAGTCATTATTTACAAATTGTTGTAATATTTTGTATTGTCCTTCCTGCAATTGGGGTCTATGATGGTAAGATAATTTTTCTCTTTCTTCATATTGCATACACGGGATTAATTTTTTTATTTTCTATCATGTATAATTACACGAAAAATAAGTATAAAGAGTTAAATAAAGACAATATAAGGGTTTATTTGTACTTTGAAATAATTTTTAAAAAATAAATTAGATATTGTAATCATATACAATAATATTCACAAATTTGAGCAACCAAAAAGTTCCAACCAATTCTAATACAAGTGTACAAATAATTTATTAGTAGAATTAAAAAAATTAAAGAAATGAAATAATTTCATATTGACAAATAATTTAGTAGTACAATTAATTTCATATTGACCGCGCATTGCGCGGGTAGTATACTAGTTGTTTATTGTATTGCCTACCCCTACTTGTACACCCACAACTTATTTACCTGCTATATCAATTAGCTAATTCCCTCCCTATTATCAGGTATCCTCACCGCCCACCTCCACTTTCCTACTACTTTCACCCACCCTCAGCCCCAACACCCTTCAACCCCCACCCTACCCCACCTCCCCACTTTCTACCCAAACACCCCACCAACCACCACAACTTAGAGCCCCTTCCACCCTACCCCTCTTCGTACCTTCAACCCACCCACTCCACCCCCACCCCCTTCCTACCTCCCACCTCACCACTTCACCTTCTTTACCGCACCACCCACCATTATTTTCTACCCCTACCCTCACTATGACCCACCTCCACCCCCGACCTCAACACCCACCCACCATCGGCCTCCTATCCTACCCCTCATTATCTACCCTCCTCCCCAACACCCATCCATCCCCCATGCCCTATTCTTGTGTCCTATCCTCCACCCCCACCTTCCCCATATTCCTACCCCATACCCACCCATACCCATCTCTCACCACCTCATCTACCCTCAGCCTACGACGTATCTCTTATCATCCTACCCCCTACCCCTCATACCTTTTCTCCCCTCACCCCTGTTTCGACCCCAAACCCAACCTCCTTACCTTCAACCCACCTCACCCTGCTCTCACAGTCACTACCTTTTAGCCCCACATCTATATTTTTATTTTTAGATTGAAATACCACCCATCCCCACCTCCTACCTCAACCCCACCGATGTTGCCTTCCCACACCACCTCCCTACCCCACTAATAGTAGTTATATTAGTTGTTAGGATTGAATTAGGACAAAGTTAATACTCCCTCCGTCCCAATTTATTTGTCGTAGTTTGACTTGGCACAAAGTTTAATAAAGTAAGGAAGACTTTTGAAACTTGTGGTCTAAAATAAGCCATGAATATTTGTGTGGCTATAAATGAGTCAAAAAGTAACTTTAGAATTGAATTATTGCCAAATTTAGAAATACGACAATCTTTTTGGGACGGACAAATATGGAAAGTATGACAAACAAAATGGGACAGAGGGAGTAATTAATATTTGTATTCCCCAAAAAATAGATCGGGCTTTACAATTAAATTTGTATTTAGTTGAGCCTAAGGCGACCGTTTTATATCTCGATTTGATCGTTTAATATGCAACCTTACGTGAGCAGATCAAAATATGTCAGATATTATAACTCGAAGCAGTTCTGATTTCGATGTCGGTAATACAGATTCGATGTCAACAATACAAGTTCGATGTCAATTATTTTTTAATGATAAGTTCGAGCGAATAATTCAATATGCAAATATCGACAAACTAATCCGAAGTAAATCTCAGATCAACAGTTTACGATGGAATGATTTCGTCACAATTAAATGTGCAGTTTCAAGTGAATCCGATGACGCTAACAAGTCTAACGATGGTAATGAATATGAAATCGTTAAACTATAGATTCCACGGTAAGCGAATGCAATACGATCGCAGTTAATACGATGACAAAACAATGATAATGTATTAGATGCAAATTGATAGATCGTGTTTTATCGATTTAGTAAAGATGTCGAGTCAATGAAATCGAATGCAATAGTTAAACTGTATATGCTGCAAACAAGCCTAATATAGATTTAAACAAGCAGACAACGAATAAAATAATAAAAGCGATAAAGGCTTATTGTATTTGATGAATCGATGGATGGTGCTTCAATGGAGGAAACAGGTCTCCTTCCACTCTTGAACCAAGCCGTGATTGAAACTTGAATACAATGGATCCAGTAATTTGACAATGTAAAGGAGATTAAATACAGCTTTTTGATAAGTAATCACTTTGTGGCAAGGGAGTAATAGCTTTTTTTTTTAAGAATTGTGTTGCTCAGATCGTGTTCCCCAAAATGAAGATGTGAGGTTCTATTTATAGGTTGAAATTGAGGAGAATCCCCAACCCTGAAAGACTTCCACTTCTCCACGTTTCTCTTCCCACTGTTGCACGTAGTCATCCACTCCATTAAACTCGCCAAGTCTGTTCCGATATTTTAGAGATTGAGGATCAGTTAGAGCTTATCCATTACGGCGTCGTCTTTGATTTTATCCGATCACGACATTGCGCATTCGAACTCAACCAACCCGAAGCAGCTTCGTTCCGATCTCAACATCATCGAAATCAATTGACGTCTTGTTACACGATCAGGTCCATTTCTCTTGCGATCGAACAGAAATTGACCAATACAGATAGTCCCCCCACTTGCCAAGTGTGTTCGTAAAGCTTTTGGCAAGTGGCTTGAATATTTGGCGGGAAAACACGTGGCGCGTTTGTGTCCCTTCATTTTGAAATGTCAAAACGTCGTCTCAACTTCCCATCACCACACGTGTCAAGAATCGTACGGGCAGCATTTTTTCGACGGTTCCCAAGGCAATGATTATTTCCTCCTTATAAATATTTGCCTCAACTCATTCTTTACAACTTCTAAAAACTTCTCCAAAAAAAAAAAAACGCTTTGCAAAACTTCTTCAAATTCCAGAATTTCCCCACTTAATCTGTTGATTCTTGCTGTCTCTGCTTCTAATCTTCTCAAAAGCTTTGTTTTACAGGTTCGCGTTTTAGCAATGTCTACCTCTTCACAAAACATAATCGAGGCTGATACCACCTCTACTACAGCGGTTGCCGCCACGGCTCCACCGCAATCCGGTGCGGTGGTGGGGCAAGCTTCCGCCAGTGTTGACCCTTCAGTAGACAAGAAGGGGAAGAAATGGAAAGAGAGGAAAGTGAAGAACTATGGCCCCAAGAAGCTGTGGTCGGAAATTCTTCCCAAGAAGTTTACTTACGAGAATGATTGTAAGATCAGTGTCCAAAATGAAACAGAGCAGAAGAATAAGAAGAATATTCCGATCGACTCTGTTTACTGTACGATCACGCCGGAGGCGATTCCTCGGGTTCGAGAGGAGTGTGGTTGGAGAGTGGGTGACATCGATGTGATGTGCCCTCCGAGGAAGTCGACGTTGGCGACTCATGTCAAGGATCATTCCGTGGTGCTGACCTATCCATTTACGATCGGGTTCTCTCTCCCGGTCGATAACATCATCGAAGAATTTTGCAGAATGTACAAAGTTTGCCTTGGGCAGATTTCTCCGATGATATGGAGAACGATCATAGTTATGCGGTACATCGCAGAAGTGGCGGAGGTGGAGTTGACACTTCGCCATATTCTCAACATATACTCCCCTCGAGTTTACAAGGGAGGGGTGATAAACTTGGCTAAACGAGGTCAACGGGCCTTGATCTCTGACAACGATGACGATCTCCGAGGATGGGATCAGTGCTTTGTTTTTATTCCTACGGAACAGCTGACCGCTCCCCGGAAAGGAGTTGCTGCCAAATGTCTGGAATCGAACTCGTAAGTATTTCGTTCATTTTCTTTTTGAACGAATTTAATAACACAATCTCAAAGTTCTTCCGAAAATCTTACAGCTGAAGCGGTTGAGTTTGATCAAGTTGCCGACATCGTACCTTGGCTGATAAGGGTACTTGACAAGACGATCAATGACAAACGGGCTTGGAAGCCGGTCGCGGCTTTGAAAACACTCAAAGCTAAAAATCATGGTTTGAATTGCCTTTGTATTCATGATATTTGTATTCGTTGACGCCTTTTGATACTTACAAAACTTTTTTTCAGGTATCACCGGTGCTGGAGGTGAGCCAAGCGACGAGGATGCTGAGCCCGAAGGCGGAGAAAAACCCGATGACGCTCCTCCCCCGAAGAAAAAGAAGAAATCGTTCCAGGAATTAAGAAACAAGTATTTGCCCAAGCTAGTGGTTGAAAAAGGGCAAGGGGCAGCTCATCGGCCGCATCCCAAACCATAGAGGAGGTAATCGCTGGAACGAGTTCTGCGATTGCAGCGGCGAAAGCTGCCGAGGGAGTGACCCCGATTATTGACATCGAGGGGGAGGAAGCTGGGGAAGAGTCAGGGTCTGATCAACTAGTGAAGCGTCCTAAGAGGCCAGCTAAAGAGAGGCTCAAGGAAACGGCTATTCAGCTTAAAATGGCCGAACAAGAAGATCTTTCCGTGGACGACTATCGCCTTCCCCCTGCAGCCGAAGACGCTAATTCCGGTTCGGGAGGCTTGCCTAGTAGGGAAGGTGCTTTTGTTTCCTTAGGCGCCGCCCTTGAAAATCAAGAGGGGATGATAGAAGCCCTCGATCGTGAACTTGAGGAGAGGGACCCAGCAAAGGGGAAAGCACCAATTTTGGATCGGTCAATTGCGACGGCAAAGTCCAAATTCGATGAGGAGACAGGATCATCGTTCTTTAATGTGGATCATGCCGATCCAATTGTGCCCCTCCCTAGGGGCGAAGAGGCTGCTGCTTTTGCTGCCTTGGGTGAATCTGAGCAAAGGGGTGTCAGATCGCTTACGATTGAAGTGCCACCCAATGTCGACTTGCTCAGATGCCCAAGGCGGTTGGCGAATTATTTGTTCGATGTCATGGGCCCAATGGAGCGGGCTCGGCTGAATACGCACGAGGATCTGAGTTTACCTTCACAGATTTCCTTCGGTGCCTTTAGGGTAAGTTTCTTTTCAACTTTGTATAGATTGCATAAACTTGCATAAATTTCACGATTTTCAAATGCTGCTTGTTTTCAGAACTGCATAATGGCGATCGAGACTGCCGATCGTATTCGCCAACTTCAAGATGGGGCCAAAGTTTTGAATGAGCAGATCGTTCATCTTACTTCGGCGGGGGAAGAGTTGCATCAGAAGCTTAAGGTAGCAGAGACCAAGAACGCTGAGCTTTCAGCCAACTTCGATAAGAGCACGAACGAACATGCTCTTCGTCAGTCGGAGTTGGAATCCCAGATTGCGGCTCTGAACGCGCAACTGAGTGATCACGAGGCCAACTCTGATTTGAAGATGGCCGAACTCAATTCTATTCTAGAGAGCAAAGACAGAGAGTTGGCCGATCAGTTCGTGGAGTTGGTTGCTCTCCGTAGAAGCAATAACGAGCTAAAGGCTGAAGCTGACAGTCTAACAGAGAGGAACTTGCTGCTTCAGAAGGAGTCTACCATCCTAAGGCGCGACCTCGAAGAAGAGTTTGACAAGAAAAAGGATTTAATCCTTGCCGAATCAAGGCGCGATGTCCTTAGGGAGATGTTGGACCGAACTGTCGATGTTCCTACCGAGCTGAGCGAAGCCGTTACCATCGTGCGATTGACTCGTGAAGATCTTGGCCTCCCAGCGAGTTCCTCCGATGAAGGCTCTGATGGAGACGCTGATGAATGATTTGCTTTTCCTTTGTATTATCTTTTTTGAAGTTGGAAGTTCCATCCATGTATATATGACTTTCCTTGTGAATGAAATCGTTTTCCTTATTGTTTTTGCTTTTCGAAGATGGTTTAATCGTTCGAAAATTTTGAAGTTCAACGGTCGTCGAAAGAAGTAATTGGGGCCCAATGTCTTAGTGCGTAGTGAGGAATGACGTCTCATTTTCACGTAATGCACTCTTCGAACATTTTCATGAGTTCGGAAAAAATTTTAACACTTGGTGAAAGACGTGAAATCTGCTTAATATTTGGAACGATCGCATAAATCGAACAAATGTAGAGAATGAGTATAACCAAAGTGTTGTATATTATTGAAGTAGACCGCTAATGGGCCTTTGATACATTTTGGATCGTATGATTCGATCGATTACAAGTTGCGGCCGTAAGGCAGACTTTTTGATCACTATTGGATCGTTTACTGATAACTCTCGACTTCGGATAAAAGCGTCGAGGTTTTGGATTGAATTGAAAATTTTTATTCGAACGAGTCCCCGGTTTGAGTGAACGACGAAACTCTTGTCGAATTTTGAATGAGTCCCCAGTTCGAGTGAACGTTGGAACTTCTGACGAACTTTGAACGAGTCCCCAGTTCGAGTGAACGTTGGAACTTCTGACGAACTTTGAACGAGTCCCCAGTGTTGTCTTCAATCGATCCCGTTTTACTTTCCGAACGGAAGTCCCCAGTACCTGTCGATGAACCTCATGCTAGCTCAATCCCCCCCAGTGTTTGGGTGCGAAGAATTGAGTAGGCGAACACTGGTTCTCGACCTTGATACCTGAAACGTAACCATTGGAGGACAAAAACCAAGAAAACTCGTTATAAATGAAGACCACGTTAGAGTGTTCGTCAGACTTATCGACCCCGATTGAAGCGTTTTGAGCTCAAGTGTCCGTGGGTGATGTTTGTTATCATTCGACTCCAACTATGCCTATCATCTAAAAGTGTTAGTATCAAATAATCGATCAAAAAGTTTCTTCCGATAGAGGGATAATGGAAATTGTGAAATAAAAGTAAAGGGTAAAGATTGATACCGCAGAACCTCAAAAATAGTATTTCTTCAATTGTGTGATGTTCCAATTGAAGTCCATCGGTTTGGCATCCATTGTCTCAAGTTGGTACGTCCCTTTTCCGATCACTGTTTTGACACGGAAAGGTCCTTCCCAATTTGCTCCTAGTTTGCCTTCGTTGGGCTCATCCTTCTTCGGTCTTTTGATCTTCAGTACGTAATCACCTACATTGAAAGATCGATACCTGAGTTTTTTGTTGAGATAGTTTTATGCCCTTTGCTTTTGTGCTTGTATTCGAACAAATGCCGTGTCTCTTTTCGCTTCGACCAGGTTCAGATCAATCATCATGGCCTCTTGGTTAGCTTCTTCGGTGGAGTGGGCGAACCGAAGGCTTGGCTCTCCCACTTCCACCGGTATCAGCGCTTCTGCTCCGTAGACAAGTGAGAACGGTGTTTCCCCGGTGCTGTGTTTCACCGTTGTCCGATGAGCCCACAGTGCTCCGGGGAGTTCGTTCGGCCAGTTACCCTTTGAGTCATCCATCATTTTTTTCAAATACTCCAGTATTGTTTTGTTGGAGGATTCAGCCTGTCCATTTGCGCTGGGGTGATAAGGTGTTGATGCGATCCGTTTGATCCCCCACTTTTCGAAGAAGGCTGTGATTCGTCTTCCTACAAACTGTTTACCATTGTCGCATGTGATCTCTTTCGGGATCCCAAAACGACAGATGATATTCTGGTGAATGAATTTGATAATCTCCTGTTCACGAATTTTAGCCAAAGCGATAGCTTCCACCCACTTAGAAAAATAATCCGTAAGAATTAAAATAAATTTTACCCCACCGGGCGCTGTCGGAAGCGGCCCGACCAAGTCCATTCCCCACTTCATGAATGGCCACGGTGACGTGACCGAATGAAGTGGTTCCGCCTGTTGATGTGTGAGATTGCCAAATCGTTGACACCTATCGCATTTGCGGACAAACTCTTTGGCATCATCTGCAATCGTTGGCCAATAGTATCCAGCTCGTATGATTTTCCGAACTAATGACTTGCTGCCGGAGTGATTTCCGCACTCGCCTTCGTGAACTTCTTTCATCACATAGTTTGTTCCATCTGGCCCTACGCATTTTGCCAAAGGGCCACCGAACATACGCCGATAGAGTTGATTTTCGAGGAGGCAATATCTTGCTGCTTTGGACTTGAGTGATCGGGCGGATTTTTTGTCGTCGGGAAGGGTACCTGCCTGCAAATAAGACAAATATTTGCTTCTCCAATCCCAAGTATGACTAACATTGTTTACCTCTTTGATGCTTCGACATAGTGGAGATTCGAACAGGTGAACAATTGTCTCATCGAGTTTCTCATCGATGGCAGCTGCTGAACCAAGGTTTGCTAAAGCGTCTGCTTCGATGTTCTCCTCCCTTGGTATTTGAGCTATTTTCCACTCCTGAAAAGAAGAAAGGAAATTTTGTACCTTTTCGAGTAGCTGTTGCATCCTTGGATCTCGAACGCAGAAATCGCCTTGGATTTGATTTACCACCAACTGCGAGTCACTCTTGATATTTATACGTTCGACTTTCAAGTCCCTTGCGATTTTCAAACCTGCAGCGAGGGCCTCATATTCGGCCTCGTTGTTAGTCTTTGCATGTAGTTTGATCGCGTACCTGAGTTTCTCTCCGGTTGGTGCAATTAGTAAGATTCCGAGGCCAGTTCCTTTTATGTTCGACGCTCCATCTGTATACATTATCCAGACTCCGGGGTCTGGATCTCTCATCATCAGCTCTTCCTTCTTCGCTTCCGGTAAGATATTAGCGCTAAAATCTGCTACAAAATCAGCCAAAACTTGAGATTTTATGGCGGTGCGAGGCTGGTAAGTGATATCTTACTCACTCAGCTCGACCGCCCATTTCATTAGTCGACCAGAGAGATCTGGCCGATGTAAAATATTTCGCAACGGAAATGTGGTTATAACGGATATTGAATGACATTGGAAGTAAGGCCTTAATTTTCGTGCAGCGGTGACTAGTGCAAGTGCTAGCTTTTCTAGATGTGGGTATCTTGTTTCGGCATCTAACAATGTCTTGCTAACATAGTAAATAGGAAATTGGTTACCTCCGTCCTCGCGAACGAGGACAGCGCTTACTGCGACATCGGAAACAGCCACTTAGACCAACATCATCTCTCCTTCAACTGGTTTCGACAAAAGTGGTGGATTGGAAAGGTACTGCTTCAACTCTTGAAGGGCCTTCTTGCATTCTGGCGTCCATTCGAAACCTTTGCTCTTTCTCAGCACTGAAAAGAATTTGTGACATCGTTCAGATGACCTCGAGATGAACCTGCTGAGATAGGCTACTCGACTAGTCAGCTGCTGAACTTCTTTTTCCGTTGTCAGGTTCTCTGGGATGCTTTCGATCGCCTTGATCTTATCTGGATTGGCCTCGATTCCTCTTTGCGATACGATGAATCCCAAGAACTTACCGGATCCAACCCCGAACGCACATTTCTCCGGGTTCAATCTCATGTTAAACCGCCTTAATATCGTAAAAGTCTCCTCCAAGTAACCTAAATGGCTCTCCCTCTGAAGAGATTTGACCAACATGTCATCGATATATACCTCCATCGTTTTCCCGATCAGATCTTTGAACATGGTCGTGACCAAACGCTGATAAGTAGCGCCAGCGTTCTTGAGAACGAAGGACATGACTGTATAGCAATAAGTCCCCATATCTGTGATGGACGACGTTTTTTCTTGATCCAGTGGATCCATCGAAATTTGATTATAACCTGAATAGGCGTCCAAGAAACTCAGCATTTCGTGCCCTGCCGTTGAATCGATCAATCTATCGATGTGAGGCAGTGGGAACGAATCCTTTGGGCAAGCTTTGTTGAGGTCGGTATAGTCGACGCAGACCCTCCATTTGCCGTTTTTCTTTGGCACTACAACAGTGTTTGCAAGCCACTCTCGATACTTCACCTCCTTAATGAAACCATTTGCTAGCAGCTTTTCTACTTCGTCGTTTATCACCTTCTTTCGGAATCCTCCATTCGGCCGTTCCTTTTGTTTCACCGGCCGATGTTTTGGGTCGACATTTAGCTTGTGTGTGGCGACCTTTGGATCGATCCCCACCATATCTGCATGGGACCAAGCAAAACAATCGGAATTATCCTTGAGGAAGGATATGATTCTTGATTTTACTTCGGGATCCAATTCTGATCCCACATAGACTTTTCGATCAGGCTTATCATTGAATAATGTTACTTCTTCCAAATCTTCTATCGTAGAGTCTCCAGCTTTTTGTTTATACGGTTCTCTCATGCATGGTGGAAGCTGTGCGAAGTTGCCTTCGACTTCGGAATCCGGTAGCTGCGTTGAGGCGCACAACGGAGCCGAAGTGAAGCTTCCGATCACGGGTCCCACTGGCTTGTATGGTGAAACCTGTGCGAAGTCGCCTTCGACTTCAGAATTCGGTAGCTGCGTTGAGGCGCACGACGGAGCCGAAGTGAAGCTTCCGATCACGGGTCCCACTAGCTGTGATTGCTACAATCGAAAGCCATCCTTAACTGCTACTGAGTAACACTCTCGCGAAGCCTGCTGTTCGCCTCTGATTTCACGAATTCCCCATGGGGTAGGGAATTTTACGACTTGATGTAGGGTCGATGGGACTGCTCCCATAGCGTGAATCCACGGTCGACCCAATATCACGTTGTATGCCATTTCGCCTTTCATTACTTGAAACGATGTCTCATTCTCAACACCTTCTGCATAAGTCTTGATAATGATTTCTCCAACGGTTACTTCACTCGAATTGTTGAAACCCGACAACACTGTTGAGCGAGGTACGATCTTGTCGCTCAACTGCAGTTGTTCCACTACCCTTGCATGTATAATGTTGACTGAACTACCAGCGTCGATCAACACCCTTTTCACATCTGCGTCATCGATCCTCATTGTGACTACAAGTGCGTCGTGATGAGGATGGATTTTGTCATCGAAATCAAAGTCTCCGAACACGATCTCATCATTCATATCATCTCGTGTTCGTTTGTCTCGTGTAAACGAGACCTTTGAGTATTTCTTGGTAGTATACGTTACTCCACAAACGTCATTTCCTCCGGTATTGACATTCTCCGTCTTCCTAGGAGCAGGAGGTTTTGGCGGTTCATCGTCTTTCTTCTTATTAAAATTATTTCGTCCTCTGTCAGTTAATAACTCGACCAGATGCCCCTTCTGCAGCAAACTGGCCACTTCATATCTCAACGGCTTACAATCCTCCGTTGTGTGGCCGAAGTCATGGTGAAATGCGCACCATAGATTTTCGTCCCTTGTATTTGGATTTGTTTTTATGCGACCTGGAAATTTCACAATCTTATCGCCCATCCCTTTCAAGTGATTTACCAAGCTTGGTGTTGATATGCAAAAGTTATACTCCGTCACCTTTGGGGGAAGTGATCGATCTTTCTGAGCTGAGGGTGTGTTCGAATTCCCTTTCTTCGATTGATTTTTCGAACTACCAGCTTCGTGATTATTGTTCCCCAATCGAGGGAAACTGTAAGGTTCCCATCGCTGGTCCCTGTAGTTTCGCCTGTCATATTCAACTCTCCGTGGTGGAGGTCGATCGTAATGATAATTGTTTCGGACCCGCTGTAGTTCCTCCTCCTCAGCTCTGATCCTTGGTTCGCATTCCCGATACAGTACTTCGAAAGTCCACGCATCGACTTCTCTGAGGCGATCTTTCAATTTCCATGCCTCAAGCGAATCAGTGCGCAAATTGTTAGCGAAGGTCAGGTAGGCCCACCTCTCTTCGAGATTCGGTATATGAAGCTTCTCATCATTGAACCGCTGCACAAACTGTTGGATGGTTTCCCCGGGTCGCTGTCTGACATTCAATGTCTTCCACCCTTGGTGCTATCTTTTTTGCTCCAGTATGTGATCGAATAAACTTAGCCGACATGTCGTCAAAACTCAATATCTCATTTTCAGGCAACTGAAGATACCATTTCAATGCTGGTCCTTTTAATGTCTCGCAAAACTTTTTGAGGCTGACTGAATTAATTTCTTCCGAGGTCAAGTCATTCGCCTGAACTGCGACCGAGAACATATCGATGTGATCCCTCGGATCTGTGGTCCCATCGTATCTCAAACTTTCTGGTAATTTGAAAGTTTTGGGAATGGGCATTGGGGCTGCAGTTGTCGGGAAAGGACGCTTTGAGATCGACTTCTTAGCGACCTCGTCCGTTAACTTTGGGACACCTGGCAATTTCTCCATAAATGATTTTATCTCACCGAATTTTTTGTTCACTGTATCGTTCAACAGAGTTTGCATCGTTGCTAACATTCTTACTTCTGCAGTAACCGAGGCCGGAGCTCCCGTAGCTGCCGCGGCCGTACCCGATCCGACCCCCGCTGCAAGTCCCCCTGTTACGGCGCCCTGAGGAACCGAAGTCGGAATGCTTGTTGGGGGTGTGATCGGTGGGGTGGGTGTCCTATTTCCGATTGAGTTAGACAAAACCTTTAGCTGCTCCTGTATCATTTCGAACTGAGCGTCGTGTTTTCTTAAATACGCCATGAAAGCTGCGTTCACGTCTCCTGACTCAATTTCGACCATGGGCTCCTTACCCGGCCGTTGTTCTTGAGGTGTGTTCAACTGTGAACCAGCAGGAATGTCGTCGTGAGCTGGATCCTGCTCGCGATTGGTGGATTCATCGACCGCTTCAACGTTGGTCGGAACTGGAACCCCATCATTGGGATTGAGCTGTTGACCGTTCAGAGCGGCAGCGATGGTGTTGCGTTCATCTGCCATTTCGAAACAAAGAAACAAACGTAAGTAGTATCAAGCGATTCAAATCTCGGAACAAAATCGATTGCCTAGTCCCCACAGACGGCGCCAAACTGTATTCCCCAAAAAATAGATCGGGCTTTACAATTAAATTTGTATTTAGTTGAGCCTAAGGCGACCGTTTTATATCTCGATTTGATCGTTTAGTATGCAACCTTACGTGAGCAGATCAAAATATGTCAGATATTATAACTCGAAGCAGTTCTGATTTCGATGTCGGTAATACAGATTCGATGTCAACAATACAAGTTCGATGTCAATTATTTTTTAATGATAAGTTCGAGCGAATAATTCAATATGCAAATATCGACAAACTAATCCGAAGTAAATCTCAGATCAACAGTTTACGATGGAATGATTTCGTCACAATTAAATGTGCAGTTTCAAGTGAATCCGATGACGCTAACAAGTGTAACGATGGTAATGAATATGAAATCGTTAAACTATAGATTCCACGGTAAGCGAATGCAATACGATCGCAGTTAATACGATGACAAAACAATGATAATGTATTAGATGCAAATTGATAGATCGTGTTTTATCGATTTAGTAAAGATGTCGAGTCAATGAAATCGAATGCTATAGTTAAACTGTATATGCTGCAAACAAGCCTAATATAGATTTAAACAAGCAGACAACGAATAAAATAATAAAAGCGATAAAGGCTTATTGTATTTGATGAATCGATGGATGGTGCTTCAATGGAGGAAACAGGTCTCCTTCCACTCTTGAACCAAGCCGTGATTGAAACTTGAATACAATGGATCCAGTAATTTGACAATGTAAAGGAGATTAAATACAGCTTTTTGATAAGTAATCACTTTGTGGCAAGGGAGTAATAGCTTTTTTTTTTTTTAAGAATTGTGTTGCTCAGATCGTGTTCCCCAAAATGAAGATGTGAGGTTCTATTTATAGGTTGAAATTGAGGAGAATCCCCAACCCTGAAAGACTTCCACTTCTCCACGTTTCTCTTCCCACTGTTGCACGTAGTCATCCACTCCATTAAACTCGCCAAGTCTGTTCCGATATTTTAGAGATTGAGGATCAGTTAGAGCTTATCCATTACGGCGTCGTCTTTGATTTTATCCGATCACGACATTGCGCATTCGAACTCAACCAACCCGAAGCAGCTTCGTTCCGATCTCAACATCATCGAAATCAATTGACGTCTTGTTACATGATCAGGTCCATTTCTCTTGCGATCGAACAGAAATTGACCAATACAATATTGTAATAAGATTTTTGAATAGAATTCATTTTTTTTTGATAAAGTACCATATTTATAGATAGAAATCACGGCGGATTACATAGAGAGTTCATACGACTGTCAGGTAGAGCCGCAAACTGGCTGATACATGGAATAGAAACAGCAGATGCATTAATTACATTAAGGTTTCTTAATTTAGATAGGCAAAAAAAAGAACTATCCGATATTTCAATAGTAGATGATATTCCCACACGATTGTCTTGCAAAGTTTGTTAAACAAAAATTGGTGGCACAGCATAATAGAAAGTAGAGATGGATTTGGACTGATTAGGAGCTCCTTGCGCTAGGAGGTGCGCAACCTTGTTACCCTGCCTGAAGGTATGCCTAATTATGGGCCAGTGCGGGTGGTTCATCATTGACCTGCATTTCAATATAATAGGAGAAAAACAGTGGTTAGTGCTAGGGTTATCAAGGAGTTGGATTACCTCAGATGAATCCGTTTCAATTTCCAGTTTTGAAAGATTTTGATCAATGGCCAAGGTAAGACCATGTAGAAGTGCTAGAAGTTCCACATGCAAAGAGTTAAGACCTGACACTTTTTTATGAAAGCCTAAAACCGAGTCACCTTTCTTATTGCGAAAAACCCCACCCGTGCTAGCAACGAGATTATGCTTTTTAAAGGCCCCATCTATATTAAGCTTAATAAAATCTTGATTAGGCGGGTGCCAAGATACTTTAATGGATTTTTTATGGAATAAACGAGGCTCCTTAGATGTAAGAAAAATGTATTCCATGATCTTGTTACTCACAGTGGCATGAAGAAGATTTCTAGATATATTATTAATATTGTTGAAATTGCGATTCAACCAAAGACTCCAAAGAGAAAAACCAAGGAATTCTATCCAATTGTAATGGTTAGAGCTAGTACTATAAGAGTGGTATTTAAGCTCATGTAACCATTTTTTGGGATCTTGAATAGAGGGATTCAATGAACAACTTTGCCAAATTTTTTTTGCTATAGGGCAGTCAACAAAAATATGGACAAGCGATTCATCCTCAGTTTTACAAATTGCGCAAATAGGATCAATATTCATTCCAATTGTGGACAAATACAGACGAGAAGGAAGGCGATTATGCTGACAAAGCCAAAGGAAATGTTTAATCTTGTTTAGGGTATTAATTTTCCAAATCCAGTCAAAGTCCTCCCTAGAAGAAATATTATTGTCAAGTAATGGGTACGTTGATTTTAGAGAAAATAAACCATTACAAGTCGCTCTCCAAATAGGATAATCCAACTCATTGCTTAGGGCTAAATGAGAACCTAAGATTAAATTTTTGATACTATCCGGAAGATGGAAGGATAGCTTTGTCAAATCAAGTCCATTATTGTTAAAGGTGTCAGCAATTCTAAGATTTGATTCATTCAAGGTTAGAGGGCCAGAGATGAGATGACGCATGGTAGTCCTATTTGGGAGCCAACTATGATTCCAGAATGAAGTAAAGGAACCATTCCCTATGATCCAATGAGAATTCTCCTGACAAATTTTCCATCCCTTCATAATATTGCTCCAAATAAAAGAATTTGAAGGGGAAGTCATCTTATTCTTATACTTAGTACTAACAATCATGGACCAAAGAGAGTTATGATTAGAAAGAAATCTCCATGTTAAGCCTGATAGAATAGCAATATTTTTAGTTTTAGCTTTTGTAATGGCTAGGCCTCCTAGATGCTTGGGTTTAGTAACCAAATCCCAAGAGAGTAAATAAAGTTTCTTTTTGGTATTGATAGTTCCCCACAAGAAGTTTCTTTGGATCTTGTCAATTGTCTTATGGATTCTAGAGGGGGAGGAAATGATATTGCATAATGTGGTTAGGGAGAGTATTGAGAGTAGACTTTATCAGAGTAGCCCTACCAGCCATACTAAGGAAGTTTGTTTTCCAGTTTGAAAGCTTTGATTGGAAATTATCTATTAAGAACTGGTAATCATTCACTTTAGGTTTATGATTCAAAATAGGAAACCCTAGATATTTCCCAAAATTCTTGCTAATTTTGAGACCTAGTACAGAGCTAAGGTGATCAGTAAGAGAGGAATTGGTATTTTTCGAGAATATAACTCTAGATTTGTTAGTATTGATCTTTTCTCCTGAAAAGCACAGAATAAATCTAGAGTTTCCTTAATGTTCCTTGAAGATTTTTCATCAGCTTTAGCCATGAAAGTTAAGTCGTCTGCAAAGAGGAGATGAGAGATAGCTGGTCCCCTAGGAGATAATTTAATAGGATTCCATAATTGGTAATCTACTTTATGGTTAACATAGATTGAAAGGAGTTCAAGACATAATATGAAGATATAAGGAGACATAGGGTCTCCTTGTCTGATACCTCTAGTTGGAGAAAAGAAAGGAGTCTTGGAGCCATTAAAAAGGATTGACATAGAGGATGAAGTAACACATGAAAGAATTAGACTAGAAATATTAGGGGGAAACTTAAAGAAAAGTAACATAGTACGAATGAAGGACCATTCAAGTCAATCAAATGCTTTTTCTAAATCGATTTTAACTAGATTCACCTTTAGTTACTTTCATATGATGGAATTTATTTATGATTTCTTGAATAATGATAGCATTATCAGAGGCGCGTCTATTCTTAAGAAAACTAGATTGACAAGGGCTAATAAGGCTATCAAGAAAAGGTTTTATGCGATGTGCAATTATTTTCGTAATAACTTTATTACAAAAGCCTATAGGACGAAATTTTTTTTAAATGAACCGCATTTTTAAATTTAGGGATTAGGCAAAGATATGTAGTATTTGAAAAAGCAGGAATAGCTTAAAAGAAAAGACTGCCTTAGTAATCTCCTCATCTACCAAGGGCCTGTCAAGGCAACTTAGGTCATTACCATTATACCAACTAGTATTATGGCTAGTAGGGGATAGAGTACCATAATCATGGCCTGTAGAAAAAAGCTTCACAAAATAATTTAAAACATGATTTTTAGTAGCCTCCTGATCCATAATAATAGTTCCATTATCATCTTGGAAATGAGTAATGGAGTTTTGGCGTCTCCTATTTAAAGTAGTTACATGGAAAAAATTTGTGTTAGCGTCACCATCATTTAACCAGGTAATTCTAGATTTAAGACGCCAAAATTCCTCTTCATTTTTGAGTAATGTATTGAATTCAAGAAGTAATGTTTGTTCTAGGTTTTGTAAGAAGGAACTAGTGGGGTAATGAACAGAAGATTGGATTCCATTTAGTCTAGCCAGCAATTTTTTTTTTATTTTGAAAATATTCCCAAAAACAGTTTTATTCCATAAGGTAACATCATCTTCAAAAACTTTTGTGGCTTCATAAAAACTCCTATTATCTCATGTATTTTTGATGATATTAGGGAATCCAGGGTGAGACATCCACATAGACTCTAACCTAAAGGGTTTGTTAGAAGAGGAAAAGGAGTTTTTATTTAAGCTAATTAAGATAGGATGATGGTCTAAGTATGTTTTGGGAAGGTGAATAATGGAAGATTCCTTGAATAAAGTTACCCAATCTTCATTTGCCAAACATCTATCTAACATTTCCCTAATCAGACTACTACTATATTTACTACCAAGGGGGCTTGCATGTTCTGATCCTGAGCTAGATCCTAAGGAGTGAAGATTGGTAGCTGAGGTGGTGCCACACGAGGAGGAAAGAAAGGTAGATCGATCAGAGGAAATTCTTGTTGGTTCACATGCATTAACTGGGGCCACGTACTGTTCATGTAATTTTGCATTGCCATGTGCATCCCCTCGCTTACAATCAGAGCTAGATATGAAGGATCCTGTATTTTCACGTAAGCTTGTTGGCCAAATAATGTTATTGGCACTGTGATCGCAAATCCCCATAGAGAGGACTCTATCCAAGATTGTGGAATCTGATTTTGTAGTGGTGGAATCGTGAATATTAGAGGTAGATTCATGGGAATTGGTGGTGGAATAGGTGGAACATTGTTGTTTTTGTTCATGTTGTGAATTTTTTGTCGATGGGATTTTAGTAGCTCTCTGACTGATTGTCGAGCTTTTCTCTTTGAGGTTGGAAGTTTCATTGTTTATTTGAGTATCTATAGTAGTAGAATGAGGAGGAGTTATAGATGAGGGAGTTGTATTTTTCATGCACGATGGCGTGTAAAGGAGAACAAAAATTTTCGAAGATTTAGGGTGTTGAACAATCGAATTGTTAGACGAATCTATGTGGAGAAGATCATTGGCCCCGATGGACGGTAAAAGGTTAGGTAATTCCTCAGAGATTGGCAGGGTTTGATTTTTGGAAAAGGTGTCTTCAGGTGTGTTAGCTAAATTTTTAGTAATAGTAATAGTTAGACAAGTTGACGAGGAAGCAAAGTTAGTGGGACATTTGGCCAAATCCGGGATTATGTGGCAGGGAAAAACGTTTTTGCTATGTTGACCAAACTTTGGTTTCTCCACTTTTTGCATGGCTTTGACTTGTGGGTCCGACATATTAACCAAGTTAGTGTTAGTAGGATTATCTGATACTAAATTTAGGATATTAAATTTATTAACAACATTATTTGTTTGATGAGAAAGTTTTTGTTGGTACTTAGAGTTAATGCGAGAATAAGTGGGTGTAGTAGACTTACTTGGATGGCCAACATTTGAATGCATTACCTTAGTTGATGAGGACACTGGTTTCTCCAAGGGATTAAAATCATAAACAAGTTTAGGAGATAGGGTTTTCTTCTTTTTTTTTAGGAAAGGAAACTGTTTGCCACTCTAATTCTCCCTCCTTTGATTTTAGTTTTGGTAGGGTTAAGGATGAAGGATTAGTAGAGGTTGTGGGTTCAATAGAGGATATTTGATTTACATAAGGACAATCTGATTGTAGATGGCTTAATCGTCCACAAACCTTGCATAGAATGTTTTCTCCTTCGTAAATCACTTTTTGTTTGTGATTTTCTATATAAACATAACTTTTAACTGGGATATCAACTTGCACTTCAATACACAGTCTAGCATAACGAGCTCGTAATGATGTAGACGTTTTGAAATCAATCTTAAGTAGCTTGCCAATATTGTTGCTATTTTTTTTTTTAAAAAACTCCTTCGTCAAAGAATTCAGTTGGGAGATTAGGGAGACGAACCCAAATAACAGTGGTTAGTAGCTTAATTTCTGTAGCCACAAAATTAGGTTCCCAACATCTAATGGACAAGAAGAAACTATTAACAAACCATGGTCCATCCGTTAAGACTTTGTGAAGGCTCTCATGCTTATTGAATTTTGCAACATAAAAATCTTCCCCTAGATCAATTAGAGGAAAATCTTCCATTAGTTTCCATTGTGCTTTTAGCTTCTCATAGAGATATTGATGATGTAATCTCTTGTCTAATAGCTTAATAATAACTGAATTCACCCATGGTGAATAAATCCTTTGCTTCTCCTCGTGGGTGAAGGATATGTGGTCAACCAAGTCATCTACATTCATTGGGTACTTTTGCATGTTGGTAGAAGTGAGTGGATCGTGTAGTATAGGTGAAGTAATAGATGTAGGTGCATTGTTTTGCGATAATAATTTTTCAGAATATGATGATTTGTTCATCTTTTGAGAGATGGTGTCATGATGTAGTATATCTGGGGGCTTTGGGGGAATCGAATGGAGGTTAATAGGTTGAGAATTAATGGGATCAATGTCCATTACGGAGAAGCAAGAGAACTTTGAAGGGGGAGGGGTAGAGAGAGGAGGGAGAATCAAAGTTAAATCTTGTTCTTGTACAAGAGAAAGTAGTTCTCTTGAATAGAATTCATATAATATAATGAAATGATAAAGTTTTGGAATTTCTAAAAATAAAAAAAAAATAAAAAAGTTGAAAGATATGGCTGTTCAGTTGAAAGAAATGCGTAAGATAAGCATGAATGAAATTTAAAATACTACCTAGAACGATAGAATTTTTATTATTATTTTTCAAATGAAAAATAAAGGTAAAACTATAATCTGAAATTTCTAATAAAACAGCCTATGTTTATAATGAATGAAGCAACCAATGTTTTGTAAAACAAAAGATAACCTGTGGTTGAACTTTATTTTTCCTTCTGTATTAGATAATTATGCAAAGATTTGAAAGTTTAAATAACGATTAAGTTTGTTATAGAACAAAAGATAACCATTAACGTAATGTAATGCACATATATATGATTTGATAAAAGAAAATTGACAAAGAACTTTTATAAGATTTATACTCCTATCAAATTTTTAAAATAAAATTAGAAAAATTAGGCTGACTTATTTGCTAAACCACTAACACAGGATAACATATATATATTTGTTTTACAAATTCAGCTCAGATCAATTTTTTCAAAATAAATATCTTTTCAACTATTAGTTGGTTTAAAAAAAGAGTCTTATTCCTAACAAAAAGGTATGAATTTTGAAATTTGAATCAAAAGAAATTTCAGGTGAAATGAACTTTTAACTTCTTAACCTCTTATATATACCCCCACAATTACATTTATTGACAAATTAATAATTTTTTTATCTGTTTATAGAGCTTTGTACTCAGCATGTAATCTATAACTTATTCAAGTGTGATACTAGTGGGTGTTGTTCTTTGTCTTTTGTATTATTGTTTTAGTAGAAGCTGATCAGCTATGATTCTTTTCACAAAGGATGTTCGTAAAGCACATCTTATGCAGCACTTACAATGAGTAAGTTTTGACGTTGTTTATACTCCTTGCATTCTTAGTTTTTGTGAAATTCGGATTCTTGAAATCACCATAACTATTTGTCAGGACAGCAACTTCGATATATCAATTATAAGTTGTTTGTTTACGAGTATTTGGTTACTGGTAATACAAATTATTTGCTTGAGGATAAATTGTTCTTAAAGTTGTGCTTACATAAGAAAAACTCGGACAAGCTTCAACAGTCTGGTCATGACAATAGGGTAGCATTGTTGTTAAACAAAGAAGAGAGTATCATATTTGGTTGTTTACGGGATACATTCATTTTTGGATGTTTTGTTTTCTCATTTTAGTTTACAATATCTTTTATCATTATTTTACAGTTAATTTCATATAATCCCTTAATCTATATAAATAACTTGAACAAGTTGAATAAATTAAACCTGAATATATTTATTAGAATCCACTTTATTCATATACAAGAATAAAAACTATAATTAATATAACATCGCATTCTACTGTTTGTAGCTTTCTTATTGGATATATTATACTAAAACGAGAGTAGTTTGTAATTGACCATGCCAAGTAGTCAAGTTAATAAAAGCTGATATGGAAAATTCTAGGAAATACGATTTTTGACAATATTAGAAGGCACAAAATAACACTAAAAGAATGATACAACAATTAAAAGAAATCAAATAAAAAATTTATTAGCTTGGCTAATAAATAAATTTGAAATCCTATATAAAACCTATTTGAATTTGAAAAGATTAGAATGTGCGGAATTAAGAAGAGAACATAAATCTTAATTACACATGCTAAAATTTTTGGGATAAATGCTTAACTTGAACTCTTACATAATAAATCCGACAAATAAAAATATTTATTCACCATTAGTATCTAACTAGGTTTATATTCTTTGAATAATTTCTTTTAAATACATTCTGTTTGATTACGTGATGCACAAATTTATGCGTGGGCTGGCTGTTGTAATTGTAATGTTTAAAGGCATGATATATATATATATATATATATATATATATATATATGTATATATATAAATTCGTATACTAATTAATTATGTGTATAGAAGCATTATTTTTTTCTTTATAAAGAATCTACGTACATATAGAATAAGGAGGAGAGCAAATATAAAAGGATCCTAATGTTACTTCGTCATTCACTAATTGCCTTGGTAGGTAATTTTGTAACGACCTCAAATAGTCGTTTCGGGAATCGGGACCTCGATTTGCGTATCGACAATCCCAAAAGCTCCGTAAGGTCCATTATGACATGCCTGAAATTTTTTTAGCTAAAACGAACTTTGTTAGATAGGTTTCGGAGAAAGACATCCGTTTCGGATATTCGTTAAGGCTAAAAGAGGTTCCGGAGCTCGATTTGAGCAAATGAGCTCTGATGTGAAATCTGAAAGTTGCGTTAGGTTCGTATGGTAATTTATGACCTGTAGCAACCTTCAGAAGTGAAAACGGACCTCGTTTGATAGGACTTTTGATAGTCTCTGTTGCGGAAGTTTAAAAAGGTTAAAAGAGATTTTCGAGCTCGATTTGAGTAAATGAACTCCGATGAGAGATCTGAGGGTTCCGTTAGGTTTGTATCGTCATTTGTGACTTGTAGCAACTTTCGAATTTGGATTCCGGGGTCGTTTGATTAAAATTCTCTATTTTGGCGAAAGTCGAAATTTGACCCTTTCCCGTAGGACCCACTTTTTGAGTTCTAGAGATCCGAATTGAGTTCCGTCTTGACGAGCATATCACACAAGTCTTGTATGACTTGTGTACAAAATTTGGGGTCATTCCGAGCTTCGTAGGGTCCCGTTTGGACCCAAAAACAGTGGCTGACCTGGTGCGAAGCCAAAAAGCTGCTGAAATCTGTTTTTTTACTGTTCAGCCGGAAAGAAATCAATTTTTCAGATCAATCCATAAGAAATTAGAAAAAAGTCAAAACATAAAAGTTGTAGCTCTTTGAGTTGTGGTTCTAATTCCACCAATTTCGTATCATTTGGACATTTGTACGAAACGTTATGTATATTTTACCAAAAGCTGTCCAGTGAGGTACAATTTGGACAGCATGTGGTACAACTCTTTAAAGCTGCGGGCTGCTATATATTCTAGGGCGGGCATTCATTTTTATTTTCATGTTTTTGAGCTTCTAAAAGTGATTCCAAGGGGAATTTGAAGTACCAAAATCATTCCTAAACACAAGGTAACTATTCTTACCCATTTTTAACGCTTTAATCCGAGGATCAAGGTGACGATCCTTGGAAAGAGGGTTTGAACCCTAGATTTGTGAAATGGAAAAAATGACCGAGTTGGACTCGGGTATGTACAATAATGGTACTTTTGGACTCGTGGGAGTATGGGGAGTCCGGAAACATAAATTTTACGGGTTTTGGGTACGTCCGACCCGGGGGTATTTTGGTAAATTGCCTCTTAAATTGCGTAAGGGCTTAGAATCCTTTCCTCACATGCTTACGAGTGCGACACTATTTCTTTGGCTCAGAGAGGAGTCTTTCGGAGGCACATCGTTTGGGAAAGGAGGTCGTTCCTTAGCCACTTGAGCCGATTTTGAGGTAAGTGAGACTTGACCTCTATTTTGCTTGCGGATAAGATTTGATCTTGCTAAGTAAGATGTCGAGTACTTAATTGACTAGCATTGTCTAGTAGATAGTATTATGTACTACTCGTTATATTTATACAAAAAGGTGAAGCACAAACATGACTCGTGTATAGTCGATGTTGTGTGCCGGTGTGTTATTGATATGCTCTAGGGACAGAGGCCGGTGGTGCGTTATGACCTAGAAGCGAAATTCCATCTAGGGACAGAGGCCGGTGGTGCGTTATGACCTAGATGTGGAGACTTATAAGGACAGAGGCTTGTGGTGCGTTATGACCTATAAGTAAAGTTGTTTATAGGGACAGAGGCCTGTGGCGCGTTATGACCTATAAATAAAGCCGCACAGGGTGTGTGCTTATGCTATGTGCTAGGTATATCATTACCTATGTGGAGTGCGAGATATATCATCGCCATGCTGTGTGTTAATTTATTACTGCTTATGCCATAGTATCAATATAATATTGTATATGCTGCCTATATTATGTATCTTTATATTATTGACTATGTTATGTATTCGCGTATTATTGCTTGTGTTGTTGTATAATTATATTATCGTATGTAATGTTTATGGGTTACTGTAAAGGTGTGGATTGTACTTCCGTTTTCTGCTTATGCATTATCAAAGACTTGTCCCGAAAGGGTAATTTAGCGGGCCTGTCGATGATCTTACTGGGCTTTGGCTCATAACTTACTGTTTTAAATGTGCAGATCCTTCTACTAGTCAGACAGCTGGACTTATCTGATCCGTTCGAGGCTGTGACTATTTTTGCTTTAGGTGAGCCAACCGCATGGTTCGCGGTGGCATACCGTCTGATCCACCTTAGTGCTTAGACGCTTCCTACATCTTGTATTATATATATATATATATATATATATATATATATATATATATATATATATATATATATATATATATATATATATATCGGTTGTCAGATTTCGTAGATGCTCTATTGACACTGTATTTCGGGTGGATCTTTACACCTACATTTTATTGAAATATGTCTATCTAAATTATCATTATGAGTCAGTTTAATTATTCGTGGTTCGCTTAAGGATGTAACACTTAGGTGCCATCACGGCCCCGAAAATTGGATCGTGACAATTTGGTATCAGAGCCCTAGGTTGTAAGTCGAGTCTTAGGGAGTCAATGGAGCAGTGTCCGAGCAGAGTCTTGTTTATGGGTATGTTGTCGACCATACTTATAAGCGAGAGGCTGCAAAGGCATTTTAGGAAGAGTTGTTTCCCTTCATTTCATCTCTTCTCGTGCTATGATGCTTACATAGGTGCTAATCCTTTAATGTGATTATGACAGATGGTGAGAACGCGATCGTCCTCTGCTTCGGGAGCTGGTGACGCACTGACTGAGTCGGTCCGCGGGAGAGCTGTGCGTAGCACACGGACTGGTGCGCAGGCACCTACTCAGCCGAGAGCGGCTACTACCAGAGCTTCTGTGGGCAGACCTCCTGCTGCCAGACAGACTAGTACAGTGCCACCGGTGTCTTCTGAGATACCCGTCACACATGTCCCATCGACTATGCCTTCTCTTGTGCCGGGTACAACGGTATCTATTTCTGCAGATGTTCTATTGCGGATGATGGGCATGCTTGGATCTCAGGCCTCGCCTATGGGCGATATGCCAGTACCTTCTGCGGTACCCCAGCCAGTTACTCCAGCTATGAGTACGCCGACTCCTGAGGCTACTCCGGTGATTCCTCAGTCTACTCCAGTTATTAGTCCTATTGCTCAGCCTTCCACTTTGGCTCCTCAGTCGGGTATTCAGTCGGGTCATTCTATTCCTGCTCTTTCTATGAGTGACGAGGAGGCAGCTCGGAGGATTGAGTCCTTCATGAAGCTCAAGCCTCCCGAGTTCGATGGTACCCCAGCTACTTGCACTGCCCAGAGGTATATTCAGAAATGTGAGAAGATATTTTCTGTATTGGGTACTAGGGACACCCTTGGGGTGAGATGTGCTTCTTTCCGTTTGTCCGGTGATGCCGAGACTTGGTGGTCTTCTATGATGAGACAGAGGTCGAGTGATCTTCCTCCCTTGACTTGGACCGAGTTCGTTGCTATGTTTATGAGTAGATTTGTGCCTCAGAGTCATCTTGATGCCCAGAGACGCGAGTTTGAGTTGTTGAGACAGGGAGGCATGTCCGTGACTGCTTATGATACCAGATTTTTAAAGTTATCTCAGTATGCGCCTGCTATGGTTATGCTGGAGAGAGACAAGGTTCTTAGATTTGTTGAGGGTCTTCACCCTCGTCTTCAGGTGGCTGTTGCCTCACATATTGGCAACAAGTCTTATTATGATGTGGTTGATATTGCGAGGCGTATGGAGGACATTCATGCTAGAGCAGATGCAGAGAGGGCGAGCAAGAGGGTGCGATATTCTAGTACTTCTGGTGGCCCCTCACATGGTGGTCAGAGTTTTCGTGGTCATACTCAGCCTAGGCTTCCCCAGGCCGCTGCTTTACCATCTCAGGGTACTTCGTCGGGTGTTCAGAGGCCTCAGCCGTCTCAGAGGCATGGGGATTCATCTCAGTCTGTTCCACCTGTTTGTGGGAGATGCCGTCAGAGGCACTATGGGAGGTGCAGGCCCGGAGGTGGACGTGGAGGAGGCGATAGTAAGGCTTGTTACCAGTGTGGGGATCCCAGGCACTTTGTTAGGGATTGCCCCTATGTTACTTCATCTGGACCTACCTCCGCGGGACATCAGAGTTCTGCTGCTATGGTTCGGTCTTCTCCTCGGGCAGCTAGGCCTGTCACTTAGGTTCCTCCTAGGCAGCCGGTTCAGAGAGCTCCTGGTCCTGGAGGTTCAGCTCAGGTTTTTGCTATGACACGCCAAGATGCCGAGGCATCCAATGATGTGATCGCAGGTACTCTTTCTGTTTGTGGCCGCAGTGCCTTTGCCCTTATAGATCCGGGATCTACTTTCTCTTATGTGTCTCCTGGATTTTCACCTTGCTTGAGCAAGGATCTGGTTTTTATTGATGCTCCATTTATGGTGGCAATGCCTGTTGGAGATCCTATATGTGTAGATAAAGGGTATCGGGAGTGTGTGATTTCTATTTGTGGTGTTGAGTCTCTAGTAGACTTGATGTTGCTAGATATGGTGGAATTTGATGTGATCATGGGCATGGATTGGTTGGCATCCTGTCACGCGACGTTGGATTGCCATGCCAAGTCCGTGACTATAGGTGCCGAAGGTGAGCTTAAGGCTATTTGGAAGGGTTCCAGGTCTTCTCCGAGGAACAAGATCATATCATTCATGAAGGCTCAGAAGATGATAGCTCGCGGGTGCGGAGGGTATATTGCTTCTATTCGAGATGTTCGAGTGGAGGAGGTATCTATTGATCGAGTACCGGTAGTATGCGAGTATCCGGAAGTCTTTTTCGATGACTTGCCGGGTTTGCCTCCTATGCGGGAGATTGAGTTCTGTATTGATATATTGCCAGGTACTCAGCCTATATCTATTCCTCCATATCGTATGGCTCCTGTTGAGTTGAGGGAATTGAAGGAGCAAATTCAAGATTTGCTTGATAAGGGTTTTATTAGACCCAGTGTATCTCCTTGGGGTGCTCCGGTTCTTTTTGTAAAGAAGAAGGATGGTTCTATGCGCATGTGTATTGATTATCGGCAATTGAACAAAGTGACTATCAAAAACAGGTATCCTTTACCGCGTATAGATGATTTATTTGATCAGCTTCAGGGTGCTACTCATTTTTCCAAGATTGACTTGAGATCGGGGTATCATCAGTTGCGGATTCGGTCTGAGGATATTTCTAAGACTGCTTTCCGTACGAGATATGGGCACTATGAGTTTCTTGTCATGTCATTTGGGCTTACAAATGCTCCGGCCGCCTTTATGGATATTATGAACCGTGTGTTCAAGCCATATCTTGATTCTTTTGTTATTGTGTTCATTGATGACATCCTTATATATTCAAGGAGCCGAGGGGAGCATGAGCATCACTTGAAGATTATCCTTCAGACCTTGAGAGACAATGAATTGTATGCTAAATTCTCTAAATGTGAGTTTTGGCTGGATACCGTGTCATTCCTGGGGCACGTGGTGACCAAGGACGGTATTAGTGTTGATCCCAAGAAGGGGGAGGCCGTTCAGTATTGGCCTAGGCCTACTTCTCCTACAGAGATTCGGAGTTTCTTACGCTTGGCAGGCTATTATCGACGTTTCGTGGAGGGATTTTCTTCTATATCGGCACCACTGACTAAATTGATGCAGAAGAATGTTCCTTTTCTATGGTCTGCTGCTTGTGAGTCTAGCTTTCAGAGGCTCAAGACTGTCTTGACTACAGCACCTGTATTGGCCTTGCCTAGTGGATCCGGGGGATTCACAGTCTATTGTGATGCTTCTGGTATTGGCTTAGGTGGTGTTTTGATGCAGAATGGCAAGGTGATAGCTTATGCCTCAAGACAACTAAAGGTGCATGAAAAGAACTACCCTGTCCATGATCTAGAGTTATTGGCGGTGATGTTTGCATTGAAGTTGTGGAGGCATTATTTATATGGTGAGCCTTGTGAGATTTTCACTGATCATAAGAGTCTCCAGTATCTGTTCACCCAGAAGGACTTGAACGGGAGACAGCGCCGATGGTTGGAGTTGCTTAAGGATTATGACATCGCTATTTGGTATCATCCCGGGAAAGCTAATGTTGTGGCTGATGCTCTGAGCAGGAAGTCTATGGGTAGCCTTGCCTATCTTGATGTTGATATGAGACCACTAGCTCGAGAGTTGCAGGCCTTGTCCATTAGTGGAGTGCGATTTGATGACTCTGTGCCAGACCGAGTTTTTGCTTATATAGGGACTCAGTCATCCCTAGCTTCCCAGATCAAGGAAAAGCAATTTGATGATTCATATTTGCGTGATATTCGAGATAGAGTTTTAAGTGGGGGAGTGACCTCATTTATGATCGGAGATGATGGTGTACTGCGGCTCAACGGTCGGTTGTGTGTTCCGAATGTTGGGGAGTTGAGGCAGCTGATATTGGCAGAGGCACACAGTTCTCGGTATTCTATTCATCCTGGTATTACGAAGATGTATCAAGATCTTCGGGAGTTATATTGGTGGAAGGGAATGAAGAGAGATGTTGCTGATCATGTGTCTCGGTGCTTAAATTGTCAGCAGGTAAAGTATGAGCATAGAAGACCAGCCGGGGTGACTCAGTCCATGCCGATTCCGGAATGGAAATGGGAGCATATTACTATGGACTTTGTGGTTGGATTGCCTTTGACCTTGGGCAAGCATGATTCAGTATGGGTAGTGGTGGATCGTCTCACCAAGTCAGCTCATTTCATCCCCGTGAGGACTACTTATTCATCGGAGCGCTTAGCTCGTATCTTTATCGAGCAGATTGTGAGATTGCATGGTGCTCCAGTCTCTATTATATCAGATCGCGGTACTCAGTTCACAGCTCAGTTCTGGAGATCATTTCAGAAGGAGCTGGGTACCCGAGTGGATCTTAGCATCGCATTTCATCCTCAGACTGATGGTCAGTCCGAGAGGACCATCCAGATTCTTGAGGATATGCTGAGGGCTTCTGCTATTGACTTTGGAGGCCATTGGGACAGTTATTTGCCTTTGGCGGAATTTGCCTATAATAACAGTTATCAGTCTTCTATCCAGATGGCTCCGTTTGAGGCATTATATGGCCGCCGATGTCGTTCTCCAGTTGGTTGGTTTGAACCTGGAGAGGTGAAGGTGTTGGGTCCGGATCTAGTTCAGCAGACCTTAGATAAGGTCCGAATAATTCAGGATCGGCTCCGCACAGCTCAGAGTCGACAGATATCTTATGCGGATCGGAGGAGGAGAGATTTGGTGTTTATGGTAGGTGACCGGGTGTTTCTTAAAGTATCGCCGATGAAGGGTGTTATGAGATTCGGAAAAAAGGGCAAGCTTAGTCCGAGGTTCATTGGTCCTTTTGAGGTCTTGGAGCGCATTGGCGCTGTTGCATATAGGCTTGCTTTGCCTCCATCTCTGTCAGTTCATCCGGTATTCCACGTATCTATGCTCCGAAAGTATGTTCATGACCCATCCCATGTGATTGATATGGCTTCTGTCGAGATCGACGAGGACTTGGCTTATTTGGAGGAGCCGATTACTATTGCAGCTAGAGAGATCCGTAAGCTAAGGTCGAAAGAGATCCCGTTGGTTAAAGTGCTATGGAAGAATCGTCCTAGGGAAGAGGCCACTTGGGAACTCGAGTCCGACATGCGGGAGAAGTATCCTCGCCTTTTCGATAATTCAGGTTTGATTTCAATCTCTAAAGCCTGAAAGTTATGTCGTTGTTTATGATTTCGGATAGTAGCGAGAGTCCTCGAAATCCGCGTAATTATTGTCGTGAAAATGTGAATCTTACCTTAGACTCGGGCTCGTCCGAGGACGAACGAGAGTCTAAGTGGGGGAGATTGTAACGACCTCAAATAGTCGTTTCGGGAATCGGGACCTCGATTTGCGTATCGACAATCCCAAAAGCTCCGTAAGGTCAATTATGACATGCCTGAAATTTTTTAGCTAAAACGAACTTTGTTAGATAGGTATCGGAGAAAGACATCCGTTTCGGATATTCGTTAAGGCTAAAAGAGGTTCCGGAGCTCGATTTGAGCAAATGAGCTCTGATGTGAAATCTGAAAGTTGCGTTAGGTTCGTATGGTAATTTATGACCTGTAGCAACCTTCAGAAGTGAAAACGGACCTCGTTTGATAGGACTTTTGATAAAGTCTCCGTTGCGGAAGTTTAAAAAGGTTAAAAGAGGTTTTCGAGCTCGATTTGAGTAAATGAACTCCGATGAGAGATCTGAGGGTTCCGTTAGGTTCGTATCGTCATTTGTGACCTGTAGCAACTTTCGAATTTGGATTCCGGGGTCGTTTGATTAAAATTCTCTATTTTGGCGAAAGTCGAAATTTGACCCTTTCCCGTGGGACCCACTTTTTGAGTTCTAGAGATCCGAATTGAGTTCCGTCTTGACGAGCATATCACACAAGTCTTGTATGACTTGTGTACAAAATTTGGGGTCATTCCGAGCTTCGTAGGGTCCCGTTTGGACCCAAAAACAGTGGCTGACCTGGTGCGAAGCCAAAAAGCTGCTGAAATCTGTTTTTTTACTGTTCAGCCGGAAAGAAATCAATTTTTCAGATTAATCCATAAAGAATTAGAAAAAAAGTCAAAACATGAAAGTTGTAGCTCTTTGAGTTGTGGTTCTAATGCCACTAATTTCGTATTATTTGGACATTTGTACGAAAAATTATGTGTATTTTACCGAAAGCTGTCCAGTAACGTACAATTTGGACAGCATGTGGTACAACTCTTTAAAGCTGCGGGCTGCTATATATTCTAGGGCGGACATTCATTTTTATTTTCATGTTTTTGAGCTTCTAAAAGTGATTCCAAGGGGAATTTGAAGTACCAAAATCATTCCTAAACACAAGGTAACTATTCTTACCCATTTTTAACGCTTTAATCCGAGGATCAATGTGACGATCCTTGGAAAGAGGTTTGAACCCTAGATTTGTGAAATGGGAAAAATGACCGAGTTGGACTCGGATATGTACAATAATGGTACTTTTGGACTCGTGGGAGTATGGGGAGTCCGGAAACATAAATTTTACGGGTTTTGGGTACGTCCGACCCGGGGGTATTTTGGTAAATTGCCTCTTAAATTGCGTAAGGGCTTAGAATCCTTTCCTCACATGCTTACGAGTGCGACACTATTTCTTTGGCTCAGAGAGGAGTCTTTCGGAGGTACATCGTTTGGGAAAGGAGGTCGTTCCTTAGCCACTTGAGCCGATTTTGAGGTAAGTGAGACTTGACCTCTATTTTGCTTGCGGATAAGATTTGATCTTGCTAAGTAAGATGTCGAGTACTTAATTGACTAGCATTGTCTAGTAGATAGTATTATGTACTACTCGTTATATCTATACAAAAAGGTGAAGCACAAACGTGACTCGTGTATAGTCGATGTTGTGTGCCGGTGTGTTATTGATATGCTCTAGGGACAGAGGCCGGTGGTGCGTTATGACCTAGAAGCGAAATTCCATCTAGGGACAGAGGCCGGTGGTGCGTTATGACCTAGATGTGGAGACTTATAGGGACAGAGGCTTGTGGTGCGTTATGACCTATAAGTAAAGTTGTTTATAGGGACAGAGGCCTGTGGCGCATTATGACCTATAAATAAAGCCGCACAGGGTGTGTGCTTATGCTATGTGCTAGGTATATCATTACCTATGTGGTGTGCGAGATATATCATCGCCATGTTGTGTGTTAATTTATTACTGCTTATGCCATAGTATCAATATAATATTGTATATGCTGCCTATATTATGTATCTTTATATTATTGACTATGTTATGTATTCGCGTATTATTGCTCGTGTTGTTGTATAATTATATTATCGTATGTAATGTTTATGGGTTACTGTAAAGGTGTGGATTGTACTTCCGTTTTCTGCTTATGCATTATCAAAGACTTGTCCCGAAAGGGTAATTTAGCGGGCCTGTCGATGATCTTACTGGGCTTTGGCTCATAACTTACTGTTTTAAATGTGCAGATCCTTCTACTAGTTAGACAGCTGGACTTATCTGATCCGTTCGAGGCTGTGACTATTTTTGCTTGAGGTGAGCCAACCGCATGGTTCGCGGTGGCATACCGTCTGATCCACCTTAGTGCTTAGACGCTTCCTACATCTTGTATTATATATATATATATATATATATATATATATATATATATATATATCGGTTGTCAGATTTCGTAGATGCTCTATTGACACTGTATTTCGGGTGGATGTTTACACCTACATTTTATTGAAATATGTCTATCTAAATTATCATTATGAGTCAGTTTAATTATTCGTGGTTCGCTTAAGGATGTAACACTTAGGTGCCATCACGGCCCCGAAAATTGGGTCGTGACAAATTTATTTACAAATTTACATACATACAGATAAGGAGGAGTGTGATAAAGGGATCCTAATGTTACTTCGTCATTTACTAATTGCCTTGGCTAGTCATTATATACAAATTGTTGTAATATTTTGTATTGTCCTTCCTGCAATTGGGGTCTATGATGGTGAGATTATTTTTCTATTTCTTCATATTGCATACACGGGATAAATTTTTTTATTTTCTATCATGTATAATTACACGAAAAATAAGTATAAAGAGTTAAATTAAAACAATATAAGGGTTTATTTGTACTTTGAAATAATTTTTTTAAAAATAAATTAGATATTGTAATCATATACAATAATATTTACAAATTTGAGCAACCAAAAAGTTCCAACCAATTCTAATACAAGTGTACAAATAATTTATTAGTAGGATAAAAAAAATTAAAGAAATGAAATAATTTCATATTGACAAATAATTTAGTAGTACAATTAATTTCATATTGACCGCGCGGGTAGTATACTAGTTGTTTATTGTATTGCCCTACCCCATACTTGTACACCCACAACTTATTTACCTGCTATATCAATTAGCTAATTCCCTCCTTATTATCAGGTATCCTCACCGCCCACCTCCACTTTCCTACTATTTTCACCCACCCTCAGCCCCAACACCCTTCAACCCCCACCTCCCCACTTTCTACCCAAACACCCCACCAACCACCACAACTTAGAGCCCCTTCCACCCTACCCCTCTTCGTACCTTCAACCCACCCACCCCACCCCACCCCCTTCCGACCTCCCACCTCACCACTTCACCTTCTTTACCACACCACCCACCATTATTTTCTACCCCTACCCTCACTATGACCCACCTCCACCCCCGACCTCAACACCCACCCACCATAGGCCTCCTATCCTACCCCTCATTATCTACCCTCCTCCCCAACACCCATCCATCCCCCATGCCCTATTCTTGTGTTCTATCCTCCACCCCCACCTTCCCCATATTCCTACCCCCACACCCACCCATACTTATCTCTCACCACCTCATCTACCTTCAGCCTCCGACATATCTCCTATCATCCTACCCCCTACCCCCTCATACCTTTTCTCCCCTCACCCCTGTTTCGACCCCAAACCCAACCTCCTTACCTTCAACCCACCTCACCCTGCCCTCACAGTCATTACCTTCTAGCCCCACATCTATATTTTTATTTTTAGATTGAAATACCACCCACCCCCACCTCCTACCTCAACCCCACTGATGTTGCCTTCCTACACCACCTCCCTACCCCGCCCCTCCGCCTCCTCCTCCACCTTCTACCTATAGCCCCACCCCCTCACCCCCACCCGGCCCTAATGCCACATCCACCCCTACCACATACCCATCCCATATCCCTACCTTCTACCCAAACTCCCAACCCTCCACCCATCCCAGCATACCACTTTCCCCACCCACCCCACCACCATTTCAGACCCACTGCACCTTCACTTTTAGATTGTTATCACTGTAAGTATATTCTCAGGGACGTCCCAACCTTATTAGTGGCCTAAAGTTAAATTTGATGAGAGGCCTTTATATATTTTTTGTTAAGATTGTATATTTTTTTGTTTGAATACTATTCTACAATATTTATTACTTTCATTAACTAGCTTACTCTACATATACTAAAGTTGTACTGAATACTTGCGGAAAAAAAATACTTTGCCCAGATTTTTGAATTAAATTAACCATTTTCTTTTATGCCTTTTCACATTTGCAATTTTTTGAATATAATATTTAGCAGAATAATGTCAAGAATATATTTTAACTCACCAATATTAGTGTTTTGTTCGCCTGAAGTACATTATCTCATATTTACTGATAAAGGTTTTTATTGTTTACTAAACATTTCAAGAGCTCATCTTTGAAATTTTATTAAAGTTTAATTTCTTCTCTCTCTCTCTTTGCTTGTTGGTATAATCGGATCATACTGAAAGCTCAAATAAAATGACAAAATATTTTAGAAGGCTTGTTCGAAAGAATAAAAGACATGGGTGGCATTATGACTGGGGTGTCACTTAAAAAGGTTCATACAATGTTCGTTCAATCAAGCAACATTCTTTTATTCTTAACTCAAGGAGAAGGAAGAGGGCTTTCTAAGAAGAGCTTGGACCTATGAACAGAACAACTAGTTGACATATTTATAGTCAAATAAATTATTCTGAATTAATCTATATACCTATGAAGTAAACATATCAAGATAATAAGTTTTAGTTAAAAATTTAGAATAGCTGAACCTGATTTAAATTTATTTTACTAAATATTATTCAATTTTTGACTTGTTTTTTACAACAACGGAGTAAAAATTTTATAATCGATGGGCTCTTGCGTTTAATTAACAAATTAGGAGTAAAAGAATTGATAAAGATATTGAAAAAATAAAATGAGCAATATCATTATTGCTTTGTCCAAATATGATCTAGAGTGGGCAATAAAAAATTTACTTAGATACATTCCAAAAATGTATTTATCATTATCCAAAAATACTATTAGCATGCCTCACCAGTCAAATACCACCGTTAATAATTAATCAAGAAAGTTTTGTTTTCCTCTCTTATTAAAAAGTCGTAGCTTTTACGTAAAATGCTCAAACTTTGCTAAGGAAAATACAACATATACCTAGTTATTTTAAAAAATATGGGGCCTCTCCAAACATTGGGGCCTAAAGCCCCCGCCTTACTGGTCCTTATTATAAGGCTGGTACTGTATATTATGTATATCCTAACTTATTCTTCTTTTTTAGATTTTTATCTTTGTATATCCTAAAGTATTCACTACTAAAAACCAGGCATTTAGCGGCGGTTAATTTGACGCTTAGCAGCGGTTTTAACCGCGGTAAAATGCATCTCGCAGGGGTTTCCTAAACCGCTGTAGTTTCTGGCGCTGCGAGATCATTTTACGGCGGTTTTGTCAACCACTGGAATAAACCGCCAGGGATAATCGAGGGTATCCTACGGCGGTTGGCAAACATTTACTAGCAGTTTTAATTGCTATAACAAAATTCACAAATCAAACCCCAATTATCAGTGTCGATGTGAGACGCCGAGTTCACCAAACATATTCCTTTATCTTTAATATTTGTCTCTCTTCACTGTTTTCTTTTCTTTCATTCTTTTTTTTTTTCTGTCAAATATTTCTTCATCCAATTAGCATGTCCTTTTTAATATTCGCTCCTATTTAGTTTTCAACTCGTTGATGGTAACGTTAGTCATTTGCTTATTTTAAATAAATTTATTTATATCATTTGATTAGTTCAACTTAATTATAAGTAATTAGTATGCAACTTATTATATGTGATATTATAATTGTATTTTAGTTTTTCTTTTATAATTGTACACAACTTGACAAAGATATATATATTTTTAAATTATTTATTCTTACAGCTTTTCTAACTTATTTATTCAAAAATAAATAAATAAATAAATAAATAATAAAAAAATACCGATATATACTAAATAAACCACGCTAAACTCCAAGTACCTCCAGAACCGCCGCTAAATGAAAAAAACCGCCGCAAAATTTTTCTCCTTGTTGCGATTTCTAGAGTCGCCGGCACAAACTGCCGTAAAATGAATATTGGTGCAGAAAAACTGCCGTAAATTAACTGTTTTCTTGTAGCGATTCTTCATTTTTGTATTGTTATCACTATATACTGTAAGAGTATATTGTATACCCTTACTTATTCTTTTATCACCATATACCATTGGAGTATATTAGTATACAGTATACTCCAATCGTATATAGTAATAACAAAAACGTGGAGAATACAATATTTCAAAACGTAGCAATCTGCAAAGTAGAAATAAGATTGTATACTGTAAAAGTATATATCATGCTCTAAAGTTATACATTGTTAATAAAAAATTGCAATATATTGTTTCAAAGCAAAGCATTCTTCAAAGGTAAAATTAATTTTGTATGCTTTAACGGTACAAAGTTTACTCAAATGGCACGTAGTTTACTAAAAGGTATACAAATATAACAAAAAATTGGAGTATACTATTTCAAAACATAGCATTCTTCAAAGAAAATATAACACTTTATACTGTAAAGATATACAATATACCCTAAAGGTATACAGTAAGGAGTGGGGGGGGGGGGAGGTATGAGGTCGGGTGGAGATAGGGGGTTGGTGGGTGGGAGGAGAGAGGGGCAAGGAGCGAGGGAGCAGGGGAGGAGGTGGGTATGTGAGGTTGTGTGGGTAGAAGGTGGACAGGTGAGTAGGTGGGAGTGAAGGTGTTAGAGGATGCAGGTTAGCTAGGAGGTTGAGGGTGGGTAGATATTATGGCCGATAGTGGGATGAGGGTGGGGGAGGGAGGGTTCAGGGATTTAGGTAAGGGGGAAAGGTGGTTAGGAGCTTGGTGTGAGTAGGGTGTGTGGGTAGTAGTTTGAGATGTAGGTAGGTGCAGGTGTGTGGGTAGAAGGTAGAAATGTGGGTAAGCGGGGGTTTGGGAGTAGATGGTTGGTGTAGGAGGTTGGGGTCGGGGTTTTGTGGCGGGTGAGATAGGGGTGTAGAGAAGAAGGAGGTTAGAGGCTAGGGGTTAGAAGGTGGGGATTGGTGAGATGTGTTGGTAGAAGGTAGAGAGGTGGGGTTTGGGGATCGAGGGAATGTGGGGGCTGGTTGTAGGAGGTGGGGGTGGGTGTTTGGGTTGGAGGGTTGGTGAGGTTGTATAGGCAGAAAGTGGAAAGGTGTGCAGGTAGGGGTTGGGTAGAGGAATGGGTAAGAAGTTTGGGGTTGGATGGGTGTTGGGGTCGGGATGGTGTTTTGGAGGGTGGGGGAAGGGAGTAAGTTGTGGGGGGCGGGGTGTAGGGGTGAGGGTGGAGGTAGGTGGTGAGGTTGGTTTGGGAGGTGGTGGCGGTAGGGGTGGGGTATAAGTTAGTACGAGAGAGTGTAGGGGTGGTGGGTTGGGGGTATTATAAGGTGTTGGTGGGAAGTTAGGGGTGGGGAAGGGTGTGAATTAGGGTCAGGGTTGGGTTAAAATAGAGGGGTGGGCGGAGGTGTGGGTAAAAAGGTTGGGGAGTGAGTGAGGTGAGTTTCGTTGGGCTGGTTGGGTGGGGTGGAGGTAGGAGGTGTGGGGTGGGTGGGAAGTGGTGGTGCGGGGGTAGGAGGTGAGGATGGGGGTTGGTGTGGAGGTAGGAGATCGGGGGTAAGGGTGTGAGTTTGCATGAGGATGTAGAGAGTTAAGGTGGGGGTGAGGGGTGTGAATGGTGTGAGGGTAGAGTTTAGGTTAAAATAGGGGGTAAGAGTGAGGGTAATAAGGTTAGGGGGTAGGAAGGTAGGGGGTGAGGTATGGTGGGTTTTGTTGGGCGTAGGGTTGGGTAGGATGGAGGTAAGATGTGAGGATGGTCGTTGGAGGGTGGGGTTGGTGAGGTATGTAGGAGGTAGGGGTTTGGCGGAAAATGGTAGCAGGGGGAGGGAGGTTGGCCCGGGGTAGTGGTAGCTGAAAACTTTATGAGGTTGTAGTGGCTATTATTAAAATTCTTTCAATGTTTTTAAGTGATGGCTATCTTTTAAATAACTTGGTAACTACTAATTATTTCTTGTTTAATGACTTAAATTGTGGTTGTTCATCAAATACGTCCCAATTATGGAGCACGACGGATATGCAGGTAATTAATTATGGAAGATTTATAAAAATACACATACTAACTATTTTATTTATACGACTCTACCCATTATATTAAGTACATAACTTATTTACATGTTATAGTCATTAGCTAATCACCTTTCTAATTTAATGCATAAAACAAGGAACTGAAGTCACTCACTCTCTCTCAATATCTTTTATTATTTTTTCTCTCAATTTCTTTTGTTATTTTTTTCTTTCTCTTGTTCTAGCACTATTCATGACTCCCCAGCTTTTTATTTTATTTATTTGTTTTCTTTCGCCGTAATCTTCTTATACTCTTTTTTTTTTTTTTTTTTTTTTTTTTTGCTTTTTTTTTTTTTGATTCTCCAAAAATGTATACTTTGTTCAAAAATACAAAATGGAATATCAAACGAGTATATGATATACCAAAAAGGTATACTTCATTTAAACCAACAAAAAATTGAAATTCTATAACATCTTAAACTTCGATCTGAACATAACAAAGTATACAAAAAAAGTATGATTTATTTAAAACAACAAATATTGAAATATCTATGTGTTCTGTAACATCTCGCACTTCGATCCGAACATAACAAGGTATACCAAAAGAGTATACAATATACCAAAAAGGTATACTTTGTTCAAAATAACAAAATTAAAATATTTATTTGCTCGGTAGCATCACACACCTTGATCCAAACACAATAGGGTATACCAAAAGAGTATATAATATACCAAAAGGGTATATATACTTCATCAAAAATAATAAAAATTAAAATATCTATGTATTCTGTAACATCTCACACTTCGCTCCAAACATATGAAGGTATACCAAAAGAGCACACAATATACCAAAAATGTATACTTTGTCCAAAACAACAAAAGCTGAAATACTTATTTGCTCGATAGCATCACACACTTTGATCCAAACACAAAAGGTTATACCAAAAGAGTATACAATATACCAAAAAGGTATACTTCATTAACAACAATAAAAATTAAAATATCTATGTGTTCTGTAACATCTTGTACTTCGATCCGAACATAACAAGGTATATCAAAAGAGCATGCAGTATACCAAAAAGGTATACTTTGTCCAAAACAACAAAAGCTGAAATACTTATTTGCTCGATAGCTTCACACACTTTGATCCAAACACAAAAGGGGATACCAAAAGAATATACAATATACCAAAAAGATATACTTAATTAAAAATAATAAAAATTGAAATATCTATGTGTTCTGTAACATCTCACACTTCGATCCGAACATAACAAGGTATACCAAAAGAGCATACAGTATACCAAAAAGGTATACTTTGTTCAAAACAACAAAAACTTAAATATTAATTTGCTTGATAGCATAGCATACTTTGATCCAAACACAAAAGGGTATACCAGAAGAGTATACGATATACCATAAAGGTATACTTCTTACATCTATGTATTCTGTAACATCTTGCACTTCGATCCGAACATAACAAGGTATACCAAAAGAGTATACAATATAGCAAAAGAGTATACAATATACCAAAAAGGTATACTTTGTTCAAAACAACAAAAACTGAAATATTTATTTGCTCGATAGCATCACACACTTTGATCCAAACACAAAAGGATGTACCAAAAGAGTATGCAATATACCAAAAGGTATACTTCTTTAAAAATAATAAAAATTAAAATATCTATGTGTTATGTAATATCTCACACTTAGATTCGAACATAACAAGATATACCAAAAGAGTATACAATATACCAAAAAGGTATACTTTGTTGGAAGCAATAAAAATTGAAATATTTATTTGCTTGATAGCATTGCACAATTTGATCCGAACATAAAAGGGTATAATAAAAGAGTATACAATATACCAAAAAGGTATACTTCTCTAAAAATAATAAAATTTAAAATATCTGTATGTTCCGTAACATTTCGCACTTCGATCCGAACATAACAAGGTATACAAGAAAAAGCACATAGTATACCAGAAAGGTATACTTTTTTCAAAACAACGAAAATTGATATATTTATCTTCTTGATAGCATCACACACTTTCATCTAAACACAAAAGGTTATACCAAAAGAGTATACAATATATCAAAAAGATATACTTCATTAACAATAATAAAAATTAAAATATCTATGTGTTATGTAACATCTCGCACTTCGGTCCGAACATAACAAGGTATATCAAAAAGGTATACTTCGTTAAAAATAATAAAAATGGAAATATCTATGTGTTCTGTAACATCTCATCTCGAATCGAATATAAGAAGTTATACCAAAAGAGTATACAGTGTAACAAAAAGGTATACTTTGTTCAAAACAACAAAACTGAAATATTTATTTGCTCGATAGCATCACACACTTTGATCCATGTCCTACTTTACTTGTTTCTTTGTTGATTTTCTTCTGTATATCTTTCTAGTATACAATATACTCCTATGGTGTACATATTTTTCTAGAATTATTTTCAGTCACACATTTCTTGATATTTGAGTAGTGTTGACTTGCTTATTCATTACATTATATTGTTGGCATATGTTAGTCTTTCAATATTTTGTTAAGTGAGATGAGCCAAGGCTAATGGGACAAATTAAAGGAGTATACCATCGGTGTATACTGGATACTAGAAATGTATACTGAATAAATCTTTTCTTTAAATTTCGATTTAGATTTTCTTTAGTATACCTTTCTAGTATACAGTATACCCCAATGGTATTCTTTATTTAACTTGTGCAACTAGGCTTGCCTTAGAAAGGTATACAAACACTTTGAGTTTTTTCTTGATTTTTTTTAATTAATCATGGGGTTTGGCATTGACCACTACGTTGTATATTACTAACCATAAACTACACATCCGTAGGAGGGGAGCATGGTATCTTACCTCTTGGCTATTCAAGTTAGAATTAGAGTTAACTAACTCTTTACACCAAGTTATAATACAAAAAATATGACCATTTTTCCCAAGTAGCATTAGCACTACTAGGACTGCATTGACATTCTTCCTACTCCTTATCCCCAACATTTCCAAATTCTAGTTTTGCATACTCTGATTCTGAAGTTATGCACTCCTACTTTGTCCATTTTGTATGCTCCAAGAGTATGAGATGTCATTTGGTTGCTGACCAGGTATATTTGATGTTCTTGCAAAGATCTATCATGCTTAGCTAAGGAGTCAGCCATCATGTTTGCTTTTCTGTAAGCATGAACTACTTTGTATTGCTTTTCTTAAATTATTTGCTTCATTTTAGAGACCTAGTCCTGCACTTCCCAGCTAGTTGCATATACACCTGAAAGCATGTGTAAAACCAGCATAGAGTCCATTTCTAAGATAACCTTTGATGCTATATTTTGTGATCACCATCTCAAGTCAAAAAGACCTGCTTGCACTTCTGATTTGTTGTTAGAGCAGAATTGGAAAAGGCTGCAAATGCATTATAACATTTCCTCCCCTACTTCTAACAACAACCCCTATGCCTGCTCTCCTGCTACTGATATTGATGCTTCCATCTGTGTTCAGCTTTACCCATCCTTCCTCTGGAGCAGTTCATTTGACTGGCATTAGACTGAGTCTTGGTCTAGTCTGCTCAATTTCTGTACACATCAGGTGCCAAGACCACTTCTCCGTCAACTCAATTTTATTTTTGCATAGCAGAATATTCAGGTGATGCTAGATCTTTTTGCTAATTTGGAAAATTGTGGACTTTCCTTTGCCATACCTAGAACCACACCTGGACTTCCATAATTCCCAGCATATAAATATTGGAATTGCTTGGCTGGCTATCCTTTTTGGCTTGCTTAGAAATCATTAATCCAACCATGAGTGGAGCATAGATAGCAATGAACTACCATTCATTTGAATACCAAGAAGATCTTCAAATTTACTCTAGATACGAGCTGCTATCTGACTGTGGACAAACAGGTGATCTATTGTTTCCTTACAGTGAGAAGAACAACAAGAACAACCAGAAACAATTATTTGCCCAAATTTTCTCACCACCTTATCCATTGGAATCTTTCTTTTGATAGCTCTCCACACTAGAAAAGACATCTTGAAGGGGACTCCTTTCGTCCAAATTTTGTTCCAACATGTATGCTGAACTCTTCTTTGTGTCATCAGATGATAAGCTGAAGCACAAGAAAACTGACCATTACTGCTAGGTTTCCATATGATTTTATCTTTCATCTCTCTATTCCCTATCTGTGTTAACTCTATCTCTCTGACAAGTTCATCAGGCACCAATCTCTTATGAACTCCGTGTCCCATCTATCTTCATGAATGCAATCTCCCAGACTAAGTCTTCCAAGTTGATGCGCTGGGTAAGTCTCAGCAAGTTGTCCTGACTCAAGCCTAGTATCCCACCAAAAATCAATATTAGCTTCATTGACTTTCCAGAGGATACTAGGCTCTACCAGAGGTCTAACCTTCATCAAATTTGCCCAAATGCTAGACTGATTTCTAGTTGGCTTTCTTACTACACAATGAGCTCTTTGACAAATATTTAGCCATTATAAACTGAGACCCGAGATTATCTTTAGCCCTGAACTTCCACCATCTCTTAGCTGCAAATGCCTTGCTAATATCAGCAAGCCTTTTAAAACCTGCTCCACCTTCTTTCACTGGAAATTACATTTTTGCCTAGGAGCTCTAATGACACTTTTTCTTGGACTCAGCTACTCCAAAAAAAAAAAAAAAAGTCATCAAAGAACATCTCTATTTGTTTAAAAACAGATTTTGGTGGAGTTAATGCTGATAGAATGTACATTGTCTGGGACTGTAACACATGGTTTATTAGTATTGCTCTCCCACCTGAAAACATGAGTTTACCTTGCCATGAGCCAATTTTGTTGACCGCTTTAGATGCAACTCAGAGAAATGATTTATCTTCTTTCTTCCATAGAAGATTGGAGCTCCCAGGTACTTAAAAGGAAAATGTTGGTGCTTGAAGTCTGTAAGCCTTTGAATTCTATTTCTTCTGTGTTCAGGGGTGTCAGCAACTGTCAGAAACACACTTTTCTCTGCATTGATCTCCTGCCCTGAAGCCTTTTCATATTGATTCAGTCTTTTCATTATCAACTTGATTGACTTCTTGTCTCTTGAAGTGAATATCAAAATATCAGCTGCATAATAAAGATGGTTAATCTTAGGACCTTTCTAATTCTTAGAAAATCCTATATATCCTTCTTTCTCATGAAGTTGGTTCAAGGCTTTAGACAGTGCCTCTGCAGCTAGGATGAACTGACTTGGCGACATAGAGTCTCCTTGTCTAAGCCCTCTTGATGAATGGAAGAAACCATGTCCAGCTCCATTGATAAGAACGGAATACCAAACATCTGATACTATTCTATATACCATATCTATGAAGCCCATATTTCTGAGAAGCCCATCTTTCTGAGATCAAAAGTTAGAAAGAGCCAGAATACCATGTCATATCCTTTTAACACATCCAATTTCAAAACTGCATTCCTACCTTTGTTTTTGTTATTTATGCCATAAACAATCTCTTGTGCTAAAAGAATATTCTATGTGATTAATCTACCTTGGATGAACCCCGACTGATTTTCTGATACCAGCTTTGGGATGATAGAAGCCAATCTTCCAGACAAAATCTGAGAGATAATCTTGCTTGAGAAGTTACTCAGGTTTATTGACCTCAACTGTGAGAAAGAACAAGGATTCTCAACTTTTGGAATAAGGACCAGACATGTATGAGTAAAAAACTTTGTTAGCCTGTCATCTCCAAAGAAATGATTCACCATTCTACACAGGTGACCAATAATATCCCAACATGCTTGATAAAAACTTCCATTGAAGCCATCGGGACCTGTAACACTATTTGGATAAAGAGCCCATATTGCCTTTCTAACATCTTCCTGACTTGGAAAGGCTATTAAGGCTTAGTTCTCCTCAGGATTTACTGCCTTCTCTATTCTCCTTATGAACTTAGTATCAAGACTGAGGTGACTGGGTGAACAACTTTTCAAAATGACAAACTGCCCTTTATGAAATATCTTTTGTGCCTTTCACCCACTTCCCCTCTTCATCTTTGATTCTGTGCATATATGACTTTTTTTATCTCTGTCTCAGCACACTGTAAAAGTACTTAGAGTTTTCATCCCCTTCTAGATCCCACTTTACTCTAGCTTTCTGCTTCAAAAAGGAATCCTGGAGTTTCAACCACATTGTATGCTGAGCGTAGGAGGAATAAAGTAGAATTCTGTTAGCATCACTTTCCTCCTCTTTATATTTCAATTCATGATATTCCACCTTCTTTTCCCATTCCTTGACTTTATCAAAAATATTACCTATACCTTTGGACCAAATGCTTAAGCTATTTTCCAATGTCTTCAACTTTTGCTGCATGATCCATAACGAATTTTCATGAACTTCTCCTTCTCAGCTCTTGTTTACCACTTCTTGGAAATCCTTTTGATCAGTCCAGCAATTGAGAAATCTAAAATATTTAACTGGTGGTTGAACCTTCTCTTCACAATGTACTAGTAATGGATTGTGATATGACCCTGTTACTATATTGAAAACTTCAGACCAGGCATCATTATACATCATTCTATCCAGCCTCTAACTTATCTTCTTTCTCTTCTTCCTGCCATTTGACCATGTAAATAGAATGCCTGAAAATCCAGCATCCATCATCCCATAATCTCCCATGCATGAAACAAAATCAAAACTCTTACTTATTCTGTGAGCCCTTCCTCATTTCTTCTCTTCAGCTTGAATTATAATATTGACATCTTCCATAATGGCCTATGGGCCATCAATTCTGTTGTTAATATCCCTCAAACTATTCCATAGGTAAGTTCTTTTGTGAGCCTTTGTCTTATCATACACAATAGATACCCAAAAAAACCTCAGATGAAGTTCTGTGATTTATTTGACGAGTCAGATGCTATCTGTGATCCTTGACTGCAACACAGCTGATGTCTGCATCCCAAAAAAACCACACCGTGCCATTACAGTTTGCAATGGCATTCTGAAAGCCAATGCACTTTTTATACCTCTCCAATTGATCTTTATCTACAAAAGGCTCCTGAATAGAAATGAAGGAGACCTTATGTACTCTTACCAGCTTCTTGAGCCTATCAAAAGCCCCTTTAGAACCCACCCCCAATATTCCAATTGATTGTCTTTTTGGTTTGATAATATTCTTCTTTGTTTTAGGTTGAGGCCTTGGAGATAACGCTCATTTTTATGCTGTCTTTTTAAACTCCTCCTGGATGATTGCCTCTTCAGAGTATTCAGTGGTAGCTCTGACAACCAAATCTAGGCTATCTGCAACTACTTCTACTGAATCAACATCAAAGGACACTGTTTTGCCTTTCTTTTGATGACCTTTTTTCTTCTGAATCTAACTTGATTCTTCTCTTTCTTCTACACTGTCTGATATTGGATCACTTTCTTCCTCACCATGCCTTTCCATTATTGTCTTCCTCTGGGTGCAGCTTTGATTAGGACTAAAAAAACCAGCTATGTCATTTGGTTCCAGCTAGTCTTCCTCCTGTTCAGTTAACACATTAAAGTTATTTTGAGTTCTTATCATGTCTTGCTCTCTAGTTGAAGCCTCTTGAGAGGTGGCTTCTACTGTCTTATTCTTCTTTCCCTTTATAGAGTCTTCTTGATTTAGTGCTCCTCTATCTTTGGTACCTGTTGCTGCATCAACATCATCCACCAAATCTGAGCCCCCTCTTGCCTGATGTGCAATTCTTACTATTTTCTTCATATTCCTTTGAATGGCTTCCACCTTTCTTCTCATCTTTCTCTTTTCCTTCTGTTTATCTTTCTTAGTCTTCCTAGCTGGAACATTGTCAACTGGGCTGATATCATCTTTTTTCACTCCACTAGTGGACGACTCATTTTGCATGTTTATACTAGTTACATGAACTGGATTCTCTACTTCTTTTCCATCTTTTTCACTAGTTTGATTAAGCATGTCATTGAAGCCTTCCTCCCCTACTTTATTGTAGCTTACAAACTCTCTTGTATAGTAGCTTACAAAATACTGCCATGTGGAAGGGATCGCGTGAGTGAAAAAGCTGCTTTTCTTCATCAGTAGAGCTTTTTGTTGTTCTTTCAGTCCAATATTGTGAAGCTATTTAATCCAACGATAGTATAGTTTGTGCTACAGCTGGGTGTGTTAGATTTGGTGATTGAGAGAAGGCAGTTATACAGAGAAGTTAGAGAGAGAAAGCTTAAAAGGGAAAAATACCTTCTTAGCTCAGTCTTAGTTGATACACAGTTTATATACTACAACTCACTTAACTAACTAACTAACTCAATTAGGCTAATTTAGCCGACTAGCCGTAATAGCCCCTGTATAATGAAATAGCTATACTAGACACACACTAACTATATACACATATGCATCATTGCACATCAGTGCATTTGACCAATTCCTTTACAGGGTGGTACACTGGTACTCATGTTTCTGGCCTTTCCTAAACTACTTTTATGGTTGGGTAAGGCCTGAAAATGCAATATCAAATGCTCGCTTGCTAATTAAGTTCTCTAGCAAGTGATCAAATTATGTATAATGCCGGCCTGCTTAATACTTTGTTCTCATCATTTAGAAACTGTGAATGAATTTGAAGTTCAACTTTTAATTTTGAAATGATTGCCACCTGTAGCAGCAGTTAATTAAGAACCTAATTAATACAGTTGTCGTTGTTGAAATTGAATATATTCCAAACTTAGTCATTACGGATTACTTAAAAGGTTAAAATTAGTGCATTTGATATTATAATGCGAGTCTGTTCATTATTTGTTGTCCCGGGCAATCAGAAACTATATGAAAAATATATTTGAAATTCAACGCTAATTTTAAAACCCATCCTAGGAGCAAGATCCTAATTTTCAGCTTTATCTAATTACAAGAGATCAAGTGAGATAAAGATAGAGTGAAGAACCAAAAACAAGATAGATTCATGGACAAAATATTTGTTACTCCCTTTCTCGCTTTCTATTTCGATGTTGTTATATTCCATAACAAACAAAGGGAAAGAAAAATCTGAAAGTTTACATCAATTTATAAGCATTTTTTGGTACTTTCTTCTAAATAAAGCTAAGGAGAGTGCCCATATTGCAGCTTCATCAAGGAGAAATAAGCTCCATTATGCCCAAGGCCAATTAACTCTGAATGTGATCCTTGCTCCACAACCTTTCCATTCTTTATCACGGCAATGATATCTGCCTTTTGTATTGTTGATAAACGATGAGCTACAACTACACATGTTCTACCAACCATCATCTTTTCCAAGGCTTCTTGCACTAAATTCTCAGAGACACTGTCAAGTGCACTTGTCGCCTCGTCCAACAGAAGTATAGCTGGATTCCTTAGTATTGCTCGAGCTAGTGCTATCCTTTGCTTTTGCCCTCCTGAAAGTTGTACTCCTCTTTCTCCACAATAAGTTTCATATCCATCTTTCATTGCACTGTATTATAAGATTACAAGCTTTAGTACTGCAACAGCTGTTATTTTCACAACTTTTATGATAAACTGTCTTTTCAAGTATACATTCACCAACATGCTTCATTAAAGGTCATATTATTTCCTTTCAAGTATCTTGTACGATAAATGTAAACATAATTTTCATGTTGGAAAATTTATGAGTACAATTTAGAGTTACCTAATAGCAAGAAATAAGGTGAGTTCAGTTTTGTAGTTTGATACCTGATAAATTGATGGGCATTAGCAAGAGTTGCAGCTTTCTTGATTTCTGACTCTGTAGCTTCCTCTTTACCATAAACAATATTGTGGCGGATTGTTTCAGCAAAGAGGGTTGGTTCTTGACTCACTAGAGCAATTTGTGATCTTAAACTTCTCAGGTTGTAGCTTTTGATATCTTTGTCATCTATCAGTACTAATCCTTTCGTTGGATCATAGAATCTTTCGAGTAATCCAATAATGGTGGACTTTCCTGAGCCACTGTGTCCAACAAGTGCCACGGTCTTTCCAGCTTTAATCTTGAGGTTCATGTCGTGGAATATCACCTGTTCAGGCCTTGATGGATAAGAAAAGTAGACATGCTTAAGCTCTATTTTTCCGTTTATTTGCTTTTTTACCTCAGTCCCTTGAGGATCCTCAGGTGGAATCTCACTTTTCCTATCTAATATTTTGAACACTGATGAAATCGCTTTGTCACCTCTAGCTATATCAGAACTCATACTCCCAGCATCTGCTATGTCCTTAGCACTAGTCATCAAAATGAAGAAAACTTGGAATAGATGTCTTGCACTCACTAAATTTTTGTTCATTAGTCTCCCACCATACCAAAATATCAATGAAATAGAGGCAGCAGTCAGAAACAAAGAGAAAAATAAGACAACGCCTGATAACCATGATTGCTTAACATTTTCCCTCTTTGGGCCCGTTTGTGTTTCTGCATAAAGCGCTAGCATTTTATCTTGAGATGAGAATGCTGTGATAGTTCTGTGGTTGATCACTGCTTCACTTGCTAGTTGGTTTCCTTCATTTTGCGCCTTTTGAGATGTCTCTGACATTCTTTTCATCACAGCACTTCGTAAACAAAAGCTTGTGATAGTGAAAGGTTGTACAGAAATTTGTACAATTGCAACCCTCCAGGAGATAAACAATCCTAGTCCAAAAGCAATGGAAGCACTAACGAAAACCTGAATGAGCAAGGACATTCGATCTCCAATAAGGGATCGTACCATGCTAGCGTCTGTAGATAGCCTTGAACAAATGACTGCACTAGTATTCTCATCTCGATCAAACCATTTAACCTCGAAGGTAAGCAAGCTAGATAGCATTTTTTTCCGCAGTCTCTTTATTAACCGCTCTCCCATCACAGCAAAATTGTAATGTTGTATTAGATTGGCGAAGAAGCTGATAACACCTATGGTTAGAAACATTATACTGTAAAATTTGGCATCTGACTTCAGTTTTGAAGTGTCATTTATTAAATATGTCGAGACAACAGATCCCAAGCAAAAGGCGAAAGCTGGTTGCAATGCACCAAATGTAGCAGCTCCTAGACATCCCAGTAAGGCGTTATTCCACTCGGGTGCATTCATTCGGAGCAAACGCCAGGTTGAAGGTCTTTGCTGAGTGGCACTATTCATCTCTGAGCACTCATCATCACTATCATAGAAAGAGTATGCTTGGATTGATGGAGCATAACTTGTGCTTATTGCTGGGCTTAAAGGAGTGGCAGGGCTACTTTGCCAGCTTGATCTAGCAATGAAAGGAGACTTTGGAGTATTGGCATAGTTCCTCCTTAGGTAGCTCGTTGTCTCCTTAGCTCGATATGGATTATCTGTGTAATTGTTGGATGCTGATTGCTGTAGCTTTACCATGTTAAAGTAAACTCCACCTTCTTCTTCATTAATCTGCATCAGCTTATCATGAGAACCTGTTTCAACAATTATCCCCGATTGTAGTACTACTATGTTATCAGCTTTGCGGATTGTAGTGAGCCGATGGGCTATGACAATAGTTGTCCGTCCTTGTGAAGCGTGGTCAATGGCCTCTTGTACTAGTCTTTCAGATTGTGCATCCAAAGCACTTGTAGCTTCATCAAGTAGAAGAATTCCAGGGTCTTTTATTAATGCCCTTGCTATAGCAATTCTTTGCTTCTGACCTCCAGACAATTGAAATCCAAATTGTCCGACCTGAAATCCAAATGAAAGCATATGGTATCAAACTTTAAAGAACTAAGCACACATAATATCAATTAGATAAGATTTTTCCTTACATGAGTATCATAACCATTTGGTAAGCTAACAATGAATTCATGAGCATTTGCAGCCTTAGCAGCTTCAGTAACCATTTCCATCGAAGCTGCTTCATTTCCAAATAAAATATTTTCCCTTATGGATGTGGCAAAAAGAACAGGTTCTTGATTTACCAGCCCCATCTGAGATCTTAACCATTGTAGTTTGAGTCTTCTAATCTTTTGTCCATCAAGCAAGATATCTCCTTTAACTGGATCATAGAACCGTTCGAGCAAAGAAATGATTGTGGACTTGCCAGAACCACTACCTCCCACCATACCAACAGTCTTCCCTGATTTCACTTTCAAATTAAAGTTTTGGAGAACTTGGACATCTGGTCTTGATGGATAACTGAAACTGACCTCCTTAAACTCGATATCTCCTCTTACATAGGCTAAAGCTCTCCCTTTGGAATCTTCAGAATCTATCTCAGGTTTTCGATCAATCTGCTCGAAAATTTTGGAGGCAGCAGTGGTCGCCTCTATCATGATCGAGAGATTTGGAAGTGCAGCCATGCAAGATCTAACATCACAAAAGAAAAGGTACTATTAGTGTCAATTTTAAAGTGCAGCCATACAAGATCTAACATCACAAAAGAAAAGGTACTATTAGTGTCAATTTTAAACTTTTTTTTTTTACTTTGTCAACGTACATATAATATAAGTCCTTTTACTAAACATTAAACAAGTTCATGCAAAAGAAAGGAAGAAAAAAATCAATGAAGTGCCTTACAGTCCTCCAAGTGCCAAAGAGACAGCTGATATAAAAACACGTCCGCCACTTTCTCCTCTATCAGCAACAAGAAGACTCCCTGCCCAAGAGTTAAAACTCCAAGCCACGTAAACCATTCCCATGCTTCCAATGAGCAAACCTTTTGTAAATCCTTGTTTGAGGCCAAGGTTCATGCTTTCCTCAAGAGCATGGCTGAATCTGCTCACTGTTTGGACTTCTCCGACATATGAATAAACTGTTCGAATCGATGAGATTGCTTGTTCTGCAATGCTGCCTGCTATCCCATAAGTATCCTTCATCTTCATTGCCAATTTCATTAGCAAACTTCCGAATGCTACCCCTGGAACGATGAAACCAAGAGAGAATGGAAAAGAAGCCAGTGCTAGTCTCCATGAAAGAAGGAAGGCCAGTATCAGGCCAAAAATGAATGATGAGAGGTGAGCCAGGCAAGTGGGAATCTGCAGCAAGGCAGAAAAACAATGAAAAAGGAAAGAACTTGCATATTTTAATCCTAACAGAAAAAAAAAAAAGGGGGGGGGGGGGGCGGAAACACATATTGCCAATGATTAATACTAGTTGTAAATTTATACAGGCATCAATTTCAAAGTAAAAACTGAGAAAGAAGTGAAATACCTTCTCTGCAATGACATCTTGGATTATATGAGTGTCAGTAGAAATTGTTGAGATTACTTGAAATGCAGAGGATGAAGCATCTTGTCTCTCAAAGAAACCAACTTCTTGCCTCAGTACCGACTTTAAGTATTCCTTCCTGATCCTAGATGTTTGTCTCTCTGCAGTTCTTGTCCAACAAAATCCTTCTGTAGAAGCCAAAGTATGTTATACTAACAAGTAGTACTAGCTCTGATTACCATATTCCAAATTATATATAGGATTCAATTTATATACAGTTACAATTGTGTGAAACTTTACACTACTAGCATATGTTAACCTGCCTTAATTAAGAATATCATAGAATGCTAAAATATGTATGAGAGCATAATTAAGGTAGGCAAACCAATGAAGGCAGAGGTTCCAACTCCAACTGCAACATAAAGCAGCTTCAATGCATACTGTTGAGAGGAAGATAATTAGAATTCTCGATAAGATGTCAACAAAGTTAGTACTAAATCAAGTAAATAAACCCATGCTTTGTCATGTGTGAACTCAGTGATGTACTAAGACTTAAACGAGATATAATAAGTCAGATTCATGCAAAAGCTTACAGATATTCAAATATACCTGGTCCACAATTTTATTAGAGAAAGAATCATCAGCATTTCCAAAATCATCAATGAGAGTACTAAGGATAAGCATATTGAGAGGAGTCATTAGTCCATCTCCAATGGATCCTACCGTCCCAGCAAACATTAATAACTTGTCTATTCCATCTGCATACCTGAAAAGACCATTTTTGCCTCCCATTTCATGGAATTGTAATCCAGGAAATAGAAGAAACTCTCCTACATGAAATGTTAGTAATTGTATAAATAATAAGCAGTTCTTGATTTATTCTTTTGTTTGTTTCATAAATTCCTTTTGTCTACTTTACAAGTTTTGCCAACTTTGTTAAATGATGATCAAGAAGAGAAACCCTTTAGTAATTGTATACCGTTAAAAGCAGGCCACGTTCGAAACATCATGTGTATCATCGCCAGAACTAGAAGTTTCAATCAAACATTTACTAGAGGTTGTACTATATTTTGTTTACATCATAAACTTGATTATATCTATTATTACTGGTCGGATAGGTTAAGTACGCACTCTTTCCATTCCATTTACTTAAATTTTTTCTGGTCAATTGATTTTTGTCAAAATCCTCCTGTTCTTTGGGCAAAATGGGAAGAGACGAGACGGATCTTTTTCAATTTATCCTTTTTCCCGTTCTTTATTAGTTCTCTTAATTTTTGTAGTAATTTCTCTTCTAACATCACTTTCTTGCTTACTTTTAGTTCAGTTTATGAGGCACATCTTTAATATTCATAATAGGAAATGTTAACACTACTTGCCCAAAATTACTGTTAGCAAAACAGTTACATTGGCAAAAATGAAAAGAATATATACTGGGGATTCGTTCTACTGGCAACAGTGATGAACGAATTACAAATTAAAATAAGGTGACAGCTCTCGGATTGTTAAACTGAGGAACCTCAATTGAAAAATTCAACAGATGGCAAAGTTACAAACTTCTTATGATATAGCAGCACATAATTATAAAAATTACTACTACAAGAACTTTTCATTTTTGTTCCAATGAGCAACCTTGGTCCTATAAATTTTATTCTCAATCCTATGGTTAATCTTATCATAATGTTTTTGGCTAATGTTGAAAGTTTAGTATTTTATAAATTTTAGTGTTTCTTTAATCTATAAGTCCAAATTTTAGCCTGCAAAGTGATACGGCAAGCTCTTGTCATGTAACCAGTGTTTATTCGAACTAACAACAGAAAAAAAGAATTACGTAGGACGACGATATCAACAGGGCCAACCATTTGGCAGTTGTTTTAACTTTCACTCGATCGATTGAACTTACTCATTCTATTTGGTTTCTTCATTGAAAGTCTTGGAAAAAGTATTCATCCGGTTCATAAAGAATGTCAATAAATATTTTTTCACTATTTCTAACTTCTAGTACTTTTTATATTGTTTCTGAGTGTGTCAATTTTATTTAAACATGAAGAATTCTAAAATAACAGTCAAAATCAACCATTTTAACAGGTGACTCATGTACTCTGAAGTCTGAACGATAACATATAAAGTGGAACAAATAATGTAACAGTAAATTACAAGAAGTCTCAAACATATGAAATTAATGTCTCTGAGAGTGTGCCGCCTTCATGGTAAAGATAAAGGAATTTTTACAATCTATACCCATGAAATTTAAAGTATTTACAAGTCATACCCATTAAAAATTATACTACCATAAAACCTACCCATTTATTATTGTATACTTTTGTTATGCCTTATAAGTGTATACCTTTAAGGTATACTGTATAAATTATGGTATAAAAATCTGGAGAGCCATTTATTACTGTATACATTTGTTATACCTTATATGTGTATACCTTTATGGTATACTGCATAATCGATGGTATACAAGTCTGGATGGGTAGAGTGGGTAAATATTTTAGTGGGTAGGTCGGGTAATATTTGAAAGTAGTGGGTAGTAGCTGTAATTATTTTAGATTTTGTGGGTATTTTTGTAAGTGTACCAAAGATAAACATATAATTCACTAAAGCAAAGACTAGGGCTACTATATTGGTAACTATCTCGATTCTCGAGCAACAAGCTACAAGCAGAAGGGATGGATCCAGGATTGAAACTTTATGGATTTTGAATTTTCGGACAATAGCCTCAACTGGTATCTTTACATAAATAGTTGAACGACTTAGTGTTTACGTTCCCCGGCTAGTATACACAGAATAGACGATTACTATACATGATTATACATATAATATACATTGATTATACATATATTATAAACATTCGGCTACTTGTGTTTAAGAGCTTGGGTGTGCAACTATTTAAATTAATTTTTCTAAAAATAAGATTTACACTTAACTATTGGATTCTATCGAACCCATACATGAAAAGCCTACCTTCGCCCTTGACTCGCACAGCTGAGCAGTAATATGATGAGCTAGTTTAGTTGAGTAATTGCATGAGCAAAAACTCAAAATTTTCAACGCCCCTCTCAAGATGTAAATTAAAAATCATAAGAAGGAGACCCCAACTTGGTCAACGAGTGATAATCTGCACGCCCAACTAAATCTTATAAAATAAAAATTTGACGCTGGTATAATCTGGATGGTGAGTATCAAATTGATCCCACGGGGAATAGTGATATTTTGTGGAATTATCACTAATTTGTCTATGTCAAATTATGGATTGTGGAATATCTGTTATTTTAAAAAATGAAATGTGAAATAAACTAGTACATCACAAAAGGAGGAGTAAAGATGTGAATCAATATTGTGTTAAAAACCTGGGCAGATGATTTTTCTCATTACCAGTATGTTAACTAATCTAATTTCCTCATGGGGTTCTTGATTAATTAATGTTCAAAAAGAAACATACAGATAGGACACTCAGCCTACCTAGGCACTAAAAATATATACTCTATGGTCCTCCTTTTTGTCTGTAGTAGTTCACCTTACTCGGCACCAATAGCTTCTGCCTGGAACTGAAGGCTATCAAAAAGCCACGCTCATGTTTTAGACAACAGTAATTGGGTTAACTACTCATTTGATATTAAACAATTTAAACAGTGCTTGCGGAATTAACTACTCATTTAAACATGTAGTATAAATTAAGGTCCTGTTTCATGCAACTTTTAATTAATGCACCTAACTCTAAACTTTTCATATACTTTTAGGTAAGTACTTTTGAACTAACAATGTGTTGTCATGTAGCTGATACCATCGTGTAGTAAAAGCTTAACACATTCGCCAAATTAATAAAAAATAAGAAAAGTCTGACCTTTTGTATTTTGGTTCTTGGCACTATGGGTTCAACTAACTCATTCCCTAAAACAACCTGGTAGTGGCATTTGGTGCATTAGTGATTTAGACAATGAATATTGGCCAGTGCTCTTAACTGTTACTTAACTACTACTACTGCTTTCATGCAACTAACCACATTTGTCCACTTAAGATTTCATATGTTACCAACAACTGAACCTCATCAATAGGATAATGATTTAAGTAATGGTCCTTGAAATATATATATATAGACAAATGGGGTCAAAGTACGCCCAGTTGGTGTGATATATGAGATCACGAACAAAGCTGGCAAAAGAAGCATTTTGCTAAACATTTGCTGTTTTAGCAAAATTTGAACTCGTACAAACATACTAATGATAAGCATTTACACTCTGTGGCGCTAGCTCTAATACTAGTGTATACTGTATAGTAGAGATATCGATCGATTGGAAGTTGGACATGAATAAAACATTTTTTATTGAGAAAATTAAAGAGAAAACATGTTGGACTTTCTCGCAATTCTATATCAAATGTTTGCCTACTTCTCTGTGGATTAGAAGGTCGAACAAAATTATTCATTGCCTTTTTTTTTCCCCTATCTTTTCTTTTTCTTTTTGGGGAACAAGGAGACGTGTCAAAGGAATATTGGTAAACGTTGGTGTTTTATACTTTTGCTAAGATCTGCATGGTTTATCCGTTAGAAGTCTCAATGCATCTCATATCATATATGCCATTTTTACCTTTGATATACACATATTGATTGGCTTGTTACTAAAAATGAAAAATAACCTACGAAAGACCAGCCTTAACTTCCATGGAACACCAAAAGGATTATATAGTAAAGTAGTAGTACTTAATCTCTTTCCATGACATTATTCTAATTGTCTTATTTACATGTGGATGATAACGATGTGGTTCTTGTAAAAAACTACAAACATATATCCGATCGAGGTTACAATACATGGAAATTTAACCTCCAGAAACAAAAAAGGATTTCTAAATATGACTAGTAACCTATCCCCCTAAGTGTTCTCTATAAATGTCTAACACTAACATATGTAGTGTACTGGTACTCATATCGACTAAATAATTGACGTTGAATATGTTGTGGATTTTGGAATTATGAGCTTCTGGTTGAGAATGTATCATGTGGGGAGGTTGAGAAGGAACTATCGCATTCACACTCAAGATCCTCAAACCCCCAAAACTCTTCTTGCTCATCCTCTTCTTCTTCTGGCATTTTCCATTTGTTTTTATCAACTTCTTCACCTCCCATTATTATCTCCAAAATCTGTAAATAAATAACAGAAGGACAACATCAGTATCCGTAGCATTAATGCAGCAATTAAATTGATACCAAAAAGAATAAGATCAGAACAAGCACCAGCGGAAAATAACATATCCTATTTACGAAAATTGATAGTTGCGATCAAGCTAGTGATCCATTATAAGTGCATACTAGAACATTTAAACAAAAGTATATTTCATGCATACTATGTGCATAACTTGAATTTTACTTATCTTATAACTTGAATTTTATAATTTCAAAAAAAGTTTTTGTTCATGATATTCAAGTAAAATCCAATCATTGCTGAATTCTTGTTCTTGTTGTTGTTTTGTACATTTTGCAGCTTCATCTTTAGTATTTTAATTAATGATTAATTTTATTGTTTATTATTCATAATTTTAAGCCAAAGAAATAAGTCAAATTTTGTCATATAAAGTAAGACATAAGCAACAATAATGGAGTAATACAGACCTCCACCGTCAATGTGCTGATTTATTAAAGGAAGGAAAAAATAAAGAAAAAATACAGCTTTTAACCAACAAGATGCGAATAACAGACCAATAGTTAATATTACGACGTTTAATCTTTATGATAAAGAGAGCTGCTAGTGATTTAGTGAAAATTTTAAGGACCCACATTAAACATGATTTTGGCCACTTCTTTGTCATATCTCTAGATGCTCTTTCTAATCAATTGTCAAGGTCCGTAGATAACTTCTTAATTAAAGTATAAAAGACTTGAGTTTGGTAAGAAGAAATTAAACAATCAAAATTGTTGTTGAAGAAATCCAAATGTTTCACATCAACACCACAATAAAAGACAAAATATGTCAATTTAATTGTAGCACGCCTCTGGAAAGTGATTACTAAAAATTATTAAAAGAAATTGACGGTTTCTGTATTGAACTGCACACAGATGTCATCAAGCCCTTAAAATATTAGGAGGCGCGGTCAACTTTGACAGTTTCTGTTAAGTGCATGAACTGATCTCACATGTATTTTCACTTTACTTTGAATAATAACTTGAATAATTCTTATAATAAAATCGGATGTGCAAAATAATGGAGGAGACACCCTTATGTAAGATGTGTGTTATTAGATACTGTATTGTCGAGAGATTCATTGCATATATATTTAATTAAACTTTATTTCATAACTATAATTAAACCTTATTTCCTAATTATTAATGTATATTTGAAATAACATAATATACTACTTGAGAATAATGTATTAAAAAAAATGTCAGTTTGCAACATGAAGTAAAGCCTTATGTAGACCTCTTAAATAATTATTTATTGTATATTTTAGTATAAGATGAGTATAATAAGTATGTATATTCTATGCATCCTACTAGGACGACTAATTTTATGAAATTTCTAAGGATTTATGCGACCAGGTTCAAATTAAACCTAAATATAAGGTGAATTTCATAATAGGTCGACACACTTGTGAAAGAGTTTTGCCATTTATTAAATAATAATATGAAACATGCTGCAAGTTAAAACTTTATTTCCTTCTAATATTTTTTTTCCTTCCTAAGTTGTTAAAAATTTGTCAATATTAGAGTAAGATTACTGTCAGCTTTTCTAAAATTTCTCTATAGACTATAAAATATATTTACAAAAAGCGAGCTGTAAAATTTGGTTATCTAAAATTTTGGTGTTAATATTTAGATAAATAGCTATATAAAAGAAAAAGAATTGAAAATTTTGTTTAAGATAGAGGAAGTGTCCTTATCACGAACGCCCAAGCAGGTGAGAAAGGTTGCAGTGTTTCAGGGAATTGCCTAATAAAAATGACAAGAATGCTTAGCCTACACTCATACAAGAAAATAATGTGCATCTTATTAATTCAAAATCTATCTGTCACAAGAATTCCCTTGATATCACAAAATTATAAAAAGGTGGGTAGATTTATAGACAGGGGATAATGTAAACTTGAAAGAATTATTGTATATGCTATGAGAAGATTGAGACAACTTGGAATTGATTCAGTTGGCTAATCTAGGAGAACAGGACAAATGAAAAATAGAAATAATACTACCAAATATTTTCCTTTATGCAAGTTGGAAGGGATATTCCAACATCATTAAAGAGAATCCTATGAAGTAATAATAATTGGAGTTACCCATTATTCATAACAAATCATACTTAAAAGGAATAATCACTTGGTGTCGTTCGAAAAGAATTATATTAAGTTATTCTTTTTGATAATTACTCATTATTTAGCTAGTTGTTAGATTATGATATAACATCAACAAATGACAAGACTCTAATGCTTTCATTTTGCTAAATTTATAAGACCTTGTAGTATACCAATCAATAGATTTTTAATTTTGGGAAATGAAAATAGTTGTCTTATGTAATTAACTGCATAAGATAAAAGGAAAAGATTAAAAAAAAGCCTAATATTTTACCTCACTCATTGTAGGCCTCCATATAGAAGAAGCACGAATGCAAAGAGAAGCAGCAAAGGCAAGTTTATGAAGTTGTGTAGGATCAAATTTCCCTTCTAGCCTAGGATCTACTACTTCTTCTATATCTCCTCTGCTCAATAGAGGTTTTGCCTGTCCAATACAAATCAAAGCTTATATAAGTACTAAATAAATGTAGCTAGATGTTACATAAATGTGGCGAATCCAAAATTTAAACGTTATGTGTTCTTTTAGTGCGTTATGGTAAGAATCTACTTTCTATTCACACATATATGTAATGAGTTCGGCTTGAGTTCTATTAAACCCACGAACCCGCATTTGGATCTGCCACTATTTCGAGTTTAAAGTTAAGACTATAGAGACTAGCTAGTGCAAAAATTCAAGAAATTGCACTTAATTACCCAGCTATGTAAGCTTTGATGGGAATTATCAACTGGCTTTTTCCCAGAAATGAGCTCCAAGCAGAACACTCCAAATGCAAAAACATCTGTCTTTTCATCAACTACTCCATGCATGAAATATTCTGGTGCCAAGTGCCTGGAGAAATACCATATAAAAGATTAAAATTTTATTTTGGGCATTTAAAATGGAGCCCTCTGTTACATTTTTAGTGAAACAGCTGATCATTAAGCATAAGAATTTAAGGACTGCATTACCCAAAAGTCCCTTCAATTGGAACAATGGAATGATGAGTCCATTGTGATGGAAGCCATTTTGCTAGTCCAAAATCTGATATCTGTCATTTCAACCAACAAATAATTAATGAACCAACAGGCACTAACTCCTACGGAGTACTATCCAGTATGGTACAGCCATTTAGGCATACAGTGCAACACCCGTGAAAAACTATTGCTCTATCATTGTCACCAGCTCTTAAGTCATAAGTGGCCTAACTTTAACATTGAAATGTGTAGGGAAGTTGGAAATAATATCTGAAAGATACCTGTGGTTCATATTCCTCACTCAACAAAATGTTTGAAGACTTGATATCCCTGTGAATTATTCTTCTAGGACAAGTTTTATGCAAGTAATGTAAACCTTTTGCAGTTCCAACTACAATCTTGCACCTTGTTTCCCAGTCCATTGTGGGCAATTTCTCATCTGACGTAAAAGAAAAGTGAGCATCGATAACCATATGGTAAAAAAGAAGCGATATTTCTAGTTGTTTGAAAATTTGGAGTTATTCAAGAAAGGACAAAGATTACTTACCATGGAGAATTGACGCAACAGAGCCTTTAACAGAGAACTGAAAAATGAGATAAAGACCATTTTCAATACAACAACCAAGCAATGATGTCACATTAGGATGACAAACGTGACCAAGTGTCCCAATTTCTGTCAAAAACTCCTTTTCTTTTCTCTCATCATCGGTGGCTTTTGTCAGCATTTTTATAGCTATTGCTTGTCCATCTTCTAATACTCCTCTATACACCTCTGCATACCCTCCTCTCCCAACCACATTTTCTGGACATTGAACCATTAATTAGAATGTACATCCATTAATTTCGACTCGAACTATGTATACATGTACGAAAAACTTAAAATGCATACATATAATATGATCGCACTCATTCACCAATGGCTATGATAAAGGTACAAGAATTTTTTAGTAAATTACCTGATTTGAAACCATTGGTGGCTTGATATATTTCTTGATAAGAGAAGCATTTCCATGTAGGTCTCTGTGTAGTGGGGGTAGGAGCATCAACAAGACCAGTGGTACTTGTATTATTATTATTTTCTTGGACGTTAAAATCACAACTTTTTGGAAAATCTCCATCAAAACTCTGTCTTCTACTAAATGAGAAGAGCCTCTTAAGACTACTTGTACGAACATATCTCATGTTTTAGAAAACTGAAGTGTGTGTCTGCAGAGAATTGAAAGGGAGACAAGTACAGATGAGAGACACTTGAACCTTAGAACATGACAATATATGTATGATTATAAATGCAACAAGTGTGTGTTTATATTATGATGAATGAGTAGTAGAGTAGAGTCGTTCCTGAGAACAAGCACCCCACATCCCTGCTGGGTTTCTTCTCTCTAGACTAGATATATATTGTCTCTTTGAGATAGGATGGCCCTTTTTATCTGTTTCTTGTTGCATATTTAAAGACGAGGGGCGTGAAGTTTGGCTCTTTTCACTTCATAACTGGGACCACTCAATATATATGTTCTCTCATAATACATGATGTTTTTATTGTATGACACGAATTTCAATTTCTAACTCTTTACCATTCCCCTGCACGACGGCCAAATGATCACAATTCAAAGTAGTACTAATATTTTGGTCATATTGACAAATTTCAGAATAACAACTCAGTAGTACTATTTCTTATTATTTTTCTAATCTGCCCTTCGTGTTCCAATAGGTAAAGGTTTAGTTAATTAGTATGCTTAAATAGAGATAAATGGTTATGCTGTCAATTACTTTTATAATTAAGCCTATTGAGTGTCTTTCATGAGCGTAGTTCAGATAATATGGACAGATCGGGATGTAGTATTTACATCTTCAAATTTATTAATTTTATTAGGAATATTGTCTAGTTAGTGCCTATTTTCCCTCCTATTAAACATCAAAAGTTGCTACCGGTGGTGTGGTAAAAATTCTTCAATTGTTAACCAAAGATCATTAATTCGAATATTATAAATGGAATCACGTTTGGTAGCACATGTTTATAAGTTAGGACTTCCCGTCATGAATTCAGATCGAGTGCAGATATCAAACAATCAATAGGAAAGGAAAAAAGAACTATGTTTAAGAAGAAATAATCCATTCAAAATCGAAATATTATGGGTAAAATAGAATTAGGCTAGTACTTCAAAATTTAGAGGCATTTTACAACTTTTTCACACAACTCGCAAGCTACTTTTTTACTTCTATTTTATTTTATTTTTGATATTTTAACTACTTTGAACTGTTTACATATTGGGCTGAAATATCCTTGTAAAAGATAATTTATCTCACTAACCTTACGTGGAGTGGTTCATTGGGGTTGGCATGTACCTTTTCTTATTATCTTTAAGGGTAAGACTCCTTATGTTTTTAATCCAACATGACATGATTGGTAGAGTTGTTGCATGGTTTTGAACTCAATTCCAATAAAGCCAGTAGAGAGTCAGGTTTGAGTACTGGTATTATTGAACTTCCACGCCCAGACAAAGATTCCAACAAATAACCATTAAAGTTTCATGTTCTGTTCTTTTAATTGTATACGTGTGTCATTATTATATCTCCATCTTATTAAAAATAACTATTTTGACAGGTGTCGACTAATTTATTAAAGATAGAAGAATTAGGAAAAGAGTTAGCTTGAATTAACAATTTAACATAATGTTTTTAATCTTTTGGAAGAACAGGTTTATAGTTTGATAGGAATCGTATGATAGTTTAAGAAGTGCATGTTACTTTCCAAAATTTATAGCATTATCCAAGGTCAGAAATATTAAGTCAAGATTTAAACTACTAGTAAATGAGCTCTAACGTCAAATTTAACCTACTACTAAATGAGACGGAAAAAGTAAAAAAAGATGTGCAATTTGAGAAAGAAAGAGTATATTCACTTTTCATCACCAAATGATAGTAGTAGTAGTACTTTTAATTTTGCTTGCAATCGAGGTTTCACTTGACAAAAGTACAAATTCTTCACAAATAAATATCAGCAAAATGTTTTGGGAAAAAAATATAAGTTAAACAATGTAGAAAGAAATCTGATTGGTGAGCTCTCATTTGGACTTTTTAGGTTCACGGGGGACAGTTGGACAGGTTGGTTTGTCAGTTTAGAGATATTGTATTGGAATTATGCAGTTAGTTTAGAAGTTTTTAATCCCCTTTCGATAACTTCGAGTACTTGCTTTAGGGCTCGATATGCCATGTCCCAATTCTGCCATGCACACAGCTTTAGGTATTATGTGTTGACATGCTTTTGTAAATTGTTCAGATTAAAGATAACATTTTTATTATAAAATTGTTTATACCATAAGTATCGGTTTTACCAAAATTTATTTGAGCGACATGAGGATTTAGTAGTTGAAATCTTGACATATCTTTGTTGCAAAGGGCCTTGGTAGGTCGCCAGCATCTCGGTTTTAGCATAAAGATCTGATGTTCAGGTTTCCCAAAATTATGTTATGTGATGTATTGTGCATGTTTTATTGGATATGTAGTTCTCATGGAACTAGCTAGAAGTCTCTTAGAAAGCATATGGATCGGATTTATACATACTAACATGTATTAAAATTTAATCCCAATTAATTGGCATTGTGCATCTAGATCTTTTTCTTTGTTTTGCCAATATAGATCTTGATTTAGGAATCGCAATGCCCTACAATTTGAGTTACAGGTCACCAGTGCTGCTTTTCTAAAAGAAGCATGACGAAAAAATTAAGACTCTATGTTGACTATCGGGCTTTGAACAAAATTATTCCTACTACTATTAAAACAAGTATCATACCGCTTTGATTTGATAGATTACTTAGGAAATACTATACTAGTGCAAGAATTTTCACTAAGATCAATGAAAGACAGGCTATTGCCTATTGGCAAGTGAGAATTGCCGAGAGAGAAAAAAATAGATGTATGAAGTACAATATTTCCTTAGACGTGAAGTGAAGCAAAGAGAATATGTAGCGCTTATTTCACAAAAGCATTTATGCAACGTACCAGCACAAAAGATTTAGTATGGTCAATTGCATGGCTGCAGTTACACCTACCAATGTGAATGAATAACTGAAATAAAGATACTGGGAAAAGCTAATGCAAGAATCAGAACTTCAGATGGAGATTTAATTTAGTTGGTGCATACTGTTCAGTTATTTCATTCTTTGTGTAGTTGTGTCAAGGTTTATGATTAATATTTCAAAGCAATTTAGTTGTCAGATGATTTTGTATATTGATAATGATAAGCACGGGCTCATCTGATGACTGAAAATGTTCCTCAAACGAGTGTTTTAAGTCTTGGATCAGGTACTAAATTCCTAGCTACCAGAACACAATATAATCTTAATGTCTTCGGCATTCTTCCCTGCTCTTCATTTTGTTCTTTCTTCCTTATGACTGTTATCGCCTTCTCCTCCTACTTCATACAATGCTAAAATTAGATTTGGAAAGAGCAGCAGTACAACTAGAAACATGGATGCACTAAAACATCTTTATCTGTGTCCGATTTGTTTGCTTCAAAATTAGATGTTGCTCTGCCGAATATGGTCCTGAATCCTCATAGTCGTGGTCATTGCAGTTCTTTCATTACATTTCAGCAAGTAGGCAATAACTCCTACTAGCGCCAACTCAAGTGTTTGGAACAAGCAATTAAGGTCATTGAATCAACTTGTTTATTCTCTGTTGATGGACCACAGAGAGGACCACAAAGATTGCTGGAAAGCATGAGAAACTAGAGCTAACATTCCTACAAAATCTACCATTCTCCAGTAACCTACATTTAGCAGTCCTATAATCTTATTTAACAGCATAACATCCTAGCTTATCAAAATGCAAAATCAACCTCAACAGGTGTTACAATCTGATTTAACATGTTGGATTAAATTGTAAATATTTGGAGGTCAACTCTACTGAAGTAACCTAAAATAGTTCACAGTATAATTGAGCCTTAGTTGGATTACTTGTAACCCCCTAAAGATACTAAGGGCAGTATCTCTTTAAGGACAGTGGTATTCATGTCAAACCCCTTGCCTATTTTTCTAACATAGCATAAGCTACTGCAACAACTACTTTTTCCTTATACAGCTACTGTTTCTATTTAATTCAGCCAAAGTAAGAAATTTATCATTGTAGCTTTTAGATTGTTATCACTCTGTCTTTAATACATAACAATATGAAAGCAAACTCTTCTTGGATCTACATACCACTGGAGGAGGCTAGTCCCAGGTACATTGCATGCTTGTGTACAAACCTACAAAAACATGCATTCATGTTCAGCACAGTTTTGCTTAAAATGACGAGATCTACTTGCACCACCAGTCTTTAACACTGTTCACGAACTATTAAAGCTCTCATCATGTGTAATACAGGAATCAATCTCGTGAAAGGAAAAAAATAATGAGATGTGAGACAGCAGGTCCTGCAGTAAATACTCACACCACATAATAGATAGTTGTCCTTGATTTTCAGCAGTTTCCAGCAAAAAGAAAGACTCAGACATACAAGAAAAGTGTAAGGTTATAAAAGGTCTATTTGTTCTAATTCTCTAGTTGAGTTTGCCTGATTTGCAGGATTGTAATATGTGAATTATTGATCACTTGATTACTGTCTGTGGATCAATTGTCACTCATGGAATGAAAACAGAGTGTTGTATTTATAGGTTCAATGTGCTATCTTGCCTAATATGCTAATCTTTTGAATTGGACTTTCATTTTCATAGTACAGTAACAATTCCAACCGGAGCATACCGATCAACATTTGAGGACGTTATTCGGAGTGGTGGCCTACCTAGAAGGGATGCACGCCATAACTATTGGACCTAAACAAGAAAAAAAATGAAAATAATAAGATGCCAATGGTAATCAACTGGCCAAAGATGTGGAACGAATGGATAATGAGAGATTTATAGAAATAGATAGTTTAGTGCCAAGGTTTAACTTTTGGCCATCCTTAAAAAGTGTTCAACTTTTAGCCCTTATAGCAAGAAGTTGGAGCACTTTTTGATAGATCACCATGAATTTAGTTTAAAAAATTCAAATTGACATAGCCGCAAAAATTTAAATATTTTTTCTGCTAGAATTAAATCCGAAACACTGCGATTAACATACGCTGTTGAGAAATTTTTTTTACAGCTAGTGCTCTGGTCCAAAAAGTGATGTTAACGGCTGAATTGCAAAAACATGCTACCGGAAGCCATGGTTTGCCAAATTGCCCTCACTAACAGATGTTTAACACAAAAGCCCTCATTAGTTTAATGAAACTTTTTTCAGACCAAAATACCCTTACAAACCAATAAAAAGACACGCACAGTCCATCCCCTTCCTTTTCAGTACTCACGCGATCACAGCAACCCTAAAGACCCATTTCTTTCAGAGATTGCTCCGTTCAAGCAAAGGTTCACTGTAAGATTTCTTCAAATTGCTATTGAATTTTACTAACATTTTGATTAATTTCTTTATAGTTTCATTTATATTATGCTTAACTTTGGTTAAAATTCTATATAAACCAAACGAGATATGGTTTTTATTCATAATAATAAAAAAATACATGACATTAGATTGATTACAGTAATTGTAATATGCACTTTCATAAAATAAAAAACAAAATCTATCAATTCTGGAAAAGTCTTGGCTTATTGACAATAGTTTAAGCTCTGGTGCAATGGGAGGTTTGTACAAAGTTATTGCCTACTGCCAAGACTTTCAACCCTATTGCAAGGAGGGGTTATAGCCAAGACTTGCAGCTCTGATGCATTGGGGTCCTTGTAGACACTTCTTCCCTATTGCCAAGACTTTCAGACTTGTTGCAATGGGGTACTTGCAGACAAATTCTCTGCAAGTCTTGGCTAATAGCCAAGACTTGCAGCTCTGGTGCAATAAGCACAAAGCAGAGACTTCTTGGCTATTGCCAATACTTTCAGACCTGTTGCTATGAGGGACTTACAGATAAAGTCTCTGCAAGTCTTGGCTATTGCCAAGAGTTGCAACTCTGGTAGAATAAGCACCTAGGAGAAACTTCTTGGCTATTGCCAAGACTTTCAGACTGTTGCTATGAGGGGCATGCACACAAAATCTCTGCAAGTCTTGGCTATTGCCAAGAGTTGCAGCTCTGGTGCAATAGGCACCTAGGAGAGAATTCTTGTCTATTGCCAACACTTAAAGACTATTACTATAGGGGGCTTGCAGACAAAGTCTCTCCGAGTCTTGGTTATTGCCAAGAGTTGCAGCTCTGGCGCAATAGGCACCTCAGAGAGACTTCTTTGCAAGACCTTAAGCTCAAAAAAGGGCAACACTTTTACCGATGATCCTGCTTCTATTAAACCTACCGAAACTTATTTATCGACTTTAATATTAGAAATAATTAAGTTGCCCTGAAGTCTTGCCATAGGCAATAGTATTGACAACTAAATTTCCACCAAGTCTTGGCAAAAACATTACCAGCACAACCCTCCATGAATTATTTATCAATTTTAAATTAATTATATAATATCAGATTTAGAATTAATTAACTAGAATTTAAGTCTTGCCTATTGGTAAGACTTTCCATCTAACCCATTCACCCACAACAACTAAAAAGCCTTGAAGTCTTGCAATTTCTAACACTTCCATCTTATCCAATTCAAAACAACTCCAGTCTTTAAAATAACAAAAATATCAAACATCCAAGTGTACTTGTTTACATAAACATAAAAAACAGAGTAAATATGAAACACATGTAATTAAAACTACTCATCAGCTTTCTCTAACTCTTTTGCAGTACTAAAGTCTTATTTGGACTACTACACAGATCATCTTGCGACGGAGGTAACAAACGAAAATTTGGAAATTCATCGCCCACATCACATTTTTGTCTCTTCCTGGCACCTTCATCAGAAAATCTTGGTTGACTTATAAAATCATCCACCACATCTAAATGTACATGATCATGATCAGAAGATTCAATATCCATTACTTGCAAAATTTAAAAAAATAACAATGACAACACATAATAACAAAATAATGAAACAATAATGAAAAGTCCATATATAAAAACACTCCATAAATTTGCCGAAAACTCCAACTTTCAACAACGTCAATTGCCGCTCCGTCAAAAATTCACTAACCAAACTACTATACTTCACATCACCACCCCAAGAACCTTTGGCATCAAACCAGTGCTCAAACTTAAAATTTTGATTTCCTTCCTATAGGAACAAAAGATAAAATATGCATATTCAACAACACTATTATAAATATGATAACAAAACAGAAAGCAACAGACAAGGGAACATACGTTATGATATACCATCATGAACTCACAATGAGTATGCAGAAAAATTCCTGCCACCAAAACCAAACACAACTAAAAAAAAATATAAAACACCTACAGAACAAGCAAATTAACTACAACTACTGCCAATAACCAACACTTTAAACTCTACCAGAAAGGGCAAATTGTACACATAGTCTCCGCAAGTATTGCCTATACCCAAGACTTTAATTTCTGATGCAAAGCGGAAGTTACACTAAAAATCTCTAAAAGTATTGGCAATAGCCAAGACTTTAAACTTTACTGCAGTAACACACTTCTGGAGAAAATCTAACCAAGACTTTCAGTTCTGGTGCAAAGGGAACACATTCACTGAAAAATATCTAAACATATTGGCAATAGCCAAGACTTTAAACTCTATTGCAATAACCAGTTTAGAAAAAATCTATGCAACTATTGGCAATAGCCAAGACGTTACGATCTGCTGAAAATGAGACCTTACACTGAAAAATCTCTAGAGTATTGGCTATTGCCAATACTTTAAACTCTACTGCAATAGCCAATTTAGAAAAAGTCTATACAACTCTTGGCAATAGCCAAGACTGTACACTATATGAAATTTGAAGCTTCAAATGACCGGAATGAAACAAACACAACCAAAAAAATCTACAAAAACCTCAAAACATAAATCTAAATGGAAATAACTGACAAATAAATATATAAACAGCCCCAATAAGTATACAAATAAAATTGTAGGTGAAAAAATTTGCAGATAAATGATTAGGCTTAGTAAAAATAACAATTTAAACAAAAAATAATACAACAAATACAGGAAAATAGAGAATACGAACTATAAATCTCCAGCACAAAATGAAGAAAGAAGGAAACATACCAGGAACGTCGATCGAGAGAGAGAGAGAGAGAGAGAGAGAGAGAGAAACTTTTTCAGGGGAGAAACGTGAATTATGTTAGAATGGGTGCAAAATAGTACTTTCACATGGAGGGCTATGAGGTGGAGGGCATTTAGTTAAAACATTTCTAAGTTGGGGCAATTAGGTAAGACCACCTCTTATTAAGGGTACTATGTGAAATTTTTTGGATGCTAACCATAAGGAATAGTTTACCTTTTTGCCCGTGTTTAACAGGGTTTTACAAAAAATGCCCCCGATAAGTTTAATGAAAAAATTCTGAACAGAAATACCCATGTCAATCTGTTGACACGAGGCCAAGACTTGCCTTTGACCCGTCTCTATTTACCAACACTTGCCCCTAAAGTGTTGGTAAAAGGCAACACTTGCCAACACTTTAAGTTATAACATATAAGTACATACAATGATATACAATCACATGCTTTGCATATCGATACTATCGCACTTTACAAAACATAACAATATTTTTCTCAACAATTGTGTATATACAATTTTGTATATCATTGTATGTACTTATATGTTATACATATGTTTGTATATTCATGTGGGTATACAATTATACATACATGTATATACAATTTTTGTTTGTTTTGATTAAAATACTATATTTTGTAATAAATTTGAAGGTGGCGGTACTTTTAGTAAATTTTTTAAAAATATTAGTATGTTTTGTAATAATAAAGATCACTAAAACATCAATTAACCTAAAAATTTCAATATAGAATAAAGGTTATACTGGTCTTTTATCCCTATAAAGCTAATTTCTTGTAACTCCATGCTAGCTCTTGTATCAAATAATATCGATATTGTATAAGGTTATACAGATATTGCTTATACGCTTAGGGATGGCAGCGGGACGGGTGCGGGGCGGGTTCGACCTGAACCCGCGAACTGGTTAACCCGCCCCACAGAGCACTTTTTTGGTATAAAATCCGCCCCGCCCCGTTTTTTTTTTTTTCCTTTAAAATTTTTTGTAAGCTTACTTAATCTTACTTATTAACATTGTAAGCTTAATTTATAAAAATAAGCTTAAATCAAAGTAGATATACAAATTAGTTTTTCTATTCCAACTCGGTGTAAACACTTTTGGTGTACGACTAATTCGAAGATGTCCATAAAGTGCTAAAGTAATTAACGTAAAAGACGTACACTTGTCAAGTATTTATTAGCAAGATTTTTATTGTCTTACTACTTATAAGATAATCAGATAAAGTGAAGAGGATTATAGTGAGAGCGAAGTTAGCGAATGGTCTTTATGATAAAAATACTAGTCAAACTAAGGGCCTCCAATTGATCATAAAATCGAACTGATTTGCAAGTGGAGCAAAATAAAATGAACTTGAATAGTTCTAAGGACAAAGTAATATAAAACTATAACTTAAAATTCATCACTCATTTTCCAAGTACAATATCATTTGTAGCAATGGGATTCATCATAATCCTTCTCTAAATGTAAAATATCAACAAACGCATTAATATAACACCAATTTTAACACCAGCATTTTGGTCCTAATATAATCCTGGCCAGTTATAACCAAACGACTAGGGGTTGCGGCATGTATTTCACCTTTGTGATCGGTGTTCAATAAACCAAAATCGAACCACTAATCAGAGAACCCGACTACCAGAGAAAGTTTAAAAAATTATAACCAAATCTGGGTGAGCACTTTAACATGCATGTTGCCAAAATATTTTTATTTTATCTCTCTCGATCGATGTGAATTGATTTGTAATTAATAGTCAACCACTTGAACTTCAAGAATGGTGGAGAGTACGTTACTGAAAGCCATGCCCATATCTCATGCAAAAATACCTAATTAGTACTGTAATACGTTTGATCGCAATTTGACCAAATATGCAAGCAACCAGAAATCAAACCCTGAGTGAGGCTAAAGTTAGGCTCATTTCCATAACCTTATTTCCGCCAAGATAGAATACTAGTAGTAAAATGCATGCATGTGACTGCATAAAGGCAACCACCTCTAAATTGCACCCCACGGAAAGGGCCACTAATATAATCATCTCATCATCATTAAAGAAGTAAGGAAAAATAAAATAATTGGAGGAGAGATTTTAAGAACCAAATTACTCCTTTCCCTGAAAATAGTGATAATTGCTTACACCTATTCTATTGTGCGTGAGAGACTTAACAGTACAATTGGACTATAAGCCTTGATAATTCTCTTAAACTTTAGCTTTCTTGGTAAACATATTGTTTATTACTAGTACTTTTTTACTTTAAATAGTCGGGGGATAAGTTTTAATGTGACTTTCAAATTGATAGAAGTATTCCTTTTAAAAGTTGACTTCTAAATGGAACATTTTGTGTACCAAAATTGTCTTTCGCTTTTTTTATTTTAAGGGGTAAGGGGGAGTGGAAAATTAAAAGAAAGAAGCATATTGGGTTACACCCTAATTTTTCTGATGTCGTGATTTTGAGTCCAAATAATGAAAGTCAAAGTGGTAGACTCACTAGCACGATATAGCCAACCCAAAATCTTTAAACTCAAGGCAATTTCTGCACTTTATGATGACCAATTTGCATATTGAAATGCCCTTTAATCTCCAGCCTCGTTCTCTCAAAGCTTCCCTCTTTAACCTTTTTTCTTCACAAATCTTTTCTTTACATGTTACCATGAAGACATACAGACCAAATGGCAGACGTTTCATCATTTCCTCATTTTTCTTCATTATTTTCCTTTGCATTCTAGCTTCACTCAATGAAATTAGATTTGATAGCCTTCTGAAGTTTAGTACATGCGCTTTTTCTCAAACAACAAATGATAATTCTTCTACTACAAATTTTCTTGGTGTAAATTCCACCAATTCCCCAGCCAACGAAATCCGAATTCTCATAGGAATCTTGACACTGCCCGATCAATACCAAAAGAGACACTTCCTCAGGCTAATCTATGGCACACAAGCTCCAATAATGGGTGCAAAAATTGACGTAAAGTTTGTGTTCTGCAATCTAACAAAAGAAGATCAAAAGGTATTAGTGGCACTTGAAATAATGCGTTACGACGATATCATCATCCTCAATTGCCAGGAAAATATGAACAAAGGTAAGACATATACCTATTTTTCAAGCTTGCCAGAAATTTTTTCAGACTCTGACCAACCATATCCACCTTATCATTACGTCATGAAAGCCGACGATGACACATATATACGTCTCGAAAGTTTTGTAGAGTCTTTAAGGCCATTGCCTAGAGAAGATTTATACTATGGTTATGTTATTCCATGTCCTAGTATGGATCCGTTTGTGCACTATATGTCAGGCATGGGTTATTTGGTAAGTTGGGATATAGCGGAATGGATTAGAACTTCTGATATTCCTAAAACTCATCTAGAAGGGCCTGAAGATAAAGTTTTTGGAGAATGGCTACGAGATGGTCACAGAGCAAGACATCGATACAATGCCAAATGGTCTATGTATAATTTCCCTGAGCCACCAACTAGATGTACTCACGAGCTGTGGCCGGACACAATTGCAGTTCATCTGTTGAAGAACCAAGAAAAGTGGATTCGGACTCTCAATTATTTCAATGTCACTAGAGATCTTAAACCTTCTAAATTGTATCATATACCTTAGACAAAAACATATTTTTTTGTCCTTCCTTTTTCCTAGTTTGAATTTTTTTTCTTTTTATTGGAGAATTTTATGATGATGGTCATACAGGCTATACAGAATTGTTGCAATTAGTTGGAACGAGAATAAGAAAAAAAAAATTCTTTCGGAATTTGAAACGTGCAGGGAATATTTATCCCTTTCTGTCTTTATTATTTCCTTCGCTAGAGGAATGCAATATGTAGATGCAATTCTGAAAATCTATCTGAGTGTTATTCAACATACATAAACAAGATAGCATCAAGTGCATGTTCCAAACTAATAACCAGTGTATAGCTGTTAGGCTCGGAAAATAGCTAGTCAGGCATAACCGCACACCATATTGACAATTTATTTGTCTTAAGCTAGTCAAAGAGCTGATCAGTTTTATGAAGTTAATTTCTACCTCTTTTTAGATGCTATTATATATCTAAATATCACAATTCAGTGGTAATTCAAAGGGAAAACTCTGATTTAGTTTAGAACATCTGGAGTCAATTGGAGAGAAGTACTCACTCATCAGCAAGAATATACTATAGCAATGTTGTGTTGATTTAGTCAAATGTGAGAACTCTTCCTACCCATAGTAACTCGTGATACGAGGCTAGATATTGCAATAATTTCTATACTTTCGCCTCGTTTTTATGCTTCGACTTGTGATATTTGTTGGTAGTTTGAATGAAATTGTTCTTATTTGGTGTGTTCCACGTTGTAGGAATTATTTTGATGACATGAAGTGTTCGTGGAGCAAAGTTTAGTGAAAACAAGGGTTTTGAAGTCTGAGTAGAAGCACGAGGGTCGATCGAACCAAGGCGTGGAGGAAACACAAAGAAAAATTGAAGTCCCAGGAAAATTGGCTTATGGCAACGCACTGTGCAATGCATTATGCGCCGCCGTAGGCCAATTTCTGCAAAAGTAAAAAAAAAAAAGAACTCTCAGTAAATCGACCCTACGGCACCGCACTGTGCAATGCGCTGTGCGGCGCCGTAGGTTTAGAATCCTGATTATTTTGGATTTTCAATTTGTGTGGGTCTATGGGACCGGTATAAAAGGTCTAAAACACGTCCCAAAACACAACTTTTGACCTGGAGAAGAGCAAAAGGAGGCTGGAGCTTGGGATACTTCAAGAACACAAGAGTTTTTCTTAAATTCTTCCTTCCCTTTTTATAATTTATTTCTTCATGAATTATCTTGACATGAGTGTTATGAACATGAGTGGCTAAATTACCCATTCTAGGGTTGATTGAACCACTCCAATACTTATGTGTTACGAATTATTGCTTTAATGTATGAAACTTGTTAACCTTCCTATCTAAGTGTTTATGATTTGTATGCTATTGATTGGTAGAGCTCCCAATTGATTGTGCCCTCTATTCTTATGCATCTAGGGATAGATTCATGAGCTAGGGTTAAACACTTAGCAATATTTCAACCTAAAACAAAGGCATTACTTAGGTTGTCAAAAAGGTGATTTGTGACCATTGACCCCGATTGTGAACCATACTTGTAGTCCTACGTATCTTCATTAATTAATTGAAAAATTAGTTAGTGAAAGTTACAATGATTTACACGAGAATGAATAGTTGTGAATTTGGAGCAAGTGTTCAATAGGAAGAAACAAGTGGAATCCATTAATGCATTGCTCTAACACATGAGTAGGAGTTGGGTAGATCAATTCTAGGCTTCTAGACCTTTGAATTAATCTATTTCTTACTACTTTGCTATTTACTTTATCATCAATAAGTTATTACATTAAAACAATCATAAAAATATAAACTTTCGAAGTTAATTGATTAGATAGGTTAGTTAGATTAGCAACAAGATTTCGAGTGTTCTCTGTGGGATTCGACCTCGGGACTTTAAATACCGAGCTATATTTGACGCGACCGCTTAGTCCCTTTTATAGGGCGTATTTGGGCGTGATCAAATTTTGGCGTTGTGTTGCCGGGGGAACACGGTGTTATTTAGTTGTTAAGATATCTAGTTTATTTTTCTATTAACTTCACTCTTATCATCTTGATCTCGTTTCTTTGGTGTTTACAATTGAAAGTTCAGATCCCGAAGAATTCAGGATGGCTCAAGATTTGGCTCTTAATGCGTTCGCGCAACCTGTGGCTGGGAATTTGGCGTCTGCTATTCAGCTTCCAACATTCGAGGCATAAAATTTTTACATTACCCAGACGATGGTGGCTTTGCTTGCTAATGCTGGTTTATTTGCAGGTAGAACTACTGATGATCCTCAAAAGCACTTGAAAAAGTTCGTAAGAATTTGTGAAACTCAAAAACAGGCTCGAGTGCCAGCAGAGGTTGTGAAATTGATGTTGTTCCCGTTCTCGCTAATGGAAGATGCCACTGATTGGTTGGACTCGTTGCCAGTTAATTTTATTACGTCATGGGATGACTTGGTGATAATGTTCATGAAGTAGTTCTTTCCACCCAATAAGACTGCCAAGCTTGTTGATGAGATACTTATGTTCAGGCAAACCCCGCCTAGAGACTTTGCCAGAAGCTTGGGAGAGATTTAAAAGTTATTTGAGAAAGTGTCCTCATCATGATATTCCTGACCAAATGCTGGGGCAAAGGAACTACATGGGCATGAGAGATCAAATTAAGGGTACTTTAGATGCAGCAGCTGGTGGAGCATTTTGTAGTAAAACATTTGCTGAAGCGAAGGCCATGCTTGATGTGATGGCTCAAAACTCAGGTTGGCTTAGAAGAGATGCATCTGCTAGCCTAGGTACGAGTGCTTTAGTTATTGGTACTACTTCTGCAATGGAAGAACAGATGTCAAAGTTGCATACTACACTTGATGTTGTGTCATAGCAACTAAACGAGAAGATGCTGAAACCTGTTAACCAAGTGGACTCATGGGCTCAGACTCAAGTCCTCGATCCTGGTAATTTTTCTGATGCTGATTTGCTTGCTGATACTGAAGATGTGAACTTCGTCAATTATGGGCATTGCCAGCAATACAATCAATAGGGTCAATTTAGGCGAGTGCAACAACAAGCAACTTTACCCCTGCAGCAGGCGAATGATATAGTTGAGATTAAGACTATGGTGCAGGCTATGATGGGATCTAATAAGAATCTTCAAGACTAAGTTGCAGCACATGACACTGCTATAAAGGGTATGGAGACCAAGTTGGGACAATTGTCCTAATGCTTTAAATAATAGACCTCAAGGTGCTTTGTTGTGCGACACTCTAGTGAATCCTAAGGATCCAAATCCTTATCAATTGATGGCAGACACTTTAAGGAATGACAGAGTCTTAGACAAGGAGCAAGAATTAGCTAAAGGAGCACTACCTACCATGCCAAATATTGGGCCTGCTGACGACTCTACCAAACTGGCTGTCAATGATCATGCTGAGAAAGAGATCACTTCAAAACCTGTCCCTGGTACTGAGAAGGTAATTGCTAAAGAACCTAATATAGAATCCGATAGGGTGGTTGAACAAGGTAAAGTGCCAAGGGAGCAGAACTCCAAGGCAAAAACACCACCACCTCCTTTTCCTCAAAGGTTGGCAAAGCAACAAAAAGGTTTGAAATTTAATAAGCTTTTTGATTTGTTAAAACAATTGAAGCTTACTATGCCTTTCATGGAAGTTATGCGAGAGGTCCCTGGATACGCTAAATTGTTAAAAGACCTTTTGTCTAAGAAGGTTAACTTTAATGAGGTAGAGATGGTCGAGTTGAATAAGGTGTGTAGTGTTGTCATCACAAAGCCTGTTGCTAAAAAGAAGCAAGATCCTGGTAGTTTTACAGTCCAGTGCTCGATTGGTGATCTCACAATTGGTAAGGCCTTGTGTGATTCTAGTGCAAGAATTAATCTGATGTCGCTGGAAGTATACAATAAGTTGGGTTTGACCGGCATGAGAGAGACTTCAATGCGAATCCAGCTGGTAGATAGAAGACAAAAGCACCCCGTTGGAATAGTTGAGGATGTACTTGTGCATGTGGGTAGTTTCATGTTTCCATTAGATTTTGTGGTTCTTGACTGCCCCGTTGATAAAGATGTTCCAATTATCTTAGGCCGTCCATTATTGGCTACTGATAGAGCAGTGATTGATGTTGATAAGGAAAATATGACCTTGAAGTTGTATGATGAAGAAATAGATGTTGACATTGGAAAAATGCTGAAGGGACATTGTGATGATGTGAATTGTTCGTGGGTGCATACATGCGAGCTTGGATGAGCCATGGGTTGAGTTGATTGAAGTCGTGCCACGACTATAACTAAGCCGCTTCTCGGGAGGCAACCCGTAATTGTATTAAAAAAAATAAAACAAAAAAAATATTAAAAAAAATCTTATTTTTTGAAGGATATTACATGGTGAGTTTCTTGGTTTTGCAGGTTTTGACTGGTTTGAAGTCCTAGTGTGGGGTGCTTGAAACCTCGTACAATTGGTTGAGGATGTCCTGCTTGAGGGAATTATGAGTACCTCGTGCCCTAAGGAAGCTTACAATGATGTTCTTCGGGCTTAGAGCCCCAGTGAGTTTCTCTATCACCCTTAGTTTTATTTTTAATGCATTGAGGGCAATGCATGATTTTAAGTATGGGATGGGAGTCTTCTTATTTGTATTAATAATCACCTTTGGTTTTTCTTTGTGCATCGGTTCTTTTCCAAAGGAAGTAGTTTGAATCGGGTATAGGTAGATTTTTTTGTTAGGATTGGAGTGTAGTAACTGGATGAGATAGTCTTGGCTCCACTTTGACTAGTTTTATATGGATACTTAATTTGGGGTATGTGAACTTCATGCATATATTCTATCATAATTAACTTGCCTTGAGAAACACTGAGTGTATTATTTGATACCTATGATCATGATGTTGACTCTAGATTTTCTTGAGAGTTTGCTTGTGTTTGTTTTTTTTTTAAGAGCGCGAATCGAGCCGTTTTGAGTAGGTTATGTGCCATGTGTGAGTGAGGATTTCGTTTTCTCTATGTTTAATACTCGATGTCTAGAACTTGTCCGGTGTGTGTGCAAAGCAAAATGAGAAGTTTGCTCGGTTAGGAAGTGATATAGTCATTTCCTTCATAGCCAATTTATTTGAAGCTTCAGAATTAGATGTTTACCGGTAAAACTTTGACCCTAGCTAACCCTTTTTGAGCCTGTAGCCTTTTCTTTGATAGCCATTGGGATTCCTGTTTCTTGTGCTAAATAATTGCGAGTTTTACTTGTGGTGTTATGAGCCTGAAAGGCTAGTTAATAAAGTGAAAGAAATTATGGTTGTTGGAGGAAGACAAAAGGTGCTTAGGAGGATACTATTTGGAGGGATTTACTAGAAAAAGAAAAGGAAAAAAAATGATTGTTTGAGATATTGTGCAATTATTGAAATATGAGGGAAAAAAATTGAGTTAGAAAAAAAAAGCAGTCCTTATTATTAGCTCCTACCTTTGCTTAAAGAAAAAGGTCGGTGAAAGTTGACTCTGTGATGATAAAAGAAAGATTGGTTGGGAGAAAAAATATTTGAATAAATTGTGGTGTATTAAATTGCTTGGGGTTGTTAGTCACTATTACCTAAATATATCATACCCATCCCATTGCCTACATTACAACATAAAGAAGTCCTAATTGATCTTAGCCGAGTAGGTGGACATTAGTCGAGTCCTACACTAAGGGCAAGCTTATGGTACATTTTGTGTTGCATGTGAGTTCTTTTTTGAGAGTGAGTGTTTTATCTATATGTGAACTTTTTGTTCATGACCATTCTCTTGTGTGAATTCCTTCTCTAATATTTTAATTGATTGTGAGGGCACATGATTTACAAGAAGCGAGCTCTTTTATTAGTCTCTTGAATAGAGTGAGTACTTTCATGACTTATTGCGTGAGTTTGGAGTTGATATGGGGTTGGGAGGTTGATTTGGTGCACTTGATGGTTTTTAAATATTCTTGGCATGGATTTCGTGTGAATAAAGCATAATGAGTGCATATGCAACTTGTTAAGTGCCTATATAAACCCAAGTCATTGTGTGAGTGGTTTTGATATGTCTTGAGTTCAAAGTATAAGTTGCTCGAGGACGAGCAAAGATTTAAGTGTGGGGTGTTGATACGAGGCTAGATATTGCAATAGTTTCTATACTTTCGCCTCGTTTTCATGCTTCGACTTGTAATATTTGTTGGTAGTTTGAATGTAATTGCTCTTATTTGGTGTGTTTCACGTTGTAGGAATTATGTTGATAACATGAAGTGTTCGTGGAGCAAAGTTTAGTGAAAACAAGGGTTTTGAAGTCTGAGTAGAAGCCCGAGGGTCGATCGAACCAAGGCGTGGAGGAAAAACAAAGAAAAATTGAAGTCCCAGGAAAATTGGCTAACGGCAACGCACTGTGCAATGCATTATGTGCTGCAGTAGGCCAATTTCTGCAAAAGTAAAAAAAAAAAAGAACTCTCAGTAAATCGACCCTACGGCACCGCACTGCGCAATGCGTTGTGCGGCGCCGTAGGTTTAAAATCCTGATGTTTCAATTCCGACTTTGTTTTGGATTCCCGATTTGTGTGGGTCTATGGGGCCGGTATAAAAGGCCTAAAACACGTCCCAAAACACAACTTTTGACCTGGAGAAGAGCAAAAGGAGGCTGGAGCTTGGGATACTTCAAGAACACAAGAGTTTTTCTTAAATTCTTCCTTCCCTTTTTGTAATTTATTCATTCATGAATTATCTTGACATGATTGTAATGAACATGAGTGGCTAAATTACCCATTCTAGGGTTGATTGAACCACTCCAATACTTATGTGTTACGAATTATTGCTTTAATGTATGAAACTTGTTAACCTTCCTATCTAAGTGTTTATGATTTGTATGTTATTGATTGGTAGAGCTCCCAATTGATTGTGCCCTTTATTCTTGTGCATATAGGGATAGATTCATGAGTTAGGGTTAAACACTTAGCAATATTTCAACCAAAAAAAAAAGGCATTACTTAGGTTGTCAAAAAGGTGATTTGTGACCATTGATCCCGATTGTGAACCATACTTGTAGTCCTACGTATCTTCATTAATTAATTAGAAAATTAGTTAGTGAAAGTTACAATTATTTACACGGGAGTGAATAGTTGTGAATTTGTAGCAAGTGTTCAATAGGAAGAAGCAAGTGGAATCCATTAATGCATTGCTCTAACACATGAGTAGGAGTTGGGTAGATCAATCCTAGACTTCTAGACCTTTGAATTAATCTATTTCATACTACTTTGCTATTTACTTTATCGTCAATTAGTTGTTACATTAAAACAATCATAAAAATATAAACTTTCGAAGTTAATTGATTAGATAAGTTAGTTAGATTAGCAACAAGATTTCGAGTGTTCTTTGTGGGATTCGACCTCGGGACTTTAAATACCGAGCTATATTTGACGCGACCACTTAGTCCCTTTTATAGCGCGTAGTTGGACGTGATCAACTCGCAAGTCTGGTTCTCTGATTAAGGGCTTTGGACCTGGTTGTTCCTTTCCTTTTCTCAACATAAATTAGATCCATTTAGTCCTTTTTGTCTAGCCCATTCTTGTTGTTCAGCTGAACTGTAGGCCTTGAAGGTCCAAATTTGGTTTGATCATGTTTGCTATTAAACTAATCCACATAATATTTTGGGATATAAAACTTTGCCTCCTTATAATTTTTAGAGGCTGAAAAGATATACTTGTATTTATGCAATATAAAATTAGAAATTCCGATAGGAAACTTCAAAAGACCATCATTAGTTGTTCGTGGATCTCCTAGTACACTGTTTTCCTGGTTTAGTTAGGTGCACGTTTATTATTTAAAAAAAGAGTTTTTTTACATATATATATATACAAATTTGACCCCCTTAATTACAAAAAAAAAAATAGCAATAATTTTCAAATTACAAGGCATAGCAACATTTTCATCAGCTGGTCTTTTCATCATTAGATACCATTTATTTTATGGTAAGGCCCCCAAAAAAACTATAGGTTCAAGACGCTAGAATTTTTTTGGAATGATTTCATTAAACGAGATTTAACCGTCTGAATATTGATGGAATTTCTATTTAATCTGGCAGCCCTCCATAGATCTGGAGCTTACATGCACCTACCGAATGAGGAAGATGAGGAAAATCTGAAGTGGCTTCACATTTTTAAGTATATTTTATCTTCTTTGTGTTGGATTTGCTTGGTAGTTTTATTATAAATAATAAAAAGATGAAATAATATTGTTTGTCATTTTTAGTATATGTTCGGGTGATTGTTAATCTTTATTTTGTAACTATCATTTGGTTTGCTTTTCCCAATAACCCCTAATCCCTTATAAGTTAATAACAGACCTTAACGTGCTCTCAAGTAATGTATTAACTTATTTTCTGCTGTTTGGTACCATCTCAATAAAAAAAATTCTATTGTAATTTCGATACAGTGCCGAAACACTGCAGTCCCAACACAGATACAGTGCTGAAACGATGCAGATACAGTGTTGAAACGATACAGAAACAGTTTGAAACAACACAGATACAATACTGAAACTATGCAGAAACAATTTGAAACAGCGCAGATACAGTGCTAAAACAATGCAGAAACATCACAGATACAATGCTGAAATAATGCAGAAACAGTTTGAAACACCGCAGATACAGTTCTGAAGCGATACAGAAATAACACAGATGCAATGCTGAAACGATGCAGAAACAGTTTGAAACAGCACAGATACAGTGCTGAAACGATGCAGAAACAGTTTGAAACATCGAAGATACAATGCTGAAACGATGCAGAAACAACGCAGATACAGTACTGAAACGATGAAGAAACAACACAGATTCAATGATGAAATGATGCAGAAACAGTTTGAAACATCGCATATACAGTGCTGAAACGATATAGAAACAGTTAGATATAGTGAAATTGGGGAAATGGAAGGATTAAAAGTGAAATTGGGGGAAATGGTGGGAGGAAAATTGAAATTGGGGAAAATGGGAGGAGGAAAAGTGATATTGGGGGAAATAGAAGGAAGAACATAAGGGTTTGCTATGTTATGAGAAAATATTGCTATATTTTTGCTATGTTTTGTAATTAACTTTTTCTTTCCTCTATAATGGGTAATTTTACTAAAATATTGCTATGTTTGTAAATAATTTCTAAAACTTGTACTTTTATATAAAAATCTCTTTAAAAAATCCTTGTGGATATAAATCTTAATATTTTGGTAAAATAATACTACATAACCATCTAACCACCTATATATATTTTTAACTCTTTTTTTTCTAAAAAAAATACCTAAAATAAACACCCAACCGCATCCCCTAACTTTTGGTGGTTATCCCCTTTCTAGGGTTTATGGTTTCCTCCTCCTCTTCTTCTTCTTCTTCTTCTTCTTCTTCTTCTTCTTCTTCTTCTTCTTCTTCCCGCCGCCGCCCCTCTTCTCTCAGGCCACCTTCTGCCTTTATCTGATGCAGCAAGCTCCGACCACCTCATTGCTCCGTCCACCTTGCTGCTCGTCTGCTTCGTTGCAGATCTACTTCGTCGCTCCACCGAATCGTTGGTGCTCCGTCGGAGTGCTATTGCATGCTGCTCCGCCGCTGCGATTTACTCTTTTTCATTTTTTTTTTAAATTTTTGTTGGAAATTGTATACACAATTTTATTACATTAAAATGTGTATACACCATAAAAAAAGTGTGTATATATTGAATAATAGGAAAAGTTAGTGTATACATTGTGTATAACTGAGAAAAATAACTATATACACAATAAAATTGAATATAAACACTATGTATACGTGAGGAGACCGTTTGTATATGCTATGAAATTATTTGCATACACAGTGTATTAGTTTTGTGTATACTTGCTATAAAATGTTAGGGATATTGAAAAATAAAGAGAGTGGGTTGACTGGTTGTTTTAGTACTTATCGCTAAAACTTTTTTATAATAATTTTTCTTGCAATTTACTTACTTAGATTAATAAACATATATTTTGTGTGATTTCTATTATATCGAAGGATAAATGTTTAGTTTTGAAATGTAGATATTTATCATTTATTTAGCCATTATTATGGATGTTAAGAGTAGTTTCCCAAAGGGAAAAATTAAACTTAGATGCATGAGAAGGAAATTGGTACTTGTTTTAGTAGATTATAAGTACTATGGTAGATAGCTGTGATCCCATCATCCTTAACTCAGCTCTCGTACTCGATCTCTAGGACGAAGTACTTTTTGTCATGAGCGTTTTACCCTATTATGAATGATCTTCCGGATCTAATCTCAGTTAGTTAAGCTAGTATTTCATGGATACGTGATAGGCGAAGAAATAAGAAAAAGTTACGATGTATGACTTTTAAGTATCTTAATTGCAAAATATAGAGATATTTTTCATACTTTATGATACATTGCAATATTTTTCAAATATACTACAAAACATAATCTAAAAAAGAAAAAAAGGGTAAACAAAACTGTCTTTTCCATCCTATCCCTCATCTTTCTACCAAAACCATAGCTTTTTTACCACCACTGTCGCCGGGAACCTTGCCCGATGCTACTGCATTCTTCTACTAGTAGTAAATCTGCTCCAACTGCCAACCTCGTCATTGTAGTAAATCTGCTCCAGCATTCTTCTTCTGGTAGAAGGAAGATGCTATCAGGTCTTATATCGTGTATTGGTGCTCGTTGCTTCTTTCATTCAGGCAAGAAGACAACTGTACTCGTTGCACTTTTCCTTTTCTTAGGTGAGGCAACACCGTGCTTTTTTCTAATGAGACAAATGTTGAGGACAATGACAGAGCTCTGCCGTTCTAGATCTGCTCCGACTATGAAGATTAAGTGTCGATCTGCTCCAAATATAAAGAGATACGAAATGTATCTCAACTGCATTCCACGTGTATATGAAATATATGTCATGCATATATGAATTGTATCTCATTAAAATCACATGTACAGTAATTGTATCTCTTTTGTGTATATGTATAAAGCCTTCTTCTTCTCCTTATTTTTTCTTTCTTTTTATGGTGGTTATTGTATTTTGGTGGTGGTTTAAAGGTGGAAGGATTGTATGTTCATCGAATCTTCATAGTATGCACAGTGTATTGCCCTATGAATCACCGTACAAACAAATGAGATAAACAAGAAATACAAGTTATATAATTACATATACAGTACAATATACATATATATTAATGTATAAAGGTAATGGAAGTAAAACGTTGTTGGTGATCGGTGATTAGCGGCAGCCGATGACGGTGGCCAGACGTGGCATACGACAGGGGGTGGCAAGGGGTAGCTGGGGGATGTAGAATTTTTTTCACCTTTTATGTATATTTGGAGACAGACCCCAAAGTCGAAAAGTTTCAGGTTGAGCATGACTAAAACATAGTATATGGAGAACAAGTTTAGTGACACATCATATGATATGAAAGTGAGGATTGATTCACAAGTCATCTCTAAGAGAGGAAGCTTGAAGTATCATGGGTCAATAATCCAAGAAAATTGAGAAATTGATGATGATGTTACACATCGTATTGGAGCACATTGATGAAATGGAGGCTCACATCTGGTGTCTTATGTGATAAGAATGTGCTACCAAAACTTAAACATAAGTTTTAATTATAAAGTGGTTGTTAGACCGGCTATGTTGTATGGGCAAAGTGACCAATCAAGAATACCACTTTCAGAAGATGAAAGTAGCAAAATAAGGATGTTTAGATAGATTTGTGGGCATATTAGGAGAGATAAAATACATATTGAATATACGGGGCAAGGTAGGAGTAGTCTCTGTGGTGGACAAGAGGCGGAAATTGAGGCTGAGATGATTGAGGCATGTGAAAATGATGAGCACATATGCCCTAGTAAGGAGGTGCGGGAGGTTGATAGTAATTGGTCTTAGGAAAGGTAGACATATACTAAAGTAGAATTGGATAGAGGTGGTTACACAAGACATGATACATCTATAGCTCACCAATGACATAAGCTTAGATAAGAGAGCATGAAGATCGAAGATTAGGGTTGAAGGTTAGTTAGTTGAACGATTTCTCTCTATTCAGTGTGAAAGCTTTCTTAGTATTTAGAGTCTTCTATTCAATGACTTTTAGAGTACATGCTTACTTTTATCCTCATCAATGTTATTGTTCTTTTATTATCTTATTGTTCTATTTTATGACTATTATTATTATTATTTTTATTTAGCTATTTTTACTATTTTTGTTGTCAATACTTTCCTTCCTCCAATATTTTCATCTTAGCTATTTATTTTTGTATTTTTCAATCTTGTTTTCAAGATAAATTTTTTTAAGCCGAGTCTTGAAACAGCTCCTCTATTACACAATTACATAAAGTTTGAATAGTTCTATTTTATTTATGTAAAGTAGTCTCTAACATTACACAATTATGTTAACGACCAAGAAATAAACATACCAATGCTATTATCTCCCCAATGGGAAAAAAAAAAAAAAGCTATTATCCCCCAACCCAATTCAAAAAGTATACACGGCAAAGCATATTGTACAACACATACACTGCACGTATCCATCTTGTATAAATCCAAAAATTTTCTTACAACACGACTTGCACATTTCCCTGCAAATTACACACCTCACCCCCCAACCTCTGCTCCCCCATCTCCGATCACCGTTTTCCCCCTTTCCCTCTGAAAACCAGCCGGCAAAAATGTCGCACGGAGACACAATACCTCTTCACTCCACATCCCAATCGGACATCGACGAGATCGAAAACCTCATCTATTCCAATCCTTCTACAGTTCTCCCAGCTCGTCCTCCCTCCCCACCACGTGCCGCTGCTACAATCCCCGTTTCCTCTTCCCCCTTCATGCCTTCCAATCTCCGCCCACCCCCTCCCCCTCTCACCAAACCCTCCAATCACAAACCGACACCTGTCGTCCCTTCCGTTTCCGCTCCTCCCCCTCCATTACCCCCTTCATCGGGTCAACCCAACATTTCTGCTACCGGGTTCGGATCCCCGCCCAATACGCTTACGGAGCCCGTTTGGGATACCATTAAAAGAGATCTGTCCAGAATTGTTAGTAATTTGAAGCTTGTTGTTTTCCCTAACCCGTATAGAGAAGATCCTGGGAAAGCGTTAAGGGATTGGGATCTGTGGGGCCCTTTCTTCTTCATTGTTTTCCTTGGTCTCACTTTGTCTTGGTCTGCCTCTGTTAAGAAGGTACATTTCTATTTAGTCGGTGTCGTATATTTACACTGTCGGATCATAGTGTTGGGCTGTTTAAATTCTAGATCCGCCTTTCAAGTTTAATATGTTAAACTAACTTGTGTATTATATCTTACATTAGCAATTTTGAGTTCTATAGAAATGTGTTCAAATTGTAATGTTTTAATGGCTGTAAATATTGAAGTCGAGCTAAACACTAATACTTATAATGTAATGAGTTTAAGTTTTGTACACTGATGTTTTACACTGTATAGTCTACCAAGTGGTATTTATCGGTAACCCTTCACGAAAAGTGGGAATTGAGATCTGGAAAAATAAGGTAGGCTACCTATTATAACATGTATATGTGACTTGATGGTGTAGTAAACTATGCACACTGTTGGTGCACAGAATTTAAATTTATAATGTAAGTAGTTGCTCTGTTGTATTTCGTATGATGGTGATTAACCAAATATGAAGCTCAATAGGGGCGGATGTAGGGTAATACTTACAGGTTCATCTGGACCAAGTAGCTTTAGCTCTATTTGTGTTAAAAATTCCACTAGATTAGAATGAATATTAGATTTCGAACCAAGTATAAACCAATGGGCTGTGGCAGAGTTGGAAGTTGAACTTATACTGTTCAAATCGTAGATCCACCTATGAAGTTTAATTACTTCAATGAAGTGTTGGCTGAATATATGTTGTTAAATGATTCCCAATTGAGGTGTTAGTATCGCTTCCATAGAACAAAATCTCCATACTCCACCAGCAACAAAGAACTTGTTACTGATCTTATATGCACCAGTTTGCAGGAGATAAGTAATAGATAAATATAATATCTTGTGGAAGGAAATAAAAGATATCCATTGTTGATGTGCCTTTAGGACCTAAAATAATTTTGACAACCAACAGATATACGCGCCTCACTTTGTTTTCCAATGAAAGTCTGAGCGTCACCATCTTACCTGATTCAGCTTATTCCACGGTTGACAAGTACATAGTTATACTTTCGTAGGTAAATGACTAATTTTAAGAGGAAACCCTTGATATCCTTATTGCGGCAAGAATTAGAAATTGTATTACCGGGACAAAATGAATCAAGGAACGTGTCAAAAATCATCAAAATACCGTTAAATAATTGACACTAAAGCTCATGAAATAATTAATAGTAGTGCCTTTGAGTACATATAATCCGTTGTTTTAATACTCAGTTAGGCAGCTGTTGTTACTATCTCTTGGAGCAACTCCAATCAAGATCGTTACTCTTCTTCGAGCTATATGCTGCATCGATTTTTCTCTTTCACACTCAGAGCACTCAAACGAGTATGTTTTTCAAACCTTTCCTTTTGCTTCTTTAGGTTACTTCAGGTTCTGATTCTTGCAAAGTGCTAACGCACTGTTGCATGCAGTTCCTGTCTAGGGCCCCATATGATAATATGAATTACTCTAGTCAACTTCTTAATTCATCTTGGATTTGAACCCATAAGCTTGGTTCTCAAAGTTACTATCCTCCAGCTAAACCAATTGAGTTAACTCATTGTGCCATTAAAACCACTTGTTGGGTTCCTTACACGAAAAAGCCGCACTAGTTAAGTTATGCATTTCAACATCCTAAATTTTTTATGAGCCACTGATCCTTTGACAAATCTTAAAGAAAATTGTATAATGCTTAAATGGTAATGCGGTCTTACAGTTAGGAACAACAAAGGCAAATGTAAGTTAGGAAGAGGGTTCAGTAAGAACTCTTTTATCATGTGGAAAGAAACTTGAACTTTTCCTGTTGAAAAAAGAACCTCGAACTCTTCTGGTTCATTTAAATCTACAGGGTAGAGAAGAACCTACACTTTAGAGTGCATATCGGGTATAAAATAGAGTCCTATCCTCGAAATTGTTCAGTTTCCATGCACCTATGTATACAGTTTTTATTCATGTCTAAATGGACCTTTTGCAGTTGTTTTTGCATCTATCTGACATGGCGTGAGAAGTTAACTCTCTTTTTTCTCAATAAGTAGAGAAGTTATCTATCTAGTTTGACAACAATGTTTCTGTGACGCAAGGACAAACCATGAGGAGGTTGTCAAGTGGAAATGTTGCTTGTCTAGATACTGTAGTTTTTCTCAGATCAGGCTGCATGACATGTTGGCTTGTTCTTTAACCAGGTCGACCAGCTCTACAACTTTTAGTGCCATATCTTCCAAAACCAAGTTGTGATTTAAGGCCTCCGCCCAATCCCGAATGCATATTTTTTCGGGTTCATCTTCAATTGATGTTTTCTTAACCTTTCGAAGACCTTGCGTCAATTTTCGATGTGGTCGGTTCTTTCTTTTGAAAAGACTACCAAATCTCTATTTTACTTTATCTATTGTACTTCATTTAGTTGCCTCTCTCTGTGTGCGTGTGTGTGTGTATAGCATGGCCTGTTATATAGCCGAGACAAACTAGATTGGGTTTTTCTCTTTTGTCATACCTTATGAAAAAGAACTGCTTGGATCAAGACTTATGTGATTGATTCATTGGTTGATGTGCCTGTGGTTTGAGTGGCTTACAGACTCACAATGATTAGCATGTGGATTCCTGACTAATGGATTCATTTTTCTTTCTTCGTTCTTTACATCTTATTCCAGTCTGAGGTTTTCGCTGTTGCATTTGCTCTGCTGGCTGCCGGTGCTGTCATCCTGACATTGAATGTCCTGTTACTGGTAATGACAGTTTCTCTACCTATCTCCTATAAAAATAATAAGGGAAACAAGGGTATAAGCTGAACCAAGCTATCTCATGTAACTAGCAATAGCATAGATCATTTTTTGGATTTTGTCAGCTCCTTGTCAATAGTTAAAGTATTTGAGCTGGCAATAATCTCTCTTTTGTGATCTTTGCATATGCTTGATGCTATTAATGAAATTTCTTCTTATTTCATTTTAAAAAAAAGAAAAAGAAACACCCTAAAGATGTGTGTGCTTGAAGATATTTAGGCAGTTACTAGACATATAATAAAGATGCAAAGATATTTTACTTGGGGGGGGGGGGGGGGGGGGGGAGCGCGTTAGTGCTTATATACCCAAGGAACCCAGTTTAGAGGCACTTGTCAGAAAATGAAAACCATTTTATTGGGACTTGTGAGGAAAAGAACCCATTTCAAAGTCTTGTATAAACAGAAACTTGCAGATTTCCTTTTTTACAGTTCTAAAGGAGAACAGAATTAATGTAAATGATGCCTCTATTACTTTCAGATGGATTAACAATTTTGAACTGCAGGGTGGTCACATAATCTTCTTCCAAAGTCTCAGTCTGCTGGGGTACTGTCTATTCCCACTTGATGTTGGTGCCCTTATTTGCATGCTGAAGGACAACGTCATATTGAAGGTGGTTGTGGTATGTGTTGCACTAGCTTGGAGCTCTTGGGCTGCATACCCCTTCATGAGTACAGCTGTTAACCCTAGGAGAAAAGCTCTTGCCCTGTATCCTGTAGTTCTCATGTATGTATCTGTTGGATTTCTCATTATTGCGATTGATTGATGTCTGACATGCCTATCGTATAAAAGAAGCATGAAGCTGATAAACTTACATTCAAGTAGGAATATAATGTTGTGGACATTTTGATTACCATATGAAATTTTGTTGATAGTCTTTGTTCTGCCTCTGATATTTCACAGTTTGTACTGATTCCGACAGATATTATATACATCTAGTTGTATCTGGTATTATTAACTGATTTTTTTTTTTTTTTTTTTTTGCGTGCACTTCAACATTGAGGTTACCACTACTTACATGTAGCTTAGTGTATTTTGTGATGTTCCCCTTATTTCATTGGTATATATATATATATACCGCGATATAAGTAGACTGACTGTGATAGACTATATTTTTTAATACAACGAAGACTTGGTAGATCCAACGTGATGGTTGTAAGGTTTGATTCAGGGGAATCTCTGGGCAGAACTTCCGCTGTTGGATAATTATCCCCCCTCCTTTAGCCCAAGGTTTCGTGCTTAGAAATTGTAAATGTTGATGATCTATGAATATGGCTAATTGGCAAGTTAATTGAGGACAGAGAAGTCCAAAGAAGAAAAAGAAAGATGTGTCAAATTTTGGACTTAGACTTCTGAAAAAGCAAGAAACAAGGATAGCAAGTTGGTCCCTGTTGAATAGTAATAAAATCGAGTGAATTTTATTAGATCTACTCAGTTGTAGTTAAGTATAAACTAAGAAATTAACGTGAAGGAATAAAAACTTCTCTATTTTCTTACGTGTTACACAATTTTCGTAGAATCCATGATCTGGACTTTGGCTTAATTCCCATGATTTGTAGTTTTGTCTATTTTCAATAAAGTCAACCACCTTTAAGTTGATATATATGGAAAATAAATAAATAAAGGATATGGCAGTACAAACTACGCGAGAAGAAAGAAGCAATAGATGCATAGTTCAGTAGAGTAGCTCGACGCTACGACAGGGTTATTTATGTTTGTCTGGTAGATATTCAGGCTCTTCTTTTATCTTCTTGCTGTAGTTCTTGGAATGAAAGTCAAGAAAGAGCACCAAAAGTGAGGCATTAAATGCAATACCGTAGCACCAGGCCCCAATTCCAGAGCACCCAAACTCAGTAGTAAAGTGATAATACAACATCACAGCTGAACCTAGGAAGCCAAAAATGAATTGGACAATCTGACAGTCTGTGACGATCCTTTTCCACCATGGCCTTTTCCCTATTGCAGAGAGGAAATAATAGGCGTACATTAGAACATGAACTAAAGAATTGAGAATGACCGCAAAACCGAGCATCGACTCCGCAGCAGAGAGCCCGATATAAGCAAGAACAGTCACCATTGCATGGTGATAGACATGGAGCAATGGTGATAGACATGGAGGAACGAGAGGCGTCGCGAGCGTGAGCTACTGAGGATGATTAGAAGGGTATCTATGAATTCAATAATCTTGGACAGGTAACAAATATGAATCCAGAAGAACACTGGTCCATTGGAAGAAGTATGATTGGCGGGGAAGCAGACGATCCACTTCCAATCATTGAGAGGCATTTGGTAGAGGATAGAGAGGCTGCAGCCAATGACCATGACGAGAGAGAGGAGACAGAGATTGAGGCTGTGGATTGCTGTAATGTGGTGCCTTGTGGTGGTAGAGAGGCTAGGGAGGTGTGTGGAGAAGGGGATAGCTAATAGAGTGAGGAACAAGTAGATAGAAACTGAAAGTGTGATGAAAAGTAGGGAGGAACCAAAAGTTTGGCCCTGTTTCCACTCGAATTGGCTGATGATTGGGTGCTCAACAAGCCAGTAATGGATGCTGGAGTAAACATCCTCCATGTTTATGGAGATGAATAAGTGTTGTTTTGGACTTGTTAGTGAGCTGAGTCTAAATGGATTTTACGGAGTACTATATAGAGTTTCCATTTACATAGGAATTCCCGCGATTCATGTGCATGTGATTCAAGGATGCTAATTTATATGCTAAGTTGATGTACTTCTAAGGTAAGCAACTTAGATTAGATTGCCAATCCCTAGACCCTAACATGCCGAATGCGAGCAACCTTTATTGTTAAAGTTATAAAAATGGTTAATTACATAACTTAGCGTAGGACGTGTTGACTGAAGCTGGAGAAATTGTTCGAAATTGATGTTAGAAATGAGTCTTAGGATGTTGAAGTTGTTCAAACTTCAACATGAATATAAACTTTGGTCTATTCACATCTTTGGCGTTACCAATTTGTTTCGTATTTTCCCCTTCCATTAACAGAGCTTTAGCATGCAATGACGGGAAATCCATATGCCCAGATATCTTCGATAAAAAAAATATCCAGATGTATCCTTCAAATTGTGATTATGGTCTAAAGCTATCATTGTGGTAGGGGCCAAAGGCAAAAGCTAATGTTTATCCTAACGGTAGGGCTAATATTAGACAAACATCAATCACAACAAAGTTCCTCAATATAATTCTCAGACAGTTCAGGTAATCGAAGAGTGATAAATGTTAGAATTGGTTTAAACATATATCATTGAGATTCGATCATGGATCAAAACTCGCAATGTTGGCTAATATGATAGTAGAAAGTATTTCCATCTGAAGGATATTTAAGATTGATAACACATTTACCCTAGAAAGAGAGGCGTATTTATTTAGTAATTTGAATAAACTTTGGAATAAGCTAAATTCAACTCATATTTATGGAGCATTAGTTATTTGATTATTTACTTCCTTTCGCTTTCAAATATCAGTAAGGATTAGAGATAGGGATGTAAGGCAGTTGTCACCTAAACCGGAGTTAAGGAGGCACATTTTATAATCCTCCCATTTTCTTAGTTTAGCTTAAATACATCTTGTCCACATTTCCCATTGATATATATTTGAAACAAATCATTTACGGAAAACGTTGTTCTTAAGTGGACTATTTGTAGGATGAGTAGCTTTATGCTTATATAGTGTGTATAAATTCCTCAGCGATAACATTGAGTATGTTGTTGTTGTAGTGTGTATAAATTAGCAGAGCTGATATTATTAACATAACAAAAGATGGCAGATGAAGTGAGAATGGGTATAGTGACAACGTCGGTAGAGTATATTGTCAAGGAACCAAGTGAAATATAGCTGTGTTTACCGTGAAATAATGATCTATGCTTTCTTGAGACATTTAAGCCCCCCTCGTTTCTTTGCACCTAGCGTTGACAGGAGTAACTCAACCCTAGGTTATGGAATAGCATGGGAGTGTATGGTGACACAACTGGCTTGTTGATGAAGACGACTCTAACGCCGAACACACACACTCTCTCTCTCTCTCTTTGTGTATATATATGGATATAAAAGCACGGACTCCTAAACTTGAAAAGTTTAGTTACCTAACTACCCTTTCGAATAACCTAAATACCTTATATATTGCAAATATACAAATAAAAAATTGAATGGGAAAATGTGCTCTCCTAAAGGATGTGTTCTTTGGGTAGTAACAAGAGATTCCGTGAATAAAAATGACTCCATAACAGATTTTCTAAATCAAATCCAATTATGATACTCTTTTTACACCACAACAATGATAGTGAAAAGATACAATCGGAGCCATATCAGATGCTTCAGGAAAGAAACGATTTATTAATCTAAGAATTTATCTGGTGTCCTCAAATATGGTGAATTTGCCAGAACGAGATGGTAACGTTGCATTTGTATTTGCATTTGATAGATGTTAAGATTAAGAGTAATAAAACTTTAATATTTGTTATTGTGATTCTTTTGTTCGAATTAGATATTTCCCAATGTCATCGGAGAATGAAATGCAAATAATTATAAGCAAAGTGAGTGCCATACTTGCCGCACAATAAATAAAATGGCAGCAATGAGTTCGGACGGAAAAGGCACAACATTCGAAAGGATTGTGGTGACGAGTTATTTCAGATCCCACGCTGCCAAAATTCACAATGGTGCAGCCTTAATTTGACAATGGAACGATTGAATGACAAAAATCAGGTTTGCTTTCTTTACTCAGTTAATTATTTAATTATCTATCTTTTCTATGATTTATGAAATCTTATATCTATAAATATTGATAAGTGATCACGGATTTTGAAATGTATGTTAGGTGTTGGTATCACATATATGCACACAATGATTTGTTGTTCCATGCCAAATACGAAGAGTCCTAAAATGACATTGTACTGGTCGATTTCTGTTCGATCACAGTCATCGGTTTTGGTTTTATGAAGAAACATTAGTTGACTTCGGAGTCGTTGTGATCGGGAAAGAAATGGTTTCGTTCAATTCCATGATCGATTATGTGCTCATCGCGATCGGATATTTTCGAAGACAGCTTTCCAATGGATAACGCAGTTGTCCTTATCCCAAATTTATCGGAATGAATTTAGCGGATTCAGAGGAAGTGGGTTGAAACGTGCAACTATTGGAAGAGAAACGTGAGAGTGTGAAATTCTTCTAGAGTTGAAACTCTTCATCATTTCAACCTATAAATAGGTCTTTGTGCTCTGATTTGAAAGGCGATTATTGACACATCAAAAGCAGCACCATTCTCAAATCCTTATTCAGCCATCCAATCATTTTTGCTTTGTTCTTTCAGCATAGAATTATTATCGTCATTAACACAATCCTTGTATCAAATTCAGCCGTGGCTTGGTTCAAACGTGGAAGAAGGATCATCTCTTTCATTTGAAGCACCATCCTCCGACTCTTCAATACAATAAGCTTTTACCGCTTTAATTATTTCTGTCAATTGCTTTTTTTAAGTTGATATTTGTTTTATTTGTCGTTTGATTCATTCAATACTTCACTATTCTCAATCTTATCGATTTGTTGCCGTCATTCCGATCGCATAATTTAGTTCGTCAATCTGCTAATTGTTAACTAACCTCGAATATATTGTAGTCGTTTACTTTATCATATTAGTCGATCAAGTAAATTCGTATTGCTTTCGTTTGCTATCATATTACGTTCGATCGTCATCGTATTCATCATCATCGTTGAATCTGTTGTTGTCATCGTAATTAATTGAAACCGTGCATCTAATCAAGATGGAATCAACTTATCGTAATTTGTCTATTTGCTATTTATTTCGAATCAACATGTTCATACTTGCCTTCGAACTACCTATTTGGACTTGACATCGTTAAAATTATATCTGACATCGAGTTTGCATCCTTAGACAACGGTCGCCTTAGACTCAACTAAATATAAATTTAATTGTAAAACCTGATACATTTTTGGGAAATACAGACATAACTATGTTACATTAAGATCATGTGGAGTTTATTTAAATGATAAGTTGTGAAACAATATAAAGGTATTTAATTGGATGGATGACGTCTATAGTTAAAATTAATGTTATACCATGAAAATAAAATGATATATTTCGTAATAAAATGATATACTGTATATTTTGTTTAGATATCAAATTGTGTTAAAGTATTGACATACTTGCATAACTTTAATTTAGTGTCTCTTAGTTAGATAAGCGTAATTTTTTACTACTATGTGTATTATGCTTGAATGAGAAATGCGATTGATGTGAATCCGGAATTTCTGTAAACTCAATTCTGATATAATATTTAGGAAAACCTTTGTCTCCTATAGGGCTGAAGCTGTCTGAATAAAGGTAAATATATTTTCAGAAAGGATCAAAAGATAAAGGATGATTTAGGAATATTAAATCAAATTATCTTCAAATCAAAATTTCACAAACTTTATTTCATTCTCGAAATAATATATTGAGTCGAACATATCTTTTCAGAAAAGCTTTTCTCATAGATTTTTTTCAAAATAATACTTTGTAGAAGTTTTAAAAATATAAGTAATAGCACTATCTAATCATCTTAGCTTCAACAGACAAGTCACCAGATGAGGATATATCATATTGATTATATACTCTACTTGTACTTTGATTTGTTGTTTCATATATAATTATTAATTCAAAATTCTGTTAATTTTAAAGCTTATATTATTTTATAAGATTGTGTAGTATAGACTCGATATTCACGTGTGGCTATTTGGCAAATCTAATTGAGGACAAACAAGTCAAAACTTGATCTTTGAATCTTCATTAAGCAATAGAAAAAAATGATAGCTAGTTGGTTCTTGTAGAATAGTGAAAACAAGGAGAAACCGGTACTCTGTATCTCTTTCTATTACTCAATCAATTTAGTTTAATCTAAGAAATCAACATACAAGAAAATAATGACTTCTCTTTTTCAATTCTCATGGAATCCGTAGGGACTTTGGCCCAATTCTTCATGATTTGTACTACAACAAAAGGTTTTTTCCAGAGCATCCAAACTCAGAAGTAAAGTGATAATGCAATTAGAAAAGGATATGGAAGTACAAATTAATAGGAGAGCAGAGTTATTTATGTTTGTCCAGTTGATCCTTACGCTCGTTCTTGATGTTGTTGGCATAGTTCTTGGAATGAAAGTCAAGAAAGAGCACCAAAAGTGAGCCATTAAAAAAAATACCGAAGCACCAAGCCACAATCCCAGAGCATCCAAACTCAGAAGTAAAGTGATAATGCAGCATCATAGCTGAAATTGGAAAGCCAACAAGGAATTGGATGATTTGAGAGTTAGTGACAATCCTCTTCCACCATGGCCTTTTCCCTATTGCAGACAGGAAATAATAGGCGTACATTAGAACATGAATCGAAGAATTGATGATGACCGCAAGACCAATCATAGACTGTGAAGCATAGAGCCCGATATAAGCGAGAGCAGTCACCACTGCATGGTGATAGATGTGGAGGAATGAGAGGCGTCGCGAGCGAGAGCTACTGAGGATGATTAGAAGGGTATCTATGAATTCAAGAATCTTGGAAAGGTAGCAGATATGAATCCAGAAGAACACTGGTCCATTGGAAAGAGTATTGGCTGGCATGCAGACGATCCACTTCCAATCATTGCGAGGCATTTGGTAGAGGATAGAGAGGCTGCAGCCAATGACCATGACGAGAGAAAGGAGACAGAGATTGAGGCTGTGGATTGCTGTAATGCGGTGCCTTGCGGTGGTAGAGAGGATAGGGATGTGTTTTGAGAAGGGGATAGCTAATAGAGTGAGGGACAAGTAGATGGTAACTGTAAGTGTGATGAAAAGAAGGGAGGAACCAAAAGTTTGGCCCTGTTTCCACTCGAATTGGCTGATGGTTGGGTGCTCAACAAGCCAGTAATGGATGCTGGAATAAAGAGAATGCATGTTCATGGAGACGAATAGTGTAGTATTGGACTTCAAGTCTAAATGGATTTCTCTATCTGACAAACCAATTTAGGAAGTGGATATCTTATATAGAGTTCTATACTTTGGAATTTCCGCAATTCATGTCATCATTGCATTGATGCAAGGATGCCAACTTAAATTTTAAGTTGATGTACTTCTAGGATAAACAACTTAGATTATATTGTCAATCCCTAATGCGAGCAACTTTCATTGTTAACCTTTTAGAACGGTTAATCACAAAAATTTGCGTAGCAAAGCGTTGATAGAAGCTAAAAAGGAAAAAAACAAGATTATTTCTAATTGAAATTAAAAAGAGTATTTAAAAGTTAAAGTTGTGTTTCAAGAGGATCTTGGTTTAGTTCATTCATACTACTGGGTTACCAATCCGTTTTCATACTTGTCCTTACATTAAGGGGTCGTTTGATATGGTGTATTGCTTAGTTAATACTCCCTCTGTCCCATTTTGTTTGTTATACTTTCCTTTTTAGTCTGTCCCAAAAAGATTGTCATACTTCTAAATTTGGTAATAATTCAACTCCAAACTTACTTTTTGACTCATTTATAGCCACACATATATCCATGGCTTATTTTAGACCACAAGTTTCAAAAGTCTTCCTTACTTTATTAAACTTTGTGCCAAGTCAAACTATGACAAATAAATAGGGACGGAGGGAGTACATGTATTAGTACTTTTTTTCAATGTTATCCACTGTTTGGTAGGTTTTTTTAAGTTGGGATAACTAATACATGTATTAATTAATACACCAATTCAAGTACTATCTAATACCTAACTCACCATGGTATTAGTAATACCATGTTTACTAATACATGGATAAACAATGAAATGACTAAAATACCTACCCTCAAACCCTTGTTTTTAATACATGGATAAGAATTCAAGGGTATAATTGGAAATAAAACTTTATGCACTTTTAGACCAAACACAAGTTTAAGTTATACAATATTTATCTCAATTTTAATACAATGAACCAAACACATGACTTAAAACAATTAATGTATTATTAATACATGCATTACTAATCCCTGCATTATAATCCATGTATTGTTAATCCACGTATAACTCATTTCTCTACCAAACGATTCCTAGCTCAATGTAAAGTGGGTGGAGTATACTTGTTCAAATATTCCTGTCTCTTGTAAAAATGTTTTCAGTTCAATCTTATACGTCTTCTCCACATTTTCCAACTCATAGTAATTTTGTATTTGCATCAAATCATTTATGGAAAATGATCATAGGGTGAACCTTAGCAGCTTCTTGACCACTCTAATAGGAACGTCGCAGCAGCAATTATTAATTACGCATAAAGCACCGAAAAAGTTGGCTTGCACTTGATGCTTTAAGCATTTACTAAAACAATAGAGTATATACATCTCTCTATATAGGTTTCATTTTTTTAACAGAAGTTCTTATAAAATGACTGATTAATATGTCAATGAAAAATATATAAGAAAATAAAATACGAAAAACAATAAATCTCAAATATTAAAGATTGCTCTTCAAATTTATTGCAAGGATACATGATTAGGGGGACAAAATAAAACAAACTTAAATCGCTTGACTTATGGCTAATACTCCTCCTAAGATTAATTAAATCATGTATGCAACATAAAAGCACTGCAACAATTTTGGGAGATTCATTTCCACCATCCACTTGATGCCTCTCAGTGATTAATTTCTTATTTTTGTTTCCCAGTTATTAAATTGTAGAGGTGGTTGGCAAAAAGCTCAAGACATACTAATGCAGTAGTATTGCATATTCATTTGATATTAGAGTATCAAGAGTATGGGTGTCAAAGGGGCATACGGGTCCGGGTTTGGATTATAAAATTGTAATTCTACGGATTAGGAATTTAGATACGGGTTTTTAACGGGTCCGAATTTCGAGTAGAAAAAAATTACCGTGCAGATTCGGGTCTTAGCGATACGGGTATGGGTTCGGATCTTAACAAATCGGGTCTGGGTCCGGATTTTAATTTTATTTTTTAATAATATTAGTTTAAATGCTTAAAACAAATTAAAAAAAGAAAAAAAAAATGAATAATAGGAAAAACTCAAAGACTTACTTTATTGAAGATACTTTAACTATTAAAGTTCTGAACATTAAACTTCCAAATTTAAAAAGTGCAACATCAAAACTAGATAATGAAAATTTAAATTACAAATTTATATATACCTAATTCTTTGTGTAATTTCTTCCATGTCATCTTCCTCATGCTCCGGTGTAGGTGCCATTGATGGTGCTTGACTGTAGTCACTTAACAGAATTTCTCTAAGATTATCATCTTGTTCTAGTGAATCTTTAATTCCTTGGTTTCTTCGCTCCGATCTAATCCAGTCTCATAAACAAACTAGAACATCCAAAGCATTATTACCCAAAGAGTGGCGGGTATCGCCTATTATTTGTCTTTCTTGGCTAAATGCACTTTCTTATGCAACTGTTGAAACTGGTAACACAAAAACATTTCGAGTCATTGCTGCAAGAATCAGATATTGCTTTTCATTCTCCTTCACACCTTTCCTTTGCATGCCACGTACAAGTTTTATTACTCATTTTATTTTAACGGGTACGGATATATTTATTAATACTCAATAATTTTGACGAGTCTTAACGGATACGGGTATTCATTATGAAAAAAATACTCGTTTGGATAGGGGTAATTTAAGGGGTTTATGGGTCTGGATTTTTGCGGGTCCGGATTGAATCGGGTTTTAATAGGTCCGGGTTCAGGTTTTGACGGATAGGTGACACCCATAATCAAGAGACGTTGATGCATTATCAATAAGCTACTCTATACGCCGTACGTCAACCGTCATGATAGACTACTAGGTTGGGTGCAAGTTGAGCAGAAAAGAAGTTGATATTTCATGCTTGTGAATTGAATTCGTAATTAAACCACAATTAAGATGAGAAATTAAAATCTAGTAGTTAGGTCGGTCTAGTTTCCAAATTCCAAATAATCGGATTCCTTTTTTCAATTTTATGTATATATGTGAATATAGTGTTGTAGAAGCATGCCCATTACTATCTCAAGGTATCATAATTAAGAATCTATATCCTAATTTTTGGTTTGCTAATTTAAGTATCACCACAATAAATAAATATAGAATCTTACTGTTCTACGATAGAATATACTCCAATTTTTGGAGTATATGGTAACAAATTAAAACAATCAAAGTCCAACCAGAAAAATGTAGACACGTTTTAAGCGCTCAAATATCATATGACTTGAGAGTTAGAAGATCATGTTCTCAGTCTCTAGCTTTGTATGTTACTCTAGCTATATTTGAACTAACAAATAGCATAGAGCAACAGACTCTTGCAGCCGATTTCCGCTCACTTTGGTCAACAGACTTGTGACTGGTTTGATTTACATATATTAATTATGTGGAGAAGATAATTAAAATACACAAACTGTTTATGCAATATGGGACAAATTAAGGAAAAATAATGCTTACTGTTGGTCTGTTGGAGAGGTAGCGCTGTCGTTTAAGAGAGGTGACTACAGAGCCTAGACATGCAAGAACTACGGGACACGGCTGTATTTAAAGGGGTGGGCTGAACGTGCGGCTGAGCAGGTAGAGGTTTAGTAGAAGAAGGGGAAGTTTGGACGTTGCTGTGAGGGGTTAAGAGTTTTAGTAGGAGAGGAATTATTAGAATGAGTAAGAGCAGGACACATACTCTTACCTGGCACAGTGGAAGCAGCTGGTACTTGGCGTGGAAGCATGGATTCTACCGTTTTATTAGATGAAAAATCACCGAGGTCTCAAGCAAGGCTCCGAAGTGTAACACGAAGTCAACTCCACGAAGTAAATCCACGAGGAGAGGTCGCATGATTCTTCGCCTCGAGAAATCGTCTCAGGAAATGAGGAGAAGCGAGCTCAAAGTGTCGAGCTCGGAGAGAACGACATTGCAACGTGACCCCGAGCGGATGCAACGCCTCGTTAAACGAGGCCTGGTCTTTGTAACCATTGACCGTTGCTCTATCATTTAAGGGGAAGATCGTAAGTCAACCATGATCAAACGTGGAGTGATGACCATAAAGGCACTGTTATGATATCTATAACGTCATTTTTTCACTGATTATAAATAGGATTCATTTGTAAACAAACGGGATATGGAAAATACGATATTCAACTTATACTTTTATTCACTGTTCATTGTCTCGTTTATTTTTCCAAGCCTTTCATCTAGTTCAAACTTAATCTTAGCTCGAACATCGCTTTGATACAAGCAAATTACCAGTTGAACCCAATATAAATTCGATTTGTTGTCCTATCCCGATTTAGGCCAACACAAATTGGGGTCATCTGTCGGGATCTGGTAATAACGTTTATTCCAAAGTCTGCAGTTTCAACTTTCTACCAAAAATAAAAATGTCAGATACTGTCAATGATAACATTTCTATCCAAGTGCCAGATCAGACAGTGGGTGCCACCGAGACCAATGGTGGAATCCAACGAACAATTCAACTCTATTAATTGGGTTAACGCCTCCAAATGGATCCACTCCGCCAATCGGTTCCATACCTCCCCTAGGAGCATTTTCAGTCGATCCAACTTCCTCGAATTCTAGCGACCCCTTCCAACAGTTCATAGTAAACTCGCTACAACAAATGCGAGAATAGGCAGCCGCTCAAGCAGCCACACATGCTCAATTTAATGAGCAATTTCGAAACTCCTTGCAAGCTCTCACCGGGAATGGAAGAGTCCATTCCAACCTCGGTGATATTCCCTTCATGATGTTCAGTAGAGGAAATCCCAACGCCACTCCCATCGGAACCAACACGGGAGGTCTCCCAAATGGGATCGCGTCTGGGGTCTCGGGGACTGCAGCCCCCACAATGTCTCAAACAAGCGTCGCATACGACTTCGAAAAATAGAAGAAAGAGTTCGAGGCTAACATGGAAAAAGGGCTTGAAAACGTGCTAGGGGTCCGCAAACCTCAACGAGCACTGGACATCGAAAAATGTCTTCAAGCCTGAAGCTGCTCCAGCGCCCGTTCCAAAATATTTCAAATTACAAATTCTGAAGAAATACGATGGGACGAAAAATCCAGTTGACTATATCACTGAATATATGGCCATGGTTAAAAGCAACGATTCAACCCCAATTGGCTGTTAAAAGAAACGATTCAACCCTAAAGAAATTCGCCGACTCCTTGGAAAAATGGGTGTTACAATGGTACATGCTCCTCTCCTCCGAGTCCATTTCCAGCTTCGACGAATTGGCTGACATGTTCATCAAAGCTCACGCTGGGCCCCAAAAGATCCTCAAGAGAAAGGAGGATATCTTCGACGTAAAACAAGGGTACCTCGAGCCCATCAAGGACTTCCTCGAGCGCTTTCAGGCTGAGAGAATGGACCTGCCAAAGATGGATGACAGTTTGGTAGTCATGACTTTCGAAAAGAACCTTAATATGGGTAATTCAGAGGCTGCGACTGAGTTAAAGAAAGAGCTTCAGCAGTAGCAAGCTCGAACTTGGGATGAATTACACGACCGAGTCACAACAAAGATCAGGCTCGATAAAGCAGAGTAGAGAAGGACAGGAGGAGGCCATTCCTACCGTGCTCGATCTAAATCCTCTCGACGCGCCGATGCTGTAATCACCTAATTTTGGCACCAAAATTCATAAAATGCTCAAAATAGTCGTATTAGATTCTTAGGACGTTTCGTCAATTTTTCTGGACTTCTAGTGTTTGTTCTAACTAAAATAGTCTTTAATTAGGATGTAAAATTAAAAAAAAAATATTAGCTACTGGTTATGTGTTTAATTATGATTCTACGTTTAAATTGTGATAGTATCATGAATTTATGTGGTTTAAATTATGATTAGGCTCGTTTAATGGTTATTTATGCAAGAATTATTAGCCCAATCAGCCCACCACCTTAGCCCAACTCACCCCTGACCCGCCCAAATGAGAATCAATCTCAGCCATTGAGATGTTTTTGATCCAAGGGCTCTCCTCCCTTCTCCTTTTGACTATATAATTACCATTTTTACTCATTTTCTTCATTCCCTCAGAAGTCCCATGAGACTTAGCCAAACTCTTGCCAAAATTTTCCTCCACTACCGGAAATCTCCCACCTCCGCTGACCACCGTAGCGCCGCCTCTGCTCTGTCGTCCTCCGCCGCTGCACCGCCGCCGGCCACCACCTCCGGTGGCCGGAAAAAATACAAAAATATATCATTTGAAAGCTTTTCACCCCCCGTTCCAATTTCACTATATGTTTTGCCAAATTCCGAACGGTTTGGCATAGATCGGGTTCTAAAGTTCGGCCAAAATTCAACTCCGGCAACCTTTGATTTTTTGGGGTTAAGTTCTTTGTTTCCCTCTTCCTCTCCACTCTCCCCTTCACCCTCATCTCCCAATACCCCATCCCCCGCTTCCCCGTTTCTGTTTCCTTTCTTCTTCTTCTTATTTTTCTTTCGTTTCTATTTTTTTGTTGTGGTGTGAGGTTGATTTCGTTTTTGGGGCTGTGATGATGATATTTTGGTTGGGATTATGATTGGTGGCTGTTTTGTTGACGATGGGAGGGGACTGTTTCAGTCATTGAATGGAGGCAGTGATGATGTTGTGGAGATGATGAGGGAGCTGTGACGACGACTCAGTGGTGGTTTAGCTACGGTAAAACAATGGCGAGGCAGCGGTTTTGGCTCGCGAGGATGGGTTCGTGGCTGACCCTAGCTGTGTTCTTGACGAATGCGAGGCAGTGGATGACGCAGCAAAGCCAAGGCAGTGGTGGTGTTTGTGATAGCTTTGACGGGTTAGCGAAATCGGAACCCGAACCCCCTGTCCTTCCTTTATTTTCCTCTCTATTTTGTTTCAGTGTGTGTAGCCATAGCTTAGTGTTGATTCCATGTACTTAGTTTTCGGCAAAGTATCGTGTATACATTGGGCTTGAGTTAGTATGAATCTATTTTGTGTTCGAACATGTTCATTGGTTTGAGACTTGAGTTAATACAAACGGCTACGTTCATATCATGTGCTTTACTGTTAATTGAAATTAATGGAGATCACTTGTGTGTGTGTAATTGTGTGATGGATTTGAGATTCATGAATCGGTATTACTGTGAGTGTGAAACTACTTGTTTAGAAGCTCTGGATACGTCTGAATTAAGCATGGAATCGTGTAAATTTCATTTTTAAGATATATGTGTGCTTTCGCTTAGTTTTATTAATTAATTGTTTAGCTTTAAAAGAAGATATGTGTGTGAAGTGTGTATGTGCAGTATGTGAGCCTAAAATCTGTGTATAGGGGCTGGTTTGCTTTTTCAGTTATTAGATTTGTTAAAATTGAGTTCTGGGACTTTGTTAGATAGAATTTAGGATCTGGTCTATTTAGTTTAGTGTTAAGTTAGTTTTAGGCTGCTTTAGTATAGATTTTTCAGATTTTTGTTAGCTTAGAATATAGGGGTCTTTAAGGCTTCAACTTGTAATAAGTTTGAGTCAATTAGGACAACTTATCATTTCAGTTTTAGGGGACAAATAGGGTGGCTGAAATAGTGAGGAAATAGTGCCAAAAAGCCTTAAAATGTGGGACTTGACAAAGGTACTCAAGTGGGGATGGGTTTGTACTTTTAGCCAACCAAACACTCCACCCTTTGATAATTTTTCAGCTATAAATAGGGCCATTTATTGCCCTATTTGACAAGAACAACCTGCTGAAATTCTCAATTAAGGTGGGCAAAAACACTTGAGAAAAAAAAATAGAGAGAAAGTAAGTAAGTTTGAGAGTTAGATTTAGAACCAAAAGCCTTTACATCTAAGGCCTTTTGGAGCATAAATCTTAAGGTTTTAAAGGTTGAATAGAGGCATAAAGGCGTTGTTGCTTGCTGCATTTTATTGGAGGCTTATTGCTGTTCTAGGGAATTTTATTTTCGTTTTTGCTAAAGAGGTATCAACTCATTTGGTATTTGTTCTTCAACTCTTTTATGCATTGTGTTCTGTGTCTATTTTAAGGTTTGATACTGTGAAAAAATGCCAACTTTGCCTTGCTATTCTAGCTAGTTGTTGGTATGAAGAAAAAAAAGTATTTTATTTGCTTACTTGTATGTGCATTAGCTATTCTTATCGTCACGTTGAAATGAAATAAGGAAGATTTAAAAAGTAACAGAAAGTGGAAAGAAATGTCACGTTGAGTTCATAGCAGCTAGCATATGATTTTATCAAGTTAGCACATTTTCATGACTTATTTAGATATTAGCTATGTATATAAATAAATTTGCAATTGTATATCACTGTGGAAATTGTTTCAAATCTTAATACTTAGGCAAAAGAGGACTGCAAATGCAAACCTCTAAACCCGGACATTTAGGCAAACTATTGCATATAATCTAATTGAAGGAAAATAGACTGAAACTTGTATGTAAAGAAAACTGAGCGCGAAAAAAATTTTGCAGAAAGCAGCCACGTTTTTTTTCTGCTGCTGCACAAACTTGCAGAAACAGCCACTGTTGAAAAAATAGAAATGTAAAACAAAAACAATCTATTTGCGCAAAGTATACTTTTTAAAAAAAAATAAAATTGTAAAGTGGCCAAAATCTAAAGGAAATAACATTAGTGGGTTGTTTCTGCACAAAGTTTAACGTATCATTTTTTTAGAAAGCTTCTGGGCCGAAAATTTTGTAAAAACAGCCTATTATTTAGTAAGTCTTGGATAGACAACCATTATTTTGATATATAATCACCAAGTTTTATAGAGTTATGTTGGTTTCCATATCATTTCTTTTCTTTGGTCACTTTATTTCAAAACCAATGTTACTATTTAATAACAAAATATAATACGATTAGGCAAATTGATAAGTATGATCTATGATCTACTTATTAGGCAAAAGGAAAAATCAAATTGAGACGAGCCAAATTAAATTAAGAGAAATCAATGATGAATCTTCTGATAAAATATGGTTTTCAAAACCAATTAGGTAATATTATAAGTATGATTTGTGATCTACTTATTAGGCTAAAAGAAAAACCTAATTGAGTTAAATCAATTCTAAACTAGTCATTTCGAAGTTAAATAAATCCTTTTAAAAAATAGACCAGTCATTTGTGAGGTTGGAAATGCACTATACACTTTATTTATTTGCTATGAATCAAAAGTATAAATTCGTCCAGTCCTCCGTGAGGTTGGAAAAGAATGATACGCTTTTAATTTTCTTAATCAAAGTTTAAATTCAAATCAACGACATTAATATAACAACCATATTTAATAAATAAAAATTGCGACAATAAAGCAACTGTGCTTGGCACAGGACTCGAGGGTGCCTCATACCTTCCCGAGAGTCAACTGAGAACCTTACCCGAATCTCTAACGCAGACCATTAGACGAGTCAGAGGTGTTCTAAGGTACCTTTTGGTGACTTGGCACACCTTAAACTATGTCAAGTGGCGACTTCGAGTTCTCTAAATAATTTTGTACCTTTTGAACACCAGTCACGAGCCTTTAAATAATAAACCTCGCAAGTCGCAGTTAATTAGTTAATTTTTAGGACGTGACAGCTTGGCGACTCCGCTGGGGACATTAGTGAAAACTAGTATCTCCGGCTTTGATAAAATTGTCACATGTTTTAATTTATTAAATATCTGGTTGTTATATGTTTGCCGTTATCACATGGAAAGTTGAATGTTACCGCTTTGATTTTGTTGAATTGTATATAAACTGTCTTCTCCACGTACACCTCTGAGTCTCTGGAACACTTGCACACGTACACTTACCAGATTGCTTGTGGCATCTGGGCCTTCTTACTAAATTACCCATGATTTAGGAGGAAGGCGTGACAGGGTTTAGGCCGGACACACTATTTCCGGACGGCTCTGATGCGCTTTCCGCCCGGTTTGTCCACCGGGTTATGAGCCAGTCTAGACACCGAGTCAGTTGTGTCACCTAGAGTTAAACCTTTAGGCCCAATTATCTGCATCATATTTGACTTAGTGAGGTGCGGCACACCGGTACCGCACTTGTCTAGGATGACTCCTTGGCGTCGAGATACGTCCGAAGCATTTTCTGTGTTTCATTTAGAAGGAAGGGTCGTCATGCTGACCGAATCGGGAAAGGGCGGATTTCAAAAGAAAAAGAAAAGAAGAGAAGAAAAAAAAATGAAAGAAAGAGAGGAAGTAGGGTGAATTTCAGTTTGTAGATTTTGTTGTTTTAATACATTTCCTGTTTGAGGTCATGCTGTGGAAACAGAAATTTTGCAAAGATTTATGTGTCGAAAAAATTTTGGGTATGTTTTTACGTCGTCATAATGGCGAAATTTTTCAAAAAAAAAAAAAAAAGAAAAGAAAAAGAGAAAGGAAAAGGAAAAGAATTTTCATACCAAAGTTGTCAACTTTTTTGGAGATAGTCTTGATACCGTTATAATGGCAAAATATTTTAAGTTTTCAAATGCCCTGGTTGGTCGAAGGATTCTTTTGGTTCAATTTTATGCCGTTATAATGGTAAATTTTTTGAAAATTAGCTGAGTTCCATTGTGGCGACCGCCATATGCCCAATTTCATGGAAAGTCCAAGAGTCTGTTTCGTGTTGGCGACAGTATTTTGAGTCAATTTATCCGCGTCTCTGGAATGGTGATTTTTCCAACAGTTAGCAAGTGCCTCGGTTGGCCGAAAGTCTTTTTGGGTCAATTTTATGCCGTTGTAATGGCCAAATTTTGTTGAAAATCTGAGTCTCAAATGGTAAACACATGTTAGATTTTGAGGAGGTTTCAAACATCGGTTTGTTTTGTCTGTCAATGTTTCGAGGTACTTTTCGTTTTGTCAAAATTAAGTGACATATGTTTTTAGGTACCATGGCTGCATCGTCTTCTAGGTCTAGCAAGAGAAAGTACCCTACTGATGCAACCCCACCATCTATCATGATGACTGACGGCCCACCCGAATTGTTGAGGTCTTGGTGGAAGAGTATGAGCGAGATGCAGCAAGGTTCAGTCCAAAAGAAGATTGGCTTTCTGACTGACCTTGTGACTAAAGATATTGTGCCGCACCGAGATCTGGTTAGTGCACTAGTTGGACTCTGGAACCCAAACAGTAATACCTTCTGTTTCAAAGGCTTTGAGATGACGCCTACACTCGAGGAAATAGCCGGGCTCATTAAGCTAGATTTACATGAAAAGAGAATGATTGCCCCAAAAAATGTCAATGCCCATGATTTCTTTCAAAACATCCGGATGCGAGTAGATACCTCTATTGCTAGTACTAGTCATGGTTGGGTTTCATTTGACTACCTCTATGCTCGATTCGGGTGTGATAGTGGTTTCAAACGGTATAGCTTCGAGTTTCATGACAAGTTAACATATAATGAATGGGTGCAACTTTGTCCGAAGGTTTTTGTGTTTGCTCTTCTAGGGTTATTGGTCTTTCCATTGCCGCATAAAAGGATATCCATTAGAGTTAGTTGGATTATGGTGGCCCTATTTGAAAAAGCACCAAATCCCACGATCGTTCCGACAATTCTGGGAAGTATCTTTCATGCTTTGACTCGATGCTGCAAAGGCGAAAATGAGTTCTTCGAGGGGTGTAACTTCCTATTGCAAGTATGGTTTTTGGAGTACATACGCCCCCGCCCTTCTCATCCTATTGCTGGTTGCTTTGACTTTGGCTATCTCGGTTATCATTTCGAACATATTGAGAAGTTTAAGTTTACAGATGGCGAGCGTGCTTGGAGGTCGTGCTTGGACTTCCTTACAGCAGATAAGATATTGTGGCAGTATAAATGGCTTTCTATGGAGAAGGTTGTGCACCGATGCATCGAGCGCCCCTTTTTAGTTCTGATGGGTCTTGAAGCAGCCCAGCCTTATGCCCCTCTGCGGGTACTCAGGCAGTTGGGGCGACGACAGGTGGTCCTGATAGTTGAGGATATGAGTGCTTATGTCTTAGTCTATCCTCCAGGATTGTTTACCCACAGGGGAAAGATCTTGAACTTGTGGGACACTAGGCGTCACCTCACGAAAGAGACTCAGGTTCAGAATGGACTCATAGGAGAGGTCACTCAGGAGTACGAGTCATGGTATCGCCACCAGCCCATACCTAGAGAGATGCCAGCTAGGTCGAGTATAGGCGTGGTCGACCTTGAGGCTCAATTGGAGATGCAGGTTTGGATGGCCAGGCGTGAGATTGAACAGGAGTACCGTGCTACCATACATGGTTTAGTTGCAGAGAGAGATGCTGCTAGAGCCGCTCAGTCTGAAAGCGAGGACTTGACACATCAATACTCAGATACTATTAGGCGACTAATTGACTTGCACCGTAAAGCTTTGACCGAGAAGGACACCGCTCTAGCCGCCCAGGCTGAGAGCGACAGATTTGCAGATAAGTGCGTGGGGAACATCGATCGGCTTCATAAACAACTTGATGAGACAGTGATTTTGAAAAATGATACATTGAGATTAGCCACGAGCCAGCTTCAGCAGATAGCCATGTCAAGAGAGTCATTGATCGATGTCAGGAACACGTGCGGCAACTGGCCGACTATGTAGCTAGGATGTGCCAAGATCATAGGAACTCGTCCAATAGGACTATCCTCATTGAGGATCCAGATTATGCCAGGAATATATCTCAGCGGGTGCACGTATTGCATGATGTTTTGAGCCAGCCTTTGCCACCAGCAGAAGAAGATCCCGTGGAGCCGCATGAGTCTGACCTAGAGGAGCCATTTGACGCTGAGCCAGGGTTGCCTTAGCAGATATATCAGTCCGAGATGATGCAGCTTATTGTTTTCTTTTGTCACTCATTTAACATCTCGGCATATTGTATTTTATGTTACTTTTAGTAGTAGTAATTTATTTCTATTTTTCAGTCATTTGTACGTTTCTAAGTTTGTGCCTTAGAGCACTGTATGTCTTGCATTATCTTAGTAATGGAAATCTTTTGTTTGTTTTTTATGTGTCAATTTATTTCACCCTCTGGCCTCTCTTTGAAAAAAAAAAGGGGGATGAAAAGAAAGAAGACTCAAACAATACACTTGGGAATCTAATCTAAACTGTTTCGGGATGACGCATGACGACCTTAGGCTTGTAGGCACGATTGACTTGTAAAAATTGTGTTTCCTAACCTGTTTTGTTTGCAGACAAGTATAGATTACCAGTGATTCGGTGCAGCACTCTGCCATTACCCCACTCTCAAAAAGATCTGAAATTCCATTTGGTAACATGGCCACTGAAGGAGACAAATCTGATGCCGGTTCCGAAGAAAATGATAGGACGACAGAAGAGGCCCTGACTCTGAAGCAATTCCTGATAGACATGCATCATGCGATAACCACGGGATGGGCACCTCCTCCCATGCCAAACCTCCTAGATGGGCTTGTGCCAACTGCTAGCCAGCGAGCACCAGGCACATCTACGGCGGTCGAGGATCCGACCTATCCCCCTAGTTTTGGCCCTAACCATGGTGCAACGAAAGAAGCTGAAGTGCGCCCTCATGCGCCACAACCACCACCTCCACCACAAGGGCAGTATGGACAACATCCACCACAGGGACAATATGGACCACCTCCCCCACAGGTTCCAGTTTTTCGGGGCCCAGTTAGGCCTGCCATGGCCAGATCCAACAGTGAACCACATCTCCAGGCTGGGGATCATCATTATGATCAGCACCATGAACCCCATTTCCGACACAGTGACTCATATGATCAGGGGTTCCATCGCGAGTCTCAGGTTGAGGTTGATCGATCGGGGAAGCTGGATGAGAGCGAGGTTCTGCGAAAAATGAAAGGCCTAGAACAAGCAGTAAGGACCATTCAAGGATATGGAGATCATACTAACATCTCTTTCAGGGATCTTTGTCCATACCCTGAATTGCAATTGCCAGATGGGTTCATAGTGCCGAAGTTTGATCTATACACCGGGCAAGGAGATCCAAGGGTTCATATGAAAACCTACTGCAATAAAATGAGAGGGGTCAAGAAAGACAAACTGTTGATAGCATATTTTTCTGAAAGCTTGGGGGGCGCAGCTGCCGAATGGTTCATGAGGCAGGATTTAACTAAATGGTTGTCATTTGAGGATATGGCGCAGGCATTCTACGACCAGTACAAGTACCACATCGAAGTTTTGCCAGACCGATCCTCCTTGGATGCGATAAAAAAGAAGCTAAGTGAAAGCTTTAGGGAGTACGCCCTCAGATTGGCGCGAGCAGGCCGCTCGAGTGAGCCCCGCAATACCAGACGATGACATGGTTCGATTGTTCATTGAGGGGCAATATGAAGCGTTCTACGGTGCATTGATCGCCGCCTTTGGGAAACCATTTAGTGAAGTCGTCAAGATGGGAGAAATGATTGAGAGGGGAGTCAAAGCTGGCAAGATTGTGAGTCAGACTGCACTAAAGACGAGTACACAGGCTGTGCAAACTGGGGCAGCAGAGTTTGGTAAGAAGAAGAAAGAGGATGTATCCATGGTAGGGTCAGGTCCGCGAAAGTGGAACGAGGAGCGATACAATCAACATGATTCATACCAAGCTCCACAAACACCCCCTTTACAACACTATTACCCACCACAAAATGCATAATACTCCATGCCTCCACCCCAATACTCTGTACATGTAGCACAACCATATGCTCCAACATCCTATCCGCAATGGCGTGCCCCAGCCCCACAGCCTACATATCACACGCACCAAGCTCCCCCTAATCATTATCAGGCTCCGCCAAACCCTACCTACCGACCAAGAGGTCCTGCGGGCTTCCGTCCAAGAGCTGAATTCAGGAAAGCCCGAGAGGAAAAAAAGAGAGAATTTTGAAACGACCTCGGTCAGTCGTTTCGGAAGTTAGGACTCCGATTAGCGTGCTGATAATTTTAAAATATTCGTAAGGTCCATTAGGACCTGTCTGTAAAATTTGAGCTAAATCAGACCTCGTTTAGTAGGCATCGGAAGAAAGTTTCAGTTTTTATTGTCAATAAATATTAAAAAGAGATTTTTGATCACGGTTTGGGCGAATGAGCTCCGATTCGAAATCCGAAAGCGCCATTAGGTTCGTATGATTATTTGTGATTTTTATGATTTTTCGAATGTGAATTTTGATGTTGTTCGGCTAGTTCCGCAAAAATACCGAAAGTTAAATAATTTGACCTTTTTTCTTTAAATTCGCATCTTGAGTTTCGGAAGTCCGATTTGAGATCCGTCTTCGCGAGTATGCTACATATATTTTGTATAGCTTACTTGAAAAATTTGGGATCATTTCGACTTCTCTAGGGTTTCATTTCAATTTTAATCGTCGTATCGAATTTAAAAAATAATAATAATAACTAAAAAAATTGGCACAAAGGTCGGTGGCTTAGGGGATTTAATCCCCTAGCACAATCAGATCGATATGCATCAGAAACATTTCCAAAACGCAGAGAGAGCAAAAATTAGAAAAGAGAGGGGAAAAAAGGGAAAAAGGAGTGGAAAAATAGTGGAATTTTTACCCCAAATTTTCAGGTAATGATGTTAACTCATTATCTTAGCTTATTATGTGTGTTTGAATATATTTTTACGGTAAAAATAGGGATATTAGACATCGCCCTAATGACGTAAATTGATAGTTTAAAGGGTCAATTGGACCCCGATGATGGAAATGATTATATATTCGTACTCAGTGAGTTATGGGCAACATATAAATATAATTTATTTAGGGTTTGGTTATGGAACTTTGAACCCTGTATATAGGCTTGGCCTGCGTATTGCGTATGCGAATAGGGTATCAGGTTCCTACCTGGATTGCCCTAAGATGTGAGGAATGAAGCCTTTAGCCTAATTTGATATATTTTTCTGCTTATTGAATAGAGTGGGATCGTTTGGCAATGAAACCAAAGGATAAGCGGTTATTGAGTGGATGCACTAACTTTGTAACAAGGTAAGTGTTTGTATCTATTTCTTTGGAGGCCCTTGGCCTCGTGGATAATCTACCACGTGTTCCTTACGTGTGTAGCTGCCGATAGGCGTACTCATTACGCCTTAGCTTTGAATTTACATTGTATATTACATTTTATGCCCTGTTGTTGGTATTGCATGGAGCATATGAGCATTGCACTCTGGTTTTGAGCATTGCATATACATCCCGGTTGGCGATGAAAATTCTGCACCGGTTGCATATACTTCCCGGTTGGCGATGAGAGTACCGCACCGGTGAAGGGTCATTATTGCATATACTTCCCGGTAATCGATGAGAGTCCCGAGCCGGTGAAGGGTCATCATTGCATATACTTCCCGGTAATCGATGAGAGTCCCGAGCCGGTGAAGGGTCATCATTGAATATACTTCCCGGTAATCGATGAGAGTCCCGAGCCGGTGAAGGGTCGTTATTGCATATATCTCCTGGTAGACGATGAGAGTCCCGCGCCGGAGATAGATATCAGGCATATGTGACTGCATTGCATTGTACCGCATTCATCCCATCTCATTGCACCGCATACTGACTATTGTGTGTATTGTGTGTGTTTTATGTATGCGGTTTGTACACTATGTCGTGGACATATCTCAGTTTACCTATATATTTCTGGCTCGTATTCTGGGTTGCGGGGATCGGGTTGCACGCCGCAACAGGATAATTATATGGATCGGGTTGCACGCCGCAACAGGATGTAATTCTGATTGTTGATATGTTCGGGATACCTATATGTTCTGGCTATTTTATGTTACTGGTTGTTAATGAGTTTGTGATTCCATACGTGCTTCTAGTTATTATCTGGCTATGCCTTTTTTTAATTTAAATAAGAGGAATTTGATTTATATGTTTCTTCTCCCTGGCTAGCTATCCTATTCCTTGAGGTGGCTAGTCTGCCCCACTTATTGAGTCCTTTTGACTCACCCTTGTTTGTTGTTTGTTTCTTGTCTATCTATTTCGTTTCGGCAGGTTCGCTCCAGGATTGAGTTCGCCACATTGTTCGGGAGCGAAGACGACTCCAGCTGTCAGGGTGAGCCAGCTTTATTCCGGATGGCCACCAGTTTATTGTTTATTATTTTAGTTGCATTCTGCTCCCTTCAGGAGGTATCTATCTTCTTTTGTACTCTTAGATGTCTAGTCTGGATAGCCCTAAACCTAGTATGTTTGGTAGTCAGCTGTAATTTCTTTTGTACAGCTTAAAGGTATTAGTATGTCTGTGTTTTTATTTTTAGTCTTGTCCTTATTTATGAATTGTTATATTTATTTTCCTAATTTAATTGTTAAGGGTTCGCCCGAAGGGTCTAGGGGAGGATGTCGGGTGCCCGCACGACCTAACCGGATTTCGGGTCGTATCAAATCTACACCAATCGGAGAATCTTACACCAGTATCTTCGAGAAATTGAGAGCCTTGGATATGATAAAGCCAATTCAAGGAAACATGCAGCCCATTGGGAAAGTGGATCACTCTCGGCATTGTGAATACCATTTGGGCACACCAGGACATGATACAGAATATTGTTATTATCTCAAGAAGGCAGTGCAAGATCTGATGGACAATAACCAAATAGTGATCGAAGATGCAGAAACGCCAAACATTAATCGCAATCCTTTGCCGGTCCATGATGTACACATGGTGGGTATATGTGAAGGGGAATTTGAAGACGAATCTGCAAGGCCAATAGTGTCAGTCGATGCTATAACAATTGGAGTGGAAAGGATGCAACCAATTCTTTCGGTTGTGCCGGGGAAAGTGGGGCATCCTATCCAGCCAAACAAGCCAGTATTGACATTGAGAAGAGCCGTTGAGCGAAAGGAAGAGGTGGCTGAAAAACCAAAATTGGTGATCCAAAGGACCAACAAAAATGGAGAGGAGGTGGATTGTGTGGCCAAACGAAAGTTGGTTATAAGAAGAGCACCCTGTGAAGATGATCAAAACAAGCTGTGTGAGCCTGTTGTCATAAAGAGTGCACCTCAGATTCCTATGAGAAACACTAGTGCTGTCCCATGGAATTATAACAAGGCATTGGTAACATACAAAGGAAAAGAGGTTGTGGCAGAAACAACACAAGTTGGCGGTCTTACTCGTTCTGGGCGGTGCTTTACCCGGGAAGAGTTAAGAAAAGCAAAGCAGGCTAGAGACAATCAAGGCCCCGTCAAGGAACCTGTCACCGAGAAAGAGGCGGAGGAATTCCTTAAGAAGATGAAAGTGCAAGATTACTCCATTGTGGAGTAGCTGAGGAAGACCCCTGCTCAAATTTCTTTGTTGTCCTTGTTGATGCATTCTGAGGCACACCGCCATGCCCTATTGAAAATACTGAATGAGGCTCATGTCTCCGAGAAGATAACCGTCAGCAATCTTGAAGAAGTCGCAAGTCGTATCTTTGAGGTAAACAGGATCACTTTCACTGACGAGGAACTGCCAATGGAAGGCACTGGTCACAACAAAGCACTGCATCTGACTGTCAAGTGTGACAATTCTTATGTCACAAGGGTACTGGTTGATGGTGGGTCCGGTTTGAACATCTGTCCATTGTCTACCTTAAAGAGATTGAAAGTCAATATGGACAAAATTCGGACAAACACCATGAGTATCCTTGCTTTTGATGGAGAGAAACGACAATCGATTGGTGAGATAGAATTGATACTGACAATCGTGCCCGCGGATTTTGCTATCGATTTCCAAGTTCTTGATATGGACTCGTCTTACAACCTGTTGTTGGGAAGACCCTGGATCCATATGGTAGGCGCAGTACCATCAACCTTACACCAGACTGTCAAGTTTGAATGGAATCGTGAGATGATCATGGTATACAGAGAGGGAGATTTGTCAATCTACAAGGATCCGTCTATTCCAGTTATTGAGGTCACTAATGATAGCCCAACTCTGATGTATCAAGCATTTGAAGCGGTCCATGTGGAGGAGGTTCCTGAAGGCAAGCCTTTACCCCAAGCAAGATTGTCAGAAGCAGCAGTCATGATGGCTACGGAAATGTTGAAGCACGGTTTCCAGCCCGGGAAAGGTCTCGGGGCAGTGCTACAAGGAATGTCGCGTCCAATTAGTCCACTTGGCATTCGAGGTACCTGGGGTCTGGGATACAAGCCCACAACTGCAGACAGAGCAAGAGCTAGGAAGATGAAGAAACAAGAATGGTCTCTCGAGAAGCCTGTCCCTTACCTCGCTCAATCTTTCACAAGGCCTAGTGGAGGCAAGGCCGCTTCTAAGAATACTGAGGAGACTGAAGAACAAAGGAAGCTGCTGTCAGACCTGAGGCACGTCTTTGGCATCAACATGGTGCAAACTGGCGAAGGACCTAGCAATGCAGAAATCCAAAACATTGGCCCTGATGTGAAGCTGAACAACTGGGAATCCACGCCTCTCCCCACTAGGAGGGGCTATTGGTAGCAAGTTTTGTTATCCTTTCTGTATACTTGGTTATTCTAAGGGTTGTAATCCAAGTGTATTTATTTTGCTCGTTATGATGTCAAACCCTTTTATCTTTCAAATTCAATGAAAAGCAAGACATTGCTTCTTGTCTCCTTATTCTATCTCTTTATTTTCCTGATTTTGTTTTTTATTTCTTTCTGTAGGTATGTTTCTGATGGACTTAATAACATGACATGCATGCTGAAATCACGCCCTGATCTAAACACACAGTTTAACTTGGTCTCATTGAACCAACCAGAAATAAAGGAATTTAATGATGAGAGGTGGAGTGAGTATGAAATGACAGTTGAGGAGGTAGACGACATGGAAGAGGCTGATACGGAAGAAATCTTTGAGGAAGAATATGATGAGGAGAGAGCCGAGAGTGAAATAAATGGTGAATTAGAACAATTTGAAAATAAGCCTAAGCCCAATCTGGATGACACAGAAAATATAAATCTGGGAAGTGCCGATGATGTTAAGGAAACCAAGATAAGCATGCACGCTGAACCAAAAGTGAAAGACGACATAGTCCAAGTCTTGTTTGACAATAGAGACGTGTTTGCCTGGTCGTAAGATGACATGCCCGGTTTGAGCACAGATTTGGTTGTTCACAAGTTACCAATCAATCCTGGTTTTTCTCCAGTTAAACAACTTCGGGGGAAGTTCAAGACAGATGTGAGCAAGAAAATTCATGATGAAATTATGAAGCAACTATCAGCAAAGGTGATTCAATCACTTCAATATTCTACCTGGTTAGCCAATGTCGTGCCAGTACCCAAGAAAGATGGAAAGACAAGAATTTGTGTTGACTATCGAGATTTGAACAAGGCCAGTCCCAAGGATTATTTCCCTTTGCCTAATATTCACATTCTCATAGACAATTGTGCCAAGCATGAGATTCAGTCTTTCGTGGATTGCTATGCCGGATATCACCAGATCCTGATGGATGAAGACGATGCAGAAAAGACGGCGTTCACCACACCTTGGGGAACATTTTGTTACAGGGTCATGCCATTTAGATTAAAGAATGCTGGGGCAACATACATGAGAGCCATGACAACCATCTTCCATGACATGATACACAAAGAAATTGAGGTATATGTGGATGATGTAATAATCAAATTGAGAACGGCGGAGGATCATGTTAAAGACCTCAGGAAATACTTTGAAAGGCTTAGAAGATACAATTTGAAGTTGAATCCGGCTAAATGTGCATTCGGCGTTCCAGCTGGAAAGTTGTTGGGTTTCATTGTCAGCAGACGGGGCATTAAGTTAGACCCTACAAAGATCAAAGCTATACAAGAGTTGCCTCTGCCAAAGAAGAAGAAAGAAGTCATGAGTTTCCTCAAAAGATTGAACTACATCAATAGGTTCATCGCTCAACTCACTACAACTTGTGAGCCAATCTTCAAGCTGCTAAAGAAAGATGCTACAGTCAAGTGGACCGAGGAATGACAAGCGGCTTTTGACCAAATCAAGCGATACTTGTCAAATCCACCTGTGTTGGTCCCACCGGAGCCAGGCCGACCTTTGTTCCTCTATTTGTCGGTGATGGATAATTTATTTGGATGTGTACTGGGGCAGCATGATGCCACAGGCAAGAAAGAGCAAGCCATCTACTACATGAGCAAGAAGTTCACGGATTATGAGGTCAAGTACACTTTGTTGGAAAGAACATGTTGTGCCCTCACTTGGGTAGCGCAGAAGTTGAGACATTATTTGCTGTCATATACTACTTACCTCATATCCCGGATGGACCCATTGAAGTACATCTTCCAGAAGCCCATGCCAACAGGAAGGCTCGCCAAATGGAAAATGTTACTCACAGAGTTTGACATAGTTTATGTCACCAGAACTGCAATGAAAGCCCAGGCTTTGGCCAATCATTTGGCCGAGAATCCAGTGGATGATGAATATGAACCTCTCAAGACATACTTTCCTGAGGAATAGGTAGACACAATTGAGGAATTTCCTTCTGACGACGAACATTATTGGAAGCTCTATTTTGATGGGGCCTCTAACTCCAAAGGTGATGGTATCAGGGCCGTTCTCATATCCCCGACAGGTCATTACTATCCGGCGGCTGCACAGCTTCGTTTCTGGTGTACCAATAACACGGTAGAATATGAAGCTTGCATCCTGGGTCTACGCATGGCGATAGACATGGACATCAAAGAATTATTGGTGCTCGGAGATTCTGACCTTCTAGTACATCAAATCAAGGGTGAATGGGAAACTCGAGATGGGAAGCTCATCATAAGCAGTGTCTGGAAGATCTTTGCCAAAGATTTGATTCTATTGAATTTAGGCACATCCCAAGAATGCACAATGAGTTGACCGATGCTTTGGCTACATTAGCATTAATGATCAGTCATCCTGATCAAACTCACATTGATCCTCTCGAGATTCAAGTTCGGGATCAACATGCATACTGCAACATGGTTGAAGAAGAACTTGATGGTGAGCCGTGGTACTTGGACATCAAAAATTACATCGAGAATGGTGAATACCCAGCACTAGCCGAGAGCAATCAGAAAAGAACCCTCCGCCATCTTGCAAATAGTTTCTGTCTAAGTGGAGGGGTGTTGTATAAGAGAACCCCAGATCTGGGACTGTTGAGATGTGTGGACGCACAAGAAGCCTCAAGAATTCTTAACGAGGTACATTCTGGAATTTGTGGGCCACACATGAATGGCTATGTGCTAGCCAAGAAGATCTTAAGGGCAGGTTATTTCTGGCTCACTATGGAGAGAGATTGCATAGGGTTTGCGCGAAGATGCCACCAATGTCAAGTGCACGGCGATCTGATATATTCACCTCCCTTGGAGCTTCATACAATGTCTGCTCCTTGGCCTTTCGCAGCATAGGGAATGGATGTCATTGGCCCGATAGAACCGAAGGCGTCGAACGGGCATAGATTCATCTTGGTCGCCATTGACTATTTTACCAAGTGGGTGGAAGCAGTGACATTCAAGTCGGTAACCAAGAAAGTTGTGGTCAACTTTGTCCATTTGAATATTATCTGTCGATTTGGTATCCCTAATACCATTATCACCGACAATGGGGCCAACCTCAACAGTCATTTGATAAATAAGGTATGTGAAAGATTCAAAATTGTGCATAGGCATTCCACACCTTACCGTCCAAAAGCAAATGGGGCGGTCGAAGCAGCAAACAAGAATATTAAGAAGATCCTTCGGAAAATGGTGCAAGGATCACAAGAATGGCATGAGAAGTTGTCATTCGCTCTTCTGGGTTATCGTACGACTGTGCGCACCTCAATAGGCACAACTCAATATGAATTGGTGTATGGGACTGAAGCAGTCATTCCGGCAGAAGTCGAAATACCATCCTTGAGAATCATTGTTGAAGCTGAGATCGAGGATATCGAATGGGTCAAATCCCGCTTGGAACAATTGGCTTTGATTGACGAAAAGAGGCTAAATGCAGTATGTTATGGTCAACTATATCAGAAGAGAATGGCTAAAGCATACAACAAGAAAGTGCGCCAACGCAAGTTCATCGAAAGGCAGTTAGTCTTGAAGCGCATATTTCCACATCAGGAAGAATCAAAGGGCAAGTTTGCCCCAAATTGGCAAGGACCGTACGTGGTGAAGAAGGTGCTGCCCAATGGTGCTCTATTCCTGACAGACATCGAGGGCACGATGGCTGAAATGATTGTTAATGCTGATGCAGTGAAGAGGTACTACATTTGATGTTCTCGGGTGGAGTAACGAAAGTCTTTGTTTCCCTTACCCAGATAATGTACCCCTCTTGTTAGCCTTTGGCTTTGTATTACTTTTGTAAACCTTTATTGGGAATCTTTGTAATTGCGATGAAATGAAGAAAGAAAGATCCAAAACAAAGTTGGCATTAAGTTGCTAGAGCTACGTCTGACCTGATTCCTCTCAAAAGGATACGTAGGCAACCATTCAGGTGAGGTCATATCAAGGAAAGTTCTAAAAGTTCCCTAGTTTCATATCTGAGGAAGTTTTAAAGTTCCCTAGTTTCATATCTGAGGAAGTTTTAAAGTTCCCTAGTTTCATATCAGGGGATATTTCATCCTTTTCTCTATCTCACATCGACGCAAAGCTTGCCTCTAAGTTTGCGGCCAAAGTCAAAGAAAGTCCAAAATCCGCAGTTTCTGCTAAACTGGGGCAGAAGTTTGTTTTTATTTTATTTTTATTTTATCAATAAAATAAAATAAAAACAAACTTCTATTTTGTTGTACCATTCATTCATTCTTGAAAGGGGGGAAGATGCTCAAGGCACCCTAAATTACAGGCCAAACATTGCTTCCAAACTCAGATAAATGTCCAATAGACCATTTTGGCCAATCTTGAGAATGAGAAACGAGCAAGAGTTAGCTAAAAAATCATCATCAATGGGTGGAACTAAAGAGGTCCATGGGAGGAAAGAAAAAAAAAGAAAGAAACCAAAAAAAAAAAGAATGAAGTCTTGTTGGTGAAAACCTGAAAGGGCGCCACATGACAAACAGTTAGGCAAAAGAACAAAGAGAGAGGTTAGTCGGTGAAAACCCTGAAAGGGGCGCCGCTAACCGAATGAGGGCCTTGGTAACTGTCATCAAGTAGGGCTTGACGAGTATTGCTTTGAATGTTTCTATTGGGGAAAGAGTCGATGGACAACTGTTGTGAATGGATCAGGGTTCGAGGCCAAGATGCACGTCATATTATTGAGAGTCCTTTATCTAAAATTCCTTCCAGATAAGTCCTTTTACTTTCCTAAAGGGCATCTCTCATTCAGAGTCCTTTATCTGAAATTCCTTCCACTTCTGCTTTTCATTCACAATAATATCGAAACGAGCAAAAGAAAGTTTCGCAAAAATTTTTCACCTGTTTTGCAGTTGTAGCAGAGCACAGTCAGGTGCTGCCTGGATAATGGAATGCCTATGAGGTAGTTTGGCATCTGGAGTGACATGCCAAGGTTTGCACCACAGGAGAGACTATCATGAAAAATATACCGTTCCTAACAAAGTTTGACTAACAACTAGTTGGAACATTTGGGCCGCATGATGCTCTGTGTCGAAGGCCATTTGAAATACAAGAAAGCAAAAGAATGAAGAATGAGGGAGTAGTTTAGAGAAAGTCAGGGCACCCACCTGGAGAATGGGGGATTTTATTTTAGAAGTCAGGGCACCCGCCTGGAGAATGAGGGAATTTATTTTAGAAGCCAGGCGCCCACCTGAAGAACGAGGGAATACATTTGAAGAAGTGCAGGCGCCCACCTGAAGAACGAGGGAATACATTTGAAGAAGTCGAGGCGCCCACCTGAAGAACGAGGGAATACATTGGAAGAAGTCCAGGCGCCCACCTGAAGAACGAGGGAATACATTTGAAGAAGTCCAGGCGCCCACTTGAAGAACGAGGGAATCCATTCTGTAAAGAGGGAAGACCCACCTGAACCAAGATCGGGGGTTTATCTTTTCTACAAAGAGCAAGACCCACCTGAACCAAGAGCGGTGGTCTTATTTTCAACAAGTGAGGGGAGCAAGAACCAAGAAGCTCATCTCGGGAAGCATGAAGACTTAGAATAGGAATTGTAACTTTACATTTTCAATGTTGTACTTTCATTTTCTCTGTAAACCAATGACCGCCAATCAGCAAGCAACCAGTGACCAGCAACGATAGCCCTTGTATGCCTAAGAGTGTCTAGTATCAGCCCCAAGTGTGTCTAGAAGAGTCTCTAGTTTATCTAAGTGAGTCTAGAAGAGTCTAGTGTCTGTTTGAATGCGGTAGTCCCAGCTACCGCACGTGAGGAACTACACTGACCTGATTCCTTAGTCCAGGGATATGTAGGTAGCCTTGTTCTTGGTTGGAACCGAAGAATCAGGGTACGGTCACCATTTTGAAAAGCATGCTCTCGGCTAGAACCGAAAAGCCAAAATTAGTTGTCGTTATCTTTGTCCGAAAACTCTTCGTGTTCCCGAACAAAGAGGGGCAGTTGTAATCACCTAATTTTGGCACCAAAATTCATAAAATGCTCAAAATATTCCAATTAGATTCTTTGGACATTTCGTCAATTTTTCTGGACTTCTAGTGTTTGTTCTAACTAAAATTGTCTTTGATTAGGATGTAAAATTTGAAAAAAAATATTAGCTACTGGTTATGTGTTTAATTGTGATTCTACGTTTAAATTGTGATAGTATCGTGAATTTATGTGGTTTAAATTATGATTAATTGTGTATGTTTTGATTGGTATAGGCTCGTTTAATGGCCATTTATGCAAGAATTATTAGCCCAATCAGCCCACCACCTTAGCCCAACTCACCCCTGACCCACCTAAATGAGAATCAATCTCAGCCGTTGAGATGTTTTTGATCCAAGGGCTCTCCTCCCTTCTCCTTTTGACTATATAATTACCAATTTTACTCATTTTCTTCATTCCCTCACAAGTCCCATGAGACTTAGCCAAACTCTTGCCAAAATTTTCCTCCACTACCGAAAATCTCCCACCTCCGCTGACCACCGCAGCACCGCCTTTGCTCTGTCGTCCTCCGCCGCTGTGCCGCCGCCAGCCACCACCTCCGGTGGCCGGAAAAAATACAAAAATATCATTCGAAAGCTTTTCACCCCCCCCCCCACCGTTCCATTTTCACTATTTGTTTTGCCAAATTCCGAACGGTTTGGCGTAGATCGGGTTCTAAAGTGCTAAAATTCAACTCTGGCAACCTTTGATTTTTTGGGGTAAGTTCTTTGTTTCCCTCTTCCTCTCCACTCTCCCCTTCACCATCATCTCCCAATACCCCATCCCCCGTTTCCCCATTTCTATTTCCATTCTTCTTCTTCTTATTTTTCTTTTCGTTTCTGTTTTTTTGTTGTAGTGTGAGGTTGATTTCGTTTTTGGGGCTGTGATGATGATATTTTGGTTGGGGTTATGATTGGTGGCTGTTTTGTTGACGATGGGAGGGGACTGTTTCTGTCATTGAATGAAGGCAGTGATGATGTTGTGGAGATGACGAGGGAGCTGTGACGACGACTCAGTGGTGGTTCAGCTACGGTAAAACAATGGCGAGGCAGCGGTTTTCGCTCGCGAGGATTGGTTCGTGGCTGCCCCTAGCTGTGTTCTTGACGAAGGAGAGGCAGTGGATGACGCAGCAAAGCCGAGGCAGTGGTGGTGTTTGTGATAGCTTTGACGGGTGAGCGAAATCGGAACCCGACCCCCCTGTCCTTCCTTTATTTTTCTCTCTATCAATCTTTGTTTCAGATTGTGTAGCCATAGCTTAGTGTTGATTCCATGTACTTAGTTTTCGGCAAAGTATCGTGTATACATTGGGCTTGAGTCAGTATGAATCTATTTTGTGTTCGAACATGTTCATTGGTTTGAGACTTGAGTTAATACAAATGGCTATGTTCATATCATGTGCTTTACTGTTAATTGAAATTAATGGAGATCGCTTGTGTGTGTGTAATTGTGTGATAGATTTGAGATTCATGAATCGGTATTACTGTGAGTGTGAAACTACTTTTTTAGAAGCTCTGGATACGTCTGAATTAAGCATGGAATCTTTGTAAATTTCATATTTAAGATGTATGTGTGCTTTCGCTTAGTTTTATTAATTAATTGTTTAGCTTTAAAAGAAGATATGTGTGTGCAGTGTGTATGTGCAGTATGTGAGCCTAAAATCTGTTTATAGGGGCTGATTTGCTTTTTCAGTTATTAGATTTGTTAAAATTGAGTTCTGGGACTTTGTTAGATAGAATTTAGGATCTGGTCTATTTAGTTTAGTGTTAAGTTAGTTTTAGGCTGCTTTAGTATAGATTTTTCAGATTTTTGTTAGCTTAGAATATAGGGGTCTTTAAGGCTTCAACTTGTAATAAGTTTGAGTCAATTAGGACAACTTATCATTTCAGTTTTAGGGGACAAATAGGGTGGCTGAAATAGTGAGGAAATAGTGTCAAAAAGCCTTAAAATGTGGGACTTGACAAAGGTACTCAAGTGGGGATGGGCTTGTACTTTTAGCCAACCAAACACTCCACCCTTTGATAATTTTTCAGCCATAAATAGGGCCATTTATTGCCCTCTTTGACAAGAACAATCTGCTAAAATTCTCAATTAAGGAGAGCAAAAACACTTGAGAAAAAAAAATAGAGAGAAAGAAAGTAAGTTTGAGAATTAAATTTAGAAACAAAAGCCTTTACATCTAAGGCCTTTTAGAGCATAAATCTTAAGGTTTTAAAGGTTGAATAGAGGCATAAAGGCGCTGTTGCTTGCTGCATTTTATTGGAGGTTTATTGTTGTTCTAGGGAATTTTATTGTCGTTTTTGCTAAAGAGGTATCAACTCATTTGGTATTTTTTCTTCAACTCTTTTATGCATTGTGTTCTGTGTCTATTTTAAGGTTTGATACTGTGAAAAAATGCCAACTTTGCCTTGCTATTCTAGCTAGTTGTTGGTATGTAGAAAGAAAGTATTTTATTTGCTTACTTGTATGTGCATTAGCTATTCTTATCGTCACGTTGAAATGAAATAAGGAAGATTTAAAAAGTAACAGAAAGTGGAAAGAAATGTCACGTTGAGTTCATAGCAGCTAGCATATGAGTTTATCAAGTTAGCACATTTTCATGACTTATTTAGATATTAGCTATGTATATAAATAAATTTGCAATTGTATATCATTGTGGAAATTGTCTCAAATCTGAATACTTCGGCAAAAGAGGACTGCAAATGCAAACCTCTAAACCCGGACATTTAGGCAAACTATTGCATATAATCTAATTGAAGGAAAATAGACTGAAACTTGTATGTAAAGAAAACTGAGCGCGAAAACAAATTTGCAGAAAGCAGCCACGTTTTTTTCTGCTGCTGCACAAACTTGCATAAATAGCCACTGTTGAAAAAATAAAAATGTAAAACAAAAACAATCTATTTGCGCAAAGTATACTTTTCTTAAAAAAATAAAATTGTAAAGTGGCCAAAATCTAAAGGAAATAACATTAGTGGGTCGTTTCTGCACAAAGTTTAACGTATCATTTTTTTAGAAAGCTTCTGGGCCGAAAATTTTCTAAAAACAGCCTATTATTTAGTAAGTCTTGGATAGACAACCATTATTTTGATATATAATCACCAAGTTTTATAGAGTTATGTTGGTTTCCATATCATTTCTTTTCTTTGGTCACTTTATTTCAAAACCAATGTTACTATTTAATAACAAAATATAATACGATTAGGCAAATTGATAAGTATGATCTATGATCTACTTATTAGGCAAAAGAAAAAATCAAATTGAGACGAGCCAAATTAAATTAAGAGAAATCAATGATGAATCTTGTGATAAAATATGGTTTTCAAAACCAATTAGGTAATATTATAAGTATGATTTGTGATCTTCTTATTAGGCTAAAAGGAAAACCTAATTGAGTTAAATCAATTCTAAACTAGTCATTTCGAAGTTAAATAAATCCTTTTAAAAAATAGACCAGTCATTTTTGAGGTTGGAAATGCACTATACACTTTATTTATTTGCTATGAATCAAAAGTATAAATTCGTCAAGTCCTCCGTGAGGTTGGAAAAGAATGATACGCTTTTAATTTTCTTAATCAAAGTTTAAATTCAAATCAACGGCATTAATATAACAACCATATTTAATAAATAAAAATTGCGACAATAAAGCAACTGTGCTTGGCACAGGACTCGAGGGTGCCTACTACCTTCCCGAGAGTCAAGTGAGAACCTTACCCGAATCTCTAACGCAGACCATTAGACGAGTCAAAGGTGTTCCAAGGTACCTTCTGGTGACTTGGCACACCTTAAACTATGTCAAGTGGCGACTCCGAGTTCTCTAAATAATTTTGTACCTTTTGAACACCAGTCATGATCCTTTAAATAATAAACCTCGCAACTCGCAGTTAATTAGTTAATTTTTAGGGCGTGACAGATGCGCCACGAGGAAATTTAAAAAATCGATACGAACCATACCACGGAGCTCAAAAGCAGCACGTAAGTCAACGCCTCGGACGGCATCAACACGTGAGCCAGAGGCTCGGAGGAAAATCTGGATCATCATCCAATAAAAAATCCTCGGGCCCGTCTCTGGAATCTAAGAAGAAAGATTTGCCTCGAATTTCTAAGTACAATTTAAACATATCAACCTCCGAGCTGGTGAATGTGATCAAAGGGATGACTGACCAAGGTGTGAGATTACCCAAAGACATGAGAACACCCCCGAGCAAAAGAGACCAAACTCAGTATTGTGAATTTCACATGGACTACGGGCACACAACTAAAGATTGTAAAGCGTTGCGTCTTGAGGTGGCTCATCTGCTCAAGAAGGGGTGCTAGCAGAGTATCTGACTAACACAGGAAAACACAACTACTCGAAGAATAAAAGACAAGAGAAACCACCCCGAGCACAGCCACCGAAGAGGATAATGAATGTCATCACTAGGGGTTCAGAGGTAAATGGAATAAATTTTGCCGCTGCAAAGAAAATTTCTAAATCATCGAGTACCGGAGAGAAGAGAACAAGAGGTGGTGAGTCAAGCAAATAGATGGTGTTCAGCAAAGAAGATTGTGATGGGATGATGTTCCCTCATCATGACGTGCTAGTGATCACGCTCAGGATCAATGACTGTGATGTCAAACAAGCTCTAGTTGATCCTGGCAGCTCGGTGGACATTATCAACTATGGAGTAATCAAGAAGATGTGGTTGAAGGACCTAGTCGTCCCAAAGGCAACCATATTGACAGGATTTAACAATTCCACTGAAAAGACTTTGGGAGAAATAACCCTCACAACTACTCCAGAGGGGGTAAATAAGCAAACCACCTTCCAAGTGATGGCCGAGGACATGGTCTACAACGTCATTCCTGGAAGGCCATGGATCCACGAAATGGAGGTTGTGCCATCAACCCTGCATCAAGTGATCAAGTTTCCAACTCCATGGGGAGTAAGAGCCTTCTAAGGAGAGCAACGAATTGCACGGGAATGTTATTCGATCGCAATAAAGAGTACAGTCGCCCCGACTGGGCCAAGAAAATAACGAGAAATGAAGGCTCGACAACCGGAGAATTCACCAGGCAAAGCCCTCGGGGAACAAGCAATTACCTCGCCAAGGATCACCCTTGGGGACTTGCTCGAATAAGTTCATATTATTCTGATCTTATAGCTTCTTCATCTAAGTCCTGTTATAACCAGGCATTTATTGTAATAAAGGCATGCAAACGTATCTGATTAATGAAATAGACTTTGATTCAACATCTTTTTATTCTCATTTGATATGCATAGCCAATCGTAAGTTAAGCCTACGGCTCGAGGGTGAGACGTCGTCCTAAGCTAGCTCGAAACAATAAAAAGTACTAAAAAGTCTTGCAAGCAAACTCAAATATTTCCACAGAGGGAATTTACATTAATAAAAAGGCTCAGAGGCCCAAGTATTTACAAAATAAGCGGCAGGAAGGCCTTAACCAAATGTAAACAAAAAAGAAGTAAAAGCACTACTCTAAGCCTCCGCGAGACATCACCTCCCTCGTCTGAGCTTTCGCTGCTTGAAGGGAGATTTTCCATCAGCTTCTAGGCCGCGACAGAATCGCTTTCGGCCTTGGCGATCTCAGCATTAAGATCGACCCCGCCACGGCACTCCTTCAGAGTCTTCAGCCTCATTTGAATAACGGCCCAGTTCTTATCAACTTTGGCCCGAGTCCTCCTCATTCCACGCCTCGAGGAGAAAGAATCAACCTTGCCCCTCAAAAACTTAATCTCGTTTTCGAGCTGATCTTTCTCCATGGATAGCTGCTCTTTCTCCCCAGCCATTTCATTCATCTTAAGCATTTTTTGCTTCAAGTCAGCATGGAATTATTTGGCCCTCTCGTTAATAACTGACTGAGCTTCAGCTCTCACCCTCTTCAGTTCGGAGGAACAAAGTTCCTTCAAACAGACCATCCTCTCCTCAACGACAGATTTAGCCTCGAGGGCTTTGATCATCTCGAGGTCAGACTTGTTGGCAGCATTTCTAGCTTCGTCCAACTCGAGTCTCGCATTCAATAGCTCCTTCTCAAGACCACTCACTTGGGCCTCGAGACCCGCTCGCTCTCGCTTCCATCCTGCCTTCAACTGCCGAAGATTTTCATCTCGGCTGTATTTAATCTCGGCAGCACTGATAGAATTGATGTAACACTGCAAAGGAAAAATCCAAAAAGTCGGGAAAGGAAATAAATGCAAAGCTAAAAGGAGAAAAATTGAAGGGAGCGTACATGAATGGCGTGCTGAGCAGCATCAGCAATTAAATCAGAAATGTAGGACTTCTTAAGGTGATCGCGTTCCTTAGGGCCAAAGAGTCCACGGAGGCTGATCGAGACCTGGATATCGCCATCTAGGAGACAGAGCCCAGAAGGAATCTCAATGTAACGGAACTGTCTCCAAGAAAATGCATCAGGAGAAGGCTCGGAAGTAGCTCAAGGAGTCTTGTCTCCCACTCGAGATGACCGAGCATCATCCACTTCCATTGTCGCCGTAAACGGAAGTCGAATGCCCCTCGTGTCTTTATCAGCAACTTGAACTAGTTCAGGCTCACGAGTAGAGAGAACCACAACTTCTTTCCGACTTCTCTCTGCCTCGTCAGCAGGAGTAAGCTCGGGGAAAAGGGCAGGCTCTAATCTAGCCCGTTTCGCTTCCGGAGTCTTCCCTAAGGATAACTCCTTCTTTTTCAAAACTGAAAGAGAAAGAGAAAGGTCCGGTGACCCCTCGGGAGCTGTCCTTTTCTTCTCCTCTTCTTTTCCTTTTCCGCCTTTTCCCTTCGAGAGATTCCCAATCAAATCTTAAAGGGCACTTAAGGCATCTCCAACCTCGGGAACTTCCTCTTTCTTATCCTTTCCTTTCTTCTTTCATTTTCTCTCATTCGGTGCAGTTATCGCCCTCTTGGGGAGTCCTACAACAAAGAAGAGATAATGAAACACCGAGACACGGGGCCTCAAAAAAACCAAACCAGATTGGTTGAAAGAATAACTCACCATGCCATTTGCATGCCCATTGATTCTCATCCAAAGCGGACAAAACCATCCACGACCTCTCTGGCCTAGGTTTCGCATCAATAATAGCCTGAACCCATTGAGTCAAATTCTTCGGATGAATAATTGAGACCATCTCGGCTAAAAAGACAGGAACGAAGAGTCAAAAAAAAAGGAGAAAGTGGAGAAAAAATAAACAAAGAGAGAAACACTTATGTGCTCGATTCTACTGTTAAAGGCAAGAAGAAGTGAGAAAAAGAAGAAGACAAAACAGAAAAATGCGCCCAATCAGTAATCGCCACGCATGATTGATGGAAATATGGAGTGACAACCGCTGTTTTCAAAATTCATGGCGCAAAAACAACCACAACAATCTCCCGCCTAAAATTCATTCCACTCCTCGACAGATTTTGCAACCACTCGATGAGTGGGGGGACTATCTGTATTGGATGAAAAATCACCGAGGTCTCGAGCAGGGCCCCAAAGCATAACACGAAATCCACTCTACGAGGTAAACCCAAGATGAGAGGTTGCATGATTCTTCGCCTCGAGAAATTATCTTAGGAAATAAGGAGAAGCGAGCTCAAAGTGTCAAACTCAGAGAGAACGACATAACAACGTGATCCTGAGCGAATGCAACGCCTCGTTAAATGAGGCCTGGTCTTTGTAACTGTCGACTGTTTCTCTAACATTTAAGGGGAAGATCGCAAGTCAACCATGATCAAACGTCGAGTAATGGCCATAAAGGCATTGTTATGATATCTATAACATCATTTTTTTCTCTGATTATAAATATGATTCATTTGTAAACAAATGGGATATGGAAAATACGATATTCAACTTATACTTTTTTTCACTGTTCAAAGTCTCGTTTATTTTTTCAAGCCTTTCATCTAGTTCAAACTTAATCTTTGCTCGAACATCACTTTGATACAAGCAAATTACCAGTTGAACCCAATACAAATTCGATTTGTTGCCCCATCCCGATTTAGGCCAACATAACAGTGGAATTAGATCGAGTTCTTGTTGGAAAAAGAGATCATTGGCGGTGTAAGATTAGAAATAAATTTGGCTGATTTACAAAACTATACATCATAACATTTTACTTTACACAAAAATGTCAACACTATTCTATTTTCAAAACATAACATTTTTTTTAAAAACATAGCAAACATATAAAAGAGTAGATAAAATCCTAAAATTCACTCCCTGCACTCACCTGCCAACCAGTCTAGCTGCCCCCCTTTCTTCCCTTCCAGCGCCGGCGGCCGGCGACCACCGCCAGTCGCCAGAATTTTTTTCATTCTTTTTAAGTATATTTTTGTATGTTCTTTGTATATATTTTTTATGCTTGATGTATTTTCATTGTATGAATGTTCATACATCGGACATACATCGTATATACAACGAACATAAAATGTTTGGAATTTCATATATAAATGTATATACTTTGTATGTATGTTGTATGTCCATTGTATATACATGACATACAACAAACATAAAAAGCCTATACACATGCCATACAAGTCCCACAACCAACAACCATCAAGAAAAAACCATAGCCACCGCATATCCGCCTAGTCACCAGAAAACTTTAAAAAAATCGAAGCAGAGCATCACCGGCGACCTGCTCTGTCAACGCCATCGCCGACGGAGGAAAGCAGATCCGCTGGCGATGGCTGCATCAGTGAGAACTCAGAGCAGTAATAAACGGAGCAGCGCCGACGAGCGCAAAAGCGAGGAAACAAAGCCATCACCGGCGGAGATGGTGGTGATGGCGACAGAACTGGTGGTGATAACGTCGGAAAGTGGGTGAGGTTGAGAGAGAAGAGAAAGAGGGAAGCAAAATTAGGGTTTTACCTATTATTCTTATGTTTGGTAGCATCCAAAAAAATATTGACATGTCTAGAAAAATGACAAAAATATTGCTATGTTTTTTTAAAAAAAAAGTTCCCTAAATTGACATAGAGGGTAACTTAACCAATAAATTTAGAGTCAAGTTCAATGTCTACAATTGTAGTGTCCGTATTGGAGCTGGATTTAAGGTGCATTTAAGCGATGAAATAATTTTCTTTAGAGCGTAGAATTTTTTTTTTTTAAAGAAAAATATTTTTCATATAACTGGACATCACGTCTAACAAAATATTTTGAATTTGACTGGGTCGTAACAAATGTGTGCATGATGTTGTTGGATATTCCTAAATCAACAGAGGGGGCAGATTTATGTTGTAGTTTATGCTGGGCATATGGGTCGAGCCACAAATAACAGAGACAAAAAAAAATTCAAAGAGGAGTATTTAGGCGCATGACTAAATAATTTTTCAAACGGAGAGTCACCATGTAGACCACACTATTGGGTAGTCTATTTATTAAATAATTAGTAAGATGACAAGCAAAAACTATAGTTCCAGCGATAGAGACATCTCGTGTAAGAATGTTTTGTCGTTTTAATAATGTGTTGGTGTCGGTACTCAGCCATAACGACTCTTTGAGGTGTGTACGGCGGAGAAGCGAAGTGTTCAATGCCATTTTTATTTATATGGCGCCGAAGTCCAATGAACTCATACCCTCCATCCGTAAAGACCGAAGCTATTTTTATGTTGAAATAATTTTCACTAGAGGATGAAATTGTTCAAAACTGGATGCGACTTTACTTTAATTTTAATTGTGTACAACCAAGAATATATGATGTATAGATAAAAAAACAGTAATATAATGTTTTTTTTCTATAGATAATTCAGGAGATGGACCTCATAAATCAGTAAACAAATTTTGCAGAGTAGTATTACTGAATAAAGTGAGTAGTTGAAATGCCAAACTGTATGCTTTATTTGAGAAACAAGAATTACATAATTCAACTGAAGTGAGGTTTTGGTAGTGGTGAAGTTTATACGGTGTGGGTAGCCACTCGTAGAGTATATTCTTATTTCGACCTTGTACGAACAATTTTCGGGTGCGTAAATTCTTCATAAGAAAATAGGATGGAAAAAGTTCAATACACATTAGATTGCCACGGGAAACTTTTGCAAGAAAAATAAAGTGTTGTTTGATGGATGGTGTATAGAGAGTGTCAGAAAGCTTAAAAGCAAAGTTGGATGCCTTTATATGAGTTAAACCAGTATGACAAATAAGAATAGTTTTACTTCACCTATGAAAATCGATTTTGGTCTGAGTATACTTGAAGATTTTTGGGATCTGTAGTTACATGATAAGTGGCACCAGGTCAACAACCCATGGATCGTCACTAGAGTGAGCACTGGCCGTAAAGTTAGCCATTGCCTCAAAACAGTTGTGGAACTTAGAGCGACACAGATATGTCGTGTGTCCCCTTCTTTAGCATAACTGGCACTTTATAACCTATCTGAATTGTCATTGTTGGGTGCCAGAGCATTGTTTCGTTAGGGAATGACTATCACTGTGAGTTTTTATTGCCACGATTATTTCTATAAGGCTGCATCTAAAAAGGTCGTCTTTAGTGCAGTTGCCATAGTGATAACAATAGTTACTTTGTCAAGATTTTGATGTTTGAGAAAAAAATTCAAAGTTCGTGAGTTTGTGAAAGAGTTCCTTGAAAGTTAGAGGAGATTCTCATGCCCGTATAAGAACTAAGAATTCACAATACTCAAGGGCCAGTCCACTCAAGATCTTAACAACAACTTCATCAGCATCAATTGGTGAACATGCTGCATTGAGGGTATCAACGATAGATCTGATCTCCTTGCCTATATGGGATCAACAACTATTTGACAAACTTCTTTAGGTTTTGCAACCGATCTCCTAGGCTAAAGATAAAAGTATGATTTATATTGACACAAGTCGTATGGAGTAGTTCCCAAGCCATCTTAGCCGATGAAGCAGTGGGAATGGCTGGAGCAATGGTGGCATCATAGACACCATCATTGCTTGTTGGATTAGCTGATCTTGAAAAAAAACATGTCTCAAATTCAGGATTTGAGACAGTACTATCTTTGTCGGTGATAGTTCTCGGTAGAGCTGATTTGGTTCCATTAAGATATTCTATAAACTTGTGTTCATTCAGAAGCATCATAAATTGCGTCTTTTCAGGTTACCTTGTAGCTTGATAGGTAACTGGGCAATTCGATTGAACTGTACCACGTGAGTGATTGGTAAAACTGCAGCTGGAACGTAGCCGATAGCAAGGACTAGAGCCATTAATGAAAATGAACATCAAAAAAAAGTTGGATTTGATTCGTGAGAGTTTACAAAGGCTCTGATATGAAAAAGAGGTTAAGAATGGAACACATATATTAATCAAAAGAGCTCCTATAAATACAAGTTTATGTAACTTGAAAGATAAGTTAGAAGTATGATAAGATCAAATTTACAAACCAATACGAATAATATACAAGTACTACAATTTATAGATAACAATTAAAAGAAGTGTAAAGATATCTAACTACTAATAGGTTTATCTCAATATTAATGGCCTGGCAAAGGAAAGATGAGCAATATATGCTAAATCAGAATCAACTACTTAACTTCACGCGAAGTCTAAGAGTGTACTTTGCAACTTGGCCTTTCGATGGTTATCACTTTACGAGAAATTTTATTATATATCCCACACGCCACGTCATATTTGTATGAGACTCTTAATCATTTGACAAGTAGACTCATGGGTCCCATTTTATTCAAGAACAAAAATTTTAAAAATGGTAATCTTTTACTCCACATTTATTGCTATTAAGATTATTAATGGAAAGACTAAAATTAGTAATAATAATAAGAAATTACGGTAAGAAAATATTATTGAGAATTTGAAGAAATACTCCTACTTAAATTTTTTAACTTTTACAAAGTTGTTAAAACAATGAAAGCTGTATTAAGAATAAGATCACAACAATCAGCAGGCCAATATTTCTCAAAATGACGGAATGAATTAGCTCTAGCTAGTTATTATCTTGTACCATTAACTAAAATATATCACTTGAACATATATGCATGTCTAGTATTCGAAAAAATTACGTGCATATTAGGCTTACAAATTAGTAGAGACCTTTGGTCATGGTCAGAAGGCAGAACCAAAGCTGGAGAAAATGATTAAAGCCGACGAATCAATGTCAGTCAAATAATTTTCTACCTCTGGTCTCAATGATATTTTCATACCATAATTTCTTGTAATTATTGCTAATTTTAATTTTTCTATTAAGAATCTTAATAGCAATAAACGTGAAGTAAAAGGTTACTATTTTTAAGTTTTTTCCTTGAGTAAGATAGGACCCATGAGTCCATTTGTCAATTAATTAAGAGTTTTACATAAATATGACGTGACATGTGAAATATGTAATAAAAATTTTCATCACTTTACTTATCAGAAACTATTGGCCTACAAAGTGGAGTGATGATTGTAGTGGTCATGTTAAGCTAACTCTATCAACATTTCAATATCGTACCTCGAAGAATAAAGCATGCATGGCATGCTACTTCTTTATTTACAAACCGATCCACTAAGGTGGCGTACATCACGAGTTACCATCAAATTTAACTAACTTATGTCATAGACCAAGTTAAACACCATCTATAAGAAGGCACAACCAAAATAGGCCCCTAAAATCTGGAGATGAGATTGGTTCACTCCTCAACCATCTCCTCTTTTTTAGTCAGGCAGTGAGGCACATTCAACATCAAACCATGGGTGGTCAACATCACCTTCTGCTACAACATAGCTCGTGAGAGTTACATTACATATCTACTTACTTGAGAAGTTCAAATGCACCGCACTTCATCCAGTTACAACAACAACATACCTAGTATAATCCCACTAATGGTGTCTGGAAAGAGTGAGATGTACACATACCTTACCCCACTAAGGTGGAAAAGCTGTTTCCGATAGACCCTCGGCTAGGAAAAAAATATTTGAAGAACATTTTGAAAACATGATAAAAAATAAACAAGGTAAGAAATACCGTGATATCTCAAGTACTCATATATAAACTACAACAACCAGAGCAAACAGAAGACACCAATAGCAAAAAAGGCGTAGGACAAGATAAAACTACTATGCATAAGAATAATAAAGCTAGAATGTCAACAACCAATCGCCTTCTACCTAACCTTCTACTCTAATCCTCGACCTTCATATTTTCCTGTTAAGGCTCATGTCCTTGATGATCTGGAGGTGAGTCATGTCCTGTCGAATCACCTCTTTCTTTGGTCTACCTATCCGAATACCCAGCACAACCACCCTCTCGCACCTCCTCACTGGAGAATCTGTGCTCCTTCTCTTCACATGGCTGAACCATCACAGTCTTACTTCTCGCATCTTGTCTACCATTGAGATCACTCCTGCGTTGTCACGAATGACCTCATTCCTAATCTTATCCAACCTCGTATGCCCACACATCCGTCTAAGCATTCTCATATCTGCTACACTCATCTTCTAAATGTGTGTGGTCTTGATTGGCCAACACTCTCCGTCGTACAACATAGTTGGTCTAGCGACCACTTTGTAGAACTTACCTTTAAATCTAGGTACCACTTTCTTATCGCGTAGGACACCAGATGCGAGTATCCACTTTATCCAGCCTACCACTATACAATGAGTGACATCATCGTCAATTTCTCCATCACCTTGAATGATTGAGCCAATGTACTTGAAGATTCTCTTTTGGGGAATGACCTGAGAATCAAGCATCACTTCCACCTCTGACTCCTGAGACGCATCACTTAACTTGCACTCTATGTATTCTTTCTTTGTTCTGCTCAGCCTGAAACCTTTAGACTCTAAGATATGTCTCCAAACCTCCAGCTTATCATTAACTCCACCTCAATTCTCATCAACCAAAACATACATCATGGAACCTCCCCTTCATCCAGTTAAACAATGTACAAATTGGATTTACCTCCTACCCTTATATTTCAACGTTTTGCCATGATACATCATCCTCGATATTGTTAATTTATCATTGCATTTATCTTGCTACACGATGTCATGTCCTTTTAAATTAATAGGTCGAAATTTAGCATCCATAAATCTCATTTCCTTTTCCGTGTACAGTGTTACTAAAAACAACTTATGCAGTTATGCTTTTATTTATATTGCATGCAATTCCCTCTCAAATATGGTATAGTTTATTTCTCTCTTCATTTTGCTCGATCTAAATCAATCTAAAACCAAAGAACTACTACTCAACCTCACCTCTACTTTTCTTCTGAGCATTTTCCTTAAATCCAATTGATCCGAAGAAGTAATCTTTTTCTTCTCTCATACCTTCATTCTTGCCACAGACTTGAGATACGTGCATATTCATGGTTAATTTAGTCGTTCCTTTAACTTTGAAAAATTAAACACTAGCAATTGAGATGAATCAAATGTTGATATGGACTCAAGGACAAATTTGGCCAATAAGTTATAAGTAGTTGTTCAAGATGTGACACATGCAGATAAAACCATTGGCCTGTGCCCAAAGAAAATTAGGTAATCTTACTATAAACAAATCAAACGTCGGCTATAGGCCATATTTGGTTGTTTACTAAACAACAGAGGGAATAGAAAAAAGCAGAAAAATAAATTGATAAGCAACTAGTGGATGCGAGTGATTTGACGTGCACAACAGTATGATGATATGCAGCCGCTTTTTTTAACGGCAGCTATTCATCATATAAATCAATCCAATGAATTATCATAATTAGTTTCTGAGTTGTTGCAAACAAATTGCCCACTTATGGTTATCTTTCAATGTTATATTCTCCGTTTAATTAGTTTACATGCTAGTATAGGTATTGGTCGAGCATAAGTTTAGAAAAGGAAAAACATAAATCTTTAACATGCACGATTATCTACGGCTATAAAGTATATCATTTAACATATAAAGTTTAATATTAAACGTTTCTAAATATAATAAAAAGTAAGGTGCTAATTTTTCTTCGGTAAAGACGCAAATAAAATGAGACAGAATGAGTAGTACTCCCTCCGTTTCAAAATGGTTGTCATAGTTCGAATTTCGAAAGTCAAACGAGTTTAACTTTGACCGTAATATTTTCATACGTCTTTTAGATATTTTAAATTATTAATTATTGTGACTTATAATACTTTTTATGTAGTTTCTAAATACAGTATATAAACATCGTTACAAAAAACTTAAAGATTATATGTTTAAATTTACGGTCAAAATGAACTCGTTTGACTCTCGAAATCCGAACTATGACAACCATTTTGGAACAGAGGGAGTATTATTTTAGGTTGTATCATAAAACAATTTGAAGCTCCTTCTTTTTAATAAATGCTTATGCTTCTTTACATTGTTAATAGAATTAATTATTCCCAATTTGAACTATTTTTTTCGTCCCATTTTAGTTGTTTATTACTCCAAAAATTGATCCCAAAATAGTTGTTTTTTAAAAATTATGACTAAATTTGTTTGTTGTTTCAATTATAACATTAATCATTAAAGAAATACTAGTTCTTTTTAGTATTGCTCAATTTTCAAAAAACATTTAAAGGGACAATTTTATAAAACATACATCGTACTTATTAATTTTTTTAATGAACTTCAAAAAGCTAAAACGAATATCTAAATTGAGACAGAGAAAGTATAATTTAACGAGCTACTACTACTTTACACTAAATAATGTTATCTTCTTTATATATAACCATGGCAAAGCATCTTTATTATATTTTGTGCAATTTCCTCCCTCATTATTTTTGTCCTACTCCATAGCTTACGTAGTATATTAATTACTACACGATATATTATAGTACAAATTATTTTATTTTAGTCCTCCAAATCTGCACCCACAGTAGGAGGAGGACCCCACCTTTTTCCTCTCTCTATCAACAACTAGTGCATCGGGTACCCAAATTGCCCACGTTGAATCACCCTTTCTTCATGGATTCCTCGCTTGTGACTCCTATTCCCAATCCCCTCCTTTTCTTCTAATAATTTTTATTATTATTATTCTATACTTTTCTTATATTCTCCAATCTCCACTGTGTGTGTGTGTGTGTGTGTTATTCTACAGCTAATACGTTACCAATGTTGTTGTGTACATATAATTATATGTGATTCAGCTAACAGGTGCTGAGGTTACAACCCTGATTTGTTTTACGACCAATCATGGATAATAATTCCTCCTTTGACGGTAATTTTTTTATTTTTTGCAACAATAATTGCTCCCTCCAAAATTAGTTTATCATAATTAACTGTAGGAAAGTCAAATCAAGTTAACAGAATTTGGTTTAATTAAGCTATAATGAATCTGTTTCTGATCTGTTAGTTTATTAATGCGTTACTGATATTGTGAATTCTGTTAATTTATTTTCTCTGTAGCTTTGTATAGTATGAATTTTAATTACTGTTCTATACGTATAAAATAATTTGTTCTTGTTTTTTCCCCCTCACTATGAGATTTTTTTTTTTTCATATTGCTGAAATGGGTGTCAGGATTGGTGGTTAGCTACTTACCTACTTTTCTGGGTTAGTTATTATTCCATCCATTTCAATTTATGTGAACCAATTTGACTTGACACGTCGTTAAATAAAAAAATGAAAACTTTTTGGAATTTTTGGTATACGATAAAGTCATATATTTTTGTGTGATTATAAATTATCTAGTTAATGGTAAAAGGGAAGTTTGGAGATAAATTGTTTCCAGATTTAGAAAGTGATCTGTGATCATTCTTTGTTAGAATGAACTAAAAAGGAAATAAGTTCACGTCGACGGGAACTTTGTCCAAATCTTATACATTTGTCCAAATTATTTTTGGTGAAAATATTTTCGTCTTAAGTAGTTAAGCATAGGGGGAAAATCCTTTATTTTTGTGGGTGTGGAGAGTTTGAGATGATCATATGTGATGGAGGGTGCAAGTAAATTGAAGTTGAAGCTGTTTCATTGAAGTTTTCCTTCCTGCTTTCTTGTTCTAGGTTTTGCACTTGATCCATCAAAGTGCAGTAAATTGAGTATGGAAGAAAAGAGGGAATTAGTTTATGAATTATCAAAGCGGTCGCATGGTGCTCCTGAAATGCTGCAATCTTGGAGCCGTCAGGAGATTTTGCAGATACTATGTGCAGAGATGGGAAAGGAAAGGAAGTATACTGGACTGACAAAATTAAAAATAATAGAAAACCTTCTGAAAATTGTATCTGAGAAGAAATCATTGGAGCATGGAAGTACATCTAATCTTGAAATGCAACCTTCATCAGATAGTTGTCAGAGGAGTTCCAAAAGGCAGAGGAAAGCTGAGCATCCAAGTCGCTTTCCTTTTGCGGCTAGTAATGCTTCAACAACAAATATAATTGATAATTTAGGCAATGTTGTGTACTGCAAAAATTTGGCATGCAGAGCTATTTTAAGTAGCGAAGATGCATTCTGCAAAAGGTGTTCATGTTGTATTTGCCGTAACTATGATGACAACAAGGACCCTAGTCTATGGGTTATTTGCAGCTCAGAACCTCCTTTTCAAGGGGATTCATGCGGGATGTCATGCCACCTTGAGTGTGCCATTAAGCACGGAAAATCTGGTATAGCAACTGATAAATTAGACAAGAGTGACAATGGAACCTTTTATTGTGTATCCTGTGGAAAAGCTAATGATCTACTCAGGTAACTCTTCATATTACCTTCTAACAGCTTCATCTTATCTTGTATTTTTATGAGACTACAATAAGAAAGAATTTCTTTTTCACATGGCACCAATATTTGGGTACATCCCTATTTTTTTTCTTTCCCTCTTTTATGAAATTATGTGTATTGTAGCTCTTTCTAATAAAAATATTTCTATAAACGTTAATGTTTGGCTGCTCCACGTTTCCTCTCGGGATTGATATAGTTGTTTGGGGGATTGGTAGCTCCATAGACATCAGATTTGTAGTAGAACTGTGAACCATTTCTCACAAAAAATGCCGAAATCTGCATCAGAAAAGGCCTAATTGTAGAGAGAGTTTGGACACAGTTTTCTCAATTTCCCTTTTTAGTAGCCTGTTGGCATGAACATCGGAAAATCTGTACTCATGTGCAAAATTTTAGTAGCCTGAATGAAAGTGCACTTTGATTTACTGTGTTAACCAGAGTCGACTGATTACCCGAAATGGGTCTTTCTTTGCCTTAAGGGCTCGAAATAGAAAGGAGAGGGACCATGCCAAGTGTCATCTATAATGCACATAAGTGTACACTCTTCATGCTATCAAATTAAGTCAATGCTGGACGTATTCATTCAACCCAACTTAATCTTGTTCTGTTCCAAAACCAAACACAGTTTCATGCTTTATGTGATATAGGAACAATGAAATATTATCAGAATTTCTGTTGATCCGACATGCAATATTTGTTAATCATTATCTTTAAGGGTTAACGGTGGTATTTTAAACTTTACAGAGTATGACTAGTCCGTACTTTGTTCATATGTGTAAAAGAGACTAGTACTTTACTGTTGAGGTAGCAACAGAAAAAATTATCTAATAATCGTTTAGATCCAACCCGAACAGTAGGAAAATTAGATGCGTTGACCCTCTTGCGACCCTGCGTTAATTCTGGGGTTGGAGAGTGTATTACTTCTCCGCACGTTTGAACTTAAATTTGCGTATCCGATCTATTGTTAATAGTTAGTACTATTATGTTATCCAAAATTTACATTTGTTCCAAGATATTTGCTTATTTTCCAGGTTATTCGATGTTAGATGCATATTGCTTATTTAGTGTAAGCCTTCATTGTTGCTTAAAACTGATGCAACAATCTGACATAGATATCTTCTTCCTCATTCCTCTTCTGGATCCAATGGAAGGATTGATTTAGTAGATATTTGAATATCTGTTGAGCTGGTTTGTAAACTGAAATTTGGTTTTCTCGAGGACAACTCCTACTTTTGCAGTAAGTTTTTGCAGATGGGAGTAAAGACCTTGTACAATCCTAACTGGTTTCTGGTGTACCCTCTTTCAATTCTGTAGATTCTTGATGTTTTTTTGTATATCACTGTGTACCCTGAGGAAGCTCATCTTTATACATCTCTTTATCTTAGTTAGCAATTGACCTAATTATCATATCCACTTCCTTCGAGTGCTACAAAATAATGAAAAAAATTTCTCTTGTGAAATTGATATTCAATTGTACTATTGAATTACAGTGAACTAGTTAACCATTTGTCAGGGGAGGCTCAGTTGTTTGTTGAGATGGTTTTAAAATCATGAGCTATTAATGCCAAAGGTCTAATGACTTTTAGAGAATCTTTAATTTATTGTGAATTGTAAGCATGTATGATTAGAATGCAAGCTGTGGTTAGTATGAATACTAAAGGTGTCTTCTTTTCCCAATTCATGTAGTGTTTTGAAGAAACAACTTATTACAGCAAGGGATACAAGGCGCGTAGACATATTATGTTATAGGCTTTCGTTGAGCCAAAAAATTTCTGGGGGTGCCAAAAATTACCAAAAGCTGTGGGAAATTCTTGATGAAGCAGTGAAGAAGCTTGAAGCAGAAGTAGGCCCTTTAACTGGTTTGCCTGTGAAGATGGCTAGAGGTATTGTGAACAGGCTCTCATTTGGCCCAGCTGTTCAGCAACTTTGTGGCTTGGCTATTGAGTGCATAGACTCTCTGCTCTCTGAGAGATCGTCTGAAGTGCCGTCTAACATTTTCAGAGGTAATACTCAATTCTCATTTGTGCTTTGTTTGTGGAGTACATAGACACTGTCCTTTTCTTTTATTTGTCTAATCTTGGTGCTCATTTAAGTCAGAGAAGTAATTAAGATATATTTGGGACTATATTTTGCAGAGTGCAATTTGATGGCATCAGAACTTGTCAGATTTGAAGATGTCCTTGCCTCATCTGTGGCTGTTGTTTTGAGTTCTGAAGGGTCATCTATGGAGAATGTTGTTGGTTACACTTTGTGGCACCGCAAAGCTGATGAAACGGAATATCCAGTAGAACCAACTCGGACATTGTTTTCCCCTAGCACTAGGTTTGTGCTCTCAGGTCTGACTCCAGCTACAGATTATGTTCTCAAGGTTGTGTCCCTTGATAGCAAAAAAGAGCTGGGAATGTTTGAAGTTCAATTCTGCACTGGTAAAGCTGGAAATGAAGTGTCTAATCTGAACTTGAAAAGCTTAGAAACTGAAAGAAGTCTAAGTCCACCGACGAATTGTAGCAGCCTTTCAAATCCTTCTTCGGTGGAGGATGAAACTAATAACGTTGTGCTCTGCGGCAGTGAGGATGAGAACAGAGGGGATAATTGTCTTTCTTGTTGTGATAATGCTGGTAAAACGGTTTCTGCAAACTTGTGTTGCACCACAATTGCCCCCACTGGTAAAAGTCAAAAAGGAAATGCAGGAGAAATGGTATCTGTAGGTGATGAGGAAGATAGCATGGTGAAACCAAGCTCCTTGCCAAGTACTGTTGCTATAAATCTTGAGAACAAGCAGTCTTCAGATGTTCAAACAGAGACAAGCACTGATAATGGATCAACTGCACCTCTTCAGACTGCCGAGGAATTTACACCATTTGTGGGTAGTGTGCAAGCTGGCTTGCCCATTACACCCTGCAAATTGGAAAATCTCAAGGGTACCCTTGGTCGGAAAGGAAAAACGGTACCTTGCAGTAAGGATCTTGATAATGGATCAGGGAAGGAGGATGGACCACAAGTCGGCAGCTCTTCGAAGAAGAGAACTGGAGAATGGCAAGAAGAATGTACTGGAACTGGAGATAAAGACTTCGAGTATTATGTCAAAGTAATTAGATGGTTAGAGTGTGGTGGCCACATTGATAAGACATTCAGGCAGAAGTTTTTGACCTGGTATAGCTTGAGAGCTACACCACAAGATGTTAGGATTGTCAAGGCATTTGTTGATACCCTTATTGAAGACCCAGCATCACTTGCTGGGCAGCTGGTTGATACTTTCTCTGATGTTATTTCAAGCAAGAGGTCTTCTGTAGTTTCTGCAGGCTTTTGCCTAAAGCTTTGGCATTAGAGGATTCAAAATGGATCCTCTTCCCTCTGCTTCATGATTCATTATAGCAAATCCATGGGATTTGTTTAACTAAAAGTAATTCTTTGATTCCCAATTTGTCCTGTAAGATTGCTAGTCGATTCATATTTATGATGTAAACAGTTAGACCATCTTTTTTTTTTTTTTTTCCTCATAGGTTGCTTTTACCCCATTCACCCACATTTCTGTCTGATGCAATATGTTATGACCTTGGTGTGGGAATGAAAGGGATCATTGCTGTAAGCTTATTGGAAATAAAATTTGATTCATATTTAGTAGAAATCTTACTTGATTTGTTAATCATTAGTTTGCATGTCAAGAACAAGACGATGAGTATATTTGTGAACTGAATTGTTGTGATCGCAGAATGGTGTTACAATACTTCAAAGCATTCCATTATCAAATGCACCCTTACAATTAGGTGATGCATTGATCTTGTTTTACGGAATTTTTCAGATAAAGTGGACAAATCTTTGGCTGCTAGAGAAGCAGTTGTTTAGCAGTTATTTGAGTGTTCAACAGCAAAGGTGATACAGTAGTACCTTTGGTGGGATATTTGGTCTAGAGTGGGACCTTCTTAATGGCCAACATAATGTATCCGAATCTCATACTCCTCTCATTCAGAAAGAAAAAATGAAAAGAGGATATGGCCATTTCTAATAATTTTTAGAGTGGATTTCAGATAAATTTTTATTCCCCATTTCTACATTTATATTGGTTTTTGTGGGAGATCAAGTCGAAAGAAGCGAAGAGAGAGAGCGTCCTTCTCTTCATAAAGAGGTTTCTCTTTATCTGAAAATTGACACACAAGACAAATTTTGTTTTGTCTTTACTGAATACTTGAACATAAGAATTCCAAAATTTACCTGTATATTCAGAAACTACTTAAAATGTACTACTATAACTTATAATTTCCAAATGATAATAATCAAAAAGCTCACCGTTCCAAATGATAATAATCAAAAAGCTCACCGGTATTCTTTAGAGTATTTATCTGTCTTCAATTTTCCCGCCAGTTCTTGGGCTGAAAGTTAAACGAACTAGACAATCGTAACACTTAATTTTATGGATTTTACTTTTATTTGGACAAAAAGATTCCAAACTTTTTGACTAAAAATGGCACTTTTGGTGGTCAAAGTGGATATTGGACAACATCATAATGCCAAAAATGCTATTTATAAGTACTTTATAGTATCAGCTGTCTTTTCTAGGGCATTTCCTTCCTTCATCCAAAGCAAAGACTGAATCATTGAAAGCAGTCTCAAGTACGGTGCATAGCTCGTGCAACTTCATCTTCACATGAGCACAATTATTACACACGTAGTATAATGAATAACCTACCAAATGAATAGTAAGTGAAGTAAAAAGAGATTTCCCTAAGAGTTTCAGAAAACAATTTATTACAATCCACAAAATAGGGTGAGAATTACAAAATATCTAATGTTGAGAAACTTATAGAACCGTTTGGGTGGGCTTATTTTAAGCAGCTTATAAGTCATTTATTGAAAAGTTTTGATTTCCTAACTTTTTATTTTTGACTTTTTTAAGCATACATGGGATTATAAGCACATTAATTTTTTAAGTTAACAAACATTTAGTAATGAGCTATAATCTACTTTTAAGCTCATCCAAATGGGCTCATAGTATGTTTGGCCAAGCTACTGAGAAGCCAGAAATGCTTATTTTTTTTTAAAAAAATATGTGTATTTTAAAAACTGATGTATTTGGCCAAGCTTCTAAGAGGAAATAAGTATTTTTGAGTGGCAGCAAAAGCTATTTTTAGGATCTATTGTGAGGAAGAAACTGGAAAAAATAATTTTTCCCTAAAAAAGAAGAAGAAGTTGTTTTTAGTTTTGATCGTTCCAAAATTATCCTAATCAAAAATATTTATATGACTAATTACCCATATTTATATGACCTAATTATCATAATATATAAAGTACATTTTTTCCTCTTTGTTTCTCTACGCACACCAACAACATTAGTGTTGGAAGCTTTGAATCAAATTACATCATTTTTAAGGTATTAATTTAGAATATTCAATTATATATGCCGTATTCTTTTAAAAAATTAAATAAACAAAATTAAATGTATTCTTTGATAAAAAATATTTAAAATTATTCATCTAGTTAGATAACTGCAAAGTGAATCTTTACATGGTTTTACTTGTAATTTAACTCAAAAGTACTTTTTTAAAAGTTTGGCAAAACACAAATTACTATTTAACTATCGACAAAAGTGCTTCTCTAATTAGTTAGCCAAACACAAATTAAACTGCTATTCTCCCAAAGTACTTTTATAAAACTTCGTTTTTACACAAAAGCGCTTTTTAAAATAAGCAATTTTCAGAAGCTTGGGCAAACAGACTCCTAGACCTTGAGAAACTTCATAGGTAAATTTAAATGGGAAATTTACGCCCCATGAATGTTGACCAAGAATAATTATTTTTTCTATACACATTTTCTTGTTTCTTTCTTTCCATATACATTTTACCTTTTTTAAATATATTTTAAATATTATTGATATATATATTTAATATTTTAAATATATATTTAATATATTAATATTACTGATATTTAATATTATTGAGATTTCATATTTTATTTAATATATTTAATATTTTAAATATTATTGATATATATATTTAATATTTTAAATATATATATATATATATATATTTAATATATTTATTATTTTAAATATTATTTGATATATATATTTAATATTTTAAATATATATATATATATTTAATATTTTAAATATTATTATATTGATAGGACTCTATCATTAAGCCTAAAATCGTGCAACTACCATATTTAATGATAATCTATTTTTTTTACCATTGATTGTTTCCTTTAATTAAGTTAAATATCATACTTTTAAAAATTAATATTAATATTAAGAAATATATTTAATATATATTAAATTTTTGGATACAAAAAGTTATGGACACCTAAAAGTAATTATTTCTTGATGGACGGATATATATGTAAAGAACCCAATTTAAATCGAAAATAGATACTAAATGGTGTTCTTAAACATAGAAGATGAGACAGTTTAGATTTAGACAAAAAAAAGTCTCAAAGTATATCCTACTCTTGAAAGTTGCTTTTCAAGAAATTTCATAGAATGGTACCTAGGTTGACATTGTTAAAAAAGTTAACTTTTGAGACATATATCATGCATATCATACCAGTTAGATGGTTAAGTCCACCACCAGGTAGACTTAAACTCAACACTGATGGTTGTTATAAGGGTAGCACAGGTCTGGCAGCGGGGTAAGGTGTTTGAGAAATGAACAAAGTAATCTTGTGATGGCATTTACTTTCTTTTTTTTTTTTGTTTTTTTGGGCCTTGTAGTACTAATTTGGCTAAGACCAAGACACTAGCTTTAGGGCTGCAGTGGTGCTTTGAGCACAATTTCCTTGAAGTTGATATATAGGTGCTCTCTTTCTGTTTGCTAATGCAGTGAACAAGAAGGATTAAATATCATTGCAATGTTTGTCTTGTCTTTTTTGAAGGAAATATTGAGGTTGAAGGGCCTTGGGTGTTGCACTGTTACACATTGCTTTCGAGAGGCAAATCACCTAGCAAGTCATGGAAGTTGACAAGGTGCAATTTCTTAGCTTTAGGATTAGAACTAACAAATAAAAATTTTATGTATTTTTTAGGTATACTTAGTCCTCTTTTTTGTAAATCTCAAAGTTCATGAGAGTAGTGCTTTCATTATTAGTCGAGGTGATGTTTATAACTTATGCTAGGTGTAATTTTTGGTATTCAACAAAATGTAGAGAATTGAAGTTGTCCAATTCTAGTATAGAATATGAGGAGGTACGACTTTTTGTTCCCTTCTTTTATGTATTTCACTTTTGAATTCTAATGTATGGGTCTTGCTCAATGTCTAATTCCCACCATAATTTACCCTCCTTAATAGTATTTTTTTTCATTTTTTTTTTTTTGCTAAAAATCAAGGGTCTCTGAACATTACATTTGTTGAAACGACCTCGATCAATCGTTTCGGAAGTTAGGACTCCGATTGGCGTGCCTATAATTTTAAAATATTCGTAATGTCCATTAGGACCTGTCTGTAAAATTTGAGCTAAATCAGACCTCGTTTGGTAGGCATCAGAAGAAGGTCGCAGTTTTTATTGGCGATAAATATTAAAAAGAGATTTTCGAGCTCGGTTTTGCCGAATGAGCTCCGATTCGAAATCCGAAAGCGCCGTTAGGTTCGTATGATTATTTGTGACTTTTGTGAACTTTCGAAAGTGAATTTCGATGTTGTTCGGTTAGTTCCGCTAAAATGCCGAAAGTTAACTAATTTGACCTTTTCCATTTATATTCGCATCTTGAGTTCCGGGAGTCCGATTTGAGATCCGCTATAGTGAGTATGTTACATATATTTTATGTAACTTGTATGCAACAGTTGGAATTATTTCGAATATCGTAGGGTACTATCTTAATTTTCGTTGAGAAAAGAAAATAAAATATAAAAAAACAAAAAAAAAAGGAAAAAGGACAAAAATTTAAAGATGGCGGTGGTCAAACATGGAAATCTTAAAAAGTGAAACGAGAACAGAAACATCGAAACAGAAAAAAATCAAATGACGCAGTAGAAAAAATGCAAGAAAATGAGAAAAGAGTCGGGAAAATAGTAGAATTTTCAGCCTGAAACATTCAGGTAATGATTTTAATATATTATTTGAGTTTATTACGTGTGTTTGAATGTGTTTTAACGGTAAAACTTAGAATATTAGACATCGTTTTAATAAGTTCAACTTATAATTTGAAGGGTCAATTGGACCCCGATAGTGGAATTGATTATATATTCGCACTCAGTGAGTTATGGGAAACATATAAATATAATTTATTTGGGGTTTGGTTATGTGACCTTAAACCCTGTATATAGGCTTGCCCTGCGTATTGCGTATGCGAATATGGTATCAGGTTCCTAACCGGATTGCCCTAAGATGTGAGTAATAAAGCCTTTAGCCTAATGTGATATATTTTTCTGCTTATTGAACACAGTGGGATCGTTTGGCAATGAATTCAAAGAATAAAGCGGTTGTTGGGTAGCAGTGTTAACTTTGGAACGAGGTAAGTGTTTATATCCATTTCTTTGGAGGCACCTGGCCTCGTGGATTTTCTACCACGTGTTCCTTACGTGTGTAGCTGCCGATAGGCGTACTCATTACGCCTTAGCTTTGGATTTATATTCTATATTATATATTATGTCCTGTTATTGGTATTGCATTGAGAATCCGAGTATTGTACTTTGGTTGTGAGTTGGTATATACTTTTCAGCTGTCGATGAGAGTCCCGCGCTGGTGATGGATTATTATTGCATCATGTTGCATTCGTATGCACATTGCATCATATTGAGGGTAGGAGGATTCTGCCCTCGGAGCAGGAGGATTCCGCTCCATTGCATCATATTGAGGGTAGGAGGATTCCGCCCCCGGAGCAGGAGGATTCTGCTCCATCTATTTGGCACACGTGACACCATTGTATCATACTGCATTCATCCCATTTCATTGCACCGCGTGCTGACTATTGTGTGACTATCGTGTTGTGTTTTATATATGCGGTATGTATACCGTATCTCAGTTTGCCTATATATTTCTGGCTCGTATATCGGGTTGCACGCCGCAACAGGATGTATTTCTGATTGTCGACATGTTCAGGATATCTATATGTTCTGTCTACCTTATGTACCTGGTTGTTTATGATTCCATACGTATTTTCAGTTATTATTTGGCTTTTCTTGTTTATAGTTCAAATAAGATGGATTTAGTTTATCTATTTTTCTTCTCCCTGGCTAGCTATCCTATTCTTTGAGGTGGCTAGTCTGCCCCACTTATTGAGTCCTTTTGACTCACCCTTGTTTGTTGTTTGTTTCTTGTCTATCTATTTCGTTTCGGTAGGTTCGCTCCAGGATTGAGTTTGCCACGTTGTGAAGGAGCGAAGACGACTTCAGCTGTCAGGGTGAGCCAGCTTTTATTCCGGATGGCCACCAGTTTATTGGTTATTATTTCAGTTGCATTTTGCTCCCTTCAGGAGGTATATGTCTTCTTTTGTACTCTTAGATGTCTAGTCTGGATAGCCCTAAACTTATTATGTTGGGTAGTTAGCTGTAATTTTCTTTCGTACAGCTTAGAAGTGTCAATACGTCTGTGTGTTTTTTTTAGTCTTGTCCTTATTTATGAACTATTATATTTATTTTTCTAATTTAATTGGTAAGGGTTCGCCCGACGGGTCTAGGGGAGGATGTCGGGTGCCCGCATGGCCTAACCGGATTTCGGGTCGTGTCAGTTGGTATCAGAGCCTGATTTAGACTCTATCCAGACTAAGACAGTGTCTAGTAGGGTCTCGCTGAGGGGTACATAGACATCCGTACTTATCTACGAGAGGCTATGATGGCATTTAGGAAGTTTCACTTCCTTCTTTTCTGATCATGCGTCGGTCTAGGATGCAAAAGTATTTTTGTTAATTCATTCGTGGTAATTGTGAACCCTCGTACGACAAATCAGCAAACGGAAGGAGTTTAGCCTGGGCTAGCACTGACGAAGCCCCGAGAGTTTTTTTTTTTTTAATCGTGCTGACGATCTAAATACGGAGGTCCCAGCTGTACGAGCTCGCGATGGGCAAGGGAGCAGGGCCTTGCGGTTCCCTAGGCTCTCTACGATGTTTTTACGAGGATCTTGGCAACGCATATACTGCAATAACCTATTATTCGCTATCAGGTTGCCGCAGATGCAGATGTTCGGTCTCAGGGAGCTCCTGTTCCAGTTCTTAATAGTGCTGCAGTAAAGTATGTTCCGGAGGCAGCATGTGTTGTGCCTCCAGTTGTTCTGGCTGGTTAGGTAACTGAGGTAATTATTGGATCTGTGTGCTCAAAGAGGTTGCTTTATTTTACGTGGTCGAACATCCCGTTATTCTCAAGCAATGCATTAGATAATCCCTGTGTAAGCTTTTTTAAAATAAAATGATGTCAGCGTATCCTTCATGCTCTTAATTATATCGAGCAGTATGGTGTTGATTATTCTGCTTTTCAGTTTCAGGGGTCCAGCCTTGAATTGGTGGGCCGCTCTCCTTTTAGCTAACTTGGTTCGATTTTTCTTCTAGATTCGTGGAAAAATTCCTTTCGAGTAGCGAGCGAGATGAAAAGTGTTGCCAGTTTAGTGGATTTGACAGGGTAGCCTGTCGGTTAGCCTGTTGGTTTCAGAATATAAGATTGAATTCTATAAAATGGCCGAATATGCATTTGAACTAGTTCATGAGTCTTTCGAGAGATTCAAAGATTTATTGATGAGGTCGGGATTTCATTTGATATTGTTGTTGATATTGCTCGAAGGTTCGAGGCATACCATAAGTTAGAGCGGGAAGAGTTAGAGCGGGAAAGTAAGAGATCCCACGGCCCTGGTGGGTAACCATGGTACCTCATTTGGAGGTAAAAGTTCTGATTATTTTTGGAAGTCACCTTCCAGGTTATCTCAGCTTATAGAGAGTGATTCTCAGAGTGCGCCAGTAGCTCGTCAAGATCAGAATCAGTCTTCTCTTTACAGCTATTAACAATCTGTCCAGCTTCCATTTTTAACAAAAAGGGTGTTATCATTGTCATGAGTCTGGTTATCCTTTGAGGAGTTTTTCCTTACTCCGGCAAACAGGCAGTCGTCTTTTCTCTCGTCATCAGGCACCTGCACTGTCGCAGGGAATTTTATATAGATCTTAATCAACCAGAGATATGCCCTCATTCGATAGAGGTCGAGAACGTGGTGGTAGTGGTTCTTCTAGAAGTAATTATCAGGGTAGCGGCTCGGCTCAGCCGCAGAGGCAGTTCTAAGAACTATAGTCTGGCAGGATGTTGAGGTATCCGATGTAGTACACCCATGTATTTTTTCTTCCATTATATGCGAATAAGATCTGATTCTTCCGATCCGTCTAGATTTCATTTGTCTTACTATGTTTTCATGATTTCCTTGGATATTGTTTCTATTAAGAATCGGTTGCGGTAGAGGGGTGAGTTTCTGATACGATTTATTCTTGGCATTTATGAGACCCTACTAGTTTATCTGATCTAAATATGAGAGATTTGATGGTTTGTATTGCTATTGCCTGCTTGGCATCCTGTTATGCCACCTTGTCTTATTATGTCAAGTCATTTTACCTCTCTCCTCGGAAATCAGTGTTGGTAGGATGATGGGATTCTTATTCGTCACCATCAGGAAGTGTCGTTGTTTCTTCCGGTGTAAAGTGGCTGGTAAGTAATGCTCGATCTATGTGTCTCCTCTTGGTTCGAGATTCTAGTAGAGTCATGTTATTTTATGAGCTTGTCTTAGTTATAAAAGGGTATTCTGGTAAATTGTCAGAGTTTGCTTCTTATTGGGAGGTTAAATTCGTATGGATGTTTTTCCATAAAGCTTATTTAATGTCTATCTCTTCAATTGTGATTCTTTGGCTCGCCTGACTCGGAAGTAGTCTAGCTTTGGTAGCCAAGCAAATAAGAAGATGAACTTCCTAAAGCTCTAATTATTTCTATCCTCGATCCATTTCCATTTCTTCTTCGTCCGGCACTAGTAAGCTTGGGCGATTGGTAGCCGCTTGTGACGTTCCCTGTGTTGAGCCAGAGTACGTGTTATTGTAGCCGGGTAAGCATACTATTGTTTTGGATATCAGTTTATCCGGGTATCCATTCCCATGTATAGTATAGTGCTGGTTCTGTTTTTGCGGATCATCCAGTTTCAGGAGAAACTCTGCCGAAATTTTTATATAGAAGTACCATCCATCAGGCGGTGGTGTTTACGGCAAAGGTATGGAGTTGTGAACTTGAGAGTTGCAGCTGTTTGGCAACTCGAAAGGGTAGTTGGTAGCTTAGGTCTGCCTACGTTCAGCTTTTAGCTAAATCTTCTTTAGTCCAGCAGACTGTGCAAGGATGGTTATTCCTATTCAAATGGCTGCATGAGTTTGTGCTTTAAGTGGAGGAGTCTTCCTCCAAATACTGAATGGTAATATTAAATCTCTGAGGTATTGACACCACTTTTCTCACGACCCAAAGTAAGGCCACGACAGAAATCTACAATGAGTGTCGATCATTGCTAAACCCACTTATAATCTATTAACAACAGAGATAAGGTGGCAACCTGATCATATATACGTACCTATCTGCTGAAAGTATAAAGTGTCACGACCCAATTTTCGGGGCCGTGATGGCACCTAAGTGTTACATCCTTAGGCGAACCACGAATAATTAAACTGACTCAAAATGATAATTTAGATAGAAATATTTCAATAAAGTGTAGGTGTAGACATCCACCCGAAATACAGTGTCAATAGAGCATCTACGAATTCTGACATCCGATATATATATATATATATATATATATATATATATATATATATATATATATATATAATACAAGATGTAGGAAGCGACTAAACACTAAGGTGGATCAGACGGTATGCCACCGCGAACCATGCGGTTGGCTCACCTCAAGCAAAAATAGCCACAGCCTCGAACGGATCAGATAAGTCCAGCTGTCTGACTAGTAGAAGGATCTGCACATTTAAACAGTAAGTTATGAGCCAAAGCACAGTAAGATCATCGACAGGCCCGCTAAATTACCCTTTCAGGACAAGTCTTTGATAATGCATAAGCAGATAACGGAAGTACAATCCACACCTTTACAGTAACCCATAAACATTACATACGATAATATAATTATACAACAACACAAGCAATAATACGCGAATACATAACATAGTCAATAATATAAAGATACATAATATAGGCAACATATACAATATTATATTGATACTATGGCATAAGCAGTAATATAATTAACACACAGCATGGCGATGATATATCTCGCATACCACATAGGTAATGATATACCTAGCACATAGCATAAGCACACACCCTGTGCGGCTTTGTTTATAGGTCATAACTGATGCAGCCCGATCACGTGCTGATCAAGTGATCGATCCACCGAGGAGACCGATGACAAGAAGCCAAGCCAAGCTGCTGCACGATGTGCATGTTCACTTAGCCTGGCCGAAGGAAAACAATTGCCCCGAAGCTGAGTGGCCGAGCTCAAGAACCGAAGGCATTATCTTCAGATTTGAGCCCGAAGGCAAAGTGACCGAGGACAATGAGCTCGAAGACAATTGAGCGTCCGAAGACAACAAGTGTGTGTCGAGCAGACAATCGAGAACCGAAGCCAAGGCTTACCGTAGTCAAAGTCTGCCGAACACATTTTTAACTCAGCCCTGCGTGGCTTATTTCTATTGGTCAACTGTGACCTAGTTACTAGTTTACCCTTAGTATTTCCTATATAAACATTGTTTCCTTTCATTGTAAGTACCTAGTATCTGAATATTGATGAATTGAATGAAAGTGCCGAGCACATTTCTTCTTGTCTCCGTCGTGAGCAAACCCCCGGTGAGGGCTTTTAAGGACTTGTGGCTTTCGGTTAGTCCGATTGAACATTCCTCTTGATCATTCAGTTTGCAAGAGGCAATGTTCTCTTGAGGATTGTTGCATAGTATAGGTGATCCTTGTATTCCTTTCGATTGAGCTTTGAGACAGGTTCCTCACTGTTCTTTCGAAAGAAGCAAGTTTTGTCTTGCTTCTATCTTTATCTTCTTGTTTGTTCTTCCGCGTTTGTGCTAGCAACCCCCTTCGGGATTTGCATTGCACTATCTTGGTATCAGAGCACGGTTTGGGCTTGTTTCTGCAACCCCAAATCCTGTTCACGTTATCTTTATTTTCGTGCGTTTGTGTCTTTGTTTTCCGTTTCGTGTTCTTGATTTGATTTGTTACTGTTGGTGTTGTTATTTTACAAAAAAAAAAAAAAAAAAAGTGTTAAAAGAAAATTCAAAAATTGTGTTTGATTGTTGATTGTTTGGGAAAAACAACCATTGATTCTTGTTCACCATCGAAGTCTGAATCCAACGAGTACCCGACGTACTGATTTTGTGACTAGGGTTTCTTGGTGAATTTTGGACTGTTTTGAGCTTCATTGGTGACTGAACTCGAACCCCACTGTGTTTGGAAGAAAACCGGTGAAGATTGGTGGTTCTTGAGTGATTTGGGTTTGTTTGTTGCTTAAGAATCGAAGTTCTGAGTTTAAATCGAAGTCCGTACGCCGGAAACTTGTTACAAAATCGTAACAGTGTACGACTCGAACGAGCTGGTTCTTAGCTCGAAGAACTTGAACTGAATTCCTCCGATGCTGATGAAACCGGAGTCGATAAAGCAACCCAGATCTGTTGAAATTCGTGGTCAGTGAACCGAAGTTGTTGCGTCCGTACGCCGGAGCAAGGTCACTGTTCCATTGAAGAAGAAAGGGGTTAAAATTTTAACATCAAAACCCCCAGGTGAAAGTTGTCGGCTGAAAAAGGAAAGTGGATAAGGTAAAACCCTATCCGTACCAAGGAGGGACCACTCTTGTACGGACAGGAGTGGGTGTGATCGAAAAAGATTCCAAAAGGGAATCAAAGGGTAGATTCTCCTAGGTTTTCACTTTCTTTCGTGTCAAATTCTAGTTGGTGGATCTTTTGAGTAATTGTCCTACTCGAGGTCGTACTAACTCTTTTAAGCTGATAGGAATTCGTGCGAAGGGGTGACCGAAGTCCAAACTTTCGTAGAAATTCTCTTGACTCCCCGAGCTCAGTTAAAAAGCGTCCGTTCCATCGAGTCGACATCACTTCACTCTTCCCGAAGAGGCAGTGACTATTGTCGAACTTGAAGGATCTTAGAGGACCGATCAATCAGACGAGCCACTGTTACCAAGTCCTTGAGTGATCAAAAATCGAACCCATAAATTGAGTGGACCCGAGTGCCACCCATCAAAGGTGAGGGAGTGTGTGAGGTGATTTATAACCCTAACATTTGTTTGATCTTTGACTTGTGCAGGTACCATGGCTGGAAACGATGGCAAAAGCATTGAGAAGCCCGAGTTGTCGTTAGCCGATCTCATGGCTGCGATACAAGGCATCAGTGCCGAAGTAAGAGGAGTGAGTGCTCGAGTAGCTAACCTCGAGCAGGGAAGTGCGTCTGTGGCCAAAAATGGGTCCGGCGCTGGAACGAGCGAATCCACTCCGATGAAACCTGAGCTGTATGCTGAGCTTGTACGACAACATCAGTTGACAAGTGAAGCAATTCGAAGAGAACTTAACTTGGGCAATCCCCAAGCTGCTTATCAAAACTTGGGCATTCCCCGAGGAGAAAGAATACCACCTCCAGTGGCCCGAAGAGATCTTGGAGCCGTTGCCGAGGAGGTTGATGAAGAGGAATTTCCCGAGGACGGATATGAGCGTGAGCTGCCATTCGCTCAACGAAGGCAAGCTCACCGAGGTCGTGGAAATTTCCGAGGTCGAGGCCGAGGCGCAAATGTTGGAAGAAATATTGAGCGTGAGGCTAATGATCGAGAAGATGAGTTTCCCGAACAGGATAGAGCTGTTCGAGACTCAAACTTGAACAGTGTCAAGATCACTATTCCACCCTTTAAAGGAACTAGTGATCCCGATGAGTATCTTGAATGGAAGCTTAAAATGGAGCGCATCTTTGAAACTAACGAGATGACCGATGAGAGAAAAGCTGCCTATGCCATTGCTTCGTTCGAAGCTTATGCATCAACGTGGTGGGAATCTGACAAGAGGCATAGACGAAGGAATGACTATCCCGAAGTCAACACTTGGCCACAATTGAAAAGAGCAATGGATGCGAAGTATTTGAGTGCCAAGTACAGGCAGACTCAAATGCAAAAACTCTATGAGCTGAAACAAGGGTCCAAGTCTGTACAAGAATATCACGATGACTTCGAAAAGGTTCGATTGAATCTTGATCTGGTCGAAGACGAAGAGCAAGCCATTATCAGATTCAAAAATGGCTTGGCTAGGGATGTGTCATCTCAGTTGAGACTCCACGTGTATCATACGTTGGAAGATTTGTTTGATGCTGCCACCGAAGCTGAAAAATTGGTGAAGGACGACAAGGCAAACCGGTATCGAGGAGTCACTACTTCTACTCCTTTGAACCGAAGTAAAGAATGGAAGAGTCCAAACCAAGCAAGTGCTAACACTGTTCGAGATTCGAAGAGACCCTTCGAAAGGGGTGTGACCGTTAACCAGTCGAGAGAAGTGGGAGGTAAAATTCAACTCAACTCTCCTAATGCTTCAAATATTCAGTGTCACAAATGCAGAGGATATGGTCACATGGCAAAAGAGTGTCCAACTCGCAAAGTTATGCTTCTGCTCGAAGATGGAACCGTCCATGAGCAAGCGAGTGACACCGAGGAGGAAGTTATCGAGGAGACTGATCGAGCTGAAGTTGATAATGATCATGAGGCTGCCGAAGCTGATCATCCGGAAATGTTTCTTGTGGTTCGAAGAAATTTGAGCTGCATGACTCTTGAAGAAGAGGACAACCAAAGAGAAAACCTCTTTCATGCCCGATGTCGAGTGAGAGGAAAGGTGTGTTCGATGATCATTGATTCCGGTAGTTGTGCCAATGTAGTTAGCCAAACTTTGGTTTCACAAATGGGATTACCTACGATGAAGCATCCCCACCCTTACAAGTTACAATGGCTGAATGAGTGTGGCGAATTGAGAGTTGTCAAACAAGTGTGGATCAAGTTCAAAATCGGAGAGTATCAGGATGAAATGATATTCGATGTAGTTCCGATGCAAGCTTGTCATTTGCTATTGGGTCGACCATGGCAGTATGACCGAACAGCTGTTCACAATGGCAGATCCAACACTTACAATGTGAAGCTTGATGGGAAGAGTTTTATACTCAAACCCTTGTCTCCAAGACAAGTCACCGAGGACTATAAACGAATGAAAGAATTGAAAGAAGCGGCCAAAGCTAAGCTTCCGATGGGAGCAAAATTGGGGCCCGAAGAGACAAACTCACCGATCGAAGTGAAAGGAATTTGTGCAATCATGCAACCCGGTGAGATCTTACGAGGCAACGACCACGGTCAGATGATGATTTGCCTCGTGCACAAGGGTATCTATCTAAACTCTAATGATGATTTTTCTAATGATAACCCTTTGCCTCTGTTTGTTCATAAAGTTTTGCAGGACTTCGAGGACATGTTTCCCGAGGAAATGCCAGGTGGATTACCTCCGCTGAGAGGAATCGAGCACCAAATTGACTTCGTACCAGGGTCTCAAATCCCTAACAAACCTGCATACCGGTGTAATCCCGAAGACACCAAAGAGCTCCAACGGCAGGTTGATGAATTGCTGAACAAGGGCCTCGTTCGTGAGAGCTTGAGTCCTTGCGCCGTTCCTGTTATCCTTGTCCCGAAGAAGGATGGAACATGGCGAATGTGTGTTGACTGTCGAGCAGTCAACAAAATAACGGTAAAGTATCGTCATCCTATCCCTCGATTAGATGACATGCTAGATGAGTTAAGTGGTTCTTCATGCTTTTCGAAGATAGACCTCAGGTCCGGTTACCACCAGATCCGAATGAAACCCGGGGACGAGTGGAAAACCGCATTTAAGACCAAATTCGGTCTCTATGAATGGTTGGTGATGCCTTTTGGCTTATCCAATGCACCGAGCACATTCATGCGACTGATGAACCATGTGCTCAAACCGTTCATAAATAAGTTTGTTGTCGTTTATTTCGATGACATACTTGTTTATAGCAGAACTGTGGATGAACATGTCGACCACCTAAGGCAAGTGCTCGAAAAGCTGCGAGAAGAGAAGTTGTATGCCAACTTCAAGAAATGCGCCTTTGGTGTCGATCGTGTAGTCTTTCTTGGATTTGTTGTCAGTGCTAATGGTGTCGAAGTCGACGACTCAAAGGTCGAAGCCATCAAAGATTGGCCAACTCCAACCTCGGTATCACAAGTTCGTAGCTTCCATGGCTTAGCTAGCTTTTACCGAAGGTTTGTTCGTGACTTTAGCACCGTGGCAGCTCCTTTAACCGAGCTGGTGAAGAAAGACAATCCATTTGTGTGGGGAGAGTCCCAAGAAAGGGCTTTCCAAGAGTTGAAACGGAGGCTTTGTTCTGCCCCGTTGTTGCAACTCCCTGACTTCGGCAAAGCATTCGAAGTCGAGTGTGATGCGTCTGGAGTTGGGATCGGAGGAGTGCTGATGCAAGATTCGAAGCCGATCGCTTACTTTAGCGAAAAGCTTAAGGGTGCAACCTTGAACTACTCTACGTACGACAAGGAATTGTATGCCCTCGTTCGAGCACTCGCCCATTGGCAGCATTATTTGTGGCCTCGAGAATTTGTGATCAAGAGTGATCATGAGTCTTTGAAACATCTCCGAGGTCAGGAGAAATTGAATCGAAGACATGCCAAGTGGGTTGAATTTATTGAAAGCTTTCCCTATGTAATTCATTACAAAAAGGGAAAAGATAATGTTGTGGCCGATGCGCTATCAAGGAAATTTGCCTTAGCGACCACTCTCGCCTCTAGGCTCATGGGATTTGAAAGCATCAAGTCGATGTACGAGGACGATCCCAAGCTGAAATGTGTTCGAGACGCAATCTTGAGTTGCCGAAAGGTTGAGAAATATCAATGGCATGATGGCTACCTCTTCAAAAATGGGAGGGTTTGTGTGCCAGTGTCATCGTGGAGAGAGCTCTTAGTTCGAGAAGCTCACTCAGGTGGACTGATGGGGCACTTCGGTGTCGATAAAACTCTTGGTATCTTGACCGAGCAGTTCCATTGGCCCAAAATGCGACGAGATGTGGAAAAGCTTTGCAACGCTTGTCTCGTTTGCAAGAAAGCAAAATCGAATTCCAACCCTCATGGATTGTACACCCCGTTGCCTGTGCCTGATCGACCTTGGGTTGATATATCCATGGACTTTGTCTTGGGGTTACCGAGGTCGGGGGGAGGACATGATAGCATCTTCGTTGTGGTTGACCGTTTTTCAAAAATGGCTCACTTTATTCCTTGCAAAAAGTGTGATGATGCACAGCATGTAGCTACATTGTTTGTTTCTAATGTGTTAAAATTGCATGGTGTACCTCGTACTATTGTGAGTGATCGTGATTCAAAGTTCTTGAGTCATTTTTGGAAGTGTTTGTGGGGTGCCCTCGGCACCAAGCTACTATTCTCGACGTCTCACCATCCTCAGACTGATGGACAGACCGAGGTAGTTAACCGAACCTTGGGATCTTTGCTTCGGGCAATGACCAAAGGGAAGGTTGGAAACTGGGCTGATCGTTTGCCCATGATGGAGTTTGCATACAATCGAACGGTGCATAGAATGATCAACATGACCCCGTTTGAATGTGTGTATGGCTTTAATCCTTTGATTCCACTTGATTTAACCCCATTGCCTCGAGATTCTGTTCTTGATTTTGAAGGTACTCGAAGAGCAGCTGCCTTGATCGAATTGCATGCGAAGGTGAAGAAGAACCTCGAGGAGGCCTATGCAAAGGTTGCCTTAAAGAAAAACAAGGGGCGTAAAAAGTTGGAATTAAAGAAGGGAGATTGGGTTTGGGTGCACTTCCGAAAGGAACGCTTCCCGAACCAAAGGAAAGGAAAGTTGGCTCCTCGAGGGGATGGTCCATTTCAAGTGTTGACCAAGATCAACAACAATGCCTACGTGATCGACCTCCCTGGTGAGTATAACGTGTCCAACACCTTTAATGTTGCTGACTTAGTTCCTTGTGTTGTAGGTCCAACTTCGGAGGACGAGGAGGGCTTGATTTCGAGGACGAAATCTTCTCAAGAAGGGGAGGATGATGCAGCCCGATCACGTGCTGATCAAGTGATCGATCCACCGAGGAGACCGATGACAAGAAGCCAAGCCAAGCTGCTGCACGATGTGCATGTTCACTTAGCCTGGCCGAAGGAAAACAATTGCCCCGAAGCTGAGTGGCCGAGCTCAAGAACCGAAGGCATTATCTTCAGATTTGAGCCCGAAGGCAAAGTGACCGAGGACAATGAGCTCGAAGACAATTGAGCGTCCGAAGACAACAAGTGTGTGTCGAGCAGACAATCGAGAACCGAAGCCAAGGCTTACCGTAGTCAAAGTCTGCCGAACACATTTTTAACTCAGCCCTGCGTGGCTTATTTCTATTGGTCAACTGTGACCTAGTTACTAGTTTACCCTTAGTATTTCCTATATAAACATTGTTTCCTTTCATTGTAAGTACCTAGTATCTGAATATTGATGAATTGAATGAAAGTGCCGAGCACATTTCTTCTTGTCTCCGTCGTGAGCAAACCCCCGGTGAGGGCTTTTAAGGACTTGTGGCTTTCGGTTAGTCCGATTGAACATTCATCTTGATCATTCAGTTTGCAAGAGGCAATGTTCTCTTGAGGATTGTTGCATAGTATAGGTGATCCTTGTATTCCTTTCGATTGAGCTTTGAGACAGGTTCCTCACTGTTCTTTCGAAAGAAGCAAGTTTTGTCTTGCTTCTATCTTTATCTTCTTGTTTGTTCTTCCGCGTTTGTGCTAGGAACCCCCTTCGGGATTTGCATTGCACTAATAACGCACCACAGGCCTCTGTCCCTATTAACAACTTTACTTATAGGTCATAACGCACCACAAGCCTCTGTCCCTATAAGTCTCCACATCTAGGTCATAACGCACCACCGGCCTCTGTCCCTAGATGTAATTTCGCTTCTAGGTCATAACGCACCACCGGCCTCTGTCCCTAGAGCATATCAATAATACACCGGCACACAACATCGACTATACACAAGTCACGTTTGTGCTTTCTCCTTTTTGTGTAAATATAACGAGTAGTACATAATACTATCTACTAGACAATGCTAGTCAATTAAGTACTCGACATCTTACTTAGCAAGATCAAATCTTATCTGCAAGCAAAATAGAGGTCAAGTCTCACTTACCTCAAAATCGGCTCAAGTGGCTAAGGAACGACCTCCTTTCCCAAACGATGTGCCTCCGTAAGACTCCTCTCTGAGCCAAAGAAATAGTGTCGCATTCGTAAGCATGTGAGGAAAGGATTCTAAGCCCTTACGCAATTTAAGAGACAATTTACCAAAATACCCCCGGGGTCGGACGTACCCAAAAACCCGTAAAATTTATGTTTCCGGACTCCCCATACTCCCACGAGTCCAAAAGTACCATTATTGTACATACCCGAGTCCAACTCGGTCATTTTTTCCATTTCACAAATCTAGGGTTCAAACCCTCTTTCCAAGGATCGTCACTTTGATCCTCGGATTAAAGCGTTAAAAATGGGTAAGAATAGTTACCTTGTGTTTAGGAATGATTTTGGTACTTCAAATTCCCCTTGGAATCACTTATAGAAGCTCAAAACATGAAAATAAAAATGAATGCCCGCCCTCGAATATATAGCAGCCCGCAGCTTTAAAGAGTTGTACCACATGATGTCTGAATTGTACCACACTGGACAGCTTTTGGTAAAATACACACAACTTTTTGTACAAATGTCCAAATGATACGAAATTGGTGGCATTAGAACCAAAACTCAAAGAGCTACAACTTTCATGTTTTGACTTTTTTCCAATTCCTTATGGATTGATCTGAAAAATTGATTTATTTCCGGCTGAACAGTAAAAAAAAAAACAGATTCAGCAGCTTTTGGCTTTGCACCAGATCAGCCACTGTTTTTGGGTCCAAACGGGACCCTACGAAGCTCGGAATGACCCCAAATTTTGTACACAAGTCATACAAGACTTGTGTGACATGCTCGTCAAGACGAAACTCAATTCGGATCTCTAGAACTCAAAAAGTGGGTCCCACGGGAAAGGGTCAAATTTCGACTTTCGCCAAAATAGCGAATTTTAATCAAACGACCCCGGAATCCAAATTCGAAAGTTGCTACAAGTCACAAATGACGATACAAACCTAAAGGAACCCTCAGATCTCTCATCGGAGTTCGTTTACTCAAATCGAGCTCGAAAACCTCTTTTAACCTTTTTAAACTTCCGCAGCGGAGACTTTATCAAAAGTCCTATCAAACGAGGTCCGTTTTCACTTCTGAAGGTTGCTACAGGTCATAAATTACCATACGAACCTAACGCAACTTTCAGATTTCTTATCAGAGCTCATTTTCTCAAATCGAGCTCCGAAACCTCTTTTAGCCTTAACGAATATCTGAAACGGATGTCTTTCTCCGATACCTATCTAACAAAGTTCGTTTTAGCTAAAAAATTTCAGGCATGTCATAATGGACCTTACGGAGCTTTTGGGATTATCGACACGCAAATCGAGGTCCCGATTCCCGAAATGACTATTTGAGGTCGTTACAATCTCCCCCACTTAGACTCTCGTTCGTCCTCGGACGAGCCCGTGTCTAAGGTAAGATTCACATTTTCACGAAAATAATTACACGGATTTTCGAGGACTCTCGCTACTATCCGAAATCATAAAAACAACATAACTTTCAGGCTTTAGAGATTGAAATCATACCTGAATTATTGAAAAGGCGAGGGTACTTCTCCCGCATGTCGGACTCGAGTTCCCAAGTGGCCTCTTCGCTAGGACGATTCTTCCATAGCACTTTAACCAACGGGATCTCTTTCGACCTTAGCTTACGGATCTCTCTAGCCGCAATAGCAATCGGCTCCTCCAAATAAGCCAGGTCCTCGTCGATCTCGACAGAAGCCATATCAATCACATGGGATGGATCATGAACATACTTTCGGAGCATAGATACGTGGAATACCAGATGAACTGACAGAGATGGAGGCAAAGCAAGCCTATATGCAACCGCGCCAATGCGCTCCAAGACCTCAAAAGGACCAATGAACCTCGGACTAAGCTTGCCCTTTTTTCCGAATCTCATAACACCCTTCATCGGCGATACTTTAAGAAACACCCGGTCACCTACCATAAACACCAAATCTCTCCTCCTCCGATCCGCATAAGATATCTGTCGACTCTGAGCTGTGCGGAGCCGATCCTGAATGATTCGGACCTTATCTAAGGTCTGCTGAACTAGATCCGGACCCAACACCTTCACCTCTCCAGGTTCAAACCAACCAACTGGAGAACGACATCAGCGGCCATATAATGCCTCAAACGAAGCCATCTAGATAGAAGACTGATAACTGTTATTATAGGCAAATTCCGCCAAAGGCAAATAACTGTCCCAATGGCCTCCAAAGTCAATAGCAGAAGCCCTCAGCATATCCTCAAGAATCTGGATGGTCCTCTCGGATTGACCATCAGTCTAAGGATGAAATGCGGTGCTAAGATCCACTCGGGTACCCAGCTCCTTCTGAAATGATCTCCAGAACTGAGCTGTGAACTGAGTACCGCGATCTGATATAATAGAGACTGGAGCACCATGCAATCTCACAATCTGCTCGATAAAGATACGAGCTAAGCGCTCCGATGAATAAGTAGTTCTCACGGGGATGAAATGAGCTGACTTGGTGAGACGATCCACCACTACCCATACTGAATCATGCTTGCCCAAGGTCAAAGGCAATCCAACCACAAATTCCATAGTAATATGCTCCCATTTCCATTCCGGAATCGGCATGGACTGAGTCACCCCGGCTGGTCTTCTATGCTCATACTTTACCTGCTAACAATTTAAGCACCGAGACACATGATCAACAACATCTCTCTTCATTCCCTTCCACCAATATAACTCCCGAAGATCTTGATACATCTTCGTAATACCAGGATGAATAGAATACCGAGAACTGTGTGCCTCTGCCAATATCAGCTGCCTCAACTCCCCAACATTCGGAACACACAACCGACCGTTGAGCCGCAGTACACCTTCATCTCCGATCATAAATGAGGTCACTCCCCCACTTAAAACTCTATCTCGAATATCACGCAAATATGAATCATCAAATTGCTTTTCCTTGATCTGGGAAGCTAGGGATGACTGAGTCCCTATATAAGCAAAAACTCGGTCTGGCACAGAATCATCAAATCGCACTCTACTAATGGACAAGGCCTGCAACTCTCGAGCTAGTGGTCTCATATCAACATCAAGATAGGCAAGGCTACCCATAGACTTCCTGCTCAGAGCATCAGCCACAACATTAGCTTTCCCGGGATGATACCGAATAGCGATGTCATAATCCTTAAGCAACTCCAACCATCGGCGCTGTCTCCCGTTCAAGTCCTTCTGGGTGAACAGATACTGGAGACTCTTATGATCAGTAAAAATCTCACAAGGCTTACCATATAAATAATGCCTCCACAACTTCAATGCAAATACCACCGCCAATAACTCTAGATCGTGGACAGGGTAGTTCTTCTCATGCACTTTCAGTTGTCTCGAGGCATAAGCTATCACCTTGCCATTCTGCATCAAAACACCACCTAAGCCAATACCAGAAGCATCACAATAGACTGTGAATCCCCCGGATCCACTAGGCAAGGCCAATACATGTGCTGTAGTCAAGACAGTCTTGAGCCTCTGAAAGCTAGACTCACAAGCAGCAGACCATAGAAAAGGAACATTCTTCTGCGTCAATTTAGTCAGTGGTGCCGATATAGAAGAAAATCCCTCCACGAAACGTCGATAATAGCCTGCCAAGCCTAAGAAACTCCGAATCTCTGTAGGAGAAGTAGGCCTAGGCCAATTCTGAACGGCCTCCACTTTTTTGGGATCAACACTAATACCGTCCTTGGTCACCACGTGACCCAGGAATGACACGGTATCCAGCCAGAACTCACATTTAGAGAATTTAGCATACAATTCATGGTCTCTCAAGGTCTGAAGGATAATCTTCAAGTGATGCTCATGCTCCTCTCGGCTCCTTGAATATATAAGGATGTCATCAATGAACACAATAACAAAAGAATCAAGATATGGCTTGAACACACGGTTCATAAGATCCATAAAGGCGGCCGGAGCATTTGTAAGCCCAAATGACATGACAAGAAACTCAAAGTGCCCATATCTCGTACGGAAAGCAGTCTTAGAAATATCCTCAGACCGAATCCGCAACTGATGATACCCCGATCTCAAGTCAATCTTGGAAAAATGAGTAGCACCCTGAAGCTGATCAAATAAATCATCTATACGCGGTAAAGGATACCTGTTTTTGATAGTCACTTTGTTCAATTGCCGATAATCAATACACATGCGCATAGAACCATCCTTCTTCTTTACAAAAAGAACCGGAGCACCCCAAGGAGACACACTGGGTCTAATGAAACCCTTATCAAGCAAATCTTGAATTTGCTCCTTCAATTCCCTCAACTCAGCAGGAGCCATACGATATGGAGGAATAGATTTAGGCTGAGTACCTGGCAATATATCAATACAGAACTCAATCTCCCGCATAGGAGGCAAACCCGGCAAGTCATCCGGAAAGACCTCCGGATACTCGCATACTACCGGTACTCGATCAATAGATACCTCCTCCACTCGAACATCTCGAATAGAAGCAATATACCCTCCGCACCCGCGAGCTATCATCTTCTGAGCCTTCATGAATGATATGATCTTGTTCCTCGGAGAAGACCTGGAACCCTTCCAAATAGCCTTAGGCTCACCTTCGGCACCTATAGTCACGGACTTGGCATGGCAATCCAACGTCGCGTGACAGGATGCCAACCAATCCATGCCCATGATCACATCAAATTCCACCATATCTAGCAACATCAAGTCTACTAGAGACTCAACACCACAAATAGAAATCACACACTCCCGATACCCTTTATCTACACATATAGGATCTCCGACAGGCGTTGCCACCATAAATGGAGCATCAATAAAAACCAGATCCTTGCTCAAGCAAGGTGAAAATCCAGGAGACACATAAGAGAAAGTAGATCCCGGATCTATAAGGGCAAAGGCACTGCAGCCACAAACAGAAAGAGTACCTGTGATCACATCATTGGATGCCTCGGCATCCTGGCGTGTCATAGCAAAAACCTGAGCTGAACCTCCATGACCAGGAGCTCTCTGAACTGGCTGCCTAGGAGGAACCTGAGTGACAGGCCTAGCTGCCTGAGGAGAAGACCGAACCATAGCAGCAGAACTCTGATGTCCCGCGGAGGTAGGTCCAGATGAAGTAACATAGGGGCAATCCCTAACAAAGTGCCTGGGATCCCCACACTGGTAACAAGCCTTACTACCGCCTCCTCCCCGTCCACCTCCGGGCCTGCACCTCCCATAGTGCCTCTGACGGCATCTCCCACAAACAGGTGGAACAGACTGAGATGAATCCCCACGCCTCTGAGACGGCTGAGGCCTCTGAACACCCGATGAAGTACCCTGAGATGGTAAAGCAGCGGCCTGGGGAAGCCTAGGCTGAGTATGACCACGAAAACTCTGGCCACCATGTGAGGGGCCACCAGAAGTACCAGAATATCGCACCCTCTTGCTCGCCCTCTCTGCATCTGCTCTAGCATGAATGTCCTCCATACGCCTCGCAATATCAACCACATCATAATAAGACTTGTTGCCAATATGTGAGGCAACAGCCACCTGAAGACGAGGGTGAAGACCCTCAACAAATCTAAGAACCTTGTCTCTCTCCAGCATAACCATAGCAGGCGCATACTGAGATAACTCTAAAAATCGGGTATCATAAGCAGTCACGGACATGCCTCCCTGTCTCAACAACTCAAACTCGCGTCTCTGGGCATCAAGATGACTCTGAGGCACAAATCTACTCATAAACATAGCAACGAACTCGGTCCAAGTCAAGGGAGGAAGATCACTCGACCTCTGTCTCATCATAGAAGACCACCAAGTCTCGGCATCACCGGACAAACGGAAAGAAGCACATCTCACCCCAAGGGTGTCCCTAGTACCCAATACAGAAAATATCTTCTCACATTTCTGAATATACCTCTGGGCAGTGCAAGTAGCTGGGGTACCATCGAACTCGGGAGGCTTGAGCTTCATGAAGGACTCAATCCTCCGAGCTACCTCCTCGTCACTCATAGAAAGAGCAGGAATAGAATGACCCAACTGAATACCCGACTGAGGAGCCAAAGTGGAAGGCTGAGCAATAGGACTAATAACTGGAGTAGACTGAGGAATCACCGGAGTAGCCTCAGGAGTCGGCGTACTCATATTTGGAGTAGCTAGCTGGGGTACCGCAGAAGGTACTGGCATATCGCCCATAGGCGAGGCCTGAGATCCAAGCATGCCCATCATCCGTAATAGAACATCTGCAGGAATAGATACCGTTGTGCCCGGCACAAGAGAAGGCATAGTCGATGGGACATGTGCGACGGGTATCTCAGAAGACACCGGTGGCACTGTACTAGTCTGTCTGGCAGTAGGAGGTCTGCCCACAGAAGCTCTGGTAGTAGCCACTCTCGGCTGAGTAGGTGCCCGCGCACCAGTCCGTGTGCTACGCACAGGTCTCCTGCGGACCGACTCAGTCAGTGCGTCACCAGCTCCCGAAGCAGAGGACGATCGCGTTCTCACCATCTGTCATAATCACATTAAAGGATTAGCACCTATGTAAGCATCATAGCACGAGAAGAGATGAAATGAAGGGAAACAACTCTTCCTAAAATGCCTTTGCAGCCTCTCGCTTATAAGTATGGTCGACAACATACCCATAAACAAGACTCTGCTCGAACACTGCTACATTGACTCCCTAAGACTCGACTTACAACCTAGGGCTCTGATACCAATTTGTCACGACCCAATTTTCGGGGCCGTGATGGCACCTAAGTGTTACATCCTTAGGCGAACCACGAATAATTAAACTGACTCAAAATGATAATTTAGATAGAAATATTTCAATAAAGTGTAGGTGTAGACATCCACCCGAAATACAGTGTCAATAGAGCATCTACGAATTCTGACATCCGATATATATATATATATATATATATATATATATATATATATATATATATATATATATATATATATATATATATATATATATATATATATATATAATACAAGATGTAGGAAGCGACTAAACACTAAGGTGGATCAGACGGTATGCCACCGCGAACCATGCGGTTGGCTCACCTCAAGCAAAAATAGCCACAGTCTCGAACGGATCAGATAAGTCCAACTGTCTGACTAGTAGAAGGATCTGCACATTTAAACAGTAAGTTATGAGCCAAAGCCCAGTAAGATCATCGACAGGCCCGCTAAATTACCCTTTCAGGACAAGTCTTTGATAATGCATAAGCAGATAACGGAAGTACAATCCACACCTTTACAGTAACCCATAAACATTACATACGATAATATAATTATACAACAACACAAGCAATAATACGCGAATACATAACATAGTCAATAATATAAAGATACATAATATAGGCAACATATACAATATTATATTGATACTATGGCATAAGCAGTAATATAATTAACACACAGCATGGCGATGATATATCTCGCATACCACATAGGTAATGATATACCTAGCACATAGCATAAGCACACACCCTGTGCGGCTTTGTTTATAGGTCATAACGCACCACAGGCCTCTGTCCCTATTAACAACTTTACTTATAGGTCATAACGCACCACAATCCTCTGTCCCTATAAGTCTCCACATCTAGGTCATAACGCACCACCGGCCTCTGTCCCTAGATGTAATTTCGCTTCTAGGTCATAACGCACCACCGGCCTCTGTCCCTAGAGCATATCAATAATACACCGGCACACAACATCGACTATACACAAGTCACGTTTGTGCTTTCTCCTTTTTGTGTAAATATAACGAGTAGTACATAATACTATCTACTAGACAATGCTAGTCAATTAAGTACTCGATATCTTACTTAGCAAGATCAAATCTTATCTGCAAGCAAAATAGAGGTCAAGTCTCACTTACCTCAAAATCGGCTCAAGTGGCTAAGGAACGACCTCCTTTCCCAAACGATGTGCCTCCGTAAGACTCCTCTCTGAGCCAAAGAAATAGTGTCGCATTCGTAAGCATGTGAGGAAAGGATTCTAAGCCCTTACGCAATTTAAGAGACAATTTACCAAAATACCCCCGGGGTCGGACGTACCCAAAAACCCGTAAAATTTATGTTTCCGGACTCCCCATACTCCCACGAGTCCAAAAGTACCATTATTGTACATACCCGAGTCCAACTCGGTCATTTTTCCCATTTCACAAATCTAGGGTTCAAACCCTCTTTCCAAGGATCGTCACTTTGATCCTCGGATTAAAGCGTTAAAAATGGATAAGAATAGTTACCTTGTGTTTAGGAATGATTTTGGTACTTCAAATTCCCCTTGGAATCACTTTTAGAAGCTCAAAACATGAAAATAAAAATGAATGCCCGCCCTAGAATATATAGCAGCCCGCAGCTTTAAAGAGTTGTACCACATGCTGTCTGAATTGTACCTCACTGGACAGCTTTCGGTAAAATACACACAACTTTTCGTACAAATGTCCAAATGATACGACATTAGTGGCATTAGAACCACAACCCAAAGAGCTACAACTTTCATGTTTTGACTTTTTTCCAATTCCTTATGGATTGATCTGAAAAATTGATTTATTTCTGGCTGAACAGTAAAAAAAAAAAAACAGATTCAGCAGCTTTTGGCTTTGCACCAGATCAGCCACTGTTTTTGGGTCCAAACGGGACCCTACGAAGCTCGGAATGATCCCAAATTTTGTACACAAGTCATACAAGACTTGTGTGACATGCTCGTCAAGACGGAACTCAATTCGGATCTCTAGAACTCAAAAAGTGGGTCCCACGGGAAAGGGTCAAATTTCGACTTTCGCCAAAATAGCGAATTTTAATCAAACGACCCCGGAATCCAAATTCGAAAGTTGCTACAAGTCACAAATGACGATACGAACCTAACGGAACCCTCAGATCTCTCATCGGAGTTCGTTTACTCAAATCGAGCTCGAAAACCTCTTTTAACCTTTTTAAACTTCCGCAACGGAGACTTTATCAAAAGTCCTATCAAACGAGGTCCGTTTTCACTTCTGAAGGTTGCTACAGGTCATAAATTACCATACGAACCTAACTCAACTTTCAGATTTCTTATCAGAGCTCATTTGCTTAATCGAGCTCCGAAACCTCTTTTAGTCTTAACGAATATCCGAAACGGATGTCTTTCTCCGATACCTATCTAACAAAGTTCGTTTTAGCTAAAAAATTTCAGGCATGTCATAATGGACCTTACGGAGCTTTTGGGATTATCGACACGCAAATCGAGGTCCCGATTCCCGAAACGACTATTTGAGGTCGTTACATAAAGTCTGGAAAGATGACACGACTTTAACTTGCTGGCATTTAGAACATTGAGCCACAAATTCTGCTATGTCACACTTCATTCCATCCCACTAATAAATCTGCTTAAGATCATGGTACATCTTAGTCGAACCTGGATGAACAGTGTATTTGAAATAATTTGCCTCTATCATAATCTGTCCACGTAAATCTGCAACATCAGGAATACAAAGTCTATCTTTATATATGGAAACACCGTCAGTAGTAACCCTGTATGGTGACTCCAATTTTCTTCTGGCTATCTGTCTGTATTCAACTAGAACTAGATCCTCATACTGACGCTGTTTTACTTTATGGAAATTTAGAGTTAAAGGTCTAGTGCAACTTATCGTCTATCCATCATTGGCATATTTTCTTCACGTCTCAACTCTTTGAGAAGTTACTTTAGCGTTATAAGTGCACATGTAATCAACTTTGTGCTAGTATTCTGCCTCAGTTCATGGTCCAACTACATGTCTCTTTTATATTTACTTTCTCAAGTCGTAATAATTCCAATTCAAAGACAATACCCTGTTCAGATGAACCTTTAACATACATTGGGATATGAGTAACTACATTCCCACAAGGAGCTTGCGGAACAACACTAACATCAACTGAGATATTGCATAGTACGTTCGTAAAAAAATAATATAGCTTGCATCAAATCTTCTAGAGTGTGTAGTGACAAGGTACTTCAAAAGCTTCCCCTATTTTATCAAGTGTGAGCTAATTCTTAGTTCCATCGACCTGTTTTATATCGAAAGGTATATCGAAGAGGGATTATCGGCTGAATCATGTTAACCCATTCAAAGTTCCGTGTATCTTTGCTTCAAAAAAGTAGAACTCTCTTCTCGTGATCGAGGAAGGATCAGCTTAGTCAGAATAAGCTGTGCAATGGTATTATCATATTATCCAGATATATTTTATTCCAAAAGTACGATGTGCGTAATATAATTCCGATCCTGTAATCAAGAGATAAGGTCTGTGGAGTAGCTTATGAAGGTTGTGCAAGTTCTTTTGTTATCTGTGCGAACGCGAACGAGAGTTTAAGTGGAGGAGAATGAAACGACCTCGGTCAGTCGTTTCGGAAGTTAGGACTCCGATTGGCGTGCCGATAATTTTAAAATATTCGTAATGTCCATTAGGACCTGTCTGTAAAATTTGAGCTAAATCAGACCTCGTTTGGTAGGCATCGGAAGAAGGTCTCAGTTTTTATTGGCGATAAATATTAAAAACAGATTTTCGAGCTCGGTTTTGCCGAATGAGCTCCGATTCAAAATCCGAAAGCGTCGTTAGGTTCGTATGATTATTTGTGACTTTTGTGAACTTTCGAAAGTGAATTTCGATGTTGTTCGGCTAGTTCCGCTAAAATGCCGAAAGTTAAATAATTTGACCTTTTCTATTTATATTCGCATCTTGAGTTCCGGGAGTCCGATTTGAGATCCTCTTTAGTGAGTATGTTACATATATTTTGTGTAACTTGTATGAAAAAGTTGGAATTATTTCGAATATCGTAGGGTACTATTTTAGTTTTCGTTGAGAAAAGAAAATAAAATAAAAGAAAACAAAAAAAAAAGGAAAAAGGACAAAAATTTAAAGATGGCGGTGGGCTAAGGACCAGCAAAACATTACAAACATGGAAATCTTAAAAAGTGAAACGAGAACAGAAACATCGAAACAGAAAAAAATCAAATGACGCAATGGAAAAAATGCCAGAAAATGAGAAAAGAATCGGGAAAATAGTAGAATTTTCAGCCTGAAACATTCAGGTAATGATTCTAATATATTATTTGAGTTTATTATGTGTGTTTGAATGTGTTTTAACGGTAAAACTTGGAATATTAGACATCGTTTTAATAAGTTCAACTTATAATTTGAAGGGTCAATTGGACCTCGATAGTGGAATTGATTATATATTCGCACTCAGTGAGTTATGGGCAACATATAAATATAATTTATTTGGAATTTGGTTATGTGACCTTAAACCCTGTATATAGGCCTGGCCTGCGTATTGCGTATGCGAATAGGGTATCAGGTTCCTAACCGGATTACCCTAAGATGTGAGGAATAAAGCCTTTAGCCTAATGTGATATATTTTTCTGCTTATTGAACACAGTGGGATCGTTTGGCAATGAATTCAAAGAATAAAGCGGTTGTTGGGTAGCAGTGTTAACTTTGGAACGAGGTAAGTGTTTATATTCATTTCTTTGGAGGCACCTGGCCTCGTGGATTTTCTACCACGTGTTCCTTACGTGTGTAGCTGCCGATAGGCGTACTCATTACGCCTTAGCTTTGGATTTATATTCTATATTATATATTATGTCCTGTTATTGGTATTGCATTGAGAATCTGAGTATTGTACTTTGGTTGTGAGTTGGTATATACTTTCCAGCTGTCGATGAGAGTCCCGCGCTGGTGATGGATTATTATTGCATCATGTTGCATTCGTATGCACATTGCATCATATTGCGGGTAGGAGGATTCCGCCCTCGGAGCAGGAGGATTCCGCTCCATTGCATCATATTGAGGGTAGGAGGATTCCGCCCTCGGAGCAGGAGGATTCCGCTCCATTGCATCATATTTCAGTTGCATTTTGCTCCCTTCAGGAGGTATATGTCTTCTTTTGTACTCTTAGATGTCTAGTCTGGATAGCCCTAAACTTATTATGTTGGGTAGTTAGCTGTAATTTTCTTTCGTACAGCTTAGAAGTGTCAATATGTCTATGTGTTTTTTTTTTAGTCTTGTCCTTATTTGTGAACTATTATATTTATTTTTTAATTTAATTGGTAAGGGTTCGTCCGACGGGTCTAGGGGAGGATGTCGGGTGCCCGCACGGCCTAACCGGATTCCGGGTCGTGTCATTTGTTTTCGCACTGTTGCATAGTACTATATAGGGAGGTTTACGAAAATACCCGTCAAAATTAAAATATTTGCACACCTCTACCTATAAGTTTTATATTTAATTTACAAGTCCTATTCATAAACTATTTACATGTTCTACCTATCTAGACTTGTATACTATTATTTATACAGTATATTTTAAAGGTATACACTCATAAGGTATAACAAAGGTATACAGTAATAAATGGGTAGGTTGGTAAATACTTTTAATTTCATGGGTAGTATAATTTTTAATGGATATGACTTGAAAATATTTTAAATTTTATGGGTATATAGTGTAAAAAAATCCGACTATACGTGATGTCAAAACAAACGAGAGGTAAAAGGACATTTCCAAATTTGGATATATAATTTGAAATTCTTTTGGAAAGAGATTAGTGGAAAAAGAAAGGAAAAATTGGGTAGAAATAGCTTTTGCTGCCGTAACTGACAGTATTTTTGTTGCCAGCAACCCTAATACTTTCATCATTAGTAAAGGGTACGGCTACCCTTTTTTACACCATGGTTCTTTCCTTCAAAATTCTCAGTCAAACCACCTACTCATTCATGATAAAAGCAACACTCACATTTTTCAGTTTATTTATTTAAAACAAAAGCACTGGACGCAAAAACCACAAAGGCATCTATAACTTGGCTTGCAATTTGTGTGGTCCTGCGATCACTGACTAGCACTAATGTCTACACTCTACACCAGTCGTCAAATGCATAATCTACTCGCAAATAAAAAGATTGAACTATTAAATATTATTCCAATCGAGATAATATTGATAGTACTCTTAAGTCATTATATTTTATTATTTGAAGCTAAAACAGATTAATGTCGCTCTTCATCAATTCTATAATGGATAATACGTCAAGGCTACTCGAGGTGCAAAGACTTAATGTTTTTGTTATCCCTAACCCAAACAAAAGAGTTGATATTCAAAAGAGTAGAGTCAAGGTGCAATTCATTTACGTTTGAACAATCACGTCGACGCTCCATTTATTGTTCTTCTAGTCAACTAGCTTAAAACTTTTAGATAACAATAATATTTTATGTTGCTCCATTGCCTAGCTCTAATCTAATAGGGGGAATAGCCAGAAACCTGGGAAGTCGGTTATTGCAACACCGAATTAAGCACTTCAACTTCCAAGCATAATTTGAAGATTTTAACTTTTGCACACCTATCGTGCCCAAACACGTACTATCAGGTTAAAGCTAAGTATAGGGTTCGAGTTCGCAGTTCCAACAAATTAGCAGAATATACTTTCATCACTTAGTACTATTTATACACCTATCAAAAGGGAGAAGGCGCGCCAAAGGGAAGGGAAAAAATTGAAGGAGAATGAGGCGCCAAAGTTTTGATTGAAATGAAATTACTAGCCAGTACTTGATGAGAATGTACAAAAGGGAATTTCTAGTTAAAAGCAAACTAGATAAATCATGTCAGTGAAACAAGCAAAAAAGGCAAGGAATTAAAGAGTCACTAATCAAAAAGATTCAGTTGGTACCCTGCCATCTCACTGCTTTAGTTGCTGTGATGAAATGATTGTACGTCCCATTTTTTCTTACCCATGCAAAAAGCAAAATTTCACCCAATAACCACTTTTTTGACCAATCCACTTGTCTGGTAAGTGACAAAACTCCATATTTCAAAAACAAAAAGGAAACACCACTTAATCATTTCTCTTGTCCTTTCATTTAATTCCCTCCGTTTGAAATTACTCCATGCCAAAAATTGGTGTCTGAAATGGTGCTAGGCTACTCTTTGTAGTACTCTGGAATGAAAGAAGAGGATTTGGTATCCAATTACCAAATGTACTGGAGCCATCAAGTGTAGTAGTTGCATTATTGCTATTTAAACCCATGCTCATTTCACTAGGAACTGAACTTATTGTGCTACAACAAGAAGCACCTTCTTGCTGCTGATAGTAACCTTCTTCATTGAACATGACATTACTATTGTTGACTTCATTCATGCTGACGAGTGTTGTACCTTGTGCATGACTAGTAGTACCAGTCGACGAACCATTATAGAACATACCGCTTGCGCTAGAAATTTTTCCATTGTTGTTTTGATCATTAGTGTAACCAAGCATAGACCAGAAATCAGAGGCGTCTTGTTTAATAGGCAATCCGAATCCTAGGTTGACCATAGTTGGAGCTTGCAAGGAAAATGGAGCAGAGGTAGCAGAGGAAAGATCTCGATCGTCCGTTCGGTTACCTTCAGCATTTTTACTACTTTCAGATGCAGATTCTGAAGAAGTTTTGGATTTGTTGTTCATCCCTCCAACAGGGAGATTGCTACTGGCAATACTTTTAACGTCGTAACGGCTAATGTCAAAATTTGTCACAGCGTTTAATCCTCTGAACTTGATTGCAGCTATATCATAGGCCTCTGCTGCTTCTTCTTGGGTACCTATTTTTTTGCATTAACATAAATCATCATGCTTACCGTAAAAATGTTTGATTACGAGGCAAGTAATAAGAAGACCTTAATTAACATTGTTGCAAATCGATCATCTCAATCGAATAATGAACGGCAGATGATGATAAAAGAATTTCTTGATCTTTTTACTTTTAAATCAAGAAATTTAGGCATTAGTATTTTTTTACTTTTAATTTGTGTATAGATAGACAAGATATAATAATTTTTATTCAATTAGTTGTACTACCAAATAACAAACTTATATTTCAGGTTAGTAATCTCAGTTTTAATTAAATTAAGTATTACCTTTAGTTAAATTCTAGGTGACACTGTAATAAAACAAGTTCCTTGTACACTGTCCGTTTAAGTTGGCACCCTAATTGGTTTTATTTATGTCTCTTTACCAGCAAATTAAGGGAGTCCAGATCCTGTGAAAACATATTCCAAATCTACTGTCAAGACGAAAGGGACACAATGCAAAAGCATTTATGATAAATTCCACCAACAAATTCCATGGGCGACTAGGAGAACCAGCCAAAAATAAAAATAGAAAAAGAAAACTTGTTTTGTGTTGCCGCCCAAGAGACCAAATAAAAGTAGCCACGTATGTCATTTATTGTCAACCTTACCTTAAGGCAGAGACGGATATTTTTTAAGGCATCCACCGCCAGTGGTATCGAATGGGAGTAAAGCAGTTCTGTTGAGTGACGTGCATATGTTTTATTTTGGCTCTGCCAGTTTCCATGTTTAATTGATTTGGTGGAATAAACCCAACTCATGGATAATATAAACTACCAAGAATGGTTGTAAGAGTATTAGAGAATAGCTCTAGATAAATGTTCTATCAATTAATGTCCTCACAAATTTAAAACAAATTTTAAACGATAAGGAAAACTCACTAAATGTTCCAAGATAGAGATCTTTGTTTCCTGCTACTCTTCCGATTCTTGCTTGCCATCTACCATGTTGGTGGTGCCTAAAAAAATAAAAATTAAATCACAAAGATTAAACACAATGGCCATACAAAAATAATTAGTAGTAAGTCCATATTTTATGTACTACTAGCATATAAAAGTTGAACCTTGTGACACCTCTGTAGATGGACGCTCCTCTTGAAAACCCACTACTTTTCCTACATTAACGTACAAAAAGATAATATTGGATTACTTCGAACTTCATATGACAATAAAATAATGATATATAAATAATAATAAAAAATCCTTGTTAAAAAAAATAAAGTGGATTTGTATCTACTTTTTGGTAGAAAAAAATTGAGAGTTCTAACCTTCTAAGTGAAGCAACAAATTCCTGCCTTGACATGTTCTTCATTTCTACTAGCTCCTTCTCATAGTTTGATACCTTCAAATACAATAAAACTTAACTATGTAAATCGCAATGTAAAGATGATCAAGGAAAGAGGAGGACATAAGAGAAATTAATAAGACAAACGATAGTATGAAATTTCTGTTTTTTCTTTTCTTTTTCCTTTTTTTCATTTTTGTAAATTGGTTCTATTATTTACCGGGAAATTAGTGGTGGTGGTCGGACCCCAATACTTGAGAGCAGCAAGATCATAAGCTCTAGCCGCTTTATCTTCTTTATCATAACCACCTAATAATAAAAAGAGGTAAAAGAATGAGAAGTTACAAATTCTTACAGGAGGAAGTTCTAAAAAATAAGAATCCGAAGAGAATCTAAGCTTCTTGAACACGTACATATTCATTGCAAAAAAGAATCTTCTGTAACACAGTAATTCTAAATGATCAATGATTTTGGATAATTGAGATATCAGTAGTACTCACCTAAGTAAACTGGAATTTTGCAATGATGAGTTTAATCGTCCAGGGCCACAATCATTTGGTGGTACAATGAGACAGAAAAAAAAAACAAAATTAGCCCATATATTGTTCATTATGCATTATCATAAGATACATTTCAAATATGTATAGAGAATATCGTCTCTTCTGCAAACTTTACAATCACGTTTTACAACTTGCGGAGAAAAATTCTGTCATTCGAGCTAGAGATCTGATAATATTAATAACCTAAAGTAACAAAAGGAGAGCATTTTTCAGCATAGGTATGTGTTACAACATATACTTCCATGTTGAAGTAAATAAAATCTTGAATTCTTCATAAAATATTTAGACTGCCTTAAAAACATTGTAAATTTTTCAAAACTTCGGTTAAATGAAAAGTTTTAGTAGATGCTTAATTAGATTCAAGTGCAGAAACGAAACAAGAACACCAAATGATAATACTACAGACCTTGCCTTCCTTTCCTACTTTGTCCTTCTCTTCTGCAGCTATTATCCCACAAATGAGCTTCATATCTTCCTGTCCACCTATGTCTAATAACAGACACCATAATAAAATGCACAAGAATTATTATATGAAATAATTAATATCTAAGGCCATTAATTCCAAAGAGGTATGCCACCCTCAAATAATTCTAAAAAATATATATACTATTCACCTAGTAACACCTCTGTAAATAGAGGTACGTTGTCCAAAGGTGTCTACCGCCTTCTTAGTCGGAGTCTCTGGCGGCAGCGCCACCACCGCCAGCTGCTTCTGAGAATCATTTTGATGATCAGCAGCAAAACTACGTAGAAAACTAGCTGCTATTGTCTTAAGCTCTGATCCATATTCACAACTAGTAGTAGTAGTAGTTGGTGATGGTGCAATTTCTCCAGCGAACAAACACACTTCAGCAGATGCAGTGCTACCAGAAGGGACAGAACCACCCAAGAAATCTTCAAGCTTTGGCTCAGCACCACCACTAACTCCAGTTTCTTCTGGCCTCACCACTCTACCTACGTACACAATCGCATCCATGTTTGTGGATCAGTGTCAATTTGCAACACATGCACACATCAATATATTAACTAACATATGGACTAAACATGTACGAATTAAATATTTAAATTTAATGAGTTGAAGTTCCTTAGTTCTTTAAAATTGTATGTTTAAAGCCTTATATTTATACTGCTCCTAGTTTTTTGAATTTTGCATAATGAAAGTAATGAGTTCAATTGTTGCAAAAATATTTGCATATGTTGGTATATATTTTTGTTAAAATTGTGAAACCGTTAATTAATATTAAATCTGGACCTATAATTTAAAGTACAACAAGTACATGCACTAGTACATGCTATAACAACTGAATCAACCATCAAGTTTAAATCATGAATCCGTTCCCGACTCCACTTCTAAGTATCTTTTATATATATATATATATATATATATATATATATATATATATATATATATATATAGGATCTCTATGCACGTAACCAGCCATACAGAAAGAGATTATACACGTAATCTATTAGTTCGTGCAGGATCTGTGTGAAAATGAAAGAGAAAAGAAGAGAGAAGGAGAATAATAGTAATACTAGTATTAGGGTTGGAGTTGAAAGCTGCAGCTTGAAAGAGGCAAAGTTCTGAAGAGTTAGAAGGCAAGTTGCTGCTGGAGCTGCTGCTGTTGTGGTTGATATTGGAAAGTGAGAAGCCAAGCCAATTCTCTGAATTAGATGAAGAATCCATATTATCCATTATCGTCGATGAACGTGAAATCAGACTTTCTTTTTCTTTCTTTGGGAAACAGCGCTATGCCTGCTCTTTACTTATTTAAGTTTTCCCAAGGAACTGATTCAAGATTTAGCTTAGTCTGGAAAATTACACTCTTAAATGTATGTGAATGTGTAAGACATTAATATAGAGTTATGTATTTTAGAGAGAGAGAGATAACTATGCACGAGAAACGAGGCGTCTCTCTTGTGGGGATAGAAGTGGTTTTTCTTTTCTTTTTTCGTATAGAAATGGTTGGAAGATAATAATTTCTGTTCATTTTTTATAATTTGTTAAGGTGAGATTAGAAAAGCCTTTTTCACAATGATTAATGTTGAACGAGAAAGTAATACAATGGACACTATCGAACATTTTATGGAGAGAAGATTCTCTGCATGAATAATTAGTCGAGATATATACATGAGAGTGAGGAGCATTACTACGACTAGTATTTTAGATAACATATACTATAAGAAAAAAGTAAAGTACAATGATCTATAAAGTATGCTTCATCACAATCATATTATCCAAATAATAATTAAGATTTTTAACATAGTACCTACAATTGTTTATAAAATTATATGAAATTAGTAAGTTGAAAAAAAAAAAAAAACAGATTAGCTATCTGTTTAACAAGTAAAAAGCTAGACATTATAACATATTAGTAGAAAATTTTCTTTTAAATGCTGTGCCTATAAGCTAAGTCCTTAAAGAAATTTATTGATAAAAAAGCTAGAGTACTATCAGTTTTCGATAATCAATTACTGGTAGTACTCAACGTTTGAGGGAAAATGTTAATGAAATTAATAATTGTTCAATTTCGTTCCACTGTATGTGGTGCGATAACTATTTAAAGAGTCGAGAATTTTATTTAACATAATTTTCAATTATGTACTTCTTACATAATATTTTGGATTGTTGACTTGTACTTTTTACCTAAGTATTCTAAAATTGGTTTTAGTACTGCAAAGCGTGTTACATAAAATTGGAGTAAGCTGTCAAAAGATGGTATATATAAAATGATAGTTGGAACCCTAATCTATCCTCGTATTAACAATAACCGGCAGTTTAGTTGAATCGACTATATTGTGCATGTTGATTACATGACAAACTAATCTTAATCTTAGAGTAATAAACCCAAGTTCAGTGTGACATTTCAAAATAGAATAATCTGTTTTCATATTTTTTTTCCTCATTTGTTAAAGCAGTGTTGCAGACTTTACAGTGCATGAATGTGTAAACAAATAATGCAGAGGAAAGCAAGTGGAGGGATATTATGGAATGACTGGGCGGTCTTTCTTGTCTGTCTCGCTTGACTGAAGAAAGCAAAAAACTTTATTATGAGGGAAAAAAAGAGTTTTGAGACAAAAAGAGAAATAAAGATAAAGGGAAAAAGAATAATAATGGGATGAGAGAGAATTTGTGTAAAAGAAATTGCGTCTATGTGGGGAAGCAAGAGGGAGGAGAAGGGGACACCACAGACCCTAAGGACATGTAGTAAATGATTTCATTTTGTCCCTCTATTTTACGCGTGTCCATTTTGATTAATTTAATGTGTACATATTCATTGAGGAAGGAGTAAATAAGATGGAGTACAAAGGTATTACGAAAACGAATAGGGAAATTCAATCTGGTTATATCTACGAGATGTTTAGGGGGTGAAGTGAACTAAAGGCTATTTTTAACGGTGGTTTTTGGTTTGTGGTCACTTTTTTTATTAATTTTACGTGAGATGTCACTTTTTGGAACTTCAATTCTTTTGGATTGAACTTCACACAAGTTCAGCCTACAAGGATTGAAGTTCAACTTTAGCCCATAAAGATTGAAGTTTATGCATCTATACCTAAAAGTTCAGCCCTTACAGATTGAAGTAGAAACTTCATAATTTAGACATGAAGTTCAGCCCCACAAAGATTGAAGTTCCAAAAGGTGGCCTCTCATGTAAGACTAATAAAAAAAGTGGCTTCAAACTACATATCAGTGACAAAAGTGGCATGTGGGTGAAAATTTTACGATGTTTAGGTAGAGAAAAATACTTATATATTCCCTTCGTTCCAATGTGGTAAGACTTTTGGAACTTATGTACTTATAATTTGACTAGGAGCGGAGTTTAAGAAATGTGGTAAAATTTTTTAAAAATTGTGGTCCAAAATAAGTCATACATAAATATGTGGCTATAAAGCATTTCATAAAGGCTAAAGTAGCAGTTTTAACTCAAAAATGTTTCCAAATTTAAAATTGTGTCATTCTTTTTCAAACAGACTAATAAGAAAACTATGACAACTATTTTGGAACGGAAAGAATACTAATTAGGAGATACAGTATTAGTTTTCTTTGGGCACATTGAAATAAAGAATAAAGACTACAAAACTATCGTAAGAACGTTTATAAGCAACACTGCTAGTAGTAGAAATTTCATGCCTTCAAATTACTCCAAAGTGTCAAATCCTTGTTATAGTTATATCCTTCATTTGTTAGAAAATCATCACACTTGTTTAGGTCTTGTGATATTTTACTTACTTATGATAAGAGAAATCTCTTTCTCGCAATTTATCAATGAGACAATTACATAGGAGTCATTCATACAGTATAATTGCTAGAAAATATTCTCGTATCATTTTAGGGAAAAAAGTCTGTGAAGGTTTTGCAAAATGAAATGATTTTGTGATTACAAGAATTTAGCTTAATGATTTTTCTGCAATTATACGAGTATCTGTGTAAACCCAATTAACAAGAAATGCAAGTTATCCTTTTCAGGGATACTCTTTTTAACAGGACACTGCTATTCAATTCTTGTACTGATGTATGTGTGTCTCTATGTAGAGCAAGACCAATCTAAGGCAGGAAGGAGCCTAAAAATTTCGTGTAGGGAATTGTTTGGCGTGCGCTAATTGATTTGTAGCCGTTAAAAAAAATTTGAGAAATAGCCATCTTCAGACAAATCTCAGTATAAATATTGAGGTTTTGAACAAGTTTTATTCAAACCCCAGTATTTATACTGGGAAGCTTCAGTAAACTAACCCCAGTATAAAATACTGGGGCTTTGAACAAGTTTTGTTCAAGGCCCCAACATTTTGTTATGGGACTGAAGCTTTATATATAAAGTCTCATAACAAAATAATGGAATTTATCCCTTTGATGGGACTTTTGTTATGGAATAAATCTCATTATTTTGTTATGGGATAAATTCACATAACAAAATAATGGGATCTTTGAACATATTAGTTCAAGGTCCCATCATTTTGTTATGGGACTTTGTATAAAGCTTCAGTCCCATAACAAAATACTGGGGCTTTAAACAAAACTTGTTTAAAACCCCAGTATTAGGTTATGGAACTACACTCTGGGGTGTTTTTACAACACTAATGGAGCTTAAGTGTGTGCGCGAATTTTTGGCTATTTTTCAATGAATTTGAAATGGTGGATAGTCCCCAATATGCGCGTCCAAAAATGGCTAGTGATCAAAATTTCTCGAAAGGAGCCTAAAAGCCAGAAAGCCCAAGGAGAATGATCAATTGAGAGACAAGGATCGCCCGACTAATTGAGGCAAAAGTATCGAACAACTTGCGAGAATATTTAGTAAAAGCTTTTTATATAAAGTGAAACCAATCTCATCAATGAATTTAATTTAACTAGCCATTCTCTGGCTAAGTTTGATATCTGCTTGGTTTGGTAGTCGCTTAGTTAAAACCTTAAGTGTCGCGCGCCAAAGTAAATACATATAATCACTTTAACTATAGTTAAAATGATAAAATTTATAAGAGGTGCTAATCTTGCATTAAATGGTTTTGGTGCAAATACGAAATATTTCTGCCTCTTAGGCACATCATCCAGTTTGGATTTGTAGTCTTCTAGGGATGTAGGTCAGTCGACCAATGCACTCAATTAAAAGACACGGTTATCCTTAGATTAAGGAACGAAAAACAATTGCACTCCAAAGGCGATGCAACTGCATTGACACTATTTGGCATGTGAAAACACAACTGCCGTTGTGAAGATACTTGAAAGACTAAAAGTCCTACTTAACACTATCAACGGAGACGTTCTTTACATAAAAACATGATAGCAATGGATCTACAAGACTACGACCCTTGACAAAGACCAAAAAGAAACTTCAGCTCACAGGCTCAGGTTCATCTTTAGATCGAGACAAATTTGAAACTGGACTATGAAGATACAGATATTTGTTTCCTAAAACTTGACATATATATTTGCCGAGGCAAGCTAACCATATTGCCATGACCTTTCTTCTGCTTCCTTGACATGTAACCAAAGCTTCAAGCACTTGTGGACTTGTAGTGACATTCATCAATGGTTGAGTAAACCAGCCCTTCTGATTCAAGAGATGTCATTGCTTCCCTATCAGGATTCAAAAAAAGATTACAGTTATAAACTAGGTGCTTGTTAAAATCAGCATGCAAACCAAAAAGAGGAAAAAATTATCTTTTTTCTTTTTGTTTGATAGGAAAAGAGTTTGTACAAGATTTTCTCCAAAGGAACTTTGAGATGTTGAGCAATTTCATTCCGGTGTATCCCTTTCTCCTGTGCACTGAACATGGAAAGATTGTCAGTGTTTGCAATCTATTTTTGTCAGACAAATGATCAACTCAAAAGAAGATGAATGGAGCATCTGAAATAGTTCATCATCCAAAGGAAACTATTGACAGAATGAATTGGTGATGTGATTAGCAGCATGTCAAACTTACAGTGATGATGGCTGTTCCAAATAATCGATCACCATCTTTTCTATGCCCTTGAGCCCATCAATGCTCAAATGTCCAGAGAACTGAAATAAATAATGGATGTAGCAGTTAAGCAGACAAAACAAGTAGTGCATGATGACTAGTAGATTAGCAATCTGGAATCATCATTAACTAATACTACATAATGGAGACTAACTTGATTGGATTGGTATCCACTTGAAGGGGTACTAACTGCTGCAGGCACGTCAACTTGTCCAGGTGTGGGAACAGAGAGACCGCTCTGTATCTCAAGTGGAAAGTAGCATAAAAGTTATTCTCCAAATGCGGTAACAGCATGAATAGCAAAGGGTGCATGTATATCAAACTCTAATTAGCTTTAAGAGGCTAGATTTATACCTGTGGCTTCCTATTGCAGTGATGAACATAGATACATTCAAGGAAGTGGCTAGCAACCTCATTGTAATCAGTTATAGGTCTGAAATATCATCACAGACAGAATTAGAGTGTTGATTGATAAGCTTACAAAAGATACAAATATACAAAGACGTAAACTTATCAAAAAAATCAAAAAACAATGACAAACTTTTTTCTCAAAACGTTTTTACTAGGGCAACAGGAGTTTGGGATAAACCTTTAGCAAAGTACTTGAAAAGCAGGATTTGGGTAAAATATTTCCACAGTTATATATCGGGGAAAATATATGCCAAAAGAACAACCTTTTTTCGAAGTTATTGCACATGCAGCACAACGAAGGTCTCAGAAGATAAAATGCAGGTTTAGAAAGGTAAGAACGTGCTACACATTTTGAAAACACGGGAGGCCAATTGAAAACTGGGGAAACTGCCAGGGAAAATAAAATTTCACCCTTCATCAATTAACAAATGAGTCTAGAGTTCCATCAAATTAAAACTAAGCTCCATAAGGGACAGACAATTCACAATCGTAAAACTGCAAATTAGAAGTACTCAGTGAACTAAAAAATTGTCATAAGCAAACATGCAGCAAAGTTCAACCCGGGAACCATCTAAAGATGCTTTCAGCACCCAATATTGCAAAAGACATCCAAAAAGTGATCAAGCAAGGAAAAAACAAAGAAAGCCACACATAGAAATAGAAAGTTAGACAAATAGATTTGGAAATCAATGATCAAAAACTGACACCATCTGGAAAACACTCGGACATCGTTTAACACGAACAAGAGCAGACAAGTCCAAAAGAAGTTGGTTTATATAACAAATAAACACTATGCTGTACTGATTCAATTCCAAATCATGTCCCGTATTCCCATATTAAACTGTTTGTCTTCCAGGCTTTTACTTTCTCTAGGCAAAAACAAATGGTTGGGACCACAAACTTGATTATAGTGCACAATTGCGAGTGGTGACCTAATTGATAAATTTTGGATCAGTCAAAATGTTTAATAATAGTATAATACTACCTAAAACACAGACATATGCTTGAAATGACTAATCATACTAAAGTTTTAATAAAATTATGATGTTCAATCGAGTAAAGACCATAAGACAGACACTGTTGATCATTATGATTCTCAGGACTTAGCTTTTGTCTATTGAAGTTAAAAATAGTCCTAACATCTTTAAATGAAAAAGGGGAAAGCTAATCCCCCTATCAAAGAAAACGAAAATAAATGAACAAAGAGATCACCCTTGCCATCAAAACTAACAAGGGGAAGAGGGTTTTGCACAAATTATGAATTAGCATTTTCACAAATCATTGGAGAAAAATCAAGGGTCTGAACATTCCAGCGTAATAGTTGTTTCATTCTTTGAAGATATTATGAGGTCATAATCTTGAGTAACTCTAGAGACGCAAAGCATATTATCCTTGGAGATATTAATGAAGAACAACTACTACATAATTGCAATAAGGAAAATTTGATGATAGACTAGTTAAAATCATACAAGTATAAAAGCATACACTTTACAAACCTGATAGAAAAGACAACAAGTTGTGTTTTACCCTGAAAGCCTTTCAAGTGTCCGTGAACCCGAACATACATCCCATCCCTGCTTTTAAGAAAATGTGGTTCAGAAAAGTAAAGAGCAAGTTATTGCTGGCTCTCAAATTGATAATTTAGGTGTGACTTACGACACTTCCTCTACTTCCTTGGTATCCACGGCATCATTCACCCTGCAAAAGGAACAGACATAGTGAACCAGGGAAATGCAAAATTAGGCAGAAAGGATTTTTGTAAAGCAAAAATTTCATGGCTCTCCAACGATGTTAGTTGCGCAGAGTGCCTCAAAACCAACTAAACACAGTAAGAGATTAATCTTAGAGAGACGACATCAAGCTTCAAGTACTGCATTGAGCTCCTTTAGTCTGTCAAGTTTGGCCAAACTTATTTTGTTTCAATTAGATAAAGAGGATAACACAAGTTAATCTTCATTTTAAAGTACTGAAAGCAGAACGGGCAAAAGTATCCAAACCAATTGATAGAAATATTACAAGAAATGAGCTATAAATAAACTGCTCTAGCAGCAATGATCCATTATGCATATTCAAGTAAGGTTATGAAAATCATCGTCAACTTTAACATGACAAATGCAATGTCAAGAAAAAGATAAATCAAGAGAATTTACCATCTAGTGCATTCAATTCTACCCGTGCCATCATCAACCGCAAACACAACATCTGTCACTCTCTCGGATTTCTTAAATGCCATCCCAACCAATCTTACCTAAAACAAGATTGGGTAAAATGAAGTGAAAATTTCCACAGATTATATATCCAAATTTACATCAAAAGGTACTGAATAACCAAACAAAATACTAATCCGTAAAAATTCTTAACTTAAAATCAAGTAATCCATAGTATTACTTCATCACATTTCATATTACACTACTACTATATGACCTATCAAAACTGCATTTTTCTTTAATTCCATTTTCAAACATTCCTCAAATTCTTGTACTCCATCCGTTCCAAAAAGTATGTCACTATTTCCTTATTAGTCTATTCAAAGAAGAATGACACAACTCTAAATATAGAAACAATTTAACTTCAAACTTACTACTTTACCCTTAATGAGATGCTTTATAGCCACAAATTTATCAATGGCTTATTTTAGACTGCAAGTTACAAAAGCCTTCTTCCATTTGATATACTCTGATCCAAGTCAAACTATGACATCCTTTACGGAACAGAGGGAGTAATAACAAATTGCTGCGGGTTTGAAATATTTCTATGTAGTTCCCAAGTAAGTGAATTTCAATTTTTCTTTTTAAATAGACATGATGCACATAACAATACTTCTAATACAAGACTTAGCACAAAAGCAAAAACCCAAATAAATTCTTGAGATTTTTACACAGCCTGAACAATAGCTAAGCCAAATAGTGATTTTTGTATTTTCCATGTACAAAATGTTAATAAGTATCAAGACTAGGGCGTACATTGTTGATATCGACACCATCGATAACAAAGTTAGATTTTTCATCACTTGATTGAACTGCTTCGCTTATCTGCTTCACTGTTAGTGGTAACAGTGGTGGATTATCCCGACTCTGTTCAAAACACAAACAAAAATTAGATCCAAAAACATTTTCCGAAAAATAAACGGAAATTAAAAAAAATAAAAAAGGGTTACCTTAGCGGAAGTACGTGAAGGATCAGAACCTTGAGAAGATTGAGAAGGCATAAACCCTCCCCCAGAAAATGAATCTAATTGACTTCCTCCGTACATTTTTTTTGCTCTCTAAAAAGAAGTAATGTAAATTGAAGTGGGGTGTTTTTTTGGGGGGCAAATTGTATATGTAACCCTATTGGAAGTTCCCGCCATTTTTTGCATCACTTTCCCGCTAAATTCTAAAAATGTAAAATTAATGAGCGGCCCCATGGACCAACGCATGATAAAACTGCGAGTCCTTTGATTACGAAAAAGAAAGAAGAATTTTTGGTGAAGAAATTGTACGAATGTGTAACTTGATGTATTTATTACGTGATTTCTTTTTTTAATAAATAGTACTACTTAGTAAATATTAGGCTCAATGTTTTAAAATGCGTGGCACAAGGCGATGCGTTTTACCTATAATAAGGTGAGGCGTAAGTCCCGAGACGTGGTCCCATGGATCTTATTTTTTAATTAATTTTAAATTAATAAAATAGCATAATGAGCCAAAAGAATATCAAAAGTACAAAAAAATTAAAAGTAAGAAAAAAAATTATAGAAACAAAAGATCTAACCTTTTTAACAATGGTAAGAAATTGAATAATGTTACAGTTTTTATGAGATACAAATAAACCATAAGGCCTCAGCTTTTAAACAATTAAAAATAAAAATTTGTTACTATAAAAAGTGAATAAACAATAAAAATTTATTACTATTATAATTTAAAACATTAATTCTTCATTGATAAATATAAAATTTCTACTAAATTGCAATAATTGAAGTCTAAGAATTTTGAGTGACTGAAATAAAACATGAAGACCAACAACAAGTGGTGATGCTATAAACAGCGGCTATGCCTTTTTAGATTAAGTATACAGATGATATTCATCCTTATGATATTCTTAATTATAATACATGTAATATTATGTCTCGTTAATTGAGTTATACTCAATTTTTGAATTTCTATAGATGAATATAACTTCATTTTTAAAGAAAATTGTGGATGAACAATCTTAATTAGGGAATTGGACAGATCTTTGCATAGGTTCAATAAGGCGAGTTCCGAGCGTTGGACGTTGGGCGTGCTCTGGGCGCATCGTCGGGCGCTTGAGGCGTAAGTCTTACGGATCTAAGCCCCATCCGAAAGTCTCAAGGCGTTTTACTAGTGCCCCGCTCCGGAGCGAGACCTCAGGCGAGTCTTTTAAAACAGAGGTTAGGCCTTTGCTTATTGTTTTGATACAAAATTTAAATTATAGAAGTGAAGTATGATAGTGCTTTGTTAAGTACATTTGTAGTACTAGTACTTATTTTCTAAAAGGGCAAATTAGTTACAGTATAATCACTTTGCATTAGTCATTTAAATATTAGGGAATGTTAGTGTTACAAAGTCATATTTTAGAGTAGGTTTCTAAAATTATATTTATCATTGTTTAGGGAGTTCAACTATAATCATTGTTGCCACAACAACGACATACTCGATATGATCTCACTAGTGGATTTTAAGGATAGTGAGATATAGGCACATCTTACCCCTATCTCGAGTGAGCTAAAGAGGTTGTTCCAAAATAGACCCTTGACTCAAGCAAGGGTTTGGAAAAGAAAAGATAATAAATACAAGAATAAAATACGAAAATAGAAATACCAAGATAAAGAAAAACAAAGGCATCAAAGTACTAAACTTAACTAGAGTAAATGCACCAATAGTACTTACTAATAAAAGCGTAGAATAAACAAAACAATAAGAATAATACTGAGAAGATACTCTTAACACTGGACACTAGAACCATGTTCTCCCAACGAAAGGGGAGAAATCACTTATCTACCTTCTAATCTATTACCCTAATACTCGACCTCCACACTCCTCAATATAGCGTCAAGTCCTAGGTGATCTGAAGTTGTGCAATGTCGCGACTAATCACCTCGCCACAATTCTTCGTAGGTCTACCTTTACTTCTCCACAGACCCAGTATTGCCAACCACTCTCACCTCCTCACTGGAGCATATGTGGTTTTCTTTTTCACATGTCTAAACCATCTCAGTTTCGCTTCCCGCATCTTATCCACCATTGAGGCCACACTCATCGTATCTACGACTTCGTTCATTCCTAATCTTATCTTTTCTAGTATGCCCACACATCCATCTAAGCATCCTCATTTCGGCTACTTGCATCTTCTGAACGTGAGCATTCTTGATTGGCTAACACTCAGCTCCATACAACATAGTTGGTTTAGCCACATTGTATAGAACTTACCTTTTAAGTCTAGGCAATATTTTCTTATGACATAAGACACCGGAAGCGAGCTTCAATTTTATCTAATTCATTTATATACGATGAGTGACATCATCGCCAATTTCTCTATATCCTTGGAGTATTGACCCGAAATACTTGATGCTTCCTTTATTGCCTCGTGTATTAAAGGTCACTTCCACATCTGTCTCATGCGATACATCACTAAACTTGCACTCAGTATACTCAATTTTTATTTCTGCTCAGCCTGAAACCTTTAAACTCTAGAGTCTAAATTCAAACCTCCAGCTTATCATTTACTCAGTCACATCATCTGCAAATAACATACACCATGACACCTCCCCTTAAATACTCCGTATTCATTCATCCATCACTACAACAAATAAAAACAGGCAAAAAAACATTGTTGCCAATTTATTTTTTAAAAAAAAAAAAGGAATCTCAACATGATGTTCTTTCTGCAGCTGCTTTGTTGACATTTTACTGTAGTTGTTTTGTCCTGATTGTAGATTAAGTCTCAATATAAGCACCACATATGAGTCGCAAAATTACACAGGAAGTAGAAAAATATTAAACGCATAAAAAATTCGGAATACAATTTTTGAACACTGTCACGGCCTCATTGGTATGATGGTATCCATAATATAATGTTTAAATTCATATACGTCTTGAAGAAGAAGCTGCAAGATTTGCTTTAATTTTCCAAGGATTGAAACAAACATTTCCCCCTAAGACATCTTTTCTGAATTTGGATAAAGGTAGCACTTTCTTTTTTGAGATAGAAGAGGATGAAGATGTCAACAAAACTGAATCTCCATGACTGTTATCAGTGCCTCTCAACTTACCATTGCAGTTAAAGTGATCCAAATTACTTTCTAGCCTAAAGCTGAGTTCATTATTGTTAATAATCCTTTCCCTTTGCTTTATTATAGTATTCTCTTTTTTTATCATTCTCTTGGTCTTTATCAAATGCCAGATTCTCTCCCACGTAGAACTCTTGGTTTCCTCTAATTGGTCAATATTAATAGAAGGTTTAGGCAGTAACGAACTTTGTACCATTGGTGGAGGACTAGGAGGTGGAATATTGACTCCATTTTCTGGTGGATTTAAGGGTTTTCCTGGCTGCATTTCCCAATTAAAGGGGATCCCTTCAGTGCTTCGATAATATGAATGGGAAGCTGATTTGTCTACTGAAGACATTCTTGAAAGAATTCTGCTTTGGAAGAATGATTGATCACTTTCTTGTGATGAACTAAAAGGCTTCTTGGTCATTTTGCTATAGGTGTGATTTGCCTCATCTTTCTCCTGCAAAACAAGTTAATTAAAGAAAAATTAATAATGGGATTAATCATATTCATTGTATACAATGACTACACCTCAATTTCAAGTAAGTTGCGTACAAACTAAGGAATCGTCAATTTTTCAAAATGAGCATATATAGTACTTAAGGAAAGAAACTTGCCAAAACTGAAGATAGGCATCTTTTACCTAATTCTGTGAAGAAAAAAACATTCTATGAGTTTAATGACATTTTGTGCTAGTTTAATTCATTCGAGATATATCACAAAACTTGAAAAATGGAGGGCTTCAGTTTTATCATTGAAGATGATCAAGACATACACCCTTCTTTGTTACTCATCATATAACGTGATGGAAGATTTGTATCATTCCACAGAACCTCTCTGCGAATTTCTTAAAAGTTATCGGATTAGTAATATCGTAAATATTCACTTGTAAATACCTTACAAGTGAACTAATTATGTGAATTAAATTTTTACTAAATTCATGTATGAACAGTCTACTTACAAACACACTTAACACAAAGCGCAAAAGTAAATAATATTAGGACCGTCTTGCAATAATACCAACCAGTGCTGTGACATTCCATGGGGTGCAACATGAATATTTGTCCTCCATCATATCCCTTGATCTTATCCGTGCAGGATTCTCCCTCCCTTGCCTGCTTGAGGCAAATGAATCTGTTGAAGATGAAGACGACGACGAACTACTGGAGTTCTTGAATGAATTGGCGACAAATTCTCCATCAGACTCACCAAGCCTATTAACAAAACTTCCATGCATTATTTCAGAATTTTGATGAGATTTTCCGAAATTTTTTAATTTATGCAGTTTCTTGATTTTCTTCCAAATCCGAACCTTCAAATGATTCGATTCTTGATGCTCATGATCAGTATCAAAACAAGGCTTGGGCAGCCCTAAACTTTGCAATGAAGGTGGAGGACTAAGTGGTGGGATGACATCTTCTTCTTTTGGTGGATTTTTAGGGGTTCCAGGTTGCATTTCCCATTGAAATGGAACCCCTTCAGCTCTTCTATAGTAAATACGCGACGACTGTCCTGCCGACGACTCTCGAGAAAGTACTCGACTGAATTGGAATCCATCTTTATGATCTCTTGAATCCATTTTGCTGAAGTTGTAGTATGAAGTTTTATGATGATATTTTGATAGGGTTTTGTTAGGATGAAATATAATGCGTTTATGAGTGAAAAAGCGATGGAAGGATGCCAGTTTTGTGCTAAGTCACGATTATATATATAGGGAAGGACACAATTGAGGAAAAGGTAAGTACGAGTAACTCTCCTTATTCAATGGCGAAAGAAGACAAATATGCACATGATCCTGTTTTGTAGAGTGTATGAAGAATACTTGGATATGTTTTTACATTTTTTTTTATCATAAACTGTGAGGTTGAACAAATTCTAAGTGACACTTATAGAAGGGTCTCTACCACATGCCTATTGACTTTAAACTGTGAGATTATCAGCATTAACTTCACAATGTTATAAAGTCATGACTTGGAACTAGACATTCTCTGTTATCAATTGATCAATTTGTAAAAACACATTTTTAAGTAACTTAGACTGCAAGAGTGAAACTGTATTGTGGGGTGCACGTAAAAGGATACATTAGCATACCACGTTATCTGTATTAAGAGTAGTAGGAGAATGGGGACATCATTGGCTGAGTTTGTAAAATGCTCTGAAACGACCTCGGTTAGTCATTTCAGAAATTAGGACTCTGATTGGCGTGCCGATAATTTTAAAAACTTCGTAATGTTCATTAGGACCAGTCTGTAAAATTTGAGCTAAATCAGACCTCATTTGGTATGCATTGGAAGAAGTTTCAGTTTTTATTGTCGATAAATACTAAAAAGAGATTTTCGAGCTCGATTTTGGCGAACGAGCTCCGATTCGAAATCCGAAAGCGCCGTTAGGTTCGTATGATTATTTGTGATTTTTATGAACTTTCGAAAGTGAATTTCGATGTTGTTCGGCTAGTTTCCGCTAAAATATCGAAAGTTAAATAATTTGACTTTTTCATTTAAATTCGCATCTTGAGTTTCGGGAGTCTGATTTGAGATCCGCCTTCGCGAGTATGTTACATATATTTTGTATAACTTGTATGCAAAATTTAAAATTATTTCGAATATCGTAGGGTTCCGTTTTAATTTTCGTCGCGAAAAAAAAAAAGAAAAAAGAAAAAAGAAAAAAGACAACTTTAAATGAAAGGCGGTGGGGGCCTTAGCTTTATAAAAGCTAGGTTGATCAGAGGGATCAAGTATAGAGAACAGAACGACACAACTAACGAAACAAAGAAACTGACATAATGCAGTGAAAAAAAAAAGCCAGAAAATAAGAAAAGGGGCCGGAGAAAAGTAGATTTTTCATCTTGAAACATTCAGGTAATGATCCTAATATGTCATTTGAGTTTATTACGTGTGTTTGAATACATTTTAATGGTAAAATTTGAAATATTAGACATCATTTTAATAAGTTCAATTAATAGTTTAAAGGGTCAAATGGACCCCGATAATGGAATTGATTATATATTCGTACTCAGTGAGCTATGGGCAAGATATAAATGTAATTTATTTGGGGTTTGGTTATGTGATCATAAACCCTGTACATAGGCATAGGGTATCGGGTTCCTAACTGGATTGACCTAAGATGTGAGGAATGAAGTCTTTAGCCTAATTTGATATATTTTTCTGCTTATTGAATAGAGTGGGATCGTTTGGCAATGAAACCAAAGGATAAAGCGGTTGTTGATTAGCAGAGCTAACTTTTGGAAGAGGTAAGTGTTTATATCCATTTCTTTGGAGGCACCTGACCTCGTGGATTTTCTACCACGTATTCCTTACGCGTGTAGCTGCCGATAGGCGTACTCATTACGCCTTAGCTTTGGATTTACATTGTATATTATATGTTATGTCCTATTGTTGGTATTGCATTGAGGATCTGAGCATTGTACCCTGGCTATAAGTTGGCATCTACTTCCCGGCTGTCGATGAGAGTCCCGCGCCGGTGAAGGGTTATTATTGCGTCACATTGCATTCGTATGCATTATATGTCATTCATATGCATTACATTGCATATCATATTGGGTGCAGGAGTATTCCGCCCCAAGAGCAGGAGGATTCCGCTCCATTGTATCATATTCAGGGTAGGAGGATTCCGCCTCAAGAGTAGGAGTATTCCGCTCTTATGTCAGATATTGAGTGCACTAGTATTCCGCCTCAATTTTACATTATATCGGGTGCAGGAGTATTCCGCCCCAGGAGAGTGCAGGAGTATTCTGCCTCTGGTTTATATTATATCGGGTGCAGGAGTATTCCGCCCCAGGAGCAGAAGTATTCCGCTCCAGTTGGTTATCAGATTGGATTCTCCTCGAATGCAGGAGTATTCCACTTCGGGATGGGATTACGGGCACATGTGACCCTTCGCATCATATTTCATTTCATCTCACTTAATTTCATTTCATCTCAGTTCATACCATTGTGTAGACTTACGGTACATGACTACTGTTCTGCTTATATGTGCATTGCTTATTTGTTGATATGTTTTTGGCACGCATCCTTGATTGAGTTTATAAGTTTCTTACGTGTTTCCGGTTGTTATCTGGCTCTACCTTTTTATAATTTAAATAAAAGAAATTTGGTCTATCTATTTCTTTTCTCCCTGGCTAGCTATCATATTCTTTGAGGTGGCTAGTCTGCCCCACTTATTGAGTTCTTTTGACTCACCCTTGTTTGTTGTTTGTTCTTGTCTATTTATTTCGTTTCGGCAGGTTCGCTCCAGGATTGAGTTCGCCACGTTGTTCAGGAGCGAAGACGACTTCAGCTGTCAGGGTGAGCCAGCTTTTATTCCGGATGGCCACTAATTTATTGTTTATTATTTCAGCTGCATTTTGCTCCCTTCAGGAGGTATCTGTCTTCTTTTGTACTCTTAGATGTCTAGTCTGGATAGTCCTAAACCTAGTATGTAATGTCTAGTCTGGATAGTCCTAAACCTAGTATGTGAGTAGTCAGCTGTAATTTGTACTCTTAGATGTCTAGTCTGGATAGTCCTAACCCTAGTATGTGATGTCTAGTCTGGATAGTCCTAAACCTAGTATGTGAGTAGTCAGCTGTAATGTGAGTAGTCAGCTGTAATTTGTACTCTTAGATGTCTAGTCTGGATAGTCCTAAACCTAGTATGTAATGTCTAGTCTGGATAGTCCTAAACCTAGTATGTGAGTACTCAGCTGTAATTTCTTTTTTTACAGCTTAGAGGTATCATTATATTTGTACTTTTTCTAGTCTTGCTTTTATTTACAAATTGAATTATATTTATTTTCCTAATTTAATTGATAAGGTTCGCCCGACGAGTCTAGGAAGGATGTCGGGTACCTGCACGGCCTAATCGGATTCCGGATCATGTCATGCTCATTCTAAATGCAGATTGTTAACGCAATAACAAATTTATTTCTAAAATACACCATGCATGTAGTTTATGATATGCATTAGTATGCTTCCACTTGTATAATTTTGCAGAGTTAAAATTCTAACAAAATTCAATTTTTTCCTTAAAGAGTACTCAAAGAAGTTCATAATTCATGAGCGAGTATTGTTTTACTCTCTTCTTTACTGTGTTATATTTCAGAGTAGGTCTCCTTTTTGTCATAGCTAAGCAAAGAGTCTTTATACTCAAGGTAACGTTTGGTAAGTCTCTCACCCACCATATGAAGATTTTCATATGCATGTGCAATAACTCGAATTCCCCGTCCAAATAATTGTAGGATATCCGGTTTAGTTGTGAAAGAGATCAATTTTACACCAAAAAGAAATTGTCTACTGGGAGTATAATTTATGACTTGCACCATTCAAACGAAGTTGGATGAAACATGTAATATGCGTAACCGTATTATATTACAGATGCATAAGGACTTAATTGTTTGTACTTTATTGATACTATTGAGTAATGTTCAATCGCTTGATATATTGCTAAGCCCCAACTTAAGCTACTACAGAGCCAAGAACCATTGAATTTTTACTTCTATTTGCGATACAAGCTTGCGTTGACTTTTGGAGGGTGTCTCTTTTCTTTCAAGTGCCTTTGGTTATGGGATATTCTGAAAGAGTGGAAGGAAGGCAACACTACATTTTATAGGAATAAAATACATTCCATTTGCTTGGAAAACGAAGAAGTGAAAATATTTAAAGCTCCTCCTTTCTTTACAACGACATATAATAGCTATCAAGAGCTCCTTCAACAAAATAAAAAATGTAAAAATGCGAAATGAAGAGCTGAATTAGGAGAATAAAGTGTAGTCAAGAAACTGATTAGGAAGACAAAGGAAGTTAAAGATAATTACTCTTAGATATTGAACCATATATAGAAATAAGCTACGTTGAATTAGCATCTGGAAACAAAAAGAATAAAATCATCTACGTTGTGTATACAATATTACAAGGACGACTTGCCACTACAAATTACATTATCCTACTGCTCCATCAAAGTATCCTTTATAATAATGATCATGAAGTAGACATGCATTTACCTGCCTTGACTAGCAGTTCATTAATATCAGCAAATATTACCCCTAAATCGAAATTAAGAAGGATTAAGGTCAGCATACAGACTTGAGCTCATCCGAAGTTGCAACTTCACAACCCCTGTAAGCAAAGGAATTAGAATAAACAGTCAGTTACTACCAACTAATTGCAAAAGTAGATGATGCTTCAACATTATCTATCATCTTCACATCACTTTTCAACATAGTTACACAGGACCTAATTCACAAAAGGATAGAAAATGTTTTAGCAGAAAAGCCTACTTGAAAATGGCAAACAAGCATGGTAACATATTCCGGCGATTAGCAGACAACGCAGCTTCAAATCAGTTATTATCAGACTACAATAAATGATTTTCTACCATATTGTCCCATGAATCTACTGCATATAATGGACAATTAGTTTTCTCAAAGATTACTTCACTAATCTAGAGAGGTAATGGAACAAACTCCATTTAGAGCGATCTAAATCAAATGCATATGTTGAGTTGTCCCACAACAGTTATGGAAAAGGATTTGGTCTCCTTATATGTTATTGAGCAATCCTCAACTTACGAGCTACACTTGGATTGAGTTTTGACAAGGTCCACTTCTTATCATGGTATCAGATTCAAACATAAATTTTTGGTTTAACCGATGTTAGGTCCCCACTCCAGCAGGGGGGTATTGAGTTGTTCCACATGGTTGATGAGATGTGGATTTGGTCTCCTTAAATAGTTCTGGGCAATCCTCACGTCAAGACTAGCTTTTGAGATTGAGTTACGACCAAGATCGATTTCTTATCCGCATAATTGCAAGTATATCGAGATTTGACTCCTTTTGCACTAAACTTTCTGGAGTAGAAATAAAACCTGTGGTATCAAATACATCTGAGAGCTTCTTCCCACAGATACTCGCTGGCAATTGCTGCTAAGGGTTATTACAGTGATCACAGCAGATCACAGGCTTTTGTCCAATTGTAAAAGCTTTCCAGAATTGTCTTCCCTCTCCTAAACCTTTCACTAATACAGTACACATGAATTTAGAGTAATAATTTTCCTCATTTTTGCTAGTTATCGTCAATAAAATCCTAATTTTAGAATACTATTAGTAGAAATCCATCCCACAGTTTCCCTGGGAAAATTATGTACTTTTCCAGGTAAGGCTCCTAAAACACAGTAAAGGTTAAGGCAGATTCTAAGTTATAGCTACAGGTTTAGCTGAACCCAGTAGCTTTGGTTCATATATGTTAAGAAATCTATTAAATCTGTAAAAATATTTATTCTGAACCAAGTAACTCAAATGGTCAGCGATTTCAGTGGCTTCCAGCACCCATAAAGCTCAAATTCAGGGTCCGGCTTTAAGGTATTTACTTTGTTCTTGCCCCTTCTAAGATCCACTATACTGTTTCATTCTGCATTCCTTGTAAGTAAATAGACCACTTGGAACTTTCCGTTCTCATCAAAGTGTGAATGTCACATTTAGTAAGTGCAGCGAATGAGGTTGTTGGTTAAGTACAATAAATAACTTCTATTACTGAGAGGGATGAAGGGGGAAATGGCTAATAAAAAATGAGATGGAGTAGGAATTGCATTTATTGTTTATTACTCTACTTAGTAAAAAAATATTTTTCATATATAGTATGTAAAGGGTAAAGTTCTATTGTGTATAGCCACATTAATTTGTTTTAATTATAATATAAAACCTGATACTTAATGCTAGCCAAATGACACAATCTTAAATTAACAAAATAAACTTTTGTTAACAATAAGCCCAAACCAAACCTCCATCCATCGAAATATGCCAGAGTTGCATAGGACGTTATGATTTCATGTCTCATCATAAACTGCGTCAAAGAGTTCCTGGATTTCCAATGGCATCTTCTTTTTTTTTTGGGGGCGGCAATGGCCTTCCATTGCCAATCTTCTTGGGAACAAAATGACCCCATGAGATGCAACTGACATGCCCCAAAATTCCGCCCTAGTATTATGCTAAAAAGGTTTTTTTAAACAAATTTCAATTTCATACGTCAAGTTCTTAAGCATGATCTCTTTCTCTCTAACATATATGATTTCATTTTCTGTCTCTAGTTTCATTGTAACAATCACAATCACCATGTTCAATTTCAAGTCAGCAATCCACAAACACAAACAAGATTTGAATCAATTGCATTACTTAAGTATTAATTGACATGACAAGCTAAAACTAAATTTCACAGTTGATACCTCAGTTGGGGATGAATTGAGTAGGTCCCTCTCGGAATTCATACTCAATCGCCTGCATTTAGACACACATGAGATAAAGGTTCAAACATTAACAATTCCATCATATCCAATTATGCCACCCCATCCCCTAAAATATAGAGTTTTTTTCTTCTATTTCCCCTGTTCCCTATTTTTGAGTGCAGGGAGGTGAGATTTGCCCAAATATAAAGTACCTTGGCTTCTCAGACTTGGTAAGATGTTTGGACATAATTGATGCCTGCAAATTAAGTGTCACATTTCCAAAGATCAGCAAGATTCTTCAAATAGAACAGGCAAGAGCATACGGAAGCATAACAGCAAAGATGCTTAGTTTAAGGACATAAATTTTATATTCGTAGCAATAATCTGACAATTTTCAGGAATTTAACAATTCTTTAAAGATTTCATTCCAAATTTTATTTTGCATCTTTTTGGTTTTTTCCTTTTTACAGCTTACTCCAGGGTAGGTTTTATTGTTCAGAATTCCATCCCACAACAATTATTTTGAACAATTGTGCCACTAAAATATATAGCATGCGACTGTTGCATGCTAAATTTGAATTATCAAACAATTATAGCTAAAGCCACAGATGGATTCTCTCTTTTCCCATTAAGAATAACTAAAGTTAAAGTTATCAGAAATATAGTTGAACAGAATTCAAAAAATAGTGATGAACAGAAAGAAGCAGCTAAAAGATACTTATGTTGCTAGATGGAAAGAAAACAAAAGATCAAGGGCTTCCAAAAAAAAAAAAAAAAAAAGGTAAATAAGTAAAGGCAATTGGGACGTCAATCACCGTTTCTTGACCTTAATTCTGCTTTGTGATTAAATTTCTCAACCGAGTAACTCAGGAAAAACATTTCCATCTAAGTTTTTTATCCAGGTTAGCATACAAAAGCATCATTTTAGACAGCTAGATCACAGGTAATCCAGCACCACCTCCATTTTTATTTAATAAAGAAATTTCGGCACCATTAAGAATTTTAAGATTGCTAGGTTGGTATACAAGCTAAAACATCAATCCAACTCCATTACAAACTGAAAAGCACTGGAATCACAACACAGCCTACAACTTGCCTCTTATTGAGGCCATAAGATTCGAGTAAGTATGGTGGCAAAACAAAGAGTTTTCAAGTGCTAGCAGCGACGTTCGTGAAACCAGCGGTAACGAACAGCTTTCAAATTCTAATGGAACTCCTACCCTCCAATGGTATATAAAAGAGTACCTGCTCTTGGATTATGCTCCTGGCCTCAACAAGCTGAGCTTCTAGCTCAAGCTCTCTCTCTGTTGCTTCTGAGGTTACTTCTGCACCCTTCTGTGCATCTTGCAGCTGACCCAAACGCTCCTTCAAATTTCAACAAAGACACATAGGGATTATTGTGGGTACGTGTAGCTCATGATCTTTCTCATCTAAACAAAGATAGGAGCACAAAGCAAAATATATCAACGCATAATCATCTAGTTTACCTTGATAGAGGCCATCTTGTTACGAAGACTTTCTTCAATTTGATCCCTAGCCATGTGGAGAGGCAAATCAAAAACATCCTGAAGGATTACAAACTCTTAGCTCTCAATTCATGCCATTGAAAAGGTATGACATCCTATAAAAAATAAACAAATTCAATTTGCCTCGTTAAAAAACAAGCCATACCGTTCTGCCACCCAATGGTGACTGCAAGTGATCTGAGTCTAGCCGCTCATTGTTTGGAGCTGACTGCCTAGAAGACCCATTTGGGGCATTTAAGAACTCACGCATGTCGCCCTATAGCCAATATGAAGGTCAGCCACATGCTCAATAAAAACATTGCTTTAAAAGTATGTAACACTCGTGATAAAATTTCTATAGTCAATGCACAAGGTTGTGCTACAAACATATTTATTCTGTACTGCCATGCTTGTACAGTCCCAACTCTTTTTGCTTTTTCCCCCAAAAAGTTGACAGAATAAATAACTGGGAGTCTGGGAATAAGACAAGAAGAACCAGAATGAAAATGATTCCATATTTTAAGTGAACAAACAGTAAGTATGCAGTAAAGTCTGAAAAAAACCTCCACAGACACTATACATGGCACAGGCATTCACATAAAGTAGGAGTCTTTACTCCCTTCCTTTTCATTAATTATTTATCTACTTATTTTTAAATTCTTTTGGGATTTGCAAGAATATATATGTTCAACAATAACTAAGAAAAAGAAATGCACTAGAATCCATTAATGAAGATGAACTAGAGGGTTATTATCAGATTTCACTGCACTCACTTCTAACCAAATATGCCAAGAGAAAGCTAAGGGAGGCTATACTTCCTTGATATTTAGTCTGTTTATCCTTAAAGAAATTTAGGAGGCATGCAGAAGTGTTTTTTTATAAATTAAAAAGAACTTTGATGAAAGTTGTTTGATCAGAGTTTTTTGAAGAACTTTTTTCAAAAACATTTTTTTTTTTTTTGGTGGAGAAGTGCCTGGAGGCACTTGTTAACTGAAAAAATTTCTTCCGCTACTTAACACTCTTAACATTTCAAAAAATATAAACACACTTTTCTTCTAGACAAACTTTACTCTCAAATTTGTTTTCCCAAAACTTTTCCTAAATATTTTTGAGAACTAGATGTCAGTCTAAACACTGAATCATTGCCATGACTATTGCTAGTACCTGCATTGATCGCAATAATGCCCTCAAATCAGCATTTTCTGCGGCTAGTTCTTGATTTTTTGCTTCATAGGCATCCACCTATGAATAGACACAAAAATCAGTTTAGCTAGGCGAAGCCGAAAGAGTTTAACAAAGTCCATCAAACACTTACAATCTTCTTGTAGAAGTCATTGTCAGCCTTCTTCCCATTCCATGTACCGCGTTGACGCCCTTCTTTCTGTAGAAACATGAAGGAAACTGTTATACATCAGAAAATTATGGGTACGGACTACAAATCACGTGATGCTACCTGAAGTAAATTCATTATTTCCATGCCTGATCTGGATTCCTTCTTTTTCTCCATCAACACTTGGTTTAGCCTCTCCTGGAAATAGCACAACCCATCCATAAATTATAATACTCCTCAATAAGTTGGAGATGACCATAATATAGTTCTACCTAAATAATGAAAGAAATCAAAGATGGGAAATATCTTACCTGCAACTTTATATACTCTTTTTCTTTTTTCTTCATTTCATGTACTTGCTGAGTTCTGACTTGCTATTTCAACAATATAAATTTAGCATAGGTGAGACAGTTAGGAGAAACACCATATCACTACAAGCAGTATAAATTAATAAATATAGTGGTCGACCTGATTACCAAGAACCATCCTCTGAAACTCATCTCTTTCCTTCTGCAACTTGTCAATTTGTGCCTTCAAAGCTGCAGTAGCTTTAGCTTCCTACACATAAATTTCTTGAAGGTCAAAAAAGACGTACATCTAGACTCCTTGGTTTTAGAAAAGAGTAACTTCCAGACCTCTCTAGTAATTGTAGCTATCTCTCTATCTTTGGCTTGTAGTTGAGATTCCAGCCTCTCCACTTTGGCCTCTAATCTTGATATATCTGATAAAAGCCTTTCAAAGAAGAAAAAATAACAATTAAAGGACATCTTGCTCAGGCAAAAAACATCAAGGTAGACAAAACCACAAGTTGACCAATTGCCACAAAATTAATGACCAGGATTTGGCACTTTTTTTTTTTTTGTTTCAAGATATTCTAAAAGATATAATACTTACAAGGTATAACACAGGAAAACATTAGGCATATTCTTGTAATTTAAGGTCAGAAATGTTCCTAATAATAGGAAGTAACTGGATCCTTGTGAAATGTGCTTATATGTCTACCAATTGAATTGATCATTTTATACACCCTAGTTCATTATCAGAAGTCCATGCAACACTCAAAATGTTCCACTTGAGAGCGCAAATGCATTCTATCCAGGGCTGGATAAGGAAAGAAATAATCTTTAATTTATTCAGTAAACAAAAACAATACAGCTCTGAAATCAAGGCAAGTTGCATTTACAAAATTTGTAAAGGACACCAAAGCCTTGCTAGTGAGATAACAGGACGGGTTTTTACCGAGACAACAGGAAAGGTAGAAAAAACCAAAGAAAGTTGAGAAACCTATAAATCTATTTGAAGGAATCTATAATCTACTATTTTCCACTTCAATATTGCAAAGAACTTCTAAAAGAACTTACATTAATAACTGTAAAATACTTTAAAACTAATATCAATTTCTAAAATGGCTTTTGTTCTCCCGTTGTGACAATCATTTAAGAGAGAGACAGCTCCTATCTTTTGTTAACACTCTAATCAGCTCAAAGTTTAGACACGTAATATCCAACAAATAAAGGAAAACCTAAGCAAGCATAACAGAGTTTGTCACTACAAGATCATCTTCCACCAAGCCCAACAGAACTACTTCAGAAGTCTACAGTACCGCTGTCTCTGCTCATTTGCAGACTCCCTGTACTCAATATCCCTCTGCCTCTGCTGCAATAGTGCATATACGCAATTGCAAGTCCTTGCAATAGAAACCTACAAAATGATAAATCAGTTAGATACTAAACATATAGGCAAAACTCAGTACATCCCAAAATATAGTTTCCATTTTCTATACATCTCACAATGTTTAACTTTAGCATCATCCAATATTATTAGAGGTTCCAGTATGAATATTATTAAGAATTTAAGACAACTTAAGAGTTTCTCATAAAGCCCTTGTTTCCTTAAAGTGGTTTTGAATGAAACAGGTTTCATCCTAACTTTCAATTTTCGATATTATGAATAGGAAACCATTCAAATATGACATCCTTTCAACATATTAATTGATCAACTACTATAACGATCATAATGCACAAATAAAAATTAGGATGATATCAAATGGTGTTACATCAAATGGCGCAAACCAGTTACAGATTTAATGTTAGAACTCAAAATCATTTGAATCATTTAGGATGTTATTTGCTTAAAAAAGGAAGACAGTTGAAGATAAACATCTTTCAGTTTTATCAGTTGTATTATTCAGCTATCACTATCAGAATTAGATCAGTTAACTTCACTTAGCTCACTCGAATTTCTCGTCAACAAGTCCTCACCTTAACAACATATTAGTAAAAGCAATAGCTAGCATTTCAGGAAACATATCAAAAATCACTTTAAACATTATTTAAAATACAATGTGAACAACAAAGAAAAATATAAAATAAGAAATGTCGTACTGGATCAGTGGCAAAAAGATCGAGAGAAGCAGGGAATCCAAAAGTAACCAGTGTTTGATTGAGATACTTAGCACAATGCTCCAAATTGTTGATATTTGCAAAATTATACTCACTGCCAAAAATACATTACATAACACACCAATATTAGTTCATTTTGTTGACTACATTGAAACAGATCAGTTAATATCAAAACCCTAACAAGTTTTTTTAAAACAAAATTACCTGATTCCCATATTGCTGGGAGGAGTAGATGCACGCTGCAGGAAAAAAAATTAGAGAATGAGAAATATAAAGTTTAGCGCTAAACTTAAAAACACATAAAAAGAGATAAATAAAATACTACTCTGAGATCGAAATCATTGTCAGGAGGAGGCATGTTCATGAGTGATTTTAGAAATGGCGCTGTTGAGAAAACTCCAAAAGGGATAGATCTAAATGTTGGACAAATTTGAAATTGAAAATAGTGTTTACTATTCCAGCTTTAGATTACAACATTTAAAAGTAGTAGTATATACTTTTTGTCATTAAACTACTACAAATTTTAATTGTTTTATTTATCGCTTTATGTTGGCAGTTGTGGCAGTCCACACACTCGAGAATTTCAACAAGTACATTTGACACGACCAGCGGGTATGACGGGTCGTTAAGATGGATTTGGTTGTGACTACCAAGTATCTCCACTTTTTATTACTACCTCCGTCCAAAATAAGTGTCTGAATTTGACTAGGCACATAGGAAAAATTTTAAATTTTGTGGTTTAAAATGAAATATGTGGGTCAGAGTCTTTAAATTCTGTGGTCCAAAACAAATGTTAGATTTAAAGAGTTGCCGTAAAGGAAAGAGACACTCATTTTGAGACAAACAAAAAAGAAAAGGTAGACACTCATTTGGGATGGAGGGAGTAGTACTTTTCTTATTCATAATTTTCCATGTTAAAAATACTCCCTCCATTTTAATTCAAATATTTTAATTTGACTGGACATCATTTTAATAAAAATATAAGGAAAATTTTTAATTTTGTAGTTTTAAATTAAAGACATATGTAATATGCTGAAATAATCTCTGAATTTTGTGGTTAAGTGCACAAACAACCTATTTTAGATGCAATATTAAGATTTTAGTCAATTTTTAAAAATTATTTAGTTTTTAGCCACTAGATTGAACTTCAGACCTTGAAGTTGAAAGCTGTTATGCCTAACTTAAAACCTTCAAGAGTGAAGTTCAACTGCAAACCTTTAGGATTGAAGTTAGGCATATGTAATTTCCAACTTCATATTATTGAAATTCAACGTAGTGGCTAAAAATTTAAAAAATAAATATTTATAAGTTTGCTAAAACCTAAATGGCTTGAGGAAAAATGGCCTCCACCTAAATTTTTGTTTTAAAATTTGTTATGATGTGTAAATTGTCAACTTGCTGAATATAAACAGAGACACATTTTTTAGGACATATAAAAAAAATAAAAACACTTAAATTGAGACATAGAGAATAGATCATTTTCAAATGTCATAGAAATGATAATTTGAACTTTTATTTTAGGGCATATGCAATTAAGAACCGTAAGTTTGAGGTTAAAGTTTATGGCTCATTTATAAAAATATGACACAGGAAGCTTTGGTTTACCAAAATGCCCTCACTAATAGATGTTTAGCAAAAATGCCCTCATTAGTTTAATGAAACTTTTTTCGGACCAAAATACCCCCCTACAAACTAATAAAAAGACGCGCCCAGTCCCTCCCTTTGTTTTTCACAATTCACGCGATCACAGCAACCCTAAAGACACATTCCTTTCAGAGATTGCTCCGTTCAACCAAAGATCTGCTGCAATTAGCACATGTCACAGACTGTTGCTTATTACCAAGACTTTAAGCCTTGTTGCAAGGATAAAAGTCTCTGCAACTCTTGGCTTATTGACAATAGTTTAAGCTCTGGTGCAATGTGAGGCTTGTAGAAAGTTCTTGCCTATTGCCAAGACTTTCAACCCTATTGCAATGAGGGGCTATAGCCAAAACTTGCAGCTCTGATGCAATGGGGTCCTTATAGACACTTCTTCCCTGCATGTTGCAATGGGGTACTTGCAGAAAAACTCTATAGCCAAGACTTGCAACTCTGGTGCAATATAGCACAAAGGAGAGACTTATTGGCTAATGCCAAGATTTTCAGACCTGTTGATATGGGGGACTTGCAGACAAAGTCTCTACAAGTCTTGGCTATTACTAAGAGTTGCAACTCGGGTGCAATAAGCACTTAGTAGAGACTGCTTGGCTATTGCCAAGACTTTCAAACTGTTGCTATGGGGGGCTTGCACACAAAGTCTCTAAAAGTATTGGCAATAGCCAAGACTTTCAGTTCTGTTGCAAAGGGAACACATACACTGAATATATCTAAACATATTGGCAATAGCCAAGACTTTAAACTCTATTTCAATAACCAATTTAGAAAAGTATATGCAACTCTTGGCAATAGCCAAGACTTTACGCTCTGCTGAAAATGGGACCTTACACTGAAAAATCTCTTCAGTCTTGGCTATTGCCAATACATTAAACTCTACTGCGATAACCAATTTAGAAAAGTCTATACAACTCTTGGCAATAGCCAAGACTTTACGCTATATGAAATTTGAAGCTTCAAAACACTGGAATCAAACAAACACAACCAAAAGAATCTACAAAAACCTCAAACATAAACCAAAATGGAAATAATTGACAAATAAATATATAAACAGCCATAATAAGTATACAAATAAAATTGCAGGGGAAAAAATTTGCAGATAAATAATTAGGCTTAGTAAAAATAACAATTTAAATAAAAAATAATAAAACAAACAGACGAAGATGAGAGAAACGAACATTAAATCTGCAGTACAAAATGAAGAAACAAGGAAGGAAAGATCGGGAACGTCGAAAGAGACAGAGAAACCCTTTCAACGTGAATGATGTTAGGCGCGGGCAAAATAGTACATTCACAAGGGAGGATATGATGTGGAGGACATTTACTTAAAACATTTCTAAGTGGAGGCAATTAGGTAAGACCAGCTCTTATTGAGGGCACTGGGTGAAATTTTTTGAAAGTTTATGTTACTACTTACCTTTGCATATCATTGACCCTAATTGCGCCCCCCCCCCCCCCCCCCACCAAAAAAAAAAAAAAAACCCTTCCTTGATATCTATAACCACTTTATTAGTAGCCATTCTCAGTGAAGACGAAACAAAAAAATTTAAATGCTACGATTAGTAACATTTGCCTTCAATCAATGCAAAATTTTTCTACACTTTAATTTAGAATTTGATCTACTTTTTATCGACGGAGCCTTTATTTAATCAATATTTTAAAATATACTGAATTTGTGAAGTGCATTTATCTATCAACTGCACCATGGTTTCCTTTAGTGCAAGAAGGAAATGACCAATCTCTAAATTGTATTCATACGTTTTATGGTAAGCTTAAAATCCTGCTAAACTACTTCAACGACGTTCCCGTACCAAGCAAACGAGAATTGGTTGTATATGTTTCAATGTTGTTTATGTTCTAACTTGGTTCAGATATAGTTTTCGATATATGTGAGTGATCATGTGACAACACATTGTTGAGAGGTGGTGAGCTAATGATATTATGGTTTGTCTTTTCTACCTATATTAATTAATGACGTGTATTTTCACTTAAATTTTTATTATTGAAACTAAATTGCTTGATGGCATAAGCACCTAATGGAAATAAACTCTTATTGTTTGATTTGAAGCTATTCTTTGTAAATTGATTGAAGATTCATTGTTTATCTTCAAGTTTCAAATAAATAGCTATGCCTGGCAATCACGTAGCACAAGGCTTTCTTGATGAATTGTGCAATGACCTCGATGTAAAGAAACGTAGTTTGACTTTAAACACATCCTTAAACTCCTTAAGTGTCAAAAAATCTGGCATGCACATGCTTTTGACTCTAGAGGGGAGGAAAAGAAAGCCAAAAATTCTTCGTCCTCTGTTGCTCCCAAACGCACACGCAAGTATACGCGGTCGCCAAGTAATAAAGTGACAAAGTCGAGTATCGTTCCCACGAGGACTATGCAGACTGAATTCTAGCAAACAATTTATATAAACTATTCAGGGATCTTTTCCAATAGTGATGAGTTTATTAACTAAAGAACAGTAATTAAATGGTAGAAGTGAATTCAAACAATGGAGCAAGACTTGGTTGTTATCAGTAATAAGGAGACGATCCAGGGTCAGAGTTACGAACAATCCAGTTGAGTTATCCAATTGATTCCACTTCTTAAATCCCGGGTTACTAACTAACAGATTAATTGTACCCGTGAAAACCTTTCAGTTCTTCACGGTCTATGCAGGCTACTCCAATCCCTATATGTCTATGGGTTGAATCACGTGCACGCATTAACGAATTCTGTAATGAGTTAAACTAGGCGAGCAAGTATATGTCTATCCTACTCACAAATTGGTTCCCCGATGCCCGGGTTCACAAACTAGTCCTATTCTTTCTTATTACGTAATTAAATTCCCTCTTTCGAGTTCAATCTAAAAACCATAGATAATGCGTAATAATCGGGCCCTGACAATTACACAAGTGGAATCAAGAAAGAATAAGTAACCCGTAATGGGATTCAATTAATGGAAATCAATCTTCAAACATCAACCTTCATGTAATACTCTAACCCTAGAACGATATATTTAGCTACGCATACTCATAATAACAACACAAGGAATTGATGTAATAATGAAATAATGATGAAATAAATTAATGGAAGGAAGAAAAAACCCTTGTCTTGATGTTATGAGCTCTCAAATTTGCTCCAAAGTCTGAACTCCTATGAAAAACTAAGTAAAAGAGTATTTATAGAGTTTACAAACACCTAGTAATAAGTTAGACCCAAGCCTAGACGAAATAGGACATCAAAATTCGCTCCAGGGGCGCCATAGCGGGCGCCCCGCGCCCCCGATCGCGTGAGGACAACCAGAGGACGCCAAACTTGGCATGCTTTGGACCTGCGACGCGCAAGGAAACGCGCCACAGGCTGGCCGCTTTGCCTGGCGCGGCGCGCCACCTGTGGCGCCAGTGCATTTTTCTGTTCCGCTTGCTCTTTTGCTCGCTCGTGTCGTGCCTTCGTGTGCTCGATCCAATCCTCAATCAAAATCCAATCTTTTCTTGCTCAATCATGCTCTTAAAAGCTTCAATTACATTGCATAACAACCTACATACGCACGACATAAAATCAGTGTAAAACCATAGTCACAAGCTATAAAACGAGCGAATAAGGTACTAAAACGTGAGGAAATATTAAGAAAATATAGGCATAAAATGCCAAACATCACCACCCCACACTTGAACCTTTGCTAGTCCTCGAGCAAGTCACAACTCACTTCCCAACCTAGGTAAAACAGGTCTGCCTATGACTATGGTTGATACCGACCATTGAACCAATGCACACATGACTACCATGTATCCACAAACATGCCAACAATTTACCACAACCAAAAATATGAGACAACCACCCCAAAATAGCTCAAATGCACAAACTCAACTTAACGCAACCATGCTCCCACAACATCACACCTATCTACTCAACCAAGAAGCCATCAACTTCACCTATTTCATGCAAACCATATGCCCTCACCAATATGAAGCAAAAGAGTGCCCCCCAAAAATCACACACAACAATTAATATCAAGAATAGAATGGGGACAATAGCATAGAAAGAATTCACTCACTCTCATAAAAATCTCACATGTCACACACAATGTACCATAGGCTTGCCCGTAGTGTAGGACTCCACTAATGTAAGCTCACTCCAATCGGGATTAACTAGGACTTTAAAAAGGTTGTAATGTAGGCTAAGGTGCAGGTAGGATACATATGGTAATAGTGACTACCTCCCTAAGCACTTTAATACATCACATTTATTCCAAACACAAGTCTCAACAAACCACCCAATCACAAGTATCACACATACACCTTCTCAACAAGTAACATATTTTCTTTTTCAATCACACACTAGCAAGGAAGGGATATCTTTCTCTTTTTTTTTTTCTTTTCCACTTTTTCTTTCAACTTTGCTATTTTTTCTTTTCTTTTTTTTTTCAATTTCATTATCTTCCAACCTTGCCAATGTTTTTCACTACTTCAAAATTTTAACAATTATTCCCCTTCATTAGCTCCACTCAAACACCTCCCAACATCCAACCACAACTCCAATCATCTACACAATATCAATAAAGTGCTTAAGGAGTAAAGGGCCAAAAGAGACAATTAAGAACAAATGGGTAGGCTCGTAAAAGAAGGCCTTGTATCATCTCCCGACTAGAGCAAACCTAGGATTTCGCTTTGCACACACACGGGGCAAGTTCTAGACATTAATATGCAACATGGAGCAAATAAGAACATGTCTCACAACACACATTGCACATAATCCACACAAAAAGGCTCAATCAACAACTCTCAACCAAGCTTCTAGAATGCAACTTGTGGAAATTTAAGCACTCATGCACAAAAGTTAGCAATTAAGTCAAGCAAGCGGACTCAAGCATCTCAAGGGGGTTGTTCCAATTTTTTTCTTTTTCTAGGCATGCATCAAATCAAAACCAAAGACACCACAAATAGCACATGCAATCAATTCAAGTCCACCGGTATCAAACAAATCAAAGGCACCTAGCATTCCACCTAGTTCCTTCGTCTAGGGCCACCTATAGCTAACTACTCTAATCCTAAAAATAAAAAACTACCCGGTTCAAAGGCCTCCCCGTGGAAAAGAACCGAGGCCATAAGAAAAACCACGGGGTGGATGACATGTACCACTAATAAAAACTAAAAGGAAAATCTTTTTGGAATTTTTCATTGGTTTTCTAATTTTTTTCATATATTAAAGCAAGAAACAAATAAAAATAAAGTCAAGTGACAAAAGAAAAATCATATGGTACATGCATCCCTAACCTCAAAAATAGATAAAGGGTAGTTCCCCACCCCACACTTAAACTAAGCACTGTCCTCAGTGCTAAAAATAAGAAAGTGCAAGGTAAAGAAAACTTCCCTGAAGATTCTAGTCCTTGGTTCTAGCATCCTCCAAGCTTCCATATCGTATGAGGTACTCAGACTTCCCTCATCAGGTCATCAACATTAGGCAAGGGTGAGGATACCCCACACTTAGCCTCGACATTACATGAACCTGCAATCCAAGGAAAAACAACAACTACATGACACTATAAATAAAATAATACAAGTACAAACTCGGGTTGCCTCCCGAGAAGCGCCTTAGTTAACGTCGTGGCACGACGACACTTTTAGCTCACTTCCAGCCTTTATGTCTTCTCTTCTTACGCCGAACTTTTGCTTTCTTCCCTTCTTTTAGAGAACCCATCTTCAACTTCACATGTGGTTTACTTCCAACTTTTTGTTTGACACATTCAATCATAGAGCACTCTTCCACCTTAGCTATGTGCTCCTTCCCATTATAAACCTTGAAAGTAACCTTTTCTCCATGTGCTCTAACAGTCATCTCACCCATCTCCATGTCAATAAGTGCCTTCGAGGTGACTAAGAATGGTCTCCCCAAAATGATTGGAGCTTCTCGGTCCTCTTCATAATCTAGGACTACAAAATCAGCAGAGAATGTAAACTTACCAACTTTTAGCAACACATCCTCCAACTTACCATCAGGGTGAGTGAGAGATCCATCTGCCATCTTAAGAGTAACTGAAGAGGGCTTGATTGCTCCTAGCCCTAACCTTTTGCAAACAGACAGAGGCATGAGATTTATGCTCGCACCCAAATCACACAAGGCACCAGTGATATTATGCCCTCCAATGGTACAAGGAATAGTAAACCTCCCAGGATCTTGAAGTTTTGGAGGTAGCTTACTCAAGATTGTGCTACACTCCTCAACTAAATCAACTGTATCTATCTCTTGAGGCTTTTTCTTCTTCACTAAAATTTCTTTTAAGAACTTCACAAAGGATGGCATCAATTCAAACACATCAGTCAAAGGAATATTAACTTGAAGTTCTTTCAACATACTCACAAATTTTTGATACTGGGCCAGATCCTTCGATGGTATAAGTCTCTGTGGGAATGGTGGAGGTGGCAGAGGTGCCTCCTTTCTCTCTTCTTTCTTCTTTACCTTCTCCACTTTTTCAACTTTTTCTATTTCAGCTCTCTCCTCGGACTGGGCCATCAGCTCTCCACCTTCAATTAAAGTCACTGCAAGACATTGTTCAGGCTCTTTTTTAACAGTGCTTCTTTCTCCCACCAACTGTCCCAACTGGTGCTCTAGGTTCTTGTGAGCATTGGCAAGATCTTGTATGGCTTGTGCATGGGCTGCAGTGTCAGCTATCATTCTCTGCTGGCCTGCCATTATCTGCTTTAGCATATCTTCAACTGAACTGCCAACCTGCTGTGGTGGGGGTGGGAGTGGGTGGTAATTATTCGGGGCTCTCGTATTGCTTTGATAATACCCATTACCAAACTGGTTTTGACTCTGCAGCCTGTTTTGATTACCCACGTAATAAACTGACTCTGGATTAGAAGAGCAAACCTCTGTAGCATGGTCTTGACCACAAACCTCACAAAAGCTCTGGAGTTGTTGCACTGGAGCCACTGGTTGCTGAGTCTTTTGCAGAGCTAACTTGCTAATTTGATTGGAAATAGCATCCATCCTCGCCCTTAGCTCTGAAACTGCATCTAACTGAAGTACCCCTGCAGGTTTCTGCGTAATAGCTCTACCATCTCCCTGCCAATCAGGATTGCTCTGCGAAAACTTGTCAAGTAAATCATAAATCTGATCAAAATTTAAGGCCAGTACTTGACCTCCAGCAGCAGCATCAACCACGATCTTAGTGTGTTGGTTCAGCCCCTCAACAAAAGTGTGTGCAACAACCTCATTGGATTGGTTGTGGTGTGGACAATCTCTCAATAGAGCTTTGAATCGCTCCCAGGCTGAATACAAGAATTCTCCTTCTAACTGTCTGAAGGACATAATTTCGCTCCTCAGCCGGGCTGTCTTGGCAGACGGATAAAATTTAGCCAAGAACTTCTTAGCCAAATCCTCCCAAGTAGTGATAGACCCAGACTTTTCAGCCTTTAACCACTTCTTTGCTGCCCCAATCAGTGAAAACGGGAACAACGTCAAGCGAACATAATCAGTAGGAACACCCGCTGGTGTATAAGTATCACTGATCTCCAAGAAGTTCTGAATGTGTTGCTGCGGATCCTCATGAAGTAATCCACCATATTGTCCAGTCACATGCAGCAACTGAATCATGCCGGACTTAATCTCAAATCCCCCGGTGATAGCGGGCTTAACTATGCTCGATGCTACTCCCTCCAGGCTGGGGAGAGCAACATCTCGCACAGCTAGAGCTTGGTCTTCTGCCATTCCTGTAGGTAAAGATCAAGCAGGACCTAATACCTGAAACAGCACAAAACTCAAAACAAAAATTAAACCTGAATAGTAAGTAATAAACTGTTCAAAAAGAAATCAGTCAATAATTAGTCCCCGGCAACGGCGCCAAAAACTTGTTGCTCCCAAACGCACACGCAAGTATACGCGGTCGCCAAGTAATAAAGTGACAAAGTCGAGTATCGTTCCCACGAGGACTATGCAGACTGAATTCTAGCAAACAATTTATATAAACTATTCAGGGATCTTTTCCAATAGTGATGAGTTTATTAACTAAAGAACAGTAATTAAATGGTAGAAGTGAATTCAAACAATGGAGCAAGACTTGGTTGTTATCAGTAATAAGGAGACGATCCAGGGTCAGAGTTACGAACAATCCAGTTGAGTTATCCAATTGATTCCACTTCTTAAATCCCGGGTTACTAACTAACAGATTAATTGTACCCGTGAAAACCTTTCAGTTCTTCACGGTCTATGCAGGCTACTCCAATCCCTATATGTCTATGGGTTGAATCACGTGCACGCATTAACGAATTCTGTAATGAGTTAAACTAGGCGAGCAAGTATATGTCTATCCTACTCACAAATTGGTTCCCCGATGCCCGGGTTCACAAACTAGTCCTATTCTTTCTTATTACGTAATTAAATTCCCTCTTTCGAGTTCAATCTAAAAACCATAGATAATGCGTAATAATCGGGCCCTGACAATTACACAAGTGGAATCAAGAAAGAATAAGTAACCCGTAATGGGATTCAATTAATGGAAATCAATCTTCAAACATCAACCTTCATGTAATACTCTAACCCTAGAACGATATATTTAGCTACGCATACTCATAATAACAACACAAGGAATTGATGTAATAATGAAATAATGATGAAATAAATTAATGGAAGGAAGAAAAAACCCTTGTCTTGATGTTATGAGCTCTCAAATTTGCTCCAAAGTCTGAACTCCTATGAAAAACTAAGTAAAAGAGTATTTATAGAGTTTACAAACACCTAGTAATAAGTTAGACCCAAGCCTAGACGAAATAGGACATCAAAATTCGCTCCAGGGGCGCCATAGCGGGCGCCCCGCGCCCCCGATCGCGTGAGGACAACCAGAGGACGCCAAACTTGGCATGCTTTGGACCTGCGACGCGCAAGGAAACGCGCCACAGGCTGGCCGCTTTGCCTGGCGCGGCGCGCCACCTGTGGCGCCAGTGCATTTTTCTGTTCCGCTTGCTCTTTTGCTCGCTCGTGTCGTGCCTTCGTGTGCTCGATCCAATCCTCAATCAAAATCCAATCTTTTCTTGCTCAATCATGCTTTTAAAAGCTTCAATTACATTGCATAACAACCTACATACGCACGACATAAAATCAGTGTAAAACCATAGTCACAAGCTATAAAACGAGCGAATAAGGTACTAAAACGTGAGGAAATATTAAGAAAATATAGGCATAAAATGCCAAACATCATCCTCACTACTAAAAAAACGTAATTTAGAGAGGGAAGGATAGAGACGGCTGGCCGTCCGTATAACCTCCCGTTAAATAAAAATTATGCAATTAGCCGTCTCTATTTTTTTTAGAGACGGCTATTCGTTAAATTAAAAATTACATATCTTGAGACGGCTAGGCGTTGCTACAACCGATATTTTCAACAAAACAGATCCAGCAAAAACGTAACGAATCATTCCCCATTTTTTCATTTCCTCTTCTTCCCCAAAAACGCAAATCTCTATTTCCTCATTTCTTCAGAATCTCCATTTCTCCATTGAAATCCGTCATCCCCATTCAAATACGCAAGTTTGTTTTTTTTTTTCTTTTTTCGGGTTTAGGTTCCAAACGGGTTCCTAATATTTTTTTTTTCAAGATTTCAGTTGGAACGGATCAAAGTAGCGGCTCCAAGGTTAATTTCAGTTCCCAAAGAGGTATTTTATTGGCCTTTTTCAGTTTTTTTTTTTTGTTTATTTGTGAAATCCCCATTGATTAGTTTAAAGTTTTTTAGTGTTTAGCGAATATAGTAAAGAATTTTAGTGTTTAGAGAATATAGTAACTCTCCATTATTTTTATTGTTTAAATTATTTTATGTGTTTAGAGAATGTAGTATTTTAGGTTGATGTATTTGTATGATTTTAGTGTTTAGAGAATATAGTAAATCCCCGTTATTTTTAGTGTTCAAATTATTTTATGTGTTTAGAGAATGTAGTATTTTAGGTTGATGTATTTGTATGATTATAGTGTTTATAGAATATAGTAAACAATTTTTGGAGTTTAGAGAATATAGTAAATTCCCATTATGTTTAGTGTTTAAATTATTTTATGTGTTTAGAGAATGTAGTATTTTAGATTTATGTATTTGTATGATAGATTTTTAGAGAATATAGTAAACAATTTTCAGAGTTTAAAGAATATATTAAATTCTCATTATTTTTAGTGTTTGGAGAATGTAGTATTTTAGGTTGATGTATATGTACATGACGGATTTTTAGAGAATATAGTAAACAATTTTCGGAGTTTAGAGAATATAGTAAATTACCATTATTTTTAGTGTTTAAATTATTTTATGTGTTTAAATCCCCATTACCTAGTTGATCTAATATTCACACTTGATTGATTTATATTATATATTTTAATTTAACATTCATATTAAATTATTCGTTGAATATTTTCATTACAGGGATATCTTCTACAGGTAAGAGGGGTCGAGACAGGTTGGTTCGTGGTCTAAGAAGGATTTCCTCTTCACTCGGTGATGGATCCTCGACTAATCCTGAGTTGATTCCGACTGAACAGTTAATGTCTAGGCTAGATATGACATATGGCGCCGAATTTTTTTGAAGGGCCGCCCTCTGCCCCAGTGTTTGATCAGTCTCCTCATGCCCCAAGCCCATCATCTCATGCTATGCGTCCACCCAGCTTGCCTAATCATTCTGTGCTTGCACCCGGGTACTCATATGGTTATGTTCGTGTACCATGCCCATCCTACCAGTCTGCTCCTGAGATGGTGTTTGTTCCTACTCCGACTATTCGTCCGCACCATGTTCCTTCCCCAGTTACATCAGATTCCCATACATTGTTTAATCCGGGATCACATGGTTTGCCTGACTTAGAGTCGCCCACCCCTTCTTCTGCAGCTGCCTCTACTAGTAAAGGAAAAGGAAAGAAGCAGAAGAAGAGTATAAAGGTACCAGCTACTCCTGGCCAGCCGGGGTCTTGACAATGCTCAACACACACTTCGGCTTGAGGTATGAACGGTCATCGCAATACAATTTACCCAACTAGGAGTTGGGGTCGAATCCACAAAGAACAAAGTGATGCGATCAAAGTAGTGGAGGAACTAAACCTATTTGACAAAGCCAAACTAGGATAACGAGGTGATGGAATGATATTAACAACTACAAACTACACTAGGAAAGCAAGTAAAGGTGATCTATGGCCTTCTCACAACCAAGGAAGACAAGTTTTGAGCCTAGGACGCAATTATAGCACATGGTTTATATATTATGGCCGAGTCGTTCTAATGTAATCCTTAGAATCCTTCCGGCCTAGAAGGAATTTACCTCAGGGCACTCGTCAAAGCCATGGTTGAGCTTATAAAGCACTACCCATTACCCGAGGAGGAAGACCTCTTCCGAGCGTAACTTCTTTTAGATGAGTTAGTCTATGAAATAGCCTATCAACCTAAATCCTTGCTAGCTTCACTATTCTACGCTAACTAATCTCTCCCGAGTCTTTAATTAGCAAAGTAGACGGACAACTTAAGTGTCGCGAGCACAAAAGTCAAGCAATCAAAACAATGGAAGCTATATAATCAAAACCCAATAATATAATTCATAATCATGACTCATTCACATATTCATGTCCAAAATCATACCAATTAACAATACAAATAGCCATGAAATATATTCACAGAATCAATTCTTCAATAACATCAACAACACCAAAATATTCAATACAAAGCATGAAAGTAAAGAAAAGATAACTAAAGATTAAGAATTTCTCAATGGTTTGCTCCAAATCTTCACTCTCTTGGTATTCTTGTTGATGGATCCTTGCTCCAAGATTAGAAAATTGGCCAAAAGATCTGTAAACTATGGTAAAACTATCTATTTGTAGTCCCAAAGTAATTACCACATTTTTCTCAAAATTATCCCTAGGCTAAAACAAAAAAATGGCTGATTTTTCGTTATATAGCTACCCTGGTACTGAAAGTTGACCCGCTAGCAACATTTTCGCTGCTCAACTTAGTACTCCCTCTATCCCAATTTATGTGGCGGTGTTTGACTCGGCACGGAGTTTAAGAAATAGAAGTTGACTTTGTAAATGTTCAAATTTACCCTTGAAAAAGTAAGAGAGAGAAGATTGTAGTAATCAAAAAGTTGTTTGTGGCTTTTAAAGTAAGTAGGGCCCAATAGGGGTAAAATAGAGATAGTGCATTAAATAGTTGACAAATAAGGAAATGTGACATTCTTTTTGGGACAGACCAAAAAGAAAAGTGTGACATAAATTGGGACAGAGGGAGTAATTGTTTCACGCATAGCCACTTTTCAGCTGTGATTTTTGACAGACTAGCCAGCTTTCTTCTTTTTATTCAACTTGACTTCTTTTTTTACTTGTTTCTTCTATAACTCTTCTCCAACATATTCAACCTATAAAATACAACAAAACCATGATAAATGCACTTATTTCATCAATTTAACAAAATAATAGCTTAAGTACAAGTATGTAATGTGTGGTATTTTAGCCACACATCACACCCCCAAACTTAAACTATTGCTTGTTCTCAAGCAAAGTACACACAACTAAATTCTAAATTGCATTTCAATCTATTTATGGACATTTTTACTAAAGCCACCACCAGTCAAAAATACTTTTAAGTTCAACAACAAATGGCATCTGTTGGTACCAACAATTAAGCCAAGTCATGTGAGCATAACTTTCATATATACAAAACACCAAAGAAGGAATACATGCCATGACACAAGATTTTCAAAGTTTGCCTCTTCGTCACAAGAGTTCACCTCTTTGCTTGCTCACCTCAATTGGAAAGTGCATATCTTCAACTTAACTTCACAAGTGCCCTCACCACTCAAGAGAATATCTGAACCACAAAAATGCAATGATAACACAAATGAGATTAATGATAGGAAGAATTCACTCACTCTCTCAAAAGAAGTTCATCATGCACGCTAAAGATCCATAAGCTTGCCATTTGTGTACCTCTCCACTAATGTAGGAACGCTTCACCCGAAATCAATTAGGACTTTGTTAGGGTTGTAATGCAGGCTTTTGGTTAAAGGTGGGGTAAAATTTGGGCAAATAGTGACTACACACCTCCTTGAGCACTACACCATACAAAAATTTAAGGTACACTTCATTTTTCTTGCACTTACACCTTGCTAATTCGAGGATTATACACTAGTCTTTCCCCTCTTTATTCAACAATTCTCTTTTTCTTCTTTTTCTTTCACTTACTTCTTTTTGTTTCTTTTCTCTTTCCTTTTTTTTTTTTTTTTTTATTCAGCTCACTTTTGTTGCTATTTCTTTTCTTTTTTTTTGATTTTCATTAACTTCCATACTTTCACCATAACCCGTGTCACCCCCAAACTTACGCTTTTACCTAAGTTGCACGTCTTTCAATGCACTCAAGAAGGTAGGACCAAAAAGAGGGTTAGTGCTTTAAGCACTTAGAATTGGTCCGGATTAATAATGTGGTTGCCAAAAGAAAGGATATTAAGCTCAAAGGGGTTGACTAAAGTTATAATGCAAGGGTAGGTTTTTTAGGTTACTAGGGGGCCAAAGAAAGCCTAAAATCATTTTTCAAGTCAAGCACCACCTAGGATTTCGCCTCGAAGCACACTTAGGACAAGTTCTAGATCAAGAAGCACACACATGAACACACCAAAACCTCACCACACATGGCACAAGTGAAGCAAGGAAAACAAGTATATTCAAGTCCCAATCAAGGCAATTAAACATCTAAAGTTTACTCATAGCCTAATGAGATTTAATTAGTGACATAAGAGTCAAAAGTTGAACTTAAAGATCATAGCACAATTCACCAACTAAATTTTTCTATTCATTTTTCAAAACAAGCTCACATGACAAGGATTAAATAATGGTGGAACCAAATATGCCAAAAATTGGCCAAGGGTCAAAAATCCACAACTACTACTATACTACTATTACTACTAATTAAATCCTAAAGATGCCCGGCTCAACACAATTACTTCCTTGGAAAAGAACCATGGTAAAGAAAAATAAAGGAGGTTATTTCAAAATTTTTGTACAAAAATGGTATTTACAATGAAAATGGTTGTTCGGACTCAAATGAGGCTTTCGCACCCAAGTGGGATGCCTGCGTATCACACACAAAGGTGAATCAGATAAAAAGAAGCAACATCCCAAGCGTAGTTCATGGGAGTACTTTTTGTTTTTGAAATTTTTCAATTTTTTTTTAATAATATAATACTATCTAAGAACAGAAATTAAACTAAGGAAAGATCAATTCTACCAATTTCATCAAGTCAAATAACATTATTCACAATTAAGACATAATATTATGTCAAAACAATTAAATTCCTCCCCCTAACTCAAAGTGTTGCCTTGCCCTCAAGGCAACTAAACAATGAAAAATAAAGTTTAAGGGGCTCCCTGAAATGTGTCTCTGAGTATTTGTCTTGCTTTGGCTCCTCCTTTCATTCTTCAAGTTTATTGTCCCATTTTTCATTTGCTTGTGAAACTTTAAAGTCCCAACCCTTTCACTTCTTTTGATTCTCTCATGTCAACTCTCTGCTTCTTCTCTTTCACCTTAACCTGTAATGCTTGAGTCTGTTGCTCATCTACTTTGATAACCCGAACCAATTTAAGTACCTTTTATGTATCAGCAGGATCAATAACAATTCAGCTCTAATAGGAGCTGCAGTACTGAGTGCATCATACAGAACCAGAAAGATTTCAGGAACATTGGCACTTAGTAACAGAAAGAATGACTTTTCCAACAAAAATTGCATTTTAAGCAGAAATAATAACCAGCAGAAACTGAAGTATGAGCACCATAAGCAGAAGATGAGTAACAACAGTAAGACATATGAGCTACAGCTGATAATATCAGCAGATCAAATAGCAATTAGCAGCAGCAGATAGTAGCAGGATGCAGTACTCCAGTACTAATTAGGTCTGCATTTCATGCAAAGACCAGTAGTAGATGCAGAGCAGAGAGTGATACTTGAACAGAGCATTAAGGAGCAGAATTTTTAGAGAGCAAGTGTATCAACAGTATGTTATAGCAGCCCAGAAAACACATCAGCTTAATAATGACTAGAGAGCATAAGTAGAAATGGCAACAACATCAGCAAGCAGCATAAACAATCATCCTAAGTCCCTTTAGCTAGAAGCTAGATCAATTCCTATTAGCTAGTAGTACTGCAGTAGTGTATTCATCATAATTTGAACTTCAGAGAACAGAGCAAAAACAGTACTGCATTACTGAATTCAGGTTCAAGTGCATCATGTAGTAGCAAAGAGATAGTTACCAAGTAAGTTATAAAACACTAAGCTTTTGTTAAGATCAATGCAACAGATGAAGAAGGGCACCAGTTTTAAATTCAAGACAGCCCATAGGGAAATCCAATTAATTAACACAAAGAACTTCAATGGAGCTTTTCAGAATTAGAGCAGACTCTTTAATTCAGAAGGCACATCAAAATGAGGACTAACTCAATGCTTCTACAGGCTTCACTAGCTTGAACACTTAATCACCAGAGATAGTATGAAGTAGAGGTACTTGAATCAGTTGGACTGCTGTATCATTTATGCACTCAAATAAATCATGAAATACTCAGAACTAAGTAGAAGCAGCAAGCAAGCAAAGAAACAATCAAACTTTGCCCATTCACATCTGTTAGTGATCAATTAAAAATGCAAAACAGTAGCTAAACTAGGTGGAACACTCAGAAATAATGAAGCGCACTTCAAACAATATTCTTAGTAAAAGAAAATTCATTGAAGCATTCTGTCGGACATTTGATGTGCACAACAACTTTGTTCAAAGTTTAAGTGCTTTGGATACATCAGACTTCCCCCAATTTTGATCAATAAAACCAGCACACAGCCACCAGATTCTCAAACCAACCTCACCAATCATCATATTTTAATCAACAAAGGGGTGATGAGGAAACGGGGAATGGGATTCTTTTTCTGACAGGGGCAGAAATTTCAACCAGCGAGAAGGAAAGATTGGAGAAGCGATTTACCTGAGCGATGACGCGACTGGTGGGGCTGCGACAGTGATGATAATACAGTAGCGGCACAGGGATGGCGGGTAATTGGGAAATTGAAGACATGGGAAGAAAATTGAGATGTAGAAGAGAGTAATTTCATATTGACTTGCGTGTGAACTATGCCTCTGGACGGAGGATGGTGGCTGCTGTATGTCGGAGGTGGTACAAAGTGATGGCACACAGTGGAGGTGGAATGGTGGACGGTAATCGACTTTGGAACAGTGGATGTGAAGTAGCGGAAGCCAGTGAATTTGTGGGGGAATTAGCAGGGGAAGAGAGACCAGGAGAGAGAATTTACCTGAGACTAACGGTGGATGGTGGCGATCCGAGGTGTTTGAGCGGTGAAAGAGAGCCATGGGGTTCGAATGTGTGAGAGAGGTGTTTTCACTTACCTGGGCATGTAATTAAGAAAACCTTTGGGAAAAAATTAGGTGCAGGCGGGGCGCTCTTTGTGTGTGGTGGTCCGCCCGTTTGAAATTACAGAGAGCAGACTGTGAAGCAGTTTATTTTTTTTTAAGTAACTGCCAATCATTCACGATTTCTTCATGTTGAGCCTTAGAAGCTTCAACCATTTCATGCACTAGAATTTTCAAGACACGAGCTTCAAGATCAAATTGGTTCACTCTTTGTCTTAGTTCTTTTTTTTTCATGTTCGAGATCCCAACTATCTAGATTTAAGTCATGAAGGCATGCTTCATGGACTTTCATTTTTCGAGTTTGATTTCGGAGCCACGCTCGGCTCACAATTTCTTCTTCATCCCAATTGTGATTTTCTTCAATAATTCTTTCTTGATATTCAAGCACATCTTCCATGGAGGATTATTGTTAGTAAGAAAGGTGTCACTAACAAATAAATCCATTCTTCTTGGAACTCAAACTCATATTCCATGTAAAGCCTTTGTTGAAATTTGGCAACACCCTTAGATTGTTGATCATTGAATGTGTCAACCAATTGGCTCAATTGAGTCTCCAAGTTGTAAATTTCTAAGCCATTTTGATGGATCGTATCTTTCATCTCATTGAAGGCTTCGGCATTCTCACAATGGTTTTTAAGTATCCGCTCCATCAAATATTCCAATCTTTCATTTTGATTGCGTTCATCTTGTGAAGTGGATAGGTCCATCTCTTCTTGAAACTTCTCGTGGATGCCTTGCCATTCGGGTTCAAGTTCCATAATCATTTTTGCTTTAGACCTATCAAACTCATAAGAATCATTAGCATCATTATAAAAATCATTGGGAGATATTCGGACAACCGTCCCAATGGCCATTTTGACCCCCACACTCATGACAAATGTCCCACTCAAAGGGTTGAGAAGGTGCACACAACTCGCCCCCGAAAACAATTTGACAATCTTGCGAATAGTGAGGTCCACCACAATAAGGACAAGGATCACTCATGTATGAATTTTCAATATTTGACCACTTTTGGTTCCATGATGCCATTTCAAGATAATTACCACTAAGCTAGACTAACTAACTAATGCAAGTAAATACTACACACAAACAAATATTTACGATTTACACGAACATTACTATTATTCACAATTTAGACAACAACGGTTCACAAAGTTTGGAACTAAGCCAACTAGCTCAACCCCTCAAACTACTCTAATACGCCAATTGTTCCCCGGCAACGACTCCAATTTTGAAAACGCTCAACACACACCTCGGCTTGAGGTATGAACGGTCATTGCAATACAATTTACCCAACTAGGAGTCGGGATCGAATCCACAAGGAACAAAGTGATGCGATCAAAGTAGTAGAGGAACTAAACCTATTTGACAAAGCCAAACTAGGATAACGAGGTGATGGAATGATATTAACAACTATAAGCTACACTAGAAAAGCAAGTAAAGGTGATCTATGACCTTCTCACAACCAAGGAAGACAAGTTTTGAGCCTAGGACGCAATTATAGCACAAGGTTTATATATTATGACCGAGTCGTTCTAATGTAATCCCTAGAATCCTTCCGGCCTAGAAGGGATTTACTTCAACGGCGCTCGTCAAAGCCATGGTTGAGCTTATAAAGCACTACCCATTACCCGAGGAAAGAAGACCTCTTTTGAGCGTAACTTCTTTTAGATGAGTTAGTCTATGAAATAGCCTATCAACCCAAATCCTCGCTAGCTTCACTATTCTACGCTAACTAATCTCTCCCGAGTCTTTAATTAGCAAAGTAGACGGGCAACTTAAGTGTCGCGAGCACAAAAGTCAAGCAATCAAAACAATGGAAGCTAGATAATCAAAACCCAACAATATAATTCATAATCATGACTCATTCACATATTCATGTCCAAAATCTTACCAATTAACAATACAAATAGCCATGAAATATATTCACAAAATCAATTCTTCAATAACACCAACAACACCAAATATATTCAATACAAAGCATGAAAGTAAAGAAAAGAGTACTAAAGGTTAAGAATTTCTCAATGGTTTGCTCCAAATCTTCACTCTCTTGGTATTCTTGTTGATGGATCCTTGCTCCAAGATTAGAAAATTGGCCAAAAGATCTGTAAACTATGGTAAAACTATCTATTTGTAGTCCCAAAGTAATTACCACATTTTCCCCAAAATTATCCCTAGGTTAAAACAAAGAAATGACTTGATTTTTCTTCATATAACCACCCTGGTACTGAAAGTTGACCCGCTAGCAACATTTTCGCTGCTTAACTTAGTCACTGTTTCACGCATAGCCACTTTTCTGCTGTGTTTTTGACAGACTAGCCAGCTTTCTTCTTTTTATTCAACTTGACTTCTTTTTTGACTTGTTTCTTCCATAACACTTCTCCAACATATTCAACCTACAAAATAAAACAAAACCATGATAAATGCACTTATTTCATCAATTTAACACAACAATAGCTCAAATACAAGTATGTAATGTGTGGTATTTTAGCCACACATCAAGTCTTACGATGATCGTGGTAGGTTAATTGTTATGCCTGACGGATGTCATGGGTAGGTTTCCAATTAGGGACATTAAAGTATTTAAAAATTAAATATATATCCTTACTTATGCTACATTTTATGCAGTTTTGTACCATCAGATGAGGCTACGCCTCTTGTTATAAAAGCTGTGCGTCCACATTTTCTTGAAGCTTGGAGCAGTTTTGGAAAAATCCCAGCAGAGGTCAGAGCAAGGATGTTTGATACTTTTAAGGTATACAAGCTATTTCTGCTAATTTTTTTTTTTTACTTTTTCCTATCATATATAGTTTTTTAACATAATATTAAACATTGTAGACTAAGATTTCCTGGAGTAACGCGTATCCGGAGTCCCAGATACTTCAGTATTTTGAGCGGAGAGCGGCAGCCCGACTTAGTAGCCAATTTCATAATGCAAGATTAACTGAAAAACGGCCAGAGTGGGTCTATGAAGAAGCTTGAATCAAACTGCTGGAATATTGGGAATCCGATGAGTTTAACACCATACAAGAGTAAGCAAAGGCTGCCTGGGCATCCGAGAGGGGTGGCTCTTTCAACAATGGCAGTTCGGTTAGCTTGCCGACGCATAGGCACAGAATTATAAGTTGTTAATTAAGATTTTCTTGAATATAATTAATGTATGTGCTAACGTTTATAAGATTGTAGGAGCAAGCAAATGGAGGACCTATATTCGATATTGACTTCTTCGAGAAGTTTCATGTATTATATGACGAGGATGGTAATGTCGTAGGCTTTGTGGAGAAACGTGAAGAGGAAACCATGGTAAGTTACTAAATTAAATCCTCTATTTTTATTAAAAATGAAGAAAGTATACTTTTCCTAAATATAGTTTATTTCAGAAAAAATTTAGAGCTGCACAGGAGCAATGGGTTCAAAGCTAAGGATCTGATGTTAGATCAAGCCAGCCCACTCAAGAAGAAGTTACATCAATGTTTGTTCAAGCGAGTGGTGGTTACAGCAAAGGAAGAGCCTACGGATTCGGACCTAACCAATACAAAAAACCATCCCGTGTAGGTATCTCTACTGCTTGCTCCTCTTCTTCTTCCCAGGATCAAAATGCAGAAGTGTTTGCAGAGTTAGAAAGGCTAAGGGAAGCAGAAGCTGTAAACACAGCGAAAATCAAGAAGTTGGAAAACTTTATGGCAAAGGACATGTCGGAAAAGGGTGATGGTAATGACTCGGATGGAGTTGAGTAAATGGTTGGTTTTTATCCCGTCCTTTGTGAGACTTGTAGTTTATCCCATTATGGTTTAGACTTGTAGTTTAGACTTGTGGTTTTTATCCCGTCCTCGTATATGATCCGTTGTGAGACTTTATGTTTGGTTTGTTAATATTTATTGTTAGGATTTATGTTTAGTTTGTTAAGGTTTATTGTTATCCCGTTTTAGTTTTGTTTGTGTATTTTAGTTTAGTAAGCTGTTCGGACACCTTGGTTAATGAATATGTATGGTTTTTGGCAGACATGTATCTATTTTTAGACAATTTATTTGCAGGTGTTGAACCCTAAAAATTACCCCCCTTCTTTAAGAAAAGGTAGGTTTCGGGTATAATGTTCAACAAAATGGGACTCCAAAGGGCTTTCTTTGGAGTCGCCACCTAATTTAGGAGAATTAGGAACCAATTAATTAAATAGTGCGTGCAAGCACTCCGTTTTAATGAAGTGGTCTATTTCAGAGATTCTAAGTAAGAGGTTCAATTATTTTCGAAAGAAGGTTTCAATTTGAAAGCACTTTCGAAAATCCACAAAATGTGGTTAATCCTTCAGTTTTCACAAAATAGCTAAATAATGCGATTTTCAAAAGTATTTAACTTTCAGTTTAAAGCGGCACTAATTGAATTTAAAATCAAGTATACATAAAAAGGTAGCGAAAATAATTGACTTGAAGACTTGTATTAAAGTTGTATTTTAAAAGCAATTTTAAAATTATTACGAATTGGCTTGCACGCATTATTTAATTAAAAGATTCAAAATTCGTAAATAAGATGGAGATTCTAAAGAAATAAAATATTCACAAAATAACTCAATAAATAACCAAACATTCATTCATAATCAATCAAATAAATTATTCTACAATAATTATCTACGGGGAATTCCTATATACATGCAATTTCTAAGGGATAGAGGGGAGAGAGAAGGATTAAGAACAAGAACCCGGAAAATTTGACAAACTCATGGGAGCCTTAAATTTTATTTTTTATACATTATGCCCATGAGCCTAAGTTATATTAAGCGGCTCAACAAAGCATTTTTAATGATCTTTACTTCTTGAATCTTGAGCCCGGATTCGACCCCAATGTGACTCCGATGCAATGTAACATCCCAATTGATGAGTTTTAGCCGAACTCGAACTCATCCCAAGTGTATTTCATGTAAAAGAAGAATGAATACAATAAGGATTAGTAAATATTAAAGAGAGTAATTTGCAGACAGCCTTAACGAGAGTGGTAAATGATAGGAAGATAAGCATAAAATAAGAAAAGGAAATTAGAGATCCAATTTCGAAATCACAGAGTAAAGCAACTAGTTGGACTAATTGAAAATGGCCTAAAGCAAAACAAGACAACTTCCTATTCAAGATTAAGAAATTAACTAAGAGCTGGTGACTTCAAACAAAATTTAACGCTAATACAAACAACTAATAAGAAGGGGTTCATATTTGAAAAAAAAAAAAAAATTATCATCTATAGAATGGCTAGGTTCCAGGAAGCACATCATCTTATTTTAACCTTAAAACAAAACAACCACTTAAACTGTAATACTAAAGACAATTAGGCACATCAGGAAACAAACTTGACAAGATGAGATACGTTGAGTTCTTCAGTTTATCAGGCAATCTAAGAATTATCTTAATCATGGGAAGCAGGCTGCTCTTGAATGCAAACAAAAGAGGAAAATAGTGTAAAAAACTTAAGGATAATTAAAAAAAATAAAGTCACTAATAAAGATTAACTAAAGATGATTCAATCTTCGATATACGAGAGCAGATACTGTACTAATAGCAAGCTAGAGAAAATACTTTTTTTAAATCAACTGTAACATGAAACCCTAGAATATTTCAAATCTTTTCTTAACTAAACTCAGACTCAGACAAAGGCAATTTTCAGCAAGGCACGAAGGTATGTAACATGTCAAACATATTAGTGAAGCTATCAATCTTAAACTCTAAAATTAAACTAGGGAAACATTGTATACATTAATCCAAAAGGCCAAAGTTAAACTTAGGTAAATGACTAACGAATTAAACCTACTAAACTTAATAGTGGACCTAATGGCAAGCGTACAAACAGAAGCATTGCTATGATGCAAGCACATGCATTCAAGTTAGGATTCTTTAAACATGTTAGCACCCTACTAGGCCAGCAAACACATAAATACTAACCAGAAGGAAAACGACATAGAGATTATAGCCTTGGAATGGGCCACTAGACAGATTTCTACATAACCATTGAAGAAACAAGAGGAGAACAAACTAGCTAAAACTGCATAGAAATGGAGATGGATATAGCAGGATGTTTACACTGAAATGAACTGGAACTGGGCAGATTTGCAATAGAAAAGGGGTATAGAGATCAGAATCTAAGTTCTCTTTCATTTCATAGAAATCAAAATACCCCACCCTTCCTAAACTGATCCAGATCTTAAAAGAACCTCAAAGCACCCCTGAAACTTATGAAAACCAGCCTGCTCTTTCCTATTCTCCTCCCTGAACTCTCAACAAACCAGCACCCAAACTCCAGAACTTCTCTCACACACTGAGCTCCCTCCCTAACAAAAACCTGCTGCAACTCTTTTCAAGCGACCGGATAAACAGGAACAAACCTCCTAATGACCCCTGCTACCTAAACTGAACACTACACAGCCTTCACACCAGAAATACATATCCCCACACTCACTGAAAATACCTCTAAACAAGCAAACAAACAACCAGCTCTTATTGTTGACACCCAATTTTGTCCCGAAAATCTCTTAAAATTAATAAATTATTGTAATATTTTATAATTAGTAATTAATTGTTAAAATAAAATAAAATAATAATAATAATTTAAATTAATTGAAATTTCAAGAAAGGATGCTAAGTTATAAGGCATAGCCTAATTTCTATCCTACCCTGTGCAATCCTTTCATTTTGCTAATGCAATCTTAGAAGAGGCTAATTGAGTTCCTAGGACTAAAATTCAGCCTAGCCATGCAAAGATATATACAATGCATTACACCCCTTTATACTTCATTAACCCAGTCAAAATCTCCCAATCTAATAACCCATGACCCGTTTCCCCTTCTAAACCCTAATTCCCCCCGAAATTTTGAAAGGAAATCAGTCCAAAACTCCACATCATCCGATCGTACAAGGACCTTATCCATTTTCTGTCCGTTAGGGGCCGTTTTGGGTATTTCCCACAACCTCTAGAGCCCTAATGGGTGAGATATAAAAAGCTGAAGTTGAAGGTAAGAAAGGGGGTAGCCGTGGAGAGAGAGATGAGAAAATTCAAAAAACAGCAGAACAAACTCAAAATTTATACATAGAAGGTTGGTTTTTAGTCTGGGATTCCAAGAAAATATAGTGTAGCTGTTACTGTTCTCCTTGGTTTTTGTTTATCACTTCTTCGTAAGTCGAGTCGTCGACCTCGCTCGAGTCGACGACCTCGTTCGAGTCGCTTAGTCGAGTCGCTTTACTTCGGATCCTCGCCCTGGATCGCTGCGTTAAAACAGGTAATAATCTTTAATCCCATTTCTGTTCTGCTCTTCATTTATGTATTGATTTTGTGAAATATTTTGCTATCTCTCAATGTTCTCATTTCCTTTTAATCTGAACCTGTTTATAGCAAATATGTATGAACTATTTGGTTTATGTTAGGTTAATGTCGACTTGAGCCTATTTAACTGTCTGTGAGCATGTAGTATGAGTTCACTTTAAAGTTTTGATCTTTTGACTAATTGTGTATAGATAGTAGTTTGTTTAGTTAGTCTTGCTTATTTTGGATCTCTCTTTTGCTTGATTAGCTTAGGCGTTTAGCTCGTATAAATGTGTATAAAGATAAGGTTAGTGTAACTAATTCCTTGTCAGGTTTTCCTAGGACTTAGAAGCTGTTTAGTTAATTCTGCATAATAATATAATTGTAGTCCGGGAAATCAGTTGATTATGGTCTAAAATTCTTCAGTGTTAGTCTAATTTCCTGGATTATTTGTGAATGAAAAGAGATAGGCAATTTCAGCATTCTCCTTGAAATTGGTTCAGATTTTCTGTGAGCTCTGGGGTCTGGTCCTTGATTCTTGAGAGTTGTGTGAGGTCTGGTTCTTAGTTTATTAGATGTGAGAGGCTGTATTTCTATGTTCAGGTGTGTGTGTATTTGTTCAATTTGTGTCTAGTTGTGTTTTCAGCAGTGCCTCTGTCTGGTTGAAATGAGTGTGAGGGAGTGAGCGTTTGTTCAGGTTGCTTTGTGGTTGCTGGAGTGTTTTAATGGAAGTGCAGGGGTCGTTTCTTGGTATTTAAGGATTAAGTTTGCAGGTCTGAGAGTCTGCGAGTGAAGGAAGATATGTATAGCTACAGTTTAGTCAATTTGTGAGTGTGTAAGGACTGTGGGTGCAGCAGGGATGGTCAGTTTCAAAGGAGTATGAATTGGGAAGGAGGCTGTTTAGGTCCTTATTTTGAGTTAATAAAATATGGGTGTTTGGTGTGTTTAAAGGTCTGTGTGTTGAGTGTGAGGGTGATCAGTTGTGCAGGTCTGTTTAGAGGGTGATTTGGAGGTTGTTTCAGGTTAGAGGAGAGGTCTGTTGGCTTGCAGGTGTTAGGTCTCTAATGCTGAAGGTTCAGGTTTGGTTTCTGATGAGTGAAGAAGCATGTAGTTGGTGCTGGAGCTGATTCTTGTATTCCTGGAGAAGTCAGAGTGTGTGAGAGAGTGTGTAGGTAATTTGAGGGCTGTCTCTTGTAGCTGTGAGGTCAGGGGTTCAGGGGTGTTCATAGTAAGCAGTTTGAGAGGGATTCAGGTAGCTGTTAGGGAGTTGTTAAGCCGCAGGGTTGGTGAGCTCTGTTTCTTGGAGTGTTAGGCAGTGAGGGATTAGTGTGAGTGTTCTAGCTGTATAGGGGAAAAGATTGCAGTAATTTGCTATGTTTCTTTAGATGAAATATTTTCTTAAACCTGGGTCCCTAATTAAGTTATAATCTTTCCTCCTTTTATTGACTAACTGTCTGCTAAAGTTGATTTTAAAACATAGCATGTTCAAGTTAAACCTTCCTGAAGTGTTTTAAGCTTAATAGAATTATATATTTATAAGTTGTATTCAGAGCCATGTTTAAAGCCTTACTGTTATGATTTTCTTTGATTTAATGGTTGTTTTACTGTAAGTCGAGGAGTGACCATTGGTCTATTGGAACTAAATTTATTGATGATGTCCTGGAGGATTTATAATTTCCTTTCCTAGCAAACTCTTAGTCATAACCTGTGCAAAATCAAAAGTCAATGTGATAAGTTTAAGATGTCTATCTTTCTGTGTGTTAAATTGAAGACAATGTTGGCCATGTTTCTGCAATTATCCTTAGAATGTGTAGAATTGATCAAATGTTGATATGGGTGCAAAATATTTGCTTAAGTTTAGGAATAAGTCCTGATGTCATGTTGTTATATTTGCATACATTTACATTTTTCGTATGGCTGCATATAAGTCCTTGAGGATTAACACCTGTTTGTTTAATAAATATTGGCACATGAATGAAGCTATACGTATTTAACGGTGGAATTGTGTATGTTCAAAGTAAAGGGACAATTTATATGGTTTCTCTATGCCTCTCCTGTTATGTCACTTTGTTATGTCAGTTTCTGGGCATCTACTAATCCTAATTTCTTTATCTCTCTTTTCTTTGCATAATACGCATTCTTGGGACGAGTTTGGCTAATACTCAATTGGGATCGAGTCAATTGCATTGGAGTCGCATTGGGGTCAAGATTCGGGCTCAAGTTCTCAAGATTATAGAAAATTTTAAAATTCAAGGCTCCCGCGAGTTTGTCAAATTCCCGGGTTTTTATCTTTCAACTCCTATCCTTCTTTTTCCCTTTAGAATGTTTATGAAAATTTTGTAGAAATATTTTATTTATTAATATATATATATATATATATATATATATATATATATATATATATATATATATATATATATATATATATGAGATTTGTTTTAGTTATTTGGTTCACTTTATGTTCATTATCTTTTATTTTTGAGTTGTTATTTAATTTATTGCAAATCAGGCCATTTAAGCAAATGCGTGCAAATTTTCATAAATTTTCAAAAACCACGCTTAATAACAGACTGTAAGAAAAGACTTCTATCTTATTGATACGAAGTAGTTTCTTTTAAAAAGTCAAAATTTATAAAGAAGTTTTAATTAACTTCTAAATGTCTCGAAACAACTTTGCAAAAAGCGACTTGAAACCTAAAGTTCCATCTTATGGTGAGAAAGTTGGGTTTTAAAGTTGAAATTGAGCAAGTGTCATTTATGCGCTATCACATACGAGTTGGCAAAGAAATTAGGACGATCAAATCGTTCCTTTTCAAAAGAAATGCGCTTTATTTATTTATTTTATTTTGAAAATAATTAAAGCTTTTAAATAAAATTGTAAAATCTTTTGAAAACTTACTAAATTTAATTAGTTGAATTAATCAATAGTTCAATTAATTATTTTTTAGAAAAAGCGCATAAATAGCACTTGCAAATATTTTGGAAACCTGTCGGATTAACCGTTTTTAACGGAATTTCGAAAGTGTCTTAAAAACCTTCTTTCGAAATTAGCAAAACCTCTTGCCTTTAAAATCTCTGAGAGAAAGACCGTCTTTTTATAAAACGGAGTTTTGCACGCATTTGTTTATCTGGTTCCCTGTTTTTCCTTAAATTGGGTGGCGACTCCAAAAACTCCAAAAGAGTTGGTCCATCCTGTCGATATTCCTGAAATTTAATACTTCGGGGTTAATATTTTTTTTAGGGGTTCAACACTTATACCAACTCCTCCACCTGAAACAAATGAGCCACCAGGACTCTTCAAACTCCAAGAAAAACTCCACTTTTGAACTCTCTACAACCCAGAATACTACCTGAAAAAACTAAAGAAAAACCCCCAGAACATCAAGCAAACAAACTGACCTCACCTACAGCAGCCTACGCTTTCACCTCTCCAGAAGCTGCAACATCACACACACAACCTAACATCCCTGACTAATATCATTTCTCCTAACCACTTGCCTCTACCTGAACCAAAACAACCCCTTTATACTAACTACATCACCCTCTAAGCCAACCAAGACTCACACTGCCTCCACCCTAAACAAACCAACGCAACACACCTAAACTCTTTCTACAAACTCCCTTACACAAACAGAACCAGCTCCCTATACACACCTGCATATACACCTCCTGAAACAGACCCTGAACTACCAGCATCCTTTTCAAATTCAGAACCAAAACAGAGCCACATACTACTATACACACAAATCAATGATGTAAATTATATTCAAACAATATTGACTCTGAACTACTTTCAGCAATCAAAGGCATCAAACACAAACAAGTCATTGCAATGAAAGATTTCTAACAGAACCATAGGCAAATCAATTTTTTTTAAAAAAAAAAACTGAAAACAAATGTAAAAAGGAAAGAGTGTCACCTGTTTTAGGGCAGTGAATTGAGCTAGGGTTCGAAGAAAACGCGACTCGACTAAGCGACGCGAGCAAGGTCGACGACCAGTATAATGTAGTCACGACACGAACAAATCTATTGTCTAAAGTTTGAGCAGAAACAAGGACTATATGGAAAATAAAAAACTGAAACTGAAACTGAAACTCTATCTATTTATGCCCTGCCTCCTTTTTAAATTTTGAACCCCTCCCCCCCCCCCCCCCCCCAAAAAAAATGAAGAAGAACTCACCTTTTTATACTTGGAATATTAGGGTTTGGGTTGTGAGATGATATCTTCAAATTTAGCCCTAAATCGGACATTTTACTCCAAAGATAGGGGTGAAAATCGTCAATCCCCTAAAGGATGTACGATTTCTATCCTTATCGTATTAGGGTTGAGGGAAGAAGGGAATTGGGTCGGGGAAAACTGAATTGGGTGAGGGTGTGTGTTGTATTGTATACATGTAGTTTGCATGGGTAGGCCAAATTTAAGTTAGGATTTGCACATTTAGCCCTCTTTTAGGATAAACTAAGAAAAATGATTGAATGAGTAGGATAGGAATTAAGCTACGCTTTGCAAAATTTGGTCTTTTCCATAGAAATCAAACAATTACATTTAATTTTCCAAATTGTCATTAATTAGATATTTAATTAAAATTTTTGGGACAAAATTGGATGTCAACAGCAGGTTTACCAAAACCAGCGACGGCTAGCCGTCTCTAGAAAACCAAAAATGTCAACATAAGGACGGCTAGCTATCCCAGATGGACCAAAAAATTAACACACAGCGACGGCTAGCCCTCCCTAATCGAAAATATATATTTCAGATTTCAATGCATTGGGAGGGTAGCCGTCGCACATCTCGGACGGCTGCCCGTCGCTAGGTGTCTAGCATCGAGCGATATACGGACGGACTATGCCGTCGCATAGCCTGTCCGTAAACAGCATTTAGGGACGACTAGCCGTCCCTATCATTCGTCCGAAAAATACGTTTTTTTAGTAGTGCCTCAATCTTGGTGGTCTTTGAATCTATGCTCCATTAGCATTTGGTTGGAATATTTTTAACGGACAGTTCACCACAAAATTGTGACGAATTTGTTATGGTATACACTAGCTTTGTGACGAATTTATTCTTCTGTCACAAGCTTTCGAATTTGTGAATGATACTCCTATCACAAATATTACTTTTCCTTCTAGTGAACGTTACACGTATAATGGCAGTATGTCTTAAGAATATTATAGTAGTAGTGGCATCGTCATAAAATGGTATGCGTTTATATATTTTAGGATTATATGACTACTGGATTGGTCATAAATGGTATGCTATTTCAACTCAATGATCTCAAAAGCGCAATTATTGAGATGACAAATTTGTCAGGTATTCGATTTCAGTGCAGAATAACACTCTTTTCTCTTATGCCCACGTTGAATGAAATATATTACTATCATTTTAAGACTTTTTAACTGAAATGCAAAAAATTATATTCTATCATACTATTCTAAAAGAGCCAATTTTAATAGCAAAAAGTAAGCAACATTTTTGCTCCTATAGCACAATATTTAATATTTAAAAATTAAAATTTGAATGAAGAAGAAAATCATATATAAAAGGTGGAATCTTCTAAGTGAGAAAGTGAGTGACCATCTTGCTTCTTCACCTTCCGGCCATTATTACTACAGAAATCAATGCATATTTTATAACTTTTTATAAAAGATACTTGAACAATACACATCTAAGTTCAACTAATTGAAACGGTGAGCAAATGAAGAGACTATTGTCAGAGTCTTGGGTCTCATAAGTGCATAAGGAGCAACAATTACAAATAACCTTATGCATGTTCATTATTTATCATTTTTAATTTAAATTTATGTGGTGATGCACACAATATTCTACTCAATTTTGATTATAGCCCCAAACACTGGTTTTGTCAATTTTACAACACATGCTTCTTAATATACTTGAAGGCTGAAGCACATCACTGAAGTCTTGATGTAGTTATGAAGGAGTGGTGGTGTTGGGCACCTTTGTACATAGAAACCATAGTAGATTTAGATCAAACATAATATTTGAGTAGAAAATGTATGTATTAATGTATATTCATATATTCAACTCTTGTAGTAGATTATTGTAATAATGTTTATTTTTTTCATTTATATTTTCATTTTGGAGAATTCACTTTAGAAATTTGTTTATTTTAAATTTGAATTTACTTATACACCTCAATTATTTTTGATATTTTATATAATTAATTTTTTTAATGATGGGAAAGGTCCCTTTTTTTGCTTTAGTTTAGTTTGAATCACAGATTCTCTGAGAAGTTAAGCCGAGTCCCTTGCACTTACAGATTCAGCTAATTGGAAAGAAAAAGGTGTGTTTTCTTTCTTTGTTTTAGTGTTCTTTTTTCCTTCTTCAACTTTCATTTTGTTTTTGGATTAAATTTTCTATTTTTCCTATTTATTTCGTGTTGAAATTTATGTTTACTCTAAAATTGGTAATTTGTTTAGGTTAGTATAATTTTGCAGGCGCTTATGTCTATTTTTTGCTCTTCATGTTCGTCAAGTCTCATTTTTGTTCCTAAACTTTATGTTCATTTGTTAACCTTCCTATCATCTAAATTGTAAATATTTTGTGTGTTGCCGTCAATTTATGTAGTTATGTGGTATTTTGTATCCTCAAATACTTTCTTCAAGTTTTAGTTTATTTTCTTATTTTTCTGTTATTTTGTTTGTTCATCATAATTGCTAGAAAAGAACCAAGAGATATTTTTATGGATGGAAGAATTCAGAAATAATATTAGATCTTGATTTTAAAACTTTAAACCAGAGTCTAATACAAATAATTGTGCAATTACTAATTCTAAAGTCATATTAATGTGTCCTTCCAAGATGCATCTTAGACCAATTCATTAGAGTGATAAGTGGAATGATATTATTTTTTCATTATTGAGTTTAGTTAAATAGAATCACCACTCATATTTGAATTAGTCAACCATACCGTCTAATGAAATTTATGCTATCTTTAAAGTTTGTATATTTATCGATATGGTTCACGCGCGAAGTGCGTGACTAAAACTAGTATAATCTAATACAACAAGTCTCATGCGTTTTAGTGCACCAGATATCCCCCTGAAATTAAGTTGTTGACGAAGTGATCAGTACTACCTTATATGCCTCACAATTCCTATAGACAGAACAAAAAGGAATACAGTTACGTTGTAAAGTACGACCTTATCCCATGTTTGGTTGGTATTTTGAACCATGCATAACTAATTCATGTATTAACTAATCCTTGTATTACCAATCCCTGCATTATTAATCCATATATTATAATCCATGTATAAACTGTCTCCGTAGCAAACGACCCCCGGATCTCATGTTCCAGACTACACTGAAAGCCATTTAACAACAACATATCCAGTGTTATTCCACAAATGGGATCTACTTATCCTCCATCACGGTGGAGAGGATGTTTTTGATAGACCCTCGGCTACGAAAAATATTTTTGCTACACAGAGAGCCATCCAATTGCTACAATGTCATGACTTGGCTATCACATATATAACATGCTTATGAGTTACATTATCTTTTCTTCTTTCTATATTATATAGATATGTACAACTTGTCAAGCCCGGGTGCCTATGCGATTATTTTTAGGATCTTTGCACACATAGTTGGTCGGATTCACTGATTGCATTCCTTAACCTATATACATAAGCTATACATTGATTATGGATTGCTATACATAAATTATACATCCACCAACTATTATTTATTTAAATAGTGGACTGACCAACTATTTATGTTAATTTCTCATCGATAGTAGTTTATCCACGACTTTTGGTCTAATACCATTTTGTCACGACCCTATTTAGGATCGCGATCGACGCTAAGTAAGACTATTCCTACATGGCAAGCGTACCCTACACAGAAAATTCGACAGAATTTCCAATGTACCAGAAGCAAACCAAAATTTAAACCTGTCAACAATCAGCAAAACACCAAACATATAATCCAATATTACTTGGTCACACATTTTTACTATCTAGAGAATAACCATGAATCTCAACTGACAACTTCCACGACAACTTATCCATTAAATGGTCTTTTAACATAACACAAATTCAAACAAAATCCCAAGACTAACTAAGGAGCTAGATTACGAATCAATAAACTAATGCAAACTAAGAATGAATAATGACCCATGCGAAACAAGTGCGGAGCTTACTGGATCAATCCTCAGCTCTGTCACTCACCCTGACTCAAAGTATCAATCTCGACTAGCTTATTTATGGGTGGAAAGAGAAAAAGGTTAGCCACACAGACTAAGTGAGGACAACATCAATCATAGCGCTTAATAGGGACAAGCATATATAAGAAATCATGCATAGTAGAATAATCAATAGTAATTACATTGAAAACAATAATTTCAACCATTTTAACTCATATCTTTATATAGTGGGAGGTTCCTGAGCCAGAGTCGAATACTACTTTCTGACACCATCAATTTATCATGGCCGTCTGACTACCTCATCAGTTGGGTTCCTTTCTAGAAGGTGGACTAGTTATTTTCTATTGGGGGAGGAGAAATACTCTATAAGGTGCATCAGGCCTAACGATCCCAACGTTAGGTAACAACAATCTGGTTAAGTAAATTCCTAAAATGTCATTTACTTTATAGTACAATATCTTACATATTTGCTCTTCCTTTCTGACAAGATATCAAATCACAATATATTGAAGCTCATAAGTAAATCACGGTATTGAAACATATCAATTAAATTAACAACTCAAGTATCAAAATAGCATTCAGAATATATCAACATATCGGCTATACTAGCGTCTGTCCCCATGCAATTAAAAGAATTTAATAATAGTACAAATGCAAGAAAAAAAGTTTCAAACATGATATAGTTGAAAACCAACTATGAAAGATATTTTTACTCTTGTCGAATAACTCCAACTTGCTTTCAACGATTGAGTAGCCAAGGTGTCAATAATCTAAAATCATAGATTAAACATTCAAATGTCAATTTTCCCAAATTTGCCAAACTTAATTTATTTTAGGGATAAACTAGATATATTGTGATACAAATCAATTATTGAATCAAGTTAACACTTCCTATCAATAGGTTATCTTCCTACTATATCCTTCTATTACGGTGGCATTACCTATTCAAATTGGCAAAGGTTTATACTTTAATCTTACTAGAAAGAGAAAACTATATTGGTAAAAGTTAATAAAATTGTGACTTATTTAATCATGCTTACCAAATTGAATGAAAGACTCTTTTTCTTGTTGCCGTGCCTCAATTCGACCCAAAAGCTTGTGCCAATTCCACCAGAAAATTTGCTCTTCGGCGCCGATAGTTATATCCTACTATCAACTTGCTGCAACACGCCTGAAAGATTTAGACGGTTGTTTGCCTATGAAGCATTGGGGTGAACTTTCATACTTCTGTCACTCAAACTCACCAAATTTTTCTCACTTGGCTAGCTTATTTGTGGGACAAATCGCCGCTCTGGTGTATCTCCCTGAACACTAGTGCTTATTGAGCTTCCGAAAGAAACAATAAGAATCTTCTTCGGTCTTCCTCAACGACCTTGCCCTCATCATTGCCGTCTAGGCATAACTGGGACTCAGTCAGCGTATGTTAGCCTTAACCTACGCTACGGTCATTCTAGAGAGAGAAAGTTAGGTAATACATCATTAGGAATAAGACGTATATTTGAGACATCAACCCATATAGTATCAGACTGAAAGAATAATAACTGTAACATATTGTTTGAAGATTCAGATTTGTTTTTTCTCTATAACATATTATGGATTCTAATTATCTTGATAAAGTTTCTTTGAAGTCTAATTAATACCTTCTTAGTGAATCTCCATTTGTTTATTTTTTTTTCAATAATTATTTGTGCAAACTAAGTGAAAAAGGTAAATAAAAATAAAAATAAAGATAAAAGTCACTGAAAGTTATAGTTATTGGTTAGTGTGACTATTTGATTATCACGGTAATAGTACTTTAACGTTAAGTGGAAACAAATCTATAGTTATGTCTCTGTATGTGAAAATTACTTTGATTTTTTTTTTTTTGGTGTAGTTTTTACTACCTAAAGTTCACTTGTACGTTGAAAGCCCACTTTTTAAACATTATACAACAATGTGGACTAATGTTTACCTATCCTCTATTCACTGGGATTTATTAAAAAAAAGTGAAATAAACTTCTGCATCTCGTTATTAGGTAAAAGGACATAAGTTCTAAATATTAAGTATAACGAATATTTTTAAGATTAGTATTCATGACTAATTAAGATTTAAAAGCTCCCAAATTTACTTATTTACATAAAACTCCCACCTTCTCATCTCCCCACCCCCTCAGGCCCCACCCCTCCGTCCATCCACCACTCATCCACCACCCTCTACCATCATCCATCATCCACCACCCACCACCACCTTCTATCACCCTCCACCGCCTACCAACACCTTCTACCAACCCTTTCGTTCCCACCACCCTTCAACGCCAACCACCACCTTCCAACACCTCTGCCACCGCCCTTCATCACTCTAATGCTGGAATATTTTGATATCTCTCTTAATATTTACACATCTGAAGAGATGTTTACACATTTCTCCCAGATATTGAAAACATCTCCATAATATTTTAACATATAGGAGATATATTTAAACATCATTGAGATGTGTAAAACGCAAAAAAAATAAAAAAAATAAATAAATAAAATAACATTTAGAAGATTGAAAAGCATTATCTCAACTCTTAAAATTGTCCTATTTTCTCTCGGCGCATGATAGCGGTGTTTGCTATCATACGCCCACCGGAAAATGCCCAGAGGCAGACCACGAAACAACGCGAAGAAGGGGAAAACCAAAACAAAGGCGTACAATTCAACCATGACAAAGCAACAACAAGGAAACAGAGCTACAAAGAACAAAACATGATGCGAGGAGGAAGTGATTGAACAGGAGCAATGGCCGGAATTACGTGTGTAAGTGGCGACATCACCGGTGCCATTAATGAGCGCAGGAAGCTCAAGCACCAGCTCGCTGGCAAGAATGATACTGAAGTAATCAATCGCAGCTCAAACCAATCGAACCCTAATAGTTTAAACCCAGGAGCTAAGACCCTAGCTAAGACACCAGCTAAGATAAACACAAATACAAATACACTAACTGGAGTATAGGGAAAACAGCAACAACAGCCTACACTGGAAGAGACTGAACACCAAGCAAAGGAACAAGCAATGACTGAACATGAAGCAATGGTACAGAAACAAAATAAATGGACTAATCTGTTTACAGAGAACAAACTTGCTAAAAGAGGTATGGCCCTAAGCTTTGTTGAGCCTAGTATATGTGGGGGGAAAAAGTAGTTGAGCTCCAAAAAGATGATGTTGAAAAAGAAACTGAGAAGTGAAGGCAAGCACTAGTGATGTATATGGTTGGAAATGAACCATCAATTGGAGCACTGGAAAGATACATTGCACAACAATGGAACTATATAGCAAAACCAAAAGTATACTATCACAATGAGGGCTACTTTTTGGTGAAATATAGCCCATTGAAGACAGGGATGCAATTTTATACTCAGGACCTCATATGATGAAGAATAGACCTATTATGATGAAAGTATGGACCCCTGAGTTTGATTTTACCTCTGAAATTTTACAGACTATTCCAATTTGGGTGAAGTATCATAACTTGCCCCTGAATTGCTGGACAATGGAATCATTGAGCAGGATAAGTAGTGTATTAGGTACACCTCTGTATGCTGATACATGCACTACTAATGTGGAGAGGATTTCCTACGCGAGAGTGTTAATTGAGATGGATGTGTCAAGGAAACTGCCCACAGTAGTAAAGGTGCAAGATCCTAATGCAGAATCTTTGAACAAGCTGTGGAATATGAATAGATCCCTGAATTTTGCAACACCTGCATGCAAGCTGGGCATACCTGTGCTGGGATGCCAGCTCAAACAGAGAGGGGCCAGCAGGAGCAAAAACAACAAAGGCCACAACTAGGAAGAGAACAGCAAGGGACAAAAAAAGCACAATGGCAACCAAAAAGGAAACCTGCTGAGGTGAAGATCAGTAACCAACAGGGGACAGCAGAGCAGGGCAAGATGATAATGGCTGGACCACCATTAGATCCAGCTAACAAAGAAGCACAAGGAAAGGAATGGATACCAGTCAGAGGAAAGCAAGCTACTAGAAATGCACAACCAATGAACCAAGAGCCTATACAACAAGGAAATGATTTCAGTGTGCTAGAAGAAGGTGCCAAGAATGATGAAAGGGCACAACAGGAGATAAGAGGAGGAGTGGAGAAGGAGCCAGACCCAAAAACTCTTCATAAATCTAAATGAAGATTGTCACATGGAATGTGAGGGGGGGTTAAATAAAGCATATAAGCAAAAAGATGTAGTAGTTTTTTTGAGAGAAAATAAAGTAGATATTATAGCTATATTATAGCATAGAGTTAAAGAAGGTAAAGCCAAACATATAATAAAGAAGCTAGGGAAAAAATGGAGTTGGGTGGAGAATTATAGCCACTGTGCTCGGGGAAGAATATGGGTCTTATGGAATCCTGCAATAGTACACTTTCAAGTGACATATAGTGCCAGTCAGTACATACATGGGAGTCTAGAGGTGATCAGAACAGGAGTAAGAGTGGCATTCACAACAGTGTATGGGCTACACACAGTGGAGGATAGGAAAGCACTCTGGAGAGATCTTGAAATGATTCACAACAATACTGCAGAAGCTTGGTTAGCAATGGGTGACTTTAATGCAGTGTTACACACAGGAGATATGCAAAATGGAGCACCAATCCAAGACGCAGAGGTGAGAGACTTCAGGAATTTTCTGAATGACACGGGAGCAGCTGAGCTAAAGACTCTAGGCAGGGAATTTACATGGACCAATGGTACAGTAATGACTTGCATTGATAGGGCACTAACAAATGCTGAATGGATGATGAAGTACCCTCAGACAGAAGCTCTAATCCTGCCCCCAGGATTCTCAGATCATTCACCACTAAGTGTAGAGGTAGCACAGGATAACACAAGGAGGAGAAAGCCATTCATGTTCCTGAACTGCCTGGCTGATCATCAGGATTTCCTAGAGGTGGTACAAGATGCTTGGTCAGATAACACACAGGCACAAGGAATGAAAGCAATATGGAATAAACTGAAGCAGGTGAAGTAAGGGCTGAAGAGACTAAATGAACAAGAATTCTAGAATATTAAGGATAAAATAGAGGCAACCAGAAGAGAGCTGACTCAACTGCAAGAACATATAAGAACATCAACTCAACAGAAAAGCAACATGCAATAGGAGAAGAAGCTGAAAGAACAACTAGAAAAATGGATCAACATTGAAGAGAGCATTATCAGACAAAAATCCAGAGTACAATGGCTGACTTTGGGGGACTCCAACACTGCATACTTTCATGCTTGTATGAAGAACAGAATTGGTATGAACACAATTACCAGCCTGAGAGATGGGATGGGCAATTTGGTTAGAGGCCAAAAAGGGATTGAGGCAGAAATTTTAGGATTCTATAAAGAATTACTAGGGACTGCAGCTAGGACAATACCAGCTATAAACAGGGAAGTGATGAAGAGAGGGAGAGTACTACAAAGACAACAACAGCTCAAACTGGTGGAACCTGTTAGTAGAGAAGAAGTATTGGAAGCTTTAAGAGATATCAATGATCTGAAAGCCCCAGGTTGTGATGGATTTAATGCCTACTTCTTTAAGAAGGCATGGAATATTATAGGGGAGGAAATCACACAGGCAGTTCAAGAGTTCTTTGCAAGCACTACCATGACTAAAGATATCAACTGCACCACCATTACCTTAATACCAAAAATGAAGAACCCAAGCAAAGTGTCTGAGTTTAGGCCAATATCCTGCTGCACTCTCTTATACAAAATAATCTCAAAAGTCCTAACAAGAAGAATGCAAAAAGTGATGGACTGGATAGTGGATAACAACCAAGCAGCCTTTGTACCTGGTAGGATGATAAGAGATAACATTCTAATGAACCATGAACTGGTTAAAGGATATGGAAGAAAGGGCCTATCCCCAAGATGTATGATGAAAATAGATATGAGGAAGGCCTATGACTCAGTGGAGTGGCCATTCCTGGAGCAAATATTAGTGGAACTGAGATTTTCTGAAGTGTTTGTCAAATGGATCATGCAATGCATAAACACAGTCTCCTACTCAGTCATAGTGAATGGGGATCACACAAAGCCATTTGATGCAAAAAAAGGACTCAGACAAGGAGACCCACTACCCCCTTTCCTATTTGTTATAGTTATGGAGTACTTTATTAGGATGCTGATGACCCTAGAGGATGAACCAGACTTCAACTACCATCCAAGGTGCCAAAAGATGAAGCTCACTCAACTAAGTTTTGCAGATGATTTACTATTGTTCTGCAGGGGAGACATTATATCAATGAAGATGCTGATGGACATGTTTCATAAGTTCTCACTATGTTCTGGATTGAAAGCAAACCAGGAAAAAAGCTGTATGTATTTTGCAGGAATGACAGAGGCAGAACAGGAGGAATGCACCCACACTCTAGGCCTCACAAGAGGACTGCTACCAATTAGATACTTAGGGGTACCCCTGAGCTCAAAAAGACTGTCTGTAATGTAGTGCCAGACTTTAATGGACAAAATGTTAGGGAGGGTACAATCATGGACTTCTAAGTTCTTATCCTATGCAGGTAGACTACAACTGATAAAGAGTGTGTTGTTCACTATTCAAGTGTTCTGGTCACAAGTGTTTGTGTTGCCAAAAAAAGTAATCAACATGGTGGAAGCACTGTGTAGAAGATTCTTGTGGACAGGAAAGAGTGAAATGTCCAAAAAAGCACTTATAGCTTGGGACAGACTATGCTGGCCCAAAGTAGCAGGAGGTTTGAACATCCTTGACATCCAAAACTGGAACAAAGCAGCTATCTGCAAGAACCTATGGAACCTATGCAAGCATAAAGAGAAGATGTGGGTACTGTGGGTTCACACCTACTATGGGAAACATGGAGTTTGGGGAGCCAGAGCAAAGACAACATCCTGGGTAGTTCAGAAGGTGTTGAAAGCTGACCAGTACTTCCAGCAGGCAGGATACACTGAGCAAGATGTGATGAGCATGGAGAAATTCAATATAAAGCACATCTACTTGAATCTGCAAGGAGAGTATCAAAAAGTACCTTGGAGGAAACCCACATGTAACAACGTGTTCATCTTATATCTGGCATTGTGTAGAAGACTACAAACTAAAGATAGGATTAGCAGATGGTCACAGAGTATAGATCACCTGTGTGTGTTGTGTAGAGAACAAGATGAAAGCATGGATCTATATATTCTTTAACGGTAGGTTCTCAGGAGGGGTATAGAGCAAGCTATTAAACTGGCTGACCATTGCCAGACAACCACTCAACTGGGCACAGGAAGTAGACTGGGCTATCAGGAACTGCAAAGGAAAGGCTGCGCGAGCACAAGTGTATAGGATGCTGATCGCTGCAGGAGTATACTATATCTGGCAAGAAAGGAACAGGAGAATTTTCCAACAGAGACAAAGAGATCAAACAAGCTTAATCAGGCAAATCATTCAGGAAGTAGTATGCAGAGGTTACAAGCAGAGGAAGCTGAGGAAAGAACTTGAGTTACTAAACTTTTATCCAGCACCATAGTTTCTGTCTAGATGAATTTAGGTATTTTGGCTAGCACTGAGTAGTAAATAGGTAGTGGCACCACACTGGTCCTAGGATAGTCGTGGTGAGCTAGGAACTGTTTTGTAATGATACTTGGTTGGTTATGAATGGAAAAATTTACTTACAAAAAAAAAAGAGCATTATCTCAATCTTTTCAAAATAGTAAAAAAAGATGGAGAAATAAGGAAAAAAATCGAAATGAATATGAGGAAGAAGAAGAAAATGATGAGAAAGAATATGAAGAAGAAAAAAGAGGGAGAAAGAAGTGAAGAAAGAGAGAAATTCAAGTTTAAAATGATTTGAATAGGGAAATGAGTAGAAGTATGAGGGAAGAAGGGAACATAAATTTGAATTTCTACGCATTTTTTTAAATTTTGAAAGTCTTTTTTCTATTCATAAATTTTAAATATTATATTTAGGTCTTCACTTAAACTAATTAAATATTAATTCGGTCATGTCTTTTTTCCTTATTTCAAGACCGGGGAAGACCTTTTAGCTCATTTATCTTTTGCGGAGAAGATAAGGGACTCGGAGCATTTACTCAAGCTAGTAAAACTTGCATGTCGATTTAGGCTTTGTAGGATAAAATGGTAATATTTGATTCGTGCAAATTTTCTTCAAGCGCTAGAGGTGGTCAATCTGAGGGGTTAAGAATATTAGAACTATGAGTACCATATATTTTTCTTACATGTAAAGTGACATCCTTTTCATGAATCTTACTCTAGTTTCGTCCAACACATGCAGGTGTGGTTGCCAAATATGACTCGATTAACCTTTTTAAAATTTAGAGATAGTCAACTAAATTGTGGAAAATAAAAGGAATAGACAACAAACTGTGAAATTTAGTCAAACCTTGGGGTCAAGAAAATCACAACTATGATATTTACGGTATGTGCCGAAGATGTTACTCCCACTTATTGTATATGAAAGTATTTGACTTGCTACAGAGATAAAATATTATTTTTTTAAAAATATTATGGTCTAAAATAAGTCATATAAATTTTTGTGGTTGAAAATCATTTTATAAAAATAAATTATTTGTACTTATAGAAATGTGACATTCTTTTTAGAATAAATTAAAATAAAAATAATATCACATAAACTGAGATATGGGAGTATAAAAATCAAAGGTAAATTACCATGCTTTGCTCATGCCTTTCAAAACACTGCTTGCCAATTTAGAGTCCACTTAGAATTTAGAAACCATGAAATCGTAAATAAATCGAATCTAATTATTGTCTAGAAGTTGATTTATATTTAATTAATTATAAAATATTCCCGTGCTCCCCAATATAAATCAAACAATGAGCTGTTCTTTGTACCATAATCCCAAACATAACCAGCAGTCCAAACGAACCCATTTGAAAGGAGGAATTTGGTCGTATGTATTATTTCCTCAAGAGGTCTCACGTATTTTGAAGACAGAAGCTAAATCCTTAACCCATGATTCATTAAAAAAGAGCAGTGCAGTGCACACAACATCAAAACTGAGTTGTAAAGACAATTTGAACAGAACTAACTTTGAAAGAGCATTTATCTATATATTAAGTTAGATACCGTGAAACGAAAATATTGAAGGGAAGAATTTGAAAAATCAATGTTCTAATAAAAAATTTCTAATTTTAATTTGTAACTAGAAGGATAGTTTTCGGATTCATTTTAATAATGGCAACATCAATGGTGTAATGTTCTCTTTGGTAATTTGATTTTTAACTATTTATGAATAAATACTGATAGGTTTTCGTTATTTTGAACAAGAAACAAGAGAGAGAAAGAGGTGTAATTGTTAATGTCGAGCATGGTTGTTGTTGCCTCTATTTTAATTTATAGATTTTCCCCGACAAGAAGATAAGAAAATAAATTAACAGTGTGTATTATTTTTTTTCTAAAAAAAGATCGATAAAAAGAAAATATGACATCATATAGGCCCTAACTTAGCCTATAGGATTCAATCTAGCTAGCTAGCTAGTATTTAAGAACACTATATGCGCATATTTATGTTCATTTATTAGCTAAGAAATTTGAGATGAACGGAGTATAAGCTTTGTTTCGTGTATTAATAGTGTCCTCAAAAAATAAAGAGCGAGAAACTTGCCACCTTTATTTAAATTTTGGTCATAAATGATACTACTAATTATACGTGGTAGGATATTGATCTATCATTAGTTCATTTATCCTACTTTTATATACTCATTCCGTCCCAAATTAGTTGACACTTTAGCAATAACTATTTATCTCAAATTAGTTGACACTTTAGGACTTCAAGACTAAAATTATTAGTCTTTTCCAACTATACTCTTAATAATTAAAAGAATTCTCAACAAAATTTTGATAGTCATACATTAAATAGGTGTAACATAATAAAATACACACTCAATTAATATTTAATGATTTTTTTAATGGGCGTGAAAAAGCTAAATACGATAACTAATTTGGGACAGAGGGAGTTATTATTACTCTATCACTTACAGTTAGATAACCCAGCCTCACCCTCAATAGCTAGAAAGCCTTGACGCTTCATTTTTGTTTGAGCCAAAATAAGTGTCACATTTACTTATTTGACAACTATTTAATGCATCATCTCTATTTTATCTTTGTTGGGCCCTACATACTTTTAAACCTAGCAATAATTTTTTTATTACTCAAATCTTCTCTCTCTTACCTTTTTAAGTACTTAACAAGGTCAATCTCTATTTTCTTAAACTTCGTGCCCGGTCAAATGGTACCACATAAATTGGGACGGAGCGAGTACTTATTATGGTTATCTTCTTTGAGAAAGGGAGGTTACAGTCCACGCATTGCCTCCATACTCGTTTCACCTTTCACCGTAAACTTATCTATGTATGAATAGTTGCGGATCTTTAGTTTTAATATCGTTTATGAATTACGATGCATACTGCATATATCTTTCAAATTTTATAATCCTTAATCGTGCAAGAAACCTCACAACTCTTGTCGACTACAGTAAAAAGGCATGTATCACGTTCTCTGCACATTCACAGTCTTTGCATCCTAGTGCCAAAAAGAATGGATGAGTTAGATATACGTGTTTTTAATAAGATGAATTTGTTGCATAATAACTATTACTATAGTATGATTTGTATGTAGAATTCGATCTACTTTTTAATTGAACGAAAGGTGCTAAGATGACGTGGAGGGCCTTATGTACCAACTATGCACAAAATAGATGCGATCTCACAAACTTAAGCTTCATAGACTCAACATGGAGATCATAAAAGGCCACTTTAGCAACCTCTACGTTCTTATTTTATTTTAGTAAAGTACATCAACCTCATGACAATAGATACTGATCCTTACTAAACTGTGAAGTACATAGGTATTATTATCAAATGTATAAATAGATTGTGCCATCGGGAGAAAAAAAAAGGCCAAATCTTTAAGGGTAAATTACACTGTATGTCATTTTAGGGACCTTTTTTTAAAAATATAGCAACATTTTGTCACTTTACCAAACGTAGCAACATTTTCAAAAATGCTACCAAACATGTCATAACTAATAAACCCTAACTTTACACTCCCTTCCTCTCTCTTCCCTCTCCCTCCCCCTCTCTCACTGGTTGGCGGTGCCGCTGCCCCACCTCCTATTCCACGTCGCCGGATTTTCCTACCGTTCCCAACCCCGCCGTGTTTTTCTTCCCCCTCCCCTGTCGTCGTCCACCATAGCTGTGACCAGAGCAGCGGCGCTGCGGCGATGTTGTTTCTGTTTTGACCCGATGTTGTGTTGATTTTTTAGTTACAACCACCCCCATCCCCGTCGTCATGGTGTTGTTCCGATGTGCTAAACATGGTGGATCGGTGACGGGGCTGTTCAGCTCTCATTTTTTCCTTTTTTTTTTTCTTTTTTGAATTTTCCGGTGGGATATGGCGGAACCACGGTGGGTGTGGTATATGTTTGGTGTTTGTGGACTGTATGGATTGTATGAAATGTGTATTTTCATTGTTTGTGCGGTGTATGCACTGTATATACACAGAATATACACCGTACATACAATGAATATATATTTGTCATACAATAAATATACAATCAGATTTGATTTTGTTGTTTGGGTGTATGTACGGTGAATGAACGTGCATACAATGACCATACAGTGTCTTTACAGAGAATATACACACATACAATAAGTGTATGTGTGTGTATCCACCGTATTTTCACTATATATACAATGTATACACTGTCCATACACTGTTCATACGGTGAAACTACAGAAATATACATTGTCCATACATTGCGGCCGATGGTTGATGGGCGGTGGTGGTGGCAGTGATGGGGGCTGGGGGTGGTAGGAGGTGGATCTAGGGTTTTATCATCCTTTTGTTTGTGTTTTGCTATGTTTTGAAAAAAAATATTGTTATATTTTGAAAATGGTTAAATGTTGACATTTTAGTGTAAGAAAGAATGTTAGTTTGTATAGTTTTGTGAATTGCTCAATCTTTAATTGCAATATACAAATTTCAAGAGGGAAATTCCACTAAGAGCCTTTAAAATTGACCTAGTGTGACAAAATGATAAAATTGCCAATTTTTACTTTATGCTTAGTCCAATATCTTATTACGTTCTTTAATCTGTATCAAATATGGCCTTCCAACCAATCTTTTAACGCTATATTTTAAATTGCTTCTCCAAAGCTTGGACCTCCATTAGCAGGGGGCTTAGCCTATCACCTACCAATAAAAAATGCATGAACCACACAACACATAACTAGATGCACGGGGCATTTTCCTCGTTATTATTATGGCGTTGAGGGGGTGCATTTAATTATTGTTACTTATTCTACTGCAATTTGCTCTGCTATTCAGTCCAAGTTTAGTTGTGGAAGAGGTACCATAAACAAACAAAAAAAGGTACATTAATCAATGTCCAATTTAAATGCCCCTAGTGGATAAATCTTAGTATTTTCTCATTCATTATTATTTATTCTAGTGATATAGTATTATGGAAAGATGTACGATGAATAAATCAGAGAAGATGCAAGAGCTGCTAAAAAAAGTACAATATGGAAAAGAGTCAATGTAAACAAAGGCAAGGTTTACTTTTTTCATTGCATCCTTTAGAGCTCGCCTGCCAGCAGGAAACAGAAGCACTAAATTGAATTCCAGTAAGGTGGCAGACCCATTGGTCATTAATGGTTGGTTATCAAACAATCATTGGTGGTTTTTGCTCAATACGGTGTGCTCCTTGGACAATATAGAATTATAGAATTTAGAAATGATTGTTAGTATAAAAAAATTATTAGGAAGATCAACCTCCTTTTCCTAGAGCAGATCTCTATTTGAAGAAACAGACATTTTTTATTACATTAGAGTCTACCTTTGACTAACTAGCTCCTTCTAAGTCCTAAATAAGACTTCAACAGTAGCAATATATGAGCCTGATTCTTAATGACTCTTTTCATTAATCTCCCCAATGTAATAGAAACATTTCTAAGTTATATATTAGCCACTCAGCTGGAATTTGATTCCTAGCAAAGTCTGTTTATGAATGCGAAATGGAAGTGTTGAATAACCTGAATCTAAGGCTTAATTTAACACCCATGAAAGGCTGTTAATTAATCAAGCCGGAGTTCAAATTGTTAGAAATTATGCACATTGATTATATTGATCAGAAAGTGTAATATTATATTCGATGTACATACCAAATATCACGTTAATTGCAACTAAAAAATAAAACTATAGAAAACACATTTAAATTAATCATATAAATAAACAAGGAAAATTTATACTAATCCTTAAATTAAAGAGCTTTGTTACCCATCATACTGATACGTTTAAAAAATTTACGAAACATAATGATATTTTCATATTGTTACTCTACATATATCAGTTTTTATATATACATACACACACACACATATATATATATATATATCGCTAACACTTAAACTAATCTCTTTCTCTCTCCTTTTCTCTCCTCCTCCACCCGGCGGGCACCTTCTTCTCTGCCGACCGTTGCAAACTAAATCTGGTATACTCTTATTCGCCGCAGACCACCTTCATCTCCGCGACCAGGTCTGCATCGATTTGATATTGTTGATGTCGGTTCCGCTGCTGCGCTGCAGCTACTTCCTCACTTGAGTGGTGGAAAACCTCCTCATGCAGTTGGCTCCCTCGCCAGAGTGGAGGAAGAACCTCCTCACGCAGCTTTTTTGCAAGCTGCTTTTTTTTTTTTTTTTTTTTTTTTGGGGTATGTTTGTGCATCTTTAAATTTGTATGGTGTATTGGAGTTTGTATATTTAGGATAAAGAAAGGATTGTTATATTTTATAAAGTGACATAATTACTATATATACCATAACAGAAATTACTTTACATTTGTTATTTCATTCGTGTTTTTAGATCGGTTCTCTAAGTCGGCACTCCTATTTCTTTCCTTTGTAGGAAGTTTGTGTGTACACATACTCACCACACATATACTCAAAATTAGAAATGGTCTAAAAGACAATAACTACGTAAAACAAAAAATTCGTACAATTATTGTTTCTAACATTAGTTTCCCTTTCCAATAGCTCTACCTAAAAGGAGCAGGCCGGTTGAGGGGATTTAAATGGTTAAAATGAATGATGCCCATATGAAACGTGTGCCCACTAGTCTCTTCAAACTAAAGGACATAAAAGGGTATTTAAGAAATCTAGACTTCAAACCAACGAGCATCTCCACAAAAATAGAGAATCTCTTAAATAATCCACCAAAAGTCCAAACCGTAATTAAAAATAGTACCATACTTTTTTCCCAACTCACTATTTGATATTTATTGAGATTCGACTAATTTAAAATTATATTAAAAACTTTTTTACTATAAAGTAAAATATCCTTTAGACGACTCCATTCCAAGTTCGAAGTCTAAAATTTCTACACACAATAGTAGTTACACTTTTTTTAACATGTTATTTACATCTTAATCTGTTTCAAACATATTTTTAATATATTTTTTATTAGTCGAGGGTCTCCCATAAAAAGTCTATTAGTCTATTTACTTTGGTGGATATAAAGTCTACATACATCTCACATTTCGAGACCCAGCATCATAGACAATATTGATGTTGAAATAAGAGTAATTGTTAAAAAAGATTATTTTAGACAACCGAACACACCAAAAAATAGCACAATTAAATATGGTTAAGCATAGTTAATATAATGTGTGCGTTAGGTGGGTTGACTAGTCTGGGTTGGTAGGCGTTGCTCCTTTCAACTCCCCCCCACCCTCCATATATTACTCTCCCTTCTCTTTTCCATTTCCCTCACAATTCCAACATATCTCACCTATTTCACCTACCTAACGTGTAAACAGACACACACAAAACCTCTTTCCCTTGTTTTCATCGCCTGCTAAATTCATCAAGAATCTCATCAACTGGGTAATCAAATCAATCAAACAATTACCCAGTTGAATACTTTCCAAATACAATTCAGTTATCAAGAATGGATTCTACAGCAGAAAAGCTTTCAGCTTTTGATTTTATGTCAGCAATATTGAATAAAGGAGGCAAAATATTTGATCAACTTAACACATCATCTGGTGACTCAACTTCACCAGATTCTGTAGCAACCTTGTTAATGGATAATAAAGAGTTAATGATGATTTTAACAACCTCAGTTGCTGTTTTAATTGGATGTGCTGTTGTTTTGATTATGCGACGATCCTCAACTTCTGCTAAAAAAGTAGTTGACCCACCTAAATTGGTTGTGCCTAAATCAGTTATGGAAACTGAAGAGATTGATGATGGTAAAAAGAAAGTTACCATCTTTTTTGGTACTCAAACTGGTACTGCTGAAGGCTTTGCTAAGGTAAAATTTTAACAAAAAGATTTTTTAACTGATTGTTACTGAAATTTTCACAATTTTTGTTGTTATGGTAGGTTTGGTTAGTTTACTTTAAATTGGGATTATTATACACATTTAGCTAAACAGAATATACCACCAAAGGCTGTTGCGACGAATCTGGTTTAGTCAGGCCGTGTTGAATAAAAAGGATTTTTACACAAATAATGGTGAGAATTGCTGTTTTCATTTTTTAGTTCGTATATACATAGGTTATATACGGTTATACATATATTATACGCCACCGAAAAAAGAAGACCATACAGTCATTGAACGTATACAAAGTCAACAACAACATACTGGGTATAATCCCACGAGTGAGGTCTGAGAGGGCGAGATGTACGCAGACCTTACACGTACGTCAGAAAGTCATTGAATAAAAAAATATTGTTATGGAGTATCATTGTTTTGTGAATTTGGTGGTCATGATCTGAGAGTTGTAGAAGTTGTCAAAAGGAGTAAATTAATATTGAAGATCCAAAAGTCTAGAAAGTTTATAACTTTTTAACATGGGAACTAGAAAAAGTAGTGCATATGGGGAAAGGTAATTTTGTCATCTCAGTGGATGATTTGCAATTAAAAAGAGACTAAAAAGTTCTTTGTGCTGTTGATCATCATGAGGACTAATAAGTGATTGTTAATTGTAATTATACAGGCACTTGCTGAGGAAGCCAAGGCCAGATATGACAAGGCTGTATTTAAAGTGATTGATATGGTGAGTTATTTTAAGATGATTTTTAGAAGTATGCAAAGTAAAGTGAAGTTGTTGATTATGGGAATCACGAGTTTGCTGTTTCTGATACGTTAAATGGATGAATTCTAGGATGATTATGCGGCTGATGATGAAGAGTATGAAGAGAAATTGAAGAAAGAAACTTTGGCTTTCTTTTTCTTGGCCACGTAAGTTTGAAGTTTCAACTTTGTATAATTTTTCCCGAAATGATCTGTTTATCTTTGCTTTGTGGTTTACTTGCATATGTGCATGTAGTTAGTAACTCGTTAATCCTTGGTTGATTATAGATATGGAGATGGTGAACCAACTGATAACGCTGCCAGATTCTATAAATGGTTTGTGGAGGTAAGTGTAATTGATTGATTAAGTCAATCTAACATCTTTTAAAATTTATGAAGTTTTGTTGCATCTCAGCTTAACCGGTGTCCTGTTGTTTTGTGAAGGGAAAAGAGAGGGGCGACTACTTTAAAAATCTTCAGTATGGAGTATTTGGCCTTGGTAACCGACAATACGAGCATTTCAACAAGGTCTGAGTTTAATTATTGTTCTAGCACAGTAAACTTTTGCTGTTGATATATTTTACGAAATTCATGGAATGCCACTAATATGGCAGCTGTCTAACGCGAACCTCTTTGTCCTAATTTATTGGTTGACAGATTGCTAATGTTGTGGATGAACTTCTAGCTGAGCAAGGTAGCATTTTCTTTTGATTCTTTATCTTCTCAATATGAAATATTGCTAGCTGTTGTCCTCTAGTTGGATTTCAGTCACTGGCAGTAAAGCATGGGATTCTCCCAATCTTAGTATTGAGTATTTTAAATGTAAAAAAACAGGTTTTAAAATAAGCTAGTTAATGGAATTACTTATTTACATTCAGAAAAATAAAGCTGTAGAAAACTTTCTCATTGGGTTCAAGAATGATGGCTTCTAGAGTGTTACACTCTTTTCATCATTGAATTTGATTATCCGGTTACATGCTAAATTGTATAAACTGCAGGTGGACAGAGGCTTGTTCCTGTGGGTCTGGGAGATGATGACCAATGCATTGAAGATGATTTTGCTGCATGGTATGCATACAATAACTTCTCTTATCATAATAGGAGTTCCCTGTTGTTTCTGCATATTTGTGTGATCATATCAAAAGCATAATTATATGAATGGTGTAGGCGTGACCTAGTGTGGCCCGAACTGGATAAGCTTCTTACGGATGGGGATGATGCAACTACTGTTGCAACTCCATATACTGCTGCAGTTTTGGAATATAGAGTTGTTATCCATGAAAAGTCCAACTTGGACAATGAGTTGAGTAACGCAAATGGTCATGCAAATGGACACGCCGTGATTGATGCACAACATCCTTGCAGGTAGTTATCCTGCTCGTCCTACTTTGTCAGTCTCTGGGCTTCAGTCTGCGTGTATCCTCTGTTCGGTTCTGATTTTGCCTCCATTGGCCTCTATATCTGCAGTGCTAATGTTGCTGTAAGAAAGGAGCTTCATACTCCTGCTTCTGATCGTTCTTGCACTCATCTGGAGTTTGACATTTCTGGCACTGGACTTGTGTAAGTGCTGTTTAAGTCATTCACTGTATGATGGCTTTTGTTTTTCTTTCAAGAATTGTAGATGTATATAATGTGCAGTCCTAAAATGCTGTAGTAGGGCACTCAATTAATGACTAATCATAGAAGTTTCTTTTGTGTCGAAAATTATTTGACATGAAATAAATTATCTGAAGCCACGTGACAATGTTGTCATTAAGATTGGTTCTTGTTCATGTTTCCTTTAAAGGTTCATGTGTTTCTCAGGTATGAAACTGGAGATCATGTTGGTGTGTGCTGTGAAAATTTGATTGAAACCGTGGAGGAAGCTGAAAGTTTACTAAATATATCACCGGACACTTTCTTCTCCATTCACATTGATAAAGAGGACGGCACACCACTTGGTGGAAGCTCATTGCCATCTCCCTTCCCTCCTTGCACTTTAAGAACAGCCCTGACTAAGTACGCTGATCTTTTGAGTTCTCCTAAAAAGGTAACTTGTTTTCCGAACTCAACATTCCTTGTATTTTTCTGTGAGCTATGAAGTACTTATGCTTGGTTGCATGTCTTGCAGTCTGCTTTACTTGCTCTAGCAGCATGTGCTTCTGATCCAAAAGAAGCTGATCGATTAAGATATCTTGCATCACCAGCTGGAAAGGTGTGGACTTTTTGCATTGTACTTTGATTTACTGGAGCTTAGTTTCCTTATTCTCATGGCCTTGTTTAATCTATCTTTTCAGGAAGAATATGCTCAGTGGATAGTTGCGAGTCAGAGAAGCCTTCTTGAAGTCATGGCTGAATTTCCTTCAGCCAAGCCTTCAGTCGGAGTTTTCTTCGCTTCCGTTGCTCCCCGCCTACAACCAAGATTCTACTCTATCTCATCATCTCCTAGGTGAGTAGCTTTCTGCAGTTTTAAAATTATGAAAGTAATAAGGTAGAGTTAGAGAGCTTGTTCTAATATATCAGGTCGAAAGGTACACACTAAATTTTACCATTTACATGCTATAATGGGTGATGCAAAATGAGGGTTGAAGACCTCTGTTTTAGAGATATTGTTGGAATATTATGTTCGTATTTTCTTAGGAGTTAGGTTCTCATTAGTTCATTGAATGTAGTACTAGGTACTTTTGATAACATCAGACATATGTTGACTGACTACAATATATCTATGTGATGTTTGTTCTGCCATCTCATACGTCAAGGAAAACAAAAGATTGCTTCTACATCTTTCTGTCCATTTGATTTGACGAATTACAGAACATGACCTTGTGATCTACATTTACCTGCAGGATGGCGCCATCAAGAATACATGTTACATGTGCACTAGTTCACGACAAACTGCCAACTGGACGGGTACACAAGGGTGTGTGCTCAACATGGATGAAGGTATTTATTAGACAAAGTGTGAATTTTTGTGACACATTCATATAAATTATTAAATAACTCTCAAAGAACCATTTGACCGGTTTAACATTGTGCATTTACCCAGATGGAGACTTATTTGTTGCAGCTTTAAGCCTAGTTTATTAAGAGTCATTGAACTAGACATAGTGATCCTTGCATATCTCTCAAAATTACTTAGATTCTTATATGGTAAGGTATGGTAGCTTTTGTCTCATTCTGTTTTCATTGTGTCCCTCTTTCAGAATGCTGTCCCACGAGAAGAAAGCCATTCTTGCTCCACAGCACCCATTTTTGTTAGGCAGTCAAACTTCAAACTGCCAGCAGATAACAAAGTTCCAATCATAATGATTGGCCCTGGTACTGGATTGGCACCTTTCAGGGGTTTCCTCCAGGAAAGATTAGCTCTGAAGCAAGAAGGTGCTGAGCTTGGTCCTGCAGTGTTATTTTTCGGATGCAGGAACAGCAAAATGGTTAGTATTTAACTGGTCATGAGTATTTCAGTGCAAGTTCACCCACTCAAGCACAGAGCAAATATCTGCTGGAATTATATTGAGATATTCACAATAATATGGCTACATTGAATCCATTTAACTCTTCTGCTTCATATCTGCAGGACTACATCTATCAGGAAGAGTTAAACAATTTCCTTGAGGCCGGTGCACTTTCTGAGCTAGTTGTTGCTTTCTCACGTGAAGGACCTACCAAACAATACGTGCAACATAAAATGACAGAGAAGGTATGCAGTGGAATCTACCCTTTGGTTCTGGTTCAAGGAGAATTTATGTTACGCAATTGTTGTTTTGAGATGTCACTAAACTATTTTTTTGTGTCTAGGCTGCGGATATCTGGAACATGATTTCTCAGGGAGGATACGTATATGTCTGTGGTGATGCAAAAGGCATGGCTAGGGATGTCCATCGGACTCTTCACACTATCGCGCAAGATCAGGTAAAACTTCTCAATAACATTCTATTTTTCTTGCGATGTCTCTATTTTGGTGCCTGCCATTGGGTTGTCTGGTACCTAGTCTTCCTCCTTTCCATATTTAATTCTTTAGTCATTAGTCATTTCTCTTGAAAGGTTTCTTATTTCTTGAGATCTCCATCACTGCTTACAACTCACAATATTTGTATATGTTCCATGTGGTTGCATTACTGGCGTGGCATTTTAAGGCACACAACTACAAGCCAGATGTTGACAGATAGTTTAGCATGGTCTGTGGGGCAGGTCCCCTAATAGGGTGTTTGACAATGACAGTTATTTCCCACCAAAATCATAGTTTTCCCTCACCTACAAACTAAACAAACAGATACTTTTAGACATGTGCGAGTATATATGGTGCAAAACATTTGCCTAGATTGAAATTACAACTATTGCTCTTTTATCTTCAGGGATCACTTGACAGCACTAAGGCTGAGGGCATGGTGAAGAACTTGCAAACTACAGGAAGATATCTGCGTGATGTGTGGTGATAGTCTGTTTGGATCAATTATTGCTTGTATTATGCAAAGCCAATTGTGATTAGAGAAATATATAGGAAGACAACATGCAAAGAACAATCAGTCTTTTATAACAGGGAAAACAAGTGTTCGTCTTGTCGTCACAGTAATACGTTTGTATGATTCTTTTTTACTCTTGGATGGGAAGGATTTTTTGGTTCATGTAATTTATATATATAAGATGAATAATTATGTTAGGAGTATTAATTTTAGGTAGTATTTATCAGAGCTTGTAATTTCCCTAAAGAACCAGCAATATGGTTCAGACATCAGTGAATGCTATCGATTGATTTTGAACTGACTTAAGATCCTCTTTTCTTGCACTAGAGTAGAGTACATTTCCAAACATTCTATTTATTTCAAAATTGTCTGAAAGGGTACTTCTAAAAGTTAATAAGAGTGCTCGCCGCCGGGTGTTTGTTCACTGTATTGACCTAAGGCATGTCGTCATTTAAAGAATAATATTCAGCAACATACCAGTATGGTTTCACATGTGTAGACAACTTCAAGAAAACGTGATATTGGTATATCGTTTTTTACAAGGAGTCATTTCGAGTATTTGGGCTAAAGGAAAAAAGAAGAAAACAAAAATAATTAAAAGTTGAATTAATGACCATAAATGATTTTTCATATCCAAATAAGTAACATTTCAAAATTCAGAAAATTTAGCAAACCATTCTACACCAAGTAGTAAAATATCTATTGGACAAAAAATTAGTAGGAAAAACAATTATCTAGGGATATTCAATATGTGTATTGATGGAGGTTGGAAAATGGGGCGCAGGTAGAAGTTAGCTCTGACACTAAACAAATAGTGATATACTAGGAGAAATGCGTTTCGTCCACGAATTTGCAAAAGGTGTGGCATGTGCTTCACCACGTGGCAAGTTGGAACTCTTTTGGAATGCGTTAGTGAATCAGAGTTTATTATTTATCGATTTCTTAATTGATACTTCCCGTTTTATATTATTTAATTTTTTGATTGTTTTCATGCACACCTTTTTACATTCATTAGGGTGGTTATTTACTAAATTAATCTTTATCTTTTTTAAATTCTCATAAAAAATTATGAGAACTTTTAAAAAATGTGTTTAGTTCATTTATTGACAAGGATAATTTTGAAAAGTAAAAATTAATACCATCTTGGTTTATGAAAGACCCAATTATTTTGGATCAAAGAAAAAATATTAAAAGATCATATGAAATGGACCGAATGGAGTATTATAGAATTATAGATTAAACTTTCTGCACTTAAATATTTTGTAGATTATTTTTGCGAAGATATTATTGTTTCACTTATGTGAGAAAAAAGAAATCTAAGTTATGAAACCCAAATCACTACAATTAAAGTGTAAAGTTAGCATGTCTAAAAACATTATGTTCTATAATTTGCTCCAAACTATACTCAAAACACTAGTCACTGACTCACTTCATCTAAAGAAGTGGATTACTGCATATAATTTAGGAACTAACACGAGATACTTATTTGTTGGATTAAAGAACAGCTCTATTGACTATCTACATATATTGCGACAGAGTGGGCAAAGAATGTGGCTTGTGCATCCCCACGTGCTAAAAGAGTCGCATTCAAATTCATTGCCATAGCCCATACTTGTACAGAAATAAATAATTTATTTCTAAGTTGAGAATATTTTGTAGATTCTGTTAAGTAACGTGTGGCATGATTTTCACCACACTTCAAAATTGACACGCCCAAGTGATTTTTCAAACAATAAAAAGATGAAGAAGAAAGAAGAGAAGTCTTTAAATAAATGGTTACGTGATTTATATCCACAAAAATCTATAGCTCAAAGAGTTGGGATTATTGGTGAGATAAAGACTCTGCCAGATATCAATGGAAGGGGGTAGGGGATAGGGGGTAGGTGGGGCTTAAAATAAATGGACGGTAAGGTAAGAGACGACTGGTAGCTAGTAGACATCAGATGTGAGCCATCCAACTATATTTGAATATGGACATTTTCATCAACTACATTAATAATGTTGTGGCCATTCAATAATTTACTAAATTCACTCTTATAATAGTAGAGAATAACTGAATAAGCAACAACACTAAGGGGTCGTTCGGTTTGAGTTTCTTTTTACGCGGGTATTAATTATTAATGCGGGTATTAATAATATGAGTATTAATAATGTGTGTGTTAATAATGTAGGTATTGATAATGCGGGTATTAGTTATGTGGGGTTTAATAATGTGGGTATTATATTATAACGTAGAGATTATTTGTTGAATCAATGATATTTTACAAATTAACAAAAAAATATTATTAGTTAAAATATTTATTTACTCCTTAAATAAAATTTAGAAATATCCTTATTATTATGAGGGTTAATTTTGTCATTTTAAATTTTAATACCTGCATTATTAATACCCACATTATTAATACCACCTTCTACCTCGCATAAAATAATACATAGATTCCCGCATTAATAATGCGGGTATTAATAATGCGGAATATACAAAAACGCAACCAAACGTTGCACTAATTTTATGTGGGTATTAAAATTTCACAAAAACCAACCGAACGCTGCGCTAAATTAACGCTAAGTTTTGTGCGGGTATTAATAGTTAATACGTCATACCGAACGACCCCTAATTGTATTGTTGCAACAACATAACGACAAGAATAATGCCTCAACGGCTTCTCTTGTTTATTTCTTCGTCTTGTTAATTACTCCATCCGTTTCAAAATGGTTGTCATAGTTCGGATTTCGAGAGTCAAACGAGTTTAATTTTGACCGTAATATTTTTATATATCTTTTAAATATTTTAAATTATTAATTATTGTGACTTATAGTACTTTTTATGTAGTTTCTAAATATATAAATATCGTTACAAAAATTTAAAGATTATATGTTTAAATTTACGGTCAAAATGAAGTCGTTTGACTTTCAAAATTCGAACTATGACAACTATTTTGGAACGGAGAGAGTAATAAATGTTATTCACTTGGGGAGATAGTGACTTTCAGGAGATAGTGATAGGAAATTCAATACCAAAATTATGAAAATTTGGAATTGGCGACCACTTTAGAAAGGTCTGGAAACTTTCCCACGTTTTAGGTTAGCACCAAACCAGCACAGCGTGGGAGAACAGGGGCCTCACCAGCAAATTGTGGCAGTTTTAGCAAAACGTGTACCCAATTTCCTTTTCTTGGTTAAATTTTGCAGTACCCTAATATCTTACCCAAGATCTTACTTTATATTTATGTTTGTACGCTTTTTGTTTTTGAAACATTTTAATATATACACGTTTTCGTGATAGAAAAGAAACCAACGCTGATAGAAGATTAATGTACACCAAAAGGCTGAATAGATATATTTAAGTGTAATAACCTAGAAATGTTTTCTTCCTGAAGTAAATATCTGAAATTTAGAGCTGTTTTCTGTGTCTAACCAACAACAAATAAAATCGGCTCATCAATGTCAAATCATCTACTTTTGATTTATGAAAATGATATTTTATGCTTAGAAGTTAATCCTTAAATAGTTATATTTTACTTCATATAGAATCTTTAGGTTTTACCATTCTTATATAATAATGTATTCTACTTGAAATTTTAAGATTATGCTTTTAAAAGTCAAAAGTAATTAAATATAGGCCTTGACCTTTTCCAATCTCAATTCTGTAAATAAAGAATTGTTGTAAATGGGCGAAGTGTACAAACAATCGATAGGGCTATTGTTTATCACTTAGCAAGTACTTATATTATCAGTATGCTTAATGTTTTGAACTAAAACTGAGTTTTAGTGGCAGCGCCGTCGCCGAACCCCTTCCCGGCTTTCCCTACTGCCGCCGCCAGAGAAATTGGTGCAGGAGGAACTTTGAACAAAATTTTATTTTAGAGTCGTTGCTCAAATTTGGTTTTTTTTTTTTTCCGTTTAAATATGGTATTTTCTAGTCAAATTTAATATTTTTCATTCATATCTGATGTTTTTGGCTCAAAAATGTATTGGTACTCAAATCATATGGGGAAAGGACAATTATTCTGCGCTAAAATATAGTGAATGGGGTTGCCAATTCATGAAAAGTTGTGTTTGAAATGATCAGTGGAAGAAAGAATAGTGAGATGCTCATGCTCTCATTGGACGTGACAATCAGTTACAGTTGGTAAACTAATTAAGAGAAGAATTTGATTTCATCACTGAATTGAATTGGGCTTCATCCCTTCGACCTAATTTGTGTTTTTCAGTCAGATCTGATGTTTTCCTGTCAGATATGATATTTCTCCGGCCAAATCCGATACCTTTTTATTTTATTGCTCAGTATATTTGTCTTTGCATTGTATATATCTGTTTCTGCAACTATATTTTTTCTAGCGTTTCTTCTTGAATCTACACTGTTTCTGAACTATTTTCACGTTTCCGCATTATTTCTAAACTTTTTCTTTACAAGTTCTGCAATATTTTCTGCACTATTTTCTACACTATTTCTGCTCGTATTATGACCACTTATATTATATCTATATTGTTTTTACACTTTTCTTGATTGTTTCTGACCGCTTCTGTAGATTGCTGGCGGTGCAGGGCGGCAGGCGGCCGAGGAGGTAGAGGGAGAGGAATAGCAGATGAAGGCTAGGATTTTTTTATTTTTCTAGCAACTTGTATATTAGCAATATTATTATATTTTATAATATTAATAATATTGCTAATAGTTTGTAATAGAGGATATACAAAAGAGTCCTTTGAAATAATAACATGCCCACAGGAGAATTACAGATCTATGACACCCGACAACCGACGACAATGGTTTGCCTAACTGTCCCCGTTTAAAATGGTTTGCAAGTATGGCATCCACTAATTTTAAGTAAGTGATGCCTTTGTGGTAGCACTTGACCTTTTATTTCTTTCGACATTCTCCCATATAACTTGAAGTGCTGACCCACAGACAAAAATACCCTTATGAAATATCAGATTGACGCCCGCATCCCGCCATCCCTTTCTAATAAGTGTTGTCTCCTAGGTAGCACTTGACCTTTTATCTCTTTCAACATTCTCCAAAATAACCTGAAGTAAGTGTTGCCCCCCTCCAAGATAACTTGAAGTGTTGCCTTGACAGCACTTGTCTATTTAATCTCTTTACATGCAGCACTTGCCCTTTATATTTTTCGAAAAGGCAGCACTTGTCGATTTATAACTTGAAGTGCTGCCTCCATAGCCACTTGCCTCTTTAATCTCTTCGCAGGCAGCACTTGCCCTTTATATTTTTCGAAGAGGTAGTACTTGTCAATTTATAACTTGAAGTGTTGTCCCCGAGGCCATTTTGCTAAACCATTCTTAAGTAGGAAAAAAAACTCATAACCAGGGATAAGGGGTACATGTGGTGAAATTTTTTGCATGCCTACCGATAGTAGGGGAATTTACAAAACTATGACACCTTAGGCAATGGTTTGTCTTATTGACCTCACTTAATGTGGTTTTACAAGAATAACCTCACTAACTTGACAAGTGCACCCACGGAGGTAGCACTTGACTTTTTATCTCTGTCAACATTCTCCCCATATAACTTGAAGTGCCGCCTTGCAGGCAGCATTTGCAATTTACACTTGAAGTGTTTCTCCCGAGGGAACACTTGTAAATTTATAATGTGGAGTGTTGTCTACCGAGACCATTGTGTTAAACCATTCTTAAGTGGGGGCAAAAAACCATAACCAAGGATAAGGGGTACATGTAGTGAAATTCTTTGCAGGTAGTAGTCGTAAAAATTTCATCCACATGCCACTTTTACCAGTGGTATTTAGTTTGAAGCCACTTTTTTTATTAGTTTCACATGAAAGACCACTTTTTGGAATTTCAATCTTTATGGGCTGAAGTTCAAACCTTGTGGGTTGAAGGGCCGAACTTTTAGACATATATGCATAAACTTCAACCCTTGTGGTGGGTTGAAGTTGAACTTCAATCCTGATAAAGTTCAGCCCACAAGGGTTGGAGTTCCAAAAAAAGGCCTCTCATGCAAAATCAATAAAAAAAGGCCTCAGGGCAAAGACTACTGGTAAAAGTGGTCTGTCATGCACTCTTCCCGTAGCAGACAGAATAATTCATCAGAGGTCCTTATTTATGGGCAACGTTTAGATTTTGTCATTACTTAAAAAATTTGTGCAACAATAGTTCAAATTGTAAAATTCAAACGTGCACGCTGAAAGCTATAAACAATTCTGTCATATGTTTCGATGGATCTTCAAAAATTTCAATTGTTCACAAATTTTGTCTAATCCTCAATATTTGTGGATGTTGTTTAAAACTTATATTTGGCGATATCCGCGTGCTTTATCAACCTTTATACACTGTAATGTAGAAATAAATAATTTTTTATCATATAATAGATTATATGATTATTACAGCAATATTTGGAAAAACCTTCTTAATCCTTAGTAGAAGAACACACATGCATTTTGGGTACTTAGAACCTTCCTTCTTTTGTAGAGAGTATACATACCTAAACACTCAGCTTGGGGATTTACTTGTATTGCCCTAGCAATACAAGTCAGCAGGTTGTGAAGTTAGTTTTAGTTTAACTCAGTTATTCTTTTATATAAATGAGGGTACATCCAGTGTTTAAGGCAATGAAGTAGTACATGTTTTATCTTTTTTTTTTTTTCCACATTGCTAGCTTCCTCATTTTGTTTGCTCCAAAAGAAAAAGAAAAGGGAGAAAACATATAGTTTGGGCTGGGAAATGGTCCAAAATCAAAAGTAAAGTTTTTACATAAATTATTTTAATTGTAACTACTTTTTAAAATTTTTATCACATGTAGCTACTTAAGGCTGGAGTTGAGGCCAACTTCAGTTCTTTTGGTATGAAGTTGGTTTCTTTATTCTGAAGTTGAAGTTGAAGTTGAACTTCAGACTTGAGCTTCAGTCTCGAGTGGTGTACGTTAAATGTTTTGGTAAAAATAGTTGTGCCTTTAATGACACTGGGCAAATAGGCTATTTGTGCATTTGCCAATATGCTTGGAGTCCAACTTTTTGCATGAGCTAGATAGAGCCGGCGTTGTTGTCACACTTTTGACCCTGTTAAGAAATCTATTACTACATTGTGTAGCCGCGCTATCATTCCTAGAAATCGCCAGAAGTTACTATGCGGAAACTCTTGGCGATAGAGGTGCCCTGGTACGGTACGGTATTTAACAATTCGGTTCGATAATTTTGGTATTCGGTTTTTAAATATGACATACCATTACCATACGCAAACTAATTCGATATGGTTCAGTATTTTCATGTTCGGTTTCGATAATCGGTACGGTAGGTTGATAACCGAAGTTTGCTTGACTTAGGCTTACATAATATAATAGATATATATATATATATATATATATATATATATATATATATATATATATATTATAAAGAAATACGAAAAGAACAAAGAAACTTTATATGACAATTAAAAAAGAAACTTCACAATGCGTTATCACAAAATACAAAAAGGTCAGAAAACATGTACAAAAATTTCAAAGTACAAATAACACTAGCCAAAATCTGAACTTAAACACCATCTTACTACTACACATGAGTATACAAAAATTTTATTCATTCTCTAATTTAGGATTTTATTAGCTCATATTTAGATTAATTAAAATATATATATATGAGCTATCAAAATACCGATAATAAAGTAAAAATATTTTGGTTCAGTACGATAATTCAATATTTTTATCATACTATGGGCAGGCTAACACCCAGTTGCTGCTGTTGGTAAAGATCCGGAGATCATCAGGAGTTTTTCCTGATGGACCAAAAATGTAAAAGAAAATTCATGGGGGGCCAAAACAGTGACGAGACCCCACATGTCTTTATTTTCTGTATATCTCCCGTAGACTCTTTATTTCCAGAAACCGCAGACGAAGAAACCTATAGACTTCCCGAAGCAATTCAGAATTCTACCACTAATAATTTTTTTCAAAATGCCACATTTTGAGTAAAGAAAAGACAAAAGTAGATACTACTACATAATTGAAGCATTTAGGACTGTTTTATCAGGGGCCCATCGACATGATATCTTTGGTTGGGAAATGGACATTATTTTAGCGACAACTTAAAGATTATAGAGATTAGGGACTTGTTTTATATTTATGGTCTTATGGAGATGTTTTAACGTAAAAATTTCGCCCAGAGACCACTTTTAACACTGGTATTTAGTTTGAGGCCACGTTTTTCAGTGACTTTACACTAGAGGCCACTTTTGTGGCAGTACACTAAACGGGACATATTTAAAAGTCCAAATTACCCTTCATCTTTTCTGAATTGACAGGAGTTTTTAAAACCCTTCTCTTCATTTTAACCGTTCATTTCATGCATTTTAACCCTTCTTCTTCACTGAATCTTCATACAAAAATCACCTTCAAACGTAGAATAGTTAACGAACTGAATTTTAGTTGCATTGCATTACGTACGTTGAATTACATTTCTCTCTTCACCTTTGCATTTTCGCAGGTATAACATTTCTCTCTTTTCATATACTACTTTTTTTGTATTTTTTGTTGTTGTATTTTTTGTGAAATATGTTGTTGTTAAGTTAAGTAACGTTATTTAAGTTTAAATTTGTATGTTTTTTGCGTATTTAGTAGTTAATTTTTATTCAAGTTCAAGTGTGTGTGTATTAAAGTTATGTGTGTGTGCGTGTCTCTGTGATCGCCGTGTGTGTGTGCGTGTGTGTGTGTTTGTGTGTGTGATTGATTGAAGTTATGTTTGTGTGTGTGATGGACTGAAGTTCCACTAGGACTGAACTTCTGTCTCCAGTGATTGAAGTTTATTCCTAGTGGACTGAAGTCCTCCACCCCTCCCCAATGCGTGTGACTCAGTGTGTGTGTGTGTGTGTTTGTATGTGTTTGTGTGTGTTTGTGTGTAGTGGACGGAACTTCTGTCTCTCTGTGTGTCTGTGTGTGTGTGTGAGACACATACTGTGTGAGACACATACTGTGTGTGTCTGTGTGTGTGTGTGGACTGAACTTCACTGAAGCGCTCGCTTCATGCTTCAGTCGCTTCACGCTTCAGCACATGAAGCGTGCGCTTCATTGAACACGGTTGGAATAGTGCAGCTTCCAGTTTTGACTTATCTTTCCAATCTGTGAAGGAATATCTTCACTTTCTGATTGCACATTATAGGCAGAAGGACCAGTTTTTCTTTTTTTTTGTAATCTTGAGGGTAGGCATTTAGTTTCCAGCCGCCATTTAGTCAGTTTGCAGAAATCACAGTAGAATTTCTTTGCCTGTCTCTTGAAGTTTTGATTTCCCTGGTTACCTCTGACCTTAGTGTACATTGCACCCTGATTCAAGTTGCCTATAGCTGGTGCAGCACCAAGAACTTATGTATGTGTGTATGCTCAGTCCACATAGGACAGATGTTCATTCCTAGTGGACTGAAGCCTATCGCCCATATGTGTGTGACTCAGTGTGTGCTCTCAACCTACTATTATTATACTTCTGTCTCCAAAGAATGAACTTCTGTGTGCGTGCGTGTGTCTGTGTGTATTCTCAAACCTTTATTTTTGTTTATTTTGTATGTGTGACTGATAGTTTTTTTTTATTGTTAGCTTTTTGCAATATGGATGCTGGAATGGAAGGTAATCTAGTGTATCCATTTGACCGCTGGTTCAACATGAATTCATATTGGCAAGGGGAGCACAATTTGGATAATATCATTTCAAATTTCAGTAAAGCACAGCGTAAGAAGCTTTCAGATGGTGTGTTTGGAAGCTTTCTGAAGTTGCAGTCGTACAAAACTTCTATGAGGTTACTGCATTGTTTATTATTGTCACGTATTGTGAGCAGTGATCCGAATAGATCAAGTTTTAATATTTTTGGTCATGTCATCCATTTTGGTCCGGAAGAATATCATGTTTACACTGGTTTGAGGTTTTCTGCAAACCGTGAGGAATTGTTTGATGGACCTGCTATAAATATGGGTCAGAGGCTTCTGAAGCAGTACTTTCGTGGCAAAAGCAATCTTCAGGTGTCAGACGTTCGTAAATTTTTAGTATCAATGAGCACGGCATCTGTGGTTGATGAAGATGATGCAGTGAAGATTGAAGAGTTTTATATTTTGCAGTCAATCATTTTGTGTTCTAACAAAAAAACAAGCTTGGTTGAAGTGGCATTACTTGGATATCATTGACAATGAGGATCTGTGTAGAGTTTATCCTTGGGGCAGTGCGGGTTTTGAAGCACTAGTTAACTCTGCAATGAGACCTCTCAAAAGTGGTGTAAATTACTATGTGCTGGGATTTCCGTTTGTGTTATGCGCTTGGTTTCTGGATTTATTTCCAACACTTCGTTCTAACTTTTGTACATATAATGGTCATGGCTTCCCAAGGATGGTTAGGTTTATTAGTTTCAAAAATCCTCAGTATAACACTTTGGTTGATCAGTATTTTCATAATGTAAATATAAGTTTCTATATCTGTATCTGTGTGTGTGTGTGTGTGTGTGGTTGCTCAAGTTCTTTACCCTCATGGGACTTGAATTTCTATCCTAATGTACTGAACTTCTTCATCCTTACTGAAGTTCTATCATTATGTACTGAACTTCTCTTCCATGTATGTATCTGTCCTCATGGACTGAACTTTTAAAATAGTACCAATTAAAGTTCAGTCCATGAGGACAAAACTTCTATTTCTGCATATAAAACTTTTATTCTTTTTTTTACTGTGGTGCTAATATATTTCTCATGGTTTTTTTTATAGAGTTTTGACAAATTTAAAATGGTTCCAATTGTTCTGTCTGAGGAAGAAAAAAGGTCGGTGGAATTGAATGTGACAGAAGCAGGTCCTGATGTACCTGTTGTTGCATGTAAACTTTTAAAAGGAAAAGAAGTTGTTGAAGATAGTGAGGATACGTGTGATGATTTTGAGGTTGGTGGGGCTCAGATATATCATGGTGGTGCTGAGAGTGAAGATATTGCTGAGACTGAGACTGAGGATGGTGGTGCTGAGAGTGAAGATATTGCTGAGACTGAGGATGGTTCTGATACTGAGGATGGTGGTGGTGAAACTGAGGATGGTGGCGGTGAAACTGAGGATGGTGGTGGTGAGACTGAGGATGATGATCATGTGTGCGAGGATGATGTTGCTGAGACTGAGGATGATGATCATGTGGGTGAGGGTGGTTGTGATAATAGGCAGGATGCTCGACATGTTGTAGAGCTTGATCAAGATTTAGTTAGTGCAATTGTTAAAGTGAATTTTTCAAGTATCAAGTGCATTCATCTTTTTTTGTTTTTATTTTAATTGAATATTTTTATCAGTTCTATTGATTTTTTATTTTTATTTTTGCAGAAGGTGAATATAAAATTCCGGAAGAGGATGCGTAGTCAGCGACGGCGCATAAGGGAGTATATTCGTGGTGTAGATAACAAGGTTCGTTGTGTAGATGACAAGGTTCGTTGTGTAGATAACAAGGTTGATTGTGTTTTGGATTTTATGAAGAAGTTTGCTAAGAATTTTGAGGAAAAGGAAGGAAGTTGGAGGAAAGATGTTAGTGGAAGAAGGGGCAAGGAACAATCTGGCAGCTTTCGTAATTCCTTAAATTTGTATTCATGTGGAGGCAATGCTAGTGATGGAAGGAAGAGAAAGTCTTCTCCAGATGTAAGAAAAGACTTCAGTCATGGCGCTGTATCCGGGAAATCAAAATCTCCTTCAGATGACAGACAAGACTCCAGTGAACGCAGTGTAGTTAGGAAATCAAAAAGCTGTTCAGATGTAAGAAAAGAAGTTAGTGGTGGTGGTGCAGGTCTAAATTCAGCTATACAATTGCATGCAGCGTCGCAAGGTGTGTTTGTCGATGAAACTCCTAGACAAATTCATGAAAATATTGATAGTGAATTAGACATGTTTGGTGAGTTGACTGCGGCACAGAAGGAGGTCCTTGAAATTCAATTGCAATTTATAAGTGGAGAGCTTGATTTGTCGACACCTCGCTTGCTCCGTCATGATATGCTTGTGGAGAAATCAGGTACAACTTCTACACCCATCCAACCAAAAACCTATGAAAGCAAAAGGAAGAAGTTGAAGAAAAATAGTTCACATCCTGATATGCCTACTTTTAATATACTGCCACCGACTCAAGAAAGTGTTAGCGGGGGTTCATGTGATGCTGAAGATACACCAAGAGCTGAAGAAATTCAGCAAGATATGTCGAAAAGTCAGCAGCAGGTTGAACTTGGAAAAGAACAAGGAATAATTCTGCAACAGGAGAGGATTGATGACGTTGAAATGGATAATGTTGCTGTGAGTTATCAAGCAGCAAGAGAAGAACCAGAAGGGCAGTCGGTCAACGAAACAGTAGAAGAAGAGGTGATTTCGCACGGAAAGGAGATGCATGTTGATGTTGTTATGGAGAATGCTGACAGAAGTAACCAAGTTGAAGGAGATGGGGATATGACTGAAGATCAGCATGCTGTTGGCTGTCAGTCAATTGATGAAGCACCCAAAGAAGAGGTTACCACACAGGAACAGGAGATGCCTCTTAAGATTGTTATGGAGAATGCCCAGGCTATTGAGCAAACAAGAAGAGAAGTTGATTTGACTGAACAACAGACTTTTGAAAGTCTTGTGGACAAACAACAGTCAGTCGGTATAGCGGGCAAAGAAGAAGTAATGACTCAGGAACAGGAGAAAGAGGAGCTGAATGAAGAACAGCAGGCTGACAGAATTGTTGTGGGCAAAGGTCAGTCGGTCGATGAAGCAGGTAAACAAGATATGCTTACACAGGAACAGGAGAGGCCTGTCCCGATTGTTAGGGAGATTGCCACGTCAAGTGACCAAGCCCGTGAAAGTACTAAGGTAGAACAGTCGGAGCAGCAAGGTCTTCTGGGCAAAAGGGACCGAAAGCCCAGTCAGTGGTTGCTATCTCCATATGATACCAAAAGGACTAAAAAGAAGACAACTGACTGGAAGGGTAATTACAGACGTAGTTGTCCATTCCACCACTTGAAGATTAGTCCAGCAGTGTTGGAAGAGTTTAAATCTTTTTTGCTATTTCAAAGAAATGACACTAAACTTGACCAGTAAGTCTATTTGTATTTTTTTATGATTTCTTGTCTGTAGTTTTTTAAGTTCAGTGCATAGTGGATGAATTTGTAAACCTATAGTTCAATCCCCTATGGACTGAACTTCTTATCCCATGAGTTCTGCCCCTATGTATCGAAGTTCTGTGCATATGGAGTAAGTTCTGTCTGTAAGAATTGAACCTCAGTCAATAGGCCATGGACTTTTTGTCCACAAGGACGTGCAAAGTTCTGTCCCCTATAAGATTGAACTTCATTGCCTATGATATTCTTAAGTTCATTCCTAATGGAAAAGTAACATGTGTTTTGTATTTTGTATCTTTTTAATTAGGAACAACCGTGCTTGTTATATACGCAATAATGATTACGACAGCGTAATCCATATCTGTTGGAAACAATCAAGCCAGACAAGCAGTGGTTTTTGGAGTTTGTAGATGTTGCCTACCCTTTGACTGATAATGTTAGTGCATATTCTGTTCTTTTGGATTGTTCCGTGTTTGTTATTCTGTGTATTGACTAAACAGGTTCATTTTTTGCAGCATATCGATGTTGCTATGTATTATCTTAGGAAGAGGGCATGCTACCATTTGTTCCGATTTCCTCATACACTGTCAATTACTGATCTTGTTTTTGATAGTTATATGTGCTCTATTTATGAGTCAGAATTCAAAGACAAAAATAAAAGACCAGGTGATGAAATCTGGCTTGACGGTATTGGACAGTATATGTGCGATTACCTTCATGGCTTGGAACGGAGGTGTTCAATCCCCTGGGGTGGAGTTGATAAACTGTATTTTCCGTGCCGATTGCAAGCAGCACCTGGTCAAATGGTGACACATTACTTTTTGGCAGTCTTTGATTTGCACGACAAGAAAATACGTGTATATGATTCCATGGTAAAAAAAAAGAAGCCACCAGCAGAGAAATTCGACCACATCAAGGCTTATGCTGTTGTGCTCCCACATCTTTTCAAGTATGTCAACTTTGGGTCTCTACATGATTCTTTCAAAGACGACAAGTTCAATGCTGCCTATAAAGCTCATTGGGTGCTATCACCGAATCAACTAGATGGGTAAGTCTTTTCATTTTTGTGCAAGTTTTAGTGCAAATTTGATATAATTGACTGAACTTATAACTCTCTGCCTACTTATGTCTTACTCTTTGTTTTTGTGCCTCATTTTTTAGGACTAATTGTGGCGCTTTTGCAATATGGTATGCTGATCTACTGACCAGAGGTAAAAGTGTTGACAAGGTTAAACCAGATCAAATTCATTGCTACAGGGAGCGGTTTGGTTGTCAGCTTTGGGCTCATGTTCGTGCAAAGGCCAGGGATAGATTTGAGACTCCACCTGAATTTGTTGAACATGATTATGGGGAACATAATGACGACATGTGTCAGTTGTAGATATTTTTGTTTTTATCTTCAGAATTCCTAGTAATATTTTTTGTAAAGTTTTTTGGTGAAGTATGGTGAAACAGATATTTTGTACACATGAACAGATTATTATGCATAGATTTATGTAAATGCCATTTTTGTTGCAGTGAAGTTTTTTACCATTAAGCACTTAAATTTTATTCTCATGGAGTGAACTTTTTTTATACCCCCTATGTGTTGTGTGTGTGTGTGTGTGTGCGCGCGCGCGCGTGTGTGTGCGCGCGTGTGTTCAGTTCACCAGGGATGAATGTCTGTCTCCAATTGATTGAAGTTCACAGGATGGACTGAAGTTTTATCCTTATGACGAAAGTTTTACATCAACTCTGTGTGTGTGTGTCTGTTTTCAGTCCACTAGGGACTTCTGTCTCCAAGGATGGAAATTCAAAACAACAAGGACTGAATTTCTACCACACATAGGTTGGACTTCAATTTATATGCCCTCAATTTCAATCTACAGGGGGGACTGAAGCTTTATCCTCAGAGACAGAAGTATTATCTTCATTGATGGACTGAACTTCTATCATCATTGATTGAACTTTATTACGCTCATTGTGACTGTTCAATATCTATTTCACCTGTTATGGATTGGTTACTTTTGAACTATAAGTTGCAATTTTTAAAATGTTATTGTGCCTTTTGAACTATAAGTTGCAACATTTAGTATTTTATTGTACCTTTTGAACTACAAGTTGCAACTGTTATTGATTTTTTTTCTATAAATACATAACTGACTGTTAATTCTTATCATCTTATTATTTTTAGTATTATCTATTTTGATATTTCTAAACTTCAGGTGCAAGAATGTCTGAAAGTAGTGTAAATCAACCACTACAAGCAGAACAATCAGGTGCACCAGGGTTCGGCCCAGTACCAGGATTTGCACCAGTAGCAGTAGGCATTCCAAATAATATACAATGGGAGATTGCAGTCCTAAGGCGTCAGATGCAGGACCAGGAGAGTGCAATACAGGAAATGCGAAATGATATTTTGCATATGCGTAACTTCCAAAGGCTACAAGTGCGAATGATCACCCAGGGTATTGAAGCTATAGCAGCACATGTTCGTTTTGATCTTTCTGCTCTTCCACCACCATCTCCATAACTGAATATGTATGAAGTTTCTATGGTGTAGAGTTTTTTATAAGTTCTGTGCCTATATATGTATCAACAGTTATTAATGTTTAATGTTAATTTTTTACATTTACATATATTCCATGTATAGCAGCCCATGAAAATAGGAGTTCTGTCCATGATGAGTTGTGTTTACTTAAAGACAGATCTTCTAATCGAGTTATTTCAATTTGAAACTTAAAATCCTCATGGGACAGAACTTCAGTCCATGATGATAGAGGTTCTGTTCCATGTTGATTTAAGTTCTATGTTTACTTAAACAAGGAGCTTCTAATCCTCATGGACAGAAGTTCTGTCCATGATGATGCTTCTACTTCAGTTATTTTCAGTTAATAATGAGAGATTCAAATATATAGAACATAATTAGGTTAAACCTGATATATAAAAATAGATATTGTCATAACAAAACAAATAGTACTGCATAAAGGAAAACAACAGACAACTACTAGAATTATTCAATTAAAATTGGATTGTCTGCTGATGCTCCACCATCATCATCATCATCATCATCATCATCACTGCTTAAATCATCATCATCATCATCATCATCATCATCATCATCATCATCATCATCATCATCATCATCATCATCTTCTCCTTCACCAACCTGATTGTTTATAAGAGAAACACCAAAAACAACAGATGGAACACCGTCGATCATTTCGTGCCATAGGTGATCAAAACGAAGCGTTTGACCTATTCTGAAGCCTTTCTTAATAAGCATAGCCTTCCAACCGTTACACAGCCTTGCGTGCCTCCCAACTTTGAAGTTCATCAAATGTACATCATCATCTCCATCGTCACAAATTATGCATGCCAGTCCATTTATACTTGGCAGCCTCTGCTTCCAATTGTCTGGGAAGATCTAAAAGCAACAATATTTCACAGTTAATAAACAAAATCACAAAAGACTGAAATGTTAAATGAAAAATATAAAAAATACTCTGGTTATTTCTTTTAACATACAAAATCATCTCTATTATAGTAAGAAGATGTTATTTTTTTGTTGAAACTGCCCAGTTCCTCCACGCGGTTGTTTTCATCTGCCATATTTTGTTTTCTGACAAAAAAAACTCTGTAGTATCTATCAGATGAAGAGTGAATAAATTTTGTAGTTTCCTTTAACTGCAAAGGGGGGGTATTTATAGTTAAAAAATCAGTAACTGCCAAGTGGATTGTCTTTTCAGTTTTCTGTACTGTTATGGTTTCTATGGTTCATTAAATATAGTCAAAGAAGTTTATGTTTTCTATGTTGTTACAGTTTCTGTACAATTATGTTTCCTATGGTGTTACAGTTTTCTGTACAGTTATGCTTTTTATGGTTTTACAGAAACTGTACAGTTATGGTTATTAATGGCAGTTTTTGACCTGAACTTCAGTACCCCTCCATTGACTGAACTTCACTAACCAGCTATGGACTGAACTTCACTACCCCTCAATGGGACTGAAATTTCACTGCACTTTATGTATTTTTTTTTATGAATTGCAGTTTTTGACTGAACTTCACTCCCCTTATTGAATGAACTTCAGTACCCACTAATGTACTGACCTTTAGTACCCCCTCATGGACTGAAAAATGCAGTGCAGTTGTTAAATCATACTGGGATTATGTAGTTTTTTTATTAATTGCAGTTTTTTGACTGAATCTTACTCCCCCCTCAGGACTGATATTGCAGTGCACTTGTTAAATCCTACTGGGGTCATGTATTCAGTCAACTGTGTAGTTAAATCCCAGTGGGGACATGTATTTTGTCAGTTGTGTTGGGATAGAACAAAAGAAGAAAGAATCTTCAGCTTTTTCAAACAGTAAAATAAAATGACAACACACAAAAATACAGAATATCTTTTCTATAATTATAGCAATAGAAATAGACCTTACTATTATTGAAGAGAACAACCAAATAATTTTTATTTCTAAGATGGCAGCATTCATTGATGTAGTTTTGACTCAATTCGATACTGAATCAGATCAGTTTGTAAGTTATTCATATAATTTTTGTCTTTAAAAAGTATTATTTTTGTTATTTGTTATTATAAAATAACAGAGTTCTTTTTTTTTGTTGTTGCAAAGGTTTTGCCAGCATTGTTGGCAATTATGCTTCCCTGACGTAATGTTCCGGCAACTGTAATTTGCCGTGGTACTCATTTCCGGATGAATTACCTAAAAGTGGGAAGAGAAAGGTGGTTCTCTAATGGATGGAGGGAGTTTGTCCGTAGTAATAATCTTGTAGTAGGAACTAGGATACTTTTTGGAGTTGTTGAATTCTCAGATCGTGTGGTTTTAAGTGCTACTATTTGGCAGGATGTTACTGAACCTTTAAGTTCCAGTTCTAGTAGTGGGTCTGATGTTGAAGATGCTTGATAAGATAACATCTATGTGTTGTCTGTTATGTTTTGTTGGTAATAAATTGTGAGTTTTATAGTTTTTTTTTTGTTTTTCAAGTTCACCAATGCTGCAACAATGAGTTTGAACTTTGGACTGAAAGTGTTTCGAATTCAAATACTAGTATGAAACTAATTAACATACAGACAGATAAAAAAAATAAACTGCAATGCATTCAGAGTTCGAATACCTTCATTATCTTGAATGTTGGATAAGAAACTATCAGCAATTTGAATATCTTCATTTATTTCTGCACCATCATTCACAGCCAAGCAGTTTCGTGAAACAAAAAGAAGTTAGAAAATCAAATTAGTAGGAGGGATATATTTAGTAAAAGAAAAGTTTATGTATAATGAAGGAATTAGCAGTACTTATATATCCTTGAATAGGGTCGGGCTACTGGAGTATTTATGCATGAGGTTCTATCATGTCCGCTGAGTTTGCATCGACTACATTTGTTTCTTTGGACTCGTACAGCCTCAGCAATCGGGATGTATCTCTTTGTTTTCCTTCTTCCTCGTTGTATTTTGACATTAGGAGTCTCTATCCTCTGGCTTTTCACGGTATCTGGTACAGTCCAAGAGCTTTTGTGCCCTATCATATTCACCTCACCTTGATATGCGTTAAACCAAAACTCTCGTGTATACCATTTTGAGCAGAACTTAGATTTCAGCACGCGTCTTTTCTCAATGCATGCAATTCCATGTACACATGGGAGTTCATCAGTCTGGAATTGAAGACAGTCACAGGTCCTCTTCTTTAAGTCGACGTTGAAGCTTTTTCCTTCATCGTGCACGTTGAATGTTGCTGTACCTGTGGGGAATACCTATTTGAAATGAAAAATAATAACTTTTGTGAGTCAGCACAGATGTTATTTAAAATCAGCTATTAGTACAGTTCATGAGTACAGTTCTAACGGACTGATTGGAGTTCAAATCATATGGACTGAAGTTCAATCCCACAAGGATCGAACTGTCGGTACTTGAACTTGCTTAATGTTATGGACTGAATTTTGTATCAACAAGTATTTTGAACTCCACCCACCAGTGGTTACAAACAGAAGTGCTATCCTCAAAAGGTTGAACTCCCTCCCCCTTTTTTTTTTACTGAAGTACCATTCACAGCCCTGAATTTTCAGTCTATCTTTATTTGTATTTTTTAGACACTATTAGGATTGCATATTTGGCGCTGTATACTTACATTCATTGTGAAGGCCAGTTGAATCTTCTTGTTCAATTCATCTTCTGCCCACCTTGATAAGCTATGAAAAGTCTCTTGAGCAGTAGTTCTTCTTTCACAAAACCATTTCTGCTTCTTAAGAATGATTAAATCCAAAAGGCTTAAAATGGGCAACTCTCTTGCTTCAAGTAATACAGAATTCATCGACTCAACTATATTTGTTGTAAGCATATCATATTGTCGCCTCGGTGAGTAAGATCTAGCCCATCTTTCAGGTGGTTCTTCCATTATGTAGTTGTATGTGTTTCTATCTATTCCCTCTAATTCGGACATGAAATAATGAAAGTCTTCACGCTTATAAGCTCTTGCAGCAGTTTGAAACGGACTTATCACTGTGGTTCTCACGTTATTTTGGTTTAGATTCTTTTCAAAGTGGTAGATGCAGATACCATGGTGGCTATCAGGATAAACTTGTGCAATTCCATGCGCGATTGATTTGTTTCTGTCTGATAGAAACACCAGTTCAGAACGAGTACCTATTGTCCTTCGCAGCTCAGTGAAGAACCAAGTGTAAGCTTCATTATTTTCAGAGTCTGCAATCCCATAAGCTAGAGGGAAGATTTGATTATTTGCATCTTTTGCTACAGCAATGATGAGAACACCTAGATATTTCGCCTTCAGAAATGTCGCGTCTACTGCTATCACTGGTCGACAATACCTCCACCTGTTTATTGATGGCTTGAAAGCAACAAACATATACATAACCCTGAAACATTTTAAAAAATTCTTAGGAAGTTTTCAATTTCCGTATAGCAATCGAACTCACTTTTGAGAAATGCTTACCGATTAAGACTGTCTATCTTTAGATTTGTGTGAGCGCCTGGATTTCTCTCTTTCAGAACATGCAAGTATGAAGGGAGCAGATGATAATGCTCATCAGGCCATCCCCTAATTAATGCGTTTGCTGCTTGAATTGAACGCCATGCCTTGTGATATCCTATTTCAACCCCGTGTATCCTTCTCATTTCGTTGACAATAAATGTTGGTTTAACTTCTGTTCTGTTGTCGCGTATGTTTTCAAGAAAGTATTCACATATCAATGTTGACGTGGCATGTTTTTGATCAGCCTTCTTAACGTCAACGGAGCATGTATGTGTATTCTGAAACTTAATTACCTTAAACAGTGAGGAATCTTTTATCCTTCTTGCTCTGATGTTCCAATCACAGTTTTGATCGATGCATTTCAGTTCATATCTCGTTCTATTTGATCTGATAACCTTGAACTCAAAATGCTCCTTGATTGCCATTTTGACAAAACACTTCATCATGGTTTCTTTGGTGTCAAATGTTGAGTATGCTGCTACATCTTTCGATGATACATCTCCTGTTAATATCATCGCTGGAGATTGTTTCTATTTTACCCTGGACCTTTTCCGTTTGATCCTGGCAGCTGGTGTGCTACTAGGGCATTCAAATGTTGGCACTGGTGACTGAAATTGAGTATTGTTTGGTTGCAGTGTTTCAGCAATGCCAGGCATTTCAAGTGCTAGGTTGGAGTCGATCTGCATTATCAAGCCTCCCTCTTATTGTGGAAGCTCTGTGCACGGAGTATGATTATTTTCAATTGCTTGAATGCAGTCGATCTGCATTATCAGGGTTCCCTCCTGGGGTGAAACTTCTGTACGAGGAGTTTGATTCTCTAGCTTGTCAATCACAAAACGGCTATTCTTGAAAGTCGGATCATTCTTCAACAAAAGCATGCATGTCCTCAGTTCTTCTTCTGTAGTTACAAGCATTCCTCTGCTCGAGTCCATTCTAATATCAAACCATATATTGACAGTGCCTGTGAAATTTGTTGCTTCATAAATCTTGTGCATGAAAGTTTTGAATTCGATCATTTCATTAACGAGCACAAGTTTTGTTTCATGATCCATGTACTTGTAATCTTTTGTCCAATTCCCATTGAAAGCAATAACCAAACAAAGTGTATCCATTCTGCAATGAATAAGTAAACCACAAAAAGAATTGTGTTAGTATGAAGTTCAGTCTTAATAACGATGGCAATAAGTAATCACAAAGTCTTGAGGTTCCTTCTTTCAGTTTATAAAAAGCTTTTTACGGCATGTGGATTGAAGTTCAGTTCATGTGGACTTAAGTTATAGCATAAGGATTGAACCAATGAAGTTCAGTCTTATGAACTGAAGTTCAGTCCTAATGTGCTGGTAATTAACACGGCAATGCCAATAAGTAATCGCAAAGTCTTGAGGTTGCTTTTTTCAGTTTATAAATGAACTTTTCATCCCTTAAGGACTAAAATTCAGTCATAATGAACTGAATTCTAGTTCAAACTTCAGTGGTACTATGCTGATAACACGACAATGGCGATACTGATGTTCAGTCATCAACGGTACATCGAGGTATTAAAACTAGTAAATTTTAAACAAATTTCTCTGAATTCAGTTCACATAGATTGAAACTCAGTCCTAATGCAGCATAACGTAAAATACTAATGAACTGAATTTTAGTTCAAACTTCAGTGCTAGTATGCTTATACTTAACACAAAAAAATGACGATACTGATGTTCAGTCATCAACAGCACATCGAGGTATAAAAACTAGTCAATTTTAAACGAATTTCTCTGAATTCAGTTCACATTGATTGAAACTCAGTCCTAATGAAGCATAACGTAAAATTCAAACATAAAATACTTAATGAATTGAATTTTAGTTCAAACTTCAGTGCTAGTATACTTATACTTAACACAAAAAATGGCGATACTGATGTTCAGTCATCAACGGCACATCGAGGTATAAAAACTAGTAAATTTTAAACGAATTTCTCTGAATTCAGTTCACATTGATTTAAACTCAGTCCTAATGAAGCATAACGTAAAATTCAAACATAAAATACTTAATGAATTGAATTTTAGTTCAAACTTCAGTGCTAGTATGCTTATACTTAACACAAAAAACGGCGATACTGATGTTCAGTCATCAACGGCACATCGAGGTATAAAAACTAGTAAATTTAAAACGAATTTCTCTGAATTCAGTTCACATTGATTGAATTTATTTGAAACTCAGTCGTAATGCAGCATAACGTATAATTCAAACGTAGAATACTTACAATTTTGAAGCAAAACTTGTGAAGAAATTTGAAAAATTGTGATTGGGGCGTGAAGAATTGGTGAAGAGAATTCAGCAGCAGCAGCAGCAGCGACAAAGTATGGAGAATAACGAACTCTTTGTTGTATATATAAAACGTGGGGTAATTTAGTCTTTTTCGTTTTTCATTTATTGTGGGTGTAACTAAAGTGGCCTCAAAGTTAATGTTGTTGACACCCAATTTTGTCCCGAATTTTTTAAAAATTATTAAATTCTGGTAATATTTTTGTAATTAAGGTTTAATTTGAAAATTAAATAAATAAGAAAAGTGCTAAAATTGCAAAATACCACCAATTCTAACCCGCTTGTGCAACCCATTCATTTTTTTTATTAATTGTAAAATTGTGCCAAATCCTCTCCCCCTCTTAAAATCTAGCCTATTTGTGCAAACCCTCACCCATATATATATACCCTTAAACCCTAGCCCCACTCACTACTCCCCTATCATCCTCCTCACAAAACCCTTCATTTTTTTACTCATCCCCACAACAACAAGGATCATTCATTTTCAGCCGAGCCCCTCATTTTTTTTTACTCCCTCACAAATCCATCAGCCGTGCCCTCACCCCTCACTATCTTCTTCCACACAAAAACCATCCCTCTTTGACACCTTAAAAAACCAAAAAAATCAGATCCAAGATATATACATCACCATCCTTACAACTCCCCTCTTTTACTGATCTCCTAGAAGACTCATTTTTTACAAAAGAAAATCGATCAGCCCCACACTCCTTGGGTCATCATCTTCTTCCTCACGACTGCACAAAGCCACGCATATACACGCACAATCGATTAAAAACAGGGGGAAAATGAGGTGGAATAGAACCAGAAACCAGGGAGATCGGGGGTTTTGGGGGTTTCACGTTGTTTGATAGGGGAGTGACTGATTCACGCAAAACCAGTGGGGTCGCCGGCGTATATGTTCACCTGAAAGCAGAGACCAGCGGTGAAAAAGCACCACCACCTCCACCTCCACCAGTGACCTTTTTTTTCTCTGTCGCCATTCTTATGGTGGAATTGAAACTGAAAAAGGAGTTGGTGGGTTGCAGCGACGCCGCCTTGGCGGGTTTGGTGTTGCTCCTCCCAACTTGTTCGCCGATGTCGACTTTTAGCCGGTGGTGCTACGACTCAGTTCCGCCTGTTTTCTGCTTGTGGTTGTTTCTTTGGCTTTTGGCAACACACTGTTAATTCAAAGTGTTGACTCGTTTTTTGGGAATTTTGAGCGCTTATTCAGTTTGTTGTTCCGTTCACAAAATTGTTTGCTTTTGATGTTGCTGAGTAATTACTGTGGTGAACCTGTTTAGGGCTTGGATTAATTGGTTATACAACTTTGAATCTACTAAGCTTAGTGGACAGATATAATGCTATATCAATAGCCTATGAAAACATTTTATTTTTTTGGCTATGGACTGATATTGAACCGATACTATACGGGCCGATGAAAATACCCATGCACGTATTGAGGCCTACACAAGGAATTGACGGACAATAAATTGACGGATTTTGAACACGATACTACACTTGAACCGTCCCGTTCCCGTGTCCCTAAAGCAAAAGGCGATGATGAATGCATTTTAATGCAAAGCAAGTTGAATAGAGTAGTGGATTTGGTGCTTTGGCAGGGCAACACGGCCCGGGCTCCGTGTTTGCAACCGTACCAAATCCCGAGCCTCTATTCGACGCGCCATACAAACCTGATCCTAAAATTTTGCAAAAACCACCCCTTTACTATTATTATTATTATTATTATTATTATTATTATTATTATTATTATTATTATTATTATTATTATTATTATTATTATTATTATTATTATATATTCTATTATTATTATTATTATATATTTTATTATTATTATTATTACTTTATTACTTTATTGTTATTTTATTTTATTAATTATTACACTTTATTATCGTACTAATTTAGTTTAAATTCCCATTTTATTGCGAGGTACATCTTGGCACGAGCAATTCGGGAACGCTTTTTGGCTAACTTCCGTTGCATTGGAGTCGTTTGGATTGAATTCGGACTCGAGCGTTCAGAAATAAGACTTAGAAATTTTAGAAAATCCAAGGCTCCCGCGAGTTGATCATTTCTCGGGTTTTACCTTTAAACTTCGCCTTTCTTTCCTTAGAGATATTTATGCAAATAAATGTGTAGAATCTTTATTTATCAATAATATTTGATTGCTTGGTATATTGCTTTACTTTATGTGCATTTCCTTTTTATTTTTGAAGTCGTTATTTAATTTATTGCAAACTGGGGCAAATTAGCAAAATGCGTGCAAAATTAAAATATTTTTCATAAACAAGTTTTATTTCAATTAATTATTTTAGATAAATTTTCTAGAAAAGCATATTTTGCAAATATTTTGGAAACCTGTCGGATTAACCGTATTTTACGGAATTTCGGAAGTGCCTTAAAAACCTTCTTCCGAAATTAATAAAACCTCTTACCTTTAGAATCTCTGAAAGAAAGACTGTCTTTTTTATAAAAACGGAGTTTTGCGCGCATTTGTTAATTTGGTTCCCTGTTTTCCTTAAATTGGGTGGCGACTCCAAAAACTCCAAAAGAGTTAGCCCATCCTGTCGATATTCCGGAATTTATCCTTTTCGGGTAATTTTTGGGGTTCAACAGCATGGCGACTCCGCTGGGGAGCAATAAAAGTTTTGACCATAAAGGTTTCCAATTGTTTGCAACTAGCATGCCTAATTTATTTGCTTTATTATATCTGTTTGTTTGGTTTGCCTTATAAAGCATATATTGTATTAATTTGTGCATAATCTGCATTTCGTTCATATTTCCTTCCTCATGGAGCCTGTCAATTCTCTTTCACCTCCTCGATTTCATCACGGGGAACCCGCTTGACGGGTAGTTATGCAGGAAGGGCATTGCCCTTACCTCACTCTTTCAAACTTCTTTCGTGTCACCAAAAGTTAGTTCGGGATATTGAGATTGCCTGGTTTTGTCATGGCCAGTTCTACTGCGTTGTGAGGCCAGGTCGATCCCGCATAGGTCGATTCAGCCTCAACCGTTAGCCCACTCTTAGAAGGAGATTAGGTCATGCATGCATATACACCTTAGTTTGGGGGAAGGTTCGGCAGATTTTGTTGGTTTGTGTTTTGGAGATGGCTTGGTGTAGTGAGATCTAAGAGGCGAAGCCCCTGGTGTCTTTAAAAGGATCGGTGGGGTCCCTCTCATGAATGGCTTTGCGTGTGTGCAGGCCTATGTTGATTATCCAGCTGCAACTTTGTAAAAATTAAAGTATGCTTGTCGCATACTAGGAGAGCGAAGCCCTTGTGTCTTTGAATGACCAGTGGGGTCCCTCCTTGAAGACCAGTGCGGTCTTGGCTACCTAGGAAACTGAGAGGCTTGATCAAAGCCGAGGACCAGTGAGGAGCCTTATGAACAAGGTCTGTGCGCCTTGCAAAACCTAGGAAACTGAGAGGCTTGATCAAAGCCGAGGACCAGTGAGGTTTTATTTTGAAAGGCCAATTGGCGCCTTTCGTGATTTGCAGTCTGGTATTGTGGAGGCAGTTGGAAATTTCTCCCTGGATGTTGTAAAGCAATTGGGAATCGTGTTTGGAGGAGTGTCGATGTTTGCAAAAGCTATGGAGGGCTGTTTCGGGTTTTAGGCATTTGGGTTTAGAATTTTGTGCAGATGCTGTGGAGAACATGAGCTGTGTTAAAATGTTAATTGCCTGCCTTGCTTTATTTGCTCAAAATGCGTTAAATACTAGGTGTTGCTTGCTTGTATGCAATCCTATGAATGACATGCAAACTGTCTTAGTTACCCTTTGTGAGGATTCTTTTGTTTTGTTTACTTCTCTATCAAATGTTGGATTTGTGAAGTGGCAGACCATCCACTATACAAAGGTTTCGAGATATGATTGATGGTAGACGCTCTAGCTCATGAACGGTGCAGTACCAGAAGCTAATGGCATTGCTTGAAAGAACTTGGCGATTGAACTTAGTAGCATTGTTTTCAATTTTAATTCAGATTGAGGCCCTGAATTGCATTGTACTTTAAAGCTTATGTTATTCTGAATCAACTCATTTTGAATTTATGAAAGTTGAAATAAAATTCATCGCATTCTTATTATGTTATTTACGCTTGCATTTGTTTCCATTGCAAAATTAAAATTGATAAACTTGCCAAAACTTTGCTTGTGATGTATGGCAAAACAACTGAATAATTTGAAAACGATGCACTGAAAGTTATTGTCTGCGCTCTTTGGATATTGTACTATCTGTTAGAACTTCAACTGGAGCAGCTTTATTTGATGGTATATGGCACTGAAGCAGTGATGCAGAACTACGCACGGTCTGATTCCCAAGGAGGGATACGTAGGCTCCCCCATCGGGCTCGACCCTTTAGCATTTAAGTTTTCATTTTCCCCCCCAAGATAGCAACTGGGGCAATTTTTGCAAAATGAGTTAGAGATGCGCAAGATAATAACTGGGGCAGAATTTTGCAAGAAGCGGCGTTGGTTATTAAAGATGAGTTGGCAAGAATTTTGAAATCGGTTAAGCAAACAGTGCAAAGTCTAAGACAAAGGACGTTCTGTTTGTTTTAAAATATGTTACAAGTTTAAGTCAAGGCAAAAATTTTCAAAATGCATCTTTGACTTCATTTGCATGCTTATTTCACTCGCTATATTGCATTAAAATATTTTATCTTGCCTCTATCTTTCAAATTCTATGCTATTGGAGTTCATGAGCCAAGTTTCTGAAAGCAATTCGCAAATCCAAGTCCAATGAAGATAAGGAAGCAGCAGAAGCAGCAAGATCAGGATGAAGTCTGCACAAATCAAACGCTTCCCCTTCCCTCCTCAGAACTAATAATTTTCTTTGAGAGCAGGAACATGAAGGCTTGCATTGAAAAGATCATTCGCACTATGGATGAACAGTTTATGGAACGCGCATTCAAAGTTGCCTTGCAAATTGCGTCGCATTGCCCTTTTCATGACTTAAAGCATTATGCTTTGTCATGAGTTATTACCGAACAGGCGGCATTTCTTACCCTATGACTTTCATTCCTAATAGGCGACAAAGCCGAGGCTTGTTTTGTGTTTTCAAAACTAAGCTAAATAGGGCATCGCTTTGTTTCAGGCTATAATCCGCACAAGGCCATCCTTGCCGGATTGTCTCGCCAATTGATTTATCAATGGCTATCGCACTGACTATATTTCCGCACTACTTTGCTTTGCACTTATTTTGAATTACGCCTTCACACTTGCTTTAAAATTAACGCCTTGCTTTACTCTTTCAGGTTGACCATCGGCTACGAGGATCCCCTTTGTTGGACTATCTCGCATATTGATTCGCCAAATGGCTCTTGCATTGCTCTACATTCCTACATTACTTTGCTTCGCACTTGCTTTGAATTATGTCTTCACACTTGCTTTGACATTAACGTCTTGTTTTACTTTTCAGGTTAACAGGTCAGTCCCGAGACCCTCCTTGCTTCGTGCCGGACCGGTTCGCCAGCTGATTTGTTCGACAATCAACCCCAAGACCCTCCTTGCTTCATGCCCGACCGGCTTGCCAGTTGATTTGTCAAGATTTTCCAAATTGCTTTGCACTCGCTTTAAATTACGCCTTCGCATTTTCTTTGTATTACGTCTTGTTTTACTTTTCAGGTTAACAGGTCAGTCCCGAGACCCTCCTTGCTTCGTGCCGGACCGGTTCGCTAGCTGATTTGTTCGACAATCAACCCCAAGACCCTCCTTGCTTCATGCCCGACCGGCTTGCCAGTTGATTTGTCAAGATTGTCCAAATTGCTTTGCACTCGCTTTAAATTACGCCTTCGCATTTTCTTTGTATTACGTCTTGTTTTACTTTTCAGGTTAACAGGTCAGTCCCGAGACCCTCCTTGCTTCGTGCCGGACCGGTTCGCCAGCTGATTTGTTCGACAATCAACCCCAAGACCCTCCTTGCTATGTGCCCGACCGGCTTGCCAGTTGATTTGTCAAGATTGTCCAAATTGCTTTGCACTCGCTTCAAATTACGCCTTCGCATTTTCTTTGTATTACGTCTTGTTTTACTTTTCAGGTTAACAGGCCAGTCCCGAGACCCTCCTTGCTTCGTGCCGGACCGGTTCGCCAGCTGATTTGTTCGACAATCAATCCCAAGACCCTCCTTGCTTCATACCCGACCGGCTTGCCAGTTGATTTGTCAAGATTGTTGAAAATGCTTTGCACTATGATTTCGCATTTGCTTTATTGCTTCGCCAGCGGATGGGAAGACAATTTATCAAAGATATTGCAGCTTGCACTTACAAATTACGTCATGCCTACCATAAGCAATTGGAGGCCTGATTTTGAAGCCTATCATAAGCAATTGAAGGCTCTTTTATTATTGATCCTACCGTAAGCAATCGGGAGATCTTATTATCAAGTCTATCGTGAGCAAGCGAAGACTTCATTAGCATTGAAGCCTACCATAAGCAATTGGAGGCCTTATTCTGAAGCCTATCATAAGCAATTGAAGGCTCTTTTGTTATTGATCCTACCGTAAGCAATCGGGGGGTCTTATTATCAAGTCTATCGTGAGTAAGCGAAGACTTCATTAGCATTGAAGCCTGCCATAAGCAATTGGAGGCCTTATTCTGAAGCATATCATAGGCAATTGAAGGCTCTTTTGTTATTGTTCCTACCGACGACCATCAGTTTCTCAAAGACCATTCGTATTATCGCATATGCAGCACAAATCTATTTCTTCCTTTTTTCATTATAGCTTTTGTTTCATTATTCACTCATTTTCTAACGCATTTTCTTTAAATTTGCAGAAATTGAACATTAGATTCAATAAGAACTGAAGGCATTCAACGCTTTGCAGCACTATTAATTCAAGCAACACGACCCGGTTTTGCTTATTTTTTTTTACATTATCCTGTCTTAATTAATCCAATTACAATTTTGTTTTGCAGGCTGCTATCAAATTTAGGCTCGTTCACCTATATTGAACGTTTTGGGCCCGTTCGCCTTAAAAATGAACAATAAGGGTTTATCCACCCACAAATAGGATATCTTGGGTTCTTCCACCCACAAATAGGATATCTGGGTCTTTCCACCCACAAATAGGATATGCAGATTTCTTTCAAGTAGATGATAGTTTAAGACAAGTCGGCTGGAACACCGCTTTGGGAGTGTTCCGCAATGTCAGTTGTCTCGCAATATTAGCATATTGTATTTGAAGTACATGATTCGACTTGAGACATCATGTCTTGTTAGTCAACTTATCTTATGAAAGCCTTGCATTTTACAATTCGTTCTCGCTTTACTTATTGTCTTGCTTTACTGTTTCAGAATAAGGATCAGCTTAGAGGTTCTCCGGGCGGAGTATCTTGTCAGTTGATCGAAGGAAGAACTTATCGATGATACCGCAACTCGCATTTACAATTTTATCACTTTATCTATTTCTTACAGTTTATTAGCAGTTGCACGCTTACCGTTTGTTGAGATTGTTACAGGATTTTTAGCAGCACCGCAGCAGCTTTTGGAGCATAACATGGAGCTTTTCTTAGCAACAAACCGGGGCAATCATTGATATGAGCTAGACTCGTCAACGAAGACCTGAAGAATCGCACCCGCATAAGTCATCAACCCGAGAGGTAAGTCTCTTGTTAACCTTAGAGTCTGAGGTTTGAGATTGAAGACAAGATGGCTCGGTTATCGAGGTGCAGCGGAAGCTATGTCCGTGTAAACCCCTCTTTATGGGTGTGTCGTCGACCACATCTTTATAACTTGGGTGATTACAAGCCTCTTTTCCCGCGCTCAAGTAGTCGTTACTATCTCGTCTTTGATTTTCAAGCCGCGTCGAACTACATATGGCCTAATTCTCTTTCAGCCCGAGATATGTAGGCAACTCGGAAACCGAAGTTCGGCCATGTCCATAAGCCTCGCACTTTGGTCCTTGGTTTCTCGTCAATTTGTTTCTCGTCAACTTCTTTACCCAGAAAACTCTTTTATCCTTTTCCGGGTAAAGAGGGGCAGCTGTTGACACCCAATTTTGTCCCGAATTTTTTAAAAATTATTAAATTCTGGTAATATTTTTGTAATTAAGGTTTAATTTGAAAATTAAATAAATAATGATAATAAAAGAGGATCAATTGCAGTTTCAAAGAAAAGTGCTAAAATTGCAAAATGCCACCAATTCTAACCCGCTCGTGCAACCCATTCATTTTTTTATTAATTGTAAAATTGTGCCAAATCCGCTCCCCCTCTTAAAATCTAGCCTATTTGTGCAAACCCTCACCCATATATATATACTAGTATAGCACCCGCGCGATGCGCGGAAAATTTTAAAGTAAGCTTCAATTTTCTTTTTGTTGTGTCCCGAAGATATGTTCATTGTTGAATATAAGTGGAAGAGCCTTTGACTGGGATATGACCTTCCATTTATATTTGTATAAAGTATAAACATTTTGTAATTACAATCCATCTAATTTCTTCATATTGTAAATTACTAATTCATTACATGCCCCTTTTTTTGCAGAGTTATCATATTAGATTTGATGATATGAATCTCCTGAAAATAATATGTAACTTTCTAACGTAGACATGAAGTATCGTTGAATTTACCACATAACTCATGCCAAACACGATAGCAGCATGGTTGCCTTCTTAACCGGCTGAATTCGTCAAATAAACCATGCGAAAAATGATAGCATCAGACTTGTCAACAAAAGGATAATTAATGTTTGTAGAATTAGATAGACACAATAAATGGGGAGTATATCAAATATGTCGTATGTAAGCTAGAATTCACTCAATTAATCATCATCACAAAATATAAGATGTAATGTTCATGTCATGGTTCATTGTTGTGTTTTTTCTTTTTTGGTCTTTTTTTTTCTTTTGAACAATGCGAAGGATATTCGTTGTTACCAGGAAAATGGCAACTGTTTTCAAAGCAAAGCGGATCTTAAAAAATAATCAGCCTGGCACAGTAAGGAAATACTTAATTACTATGAAAAATAGTTTAAATGTTGGTCCTCCACTCAAATGAGCATTCAGTACTGCAAATTTACTCAGATGGTCGATGCCCCAAAACTGAGATATCCTCATAACGCTTCCAAATATATATTACTATGCTCCCAGTGCTCATGAACTCCATAATCCACAGCAATTTGCCATGAAAAGTGCCAGCTATAAAAAGCGACGTAGACAGTGTTACAGCCGTTGCTTGTACTTGTTTCATCTGTTAGGATCTCAACTTTGGAATTAGAGTACTTTGCAAATTCCTTCAAAAAGCCAACCACTTCGCCTGCTGCTTCTTGCAACGATGTCCATTTTTGTCTGTGTGGCGGATGGATTTCTAGGCTCTGCTCCTTTTGGAAAAGAAATCCATTGTTATGCTTCATAAGTTGGTAACCATCACATTCCAACTATCATACAAATATAGACTCATTAACCAACTTAACCAAATTATCACAATGGTGATCTTAGAAGAATTTTTGGAACAAACTGATCAGAACGAACAGAGCTCATCATGACCTGAAGAACAAAAAATAAAGACCCTCATTTGCTCTCCCTTTTTTTTTTTTTTTTTTTTTTGGCTTCTGGTTCTATGATGTCTATTGTGCAATTGTGGTGTTTTTGGAGGGATTCTGTGGAGGTAAGTTTGGTTAATAGGTAGCATCCTCATGTCATTCCTCTTGGAAGATTGTACATACATTTAGAGTTGTTCTATTGTTCTTTATAGCATCCGACAAATGAAAGGATTTATAACAATAAAGAATAGTAGAACTACTCTAAACGTCTGTACCTTGAGACTTCATCATAGTCGATTTCTAATAGACCTAAGCTTCTACCAATTTAATTCCATCAACCACAGTTATCCAATTAATTCCATCCATTACCCAAAGGCTTTGCTTGAGATTTCTAATCATGATTTGTATTCAAAGATACTTTTCCAACCACTTTTGCATCCTGAAATTTTAAGAACCACTTTTGAAATCGACTTAAAAACTGTTGCAAGCTAGTTAGATTTAGATAGTTAAATCATATACATATAAAAACACAACAGATATGAGTATAAACTTTGATTTTGAAAATTTGACGGAAAGAAGGTAATAGGAACATACTATGATCTTCCATCCAAAACATCTTCCAAGATATCAAAGTGTATACTTCAAGTTAAAAAAAAAAAAAAAAAAAGAGTAAAACAAAGAAGGTGATTTGTATATTGCTAAAAATCAGAATATATTCCCAAAAAATATAGTAATTGGGAAACAGTAAAAATAAAAAAAGAAAGAAAAATGGGAACAGAATCATGTACCTGGGAGAAACGAATGATTGTGCAATGCTGAAAGACATTTCACCCTTTTTAAATGTTTCTTCCTAAACAATGGAGTAGAATTTATAAACTCATTGAATTAAGGGAAAGAACAAATTGAAACAGGATACTACTGTTCAAGAAACCTCTGTTTTGTAAAAGAATATATTTCTAAATCCAAGTTTTTTTAACATATTTAACATTTTGAAAACTTCTCATTTCAACTACTGCCACAAGTATCCCATCGTCTGCTCAAGATATTTATCATATCTTATCTACAATTCTACGTATAGGTTTAGAAATTCGATTAGTAATGAATATTTTGATTAGAGTCAAAACTTTAGGTTTATCTTTGAGAAGATATTTTATCTTGAAGTCAAATTCAATACCGTTTTATTTCAAATCAAAGGAAAACAAACAAATGAGCAATAACCAATTCATAAATTTTATCTTTCAATTGATCACATCAAGTAAGAGCTTGCTTTGTCTTGTTTCATTATAAGCTTAGCAACTACTGCTCCAATAAAAACGCACGGAAAATAGACTAATCCAAGTGATAAAAAAACTAAACATAATCAACCTTGCCTGATTATTCATAGAGAAACTAAGATCAAATCTATTTTTCTATTTCTTGTCTACAAAGGTTTAATAACTCCCATTCTTGAATTTTTCTTTTGACATTAAAGATCAATAGAAACTTTACGATGTAAACGGTAAATTCCTTCAAGGTACCATAATATTCTCAAAAGGATAAAAAGAAATCTCTATTCTATTCTCATGTTTAATAGACTACTAACAGAGAATTACTTCAACTCATATTTTATAGACTACCATAACTGTTATTTTAACATACTTTAACTCATGTTCTATAGATAATAGAGCCAATTGCAAGTACATTTATATCACAAAAGTCATATTGCCATAACTTACCTCTAAACTTTCATGAATATGCAACAGTGGTTCTCTAAGCAAAAAGATCATAATGTCTTCATGGCAGGTTCCACTAATGAGAGTCGAATGAGCACAATTCTATATTAGCAGTTTATAAAACATGAGTTAAAGTAAGGCAATCTTATAAGTATGTAAATAATTTATATCAATGCAGAACATGCATAAACTCTTTGACTTAAAGAAAATATACTTATAGAGCATATTCTCTCCTATCCAGATGTGCAACACTTCAATGATCCTAAGCATTTCAGCCTGGACTATCCACAAAGAAAAATTAGTTTGTTTTGGTCAGAAGATCCTCAAATATTGGGTATTATTAGTGAAAGAGAACAAACCCATAATAAAGCAGATATTGTTAACTATATACCAACAATATAAATAGAAGACTGGATCTCTTACCTCGTCACGACCACATATGTACGCTCTAGAAAGGTAGTAGACGAAATCTGCAAAACTCACACATAAAAAGTGCACACACATATAAAGCACAAAATTGATCTATAAAGATATATCAAGATTCGTTCAATCATCAAGAGATAGAGAAAAAATGAGGAAATAAACAGATTAACTTTATCCTTCAAAATATTTGTCTTGGTTAACAAAGGGTATCGAAGAAGATAGGAAGGCGATAAAAGATCGAGGACTGTAACTTGGACTGTAACTTACCCAAATTCCCTGGTAAAGCTAATAGCATCAGTTGTAGCAGCTTTGCTTGTTCCATATTTCTTGATAAGGTCTTCCTTCCCTAATATCACAATCCTTTTTCTAGTTGATATAAGGTTTATATAGAAGTTGACCCAAACTTTATAATATAAAAATACAGATATGAACAGTACAAATGTATATATCTATGAAAGAAGAAGATATACCTATTAACAGGCGACCGAAATGTATATATCCTAGTCGTCGCCTTGTGATATTGTAGAAATTGATTTTATCTAAATCAACATAACAAAATCTTTAGGAGGATTAATAACTCCCATTCTTGAATTTTTCTTTTGACATTAAAGATCAATAGAAACTTTACGATGTAAACGGTAAATTCCTTCAAGGTACCATAATATTCTCAAAAGGATAAAAATAAATCTCTATTCTATTCTCATGTTTAATAGACTACTAACAGAGAATTACTTCAACTCATATTTTATAGACTACCATAACTGTTATTTTAACATACTTTAACTCATGTTCTATAAATAATAGAGCCAATTGCAAGTACTTTATATCACAAAAGTCATATTGCCATAACTTACCTCTAAACTTTCATGAATATGCAACAGTGGTTCTCTAAGCAAAAAGATCATAATGTCTTCATGGCAGGTTCCACTAATGAGAGTCGAATGAGCACAATTCTATATTAGCAGTTTATAAAACATGAGTTAAAGTAAGGCAATCTTATAAGTATGTAAATAATTTATATCAATGCAGAACATGCATAAACTCTTTGACTTAAAGAAAATATACTTATAGAGCATATTCTCTCCTATCCAGATGTGCAACACTTCAATGATCCTAAGCATTTCAGCTTGGACTATCCACAAAGAAAAATTAGTTTGTTTTGGTCAGAAGATCGTCAAATATTGGGTATTATTAGTGAAAGAGAACAAACCCATAATAAAGCAGATATTGTTAACTATATACCAATAAAACTTACTGTCTTAGTTAAGATAGGCTACCACTACTTCAAAACCATGTTTAGTATTTTTAGGAGGAGAAGGCTTAAGAGTCATGGAGCAAATTGCTTAAAATTTCAATTTAAATTTTCAAAAGTAACTAAAATAACTACACATAACTAAAAAATAACTTATTTACCTAAAAAGAGCAGTTTTGATTCATGCTCCAAAACTATTTTTCGCATGGATTAGGATTGGAGATTTTCCGAATATTGCTAAGTGTAAAGATACAGTTTTTAAACCTTGCTGATTTATTTTTATTTAAATTAAAATTAAAATTCAATTTAAAATGTGAAAACTAATTTTATCCCGACATAACTACCTTAAAAACTAACAACTAATAGAGTTGTGCCACTTGTTAATATTTTAATTAAAATTAACTAAATTTCAAATGTAGTAACTAATAACTAATTTTTGTCTTAAAATTGCCATGTGTCATTTTAATTTATTGCCACTTGGCTAATTATTAATGGCTAGGACTTTCCTTTTAATATATATATAGATACCCTTAAACCCTAGCCCCACTCGCTACTCCCCTATCATCCTCCTCACAAAACCCTTCCTTTTTTTACTCATCCCCACAACAACAAGGATCATTCATTTTCAGCCGAGCCCCTCACTATCTTCTTCCACACAAAAACCATCCCTCTTTGACACCTTAAAAAACCAAAAAAATCAGATCCAAGATATATACATCACCATCCTTACAACTCCCCTCTTTTACTGATCTCCTAGAAGACTCATTTTTTACAAAAGAAAATCGATCAGCCCCACACTCCTTGGGTCATCATCTACTTCCTCACGACTGCACAAAGCCACGCATATACACGCACAATCGATTAAAAACAGGGGAAAAAGGAAGTGGAATAGAACCAGAAACCAGGGAGATCAGGGGTTTTGGGGGTTTCACATTGTTTGATAGGGGAGTGACTGATTCACGCAAAACCAGTGGGGTCGCCGGCATATATGTTAACCTGAAAGCAGAGACCAGCAGTGAAAAAGCACCACCATGTCACGACCCAATTTCCAAGGGCTCGTGAAGGCACCCAAACAACATTTGCCTAGGCGAACCAATGAAACAAGATGCGGAAAAGAACAATAATGTGAAAAGATCATAAATGGATATATAAATATAAAAGGGTGAAGTCCAAAAGAATATATCCACAAAAGAATTGGAGCATTCTAAGAGTGACTCAATAAAGTATGAATATACATCAAAGAAATCTGAGTCCTATCTCTAAGTGACTCCGGCGGTATGCCACCACGGTCTGTGTGGTCGGCTCACCTCAATCAAAAGTCTCAGAAGCCTCGGGAACCGCTAACGTCCGGGCTGCTGACTGGATGAAGGACCTGCGCACGTAGCAGAGTAAGTTATGAGCCGAAGCCCAGTAAGATCACCGACAGGCCCGCTAAGGTACCCTTGCGGGACAAGTCGCTACATGCATCATAAGCAACAACATACTATAGTAATCATACAATAAAGTAGTGAAATCACAAATAGATGTAACACATTCCATACACACAAGTAGTAACCAGAAGTCTCAAGGATTATGCCCATCCAACGTAAGGCATAGGTCAACTCAGCGGCGGTTTGGAGGTCCAATCTCTACTCCCGTGCCGACTAACCTAGACCTACGATGGACTAGCAACACCACTACTAAGTATCAACCATATACCGTGACCCGAAGTCACTATCACAATCATGAATAAGTAGACCAACGACCCGTAGTCGTTGGCTCATCTCAAATCTGTCTACGATCGCACCACACCCCCTGTCAAGTGCGTCGTATCTCAATAAATCAAGTGACCACACCACACCCCCAGTCAAGTGTGTCACATCTCAAAGATCAAGTGTCCACACCACACCCCCTGTCAAGTGTGACACATCTCATAGTATAGGCGACACTACACCCCCTGTCAAGTGTCCTTCTAACAGTATCAATATCCACGACATTAATAACAATAACAGAAATAATAACAGAAATATTAATAACGATAATATTTCACAGCCACCGTAACCCAGGTTGGTTATGCTAGCTGAACGTAAGGCGAAGGTTAACCCGACCACAGTTTGGGGGTACAATCCCTACTCCTATGTCGTCCAACCCAAGGTTACGTAAAGACAGCACTACCCAACCCGGCACGTGAACAAATCAAGTACCAATATCATACAAAAGCCGGCAAAATCCTCGGCAAGACATTTATCATGACATGCCGGAAACATCCTCGGCCATGTCCCAAGTTCTTGCTATCTAAGCATGGCGTAGCAAGCGTTACTACGATATAAATTTAAGCTACCTCGACGTAGCGTTTAGACCGGCACATACCTCGGTCGAGTCACAATCTCGCTATTTATAACAAACAATAATAGCAAGTAATTCACATCATTAATCCTAACCATTGTTAGGTATATATATGCGTACATGAAGCATACTAGCATGAAGGAAGAGTCCACAAGCACAATAGAGGTCAAGTCTCACTTACCTCGAAATTCGGGCTCAAATGCCGGGAAGAATCTCCTTTCCCGCTCGCCCTTGTCCGCGAAGGACTCTCCACTAGGTCTATTAAGACAAGATATAGCACATATGAGTGCTCAATTATAGCTATTTAAGCCTATAGGCATCCTAGGGTAAAAATTACCAAAATGCCCCCGGGTAGTGCCGAGCCCTAAATTTACAAAATGTACTTTTCCGGACTCCCCACGTTCCCGTGAGTCCAAAAGTACACTTAGATTCCACATGCGAGCCTTGCTCGATGTCTTTCCCCAATTCTTAAGAATCTAGGGTTCTAACCCATTTCCAAGAATCAACCCTTTGATTCTTGTGTTAATCAACATAAAGATGGATTGAAAGGGCTTACCTTAAGTGTAAGTATGATTGGGTCTTCAAGAAATACCCAAAAATCGCCTCAAGAGCTCACCAAATAATTTTTATAAGTTATGAACCGAAATGGCCCGAAATGGCCTTTTTATAGCAGTTTTTGCCTCTGTGACAGCTTCTTTTGAAAAACTCATAACTTTTGATAGGAATGGCCAAATGACCGGAAACCGGTGCCATTAGAACCACAACTCAAAGGTCTACAACTTTCATGTTTTGAGTTTTTCCTAATTCTTTACGGATTGGCCGAAAAATAAGCTTTTATCCGGATGTTTGCGCCAAAACAGAACAGAAAAGTCGCACCAGATTTTCTACTGTTTTAGGGGCAAAACGGGACCCTACGAAACTCGGAATGATTCCAAATTTTGCACACAAGCCATAAAATACTTGGGTGACATGCTCGTCAAGACGGAACTCAATTCGGACCTCCAGAACTCAAAAAGTGGGTCCCACGGCAAAGGTTCAATTTTCGACTTTCGCCAAAATAGCGAAATTTAACCAAACGACCTCGGAATCCAATTCCGAAAGTTGCTACAAGTCACAAATGACTATACGAACCTAACGGAACTTTCGGATCTCTCATCGGAGCTCATTTGCTCAAATCGAGCTCGGAAACCTCTTTTAACTCTTTTAAACTTCCGAAACGGGGACTTTATCAAAAGTCCTATCAAACGAGGTCCGTTTTCAATTTTGAAGGTTGCTACATATCATAAATGACGAGACGGACCTAACGGTACGCTCGGATTTTCCATCGGGGTTCGTTTACTCAAAACGACCTATCGAAACCCCAAATTCCTTTCCGGAATTTCATAAACGGATCCTTTTCTCGAAAACCTATCAAACGGACTCCGTTTCGACTTAGATTTCACAGACGGGTCATAAATGACTAACGGAGCTTTTGGGACTGTCGACACGCAAATTGAGGTCCCGGATCCCGTAATGACTATTTGAGGGTCGTTACATTCTCCCCCACTTAGACTCTCGGCCGTCCTCGGACGAGCCTAAGTCTAAGGTAGGATCCACACACTAGCCACGGAGCTGGCACGGATTTCGAGGACCCCTCGGTACCACCCGAAATCAATAAAACTTAAAAATGCAAATTCAGGCTTAGAAAATACAAGGATTTCATACCTGAATCATCGAACAAGCGCGGATGCCTCTCACGCATCTCAGACTCAAGCTCCCAAGTGGCCTCGGCAATGGAGTGATGCCCCGACTGAACTCTCACAAGCGGGATCACCTTCGATCTCATCTTACGGACCTCTCTAGCCACAATAGCAGTAGGCTCCTCTGAATAAGCTAAGTCGCCATCTACCTCCACGGAAGCCATATCGATCACATGAGACAGATCGTGAACATACTTCCGGAGCATGGACACATGGAACACCGGATGAACAGACAGAGAGGGAGGCACAGCTAGTCTATAAACAACGGCGCCAACGCGCTCCAATATCTCAAAAGGCCCAATGAACCTAGGACTGAGCTTGCCTTTCTTCCCAAATCTCATAACACCCTTCATGGGCGACACTCTGAGGAATACCCGGTCCCCAACCATGAACTCAAGATCTCTCCGCCTCCGATCTGCATACGATATCTGCCGGCTCTGAGCCGTGCGGAGTCGATCCTGAATAACCCGGACCTTATCTAAGGTCTGCTGCACCAAATCGGGCCCCAACACCTGGACCTCACCAGACTCGAACCAACCGATAGGCGAGCGACATCTCCGACCATACAATGCCTCAAACGGAGCCATCTGGATAGAAGCCTGATAGCTATTATTATACGCAAACTCTGCTAGCGGCAAATGGCTATCCCAATGGCCTCCAAAATCAATAGCACACGCCCTCAACATTTCCTCGAGGATCTGAATGGTCCGCTCAGACTGGCCATCAGTCTGCGGGTGAAATGCAGTGCTGAGATCGACCCGAGTACCCAGCTCTCTCTGAAAAGATCTCCAAAACTGAGCTGTGAACTGAGCACCTCGGTCAGAAATGATAGAAACAGGAGCACCATGCAATCTCACAATCTGCTCAATGAAGATACGAGCCAGACGCTCCGAGGTATAAGTAGTCCTCACTGGAATGAAGTGAGCCGACTTCGTCAGTCGATCAACTACTACCCACACCGAATCATGCTTACCCACGGTCAGCGGCAAACCAACTACGAAATCCATAGTGATCTGCTCCCACTTCCACTCGGGAATGGGCATAGACTGGGTCACCCCGGCTGGCCTCCGGTGCTCATACTTCACCTGCTGGCAATTCAAACACCGAGATACATAATCAGCAACATCCCTCTTCACCCATTTCCACCAATACAGCTCTCGAAGATCATGATACATCTTCGCAGTACCCGGATGAATGGAATATCTCGAACTGTGAGCCTCTGCCAAAATCATCTGCCTCAGCTCCACAATGGCTGGAACACATACCCGGCCGTTAAGCCGCAAAGCACCATCATCACCAATCACGAACGAGGACACTCCCCCACTCAGGACCCTGTCCCGGAGATCTCTCAGATAAGGATCCTCGGACTGCCTTTCCCGAATCTGGGAAGCTAAAGACGACTGAGACCCCACATATGCAAGCACCCGGCCTGGAACAGAATCATCAAGCCGAACCCCACTAATGGACAAAGCCTGCAACTCACGGGCCAACGGCCTCATATCAGCATCGAGATAGGCGAGGCTACCCATGGACTTCCTACTCAAGGCATCGGCTACAACATTAGCCTTTCCGGGATGATACCGGATAGAAAGATCATAATCCTTCAGCAGCTCTAACCAGCGGCGCTGTCTCCCGTTCAAGTCCTTCTGAGTGAACAAGTACTGGAGACTCTTATGATCGGTGAATATCTCACATGGCTCGCCATAAAGATAGTGCCTCCACAACTTCAGTGCAAACACGACAGCTAACAGCTCCAAATCATGGACAGGATAATTCTTCTCATGGACCTTCAGCTGTCTCGAGGCATAAGCTATTACCTTACCCTCCTGCATCAGAACAATACCCAGGCCAACACCCGAAGCATCACAATATACGGTGAATCCCCCGGATCCACTAGGCAAGGCCAACACTGGCGCTGAAGTCAACAGAGTCTTAAGCTTCAGGAAGCTAGACTCACAGGCATCGGACCACAGGAAAGGAACATTCTTCTGGGCCAACTTCGTCAGAGGTGCTGAAATAGAAGAAAACCCCTCGACGAACCGCCGATAATAACCTGCCAAGCCTAAGAAACTCCGAATCTCTGTAGGAGAAGTAGGCCTAGGCCAACTCTGAACGGCCTCTATCTTCTTCGGATCAACACACACCCCATCCTTGGTCACCACGTGACCTAGGAAAGATACAGAACTGAGCCAAAATTCACACTTGGAGAATTTGCCATACAACTGCTGATCCCTCAGAGTCCGAAGAACAACTCTCAAATGCTGCTCATGCTCCTCCCTGCTCCTCGAATAAACCAAGATATCATCGATAAACACAATGACGAAGGAGTCAAGGTAGGCCTTGAACACTCGGTTCATCAGATCCATGAAAGCAGCTGGGGCATTCGTAAGCCCGAAAGACATCACCAGAAACTCATAGTGGCCATATCGGGTACGAAAAGCAGTCTTGGAAACGTCCTCGGACCGAATCCTCAACTGATGATACCCCGACCTCAAATCAATCTTCGAGAAGAAGGTAGCACCCTGAAGCTGATCAAACAAATCATCAATACGCGGCAAAGGATACCTATTCTTGATAGTAACCTTATTCAGCTACCGGTAATCAATACACATCCGCATAGAGCCATCCTTCTTCTTCACAAATAATACCGGGGCACCCCATGGAGACACACTGGGCCTAATGAAGCCCTTATCGAGCAAATCCTGAATCTGCTCCTTCAGCTCCCTCAACTCAACAGGAGCCATACGATACGGGGGAATAGATTTAGGCTGAGTGCCTGGCAATAGATCAATGCAAAACTCTATCTCCCGCATAGGCGGCAAACCCGGCAAATCATCAGGAAACACATCCGGATACTCACAAACAACCGGAACTCTATCAAGGGATAACTCCTCTGCCCGGACATCCCGAACTGAAGCAATATATCCCTCGCACCCACTAGATATCATCCTCTGCGCCTCCAAGAAAGAAATGATCCTACTCTTCGGAGAAGGCCTGGAACCTCTCCATACAACCCGAGACTCACCCTCTGCCCCGATCGTCACGGACTTGGCATGGCAATCCAAAGTCGCATGACAGGAAGCCAGCCAATCCATGCCCATAATGACATCGAAATCAGACATATCGAGCAGCATCAGGTCCACTAAGGACTCTACACCACATATGGAGATCATACACTGCCGATAACCCCTATCTACACATATAGAAGACCCGACAGGGGTGGCAACCATAAAGGGATCATCTAAGAAGACCAGATCCCTGCCCAAGCAAGGGGCAAATCCCGGCGACATATATGAATAGGTAGACCCTGGATCAATAAGAGCATAAGCATCGCGGCCACAGAAAGAAATAATACCTGTGATGATATCATTGGATGCCTCAGCATCCTGACGAGTCATAGCATAGACCTGCGCCGAGCCTCCTGAACCCGGAGCTCTCTGAGACTGCTGTCTAGGAGGAATCTGAGAAACGGGCCTGGCGGCCTGAGGACCAGATGGTACCATAGCTGCGGATCCCTGGCGACCTGATGAAACATAAGGGCAACTCTTGACATAGTGCTCTGGAGACCCACACTCAAAACATCCATCACCTCTACCTCCTCTACCGCCTCTACCACCTCTGCCATGACCACCTCCGGACGAACACCTCCCATGATGCCTCTGATGGCACCTCCCGCACTGCGGCGGACCAGACTGCGAAGAGCCACCCCGCCTCTGGGATGACTGAGGCCTCGGGGTCTCTGAAGAAAAATCCTAGGCAGGCAAAGCAGCAGCCTGGGGCCTAGACTGAGAACGGCCCTGATGACCCTGACCCCTCTGAGCGGATCCACTATACCCACCAGACTGACGCGATCTCTTGGCCGCCCTCTCCGCGTCAGCCCTGGCGAAGATATCCTCCATCCGCCGCGCCACATCAACTATCTCAAAATATGACTTGTTGCCCATATCAGGGGCAACAGCTACCTGCAAGCGGGGATGAAGACCCTCAACAAACCGGAGGACCTTGTCCCTCTCCTGAGCCACCATAGCCGGCGCAAACTGAGACAACCACAAGAACCTGGTGTCATACTCTGAAACAGACAGGTTTCCCTGCCTCAACCCCTCAAACTCGCGCCTCTGAGCATCGTGCTGACTCTGGGGCACGAACCTGCTCATGAACATAGACACGAACTCAGCCCAAGATAAAAGAGGGAGGTCACTAGACCTCTGCCGCATCATGGAGACCCACCATGTCTCCGCATCTCCCGATAATTTGAAAGAAGCACACTGCAGCCCTAAGGTGTCTCTAGTACCAAGAACTATCAAAATCTTCTCACACTTCTGAATGTACCTCTGGGCAGTACATGTAGCTGAGGTACCGTCGAACTCTGGAGGCTGAAGCTTCATGAATGACTCTATCCTCTTGGCAACCTCCTCAGTGCCCATAGGAGGAGTAGAAATAACAGGACCTGCCTGAGGAGCAGAAGCAGAAGGCTGGGCAATATGATCAGGAGCAGCCTCAGAAGTAGGCGTGCTCATAACAGGTGTGGTCGGCTGAGGAGCCGAAACAGGAGCTGCAACATCATCTCTGACAGGGACCTGATGGCTAGACAAGGCCATCAGTCTCATATACTCCTCTGAAGAGATCACAACGGTGCCTGGCACAACAGCAGGCACAGGGGGAATAGATGCTGACAGAGTCGCTGCGGACACCGCAGGGATAGCTGTGTCCTGCCTAGTGGCTGACGGGCGACCTGCCCGAGTCTTCTTAGCAGCTGGCGGCTGCGTAGGTGCTGATGGCTCTCCCGCAGACGCGGGTGTAGAAGATGCAGCCCTCCTGGCTGAGGATGCTCGCGTCCTCGCCATCTGATACAATATACGAAAAAGGGTCAGCACCTATATAAGCTACTCAGCACGAATAGAGATGAAACGAAGGGAAAACATTTCCTAACATGCCCTTGTAGCCTCTCGCTCATAAGTATGGTCGACAACATACCCATAAGCAAGACTATACTCAGACACTGCTCCAAGACTCCTAGGACTCGAATTAGAACCTAGGGCTCTGATACCAAACTGTCACGACCCAATTTCCAAGGGCTCGTGAAGGCACCCAAACAACATTTGCCTAGGCGAACCAATGAAACAAGATGCGGAAAAGAACAATAATGTGAAAAGATCATAAATGGATATATAAATATAAAAGGGTGAAGTCCAAAAGAATATATCCACAAAAGAATTGGAGCATTCTAAGAGTGACTCAATAAAGTATGAATATACATCAAAGAAATCTGAGTCCTATCTCTAAGTGACTCCGGCGGTATGCCACCACGGTCTGTGTGGTCGGCTCACCTCAATCAAAAGTCTCAGAAGCCTCGGGAACCGCTAACGTCCGGGCTGCTGACTGGATGAAGGACCTGTGCACGTAGCAAAGTAAGTTATGAGCCGAAGCCCAGTAAGATCACCGACAGGCCCGCTAAGGTACCCTTGCGGGACAAGTCGCTACATGCATCATAAGCAACAACATACTATAGTAATCATACAATAAAGTAGTGAAATCACAAATAGATGTAACACATTCCATACACACAAGTAGTAACCAGAAGTCTCAAGGATTATGCCCATCCAACGTAAGGCATAGGTCAACTCAGCGGCGGTTTGGAGGTCCAATCTCTACTCCCGTGCCGACTAACCTAGACCTACGATGGACTAGCAACACCACTACTAAGTATCAACCATATACCGTGACCCGAAGTCACTATCACAATCATGAATAAGTAGACCAACGACCCGTAGTCGTTGGCTCATCTCAAATCTGTCTACGATCGCACCACACCCCCTGTCAAGTGCGTCGTATCTCAATAAATCAAGTAACCACACCACACCCCCAGTCAAGTGTGTCACATCTCAAAGATCAAGTGTCCACACCACACCCTCTGTCAAGTGTGACACATCTCATAGTATAGGCGACACCACACCCCCTGTCAAGTGTCCCTCTAACAGTATTAATATCCACGACATTAATAACAATAACAGAAATAATAACAGAAATATTAATAACGATAATATTTCACAGTCACCGTAACCCAGGTTGGTTATGCTAGTTGAACGTAAGGCGAAGGTTAACCCGACCACAGTTTGGGGGTACAATCCCTACTCCCATGTCGTCCAACCCAAGGTTACGTAAAGACAGCACTACCCAACCCGGCACGTGAACAAATCAAGTACCAATATCATACAAAAGCCGAAAAAATCCTCGGCAAGACATTTATCATGACATGCCGACAACATCCTCGGCCATGTCCCAAGTTCTTGCTATCTAAGCATGGCGTAGAAAACGTTACTACGATATAAATTTAAGCTACCTCGACGTAGCGTTTAGACCGGCACATACCTCGGTCGAGTCACAATCTCGCTATTTATAACAAACAATAATAGCAAGTAATTCACATCATTAATCCTAACCATTGTTAGGTATATATATGCGTACATGAAGCATACTAGCATGAAGGAAGAGTCCACAAGCACAATACAGTCTCACTTACCTCGAAATTCGGGCTCAAATGCCGGGAAGAATCTCCTTTCCCGCTCGCCTTGTCCGCGAAGGACTCTCTACTAGGTCTATTAAGACAAGATATAGCACATATGAGTGCTCAATTATAGCTATTTAAGCCTATAGGCATCCTAGGGTAAAAATTACCAAAATGCCCCCGGGTAGGGCCGAGCCCTAAATTTACAAAATGTACTTTTCCGGACTCCCCACGCTCCCGTGAGTCCAAAAGTACACTTAGATTCCACATGCGAGCCTTGCTCGATGTCTTTCCCCAATTCTTAAGAATCTAGGGTTCTAACCCATTTCCAAGAATCAACCCTTTGATTCTTGTGTTAATCAACATAAAGATGGATTGAAAGGGCTTACCTTAAGTGTAAGTATGATTGGGTCTTCAAGAAATACCCAAAAATCGCCTCAAGAGCTCACCAAATGATTTTTATAAGTTATGAACCGAAATGGCCCGAAATGGCCTTTTTATAGCAGTTTTTGCCTCTGTGACAGCTTCTTTTGAAAAAATCATAACTTTTGATAGAAATATCCAAATAACCTGAAACTGGTGCCATTAGAACCACAACTTAAAGGGCTACAATTTTCATGTTTTGAGTTTTTTCTAATTCCTTACGGATTGGCCGAAAAATCAGCTTTTATCCGGATGTTTGCGCCAAAACAGAACAGAAAAGTCGCACCAGATTTTCTACTGTTTTAGGGGCAAAACGGGACCCTACGAAATGATCCCAAATTTTGCACACAAGCCATAAAATACTTGGGTGACATGCTCGTCAAGACGGAACTCAATTCGGACCTCCAGAACTCAAAAAGTGGGTCCCACGGCAAAGGTTCAATTTTCGACTTTCGCCAAAATAGCGAAATTTAACCAAACGACCTCGGAATCCAATTCCGAAAGTTGCTACAAGTCACAAATGACTATACGAACCTAACGGAACTTTCGGAACTCATTTGCTCAAATCGAGCTCAGAAACTTCTTTTAACTCTTTTAAACTTCCGAAACGGGGACTTTATCAAAAGTCCTATCAAACGAGGTCCGTTTTCAATTTTGAAGGTTGCTACATATCATAAATGACGAGACAGACCTAACGGTGCGCTCAGATTTTCCATCGGGGTTCGTTTACTCAAAACGACCTATCGAAACCCCAAATTCCTTTCCGGAATTTCATAAACGGATCCTTTTCTCGAAAACCTATCAAACGGACTCCGTTTCGACTTAGATTTCACAGACGGGTCATAAATGACCTAACGGAGCTTTTGGGACTGTCGATACGCAAATCGAAGTTCCGGATCCCGTAACGACTATTTGAGGGTCGTTACACACCACCTCCACCGGAGCTTTAACCGTAAAGCTCATCACCGGTGACCTTTTTTTTCTCTGTCGCCATTCTTATGGTGGAATTGAAACTGAAAAAGGAGTTGGTGGGTTGCAGCGACGCCGCCTTGGCGGGTCTGGTGTTGCTCCTCCCAACTTGTTCGCCGATGTCGACTTTTAGCCGGTGGTGCTACGACTCAGCTCCGCCTGTTTTCTGCTTGTGGTTGTTTCTTTGGCTTTTGGCAACACACTGTTAATTCAAAGTGTTGACTCGTTTTTTGGGAATTTTGAGCACTTATTCAGTTTGTTGTTCCGTTCACAAAATTGTTTGCTTTTGATGTTGCTGAGTAATTACTGTGGTGAACCTGTTTAGGGCTTGGATTAATTGGTTATACAACCTTGAATCTACTAAGCTTAGTGGACAGATATAATGCTATATCAATAGCCTATGAAAACATTTTATTTTTTTGGCTATGGACTGATATTGAACCGATACTATACGGGCCGATGAAAATACCCATGCACGTATTGAGGCCTACACAAGGAATTGACGGACAATAAATTGACGGATTTTGAACACGATTCTACACTTGAACCGTCCCGTTCCCGTGTCCCTAAAGCAAAAGGCGATGATGAATGCATTTTAATGCAAAGCAAGTTGAATAGAGTAGTGGATTTGGTGCTTTGGCAGGGCAACACGGCCCGGGCTCCGTGTTTGCAACCGTACCAAATCCCGAGCCTCTATTCGACGCGCCATACAAACCTGAGCCTAAAATTTTGCAAAAACCACCCCTTTACTATTATTATTATTATTATTATTATTATTATTATTATTATTATTATTATTATTATTATTATTATTATTATATATTCTATTATTACTATTATTATATATTTTATTATTATTATTATTACTTTATTACTTTATTGTTATTTTATTTTATTAATTATTACACTTTATTATCGTACTAATTTAGTTTAAATTCCCATTTTATTGCGAGGTACATCTTGGCACGAGCAATTCGGGAACGCTTTTTGGCTAACTTCTGTTGTATTGGAGTCGTTTGGATTGAATTCGGACTCGAGCGTTCAGAAATAAGACTTAGAAATTTTAGAAAATCCAAGGCTCCCGCGAGTTGATCATTTCTCGGGTTTTACCTTTAAACTTCGCCTTTCTTTCCTTAGAGATATTTATGCAAATAAATGTGTAGAATCTTTATTTATCAATAATATTTGATTGCTTGGTATATTGCTTTACTTTATGTGCATTATCCTTTTTATTTTTGAAGTCGTTATTTAATTTATTGCAAACTGGGGCAAATTAGCAAAATGCGTGCAAAATTAAAATATTTTTCATAAACAAGTTTTATTTCAATTAATTATTTTAGATAAATTTTCTAGAAAAGCATATTTTGCAAATATTTTGGAAACCTGTCGGATTAACCGTATTTTACGGAATTTCGGAAGTGCCTTAAAAATCTTCTTCCGAAATTAATAAAATCTCTTAACTTTAGAATCTCTGAAAGAAAGACTGTCTTTTTTATAAAAACGGAGTTTTGCACGCATTTGTTAATTTGGTTCCCTGTTTTCCTTAAATTGGGTGGCGACTCCAAAAACTCCAAAAGAGTTAGCCCATCCTGTCGATATTCCGGAATTTATCCTTTTCGAGTAATTTTTGGGGTTCAACAAATATTTTGGGTTTAGTGGCCTTTGCTATAAGACCAGTGGCCAAACTGGCCTTTTGCGCACTTGCCATGTTTTAACCATAAAGATTCGCGTTTTTTTTCAATTCCTTCTTAAGCTTACCATACGTCTTCCTTTTTCTCCTTTCTTGTCATGCAACATTTACACATGCACCTCTTTCCAATAGTAAAAAAAGAAGGAGAATTAAAAAGTTTATTATGCACAAAACACAAAGAGAGTGAAGTAAGATCAACGTTGTTTTTTCCAATATTAAAATAGATTAAGAAGACATGATTTATTCAAAGTAGCGAACCCATCGCCTACTGCAGCGCGGTCTTCTCTACAGCCCATGCACATTTCAACTTACAAGACTCTTTTCATATTCTTTCTCATCATGCCACATTCAATTTTCTTATATATATATATATATATATGAAATTATTTAGAGTTTAACCTTTAAATGTTAAAAGGATTGTACTATAAAAACACCTAATAATTGCATGTTATCAACCATAATATAATAAGTGGGTGGTATTTTCGAAAATGTGGCACAATACTTGTTACAATAAGTTAAAATACACCAATTGCATAAAAAATTAAACTACATATATATGTTAGTTTACATTTAATTATGCCTTCAGCTTCCTTTGAGTTCACGCATTTTATCAGCATCCCCATAATTATTGCTTTAAAAGGTTTAGGATGAACTCTAGCGCACCTATTAATAATTGCTCAAGGACAAAAAGGCACGCACCAACTTTTGCAGCCAGAAGCAAACATCCCCTACTTTCTTTCACACTAAACTCTAATCTAGTCTTTATGCATGTTAGAATCCAGTTGTTAAGATGCAAATGGCAATTCTTTAATTTTAACATTTCATTTTGGTACGACTGTAAGTGAAAGTAGTTGAGCAGATTTGCAAATTCGTCCTTGATGTTTGCATTATGCACAAATTTAGTCCTAAACGTTTAACTTGTTCCGCAGATACTTTCATTGTTTGACACATGATAAATGTTTAAATGGTCCTCAAACTTAATGAGAAGACCTATATAGCTAAGACAAGAAAATCTGTTTCAAAATTCAAAGTTAGAACTTGTTAAGGTTTTCCCTTACACATAACAAATGATTTGTTACTAGAAGTTTTTTCTTGTCAACCTGATGTACATACAAATTCTATTACGATATGAAAGTCAACAGAAGTTGCTAGAGGTGGTGTCAATGGAAAAAGAAAAGTTAATGTTTTTCCTTGTTGGAAAGCTACTCAATGTTCTCACTTGTACATTCAGGTCCTGAATAACAAGAACATTTAACTGATAAAATAGATGGAGAGAGCTAGAAGTGAACAGAAATGGCTGTGGGGAGCTGAATACTGGTTAAAGTCCTATTGCGGAAATTAAAATTAGTTCGAGTGATCAAGGGATCGTATGTGACGTTCTTTATAAAATTATGGATTCCTAATGTATGTTCTTTGAGTTTTTTAGTTAGAGCTGAAAAGTTCTAATTTCTGCGATGAGAATATGCTTGAGATGAGAGTATGCTAGGATGCTAGATAAGTGTACACTCTGAAATAAATAAATACATATATAGATACTACTATTTGACAAATAGTTATGTTGCAGGAGAAGCTTTAACTTTGTGCTAGAATTATGACTAGCATAGCTGCTATAAACATATATACTTGGAGAAGCTGAAGCAAACTTTTATTGCCATAATAGAAGGTTTGAGCACCATGCTGTACGTCATGCCCTACCCACCCTCCCGGTCAAATAACCTTTTTATCAATGGGTGTGATAAATGAAATTATTGATCACTTCACTCTTAATTTGAGATTACTATTGATCACTTGCCTCTTAATTAGAAATCTCAAGTTTGAGATTTGAAAATTGACAATTTTTTTATAGAAAATACTTTTTCATTTAATAAGTTTTACATAATACGATTTAAAATTAGTCAAGATAATGAGCACCGGTAAAAAAAAACTAATATCGTATGTCCTTCTATGCTTAACAACTCCAATAAGTAGCGTATTTAATCTTTTGCTCTAGCTACCACTAATTACTGTATATATAAAACGATTGGCGGTTCCCCCATATATCGTACAACAACAACAAATTGATTCCTCTCATCTCGATCCTTTCAAATAGAAAATGGATTACCAGCTAGGAGTAACATTGTACTCGTGTAAATTTTATATGGAATTCGTGCAACTTAAAATGTTAAAAAGGTGTTATAGTATATCTTATTTTTCAAGCTACACTTATATTTTCTCTATCTTGATAATGCAATTACTTTAATTACACCTCTTAAGTGTTTGACAATGTAAAAAACAGTTGTACAAACACTGATGGAGCAGATCAATAAAGAGCTGAGATGCAGGATCCAAGAAGAAATGAGCAAGGGATCGGAAAGCATAGAGAAAGAATCTGGATAGAAAAGTACTACTCCCTCCGTCCCACTTTGTTTGTCGTAGTTCGGATTTCGAGGATCAAACGAGTTTATTTTTTACCGTAATCTTTATATGTATCTTTTAAATATTTTGAGTTGTAATTTATTGTGACTTATAGTACTTTTCATGTAGCTTTCAAACATGTAAATTTTATTTAAGAAAAGTTAAAGATTTTATATCCTAATCTACGGTCAAATTTATGAAGTTTGACTCTCGAAACAGTAACTATGACAAACAAAATGGGACAGAGGTAGAGGTAGTATGTAATAGCAGCAGGAATAGAATTATTTTTGAATAGTTGAGGTGATTGATTAGGGAGGCTGACTCACTTGACTACGAGATAGAATAGGAAAATGTAGTAGACAGTGAGTATGGAAAAATTGTATTGGTTCATGGTGATTAATGATAATTTTCAAGTACTCTTTTTTAAAAAAAAAAAAAAATTCTCCTCCTTTTAAATAGCACTTAGCTTAAAAAATTGACCAATTATTGAGCCAAAATAGAACAATTAATATTTAAAATTCAGAACGACAAAAATAAACTTATAATTGATATCTTGTAGAATAAATAAAAGATACATGAAATTCAGTTAAACTCATATAAAAATGCAAGACTGATACAAGGACGTGGTGCAACTTCCTTCCTCAAATATTCATATAGGGTTTTTTGCCCCTCCAATATTCTTACTCAACCCTTTGAACCCTCAACTTTTTCATAATTGCAAAGGCCCACATGCATGAATTTAATTAGTATACCTTTTCAGGTGTGTTGTGTTACTTTCAGCTAGTTAAAAATCAGCCCCGAGTGGGACAACTCTTACTTTGCTCGGGAGGGGACTGAAGAAGACTCTCAGTTTTTTTTCTTCTGAAAGTTAATTATTTCTCATAACTAATTAATGAATGCTTTGAAATCTGAAAACGATAGCTACAGTTAATTAGGCCTGTCTCAGACCACCACCCGACATTTGTGCTCTCTCTTTCTCTATATATTCACTTAAAAGTAAAATTAAACACAAGCAAGTACTACTACACAACTAGCTAAGCCATTTTCAATACTCCCTTTAATTTTCTTGCTCTTCATTAACAACAAAAACAACCCACAAAAAATTAAAAAAGAAGTATCGTAGTAGTAACTCTTTAGAGTAACTTAATATGAGTAGCTTTGAGTCACAAAGGCAAGAATCTTTAAAGAAAAGACTCACAGCCTTAGAAAAACACTATTACATGAACAGTACTACTAACATTCCAACTTCATCATCCCATCATCATTTGTTCATGAATAAGCCTAAGAATAATCTTGTTTCAGGAAGTACATTTGAGGAGAATGATGATCTTGTTTCAAGTGTAATTCCAGCAGTGACAGTGGTGCTCGAAGGCCGTTCAATTTGTCAAAGAATAAGTCTTCAAAAACATGGCAGTTACCAAAGCCTTGCTAAAGCCCTTCGACAAATGTTCGTAGATAGCGGTGACATCGATGGCAAGTGCTGTTTAGACAATATAAATGAAGAAGTTGATCTTACAAATGCAGTACCAGGTCACCTTATTGCTTATGAAGACATGGAAAATGACCTTCTCCTTGTTGGTGATCTCAACTGGAAGTAAGTATCCTTACTCAATTCATCACACTTTGTACTATATACTCCCTTAGGCAGGTGAAATGGAACTGAATGTTTACTTTTCCTCGAACATTATATATGTATGCGTATAATTATTATTTTAAAATATATTATAGATCAAACTCATATTGAAGTAATTAAGTCGTTAACTCTAAATCATGGATTGAGAAGAATATGAGAGAGGGGAGAGAGAGCACACACACGAACACAAACTTTTATTTGCTTGAGAGACTTCTTGAGAGTTTTTAACGACATGAAATTTTGGATATTTGGAAAAGATAATTCTAATTTTAATCTGTTCTTTATCTTGAAAATTAAAAGGGGACTAATTTTTTCTGCTTTACTTAAAAAACTATTGAATTTACAAGGAAGATAATAAGATAGCCACGTTAGAATAATAGGCATTTATGTCTTGAGGAAGATTCTTTTAGTTGTTTAATTTCAATTTTGCCAATGTATGGAATATATTCTTAAAGATTTGTCAAATGTCAAATTATATTGTTATCCTTTTATCGATATGGTTATAACTAAACTTGGTGAAAATATAAGATTTTATAGACTTTCAAACATACCACCAGACGATATAATCCAAAGCGACAAAAAGATTTAGCAAGAGAAAAATGCCGAAGGATGACTGAGTAGAATTTAAGTTAACTACTCTAATTTGTCATGAATATTTTCTTTCCAGACATTATGATATTTCAGAAAGTCATAGATCATTTTAAAATTCTCGAAAAGCTGATATTAACTTGAAAAAAATCCCCAAAGACATACAAGAGTTTTTCTACAGCAAAAAGAGAAGTGGTGAAGCATATAATCGCATAAGCTTTGACTAATACTCCATATATTGTCATGATACAGTCAAAGGTCATAGTCAAGAGTATTTTGAATTCTCTGAAGCTAAAATTGTGTCGAAGAAACATTATAATGGTATAACTTATAAAGTTCCACTTCCTACCTCTTAGTGATGCACATATTCAACCTCTGTTCTCATTGTAATTATACCTTTCTATTCCAAAATGATTGTTATGTTGCGCAAGTTCTTAGCGACAAATTAAAAATTACGTACTTTTTGCCAGGATATTCTTGTCGTGCTTTTAGCTGCATTCTGAAATAAAAAGCGTTGAAAGTTTATATAACTTTTTAATATTTCACAAGGTTTAGGTTATATATTTCATAAGTCAGGCAGAGAAAGTTTCATTTAAACAACATAAGTCTTATTAATTTACTTCTTCTTCTTTCAATGTTGTTCAGAGATTTCGTAAAAATGGCTAAAAGAATCCGAATTTTGCCAGTGAAGCCAAATTCACGGAAGGGAAGAGCGTAGAATATTTAATAATCTTTGTAATTTTTTTTTTTTGACCGCATGTTGAGGTATTATGTTTGGAATCCCCAAGCAAATGCATGTTATATGTAATTTCTTTAGTATTAAGCTTGTTCGTTTTGTATAACAAATTTGTGTATCTCAACTCTCAAATTATCTCTTTTAATTTGTTCAGCTGAACATTTAGCAAATAGATAGAGGGAAACGATATTTATTTATTCATTTATTTATTCAGATATTCACTATCCAGCTTGATTTTTAGTTTTTATTCTGTTAACGATTTAGGAATATTTTTGCTTGAGTGCTGTAACTTTACTCTAGAAATGGTTGTCGGGATTTACTTTGATAAGATTTTAGATAAAGATGAAAAGGGACAAAATTGCGTGTAAACCAACACACCTACACATCTATGATCTATGCACAATCTAAAGTCTGATAGCGTTTTGAATCATCTACGAAATAAATCTATAAGTTAAAAGGAAAGTCACACTGTTCATTCATTTATTCAAATCTTACATATAGACGATATTTCATTTCACATATTTGGTCATCATAAATTGTTAAGATGTGAGTTTGGTATGGTATAAAGAAACGTGTTTGGTGCGTAGTTTTTACTTTTAAGTCATCTCACGCTTTTTTTCTCATGTAGATGGACTCTATAAGAAGTTAAGAGGTATAATAGATATCAGATGCACAAGCAAGATGTAGTGAGAAAAATTTCAGGATATAATTTTGGTGTGTTGATTAATTTGTCTATTTTTTAACGAATCAACCCAGCTCAAATTGGCTGAAGCAAATACGTATACATTTTAATATCGGTCTTTATGAGCACTAATTCATATTGACATTCGCAGTCTCTAAATTTTGAATGCACCTCTAAAAATAGGGTTACTCACAAATTTAAACGATTAGGATGATGAGACCAAGTGATTAGGTTGCACTATATTGCAGTTATTTCACCTGTTGGTTGAAAGATTGGTCTCGGCAAAATCTTCCACCAAAGCCATCATGTCATTATACGTTTTGGATCTAGGAAGGCATATCCCGTTAGATGTTTCATATTTGCAGTTGTAAGGAACAAGATTCAATTAATCATTCATCCTCAGAATGTATGTGGTAGAAGGAAGAACAGGTTCGGCAGAATAACCAGCTTTGATGCAAATTCTGTATTTGTATTTAAAAATTCACTATATATATACAAAAATTAAATCAAGAATTCAGTTAATTCTTGAGGTCTTAGTCATCTTAAGCCAATGGAGCAACTTTACCCTCCGTTAACCAGGTGGAGCAATCGATGAAGGCCACCTGGTTCAGAAAAAGGCCCATGGAAGCCAACATAGCAAACCGTTAAAAGGGAGGGCATTTTAAAGGCAAAAGATAACATTAGTGGTATTTTTGGTCCGATAAGTTAACGGAGGGTAAAATTGCTCCATTTATGATACGTTGAGGGCATTTTTGATCCTTCTCCGTAAATACAAAAATGCTTAGCTAATTCAGCTTTTGAGTCACTTTGTTGCTACGGTTAGATTTTTAAGGAAATACAACTACGCATTTAAAAATAAATAAAAAAATCAGTGAACTGTAATAATAATATTTGCATAGTGTAATTTTCTGACAGAACGATCAGCATAAAGGGGTGAGGTAGGTCTGCAGAAGCTGGTCCCTTTACTTTATCCTGATAGACACAATAACGCCAATTTAAAGCATTAATTGCTCTACCAGTATGGACTATGGAGCATTTGTGGATATGCCTTAAATCTTGTTCTTTTCTTGTGGAAAACCTGAAGAAGTTGTAAGAAATATAAAATAGAATGACAAACTGCTGGAGTTAAGCCAAACCTGTCTTTCGCTAATTCAAACCAATGATTTTTACCAACTAAACACTTATTCACGAAGGATAGCTTGATAAGTGACACTCTCATATCAATTTGTTCAAGTTACTTGAGGTAGAAAAGAGTACTTCTATAGATATTACCACTTAATTAGAAAAGATTCTATGCTATCAACTTTAGTTTGATCCAATCATCAAGTTTTGAGAAGCTTTAGCTGGACAAAAGCAAATTGCAATGTCATTTCCCAATATTTCCAATATGCTTGTACTACATGAAGAAAGTTGTAAATTTGTACTAAAAAGGTTCACTTCATTTATTTTGGCATTTAATAAGCTGAAACATGATTGTATTTCACGATATTGGATCGGCTCGACATTTTACAAGATCAAATTCTTAGAAAAGCCGAGACAAAACACAGAATTTTCAGGAATTTCGGTGGATACCTCACCAATACTAAATTGTTTAGATATATGAGTAGTAATTAATGGAAAAAATACGTGATCGCCAAAAACCAATATACTCAGTTAATTTCGCAGGGGCTAAAAGTGGAAATTACGAAGTAAATACATGGACCACTTTTGTTTCTTCTTTCGGCTTGCATGTGCATGTTATTAAGTTTAATAAAGACTAGAAGAAAGAGCGGACCTCTCTAACCTACTTAGTCATGTTAATCACAAAATAAAACACATTTTTCAGCTGCACTGCATTTTCAGATTTACAACTTAAATGTATGTTGCAAGCCAGAAAAGGTCCCAATGGTGAGTTTAGATAGATTTCTTGCCACTTTCGATGAGCTAATACTGTTGAAATATTGACGAAATTAAATGTCTATGAATAACTATGAGGCGAACCCCAAAAATCTGAGTTTTTCACTCATAATAGGCTCAGTTTGGGAACTTTAGCATCATGATCAAACCAAACTAATCAAATTTTCTAATCTAATTTGGTTGATGCATTTTCAAATGGAGGCAACCCCCAATCAGCTGGGTTAAAATCAAGTAAAGAACTCAAAACCTGATCAGCAACTTCATGATATGAACTATCTAACCTTGCATCTGGAACCATAACCACTGACCTGCATGCGTTGCATAAAATCCTAAGTCAGTAGATGATAGCCTGATCAAAACTTGTATACATTCGTATGACAACGGTGTGCATTTGTAGCTTCACATTTTTTTCATTTACACGTCCAAAAAAACATCAAGAGAACCAATAGGAATAGAAGATACAACAAAGTGCAATGAAGATCAAAAACTGGAAGAGCGAGATCAATGATCACTTTATGTAAAGATGCACAAGAGACATACAAGTCTTCAATCAATTCAAGGGTATGCATCACATCAGAAACACCCACGAACCTTTTTCTTTCTTGAACAACAAGGACTTGAAGATAATCATGATTTGAGTGAAAAATTGGATAAAAGCAAAAAACTGCACCACATAGTTTTCTCAAGCTATGCTACTTGAAGAAAATTAATAAAGATCAGCAAATGATTAAAAGAAATGATTGCCAGCATTAGTTTGATAGACTTACATTCCAGCATTCTTGGCTGCAAGGACGCCTGAGGGCGCATCTTCAAATACAAGAATCCTCTTTGGATCTATGGGTCCACCCTGTCCATGTTAAATTTTAAGTATTGACATAAACCTTAATATTAAGCATCGAAGATGAAAGAAGGGTTTTCAAAGCTAACCATAGAAAAAAGCCATCCAGCTTGGGGACAGGGATTGCAATATTTTTCTATTATAATCTCAATAAAATACAATAAAAATAGCAATCCTATGACCCCACATATCTCCAACAAATAGTAAACTCTGAAGTCTTCTTATATAAATGTAAGCGTCAAACTAAAACATTCAATTTAAAATAGAAGACTACATCTCTGGATCATGTAAGGATAAATGTGAACAGACATTGAAGTGTAATTTTCAAATTATTAAATTTCTAAAATTGACCGACATGAATTTCAACTCTGCAAACTTAAGTATGACAAAGGTAACATATTAGTACATTTAAGGACATAACTTGTCAAAATGCAACATCTAAGAAAAGTTAATGCCATTATTTCTTTATTCGGGAAAGAGTAACAATTATAGATGACTAATGTGTTCAATCATTGTGTCACTGCAAATAGATTACAGCATAAAATTATATTACAAAAGACTTAGACCATGAGGAAGTTGATATGAGAACAAAGCCAATAGCAACATGCAAATTTGAGAACTTTAGCTAGTATAGTAATCAGATAGACCATCCTGAGGGAGGTTTGTGTAACAAAACACTGACCCAAAGCAGGAATTAGCGTCATAGCAGGGAGATCTCTCAGAGTATCCCAATCAAGAGGGAAAGCAAATGTTAAACCAACTTGAATAAGTCAAATACATCAAATTTAATCACAAAGTTACCTCAAATCTCTTTGCAGCTGCAAGAAATATATCAGGTGATGGCTTCCCTTGTTTAACTTCTGGATCATCACCACGAACAATATGATGCATCAGCGAAAATAGTTCGCTATGTCTTTGTGTTTTCAAATCAAAGTGCCGCTTGTGAGTACTGAAATATGAATTTATATTAGTTCACTTGATGCATCTTACTTCTTAACACTATTTTAGCTTGAAACATACGTAAAACCTCAAACATCTACTTGCTAAACTAACTATGCTAACCGATGTCAAACATTCTAATGAACAAAACTAAAAGAAGATGACGTACCCTGTAGCAACACAAATTGGTATTCCATTTGCATGAAGGTGACGAATCAATTGACTGGCCCCTACAAAAGGACAAAAAATTAAAAGAGCAAAAAGTTGTATATAATAATGTAATTATATATATATATATATATATATATATGGCTCTCTAACAAAGACATCCAATCTACTACACCTAGAGGAACCTCATGGTGCACCAAAAAGAAAAAAGTGAAAAAAGTCTATTCATCCAACTTTAGATTAGACAAAATCACATGATTGACATTAACAGTATTTAGAATGTATATGCAAGTCAAGTTTCATAGCTGACATCCACTACAAAAATAACTGTTCTAAAATAACATTACTGGAGGTGAAGAGCTGGAAAACATGATTATCCCATAGGATGTTGGAAAGGAATAACAAGATAAGAGAATAAGGATCATAGGTGTAAGTCTTGCAAAGCGATTGTCAAGTTGCTGAGTAGCAGCTCTACTTGAGGTCTTGAGCACACAGACAATAAATGCTGATCTCAATCCTTTTAATAAGTTTGAATTACGAAATTTGTCCCATGAAGACAGTGCTGTCTACATTTTACATGGGGACTCTCAAATGGTGAATTTTTTGGAAGGAGTTAAAGATTCAAAATACACAAAATGAACAGCCGAGCTAACCTTTCAGCAATGAGATGGTAGCAGCAAAAAGAAGCCTCTGCTAACCATTTCTCATGTGTGCAACAAAAGGTGCTCCAACTTACTAGACTGTACTACAAAAGGGTAATTCAGGTGTTTTCTTGATTACAAGGACATCATATGTTCCAAGTCACTTAAAAACAAGCTGCTCTTTTATCAAGTTTCAAGGCTTTCATTTTTTTAATTACATTGGTTACACGACCGCACCTCGAGTCTTGATTAATCCATCAAGCACATGTTGTCTCCCATTAGCACAATTATCTCCATTGAAATATGAATCATAACTCTAAGGCTGTTACTCTAGCTCTCAAACCACTAGGCCACCGGCCCCCTGGGAGTAGTTTCAAGGCTTTAATATGTAAAATAAAGCATAAATGCAATGGATGACACAATTATTTTGCATCTAGAGAGTGATTATCCCTGTTTATATCACCAACTTATTTTGGCCATGAAAAACGAAAAATGAGCTATTCCCACCAAAGTAAGGCCCAGCCTCCTTGAAACCTTTTTTTTTTCGAAAACAAAAAATCCAAGAAATCTCATAGGGCCAACATCGCAAGGTTCGAAACTTGGTGGATAATGGCCCATCTACTCGTTTCCACTTAAATATCAGGTTTGGGAGTGCAGCAGGATTTGAACCTATGACATGCGACTCACACACACATCACAAGCCGCCCTCTTGCCACTAGATGCGGAAACTTTATAATCTCATTGATAGAAGATTGTTGAGAATATAATTTAAGAATAAAAGAGTGCTCTCTCTAAGAGCTTAAACTTTTGGATGAGAAGGTCACGCACTTCAACATGGTATCAGAGCAAGCAGAGGTCCTGGAATCGAATCTCGGCGCCACTCAATATTAAAAATAATTTCCACGTGCTTGGCTCATAAAAATAAAATAAAAAAGCCCACACGTGAGGGGGCGTGTTGAGAATATAATTTAAGAATAAAAGTGTGCTCTCCCTAAGAGCTTAAGCTTTTGGATGAGATAGTCACACACTTCAACAAAGATCTTGGGCAAATACTAGATAAAGTTAGGCCATATTAGCTGGTAAAGATGGACTTAGAAAGCAAGGATTGAAACTCCAATAGCAGCTTATGGTCATGCGATATGGGTGTCTGATCCTTAAGAATGGTTGCTCCCTCAGCTAAACTTGGTTAAAGTTGAAGGATAAGAACACGTTTCAAGAGAGATCCATGAAAACGTGACCCTACCCCCCCCCCCCCCCCCCCTCAAAAAAAAAAAAAAAATTCTTTTCACAAATTTCAAATAGGAATTCTCAATTCAAACTTGTATACTTAAAAGATTACCAGACATACCCTATGACTTACTTCTGCACGTATTCAGAACTTTAATTTGACATTTTCTGGATCAATTATACTTCCCACAGCTCTAACTAACACTTCAGAGTATCTTTTCCATTCTAAAGTATAAGAACGCATTCAACCTCTTCTAAAACGTGAAATTCACCATGACTCAGCATCTGCATCATACACTGGTTGCAAGAATGGAAACACTGAATGTAAGAAGAACTAGAATGAAAATCAGAGTGAAATGAAAGATTTCTTTAATAAATAATAAGAAAATGGCTCCGGAAGGGGAATTGGAAAGTCAAAGTTGATGAAAATGAAGGAATGATGTAACAGACAGGAGAAACATAACAGTTTTTTGTCGAAGCTGAACTCAAGACTAACTTTGCAAAAGGGAACATCGAAGAAAACTTGGTCAAAGGAAGGTGACATGCAAATCCCATACCCCCAACCCCAAGAAACCCCTGTAAAACAAACACAGACATGATTTCGATTCACGTCGGCAAATTTGAAACTATTTGAGTTTTCCACTAGGTAGAATAAGCTGAATGCCGTACTGTACTGCAACGTCAACGATTACAAATTTAGTTAATTTCTTTTAATTTTATAGAAATTTCTTGAAGTATTCATGAAAAGCTGAAGATAATGCATGACTTAATTCTGATATCAGATCAGGAAAGGAACATAACTTGCTGGTCACATAACGACAATAGTTCCCATAACAAGATCACCCACTGCCAAAAGTGGCCTTTGGTGCACTTCGCCCAGGCCTTTTGCACCAGTTATGGAGGTAAAAGTACATCCTGGAGTTGAATATTAAAGGCAAATCATGTAGAGTACAGTTAAGTCGTCCAGTCAAGAGGGTTGTATAAAGTAGAAAGCAAAGAAATTCATCTGGATACTAGACCAAGCTCCATAAATTCTATGCCATTTTAAGACAATAATTGAAATCCCACTAATATTACACATCATATGCAAATATCTGCTACTTTTGTGTAGAAAACTGTGGAAGGGGTGAGAAAGCTGAATCATCTGAGATTTATAAAGAAAATAAATTTTTCACTTGTGCTTGAACTTGTACCTGGCATGAGGTCGCTTGTGGGAAACATATTCTGCAACATTTCCTCTCTCTCTACAAGAAAATCTTCAGCTGTAAGCGAATCACTTATTCCTGTCTCTTCAACAAAGACCCTGGCAGCCTCTATTGCTTTCTTTCCCATCATCTTTGCCTTGAGTGACCAATCAAATGTCTTATTATACCTAGCAAGTATAATCTCCTGGACTTCAGTATAGAATTTCTCGGTGTCTGATAAACAAAGAAACACAAAAGCTAGTCAACCAAGACTAGTCATCAAGTAGCAACTATTTGAACCAGTACCACACAAAGATATCCCTGTTTCTTTCCGAGATAATCCAACATATGCGTGAAGCCTGCTAAATATCAATCTTCCCTTTGATCCCCTATGTTAACAATCTATCATTACCCCTTCTCCACATAACTTATTTGCTTCCGTCCTTAAAAGTTACCTATTTCCCTCCTAAAACAGACAGGAGTGTATCACATGATGGGAAAAGATTTAATCCAAATCAAATAACAAGCCCTGCAATGTCTGCTGGGGTTATAAACCACATATGTATGCATAAGGGGCATATGACAGTTTGTTGTGTGAATTTGTTCTGTGGTTATTTAAGTAACATAACATAGGTAAGAATATAAAGCCAAAACAACAAACTCCTAAAGTGAAAAAGTAAATGACCTCACAATATATCGAATGATGCAGTACATGGATCCTTTATCTAAACTTCGAGCTCCCCTACAGCAAAGCAACAACATCTTACTGTTGCGCCGACAAAACAAGGGAACTAGATTTCTCTTGATATTTTAAAACACAGAGGCACACGACAAGCTGTCTTAGTTATAAGAGTTGATTGCACGCCATTAAGAAAGGATGAAAAGATAACAAAAAAAATGCACGGTGGAAGATACTTTCTCTATCTATCCTAGTGCTAAATTAACCTCTTCATGTTCAAGCCAGTAAAAAGGTTTCTATTGAATAAAAACCATACCCATGTAAAGGCAATGCATGATGTCTCATTTTTAAAAAATGCAATCTTTTCCTTTTATTATGGCACGCGTTCTAAATCACCAATACTCGGTAATTTACTCTCGACTCCTCTTGAATAAGGGAAAAATAAAATCAACAAACTGACGAACTAAGAAATGCCATTGTGTTTTCTTTGATAGGTGAGAAATACCTTAGTTCTAGAGTTGCTTGTGGCAGATACATCATGTAGTGTCAGAACGGCGTGGACATACAAACGCCTTTATGGGCTAGAGAAACACACTTATCATACCATCTCCACTAGAATGTATAGAGGCTTAGTCTAGCAACAAAGAAAATTAGAAATAGACTAACAGCATACAGCAAAAGACTGAAGCTTCCTCTCCATAAGATATGACCTAATGCTAACGAGCGATCACTTAATTACACATAACCAATAAATTTAAGTTACTAGTTAAAAATTTAAAAGTGAAGATACATATATAAATCTGTGTACGGAAGACACATGTCTTGCATTCATTAGTTTGGTATAAACACCAGATGAACGTAATTTACTCAAATCGTCCAATCATAGAGATTTCTACGTAACAACATTGCCAATTAGTGGTACCAATGACAAATGCAACTTCAAAATCCAAATCTGGTCATGCCATTAAGCAGCAGCAAATTTTTTTGGTGCACCCCCCCCCCCCTCAACCCCCACGTCGACCCCAACAATGAAGTAAGAGAAGTCTTATATACAAATTTAAATATATAAATAGAGTAAAATTAAATTATACCTAGGAGAAGGCCGTCCATGTCAAAGATGACGTGAGTGATTGAGCCTTTTAATGTAGATGAAGCATCATTGCTGCCTTCCTTCGCCATTTTCCAACAAACTAATACTCACTTCAAATTCCCGGAGATCTGAATGCTTGTTTTTGTTAAATCTGAAGTGATGGGTTTAATTAAGTTTTTAGCGTTGTTGTTGCTCTATATATTCCTTTATTCCTTTCTTATTCTTATTCTTTTCTTCTACTATATTTATTTGGGAGAAGCTAATAACTCTTTTGTTTTTCATTTTTAGATTTTTTTTGTTATTTTGCTCACTAATCTTTCATGAAACTGTTATATAAATATACAATTGTTTGCCTTCTTGGATTAATATTAAACTTGCCCTGCTAATATTTTGTATTAGTTATTAATTTTTTATATTATACTAATCAAAGTTATTTGCCTTTATTGTTACTTATTTTAATATTCTTATAACATGTTTGGGACTGATAAAGCGGCTAATGCATCAAGTGCTGAAAAGCTCTTTTCTGTAACTGGTACCAGACGGAGGAAGATCTGTGAGTCATTATTGAGGTACAACATTGAAAAGTGGAGCAAGCCTATTTTGAGGAGTTCAGTAAGTGTGATGTTATTGATAATAACATGGCTGAGAGTTTCAATGCTTGGATTCTGGCTGCAAGACATAAAACAATCATCACCATGCTTGAAGAAATCTGAAAGAATGTGATGCGGAGGCTTGAGGAGCTAAGGGAGTTTGGACTTGGTTGGCCAACTGACATTTCACCTATGTCTTTGAAGGCATTAGAAGACAATTAAGAAGTCAATGAAGTGTTCCTTGGTATGGAATGATGATGCAGTTTTTGAGATAACAGAAGAGAAGTATACTTACAAAGTAGACTTTAAGAAAATGACTTGTTTATGTAGAGCTTGGATGCTTAAAGTCATAGCAGCCATGCACCATAGGAGGATGAAGCCTTTTTATTATGTATCCAACTACTGTAGAAGAGAGACATATCTGCAGGTTTATGGTCACTTTATTCAGTCATTAACCAACATGAATATGTGGCCTCAATATGATACTCCTAAGGTTGAGTCACCTCTTCGCAAGAAGATGCCAAGAAGGCCCAAAAAGGTAAGAAGAAAGGAGGCTAATGAGACCAAAAAAATAGAAAGCTGCCCAAAGATGGTGCCACTATGACCTGTCGGTTATGTGGTGGAGAGAACCACAATACAAGAGGTTGTCCAATAGAACCAATTGAAACTAGTGCTTCTACACAAGTAATTTATTATTGTTGTTTACCTATCCCCCTTACATTTATGTTGACTTAGTTATTTGTATGTTTTTTGGCAGTCTACTAGGAGAAGAGAAAAGATGAAGCAAGGTCAAGACACACAAGCTTCACCAGTTGAATCTAGTGCTCCAGAATCTACACAAACAACTGCATCAAGAGGCAGGGGAAGAAAGGTAAAACATCTACAATTTGTCTTAAACTTTTACACTAACAGTTTTATGCATTTTTGTTAGAGGTGGAAGAAGGGGTAACCAAATACAAACAACTGTGCAACTGGTGGTACAACAAGCCAATATAAAAGGCCAAGAGTTACAAGAATTGGTCTAATGGTTGGTTAAAATGGTTTTACCACATTTTCTGTAAAACTATCATGGAATGTGTGTGTGTGTGTGTGTGTGTGTGTGTGTATATATATATATATATTATTGTTGTGTGTGATCTTTGGGGAACACTCTTTTGCTTCATATTGGTGAGGGCACATGGTTTGCATGAATTAGGTGAAGTTGATGGCTTCTTGGTTGAGTAGATAGGTGTGATTTTGTGGGAGCATGGTTGCAATGAGTTGAGTTTGTGCATTTGAGCTATTTTGGGGTGGTTGTTCTCATGTTTTTGAGTTTGCTAAATTGTTGGCATGTTTGTGGATCCATAGTAGTCATGTGTACATTTGTTCAATGATCGGTATCAACTAGGTTGGGAAGTTAGTTGTGACTTGCTCGAGGGCGAGCAAAGGTTCAAGTGTGGGGTGGTAATGTTTGACATTTTAAGCCAATGTTTCCTTAATATTTCCGCATGGTTGAGCTGTTATTTGCCTGTTTTATAGTTTATGAATGTGGTTTTGCACTAATTTGATGTCGTGCGTGTGTAGGTTGTTACGCAGTGCATTTGAAGATTTTAGGAGCGTGATTGAGCAAGAAAAGATTGGATTTTAATTGAGGATTGGATCGGGCACACGAAGGCACGACACGAGCGAGCAAAGGAGCAAGGAGAGGAGCAGAATGGCTTGGCGCCACAGGAGGCGCGCCGCGCCAGCCAAAGCGCCCAGCTTCTGGCGCGTTTGACTGCGCGGCGCGTGGCAAAGGCGGAAGAGTTTCGACGTAAACTGTCTTGGTTCGCGCGTTACGAGGCGCGGGGCGCCCGTTATAGCACCGCTGGAGCGTTTTTGACTTCCTATTTCGTCTAGGCTTGGGTCTAACTTATTACTAGGTGTTTGTAAACCCTATAAATACTCTTTTACTTAGTTTTTGATAGGAGTTCAGACCTTGGAGCAAATTGGAGAGTTCATAACATCTTGAACAAGGGTTTTTCTTCCTTCCATTAATCTGTTACATCATTATTTCATTATTTCATCAAATCTTTGTGTTGTTATTATGAGTACGCGTAGCTAAATATATCGTTCTAGGGTTAGAGTATTTCATGAATGTTGATGTTTGAAAATTGATTTCCATTAATTGAATCCCATAACGGATTACTTATTCTTTCTTGATTTCGCTTGTGTAATTGTCAGGGCCCGATTATTACGCATTATCTATGGTTTTTAGATTGAACTCGAAAGAGGGAATTTAATTACGTAATAAGAAAGAATAGGACTAGTTTGTGAACCCGGGTATCGGGGAACCAATTTGTGAGTAGGATAGACATATACTTGCTCGTCTAGTTTAACTAATTACAGAATTCGTTAATGCGTGCACGTGATTTGTTCCATAGACATATAGGGATTGAAGTAGCCTGCATAGACTGTGAGGAATCGAAAGGTTTTCACGGGTACATTTACTCTGTTAGTTAGTAATCCAGGATTTAAGAAGTGGAATCAATTGGAAAACTCAACTGGATTGTTCGTAACTCTGACCCTGGACCGTCTCCTTATTACTGATAACAACCAAGTTTTGCTCCATTGCTTGAATTCACCTCTACCATTTAATTATTGTTCTTTCGTTAATAAAATCCTCACTATTGGAAAAGGATCCCTAAATAGTTTATATAAATTGTTTGCTAGAATTCAGTCTGAATAGTCCTCGTGGGAACGATACTTGACTTATCACTTTATTACTTGTCGACCACGTATACTTGCGTGTGCGTTGGGAGCAACAGGAACATAACAGAGAATATCAATATTTTGGAACAAACTATTGGCCAATTTCTGCACAAGTAAGATCTGAAAGAAGTTAACAGCAATAAACAACCATGTAGAAGCAAGCCACACCAAAATAGATACTCTTAATATGCACAAACTCATGCACTTTCTAGGGCGGGGTAAGAATGAAGTACCGGATATATTGCCGGATGCCATTGTATCAGGACTGAATTCATTAAAAGGACAAGAAACCAATCGGAAATTCCATCGGTTAGGTTTAGCAGTTGATTTTGCATTAACGCACAAGAATTGCAAATACATAAGAGAGAAAAAGCTGCAACAACACCCGTTCCATCAAATAGCTTACATTATTACTAGCTCATAAACTTAAAAAGACATAAAACACACTTCATACTTTTTCAAGGCACCTTTAAGGCCATCATTGTTAACGAAAAATCTGTAACACGTGTATTCTCGCTCTGTATGTGCATTTGTAGTTCCTTCTAGATATCAGTGAGAAAGGCCCTGATATGATAAAAGTTTTGCAAACATAAAAAAGTTAGCAAAATCAAAACAACTATTAAAATTAAGAGAATATATGCGACGTTATCTAAAAAAAATGCAGTCTGCTTAATTTAGAATGTTATTTCAGAAACAATAAACACTACAGGTGGCAAAATTGACCGAACCCCATTTGACCAACTCAAACCGCCCAAGTTTTGATGGTTTGGTTAGATGATTTTGTTGATGGGTTGATTTTGGGTTATACCTAAGTTAGTCCATAAAAAAACAACCACCCAAGTTGACTAATAATCATGCTCAAATTGACCCATACAATATTCAATATACATTATTTTAGTTTCTATATTTGACCAAGTAAAATTAAAATGCTCAATTTTTCTTCAATAGTATATTTAAATCATCATTTTATTTATGCTATAAGTCTCCTTTTATTAATATAGAATGATGGAATGTAAAAATTAAATTGTAAAATTGATTGGTCAAGTTGGGCAGGCTAGACCCAACCCATTGGTTAACCTATCTTGACCCAACCCATATGAGCCCAAGTATATTTTGGGTTCGATTGGGTTTGACCCAATTAATGATTTAGCCAAGGGACACTTACAAAAACACCCACAAAATCTAAAATAATTACGGCCACTACCCACTACTTTCAAATATTACCGGACCTACCCACTAAATTATTTACTCACTTTACCCACCCAGACTTGTATATCATAGTTTATGCAGTATATCATAAAGGTATATACCTATAAGGCATAACAAAGGTATACAGTAATAAATGTCCCCCCAGACTTGTATACCGTAATTTATGCAGTATACTTTAAAGGTATACACCTATAAGGCATAACAAAGGTATACAATAATAAATGGGTAAGTTGGGTAAATACTTTTAGTTTTATGGGTAGTATAATTTGTAGTGGGTATGACTTGTAAATATTTTAAATTTAATAGGTATAGAGTGTAAAAATCCCTTTAGCGAAACATGACTCGCCAACTTCGACCCAACACGCCCATTTGTTACACCTAAATATACATATATATAAAGAGATTTAAAAATCAGTCTAGCTTAACAAAATCATCAATCTGCTTGTATCAAGTTTTTCGATCAATACATATTTAGAATTACACTACAGAATAGTATAATAGTTGAGGTAACATATAAAACTAACCTAGCAAATGTGCAGCTTCCGGAACATCATTAGGATCAAAAAAATTTACTGCTTTATCACACATTGCAGCTGCAGCATGCTAAAAAAATTTCAAATAAATATGCAAGTACATATTAGTTCTTAATTTATTATAAATACTAATAGTAACGAATTCTTAATCAAATGTCGGTAAAATTAAAAGATACATACAAATTTTCCCGGAACATCTTGAACTATAAGAGCACAAAGACCATTTGGTAATACTATATACTTGTATGAACGATCATCACTCTCTACTTAACTATTTCAAGCCCGCCACTGTCATAACTGCCATGAGTTTTGGAACAAATATCTACAAGGTAATCACAGCATATGACAAAAGTTTTGCAAACATAAAAAGGTTTTCAAAATCAAAACAACTATTAAGATTAAGAGAATAATATGTGACTTTATCTTTAAAAAAATACAATTTGCTTAATTTAGAATGTTATTTCAGAAACAATAAACACTCTAAGCATATAAATTACTAAAAGAAATCGTTCAAAAGGTTTCATAAGTTCATTTCAAGTACTATTAAAATATATAAATATATATATATATATACACGTATACATATACGGGTGGTAAATTTGACCGAAACTCATTTGACCAACTCAAACCGCCCAAGTTTTGATAGGTTTGGTAAGCTAATTTTGTTGATGGTTTAATATTGGTTATACCTAAGCCAACAAAAAACAACAGCCCAAGTTGACCCATAATCATGCTCAACTTAACCCATAAAATATTCAATATAGATTATTTTAGTTTCTATATTTGACCAAGTAAAATTAAAACGCCCAATTTTTATTCAATAATATATTTAAATCATCATTTTCTTTATGTTATAAGTCTCCTTTTATTAATATAGAATGATGGAATAAAAAATTAAATTGCAAAATTGATTGGTCAAGTTGGGCGGGCTAGACCCAACCCATTGGTTAACCTATTTTGACCATATTCATGTACCCAAGTATTTTGGGTTCGATTGAGTTTGACCCATTTAATTATATATATATATATATATATATATATATATATATATTAAAGAGATTTAAAAACCAGTCTAGCTTAACAAGATAATCAATATGCTTGTATCAAGTTTTTCCATCAATGCATATTTAGAATTACACTACAGAGTAGTATAATAGTTGTGGTAATATATAAAACTAACCTAGCAAATGTGCAGCTCCCGGAACATCATTAGGATCAGAAAAATTTACTGCTTTAACGCACAAGAATTGCAAATACATAAGAGAGAAAAAGCTGCAACAACACCCGTTCCATCAAATAGCTTACATTATTACTAGCTCATAAACTTAAAAAGACATAAAACACACTTCATACTTTTTCAAGGCACCTTTAAGGCCATCATTGTTAACGAAAAATCTGTAACACGTGTATTCTCGCTATGTATGTGCATTTTTAGTTCCTCCATATTTGCACAAGAACCGCTCAAACTGTCAAAAGAAAGAACTAACTCAAATCCACATTCGCAAATTGAGAAATTTTAAAGACAAAACTAGATTTGAAGAAATGATAGTTTTTAGTGAGATTGAGCAATAAGCTAGAAAGAGATAAGAAGAATAACTTGAGTGTCAAGTGTATTACAGTCAAGTTATGAAAGAGAAAGTCCAACAAGTCATCAGGCTCTAACAAGTCTGCCACAACCGTGTTGCACCAAAAACTAAGCACAAATATACAAGTTAATATGGGCTTAAATACAGTATCTTTCCAAACCACAAATCTTTTTTTTTTCTTGTTTTTTTTTTTTTTTTTGGATAAGGATCATTTTGGTTTCGCGTTCTCTTTGCACAAAAGGTTGCGGCTGGTTTTGCTTAACTGAGCTTCCACCCACATTGGCTGGGATAGATACTAATGACATTAAATAAGATGGAATGCCATTAAGTGCACAATTAACAGTGTCAATTTTCCACCCACTACACACATTGTTTCTCCCATGTGATCGACTAATTCTCGCATTTACTTTCCAACTTACATCCAAGTTCATCAGCCAGGGATTGGGAATTTTGATCAGTATTTACAGAGAAAATGATGCTCTTACACAAGTTAATATGGAGGCCTAAAACTGGTTCGAATGCAATAAGAATCCTCTTTAAATAGTAAACATACTTAAATCTGCATCACATAGAAATAGAATGTGGACACCGTACAAAATGTGAGAGATTTATGTGCTCTCACATTCATTTCCCAGTGAATTTAACTCTTCTCAATCGGTTGAGGTCCAAAGCTCTAGTCAATATCCTGCTAAGTGTCTCGTGAAAAAAGAGGCATAGGGTCCTCTCAAGTCTCAAAAGAAAAAAAGGGGGAAAAAATTATATATATTATATGTATATATACATATGTAAAGAGATTTAAAAACCAGTCAAGCTTAACAAGATCATCAATCTGCTTGTATCAAGTTTTTCCATCAATGCATATTTAGAATTACACTACATAATAGTATAATAGTTGAGCTAAAATATAAAACTAACCTAGCAAATGTGTAGCTCCCGGAATATCATTAGGATCAGAAAAATTTACTGCTTTAACACACATTGCAGCTACAGCCTGCAAAAAAAAAATTCACATAAGTATGCAATTAAATATTAGTTCTTAATTTATTATAAAAACTAATAGTAACGAATTCATAATCAAATGTCGATAAAATTAAATGATACATACAAATTTTTCCGGAGCGTCTTGAACTATAAGAGCACTAAGACCATTTGGTAATACTATATACTTGTATGAACGATCATCACTCTCTGACTTAATTTTAAACTCGCCACTGTCATATGCCGCCATGAGTTCTGGAACAAATATCTAGAAGATAATCACTGCATATGATAAAAGTTTTGCAACATAAAAAAGTTAGCAAAATCAAAACAACTATTAAAATTAAGAGAATATATGCGACGTTATCTAAAAAAAATGCAGTCTGCTTAATTTAGAATGTTATTTCAGAAACAATAAACACTACAGGTGGCAAAATTGACCGAACCCCATTTGACCAACTCAAACCGCCCAAGTTTTGATGGGTTTGGTTAGATGATTTTGTTGATGGGTTGATTTTGGGTTATACCTAAGTTAGTCCATAAAAAAAAACAACCACCCAAGTTGACTAATAATCATGCTCAAATTGACCCATACAATATTCAATATACATTATTTTAGTTTCTATATTTGACCAAGTAAAGTTAAAATGCTCAATTTTTCTTTCAATAGTATATTTAAATCATCATTTTATTTATGCTATAAGTCTCTTTTTATTAATATAGAATGATGGAATGTAAAAATTAAATTGTAAAATAGATTGGTCAAGTTGGGAGGGCTAGACCCAACCCATTGGTTAACCTATCTTGACCCAACCCATAAGAGCCCAAGTATTTTTGGGATCGATTGGGTATATGACCCAATTAATGATTTAGACAAACATGACTCGCCAACTTCGACCCAACCCGCCCATTTGTTACACCTAAATATACATATATATATATATATATATATAAAGAGATTTAAAAATCAGTCTAGCTTAACAAGATCATCAATATGCTTGTATCAAGTTTTTCGATCAATACATATTTAGAATTACACTATAGAATAGTATAATAGTTGAGGTAACATATAAAACTAACCTAGCAAATGTGCAGCTTCCGGAACATCATTAGGATCAAAAAAATATACTGCTTTATCACACATTGCAGCTGCAGCATGCTAAAAAAATTTCAAATAAATATGCAAGTACATATTAGTTCTTAATTTATTATAAAAACTAATAGTAACGAATTCTTAATCAAATGTCGGTAAAATTAAAAGATACATACAAATTTTCCCGGAACATCTTGAACTATAAGAGCACAAAGACCATTTGGTAATACTATATACTTGTATGAACGATCATCACTCTCTACTTAACTATTTCAAGCCCGCCACTGTCATAACTGCCATGAGTTTTGGAACAAATATCTACAAGGTAATCACAGCATATGACAAAAGTTTTGCAAACATAAAAAGGTTTTCAAAATCAAAACAACTATTAAGATTAAGAGAATAATATGTGACTTTATCTTTAAAAAAATACAATTTGCTTAATTTAGAATGTTATTTCAGAAACAATAAACACTCTAAGCATATAAATTACTAAAAGAAATCGTTCAAAAGGTTTCATAAGTTCATTTCAAGTACTATTAAAATATATAAATATATATATATATACACGTATACATATACGGGTGGTAAATTTGACCGAAACTCATTTGACCAACTCAAACCGCCCAAGTTTTGATAGGTTTGGTTAGATGATTTGATGGTTTAATTTTTGTTATACCTAAGCCCATCAAAAAACAACAGCCCAAGTTGACCCATAATCATGCTCAACTTAACCCATGAAATATTCAATATAGATTATTTTAGTTTCTATATTTGACCAAGTAAAATTAAAATGCTCAATTTTTATTCAATAATATATTTAAATCATCATTTTCTTTATGCTATAAGTCTCCTTTTATTAATATAGAATGATGGAACAAAAAATTAAATCGTAAAATTGATTGGTCAAGTTGGGCGGGCTAGACCCAACCCATTGGTTAACTCATCTTGACCCAATTCATGTACCCAAGTATTTTGGATTCGATTAGGTTTGACCCATTTAATTATTTAGTCAAACTTGACTCACCCAACTTAACCAAACCCGCTCATGTGTGTGTGTATATATATATATATATATATATATATATATATATATATATATATATATATATATATATATATAAAAGATTTAAAAACCAGTCTAGCTTATCAAGATAATCAATATGCTTGTATCAAAAATTAAATTTTTCTCTCTCCTCTAATTTTCTCTCTCGGTGCATGTTAAGCTAACGTGCGCCCCTACGGCATCAATGGGGAAAGGAAGGGGACGAGGCCATGGTCGCGGCCGGCCACCGAAAATTACCATCACTAAACTAGGGAGCTCAATAGGTACGAGATCTAAAGAACCAGAGTTTGAAAGTGAACAAGTAGAGGTTACTCCGACGCAGCAGCTCAACTTTTCAGCTGAAGAAAGCTCGTCAAAGAGGACCACTGGAGCAGCTAAGAGACTTAACCTAAGTGACACCAAGCAGGATGAAGATGAGATAGGAGTGAAAATAATAGTAGATCTAAAGAAACAAGGAACTGATCAAAGTGGTGATAGGGAAAGCCAAAGAGTTGCAAATGAGCAGCAAAGCAAGCTAAGGAACAACACAGTGGAGCAGCAACAAGGACCCCAAAATGCACCATCAGCTCAGCCAGGAACAAAAGCTCCACCAGATCAGCCTGACCCTACTTGGACCAACCTTTTCTCAGGTAATAGAAGCTCAACTAATGGTCTAAACCTAAAGTATATACCACCTGAAATAGTAGAAGGCAAGGTGAAAGTGCAATTAGATCCTAAGGAAATAGAGCAGGAAAATGGAAAATGGAAAGCAGCTTTAATTGCCTATGTAATAGGGGAAACACCTGGATACAACTATATGTCTAAGTATATATCTCAGAGTTGGTCAAATGTGGCACCATCAGAGGTTTTCTTGCATAATGAAGGGTACTATGTGATACGGTTTCAAAATGAACAAGACATGTATGACATACTGTATGCAGGGAACTACACCATCAGCAATAGGCCTATGATAATGAAGCCCTGGACACCTGAATTTGAGTTTAGTGCAGAATACCCAGTGGATATCCCTTTATGGATCAACTTCCCCAAACTACCTATGAGCTATTGGAGTTGTGACTCACTTAGTATATTGGGAAGTGCAATTGGCATTCCCATGTATGCTGATGAATGCACTGCCAAACAGAGCAGGATTTCCTATGCTAGGATGCTAATAGAAGTGAATGTGACTAATGTAGTAACAAGTGGGGAAAACAACAACAATAATACTGATAATAATAACAATAATAATAATAATGTACGACTAAAGTATTGTTGAATACAATAAAAGTAAAAGGATATAGTTATATTGTCTCTGTGTAAATAGGGTGCTCTGAGTCGTGCTGGGCACTGTCCTAAGAAACTATTCCAGCAGCCTGGAATGTTTCTCCAGGATAAAACGAGCCTTCTTCTATTAATATAGAGGGATCATGAATCAGCAAAACTATATAACATAAACCAGCAAGTTATAGGAAGTGGTGGCAAAAAGTAAAGGATTATGCTCTAAAAATGTGGCTATATATTAAAGAAATAGTGACTGTTTGTAATATAGTGGTTGTATAGAAAAGCAGATGGCTGTTTATAAAGTAATGGCTAAGAGAAGATGAAATGCCTTATATTTGGTATTGGATCGGCTGATGATGATTGGAAATGCCCCATGCATGAGCTATTTATAGTAGGAAAATTGCTTGGGGACATGACAAGTGTATATCCACTTGTCTACATATTTTTGACACATAACCAATTCAATTGCCACTTCTCAAATATATGTTCATGACTCATCATGTATATTGCCACTTAGCAAATAGTTTTGCCACCTATCAAATTACTTCACACATGTCCATACCATATTTGTACAATGCCAAGTATCTTTTAAAATACATCAATATTGACAACACTCCCCCACATATTTTAAAAGATTTGAAGAATCAAGAGGTACACAATAATGGGGTAAGTATGGAGGCTAAGACTTGCTGGATTTACACGGTCCAAATGCAATAGGTTTGCTGTCTTCTGGACTATGAACCAAACTTAGACCGATAAAACTTGACTCACAGAATTACTGGTGAAATATAATATTTCTATGAACCAATAATTCTTTTTGTAAGCTAGAGGTCCTACCAGTCACATTCAGACCCACAATTTTGTTGTTCAACGCGGTTTTGCGCGAATAGGCCGTGCGCGTGCCTGGTATTCATGAGAGCTTTAGAGACTTGGCTAGAATCTCATAGGAGCGGCTCCACTCCTACTCTTATATAGGTGAATTCATCAAGTGTATACTGCTTTTAATACACCATCCATAAGGACTATGAATTCATTAAGAGTTAAAACTCAACCTCTCCATTAGTAGTAGTTAAGCACTCTCATTTTAAGTGCTTCAGTGTCAATATCGACTTGTTATTACCCATATGAACCTACTTCATGGGATCTCCAATCACATAGGTTGGGTTACCATCTCTATTGACAATCATGTTAGCCTTAACCCCATCTCTTTTGAGGTTTGAAGAATTAATTTTCTTCCCAAAAGTTTAGTCAGAGGATCGGCCAAATTCACTTCTGATTTTACATAATCAATGGAAATTATTCCATCTCTCAGCAGCTGCTTGACAAGTTTGTGTCTCAGACGAATGTGTCTGCGTTTTCCATTATAGGATTTATTCTTGACAACATCAATTGTCGCTTTACTATCACAATGGATAGACACGGGAGGCAACACATCCTTTGTTAAAGGGATATCAGCTAAGAAGTTTCTTAGCCACTCAGCCTCAGAACCAGCCAACTCCAGAGCTATAAACTCTGCTTCCATAGTAGATTTAGCAATTATAGTTTGCTTGGCTGATCTCCATGCTATTGCACCACCACCAATAGTGAATACATAGCCACTAGTGGATTTTGTCACATCTGAATCAGAGATCCAGTTAGCATCACTGTATCCTTCTAATACAGTGGGAAATCCACTATACAGGATACCATAATTCATGGTTCCTCTCAAATATCAGTCTTACTAATGGAGACCAATGCTCTTGATTGGGATTATGAGTATATCTACTCAGTCTACACACAGCGTAGGCTATATCAGGCCTTGTAAAATTCATTAAATGCATCAGACTCCCAATAATCTGAGCATATTTAGACTGAGAAACTGGGTCACCTTTATTCTTTTTCAATTGAGAGCTAGCGTCATAAGGAGTGGCTACAGGTGTCACATCAAAACAATCAAATTTCTTAAGAAGTCTCTCAACATAGTATTCTTGTGACAACACAATACCATCATCACTTCTTATGACTTTGACTCCCAATATCATACTCACATCACCCGTATCTTTCATATCAAAGTTAGATGACAAAAATAGTTTGGTACTCTGCACAATATTTAAACTTGTACCAAATATAAGCATGTCATCAACATATAAACAAATTATGACAAAATCACCATTTAACACTTTAGTATAAACACATTTATCCACTTCAACAGAAGAAAATTCGTCTCTTAATAAGACTTGATCAAATTTCTCATGCCACTGTTTAGGAGCTTGCTTAAGGCCATAAAGAGATTTAATTAATTTACAAACTTTATTTTCTTGCCCAGGAACAACACATCCCTCGGGCTGAACCATATAAATTTCTTCTTCTAAGTCACCATTTAAAAATGCTGTTTTGACATCCATTTGATGAACAAAAAACTTGTAAACTGAGGCTAAGGCAATTAAAAGTCTAATAGAAGAAATTCTAGTTACTGGTGCAAATGTATCAAAATAGTCAATATTTCGTTTTTGAGAAAATCCTTTTGCTACTAAACGAGCTTTATATTTTTCTATAGAACCATCAGGATTAAATTTCTTTTTAAAAATCCATTTACAACCAATAGGCTTTGCACCAGGAGGTAAATCTGTTAAAACTCATGTATCATTTTTCATAATAGACTCAATCTCAGCTTTAATTGCCTCTTTCCAAAATTCAGCTTCAGAGGAAGAAATAGCTTCAAAATAATTTAATGGTTCATTATTTACAATAAAAGTTTGGAAATCATTTCCATAAGAAAAATATTCTTTTCTAGGCCTTTTGCTCCTTTTCAGTTCCTCAACAGAGGTACTCTCTTTATTTCTTTCAATATGTGCATGAGAAACTTTATCAAACAGTGGAAAAATATGTTCAAAGAACTCAGCATTCTTTGTCTCAATAATGGTGTTGCAATCAAGCACATCACTTTTTAAAACAATAAATCTATATGCAGCACTATGTTCAGCATATCCAATTAACATGCAATCAGCAGTTTTAGAACCTATCTTTCTCTTTTTAGGTTCAGGCAACAGAACTTTGGCAAGATACCCCCACACTTTTAAATATTTCAAATTATGTTTATAACATTTCCACAATTCATAGGGAGTTTTGCCAGTTCTTTTGTGAGGTATTCTATTTTGTAGGTGACAAGCAGATAAAATTGCTTCACCCCACAAATTATCAGGAGCATTAGAACTAATTAACATGTCCTAGTCTAGCATGCCACAAAGAAATAGAGTTAACCACATAAGCAGAAGCATGTGCATTTTCATATGTAATGTTAGAAATATTAAGTTCAAAAAGTCCTTGGTTACAATAGCCCTTTCCAACCAAAATATTATTTTTGGTCATTAGAATCTTATCAGATTCAAATGTCACTTTAACCCCAGCTTTTAATAACAAGGCTACAGAAATCAGGTTTGTCCTTATGTCAGGAACATGTAGCACATCCACAAGGGATAAAGTTTTTCCCGAAGTAAGTTTTAGGAGTATTTTACCCTTACCCAGGACTTTAGCAGTTCCCGAGTCTCCAAGGTAGACTACTTCATTATCTTCCCCTATATTAGTATAGGAGGTCAATGCTTCTCGATTTGCACAAATGTGCCGAGTAGCCCCAGAGTCTACCACCCAATTTTTCAAAGTGCCTACAATGTTTACTTGAGAAATGACAGCCGCAATAATTTCATTTCCTGTAGCTAAATTAGCTTTGGAAGGATTTCTATTTTCTTAGTCATTTCTTGCCATCTTTATATTTTTCTGGACATAATAACCTGTTCTATCACAATTAAAATTATAGCCTTTCACTTTCTTAAAATTGGGGTTATTGGACTTGTAACCTCGAGACTTATTAACATACCTCGTATTGTTGCTATTATGACTACGCTCACATGGAGGAACGACCACACCAGGAGTAGTGGGGGCATCACCGACATTGATAATATCAACAATCCTTTTTTAAGTATTATTGCCTGCCATAGTTTCTTAGATTGTGTAACAAGTGGGGAAAACAACACCAATAATACTGATAATAACAACAACAATAATAATAATGTACGACTAAAGTATTGTTGAATACAATAAAAGTAAAAGGATATAGTTATATTGTCTCTGTGTAAAAAGGGTGCTCTGAGTCGTGCTGGGCAGTGTCCTAAGAAACTATTCCAGCAGCCTGGAATATTTCTCCAGGATAAAACGAGCCTTCCTCTATTAATATAGAGGGATCAGGAATCAGCAAAACTATATAATATAAACCAGCAAGTTATAGGAAGTGGTGGCAAAAAGTAAAGGATTATGCTCTAAAAATGTGGCTATATATTAAAGAAATAGTGACTGTTTGTAATATAGTGGCTGTATAGAAAAGCAGATGGCTGTTTATAAAGTAATGGCTAAGAGAAGATGAAATGCCTTATATTTGGTATTGGATCGGCTGATGATGAATGGAAATGCCCCATGCATGAGCTATTTATAGTAGGAAAATTGCTTGGGGACATGACAAGTGTATATCCACTTGTCTACATATTTTTGACACATAACCAATTCAATTGCCACTTCTCAAATATATGTTCATGACTCATCATGTATTTTGCCACTTAGAAAATAGTTTTGCCACCTATCAAATAACTTCACACATGTCCATACCATATTTTGTACAATGCCAAGTGTATCTTTTAAAATACATCAATATTGACAACAACTAAGCCACTGGTGGAAGAGGTCATTATCATGGATCCAAAAGGTAAGGAAGTAGTTCAGCTTGTGCACTATGAATAGAAACCAGAATTCTGTGATAAATGTTTGAAAGTGGGGCACAAGTATGCACAACAGCAAGCACCAGTAAGAGATCAACAGGAAAGAATGGGACAATACATACAGGCCAAAAGGAGGAGAAGGGGTAAGCCAACTCAACAGTGGCAATACAAAGGACCTGTCAATAGTATTGAGGAACCAAAGAACAAGCAGGTAGAGAATACAGCAATGGAGCAGGAGAAGAACTCAATTGGAGAAAGCAGCAGGGGAACACAAAGTAAGACACTAGATCATCTGGATGGCCAACAAAGCCACCTAGATGCAGCACATATTCCTCCAGGCCAGGGACAAAGTACCAGGGAAATGAGAACACCAAGTGAAAAGCAGCAACCTGTGAGCAGCAAAGGTAAGGAGGTGAGGAGCATGCCTGAGCTGAAAATAATGGAGTTCCCAGAACTTAGCAACATCAAAACAAGGAACTGTTTCACAGCACTGAGATTTAATGAGTCAATGTGTGACATGGATCTCCCTCATGATAGAGGGAGGCAAATTCCATCAGCTCAATGACTTGGCTAGTGTGGAATATCAGGGGCCTTAATAAGAGATATAAGCAAAAGGAGCTGAAGAATTATATTAACGTAAAGCACATAAAGTTTGTTGGGATAGTTGAAACAAGAGTCAAAGAGCACAAAGCTAAGGATGTGTTGAAAAGAGTGGCCCCTGGATACCACTGTTTACACAACTATGAGAAAGCTACTAATGGAAGAATATGGTGCATTTGGGATGATGCCGTGTATAAAGTCAAAGGGATGGACAATCATGAGCAGCTGATACATTGCCACATCCAAGATAGAAGAGATGGATGTGAATTTGAGGTAACAGTAGTATATGGGTACAACACCATAGACCAAAGAAAGGAGCTCTGGAACCAGTTAAGCTCTATAAGCAGAAGAGTGATTCATCCATGGTTTATATGCGGGGACTTTAATGCAATTCTATCCCCACAAGACAGACTTCATGGGAATCCAGTTACTAGTGCAGAGCTAAGAGATTTCAATGAGTGTGTCCTGTTGACACCCAATTTTGTCCCCCCTTTTTCTAAAATTGGCCATAATTCAACTTAAGGGTGCAATGTGACTATTTGTGCATTAGAAATCATGCATTTACGTGCGTTATCCTCTATTTATATATTATATACATAATTATGGCTATATTATGTAACTTTTGCATCATTTAGGCTATTTGTCAAAACTGTGACTATTTGTGAAATTAGTTCATTCATAATATTAGTAGCTATATTATATAATTACGTCATTTAGGTTACATGTCAAGTTTATTTTAATTTATGATTATTTGTGCAAATTAAATTATTTAATTTAGATACGTCTTCCCGTCAAAGTTCATCCCCCCAAATCTTCTCCTAAATATATCCTGATCTTATTCTTAAAAATTCTCCAAGGTCCCTACTCCACTTTTAGTACCAAGTTCATTTCCCAAATCTAATCCCCAATTTTCCTCCAATCTCTCTAAATCTCTCCTTTGATTCACTCTCATTCACAATCTCCCTAATTCCTCTTCTTCCTAATTTTAGGTCACCCTTTTCCCCACTTTCAAGTCTACATACATTATTGAAGAAAATCATTCAAATCCCCCTCAAATCATTCCCCTTAATCTTATCCAATCAAATCCATCCCATTAAGCCTAAATTCCCCAATCACCTCCCATTTTCCTTAACCACTCTTTTTCAAAAATACTATAAATACACCTACTTCTCACATTCATTGAGGACTGACTCTCATCTTCTCCTACACACATCTTCTAACATATTGATTCATCATCACTTGTAATTACATCTTCTACACACATTCCAACATTCTCACTTCTCACAACTTAACCACATATTTCTCTACACTTCTTTTATCCTTTAACACACTACTCTATTTTTCATTATTTTACTGGGAGCCACATAAAAGACTTGTCCAGAAGCTCGTATTGACAAAAGTTATCCATTCATTGGAAGGTAACTTGTATTGAACTTTTCTTAGTATTTTGCGCTAACGTTGCAGGTACAACTACAACTATATATAAGTTACTGCTATGTAATGTGAATATTTGGTTAAGCAAGGGCCACCTTCTACCCTCTATTTATTTGTTGTGTGTTGAAATGAGTGAAATCATAAGATATGTTGAGAATGTGAAGTGCTACTTGAAAACTGAAATGTTTTGCGTGAATCTGGAAATCTGAGTTTTACTTAGTTAATGCATGACAGTTTTTTTTAGATTAAATTAGTGCAGGGAGCTGGCTTATTTCTGCAAAATTGAGTATTTTGAAAATTTAACAGTAGCACGAAGGCTTTGCATCTTTATTACAACTTAGTTGTTTTAATTTGGAGGCCTACTTTTAAATCTTTTAAAAATATTTTGCTTACATGATATTATTTGACTTGTGTGATTTGCATGACCGTACTCTTTATGTGACGACTAGTAGAGTCTAGATTGGGGCATTAACACAATTAGGGAGTCTAGACATTTTACATTTATATTAGTAGTCTCAATGGCCTCCGAGACATTAAGTGGGACGTTAGTAAACCTTTAGGACGTTTAAACTATTAGCGAGTGCTTTAGTTAAATACTTAAAGAGGGTATGGGGGTTAAAGGGAACTAAGCCCCTCGGATATGATGGAAACTACCCGAGCTATATTTGATAGTGGATTCTGAAACTATCTTCCCTTACGAAAGCTGGGTTCCGATCCGAATAGGATAATAAAACATAGGGATATTCAAATGTTTAATTAGTTATTTATTATTTTGTGGCTATTTGTGCAACATGACTATTTATTTAAAATTGTTAATGCAAAGACATTAAATTGCTTACTTTACTTGTTTTGCAGCCCATTACTCATTTATTTACCTTATTTAGCTATTGTCCTTTTCTAAAGCAATATATTTAAACCCAATATAAAAATCGGTCGGGAACCACGTTTAGTGGAACCTAGAAGGTGCCTAACCCCTTCCTTCTAGGTTATTTCGAACACTTACCCGAATCTCTGACTCGTAGACCAACCCGTAGATAATTTTTTAAATTGAATTAGAAATTAATAGGTGACCTAATACACCTTAGAAACTATATTAGGTGGCGACTCCAAAACTCTAACTCCTAACGAGTTACCCCAAGTTGTAAACCACTTTACTTTGCTTTTAAAGTGGGGTGCGACAGAATGGCGACTCCGCTGGGGATTAAATGTTCCAACCATTATGGTTTTTATATTGGGTTTATTCTTGCTTTGACTATTTTGTATTCAATACTAACTTTTTTCTTTTTGCAGGTTTGTAATCTTTTATGTAGTGAGATTTTTTTAAATAATGTAATATGTATATTCTTGCATTCCGTTTCATACTCCTCCACTCCTGGAAAATTGACTTTTGCACGCACACGAATGATTACGTGGATCTCACGGTCGTTTCACTCTCAAAAACCCTTTAGGACGAACGGTTAGAATCTAGTTGGTCCATGGTACAACCAACAATTCTAAACGTTCCCACCCCTTGGTTGTCCGCCTTGGGGAACCATGTCCTTGTCTAGATTACCCCACTCTTAGTCTAGAAATCATGCATCATGTCATATTTAGGACCATTTTGAGTTCGGCTCATGTCTAAGTCTACTAGTTCACCATATTGGAATGAACCAAACGGGTTTTCGACCCTAAGAGACATTTAAATGTGTTATATGTGCATCTATTTAAAGTTGAACGTGTCTAATGTAGACTATTTGTTCTCAAAGTGTGGATCGTCCAATTATTTATTTTTATTTGAGGATGTCACAAGCCACGAAAATTTGGAAGATAAAATAAAACAGACTTTAAATTGATCTTTCTACTTTTGTGTAACAAAATCAATTACTTATTTCTGTAAATGGAAATTGTTACAGAAAATCAATTATTTATTTTTATTTACATTTGAAACTTTTTATTTCTACATTCATACAAAACCAATTATTTTATAGAATTATTTTTGGATTATGAATGAAAATTAATTTTTCTATTTTTATGAAAACCAAATCATAGACTTTAAATTAATTTCTTCTACTTTTAATGTAGCAAGATCAGTTATTATTCCTATTTACCTAAAAATGTTATTCCACATTTATACAACAAAATTATTTTTTTTGTTAACTTTGGGTTATGAGAACAAATAGGATGACGCACGATACACGTTCAATTTTAAATATCATACTCAAACTTAGGAAGACTTAACATCCTTGGCATGTTAAAATCCATTAGCCAACTTCGTCCAAATGACGCCTATCATGTATCTTATATGTGTTGGTCTTGTTAGGCCTACCTCCGATACAAGAGAGGTCCCTTGCATTATAAGGAGTGATATATTTTGCATTTGGTAATTATTACCTCGACACTAACTTATTGTTTTTCGTGTTTAAATTTTACTCCCACTCCTAAGGTTGACTTGTGCATTCTGGCCGAGCATCAGTACCGAACGAGAACCAAGGGACCAGTTACAACTCCTCCCCCTTCACAAACTAGAAGAAGAGGAAAGCGAAACATCATGACTGAGTTGAACAATGCTGCTCTTAGTGACGATAACATTGGGAATAATGGGACACCCCGCAAACTTGCTTTGGTAGGGTATCATGAACATGTTGCTACTTTAGAGCAAAGAATTAAAGAACTTGAAGAGAAACTGACAATGTCCAGTTTACCCGTTGGAAACTCCGCCCATTCAAGGGAATCGGTCGATCCAAGTGGGTCAGCCCGCCCTAATGGAAAGGACCCTACACACCTAACTGATCCTCTTGTTGTTTACCAAACAACACAACCAGCTCCTTACCAAACAACACCACCTGCTAATTACCAAGCAACCCTACCCACCACTTATCAAGCACCACTCCCTGCATATCCTACTTACCCAAACACAAACTTACCTCACACCAATAGCACATATCCGCAGCCTTACAATCCCATGTTCACTGTTGAAACTAAAAAACTCACTTTGCCGGTCAAAAACCATGAAAATTATGAATGGGCGGAGGATGAAGCCAATGATGATGGGACAAAAGAGAATGTTCGTAAGCTGGAGGCAGCCTTTAAGAAGTTTGAGTTAGGCAAGACCACTAAAGGTTTAGCTTATGAAGACTTGTGCATCTATCCTACTTTGAAACTGCCAGACGGATACAAGATACCAAAGTTCGACCTGTTCAATGGCACTGGAGACCCTATGGTACATCTGAGAGCATATTGTGACAAGTTGATTGGCACAGGGGAAGACGAGAAAGTACGAGTAAAGCTATTCAGTCGGAGCTTGACTGGAGAGGCTTTGAGTTGGTTCTCTAAGCAGAAGCCTGGCACATGGCTCGGTTGGGAAGACATGGCAGCAGATTTCGTACAACGATTTGGGTACAGCACTGAAATGGTACCAGATCGTTTCTACCTGGAAAAGTTGAAAAAGAAACCCACTGAAACGTTTAGAGAATATGCTACTATGTGGAGAGCAGAAGCTGCCAAGGTACAACCCACTATGGATGAAAAAGAAATAGTGAACATATTCATCCGCATTCAAGAGGACGTCTATTACGATAAGCTGTTGCATATGAAAAATCAGAAGTTTGCTGATGTAGTATTGATGGGAGATGACGTAGAAGAAGGACTCAAAAGTGAAAAGATTATTAGCCTAGCTGCACTACAAGCTACTAATAAGGCTATCCAGTCAAGAAATGTGAGTCACTCCAAAAAGAAGAAAGACGAAGTCTCTTTTGCTACAACCATTCAAGACTCTGCTTTAACCCACTATTACCAAACACCACCACCATACCATCACATACCACCTGAATATCCCGTTTACAACACTCAACCCACTCGGCCTATATTCCACACCCCAACACCAAGCCGTCCATCATACCAGCAAAATACTCAAACCAACTACCGAAATGCATCACCATACCCTCCTAGGCCTCGCTCTGATGCAAACCAAAGACCCAAAAGAAACTACACTGCATTAGCTGAATCTCGCACCCAATTGTTCGAGAGATTGAGAGCTGCTGGGCTTATTGTCCCAATCCCTCAAAAGGTGCCAGACAATCCTTCACCACACTTTGATTACAACAAAAGGTGCGCATACCACTCAGGTGGATCGGGGCATGAGACGGTGAGATGTTTTACATTGAAAGATAAGATTCAAGACCTAATAGATGAAGAGGTCATTCACTTGAAGACAACAAATGTGCACAATAATCCACTACCTAATCATGGAGATGAGAAGGTGAATATGATTGACTTCGGCGAAAGTGCAATCTGGAAGGCACGATTATAAAAGCAAAAACAGTGTTTGATAAACACAAGTTTAGCATGGGGTACGTCTTGGTTTGCAAAGGAAAAAGTACTACAAAAGATACAAGAGGTTATCATTCACTAGAGCAGTTTGTTCCAACTCTGCAACAAGCATCCATCTTTTCAAGCTACATGAAAACTCTCGAGGGAGAAAGACTTGTCGAAGGTGTTCATGATGTAGAAGATGAGCCGACCGGTCTAAAGGAGCTATTCATGGAAGAATGTTATTCAGTTCCTGAAAAGCATACTGAGGATTTGAACATCCAGAAAGCTAAATCTGAAATTATGCCAAACTACTGAACCTGCAACACATTTCGAGCATGCCGAGAACCTTAGTGAAGCTGGGGCATTAGTTGTTTTCTTAAATAAAATATGACTCCGAGTCGTTAGCTTTTATTTTCTTTGTTTGTCAACTTTGTTGCATCGCTGTTTCCTTTCAAAGACTTTTTCTCAAGTCCAATAATAAAATCATTTCCATTTTTATTTTAAGTATGCATCATTCACTATCAGTAAAATTACTTTAATTCCATTGAATCTGCGACTGTGATGTGAGGAAGCAATCCAAAACGATGAGTACAGGCCAGACTACGGTGATTCGACAGAGGACATTCAAGGAACTTCATAGTTAATCGTGGAAATCTTATAGCAGACAACTGAGACAAGAACATATTGAGGAAGATGACTTACAATCCAAGGTGAAACATTAGAAATACATATAAGAAGCAGAATTAGACAAATCTGAATGGATCAAAAGCATACTCGAGCAAGTGACGCTCATAGATAGCGAAGTATAAATACAACAAGAAATAACATGACAAAGGCATTTATCCAGGAAGTTAGAGCAAGACAGTTGATCCTAAAGTGGAATTCTCTAAATCGAGAGAAAATTAACAAGATCCTTTACTCACATACAATCAAGAGATACTACAAATCGAGCAACATTCATCTTTATTGGATTTGAACAACGTAGCGACCTGATACCCAAGAAGGGATACATAGGCAGCCTACTCAAGGCACGGTCACATCGTAAGAAAATTTTATTAGACACTGGGGCAGAATTTTTTGAGGTTTCCTCAAAAAAATTCAAAGAATACATTACAACACACTGGAGCAGAATTTTTGAGGGACCTCAAAAATTCAAGGAAAATACAAGCAGCACACTAGGGCAGAAATTTTGAGCTTCCCTCAAAATTTCATGATGAAAGATCTTTGAGCAGCAAACGGGTATAGAGGAGATTATATCCAGACAACACGTCGCAGTCTATGATTCAATGGAATAAATTCACATTACTCTTTAAACATTATCTTTCTCAAAACACATGCATATCCCCTTTTGTTCTCCTTTTTTGCCCACAGCTCGACTAAGGTTTGATGCTAGAAAAAGAGATATTACAAGGAGGTCATGCAAGATGCAACAACAGAGTACAATACAACAAATGCGCAAGTCAACCTCCCCTCAAAATACTCACAAATTTTCTTTGATTACAGGATTACACAGGTACCAAGTATACCTGACAACTCTTGCAAAGCAACATCAATTTGAGAAGAATAGTATCCATGTCGGTAGATGTATAGGGTCTGCATCGATGGACATGACAAGCATAGGATCCATGTCGGTGGATATATAGGGTCCGCAGCGGTGGACATGACATCAACTTGAGAAGTGTAGAATCCATGTCGGTGGATATATAGGGTCTGCATTGGTGGACATGACACGCATAGGATCCATGTCGGTGGATATATAGGGTCCGCAGCGATGGACACGATATAAATTTGAGAAGTATAGAATCCATGTCGGTGGATATACAGGGTCCGCAGCGGTGGACATGACATTGATTTGAGAAGTGTAGAATCCATGTCGGTGGATATATAGGGTCTGCATCGGTGGACATGACAAGCATAGGATCCATGTCGATGGATATGTAGGGTCCGCAGCGGTGGACACGATATAAATTTGAGAAGTATAGAATCCATGTCGGTGGATATACAGGGTCCGCAGCGGTGGACATAACATCAATTTGAGAAGAATAGTATCCATGTCGGTAGATGTATAGGGTCTGCATCGATGGACATGACAAGCATAGGATCCATGTCGGTGGATATATAGGGTCCGCAGCGGTGGACATGACATCAATTTGAGAAGTATAGAATCTATGTCGGTGGATGTATAGGGTCTGCATCGGTGGACATGACAAGCATAGAATCCATGTCGGTGGATATACAGGGTCCGCAGCGGTGGACATGACATCAATTTGAGAAGTGTAGAATCCATGTCGGTGGATATATAGGGTCTGCATCGGTGGACATGACAAGCATAGGATCCATGTCGGTGGATATATAGGGTCCGCAGCAGTGGACACGATATAAATTTGAGAAGTATAGAATCTATGTTGGTGGACATATAGGGTCCGCATCGGTGGACATGACATCATTTGAAGGAGCATAGGATCTGCGTCGGCAGATATATAAGGTTCGCAGTGGTGGACACGACAACAATTTGCCACAGAGCAAGGTCCGCATCGGTGGGCATTCCATTGGAAAGACATTTGGATGAGACATCAATCAAACAAGTACAAGACAAAACAACCACTCGGCTCAACAGGGAAGTTTACCTTACTTTATCTTTATATCTATTGCATTTATCATGCTTTTGCTGCAGGGCACTCTCCGATCTCTCGACAAACCCCTGTGCCATACTCTCACGCCTGTTCCCAACATTACTACCAATTATGCAACCGCAAAACCTCAAACACATAGAAAGCAAAGCCCAACCCTACAGACAATGCCTTTTGCTACACCCGCAAGCTACCTATTTTGCCGAATTCCAAGCTACAAGTCCATACTCGTACCTGTGATCTACCTAATCTCCCTTGTCGATTGGGTATCAGCTTCGTATTCCTTCCTATTCGTTCCTGCCTATTTGAATCGTGCATATTCATCGTGCTTTACTTCTCAATATCTCTCAGCTCATTCAAGGCAATATTGAAGGCAAGATGACCCATTTATCGAGATGAAGTGGAAACTAGGTACATATGAACTCCTCTTTATGAGTGTGTAGTGCGCCGCATTTTCATAACTAGGACGATTACAAGCCTTTTTTCCCACGATCGACCTACTGATGTTATCTCATCTTCGATAGTACCCTTACTTTAGTCATCATTCATTCCGCCGAAAAGGCAAAGCATACACGAATCTAAACTTTACATACTTGGATAAGTTTAGTCTTTACATCCAAATCGTGCGTCATAAATATCTCACACAGGCAACATGCCATTCTAGAACTACACACGACCTGATTCTCGTGAAACCCGAGATATGTAGGCAACTCAGAGACTGGGTTCGGCCAAAAACACCCCAAAACTCCCATTTTTCCCCTTTCAATCTTCTGCCTACCGGTCGTAACAAAATTGGCTGTTCCGTCAACTATCTTTGCCCGAAGACTCTTTCATCATCCCCGGGCAAAGAGGGGCAGCTGTTGACACCCAATTTTGTCCTCCCTTTTTCTAAAATTGGCCATAATTCAACTTAAGGGTGCAATGTGACTATTTGTGCATTAGAAATCATGCATTTACGTGCGTTATCCTCTATTTATATACTAGTCACGTATGCCTCTGCTAAGCAGAGGCCCAATATTTTTTGTTGTCACTCTTCTGTCAATATCCATACGACCACTTGGATTGCATAATCATGTCATAACTTGTTTTAATAATGTAATTATATTTACGTTAGGACCAGTGTATTTCGATCAGATTCGACAGAGCCCAATAGCTTTGTAGCATACCCTCGGTTTATTTTTTAAAAAAAATTATATATGAACAATTTGTTAATTTAGAACCCAGTAATTTTGAAAGATTAGAACCCAACACAGAAGTTTCAAATCTAGGCTCAGCCTCTAATTGGGAATAAGAACAAGTCTTTGTACAAGCATTATATAAAAATGTTCAAAATCTACAAAAAAAAAAAAATTGTTATATCTTCTATACAAATTGAAAATCTATACATATCCGCCCTCTTTGCTTGCTTGCAATCTTCTCATTTTTCACCAGATTCCTTATGTAATACTTCGATCTTCCTTCATCAGTTCCTCGTCTTCTTATTCACATCTTAGCATCACTCAATATCCAGTAGTCATGTAATGAAACGATAATACAAACTTAAAGCATCTACTTACGATACATTAGAATAAGATTTTTTTCAATTTGGACCGAATCTGTATCCCTCGAGTTTGAGTACGCCAATAACAGTACTTCTCGCATAACATCAAGTAAACCATATCAGTACATGTCGTATGGGGACTTTCCTCGATTGCCCGCGCTAAGCACGAGCCCAACTAATTTTTTTAATATGTGCATAGGCGAATTCGAAGATGACAACTCCAAATTCTATTAGTTGGAAATATATCCATATTTATGTGTTTCTCAATGCATATAAATGGGTAATTAGTTTTAATTAGTCAATCATAAAACAGTGTTATATCTAAGAAATATTGAAATATGTTATACTATGTTGTGAAAAGTTAAAAAATTACTTTTCTTCCCTGAACTACAATTATTGATGACATGTTAAATATTTAAGAAGTCAACTCGGTACATGGTTTCTCGACAAATATCAAATATTTTATTTTGAATTTTGTAAGGGTGTGTTAGTTTAGTGCAAATCAATTTTAAAAAATAAAAAAAAAAACTTCTGGTATATTTGTATCTTGTAGATGATGTAGTTATCTTTTGTATCAATTTCTTTCACCATCAATAGTAAGAAACATCATTAATGTGAACGTATAAACTCAAACAAATATTGCTTGCGCCTTCCGCGTTGGCTCCATGAAGCTTTTCACTTTTTTAAATTATAATATTGCTATTCTTAAACAAAAATTATGACAACATAAAAGTACTAAGTATACTGATGATACTTCTATGAGTTCCAAAACGCGATTTGTTCTGGGTAGATAATATATGCTCATTTGTTCTGAGTAAGATGCCGAGATATACAACACTTGTGTGATTGAATTAGTATGTCGATTGTACATTATTTTTCGATAAAAAAATTATCTGTATTAGGTGTTTACGCCAAATCACTACGTCCGTAAATGAAAGATATGTATTTTTTACATACTCCTTTATCCTTGGCCATGACAAATAATTTTATGTACTACCATTTTAATTTTAACTGCTAAGGTTAACTTCAAGCAAAGTTGTGGTACTTTTCTTTAAATACATATGCAGTTATTAATCGTTCTTGGTTATATATTTTGTGACTTGATCTTCCCGTGGGCATCCTTTTTATCATGAGTTTGATTCATACTAATGCGAATTATGAATAAAGATAATCTCTCCACAAATTCATCTAAAAGAACAAATCAATTAAATTGGGGAATTCCATTCCCTCGGACAGTTGTGGCCTTATGGGAGCTGAAATATTCTGAAGGAGTTGCTTCATATATTGATTTTATGAAATTGAATCAGTACGAAGCAATCTTAATAAGTAGAAATTAATTATGAATTTTGTACTTTGCAAATTAAATAGGAGAGTATGGATTGGAAACGCTTTAGCCACTGTCCACGTGGCTATACAATAGACAACTACTAAGCTGCAAAGTGATGTGTGAAATGAGAACTTTAATGGGGCCTACGTCTTCAAAAAAGTACTGTATATATTTAGAGGACACACAGGAAAATAATAAAAGTGATCCAATATTTTTGTCCAAGTAGGAAATGGTACGTACCTTAAGCTTTCTGGTACAAGAGCATTAAAGTAGTAAAATTATGGAATAACAGGAAAGCCCTCATGGTCGGCAAGCATGTTGACCATGAGGTGCTTATCCTCTCTTATAATATAGTAGTAGATTATATACATAATTGTGGCTATATTATGTAACTTTTGCATCATTTAGGCTATTTGTCAAAACTGTGACTATTTGTGAAATTAGTACATTCATAATATTAGTAGCTATATTATATAATTATGTCATTTAAGTTACATGTCAAGTTTATTTTAATTTATGATTATTTGTGCAAATTAAATTATTTAATTTAGATACGTCTTCCCGTCAAAGTTCATCCCCCAAATCTTCTCCTAAATATATCCTGATCTTATTCTTAAAAATTCTCCAATGTCCCTACTCCACTTTTAGTACCAAGTTCATTTTCCAAATCTAATCCCCAATTTTCCTCCAATCTCTCTAAATCTCTCCTTTGATTCACTCCCATTCACAATCTCCCTAATTCCTCTTCTTCCTAATTTTAGGTCACCCTTTTCCCCACTTTCAAGTCTACATACATTATTGAAGAAAATCATTCAAATCCCCCTCAAATCATTCCCCTTAATCTTATCCAATCAAATCCATCCTATTAAGCCTAAATTCCCCAATCACCTCCCATTTTCCTTAACCACTCTTTTTCAAAAATACTATAAATACACCTACTTCTCACATTCATTGAGGACTGACTCTCATCTTCTCCTACACACATCTTCTAACATATTGATTCATCATCACTTATAATTACATCTTCTACACACATTCCAACATTCTCACTTCTCACAACTTAACCACATATTTCTCTACACTTCTTTTATCCTTTAACACACTACTCTATTTTTCATTATTTTATTGGGAGCCACATTAAAGACTTATCCAGAAGCTCGTATTGACAAAAGTTATCCATTCATTGGAAGGTAACTTGTATTGAACTTTTCTTAGTATTTTGCGCCAACGTTGCAGGTACAACTACAACTATATATAAGTTACTGCTATGTAATGTGAATATTTGGTTAAGCAAGGGCCACCTTCTACCCTCTATTTATTTGTTGTGTGTTGAAATGAGTGAAATCATAAGATATGTTGAGAATGTGAAGTGCTACTTGAAAACTGAAATGTTTTGCGTGAATCTGGAAATCTGAGTTTTACTTAGTTAATGCATGACAGTTTTTTTTAGATTAAATTAGTGCAGGGAGCTGGCTTATTTCTGCAAAATTGAGTATTTTGAAAATTTAACAGTAGCATGAAGGCTTTGCATCTTTATTACAACTTAGTTGTTTTAATTTGGAGGCCTACTATTAAATCTTTTAAAAATATTTTGCTTACATGATATTATTTGACTTGTGTGATTTGCATGACCGTACTCTTTATGTGACGACTAGTAGAGTCTAGATTGGGGCATTAACACAATTAGGGAGTCTAGACATTTTACATTTATATTAGTAGTCTCAATGGCCTCCGAGACATTAAGTGGGACGTTAGTAAACCTTTAGGACGTTTAAACTATTAGCGAGTGCTTTAGTTAAATACTTAAAGAGGGTATGGGGGTTAAAGGGAACTAAGCCCCTCGGATATGATGGAAACTACCCGAGCTATATTTGATAGTGGATTCTGAAACTATCTTCCCTTACGAAAGCCGTGTTCCGATCCGAATAGGATAATAAAACATAGGGATATTCAAATGTTTAATTAGTTATTTATTATTTTGTGGCTATTTGTGCAACATGACTATTTATTTAAAATTGTTAATGCAAATACATTAAATTGCTTACTTTACTTGTTTTGCAGCCCATTACTCATTTATTTACCTTATTTAGCTATTGTCCTTTTCTAAAGCAATATATTTAAACCCAATATAAAAATCGGTCGGGAACCACGTTTAGTGGAACCTAGAAGGTGCCTAACCCCTTCCTTCTAGGTTATTTCGAACACTTACCCGAATCTCTGACTCGTAGACCAACCCGTAGATAATTTTTTAAATTGAATTAGAAATTAATAGGTGACCTAATACACCTTAGAAACTATATTAGGTGGCGACTCCAAAACTCTAACTCCTAACGAGTTACCCCAAGTTGTAAACCACTTTACTTTGCTTTTAAAGTGGGGTGCGACAGAATGGCGACTCCGCTGGGGATTAAATGTTCCAACCATTATGGTTTTTATATTGGGTTTATTCTTGCTTTGACTATTTTGTATTCAATACTAACTTTTTTCTTTTTGCAGGTTTGTAATCACTAAGGAAAGGAGCCACAGAAAGCAGATAGACACTCTAACAGCTCTAGATGGGAGAAAACTGACAGACCCTGAAGAAATCAAGACTGAAATAGTAAATTTCTATAAGTCATTAATGGGATCTGCTGCCACATGCCTGCCAGCAGTGGACAAGGGGGTAATGTGCTATGGCCCAATTCTGAGTTATGAGCAACATGTAATGCTGTGTGCAGATGTTACTGAAGCTGAAATACAAGAGGGACTATCAGCAATAGGAGATGATAAAGCCCCTGGTATTGATGGGTATAATGCTGTGTTTTTCAAAAAAGCACGGCCAATAATCAAAGGAGAAGTGATACAAGCTGTCAAACAGTTCTTTTACACAAGGAGGATGAACAAAGATATAAACTGTACCTCTATAACCCTGATACCAAAGAATGAGTGCCCTGAAACTGTCAAAGAATACAGGCCAATATCATGTTGCACTGTACTATACAAGCTCATTTCCAAAGTCCTTGCCAGAAGAATCCAACAAGTCATAGCCTCAGTCATCAATGAGGCCCAGGCTGGATTTGTACCTGGTAGAAAGATAGGTGATAATGTGATATTAGCACATGAACTGGTTAAGGCATATGCAAGGAAACATATATCTCCAAGGTGTATGATCAAGGTAGATATGCAGAAAGCCTATGATTCTGTGGAATGGGTATATTTGGAGCAGGTAATGGAGGGACTCAGATTTCCAACTAAATTCACAAAGTGGGTGATGCAATGCATTCAGACAGTAAGCTATACTGTGCTAGTGAATGGGGAACCTACTGCTCCCTTTCAAGCAGCAAGAGGGCTCAGGCAAGGAGATCCAATCTCCCCTTTCCTGTTTGCAGTAGCTATGGAATATCTAAGCAGAATCCTGCATGGACTGAGAGAAGAGAAAGCTTTCAGAAGCCACCCTAGATGTGCAAAGCTGGGCATTACTCATCTTAGCTTTGCTGATGACTTATTGCTATTTGCAAGAGGAGACAATAGAGCTGTATCTTGCCTACATAAAGGCTTCCTAAAGTTCTCAAATGCATCTGGATTGCAGGCAAATTTAAGCAAGAGTGCAGTCTATTTTGGAGGGGTCAAAAAAGAAGATAAAGTTAGAATTCTGTAGACTCTGGGATACACAGAAGGTGAGCTACCTTTCAGGTATATGGGTGTCCCCTTATCCACAAAGAAGCTAACTATAGTCCAATGGCAGCCGCTGATAAACAAGATAGTGTCCAGAATCACCTCTTGGACAGCAAAAAAGCTGTCATATGCAGGAAGAGTCCAGTTAGTTCAAACTGTAGCCTTTGGCATCCAGGCCTATTGGGCACAATTGTTTGTTTTTTCTATGAAAGTGGTTAAGCTGATAGAGGCCCATTGTAGAAGCTTTATATGGTCAGGGACAAGCTCAATCACAAAAAAGAGTTTAGTAGCATGGGAGAAGATGTGCCTTCCTAGAGCAGCAGGTGGGTTGAACCTCACTAACTTAAAACTATAGAACCAGGCTGCTCTAATCAAACAATCATTGGATATAAGCTCAAAGCAAGACAAGCTGTGGATTAAGTGGGTACATGAATTCTACATCAAGAGCCAGCCTCAAAGCAGTACCACAGTGCCAAATCAAGCAACATGGATGGTGAAAAAGATACTAGAAGCAGGGAAGAAGTACAATGCAATGGGCACAAGAATGAAGTCAAGAAGAAGTATCATCAGGCAGTTGTACTACCAGCTACTTGGAGTCCATACTAAGGTCGACTGGAAGCACCTGATGTTCAAGAATGAAGCAAGGCCAAAAGCAAAGTTCACAATGTGGCTATGCCTACAGGGGAAACTGCTGACCACATATCGACTATGCAAATGGGGTATGACAGTAGAGAAACAATGTTGCCTGTGTAAGAGAACTGATGAAACAAGGAACCATGTGTGTGCTGAATGTGAATATGCCAGAGTAATATGGAGAAGAATAGCAACCTGGTTGCAATGGCAAAACTGGCAGGATCAAACTTGGGACCAGCTGAGTACCTGGATATCAATGAAGGCAAGAGGAAGAACTGCAAGGGCTTTAACTATCAGATTAGTCTATGCTGAAGCTATCTATGCCATATGGAATGAACAGAACATGAGGATCTTCGAGAAGAAAGCAAGAGAGGGAACATGTGTAGCTAAGAACATTGTTGTAATGTGCTGTGCTCGAGCCAAAGGAAGACAAACACAATTGATCAATAGTTATATTTTCTAGCAGTTGGCTTCTTAGGTAGTTACTGTTTTATCATAGATGAGTTCAATGTAAGTTAGTTCTGCTGAGTTGAAGCAGACTAGGATTTGTAATTCAAAATTTGGTGATTAATGAAATTTCTAATTACCAAAAAAAAAAAAAATGCTTGTATCAAGTTTTTCCATCAATGCATATTTAGAATTACACGACAGAATAGTATAATAGTTGAGGTAACATATAAAACTAACCTAGCAAATGTGCAGCTCCCGGAACATCATTAGGATCAAAAAAATTTACTGCTTTAACGCACAAGAATTGCAAATACATAAGAGAGAAAAAGCTGCAACAACACCCGTTCCATCAAATAGCTTACATTATTACTAGCTCATAAACTTAAAAAGACATAAAACACACTTCATACTTTTTCAAGGCACCTTTAAGGCCATCATTGTTAACGAAAAATCTGTAACACGTGTATTCTCGCTCTGTATGTGCATTTGTAGTTCCTCCATATTTGCACAACCGCTTAAACTGTCAAAAGAAAGAACTAACTCAAATCCACATTCTCAAATTGAGAAATTGTAAAGACAAAACTAGATTTGAAGAAATGATAGTTTTTAGTGAGATTGAGCAATAATCTAGAAAGAGATAAGAAGAATAACTTGAGTGTCAAGTGTATTACAGTCAAGTTATGAAAGAGAAAGTCCAACAAGTCATCAGGCTCTAACAAGTCTGCCACAACCGTGTTGCACCAAAAACTAAGCACAAATATACAAGTGAATATGGGCTTAAATACAGTATCTTTCCCAAGAACAAATCTTTTTTTTTTCTGGTTTTTTTTTTTTTTTTTTTTTTTTTTTTTTTGATAAGGATCATTTTGGTTTCGCGTTCCCTTTGCACAAAAGGTTGCGACTGGTTTTGCTTAACTGAGCTTCCACATTGGCTGTGATAGATACTAATGACATTAAATAAGATGGAATGCCATTAAGTGCACTATTAACAGTGTCAATTTTCCACCCACTACACACATTGTTTCTCCCATGTGATCGACTAATTCTCGCATTTACTTTCCAACTTACATCCAAGTTCATCAGCCAGGGATTGGGAATTTTGATCAGTATTTATAGAGAAAATGATGCTCTTACACAGGTTAATATGGAGGCCTAAAACTGCTTCGAATGCAATAAGAATCCTCTTTAAATAGTAAACATACTTAAATCTGCATCACATAGAAATAGAATGTGGACACCGTACAAAATGTGGGAGATTTGTGTGCTCTCACATTCATTTCCCAGTGAATTTAACTCTTCTCAATCGGTTGAGGTCCAAAGCTCTAGTCAACATCCTGCTAAGTGTCTCGTGAAAAAAGAGGCATAGGGTCCTCTCAAGTCTCAAAAGAAGAAAAGGGGACCAAAAAAAATTATATATATTATATGTATATATACATATATAAAGAGATTTAAAAATCAGTCAAGCTTAACAAGATCATCAATCTGCTTGTATCAAGTTTTTCCATCAATGCATATTTAGAATTACACTACAGAATAGTATAATAGTTGAGCTAAAATATAAAACTAACCTAGCAAATGTGCAGCTCCCGGAACATATCAGAAAAATTTACTGCTTTAACACACATTGCAGCTACAGCCTGCAAAAAAAAAATTCACATAAGTATGCAATTAAATATTAGTTCTTAATTTATTATAAAAACTAATAGTAACGAATTCATAATCAAATATCGATAAAATTAAATGATACATACAAATTTTTCTGGAGCATCTTGAACTATAAGAGCACTAAGACCATTTGGTAATACTATATACTTGTATGAACGATCATCACTCTCTGACTTAATTTCAAACTCGCCACTGTCATCTGCCGCCATGAGTTTTGGAACAAATATCTAGAAGGTAATCACTGTATATGATAAAAGTTTTGCAACATAAAAAAGTTAGCAAAATCAAAACAACTATTAAAATTAAGAGAATATATGTGACTTTATCTAAAAAAAATGTAGTCTGCTTAATTTAGAATGTTATTTGAGAAACAATAAACACTGCAGGTGGCAAAATTGACCGAAACCCATTTGACCAACTCAAACCGCCCAAGTTTTGATGGTTTGGTTAGATGATTTTGTTGATGGGTTGATTTTGGGTTATACCTACGTTAGCCCATCAAAAAAACAACCACCCAAGTTGACCAATAATCATGCTCAACTTGACCCATTAAATATTCAATATACATTATTTTAGTTTCTATATTTGACCAAGTAAAATTAAAATGCTCAATTTTTATTCAATAGTATATTTAAATCATCATTTTATTTATGCTATAAGTCTCCTTTTATTAATATAAAATGATGGAATGTAAAAATTAAATTGTAAAATAGATTGGTCAAGTTGAGAGGGCTAGACCACCCATTGGTTAACCTATCTTGACCCAACTCATAAGAGCCCAAGTATATTTTGGGTTCGATTGGGTATGACCCAATTAATGATTTAGCCAAATATGACTCGCCAACTTCGACCCAACCCATCCATTTGTTACACATAAATATACATATATATAAAGAGATTTAAAAATCAGTCTAGCTTAACAAGATCATCAATCTGCTTGTATCAAGTTTTTCGATTAATACATATTTAGAATTACACTACAGAATAGTATAATAGTTGAGGTAACATATAAAACTAACCTAGCAAATGTGCAGCTCCCGGAACATCATTAGGATAAAAAAAAATTTACTGCTTTATCACACATTGCAGCTGCAACATGCTAAAAAAATTTCAAATAAGTATGCAAGTACATATTAGTTCTTAGTTTATTATAAAAACTAATAGTAACGAATTCTTAATCAAATGTCGGTAAAATTAAAAGATACATACAAATTTTTCCGGAGCATCTTGAACTATAAGAGCACAAAGACCATTTGGTAATACTATATACTTGTATGAATGATCATCACTCTCTACTTAACTATTTCAAGCCCGCCACTGTCATAACTGCCATGAGTTTTGGAACAAATATCTACAAGGTAATCACAGCATATGACAAAAGTTTTGCAAATATAAAAAAGTTTTCAAAATCAAAACAACTATTAAGATAAAGAGAATAATATGTGACTTTATCTTTAAAAAAATACAATCTGCTTAATTTAGAATGTTATTTCAGAAACAATAAACACTCTAAGCATATAAATTACTAAAAGAAATCGTTCAAAAGGTTTCATAAGTTCATTTCAGGTACTATTGAAATATATAAATATATATATATATATATATATATACACACGTATACATATACGGGTGGTAAATTTGACCGAAACCCATTTGACCAACTCAAACCGCCCAAGTTTTGATAGATTTGGTTAGCTAATTTTGTTGATGGTTTAATATTGGTTATACCCAAGCTATCAAAAAACAACAGCCCAAGTTGACCCATAATCATGCTCAACTTAACCCATGAAATATTCAATATAAATTATTTTAGTTTCTATATTTGACCAAGTAAAATTAAAATGCTCAATTTTTATTCAATAATATATTTAAATCATCATTTTCTTTATGCTATAAGTCTCCTTTTATTAATATAGAATGATGGAATAAAAAATTAAATTGTAAAATTGATTGATCAAGTTGGGCGGGCTAGACCAAACCCATTGGTTAACCCATCTTGACCCAATTCATGTACCCAAGTATTTTGGATTCGATTAGGTTTGACCCATTTAATTATTTAGTCAAACTTGACTCACCCAACTTAACCAAACCCGCTCATTTGTCACATATATATATATATATATATATATATATATATATAGACACACACACACACCCCATGGCATTTGTTTGCTACAAAAAACCAAAATAAGGTGAAGCACCGCTTTTCACTATTCCTTTCTAGCTAAGTAAGTCTCGATCAATAATTTGATAATATGACATGTGACTTCCATTTAAGTAAGATCTTAGAGAGAGAAATTTAGTATGCCATGATTCCCCCATTGGTGCCACATTGACTCGATGCCACCCTTAATATGAGTCTCGACACTTTTGGTTTAAAAAAACACATTACTTGATATTATTGTCTCAATGCCAAATAAATAATGAGCAGAAAAAAAATATATAACACACAACTCAAGAGTACGGAGCCACAAAAAGAAGAAAAAAACAATGATTTGTCGACTCAATCATGATTCACAAAAATAGATTTACAAAAGCAACGTCGCAAATTATAAAACATATTACATCAGTTTATAAGACAATAATAAAGAGGATTCTCTATACTAATAAAAAAACAAGATAACGCTCACTGGAGCATCAATGCATATTCTCTTTACATATCTAAACCATCACAGATTCTCTCATCAATGCATCTTCTCTTTACATACTTAAACCACAGATTCTCTCATCTTGCTCACCATGGAGGTCACTCCTACTTTTCCAAAAAAAAAAAAAAATTTGAAATTCATGATAACCTAAATGCTAAAAAATGAATATAAGAATTATTCGTTTTAATTAAAGTTGAATACTATCTTACTTCTGATGAATCAATCCATTTCCAGAGAGCGTAATTAAATTCATGTGCTAATTTTATCCCATTTTTAGTTCTACAACTTCAGCTTTAGTATGGCAATATGTACCTATTTTTTGTATAACCAATTTATTATTTGTCATTCTATCTCTTAATAATAATTAGTCATTTTCTTTTGTCCATCAATATTCTATCAGTATCAAAATGGTGAGAATCCATATACGTGACTTTTGCATTTGTTTTCTTCATTTTTTTTTTGTTTCCAGCTTCTTTGTCTCGTCTTCTCTGAGTTGTATTGTTCGATAGGTTTTATTCTTATTTAATTATACACTAATTCAAAAATCATGTATTTATCTTTCTGTTTTATATATATAGAATGTGTTACAATTTGAAGTTGCGGAAATGGTCTATTTGATTGCCCCGGTTATGTGTTTGATTTATAAAGAAATAAGAGGTATTTACTATTTATAGACAAGTTTGAACAGTTGTACAGTTGTAATATTTTGTAATTTAGGTTTGCTAATTATGATTTCTTTCTATTGAGAAGTTAAAATGATAGCCATTATGGTGTAGTTTAAAAAAATTGTGCTTTCAAATGGTTACCAAGGTGGTCATGGTTATACTTTGTCCACGTCAATCTCGAGTTATGTGTCATCCTTAAATGTAGACAACTTGATTTTCTTTTCAGAAGAGTAAATTGTATTGAGTTGAAGCCAATTCGGCATCATTTATGGTTCGTATTATTAAGAAATAAAGTATTGATAGACCTTACGTGCTGATGATCTGGTATCAACTCATTTAAAATTATAAACATGTCTATTTTCATTGGAAAACTATTTAAGATTTCTTTAGTGGCTAAATTGAGTATTGTAGGGTTTAGTTACCTACTTAATTGTTTGATTAATTGTTTCAAACATATTTTGGTTGATTTCTGATATTTTATTTGTCTATTTAGTTAAGTAATAATCATATCAAACCAATTCTGCATCATTTGTGGTTCATATCGTTACAAGATGAAGTATGAGTTGGCCTTAAGTGTTGACGATCCGACATCAACTCATTCAAATTGTAACATATGTTTATTTTCACCGGGAAGTTAATTAAGATTATTTAGTGGCAAAAATTGGGAATTGTAGGGATTAGTTAACTACTTAATTGTTTGATTGATTCATTCAAAGACATTTTGGTTGATTTTTTGATATTTTATTTGCCTATTTGGCTAAGTAATAACCATGTCAAGTAACTTCAGCAAAATTTGTGGCTCATATCATTACAAAATGAAGTATGAATTGGCTTTAAGTGCTGACGATTTTTGAAACATGATTATTATGACTGGAAAGTTAATTAAGAATTAGTTAGTGACAAAAATTAGGTACTGTAGAGATTTGTACATACTTAAGTATTTGATTAATACTTTCAACACATTTTTTTGTTGATTTTTAAGATTTTAGTCTCGTAACAAGTTAAGTAATAACCATGACAATAACAGTATCGTGCAAAAAACTAAACACTTAATCAATGCGAATTTGTGTGATAGCATTACCAAACAACAGAAAAGCAATATTGATAGAGAGATCATTGGATAATGAACAACTATAGTAATAACTAATAACCATGAAAACAGTAGAGTACCAAGATTCAAGTTTAATTTGTATAATGAAAATACAATCAAGTATAGGGTACATTTGTCTCAGCATTCGACATAAACTTATATGAAATTGTAAACTAAGCTTTGTGCTGCAGATGAGGAACATGATACGTCTTTTCCGTAGTACCTTCTTGCACATGGAGTGTGTGCTGGAGAATTTATGCAGTTTCTTCTGTTGTGGACATGTCTTTTGCAGCATCCACATCGAAAATTCTTCCTCATGTTTCCATAAATGATGTGAATCGTTTCTTCTTTCTCATTTCTCTTACGTCTCGAGGATTAGTGATATCTTCCTTGATGTTCTCCGCGACAATCCATGTACTTGTATTATTTTTTCTTAATATGTTTTCAACCAGTCATCCATGTTGAATCATTTAGAGTAATATGCATATTTTTCAAGGTGTCTCATTTTTATTATCGCAATTGCATGTGCATAAGGCAATCTCATCCATTTGAAATTCTAATCACTTGCATGTATTTGTTTTCAGGTTTACTTTGTATTCGATATCTTTATGCCTCACAATTGACTTGATATTTTCAATGTGGTTTACCTGTGGAGGCACAAAAGATTTTCAAAGCTAGTGGGAGGTACTTATAGTTTATGCAATAAATTAGTTCTTCAATCTCATAATGATAACAACGAAATTGATAGAGAAAAATTTAAAGATTAAGGAAGCAATTAAAAGATGAAAAGTTAGACACAAGTATTGAAAGATAAAGCGATAATTAGATCAAGGACCTAATCACCTCCTATATTATTCAAGAAAGGACAAGTTGAAAGGCAACCATATATTCACCCTCAAGCTCACAAGGTTCACCACAGTATCCAAAAACTAAGTGAAAGATGATCTAATTTTAGTATTTATGCTAAAGACTAGACAATTACTTCTAAAATATCCCTTAGGTGTTTGGGCTGTTCAATTGTAATTGGGTCTCTTCACATGAACTTGACCACCATCCTTGAATATCACTTGGAGGAAATTGTAAACTTTATTAGGCTTCTCCCAAAGGTTATGCATAGCTTCCAATTTCATCAAATGTAATCCAATATTGGGTTCATCAAATGTAACAGAATAACTTGAAGGTCCTTAGCTTGATTTACTGTGAAAGGTTTTGAAGGCATAGGCAAGATGTGATCATATAGGAACGAGTTAGAAACAAGTACTTATATCCATTTGATATGCAACATTAAGTTTTGCAAGCAATTCTTTGTGGGCCCAACGCGTCAGTGTATGAGAAGTATCCTATGCATCACATCTCTTGTTATGAAACCAAGTTTGCAGCTTTGATTGTATGAATTCATCATCCCAATATTTGGAGATCAAGTGTTTTTTTAAGTACCGAGTTCATTATTTCCACATCATTCGTGGTTAGCATGTTGTATCGCCTGTATATATGGAAGGAGAGAGCCCATTTTTTTTTTGTGGTTCTTCGTTTAAGTATCGTGCATCGTTCCTATCTATCTTTTCCAGGCTTTTCATTCTAACTGTCATAATCCGTATGATTGTGCCCTGTTGTTGCATTGTAGAAAAGTGTTAAAAATGGTATGACGGAGAATTTTTGCTTCAAATTCTTTTCCATGTGCAGATGTCGTGTTGGCACTCTAGATACACATTTGCAACTGTATTTGCAATTATTGTGTTCTGATCTGACAAGATAGACAGATTTGGATGCATGCTAATTGCACTTTTAAGCTCACGGAAGAACCAATTATAGGATTCATTATTCTCTGAATTAACAACTACAAAAGCTAAAGGAAATAATGCTATTGTTGTCATGAGTACACCACTGTATTCATGCTATTGTTGCCATCCTTGGAAACTGCTATCATGAGTACATCATTGTATTCATGCTATTGTTGTTATTCTTGGAAATTGTTATCATGAGTTACTCCAAAAGTTAGTGACTCTTGTTCATATCTTTCATGCTTATGTTAGATTCAACTGGAGATATCATGCAACTTATATGTTAATTTTTGAATGTTAATGACTTTTATATAGGTGTGGAGGGAGTATCTTTTAACCTTACTTGTCAGAAATTATGAGAAACATTGTTAGCAATTGTCAAGACCCGACTGTCTGGCTCACTTACATTTTATGTTTTTAGCCAACCAATGTGTAACTCGATTTCAATTTTTCTTATTAAACCTAACTCCTGAAATTAATTTTCTTTTTTAATTCAAATTCTTTGGACAAATAACTATTGGCTAAGGCCTAAGTACCTGCACTACAAATGATTAACTTTCCACTTGACCCATAATTTTCAAGCCCATTTTAGTGTAAAGCTATGCTTGAAATCCAAATGTTGATTAAATCCGAATTTTCCAGCTACATTACATTTGCTTTGAGCTGGGAGATCGCGTACTTTTTTAAGTGTTGAGTTCATTGTTTCCACATTATTCGTGGTTAGTGTATTGTACCGCCTATACATGTGGAAGGAGCGATACCATCTTTATGATGGTTCTTCGTTTAAGTATCATGCATCATTCTTGTCTATCTTTCCCAGGCTTTTCATGTAACTATCGTGATCCGTCGTGTCCCAGGCTTTTCATGTAACTATCGTGATCCGCACGACGGTACGTTGTAAAAAAATTAGATTTAGTTGGAGATGTCATGCAACTTATATGTTAATTTTTGCATGATAATAACTTTTATATAGGGGTGAACATGACCCTTTTTTTTTATTTATATTGGTATGAATTAATTCAATTTAGGAAGATGTTAGCCATGCGTTTACAATACATCACTCCGATGTTGTTGCAAAAATAATTATTTACTAGTATGAATATTTGATTAGTTTAATTCAAAATTTTGGAGGCGCAAACTTTTACTAGACTCCTCCTTGAGCCACCCTCTGCCACCCTCAGAGATGATGCAAATACTTATGCAAAAAGTCAAAACTATGAATCAAGACTATTTATTTTGCTCCACTTAATTCATTTTATTTTTCTTTTCATAGTTCAAGGTTTATAATAAAAATTTATTTGATTTCTATTAGCCTACAAACAAGATAAATACTTTCAACAAATAATCTTGTGAGAAAAACTACTGCAGATACATCATAATTATTTTATGTCATTTATGTGTTGATCGTCAATAAAAAACCATTTATGTGTTAAACGGATCGGGCTATAATTTGTATTTATATGGACAAAAAATCCTATACTAACAAAAGGGTAATAGGAGTAATTGTCAACTAATAATTATACTAAATAATTATGAAAAATTAAAAGAAAATACAGTAAAATAATGACTTTGTTCTAAACTTATTACTTAAATACAAATTATAGCCCGACCCGTTTATGTTTCTTCTCTCCCGGGATCCCAATCAAGGCTTTTCTCTGCCTTTACTCTTTCCGACCAATCTTTGCAACAATAAGAAGCTCTTCAAAATTCTCAAGTAAGTAACCACTTTCCTAAACTGATCTTAAATTCTCACATTTCACTTTATACATAATTCTCAATTGTAACACTTGTTCTATAAAAATAAATTAACCAAGATCTAATAAAAATTAACCCCAAAAAATGTCTTGTTTAGCACTTTCCCTTCAACCCGCTAATGGACCCGACATTTTGCTCCAAACCCGTGAATGGTTCCCCCCTTCTCGTGCCCTAATGGCTCTTTCAGCTTTTCGCCAAACCCGTCTTGCATTTTCCAAACAACCCCAACAACCTACCTCTGATGCCCCTTCCTCTGATCCGTCAATGTCTCTCGGTGATGACCCGCTTGCCGCGTCTTCGGGTCAAGTTATTGTTGGCGTTGAGTCCCGGTATCGGGTTGTGTATCGATTAGTGAACTCGATTTATGTTCTTGCGATTACGACTGCTGATGATAGTAATGATAAGGATATGGTTGTGAATAATGTGTTTGAGTGTATTAGTATTGTGAATCAAGCTGTTTCTGTTGTGGTTACTGCGTGCCGGGGTGTGGATGTGACCCCGGAGAAGTTGGCGAAGAAGTATGCGGAGATTTATATGGCGTTGGATATTGTGCTGAGAGGGGTTAGTAATATTAGGTTGGCGGCTATGTTGGCGTCTATGCACGGGGAGAGTATTGCTAAGATGGTGCATTCGGCTGTTCATACGGAGAATAAGATTAGGGGAGCTGATAGTTGGGTGAACGTGGAGGCCCATTCGTTGGAACAGGAAGGTGGGTTGGAGTCGTTCTCGAAAGCCTTGTTTGAGTTGCCTCAGGAGACGTTGGAGGCAGGTGATGAAGTGGCGGCCAGCTTGGCGATTACGGGTGGAGAAAAGGAGGAGGAGAAAATTGAGGAGATTGAGGCGGAGAAGGATCCATTTGCTGCAAGTGATATGATTAATAAGCCGGAGTCATTGGTGGGTGATTTTAAGAAGGATAAAGATAGGGATATTTCAGATGTCTCAAAGGCATTGGCAGGGCTTGAGGTGACTTCCTTGCCACCTGCCGCAGCTACTCAGTCAACCCATATTGGCGTGGAAGGGTTTGAAGGGGATTATGGTGGGATAGAGTTTAGTAATGATGGATCTACTCTGCCAGAAGATTTTGAAGGCATCAATGATGCTTGGGGCGGCGGATTAGATGCTTCTGAGTATGTCGGAACGAAGAAGGTGAAGAAAGATCAGGGACTAGGTGGGCTTGAATTACTCGAGACTAGTGAACCACCAAAAGTTGCAGCTGGAGCCACTGCTGAGGGTGGTGCTGGGAAGAATCTTGAGGATATGTTGGTGAAGAAAATGAATGGTCCAGAAATGTTCATTACGGAGGAGATCAGTGCAGAGTTCAGAGAATCATTGCTTGCTAGAGTTGGACTGATGGGTATTGTTTACTTAAGAACGCTGCCGCCAAAGTCCTCTGATGATAAGGAAACCGAGTTTTCATTCAAGGTTGAAGACACCGCTGCTGTTAAGAGGTTTGTCATGCAAAACTCTCGCGTGAGCAGCCTCGGGAATGGTTTGTTTCATGTGAAGACAGCACCTTCAAATGAGCCTATACCAATTATTAAGTACAGTTTGCTACCACGTTTAACTCCATTGCCTTTGAGGATTCGACTTGTTAAGCGTCTTAGTGGGACATTACTTTCTGTAATGCTGCAGTACGTTGCAAACCCTGATCTTCCAGTTCCATTAACCAACGTGACCTTTGTCCTGAAATTGCCTGTGGACCCAACGCTATTGAAAGTTTCACCTAAAGCTGTATTGAACCGGTGTGAGAGAGAACTGAAATGGCATGTTGATGAGATTCCACCCAAGGGTCATCCTGGCAAGTTGAAGGCAAGGTTCCCTGTAGATATTAATGATGATGATGGTGGGGAAGATCTAGAGCTTTTTGGTTATGTAAAGTTTTCATCCCAAGGAACTACATCGTTGTCTGGCATTTCGCTGCAGCCTGCTTTAGAGGGCAAAACTGATTTTTATGAGGTTGATCACAGGTATTCAAGTGGAGTTTACACATGCAATTAATCATCTATGAGTTTGTTTTGTTGTTTTAGAAATTGTATCTTCCTGATTTCTATTTTTTAAGATGGTATGGGATGTCGAAGAATTTGTAGCTTTCTTTGAATGTACTAGTGTGTAATCTTGGTTATCTTTTTTTTTCTTGAGGAATTCTTTTGTTTAAATCTTCTCAGGCCTTCACTTTATGTAATTGGATGAAGCATTTTGATATCTGATATATCTTGTCGAAATAAAGTCTTATGTTTTCTGGATCTTGGCATATCTGTCTTTTATGTTTTGTGGGATAAATTCTGTAATGGCTTTTGGTGTTATGCTATTGAACAATTATGCCTCCTAAATGCATATGTTACTAGAATAAAACAAAAAAAAGAAAAAAAAAGGAAACAATATAGAGGTGAAAAAATTTATGGTTTTCTTGATGAAGTAATTTCATTGGAAGGCATGAAGAAGATGCAGCATTTACAAAAAAATATTGTTAGCTCCAACGTATGAGAAGATCTATGCTTAAGTTCAGGGACCTAAGCTAACAAACTCCAAAAATTGGTCTATGCCAATTACCCGAGTTGGATTATTTCAAAAAATTAAGTTAAGTAGACATCTAGCTTTAAGACAACAGTGGCTTGGAGTTGAGATTCCATCAAAGTATCTACGATTCCTTCCTATCCAAATGCAACCAAAAATACTTGAAGGGATCATCCTCCAGAATCCAGATCTTCCTGATGGCTTTATCAACTTTCCATAGGCAGCAACTTCCTGGAGCATACTTAATTGTGAAGGGCATGACCCAACCTAGTCCAAAAAGAGAATGAAACATACTGCATATATTAGCAGCCAATTGAAAGTGAAGGAAGGGGTGATTGGCTGTTCTGAATATTTGAAATACATGAAGCATTTATTAACTAGTGAAAATAATTATGTTAATAAAGTGAAAACATCTTTGGGACAATCAAAATCGGATGAGAGACAAGTTATAGGAGGAAATATAGCTTGAGTTAGAAAGAAAACTTGACCGCCAGGGAAAAAAAAAAGGCAATTTTGGAGAGGTGGAAGGCTGACAAGAAAAAATTGAAAATGGCTGAAGATCAGAAGAGAAAGAAAAGGAAGGGGAAGCACATCATAAAAGAATATTGATTGAACTTGAAGAGGAACTTGAACAGAAGCAAGCACTGGAGTTGCAATTGATTCAAGAATAACTTGAAGATGTGGAGTCACTGACTAATGCTCTAACTGTAAAAGAAAGACTTTGAAATGATGAACTGCAGGTGCGGAGGGAACAAATGTTTTAGAGGACAGCGGTGATGTTATTTGCGTCAAGAGAATGGGGAAGCTTGATGAGAAGCTAACCCATGTTGCTGCAAGAAGAGTTTACAACTCTGAAGCAGCAGCAGAAATTAAAGCAATTGAACTATGTTCCCTGTGGAGGAACCTGAAGGATCCAAATGACTGAACTAAAATGGATTTCTGTTTCTATGATCTGTTGCTGACTGGCTTTTTGTCACAACCCAGGGCTTGACCTTTGTATAATACTGGACTTCTGGTTTTTCTTCTTTTTGCGGAAAAACCATGCATACAGTTAGTCAGCATATCTTGCATCTCGCAAGTAAATGATGAGATGTTTATAGGGATTTGAGTCCATTAGCATTGGTCACAATCTAAGTTACTCGGACTCGGGTACGGGTATCCGACACGGGTACGGATCTAGAGGTCGGATTCGGCAAAATCTAAATTTAGAGATTTGGGGGTATGGATCCGCACTCGGATACAGGTGCGGGGATCTGTCTAAAAATAAAGTCATAATCCTTAATTTCGATTCTTCCTAGAGAAGTCCTCTTCCCCAATATCTCTGCTTTTCTCTATTAAGTCGTCTTCCCAAAAGTTACCCTCAAAACATAAAATCAGAAATTCGAGAATGTCGACAAAAGATGAAAAAGAGACAAAAGACTATAAATTTCTGCATAATTTTGAAGGTATCCCATTTCCAATGTCTATTTTGAGAGTCTATTTGTCAAAAAAAAATCTTTAATTTTCTGTGGATTTTGGTCAAAGTATCCATTTTTATTTGACCATATCCGGAGTGAATCCTGTGTCCTATCCGACACGGGTACGGCGGCAATTTTGAAGAGTCCGAGTAACTTAGGTCATAATAACTTGCACTTACTCTGTCATGTCAATTAGCTTTCTTGCCCTTTAGTGCTAGGAGAAACCAGAAATTTAAAAACACTTCACTTGTTCAGTAGGGATACTTTCTACTTGCATTCTATATCACTAGCTTTACACACACGAACACACACACACACACACACACACACACACACACACACATATATATATATATATATATTTGCTTATTCATTAGTTGTTTGGACCCTTTGGGTCTTTTTACAAAAAAACTCATCAAATTTCTCATTCACTGTCCGTCGCTTCCCCTCCGCTTCCCCAATTGTTTTCTCTAGTTTTCACTTCATACTGTGGAGTTCGCCTAGTTGATTGAACTTTATCAAGAAACAATTGCAGTAGCTGGTTCCGGTAGTGGGAAGATCAAATGATTGTAGCATAACAAGCCTCTAGTAGAATTGGTTACCATGACCCATTTTGATAATTGTTAACAGAAATACAAGATTTACTCATATTCACTAAAGGATTTGGACATGCAAACTAAGTATTCAGTTCATTTAGGAAGAGGAATTTAAAAATATAAAGTGTGTTAATAGCTCTTTTTGGTGTAGATAGCTTTCTCTCTTATTTTTGCATAAAAACTGTAGATTGGTGTAATCAATTTCGTTGGGAAGATTTTAGTTAAATTTAGTGTGTCTTAGTACATGAAAAATGAACTTGTTTATGTCAGATTAGAGAATAAGAAGAAGAAATGGTGTAGTTTCTTCTTGGCTAAGGGAGATTAAGGAAAAGCAAAAAGTGTGAAAGTGAAAATGAGAGAGGAAAAGAGGATCTGGGCACGGGGTTTAGATTTCAAGGTAAAAAGACAAAAAAGTCTCAATATTAATGAATAAGCATCATAATTATAAGGGTATGTTTGCTAATAAAAAAATGGGGACATTGCTAACCTACTACACTCGTGTATATATATTTCCTTGTAATTTGGTTTGTACGCTAGGATCTATCACATAATTAGATTGTGTATCGATGTTCACTCTTCTTGGTAGATGTGTCCTCCTGAGATCAAGTATAACTCTATTATAACCTGAAGTATTTCAGTATTAGTAGTTTTTAACTTCTTATGACCCCCTTCCTGGCTTGATTGTGCTGGAAAAATTTGTGAATCAGCTTTAGAGCAATAAGTCATGTCCTCAGCATTTGGTTCTGGTTATCATGTCATAACGTTTCTCTCAAGGTTGAGAGAATGCTTTATAGATGCTAGTTTTCTTTTTTAAGCTTTTCTTTTGTTTTAGAATCGACGGACTGAACTTGTGGCCGAGTCCAGTTGATGTTTAAAGAAAGCAACTTAGAAAGGGGACAACCCAGGAGAAGTATGTTTAGTGAGCTATCAGAAGTAAAGCAGGTTTTCCTTGGCCTGTAGGTCAGGGGAAATCCTACTGATATAATTGATGCTTTTGTGGTCTTTAACATTTGAAAGATTTCAAAGTCAATTTTGGGAATGTTTTGTTAACTTGCCATTAAGCAGTAAAACTTAGGATTGTTCATGTGCATTTATTACAAGTTTTGCATGTCCTTTCTTGTGCATTACAACCTAAGTCTCGTTCAAACCAATTATTTGCACCAATATAACTTTGTCCAAATTATTAGGTCATGCACTTCTTATCCATTAGCAACTTCTTATGAATGTGAGACGCTAGTCATTTACTGCATGATGCCCAAATTATTATGTTAAGCCTTCACCAGCCTAACTAATGGTAACATGATGATAAAGATATGATTCAAAGCAACTAGAGTAGCATTGGACGTCTTTGAAGTATATGCTTATGTTGCGATAAAGTTAGCAAAGACCAACAGATGTAACCAATGATTTGGTAATATATATTAGACACATCATGCTTTCTCGTTACTAGTAGAAAATGTCAGTACCTCATATGATTTTCTCTTTTCCTGTGGTATTTTAGCTGGTTCGTGATGCCATAATGTGGTTGCCCCATGACATATATATGTTCAAGTGCATGATATGTAGGCTGAAGCTTGTTTAGACAGTTTTTGAAGAGTCTTAGCTATTTAGCTAGTTCATTTTTATGTGTATTATAGCTTGCTTTATTTATCTGCAAGAACATGGCACTAACTAGTCCGGTGAAATCCTTAATGAATAAGTATATCAGAAGAGGTTGGCTGTCATTCTACTTTGATGATTGTCGGGTCATTTATGTCATATTATAACATCTCTATATATTTGGTAAATTCTTAAGCCACCATCGGACATGTCTTATCTTTTCTGTGGTATTTGTTCTATGAGCATTAGTGTATGTTTTCAAGATATAGGGATCTCAAACCTTATTTAGTTCCCATCACGTCCAGCTAGTCTATACCAGCCAGATACTGGACAAGTTTCAGACAATATTAGTGATTCGTATAAAAGAAAACTGCCTGTAATTTATAATTACAGCTTTAAGGTTTTGAATAGAGTTGCTCTCTTCTGTAGTACGAATTTTGGTTTTCCTTTTTTTTTTTCCTGGGGGTCGGGCGGTAGTCTGTCGGGATGATGTAGAATTGTATACCTTGTCTTCAGTTCTGTGCTTGATCCTGAGATCTTGTATAATAGGACTTAGAGGACTTGGTCTTCTCATTGCTCTTTAATCATTGAGGTGGTTGTGGAACCATTTACACTATCCTGAAGTGAATGTTCTATACTTCTATTCTGTTGTAAAATGGGTGTTAGCAAAAGGTTAAAAGAAACTGTCAATGTAATACAGCTGCTTATCCAACTTGTGCTAATACAGCTCGAGTGCATTGCCTAGCTCATGTGATTTTTACCTAATTAGAAATTAAAAGCTTCATTTCACTTGTTTAAAGAACACATCAAACGAGTTTTCTATTTAATAAGATTAACTGGACAAGAAAGCATCAATTTCTTAAACTACAGTGGGTAACATACGTTGTGACATTTCATCCCATCTGAGTTTGCAATGTAATTAAGCCCTTCCTCTCCTACTTCACCGATCTGACAATTAGCACTATGGCATGATGAAATTTGATGGGGGACACGAGTCATCTGAAAATGCTACTTTTGAATATGACAAACTCTTTGACAACTACATTTTTCTATATCAAAGATTGTTTTTCTAGAGCTATTCAATTTTATAGAAGCAGTAGTTAAGCTATGTATGACTACATAGGGCAAAGCAGCCCTTTTGTTGCATCTAAGCAAATTTGATGGTAAAAGTCTACAAGGAGGTAACTCCCCATTTTGGGCAGATTAAACCGCCTAGCGAAACACAGGACAGGCAAAATTCTTCTGTTTATTCTTTGATCGAAAAGGAAGGCAGCCATCCTGTCTTCATGATCTATTCAGTAGAGTAGGTGTGTTGATATATTTATTCGCTGGATGCAGTATAGATTTCTTTAATAATTCTAATTACTACAGTCTCGAGCCATAGAGTTGAATATATCAATCATCATTTAGAAACAAAGCTTTGTTAAGGGTTTAGTGGCCGATACGGTGACATGTTTGTGACCTCTAAAGATTAAGAGAGATTTCTCTTTGAATACACAGCATTAATAGTACACAAGTTATACATGAATTTTGGGGGTCCCGATCATTTCTATTGGTCAATGCGCACCCACATTCCGCGACTAGGCACACCACGATGAACCACAAAGAGCAAATAGTAGCCTGGTGGAGCAAGCTTGCCAGAGGGTGGTGCCACTACAGTGACTTGTTGGTTTGTCGCAGCTTTAATCTGCAAAATGAGCAATCTCTGTCCCTGAGAGTAGCCATGGGTAGTAAAAGGTGGTGCATACATGGTAACCTTAATGTCAGTCTCGTCAACAACTTCATCCAACTTGATATTTACACTGAAATCTTGGCCATATCTCATCTCCTTATTGGCTCCATTCTCAAGAATTTGTGGCCTGTGCTGTTCCAATTCAGGTGCCAAGTAAGGAGGTGAAAATTTCTCCACTCTCAAATCAGTTGGATACTTGGCTTGATAATCATATATAGCATGTGTATTGCTGCCTGCCACTAAAATCTTGCCATCTGGCAAAACAGCAGAAGTAGAATGGTACATTCTTGGAATCTGTGTTGGGGTCAATTCCTTAAACCTTTGTCCTTTTGGTTTGGTTGGACTATATAGAACTGGCACAAGATTTGGTTCCTCAGCAGCATCCCATGCTGAAGTACCTGTCTTAGCTCCATTTATAATCAAGATATCTCCAGTTGGAAGAAGCAACATATCACCCATGACTCTTGGTGTTGGCATTTCTTCAATATCCCATTGAGCTCCTACTTTGTTGGCAAATATTCTTGCACAATCTTTTAATGCTGGGAAAAATTGTCTTGGTGGATTCTCTGAATATTTAAAGGCATCATGTGTGTTTCCACCACAAACAATGACTTCAGCTTCGACATCTTCAGGTTTAGGAGTATTGAGATTAATTGGCAAAAGTGCTGACATTCCTGATGCAGGGTAATTTCTTGAACCTCCAGGAAGTTTGGGAAGTTCACGAATAATTTTTCCGCTATAAGGGTCGATGATTATTGATCTATCGTTGGCAAAAATAAATACATTCCCATTAGGCAGAAGATTGACGAACGGATAGAGATTGTTCTCTTTCTCATCTTCTGTCTCAGCAAGGAAATTTAACCCGAATTGTTGCACCTGGAATTGTAATTTTCCTGGTGGGATGATCTCGTAATTGTGTGCACCACGGCCTCCAACAAGAATGAAGCTACCATTCTCAAGCATATGTTGAGTAGCATACCTGTTATTTCATTCAAGAAACATAAAAATTCTTATTCATTTTTGGAAATTACAAGTTCTCATTTTCAAGTTATTTTTGGATGGTCATCTGTAGTTATTTTTAGGTGACATATAAAAACACTTCTATCTCGTCAATGCATAGAAAAGTGAGATTGGAATGATATTTGTACCATCTTATAGCAGCAAGCCCATTTGCATTTTCCTGAAACTCGCAGTTATCACAGGGATTCATGATTCTGATGCTTCTGATTCCTTCTCTAAAACCTCCGGTGCTTACTAAATCGCCATTAGATGACAAACCTCCCGATGAGCACCATGTATCAGTCATTATCTGAATATCAATCCAAGATAAGGTAATTAGAATGGAGAAAGATCAATTTAAATGCAATATTTCACATGCATGCACACGTATTTATAATAATTTGCATGTCTTATTAAAACGTGATGTAGAAACTAAAAGCTTGCAAATCAAACCTTCAGTGTCCTGACTTGACCAGACTCAATGTCATATTGAATTCCATGAGCCCAACAATCAGTCTCACCAGGCCTTTCTGGAACAGGCTTGCAAAATGGAGGGTTGTGTTGAAGTGCAGATTGTCCAAGGTTTGTGGTATCAAACCAAACAGCTTTGTTATTTGGCATCAATTGTATATGCATGGCTGATACACCAGCATTTGGATTGTGAATCATCCACGTACCAAGATTTCCTGTCTCAAAATCTGGCTTAGGCTTGCAATTTTTTTTGGCAACGCCCACGTCTTGTGGTGCTTCTTGGTTTTGTTGTGAATATGCGCCTTGTTGTGCTCCTTGGTTTTGTTGTGAATATGCGCCTTGTTGTGCTCCTTGGTTTTGTTGTGAATATGCGCCTTGTTGTACTTCTTGGTTTTGTTGTAAATCTGCGCCTGGAAGAGGAAATTCGGGAAATATTATGTCATTATCATGTTTTTTGTTCTTCTTGGATTTCTTGTGCTTCTTGATCTTGCCATCCATGTGTTTTACTAATTCCTCAACTGCGTTTGGGTCAATATGATTATTATTGATGCCAACGGAAGAGTCGTCGTCATTGTCGTCAAAGCCTAAGTTAAGTCTAGCGTAGGAAGATACAAAAAGTAAAGGAAGAAGAATAAAGGCTTTGATGTAGATAGCCATTGAAGAAACTTTTATTTTTAAGAAATTTCTTCAATGGCTTTTCTGACGGATCTTGATCGATGTCTCTTACTGTTTTCTCTATTTATAAATGGTGAAAACATGAGGAATAGGTCCATTTACCATGAAAACCACATATTTGTTCAAAAGTGTCAACCGTACCATTTCACATAATTTTCGCGAGGGAAAGATTAAAAATAGAGAAAAGTAGATACGAGATTTACTAAAATTAACAGTTGATTCCTAGTTTCTCTGCTGTAATATTCTTTTCCAATGTCTAAAAAAAAAAGACATTATTTGCAATGGTAGTTCTGTGATTCTTGTAAAAGAGATGAGCTGTTGTAAAACTTTGGTTTTTCCTATATGTCAAGAAGCTGGAACCACAAAAATTGTCCGAGAGAAGCTCGTGTTGAGCTGTGGTAAGTTCCATTAGACAAAAAACAACGTAAACGCCAGAGCTTCCAAGTGTGTGGATTAATGCATGTATTTTCCTAATGCCAAATATTCTTTTATCTTTCAGTTATTGAGGAACAAAACTCAGCGCTCCTAATTAAACTTTGGCTCTCTTGAACTTTGCACAAAGCCAACATCCCATATATTATCTCTCCAGCTAAGGTTTTTTTAGGAGGAGAAGATCGAAAAACATTCTTTGATCAGTGGAGATGAGTAGGGAAATATTAGAAGCACGGACTGACAGGTGCCTACAGCCTCTCAAACTCTTTAAACAACCACACAAACTTTCTTATTGCTTTGATGGAGCTATATATATAGCTCAAAGATACATATGTCTTCGTTTTTTTTTTTTTTTTTAATTATAACTTTATTATTAAATCACCAAGTTTGTACATTTAAGATCACAACAAGCTTAAAACACTCAAGCTTGCTGTCTCCCTTTAAGGACACTAAAACACACTAACAGAAACTGTAAAGGCTACAATCAACTAACTATCTTAGACATAAACTAACTAAAATTTAAACTGGCTAAGGAACTGGGCTGCCTTTCCTGTATCTCGCATACAACATATCACTGCACCATTTGATTACACTTCCCACATCTTTCTTAGTCTTCTCAAACACTCGTTGGTTCCTTTCAGTCCAGATTGCATAAATCAGCTCTGCATATATCATCTTAAGAACTTGAGCTCTTGTTGATTTCTCAGCTGAGTTCTGTATCACACATTGCTGCTGTTGCTCCCAGGTCTGAAAGTTAGGGGTTTGCCATTGCAACCATGAGCAAAGTCTTTCCCACAGGTCCCTTGCGTATCTGCATTCTGCAAACAGATGAGCTCTTGTTTCAGTGTATAGGCCACACATGCTGCACTGTTGCTCTACATTGATCCCCCATTTAGTTAATCGATCAGGTGTATGGAGCCTTCCATGGCACACTAGCCACATAACAAATTTAGCTTTTGGCCTTGCTGTATTCCTGAACATAAGGCCCTTCCAGTTTATTTTCCCACAGTCTCCAAGGAGTTGCTTATATATCTGTCTAATGATGCTCTTCTGACCTCTAAAGCCATTGTGTCCTGCAGCTAACTCTTTCCCAGCTCCCAGAATTTTTCTCACCATCCAAGATGCCTGAGTAGGCACCTTGATATTGTCCATTGGTTGGTTCTTTATGTAATACTCATGAATCCATTTGATCCAGAGTTTATCTTGCTTCTGACTAAGATCCCAGAACTGTTTTATGATAGCAGCTCTATTCCATAGCTTCAAGTTGGTCAAATTGAGTCCTCCAACTGCCTTTGGGGTGCATATCTTCTCCCAAGCAACTAGACTCTTCCTAGTGATGGTGCTAGTACCTGACCAGGTGTAACTCCTGCAGAGAGCCTCAATCCATTTGAGCACTTTCATTGGCAATACAAATAGTTGTGCCCAGTAAGCCTGAATCCCAAATACTACTGTCTGAACTAGCTGAATCCTACCAGCATAGGATAATTTTTTAGCTGTCCATGAAGAAATTCTTGCCACTATTTTAGTGATAAGAGGTTTCCATTGAATCATAGTGAGCTTTTTGGTTGATAGAGGGATGCCTAAGTATTTGAAAGGTAGCTCTCCCTCTATGTATCCCAACAGCTGTAGAATCTTCTCCTTTTCATCAGTTTGCACCCCCCCCCCCCCCAAAGTACACAACACTCTTTCCCAGGTTAGCTTGCAGACCAGAGGCTCTTGAAAACTTTAAGAAAGCTTGGTGAAGTCTGGCCACAGTTACAGTATCACCTCTTGCAAACAACAGCAGATCATCTGCAAAAATGAGATGTGTGATGCCTAGTTTGGCACACCTTGGGTGGCTTTTAAACAGCTTGTCTGTTCTCAACTTGTGCAAAAGTCTACTCAGATACTCCATTACCATTGCAAATAAGAAAGGTGAGATAGGGTCACCTTGTCTTAGTCCTCTTGCAGCATCAAATGGTACCACAGGTTCTCCATTCACTAGGACAGTGTAGCTTACTGTTTTGATGCATTGCATCACCCATCTTATGAACTTTGTTGGGAATCTGAGCCCTTCCATGATCTGTTCTAGGTATACCCACTTCACTGAGTCATAGGCCTTCTGCATGTCCACCTTTATCATACATCTTGGTGAGATATGCTTTGTTGTATAAGCCTTGACTAGTTCATGAGATAGTATCACATTGTCCCCTATTTTCCTCCAAGGAATAAATCCAGCTTGAGCTTCATTTATAATGGAGGCTATAACTTTCTGGATCCTAGCTGAAAGTACCTTAGATATGAGTTTGTATAGCATTGTGCAGCAGGAGATTGGTCTAAAATCCTTGACTATTTCTGGGCACTCATTCTTTGGTATCAAGGTTATAGTAGTACAGTTTTTATCCTTTGTCATCTGCCCTGTTGCAAAGAACTGTTTCACAACTTGCACTACCTCCTCTTTGATCACATGCCAGGCTTTTTTAAAGAACGCTGCATTGTATCCATCAATCCCAGGGGCTTTGTCATCACCTATTGCAGCCCGGCCAGCTTGTATTTCACTCTCAGTCACCTCAGCACACAGCTGAAGTTGTTGCTCATGATGCAGGGTTGGTCCTAGCTTCATGATTTCTCGATCAACTGCTGGCATACTGGTAGCAGCAGTTCCCATTAAATTTTTATAGAACAACACAATTTCTTCTTTGATGTCATCAGGTTCTGTGAGCTTTCTTCCATCTAGAGCCATTAATACATCTATCTGCTTCTTATGCTTTCTTTCTTGAATAAATGCTGTGAAATACTTAGTGTTTGAGTCACCAAGTTTTATCCACTTTCTTCTTGCTTTTTGTTGTAGTGCACTTTCTTCCATTAGGCTCCACTTTTCTAGCTTCATCAAAGTGGATTTCTCCTGATCATGCAATTACAGAGAGTATTGATGCTGCAGTGCACCTTGTATTGCCCTCAATTCTTCTCTTGCTCTAACTATTTTTTTGGTCTATTCCTTTGAATTCCTCCCTGTTTAACTTCTTAAATTTTCCTTTAAGGTCTTTCAGTTTGTTCCACACATTTACCATTGCATCTTGATTCAGCCTTGGCTTCCACCCTTCCTCTACTAGCTGTAGAAAGGAATCATGCTCTGCCCATGTGTTAAAGAATCTGAATGGCACCTTAATGTTTTTGTTGGATCTCTGTATTTGCATGAGCATGGGAGCATGATCAGATATATTTGGTACATCATACTCTAGAGTTAGATGTCCCCACTTCATCATCCATTCAGCATTACCAAAAGCTCTGTCTATCATTGTATAAATTCTATCCTCCCCACTTTGGTTATTGGTCCATGTATAGTATTCTCCTCTCCATGTCAGCTCACATAGAAAGAGCTGCTGGATACATTCTCCAAACTTTTTTATCTCTGCAGTTGTTACTGGACTACCATGCAGCCTATTCTGTGGGGTTAATATAGCATTGAAATCCCCATAGATAAGCCAAGGTCTGGTTACTCTTTTGCTCAAATCCTGCAGCTGAATCCATAGTATTCTCCTTTGCTCTGCAGTGTTGTACCCACATACCACTGTCACTTCAAATTCATTCCTATCACATTTATCAGTCATCGCACAATGAATCAATTGCTCTTGTTTTATCACTGCTTGGACTTTGTAAGCCTTATCATCCCATATGCACCAAATTCTTCCATTAACAGCATTACCATAATTGTGCTCATATTGATACCCACGGGCCACTTTTTGTAGAATTCCAGTTGCTTTATGCTCTTTCACCCTTGTTTCTACTAGTCCTGCAAATTTGATATGCTTTGCCTTCATATAGTTCTTCAGCTCCTTTTGCTTATATCTTTTATTAAGGCCCCTGATGTTCCAGAACAACCAATTCATTGGGTAAGTAAGACAGTTCCTCCCCTATCATGGGGGAGGCCTCTTTCACTCTTAGACTCATTAGCTCCCAAAGCTGTAAAGCAGTTCCTTAGTTTCACATTACTCAACACTGGATATTCTACGAAGTTGAACTCAGGGGTGTAACATACTTCTTTACCTTTACCACTCTGGCTCTTGCTTTGGGCATTTGGTATTCTGCTTAGAATGGTCACCTGGCCATGACCTGGTGTCATCAGCTGCTGCTGAGTATCTTGGTGCTTGGCAACACTCATAGATTGCTCATGTTGTTCATTTTTTCTCTGATTTGCTTCCTGCTGGACCTGAGGTTTTGCCCTGTTCACTAATTGAGTCTTCACTGGCCCTTTGTATTGCCATTGCTGTACAGGTTTGCCTCTCCTCCTTCTTCTTGGTGGTAAGAATTGCTCCTCACCATGATGTGCAGGTTTTGGTGGTGGTTGCTGCAGCTCACAGACATGCCCCACTTTCATACACTTCCCACAGTATTCTGGTCTCCACTCATATTGAACAAGTTGCACATACTCCTTGCCTGTAGGGTCAACAATTACCACCTCCTTAGCTAGAGGCTTAGTCACATTCACCTCAACCAACATCCTAGCATAGGATATCCTACTATGTTTGGCTGTACATTCATCAGCATACATTGGTGTGCCAATTGCACTTCCCATTCTGCTTAGGGAATCACAACTCCAGTAGCTCATTGGCAGCTTTGGAAAATTGATCCACAGAGGTATATCGACTGGGTACTCAGCACTAAATTCAAAATCAAGTGTCCACGCCTTCATTATTATTGGTCTGTTACTGATAGTGTATGTGCCAGCATATAAGATGTCATACATATCTTGCTCTGATTTGAATATGATCACATAATAGCCTTCAGTGTGTAGGAAAACTTCAGGTGGTGACACAATTGTCCAGGTTTGTGCAATGTATTTTGACATATAGTTGTACCCTGGGGTTTCCCCAATTACATATGCAATTAGGGTTGTTTTCCATTTAGCATTCTCCTGTTCTACTTCATTAGCATTTAACTGCACTTTAATCTTCCCATCTACTATTTCAGGTGGAATGTATTTTAGGTTCAAACCATTGGTAGAGCTCCTATTACATGTGAATAAATTTGTCCATGATGACTCTGGCTGCTTTAGGTTTTCCCCTTGCACACTTCTTAGCTGCTCTGGTGGCTTTGAATTGTCAGGTCTAGGTAATTGCTTCACCTCCTTAGATCCCAACTGAGTTTTCTCACTGATTTCTTCTTCCTTCCGCAGTACCTCACTTAGCTGCAGCTTTTTTGCAGCTCCAGTAGTTCCTTTTGATGAGCTTGCTTCAGCTGAGTAGCTAAGATGCTGTGGTGGTGTTACCTCTGTGTTCTCAAGTTCTTCTTCGTGCTCATGAGATCTGGTTCCAATTGAGCTCCCTAATTTTGTTATTGTAACTTTCGGCGGCCGACCTCGACCGCGGCCTCGCCCTCGTCGTTTTTCCATTACCATTCGCGACGGTGCACGTTAGCTTAACATGCGCCGAGAGAGAAAATTTTGAGGAGAGAGAAAGTTTTAATATTGTATGATTTTGTCTTCATTTTCCAATTGACGTGAAGTTAAGTTTTTCTACATCTAACATAAGTGAATGGTTTGGGAGAACAATTATATGTGAAGATATTGTGGGTGTTCAGAAGCTTTAATTTTCAGACATATGTGCGAGTAATTACGCCATTGTTTTCTCATTGAATCTTTGTTTCATGAGAAAAATATTAGGAACTCGATATTGTTATTGTCAATGGATTATTAGGTCTAAAAGCCAAGTGTACTACATAACGTTAATATGTACTCCTATAACTTTAACCTATCTTTTCTTGAGATACGCTTAAATAGTTAAATTTATGTTAAGATCCGGCGGACAACTTATTGGAGTTATGATCCAAGCAATAACTTCAGAACATCATTCGGACATCGTACCAAATAAAAGAATAAAACAAAGAAGGTCCACCAACATAAATACAAAACTTTAGGCAAAGAATGTTTCCTTTTTTTACCTCATGGGGAAAAGATTTTGCAATCACATAGTAATAACAAAATACATCTTATCGAGCTTTTTTGTTGTTCCCTCTTTTCTTCTTTCATAAAGCTGAACCCTATTTAAGAATAACATTTAAGATAATACATTTCAAAGTCATGAATAGTACTGAGATATTTTTATTCGTAGAAAAGAATATGAGAAAGAGAAAAAAGGAAACCGTTGTTGGATGTTTGTTGTATACTTATATTCCTTAAAATTAATCTGTCATAATCATAAATCCTTCCTTTAAGTGCAACTGTAACACAGGCAATGACATGTTTCTCAGTGTTTGATGAAAGTCAGCTCGATCACTTCAATTATTCCAGAAGAGACTAACAGATTTCCATATAAATTGCTTAAGAACTTGTGCATCTTTGCAATGGCCAAGCCAAATGGTGCTCTATAATCCTCAAAATTATAAGCTAATAATATACTATATATGTTGATATCGCGAATCAATACACTGAGTTACTGAATAACATTTTATTAAATCGATCAAAGTGAAAGCCTCAACTCCAAATCCAATTCTTGATTTGATTCAGAATTCTGACTAGTACTTGAACCAATTGAGTCACTTCTGTCCTGCTTTCGCCTCTTCTCCAGTGAGTCCTGCTGTTCATTATGCTCAAAATTTAGACTCAATGAAATTATAACGACAATAAGAACTTGAAACATTGTAATTTGACATTATTAATCTGTTGAGAAATGCAAGAAAATACCTCTACTTGTAGGTTAAGCAGATATCTAGTCATGTTGGGCTGAACATAATGTTGTTGAGGCTCATAGACTGTGCCAGGATGCCAAATACTGAATTGGATGATAAAGTAACAAACATTAGCAAAGTAGACCAACTATTATGGAAAGATTTGAGGTAGAATCATCTAAGTTGAACTAAAAATTGATGTTTTTGAAAAAAAAAAAAAGAATTCCCAAAAAACATGGGAATATTTGTTTAAAGTTTTTCCAAAGACATCCAATCATAATTTGCATTTGTACAAACCTTGTTCTTCAAGGCTTTTTTTTTTTTTTTCAAGAATATTCTTTTTTCAGAGGTTGTCGAAATAGCCAATTTACACTTATTTTGGGAAATATCTCAGTACTATTCATGACTTTGAAATACCTTGCGGTAGAAGGTGGCTGGGAATCTCCGTATCTGAAATTTGCTCTTTCAATGTCACTCAATCCCATCTGAAATCATAACACAAGATTCGAAACACCTCGTTATTACACAACTCCAATGAGAGTGGAAAGAATCTTATTAAAACAAATTAAAATCCCAAAGCCCCAAATAAAACCACTAGTAGGGATATGGATGGAATCTCGCTCAGTAAAGAGAGTTGTAGGATTCGTAAAAATAAAAGAGGAAGCTAGAAAATCTTGAAAATGCACATATCTACACCAAAGTAATATAAATATATACTACTACTATTGCCATTTAGCACACACATATACGGTACCAATTTTATTTTCAAAATTACAATCTAATTTATCTTAAAATACGCACTGTAGTCCTCAATATTGAATTTATCTACTATCACCAATATGTAGAAAACAAGAAATCATTTTGCCTGCACTGGCATTTATAGACATGATCCCGAGGGTTTTCAAGCAAATTAAAAGCAAAGAGATAGGAAGCGAAATAAATATGAAGATAGATAAAGATTATTGTGCATCTAGCTAATTCAGAAAAACATGTGATGAATAACACAAGGAAAACATACAATTTTCTCTGAAAAGGAAAAGGAAAAAAAAAAAAAAAAACACCAATTGGAAATGATCTAGATCCTCACTCAAAAAGGGTGCCTCAAAATCTGGAGCAATAATACCGCTTATATATTTGGGAATCCCAACCTGGCTGAGCATGTGAACTTAAACCCTACGTTTTCCCTTTATGTCATGCTTTGAGACACTTTCCCATAATGTTGGAGTTGTAAAGATATTTGAATAACAAAAAGTAGTATTCACCGAGTATTGGAAGAAGTTCCTACCATATTGATGCTTTGTTGGGCTGGAAAACCATAAGATGAAGATGAGGATGATGAATATGAATTAAATGATGGTGTTTGTATTCTCATATCCTCCTGCATACGAAGAAAAAAACACTTCAATCAGGATCGTGAAAACGTCGAGTCAAGAAAATAAAGGGGCTTTAATAAACGACATGAACAGTGAATATTCATATATAACTAATGTTGGGAGGAGATGGAGGATGGTAAGGGAAGAGGCAAACCTGGTTGAGGTTAGTGGCATAAGGGTTATGAAGAGAAGGAAGATAAGTGCAACCCATTTGACTATGCATTCTTATTTTTTCTAATTGAGCAACACCAAGACCTCTTTGTGGCTGCTTAGGTTTATCTGAATTACTCTTCTTACTCTTTCTTGAAGATGATGATGATGTTCTTTCATTCCCTAAGTTTGGCTCCCCAAAGTAACCACTGCCCATCGTTCTTTCTTCCTTTAAATGTCACTGAAATTTAAGAAGAAGAAAGAAATTAACAAGAGAGATCACTCAGAAGAATTTGTTCAACTTGTTGCAAAGCTTTGATTTATTCTTGGTGTGTATATATTTAGAAGAAAGCTCCCTTGGGATATTAGTGATATAGAAAAATGGAAGGGTATATGCTGAGAAAGAGATCTTCAAAAGGAGTTTTTAAGCTGTCAACACTTTGCAAGGTTAGTAATTATTGCATCGCTGGATCAGATATTGTATTAAGATTTAAGAGATTCATTTGATTTAATTATACATATACACGTACTTATTGGATTTTTATGTCTTTTACTCTCTTTCTTTCTTTGCTTTTTGCTAGGCTAGCTAACCTCATTTTTTGTGAACTTCCATAAATTTGCCTCTATTATTTTTTGTCCTAGTCATGGACTTGATTGTGATTGTCCCTCTGATCTTAAACTCATTAATTTGATGCAATAATATATACCAAATCACTTCTTCCCTCTACGCGCTTCCATACTACGTTTCAACCCACCCACTTTACCTCCTAGTTCTCTCCCTAATTAATTCTTCTTTTTCCTTTTAAGTAGTAGTATTACTTTTTCTTTTAAATATTTTTACCTTCTTTGTTTTATAAAGAAAAGTTTACTCTAAATCTTGAATCCCCACTATGTGTTAGAATAGTTAATTCTATAATGTGTGTTGTTCTTTCTTTTCTTCTTCAAATGTAACCTAGTTTTGTCATCTACAGGAGTTGGTTCCAGTATGCTTCAAATATGGAGAAAATTTCCAAATGGCGTGCTTTATACCCTAATAATCTTCCAATATACTCATCTAATAATTTTTCTTCGATAAAAAATGTAAGAAATCTAAGGAATTTGGTTTGTAGATATTTAACGTAAGATCGGTGCAAATGTTATTTAGTATGTCAATGGTCATGTTTGCTTCTCCCTGAAAATTTCCTTCCATCTATGTGGATTGCCAGTTATGTTATCAATGCAGTCATTAGCAAGATTTTGTAGTATAAATTTCCACTAGCTACCCTTACAGGAAAGATTAATAACATTTGATTAATTATAGATTCTTGAAATCTTTACTAGCTACTTCATAGGGATTGTCTTTTAAGATAAATGAACTTCTTAACCTTATAGTAGCCAATTTGTAATTTTGTATCACAAAAAGATGGAAGGATTTTGAACTACCCACAGCTGGGATCTTTATTTTATTATTGTCAATTTTTTTTTTTTTTTTTTTTGGAGTGAGGAGGGCTAGCTAAGGAAAATACTTAATGAGAATCAAATCTTGAAATTAAATTAATGGTCTACATACGTAAGATAACAACTCTATTAGTAATAAGCATCATTCAGCTCTCGCAGCTGGGGATTTTAATTAATATGAACAGTGCATTTTCCCCCCACAATTCATGGAATTTATTACAGAATCTGAATCCAAATCTGTGGTAAATTTTTGCTGGGAAAGAAATTAATTATTCACCAGTTGAGTTACCATGAAAAACATAATCTAATCAAGCTGTTACACGCATGAGCTGTGGGTCATATTTTATGAGTTGTTTCGTGGTGGAAAGAGAGAATCCTCTGATTTGTTAATCAGCCATGTGAACTCTAGCCATTACAAGGAAACAAATACTAACTTAAGAGCATATCATTCTCTTTTATATTTCTTCCACTCTTTTTTAAAAAAAAATTATTTTTAAAAATTAGCATTTGTTTACTTGTCACTCCAAAAGATGTCACTTTTAGGGGGGTCAATCTTTTGGGGTTATCATAAAGTACAAATGTTTAAGATTGATAATTTTATTAGCAATATGCACTCTACAAGGATGACACACAGAAACTTGAAGAATTATTATAACCAAAAGATAAGGCGAGGCTCTTACTTTGAAATGCCAAATAAAATAAAATGGTTAACACATTTAGTATTATTTCCGATTCCTGTCTTCTATTTTAATTTTTTTTTAATTTCTTAAAATTTGAGTGAATCACTGTTAGCTTGTTATGTCATCTTTTGAATTATGATACACCCGCTGAAGTCAATTACGCATCGAGTTTTACATGAATCAAATCAAATCAAACCAACATATCTAATGTTATCCCATCAAGATGGATGCATCGAGTTTTACATATATATTATATATTTTTATCTTTTGGTTAGTCAAATTTGAACTCCATATTTAATTTGATTTATAGGGTCTTTCATCACTCATTTTCAAAATCAGTTTGGTTCTTGCAACAATCAGCAAGTATGAAAAATTTGACTGTATCAATTATTAAAATAAACAACTTCGAATTATTTAAATGCGTTAGTCCATTCCTCATTTGCTTTTTTAAACACCAGGAAGTAGCCATGCGCTAACCCCCACCCCTATCACCAAAAAAAAAAGAAAAAAAGAGAGAAAACATTTTTAAAGATAAGGGCTGACTACAACAAGCGAAATGATATTCTTAAATTCAGTTTCTAAGAGATGTCACCAATTCCTCGATGACTAGAAAATGATGTACTCGTTTTTTTTTTTCTGTTTTTTTTTTTTCCTTTTTATTTTAATTAGTACCTGCATGCGCGATCGATGTCAACAAAAATTAACCGTAGCAAAATTTACATATCAAAGTAACAAATATATGGCTGTCATATGATTTTGTTATTTACATAGTGGTTCCTAATTTTTTTTTTTTGGAATCGTAAACGATGCCACAATAAGAAAATATGAAACAAATTAATGATGCATTTGCTCAAAGACGGAAAATTTGTAAATACAAAATACTCATTTATGTAGGCAATTGATAGATGCAAATCCAAATTGCCATATCAAAGACTTCACTTGGATCTGAAAGCTTAAAACCCTAAGCAAGATTAAGAATTTTCTATGGCTATGTTATCATGATCGATAACCAACTAAGGTATATCTTCATCACATAGGTATCAATATAAACCCCAAATGCTCATCCTGTCCTTCTCAAGATGAAACTGTTCATCACATTTTTTTTCCAATGCACTCATGTCACTGCTTTATGGAAAATTCTTAAAATTGATTCAAAATGCTTCTCCCAACCAGATCATCATTGGCTTGATATCTTACGTAAAACCTCATGTGATATAAATCAAAGCCACTATAACTGGACTGATCTCTTTCTTTTGATTTTTTGGAATATATGGATTAATAGAAATAATAATCATCATAATAACCGATCAGATAAACCTTCTCTCAACCTAATCCGTAAGAGAACAATGGAATATGTTCTTCTAGCTAATTAGAGTAATTCTAGAGCTGGTAAAACTATCAATTTACAGCTAAAGTGGCACCCTCCATCTCAGAATTATTAGAACAAGTTAAACATTGATGGAGCAGATAAACTACACAAGGGGGGAACAAGAAGAGTGGTAAGAATTCATAAAGCAGAATGGATTGTAGGCTTCTATGCTCATGTTCCATGCACTTATCAAGTCAACGTGGAGTTGTTAGTTTTTTGGCATAGTTTACTTCTTATTAGAAATAGTGGCTTGGTCCCTATAAAGATTGAATCTGACACAATGGATTCCATCTCACTATTATTAGACCCTAATACAAATTCTTTTGCTTTGTTGAATGACTGCAGAAAGTTGATGCTGATAAGGTGGAGCTTAATCACTGTTTTAGAGAGCAGAACAAGATGGATGATCTCCTAGCGAAAGAAGGAATGTCAAAAAGTACTAGCATTTAGGGTTTCTATATTAGTGCAACCTCCTACTAGTAGTATTATATCTACTCTTTTGTATGATGCAAATGAGTGTTCTTGCCCAAGAGACATCTCGATGAATTGTTGTATATCTTTGTCAATTATGGTAATTCTGATGCACAACAGGTTTCTACACCTGTTGTAGACATGCTTTAATATCTATAAATTTCGTAGTATTACAAAAAAAAAAAAAAAAACTCATTTAGTTGAGGTAGAAATATATCAAAGACCAAATATATAGTTTGTATTGCAAACAATACGGATTGACTAATTAACATGATAATATACTGGTGGATAATGTTAAGGTTAAGAATGATATTTAGTCGAGATGCAAAACATATATATATATATATATATATATATATTCTTGTGAAAGAAAAAAATGAATAAAAAAATAAAAAACTCTATGCATAAATATTACATAATAAAGTAAACTTTACGTTGTCCTAAAATCGGCGATTGATTTTGTTTCAATTTGGAATTTATCATAATAAAACTAAGTACTTGCTTTTTCAAACTCCCGTGCTTACATATTTTTCTTATATTGTATCAAGGACAATGTCAAATATGAAGATGCATAATCTTCAAACGTCCAGATGCTTTAGTACTAATAGTGAAATGTCCAGGTTTTATCTAAAAGACTTAGCTTATTGTAAAAGACTTAGCTTTAATATATATATTAAAAATTATAGCAAATTCTAAGATGATATTCAATTAACATAAAAGACTTAGCTTATTGTAAAAAGTAAATCTAATAATTACTAGTGTTTTACAAAACTCTAGCTTCCTTTCATATGCCATCTTACACAATTAAATATGAATCATTGAACTATTGACAGTACAATTCCATGAACAAAAAAATTCTTACTCCAAGCATGTAAAATATGAGAAGGCATCATATCAATAGTGATAAATAGAAGAAACTGCCTATCTAACCCCTCATTTTAAAATATTTCAAAATGTATGCATATAAAATAAAATAAAATAATTTTATGCTTAAAAGTTACTATTACATAATATAGGACACTCAAAATTACCCTAAAATTACCAATTGACCTCTTTTCAATTTTAATTTTATCATAAAACTAATTGTGTCCATTTTTTCAAACTCGCGTGCTTGTAAATTTTTCTTATACTGTACCAAGAATAATGTCAAATATAGAAATGCATAACCTATAAATGTGAAGATGTCATTGCGCTAATAGCATTACAACTCAAAAAAATGCAATTACAATCATGTGATGAATAAAAAATATATAAAAGATAAAAAAAAAATCTTAGAACTTATAACATACTCAAAGATGATAAAACAATTAGACAAAATGCTTAACAGTGAAAAGTAAATTTAAAAATTATTATTTTGCAGAACTCTTATTTCCTCTTATATGCCACCAGAGAGGACCTATCGATGATTTTTTTCCCCTTGGATTGGGAAGATATGGATTATCATAGCTTGAATATGATTACTTTATTACTTGAACTGGCAGCAACACACCTTATTATTTATGCAAGAGAAATATAGTTTTCATTTTGTTGAAGTAAGCTGCAATTAACTAACTAAGCAGGGGCACACTACAACATTATGCATTTATTGCTATGAAATACATCGTAGCTAAATATTAAAATTTCCGTAGCTAAACACTTTAACCACAATATTTTTCTTTCGTAGCATTCGTAGCTAAAGATAGGGTGGCTAAAAGTTAGCCATGGACTTTACATGTCCCGTGGCTAAGACTTAATACTTATTGCCATGAAACTTTTTCTTGTCGTAGCTATAATGATAGAACTTGTTGCCACGAATAATATTGTTATAGCAAATAAATTTATTATTTTGCCATGATAAACAAAATTTGTAGGTATCTTTATTATTTTAGCCACGCAAGAACTTGTAGCTATATGCTGTGACAAAAAAGAAAAAATTAGTCAATGCAATTTTGAGGTTCTGGATAATTTCAGATTTATAATTTATTCCGCTTGGAAATCCTGAAAATTTATCCACCAACCAACCTTTGATTAACTACCCTGCTTAATATTAAGTTATTAATTACTAATCAAGTAATTACATGTTCTTCAAATCACAATTCATCAAACTTACTTGGTTGGATCTCCAAACAGACAACACAAATGAAGAGTTCTCTCATATTCAACCACATGCCCGGACTCCTAGCGCCTAGGTGCGGTTACTGATTGATGACTATGTGATTATAAAGTCATAAACTCGATGTTAGTTAGCCGATGTGGGAATTTAGTTTGCTAAGTTTTCATCTTTCAATATTTGTCAATTTACTAAACTAAAATTAAGTATGTAAAAAATAAAATGTCCTTTCAAAAAAAGCTTTTTAGATAAAAACAATAATGAAAATATTATTTTAGTCAACTAGTATTAGATGTAAATAATTTAACAGCTTGTTTGGATGGTTGTTTGTTACCTATTGCATAGTATTGTATTGTTACCAAAAATACGATGTTTGTTTTGATTGCTACTCTAACTACTATTATATTGTATCGTTAAATCCATCGTTACGTAACGATGAAAACTGTCACTTCATGTAATGACCGATTTGGTGTGATCACGTCGTTACCTTTCTTTTCTTCTCATCATACCCTCACTTATTTTTTAATATTCATGTATTATCCTTTACCTTATTATACCACAGGAAACTATACAGTCTATCCAAATGGTGTACGTTACAATATGATACAGTACGATACGATGTGATACAATACGATACATTATGAAACGATGGGTAACAACCATCCAAACGGAGAGTAAATGAATATCCTTTAAATTAAGTATTTCACACATTAATTTGATGTCATTAGTTATTTAAATTCTGAATATAAAATTGTATAATCGATATCAAATATTATTGAAATAAATAAAATGAAATATGAGTTTGATAAGTTCAAGAATTGAGTTGATAAGCATGCTGCCACAAGTATACATATGATCTATTATTGAAGATTATAGTTTAATTTTGTTCTTTGTTATTGACACAACATTTTTCAAAAAATAAAACAAATTGACACTTAATAAATTCGTTAACCTATATGTAATTGTTTTATCATTTTGTAATGATAAATATTCGTAGATATTAAGTCAATTACGGTAACGATTAACTTTTTATAATTTGAGCAAAAACTTTCATTTAATTAGTTACAATATTTTTTCAATAATTTAGAATAGTGTTACTATAACTCAAACGCGTGGCAAATATTTGTCAATTGTTACGAAAATTTGTTATATCAATAACTTTGTGGCTATTAAGCCGAGGAATAAAGTCTGCATACACTTCATAAGTTGAAGAAGAAATGATCATCTAGCTAAATATTTCTTCAATCTAATTTAGTTCTTTCAGTGTTTTTCTGTCTAGTCATATTCAATTATTTATTTTAAATAATTTTTTGTGGTTAAAATAATATATTGCTATAATTATTTCATAGACATGACTATTATGTGAACTATAGCCACAAATATTATATAAGTTGAAGAAGAAATGATCATTTAGATACAATTTTTTGTGGCTAAAATAATATTATTGCTATAATTATCTTACGGACGTGGCTAAATTCTATGATTAGCTATGAAATTTATTGTAGCAATAAATCTTAGTTGTACTGTAGTTGCCACAAATTTTTATAATTTGTAAAATATTTGTATATCTCTATTATTTGGTTACAAATAATTTGTTGTGGCTAAAAGGTCATTATTACTACGGTAACTTTAAATGCGTGGCAAAAGCTTATTTTTGGCTACAGAATCTTATCGTAGCAATAAATTTGTAGCTATTTAGGCTCAAAATGGTGAAGCACAAGTAATAAATCATAATCATCCCCTATATTTGCACTCTAATGATGTTAGTGGTATTTCTTTAGTCTTAATTCAGTTAACTGGTAGGGACAATTACTCATTTTGGAGTAGATCCATGCGAATTGCGCTGTTAGGAAGGAATAAATTTTGTCTAGTTGATGGTTCTTGCAAGAAAGAACAATATCCTAAGGGGCTGTGGACACAGTGCGAGAGGTGTAATGCGATTGTTCTTTCATGGTTGATAAATTTTGTGTCTAGTAGTCTCTTGGGTGGAGTAGTATATGCCTCTAATGCATAGTTAGTATGGGAAGATTTGAAAGAAATGTTTGATAAAATTAATGACTCAAGAACTTTTCAATTGCACAAGGAAATTGGTACTTTAATTCAAGGGACAGACTCTGTATCTGTGTACTTTACTAAACTGAAGGATCTGTGGGATGAGTTTGAAGCATTGGTTCCTACTCATGGTTGTGATTGTGATAAATCTAAGGATTTTAAATTGTATATGCAAAGGCAAAAATTGTACCAGTTTCTAATAGGGTTAAATGAGTCTTATCTTCAAGCTAGGAGTCAAATACTGTTAATGACTCCTACTCCCATAGTAAACCAAGCTTATGCTATGATCATTAGTGATGAAAGTTAAAAGGGGGTTAATAACACTGGATTCTTGGAGCTGCACCAGCTATTGGTAGTTTGGATCATGTGGCTTTGTACTCTAAAACAAAGAATCCACATAATTATGCACAGAATTACAAGAAACAGTCAAGAGACCTCTATTGTGAGTTCTGTAAGCTTACTAATCACAACAAAGAAGACTGCTGGAAACTTCATCTTGAGAAAAAGACAAGAAGAACTGGAACTTCTGCCTATTCTGTGCAAAATGAGAGTGGTCCTAGCCAGCCAACTGGAAAACAAATCAGCTTCACACCAGAACAGTATGCACAGATATTGCAGCCCCTTGGAAATCAGCACAACAATGCTTCATCTACAGCTGCCAACATAGTAGGTACTAGCACTGCATTTTTAGTGTTAGGTACTAGCCAAGATTGGATCATTGATACAGGGGCTACCAATCACATGGTCTCAGATGTTAATTTGCTTGATAAAGGGTCAAAACAACTAGTTAATCATAAGTCAGATTTCTTGCCTAATGGAGCTGTTGTCTATATCACACACTGGAACTAACACTATTGCAGAAGATAGTACCTTAACCAATGTGTTCCACTTGCCTCAATTCAAGTACAACTTAATGTCTTGTCTCTCAAACAACCAAAGACCTTGGGTGCTCAGTCACTTTCTTTCTACATTTCTATATATTTCAAGATCTTTGTAATAGGAAGGTGAAGATGATTGGTAAAGAAAAGAATGGCTTGTACTTAGTATATGGTAAAGGATGAGGCTGTGCAGTGAAGGCAATCAACTTGTCAGCAAAAGTGAATGACAGTTAAATAAACTTGTGGCATAGAAGACTTGGACACATCTCAACTACTGTACTCAAGAAGATTATAACAACTGATAGTGGTAGCATCAGTAAGGTGTTAGATACTTGTTCAATTCGTCCATGTGCAAAACAGACAAGATCTCCATTCCCTAGCAGTTCTGACAGCAGTAATAGTGCTTTTAATTTGATTCATGTAGATGTCTGGGGTCCATACAAAACTGCTACTTTTGATGGAAATAAATACTTCTTGACCATAGCAGATGATCTCACAAGGATGACTTGGGTATATTTATTGAAGCTGAAATTTGATGTCTGTGCAGTTTTGCAGAATTTTTTCAGTTTAGTAGTAAATCAGTTCAATTCTTCTGTCAAAATTATAAGAACAGATAATGGAACTGAATTCCTAAATTCAGTATGTGATGAGATGTTCAAGAGGTTAGGCATAATTCATCAGAGAGCGTGTGCCTATACACCATAACAAAATGGTGTAGCTGAGAGGAAACACACACATATACTGGAGGTCACTAGAGCAATTAGATTTCAAGCTAACATCCCTCTAAAATTCTGGGGGCACTGTGTTCAAGCTGCAGTTTACCTTATAAACAGGATACCTTCTTCAGTTATTGCTGTTGAACCCCAAAAAATTACCCTTTCTTTAAGAAAAGATAGATTTCGGGTATAATATTCAACAAAATGGGATTCCAAAGGGCTTTCTTTTGGAGTCGCCACCAAATTTAGGAGATTAATTAAATAGTGCGTGCAAGCACTCCGTTTTAAGAAAAATGGTCTTTTCAGAGATTCTAAGTAAGAGGTTCAACTATTTCCGAAAGAAGATTTTCATTTGAAAAGCACTTTCGAAAATCCACAAAATGTGGTTAATCCTTCGGTTTTCACAAAATAGCTCTATAAATGCAAATTTACAAAAGTATTTAACTTTCAATTTAAAGCGTCGCCAATTGAATTTAAAAAAAAAAAAAACTTATCCATAAAAAAAAGTAGAGAAAATAAATGACTTTAATAAGAAAACGGATTGATTTGAATATTTGTACTAAAGTTGTATTTTAGAAGTAATCTTAAGATTATTACGAATTGGCTTGCACGCACCATTTAATTAGAAGGTTCAAAATTTATAAATAAGGTGGAAATTCCAAAGAAATTAAATGTTCACAAAATAACTCAATAAATAAATAAACATTCATTTATAATCAATCAAATTATTCTACAATAGTTATCTACGGGGAATTCCTAATAATATGCAAATTCTAAAGGATTGGGAAAGAGAAGAGATTTAGAAGAAAAACCCGAAAATTGGCAAACTCACGGGAGCCTTGTATTTATTGAATTTTATACATTTATGCCCATGAGCCTAAAACATCACATGGCTCAACAAAGCATTTTTTAAAAAAGTCTTCTCTTCTTGAATCTTGAGTGCGAACTTGACCCCCAAGAGACTCCAAGCCAATGCACTTTCCCATTTGTGAGTTTATCCAATTCGCTCCCAAGTTGTTTATGCAAGAAACAAGGGAGATAAGGATTAGTAAATGCCAATCAAAGAAGTAACTATAGAAGAAAATATTACTCACTCGTGCAGACAAAAGCAGAAAAAGATCACACAATAGATAGACAATTTTAAGTAAAATAACTCCAGATCAGCTTGCATAAACTAGAACAAGAACCAAGTGTAGTTGATACACGCAGAGAACCAAGAGACAGACCGAAATTAATGCACGAAAAAAACACAAAAGGGAAGAAGCAATGAACTACTAGCTAAAAAAATTAATTACACATATTAGCTCATGTACAGAAACTTAAACTTCAGCAGGCAAAGTATTCTTATTTAAGCAAATGTTCAATTAAACTTTAAAATTTATACATGACATGAAATGAAGTCACTCAAGTTTGGTAGATTGCATCTAACATTTTAATAGAGTTAGAATAGTAAGATCAATATTAATCCTAGTAAAGTAAAAAACTGATCTAAAGAGACGTTACTAAGCACGGCTATTTCTCAAAAACCTAAGTTAAGCAATACCCTTCAGAGAAAACCTTCTATGTAAATCAGAAACTCTATGCAGCCAACAACTTCTTAACAAAATATTACCATGCCATTTTATCTCAATCAACTTCAAAAGTAAGCTAAGCTCTAACTGACCTAATAAGTAACCCGTAGCTTGGATTAATCAATACTCCAATAAGGAGAATTTTCAAAAGAAAATCTTGTTAACCATCATAGGAAACCATTGTTATTGTCTTTATTAAACTCCAAGGAAAGAGAAGCCTGAGAATCATTTAAACATTTTCCAGAAACAAACTCAGGTGAACTTATAGGTCTGATTATGCACATCTAAACCAGTATATACCTAGAGTTCATTTCATGACAAAGAAAACTGTTAACTCATCATTAAACTTCTTTGACTAATTGATTCATATAAAATGCCAAGATGGTAAGCTTAGGATACCAAGCAAAAGAACAAGTGTAAAACTTTTAATTTCAAGGACTTATTTTACTAAAATTTGAGCTTAGGAAAAGAGATCTACACAAAATTGGAAAAACAATTAACAAGACTTCAAACCCAATGGACATATTGAGCAATAAATAAGATCACATTATTCCATGACCTTGAACACACAGACAGGCAGAGTAACTAATGCTTCCTCTTAAGTAAACCTCATATGACCAGCAAGAAACGAACCGAACTACTTCCAGTCATGAAACAAAAACTAACAGCCTATCCCCTTAATCCTTGTTCTATTAAACTAGAAACCCAGACCTCTTTACTCCCTACAAATAAACTGGAAACACAACCTACACCCAGCAGCACATCTGCATATTCTCAAAACCTACAACACCATAAATTAACCCCGAACAAACTTTCAACTTTCCAGAAACCCCGAACAAACTTTTAACTTTCCAGAAACCAAACCTGCTACTGCTGCAAGTCACTTTTCATTCCTGATTCGCTGCACAAGACCAGAATACTAGCAAAGAGAGCTTCACACACACACCCTCACACCTCCACACTCACAAACAAACCTTTGCACCATTATACATGCAGACTAAACAGAGCAGCCTTCACACCTGAACATAGCAGCACACACAGGCTCTCATCCAGGAAAAAATACACACCAGACTACTCTCACTTCAGACCTCTACTATCTCCAAACCTGACCCCATCACCTACTGCTACCTGAAACAACTTCTTTAGACTCCCTGACAACCTTCAGACCTTCCAGCTTATTCAAACCAATGACTCAAGATGAATGGAACAACTATTTGATAGAAAGAATTTAAAGAGAGGAGAAGAATAGACATACTATTGGCCAAAATAGAGAAGATTGGGAAATAGCACAAACAAGAAACTTAAGAGGTCCTAGGCAGATTCATTAAACTCGGGAAAGAACTAGAGAACCGGAAAGGGAACACAATACTTAAAACTCTTGAAGAGACAAGGCAGCTTCGATTAGCTAGGCAGACTAGGAAAGCAAGCAGCTGATGCTTAAGAATTGACCTTAAACCTCTTTAAACAGGAGATGAATTATCTCAAACTGAAAGGGAAACAAACTACATTCAGCATAATAACAGAGAACTGACTATTAACTTAACAATAAATATGAAGCTCTTTTAATATACCACTGCACACACTCTTAAACTTGCACAACTTCAGCCCTGAATCTCGTCTATACTAACTGGACCAACACATATACAGATTTGAAAACAAAAATGCAAATCTTAGAAGAATCATTTCTCCAAAGAAACGTGTTAATCAGTCTACATTATATCTAATGAATCAACCTAAAATCATGCTTAATGGCAAAGGTCTCAGTCTTTAAAAAAAACTATGAACAAAGTAACATAAACCACATGTATGAAATGATAAAGTAAAGTACAAAAGGTCGAGTAGTTTACCTGCTGCGGCGCAGTGAGCTAAGACGATGGATCCGAAGTAAAGCGACTCGAACAAGCGATGAGGGACGTCGACAACTAGAAGAACGATGAGGCAACTCGACTAACGAAGAAGCGATTAATCGAGATTGCCAAGCGATGACACAAATAAAATACCGAAAATATAGAAACCACAACACTATAGGAATTTAAAACTTGGATAAAATTTGCTTATTATGCTCTTTACTTCAACATTTTCTACTCTACTCCCCCTATTCCCCGGTTCTCTGCCGCTACTCTCCACTCCATTAACGGCTGCCTCCCCCTATGAACTTCTTCTCCTCTCCTATTTATAGGAGTCCCATTTTAGGGTTCTCGAATGGAAATCCCCAAATTACCCAAAAGACCCATAACGGATCTAAATAGATAAGGTTGTACGAACAAGGATGATGTGGAGTTTTGGACTTATTCCTTTGAATTTGGGAATCGCGGGTTTTGCCAAGAGGAATCGGGTTTTTCAATCGGGTTCGGGAAATGAAGTTGGGGTTAACGGGGTTTTTTTTTTTTTTTTTTTTTTTGGGAGAAAAATGGGCTGATGGGTATTGAAATGGGAATGGTCTCAAAATGGTGAGGCGTGTGTGTGTAATGTATATATGTATTGCGTAAATAGGCTGATATTTAGACTCTACACGATTTTAGCCTCTTTTAAGATTTAATTAGGAAATGAAAGCATTGAACATGTGAGTTCAAATTGGGTCATGCATTGCAAAATTAGCCCTTTTCTTTAAAATTATCAATTCGCTTTTGATTGTTAAAATTAACCTTATTTAAAAATAATTAGACATTAATTTAAAATTTTCAGGACAAAATTGGGTGTCAACAATTGGGAATGAATCACCTTTCCAGAATATGTTCAACAAGAAACCCTCTATGGATCATCTAAGAATAGTGGGATGTCTTTGCTATGCTAAGATAGTGCAACTGGCTTCTAGGAGCAGAGCTGCAGTTCACATGGGGTACTCTGAGGTCTAGAAAGGTTATATTTTATATGACTTAACTCAACACATCTTCTTTGTGAATTGAGATGTTACTTTTAGGGAAGATATTTTTTCTTTCAAGCAAAGCAAAAATACAAGCCCATTATTTGTAGAATGTTGGCCAAAGAGTGATAATCTTGATGAAGAAACTCAGGTCATAACTCAATTAAATCCAGCGGAGCTAAGCCTATTGTAGAAGAAGTTGAGCACTATCTTCAACCTCATGCACTAGAAAATAAACTTCAACCTGAACCAGTAGAAGCTGCAGTGCCACCTCAAGTAGTGATAGAACCAGAAAGGTTATATTTTATATGACTTAACTCAGCACATTTTCTTTGTGAATAGAGATGTTACTTTTAGGAAAGATATTTTTTCTTGCAAGCAAAGCAAAAATACAAGCCCATTATTTGTAGAATGTTGGCCAAAGAGTGATAATCTTGATGAAGAAACTCAGGTCATAACTCAATTAAATCTAGGGGGAGCTGAGCCTATTGTAGAAGAAGTTGAGCACTATCTTCAACCTCATGCACTAGAAAATAAACTTCAACCTGAACTAGTAGAAGCTGCAGTGCCACCTCAAGTAGTGATAGAACCAGTTCCACCTTAAGTGGTGGTGGAACCAGTGCCACCTCAACCTGCACACTAGCTAACAAGTGTCAGACCTTCCAGAGCAACTACATCTCATACAACCAGCTTTCACCAAAATATCAAACTTACATAACTGCTTTCTCAACTGAAACTGAACCTACCACGTATACATAAGCTGTCAAGGATCCAAGATGGGTTGAAGCAATGAAAACAGAAATTGAGGCACTTGAGAATAACAAAACCTGACTATATAGTCACTGTACCTCCAGACAAAAGACCAATAGGCTGCAAGTGAATTTATAAAATCAAGTATAAAGCTTCAGGTGAAGTGGAGAGGTTTAAAGCAAGGTTAGTTGCAAAGGGGTTCAGTCAAAAGGAAGGGATAGATTAGCAGGAAACATTTTCACCAGTGATGAAGATGGTACCAGTCAGAACAATCTTATCCATAGCTGCTTCTAAACACTGGAGTATATATCAAATGGATGTATACAATGCCTTTCTACAAGGTGATTTGTATTTGGGTATTGAGTTTGCTAGGTCAAGAAAAGAGATTCTAATGCAGCAGTGAAAATATGCACTAGAACTAATCTATGAAGCTAGACTAAGTGCTGCTAAACCTGCAGATACTCCCATTGAACCGAATATAAAGTTCACTACAGGAGAATATGATGAACACTTGAAGCTTAATCTGACAACTGATAAATTACTACCAGATCCTAGTGTATATCAAAGACTCAAAGGCAAGTCGCTATATCTGACTGTTACCAGACTAGACATTGCCTATACTGTACAAACTCTCTCACAATTCATTCACCAGCCTAAACTATCTCACTTAAATGCAGCTATGAGAGTGATTAGATACATCAAAAGTCAGTCAGGACAAGATATTCTAATGTCAAGCAATCCCATTGAAAAGATAAGAGCCTATTGTGATGCAGATTAGGCAGCATGTGTTGTCACAAGAAGGTCCATAACAGGGTACATTGTGAAACTAGGAGACTCACTAGTGTCATGGAAATCAAAAAAACAAACTACAGTCTCAAGAAGTTCAGCTAAAGCTGTATACAGGAGCATGACATCTATGTCTGCATAAGTAACTTGGCTTTCTTGGTTGATTACTGAATTAGGAGTCAAGTGTGAACTACCAATAAAGATCTTCTCTGATAGAAAAGCAGCTATGCAAATTGCTGCTAATCCAGTGTTCCATGAAAGAACAAAACACATCTCTACTCAGTATTTGCCTACAAAAGATCAACATGCTGATGTTTTAACCAAAGGATTGAATCAAGTGCAACATTCCTATTTGTGTTCCAAGCTAGGAGTGTTAAATGAATTTGCACCCTGTAGCTTGAGGGGGAGTGTTGAAGTAAACTGCAATTAACTAACTAAACAGGGGCAGATTAGTAATTACCTAAGTTTGAAAAGTAGTTACGGCAGTTATGCCTAGTCAGCTGTTAGTTGTGTTGTGTTTCTAGAATTAATCCTACTATGTATATATATTTGCCTTCTAGGCATTAATCAATACAACTTTTACACATTCAATCACATGATTTACATTTCCATTCATTCTCTCTGTCTCTTCCATCTCTTAGATCACAGAATATCTCTACTCACTACTAAAAAAACAGGGTTCTCCCACCACCACCAGGCGACCGAAAATCGGTCTGTGCAGTTGTGCGACCGATTTTCGGTCGCACATACCACTGAAAAAATAAAATTAAAAAGCGGTCGAAGCTCGACCGCTTGTGAGTCGCTGAAAATAGGATTTTTTTAGTCACAGCTATGCGACCGAAAATCGGTCGCATGTCGGTCGCCTAACTGTGTATGAAAACGGGGCAGCAGCCCTTTCTCCCCCATTTCAACATACCCAAAACCCACCCAATCCCTAAAGACCGAACCCCCCCACCCCATAACCAGCTATCCACCATTACATACCCCATATAACTTTAAATTACTACTCTATAACCTCCAACATAACATCTAACACAATCTACACCTACTAATTCAAGGTAAATTTCATTTTTTAGTAATTTTTGTTATTTTTTAAAAAACACAAATAATGACTTTTTAATTCACTTTTTTTGTAGTTATTGGGTGGATAGCACATTGGTAACTCATAGTTACATGCGATTGGATCCCATACAAAGTTGAGGTATTTTTTTTTTTTTTTGGTTTAATAATCCGAATTTATATATATATTTTTAAATAATTCGGCCTTTATGTTGTTTACATGTTAGTTGTTAGTTATAATTGGTTTATTCTATATAATGTGATGTCGAGTAAGTTGTTTTGGGTTGATGAACTTTAAATATAGGGTTGTGATGTTTGGGATTAATTATGGTAATTGTTGTGATTTGTTGGAATTGTTTGGTAGAGTTGTTTGCAATGTGTTGATGTCTTGTCATGGGTTGTGGTGTTTGGGATAGTTGCTATGCATTTAAAGTTAGGGTATTGGTATTGTTGTTTGCACTCTTCATGTTTGGAACATTTTATGCCTAAATGGGATAAATTGTATGCGTTTTGTATTGCATTGCTAATAGTAATTAATATGGAATTCAAACGGACTACCGGATATCAAAAAAAGGCTAGGATTATTAAAAATCGTTCCTATTAGATTGTTCTCAATTCATTTTTTGCGTAGATATGGACTTTAATGCACGTCGTTTGTGGATGGACAATCGACTTTTCCCCGGTCGGCGGGGGATAAGGCCTGAATTTGAAGAGGGTCTTAAGGAATTTGTTGCTTTAGCAAAAACAACCGAACCTTTTATAAGGCGTGGTACAATTAAGTGCCCCTACATAAAGTGCAAATGCTGCACCCTCCAAGATATAACGACCGTACAGCTGCATCTGTTAGATAGGGGGTTTATGCCAGATTACTATATTTGGCGTTATCATGGAGAGCCGTGGGATTTGCAGGGGCACATTCAACTGCTTCAAAATATTCATGGCACTAGCAGTTCTCCGGTTTTGGAACCAGACCGTAATGATTATAGAATGGATGATATGGTTCGTGATGCTTTTGGTATGTACCCGGATAATGATCCCATGCAGCCGGGTACATCACAGCCTAACACTGAGCACATTCCCAATGCCGAGGCAAGTGAATTCTATAAAATGTTGGAGGAAGCAAGTTGGATCCAATGCATATTGAGAAGAACTTCTTCGAGGCAGTCCTTAATACTGTGATGTATGTCAAGGGTAAGACAAAGGACATCTGGAAGGCACGGTTTGACATACAGTTGGATCTTAGAGATTGAGTATAGAGTTGGATGGCCTCATAAAAGATTGGTTCTCTTCAAGTGCAAGTGGTTTGATCCAGGTAGCAGGGGTACGCGGGTGGATTCGAGTTCAAAGCTAGTTGAGGTTAATCACAGAAGGTCATATGGAAACTATGATCCTTTCATCATTGCACAGAATGTAAAACAAGTGTGGTTTGTTCCTTACCCTCGGACGAAGAACGCATCAAAAGAAAAGGCCAAATCCAAGTGGTGGGCGGTTCTTAAAGGAAAACCGGTGGGATTAATTGAAGTACCTGATAGGTTAGATGTTGCATACCAGAATGAGGTCTCAACTGTTCCCTTGATAGCGGTTGAACTTGCAGACAATTTGCGATATATTGATGGGACGTATGACCCGGTGGCTGCATCTGAATTTAGTCGTGCAAAAAACCCGGCTAGTTTTGGAGAAGGAACTTCAAGGGCATACGAGGATGATGAAAACATAGATAGTGACGAGCCATCCGAGGATGAACTTGCTAGTGACTATGAATCGGATGATGAAGTTGATTGAACCTATTTGTACTTTGTAGTTTAGTATTAATTACCTATTGTAATGTACATACGAACATAATATGATTTATGTATTCTCATTTTCTGATTGTGATGTGCTTACTTAGTTGATAAATTTATTTATTCTCAGCACTTTAGATTGATGTATTCTCATTATGTATTCTCATTATATAGTTGATAAATCAATTTGAATGTTTCAACAGGGATGGACAAGTTATGCGCTAAAGTTTTTAAAAGAAGGCCGGGCAAGAGACCTGTGGGCGAGACTTCAGCTTCTGTGGGTGATGACTCTCAGACCTCACAGGTCCCGCATTCGCTGCCTACTGATGCCCTATCTAGTTATGATCCAGCTTTTTTCAGGCCCCCTGGCCCATATCAGGTACCACTTATTACCCCGTCTCAGTTGCCTCCTGTATGGCAGTGGACATTCCCTAGCCTTGATTGTACTGAGACACAGGTCCCTCCCACACAGGGTGATCCCTCCCAGGGTGATGACAATCCTACTCATCCCCCTGAATTCCCCTTAGATAGTTGTGACGGCCCACCGGATCAGCAGGAGCTCATGGTGTATGATCCGCATTCGCCTTATTACATTGGTGAGCCTGGCACTCGTGTAGAAGGCAGGATGATTATTTATCCCGAGGCGGATAAAGGGTAAGCTACCTAATTTATTAAGTTCTTATCTATTAAATAATTGCTAGTATTAGGAATAATTGTTATAACTCTTGTTAATTTTTTTGTAGCTTTTGCCCAAGCGATGAGTCCACTAAGGTACTGACTGCGTGCATGAGAGCGCACTGGAACCAGCCTTGGCGAAACTGGAGCGATGTGCCCCAGCAAGTAAATAAGCAGATATTGGTAGATTTTGAGGTGATACATATGCATTTGGTTTAAAACTAATTGTAGTTTTTAAACCATGAATATGTCTAAAGAAAATATTTTGATATACTTTCAGGGGCAATGTATCTGGCATCAGGGTCTGGATTATAACATTCGTAACATCTTCCCCAAGAAATGTGTTGCGTTATTCAAGGGGACTTATTACAATGCGCGGCGTAAAGGTACAAGGCCCGGCTTCCTCGATGCTGCTCAGTGGGCTGAGCTGGATGAATATTGGCAGTCGCCCGAGTTCGAGGCGAAGAGCACACAAGGCAAGGCTGCGCGAGCGTCGGAAAAGGGTGGATCGCTCCATACCGGTGGCTCAATTAGCGCGGCTACACAGAAGATGCGCTTGATACAGTTATTTAATTGATTGATTATTTACTTGAACAGTTGATTTTTTGTCTAACATATTATGATTTTTAATTTGTAGGAAAAGAAAGAAAAGCGCACTATTCCCGTGCTCGAGCTGCACAAGATCAGGCATACAAAGGGTGCCAAGAAGGGTGGTGGAGAGTGGGTCGAGCCCCGCGCAAAAGAAGTTTGGGTAAGTTTGTAAAATTCGATCTTTAGTCGCGCCAATCCTTCAACGTTTAGTGTTTCTATTAACATCATTAATATATTTATGTTATTCAGGAAAAGGCTACAGAGGCTGTGGAAGAGTGGACATCGACTCAAGCATCGGACGCCGGAAGCAGCACCCCGGCTCCCTTGACGTTCGAGAAAGAAAAGGAAATATGGGTCGAAACTGTTGGAGGAGTTAAGAAGGGGTCTGCTTATGGTTTTGGATCGCTATTTGCTTCGGATAAGCATAATGCTCGCTTTTTGGGCACTTCAGTTACTTCTTCTCCGTCGAGCTCTGTTGATCCTGCTGAAATGGATCAAATGAGAGAGCAGATCGCACAGCTGTCGAGAGTAAATCAAGAAACGCAAGACTTTATCAAAAAGCTCCTTGCCAAAAAGGAGAAGAAGAAAGCGAGAAGAAAGCATAAGAGCAGGCATCGACGCAACTCCTCTTCCTCTTCCGAGTCCGGGTCTAGCTCTGCCTCGACCGAGTAGTCTTCTGTGATTGTGGATAACTGTCTGTGAAGCTTTATGTTAACAATTTCAAGACATAACTAATGTTGTTGGATGTTTTTGAAATGTTAGGTTTTATTGCGTTGTGTTTGAATTAATGTTTTTATTGTTTTCGAATGCAGTTTTCTGTTGAAAAACATCTGGTTTTTGCTGTTGCTACTGCCTGAAAACAGGTTTTTTATTGCAGGTTTTTTCCAGTTTGGCGACCAACTTTAAGTCGCCAAATCAGTGGCAAACATTAGACCAAGTTCGGTCGCATAGCATATGCGACCGACTTTCGGTCGCCTAAACGGTCACAGGTAATTCCAACACATTGACCAAATAGGCGACCGATTGTCGGTCGCATATGCTATGCGACCGAAGATCGGTCGCCTATTTGGTCAATGTTTCTATCCTATTATGCGACTGAATGTCGGTCGCATGGTGGTCGAAGTTTCGACCAATTTTCGGTCGCAGGGCTTTTTGTTACCATTAATTCTCCGACCACCCATATCGGTCGCCGATCGATCGACTGGGCGACCGGTATGCGACCGATTGGGTGGTCGGAGAACCCTATTTTTTTTAGTAGTGACTCCTTCATTGTTAATTCTCTTCAATGGCACTGAATGCTTAATCAGTTCACACTTTTATGTGTATTGATATTTCAATGGAAGCTCGAAAATGAAAATCCAAAGTTTGATGATTACACTTCTTATCGATTCTGTTTCAAAAAAGTAAAGAACCCGTGAAATTGAAGTAGTAAAAGCAAACCATTGTATCCTCACATTTAAGTATTGAAGCAATTTCAAAGACTACATGTCTCTAAACTAAAAAAACTTTTGATAAATGGTTGAGCTAATGTTAGTGTAACAACAAACAAACCGCAAGTCCAACGACTAATTAGTATCCTTTATATAGGTATGTGCATCAATTGTTTAGCAGTCCCACTGATTTCTATACTGATATTGTAGGTCTTCAATATATACTCCGATTTCTTTCACGTGATTATAGAATTTTATCTTCCTGTTATAACACATTCAATCATCATGATCCTGAACCTACAGGGGTCGTTCGGTTCCAGGTATTAAATTTTAATACCCGCACAAAATTCAGCGTTAATTTAGCGCAGCGTTCGGTTGGTTTTTGTGAAATTTTAATACCTGCATAAAATTAGTGCAACGTTTGGTTGCGTTTTTGTATATTCCGCATTATTAATGCGGGAATCTATATATTATTTTATGCGGGGTAGAAGGTGGTATTAATAATGTGGGTATTAATAATGCAGGTATTAAATTTTAGAATGACAAAATTAACCCTCATAATAATAAGGATATTTTAAAATTTATTTAAGGAGTAAATAAATATTTTAAATAATAATATTTTTTGTTAATTTGTAATATATCAGTGATTTAACAAATAATCCTTACGCTATAATATATGTGTGGTTAATACCCATATTATTAAACCCCACATAACTAATACCCGCATTATCAATACCCACATTATTAATTAATACACATATTATTAATACCCACATTACTAATACCCGCGTTAATAATTAATACCCGCGTAAAACAAAATCCAAACCGAACGACCCCATAGGTTATTATAGTACAGTTGGAGGCCTATGTTAGGACATGACCAAATCACGATTTCATGAGATATATATTTTTCATTTTATTCTATAGTGTATTACTCCAGTTGATTCTACAGTTTATCTTTCTATTGCATAACATTTCGACACGCATATACATACTACTACTATTTTAATTTTCTATGGTACCATTGCGTTAAAGAAAGAAAATATAATAGCTCGAAGAAATTCAATTACGCGTTTCGGCAATATAGATAAATTAAAGGAGAATAACGCCTTTGCATTTATATATATACCTTGTAGTAGGCTTCTATAGACATAAAGGCCACAAAGAAAGCACAAGTATGGTATTTCTCTAGCTCTTTAAGTTACTTCAATAAAGTTCTCTTTTTCTCGCTCCAAAAACACAATAGAATATTTAGTTAAAAGCATATATATTACTCCGATATAAAAGTGGACAAGGCTTAGACATGTAGAGCCCAAAGTTTGTCTGATCACGAAAGATAATTAATACTATTAAAGAATAACTTCATCACAATTTGTTTGTCAAAGGAACAGTAGAATATATAGATATATCAGCATCGTGTACAAAAAACAGAAAAAAGTGATAAAGGTAATAAATTAGCTCGACATATAGGTAGAGCCCAAACTCATTGTGTAAAACATCAGTACTGATAACAAGAAAGAATATTAAATGTAATATTAGTAACCATACTTATAAATAAACAAGACGTAGGAGGAACCAGGGGATTCTGTTGATTAGATGGTGATTTGATGTTAGTACTAATGATTTGATTAATACTAAATAAATAAATACTACTACTACTACTACGAAGACAGGAAGGAAAAACAAGGACAAAAATAAGTGGAGAGAGATGGTTGAGCATATCTACTATAGATTGTGGGCACATGCAAAACTACATTATGCATTACTCCACACGATTTGCTAAGCACTCGCTTGGAAAATGCTGTTCTCTTTTTCAATCTCTCTTTATTTTATGTTAGAAGTAAAAGATTTTAGGTGATTACTTTTAATGTGTCTAAAAAATTTTGTTTGTTTAACTTATTTGATATATGTATTTTTTTTTAAAAAAAAAAGCAAAAGAATGTGATGTACGCAATCTAGTAAAATGCAAGCATCAATGACCGTATAAGTTAAAAAATAACAAATATTCAATAAAATAGTCAGATGTATATATACTCAAAAGTCAAAAGGAACTGTTATAGAAATGAAGTCGAAGACAAAATTAAGGTAAAATAAAACAACCACCCAACACTTCCATATCAATCCAGCTAGACACCAAATCAACCACAATCCTATAAAAAATGAGATTCTCTAGCAATTTTTGTTAAAATACACAGGGAATTGTACCAAACCCTCTTATTAAGGGTTGAGAGACTCTTTGTTTCTCTGCGTAGGATATTATTTATTACACTGTAATGTTGTATTCCAAACTTTATGAGTTAATTAAGAAACGAATCATTCAAAGATTCTTAAGAAGAAGAAAACTGATGATACCATTATCACATTTTATATTGTGAGATATGATTTTATGCACGCTAGCTTATCAAGCAGATAGGCTAAATTTAACAACAGTTGCTGCAAAAATAGAAACAACCCTAGCTAGCAGATTTTGGGGTGTAAATATATTCATCCACTACATGTATTTAGAATCTCACAAAATTCTACTCCCATAATTAAGATCGAGTTCTGGGTTTGGCTGTGAAACTGATAATTTAATTGGAGATTTCTTAGTATGGTACTACTGTTATGTAGTTGTCAATGTTATCTCTGTGTCCAAATGGGTATACAGTATAAGACTATAGACACAGGATGTTTAGATGGTAAAATTATAAGCAATACTTTAATACAAATAATTTTCAGATTCCCTTTTTTTTTTCAGGAAACATTCCTGGTGTGTTGTATTATATCATTAAGATGAGAGGTGGACTTGGCCAATCCTCACAAATACAACACTGATTGTTTACAAATGGAGGAAACACCTATATACTTTTTAGTTTCCTCAAGATAAACTAAGGCTATTAGCTTAAAAAAAATTGACTTATCATATCTAATCCTAACACTTGGAAGTTGACACTTATCCAATTGAAAGGTCCCTTTGCTTTTTCAGATTCTTTAATTCTCTTAATTTGTAGAGTTTTTCTTTCTAATTGATGCAAGCTGGTGAAAATCCAAAGCTTCCCCCTTGTTAAAGGACAATAATATGTAGGGGCATATGGACAGTAAATACTTACATATACTCGATATTTGCATTAAATCAAAGAAGTTAATCATAGTAGTTAAAACTTAAAGTTTACAATCACTTACCCAAATACGCCCTTATTGTCCAAGTGGTGTCATCTCACAGTGCATAATCAAAAAATTAATCAGTGGGTCAAAGCTCGTCTGTATTAATCAGTAGTTGTCTTAGCATATTAGGAGTCTTGAAATTTATCTGATAATAGTTATATCATGTATGTATTCATGTCACCATAAATAGAAGCAATATAGACTCTTAATTTATTGAGTCATTTACTAAAACCTATCATAGTATCAGATTAGCCACCAAGATCCTCCTTATTTTGTTCCTCATACTACTCTTTCTATTATGGATGATGAGTTACTTTTAGATCCCAGTGAATATAGGATTATGGTTGGTGCACTTCAATACTTGACTACGACTCAATCAGATATTGCCTAACGTTGTTAATATTGTTTCTCAATTTATGCATGCTCCTCGCACTACTCATTTGCATTGTGTGAAGTGTATTTTTAGGTATTTGCAGGGTACTAACACATATGGACTATTCCTATGTGCCTCATCGTCCACCTCTTTAATTGTTGCCTATTTGAATGCTGACTCGGCTGGTTGTCCTGATAGTAGACGCTCTACCACGGAATTTACGGTATTTTTGGATTCTAGTCTTATCTTGTGGTGTGCAAAGAAGCAACCAACGGTCTCTAAATCTTCTACAGAGGCTGAGTACAGAGCTATCGCATATACTGTTGCTGAGACATCTTGGATTCGCAATATCCTTTGAGATATATGATTATATCTTCGTAACCCGATTCGTATTTTATGTGATAATGTCAGCTCTACATACCTGTCCCGTAATCCGGTGTTTCATGATCGCTCTAAGCACATTGATGTTGATTTTCATCATGATCGTGATAAAGTTGCTCAAGGGAATATTGTTGTTCAATATGTGCCGATTCGATTATTGTTGATATCTTTACAAAGGGTTTACCCTCGTCTCAATTTTTTTTTTACGTGACTATTTGTCCGTCATTTTTGCTACTCCAGATTCAGAGGGCGTATTAGGACTCTTAATATTTATCAATTAGTTGTCTTAGAATATTAGGAGTCTTGGAATTTATCTGATAACTATTCTATCTCATGTATATGCTGTACTTATCATGTATGTATCCATATCACTATAAATAGAAGCAATATAGGATCTTAGTTCATTGAGCCATTTACTAAAACCTATCCGTCTGATTATATTTAAAGCGATAAATCAATTCTCTGGAACTAAAATGTTTTGTACACAAGTTTTTTTTCCCCTTTATTGTCCACTTCTTTAAATTTTAACACTGTTTAAGAAGAATTCTTAGTATACCATTGATACTATTGTTAATTAAGTGCACTTTTTGCTAACTCACAACCTAGATTATTGTTTACGTTAAATAATACATAGTTAGTAGAAAGGGACAAAATTTGATCTTGATATCATATGAATTTTGTGTCAACTGTAAGGTCTTCACCTAACTGTTACCCCTTTAATTTACTCTAATATTAATCCGCTAGCTAATTTAATTTAATTTATATGTTATATACTTATTGCTGATAATCATAACGACTTGAACTTCATTTTTAATGATTTTTTAAGAGCTAGGAAGGTGCTAGCTCCTTTGAAACTTCTTTATTATAATTAATCTCTTGTTGCTTATCTTCCTCTCACTGAATATGATTGAAGGGACTAATAATGATGTTGAGGTCCACCATGGTTCATACTTGTCTATTGTTAATATGTCATAGTTAATTAATTTTATCTTAGTGTATGCTCATCAATATTATACTTTTATTACCTAATAAAAAAAGTATGCTCATTAATAATATTATTATAGATGATGTAATGCTATTAATATATTACTATTATATCGACTTATAATACCTTGTTCAATGAACTAATCAAGTGGTTACATGTGAAAAACAAAGTTCTACCTACACTAACAAATTGCGAATTCATGTGTCGAGCCAAATGATCACAAAAAGCACCAAATATTCATCTAGAAGCTTCTCTGCTTTCCACTTACAGCACAATTATTTGCATGCATGAACCAGCTTTTCATATTTGGCACTGATATTAGGAGTTATGATCGATGTTTATCATTTGCAGAAGGAAAAAGAACAACCCTGCATTTCTTTTTTCCCTTAATTGTGAAATTTGCTTTTTTTTTTTTTTTCAGAAAGCTAGCCATAAGCATCTTCGATATCATCTTTCTAGAGTCCAATCTGATTAGGACGTAGTTAGTTATGAATTCAACTACAAAGAAGAAAAAATAAGAGAACAAGCACAAGTTTCAACTAGATGGGGAAATTACTTTTGATATCACAAACACTATAATCACTTAACCCCTATTTGACATGAATATAGAATCCTATCCACAATATTTCCATGCAATATGAAGGTATAATATTTTTGTATAGGCATTGAAAGGACTCGGATTTGTTGGAAACATGTGGTAGCATATTATAATAGTTTGGTGGTGATAACCAAGAACCGGAAAATAATTTAATCTGCATGATTGATACTGAGAGAACCTTTTGGGATTCCTAGATCTCTTTTGGTAGTAATTGCTAGTAACATTTTATTAAAATATTTGCTTAGTAGCCATATATTGAAGAAGATTTCCTTCTGCACTAACAGAGAGGAAGAAACAACAAACTACTCATGATATGGTTTCAACAGCAACAAATTAAAGTCTAATATAAACTTCTGTGCTTTCACATACAATTAATTGGACAATGGGACCTTGGAAACCACAAAGAAAATCCTTATCCACGTGTGAAGATGCTATCATGGCTCAACACCTGGGTTTTCTTTGTCTCCTATACCTTGAAATATAATATGGTCATTCCCTTAATAAACCAACATCCATAATGCTCTAAAGATCTACGTTGGATATGATATATGATATGATTGCAACCCTGGCTCCAACCTAGTCGTACTCACATTTTAATCTCTTTTCCTTACTGTTATTATTTAACAATACCAGTGGTCACTGAACTATTGTTTCATTACCATAAAATCACTTTTGTTTCATTTGTTACCCAAAAGTCACTCAACTTTGCTCCGGTCTACAACGTAATCACTCAAGCAGGATTTTATTTAAAACTTGCCGGAAAAATGATGTGGCATCATTAATTAAAAATAATTTTCTTAATTATTTTTTCATCTATTAATCTAATTCCTTAACCCATTATTCTTATTCTACCCGACCCAAACACATTTCACTACGTCATCGTCTTATATAACCATTTCATACCGATGTCATTTTTCTTTGCCTCTGTTTCATATTGAGTTAATTAATTAATCAAATTGAGTAATGTTAGGCAAATTGGTTATGCAAAAAGGAAAAATGAGGAGCGGGGAATGAATAAAAATGAACAAGCTTAGATCGGTTTGGTTCGATTTTTTATTTATGAAATCAAACTAGTTATGCGATTTTTCAAAATTTTAAAACCAAATTAACAGCTCGTTTGGACTGTTGTTATGTATATGATTTCATAATATATCTATTGTATTGTACTTTATGTTTTATTGAGTTCAACATTTTGATAAATTATATTATTTGCAGTCGTTTCATGCTATAACATACTAGTAAATGAAGAATGAATTTACAATATTTCTAAGAAAATAATAAGATACGGGATAGAGTTACTATAAAAAAGATAAGATAAATGGTAATATATTAAGGAGAAGAAGAGCGAAAAAAGACATGGGTATGATGCGATCACACAAAATCGATCGTTACATAAAATGGGCTCTTCATCGTTATGTAACGACGGACTAACGATACGATACAATAAAATTTTAAAGTAACAATACACAAACATTATTTTATAATAACAATGCAGTAACAGTACGATAACAACCATTGAAACAAGCTGATACCAAATAAAGTTGAATTTTTATTTTTGGTTTTTCTCTTTTTTTTTTCGATTTTGGCTTGATACTCCAACGATTATATGGTAGATAATATTTATCAAATTTCAAAATTTTCACTAATAAATAGTTATTTGTATATCTCATGTAAGATATGACACTCTAATTTATAGGTCCGTCCTTGCTTTTGATTACTACATTAAAAAATAATTGACATACAGATATAAAGCCTTAAAAAATAACGTGTCTGACGATAATACAATAACAATAACAATTCAGTAGGTCTCAGTTGGAAACTAGCCGAAGATTAATTATATGAAATATCCTGTTAAATTAGATTGTCTTGTTAATTTTCAGTTAGTTAAGATATATTTCTAATGTGGCTCCCTAGCATAATGTGACAAAAAAGAAGTAGTGAACTCCCTGGCATAATGTGGCAAAAAAAAAAGTAATGAAATGAGTTTGGGTTTGGTAGAATAAGAATAATGGGTTAAGGATTAGATTAATAGATGAAAAATTAATTAAGAAAATTATTTTTAATTAATGATGCCACATCATTTTTCCGGCAAGTTTTAAATAAAATCCGGCTTGAGTGATTTTGTTGTAGACCGGAGCAAAGTTGAGTGACTTTAGGGTAACAAATGAAACAAAAGTGATTTTGTGGTAATGAAACAATAGTTCAGTGACCACCGATAAAATTAACCCTGGCATCTCACATAATACTCTTAAGCTGCTATATATACAGTCCTCAAAGTAGATTTCTTATTATGTAAGCTTGCTCTTTTTAATTCCTAGGCAAAGAGCTATTAAAAGATATCTTATGCTCCGTCTCACTTTAATTTTTGTCAAGCCAATAAAGGAATTGAATATATCTAACTATACTAAAAGAGCCAATCTCAAAAGCAAAATGTAAAAGACCATTTTGCCCCAAGTAGAAAATCAGATTTTACATGTACATAATGTAAACACATATTCTAATAAATATTGAGATAATGGTTTAAATCCCCCTAAACTATCACTGTTTTGTAAGTTTCCTACCTAAACTATGTGGTGGTCACAGAACACCCCAGAACTATTATTTTTCATTTCTACCACCCCCGCCTTGAAAAGTTGGGGTGTGTGTATGCACTTGCCACAGACACTTAAGAACATGTGTCATGTGGCACACACATAGAATTTATTAATTTGCCATGTCATTTTTAATTATATGAAAAGATAAAAATTAATAAAATAAAAAATTAAAAAATTAAAAGTCAGATAAAACACTATACAAACTTGCTTCGGAATCTACTTCAATACCAACACAAAACCTAAATAATTAGCATTTGAATCTATTTGCAAACTCAGGCAATAAATTTGAAAAAAGGCAAACAACCAACATAATCTTCATAAATTTACTCCTCTTCTCTATCTCATTCTTCTTCTTCAACGAGCCAACAATAACCACCTTAGAGTGTTCAGAAAATTCTGGATCGTACCGCTGAAAAAGACCACATGGAACTCCGCCTCTTACCTAAAATATTCGACCAAATTAGTAACTTCAAAAAATTCAAAAATTAAAAGAAAATTATTAAGAATTACCCCCATAATATTTGCATCCGAAGCAACGCCTTCCTGGATTTGCGTTAGTCCAAGATATTTTTCGAACCGCTGGCTCATCACAATAACAATATACAATCTTCATTTTTAATCGGTGATTGGACAATTAAAAATAAAATACGGATGTTGGAATATTATGGTACTTTAATGGGTTCAAGAAGGGTGGAAAATTAAGTGAGAAGACCAATTTTTAGATAAGTTTCAAATTAAAAATTTTTTTTAGATTTAATAATGTTTTGGTATGCAATGGAAGAGGGAGGGAGAAGACTCTTATAAATAAAAGGAAAGAAAACAAGAAATGAATAAAGGGCTAAAAAATAGTGAAATCTGAAAAAAAAAATAGTTGTTTAAGTGCCGACTAGATTTAAATTTTCAGTCTCCACGCGCCCTTTGACAAGTGAACACACATACTTTGCCATGTGGCAAGGCGGGGGTGGTAGATATGAAAAATAATAGTTTATGGGGGTTCTGTGGCCATCGCATAGTTTAGATAGGAAACTTGCAAAACAGTAATAGTTTAGGGGGGATTTAAACCATTATCTCATAAATATTATTAGATTAAAAAAAAATCCATAATCAATAATAGAGGTGTATCAATCATAATAATACAATTACTACGAGGCTAACTAAGAGTCCCAATATAATATCCTATAATCCAACACTTTTGACCTTTACTTGAACACAACTTTCAATATTTTAAATAAATAATATATATATAAAAAAATTTCTTCCATGCATTTACAAGTACGGGGTACATAAAAAAGACAAATCCTTCGACTTCCGTGTAGCAATTTACTACAGCTTTAACCATTTAGTTTAATTGCCTTCACTATGCTTATTGAAATTTATTCCTAACCTTTGGAATGTCCTGCTATTCAATTTGCAAACGTTATTGCACATTCATGCATGCCTGCCTTCTCCTCTATTTATTTGTTAAATACTGTGGACAATTTTGCGGAACATAAATTTGGACAATGTACAAACTAATTCAATAATTCTTTTGGTTCCATCTCTCACAAAAGAATTATCAGTCTACACCAGTCACATTAAAGCAGGTAAAACTATACTCCATATATATATTTTAAATCTCCTGATACTTTTCATCTAAGCTTTGTTAACATGTACACTATAAATTTTCTTATGTTCTTGTCAATCACTTGAATATATGATAGTTGGATAGCTTTCATATTAAAATGAATTGATTGTCGTATCAAGACAATACCTTTACATAACAAAAAAAAAAATGGGACTTAATATTTGTCCTAAGCAGTTAATAGACTATTCAAAAATTTTCCTTAAGCATTAGGCAACTTAATCTCAATGTTGATTGTTTGCTTATGATAATTATCCTCTAAAATGGTTACAAGGCACTTGCGAGAAAATAGTTAAATATAAGTGGGAGATACAAGTGTTTTCTATTCAACTTGGGGAATTAATTTCCTGAGGAATCTTCACCAATTTATCTTTTTCAGTGCTAATTTGGAAGAAAATTTTCGTAATGGTCGTAAATTCAGTATAGCTATCATCACACAGTTAAGCTTCTTTTCGTCTTCCTAAGCTAACTCTTACAAATCCATTTATGGTGTATAAATTGATTTGTGTTCCTACTCTTGAGAACAACTAGCCTAAAAGCTTCCACTTTGATACTACATACAACATAGCTTCACATTTTTATCCAAAACGATTTGAATAAAATATGGTGAACTCTTTGCATTTTATGTTTACATACATGATGTGGTCACCAAATACATATGCAAGATGTGACTCTATCTATAGAGATATAGAAGTATTTGTTGTTGATGTTTGTGGCTTGGAACTAATTAACATGTTCAAGAATATGATCTTCTACTTATTTTTTCTTCCCAATTCCTTCTCTTCCTCTTTTATATTAGCGTAATTATGAGTATTGGATTTCTTAGTGAAGGCTCTCTTTGTAAAATTCTATCGTCGATTCGCTTTGTTTATTATTGAAGACATATTATAATTTGAGCATGCATTTTTCAAAAGTCAAATGTATGAATTTATTGAAAGAAATAAAAAAAAAATGAAAATTTTTGCGTAGGAAACATACATCTACATTTATCGGTCTCATCAATCTTTTCTTTTTATTCATACTTTATGTAATTACATTTTTATGTTTACTTATTGAAAGTGATTACACGTGCGAAGCGCGTTGCCAAAACTAGTACACTTAAATCAGCGAAGAGAATATTATGTCAAACGCACGGTTGTGGAGAAGGGTGGGGAGCCGAGGGACTGAAGATAACTTTGGTTATTTAGAAGAAAGTCATACTACAATTTAACTACTTGAATTAACATCAAAGAATCTAAGAAATCTCTATATACAGAACTTATCTAGGTAACAACCCTTACAATATAGGAGTGGTAGTCAAAGCGAAATATATTAGCTAGCTATATATATAATATATTAGTGGGTCACATGCACTTTTTAGAAGGGAAATTTACTGAACAATGACTACTTAAATAAAAATTAGGCATTTTGCTATTTTATGTATATTATGTGCATAATAAGTGTATATTCTATGTATACTGATTTTGCTGGCTATTTTTGTAAAGTTTCCTCTTTAGAAGTATAAAAGATTCCATTAATTAAGCTTGCTATATAGTATACCATGAAGCTGGAACCTAACAAAAACTATTACACTTAATTAGCAAATTGAAACTTTGAGAAAGAGAAAAATTCCAACTCAGACGATATGCATGTATTTCACTGGGGTAAAGCTTCTGCATTATCTGTTATCGAGGCATGATTATACCAAAAAAAAAAACAAAAAAACAGTCAGCAATGTTCCAAGTCAAGAACTAGGAAATATTTTATACTATATGAGAAACTGACTCACAAAAGATGGCCGTAGCAAAAGAAGAGTTAAGTTGCTTTTTTTTTTCCCCTTCTTCTTTCTGGTGCCATTCCTATTTTTATTGATCATGTGGGAAACATTTAACTAAATCTAAGATAGTATCACTATACCCGGAAGGAAGCTTCCTTATCAAACTTTTGATGTTCTTGCTGGAGTTTACCTAATTAGCACTTCTGGTGATGGAATTATTGTTTGTTTTTTGCATCATTCCATTGCTTAAAAAAGCTATCGACTGATGAAAATCTGCTGTAAAATTAGGCAATCTGCAACTTGCTGAATTAAAGCTGATCATTACATTAGATTATTAGCCAACTTGCTAACAAACACTCAGCACACATGCAGCTGACACATGCAATATGTCTTGAATGAAATTGTAATACAAGTATATATATTTGCATGATGAATGTATTTATCTGAGTCTCACATTCTTTTATCAATTGCTATATATAAACTAATGTTTTAATTTATATAAAAGTAAGTGCATTTGGTTGATATACACCTAAAGGCTAAAGGCCGCCCTTAGTTTTCATTTTGCCTCCTCAATGAACTTGGAGCTGATCTAGTGATCATAAGAAACCGCAATTTTCACAAATTTTATCAGTTGAAATACATATGTGATACATCAATATAATTTTCGATAACTGAACGAGTAGAAAATTCGTAATGTATGTCCCTGTCTATATAAAAATCTAGTGCGAGAGAACCAACTTTTTTAGCAATAATTATTAAATTATACTTATATCTTTAAGATAATTTATGAATTATAGTACATCTTTATGTAAAAACAGCTAAAGGAATTTCAAAAGAAGAATTAAGAATTGATGCTTAAGTTTACATTAAAAGTTAGATTCGTTATCTGTAAACCTTGCTAACTTTTTGGAAGTGAGGGAGTAGTGATAGTCAAACTAACAATACTAGCTCAACCTCATTGATCTTGGTTTTGCTAAGTCAAGCTTTGTAAAATCAGTTAAAACTAGATGCTACCTCGCCTACAAAAAGTTCAATTGATACTCCAATAGTCCAATGTGGAGGAGGAATTTTTCTATATGTTACACTTGTTGAATCGTAACATAGCCTTGTATTTCACTTCGTGAACCGGCTAATGAGATATGGATCTCAATAGGCTTAAAATTTCCAGGGCCCTTAGGCCCCTTTCAAAAGGGCGTAGTGCACAGATAACCTATTTACAGTCCTATTTAGGATACAGCCACTTATTGCAAAGCTATACAAGCATAACCACTTTAACAACAGCAGTTACAGAAAGTTAACCTCTTTTGGTCAACTTCTGCCTTTGCGAAATTTAATGGTTATGATTGAAAAAAGAAATATAAGGAGGTTCCTCCATAAATAGCCTGTTAAAATCTGATGCCTTTCCCAATATCATCTTACAAAAAAGGTTATTTACAAATATATACAATCCTAACACCAAAATTACAAAAATTATAAAATCTACTCCTTCTTCTTACTGCCCCTCCTATTGCTACCACCCTAGGCAGCGGCGTCGCCTAGTCACCGCCGGCCGCCGGATTTTTTTTTTTTTAATTTTTGTGTAGATCAGGTGTATTTTCACTGTATGGACAGTATATACATTGTGCATACAGTAAAAATACAGTAGATACACACACATACACTTATTGTATGTTTGTATATTCTCTGTATGGGCACTGTATGGACAGTGTATATATGTTCATTCACCGGACATACAATGGAAATACGCATGACATACATTCCATACAGTCCACAAACGCCAATTATACACCACAACCACCGTGATCCCGCCGTGTACCACCGAAAAATTCAAAAAACAAAAAACAAAAAAAAAGAGGAAAAAACGAGATCTGAACAGCCCCGTCGTCGGATTCATTGCGTCTGGCACCATCGCTGCTCTGTGTAACATATTTTCACAAATTTTCCTAACAACAAAGCAGCACCGGCGACCTGAACAGATCAACGCCGTAGCCGACGCTGCACCGCAACAGCAGCATGACAACGGAGCAACAAAAACAAAAGGAAAACAACACAACAACACAACGCCGGTGCCGGAGAAGGCAGCGGCGACGCTGCAGTGGTGAAACACCACCAGCTCTGGGCAAAAATCCGGCAACGAGCCGCTGTGACGACGGGGATGGAGTAGGGGAACTCCGGTGACGGGGAATAGGTGGAGTGGCGCCGCCGACCAGTGAGAGGGAAGGGAGAGGGAAGAGAGAGAGAGAAAGGGATATGAAAGTTAGGCTTAGGGTTTTGAGTTAGAGAGAGAAGGAAAAATGATAATATGGTAAATGTTGTTATGTTTTTTAATTTCTCAATAATATCGGTATTTTTTATAATTTAACTGTTTAATACGTCAATTAGCGTAAAAATCTCTTACAAAAAGGTGTAAAAATTTAGTGTGGGAGCCTATTTTAGGCGCCTCATTTAAGTTTAAGTCAATTTTTAAAAATTATTTAATCTTTAATCATTATATAAAACTTCAAATTTCCTATGCCGAACTTCAAACCTTCACATTTGAACTTAAGATCGGAAGTTTGATGTTTAAGACCTAAAAATGTGAAGTTCAACATAAAGGTCTAAAGTTAAGACTCAAACATCTGAAGTTCAATGAGCTGTTAAAAACTAAATAATTTTTTAAAATTATCTCAAACTTGAATGACATGGTTAAAATAAGCTCTTCGTGCACTTCCCACGAAAATTATTTATGGGGGAGAATTGCATAACTACGACACCATATGCAATGGATTGCCTTTTCTACCATCATAATAATGGTTTAGCAATAACCTTCGCTAAGTTTAATGAGTAAATTTCGGACAAAAATACCTCTACCAAATCTTATAATGACCCTTTCTTGTGAGTACTGCTTTAGAGGCATCACTTATTTTTGACCCCCCACTTACATAGGCAATAATTGTCCTTTAATCTCTTCCTACATTCTCCCATATAATCTGAAGTACTGCCCAGACAACACTTGCTTCTTCAATCACTTCTCACATTCTCACAGACAATACTTACCCTTTGATCTTTTCCTAAAAAGCAGTACTTGCCGGTTCATAACTTGATTTGTTGCCTACAACGAATGGAGGTCATTTTGCTAAAACTATCTTAAATATGGACAAAAAGGCAACAACAGTCAATTTTGAGGAAGCGCGTGAAATTTTTTGTGTTTATTTAAAGAGTAAAATTTTCACCCAGTGGCCAGTTTTGACATTGGTATTAGCTTTGCATCCACTATTTTCTTTGGTCTTACACTTGAGGCTATTTTTGGCTCTTTACAAGATAAGATCATCAAATGGACTGAAGTTCTATCCACATGGATTGAACTTCTCTACCCTTATGGACTGAAGTTCTATCCACATGGATTGAACTTCTCTGCGCTGTGTACTGAAATTCTATCCACATGGATTGAACTTACCTACTCTTATGGATTGAAGTTCCATCCACAGGGATTGAACTTATCTACCCTTATGGATTGAAGTTCCATCCACAGGGATTGAACTTATCTACCTTTGTGGACTGAAGTTCCATCCACAAGGATTGAACTTGTCTACCCTTATGGATTGAAGTTCCATCCACAGGGATTGAACTTCTCTACCTTTATGTACTAAAGTTCTATCCACATGGACTGATATATATATATATATATATATATATATATATATATATATATATATATATATATATATATATATATATATGGGGGGTAATTTAGTCTTTTTTCATTTTTCTATTTCTGGTGGGTGTAAAAAGTGGCTATAAACTAAATATTTTGATATTAATGATTTATGCCCAATGGTCTATGCCAAAAGTGGGTTTTATGTGTTTAAAAAATAATGTGTTTATTATATCATAAATATACTTTAGGTATTTCTTAGATATTATGCGATTGTTATATGAGAAATATACTTTAGGTGTTTCATAGATATTATAATTACCTCAATAAAACATGTGCCAAAATTTTACCCATGTCATTAGAACATCCTACGATCCACCAAGCAACTCCAAGCAAGTCCCAGCTATCCATCGTGACTAGTTTTAACATTTTGAAATGAGTTCTTAGCTCATGTTTGGCGATCCACCATCGCTTTCTCCAAGTTCAGGCGATCGATGCTAAAAGTTAATTATTTTTTAAAGGGGCCAAAAGTGTGATATGGCATTAACAATTCCTATTTTTGTAAATCTCTCGACAGGTTTTTCGAAATTATTTGAGAAAATTACACAAAAGTATAATTCGGGGATCTTTTTTACAAAACATAGAGACATTTTGTTCTAATTACCGTTGCCGGACTCTTCCTCCACTGTCGTTGCTGGACACCGTCCCTCGCTACCACCCCCGGACACCTTCCCCCACTACCGCCACCGGAGAAATTACTGCTGAAGCAACGTTGAGCCTTTTTTTTTTGTAGATCAATTGATTATTGCTTAGATTTCTTATTTTTTTTATTTAAAATATGATGTTTTTGGTCAAACTTAGTATTTTCCGTTCATATTTGGTGTTGTTGGTTCAAAAATGGTATTTTCTAACTAAAATTTGGTGTTTTCTGACTAGGTCTGATGCTTTTAGGTCAGACCCGATGTTCGGCCAAATAAAGATGTTTTTTTGTTGTATTTTATTGTAACTGCATGGTTTATGCGTGTCTGTTTCTGCACTATTTCAACTTTTATGCACTTTTTCAGTACAATTTATGCACAATTTTTGTACTGTTTATGCATTGCTTTTGCTTGTATCTATATTGTTTCTATATTTTTTCTGCATATTTTTTGCACTTTTCTGCATTCTTTCTCCAGATCGATGGTGGCGGCGGTGGCAGAATTACGGTGGTAGAGAAAGCAACAAAAGGGGCATCGGGGGAGAAACGGGAGATGGAGGCTAAGCTTTTTTCTTATTTGTTGTTTTTAGAAAGTTGTATATAAAAATACTGCTATATTTTGTAATATCAATAATATTAATTTTTTTTAATAAATAGTGTAGAATTGTATATAAGTGTGAAAAGTCCAAACTATTCGCTAGACAGCATCTTTACACCCTTTTAGCCATTTTTAAGAAAATATTTAAAGCATAGTCATTTACTTTCAAACTAAGGTGTGAAGTTCACTTAACTTAGATTTTTTTTGTATAAAAATGACTCAAATTCATATCAAAAGTAAGAAGTTGGCTCAATTGAAGTTCAGCGAAGAAAAAATCATCAAATTTTAACTTTAGAACAAAGAGGGTTAAAGTTAGCTTAATATGGACCGGACTTCAACTCTCCAATGGTATGAAGATAAGCAATTTTGGTCTGAGGTGGCCTGCTCCGGCAAAGGCACAACCACAACTTTAAAATTATAAAGGCGCATGCAAAACAGTTGTGCGTGCAGAGTTATTTACAAAACTATAACACCAGGGCAACTAGTTCGCTTTTTTTACCCTCATAACAGTGAAGCAAAAATGAAGCCAGTTTGGTTTAATAAATAAATTTCGGACAAAAGTACCACTATGAATTTTATAAATGATGTTCGTACCCCGTGCTATTTCTTTCTCTGCAAGTACTGCCTAAAAAGCAAAACTTGCTTTTGATCCCTCTTACTCAGGCAACACTTGCTCTTGAGCGCTTCTCACATTCTCCTAACTAATTTGAAGTGTTGTCGTTGGTAGGCAACACTTATCCTTGACATCTTCCTACGCTCTTCTAGAAAAATTAAAAGTGTTACATACTGATGAAGTGAAGGTTATTTTGTTAAAATCATCTTAAACGGGAACAAAATCTAAGAATCAGCGCCAAAGGATATGGATTTAACCCAGACCGACCCGAGTGAGAAGAGTAGCATGGTGTATGTTTAGAGAAAGAGATGATGGTCGGATAAGGATAGAAAGCCCCACCTTTCGTTTCCCTCTTTTTTATTAGCCATATATACCAAACTGCTATACAGACACACCCCTATCACCAGGAACAAACTTCACTTGCACCAAAAAAGCTGGCCTTTTTCCTTAAACCTGCTGTTTCTTGAAATATACAACTCACCTCTCTCTAGTCATTCAAAGGTGTGATTTTTAAACTTGCTTCGTTGTCTTCATTGGTTTCTTGATAATGGGTTGCTCTTAATTTCTCTAAGTTTGCTTCTTTCTTTGAGGTTCTTTTTTTGCTCCATTTCTCAGCTCTTCTTTAAAAAAATGTCTGAAATTTTGTTGTAACATTGCAATTGAAAGGTCAACTCAATATGATCAATTTGTAAAAGCTATCTCTTTGTGGGGGTATTTTAAGTTGAATTCTTGGAGTTGCTCATAATGGAAATGAAGTTTAATTCTTGACTTATAAAATGTTGGTCTTTGGTTTATTGGATTGTTAAATACTACAATTCTGGTTATATAGTTAGCTCATTTATACTTGGTTGCTTGAAAATTATTATTATTATGATGTACTTAGACACTGAATTGCATTTGTTTAATCATCTTGTTGGTGAATTGGGATACATTTGTTTTCTATTCTGAAGTGTGCAGAAAGCAGGCTTATCAGCTCTTTCATTCTTTTAATGAACTTGAATTCTTCTAAGTTGCTAATCCACTTGTTGAACAAATTAAATGGAGTAGAAGAGTTTGTGTATGGAACTGTCTATTGCTGATTTGTGAACGATAATTCGATATGTTGGGTAAAACTTCATCTTTGTTATTGTTGTTTGTGTGATTTTGAACGAACTAGTTAGCATGCATTGATGGCTAAAGATATGCCGAGGAACTCTAGTACTACATTACCCGGGGCTTTGCTATTTCTCTATGTGTTCATAGTTCTTTTCACTCATGGTGCAATTGGTATCATAAAATTTTGACATTTAATGATAGTCATTTTTGTTTTCTTTATCTAACTGTTTTATATATTTCTCAGGTGTGGAACAGATGATCTAATCTTTGTAGTTCATAAACCTTAGCAATCCACATATCAAATCAACATGGCTCCGATGGTCCCAATTGCAACCAGCAATGGTTCAATTAATCCAGGAGCTGTCTTTATCACAAGAAATAATACATGTTTATCAAGATACAATTTTTTACGAAAATCCAGCAAGCAAGCTTTACCTACCCCGAAATATATCCTACCTCTGTCAACATCTGTTAAATTGTTTCCCCATTTTAGAGTTGGTTGCGTTTTACGACCTAAATTAAGAGGTCGCATAGTATCAGCAACTGAGACTGATGTAGCAGTAGAAGAAGTAGAGTCAACTGCTACAGATGATGGATCAGGTGTAGCCTCAGAAGCTTCATCTGTTGCTGCTGAAACAAGTGGAGAATCCTCCAAACCAGCCGTGAGTCCTACACCTGTTCGATCTCAGCGTTCAAGACCTGCTAGGAAGAGTGAGATGCCTCCTGTAAAGAATGAAGATCTTGTTCCTGGTGCAACTTTTGCTGGAAAGATCAGATCAATCCAGCCGTTTGGTGCTTTTGTTGATTTTGGAGCTTTTACAGATGGACTTGTGCATGTTTCTAGGTTGAGTGATAGTTTCGTTAAGGATGTAGGAAGCGTTGTATCTGTTGGACAAGAGGTGACAGTGAGATTAGTTGAAGCAAACATAGAGACAGGGCGTATATCTCTCACCATGCGTGAAAGTGATGATCCTAGTAGGCCTCAGCAACAGACCGATGCTCCCACCAGCAGTGATAGACCCCGAACTCCAAGGAAGAACACACAAAGGAACGACCAAAGGAGGGATGGGGGAAAGAAAGTCTCAAAGTTTGTCAAAGGGCAAGATCTTGAAGGCACTGTGAAAAATCTAACCAGGTCTGGTGCTTTTATATCTCTTCCTGAGGGAGAGGAAGGATTCCTACCAGCATCAGAGGAAGCTGATGAAGGGTTTGGAATTATTGATGCAGGCTCTTCACTACAAGTTGGCCAAGAAGTTAGTGTCCGTGTATTGCGCATTGCCAGAGGACAAGTAACTTTGACTATGAAAAAAGAAGAAGCGGCTTCAGAGTTGGATTCAAAGCTCAACCAGGGTGTTGTCCATACAGCGACAAATCCTTTTGTTTTGGCTTTCCGCAGCAACAAAGAAATCTCATCGTTTTTGGATGAGAGGGAAAAAGAGGAGGAAGTAGCTGAACAATCAAAGGAAGAGGCAAAGGAAGCAGATGTGGTGGCTAATAAAATGGACGTCTTGCCTGAAACTAAAGGCAAAGAGGAAGAATCAGTCAATGCTTCAAATGATGGTGTTCCTGAAACTATAGATGGGGAGGATACAAAACCAAACATTGATGAAGAAGTGGAGTCCGCTTCTGAAAATTTGGCTCCTGAAGGAAGCATATCCACCATCAGTCAGCAAGCTGAGGTGTCACCTGTTGAAGATGCTGTGGAAACTGAAGCTGAAACTGGCTCATCTGAGCAAATAGCTGAACAGATCTCAGCATCTGAAACTGTGGCTGGCGAGGAGGTCGTCGAGGAACTAACTGATGCTGCAGTAGTGAAAGATGAGGTTGAAACTCAAATAGAAAGTGTTGCAGGGCCTGTCGAAGAAACAGAGGAACCTATCCGCGATGAAAATAGCAGTATATCAACCCCAACTGGAGAATCTGATGGTCCTTCAGAGACTAGCAAGGATGAAGGTTTCTAGTGTGAAACTTCATATTTTCACTCTGATTTATTACTGATGTCAGATCCTTGATACTCGTTTATATTTATGACAAACTACCAGATATGGTTGTTACATTGCTGAGGAAAATGTGTGTTCTAGGTGTTAAGGCATGATAAACTTATGGCTTACACATTGGCTTAGGAAGAGATGAATGATAAGGATTTGAACCTATTCGAAGCAAAGGCACTTTTACTCTTTTAGTATAGTTCTTCTTGACGATTTGGTAGACTAATCTTTTGTTGCTTTTATCTTATTGCATCTTATACATTCCTTACAGAGTCTATAGCTTGATGTATAGAGTGTTTTCTGTTGACCGAACCATTGGTTTTTGGTTTGATTGACATAACAACAAAGAATGATGTTCTTGCTATGAGAAAATCTTGAAATTTACTTAAAGACATAATGTTTTGCTATGCGAGAAAGATAACTTTAATGATACATCGAAAGAAACTAGCTTACAATCCGATTTTCTATACAGAGAGTCAAGAAAGTGCTGAAGTTGTGGAGAGTAAAGCTGAAAGTACTCCTTCCATAGAGGAACAGTCTTCTGATATAGCTGCTCAAAAGGAAGAGGTGGCGCCAAGTTCTGATGAGCAAAATGTGACTGCTTCATCAAATGAAGCAACAGCAAAAGGTTTTGCTTTTATTTGCCCTTTGTTTTCTGAAATTTTGCTGCTATATAATATATTAAAATGGAAATAAGAATCTCTAGAATGAAATTTGCGGATCTAGTTTTCCGAACATCTTTTTTGATTGATTGTGAAAATTGCCATTGCTGAGCTCTACAATTGTCCTACAAAGATTTAGAAGCATGTTGATCTGGGAGTGGTGGTCGTCTACCTGGAAAAAGAAATTGCATTAGAGGACAGTAACTTTTGTACACATTTACACCTGACTGCATGCTAATGTGTCACTGAACTATGAACCAGAGAAACTCGTGGTCTGATTATAAAATGCAGCTAGATTTAGTTGTTTCTTTGATCACTAAAACTTTGAAGTCGTAAGCATCATTTTCTGATCAGGATTTTTGTGGTATTCATAACTTGTGATGAAGGAGACTTCAAATTGAAGTGTTTTTCTTCTTTCTGCCTATGTTGTACTTATACATCTAAAATCTATTGTAAGCGTATATTTAATTTGATCCTAAATTATTTGTGGCCATCAATGGTAAAATTTGCTTGCTCTACTACCCGTCATTCGATTTGGGAGTATGCAAACACTAATGATTAGATTTGTAAAACACAGTTTCTTGCTCATTGAATCTAGTATGACTATAACAGGTTGCAGGCTTCATACGAGAGATCTAATTCATTAGATAAACAACAACTACCGAACATGGTGAATCGTTATTAATTTGCCGAGAACCTTTATGAAGAAAGCACTGAAGGGATTGAAATTGCTGCTTGAGATTACGTATTGAAGAGAGTGCTAATATCTAGTAGGAGTTTAGGTCGCCTATATCCTCATTCCTCACTGTGTCGCGAAGGTCAAACTTGTGGAAAGTTTTGTCTTTAATTATGAATATGAATTATTATGATGAGAACGTGTGATGTCTATATTTAACATTACTGGTTATTGAAATCTGAGTTGATCACTACTTTTCCATTGTGGCTGAAATCTGTCATTTCGGCAAAATTCTACCTTTGTAATTTTCTTCCTGATTCTTTACCCCTCCCAGTCCATTATAATCTATTAATGGTATTAGTGATGTGTTCAGATACTCTGTTATGGTTATAGGGCTATCCAACTTCCTCTGTTCTCTTCATTTTCTGACCTTTTTGTTGGTCTGGTTGACTGATTATACCAAGCTATCTCTTTGTAATGTGTATTTGGATAAACTGAAAAAAAAAAAGGATAGATATTATTATGTAAAATTGTCATCCATCACATTTTTTTAGATGTTACTATTGTATCAAACAATTACTTTCAAATGCATGTTTTGCTCCACTAAAATCTGTCCCTCTGTGGTATGCAGCAGCTATTTCACCTGCTCTTGTGAAACAACTGCGTGATGAGACAGGAGCAGGAATGATGGACTGCAAGAAGGCTCTTTCAGAAACGGGAGGCGACATTGTTAAAGCACAGGAGTATCTAAGGAAAAAGGGGTTGGCAAGTGCTGACAAGAAGTCAAGTAGAGCTACAGCTGAAGGTAGAATTGGCTCATACATCCATGATAGCAGAATTGGTGTCCTAGTAGAAGTCAACTGTGAGACGGATTTCGTCTCTCGTGGTGACATTTTCAAGGAATTAGTTGATGACTTAGCCATGCAAGCGGCTGCATATCCTCAGGTGCAGTATCTTGTTCCAGAAGATGTTCCAGAGGAGATCATCAACAAGGAAAGAGAAATTGAGATGCAGAAGGAAGATCTATTGTCAAAACCTGAACAGATCAGATCCAAGATCGTTGATGGGCGGATAAAGAAGAGGGTTGAAGAACTGGCCTTACTGGAGCAGCCTTACATTAAGAATGATAAAATGCTGGTAAAGGACTGGGTCAAGCAGACAATTGCAACAATTGGTGAAAACATAAAAGTGAAGAGATTTGTTAGATACAACCTGGGAGAAGGTCTGGAAAAGAAGAGCCAAGACTTTGCTGCAGAGGTGGCTGCTCAAACAGCAGCTAAACCTGTCTCCACGCCAGTAAAAGAACAACCTGCTGTTGAAGCCAAGGAGACTACTGTTGAGTAAGTTTCTAATTTGTTGAGAATCACTCCCTACCAATATGTTACTACATTTCTTCAAAGCCAGGGCAATCAGAAATATCGCAGTAAAGCATTCCATGACATGTTAAAACAAATCTTTGGCAACTAAGGCGGCAATTTTGCCTTTTCAGCTGTTTTTTATTGCTAATGAAGTCTTCATTATTATCACGTAGTTTCAATTTTCTGGTAAGTTTAGAGTCAAATAGTGCTTATGCAATCTTCAAAATCTGAAAACATGTTTCACTTCTTTATTTAATCTGCAACAAAATCTAGTTCTGACAGCATTATGGCAGAGGTAATCAGAATATCTGTCAGTCATCTTAGTGTGCAACTCCACCTTGGTATTGCATTCTAAATTGTAATCCCGAAAAACATATAGTATTATTTTATGTCTCATGATTGGTTGCTGTTTAATGACTTTAATGCAGGCCACCAAAAGTAGCAGTTTCAGCCGCCATGGTTAAACAGCTGCGAGAAGAAAGTGGAGCTGGGATGATGGATTGCAAGAAAGCTCTCGCTGAAACTGGAGGGGATCTTGAAAAGGCACAAGAATACCTCCGCAAGAAGGGTCTCTCATCTGCTGATAAAAAGTCCAGCCGACTTGCTGCTGAGGGGAGGATTGGTTCATACATTCATGACTCGCGCATTGGTGTGCTGATTGAAGTCAATTGTGAAACCGACTTTGTGGGGAGAGGTGAAACGTTTAAAGAGTTGGTTGATGATTTGGCAATGCAAGTTGCAGCCTGCCCTCAAGTGCAGTTTGTATCAATTGACGAGATTCCAGAAAGCGTTGTCAACAGGGAAAAGGAGTTGGAAATGCAGAGAGAAGATCTTAAAAACAAGCCTGAAAATATAAGGGAGAAGATTGTTGAGGGCCGGGTCTCCAAGAGGCTTGGAGAGCTTGTTCTATTGGAGCAGCCTTTCATAAAAGATGACAGTGTTTTGGTGAAGGATTACGTAAAGCAAACTGTTGCAGCTCTTGGTGAGAACATAAAAGTTAGGAGGTTTGTTCGATTTACTCTAGGGGAGGAAGCCAAAGAAGAAGGAGCAGTTGAAGAGCCAGCTGCTGTATGAAGTTAACTCTTAACTTGGGCTGCAGGATATAAGCAAGCATAATATGAATAGAAAGGCTTGCCACTTCTGGAGATAGAGCAAGTTTTACATGATGAGCTTTTTTTGTATCCGAGTATAATGTTTTCATTCTTTATGTGCTGTGAGGCGATTAGTTTTCTTCTCTTTTCCTTTTTCTTCTAGATTTACTGGTTATGTGTCTGTTAATTTATCATCAGAAACTAGGAGATTTTGGAAGCCATTTTGAAGCAAGATGTCTAAAAGAGAAGCACTGGAGGCATTTTTAAGTGAGTTAATATTTTCCGCATTAAACTAGTCTATTTATGAGGAATCTTCTTAATATTACTTGGGATTTACTCTCACTTTGGCATACTTGATTATGCAGCTAAAGCAAGCTTTTCCCTTTCCGCTATGTTTGGTTGGGGTGTAAATTTCCTTCCGTGTGGCCAAAAATGGACAAAGAAAAGAGAGTTAATTAATGTTCTTTACTATAAATCAAAACTGGAACTAAATACTCCTTCCATTTATGTTTATTTGTCTAAATTCATCAAAATCAAATTCTAAGTTTACTTGTACTTTTAGCAATTCAAGATAAAATTGACTATGTTCTTTCTAATTTATCCTACTTTTCAAAATCCCTTCTCAATTAAATACTTTATACTTTTCAAGTATAATTAATAAGGGTATATTTGTCAAGTTTAAGTTTCTTATTTTTTTTGTGGTAGTGAAAAGTTGAAAGTGGACAAGTAAACATAAACGGAGGGAGTACTTCACTTGAATGAAACCCCCCCCAACCCCCCCCCCCCCCACCCTCTTCCCCCCTACTCATCTAAGTGATCGTGATAAAGTTTGAGGCTCCGCTGTTATAGTCCGTTACAATTTAAATAGAAGAAGATATTACAATGTCAGTTTGTGATTTATTTAGCAATATCTTGTGTTACATTTTACATATCTCCTTTGAAAAAATGCTATATATAATATACTTAAAAAGATATTTGTAATGAGCCATAAAATTGATCTCCCTCCCTATTCTCTTCATGAGCCATCTCAATTTTGTTTATCTTAGTGTCTAGTATATCTAGTTCTTAGTAATTAATGATTATTAGGTACAACTAAACATTCATATTCCAACTAAATTGTATGAAGTATACTAATAGGTTCAGTTTCCACACCATCGCTTGTATGTGCATTGATTGTTACCCATTAGGCCATTCCCATATTTAACTTTTGAGATTTTTACCCTCTATACTCATAAAATCTAAAGTATTTACAAGTCATACTCATTAAAAATTACACTACCCATAAAACTAAAAGTATTTACCCAACCTATCCATTTATTATTATATATATTTATTATGCTTTATAGATGTATACCTTTATAGTATACTGCATAAATTATAGTATACAAGTTTGTATAGGTAGAATGAGTAAATAGTTTAGTAGGTATGTCGAGTAATATTTAAAAAGCCAACGGTAACCGTGCAAATTGCAATGACCTCACGCAAACTCGATCCAATGGGTAAAAAAGCAGGTCTAGAAGTCCAAATCTACTAAACTAGTATTCCCACACCATTGCAGAGTCCCTACAAATATATGTTTAGTTACAAACAAACAAGCAGAATAGTAGCCCACAGAAAACAGATGTGCAGTCAAATTTTCTCATTATTTATACAACAAGTTGGTATGCTCCAACCACATTTATTGCTTTCAGAAATCACAAGCATTCTTAATGAAGACTGCCATCTGCAATCCCAATGCACATTTAAATCCTAATATTCCAACTTCAATGTTACCCATTGGAAAACAAACATCAAGTTGAATTATGTCCCCTCAACCACCACCATTCTTCTTTTCAAGTTAATAAATGAGCAATATCTTCTTAAAGATAGCAAACTTTTGTAACATGACCACATGCAACTTGTCTCTTGTCATGGGAGTTTTTTCTAGTGCTTGTGGCATGGAGGGCCATCCATTAATATAAAATGCTAAAAAACACACACGCACACCATTCTCCTCCATTTCAAGGGGAAGTTGGTTTTGAAAGTGTCCTGATAACTAAACTGAAAATCAAGCAATTAACTTAATAACTACAGAAAGGAGCAAGATAAACCTCACAGAAATATAAGTTACGACACAGAGTTGCTATGAGACAATTTACACAAGTGATATTGAAGCCTTGCTGAAGCAACCAATAAGAATACAAGGAAAAATAACAGACTAAAGACACAGAATACTTGTGGATATGAATATATATTTCTATCAGAGGGTTATTTCCCAGTACATCAAATAGAGACTTAATACACACAAACTTTACCAAACTTCAAATCCAAATCAAGGCTTCTACTTCTAGCAATATATCAGTAGCCACTTCAATTTCCTTTTCCAAGTGCTGGAAGAAAGCTGGAACATTTGCAGCGAGAGGGCTGCTTGTCTAACGGTTTTTGCACTTCTCCATGGCTCTTGGAGCTGCAGGAACCAGACATATTGCGCGTCAAATATCATTTGAAATGAGTTTACCATACATTTGTTAATAGTTTTTATAGATCTATTCTGGGTACTGGTGAGTGGTGAATTATACATAAAATAAATCAACATACATTTCAGAAACACTAGTAGATCTTGTTCACCTAGTCGAGGACAGACTGATAGAGCTCTTCTGAATGTAAGAATAAGGTAAAGCCAATTTTAACTTACCTAGACCAATTGCATCTGAACTCTTCATGATCCTCATCCTCTTGCAAGATTCTGTGAACATCCTACATATGGTAATTCATGAAAAGTAAGAAACTTTGCATACCAAAAATGGTCTAAAGGATCAGTAAAGATACATGATTTTTAGTAGTAATAGATGTCAATTCCATATTATGTCCATCCTTTATCCTCACATGCAACTATTACAGTCACCGGTCACAAGCTAACCATGGAAGTAGATACATGGCAGAGCAATACTTTAGTAAAATATGGCCTATCAAAAAAACCTATGTAAAATATGATATCCGTGAATTTCGAGTGAAAACAAGTTTAATTAAGATTACCTCCTGATAGGTTTAAAATCACATCAATGCATTACAAAGAGTTCGATTGAATTATTTAACACGTGAGCTCAGAGTGGTCAGAATATTTCCAGAACTCAGATTAGACATCACACTTACTCCCATGGAACATCACCAACAAGCATCCAATCACCATCCTTGTCCTCGTATGTAAGAACGTACTCAGATCCATGTAGAAGATCCATCAATCTACTTTCGGTTAGTCCATCACGAATAGGAATGCCTTTTCCACATTGACCTGAATTAATCACAAATGAAAGTTTAAATATCGTACTTTTAATAATTTAGAGAAAATGAGGGCACATCTGTGTTTAATCAACATTTCACACCAATAAGTACTTAGTTTTCTACCTAAATACATGAGAACAGAGACATATTTCTCTATCGTTGCCTTCCTCAAATAGCATATTATCGACATTTAGGCTAGAAAATAAAATCCTTTTAAGATTTACAAGCAATAGAAGATCAAGGCATTCCAACCCGAAAATCCAGCATGTCAAATATTGTTTTAAGTTCAGAACTTCATTACTAATTGCCATGAGAGGCTCTACAGCGGTAAAACTGATCCTAAGGGCAATGACTGAGTGGTTGACACAACGGTAACAAACTTGTTGCTCCGGTAATATCTAAGTTCCAGGCCCAGCTAAAACACACATATTGAGGCCCCTACTCAGCTTGAGGCCCTTAGTTGAGCATTAGAGGGTAGGTTTACCCCGTTCTTGTGCCTGTGGGCCGTAACAGGTTATTCCTATGGATTAGTTGATGCGAGTTTAATATCACACTGTAACAAGAAATTTGTACTAAAACCAAGAAAATCCTTGTCAGGATAGAGGTTAAAGGAATTAACAAGAATATCTCAATGAAATAGAACCAAAATTTTGTTATGTCACTTCAGAGATAGCATATAACAAATTAAAATAATGTCCAATTGGAGATGCTAGATTCATTGCAAAGGACTTTAGAGAAGGACAGTACAGAAACTATCTTCTGTCAAAAGTTTCTCATCGGACCTCATCGGATTCTACTCAATGTTTCGAGCCTCAAAAGAACAACCAATCGAGATGCCCTCGATGGTTAAACTCGTCAAGCAAAGAAAACATGAAGATAGCTTTCATTGAGGAATTACCTAGTGTAAAGCAGCTGAACATTTTTTCAAGTGCTGAAGACAAATCATTGTAGCTTTTGTAGATCTTAAGGTCAACCTTCCTCAAATAAGGGGCACCATCCATGCTGACTTTGACATAAAGACATCCAGCTCCTAACTTACCATCCACATCTTCCTCAGTCTTGGGAGGATTACTGGCCATTGAATTCTTCCGAAAAGATCGAATTGGTGGCCATCCTACTACTTGTGCCCTGACCATAAAACAAAATTCAGGAGCTTCATTTACTTTGTACTTCTAGGAGATAGTTCCTAAATTTCATTGCTAGTTTAACTTTTTCACCTAAAGAACTTGAATGAATAGCTAGATTCAAAACCAGAACATAAAAGAATACAAACTCCAACACACTCCCTTTGAAAAATTCATGTCGATCAAGTCATCAAATAGGTAAGAAAGAGGTAAAAGCACAAAACAAACCAAGAATTCAATTAAAGGAAAAAAAAAAAAAAAAGCAGCCTAGTGAACAAAGCATCTTGCACTCACACGGGGTGAGTAGAAGGGCCGCACCCAAGGGGTATGAAGTACGCAGCCTACCCTAATACAAGCACGGTAGCTCTTTGAAAACTTGAGCAAATAAAAACAAACTTTTCAAGAAAACCCAAAACCATACTCTTAAGATATACGTGAGGATGAAGAGACAAACCATGTGAGCTAAAATATGCAGTTAAGATATCATCTATACTCTATACAAAAAGAACTGTAAGAATGGAACCAAAAAAAACCACAAAACCACTAGCTTCATGCTGTACAATTTAGTAGTAAAGGGGAAATTTTGAAAGATTACTTTGCAGCTGGAGCAACACCATGTCCACTAGGCTTTTTCTCCTGTGCAGCTGGTCTAGGTGATTTTGGAGCAGAATCATTCACAGCATTAGCACCCATAGTAGAACACTGCTGCACATTATTACTATTATTCTCACTTACAACAACAGCACCAAGAATCTTGCTTCCACCAGTAGCACTACTCCTAGGAGAAAACAAGCCACTACTTTTAGCAGAATCAAGAACCTCAGATCCAGTAGAGAAAACCCAATTTCCAGAACCAGAACCAGCACCATTCATGGTATCAGAGTAACCTCTCTTGGCACCTGAAACAAAACTTTTCAAAACTACAAGTGAGTTACTATTGTCTCTCTCAGGGGATTCAGAACCAGGCAAGCCTAGTCTAAGCTCAGTGGCTTTCAAGTTCAAGACTTTATTACTTTCCATTGAGGATACACAACTATCCTTTGAAGGAGGAACCTCTGTTAAGCCTATGTAATCATGCTCTTCTAAGGGTATAGACATCACATATATTCAACAAAATGTTACTATGCAGTACTAGCTTTTGAAGTAAGGAACTTGATAGAGTATCAAAAGTATTTTCAGCTATTAATGAAGTACAAAGCTAAGTGAAGTATGTAGAAAGAAAAAAGAACTAGCAAAATAGAAGTATTGATTGCAGAGAAGAAAAAGAAACAAGTGTTTTGGCTTGTGTAATACCGTACCAATTTATTTGTTGTAATTTCACTATTAGTTCATCCGAATAACTTTGTTTGCCGTAATTTATCTTTATTTAAAAATAAATTAATTTAAATTTCTCGTTTTACTTATTATAGCCGGATAAATATTTATAATTTGTTTTAAACCTAAACTTTCAATAGTCCCTTTTTATCCATAAAACTCAATATCATGGACTATAACAAACAAAGTGGAACGGAATAAGTATTTGTCTATAATTATGGCCAATGTGATATGAATAATGGAGAGTGATATACTACTACTAGCAAAGAGTGGCTGTAAAAAGAGGGGGCAAATAATCGTTTCAGTAAAAGTACTTTTTCTTTTCTTTTTCTGAATTGTCTTTTTTTACTTTGGTAGTAAAATAAAATACTGTAAATAAAGAAGGTTTGGGAAAATGAATTTGAAACAGGGATACAGCTAGCAAAAGCATGAAAAGACCACCCCTCATTGATGCTAAAATGTGCTGTAAAAAGCAATGTGTGGGGTTTTTTTCCTAAGATGGCAAGGTTAAATTTTCATATTTGATGTGAAATCATGTCATGTCTCCTAAATTGTTTGTATAAAACTGAACGATTGATATACTCCACTCAAACAAAAGTCCCAAGGATTCAGAACTTGTTCTATAAAAGAAAAAAGACACTGTTTTCAAATAGTTATGGTAAAGAATAATTTGTTCTTGCCAAAACAATACACTAGTTTCAATGCTATAGGCTCTTCTTAGATTTTTTTTTTTTTTTTGCTTTAATTTTTGTTGAAAAATCCAATTATTTTTGGAGAAAAAATAAGAGTAAAATTCTCTAAACCCCCTTGACCTTTATCATTAGGGAAAGATACTTCATCCACCTCTTGAATGGGACAGATTAGCCCTTGCCTCAATATTTTTTGGTGAGCTTTAAAAAATTAATTTAGAAAAATAATATTAATTGTGACTACACATGCTTTACTGGTCAATGACAATATATTATAGCAAAATCTTCCAGTAGAAAGTCTACATATAACACCACAAAATACTTTTTTAATTAAACTGTCAACTTTCGATGATATAATTCATTCAGAAGCAACAAAAATTTGTCGATAAAGCAATGCATTTGATTCCCATCGATGAACTCCATAACTAGACTAGAGAATTAAAATCACAAGAGAAAACAAAAGAACAGAGGCGGGTGGGATGAACAATGGTAAAGAAAACTGGCAAAGTGAAGAATAATGTGTAGAATTCTTAAATTTAACGATGTAAACTTATGTATTTTTTGGACATATACACAGTAATTCAACAAAAGACCTACAATTTTTCAATTATTCTATTTTTTTAATAAGTACACATTGATATATTTGTGGAAAAAATATAATGATACTGACATGGAGAAATAGCACAGGTGTACATCACTATACTTTTTTTTACCCTTTTTATCTTCTTTTTCTATTTATTTGATGTTTTCCTCCATTCCTAAGGCTGCTAATCAATGTTTTCTAGTTAAATAAACTCTAGATTGTAATTTATACAACTTTACCTAAAATAAGATGTACATAAAAAATTAAATAGGATTCTATTTTGCGCCAAAAATTCCCTCAAAAAGGGTTATTGTTGTCTTTTTACGTTTTCTAGCAACAATTTTTTTTCCTTCATTGACTTTTGAGTCAAGGGAAGTATCATGTCTCATTCAATAGGTAGAGGGGGTATCGTTTCCCAAATGATAAAGGTCAGAAAGTCGCCATAGCCTGTTTCAGGTGTTTAACTTTTGTGAATCAAGTGCATACATTTTTTTACACAATTAAGTTAGGATTAGTTATATTTACAAGTAACTTATAAGTATAAAAATACATTAGAAATTTAGCTATAACTAAGTTAAGATGCACTAATAATATAGCAAAGACAAGAGCAATAATCCTCAATCTCAAGCTAATAATTAGGATTAAATATTCCGTGTATTTTCTAATATCTAGCGGTTGGCTATATCTCTAATATTGTAAGACTCCTCTACTAAGCACTAACCTTCTAATTGGTGACACATGTATAATTTTTTAACTTTAATTATTTTCTATCTTTTTCTTAATCAGCATAGATTTCGAGATATTTTAAGTATTCAAAGATAACTTATATTCATGTAATTTTAGGTCTGCATTTTACTCTTTTAACAAATTCAAATAATTGAAGGGGAGCTTTAAAGCAATTGGTAAAATTGTTTCGTGTGATCCATATATCACGGGTCCAAATCATGAAAACAGGGGCGCGACACTGTGAAGCAGGGTGCTTTATACATCAACCTAACCATTTTTCTTAACAAACTCATGTCTTCACACTTCATAAGCGGTGCATTTAATTTGTAGGTCTATAACACACATTTAAATTATCTCAAGCGATATTCTCCCATTTTATTATCTATAGATACTACTAGCATTTTTTGACAAAATATGATGCTTTATAATTTTATCTAAGTTTATATGACCACATATCTTTCCTGTGATAATGCATGTATACCCTCTTTCTCATACTTACCTAGTAGGGGGAGCACGTTACCCTGTAGGATAAGAATTTGGAGTTGTTAGTTGTTGCATCCATATTTTAAGGATGAAGGAAGAGGTGTTGTACTTACTTATAGCATAATCCGATAGCCCCTATACTGGAGGAGCTAGAGCCCACAGTTTTTTTTATTTTTAATACTTCTAAAACAAAAAATAAATTTTGTTTTAAATATGTAAATATACAGAATACTTTAGAATGTGTATATAAACTCAAAAGGAAAAATAACGTTAAAAGAAAATTGCCTCACTCGATCACATTGGCTCAAGTTAATGCATGAACATGAATGATGAAACATGAATTCCATTGACTCATCAAATTATAAATAACTTTTTTTAATTGCCAAATATAAAATCTTCTTTTGTAGCTCCTCGACATCATTTTCATCTTTTGAGGCTTACTTTGTTTTGTTTGTTCCTAAAGTCTCCGGCAACCTTTTCCCCCTCTTTCACAAAAGTTCTTCTTTCGTTATTATTATAAACCAAGCTTGCTTATTAATTTAATCCTAGTGATAATAATGAAATGCTAAGATTATAAAATGCACCAGGACAGAATGTGCATGTTAGCAAGAGAAGTTTTTTTGTTTTTGTTTTCATTTTTATATATTTATGGGAATGAGGGAGGGTGAGAGGGATTGGACAAAGGGCTTTCTCAAAATACACAAAAGAAAGCTTCTGCAAATTATAACTTTTGGATGTTTTGCTGTTTTTGTTCGCAGGAAAATTAAATGTAAAGAAAAATTTAAAAGAAAACAAAAAAGGGGAAAAGAAAACAGTTTCTTTTTTCACTCTGGCGAAATTTGGAGTTTGTCTCTTTGGCATGACATGGTTGAAAACTTGAAATGCACTATACATAAGATTTGGAAAGCAAAGATCCTAAAGAGAAAGTAAAGGCAGGTTTTAGTAGAAAAGAAAAAGTTACTAAATGAAAGAGTTTAACTTTTATGCTATCACCGATTGTATACTTGCCAATTATAAGTTGATAAATATAACATGACACTTTATAAATTCTTTTACTATCAATATATACTCCTCCGTTCCATTTTAATTACTATCATTTTAGCAAAAATCTTGTGTCCAAATTAGTTGTCTCTTTAGATACTAAATTTAGTAATTTTTTACAACCATACTCTTATTAACGAAAGAATTCTAAAAAATAATTAATAATCAAATATTAAATAGGAATAACATGATAAAACATGTACATTCTAATTAATCATTTTTTTATTAAATATAAAAAAATTGAAGGTAGCAACTAAAATGAGACAGAAGAACTATAAGTTAAGCTCGATTAAAACTAGGCATTCTCCAGTTTGTGTGCGTGTGAGAGTGAGGGTGAAAAGGAAATGAGAGGAGTCAAACTTTTGTTTTAGGAGGAAGGAAAGAATCGACGTCTTAATTAGTCCTCCCGTAACAACAGTTTTTGTATTAGGAGCATGTTTGGAAAGCCACAGGGAATTGGAATTGGATGTAATTGGGTGTAATTATACAGTTTGGTCTGTTTGTTTGGCCAGGTAATTACCAAGTCAGAGGGAATTGAGTGTAATTGGAAGGGTGCAATTAAACTCTCCAATTCTTAAGGGGAGGTTGAGAATTGGGTGTAATTACATCATGTAATTACAGGACAACTTTTTGTTTCTTTCTTTTTATTTTTACTTTAACTTTTTTTTCTTTTAAATTATTTATTATTATATTATATCTATTATTTTAATTTTTTTCTTTTAAATTTAAATTTATTTTTTATTTTTAGTTGTTTTTTAAATATATATTTTTATTGTTTATCTTTCATTTTCGTTCTTCTTGCTTTCCAACCTCTACTTTTTATGATTCTATGTAATTGTTCGTAATTTTTTTATTTCTTCTATATTTTTTTCTTTGTTTAGCACAACTGCATTATTATAGTTTTGAAACAACACCTTCTAATATTAGAAAAAATGAGTCATGATCAAACTTGATATATAACGGATGATGTCATTAAAGTATAATTTCGTTGTTGAATGATGTTATAATCATATTTTTCGTATCCTTTTGATTCTATTTGCTTAAGTTATGTTAAAACTTATTTTCCGTTTGGTTGCCATTTTACATAAGAGTATTATTTTATTTTAACAAAAAATGGATTTTGGTTACGTTATATTTTTTTGTGGTTTCAATTTATTTGTTTTAGCAGTATTGACTTGATATTTCACATTGCATGTTGTTCATTTTTCAATCATACTTGATAGAATATCTTTTTGTCAAGTAGTTGAATAATGTTATGTAATTATAGTTATAAATATTAACTTTTTTTACAAATGCATCCATGATATTACAAAATGTATGCTTTTAATTTTTATAATTAAATTAAATTAAAATATTAGTATTATGAAAAGTATATATAAATAAAAAGATTTAACTGTGTAATAGCACTTCTGCAACCAAATGGTACGTGTGTAATTACATTGTAATTACACCATGACAGACAAACACGACTTCGTAATTACTCTACTGTGTAATTACTAGGTTGTGTAATTACTACCCTAGTAATTACACCAAATCCAATTACGAGATGACTTTCCAAACAGACCCTAAAAGAATTTGTATATATGCTCTTGCAGAGTCATGGATTTAAAATTTCAACAAATTTTAAATTTTAAATTCATAATTATAAAAGGTCAATCAACGCAATGGTTAGAATGTTGAATATTGCTTAAATCACAATCAAAAGTCTGTAAGTCGAAAATTTGAAGGTCTGTTCGTTTCTCCTTATCATGTCGACGTTAATAATAAAAAGCTATAATATGGAGTGTCACTTGTGAAGTGGGTCTCCAACAACCATTATACAAGAGAATCTGCATGTGATTGTACTTTTGCCTTTTTCGTGTAGGTTTCCATAGTTCACGTAAAGTAAATATATAGCAGTACCATTTTAAGTTTTATTTGTTTTAACAAATATTGGACCATGTTTGTTCACATTCATATAGTATATCATCACCTGAAACGTTCATATCCCTCTCATCTAGAATTTCTGAAACTAGCCTATGGTAATTAGATGCAAGGAGTAAATCACCACATCATGCGCCCAAGTAAACTTTAGCATGAATTACTCGTTTGTAAATTCAAGTTAATAAGTACATTTGTTTTAATATGTCACAAAGAGACAATTCTGTATGATTCGCCAATATTGCTCTTCAATATGTCTGTATAGGTCTGTGTGTATGTATGTATGGTGTGCAATAAATAATTTGGATAATTTAGCATTGTTCAATTTGCACATTCCAATTGTCAGGTGGACACAGAGGAAACTGGTTAGTATATTGGTAGTACCAGATTTATCCTCCTTTTTTTTTTTCTTGTATCTTTTCCATTTGTTTGATACAGTGAGGAAATTGATGATGAATGTCGGGAACAAGGGTGTCTATACGAATCGAAACACAAAGCAGAGATAACAGTGATATTGCTGTTACTTTCGGTGCCCTGTTTGGTAACTAATTAAGCAGTACATAATACTATGTTATAATTATTTGTTAAGTTCCTTGTTTTTTGACTGTAGGGTACAATGAATCCGACTATCAATTACTGCCAAGAATGAAAAGTATGTTAGTTTAATATCCTGTTCCAGTACAATCATGTATTATTATTTCAGCACGCGAGAGCTGCACGACAATAAATTTTCTTGAGATTGTTTAGTTATTCACATTTCATGTAAATCTCGAGTTACGAGATGATGTTTGACATTTTATGTCTATATTTCCTTAATATTTCCTCACGTTTGGATACTTTATTCGCCCGTTTTGTAGTTAATAAATATGATTTTACACTGATTTTATATCGTATGATTGAAGGTCGTTATGAAGTGCAATTGGAGCCTTAAAGAGCATGATCGAGCAAGAAGAAATTGAATTTTGATTGAGGATTGGATCGGACATACGAAGGTACAACGCGACGCGAGCTGCGGAGCTAGAGGAGCAGGATTTGGCCTAGCGCGGTGGGCCATGCGGCGCGCCAGGCACCGCGCACAGCTTCTGGCACATTTGGCTGCGCGGCGCGGGGCAAAGGCGTGTGGATTTCGACGTCCTCTGCTTGTCCCAGCGCTGTCGGGGGCGCGGGGCGCCAGTTATAGCGCCCCTGGAGCGTGTTTTGACTTCCTATTTCGTCTAGGCTTAGGTGTAACCTATTACCATGCCTTTGTAAATCCTATAAATACTCTTTTACTTCATTTTTTAAGGGAGTTCAGACTTGAGAGCACCATACTTCATTGAACAAGAAAGTTGATGTTTGAAGATCGATTTACATCATTATTTCATCTATTTAATCATTTATATCATTATTTCATCAATTCATTGCCTTGTGATTATGAATATGCGTGGCTAAATCTTACGTTCTAGGGTTAGAGTATTACATGAAAGTTGATGTTTGAAGATTGATTCCCATTAACTGAATCCCATAACGGGTTGCTTATTCTTTCTTGATTTCACGTGCTTAATTATTAGAGCTCGATAATTACGCATTATCTATGGTTTTTAGATTGAACTCGAAAGAGGGAATTTAATTACGTAATAAGAAAGAGTAGGACTAGTTTGTGAACCCGGGCATCGGGGAACCAATTTGTGAGTAGGATAGACATATACTTGCTCGCCTAGTTTAACTAATTACATAATTCATTAATGCGTTCACGTGATTCAACCCATAGACATATAGGGATTGAAGTAGCCTGCATAGACTGTGAAGAATCGAAAGGTTTTCACAGGTACATTTACTCTGTTAGTTAGTAACCCGGGATTTAAGAAGTGGAATCAATTGGAAAACTCAACTGGATTGTTCGTAACTCTGATCCTAGACCGTCGTCTTAATATTGTTAACAACCAAAGTTTGCACCATTGTTTGACTACACTTCAATTAGTTTAATTACTGCTCTTTAGCTACTAAAACTCTCACCATTGAAGAAAAAGATCCCTGGATAGTTGTTAGAAATTGTTTGTTAAGTGTTAGTCTGAATAGTCTTCATGGGAACGATACTCTACTTATCATTTTATTACTTGTCGACCGCATATACTTATGTGTGCGTTTGGGAGCAACAACTTTTTGGCGCCGGTTCCGGGGACTAAATAATTGACTATTTTCTTTTCAGACGATTATTTATTATCTATTCAGGTTTAATTTTTGTTTTGAGTTTTGTGCTGTTTCAGGTATTAGGTCCTGCTTGATCTTTACCTACAGGAATGGCAGCAGAACAAGCTTTAGCTGTGCGAGATGTTGCTCTCCCCAGCGTGGAGGGAGTAGCGTTTAGCATAGTTAAGCCCGCTATCACCGGGCACTTTGAGATTAAGTCCGGCATGATTCAGTTGCTGCATGTGACTGGACAATATAGTGGATTACTTCATGAAGATCCGCAGCAACACATTCAGAATTTCCTGGAGATCAGTGGTACTTATACACCAACGGGAGTTCCTACTGATTATGTCTGATTGACGTTGTTCCCGTTTTCACTGATTGGGGCAGCAAGGAAGTGGTTAAAGGCTGAAAAGCTTGGGTCTATCACTACTTGGGAGGATTTGGCTAAGAAGTTCTTGGCTAAATTTTATCCATCTGCCAAGACAGCCCGGCTGAGGAGTGAAATTATGTCCTTCAGACAGATAGAAGGAGAGTCTTTGTATTCAGTCTGAGAGCGATTTAAAGCTTTATTGAGAGATTGACCACACCACAACCAATCCAATGAGGTCATTGCACAGACTTTTGCTGAGGGGTTGAATGCACATACTAAGATCGTGGTAGATGCTGCTGCTGGAGGCCAAGTATTGGCCTTAAATTTTAACCAGATCTATGATTTACTAGATAAGTTTTCGCAGAGCAATCCTGATTGGCAGGGAGATGGTAGAGCTATTACGCAGAAATCTGCTGGGGTACTTCAATTAGATGCAGTTTCAGAGCTAAGGGCGAGGATGGATGCTATTTCCAATCAAATTACCAAGCTAGCTCTGCCAAAGACTCAGCAACCAGTGGCTCCAGTGCAACAACTCCAGAGTTTTTGTGAGGTTTGTGGTCAAGACCATGCTACAGAGGTTTGCTCCTCTAATCCAGAGTCAGTTTATTACGTGGGTAATCAAAATAGGCTGCAGGGTCAAAATCTGTTTGGTAATGCTTATTATCAAGGCAATACGAGAGCCCCGAATAATTACCACCCACTTCCAGCTCCACCACAGCAGGTTAGCAATTCAGTTGAAGATATGCTAAAGCAGATAATGGCGGGCCAGCAGAGAATGATAGCTGACACTGCAGCCCATGCACAGGCCATACAAGATCTTGCCAATGCTAAAAAGAACCTGGAGCACCAGTTGGGGCAGTTGGTGGGAGAAATAAGCACTGTTAAAAAAGAGCATGAACAATGTCTTACAGTGACTTTAATTGAAGGTGGAGAGCTGATGGCCAAGTCCGAGGAGAGAGCTGAAATAGAAAAAGTTGAAAAAGTGGAGAAGGTAAGGAAGAAAGAAGAGAGAAAGGAGGCACATCTGCCGCCTCCACCATTCCCGCAGAGACTTATACCATTGAAGGATATGGCCCAGTATCAAAGATTTGTGAGTATGTTGAAAGAACTTCAAGTTAATATTCCTTTGACTGATGTATTTGAATTGATGTCATCCTTTGTGAAGTTCTTAAAAGAGATTTTAGTCAAGAAGAAAAAGCCTCAAGAGATAGATACAGTTGAGTTAGTTGAGGAGTGTAGCACAATCTTGACCAAGCTACCTCCAAAATTTCAAGATCCTGGGAGGTTTACTATTCCTTGCACCATTGGAGGGCATAATATCACTGGTGCATTGTGCGATCTGGGTGCGAGCATAAATCTCATGCCTCTGTCAGTTTGCAAAAGGTTAGGGCTAGGAGCAATCAAGCCCTCTTCAGTTACTCTTAAGATGGCGGATGGATCACTCACTCACCCTGATGGTAAGTTGGAGGATGTGTTGCTAAATGTTGGTAAGTTTACATTCTCTGCTGATTTTGTAGTCCTAGATTATGAAGAGGACCGAGAAGCTCCAATCATTTTGGGGAGACCATTCTTAGTCACCTCGAAGGCAATTATTGACATGGAGCTGGGTGAGATGACTGTTAAAGCGCATGGAGAAAAGGTTACTTTCAAGGTGTATACTGAGAAGGAGCACATAGCTAAGGTTGAAGAGTGCTCTATGATCGAATGTGTCAGACAAGAACATGGAAGTAAACCACATGTGAAGTTGAAGAGGGGTTCTCTCAAAGAAAGGAAGAAAGCAAAGGTTCGGCGTAAGAAGAGAAGACATAAATGCTGGAACTGAGCTAGAAGTGTCGTCGTGCCACGACGTTAACTAAGGCGCTTCTCGGGAGGCAACCCGATTTTGTACTTGTATTATTTTATTTATAGTGTCACGTAGTTTTTGTTTTTCCTTGGATTGCAGGTTCATGTAATGTCGAGTTTAAGTGTGGGGTGTCCTCACCCCTGGCTAATATTGATGACCTGACGAGGGAAGTCTGAGTATCTCATACTATATGGAAGTTTGGAGGATGCTAGCACCAAGGATTAGAGTCTTAAGGGAAGTTTTATTTACCATTGCACTTTCTTATTTTTAGCACTGAAGACATTGCTTAGTTTTAAGAGTGGGGTGGGGAACTCTCCTTTATTTTTGAGGTTAGGGATGCATGTACCGTAGGATTTTCTTTTTGTCACTTGACTTTATTTTGATTTGTTTCTTGCTTTAATATATGAAAAAAAAAATTGAAAAAAAAAATTAGAAAACCAATGAAAAATTCCAAAAAGATTTTTCTTTTAGTTTTTATTAGTGGTACATGTCATCCACCCCGTGGTTTTTCTTATGACCTCGGTTCTTTTCCACGGGGAGACCTTTGAACTGGGTAGTTTTTTTTTATTTTTATTAAGATTAGAGTAGTTAGTTGTTAGATGGCTCTAGACGAAGAAAATAGGTAGAATGCTAGGTGCCTTTGGTTTGTTTGATACCGGTAGACTTGAACTTGTTGCATGTGCTATTTTTGGTGTCCTTGGGTTTTAATTGTGATGTATGCCTGGAAAAAAAATGGAACGACCCCCTTGAGATGCTTGAGTCCACTTGCTTGACTTTGTTGTGAACCTTTGTGCATTAGTGCTTAATTTTCCACAAGTTGCACTCTAAATGCTTGATTGAGAGTTGTTGATGGAGCCTTTTTGTGTGGATCGTGTGCAATGTGTGTGTGAGGCATATTCTTGTTTGCTCCATGTTTGCATAGTGATGTCTAGAACTTGCCCTGTGTGTGTGCAAAGCGAAATCCTAGGTTTGCTCTAGTCGGGAAATGATACAGGCCTTCTTTTGATTTGTCTACCCTTACATATACACCTTGGACTTAATTGTTGTGATTTCTTTGACTTTTTTGTTGGCACCCACACCCCGAGCCTACCTACTTATTCTAAATTATTTTCTTTTGGCCCTTTACTCCTTAAGCACTTTAATTGATAATGTGATATTATTGTGGAGTTGTGTTGAGATATTGGGAGGTTTTTGAGTGGAACCAATGAGGGAAATATGTAATGAATTGTGTAGTAGTTGTTTATGAGCATTGGCAAGGTTGGAAAGTAATGAATAGAAAAAGAAAAAAATGGAAAGAAAAAAGAGCAAAGTTGAAAAGATAAAAAAAAATTGGAAAAAGAAATAAAGAGAGAAGAATATTCATTCCTTTCTAGTGTGGGTTTAAAAGAAAAATTGCTACTTGTTGAGAAGGTGTGTGTGAAAGTTGTTGATTGGGTGGCTTTGATGAGATTTGTGCTTAATTTGAATGTGATGTATTAAAGTGTTAAGGGATGTAGTCACTATTACCCATATGTATCCTACCAGCCCCTTAACCTACATTACAACCTTTTAAAGTCCTAGTTAATCCCGATTGGAGTAAGCTTATATTAGTGGAGTCCTACACTACGGGCAAGCCTATGGTACATCGTGTGTGACATGTGAGATTTTCATGAGAGTGAGTGAATTCTTTCTACGCTATTGTCCTAGTTCTATTTTTGATATTCATGGTTGTGTGTGATATTTGGGGGACACTCTCTTGCTTCATTTTGGTGAGGGCACATGGTTTGCATGAGATAGGTGAAGTTGTGGCTTCTTGGTTGAGTAGATAGGTGTGACTTTGTGGGAGCATGGTTGCAATGAGTTGAGTTTGTGCAGTTGAGTTGTCTTATGGTGGTTGTTCTCATGTTTTGGTGCTTGGTAAATTATTGGCATGTTTGATGGACCCATAGTAGTCATGTATGCATGTGTTCAATGGTCGGTATCAACCATAGTCATAGGCAGACCTGTTCTACCTAGGTTGGGAAGTTATTAGTCATAGGCAGACCTGTTCTATTTAATCATTTACATCATTATTTCATCAATTCATTGCCTTGTGATTATGAATATGCGTGGCTAAATCTTACGTTCTAGAGTTAGAGTATTACATGAAAGTTGATGTTTGAAGATTGATTCCCATTAATTGAATCCCATAACGGGTTGCTTATTCTTTCTTGATTTCACTTGCTTAATTATTAGAGCTCGATAATTATGCATTATCTATGGTTTTTAGATTGAACTCGAAAGAGGGAATTTAATTACGTAATAAGAAAGAGTAGCACTAGTTTGTGAACCCGGGCATCGGGGAACCAATTTGTGAGTATGATAGACATATACTTGCTCGCCTAGTTTAACTAATTACAGAATTTGTTAATGCGTTCACGTGATTCAACCTATAGACATATAGGGATTGAAGTAGCCTGCATAGACTGTGAAGAATCGAAAGGTTTTCACAGGTACATTTACTCTGTTAGTTAGTAACCCGGGATTTAAGAAGTGGAATCAATTGAAAAACTCAACTGGATTGTTCGTAACTCTGACCCTAGACCGTCGTCTTAATATTGTTAACAACCAAAGTTTGCACCATTGTTTGACTAGACTTCAATTAGTTTAATTACTGCTCTTTAGCTACTAAAACTCTCACCATTGAAGAAAAAGATCCCTGGATAGTTGTTAGAAATTGTTTGTTAAGTGTTAGTCTGAATAGTCCTCGTGGGAACGATATTCTACTTATCATTTTATTACTTGTCGACCGCGTATACTTGCGTGTGTGTTTGGAGGCAACAGGAGACTTACGTGTTTCCGTTGTGATCTTGTGAGAGCAAACTTTTGCCTCCCGTTGTTTTTTTTATTTTAAAAAAAAAAAAAAGATTTCATGTAGATCATAAGAAGTATGATTTGGACCTTTGACATCGTATTCGCAATAATAACCAACAAATTATAACTAGTGTCTAGTGCACTAGTAACAAATTAATGACATCTCATCGTTGATCGTTCTTTTTTATGGGCTCTCGATTGATATTCAACTCATTTTTGTACAGGTATATCGCAATTACTCATGCATTATTGCAATATAGATCTACATTTTGAATTGTTTATTCTGTGAAATTGTAATACCCGCATAAAATTAGTGCAATGTTTTAAATAATAATATTGTTTGTTAATTTGTAATATATCAGTGATTCAAAAAATAATCCTTACGTTATAATATATGCATGAATAATACCCACATTACTAAATTCTGCGCTAACTAATACCCGCATTATTAATACACATATTATTAATACATACATTACTAACACCCACATTACTAATACCCGGATTAATAATTAATACCTGCATAAACAATACCTTCAATCGAACGACCCCTGAGTGTAAAACACAGTAGTAATTCATTTCCTCGTGGTAATTTCTTTTACAACAAAATCTTTCTCTACTTATACTTACAAACCGTTACAACAATTTGTTTGGGAAGATTTTAAATTATTTATTTTAAGAAGTAATTTAGTCAAAAAGGTTTTGTTTACGAAAAATAATCAAAATTGTCTTCAACCTATTGAAAATTAGTTATTTTTGTTCTCTGTTAACCTATTGGAATCAAAATACAACCAACGTTATTTTTACGGCGTAAAAATACCCAAAATTTTGACGGAACAAAAACGAAAGGTCGTAGGTTTTTTTTTTTTTTTTTTTTTTTTTTTTTTTTGCAACAAAGAAAGAGGGAGAGGCCGTGGGGGATTTTTTGGGACGTGTTATGTCTAATTGGGTCAGGGTCTAATCAGCTGGGTCACTAATCTAAATGGACCAATATATGAAGGCCAATTGGTTTAGCAAATAGCCCACATGAGCTGACTAAGCTAGACGTTAACAAAAGGGCAAGAAAACAATGTTTATGGTATTCTGGTTCCAACAGGCTAACAAAGGCTAAGAGCAAAATTATTTATTTTTAATAGGTTGAGGACAATTTTGATTATTTTTCGTTTTATTTATAGTTGAGAGACATATGAGACGGACTAATGAGAGGTCATTCGGTAATACTACAAACTTTTGGAACAATATATATAATTTCTGCTTATGAATTTGCTCAAACACACATTTTCGGTGCTACAATACGACGACTAGAAAAAAGTGAAAAAAAAAAAAAATTAATGGATGTCGTAATCAAAGGGAAGAGATAGGTGATTAAACGAGGGGACAAGATGAAACTTGAAATAACATAATTTGACCCCATTTGTGATTTGATTTAACAAGAGGAATCCTAACTTTTTTGTCCCACCACCACATCTCCATCATAACACTGTGTAAATATCAACTTAATTAGCTGCACATCAAAACACAAAAAGAACACCCAGTCACACAGTGAATGAGACTGTGAGAGACGATTTTGCTTTTACAATTGGAGACAAATTATTGTATTAGAGTCGATAAGTTTATAAGTGTAATCTTATCTTATTATATATATAATTATTTATGTATATATAGTTCAAGACAAACTTTATAATCTTGAACGGAGAACTTGCTTTAGATTCACCTCCGTTTACATGTTAACGATAATGAAGGTGATCCAAACACAAGGACAATTTGTACAAACTACTACTAGTATTTTGTACATGGTTAACGATAATAAAGCATAACTTTGCAACTTCTGTTTGATTTTAATTTGAGGTCGGTGATATAACTCTTCGTGTTTCACATGCCAATTAATGGAACAAGATTACAACTTCTTTTGATATTAGGCGCAAGGATTCCTAACAAGTACAGATCTTAATTGAATTCTTCAGATAATGACCCCAAAAAAGAATGAAAAGAAAAATACTGTAAATTGTAGAAGGAACTATTTAATTCCTTGATCCAATATTGCAACGGTACAATTTTTTTGCATGTTTTTAAGAAGCCTTTTAGATATGTGATGAATTTCCTTTTGCCTCTAGGAAAATGTAGACTTGAAATGTGTCTTTCTTCTATATCACTAGTTTAAGAAACTTTTTTCCTGGGCGACATGGCATAGGCTATCTATCGGCTCAACAATAGCAAAGAGACATGAGGAATCTTATATCTTGTGGTATGCACTGGCAACTAAACAAGCACACATATGGAAACCACTCTAATCTAAAAAGAGATTTAACTTATAAACATTGATAATGTGAAATTGTTTATTATATTAGTGTAGTTTAACAGGTTATCGATTTTATTTTTCGATTCCATTTATTATGGACAATGCATGTAATTATCTTTTAGATGGTCTAATATTGTAACCATTTTTAGTTTTCTTATTTCTCGGTTCCTCTTGGAGATGCCTCGAGAAGGTCTAGCTAGATTCTAACCTGGTAACTTTTCAATTTTCATTCATTTAACAATTTTGGTTATACTGTTTGAGACCATGCGTAGCATGCAAATGAACTTTGTACCTGGGATTTCCACAAAAAATTAAATTAACCAAATATGTGGCCCCTAACGCAAAAAAAAAGAGAAAAAGGTAAAATGAGTCACAGGTTGGATCTGATGCCCTTGTCGTAGTATCTATATTATTACCATTAGAAGTTCTGCAAAGCTCTTATGAAAGACAAGGACTAGAGCTTGTTATTCTATATAGCACATCCAATATTTGTGGGATCCAACACATTGAAATCACCCTGCATGCTACGAGTCATGTTATATATATATATGGACTTATGATATACTTCCACTTATTTCTTGTCATGGGACCTTTTTGAGATTGTTGATTAGATATTTCAATTGTTAGGAAGTAAGGGGAACTGAACTTGTACTGCTAGCTTATTAACTTTCAGCAAATGGCAGACTCATTTCAAGCATCCAATAATCATATGACAGTTCTTATTTCAATTTTCCAGCTTATCTGTCATGATTAAAGTTAATATTGATTATTTCTGGTTTAAATAGATCTAATAGCACCAACTATAATATGAAAAAGCAAAAGCCAGAAGGCGTATCGTGTTGTTGGAAGCTACTAGTAGATCATAGCAGCTGGGGAAATATGAGAAATGTATTGCTAGTGGAGGTCATTCTTTGGAATCTTTAAAGCAATTGAAAGTGCAACATGCACTGCCTAAGAGCTCCAAAGTTCAATCACACTATGATTTGATCTATAAAAGGTATTTACGTGGTGGCTTTGAGCAGTTCATCCATGAATAATAAAGGACAGAGACCAGCAGTGTTGTTTCAATTTACTTGGCTAAGAAATGTGTCACTAAACATTTTTGAAGAAACAAGATTATTGCTAGAAAGCAGTCTCCCTGCAAATTCTAGACCTGTGTTTAGGTGTTAATACTGAAAACTTTTATTCAGCCCATTATAATTTTTTTATATGATCAATACAATTTAACCTGTTATTACATGTTGGTTATCATTTTTATTAGGTTACCAGTTATACTGCTAATCAAAAAATTTACATGTAATCACTATCTTATAAGTAACTTAACTCTTTTGAAATTTACTCCTTTATTGTGTTTAATTAGCATCAGCTAGCCTTTCTCTGACACCAAGAAGCGACAAATTTGACGTTTATTCATTTAACCAGACTAATTAACTAGAGTAGTCTCTCTTCCTTACTCAACACCTTCCATCAGAATGATTCTCATCTATGCAGTACACATATATACACAAGCATATAAATCTTTTTAACATATGGACTTATGGATCGAGTCAAAAGCAACGAGTTCAGTTGAACCAATTGGACCGGCTTTAGATCGGCCTTCGCTTGAGATGTCTCAAAACAACACTCTAGCGTTGTGTATCCCCAACAGAAGACTGTCAAATGATAACTTAGTTACTACTTTTCCAGTACTCCTCAAGTATACCATGAGTTTTTTAAAAGCCTTCATGGAGAAAAGGACTAGACTCTCTAATCAGTCTATATCAAGGCCAAGATAGTGGGTTCCAACATAAAGATAAAAGCCTGCACAGGTTATGGCACTCCCACTTGTTTCTTATCATGCATGGGACCCTTCAAAGATAACTCATAACCAATTCCAACTAAGGGGACTGAATCTTTACTAACACTTCTACAGTTAAAGAAAATAATTTGTTACATTGGAAGTCAAAAATCCTATTTATGTTGATATAAAGATTGTACTAAGATCTATATGTTTTCAATTGTTTGTTACTTCTTGTCTGAATGCAAAGGATCCAATTTTCATATTTACAAGGACATGCAAGTTTCAGGATAGTTTGCCTTCCTTGACAGAGTACAACAACATGACAAAATGAGATTTGAGTGAATTGACTAATATTAGGGGGTTTAGTACATCAATTGGGAAAAGTAAATTTGGAGAATGTCAAACAAGGAGAGGGATGGCAGGGGCAGAAGGTTAAATATACTCCTAATTAGTTCTGAATCCCATGTTTGTGATTGACACTCCAATAATAGTACAGGGAAAGTGTTTGGACAGGGGGAGGGGGTGGAAGAAAAACTATAGAAGGGTAATCCTGTTTTGGTAAAACCTTTTATGTTACACATTAGCTAGGCTATTCTTTTGTCAGGAGATCAAGTCATACTAAAACTGAACCTAAGTTCGGTGGTCTTCGTCAACATGTTATGAAAACTCTAGTATTTGGTGCGTCAGCATTGCTTGGCTTAGAATGGCGAACATCTTGGCGATGGAAAATTAAAGTGCATTCACCTGGTGCAATTGCATGGCTCTTTTTTCATGATATACCAATCAGAATGGAGGGTCTTACTGACATACACAATCGATAAAATGATCACTAAGTAGAGGGGGTGGTTAACTTGATGCAGGAGATCAAGGCGTGCATGTAGTTTGATCTTGTGGTGCATACGTTTGTATATTGTGAACATGATTTATTTCTTCATTACCATTTATTACTCAGCTATATGGTAGTTTTTCTAAATGTTCCAAATAGGGTTTGATTAAGTCTTATGGGATTTTAACTACCAACTACCATGGACAAAAGGGAAAGTCATATGTCTGATTGCTAAGATAGGAACCAAAATAGGAACATGGAAAAAGAAAGAAGAGCGCTATCCGAGTGGAAGTCATTATTGAAATATTTTGAAGGCACAACAAGTAGTTTATAACTAGATTCTCAATGTGCTGCTTAAATTCAATCTTGCTATGATATGCAAGATCCACTAGTAAGTCCATTTGGCATAATGGAAGACTTTTGAGTTGCTAACCTACCCAAAAAGAAACTAGCAAGCAATGGGTAATTGAGAATATATCAAGTGTGAAAAGTTTACTAATATTTCAAAAAAGAGAAACAGCCATTACAATTACAGGTATGCTGGAGGAAGGAATGTTTGTCATGGCCCTACACATTAATTTCAACCCCTTTTTTCAGCTCATGTTCTATACCTGCAAAACGGACTTATTAGCATGCAACAAGATGATAACATAAATAGCCATAAACACTATTAACCTTACATCTAGTTAGCCATCATAATAAACCAACAAATACTAGTCATTCAATGGTAATCCAAAATAAAAGATCTCATGATTATAAGTTGTTATTTTCCTAAAAAATAGCATAATTTACTTTTAATAATTTATGTCTTATAAAATGAGAGAATTAAGGAGTTGAACTCCCACCTCAAAACAAGGAGGTAATCTATATAATATTCAATTGATAAAAGTAATTTATGGTATATATCAAATATAAATTAGATATTCGTGTTATATGCATATAAGTGCAATACATATATGACATAGACTGAATATGCATAATGTATTCATATTAGGCAGTTCTTAATATACAAAGAATATGACAACTTAAAGTAGAGATTAAAAAAGTTGAAGTATAAATTACGCCCTTGATATACAATGGATATAACTAATATATTCAAGAAAAGCAACCTTACCATTTTTAAAAAAGAGTGATCCCTCACAAAAGGGGGAAGAGAGAGATCGTAATTGAAACATAGTAGGAGTACTAAATATCCCTAAATCATAGGCAAATATAACCGATCCTTATCTCTAACTTATTAGGCTAAATATTGTTAGCCACATTTACTAAATGTTTAGATTCTATAATAAAGTAAAAATGAGTTTATTTAATGTTAAACAATCATGTGAGTGTTCATGTGGAGTAATTTTTTTTTTTTTTTAGTAAGACACTCATGTAAATCATGGAAGAGAAGTTTTTTGGTGCTTTCTTCATGATATTTACTTTGATGCTTAATAAAATATTTCTGAATCAAATTAGCAGGACTGAACTCAGAAAGTGTAGGAAGAAGGAATTTGTTGTCTTTTATTTATGAATGAACTCCCAATGTACAAAAGGGAATTTGCCAAGGTTTAAAAAGTTAACAAAAACAGTACTATTGGGGTGAGAGAGGCTCGAACTCTCGACCTCAGGATCACTCAGAAGCTATGAGACCTACGCGCTAGCCAACTGCGCCACCACCCCATGCTGATATCGATTATTTCCAGTACTAATATATCGTTATTTACCAAATTTCAACTGATATATCGTTATTTACCAAATTTCAACTGGACATACTACTAGCATTTCTGTATAAGCTATATTTCAATTGAGGTTTGAGGACATATTTTTCTTTAACGCATACTTGGTGATCCGTAAAAACACACTTCTCTTTTGGTGTTTGCCGTCGTGTAAAGTCGTGCGTTAAGGCCTTGACTTTACAAAAAAATGGGCATTGTTTTTTTTTTTTTTTGCTTACCCGGCCGTACTTATATATAACATAATCAAGTCTGCAAATAGTTACAAAAGGCGATCCTTCGTTCCCTCATCTGGGAAGAAGAATCAAGCAGGAGTTCATTAATTACATAACCTATGCTAACTTGCTTTTTGATTGCAGGTTATTAGTTGCTGAGCTCTGTAGCGGAGGGATTGAGCATATATATGGAGAAGCAAATTTTGTTGTTGTTGCTTCAGATCTCTATTTCACTCTAATTCAACATGTTAAATGTTTTTCTTTTTTATGCATGTCAATAATCTATTTCATCAAAAAGAAAAAATAACGTGAAAACAAAATTGTAATGCGTTATGGGAAAACTCTCACAGGCTAATCATTCCATTATGTTAACCACAACGAAGTCTAAAGTCTTCCACTGAGAAGACTTTCACACAGCCAATTCTTGAAGTCCTTGACTTACATATCCTTGAGTTTCTTTTAGCCCCAATCATGAATCAGTTTTACAAACTCAATTACCATTTTCTTTAAAAAGAAAACGTAAATTTTTAGTGGTCTGACACATCCAAATTGGGTGGATTTTAAGAATGAGACTTGAGTAGTAAGAGAGATATTATTCCCTTTTTCTAAAATAGGAAAACAAGAAACAACTAAGACATGGCAGATGGATTTAGAAATACTAGCACTTGTGAGTTATGAAGTGGCGAATATTGTTTCGATCTTAAAACTCACTTTTCTATGTTGCAATGATGTTATCCATAAGTAAATGTTGTGTTGACAAAGAGCCCGTTTGGGTAAGCTCAGAAGTGGCTTAAAAGCATATTTGTGCTTATAGCTCATTATTAAGTGTTTGGTAACTCAATAATTCATGAACTTATAAGTCCATATATTTTTAAATAAGCCAAAAGTGAGAAGCTAAAAAATTATAACTTCTCAAAAGTGGCTTATAAGCAACTTATGACTCATAAGCTAATTATAATAAGCTCACCCAAACTGGCTAGAAGTCGAAGAAGATTTTCGGTAGCTAGTTAGCAGCTAGAAAAAACACAAATGCCAGAAAAATACAGGGAAAAACTTCAAATTAAAGAATCTAGAACACGGAATCTGTACATTTTGCCGACTCATTATTATTACTAAAAGATTGACATAGACACAGTAAACGCTCAAAATGAATTTAATGCATATTCAAAAGTTTAGCAGTCCAAACATTGCTTTAGTATGCAATAACTCCAAATCTCCAATATCAAGTAGCAACTCTTTTCGTTCTTGTAATTTGATCTATGACCCTTAACTGAAAGGGATTTATTACATTTGATTGAAGACACACTTGAAGAAATGAGAATACTCTGAGCTCATAGTACAACTGCTTGTGCCAAGTTCAAAAGATGAATATGTTATGGAGGCAGAACATTCCTCGCCTACGTCAACCTTGTCAGGATCGGTCAGTAGATGCTTTCAGGATGAAAAGAGCTCAAAACATAGTAATTGGAATGGATAACTGATCATTTCTAATGGTTTTCTCGGAAGGCACTGCTGCTCTTCTACATGCCGAAAGCAGCAAAACTGCAACACATCTCGAAGAGCTGATAGCGTCGGGGCGTTGCCATTAAAAGAACAGATATAAGAGCAAACTAAATCATCCTGGAGACAGTTATCACTTTGCAGCGACTTCAAGGAGTTCCTGCCAAGTGGTAAGTTTTTCCCTGGGTTTGCTTTTCGCGTTCCCTCTCCTTTTCTCTTCAGCATCAATCTTTTCCCAGCCACTAAATGGAACAATTCTGACATTCCTACTATCCAGCAGTTGGAGGAGGCCCTCTCTTCCAGGCTTAGGTAGGCCAGATCTTGATGTTACAGCTCCTTTCTCTATGTCTTCTGATATACTAGCAACCTGCTTATGACTCAGTCAGCAAACCTAACCATATATTCTAGAAACAATCCAATTAGCTACAGAACAAAATTCCTTGGTCATGATGATGGGAACAGTTCTACTAAAGCAGGAGGTTTTGCGTACGATAGCGCACTTACAGTTTCTTCAGCACAGTAAAGATTTGTGGCAATTATCCCGGTAGGTCCTCGCTTCAACCACCCACATACATATAAGCCCTTTTCAACTTGTGCATCTCTTGAAGCTTCACTTAACACTCGTCCACAAACATTTGGAACGATTCCTGGAAAAGCAGCAAACTGTGTTGGACCGAACAGCAATTAGAGCTATCATGCAATTAATGTGAAGGACCAAAACACTACTCCAGGGGATGGGATAAAAGAAAGGAAGGATACAAATTTCATCGTCAAAAATAGAATACAAATATATTCAATTGTCAACTTAAAGTTACAGATATTTATATCCAAGCAATGAGCTTTATGAGCAATCAACACATCTCGCATGATTTAGCTCATAACATACCTTTATAGTGATCAAAGGGCAAGCCATCAACACGTATTGACTTGTAACCAACGCTCTTCAGTACCAGCCTACAAACAATGCAGTAAAACAAATCAACATTCAACACTGAAACACCAGTATGCAGAAAAGAGACAAGGACGACTAAGGGGCGGTGACTGGCTGGCCAGTGTATATGGCATGGGAGGCCAGAAGCAAGAGCTGGGAAGCCCAAAATCAAATGAAAAGCATCCTTTACGGATAATGAGGCAGTGATATTGTAGTTTTAAGAGTCATTTGTGCATCTAAATTTGGTCAATAAATACATAAAAACTTGGGTTTATCTTTCTCACATCTTAAAGGGGTTTTTTGTCACAATAAACTACTACTTTCTCAACTACTCTGCACATTCGTGTCTTTCACAGTTCTCTTTTTCTTTCAAATCTGACCAATTCATTTACTATTCTCCTCTCCTCACAACCCCCCCCCCCCCCCCCCCCCACAAACACAGAAGATCGGTTCAGCTACAAGAAAAATAATGCTCTCCAACACCATGGCAATATGAAATATGATCCAGAACTGGGGGAGGGGGGGTTAACATGTTATGAGTTGGTAAATCATTGATGGAAGAACTTTTAGATCCTCAGGGAAACAAAGCAACATAAACAGTTACCCGCATTCTATTTCATTGAAAATTCCAGTACCAACTGCGATCTGTTTCCCGGAGTCCATATCTTCTGGAAGTAGAAAAAAGTTCATGTTATTAGCAGTAGCTAATCTCTCATGTAAGAGATCTGCAACATGTACATTTACGAAATAGAACTCCGACATGATGCAAAGTCTCAGTCAAGTCTTTCACGTTTTCAACTTGTTTCATTAAGACCCGCCTATATATCACGGTTGTAATTTTGAATAATCACTGGTTAACATTTTACCCAATGAAAGATATCATAGAAAATAATTGTAGAAGATCTGTTTTCTTGAAGATGTAATACATTTGTGCCTTAAGTTTCTGTAATTTTCTGAACTGACATTGTGTTGCACCAGAACCAAAATTTAGTTAATAATCAGCATACTCATATAACAGTTTATTAATTTTGTAGACGTGTAATTCAATTCATCTTGAAATTAAGTTTCATTATTTCAAAAAGAGCAGAAGAACAGGGCACATGTTAGAAAATGGGAGGAAATGGAGCAGCGAAGATACTGACTGGAAACAATAGGAGGAAATATTTTGGGATGGAAACACTTTTGAAATCTACAAATAACAGTTTAGATTACTTTAAATTCAAATTTACATGTTCTGGTATAAAGAGTACTTCAAAAAATCAATTATTATTTGGAATCTTAGTATTATTATCATAATTACAATTTTTGAAAACCATTTATTTAAAGTAACGAAAGAATTACTGTATAGTAAGATGCAACAGTGTTGTTGCCATGCTAGCTGCCTCTTATTCATGTATTGCTGAGACACGCATACAGCTGTTATGGAAAAGGAACAAAATGATAACGGAACACCCGGTTAACAATTCAGACTGCAGAGCCTTGTATATGGATTATTTTTTCCTATACGTGAACCAAATAACCCAATGAATTTTTTTTTAAAAAAAACTACAGCAATGGGTAAATATACACACATGCATGCTCTCAATTATATACATGACTGACATACACAATTACCAAAATTTGTGTTCACCTTGTATGGTATTTCCCGTCATATCAACAAAGTCTGATTGACTATTCAGTGAGCCCGTAAATAGGCGACTATGGGTAGTTCAGGTGAAGTTTTCCAAAATGGAGTTGAAGTACATCAAAAAGTCCTCATTGAACAATTTCATCTTCCATGATTAAATGACCAAGTAAAACCAAAACACAAAAAAAGCACAAAAAGAAAACAAAATTAAGGCAAGAAAATAATAAGCATACTGTTCTTCGTAACACATACTTATCTTTAAAAAATACCTTTAAGTACTGTCTTCTCCAAACGTAAACCAGCAACATGGCTTCTACAGTCTGATTCCAGAAACTTGTTTGGTTTCTGGAAGAAGACAAAGTGCAGTTCTTTTTGACCTGGACTATGTATGGAAGCTGCAGGAGTGGCTGCCTTAGAAAGCAACTCATGAATTCTCCTCTTAATCCGATTATTCTTTAGTTCTTCCTTTGCATACAAAATAAATAACAGTGAATTCAACATGGAGGATATCAAAGTTACGCATAACATTGGTGCATAGAAGTGATAGTGAAACTGTTGGAGCAAACCGCATCAAGTTCCTTTTTTTTTTTTATAAGGTAAATAATTTTATTAATAAAAAAAGGGGGGAAACCCCGTATACAAGAAGTATACCAAAAGGAAAAGAACCTTGACCAAAATGTAGTTCTCTACAAAAGTAACCCAATCATCTATACACATCGGAACTTCATGGTACACCAAAAGGAAACTAGAAACAAAAAAACTATCTTGCAATCTAATAAAATCACTCTCAACTCCTTCAAAAGCCCTCATATTTCTCTCTTTCCAAAGAATCCACATAATAAATAACGGAGCAACATCTCATGCTCTAAGTCTTCTCTTCCTTCTTCTGAATGCCCAGCTGTACATCGCCTCTGTCACAGTACCCGTCATCACCCAATGAACTCCAAACAAATCAAGAGCCACCGCCCACAACCTCGTTGCCACCTAGCAATGAAGCAAAAGATGGTCAACATCTTCTCCCGGGCATTTACACATTAAACACCAACTAACATAATTAATCCTCCGCTTCCTCAAATTCTCTGTTGTCAAGACTACTCCCCTAGCCGCCAACAATGCAAAAAAAAAAAAACACCTTTCTCGGAACCCTTGGAATCCAGATAGCCCGATATGGAAAATTTGCCTCCACTCTAATCAATAGCCTCTAAGAACTAATAGTTATCAATCCATCCGAACTCCCTTTCCACTTCCACGAGTCCAAAGAGTCTTGCAACGAACTTTGCCTGTAAAGTAAATCAAAAAGGTTTTGAAACTCACCCATCTCCCAATCCTTGAGGTTCCTCTTAAAGCTCAAATTCCGATGAACTTCCCCTGCTTAAGCTCCGCGAATTTGTTGCACAATCATCTCTATCTGGTTTGATAGAGTAAACATATTAAGAAAAGCAACCTTCAACTCAGTGTCACCACACCACCTGTGCTCCCAAAAACGCATCAAGTTCCTCTAACCTATTCAATCAGATTGCATTAACCTGCTCTTTCTATTAATTCCTATGCAAACTCATCACCATTCGCCTTTCAGCTGTCAACAATTGCAGCTGCTTTGCTTAATTTTTCCATTATTTTTCCTCTTTCAATTACCTTTAACTTGGTCCGTCAAATATAACCAAGACTATAAATAGTCCCTCTCATGTCTGCAGAAGTTGGACTCTTTTGGTCCAACCCTAACTGAAAACTCAATCTCAGATGGCTCATTAATGGATGGTTTGATCAGCCTAAATAAAAGAACATGACCAAAGCTTCTTTCTTCTCAAGCTGCTAATAACCAGAGGGACAGACCAAAGCGAACTCAATACCTCCCTTCTAAACCTGTTGTTAGTGAACTTCTACACTATCAATTCATCCACAAGAAATGTCTGTAACCCAACAACCTTTTATTCTTCCATCTCTTGTTCTACAAAAGAAGCACCTATGTCTCCGTGTTTCTGCATCATCACTAGGAAGAAATGTATGATGATCTACACGGAGACTCATCTTGGGCGCCCCTTTCAGACTTCTCAACTAATGTGTAAAGGGCTAAGTTGCTCGGACACGGGGGTGGGTGTCCGAAACGGGTGCGGATCTAGAGGTCGGATCTTTCAAGATGACATTTTTAAGATTTGGGGATACGGATCCTAGTACGGATACGGGTGCGGGGATCTGGTTAACAATTAATTCAAAAAAATATATACATATCTCTAAATAAAGCTAAGTCTAAGTTGTAATCAAATATGTACTTATACTAACTTCAATTCGCTATATAAATTAAGTGTGCTTAATTATATCTAATGTGGATTATATTAATTATATTAAAAAATGTAAATTCGACTAGGGGACTCATTTTAATTTAATTTGAAAATTTTAAGTTTAACATCAAATGTACATGAGTAGAACTTATACCTTATATCTATAGTTTACGAGTTAACTTTTTATAGTTATCTTGCAGTTACATTTGGATATTAATTTTATAATTTACATTAGATCTCTAATTATTATTATAAAATTCAGACTTATGTGTGTCAAACTTTCACTACAAAGAGTACAATATTATTAAATATAATACTATCCAAATAAAGTCAAACATATTTTGCACTTCCCCAAATTCTCAAACCTCGTCTTCTCCAATCTCCATTAACGCTCTATGCTTCTCTCCCTCAAAATTTTAATTTAACAAAATTAACTTAATGAAGCCTCTAAGTTTGCCGCCGTGGAGAAAAAGGTGGCGGCATACCCACATCCACCAACATGCATGCCTTCCATATTCTTTCTGTTTGGTAGAAAATTATTAATCCAGAGGTGAAGTAGAAAGTAAATGACTAATTTCCTAGATAAGGTATGTTATTTTCTTCAAATTTATCTTAGTTTTGGTTCTAATTTGGGGAATCAAATTCTATCTCGTCTCGAATTTTTCCCTGTTGTCGCGGTCAAAGTACCCAAAATTGTTTGACCAGATCCGGTGTGGATCCCATACCCACACCAGCACCAGTGTCGTGTCGACATGGGTGCGGCACCTAAACTGCTGTGTCGAAGCAACTTAGGTAAAGGGTACTATTCGGATTTGGAAGAAGAAGCTTGTGTGGTGTCTTTTTGAAGTTGGGCAAAAAAAGCTTCGACCATGCTGTTTTAAAAGGCTAATTTTCATTAATAAGACACATAAACTTCAGTTTTCTCTGCAAGTTGGACTAGAAATGACACACATTTGCAAAATGAAGGACTTTATACATTGCGAGGTACGTTTCAGGATCAACTTGAACTTACGCTGTAGTTAAGTGACCATTTAAGCCAACTCTCTCTCTCTCTTTTTGGGCCAGGGGTGGAGGGGGTGTTGTAGAAACTATAAGTAGGGGCAAAGCTGTTTTGCTACAAAGATTAAAGTTTGGCTTCACATTTACAACATCATTTGCTAATGGCCTGAACTAGTAACGTGGAAAGCAGACATACCTCATCTGCTGGGGTTTTGCTTAAATCTGCTTGCCGAATATCAATGAACAGATCCTTAATACCTGAAGAAAAGTAGAAAACATATAGTTCCTTTAATAGACCAAATACTGTGCAAATCAATTATACTTCAGACATATACATAAGCAGATAATCAGCACATAGACATATAAAGTACATATAGACAGATACAGCATTCTGACAATATTAGGGCTTACCTTGCAAGGGTAAAGTTAAATGAACAACATGGTAGTTGAAGAGGGACAAGTAAGAACATCAATCTCAGATGAAAAATTCTATGAACTCACCAAGAACCTCACGCAGCTCCTTTGCCGTGAAGGATGCTTGTGCTGGTCCACGTCTCCCTACCAAATACACCTTTCTGACAATAAATAAACATAAACCTCAGTCATTTAACTACAACACATGATGACTCTCAAATTGCAAGAGACAGAAGACGGACCTAATGGAGCTCACTTCTAACATTGCCAAGGCATGGCTGGCAATATCAGTTGTTGCCAATTCTGCAGTTGGTCGTAAAAGAATACGTGCCGCATCAAGAGCTACATTTCCCTGAACAGAAGGATCAAACTGGATAAGCAAGGAGCTCTCTTGCATTGTGCCTCAACTCTTTTAAAAATTTCCTAGATAAATAGTTTTTAAAAGGATTTCCTAGAAAAGATTCTGCTTCAAAGAAAGCAAACATGTTATGAACAAATGCCTTCTCTAATGACAATGACACAAAAAAAATAAACTGATGACAGATGGGCCTATCAATGCAGTGAAGCATCCTAAGTTGCTGGGACTCAGGTGCGGGTATCTGACACAGGTGAAAATCCAGATGTCGGATCCTTCATGATCTAAATTTTAAGATTCGGGGGTATGGATCCAAGAATGAATACGGATGCGGAGATTCGGCAAAAAATATATCTAAAAATAGAGCCATAAAAGTATGCCTAAATTATGATTAAGTGGAAAATTTACATGGATATGGTTAGAATGTAAAAAGTTTCTTTTGTATTCACAAATTTGTAGGCAAACATCTAGACACTCTCCAAGATGGCATGATCTTAGACTTGGAAATAAAAATATAGTAGGATTATGGCCAGATTTTGTCTCAAACTTCTCCTATTTTGTGGTCAAAGTACCCAATTTGGTTTGACCAAATCCGGTACGGATCCCACCCGTGCGACACCAAAAGTGAAGAGTCCGCTCAACTTAGGAAGCATCCACTGCAGAGCAAGATACTATTTTTTTAAAAAACAAAGAGTCAACTAGGCAGTGTGCCTAGCGACCATTTTTATTAATAACCAAAACCAAAAATATTGTCTTTACAAAGTGAATGAAATAAGAAATTGACAAAATTAAATAATATTGACTAGCTAGGGATAATAGTTGCATGTTTAAGTGTCCCACCTATCCCAATGGAATGACCAAGATACTGTAGGTATTTACTTTTTCTACTTTTATAATTGTTGTGATATAACTAGCTTGTGCACGCCTCGACTATTTCATGGAGTACGTACTACCTCCCACCACCACAGGTACCGAATAACTCGGCCTACCAAGGCTAACGCAAGCTTAGACAGATGGGAAGAAAATACCTAGTGTTTTTTGACTTGTTGAGATTTGAAACCTGATATCAAAGGTTGCACCCACTTCATTAACCATTAGGTCACACTCTTGAGTGCTGACATAATAAAGGTAACTACTAAGCATCAAAAGCTCTCTCTTTGCCCTAATCTAAATATTAGCCAATACGATGTTTATAATAAACTTGGTTGTAATTGAATTATACAACACGACAACTAGTAGCAGAGCCATAGGGCGCTAAAGAGCTGAGAACAATCGCACTCAGCACACCTCTAAATTCTTCTTTGACACGTGGCATTCACTGACTTGATGTGGTAACCTTACATTAGTTAAGCTTTGCTTTAGGCGAACTAAATGATTGACTAGAATCAATTAACTCCCCTCCCCCCCCCCCCCCCCCCCCCCCACAACCAAAAAAAAAGACAAAAAAAGAAATAGAGCAAGAGAGATTTTGTAGGCTACTGATAATTTTAACAAATGTAATTGGCTTGTTTCTTTGACCTGTAATCTACACATAATTAGAGTTCAATCAATGGTAACGCAACGCGACAATCAATACCAACATACTAAAAGCATTAGTAACTCCTGGGCAGTACAATTTAACCATAATTGCATCTCTGCCAACACATGTACAGTAACAAGGGCATTAAAACTATACCTGACCAATAATAATGGCTGTATCAGAGCTCTTCAGATCTGGTGTCAGATTTCTGCAGTCTGGGTGACCGTTGTACCACCAAACAAATTCTCTAGCAGGGTATATCCCCGCCAACTCCTACAATACACACAACCATATATGGATTAAACTGTTTTCTTAAAGAAATAACAAAAGTACCAAAGTAGGAAACCAAAATCCCATTTCTAGTGCACATACTTCTCCAGGTATGCCAAGAGCTTGATCACTTTCAGCACCATAGGAAAGAACCACCTGACAGTGACATATTAATGTTGAATTTGATGAGTAATACATAGTACACTAAAACAAGTAAAAATGCCATAGAATCGAACACCTCCCCATCATTATGTAGAGTCTTACCGCATCATATAATTCACGCAGCTCAGCCAAAGATATGGAGGCTCCAAGCGACACATTCCCAATGAACGAGCAACGTCCATTTTGAGCAACTCGTGAAAATTGATTCGTCACAATCTGTTGCAAGTATTCTGATAAACTAAGCTCAAATGAGAGCAGCATCTCAGGAGGGTTTAAATTAAAAAATTAGAACAGGTTAGTGAATAACCGTCTAGTTTGTGCACAAAGGTTTTGTTCCCTGGATTACCACTTAGTTTTAATTCTAGGTCCCCAAAACAATATTGAGCACATTGGATTATTAGAAATAGAATCTAGTTCGCCAATGTCCATTCCAAGACAAAATCATAGGTGATGAGAGACGTGCCTCAGAAACATCTTGGCACATGAACTTAAAAGCTGCTTAAACAAGGCGAAGCGCTCAACCTATTTTGCACCCTAGCTTCAAGGCTAAGTTATAGCGCCTCAAGCAAGCCTTTAACAACAACGGAAAAAACTTGTCCAAAATTCAGATCTTCTTTTGTAAACCAAAACGAAAAGAATAGGAGATGTTTTGATGGCAAAATTGAACCGCTTCATGTAGTTTAATATAGATGTATTCATAATCTCTATAATTGGAAAAAAGGGAGCACTGTTTTTAGTTTTCAGGACTTGATAGACTTGCTAGATTTTGTAAAGCTATAATGTAGTCAGCTTACAGTATCTCCTAGATACTGTTTTCTCTTATCAATAAAATTTATCATTAAAAAAAAAAAAAAAAAAAATTCCACACCCTAATTTGGAAGAGGGGTTGTCAAGTCCTCTTCCACAATTTGGAACACCATCCCAGCAGTTTGGTGGGTCATTTGGAAGCAGATGAAATGTTTAGAATTTTTTAAGACAAGAACAATATCCTCGACCTCCAACACAAATGTATAGTTTTCTCAAGTTTTGGCGTAATCTGGCCGTGAGAATTTCAGGAGAATATTATTGAGATATTGAAAAGAGCTATACAATAGGTCCTATTTATAATTACTATACAAGTTACCCTATAAAACCTTTCCCAATATGGAACAGACTACTATGTTAACCTAGTTATATACAACTTAGGTTACTAACACTCCCCTCAAGCCGGTGCATACAAGTCATATGAACCGAGCTTGCTACAAATATAACTAATACGCGGACCAGTAAGTGACTTAGTAAAAACATCTGCAAGCTGATCACTCGACTTCACAAATCTTGTAACAATGTCTCCTGATAGTATCTTCTCTCTGACAAAGTGACAGTCAATCTCAATGTGCTTAGTCCTCTCATGAAACACTGGATTTGAAGCAATATGAAGAGCAGCTTGATTATCACACACAAGTTCCATAAAACTGATTACTCCAAACCTTAATTCTCTCAGTAATTGTTTGATCCAAATCAGTTCGCAAGTAGCTACAGCCATTGCTCGATATTCTGCCTCTGCACTAGATCGGGCAACTACATTTTGCTTCTTGCTTTTCCAGGACACCAAATTACCCCCTACTAGAACACAATAACCAGATGTAGAACGTCTATCATATGGACATCCTGCCCAATCAGCATCTGTATACCCAACAATTCGTTCATGGCCGCTATTCTCAAAGAGCAATCCTTTGCCCGGGGATGACTTTATATATCGAAGAATACGAACAACTGCATCCCAGTGACTCTCACACGGAGAGTTCATAAATTGACTTACAACACTCACAGGAAAAGAAATATCAGGCCGAGTCACAGTGAGATAGTTCAACTTACCAACCAACCGTCCGTACCTGGCAGGATCACTAAGAGGCTCCCCCTGTCCCGGCATAAGCTTAACATTCGGATCCATGGGAGTATCAACTGGTCTACAGCCTTTCATTCCTGTCTCTTCAAGAATGTCTAGGGCATACTTCCGCTGGGAGATAACAATACCTGACTTAGACTGAGCAACCTCGATGCCTAGAAAGTACTTCAACCTGCCTAGATCTTTAGTCTGGAAGTGCCGAAAGAGATGTTGTTTCAATTTAATGATACCATCATGGTCATTCCCAGTGATAACAATATCATCAACATAAACCACCAAATAAATACACAGGTTTGAAGCAGAGTGCCGATAAAAGACGGAGTAATCAGCTTTACTGCGAGTCATGCCAAACTTCTGAACAACCGTGCTAAACTTACCAAACCAGGCGCGAGGAGACTGTTTCAAACCATAGAGTGACCGATGCAATCGACATACCAAACCATTCGACTCCCCCTGAGCAACAAAACCAGGTAGTTGCTCCATATAAACTTTCTCCTTAAGATCACCATGCAGAAATGCATTCTTAATGTCCAGCTGATATAGAGGCCAGTGACGAACAGCTGCCATGGATAGAAAAAGACGAACAGATGCCATCTTAGCAACCGGAGAGAAAGTGTCACTGTAATCAAGCCCAAATATCTGAGTATAACCTTTTGCAACTAAACGAGCCTTTAGTCGATCAATTTGGCCATTTGGACCAACTTTGACTGCATAAACCCATCGACAACCAACAGTAGATTTACCTGGAGGAAGTGGGACAAGCTCCCAAGTACCACTAGCACGTAGAGCAGACATCTCATCAATCATAGCATGTCGCCATCCTGGATGAGAAAGTGCTTCATTTGTAGATTTAGGTAGAGAAATAGAAGACAGGGATGACACAAAGGCTTGATGATGGGATGATAAGCGATGATAGCTCAAGCCAACATAATGAGGATTAGAATTGGCTGTGGATCGCGTACCTTTTCGAAGTGCAATCGGTAAACTGAGAGGAGACAGGTCCGCAGTAGGTGAAGATTCTGGTGCTGGGCGTGAATCATCTGGTGCTAATGCTGGACGTGGACGGCGATGATAAGTGATAAGTGGTGGCTCTGGAGCTGTAGTAACTGTAGGAGGAGCTGGAGGAGCAACTGTAGACCCTCAAAGGTCGGCAAAGGTAAGACCTCAAGGATATCAGAATGGTCAGAAGAAGACGCAAAGTAAGGTCGACTCTCAAAGAACGTAACATCTGCTGACATAAGATAACGACGAAGATCGGGTGAATAGCACCGATATCCCTTTTGAACACGAGAATAACCAAGGAATACACACTGGAGAGCACGAGGAGCTAATTTATCTTTCCCAGGGGCAAAATTATGGACGAAACATGTGCTCCCAAAAACACGTGGGGGAAGAGAGTACAAAGGTGACTCAGGAAACAATATGGAGTGGGGAACCTGATTTTGGAGGGAAGAAGAGGGCATTCGATTAATTAAATAACAAGATGTGAGAACTGCATCGCCCCAAAAACGCAGCGGAACATGAGATTGAATAAGGAGAGTGCGAGCAGTCTCAATGAGATGCCTATTCTTTCTCTCAGCTACCCCATTTTGCTGAGGAGTGTATGAACAAGATGTCTGATGAATAATTCCTTGAGAAGCCATAAACTGTTTAAACTGAGAAGATAAGTATTCTAAAGCATTATCACTGCGAAAAGTGCGAATAGAAACACCAAATTGATTTTGAATTTCAGCACAAAAGTTTTGGAATATAGAAAACAACTCGGAACGATCTTTCATTAAAAATATCCAAGTACATCGTGAATAATCATCTATGAAACTAACAAAATAACGAAAACCCAAGGTTGAAGTGACTCTACTAGGACCCCAAATATCAGAATGAACTAAAGAAAAAATGGACTCTGCACGACCCTCACTACGACGCTGAAAAATAGACCGAGTATGTTTCCCAAGTTGACACGACTCACAATCTAATGTGGACAACCTAGATAGATTAGGGACCATCTTCTGAAGCTTGAATAAATTAGGATGTCCCAAACGTCTGTGGAGTAACTCTGGAGAATCTGTGACTGGACATGCTGTAGAGGAGTTAGGAAAGGTAAGATAGTAAAGACCATGTGATTCACGCCCTGTGCCAATCATCCGTCCCGTACTGCGGTCCTGTATAACAACAGAATCATTAGAAAAAATGATGGAACAATTAAGGGTACGAGAGAGACGACTGACAGATACGAGTTTAAAGGGACAACCAGGGACATAAAGTACAGATTTCAAAGGCAAAGAGGATAGAGGACTAGTTTGGCCAACTCCTACTGCTTTTGCTTGGGAACCATTCGCTAAGGTAATGGTGGGAAGGGACGGTGAATAAGTAATACTAGAGAAAAGAAATTTATTACCAGAAATATGATCAGAAGCACCTGAGTCAATGACCCATGGTCCAAGAGTACTAGATTGTGAAACACAAGCAACCTGATTACCGGTCTGAGCAACAGAAGCTACTTGAGATGGTGTCTGCTTATTTGCCTGATACTGGAGGAACTCATTATATTCTGCTTCAGATAACTTAACACCCTGGTTCCCTGCAGTGTCAGTTTGGGCAACATAAGCATTCTGTTCACGTAAAATATCATCACGCAGAGTGTAACATGCTTCACGGGTGTGTTCGAGCCTGGAACAGTAACTACACTTGGGTCGAACTCTCCCCGAACGATCTCCACCTCGATTGCTAGTTGAACCTCCACCTCGACCGCGATTCCCCATATTATACGATGTCTGATTGCCCATTGTCTGAGGTGTTCGATTCTGTCGAGTCTGTGAAGCTAGAACAGAGGAGTCGGCCGGTGATGAAACCATTGGGTGACTGGGTGGCGCAGCAAGTCGAAGTAATCGAGAGAATAAATCATCTATGGTGGGGACCGCAGGACTGGCCAAAATCTGATCACGCACCGAATCAAGGTCAGTTGGAAGGCCAGCAAGTGTAAGAACTAGAAACATCTTTTGTCGCTGCTCTTGTTGTTTGTCCACACTAGTCGTGACTGGCATCAACGTCTCAAATTCTTCCATGACTGCCTGTACCTGTCCCAAATAAGTTGACATATCTAGTTCTTGTTTCTTCAAACTAGTCATCCGAGAAATCATATCATAGAAACGAGATATGTCATTAGTATATAGGGTACGAGCCTTTTCCCAAACTGAATAACATGTCTGGAATGGACGGAACAGAGGCATTAATTTAGGATCAATGGATCGCCACAAAAGACTGCACAACTGAGCATCCGTCTTCTCCCAATTTGCCTTAGCTTTCTCATCAACCTCGCTAACCTTCTTAGTCAAGTGATCTTGTTTTTTTTTTTCTTCTCACCAATGCTCTGATACCATGTGAGAATTTTAGGATTGAAAAGAGCTATACAATAGGTCCTATTTATAATTACTATACAAGTTACCCTATAAAACCTTTCCCAATATGGAACAGACTACTACGTTAACCTAGTTATATACAACTTAGGTTACTAACACTGGCCAAGGCCGTGATTTAGAGCCTGGTGCCATGATAAAATCTCTAAGCACTTTACATTCTCTGTAAAGCTTTATACCATTTTTTATGCAACTTCTCCACCTTTTTGCTGGCACACACATCTATAAAATCTCTTCATTACTTATGTAATTAAAAACTAAAATTTCCACATGCTGAGGTAATTCAAATACCATACAATATTATGAAAGAGTAATAAGTGTACCAACATAAACTAGGCCACATTTGCACAACATAAACTAATACCAAAATATTTGCAATTTACTTTATTTGTTAATATTCTAGAATCAGTAGTTTTCTCCTTAGTGTACTCTTCTAAAATGATAACTCATGCTAATAATACCAAAAAATGAAAACATGCTACAGTTACAGTCTAAATTAGGAGCCACTATATTGAACCTCCTTCAACTACAAATTTCCTCTAAAAAATGCATAATCAAGACCAACAATTATGTTCCGAAAATGATACAACGAAAAATGAGACGAAGTCAAAGGATAAAACCTTGGTTTCAGGATGATCAGGCGCAACACCAGACCGAACTAATCCAAAAGGCGTTGGTAACCGGTCAACAATGTCAACTTCAGCCCCTTCATGTGCTTTCAAAATCTGTCAACAGAAGCAATAACCAGTGTTATCAAAAGCGAAAAATGCAAGAAAGCACAAAGGTCTATTAGGGCTTTAAGCGCAAAGGCACAAATAAAGTGTGGGCTTTAATGAAGAAAGCGGCAACTGAAGAATATATACAAAATGTATGTATATGGACAAAGAAATTGAAAAAAGTTAATGAAGTGAAATATCAATTATTTAGTGTCGTCTCTTCAGGATAACACTCCTTGCGCCTCGCGTCAGGGCTTGAGCGCGCCTTTGACAACACCGGCAATAACCAAAGTTTTCCAAGTTTTTAATTTTCATCTGCAAGAAAAAAAAAAGACAAATTGCAGAATATTGACAGAGGTGAGATATTGGTACCTTATCGGCGGTGTAAAAACCAGCAGGTCCACTCCCTACTATGCAGACCCGAAATGGTTGTTCGGAAGAAATTGTTGAACAACTTCTCCAAAAATTTCTAGCTGCTTTCGACATTGCCATCTCACTGAATTTCTCTATACTGGCAACAGAGGAAGTTTCTGTCTGCTTCTGTAACTAGGCTGCTTTGATAAAGGCACACTCTAAATCTTCAATTGAGCAAATAACCCACAAGTTTTCTTTCAGAAGCCAATGACCCTTTTAAAGATTAAGGATAATAATCACTACATGTCAATCCTTTCTCCTTGACAACTATTTTTTCGTTCCATTTATTCTTGACAGCTTCATAGACGTCTACTTAGTCTTCAAGTTCTCTGAGCAAAATCACATGAGAAAGCAGAGCAAAACATGAAAAGATGCATAAAAGACCACTACACAAAACAGATTGCTATAGTTATTACAACAAGAACAACATATCCAATAAAGTCCCATAAGTGGGGTCTGGGAAGGGTGAGGGGTATGCAGTCCTTCCCTACCTTGTGCTAGGTAGCGAGGTTGTTTCTGATAGACCCTCGGCTAAAAGAAAAGCAATTTTGAAAATTGGTTTGAATAGTGAAAGAGAAACGACAAAAATCTGGTAGAAAGGAAAGTTATTTCGAACAAAATAGTGAGGATAGCAAAGGTAGAAGAAACAACAACAATAAAGGAGTACAATAATACTAGAATAGACCAAATACTACCGGGAAAAAGCCCCTAATGCTAGACGACTCTGACTATCTTTCAAAAACCATGCTCAACCACGCTTGCCTATCTACTAACCTTCTATCCTAATCCTCAACTTACATTGCTATAGTTAGTAAAAATGCAAAATTCGACTAGAGAAATCTATAGTAAACAAAAGTGATGCCTAGGGAGGAGGTGGCAAAATACAGTCAAAATCCCAGAATAGGAAGAACTAAAAGTTTTTTTGGAATCAAAACACCAAAAGTAAATTGCCCCAGTTTGATGTCCATTTTACATCTTACAATTTGCAGGTCCAGCTAACTTCTAAAGTATACGTTTCTCTACTTTTTAACCCAATATCAACGAAAGAATACATAAATTCCTAACTAATAAAAATCGACAGAGCAACCTTTATTTGCCTTATATCAATGGACAGGTTAAACAAGAATCCAATGTCAAATTAAGTAGGCTAAAGCTAAGGCACTAAATTCAAGTCAGCCATTCTGCTAAGCCATGCTTGTAACTTTACTAAAAGGAAAAATGAACTGGAATAAGAAGAAACAAAACAAATGAAATTGAAAAGCATCTAAAAAGCCAGATGCTTGCCTCTACACACGACTGGCAAAGACGAGCCAGGTATTGAAGCTTGAGGTTCAGGGTTCTGGTCTTTTCACGTTAGGGGGTTTTAAATTTACAATTTGTACATATTAAATAAATAGAAAAATACAGAGTCCGGGCGAGCATCGCCCAACACGCTAGCTCCGCCCCTGACAACTCGCGGTATTAGCAGAAGTATATAAATACGGCTTGTCATTAAATATTACTGCTATCAAAATAGTAGGATGGAATGCCAAAAAAATGGGGAACTATAATGCTACATTATTTAATAAATCAAAAAACCAAAATATTCAATTGATATATTCAGCAGTAACCCAATATATATTGAATGTGTAGTGGAACATATAATCATCAGACTTACAACAAGGAGATCTCCAATTCGAGTTGTCTTCAATTTGAAGGAGGGGTACGAGGACTGAGGAGGAAGCAGAGTTGAGTTGTGAAGGGATTCGGGAATTCGGGTAAGTTTTTTTTTTTCTTTTGGTTCAAATTTTGATTTTGATAAGTTTTGCAAATGGCCACAACTTCTCCTAATTTTAATTAGGCCCCGCCTCACTCGCTACTTATATTACTATAGGTACTACTTGTCTTAACGTGTAACCATCCTAAATACAATCAAATGTCTTAAACGAAACCATCTATACCAATATAAAGTATTAAACAAAACAGAACTTAAGTGTTAAATAAAAGGCAGAATATATAAACATCCCCTAAACTTGTCGTGAATTTCCTCATAGCCACCTGAACTAAGGGTATTTCTAGTTGAGAACTTGAACTCAAATTAAATTGTGTCTATTAGACACGACCTACTGATGTGGCGCATAGGTTGAGCCTCAACCATAATCAAGCACGTGGAAGATATAATTCTTTACTTTTTTTTAACCATTTCTCTTTCTCCTACCTCGTCCGTACTCTTCCCACCATATCCACCTTATTCTATGCCCTAACACCACACCATATTTGCCCATCACATTCATGTATGACCCAAAAGAAAATTCACGTTTCTGAAAATCAGTGAAACATAGAAAATTTACGCGATGTAAAAGTTGGAGTACATGATATTGCAAAAACATTACAGAAATTGAAAAAATGCACAAACAAAAAACAATATATTTTGATCCATCCATATAAGAGTTATTTTAAGATTGTAGAAAGTTCAAAATCATTAATCACCAAAAGAACAATGAAAAATAACAAATCTGTGAAAATTGTACAAAAATTCACCTTGTCGGCATTATAAATGAAGAAATAGAAGAAGACGACGACGACCAAGGAGTGGGGTAAGTGTATGGGCCTAAATCGTTTTTAGGTGTACAAATCGAATTTGGATTCGAATATAAGCAAATCTTCGTATCAAAGCAGTAAATAATGCGCAAAACAGATGAAAAATACGTAAAATATCTTGATTTCAGTATATGGATGTTCAGTACAAATTTGGGCAGAGTTTCGGTATCAATTTTTGGATCCCTATTACATGAAATGAACTGATATTTATAGATATAAGCCTTGCCCACGATCTCCACTATCTGCTGCCATGTTGTCCCACGATTTTGGTGTGTGTTGGCTGAGTTAGTGGGGTGAAGTAGTGGGCTGCAAAGCCGCTTGAACCGAGGGGATCCACCGAGGTGAGAGCTGATGACCTCGGTGGCTTGGCCCTGTTGCTTGACCGAGGTGAAGGTTATCGAAGCTCAGCTCGCGGCTCGCCTTCGGTGACGCATCTTCGGTTTCAAGGCCTCGGCGACTTGCTCAATCGCTTCGGCAATTGTTTAGCCATGACGTGTTCGGTCGTTGAGACTTGCGTGACCGGGGCAAATCGCCGTGGGTCGATTTTTACCCAATACAGATAGTCCCCCCACTCCTCGGTTGCCTACCGAGGAGACCGAGGAGTGGAATGAAGTTTTAGCGGGAAAGCGACGTGGCTCAACCCAATCCAAGCGTTTCAAAATTTTGTCAACAGCTCGCGTCCCATCAGGTCTCTTCTCAATGACACGTGGCGCTCATCCGTGGGTCGACCGAACCGTCGCGCCGAAAATTTTGTTTTCTCCAACGTTATAATGATGACGCTGACGTCATCATCACTCCGTATTCCATACCTATAAAAGGAGCATTCCATCAAACTCTTTCCCATTTACCTTTTAACGATCAACAGTGCCAAAAGCTTGAAAACTCCTTCAAACTCTTCCATCTTTCTGATTTCATAAAAAGCTTCCCTTTCCGATATTGTTATCATGTCTACCACAATCTCTAGGCAAGATTCCAGTGATTCGGGTGAGAGGGTGCGAATTCCACCTTTAGCCGCAGCCGTTGCTAGCGGCGACGCCGCCGCCGCAGCGCCAGTGAGTGCTGCAGCCGTGGTTGAAGGAGGTGAGGTGTCGTCTGGTGCTGGGGGCGTGAAACGCCGTAAAATGAGAGCAATGCGCCAGCTGGCGGCGGAGGAGGAGCTTGTCTCAGGTGATGATGACGTCGTGCTGGACGACGCCGCGCTACGCAGTTTCAGTGATGCCCTCCTTAGAGATGACGACGATGGAGGGGATGGTGAGGGTGGCGAAACCGAGGGCAGAGGTACCGAGGGCGGAGATATTGCCGAGGGGGGATCCACGGGACCATCTATTCCCCTCGAGCAGGAACTCGAGCCCCACCAAATAATCCCCTCTCACTTCGACAACTCCAAGGACTTAAAGCTGCAGGCTCGGACTGCTGAGCAGGAGGGGAAGCACAGAAACGTTCCCGTGAACACTACCCCAACTCTCATTACTCAGGCTCACACTGAACGAGTCCGGAGGGAGTGTCAATTTGACGCCGAGGTCAAAGTCGTTATCCCCGACCCAACAAGCAGGGTATGCCACGATATCGAGGGTATGTCTTTTGCTTATACTTATCCATTCACCATCGGTTTCACTCTTCCTGTACACAAGGTCATCGACGACTTTTGCCGGGCTTACAATTTGTGTCTGGCCCAACTTGGCCCCGGTGTCTGGAGAGTCGTTCAATGCATGGACTGGCTAAGCAAGAAAGCGAAGGTGGACTTCACCTTTCAACATCTTATTTCCCTCTACTACCCTTACTTCCACAAAGCCGGGGTGGTGGCGCTCAACAACCGGGGCAAATTTGCTCTTCTTCACAAGAGTGAGGATCACGGGGACCGAGGCTGGAGTGAGCGGTTCATCTTGCTGGAGACCAAGGTCTTATCCACCGAGCCTGATTTTCCCGAGCGGTGGAATAACACACGTAAGCACATCGCTTTTGTCATTTTCTCCTCGGTAGTTTGCCAATATTAATTGATTTTGCTATTTCTTCAGCCAACAAGGTTGACATCGTGCCCCCGGCGGGCTTGACTGAGTGGGTGAAAGCGATGACTAACGCTCGCACGCGCCCCGAGAGGACGTGGATGAACATGGCTGCCGAATTTGGTTGGCAGTGCAAAAGGCATGGTGAGTTTTGATAGTGTTTCAGTAATGGTTAACTTTGGGAATTTTCTGACCTTTCCTTCCCTCGGTGTCAGGTTTTCCAAATCGTGCCGCTAACACCAAGAAGAGTAAGAAGAAGAAGGAAGAGAAGAAGAAAAATGATGAAGAGACCGAGTCTGACGATGATCTGGCTGCGGTAGCCGGGGAGTATAAAGGATTGAAGGCTTCCAAGTCTTCAAAAATCTCCAAGGGAGCCCCCGATCAAGGGACTTCCAAAGGTAAACGTTTATCCTCAGCGTGCGTTGTTAAGCGTCGTTTTCTTTCTGTTCCAATGTTAAAAATTTTCCTTCGCTTGTAGGCGTGAAGCGGAAGAGGGCTACGTCGAAGAAGTCATCCCGCTCGGTAGTTCCTCGTACCGAAGCGGAGACACTTCGCCAGCCCGAAGCGGTGGCTGAAAAACGCCGAGGACTGGTGGACGAGCCTGAGGATAAGGCTGCCGACGAGGCTTGGTCTCGAGGAAATATTGCTGTTGTAGATCTTGAAGGTCAAGAGCCCGAGCCTGATGTAGCGGCGGAAAAAGCCAAAGGCAAGGCTAAAGTTACCGAAGCTGGAACTGCTGCATTTATCGGAGAAGCAGGCCCCGGGTCAATGAGAGCGCATTCCGAACCCGCGAGGATTTCTTCCTCGGTGGGGTCTTACCGGAAGCTGGAGGTGCCGATGTCTTCGAATCTTCTTGGGTGCAACCCCGAGGATCTTCTTAGACTTACGCCCTTGTTGGGACCAACCGAGGATAGGCTCATGCAAGAGTTTACCCCGGGTCAGCTATACAGTACTCTGGCCTCCAACGCAGTAAGGGTAAGTTTTTCCATATTAAGAACTTTTAAAAGACCAAAAGGATTTTGATTTGCATCTTTACCTTCGGTTATATCTGACTTCTGTTTATTTGGCTTTTGCTCAGACTTTCATCCTTTCTTTGAAAGCCGTCGAGGTTGAGTCTTCGAGGACCGCTGAGGTTCGTCGTGTGTCTCGTCTATGGGATCAGCAAAAAGATAAGTTCAATGCTCAGATAGCACTGCTGAAAGCTGACTTAGCCAAGTCTCAGGCCGATTTACGCGAAGCTGAGGCGAACTCTGAAGCTAAGATTAAGATCCTCGGTGATGACTTTGAGGCTGAACGCTCACGGCTGGGAGAGGAAGTCGCGAGGCTGAGGGACGAGCTATCACGAACCAAAACCGAGGCGGTTAATTTGGCCAAAAAGCACCAAGAGCAGCTGAGAGATCATCTGCTTCACATTAAGAAGCTAGAGGGTGAAACTTCCAAGCTTTCAGCCAAAGATGATCAAATCGCTGCCCTGAAAGATGAAATTGCGGCCCGAAAGGATAAAGCTGCACTTAAGGTGAAAAGGGCCGAGCTCGACAAGCGGTGGGCCATCATCAAGTCTCGGTTGAGGTTACTCAAGCGGTGTCGTGCCGGGGAGCTTAACCTTGATGAAGAAATTGAGAAGGCCGAAGCTAAAGCAGCCGAAGCCCAAGCTATCATAGAGGATCTTCCTTCAAGTGAGGCCTCGAGCGGCGATGATGAAGATGAAGAAGATGAAGAGGCCGAAGAGGGCTCCGGGGATGGAGGTGGTTCTCCTGAAGCTTGAATTACTTTTAGTGCTTCTTTTGCAAGCCTTCGGGCTTTTGAGTTTGTAGTTTCGACCTTCGGGTCGTTTTGAAAATGTATATATTCAGCCTTCGGGCTTTTAGTAAGAAATATTTGCATCCTTATTTTGTGTAATGGCTTTTTGAGCGTATCGAACACTTTGATGCAAACTTTACTTCAATCTTGCAAGATTTAGATAGAATTTGACCGATGCGAACCTAGGGCGACGTCTCGCCCTCGGGTCGACACATTACGCGGCTTCCAAATGTAAGATTTAAATAGATAAAGTGAATGTGATCGAAGTCGTTTTTATTGATATTGACGAACCAAAAGGCTGCATACATAAAACCAAGCCAAAACGGACCTTGGGTAAAATTTCGAAAATAAAAGCAAACTGATAAACATGCCGCTACCGGGCTAATTTACAATGTACTAAATCTAGTCCCCGGGCATTAGTCCCCGGTTGTCGGATAGATAAGCTTGGGTTGGGAGGCTCGATGCAGACCTCGATATCAACCCCTTCTCACTCCCCCCCAGTGTTCGGTTGTGAATCTTGATGAAGATCCGAGCACTGGAATCGGTTCGGTTCGCTTCCTGAAAAGGTCAAGCAAAAAGGCGGAACGAGGGGTAAGTTAGTACATTTTCTGTTAATGCCATGGGAGCGGGGTTCGGCTCGGGGCTGTTTGATTTAAAGAAGTTTGAATATATTTACCTCGACTAGAAGTAGTACCGTTTCAAGTTGGAAATATTCCAATTCAACGGTTCAGGTTCTCCTTGCAAACTTTCGATTTGATAAGAGCCTTTTCCAACAATTGCTTTGACTCTGTAGGGTCCTTCCCAATTTGCGACGAGTTTTCCTCCGTTTTCTTCTTTGGTTGATTGCTTCACGGTTTTCAGCACATAATCCCCGACCTTGAAGTCCCTGAATTTAGCCTTTCTGTTGAGATATGCTTCAATCTGTCTCTTTTGAGCAACCAGCCGAACCAAAGCCAACTCCCTCTTCTCCTCGAGCAGATCCAACTCAATGCGCATTGCTTCCTGATTTGCGTCCTCGGTCGTATGGGCATATCGAAGGCTTGGTTCGCCCACCTCTACGGGAATAAGAGAGTCCATGCCATACGCCAAAGAGAAAGGAGTCTCCCCGGTGCTGCTCTTTTCAGTCGTTCGCATGGCCCACAGAACCCCGTGCAACTCCTCGGGCCAAGGACCCTTTTTCTCATCGAGCCTTTTCTTGAGATTCTCAATTATAATCCTGTTTGAAGACTCGGCTTGGCCATTGGCGCTTGGATGATAAGGAGTCGAAGCTATTCTCTTGATACCCCACTGCTTGAAGAAGTTGGTGATAGCAGTCCCCATGAATTGTTTGCCATTGTCGCAAGCAATTTCTCTTGGGACCCCGAACCTGTAGATGATGTTCTTTCTGATGAAGTCGATTACTTGCTTTTGCTTAACTTCGGTGAGAGCCGCTGCTTCCACCCATTTGGTGAAGTAATCAGTCAATACCAGGATGAAACGAACACCACCCTTTCCCTTGGGCAATGGTCCAACAACGTCCATTCCCCATTTCATGAAGGGCCATGGCGACACCACCGAATGAAGAGGCTCGGCCTGTTGGTGGATTAGCCGCCCATGGCGTTGGCACTTGTCACATTTTTGTACAAAATCCCTCACATCGGTACTGATAGTGGGCCAGTAATATCCAGCTCTTAATAGTTTTCGTACCAAGGATTTTGCCCCCGAGTGGTTGCCACACTCGCCTTCATGCACTTCTGCCATCACGTATCTTGCTTCATCGGGGCCCAAACATTTGGCCATCGGGCCGCAATACAACCTCTTGTATAGATTGCCTTCGATCATGTGATACAAAGTAGCTTGGGTCCTCAGCTTCTTCGCTTCTTTCTTATCTTGGGGGACAGTCCCCGAGTCAAAATAGGAGATGAACTTACTTCGCCAATCCCACCGGTTGTCCACCGAATTGACTTGCAGCTTCATCTCTCTCATCTGTGCAGATAGTAGCCGAACCATTGAGTCAGTCCCCGAGTGATCTTCATCAATAGCCGAACCCAGATTCGCTAAGGCATCGGCCTCGGTGTTCTCCTCCCGAGGTACTTGTTTAACTTGCCATTCTTGGAATTGGCTCAAGATCCTTTGTGCCCGATCTAGGTATAACTGCATTCTGGGCTCGCGAGCCGTGTAATCACCGAGGATTTGGTTCACCACTAACTGAGAATCACATCTCAATTCGATTCTTTCAACCCCCATTTCTTTGGCCAACTCTAAACCCGCTAAAGCCGCCTCATATTCTGCCTCGTTGTTGGTTACTTTTTTTAATCGAACCGAGTGTCTGATTTTCTCCCCGGTGGGTGCTCGTAAGACTATGCCCAGCCCCGAACCTTTGGAGTTAGTTGCTCCATCGGTATAGAGTACCCATAAGCCCGGAGTTGTTCCTTTAGCTTCGGCGTTTTCTCTTTCAGCCTCGGGTAAGATTCCAACGCTAAAATCTGCCACGAAGTCCGCCAAGACTTGGGACTTAATGGCGTTCCGAGGCTGATAGGTGATGTCATATTCACTTAACTCTACCGCCCATTTTGATAATCTTCCCGACAACTCTGGCTTATGCAAAATATTTCTCAAGGGGAAGGTTGAAACTACGGCTATTGGATGGCATTGAAAATAGGGCCGCAATTTCCGAGCGGTAACAAGTAAAGCAAGAGCTAGTTTTTCCAGATGTGGATACCTGGTCTCAGCGTCGAGGAGTGTCTTGCTCACATAATAAATGGGCTGCTGCTTGCCATCTTCTTCTCGGACCAGCACGGCACTTACTGATACCTCGGACACTGCTAAGTAGACTAGCAATGTTTCACCTTCTTTTGGCTTGGCAAGCAACGGTGCGTTAGCCAAATACTGTTTCAAGTCTTTCAACGCTTGCTCGCACTCCGGTGTCCATTCGAAGTGAGTGTTTTTTCTCAAAACGGAGAAGAATTTGTGGCATCGCTCCGAGGACCTTGAGATGAAACGACTCAAGGCAGCGACTCGGCCAGTCAAGCGTTGGACTTCTTTCACCCCGGTAAGCTTTTCGGGGATTTCCTCGATAGCTCTGATTTTGTCAGGATTAGCTTCGATGCCCCGTTCAGAGACAATGAACCCCAAGAACTTGCCAGACCCAACGCCGAAGGCGCACTTCTCAGGATTCAATTTCATGCCATATTGTCTCAACACGGCGAAGGCCTCCCTCAGATGATTTAAGTGATCCTCCATTTGGATCGACTTGATGAGCATGTCGTCTATGTACACTTCCATAGATTTTCCAATATAATTCTTGAACATGCGACATACTAGCCTTTGGTAAGTTGCCCCGGCGTTTTTGAGACCGAAGGGCATGACCTTGTAACAGAATGTACCTCGGTCAGTGATGAACGAGGTTTTTTCTTCGTCCTCAGGGTCCATGAGGATTTGATTGTAGCCCGAATACGCATCCAAGAAAGTTAATAGTTTGTGTCCAGCCGTGGAGTCTATTAACCTGTCGATTTGTGGCAACGGGTAAGAATCTTTGGGGCAAGCTTTATTCAGGTCGGTGTAGTCTACACACATTCTCCACTTGCCATTTTTCTTCGGCACAACTACCACATTTGCCAGCCATTCGGGGTATTTCACTTCCCTGATGAAACCATTTTCTTGCAGCTTCGTGGTCTCATCTTCAATCGCCTTCTTTTTCACCCCGGCGTGAGGTCTCTTCTTTTGTTTCACCGGGGTGAATCTTGGATCTACATTCAGCTTGTGAGTCATGATCTCCGGATCGATACCCGTCATGTCTGAATGAGCCCAAGCGAAACAGTCGTAGTTGGACCTTAAAACTTCCATAATTGCGTCTTTCAACTTCGGGTCCAATTCCGAGCCGATGTGCACTTTCCTTTCTGGGAACTCTTTCAGTAGAGTGAAAGAGTCCAGCTCTTCAACGGTGGAGTCCTCGGCTTTTTGCTTCCGAGGCTCTTGCACGCATGCCGGGATCTTTTCAATTTCATTTTGGAGGCTCGCCTCGCTTGACCCCGGTTGCGTTGGTTGCTATTTTTTGGGCCCGCTCGGGGCGACTCCACTCTTCAGTGCAACCGAGTAGCATTCCCTCGCTACTCGCTGCTCCCCCTTAATTGACCGAACCCCCCCAAGGTGTTGGGAATTTGATCACTTGGTGTAAAGTGGAAGGAACAGCTTCCATGGAGTGGATCCATGGCCGCCCGAGGATTACATTATAGGCCAGGTCTTCGGGCATCACTTGAAACAGTGTATCCTTGGTGACACCCTCTGCGAATGTCTTCAGCGTGATTTCACCCAACGTCTTCTCTGTTGAGTTGTTAAAACCAGCCAACACTGTTGATTTGGGGACGATTTCCCCTTTTAGCCACATCTGCTTCACCGCCCCGTAGCTGATGATGTTTACTGAGCTACCGGGGTCAATCAGCACTCTCTTGATGTCGGCGTTGTTAATTCTTAGCATGATGACTAGAGCATCGTGATGGGGGAACATCATCCCATCACAATCATCCTCATCGAACACGATGTCCTTGCCCGAGCCTCCAACTCGGGTCCTTTTCTCCATGGTGATGGAGAGCTTAGCAAATTTTTTAGCTGCGGCGAAGTTCACGCCGTTTACTTCTGACCCCCCGGTGATGACGTTAACTACTCTCTCCGGGGGTGGAGGCCGAGGTGGTTGTCCATCCCCCCCGGTTCTTTGAAAAATTGTCTTTCCCCTTATCAGTGAGGAATTGAGCCAAGACTCCTTTTTTCAGTAGGTGAGCTACCTCGAGGCGCAAAGCTTTGCAGTCCTCGGTTCTGTGACCATAATCTGCATGAAACTCGCAATGCAGATTTTGATCCCTTTTGTCTGCCGGGGTTCTCATGTCTTTGGGAATTCTAACCCCGGCTGTCCCCTTAACGACGTCAACCAGCTCAGAGGTCGATATGTTAAAATTATAATCTTGGATCCGGGGGAGATCCTTTCTTGGGACCGAAGCGGAGCTCGAGGGATTCCTTTGGTTCATATTGGTTTGAACCTTCCCTCCTAGCCTTTGGCTTACGTGAGACGCCGGGTATGAGTTACCGGGGTTGTTTCCCAATCTTTGAGTAACATGTTGCCTCGGCGAAGTATAAGGTTCATACCTCCCTTTAAAATTATTTCGTGGCGCCTCGGCGCGATTTGATATATCACCTCGGTTTTGATAACCTCGGTTTTTGAACTCCGCCTCCTCCAATATGATTTTGGAATAAGCTCTTCTATGCAGGTCCTCCCACGTCAGGACCTGATATTGTTGCAACTCTTTCCGCAATTCGGCAGCAGCATTTGAATTGCGACCGTTGATACCTTTTTCAAAGGCCATGATAGCCAAGGTATCATCCATTCGAGGCAATTCCATACGTTCAGCATGGAATCGCTCGAGGAACTCTTTAAGTGGCTCACCGGGCCACTGTTTCACTTCACATATATCCTCCTTCCTCTGGAGGATCTTTTGCGCGCCGGTGTGAGCTTTGACAAAGGCGCGGGATAGTTCTTTGAACGAGGAGATTGACCCCGGCGGCAAGCATAAATACCACCGAAGTGCACCCTTTTCCAACGAACTACCAAACTTCTTTAAAAACATGGATTCAAGCTGCATGGACGTCAAGTCGTTGCTCTTCACCATGGACATATATTCCCTAACATGCTCCTTGGGATCAGTTGTTCCATCGTACTTTTTGAGGAATGTGAGTTTGAAACCTACAGGAGTTGGAGCTGGTGCCGCTTCGGGCTTATAAGGCTGTTCCCTATATTGCTCGATGTCGAGGTCATCTTCCTCCTTGCTTATCCCCGGTACGCGCTCGAGGCGTTTTTCGACGCGCGCCTCGATGCGAGCCTCGATTTCTTTACTCATTTTTTCAACGTCAACCGATGACGTTGTTTCTGCCATGGAGGGAACCGTCCCGAAGTGTGGCATGGAAGATGGACCACTCCCCGACCCCCCAGACGCGGTTCCGTTGTGAGGTCCCCCTGTTGTCGCGCCCTGAGGAACGAAAGGCGGGGTGCCTCCACCAGGAGCCGAGGGCTGGGTGCCGTTTGGGGCGGCACTGTTTCGCCCTTCTAGCGAGGCGCGAAACTCGGCATTGATACTAGCCTGCTCATCCTGTTTGTTTTTGAGAGCTCTTAGCGTGGTGACAACGTACATTTGAAATTCTTCGGTTGTCATTGGGGTGAAGGATTGTTGGTTCGTCGGAACGTCAACCCGATCACCATTACCACCATCGTTGTTATCAGCCATAGCGTTAGATCACAAATTTCTTGACGAAGAACAGATTTCGAACTTTGGAACAAAGCGTTATTGCTTATATCCCCACAGACGGCGCCAATTTGTATGGGCCTAAATCGTTTTTAGGTGTACAAATCGAATTTGGATTCGAATATAAGCAAATCTTCGTATCAAAGCAGTAAATAATGCGCAAAACAGATGAAAAATACGTAAAATATCTTGATTTCAGTATATGGATGTTCAGTACAAATTTGGGCAGAGTTTCGGTATCAATTTTTGGATCCCTATTACATGAAATGAACTGATATTTATAGATATAAGCCTTGCCCACGATCTCCACTATCTGCTGCCATGTTGTCCCACGATTTTGGTGTGTGTTGGCTGAGTTAGTGGGGTGAAGTAGTGGGCTGCAAAGCCGCTTGAACCGAGGGGATCCACCGAGGTGAGAGCTGATGACCTCGGTGGCTTGGCCCTGTTGCTTGACCGAGGTGAAGGTTATCGAAGCTCAGCTCGCGGCTCGCCTTCGGTGACGCATCTTCGGTTTCAAGGCCTCGGCGACTTGCTCAATCGCTTCGGCAATTGTTTAGCCATGACGTGTTCGGTCGTTGAGACTTGCGTGACCGGGGCAAATCGCCGTGGGTCGATTTTTACCCAATACAGTAAGGTTTGGGGAGATTTTGTATTCAAACAGAGAAGAAAATTGAAAAGGTTTGGAAATATTTTGTTTACTTGGCACAATTTGATTTGAGTTGTGCTCAACTGAAAAAACCCCTTAGTTCAAGTGGTTATGAGGAAATTCACGGCAAGTATAGGGAATGTCTATGTATTCTGTCTAAATAAAACTATTAAAAATAATAACCATCCAAAATCTGTAAATTGTACATATATAAATGTGCAATATACTAATTTTACTGTACGTGCGCTGCATGTTAAAAAACTACATATCAAAAAAGTGAATACACCATTAACAAAGGAGTTAAAACTCAAGCAAACTTAACTACACTAAGAAATTAATTTTTTGTTAATAGGTAGGCTAAATATATATTATATTTATTATTAAAATTATTTGTAGAAAGATCAATGAGCTTTTACTTTGTAAAGAACCTGAGACATATAGATATTATATAATGAAAAGAGACTAATCAAAATCTGATCTTTTTAGGAGGAAGAGAAAAATTGCAAGTACTAAAATACGAGAATAAATCACTGATTGATCTACAAGTCACTTGTATATCTTTCAAACTTTCGACTCCATATGTGACTGATTTAAGTTCAAATATAAATTCATTCTAGCAATATTTTCATATCTTAAACTTCCAATTAGTTTGAGGTGAACAAGAATAGCTGGAAAATTTGACTGAGAAATCTCAAGCAACAATTATCTTTTACCGAAAAATGCACACTTTGTATTTCTAATATACCAAAACATTTCACGAAATTCTTTGTGATTTTAAAATAGTATAGATAATATCTAAATAAGTGAATAATAGTAATATGTATATTAAACTATTAAAATAATAAAAGTCATCATCACAATAGTTATAAAAATAGTGTCTACTTATATGACCCGAAGCAATATCCGGATATAAATCAAAGGATATATCCGTACACATGACATGAGCAAGAACAAGAGTTTCCTGTTTTTCTCTCCAAAATAATTTATAACGCAACAACTAACTTAATTATCATCCTCATAAAGCATTTCAAAGAAGTTAGCTAAAGCCTGAAATCAAAAGTTGCAAATAGGTAATACAAAACTAATTCGGATATCAATTGAACCTCTTGGAGAAAATTCATCCTATAAATCAATAACACAAAAACTTTTTAAAGTAAGATTTGAGTGAAAACTTTCTTTACTCAAAAGTTGGAAACAGATAATACATCACCAATTAGAATATCAATTAGACATCTTGAGTAAAATTCATCCTAACAACAACAACAATAACATAGCCAGTTTATCCCAAAAATAGAGTCTGGAGAGGGTGAGATGTACGCAAATCTTACTCACACCAAGGTGGAGAGGCTGTTTCCAATAGTACAAAAACTCTTTAAAGTGAAGAAATACTCCCTCCGTTCCATAAAGGATGTCGTAATTCAGATTTAATTAGCGGCGCCAGTGAGGACAATAGGCGGCGGGGGCGACATGGGAGGGGTGTGAGGTGGAGGCTAGTTTTTCCCCTTAAAGTTGTTTGCAGCAACTTGTATACGAAAAATGTTGCTTTTTTTAAACTAGTGCTACAACAGAGAAAATGAATGTTATGTTTTGTAATATCAACAATATTATTATTATTATTATTATTATTATTATTATTATTATTATTATTATTATTATTATTATTATTATTATTATTATTATTTTGGTTGAAAATTTAGGCTTCAAACTTGTATATAAGTGTAAATCCTCTTTTAGAGTTTATACCTAACTTTTTCTATCCACTTATTTCAAATTCTCTCTAGGGTTTCTAACCTCTCACTTCGTCTCTTTTCCTACCCCATCGACTTCCCCTTCATCTCTCTTCCCTCCGGCAGTTGCCTCTATCTTTCTCTCTCTTCCCTCTACCGCAGCCGCGACCTCTTTTTTTCTCTTCCTCTCGTTTGCTTCGCTACAACTGCCTCTTCTTTCTCTCTCTTCGCTCCATCTCTGCTGCTCCTCCCTCTCCCCCCCCCCCCCCCCCCACTCCTTTCCGCCCTCACGATCCTCCCTCTCCCTCCGCTGCCACTTTGTCTTTTTCTTTCTTTAGTTCTTTTTATTTTATTTCTTTGGAGATGTCATTATATATGTCTACAAAATATATTATATTAAATATATATATATATATATATATATATATATATATATATATATATATATATATATATACACACACACACACACACAACATATTATACATATATAACGATGTGTAAACAATACATTATACCTATATAAGTGTGTACATCGTATATAGCTCAGAAAATTAATTGTGAAAAACTTATTGTATACACTGCAAAATTGAATGTACACACTGTGTATAAGTAAGGAAACAAATTGTATATTGTGGAATCAATTGTACACATTGTGTATTAGCTAGTTGTATACTGAAAAAAAAAAAAGTAAGGACCAACCAGATGTAATTAAGTCCAGTCAGGCGACACTTTATCTAATAATCTCGGGAGATTTACAAATATATACAATCCTAACACCAAAATTACAAAAAATACCAATATTATTCCATTTTACAAAAAAATACCAACATTTTTTTACACATTATATACAAAAACCAACAAAACTAATAAATTAGGGTTCCTCCTTCTTCCTACTGCCCCCTCCCTCCCACTGCTACCACCCCAGGCGGCGGCGCTCTCTATTCACCACCGGCTGCCGCCGGCCGCCGTTATCCACCACCGATTTTTTTTTTTTTTTTTTGTGTTTTTGAATCTAAAAATGAAATACACATAAATACACATATAAACATTGATTTTTTTTTTGAAATTAAAGTTGGAAAATACATATAAACAAAAATACATGTAAATACGCAAAAAAATTGTGTTATACATACACTAAACACATACATACATACACGAATCTACAGATCTACAAACGAAACATACAAATTTATGTGTATGATATTTATTACTTGACATACACACAAAATTACATTCAAAAAATACAAATAGATGTTCGGATATACACGTTCATACAGTGATGTACACGTACATACACTTGTGTGCTGAAAATTATTACATGTATATACACGAACATACAGATACATACACTTGCAGATCTGAATTTGAATGTGTATATTCAAATGCAAAAGAGAAGAAGGAGAAGCAGATCTGAACTTGTATTAACAAAATACATATGTATACATAAAAATACACACATATACACGTACAAAATGGAAAAAAAAGAAAAAAAAGAGGAGAAGATCGGAAAAGAGAGGAGCAGATCTGCTCCACCGCGGCGGAGACCGGCGAGGGGGGTGGGGAATGGCGGGAGGGTGGGGTGGGTGGGTGGGTAGAGGAGAGGAGAGAAAGAGAGAGTGAGAAGTTAAGGTTTTGGAAAGAGAGGGAAGAAAGGAAATGAAAAATTGTATATTTTGTAAAATGTGAAAAAGTATTGGTATGTAGGGTAATTATTTAAAAATATCGGTATTTTCTGTAATCAAGTGGTTTAGTATGTCAATTAGCGTAAAAATGTCAATAATTTTTTCTTAATGGGAAGTTTTCAAAACTAGCCAACTCACACTAAAATATTATTCAACCATAGCCCAAGTTTTGTTTAAACATTATATAGCCACACAACCACAATATTGGGGTATACCATTGTGGTATCAAACTTGTATATTATTGGGGTATACCATATACTAGAAAGGAATGTAATAGAAGCATGGTTATATTGTGTCAAATCAAACTTGTATACAATTGAGATATACTGTGGCTATGTTTGGGGTATACTGCGGCTATGAAATAAAATATTTTTAACCAAATGACCAGCTCGGTAAATACTTTTTAATATGCCTATTTTTAGTTCAAAAAAAAGTCACTTGACGTACAAGATAAAAATCTCTTTCTTAATTTGTTGGGATAGATTACACCAGCTTAACCGACATTTTAGTCCAAATTTTAAAGGGTGATTTGCACATATATGCATTTTTGTCACTATTTTTTTAAATTAGTGCAAAAATAGCCTCAATATCAAGTTTGATGGGTATGTCAAAAGTTATGAACGCTCTAAACTTAGGATCAATATTAAGAATTTAAAATTTTAAAAACTTAGGATTATTATTCAAAAATTTAAAAACAAGTTATGACCGATCCTTCAAAAATGGCGAACAAATGTATCTTTGATAGATTCTTCAAATTTGGATGAAGTTTTGACACACCATAAGGACTTGAAAAATAAGACTATACTTGTACAATTTAAAGAAACACGTTCAATATAATCTGCAATGCACCAAATGGCCATCTAAGTTAGTGGGAAGTGAACGATGAGTCTAGTTTAGGTGCACTATTTAAGTTTTAACGAGTTTTTAGCCGCTCGTTAAACTGCAGACCTTCAGATTTTAACTTCAAGTTTGAACAACTTCAGACCTTCAGGTTGAACTTCAAATTTTGGGTCTTGCAGTTCAACCTTAGACATTCAGATTAGAAGTTACGCATATGAGGTTTAAAGTTAAATATAATGGTTAAATACTAGTAATTTTTAAGAACAAAATAAAATTTAAATGACGCCTTAAATGGGCTCCTGCGCAAAATTTTTACTAAGCTAATGGGTGATTATGGACTTTACCTATTTGAGGGAAATTTTGATGCGTAGCTATTTTTGGATGTGCTAAGTGAGAATTATCCAATTATTTTCAAAATTAATTGACAAATTCAAAAATCCACGCACGCACTTACACTCCATTAGCGTTGACAAACACCTGAAACTAGTCCAGATTTTTATATTGGGACTTTGAACTAACATATTCAAAGTCCATTGTTTTATAATAGGATTCATCCTTGGAGCTTTATATATATAAAGTCCCAGTATAAAATATTGTGATTCATCCGTGGAGCTTTATATATATAAAGCTCTGTTTGTTCAAAGTCCCACTATTTTATATTGGAATTAGTGTTTAAGTGATCCCAGTATTTTATACTGGGACTTTGAACTAACATGTTCAGAGTCCTAGTTGTCCGAAAATGGCTATTTCTTAGCGAATTTATTTTTGGTGGCTACGGATCAATTAGCGCGTGCCAAACAGACTCCCACGCAATTTTTTTTAGGGATTTTTACACATATATACAAAAATACATCCCTAATTACACAAAACTAGCAATATTTTTAAAATTACCAAACATAACAATACTTTTTTATCACATTTCTTCAATAATCATCACATTTCATTTTTTATAACTACATTTACACCCTACTCTCCAAAAAACCCTAAAACACTTTCTCCCACTTCCTCCCCAAACAAACAGCCGCTACTCCCACCCCCTACCACCTCCAACGCCATCATCCCCGATCCTCCATTCAACCATTTCTCCCTCTCTTACAACAAACAAAATATCTGCCTTCTTCAATCCTCTTACCCATCTCCGGTCAGTTCGCCGGAAAATCTAACCAAGGGCACGCTCCGTCGGATCTACTATTCGTACAGACGCTGGTATGGGCCTTCCCCGTCGGATCTTAGCGAAAAGGCATAGATCTGGTTTTTCCCCTTCTTTTCTCCTTATTTTCTGTTTCTTTCTCGTCGTGTGAGCATGGAGTCACCAGCGTTTCTGTTACTTCCGGTGGCTATGGTTATTCCCGATCTGCGATGGAATGAAGGAATGAGATGGGTAACGATAGAACCTCCGGCTAAACAGCGGTGTAGTTTCAATAGTGACAGTGATGCTTCAAGGATTCTTATTTTTGGAATGGATTGGGATGAATGCAATGCTGATATTTGTATTGGGAGTACAAGGCATCTTTGATGGTTTCATTTGTATAGTGACAACATGATACAGTCTGAAACCGTTTCTGTTTCTTTAGATTTGTTTCATTTTTGTTCCGTTTCTGTTTCTTCAGAATTTTTCATATTTTGTTTCTGTTTCTGTTTCTGTATGTACAGATTTGTCTGAATAATAAATTTGAACTCTTATTTTCTATTGCTTACGACTGATGGCGTTGAAACAATATGATACAGTTTGAAACATCATTGAAACAATTGTTGCAACAGTTTGATACATCTGAAACGATGGTGAAACAGTATGATACATCTGAAACGACATTGAAACAATATGAAATAACTGTTGAAATAGTCTGATACGGTCTAAAACGGGAGTTGATACAGTGTAAAACATTATGATACAGTCTGAAACTGGACTTGATACAGTTTAAAACAGTCTAAAACGAAGTTGATACAGTCTGAAACGAGACTTGATACAGTTTAAAACAGTCTGATACAGTATGAAACAACATTGAAACACTATGATACGGTCTGAAACATCCTGATACGGTCTGAAACGGGAGTTGATACAGTTTAAAATAGGCTGATACAATCTGAAATGGGGGTTGATACAGTTTAAAATAGTTAGATACAATGCTGAAATGAACCGAAACGGTACAGAAACAGTTTGATACGGTGCAGAAACAGTTTGATACGGTGCAGAAATAGTTAGATACAGTGCAGAAATAGTTGATACGGTGCTGAAATAGTGAGATTCAACGAGATACATTGAGGATGGATGATAAAAAGTGAAATTGGAGAAAATAAGAGGAGTAAAAGTGAAATTGGGAGAAATGGTGGAAGGAAAAGTGAAATAGGGGAAATGGGAGGAGCAAAAGTGATAGTGGGGGAAATAGAAGGAAAAATGTAAGGGTTTGATATGTTATGGGAAAATATTGCTATATTTTTGCTATATTTGTAATTATCTTGTGTTTTCCTCTATATAGGATAATTTTACTATAATGTTGCTATGTTTGGTAATTAAGTTCTAAAACTTGTACTTTTATGTAAAAAATCTTTTTTTTAACCCTATTTGATCCATTTAGTATTGTTCACCTAACAACTGAACTTAGTGATCATGGTTATATTGTGTTAAATCAAACTTGTATACCATTGGGATATACTGTGGCCATTGGGTATATCAGTTTGGGGTATACTCCGGCTATGAAATGAAATATTTTTAGCCAAATGACCAGCTTGATAAATACTTTTTAATATGGCTATTTTTAGTTCAAAATAAAAGTCACTGGACATACAAGATAAAAATCTCTTTCTTAACTTGTTGGGATAGATTACACCAGCTTAACCGACATTGTAAAAATTTTGTGTAGGGGCCTGTTTGGTGCGCGTTAATTGATTTGTAGCCGTCAAAAACAAATTCGCTGAGAAATAGCCACCTCCGGACAAATCCCAGTATAAATACTGGGGCTTTGAACAAAATTGAACAAGTTATGTTCAAAGCCCCAATATTTATACTGGGAAGCTTCAGTAAACTAACCCCAGTATAAAATACTGGGGCTTTGAACAAGTTTTGTTCAAGGCCCCAACATTTTGTTATGGGACTTTGTATAAAGCTTCAGTCCTATAACAAAATACTTGTGTTTTGAAAGTATTTTGTTATGGGACTAGTCTGGAGTGTTTTTCCAACGCTAATGGAGCTTAAGTGTGCGCACGAATTTTTAGCTATTCTTCAATGAATTTTGAAACGGTTGATAGTCCCCAATGAGCGCGTCCAAAAATGGCTAGTGATCAAAATTTCCCACCGACATTTCAGTCCAAATTTTATGGGACACTTACAAAAATACCCACAAAACCAAAAATAATTACAACCACTACCCACTACTTTCAAATATTACTCAACCTACCCACTAAACTATTTACCCATTCTACCCATCCAGACTTGTATACCATAGTTTATGCAGTATACCATAAAGGTATACACATATAATTTATAAGGTATAACAAAGGTATACAATAATAAATGGTCCTCCAGATTTTTATACCATAATTATGCAGTATACCTTAAAGGTATACACCTATAAGGTATAACAAAAGTATACAATAATAAATGGGTAGGTTGGTAAATACTTTTAGTTTTAAGGGTAGTGTAATTTTTAATGGGTATGACTTGTAAATACTTTAAATTTCATGGGTGTAGAGTGTAAAAATCCCAAATTTTAAAGGGCGATTTGCACATATATGCATGTTTTGTCACTATTTTTCGAAATTAGTACAAAAATAGCCTCAATATCAAGTTTGATGGGTATGTCAAAAGTTATGAACGCTCTAAACTTAGGATCAATATTAAGAATTTATAATTTTAAAAACTTAGGATGATTATTAAAAATTTAAAACAAGCTATGACCGATCCTTCAAAAATGGCGAACAAGTGTAGCTTTGATAGATTCTTCAAATTTGGATGAAGTTTTGACACACCGTGAGGACTTGAAAAATAAGTCTATACTTGTACAAATTTAAAGAAACACGTTCACTGTAAACTGCAATGCACCAAATGGCCATTTAAGGACCCGTTTGTCCATCAATTTTTTTCTACTTTTTTTCAAAAAATTTTTGAAAACATGTTTGTCCATGAAATTTTGTGATTTTTTCAATTTTTTTTTGAAAAACCAAAAAGTGGTTTAGAGCACTTTTTCAAGTTTTTTCAAATTTTTTTTTCTTCTCGCACAAAACTCTACCTTTTTTTCAAGTGAAATGTATGTCCAAACACAACTTCAACTTCCAAATACTATTTTTCAACCCAACTTCAAAAACTCTTTTTCCAAATTTTTTTTTAAATCTATGGCCAAACGGCCACTAAGTTAGTGGGGGAAGTGAACGATGAGTCTAGTTTAGGTGCACTATTTAAGTTTTAACGAGTTTTTAGCCGCTCGTTAAACTGCAGACCTTCGGGTTTTAACTTTAAGTTTGAAATTCAACTTCAGACCTTCAGGTTGAATTCAAATTTAGGATCTTGCAATTCAACCTTAGACATTCAGGTTAGAAGTTACGCATATGAGGTTTAAAGATAAATATAATGGTTAAATACTAGTAATTTTTAAGAACGAAATAAAATTTAAATGACGCCTTAAATGGGCTCCTGCGCAAAATTTTTACTAACCTAATGAGTGATTATGGACTTCACCTATTTGAGGGAAATTTTGATGCGCAGCCATTTCTGGACGCACTAAGTGAGAATTATCCAATTATTTCAAAATAATCCAAAAATCTGCGCGTACACTTACACTCCATTAGCATTGGCAAACACCCCAGACTAGTCCAGATTTTTATACTGAGACTTTGAACTAACATATTCAAAGTCCATTATTTTATAATGGGATTCATCCCTGAAGCTTTATATATATAATACTGGGACTTTGAACATGTTTGTTCAAAGTCCCAGTATTTTATACTGGGATTAGTGTTTAAGTGATCCCAGTATTTTATACTGGGATATTGAACTAACATGTTCAGAGTCCCAATTGTCCGAAAATGGCTATTTCTTAACGAATTTATTTTTGATGGCTACGGATCAATTAGTGTGTGTCAAACAGACTCCCACGCAAAATCTTTTACCCCTATTTGATCCATGTAGTGTTATTCATCTAACAACTGAACTTAGTGATTTGGGCTGCTTCCCTATCTCTTGGCTGAAGCTCAAGGCTCACGTTTGATTTCGGCTGCCTACAAGAAGTCGCCCGGCAGGCCGCAGTGCAAAGAATTGTAGGCTTGTAGCCCTTTTGTGAAAAGTAGCAACATTGTGGTATCCATTTCTATTTTGGTCACAATTTAAATGTCTATAACTTGGCTTTGGATGGATGATGACTTTAGTCGTGACGCAATAGTCCACATTTATCTTTTGATTTCCACAGTAGAAACCTTTTTTTTTTCAAGGAACACAGAAGTCACACACAGCACCGCGTATATTATTAATAAATACATATTGTCATTGTCAGTCTATAGAAAGAATTTGAGAGATTGATACATACATTAATAATTTGATGATGAAAATGATAGATGTTAGTTGTCCTGTGTCTGAGGTAGGTGAAAATTGGGAATTGAACTATTCGAGACATCTTTCGGCAAGTTAGCCCCTCTTCTACGTCATCCCAAAAATTATTGAAAGAAAAACGAAACAACAAAAAATGTTACCCTCCGTCAGAATGGTCTTGTCGAAGAACGTAACTGAGACTAAGCTAGCGTTTGGACATAGATTTGATTAAAACTTGAGAATTTAAGTTTTTAAAGTTGAGTTGAAAAAGAATTTTTCAAACTAAAAGTTGTGTTTGGACATACATTTTACTTGAAAAAAAAGTTGAAGTTTGTAAGTGAGAAAAATACTTTTTTCCAAAAACTCCTAAAAACTGGTTTCAATCAGTTTTTGGGAATTTAGAATCTTGATTTTAGATTTTGGCCAAATTTTATAAACAAACAATTTTTTCCCAAAAATTTCCCAAAAAGTGAACCCAAAAACTATAAACAAATGGGGCTAAGAAATTTTTTAAAATATATATGGGATTCATGGAAGAAATAGGGTTAGCTCTACAAGTGAAAACTTTAACCTTGAAATAGCAACTAATGTCTAAACTCTAACGAAGAAAAATGGTACCTTTTTAGTTCATTTCCTTAACTTTCATCTGGAATATAATTGTTAAGATCATTGAAATTATAGGTCAAGTCTCCTAGTGCTGAATTCTTCATTTCAATCCAAGTGTAAGTAGTTACTATCCTACATGCGTATAAGAAATAGTAAGAGAATGTCATAGGAAAATGGTAAAAATTTATTGCATCGATATTTACAGCAAATAAAAGATGCATGGAATACTCTTGTATTTCTTGCATACATTTATCACTTATCAGTTAAATATTTTATACTTTTACTTCAACCTTTAATTACAACCAGACCTCCTTACATCGACATCGTTTATTTAAAAAATTTTATAGTTACTATAGTGAAGTGTTATTATACATATATACTGGTATTATATTTAGATCTTATTTAACTGTAATAAATGTAAAGTATGTAGAACGTCATTTTTCTATACTTTTTATGTTATAGACGAAAATAAAATACTTGTTAAAAGATTAAAGTCACAATAGATATTCATATTAATTAAAAAAATATTATTAATAAATTCAATCACTAATTGTAATGTATACAACAACAACATACCCAATAATATTCCATAAGTGGGGTCAGGAGAGGGTGAGATGTACGCAGACCTTACCCCAACGAGGGTGGAGAAATTGTTTTCGATAGACCCTCGGCTAACTAATCGTACTGCATCTACAAAGAATTAAATTTTCAAAATATTATTATACAATATCTTAGATATATTTTATTTTCATATTTGGTTTTATGAAATTAAAGTTGTAGATAATATATTTTAAATATAATTAAATAACTAACAACCAAAGTTGAAAAATTAATAACATGTTGGAAAAGAAATTAGATGTTATAGGTAGTTATTGGGAAAGAAAGACTTAATGTACCTCTATAATGAATATCATAGCTGTTACAAATAGAATTAGGTAAAATGTAACATGAAAGATCGATTTCTGAGACATCTAAACCATTACAATGAAATGCTACTATTGCGAGTCTTGCGAATTGTGATGGTTATTGAGGAAAGGTTTGAAAAAGTTAATAGGATTTGATCAAAGTCAAAGAGATATCAAGTGTAAGGAACCAAAGGTGTTCCTTTATCATCACACTCACACTTTTTTTTTTGGTAAGTACGACATATTATAGATTAAATTACGTAGGGTTACATAACGAGACCATGCGTTTATTAAGAGTTCCCGCATGGTCTGAATTACAAACATAAGTAGAAACGACATTGGATCTTAGTCCATAGACACAACCTAATTTAGCCAAATGCTTGAAATTAGTATCCGAGATAATAGTAGCAAAAGTCTTGCCCCCTAGGTCTTCCTTGTAGGCTTGTTGCAAAAAAATTGGGGGCATAGCATAGTGATAGATAGTTTCTTCATTGGACTGTTCAGGAGCTCCTTTGGCTAGAAGGTGAGCCACTCTATTTCCTTTATGAAGGTTATGCTGGATCGATGGCATTTGCAACTGGAGCATCATTGACCTGCATTTTTGAATTATAGGAAGGTAAGATGGGTGGGAATTCTGTAGTAAATTAATCACATCAGTAGAGTCAGTTTCCACCTCTATAGGAACTAGGTTTTGGTCTATAGCAAGAGTGAGACCATAGTATAGAGCTAAGATTTCTACGTGTGTTGTATTTAGACCACTAACTTTCTTATGAAAACCTAATATCCAAATTCCTTGGCTATTTCTAAATACTCCACCAATGCTAGCTTTGTTAGTAGTTTGGTTGAAAGCTCCGTCTATATTAAGTTTAAAAACATTATCCTCTGGGGTTTTCCAGCCTATGGTTATAGTTTAGTACCTTCATGTCTAACCTCCTTTGAGGTTAGGAACACAAACTCTAAAAGACGAGCGTGAACAGTTTGATGGGAAATTTGCCTTACTAAATTGTTAACATTATTAAAATTACGGTTAAGCCAAAGATTCCACAAGGCTAAGGGTAAGTATTCCAACCAGTTGTAATAATTGCTGGCTAAATTAAAGACAATGTGTCTCAAGGTCTCAAGCCAATTAGTGGGATCATCAATAGTAAAAACATAGGGGGTAGTGTTCCAAAAAGATTTAGCAATGGGACACTGGATGAAAATATGAAACATAGTTTCACTTTCATTTTTACAGATTGGGCAGTTTACATCAATGTTCATTCCAATTTTGTTAAGGTAAAAACGAGTAGGAAGCCGATTATGATGACATTGCCACAAAAAGAATTTTATTTTGTTAAGAGTATTAAGATCCCAGATCCAATTAAAATCTTTATTTGTAGTATGAGTGTTATCTAATAAAGCATATGTTGAATTTAATTTGAAAATACCATTGCTAGTGGCTTTCCAAACCGGGTAATCCATATCATATCTTAGAGAGGAAGAGAGAGTCAATTGCATCTGAAGTCTAATATCATCAGGGATTTCAAAGGATAGTTTAGAAAAATCCCAGTTATCTTCATGAATGAAAAAAGCAATAGAAGCACTTGACTCTTGATAAGTAAGGGGGCCAATAAATTAACTTCTAAGGAATTTTCTATTAGGAAGCCAGTTTTGATTCCAAAAAGAAGTATGAAGGCCATTTCCAATTACCCAAAAGGTATTGTTATTGCAGAAATCCAAACATCTAGAAATGTTCTTCCAAGTAAAAGATGTTGATCTTGAAATGTTGGTGAGATATCTATTTCTAAGGGTGGTGGCCCAAAGAGAGGAATGATTGGTAAGGAATCTCCAAGTTAAAGAAGAGGTTATAGCCTGATTTTTAATTTTAGCTTTAACAATCGACAGGGCCACCTTGTTGCTTTGGTTTAGAGATCATATCCTATGATAGAAGATGGAGTTTTTTTATTATGAGTAGTAGAGCCCCAGAGAAAGTTCCTCTGAATTTTGTCTAGGGTTTTAAGCGTCTTAGAAGGTAAGACATGATATTGCATGATATGGTTGGGAATAGTATTAAGAGTCGATTTAATGAGGGTAGTTCTGCCTGCCAGAGTGAGAAAATTTAGTTTCTAATTTGCTAGTTTTGACTGGAGATTATCTATAAGAAATTGATAATCCGTATGTCTAGGAGAACGACTTAGGATGGGAAAGCCAAGATATTTACCAAAGGATTTCTTTATATTAATATTAAGAAGGGATCCTAGATGTTTAGCTAAGATAGGGTTAGTGTTATTTGAAAATAGGATCCTGGACTTGGCATTATTAACCTTCTCCCCAGAAAGTTCGCAAAATAAATTCAAGGTTGATTTAATAGCAAGGACAGATTTTTCATTTGCTTTAGCTATAAAAGTAAGGTCATCTGCAAATAGAAGATGGGAGATCTCTGGTCCTTTGGGGGATAGTTTAATGGGGTTCCAGAGAGTCAAGTCTACATTGTGGTTAACATAGATAGAAAGAAGTTCTAGACATAGAATAAAAATATAAGGGGACATAGGGTCTCCTTGTCTAATGCCTCTTGAAGGATTGAGAAATGGAGTTTTCTCACCATTTACTAATATTGAGATAGAGGAGGAAGTGATACCAGATAGGATTAGACTTGTAATTTTAGGAGGCAATTTGAAGAAGAGAAGCATTTGACGAATAAAAGACCACTCAATTCTGTCAAAAGCTTTTTCTAAGTCGATTTTGATGAGCATTTCCCCTTTTGAGCCCTTCATTTTAGTAAATTTGCTAACAATTTCCTGAATAATAATAGCATTATCCGATGCCCTTCTATTTTTTTTAGGAAACTTGTTTGACATGGATTAATTAAAGTATTCAAGAAGGGTTTAATCATGTTGGCAATAATTTCTGTAATAATTTTGTAAACAGTATTACAAAGACCAATAGGCCAAAAATTCTTTAAATGAACAACATTTTTAAATTTTGGAATTAGACATAAGTAAGTTGTATTAGCAAAATCAGGAATTTTACAAGATGAGAAAACCTGATGGCAAAAAGAAGTAATAGATTCTTCTAAAATGTTCCAATACTTTTGAAAGAAAAAAGGGTGAAGCCCATCTGGCCCTGGGGCTTTATAGGGTTTAAAGGAGAAGACTCCTTGTTTGATTTCAAAATCCTGAAGGGGTTTATCTAGACTAGAAAGGTCTGTCTTGGAGTACCAACTATTATTATGAGATATCAGAGTAAAAGAACTAGACACATGATTAGATGAGTATATAAGATTGAAGTAATCTGACACATGGTGTAAAATAGCTTGTTGATAAAAAATAAGGTTGCCACAGTCATCTTGAAAATGAGTAATGGAGTTCCTCCTTCTCCTATTGAGGGTTGAAACATGGAAAATTTTTGTGTTAGCATCTCATGAGTTTAGCCAGTTTATCCTAGATTTTAACCTCCAAAATTCCTCCTCATTTTTCATAATAATATTAAGATTTCCTAGTAATTGAGATTCCAAATCCCTTAAAAAGATGCTAGTAGGATAATTTACAGAAGATTGTATACCATTTAGCCTAGCAAGAATTTTCCTCTTCTCCTTAAAAATATTTCTAAAGACAGATTTGTTCCAGACTAGAATTTGCTCTTCAAATAACTTAGAAGCATCTTGAAAATTCCTCTCATTCCAGGCTAGTCTAATCATTTCTTTAAAGTCAGAATGAGACATCCACATGGTTTCTAATCTAAATGGCTTACTATTACTAGAAGGAGGTCTTTTATTAAGGCTAATAAGGATGGGATGATGATCAGAGTAGGTCTTAGGAAGATGAACTATAGAGGCATCTTTAAAAAGTGTAACCCACTCATTATTTGCTAAGCATCTATCCAATCTTTCTAAGATAAGACCAGAATTAGTTTTACTATGATTTGACCAAGTGAATCTTGGACCTTTAAACCCTAAATCCATCAGATTACAATAATTGATGCAATTCCAAAAGGTGTTAGCATTCTTATAATTAATAGGTCGACCACCAGATTTATCAGTTTGTTTTAGAATTTGGTTAAAATCCCCACTCACTAGCCATGGCCCCTTATAATTATCATATATAGTAGTTAGGGTTCTCCAAAGCAAATTACGGCTAGAACTTGAGGTATTAGCATAAACAGTAGAAAAAAGCCAAGGAAAATTAAAAGAAGAGTTGTGTACCTTAATTATTGCATGCACTTCATTACCATTAATATGAACATCAGTAATGGAAACCAAATCATTTTCCAAAGTAAGGCAATTCCACCAGAGCGACCCACACTTGGAGCCTCAGCATAATCAGTAAAGTCAAAACGAGCCCTAAGATCATGATGATCTTCCATTTTAGTCTCAAGCAAGGCAACCACCACTGGCCTATATACCTCTAGGATAATGTCAAAATATCTTTTGAATTCAGGATTATTAGCACCCCTTGCATTCCAAACGATAAGATTAAGTTGTCTATTCATATTTAAGTTAGGGTTTTCTATTATCATGCCATCCTCTTCAGAATTAATCCGAAGTGTTGGGTTTAGTACCACTGCGTACTTTCCCACTAGCTTGTTGGCTGGAGCCCTTACATCCAAGGAACATTTGAAGAGTGAGTGATGGGTCGTGAAGATTACCTTCTTGTCCTGCCTTTCTTTGAATAGAAAGATTACTATTTCTTTTAGGTTTAGAAATTTTATGCGACTCTCCCTCCCTCTTAATGCGATTTGTTGCTCCAGTGGCCCCCTCCTGTCTTTGTCGTCTTGTGCGAGTGGATTGGGAAGGTGTTCTGGAGAGGGGAGGAGGAGCTGGTGGTGGGGGAATGTCCATTGGCATGTGAGGGACTTGAGGTGGCATCACATTTTGTAAGTTCTAATTCATTGGGAGAGGTTGGTTTCCCAAGTTGTTCAATGGATGATGCACCTGGAGTGGTTGATTTTGAAGCAAGTCCCATGCTGTGAATATGGGTACTTGAGGTGGCAACACTCGAGGAGGAAAGAAAGGGAGATCGTTCAAAGCATAATCCATTTGATTCATTCCATTCATAAGATGTGGCCACGTTGCATTCATATAATTTTGCATTGTCAGATGCATACCTTCGCTTACAACTAGAGCAAGATACGATGGGTCTTGAATGACTACATGTGCTTGTTGTCCTAGGATGGTGATCGGCACTGTTAAAGCTTGTCCCCACATTGTTGATTCCAACCAAGATTGAGGAACTCGATTTTGTGGAGGAGGGACAGTAAAAATTAAAGGTTGAATCATAGGTGGAGGAGGTGGATAATTTTGATTGTTTTGATTCATTTTGTGGATCCTTTTCCTCCGATGTTTTACCAATAATTTTTGTATCTTGAATCTCTCCTTTGCTCGTGAGAGGGAGTTTGGATTGTTCATATGCAGTGCTTTGAAATAAATAGATAGAAGGGTTTTCCAAGGTAGTAATTTCAGTTTTAGGATTATGATTATATTCATTAGAGGAATGCGTGTTTGAATGAACAAAGCTTTGCATGGGAATAGAAGAAAAATTTTCGTCAGTGTCAATATTAATATCTGCCGAGGGAGTAGTCTCATGCAGATTGGTGTCAGTATAGTTGAGAGTGTTTGAATGAGGGATAGTGGTCTTATGGGGAGGTGTGTTAGGAAGGGAATTTTGGAAGGATATAGGGTTGTCCATTTGTGTTTGTCCGATCATAGAAGGGAGGGTTGTCCTGACACACTATTGCCAACATGGACATTAATGGGATTGACTACCTTTTGACCAAGCATTGAGTGTATCGATTCTTGCATGGCCAGCTTTGTTGAGAACTGCTAAGAGTTAGAATTATCAGTAATATTAATCAAACTTTGAGTATGAGAAAGTAAAGGACTAAAGCTATTTGAAACTTTTTTAGGGTAGTTAACAATATCTTTTTTTTGATAAAATTTTTTGTTAGAGACATTAAGGTTAGAAAACTTACCTGGAAGATCTGACTTGTCATGCTTTGATGAGGAAGCTTGAACATACTTTTTTGAATGGATTATATTACTAGGAGAGTATATTTTATGGATGTCACTTTTTTTTTTTTTTGAGAAGGTTACCGCATGCCATTCATCCTCCCCCTCTTTTGTTTTTAGTTTGAGTTGGGGTAAAGGGTTATTAGGACTAGTTTAGGATTAGTTTCATGTTGGACAAAAGGGCAAGTATCTTGAAGATGGCTTAATCGACCACAAACTTTGCACAAGATATTTTCTCCTTCATAGATAATTTTCTGTTTATGATGCTCAATAAAAATGTAGCTCCTTACAGGGGTGTCTACAAGGACTTCAATGCAAATACGTGCATATCTGGCCCTTATTTTTGTAGACGTTTTAAAATCAACTTTGAGTAATTTTCCCAATGAGGTGCCAATTTTCTTCAGTACACCTTCATCGAAAAATTCTGTAGGCAAATTTGGTAATCGTATCCATATAGCTGTTGATAAAAGCTTGGCATCAGTAGCTACAAAATTAGGTTCCCAACATCTGATTGAAAGAAAGAAGCCATTGACAAACCAAGGACCATCAGTGAGAACTTTATGTAAGCTATCATGTCTTGTAAATTTTGCTACGTAAAAATCTTCCCCTAGATCAATCAAGGGAAATTCTTCAGTAAGTTGCCATAATGATTTCAATTTTTCGTAGAGATATTGATGATGTAAACGTTTTCCCAGGAGCTTAATTATGACTGAATTTAATCACGGAGCATAAATACGCTGTTTTTCATCCTGTGAAAAGGAGATGTGATCAAGTAAATTATCTTCAAGCATAGGTTGATTTTGCATGGTAAGAGCGGATAGAGGATTATGTAGAATAGTAGGTGCATTGGAACTTTGCGATGTGGTTGAAGACAATAACTTTTTGAAATATGTTGGCTTGTCAGCCTGCATTGAATTTTGATTTATGGAGTTGATTGGCTTATCAGGTGGTTTTGGATCGATTGAATGAAGCTCTGAAAGAGTTTCATTGATGTCTAGATCCATGTGAAAAAAAGAAGAAGAAGAGGAGTAATGAGCTAAGAAAGAGGAAAGGTTTTAGAGAGAAGGGGGAGAAATCCTAGCATCCACACTCACACTTTTCTTTTTTTAAACATTGTGCGAAAATTTGAATTAGAGTCCTGATTTATCTGAATTTGTGTCATGTGAGGTGAATTTGTGAGAAAACTTCCCTTTAAAAAGCCTTTTTATTTTTGGAATTCAACCCCAAAACTCTAGTTACATGTGAAATTTTTTATTCATTATGCTAGAATCTTTAATAGTAACAGGGTATTAAACCCACAAAAGGATTAAGAGTTAATTACTTGGATGAAGTCACTTATATTTCTTATATATAAAGTCATCCAACTATTGGTTAGTATCTTATATGGTCATCTTAATTTTTAAGCCACAAAACTCACATGATTATCTTAAATGGCATATTAAGTTCTTTTTTTAATCAAAACACATTAAATGAACCACCTAAGCTCCAAATTCTGACCCAACCTCCATCAAAGAGCCACATTTTTGCCTACTTTATACTATTAAATTTATATTTATTGCAATTTTAAATAAATATAAAAAGTATACTTAACTTGTGCAATATGTATTTTTGATGTATATATTTCTTTTCAATCAAAATATGTGTACATTACAGATATAAGGTATTTTAAACTTATACACATGTATTCAAGTTATATTCAATTCAGCTGAAACTTATATACCGTATGTTTAGTAAATTTTATTAAATTCAAATTTTAAATATGCAAATAAATTATTGAGCAAAAAATTAAAAATTCACATTAAATTATTCAGACACATCATTTAAAAAAAAAAAGACTTATTACATTATATTTTAGTGACGAAAAGAAAGTCGAAGCAACTTCCATTAGAAGTCCTTCGTCTCACCTAACTCATTTCTTCCTTCCAATATCATTTAAAATTGCTCATAAAATCGGAGAAAGATACGTGAATATATACATGTTTATTGATTTTCTATAATTTTTTTAAAGTATTACACCTCTTCATTTTCTTTATTAAATTAAATATATAGTTGTACTAAGATAATGTGATTTATCATTAAAATTGCACAATTATTAGAATGTTATTGATATTTGGCCACAAATCGTGTAATTTGGTATTAGATTCTTCATATTTTGGGTGCTTTTGTGGACGGTTTTAGCATTAATATTAGTGGTTTTTTGCTTATATTGGATTTTTGACTGTGTAGGACTCAAGCAACATGAAGAACTGTTAAAGGTTGATGATTTGGAGTAAAATAAAGTGAATTGATGGTGAAATCAACCAACGAGGAGCCACGCCGTTAGTTGTCAATGCCTTGGATTAGTTGTGAATGAAATATGAAGACAAGAGGTCACGGCCCAGCCATTGTAAAGTCGTGATTCAGCCATGAAATTGAAAGCAGAATTTCCTAAACTTACGACCCAGGCATCGTAAGGCCATGATCCAGCCATGAGGAAAAAATTCTGGTGAAAAGTGGTGAGGGGCAAACTTGTCTACAAGTTTGACACGAGATTTATAAGGTTTTCTAACTTATTTTCAGCCCCTATCTTGACCTCGGAAAGCTAGACCACTATTGTTGAAGCACTTTCAAGCTTGAAAATACATCAAATCCATTAGAACTGAAGAATCAAAAGAGTTTTTCTCAACTTTTCTTATTCTCTTTTCGTATGGGTGTTGTTTTGACTATGAATTCATTATTGTTGTATACAATTATGAGTAGCTAAATTTCTACTCTAGGATTTAGATGAACCCATTATTAGGGTAGTTTTGAGTAACTCCAAATTAAATTGATACGATATTCTATTTATTTGGTTGTGTTTATATTGAATTCAATTGTTAGACCTGCAACTACTTTGCGTCCTTTTGCTTGAATGATCTTGGGAAAGACGTTTGGGTCATGGTCAGTCAAATAACAGTACTTCAAGTTATGATAAGGGATTATATAAGCTGATTTAGAGTCATTATAGGGATATCATGATTCGACTGTGGCCTGAAATTGGACAGTCCTTAATGGTCTTGATTATTTTGAAAAAAATAGTTTAAGAACAGTGTTGTTAGTAGTTGGGAAACTCTAGCGAACAAATTTAAGTTCAAGGTCAATAGAATAGTATTTCGAGCAAGTTTGGAGTGAATTCAGGACTAAACTAGTAACCTGGGGAATTCATTATCTTAGGCTTATTAACATCTGAAAGTTCAATTTTTATCGTTCTTACTTGATCTTAGTTAATTGTTAGTTAAATTAATAGTTCATTACTTGAAATATTATTGTTGAACTTTAAATTTTTGGCTATTAAAGTTACTAAAACTTGACATTGTTCCCTGTGGAATTCGACCTCAAATTTGTTAAACTGGATTATATTTGCAGCGACTGTTTATTCTTTTTAGGACAAGTTTTGGACGTGATCAGTTACCTTAAATATGGGGCTTAATATGTCACTTAAGATAATCAGGAGAGTTTAATAGCTTAAACAACTAGAATGACCATATAAGATATTAAGCAATAGTTGGATAACTTTATAAATAAAGAAACAAATATAAATGATTTTGGTAGGTTATTTTCAATACTTGGATGATCATCCAAGCTATTAACTCAAGATTAAACTATTGTTGCAAAAAATGAATAGTTAGAGTATAATTTTTGATGATTAGGGCAGACAAATCTTATCAGTCGACGAATATTATAATTGGACAAGAAGCAACAAGGTAAATAAAGTTGTCATGATTAGGTGGAATGGAAAGGAGAGAATAAAATTTTGATTTAAATATTGAATAAGTGTTTAATTTAATGTTTAGTATTATAGGTGCAGCAAATTCTCGACCACAAATTCAATAAGTCAACGAAGGTCACCATACGGTTGTACTTAATGGGACCATTAAAGGTGAATTCATGAATTAACTAGTCAATCCCTTTATATCTTTTTTCTTAGGAGTATATTTCACACGCGTTTCCAACGAGTAACATAATATTTTCCTCTTATTAATTTGTATTTAAAGTACTACTTAATAAAATAAATAGGTTATTAATTAAAGGAAGCTGCAATTTTAGTTTCTTTTCTCAAAATAAGAATCTTCTAACTCTTCATGTTTATTGTAATTTTCATCCTCCTTTCACAGTTTCATGAAAGCTCATAATTTTTGTTTCTAATGTTTAGAATAAAGTATCTTTCATTAGTTTTAACAATTTAGAATAAAGCACATCGGAAAAGGTTGTATAACACATTCCTGGTGCAATCATTTCTTGAACCTGCGTGAACGAAACTGGCCTTTAATTTTAAAATATTATTTGCAAGATTTAAATTGCAAAATCCTTCTAAAGAGTGCACATTCTCACATAAATACATTTGTCAATAGGATGTCATAAGTGGCGTAAGGATGACACAGTAATAATTTAAAAGAGAAAACTCACAAAAAAAAAAAAAACAGAAAAAGAAAAAGTAGGGAAATTATTAGAAGGTGGGCCAAATGGTGATCTGGGAAGGAATAGTCAAGAGCGTCCATAAAAGCAGATCAAAACAAAAGCCTTTCTCTTTCACTTTTCCATTTAACGACAAGTTTTGGACGATTACATGTGTGGGCCTGAGCCCCGTAGGTCCCCTCCTTTTGCGTCAATGAACTCTTGGTGTCTTCATTTGGTTATGCACTTCAATTTAGGGAGAAAAGGGTTGTTGAAAAATAAATGAAAAGTGTAAACTCTAAAATCATATGATAAAATGGCCAACCAACAATATATAAAATCTCCGAACAACAATATGCACTCGAAAACAATATGCATCTTACAGTCTCAATGTTTTGTCAATTATACCATTCATATTATCTTTATCTCGTTAAGCAAAGAGGTGAATGATATTTCTTTATGTAATTAGTACTTCATCCGGTCCACTTTATTTGATTTTTTGGTCTTTTTTGTTTGATCCAAAATAATTGATTTGTTCAAAGTTCAAGAAGCTTTTAAATGGTTCTTTCCTAATATACCATTGTCAATAAATGATCTAATTATATTTTTTAAAAGCCCTAACAGATTTCGATAAGTAAATTTGAAAGAAACAAAGGTTAATATAGTAAATGACCTTCTTAATTAATACTAAAAGGTGGATTTCTTAATCCGTGTGAAAACAACTAAAAAAATCAAATAATATGGATCGGAGGGAATAACAAGGAAAGGTATAAAAAAAAAGGTTTTTAAAAATTTTTTTTAAAAATTGGGTGGCAACTAACAACATCACAAAAGGGTAAATGAATCACTTTTGTCAAAGAAGATGAAATACAACATACAGTAAGGTACCGGGCATAAGGCTAGCAAAGTTGCAATTATATGTGAAATGAAAAGCTAAAGACGCATGCTAAGAAGCTTAGTTGACGTGTTAGAAAGGGTCAACTTTGTCTCAGTTTTCTAAACTCACTTGTTTGTTATCACATCTTTTTCTAGTCAATTTTGTTTCTCACTGTGATGGATACTACTGATTGACTTAAATTTTATTTGGAGAAGACTGCTGGGTCAACGTAACAATTGTGACAATTAAAACCGAAATGTTCTTTTGCTATAGTGATTTATTTCAAGGCACGAATACTTCTCTATGAGTTAACCGCTAGAAATTCATTTTTCCCGTTCATGTTTGGGTCACTCTAGACGTGTATTTCATATTATTTTGCTCATACGAACGACAAATTATCAATTATAATATGAATTAAAAAGAAAAAATTACTCTATAAGCTACCCTCGTCCTAGCCGAGGTTCTATCGGAAACAGTCTCTCCATTTTAATGGGGTAAGGTCTGCGTACATCTCACCTTCCCCAAACTCCACTTATAAGAAGCATCGGATATGATGTTGTTGAGCTACCCTCTGGCTTTTTTCTTTTTCCTTCCATATTTTGTCAGTTTTACTCTACTCTGCTTTCTCCTTTTCTTTTCCTCAATAAATTTAACGTCTTGGTTTTTGATTAGATGATATTTGAATCATTGATCATTCGATCATACTTGCACGCAGCAAAACAAAGACATGCTTAGCCGCCAATTGATCATGTGATTGGCTAATGGGATAGTCGCACGTGGAAATGTCACCCTTTATTTTTTTACTAAATTAAAATTTTCTGTCCTTAAAAAATGTCTGTAATATTCTTGGCACGCTTGTCTTTACACGTGTGGCACCATGTGAGTCATTGCCAAAGTATGAGTTTGCGGTTCGTCTTGTGGTGCCTTGGATTCGACCCACTGTATATTGAAGGTTCTCATGATTCTCAAGCACGTGACTTCGCATGTGAGTTTTGGTAGTTATGGATCATATCTGTACAAAGTAGTAGTTACTAGTTTACTGCTCCATATAAAGTAGTACTGTACAAGAAAACATTTACGTAATTCCAAAAACTGTTGTACAAAGTTTTTTTTTTTTAAATATAATTGTCAAATATCGGGAACTTACTGGTTCAATAAATCTAAATTTGTATTATGGCGGATGTATTGGGTGAAAAATTATCGAAATCTTGAGCAAGGGTGCAAGGCTCGATTCAAGTCGACCTTATGAGGCGAATCGACGAGGAGAGATGACATGACCCTCTGCTTCGGAAAGCCACCTGGGGAAGAAGTAAAATCGAGCCCAAAGTATAGAGCTCAGATGATCACCACAACCACATGGTCCCCCAACAAGTATGACACCTCGTCAAAACGAGGCTTGGTCTCTGTAACCGCCGACCGTTATCGAGGCATTTAAGAAGAAGATCGTGGGCTGACCATGATCTACTGCAGAGTAATGGTCATAGAATCATGATTATTATGGCTGTACGTCGCTTTTCTTGTCAACTATAAATAGGATTCATTTGTAACCAAGGAAATCATCCAAAAATACAACATTTGACTTATATTCTTTCTCTAACCTTTGTCTCGTTTTACATGCATTACAGCTTGTTTATTTCTTGCCTCATTTAAATTTCATCTCAACTCGATCATAACTTTGATACAAGTAAATTATCAATCAACCCCAAAACAAATACGATTTGTTGTCCTATCTCGATTTAGACCAACATAGCGGATCATTAATGAGACACGAGTTTTTCAGTTTTTAGAAATTGAACCCAAAATCTGATTAAAGCTGTTGACTCAAGAATTTGGCAGCTTATTTTTGAGTTTGCATTATTTGGGATGCACATTTCAAAAACTGCTACGGAAAATTGCTCGGATTCAACCACAAACAAATAATCTTAGCTCGAATACATTGAATCTGAATTTTAATTTATTCTTTCTTTCTTGAATTTAAACTTGGACGCCTGAGAGCTTCGAAATTCTGAATGATCTGTTCTTTATAGTTACATTTTCCCTTTAACTTTAAGAATTGATTCATGTGTTGTGAAAGAGATCTAATAAATTGTATTTAAGACACTACTAGAAAAATACAATTTAGGGAGGGAAGGGTAGAGACGGCTAACCATCCATATTTGATTAGAGACGGCCAGTCGCCCGTATACTTCTGACAACTTAAGAAATTTCAAAGGCTAGAGACGGCTAGCTGTCCCTATTTTCTTAGAGACGGCTAGCCGTTAAATAAAAAATCAAAATATCTAGAGACGGAACCGTCTCTACAACTGCATTATTTTTCAGCAACAGATCCAAGCAAAAACGAGCATAACCTCATTTCATCAAAATCCCCAAAAACGAAAACAACCCTATTTCTTCAAAATCCCCAAAAATGAAAACAACCCTATTTTTTCAAAATCCCCAATTTTTCAAAATCCCCATTTCTTCAAAGACCAATCCGTCACCACCATCATACAAATCTGTAAGTTTGTTAATTTTTTTTTCTTTTTTCGGTAATTTAAGTTCCAAACGGGTTACTTATGTTTTTTTTTTTTTTTTCAAAATTTCAGTTGGAGCGGATTAAGGTAGCGGCTCCAAGGTTAATTTCAGTTCCAAAAGAGGTATTTTTTTGGCATTTTTCAAATTTTTTTTTTGGGTTAATTTTTCCTTGTTTATGTGAGAAATCCCCATTAATTGGTTTAAAGTATTTTAGTATTTAGAGAATATAGTAAATAATTTTAGTGTTTAGAGAATATAGTAAATCCCCATTAATTTTAGTATTTAAAGTATTTTATGTGTTTAGAGAATATAGTATTTTAGGTTGTTGTATTTGTGTATGGGCATAAATCAGCTTAGGATCACAAATCAAATTTAGAGTTGGAATACAAGCAAAACTTCGTATTAAAGTTAATAAAATGCCAAGAGTAAGCGTAAAATGCAAGGAAATAATTTGGTTTAAATATATTGTAGTGAGTACAAATTTTGCCAGAGTTTCCGTAAGTAATCGTGTATCTCAACAATGTAAAATGAAGTGCTATATATGGATACAAGAACCTAGCTCACGTTTTCCACGTCTGGTGGTGCTTAACCCACGTTATGGATGCTCATTAATGGGGATAATGGGTTGAAGTAGTGGGCTGCAAAGTCGCTTGGGCTCGAGGCGCTTCATCGAGGTCCATGTACATGACCTCGGTGATAAGGCCTTGCTATTCGACCGAGGTGAATGTCGCCGAAGCTCAGCTTACGGCTCACCTTCGGCGCCGACCTCGGTGTCTGACTTCGGCAATCAACTCATTTGCTTCGGTTACTAACTTGTCATCACACGCTCTGTTGCTATCAGATCATGCTGACGAGGCGACTTATAGCGAGCCGATTTCTACCCAATACAATTTGTATGATGGTTTTTTAGAGAATATAGTAAAGAAAATAAGAGGAAAAATGTGAAATCTCCAAATCAAGTAGTTAGGTCCTTGAAAAAAATTAACCTTGCTCAAAACAAATATGTATTGACTAACTATAAGCATGTGTATATACATTTCATGAATTGAACCATTAAACATAAATAAAAATTGAATCTTGATGTAAAATGTAAAAGGGGTTTGAAATTAGGTGATAAATTAACACATATATATCCGAATTGTGAGCTTAATTATTTCATTGTATGAAATAATATAAATATGTTAGAATGGTTGGAATTTTTTCTGAATATTTCATTATGTGTTATTTGTGTAGATGGAATGTCATTATGAAAATCGTAGTTGGATGTATAATAGGAATAACCCGGGACGTCGGGGGTTGAGGAAATTTTTTATAGATGGGGTTGCAGAGTTTGTTGCCAAAGCTAAAATACTTCCTGAATATATAAGGGAGGGGAATATCAAATGTCCTTATTTGGATTGCAAATGTTGTGATGTGAAAAGCCTAAAAGAGGTTGTAATGCATCTTTATACTGAAGGTTTTATGTCAAATTATTTTGTATGGACTGCACATGGAGAGTTTGATCCTAGTGTTAATATAGAGAATGTATATGTCGATGCGAGTAGTTCGTATGTTGACAATGAGCCTCGTAATAATTAAATGCATGAAATGATTAATGATGCATTCAGGATGTTCCACGAGAAACTATCCCAACCAAATGTTGGACATTTTCCAAACGATGAGGCCAAACTCTTCTATGAACAGTTGAAAGAAGCTAGTCGCCCATTTTTTGAGGGGTCAACACATTCTAAGTTGTCGGTTGCAGTTAGATTGTTAAGTATAAAATCAGATTACAATATCTCTCAAGCAGGCATTGATGAGATAATTGGGCTTATGAATGAACTTAATCCGGCTAACTTGGAGTTACATGTATTGTACTACGATACAAAGAAATTGGTTTCCAAGTTAGGTTTTTCTTCTGAGAGAATTCATTATTTTAGAAAAGGTTGCATGTTATTCTATAAGGAAGATAAGGATAGGGTTCATTGTAAATTTTGTGGGGAGGCTCGATATAAGCTAATAAAAAATGAAAAGGATAAAAAGGTCCTAGTTAAGGCGATTTATTACTTTCCCCTTATTCCTCGGTTGAAAAGGTTGAATGCATCGATGAGCTCTGCTCCTCATATGCGATGGCACCATGAACACACAAAACAATCTAGAATTCTAAGTCATCCTTCTGATGGTGAAGCATGGAAACACTTTGATAGGGTGTATCCGGTATTTGCTATTGAACCTAGAAATATTAGGTTGGGTTTAAATTATGATGGTTTCACTCCATTTTGCAGTCTCTGCCACACCGTATTCTTGTTGGCCCGTATTTTTCACCCCGTATAATCTTCCACCTGAATTGTGTATGACAAGTCCATACAATTTTCTGACTTGCATTATTCCGGGTCCACACAACCCAAAAGGCTGGATTGATATATTCTCGCAGCCCTTGATTGATAAATTTAAAATTTTGTGGCATGAAGGTGTAGAAATATATGATTGCTCCCTTAAGGAAAACTTTATGTTGCATGCTTCTTTGATGTGGACTATAAATGATTTTTTTGTTTATGGAATGCTGTCTGGTTGGTCCACTGCTGGTAAGTTTTTTTGCCCTTGCTGTATGGAGGACACAAAAGCTTTTTATTTGAAAAATAGAGGAAAGAAAATATGGTTCGACTGTCAACGTCAATTCTTGCCAGATGATCATCCGTTTAGGAGAAACACTAGTGCATTTATGAAAGCGCAAAAAGACTTTGATGACCCTCCATGAAGGTTGTCTGGTCATGAAATTTAGGATAGGGTGAAGGGGTATAATCGATACATGTATGACAAAAGAACACATAATAACACAATACTTATGGAAATACACTGATTTTGCAGACATAAGTATTGCCTAAAGAATACAGTGATTAGTAGTTAAAGGCTTTCTAATTGGTTTCAGTATTTGGGGCAAAAGCTTCTATGTAGCAACTTGGTTAATTTGTAGATGTAAAATAATATAGCTATACAATAGGCATACCATAAAAATAAAAGTCGTACAATAGCCATATAATAGAAACAATAGTCATACAATAGCAATACAATACACCTATATAATCGATACAATTATAAAAATATCCCAGACATATTGTTCATGCCACCCAAATTTACCTTTGTGTTATCATCTCCATAGTTTTTAGCCTACAAAATAGGAAGTTTTTTACCACTTTATTTTATTTTATTTTCTTTCACTATATACTTTTTTACCTTCTACTATATTTTGTAGCATGTACTATGAATGTTGCTATTTTTTGTAAGTTATTAAAATATCTCTATATCTGTAAAAAAATTCATAAAGCTATAATGTGTGTAATTTTTCCTTAATAAGTTTAAGTTTAAACTGGACGTTTAAGAATTAATCCTACTTTATTGCACCACCAAGTGAAATTAAGACATCAGTAGTTAACAAAGAAAGAAAATACTTCCCATTAGCAAGTCAATGTATTTTTCGTACATTGCAAGAATATGGTGAGATGAATCCGATATATTTATTTTTAACAATAATTTAAAATTTAAATTTTTGGAATAAAGAAAATTTTCAATGCTAGCTCAGTTTAGTGTTCCAGGTCAGTGCTAACTCAAACGGCTAGCTCATCACTGCTCAATAGATAGGAAGTGATTCCTCATTTTTTGAGTCATATAAGTTGCCAACGTAAATCGATCAGCTTAATAAATACAGATGCTTAAAAAAGAAAAGAAAAGAAAAGGGCGCGGACTCTTTCACATGTGCTATAGCTCTTCATTCCTTTTCATCATTGTTTTCTTAAATTTATGAAGGATCAGATGTTAAAGGAGTGTTTTCTTAAAATAATGATTACTGAATAAAACTGTCGTTATTATATATATATATATATATATATATATATATATATATATATATATATATATATATATATATATATATATATTTTAAAAAGATGTTAAAGGGGCAACAAAATTAAAAGTAACTTGATTGCACAAGTTAATTTAATAATTCTTAGAAATTATTTTCTTTCTGTTGACTTGTTCGTACTTTCAGCCAATCAGGACATGTCACCTAGAAAAATTGAAATCGTAGGCTCTTTTTTTTTTTCCCCGTGTGTGCCTAGGAGTAGTAAAGAAAATAAGCAGATGGCTTAGTGGGGAGAAAACTGAAAGTGGGATGCTTTTTCCCTTTTGATTCTTAATAAGACAAGAAATTACGTAATTAAATTGAAACGCATGATGAAGAGTGGTATTGGGATCGGTATTTAATTGGGACTATTAAGAGGAAAAGGAAGTGACGCTATTATTTAATTTCGTGAGAATGACTGTTTCATTTTATTTATGTTCTTCAAAGATTTTGGTCCTACACTGTCTGCCAAGTATTTTTTTTCTCTTTCTTAATTCAAAAAAAACGGTTTTCTCCCCCAACTAAATAGATAAGACACTTTATTTTCATTAATTTCTTTTTTTTTTTCCTCGTGAAATACGACATATTATACAGATTAGACTAAGTAGTGGTTCATATACAGACAACATTGCTCATATATTGGAGCATCACAGTTTAACTGTTACCTTAGTTGTTGTATTAATTTGTTATCAGTACTTTGGTTGTAATGAAGTTTAGAAAGCACAACTACTATGTTTCGGTCCAACTGTAAAGTTGAATCTCCCATCCAACTGTAAAATTGGTTCTTCCATTAAAATCATTTTCCATATGGTGTTAATCAGGCCCTCTCTAGTCATATATGTACTCCATATACGATATTGTAGCTAAAGTTTGTTTAATTTATAGTGCACATAAATTAAATTCGACTAAATACGTTACTGGTTTAAATATAATCATTTAACTTTTTTGATCGTGTATGTCATATATAGTACTACCTCCGTTCCAAAATAGTTGTCATAGTTTCCTTATTAGTCCGTTCTAAAAAGAATGACACAACTCTAAATTTGGAAATATTTTTGAGTTGAAACTACTACAACTTTAATGAAATGATTTATAGCAACATATTTATGTATGACTTATTTTGGACCACAAGTTTCAAAAGTCTTACCCTATTTTTTAAACTCCGCTCCAAGTCAAACTATGACAACCATTTTGGAACGGAGAAAGTACATTAAAGCATGAAAAGAAAAAGATTCACTTGAGTTACAGTACTCTAAAAGGTTAAGTGTCTTATGAGCTGTTGACAGTGCGCATTGGAGAACTATCGGGATAGTTTGATTAACGGGTCTAAAAAATTCATGGTTTGGTTAATTATGAAACAAAATCGAAGTTCATGAGTACTTTTTATTGTGTCACTCACATTAATTTATGAGACCAATATGTTGAGAAAACCAAATAAATATATAAAATGGGTATGACATAAGTGGAATTTATACTAAATCAGATATCTAAAAGTAGTCACACATCCTGGTTTCAAGATTTTATGCCTTTCAGCTAAAAGTAGTACTTACACCTCCGGGTTTTAAGATTTTAAGCTTTTCTGCTTGTTACTTAGTGGTTAAGGTGAAATTCTAGCAAGTATATCTAATTACTTAAACAAGTTAAAAAATAATTGTCTATGATGTTCATTTTGGTTCCTAGCTAGGCTTTAAAACTAGGTCATTGGAGGAAAAGATTGATTTATTTTATGGATGAGGGTTACACTAGGGTTTTAAAAAAGATTTTGGAATAATATATTAATCAGTACTAATAAAGATGGTTCCTAGGGATTGCAAGGAGGAATATAATGCATAAATTCAAGAGAATTTACCAAGCACGTTATGAGGAATCCGATGATGAAGCATGAAGAGAATGACACCAAAAAAACACACTCTTTCAAGAAACTGTTCAAAATTAGTATACTAATTAATGTACATTACGAGTTTCAACATTGTCGAATTCAAGATATCAATCTATTAGTAGATGCTTAATTCATTCAAACAGAAATCTCCGTGAAGATGTAGAGTGATTTGCTTGTGATGTTGATAGTCATATGCCCATTTGTTGCTTAAACAATTAAACAAGTCCAAATAAGAGTGTCCACATCAATTTCCAAATTTCTTTTTGCCGATAATGAAACAAACATCAATCTTTAAGAGTCGTGGTTTTTCCAATTTCAAGAAGTCAAGAGAGTCACAACTCACAAGTATATATTGTATGATTAATATAGAGAGCTAGACTTGTCGTGGTTTTGAAGTAATACTAAAAAAATTAGTAGTTGATGAAGACTTCCTTATTCGTGTCGTCCTTAAAATGATATAGTGAACTTTATAAAAGGAAATAATTAGCTTTAAGAATAGTGAACTTTATAAAAACACAATCGCTCTACAAATTGCACAGTAGAATTACCGTTCTTTAGTTACAAAAGCAAAAAATGATTTTTACATATCATGTCGTCGAATCCAGAATTATTTGATGGCCAATCTTGGTACAATAAAAAAGTTTGATAAATTTCAGAAAGGTTAATACTCTTGCTAGCTTTTTCTTTCTTCATTACTTCATATTATAAAGATCAATGCTCTTGCATTGTACTATTCCCTAATTAATGGAGTGCTATTCCCTAATTAAAGGGGAGTAAGATATATTTTATGCAAACAAGAAAAATATCCATGAGGGAATATGAGAGGAGAAACAAGACAAGGAGGAAGAGGTTTGTTTCTTGGAATGAGATAGAAGGGAGACAATAAGATGAGAATAATTATAAGATAAAAAATGAAATTTTGAGAAGAGGGAATAAAAAGGGTGTGCCATAGAAAAGACAGGGAGCGTCCGACAAAGATTTTAGCAGTACGGACCAGACATCCCCATTCCTTAGCCACCCCCTATTACCTAACATATACTCTATTCTAGTAGTAGTAGTAGTATATAATTGTTCACTCACCCCCACAAATTTAATCCATTTCCTCGTCACTCTCTCTGGATTTAAGGATGGTTTTGTTTGTTAGCTAAATTAAAATAAGTTACATTAGAGAATCAGAGAATGTTTTTTTTTTTTTTTTATAACAATCTAATGTGTTACTGGCTAACTTAATCTAAAGGGATAATCACAAATATATACACTCCTAACACCAAAATTACAAAAAATAACAACATTATTCCAATTTACATAAAATACCAACATTTCTTTACACATTATATACAAAACCAACAAAATTAACAAATTAGGGTTCCTCCTTCTTCCTACTGCCCCCTCCCCAAACTACCACCACCCCAAGCGGCGGCGCCGCCTAGTCACCGCCGGCCACCCACCAGATTTTTTTTTTCCATCTAAAATATGAAATACACATATAAACATTGATTTCTCTTTGAAAATACACTTGCAACATACATATAAACAAAAAATACATGTAAATACACAAAAAAAATATTTTACACTAGACACACACATACATACAAGGATCTACGGATCTACAAATTAAACATACAAATTTATGTATATCATACATACACTTGACATATACACAAAAACAAACACAAAACATACAATAGATGCTCAGATATACATGTTCATACAGTAACATACACGTTTATACACTTGTGTGCTGAAAAACATTACATGTATATACACGAACATACAGATATATACATCTGCATCTGAATATCTGAATATGTATATTCAAAATCAAAAAAGAAGAAGGAGGAGAAGCAGATCTGAAGAATATATAAAATATACATATATATACATAAAATACACACATATACACATACAAAATGAAACAAAAAAAGGAAAAAGAAGAGAAGATCGAGAAACAGCAGGCTCTAGTCTCGCCGGAGATATAGTAGCAGCAGCGGCGGCGGAGAGCAACGGAGGGTGGGGAACGACAGGAGGTGGGTGGGTGGGAGAGATGATGGGTGGAGGAGAGGAGAGAAAGAGAGAGGGAGAAGTTAGGGATTTGGATTAGAGAGAGAAAGGAAAATGATAAAATGGTATGTTTTGTAAAATTCATACAAATATCGTTATGTTGTGTAATTTCTTAATAATATCGGTATTTATTGTAATTTCACTGTTTAATGCATCAATTAGCGTAAAAATGTCTAATCTAAATTCATACTGACAAAATTTATAAAATTGCACAAGACATGTAAAAGGGAGAGTGCTTGCTAATCAAGTATTTCTTATGGAGTACTAATATTTATGGCCCTAACTCAAGACTTCCAATTAAGAATAAAAATATATCATCAATCTCACCACACCTTATAGTGATGAACAGAAAATCGTATTCTAGGGCAAAATCATATTAGAAGTATAAAGAGAATCTAGAAAAAGTTATAGTATTTTTAACCATATATACCTAGTGACCTAATGTTATTTATATGTTGTTCCCACGATTAGGCAGATTATTAGTCATATGAAGATTACAAAACCGAAATTTTTAGCTCATCCGCGAGCCAAATGTAAAACCAATGTTGATTTCAGCGAAAAGTATGTGAAATTTTTTGTATATAAAACAAACAGCATATATATACATGCATCTTGGTAATTGTGATCATTTCATTCCCTTGTCTTGACAAAGGTTAGGCATATTGTATATCTCAAAACCCTAGATTTTGACTACTTGAAAATTTGTGTTGATTCTTGTTTCTTGTCATCTTCATGGTTGCTGATGGGCTTAACGTTAACGGTTACAGCAAGCTTACAAAACATTATGGCCAAAAATTATGGTTACAGAACATGATGACACCAGGCAAGGTTTTAATATGGTGAAAGCACATGTTTTCGGAAATTGGTTGTTTGATGTAAAATATGATTTTTTTCTTAAAATAAATTGTACCTATTAATTACTCCCTCCAGTCCATTTTAAGTGTATTCTTTAATATGTGCACACCCTTAAGAAATGTAATAGATTTTAATAATTACATTTAATTGATTGGTCATGTGATTATAGTGCCCTTTATCTCTCTTTAATTTAATTTAAATTAAAATAAATACTATTGAGATAAGCATGGATAAATTTGAAAAAATAATATATTTTTGTACCTTGGTACTTATTTTGTATTTTTTAAAAAAAAGTTAAAATGACACTTAAATTGGCCGGAGAGATTATATATTAGAGAATGAGGAAAGGATAAGTGTAAACGTACGGGATAGTATATTGAGTCATACTATTAAGTTTGTGAAAGACTTCCATTGATACTTACACTAACCACAATCAGACCTTTATATATATAATGATGTCGTTTATTCCCCATAATTTTTGTGCTATAATAAACTGTTGTTATAAAGAATATAGTATATTATTAACATAATATGAAAATTGGTTAAAAATACAACTTAACTATTATAGTAAAGTTATTGATAAAAATTATTGTTATAAAGATGTGTGACGATAAGTTTTTGAGGTGATTTTTCAGATTACTTGATACATACAACTAGGCACTTGTAATTACTGTCCCCGACGTCATTAGAAGTCTTACTATTAAGTGATAATAATCACAGGGCAGACGTAATTTCCACTTCAGCTGCTTGTACGCTGATGCAGTAATTGTTTGCAGAGCATGTATATATTTCAAAGAAGATCGTCTCATTGGGTGGGACCTGCCGAAGTTAGTTGTTACATTTAAATTGCCATTGTTAATTTTCTTATTATCCGTTTTTGCAAAAAGAAGCACAATTTTATAAGAAATTTTCCTCATAACATTTTCCAATAATTTTTTAAAAAAGGGTATATTATAATAGCTCCGGAAAAAAAATAAATTTGACGTTCAAAAGAGTTCGGACGAAATTTTTTATACATTGATATTTGATTTAACTTTCTTTTTGGTATGTGAAATATATACTATACATGTTAATTTTTGGCTTTGCCTCTTTTCTTTTTCCCCTTAAAATGTCGGTGCAATATGACTTTACGAAAGATAACTTTCCCATGAATGCAATACCATAACAGCAGTTATGCACGTATTTAAGATATTTTGATTTGTATAAACTAAAAGGGAAAAGTAATAAAAGAAATCGGGCTAATTTTAGTATATGTAATGAATTATTATGAGTCATTTTCAACGAAAATAAGGACCTAATACTATTTAGCAGAATTAATAAATACGAATAAGACCCTTTAAAGTATAAATTTACTCCTAGCTATATCTAAGATAAAATTCGGTAATATACGTTATATAGTAACAGTGTGAGTCTGGGGGGTGGTATATGTCTACGTGAAGTTTTCGTGTTGTTGCATATTACTTATAGAAGTCAATAATGTTCTTAAATCTCTTTATCATTTTAGGCTAAATAGTTTAGAAAAGATTTCAATACAGTTAAAATATCTTACTCCTATTAACCAATTCGAACTGTTAACACAACAATGGAAAAAAGGAGCAAAATTTAGCATTACAATAGTATAAATTTGATTTACAATTATTTTATATTATGAATTCACCTTAATAATAATTACTATTATGACGGGTTAAAATAAATTAAAATTGTAAAAGATTTATTACACTATCAATGTATATATGGTAAATAATCCATCATTGTATACCTCTTGGTGTGCAAGAATCATATATTATTTACTATTTAAGTTATATATGTAGAGACAATATAATGAACTTCATTACAACATCAATATAATTAACCTGTTACATCATGTTACTTACATTTATTTTAGCTTACCAATCAATTGTTAGGGGTATTTAACTAATGTTACCTACAATTATCTTCTAAAAATATACATGATTATATGAATACATGGTACACCTTTTGTGTAAATAACTTTAGCCCATATATTTAACCGGATGAAATTATGGTGCACTAGCAGCCATACTAATAGAGCTCATCACTTGCTTTTCTTTCAGCTTTTTTACTTGATGATGAGAATAGCTATCACCTTTTGATAAAGCAAAAGCAAGAGAAAGTAAAGAAGGAAAGGGAAAACATAAAGGGGGAGGGGAAAAATAAATAAAGGAAAGCTAATAGTAATAAAGAAAGGAGAGAAAGAAAGGGATACAAAGACAAAAGGTTCTCAAAACCCCATGATTCAAAATTCTCTTTCTTCTCTCTCTTTCTCTCTCTCTACTTATTCTCTTACTATAGCTACTAGTCTTTTATGTGTTCCTTTCTTTTCCTCTACTTAATTAAGAGTAGAAAGACCTCTCAAAGTTTCTCCAAAAACAACAAGCCTTGTTTGGGAACTTGAGGAAAAGTAAATTGGAAAGGAAAGAGAAAGGAAGCAGCTAACAGCTACTAGTTAGTTCATATCTTGTATTTTGTAGAGAAATGAATAGAGGTCATGTTATGCAGAAATCACCAGTACAACAAATGATGGGTGGAAGCCCTAACTGGTGGAACATGATCAATAACATGAGGCCTCCTATTATATCCCATCATCATCAACAAGAAACTGCAGCTCATCACCATGTTCCTTCTAATTTCTTGGCTCCTAACAATAATCTTGTTCCTCATTTCTCTACTCCAACAGTGCCACCTTCATCTTCTTCACTGCATGACATGTCATCTACTACTAATTCATGGAATGATCATAACCAAGATCAGCTTCCTGAATCATGGAGCCAATTACTTCTGTAAATCTCTCTCTCCCTATCTCTCTATATGCAGTACCATTAATTAGTGTAAGTTTGTTTAAGTAAGAAGAATGTCTTGATATACTCACGGTTTTCATGCAAGCTAGTGTTGAGTTGTTTGACCATCTAATCTAAAATTTTAAACAGTTAGAAGGAGCATAGTTGTATTTATTTAATTATGTTTTTAATTGTAAGAACATATTATTGAACATTTTGAAACTGATCTTGATTTTCACTTTACTATAAACTTCTTTATGGAAGCAAATTTAAGAAAACTTTTCTGATCTGGAAGTTGAAACAGTTATCAAATGCTTTCTCAAAATTGCTCTTTCTTTTTCTGAAAGGAAATATATTTGGGATTTCCTTTTCTTTTTATCTCTTTTGGTAAGTTTTCTCCTTTTTTTAAAAAAAAAATTTGAAATTTTATTGTTGTACAAGTAAAAGTATTCCTTCAGTATGTTCTTGACAAGTTGATTACCTCTCACAGCTTATGTTTCTGAAATACTAAACTATAACCCTTTGGATTTTAATAGAGGTGGCTTGGTAGGGGAGGAAGACAAATCATCAATTCTGAGCAATATGCAGCAGGTCAAGAAGTTGGAGAATAATTGGGAAGAACAGTTCCTAAGCCAGGCTTCAAATGATTCTGTTGTAGATATAAAGCAAAAAAACCTATTAGTAGCAAATAGCTATATGTATGAACATGGCAATAATGTGGACAGCTTCCATCAGCAGACAGAATTAGCTGCTAAACCTACTTGGTCACAGATGATGCCAGGCCCAGTCTCATCTCCTAAGTCATGTGTTACAACTTTGAGCAGTAACATGCTGGATTTTTCTAACAAGAAATCTGATGCAAGACATCCTCCTCCAGATCATTCATCTGAGGTACGAATAGAGGCGATTCCAAAATTTAAACTTAATCGATTTAACCTTTAATTAACTTTCTCATATTGAGTCTGAATCCTTTTCACTTTTGAAGAAATGATTCTTTTTCCAACTTAATTGTATTTCAGCAATTATTATTTCTTGCTTTATGGAGATATACTAGGATTTAGTTTGAGATGATTAATGGAGGTTAAGGGAGACTAATTTTTCTTTTCTTGTCTTTTTGTTAAAAGTGTAACAGCAGAGTTACTGGTGGGGCACCTAATAAGAAGGCTAGGGTTCAACCATCAACAACTCAATCTACCTTCAAGGTAAATAATAGACCAATTTATCCCACTTTAAGACTTACTTTTCATCTTCAGCTAGCTGATTAAGTAATATTACCCCTTCTATTCCAAGTGTAGCTAATCAATATCTATCTCTTTCCCATTTTTGTCACAACACTGTTGTCTTTCTTGATTGTCTTACTTCAAACATTTTGATTCTTTTCCTTACAAGTATCTTCATAATCTCCTACCTCTTTTACATCCACATGAAAAGATACAAAAAATCTATCATCTTTGTTATCTGATCCCATCCATGTAAATAATTTTGCTGTTTGAAAACAGGTGAGAAAGGAAAAATTGGGGGACAGAATAACAGCCCTTCACCAACTAGTTTCCCCATTTGGGAAGGTAAGCTTTAAGCAATTAATTAATTAATTAACAGGACTAATTCATTAATGACCTAAGTAGTTTAATATCCTCTTAAGTGTGGAATAATCACACAATAATATGTATTGTCAGCTTTAAAAGGAATCCCATAGAAAGAAGTTCTTTGTATATAAAGATGACACATCTCTTTACTGTCTTCATTTTTCTCCTTTAATCCTTCAATATTTTCACTTTACAGTTTCTTTATTAATTAAAGAGGACATGAAAAAAAATATTTTCAGGGCTTTTAAAATTTTATCTTCTCATTCATATATAAATGTTTTTGCAGACTGACACAGCTTCAGTCCTGCTAGAAGCTATTGGGTACATCAGATTCCTTCAGAGCCAAATTGAGGTGACATTTCTTATTTCTTTCATTTTCCCAAACTACAATGAAGCACTTTGATGGCATATAAGTACATATAAAGTTAAAAACTTCCGTCTTCTCAGACATTCATTTAGTTATTATTGAAGTTCTAAAATGTACGTTGTTTCCTAGCTAGCTTCTCTTAATTTCAACACCCTTGAATATGTGCAGGCCCTTAGCTTGCCGTACCTAGGCAGTGGATCAGGAAACATGAGGCACCAACATCAGCAACAATCTGTAAGATTTTAAAATACTGTACCAAACTTTATTTTTGTGACCTTTGCAAAAAATTCCTTAGCTCTCGGGCCCCCTACTACTCTCTCAACCCAGTGTTGTCATGGGGTCCGTCACAAGGCATATGCAAAATGTAACGATCAATTTATTAGTACGATTGTACGTGATTGTTGAGCTATAATAGTTCTAAAGCTTAAATGTTTGTCATAAATTGATGTCTACTTTGTAATATTTTCAAGAGGTGTCTATAATGTATACATCTTTTTAATAAGTGATAGGCATAGAGGGGGGAGGGCACCACTGTTATGCATGTGGATACCTGTGTTCTATTGAGCTGTGGCATATGATGAGACATGTGAAATTGAATATAACAAAGTTCAGTAATAGTTGCATTTATTGATTAATGATTATTATGTACCATATATTTGCTTTACAGGTTCAGGAGAGGAATAATTTATTTCCTGAAGATCCTGGTCAGGTATGCTTTATTGGATCCAATAACTTGAACTCCATTTTGGGCGTGCCTATTTAATTTAATTTACCATCCCTCTAATTCTTTCACGAAGCACGATGTTGGCAACTTTATCAACTTTATTCTCAATTTAAACCATTTAAAACGATTAAACATTATATGATATGAGTGTTTATTTTTCACTTTAATGTGTATTGCAGCTATCAAATGACAACTGCCTGAAGAGGAAGATAACTAGTGAGGAGGTAGTATTTTTATGTCTTTGAACTGTTGCTTTTTGGCCTTTGCATGGCAAAAAATAAAATTATGTTTATTCGATTTAAACATGATTTTTTTTCGATACTTTTGAAAGGATAATCACTGATCATTTTCCTTTGATTGATCTATAGGATTATCATGAAGAACCAAAGAAGGATTTAAGGAGTAGAGGGTTGTGTCTGGTTCCACTATCATGCACACTGCAAGTTGGGAGTGACAATGGGGCTGATTATTGGGCTCCTGCACTCGGGGGAGGTTTCCGGTGAATGGAAAGATCAATAAAGATTTGCGCACGTATATGGCACACTTAGATGAAAAACAAATGAAGTAATTCGCACCAAATCAAGTGCTATAACATCATGAACACTCAATCTCTAAAAGTGAAAGGTTGATTGCTCATGATGCTATACATTTTCTGCGGAATTAACTGACCATGCAATGGTACGTGTGCTGTAATATTATATAGTCAGGCTTACAATTTATTGGCCTTAGAACTCAGTAACTATGGTCTAGTTTTTCCCTGTTTCAATCGGCTAGTACAATGATCATTTCATGAATTCATGTATATGCCTACTTCCTCTATGATAACTAATCATTTATGTTGCTGCTCTAGTATGCAACACTTTTTCTCCTAAATTCTCTGGATTTTTAGGTCATTTTAGTACGTCACGGTTGCAAAACAAGACTTCATATCATGTCGAATACCAGTGAGATTTGGAAAAAACTATATAGGAAGGCAAAGGTGCGCATGTAGCGTATGCCGAGTGGGTTCGGCACAACCCAGTAGGTTTTCCACGGATATTTATATTTAAAAAATAATTAAATATGTATAAAAATCAAGCCGAGAACCCAGTAACTTGCACTTAAAATCGTTATCCTAAAATTTAGAACCCATAAAGTTCAAATTCTAGATCCGCCCTTAGGCAAGGGTGGGGTGGATATGAGGAAATTAAGCAATAGTTATTGCCTTAAGATTGATGACAATAACACACCAAACTAAGCTATTTTTACATAATTTTCCGTTGTTAATTGTTACTAGGATGACTTACTAGCTAGATCAAAAGAGGATTTTAAATAGCTCTGAATATTGGAGTTGAATAAATAAAACACTCGTACTATTATTTTGCTCAGCTATTGAAAGATTGAATGATTGAAAGATGAGTATCTTTCATCAATATACAGTGTCATGGATTAATTTCATCGACCGTTTTAATGTAATGTGAGTCTTTCCCAAAGCAACCTTATCTCTAATAACTTTCACCATAACTAATAAAAGAAAAATATCACATGTAGTGTGTGGCTTAGAGTCATGCAAATAGTAAAACAAATATAAGCAGCTACCATTGAGAATTAAAGTTGTTTAATGACTAGCATGAATACCTACTTACAATACTTAGCCTCGCAAATACATGTACATGCTTTAAAAGAATTAAACGGCTCTGTTGTGGGTATAGACTAAAATTAAGGTTATATTTTTAGCAGTTCAATGTAAAGGATAAATAAATAGTTTTATATGAGTTTGGGCCTAATAATAAGATCTACACTCTATACCATCAATAATTGACTCCTCACTGCAAGTGAAACGTTTTGTGTTAAATGACAACTGCACTTATAAAATATATAGTGAGCGTAATGACTATTGTAGAACTTCAAGTTCTAATTAGAACACCTTCTTCCTTCTGGATATTGTCATGTAGGGCTTTATGTTCATTTCCAGTACTATTTAGTTTTGCCAATGATCGAAGAACAAAAGGAAGAAATCAACTACGTACAAAGTAATAACATATTCCATAAAAGGGCTCCTCTAAGCATTAGTTAAAAGATCATTCATCAATCAGCATGTATTACTTCATGGTTGATTCGCCTAATTTCGGTACTATACAATATTGGATATATTGGATGTGTAGATGTGTACAGTGTAGGTGTAGTTAGGACCTAATTGTAATTAGCTAGAAGTTGTGGTATAATTATTACAAGTAGATTAGTTAGTTAGTTAGAAGGAGTTAGTGGTTAGTTTGTTATAAAGATACATTGTATCAGTTAGTTGGAATAACAATTCAGATATTTTCCCATTTTCTCTTCTTAGCTCCTTCTCTCTTACAAGCTCTCACAATGCCCTAGGCATGAATTAACATGGTATCAGAGCAAATCGATCTTGATTCCGCAGTGCAAAGCACGAATTGATTAACAGTTCTTCTGAAACTTTCACTCATTACAGTTTTTTTTTTTTTTTTTTCAATTTCTTTTGAGCAAAATCGCACAGAAAATGGCCCCAAATCAGTCTGTAAATGTCGCGAATGGGGAAGAAATCGGCATAGATCACAATCACGTGTTGTACATTCATTCATCAGATACACCAGGCTCAGTTTTGGTTCCAATTCAACTAACTGGATCAGAGAACTATGCGATTTGGAGTCGCTCAATGAAAATGGCGATCTTAGCTAAGAACAAGCTAGGGTTCCTAGATGGATCGTGTGCAAAGAGTTCATTCACAGGATCACTCCAACACCTATGGGAACGTTGCAATGCGATCGTATTGTCTTGGATTCTAAGCACTGTATGCAAGGAACTTCGCACAGGAATTCTGTATGCTACTAGTGCTCACAAAGTTTGGGAAGATCTGCAAAAGCGATTCAATAAAATGAATGGAACTAGAACTTTTCAATTGCACAGAGAAATTGCACTCCTGACTCAGGGTACCAACTCTATCTCTGTTTATTTTACTTTGCTTAGGGACCTATGGGATGAGTATTATGCCCTAGTACCTGCACCTGGTTGCAATTGTCCTGAATCCAAGGACTTTGTTGAACATATGGCTAGACAACATTTGTATCAATTCCTTATGGGACTTAGTGAGAACTATGATCAGATTAGGGGACAAATTTTACTGATGAACCCCCTGCCTAGTGTGGATGAGGCCTATGGGATGCTGATTGATAATGAAAGTCAGCAAGTACCACTAGCTCAGGGAGATCATGTAGAACCCACTGCATTAGCTGCAGCAGGAAGAGGGCAAGGTTATAGACAGAACCAAGGCTTTAGGCCAGGAAACAAGGGTAGAGTCAGACTTTACTGTGATCATTGTCCACACTTGAAGAATCACTCTACAGAAAACTGCTACAAGGTGACTGGCTATCCATCTGATTACATGTCCAAGAAAAATTATGGAACTAGAAATGCTTATGGGCAAAAAGACATCCTGAACACTGCAAACTCTGCATCAGTACATGAACATGAGAAGTCTGTCTTTGAGAACCCATCACAACTGAACAGTCATGACAAAGGAAAACTAGCTGCTGGTCAGGGTGTGTCCCCTATTGGACAAGGACATTTCTTCACTCCAGACCAATACAATCAGATACTTCATTTGCTTCATAAAGGAAAGGACAAGGAACCTGAGACTCAAGCACATATGGCAGGTATACCTACTGCATTATTGTCCAACACATCTCTTGATGAATGGATCATAGATTCAGGAGCTTCACATCACATCACCTCTAACATTCACCTGTTAGACAACATAAAAGGCATTGAAAGCTGGAAAAAGGAGAAAGTTCAGCTACCTACAGGAAAGTACACTGAAATAACTCATAGTGGAGTAGTTCCCATTTCAAAGAAGGATAAACTGAATAATGTATATTATGTGCCAGATTTTAAGTTCAATTTGCTGTCAGTATCTAAGATGACCAAGGAGCTGGCCTGCTCTGTCACTTTTTATCCTGGATTCTGTGTGTTTCAGGACATTTACAGTGGCAGGGTGAAGATGACTGGTGAAGAAGATAATGGTCTGTACAAAATGAGAGGAATGCAGTTGAATAAGGAGGACAAGTTAGTGGCAGCAACAGTAACAAAAAATACAGAAGGCACTAAGTTGTGGCATATCAGACTAGGAAACCCCTCCATTCAAGCTTTGAAGAACATCCCCTTTCTAAAAAATAAGGCTGATGACTCAGTGCAACACAATTGTGAAGTCTGCCCTCTGGCCAAGCAGCATAGACTGCCATTCTCAAACAGTGAGAGTAGAACAGATAGGGTATTTCAACTTGTACATATGGATGTTTGGGGGCCATATAAGGTAGCCACATTCGATAAGAAATACTACTTCTTGACTGTAGTTGATGATTTTTCAAGAGCAACCTGGGTGTATTTGATGCAGTTTAAGAATGAAACATTCATGTTTTTGAAAGAATTTCTTGCATATGTGCAAAATCAGTTCAATACCACAGTTAAAGTAATAAGGACAGACAATGGCACTGAATTCTTTAACTCTCAATGGAATACACTGCTTAAAGAGCAAGGCATAATACATCAAAGTAGTTGTGTATACACACCACAGCAAAATGGGATTGCAGAAAGGAAACATAGGCATATTCTGAATACTGCAAGAGCCCTAAAATTCCAAGCAAATGTTCCAGATAGGTACTGGGGTGAGTGTGTCAAAACAGCAGTCTATGTGTTGAACAGAACACCTAGTAAGATACTTAGTGGAAAAAGTCCCTATGAACTACTGTATAACAGACCACTAAGGATACTGCACCTTAGAGTGTTTGGTTGTTTGTGTTATGCAACCAACCTAGTTAGAGGAGACAAGTTTGCATCAAGAGCCAGGAGAGCAGTCCTTATGGGATACTCTACAACACAAAAGGGATACAGACTTTTAGACTTGGATACTAATTGTTTTTTTGTGAGCAGGGAAGTAACCTTTAGAGAAGACAAGTTCCCCTTCAGAGGTGATGGAGGAAGCATACAGGAAGCACTTGACTTGCAGGATACCCTTGGCACAAATGACTTTGCAAGATTCCTAGATGATGATATGGAGACTGAGGAGACAATTGATACTGCTACTCAACCCACTCAGAGTCAATCACTTGATACTGCTGCACAGCTCACTCAGAGTCAATCAAGTGCAAGCTCCAGTGCTGCAGAGCCTGCTCATGTTCCTGTTGAAGAACCTGAACTAAATCATGAAGACCCTGCAACTCATGAAGAACCTGAACCTGAGCAAGATCATGTGCCTCTCACTGGGGAAATGGAAGCAACAGATCAGATGCCACAACAAAAACCAGCTTGGAAGTCTGAGAGAATCAAGAAAACACCTGCATGGCTGCAGGATTTTGTCACCACAGACACCAAAAATAGTAACTGTGCATATCCTCTATGCAACTATCTGTCATATGACAGAGTCTCAAAGAAGTACAAGGAATACATCTCAGCATTCTCTACTCTAAAAGAACCAGCACATTTCTATGAAGCAGCTAAAGACAAGAGATGGGTACAAGCAATGCAGCAGGAGGTAGATGCCTTGGAAGAAAACAAGACTTGGGAAATAGTTAACTTACCCAAAGGAAAAAAGGCTATAGGGTCAAAATGGGTGTACAAGATCAAGTATAAGTCCAATGGTGAAGTTGACAGATTCAAAGCAAGGCTGGTAGCAAAGGGTTACAATCAAAAGGAAGGATTGGACTACCATGAAACTTTCTCTCCTGTGGCAAAGATGGTGACAGTCAGATCTGTGATAGCACTAGCTGCATCTAAGAACTGGGAGTTGCACCAAATGGATGTGTTTAATGCTTTTTTGCAAGGAGATCTGTATGAAGAGGTGTACATGGATTTGCCACAAGGCTTTAAGAGAAAGGGGGAGAAGAAGGTATGTAGACTGCTGAAGTCCTTGTATGGCCTCAAGCAGGCTTCAAGGCAATGGAATATAAAGTTGACTGATGCTTTGATGAAAGCAGGGTTCTTACAGAGTGCCTATGATTACTCATTGTTCACAAAAAGGACCGGAGAACACATAGTGATTATCCTTATCTATGTGGATGATTTGCTCATAACAGGAAGCTCAGCAGAGATGATCAAGAGTGCCAAAGATGTGCTGAATGGGAAGTTCAAGATGAAAGATCTTGGTGAGCTAAAATACTTTCTGGGAATAGAGATAATGAGATCTAAGGAGGGCATTCTGTTGAATCAAAGAAAGTATATTTTGGAACTAATCTCAGACCTTGGGCTCAGTGGTGCTAGGCCAGCTAGTACACCTATAGAAGTGAACAGAAAATTGACAACAGTGGAATATGATCAAGCCCTTGGCATCTCAGATGATCCCCCCCCTAAATGAGATCACTGGATACCAAAAGCTAATAGGAAAGCTCCTCTACTTAACCATTACAAGACCTGACATCAGTTATACAGTTCAGAGTCTCAGCCAATTCCTCCAAGAGCCAAAGAAGTCCCACATGGATGCAGCCTTAAGAGTGGTGAGGTACTTAAAGTCTGCACCTGGTATGGGAGTGTTGCTGGGAAGAAATCAGAAATGTAGGCCGATAGCATACTGTGACTCAGACTGGGCAGCATGCCCATTCACTAGGAGGTCAGTTAGTGGATATGTAGTTAAACTTGGTGATTCATTGGTTTCTTGGAAGTCAAAAAAGCAGAAAACTGTGTCTAGGAGTAGTGCAGAGGCTGAGTATAGGAGTATGGCATCCACAACAGCAGAGTTAACTTGGCTTATGGGGCTGTTTGGAGATCTGGGGGTTCAGTTAGAAAAACCTGCAGTGCTTTATTGTGACAACAAAGCAGCATTGCAGATTGCTGCTAATCCTATCTTCCATGAGAGAACCAAACATATCGAAATAGACTGTCATTTTGTGCGTGAGAAACTGAAGGAAGGGAGTTTGGAGACTCAGCATGTGAGCACAGTGAATCAACAGGCAGATCTCTTCACAAAAGGACTTGGTTCAGCTCAACACTCTTACTTACTGGGCAAGCTTGGAGTATTCAACATTTTACACCCTCCAGCTTGAGGGGGAGTATTGGATATATTGGATGTGTAGATGTGTACAGTGTAGGTGTAGTTAGGACCTAATTGTAATTAGCTAGAAGTTGTGGTATAATTATTACAAGTAGATTAGTTAGTTAGTTAGAAGGAGTTAGTGGTTAGTTTGTTATAAAGATACATTGTATCAGTTAGTTGGAATAACAATTCAGATATTTTCCCATTTCCTCTTCTTAGCTCCTTCTCTCTTACAAGCTCTCACAATGCCCTAGGCATGAATTAACATACAATTAGGGCATTTTTAGTGATTCTTATATTAATATAGACGAATTAGAGCTTGTACTAAGACTTTATATATGATGATGCATGTGAGCATTTATGAGAAGAAATGTTTGTTCTTATATTGGGAAAAAGTACAGAAACCTTTAGTAATGAGAATACTTGGAATGACCAAACAGAAGCAAGACATCATAATTTAGGATGCAGCTCCCCACCTAATGAATTCTTATCGCTGTTTCTTTCACATCAATTCTTTTAAGACAAAATAGTGTCAAGATGCTTTCAGACACTTGAATTAGCAAAAAAGAATCTTTTCTTCGCTTTAAAAGTTTGAAGAGTGCTTTGTTCTTTTCCTCTCTATAGATCAAGGCAACACAGAGATATTCATGAGACTGGAATATATAACATCAGTGCAAATTCATTAATTAATCAGTTATCTTCTTTCGAACATTAAGTTTTCATAATCGAAAAGTGAATAATGATCGCAACTCCGAAAGAGTCCATAATAACAAATGTAGAATACAACCAGAGCTAGCATGGGAAAGATTTCGGGAGATTAGCAATTAGGATATGATTTATGAAGTAGAAGTTAATTCAACATATGCCAACAAAGGGCTGGTGTAGTTTCTCTTTTATGTTTACCTATGAGTGACACTAAATTGACCTTTTAATTCGTGTCACCAGTTTTATTCTTTCTCTCTTAACATCAATCTTATTGAGTTATTGTATGAAAATAATGTGATGTCATTTCCAGTCTTACGCTAAGTTAATTAATCACCCCTCAACGTCACTAATTTTTTTTTTCTTCCCGACTTTTTCTTCTGGTAGCAGTAAGCTAAGAGGCAAGTCATTTAGAAATTGCCGAATTGATGAGAGCTCAACTTACATTAAAATGTTTAGAGAAAATTAATTATCAAAACAATATATTTACTAGGCAATGCCTCCTTAGCTTAATTAAAGCTTAAAGTATATTATAAATGTTTTTGGATATTTTTATCAATAATGCTTAAATCATTTTATATTTAATAAATGTGAAATTTATATGTCGTTTTTTTTTTTTGTAATTTGGCACACCAAAGAACGTTCTTGAAATCATTGACCAAACATATAAGGTTTCTCCAATATCAACAAAAATTCACAAATGACTTGGTCAAATATTACAAAGCTACAAACTTACATACTCTCCGAAAGATTTCTTTGAATGTTCATAAGTAGAAAAATATACTCCCATCGTTCTAATTTATGTAACAGCATTTCTTCATTAGTCTGTTCCAAAAAAAATGGCAGCATTCTAAATTTGGTAATAATTTTACTTCAAAATTACAGTCTTGCCATTATTGAAATGATTTACAACCACACAAACATCTGAAAGGGGCTAGTAGACTTGATCCTTCTTTTGGGCTAATTGGGAAGCCCACACAAATATCCAATGGTTTCAAGCAGTCTAGTTCTCGGGATATTTAGAAGTAAAAATTACACAAAAATATAAAGGAATTTTTACAGAGAAGTATAATTTTTAGACATAACAATATTTTAGCAAAATTACCCAGTGTAGAGGAAATGAAAAATTAATTACAAAACATAGCAAAATGTAGCCCAATTTCACTTTTCCTCCTCACATCCCCAACCACCTCGTTTCAAGAGTATCGCGATGTTTCTCAACTACCAACCACCTCGTATCTCGCTATATCTCGTTGTAGCTCAACTACTAGCCACCCCGTATCTCGTTGTATCTCTATGTATCTCAGCTTATACCAGAAACCAACTACCTCGTATCTCGCTGTATCTCAGCTTAGACCAGAAACCAACCACCTCGTATATCACTGTATCTTGTTGTATCTGTACTAATTTTTCTCAATATCTAACTGTATCTCGCTGTATCTCTGTTGTTTCACACTATTGCAGCTCTGTTGCAGACTGTTGTAGCGCTGCTATTTCAAACTGTTTCAACGCTGTTTCAGACTGTTTCGCCGCCGTTTCAGACTGTTTCAGCTAGATAACAATCTCATCATTAGACCAATTTTTATTAGACAAAACTAACACGATTTCTTAGGCGCTCAAGCTAAACTATAACATAAACCAATGATGGAATATTCGCATTTGAGCTGAACCAAGTGACAGCCTTGAACTAGAATTCACTTGAACTAAACAAAACAGATTGATGCTTGAAGAACATACAGAACATTACATGATTATTCACAACCTAGAGCTACGTCACCATCACACACAACACCCACACTACAACAAAGCACCGCCACCATAGCACCTTCTCAATCGATGCCTAATCCTCTATATCATCGTCATCGCAACTCTACTGAACTCCACAGCAACTGTCTTTACCACTCTTCTATCTAAAACGACCCCACCGAGGATCGTTTCAGCTAAAATGCGACAAAGAAGGACATGGAGCCGGAATATTGACACAAGAACTTAAACCGACTCACTGTTAGTCGGCTTGAAATGGAGGGAGTTGATTTTGCCTAATGGAGCCCATGAGGTGAAAGAGGAGAGTGAGAGGAACCTGGACATGTAAAATTTCACTGGAGAAGACAAAGGGGTCGCCAAAAAAGTTTTTAACCAAACCTTTGATCTTCGATTTACACGAAATGGTTGAGAATTTGGGAAATCCGAGGGTAGATTAAGGTAGACGGACTTGAGATGCTTCAAGAGGTGTATTTAGTTATCGGAAATGGTGGTCGGAGCTCCGCGATGCCGCCGTCAGTGAAGGTTTCCGGTGCAGAGTATAAAATTTGGCATAGTTCCCTTAGTCTGTGGACTCAAATGGAATAAATGAGAACAAGTGAAAGGAAAAATGGGTGCTAGAAAAAATATTGCTACGTGTTGTAATTTGTATAATATTGCTTTTTTTTTTTTTGGTAATATAGGGGTGTAGGCTTGTATATTTATGTAAAAAATTCGAATATAAATTAGGGACCTTTTTTTAGAAAATATAGAGACTTTTTGATACAATTGAATAATATAGAGAAAATGAATTAATTACAAAACATAGCAAAAGTATAAAATCTAGCCGCATCCTCCAATTTCTCCCAATTTCTCTCACTCCTCCACTTCCAATCTGCCGCCGTTAGACCACCTCCCACTCTCCGCTCTGTCGGTGGACCGCCACATGAAAATATTGGTATGTAAGGTGGTGGCTAGGATTTTCTTTTTTAGTTGTTTGTAGCAACTTGTATATAAAAATATTGCTATATTTTGTAATATCAATAAATATTTATATTTTTGTGTAATGAAGTGTGCAAAATTTTATATAAGTTTAAAAACTCCTATTTACAAAACAATGACTCTACTTCAATCTTTTTGACCCCGATAACAGTTGTTTAGCAAAAATATCCTTCGTTTGGTTTAATGAATAAATTTCAGACGAAAATACTCCTATAAATCTTATAAATGACGCACCATATTTCCGCCCTCCATTTCCCACTATATATTTCCTAAAGGCAGCACTTGCCTTTGACCCTCTTGCCTATGCAACACGTGTCCTTGACCTCTTCCCACATCCTCCCTACTAACTTGCAGTGCTGCATAGCCTTTGACCCTCTTGCCTAGGTAACACTTGCCCTTGACCTCTACCCACATTCTCTCAACTAACTTGAAGTGTTTCCTAGGCAATATTTGCCTTTGAGCCTCTTGACTATGCAACACTTGCCCTTGACCTTTTTCCACATTCTCCTAGCTATCTTAAAGTGTTGCCTACGGAACGAAGCAGAGGTCATTTTACTAAGACCATCTTAAACAAGGATAAACTTCCAGAACCAGTCAATGTTGGGTACACCGAATGAAATGTTTTGCTAGTTCTCCTCAAAAAATTTCACTGTACCCCCTTATCCTTGGTTATGGTATTTTGTCCCGGATTAAGAATGGTTTACCAAAATGGCCTCAGTAGGCAACACTTCACATTATAAATTTACAAGTGTTCCCTCGGAGGAAACACTTCAAGTGTAAATTGCAAGTGCTGCCTGCAAAGCAACACTTCAAGTTATCTGGGGATCGACAGAGATAAAACGTCAAGTGCTGCCACGGGGGCAGCACATCACTTGTCATTTTATACTTGAAGTGCTGCCCCCGTGGGTGCACTTGTCAAGTTTAAAACTTGAAGTGTTGCCCCCGAAGCCATTCTTGTAAAACCACTTTAAGCAAGGTCAATAAGGCAAACTATTGCCTAAGGTATCATAGTTTTGTAAAGGGCTCTTTACATATATATCCGCCCATAAAAAAATAATTACTTTTAGGTGTCCATAACTTTTTGTATCCAACAATTTAATACATATTAAATATATTTCTTAATATTAGTATTAATAATTATATATTATGAAGTCCCGAAAAATAGGCAAACAATCAATATTAATATTTAACTCCTCTAATTAAAGGAAACAATCAATGGTAAAAAAATAGATTACCATTAAATATGGAAGTTGCACCATTTTAGGCTTAATGATAGAGTCCTATCAACATAATAATATTTAAAATATTAAATATATATTTAAAATATTAAATATATATTTAAAAATATTAAATGTATATCAATAATATTTAAACTATTAAGTATATTAAATATATATTTAAAATATTAAGTATCAATAATATTAGAATTGAGTAACAATAGCCTAATATACTATCATTTTATTATGGGAGTTTTTTCTCTCTCCTCTCCTTAGGCGCACGTTAAGTCTGTTTGCTAATATGCGCTGAACGGTATGGTACGAAAGAAAAAACAGGCAACGCCGGCATCGGAACCACCCAATATGAATGACAACCCATCCAGATTGGTAACCCCTGAAAATGGATTAGCCCAAACCCTACCTCCACTGCAGCTAGGGCATTGGATCCAAGGTATGGGTAGTGCTCCTACAATAATGCAAACTAAGGTAACGGAACCGACCAAAGTTCAGGAAGAGGTGGCGGAACCGAGTGCAGTACGAAAGCTGTCTTTCTCCGCCAAATCAGTCACCTCCCAAGCTGATGTTGAACCAATCCCAGTCAGGAAGGAGGAAATTCGAAACAAGCAAGATATGATACAACCCACCATGGCAGATCTGGTACGAGCAAATCGCACCCAGAACTTGGGAATGAAATTGGGGTACTACCCACCTGTGCTTAAAGAAGGAATTAAGATTGTCAAGCTCAATCCAACTGAGCTGGATGAGCAGAAACAACATTGGAAAGGAGCATTAATTGGATATGTTCTAGGAGGCAACCCGACGTTTAAGGAGATGCTGAAGTTCGTCTATGGGGCCTGGCACTTCGTCTCTACTCCTCAGGTATATTTACACGATGAAGGGTACTTCATCTATCGATTTGATTGTGAGGAAGACAAGGAGTGCATAATGCAAAATGAACCCTATACGTTTAACTCTAGGCCCCTAATATTGAGACAGTGGGAACCCAACTTCCAAATTGGTAAAGAATCAAATTGCTTAATACCCATGTGGGTTACATTCCCTAGTTTACCAATTCAGTACTGGGCGATAGAGAATCTGAGCAGGATTGCAAGCTACTTAGGCAAACCTCTCTGCACTGATGCACTAACAGCCAATAGGGAGAGAATATCCTACGCTCGAATGTTAATTGAGCTAGATATTTCTCAACCTATGCCTGAGACAATGCACATAGAGGAACCAGATGGTACCCAACGGCTTCAGAAAATTGAATACGATTGGAAACCTGACTTTTGCCAAGAGTGTCTTCAGATTGGGAAACATGATGAAAATTGCAAGAATCTGAAAGTACAGAACCAGAAGCCAAAGGCAAAACAGGCCCCTCCTAAAAAGAAGGCACAACAACAGACTACTTGGGTTCCCCGGACCACTCATGCTGAGAATCAGCCTCAACTGAACCAGGAACAAGCTGTAGGCCCAGATATGATAGTAGAATCAGCTAAGGAAATCCCAGTAAAGGTGACTGAAGCTACAAAGAAAATCCCAGAAAAGGAAGCAATACTTGAAAAGGAACAACAACAATATATAGTGCCACGTGGGAAATCTGATAAGGGTAAGAGTGTCCAAGTAACAGCAGGGCCTGAACTAACAGAATTGGATGTTGAAAAGCTGTTACATCAGAATAGGTTCAGTACATTAAGGATAAATGATGGGGATGGTGATGATACACCAAAAGGGGTCAGCCTGCTGAGGAGAAACCCCCCATGAAGCTATGCGCATGGAATATTAGAGGGCTAAACAAGCCCTTCAAGCAAAAGGAACTCAAATCTTTTTTGCTTAAACATAATGTAGACATGATGGGTTGTTTTGAGACAAAAGTAAAGGAACGAAATGCCCCCAAGATCAAGAAAAAACTGGGGAACATATGGCAGACTTATGCAGACTATCAGTATCACCATGGGGAGAGGATATGGGTTATCTGGAAGCAGCACCAAATCACAGTTACAATACTGAGATCAGAAGCCCAGTTAATTCATTGCTTTGTTGAAGAAAATGGGACTCAGTTCATGTGCAGCATTACCTTTGTGTATGGACTGAATTCTATACAAGAAAGGAAGGGGCTCTGGAGTCAACTTAAAGAGATTAACAATCAGGTTCAAGGGGCATGGCTGGTCATAGAGGACTTCAATGCTATCTTATCAGTTGCAGACAGAATAAATGGGGTACCAGTCCATCACCAAGAGACTGAAGACTTCCAAGAATGTGTTGCAGATATTGGTCTTGGAGAGTTAAATAGGAAAGGATGGCAATTATCATGGTGTAATAAGAGGAAAGCTGAATGCAGAATCTACAGTCTCATTGATAGGGCATTTGGGAATGACCAATGGTTTATAAAGTACAACAGCCTGGAGGCATGGTACTCAAATCCTGAGTGTTCTGATCACAGCCCCATTGTCATTAACACTGACATAGGGAAGCAGCAGGGTAAAATACCTTTCAGATTGTTGAATGTAGTGCTTCAGCAGCAAGCTTTCAGTTCAATAGTGGAGGAAGTATGGCAGAAGAACTATCATGGTCATACCATGTATAAGGTATGGCAAAAGCTGAAAACAATTGAAACACAAGTAAAGGGGCTGAATAGGGAGATGTCCTCACTTGACAAAAAGTTACAACTTATTCAGGAGGAGCTTAAGAGGGTGCAAGAAAAGCTTAGTATGGACCTGTTTAATGACCAGCTCATAAGAGAAGAAAATCAACTTTTAATGCAACTGGAGCAATGGGGGAATATTCATGAGAGAGTCCTTAGACAGAAATCAAAAACAACATGGATCACTCAAGGTGACACTAATTCTAAATTCTTTCATGCATACCTTAAAGCCAGGCAAGCAAGGAATAGAGTGGGATCTATTTGTAATGAGCAGGGTGATAGAGTAACTACTCCTATACAGGTCCAACATTAGTTCATTAGCTTCTTCCAGCAGCTACTTGGCTCAAGAGCTGCAGAGCTGCCCTGTCTAGATATTGGGATTGCGAGAGACGGACCAACTGTTACTAGAGAGCAACAGCTACAAATGCTAGAACCAGTAACCACAGAGGACATCCTTCAGGCTTTAAGAGGTTTGCCTAGGGACAAATCCCCAGGGATTGATGGGTTTCCTGCAGAATTTTTCAAAGCCTACTGGGATGTCATTGGGGAGGAAGTAACTCAAGCAATCAAACAGTTCTTTGAGAATGGAAAACTGCTAAGAGTAGTGAACTGCACCACTATCACACTTGTGCCTAAGGTTCCAAATCCTAACTATGTGAAGGAATTTAGGCCCATCGCTTGCTGCACCACTCTATATAAGCTAATCTCAAAAATACTGACAAGCAAGCTGAAGCTAGTAGTAGACTACTTGGTAGGACCTTCTCAGTCTGGATTTATTGAGGGTAGGAATATCCTGGATAATGTGGTCATTGCCCATGAGCTGGTTAAAGGCTACACAAGGAAAGGTATTTCCCCAAGATGCCTGGTTAAAATTGACATTCGAAAAGCATATGACTCTGTGGAATGGAGCTTCTTGAGGATGGTCTTATTAGAGTTTGGTCTCCCGGTAAAGTTTGTGAACCTGATTATGGAGTGTGTTTCTACAGTTAGCTACTCCTTGTTAATAAATGAGAATATGACTACCAAGTTCCAAGCCAGAAAGGGATTGAGGCAAGGAGACCCTATGTCTCCTTATCTCTTTGTGCTTGTGATGGAATATTTGCACAGAACACTGAAACAGCTCAGGCACAATCCCAATTTCAATTACCACCCAAGATGTGGTAAGATGCAGCTAACACACATTTGTTTTGCAGATGACCTTATAATGTGTTGCAGAGCAGATAAACTATCCATACAGTTACTAATCCAAGCCTTCTCTCACTTCTCTGAAGTCTCAGGATTACAAGCAAATATGGAAAACAGTTCCCTATACATAGCTGGTGTGAATCATGAATTCAAAGAACACATACTCTCAGAAATGCACTTCACTCTTGGTGAGATCCCATTCAAATACCTAGGTGTTCCCTTGTCCTCTAAAAAACTGACAGTATAACAGTGCATGCCTCTGGTGGAAAGAATGACAGCAAGGATTAGAGACTGGACAAACAAGTTCCTTTCATATAGTGGTAGACTCCAATTGATTAAAAGTGTCTTGTTTGAGATGCAAACTTACTGGAGTCAGATTTTCCTAATACCCAAAAAAGTGGTACACCTGGTTACTAGCATATGCAGATCCTTTTTGTGGACAGGCAGTGATGAGAAATCAAGAAGAGCCTTGGTAGCATGGGATACTATTTGCAAACCTAAATCAGCAGGGGGACTTAATGTCATAGAATTCCACTCATGGAATAAAACTGCTTTATGTAAGCTGTTATGGGCAATTACTACTAAGAAGGAAACTCTTTGGGTACAATGGATCCACAGCTACTATATAAAAAGAAGTGATCTGGGAACAATGAACTCTCCAAAACAAGCCTGTTGGATTATCAAGAAGCTCTTCGATGCAAGAAAGTGGCTGGCAACTCAAGATATAGAAGCAGAACTGACCAACTTTTGTATTGCAGGTAAATTCAGCATCAAGAAGGCATACTTGCAAATGATGCCACAGTTTCAGAAGGTACATTGGAGGAGCTTGAATCAGGATCAAGGTCCAATGCCAAGACATAAGTTTGTTCTATGGCTTGCTATGCAGAACAAGCTGGCAACTGTGGATAGACTAAGAAAATGGGGCATCAACACCCCAGCTGACTGCGTTATGTGTGACACATGGGATGAAGAGACTTTGCACCATCTCTACTTCAGATGCCCATACTCAAGAAGCCTATGGAGTTCACTCTTGCAATGGATTGGAGATAACAGGCAAATAGGAGACTGGAATGAGGAAACCCAGAAGATAGCACAGAGAACAAATACTAGAAGACCAAGAGCTGAAGTACTAAGATTTCTGTTTGCAGCCTCGGTATACCACATCTGGCAGGAGAGAAATCAAAGAAGATTCCAAGCGCAACACAAAGTTTACAGCCAGCGAGTTCGAGATATAGTGTTACAGCTGCATATATGGGGGCAGACTCGAGGCAAGTGGAACAGAGTCCTCGTTGAGCTGAGACAATACCCAAACTAGGAAGAAATAGAAGAGCTAGCCTGGATGATTAATGTACATATGTTAGTTTTGATAGATAGAGCTGGATAGAGGATAGGAAGACTGTGTGAGATCTAGTCCTTAGAGTCAAAAAAGGACTAGTGGATGTACAATGCAAACTTGGTTGAATAAAAATTTTTCCGTTCGACCAAAAAAAAAAAGTATCAATAATATTAAATATATCAATAATATTATTTATATTAAATATTAATAATATTAATTATTAATAATATTAAATATATATTTAAAATTATTAAATATATTTTTATATTTAATAAGGGTAAATGTATATGAAAGAAAGAAACATGAAAAGATGTATAGAAAAAGTAATTATTCATGGTCAACGTTCATGTGGCGTAAATTTCCCTTTTGTAAATTAGCCAGTTCTCCTCTTCACCAAATGGGCTTGCAATAACAAACTATGAGATACTACTTATGGTTATTACAATGTTATGGAGAGTGGATTAGTTAGAAGTTGGTGCATATTTTTAGCTAATGAGAAACATATAATTCAAATGCATAATTAACATATATGATGGCTTTGTAAGATGCATATACTGTTTGTGATATTGCTTTTAAATCTCTAAGGGGTCGGAACCCATAATGCTAAAAGTACAAATGAGCTTCATTGATAACAAAATTTAAAAATTGAACCAATCAAAACTAAATTTTAAATCAGTCTCTACGTACATATCAATAATATAGTCATAAAGTGTGCAACATCAATTTTATAAAAGTTCCATGTTCGCAATCATGTTTTGGGTATTGAGGAATGACGATATGTCTCAAAATCTTGTCTCTTGCCACAAGAACCAGAAAATGAAGAAAAGGAGGAGGCAGTACTCTCTTTATTCCATGAGTTTATATATAGAATCTTCACGCATTTAAAAATAAAATTTATATATTTAAAAATTATATAACAAATATTACTATAATGTTTAATTATATAATATTTATAAATATAAAAGAACATGGCCAAAGAAGAATTTCTCTGATTCTTGAGATAATAATTGTGTCATTAATTTTGAAACGGATATATTAATTGCTATTAACACATGCAGGAAGGGTCGAGGAAGTCCTCAAATTGGTTGTGATATCAGTCAAAATTTCCAGCCGGCAAGACGGCACCAAATCAAATTTTCTCTAACTTATACACTTCAAAGTAGAATGTCTTCTTATTGTAACATACCACCATTTGTCATATTTACAAATTAAATAGCCGTCCCTGCATGTACTTTGCGCGCCAGCTTATAAGTTATAACCAAAAGTCAAATTTTCCTATTTCCGTTATCTTCAACTTTCAACTCTCCAAAATTTTCAAAAATAACCACTCTTTCGTCCTTCACAAAATATCTTCATCAATGGACAATATCCTCCGTCATACCACCGTGTTCTTGTCTGAAACCCTTTTACAATCTGATCTCCGTCACCGTCTTTTCGCCATTTTTCTTCAAAGAATTCAGTTATCTTCTGATGATGAAACTACCCTTAAGCCACTAAATCTGGCAGCTGAAACTATAGAAAATGCAGTTTCAACTTCAAACAATTCCATCAAATCTTCATCTCTTAGACTAGCTGAAAAGATCCTTCTTTCTTACTCTGATAATCCATTTTCTTCCTTTTTGTTATCACTTGTTTATACTTTGTTACGTAGACCTATTGATGCAGCTTTTAATCTTCTTGATGTGTTTCAAACTGACCCTTCAATTGCAAGATTGGAAATTGCACCTCTTGTTTTTGAAGAATTATTTCTCATTCATTTTATTCCCATTCTCGAATGGTATAATGAGCAAAGATCAAGAATTATGTCTAGTACAAAGTCTTTGTCAGATATGAGCGGAGAGCAGGCTATAGACTTGAAAGATTTGGAGAGGAAGTATGAAAAAATTCTTGATGAGAATTGTAAGGTTTTTGCTGAATATTTTAAGGAGATTTTGAGAGATAAAAACAGGTTTATTGGTTTACCATCTGTAGTAGTAGAGAGGAATGAAAAGAGTGCTAGTAGTTATGTTGAGTTTAGCAAAGATGATGAGGAGATGGCCAAAGAAGTAATTGGATTGAAAAATGGACGGTATAATGTAATGCTTTACTAATACTTATTAGAATCCTAATTACCTTTAGTAATTTGATGTTACCAGTATTTTCTTCATCTTATGATTATGTTTTGCTGCTCAAATTTTGCAAACTTTTCTCTACTAACTCTATTACCTCTCCAAATTTCATTTGCTGCCTGTTACATTTACTGCATGGTTTCTAATTCTACTGTAACAAAGCTTGGAGTTTACTAGATCAATTTCTCTTAACTGAGTAAATGGTTATGAAAATTTTTCTTCCCTCTAATTTACACCAAAAGGTTCTTCGTCTGTATTACACTAACATTATTCATTTGTAGAACATACATTTCATTAAAATAACAATCTATTATGTCTGCACTTCCTTGGTTGTTCAGGCTAGATTATTTTGACTCTGTCAATCCTAGGAAATGAACGAAAAATGAATTTGAATTGGTCAATATGGTAGCATGCATGATCACGAAACGCTTAGAAGCCAATTATATCTGACCTACTAGATTAAATTTAATCTTTCTCAGTCTTGCTTCAGGTAATTTAATTAGTCAAAAGAATTTTGTTATCTAGTATTTGGCCTCTTCTGTTTTCAGGTTTTATTGTCAAAGAAGTTAGCATACATGCCTCTCAAATTCTGATTTTTCTGAATAACTTAGAAGTATTATGTTCTACACTTTTCAGTCAATAGCAACATACTAGGAATGTAGTTGTTCTTGTTGTTGTAACAACATACTAGGAATCCACCTTGGAAATTTCTAATTTTAGTTTTTTCTGCAGCCAATATGGGCTGAATCTGCTGAAGGAGACAAGTCATTCAAATTTAATAAGAGTAGCAAAAATTTATCCAAGTTCCCATCTTTCTATCCCGAGAGAGTATCCCTTAAAGTTCTTACAAACCAGAGATCTTCTACAAAATCAAAGCCTTTTGCTAATCCCAAAGTTGATTTTGAGCCTGAGTCTTGTTCGAGTGAAAATTCCAATGATCCTTGTTCCACAGAATATGAAGCTGGAGAGGAGGTAATTAACCGATAATAACAATATGAGAATAGTCTGCAGACTGATACACACTATGCAGATTGTTCTAGTTATAAAAGTAATTCTTGTGTCTTTTAGGATATGAACAAAAGAATGACATTGCTCAACTCAAGGCAGAGGCAAAACCTAAATGAAAAGCAGCCAATTTTGGGAGAATCAAGCTGGTAGGTATTAAGAAAGCACTTGATAGATCTACATTTTTCTTGGACATGATATTTATATGACTTTATCACTATATCAGCCATCCAGATCCTTTCATGGAAGACTATGATAATATGCAAGGCACTGGAAAGAATACACCACCAAAGGATTTTGTCTGTCCCATAACTACTCATGTACTTGAAGATCCAGTGACTCTTGAGACAGGTCAGACATATGAAAGAAAGGCAATTCAAGAATGGCTTGGAAGGGGAAACTCCACGTGCCCAATAACACGGCAGAAGCTGCATAGTACTCAATTACCAAAAACAAATTACGTGCTCAAGCGCCTCATTGCAAGCTGGCAGGAAAAGGACCAAAAGTCAGCCCTTGTTCAGACGAAACTGATTGAACCGAATAGGTATGATCCTGAATATCAACCAGTTAAGCGACTAGCTCCTCATAGTAGTTCAGGAAGCCTAGGCTCTATAGATGGCACAATCAGTGAGCTTCGCATAGCAATTACCAACCTTTGTACATCCGAGATTTTGAGAGAATCTGAAATGGCAGTTCTCCAAATTGAGCAGTTCTGGAGAGAAGGTCAGATGGTTGATATTCAATCAATGCTCTCAAAACCTCCAGTAATCAATGGTTTTGTAGAGATCCTTTTCAACTCTGTTGATCCCAATGTTTTGATGGCAACGACGTATCTCCTTTCTGAGCTGGGCTCAAGAGATGATGGTGTCATCCAAACACTGACCAGAGTTGACACTGATGTAGAATGCATTATTGCTCTTTTCCAGAAGGGGTTACTTGAAGCTGTTGTTCTAATCTATCTACTGATGCCATTCATTGGACATCTGGCACAAATGGAATTGTTGGATTCTCTATTGAAAGTTCTCATTAGTGCGGAGGAAGACTTGGCTAACATGTTCATGAAGCCCAAAGCAGCTTCAGTGCTTCTTCTAGGACATATTCTTAGAAACACAGACGACGAAAGAGCTTACAAAATCGTTAAGAGGGTTAGTTCAGCAAAAGTAGTTGAGGCTGTTGTTGGCAGCTTGGAAGCTGAATTAGTCGAAGAACGACTATCAGCTGTGGTTATATTGTTGAAGTGCATGCAACTGGATGGAAAATGCAGGAACATTATTGCTGATAAAGCTGAATTAACTCACCTATTAGAGAGCTTCATTGGAGCGGACGATACAGATAGGTTCGAGATTGTCCAATTCCTATCTGAACTAGTCAAGTTAAACAGGTATATAAGTTTTAACTATGTGAAGTTCAGGAAATTGTTCAAATAATTTTACTCACTGCATAATTTCTTCAGAAGGACTTTTAATGAGCAAGTGTTGCACATTATTAAGAATGAAGGTACCTATAGCTCAATGCACAGCCTCCTAATATACCTCCAGACAGCTCTCCCTAACCAGTGTCCTGTTGTGGCTGGGCTACTTCTCCAACTTGATCTGCTTGTATGAGTCTCTATTTATCTCTTTGCCATTCTACCCCTACCTATGTCTGTTCCCTATCAGGACTCAAACAATCTCATCTCATGTGTAACTTGGGTGGTCTTGTACTGCAGGCAGAACCAAGGAAAATGAGCATCTATAGAGAGGAAGCTATAGATGTGCTAATTATGTGTCTCAGAAATTCAGATTGTCCTGCCTCTCAAATAGCTGCTGCAGAGACACTTTTAGCACTCCAAGGAAGGTTTTCCTATTCCGGGAAACCTCTTATCAGGGATTTTCTACTTAAACGCGCAGGACTTGATGGGACTGACAATAATGTGGCACAAAATAATATTGGTTATCCATCTGATGATAGCCAAGAAACTATGGTCTGCTTCATTCCTATAGATGACATAGTAGTATTCTAATTCATGATACAAGATGAGCCAAATGCTAAATCTCACACATCTTCTGTTCCGTAAAAATATTTTGTAGGAAGAAGAGAAAACTGCTGAGGACTGGGAGAGGAAAATGGCATTTTCTCTGGTCAGCTATGAATTTGGATTACTATTTGAGGCTTTAGCAGAGGGCATGAAGAGTAAATCAGCAGATTTATTTTCTGCATGTTTTGTGTCTGCTACTTGGCTAGTATACATGCTGACCACTCTGCCAGACACAGGAATTAGAGGGGCAGCAAGAGTATGCTTGCTTAAGCAGTTTGTATCAATATTTAAGTCTTCAAAGGATACAGAGAAGAAAGTGCTTTGCTTGCTTGCACTGAGCAGCTTCATCCGTGAGCCTGGTAAGTAATAGACTCAATCTAGAGATATCTGTATAAATGCTATAAGACTACGATACTCTATTTGCTTTTTAGTGGAGGGAGAAGAGAGGGTAGGAAATTGTGCAGTTTTTAGTAATTTCACTACTCAGATACTATGATCTACCTTGTTATCAGGAAAATTAAACAAGTTCGTGTCAGTAGAACTAGCACTGGATCAGTCAAATTTAGATGGAATTATTTGTCTATACATGATGTGTTTTTGCAGTTTCTGTGGTTTAATTGATCGTGACTTTACAAATGAGATATAATTAATGGTTGTCATCATACTATTCTCATTTGTCACTTTGTGAATTTCAGAAGGATTGCATGATCTAACAATCCATGTGAAGGATATACTTAAGGGCTTGAGAGAACTAAAGAAATCAACCACAATTGCTGTTGAAATGTTAAACCTTTTCTCAGAAGAGCGTGAATCTAGTGCTGTAAGTTTTGGAATGTCTCAACATTAATTTGCAGCAATACTAACCACCCTAATTTTCCAAAATTTATTGGTATCAGGATATGTGGAATCATAAAGAAATTGTACAAGAAGATTGCAGTGTTAATGGTGAAGTCATTTCTATCGTATGTTGCAGAAATAAGGTTTTTTCCAGTCATACAGATGGAACTATAAAGGTTTGTCATCCAGTATATGCTGTTTTCATATGAACTTGCTTTATTGGTTCAAGATGCTTTATTTTTCCTACCATGTGAAATTTTACATTACTGATTACTTTTTTGTCAATTATGAGTAAGTAGTGCACCATTAACTTCTAACTATGCTAAAGGAACAGAGGGGGATCAAATGTGACATGCCAGTGCGGTCTTAGTCTACCCCTAGATATCATGTATACCTTGTTTATGAAAATGTGTTAGACATTAGAGAATGAAATACTTATGAGTTTGTTTCCCAGAAAAAATTATTTGGTTTATGATCAAGGCAATCAATATGTCTGTATAGGTCTCCCATATTGACTGGTAAGTTGAGCGTCACCACTTTAGAACTATGGTTTGATAATAGGACCTTCGTCAAGCTATACTATTCAAGTAATACCACTGTAGAATAAAGAGCTTGTAAAGTTGAGTTTGATGGAAAATTTATTTAATTTGTTCTTGAAGGTGTGGAGAGTAAAAGGTAAAAATTTACAGCTGATTCAAGAAATCCGAGAACATCTTAAAGCAGTGACAAGCATGGTGGTTCTCCAATCAGCAGAAAAGTTGTACAGTGGCTCACTTGATAGAACTGTGAGGGTAAGATATATATCCCTCACTCATAAAAGATATGGTCTATCTCGCTAAACTTGTCTAGATTGTCACATGTAGGTGTGGTCCGTCCAGGATGAAGGGATAGAATGTGAAGAAGTTCATGAAATGAAGGATCATGTAAATAGCCTAGTGGTTGCAAATAGCTTGTCATGCTTCATTCCTCATGGATCTGGCATTAAGGTCAGTGTCCATGGCATTAAGCACAATTTACAGTGTCCACTTCTGATTCTGTAAAAAATAGGAGTAATAAAATTGATGCCAAAGAATTATTATAGTCTGTTCATTTAACTGTTTTTTTTTTTTTTTTTTTTTTTTTTGTATTTTAACATCAGGTTCATTCATGGAATGGAGCAACCAAATCTCTAAATCAACAGAAGTATGTAAAATGTTTGACTCTTGTTAAAGGAAAACTGTATTGTGGATGTCTTGATAACAGCATTCAGGTAAAGTTTGATCCCTTTAAGATTTGATCTGAGAGAAGATACATCTAATATTGATCGATATAGTTAATTCATTTTCAGGAAATTGATTTGCCAACTGGAACAGTCAATTCTATTCAAAGTGGCTCAAGGAAATTATTAGCAAAATCAAGTCCGATTTACGCCCTACAAGTTCATGATGGACTATTATATTCAGCTGGTAATTCCTTGGATGGAGCAGCTGTGAAGGTACTGTGTGTATGTGGACGAGCATATGATAAATAACTTATTCACCAATTTTGGATTAAATCTGATAGTAGATGCTTCATCCTTCTTCAAAAGTTTGACTTCCACATGATAATTTCTCATAATCCTGATAATTAACGGACATTTTGACATAACATTTAAATATACTCACTTACATTCTCAATTTTTTCTTTTCTGTTTGGTCAAAAGATATGGAACACTGCAAATTACAGTATGGTTGGATCATTGCCATCTACGTTGGAAGTTCGCACGATGGCTGTAAGTTCAGAGCTGGTGTACTTAGGCGGGAAAGGAGGGATTGTAGAAGTGTGGTGTAAAAAGAAATATAATAGAGTGGAGGCACTACAGACTGGTACAAATGGTAAAGTTCTTTGCATTGCTCTTGATGCTAATGAAGAGACTTTATTCATTGGAACATCTGATGGCAGAATTCAGGTTTCTTCATCCTCTTGACTTAGTATCTAACGTCAACTCTGAACTCATTCAGTTATTATAGTGATCCTTTGAACTGAAATATTTTCTGGTTTTGTGCAGGCTTGGGGGCTGAGTTGAAGTAAGATGGTGTACCTATTACTCCTAGCTTAAAGTTGAGATGGAGATCATCAGAAATATTCAATGACATTCTTTTCAAGAAATAAGCAATGCCAATTGTCCATATCAACAATATTATTAAAATGTGTACATAATTGATTTTGTTACATCAATAAATTACATCAATCTATAGCAGATTTCTTTGATCTTCCATCTCATGAAGCTAAACTCAGAATAGGATTTTGGTTTCATTTAGTTTTACGGAAAAAACAATCCTAATCAAAATAATGTACTCGACTATAAAATAAGAAAAAAAGTAGTTTATAACATTTCAACGTAAAAAGGAAAACAAAGGAGACTGGAAATGGGGTAAAGTTTGTTGCCCAATGAGTTTGGCATGATTCTCAACAACTTTTATTCTGTCTGAAAGCTAGGGGTACATTTATTTGGGGTCATTCCCTCAGGTATTAGAGGAAGTTTAAGTGTTATTGTTATGTGTGTTTGAGCAAAGTACTGATGAAGTTATTAAGTCATCAGTCAGAAATTTAATACAACAAGAAATATGTAATGGAATTGAGATTTGAAGGGGACGTTTAATGTTGAACTAAATATTGATTCTGTCATGTTAACTTATGTTAATGGACAGCATACATTATCATTCCACACTGAAATTATGAGTGCCTTAATATGAGGAAAAGTAACTGGTTATACTAAATTTTTCTGAGATTACGAGTCATGTATATATGTAGAATTGCTTACATCATAAGTACTAATGGAACGTCGACTAACAATTTATAATATTGAAGCGAAGTGGCATTTTTGAAGAATTTAGAAAAGCAAAAATTAAGGCATGGAGATGGAGGAGACGTTCAGGATGAGCCAAACTGTTAAAGTGGCTAAATATAAAGTGGCATTCTCTAGCTAAAGCTTTTTCCTTTTGTCTACCTGAAGAAAAAGTTGGCCTTTTTCTCTTGCTATCAAAGCTCTTATATATAGCAAAAGGACTTCTTCAATCATAATTATTGCAATGGAGGAAGGAAGTTCTTCAAATTTAGTGGAAACTTCCCAGGATGTCTCAAATGGCAAGAAAGGTGGCCTAAAAACCATGCCATTTATTATTGGTGCGTGATTTTCTATTTTTATGGTTATTATTATCTTGAATTAAGTGGTTTCTTTTCAATTCTCTAATTTTAAAGGTTCTGTATTTTGGTTATGATGGTTTTAGCAAATGAGGCATTCGAAAGGTTAGCAAGTGTTGGACTAACAGCAAATATGATCTTTTACCTGACTAAAGAGTATCACTGGGAAAATGCTACTGCAGCTAGCATCCTTTTCTGGTGGGGTGCTATAGCCAACTTCATGCCTATCTTTGGAGCTTTCCTTGCTGATTCATACTTGGGTCGATATTATGTGATTGCTCTAGGAACATTCATCAGCCTTATGGTAAGGGTACAATATGTCCTTTCCAGTTCAACTCTTAATTAGATGCTTTCCTCTCATTCAACGTCATTATTTTGATCAGATTTTGCCTGATGTTAATGCAGGGAATGATAGTGTTATGGTTAACAGCTCTATTGAAAGAAGCAAGGCCACCTTCTTGCAACCTAATAGCAGGAAACTGTTCAAAACCAGACATTGGCCAGGTTGCACTTCTGTTTGCATCATTCACATTGATGTCTATAGGTACCGGGGGTATTAGGCCGTGTTCCTTAGCCTTTGGAGCTGATCAATTCGACAAACCAGAGAATCCAAAAAACGGAAGGATCTTGCAAAGTTACTTCAATTGGTACTACGCAACAGTATGCATATCATTGCTGATCTCGGTGACTGTTATAGTGTATATTCAGGCTAAATTTGGTTGGATTGTGGGGTTTGCAGTGCCAGTAGGCCTCATGCTGTTGGCAGCTGTTATGTTTCTTTTTGGTTCTCCACTTTTCATTAAGACCAAAACAAACAAGAGCTTGGTGACTAGTTTTGCTCAAGTAGTAGCTGCAGCATGGAAAAATAAACATCTTGCTCTGCCTTCAGTGGATTCTGATGAGTGGTATCATCATGACAAAGTTTCGAAACTTACTATTCCAACTGACAAATTAAGGTATTTTGTATTCCCATGCTACAGTTATCATTTTTTTTTTAGTCATAAACCATATTCATATCTCTTACTTTTTGGTCTAACGAATCTTGATCGATTAATTCTTGATTATTCCAGGTTCCTAAATAAGGCCTGCATTATTAAAAACCCTGAGAAAGATTTGAATCCAGACGGAACAGCTTCAGAGCCATGGAAATTGTGCACTGTTCAACAAGTGGAAGGACTCAAAGCCCTGCTCAAGGTATTGCCCATATGGTCTACAGGCATCATGATAGATGTAACCTTGAACCAACATGCCTTTCCAGTGCTCCAAGCAAACACAATGGACAGACACCTAACTAGAAACTTCAAAATCCCAGCAGGCTCATTTAGTGCATTTGGAATCATCTCATTGGCAGTATGGGTAGCCTTTTATGACCGAATCCTCGTGCCCCATATATCAAAGATCACCAAGAACCCACGCGGCCTGAGTTACAAACAACGTATGGGAATTGGCGTGTTGCTCTCCTGTGCAGCTCAGGCAGTGGCAGCATTGGTGGAAAAAGAGCGACGTGCTAGGGCCATTAGTGAAGGACTAGCTTACCATCCATTTGCACAAGTGAACATGTCAGCAATGTGGCTAATCCCGCAATACTGCTTAACAGGACTAGCTGAGGCATTCAATGCAATTGGACAGATAGAATTTTACTACTCCCAGTTTCCCAAAAGCATGACAAGTATTGGCATAGCACTATCTGCAATGGCAATGGCAATTGGAAACTTGGTGGGAAGTCTTATTGTTGAAATTGTGAAATATGGTTCAACAAGAGGAGGGAAAGAAAGTTGGGTATCAAATAACTTAAATTTGGGTCACTATGATTACTACTATTGGGTACTATGCTTTCTGAGTGTGGTGAATTTCTTTTACTTCATGTTGTGTGCATGGGCTTATGGATCCGCGGAAGAACAACAGAAAATGTGGGATGTGGAACAAGATGATAGCGAAAGAGAGATGATCATATTGTAGACTTTGTTTTGACGTAGAATATAGTATATATTTACTAAAAGAATGGCATGAAACTTAAGAGGAGATGCGTCTAAGATGATACGCAAGCAAAATTATGTACGCTAAGAAAGAAAAATGTTCATAATTACTACCTTGACATATGTAATCCAAATAGTAACAATTATTCATAATTTGATACGAGTATCAACTTAAAGAGTAATTCGGTTTATCAAAGTACTTTCAGTCTCTTAAATATTTCTGAATCAAAATGTGGAGCTTCCATTAAACGCTTTATTCGAAAGGTAGATTTTTCTAGACAAATCTGAAATAATCAAACGTACCGGCCAACAAGGGACAAGTAGAAAATATTAACCTTGTAATACTTACTCTCTCATGAGTCGGATGTGCAATCGGATGTGGAAGTGGAGATAAATGCTGACGACATTTCTAAGAGGGGAAGCTTTAAGTAGCTTGGTTCAATCCTCCAACGTAATGGTGAAAGAGATGATGTCACACATTGCATAGGGTAGGATGGATGAAGTGGAGGCTCGCTTCCGGTGTCCTATGCAATAAGAAAGTGCCACCTAGACATAAAGGCAAGTCCTATAGAGTGGTCATTAGACCACCTATGTTGTATGGGACGGAGTGTTGGGCAGTTAAGAATTCATACATTGAGAAGATGAGCGTAGAAGAGATGAGGATGTTAAAATGGATGTGTGGACATACTAGGATGGATAAGATTCGAAATGAGGTGATTCATGACAAGGTCGGGGTGGCCTCAGTGGTTGACAAGATGCGTGAAGCGAGCCTCCAATGGTCTGGTTATATGAAGAGAAGGAACACAAATGCTCTAGTGAGGAGGTGCGAGAGGTTGGCGGTAGTGGATTTACTGAGGGGTAGAGGTATGCCGAAGAAGAATGTGGCAGAAGCGATTAGACAAGACACGACTCATCTCTAGATCGCCAAGGACATGACCCTAAATAGGAGTGTGTGAAGGTTGAAGATCAAGGTAGAGAGTTAGATAGTAGCTGTGCAATTTTTGTCATACTAATATTCCTCGTATATATACTATTTCAATCTTCTTTTTCGAGTTGTTTTTGTTGTTTATTTAGCTCAGTATGTCAAGTGTTTCTTTGTCATGGTTTTTTATGCATGTCTCTTTCCAAAAATGTTTTTAAATATTCATTAGTGGAGGGTCTACCGGAAACAGCTTCTCTACCTTGTTGTCCTTGGTTGGATAAGGTTTATGTATATCTCATCCTCCCTATATCCTACTTTGTAGGACAACACTGAGTATTTTGTTGTTGTTATTATAATACTTACCCTCTTTGTTTTAATTTATTTGAGATGCTTCATTTTTTTGTTGGTATAAAAAAGAATGATACATTTTTGTATGTAGTAATTTAACTTCAACCCCATAATTGTTTATGTTTATTTTAAACCACAATTTAAAAGTATTCCTTAGTTTCTAAATATTGTGCATATGGGTGTCAATGATTTTTTAAAAAACTGACTATGACCGAGCCGTACGTAACCGAACTTTAGGTTATTTATAATAAAACCGTAGATTTTTACACAAAATCATAACTGTATCGATAATTAGGCTAGGTTTTTTATTTTATAGAAAGAAACCGAAAAAATACCAAACCGAACCGAATAAATTTATATGCAGAAAATATAGTTTATATATGAAACTTATATGTATATCAATATATACATTACTTAAGTTTAAAAAAAAACAAAGCATATATGTTTCACCCTTAATCCTCAAGGTGAATCAGTAAAGCTCGACATTTCAACCTACTGTAACAGTGACAGATTTATTGGAGAAGGTCTTCATTACAATTTATGTTGCACTTGTAAATTTATTCAGTTTAGGTGAAGGTTTATTCTTGTTATAGATCTATGGGTCATTTACAGAACTACCCACTAAACCCATTTTATTTACCTGATCTACCCACAACTATGGTATTTACCCCAGATACCCACGTATTATCTACCAGACATATCCATTTACACCAACCCTACTAGACAATCATAGAAAACCCTAAAAGTATCCCCTTCACATACAGGAACCTTTTTCTCCAAAAAAAGTTACCCATTTTCATATACGCATTCTTCCTTTTTTTTTTCACCCATTTTCATATACGCATTCTTCCTTTTTTTTCACCCATTTTTTCATATCAACCTTCTTCCCTTCAGGCAAACCTTCTTCCCACTCCTAAAATTATATTATATTTTATCTTTTACCCATCTTTTAATTTTTCTGAAAAATATCTCATTTGGCATACAAGTTGAAGTTTCATCTTGTAAATTTCGTAGACTCTAGTCAACAAGAGCAAAGAATGGTAACTGCTTTTATAAGTTACAACTATAAAAATGGATGTTTATGTTCCATGGACAGAGTACAAAAAATTAAAGTGTTGCTAGTTGGTGTTGTTGACATACCAGGGGAAGATATTATTGAATTCTTCTTCTTCAATTTTGATAATTTAATTTCTTTTTTCTTCTAATTTTTTTCATCAATTTAAAATTCTAATGAAAGTGGATGATTAGAAAAAGTGTACACTTTTGATTCAATTCTCATAGAAGTATCTCATAAAGTCATACAAGTGAATAAGAGAGTATACCATAAAGGTATACAGTTTAATATACCCCCGCCTCCTAATTTGTGCATGTACACTTTTGGATAGAAGTACACAATACCGGTTACATAGAAAAAATAGAGGATATACCATAAAGGTATACAATGTAAAGTACCCACACTCCCACTTAATTTATGCATGTATAATTTTTTTATAAAAGTATACCATGAAGGTATACAGTGGAATGGGGAGTATACTATAAAGGTATGCAATGAAGCTGTAATCTACCTAATTTATGAATTTACAATTTGGATATAAGTATACCATGAAGGTATACAGTGAAAAGAGTATATATAGTGGAATTTTGAATATACCATGAAGTTATATAGTGGAAAAAAGAGTATACCATAAAGGTGTACAATGAAATTATAACTCACCCCGTAATTTATGTATGTACAATTTTGAATATAAATATACCATGAAGGTATACAATTGAAAGAGAGTATAACATAAAGGTATATAGTAAAATTGTAACCCCACTCCACCTTATTTATTTATATATAATTGTGGATAGAATTATATCATAAAAGTTTACATTAGAATAAAGAGTATGTAATAAAGGTACACAATGAAATTGTTACTGAACTTTTAATTTAACAGTAGAAGCTTACTAGGAGTGAGAATTATTTTAAACACTATATACATTTTTGGTATACCATATACTCATTTAGTATACCTTTTCGTGTTTGGATTAAAGAGTGAGTTAAAGTATGTTCTAATAAATCCAAACACGAAGAGATATACTAAAAGAGTATACAATAATAAAATTTAAAATATTTATTTGTTTGATTGCAGTTCACACTTCGATTCAGATATAAAATGGTGTACACTAAAGGAGTATACAAATTCAGTTAAAGCATATTGTTGTAGTAAAGTGTATAATATAGCAGTATACTATTACAGTATACAGTTGAATTAAGTATACAAGTAGTAAATTTTATACTATAGCAGTATACAATTATACTATACAGTTGAAGTATACAAGTAGTAAACTCTATGCAATAGCAGTATACTATTACGATATATTGTTGAAGTATGTTGTAGTAAATCCAAACACGAAGAGGTATACTAAAAGAGTATAAAATAATAAAATTCAAAATATTTATTTGTTTGATAGCAATTCACACTTCGATTTAAATATAAAATGATGTATACTAAAGGAGTATACAAATCCAGTTAAAATATACCGTTGTAGTAAAATATATAATATAGCAGTATACTATTACAGTATACAGTTACTATTACAGTATACAGTTGAATTAAGTATACAAGTAATAAATTTTATACTATTATAGTATACAGTTGAAGTATACAAGCAGTAAACTCTATACTATAGCAGTACACTATTGCAATATAAAGTTGAAGTATGTCAAAGTAAACTACATACTGTATAGCAGTATACTATTTCGGTAAACTATGACAAATCTACTATTGTAGTATATAGTTAAAGTATACATGTAATCAACTGTATACTATAGCAGTATATTATTATAATAAATTGTAACAGTATACTATTATAGTATACTGTTTAATTATGCAACTTTTTTTTCTTTGATTTGCAGCACTTCAAACCCCTCAAATTAACTCCAATAAGACCAAAGTTTAGCTTTAAAGTTCCAAAATAATAGAGAAAATATTTTACAACACCCACTTTGAAAACACATATTTGTTTGATAGCAGACCACATGCGTCAATCTAGACATAAAATTGTATACAAAATAGTAGTATACAGTTTTCCAAATGGTATATGAATAGAAAAAATACATTTTCGATAGGAACTAACACCCTGTGTTCATTGTATATTATATCAGTATACTATTACAGTAGACTGAATACCATAGAAGTATATTGTTGCGATATATAATTTAGACAGTACTTCTTTAATTTTGCTTCAAGCTCAACAATGGTGGGTATTCAAAAATAATCTCACAAACACCTTAAATCAACTCCAAATGCGATCAAAATTTGATATGAACTTCCTCAAGGTACTAGAAGTAATATTCTTCAACAACCACTTTAAATCAAACAACAAATAAAAAAATCAAAATTTCATATTCAAGAGCTTCAAGTTCAACAATGGTGGGTATTAAAAAATCATCTCCCAAACATCTCAAATCAATTTCAAATACGATAAAAGTTTAATATGAACTTTCCCAAGGTACCAGAAATAATATTTTGTGACACCCACTTCGAATCAAGCAACAATTTTTCAAGTTGAAAATTGAATCTTAAAAAATACTACAACTTAAAGGCTAATCTTATCAGCAAAACACCAAAATAGTGGATAAATACTACAAATATAAGATTTGAGTAGTTAATGATGAAATTAAAGGGTTAATAGTGAAGAAGAAATAAATTTATTAGGTTGGTGAATTAGCAAGATGGAGAGAGAAAGAGAGAATTAAAAAGAACAATAAATGTTTCTTATTATAAAATCAGAGAATTTGGATGACAGACCAAGGGAATGGGAAGCTAGAGTTGGGGAGTGAAGAAGTTGGATAGAGAGACTGAAAAAAAAGAGACGTGAGTTAAGGTTTTGGGGGATGGGAAATGGTGAGTTTAGGGGAAAATGGAGAAATAGGTAGAAGATGTAATTATTATCAAATTTATGGGTATAGAAAAATGGCATGGATAGGTTGGGTAATTATTATGAGATGTATGGGTATAGAGCGTAAATTACCCTAGATCTATAGGGAAATTTAGATGCGTAGCCATTTTGGACGCGCTCAATGAGTTTTATCCACCGTTTCAAAATTAATTGAGAAATAGCCAAAAATTCGCGCGCACACTTATGCTCCATTAGCGTTGGAAAACACCCCAAACTAGTCTTGATATTTTATACTAGGATTTTGAACTAACATGTTCAAAGGTCCCATTATTTTATACTGGACTGAAGCTTTATATATAAAGTCCCATAACAAAATAATGAGATTTTGAACTATCATATTCAAAAGTCTCATTATTTTGTACTGGGGTTAGTTTACTGAAGCTTTATATAAAGTCCCATAATAAAATATTGGGACTTTTTCCATTATTTTATACTGGGGTTAGTTTACTGAAACTTTATATAAACTCCCATAATAAAATACTGGGACTTTCCCAGTATAAAATACTGGGACTTTTCCGGAGGTAGCTATTTCTCAGCGAATTTATTTTTGACGTCTACGGATCAATTTAGCGCACGCCAAACAGGCCCCCTACAGGAAATTTTTACAGATCTTACCGACATATATTTATTTTAGACTTTGATTTAGTATAGAATAATATATTATAATCAAATATTTTTTTCAAAAAGTAAAGAACGTGAGTTTAACAGTTGAAATAATGTAAATGATTAACTAATTTTTTGTTAATTCATTTCAACCCACTCTTTTATAGTATCATTTTGAGACTTGGTATTAAAGTTCTTCATTACCACATATTGTGATGAATCATTTTAGGAACCAATCACTAAATATTCAATTGAATGTGATATCATTATTGTCTCTAATATTAGTTAGTTAAGTAAGATAGAAATTACATTTTGGTTTAATCACTAGAACCATATGAGTTTTACAATGAAAGGGATACATATTTTTTAATGTTGTTATCTTATTTTGTTTTTGTGCGTGGTAGTTGTAGATGATGTCTAAAAAAATCGAAAATTAACTAAACCGTATCGAAACCGATATGATTGTGACGGTTTTGAAAATTCAAATTTTAGTTATATATATTGGAATAACCAAAAAATTGATATGGCACAAAATTTTTAAAATAATTGACCGAACCATTAACACCCTAATTATTGGTTTACCTTGTAAAGAACCGTCATTCGTGCTATGGTACTAAAGTTTACTGCTTGGCTGATGTTCGTAGTCGTCAAAATGGTGGGCATAGTGGCCATACAAGTGACTCCCTCCGTTCGACAATGGATGTCATAGTAGAGATGGCAACGGGGCAGGTGCGAGGCGGGTTTAATTCTATACGGGGCGGGTTGCGGGTTTATCTAATTTTTTTTTTTCATATCCTTCTAGAACTTGTTTTAAAATATTAATCTTTCCTTTTTCTTTTCCTGATTATGTTAGTCAACTACCATCAAATTCAGATTAATATATATATTTTTTTTTTGCTTACCTTACTGACGCACACTGTATGCACAGAATTATTAGTGCTCTTCAAATTAAATTTGGAGACTAATTATCATAAGAATCCATGTAAATAAAGATATGATATTAAATTAAACTTCTTTATTTTTATGTTATTTAAATAAAGTGATTATTTATTTAAATGACATGTCTCAATGTTGAAGTCTATTCACACAATCAATCACAATGTGCCGTTATAATTTCAATACAAGCTTGAATATTATGTTATGTACTTTATCACTTTTACATTATATATAAAAGACTTAATTTTACAACAAACTTATACATATGGGTATGTATAAAATCTATCATTAGAGTAATAAAATTATTGCCCAAACTACTATAATAATTTACCTAAGATAAGATGATTAATACTTGAGAAAGTCGTTAATTATGTAGTTCATAAAATTAAAAAAAATTAAATATAGCGGGGCGGGGCGGGTTAACGCGGGGCGGGGCGGAGCGGGTTGAGAAGTGGCAAAAATGTTGTACGGGGCGGGGCAGGACGTGTTTAACCTTTGCGGGTTAAGATTCAACCCGCCCTGCTGCCATCCCTATGTCATAGTTTCCTTATTAGTCTGTTCTAGAAAGAATGATTATATATTTGGAAACAATTTACTTTCAAACTTACTACTTTATCCTTAATGAAATATAGTTTATAGTCACACATTTAGATATGACTTATTCTACACCATAAATTTCAAAAGTCTTCACCTATTTTTTAAATTTCGATCCAAATCAAATTATGACAATCATTATAGAAGGGCATGAGTACTTGCTACATGGAACTATTCTGTTTTTGGAAAAAAAATATATTGTTGAGATAATTGTGCATAGTCAACTGAGTATTGAGCGTAGGTTACAAAGTAATGTTACGAGCCGTCCTACTATATGCTACCGTATTCACTTTGTTGGACTTAATTGGGTCAAAATAAACAAGTTAACGATGCCACAGCCATCCACTTGTAAACCTCATAGTTGCATCCAATTAATCCGGACTCCATCCTAGCATAATATTGGGCGGACTTGAAAACATTATTATATTAAATCCCCCCACACCTAATAAATACCCTCACTCCCCACAACAGCTCGTACCTCCTTCTACTAGTCAGTCAACTCGAAAATTAAATCAACAAAAGCTATTCTTAAAAAAATGGCTCCGATCGCCGTTGGTGACGTCATCCCCGATGGAACTGTATCTTATTTCGATGAACAAGATCAGATGCAGAGTGTTTCCGTACATTCCCTAGCTAAGGGCAAAAAGGTCATTTTATTCGCTGTTCCTGGAGCTTTCACTCCCACTTGCAGGTTTCTATTTTCATTTTTTTTTATTTACCTTTTTGTGATAGGAGGTTAAATAAATATTGAAAATGTGAAACTGTGATGCAGCACGAAGCACGTGCCTGGGTTTATTGAAAAAGCTGATGAGTTGAAATCTAAAGGCGTCGATGAAATCCTCTGCGTCAGCGGTATCTTTCTTTTAATTGTATCTCATGTTGATTCTTATTAAAAATTAACTACTTGAGGACAATTATAATTAGTTAGTTGGGGTCGGCTATATGAATGGTCACTATGACTTTGAAGTTGGAAGTTGGTGTAGCAAATGTGAAAAATAGTAGTTTAAAACACTTGACACTAGATTAGCCATCACAGTTTTTAGCATAAATGTAAGCTCGTTTTTTCTCTTTCATGTTTTCCTTTACAATGAGAATCCGTGATTGTTTATCCATGTCAAGGGCGATATAACAGATTGGATTGTCAAATTTGTGATGTTAAATATGATATTCAAGATTTAAGCTGGTCACAGAAGTTTTAAAGTTTAGAATTCGAGATTAAACCACATTGTAGCATATTTAGAGCTTTTAAAAGCAATGTGCTCTACCAACAAACGCAAACGCTGCGGGGAATTTTGTTGGGGTGGGTTGTCCCTATTCTTACAGTTTGTTAATGGCTCTCACTTTATTGTTGCCCTCTCGGCATCTGGATTAACTTAATTAGCACATAGGTTCGAAACAAGCCCCTACCTAGGGGTCAGCCTATACATCAAGCACTGTGTCCTTTCTGCTTCATCTTGTCATGTTCTCCTTTTACCTAAGCTAATATATGGAGCCTCTCACTTTTCCATCCTCATTTGTAGCAAAATTTACAGGAAGAAAGTCATAATTCTTTAACCGACCAACGTTTCCTTCGTGCTGTTTGATTTATTCTCAGCCAATTATTTTTTCCAACACACAGCAAGGTTAAATAGTCGGTTAGGTAGCAATAGGAATATCAGGATAGCTGCGCTGGCTTGTGGAGTTTAAAATATGGCTAATTAGAATGTAGGGTTAGCACGTGTTTACGTGAGTGCATCACCATCAGCAAACTTGCTCGATCTTATCTTAGTTCTGCTACCACTTTTCAAGTGATGATGTTTGTCATGGTTAAATATTGTGGATTAGTCTTTGTTGCGTCATTAGTGATATTGACAAGTGGGAACTGAGGAGACAAGGCGAACAGTCTTGTCAAAATCGAAAAGAGCAGAATTGGAGAGACAAGAGGATGGATTGGGCTTTATGCGCAAGATGCAAGTAAAGCATGGGGTCTAATGAGTAATGAAGAAAGGCGCAATTGAAGACAATATAAAAAAATGTATGTACTCTAAGTTTAATACTATAAGTATGAATAACAAAAATATATAGACAAAGAAATTAAAAAAGAAAAATTAAGATAAGTTAAGTATCAATTGTTTAGTGTCGCTTGTTCGGGATAACGGTCGTTGGCAATGAGAAGTATGTCTTAAGAGTCTTCTTGATGGTGATACGGAAGTGCTCATTAAGCGAGGTGAAGCGTTCATTTTGTGCCTCGCTTCAAGGCTTAAGCGTGCCTGCCTTTGACTCTTGATGGTGATATGGAAGCACTCATTTAGCGAGGTGAAGCTTTCATTTTGCGCCTCGCTTCAGGGCTTAAGCGCTCCTGCGCTGACATCACTGATAATAAATTTGTTAATGTAAAACTAAGTGGATATGGTTAAAGGAGTTGAAACCAGTGTTTTTGATGGCTTAAGGCGACAAAAGGAGATAAGGATCAATTCACCGAGGCGCTCACCTCTTTGAAATGAGGCACCAATTAATGCCAAAAAAATAAAATATTAAAATGCATATAGAAATAACCAAAATCTCAATAGCATAATAGCAAACATTTCAATTAAAAAATTTAAAATAGATAGTCATAGTAGATAGTAAAAGTCTAGAACTTGCAATTTACAGTTTAAAAAAATAAAATAAAGCTGTGAGATTTAGGCAAGGGCAGAATCGAAGAGGAAGAAAAAAAAGAGAGAAAATCTGCTATAAAACTTGAAAAAAGAGAGGAGAAAGAAGAAAAAAGAATAGGAGAAGAATGAAGAAACAAAGAAAGAAGAACAGGAGAAGAAAGAAAGAACCACCTGATTATTGTAAAGAACAAGAGAAGTGTGGGCAGTTTTTTTTTTCTTTTTTTTTTTATGGAAACCCTAATTGTGCGTTCTTTTTATGTTTTAAAGTAAGGCAGCCCTTTTTAAATAAAAAAAATCAAAAGGCGACACCTTTCATCGCCTCAGCGCTTCCTCGCCTCGTCGTCTCAGTCGCCTTTTGAAACCTACCTCGCCTCTTCCCTTAGGCGATGAGGCGAGATCCTTTCACAACATTGGTTGGGACTTAGGTGTCCGGATCAAAATCGTGCTCTGTGCGAGCTACGCCTGATATTTAGGAGAAGGGTACAGGTTGGGCTTATTATCCTGAGTTTGTTGACGGCTTGGACAAGGTTTGCCCCAGATAGATTATTTGGTCACAAATAAAAAATAAAAAAAATAAACGGTGGTGGCTTTTTTGACCTCTTGAAAGAGCCAAGGATTTCTTGAAGTGAACAGAATGTAATAATTAAAAGACCTATTGCATGTAAGGAACTTGCATTGGTAGTGTCATGTCTGATGTGTGTCATGCACATTTTTTCCTCCACTTCACTTGGTGTATTGGAGTTCTACATGTTTGCTTTCCTTGCAGTCAATGACCCATTTGTGATGAAAGCATGGGCAAAAACATACCCAGAGAACAAACATGTGAAATTCCTTGCCGATGGAGCTGGAAAATATACTAATGCCCTCGGTCTTGAGCTTGATCTGTCTGAAAAGGGGCTGGGCATTCGATCACGTAGGTATGCTCTTTTGGTTGATGACCTTAAGGTGAAGGCAGCTAACATTGAATCTGGAGGGGAGTTTACCGTCTCCGGTGCTGATGAAATCCTCAAGGCTCTTTAAGTTCACCACTGTTTTCCGAGTGTCTTGGCTCTAGTTACTGAGCTTCTGGAATGTATGCCAATAATGTTTATGATATATTTACTCCTGCACCTGTTCCACAATATCACATTTTGTTGAAGAATGCTTGTTGGAAATAAAAAACTTCTTGCTGCTCAGGTTACCAGCTCTTCTATGTGTTTGGGGCACTGAAATCAGCAAAATAAAACTAATTCCTCTGGTTCATGATTCAGAACCTGATGAAGAATGAAGTGCATATTTGTCTAGAATAACTTTAATCATTTTATCATATATGAGCAAAGGATTTGTAGAAATTTCTCTATGGGGTTTACTGTTTGTGTTATGGAAAAGTTGATTTTGTTTACTAGATCATACAAATATTCATTCTCACAAATATGAAATATAGACAAAGTCAAGGACTTCTCCTCAATAGTTTCAAAGGAAGAATGGTCCATCTTACAAGCATTACACCATAATTTTCGCAAACTTGAGGGTCTTCTTTTGAGGGGGAGTGATGAATGAGCATGTTTCCATTGTCTTGTATACTCAATTCAGAAAGACTGTTGATTTTTTGTGTATTAAGTTCAGAGAGACTTGTCGAAAATTATAGGTAGAGTTGGTCGGACCAAGAAAAGGTTAAAACTTACCTTCAGGTTACCAAAGTTTCATTTAATCAGATCAAGAGTGGGGGCAAAACGATCTGGTTGGATAAGAGAGAGCAAGGAAGATAATTGTTTCTTTCCTTTTTTTGGGATGCAAAAGAAATGGAAAATAGTGACAAAGACTTCCCCTTTTGCCAGAGTTCTGGATAATTATAGAGTTTAAAGAGGAAGATTAAACGGACAACAAATAAGCCAAAACGCTGGGTGTCAGTGTTCCTGATTTTGCAGCCATCAATATGAAATTCTGGATTTGCTACTTCTCCTTCATTTTCTAAGCCAGTTTATTGAAATGATGATCCATCCATGATTTTTTACACTAGACAAAATTGGATTTATCTGTTTTAGAACGTATTAAGAAAATCGAAGCGTGCAAGAAGGACTAGTTTACCAATACCAAGACCTCAAAAAGATAATAAAAATATGCCCAATTGATATCACCTTGTAAGAATTTGATTAGAAAATCTTTACAGGGTCTAACTTAAGCCAATAAACTCAACACCACAAACTGGTCTTTTAATTGAGAAGAAAAGAAAATATCAAAAATGTTTATTGGAGAAAAGTGGAAAGCATTTGTGAATCTAGTAGAAATATATCTTTCTTTCTTCCCATTTTCCATTTCGTTAGAATGAATATCACGAAGGTGGTCCTATTACTTTATGATCTAAAAATCGTTAGACAGGACATGTTTCTGTGTTAGTTAATTAGCAAGATATAAGGATATAATTGGTGCTTATAAATATAAAGTGAAGTTTAACGTAAGACGATTGTAATTTGTTGAAAAATTTCTGCTAACTAAATACTACTCCCTCCGTCCCGCTTTATTTGTCGTATGTCAGATTTCGAGGGTCAAACGAGTTTATCTTTGATTTGAATTTTTATATATATCTTTTAAATATTTTGAATTGAAATTTATTGTGACTTACAATAATTTTCATGTAGTTTTTAAATTTGTAAATTTTATTTAAAAAAAATTAAAGATTTTAATATTTTAATCTACGGTTAAATATAATAAGTTTGACTATTGAAACGGTAACGATGACAAATTAAATGGGACAGAAGAAATATTGTATAAAAGAAAAAAGAAAAAAATAATAATAGCAGTTTGTCTTGGCATTGGGAGAGGACCCAGAAAGTAGTATATTTAGAAAACAAATGGGACTGGATTGTCTGTCACTTGTTGTCTTTTATCGGTACCCACAGAGCAGTGGCACGTTGTTGGGAGTTCCAATTTTATAATCAAAGGCTTATTATATGCACTGCTTCATTGGAAAACTAGTTTGGTCAAGTAGGTTTAACTAGGATATTAGCTAGGTAAAAGGCAAACACAAGAAGACTTTTTGACTGCATGAAATACTGCAATAACATCTCACCACTAGGATTTTATGTCCTATTAGGACGTGAACTAACAGTTCCACCTGTGAACTTCATTTATTTTTGCGACCTAAAAGCTAAAAAGAATGAAGAGCTAGTACTTCATTTTTCATACTCTCCATGAATTGCTTTGTTGCCAAGTAGAGTTGAGTTTGATTCCTCACTTAGGGGTCCGTTCGTTTGGTGGATTAGCTATACAATGATTGTAATACGTTAATTATTTATATGGTGATTAATAATTTGAGAATTGTTACGTGGAGAGCATTCCACCAATTGCAAAAATGTATAGTATTATATATTCAAACCGTATAAGTTATATCTGTATTAATTATACAATGTTTGATTTATAATATTAAAATTAATATAGCTTATGTGTATTTTAATACAACAAACCAAATATACTCCTATAATGTTATACAAATTTATATACATTGAGTTTGCTTGTACAGCTCCTTACGAAAAAGTTTAATTTTCAAAACATAAACTCAAAATTTAAAAAATAAAAGATTTAAATTATCACATCGCACTTCTCGAAGGTTGTAACAAATTCATCCAATAATGTACAGTACTCCCTCCGTTTTATTTTATTTAATATTTTATGATGTTTCACACATTAAAAAAGTTTGTTACCAACAGTAATAAAGAAGTTATTGACTATATTAACTCCTACCTCTTCTCATATAAAATTTTGAAGAAAATCAATATCACTTACTGTATAAAGGTAAATTTTAGAAAAATAATATTATCTCAAATTTAAACCAATCAATTATCTTGGACCAGATAAAAAATACAAAAAAATAAAATAACAATTAACATTAAGTTAAAGTCCATTTGTCGAACTCAACTTATCTGGTCTCCAAAAAGTATATAGTGTATATAATTAAATGAGTAAAATTCTCTCCAATCAAAAAAAGAATCATGGCCGAGGAGCGTGTTGAAAATATAATTAAGTGATTTAAGTATGTTCCCTCCTAATTCTAAGGTGAAATTCTCCAAAAGTGATACCTTTGATATTTTGGTGAAGCAGATGAACAATATCTAGTGTTGAGTCAAGTTTTAATGATAACAATTAAATTTATCAGTCAACTTATGAGTTTCTCAATAATCTTTGTAGGTCATCCAAATGAGACTCAAGCCGCAAGAGCAATCAGAAATATTCATGTGAGAATGGAAGATATCAAGTGTTGAAATTAAGGGCTATCTAATGATGGAAAGTTTATTGCATTCAAGTATCAAAGATTTTCACCATATCTCCAGCAAAAGGGTTCAACGCTCAGAAGGAAAGATTATACTAATTGGAACGCGTGATCTTCAATCATTTTTAATATCAGCAGATCAAATCAAGGAAGGAACAGAATCTTCTATCAACGGCTCTAAACTTTATTCTCACAAGGAATATATCATAAATCTTGTGAAGATCAAATCCTTTGGGTCATCATATCTCTTCTCATAAGGAAAGCAAGATCAATCAGTATTGTCAGATTATTTGTTCACATTGAAGACCTAGTTTACTTTTTCATTTTGAAAAAAGAAGGCGAAGGCATTTCTCCACACTGACAAGCACGCAACCTTTTACTTTCTAGCAATCTCTTTCTAGCCTTGAAACATTGTATTCTTGAGAGTTTACTATTGTACAAGAAAAAGTAAAGAGAAGTCAGAGCGAAAGTAAGGTTAGTGTTGTGTGTGAGTTGCTTCCAGTGGTGTGAATCCAACTATGGACGTTAGTGGTGAGCGCATTATCAAAGCCACAAGTTAGTATCGTTGGTGGTGAGCGAAGGAAAAACCACTCAAGTTGTATCGTGAAGAATTCATTGAGCCTAAGAGATAACTCCCTTGTGACCCAAGAGGACTGGATTAGGAACCACATTGGTTCTGAACCAGTATAAAAATCATTGTGTCCTTTCATTTTCCTGTGCTTTACTTACTGTTAATTACTGCTTTATTATCAGTCGACTTATTAGTCGACTAAATCTGGACAAAACTAAAAAATGATATAACTCACCACCCCTCTTATACTTTCAATTGGTATCACAATAGGTCTCACACATTTTTATATGTTTTTCTTTTGCCTTACAGCAAATGAGAAAAGATCATGTCTGGTCACATTGTTATTGGGGCTCTACTTCAAGAAGGAACCTCTATTAGTCGACCTTCTTAATTTAATGGACAGTACTTCAGTCATTGGAAGGTTCGAATGGAAACTTTTGTCAAGTCCATTGACTTCAAAGTGCGGCGTGTCATTACCAAAGGTCCTTATGATATACCTTTAGACAAAGTGAAGAAACCTGAAGAACAAGACTCCAAAATTCCCTTTGATATTGATGATTACAATGATGAGCAAAGAGAAATTATTCAACTTAACTCCAAAGCTCAAAATCTACTGTATAATGCAATAAGTGGTGAAGAGTGTGAAAAAAAATTTCAGTTGTGAAACTGCTAAAGAAATGTGGGACAAACTTGTTGTCACCTACGAAGGAATAAGTAAAGTAAAGGAAACCAAGATTAATCTCCTTGTGCATGAATATGAACTATTCCAAATGAAGGAAGGAGAATCCATCGAGGACATGTTTGCTAGATTTAGCAAAGTTGTTGGTGAATGATAAGTCGGCATTTTACCGACTTTGAGCCTTCCTTTATAGGAACTTTATGTGTTTTTAAGCTAATTTCACGACCAATTCTTATGTAATGTTGCGTGATTCCAGGTGCTACTTAGTTTAAACGCTCGAGGCCAGAAACTGAGCGGAAAGAACACAAAAGAAGGCCGAGTCGAGTCGTGCGAAATGGAACAAATTTTCAAGGATTTGTGCGGCTCAGCACAATATTGTGCGATAGCACAATGCTGAAAAAGACCCAATTGTATGGTCAGCACAATTGGTCAGCACAATATTGTGCGGTCAGCACAATCAGTCAGCACAATATTGTGCGGTCAGCACAATGCTTAGCACAAGAATGCAAAAACAAGCAGCAACTACTTCAAGTTTTCAAGGAATTGTGCGGCCAGCACAATATTGTGCGGTCAGCACAATTGGGACGGAAGAAGATTTTTTGTGTAATTTTCTTAGGAGTATAAATAGGAAAGTGAGGTTTTATTACACCAACACTTACATTACGATTTACTCTATATTTTGGGCGATTTTGGGAGCAAAGTTGGAGACTTAACATCATTTTGTAAGCTTTTAATCTTGTAACTTTGAATCTTGATTCCATATATCAATTCAATCTTATGTCCAACATGATTTCATCTTTTCATTACATCTGTATTACTATGATTCAAACCCTAGTTATGAGTAGCTAAACTCATAACTAGAGGTGTAATTATGCTATTGTGATAGAAAATTAATGGGTGTTGTTCTATTTCACTAACCATAATGCAAGTAACAATTATCCAACTCCCCATTACAATAACATCAAAATCCCAAAATCCATGATATTTGAGATTTCTTGTCTACATTGCTAGTTAAAGACTCGGAAGAGATTAACTAGTGTAGAATAGTGGAGTTGGCGAGGATTTGAGTTGATAGGCTATTCATATAGACTAACTCATCTAAAAGGAGTTACGCTCGGAAGAGGTCTCCTTTCCTCGGGTCATTGAGTAGTGCTTCAAGCATTCCACTAAGGCTTTGACGAGCAGGTTGTGAAAGATCTCTCCTAGGCCGGAAGAATTTTAGAGATCACGATCGGAATGCTCGACCATAATTATACTTGTGTTGGGAAAGTGAAGTAAAGACACCCGTTGGTTGGAAATCACTATTAGTTGGTTGCACCCCTAGTCTAGTAATATCGAACAACTTACTCGTTTAATTGCTTACACTTTAGAATTAATCATAGTTTTCATCAAACAAATCATACTTCTACGACTCAATACTAAACCTCATTTGAATATCTATTTGCAATTCTCTCACTTGACGTGCTAGTTCCCTTGGAAAATCGACCCCGACCCACATCGGGTATTATACTTTGACGACCGCCCTTCACTATTAATGGTGTAAGATTGAGCGTGGATCAAATTTTGGCGCCGTTGCCGGGGAATATACGGTTTCAATATTGAGTTGCATTAGTTAATCAAAGTTGTTTAATTCGCTAGTCCTAGCATTTTACTTTTGGTTTTGGTTTTACCTTGTGTAGGTGAAACATGGCTTATAGGAGAAATCTTAATCGGAACTTGCGGAACTCCAATTACAACCAACAATTGGCGTATTAGAGTAATTTGAGGAGTTGAGCTAGTTGGCTTAGTTTCAAACTTTGTGAACCGTTCTTGTTAAAATTGTGAATAGTAGTAATGTTCTTTGTAAATTGTAAATATTTGTTTGTGTGTAGTGTTTACTTGCGTTAGTTAGTTAGTTTAGATTAGTAGTAGTCATTTTGAAATGGCATCATGGAACCAAAAATTGATCCCATATTGAAAATCCATACATGAGTGACTCTTGTCCTTATTGTGGCGGACCTCATCATTGGCAAGATTGTCAAATTGTTTCCTGGGGCGAGTTGTGTGCACCTTCTCAACCCTTTGAGTGGGACATATGTCATGAGTGTGGGGGTCAAAATGGCCATTGGGACGGTTGTCCTAATATTCCTTATTCTTGTTCCAATGATTTTTATAATGATGCTAATGATTCTTATGAGTTTGATTGGGCAAATGCAAACATGAACATGGAGCTTGAACCCGAGTGGAAAGGCATCCAAGAGAGGTTTCAAGAAGAGGTGGACCTATCGACTTCACAAGATGAATGCAATGAAAATGAAAGATTGGAATATTTGATGGAGCAAATACTTAAAAATAATTGTGAAAATGTCGAAGCCTTCAATGAGATAAAAGAAACGATCCATCAAAATGGCTTGCAATTCACAACTTGGAAACTCAATTGAGCCAATTGTTTGACACCTTCAATGATCAAAAAGCTAAGGATGTTGCCAAATTTCAACAAAGACATTATATGGAAGATGAGGTTGAGTTCCAAGAAGAATCCTCCATTGAAGATGTGCTTGAATATCAAGAAAGAATTATTGAAGAAAAGAACAATTGGGATGAAGAAGAAATTGTGAGCCGAGCTTGGCTCCGAGATCAAGCTCGAAAAATGAAAGTCCATGAAGCATGCCTTTATGACTTACATATCGAAGGTTGGGATCTCAAATATGAAAAGGAAGAACTAAGACAAAGAGTGAACCAATTTGATCTTAAAGCTCGTGTCTTGAACATTCTAGTGCATGAAGTGGTTGAAGCCTCCAAGGCTCAACATGAAGAAGTAGTGAATAATATGCTAGAAATGAGCGAATTTGTGGAAGAGAGCACAAGTCAAATCATGGGAACTCATGAAAGTGATCACATCTTCAAGATATTTGGTGATGATGCCGTGAACGAGAAATGTGTGTTGGAGTCTAGAGCGGAAATGAAAAACTCTTGTGATGAAGACTCTAGCACATGTGAAAAAGAGGATGTCATGCTTGGTGCTCCATTGATGTTAAAACAATTGGAACCTCATTCACTTCACTTTTCAACTCTATGTGTGGATGAAGCAATAGAAGTGGAAGAACAAGCACCTTCAAAAAATTTTGGCGTTGATGAGCAAAATGAGTACATTGTTGAATTTGCCACGCCAAGAAGGCAAAATGGCATTCCCCACTTGAAAGCGAAGAAGTGCAAAATGAAGAATCCGGCTTCGCAATCTTGGAAATATGTGCCCCCCGCCTAAAGAGCATAACAAAAAGCATGAAGCGATGTTGGGGAGAAAATTCACCTTTACCAAGTGGAGAGAAAAGCACCATGGGTACCGTCTAGCCAAGACGTTAAATAAAGCGCTTTTTGGGAGGCAACCCGGATCTCTTTAAAATTTTAGTTGTTATTTGATTGCATGTTAGGATTAGATTAGCTTTTGTAGTTGTTTTTTATCATCTCACATGAATCCCATATATAGTAGTTGTTAGGATGCATGATTTAAGGCATAAACATTGGAAAAAATGGATTGCACAGGGTGTGGGGCGGACCATTCAATGAGAGAAGGCGGGCCGCTCACTATCTATCTTGTGCCGCTGCCACTACCACTCCACTCCAGACAGAACCTGCCGATACTCAGCCGACCCTTGAGGGTCCCACTGCTGTTGAGGCATCTATCTCTCCACCGACCCTTGAGGGTCCCTTGTCCACCGCTTCTGCTACATCCAGCTCTCCACCAGCCACTGAGGGCTAGCTATGACAGGGAACATTCTTTTACTCATTCTCTTAGATGCTTTCATAACTTTTAGTTGCATTGGGGACAATGCATACTTTTAGTTTGGGGGGTGGGTACTTAAATAATGTCATGTCACCATGACATGGTGTTATGTTTGATGCATGTAAAAATATGTTTATGTTAAGTTGTTAGTACATATATGTTTAGCATCCAAAAAAAAAAAACATGGTACTCCCATGAACTACGCTTGGGATGCTACCTTTTCTTTATCTGATTCACTCCCGGGTGATACGTAGGCATCCCATGTGGGTGCGAAAGCCTCATTTGGGTCCGAACAACCATTTTCATTGTAAATACCATGTTGCACAATTTTTTTTTGAAATAACCTCCTTGGTTTTTCTTTGCCATGGTTCTTTTCCAAGGAAGTAATTGTGTTGAACCGGGCATCTCTAGTACTAGTTTAGTATTTAGTTGTGAATAATGATGATTAGTTGTGGATTCTTGCTCCTTAGCAACTTTTGGCATGTTTGGTTCCACCATTATTTAATCCTTATCATGTGAGCTTGTTTTGAAAAATGAATAGAAAAACTTAGTTGGTAAATTGTGCTATGATCTTTAAGTTCAACTTTTGGCTCTTATGTCACTAATTAGCTCTCATTAGGCTATGAGTAAACTTCGGATACTTAATTGCCTTTGATTGGGACTTGAATATACTCGTCTTCCTTACTTTACATGTGCCATGTGTGATGAGGTTTTGGTGTGTTCATGTGTGTGCTTCTTGATCTAGAACTTGCCTTAAGTGTGCTTCGAGGCGAAATCATAGGTGATGCTTGACTTGAAAAATGATTTTAGGCTTTCTTTGGCCCGCTCAGTAATCTAAAAAGCCTACCCTTGCATTATATCCTTAGTCAACCCCTTTGAGCTTAATATCCTTTTCTTTGGCAACCACATTATTAACCCGGACCAATTCTAAGTGCTTAAGGCACTAACCCTCTCTTTTGGCCCTACCTCCTTGAGTGCATTGAAAGACGTGCAACTTAGGCAAAAGCCTAAGTTTGGGGGTGGCACAAGTTATGGTGAAAGTGCGGAAATTAATGAAAATCAAAAGAAAATAAATGAAAAGGAAGAGCAACAAAAGCGAGTTGAATTAAAAAAAAAGTGAAAAAGTGAAAAGAAACAAAAAGAAGCAAGTGAAAGATAAGAAAGAAAAAGAAGAAAAAGAGAATTGATGAATAAAGAGGAGAAAGATTAGTGTATAATCCTCGATTTAGCAAGGTGTAAGTGCAAGATAAATGAAGTGTGCCTTAATTTTTGTACGGTGTAGTGCTCAAGGAGGTGTGTAGTCACTATTTGCCCATATTTTACCCCACCTTTGACCAAAAGCCTACATTACAACCCTAACAAATCCTAATTGATTTCGGGTCAAGCATTCCTACATTAGTGGAGAGGTACACGAAGAGCAAGCCTATGGATCTTTAGTGTGCATGATGAACTTCTTTTGAGAGAGTGAGTGAATTCTTCCTATCATTAATCCCACTTGTGTTATCATTGCATTTTTGTGGTTGGGATATTCTTTTGAGCGGTGAGGGCATTTGTGAAGTTGAGTTGAGGACTTGTGTTTCACTTTTCAATTGAGGTGAGCAAGTAAAGAAGTGAAGTCTTGTGATGAAGAGGCAAACTTTGAAAATCTTGTGTCATGGCATGTTTACTTTCTTTAATGTTTTGTATATGGGACTTATGCTCACATGGCTTGGCTTAATTGTTGGCACCAACCAATGTCATTAGTTGTTGAACTTGAGTAGAGTTTTGGCTTGTTGTTGCTTTAATGAAAAAAATGTATGAATTGATGAATTGCAACTTGGGGACCATTGAAGTGTGTTTTGCTTGAGGACAAGCAAAAGTTCTAGTTTGGGGGTATTGATAAGTCGGCATTTTACCGAATTTGAGCCTTCCTTTTATAGGAACTTTATGTGTTTTTAAGCTAATTTCACGACCAATTCTTATGTAATGTTGTGTGATTCCAGGTGCTACTTAGTTTAAACGCTCGAGGCCAGAAACTGAGCAGAAAGAACACAAAAGAAGGCCGAGTCGAGTCGAAGTTGGAGTCGTGTGAAATGGAACAAGTTTTCAAGGATTTGTGCGGCTCAGCACAATATTGTGCGATAGCACAATGCTTAGCAAAATGCTGAAAAAGACCCAATTGTGTGGTCAGCACAATTGGTCAGCACAATATTGTGCGGTCAGCACAATGCTTAGCACAAGAATGCAAAAACAAGTAGCAACTACTTCAAGTTTTCAAAGAATTGTGCGGCCAGCACAATATTGTGCGGTCAGCACAATTGGGATGGAAGAAGATTTTTTGTGTAATTTTCTTAGGAGTATAAATAGGAAAGTGAGGTTTTATTACACCAACACTTACATTACGATTTACTCTATATTTTGGGCGATTTTGGGAGCAAAGTTGGAGACTTAACATCATTTTGTAAGCTTCTAATCTTGTAACTTTGAATCTTGATTCCATATATCAATTCAATCTTATGTCCAACATGATTTCATCTTTTCATTACATCTTTATTACTATGATTCAAACCCTAGTTATGAGTAGCTAAACTCATAACTAGAGGTGTAATTATGCTATTGTGATAGAAAATTAATGGGTGTTGTTCTATTTCACTAACCATAATACAAGTAACAATTATCCAACTCCCCATTACAATAACATCAAAATCCCAAAATCCATGATATTTGGGATTTCTTATCTACATTGCCAGTTAAAGACTCGGAAGAGATTAACTAGTGTAGAATAGTGGAGTTGGCGAGGATTTGAGTTGATAAACTATTCATATAGACTAACTCATCTAAAAGGAGTTACGCTCGGAAGAGGTCTCCTTTCCTCGGGTCATTTAGTAGTGCTTCAAGCATTCAACTAAGGCTTTGACGAGCGGGTTGTGAAAGATCTCTCCTAGGCCGGAAGGATTCTAGAGATCACGATCGAAATGCTCGACCATAATTATACTTGTGTTGGGAAAGTGAAGTAAAGACACCCGTTGGTTGGAAATCACTATTAGTTGGTTGCACCCCTAGTCTAGTAATATCGAACAACTTACTCGTTTAATTGCTTACACTTTAGAATTAATTATAGTTTTCATCAAACAAATCATACTTCTAGGACTCAATACTAAACCTCATTTGAATATCTATTTGCAACTCTCTCACTTGACGTGCTAGTTCCCTTGGGAAATCGACCCCGACTCACATCGGGTATTATACTTTGACGACCGCCCTTCACTATTAATGGTGTAAGATTGAGTGTGGATCAGTGAACTTAAATCTCTTGGGAAGATCTACACCAGTGGTGAACAGGTTCGAAAAATCCTTAGAAGTCTTCCAGTCGTGTGGTAACCAAAGGTAATTAACATTGAAGGAGGAGATCTCAATGCCTTATCTTATGATGAACTTTGTGGAGACCTAATTGGCTTTGAGAAAACTCACCTTCAAAGAAAATCACAACCTACTGAAAAGAAGAAGGAAGTTGCCTATGCTGCTGATAACTCAGATACTCCAACTGAAAATGACGATATTGTGGATGAATGGGCATTGATGTCCAAGAACTTCACTAATCTTCTCAGAAGAAATCGACATAGAGGAAAGCCAAGATTCAACTCCCGCAGAAGTACTCAAAGTAATGATCAAGAAAATAATGATGGACATTGTTATGAGTGTGGGAAGTTTTGACACATTGCAGCCTACTGCAATGAAGCCAAAAAGAAGCAGCCTAAAAGAAACTACAAGAAGAAAGCCCTTTCAGCATGGAGTGATAAGGAAGCATCAGAAAATGAGGAAGAAGCAAATCTATGTTTCATGGCTGAAACAGAATCTAGCAAGGTACGCAATTATAACTGTGAAAACTGTAATACCTTGCAAGAGGACTTAGATTCAGCGTTAGATGAAATGAAAACTATTCTTCAGCAGCTATCTAAACTAAAGAAAGAGAAAGAAAATTGTGATCGTAAATTAGACGTATGTGAACTTGAATGTAGCTATCTTCAACAGGAAGTTCAACATTTACAATTTAAACTAAATAGTCATAGAAAATCTACCAGCCATAGCTCAGTCAAATCCAATACTACTCTCTATCTTCTGCCTCTATAGAAGCTATACCTGGAAGCCTACGTTTCACAAGCAATGAGTCAACTAGAACTGCAACTAATGAAAAGGCTCACATTATATGTCATTACTGTGGAAACTTTGGTCACATCAGATCTAAGTGTAGACTTAGAAGGCATAATAAAGGAAAATGGGTCTGGATGCGTAAAATGTCTATAAATAATTATGTTGCTAACCAAAAAGGACCCAAGACAACTTGGGTACCAAAGCATGAGCGACTATTGATAATGCAGGAACTCCACAACGAATTTCACAAAGGGAAATGGATACTTGTCAGTGGATGTTCCAGACATATGACAGGTGACAAACAGTGGTTCAAATCAGTCACACCCATCGAAAGAGGACTAGTAAAATTTGGAGACAATGGCAAAGGAATCGTTACTGGAGTAGGTAAAATCCCTCTAAGTTCTTCATGTGACATTAATGAGGTACTATTAGTTGAAGGACTGAGGCATAATCTATTAAGCATCAGTCAACTATGTGATGTTGGGTATCAGGTAAAATTTGAATCTTCAAAATGCATCATATGTAACTCCACAGGTAATGTCATTCTCACTGGTTCCAGAATTAACAATATTTATCAACTAGATCATACTTATCCTATGTAAAACATGTATATCTGACATCAACTTACATATGATCCATGGTTATGGCATAAAAAATTAGGGCATGCTAGTATGCCTCTCATTCAGAAACTTTTTAAAAAGGAACTTGTTCTTGGCCTTTCTAGATTAGATTTTTCAAAAGATCATATATGTGATGCATGTCAGCTAGGAAAGCAAACTAGAACATCCTTTAAAACTAAGGAGATTGTTAATACTTCTATGCTATTACAATTATTGCACATGGATCTCTTTGGACCTACCAAAACTGCCAGTATTGGAGGAAAAAGGTATGCTTTTATCATTGTTGATGATTATTCTCGGTTCACTTGGGTTATTTTCTTGTCTCATAAGGATGAAGTTCAGAGAAATTTCGAGTTCTTCTGCAAGAAAGTTCAAAGAGAGAAAGGTTATTTTATTACAGCCATCCGGAGTGATCATGGTGGAGAGTTTGAAAGTAAGACTTTTGAAATATTTTGCAATGAGCAAGGTATTTCTCACAATTTCTCTTGTCCAAGAACACCTCAGCAGAATGGAGTTGTGGAACGCAAGAACAGGACCCTTCAAGACATGGCAAGAACCATGCTACTTGACCACTCTCTTCCAAACAAATCTGGACTGAAGCAGTAAGTACAACATGCCATATTTTAAACAGGTGTCTTATTCGACCTATTTTGAAGAAAACTCCATATGAGCTATGGAAAGGTAAGAGACCTAACATCAGTTACTTTCATCCATTTGGATGTAAATGCTTCATACATATTAATGGAAAAGACAATCTTGGTAAGTTTGATCCTCGTAGTGATAAGGGTATTTTTCTTGGATATTCTACTACAAGTCGTTCATATAGAGTTTATAATAAACGTACCTTGTCGGTAGAAGAATCTATGCATGTTGTTTTTGTTGAAACTAACTCTTCTATTGAGAAAGATGAAAGTGTAGATATTGAAATTCTAAACTCAAAGGAGTCAAATCATAATACAAGTGATCAGATTCAGTCGACTGAGGAAATCCCAGAACCAAAGCTAAAAGTTAAACTTGATGAGTCAACAAATGTACCTGATGTTGTTATACCAAATGAGTGGAAAAGCGATCCAAACTATCCTGAAAAATTTATTATTGGTGATCCACAAGAAGGTATGAAAACCAAAGGCCACTTCAAACAAAGCTCAAATATGGCTCTTATCTCTCAACTTGAACCTAAGAAAGTTGAAGAAGCTCTAAGTGATCCTCACTGGATAAAAGCGTTAGAGGAAGAATTAGCTCAGTTCGAGAAAAATCAGGTATTGACTCTTGTTCCTAAACCTCAAAATGTTTTTATCATTGGTACAAAATGGGTTTTTCGAAATAAACTTAGTGAAGATGGAAAAGTGGTAAGAAACAAAGCACGACTTGTTGCTCAATGTTACTCGCAACAAGAAGGCATTGACTATGATGAGACATTCGCTCCTGTTGCTAGGTTAGAATCTATTAGAATGCTTCTTGCATATGCATCTTTTAAGGGATTTAAGTTATATCAAATGGATGTTAAAAGTGCATTTTTAAATGGTTTTGTAAAAGAAGAAGTTTACGTTAAACAGCCGCCTGGTTTTGAAAATTCCCAACATCCTTCCTATGTATTTAAGTTGATTAAAGCTCTATATGGTTTAAAGCAAGCCCCTAAAGCTTAGTATGAAAGGTTAAGAAACTTTCTTTTAAAGCATGGCTTATATCGAGGTAAGATTGATACTACACTGTTTATTAAGCGTTCGTCAACAGGTAATATTCTTATTCAAATATATGTCGATGATATTATTTTTGGGAGCACTAACTCTTCTTTATGAAAGGATTTCGCTGAAATCATGCAGACAGAATTTGAAATTAGTCTTACGGGGGAGCTCACTTTCTTCCTTGGTCTTCAAATTAAGCAATATGACAAAGGGATTTTCATAAGTCAATCCAAGTATACCAAGGAACTCCTGACAAAATATGGTATGCAAAATGCAAAGTCCATTGGAACCCACATCAACAAACCTTGACAAAGATTCTAAAGGTAAAAGTGTCGATCAAACTAAGTATCGAGGTATGATTGGATCTCTCTTATACTTGACCGCTAGTCGACCAGATATAATGTTCAGTGTTTGTAAATGTGCAAGGTTTCAATCTGACCCTAAGGAGTCTCATTTGACATCTGTTAAAAGAATTATGAGATACTTAGCAGGCACTACTATGCATGGTCTTTGGTATCCTCGAACTATTAACTTTCATCTTCAAGGATATTCAAATGCAGATTTTGCATGTGATAAGGATGATTGAAAAAGCACTAGTGGAACCTGTCAATTTCTTGGAATATCCCTAATTTCATGGCACAACAAGAAACAAGGATCAGTTTCATTGTCCACGACGGAGGCTGAGTACATTGCAATTAGGCATTTCTGCTCTCAACTACTTTGGATCTCATATCAATTAAGTGATTATGATATTATTGCTAAACCCATGTCTATAGTATGTGACAGTTCGAGTGCTATCTGTTTGTCTAAAAATCCCGTGCATCATTCTAGAGCAAAACATATAGAGATTAAGCATCATTTTATTAGGGATCATATTTTGTGTGGAAATGTTAAAATATCCTTTGTTACCACTGAAAACCAACTTGCAGACATTTTTACAAAACCTTTGCATGAAGAGAGATTCTATGAACTTCGTGAAAAACTTGGTGTAATTGAAGATCCTACCATATCCTAACTTGTCACTTATATGGTTTATTTTATTTCCAGTACCTTGTGATTGGTAAAATATTTTATAAAACTTATTTGCATAGGCTCTTAAAATATTTTCCTCAAATGCATCTATGTGTGAAAATCATCTGCATTTATTTCTATGTGTGTACATACTTTCCTTGATTTTCTCACCGGCTTTCACTATTCCTATCAGTCACGCCCTATCACATTCTCTTCTCTCCATAAAAACTCTCAAGTGTCTCTCTCTCTTGTCACTTCAACTTCTCTCGTCTTCTTCAATCTTCTCCAAAACTTTCTCGTCTCTCAACCATGGGTAAATATTCTAAGCCTAAAAATGTTCCCACCAGAAAGAGCTCTAGAACTCGTAAACCTAATCGCTCTATGTCCCCCATTCATGTTGCTTCTTCAGAATCTCTCCAGGCTTCACATCAAGATGAATCTGGATCCATTTCTCCTTCTATTGTGAAAAAATCTGGTAAGCGCCCCATGGTTGAACCTCCCTCTAGCTCAACTCCCAAAAAGCCCAAAGTTGTTTCTCCTGTTGTTCTCCTTGATGATGACCAAAAATTCTGGGATAACAGTCATGAAAAACTAGGAGAACTCCAAAACTGTCGCATCGCTGCTGGTCGCATTGTTGATCTTGAAGCCATGGAATCCTCTGACTGTCATATCAAAATTTTCTTTGACTTCCAAGGTTGGAACAATTTCTTCTCTCTTATTCGTCCTATTGTTTTCCCTGATTTGGTCCGCATGTTTTATGCCAATCTACGCCCCTGTGGAAGTGATGCTGTAGAATCGCTTGTACTAGGAAAGCATATCTTTTTGAACTGCAAAATTCTTGAGAAAATTGTGTCCTCCCAGTTCTCTAGTTATTCTGATTGCTTCAAGAACTCCTGGCCCTCTGATTTTGAAGTCACTTTTGATCAAGCAAAGGCTTGCGTTTCTAGGTTACCTCCTCACTCTATTCCTGATGGTCAATTAGGTCCCCATTCCGTTTGTTTTGAAATCCGTGTCTTGGCTCACATTGCTGCAACCACCATCCTTCCTCGTGTTGGCTCTTTTAATACTCTTTCTCAGCGCAATACTTTTATCGTTTATTGCCTTGTCTCTAAAATTAAGCTGAATCTGTCGTGGTGGATCTTGAGTTATATGCTTGAGTGTGCTGATGATAGCAACTCTTCTTGTTGTCTTCCCTATGGAATGCTCATCTCTCACATCCTTGAGTCTCTTCATGTTCCTGTTGCTGGTCATCAGGAAGCCTCAATTGTTCAGTGCTACAATGGTAGGGCTTTTGCTAGTATGGGCTATGTCTACCTTGGGGATACTTGGGTCAAGAAACCTGAATTAGAACCCATTCCAAACCCTTCTTGCCCTGCCCCTTCTGCACCAATTTCGCCTGATAAACATCTATCTTGCCCTCAGAAGTCCTTTCCAAGCTAGGTTCTGTTGAGAACACTCTTGCTGAGCTTAAAGATCTTGTCCTGTCTTCCCAATTCAATCTTGAAAAGGTTAGGGATGATACAAAGTCTACCAAAGTTGATGTTGTCTTGCTGCGTCTCTCTCTCTCTCTCTCAAGCTGTTCGTGATGCTCGTGCAAGTTTGGTGACTGTCCATGAACATATTGATACTATGGCTCGCAATATCATCAATACCTTGCGTTACTTCTTGGGACGTTGCTAGTATCTTTGCCCTGATCTGGTTGTTTTTGTTAAGACTATGCTTACTAATTTTTGTCTCTCCTTTTTGTTGATGAAAAAGGGGAGAAATTGCATGTATATAAAAACTATTGGCTGACTGTTAATGTTTAACTTATGGTCTAAACAATTGCCTGATGCATAAAGGGATAGCAGTGTTTCTTGTCTAAACTTTCAGGTACATCAGAAACAAGGGGAGCACATAATCAGGGGGAGCAAGCTATGACTCTAGCACCCAGACAAACAGGGGAGTATTATAAATTTAAATGTTGTCATCATCAAAAAGGGACAGATTGTTGAGTCAAGTTTTGATGATAGCAATTAAATTTATCAGTTAACTTATGAGTTTCTCAATAATCTTTGTAGGTCATCCAAATGAGACTCAAGCTACAAGAGCAATCAGAAATATTCATGTGAGAATGGAAGATATCAAGTGCTGAAATCAAGGGCTCTCTAATGATGGAAAGTTGACTGCATTCAAGTATCAAAGATTATCTCCATATCTCCAGCGAAAAGGTTCAATGCTCAGAAGGAAAGATTATACTAATTGGAACGCGTGATCTTCAATCAATTTTAATATCAGCAGATCAAATCAAGGAAGGAACAGAATCTTTTATCAACGGCTCTAAACCTTATTCTCACAAGGAATATATTATAAATCTTGTGAGGATCAAATCCTTTGGGTCATCATATCTCTTCTCATAAGGAAAGCAAGATCAATCAGTATCGTCAGATTATTTGTTCACATTGAAGAGCTGAAGCTATATATTCAAGGCATTCTCCACGCTGACAAGCACACAACCTTTTACTTTCTAGCAATCTCTTTCTAGCCTTGAAACATTGTATTCTTGAGAGTTTACTATTGTACAAGAAAAAGTAAAGAGAAGTCAGAGCGAAAGTAAAGTTAGTGTCGTGTGTGAGTTGGTTCTAGTGGTGTGAATCCAGCTGTAGGACGTTAGTGGTGAGCGCAGTATCAAAACTACAAGTTAGTATCGTTGGTGGTGAGCGAAGGAAAAACCACTCAAGTTGTATCGTGAAGAATTCATTGAGCCTAAGAGATAACTCCCTTGTGACCCAAGGGGACTGGATTAGGAACCACATTGGTTCTGAACCAGTATAAAAATCACTGTGTCCTTTCGTTTTCCTGCACTTTACTTACTGTTAATTACTGCTTTATTATCAGTCGACTTATTAGTCGACTAAATCTGGACAAAAATAAAAAATGATGTAATTCACCCCCCCTCCCCCCCTCTTATACTTTCATCTAGGAGTGCGATGAGAATGATAAGGTCGGGATGTCTTAAGTTTGAGCTATTTGGTAGATACAACTGCGTAGTTATATAAAATTAAGGTGGTCAATCGGACATTTTCATAGAAAAAATTATAAATGTAACTTTTTATGAGTATATATGTATTTTGAACATCCTTGACACAATAAATGGTGATTATTTTGACTTCAATAGTTGTAAGTTCAATCTTCGTATTCCCCTTGCTAAAATTCATGGATGCACGCTGCATAGATTGTACTTTTCTTTTCAAATTATCGAAAAAGAAAAAGAAGTAAATGAGTGGTGAATGCTACGGGACAGAGAGCAGAAGGATAGTGTACCATAACCAAAGATGGAAACCAGCTTGCCCACAAAAGTCATAGTGAGCCGTTTGAAAATAGGGTCCCATCCCATCCACAAAGTCCAACCTTTTTTTCATTAGTTTTGCTCACTTCACTATAAGATTTTCAAATTTATTGAGAATCAGGTTTCAAAAGACTCTTTTTGACTCCTCTATCTCTCTCACTGTCACTCTCTGTTGTTTATTTAATGTGTTTTTCTTGAAACTACAAGAGCTGAGGGGTGGGGGGTCCTCTATCTCTATATCTTATTGTATGTTAACAGAGTCTTCAAGATACTCTCCTTCTTTGATACTCTCCTTTTACTTTCCTTTTTCTTCTTCTTTTATGCTTTTCTTTTTAACTTTAACTTGAAAAGGCTTTAAATACAAGTGTGAAGTATTATAGAAGCTGCAAACTTTGAGAAGGAAAAGATGAGTGCTTCAAAGTTCATCAAATGTGTCACTGTTGGTGATGGTGCTGTTGGCAAAACATGCATGCTCATTTGTTACACTAGTAACAAGTTCCCCACTGTTAGTTTTCTTCTTAGCCATGCTAAAGATCCTTCCTTTTTAGTTCATTTTGGCTTCTTGTTTGTAAAATGCATATAGGCCACGGTTCGAGCCGTGGAAACTAGCCACTGATAGGTAGGCTGCATATATCATATCCCTTGGCTGTGGCCCTTCCCAACCCTGCGTGAACGCTGTTGTTTTGTGCACCGTGATGCTGTTTTTAAAGAAATGAACTTGCTAAACAGCATTTTACTTGAAAAAAAAAATGTTGGGTTGCTTGTACATTGTTGAAAAGCTTTTGGCTTTACTTGTTCTAGTTTCTTTTTCCCCTTTTTCTTTTTTGACATTTAGATGTTAAAGCATCTTGTGCATACTTTTCCAAGTTTTACATAATATTTTTTGGGTTCTGTTGGTGTATGATTTTCTTGTAGCTAGCTGGCTTAGTAGGGGTAGTACTCTCTGTCTCTATAACTTATTTGGGGTAATTTGTTGCAGGACTATATTCCAACTGTGTTTGACAATTTCAGTGCTAATGTAGCTGTGGATGGTAGTATTGTCAATTTGGGGTTGTGGGATACTGCAGGTACTTTCACCTTTTGTTTAATGATTGTGTTTTTAAGTTAGGTTTCTTAGCTTTTAACTTGGGCTTAAATATTTGGTTGTGGTTTTGTAACTGTGTCTTAAAGGTCAAGAAGATTACAGCAGGCTGAGACCACTAAGCTATAGGGGTGCTGACATTTTTGTATTAGCTTTCTCTTTGATCAGCAGGGCCAGCTATGAAAATGTTCTAAAAAAGGTACTAAAATGGTTTACTTGGTAGACTTTCCTTTACCTTTACAGTAAATTAGTCTCATTCTTTTTTCTTATTCTTTTTTTTTTTTTTTAAAAAGTGCCTAGTTGTTTGCTGAAATTCATTGAACATAGATGTTGGTATAGCTTCAATGTGCAATTTCTGTATGTGGTGTTACTTTGGTCAACATTATTGAATTTATTTTGTATAGAGGCAACTGGCCTCTGTTAATGTGTCTCCCTATGCTACAAGGATTTAATATCATTCTAACTTGTCTGCAGTGGATGCCTGAACTTCGGCGCTTCGCGCCCAATGTTCCAATTGTGCTCGTTGGAACAAAATTAGGTATATCTTGAACTGATGTAACTACAATCTGGATATACATTTTCTGGAGCTGATGGATGTCCAGAGATTTGCATCCTTTACTCGAGTCCCTAGTAATGAAAAGTGACTATATTCTTACTTTTTTCCGTGTGACAGATCTTCGAGAAGATAATCGATACCTAGCAGATCATATGGGCTCAAACATTATAACACCCGCTCAAGTGCGTGCACCTATGTCATTTTAGAATTTGAAAATGATCCTCGGAAATCGGATAACTCAATTGGCTTGAATGCAGGGTGAAGAGCTAAGGAAACAAATTGGTGCAGCAGCTTATATAGAATGCAGCTCTAAAACTCAACAGGTATTTTAATGACTACAAGTTAACCTTGTAGAATACTTGCAGTTTCATCAACTATATGTTGACTGTGCTTGACAGGCTTTTGCTATTAATATAATGCAAAGTGAAGACGTTTGCTTTTCACTAAACTTTTTCATGTGTCTGTCAGAATGTGAAAGCTGTTTTTGACACTGCAATCAAGGTTGTGCTTCAACCTCCTAGGAGGAAGGACGTGGCAAGGAAGAAAAGGCGCAGAAGTACCGGATGCTCAATTGTGTAAGTTCATCATTTTATTCTGCAAGGTTTATCAATCCATTTGGATTATATGCTATTCAACATCTGTATCCTTGAGAGAGAGCCTGATTTTTCACATTACCTACCAATACAAAGGGAAACTCTGGATATTTTGTTAAACTACCAGAATGGGGGATATTAAGCAAAATAGATGATGATTGTCAGTGTAAAATAATGATACTAATCGTACAAACAAGATAAAAAGTGAAAATGTAGTCACAGTGTGAGTTAAGTCCGATACTTGTTGCCAAGTGCCTCTTCTTTGGAGTTCGTTTCAATTTATGCTTGAACTACACAACTTGCTATTTCCAGCTTAAGAAGTAGAGTAACTTGGGAAATAACATCTTCACTAGACCATGTGAAAATTGGATTTCGGTTGGATTGCAAGTCATAAGACAAGCAATGCAAAGACTTTTGGCTTGTTGGTTAGTGGTTTACTAGTTTCAGTTCTGTTCAGCTGATACAAATGCACTCAGAAATGTTATCTAGTGCCAACTAATTCTAGGCATTCTGCAGCTTCATCCAAAAAAAAAATAAAAAATGCTAGGCGTTCTGCAGTTGGTGGATTACTATTTTGTAGAAGTTTTTTAACTGCTCAGTCAATATTTTTAACAATTAGATGAAACTATTCCTAGTTGATATGATGATTGTTTATCTTCTATTAATTCAATCCTTAATGACTCGCTTGGTTTTTGACAGCAGGGGCATTGTCTGTGGAGGCTGTGTTGCTTAGGGAAGTTTAGGTTTGACCTCGCTACATGTATCCATTCCAACAACATTGACTACGAGTTCTTGCCAGTTGTTTTTTGCGGTACTAAGCGAAGGTTGGAGCTTGCAATATGATAATATGGCTGACAAATATAGTATTTTCTGCTTTTTGTACCACAAACTAGTTGTGGATAAGCAGAGGAAATTGTTGATTTCCTCGTGTCTTGTATTTTGATATGGATACAATGTGCCTGCATTTGCTAATGGTTATATAACTGTCAACTTGGTGAAAGGAATATTTATCTATCATCTCCATATTTGCCACCGAAATGCTCTTAATTTTGTATGGTTGGCTCATGTACACTGCATGCGTTAGAACCTTCTTTTCCTAGTTAAAATTTAAAGAATAAGCATCAAGATATTCGTACAAGTAGTTCATTCACTGGGATGACCTTCCAAAAGGACAATTGCCATTGACAGTCGTTTTGTTTTTGGTCCCTCCAAATACTAAACTAAGGTAAAAACTAAAACATAAAAGATATTGCCAGCACGACCTTGGATCCACTTATCAAGTTCATATCTTCATATCATTTAAGTATCAAGTATCCATGAACGGAACCATTATCACTGTAGTTGGTGTACTTGATGTTTAGGAAGAATACATAATGCTCAACTCCCAAAGTTGGTTCACTAATAATATCTCTACCTTGATAGCAACCTGTCAATCCAAGCTTCATTCAAATTAAATCCATCTTTCTCGATTTTATATTGATCCACAACCATCCTTGGTAACCTTTGTAGATATCCCACAAGAAATTCGCGATGAGGGTCCCCAACCTGCTATATCCCACATTGAGAATTTAGAAAAATGTGGGCTTGTGCATGCCAAACTAGTGAAGTCAATTTTAACAATTCATAAATACATGTTATTTAGCCATGGTTAAGTAATAAATGTGCATATGAAAGATACATATTGTATTTATCATATTGATTGTTAGTGTAAATATCATGTACAAAGTAAGTTTCTATATAAATAGGCACCATCACTTTGAAGTAACTCAAGCTTTTTTTTTTTTTTAAAAAAAAAAAGGTCAACACACTAACTCGTGGTCCATTTACAAAATTAGGTATATTAGGTACATATTGTTCAAAATATATCTAATATAATGTTTGGAACTCATGTTTTAAAATTGTCAATAAATATTACATTCTGTTTAAATTAAAGAAAGTAAATCAACATTGATTAAATTTTGAACAACTTCTGACACTGCGAGATATAATAACAACGGTCTCCTTCTCGTGGCTTGTTTAACAACGGGGATTGAAAAGATACTACTTCAGATCCTGGAGCGCCTGACTGCACTGCTCCGTCCATTCGAAACTCTTGTCCTTCTTTAGGACGTTGAAGAACTGATAACACCTTTCTGAGGATTGCGAGATAAACTGGCTGAGTGCGGCTATTCGACCGTTAAGCCTTTTTACTTCCACTTCACTCTTCAACACCTCTGATAAAGTCTCGATCGCTTCGATCATGGCGGTGTTCGCCTCTATCCCCCTGTTTGAGACGATGAACCCGAGAAACATTTCTGAGGATACGCAAAGACATACTTTTCTGGATTGAGCTTCATACGAAACTTGTCCAAGATGTCGAATGCTATTTCCAAGTGTCTAATATGATCTTTGGCAAACTCTGATTTAACCAACACGTCGTTGATGTAAACCTCTATAGTTTTGCTGATGTGTTCCTTCAACATCAAGTTTACCAACTTCTGGTAAGTTGCTCCTGTTTTTCAAACAAAAGGACATTACTCGATAATAATAAGTCCCCCTTGTTTAGGCCTAAATTTGGTCGTTTAGCTGAATTAATTAAATTTATTAGAGGTCGCAACTCATACAGTTAATACGCACGAAAAGTAAGTAAAACTTATAGAGAAATAATAGAAAGTAAGTAAAGAGTTTTATTCCTTGAGAATAATCGGATTCTGAATCGCTTGATGTACAATACAATGATAGGAGAGGTATTTATAGTAAAGATTTACCTTGGGTATGCTTTATTCAAATCCGTGAAGTCGATGCACATTCTTCATTTGCCATTCTTCTTCGTGAAAACGACAACGTTGGACAACCATTCAGGCTATTGAACCTCACGAATGGATCCGTTGTTCAACTGATGCAATTGTATGCAACTGGGAGAATGAGCTAAGAAGAAGCTGGGAGAATGAGCTAAGAAGAAGAAGAGTTGAAGCTGAAGCTGAGCTAAGAAGCTGAAGGTGAGCTAAGAAGAGGAAGCTGAGCTAAGAAGAGGAAGAAGCTGAAGATGACGTGGCAAGTTAGTTAGAAGTTACTTAGTGTCAGGCAGTTAGTTAGAGTATTTAGTTAGGATCTTAGCTCAATTCATTTTAGTCCTAAAGTCTATAAATACATTGTAACTAAGTGTAAAGATTCATTCAATATATCAATACACATTTCTCTTCTCTTATTCTCTATTCTTCTCTGCTTCCCTCTCGATTGATATCCTGAGCTAGCTTCCATTTTCCTCGAGGAATACTCCTGGATCAGTCCTTTTTCCATTTCTGATTTGATCGTGCATCAATTGGTATCAGAGCTCGTGATTCTCGGCTCAATTTACCATGGGTAAGAATGATAAGAACCCTAATGTTGATAAAGCAGTGGAAGGTAATGACAAATTCACTAAAATTCAAGGGCAATTGCTGCTGATTATGGAGAGTTTAGCAAGTTTGAATGTAAGAACTGAGAATACAGATAAGAAGTTGGGGAAACTGGAGGAAGTAGTAGGATTACAGAGGCAACAAGAGCTGGATGAGAATGAACTACTAGATACAGTCCCAACAATGATCAACAGGATGAGAGAACCTCAATGTCAATCAAGCAACAATGGTAATTACCTCACTCGACTCTCTAAACTAAAATTCCCTAGGTTTTCTGGTTATGATTTAAAGACTTGGTTGTATAAAGTAGATCTTTTTTTTTCTGTGGATAATGTACCCCAAGATCAGAGGGTAAAAGTAGCATGCATCCACCTTGATGGTGATGCCATTGCCTGGCATAGGGCTTATCTGCAGTCTAGGAACTCTAGTAATGAACCTACTTGGAATGAGTATGTTATGGCTTTATATGAGAGATTTGGGGAAGAATATATGGACCCTATGCAGGAGTTGCAAAATCTTAGGCAAACAGGAAGTGTTAGTGCATATCAAAATGAGTTTGACAAGTTGATAACCAGGGTGAATTTAACACAAGATCAGGCAATCAGTCTGTTCTTAGGGGGTTGAATCCTGAGATAAATCATACTGTGCAGCTATTAGAACCTAAGTCCCTGATGAAGGCTTACAAGGCTGCTAGAGTTCTTGAGAAGGTACTAGCAGCTAGAGCTGCAAACCCACCAGGCAGAACCAATCAACCCAATTTTCATAAGACAAATCCTATACTACCTACACCTACAAACATGAGACCTTTTGAACCAAACAACTATCACAAAAATGCAAGAATGAATCAGAGTAGTCAGCAGAATCCTAATAGGAGGGTATTGACAGCTGCAGAAATGAATGCAAGAAGAGCCAAGGTCCTATGCTACTTCTGTGAGGAAAAGTTCACTCCTGAGCATAACTGCAGGATGAAGAAACAGTTATACATGTTGGAGGCAATAGAAGGTGAGGAGGAAGAACTAGAGGATGAATTAAATCATGATCCAGAAGAAGAGCTCATGGCCATATCTTTGCAGGCATTAACAGGTACCATGGGATACCAGACATTGAGAGTCACAGGCTATCATAAGAAGAGGCCACTACAAATTCTTATTGACTCAGGAAGCACTCATAATTTCTTAGATTCTGAAGTAGCTAAACAGTTGGGTTATGATACCAATTCTATGGCTTCTCAGTCAGTAAGAGTAGCTGATGGTAGAAGTCTGCAGACTACCACATTATGTAAAAAATTTCAATCGTTACTACAAGGAACAACATTCACCACTGATTTAATGTTGTTACCCTTGGGTAGTTTTGATATGGTGTTGGGATGCCAATGGTTAACTACTTTAGGTGACATTAAGTTGAACTTTAATAATCTGACTATGGAGTTCAATTATCAGGGTAACAAACACTTGCTGAGAGGGGCTACCAGTAAGGTGAAGGGGGTCCAAGCCAAGAATGTCACTCTGAAAACAGCAGAAGGAGCTCACTTTTTTATGATGTCAATGACTAGTAGCCCAGATTCAGCTGTCTTCAATAGCTTGCAGGCTCAGCAAGATGAGAATCTACCACCTGAACTGGCTTCCTTGCTTGAACAGTACACCAGTATCTTTGAAACACCCACTGCATTACCCCCACATAGAGGACCATTTGATCCCAGAATACCACTGACTACCCAAGCAACCACAGTCAGTAAAAGACCATACAGGTACCCTGGAATTAAGAAGGACATAATAGAAAAATTGGTACATGAGATGATGGATCAAGGAGTAATTCAGCATATCACCAGTCTCTATGCCTCACTTGTTGTGCTAGTAGGGAAGAAAGATGGTACTTGAAGACTCTGTGTGGATTATAGAGAGCTGAACCAGCTGAGTATAAAGGATAAGTTTCCCATCCCAATCATAGAAGACTTATTGGATGAGTGAGGAGGAGCTGAAATCTTTTCTAAGATTGACTTGGGAGCAGGATACCATCAATTGAGAATGGCACCAGAAGATGTTCACACGACTGCCTTTAAGACTCATGAAGGGCACTATGAATTCCTAGTCATGCCCTTTGGCTTGACTAATGCCCCATCTTCCTTCCAGAGTCTCATGAACTCTGTATTCAAGCCATTGCTGAGGAAATCTGTCCTAGTCTTCTTTGATGATATACTAATCTACAGTAAGGATATGCAGTCACATATAACTCACTTACAAGCTGTCTTTGAACTCATGAAGCAACATCACTTGTATGCCAAACCTTCTAAGTGTGCATTTGGTGCAGAGGAAGTGGAATACTTGGGACACTTCATTAGTGGTAAGGGTGTTGCTACTGACTCCAAAAAGATCTCAGTTGTGAAGGCATGGCCTACTCCTACTAACATCAAGCAGTTAAGGGGATTCTTAGGCTTAGCTGACTACTATAGAAGGTTCATCAAGGGCTTTGGAGCCATTTGCAAGCCCCCTGCATGAGCTACTCAAGAAGGACAATTACCACTGGTCTGCTACAGCTACTACTGCATTCAATCAACTTAAGAAAGCCTTAGTTTCTGCACCTGTGTTGGCCTTACCTGATTATTCTAAACCATTCATTATTGAAACAGATGCTAGTGGCACAGGTATTGGAGTTGTCTTGATGCAACAAGGCCACCCTATTACCTATATCAGTAAGTCCTTAGCTCCCAGAGACCAAGCTATGTCTGTGTATAATAGAGAGTTACTGGCCCTAATATTTGCTGTCACTAAGTGGTCACACTACCTTCTGGGGAAACAGTTCATCATCAAGACTGACCAAAAGGCCCTCAAACACCTTCTAGAACAAAATATACACACTGACTTCCAGGTGGCTGGTATTTCTAAGCTTATGGCATTTGACTTCACCATTGAATATAAGAAGGGCAAGGAGAACAAGGTTGTTGATGCCTTATCCAGAAACACTGGTGCTGAATTGTTGGCTATATCCTTGCTGAATCCTAATGATCACCTATTTGAAGAAATCAGGCAAACTTGGGTAACTGATAACACCTTGCAGGAGCTGATTGAGAGGTTAAAGATTCAACCTTATAAATCCTACACTTGGTTCAAGGATCAGTTAAGATGGAAGGGCAGGTTAGTAGTGGGGAACAACCCTCAGCTGAGACAGCTCATCATTCAGACATGGCACTCTACTACACAAGGGGGGCATTCTGGCATGGATGCCACTATTAAGAGGTTGTCATCTATTTTCTTCTGGAAGTCCTTAGCTGCTGACACTAGGAAATTTATAAACAAATGTGATGTCTCTCAAAGACACAAGTATGATGTTGCAGCATCCCCAGGCCTGCTTCAACCTCTACCTATACCTGAAGGTGTATGGACTGATATCTGCCTGGACTTCATTGAAGGCCTACCCAGTGCTAAGGGCAAGACTGCGATTCTGGTAGTAGTGGACAGACTCAGCAAGTATGGCCATTTCATTAGCCTTCAACACCCCTACACAGCTCAGTTTGTGGCTCAAAGTTTCCTGGACAATGTCTTTAAATTGCATGGGATGCCTATGACTATGACTATTGATAGGGACCCTATTTTTCTCAGTTCCTTCTGGAAAAAGTTGTTTGCCTTACAGGGTGTTCAGTTACAAAGATCCACTGCATATCACCCTCAGACAGATGGCCAAACAGAAGTTTTAAATAGAACACTAGAGACTTATTTGAGGTGTTTTTGTTCTGATAAACCTAAGGAGTGGTCCTTGTATCTGCCACTTGCTGAGTGGTGGTATAACACTACCTACCATTCTACTATAAAGTGTACTCCCTATGAAGTTCTCTATGGGCAAAAGCAACCTATCCATCTGCCTTATTGGGTAGGAGATGCCACCTCTGAGATGCTGGACAGGTCATTAGCAGCTAGAGAAGCCATCATTCAGTTACTGAAATTCCATTTAGCTCGAGCACAACAAAGGATGAAAGATTTGGCTAATAAGCACAGGTGTGATAGGAGCTTTGAAGTGGGAGATTGGGTTTATTTGAAACTGCAACCTTATAGATAGATTTCTGTTGCTGTTAGACCCTTTAATAAACTGGCAGCTAAGTACTATGGGCCTTACCCTATTGTGGCCAAGGTTGGAGCTGTTGCTTACAAGTTACTACTACCTGTTGATGCCCTCATTCATCACACATTCCATGTTTCTCAGCTTAAGAGGTGCCATGAGGTTCCTGCCATTATTAACCACCCCCTGTCTTCCACCTCTCCAGTCCTCATTGCCCATATCCTGAAGCTCTTCTAGAGAGAAGATTGGTCAAGAGAGGCAACAAGGCTGTGAGCCAAGTCTTAGTCAAATGGTCAGGAGTTGATGAAGCCCAGGCTACATGGGAGTTCCTCTGTGATCTGAAGGTCAGGTTTCCATCCTTTCACCCTTGAGGACAAGGGTGTGTTTGTCGAAGGGGTATTGATGCAATTGTATGCAACTGGGAGAATGAGCTAAGAAGAAGCTGGGAGAATGAGCTAAGAAGAAGAAGAGTTGAAGCTGAAGCTGAGCTAAGAAGCTGAAGGTGAGCTAAGAAGAGGAAGCTGAGCTAAGAAGAGGAAGAAGCTGAAGATGACGTGGCAAGTTAGTTAGTGTCAGGCAGTTAGTTAGAGTAGTTAGTTAGGATCTTAGCTCAATTCATTTTAGTCCTATAGTCTATAAATACATTGTAACTAAGTGTAAAGATTCATTCAATATATCAATACACATTTCTCTTCTCTTATTCTCTATTCTTCTCTGCTTCCCTCTCGATTGATATCCTGAGCTAGCTTCCATTTTCCTCGAGGAATACTCCTGGATCAGTCCTTTTTCCATTTCTGATTTGATTGTGCATCATCAACAATTTCTCTACCTCTTTATGGACTGCCAGCCCCTTTCACGTTTGATTGGCCTTTTCTTTTGCTTGACCGGCTTGAAGTTTGGGTCGACATTTTGATTGTGTGTTATGACATCAATTGAAATTCCAGGCATGTCGGTATGTGTCCAAGCGAACGTGCATGATCGAGCGCACAAAAAGTTGGCGAATTCTTGCTTGGCTTCGGCCGAGAGCATGGCCCATACATAGAATTTTTTTCTGGGAACCTCTTGTCGAAGTTGCTGGATCGAGCTTGTCGATGGCATTTGATTTGCTTCTATTTTAGCCTTGATTTAACTAGTTATACTTAAATTGTGAGGAGAAAAAATATTTATATTGTGAAAACCCTAGGTTTTGGGATTTTAAAACACAAGTGGATGTCGTGTTAGTTGTTATATTTTACACAATATTATAATTGAGTTGAAGCCAAACCGACTTAATAGTACAAGAAGTAGATGGGGGGCCGCTAACTCAAGATCAAAATGGTCAAGTCACTCAAAGTTCTCAAGGAAGTCAAAGCTATCAAACACCTAGAGAAAGGCGCAAAGAAGCTAGGGAATGGTCGTTGAGAAGAGATGCGATTGCCCGTGCCATGTTCACAAATGACGATAGGAGGAACAGATGACTTTAGTCTATTGAAAAATAGCTTTCTTTTGGTGCTTTTCATGTATATTTTTACTAGGGCCTAGTTGGATCGAGGAGGATTAGTTCTACAATTAGTTTAGCCTTGAGTCGCATCACTGTTAGATCTTGTGCTTTCCTTTACACAGTTTTAAAACTCAATCTTTAAGTTGTTTTCCATGTTTAATTTCAAGTTTTCCTTTCTTCAGTATTTTGTCTTTCTGATTAATGAAGTATTAACAAGTTATTTCCCTTGTCTTTACTGTTTAACCGACAATACAATAAGGAATTTTCGTTTAGCTTAGTCTGCTTCAACACTTGAAATCTTTGCCACAGCAGTGCCTTGGACTTTTTGCTGATCAATGGAATTTAAACTTGAAACCATTTCAAAATGCACTGCTGAATCTGTTTTGAGACTGCTCAATCTTTCTTTATGTATGTTCTGTTGTTGGTTATTCAGGAGGAGTGTATGCAGGCTGTTTAGAGTGTGCAGGTGTCTTGGTGAATTGTTGTGGTTAGTCTGAAGTAGTTCAAGGTGAGTGAGGGAGTTATTGCAGTAGCAGGAGCTGTTCAACAACTTGGAGTGGAGTAGCAACCTAGCAATCTACATATTTAATTTAATACTAACAATCTAGATTTAACTTAATACTAATAACCTAGTAATCTATATATTTCGATGGGAATAACAACAATAACAATAATAATGATGATGTGCTTTTGTTGCAGATAAATAATAGCTAGAGGTGGACATTAGTTAGTTGCTTTTAGCACAAAAGAAGTGTCTGTATGTATGCATAAATTAAGAGTGAGAGAGGGTATCATAGTGCTGCAATTTTCCTCAGCTGACTATATAATTATGGAGTATACTAGTGCTAAATAATGTGTGTTCGCCGACACCATCTTCCCTTTTGTTATGTAAGTTGTGCGTGGTCTCTTTTACTCTAATGAACTTGCTTCTGTAAAATTTATCTTAAAGATGGAACTCGTTGGAGCCATGAACCTAGGAATAAACTAAAATCATTGTCTTTCTCCTGAAGTTGGTTCAAAGTTTAGTATGTCTAAAATGGTTGATTGCTATTTAACTGGGTTCTGTAGATCTGTCCATGTTATTGGTATTGGTATAGTCATTCTGAAAGGAGTAGAATCAAATGAATAGTTGGTTGAAGTTGCTGTAATTATTTCACCGTTGTGTTTTTCAGCTTGATGGTGGCTGGTGATGTGAATATATTTCTAGGTCTATAATCTGCTAATGATTGTGATGGTTTCCTTTGTGTTTTGATTTGATATTATGAAAGCAAATGGCTAAATAATTGTTTGTTTAGCCATTTATTAGTAATCTTACCTTGATTTTGTCTTCTTGAATTACTGTTAGCCTGGGCCTAGAGATTTTCCAATTCATTGCTTCATAAAAAGAGAAAGGGCAACATCAACTTTCGGATTATATCTTGGCCTGAGTCCTGGTAAGTTATGATACTCTCACCCTCCATTTTGTTCTTGATCTAATATTATTCAAGTTTATTATTCAGCCTTTCTTGTTACATTTGTGATCAAACTGGTTGCTTTCATAATGATATACAAATATATGAGTTTTATGTTTTTCCCCTTCTAGTTGTGATACAGTTCGTACTTTTCTTTCTTGTAGTAATATTGATGCCAGCATATACCTTGTCGAACAGTGTTTATTTTTTCTTCTGTCTCACAAATATTAGATAACTTTGGATGATTCAGACCATAACTTGTGAGACAAACTTATATATGTCTGATGATTTCAACAAAGGGGTGAATTTGGTATTGGTTCAGCTGCTCAATTTGGCTCTGCAGACCTCAAGTTAGTTTTACGTCTAGATTTCTTTAATCTTTCATGCTTTAATTTATAGGGTCTTGAACAATTGTTTTTTTTCTTTCTTAATTTGCAGAAAAGTAGTTCATACAAATGAGAACTTCAAGTGATCATCGTGATCAACTCTATGCCTGTAGGATAGAACTTTTTTCTTTATAGATATGTCGCATATATAATGAAAATTTTACTCATCGTCCCATTTTATTAGGTAATGCGCATAAGTATGGCTAGGCAACAGTTTCTCTCTTTGCTTGGGAAATTTCAGGCAACAAGAGAGAAGATTGTGGCAGAATCTACTGAGTACATCAAACGCCTAGAGGAAGAAGTATTGAGGTTGGAGAATTTGAAGAAGTCATTTTTGGGAAAAGTGGTGATTGATAGACCAACTTTATCTCAATGCAGAAACATGGCTTCCTCTGTTAATGTCACAGTCTCGAAAGGATTAGCATTTTTTTTGGTATCCAGTTTCAGCTCAATCAAGGGCCGATGACCAAGAATTTTTGGGTTCTTGACAAGCATCAGGCTGAGATACTGGCTGCTAATATCTCTGTAAGTGAGCATCGGCAAGCGACATTGGCAATTACAGTGATGATAGGAAATAATGAAAGCAATACCATTGAGAACATTAGGAGAGAATTGCTTCATTTTAAGGATTGATTTTGTGAGTTATAGGCATTGGTTGATGGATGATTTAGAATTATTAAGTTTACCTATCAAAAGGAATTCTGAGATTCTTTTGTTATAGATACATACGCATCATAGATTTGAGAGACAAAACACTTGTTGTAGGCTATGTACAAGCCATTTTTGAGAGAAAATGCATACAAATATTTATATGATTGTATTTCAAAAAGTGAAATCAATACACAGATGTTACATTACCAAAAAAATACACAGATGATACAATTTATTCCATTATGTACACTATGTGGTTTTATATTGTGTATAATGTACTTGTGTCCTCTTTTCTCTCACATATCTAGAACACTATGTGCCATTTCATGATCTTGCACTTGAATTGTAATGTTGGTCATTTATTATATTGTAATGTTAAGTAAGTTGGCTAACTTTTGATTTCTCACTCGTTATGTATTTATTGTAATGTTAATAGTAGTTTAAAATAAAGTTTACAGATGTGTTAAAGAGAGGCGTCAGTTGTGAGTGAAAATTTGAGAATATGTATTTATAAGTTCTAGTACAAATATTAGAAAAATAACTTTTTTTGTCTCTATAGTTATGGTAGGGTGGTGAGTACACTTCATCATTAATAAATAGGTTGTCTTGGGCAAAAATTTAAATTAGTCGAGACTTGAAACAAGGACCGGACAACAAGTGAGAAGCTAACAAAAATGAGTAACCCTTTTAAATGTGAAGGGGCTTTCATCAGTTGTATCATGTCAGGGTTTACACATCCATCATCTGAAAATGCTCAATTTGCGTCGTCTCCTCTCCACCAAAACCAAAACCCCGTTGGCTTGCTTGTTTTGTTCATCATCAGAACAAGTCCAACACTACCACCCAATGGATTATCCAAAGGCAGGAGTTGCAGAACTGGAACCCTCAAACGACGCAGACTTAATATCCCAACTACTCCTCCAACACCACAATCCATTTCACGCAATGGAATCCTCTCTTCAACTCCACGGCATTTCCCTTACCCCTTTCCTTGTCCATCAAACCCTCCTTCGCCTCAAACACTCTTCCAAAATTGCCCTTTCCTTCTTTCACTATTCCCTATCTCACATTCCCACTTACTCCCTCGACTCCACTTCCTTCAATCTCCTCCTTGACATTCTCTGCAAAGTCCGCCAATTCGACGTTGCCTGGCAGCTTATTATTCAAATGGATCAGAAATCTGTTAAACCCACCTTCACTACTTTCTATTTGTTGATTCGTAGGCTTATTTCTGCTGGTTTAACGCGTCAAGCTATTCGGGCATTCACTGAAATGCATATATTTTTGGATGAACTAAGTGAAGACGACGTTTGGAAAGCTTACTTTTCTTATCTTATTGATACTCTTTGTAAATATGGATATGTTAAAGTGGCTACTCAAGTGTTTAATAAGGAGAAGTGGAGATTGGAGCTTAACTGTAAGATTTATACCATTTTGATATATGGCTGGTGTAAGGTGAAGAATATAGATATGGCAATGAGGTTTTTCGGGGAGATGTTGGATAAGGGAATCGATCCGAACGTGGTTTGTTACAATGTATTGTTGAATGGGATTTGTAGGAGAGCAAGTTTGCATCCGGATGGGAGGTTTGAGAAGGTGATTAGGGAGGCGGAGAAGGTGTTTGGTGAAATGACTGAAAGAGGTGTGGAACCCGATGTCACCAGTTACTCCACACTCCTCCATGTCTACAGCCGGGCGCATAAGCCTGAGTTATCGCTTGACAAGTTAAGGGTTATGAGACAAAAAGGGATATGCCCGAGTGTTGTGACATATACCTCGGTCATCAAGTGCCTCTGCACTTGTGGTAGGATTGAGGATGCCGAGCTGTTACTTGAACAAATGGTTGCTCATGGGGTGACTCCCACTTCTGCTACTTACAATTGCTTTTTTAAAGAGTACAAAGGGAGGAAGGATGTCGATGGCGCTTTGAGGTTGTACAAGAAAATGAAGGAGAGCTCCCTATGCTCCCCAAGCGTGACTACGTGCAATATATTGTTGGGGATGTTGTTGAAATTGGGTCGAGTAGGGCTGGTGAGAGAGATTTGGGAAGATATGAAGGGTTCTGGAGAGGGGCCTGATTTGGATTCATATACATTGTTGATTCATGGATTTTGTGAGAAACAAAAATGGAAAATGGCCTGCGAGTTCTTCATGGAAATGATAGAGAAGGGGCTTCTGCCACAGAAGGTCACCTTTGAGACACTTTATAGAGGCTTAATACAATCCAATATGTTGAGAACATGGAGAAGGTTAAAGAAGAGGCTTGATGAGGAATCGATAACTTTTGGTTCAGAGTTTGAAATTTATCACCTTCAGCCTTATAGACGGTAAAAAGCTGATGAAGTGTCTAGAAAGGGGTGATAATGATAAGCATGGGTACAAGGCTGTAAGGATCTGATATCAGCTAAAGAGCTAACTGATACTTCTTGATTCATCGGTACCTACTTATAATTGATGATGGAATAGACTTTGAGATGACAGAATAACAAACATTCTTAGGCTTTGGTTCGAGCTGTACTGGGCGATATCATACAAGTTGGAGGAGGCACTTTCCAGTTGGGCATTTTGAAGAAGGAAGAAATGTCGAGGAGCGTGGGATGTTGCGCCATTAGCACTTGGATCCTATGGAGAAAAAGGAGAGCTTTTGAAGGGATCGAGAACAACTATGTATACTCGAAGGATGGTCTCTCTTTCCTAGTCTCTTTTTTGGTGCACCCTGAAATTCCAGTTTGAAATGAAAGGTCAGGTGTCATTCGTAAAGAACCTTATAAGTTGATGGTGTTTTACTCCTGGGTATACTGCTTGTATACCGAAGGTTCTTCCATTATTATTAAGATGCTATTTACCTTATAAAAGAAGCGTTGAATTGTAACCTTCCTAATAATTAAGAAAGACAAGGTCAAATGAGAGAATTTCAATAGCTTTAAGGGTATATATCTTTTATTATAATTTATAAGGAAAATTAAAACTATTACTTGAGCATCTAGAGAAATTTGTCTTTCCCTGGTAATTTGCATCTTTCACTTGGCTTAAAGCTTCCTGCTAATGGAAATGTAATAGGTGATGCAAATGTTTACTCACTATGATTTTGTTATTCTTCGTGCTTCCACTGGGGCAGGTCGCCAGTCTCTAGCCCTTTGTAGAGAAGGTGGAACATCTGAAAGGAGAACTCCTAACCACGCGCAAAGCCTATCATCTGGAGGAAATGAAGAATAGAAACCTTAATGCCGCGGTGAGCAACGAGATTCGCAAGCACCAGCAGGCTGTAGAGGCTCTTCAGTCGTCCCAAAGTATAAACTTAATCTTTGTAAGTAATATGCTGCCGCCTCAGCATGAAATCCAGAAACAGGAAAAAGAAAGAATCAGTCATCAATTTGGCCTCCATCACTCTATGTATTCAAAACCATTATGGTTGTACCTTTTTTATGAAAGGGAAGACTTTCAAGTTCTTACTCAATTTTTTCATGTATCAATTTCACCTATTAAAGTTAGAAGTCGTGAGTTTTTGTGAATACTATCAATTTGTATCGTATTGTTACTTACCTAGACGATACAACAGGTTAGATTACGCCGATAATGTAAATATTAATTCACAGTATTAGTGTGCATAAGTTAAATAATCCTCTGGGGTAAACCATAGTTGATTGATTGAGTAAGATTTAGCAATGCAGAAGGAACAAGTTCTTTGGTGGCTGGGAGTTGAAGAACTAATGCATCCACGCTTTAGTGCAGTGACAGTGAGTCCAATAAGGACCATGGCGGGATGTGGTATCTTGATGAGAGGTCTTAGCTTTGAAACCTTAAAATAGAGAAATCTATAGTAGAAAGTACTTTCCCTTTTAATAGGTCCACAATGTGTGCGGACCTGAATTAGTCGGACCAATGAGTTGCGAATACCGAATGATCCAAATAGAGGCATAAACACACACATCTTTGCAAGTTTGCTGGTCAGGCGAAAGATTAGCACTCTTTAAATTATAAATAGTTTATTAAAGGTAATTTTTTCACTTTTTGCCAGTTCGTTACTTAATTCAGTGTAAACTATATGTGCCTATTTTAGAGTACGTTATAGCATTTGATAGCCTTTACCTAATTTAGCAAAATTGGCGACATGATAATTATCTAACCTGTTCAAACTTCAACTGCTGATATACTTCAAGTATGTAGTTGTACTAATAAATGATGTTTTATGGTTTCACAATTCAGTAGTAAGATTCATTTAGCACTTAGCAGAACATAACATTGATGATTGGAAGTGTAACTTGGGAGTGAATGTTGCTCCCAAACGCACACGCAAGTATAGGTGGTTGACAAGTAATAAAGTGATAAATCGAGTATCGTTCCCACGAGGACTATTCAGACTGAATTCTAGCAAACAATTTATATAAACTATTCAGGGATCTTTTCCAATAGTGATGAGTTTATTAACTAAAGAACAGTAATTAAATGGTAGAAGTGAATTCAAACAATGGAGCAAGACTTGGTTGTTATCAGTAATAAGGAGACGATCCAGGGTCAGAGTTACAAACAATCCAGTTGAGTTTTTCAATTGATTCCACTTCTTAAATCCCGGGTTACTAACTAACAGATTAAATGTATCCGTGAAAATCTTTCAGTTCTTCACGGTCTATGCAGGCTACTCCAATCCCTATATGTCTATGGGTTGAATCACGTGCACGCATTAACGAATTCTGTAATGAGTTAAACTAGGCGAGCAAGTATATGTCTATCCTACTCACAAATTGGTTCCCCGATGCCCGGGTTCACAAACTAGTTCTATTCTTTCTTATTACGTAATTAAATTCCCTCTTTCGAGTTCAATCTAAAAACCATAGATAATGCGTAATAATCGGGCCCTGACAATTACACAAGTGGAATCAAGAAAGAATAAGTAACCCGTAATGGGATTCAATTAATGGGAATCAATCTTCAAACATCAACCTTCATGAAATACTCTAACCCTAGAACGATATATTTAGCTACGCATACTCATAATAACAACACAAAGATTTGGTGTAATAATGAAATAATGATGTAAAAGATTAATGGAAGGAAGAAAAACCCTTTTTCAAGATGTTATGAGCTCTCCAATTTGCTCCAAGGTCTGAACTCCTATGAAAAACTAAGTAAAAGAGTATTTATAGAGTTTACAAACACCTAGTCATAAGTTAGACCCAAGCCTAGACGAAATAGGAAGTCAAAATTCGCTCCAGGGGCGCCATAACGGGCGCCCCGCGCCCCCGATCGCGCAACACTAGGCAGAAGACGTCGAAAGTCTCACGCTTTTGGGCTGCGTCGCACAAGAAAACGCGCAGGGACACTGGGTGCGGTGGGGCCCGCGGGGCATGCCCTACAGCGCCAGGCCAATTTTCGTGTTTTCTCGCTCCTTTGCTCGCTCGTGTCGTGCCTTCGTGTGCTCGATCCAATCCTCAATCAAAATCCAATCTTTTCTTGCTCAATCATGCTCTTAAAAACTCCAATTGCACTGCATAACAACCTACACACGCACGACATAAAATCAGTGTAAAACCACAGTCACAAGCTATAAAACGAGCGAATAAGGTACTAAAACGTGAGGAAATATTAAGGAAATATAGGCATAAAATGCCAAACATCACCACCCCACACTTGGACCTTTGCTCGCCCTCGAGCAAGTCACATCTCACTTCCCAACCTAGGTAGAACAGGTCTGCCTATGACTATGGTTGATACCGACCATTGAACCAATGCACACATGACTACTATGGATCCACACCATGCCAATAATTTACCAAAACCAAAAATAAGAGAACAACCACCCCAAAATAGCTCAAGTGCACAAACTCAACTTAATGCAACCATGCTCCCACAAAATCACACCTATCTACTCAACCAAGAACCATCAACTTTACCTATTTCATGCAAACCACGTGCCCTCACCAAAATGAAGCAAGAGAGTGTCCCCCAAATATCACACACACCAATAACTATCAAGAATAGAACGGGGACAATAGCAATTGAATTCACTCACTCTCATGAAAGGCTCACATGTCACACACAATGTACCATAGGCTTGCCCGTAGTGTAGGACTCCACTAATGTAAGCTCACTCCAATCGGGATTAACTAGGACTTTAGAAAGGTCGTAATGTAGGCTACGGGGCGGGTAGGATACATATGGTAATAGTGACTACCTCCCTAAGCACTTTAATACATCACATTCAAATTAAGCATCAATCTCATCAAGCCACCCAAATCAATAACTTCTACACATACACCTTCACACAAGTAGCAATTTTTTCTTTTAAGCACACACTAGCAAGGAATGGATATCTTTTTCTCTTTATTTCTTTTTCACAATTCTTTTCTTTTCTTTTCAACTTTGCTATTTTTTTCTCATTATCTTCCAACCTTGCCAATGCTTTTCACTACTTCACAATTTTCACAAGTATTCTCCTTTATTAGTTCCACTCAAGAACCTCCCAACATCCAACCACAACTCCAATCATCTACACAATATCAATAAAGTGCTTAAGGAGTAAAGGGCCAAAAGAGACAATTAAGAACAAATGGGTAGGCTCGGGGTGTGGGTACCAATAGAAAGGATCAAAGAAATCACAACAACAATTTTTCCAAGGTATATATGTAAGGGTAGGCAAATCAAAAGAAGGCCTAGTATCATTTCCCGACTAGAGCAAACCTAGGATTTCGCTTTGCACACACACGGGGCAAGTTCTAGACACCAATATGCAAACATGGAGCAAACAAGTATATGTCTCACACACACATTGCACATGATCCACACAAAAAGGTTCCATCAACAACTCTCAATCAAGCATTTAGAGTGCAACTTGTGGAAAATTAAGCACTAATGCACAAAGGTTCACAATCAAGTCAAGCAAGCGGACTCAAGCATCTCAAGGGGGTTGTTCCATGTTTTTTTTAGGCATGCATCAAATTAAAACCCAAGGACACCAAAAATAGCACATGCAATCAAGTTCAAGTCCACCGGTATCAAACAAATCAAAGGCACCTAGCATTCTACCTTTTCCTACGTCTAGGGTCATCTACAACTAACTACTCTAATCCTAAAAAATAAAAACTACCCGTGGAAAAGAACCGAGGCCATAAGAAAAACCACTGGGTGGATGACATGTACCACTAATAAAACTAAAAGGAAAATCTTTTTGACATTTTTTCATTGGTTTTCTAATTTTTTTTTCATATATTAAAGCAAGAAACAAATAAAAATAAAGTCAAGTGACAAAGGAAAATCCTACGGTACATGCATCCCTAACCTCAAAAATAGATAAAAGGGTAGTTCCCCACCCCACACTTAAACTAAGCAATGTCCTCAGTGCTAAAGATAAGAAAGTGCAAGGTAAAGAAAACTTCCCTGAAGACTCTAGTCCTTGGTGCTAGCATCCTCCAAGCTTCCATATAGTATGAGGTACTCAGACTTCCCCCAACAGGTCATCAATATTAGGCAAGGGTGAAGACACCTCACACTTAAACTCGACATTACATGAACCTGCAATCCAAGGAATCACCCAAAGTAATATACAACCATAAAAATAATAATAAAAATAAATAAAAGTAAAGCAAGCAAATTGGGTTGCCTCCCAAGAAGCGCGTGATTTAACGTCGCGGCACGACGAAGACAACTTTATCACTTTTTCCTCCACCTTGAACTAATGAATTGAATCCCCAACTTTGCCTCAAGTTTACAACTATGGTATTGGGGTGGTGGCAAAAATACAAAAGGACCAAGTAACCATTGTCGCATTTTGCACTTCTTGGCCTTTAAATGAGGGATGTCGTTTTGTCTCCTTTGCATCACAAACTCTAAAATATAGGCACCTTGTTCCTCCTCCCTTGGTTTCTTCATAGGCTCGGGTGGCTCAATCTTCATGTCACCATCCAAACACAATGTTGAAAAATGATTGGAATGAGGTCCAATGCGCTTCAATTCTAAAGTTGCATTACTTTCGACATCCTCACTTGCACAAACAATAGAGTCCTCAAATATGATGTTTTCTATTTCCTCACTTGACTCTAATGTAATTTTTTCAACCTTGGCATCATCAACTAATATTTGGTCGAGTGGTAGGAATTCTACTTTTTGCTCCTCAAATTGGCTTCTAAGCTCTTCTATCTCAAATCTACTAAGCACGACAACTGATAATTGAGCTTCAGACACCTCAACCATATCACTCAAATTCTCCTCCAAGTCGTGAATAGTCAAGCCAAATTCGTCGATCTCTTGCCCGAGCACAACCCTTTCTTCCATAAATTGCCTCGTCATATTTGTAAGTTCACTCCTGAAATCCCCATAAGCTTCTAAGAGTTTGGCTTGCTCCATTAGCCATGTTTCGCTAACAACCTGCACTTTATCGCTCCTATCAAACTCACAAACATCATTAGAATCATCACAAAAATTATTGGGGGAAGGAGCATGACACTTAGGACAATCATTCCACCGACCGCCACACAATTTACAAAAATTCCAATCAAAGGTGGTAGAAAATTCACATAACCAGTCTCGCAGGGTTGAAAGAGTTGGACAATTTTTCCACAAGTGGGTTCCTCCGCAAAGTAGACAAGAATCAATAAAACTTGAGCAACCATCATTCGACCCACTTTCATTAAAAGATGCCATGTAAACTAGTAATACAATAATAAACTAAAAATAAAAAAAATTAAACCTGAATAGAAAATAATAAATTGTTCAAAAAGAAAACAGTCAATTTAGTCCCCGGCAACGGCGCCAAAAACTTGTTGCTCCCAAACGCACACGCAAGTATACGTGGTTGACAAGTAATAAAGTGATAAATCGAGTATCGTTCCCACGAGGACTATTCAGACTGAATTCTAGCAAACAATTTATATAAACTATTCAGGGATCTTTTCCAATAGTGATGAGTTTATTAACTAAAGAACAGTAATTAAATGGTATAAGTGAATTCAAACAATGGAGCAAGACTTGGTTGTTATCAGTAATAAGGAGACGATCCAGGGTCAGAGTTACAAACAATCCAGTTGAGTTTTCCAATTGATTCAACTTCTTAAATCCCGGGTTACTAACTAACAGATTAAATGTATCCGTGAAAACCTTTCAGTTCTTCACGGTCTATGCAGGCTACTCCAATCCCTATATGTCTATGGGTTGAATCACGTGCACGCATTAACGAATTCTGTAATGAGTTAAACTAGGCGAGCAAGTATATGTCTATCCTACTCACAAATTGGTTCCCCGATGCCCGGGTTCACAAACTAGTTCTATTCTTTCTTATTACGTAATTAAATTCCCTCTTTCGAGTTCAATCTGAAAACCATAGATAATGCTTAATAATCGGGCCCTGACAATTACACAAGTGAAATCAAGAAAGAATAAGTAACCCGTAATGGGATTCAATTAATGGGAATCAATCTTCAAACATCAACCTTCATGAAATACTCTAACCCTAGAACGATATATTTAGCTACGCATACTCATAATAACAACACAAAGATTTGGTGTAATAATGAAATAATGATGTAAAAGATTAATGGAAGGAAGAAAAACCCTTTTTCAAGATGTTATGAGCTCTCCAATTTGCTCCAAGGTCTGAACTCCTATGAAAAACTAAGTAAAAGAGTATTTATAGAGTTTACAAACACCTAGTAATAAGTTAGACCCAAGCCTAGACGAAATAGGAAGTCAAAATTCGCTCCAGGGGCGCCATAACGGGCGCCCCGCGCCCCCGATCGCGCAACACTAGGCAGAAGACGTCGAAAGTCTCACGCTTTTGGGCTGCGTCGCACAAGAAAACGCGCAGGGACACTGGGTGCGGTGGGGCCCGCGGGGCATGCCCTACAGCGCCAGGCCAATTTTCGTGTTTTCTCGCTCCTTTGCTCGCTCGTGTCGTGCCTTCGTGTGCTCGATCCAATCCTCAATCAAAATCCAATCTTTTCTTGCTCAATCATGCTCTTAAAAGCTCCAATTGCACTGCATAACAACCTACACACTGCACGACATAAAATCAGTGTAAAACCACAGTCACAAGTTATAAAACGTGCGAATAAGGTACTAAAACGTGAGGAAATATTAAGGAAATATAGGCATAAAATGCCAAACATCAGTGAACTTCCACAGCAGTTTGTCACTGACTGAAGAAACAATATAATCATTTATTGATTAGAAGAGAAGATTTCTTTGCAGAAATGTAATGCGTAGATTTTTCGGCATAGATAGTTTAGCTTGCATTAACTTATTTTGTGTAAAGGCCATCTTGTCTCCTCACAAGCAATTGTCTTTCAGCATTAGTAATTAATCTTCATTTCAAGTATATAGATAGCTCATATATAAGAGGTGTACATCTATGAACAGTTATCTTTTTAACATCTATGAGCACATCTTTATGCACAAATAATTTAACTTTCATCAGATATATGCATGCATAGTAATAGTCAAAACGCAAATTTCAGCGGTTGCTAGCTTGTGCTCGTGGCCAATGGCCCTGTCAAATAGCCCAAAAAATTTCACCGCATACCCTCCATAAGGAGTGGTTTTACAAAATTACCCGCGCTAAGGAATGTTTTAGCAAAATGCCCTCATTTAGTCCGCAAGCCAAGACTTCAAGGGAAAAAATTTGTAAGTCTTGACAATTGCCTATACTTCAAGGGCAAGTGCTGTTTTGCCAATACTTCAAGTTATATGGCAAGAATGCAAGGAAAACTGGAAGGGGCAAGTCTTGACAATTGCCAAGACTTACGACGCAGTGCAACAAGTGTTGCCTATTGCCAATACTTGTCGTGCAAGTGTTGGAAAATCGAGCAGGGATCAATGGCAAGTCTTGACAATTGCCATGACTTTCGGCCAAGTGCGGCAAGTATTGCCTATTGCTAATACTTGAAGGGATAACTGTTGAAAAGCGGAAAATATAACGAGAAGTCTTGGCCCCGGATTTTTTTCATTAAGTCTTAACGGGGCACTTTTGCAAACCATCTCTTAGCGGGGGCAAAAAGGCAAACCTTTGCTTCCCGTATCATATTTTTACAAATGAGCCCAAATAGCCGGCTGACCCATTTATCTTATGAACCGGAGGTACATCTTACATTCACGCTTATATTTGTAAAACTAATAGCTTTGGAATTATTTTATCTTGTGTGTGTTTTTGTTTTATCAGTACCAGCGGTAGAAAAACTGATTTTTATCTCAAGTTCAATGTCAATTTGAAATATCTTATCTTTTTGGGACTTCTTAGTGTTGAACCCCAAAAATAACCTTTCTTTAAAATTAAAAAAAAAAAGATAGATTTCGGGTATATTTCAATACTATGGGACTCCAAAAGGTTTTTTTGGAGTTATCACCTTATTTGGGAGAATTAGGAACCAATTAGCTAAATAGTGCGTGCAATTCTTCCGTTTTAAGAAAATTTGTATTTTTAAAGATTCTAAGGTAAGAGATTCAGTTATTTTCTGAAGAAGATTTTTGTTGAAAATCACTTTTGAAAAATCATAAATATGGTTAATCCTTTGGTTTTCACAAAATAGCTAAATAAATACAAACTTTCAATATCAATTTAAAGGGATTTTAAAATTAATACTAGAATTACAAATTATAACAAATTATGCTTTAAGGAATATGAAATTAAATGTAATAATAATAAAATGCCATTTTGGCAAGAAATAGGAAAATTAATTAATATGGAAGAAATCTTGAAGTGGCAATTCAAGGATTTGAAACCAAATTACTATTTTGTTATTTTCAAATTTTAATTGCATGCACTATTTAACTAAAAGATTCAAAATTTGTAAATAAGATGAAAATTCTAAAGAAATAAAATATTCACAAAATAACTCAATAAATAACTAAACATTCATTCATAAACAATCAAATAAACTATTCTACAATAATTAATTATCTACGGGGAATTCCTATAGATATGGATTGTAAGGGTAATAGGGAAGAGAGGAGGTTTAGAAGATAGAACCCGTAAATTTGACAAACTCGCGGGAGCGTTGAATTATTTGATTTTTATACATTATGCCCATGAGCCTAAAACATCATACGGCTCATCAAAGCATTTTCCTAAATTTAATAGAGTCTTCATTTCTTGTCTCGAGCCCAACTTGCAACCTTGACTAGACTTCAACTTCAAGTCTCAGTTTATGCAAATATTGCCCGTCCCAATATGTGAGTTTAGTCAACTCGTTCCCAAGTGTTGTGATTCATGCCAAAGAAAATAGAAATAAGGATTAGTATATGCAGAGAAACAAAAAAACATAAAAAATAATGTAAGCGAGTAATCAAGTAAGCCTGACTGTCCTTCATAGATTAGTTCTGTTCCGTATAAAACTACATTTTATAAATGTTATTAATTTGATTAAAGTATGTACATTGCCCTACCGGCAGCGAACATAGACAAAATACAAGAAATACGAAGCAAGTCAAACTAGTTATCTCTAGCACTTTACTTCAATTTTGTAGCAATGCACACCATAACTTCCTTCTTACCGGAATAAGTGTTCGAAACAACTTGCAAATCAATAAAGCTAACTCCAAACACGAGACAAGAATCAAATTAATCCAACTTAATGACATCATTTAGCTCTTACAATTATATAAGAAACTTGCTTTCTGACACGCACGTGTATTTTAGTTAATTTATATAAAAAATTAGAAATATTTTGTAATAAGCGTGTATAACTGCACGTAAATTAAAGGAAAAATGTAAATTCAAAGTGCTTATATATCGAATTCTTTTCGGTCGAGCCAGTAATTAATATTTAAACGATTTTAATCATGCAACAACAACTACATACCCAGTGTAGTCCTACAAGTAGGGTCTGTAGAGGGTGAGATATACGCATACCTTACCCCCCACCAAGGTGGAGAGACTATTTTTGGTAGACCCTCAACGATTTTAATCATGCAAATTTTATCATATATCAAGTATTCAGCTTAATATCAATACCTTTTCTTTTATACCTTAATATCACATAATTTAATTTAAAAGTGAATGTGAGAAACATTGGCTATGTTTGCAAATGAGACACATTTTAAAGCTTTTATCCTTTTTAATAGAAATTGTTATCTCCTCATTTTTAGAGTCGTGAATAAATCAAGATGCTGTTGTCGGATGAAAATACTGATTTGTAAAAATTGTATAGTAATTTGATCACATGTTTTCCTTAATATGGCTAGAAGATCATTATCAATTTTATGGTCTACACCTATACAAAATAATTAGTTATTTGTGTAAAATAATTCTTCTTTCTTTTTTTAACTATTAAAATACTTGTGCTATCCAAAACTTTAAAGTAACAAATCTAAAGTTGTTTTTTGGCTCTAGTAACTGTTGAAGTAATACATCAATCAATGAAAAAGAAAGAAAACATTCAAAGCCATATGTTTTGGTTCTAGTAACTGTTGAAGCAATACATCAATCAATGAAAAAGAGAGAAAACATTCAAAGCCATATGTTTACAAGAGGATAATTCAAGAACATTGCTTAATTCGAGGTAAGTTGGAGACAAATAAGTACTGGCAGGCAATAACAGATTATGAATTGCTAAAGTGCATGAACTATGTTGCAAGCTTACCACGCGTTTCTGATAAATCTGAATAATTCTTTGGCATAGGCTTCTACATTCCCTGATATAATTGTTGTTTTTACAGAGATACAACATCTTTTCACCACCTTTGACTTGTTAGCGCTGCAAGGTGTCAGCAATACGATATACATGATAGTTAAATCAACGGCCTTGCATATCAAGCGTCTCATCCAAACGTTTCACTCTTTCCAATCCTTCACTAATCAAGAATCGAATCCTCTGCTTTTCATTGCAACTCCTATTAGTCTCCATCTCTTGTCTTATAATCTGCCTCAAATCAGCTCTAGCATCAGAAGGTGCTCTCCTTGAGATCCTCAGAGCGTGTCTGTACAGCTTCAGTACTCGAGCACGAAGAAGGAAGTCCTCTAATGAGAGAGCCATTACTGGTTAATTTGGGCGAGCAAAGAGATGGGAAGAGAAAATACGTCGGACCCCGAAATGAATTGCAATTTGAATTCTGATTTGGAGCTGTAGTAATACTTTATCCGTGAATTAACAAAGAAAAAGTGAATAAATTAAATAAATACGTATGCGAGTGTTTTATTTTTTTATTGTCATATATATCATTACAAATTAACCAAAAAAAAACAAAAGTTATACATAAAATTTGAAAGACAATAAACTAATCACTATTGCGTTTATTTATCAAAATCTGGTCTAAAATTTTGATATCTTCTTTAGACAATAAGTCGAAAACAAAGTAATAACACACAAAAATAAAAGTTACATATAAGATTTAAAAAATGAATCAACCAATAAAAACTGGATTTATATATCAACCTCTGGTCTAATATTTTGATATTTTCTTTAGATAATAAGTCAAAACAAAGAATGAATGAAAAAGAAAATAAATAAAGTTTAACTCACTCATTTGGCGTCTATTATATTTCTACAATTGTTAGTTTTGATTTTTTGCTTTTGGTTATCTTTATTATACCTTTTTTTTAATTAGTTTTAATGAATATATAGTTACATCTTTGGGCATAAAAAATTCATTGGAGTAATAGTTGGCTGAAAGAATATTTTGGTCTTTTCACTTTGCACCTTTAGAGGCTTCTCACTTATAGAATAGTAGTAGATGACACCTAAATGGGAGACAAGGCAGCAACTAAACTTAACTTTATCGAGCAATGGAAATAATTAGCTCTCTTGGATGAAGGTTAAACAATACCAGTTAGAAAACAAACAAGGGAACCACAAAGAGGGTACTGCTCCAATTCTTATACACTTCCAGGATCAGACTCCAAGCTAAGAAACCTACCTCATCTCACCTCTGCACCCTCTCTTAACAACCATACACACATCAGACCTTTTATAGACCATCCCACATGCCTACAACAGCCATCAGACCAGAGAAACACCTGAAGAGACTTCAGACTCTGACAAACATCTAACCTTCAGCACCCCACAAAAACTGCATACTTAGAAAGACCTGCAAGCCACCAGACAACTCCTAACAACCTGCATACCACCTCCTATCTTCAGGAACACACCAGCGACCAGAAACAAACCAAAACACCAAGAACCTGCTACACTGCCTCCAAACCTTCCTCATACTCCTCATATAATCACACACACACACACACACAGAGAGATAGCAAAACTGAATAAAGGAACCATACACACACACACCTACCTATACAAATTCTCTACTGCCAGGAACAACCCCAAACTCCTGCTACTACTATAACTCTATCACTCATTTTTACCATTTGGAACACCTCTACAACTGCATAAATACCAGAAACTAACTCCTCCCCTGACTTAAACTCCTCTATTCACAGCCCTACAAGAAATCAGAACCTACCACTTCAACCAAGACAAAACCAGGACCTGAAACAAACTGGACTGAGAACTCAAGGACAAGCTGAAATGGATCCCATTAAACTGCTGCAGGCAGTCACAAACCAAAGGGAACTTACAGAGGGACACCCACTTGGAACAAGCTACAATCCTCAGCTTGCCCCTAAACTCACAGAACACATGAACCAGACACTCTTTACTTCCTATACTCCCTCCGGAACTCACAGAAACCAGCAACAAACTCACCATAGCAGCCCCTATTACTCCCCACACTTCTTTATCTTAAAAGCAAATAGGAGATGCAGAACATGACTACTTTAATAGCCTAAAAAGAATGATAAAGGTTGAAACTTTAATACCACTACCTCATATATTATGCAGAGTTCTACCAAGTTCAAGGCGCAATTTTTAGTTTAAGACACTTTGAGACATTATGAGGGCAGATTCAACCTCAAACATGCCAAGGCGACAAAGGGTTAAACTTTTATCTTAAACTCATCTTATGAAGACGAAAGAAAGAATATATCTTTATCATATCATAAACAACAACAAAGTAAGTCAAAATTTCATTTCCATTACAACTAACATTAAGCTATTCACAGAAATATAATTCGAAACATACAAAATAAGAACAGAGGAAGGAAAACATTAAAAATGTAATAAAAAGGGTAAGTTGTTACCTTTTGCGGGGCAGTGAGCTAAGGTGAGGGATCCGAAGAATGCAACTCAAACAAAGCAACGACCCAAACAGGGTTGACGACTCTGAATGATGAAATGACGACACAAATAATGAAGCAATTATAAAAGCAAACAAAAATGCCAGGAACAAACTAGAAGAACAGTAACACTATATGTATCTTTTAAGACTCCAACTCAGAAAATGTTTCATGACCCTGACGGACTGGAATGGATAAGGTTGAATTCAAAACATTTTTTGTGCTGGAAAATTCAAGGTTGATTCCAGGAATATACCTTTTGATTCGGATTCTAACGTTGCAAAGCTGGATGAGCTGGAATTCACAACGTTTTAGGGCTATGATTCGTCGAAGGTACGATTTTGGCTGGATTCAGGCGTGGGGCCGGTGGAATTTGGAGCAAATTGGGTTAACGGGTTAGGGTTTTTTTGAATTGGGTAAAAAATGGGTTTTTTTCATTTTAGGGGTGGGTTTTTGTGTGTGTATGTGTTTGCGGAAGTGAGCTAGATTTTAGGCTTATAACGATTTTAGCCTCTTTTACGATAAATTAGGAAATAGAGTTGCTGCACGGGTAGGCTGAAATTTTGAGCCATGTATTGCGTTTTTAACTTTTTTCCTTCAAATTTTAGTCTATTCCCTTAATTTTAAAATTATTTAAAATAATTTGACATTAATTTAAAAAAATTTGGGATAAAATTGTGTGGCAACACTTAGTTTTTACACATTGATAAATGATAATGTATCGAATGATCAATGAAACAAAGAAAAACATCATTTAAGAAAATAAAAACACACATTTCATCCCATGAAAAGCCACTCCCACCCCCTCCCCCCAAAAAAAGAAAAACACAATTATTTCGTAGTACTTGACTAAACTATCAGGGCAAGAATGCAGACACGTTAAACAAGATAAGGAGAAAACAGACTTCTGAGAATACATTTATGGGAAAAGGCTACACGTGCACATAAATCAAGTGTCACCATTTTAGTACATCTTACGCGGCATTGCGAAGGGAAAATTAACAGCATAACCTTTTTCTTCTCTATTACTCCACTGGACTAAACATAGAATATTGAAGGGAAGTAAGTTATGTGAATATATCTCAGACATTTTAGTGGAACAACCTTTAAAAAGAGGTTTTAACGTCGACTCTTACCAGTCCAAATACTTTTTGAGATGTGTAACTTATCATCGAGGGCAGTCAACAATCCTTTGATAAACTAACTTCATAACATGAGTAATTAAGTTATAATTTTGGGATGATGTTGACATGTTGGAAAGTTGCTTTGATTTACTAACTTCATGACATGTCTGCCGCCAGTGATAAAACAAGAGAGATCCCATAGAAGTGAAGCAAAGAACGCCACAATTTGCATAAGTACAATATAGTCACTCTCGTCTAGTATGTATGGACTAAAATATTTTTCCAGCTTATCAAGTTTGGTCTGTTGGGTGCTACTAGCTTGTGTAGCATTGTTTTGTACTATTACTCTACCTTGAGTATATTGATACTACTAACTGCACTTCTAATTCAACATCTCTATTTGGTATCTACTTAAAGTACCGCTATCATCTTGTCTAGTACAATAATGATATTTTACATCCTTATAATCGTCCAAAAACTATTTGGTTCCGCTCTTCTTCATTCCTTCTGAAAATAACTTCCAGTATTAAATCGCAGCATTTTTTAAACTATTTTAAGGACCTCAACTATTCGACGATATTGCAAATTCTGAATGACACAAGTGCATTTTTTTTAACACTTCAGATAAGGCTAATACGTTGCATGTACAATACTCGAAACTTTATATTCACCCAGATATTCAATGATGAATAACCCCTCCCCTCCCCCCCCCCCCCCCCGGCCACCTCCGCCTCCTATCAATGTTTTTGCCACTACTTATTACTTACGCAAAAAAAAAAAAAAAAAAAAAAAAAAAAGTCTCTTCCAGCAAATCATATCCATCGAACTATTGATAAGAAGTTGGACAATACTTATGGATGATTTCAACTGTGAAACCCCTAGAGCGCTAGAACTCAATAGTTGAGTTAAAATTTCATTAAATAATATTAGCAGTGCAAGCATGATGATACTTGTTCATGCAAACAGCAAATAAGCAGCTGTATTTCACACATCAAAAGTGAGACATCATAAAAAGTGATCACTCTAATTCAACTTTCTAATTAGAACAAAAATTAATGCGATATGAGTATGAGTATATGCATATCAGTGAGTGGAACACCATATGCGAGCTACTTCAAATCTAGCAACTGAGGGTGCTCTAATTAGTTATATTGCACATAAGGGGTGCCTTTATTGCATCACCATATTAAAGTTATTAATGAGAAAAGCCACAAAATTTATCCAGCTCGAAGGTTTCCACGAAGTATTCAGTCAGTTGGAATCATAAACTGCCGATTAGCTTTATAGCACCTGATGTTTCCTTCTTGCAGTAATCATTTCCTGTCTGCTTCCTATCGAGCACATGAGTTATTCTTGTCACATTTTGTTGAGGACTTCAGCACCTTCCATGATTATATGATCACGCCCAACTGCGTCCTATAAAAAGGACTAAGCGATCGCAACAAATATAGCTCGGTACTTAAAGTCCTCAGGTCGAATCCCATAGAAAACATGATTCCTAGCAGTTAATCTAGCTAAACTATCTATTCTATCAACTTCAATAATATATCTTTTATTTGGTTTAGCTCTATCAACTACTTAACAAGAAACTAAATAACAAGTATAGAAAAATAGATTTGATTCAAGAGATGGAAAGCCTAGGATTGATTTTCCCCAACTCCTAACTTGTGCGAAAGTATTGTGCTATCAATTTCCCCAAACTCTTCCTATTGAGCAAGTGCTCCAATTTTAGAACTTCCAACTTCCGTTAATTAATCATAACTTTCATTATTTAAATATTCTAATTAACTAATGAAGATAGGGAGGACTACACTTATGGTTCACGGTAAGGATTTATATTCCTAATTATTTGACAACCTAAGCAATGCCTTTGTTTTAGGTTGAAATACTGCTATGTGTTTAATCCTAACTCATGAATCTATTCCTAGTAATCACAAGAATAAATAGGACAATTAATTGGAGATCCTACCAATTCATCAACATGAAATTCGTAAACAACGTAGATATGAAGAATTAACAAGGTCATTTATAATAATTATCATCACACAAGCATGTGGAATGGTTCAATCAACCCTAGAAATGGCGATTTAGCCACTCATAGTCATGTTCTATGATAAGAAATAAATATAAGCATACATCAAAACCATAATAAGATGAATAGATGGATGAAGTAGAACCTTAAATCTTGATCTCCTCTCTTCCTTACTTCCTTTTGAAGTGGAATAGGTCAAAAGTTATGTTTTGGACGTGTTTTAGAACTTTAATGTCGTCTCTATAGAACCACATAACCCGGGAATCCAAAATAGAACCGAAATCAAAACATCAGGATTTTTGGCCTGCCGCAGCGTGTGGGCAAATTTCCTGCGCCTGCATAATTTCCAAACTCTCTGATCGACCCTACCGTGGTGCGTCGTGCGATGCCCAACGTGGTGCTGTAGGCTTTTTTTACTGCTCTTCCATTTTTTAATCATTTTTCGTCCACGCCTTCGTTCGCTCGACCCTCGGGCTTCTACTCAGACGTCAAAACCCTTGTTTTCACTAAACTTTGCTCCACAAACGCCTCATATCATCAATATAATTCCTACCACATGAAACACACCAAATAAGAGAAATTCACCTCAAAGTGCTAACAAATATGACAAGTAGAAGCATGAATACGAGGCGAAAGTAAAGGAAATATAGTAATATCTAGCCTCGTATCACTATACATTCCTGTGAATCTGATGAGGAACCATAATCTACTTGTGCATTTGGTACATCAATGGTGAAATAAATATTCAACAAATTCGTTCATCTGACAATTTGGCTGATCTGTTTACTAAGTCATTGCCAATCTCAATATTTGAGAAGCTGGTATACAAGATTGGAATGCACCGTCTCCGAGATATTAAGTGATGTTTTTATCAGGGGAGCAAAATACGTGATGTACTTTTTTTCTTTTAACCAAGATTTTGTCTCATTGGATTTTTCTGGTAAAGTTTTTAATGAGGTAGCAAGCAATGCATATTAGAAGATATTTGTATTCTTTTCTTTAACTAGGATTTTGGTTTTTCTTAGTAAAAGTTTTTAAGGAGGCATATCATCTAGTAATAGCCATCCAAGGGAGAGTGTTATAAATCACAATTTGTAAATGGATGTCTATTAGTTGGCATCAATTTGTAGGAAGATATTTGTAGAGAAAATTCAATTTGGCAAGTGGCAAGATTAGCTAGGTGGCAATTAGGTGTAATTCAACTTGCAAACAAGTTGTAATTCCACTTGCAAAATGCAAGTTGTAACCCTGTGTATTAGGAGGCAAAGTTTTCTATAAAACGTTTGCCTACTCATTTCAAACACTTTCAAAATATAATTCTATCTACTTATTTCTCTAGCTACTTATTTTAATAGGGAAATTTTGATCAGTAACCATTTTTGGATGCGCTCATTGGGACTATCCAGCGTTTCAAAATTCATTGAAGAATAGCCAAAAATTCGCGCGCACACTTAAGCTCCATTAGCATTGGAAAAACACCCCAGAATAGTCCCATAACAATTTGTAACAAAACTTGTTCAAAGTCCTTGTTCAAAGCCCAAGTATTTATGGGTCCCATAACAAAATACTGGGGCTTTGAACAAGTTTTGTTCACAGCCCCAGCATTTTGTTATGGGACTGAAGCTTTATACAAAGTCCCATAACAAAATGCTGGGCCCTTGAACAAAACTTGTTCAAAGCCCGGGGTTAGTTTACGGGGTGGAAAGTTAGACCCTTGTACGATTCTCTGGACAAAGGATGTCAAGTGCTGAGACATAGGTTTAATTTTTAAGGACATATATAAGGGGGCAGACATGGTGACAGCCTACCAGCCCTCCCCGTGCACTTTGTCGGGAAGTCGCACCAAGTGAGCTGCCTTGAGGAAGGACCTCAAGGGTCTGCCTGGACATCTCAGAGAAGTGTTCCAGGTATCCATACGAGTCAGGCGACTCTATGGACAGCGTGTGGCCAGAGGGCCAACGTTGGGCGAACAACGGACGTCAGAGGCTTGAAGGAAGGAAAGACTAAGCCCTCCGGAGGTGGCTATTTCTCAGCAAATTTATTTTTGACGGCTACAAATTAATTAGCGCGCGCCAAACAGACCCCTATACGAAATTTTCACCTTTTAATATTGGTCAATTTTAGTTTTATTTACAATACAAGTATATACTCCCTCCGTCCCAAATTAGTTGTCACTTTAGCAAAATGTGTTTGTCCCAAATTAGTTGTCACTTTAGGATTTCAAGGCTAAATTGATTAGTTTTTTCCAACTATACCCCTAATAATTAAAAAAATTCTCAAAAAAAGTTAATGGTGAAACATTAAATAGGGATAAGATAGTAAAATAAACACCATATTTAATGTCTTTCTTAATGGGCGTGAAAAAACTTAAAGCGACAACTAAAATGGGACGGAGTGAGTATGTGCATAAGGGTGACCGTTGAAGTGGACAGGAGGGAGTGAGCTCTAAACCAATAAAGCTCTCACTTTCCATCAGCAGCACAGCATTAGAACAAATATGGATAGTCCACCAACAAAGAGCTGGAGCATCCATACCCGAAAAGAAATCACAGCCCACTACGAAATCTTCGAACGCATCGGCGCCGGAGCTTACTCCGACGTCTACAGAGCTCGCCGGCGATCCGACTCCACAACCGTGGCACTCAAAGAAATCCACGATTACCAATCCGCATTTCGCGAAATCGAAGCTTTACAAACCCTAAATCAAAGCCCTAACATCATCGCTTTACACGAATACTTTTGGCGCGAAGACGAAGACGCTGTACTCGTATTGGAGTATTTGCCAACTGATTTGGGTTCAGTTATTAGAGAAGCAAAGAAGAATTGGGAAAATGGAATTAGTATTGGAGAAGTTAAGAGATGGATGGTGCAGATTTTAAGTGGAGTTGATGCTTGTCATAGGAATAATATTGTGCATAGGGATTTGAAACCTGAGAATTTGTTGATTTCTAATGATGGGGTTCTTAAATTAGCTGATTTTGGTCAGGTATCTTATTGTTTCTTGCCTTTTTTATATCCATGGTTGTTAATTAAGTTTAAAGATTATTGTTTTTACTATATTATGTGGTGTTTGCATAGAGAGAGATGTGGTAGGATATAAGTTTGCTTATGTTGAGCGATTTGTGACTTAGGTCACAGGTTCGAGCCCCACGCCATGCGATCTGAGGTTGGATTTTGAGTGGAGAAGAGTAGAGGTACGGACCCATTATTCACAGGCTTATGAAGGCTACAGTTGGTCCTAAAGGTTGGCCTTACATGGATGGTAAAAGAAAAGGAAGGGCAGGTGCGGGTGAGAGGTACCGTGGAATAATTTGAGGTGTGCTCAAGCTGACCTGGACACCACTATATAAATTTTTGTTCACACATATGTATGCTTCAAGGCGAGTTACAGTGTCTCTAGAATATACTTTGAGGATACAGTGAAGTCCAATATCATGTAGAGTCAAATTAAGCTTGATATAGACAGATATTATAACTCACCTTGAAGCTTGTCTTTTCCTTAAAGCAAAATTGTGAAGTACCATGTCTCTTGGTGTGATATTTAACAGTGTGGTTTGTCTGTGGCTTATTAGAATATGTTTAGCAGTAGCTATTGTCCATTTGCAGCTGCTCTATGCCCTAGCAACTTAATTTCCTGCAGGTCCCATCCTTGTTATTTGTCTAAAGGTGCAGTTGGTTGTGAAAAATTTTAATCCTCTTCTTGTGGTTCTTACTAAATAGCAGTTTAGTTTTGGCAAATACAGAAGGTGCGTCAAAGTGTTGTATTGACTAATGAGTTTTGAGCTCATGTTGGGTAGTGTTTCACTAAATGTGCCGCTAAGCTCATTCAGATATGGACTTCTATATTTGGCTCTGTTCAAAGTTTATATTTTGCTCCGAATTATATTTTTTCTCTCCCTTCTAAACACGTGCTGTTGCCTTTTCTTATTCCCTACAGGCCAGGATACTACTCGCTCCAGGATTTGTATCTGCTGATGATAATCAGCAGTCTCACGAGCAGAGCACTCCAGATCAGGGGACTGAGGCTGCTCCATCTCACTTGAAACCTATTAGGGAGCAAGAATATATGGCTCAAGAACTCCTCCTTAGAGAGCCGGATGAGATGAGATCTAGATCCTTGGATGACGTTGATAGAGTTAGTAATGTTCAAGATGGAGACACTTCTTGTGTAGCTACATGTACCACGAGCGATATTGAGGATCCCTTAAAGGGCTCATATTCCTACGATGTTGAAGAGGGTGACAATGGTGGGTTTGCTCCTCTTACATCCTGTGTTGGAACTCGGTGGTACAGGGCACCTGAATTACTCTATGGGTCCACAGATTATGGGCTAGAGATTGATCTGTGGTCACTAGGTTGCATATTTGCAGAGCTTTTGAGTTTGGAGCCGCTTTTTCCTGGAAGTTCAGACATCGATCAATTAGGTAGGATTTTCAGTGTTTTGGGTAACTTGTCTGAAGAAGTCTGGCCTGGCTGTGCGGATCTCCCTGATTACAAAATAATTTCGTTTGGTAAAGTTGATAATCCAGTTGGTTTAGAAGCATCTCTGTCCAACAGGTCAAATGATGAGATTCTCCTTGTCAAGAAGTTGCTCTGTTATGACCCAGCTGGTAGAGCTACCGCAATGGAATTGCTCCACGATAAGTATCTGAATGAAGAACCTTTTCCAGTCCCATTGTCTGAGTTGAGAGTTCCTTCTAAACACAGTGCTCAAGATGAGGATTCACCTGATGAATGGGGTGACTATAGGGATATCAGCTCTGACTCTGACTATAATGATTTTGGCCCCATGAGAGTTTCAACCACAGATCATGGCTTTTCAATTCAATTTTCTTGAGCCGCAAAGTATAGTTTGTCTGAAATGTCTTACCCACTGTGAAGTCCATGCATAAATTAAAGCTGCAAATTCTAGTTGTTGCCATACTTTTATTTGTTGGAGGATATTTTTAAGGTTTTACAACATTGGATCAGAAAATCAGAAAGATATGGATTGCTATGAGAGAGTGGAGAGATACCAAGTCGTCTTTTGTATTGTTTCACATGTCCTTTTGTACTATTTAATGTTCAGATATCGGACAGTAGAGTTGGCAAGGTTCCCATAGTTGAATGCTAATGGAAGACTGAGATTGTGCAACTGAAACTGTCTAATTTCGAGAATTCTTGAAATATCTTTAATTTTTTTTACCTTTCTCGAAAGAACTATCTTTGCTTGAATTAAAGATTGTGCAACTGAAGCTCTGATAACTCGAGTGCACAGTATGCTGCTCCCGCCCATTATCATAGACCATAGTTCATATCTAAGAGTCATTCCTCGCGTTTCCCATGATGTTTGCTTTCATAAATTCTCTTTTTATATTGGACAACTGGGGATGCCTTAGTTGGTAAAGCACCTCCACCTGCAACCGTTAGGTCCAAGTTTTTGAGTCACGATGGAGAAATGTGAAAACACTAGATCTTCCAAAATCGGGGAAATGAAGGAGGGAAAGGAAACAATTTCTCTTTGTATTTGCCAATGAAGATGAAGATATAAACAGCCTTAGAGCTCCTGGCTTCACTAACATCAGAGTTTCATACATGAAAATCACAATTATGCACATGCTTTTGACGGGGGTAGACTCATTTCTCGTAGCTAAACCAAGTCCTTACTAGAACAGCATTATTGTTATTTTATAGGTGTGGTAACACTAAGGGGCGAAACAACTTCTGCCCCCAAATATTAGGAGCTGCTAACAGCACACAGCTCTTAACAGCATCTAAAGTCCTAGTTTAACTCTATTCGCAGACCATCCTTGCTGCCCCGAACTGCCAGAAACAGTTGGCATGGGAACTGTCAATCAATTAAGAGGATGATACTCAATATCTTTTCCTTAAAAAACTTGATCCTCTCCAGATTAACATGACATCTGCAGTGCAAAAAAAACAGGATCAGAAAATGAGAACATCTGCACATTCTTATTAATTCAATAAAATAAAAACAATTCTCTGTTACTTTTTCCAAGTAGACATGATGGTTTGCTTCCAATTTCATTCTCAATTGAGAAACTTAATTGTCTTGAGAAAATTTGGGAGTAGTGTTCCGAGTTGGTGGTCTGAGCAAGTAATCAAACAGTGGGAAAAGGGGAAATAAGGAAATGGAGAGGTTATAATTGCAGCTTATGCAGGGCCAATGACGGCAAGAGGTCATAGATTGAATGTATAAAGCAGAAAAGAGCCCGAAAGTATAACATGATTGCTGGCGTAAACATGATGGTGAGAATAAGGAGAAAGGTTAGTTCGTATATGAGAATTAATGGTTGCATCTATTCAGTTCCAGAAAGATCCTTTGGTATAATTTCCCAACTTTGGACTAAAAAACTGGCTACAATCAAGGGGAATGAACATGTTTATCTTTTTCAAGAAGAATGCGTGAAGAACACAACAGAACTATCTGGTACTGAACAGTATCTGCAGTACACTGTGTTATCATCTAGAAAGCTGATTTAGCTTTTATAAACTTACTTTATTCTTGCGGTAGAAGCGCTATCTCAATCTCTTGAAGAGACTTTCCCTTTGTTTCCATCACATTCCTCTTTACGAAAACCACAGCCATCACGCAAAAAGTGCCAAATATGGAGTATAATAGGTGTGGCCCAAGTTGCTCGAGCAAACGCAAGAACATCAGTCCAACAAAAAAGTTAACCACCTAAAGAAAAGACCAGAAGGTTACGAAAAGCAGTTAAAAAGAGATTTATGTGCTTTAAATTTTTTTCCACCCTTCATTTCCCTCGCACATGAATTGAACAATGGTATGGTCTATCAGCTAAACAGAGGTCTGATGCCTAACTAAAAAAATAGAGAATTTGACAAGACAGATTACCCAGTGAACCGACATACAAAATGCCATAGCTTTAGCCCTAATCCGACTGGGAAATATTTCTGGAAGGAGGAGACCAGGAACTGGACCAGCTCCAAGAGCAAATGTCAAGACAAACCTGCATAAGGAAGTCTCCATCAGATGCATACATCTTGTTCAATATCTTTTTAATAGATGCTGTCATCACAGCAGGCTAATTTATTGGATCACGTGTAAGAGAGAGAGAGATGACAACTTTGCTCATTTTTGCTCTTTCCTATCGTATCAAGAAATACTAATTACTCTACTCTGCTAATAAGAGAAAACTCAAATAAAACATTGAACAAGGGAGAGGATTTGGAGTCAGTGAGATTAGCTTTTTATATTTCCAGTCTTTTTAGGAAGGAGTAAGGTACAAAATTGTTCATCCAGGTGAAAACATGACATAAGAAAATCGAGTTTGAAAAAACTAAGGATGAAATTCTGTCTACTATAGAAAATTCATTTATTGAATTTTTCTTTTGGAACTGCAAGATGTTGGGATACTAATAAGAAATGTTAACAACAAAGTATCGAGTTCATCATAGATGTGGTTCCATATTCTAGCATTTGGGAAAGAAAAGTTGAGGGACTACTCACAGCAGCATGCCACCAACTGAGAAATAAAAAGCTCCATAATTTGATGCAATCCCACTTGAAGCAAACACTTGAAGGGCCATGGCTATTGCCTGAATATATTTGATGCCCAAACATGACAAAATTTCAGATATTAGAGATGGCCAACTACTTCATATGGAGTAAATAAAAGACAAAAGGTAATGTCCTTTTTCTTTTTACTTTATAAGGTAAGAAAGTTAAACAAATGGTGATGTCCTTGTCAGTTGTCACCAAATTTGCCAATATAAAGGTCTCGGTGAACAAGGAAAAAAGAGAGAATAAAATAGAATAATGATAATTCAAGCAGTGCCAACATATCAGAAACTGATACATATATTCTGCCACATTAGTTTTTTTTTCCCCCAAAAAATAATTGCATGTTAATTAAAAATTACCACCAAAGAGTTGTCTACAATTAGAAAATACAAAATTATTCAGTCCCTGGTTAAAATTTTAAGATTTCGGGACATTAGTTCATTTTCGTTCTCTTTTTATCCTTCCAAAAGATTAAGTCATTGTGCATGCCCCAAAGAACCCATGAAGTGAAAGGTTCATCTGAATGCATGTTGTGCCATGAGCTCAATGTATTTTTTTAGGTATGATGTTGCTTCCAAGTGACCCTAGTCAAGCAGGTGCACAATAATAAGGTACATTACCATTCCTAAGAAGCTCCAATGAAGGAGGATTTTCCTTCCTAATTTGTCCATCAGAATCAATGCAACAATTGACCCTGGAAAATGCAGAGGAGGAGGAGCAGGTTAGCTATGAACTTTCAATATGATGCCATTGGATGAAATTGGAGAATGTAAGTATACAAGGGAAGATAGAAGCGAGGGAACACACCACAAGGACGTTTTCTGATTTGTACCTGTTAAGTTTGCAATCCCAACAAAAACATTTGCCAGGTTCGAGGATACTCCCGCACGTCTAAATACAGTTGAAGAGAAATAAAACACAGCGTTTATTCCAGATAGCTGTTGTAAAGCAAATAGGGTTGACCCAATAAAAACAACTGCAAAAGGAGTACATAAATGGCAATGGACTTGGCAAATTAAAAAATGGATTAAGAGAATAATTAAGGAAGATTCTGTTGTGGCAGTGTTACAGATGCCAAAACTTACACCAATGTAAAAATAACTACTAACTTTAGCATGAACCAAACCAGAAAATTTATTTTCTTTACCTCTAGAATGCCGACCATAAAGCAATTCAGTGATCTTAACACTTTCAGTCTCATCCCCTCTATCAGACTTCGAAAGCTCCAGCATTGCACTCTTAACATGTGAACTTCCTAGAAGCCTCTCATACTCAACCTCAGCCTCAGCAAGTCTTCCTCGCTGCAAATAGAAGAAAATCAAGCAACTTAATTGATAAAGTCAATTGAGAAATATAATTAATATTGTTCCTTAGCTTATAGTACTCTGGGAGAAAAATGGTGTAGAAATCCTGGGGTAAAATCGAACAATAAAAAAATCCCAGGGTAAAATAGATTAAAAAGGATATTTCAAAAGCAATATTCTTTTTCATCTAACATGCTTTTGAGTTCCCTCTGCAGCAAGTTTTACTCTTTTGTTCTCTCGATCTGGGGATAGGGGTCGGTTAGGAGTAGGAAAACCAATTTTAGGTATGACCATATAGGCGAGTTCACCAGTTGGATTTATACATCTAGACTATACATTAGCTTAGGCCTTATGAGAAGAGAAAGGGAGTGGAACAAAGAGTAAAGAGACAAGATGTGATACAATAATTTATGAGCAGTGTAGCATAATTGAAAGTAAATGAAAATGAGACTTGAGAAGAGATGTGACAGCCAGCAAATTTTTTAGCGCCAAAAGTATTCACTTGTTGAATACATACATCTAAACATGGTTTAGCTTAGAGACCCTAGCAGCTAGCAATTATCTTAAAGGTGAAAGATGCCCATATATATTAGAGTACCTTATATAGCCAATGAGGGGACTCAACACAGAACATCATAGCAAGTGCAAGTATTGCAGCTGGAATAGTAGATACCCAAAAGCATACACGCCACCTATACACATTATGAGAACATATAATGAGCTCATATACAACTTCTTGCTCCTCAAAGCAAGTCATTAGGCTTCCCACTTGATATATATTTATCTTATTCTTACCAACCCACTATAGTCTTGACAGGGATCCCTATAACAAGAGCTGCCATTAGCCCAAGACATGTTGCTATTTGAATTGAGCTCCCATAAGTACCCCTCACATGAGCAGGAGAAACCTGCATCAATGTCGAGAGTTTTAAGAGATGAGAAGGTAAGAAATAACTAAAAGCATTATACCCTAGAACTGATAGTAGCTTTACCTCTGTTACGTAAAGAGAAGCAACAGGAGGACCCACGCCCAATCCTAATCCCACCAAAAACCTTCCTGCAAGCATTCCTCCCAGAGTTTTGGCTGTTGCACTGGGAACAACAAGCGTCAGTATCAGCGAAAATAAGCTTAAGACCAAAGGAGATAAGAATTATTCTGGTTTTTAGAACCATTAGAAGGAAACATAAATTCAGTTACTTTAGTGGGATATTAAAGCTTCTTTTCAGATTGCTGAGACAAGATCAACAGAACTCGGAAACCTTTTTTTTTTTTTTTTTTTTTTTTTTTTTTTTTTTTTTTGGAGAATGGTAACATATTCCATAAAAACGTTTTCAAACAGAAAGATAATGACAAACTAAGTAATATATATCAATCCCTATGCAAGGTCCTTCTAGAGAAGAATCTCTTGTAACTTGGGTTCCTACAACATCCTTCCTGAGAAGATATTCAAGTAACTTTTTCGCAGGACTTCCCTAAATCATGGACCTCTTTTTATCATAAACTTCTTAATACACTGATTTTCTGGAAAGTCCTTGTTGGGAACATTATCAAAAGCACCCATCCTTAGAAGAAGAGACTGTATGAGCCTAAGTGATGCTTATCACCAAAAAGCGCATGGCAATTTCTCCCAAAGCCTAGTAAGCACTTTTTCCCGTCCTATATCTTAGTAGAAAAGAAAGGAGGATGCAGTAAAACCACAGCAAATTCATGAATAAGAGACAGAAATGTTTAGTTCACCACCAAACCATTGGATAAAGAAGAGCAATGGAGAAAAGTTGGATGTTACCATAGAGAAGCACCCATGATCATAGGCAATGAGCACAACTGAAAGGCTCGGCGACGGCCAACTCCATCAGCAATCCAGCCACTAGCCAGCGAACCAGCGAAGGCACCAGCCAGACAAGTACTCACCACCAGACCTTCATTCATTGAAAAATATTATACTTTAAATTCCAAAAGAAAAGACAGATATTCCAAAAGACTAAAATGTCAATTACCTTCTGCCAATGTATCCCCGCTGAAGCCAAGATCAACTGAAATGCTTTCAAGTGGTTCATTCACCACCCTGCAGAAGAAACAGAGAAGTGGACAGTATTATTTTTAATCACAGCGAAAATCTCAAAGATTTCCAGAAATAACACAAGATGATACCCAAGATTAGAGAAAGAACACTGCAGAGAAAAGAGTATGATTTCCAGAACTAACCCAAGATGATAGCCAAACAGAAATGCAACTATTGTTGCCACAAGTACATGAGGGCACGAGTACTTCCAAGACGGGATTGTCATCTCTTGTTCCACACCTTTCTGAAGAAGATCTAAGTTGAAATTCAAGAATTTAAAAGAATGTCAGAGAAAGTATCATTACAAGTGAGTGAAAAAAATAAGAGATTCTTCTAGCCCTGCTTTTTTCCATTTCATTTTAATTGGTCTGTAGAGGAAATGCAGTAAGAATAATAACATATACTTAATTCTAGCATCTTACAATTTCCGAAAACTGCACTCCGGGACACAAGGAGCCAAGGAGGTGAATATGACCTCGGTAGGCGAGACTCTAATAATAGATTTCTAAAATTTCTATGCAAGCTAAACTACTGTGCTAGGAACAAGAGACTTGACGCACCTGAATCAGCTTCAACATCAGCATCCATGGAATCCCTGGATGTCATGCGCTTATACATTGAGGATGAAGCACGCAAGTGTCCCCACATACCACAACTGATCTGTTAAAGAGAACCAAAATCACTCACTGTCACGTGATGGTATCCAAAGCATTTGTGAGGACTGTCTACCTTTCTTAAGAATCTGGTTAGATGTTACAGTAAAACAGATCAAATCATTTCAATATCCGGAACATAAATTATTCTGAAAGTCTAAGGACAGGGGAACCACATCTATGATCTAACCAAGTATAGAGTGATACATGCCACTAGCCACTTACATTTATGATACTATGTTCGCATTTGGTTCGCTGTACGAGATGCAATGAGGATGCATCTGAATGACTCCAACCTTCACCTAAATTTCTTATTCTTAATGTTTTATCTTATTTGGTTTTTATCACGCTCGAGAAAACAATATTCTCCTAGAATGTTCACTTACATCACCTACTACTATTACTATATGCCAAATATAGAACAAAAGTTGTGCCAGTATTACTCCTATTGGATGTCTCATCCTACCTGCTCGAACAAATAACACACTAAGATTCATACGCCACAGGCAAATAACTTCAAATTAAATTTAAGCGAGCCGATTAATTTCATTTATCTTTCTCAACATCCAAACAGCTTAAATTCTATAGAAAACCTAAAATGTAGAATTTAAACAAAACAAAATAATATTGCTCACTGTCGGTTTACAAAAATCTACTGTAAGTAGGCTTCATCACAGATCACTAGATTTCTCAAGCATGTTTACATTTCTAATACTCAAACATCATAACGAAATATTATTACTTTTATAATTGTGGTGTCTGGGACAGCTTGCATGCACCTCGATTAATTTCACGAGTCACAACACAATATAAATCATAATAAACTTATACAAGCAGTTAAAATAATAACCATCAGAAAGAATATTATAAAATAAACGTGAAAATTTAACTTAAACAGTGACGATTTATAACTTAATTACCTTTCTTTTTCGATTCAATCATCCAACAATTTAATAAAAAATAAAAACTCCAATTGAAGCAAGAGCAAATGAAACTTCTGGAACCGCTTCGAGTAAGTGTATTTATAGATACAATTTTAGAAAGAGACAAAAAAGGAAAGAAGGAAGATCGGTGATCTGTGTGGTTGCTGCTAATATACGCCTGGTGTGATTTGCATCACCAGCTTCTGTTGTCTTCTGATGGAGAAAAGCAACAGAGCACCTATATTTTTATTATTTTGTCCTGTAGCGTCATTAAAAATGTGACAGTATTATTAAAATATAATCATGTCTTATGATTAAGACAGTGAAATTAGAAAGAGGACTATAGTTTAGAGCCATTTATATTTTTGAGTTTAGTGTTTCTATATTAGTACTTAGTTAATGGATTGTTTGTGGAAAAAAGTTGATGCTTCTTCTAGATAGATTTTCAGGTAAAATATATGCGGTGTACGAGGATCTCCGCCACGTGTTAGTTAAATTATTCCTTATGGATGGCTAGTCGTTAATCGTTATATATTATATTGATCATTTCTTTTCTTTTTTTTTCTTTTTTTTTTTAGTTATATTGATCATTTCTAGTGTGGTAAAATTACCCTACATTTCAATTTAGATGGCATGATTTGAATCGGCACGGAGTTAAACAAAAAAAAAGACTTCTGAAATTTATGATCTAAAATAAACCATAAATATTTGTGTAATTGTAAATTATTTCATCACGGATGGCAAACAAGTTGGGGCGGGATGAGTTGACTTTTTTTTCTATGTGGGTGCGGGGCGGGTCAGATTTTTAAAAGGGTGTGTTAGGTATGGGGGAAAATATTTTTCGAAAAATGTTTTTCCACTCTTTCTTGTTTGGTTGGATTATATAATTTGAAAAATATTTTCTCACACAAGTAATTAAGGAAAAACATTTTTCTTAACATACAAATACAAACCCTAAACACCACCCCTACCCTCTAATCTCACGAACCCTCATTACCTCCTCCAACACCTACCCCATGTCTGACCCCACCTACAAGCCCTACCCTCCACAATCACCAGCGATTTGCAGTTAATCTCTCATTTTTTAAGCCACTGCCGCCGGCGGTGATATCAACAACCACCGTTACCGACGTTGGCAATATCAACAACTACCGTTACCGGCGCCGGTGAACGTTGTCGGCGTCAACAGAAACCCTAATTCCATGTTTTTCCTCGCCATCTGCTGCCTCTACCGTTCTATTCAACATTGCTGGCGCCAGCGAGAGCCCTAATTTCCTTTTTAGGCCTTGTCGTCACTGCCTCTACCATTTTCGGTGCCGACGAACACCTCAATCTCCATTTTTTGCGTTGTTGCTGCTTCTGCCTCACCCTTCACCAAAACTATCATTGTGTAAGTGACTTTTGGGGGTAAATGGAGGGGGTTGCTCTAGGGTGGGTGAGGTTTGGGGGTGGAGGGGTGGTTTGGTGATAGGGGAGGTGGGGTAGGGGTATATTTGGGGTGGCATGGATAATGATTGTAGAAAATAAAATTCTTTTTTTTCTACTTTGTTACCAAACACTAAAAAATAGATTAAAAAAATCACTTATTTTTCAAGAAAATATTTTTCATGCCAAACACACAAAAAAGCTAATTTTAGTGCAAAACAATGAAATGTCAGTTGAGCATCATGAACAAAGCCAAAAATAGAACTGAAGCACAACCATGGACTATATTAAATTAAATAGAAAAGAAAGATATAAAGATAAAGGTCTACCCTATTTACGTTATATTAAGTGTCCTATATTTGAAGCTTACAAACTGAAACAACTAAAAAAAGTATCTAACGCAGATAAAAATTAATTAATAAAGGAAGTTTAAAAAGCAACACATTAGACTGGAGTACAAACTTCACAAAAAAGTTCCAAAGTTTGGTAAAATTACATTAACAGTGAAGATTCGCCCTTGGATTAACAGTGAATCACTAAACTAGAAAAAAGAAAAATAAGAAACACCACCTCAAATCCTTAAGTGATGCGAAAATTTCAGCGAAAGATATAAAATAGACAAAATTGAAATATAAAGTTTGTGGGTTGCGGGGCGGGCCGGGTGGACGTGGGTCTTTATGGGTGCGGGTTTGTGCTGGTATAATGCAACGCGGGGCGGTGCGAGGCAGATTTAAATTTTACGATTTAGAGAAAATATGCCCTGCCCCCAACACTGCCCTGCACCGCTTGCCCATCCCTATATTTCATTAATGATAAAGAAGTAATATTTAAATTAAATTGTTTCCAAATTTAAAATGTTAGCATTCTTTTTAAACAGATTATTAAAGAAATCTTGCCACATAAACTGGAACAGATGGAGTATTTGCAAGACTAACTGGTGGCTTATGCATAGACAAGTATCCAATTGAACCGAATGGCAACTACTTCTCTTCTTTTGTTTGTTTGTTTTTTTTTTTTTTTTTTTTTTTTTTTTTTTTGCAATTAAATAAAATTTTCATTAATCACTAATGAACCATAAAAATCAAGGGCATGCTAGCCAGGCATACCCCTCTCAACAATTCCTAATTGTCTCTCTGATTACCTTCCAACACTGTAATTCTTAAACCAATTGGTTTATCTATCAAGAACATACAAAATCAAATAGCCCCTTATTTTGACAACAAGCCCCACCAATTCTAAGAGGTGCTAAGGCAAGGTAGGAAACACAATGGCAACTGGGAGGGATACATGTAGGCAAGCAGAACAACCATGATAATGCAAAACTAACCGGCAAGCATATAACTGCACAACCTGCTAAAATCCGAACCATAAGCCTAGAATAGAACAATAAAGAGTCTGGTAGATCGACAAAATACAGAAGCAAAATGCAAACATGTAACAAAAATTACAAAAACAATCGTATTGAGGGTAATCATGACCTTGAGGATTCTTTAGTGAAGGAGATGGATAGGATTGTATTTGATGACTTCTCAAGTGTAGGTGTTGACTCTAGTGCGGATACCTCACCGTTGTTGAGTAGTGATCTTGAGAAATGTGCCTACACTAATCATTTGTTTGAGGGCACTTTCAACAGAAGCGGTGAGTTGTATCAAGCTAGAGTAGAGGGTGAACTTGAACCTCCATGGATTGGAAAACTTAAATCTATAGACAATCCATTGTTTAAAACTCCAATTGAGATGAATGACCTTGATATTGGTTGTGATGGTCCATCTTCTAGTAGTCCTAATCTTGATTGTGTAGGCTATAATTAAGGTTGTCCATCGGCCCGGTCCGGTCCGGTTCCGGTGCGCCTTCGCCGGTCCGGTGTTAATTAAAAAAAAAAGTCGAAGCCGGTCCGGTCCCAGTCCGGTCAAACGGTGCATTTGCACCAATGCCGGATCGGAACCGGAACCGGCAAGGTGAGACCGTTCCGGTCCCGGTCCGGTCCGGTTTCGTTAATTTTTTTTGTTTTTTAAGTATTGTTTGAAATAGATAAAAAAAAATATGGTAGACTAAAATCTAAATAAACAACACAAAACACGCATTTTATTCAACAATACGATTATACGACAGTACATTAAGTTGGAAATGCATAATTAGAAAATAAAAACTAGAAAATAGACTAGAAATTAGAAAAATACATAAATCTTCAACTTCAACGACTCAATTATCACGTGGTTGCAGATATATGCCACCACCACGAGCTGCCCATTAGGGGGCATGATAGTATTTCAAGTGAGTCTTAAACTTCCCCGTCCCTCCATTATTTGATTCATCATTCCAATTCCAAACTTTCTGACAAAGAGTATATTGAGCTTTGCCGGTATCATTATTTTTTGTGATAAATTCCCAAACTTGGGATCTTTTAGTTCTTGGACTAGACGGACCTGCTGTAGTAGCACCTTGAACTTGATTAGGATTATTTGCATTTGCAGCCATTTTGATAGAAAATTTATAAAAATAGCCTTTGTTAGAATTTTTTTAAGAGAAATGAATAGAAAATATTGAATTGCGATTAATTTGATGAAATATGGGAGTATTTATAGGGAAAATAAGTAGGGGAGGGCGGTAGGGGGGCGTTTATGGGTGTGGGGGTGGGAAAAATAGTCGTTTATAGCCGTTGCCAACGGCTATTTTTCAAAAGGGAGCGGATTTGGAGTTTTGTTGTGTTGGTCCGGTCCGGCCCGGCCCAGTTCGAACTTTTTTTTTTTTTTGGTTACTTTTTTGTTTTTAATAGCCTTTGTAGTTTTTGAATTTTAAATTAAAAAATGATAACAAAATATAAATTGATAGCAAGGCATCTATTTTTTTATGTAATAACTTATATAATACTAGTAATCTAGTATTAAAGTATTAAGTATGTAGTATTTTAGTATTTAATATTTAAGTATTAAATTGTAAAAAATATAATTGAGAATATATATAAGTATTAAGTTTGTAGTATTTATTATTTAGAATTTAGTATTTAGTATTTAGTATTTAGTATTTAAGTATTAAATTGTAAAAGTATAATTGAGAATATATAAAACAATGATTGATAACTTAATAGCAAGACATAGCACTTGTTATTTTTTCAAACTTAATACTAAGTTAGTAGTATAATAGTATTTAGTAATTATTATTTAGTATTTAATATTTTAGTATTTAGTATTTAGTATTTACTCTTTAGTATTTAGTATTGAATTGCAAAGAGGTAACTTAATAGCAAAGGATAATTGAGAATATAACAAAGGATTATAATTTGCTTAATAGCAAGGCGTAACGCATTTTATTGAATAATGGTTGTTTTTTTTTTTTTTTTTTTTGCAAAGCACATAGACATTAAATTGCAAAAACTACATATTAATAAAAAAATTTCTCATTTTCTGAATAATTTCTTCTGGCACCTCTGGAGGAACCGGTGGCAAAGAGTCATCTTCTTCGTAATCATTTTCATTGTCCACACTTCAATCTCTGAATAATACGGCCGTCTCCATCGCTTCTTCCTTCAATGAATGTCTATGATCTCCAATTTGTAATCTTCCTTGGCTAAACGCGCTTTCTGAAGCAACTGATGATGCTTGAATAGTTAGAATATCCCGCGCAATTTTTGCTAAAACTGGAAACTGTGCTTGTTGATCCTTCCAAAATGGCAGTAGTTGCTCGCTTCCAAAATAATCAATTTCCTTGCAAGCATGAAGTAAATAAACATCAAGCTCGTTGAACCCTCCGCTGCTACTCGAATGCCTGCTAGAAAGCCTTTGATTAAGGCTGGAAAAACTTCCCAATCTGGCTGCAGCTTTTTTACTCGCCTGCGTTAAACTTGATCCAGCTCCACTTGGAACACTTGGAACAACATTATCAGCTGCACTCCTATATCTTTCATAAATCCGTTGGCAATCTACAATTACCTGCGCACAAGCTGTTTCTACACTTGGTGTTTCTTCATCAGTAATTCTCAAAGTCCGTTAAATTTGTCTAATAAGCATTTCCGTATTAAAACGTTTAAAACAGGGATGTAATACAGAAGCAATGCAATAAAGTGGTAGAATAGGAAAAAAATATTTTTAAAATTTTTCAATCATTGCTTCTACGGCAACTTCATAACCAGACACTACTCTATAATCGTTAAGTAATTCTGCTATTCCAGCTATAAAATACAACAAGGTAGTAACTGTAGGATAATATTGACCGGAAAATTCTTTAGTAGCATAAAAAAACTTTTTTAAAAAAAGAAGAAGACGCTCAACAAGTTGCCAATCAGATTCTTCTAGGTGATACTCTACAGCCACTTTGCGATTAAAATAATTAGTAATGGACACTCGTAAAGTGTAAGCAACAGTCAAATAGTCATATACAGTGTCCACCTAGTTGAAACTTCCTTAGGAACTCTTCTAGGCCGCAAACCTTCATTCACACACTCTACCTGAAAGTCCCTCCATCTATCTGGTTTTTTAGATTTAAAAATATAACTAATTGCGAGTCTAACCTTCATAATAGTATGATCAAATAACTGAAGGCCGTCTTTTACAACTAAATTATATATATGACATGCACATCTAACATGAAACAATTATTCAAAAGGGGGATGCAATGCGGGTCTTAACTTACTAATAGCAAAATCATTGTTTGCAGCATTATCAAGAGTTATACTTAAAATTTTGTCACTAAGAAAATACGCCTTACAAATATCAGAAACTTCTCTCTTAATAAATGCTCCCGTGTGTGGTTCATCGACGGCGCAATATGCTAAAATTCTTTTTTGCATTACTCAGTTAAGATCTATCCAATGACAAGTAACTGTTAAATACTCATACTCATTAACACCACGACCCAAATCAGTAGTAAGACAAACTCTACAATCAAAGTGATAAAATATATATCGTAAATATTGTCTATATTCATTTTTAAATTTTATAATATCACTTCTAACCGTAGTTTTTGGAAAACCTTGAAAATATGGATTATATACGGTTTGAATATAACGAATAAAACCTTGACAAGAAGCAAATGTAAAAGGTAAGCACTCTACCGCAATCATTTTTGCCATTTGTTCCCTATCTTTCTTCTTATCATAATGCATAAGCCCCCCCCCCCTCCCGTCACTGGGTTAATTTCCTGTTGGAATCCACTACCTTGCGATGGAGCCATTCTGTTCCCTGAACGAGTGCCATCCGCCTTCTTTTCCCATTCATCCTTATGATGATTTTTTAAGTGTGTTCTCAACTTCCCCGTCCCACTATTATGCTTGCCGGTTTTAAAATCCCAAACTTTTTTACAAATATTACATTTAGCGGTCTGAGCTGGAATATTTTTAGTCATAAATTTCCACACATCCGATCTTTCGGGTCGTACCGCTGGTTCTCTACTAGGAGGCATAGGTGGTAATTCAGTTTCTTCAGGTTCACCATGAAATTGACTAGTGGGTGTTTCATCATCTAAATTAGCCCCTTCGGTATTTTCTTGATATTGTGTCTCTAACATATCATTATCTAGTGGTTGATCAAAATCTAATATCATGATAAAATTGCGTGTCATCTTCCTGAGTAAAATCATCTAGATGAGAAGGAGCGCTAGAAGTACCAATTGGTCTTTTACCTATAGCGCGACTACGTCTATCATCCCCGCCCTCCCCCGGTTAGAAGCACGTGATCTACGACCACTACCCGTACGCCCAGTAATTGATCTCCACAGTCCAGATATTTTTATAATTTATAAGTAAATCAAGCAAACAAATTACTAAAATATGCTACAAACAATAATATTGCACAAAAATAAAATAGATAATAAAAAGTAAGAACGAGTTTACGTGATATCGTGAACTTAGAATTTAGAACTTAGGAAGGGAAAGTTGAAACTTGACTAGAACCGTACCGAACAATTTTTCACTTCACTCCAAATATTTTTTTGTAATGCAATTTAGCATTTAAACCCTTTTTGCAAGAGCAACTTTGAATTATTTAGCAAATAGCCTTTGTAGAAATAAGAGAGATTGAGAGAGAATATTAGAGAAATTGTGAATAAATTGATGAAAAATGATGGTATTTATAGAAAAAATAGGTTGGGGGTGGGGTATGGGGGCGCCTAGGGAGGTGGGGGAGCAAAACTAGCCGTTTTTGGCCGTTGGGCCAACGGCTGTGCGTGAAAGAGCCGTTGCCCAACGACTATTTTTTGCACAAAGCCCACCAGATTTTTTTTATTTTCCCGGTCCGGTCCGGACTGGACCGGTTTCGGTCTATTTTTTTCCGGTTCGGTCGGTGCATTTTGGGGGTACCGGGTCGGGGAACGGACCGTCTATTTTTTTTTTCATTTGGCCCGGCTTGCGCCGATCTGTGCTGGTCCGGTCCGGTCCGGTGCAAACCGGGCCATTGGACAGCCTTAGCTATAATGATGAAGAAGCTATTATGGATACCTTCATTGAGAGTTTGTCTAGTAAGGAGGATTGTCTTAGAGGTGAATGTGGAGGTGAGGAGGTAATTGTTGGTGTGAGTAAGAGTGCTTCTAAGAAGGGGAGTGGAGTAGTTGATGTTAGTTGTCAATTGAACTATTTTGCTTACTCCATCCCGTATGTTAATTACACTGTGGGTGTTGAGCATGCCAAAGCCAATGTGTTACATTGTGGTAAAATTGTATTGAAGGCTTGGTGTATTGGTCATGAGCTCAGAGATCATGGGAAATTTGATAGTTTAAACATGCATTTTTCATGCCTTATTGATCTCTTTGTTTGTTCTTGTGTTGAGTGCACTTCCTTGTCGAGTCAAGTACTAGTTGTTTCCTTTGGAGACATGAGTTTTTTTATTGTTATTGATGCTTGGCTCTATCATAAGAGTGTGTTTTCCACACTTTTTGCACTTACCTGCTCTTGTAGTAGAAAGTTTTTATGCTTGTCTTTTTTTGTAGACTTTGATGGTATGATTTTGAGGACGAAATCTTTTCAAGAAGGGAAGGATGATGCAGCCCAAATTGAGGCTAAGCACCAACCATCAAGAGCAAGCTTGAAGGGTTCATAAGATACAAAATCAAGAGCTTCAAGAGCTTCGGAGAAGGGGGATGATACAATCCAAGTTATCTCGAGACCATTTGCTCGGAACCAAGCTAAAGAGATCCAAGATGCTCATCTACACTTGGTTTGGAAGAGCTTCGAAGATGGAGGTTTTAGAGATGATTTGAAGGTCATGCACCTGAATGTGTTGGATGTTTCAGCACTGGGTGGAACCGCCTACTTCACCACACACTCTCTGGACTTTAGACTGGGCGGACCACCCTTTTACAGAGGCGGACCGCCTCTTGCTGGTGGAGATCTTGCAGTAGAGTAGGCGAAGCGCCTACTAGACTAGGCGGGGCGCCTAGTTCTGTCAAGTTTAAGACGAGATTTTGTGTGTATTTCCTATTATAGACTTATGTGACCTTTATTGTTTTCCCAACTTGTGGGGTTATTTTAGACTTTACTAAGAAGTGTAGAAAAACCTATAAATACCAAACTTAGTCTTTCATTTAATTAGTTTTGAAGTTAGAATTTGACATTGAAGAATAGACATAGAAGAGGCTTGGCCTTTCTTGTGAAGCTTGAAGCTTCGTGTATCTCTTTGCTTGGAACCTATGGAGATTCATCCATGATATGAAATCCTTGTAAGGTTCAAGTTTCATTCTCTTCTTTGGATAATCATTTATTGAATCGATTATCCATTCTTTTCTTTTATTTATGTTCTTCCTTGACTTGACTTTCTTATTATCTTGTTTATTTGCTTTCGCGTCTACTTTATTTGCTTCCGCGTGTTTTTACCCTACATAAAAAAGTCAAGTGCATTAGGACTAATAATGCCATAGAACTTAGTATCAGCTTTGAGGCGAGTCAATTTTTTCAGTCCAAAGGTATCTTACACCAAACCTCTTGTCCTATACACCCCAACAAAATAGAATTGTCGAAAGAAAACACAAGCACCTTTTTGAAACTGCTAGAGCATTGCTCTTTTAATTCAAATTACCTATTTATTTTTTGGGTGATTGTGTACTCACAACAACTCACTTAATTAACAGGTTTCCCAGTCATGTTATTTCCCACAAAATACCTTATGAAATACTCTATACATCCCACCTTCTTACAGTCACCTGAGAAGCTTTGGTTGTTTGTGTTGTGTGGTTGAACCCAAGCATTTAAGGGACACGTTTTATCCCTGGTCCACTGCTTGTGTATTTTTGGGTTATCCAGTAGGGAAGAAAACCTACAAATTCATGCAACTTTATACAAAAAGATATTTAGTTTCGAGAGATCATTTTTCATGATGACATTTTTCCTTTTTCTGATCCTTCTCCACATGACCCATTATTCTATACATTATTTCTTTCTTTCACTCCCACTGTAGATTCTTGTGATGACCACAGTCATGCTCCCACTATTGTACCTGATACATGTCTTTCCTCACCTCCTGGTACTTTCTCTCCAGTACCTTCTAATTCTATTTTATCCTCTCCATCTGATTCACTCTAGTTCCCCCTCTCACCCTTTTTCTAGTTCACACTTTGTCTCTTCTTCTTATTTTGAACCTAGATACCCTTCTAGAGTCATAATCCTCCAGCCTATCTTACTGATTATGTTTGTGGTTTTTCTTTTATTGTTCCTATTTTATGCCCCTTGTATGCCTCTCATAGATCTGTATGCTTTAGTAGTTTATCTTCTAATACTCAGTAACTTATTGGAACTATATATATTACTCATGAGCCTTCAACTTTTAAGCAGGCAACCCTGCATCTTGCTTGTCAAGAAGCCATGTTGAAGGAATTTGAGGCTCTCGAAGCTAATAATACATGGGAAATTATTCCTTTACCCATTGAAAAAAACTATTTGGGAATAAATGGGTGTATAAGATTAAGCATACAGCGGATGAGAGTGTTAAAAGATTTAAAGCTAGACTTGTGGTGCGGGGTACACTCAACAAGAGGGAATAGACTACACTGAAACTTTTCACATGTAGTAAATATGACCACAATAAGAAGCATAATTGCTGTAGCAGTAAAAAAGGTTAGAAGATGTTTCAACTTGATGTAAATAATGCCTTCCTCTATGGGATATGGCCAAGGAAGTGTATATACAGATTCCTCAAATGATGGTAGTGAAAAATCCTAATCTGGTATGTAGGCTTGGGAAGTCTTTGTATGGTTTAAAACAAGCTTCTAGGTAATGTTATTCTAATATCAGTGATTATCTTCTTTCCATGGATTACAATAAATGATTATTCTCTTTTCCTGAAAACTAATGGTTCTCTGATTACTATTGTGGCTGTCTATGTTGACGACATTTTTTTGAGTGGAAATGATAAGAATGAAATCCCCTCCTGAAGTTGTTCCTTGATACTCAATTCAAGATCAAGGATCTAGGGCGCCTTCATTACTTCTTGAGATTGGAAGTGCTATCCGAACCTGCTGGAACCATTGTCAGTCAAAGAAAAATTGCTCTGGATATTTTGACTAAATTTGATTGTTTGGATTGTGCTTCAGTTGCTAGTGCTCTGGATGTTAACACCAAACGGAAAGTTGGTGAAGGGGAGCCTTTATTTGATCCTACTTATTGTAGGAAACTTATAGGCAATTGAAACTTTCTTACTCACACACGTCTTGATTTGGCATTCTATGTTCAATATTCAAGCCAATTTATGCATGTCCCTACCTCTGTTCATTTGAATGTTGCATATCATGTGTTGCTGTATGTTAAGGATACTTTGGGGCAAGGTTTGTTTATGGATGCTGATTCTGATTTTAGCTTACAAGCTTATTGTGATTCTGATTGGGCCTCTTGCCCTAACACTCGTCGTTCAGTTAGTGGATATTTGATGATGCTTGTTTCTTCTTTTATTACTTAGAAGTCCAAGACACAGTGTGTCTTTGTCTTCCGTAAAAGCCTAATACAAATTTATGCAAAAATGGTTGCTGAATTATCTTGGTTAACTAGGTTATTTCATTAGCTTTCTGTTACATATCGTATTCCTGTTCCTTTATATTGTGATAGTCAATCAGCTATATACATTTCTAAAAACCCGGTCTTCCGTGAGCACACGAAGCACATCCAATTTAATTGTCACTTTGTTCGTAAAAAGCTTCAAGATGGTCTGATTTCACTTTCTTTTGTGCCCAGCAAATCTCAGCTTGCAGATATGGTTACTAAGTCACTTCCTGGAGTTCAACATCGATCTATTTTAGGCAAGTTGGGGGTTGCTAACCACCCTTCAACTTGGGGGAGGGGGTATTGAAATATATTTTGTACTGTACTAGGCCATTGGGCCAACAATAGTTCGCATTTTATATCTTGGCTTGTAGTTATTTATAGTTTGAGCCACTTCAGTATTTTAGTTAATATTTGGTCACTAAGTAGACCCGACTTGCTTGTATTATATATATATATATATATATATATATATATATATATATATATATATATATATATATATATATATATATATATATATATATATATATATATATATATATATATATTAGTTAGGCTATAATTCAATTGCAAAATAGGCTAATCGGGTTATTAGTGTTAGCTAACTGAATTAACGTTTCGGAGATGAGGTTTGAATTTTTACAGTTAAACAAGATCACTGTTGCAGAGTGTTATGTGCCTATTTCCTTTCGATTTAACCATTAACTCGTTAAGAGTATTCACTTTACACTTTTACCACTAAATATATGAATTTATTACAGTGTTACGAACTCTAAAACCTGAAACTCTATTATCCATTTGCACCTAAGAAGGACACTCACTTCATTCCTTTGCTATTGTGGAGCCTCTACTATAGTGTTTGTGCATTAATTTTGATCCATTTCAGTTATGGTGCATGCATTATAAGTTTTTTCAAATTTGGTGGATGAACTTTCCAGTTAACATCAATGAACTGTTATTAACATACTGTAAGGATCATAAATGAACATGACCTGAAATAACAATGAAAGTTCGTTTTGGGAGTAACTGAAATTAAAGAGAGAATGTGTTACGTCTAGAATTTCTTTTAAAACATTCACTATAAATATGTTGGATACAAGCGAGTCGGGTCTACTTAGTGACCAATTTTGCAATTGAATTATCGGTTACAGTTGGATTTTAAATAACCATATTAAAAGAGGGAGAACACTAATAAATAAAGTGGGTTAAGAAAAATACTCTTACGATACTAATATTTTTGATATTTTGCATGATTTTATTTATACATATACTACCATTAATTTGTTTTCATAATTTATAGTTTCAATAAAATAATAAATTAATCTTCCATGTGTTATATGTTTATGGCTGTTTTTTTTTTTTTTTAAATTTTAAATCTAACTATGAATCGATTTTATACAAATATTTTCCTTTTTTTGACGTATTTGTTTTAACTTTTTGCAGACCCTGCAGAGTCAACACCGCCGTAGACTGTTTAGCGCCAAATCCCATCGGGACTCTTTTTAACTTATTTTTACTATTTTACTTTTAAACCCCCAGACAAAAAAAACAAATAAACAAAAAGAATCTTAGGTAGCGCATTTCACTCCCTCCATATAATCACCTGCTCTCATCCCCACCCAAAAACCCCAATTATTTTTCACCCAACACTGACGTGGCAACTAACCATTGGGTACCTAACATTCCATTACATGCCTAGGTGGCACGTAAGAATCCTAACTACGTTACGCATGGTAAATCATACGGTTAAAAAGAAACCTGAGATGCTTCTATGAATTTGAACCGTCAGATTAATTTTATTAAATATTAACCGTAGGATGAAATAAAATGAAACGATCTTACCGTCTAATAATTACAAATTGAATTTCAAAAGCAAGAGAGGGAGGAGGAAAGAGCCAGACAAAGCCTATTTGCCTCTTCTCCCAAACAAAAGCCTTTTTTCCGTCTCGGTTCAAATCCTGAGTCCGCCTCTATCTATTCATAAGTATATTTATTGAAGATTTCTAAGCCGACATTCGGTCGATCTTTTAAATTTTTATGTGAATCTCACTGTGTGAATTACACAGCTTCTCCTTTCGGTTTACGAATTTGTTTCGATTTTGAATTTTTAGATTTTTATGTGAGAAATTTGTTGAAGAATTAGTGTATTTTGGAGGAATTTTTGTTAAAATTTTGAATGGAGAAAAGTGAGGGAGGGGATTTCCCTCCAAAGAAGGAACAATCGGAGCCGACTACTAGTGGACACGTGTCAATGGATAATTCAACGAAAAAGCTAGCGAGGCAGCTCGATTTCACTGGAGGTAGTGTATCGGCGCCAACCACGGCGGCGGCGGCTAAGCCGGAAAGTTGTAAGCCGATTCAAATTCAACAGCAGGTAATAAGGCCACAATTACAGAAACAGACACAGGCGCCGCAACATATAGTGATGATGCCGATGCAGCAACAATTACAAACTTCACTACTGCCTCCTCATCCTTCAATTCGACCTTCGTAAGTTTTATTTCTGCAATTTGCTTAAAATTTAAACTCTTTTTAGGGGAATATTGTTGTTTTTAGCTTAATTCATGATTAAAGGTAGGTGCTTTAAAGTCTGTCACAAATTCTAGTGAACTTTTATCTTGTATAATATTGTTCATTAGGAATTGATTAGAGTTTGCGTGTTCCTGTAGTTTTGGTTTGATTGACTAGGCATTCTACGACTTCAAAAAACAAAAAAGCTCACTTCTTGCAAGCTGAGGAATTAGTTTTTGGTTCCTCAGCGGAGGCAAAAATACTAGGTGATTTCTTCCCATCTGTCTAGCTTTGGTGGACAGCGTCACCCGGTACTTGTACTGATGAGAGGTAGCAGGTAGTGGACTTGGTCGAGGCCAGCACAAGCTGGCTGGATACCGTAGTTATCTAAAAAAGGAACTAGTGTTTTAGTTCCTCATTTTTCAATTTATATTAGTAGCAGGGGCAGAGCTTGATACCCCTTCGTTGAAAAATTACACTGTGAATGTAGCTAAAAAATTATTTTTAGATGGATATATACTAGTTTTGAGTCCCCTTAAGAACAAAAAATTCTCTAGCTTAGTGGTAAAGAGGTATCAAACTTGTGCTTTAAGTCCTTAGTCTGATTCTCATGTACAACAATTATATTTTTTGAGTCCCTTGGCAAAAATTTTGCGTCCGCCATTGATTAGTAGACAACGTTCATTCTCTTGCACGTCTTATAAGCATGGTCTACTTAATGTGGTTTCCATTTTTGTACGCGGTTCTAAGGATTTTCCTTTTTAGTTTATTGTAAAATGTATGGCGCAATGCGAATTTGGCCTCATACCGTTACTTTACATCGTTTTATGCTCAATGACTCTACATTGTGTGGCTTGGTCTTTTCTATGCTTCAAACTTATGTGATAATCATCCTTCTTATTGTTATAAAAAGCAATCAAGAAATGAAGTGATTTGAAGTGAGAATTCATGCCTTCTCATACTTCAAAAGAGCATGCACTTTGGAAAGTGAAGTGCAAAGTGATTCGAGCGGAAGCAATTGCTTGTCTGTATCTAACTTTAAAAGCTGAAAAAAAGGGATAAAGAGTAAGGATAAATTAGAGCCTTTTGCAATATAAGTGCTAGGAACTTTCGACCATTCTTGTCTGTTCTCCATCACATTTTTTGTACTCTAATTCTTTATTGGGGTAAACTGATTGTTAGGAAACTAAAAATGAAACCTGCATTTGCAATATTACTCCTAGTACAGTTCCTATCAAGCAACTTAATAACTGAAATGTTTTTATTGGCAAATTAATTCTTTTCGGTGGCTAATTAGTTTGAAAAATGGAAATCAGTTTTTATATTGAAGTTATCTTTTCGTGGGCTTATGGACATTATGTTTGATGCTACTTGATTTGAAAACCTGACTTTGTCATTGCTGTATATCTTTTTTGAGAATGGTAACATGCATTATATTAGAATTAACAGCACTAAGGCAGTACTGAAGCCATATGTACAGAAAAGAGCCAAAAAAAAAAAAAAAAGAAACTATTGCCGTTGAACTACTTACAAGTTTCCTATCACATCTAGCAAATCTCCTACATCTTCTAGGTATTCTTCGTTGTTGTATATTTGATGTTGAAAAATTTGAAGTTAATAACATTATGATGTTATAAGTACTTAATTCTTATTTGTTCGGGTTTGTGTTTTCTTTTTTACCTTGAAGAAGTGTCTGCTTCGAATTCGGGGCATCCTGCTTAAAACCCTAGGAAGCTTGTTGCTTTTTTACGCTTTTCAGTTTTAAAAGATTGCCTATCTCACTGATTGAAACATTAATTTTGAGATGTTCTAGTAGGATTGTGTGTGTGGTGTATGTATTATTTGTGTTTGAGGCTATCCCACTTCTCTTACCTCAAACATGTATAGCGAAGAGGGGGAGGGGGAGAATGTTCATTAGAAACACTTTGTGGCTTTGACTTCAAGTGTTTTCATCTGTTTAATCATCATTTCTCCAGTGTTTGGATGTCTGCCCTACACAAATTTATATATCCTGAATGATTAAGGCTTTAAGAGAAGACATAATATTAGCATAGGGTTTGTGTATGTATTCCTAATATGATTTCTCTTTCCAGGAAACCAGAATCACCAAAAGCAAGGTCAAGGCAAAGTGCCAGTGAAGCAAAAGATGGCACACCTAAAAAGCCAAAACAGTGTAACTGCAAACACTCTAGATGTTTAAAGTTGTAAGTACTACCTACTTTCATGCACAATATGTATAGAATCTCCAATATTTCTGGATAATATTTAAAGTAACAGTGAACTAGCTCCCGGATTACGAGGGTCATTATTTGGTGAAGACTATATTTCGACCTGATGGGATTTGTAATATCTTCTGTTTTGTCCTTTTCTCATATCCTATATAATTCAAGAAAGGCAATGAACTTGAGATAATGACAGATAAAAGGCCTCTTAGTTTTCAGTATCTAAAATCTTTACATGCGGTGGGGTTATTCTTTGTTTTGACTGCAAACTATAGATGCTCTATCAGAAAATATGTTGAGTGGTGCAAAATCGTTATGTCACATACCACCTCTGTAAAGGAAAGCTCCAAGTAGGAAAGTAATGAAAGAAGGAAAAGGTCCAAGTAGGAAAGCAATGAGTGAAAGAAGGAAAGACTATGTTTTAGCTAAATACCTTTTCTTCAAAATGTTAGAAAAGGAAAGAAAGAAATTTACTCACTATTCGAAGAAAAAACTTATCGTGCAGGTTATCCAATAAAAGAAGTGCTAGGACATCTTTTTAGAAGTTCTTTCCTTAGAAAACATGACTGCTGAGAGGTTCTTCCTATTGGTCTAATGCTTTTGCTGTTGCTTGGTTTACTACGCTTAACTTAGACCTGGGTGCAGCTAATATTTTGCTAATGAACTCTTTGATGTTAATATGGCTTTGTAAACCTCTAATCTCAGCTAGTTGATGACGCTCATACTTTGCTCCATTGTGTTTGGTACTTATAGGCTAAGCCTGCATGATTCCAAAAGATGATAGATCTTTGAGAAACTTTCTTCCATTTGAGTTTAGGTCAATCTTGTTCTGTAACATGTCACACTATAGAACCTCCATGTGTAACCTATGTAGGATATAACCAAATGGTCTCATGTGACCTTCTCTAATTTATGTTCTATGTATGCTACTTGCATTCTCTATCTGGTGTGATCATTTAATTTTAATAGATGATGCTAGAAAAAATTGGCAGAAGATTCCCTCGATGCTTTTGCTGAAGGATATGGTTGTGAGATACAGTCTTGCCCACCAGCCAATTCTGTCACCAGTTGGATTTGATGCTTAACCTAATTTGGTGAAATGATTTGCATTGCAGCAGTCTTTGCACATTATTTTCTTTTAAATCATAGTAGGGACTATTGTACTTCTTTGTATTTATCTTATGTGTGCATGTGCACAGTGGCAGGATTTAAAGAAAGAAATTACTTGCTTATTGGGATTAATGATTACCTGATTTTCACGCTTTTAAGTTGAGGTGGATTAACATTGTCTCGCTATAAAAATACAACTACCCTCTAATGAAATTGGTTTAGCTGTTGGTTAATCATGTTTCACACATGCTGGTCCGCCATTGTTGGAAGGTTCTTATTTGAAGTCTCATGTGGACTTCTCCTATGTTTTACAAGACTACCCTTGGATTAAGCTAAATGAGATCTTTTGGCTAATATATATATATATACCCATTTGATGTGTGGAATTTGAATGACTTAGCATGTAGTTTAACAAAGAAAGAAGGTCTTTTGAAATTTATGGTCTAAAACAAGCCATATAAATTTGTGTGGCTGGAAATTATTTCATAAAGGTAAATTGTTCTGCTTATAGAAAGGTGTCATTTTTTTTTCTGACAACTAAAAAGGAAAGTGTGCCACATAATTTGGGACAGAGGGAGTATTTACATTATTTTCTTTCAGCACAGAAGGAATGGAAACGTCAAAAGTTAAACATTCATAACAAATGGTGCTTTTGCATAATCCGCATGATGCTAGCTGTTGCTTATTCTAAGAAATAGAGGTCTCAATGTAGTACTGTTCTCCATTACTTCTTAACCTTTTTCTTTTTGACATTCCAGTTTTGTTTGATGAGATTTAGAGGTATGCAGGTTTTGTTCTCTATGTATTGTTAAGTGTCTTGTAGACGATTACTTTTAACTAGGTGAGTGTATGTTTTTTGTTCTTGCTTTTGGCTGCACAATTTTCTTTTTCTCTTTCCATTCAGTTGCTCAATCTTTACTGAAAACATGTGCATGAATTTCATCTTGCCTATTGTTGCATATGCAATGTGAGTGTCTCTGATTGCTTGTATATTTTTTTGGCCAGGTACTGTGAATGCTTTGCTTCTGGCATATACTGTGACGGGTGCAACTGTGCCAATTGTAATAATAATATTGAAAATGAGGCTGCTAGGCGAGAAGCAATTGAAGCTACTTTAATGCGTAATCCAAATGCATTCAGGCCTAAAATAGCCAGCAGTCCACATGGAGCTCGAGAGAATAGGGTATTCTTTTGAATTTAAGCACATTTTGTTAACTGGTGAAATTGTCCTTATATTCTTATTTTGCTTGAGATTTGAAAGTGGCTTGGGTCTATAGTTTTGGTTGATGTCTATAGAACTGTTTGTATTTTTCTTTGGTGTGGGCGTAATCAAGTTTTGTTCATTTGTAACACACCAAAATAGAATCATAAATATATACAAGCTATACATGTGGGAGTTTTCTCTTGCAGCGAAAGCGTAAATGGAATAAGAAGCATTTTTTAAATTGTTTACATCACTTCCACGATTTGGAAAAATCTCCTATTTGCTTTGTTCCAAAAAGTTCATGATGTTGTAGTTCTCCAAGTTATCTTCTTTCTTTGCCAATTTTCTAAGCGTTCCAGCTTTAACTGCTTTTCCCAGTGTCTCTGTTAAAACCTACGAAATATGAAATGATGACAATGTAAGAATGCCAAGTTGATTATTATCTTGCAATGCACCAAAAGATGATCCGGTTCTTCTCCATTATCCTTTCACAAATAACACCAACCGTGTCTGCTCTCCTCTTCCTCGAATAATCCATGGTCAGTGTTGTATCCCTCACACTCTTCCACATCTCCTGCAGTTCTCCATCTCGGTTAAATTCAATATTAGTATGATTTAACTGTAAATTATTCATGTTGCCGTCCCCCTTTATATTGTCCTATCACCCCTTTCACCCCTGCCATCCATTCATAAAATATAGTATGTAAAAACTCATTGACCTCTTCTAGGTGGCTCTCCTGAAAGTGATATCCCAAGTGATCTACTGATCCCCACCTTTAAAAGTAAGTCATCGTAGACTTGCTGCTGTTTGCCACTCTAAATATTTTAAGGAATATGCCTTTCAAAGTTTTCCTCCGCATCTACATCCTTCCAAAAATGCATATTTCCACCATTACCAACACTGTATCTTGTATGCTCCCAGAACGATACTTTCTCCTTCATAATCCCCTCCCACACACTTACTTCATAGTTTGTTAAAAAATCTTGGTCTTTACCCTTCTCCATAACACCTGTTCCTTCTCAGCAGATCTCGACAACCACTTCCGCGACATAAGCAGAATATTTACTTTCCATCGCACTATTGGTGAAGTTGTGGAGATCTGTTCAGGATGTACAGTTTCTATGTTGCCAATTATGTGAGTGCTACAGGCTAGTTTATGGCAGGAAACTGCACATTGTGCATAGGACATTTCAAATGTGCACCAGAATCAGGAATTACTTCAATGCTTGTTCTTCTCGTTTCGCTATATGTTTCGTTGCTTTGTGATATTAATCCTACTTGTTTAGCTGGTGTTCTCCCCCCCCCCCCCCCTCTCCTTTTTTGGTGATAGTGTTGCTTTTCGAGGTGTCCAAAGTAAATTTTTCCTGTATTTTTAAAGTAATGTGGATTTTCTAGAATTAGTGAATTACTGTTGCATAAAAGAAGTTTTTGGAGAGATCGAACTTGATATGTGTGCTTGCAATGACAAACAGAAATTGTAATTTGTTGCCGTAGTGAAAAAACTTGCATGTCTCTGTCCTCTACGACAGCTTAGAACAGATTTGAAATCTATGCAGGAGGAAGCTGGGGATGGCTTAGTACTGGCTAAGCATAACAAAGGCTGCAACTGCAAGAAATCAGGTTGCCTTAAGAAGTACTGTGAATGCTTCCAAGCCAATATTCTTTGCTCAGAAAACTGTAAATGCGTGGAGTGCAAAAATTTTGAAGGAAGTGAAGAGAGGCAGGCTCTTTGTCATGGTGATCATGGCAACAATATCACACATCTCCAGCAGGCAGCAAATGCTGCTATAACTGGTGCCGTTGGATCCTCTGGTTTTGGATCTCCTCCAGTAAACAAGAAAAGAAAGGCGCAGGACCTGTTCTTTGGGTCAATGATTAAGGACCCTGTTCATAGGCTTGGTCAATTTCAACAGGTAAACAAAAACTGTTCTCCAATTTAACTTGATGTGTCTCAATTGTTCTTGTCATTAAGGTATTCTGCGATGGCATCTGCTATGATAACGGTATAGTAGAATTAAAGGTCATGCATTGCATTAAAGAACATTAGTTTCATAATAAACTGCAAGAAATTATTTTCTTGATTTTATGGTCATTGAGTGTTTCTATGCAATGTAATAAGCAGGATAAACAACTTCTTGTGGTCTGGTAAATTTTTTTGTGATTATAGCTGATTAGTGATTGAACTCAAATGGTATCATACAGACAGACCAAATTAACGCTTCAGCTCCACCATCTTCGTTGTCTCCAACTCCTGGTCCTCGCGTTGGTAATGCTGGGGGATTAGGTCCTTCAAAGTTTACCTACAGGTATTGCTAATTGCCCTTGAGAGTTAACCCCCACTGCTCCTTCAGCAAACTAAACAGTTCCTCATTGGTGAAGGTCTCTGTTGGCGGACCTAATCCAGCCACAAGACATCAAGGAGCTTTGCTCAGTTTTGGTTGTCTATGCACGGGAAGCAGCCAAGATGCTTGCAGGTATATACAATATTTTAGCTGACGTATCCAGTAATCAATACATAATATTTAGTTGATTATGTATTTGGATGTCTTCAGATGAAAGAGATGCTTCAGTAAAGCAGGCCAAGTGCCAAAGTGAAGCTTCTATTCCTTCATCAGGTGTTGAGAAGGTTATGCGTGATGATTGTTCAAGTGATTTCCAGCCCGGGAATATCAGGGCAGATGAGTCTACATTGGATGGTGCTGATGTATCAAAAGATAGGCCAATGTCTCCAGGAACATTAGCACTCATGTGCGATGAAAAGGACACCATTTTTACTGCTCCTCCTCCTCCCTCTAATGACCTAGCAAGCCTTAGCTATAATACATCTTCCCAACCTCCTCATGAGCAAGGCATGACAGAAATCTATCCAGAGCTGGAGAGGATCGTGTTGACGCAGACTCGTGATTGCCTTAAAAAGCTTATCACTTTAGGAGAAATAAAAGGCAAGTTTCTATTCTTTTCTATCTGAGAATATGATTCTAATTCATTGTGATAGCATCTACGTAAATGAGACAATAAATAAGCACTAAATTTCTTCCAATGGAAATTTGCCTTCATAGTAATATAACAAGAAGGTTCTTAATCAATCAATTAATCAACGATGCCTCAATTTGAAGCTAGTTGGCACCGGCTGTATAAATCCTCTTGTAATTATTCTGCTGTGTCCCACTCATACCAATATTAAGAAAGAGAACTTAAGGTTTCACTAGAAGTAAAGGTTCTCTAAATCTCACTTTCTATACCCATATACATATCTTTACCGAGGCTTAAATGACTTGCTAAATGTCAGACTTAAAACCAAGTGTAAAAACAATAGTTAGGCCTTAATATCCAACTTGTTAGGAATTACCCATTTGTGGATCATTTCGTTCAAGTATGCACATGTAGTTTCGATGAAAACTAAATGCTTTGGAGAACAGAATCTGAATCAAAGAGAGTTTAGTTGGTGTACTGAAAAATTTATGGATCACTTTTTCCATCCCAAGGACTACGAATGTGAGGTAGGCGTCAATTAGAAAATTCCATTCCTCGACTTTCTGGTAAAGTAGTGGGTTAGGTAGTCTAATAGGTGAAATTATTGCAAATATTCAGATGCCAAGAGCTGAAAACTTTTGGAGTTAAGATGAGAAAAGCAGCCACTAAAAACTGGCACCGACTCTTGTGAGGGCTGGAAACCAAAGTCTTCAATGGCAGATGCCCACTCTCCTATGATGATATTCAATTTAAGAAGGCACTTGTTCTTGTTCATTTGGTAAATGTGCGGGTGAAGGAAGTCAAGTTGTTCTATGTACTTACAGAAACAGGAAATTCTGGTACTTACATAAATCCACTAGATAAACCTTCAAATTCTGGTTCGCCGTGCTTGCAAAGAACTTATTTTCTGGTTCCCTGCTTGTCCTTGAAACTTGAATAGAGTAAAACGTTTTCTTAGAGCTACTCTATCTGTCAGCTTAGTTCTTTCTTTCTGGCTATGTTTATGGGGCTCGTTTCTTTCAAGTTATGCTTGGTACACTTGAGTTTGTTACCCCCTCCCCAGTTCATGCGAGGACCATATGTTGATACCATTATGATTTTTTTTTTTTTTTTGATATTTCCTGATTATTTTTTACTGAAGACATCTATTTTGATTACAGAAACAAAATGTTCTTCAATGATACGAGGTACCGATTCGAGTAGCCAGAACGACATGAACAATGGCCTTGCCATGACTGATTCAAGGAATCAACACGAACCCTTCAGTAATGGTGTTGCCAAAACTGTTCCACCACCTCCACTGAAAACATCGCAAATGGTTGACCCAGCAACTGCTGCTGCTAATAAGAGCCAATTTCCTAAAGTTCACCCTCCAGATTATAATACTGACGTGAAAACAAACAATCTGAAATGAACTGTTAAAGAGTTTTAGGATGACATTGGCCTCTAGCTGCTGCATCTTTGTAATATTAGGTTATTCTTCATTTTCTTTAATGCACGGCTAGGTTAATTCGGTCTGATTAATTAGTACTAACCACCCCCTCATGTAACTTTTACTAAAATTTTCCTATTTATATATATAATTTTTTTAATTGAAAGTTACGATTCTTAACTTTATCTTTCCCGGAATGCATGGGTATGGCAACAAGCCCAAGCTGAACCCAAACTAAAGCTAGACATTCCATGCAAAGATGTGGAGCTTAAATTTTCTTTGTGCTACTTGCATGGTCTTTTCCGTCTATTTGCTATAGTGAAACAATGCAATAAGGTACACCAAGTAAGTTCGCATTTGCTATTATCAAAAGGAGTACCCTCACGAGCTGGCTCACGTATTTGTTTCGTGGTGGAACGATTTACGTTGGAGCAAATAGCGGTTCTTAAAATGTACCTCTTCATTTTATTTTAGTTGTCACTTTCAGCTATTTCACGATTATTGAGAAATCAATAAATATAATGTTTTCTAGGACTTCGATACATTTAGAAATTAGGGCAAAAGAATCAAATTTTTAGCATAAAAATTTCACACTTGTACAGGTTTCTTTCAATACCACGGAAAGAAGTTGACATCCCTCTGTAAGCGCTGAGCCCGCCAACTTGGCTGGCAAGAATAAAGATAACTTGTGAATTAAGTGAATCTTTAAGTTTCACCTCAGTAGCTCAAACTTTTGTTGTCCACTGTCTAGCTTTTGTCAGTTGTATCTCTGTGTGAGCACAAAATGGCTCATATTTCTTCATTTATACATGTGTTTACTCTCCTGTACCTTTTTGATCCTATAAGTATATACTTTCACATTATAGTTTTATGATCTGCATGTCTGATTACTACTACTCCGTCCATTCTCTACATGAAAATTTGAAATTCGTTAGAACTCTTTATTGATGGCATTACGCATATTAATTAACAATTTACAAGAACTCCTGGTCAAAGTGGAGTTAACTACATACCTTGCCTCATTATTTCCATGGTGAAGAAGAATGTGAGTACAAATTTTTTTTCCTCAAGAATATGGGTATAGATACTTTGCAAAAAAATATTTCTAGTTTACAGCATGTTGAAGCTCAACTTCTAATGCGTAGCTATGTTATTAAATGACTACATATTAAAGGTCTCGAATCTTATAGAGAATAATATATGATGTTATTTTCTTTCAAATTGTAGTAGTATTTTATTTCATAAAAGGAACAAAGGTAAGAGAGTTGAGAACACACTAAAGGAGTTTGCCGATAATCTTTCAAGGAAGAAAACATAAAACTGAGGATGTGATTGCAAAATCTCATTGTAAATGAGGGTCTGTTCTTCGTCATTACTGATTCCCACATCGGCCAAGACAAGCAGAGAATGAGCAAATGCTGTGGTATAAAACTCGGGCTGGGCTCACCAATTAACATACTTACCTGGACGGGGTCAATGGGCGATCATGAAGGCCCATGGCCTAGGGTGGTGACTTCCATTGCACTTTGGAAGGGTGCCAGCCTAAGGTCGGCCCAAGTGGTCGAGCCTACGTCATAATTTGTGGTAGTGGGGGCCTGCGTTCGCGCAGCCCCTGCCCAATTCTTAGTCTTTAAAATATTTGGCCTGATGGCCCCTACCCGGTTCTGCGCCTTTAATATTTGGCCTAATGGATAGTTCTTCTAACTAGTAGACCTGTAACCGAATCCAAGAACATGTAAATAAAATAACTGTTTTTGACAAAATTCTCAATGATGATTTGATCACTGTTTATGTTAAAACATAAGGAGGATAAAAACCTCAAACAAAACTCAGTTGTGTTAAGAGACAAACGGGAGTTTGGCCCCCAAAGAAATGTGAAAAAGAAAACTGCAATTTGACATAGTGATGATCCCAAGTCTTGACCTAATGAGCTTTGGCTAATTGATAAAAGGGAGCTTCGATTCAATGACCTCACACTTGGGCGGTAAGCAGCGTTTCTTTTGAGGAAATTAGTTAACACCACTTTGACACAAGAAAGACAGATGAAGTAGTGCTCATGTAGCTTCTCAAACATATATATATATATATACTAGTGTAGGAAATTGAATTGGCCATCTGCGTAGAGCAACCCAGATTCATGTCCAAATAAGTTAACATATCGTTGTTGTATATATATCAAAAGAAAAGAGAGAGAAGACATGTCTATCGGAAACAATATGAAGAGTTGTCTCTTTATAACAATAAAAGAAGTTTTATCTCTTTCTCAACGAATAAAAAAAGTCCTAATCTGTTAAGAACTTCTACTTTTTCCTACTTTGAAAAGAAAGAAAGAAGAAACAAAGTGAACTTTCCGTCTACCTAAACAAAACTTTCTTCTACTTTGTGAAGAACTATGGTGGAAGATTTTTAAGAAAAATGTAATCAATCTTCTCGAAAAATTGGAAAGTTTTTGTAACCCAAGCATGATATAAACTTTAAACTTTTCTACAGAGCTTGCTAGTAGAATTCTCCTTCAACTAGTATATAAAAGAAGTCAATTTAGTTAATGTTGAGAAAGATTTCTAACATTATGAAGGCAAAGACTCCTCATGGACACCCCATTTTTGTTGGCTTTCAAACCCGTGGCTCCACATATTGTAATGTTCTTTCCACTACTCAACGCCATCCTAGAGCCGGCTAGAGTAACTATAAAAGGTGCAATTCAAACAACCTGCAGCTTCAGTTTATGGTCGTCCATGACACACACTAGAGTACTTGGTCAAACATATTCTATGTAACATTTCATAACCAGTTTATGAGCATCTATTTCTTCCCAATCACCAAAAAACTGAAATAAATCAAAGCTTAATAACTAAGGTGAATGAATCAAAGGACGAAGGAGACATAACAATAATGCAACTTCTGTTTGAATTGTAGAGTGAAGGAAATGGTGAGGATAGACTTTGGAGCTAACAAAGTTCAATAGGACTTGTTAGAAGAAAAGAAGTGAGGTTGATTCCCACATCGAAAGCAAAAGAGTACCCAAACTTCTTGCTACATATAAAATATCAGCACAAGTGAGAGTTATAATCACGCAGCCACGCAGTGAGCACAAAGCGAACTATTCTTTCGCCTTTTACTAAAGAATACCGTGTGCGCGCTGCAATTAGTGGCATACGCCTATTTTTGGAGGGGTTCTCATCTTTGAGCTCCCCTACAATTCTAGTTCAACTTGAGTGAAGTGACAATGAGCTAAACTTCTTTAATTTGTAAAGATTTATGTTTGATATCAACTCTGGATATTGTCCAGATTTAGTTGAATCGCATGAGATTACACGTTGGAAGTCCGTTTCTTGTATATTCAAAATTATTGAATGTATATATGTTACTAGGAGAAGTTTTTAATCTATTAGAACAGTTGAACTATGAGCATTAAAAGGATGACAATGTCAGTCTCTTCAGATGATAATTTTTAGAATACTGGAATTACGACCTTTACCACAACGATGCTGTCCATAGATGAAATTATTTCGTGGATTGGATAGGGAGCTCTTTGGGAGCGAAATGACTGACGCGCTAGGAGTGGTCTTTAAGAGCCTGCTTTCGAGTCACCCGGTGAATTTACCAACCCTGTTCGATTTACCAACCCTGTTCGACTTCATCGCTACGCCCCTTACCTCTTCATTGAGAGCAGGTTGACTACAGAGGGTTCCCCCAGTTAATTTGTAAGTCATTTATTTGCTAGAATCCTTCCAGAGTTTGATTGGAGAGAGTTAAAAGCAGATTTCTACTTGTTTATTTATTATCCATTTCAAAACTTAGTCATATTAATTCACACTAGTTACAACGGGCAAATACATGAAATTTTGTCAGTATATTGACTAGCCAATATATCACAAATTGATAAAAGCCAAAATAATAAAGAATCAATGTCACAAACTGCATTGCCAATTAGATTATTTTAATGCTCATTATTTGAATCCCGTTTGTTTTTCCTCCTCCTTGCTCTTTTATAGTACTTTCCAAAAATATGTCATTGTTAACTCAAGGATTATGTGTTTATTCGAAAAGCTAAGAACATTGTGTCAACTAAATGTGAGGTTTCTGCAATATACATTGAACTTAAAATCTTTTCATTCTCATTGAAATTCATCAGGTAGTAAATACGAAGAACTCTTCTAGACAAAGAAGACAAAGAAGAGTGATGCTACATGAGATATATAAACTAGTAGCTTTTGTATGGTCGTTTTGAAGCTACTTTGCCTTAGTTAACTTTCTTGTAGGAAGCATTGCAGTGTTCTATTAGCCCCACATCGAGCGAAGCTAATAAGCAGACAGCTGAGAGGAGCTATAAAAAGCGAAGCCCGTTTAGATTATAAAGCATACCTTTCTCGGCCTTTTGGCTAAGATCAAGTGTAGTATCTGTTCTTATCAGTTTAATATCTGATATGTGGACTATCGGTCCACACGATATTAACTCAATTTTTTTTTAAGGGGAGGGTCCATCAAGGTAGCTTGCTACTTGGGCTTTCATGTGTCGCCTTGGTGTTGCACTACAGCCCAGGCCTGGCGCACCCCACCAAATCAAGTTTAATTTTTTGAGAATCTGATTTTTTGCCGGCACCAAAAGTATTTGAAAAGCCCAGGCATACTTAACCGAAGCGTGAAATAAAATAATTGATAATACGAGCTAGAATTACTTACCATTACCAAGATTTGACTATTATCCATGAAATGTGACAGCCAACTTAGTTGTTCATGAGTTCGCTTATAGCGCCAGATATATGTTTTGACAGCAACTTAATTTACTGTCCAGATTTGATTATATGACATGAGAGAGGCTGTTTTATTCCATGCCTGAGAGAAATGTAGTACGTATCTGATTCTGCTATGGTTCAAGCTAATGCAAAAGCTGGCAGACTCGATGATGCTCTGTTAATCTTTGATCAGATGCGGATGGACATGTCTATTCTTGGACTAGTTTGATTTCTGGGTATTTTCAGAATCATAGAGTGGATGAAGCTCGAAAGTAATGCCGGAGAAAAATGCAGTTACTTGGACTGCAGCAATGGTTGGCTATGCTCAAAATGGTTTGATTACTGAGGCACGTCGTATTTTTTTATCAGATTCCAGATAAGAATGTCATTGTTTGGACCGCGATGATCAGGGGTTATGTTGAAATCATCAAGTGGATCACGCTCTTGAGCTCTTCGATAAGATGCCTGAACGTAATTTATATTCTTGGAATGTTATGATTCAAGGCTGTTTACATGACAACAGGGTGAACGAAGCTTTGGAACTATTGAATGCAATGCAATTGAAAAATGCGGTTTCTTGGACAACAATTGTTACTGGTTTTGCACGAAATGGTTTGATAGAAAAGGCAAGAGAGTACTTTGATCAAATGCCAAACAGGGATCCAGCTGCATGGAACGTTATGATAAAACGCATATGTTGATGGCCAACGAAATTTTTGATTTGATGCCTAATAAAGATCTTGTTAGTTGGAATGTAATGATTAATGGGTATGCAAAAAATGGCCTTGTGGATGAAGCCTTGAGGTGTTTCATTCTCATGCTTCAATCAGGCTTAAGGCCAAATTAGACTACTCTTACCAGTGTAGTGACCTCATGCGGGGGGCATACTGGAGTTAGTGCAAGCTCATGTTCTTGTGTTGTTGCTGGGATTTGACCAAGACATTTCACTTAATAATGCTCTTGTAACCATACTCCAGATGCGGAGATATCAAGTCGTCATGGATCACTTTTGAGAATCTCAAAGTAAAGGATGTTGTTTCTTGGACTGCAATAATATTGGCATATACTAATCATAGTCTTGGTAACCAAGCATTACAGGCTTTTGCGCAAATGCTTAGGTCCGGTAACAATCCAGATGAGATCACTTTTGTGGGACTCTTGTCAGCCTGTAGTCATGCCGGTCTTGTTAAGAAAGGTCAAAAAATTTTCGAGTCCATGAGGCATGGCTACTGTCTAAAACCGAGGGCTGAGCAGTGTTGTTGCCTAGTTGACATTTTAGGTCGTGGTAAGTTAAGGGTGGTGCGCCAGATGCCTCCAGAGGACTGTGATGGTGCTGTTTTAGGTGCTTTACTTGGCGCCTGCAAGTTATATGGATATGTTGAAGTAGCAAACCAGATCTGCGATGAAATAGTAGAGCTTGAACCAGGTAACTCAGGAGCTTATGTAAACAAAAAGGTAAGCAGGAGATCCCTCTAAATTTTATGATTTAAGTACAGATTAAGCTCCTGTTCATGTGTCAGTTCACTCTGACCATCTTCTAGCACTTTTTATTGCTCATGTAAGTTGTGACTCCTTTCCTTCAAACTTGGAAAAAGAAGTACGAGTGACCACCATACATGCTGCAGCGTCGAGTAGTTTATCTGGCTGTTAAAGTCCCTTCTAGGACTCGAGCATCAACTTAGAGTACAACATACTGTTTTTTTTGCCTTTTGCATTCTCTCTGCTCTTCTCCAGAAAATACATTAAAGATTAGGTCAGTTCCGTTCCTGGGTTGAATCAATTAAACAGCCCTTCCCAGTCTCTCGTTTCTGCTTGTGCAGGCTTGCCAATTGTATCAGACAGTTGAAATCTATATCCAGAAATTCCTGCCCACTAGTGCTTTTTGCACTCAAGACCATATTTTATGCCTTGATTTCGTAAGAAAATTGGGTTATCATGCACCTATGAATAAATATGATGTTAGATAATATTTGAATCCACTCTTACAACTCTTGCTTGACGGTCTGTGTGATATCTGTGGATATGCCAGCACTCTGATGTAAAAAGAAAAGTATCCCAGGTTTAAATAGGCTTATTTCAAGGAAACAGTGGCAAATATCCGTAAATGAGCAATACCATGTTGATGGTTACTTAAAAGTTTAGTGCTTAATACTGTGCAATAATTCATTCGTATCCTGAGTCAATCTAAATTCCTTGGGCAATTCATCTTCAACAACTATTACCAATTATATACTGGGCTAACTTGTTTGGGATCAAGCTCTTTTACCTTTCCATCAACATAGTGACACACATTTCTTGATTTTCCTTTTCCTTATGAGGATGTGGTAGAAACCACCTAACCACTTAACTCCAAATTTTATGCTATTTGTCAGTTCTTCTTCAACTGTGCACCATCAGATTTGGTCGATTAACTACAACTACATCTAATAGGAGAACCTCAGAAGCTAGTCTGGGCTGGCTGCCATCAGCTCGATCTTGCTGAATCTGCATAGTAAGGTTTAGTCCCCTAAAAAGAGAGAAGAAGAGAAGATAATACAGAAAGAAGGGTACTCTTTCTGATTAATTGGCAAACCAGAGAACATTTCTGTTACTCATCTTCTATAGCATGCAAATTCATAAAGGCAGTTGTGATGTGGTATCTTTCCTTTCTGGCGATTTCTCCACACCATATAACATCCACTTTTTTTTTGGAATTCTTCTTGCAAACTAAAGCTATTCATATTGTTTTTGGCTTGTTATTCTATCATTATCTGACCTTTTTACTTGAATTATAGATATAGTTTTATTTCTCACAAGAGTTATAGGTATAGTTACTTGTGCTCCAATTGTTAAACTTTTGTGATGTTCTCTTGTTGCTATCAGACTATGGCTAAGATGAACATTCTCAAAGGAGATATCGAGAAGCAGTTGAGTATTTATAGCCAGGAAGAGCTAATCAACAAGGTAACTCCATCATGTGTATGTTACCATTATTTTCTTGTATGGAGTAAAAAGATTAGCTTCTGAGTACAAGGAGGTCGAGAAATGCAATGCTGCAATGGAAGTTGGTGGTAGTCAGACAACGAGCTTAGGTGATGCGTTCCTAGGAAAGAAATTGACATAAGTTTGGATCGAAGGGCCTACAATGAAAGAATGGTTTGGCAGCTGAATAAGATACTTAGTTGTGAATTGATCCAAGTGTTATTATAGCAAGACAAAGTTGTGTTTCTTGCCGTGTAGCTCTTGTTCGTTGTATCTGTTCTCTATGGGCTCAAAGTAGCTCATGTATGCTATTCCTTCAATATATGCACCTGTAAACATTTCTTGTGGATACTTGTATTAGTGAAACCCTATGTAGGTAATTGCAAATGTTAGATTCTTGGATAAATATCTCAGGCAAAACTCCACTTGTTCAAGTTTGCTAGCATTTGTTAATTATTAAAAAAAGGAAAAAGCTAAGAGCACCTTCAAATCACAATCCTTGTTCTTGATTGAAAATTTAAATCACAATGAAACTTAGAAACCTCATGTCAGGTGAGAAAAGAGTTAGTAGCGGTAATACTTCTTCGCATGTTGAGTCTTAAGGCAAGAGAACAAGGCAGCTAAAACATAAAATTCTCAAACCTACAAGAGTCCCACATCGAAACCAACTAAAGCCAGCAAGGAGAAAGCTGGTATAAATATGATAGGCTGTGCACGATGTAAAGCATACCTTTCTCGGCCTTTTGGCTAAGATCAAGTGTAGTATCTGTTCTTATCAGTTTAATATCTGATATGTGGGCCATTGGTCCACACGATATTAACTTAATTTTTTAAGGGGGAGAGTTCATCAAGGTAGCTTGCTATCTGGGCTCTCATGCGTCGCCTATGCGTTGCACTATTGCATGGGCCTGGCGCACCCCACCAAATCAAGTCTAATTTTTCAGCCCTTTAACAGAACTAGTCTAATCTTAAGTCCCTTAGCGTAGTGTATGATTTGTGCAAGTCAATGTTAAGTAGTTCAACTAAACCTTTAATTATCAAACAAAGCTTAACCTATCAAACAAAATATGTAATTAGAATGTGTGATGACAATTTACTTGTATTCCTATAATTTTGACAATGGACTAAAAAGAAAGATGATTTCACAGTTGAAACGTGCAATATGCATGCTAATAATGATTGGGGATTTTTCGAATTGTCAGCCATTCTGTATGCTTGTGATATCTTTTTACGAGAAGTCTGCGCTTGAGATCTTTATTACTCCACTGCTAGTGAACTGTTGATCAATTGTAATGATGTTGGTACAAGAATCTGTTTTATACTAGTTGAAGTGTTGAACCGTGAACTAATGATGATTTCATGTTAGTGTGTGTTATAGCTCTCCAATGCTAAAGGTATTAGTCTTGAAATTCTAAAATGACAACTAATATGAGACGGATGGAGTAACTAATGAAGAATGACAACTAATATGAGACGGATGGAGTAACTAATGAAGGAGAGGAACTTGAGGAATGTTAAGCCCCCGTTTGGCCAGAAGTTTTGTTATTTGACCATGAAAATTTTCCGGATTTTTGAATCTTTTGAAGAGTTCCAAAAACCAAAAGACCACTTGTTGGAGTTTTCAGAAAATAAATTTTTTCACCTACAAAATTTCAATTCTTTTTCCAGTAAAATATGTCCAAACACAATACTAACTTTAAAGAAATATTTGTCTAACTCAAATTCGAAAAATTTATATTTTCAAGGTTCAACCAAATCCATTCGAAACGTTGTGTCGAGGATTTCAAAGTAATCTGAAAACAATGGCCAGAGATTAAAAGTTGGTAATTTCAAAGATTCAGGCGAACAGGACCATTCAGGTGTTTTGGTATTTTTTTTCCCTCCCCTTCGTCATTCTCACCTTTTTCTTTGTCTTCTCTTTGTTTGATCTTAATTCCTCTTAGTTCGTTCTCGCCTCAGTTTGGTCAAGGAGTAACACGAAGCAGTTTTGAGCCTTGTCAAGTGCGTTCTGTGAAAGAGACTTAAATGGATTTGTCAAATTCTTTTGAAGCTGTAATCATTTTTATAGAATCATTGTTTTCATTTCGTTGTGCAGTTGTCTTTTTAATACACATAACAAAGGGATGAACACATAATACGGAAGAAAATAAATTAAGGAACAATAAGGGTACCATCACACGGGCCCCTGGGGTGGTTTGTGGTGCAACTCATGCAATAAATAAATAGGTGAGGTACATGCACCCAATATTTATACCAAACAAAAGTATGCAAGATATTGTATCTTTTATACACATTTTCCCTACTCGACCATGTTGAAGTGATATGTACTCCCACATCAATTTCTGAATGCAAATGTTAAATTGCTTGGTGGTGTAAATCGGCAAGTATCTACGAAGAAGTGAACCTCAGTATAATTGAATAACGAAACAGAAGTGATCTATCTGAAAGCTTAGTAATCTATATTGAAGGTGCAATTATGCGCCTACGGCCTTAAAAGTATCACCTAAAAACAAGGATTCATCATTCATAAACCAGAATAGAAGAAAACCGACTAATGACGGAAAGGATAACACATGCACGACTAGGGCTCTACAAATGAGAAATCAATTACAGCCATACAAATAATCTGATCTGATTTTAATTGTAGCAGATACACCCCCCCCCCCCCCCCCCAAAAGAAAGTATATTGCAGGAGTTATAGAGTAATGCACGAATTCCAGCGTAGGAACTATCGGCTAAGAATTGAAGTCAGTTGAACTGTTTTCTTAACATGTTTAATCAATAAACATACCCATCCTCTGCAGAGGAGGGAAAAAAAAAGTTGAACTTCACTTATCCAACTGGAAGTAACTTTATTAGAAGCCACGGAAATGTTACAATTCAGTATAAATGCACTGCTTACAGGCATGACCTAGGTGCCCCTTACAAGATAGTTGTACCTTCTATATTCCAAATAACTCTGTTTTCCAGATGTAGGAACACGGTGTACCCACTACTTACATGCGTGACCTTGAAGCTGAAGACGCTGTAGCAGGAGCACTCTGCATCACAAGAAATGATACCAATTAGTAATTATTTTAACAATATGCACACAATACACAGCAGACAATCCCAGTTCGCAATTGCTAGCGGTCAGTTGCAACATCCCAGGTTGACCACACATCAATAAGGATGACAGACAGTGCCACCGCAGCAGCTACCTTATCATGTCCTCTTCCTAGTACACTCCTCCAAACATGACTAATACCTATTTCTTTTTTTTATTGGTTTGGCAACAGTGGAAGCTCAGAACTTGTGATTAATTACTCCTACAAGTTATTGACACTTAAATTCTGACATACCAAAATCATCAATTATTGAAATTCAACTGTATATGTAAGTTGATTTTCTTAAAATTAATAGACAGAATTACAAATTTGATTTTCTTAAAATGCACCATCGGGATGAGATCAAGTTCTTACCAACGCGATGCCCTTTGTTGCTCTCTCTTCCAAGAACCTTGAGGGCTTGAAGAAGTTACCATAAAGTTCTGACCACTTCGTGAGACTTTTATATATATGGCCAGCGCCAACCGTGTCAGCCCAGAAAACGATACCACCTCTGCCAAAAACAGAATACTTGTCAAAATCATATTGTGCAAAAATGTATAGAATGTTGATTAAAGATAAGATTACCAGGTATGAAAGGTTAGCACAACGCTTGGTAAATGAGCTCATGATTTATCATCTTTAAGTGTCAAGAGTTTAGGATACACTATCATAGTTTATTCTAGTATTTTAAGTAGACTCTGCCCATTCCTCTGCCTCCTTCCCACCCGTCCCCTCCCCCTCTGGTAATTATCTTCATCTCTTTTGGTTAGCTGTGATATTTTAAGGATGCAAGACTACTCTCATCATTTGAAAGCTTTGTGAAGATCTCATTAGCTCCCATTATCTATGCCTCAGAATATGTATTCAGAAGTAATCAGTCAGAACAAGTTTCAAGATGTAATCCAACTATAATGTGGAGGGTAAAAAATGAGTACTGTTTTCCAGCATAGCTTAGAGCGCTAACCGGTAAGATGGGAAACTCATTCCAAGGACAGATGCGACATCAAGATCAGATGCTCGGACTACTATCCCTTCATCCAGAACACGACATGCCTCATTCACAACTGGAAAGAGTATCATCTCAACAATTTCTTGATCAGTGACAGATATTGGCTGCAAGAAAATTACAAAAAGTAAATAAACACTGGTTATTCTCATAGAAATTAGAACTCAACAGGCACCTCTGAAACAATAGTCGAGTCCCACATTTTTTAAACTCATTTTCGTAGATAGATATACCTTTCCGCCAGGCATTATGTTGGTGAGCCTTCTTGATTCCTCAATAATTGGGAGCACGCTCAAATCGGGTCTTGGCTTGCTTCCCTTCTCGTATATGTAGAATCCTTTTCCATTGTTTTTACCTGCAAAACCAGTGTCAACTGTCAATGGTGGAAAGAAAGACTGATGAAGCAACAACAAAGGACCAAAGTTGCAACATTACCATTTCGACCACTTTTTATAAGAAGGTCAATCAATGGAGACTTAAATGTTCGATCAGAAAATGCTGAACCAAATTCTTTCCCTACAGCAACAGCCACTCCATATCCTGTTAAATCCTGAAGCCTGCAAGAAGTTAAAGCAAGTTATTCTCATACCTAATGAACTTAACTTTGGGTAGGATTACCCAGGCATGCCAGGTGAGCCAACAAACACCTGTCAATACAATGACAAATAAAAGCATGCTCTTTTGCCTGTGTGTGTTCCTTTTTAATGTCTAAGCAGCAAATGCAGTTAGATTATGGCATCCATCAAATTCCAACCAATCTAAAAGGGAAAGGAAACAGGTTGCATGTATTCAATGGTCAACCTCTAGCATATAATAGACTGAAAACGTCGATGTCTACTTTTTCATCTGTTTAGTGGTGGCATGGGAAGAACTGTTTCCCAACGTACTATTGATCCTACATCAATCAGTAAAAGCCTGTAACAACTCAAAATCTGCACACTCCCTCTTTACTACTTTGAAGTATAGAAAACAGGATCTGAACATTATCATTACTGAAATGCTCTCTCAATGGATGCATTAGCGAGTTAGTATCATCTAAAGCAAAATTTCACATATAAGCTAAATATGCATAACCTACCAAACATACCATTAGAATATTATGGTATTCATCATGCCATGTCAGTCTTATAAGAGCACTGCATTAAAGGTAAAATGGGAATGTGCAAATTAAAGTGTTCCCAAATATAAAAAGATATCAATCTTCTTTAAACAACCAAAACGGATAGGAGTGGACGGGCTTAAAGCTGTTATTATAAGCTACAGAAACGATGAAGAATTGCATCAATGGAGATTAGCCCTGCAGTTTATTATTCATATGCTTTCTCTTGTATGAGGATCAGCCACATCTGATAATTTAGCAAATAAGAGAATTACTGGAGTGGACCCATAGGGAGACCAAAGCTGGTGATTTGTGCATCAATCCTGTACGCATCCACTCCTAGATTGACCAGAATATGTGCACCCTGGGAGTAGGGGAAGAAGGTTCTATTGACAGCAAAGCCAGTACAATTTCCCACCACAACAGGAACCTTCTTTATTGCTTTCCCAACAGCCATAAGGTCAAGAATTGCTTGGGCAGATGTCTTCTCTGTTCTTACTATCTCCAGCAGAGGCATAATGTGAGCAGGACTGATCACGGCAAAAATAAAGTTAGCAGTTGGAACAGGAAAATATGATCCCATAGTAACGCCCTACAGCTATATATCAAGGATTTCAACATAATTAAAGGATTACCCTATTACAGAAGAATCATTTACGTTGTTATTCATCTAATCTTATACTAGACCCAGCAATATGCTTCCTAAGTAGCAGTGTAAATTAGCATTAACCTTCAAAATCCCCAAATCTTCCACACCTTCTAGTCGCAAAAGACAAAAAGGAAGGGAAGCATAACATATGTGAGAATTGAGAAACATTACTGTCCTTCCAATATCACAGTTCGTTCCTTCTTCTTTTTTTTTTTTAAAGGCACAATATGACAGTTTGTTTCACAGAAAGAATTTGAAATTGTAAGTACATGCCTTTTCTTTCAGTATTCAAACTTCCCTCAGATTAGCTACAGTACAGAACTTTGCCATGTATGACTTCATACCTGAAAAAGTGGGCCCCTATAATCCGATCCTTGGATCTGGTGTTTTCTCCAATGATGTTGAGGTCGATGGTAGACGTGTTGGATGCCAAAATACAGTGTGGAGGGCACACCTTCTCAATCTCACTGAATATTTTCTGTTTTAGCGGAACACTTTCAATGACAGCCTACAAACAAGATGGACCGCCACAATTACTATAAATTAAGAAAGCAAAATTCTGATCATAAGCATTGTTCCAGTAGTAGGGTGCTAAAGAACGTAGTGAAGAAGAATTGAGAAATGAGGAAATAATTATGTGAACAATTAACAGCCAAACATAAGTTCAACAACTCACCTCTATGACCATATCCACATCCTTAAAATCTGAGTAATCTAATGCACCTTTAACCATTGATAGAGCTTTATCTGCTTTGTCCTGTGGCAATTTCTTTCTAGCTACCAGTCCTCGGACATTCGCTGTAACATAAGATAGAACCCCATAAGTTTCTACATTTCAAGACCACTAAAGGACTGTCAAGAATAGCTGGCTAAGACCATTACAATATCACAATCCTCACAGTATTGACCAGAGATTTGCAATTTAACTGTAGCCAAAGAGTGTGTGAACAACCTTCAATTGCTTTCATCCCCTTCTGAAGATACTCGGAATTGATTTCCTTAAGTACCACAAATGTGTTGCTAAGAGCAAGGGCTGTAGCTATGCCTGAACCCATTAAACCTCCACCTATTACAGCAACTTTCTTGACCGTCCTAGGTTTGAGACCAATATCAGTGACGTTAGGCACCTGCCCAGTTACAATTTGGAATGTCATCCAGAAAGAAGAACAAATTGATTGATTCAAGGGAATGCAGATATCTAAGTACATATCTAAAAAGGTCAAAGGTCATGAGAGGATCAGAATGATAAGAAACACATTTGATACGAATGGTATAAAATATAAACAACCTTACAAGTTCATTACATAATAGAGATGCCCAGACTATACAAAATTACATAGTGTAGATTCATATCCTTCATGGTTCAGGGGGTTTTCCGTACCTTTGATGTTGCCCGTTGGGCAAAAAATACATGAACAAGACCCTTTGATGTCTCTGATAAGACAAGATCCTTGAACACTTTAGCTTCCTGAAAAACATCAACAAAGGAGTTGATACCCCATCTGATCTATGGTGTTGAAAGGAAAAAGCGATGATTGACTAGATGTTTCAATGACACCCTTCTTCAATTATAAGGATAGACACAAAAATGTAACTGGACCATCCTCCTTTTTCTGGAGAGAAATAAGTTTATGGTACAAAGATATTGTTGACCGAGCAAGAATACCTTGAGAACCCCAGCATATCCTCCATGGATGATGCCTTCTTCAATTACGTCGATGCATGCCACATGCTGAGGCATATTTTTAGCTGTTTGTTTCACTTGTTGCCTAGCCACCTTTAATACTTCACGCGCTTCTGAAAGGGAACCAATTTTGTCTGTCTTGTGAAGTGAACGCATCCACGGCTTGCGCCTTTCCGCAATATCAAGTGCCCACTGTCTAGATACTTTTAACAACTCTGATGAAGGGACAATGGCATCAATAAGACCAAGCTTCTTCCCTTCTTCTGACATTATTGGTTTAGATGTCTGGAGAAAAATGATTGTAAGGCCACAACACATGATTATTTTGAGTTGTTGACAAATTTTAGGTAAGTACAGAAGCAATCGAATTAAATGGTGCACATATTGGAAACTAAAGGAGGTCGTTAATTTTAGAACCCAGAACTCAGCAAGCAACCAGAGGTTGAACAATGCTCACACCTAAGGACATTACATCATATTCTTTCTTTTTCGTGTTTAGGAGTTGCTATAACGAAGAGAATTATAATCACTAGTGAAAAGAATAAATGTAGACCGTACTGTGTAACCTGCTCCACACATTACATGCATTGATTCTTTAACAGTTACTTTGGAAATGGATTAATACACCAAATAAACAAACTTGAGGATCTAAACAAAGTTCAGAACCAGGACAAAAGAAACTGGTCACACGTATAAGCTTCTTTACTGATATGAAGCTAAATGACTTACCATCATCATTTCAACAGCTTTAGACAACCCTATAAGCCTTGGAAGACGTTGTGTACCTTAAGAAGAAACATTACCGAGATGCTTAGTCATTAGGTAATGAAAGAGAATTCAAAACCTACAGTCAAGTGCAACGAACACTGGTGGCAGAAGTACCTCCAAAGCCAGGCATGACTCCAAGACTGAGCTCTGGCAATCCCAGTTGTGCTCGTGGTGCTGCAATTCGTGCATGGCATCCCTGCCAAAAGCATAATTGCTTAGTTGACTAACCAAGAAAACAGACATAAAGAAAGCACACTATATCGTGACCACAAACCATTGCCAATTCCAAGCCACCTCCGAGTGCAAGTCCTTCTATGGCAGCAACTGCAGGCTTTTTACAATCTAGCATTACAGAAACAACAGGATTGACAGATCTGTAAGTAATAATTGACCAAAGAATGATACAGAGAAAAGTAAAGAGCTATATGAAGATTAGAAATTATGATTTAGACAGTATCAACTACCTTCCATCGTGTTCACCACAAGATCAACAGAAACATCAGGCATTTGAGAAATATCCCCTGCAAGACCAATTCAATTCCATATCTCAACAAGGAGGTCCATCGACATCGAGACAACCTTTTTGATAAAGTACAAAGATGACACCAAAGTATTCGTACCAGTCCCATGAACCTTCTGAAAAACATTGATATCAAAACCACCAGAAAATCTCCCTCCATTTCCTGAAAAAAAAAAATTACAGAGAACATAAACACAAGGTACCAAGGATGACGTGCATCAGGAAAATGCAAAAATATACTCCCTCCGTACCAAAAAGAATGTCACTATTTCCTTATTAGTCCGTTCAAAAAAGAATGACACAATTCTAAATTTGGAAACAATTTAACTTGAAACTTACAATTTACCCCTAATGAGAGCTTTATGGCCACACATTTATCTATGAGTTATTCTAAACTACAAGTTTCAAAAGTCTTCTCGTATTTTCTAAACTCTGATCCAAGTCAAATTAAGACATCTTTTGTGGAACGGAGGGAGTATCAATTACGCCTCAAACCATAACTATCATGTCTACATGATTCATCAGATTATGACTATTAATTTATGCTGACTGGCAACCTCCTTATCCCGTCCACGCAAATCTCACACAGGCAGAGTTAAGCAAAACACACAAACATTCCAAAAATAAATATTAAATAAATCCATAAAGCATCCTGCAGTAGAAGTAACAGATCACTAATAATTCAGCTTATCACAGCATGTAGAAAGTTAAATTTCATTTACAGACGGAATAAAACACTAGGTGATCTATTCACATCTATCCAAGCCTTGGTGGACAGAGTTATCTCGTATCTATGCTAGTAGCAGGTACCAGTAGAATTAGTAAGTAGTCATAACTATTCGCGTATGATATTAGGTGAATCTCAGTAAAAATTACGAGCAGCTAATTAGTGAGGTGAATTAAGAGGTAATTACCGGTTAAAACAATAGCTTTAACATCATTTCTGATAGTAGCTTCAGTCCACTTCTCCTTCAATGCATTAATAACTGAAACAAACACAAAATTCGAATAAATATCTAAACACATACTGTATATATTATTTAAAATCAGTAAATAGAGAAATTAATAAAGCTTACTTGGAATGGCTAAAGCGTTAACCGGAGGATTAAATATGGTGATAACCGCGACGCCGTCAGTTCCCACCTCCATCGTCACCTTAACTTGAGCCATTTAACGGGAAAATTATATGTATTTTTTCAAAGAATTAAGAGGAAAAATTGAAAGAGCAAAGTATAAACAAGGAAGTTTGTTGAAGTAGTGGATTAGATATATATAGGAGTACTAATATATATTTATTCAGTATGTGTGTGTGGGGGGGCCGTGGGGAAAGAAAATGTGTACATGGGGGTTGGGAAAGTTGTACTTTTGGCAACTAATTTACAGAGTAAATATCGTAGTGGGCACTCAGAAAGTCTATGTATGTAAATCATAGAGTTGGATGGCTATTAATTTTGCAGGAGCCGTCCGCTGGATTTTATTTTAATCGTGTTACACGTTGAACAGCTCGTTTGGATGATTGTTTAGTTTGTTACTATATTTGTATTGTATTGCTTTAGCAGAGAATAAAGGATAAAATATATAGTAATTACGTTCGTCTTATCTTGTTGGAGTACTACTTAATTTAGCTTGTCACAAAAAAAAAAAAAAAAAGTCAGTTTGATGTGCTAAGGGGTGTGATGTACGCAGCATAATGTAAATATTAGTGGCGGTTTCTACGGCTTGAACTCGTGACCTTTAGATCACACGAAAACAACTTTATCAATTGCTCCAACGCTTAATAAAAAAAATATGTGATCTAAAACAAAGTCTAATATAATTTGGGACACTTACAAAAATACCCACAAAATTTAAAATAATTACAGTCACTATCCACTGCTTTCAAATATTACCCGACCTACCCATTAAACTATTTACCCACTCTACTCATCCAGACCTGTATATCATAGTTTATGCAGTATACCATAAAGGTATACACATATAAGTCATAACAAAGCTATACAGTAATAAATAGCCCTTCAGACTTGTATACCATAAAGGTATACAATAATAAATGGATAGGTTGGTAAATACTTTCAGTTTTATGGGTAATGTAATTTTTAATGGGTATGACTTGTAAATACTTTAAATTTCATGGGTCTAGAGTGTAAAAATCTCATATAATTTTGTGGTTGTAAACGAGTAAAATGAAAATATTAGACCTAAATCATTTCCAAATTTAATAGTAGGACAGTCTTTTCGAGACAAAGTAATTTAAAAAGTAACACCAAATAAAATAGGATGAAAGAGTAATAAATGTAATAAGGACTGCAAATATAGTTTTTCGTATTACATAAGACGGGCTTGGCATAAAAATTATAAAAAGTTGACATAATAATTAAAATAAATATTTTATTTAAAGTAGATTACATACAAATAAGAGCGGGTGGGCTTATTATAAGTAGCTTATAAGCCAAAAGTTGCTTCTAAGCTACTTTTGAGAAGTTAAAATTTTTTAATTTTTTAGTACTTTTGATCTTTTTAATTATAAAAATACTTATAAGCACACTGCTTTTTGAGTAACCAAACATTTAAAAAAATATATGTATGTTTATAAATTATACTTTTGAGCTTACCCAAACGTTAGGCTCTAAATAAGGAGTAAAGAAAATGATACTTGCCATACTGTGGGACCGTAAATTGTACTTTGCTGAGTCTAAAATTGTTGAGGGATGACAAACATCCGCAAGAATTAAAATCACACATGGCTATCCCCTCAACTCGTCTCAAGGTTCTAGGTGCAGCTACACATCTACAATTCGGCAGAATTCAATAATTTAGACTTAAACTTTGTGGTAAAAATTTTACTCAATATATATAAATAATTTATTTAGAATTTAGTAAGTAAAGAGATTATGATTCATAATATAATAAATTAAAATTTTCAGATACACCTTTACCAACTATGCTTGTAACAACCATATCTTCTACGACCCTAAAAAGTACTCCACCATGTAGTAAGATTGATAAAAATTGAGAAGTTTACAAATAAGTAACAGACGGCATATGGGTTGTTATAAGTGTCAGACATCTAGATTGATAAATAGTTGAATAATATACTATATGATGGGCCATAATAAAAATGCCAGATTAGTGTAGCGAGTTTTGGTTGTTAAAAGTAAATCATCGTTGATTTTCAAACGCTTCAGACAATGTAGTCATGGTTGTTACATAATTTTTTATTTCACAAAAATTTTCCATTTTGATATCTAACTACCATATCCAAATACGTCTACCATCCCTTACACATCAATGTGTTATATAAAAAGCAACAGTGTATTTTATAATCCATATTATTAATATTTAAAAGGACAAAACTCCAACACCAAATACTGTTCAATTATTTTTTCTCATTAGAGCATAACATGTTAGACGATATTATAAAAACTTTATATTCTCCTTGTATTTATTAGATGCCTTTCCTACTACTTAAAATTTGAATGTTATATGCACTTCGCATAAACGAGATAGTATTTTTTATCATAACCAATAGAGATATCTTGAATTAATGTACTCCTAGCCAGCATCAAAACATATAAAATTTGTAGCAATCTCTTTCTTCTTTCTTCGTAGAAATTTAAATGTCGTTTAGGATTTAACACGATCTCTGAAAAACATGTTACATGATAGTATAATTTATTAAATTATCTTTTTTTGTTTATTTCTCTACTACTAAATATAATGCAATTATCGAAAAGTGAGACATCATTTATTTGTACTTAATCAAAGTCTTAATTTGATTGTTCAGACCTAAGTGCATACCTACTATTGGATCTGAGTAGAATTGAACCATTTAAATTTTAATAAAGGCTTAATATCACTCTGGGACTACTCACTTAAAGATTTTTGGTAAGATGATATTTCTTCGACAATCACCATCACTGCCAACCGGCAACCATCATCACATTGACCGACCACCATTGCCACCATGCTAACTGTCACATGGGCGGTCTTTGGCAACCAAAACCCGCCGAAGTTTACGTCGTGCGGCGGCCAAGCACCCGTGCAAAGCCCCAATTCAAATTCTTCTTAGCATGCAAGACAGGCTACCCATTCAGTTTACAAACATATAGTCATGAAAATTATGCATTCTGGCATAGTAAGAGGCCAAATACACTATAACTAACATGGATGAGCATGCTAATTCCACTAGATTGCCCTAAGTTTCAAGTTTACGTATTAGCCAAGGTGTTTCAGGACATAAGTCATGCTCACGACAAACTTAGGCATAGCTTTTCCAACACTTTGTTAAACTAATAGGGATGTTTGAAATAATTTTAGTACTTAGAACATATATAGGCAGTGAAGTAAGAACACCACGAAATACGGGAAACCAATTCCCAACCTTTATATTAAACCAAAAATACAAAGGAATTCAACATACAAAATAGCCGCCAATGCTGGACGTTCTTCCCTAAGAACGTCTTATTTTTTATGTCTACATTTTCTACCTAAGTGTTTACAATGCTTTACAAATGACTTATATACAAAAGGGAATAAGCCAAAGGCTTTACAAAAAGACCTAATATAAAGCTCAATATTGATGGCTCATACTCTTCAAGTACTCAAACTGGAGGACTGGGAGGAGCTTTCAGAGATTCTCAAGGAAACTGGGTGCTTGGTTTTACTATGAAAATTAAAGGGCCTTCTCACACCTATATGGAACTAATGGCTCTTAATGTAGGCCTTGAAATTGCCTTACAACATCAGTTCCACTCCCTTGAAATAGACACTGATTCATTAGAAGTTATTAATCTTTTAGAAAATAATAATCCAATGTATTCTAACATCATTTCTGAATGCAGACCATTCATCAGGAGGCTGGGGAATGCAGTCGTGCGCCATAGCTTTAGAGAAGTTAACAAAGTTGCACACTTTTTGTCAAGACATGGACTTCAGCATATGACAGTAAATCAACTGCAAATACTATCAGTCCCACCAACTCAGATCAACAAGGAAGTCCTTCTTGATATGGATCAAACTATTACCTATAGTAGAAATATAACTGCTAATGCTTGTAATATTCTAGCTCAAGCAGGAAACTTGACAGTGCTCTCTCAAGGTTTTTTGCATAATACTCGTGCCAAAGCTAATATGTCTGCGCCTTTACGGCATGCTATGGAAACTGCTACTAGCAGTTCTGCAAATGTATCTATGTTCTAATATCTAATATAATCTTCCAGTTACAAAAAAAAAAAAAAAAAGGCTTTACAAAAGGATGGAGGATGAAATAACACATGTCAGCCCACTTAGGCCACATTTTCGGCCACACTGCCTACGTTTCTCGCCTACGTCGCCCACGTTCTCAGGCCATGTCTCGGCGCCTCTGCCCTCACATGCCTAACACATGCGGCTAAGGTTGTGCCTACGTTCAGCCATGTAGCTCATCCGCTTAGCCTAAGTCTTGGTCCATCCTCCCCAACTTCGGCCAAGTGGCATGCACCACACTTAGCCAAGCCAATGCTTGCCTTGGCATCACAACACCACGTCATGAACCCTTTTTCTCGTTAAGTCACTTGCCCGCTGCTTCGTTCACTTGCCACCCGACAAACGAACTCGTGCAATTATTGCCCCCACCAAGCCATTCCCACGAACATCCCACTCCTTGTATCCACCACTTGCAAAGAAATCACAAGCCTAACAACATTGAGCTTTGTGTTCATCTCGCTCCAAGTGCAGCCTGTCAACTAATACCACAAGTTCAACACGTTTCTCCCATTTGTTAATCTTGTCTCCTTCATTTTTGCAAGTCCAATACATAGCCATGCCGAAAAATTGAGCAATCATGCTGATTTATCACTAGCCACTAGCGTTGAATACCTCCACCACAATTGAAATCATCTACAGTATACTATACCACCACTTAACTACATAGTAATATTTTGTGGTTATGATATTTAAATATATTTATTAATTTATTTGATAATGAAAAATTATAAACATTCAGATGATGTGAAATACAAACAATCTTAACCACTCATTGTTCATATCTTAATAAAACAACTTAATTCAGATGTTTATTCAGATTCAAGCTCGTTATATTAACAAAAACAAATGGTCCAGAGTGTTGTTAATCACTTTGGACCTTTTAACCACAAGGGTAAAATGAAAAAGAAACAAGTAATTTATTATTTTATTTAAATCTGCCAAAGCTGACACATAATTATGAGATATCTTTAGGACCTAAAACAACAGTTAAAATAGGACGGAAGGAGAATTAGCTCGTATTCATATGGATAGATGAGTTTGTAGCAAAGCATACTTATTTACTAGTAGTTTCTAAGCTCCCATCATTCAAAGATAAAAAGAAAAAATAAATTAGAAATTGTGAAGAATAATCTTTCAATATCCAAATTATTAGTGATTCTCTTATACTTTCAACTTGATTATTTAGGGTGTGACATTTAGAGCCTGTTTGGGTGGGTTGACCTACTTTTAAGCCCTTTTACCTTGTTTTGGTGTTTGGTTATGGTGAAAATAACTTTTAAGCCAATTTATTTCTAGCCAAAATGGTAAAAAATAATAAGTTGGGAAATCCCAACTTATAGCTTTTTACTTAAAAAAATATATGGGTTTGACCATTACTTTTACTTAACTATCCCTAATATATATTCGTAACTCCAAATTGGTGCATTTGTTCACCATTTTGTGACTTTGGTGAGAGACTACTTGGAGTTTCAAGCTTTGACATAGCACTTCTTAATTAAGTATCGATAAGTACTAATTGTATGGATAATTTATATTAACTGTTAAAAATTATCTAATATAATCATTATATAATTAAAAGTGTATTGCGGAAACAAATTATTTTGTATTTGATATAATTAGAACCAATTTTTTTAAATAATGAGCTTATTTATTGTGTTAACATCTTTAGGGATACTTCAGTCATTTTAATAGAAAAAGTATGCTTATCAGCACTTTTTACCAAACACTTCAAGAGTTTTTTTTCAACTTAAGCAATTCTATCCAATTATAAGTAAAAGTGCTTTTAAGCACTACTTACTTTAACCCCACCAAAACGGGGCCTTAGATTTATGTTGACTTTATTGGAGGATAACAATTGTATTGTAAGAAGCTGGAGAAATTTTATTATATGTCTCACACGCCACGTCATACACGTGTGAGGCTCTTAAAAATTTGACAAGTGGATTTATGGGTCTCATCTTATCCAAGTACACAAATTTAAAAATGGTAATGTTTTAATCCGTATTTATTGCTTTTAAGATTCTTATTTGAATGACTAAAATAGTAGTAATAATATTGATTAAATTATTGTAAAAGTTATTATTGAGAATTTGAAGGAAAAAATTTGACTGACATTCATTCATCTGCTTGATTTCTTTGGCTTTGGTCCTGTGTTTCTGCCTATGACCGAAGGTTTGTACTAATTATGCCGATATGCATTTGTTGTAAAACAATCTAAATAGTGTTAAATATTTATCACTTAATTCTATGCCTGTAGAATAATATTTTCTACACAGTATTTCAAAAACAAAAAATAAAAAACATTATTTGAATGCACAACAATTTATGATATAAATGAAGGTTTGCCAACAGGTACGTCGTTTTTTAACTGGCACGTCTACAACGACCAATGAAATAAGAAGATGCAGCCTATGGAATAGATTGCTATTACAATCGTCGTTGTTCAATCAAGTTACAAAGATTACATGTTTATGCATGATATTTTCTTGCCATATTTATTTCATATCATTACTATTTTAGTCTTTCAATTAAGAATCTTAAAAAGAATAAATATGGACTAAAAAAGTTTCCATTTAAGTTTTTGCATAAAAGTAAATAAGTGGAACCCATGAGTCTACTTGTCAAATATACAAGAGCCTCACACAAGTATGACATCACATGACCATGAGACATCTAAAAGAAGTTGAATCCAAGACCTCTATAACTGTATTTACTAGCCCACAAAAATCTTTAACATTCATTTACCATAAGTAAAGTTCAAGTATCAACAAAGCTTTTCCCTCCATTTAACAAACAAGAATCCTAAGTAAAACGACGCCGCTTGTTTGTCATTCATTCATACTTCCATATTCGGAAACTGGTACTCTGGTTCCGTTCCAATGGCATCTTCCAAAGTGATGTCTCGATTATCTTGTCGATTACAATCCCTTAGCACTTGTCTCAAACAAAAACCCAAAGCATCAGACTCCACATCATTTCTCAAATCAAATTCCCAATCATCACCAAAACGCATTCCTCGAATTTCAAGGTAACTCTATCTTCAGACATTTACATATACTACATGTTTTATATGTGGTTTGGTTTGAAATAATTTGTGAGTGTAGGTCACCGGTTGAGCTGAGCTGTGTAGACACAATGCTGCCATTGCACACTGCTATAGCTTCTGCTCGTTTAAGGTCCAGCTTGTCTATTGATTCTCACTCCTGCTGTTTAATTCCTCAAGGTTTGTTTTTCTAAATGTTTATGTTATGTGTTTTACTCGTCAAGTGTTTGATGTTTTGCTTCATTGAATGTATTTGCGTGGACTCAATTGTTTTGGTGAAAGTTGTTGGAATTGTTAGATTAGTTTTGCTCGTCCTCTTTTTAAGTCTGCCTATACAAGACCACGATTCAAATCTAGCAGACAATAGATCCTTTCCATTTATCCAAGCCATGATGGACAGTTACTCGATAATTGTTCCGGTGGAAGGTAGCTCATACCTAGTGGAAATGGACACCACCTTTAGGGAAAAAAATCTCAATAATCTGAAAGATAAAAGTACTCACTTGGTCACGAATTTTTTAAGCCTCTGCACTTGGCGCTTGCTAGTTTACTAAGTGAAGTGTTGAGAAACAACAAGAGGGGCTTTCTTCAATTATGTGTTTTAATAGTATTTTTTGCTGTCTCAGTGTAATTTTCACCTCAAACTCCTTCCTTTTTCAAAAGCATTTCATTTACAAACCCATGATTTGAAGAGCTCAGAGCATTGTTTTCTTGCTAGAGTTTCTGGATTCTTTTTTTTTTTAAAAAACATTCAATAGATATATAATAGATATAACTTCCTTCCTTGTGTGCAACTTTCAAATAATGGTAAAGAAGGGTAGTATTAACCTAACATAACACAAGGGTTTGGCTTTTTTACGATGCAAATGGTTTGGCTCATACCTCTTAACTATCACAACAACTCCATTACGTTAGAACCTACTGCAATACCCAGGGGATGAAAGATATCATGATATATTGCACTCCATAAGGATCCCCTTTTCAACATGATTATTTCAACCATATACCACATAGAGGACTCTCCCTTTAATTTGTCAGTAACAGAATGACCATACAGCTGTAAAACTGTACGATTTATGCTCAGGCTTACAACTTAGAATCACTCTATATTGATTCAAATTCCACGCAAAACAAGCTACTGGGAGATATTCAAAGCTCTAGCTTAGGGTAACAACTTTAAAAAATATGGTTGGAGTAAGCTTTCTAGTCTCTGCCTATTTCTCAGGGTATTTTTGAATATTTGGAGTAGGAGGGTTCGTGGCATCTTCCACAGTGTAAATATTACATTAGAAGTAGATAACTGACATTCTTCTTATTTATACACTATCCCGGCTGCATTTTAAAGTTAGAGTTATGGTCCAGTGACCAATGCCTCATCTCGTCGTCAGCATATTAGCAGACAAATCTCATAGCACATCCTGAAGTTTGGCAAAAGACTATCTGATAGGGATTTGAATTAAGCTGAACCATTGCAATGACAAAGCATAATACAGTTCACAAAAAGTTGGATGGGAGTTCTTTTACTTTTCTTTTGTGGGAGTTGGAGGTGTAGGGGGTCTCACCTGTCTTCTCCAGTTATCTGAATCACCTACCTTGGTCCACTGTTCTTGTTCTCTCATACATATATGAATATTTCATCTTTAACACGAATCTTTTTAGTCTTAAGTAATACCCTAAAATAGAGATATCTTGAGAAGTGGGAACTCCGTGGTGTGAACAAGAGCATCATCTACAAGGAAAGCTTTAACATGTAAATAGATGATGCCTCCTTAACTTTTTCATATTAAAAAAATATGTACATAGATGAAGCATGACTTTTCTCATGATTGTTACGGGGCATGTAATGAATGACCTTTTCTTCATGCCATTTTTTATTGTTTGTCATCAATGTCAATTAGTTTGTAATCCTGTTGCATTGCTCTTGGATATCTTGACAGAAGCTTCTCTCTATGTTGCAGGCATCTCACTGCCTTTATGACACCACCTTTTGAGACAATGGCTGCCTTGGTGGTTTCTGTTAAATATGAATTTTGGTTACTAGTCCTTGATGGACTTAAACTGAAGATATTTTTCTTCGTAACCTCAATAACATTTACCACTAGAAATTTTGATGATTTTACTTGTTTCTTAAATAAAAGCTGTCCTCTAAATACTGTGGTACATGTACTATGTCTCCATCCAAGTCCTTGGATAAATGCAATTGGGACTGCACAAGTTTTTTACATCAAATGCAGCTAAGCAAACAAGTTTATTGGCCATCTCTTTATGCTGTTAGGTTGTATCTTGCACTTTAGCTGCAAAGGTTTCTCAAAGCTTGTCATAACGACTATTGCCTTACTGAAGCACAGTCTTCTCTTGATTGACCGTAATCATTTGTGAATTCGATGGAGCTGCTCAGGGAGATTAATATTTTAGTTGCAATCCTGGAGAATTGTGTATGGTCAGATGGGAGCTTCTGCTGAAAATTACGGAGTAATAAATTATTCTCCGATGTTGTTTTTCATTGATAAAAAGGATTAAAGTAGAGGATACTAGTTTTTGGGAATCTAGGCCTTTGGTAAACATTGACTATAGTCTATACGGGACCATTCTTTCAATATTTTGCTAAAGTTTGTCACGACCAACTTTGCAAGAAAGTCGGACAGTATCATCCAATTCCATCGCTTACCATTGTCCCCTCCTCCTCTGGTCATTGGGAGAATGACTGAATGAGGGAATGTTAACATAATTTCTCATAACTTTAGTCCTCTATCCTAATCTATAAGCTATTTTATACATTTTTCAAAAGTTTCAAGACCTTTGATACAACCTTAACAATTTGCCTCTGAAAATTTAAAACGTTATTTTCTTTCAGGCTACCTTTTCAATTGTTGTTTTAACATATTCTTTTCAAAATTATTAATACATATAACACATAAATCAAATAACATCAATCCGTATCTAATCAATGCAGACATGTATATGGAACTCAGATTTATCTTGCTTTTCCTTCTCTCGTCTCGTTTATTTGTAGTTTTTCTGGGGAAAAGGATCAAATCATTGATTGGGCAAAAAAAAAAAAAAAAGAAAAGAAAAAAAAAGAGAGAAAATAGTAACATCTTATCCTCGGACCAAACCAAGGATAACAAAGTCATTTGAACTAGTACAACATAGTCCAGTGTGTCCTAATATAATAAGGTGAAATCCGACATTAATATAGAGCTTCACTAACGGCCACTCATGGCCTCAACCTCCTACTCCATCTTCAAACCGCTTCACCAAACTCAACTCCAACTCTACTCTTTTACTCACTGTAAGCACTATTCTTCAACTCTAAATCCCTTTAACTTTCATTCTTCATTTCACACTCTGTTTTCTGCACCACCAAGAATTTCACTTAAAGCACAAGTCACTCACTTGGAAAGAACAAGGTTATCAATTGAACCAGAACAAGAAATATCAGGAACTAGAAAACATAGTAGAACTAATAATGAAAATGGTTCTGGGGTTTCTTCCTTTAGTCCTAAAGATAAGAGGGTTGTCAAGAAATCTTCAAGAGAAAATTCTGATGGTGTATTAGAGGAAAATGTTGGGAAAAAAGTCATTCTAAAAGATAGAAATGCAAAGAGTGGATTAAAACCTAAAAGAAGCAGAGAGTTAGGTTCTGAATTCGACTCTATTAAGTCCAAGACTGAAACTTTGGAGAAAAGAACAGTGAAGGGGAAAGGTAGTAAGGTGACTGATCATAAGGTAGAGAATAAAGCTAGAAAAGATGGCGATAATAGGCCGAGAAAGGAACATATGGAAAAGGGGTTGAAAAAAATTAAAATTGAATATTCACCAGGAGCTACATTGAGGATTGGGTTGGAAATGTGCTCAAAAAGAGGGGATGTACTTGGTGCAATTAAGCTGTATGAGTTGGCAGTGCAAGAAGGTATAGAAATGGGACAATATCACTATGCTGTACTGCTCTATCTTTGTGCTTCTGCAGCTACTGGTGTTGTTCAGCCTGCTAAAAGTGGAAGTGGTATTAGGAGTTTGAATTCTGTTGAGTTGCCCAAGGATATTACTTTGAGCAGTTATGATAATCAGGATGAACTTGCGCAAATTGGAAAAGGGAATTTTTATACAAGTGAAGTGAAAATCAAAGCTTCAAAGAATGGCTCCCTGGTTGAGAGCTCTGGTAAGGAGGAGTTGAACGTCAATGGATTCTCTGGCAAAGTAATGGAACATGATTCAGATTCTCACTCTCAATCTTTAGATGAGTTTGTACAACTGATCAAGAGTTCTTCAAAAGCTTATGATATGAAAAGTGTGAGAGGCAAACAAGAACCCCGTGGAATTCCAGTGAGTGAAGATGTGAAACAGTATGCACTTCTAAAGGGTTTTGAAATCTATGAGAAGATGCGATTGGAGAAGGTACAAATGAATGAAGCAACCTTGACATCTGTTGCAAGAATGGCAATGACATTGGGCAATGGTGACATGGCATTTGATGTTGTAAAGCAAATGAAGGAAGAATATGGAATAAAACCGAGATTGCGGTCTTATAGTCCTGCCCTATCTGTTTTCTGCAATAGTGGGGATGTTGAGAAGGCATTTATGGTTGAAGAACACATGTTGGCGCATGGTGTCTATCCAGAAGAACCTGAACTGGAGGCACTTCTAAAAGTGAGTATAGAAGCTGGTAGGAGTGACAAGGTGTATTATTTGTTGCATAAGCTTAGAGCTGGAGTTCGACAAGTCTCACCTTCTACAGCAGATTTGATTGAGAATTGGTTCAAAAGCAAGGTAGCTTCACGAGTTGGGAAAAGAAAATGGGATGAAAGATCCATACGTGAAGCAATAAAAAATGGTGGTGGTGGCTGGCACGGACAAGGTTGGTTGGGTAATGGAAAATGGACTGTATCACGTGCATCTGTGGGCTCTGATGGCTGCTGCAAATGCTGTGGTGAAAAGCTGGTGACTATTGATCTTGATCCTGAAGAAACTGAAAAATTTGCCAAGTCCGTTGCCTCTATAGCTGCACAGAGAGAGAAAAATTCAAGCTTCCAGAAATTTCAGGTACGTTTTACTTCCTGCTGTGATGTTTGGTTATTGTCAGATCATTGTTGTGTCTCTAATGAGGGTAAAACAAATGTTGCTGGCTGCAGAAATGGCTTGACTACTATGGACCATTTGAAGCTGTTGTTGATGGAGCAAATGTTGGCCTTTACAGCCAAAGAAGATTTAAACCATCTAAGGTAGACGTCGGTTGCCATGTTACCGAAATATTATTGTTTATGACACCCCTGTATCTTCACAAATTCACCTTTTGCTTTCTCTAACTGTTATTTTGCATTCAGATCAATGCTGTTGTTAATGGAATTCGCCAGATGCTTCCTTCTAAAAAGTGGCCGCTAATAGTTTTGCATAATAGACGTGTTACTGGAGATAAGATGGATGAACCTTTCAATAAAACATTACTTGAAAAGTGGAAAAATGCTGATGCAATCTATGCAACACCTACCGGTTCAAATGATGATTGGTGAGAACTGTAATCTTCTATTTCTAGGGTGTTTTAGTTGCAGATGTTTAATACCTTGAATTCATTTTCTAGTTCATTTCATTTATGTTACCATGGGGAATTAACCTGTTCTTTAGGTACTGGCTGTATGCAGCTATAAAATTTAGATGCTTAATCGTGACCAACGATGAGATGAGGGACCATTTATTTCAACTTCTGGGAAATGATTTTTTCCCAAAGTGGAAAGAACGGCATCAGGTGAGTTCTTGAGAAATATGTCTGCTTGAAATGGTTGAACTTCAGGTCTATTATGTATGTTGGTGGAGGTTCAAGAAAGTAACTAGTCTGTCATGCATAGGATTCAAAGTAGATTAAGTCATCATTAAACTATACAGCAATATATTCCTCTATCTTGACTGATGCTTCATCGCATCAGTACAGAGTTAAGCTCCCAGGGGAGAGGATTTATTGGGGTAAAATGATCCAGACAAGAGAGGGGTGAGGGAGTGCAGAAAATTGTTTCTGCGCATCGAATTATGTATAAGCAGTGCAAGATTTGGGTGACTAATGACTTATTACTGGCTAATTAGCTAACCAACCACTTGCTGTCATTACTGTTTTGTGATAAATGTTCCCTCATATCACTTTATATTCTTTCTATGAAGCAACGTGACCCCTATTTCTTTAGCTTATCTTGGTAAAGGATTTTCACAGTTTAATTCTTGATTGAAGGTGCATTTCAGTTTCACTGAAACAGGTCCAGTAATTCACATGCCGCCTCCATGTTCTGTTGTAATTCAGGTCAGTACTGCCCTCTACATGATCTGCTCTGGAGTATAGCAAAAAATTGATCATGATCAATCTTATAAACCAAATTATAAATGACGGGGCCTTCTTATCGATTTGCACATATAAAATCTATAGTTGAGATGTTGAACATATGTAACAAGAATATGTTGTACTTGGACGTCATTTAATGTAAACGTTAATGTAGTCGTGTTTCCTGCGTCTCCAGGAGTCAGAAAAAGGGTACTGGCATGTACCAATTGTCTCACAACTCGAATCTGAAGAAGAAAGGACGTGGTTGTGCATTAGACGTGCTAATTCACCTCTGGGGAAGCAAGAATCTACCATTGTAGACGCATGTAAGTGCCTCTTCCAAGAAAAGGCCGCCTGATTAAAAGATAAATCCCGCAATCTGACTGATTGACCTAGTGGTCTAAAGTGCTAGTATGAAAGCCCCAGATTTAAGCTTTAGTTCATAACCAACCCCCCCCCCCCCCCCCCCCCCCCGGAAAAAATCCCATTTTCAAATCATCATCTCCCAGTCTTACCAGCATTAAAAGATGACACTGTACATAGCCTTATTGAATGACTGTGATTCTGAACTCAAAAACTGCAGACACGCTGTATTTTCCAATCTTCCCTTCTCCGAGTCTGGAATCTGATTTACTTATTAACTGATGTCTCATGCACACCTTTCACCAAGAAGATAGTCTGCTTCTGAATGTTTGACGTTAACATCTCAATCACACCAGCCCAAATTGTTAACATTTCAATGCATTTAATTGTCGTTCTACTTGACCTTTTTAGGCGTTTATAGAGAAATTATATGCCATTTCATTCTTTCAGTAGCAATGTATAATATTGCGTACCTAGTTCCTAAGCACTTTAAATTATGCAACATGATTATTCAAAATGCTTTTATGTTATGCAGCCAAAACTGTTGGTGATCCCATTCATAAATGCCCTCCTGAATCGCACTCACCTCGCCACAAGGGAGATGCAAAGTCGAACGCGAAAAGGGAAAATCAGGTTAAGGTGATAGGAAAAACGCGTGGCAGCAAGGATTGCAACAAGGAGGCACCTGAAGAGATATACAGAAGTCTTAAAAATATATTACAACCATCAGTATCTGCAGATCATCGTTCACTTCTTCCGGAGCTGGAGGCTGCAGAGGAGCTAGGGAGTTGCACAGTCGATTTCCAAATATGATATCTGTAGTGTGGGCTTGGGACATTTTTGACACAAAAGATAGTGCAACTTAGCAGGATTAGCTTTTATAGCTTGAGCTGTTGAAGAGTTTTTGTGTGTATGGGGTAGACAACTCCCTAGTTGTTAGGTATACCACATAGTACTTCAACAGAATTGCCATCTAGATTAATTAGATAGGAGTTCCCGGGGACTTGGCAGGAAAAGAAATGGGAAGGAAAGTTTTGTCTTGGTTCTGATGATAACAGCACTTTGTACAATTTTTGCCTCCATTAAGGGTAGTTTACACGTTCTTGATGGTGCAAAATTTTAATCATAGTTCCTAGCTGTATTTTTATTTATTTATTTATTTATTTATTTATTTTTGCTTCAATATGTCTAGCAGGTGCAACAAGTAGTTAGAATTCAACACAAAATACTCGAGGAATTTGGAATTTGTCTGTTCTTTTCATGCTGTCTTGTCACAAGATATTTGAAATAGTATATGTTTAACGAATATCAAATTACAAATATCATTACACAAGTAAATAAGTATTTGCCTTGGTTGTATTAATGGTGTATATTCTTGATTGACTTATAGCCTGTTTGGGATTGCTGCCAAAAATTACTTATTTTGAAAAGTACTTTTGGCATAAGTACTTTTGGATAATAAGCAGTTTGTGTTTGGACAACTCATTGGAGAAGTACTTTTGATAAATAATTTGTGTTTGGTTAATCGTTACGAAAAGTACTTTTCAGTGTCAAATTACGAAAAGGACATCCAAGTTCATTTTACATATGGATTAATAAAACTAAAAAAATAATTTTGAATATTTATTATAAAAGATTTTAATTAGAAAATTTATTTAGTTAAATATAAAACATAACGTAAAAGATATAATTTAAGTTATTGAACAACATAAAATATAGTTAAATCAAAGTGATAACAGAATTAGGAATTTCTAGTAATCACTTACTTTTAAAAGATGATTTAAAGAGTAGGACATCGTATATACGGTTGATAGTAATACCTAGAAATAAAAATTATTCCTGGAGGAAGAAGATTTGTAAAAGTGCGTAGTAGGAAAAAATAGGAAAAAGAAAAATATAATTGTATTTTGAGAGAAATATGGTTAATTTATAAGGAATAATATGGTAAATATGAATTCTTGGTAAGGATATTTCTGTCTTGAAAAAATTAATAAACTGCTTCTGTTTTTTTGGAAGAAGCAGATATTTGTAGCTTCTCTCCAACAGCAGAAAAACTGCTTCTGCTTCTAGCTAAAAATATTTCTTTTTAGTTGCCAAACACCTCAAAATTCTAAAAAAAGTACTTTTGTTGAAAAAAAAATACTTTTGGCTTTGGAGAAGCAATGCCAAATAGGTTATTAATCACCTAACAAGTAAGCTTTCTTAGGTTTCATTTATAATAACAAATTACTATCTTGTCACGTAATAGATGGTTGTAATAACTAATATAAAAGGCAACAAATAATTATTTAACTCAATTAGTAGGTCACTGCATATCATGAGTATTATAGGAGGGGAGCTAGGTCCTTATTTTTTAATGGAAGGAGTTCAAACTCTCGAAAAAAAAAGACATTTTTACTACCTTTTAAGTAATATGAGACTGGTAAAAGCATTATACAAATAATTCATAATTAACATGAAATTTTAAAATAAATATGTAACGAAATCAAAGAATGTAGCAAAATAGTAGAAAAATAATAAATATACCATACGAACTCGGGCGTGCTCACACGGGCTTAATGTCACTAATAGAGTTTATAATGTTAGTTTGCTTGTATATAGTACTTCCTATGTCGCAGTTTATGTGACACTTTTCGTTTTTCGAGATTCAAACTGCATGAACTTTGATTGACATTTCAAGACGTATTTTTTCACCAAAATGATATGAGAAAAGTTGCAACTTAACATACGTTACAAGTTGTTGTCAAATATGTAAATTTTAATATTAAAATATTGAGTTAATTTAATTCAATTTATTTTTAAAACTTAATCAAATTGACTTTTAAAAAGCGAAAAGTGTAATGACGGCTTAATTTTTTTTTAAAATACAAAAGCGCCACATGTGAACTGGCCACGTTCTTTAACTGTCCATGCGGCTGCAGTTCGTGGCGTCAGCACTGCACACTTGACTTTCAATTTTCAAAGCATTTTTTTAAAGAAAACATATATGCTCACCTAAAAAAAAACTTCTTCCCCACCATATCATTTGACTGGACTTTAGTAAGTAAAAGGATATTTGTCATACGTAAATATATGCACAATTCACAACAATCATATTTACATAAAAGTACATTTATATTTGCATTAACTTTTCCTGAAAAAGTATTTAGAAAGTTGTATTGGAGAGCAAGAAAGAAAAGTAAGCAGTAGGGGCAGTCCCTGATTTGAACCGCCCACAGTTACAGGTGGCGAGTTCCACGCAGCCCCAAAGAATATATTCACTTACACATAAATAAATATATTCACTTACACTAGTCCATAAATTCCTCACTCAAGATCACTTTTTTATTACACCATTTGAAGTTTTTCTTGTAGCAATGGCAGATTCATCAAATTCAGTTTTTGCTCATGTTGTTCGTGCACCTGAAGATCCCATCTTAGGGGTACCCCTTTTTACTCTTCTTCCTATTTTGCATTTTTTATTGCTCCTTCAACAAGCTTTTGTACATATATTACTGGATTTAATTAAGCTACTTGCCTTTTTTATTATTCTTTTGTTAGTTAGGATGAACTGATACTAATGATCACATAATTTAGTTAATACAACAACAATAACAACATATCCAGTGATCCCACAAGTGGGGTCTAAAGGACCACCTTACCTCTACTTTGTGAGAGCTAGAGAGGCTGTTTCCGAAAGACCCTCGGCTAAAAAATGATTTGGTTTATAAAAATTTCAAAAATGATATCTTGGAGATCAAGATAAATCCGGTTGGATACATGGATCATGAGATGGTTTTTTGTCTGTGTTAATTTTTCACGGGCTATGTCCTTTTCTTTAATTTAAATGTATGTGATCTGGGTATTTATTGATTCTCTAAGTTGCTAATTAAGAAGTTAATTTTTCCTTCTGAAAGTGTTTGATATTGGTGTTTTTTTGTTTCCTTCCTGTTGTGTTGCTTTAATATAACAGGTCACAGTTGCTTATAACAAAGATACCAGCCCAGTGAAATTGAATCTTGGAGTTGGTGCATATCGAACTGAGGTCTGGAAATTTCCTTTTAAATTTATTTGTTCAAGAAAAATGATTTTTTTTTTCCATTAGTTTTTGAATCTTTGGTAAGTTCTCCTTCAAATGATCCCTCTCAAGAATAGAATGCAGTAGAACATAAATGAATGCACTTCCTCTTATAATGAACTGAACCAATTTATGCTGCTAAAGATTCAAACTTTTGGACGAGTTGAAGTACACATTTTTGTTATTGGTTGGTTTTTTTATAATCTTAAGGTAAAATGTTAGTGTAAAGTTTGAAAACTCATTCATAAATCTGCTAACGCATATTCGGATGCCAATTATGGCAGGAAGGAAAGCCCCTTGTTCTTAATGTGGTGAGACGAGCCGAACAAATGCTTGTCAATGACACGTGAGTTGCTAAATTAGAAACTTTATTATGGATTTTCCTTAGAGATATCTCTTGACTCCAAGATTAGTATTTAAGGCCACTATAATGCAGGTCTCGGGTGAAGGAATATCTCTCAATTACTGGGCTAGCGGATTTTAACAAACTGAGTGCCAAGCTCATCTTTGGTGCCGACAGGTTTGGAGATTTTATGCTGTGGTTTCTCTTAATAATTGTTTAAGTTGAAAAAAAGTGCATGTGATACTTCAAATGAGAGTTTTCTAGGACAAGAGATTCAATCTATCTGCTTGTATATCTTTCATCTGCAAGTTAATGTTTTTATCGCCTTTTTATAGTGGGAAGTATCTTGAACACTGTGTCACCCTTCCCTCTATACATATTCTGCATCTATCCTTTATTAGCACTGGTGTGGACATAAGTATCTAGGTCTTGATAATGTAAGGCAGTTGAGCCACTCATCAACAACAACAAATACTGCTATGCCTCAATACCAAGCTAGTTAGGTTGGCTATATGAATGCTCACTAGCCATTCGCTCCATTTAGACCAATCTTGCTGAACCACTTATCAGGAAAGAAAAATCTGCTTAACCTTCAACATTCTTCCTGCATCTGGCTTGATATCTGAATGAGAGTTTGTTTGCTAAAAGAGAATTCTTTATCTCTATAAACTAAATACCTGTTATTCCTGTTCTTCTGTATTTCATCTTAGTATGATGGAGGCATCAGAAGAAAATTGTTCAAGAGTTAAATTTCTCTTCTCTTCGTTGTACTGATTAGCTGTGCATGGTGAATGTGATATCAAGATATCATGCCTTCTATAAGTTTATTCCTTGTTATGTGTAATTGCCTTTTTGATATCAGCAGATTTACTTATGTTTAAATGGAGTTTAAAAGATTTCTTATGTATTTGTTTTGTTGCTGATACAGCCCTGCCATTCAAGAGAACAGGTTGACTACTGTTCAGTGCTTGTCTGGTACAGGTTCTTTGAGGGTTGGGGCTGAGTTTCTGGCTAGGCATTATCATGAAGTAAGTACTCCTTGCACTCTTTCCTTTCATATGTATGAATCAAATTGATACCAGACTGAAGATTCTACCATCTGTCTTGTTGCCAGCATACAATATATATACCACAGCCAACATGGGGAAACCATCCGAAGGTTTTCACATTAGCTGGGCTTTCAGTAAAGTATTATCGTTACTATGACCCAGCAACAAAAGGCCTGGATTTTCAAGGTACTGTTGTTACAAATGTTCTTAGGTTCTATAGTCGTAAATACGAACGGAGTTATCTTTTAATGCACAACTGAACTTACTGTTTGTCGTGCTTGGTAAAATCTATATTTTTTGTGTAGCTAGCATCGGATTTTATTTATTTATTTTGTATTCTTTTGGTAAAGACGTAACCATACATTATCTATGGCTTCTCCTGCCTCTGGTGTTGCATATACTTTTAAGGTGAATCTAATTATGATCCCTGCAGGACTATTGGATGATCTTGCTGCTGCACCCACTGGAGCAATAGTTCTTCTACATGCATGTGCTCATAACCCAACTGGCGTTGATCCAACAATTGACCAGTGGGAGAAAATCAGGCAATTGATGAGGTCCAAAAGTTTGTTACCTTTCTTTGACAGTGCCTACCAGGTAATGCTTATGAAAGGACTTTGAGATTCAATGGATACTCTGTTAAAAATTCTGATAAAATAATTTGAAGCCTCAAACTATGTATTAATGGTCTGCTTAACTGACCCTACTGTGATGAATATTTTTCTTGATATTGCAGGGTTTTGCCAGTGGCAACCTGGATGCAGACGCACAATCTGTTCGTATGTTTGTGGCTGATGGTGGTGAATGTATTGCAGCTCAGAGTTATGCCAAAAATATGGGACTGTATGGGGAGCGTGTTGGTGCCCTTAGCATTGTAAGTCCTTTCTCACTTGTAATTATCTTCATTTTTTATTGAGGCTGAAGAACTACTCTTTGTTTTATCATACTATGTATGCCTAAAAGACAACTGTTTTTCTATGATAATTATATTATATTACCTAAAAAGCTGATGTCTGCTGCTTGTACAATGACCAATGTCTCTAGAGATATCAGTGATGTGTGCTTTCAGCCAACTTTTAGAAGACCACATCCACTTAGATTGAAATTGGAAAAGAAACTGAGAGAGCAGAGTGGAATTTGAACTGTGCTCTCTTTCCACCGGATTGTATATTTTGAAAAACTGTGTTCTCTTTGAGTTGTAGCTAACAGATACTGAAAGTTGACTAGCACTATGCAATATTGTGTTATAGGTGTGCAAAGATACAGATGTTGCAAGCAGAGTTGAAAGCCAGCTAAAGCTAGTTATCAGGCCAATGTACTCTAATCCACCAATTCATGGTGCATCTATTGTTGCTACCATACTCAAGGACAGGTTTGTGCAACTATTACAGGATTCTGTTTTCTGTTACTAGATAGTTCTATAAATTTACGAGGTTACATATCTCTTGATGATAGGCAAATGTATGATGAATGGACAGTTGAGCTGAAAGCAATGGCCGACCGGATTATTAGCATGCGCCAGCAACTCTTTGATGCCTTGCGAGCTCGAGGTATCTGCTCCTCTATTTGTTCTATCTAATTCTAGGCAAGCATATGGTGTCTGTCTGCTTGGTGTGACTGCTATGCTACAAGAAAGTTTTCTTGATAATACGTGGTGAAGGCAACTCAATCTTTTGGCCTGATTGTTCCATTCAGTACTAATTTGACTTTTTAATCTTCAGGTACACCAGGTGATTGGAGTCATATCATCAAGCAAATTGGAATGTTTACTTTTACAGGATTAAACGCTGAGCAAGTCTCATTCATGACTGGAGAGTATCACATTTACATGACATCTGATGGGTAAGGACATCTGACTGTAGATATCTATTTTGTTGTTTAGTTTGTTACTTCCGATCAATTATGTGTCAGCATATACTTAAATAACTGGTACTTAGACTTCCTTATCATTGATTATTTCGGATATATTCTTTGATATGGCAATTTCAGACCGAGTCTTAGTTGGGAGCAGAAGCATAAGAAAGTCCAGCTCCTCTTCTTCTTTTCTCTTATATTATTTCATAATTCTCAGAAGGATATATTTTCAATGTATGGCATATTTACTATTCTGGCATGAGTTGGAGCATTTATTTTTTGAAGTTAGGATTTTGGTTAAGAGGATCGTCATCTCTTATGACATTTCTCCTTCTCATCTTCAGGAGAATTAGCATGGCAGGGCTTAGTTCTCGGACAGTTCCTCATCTTGCTGATGCCATACATGCTGCTGTTACCAAGGCGGCCTAAGATCAGTTGCATTTAAGAGCTGGTTTATTAAGAGATTAAGTCTGTTTTTCCTTGATGCTTCCTTATCCTTCGATCTTAAATAAGACTTGTGTTACTAGATAGACATAATATTTGGATGTCAGTTTTGGAAAATCCCATTATAAAGGGATTTGATGAAAATGCAAGTTACTTTCTCTCAGATTAATGAGATAAAAATGCAGGCTGGATGTTATGGATTCTTATTTTTCTTGAGCATATTGGTTATGTCTAACATTTTGAGTATCATTGATGAAATATTAATATTACACACCAATATATAGTTTTTGCTGTATCGCATATCAACAAATATTGACATGATCTTGGCAAAGAAAAGAAAAGAAAAGAAAAGGCCCTATTTAGGTTGCTCAAAGGAACGAGTCATCTTGTGAGGGATAGCATCGAAGTTTTGACTTAAACAATGAGAGCATATGCTTCAAGATGGACATTGAGTACTTCGTCAGGAACACTCTCTAAAAGCTAAAATCCAAGATTGCTATAGAATAGAAAAACACATCTAGAAATTAACCAAAAATGGATAACATCTAGAGAAGGAAAGCTTATCTAAAACTGAACCAAAAATGGATAACATCTTGAGATTTGCCTATTCGCTTTGGAAAAAGAGCAGTTGCAGTCTTGCATAATCAGGGAAGTCACATAGGATTTCTTTTTCTTCGTATGGTTAGACTTTGATCTCTTTCATGTTTTTTCTTTGTTTTTCTTGTCTAACTCTGTACATGCCCAGCAGTTGGGACTTCTTAGGCCACTTTCAAAGCTCTTCAACGTAAGAAAGCTTCTGGGGGTTTACGCTACTATTTGTTGCATGGAATTTTCATTATCATCTCTGGCAAAAAGCATCTGGATTACCCGTCGAGTGATTTTTACTTGCATCTCCCTCTCCTTGCTCCATACTCCACCCCATAAAGTCAGATAAAGTCATTGAGGTAGGTGTTTCTGCTGCAGAACTTAACATCTCTGATTCTCCCCTGGGGGTTGACATACCACTTAGTGGTTGCTGAGGTGAGGAATCAGCTGAAGGGTTCCATTTTGCAATTGCGAGTGATGGATCTTGTGTGACAGAATCCGCATATAGGACATCCTCAATACGCGACATAACTGTGTTGGCTAGGCTTTCTAGTACCCTTGAATAGCTCTCCAGGACAGCATGTCCCACATCCTGCAGTCAGAAAGTGAACAGTTCATAATTTGTTCAATCAGTATCAGTCTAAGTTTGTATATAGAGCCAGCAAGCTAATTCTTACTCTGTTATATTGGATTTTACTGATCTCAAGGGAAGATTGAGGGATTCCAGGAAATCTGTGTTTTAGGAGGAGTAAGATAGTTTCTGCTCTCTCTTCAAAAAGCTCCCTCTTCTCCAAACTCACAGCCGGAACCCAAGAAGATTTTGCATCTTTTTGGTGCATCTTCCTCTTCCAAATCACAATAGATGCTTCAATTCTGTTCTTAAGGTCAAGGACTTTGTGTTCTGATGACATGTCCATGGTTGAAAGGAATTGTTCAGGATCAAAGAATTCAACTGTGATGTTCTTGTAGATTGAATCACCAAGACTTGATCTACCATTCTAGCAGTAGAGCAGAACCAGGAAATCTTAGAAAGAATCAGTATGTTGAAACCTAAACTTTCCTTCAAAATGTTTCTTCAATGAATGTGTGCTTCTCACCTTGGGAAGAGAGTCGATGTAGTTTTCAGGGACTTCCATTTCTGCTAGTGTTTGGGCGTTGATCGCCATGGATGCTTTGAGTACTTGGTTCACACAATCCTTCTGATATTGTAGCCATCTTCTGGATGCATCTGAGAGGCCCTCGGGTGGAACCTTGATTGTAGGTAGCCACCATTTATCATTCCTCTGGACTCCTTTTTCAGATTCTTCAGCATCTCTCGAGACATACGAAAATTCTTTTGCATCTTTGAAGTTATCTAAGCAGTCCTGTAGATTGTCATTCATTTATCTAGGTATTAAGGTTGATACACTTCATGCAAAATAGTATATTTAAGTAATGTCATAACTAGAGGGCACTGCAGGGTTCTCACAATGAGCATTGCATCAAGCTTCTTTAGAGCAGGGATGTTCATGACCAGATCTTTTCTTTGTTGAGTAACCATTATCTGTCAAAACAGAGATTATATTTCTTATCCTTTACTGTTTCTACTTTGAATCTTGGAGCAAAAATGAAAGGGGTGTGGGGGGAGGACAAGACTGAAATAGGACCTCCATGTTTGTTCCATCTTTTGATTTTTGTTGAGCAGCGACAAACTCAACAATGTAATCAGTGACAGATAAAAGCCAGTCGACTTCTTTTCTCCACCTATCTTTTCTCTTTTGAGACATAGGCTCCAATTTCCATTGTTCCCCGAAAACAGAAGCTATAACATGTTACACACAGAGAGACAACATAGCAAGATTACAAGTTTTTTTGTTTCTCCATCTTTTAAAACTTGATAATTCAAGGAAATAACATAATCAAAATGGTTTGAAGAATTGCATTACCAGCTAGATTGGTAATGGCATTTGATAAAGCCAGAGCTGATGAAACACCTTTTCCTCCTCCTGACATATCCTCCCCTAAAAGCAACTTTGCAAACCTTTCTTTCATCATGTCCATGTCTGAATCCATAACAAGAAGCATTTGCATCAACATTTAACGCCTCATGTTGTTTTATCTACTAATTTAAAGACATAAAAAATGCATATTTCTCTACATATGTAATGTTCTAGAAAACCTGAAGGTTCTTTGTCTTTTTGGGGATTTCCTGCCTTAGTCAAGCTTGAAACAGGTTCAATATCCATCTGTTGATTTTGCAAAGGTGCAGGTGGTATTCCTCCTCCTTGGCTGATGAATTGGACATTGTCAATGTTGTCATCCATGTCCGGTTCGTCATCACTACCACTGTCCCCTCCAATGCTATGTGCCAATCTACTAGGAATCTCAAATATCTTTCTAAAATTGAAAGACCTCGACTTCTGAATCTTGTTTTCTTCGTTTACCATCTTTTTGGCAATTCACTAAGACCAATTGGCGGAGCCAAGAATCCTAACCTGGGGATTTTTTTTTAAAATATACAAGAATCTACACCTACCTTAATGAATTTGTGAACCACCTTTGCTATCCTGATATCAAGGGGATTCAATCAATTTATGAATAATGCGAAAATTTGTTTGTTCCCTATTGTACAATGTTCGACGAATGACATTCAATTGAACCCCTTTGGATCACGTAGCTTCGCCTATTTCCTTAACTATTATAACTAGTTGTACAACCCAACTTTGTTTGCAAAAAAAAAACGTTGCAGTGTTCATGAAATACATGAAAATAGACCTATTGTATATGTCCTTGCTCCTCAAAATGTGAGAAACGGAAAATGAAGAAAACCCCTCCTGTCTTTTAGTTTTTTGGGTCTAAAATGAGAAGCCTATGATGGTGGTGAATAAGTGAAGGGTTTCTTATTTTCCTGAATTTGATGAAAGGATTTGTGTAAACAAGTGAAAGAATAATATGTAGTTCTTGGTTTGTTCAGGAAGAATGTGGTTGAATTTTCACCTTTAGCATAAAGCCCGGGAAAGCATACAATGGACAACTAACTATCTGTTGAGACATTGGCTCCTCATAGTTATAACTCTCACACCACACGGGTGAAAATGGTCTCTCAACACAATACTCTAGTCAACACTTCACATACCCTCTACTGCAAAGGGAACATCCAAGGACATAGTCATATTTATTTGATCAACTCCTATCTAATTAGTTAACAATCTTAGTATATGATCAACAACAATAATCTAGATCATTATAAAACCCTCCCTTTGTGTTGGAAGAATCAAGCTGATGCTGATGTGGCAGCTGTGGTGACGTGGACAGTTAGTTGGTTTAACTATAATTAGTTAAAGTAGTTAGAGTGGAGTAGTGGAAGTTAGTGTATCCTAGCTGGAAATATCTTAGCTAAGAATGTATATGTAATAGCTTAGGCATCAAGCAAATACATTGAATCAATTCATTTTCAGTTACAGAATTCCTCTCTCTAAGATTCATTGTTCTGCGCTAGACTAGAAACCTCCATCTCCTTCATCGTCTGTGAAGCTTCAGTGAAGCTCTAATGGCAGACTAGGAGTAGTTTCTAACATGGTATCAGAGCCTAACAACTTATAATCTACATGATCCTGTCTCAAACACTTCATCACAAAGCTTTGTAAAGCTCATCAATGGCGACTCTTCCACCAGGCTCATCATGGGGAGCAAATCAGCAAAATCGATCAAATGCAGTGGCTACTACAGTCGATAACCTAGGGCACAATCATCCATTGTACCTTCAACCTTCTGACACCTCTGGTACATCTCTAATCTCTATTCAACTTACTGGATCTGAAAATTACTCTGTCTGGAGTAGAGCTATGCGTATAGGCATCATAAGAAGAAATAAAATAGGATTTATTTATGGAACCTGTAAGAAAGAGGATTATTCTGATGATTTAGCAAATCAGTGGGATAGATGCAATGCAATTGTACTCTTATGGCTCATGAACTCAGTGTCAAAGGATCTCCTAAGTGGAGTGGTTTATGCTACTAATGCTAGTGTTGTTTGGACTGATCTAAAAGAGAGATTTGATAAAGTAAATGGATCTAGGATTTTTCACCTACATAGAGAAATTGCAGCTATTAGTCAAGGAACTAGCCCCATTGCTGTGTACTTCTCTAAATTGAGGTTGCTATGGGATGAATTTGAGTGTCTAGTACTACCCCCTGGCTGTGATTATGACAAATCAAGGGGATTCATTGAGCACCTCCAGCTCCTGAAGCTGATGCAGTTTCTCATGGGATTGAATGAGTCCTATGAACAGGCCAGGAGCCAGATCCTCATGATGATACCATTGCCTCAGTCAATAAGGCTTACTCTATGATCATTGAGAGATAAAGTCAAATGTCCATCTCCAGTGTATATGTGTTTGCAGATAGAACTGACTCAACAGCACTAATGACTAAATGAAGGTACAGTCAGAACAATCAGAAACAAAAGAGGAACACAAACATGTGGTGTGATCACTGTGAGATGAAGGGACACACTAGAGATGGCTGTTGGAGGTTACATGGATAACCTGAGGACTTCAAACAGAGAAAGAAAGACTATGGAAGGACTAGCTATCAGAATTCTGGGAAGAGTGCCTCAACGGGAAGAACTTGGAGTCCTAACATAGGGAGTTCCAACTATGTCACCGCCACTAATGATGAACCCAGTACAGTGCCAATGCAGGTTGAAAAAGGAAAAGCTAGTGCAGGACCTGCCTTCTTCACACAAGAACAAGTTCAGCAGATACTGCACATGCTGAGTCAGGGAACAAGTGACAATGCCAGTTCCAATTCAGCAGCTGCAGGTATCACATCTCTTATGTCATCTGTAGGTCCCAACAGATGGGTAATTGATACAGGGGCTACTAATCATATGGTAGCTGATTCCTCTCTACTGAATAAAGTTGAGGTAAAGTCAAACTTAGCAGGGGGGTAAGGTTCACCTCCCTACAGGCACAGTGGTATATATTGCTCACATAGGATCATCCAATATTTTTAAAGATCAAGAAATGACCAATGTTCTGCATATTCCAGACTTCAAGTATAACCTGTTGTCTGTGTCTCAATTGACCAGGGATCTAAACTGCCCAATGACATTCTTTCCTGACCAGGGATCTAGCTCCTCTCAAGCCCTCAAGGAATCACTTCATAATACTATCAATTATGCAAAAGTACAACATGAGGGAAGTTTAATGACTAACTACTATACTTACATCAAGGTTTCTATACCTACTGGGATGGAAAATTTCTAGACATAGATCAGATTGCGACCAATTTCCAGGTTGAATACTAAAGAGATTTTCAAGTTAACAAGTTAGGCAAGGCTTAAGAAAAAAAATGACTTCTGTTTTATAAAAGAATGGACAGAACCTACGTGAACTAATACACAAAAAAAAACTAAACTTGGAGAAATGCACATCACGTCAGACATGACGCCTCATCGAACAAAAACAACTTGAGTAATAATTTAGACATCAATCTTAACAAAAATTCGACGTACAACCATTAAAATTTATCTTTAGCCATCAAACAAAGCTATTTTACCAAAGAGAAGCTTCAGACAACTTATGATTTTGAAGTTAAATCATCTATAAACTAATATTATGACCTTTATGACTTGGCTAAATAAAGATTGACAAACCAACATCCAAGCTAAATCAAGATTTTTGAGAGAAATTAACTTCATGTTACTCTTGACAGACACCATAATTATGATCTTGATAGGATTTAGAGCAAACTATTATGAACCTTTTACTAGGCTTAGCAGAAAATACTTCTATTATTTAGGTGAAATTTGAACCTTAAGAACAGCAAGAAACACTGAAATATATTATGCACCATAGCTACATGAATATTGAATCAATTATTATTGCCCTTTGACAAAGACATGAACTGCTCCTAATACTCACTAAATAACTATGAAACATCCCTGCACCACACTTCCAGAATTGAATAAGAACAAGACGACCTGGTACTTACCCCTTTACAGAGGATAAGCCATCAAGCAAACAGGATGCAACCAACAGAAATTGACAAAGCAGCTCACAGCTACTTGGAAACCAAGACATGAAAAGGAAGTTGATCCCAGGGAAAAACTAGAATTACATAACAAGCACATACCTCAAAAAAACTGATCTGGATCGACATGAATAAGGACTAGGATAATTCTCAACTTGAGCCTTCAAATTTAATCAAAACAACACACTATTCTGGACAAGAGGAAAAGCAGCCTACCAAGATCCTTTACACCACTAAAATAACCTTAAGCTCCATGAAAAATCAATAAAACAGCCCTCTAAACCTACCTGCAGCATACACACACAGAGCTGAGCACTCTTCACACCAACTGAACACACTCACACGCTTGAATTCATCCCTACAGACACACTCTCACTCTCCTCTAGCCTCCTGGAAACTTATGTGGAACTCCCTGAACCTGCAGCATCACATAGGGGCCTGGACCTCTTCCAATCACTGTCCAGAACCTCCAACAAATACCTCCAAGCCATCCCAGACTCCCTCATTGAACTAGAGACCAACTGTAAACCCAAAGACCCCCTAACAGTCTACCAGGATATGAATCAAACATAGGCTGCTCAAAACAAACTGAAACTAGGAAATAATAGGGCTGATACTGAACCTCACAAAACTTGAAGAAACTCATTTCAGATCACTTGAATTATGACAGAGGAAAGACCATAAAATAGAAACTGACAAAGGAAAAACTAATCCTACTGCTATGCTTCACTAGATAGGACTAGGAATGCTATTTAGAACACTAACTCACAATTAGGCGAAGCAATGAGAAGAAACGCTGATTCAAGCCTAGAAGAGCATCTAAATCTCGGTGAAAAAGCAAATCTCAAAAGATACAAGCAATCAAATACGAAATTGGAAAAAAAGAAGAAGGGACAAAGCTAAAAAGGACACCAACCCAGTAGGCTAAACAAACATCTAACCAACAGGGATATTGACATGCTTAAAATTAAACATCTAATTCTAAAAGAATACAGAAACAACCTTTAAATTCCTTTTTTAAACTATCCATCCAGCATTTCATTTTCTTGAAAACAATGCAGCAAACAGGGCTTTCAGTTCATTTACACTTTTAGCAAAGAGTTAATAATTTCACTTGACAAACCAGATTTCAAGAAGATATGACAAATACCTTATATTCAAACCCTGCACAAAAGCAAACTCTATCAGAAAATTCTAAGCCTATGCTATCATTTTATAAACTATCAACATTTAGTTTTAAGTTAAAAATCTTCAAGATCACATAAATTTAGGATCTTTAGCCGAAACAACTTTGTTATAACTTATTAACAACTTAAAATTTCGAAACAGTTTCAGGTTCACACAAATGATCAAATTAATTAATCATACGTTTATTTCTATATACTCAAAATGGACAGGACAAGCTCGAATATGAAAGCAACATTAAACTACCAACATAATCGTTGTCCAGAAATCAGAAACCAACACTAAGAATAGAAGAAAAAAGTTATTACCTTTTGCGGAGCAGTGAAAAGGAGCTAGGATCCGAAGCGATACGCGACTCGACTAAGGTCGACGACTCGAACAAGCTCGATGACTCGAATAATGAAGCGATAACATAAAGCAAGAAATGACAGAAACAGTAACGCGATCAACTAAGCAAAAACTGAGAAAACTTTTGTGTATAATATGTATGCTGCTGTTTTTGTGTTATCAAAACCTAGAACCCCTAGAAAAACTGAAACATTTTCCATTTATACTAAAAAAAAAGGGTTTCTTACCTCTTGTTCCAAAATGAGAAATACCCTTCTCCTTTTTGATCTATTTCTTGTGAGATAAGGGTGAGAAGGGTAAAAATTACACCCTTCTCGTCCTTATCTTCACAGAAATGATCCGAAGGCTCGGGTTGATCGAAATTTCAAATAGACGGACCAGATTACTTGTTCGTTGTACTGGTGAGAGAGGGAAAATGTGGGGGGGGGGGGGGGGGGGGGTTGACACGACCCGAATTCTCGGTTAGGCCGTGCAGGCACCCGACCACCTCCCCTAAACCTGTCAGGCGAACCCTATTGACTGAATCGATATAAATTGTGAAGAATTACCTTGAATGAAAATGAACCAAACTTTAACAACATAAGATAACTCCCAAGGATAGACAAATATACAAGCTGTCTGAACAATACAACTAACTACCCAGAAAACACAGTTTTAAAGGTTTCCAGACCAGACATCTAAGAAGGCCAAAAGATATACACACCTTCCGAAGGAAGCAAAAGTAAGGAAAACTGTAATATCTGAAGTTGGTGGCCGCAATGAACAGGATGGCTCACCATAGACAGCTGAGAACGTACTACTCCTCAATCACGGCGCGACTGGCTGAGTCCTGGAGCAGAATCTGCCGAACGAAAAGAAAACACAAGAACAAATAGGGGGTGAGTCATAAGGACTCGATAAGTGAGGACAAACTAGCAACCTCGAAAAATAGATACGCTAGTTAGGGAATCAGAAGCCATAGCAGTCAACCAGATAAATCATTCACAGATAATTAATGCAATAAATCTATACAGCTAAAAAAAATGCATATAAAGATATGCAGTGATGTATCATGATGCAATGGGGTCACACGTGCCCGAAACCTATCTCCGGTGCGGGACTCTCATCGTCTACCAGGAGATACATACAATAATGATCTTTCACCGGCGCGGGACTCTCATCGACTACCGGGAAGTATATGCAGTAATGACCCTTCACCGGCTCGGGACTCTCATCGATTACCGGGAAGTATATGCAGTAATGATAGCCAGAGTACAATGCTCAGATACTCAATGCAATACCAGCAACAGGACATAACATATAATATACAACGTAAATTCAAGGCTAAGGTGTAATGAGTACGCCTATCGGCAGCTACGCACGTAAGAAACACGTGGCAGAAAATCCACGAGGCCAGGTGCCTCCAAAGAAATGGATATAATCACTTACCATATTCCGAAGCTAGTCCTATTACTCAACCACTGCTTTTTCCTTTGGATTAACTGCCAAACGATCTCTTTCTATTCAATAAGCAGAAAAATTATATCAAATAAAGCTAAAGGCTTCATTCCTTATGTTTTAATGCAATCCAGTTAGGAACCCGATACCCTATTCGCATACGCAATACACAGGCCAGTCCTATGTACATGGTTCAAAGTCCCATAACCAAACCCTAAATAAATTATATTTATATGTTGTCCATAACTCACTGAGTACGAATATATAATCATTTCCATAATCGGTGTCCAATTGACCCTTTAAACTATCAATTTACGTCATTAGGGCGATGTCTAATATCCTTATTTTTACCGTAAAAATATATTCAAACACACGTAATAACCTAAGATAATGAGTTAACATCATTACCTGAAGATTTGGGGTAGAAATTCCACTATTTTTACACTCCTTTTTCCCTTTTTTCCTCTCTCTTTTCTAATTTTTCCGTTCTCTGTGTTTTGTTGTAATGTTTCTGTTTGTATCTAATGTTGCTGCTTTGCTATTTAATCCCTTAGCCACCGACTGATCATTTAATTTATTTTTTATAATAAATTCGCTACGACGATTAAAATTAAAATGGAATCCTAGAGAAGTCGAAATGATCCCAAACTTTTCAAATAAGCTATACAAAATATATCTAACATACTCGCGAAGACGGATCTCAAATCGGACTCCCGAAACTCAAGATACGAATTTAAAGGAAAAAGGTCAAATTATTTAACTTTCGGCATTTTAGCGGAAACTAGCCGAACAACATCGAAATTCACTTTTGAAAAATCACAAAAGTCACAAATAATCATACGAACCTAACGGCACTTTCGAATTTCGAATCGGAGCTCATTCGCCAAAACCGAGCTCAAAATCACTTTTTAATATTTATCGACAATAAAAACTAAAACATTCTTCCGATGCCTACCAAACGAAGTCTGATTTAGCTCAAATTTTATAGACAGGTCCTAATGGACCTTACGAATATTTTAAAATTATCGACATGCCAATCGGAGTCCTAACTTTCGAAACGACTGACCGAGGTCGTTTCGGGGAGGGGGGGGGGACCATGGTACGGATTCTTGGCTGATTCAGATCGATTTTGGAGGGAATGGAATCGGGTAAGGGTTAGGGATTTCGCGGGTTATCGGGTCGGATATTGGGAATGGGTTAAGGGAAATGGGAACTGATGTAGGTAGTGTGTATATATGAACGTATATATGTGTTTGCGTGGGTAGGGTGAATTTTAGGTTATGCATTGCAATTTTGGCCCTTTTTTTAAAAATAAATTACTCAATTCGCTTTTGATTTTCAAAAATTGACCTTGTTACAATAATTCGACATTAATTTAATTTTTTGGGACAAAATTGGGTGTCAACATGGCAACCCAAAGTCATTAACATTGAAGGAGGAGATCTAAACACCCTCTCCTATGATGAACTTCGAGGAGACCTTATTGCTTTTGAGAAAACTCATCTTTAGAGAAACACTCAAACTGTTGAAAAGAAAAAAGAAGTTGCCTTCAATGCTGCTGTTGTTGATTCCATGAGTGAAAATGATGAGATTGTAGAAGAATGGGCTCTCATGTTTAAAAACTTCTCAAATCTGTTGAGAAGAAACAGACAAAGAGGAAAAGTGAGATTCAACTCTCCAAACAACGAGCAAGATAAGAATGATGGTCGCTGCTATGAATGTGGAAAGCATGATCATATTGCAGCAAATTGCAACAGGGCCAAAAAGAAGCAACCAAGAGGCAACTACAAAAAGTCCTTGTCTGCATGGAGCGATGTGGATAATTCAGACAACGACGAAGAAGCAAATCTATGTTTCATGGCTGAGGAAGAGTCAAGCAAGGTAAGTAACTATAATTGTGAAAATTGTAATATTCTTCAAGATGACTTAATTGCTGCCTTAGATGAAATGAAATCTGTCCTACTAGAGTTAGCTAAACTTAAGAAAGAAAAAGAAAATTGTGATCGCAAACTTGATGTATGTGAATTAGAATGTGTTTACCTTCGACAGGAAGTTCAAGAGTTGCAGGTTAAATTAAACAGTACTAGAAAATCAACTAGTCATTTCAGTACGGTTTGATTTGATCGGTTTTCAAATTACTATTGACAACTTAGTTTGAGAGCTTAGAATAAATTGAGTCGAAAAATTATTTTTTCAAAGATCCAAAGGTACATTTGGTAATATGCTTTTTCTTTGTACTTTCAATTTTGTCATAATTTACATGTCAAGAATTAGTGATAAAAGCTACTCCCAATTTGTGTTAAGGTTTTCTAATTTCGAGATTCAAACTTCTTTAGTCTGAAGCAATTTGAATATAAAATCACTAAGTTATTTGAAATTTAAAAACTACGTAAAAAATACTACAAATGATTAATTTACAATTTAAAATATTTATAAAATATATGAAATAATTATATGGTCAAACAAAAATTCCTTTTACTTTCAGAAAAAAAAAAACCATCTTATATTGGTACAGAGGGAGTGTAATTCATTAACAGCCGACAGTGTCTTTAGACTACTAGTACAAAGCCCTTACAAATCAGTAGAAGAAGCTGGTAAGTCATAATCTTATACTAGTAATTGGTAAATACGAGAAGTAGAAAAAGAGGGAAGCTTTAAAGCATTGGCGAATATTCAAGACCAAAGAGGCATTTCCCTATCTGTTTTTTTGACAACGGTGCTATCCGGGTCAATTTACTCCCACCTCGAATAATTCCACGGGGTGTCCCTATCCGTTGCCACAACTATTCATTCATATCTGAAGGTATTTTTTTTTTCAAATTACATGATTATATATATAGTTTCTAATGGTTTGAGTCAAATTGAGTTATTAATAACTTGGGTTTGGTTATTTTCAATTGAATTGAATATGAGAATATCCATGAAACGAAAAAAGATCCATTTTTTGATTCTAAATAAGATGAAATTTTTTTAGTTGATGAACCACCCAGGAATCAAGAATGAAGTTATTGCAGAGAATTGTTTGATAGGGCTTTGGGTAGCCTAACATATGTTATGTATCCCGGGAAACGGGCACATGGCAATTTACTGAATTTCACAGAATTGAAGTAGTGCTGTTGTGTTCATGAAGTTGATACATAGATATCCTTTAACCTATAATATACTTTTCTAGGATTATACCGTTCAAATTGTAGATGGGACAAGTGAGTATTAAGGGAGCGAAATTTTTTTTTAACATATACGCCTATATGATGTTTTAGTATGCCAGTGCAACAGTCTCGTTAGTTCACTGTTAATGTGACACACATGGTGGCTTTGTGTTTGGTTTCCTTGAATGAAGTATAGACTTTTGCGTCGACCTTTCCATCCAGTTTCTCAGGAGATTTTTCCTTTGTACTTAAAGGAGGTGTTTGTCCTGAAGCACTGAATCGTCAAAGTTCAATCCTCTAGCACATTTTAACATTGTTTTGATTGTGCTTCCACCCATACATTCTGGAATACCCTTATAATGAGCTGCCTTATATTACCGCTAACTCTCATAGCATTTTTATTGAATTTGTTTACTTCTGGAAGAAGAAATAGCTACACTTCATTGCTTTTCATTTTATATTCCAATGGCTTGCCTATTTGAGGATAATCTCTTTATTTGTGTCTGCGGGCATCTAGCTGATTCTGTTATACAACATGTGTAGCTTTTGTAGTCTTATTTCTTTCTTAGACATGAAATGATATATTTTTTTAATGGGTGGGGTTTGCCGGGGGGGGGGGGGGGGGGGTTGCGGAGTTAACTAATTAAATGTGGTTCGTATTGTCACAGTCCTCCAGAAGGCAATTAAGAAAGTTGTTTTAGCAATGTGACTGTTTTCATTCATCATTTTTCTGCATTCCCTGTTAGGTGATGGATGATAAAATTGTACCAGAGCTTGCTGTACCTGGAAGTGTTGCCGAGGCATCTTCTTTAGAGAAAGCACTGGTCAAGCTGATAGAACTTGCCAAAGAGGCTGATGGGCGGCTTAATCTGTCATCCAAAAATGTTGTCACCACTATCCTTCATCTCTGCCGGTCTCTGTCATCTTCCTCTTACCGTCATCTCCTTTTATTGTCTCTTAGGGTACTAAGAAACCTATGTGCTGGAGAGATCAAAAATCAGAATGAGTTTCTTGAACAGAGAGGTGTTGAAATAGTCATGGATGTTATTACAGCTGCAGGACTTACTCCTGCTCCTGATTATGCTATTATCCGAGCAGGGATGCAGCTTCTGGGAAACTACTCAGTGGCTGGGGGAGAACATCAGCGTGATGTGTGGTGCCAATTGTTTCCTCATAGGTTCTTGAAGATTGCTGGAGTTAGAAGCAGAGAAGTATCTGATCCTCTGTGTATGGTTATTTACACTTGCTGTGAAGGTACTGCTGGACTGCTAACAGAGTTATGTTCAGAGCAAGGGTTACCCATTCTGGCAGAAATTTTACATACTGCATCAGCAGGTAAAATCCAGTGAATCTGATATATTCAAAACTTTTTTATTTGATAGTTATGGTAAGCTTATGGTTTCATACTCTTGCAGTTGGTCTCAAAGAAGATTGGTTAAAGTTTCTTCTCTCAAAAATTTGCATTGAAGGCTCCTACATTTCATCAATTTTCTTCAAGTTACATTCATATCCTTCCATTGAGAATAATGGTGCCATTACACATGTAGCTGACCAATTTGTTATTGAGCAGCCTTATCTGTTGAGTATCCTTTCAGAAATCTTGAATGAGCAAATAGAGCATATTGTTGTTTCTCATGATTTTGCTTCAAGTATATTTGGGATATTAACGAGTGCTGCTGTGGTCATTGACTTTTCAATAAGAGGGAAAAGTGGTCTTCCGACGGGGTCTGCTCCTATTGATGTTGTAGGATACTCCCTCACCATCATGAGAGATATTTGCGCTTGTGGTCACCTGACAAGCTCTAAGGAGGAAAGTTCAAAGGATGTCGTGGACGTACTAGTGTCCTCTGGCCTTATTGGATTTCTTTTGGACTTGCTTCGAGATCTTGAACCTCCAACAACAATTAGGAAAGCAATGAAGCAGGATCAGATCAAGGATGGAACAATATCTTCTTCATTAAAGTGTTGTCCGTACCAAGGTTTTCGGAGTGATATAGTTGCCATCCTTGGAAATTGCGCTTATAGGAGAAGACACGTCCAAGATGAGATTAGAGATAAAAATGGAATCCTGTTACTGCTACAACAGTGTATTATAGATGAAGATAATCCTTTCTTAAGGGAGTGGGGAATCTGGTGTGTGCGAAACCTATTGGAAGGGAATGCAGAAAATCAAGGGGCTATTGCTGATTTGGAGCTTCAAGGAACTGTGGATGTTCCAGAACTTGGTGGACTTGGGCTTCGAGTAGAAGTTGATCGTGAAACTCGACGTGCAAAGCTTGTAAATGCCCCATGATATGTTTGGAGATGAAAGTAAAACTTGCCGCTTCAGGAGTTGAAAGCTGATTCTTCAGCAGACTTGTTTCTGGTATGGCTTATGATTACATGCTCAGGGATGGTCCTTTAGAGTTATGCATGACTTCTTCGTACTTTGTGTATCTAGTCATAGAAGAAAGAAAAATCAGCACTAAATGTCTTCTGGATTGCTGTGTGTAGTAGCCAGTAGCCAATAGATAACTAAAAGATCATAATACCGAGATTTTAGGACGCTTATGAGGAAGGAGGATTAGTAAATATTTTGCAAGGTCAAATTCCTCAACTGAAGAATATTCATGCTGTGTCGATAAGCATGAAGTAAGAGAACTAAGGGGCATTTATCCTTTTTCAAATCTATTCATTTCATTTATGTGCTTGACACATAGTTTAAGAAAGAAAGAAGATTAAACTTGTGGTCTAATACAAGAGTTAAGCTTCAAAGCGGTATCGTTTCATATCATTAATCCTTTCCTATTAAATATGGGAATAGGGGGAACGGTACAGTAAGCGGAAAAGCTTCAGAGTTAACACCCATTTCCTTGATTTGGTTGACACAAGATTAAGCTTCATAGCTGTGATATTGCAATATGCATCAGTATTCTGTTCCATTTTAAAAAAGAAAAGGTAAGGGGGATTTATTACTTTGCAGTACTCTTAGTTTCGGTGAGTACAAGTATTCTTGTGGAGTGTCGAATTTGATTATCTTTGAATGTAGTTTTGAACTTCTTTTGTTATCCCTAACAATGTAGGCAGAATTATTTATTCCTTATATATTATATCCCCTTTATGCAAGAAGCGAGTTAAATACCACCGATAAGAACTGACGATGTAGTTATTGCCATTCTCATCTTGTGATTAAAATTTGTCAGACATTAAAATTGGGGCAAATGTGGTTCTGCTTTTAAGTCATTGAAGTAGAAGGAATTTCCATTGTTGTTATGTCTGATTTCCTACGTCTTTATGAAAGCGATGTTGGTACATTTCATCTTGGTTCTTTCTTGATATAAATAATTTATTGCTTGGCCACCACAGGGTGGTTCCTTACATTAAAGAAGACACATGGTACATAAATTCAAATATCAAGTTCAAAATAATAATTGTATGTATGGTGAGACAGTAAATTTTGGCTGGCAAGAATGTTTCTTGTCGAGTTAGAATGGGCTTTTGACTTTTGAATTGTTCCTATAGTATCTTTCTTTGCGGCCTGGACTCCTTCGTATGTTCATTCAAACCATGTCTGGTCATCCTATGAAGAATGAAATGTAAGTAAACCTAGTGCTTAATTTTTGTCATATTCCAGGGATGCCTCACCAGCAAGCATGCCTTTCCTACAGGCTACGACTCATCAGCTACACCCCGGCGGCTTTCAGCCATATTAACTAGCCATCAGACCCAGCGGTATAAAAGGAGAGCCGCCCATCAATATCAGATCATCTGATTCTCTACCTAATTGTACTCTTTAAAGCTCTGCTTTTTATAGCTTAATTGAGCGAGTGATATCCAAGATTTAAACTTGATGGGTTCAATATTTATGTTTTTTATCATTGTGCTCATTAGACTAATAAAATTGTGGCTCAGGTCGCATAATGGTCTAAATTTTAGTAATATTTAGATTTATATTTACGCTTTGTGTCGGGATCACCTGGTCAAATGAACCCATTACTATAAAGCTATATCCGCCTCAGCTTGTAGCAACGCCTCCAAGCTCAGCCATTGGGAGCTCACTAATAAGATCATAATCAACAGCTTTATAGTTCTCATTCTCTATCTTCTTTTTATATTTGAAATTATATATTTATGGTACTAGTGCACTTTCTTCATGATTGTTGAATTTCAATTATTGCGAGAAGTCAAATAAGGTGTAAATATCTTTTCTCATCAGGGTAAAACAAGCAGTTCGTAGATATTTTTCTGTACTTTTTACTATTTGTACTAAATTAAACAGAAAGTTCTCGTCATTGAAGTGATTTTACATCATGCTCTTCATGATTTCACTACATTAATGTTGGGCCAACCTTTTTATATATATTTTTTCTCTTATAAACAGAAGATTGTTCAGATGTTTTATAGCTACAAAATTAATGCATTAACACTTTGGTTTACCAACCAAGACATTTAATCTGGCTCTTACATATCGGTGGGAATTGAACAAAAAGTACACAAGAACATGACAATAAAATTATTAATAGAATTGAATATAAATGCTTAGATCTTTGTAGCTCACAATCATACATGCTAAGTGTCACCGACCACCTACGTAACTGTAAGTCAAGAAGAGAAGCAATTTCATTGTAACCTGTAGTTACAATCATTAGACTATAACTCCTATTATTAATAATAAAAATTTACTCGCACCGGTTGTTTATAGCAAATTAAGCATCAAACCATAACAGTTAAAAATGACAATATTTAATTGGATTATGGCCTAAAGACTAGGATTAAAAAATGATTATGGGGCAGAGAACCAAGATAATCCTCCTCAAAAACAGTTCCTCCTAGCACAGAATAATGTTCCAAGTACAAGCAAACAGTTAGACTATACATATATTAAATTAAATCACGGGTATTTACATGGTAGTTTCTTTTTGTATGCAACTGCACAGAGCTTTGTAATACGTAGCATAAGTGCAAGTGTCTCTTTCCAAAGTCTGTGACTTTGAATTTGATCCAATGCCTTCACTTCTTGTCAAAGCTCTAATTAGCTTTAACACACTGCTACTCACATGCATACACCATCTTTTCTCAACCACCACCCACAATTCACATTAAAATCTTTCTCTTTCCTTGTTTTTTTTAATTGAATTTTTAATTTAAAGAAAAGAAATAAACAAGTGAAAATTTCCTCCAATAGTCTAAGTTCTTGAAAATAAAGTAATTGGCATTTTAGTATTGAGGTGTGGACTAAAAGAAAGTCAAGATTCACCAGCTAATCTTAGTATGTGGGATCTGTTTATCATTTTTATAGTTTATTTAACTAAAGATAAGAGGTTAATGTAGGTGAATATTAAAGAGGAGTAGTTAATGTGTTCATGGGTTGTCTTGAATATGTCTACCTGAGAATAGTTTCATCATTTGTCTTAGCTCAGGATTTTCATTTGGGGTTCTTTGTTTATAGCACTTTGGTCCAAATGTGAGAGAATCAGCTTTTGATCAAAAGGGATATTTTGGTTTTACCAAATAAGGCAACAATTCAGGTACTTGATATGTACTTATTACATTTGGATAAAAATGGAGTCTTGTAGTTTGTCATTGAAATGTGAAGCATTCTTGTTCAGATCCATTGCCTTTTACTTTTCACCATTTGTTGCTTTTTTTGTTTTTCATCAGTTAATACTTCACTATTAGGACAATGTCTATAATTTGAATATTTCAAGAGGATATGATATTAATTCGGGATTGGAACATTTGATATTTGTCTAATTATAGACGGCTCCTAATTCTTTATATTTTCTTCTGCTTTCAGTGACTTCAAGCTAAGAAAGACTTCTGTCTGTCTACATCACCCTTTGAAAAGCTTGGTTGAAGATATAGTACTAGTTTATGTGAGTGCATTTGGCAAATACTACTAGTAAATCATCTTTTTCAAGATTTTAAGTCGGTAGCTGACTTGTTCTAGGTGAAAATTTTGTTATTTAGAATATGCCTCAAGACGGCCTGAGATCAGCTGTATACAGATCCTTTGTCACATGTGATGACCCAAAAGGTGTTGTTGAATGTAAGACAATTAGAAAATCTAGGATTGACCATCCAAAGATGGAAAAGAAGGTTGTAAAACAAAGAACAAGCAATCATTTGAGTGTGTCTTCTTCATCAGACAAGGAAGAAGGGAGAGAATATTCCTCATCTTCTTTACAGCTAATGGAAGTGTCCAGAGAAGCTCAGAAACTGAACCAAGTGATTGACTCATGGTCTAAAGGTATGACCTTTGAAAGGCATTCCAAAGATATAGCGAAAGATTTGTTGAAAGGAGCTCTTGATTTACAAGAGTCGTTAGTGGTGCTAGGACAGCTGCAAGAAGCTTCACAACATATGACGAAGTTGAAGAAAAAGCAGAAAGATAAGCCTATGAAAGCTGAATTTGATGGATTAGGCATTGAAAGGACCAAATCTGAAAGGATTTCAGATCACAGGTTTAACAAGCTTGAGTTCCAAAAACCAAGATTTTCTGTTGATGGGGCCAGAGATTGTTTTGATGAGCTCAGAGATGTGATAACAGACAGCTTTGCTAGACAAAATCTGCTGCCACCAAGTCGTGCTTCAGAAAAGTCTCGCTTTGATAGAAGGAAGGTGGAATTATCTCCAGATCTCCCCTTTACCAGCTTCACTAGCTCGAGTGACTCTTCCTTTGAAAAGGCTTGTGTTGGTAGAAGAAAAATGATTGTGTCATCTGATATCCCATCAACTAGCTCGAGTCAGTCCTCCATTGTTCAATCCCAAGAGGTTACCTCTTTTGATTATTCTCCCTCAAAGGTTCTACAGAAGAAGCCCGAAGGGTCAAATTTAATAGCCAGACTAATGGGTCTTGAAGAGATTCCTAGGAAGCCTCAGAACCCAACTATCCAGAAACACTTGGAGAATGACAGGGTTGTCAAGCAGAGGAGACCTATATTTGAAATAGATTTGCCAAAGGCAAAGAAGCCGCCTTGCAGTGCTCAAAAGGTGGATACAAAACGAACATTAGATGAAATAATTGAAACCATGCATTTACAAGGGCTTCTAAGAAGTAAGTCTAACGATAAATCGAATCATGGAACTCATCAATCTAGTGTTTCAGGTTTCTTACAGAAGTTTGTTGATGATTTTCCACCCATTGTGATCATGAAGCCTTTGTATGGTCCGGACTTGCATGCTGAAAGGTTTCCTCCCTGTATCCATGAAGAAAAGCCATCAGACACTATAAACACAATTGGAAAATGGGATGTAAAAGAAAAATGTTCACCTGAAGATCAGAAGGGATCAATGAATTTCACCACATACAGGAAATCGCAGACAGTAAAAGATCAAAATACTAGATTCAGCAAAGAAAAAGAACGCAAGGATCGTGGTGAAGCACCTGCAACAAAGACTCGTGAACTTCTGATTCAGGAAAAACAGCCTGATTCAAAGACTAGAGCTTCTTCTCCTGGCAAGACCCGGCAACCAAAAAAAGAAGCAGTTGAAAAAAGAGTGGAAAGGATTCAACGAGTATCTCCTCCAACGAGAAAAGTTAAAGAAATTAAAAATGCCAATCTCAATGACTCTGCTAAATTACAGGATCAAAGCAAGATGAGTACAATGAAAGTGAAAAAACCCGAGAGAAAGGCACCAGTCGCACAAGCAAAAAGTACTATGTCAGACCCTATTTCGAAGCGCATCACAAGCACTACATCTCATAACTCCAGTAAGAGGAAGAAGAATGTGAAAACTGACAAGTTCGTCAAGAGTTCCCCCTTTGCTATGGTGAGTGCATAGTTATTTTCAAGTCTTTACCTTTCGTCTGGAAGCTATGTTTCTCATCGCACTTGTTACTACTTATTTTCACAGAATTAGGTGACCATATTCTGTAAATATTGGTCCTTCTGTGGAAATTAATTTGGGAAAGGTTTTTTGGTATTGGCCCAGACTAATGGAATGTATTGATACAGGTTGACAACACGGAACACAAGGATGAAAAAATAGAAATGGTGGTGCACGCAGTGGAGGAAGACACCGATATAACCTTAACCAAGGTCTCAGAGGAGCTTCAGTTAGAGGAAGTGGTTGATATCTGTGAGAATCTTGTCACTGGTAAGGCACTTATTTCATATTCCATAATGTTGCCAGTTTCATGCTATCAAATGTCATTTTTGCATCTCTTCTGGTGATTTTAGACACATTTTTGCAAGTATTCATCATATATAGGCTCGCCACGTAACCATTTCCAGGGAATAGCATTAAAAGAAGTTGTTTTCTAGTAACACATTTGACATTTTGTATTTTGAATTTTTTATTATTGTCTTTGAGTTCTGGTTCCAGATTTTGTAAAGAGAGGTAATATTCTGCTAGTGGGACTCTTGTTAAGAAATGTGCAAACAGCAATTGAAGTGGTCTAATGCACTTCAACCTTTTGAAGCTAGACACAAAATGTTATAATATGATTATACTTCCTTAAGGCAAAGCTTGTTAAACGGTAGCCACTGGGTGCTACGTGCACATATGCCTCTTTCATCTTCGATCCAATCTAGAACCATGTGATAAATAGATGAAAATCTGAAAAGCCGCTAACATAGAAGTAGCTATTTCCTAGTCTCAAGCTTCAAAATTCCTTATTTCTCAGAGGAAATAGAAACTGCAAATGACTAGTGATTGATCCAAGGAGATTCTACCTGTTGGCATTGTGGAAATATTCTATTAAAATATGATACTTCTTCTATTGCAGATAATATTTCAAATGGTGAAAGGTTCCCTTGTGAATCTAACGTGTCATCAATCCATTGTGTCAGTGAAATCAAACTAATGGAGCACACTGACTGTAACATCAATCTAGACTTCACTGAGAAGGAAAACTTCAACTCCAGAGTTACCATAAGGTACTTATTGTTGAGCAGTGAATCATTCCTCTGTCAGGCCGAGGAACTTTTTGAAACAGATGCGTGGGAACCTACTGTATGGCAGACAACTAGTGTAGATCATGAAATCCCTGATAGCACTCTCTTACTTGATTGTGCAAATGAATTGTTAGAAAGCAAAAGGTCTCAAGGCGCACTGACAGTTGATCCATTATCACGGAAGGCCATTAGGATCCCAAAAATCTCTGTATCCTTTGATAAGTTGGTAAATGAAATTTGTGATGGGATTGAAGTGTTGAGAAACTACAATAACGCTGCTGAAACTTGTGATGGGGTTGAAGTTATGCGAAACTGCAATAAGGTAGCTGGTAAGACCCTCCCAGTAGATACTCTTTATGCACTGCTAGAAAGAGATCTATGGTACAAGGGAGTGGTCAGCAATGCATGGGATCTCGGTTGGAGAATGGGATTCACTAGCAATGAAGTTGAACAAGTGGTGAATGACATTGAGAAGTATCTTTTAACTGGAGTTATTGATGATTTGTTGACTGAGTCTAGGCAATAGCACTTGTACATATTCAGGTTGGTGATTTAGGTGCTTGGCTTACATAATTTATGTAAATAAGAATATTGTTTCTACAGAAGTTGAAAGGCCTTTAAGAATCTGGGTTTCAGCATAACATAAAGTTGACTAGCTCTTTTTACATGTTGATGCTTAGTTCATCTTGGTTGTACATTTCTTGCTGATATAGTAATTCAGATGTAGTCAATCTAGATATGACTTGTTTGATTGCAATTTCAAAGCTCGATCAGCTTTGTAGAGATTGTTAAATGACGAGAAGCAGCATGCACCACGATCTTTATGCAGAGGCGGAGTTTCTTCAGTAAACACAATTGGATTTGAAATTAAACTTTTGCTGGAATGTCAAAATGCTAGTAGTAGTATTTAGAAGGATGCACTGTTGCAGTTGCACTTTTGGTCCCTTTTAGGCTTTTACGTATAAGGTTCACTCACTCATTAGGATTATCATCAATTAATTATAAAGGTTATTTGACAAATTACCCTGCATATCTTTTTAAACTAACCTTTTTCTCTCCTCAGTCTTTAAAATATTTAAGCGTCACTTATAATGAACCAAATTAGGAAGCTAAAACGACATTAAAATGAACTGAAGGTAGAACTTCAATTGTATGCTTTTGGAGTTGATTCTTGTAAACATAGTTATAGCCAAGATGGACCTCATGCTAAAGAAGCTCAAAAGCACTAACATGAAATGCTATAATACTTGACAAAAAATCCTTCTACAGAAAGTAGATCTACAAAGAGAAATTCAGCTAGTTGCTCCCTTGAAGATGAGAAAATTAAGGGACTCCAAAGAAAAATAAGTAAAAGTTCCCTTGGAGTGAGTGAAGAAACAACCAAAATTTGAGCCCACCACACATTGCCATCCACTCCCATATAGCTTATCAAATTCCTGAGATCAAATACACAATATCAAGATTGAATCCAAGAGAACTAGTAACACTGCATATAGTATATACATATAAAATTGTAAAATACCTTCTTGATATGAGCAGCTATGGAGGTATAGTCATAGACATCATAAAGATCAAGAGCTTCAGAGGCAGAAGCCATAGCATGCATCTGCATCTTCATTGCCATGTCTGTTTCCTTTATCTTGGCTTTACCTTCTAGCATTTCCTTCAATTGATAGTTTTTATTCTATAGGTACTAAAAGGAGGGTGGTGAAGACAAGGAAACTAAAGGTGGAAGAATTCTTGATTTGGAAATCAATAATATAGGACTAGAAATTTCCATGTCTTTTAGAGTTTATAGTTTCGGTTGAACTTTCTTTTTCAACCTTTTCAAATCGTATGGGGAACAATCTCCGAAGCCTTTTAGTGAACAGTTCAACTCGTATGAGAAACATCCAGAGGGCTTCTTTGAAGTTTCACATTGGCACGTATAATCCTAACATTTTTGTTGTTTTCTTCTAGACTCTTGACCTCTACATGATGTGTAACATAGTTAAATTTCTGAATGAAAGGACTCCACACTATTATCTATAAGTTAAGCACCCAACTTATTATGTTAGAATGCCTCTCTTGATTTAAGAATGAGCTATTGTCTCATTATATGATCTTATAAAATTTCTGAGCTAATTTTAAAGTTAAGTTGGGTTTAAGATTAGTTTTTTACATGATATGAAAGTCAACTAATTCGCGTCACAACCACTCACGAGGAGAATAAGAACCCATTCCCACTGTCCAAATTAGCTATAGCAGTTTATTTCCCAATATCTTTACAGCTTGTTTGGATGGTTGTAACTCATGGTATGATATTGTATTGTTATCATGAGTACGATGCTTGTTTTAATTGTTCCTCTAATTAACATCGTATGATATCGTTAAATTCATGGTTATGTAACCATGAAAACTGTCACTTCATGGAACGACCGATTTGGTGGGGGTGCGTCGTTACTTATTTTATCTTACCCATTCCATTTTATCTTTTACCTTATTTTCAATTATTAAACCACGGTAAACAATACAGTCTATTCAAACATTGTACAACACAATATGATACAGTACCATACATACAACACATTATGAAACGATCGGTAACAACCATCCAAACGGAGTGTTAGTTTTCAGCCGACCAGTTATTGTCGGTGTATTGCGGACTTGCGGTCCTTTGCACCTAAACTTTCTTTATTGAGCATTATGTCCAAGACATTTTCATACCTTGCCACTGCAATTTTTTTTTTTTTTTTTTAACCTTTTGTTATATATATATATATACACACACGCAGAGTTAACATCAGGTAGATCGGGCAATTCTTCTTGGACCCTCTACCCCAAACTTAAACTCTTTTCCTTTTTTTTTTTCTTTTTCGCAGTCTGAGAGAGATGGGTGCGTCTGCATTTTTTGGTGGCTATAGGTGGACCGTGTCGGATCTTTTGACCAACTGGAACTGCAACTAAAAGACGGTGAAGACGGTACCATCACCAAAATTCGTCCATATTTCTTTGGCAACACATTTTGTTAAATGATTTTAATTTGACTTGTTCACATGTAAAAGAAGCAACATCTCATATTTAAAGTAAAGAAATGTAATGTCACGGACTGCAAGACTACTTTTCTATCGCGAGGAAATGTGGATTGCACTGCTAGTGAAAGTCCAGAATACAAATTAGATAAGTGTTAAGAAGTTGATCCACATGCTTAAAAGTTACAATGACTGGACATTCGGCCCTGCTAAATCTACTGAAATTGGCAAAAACCTTCAACCACCATCAGATAGCAACTGGAGAATAGCTATGTTAGTCAACTATCAAAAACCAGAAAACAATCACGTCTATGGTCTTTCTGACCTATGCTTTTTAAGTTGTACCTGTTTAAGTATTAGTTTTCAAAAATTCGATGCATCATATTTAAATCAACTCCACAATTGGCAACCATTAACAAGCTTCTTGCTAAATCTGACTTTGATAAAAAAAGAGCTTTCAATCATCTCCCACGAAAGGCTGCTCATCACCTGGTAATGAAAAACACGCATACAAACTCCTCCAGCCCATAAGTAAAGGTACTCAATAGTCAGGAGACAAAAATCAGAAGGCAAATATTGTGCATATGTAACTTGAAGTTTCCAGCAGACTACTATATCAAATAGAAGGTGAAGATTCAGATACCTACTAGTAGTTAATAGTGTCACAGTTCGTCTGGAGGTTTACACACATGTCTAAACCAGATGCCGACTAGCACTTACATGAACGGATAAGTTTTTAACTGCTATCACCATTTGCCTTGCAAAACAAAATTAAAAGTTGAGATACTGCACTATCACTATGTATGTACGGACAAGAGCTAGATTGAAATTGAAGAAGCTTCTCTATTCTTCCTCCCTAATTAAACAACACCACCCCACCTGCAAGAAGATAAAAAATCCATGATGAACAGTGTCAATATCAGTATAAACATGTAAACACATTATCTGTTGAAGATGGAGTTCTAATTGGGAAGTTGGTTCGAGGGGGGGGGGGGGGGGGGGATGGAGCCTTAGTTATACATGAAACCTACCCTCATCAATAGCATTAGGTTGTAATATGTAATGTCAAGAACAACTATTGAAGACACGAGCCAACACCTAAAGCAAGTAACAACAGTAAACACATATGAGAGCTGAAGCTCAAACATTAAAAGAATCATATTGGAAGAGGCAGAGCAGAGCATTGGAGCACATCCATTCTCCTCATCTTACGTTGGATAAAATGAAAATAATGCCGTATCATCTTTTTCCATGTACTAGCTCACCCTCACTCATTGCAGGGGGTACGATTTCTCTTTCTTCAGTATGACAGACAATCACTGCTCTCCACCACCTCTAGTTCCTGATGCAAACTCAGCCATGCCCCTCCGACCCTTTCACCAATATCTTCTACCCCTTCTCCCCTGTCACTTCCCTCTAAAGCTAGCCTTTTGCTAATACTGGGAATTAGTGCGGAACCAGTTAAAGTTGAAAAAGGCCTACAAGTTCTGGCATCTGTTAACTTAGAAGAAGAAACAGAATCCAACCGTGGGGTGGGTAAAATTTCCATCAGATTCTCCCTATATTATGTGCGAAGGCAAAACATATTTTACAGTAGTCCACTAACTCCAATATTTTCCTGTAGCACCAGAATATTAAAATGATATGTCAACCACCAACTCTTTTTATCTCTAATTTCTAACCTAAAAATTAACAATTTCCCAAGCCTAGAGTTTATAGGTCTCCCATAACCACGTTGATCTTAAATTTAGTTTGAAACCTGAAAAACTGCCTATGTAAGATTTACTAAAGGATATCTCAGTCCCGATAAAGGAGGGTGGTGGTAAGTTGAAGGACAGGGTAAAAATAGTATAATTATGACGAATCCTCATAATATGAAGTAGACTTGAATAAAAGCAGAACCGATAAAGAAGATTCATATAGCAGTGCAGTTGATTAGACCATAGAGGGTTCAAAATTTTCTTGAACAAGATAATTTTTTTTTTTTTTTGATAATAAGTACGGGACGAATGTATTTCTCATGGCCAATCCCAAGTAGTAATAGCAGAGACTCTGCTCTACAAGGCGATAGGATATGAGATCGCTCCTCTTTGGACAATAGCAGGATTCTTCCTTTTTCCTAAAGGAAAAACAAAGACTCAACTACTAAAATCAACAAAGTGGGCTTGTTTTCACAAGATAATTTTTACGAAAACGATTTTCAATTGTATACTTGAAAAGTCAACTAGGACATGTAAAAGAGTTGAATAGTTGGAGTTAGTACCATTAATATGAAGTAATAGAGAATAGAGAGAGTCAATGAATCATAGTTTAGACATCCCTCATTAATTTTGAAATGCAGTGGGAACAGACTGAGTCATTTTTCTACTAATGCCAAGGAAACTGAACCATTTAGACAATTTACAGAGATACTATGGGTAGAGACGAGGCACAATTTTTATACTGACATTTGATTAGATAACATGCAACAACCTCAACAAATATAAGATAAAAAAATCTCAACTCCCAAACTTTAGAAGTCACACTGTGATATGCAGCACTGATTCTGCTTAAATTATTAGATAATGCCGTTCAGCAATCACAGTGGGAAAATACTTCAAGATCTTAGAGCTACACTCTTGTGCCACATATCCAGCTTGATACAAAAGTTGCATGCAATTTTAAAGATTGATCATATAAAATGCATACAAAGTCTCAATCGCCAAGGATAAACAACGAAGAAATGCAGATTAAAATGAAATGGGATGCAGTTACCTCCATCCTTGAATCTTAAACTTCACTCTAGTTGCTTTTGATGTTCCAAGTGGAACTTGTCTCTTTTCTCAACTTTTTGGCTGCATTTTCTTCATTTGGCTCTATCTTCTTCTTTGCCTTTTCATTGCTGCCACCATATAAAGGAACAAGAGTTTCCAAACAGACAAAGGACTTGAAATAGTCCAATCCAACATTAATTTTAACAGGTCTGAGTGATTTCTTTATAAGACTATACCACATGAACTTTTCATTATCTATTTCCAGAAGTACTTCTCCGGCACTATGTAGATATGCTATTGGCTTCACAAAATTGAAATGTTGAGGACCATTTAATTGTTTAACTGAAAACATTTTTACCCAATGCTGTCCACAGTCCTTCGTTCCCCATATGTCGACATGACTAAGATAATCCATAATATCAGCTTCATCATCTTCATAACTACAAAGCAAACAAAGGCATCCGTCCCCCAACAGAGCCAAATTCAACTGCATTGGATCATTCAACTTATCTGGAAAAGGCAGCGGATCGAATCTCTCACTTCCTAGATCAAAACGTATAAGAAACAACATATCGCCTGGAAAGGGAGGACGTCCCTCACATGCAAGCCAATACAATGCACCTCCAGCAAACATGCCATCTTCCTCTCTAACCAACCAATACGGACAATCCTGAACAACTTTCCTCCATAAATCCAACTTCAAACTATAAGCCATTATCTCGGAAATTAACGAAGATCGATTATCATCGTAATGGTACCATTGGGAAATTTTAACCGCCTTATAATCATGAGCAGTCCTATCAAGCCCGAAACCACCACAAATTTGGGCCTCCTTAGCAGGCGGCCCCTGTGGAGGGTTACTATGGCAAACAGGTAATTTCCAAAACATCCTAGTTGATGGATTCCATAAACCATAGTCCCCGTCCATAGAAATGTCATTGCTCTCCCATCTTTTATTACAAATCAGAACCAAACCATGGTAAGAACCAAGTACCTGAGTTACGCCATTGGGCTGTTGCTGCTTCAGTGGGTGGTCAAGTTCTTCTAGTTGGATTAAGTTAGCGGAGCTGAGTGAACTGAAATCGATGGAGAGAGACTTGGTAGGTGAATTTGAATTAAAGAGAAAGTTGTGACCCATGATAATAAGTTTGAAATCTGAATTGGGGTATCGCTGTCGCTTGAAGTGGGCTTGTATGAAGGTTGGGCTGTGGATAAGGGAATTCCATGATTCAGAAACGCACCTGAATCTTAACAGTGGTTTCACTGGCAATCGTGAGAGGATATCGTATAGTAATTCAGGGGGAATGTGTGACATTGTTAGCCCAATCAAAAGAATGAATATTCAGTTAGGGTTTTGCAAATGTAATAAACTGACAATTTGAATTTGTATCTGTAACTTCAGTGGGTGAACTCACGTGTTAATTAAGTATGTCTTTGCCCCCACAAATCAGCATTTGTTCTTCAGTTCCCTGCAATTATAAAAATGAGATTTGAATGGGTGTTGAAACCCAACTGCTATTATCAAATTAAAACTTTTACTGCGAAATGGAATTTACATTTGAAGATAGCTATTTACAGATAGTTTATCGCAGCAGGTAAATATTTCCTCGTATATTCATGTTTGCTACTAATTTCAATTATACACTGGACATAATTTTCAAAGATACAAGTAAAAGACAAGTTCTATTATTTTGATGCCTTTTCTTTATTTGGTAAAATTCCACCTCAAATAAAGTAGAAGACACAATTATTTTTAACCAAAAACAAAAGGAAATTGAAGTAAGATAGCTAGAACCAAGAAACAAAATCAAGAACCATAAATAGATTTCCCATGAACAGAATATTCAGTTACAAAGATTTTAATTTTTCACACCAACAGAAAAGAAGAAAGAAATCGTGCATAGTGGAAACTTAAAAATTAATAGAAGAACAAAGAGGGGAGAGCAAGAGACCTGCAATTGTCCATGTTCATGTTTCACACTAAAATCTAGTAACATTTTTATGCCATAAATTGGGTTTCAAAAAGAAGTGATTTAAGTGCACTCTGAACTCTACGAGATTGTTTGGTTGGCGGGACTAAAAATAGGATATCATAAATTTGGGATTAAATTTATATTGGAATTATAATTCCGAGATTAGTACTCCCACATCTTCTATGGGATAAGATAGTACTATATTTGTGGTATAAAATCTATCTTGGATTAGTTAATCCCACAAACCAAACGTGACATAACTGTAATTCAAAAGTTAAGCAAGGGATTGTTAATCAAATCCCACAAACCAAACGAACCCTAAGTAGCAAAGCAAGTTGTCCGGGGATTAACAACCTCTTAATCAAATCCCACAAACCAAATGAACCCTAAGTAGCAAAGCAAGTGGGGATTAACAACCACTGAAATTGTTAATCAAATCCCACAAATTAAACGAACCCTAAGTAGCAAAGCAAGTCGTCCGAGGATTAACAACCTCTGGAATTGTTAATCAAATCCCACAAACCAAATGAACCCTAAGTAGCAAAGCAAGTTGTCCAGGGATTAACAACCTCTGGAATTGTTAATCTATCTCTTATATGGGATAACTAATATCACCTTTTAGTATTAAATTTGTATCAGTATTAGCATAACTAAACATGAAATATATATAATCCCAAATTTTATTTCGAAATTATGATTCCAATAAAGAAAAAAATTATTTAGAGAATTAATAAAAGAGGCTTTTAAAAGCAGTCCGATGCACAAAACATCCCGCATTCATGCGGAATTGGAGGAAGGGCCACACTACAAGAGGTGTGACGTATGCAGTCTAACCTGAAAATCAATGACTGTTTCTACGGCTTGAATCTAAGTCACGCGAAAATAACTTTACCAGATGCTCTTAGAGAATTTAGGTACACAGCCTAATGAAAGAGGCTTTTCAGCTTTCAAAACTGAAAAAGACGTGGGAGGAGGTGTAATTAAGAGGTGCAAAAGATGTTAAAATTATTCATTGATGGTTTTTTATTTGGTGAACTAAAGTGATAATTGGGTGAATATTTGTGGGTTCTAAATTTATGTCTTACTTTGCAGAGAATAATAAATGACATGCGTTGCAAGAGTCAATCTCACAATTTCATCTTACAACATTGGATATTTGTATGGATCCTACATGGAAATCGAATAGTAGAGGTGAGTTTACCCTTAATAGTTGAGAAATTTGCATCTTGGTAAACATATTATCTGACTCAGATACACCCTCCCCCTCCCCACAAATGCAGATGGAGAACAAATCCCAGTCTCATCGTCAAATTTAGCTATCACGTTTTTTTTTTTCTTTTTTTTTTTTTTTGCAAGATTAAAGTTTAATTTTCTTCTAGACTATTGACCTCTGCATGATGGAAAACATAGTTAAAATGACTACACACCATTATCTATAGGTTATAAATACCCTAACTTACGTTAGAATGCCTCACTTGATTAGGTCTACGAATAATTTTTTACATGATGCTATAGTCAGACTAATTCGCATCAAAACCATACTCAGGGGAATAAGAAAATAAGAACCCATTCCCGCTGTGCAAATTAGCTATAGCTGTTTATTTTCAAAGACTTTTTGTTTTCAGCCGACCAGTTACAGTCGGTGTGTTGCGGCTTTGCGGTCCTTTGCACCTAAACTTTCTTTATTGAGCATTATGTCCAAGACATTTACATATTTGCCTTACCACTCCAAAATTTAATCGTCAAAATCCAACAAAAATGCTTTTATTATGACAACAGTACTTTTGCATAAATTGGAGGGGAACCCCTTTTTTTTTTTTTTTTTTTTTTTTTTTTAAGTACCTTTTGAATTTACAAACTATATGTATATCAGGTAGATCAATGTACTTTTAACATGTATGTCATATTACATGATGGGGCAAATATTTCTTGAACCCGGTCTCTACCCAAGACTTAAAACTCTTTCTCTGTTTTCCTTTTTCGCAGTCTGAGAGAGATGAGTGCGTGTGGACTTTTCGTGGCTATAGGTGGACCGGTGTCAGATCTTTTGACCTATTGGAAACACTAGTAAAACACGGTGGAGATAACACCATCACCTAAATTCATCCATATTTCTTTAGCAATACATGCAGAGTTTTGTTAAATGATTTTGATTCCACATGGCGACAACATTAGGAGGACTAAGATTTTATGACCTCTATTTTTTAAATTTGACTTGTCATGTCTATCACATGTAAAAGAAGCAACATCTCATGTTTAAAGTCAAGAGATGTAATGTCACCGACCGCAAGACTCCTCTTCTATCGCGAGGAATGTGGATAGCACTGCTAGTGAAAGTCCAGAATACAAATTAGATAGTGTTAAGAAGTTGATCCACATGCTTAAAAGTTACAATGACTGGACACTTGGCACTGCAAAATCTACTGAAATTGGCAAAAACCTTCAACAACCATCAAATAGCAACTGGAGAATAGCTATGTTAGTCAACTATCAAAAACCAGAAAACAATCACGTATATGGTCTTTCTGACCTATACTTTCGATATTTAAATCAGCCTCATGCTAATCAGGCTTTAATCAACCTATGGGTTCATTCACAATTGGCAACCATTCTGAAGCTTCTTGCTAATCAGGCTTTAATCAAAATTAATCGAAAAAGAGCTTTCAATCATATCCCACGAAAGGCTGCTCATCACCCCTAATTTCCAATAGTAATGAAACACACGCATACACACTAAAAAAAAGAGGTTCTCAAAACTCAGGAGACAAAAATCAGAAGGCAAATATTGGGCATATGTAACTTGGAAGTTTCCTGCAGACAACTATATCAAATAGAATGTGAAGATTCAGATACGTACTACTTAATAGTTTCAACATTCGTCTGGTGGCTCACACACATGTCTAAACCAGATGGCCGACTAGCACTTACATGAACAGATAAGTTTTCAACTGCTCTCACCATTTGTCTTGCAAAACAAAATTGAATATTGAGATACTGCACTATCACTATATATGTAAAGACCAGAGCTAGAGTGAAAATGAAGAAGCTTCTCTTTTCTTCCTCTCTAATTAAACAACACCACTCCACCTGCAAGGAAATAAAAAAAATCCATGAGGAACGGTGTCAATATCAGTATAAACATGTAAGCTCAATATCTGTTGAAGATGGAGTATTAATTGGGAAGTTGGTTAAGGATGGAGGGGGAGGAATGGAGCCTTAGTTATACCTGAAACCTGCCTTCATCAATAGCATTAGGTTGTAAGATGTAATGTGAAGAACAAAATTGAAGACACGAGCTAACGCCTAAATCAACACATACGAGAGCTGAAGCTCAAACATTAAAGGAACCATATTGGAAGAGGCAAACCAGAGCATTGGAGCACATCTATTCTCCTCATCTTACATTGATAAATTGAAAATAATGCAGTATCATATTTTTCCATGTATTAGCTCATCCCTCACTCATTGCAGGGGGTACGACTTCTCTCTCTTCAGTATGACAGAAAATCACTGCTCTCCACCACCTCTAGTTCCTGATGCAAACTCAGCCATGCCCCTCCGACCCCATCACCAATATCTTCTACCCCTTTTCCCCTGTCACTTCCCTCCAGAACTAGCCTTTTGCTTACAATTAAAGTTGAAAAAGGCCTACTAGTATTGGCATCTGTTAACTTTGAAGAATAAAAAGAATCCACCGTAGAGTGGGCGATATTCCATCGGATTATCCCAATATTTTGTGCGAAGGTAGTCCACTGTTTTCAATATTTTGCTATAGGCATATAGCACCACAATACTTAAATGATATGTCAACCACCAACTCTCTTTTTTCTCATTTATAACCTTAAAAGTAAACGATTTCCCAAACCTAGAGTATATAAGCCTCCCATAACCACGTTGATCTTGAATTTAGTTTAAAACCTGAAAAACTACCTATGTTACATCTACTGAAGGATATCTCAGTCCTGATAAAGGAGGGTGGCGGTAAGTTAAAGGACAATGTAAAAATAGTATAATTAAGATGAATCCTCATAATATGAAGTAGACTTGAATAAAAGCAGAACGGAGAAAGAAGATTCATATAGCTGTGTAGTTGATCAGACTATAGAGGGTTCATAATTTTCTTGAACAAGGTAATTTTACAAAAACGCTTTTCACAATTGTATATTTGAAAAGTCATCTTGGAAATGAAAAAGGAATTCGAATCGATGGAGTTAGTACCATTAACATGAAGTGATAGAGAACAGACAGAGAGAGTCAATGATTCATAGTTTAGACATCTCTCGTTAATTTTGAAATGCAGTGTGGAACAGACTCAGCCATTTTTCTACCAAGACCAAGGATAGTGACAATTTACAGATATAGTCTGGGTAGAGATGAGGCACAACTTTTATACTGATATTTGACTAGATAACATGAAACAACCTCAACAAAGATAAAAAATCTCAAACTCCCAAACTTTAGAAGTCACACTGTGATATGCAGCACTGATTCTCCTGAAGGCTATCAATGAAATCATTACACAATGTCGTTCAGCTATCACAGTGGGAAAGTAGTCCAGGATTTTAGAGCTACACTCTTGTGCCGCATATCCAGCTTGATACAAAAATTGTATGCAATTTTAAAGATTGATTGTATAAAATGCATACTAAGTCTCACTTGCCAAGGATAAACAACGAAGAAATGCAAAAAATTAAAAAAAGAATGCAGTTACCTCCATCCTTGAATCACCGACTTCATATGGCTACCTTTTTTTCATCTGGCTCTATCTTCTACTTCTTTGAGTTTTCATTGCTGCCACCAAATAAAGGGACAAGAGTTTCCAAACAGACAAAGGATTTGAAATAGTCCAATCCAACATTAATTTTAACAGGTCTGAGAGATTTCTTTGTAAGACTATACCACATGAACTTTTTATGATCTATTTCCAGAAGTACTTCTCCGGTACTTTGTAGACATGCTATTGGCTTCACAAAATCGAAATGTTGAGGACCATCTAACTGTTTAACTGAAAACAATTTCACCCAATTCTGTCCACAGTCCTTCGTCCCCCATATGTCGACATGACTAAGATAATCCATCTCATCAGCTCCGTCATCTTTGTAACTACCAAGCAAACAAAGCCCTCCGTCCACAAACACAGCCAAATTCAACTGCATTGGACCATCCAACTCATCTGGTAAAGGCAGCGAATCGAATCTCTCATTTCCAAGATCAAAACGTATAAGTAACAACAAATCGCCTGGAAAGGGAGGATGTCCCATACATGCAAGCCAATACAATGCACCTTCAGCAAACATGCCATGTTCCTCTTTAAACAACCAGTATGGACAATCCTGAACAACTTTCCTCCATAAATCCAACTTCAAACTATAAACCATTGTCTCAGAAGCTAAAGAAAATCGATCTTGATCATCGAGGTAGCACCTTTGGGATATTTTTACCAACTTATAATCAAGACCAATCCTATCATGCCCAAAACCACTATTAATTTGGGCCGCATATGGATGCAGTCCTTGCGGAGGGTTACCCGGGTTACTATGGCAAACAGGTAATTTCCTAAACATCCTAGTTGTTGGGTTCCATAAAGCATAGTCCCCGTCCATAGAAATGCAATTGTTCTCCCATCTTTTATTACAAATCAGAACCAAACCATGGCAAGAACCAAGTACCTGAGTTACGCGTTGGGGTGTTGCATCTTCAGTGGGTGGTCAAGTTCTTCTAGTTGGATTGAGCTGAGTGAAGTGAAATCAATGGAGAGAGACCTTGAGGGTGAATTTGAATTTGAATTTGAATTAAAGGGAAAGTTGTGACCCATGACAATAAGTTTTGAGGTGTGTGGGTTGAAGTGGGCTTGAATGAAGGTTGGGCTGTGGATAAGGGAATTCCATGATTCAGAAACGCACCTGAACCTTAACAGTGGTTTCACTGGCAATCGTGAGAGTATATCGTATAGTATTTCAGGAGGAATGTGCACCATTGTGAAATCAGTAGGGTTTTGGGAATTGCAATTTCGTGAAAAGAGAAGAAGATATTGAGGCGGTTGTAACTGAAAATGAAATTAGTTCACACTTCACACTACTCTGTTATATAACTGTATTTGGTTGTTAATTGTATAATGTCACAGTTTCTGGTATTTATTTGGAATTCATGACTTGTGGGGGAATGTGTGACATTGTTAATTAGCCCAATGAAAACAACCAGTTAAGAGGGTTTTGCAAATGCTTAACTGGGCAGCTCAATTTGTAACAAACTGACAATTTTACCTATTGCAGTTTGTTTTATTTTTCCCAAGTCATTGTCAGTTAATTTTTGCTCCCAAAACTTCATTTTTCTGACTAGTTTTTGCACGGCATTTTCATGGTTGCCTTGTCACTCAAAATTTTATTTTCAATGTATTTTGGCCTTGGCATGACATGCCAATTTTGTGATTTATGACTTGTATCTTGTCATGTGAAGTCGAGAAATATAACTTGAGGGGTTGTGGATACTGCATGTGAAAGTTAGGGATACCAATTAGACTGTTTGTAGTGAAGTCGTTAAATGACAGGAGACTAGGCCCTCCAAGAGCTTCCATCAACCATCGAAAAGCAATATTCATGTCTCTCCCATATCAGAAGACAAAATATTCATCATACATAACCTGAAGTTTCCAGCAGCTTACTGTATCAAAGAGTAGGTGAAGATTCAGATAACTATACTAGTAGTTAATAGTACCACACTTCATCTAGATGTTTACAAACAAGTCTAAACTCAATCTAATCATCATAATTATAGGGATTATTGACAACTTTTAATTTATTGTAATAGCTTACATTTAGGAGCAATATTAGGTGATTCACTTGTATATAAACTGTATGCTACTGCTGCGAAATACAAGAAGAGTTCTTCTGTGTTTATTACCTTTCTTCTCCAAATTTACATGGTATCAGAACAAGATTTCTGAAACCTTTGATTTTGTTTCTTGATATGGCTGGGAATGGAAAGGAAATCGGCAAAACCACAATTGATACTTCATCTCCTTATTACCTTCATCATCAGATTACCCTGGCCTAATTTTTGTGACACACCCTCTAAGTGAAAATGGAGACAATTAATTCACTTGGAGACAGTAGTTTCATGAACGCTCTCCATTCCAAAAACAAAGCAGGTTTTGTGAATGGAATGATTTTTTTTTTTTTTTTTTTGAATGGAATGATTGAAAAACCAGATGATGCCTCTTCCGATTTTCAGGCATGGATCCAGTGCAACGCTGTGGTCCTTGCGTAGCTCACAAATGCACTTGCAAAGGAACTTCAAGGGAATGCTACACATGCTGAAACAACAAGAGAAGTGTGGAAAGATTTAGAAGAAAGATTTACTCAAGGAATTGCTCCAAGAGTTTATGAGCTGAACCGTACCATATCTCTTTTGCAGCAAGAGAAGGCTTCAGTTACATCATACTATGGCAAGTTGAAGAGTGTTTGGGGAGAATTGCAGGGAATGAATCCCATGCCAATATGTAGCTGTGGTTGTACTTGTGGTGCAATGAGGAAAATGCAGATTATGCTAGAAGAAGAGAGAGTTTTTGACTTTCTGATGGGACTTGATGCGGCATATACTACAGTGTGATCTCAAATATTGAGCATCGATCCTTTACCGAATATTAGAAGGGTCTATGTTATTGCTGCACAAGAAGAGAAAACGCTCAATTGCAGCAAATCGACCCCCAACATTGCCAGAAAAGCTGATTTGCAGATGAAAGGAGAGGACAATAGAAGGCGCAACCAATTTCCACCTTGTACACGCTGTGGGAAAACAAATCATCGCCAAGAGTATTGCTTCGAAGTGGTTGGATATCCATTAGATTGGCGCAAACCTGGAAAAGGAAATGAGAGACAAAATAGCTCGCGGGCATATCATAAACAAGCCAACTCTTCAATGCTGCATGTACCGCAACAATGGATGGAGAAAACTTGTTGATTCCGGGATTAACACCTTCCCAACAACGACAGTTGATGGCTTTGTTGAATGGACCAGAAGCTTCAGGAGGTAACCCATCCGCAAATATGGCAACATCAAATTTCTCGGGTTCAATAAAGTTTTAACATTGGCACGTATACTCCTGACATCATGTCTAACAAAAATGGTTTAACTATGAAATCAGTACTCTTGCATAATTTGGACGGGACCCTTTATTAACCTTTTGGATTTACTATAAAATTAAACTATATACGTTTGACAATGTAAAATACGATCAGGTAGATCAATGTACTTTTTATAGATTATGTCATATTACAATATCGTACAAATAATTCTTGGACTATCTCCTCTAGATAAAAACTTTTAAACTTTGTAAGTGGTACCTGTTTAAACACTAATTTTCCATCAAAATTTGACACGCCATATTTAATTCAACTTCTCGTTATGACTCTATCAAGCTTCTCACTAAATCTGACTTTTACTTGAAATTAATCAAAAGGGAGCATTCAATCATCTCCCATGAAAGGCTACTTATCACCCCTATTTCCAATAGTAATGAAAGAGGATCTCTCAAAAGAATCACAAACTCAGGAAACAAAATTCAGAAGGCAAAATGTTGGTAATATGTAACCTGATGTTTCCAGCAGACTACTATATCGGATAGCAGGTGAAGATTCAAATACCTACTAGTACTAGTTAATAGTGCCACATGACTAAACCAGATGGCACAATAGCAGTTGACATTAATGCATAAGTTTCCAGTTGCTATCACCATTTGTCTTGCAAAAACAAAATTGAAAATTCAGATACTGCACTGTCACTATGCATGTACGGACAAGAGCCAGAGTGGAAATGCAGAAGCTCCTCTAGTCTTCCTCCCTATTTAAACTGAACAAGAATCCATCCTGCAAGGAAAAAAAAAACAGTTCTTGATGAACAGTGTCACTAGATCACTATAAAAATGTAAACTCAATATTCTGTAGAAAATGAGACCTTTAATTGGGAAGTGGGTTAGGGTGGACTAGGAGGAATGAGGCCTTAATTATACATGAAACCAACCTTCATCAATAGCATTAGGTTTTAATGTAATCTGAAGAACAAAATTGAAGACATGAGCTAATGCATAAAGCAAGTAACAACATTAGACACATACGAGAGCGGAAGCTCAAATATTGAAGGAGCCATATTGGAAGATGTAGCAAGCAGGCCTTGGGGGGTGCCCAGTATAAAACTTTCAAGTGATGCTATTCACATCCATTTTCCTCATCTTATAGTTGGATAATGCCCTATCATCTTTTCCCATATATTAGCTCACCCCTCACTCATTGAAGGGGGTGCAACTCCTCTCTCCAGTATGATAGAGACAATCACTGCTCTCCACCACCAGTAGTTCCTGATGCAAACTCAGCCACGCCCCTCAGACCCCTTCACCAATATCTTCTACCCACTTGCGGATGCAATTGGAGGTCCCATTCTCTCCCTTTTCCCTGTCACAGTGTCACTTCCTTCCAAAGCTAGCCTTTTGCTTATAATGGGAACTAGTGAGGAACCAGTTAAAGTTGAAAAAGGTCTACTAGTTTTGGAATCTGTTAAACTTTGAAGAACCAGAATCCACCATGCAGTGGACAAAATTTCCATCAGACTATCCCTATATTATGTGAAAAGGAAAAACAACTTTTGCAGTAGTCCACTAATTCCAATATTTTCCTATAGCACCATAATACTCGAATGATATGTCAACCACCAACTCTGTTTATCTCTCTCTTTTTTTTTTCTTTTTTCTTTTGGTAAAAACTGTAAAAATTACCATTAACAACCAAAAAACTTACACCTGTTTACTCTCATTTATAACCTAAATATTTAACAATTTCCCAAGCCTAATTTATAGGTCTCCCATAACCACGTTGATCTTGAATTTTGTTTAAAACCTGAAAAACTACCTATGTCAGATCTACTAAAGGATATCTCAGTCCTGATAAAGGAGGGTGGCGGTAAGTTAAAGGACAAGGTAAAAATAGTATAATTATGACGAATCGTCATAATATGAAGTAGACTTGAATAAAAGCAGAACGGATAAAGAAGATTCATATAACTGTGTAGTTGATCAGACCATAGAGGGTTCATAGTTTTCTTTAACAAGGTAGTTTTTACGAAAGCGCTTTTCACAATTGTATATTTGAAAAGTCATCTTGGACATGAAAAAGAATTTGAATAGATGGAGTTAGTACCATTAACATGAAGTAATAGAGAACAAACAGAGAGAGTCAATGAGTCATAGTTTAGACATCTCTCGATAATTTTGAAATGCAGTGTGGAACAGATTGAGTCATTTTTCTACTAAGACCAAGAATACTGAAGTACTGAACCATTTAGACAATTTACGGATATACTCTGGGTAGCAATGAGGCACAACTTTTATACTGACATTTGACTAGATAACATGAAACAACCTCAACAAAGATTAAAAAAAAATTTCAACTCCCAAACTTTAGAAGTCACACTGTGATATTCAGCACGGATTCTCCTGAAGGCTATCAATGAAATCATTACACAATGTCGTTCAGCTATCACAAGTGGGAAAATAGTCCAAGATTTTAGAGCTACACTTTTGTGCCGCATATCCAGCTTGATAAAAAAATTTTATGCAATTGTAAAGATTGACGGTATAAAATGCATACTATTAAGTCGCAATTGCCAAGGATAAACAATGAAGAGAAGCAGATAAAAATGAAAATGGGATGCAGTTACCTCCATCCGAACCTTAAACTTCACTCTAGTTGCTTTTGATGTTCCAACTGGAACTCGTCTCTTTTCTCAAATTTTTTGGCTATGCTTTCTTCATTTGGCTCTATCTTCTTCTTCTTTGCCTTTTCATTGCCGCCACTATATAAAGGAACAAGAGTTTCCAAACAGACAAAGGATTTGAAATAGTCCAATCCAACATTAATTTTAACAGGTCTGAGTGATTTCTTAATAAGACTATACCACATGAACTTTTTATGATCTATTTCCAGAAGTACTTCTCTGGTACTTTGTAGACATGCTATTGGCTTCACAAAATTGAAATGTTGAGGACCATTTAACTGTTTAACTGAAAACAATTTCACCCAATGCTGTCCACAGTCCTTCGTCCCCCATATGTCGACATGACTAATATAATCCATCTCAGCAGCTTCACCATCTTCGTAACTACAAAGCAAAGAAAGGCATCCGTCCCCCAACACAGCCAAATTAAACTGCACTGGATCATTCAACTTATCTGGAAAAGGCAGCGGGTCAAATCTCTCACTTCCAAGATCGAAACGTACAAGAAACAAAAAATCGCCTGGATAGGGAGGACGTCCCTCGCATGCAAACCAATACAATGCACCTCCAGCAAACATGCCAGTTTCCTCTTTAACCAACCAGCATGGAAAATCCTGGACAACTTTCCTCCATAAATCTGACTTCAAACTATAAACCATTGTCTCAGAAACTAAGGTAGATTGATTATCATCGTAATGGAACCATTGGGATATTTTAACCGCCTTATAATCATGAGCAATCATATCATGCCCGAAACCAGCACGAATTTGGGCATCCTTGGCAGGCGGTCCCTGTGGAGGGTTACTATGGCAAATAGGTAATTTCTTAAACGCCCTAGTTGTTGGGTTCCATAAAGCATAGTCCCCGTCCATAGAAATGCAATTGTTCTCCCATCTGTTATTAGAAATCAGAACCAAACCATGGCAAGAACCAAGTATCTTAGTTACGTCGCTGGGCTGTTGCTTCAGGGGGGGTTCAAGTTCTTCTAGTTGGATTGAGTTACCACAGCTGAGTGAATTGAAATCAATGGAGAGAGACCTTGTGGGTGAATTTGAATTTGAATAAACGGAAAATCTGTGAGTAGTGATAATAAGTTTTAACATCTGTCGCTTGAAGTGGGCTTGAATAAAGGTTGGGCTGTGGATAAGGGAATTCCATGATTGAGAAACGCACCTGAACCTTAACAGTGGTTTCACTGGCAATCGTGAGAGGATATCGGATAGTAATTCAGGAGGAATGTGTGACATTGTTAGCCCAATCAAAATATTCAGTTAGGGTTTTGCAAATGTGTTAATTGGTGCTTAAGAGGGAATTAAGTACGTCAGGCATCAGCATTTGTTCTTCAGTTCCCTGCAATTATAAAAATGAGATTTGAGTAAACAATTGAATGGGTGTTGAAACCTAACTGCTATTATCAAATTAAATCTTTTTCCCCAAAACCAAAGGAAAATGAAGTAAGATAGAACCAAGAAACAAAATCAAGAAGTATAAATAGATTTAAAGAGTTTTATGTTTCACGCCAAAAGAAAAGATGAAATAAATCGTGCATAGTGGAAAGTTAAAGTAAAGAAGAACAAAGAGGGGAGAGCAAGAGACCTGCAATTGTCCATGTTCATGTTTCACACCAAAATCGTAACAAAGTGCACTCTAAACTCTAAACCAGTAGCCGTTAAAATTATGAAAGAGGCTTTTGATCTTTCAAAGCTGAAAAGGACGTGGGAGGAGCCGAGGTGGTGTAATTAAGAGGTGTATAAAATTATCCATGGAAGCTTCTTTAATTTATTTGGTGAACTCACGTGTTAAATGGGTCAACGTCAATTTCTGAATTCCAAATTTATCGGGTAGAATTGTATTCGTGTGACCTAACGGGTTTAAGCTGTGGAAACAGCTATTGATGTTTGCATCAGGAAAGACTGCGTACACCACACCCCTTTGAAATACGGCCCATCCCCAGACCCTGCATGAATACAGGATACTTTGTGCACCGGACTATCTTTTTTTAATAAATGACATGCCTTATAAGAGTTACAATTTACAACAACATTGGATATTTGTATGGATCCTACATGGAAATCAATTAGGAGAGGTGAGTAATGCTGAACAAATCTGCCCTTTAATAGCTGAGCAAATTGCATTTTGGTAACATTCAGTCAGATACAAAAAGGAGAAGGCAAAATATTCATCATATGTAACCTGAAGTTTCCAGCAGATTGCTGTATCAAAGAGTAGGTGAAGATTCGGATACCTACTAGTTAATAGTACCTCACCTCATCTGGAGGTTTACAAACAAGTCTAAACTATATGGTAGAATAGCACTTGCATAAACGGATAAGTTTCCAACTGCTATCACAATTTGTCTTGCAAAAAAATTTGACGATTCAGATACATCACTTTGATTATGTATGTACAAACGAGACCCATAGTGAAAATGCAGATCAGCAATGTGGAAACTTGGAGATGGCAAAACGAGCCCACAGGGCATCAAATGCATGCCTAGATTTGAATCTTCCAGCTGAAGAAAGTGAAACTTATGAGACCTTTACTGGAGATTCAGGGTGTGAGGCTTGTTTCCAAGAAGTGCATAAACCACGAGTTCTGCTTCCTGGCAGAATCATAGTCAATTAAGATCTAAGTTTGTCTATCCATAATCCATATGTAATATATAGTGTATAAACATTTTAGCACCTAGTTATGCATGTGTTGCCCGAATTATCCCATGTTTTTATTGGGTCTATTGGGCGACATTTGTGTAGTATAAGGGAATAAATTTATAGATTTCAGTAGGGTACCTGTCAGGCATGAATTATTTTATGTAATAGAAGTTTATCATTATTCCTTATATTTTGCATGTGTATTCTATATCTTTTGAAATTTATCCTCTTTAGGGGGTGCATTAGTTAGTATAATTTATCCTCTTGCATCTTATGAAATAGCAACCGAAGAATACCTATTTTAGTCAACATCAAAACCAGAAAACAATCAAGTATATCGTCTTTCTGACCTCAGCTTTGTAAGTTGTAACTGCTTAAGTATTACTAGTAGTTTTCAAAAGTTCGATGCATATTTAACTCAACTCCATGTTGGGTTCAATCACAATTGGCAACCATTCCCAATCTTCTTGCTAAATTTGACTTTAATCGAAAAGGAGCTTTCAATCATCTCCACGAAAGGCTGCTCATCACCCCTAATTTCCAACAGTAATGAACAAAAAGAGGTTCTCAAAACTCAGGAGACAAAAATCAGAAGGCAAATATTGGGCATATGTAACTTGAAGTTTCCAGCAGACTACTATATCAAATGGAAGGTGAAGATTCAGATACCTACTAGTTAATAGTGTCACAATTCGTCTGGAGGTTTACACACATGTCTAAACCAGATGGCGGACTAGCACTTACATAAACAGATAAGTTTTCAACTGCTATCACCATTTGTCTTGCAAAACAAAATTGAACATTGAGATACTCCACTATCACTATGTATGTACAGACAAGAGCTAGATTGAAAATGAAGAAGCTTCTCTATTATTACTCCCCCATTAAACAACAGTACTCCACCTGCAAGGAAATAAAAAAAATCCATGATGAGCAGTGTCAATATCAGTATAAACATGTAGACTCAAGGTCTGTTGAAGAGGGAGTTTTAATTGGGAAGTTGGTTAGAGTGGAGGGGGAGGAATGGAACCTTAGTTATAGATAACCTACCTTCATCAATAGCATTAGGTTATACTAATATGTAATGTGGAAAAAACATTGAAGACGAGCTAACGCGCAAAGCAAGTAACAACATTGAACACATATGAGAGCTGAAGCTCAAACATTAAAAGAACCATATCAGAAGGGCAAAGCAGAGCATTGGAGCACATCCAATCTCCTCATCTTACGTTGGGTAAATTGAAATAATGCCGTTTCATCTTTTCCCATGTACTAGCTCACCATCGCTCATTGCAGGGGGTACGACTTCTCTCTCTTCTGTATGACAGACAATCACTGCTCTCCACCACCTCTAGTTCTAGATGCAAACTCAGCCATGCCCCTCCGACCCCTTCACCAATATCTTCTGCCCCTTTTCCCCTCTCAGTTCCCTCTGAAGCTAGCCTTTTGCTTATAATGGGAATTAGTGCGGAACCAGTTAAAGTTGAAAAAGGCCTACTAGTATTGGCATCTGTTAACTTTGAAAAAGAACCAGAATCCACCATGGAGTGGACAAAATTTCCATCAGATTATCCCTATATTATGTGCAAAGGAAAAACAACTTTGTCAACCACTAATTTCACCACAATTAGTCCACTAATTTCAATATTTTCCTATAGCACCACAATACTCAAATAATATGTCAACCACCAACTCTGTTTATCTCTCATTTATAACCTAAAAATTTAACAATTTCCCAAGCCTAGAGTTTATAGGTCTCCCATAACCACGTTGATCTTGAATTTAGTTTAAAACCTGAAAAACTACCTATGTCAGATCTACTGAAGGATATCTCAGTCCTGATAAAGGAGGGTGGCGGTAAGTTAAAGGACAAATGCAAAAATAGTATAATTATGACGAATCGTCATAATATGAAGTGGACTTGAATAAAAGCAGAACGGATAAAGAAGATTCATACAGCTGTGTAGTTGATCAGACTATAGAGGGTTCATAATTTTCTTGAACAAGGTAATTTTACAAAAATGCTTTTCACAATTGTATATTTGAAAAGTCATCTTGGACATGAAAAAGGAATTTGAATCGATGGAGTTAGTACCATTAACATGAAGTAGGAGTAATAGAGAACAGAGAGAGAGAGAGTCAATGAGTCATAGTTTAGACATCTCGTTAATTTCTACTAGGACCAAGGATACTGAACTATTTAGACAATTTACAGATAGTCTGGGTAGAGATGAGGCACAACTTTTATACTGATATTTGACTAGATAACTTGAAACAATCTCAACAAAGATAAAAAAATCTCAAACTCCCAAACTTTAGAAGTCACACTGTGATATGCAGCATTGATTCTCCTGAAGGCTATCAATGAAATCATTACACAATGTCATTCAGCTACACTCTTGTGCCGCATATCCAGCTTGATACAAAAATTGTATGCAATTTTAAAGATTGATTGTATAAAATGCATACTAAGTCTCACTTGCAACGAAGAAATGCAAAAAATTAAAAAAAGAATGCAGTTACCTCCATCCTTGAATCACCGACTTCATATGGCTACCTTTTCTTCATCTGGCTCTATCTTCTTCTTCTTTGCGTTTTCATTGCTGCCACCATATAAAGGGACAAGAGTTTCCAAACAGACAAAGGATTTGAAATAGTCCAATCCAACATTAATTTTAACAGGTCTGAGAGATTTCTTTATAAGACTATACCACATGAACTTTTTATGATCTATTTCCAGAAGTACTTCTCCGGTACTTTGTACATATGCTATTGGCTTCACAAAATCGAAATGTTGAGGACCATCTAACTGTTTAACTGAAAACAATTTCACCCAATTCTGTCGACAGTCCTTCGTCCCCCATATGTCGACATGACTAAGATAATCCATCTCATCAGCTCCGTCATCTTTGTAACTACCAAGCAAACAAAGCCCTCCGTCCACAAGCACAGCCAAATTCAACTGCATTGGACCATCCAACTCATCTGGTAAAGGCAGCGAATCGAATCTCTCATTTCCAAGATCAAAACGTATAAGAAACAACAAATCGCCTGGAAAGGGAGGATGTCCCAGACATGCAAGCCAATACAATGCACCTTCAGCAAACATGCCATTTTCCTCTTTAAACAACCAGTATGGACAATCCTGAACAACTTTCCTCCATAAATCCAACTTCAAACTATAAACCATTGTCTCAGAAGCTAAAGAAAATTGATCTTGATCATCGAGGTAGCACCTTTGGGATATTTTTACCAACTTATAATCAAGAAAATTGGTCTAGACCAATCCTATCATGCCCAAAACCACTATTAATTTGGGCCGCATATGGATGCAGTCCTTGCGGAGGGTTACTATGGCAAACAGGTAATTTCCTAAACATCCTAGTTGTTGGGTTCCATAAACCATAGTCCCCGTCCATAGAAATGCAATTGTTCTCCCATCTTTTATGACAAATCAGAACCAAACCATGGCAAGAACCAAGTACCTGAGTTACGCCGTTGGGGTGTTGCATCTTCAGTGGGTGGTCAAGTTCTTCTAGTTGGATTGAGCTGAGTGAAGTGAAATCAATGGAGAGAGACCTTGAGGGTGAATTTGAATTTGAATTAAAGGGAAAGTTGTGACCCATGACAATAAGTTTTGAGGTGTGTGGGTTGAAGTGGGCTTGAATGAAGTTTGGGCTGTGGATAAGGGAATTCCATGATTGAGAAACGCACCTGAACCTTAACAGTGGTTTCACTGGCAATCGTGAGAGTATATCGTATAGTATTTCAGGAGGAATGTGCACCATTGTTAAACCAGTGAAATCAGTAGGGTTTTCGGAATTGCAATTTCGTGAAAAGAGAAGAAGATATCGAGGCGGTTGTAACTGAAAATGAAATTAGTTCACACTTCACACTACTCTGTTATATAACTGTATTTGGTTGTTAATTGTATAATGTCACAGTTTCTGGTATTTATTTGGAATTCATGACTTGTGGGGGAATGTGTGACATTGTTAATTAGCCCAATTAAAAGAACCAGTTAAGAGGGTTTTGCAAATGCTTAACTGGGCAGCTGAATTTGTAACAAACTGACAATTTGCATTACCAATCCTGGGGTTTTAGTAACTCCGATTAGCAGCAAAATTCATGTGTTATAGAAATCGTGATGGCATTTGAGATGATATAATCTTTTGGTACTTTGTTTTATTTTTCCCAAGTCATTGTCAGTTAATTTTTTCTCCCAAAACTTCATTTTTCTGACTAGTTTTTGCACGGCATTTTCATGGTTGCCTTGTCACTCAAAATTTTATTTTCAATGTATTTTGGCATTGGCATGACATGCCATTTTTGTTATGTGATTCGACATGGATGAATACTGCATGTGAAAGTTAGGGATACCAATTAGACTATTTGTAGTGAAGTCGATCGCATGATTTAAAGTTAAATGACAGGAGACTAGGCCCTCCAAGAGCTTCCATCAACCATCGAAAAGCAATTGAAAGACGGGTAAGTTAGTCAACCATCAAACACTAGCTAATACGTAGTAGGTGAAGATTCAGATAACTATACTAGCTAATAGTACCACACTTCATCTAGAGGTTTACAAACAAGTCTAAACTATATGGTGGAATAGCACTTCATCTACATGTTTACAAACAAATCTAAACTCAATCATAATCATCATAATCATAGGGATTATTGACAATTTTTAATTTGTAATAATAGCTTATATTTAGGAGCAGTATTAGGTGATTCACTTGTATATAAACTGTATGCTATTGCTGTGAAATACAAGAAGAGTTCTTCTCTGTTTATTACCTTTCTTCTCCAAATTTACATGGTATCAGAACAAGGTTTCTGAAACCTTTGATTTTTTCTTAATATGGCTGGGAATGGAAAGGAAATCGCCAAAACCACAATTGATGCTTCATCTCCTTATTACCTTCATCCATCAGATCACCCTGGCCTGATTTTTGTGACACACCCTGTAATATGGCCTTTGTTTTTTCGCAAGCCAAATTATTACTTGGGGCCAAAGTATAAATGTATGGTGGAGAATTTTTTCAACAATTCTTTTTTTTCTTTATTTTATGCTTGGAGCCCAAGTTTAGTCTCCTATAAAAGGAGAGTCATCCTCCTCTTTGGAAACATACCAACAATTGAGAGTTTCTCTTTGTCTATTCCTATTCTTTTATAAAGAGTATTTTGTATGAGAGTTTGTGTGTTGGGAAACACTTATGTGAACCTCTTTGTGAGTGAATTGTGAGGTTATTCTCTCTCGGGTATTTGGGATTAATTAGAGTTTATCTCTAATTTTGTACTCTCTATTTTATATCCGTTGGTATAGTAAAATTGTTCCTCTTCGCCCGTGGATTAGGTCTTTTGACTGAACCACGTATATTTTGTGTCTCCTTTATTTGTTTTAGTTGTCGTTATAATCAACTTTCGATATCCTTGTTATTGTCACAATAACGCTGCTTTATCGTATTCCGCACTAACCCGGGTCTCGATCCTAACACACCCTCTAAGTGAAAATGGAGACAATTACTTCACTTGGAGACGTAGTTTCATGAACGCTCTCCATTCCAAAAACAAAGCAGGTTTTGTGAATGGAACGATTGAAAAACCAGATGGTGCCTCTTCCGATTTTCAGGCATGGATCCAGTGCAACGCTGTGGTCCTTGCGTGGCTCACAAATGCACTTGCAAAGGAATTTCAAGGGAATGCTACACATGCTGAAACAACAAGACAAGTGTGGAAAGATTTACTCAAGGAATAACTCCAAGAGTTTATGAGTTGAAGCGTACCATATCTATTTTGCAGCAAGAGAAGGCTTCAGTTACGTCATACTATGGCAAGTTGAAGAGTGTTTGGGGAGAATTGCAGGGAATGAATCCCATGCCAATATGTACCTGTGGTTGTACTTGTGGTGCAATGAAGAAAATGCAGATTATGCTAGAAGAAGAGAAAATTTTTGACTTTCTGATGGGACTTGATGCGGCATATACTACAGTGCGATCTCAAATATTGAGCATCGATCCTTACCGAATATTAGAAGGGCCTATTCTATTGCTGCACAAGAAGAGAAACAACGCTCTAATGCAGCAAATTGCACCCCCAACATTGAAGCTGCTGCCTTGTTTCCCAGAAAAGATGATTTGCGGATGAAAGGAGAGGGCAATAGAAGGCGCAACCAATTTCCACCTTGTACACGCTGTGGGAAAACAAATCATCGCCAAGAGTATTGCTTCGAAGTGGTTGGATATCCATTAGATTAGCGCAGACTTGGAAAAGGAAATGAGAGACAAAATAGCTCGTGAGCAAATCATAAACAAGCCAACTCTTCAATGCTGCATGTACCGCAACAATGGATGGAGAAAACTTGTTGATTCCGGGATTAACACCTTCCCAACAACGACAGTTGATGGCTTTGTTGAATGGACCAGAAGCTTCAGGAGGTAACCCATCCGCAAATATGGCAACATCAAATTACTCGGGTTCAATGAAGTTTCACATTGGCACGTATACTCCTAACATTTTTGTTGTTTTCTCCTAGATTCTTGACCTCTACATGATGTCTAACATAGTTAAATTTCTCAATAAAATGACCCAACACTATTGTCTATAGTCCTTAAGCACCCCAGGCCAACGTACGTTAGAATATCTCAGCATGATATGAGCAATTGTCTCTTTTGAGCTAATTTTTATATAAATCTAAAATTTATTTTTTCTAAGGTACTAAAGTCAAGCTTATTCCTGTCAACCGCTCATAAGGGGAATAGAACCCAATTCCTACTGTCCATATTAGCTATAGCAGTTCATTTTCCAAGATCTTTTTTCTTTTTTTTTTGAGCCGACTAGCTAGTCATTGTCATTATATTGCGGTCCTTTGCACCTGAACTTTACTTATTGAGCAGTTCGTCTAAGACATTTTGAGCCTTGTTACTCCAAAATTTTATCAATTAGATCATCGTACTCCAACAAAAATGGTTTAACTATGAAAACAGTACTCCTGCATAATTTTGGACGGGACCCTTTTGGATTTACTATAAAATTAAACTATATACGTTTGACAATGTAAAATACGATCAGGTAGATCAATGTACTTTTCATAGATTATATCATATTACAATACCGTACAAATAATTCTTGGACTATCTCCTCTAGATAAAAACTTTTAAACTTTGTAAGGGGTACCTGTTTAAACACTAATTTTCCATCAAAATTTGACGCGCCATATTCAATTCAACTTCTCGTTGTGATTCTATCAAGCTTCTCACTAAATCTGACTTTTACTTGAAATTAATCAAAAGGGAGCATTCAATCATCTCCCATGAAAGGCTACTTATCACTCCTATTTCCAATAGTAATAAAAGAGGATCTCTCAAAAGAATCACAAACTCAGGAAACAAAATTCAGAAGGCAAAATGTTGGTAATATGTAACCTGATGTTTCCAGCAGACTACTATATCAGTTGCAGGTGAAGATTCAAATACCTACTAGTACTAGTTAATATTGCCACATGACTACACCAGATGGCAGAATAGCAGTTGACATTAATGCATAAGTTTCCAGAGGCTATCACCATTCGTCTTGCAAAAACAAAATTGAAAATTCAGATGCTGCACTATCACTATGCATGTACGGACAAGAGCCAGAGTGGAAATGCAGAAGCTCCTCTAGTCTTCCTCCCTATTTAAACTGAACAAGAATCCATCCTGCAAGGGAAAATAAAACAGTTCTTGATGAACAGTGTCACTAGATCACTATAAACATGTAAACTCAATATTCTGTAGAAAATGGGACCTTTAATTGGGAAGTGGGTTAGGGTGGACTAGGAGGAATGAGGCCTTAATTATACATGAAACCAACCTTCATCAATAGCATTAGGTTTTAATGTAATCTGAAGAACAAAATTGAAGACATGAGCTAATGCATAAAGCAAGTAATAACATTAGACACATACGAGAGCGGAAGCTCAAATATTAAAGGAGCCATATGGCAGATGTATCAAGCAGGCATTGGAGGGTGCCTAGTATAAAACTTTCAAGTGAGGCTATTCACATCCATTTTCCTCATCTTATAGTTGGATAATGCCGTATCATCTTTTCCCATATATTAGCTCACCCCTCACTCATTGAAGGGGGTGCAACTCCTCTCTCCAGTATGATAGAGACAATCACTGCTCTCCACCACCAGTAGTTCCTGATGCAAACTCAGCCACGCCCCTCAGACCCCTTCACCAATATCTTCTACCCACTTGCGGATGCAATTGGAGGTCCCATTCTCTCCCTTTTCCCTGTCACAGTGTCACTTCCTTCCAAAGCTAGCCTTTTGCTTATAATGGGAACTAGTGAGGAACTAGTTAAAGTTGAAAAAGGCCTACTAGTTATGGAATCTGTTAAACTTTGAAGAACCAGAATCCACCATGGAGTTGGCAAAATTTCCATCAGATTATCCCTATATTATGTCCAAAGGAAAAACAACTTTTGCAGTAGTCCACCAATTTCAATATTTTCCTACAGCACCATAATACTCAAATGATATGTCAACCACCAACTCTGTTTATGTCCCTTTTTTTTTTTTTTTTTTTTGGTAAAAACTGTAAAAATTACCATTAACGACCAAAAAACTTACACTTGTTTACTCTCAATTATAACCTAAAAATTTAACAATTTCCCAAGCCTAATTTATAGGTCTCCCATAACCGCGTTGATCTTGAATTTAGTTTAAAACCTGAAAAACTACCTATGTTACATCTACTGAAGGATATCTCAGTCCTGATAAAGGAGGGTGGCGGTAAGTTAAAGGACAATGTAAAAATAGTATAATTAAGATGAATCCTCATAATATGAAGTAGACTTGAATAAAAGCAGAACGGATAAAGAAGATTCATATAGCTGTGTAGTTGATCAGACTATAGAGGGTTCATAATTTTCTTAAACAAGGTAATTTTACAAAAACGCTTTTCACAATTGTATATTTGAAAAGTCATCTTGGAAATGAAAAAGGAATTCGAATCGATGGAGTTAGTACCATTAACATGAAGTGATAGAGAACAGACAGAGAGAGTCAATGATTCATAGTTTAGACATCTCTCGTTAATTTTGAAATGCAGTGTGGAACAGACTCAGCCATTTTTCTACCAAGACCAAGGATACTGACAATTTACAGATATAGTCTGGGTAGAGATGAGGCACAACTTTTATACTGATCTTTGACTAGATAACATGAAACAACCTCAACAAAGATAAAAAATCTCAAACTCCCAAACTTTAGAAGTCACACTGTGATATGCAGCACTGATTCTCCTGAAGGCTATCAATGAAATCATTACACAATGTCGTTCAGCTATCACAGTGGGAAAGTAGTCCAGGATTTTAGAGCTACACTCTTGTGCCGCATATCCAGCTTGATACAAAAATTGTATGCAATTTTAAAGATTGATTGTATAAAATGCATACTAAGTCTCACTTGCCAAGGATAAACAACGAAGAAATGCAAAAAATTAAAAAAAGAATGCAGTTACCTCCATCCTTGAATCACCGACTTCATTTGGCTACCTTTTCTTCATCTGGCTCTATCTTCTTCTTCTTTGCATTTTCATTGCTGCCACCATATAAAGGGACAAGAGTTTCCAAATAGACAAAGGATTTGAAATAGTCCAATCCAACATTAATTTTAACAGGTCTGAGTGATTTCTTTGTAAGACTATACCACATGAACTTTTTATAATCTATTTCCAGAAGTACTTCTCCGGCACTAGGTAGATATGCTATTGGCTTCACAAAATTGAAATGTTGAGGACCATTCAGCTGTTTAACTGAAAACAATTTCACCCAATTCTGTCCACAGTCCTTCGTCCCCCATATGTCGACATGACTAAGATAATCCATCACTTTATAACTACAAAGCAAACAAAGGTATCCTTCCCCCAATACAGCCAAATTAAATCGCCATGGATCATCAAACCTATCTGGAAAAGGCAGCGGATCGAATCTCTCACTTCCAAGATCAAAACGTATAAGAAACAACACATCGCCTGGATAGGGAGGACGTCCCTCAGATGCAAGCCAATAGAATGCACCTCCAACAAACATGCCATTTTCCTCTTTAACCAACCAGTATGGACAATCCGGAACAACTTTCCTCCATAAATTCGACTTCAAACTATAAACCATTGTCTCAGAAGTTAAAGAAAGTCGATCTTGATCATCGTAATGGTACCATTGGGATAGTTTAAGCACCTTATAATCAAGACCAATGCTATCATGCCCAAAACCACCATGAATTTGGGCCAAAAATGCAGGTGGTCCTTGCGGAGGGTTACTGCGGCAAACAGGTAATGTCCTAAACATCCTAGTTGATGGGTTCCATAAACCAAAGACCCCATCCATAGAAATTTCATAGTTCACCCATCTTTTATAACCAATCAGAAGCGAACCATGGCAAGAACCAAGTACCTGAGTAACGGTACGGGGCTGCTGCTGCTTTATTGGGCGCTCAAGTTCTTCTAGTTGGACTGAGCTGAGTGAATTGAAAGCAATGGAGAGAGACTTGGTGGGTGAATTTGAATTAAAGGGTAAGTTGTGACCCATGATAATAACTTTTAACATCTGTCGCTTGAAGTGGGCTTCCATGAAGGTTGGGCTGTGGATAAGGGAATTCCATGATTGAGAAACGCACCTGAACCTTAACAGTGGTTTCACAGGCAATCGTGAGAGTATATCGTGTATTAACTCTGGCGGAATGTGTGACATTGTTAGCCCAATCAAAGAAACCAGTAGGATTTTGGATGAAGCTATTGCAATTTCGTGAAAAGAGAAGAAGATATTGAGGCGGTTGTAACTGAAAATGGAATTAGTTCACACGTCACACTACTCTGTTATATAACTGTATTTGGTTGTCATTATATTCATTTGCTTTTGCAATAATCATACTTGTGCAATTTAAAGAAAATATATTGTAACTTTATTAGAACTGTTGTGTTATGAAACATTACGGTATTAGTACATTAAATTGTGCATTTAAAAGCTTGGATCAGAATTAAAAACAAATCTCTGCTTGGAGGAACGGAGAAAAAGTGACGGAGACCGATTACGCTATTCGCCATCTTCCCACTTCAATGCTGCTTCAAACATGTGGATCACAGACCAATGTATTTCAAACTTGAACCATCAAAAATGCCTAAAAACATTATTCATCCTACTAAAATAGGTCCTCTTGAATGTTTATCGCAATTATATACTTCTCTTTTGCTTTGGAAAGCGAAGACAAGTACAACATATTATATCACCATGGAATTAGTAAAACCATCGACTAGAGGGCATTTGTTATGTGGTTCCACATTAGGAGGACTAAGATTTTATGACCAGTCATGTCTTTCGCATGTCACAGGGCAAGAAAGAATGCCCTTTGCTCCTAGCTTCGTGTTTCAGCATTTGAGATTAAATCATGACTACATATGTATGTTTCAAGCATGAAACCATTCAATTATGCATCTTCAACCACTGCATATCAACCCTGATCTCCAACTTTAATACAAAAACCAAATTTTCTCAAAAGAATCATGGACCCGTGACACTAAAATCACTAGGCAAAATATTGGTCATCCACAATCTGAACTCCAGCAGCTAAAAAGCTTTACTCTATCAAACAAGCAGGTGGGATCAGATAATGTACTACGTAGTTAATAGTATCCGCTCTTCATCTGGTTTCACATAGGTCTACACCAGATAGCAAAATAGCAACGTAAATGAACGATAAGTCTACAACCATATTACTATTGTTTTGCAGAATAAGTAATAAAAGTTCAAATACTGCATTATTTATATCTATAGGGGAATCCAGAACAAGAATGACGAAGCTTCTCCATTCTTCCTCCCTTCTTAGACTTTAACAGCATCCTGCAAGGACAAATATTTTCATTATCAACAGTGTAAAGAGATGAGCATAAATAGGGACAATAACTACTACTACGCTGGTGCTGTCATTTTGCCCAAATGGGAAGAGGTGGAAAGCACGACTGGCAAAAGAAGTGCTCAAAGTATTGTCATGGTTTAATCATTTTACCATTAGAAGATCTTGCCTATCAATCAACCACCATGTCATCAATTTAATCATTTTCTTCAATTGACAAACAGGTGAAATTATGATCAGCTGTACTTTGGGTGAATGTCGCAGCGCACCCTCTTAATGCTTCTAGCATTGCTAATAATATCATCTAAGACTGAATCACAAAAGCTTAATACGATATGCAGCTATTTTTTAAGCTTTCATCTTCTTCTTCAAGGAAACATGCACCAAGAGTCCAAGACTTCACACTACATGCAAGCTATATTCTAAAATTTCATCCATCGATTCTGGTGCATTCATCATTTAACTATGTTTTTTTCCCTAGACAATTATAGTCTCAAAAAGATGAAGTCTGCAACTTATTCTTTCTATTCATTGATTAAAAAATCATATAAAGAAAGTAAAAAATGTGCAGTTGTTAGAGACTTCATACGCTGCAAAACAATAAAATAGAAGTGAGATTGTGAAATGGTATCATTTCTACTTAAAAAGAACCAAACAGCTACTCGCTCTGTCTCGGGAAAGACCTTAATATGTAAGATTGGCTTAGCTCAAACATACATTTAGGATCACATTTCAGATTTTTTCTAGAAACTGCAAACCATTTCCTTCTAAGGCCAACAGAACTGAACCATTTAAAAGTTCACAATTTTAACTTGCACAAATATATGGCACAGGTTATAACCAGTAAGCCCTGATATAGACAACAACAAACAGATGCAAAGTATGATAAGGCAATTTCAGCTTCCAAACTTTTGAAGTCAGACGATGACATGATGCACTAACTCAAGGATAACTGTTGCAAGTCAAGAAATCATTTCATCATAATTTGTATGTCCTCCACTGTTAAATATGATGTTGTTCCCTTATCCGAGTGGGTAAAGAGAATCAGAACTTAGAACTCTTGTGCACCACATCCAACTAGTAGAAAACTTATATGTTATTACAGAGCTTAATTAAATAGAATGCATGCTATTGCCATGGACTACAAGACTAGCAACAAAAAAAGGGGTATAAAAATGAAATGGGCATTACGCTTACCTCCAATCTCTCTTAAGTTGCTTTAAAGTTACAATTTGAAACACTTTTTCAGGAAATCATCTCCTTTACGAATGTTCTTGCCTCCGGACTTTGGTTCTATTTTTTTCTTCCTAACCCATCCATTACCGCCTTTATATAAGGGGACAAGAGTTCCCAAACAGACATGCGAATCAAAATTTCTCACTTCACCACTAAACTTAACAGGTTCGAGTGATTTCTTTTCAAGATTGTACCACCATAACTTGCAATCCATTTCGAGAAGAACTTCCTTACCAGTGACTGAGTATGTTATTGGCTTCAGATAACTGAAACACTGGCCACCATTTGGCTGTGCAACTGAAAACAACTTCATCCAAGACTCTTTCACTCCGTAGTCCTTCATCACCCATATATCAACACTACGTAACACATAATCATTTACATCCGCATAGGCAGAGAAGTGACTTGCAAACAAACAAAGGCAGTCTCCCAAGACTCCCGAAATCAATAGGAATCGCTCACCAAAAATCTCAGGACATGGGACCTCCTGAAACTTGTCAGTTGCAAGATTAAAACCTACAAGATTTAACGGGGTTGGAGGTGTGTTCGCTTGAAGCCAATGCAATACACCTCCAGCAGACACGGGTCTAATATTTTCCAACCAGTATCGACACCCCTCCTGAGCCTTCTTCCATGAACCTAACTTCAAACTATAAATCATAGTCCAAGAACGTATGATACCGTCACCACTGCGGTTCAACCATTGTTTTGTATCAACCACCTTATAATCATCAGTAGAGGCATCATACCCAAAACCAAGACAACATTGAATCACAGCAATATTCCGTGGAAACACAAAGGGACAAATTGGCAATCTGAGAAACATGTTAGTGGATGGATTGAAGAGACCAACGTCATTGGGGTTGTTACGTGGGTTGTTACGTAAGAATAGCAAACCATTGCAAGAAGCCACAATCTGAGTTGGGCGATTGGGGTGCTTCAGTGGGTGGTCAAGTTGTTGTGGTTGTGGTTGTGGTGAGTTGATTGAGCTAAAATCAATGGAATAAAGGGAATCACCATGGAAAATAAGCTTGAAATCTGAGTTGGGTTTCAGTACCTGTTGGCGCTTGAGGTGGGCATTGATGAAGTTTGAGCTGTTGATGAAGGATTTCCATGACTTGCAGACGCACCTGAACCTTAACAGAGACTTCACTGGAAGTGGACAAAGTATATCGTCGATTATTTCAGGGGGAATGTCCGACATTGTTGCCTGGAAAATGGGGTATGCTAAAGGGTTTAGAGTTTTAGGAAACCACAAAATGGAAATGCTTATTTTACCTTGACTAAGAAAATAAAATAAAATTCACTACTCCTATTTTATAACTAGTACTACGTTTGTCATTTCATTATGCAATTTAATAATTGGTCACTGTTGTGTTATAATCCCCACAAAACTTTGTCAATATATATCAGTATAAAAGTCTGGATCAGAATTATCAAGTAAAGCTAACGTTTAAAATAAATCTCTGCTCTTAACAGGGGAGTACAGAAGAGAGTAAAGAATTTTACTACTCTCTATCTTTCCACTTGAAAGACCAATGTATCAAAAATGCATAAGACATCATTCATGCTGCCAAAATAGGTATTAGGAAAGTGGAGGGCAATTGATAAACCATCGACTGGAATGCATTTGGTTATGTAGTTCCATATTAGGAGGAGTTGAGGACTAAGGTTCTTTGACTTGTCAGGTCTTTCTCACGTCGCAGGGCTAGAACGAGTGCCGTATTTTGATCCATTACCTTATTGTTCCAGCCACATATGTCAAGACTTTCTGACTTTCAATGGGACACCATTCTTCTGTAACAAAAGTGGGAGTTCATTTTGGGTGGTATGAAATACTCCTTCCGTTCCAAAATGGTTGTCATAGTTTGACTTGGAGCGGAGTTTAAAAAATGTGGTAACACTTTTGAAACTTGTGGTCCAAAATAAGCCATACATAAATATGTGGCTATAAAGCATTTCATTAAGGGTAAAGTAGTAGTTTCAACTCAAAAAATGTTTATTTGTGTCATTCTTTTTAGAACGGACTAATAAGGAAACTATGACAACCATTTTGGAATGGAGGTAGTAGCAATTATAGAGAGCATGGCAAACCAGTGAATGTCAGATGATTTTAGCTTGCATTTTGTCGAGGTTACAACTGGTAACGTGTTTTGGAGTCGTTTCCAGGTCACGTACATTTAAGACCATTTCAAAGTAAGGTTAGAATACATATTAATTAACGATGGATGTGGATAAGTTTTCCCCCTGAAGCTGAGACTTGCTAGCTTGCTCTCATTCATTGCTATATACAGAATCAACGCTAATGGAACCAGACTACAGTCCAAGTTTTACAGACGTGAGCATCATCATTTAGTCAAAATATTGTCAACCATCCAAAAGGTTCCAGATAAATTTGATTTGAACTGAAAGAAACCATTCAATTATGCCTCTCCTGAGATGCTGCATATCAGCCCTAATCTCAAACTGTAATAAAAACAAATTTCTCAAAACAATCATGAACTCGTGACACTAAAACCAGACAGCAAAATATTTGTCATACGCAATCTGAAGTTCCAGCAGCCAAAAAGTTTAGTCTTCATAAAAAGCAGGTGGATAACTTACAATGTAATTAATAGTACCCCCACTTCATCTGGTTGTTTTCACACAGGTCTACACCAATAGCAAAATTGCAACTAACATGGAAGGATAAGTTCCCAACCACAATTACTATTTGTTTTGCAGAATCAGTAGTAAAAGTTCAAATACTACACTATTTATATCTATAGAGGAAGCCAGAACAAGAACGAAGATGCTTCTCTATTTTCCTCCCTTCTGTTACTTTAACAGCAGTCCTGCATGGACAAATATTTTTATGAGCAACAGTGTAAAGAGATAAGTATAACCAGGTACAACAACAACATCTACTACTAGTACAATTAATACTAGGTCAGTGCTGTCATTTTACCCAAATAAATGGGAGGGGGTGGAGCACAATTGGGAAAAGGAGTGGTTGAAGTGTTGTTTACACTACCAACAGAAAAAGAATAACAAAGTATCAACCAACCTATCATGTCATCAGTTTAAATCATATTCTTCAATTGACAAACAAGTGAAATTAGGATCAGCAGTAGTTTTGCTGAATATCGCAGCAGTGCACACGATATGTTGTTGCTTTTAACGTTGCTACTAATATCACCTATGGGAGAATCACAAAACTTAATAAAGTATATGCAGCTATATTTTAAGCTTTAATCTTCTTGTTCAAGGAAACATGAACCAAGACCCAACAATACATGCAAACTACATTCTAAAATGCCATCCGCGATATTCTGGTGCATTCGGCATTTTAACTACTATGTTTTTTCCAGAAAATTGACAATTCTGGTCCCCAAAAGATGAAGTCAGCAACTTATTCATACTATTAATAAATTAAAAATACATATAAAGAAATTCAAAAATGCACAGTTGATAGAAACTTCATATGCTGCAAAAAACAAAAATAGATGTAAGATTATGCAATGGTATTATATGTACTTAAAAAGAATGAAAGCAGCCACTCAATCTGGCTCGGAATGACTTTCAAACCTATATTTAGGATCACTTTTCATAATTTTAAAGAAATTTAAAACCATTTCCTTCTAAGGCTAACGAAACTGAACTATTTAGATGTTTACAAATTTAACTTGCACAAATATATGGCACAACTCATAACAAATAAGCCTGATTAGACAACTAGAAACAGATGCAAGCTATGATAAGACAATCTAAACTATTAGACGGCAGACTGCGATATGATGCCCTAACTCAAGAACAGCTGCGATATATCGAAGAAATCATTTGATCATAATTTATACACCCCCCTCTGTTAAATTATGTGGTGATGTTCCCCTATCCGAGCGGGTAAAGAGAATCGGGGTTTCAAAACTCTTGTGTACCGTATCCAACTAATAGAAAACTTGAATGTAACTACACCGCTTGATTAAATCGAATGCATGCTATTGCCACGAACTAGCAACAAAAAAGGGGTATAAAATGAAACGGGCATTACACTTACCTCCAATCTCTCTTAAGTTGCTTTAAAGTTTCAACTTGAAACCCTTTTTCAGGAAGTCATCTCCTTTATCCCTGCTCTTAGCTCCGGTCTCTTCATTTGGTCCTATGTTTTTCTTCCTAACACATTCATTACTGCCTTTATATAAGGGGACAAGGGTTCCCAAACAGACATGGGAATCAGAAAATTTCAATCCACCACTAAACTCAACAGGTTCGAGAGATTTCGTTTCTGGATTGTACCACCAAAACTTGCTATTCATTTCCAGAAGAACTTCCTTACCACACACTGAATATGCTTTTGGCCTCACACAACTGAAATGTTGGCGACCATCTAGCTGCTCAACTGAAAACAACTTTATCCAAGACTCTTTCACTCCATAGTCCTTCATCACCCATATATCAACACTGTCTACCACAAAATCATTTGCATCCGTATAGGCAGAGAGGTGATTTGTGTACAAACAAAAGCACTCTCCCAAGACTGCCAAATTCAATAGGAATCGCTCACCCAAATTCTCAGGACATGGCACCTCCTGAAACCTCTCACTTGCAAGATTAAAACCTACAAGATTTAACGAGCCCTGGGATATCTTGGATGGAATCCAATGCAATACACCTCGAGCAGACACGGGTCTAATATCTTCCAACCAGTATGGACACCCCTCCTGAGCCTTCTTCCATGAACCCAACTTTAAACTATAGATCATAGTCTCAGAAACAATGATACCATCACCACTGCGGGGCAACCATTGCTTTGTATTAACCACCTTATAATCATCCGTAGAGGCATCATACCCAAAACCAACGCGAAATTGAATCACAGCAATACCCCGTGGAAACTCAAAGGGACAAACAGGCAATCTCAGGAACATCTTAGTGGATGGATTCAAGAGACCAGTGTCATCCGGGTCGTTACGTAAGAAAAGCAAACCATTGCAAGAAGCCACTATCTGAGTTGTACTTGGGCCTTTGTAGTGCTTCAATGGGTGGTGAAGTTCTTGTGGTTGGATTGAGTTCCCGCTACATATTGAGCTAAAATCAATAGAAAAAAGGGAATCACCCTTGAGAATAAGCTTCATATCTGAGTTGGGTTTTAGTGACTGGCTTTTGAGGTGAGCTTTGATGAAATTTGGGGAGTCGATGAGGGATTTCCATGACTTGCAAACGCACCTGAATCTTAGCAGAGACTTCACTGGAAGTGGACAAAGTATATCGGTGATTAATTCAGGCGGAATGTCGGACATTGTTGCCTGGAAAATGAGGTAACAGGTGAAGGGTTTAGGGTTTTAGGACTCACTCCAATTTGGAAATGCTTATTTGAATTGTTGGATAAGGTTTAACATGCACTCTCTATTTTGCTTTAAGATTTTAATTGTCCTACCAATTATTCTAAATTGACTTTTGTTTTACCATTTTACGGAGAATTTAAAAGATACATACTCCTAATACAATTAGTTGGGGTTAACAGGTGAGCTTTTACCTTGACCAAGAAAATAATATAAAATTCACTACTCTTATTTTATAGATTTCATTTGCAATTTTATTACTATGTCGCATTTTCCGGTATTATTTTGTACAGCAGCAGGGAATAACTTAGATGGGGATTAGTTCTAATGAAGAATTATGCATCTTATGTTCTCTTTTTCTTTTTTCAATGGAGTCAAACTTCCGAAAAAAGAAGCTTATGAAAACAAATCTCTACTTAGAAAGTGAAGAATTGCACTACTCTCGATCATTGTAATTTGTCGACGTTTCAACTGGTAACATCCACGAATTGTTTAGGAGTCCTTTCAAGGACACATACATTTAAGACCATTTCAAAAGTACAAACTGTAAGTTTCGACTATCATATGGCGAAAATATATCCATATAATAAATTTATCCTGATAAGTTGAGGTTAGAATACACATTACTGATTGTCATACTTTTAAATTTGGATATATTTAGAGACTTTTGTTGTTCTGGCTTTCTCTATAGGTTAGAATACACATTACTTATATCTATAGAGAAAACCAGAACAACAAAAAGAGGCTTCTCTATTCTTCCTGCCTCCTTTTACTTTAACAGCAGTCCTGCATGGACAAATATTTTCATGATCAACAGTGTAAAGTGATAAGGATAACCAGGTACAACAACTACTACTATTAAAACTATGCCGGTGCTGTCATTTTACCCCCAACAAATGGGAAGAGGTGGAGCACGATTTGGGAAAAGGAGTGGTTGAAGTGTTGTTTACACTACCGGCGGAACAAGAATAACAAAGTATTCAATCAGAGACCAATAAATACATTAACCATGCTTTGAGAACCAAGAAACTGTAATAGGAGTATATCTTAAACCCTTTCATTCAATGGGATATTATCTATTGCAAGAAAATGTTCCACCTTATACAACCAGGTTCTTAAATCTGAACCAAAAAACATGGGAATTCTACTTTGGAAAGTCGACTAAGATAACTGGAATTATATATGAGAATCTTTACCCTTCTTGTGATGCCAATTAGATACAGAACCATGCACATCTTCATCAGAAAGTTCATCTCCAGTTTGGTTCTTTCCTCTAGGTAATTCCGGTGCCATACCCATTGCTTCTTTTAAGTTCTAACATTTCCTTATCAGTTTGTGTAGTCTTAGCTGCCATATCTGCCATCAATTGTTGCAACTGTTCTTGAATTTCTGACAACTTATTTTCTACAGCTTCAATTGATTTCTCTTGCGTTTTATCAGCCTTTTTTTTTTCGCATAGTCTAAAAAGTTGAGTGCGAGTTTGTGCATTTTGTCGTGGCTATCGGTGGATCTTTAACCTATTGGAAACACTTTATAAAAAAAAGTCATAAAGACGGCACCAATCACCTACATTCGTCCATATTTCTTTGCAACACATATAATTTTGAATCCACATGGGTGACAACATTACGAAGACTATGATTTTATGACTTTATTTTTTGCTAATCTGACTCACATATCACAGGTAAAAGAAACAACATCTCATATTCAATATCAAGAAATGTAATGTCACCGAATCTAGTTTTCCATCGAAATTCCATGGATCATAGTCAATTCGACACCATGTTGGGTTCAATCACAATTGGCAACCATCATCCCAAAGCTTCTCGCTAAATCAGAACGGAATTAACCAAAAGTGAGCATTAGTCCCTTCCCCATGAAAGGCTGCCCCTAATTCCGAATAGTACTGAAACACACACAAACACTCCTCCGACCAAAAAAAAAAATAGATTTCTCAAACTAATAAATCAGGACACACAAATCAGAAGGCAAAATATTGGTTAGATGTATCCTGAAGTTTCCAGCGGACTGCTTTATCATATAGTAGGTGAATATTCAGATACCTACTTGGCTACTAGTAACTAGTAGCCACAATTCTCCCAGCAGAATAGCACTTACATGAACATATTTCCAACTGCCATCACCATTTGTCTTGCAAAACAAAAATTGTAACATTCAGATACTGCACTATTCCTATGTATATACAGACATGAGCCAGAGTTAAAATGAAGAAACTTCTTTGTTCTTCCTCCTTTTTTAAACTGCACAACAGTATAGCCTCTGCAGAAAAAAAAAATCACTGTGATATACAGCACTAATCCTCCTATAGCCTATTAAGAAAATCATTCGATAACAAATTACAATAGTAAAATATAATGTCAATCACAATCCCACAGGGAAAAGAGAGCCAATTATAGAACTATACTATGTTTCCACATATCCAGCTTGGCCAAAATTTGCATGTACTTATAAAGATTGATCAAATAATGTGTAATAAGCCAAGGACAAGCAACCAAAGAGTGCAGTCGTGCAGGTAATAAAGAAAATGAATTTCAGTTACCTGCATTCTTGAATTATAAACTTCTCTCTAGTTGCAACGTTCCAATTTGACTTTTATATCACGGCAGCATCTCCTTTCTCAATGTCTTCTCCTCCATTTTCCTCATCTGGTTCTATTTTTCTCTTCTTTGCCTTTCTGTTGCTGTCACTATATACGCGGACAAGGGTTCCCACACAGACAAAGGATTCAAAATAGTCTAATTCAACAACAGGTCTGAGTGATCTCTGTTCAAGATTATACAACATCAACCTTTCATGATCTATTTCAATAAGTACTTCGTTGGCACTCTTTAGATATGCTATTGGGTTCAGAAAATCGAAATAGTGAGGACCATTAAACTGTTCAACTGAAAAGAATTTCATCCAACACTTTTTGATTCCATAGTCCTTCATCACCCATATATCTGACATAGTCAACATGATGAATCAGACTACCATACTTATAATGGTAACCCAAAAGCAAACAAAGATCTCCTCCCAACACAGTCAAACTCATAACCTGGGATGCCTTGCTATAATTCGGAAATGGCAGCTCATCGAATTGCTCACTTCCAAGATTAAGACCTAAAAGAAATAACGGTCTGGGAGAATGAAAATCAACTGCAATCCAGTACAATGCACCTCCAGAAAGCCTGCCACTGTCCTCATTATCTAACCAATACGGACAATCCGGAACAACCTTCTTCCATAAATCCGACTTCAAACTGTAAACCATTGTCTCAGAAGTTAAAGAAAGTCGGTCTTGATCATCACGGTAGTACCATTGGCATATTTTAACCACCTTATAATCATCCCCAATTATATCATAACCGAAACCACTACGAATATGGTACTCATCTGGATGTTGTCCCTGAGGGCAAGGCGGTAATTTCTTGAACATCCTAGTTGATGGATTCCATATACCATACTCATCGTCTATAAAAGACTCATCGTCGTCAAAATTGTCATTCAATATGGAAACCAAACCATTGCAAGAACCCATTACCTCAGTTTGGCCACGGAGCTGATTGAGTGGAGAGTGGTCAAGTTCTTGTAGTTGAATTGAGTTAGTGAGTGAATTGTAATCAGTGGATAAAAATGTACGATCAGTCTTGAGAATAAGCTTGGCATCTGAGTTTGGTTTGAATATCTGTTTCATTATGTGGGCTCTAATGAAGCTTCGACTGTCGATAAGGTCTCTCCATGAATCAGAAACGCACCTGAACCTTAACAATGGATTCACTGGCAGTCGTGAGAGTATATCGTATATTAATTCTTGCGGAATGTGTGACATTGTAAGCCCAATGAAAGAAACCAGTCGTGAGAATTTCTAGAAGGAATTTTCAAAGTGATACAAGATGAAGCTATTGCAATTTCGTGAAATGAGAAGAAGATATTTTGGCGGTGTTGTAACTGAAAAATGAAATTAGTTATACACCACTCTGTTATACACTACATTTGGTTGTTATTATGTCGCAGTTTCTGGTATTTATTTTATTTGGAATTCAGCATGAAATGACTTAGAAGGGAATTAGTTTTGCAGGAGAATTATGCATCTTATATTCATTTGTGCTTTTGCAATGAATCAAACTTGGGTTAATTATAAATATATACAATCATAACACCAAAATTACAAAAAATAACAACATTATTTCATTTTACAAAAAATACCAACATTTTTTTACACATTATATACAAAACCAACAAAACTAATAAATTAGAGCTAAGTCCTCCTTCTTCCTACTGCCCCCTCCTACTGCTACCACCCCAGGCGGCGGCGGCGCCTAGTCACCACCGCCGGCCACCCATCGGAATTTTTTTTTATTATCTAAAAGATGGAAAATACTAAATACACATATATACATTATTTTTTTTTTTTTTTAAATAACAGTTGCTAAATACATTTAAACAAAATATACACACACATACACATACACAAAAAAAAATATGTTATACATACACTAAAAACTCACAGATCTATGAATTATACATACAAATTTATGTGATCCAAGCTTGGACTTACATACACACACATAAAACATACAAAAATATACAATATATACTCAGAAATACACATTCATACAATGATATACACATACATACACTCTGCACTTGTAAAAAATATTCATATACATACATATATATACACCTGCGCGAAACCATACACTTGCTTCCACTTTCAAACAACCACCAACAATCACCAACAACCACCCCAAACATGTAAATACACGAGCATACAAAAGTATACACGAATCTAAACAAAAAAAGAAGAAGGAGAAGAAGCAGATCGAAGCTCCGGCAAGGGTAGCCGGAGTAGGCACTGAACAACAACTGCCACAGTGCAGCATCAGCCACCACCACGCATCGACAAAACCACAACAAAAATGGTGGTAGATCGGAGCAAATCAAAGCAAAATGGAGCAGCAGAGTAGCAGATTAGTAGATGCTCGGCGGTGCAGCGACATTGACGGTGGAACAGAGGCACGGGGAGGGGGTGATGGTGGGAGGGTGAGTGGGTGGAGGAGAAGAGAGAAAGAGAGAGGGAGAAATCAGGATTTTGGATAGAGAGAGAGGAAGGAAATGAAAAAATTGTATATATTATAAAATGTGAAAAATGTTGTTATATAGGTTAATTATTTAAAAGTATCGGTATTTTCTGTAATTAAGTGGTTTAGTATGTTAATTAGCGTAAAAATGTCATCAAACTTCTGCAATGGGATTTTTACACAAATATACAAATTTACACCCCAAATTACAAAAAAATAACAATACTTTTCAAATTACCATACATAACAATATTTTTCTTAGCAATATTTGAGAAAATTTCAAATTTTCCAAATCTCAATCAAATGCAAAAACGCAGTAGAGATCCCATCACAAAAACGCAGTAGAGATCCCATCACAAAAACCCAATCGAAATGGTAAAACACGTCGCCGACCACAAACACAGCCAGACTCCAGCGACAAAGAACAAAACGGCGGCAGAGCAAAGGAAGAGGGGCGATGCTTTTCCCGGCGAGACAACACCAGTAGAATCACTGGTACTCCAACTTTCTTCTAGTATTGTATCTTCAGCAGCGAACAACATTGTAAAAACAAAACGGAAAGGTTACGACTTATGTGGGAATGAAACACTTATGTTTCTGCTTTTGAAACTAGATTTTGTTCGTGGAATCAACTCCGGCGATAGAAATTATAAAAAATTAGTGATTTAAAAAGCTATTTCGTTGCAAGAGAAAGTCGATTCTATTGTTTCTGCCAGTATTCAAGTTTCAACTACTGACGTGGCATCGGAGAATGATCAGGAAACCAACTAAAAGGCGAGGATGACGAGGCACCAGAGAATGATAAGAAGATGCAATTAAAAGGTGAGGATGATGTGCCTCTAAGGAATTAAAAAATGTGAGCAGATCCTCCTTCCTCGTCGTTATTGCTATGTTTCTGTATCATCACTGTCGATTTGTTCTCCTTCCTTAGAGGATGATGTGCCTCTAAGGAATATTTATTCCATTTCTGTTTCTGTTTGTACAGATTTGTTATAGTGGTTTAATAAATTTAAACTCTTGTTTTCTATTTATTATTGAAATGGTATGCTACAGTTTGAAAATGGCGTTGAAACAATATGATACGGTTTGAAACATTATTGAAACATTGAAACAGTTGTTGCAACAGTTTGATACAGTCTGAAACGATGTTGAAACAGTATGATACGGTCTGAAACGGAGTTAATATAGTCTGAAATGAGAGTTGATACAGTTTAAAACAGTTTGATACAATCTAAAATGATGTTGAAACAATATGATACAGTCTGAAACGGTGTTGAAACAATCTGAAACAACTATTGAAACAGTCTGATACGGTCTCAAACGGTGTTGAAACAATCTGAAACAACTATTGAAACAGTCTGATACAGTCTAAAACGGCGTTGAAACAGTATGATACGGTCTGAAACGGTGCTAAAATAATTTGAAATAGTGCAGAAACAGTTGAAATGGTGCAGAAACAGTTGAAACGGTGCAGAAACAGTTAGATATGGTGCTGCAGAAACAGTTGAAACGGTGCAGAAATAGTTAGATACGGTGCTGCAGAAACAGTTGAAACGGTGCAGAAACAGTGAGATTCAACGAGATACATTGAGGATGGATGAAGAAAAGTGAAATTGAGAAAAATGAGAGGAGTAAAACTAAAATTGGAGGGAAGTGATAGGAGGAAAAGTGAAAAATGGGGAAATTGGAGGAGCAAAAGTGATAGGGGGGAAATAGAAGGAAGAATGTAAGGGTTTGATATGTTATGGAAAAATATTGCTATGTTTTTGCTATGTTTGTAATTATCTTGTGTTTTCCTCTATATAGGGTAATTTTACTAAAATGTTGCTATATTTGGTAATTAAGCTCTAAAACTTGTACTTTTATGTAAAAAATCCTTAAAAAAAATGCACTAATGGTCACTTTATTAAAATTGTTGCGTTATGATCCCGAGAAGCTTTACGATAAAAAGTACATTAGATTGTACATGTAAAAGTTAAGAATTATTTGGAGGAACGGAGGAGAGGAAGTGAGCAATTGAGCAACTTGAACCATTAAAAATGCTCGTGGATACGAAGATTAATGTATTTCGAACTTGAACCATTAAAAATGCTTAAAACTTATATCCTCCAAAAAATAGGTACTCTTGAATGTTTATCGCTAGGTGTGGGTATAGAGTTGAGCCGGCTCGAAGCTCGGCTCGATCTCATTGAAAGTTTGACTCGGTTTGACTCAATTAGCTTAATTTATAACCTTTTTTTTTTTTTTTTAATAATATCACTTTCATTCAGTAGACTCAATTACTAAATAAGTTAGAAGTCTACTTAATATTTTATAACACAATATAACATATTATATCACCATATTCACAATCACAAGCACAATTGGTAACCATAGACTAGAGTGCATTTGGTTACGTGGTTCCACATTAGGATGACTAAAATTTTATGATGTCTTTCGCAGGGGCAGGGCGAGAAAGAATGCCCTGTTCTTCTTGCTTCGTGTTTCAGCTTTTGAGATTAAGACATGACCAACTATGTACATTTCAAGTATGAAATCATTCAATTATGCCTCTTAAAACGCTGCATATCAACCCTGATCTCCAACAGTAATAAAACCAAATTTCTCATGAACCCCGTGACACTAAAACCTGAAGGCAAAAACATTGGTCATCTGGACTCCAGCAGCTAAAAAGCTTACTCTATCAAATAAGCAGGTGGATACAGATAATTTACTACGTAGTCAATAGTACCGACTCTTCATCTGCTTGTTTATACATAGGTCTACACCAGGTAGCAAAATAGCACCTTACATGAAACGATAAGCACAAGCACTATTTTTTGCAAAATAAGTTATAAAAGTTCAAATACTGCACTATTTATATCTATAGAGGAAGCCAGAACAAGAAAGAAGAAGCTTCTCTATTCTTCCTCCCCCTTCTTAAATTTTTAACAGCAGTCCTGTAAAAACAAATATTTTCATGATTAACAGTGTAAAGAGAGAAGTATAAACAGGTATAACATCAACAATAACTACTACCACGTCAGTGCTGTCATTTTTCCCTAACAAATGGGAAGAGGTGGAGCACGACTGGCAAAAGAAGTGCTCAAAGTGTTGTTTACACTTCCAGCGGAGCAAGAATGACAAGTACTCTTATCAGAGACCAACAAATATATTAAACATGCTTCGAAAACCAATAGAAACATGGGGTGATGACTTTGCAACCAACATCAGATTCAGACATGGGATGGGAGAAAGATTGCATATTGGAGTGACAACTGGATAGGTCATGGGCTAATCTCACTACAAAGCCTGAAGCTAAACTGAGGAAGATCAGAGATGACCATGGCTGGAATTTTACTCTTAGAAGATCTCTTAATGATTGGGAACTCACCAGAATTGCAGATTTCCTCAAGATACTTGAAGGTTTTACCAACTTCAATGAGAATGAGGACATTATGGGATGGAATGTAGGCAAGGAAACATGCAGCATGAGGATATTGGATATCGATAATAATATCTAATACAGTAATACAATACATGATGCAGCTATATTTTAAGCTTCATATTCTTATTCAAGGAAACATGCACCAAGAATCCAAGACTTCACACTATATACAAGCTATATTCTAAAATTTGATCCACCGTATTCCGGTGCATTCATCATTTCAACCATTTTTTCCTGAAAATTGACAATTATAATCCTAAAAAGACGAAGTCTGCAACTTATTCGTACTATTAATTAATTAAAATTTAATAAAGAAATTAGAAAATGTAAAGTTGTTTAAGACTTCATATGCTGCAAAACAATAACATAGCAATAAGATTATGCAATGGTATCATTTGTGCTTTTAAAGAATTAAACAGCTACTCACTCTGTCTTGGGAATGACTTTCAAAGGTAAGATTGGCTTAGCTCAAACCTACATTTAGGATCACATTTTTTTCTAGAAATTAAGAACCATTTCCTTTTAAAGCCACTGATACTGAAGCATTTAAATGTTTACAATTTTAACTTGCACAAATAAATGGCACGGTTTATAACCAAAATAAGGCCTGATTAGACAAATACAAACAGATGGGAAGTATGATATGGCAATTTCAGCTTCCAAACTTTTGAAGTCAGACGATAACTTGAAGCATTAACTCAATTATAGCTGTGGCATATCGGACAAATCATTTCCTCATCATTTGTACATCCTCCTCCGTTAAATATGATGTTGCTACCCTATCCGAGTGGGTAAAGAGAATCAGAACTTAGAACTCTTGTGCACCATATCCAACAAGTAGAAAACTTATATATATGTTATCACAGAGCTGATTAAATAGAATGCATGTTATTGCCATGGACTACAGGACTAGCAACAAAAAAGGGGTATAAAAATGAAATGAGCATTACACTTACCTCCAATCTCACTTAAGTTGCTTTAAATTTTCAACTTGAAACCCTTTTTCAGGAAGTCATCTCCTATATGAATGTTCTTGCCTCCGGTCACTTCATTTGGTTCTACGCTTTTCTTACTAACACATCCATTACAACCATTATATAAGGGGACAAGGGTTCCCAAACAGATATGGGAATGAGAAAATTTCAATCCACCACTAAACTCAACAGGTTTGAGAGATTTTATTTCAGGATTGTACCACCAAAACTTGCTATCCATTTCGAGAAGAATTTCCTTACCAGTCACTGAATATGTTGTTGGCTTCACATAACTGAAATGTTGGCTACCATCTAGCTGCTCAACTGAAAACAACTTCACCCAAGACTCTTTCACTCCGTAGTCCTTCATCACCCATATATCAACACTATCTACCACAAAATCATTTGCATCCGTATAGGCAGAGAGGTGATTTGTATACAAACAAAGGCACTCTCCCAAGACTGCCAAATTCAATAGGAATTGCTCACCCAAAATCTCAGGACATGGCACCTCCTGAAACCTCTCACTTGCAAGATCGAAACCTATAAAATTTAACGGGATCTGGGATCTCTTAGCTTGAATCCAATGCAATACACCTCCAGCAAACACGGGGTAATTACCGTCCAACCAGTATGGACACCCCTCCGGAGCCTTCTTCCACGAACCCAACTTTAAACTATAAATCATTGCCTGAGAAACTATGGAACCGTCACCACTGCGGTTCAACCATTGAATTGGTTCAACCACCTTATAATCATCATTAGAGGCATCGTACCCGAAACCAACACGATATTGAATCACAGCAATACCCCGAGGACGCTGAAAGGGACAAACAGGCAATCTCAGGAACATGTTAGTGGATGGATTCAACAGACCAATGTCATCGAGGACGTTAGAATAGGAAACTATCTTACGTAAGAAAAGCAAACCATTGCAAGAAGCCACTATCTGAGTTGTACTTGGGCCATTGGGGTGCTTCAGTGGGTGGTCAAGTTGTTGAGGTTGTGCTGAGTTGCTGCCACTGATTGAGCTAAAATCAATGGAGAAAAGGGAATCACCCTGGAGAATAAGCTTGAAATCTGAGTTGGGTTTCACTAACTGTTGGCGCATGAGGTGGGCTTTGATGAAGTTTGGGGAGTCGATGAGAGATTTCCATGACTTGCAAACGCACCTGAACCTTAGCAGAGACTTGACTGGAAGTGGACAAAGTATATCAGGGATTATTTCGGGGGGAATGTCGGACATTGTTGCCTGGAAAATGAGGTAACAGGTGAAGGGTTTAGGGTTTTAGGACTCACTCCAATTTGGAAATGTCTATTTGAATTGTGTTTTAACATGTACTCTCTATTTTGCTTAAGCTTTTAATTGTCGTCCTACCAATTTACTTTGTCTTACCATTTTCTGGTATAGATACTCCTAATACAATTAGTTGAGCTTTTACCTTTACAAAGAAAATAATAGAAAATTCACTACTCTTATTTTATGGATTTCATTTGCAATTTTTTATGTCGCATTTTCCGGTATTATTTTGTATGGAATTCAGCAGGGAATGGGGATTAGTTCTACAGAAGTATTATGCATCTTATATTCAAGTTTTTTTTTTTTTTTTTAAATTTTTCCCAATGGATTCAAACTTATGAAAACAAATCTCTACTTAAGAAAGTGAAGAATTCTGCTACTCTCTCTATCTTTCCACTTCAAAGAGCAATGTATCTCGAACATGAACCACAACAAAAATGCTTAAAACATCATTCATGCTGCCAAAATAGGTATTCTTGCATTTTTATCGCTTCTCTTTGGCAATTAGTAAACCATCGACTAGAATGCATTTGGTTATGTTGTTCCACATTAGAAGGAGTCGAGGACTAAGGTTCTTTGACTTGTCAGGTCTTTCGCACGTCGCAGGGCTAGGAACGGATGCCCTTTGCTTCTTGCTACGTGTTTCAGCATTTGGGATTAAATCATCACCACCTATGAATACTTCAAACATGCATTTTACCTTATTGTTCCACATAAGTCTGGACTTCTGACTTTCTTTTCTTTCAATGGGACACCATTGGTAACAAAAGTGGGACTTCATTTTGGGTGATATGAAATAGCAACTATAGAGAGCAAGGTATGGCAAACCAGTGAGTGTCAGATGATATTAGCTTGTAGTTTGTCGACATTTCGACTGGTAACATCTACAAATTGTTTAGGAGTCCTTTCCCGGACACATACATTTAAGACCATTTCAAAAGGAAAGACTGTAAGTTTCGACTTTCAGATGGCAAATATATATCCATATAAATTTATCCTGATAAGTTGAGGTTAGAATACACATTACCTAACCATGGATGTGGATAAGTTTTTCCCCTGAGAATTGCTAGCTTGCTCTCATTCATTGCCATATACAAAGACCAAGTAAGCTAATCCATTAAAAAAAAAAGCTAATCAACACTAAAGGAACCAGCCTACAGTCAAGTTATACAGACGTGAGCATCATCATTTAGTAAAAATATGGCTCAGCTAAAAGGTTCCAGATAAACTTGACTTGAACTGAAAGAAACCATTCAATTATGTCTCTCCTGAAATGCACCATATCAACCCTAATCTCAAACTATATTAAAACCAAATTTCTCAAAAGAATAATGAACTCGCGACACTAAAACCAGACAGCAAAATATTGGTCATATGCAACCCGATGTTCCAGCAGCAAAAAAGCTTACTCTTCAAAAAAAGCAGGTGGATTCAGATAACTTGCAATGTAGACTGAAGTTAACAGTACCCACACTTCATCTGGTTGTTTAAACACAGGTCTACACAGGATAGCAATATTGCAACTAACATGGAACGATAAGTTCCCAACCACAATTACTATTTGTTTTGCAGAATAGGTAATAAAAGTTTTAAATACTACACAATTTATATCTATAGAGAAAGCCAGAACAAGAACAAAGAGGCTTCTCTATTCTTCCTCCCTCCTTTTACTTTAACAGCAGTCCTGCATGGACAAATATTTTCATGATCAACAGTGTAAAGAGATAAGTATAACCAGGTACAACAACTACTACTACTATTAAAACTATGCCGGTGCTGTCATTTTACCCCCAACAAATGGGAAGAGGTGGAGCACGATTTGGGAAAAGGAGTGGTTGAAGTGTTGTTTACACTACCGGCGGAACAAGAATAACAAAGTATTCAATCAGAGAGACCAATAAATACATTAACCATGCTTTGAGAACCAAGAAACTGTAATATACTTTGAAAACCCGCCTACCAACCAACTACCATGTCATCAGTTTGAATCATTTTCGTCAATTGACAAACAAGTGAAGTAGGATCAGCAGTACTTTTGCTGAATATCGCAGTGCACACTATTAATATGTTATTGCTTTTAACATTACCACTAATATCACCTATGGGAGAATCACAAATTTCAATAAAATATATGCAGCTATATTTTAAGCTTTCACCTTCTTGCTCAAGGAAATGCACCAAGAGGTCCAAGACCCCACAATACATGCAAGATATATTCTAAAATGTCATCTGGTAAGAGACTTCATATGCTGCAAAACAATAAAATAGATGTAATATTATGCAATGGTATCATATGTACTTAAAAGAACCAAGACAACTACTCACTCTGCCTTGGGAATGACTTTCAAAGATAAGATTGGCTTAGCTCAAACATATATTCAGGATCACGTTTCAGAATTTTTTACAAGAAATTACTTCAGGCGGAACGTCGGACATTGTTGCCTGGAAAATGAAGTAAATGAAGGGTTTAGGGTTTTAGGATTCTTGAATTTGGAAACTAATTGAATTGTTGGAAAAGGTTTACTGCAACTTTATCATGTTCCACTCACGTATGTTCATTCTTTCATTGTCTACAATTGTCTTACCCATATAGAGGTTACAATTTGTCAATGAAATGCAGTATGTCTTAGACTGAATCATTTTTCTTCTAAATGTCAATGAAACTAAACAAGTTAGATAATTCCCAAATTTATCTTGTACAAAGATATGGCAAGGTTTTATAACTGAAAAGGCGTGACTAGAACTAGAAAAAAGTAGTCAACATATCAACAAGATCCTTTGATCATAATTACCCCCAAACATTTTACTTTATAATGTGTTTCAACTTCCATATCCAGCTAGTAGAAAACTTGATTGACACTATAGAGTTCGACAAATAAAATGCATTCTAAGTCTTTATTGTTAAGGACAAGAAACAGTAAAGAGGTAAAAAAAAAAAAAAAGAAAAAAAAAAGGGATTTCACTTACCGCCATATTGTAATGTTAAACTTCTCTCCAGTTGCTTTAAAGTTCCAAATTGAATTTCTCTATCACGGAGTCATCTCCTTCCTCAATGTTTTCAGTTCCATCTTCTATCCCTGCTTCTACATTTTTCTTCCTATCCTTATTATTGCCACCTTCATTTAAAGGGACAAGGGTTCCCAAACTAACAAAGGATTCAAAAGAGTCCGATATGCCACTAATCCTAATAGGTTTTAGTGACTTCTTGTCAAGATTACACTACAACAACTTTCTGTGATCCATTTCCAAGAGAACTTTCCTGCCAGTCATTGAATAGGTTATTGGCCTCAAACTACTGAAATGTTGGCGACCATCTAGCTGCTCAACAGAAGACAACTTTATCCAAGACTCTTTCACTCCGTAGTCCTTCATCACCCATATATCAACACGATCTAACACAATATTCTTTGCATTGCTATGGACATTGACCTGACCTGAAAGCAAACAAAGGCATTCTCCCAAGACTGCCAAATTCAATCTGTATGGCTTGCCCAAATTCTCAGGATATGGCACCTCCTGAAATCTCTCGCTGCCAAGATTAAAACCAATAACAATTGAGTCAATTGACTGGCTCTGGGTTTCCTTAGCTGCAATCCAGTGCAGTACACCTCCAACGAATGTGGCTTTATCTTTCAACAGGTACGGACAGCCCTGAGCCATGTTCCACAAATCCAATTTCAAACTATAAATCATTGTCTGAGAAACTAACGGTTCATCAAATAGCAACCATTGGGCTGTTCTAACCACCTTATAATCGTCATTAGCGCTATCATACTCGAAACCAGCACAAAAACTGACCAAACATGTACCCTGTGGAGGCTCAAAGTCAAAACCCAGAAGATTCCGGAACATCTTAGTGGTTGGATTCCAAATACAATTGCCACCAGAGTCGTTAGACATAAAAAGCAAACCATTGCAAGCAGGGGCGAAACTACCTAGAGGGAGGGGTGTCACGGAACACTGCTTCGTCTAATTTTTTTACCAAGTATACATATAAATATATGAAAATCTACAATATGTTGGTACAAATATAAAAGGTGACACTACTTGAAACAAGAAGTGTTAATGGTGTAGTGGTTATGTGCTTATCTGTTTTCTCAATATTCGTGGATTCGAAACCTATCTACGTAAAATATACAAGTATACAATAGGAATAGAAGGCTAACAAAAAAATCCTTGATTACGAAAAGTTAAATGCGGATTTTCAAAAATTCATCAATGTCTCTATTTGGAAGTGACACCGCTTATAAAAAATTCTGCGTACGCCACTGAATTTGCAAGAACCCAGTACTTCAATTGGCTCATTGGGCGGCTTCAGTGGGTGATCAAGTTCTTGAGGTTGGGTTGCGTTTCTGCTACATACTGAGCTAAAATCAATGGAAAAAAGCGAATCACCCTTGAGAATAAGCTTGACATCTGAGTTGGGTTTTCCTACCTGTTGTCGCTTGAGGTGAGCTTTGATGAAATTTGGGGAGTCGATGAGAGATTTCCATGACTTGCAAACGCACCTGAATCTTAGCAGAGACTTCAGTGGAAGCGGACAAAGAAATTGGAAATGTTTATTTGGGTTTCACAAATGGAAGAATGTTGGGGTACGAGGAAACAGATGGATAAGGGATCCACTAAGAATATTCTATATTGTTGACAAAAGGCAAAATGGAATATTCCGTGTTAGTGTTTTTCTTGCTTTTTTTCTTCGTAGATTAAACTTTGGTTGAATATCGGAGTGCACCCACTTAATTTGTTGTTGCTTTTAGCATTGCTAATAATATCACCTACGAGAGAATCACAAAGGCTTAATAAAATATATGCAGCTATATTAAGCTTTCATATTCTTATTCAAGGAAACATGCATCAACACTTCATAATATATCAAGCTAAAAATATGAAGCACAATATCCTTGGTTCACTGGCCCTGTTAATGATGGGAAACAAGCCCATGTGAAGGAAAAAGCAAGAAGTAAAAGAAAGAAAAGTCAAAAAAAAGAAAGAAGAAAAAGATGAAAATGAAAGCCTGCAGAACAGTAAAAGTCTGGCGCCTACAATTTGAAATTTGCGGTGCCGAATATGCAGAGAAAAGTTGGCATATTCACATTGTGAAATTTGCCTATAAATAGGCAACGATCTTTCATTTGTAAATCATACCTCAAATTTTCTTCTTTCTCTCAGTGAAATAAAATATTCTCTGTGTGGTTGTGGACGTAGGCAAAAATTGTCGAACCACGTGAATCTTGTGTCTTGTCTTGTCTTGTGAATTTTATTATTTTTATCATTTAAATATTTTCCCTTTCCACTAGCCTAGCACGCTTCCCAACAACTGGTATTAGAGCACGGACAATGTATTTCTGGTAGAGAAGACTGTATTGGTATAGTACTATTCATAATGACAATTCACAGTCACTATTCACATAAATATCTTTTTGTGAAAATTATGGCTATGGATGAAGGGAAAGTTAAGATTGACAAATTCAATGGCAAAGATTTTGGTTTCTGAAAAATGCAGATAGAGGACTATCGGTACCAGAAAAAATTATATTTACCTCTGACCAGGGTAAAACCAAAGAGTACGGCCAAGGCAGATTGGGATCTATTAGATCGCCAAGCTCTTGGTGTGATTAGGCTGACGCTGACACGGAATGTGGCTTTCAATATTATTAATAAAACGACCACCTCAGGCTTGATGACAGCGCTATCAAATATGTATGAGAAGCCATCGGCTTCAAACAAAGTATATTTGATGCGCCGCTTGTTCAACTTAAAAATGGCAGAAGGTACATCTGTCATGGAACATATCAATGAGTTTAATACAATTTTAACTCAGTTGAGTTCTGTCACTATCACATTTGATGACGAAGTCAAGGCGTTGATTTTACTATCATCCTTACCGGAGAGTTGGAATGCAACTGTAACTGCAGGCAGCAGTTCATCGAGAAATTCCAAGCTCAAATTGGATGATATTCGGGACTTGATTCTAAGCGAAGATATTCACCGGAGAGAATCTAGTGATTCCCCAGGATCTGCTTTAAACACCGAAAGCAGGGGAGAAGCAGCCAGAGAGGACAAAGTCAAGGACGTGGCAAATCAAAGTCGAGGAGAAAGGGTCAATCCAAAAATCGCAAAGACATTAATTATTGGAATTGCGATAAAAAGGGCCATTACAGCAATCAGTGTAGAGAACCGAAGAAGAAAGATCATCAAAAGGATTATGGTTCAGCAAATGTTAGTGCTGAATAAGTTGGTGATGCGCTAATTTGTTGCGTAGACAGTCCAGTTGAATCTTGGATTCTGGAGTCGGGTGCATCTTTTCACTCTACCCCATGCAAAGAATTATTGTATAATTATGTTGCTGGAAAATTCGGCAAGGTTTATCTCGCAGATGATGAACCTTTAGATATTGTGGGGGAAAGGTGAAGTTCATATAAAGACTGCACAAGGGATGCTGTTGAAATTGCAAAATGTGAGACATGTTCAGGGTCTCAAGAAGAACCTGATATCTGGGACAAATTAACAGTGAAGGATATACAACAGTATTCGGTAACGGATCATGGAAGATAACCAAAGGAAATTTGGTTATAGCACGAGGCTCCAAGAAAGGAACACTATATGCAACTGCAATACAGAGGGATATTGTAGCAGCTGTTGATAGTGATCGCAACTCAGCAATGTGGCACCGAAGGCTCGGGCACATGAGTGAGAAGGGAATGAAACTGTTAACATCCAAGGAAAAGTTGCCAAACCTCAAATGTTGAACTCGGTTTGTGCGAAGATTGTGTCTATGGGAAACAAAAAAAAGTTAGTTTCTCAAAGGCAGGAAGGATACCAAAGAAGGAAAAGTTAGAACTAGTGCACACTGATGTGTGGGGACCAGCTCCTGGAAATTCTCTTGGAAACTCGCGCTATTATGTCACCTTCATTGACGATTCCACAAGAAAGGTATGGGTTTATTTTTTGAAAAATAAATCTGACGTATTTGTTACCTTTAAAAGGTGGAAAGCTGAAGTTGAAAATCAGACGGGGCTAAAGCTAAAATGTCTGAGGTCAGACAATGGAGGAGAGTATGATAGTCAAGAGTTCAAAGCATTTTGCTTTGAAAATGGGATCAGAATGATCAAGACAGTTTCTGGAACACCAGAACAAAATGGAGTAGCGGAGGGGATGAACAGAACCATGAATGAACGAGCAAGAAGTATGAGAATACATTCAGGCTTGCCAAAATGCTTTTGGGCAGAAGCTGTTCACACGGCAACTTACCTATTAAATAGGGGACATTCAGTACCGCTGAACTTCAAAATTCCTGAGGAGGTATGGACAGGAAAAGAGGTAAATATCTCACATCTGAGAATCTTTGGTTGTGTTGCTTATGTACATGTAAACTCCAATGATAGAGATAAGCTTGATCCTAAAGCCAAAAAATATTTCTTTATTGGCTATGGTGATAATAATTTTGGTTATAGATTTTGGGATGACCAGAATAGAAAAATCATTAGACACAGGGACATCACTTTCAATGAAAATGTGATGTACAAGGATAGGCTTTGAGTAGAATCGGTTAACAGCAGGAGACCTACAACTGAAACAGCTGCGTTGGAAGGAATCTTAGAGAATGAAGTGGCTGGAGAGAACGAAGGTGATTCTGAAATTAGAGATGAAGAACCAGAAGCTGGATCGAGAACAGAATCTGAACCAGAACCGGAGATGGAATTAGAATCAGAATTTGATTTGGAGCCAGAACTTGAATCAAATTCAGGATCATTTACCCCGGAGCCTATATTAAGGATATCTAAAAGAGTTTTTAAAGCTCCTGATAGGCTTTCTCTATCCCTCCATTACTTACTTTTAACTGATGCAGGAGAACCAGAGCATTTCAATGAAGCAATTAGGTGAATAACTCTGACAAGTGGAAGTTGGTCATGAAAGAAGAGATGAATTCTCTTCATAAGAATGAAACATGGACACTCACAGAGTTACCAAAAGGAAAGAAGGCATTGCAGAACAAGTGGGTGTACAGGGTCAAAGAAGAGCATGATGGTAAGAAGAGATACAAAGCACGATTAGTAGTAAAAGGCTTTCAGCAGAAAGAAGGAATTGACTACACCGAGATCTTCTCTCCTGTAGTCAAATTAACTACTATCAGGTGGTGCTCAGTATCGTAGCTGCAGAGAATTTGCATTTGGAACAGCTAGATGTCAAAACTGCTATCTTACATGGTGACCTTGAGGAAGACATCTACATGAAGCAACCTGAAGGTTTCAAGTCCCTAGTAAAGAAAATCTTGTGTGCAGGTTGAAGAAAAGTTTGTATGGTCTAAAACATGCTCCTAGACAGTGGTACAAGAAATTTGATGGATTCATACATCACAATGGGTTCAAAAGATGTCAAATGGATCATTGTTGCTATATAAAAAATCTGGATGAATCCTATATCATTTTACTCATATACGTTGATGACATGCTAATTGCAGGATCTAGCATGGATGAGATCAACATAGTTAAGCAACAGTTGGCGGAGGAGTTTGAAATGAAGGACTTAGGACCAGCTAAGCAAATGCTTGGGATGAGGATTAGCAGAGATAGGTCTGAAGGAATCTTAAACTATCTCAAGAAAAGTACATACAGAAGGTACTTAGCAGGTTCAGTCTTCATGATGCAAAGACTAGAAGCACTCCACTAGGAAGCCACCTCAATCTGTCTAAGGAGCAATTACCAAAGACAGATGAAGAAAGGAGATACATGTCGAAGGTACCATATGCTTCATCAGTAGGAAGCTTGATGTATGCTATGGTTTGTGAAGGAAACAAGCCCATGTGAAGGAAAATGCAAGAAGTAAAAGAAAGAAAAGTCAAAGAAAGAAAGAAAGAAGAAAAAGATAAAATGTGAAAAAGAAGAAAATGAAAGCCTGCAGAGTGAACAGTGAAAGTCTGGCGCCTACAATTTGAAATTTGAGGTGCCGAATATGCAGAGAAAAGTTGGCAGATTCACATTGTGAAATTTGCCTATAAATAGGCAACGATCTTTCATTTGTAAATCATCCCTCAAATTTTCTTCTTTCTCTCAGTGAAATAAAATATTCTCTGTGTGGCTGTGGACGTAGCAAAAATTGCCGAACCACGTAAATCTTGTGTCTTATCTTGTCTTGTGAATTTTATTATTTTTATCATTTAAATATTTTTCCTTTCCACTAGCCTATCACGCTTCCCAACAGTTAATTCTTCACATGGCTTGGGTCTATGAAAGCATCTTTCTGGCCCATAGTCATCTTTTGTTGTCAATAGAGAGATCGAGGTAGGTAATTGAAGGCACACAAGGTTTTGGCATGACGCTTGGATAGGGCATGCACCGCTTATGTCGCTGTTCCAGGACCTCTACAATTTCATTTAAACTCCTGCTAGTTTGGTTTCGGATTACTGGAGTTGAAGTAGTTGGTGTTCAATCTTTCGTGGAAATTGTTTTGATTGACAAACCTTCAGTTTTGAAGTTGGGCATAACAACTTTCCAACTTGAAGATTTGATGTTCGGCATTGCAACCTCAAATCTCAATACTAAAACATTCAAACATCACCACTCTACTCAAACCTGAGTGTTAAGGTCCATAATGATCGCAATTAGAAGTAGAATAAAGAAAATTTTGAGAGTTTCTAATAGCAACTTTATTAGGTTTTGCAAAGGTGTTCTCCAACTGTGCCTTAAGGGTTGGCAATATGCCAGTTTAAGGTTTGTATGAGGTGCATTTGGTCTGAAAAATGAAGGTTTAACTGATCTTTCTTTCTCCTGCTCCAGGAATACCTTCTCATAGATTCTTGCCATCTTATAAGCCTGCATTAGTGTGCGAGATCTTTCCAGTTGGAGGGAATAGTTAATGGATGGTTTCGAACCTCTAAATAAAACAACTACCAGTATTCTCCATATCCAGATTAACCCTAGTTAAAAGCCTATCAAATTTTGCTTGAAATTCAGGTACAATGCATGTTTGTTTTAAGTTCATCAATTCTTGCATTGGGTCATCAAACTCACCCCCAAATCTTTCATTCAAGGTCATAATATATTCAGTCCGAGAAGGTTTTACAGAATTTCCCCTAGCTTTAAGGAAAGACCTATGCATGTCATGCGATAGCATCACCATCAAAGTGAACAGAAGCAATCTTAACCCTTTCATTCAATGGGATATTATCTATTGCAAAAAAATGTTCCTCCTTATACAACTAGGTTCTTAAATCTGAACCAGAAAACGTGGGAATTCTACTTTGGAAAGTCGACTAAGATAGCTGGAATTATTAGAAAGGATATGAGAATCTTTACCCTTCTTGTGGTGCCAGTTAGATCTAGAACCATGCACATCTTCATCAGAAAGTTCATCTCCAATTGGGTTCTTTCCTCTAGGTAATTCTGGTGCCATACCGATTGCTTCTTTTAAGTTCTAATATTTCCTTATCAGTTTGTGTAGTCTTAGCTGCCATAGCAGCCATATCTGACATCAATTGTTGTAACTGTTCTTGAATTTCTGACAGCTTATTTTCTACGGTTTCAATTGATTTCTCTTGCGTTTTGTCAGCCTTTACCATGATAATCAAGCCGAATATTGCTGGCTCTGATACCAATTAATGCAACATTAATGGAAATACAATTTACAATCAAGGAATACACGAGGGAATTCAAGGAAGGGGAAGCTAAGTCAAGGCTAGAGCCGAGATGATTAGCTACAGAATTAGGGATTGGAAAGAATTTTTAACTAGTTGTATATTGAATTAATGTTATGACTACATATTACAATATATTTATAGATTGGATTCTAACCATATTTCTTATCTAACAATCAACTAGTATAAAGATTCTCTTAACTAACTTGTAACTAATTTTACAACTAACTCTCCTAACTACTGTCACGTCATTCCTTCAGCTGTTTCTTAACTTCCTCTTCCTTGAATTGTATCATTGGGGGGGACAAAGGGGACACAATTAAGGCGTATACATACATCATCGGATGCATTGAAGAAGAGTGATGTTGTGGGTGAAACCACTAGACGATTCAACCAGAGAAGTGCTTGTTAATGGGCGGCCAAACACAGACTCAACATAGGCTATTTTTGCACAAAAAAAAACTTTATTGGCTAAAATCTAAATGAAAAAGATAAATTAGGCTGCCAACTAAATTTTTACTACACTTCATATATAGGAAAAATTGCCCTATATGTCATTGTAGGGCACTTTCTTAAAAAACATAGCAACATTTTGTCACTTTACACGTAGCAATATTTTTAAAAATGCTACCAAACATGTCACAAGAAACCTTAGGTTCCTTTTCTCTCCCTTCTCTCCAAACCCACACCCCACTGTTTCCCGTCAGCTACCCCTGCTCAACGCCACTTCCCCTCCCCATCCCTGTCTTCGCCGGCCACTGTTGCTGGCGACATTTGTGTTTTTGTCGTTGCTTCGCTGCTCCCCATCGACTGCTGTTGTGTTTTTCCACTGCCTGAGTCCGGCAGTGCCGGATCTGCTACAATAGAGCAGATCCGGTGTTTTCCAGCGGCGACGCTGGTGTATGTTTTATGTTTGTGGATTTGGTGGCTGGTCCGGTGGAGCAACTACTTCGTTCAATTTATTTTTTTTTGTTTTTGAATTTTTCGGTGGGATAAGGCGGAACCACGGTGGTTGTGGTGTATGTTTGGTGTTTGCGGACTGTATGACAAGTGTATAGGCTTTGTATGTGTGTTGTATGCCATGTATATACAGTGGATATACAACATACATACAAAATATATACACTTATTTCCCGGAATCCACACATTGGATGCTCTGCTTTGATTTTCTTTCTTTTCTTAAGTTTTTTGGTGGGGCGGATCTGCGGCGGCTAGGGTTTTTTCTTGGTGGTTGTTGGTTGTGTGGATTTTGTATGGCAAATGTATAGGCTTTGTATGTTTGTTGTATGTCGGTATATATAATGAAAATACATCAAGCATACAAAGTTTATACAGAGAACATACAGAACTATACAAAAGGGCAGACGGGGGAGGGGGGCGGCTGGACTATTGGCAAGTGAGTGTAGGGAGTGAATTTTAGGATTTTGTCTACTCTTTTATGTGTTTGCTATGTTTTGAAAAAAAAGTATTACTATGTTTTGAAAATGGAATAGTGTTGACATTTTTGTGTAAAGAAAATTGTTAGTTTGTATACTTTTGTAAAAAAACCTCATATATAAATACTCCCTCCGTCCCAAATTAGTTGTCGCCTTTAGCTTTTTCACGCTCATTTAGAAAATCATTAAATAGAGTGTGTATTTTATTATATTACCCATATTTAATGTTTGACTATTAAATTTTGTTGAGAATTCTTTTAAGGGGTTTTTACGCTCTATACCCATGAAATTTAAAGTATTTACATACCCATTAAAAATTACACTACCTATAAATTTCAAAATATTTACCCAACTTACCCATCTATTACTGTATACCTTTGTTGTACCTTATAGGTGTATACCTTTAAGGTATACTGCATAAATTATGGTATAAAAGTCTGGAGGGCCATCTATTACTGTATACCTTTGTTGTACCTTATATGTGTATACCTTTATGGTATACTGCATAAACTATGGTATACAAGTCTGGATGGGTAGAGCGGTTAAATAATTTAATGGGTAGGTCATGTAATATTTGAAAGTAGTGGGTAGTGGCAGTAATTATTTTAGGTTTTGTGGGTATTTTTGTAAGTGTCCCTTCTTTTCATTATTAAGGGTATATTTAAAAAAGACTAATAATTTTTGTCTTAAAATCCTAAAGTGTCAACTAATTTGGGACAAATAATTATTGCTAAAGCTTCAATTAATTCGCGCTTACTATAAAAAGTAAAAAGGAAAAATAAGTGGGAAACTCCTTAATTAATTACTATCCCTAACGAAGAGTTTGTCCGTTTATATCCAAAGCTTGCGGGAAAAGTCACAGTGCAAGGAAGAATAAGAGAACACGTGGGAAATCTCTATTAAAGAAGTCGATTGATATTAGAAGAGCCAGTATTTATTATTCTTTTTGTGAACTTCTAGTCGGAGGTAGACTTTTGCTTGTGGTTTGAGGTAAATTTTCTAAGCTTTAGATATATTGTTGTTGAAGTTATATAATATTACATGTTCTTGAAGTTATATAGTAACAGGTATTCTTGTTGTTTTCAAGTTTGTAGCTTACAAATTGCATAGATGTTCAAGTCTCATTAAATTGAATAGATGTTCTTGTAGATTTATAAGTACCAAGTACGTTTATATATAAAAACATATTCTGTGTATTTGTGTTTATCAGCATGTCTATTTTCTGTCAACATGTAATTTGATGTTTTCTGTGCGTAGGAATCATAATCTCAGTGGTAATTTAATTAGGATGTTGCTTCTTTTTTATGTTGTAGAAATCATGACTTAGAGTTTAGTGTCTTACAAAAACTCTATAACTCATACTACTATAACTTAAAGATCTTATTAATTCAGGTTATTTTGAACCTTTACTTTATAATCATTACTACTAATAGCTATGCCACTTCAAGTTGCTCATAAATTTTTTGAAAGCTTATATCCTAGCTTTAAAGCCTAAAATTTACAAAGTATACAATTCTATTGTGTACATTGAATGTTTCTTTAGAAAAAAAATATATATTATAGCTTCTAAGATTGCATGTGTAGGGACAGATACATAAGTGTTTTAAGCTTTTGTTACATTTTAAGTATTTAGCTCGATTTTATATTATGGTATGATGTAGAATATATCTTCCTACGATTATTTGCTAAAAGTATATTAATGTTTTATAAATACATGTTTCAGGCCATGCATGTTGTTTAATTAAATGTTTTTGCGTGTTTTGGCCACATCAGACAATATGTTTTGGCTATCTGCTTAAAATTTCGAGACTCATATTTAACTCAAACTTGTGCCTCAACAAATTAAAATACTCTGTTTCTTGTTGCTTACGTTTTGTTTGTGAAAACTGAAAGAGAAAATCATATACACTATTTGCAATTTCAGGTTATAAGTTTTGCTGACTAACAATGTCTGAAAGTTCAAACACCCATGTAAGTATTGAGTTCTGAATTCAATGAATAATAGTTCCGTTCTTTTACCTTTCTTCGCTTAAATTTCAAAGTCTTGTGTGGGACATTATTTGGTGCACTTGTATCAATAAACCAAAGTCCTCCATCTTTTGATATAATAGAACATGCGGATTCATGATTTGAATTTTGGATTCAGAATGCTACTGAATCCACTGACAATTTGAGTTACTAGGTTTGAAATCTAGTATTGTACATACTTATTAGATTTCTTAAAAGATATAAATGGTTTAAGTTAAAGCTACAACATTCCGCCGAAACCGCACCTACAAGTGTGCATCCGCACCTGATAATATATGCTATTCCCTTTGTCCCATTACATATGATGGTCTTTGAATGGAAATAGAGTTCAAGATATTAATGTGACTTGTATATTGCAGTAGTAATAAACGAGAAAATTATTAAAGTAACAGTTGAATGAGTAGGTTGAAAAATTGATGGGCAGAGCTACTCAGGGTATCTGTGCTAGTGGAAGGTAGCATTATACTTGGTGGAATAGTTGGAGTGCGCACAAGTTGGACGCCACCGTGATAAACAAGTATGTTGAAACAGTATATAGTTTAAAAAGTATGAATTCAAAGAGAAATATGCTGCTTTTGGACAAATTGGATGGAGAAAGTATGAAATAAATAGGGATATATGGGTGTATATAGTATTATTCTTCTTTAGGCTTCGTTGATTTTAAATATTCCTTTAGTTATTTAATTCCTGTAAGCTTCCCGCTAACCATAGTTCTAATTTTACTTTAGGTTTTGGTTGATAAGTTAAGCTCATTCTGCTAATATCTTACTTTGAATTTTTTTCTATGTCGTACAGAGTTTTCTAGGTTTCCTTAATCGCGCCCGTACTCATGGTTTAGACGTGATTAACAGCACTGGAATAAAAAATGAAGGGCTTGAGGTGTGTAAATGTTGTTCATCTTAGATCACGTGATATCAATATTAGTTATGTTGTCATTTTTATGTGATTCAGATTTTTGATGATTTTGAGTTTTTGATTTACAGAAGGGGAGGGAATCGGTATCGAGTAATATGGCTGAGCTTGAGAAGGAGAAACAAATTGCATCAAGAAAGATAACTCAGCTTGAGAGGGAAGTAGAAGCTGCATTGAGAAAGATAACGCAGCTTGAGAGGGAAGCAGACGCTGCATTAAGGAAGATAGCAATGCTTGAGAAGGAGAAACAAGATGTGTTGAGTAAGATAGCTGAATCAAATAAGATACCTCAGCTTGAGAGGGAACTAAAAGCTGCATTAAGCAAGATAACCCAGCTTGAGAGGGAAGCAGATGCTGCATTTAGAAAGATAGCAGTGCTTGAGAAGAAACAAACTGCTTCAAGAAAGATAACTCAGCTTGAGTGGGAAGGGGAAGCTGCATTGAGCAAGATATCTGTGCTTGAGAAAGAGAAACAAGCTGCATCAAGAAAGATAACTCAGCTTGAGAGGGAAGGAGAAACTGCATCAAGAAAGATAGCTCAGCTTGAGTGGGATAGAATAAATGCAAGTAGTATGATAGCAGTGCTTGAGGAGGAGAAACAAGATGCTTCAAGTAAGATACCTGTGCTTAAGAAGGAGAAGGAAGCTGCATTGAGTAAGATAACTCAGCTTGAGAGGGAAGGAGAAGCTGCCTTTAATAGGATAGATGTGCTTGAGAAGGGGAAACTAGCTGCATTAAGTAAGATAGATGAGCTTGAGATGAAAAACAAAGCTGCATTATGTAAGATAGCTGCCTTTGAGGAGGAGAAACGGGCTGGATCAAGGACGATAAAGGAGCTTGAGAAGGAGAAAGAAGATGCAACCAGTAAGGTAGCTTTGCTTGAGAAGGAACTACAAACTAAGGAAGAGATATTTGGAAAGTATAAGAATACTCAGCTTCAAAAGCAGAAGGAGCTAAGAACCAAGTTTCAAGATTTTAAAAGGCATACAAAAGCTGAGCGTGAAAAAGAGAAGGAAGCCGCAACAAGTAAGATAGCTATGCTTGAGAAGGAGCTGGAAAGTAAAGAAGTTAGAGTGTATAAGCTAGCTATTAGAGCTTTAAAGCAGATCCAAGAAGAAGATAAAGAATCTATGGAAAAGCTGAAAGAGTTGACAACAACTGTGCAAAAGCTCACTGAGGAAAGAGACTATTGGGAAACTTTAGTTAAGCAGCTAAAGGGCAAAGAAAACGAGACTGCCGAGCTTGTAGAAGCTCAAAAAGAGATGATCAAGCTATGATTTTTGGACATTTATTTTTGTGCTTGAAGCATGTGGTCACTATAGCTACTTCTTAAACATTATTCATTTGAAATTGGAACTTGGTTTAGTATTGTTTCTGATGCATGAAGGACACAACCTCATTCATTTCCCAAGAACCGTATAATTTCGTTCTGAAACTTGGTTTAGTATTTGTTTCTGATGTATGAAAATATGCACAAGTAAATTCTATATGACCCGATTTCTTAAGTATGTTGCAAACTTTAATGTCTGTTTATCTGACATATTTCTGCAATTTTGCCAGCAACTAAGTTACTATTCGAAGAAGAATGTAGGTTATGCATTACTGAGGCGACTCCTAAAATATGTACATAGTGTTCTAAATATTTGAAGTTTCTTAGCAGTCTGTATGAAATTCTTACATCTTTATGTGATAGTAGTATATATTTGGAATACTTACCTGTTTTAACCCCAACACTATGTAGCAGGTGTACTTCTTTCCAGTCTAGCACACATTAGATATATCAAGTAAAACAGTACAGATATTTGAAAGGGTGTGGATCTACAAGTACTAACCATTGCAAAACCTGTTTATTGGCATGTTGCCTCACCAGCATTTGTTCCTGACAGTAAGGTTTCCCCTTTTGCTCGTCTATTGGATTCTTTTGTTTGGACCATTGAGGTAGAAATATTTACTTCTGTGATGTATTGATCACTATAGATGGAAAGTGGTTTAAAGATTCAACTACGTGAGTGTCACGACTAGGAAATGTGTAGCAAGAAAAATATGTACAGAACTTTCACCGCTATAAGTATGATAGTGTTAAAAGTCAATGGGCCTATCTATCTAATATGGTTCTGTTGGTGACTATAGTGAAATGCTATACTAGCTTGTGTAGCTTTGTTGGATATTACTTCTTCACACACACGGATTGCATCTTTCCACTCTGAAATTATGAGATAATGATTCAGATGATTTCATTCTTTTCCAGGTTCTTTCTGACCTGTGCATTAGTGACATGGATATTGGTGTAAAGAAAATTGGTGTTATTGATAGTTCTCCTTTTCACACTGTATGCAACCAGAAATTCTCACGTCAAGTTGCCGAGGAAAAAGCGATAAATTTGTGTTCTATTTGGCAGACAGCTGTGGAAGACCCCAAATGGCATCCATTCAAGACTGTCACCTCAAATGAGGAAGTTCAAGCAGTATGTATCTGAATCCTTTCTTCTTTCCTTTTACCCGTTTAGATGTTATTTGTTAAAGAGATATTTCATTCATTAAAGGGATATTTCAAAATTCTAATTTGTTGTTCTTGTCCAACCAAAATGATAAACTTTGATGTCTTAGTATATCAGGACACTTCTTGAATATCAAGTAGTAATTCTTTCAGTCAAGTAACTATTTTAGCCATAATAAACGAGTGAAACAGCACAACTAAATGATTATGTCCAAACTGTTTCTATTTTCAAAAATCTTATTAACCAAAATCAAGTTATCAGTAGAAATTCATTCTCCTCATTTTTCTCCTTCCCTGGAATTCTAACTGAACTATCTATTGGAAATCAAGCCTCCTTAAACACTATTTGTGCTTCAGGAAATAATAGACAAAGAGGACAAGGAGCTCCAGCAGCTGAGAGAAGAGTGGGGAAATGAAGTATATTTAGCTGTTGCTACAGCCTTGACAGAAATTAAAGAGTATAATACAAAGGGAAGAACCATGACTCATCAGCTATGGAATTTCAAGGAAGGTAGAGAAGCTACACTAAAAGAAGCTATTTGTTTAATGGGGAAAAAACTGAAGGAGGCAAAGATAAAAAATACAGGTATCCTCTAGTGTCTTATACTGTAATGAACCAGACAGGTAATGTGAAGGAATCCAGCCAAGTTGTTCAGCAGAGTAAAGCCCAAGAGAATGAGAAGGAAATAGATGTTGGGCTGAAGGAACTTAGACGTGGCTTAAGAGACAAAAGGCCCAACAGGTTGTTAGATGGATACTTGTGGAGCAAGAAGTAATGTGGGGACCAAGAATATTCAGAGTTAGTTACAAATAGGAGCAGTAAACCATCAGCTAGGCAGGCATGAAGTTGATTGAATAGTCTGTATTTCTCATCCCCTTTCTCTGTTCCTCTCACCCCCCTTCCCTTTATCATAGTATCCCTTTTAGTTCCTGCACTTGTTTTGTATTATTTCCCATTCCAGTTAATGAAATCTATCCTATTTTACTAGCCTTATCAATAGAAAACTAGTTCACTCCATTTGGTGCTTTCATTGCATCGAGCTCCATGGATGAGTACAAACAAAAGGGTGTGAATGAAGATTCGAGTTCCTCATCGGAATATTCTAAGCTAAATTCTCGTATGGATGCTTTAACTGAACTGGTCCATCAATTTATGGCTTCTATGGCTGATAAGAACACTGCAGCACCACCAGCCCCGCCGCGTCCCACTGATGTTTGTCTGTCCTCAGGGAAATCTGTGGCTGCTCTGGTCACCATCCGTCATAAACCAGCATCAGTCGAACTTGGGCGCTTTAATGGTCAAAATCCAGAATCCTGGTTATTCTTAGCGGAGCGATACTTCGAGTTCTATTCCATTGGTCCGAATCATCAATTGTCGTTGGCATCGTTCTCTTTGGAAGGAGAAGCTCTTGAATGGTATCGTTGTTTATTCCGTAACAAACAACTTAGTGACTGGCCACATTTCGCTGACAAGGTACGAATTCGATTCAGGGATAAATCCTTACGTTCACCGGAAAGTCGTCTCTCCAAGCTTCAACAAACTTCCACAGTTGCGGACTATAGGGCTCGATTTGAGAGCATCTCAAATGATACAGTCTGGTTGCCCAATGTATTTCTGTTGGAATGTTTTATTTCAGGGCTACGTAAGGAAATTCATGATGAAGTAGCTGTGCGTGAGCCCAATACATTGGATGAGGCCATTCGTTTGGCTCACATGTATGAGGAGAAACTGGATCTGGCCAATAAACCTACCCGACCCGCTTTCGCCCGAACCCAACCCCTTCTTCCTAACCCATCAATTAATTCCCCCTACCCATTCACTAAGCCGATTCAATATCTTTCCCCCAACCCAAAAATTTCAATTCCCAACACCACAAACTCATCCAAAATTCCCTTCCGTCGATTGTCTTCTTCAGAATTTCAAAGCCGCAAGGAAAAGGGCCTCTGTTATAATTGTGATGAACCTTACTCTTCTAACCATAAGTGCAAAGCTCTACCCCAACTCCTTCTCCTTGAAGACTCGTCTGAAACTCCGATTGATTTACCAGAAAATTTCTCTCCGGATGATTTTCTCGCTGAAGAATTACAGTGTTTGGAGGTTCAAAATCACTCAGCCATTTCCTATCATGCCTTATCTGGAGGACATTCTACTACAACTCTTCGATTTATTGGCCACGTCCGCGGCTCACCAGTCCAAATCCTTGTTGATGGAGGAAGCACACATAATTTTATACAAGATAGGAAAGCTAAGTTTTTGAATCTGGACATTGAGTCTTCTGCTTCATTTTCGGTTGTAGTTGGCAGTGGCCAACGATTACGCTGCGGGGGTGTCGCCCCAAAGGTACCACTCACCATTCAGGGGTGCGACCTTGAGGTGGATTTGCACGTGTTACCTATGCACAGTGCTGATATTGTTCTTGGTGTTGCTTGGCTAAGTACCTTGGGTCCAATTCTCAGTGACTACTCAACACGCATTTTTGAATTTAATATTCAGGGTACTAAATTCAAATGGATTGGAGAACCACCGATTGATGCTCAACCAGTTCAGTTGCAGACTTTGCGCCGTTTGACTGAAACTGAAGTTGTTTCGTCTTATTTTTGCTTGTTCCTCATTAGTGAGGAGAGTCCTGGTCCTCCTCCTCAACCACCGGAGCTCTGCACCCTTTTGGACTCTTTTTCAGATGTGTTTAACAAGCCACAAGGGCTGCCTCCACAACGTGCTCAAGATCATTCAATTCATTTATCCCCAGGTGCGGCGCCCGTGAATGTAAAGCCTTACAGGTATCCTTACTTTCAAAAACAAATAATGGAACAATTGGTGTCTGATATGCTCCATGAAGGTGTTATCCGTCCAAGTACCAGTCCCTTTTCTTCACCTGTTCTTTTAGTTCGCAAAAAAGATGGCACTTGGCGTTTTTGTGTTGATTATCGCGCCCTTAATGCCATCACTGTCCGGGACAGATTTCCAATTACAACAATCGATGAGCTCTTTGATGAGTTACATGGGGCTCACTTTTTCTCTAAATTGGATCTGCTATCCGGTTATCACCAGATTAGAGTCCGAGCTAAAGATGTAGTTAAAACAGCCTTTCGTACTCACGAGGGACATTACGAGTTTTTGGTAATGCCATTCGGTCTCTCGAATGCGCCCTCGACTTTTCAGGCTACTATGAATTCAGTTTTTCGGCCTTATTTGCGTCGCTTTGTATTGGTTTTCTTCGACGATATCCTTGTCTATAGTCGTACGTGGGACTTGCATATGGAGCATTTGGCTATTATATTGCAGTTGCTTCGCTCCCATCAGTTGGTAGCAAAGAGGTCGAAATGCCTGTTTGGGCAGTCTCGAATTGATTACCTTGGACATGTGATTTCTAACCAAGGATTAGCCGTTGATCCTTCAAAGATCCATTCTATTCAACAATGGCCAACACCTTCTAGCGTTAAAGCAGTCCGTAGCTTCTTAGGACTGGCTGGATATTACCGACGCTTTATCAAGAATTATGCTAATATTGCAAGCCCACTGACTGATTTGCTAAAAAAGGAACCATTTTTATGGAACCCTGCTGCTCAAGAAGCTTTTGACGCTTTGAAAACTAAATTGAGTTGTGCCCCGGTCTTAGCCTTGCCTGATTTTACGCAACCATTCCAGCTAGAGACAGATGCTTCAGGGCTTGGTATAGGGGCTGTCTTATCTCAAAATGGGCACCCTATTGCTTTTTATAGTCAGAAACTTTGCCCACGAATGCAACGAGCCTCAACTTATCACAGGGAAATGTTTGCTATTACCCAAGCAGTTGGTAAATGGCGTCAGTATCTTCTAGGACGTCGCTTTACTATATACACTGACCAGCAGTCTTTGTTACTATATACACTGACCAGCAGTCAGCAGAAGTGGTTGGGGAAGTTGCTGGGATTCGATTTTACCATTGTGTATAGGCCGGGCAAAACCAACAAGGTGGCAGATGCTTTATCTCAAAAGACTAGTCTAGTAGGTGGGAGAGCCCATTTAGTCTATAAACCCATTAGCATATCTCTTTTTTATCAATGTGGGAGAGGTGCTCACAACATATACTCTTATCTATTTATGCTGCAATTCTATATTCTCCTTCTGCTTGTAGGTTCAAGTCACCTTGCTTTGAAGGGTTTAAGTTAACTAACAGACACCTTGCTGTGTGATTCATTAAGGTCAACCAAACACGTAATTATAGGCTCCTTTGGGATTTGGATCAGCTCCAGTGAGTTATGCTGCAGTAACTATCAATACACACCTTAACAGAAGCCACGTGTCCCTAAGAAAATTCTAACTTTAAATTCCATCCTACACAAATGCTCATCTTTCTCTCCCCAAACAAAAATCGAAAATACATAACTCAACACCATCTTCTTCCTTCTACCAGAATTCCTCTCACAATTTTGTTTTTGTCCAAATTAAAGAAATAAGATTTACTTAATTAAGATCTCAATTATTTGTTGAGCTCGGGTTCTCGGAGTGGGTGAAAAAGCTTCATGCAAGCAAACTTAAACGATTTTAATTATAACTAGTGTTAGAGAGAAAGTAAAAATCTTCTCTCTTCTCTTCATCTGCTTGAAGCTCACTACATGTTAGGTTTTACGTCTTCTTGTTTGTTTGTTTGTATAGAGAAAAGAATTTTAGGAGATGAGTTTATTATAAAAGACAAGCAATCATACTTTGCACTTATTAAGGAAAAGGGATATATTTGAATATCTCATAAAAGTATTTGATAAAATATCGATTTGAATCTGAATACTCAGGTGGAGTAGCATAGATTGTGAATTAGGGACACGTGGCTTCTGTTAAGGTGTGTATTGATAGTTACTGCAGCATAACTCACTGGAGCTGATCCAAATCCTGCCCAAGCGTTGTGTTTTTAACCTTTTTATCTTTTTAAGTAGATTTTGCTATGTAGGGTATTTTTTTAATTTGTGAAGGTTAATTTGGTAATATAACTTTTGCTCTTTTGAGTACATGCTTTTATAGTAATTAGTGTCCCGGCTACTGAGTCATGCACTATACAATTTGTGTAAAATAGTTTCAATTTTATTGAAGCAAGGCGTTAATTACCAAATTAAAATTACGAAAAATACCTGTTAGGCTGTAGCATAGGGCAATTAAATCAATGTTATAAAAAACCATATCATATCAGCGCACAGAAGTGTTAAACTTTGAAGGATCAGTCGCACTTGGATTTCCAAATCAATAGGTAAGAAATGACTGGAATTAACTCAGCTATAGTACTGCTTCACTGTCACAGGGCAAATGGGTTCACATGATGTTTTTACTCCTCTCATCTTCCAATTGAGGTTTACGTTAATTGTGATAAAATACTGTCACCTTAGTCAGGAAGCAAGCATTTAAAGCAACAATAAGATGGTTATAAACAATTGATAGAACTAAATAAAGTATATGTAGAGCATCCTAGCGTACATGTTTTGATAGAGTATAACAATTCTCTCGCCACATGCGTTGCACGTGTTTATAAATTGTGGTATCTAGTTGTAAAGTAATGTCAACGGTATTTAAACAAAGCTATTAGTAATAATACTACATTGAAGAAGAAAGTATAAAATTTCTGTTAATAATAATGTAGATGATTAAATGAACTTTGAAATTGTAAAACTTTTCAATAGCCATATCCTCCGAGCCTCTAGTCTTGTGCTTTGTACATTACTAACTGTGACTACTTTTTCTTAAGAGGATTACCTTGCTAAACCACAATAACATAAAATTATGAATGAAGTGACTGTGGCTACTTTCTTATTCAACCAAGGAAAGCATTCAATCTTAAAATACAACTAATTTTCCAGTTCAGAAAATGACTTTAGAACAAAGAATTGTGGCACCCCCGAGAATTTAGCGCACTTGAGAATTAAGGCCTTCCACAATGACAAACATATTGCATATTTCGCGACATAAGGGACACTGGTTCCTTCTAAACAATCTAACCAACCAAGAAGAATTATGTAGGAGCATAACAATGCGTAATCAAATAAATGAAACATATGGTTGCTAAAATAGGCTATTTAACCGGTACCTCAATATTTTAATTGAAATTGTATGATTCTGTCGGTGCAAAATTCTTGATTATTGAACTACGGACGAACATAACTAACATGACCTTGTACACCAATCAAAACGATCTTGAAAGGTAATTCGCTATTTCTTCTTCAGGATAAAGGGTCATGTTCTTCACGATATTAATGTTTTTATGGTAGTCGCATGTAACCACAAAGATGCAACTATATATCTTGCAAATCCATAAGTAGTAATCCGAGATTTGTCATCATACGAAATTCAGAAAACGAAGTTGCCACTTTTCCTCCGACTATTAGGTCTTTGGCAACGTGTTTTCTATTATGAGTTAATACTGATGAAGAGAGTTGTTTGTCACTATTAGGTTGGTCAAAGCAGAGGTTTGAAGCAAAGTTGGTTGTTTAAAATTAACTGGTTGCTTTAATACCTAGTGTAAAGCATCTAGTCAGTGATAAGTTAAAGTTGCATCGTTTCAGCTAATGTGAAGGATTACATCCCTTCAACTAATCTACCGTCTTTTAGTTTTGGCAAAGTAGGCTCGTGTTTTAAGTTTGGTAATTTTTAAGTTTTTGAGGGGCAACTTAGTAAATGACTTTTGATCTTTTGGAGGACATGCTTTTATAATAATATGATGATATGATAAACCAAAATTTAGGTGCAAAATTATAATACCCCCCTCCCCCTCTTCTCTATTGAAAATGCTTATGATTAATCCAGGAAATTAGTTGATTCATTATCTACTTTTGAAACACTTAGGGGTCGTTCGGTTTCCGCATAAGGGGGTATTAACCCTGCACAAAATTCCGCGCTAATTAGCGCGGTGTTCGATTGGTTTTCTGTGAAATTTTAATACCCGTATGAATTAGTACAACGTTTGGTTGCGTTTTTGTATATTCCGTATTATTAATACCCGCATTATTAATGCGGGAATTTATGTATTATTTTATGCGGAGTAGAATGTGGTATTAATAATGTGGGTATTAATAATGCATGTATTAAAATTTAAAGTGATAAAAGTAACCCTCATAATAATAAGGATATTTTAAATTTTATTTAAGGAGTAAATAAATATTTAAATAATAATATTATTTATTAATTTGTAATATATCAGTGATTCAACAAATAATCCCTGCGTTATAATATATGCATGACTAATACCCATATTACTAAACCGCGCTAACTAATACCTGCATTATTAATACCCGCGTTAATAATTAATACCCGCATTAAATAAGTGAGTAACCAAACGACCCATTAGTGGTTTCATGTACTCATCTTCAAGATTCTTAGAATTTTGAACTGCTGTTGATTTTAATTTCATCAATTTATGCTACAATATGAGACTTCAAATTAATCGGAAGGACGCATTCTTAGATCATAAATCTAGTTGAATTTATCATGAGAGAGAGAAAGTGTAGTAAATCGGAGCTAATCTTTTAAAAGAGAATAAAAACCAGGTTACCTAGAAATAGCTTTTGCACAAGGCTCCAAAATAGCTATTCTTTCAAAACTTTAAAAATGCTAGTTATTAATTGTTTAGCACCCTAAAAAGTGAGTATCCAGCCTAAATCTTACACTAAATGGTTACCTTTAAATATGTAAGGCTGGCGCAAGTGGGTACTGCAGATTGCTGAAGTGCATGAATATTGTATACTTCGAATATATGTCAGAATGGATTTCCATTTAATTTCTCGTTGCTTTGAAATTTATTTTTTATCGCGGTTTGAAGTTTGAACCTTGCAATCGCGGAGGCTGACCAGGCTGCTCGCCTTTAAAGCTTTTCAAACAGAGAATTACTACAAGAATAACTAGATGAGAATAATATACAATTTCGAAACTTTATCATTGAAAAAGTGACAAGCTAATAGCCTTTTGGGCAATCTACTAAAACAGGAGCACCTAAGTGTGCAACTCATTCTACATCATCCATATCAACTAACAAACACTCGAGCAAAGATTTGCTGCAATCTTTTCCCTCATTGATAACAAATTCCACAGGTGCACGAGTCTCCACAGCTAATCGCATGGAACCATGATGCATTTGGACTTTTGCACCATAAAGAAGTACAATGGTACCTGGCTCCAGTAAGTCAACTACACGATAAAACCAAAACTTTCAGCTGCACAAGCAAATAGGAGTATATTATTAGCAACCAATTTGGCAAGAACATGGTTTGTTGTTCCTTGACAGTGCAGAGCTAGATGGAGTTATCTATGACTAAGAATGCATCATAGCTAACGAACTTTTATGTCATGGTTACGTAGAGAAATTAAAGGAGAAGATTGACATTACCCTGATCATTGCGAGCAGTGAATTTGATAGTTCCAGTTTCATCTCCAACGAGGCTCTCAGCTACACGTTTGATTCGCGGGTATGGCGGTTGGAATTCGTGAATTCGTCTTGGGTCTCGTCAACCACCACATCAGTAGTTAGGACCTTGACAATTATATTCTTGCCGTCTGTCCCTGGCTCCAACTGATTCACTTTGACAAATGCTAAAAGGAGACAGTGTAACTTGTTACAGAGATGCATAGTTTCCATAAATTTGTACTGGAGAATATGCATAATTCTCATGTATATATCAAAAAGCATTCACAGCTATACACTCAAAATCCGGCACCTAAAATCCGGACATACCTAATTGTAGTCTGCTGGTCTTCTTTCATGGGAGGGAAGGGAGTTGCATGAGCTTTGAAAAAAAAAAACATTTGATCATGTTGGTGTTGGGGTCGGATTACAAGGACCTTAGCTATTCCACTAAGGACCTATGTTAGGATCGAGACCCGGGTTAGTGCGGAATACGATAAAGCAGCGTTATAGTGACAATAACAAGGATATCGAAAGTTGATTATAACGACAACTAAAACAAATAAAGGAGACACAAAATATACGTGGTTCAGTCAAAAAGACCTAATCCACGGGCGAAGAGGAACAATTTTACTATACCAACGGATATAAAATAGAGAGTACAAAATTAGAGTTAAACTCTAATTAATCCCAAATACCCAAGAGAGAATAACCTCACAATTCACTCACAAAGAGGTTCACACAAGTGTTTCCCAACACACAAACTCTCATACAAAATACTCTCTATAAAAGAATTGGAGTAGACAAAGAGAAACTCTCAATTGTTGGTGTGTTTCCAAAGAGGAGGATGACTCTCCTTTTATAGGAGACTAAACTTGGCCTCCAAGCACAAAATAAAGGAAAAAGAGAATTGATGAGAAATCCTCCACCACATAAGTAATCCTTGGGCTCCAAGTATAGTTGCTAGCCAAGTATTTCAAAATAGGCTTATGCTGTTATGTGCCATTGCAAGGTATGGGACTTGAGTCCCACATCGGCCAAATGGGGGGTTGATGTGGGATTTATATAGCCTTGGGCTCTCCCACCTTAATAGCTAGCTTTTGGGGTGTGGTTCTCCCAGGGTTGTATCATTGGTATCAGAGCCACCCACCACCCTCCGTGCTCGTTGACGGTGACGCCGGTATTGCAGTGTTCGGCCGGGGCTAGAAAATTGTTGTTCGCCCACGGGGCTAGAAATTTGTCTAGCACACAGCCATCGGGGACGACGGATGCGGAGCGTGGTGGTTTGTTATGTGCCATTGCAAGGTATGGGACTTGAGTCCCACATCGGCCAAATGGGGGGTTGATGTGGGATTTATATAGCCTTGGGCTCTCCCACCTTAATAGCTAGCTTTTGGGGTGTGGTTCTCCCAGGGTTGTATCATATGCCTATTGTATGTGATTTTCCACATCCGTTTGGCTTACACAAGAAACAAAGGCCATATTACAAATCTCCACCTTGGACTTGTTTTGTTGATATAGTAAACTTGCTCCATCTTCTCCACGAACATTCTCAACACATATATCACAAATTCGTGATATTAAAATCAGACATTTCTGATGTCGAAACTGTAGCAGCACCTGTAACAGTCGATCCCAATAAAGTATACAATGTACCAGACAGTCGATCCCAATAAAGTATACAATGTACCAGACCTGTGTGCCGTCATAATCACACGAGCACCACGAGAAACTTTCAAAACTCCACCTTCACCTGTGTATTTACACCCAAGAGATTCTAGGGTGCCCAAAGAGATGAGATTTTTCTTCAACTCAGGAACATATCTAACATTAGTGAGAGTTCTCACTACACCATCATGCATTTTGATTCGGACTGTACCTTTGCCAATAACTCTACAAAAGGCATTGTTGCCCATCTGGACAACTCCACCTTCAACTGGATCATATGTAGAAAACAAGTCCTTGTTGGGACACATATGACTCGAACAACCGGAATCTAAAATCCACTCATTGTTAGATCTCGAAGAATTTTCAATTGCTAAAAATATAGATCCATCAATCTCATCAGTAGCTACACTGGCTTCTGCGGTGTCACTGTTTTCCTGGTGATTTTTCTTATGCTTATCTTTATTTTTCAACTTCAAGCATCCAGACTTAATGTGACCCTTTTGATGACAATAATTGCACACAAAATTATTGTATTTGGACTTCGAATCAAATCTACCCTTAACAAACAAGCCTAAAGCTTGATTTTCACTACTTTCCCCTGTAATATCTCTATCTATCTGTTCTTTTGATTTCAGCATAGATTTAATTTTTCTATAAGAGATAATTTCTTTTCCATAGAGAATAGTATCTCTAAAATGTTTAAATGACTGGGGTAAAGAGCATATTAACAAAAGGGCTTGATCCTCTTCATCGATCTTAACTTCAATATTACTCAAATCCATAAGAATGGAATCAAATGTGTCAAGATGTGAGAGTATAGAAGTACCTTCATCCATACGAAGCATGTAAAGCTTCTGCTTTAAATATAATCTATTTTCCACTGTCCTCTTCATATACAGGGCCTTCAATTTTTCCCACATGCCTTTAGCAGTGGTTTCAGAAGCTACTTCACGCAAAACCTCATCAGAGAGATTTAATATAATACTTGATTTAGCCTTTTTATCAAGGCTAGCAAATTCCTCCTCCGTCATTTTTTCAGATTTATTCTCCTTTCCTTCCAACGCTATATCAAGACCATCCTGAATGAGGATAGCTTCCATTTTTAGTTGCCACATTGCGAAGTTTGCACTTCGATCAAATTTCTCAACATAAACCTTTGTTACCGTCATCTTGGCTACTAATAAATAACCTGGTTTGATCCGGCTTTGATACCAATTTGTTAGGATCGAGACCCGGGTTAGTGCGGAATACGATAAAGCAGCGTTATAGTGACAATAACAAGGATATCGAAAGTTGATTATAACGACAACTAAAACAAATAAAGGAGACACAAAACATACGTGGTTCAGTCAAAAAGACCTAATCCACGGGCGAAGAGGAACAATTTTACTATACCAACGGATATAAAATAGAGAGTACAAAATTAGAGTTAAACTCTAATTAATCCCAAATACCCAAGAGAGAATAACCTCACAATTCACTCACAAAGAGGTTCACACAAGTGTTTCCCAACACACAAACTCTCATACAAAATACTCTCTATAAAAGAATTGGAGTAGACAAAGAGAAACTCTCAATTGTTGGTGTGTTTCCAAAGAGGAGGATGACTCTCCTTTTATAGGAGACTAAACTTGGCCTCCAAGCACAAAATAAAGGAAAAAGAGAATTGATGAAAAATCCTCCACCACATAAGTAATCCTTGGGCTCCAAGTATAGTTGCTAGCCAAGTATTTCAAAATAGGCTTATGCCTATTGTATGTGATTTTCCACATCCGTTTGGCTTACACAAGAAACAAAGGCCATATTACAACCTATACACTCCCACCAGTGTAGATACCAAATAATTTTGTCCACCAAAGCTTAGCCAAATTGAATAAATCACCTAACTTTTTTCTTTACTTTACTGGAATCAGAACCTGGTCTTTAACTAATAAAAGCTAACATCGCACTATTGGTCTATGTTGTCTCTTATACGAGTTAGAAATTCTACATTTTGGGTTTTAAGATGAGAATGACAGTACCATTATTATACTGTGAAATGATCCTATGAACCAGAGAGAGAAGACTTAATAAGAATGAGAGCACAACACTCCCTTTACCTGTAGTATCCCATTGATAAATAGAATAATACGGCCAATAAAAATTCATTTATAAAGAGGGCAATCAAATTATCAGTAATACAGTACTTTATGTATGGTTAGAATCTTTAACTTGTTTTCTGTTCCCTCCCGTTCCAAAATCATAATCAAAGGGAAACCAACTCAGTTAAATATGTAGATCATGTTGATCTATTCTTCTTAACGATAGGTCGAAATTGTATGATAGCAGTAGATTTTTGGCAGTACATAAAACAAAAATAGGTTCTCATTCATAATCACAGGTAGAGGAAAGGGAAGAGCCTTCACTGGAACCATCGTCATTTTGAGCAAAAAAAAAAAAAAAAAAAAAAAAGTATAATCAATAGTGCTCTTTGAACAAATAATCAAATTTCCCCAAGTATTACGCAAAGCTTAACATAGTTTCTTGTTGGGAATGGGATTTGCTCCAGTAAAATATGTCACAGTAAGTATCAATATAGTACACGTGGGTTCTTTTTTGTTATTATATATGGTATTAAGTACAATCCAACTGAAAAGGTAAAAAAGCTAAACTACTATCTCACGCTTTCCTAGGGTCTTCCCCTACCCCGCCAAAAGTTTACAACTTACCAACTACCACAATTAGCCTTTAACGTGAACAAAAGTAGTCATTATAAAATTTCTCTGCTTTCCATCTTATTTATTCTATTAGGAGTAGTACTAAACTAATAATTATGGATGAAATAGCTATTTACAAAACAAAAAACATCTACCAGCTTAATTTTTTTATTTTTATATTAATAAAATTATATTTAGTTAATCTTTATTTCTATGCAACCAACATAGAATTTTTTTTTTTTTTAAAAAACACCTATTTGTAAATAAAAGAACAAGATAAGACCACAAGGGAATCATACTTAGGCACTCAAACACAACATTATCAATAATGGATATTTAAGTGCAGCAACAATCAAAGCAATAACCAATGTTGGTAATAGGATTAACAAATACTATGATGATATTCTCAAAAGGATTGTATCAGAATATCAGTAGCAATAACAAAACTATAATTGAAAAGTGCAAAAGTTGAAATAAATCATAACATATGAATGTTTTGGAGCTGTTATTCTTGGGTCCTTGAATTTGCCTGTAAAATATACGTAATATCAATATACCTATAATAAAATATAATCCATTACAAAAGTTATAAAATAAATAATACTAACTTGGTCATTAGGATGAGAATTTGAATTTTCAAAATGTTGAAATGTATGAAAACCCAAAGGTTCCTGTAAAACGACCAAAAAAAAAATTAGGCGAATGAAAAAATAGCTTGACAATAACTTTTTGTTGTATTAGAGAAAGACATTAAAATTACCATCATCATTTGGGTAAAACTAGAATATGGCATTGAAAGAGAAGATAGCTCTGAATGTTGGGACCATGGTATACTAGATATGTTTTGAGAAGTACTCATATCAGAGTTACAAACAATATTTTTATTTGACATTGAATCCTGTCAACAAAAATAAAGGAATAAATTAAAAAAATAAACTAGATATTATCGATTGTTCTACTATTGAATCGAAAACTCAAATAAAATATACCTGATTAATATGACTCACACTGTCAAGTCTGCTACTATTATACTTTTGGCTCGTGTCAAGACTTCTTTCTTGAAGTTCTCTGCTACCATTGAGTATCTCTGTTGATCCATCTTGATTAGTAGAACTTGACTTCTTTCTTGAAGTTCTCTTGCGCTTCGGATTCAACTCAAGGGAACTTTTGATCCTTTTTTTTGTACGTCGCAACCCATCTTTCTTTTTTAAACTTTTGGCTCGTGTCAAGACTTCTTTGTTATTATGTTCCTGTTGTGTGCAGCTTATCGGACTACCACCAGATGAAATTGCAATATCCACAATTTGTTTCATTTTTGAACTTAGCTCATTTACATATGACACTGCTAACTTAAAACCCTCATCAGTTTCAGAAGCTTTTGCTGCTATTCGAACAAATATAGGACAAAGGACTTTATAGCTGTTCATTCTGATTAATTTTGGATCCTTTTCTATATCTTGCCCGTCAATCTCTCTTATGTTATCATCCTTTGCATTTTTCATCCACCTTTTCAAAATATACTCAGATGGAATTTTCGTAACTCCTCTTACCACATCAAGAATTCTTATTGTATGAGAACAAAGTATACCTATTGACTCAAACTTCAAGCAGGAACAAGATATCATATCACATGTGTCTCCCACATTGACAATGTGCTCCCGACTGAACCCATGCTTTCTAACCTTGTATAAGATAAATGAATCCTCTCTTTCTTGATTATTCACTCTAATTGACAAAGAACTCAAATATTCGTCTTGAAATTTTATAAAAATATTTGGTGTATATACCTCTCTAGCATGAGCCAAAATAGGTACCTCAACTTTTAGTACCGGCAACCGTTGTGATGCATCACATGTATCTTGTAATTCATTATATCTTTTATCCTCAATGGCGCGATCATAATGCTTGAAAAATTGCACCAAATTATAGTCCGACTGCAAGTAATCCTTTAAATCACTATTCAGACTCTCACTCAATTGTGTGCTGTTCATACCACCTGTAAAAATTTGTTTTCTATACGCTGCAAATAATTTTTCCCTCAATATATATATTCCTTGTAACCATTCATTCTCCCGAAGGCCATATTTATCAAGCATAATATCCCAAGCATCAATAAATTCTGCTTCATCCTCATATTCATAAATGCATTTTCTAAAATCACCACGGAAAGAAGCATACCTTTTGTAGACTTGATTGAGATGTTTAGTTGCGTTTTGCTCCATATGCCAAACACATAGTTTATGATGAACCTCGGGCATGACAATTGAAATGGCCTTACTCATAGCAGCATCTTGATCTGTAAAAATTGTACATGGTCTTTTTCCTGACATTGCTCTAAGAAATGTTTCGAACAACCATTGAAAAGATTCAGTAGTCTCATCGTACATTAATGCACCTCCAAAAATAACAATTTTTCTATGATTATTCCATCCCACAAAGCTAGCAAGAGGTCTATACTCTCTATTCGTTCGATAAGTGGTATCAAACGAGAGTACATCTCCAAAAATTTCATAGTCTATTATCATCTTTGAATCAGCCCAAAAGATGTTTGTAATCATATCATCAACATCCAACTGCACTGTAAAAAAGAACGATGGATCTTCACTTCTCTTATTCTCAAAATACTCTAACAGTGCCCCTGAACGAAAAAAAAAAATGAACAAAAAAGAAAAGATGTCATCTTCCAAATTATTAAAATAAAATTATAATATAACTAAGAAATTACAGCGCGCTTACGAAAAAATATGTATTACCTGCTTCTCCTTCTTTCATTGTTTTTTCCTGTTTGGTTCGAAGATAATTTTTCTGATCCAGCCTAGTGTATCCTAGATTTTCACGACCACCCGCTTGAAGACTCATAAAATCAAATGTAGCTTTTGATAACAATCCAGCATTTTCTGCCATGTCAATTTGATCAGCTTGTACTTGATTTATCTTTCTATGAGATGGTAACATGTGAACCATCGATGGTGGAACGAGAGGGTGGTTATGTTCCATGTCAACCTTAGTAACACGATACTTTCCAGAAGATTGACGCGTAATGACTATGTGAGCTTGACAACCACTTCTAATTTGTTTACGTGGATTTTTAATTTCTGTTCTTCGTTTATCATGTCCACGGAAGCCTTCCTTAAAACAAGTCATCTTTCTTGATGTAACATAGCCAAATTTCTTATTCGTATTAACGTGCTCTTTGCGAGTACTAAACCCGATCCTTCTTGCATATTCATTATAAAAGTTGATCGCCTGATCATCACAATCAAATTCTAATCCAAGTTTAGGCTCAAGGTCAATTTGAAGCCCTGGCTTATTTTGCAGTACTTCGTTGTATACAGTATTGTATATGCTTTCCTCAAAGTTATCCATTAAACTTCAAAAAACAACAAATAAATATAAATTAATACTTTAGGATACATAACAAATAAATTAGTATAATAAAAACACAAATATAAAGTCATAATGATAGTAACTTGCTGGATGTTTAACGTCAACTAAAAAGGACGAATGGATTCAGACATTGGGTTTACCACATTTATTAGTAAAATATAAGTGCTATTTATATCATACAAATTTTTTAGACAGTAAAGTTTGCTTTTCTAAATAATAAATAAGAATTAATATTTTGGTTGTTTCCTGAATGAGGACATGAATTGATTTGATTGTTAACTAAAACATTAAATATAAAAGAGAAAAGGACTAACCTTGCAGCTTTTGCTTTTATCAATGAACCTTTCTTGAATTTTTGTTTTATTGGAATTGCCCAATGACGGGATTTGGATCAGCTCCAGTGAGTTATGCTGCAGTAACTATCAATACACACCTTAACAGAAGCCACGTGTCCCTAATTCACAATCTATGCTACTCCACCTGAGTATTCAGATTCAAATCGATATTTTATCAAATACTTTTATGAGATATTCAAATATATCCCTTTTCCTTAATAAGTGCAAAGTATGATTGCTTGTCTTTTATAATAAACTCATCTCCTAAAATTCTTTTCTCTATACAAACAAACAAACAAGAAGACGTAAAACCTAACATGTAGTGAGCTTCAAGCAGATGAAGAGAAGAGAGAAGATTTTTACTTTCTCTCTAACACTAGTTATAATTAAAATCGTTTAAGTTTGCTTGCATGAAGCTTTTTCACCCACTCCGAGAACCCGAGCTCAACAAATAATTGAGATCTTAATTAAGTAAATCTTATTTCTTTAATTTGGACAAAAACAAAATTGTGAGAGGAATTCTGGTAGAAGGAAGAAGATGGTGTTGAGTTATGTATTTTCGATTTTTGTTTGGGGAGAGAAAGATGAGCATTTGTGTAGGATGGAATTTAAAGTTAGAATTTTCTTAGGGACACGTGGCTTCTGTTAAGGTGTGTATTGATAGTTACTGCAGCATAACTCACTGGAGCTGATCCAAATCCGCTTGGGCAGCAGCCCCAACAAAATAACTTGTCTTTCCAACATGTGCTTCTTCATGTCATTTAGTGCTCTTGGCCAAGAGATGCCAACATTTAATTTCATTCTTTTTTAAAAATAAGTGTCCCAATGTCTATTTCTCCACAAGGTTCGTTCTCTGTCACCTACGCAATTTTTATGTTTTTGCTATTTCTATTTTTCTTTGTTAGACATTTCTTTTTTGTCCTCTTGGTTGAAGTAGCCACTGATGATGTTCTATCAATTCTGGTACATGAATTGGTTGAATTCGTGTCATGACAATGCTCTTTATTCGCTATATTCTAAATCGTCAGTTTATCAAAATGGATTTTCTCACGAAAAATTTTCAACGACATCTACTCTTCGCATATGATAAGACTTACTTATGGTGTTGATATGTTCAATGGTGATCAAGTCTCTTTTTTTTTTTCAGTAGAAAGAAAAACAATATGTTTTTTTATTTATGGATAATTTATGTTTTAAGTTCTTAGTCTTTTGTTCTTATTATCACATTACACTTTTATAGTTTATTCATATATTAGTTTATTGCAGCCTAAAGGCTTTCATTCATAACTTTTGAGTCCGCACGACGTAATCCAAACAAATTGTAGTAATAAAGTTCCTAACTTAATATTTTTTAGCCAAGTAATTATTTTTTTTGACTATAGGTATTCCCAAAAAAGTTTGTATTAGAGTTATACCTTTTAAATGTAGTTGTAAGTATGTAAACTTTATTTTAAATTATGAAAAGTTAATATGTAGTTTCAACCCAAGAATTATGTACTTAAACCTTATATTTAAAATGCTTTTTGCTGGAGATGTTAACTATATCTAGGCATATACAAATTGAATGGATTTTTTTATAAATATCACATGATCAAAGTGTTGATATGAAATATGACTTAACAAAAATTAATGGTTCAATAGTTTTTCCAATAACTTTTAAGTATTATAGTTATACAATTTTATGTATTTTTTTCATCTGCTCAAAATCATATGTAATATCACTTCCCAAAAATAAAAATGCAAGAGTGAAAAGTACTCCTTATAAAAGTAAAAGATAGCATGTGTAACTTCAGTAGGAACTTTAATCTTCGCCCCTTTCGTAGCTTCTTCACTATATGAATAGTTGTTTGTATCTCATGTATTATAATGCATTGTATGATAGTTCTGGTGCAGTGAGTAAGATGCTTTTTTATGTTGATTTCTTTGGTTATATGATAGTTGGTGCTATTAGTTGAAGGTTTTTGCTGTCAATTTTCTTTCATTTACTTTTCTTTTAATGATATGTCTTCAGATGAAATACATTATTTGTGAATACTATTCTATAATTAACAATGAGTATGATATTCACGTGCAGCGCACGTGTCGAGAACTAGTATGGATGTAATGTTATATATAGAAGACACATGTGATGTATTCATTAGTTTAGTGTGTGACCCTTGAGACGAGCTTGTTAGCTCTCATGCGTTGCTAAATACAAAGGCCAAGTTAGCTAACCAACACTTCAGAAATCAGACAATTTTACTGGCAGAATAGAAGTCTCATCATTTAGTCAAACTAGCTAGTCTCAAGGCAACCATCCAAAAGCTTCCCGATAAATTTGACTTGAACTGAAAGAAACCATTCAATTATGCCTCTGCATATAAACCCTGATCTCCAACTATAAAAATACCAAATTTCTCAAAAGAATCATGAACCCGCGACACTAAAACCAGAAGGCAAAATATTGGTCATACACAACCTCAAGTTTCCAGCAGCCAAATAAGCAGGTGGACTCGGATAACTTACTACGTAGTACTACCTGCTCTTCATCTAGTTGTTTACACACAGGTCTGCACCAGATAGCAAAATAGCAACTTACAACCACAATGACTATTATTTTGCAGAATAGTAATAGAAGTTCAAATATTGCACTATTTATATCTCTAGAGAGAAGCCCAAACAAGAACAATAATGAATAAGCTTCTCTATTCTTCCTCCCTTCTTTAACTTAACAGCAGTCCTGCAAGGACAAATATTTTCTTCATCAACAGTGTAAAGAGATAAGTATAAACAGGTACATCAACAAACAACAATAACTACTACTACTGCGCTATTGCTGTCATTTTACCCTAATAAATGGGAAGAGGTGGAGCACGACTGGCAAAAGGAGACAAGGGGTGCTCAAAGTGTTGTTTACACTTCCAACAGAAAAAGAATGACAAGTATTCATATCAGAGACCAACAAATATATTAATTATGCTTTCAAAACCAATACAAACTATAATTACTTATAAGAACTTGCCCACCGATCAACTATCATGTCATCAATTTAATCATTTTCTTCAACTGTCAAACAATTAAAATTAGGATTAGCTCTACTTTGGCTGAATATTGCAGAGTACCCTCTTATTTTGTTGTTGCTTTTAGCATTGCTAATAATATCACCGATGAGAGAATCACAAAAGCTTAGTAAAATATATGCAGCTATATTTTAAGCTTGCATCTTCTTATTAGCAGAAACATGCACCAAGACTTCATAATATATGCAAGCTATAAATATGGAGCACATTATCCTTGGTTCCCTGGCCCCGTTAATTCTTCACATGGCTTGTGTCCATGGAAGCATATTTCTGGCCTATGGTCCTCTTTTGTTGTTAACACAAAGACCAAGGTAGGTAATGGAAGACACACAAGGTTTTGGCAAGACGCTTGGATAGGGCATGAACCTTATGGCTGTTGCTGGACCTCTACAATTTCACTTCAAATCCTGCTAGTTTGGGTTCGGATTACTGGAATGGAAGTAGTTGGTGTCCAGTCTTTCCTAGAAATTGTTTTGAATGGGGAATCCCTAGAATGGCTTTACTGTTGAAAGATCTAAGGACGGTGGTTTTGAATGAAGTGGTTCCAGATGCACGCATATAGACTAGGCAGAAAGATTAAGTGTTCTCTGTGAATCGTTGCTACAGATTTCTTAATAGTGATGGTGATAACTCATCAAGCTGGCCGTGGAAAGATGATATGGAAGTCCAAAGCCCCTTACAAGGTTAGTTGATATTTGTGGATAGCTACACATAATGCTTCTCTAACACAAAACAACCTACAGAGGAGAGGGATGTCAGTTTGTAGCAGATGTTACATGTGCAATAGGGAGGGGGAAAGTAGCAGCCACATTTTCCTACACTGCCCAATTGCAAGAGAGATCTGGTTGCTGTTCTTTAACATTTTAAGAGTCTCGTTTGTTATGCCTTTCACAGTAAAGGAGCTAGTAATGTTCTGGAGAGCTGGGAGCATGTGTAAATCAGTGAGGAGAATATGTAATACAGTTCCAGCATGCGTGTGTTGGGTGATCTGGAAAGGAAGAAATGCTAGGCGCTTCGAAGGGAAAATAGATGCTGTACAAAGATTGAAATACTCATGCTTATGGCTTTTGGCGTTTTGGTGCAATCTTCAGGATGTTAATAATGAAAGTAGTAGGCTTGACTTTATAGATTCACTACAGGAATAAGATCTTGTATAGGTGGAACCTTCTCTTCTTGTTTTTGTTTTCAGAAAGGTTTCAAACTTTGTAATTTCCCTGGCACCAACTTAGTGCCAGAGCTTTATCTTTAATAGAACTTACCTCTTTACCAGTTCAAATTTAAAATATATGCAAGCTATATTCAAAAAATCCATCAACCATATATCTGGTGCATTCATCATTTTAACCATGTCTTATATTTCCTTGAAAATTGACAATTATAGTCCCAAAAAAATGAATTCTGCAACTTATTCGTATTGATCAATCAAAAATTCATATAAAGAAATTAAAAAATGTGCAGTTGTTTAAGACTTCATATGCTGCATAACAACAAAAAAGAAGTAAGATTATGCAATGGTATCATTTATGCTTAAAAAGAACCAAACAACTACTCGCTTTGTCACGGGAATGACTTTCAAAGGTAAGATTGGCTTAGCTCAAACCTACATTTAGGATCACATGTTTCAGATTTTTCTAGAAATTGAAAACCATTTCGTTCTAAGGCCAAGAATACGGAGCCATTAAAATGTTACAATTTTTAACTTGCACAAATATATTGCACGGGATATAACCAATAAGCCCTGATTAGACAACAACAAACAGATGCGAAGTATGATAAGGTAATCTCAGCTTCCAAGCTTTTAAAGTCAGAGTATGACATGGTGCACCAACTCAAACATAGCTGTGACATATCAAAGTAATCATTTGATCATAATTTGTAATTCCCCTTCCGTTAAAATGCGTGATGTTGTTCCCCTATCTGAGTGGGTAAAAAAGAATTGGGATATTAGAACTGTTGTGCACCATATCTATCTAGTAAAAAACATGAATGTAACTACAGAACTTGATTAAATAGAAAGCATGCCGACTACAGGACTAGCAACAAAAATGGGTATAATAGTGAAATGGGCATTACATTTACCTCCAAACTCTCTCGAGTTGCTTTAAAGTTTTAACTTGAAACCCTTTTTCAGGAAGTCATCTTCTTTATCGCTGCTCTTGGCTCTCGTCTTTACATTTGGTTCTATGTTTTTCTTCCTATATAATGGGACAAGGGTTCCCAAACAGACATTGGCTTCAGAAAATTCCAACCCACCAGTGATCTTAACAAGTTCGAGTGATTTCTTTTCAAGATTGTACCACCATAACTTGCTATTATCCATTTCTAGAAGAACTTCCTTACCAGTCACTGAGTATGCTTTTGGCTTCACATAACTGAAATGTTGGCCACCATTTAGCTGCTCAACTGAAAACAACTTTATCCAAGACTCTTTCACTCCATAGTCCTTCATCACCCATATATCAACACAATCTAACACATCATCCTCTGCATTTGAATGGACAGAGAGGTGACTTGTAAGCAAACAAAGGCACTTTTCCAAGACTGTCAAATTCAATCGGAACCGCTTACCCAAATTCTCAGGACTTGGCACCCTCTCAAACCTCTCACGTTCAAGATTAAAACCTATAAGACAAAACGAGCTCAGGGGTCCCATAGTCGGAGCCCAGAAAGGAATCCAGTGCAGTACACCTCCAACAAACGCAGCTCCATCTTCCAACCAGCATGGACAACCCTCCTCAACCTCCTTCCATGAACCAAACTTCAAACTATAAATCATTATCGCGGAACCTAAGTGTTGTTTACCGCAGATAAACCATTGATCTATTCTAACTACCTTGTAAAGTTGTAATCATCACTAGAGGCATCATACCCAACACCAACACGATACTGAGTCATACCAATACCCTGTGGAGGCTCAATGCAATAAGTTGGCAATCTCCGCCACATCTTAGTGGATGGATTCCATAGACCATTGTCATTCAGACTGTTACCTAACAAAAGCAATCCATCGCAAGAACCAACTATCCGAGTTGGGCCATCGAGGTGGTTCAGTGGGTGTTCAAGTTCTTGTAGTTGCATTGAGTATTTGCTACATATAGAGCTAAAATCAATGGAAAAAAGGGAATCACCCTTGAGAATAAGCTTCATATCTGAATTGGGTTTCACTAACTGTTGTCGCTTGAGGTGGGCTTTGATGAAATTTGGGCTGTCAATGAGGGATTTCCATGACTTGCAAACGCACCTGAATCTTAGCAGAGACTTCACTGGCAGCGGATAAAGTATATCGGTGATTAATTCAGGGGGAATGTCGGACATTGTTGCCTGGAAAATGAGGTGACAGGTGAAGGGTTTAGGGTTTTAGGAGACAGGAATTTGGAAATACTTGTTTGCTTGAAATGTTGGATAAGGTTTTACTGGACCACTATTATGTGTCTATATATTTTGCTTTAGCTTTTTTCGCTGAAACACCACCAATAAAAGTTGTGTGTTGTTTGGTAGATAAGTGAACGTGGGTCTCATTACTCAAGAACCGTCATATTTTTATATCTTCGTGACCAAAATAGCTTTACTAAACTTTAGTCCCATTGGGTAGCATTTCAAATCAGGGCGAACGTTCACTATCTGCATTTTGAATCTTCACAAATTTGAAAGGCTTTTGTTGATGCACAGATTATATATTATAAGGGTCAACTTTTGAGTCTTTGCTCTGAGATGCACATATTATATATCTCAGGAAAAGCTGAAGCTGAATAACAAGAGAAAAGATAGCACTTCTCTGAGAAATTTTACAGGATATAAGTTGGTGCAAAAAGCAAAGTAGTTGGTGCGACCCACAAATTTGCTTGTCCAGCAAATAGTTAGCCTCACACAACTTTTCTTGTCTGTGTCTCACCTGAAATAAAACTTGTGTTCCTGCGTTCTATAGGGCAATTGGGGGACGGGTTATTGTACAGTATATATATAGTTACTTCAGTTACCAACATACAAAAATTAGTACCTAGCTAGGATAGAATGGCCAGTAAACTGAATGGAACCACTCATTAAAATATTCATGCAGGCTTACAAGCATGACTAAGCTAACAGATTTATATAAGCATATCCGTAAATTCCATAAAAACAGTCATCTGCTTTATCAACTAAAGACTGATGCCAAAACATAAGTCTCCACTCTTTGCATCAAAGGAGAGTAGGAGGGGTATTGGACGTTACAAAAAGACAAAATGTGCTCTTCTCCATCTTCCAGCTTCACTTTTGTATCATGCTTCCTGATCATACATCAACCACAATCTGTTCTAAACTTGAGTAAGCAAATGCATCCTGCCAAAATAGAAACTAATTCAGGTACTCTTGAATGTGTAGAGACAATTATACAATTTCTGTTTTCTTCCGGAGCACACAATCACATATTATATCACCATATTCACAGGGAAGAGGATTAGTAAACGACTAGAGCTTTGCCATCAACTTTTCTTTCCCATGAGTTCATCTATACATTAGTGCCCTAATAAGTACCACAATTAACCATCACGGAATGGATAGCATAGTCCTTACAACTTGCAGAACCAACTATATCAAACCAAAAGGTTTTGAATATATAAACTTCACATTGATAACGCAAAATGAAGACAGCTCAAGAATCAGGTGTAATGGAGAAGAAAAAGAACGGGGAGCTAGATTTGAGGAGAGACCTTCTATCTTAATGCAGGTCTTGCTCTAAAATAGAGCTTCATAATTTCTCATTTTAAATCATCCAAAAGAGTAAAGCAAAAAATTGTCATCGAACATAAGAAGTTGAAAGGTATAGTCCCAAAAGATGAAATCAGCAACTGACTCAGCAATTAAAAATGTACCTATTAGATCTGGAAAGTTTACTTGTTTATAACTTCATAGTTCATATACTGCCAAGCTATAAAATGGAAGACAGAATATGCAGGGATAAAAACTGTAGCGAAAGTCCCAACGGCTATCCCCTCATCCAAACTCTCTTCCCCGATCAGACTTTCTAAGCTAAAAGTGGCTCACGTCAAAGATAAATTTAGGATCAAATTTAAGAGAAAAAATGATTATACATGAAGGGTTCAATCATGTGGAGGATTCAGAATTTTTATAAAACTATTCAATGATTTTAAAAATGTCTTTGACTTGATGTTTATTTGAATGGAAAGTCCACTTAGGCACAAGATCATAGGATAGATGGACTATGAGTGATCTAAGAAGTAAGAAATAATTAAAAGAACAACAAGATAGTGGATGAGCTATAGTGAGTGTGTCATAGACACAGTCATTTTCCTTCTAAGGTCAATGAAACTGTAGCAGTTAGATTATTTCCAAATTTATCTTGGACTAATATATGGCATGACTTTACAACTGAAAAGGCATGATTAGACTAGAAAAAGGTAGTCAGTTAAGATAAGACTATTTCCGGACTTTAGAAGTCAGACAGCGTGATGCAGCATTAGATTCAAATACTCCTGTAACATATCGATAAGATACTTTGATCATAATTCTGCAAACATTTTACTTTACAACGTGCTTCAACTTCCATATCTAGCTAGCAGAAAACTTGATTGACACTATAAAGCCAAATCAAATAAAATGCATTTTAAGTCTCTATTGCCAAAACACAAGAAACGATAAAGAGGTAGCATAAGATTTAAAGAATGCATTTCACTTACGTCCATACTGTAATTTTGAACTTCTCTCCACTGCTTTAAAGTTCCACCTTGAATTTGTCTCTCACAGAGTCATCCCCTTCCTCAATGTTTTCAGCTCCATCTTCTATCCCTGATTCTACATTTTTCTTCCTATCCTTTTTATTGCCACCTCCATTTAAAGGGACAAGGGTTCCCAAACTAACAAAGGATTCAAAAGAGTCCGATACGCCACTAATCCTAATAGGTTTTAGCGACTTGTTGTCAAGATTATACCACAACAACTTTCTATGATCCATTTCCAATAGAACTTCCCTACCAGTCATTGAGTAGGCTATTGGCCTCAAACTACTGAAATGTTGGCGACCATCTAGCTGCTCAACAGAAGACAACTTTATCCAAGACTCTTTCACTCCATAGTCTTTCATCACCCATATATCAACACGATCTAACACACTATTCTTTGCATTGCTATGGACATTGACCTGACCTGAAAGCAAACAAAGGCATTCTCCCAAGACTGCCAAATTTAATCTGTATGGCTTGCCCAAATTCTCAGGACATGGCACCTCCTGAAATCTCTCGCTGCCAAGATCAAAACCAAGAACAAGTAAGTCAATGGACAGGCTCTGGGTTGTCCTGCCTGCAATCCACTGCAATGCATCTCCAACACATGTGGCTTTATCTCTTAACAAGTATGGACACCCCTGAACCCTGTTCCACAAATCCAGTTTCAAACTATAAATCCACGTCTGAGAAATTAAGGGACTGTCATCAAAGAGAAACCAATGGGCTGTTCTAACCACCTTATAATCATCACTAGAGCTATCATACCCGAAACCAGCACAAAATTGGGCAAAACACGTACCCTCTGGAGACTCAATGTGACAATCAGGCAATTCCCGGAACATCTTAGTGGTTGGATTCCAAAGACCACAGTGATACGAGTTGTAAGACATGAAAAGCAAACCATTGCAAGAACCCGCTACCTCAATAGGCAGCTTCAATGGGTAGTCAAGTTCTTGAGGTTGGATTGGGCTTGTGCTACATATTGAGCTGAAATCAACGGCGAAAAGGGAATCACCCTGGAGAATAAGCTTGAAATCTGAGTTGGGTTTCACTAACTGTTGGCGCATGAGGTGGGATTTGATGAAGTTTGGGGAGTCGATGAGAGATTTCCATGACTTGCAAACGCACCTGAATCTTAGCAGAGACTTCACTGGCAGTGTACAAAGTATATTGGGGATTATTTCAGGGGGAATATCGGACATTGTTGCCTGGAAAATGAGGTAACTGAAGGGTTTAGGGTTTTAGGAAACAAGAATTTGGAAATAATTGCATTTGAATTGTTGAATAGATTTTACTGAAGTTTTATGATGACGTGCCATACTATTGTGTCTATTTTGCTTAAGCTTTTGATTGTCCTGCAGATTATTCTAAGTTGACATTGCCTTGCCATTTTCTGGAGAATAAAAGATAGAAGTAGGACTAGTTTGGTGTCTTTTCTCTTTCAATAATAGAGTATATACATGTATAGAATAGTTGTATTTTGAGAATTTTTAGTTTCGATACAACACCCTTATTAGTTATTTCATTAGAGGCTCACTCTTTGCATGACCAGTGAATTGTGAATCTCATTATTTACATTGGTTTGGTTTTCGCTCCTCTTATTTCTCTTTATAGAAACTCAACCAGTGTTAAAACCTTCATGATTGCTTCAAATTGTCGTTTGATTTTTAATTCCAATTATTTCTTGACATAAAATACTAGACTGAAATTTAAATATGTTATGTCATATTACAAGATTGTGCAAATATATCTTTGACCCTCTACATAAAACTTGAACTTTTTTCCTTCTTTTTTTCTTTTTTCACCGTCTAAGAATTTGAGTGCGAGTTTGTGCATTTTATCGTTGCTATAGGTGGATCTTTAACCTATTGGAAACACTATTTTGGAAAAAAAAAAAAAAAAAATTGTAAAGACGGCACAATCACCCAAATTCGTCCTTATTTCTTTGCAATACAAGCAGTTTTATATAATTTTGAATCCAAATGGGTAACAACATTACCAGGATTAAGATTTTATGACTTTCTTTTTAGCTAATTTGACTTGTCACGTCTTTCACATATCACAAGTAAAAGAAACAACATCTCATATTCAATATCAAGAAATGTAATGTCACCGAAACTAGTTTTCCATGGATCATAATTCATAGTCAATTCTACACCATGTTGGGGTTCAATCACAATTGGCAAGAATCGTCCCCAAGCTTCTCGCTAAATCAGACTTCAGTCGGAATTAACCAAAAGTGAGCATTCAATCACCTCCCATGAAAGGCTGCTCATCACCCATAATTCCCAATAGTACTGAAATGAAGAAGCTTCTCTGTTCTTCCTCCCTTTTTAAACTGCATAACAGTACAGCCTCTGCAGGAAAAAAAACTTTCTTCATAAACAGTGTTGATAAATCAGTATAAACATGTAAACTGATTATTCGGTAAAAGATGGGGTTTTAATTGGGAAATTGGAAAGGCAGGAATGGGGCCTTAATTATACATGTAATCTGCCTTCATCAATAGCATTAGGCTGTAATGTAATTTGAAGAACAAAAATTGAAGACATGAACTAACGCATAAAGCAAGTGACAAGATTAGACACAGATGAGAGCTGACGTTCAAACATAAATGGAACCATATTGGAAGAGGCATAAAGCAGGCTGCATTGGTGGGTGCCCAATATAAACCTTTCAAGTGAGGCCATTCACATTCCCTATCCTTATCTTATCGTTGGAAAATTTGACAAGAATGTGCTATCTTTTTCCATGTATTAGCTCATCCCTCACTCATTGCAGGGGTACAACTCCTGCCTCTTCAGTATGACAAGCAATCACTGCCTTTCCAACCCCTCCACCAATATTTTCTACCCACTTCTGATTGCAGTTGGAAGTCCAATCCCCCCCCCCCCCCCCACCCCACCCTTTTTTCTGTCACTCCCTTCCAGTGCCATCCTTTTGCTTATAATGGGAATTAGTGCAGACCCAGTTAAAGTTGGAAAAGGCCTACTGGTATTGGCATCTATTATCTTTGAAGAAGAACCAGAATATCTAACATGTTTCATTGTATAATGGACACACTTCCATCTATTATGCCAATATCATGTACAAAGGCAAAACATCTTGTTGAAACAGTCAAGCGACTTCATTATTTTGATATAGCACCACGATACTCGAGTGATCCACCAACCACCAACTCTCTTTTTCCCTAATAAATGGGAAGGGGTGGGGCACGATTGGGAAAAGGAGTGGCTGAAGTGTTGTTTACACTACCAACAGAACAAGAATAACAAAATATTCATCAGAGACCAATAAACACATTAACCATGCTTTTAAAACCAATAGAAACTGTAATATGCTTATAAAAACCTGTCAGTTTAAATTATTTTCTTCAATTGCTTTTAAGATTGCTACTAATATCACCTATGGGAAAATCACAAAGCTTAATAAAGTATATGCAGCTATATTTTAAGCTTTCATCTTCTTGTTCAATGAAACATGCACCACGACCCGACAATACATGCAAGCTACATTCTAAAATGTCATCCGCAGTATTCTGGTGCATTCAGAATTTTAACTACTACATATGTTTTTTCGAGAAAATTGACAATTCTGGTCCCCAAAAGATGAAGTCAGCAACTTATTCATACTATTATTCATACCTTTCAAAAAAAAAAAAAATCATTTAAAGAATTTCAAAAATGTACAGTTGTTAGAAACTTCATGTGCTGCAAAAAAAAAAAAAAAAAAAAAGGAAATAGATGTAAGATTATGCAATGGTATCATATGTACTTAAAAAGAACCAAAACAGCTACTCACTCTGCCTTGCGAATGACATTCAAACCTATATTTAGAATCACTTTTCAGAATTTTTTAAAAGAAATTTAAAACCATAGGCCACGAAACTGAACCCCATTTAGATGTTTGCAAACTTTACTTGCATAAATATATGACACAACTGATAACAAATAAGCTCGATTAGACAACTAGAAACAGAGGCTAACTATGATAAGACAATCTCAACTTGCAAACTTCAGACGGCAGACCGCGATATGATTCGCTAACTCAAGAACTGCTGTGACATATTGAAGAAATCATTTGGTCATAATTTGCATCATCCCCCTCTGTTAAATTGTGACCCCTATCCGAGTGGGTAAAGTGAATCGGGATTTTAGAACTGTTGTGCACCATATCCAACTAGCAGAAAACTTGCATGTAATTACAGAGCTTAATTAAATAGAATGCATGCAGACTACAGGGCTAGCAACAAAAATGGGGTTAATAGTGAAATGGGCATTTCATTTACCTCCAATCTCTCCTGAGTTGCTTTAAAGTTTCAACTTGAAACCCTTTTTCAGGAAGTCATCTCCTCTATCACTTCTCTTGGCTCCAATCTTTATATTTGGTTCTATGTTTTTCTTCCTATATAAGGGGACAAGGGTTCCCAAACACACATTGGCTTCAGAAAATTCCAACCCACCAGTAATCTTAACAAGTTCGAGTGATTTTTTTTCAAGATTGTACCACCATAACTTGTTATTATCCATTTCTAGAAGAACTTCCTTACCAGTCACTGAGTATGCTTTAGGCTTCACATAACTGAAATGTTGGTGACCATTTAGCTGCTCAACTGAAAACAACTTTATCCAAGACTCTTTCACTCCATAGTCCTTCATCACCCATATATCAACATTATTTAACACACAATCCTTTGCATTTGTAAGCAAACAAAGGCAGCCTCCCAAGACTGCCAAATTCAATAGGGATCGCTTACCCAAATTCTCAGGACATGGCACCTCCTGAAACCTCTCACTTGCAAGATTAAAACCTATAAGATTTAATGAGTTCCGGGATTTCTCAGATGGAATCCAATGCAATACACCTCCAGCAAACACGGATCTAATAAAATCCAACCAGTATGGACACCCCTCCCGAGCCTTCTTCCATGAACCTAACTTCAAACTATAAATCATCGTCTGAGAAACTACAGAACCGTCACCACTGCAGGTCAACCATTGAATTGTATTAACCACCTTATAATCATCAGTAGAGGCATCATACCCAAAACCAAAACGATTTTGAATCACAAGAATACCCCGAGGAAACTGAAAGGGACAAACGGGCAATCTCAGGAACATGTTAGTGGATGGATTCAAGAGACCAGTGTCATTCGAGTCGTTAGATATGAAAAGCAAACCATTGCAAGAACCCACTATCTTAGTTTTACTTGGGCCATTGGGGTGCTTCAGTGGGTGGTCAAGTTTCTGGGGTCGGGTTGTGTTTCTGCTACATATAGAGCTAAAATCAATGGAAAAAAGGGAGTCACCCTGGAGAATAAGCTTGACATCTGAGTTGGGTTTCACTACCTGTTGTAGCTTGAGGTGGGCTTTGATGAAATTTGGGGAGTCAATGAGGGATTTCCATGACTTGCAAACGCACCTGAATCTTAGCAGAGACTTCACTGGTTGTGGACAAAGTATATCGGGGATTATTTCAGGCGGAATGTCGGACATTGTTGCCTGGAAAATGAAGTAACAGGGGCACTGAGGGGGATGTTTGGCGTGAGGGATTGGGATTATGATCATGATCCGGGAAGGAATTCGGATTATATTTATCCCATATTTAGTGTTAGATACTACGAAATTTTATACCTAAAATGTGGTATTAGTAATACTATACCTAAGTATGAGGTGGGATTAAGGTTTAGGGTACAAGATTTTGGAAATAATCGCATTTGTTTGATATGTGTCTATTTTGCTAGACACCACCAATAAAAGTTGTGTTGTTTGGTAGATAAGTGAACGTAGGTCTCATCACTTTGGTTTTCATTTATTTTTCTTAGCTCGTAAAAACTCAAAGGACCGTCAATTTTATAGCTTCAATTTGTTTAAGTTTCTAACAATGCCGAAAATTATCATTATAGACCTGTTTGGATGGGTTTATAAATAGCTTATTTTAAAAGGTAAATTACAGAACTATGACACCATATGTAATAATTTACCTTATTGACCCTCCTAAAAGTGGTTTAGCAAGAATGGTCTTCCCTAACTTAAATGAATCTTTTTTTACGAAATTACCCCTATTTAAAATATAAAAAGAAACGTGTTTTTCTTCCCTCTGTTTATCTATTCCCTAACTGACTTTCACCAAATTCAAACCCTAAACAACTCCAAATTTTCAGCAAAAAGAACATTCAAAGGTAAGTATCTTCAATATCATATTGATTAATTTTTGAATTAAATTCTGCATAATTATATTTAAATTCTTATAAAGTTTTAAACTTTGTATAATTACAAATTAGCTAAATCGAGCTGTGAATTTTACTGATACCAATCGCATACTATTGTCAAATATCCAACACTAAACGTTGTATTGATTTATCAATTAATGAAAAAAAAAAGTTTATATTTGTTTCAATCTGTATTTGGTGTAAAATTTACTGATAGAATTGCAATTATTCTTATTTAGTTGCAACAGCATTGCTTTGGTCTAAATTAACTTGCAATAACTTGTAGATAATCTCTGCAAATTGCCACTAACATGCAACACTTTTAAGCTCTGATCTATGAAGTGGTGATTTGTAAGTGTTGCCTTATGGGCAGCACTTGAAGCTGTGGTATAACAATTACTTGTAGAGAAACTCTACATGTGCTGCCTAATAGGCAGCACTTTTGAGCGTGGTCCTTTGTAAGTGCTGCCAAGAGGTCTTGTTCAAAATAACATATAGAGAAACTCTACATGTGTTGCCTGTTAGGCAACACTTTTGGTCGCATGAAGTGCTTCCTTGTAAGGGTTGCATTGTGGGCAGCACTTAGTGGTCTGGTACAAAACAACATGTAGAGAAATCTCTACACGTGATGCCTAATAGATAGCACTTTAGTTATGGTGATAACTCGTAGGAAATTTCCCTACAAGTTGTACATGAATACCAACACTTTAATCAATGGTGTAGAAATTCTTAACAAATTGTTGTCACTCAACCTCCATCGCCTATGCACAACACTAAACAAAGCAATTTGATGTTTGCTTCGATCTTGTTAATATATCAACAGATTATAAAATCGTGTGTTCCATTTCATTGTGTGCAGAATTTAGATAGCAACAAATTGCATCTTTATTGCTTACAATAGAATATGGAGTGCTATTTTGAAGAAAGACTTAGCAAGTCTGAAGGAAAAATCAGAGAAATGGTGCTTACAAGATGTATAAAAGACGATAACAGACAAAATATCATCGACGAATCTACTCCAACGGCTTCACCAAATTACTGTTATTTTTTCATATCATTATGTTTTTAAATATAGTATTTTGTTCGATATTTTGAAGCACACTTTAAAGAATAATTGATTTGCTTTTGTCTTATTGCATTTTAATTCAATATGTTTTTGCATCATTCCTCCCTTAACCACTTTATCATTGTGTTTGCTTGCGAGTGTTGGCTAATAGACAACAGTTCCCCGCTAACCCTTACCAAATCTTCACAGGCAATTGCCTTGAGTTACTCTCTAGGCATCACTTGGCCTCCTCTCCTTCTCCCTAACTAAATTTCCCTGGCCAATTCCATTAAGTTGCTGCCTACCTACATCTCCCACTCCACCAATACCCTTGAAATACTTCCTAGGCAGCGTTTTTTTCACAACACGTCCCAATTTCTATTGTATAATAGCAGTAAAGTATTGATTCTCAACCAGCACTTCCAACCTCTTTCAACATGTCTAATCCTAGACCCAATAATCATAAACCGTTGCCTAGGCAGCACTTTTCCTACACCATGTCACAAAATTTCAATGGAATAGCCTGAAAATGTTGCCCAATAGACAGCACTTCCCAGCTCTTACCATATTACCAAACCCCTTACATAAATAGATTTAAAAATGCAGCCTCTCAGGCAGCATGTCACCTTCACCACGCCCCAAACTATCTCACACTAAAACTTTGGAATGTTGCCTCCCAAGCAGCACATAGAGATCAACAACTAACAAACTTCTCAAACACAAACATCCTTGAGTTATTGTTTTGGCAACACTTCACCTAAATCTCTTGACAAAGAACAAGTCCCCCACCCCCAACAAGATTAAAGTCTAGCTAAAATCAACAATATGCAACACATAATAACGCTTAAAAATATAATTACTAATATTAATATAGTATAACAAAACACAAATTAAAATGTAAAATAAAATAACAAAGTCAAAAAATCTGTTGTAGTATTACAAAACTATATAGAATCTAAACGGTAGCTCTTTCCAAAATCTTCTGCCGTACAAAATGTCTCGATCTCCACATTAGTAGATGGTGTATCTGACACATCATCTTGTGAGTCACGAAATAAATAGAATGATGGCATATCAAAATCATCATCCAATCTATATTTTTCCTATTTCCTAGCAATGACGCCCTCAGAAACAACTAGTTGGTATATAAAGTCTTCCACGTCGTCTATAGATTGCAATTCATAAGGTTCACTACCCGTAACCTGAAAAAATAAACCATAACACTGAAAACCACAAGAAAATAATAATGATAATAAAATTATGTGAAATCATCATGCAATGCACAAAATTCCAAGAAACATTCACATCATCCAACTCCATAAATTTCCAAAAACACCATTTTTCCACATCATCATCTGACGATCGGACAGAAACATACGAAATAAACTAGTATACTTCATATCATCACCCAAACAACCCTTGACATCAAACCAATACTCAAACTTAAAGAATTGATCTCCTTCCTATGGCACAAAAAATAAAAAATATACTTAATCGACATGCAAAGAATATGAAAAGAAAACTAAAAATAAAGGACAGATGACATACATTATGACACACTATAATGAACTCAAACTAACAAATTTTCATGTACAGTAAAAAATGCAATATCAACATCACAAAAAAAAAAAAAAAAAAAAAAAAAAGAACTACTTATTACTAAACAGTAGTCAAGGCACAGCTGATAGGCAGCATTTTCCCTACAGCAAAACTTATGCCTTAATGTTATGTCGTGGGCAACAATTGCTACAGCAAAACAAAAAAAATAATATGCAATAGCCAACATAACTTATCCTTGGATGTTATGTCAAGGGTTGCCCTGTGGGCAACCGTTTCTACAGCAAAAGAAAAACAAAGTGCAACACCAACACTTTGCTAAAATTACATCAACCACGTAATTATTATAATTCATGTAAGATATTAAACAATACTCATTAAACAAATATTACTGATCAACAATAAAATTTAACGATTGACGGAAGCAAAAATTAGATTATTAATAAAAATCAATAAAGGAAAACTCAAAACTTAAAAAAGAAGAAGAGAGAAACTAACCCAAAGTAAGAACCCTAATATGAAGCCCTAATTCGTAGGGGAAACGAAGAAAAAAGAGAGAGAAGAGGAGGGGACTGTGCAAAACTACTTTTAATATGCCTAAGATTGATCCTCTTGTTGTTAGGGGCAAAAGAGGCTTTTCATATATTTAAATTAAGTAGGAGGCTATTTTGCTAAAACATTTATAAGTGAGGACAAAAGAACATAATCAGTCATAAGAGGGTACGCGTAGTGAAATTTTTTGTATTTTAAGTGGCTTATAAGTCAAAAAGTAACTTAAAAGCCTTTTTTTTTTTTAGAAGTTAGGCTCAAAAAGTGGCTTTTAAGTCACTTATGACTTATAAGCCCAAAAATTTTTAAGTTACCAAATACTATATATTAATGGACTTATAAGCTTATAAGTCACTTTTAAGCTCACCCAAATGGACTATCATTAAATTTTACTGAACTCAGGGCGAACGTTCACTATCCGAATTTAGATTCTCACAAATTGAAAGGCTTTTGTTGATTAGTATATATATTATAAGGGTCAACTTTTGAGTGTTTGCTCTGAGATACACATATTATATATCTCAGGAAAAGCTGAAGTTGAATAACAAGAGAAAAGCTTAGCGGTAACCAAAATACAAAAATAATACTCCTGAGTTCTATAGGGCAATTGGGGGATGGGTTATTGTACATTATATATATAATTACTTCGTTAAAAGGTTACCAAAATACAAAAATTAATATCTATCTAGGATAGATTGACCAGCAAACTGAATGGAACTACTCATTAAATCAATCATGCAAATCACAAAGCATGACTAAGCTAACAGATTTATATAAGCATATCCGTAAATTCCATAAAAGTCGTCATCTGCTTTATTTTATCAACTAAAGACTGATGACAAAACATCAGTCTCTAGTCTTTGCATCAAAGGAGAGTAGGAGGGGTATTGGACGTTACAAAAAAGACAAAATATGCTCTTCTCCATCTTTCAGCTTCACTTTTGTATCATGCTTCCTGATCATACATCAACCACAATCTGTTCTAAACTTGAATAAGAAAATGCATCCTGCCAGAATAGAAACCAATTTTATTCAGGTACTCTTGAATGTGTAGAGACAATTATGCAATTTCTGTTTTTCTTCCGGAGCACACAATCACATATTATATCACCATATTCACAGGGAAGAGGATTAGTAAACAACTAGAGCATTGCCTTCAACTTTCTTTCCCATGAAGTTCATCTATATATTAATGCCCTAATAAGTAAGTACCACAATTAACCATCATGGAATGGACAGCATAGTCCTTACAACTTGCAGAACCAACTATATCCAACCAAAAGGTTTTGAATATATAAACTTCACACTGATAACGCAAAATGAAGACAGCTCAAGAATCAGGTGTAATGGAGAAGAAAAAGAACGGGGAGCTAGATTTGAGGAGAGACCTTCTATCTTAATGCAGGTCTTGCTCTAAAATAAAGCTTCATAATTTCTCATTGTAAATCATCCAAAAGAATAAAGAAAAAAATTGTCATCGAACATAAGAAGTTGAAAGGTATAGTCCCAAAAGATGAAGTCAGCAACTGACTCAGAAATTAAAAATGTACCTAAGATCTGGAAAGTTTACTTGTTTATAACTTCATATACTGCTAAGCTATAAAATGGAAGACAGAATATGCAGGGATAAAAACTGTAGCGAAAGTACCCAATGGCTATCCCCTCATCCAAACTCTGTTCTTCGATCAGACTTTCTAAGCTAAAAGTGGCTTACGTCAAAGATAAATTTAGGATCAAATTTAAGAGAAAAAATGATTATACAGAAGGGTTCAATCATGTGGAGGATTCAGAATTTTTATAAAACTATTCAATGATTTTAAAAATGTCTTTGACTTGATGTTTATTTGAATGGAAAGTCCACTTAGGCACAAGATTATAGGATAGATGGACTATGAGTGATATCAGAAGTAAGAAAGAATTGAAAGAACAACAAGAGAGTGGATGAGCTATAGTTTACATTTCCAAGTTGCAATAGTGAAAAGCAGTGTGTCATAGACTGAGTCATTTTTCTTCTAAGGTCAATGAAACTGTACCAGTTAGATAATTTCCAAATTTATCTTGGACTAAGATATGGCATGACTTTACAACTGAAAAGGCATGATTAGAACTAGAAAAAGGTAGTCAGTTAAGATAAGACTATTTTCCGGACTTTAGAAGTCAGACAGCGTGATGCAGCATTAGATTCAAATACTCCTGTAACATATCGATAATATACTTTGATCATAATCCCGCAATCATTTTACTTTACAACGTGCTTCAACTTCCATATCTAGCTAGTAGAAAACTTGATTAACACTATACAGCTTAATCAAATAAAATGCAATCTAAGTCTCTAGTGCCAAGGACAAGAAACGATGAAGAGGTAACATAAGATTTAAAGAATGCATTTCACTTACATCCATACTGTAATTTTGAACTTCTCTCCAGCTGCTTTAAAGTTCCACCTTGAATTTGCCTCTAACAGAATCATCCCCTTCCTCAATGTTTTCAGCTCCATCTTCTATACCTGATTGTACATTTTTCTTCCTATCCTTTTTATTGCCACCTCCATTTAAAGGGACAAGGGTTCCCAAACTAACAAAGGATTCAAAAGAGTCCGATACGCCACTAATCCTAATAGGTTTTAGCGACTTGTTGTCAAGATTATACCACAACAACTTTCTATGATCCATTTCCAATAGAACTTCCCCACCAGTCATTGAATAGGCTATTGGCCTCAAACTACTGAAATGTTGGCGACCATCTAGCTGCTCAACAGAAGACAACTTTATCCAAGACTCTTTCACTCCGTAGTCCTTCATCACCCATATATCAACACGATCTAACACACTATTCTTTGCATTACTATGGACATTGACCTGACCTGAAAGCAAACAAAGGCATTCTCCTAAGACTGCCAAATTCAATCTGTATGGCTTGCCCAAATTCTCAGGACATGGCACCTCCTGAAATCTCTCGCTGCCAAGATCAAAACCAAGAACAAGTAAGTCAATGGACAGGCTCTGGGTTGTCCTGCCTGCAATCCACTGCAATGCATCTCCAACGCATGTGGGTTTATCTCTCAACAGGTATGGACACCCCTGAACCTTGTTCCACAAATCCAATTTCAAACTATAAATCCACGTCTGAGAAATTAAGGGACTGTCATCAAAGAGAAACCAATGGGCTGTTCTAACCACCTTATAATCATCACTAGAGCTATCATATCCGAAACCAGCACAAAATTGGGCAAAACACGTACCCTCTGGAGACTCAATGTGACAATCAGGCAATTCCCGGAACATCTTAGTGGTTGGATTCCAAAGACCACAGTCATACGAGTTGTAAGACATGAAAAGCAAACCATTGCAAGAACCCACTACTTGAAAAGGCAGCTTCAATGGGTGGTCAAGTTGTTGAGGTTGGATTGGGCTTGTGCTACATATTGAGCTGAAATCAACGGCCAAAAGGGAATCACCCTGGAGAATAAGCTTGAAATCTGAGTTGGGCTTTACTAGCTGTTGTCGTTTGAGGTGAGCTTTGATGAAGTTTGGGGAGTTGATGAGAGATTTCCATGACTTGCAAACGCACCTGAATCTTAGCAGAGACTTCACTGGTAGTGGACAAAGTATATCGGGGATTAATTCAGGTGGAATGTCGGACATTGTTGCCTGGAAAATGAGGTATGCTAAAGGGTTTAGGGTTTTAGGAAACAAGAATTTGGATTAGTGGAGATACAATTATGAAGTAGTCCTATTACTTTCTTTCCTTTTTGTTCTTTTCTACGTACTACATGTGTAGAATAGGTGTATTTTTTAGGAATTTGTATTTTGGTGAGACACCAATAAAAGTTGTTTGAGGCTGACAAATGAATGTGGGTGTCATTGCTTACTTTGGTTTTTCTTAACCCGTATAAACTCAAAAGGTGTTAATTTATATTTGAATTGTTGAATTCCATGCTTTTGATTGTCTACATTTGTCTTACTAATATAGAATCTGTGAATTTTGACAAGTGTTGTTTTCTATTTGGCGATAGGGATTGATGGGATAAATAACATTATGCATATAATTACTTCAGTAAAAAAGGATATCAAATGTAAGTGTAGTATCTAGCTAAGATGGATAGACCAGCAACATTAGTGAACCATCGCACTAAATCCATCACTTAGTCTCAAAACATGTCCATAAACTCGATACAAGTCTCATCTGCTTAATCGCCTAAAAACATATATCAAAACATAAGTACTTAGTCTTTACATCAACAGAGAGTAGGAGAGATACTGGACGTCAAAAAAATATTGAAATGTGTTGTTCTTCATCTTCCAGCTTCAATGTCTTTTCATACTTCCCATCATGTATCATCCGAAATCTGTTTCCAATAAAAAAAATGCATCATGACAAAACGAAAAATTAATTCAGCTACTCTTGAATGTGTGTGCAATAACATGATCTTTTGGAAGTGGAGAAGACAATCACAAATCATATCACCATCTTCACAGGAAAGAATTGGTAAATAACTAGAGCATTTGCAACCAACTTTCCATCCTATCAGCCAAACACTAATAAGAGAGTCATCCTACTAAACTGTAAGGAACAAGACAATTGACCATCATGACATGAATAGCGTTAGTCAAATCTTACAACTGCTGAAAGCAAACTACATAGGTAAAACACCATTTATCTGCTAGTTGATTTGAGTAGGAGACTTCACGAATCAAATAATTATACCTCCAAAAGAGATTTATATTATCTACACAAGTGATGGCACGATTTACCTCTAAACAGTTCTCCACAAAACAGTATAATAGACAACTACTTTCACTTTTGCCTTCTTTCTTCTTTATCTTCTATGCGTAACAAGCCGAGTGATTTTAATAGAAAACAGCGGGAGACGGTTTTCTCTGGTACCTTAGTGACTTTATTAGTTTTAACACTGGCATATGGGTTAAGGAGTCAACAGTCAAGTACAAGTTCTACAAATTTCACCTTACTTGCACATGCAAGATATATTTGATTCATGCGATCAAGCACAGAAAAGTATACAAAACTGATACACAATCTAATTAGTACACTTCAGCGTGGAAAGCCATAACCGGTACTTTCAGTTCTGTGGATTAAGTAGAGAAAGTTAACTGGTCGAGCACATCATTTGTGGACTGTAGATTTTAAGTAATGAAATCTGTAAGAGTTTATTGATAGCCTACGTGATTACAGAACCACACAGCAAATAGTAACTTACAACATCATCAAGACCATCACAAAATGTAACCATGAAAACACACCAAAACAATTTCATAAGAGAAATGCAGAAGCAACACCAGGAACTGAAGGGTTCTGTTAAGTACCGAGAAGAACAATGCCACCATTAAATTCTCATGTCAAATTGAGGGAACATCCTAGTGATTGTTTATAGAGGGGAATAGAAGGTACCTCGCCCATCCAAATCTTCACCTCATTCCTTGCTTAAAGCTTCAACTTGAATCCCTTTGAAAGGAAATCATCACCTCTATCAAGTCAAGAATAAAATAGAATTTAGCAAAGAAAGGAAAATTGCATAGCAATCTCCTCAAATGTATGAATTGGGTGAGGCAGCAAGAAAAACAGAAAGAGAAATGAAAAGAAAAGTATACAATTTCTACTTCACCTAAATGTAAACAAAACCATGGACCTAAAAAGTTCTACTTGGAAAAGATATACAATTATATACAGATATCCATGAAAATGGTGCCAATTGTTTAAAAAAAGAAGGCTACAGCACGAATGATTAACCTCTTCTTTAGGGCCTTCCTTTTTCCTCCTTTATATTGATTATCCTGTTTCTTCATATCACTTCTGTCATCACTGGAACTGAGTTGAACTAGGCTTTCCAAATAAACATAACTATTATAATATAAAGAGCCAATTTCAGGATCAACAATCTTTACGAAGTGTTCCTTAATACTGATCCATAGGAATCGCGTATTATCCTGTTCCACAAGAACTTCCTCTCCATTCTTAGAATATGCAAGTGGGATCACAGAATTACAAGTATCCTTATCTGGCTCTTGAAGTGATGTAACCATAGTCCACGAGTCCTTAACTCCATATTTCTTCATTTCCCATATGTCCACATGGTCCATAACAAGATTGACATTCCCCCAATCATCACAAGAATCTATAAAGTAGCTTAGGTATGTGCAAAGAGAGCCTCCCATTACAACCAAATTTACAACAGAACATTTATTAGTATATGGGGGATGTGGTACAACCCGACACTTCTCAGTTCCTAGATCAAATGCAACAATTATCGGTATCAAGGAGTTCCCAGGTGTCGTCTCCATCTCAGTACTAGCAACCCAATGCAACGCACCATTTAGATAAGTGCCTGGTTGATTGCCATATAGGATATAATACGGAAACTCCTCGATCCCTTTCCACGAATTTGATCTCAAACTATAAATCTTAACATCAGACCGAAAAGAACCATTTCCAGAGCCAGAAAATTGCATGATTCTAACAACTTTATAGTCATCATTCAGAGTGTCATACCCTAAACCAAATTTAACATGACCATTATTTTGACTAATCCCTAGAACTGGTAACTTGTTGAATTTTCTAGTGGATGGGTTCCATAGAGCAATGTCATCAGCAGTATTAGATATCAACAACAGCCCATTGCATGAGCCAAGTATGTTAGTCTCAAAATCACAACAACTCAGAGGGTTTCTCAGTTCCTTGGGTGTAACAAGTCGAGAGTTGAGTGAATCAATATCTAGACAGTAGAAGCAGCACTTATTATAACCGAAATGCTCACTCTCTCTTAGCAACACACAACGGTTAGAGTTGGTTTTGAGTGAATGGTTCAAGTGCAATTTTGCAAACTCAGGGCTATCAATAAGAGCACACCAAGATTTTAAAACGCACCTTAAACGTAAGAGATTGTCAACAGGTAGTCGACAGAGTATTTCACCGAGCACATCCAACGGAAAAGTTGACATTGTTTTACACAGAGTAAGGCTATGAAACTAAAACGACCAATGATGATTGGGGTGTTGAGGCATTAATGAGAAGCGTTTCCAAAGCAATTTAATACCACGTTTTTTCTAGATTACACCTTTTAAATAAATAGGAGCATTAAATAGATTACAGTAGAAATCTCATAAACTTTAAAATCATAAAAATAAAAAAATACATGTAATATAAGTATATTAATGATTTCCTCTTATTTTAGGAATAATAAACATTTAAAAGTATTAACTAATACTATCTTCATCCCATAAGTGTCCATTTAGCTCAAAAGGTCCCAAAATAAGTGTAACTCTATAAAATCAATGCAACACTAATTATTTATCTCCAACCTGGCCCTTGCTAAATGCAATTAGGGAGGTTTACGAAAATACCTATTAAAATAAAAAAAAATTACCCGTCTCCGTCCATAAGTTTCATATTTACAAGCTCTATCCATAAACTATTTATATGTCCTATCCATCTACATTTATATACTATTATTTATTATTTATGCAGTATACCTTAAAGGTATACACTCATATCTAGACTTGTATACTATTATTTATGCAGTATACCTTAAAGGTATACACCCATAAGGTATAACAAAGTTATACAATAATAAATAGGTAGGTTGGGTAAATACTTTTAATTTCATGGGTAGTGTAATTTTTAATGGGTAGAAATTGTAAATACTTTGAATTTTATGGGTATATAGTGTAAAAAACCCATGCAATTATGATTAGTTGGCGAATTTGCAAAAATATGACACCATAAGCAATGGTTTGCTTTTTGCCCGCGCTAACAGATTTTTTTCAAAAATGTCCACATTAAAGTTTAATGAAAAAAATTTGGACACAAATACTCTGTCAAGTTTTTAGGTCGGGGGAAAAACTTGCCTTTATATTTCTCTGTTTTTCAATACTTATCCCTTTAAGTATTGGCAAAAAGACAATACTTGCCACACTTGGTCGTAAGTCTTGGAAAAAGACCAAGACTTGCCTTTGACCCCTCTATATTTTCCAACACTTACCCTTAAAGTGTTGGTAAAATGCAACATTTGCCGCACTTGGTCGTAAGACTTGGCAATTGCCAAAACTTGTCCCTTCCAGTCTTTCCATGCATTCTCGCCATATAACTTGAAGTATTAGCAAAACAATACTTGCCTTTGAAGTTTTGGCAATTGACAAGACTTGCAAGATTTTTGTTTTGAAGTCTTGGCTCCGGGCGAAAAAAGGTATTTTACTAAAATATTTTTTAGCGCGGACATTTTTGCAAAACAACTCCTTATAAAAGGCATGCGGTGAAATATTTTGTGATTAGTTTACCCATTTTCCATAAGTAGCATCCAATAGTAACAGATTAAAGAAACGGTAATCAAGTAAATTACACTTATGTATAATCTTTTCTTGTTGGACATAAAATGAGCTAAATGGACACTTAAAAAGGACATCGGGAGATGTTTGTGTGTGTTAAACAAGTTAGACGAAGTATATAAAAGAAATTTTAAAAATAAAATGTTCACGCCAAATACGATAGACAATCTATAAATTGGGGTTGACAGGTACATTCCAGTAGATTATGCATATAGAGATAATGGTAAAACCCTCCCCTCCCTAAAATTATCACTGTTTTGGTAGTTTCATACTTAAACTATGGGTTGGTTACGTTACCTCCTGAACTATCAATTTTCATATTCAAAACCCCCCGCAGTGTCAAGTGGTATGGAGAGTGCCATCACTCCGTCCCAATTTATGTATCACGCTTTACTTTTTGGTCTGTCCCAAAAAGAATGTCACATTTTCTTATTTGTCAACTATTTAATGTACTATCTCTATTTTACTCTTATTGGTCCCTACTTGCTTTAAAAGCCACAAACAATTTTTTGATTACTACAATCTTCTCTCTTTTACTTTTTCAATGGTAAATTTAAACATTTACAAAAGTCAACTTATATTTCCTAAACTCCGTGTATGTCAAACACCGCCACATAAATTGAGACGGAGGGAGTATGATATTGGATAATACGGAAACCCCTCAACCCCTTTCCACGAATTCGATCTCAAACTATATATCATAACGTCAGAGCGAAACGAACCCTTTTCAGAACCAGAAAACTGCGTGATTCTAACAACTTTATAGTCATCATCCAAAGTATCATACCCAAAACCAAATTTCACATCACCATTCTTTTCACTAATCCCAAGAACCGGTAACTTCTTGTTGATGGGTTCCAAAATGCAATGACATCTGCAGTATTAGATATGTACATGAGGGTTAAGAAAAAAGAAAAAACTACAAATCATGAAACAGTCTACAATTCATCCATTGACATAATAATAGAATAGCATACATTCACTAATAGATAAACGAACTGCAAGACAACCCTATACTGTAATTTAACATTCCTTTACACCTCTTATGGGGTCTATTAGAATTCTGTTTCTGCTTATGATTCTCGTGCCAATTTTTCCTCTTCCAATAGCAATAGTTTGTTTTTCAACCGTGAAAAAATCTGGGGTACAACATGTTTAGGATCTTGCCGCAGTCTTTCAATAATAGAGAAACCTTGTTCTTTGCATTCATCCCTAATGCAGCAGAGATTCAGAACACTGAAATATTCATCAATATTAATGATTTGATGCTGCTGCGGTGAATCTCTCATGTGTTTCATCAATTCCGTAGCAGATTCCACAGTTGCTTTGACACGGGAAAAGTGAATGTCAGCTTCAAACATCTCATCTTCCATACGATTGTAAATATTTTGTTCATCTTCTCTACTTTTCTTCCTTGTGCTACTTTTGTTTTCGTCACTACTAGTGCTACTTGGTGATGCTGATGCATTCTCTTCCTCTGCTTTTTTGAATTTGTCTTCTTCCTTCTTCTTATTAATTTTCCTTTTACCCAACATCAACTCAAACTCATCCACCAAATCTTGATTTTCATCACCAAAGAGTTTGGCAACTGTATCATAAACCTCTTTATGGAGAAGTTTACCCATTGAGAACTCTTTAATAGTATCCAAGTATGCCAAATACACACCACGTTCATTACCAAAACGTTTCTTGATTTTGTTGATAAAATCAATGCAGTGCCGTAACTTATTCATGTCTGCTTCAACAGTAGTCACTCTCTTTCGAGATTGCCTAGGTGGTAGCGGAGGTAACGTTTTCCGGATTTCAGTAGGCAAGAACATACGATAGCCATGTAAGAAATCATGGTGCGATTTGAATAGAGTTTCCAATTCTGAAACAAGAGTTTGATCATCCAACTCTCTGTTTACATAAGAACGCATAAGTTGTCGGTAGGTGGCGTACATGTTAGGGTGGTGGGACTGTAAACGCTGGTTGAAGGAGAAGGCAGCACCAACACTAAAAGCCATGGTTAATACAAGACTCAGTTTGATTGTAAGTAAACGGCAGGTTTGATCATTACTTATATATGTGAAGTTCCTCAGAAACCTCAATCCTAAGTACGCTAGGAAAAGGTTTATAGGTTTCCCACAATAAGGTCAGTTAATCTGACTTATATACACAATTCAACTCATATTAAGTTTTAAATTTCCAGATTATTGTTAGTATGTTCTCTATAGATCAAATTATCACAACGACTACTTTTTGCTGTCCAAAATCAATTGTCTTATTTTACATCTTTGATAAACGTTTCTCAGGAGTACATTTGTTGATTAAATTAGGACGCTTATAAGTTAATACTAATGGAGCTTTTATGGAAAATGAAAAGGTTTTATTTGGTCAACTCTAGATTCACTCATCACCTTACCAAACATATCGAAGCTAGAAAATGTTGCAACTTCTATTGCAAAGAACATAAAAGAAACTTCTTCCTTGTCTCTAATTGATTTTCTGCAAATGAAGAAAACAATTGAAGAACGGTATTCATCAAACAAAAAAACCAAAAATCACTCACATCATCAAACAAAAAACCACAATTCAGTCACATGTTTGGTCTTCTTGACCCACTGTTGATAAGTGGTACCTGTTTTAAATATAAATTTGAGCATCATTTTTCTATCAACTGAACTGCCTTTTGGTTTCAATCAAACAGTCTGGCAGCCATTCCAGAGATTGTTGCCAAATTTCTCCAGATTTTGATCAAATAACCATTCAATCATGTCTCTTGATAAGCTGCACAACCAACCCTATTTGCTAATGCTGATAGGTAAATCTCCAAATGTAATGACCATTTCACACACACATTCTCCTCCCCTGACCCCCACCCCCCAAGAAAAGAAAGAAGAAATTCTCAAAGGAATCACAAAGTTGCAACTTTGGTCCTTTTAAAATAAATATTATGAAGTACAAGCAGTACATAATCAGTGTATTTTAAGGAACTGTTGTTTTCCATTGGCTAACTGGCGTTTTACATCATATTATGCAGATAACTACTCCGTTACTAAAATGTAAAGGCAGTGTATATAATCCATCTGTGGACCAGCACACGAAGTACCATCAACTCAATCCATCATGCAGACTTACAATTCCATGTCAAAGCTAACAAATTTATATACACAAGCATATCCAATATAGGGAACCATATCCGTAAATTCCATACAAGTCACTAAAAACTGCAAAATATAAGTATCTAGTCATTTGCACGAAAGGTATTGGATGTAAAAGTAAGAAAAAAAATGTGCTCTTGTTCATCTTCCAGCTTCAATGTTATTTCATATTTCCCAATCATCCATCAACTACAATATGTTCATGCTTGAATCATCAAAAGAGCATCCTGCCAAAATAGAGACATGTTCAGGTACTCTTGAATGTGCCTGCAATCATACAATTTCTGCTTTCTTTCAGAAGTGGAGCAGCACAAGTCACATATTATCTCACAATATACAAAGAAAACTTATGGTAAACCACTAGAGTATTGCCACTGACTTTCCATCCCATAACTTTTCATCTACATGCTAAATACCCTAATATTCATCAAATAAGCATAACCGAGAAAGCAGAGTATATTAATTCTTCAGGTTTACTGACAGTAGCATCGTGCAAAAGTTTAAGGAGCAAGACGATTAACCATCATGACACGGATAGAGCATAGTCAACCTTACAACATGCAGAGAAGTCCCAGCACAGCAGAATCAACTAAGTCATACTTAATATGATTCTTTTGTATTAAAATAAGAAAATTACAAAGGTATATCCATATCCAACTAAAAGGTTTGAAATTATGAACATCATACTGATGAATAAAAAACAAGGCGGCTCGGGAATTAGGTCGTTGATGGAGAAGAAAATAACAGGGAGCTGGTTACGGACAATCCAAACTCGGTTAGATAACTTGAGGAAAGACCATCTATCTGCTAGTTATATTGAGCAAAGAGAATTCAAGAAGCGAATCTTTTGTAAAGATCAGGCTCCTCCAAAAATAAAAAAAAATCATATTATCATAAAAGTACTTGTCAGATTTACCGCTAAACAATTTTCCACAAAACAGCATATGCTCAACAAGTACTTTCAAATTCCCATCCCCCTCCCCCGGCCGGTCTCTCCATCTTCTGGTCAGATACATGCGTAGGAGCAGCTAACTCTTTGACTTGAGCAATTAACTATTGAAATATCAAAATGAGCTAAAGGCATTACATTGCAACTTCCTAGAATCAGCTGAAAGTTTGTGAAGTAACAGTTCTACAAATTCCACTTTACTTGATGCAAGATATTTTCAGGCGATCAATCATGGAAAAGTTTGGAAGGATTAGTGTATCACACGTCTAATGAAGAGAACACAAAATTATAAGGACAAAAATGAAGAAAGCAACAAAACTGAGGCAATTAAATTACTTCACTTCAGTTCTGTGGATTATATGGTCGAAAACTTCATTTGCATTGGATTGTATAAAGTATAAGTAACTTCATTAGATAACCTACATTATTTTTGTTCCTACTATGATCAAATACTTTTGATACGCTTCCAGCCATATTTGCCTAAACATGTTTCTCTTATATACATATCAATCACAATTAAAGCTGCACACTAAAAGAAACACAGAGCAAATCGTAACTTACACCATCATCACGACCAGCAAAAACAGTAACCCGGAAATACTCAAAAAAATATCATAAGTAAATACAAAAGCAATAGGAATTAAAGGATGTATTGTTTAAGTAAAGCAAAATCAATCCCATCAATAAATTCTCCATTCATATTGGAGGAACATCCTAGCGATTGTGTATACAGCGGAATAGAAGGTACCTCGGCGATCAAAACCTTCAGCATCATTGGTCAATGCTTCTACTTGAACCCCGTCGAAAGGAAATCATGCCCTTTATCAAGTGAAGAATAAATTAGCAATTTAACAAAGAAAAGAAACATATACAAACTACTCCCTCCGTTCCAAAATGATTGTCACAGTTCGGATTTCGAGAGTCAAACGAGTTTAGCTTTGACCGTAATATTTTTATATGTCTTTTAAATATTTTGAATTATTAATTATTGTGACTTATAGTACTTTTTATGTAGTTTCTAAATATATAAACATCGTTACAAAAAACTTAAAGATTATATGTTTAAATTCACGGTCAAAATGAACTCGTTTGACTCTCGAAATCCGAACTGTGACAATCATTTTGGAACAGAGGGAGTATAAGTTAATCTTCCTCCGAAGTAGGCAATTTCCACATAGAAAATCGTATGGACTCAGTGCTATTTCACCAACAAAAGACGGATTCCAAGAGATGTACTAGCAAAAGACAGAGAAATACAATAGACAAATTATACGTAAAACAGCAGCAATTGCTTAAAGAAAGAAAGCTACAGAACAAATGATTAACCTCTTCTTCCCGGCTTTCCTTTTTCCTCCTTCATCTTGATTGTCCTGTTTCTGCATTGCACTTGTGTCATCACTGGAACTGAGTTGAACTAGGCTTTCCAAATAGACATAACTATTAAAATGTAGAAAGCCACGTAAGGCGCCAATTCCAGTATCAACAGTCTTTATGAAGTCATCCTTAACACTAGTCCATACGAATCGCCTATTATCTTGTTCCACAAGAACTTCCTCTCTACTCTTAGAATATGCAAGTGGGACCACAGTGTTACCCGTATACTTATTCTTATCTGGCTTATGAAGTGACATAATCCTAGTCCACGAGTCCTTAACTCCATATTTCTTCATTTCCCATAAATCCTCATGGTCCAAAGCTAAATCGGCATGCCACCAATCATAATAAGGATCTACATAGTAGCGGCGGTATGTGCAGAGAGAGCCTCCCAATACGACCAACTTTACATGGAAACCATTATCAATATACGGGGGACGTGGTACAACTCGACACTTCTCAGTTCCAAGATCAAAAGCAACAATTTTCGGTTCCAACAATTTCCCAGGTGTCGGCATCTCAGTACTAGCAACCCAATGCATTGCACCATTTAGATAAGTACCCGGTTGATGATGATATCGGATATAATACGGAAACCCCTCAACCCCTCTCCACGAATTCTTTCTCAAACTAAAAATGTTAACATCGGAGCGAAACGAACCCTTTTCAGAACCAGAATATTGCGCGATTCTAACAACTTTATAATCATCATTCATAGTATCATACCCAAAACCAAATTTAACATCAAGGGTATTTTCAACAATCTCCAGAACCGGTAACTTGTTGTATTTTCCAGTAGATGGGTTCCATAAAGCAATGTCCTCATCAGTATTAGATATCAACAACAACCCATTGCATGAACCAAGAATGTCAGTCTTTCTACCACAAGATAGCAAAGGGTTATGCAATTCTTTAGGAATAACAAGACGTGAGTTGAGTACTGAATCAAAAGATAGAGAATAGAAACAACCATTTCCATATCCATCACAATCCACTTCTTTTATTATCACCTCAATACTAGAGTTGGTTTTCAGTGAATGACTCAAATACAATTTTGCAAACTCAGGGCAATCAATAAGAGCGCACCAAGATTTTGAAACGCACCTCAAACGTAAAAGATTGTCAACTGGTAGTCGACACAGGATTTCTACAAGCACGTCCAATGGAAAATTTGACATTTTTCTCTAACACTTGCTATCAAGATTCAAGGGTAACTAAAAAAAAAATTAATGTTTTTCTTGATTATTTAAAGTGACAATCACTTTAGACGTTAAAAATGCCACTTGAAGTGGACTGGAGGGAGTAAATGCTAAATGAGATGTTTAAACTTACTGTTGTAGCATTGAATGAGACATTTAAAAGTACAACACGTTTTAGTACCATAATAATTTTCTTTTAAAGAACAGAATTACCTTTAAAATATTCTAAAACTTGAAGTGTTACGCGGAAAAGGGACAAATATACCCTGTGCTATTAAAGATAATTTAAGGGCAATTTACAAAACTATAAAAACTCACAATTTTTTTAACATAAAAATATCAATATTTTTCTATTTTCAAGACATAACAATATTTTTTTTTCAAAATCGCGCCGCGTAAGGCTCATTTTTGGGGAAGCACATGCCCATTTCTGGGGGAAGCACTCCCTATCAGAATTTTTTTCATTCTCAGGGTTTGAACCCAAGACCTTGGGGCTTGGGTTAAGGGTGAAGGTATCATATTCATCCCACCACAATCCTGGGTGGTTTTTCCGTTTACCTTTATTTAAGGACTTTATGCATTGTCATCTACTACCGGCGGGGCTCCTCTCCAGTCCATATCTTTTTCAGTTCAGGCAGTGCACTACTAATCTTTTGACACGTGTTTATACTTAGATCTAAAGTGTATAATTTATTTTCAGCTAAGGAACCCTTTAACCATGGTCAAATAACATGTTCCGAAAATCTTAGCAATGGAAACTGAGCTTCCGAAAACTTTGGCGACGCTGATTTTGCAAGATTTTTTTTCCATGGGGATAATTCGTTCAAGAGAAAAGTGAGTTGAACACTGCTGCTGCTATTAGTGAAGTCTGCAGCTGCTATTACATCCCAAAAATAGTGAAGTCTGCTGCTTCATTATCATTGTTGTTCAGACATTAGTAACTTGAGAAGAATTAGCTAAAAGACCCCTCAAAGTGTTGAATAAAAAGTTTAACCTTTTCATTTCTTTTTGACTTATTTTTTTAGAGAGAAAAACTTAAGTGGGTTTAAGTGGGGACCAAGGGCTGGATTAGTATTCTTAGAAACTTGTGGGTGCAAAACAATAATTCCTTAGGGTGCAAAACATAAAAAACTTGTGAACTCTTTTGAAATAAAAAAAAGTACCTGGGTAATTTAAAACATAACGAATACTACATCTACTCTATTTGGTTGATCATACACTACATTGTGCCGTTCAATTTTCTCTCTCAACTTCTCCTATTTTCTCTCTATCAACTGCCTGCACGACTTTATAACTGCTGTGAGTGTCCCGTTTGAGTTATTTAAAGGATCTATGTGGGTTCAAAGCACATTATCGACCAAGAGCATAAACAGGTACGCACTCGATTTTGTTAGGGTTTTTATTTGAAATTTAACTACTGTATTTTCTTCGATTAATGGCTATTTTGCATCTTTACATAGAGATTTCGGGTAATGGGTTTTGTTATTTTACCGTTTTGTACGCAATTTTCGATTTAGGATTTCTGTTTAATTTTTGGGGGTTTTTTCTTTAACTTTCGTAGTAAAAATGTAGTTTGTGTAGGTGTAATTTTTGGGGGTTTTTTCTTTAACTTTCGTTGTAAAAATGTGGTTTGTGTAGGTGTTTAAATCCCTAGGGTAAAGCACGCCGTTCCGAAAGGAAAAGGTCCACGAACTTGGGAAGAGCGTAGAGCGGAGCTTTTAGAAAACAAGAGAGCTAAGGAAAAAAATATACGTATGCGTAGGTGGTCCATGCGTAAATCAGCGCAAGAAGTTTGGGTGTCTGCGAACATCCCCAAAGATTTTGTCAAATGTAAAAGAAGAAGGGTGGAGGAACATGATGATAGTGATGCGACAGCCACCGATAAAGATGTTGGTGGAGGTCAAACAGAGGTGGGTTACAACTCAGAGTACCTGAGTTCAAAAGGAGCATCTGCTGATACCTTTGATCAGATAGACAGATTTCAAAATGAGTTTGAGGCTGAAGATGGAGTTGGTAGTAGTGCTGCTGCAGCAAAAAGAAAGGGAAAGAATATTGTTATTGATGATGATGAGGATGAGGATGATTCTAGGGAGGTAAGTAGGAAGAGTGCTGGTGCAGGGGATGGAGAGGAGGATCAGGCTGGTGCAAGGGATGATGGAGATGATAAAGGGGTTGATAGGGATAATGCTAGTGCTGGGGAAAAAAACAAAGAGGGAGATGAGGAAGAAGGGGATGAAGATGATGAAGGGGATGTGCATCCTCTTGACAGATTGAGTATTCCAAAGAAGGTGAATGACGTTGATGTCAGTAGGTTTAGGTTCAAAACCTGGTTATCAAGGTTTGAATCATTTAATTCAAAGATCTCTGTGAGATCTTTAGTGAAAAAGTTTTATGACTTCAAGACCAAGTTGGAAAAATTGGGGCTTGAAAAGATGTTTAGGAGATCAGTTTTTGGGCATTTCTTAAGCCTATCTGAGAGTTGGACCTTCAATGGTCAGCTGGTGCACTCAGTGCTTTTGAGGACTATTAGGCAGTCCAAGAAAAAGCATGAGATGTGGTTCTTGATAGATGGTAAGCCAGTCTGTTTTGGCTTGAGGGAGTTCTACTTAATGACTGCTTAAATTGTTGTCAAGAGCTAGATACCAAATTGAAGGCCAAGTTCTTGGTAAGTGGTGAAGGATTTCTGGAGAAGGTCTGTGGTGGTGGGGAAGTGAGGGCAGAAAATCTGCTGTACTTGATGGAGCAGAAACAGTTCTCTAAGGAAGAGAAGCTAAAGTTGGCTCTTCTGTGGTTCCTCCATACTGTTCTGATGGCCAGGGACAAAACAAAAAATGTTGAGAAATGGTGGATCCAATGTGTAGATAACCTAGACTTTTTCAGCAAGTACCCCTGGGGTAAGCTTTGCTATGACTTGATAGTGGACTACCTCTACAATAAAGTGGATTTTGTAAAGACCCATCGACAGCATGTAGAGGGAAAAACTGTCGGTTATGCATTGTTTGGATTCCCATGGGCCTTCCTTGTAAGTATTGTTATATTATTTTCCAGTTTTATTAAGAATGATTGTATGAAAACTTAAGTAATGTGACTGTTGCATTCATGATAGGCATGGATATATGAGGTTGTGCCCTTGGTTGGTCGTAATGCTGGAAAATCTGAACAGTCCCCCTTGCCAATCCCAAGGATGCTGAGGTGGCAGCAGACAAGAAGAAATTTGGGAGATGTTGATGCAGGCCATCAAAGAGCTAGACAGGTATGTGTCAATTCAATTTATTAATTATTTTATCATTTAATGATTAATTAATTTATTAATTATTTTATCATTTGATGACAGGTTTTGCACCCTTTCTTGATCCCAACAGTGCAAGAAGTGGAGGGTTGCAAAAAATTTGTCTCTCCTCATGCTGATGAGGTCGAGGATCCTGCACTGGACAGGGTAAGGGCTATGCTGGAGGGGGTCACTGGCATTAAGTACATTGTGGAGGAGTATGCTGATGAAATGCACAAAAGTGAAAGCCAGGAAGATAGGGGTGATGATGTTGATGATGGTGATGATGCTGGTGCTAGTGCTGGTAATGGTGTTGATGGTGGTAGCAGGGGAACTTGCAGGCACTGTGGGCATATGCAAGGTGTGCTGTCAAGAATGCTGGAGGTGAGTGAGGAGATTTTGAAGTTGTTGAAAGAGAAAAAGGTGAACAGGGAAAGGAAAACAAAGTTCAGGAACTTGATGAAGAGGAAGCTGTTCAAGCAAAGGAAGATTGTCAAGAGAAAAAAGAAAGGTATCTATAATCATTTTAATGATAATTTGATTAATTTTGTCTGTTTCTAAGTATTTCCTTTTGTGTTGTAGTGAATGAAGGGAATAATGATGAAGAGAAGGATGAAGATGTGAGAGAAAAAAATGCTGCAGTCGATGAAGAAGAAGAGGTTTTCCATGATGTTCAAGTTGATGGAGCAGATGAAGAGATGACTGCAGATGCTACAGTTGAAGAAGAAGCCAGAACTGAAGCTCAAGTTGATGGAGCAGATGAAAAGATGTCTGGAGAGCTGAATGAGAAAGATACTGCAGTTGAAGAAGGAAAAAATGAAGCAGTGGATGGAGACAATGCGGAGATTGTTGAAGAAGCCAGAAATGAAGAGATTGTTGAAGAAAAGCGAGAGACACAAGCAGCATTGCAGGTGGATGAAGCTGATATTGCTGTGAATGAAGTGCTTGCAAGTCTGAATGTTCAATTTCCTTCAGAGAATATTAGAGCAGATAATGTTTGACGGGTTCCAGTATTAATGATTGGTTTCGTGGTTTTGTATAAGTTGAATGTTGAACTAGTAGTTAATGACAGTAGTTGACAGTTAACTTTAAACTTGTTAAGATCTATTCTATTGATGACAGTAGTTGACAGTTAACTGTGAACTTGTTATCTTTGGAAATATTATGGTTAGTCATAGACAAGTTTATGGTGGCTGACCTTGTTTTTGGACATGAAGTATGGGTTTATTAATGCAGGGTACTTGTTAGGAACTCATTTCATTCATTGTTCAATGTTTCAATTATGGTTTGCAACTAATAACATGTTTGTACTTATGTGCTCGCAACTCAAACAATAACGAAGTTTTTATAACAAAAACAAAACAGTGCTTTCCCGACTACATTACAATGTCGAAGCTTTTATACAAAAACAGCCAAACGATTAACGTTAAGTTTATACAAAAACAGCCAAACGATTGACCTTAAGTTTACACTGCATCAAAATAATAATACACATATCCTGATTAATTACAAAATTTACACAGTGTCAAAATAATACACATAATAAAAGAAGCGAACTAATAGAAGATCCATTTAAAAACGGAGCAGATAGCACAACCAGCAACCATCGACTTAATCAACATCTTCAGTCGATGACTCTTCTGTTCAGCTTCTTCCCTCTTCATCTCAGCTTCTTTCAGCTTTATTTCACCTTCCCTCAGCATGATCTTCAGAAAATTATTCTGCTATTCACATTCACTCAGCAGTTGTCTCAGTAAAACACAATTGTCTTCAGTATCTTTAAGCTTTCTAACCAAGTTCCCAATCACACTCGATGCTGCTGCAGACAGTGGTCCACCATCAAACCACCTAAAATAGTCGCACTCACCAGTTGACTGCATTATTTAACAAAATCCAAGAAAAAATCAGTACATTAACAATTAATCAAAAATAAAAACAGAACTATAATGTATGACTAACACACTTTTGGAGTTTTACAACTCCAGAATCTGCGGCCAGGGTTTGTAGTTGTGCGAGAGGTCCTCAGCTTCGTGCTTTTGCCGCAAAAATAGATATCGGCTTCCGCTGCTACGTTGGAGCTGGACAAATCTTGATTCATGATGTTCTTTGAGTTGTTTGATTTTTCAACTGGTGAAAGCGAAGATTTTGAAGAATTGGGTGGGTTAGGTTTGATTTGTGAAATAGAAATTTTAATTGTGTGTTTTGGGGTTAAATCAGCTTTTATATATTTGGAGAATTGTTTTAAAATATTGAAATTTATGTTTAAGGGAGGCGGGAAATTGGGAGAGATTTGGGCACCATTTGCCGCTGAAATTTTTTTACTTTTGTCTAAGCCACGTGCCCTGAGGAGTGACGTGTTCCGTGTTTGGGTTTGGGGTTTGGGGTTAGGGTTTAGGGTAAGGGTTAGCGATAATCGACATATAGTAGTCGATAATCAACTTTGTATCTTGAAAATTAACATACGGAATTTTTCTCGAATCCAAAAAAGGTAATACTGTAATCATTCATTGAAAAGTGTATAAATGATGTTATAAATGAACTGCACTAACTTAATACATGCTTATACTTAAGTTATGTAGTATTTATCCCATCATTCATGGAGTAACAAGATATATGAGTCGCAATACTAGGCATTGCTTATTAAGAATTGACGTAATGGGCTTATGTATTGAAGAGTTATACCCTTGTAAGCATCAATGAGTTGTTATAATGTATTAAAGTGGTCAATAATATTAGATGGGCACATTATACCATCACTTATGGTGCAACAAGACATATGAGTCGTAACACTAAGGCATTGCTTAACAAGAATAAACATAGTAGGCTTATATATACATGAGATTTCCCTTTTTAGGCATCAATATGTTGTTTTCATGTATCAATGTGAGGTATAATACTCAAATGGGTTCCATATACCAACACATGAGTTGTAACAACACACATTAGTCATGGTTTTTTTGATTTTATGTGAAATTACACTAGGTCGATAATCAACCTTTCGTGGTTGAGTTGGTTAATAGTCGATTTGTTGATTTGGTTAATAGTCGATTACCTTTGTCCGGTCAAGTCCCGACTTTTTATTTTTCTGATACGTTTCCCTTTTTCTATTAATTAAATATTATCGTAATTTATTATTTTACTTTTATCTTTTTCTATTTATATTTTTGTTTTTGCTCATTTTTTGATTATTTCCATTTTTGCGAACCTATCTATCGATTTATCTACTTGGTGTTGGTTGATTATACACCAAAATGGAGTATGGACAGTTCATCAAGAATATGCAAAAAAATGGGGGAGCGGAAAATTGAACGAGAAATTAAAAGAACCATTTCCAATAACAATAATAATAATAATGCTCAGGGGGATTTTTCATTTATAATAATTTTTAAGAAAAGAGAAATCATAATGAAAACCCTTTTCTTTTTACATTTAAAAATTAAAAAAAAAACTAATTATTACGATGGGAGGGGGGAGGGGTGATGTAGTTGTCCAGATCCTCCCCTGCTCGTTCCATGAGCACCCTCAACATCCTAGCAGTACCACGGATGTTCATCTCCTGCCTCCTACGATCATCACACAGGAGGCGGATAAGCCTGTCTATGTCAGCACGAATCAGCAGCACCTCTGGGTCGTTGTTCCTGAGAGTGAGAATTCCTCCATTGCCATTGTTGTTGTTGTTGTTGTTTCTGGTGGCACTTTCACTTCTACTTGCAGTGCCTGGAGCTCTTGCCATTATAAGATGAGAGTGATTCTTGAGTTGTGTTGTGGATTGTTGGATCTAATGCCTCTATTTATAGGCTCCAAATCGATGCAACCTTTGGTGTTCCCAGAAAAGTCTCATCGTCTCAAGTGGCAATTATGAACAGCCACTTCGTTTAATCCAATTCCGGCTGCTTTCAATGACGGGGCTCACGCGTGTATTAAATGCGTTCAATCACTTTATCAACTGCATTGGGTCAATTAATCTACGTTATTTTTTTTCAATAATCAACCCATATAGTGTCTATTAATCGAAAATGTAAATACTCAACTGGTTATAAACATGTCCAGCATTTGGTGAACTCAAATAATAGTCATTTTTATAAAACACACTTAAAATAGAAATAAATACATTAACGAAACTATTACAATCAGTTCAAATTGTTCCAACAAATAACACAGTACCAAATTAAGACAACCACATCTAACACTACTCAAACACACCAAATTATCACAACTTAAGCTAATACACCAAATCAGAATTGCAAGGTTGATTATCAAACTCGTACCAAAGCAGGGCAGGTTGTCCTCTTATGGCCACTTCTCTTGCAATTTGAACATCTATTTTGCCTCTTCCTTGAGAAAAATATTTCACCAACTGAGAGAAAACGATTAATTCTCCTTCTACCCTTTTTGGGATCGACCATCGGCGGAAGAATTCTTCTATGAACTACCTCTGGAGGAACCATCCATTCTTGCTCTGGTGGCATTGGATAAAAATTTTCTTCATACGCACACATGTAAGTCTGAAGCCTATAAAATGGACAAGTGTAATGGTACGCGCTAGCACCATATTCATCTCCATACCTTATCCTTAACACTGCAAACGCATGCTTGCATGGTATCTTGTCCAGGTCAAACTCCCGGCATGTACACGTTCTGAAATGAAGATTGACAGTATGGGATAGGCCATCTCCAACCACAGTGTACTTCAGTACTTCCACGTTTTCGCCTGCATGATAAGCAATCAACTTGTTTCCTTCAAGCATATTCTGATTCAATTTTGTTTCAGCACTGGGCAGCAAAATGGTGTTGTGTTTCTTCATCTCTTCACGCCTCTCATTGAACTTGTCAGTAAACCTGCGAGTAATAGCATTGCACAGTCCCATGATGGGGTATTCTCTCTCGTCCTTGAACATTGCGTTGAGGGACTCGGAAAGGTTTGTGGTTATTACATCGTACCTGTTTCCTGGAAAAATGCTCTCGTCCACCTATGGAAACCCACTTCATCCTTAAGACAAGCAGCTGCAGCAGGGCATTTTGACGCGAGCTGGTTAAAAGCATCGATGAACACTTCAAAACGGTACGCCTTCGCAGCGGTGTAATAATCCTTCAAAAATAATCCACACTTCAACCTTACGCGCATGTTCTCAGCAAGGTGCTTGGTACAACAGCCATGAGATGCTAAGGTACACACCCTTCTAATCCTATTTGCTATGGCCTTGGCGCGATCGGAAATTATGCACAGGTCCGTGTATTGGGGACTACGTGAGCCAACTGTTCAAAAAAGAATTGCCATGAGCTATCGCACTCCTTGTCTACCACACAGAAAGCCAATAGATAAATGTGGTTCTCCGTGTCCTGCGCGACAGCCGTCAACAAAATACCGCCGTAGGTGGACGATAAATGTGTCCCATCGACTGATATCACCTTCCTCATATATGTAAACCCTCTAACCCAAGCTTCGTAAGCTACAAAAATATACTTGAACCTCCACTGTTCATCAACCCTTAACCCAGTCTTGCTGCCAGGATTTAGGCTTTCCAACACAAAATTGTACGCATCTAAAATTGCGCAACTCTGCTCCGGACTGCCCCTAACTAAAGCCTTTTGCAATTTCTTTTCCTTTCCAGCACTTCCAATAACTTACCTTACTATTCAGTTGTTGATCCAAAGCGCTCTTGATATCTTTTGTCGTCAACCCTTTGCCTTCAATAAACCTGTTCTTGAAATATTCTCCGATGACATCCGCTGAAGCATGTGGATGATGGCTTGGTAGATGTTGCACCTCACATGTGTGCTCTTTAAAGTATTTGGTGATAAAAAACATGTTGGAATTAACATACTTCATGGCGCGTACCATCCACCTGCAGCGCGCTTCTACACACGCCACGACATACAGGGATTTAGTACTCTTCTTTGTTTTGAATGTGAATGGATTCTTCATTGAACCCATCTTCAAAGCCACAACCAGGCTCTTCTTGGTATCGAAGGTTTTTCCAGTATGAAAACCTGTGCAATCATCAACCACATGACCCAAGTTGCTGCCTTGAGTGGGAGCAGATTCGGCAACACAGTTGCTCCCATTTACAGCGGGTTCTCCAACCTCTGGATCTTCAATCGCATTTTCTTCTTCACTATCCATATCACCAGCAGTATCACCAACTCCAGCATCACTGCCATAATCACCCGCACTCTCATTGAATAGTAGTGGTCGTGGTGGTCTTGCAGAAGCAGCTGCAGCATTAGTGGCAGCATTTGAGCCTGCTTGAGAGCTCTCGGCAACAAATATCTTTAAAATAGGCCTGCTACCATTATTTCCAACATCGAGCATATAGATATGCAAATCATTATCATTCCTTATAAAAGAAGGAGCCACCTTACCCCTCGTAGGAGCAGCACTAAAAACATAGCTAATTGAAACCTCGCTGCGATGGCACGTTAAGTTACCGCGATCGATTAATTGGTCAATTAACTGATCGTAGGTACATTCCAAATTTAATGCAATAGGGATTGTTGTCTTTGTCCTAGATTGCCAATTCCAGCATTTTGGGGTCTCAATCCATTCACCCATAAAGTCAGCACCTACTACTACGAAACCCCCATCGTAGGCAACTGGGGGTCTAGGGGTTTTGGTGGGAAGATTTAATTATTTTTTTGTTATTTTAGGTAAATAATAATTGTTTATATAGTAGACCAAAGTGTAGTTTTTGTAACTTGGGGGCTGGGGTTTGAGACTAGAGAACTTGGATAAGATCATTAGTGTTAAATGGTCATTAAGCAATTAAAGGGTTATATACCCAATTTTTAAGACTTGAGGGTTATTCCCTCTATTTCCTTCATTGCAGATGTCTTTTAGCCAAGTCACCCTAGTAACTTGGTTTTTGTTTATTAGGTTGTGTACTATTACACAACTTGGTATTCTTCTAAGTGAGTTTGAACTTTTTTTCGCATTAAGACTGCTTCATTAAGTGAGTTGAACACTAGTTAATGCAGTATCCTTTTAGTACTTGTACTATTTTTCTTGTCTTTAACATTTATTCTTTTTGGTTCTGGACATCGCATCTCAAGCTTTCTTCAATAATTCAAATAATCTCATTTTCATTTTCGTGAGGGATGGTTCTGGAAAAGATGCAGGGCTCTGTTACCTGTTTGATTCACTGATCAAGAAGCTGTGACATATAAAAACATGACTCTCCGCACATTATATACCAATTTTATAAGTTGATGCACTTCAATTAAGTTCACTTTGAACGAGTTTGGGATTTAGGGGAGGGGAGAGGCAGGGAAGATAATACATGAGATTGTTGCTGTATAAAATCTGAGATTGATTTGTTGAAAGAAAAATCAATTCAACTAAAAAGAAAGGAAACAAGTTACGTTGATAGTTGCTGCAAAAAAGGTAATACATGATCTCATTTAATTGGGATATGATAGTGCCCCAACAAATTCGCCCATCTGTAGCTTATTTCTAGGAAATGATATAGCAAATCACAAAACCATGGTTAAGAGGATTGATTAAACTGAAATAAAAGTGTACCCTTAGATTTACAATATGGACACGTATCAAAAGATTAGCAGTGCACTGCCTGGACTGGAAAAAATATGGACTGGAGAGGAGCCCATTCGTACAACTACAAATTACTCCTCATAAGATTATTATAGGTTTACTTTTTCCCATACCATATACATGTCTTTCTACATATTTAATTCATTAATCATGTCTTATGATCGAGTTGGTAGGCATTTTCTAATGGGGCTACTAAAAACGTTTTATCGCCAAAGTTTCTATTTGGTTGACTCAGTGACTAAGTTGCTCGGACACGGTATTTTTGGTGCCGCACCCGTGTCGACACGACACTAGTATGGGTGTGGAATCCGTGTTGGATATAGTCAAACGTTTATGGGTACTTTGAATATGGGCGGCGGAAAAGTTCTAGACAAGATACAATTTGATTCCCGAAAGTGAAACCAAAGCTAGAGTAATTTTGTAGTAATTACCTCTCTAATGATGTCTTCCTACCGTACATCAACAGAAAATCAAAAGGGAAAATGTTTCTTAAGGCCAACAAAAAGTGTAGGATCGGATTAAAACTTTATTTTTAATTTTTTGAATTATTTTTAGCTGAATCCCCGCACCCGTATCCGTAATAGGATCCGTATCCCCGAATCTTAGAATTTAGATCTTGAAGGACCCGATCTCTAGATCCACACCCGTATCGGACATCCGTCCCGGTGTCCGAGCAACTTAGCTCAGTGATAACCTTACCAAATAATATCATAAAATCAAAGCAAGAAAAGTTGGAACTTGTATTGCAAAGAACTACTTGCCTTGCTAAAAGATCCTTCTTTCTAGTCTCTAAATGACTCTCTTCTGCAAAACAACTGAAAAACAGTATGTTGGTCAACAAACAAAAAACCGAAAATCAATCACATGTTTGGTCTTCTTGACCTACTATTGATAAGTGGTACCTGTTTTAAATCTAAATTTGAGCATCACTTTTCAATCTACTGAACTCCCTTTTGGTTTCAATCAACAGCCGGCAGCCACCCAAAGATTGCTGCCAAATTTCTCCGGATTTTGTTCAAACAACCATTTGATCATGTCTCTTATTACTTGATAGGCTGCATAACCAACCCTATTTGATAGGGAAATCTCACCCACAAATTCGGCGTATTTAAGAAAATGTGTTTTTCACTGGCTAACTGCACATTATGCATATAATTACTCGTCAGAGAGGATTCTAAAATGTATAGGTAGTGTATATAATACATCTATGTACCAGAACATGGAGTACCATCAACTAAATCCATCATGCAGACTTACAATTCCATGACAAAAGCTAAGAAATTTACAAATATAAGCATATCCAAAAAAGGAAACCATATCCGTAAATTCCATACAAGAAGTCCAAAAAAACTGCAAAACATAAGTATCTAGTCGTTTACATCAAAAGAGAGCACGAAAGGTATTGGGTGTAAAATTCAAAAAACAAAATGTGTTCTTCTTCATCTTCCAGCTTTAATGTTGTTTCATACTTCCCCATCATCCATCAACAGCATTCTATTTCATACTTGAACCATCAAAAAAATGTCCTGCCAAAAAAAGAAACATCTTCATGTACTCTTGAATGTATGTATCTGCAATTGTACAATTTATGTTTTTCTTTCGAAAGTGGAGGAGCACGTCACATATTACCTCACTCACCTTATTCAAAGGAAAGTTTGGTAAACCACTAGAGTATTGCCACCAACTTTCCATCCCATCAACTCATTTACATGTTAAATACCCTGATATACCCATCAAATAATTCATAACCAAGAAACCGGTCTATTGATTCCTCAAGTTTACTAGTGTTAATACGTTCAAAACTGTAAGAAGCAAGACAATTAACCATCATGGTATTGATACCGGTCAACCTTACACCTTGCAGAGAAGTCGCAGCACAGCAGAATCAACTAAGTCATACTTAAAATGATATGATTCCCTTGTACTAAATAAGTAATCTAAATATGCCATATCCAACTTAAAGGTTTGAAAATACTCCATACTGATGAATCAAAAAAAGGCAGCTCGAAATTTAGGTCGTTGATGGAGAAGAAAAATAACAGGGAGCTGGTTACGGAAAATGCAATCTCTGCTAGATAACTTGAGTAAAAACCATCTATCTGCTAGTTATTTTGAGCAAGAGAATTCAAGAATCAGATCTTCTGTAATGATCATTAACAATAGAAATATCAAAATGATCAAAATGGGCTAAAGACATTACATTGCAACTGCCTAGAATCAACTGAACTCAGGATGGTATGTGAAGTACAAGTTCTACAAATTCCACTTTACTTAACGCAAGACATTTGATTCAGGCGATCAAGCATGGGAAAGTTTGGAAGGACAAGCGTATCACACATCTTTATGAAGAGAACACAAAATTATGAGGACAAAAATGAAGAAAGCAGCAAAACTGAGGCAATTAAATTACTTCACTTCAGTGTAGAAGCTATAACAGGTAATTTCAGTTCTCTAGATTAAGCAAAGAAAAATTTATGGTCGAAAACATAATTTGCATTTGGACTGTAAAAGTACAAGTAACTTCATTAGATACTACATTATTTTTTGTTCCTACTATGATCAGATACTTTTGATACCCTTCCAGCCATCATTGCCTAAATATCTTTAATATATGCATGTCATCAGAATTAAAGACTAAGCAGCACACTTAGATAACCGCAGAGCAAATAGTAACTTACACCATCATCACGACCGGCAAAAACAGTAGCCTGGAAATACACAAAACAAATTCATAAGTAAAATACAGAAGCAATAGGAATTAAAGGATGTATTGTTTAAGTAAAGCAAAATCAATCCAACCAATATATTTTCCACTCACATTGGAGGAACATCTGAGTGATTGTTTATATAGGGGAATAGAAGGTACCTCAGCCGTCAAAACCTTCAACTTATTCATTGATCAAAGCTTCAACTTGAACCCCGTTGAAAGAAAATCATCCCCTCTATCAAGTGAAGAATAATTTAGCAATTTAGCAAAGAAAAGAAACATAGACAAACTATAAGTTGTAAAGTTAATCTTCCTCAAAAGTCGACAATTTCCACATAGAAAATCGTATGGACTCGGTGCTATTTCACCTTAGTGTGAATAAAAGATGGATTCCAAGAGATGTACTAGCAAAAGATATACAAATACGGAACAGAGGCAATTGCTAAAGAAAGAAGGCTACAGAACAAATGATTAACCTCTTCTTCACGGCTTTCCTTTTTCCTGCTTTATCTTGATTATCCTGTTTCTTCATAGCACTTGTGTCATCACTGGAACTGAGTTGAACTAGGCTTCCCAAATAAACATAACTATTAAAATGTAGAAAGCCACGTAAGGCGCCAATTTCAGTATCAACAGTCTTTATGAAGTCATCCTTAACACTAGTCCATAGGAATCGCCTATTATCTTGTTCCACAAGAACTTCCTCTCGACTCTTAGAATATGCAAGTGGGACAACAGTATTACCAATATACTCATCTGGCTCATGAAGTGACATAATCCTAGTCCACGAGTCTTTAACTCCATATTTCTTCATTTCCCATATGTCCACATGGTGCAGAACTAAATCGGCACGCCCCCAATCATTATAAGAATCTATAAAGTAGCTGTGGTATGTGCAAAGAGAGCCTCCCAGTACGACCAACTTTACCATGAAACCTGTATCAGTATACGGGGGACGTGGTAAAACTCGACACTTCGCAGTTCCAAGATCAAAAGCAACAATCTTCGGTTCCAACAATTTCCCAGGAGTTGGCATCTCAGTACTAGCAACCCAATGCAATGCACCATTTAGATAAGTACCCGGTTGATCATGATATCGGACATAATACGGAAACCCCTCAACCCCTTTCCACGAATTCGACCTCAAACTATAAATTTTAACATCAGAGCGAAATGAACCCTTTTCAGAACCAGAAAATTGCGCAATTCTAACAACTTTATAGTCATCATTCAGAGTATCATACCCAAAACCAAATTTAACATCATCAGTATTTCCACCAATCTTGCAAACCGGTAACATGTTGTATTTTCCAGTAGATGGGTTCCATAAAGCAATATCATCCACAGTATTAGATAACAACAACAACCCATTGCATGAACCAAGTATTTTAGTCTTAAATCCACAAGATTTCAAAGGGTTGTTCAATTCTTTAGGCGCAACAACACGTGAGTCAAGTGAATCAAAAGATATAGTGTAAAAGCAACCCTTTCCATATTCATAATAATCAACTTCTCTTAGTATGACACCAAGATTAGAGTTGGTTTTTAGTGCATGGTTTAAATGTAAGTTTGCAAATTCAGGAGTATCAATAAGAGCACACCAAGATTTTAAGACGCACCTGAAACGTAAGACAGAGTAAATTGGTAGTCGACAGAGTATTTCAGCGATTACATCCAATGGAAAAGTTGACATAGTTTAATTTGCATGCAACAAAATGACAGATGATCTGGGATTATATCGAGGCGGTTCTAGAACTGTGACTTGTCTTCTGGATAGGAGTAAACTATAAGTCGTTTCTGAATCTAATTACGAGTAATATTTATGTCATTAACTTCTTATTATCGCTAATAATTGCTTTCCACACCAAAATACTACAATGACCAAAATGTATGTTCATCAAATCATATTCATAGGTCACAATTGTTGAATGAGACGTTTCCAAGCACGGGACGTTTCGTACCACGATTTATTTTAAAGCTTGAAATTAAGAATTCATTGTTGTAGATCTTATAAATTTTTTAAATAATAATCAAAAGGTTATTTTATTGTCTAAAGAGTAGGTAACAATTTTTATAAATACATACATTGTGTATAAGTTAAAGAAAGATTAAAATAAAACACAAAGTAGATTATTGTACATGATTTTATTCATCAAGGCTATTTCGTTGAGGCATTAACCCCATTATTTCAATCCTCATTATCACATCCGATGATTTAGAGATGGCCCTCACCTCAAAACTAGTCTAGAGAAATCTCAATTCTTATTTTAAACATTGAATAAGATAAAGAAGTTTGCTAATTTATGGAGACAAAGGAAGTTACAGCTTTTGGTCATTTTCTTATCCCTATTGCACGTTCACCTTTATTTTAGGAACAGGTTTGGTCCTAAATTTGCCTTTATTTTAGGGCTTTGTGCATTGTCTTGTACTAATTATACTTCTAAGAATTTACAGATTATTGTAGACTTGTAATTTTACTTTTCATACGCACTCTATCATATCATGTCTTGTGACGAGTTGGTCGATGCTTTTCAATGGTGAGGCCCAGGACTCAGGGACAAGCACCTATACTCGTCGTAATAAAACCACATTGGCATATTTTAAAAAGGCCAATTTAACTAACCAAAACATAATGAATCTTTTTGGTCAACTCAAGCTTGACTCAGTGATAGCCTTAACATAATCAAAGCTAGAAAAGTTCAAGGAACCACCTAACATAAAAGTTCCTTTTTCTTCGTTTCTAAGGATTTTTCCTGCAAACCTGAGAAATAATGGAAGACAGTATGCCGGTCAACAAACAAAAGAGATCAAAGAAAACAATCAGATTTGAACCCAACTCCCCTTTGGGATTCAATCAATAGTCGGCAGCCATTCCAGGAATTCTTGCCAAATATCTCTTACTTTGATCAAAGGAACAATCATGCCTCTAACTTATAGGCTGCATCCTTATTTACTTTCCTGGTAGGGAAATCTCCAAATGCATATAAGTACTTGGTTAAAGGAAACTAAAGGTGGAGTAATATATATAGCATAGATAGACCAGCAGCTTAAGTGAACCATTAATCCATCCGGGAAGGCCTATATATCCAAATGTACATAGCTAACAATTTTATGTAAGCATAACGTATCTGTAATTACCATACAAGTCATCATTAGAGTTATAGACTGAAAACAGATATCAAAACAAAAGTATCTAATCTTTACATCGAAAGAGAGTATGTGTCATATCGGATGTTAAAGTCAAAAAGACGAAATGAGCTCTTCTTCATCTTCCAGCTTCAGTTGTTGTTTCATACTTCCTGATCACATACATCAACCATATCGAACTTAAAACCATCAAAAAAGCACCCTGTCAAAACATAAACTATCAGGTGTTCTTGAATGCGTAGAGACAGTTATACAATTTTAGTTTTTCTTTTGGAGCACACAGTACATCATATCACCAAATTCACAGGAGAGAATTGGCAAAAAACAAGACCATTGTGCCCCCAACTTTTCATTCCCATGAGTTCATCTATATATCAATGCCCTAGTAAGTAAATACCCATCAAAACCGAGAAACCAGAGTCTCTTCGTTAGCCAGTAACTAAGACCGAGATCGTGCAAAACTGTAAGGAGCAATACAATTAACCATCATCACATAGATAAGTGATAACTTAGTCAACCTCACAACTTGTAGAGAAGTCACAGCAGAATCAACTAAGTCATATTTAATATGTTGCAGCAGAGAAAACTTACTTTCCTTGAATTAAAATAAGGAACCACAAACAAGGCAGCTCGAGAATTAGCCAATATGGAGAAGAAACGGAGCTAGATAACGGTGTAAGTTAGATATATTGAGGAAAGACCATCTATCTGCTAGTTGATTTGAGTAAGAGATTTCACAAATCAAATCTTTATACCTCCAAAATAAATTCACATTATTTACAGAAGTGCTTATCAGATTTACCACTAAACAATTATCCTAAAAAAGGTCTATACTAGATACAAGATTATAGGATAGATGTAGAATCCAAATACTTCTTTATCTCTTCTGTACATCACAAGTCGATTTATTTTAAGAGAAGCCTCGGGAGAAAGGGAGAGAGTGAGAGAGAGAAGATTAAAGCCATGGCCAACTTAAATGAAACAAAATTCTGAAATTTATGCTCTGTTCACTCCATGTAATGAAATGATTTCTCCAGCACCTTAGTCACTTTATCCGTTTTAACAGTAACATATTGATTATGTCAAGGAGTCAATTACAAGTTCTACAAATTCCACTTTACTCACACATGCAAGACATGTGATCAAGCATGGAAAAGCTTAGAAAGGACTAAAGGACTAGTGTAGCACCTCTCTTAATGCTGAAGAGAACACAAAACTCCGAAGGCAAAACGAAGAAAGAACCAAAACCGAGCCAATGTAATTAATTTATTCAGTGCGGATAACCTTATCAAAAAAAAAAAATTATTCTGTGCGGATAGCTATAACCACTACTTTCTATTCTGTGGATTAAATAACGAAAATTATATGGTCGAACACTTCACTTGCATTTGGACTGTGTAAACTTTAAGTAACTTACATCCGATAACTTGTGTGATTATCGTTTCCTACTATGGTCAAGTACTTTTTGTCACCCATCCAGCCATCCTTGCCTAAACATGTTTCTTTTATACATGTACATCAGAATTTAAGCCTGAGCTGCACACTTACAAAACCACAGAGCAAATAGTAACCTACACCGACATAAAGCTTGATAAAATAAAATTCATGCTAAGCCTCTACCGCTAAGGACAAGAATCAATAGAGTGGTACTATCAAAGTCATAAGTAGTAAACATGTTTAAAGTAAATAATAAGTCAAGTATGCCTAAGTAATTTAGGATTCTTTCACAATTATAGTCATAAGATAAAACAAGGCAATTCACTTACCTCCATACTCTAATTTTAAAGTTCTCCCCAGTTGCTTTAGATTTCCAGCTTGAATTCCTTTACCACGTGGTCATCTCCTTCCTCAATGTTTTCAGCTCCATCTTCTATCACTGGTTCTATCTTTTTCTTCTTATCCTCTTCACTGCCACCTCCATACAAAGGGACAAGGGTTCCCAAACTGACAAAGGACTCAAAACGGTCCAATCCACCACCAATCTTAGCATGTTTGAGAGACTTCTTGTCAAGATTATACCACAGGAACTTTCTTTTGTCCATTTCCATGAGCACATCACTACCAGTCAGTGAGTACGCAATTGGCTTCAAAATACTAAAATGCTGACGACCATCAAGCTGGTCAACAGAAAACAATTTCACCCAAGACTCTTTCACGCCATACTCCTTCATCACCCATACATCGACACGATCTAACACAAAATTCTTCACATTCGTGTTGATATTGAGGTGACCTCTGAGCAAACAGAGGCATTCTCCCAAGACTGCCACATTCAAATCTACTGGCTTGCCGAAATTCTCAGGATATGGCACCTCCTGAAATCTCTCAGTTCCAAGATTAAGACCCAAAAGAAACAATGGGTTGTAGGGTCCCTTAGATGCAATCCAGTGCAATACACCTCCCGCAAACATACCATTACCATTCTCATCCGAAACCAACCAGTTCGGACAATCCTGAACCTTCTTCCACAAACCAGACTTGAGACTATAAACCATTGTCTCCGAAAGTAAAGAACCATTCCTTAACCATTGTGCTATCCTAGCGATCTTATAATCATCACTAACACTATCATACCCAAACCCACCACAAATTTGGGCCACCCAAGGTCCTGTTCCCCCCTGTGAATGTGAATCAGGACGTTTAATGTCATAAACCGGCAATTTACGGAACACCTTAGTGGAGGGATTCCACAGACCATTGTCATTAAAATTGTTAGATATTAAAACCAAACCATGACAAGTATCCAGTACATTAGTTGGAGCATAAGGCTGCTTTAGTGGGTGGTCAAGTTCTTGTGGTGGGGTCGGGTCTCTGTTACATACTGAGGTGAAATCAATGGAGAAAAGGGAGTTACCTTTGAGAATAAGCTTCATATCTGAGTTGGGTTTTAGTGACTGTCGCTTGAGGTGGTCTTTGATGAAGTTTGGACTGTCGATGAGAGCTTTCCATGACTTGCAAACGCACCTGAATCTTAGCAGAGACTTCACTGGAAGTGGATAAAGTAAATCAGGGATTACTTCTGGTGGAATGTCCGACATTTTTGGCTGGAAATGGTCACTGCCGTTTGTAGGGTTTAAGGTTTTAGGATGTCTAGTAGGAGTAATATTTTAGTAGGGTTTCTCAAATGGGAGAATGTTGGGTACGAGGAAACAAATGGATAAACTAAGAATATTCTATATTGTTAAGAAAAGGAAACATGGAATATTCCAGGAGTTCAGTGTTTTACTAATTACTAGGAGTAGTAGTATTATAGCTGGTGGATTAGTGAATCACATACATACAAAATACTCTATAGTAGTAGTAATCTTTGCATTCCATGATTAGATTAAGTATTTTGAAATTTATGTTGGATAAGCATATGTCTGCACATGTATCAATCCTGTGAAATTCAAGTACTAATTAAAGTATGTCTTGAAATAGTTCATTACATTTTCTAAAAAACTTGCGAGGTAAATCCGATGAAGCATCACATATCTATTATATGTGTGCGAAAAATGCTTATATACTTGTATTTAAAATAAACATACATCTAATACACATAGTAAATAATTCAGGAATAATAAGCTGCCCTTATATCTCACAAATAGAATACTACTAATACTAATACAGGGTACGTAAGTCAACAACTCGCTTTGTAAAACTCCAATAGGAAAAGTTTTAGTACTAGCATAAAGACTATTTTAAAATTCTTGTTGCGGTGGAACATGAAAGAGCACATATAATCAGAAGTAGCAGGTATGTCAATTATGACATTAATAATTCATGTACCACTTGTGACAAATTATACGATAAGATACTATACCAGTTACGATAGACCAACAATTGAAATGAACTATTCTCAAAAGAAATTTCAGTAGTGACAAAGGTTAAAAGTTTATATAAGCATATCCCAAAAGGAAAACACAGCAATAAATTCCATAAAAGTATTTACATCAGTGTTCAGTTTCATACGCTGATCTCAAAAGGCGAGTCTCTACTCTTTACAAGAAAAAAAGAGGAGAGGATGTAGGGTGAGTGGACGTTAAGTCAAGAAGAAATGCACTGTTCTCCATCTTCCTACTTAGATTCTTGTTTCAAATTCCCTGATGATACTACCAATCACAGTCTGTTTGGAACTGGAATGCACAAAATGTCATAAATCCTGCCAAAAAAGAAACTCATTCGCGTTAGATACACTTGAATGTACCCCCAAACTATACAATTTCGACTTTCCTATGGGAAGTGGACGAGCACATCTGACATGTGACGTGTTATAACACCGTATTCACAAATTGGTAGCACCATGAGTACTGCACCAACCAAGTTATAGCTGAGAAACTAGAAAGTATATTGCTCAATAAAATAGTATGAGCAAAGAGCTTGGGGCAGAACTGCAATAAACAATAATACAATTGACCACCATAACCTGGATAAACGGTCAACCCAACAACTTGTAAGAGCAAAATTCGGTGCAACCCAAAATCATAGATCTTCGTAACAATATATTTAAGTTACTACTATGATAAATCTTTATTCAATCAAAAGGTGTTAAAATATAAGCTTCACACAGATGAACCAAAACAAGCTAAAAAAAGCTAGCTAATCGATCAGATACTGTGTCTATCTGGAGAAGGAACCAGGACATAGAAATTGGGTACTCTCTTTGATGTTGAGATACATTGTGGGAAGACCCTTTATCTAGTTAATTTAAGAGAGAGTACAAGAAGAACAGGTTTCTCTGTTAGAATATATCCGTATTACTCACAGATATGCTTGTGACTTTTACAAATGAGGAGTCCATCCACAAAACGGACCTCAGCATACTCAGCACTAATTCTAGTTTTGCCTTTCTCTTTCCTTTTCTTTTTTTTTTTTCCTCCTTTGTGTGTGTGTGTTGGGGGGGGGGGGGGGGGGGGGTGCATGGGATTCTGTTTCGAGGTTCAAATGAATGCAAGGTGAATCATCATGTAAGGTATATGTTTTCAATAAGCTATTCAAGATTATGTCATTCATCCATGTGAATGCCATTCAGTCATAGGGGTAATGCGTGCTAAAAAACTCAATTTTGTTAGAGACTATTTAATGGTTTCTCATCATTTTATTAACAAACTAGAATTTAACCAACAATAATTGGGTCAATTTTCTGATTTTCTTATTAATTTTTTTTTTTTTTTTTTTTTTTTTTTTTTGAGTAAGGTAACTGATTTTCTTATTAATGGAAACATCAACGAACTATTACAACCAAATGGAAGCTGAAATGAAAAGAAAGGGATTGAAAATGGAAACTAATTCAAGGAGAGTCCTCAAGCCATTGACACAGCTTAAATCTACGATGAGAAGGGGAGAGAAGAGGGTATGGAGAGACTAGAAGAATCGGGAACAAAAAGAGAGGAAGTATGAAAAGGAAAGGAAATACCGGAATTCTATTTTTCACCCCTTCTCCACGATAATCTTTTACTATTTATGTGAGGAGATTTGTCTTGGCTCATTGTCACGAGCCCCAGCCCCCAGCCCCCACCCCATGTGGCTCTAATTAATCCGGGTCATCATACATTTAAGTTCTTGTCCTCTAAAGAAGGGAATCTCTTCAGTACATTGTAAGCAGAGTGCTTGGTAGAAAAAGCCTCGGAAGAGAGAGAGAGAAGAGTCAACGGCCAATTAAAGATGGAGTGAAATTCTTAGTTTTATGCTCTGCACATGCTATCTGAAGAAGCAATTACTCCTGCACCTAGTCAACTTATCAGTTTAATAGCAACAGCATAAACACATTGAAGAGTCATGTAGAAATTCTAAAAATTCTACTTCATTAGAGCATGATCAATATTCGATTTATGTGGAAAACTTAAATGGCTAGCATCACTGCCTCTTAATGCTGATTCGCACACAGTTATGTGGGCAGAGATCAAATAAAACATAAATAAACTCAGGGCGATACAACTAAGACACGTGTTGAAAACTACAATAAGTATCCTTCTATGGATCAAACAAAGAACTCTTCATTTGCATTGGGATTGTCTGAAGTGTAAGGAACTTCATTAGATGACCTATCTTAACATATACAAATTCTTTTTGATCAGGTAGGTAACATATCTTAATTGTTAGCTCCTCTTATGATCAAGGTTTCACCTTAATTAAAAAAACAAAACAAAGAAGAGATCAAAGTTTCACGTTATCCATTTCTCATTTAAACGTGTTCCGACCTGCAAGTTGCATGCCAATCATAATTTAATAAGCTGCATGAATAGAAATTCACATAAAGTAACTTGCACCATCAAAGACAACTACTAATTGGGGAATAGACCAAAACAATTTCATAAGAGAAGTGCATAAAGAAGTAATTACATTACATGGAAGCTGTGCTCTTTAGTACCACGAAATATTCCTAGTGATTGTTTATAGAGGAAAAACGGAAGATACCTCGCCCCTCCAAATCTTCATATTGTTATAGCTCAAAGCTTCAACTTGAACCCCTTTGAAAGGAAATCATCTCGTCTGACAAATAAAGGATAAAAAAAGACATTTAATAAATAATGAAAAGAGTATACAAAACACAAGGTGCATAGGTAAACCAATCTAACTACTTCACTTAAATGTGAACAACAGTGCCTTGTAACTGAAAGAACTGATCCTAAAGCTCTAGCTGCAATAGATATGCTGATATCTATAACTGTGCAAATTGCTAAATGAAAGAGGGCTACAACATAACCACAAATCAACTAAATAATTGACCTATTCTTTAAGGTTTTCCTTTGTCCTCCTTTATCTTGACTAGACTGTTTCTTCAGATAACTACTGTCATCATCACTGGAACTGAGCTGAACCAGGCTTCCCGAATAGACGTAACTATTGAAATCTAGAAAGCCACGTATCGTGCCAAATTCAGTATAAATAATCTTTGAAGAGCCCTTCTTAATACTAGTCCATAGGAAGCGTTTATGATCTTCCTCCACAAGAATTTCCTCTCCACTCTTCGAATATGCAAGTGGGACCAAACTTCGTCCAACATCCTCGTACTGCCTTTCAATTGACGTAATCTTAGTCCACGAGTCCTTAACTCCATAATCCTTCATTACCCATATGTCAGTATGGTTCAAAGCACGATCCAAATTCCCCCATTCACCATAAAAAAGTTCATCCCAGAAGGAGTGCAATACGCAAAGAGAACCTCCCAACACCATCAACTTCACAGTGAAATCTTCATCATCATGTGGGGGACCCGGTACAACCCGACACTTCTCAGTAGCAAGATCAAACGCAATAATCTGTTTGTGCAAAAAATCATCAGCTTCAATCATCCTAGGACTAACAACCCAATGCAATGCACCATTCAAATAAGTACCCGGTTCCTCCTTACTACGAACATAATAAACAAAATCCTCAACCTTTTTCCAAGAATTCGATTTCAAACTATAAACATTCACTTGAGAGCAAAAAGGACCCCTCTCGCCACGAATTTCCAACCCGAAAAACTGTGCAATCCTAACAACCTTATAATCATCATTAACAACATCATATCCAAAACCAAATCTAATATGACCATCATCTTTAGCAAGACCAACAAATGGCAATTTCTTGAATTCTCCAGTACATGGGTTCCATAAACCAGTGTCATGAACATAATTAGATATCAATAACAAACCATTACAAGAACCAAGTACCTTTGTATCAAGATCACAAGATTTCAAAGGGTTATTAAGTTCTTTGAGTGTAACAAGTGAAGAGCTGAGTGAATCAATATTAAGACAGTATAAGCTATGTCTTTTATACCCAAAATGCTCAGTTTCACTTAGGATTAACCAACGGTTAGAGTTTGATTTGAGTGAATGGTTCAAATGTAATTTAGCAAACTCAGGGGTAGAAATAAGAGCAGACCATGATTTTAAAACACACCTGAAACGTAAGACAGAGTCAATGGGTAACCGAGACAGGATTTCTGCAAGGACATCTAACTGAAATGTTGACGACATTGTTTGAAGGGTTTAAGGTTTTACTAGGTATTTTTGACTGCCATATACTGATGAAGTAAAAACTTTGAGCTCAATTGGGAATTTGGGATTCTTGAATAGTAAAAATGAATAAGGATTGATTTTTTTTTATGTCACCTAAATATTTTTGCAACCTTTCGCTACCTTGACTAAATATATGGAAAATAGAATTTTATCATTTTTAAAATATATGGGGTGCAAAGTTTAATTCATATGTTAGAATTTTTTGGTTAAAATGGTGACATCATTGATATAGATATGATATAAACGTGATGTGGATAATTTTTTTAGGATTTTATTATAACTAAGATCATCATTCCACATCATACTTAAAATTCTCTAATTCGATGATCCTATTATAGAACCATATCTGTTAAAAAAAAAAAAAAAAATAGAGAGAGGTAATTTTGCTCTCTCACTCATATTCTACTTATTTTTGCTCTCCTCTTTCACTCATCTTTTTTTTTTTTTGGGATTAAAACACAACTTATATTAATACTAAATCACGGGATTACATAATATGCCCATACGGATTCCACTCATCTTCAACCCTAAGTCATTTTCTTCCACAATTATCTACACGTTAAGAATGTGTGTCAAAAGAATATATTTAGTATATGGAAAAAATTGAATATTTAATTATAAGGTATATATAGTATAAAATACTTTAACCTTTAATAAATAGGATAATCACCTAATATACCATTTATATGTGGAGTAATATACCACATATACTATTTTTACACGTATAATATGCTTGGTATATTATTTTTCTATCTTTAATATATTATTTGTGCACAAGCTATTTATGTCACATAACTATTGCCAGTAAAATCAATAAAATGAATTAAGTTGTGAAATAGCTTATTTACATGAAATTGTAGTTATTTTGGAAGCTCATTCCACGTTGAACAAGGTTAAAAAGAGAATAGAGATTTTTTTAGAGAAGATTGTTATTGTGATATTGATTAGGATTAAGTTAAAGGTAGGCTTGGGGGAAATCTTTTATGGTATATATTTGTAAACTTATTTTCGTACCAAATGATAATTAATCTTATAGGATGTGATTTTTTTTTTAAAACTTCCCAATGTATTCACTATCTTGTTCATTTATTTATAGATAACTACCCATCAAAAAGCCATGAAACTTTTTTAGGACTTTGAATTGAACCACGGAAATTTTTTGAAATCATAGTTCAAAAAATTTGTTGGAACTTTGAACTAAATCTTAGAGAGCCGGTTCTGGAGCTTAATTTATTATTTATTAAGGGGGAAGAGATTTTTTATAGATGTTGAGGTAAAGGGGCGTAGCTTGATGCTTCTCAGCCGCATGAACAATTTTCCTAGAATTTAGTTTAAATTTTGTTTTTAAAGAATTTGTAACTATTGGTTGTTTGTCGTTGTCCGATTTTTCAAAAAGTTAATGCTTCAACAACCATAGTGGTGGAATAACTAGAATCTCTTTACCCTTAATGAGAGGTCTCGTGTTATAATCTTGAAAATAAAAATTTCTTGGTAGGGATCGACTTTGCCTCATAAACCGAATTCAAATTAATTGAACCAATATGCCACCGAATGGTTAGGTAAAAGTTATTACCTTAAAAGATCATTGGTTTTATTTCTATCTTTACTTAATCATACTTATATTTAGGGGTGTCAATAATTTTTCGAAAACCGGCATAACCGACCGAACCGAGCCATAACGAACCAAATTTTAGGTTCTTTATAATAAAATTGTAGGTTCTTATGCAAAGTTATAACCGTAGCGATTATTAGGTTATGTTTTTTATTCTATAAAAAGTAACCGAATAAATACCGAACCGAACCAACTACATTTATATGCATAAAATATTTTATATATGAAACTTATACGGATAACTATATATAATATACTTAAATCTAAAAAAAAATAAAGCATAAATTTTTCACCCTTACTCTTTAGAGTGAAATTAGTCATGCCTAACATTCCAACCTACTGTAATAGTGCTAATACTACTACTACTGAAAATTGAAACTAACAAGCTTCAATATATAGTGCTTTTTTCTAGTATCACATTCCAAATGCTCTTAACTCTAGCTCTTGCAAAAGTAACAGATTTATTGTAGCTAGTTTTATGGTGAATTTACGTTCTTGTGAATTTTGTTCACTTTAGGTGAAGGTTTAAACTCTTTTTAAATTCATGCCGACCTATGTTTAGTTTTGAACTTTGATCTAGTATAGAACAATATATTGTAATCAAATATCTTTTTCAAAAATTAAATGAACGTGAGTTTAATATCGAAATAATATAAATAATTATTTTATTTTTTGTTAATTCATTTAAAACCACTCTCTCATAATTTTATGTTGAGATTTGGCATTTCAAAGTCCTTCACTACCGCAAGTTGTAGTGAATCATTTTGGGCACCAATCACCAATTATTCAATTGAATGTGATATTATTGTTGTCTCTAATATCATTTACTTAGGTGAGATAAAAACTTATATTTTGGTTTAGTCATTAGAAACATATAAGTTTTGTAATGAAAGGGAAACATATTTTTCAATGTTGTCTTCTATGTCAAAAACATAATTTTATTTGTGTAGTAATTTTAGATAATATTTGAAGAAAAAAACCGAAAATTAACCAAACTGTTTCAAAATCGAAGAGAAACCGAAATGATTGGGATGGTTTGAAAAATTCACATTTTGGTTATGCATGCTAGAATAACTGAAAAATTGGTACGGTACAAAATTTTTAAAATAACCGACGGAACCGAACTATTGACACTCCCTGCTTATTTTAAATCAAATTAATCTTCATCTATCATTCATCATGAGCATCCTACACCTCTATTCTATATCAATGGTTAGTAGACCCTGCTGCAAGAATTTTGCACATGAAAGAACCAAGAAGACAACTTCCATCACCGAACTTATATCAAGAAGCTGGTAACATTTTTGAAGCTTTCTATTTAAGGAATACTTCTTTTTCAATAACATACTTCCAGCAATCTCGTCAACTAATATCATAAACTACGAAGCTTCAATTCTTGGTGGTAACAATGAAACTAATTTTTTCAACGCCACTTAATAGAGTCTTATGATCTTCATTCATGACTATAATAACAGGAAGCATAGTGATAAATCATTCCCATATCACTTGTCACGTGAGAAATAACAAGAAAAACAAAGAATAACTAAATCCACATATCGATGGTTCGAAAAAATTACAGCAAACAATTCTCCCATATGCCTCTTGAAAATTCACATACACGACCAATCCACCAATTGTGTTGGGGAAAGTAAGTATACACCATCTCGGGATGTTTTGGTAAATATATTTTGAAACCATAAGCTGGTGAGCAACAGATAAACTAATGAGGATAAGAGGCTGTAACATGACAGCTGAAAAAAAAATGCCTCTGATCATTTACAACCAAATACTAAATAAGTAAATTTGGAGAGATCAAGCTTTCTGTAAATGCGAACCCATTCTGAATGGTATCATTTTGAGGCCATAATGCAAATAGTCCTCTAGATGTCTCAAGAAAATTCCATCTATATCCACAATGTAAGCACTAGAATAACACTTCACCATCTGGAAACATATATTTCGGTATGGCTGAATCCATCCCGGGATATCCTACAGTAAACAATGGACTCCAAGATTTCTTGACACCATATTCTTTCATTACCCATAACTTAATATTGTCCTCTGTCCCTAAAATAGTAGTAGTACAAAAACAAAGCATTCCTTTCAACACTGAAACGTCAATATTGCCAAAATCGTAGGTCGTCAAGCATACTGGCAACGATATTTCTCCATACACCTCATTTGAAATACTAAATGAAACCACAGAATAATTTCGTGAAGTACCAATATTACTCTGTGGAGTACCAATCCAATGAAATGCCCCATGTACAAATGCCAAAGAGTGCATACCTGACAACACATTGCAAATGCCACGAGGATGTTTATCAATTTTTCTCCAGGAATCACTTTTCAGTGCAAGAATTTCAGGTACTTTGTGACCATCATCTTTGTTCTCATAAATCTTAAGGATCTTATAGTCACCACTAGTTGAGTCATAACCCAATCCCATAGTGGCATATTCCTTTGATGGAAATTCTGAATAGGGGAGTACCACTGATTCTGTTGTGGAGGGGTTCCATAGCAAAAGTGTGGGGTGTTCATCAGCACAATTATCAGAAACCTCAATAAGAGCCAAGCCGTCGCAACAACAATAGATGACGCAATACCATGGTTTAGTGTATAAAGGGAAATCAAGTTCCCGTACTTCCTCAACTGATAGAGAACAACAATAGCTGGAAAATACACCATCTATCAGGCACCGCTGGATGATAAGAAATTTTTGGGAATTATGGTCATTCTTGGCATGATTAAGATGCTTCATCATGAAGAAAGGTTGGGATATCAATGTTTCCCAAAATCTTGAAACACACTTGAATCGAAGAAGAGGCCGCACAGGTAACCTGCTGAGGATTTCCATAAGTATTTCCTCTTGAAAGTGAATTCCCGTGGCCTAGATATGATTAAAAGAAATGCTTTAGTAGTTCACAGGTTGAATACGTTAGAAAAATATGAATATTACAAATAAACAAAGAACAAATATTAAAGAGGAAAGCTTCAACAATCAGAAAACAAAACAGGTTTTCAGTTACAACTTGCACAACTTACTTCAGCAATCAAGTGATTGTGTATTTAGTAAGTACTACTGTTAATCATAACTTTATAACTTAGTTGAAGGACAAAAAGAATCTCAAGTCCGTGTAGAAATAGAAAATTAATTCATAAAAGGGAATACTTCTTTAGTCCATATTCTTTCTTTGATAACCTTCTTTAGTCTATATCCTAGAAGGAGCCGAGGCAGGAGTTTGGTTCAAGACATAACTATGTTTCTCTTTTTCTGAAGTACATAATTATGTTTCTCTGATTCTTCTTTTTTTTTTTTATGACAAGAGAACCCACAATCGCTATCCTTTGGGTGCGCTCTGGGTAAATCCCGCTCATGATGCAATAGCTTGCAAATCACATAGGAGGAGCGGTAACCTGCATTGATAAAGCCCGATGCGACAGGCTCAAACTGAGAAGGCCGTTGGCGAGAGGTTTGAACCCAAGTCTCTCACGTGGGAAACCACTTGCTGAACCAACTTAGCTACCCTTGCAGATTTTTCTCCTCTTCTTAGAAGGACAAAGAAATCGTTTTTATTATTCCTTTACGTTTGTTTTACCTTCTCGGAAACTCATATGAAATCATTCACCTTATAAGAATTAGAAAACTATATTTCTTTTATCTATTATTTACTGTAGCAAATGCTAACGAAAGTGAAGATTTCAAGTGGGAAAAAAAGAATATAATCAGCACTTGACAATGACAACAAGTGAGCCAACAGACGAGCCAAGTACTTTAAGCATTTCAAGCATGGTCGATGGCTTGGCTAGTTATGGTGTCTAGTTTATCAAGTAACTCAGTGAAGGCATAAACAGCAGCTGAAATAAAAGGCATAAATTTCTCATTTCACATTGTTTTCTAGCAATGACTTGAAACATTTTTATGATAGAAACTACTCATGCTTGCCAGCAATTTATCAGTGTTGTGAGTCTTTGTCTGACTATTAAGAGAACATTTACAGTGATAGCAAGCATTATTATTATTATTATTATTATTTTCCTTTTTTCTACCCATGTTGGCTTTTTTCTTTAATAACCGAACCCCGACCAGTAGGGCACGGTTCAAAGTTAGGTGAATAATGAACCCCGGATACAAATTAAGTTCTTAGAGACTTCAAAAGCAGTAGGAAAAGAATGACGAGTCATTTGGGAGTAGGGCTGGGCATAAATTCCGAAAACCGAAAAACTGAACCGAACCAAATTAATTTGATTTTTCGGTTTCGGAATTTCGGAATATTGGAACACTATTCAGTGTAAAAATTCGGTATTTCGGTTCGGAATTCGGTTTTGAGGTGTCAAATTCCGAAATTCCGAATTTTTTATAGTGTATATATTTAAAATATATACATAATACAATTCTAATTACTAAAACCAAACCCAAGTCCAATTCTTTCTTAGCCCAAATAGCAAATATACTTTATTCACACTTTTTTCTTCCTTATTCTGCATTGAAGAGGTTAAGTTGCAACTTGTTGTCATTCTTTTTGTAAGTTCTCTATCTGTATTATAACCAGATGAATATATACTTTGTGATATATTTAATTCTAATTGTAGAAATCACTTTGTTTGAAGGCAAGATTGTATTAAAATGTTATGACCTTGGCCTGCCATACTCTTCAATAAAATATTACAAGTAGATGCCAGAAATTGATACGCTTATAAATTTCTATTATTGACAGAGTTAATAATATTATTGAACATTGTTTCTTTTTCTTGCTATCATGCTGTGGGTTGTGGTTCTTAAAAGCACGTTGAAAGCTTATTAAGGTTGAACAATATTAGGAGTTGGTACAGTGACACTTCGCCACTTACTACAAAATTTGGTTTTGCAAAAATGCTATTAATAGAACGACATAAAATTGAAATAAAAACCGAATTATAAAACCGAAACTGTACCGAAAAAACCGAACCAAATTACATAATTCCGAACCGAACCGAATAAATTTTTGTTTGGTATTTGGTATCGACATTTAGGTACCAAAAACCGGAATTCCGAATTTATAAAAACCGAACCCGAATCGAAATTCCGAATGCCCACCCCTATTTGGGAGTGACTAACTCTAGTGAATGCCATTTGACCAATGATATATCCGACTCAAGTTAGCATTGACAATTGTGGCTTACTTTAAAGGAAGATGTTAGCATATTCACATTTTACTTCCTTCCTAGATTAGTACTATAAATACACTACCCCACTTAAATACGGTGGCATGGTTCAAACCTCAGATATCGAACTCTTACCGCTAGGCCAAAAGTCTCTCGGACCGTATTCAGATAAACTGCCGTCACAAGATCAAAAACTCAAATTAATACTAAGTACTTAGAAATTTAAACACATCACCTGCTCTGTATTATATGACGGGTCCACAATGATCTTCCCTGTGAATTATTATTGTCATTAGCCCCCATATGAAATATAAAAGCGCGCGCACGCGCACACACAGAGCAGAAAGAAACAGATACCTTCATAAACTTGGTTGATAGTTACTGATTTCTTCTTCTGCTGCTGTTGGGTATCTCCCCTTTTTGTCATCTTTGCTTCTATTTGAATGATTATGGTTTTTCTTTACTTTGCAGTTGATAATAATAAGAAGACGGGTGATTTGAAAGACTCGAGTATGTGTGAGTACTATAATATCACAAAAACATCTAACTCTAAAATTGTGGAAATTGAAAAGTTGTAGCTTTTGGAATTAGAATTTCGAAATGGCCTTCTTTCGTCTTCATTATTTAATACTCTATGTATAATAATAGCCGCTATTAAAACCTTAATTACTTGGATATAAATATTTGAGTATTAGATTAAGGAAAATTTACACCACATGACTATCCTAATAACTTAATTACAAAAAATAACATATTTTTTCAATATTTACAATACATAATGATAGTTTCTCATAATTACCTCACATACTAATTTTTATCATTTCTTACCCCCCAAATATTAAACCCTAATTTCTTCTTTTATCTCTTCTTCTCTCCCTCCTCCACCATCCCCCACCCGCCGCCGTCCCCCACCCGCCGCCGTCCCCCTTCCCCTCTCCTGTCGTTCCTCGCTGGTGCTCTCATCCCTGTCTCTGTTGCGGCGCTGCTGCACTGTGCTGGCACGCTGCCCCCAATGTGTGTTTTTGGTGGTTTCCGATCTGCGCTCTTTCACTTTTTTTTTTCTTTTTTTCCTTTTGTATGTGTATATATGCGTATGTTTCTGTATATATTTGTATTTTGTATATATATTTTCAAATCTACTTCTCTCTCTCTTTTTTTTTTTTTTTGATTTTGTATGTGTATTTATTTGTATATACATGTATACAATTTTTGTATTTATGTGTATGTGTATGTTTTGGTGTACAAATACATTAAAGTTTTTTTGAATATCTAGTTGTGTTTATTTGTTTGTTGTTGTATGTTTGTGTATTTTGTACTTTCAAGTGTATGTTTGGCAACTTTTTGGTTATGTATTTTGTATAGTTTGTATTTAGTATATTTATATGTATGAGTGTGTCACATTTTTGTTTAAAAATCTCTTTGTATGTCTTGTATTTATGGTTTAAATAATTATATGTTTTGTATTTTCTAGATTATATATGTGTATGTATTTTTCATTTTTTTTTTTTGTATGTTAGAAGGTTTTTTATAGATTTTTTTTTTTAAATATTTTTTGGTGACCTGCCACCGGTGGCCGACGGCGACCCTATGACTGCTCAGTGGGTGTGGGAGGGTATGTTTTGTAAAATAGAATAATATCGATATTTTTTATAAAGTTGCTATTAAGGTTGTACATTTGTCTAATTCTTCCTTAGATTAATGATAGAGGAAAAGGTTTTAAAAACTGAGAATTGTTGCAAATCCATGTATGTGGTGTAAATGTAGATGACCATTAATCACCATTTAATTCATTTGTAATGCATGACTTAACTCCCCCATTTAATCTTCAGACTTAACTCCTCAGTTAGGCACTAACCTTTTAGAAAGATCTGCAAACTACTATATATTGGTGCCCAATAAATAAAATACTGTACACATTACTCTATGGGAGACAGCTTAAAATTTTGAAAAATAAGATAAGTACTGTAATCAATCGGGATTCCCTAAATATAAAAATGAATAAAGGGTTTTATTTGTTATGAATAATAACACATGTAGTAAATGGAGTATAATTTATTTGTTATGCATACATTGTTTTGAGGTCAAAATATCCTTTACAAGCTAAATGGTTATTACGATTACTAATGTGCAACGCCCCTAGAAAAAGATAGTGAAATTTCTCATAAAATCACACACTTGACGTTTCTGGTTGTTCTTCACTTTTATGATACAGTTCTTCGAAGATAAGTAAGAATACGATTTTAATGATAGAATCGCTCCATCAACTTTAGTACTTAACAATATCCCAATTGAATCGAATACCACTATAAATTGTTAAAGATGTCTTTTTATGGTGCATCTTATATTTATTAAAAATGTTTCTTGATAATGTACTCATATATTAATGATAAGAGATTAAAATGAAAATTTATGCACTTCTTGTTGAATTAATTATGAACACACATGTAATCACATAAATCAAGAACACCTAATAATCATAATAAGGATGTGATTTAAAAAAAGGTGTACCTTTATCCGCCATGGCAACACGGTATTGAAGACGAGCGAAGGCCAAGTCTTTCCTCTCCTTGAGCTTATGAGAACTGACAGCTTAATGGGAAGTTGTCTACAAAAATAGGTTAAGCCAGGAGAGGAGACCTAGCCTCATATATATAGGCTTAAAAGCCTTAACCTAATGGGCCCACGTACCCATAATAGGCCCATAGGTTTAACAACATACCTACACTACTGTCAGCCCACACCTAACTCAAGAAACAATGCAGACCCATCATGGAATCCACAAATATGTGGTCCGTGTATTGTCCACCAACTATTTATAATTAGCCCGTTTTGGTAAAACCGAATAAGTTAATGTTAAGTCCAATATTTAATAAATAATTCTAACATTCTCCCACTTGGACAACATTAACTTAATTATTTAAAATAGTTTGAAAAAATTTATTTATAAAATGACTCTCGGGCTAAATAGACAGTAGCCACAAACATATAGTGGTGGAACATTGTTTCCAACATGATCTAATCAAACAAAACTATCAATGTCGAAAAGCAGCAGTACTTGCATCAATCAACGACACAAGACTAGTCCACGATCACAAACATTAAAGTCTTGCTGACTGATCTAAGGTGTGGTAGTGTAGCAAGAAATAGTCAACATGGACTCCAAAACAAGACTATTTCATTGTCGGTCCAACAAACGATTTTCCATAAACAACATTGGGCGACCAAACAACATGCGCACCATTAGAAAATCTACAACATGATTTTCTGTTACAACATGTGAGCAACTAAACAACATGTGCTCCACTAGAAAATCATAATTTTTCGAGGCTCAACATGTGCAACTAATCATAATGTGCAACAACCAAGAAAATTCATATATGTCGTATGTCTCTATAAAGATCCAGCAAAGGCACAACATGATCTTATCAACATGAGACATACCAGCTACATAAGACAAGAAGTCTTAAAAATTTATAGGCATCAAAACTTGTCAATATAGATAAACCCACACAAATGTATATAATACATTTAATTATCACGATGTATCAAAGATGCCAATTACCAAGTATTTATAACAAATATTTAAGGGAAGCATATACCAAATAAAAGACTCCCACTGATCAAGTGCATACAATAGACTCTAACATTACAAATAACAATTAGTTTTACAACATGAGTCCAAACACTTGAACAAACAAATAAAGTCATAAGAAACATAATATTTTATTGAGTCTCCTTCACCTCCCCAATTTTCTCACAAAGTGTGTCAAGTAACATAGTTAAAATTTAATTAAGTACATGATACACTCACCATAATAATATGCAATTATTAGTCATATGCTCTTTAAATGATACTATATCAACAATTGTCAACTTAACATTTCATAAACACAAACACACCAACAAAATTAAAGAAGTTGGCCAAATCATGATATGGTGATCAATATGACTTCTTTATAATATACATAAAAGAATGTGTATCCATCATAAATCAAACATATTGATCATTTAGTTAACAAGCAAACATCAATGAGCTAATGATTAATTAAAGTGGCAACAAGGAATATGGCACAACCAAATCTTGATAAACTCATTCTGAATATACATTCATGGACTCAATCAAATTTCAAGTGTTACATGATAAATTTATCATTCAGACAACAATAAACACGTAATCACAATTTTTCACATTGAATCTATATTCATTATGATATTAAAGATTTCAGTGTTAGTCAGTCATTTGATAAACACTAACCAAATACAACTAACATCATTGACATGTTCTAACCATTAAAATCAAATTACACTGTCATGATATAAAAATAAAATTGAACAATACAACCTACACAAATGGAGTAATAAATATAAATTTACTCCCACTGTTTAACTGATTCATTAAAACTTTAAGAATTCCTTAAACTTCAGTTTTTCTTTTTCTTTATAGAAAATGTTCTCTTGAGAAACTAAGACTTTCCTCATCGTTTTCAAAAATAAAAGATCATGTATATGTTATAGACAAGTAAAGGAATTCAAGAATTACACGTTCAGCAAAATCAATAAATTATCTCATAATGAAAATGATATATACTTTCACCCCAATTAACAAGAAAGAAAGAAAACTAGACTTCACGACATATAACACAATAAAATCGTACTATATATTGGATATTTTGTTATTATGAAAAATTCATTATCAACATAGTTGAGAGTTTTACAATAACAGAAAAGAGAGTCACACCAACCAATTCAAGTAAGAAGTTTATCAACATTGACTCCTTGATATAAAAACTCTCTTATTCTCATTTATAAGTGTTATGCACATATAGTTTGTCATTTAATGACAAACAATAAAAATTATTTACATGTAGACTAGGTTGGGAAGAATATATGTATAGTCAAATATTTCTCATAAGGTTCTCAAAAGAAATAATGTTAATATTAGATAATTTTATGTTTATCATAATATCAATAATGAGTCTTCAAATACAATCATATATTAATTAATCAATATGTCAAATAATCTTTAGTAAAATAATAGAAAGGTATAGATATCAAATAAGTTCAACGAGCACTTATTTAACGCAAAATAACCTAAAGAAAACACATATTTCTCTAGTATTAATAAAACCTTTTCAACTCAAGTAGGTTTAATAAAAGTTGACTGACAAAACAAGGTTTGATGTCCATAAGTTTTAGATCAAAATTCAAGACTATGTTTCATATAAGAGTAGTAAGAAAACTCTATTGGTGATATTAATACGAGCCATTACAATATTACCCCCTTTGGGCAGGTAACGAGAAAATACTTCAGTATTAGAAAACTTATCCCCTTTGGGCAGACAAATTTGCCAAACTAAAATACTTTCTTTTCTCAGGCTCATAATTCAATTTTGAGCAAATGAAAATAATAATAATAATAATAATAATAATAATAATAATAATAATAATAATAATAATAATAATAATAATAATAATAATGACAGAAGTGATATGAGGTGACCCTAGGCAAATAATGCGAGCCTTCACAGTGTTACCCCCTTTGGGTAGGTAACGAGAAAACATCTTAGTATTAGAAACCTATCCCCTTTGGGCAGATAGATTTACTAAACTAAAATAATTCCTTTGCAGGCCTCACACCCATCACCAAATTAAAATACACAATAACCCCCTTTGGGCGGGCTATTGTATGTAATAATCTAGTGAAATCCCATAATGCACAGAATGAAAAAGCCTCGCAAGACTAAAGCAAATACGCCACTTTGGTGCACATCATTCACTTAAATCCACAAAACTAATTCAATTAGGGATTTACAAAAAATTTTGCCCAAGCATACGAAACAACATTTATGTTAATAGATCCTCAACGGGAGATGATCTCTCATTCCAAATAATACTTTCATTTATCCGTATTAAATTTTAATAAATCATGTCACCTTAATTAACCTCAACAAGCTTTCAATATCATGAGGGCATAAATATGATAATGTCACATTAAATAAACTACAGCTCTTAATGCGAAGACATAACCCTCGTAGACATGCTCATAATATAAGGATTGGAATAATATAATCTCTTTAAATATAATATTAGCCTCTTCAATATCATAATAAGAAAATATTGAGATTCTCTTAAAGTCTTCAAATTAGAGGTGCATAACTCGAGATTAATGCTCAACACATCACTCAAATCTTCTCAAAAGAAATAGGAAGCTAGAATAAGTGACCGCGTACCATATTATGGAGAACGCCAAAAAGAAACTTCTTTATGTGAAAGTATCACCTGTAAAGTTAGCTTCCAAACAAACGAGTATCTCGAGAATTTATAAATCAATTAGATCAAATAAAATTATAGTGGAATCATATGCAAAGAGATAATCACATATATACTACAAGTGACACAAATTAGTGATTATTACAAAATACTACATGACTAATGTCATATATTATGGTCTTAATCAGTTTCAATAGTCGATAAGTATCATATCTAACTCCTCTATTAAACTTAGCCAGCCAATAAATGTCTTCACATATTGGGAGTTTGTACTCCACCAAATGATTACTTATCCTAATTAATGATATACAAGGAAAATAGAGTTTTAGCAAATTATAATTTTATGAAAAAGCTTAGACAAGCAAAAAAAAAAGGGACATGACTCTTGAGTTCGAAAGTATCATGTCATCATTAATTAAGTATTGTATCGCCATAACCTATAAGCTCACATGGCTCATAAAAAGGAAGTATTATACAAGTACCTCTAAATTTATGTATTCTCCAGATGCCAAAGAATTAAAGGTAGACTTCCACAAAATACAATTTATGATTAATTTTGTGAGTACTTGCATGAGACGACATATATCCAAAGGAGAGGAAATAAATTTATTTTGATTCATTTAGCTTGACTAATGAGACATATGCTGTAATGAAAACCTATAGGTGGACCAGAGAACCACATGCGCCAAAAATAATCACAATTAGACTTGGCAGAAATTTATGCATAAAACCAAGTATTTCCTTTGCAACGACATGGCAATGCTTCTCTCTATATATGACATTATGACTGGTTAAGATAATCTCTTTTTAGTTCAAAATCTTAGACATCAACCTGACAAATCCAGAGGTTATTACAGTAAACACATGAAGAAGAGTAAGTAAAGAAGTTTGTCAAAGTTTCAGGAGTCTACTAACTCATTTAGTTACAACATATTATTGCAATGAATCCAAATATACAAGGAAATGAAATCTTTATACTAAAGAATTTCTAGCATTATGGTCATACAAATTTGTTCATTAACGATTTTGTTACAACAACAAATACTGATAAGTGTTTATGGACTTTGCTAAAATAATTAGACATCGCAACCTTAGAACCAAATGCAAAAGGATTTATTCATAGGTCATCACAAGGGTCCGACGACTATAACTTTCGAATGGAAAATTGTTAATCCATTCGGGAAACCCTTTTGTATTGTCTTTAATTATTTGGCTAACTGTAGTGGCCGTGTATAGACTCTTTGTGTGGTAGGTGTGAAATTCATGTGTGTTATGGTCCGAAGGCACTTTACCCTCGTCAAACTAGAGGTTCCCTTTGTCCTTAATCTTATGACGTTAAAATAATTAGAAGAGTTCGCTATTTTGTAAACTGGCATAACAACGGTGCTATTACTTATAATTACGACAAGAAAACCTTTTGTTAGCCGAATCAAGTTCGTAGGAGAGACCTTCCGTATGAACGATTCACTTTATCCATAAACAACAGAAACACAAATCAATTTTATGAATTGGGAATTTACCACAAAAGGATAAAACATGATTCTTTAAAAAAAAAAAAAAAGCAAGATAAAAATTAATATAAAATTGATATGTATTCCAAACAATAATTTACAGTAATAACTTAGACGCAGTGCTTCCATTGAAAAGATTCTTTGCGGCGGACATTATTAAAGCAACTTGTTAGATTCTGATAGTAATAAATAAGGATTTTTTACATAAAAGTACAAGTTTTAGAACTTAATTACCAAACATAGCAACATTTTAGCAAAATAACCCTATATAGAGGAAAATACAAGTTAATTACAAATATAGCAAAAATATAGCAATATTTTCCCATAACATACCAAACCCTTACATTCTTCCTCCTATTTCCCCCACTATCACTTTTGCTCCTCCAATTTCTCTCTATTTCACTTTTTTCTCCCACATTTCCTCCAATTTCACTTTTATTCCTATCATTTCCCCCAATTTCATTTTTCCTCATCCCATCCTCGATGTATCTCGTTGTATCTCACCGTATCTCAATTGTTTCTGCACCGTTTCAACTGTTTCTGCAGCACCGTATCTAACTGTTTCTGCACCGTTTCAACTGTTTCTGCAGCACCGTATCTAACTGTTTCTGCACCGTTTCAACTGTTTCTAACTGTTTCTGCACCGTTTCAACGTTTCTGCACCGTTTCAACTATTTCTGCAGCACCGTATCTAACTGTTTCTGCACCGTTTCAACTGTTTCTAACTGTTTCTGCACCGTTTCAACTGTTGTTTCAAACTTTTTCACTAGTTGTTTCAGTCCGTTTCAGCGTTGTATCTCGCTGTATCAGCACTATTTTTGCACCGTATCTTACTGTTTCTGTATTTTTTACATTATTTCTGTACCGTTTCTAACTGTTTCTAAATCATTTTTTCACATATAAATGGGCAAACAATACAACCTGAATTAGTAAACAAATTTATTTAAACATATGTAACAGATATCCCTCAGGCTCTTTTAGCAACAGATCTATTATTCTATATTGGGAAAATGTTGGGGTTTAAGTCAACTGGAGTAGTCCTACTCTACTTATGGCTTCTCCATCTTACAAAAGCTTCAGTGCATGACTACAGGGGTGAGAAATTTGTGAGCAAGGGCAATGCATTTGTAGTCCATAGTGGCAGCGAAGGCATTTATTGCTCAACTCCTAACCGTACCTAATCTCCTTCATCTGTCTCTTTCATTCAGTAATTTACCCCTCAATGTTATGCTAATTTCTCCAAGTCAATTTGTTTACTGCTTATGGCAATTTATTATGCAAAGTATCGAGATCTGTGTTCTTTTCAATTCTGATTTTGCTAATGATGCCGTTTGTAACAGAAGAAGAAGTAATTTTTTAGTTGTTGAAATTGAAGAAATTGTTGCTCCATTCATCTCCGCCGTTGTCACCACCAGAACCACCGCTGTTGTTTCCGCCAGTACTACCGCCACTACTGTTATTGTTGAAAGATGAAGGGTTGCGAAGAGACATTGGCTTGTGGATTTTACGCGGAGAGAAGAGGGCTACTGCAGTGGCTGTGATTTGTGGAGGAAGAAGGGAAATGACGGCTTTGGAAAAGTGTAATGTGGAAGAGAGAGAGAGATTGAAGAAACCACAGTGAGAATGTAATTTTGAATGGAAATTGAAAAAGGAAAAATGTGTTACATAAAATATTGTTATGTATTGTAATTTATAAAATATTGATATTTTTTTTGTAAATAGGGGTGTAGATTTGTATATATATGTAAAAATCCCAATAAATAACTCACCAACTGGGTCTAAAATTTCATTAGCAAGACAAATCAATCAACAACCAAAACAGTTTTTAATGATACTGAGTATTAAACGAAAATCGGAGATACAATATGGAAGCCGATAAAACAATTTCACATGAACCGTAACAAAGACGGAACCAGCAGCGGAACTTCAGATTTAAACAGTAGGATTCTAGGTCTATGTGATTCGCTCTGATACCACTTGTTGAATTAATTATGAACACACATGTAATCACATAAATCAAGAACACCTAATAATCATAATAAGGATGTGATTTAAAAAAAAGCGTACCTTTATCCGCCATGGCAATACGGTATTGAAGACGAGCGAAGGCCAAGTCTTCCCTCTCCTTGAGCTTATGAGAACTGACAGCTTAATGGGAAGTTGTCTACAAAAATAGGTTAAGCCAGGAGAGGAGACCTAGCCTCATATATATATATATAGGCTTAAAAGCCTTAACCTAATGGTCCACCAATAATAGGCCCATAGGTTTAACAACATGCCTACACTACTGTCAGCCCACACCTAACTCAAGAAACAATACAGGTCCATCATGGAATCCACAAATATGTGGCCCGTGTATTGTCCACCAACTATTTATAATTAGCCCGTTTTGGTAAAACCGAATAAGTTAATGTTAAGTCCAATATTTAATAAATAATTCTAACACTTCTTTCATGTAGGTGAATTTGACTATAACTTCGTAAATTTTGAAAACATCTTACACGTGAAAAGCTGCATATTTAGTGTACTGTTTGACTTCTATACTTGTCCAATATTTTTTTTAAAAATATTTTCAACAAGTGAACCATTGATCATATGAGTTAACTTTAGAATTTTGTTAATTTGGCTTTTACAAAAGTAGCATGACATAGTAAACAAACCATTTCTATATTTAGGTTTGAACTTTCATTTCTTTACCTAACTTATGTAGCATGATCTATGTTACATTAAACATACAATTCCAGAACTAGGCAACATAACATGCACGCTGTTAATAAAGGATTGTTAAGACCAGGTCCAGCTGTGTATTCTATTATTGTGAGATAAATTTCATTGTAACTGTAATAAATCAAACACGAAAATAATTTTTCACATCCACTTACAATTTGAAGAAAATCATATGACTGCAAATATTTCATGTATTATTATTTTTTACTAACTTTTATGAGAAATAATATAATTAAAATAATATTTGTAAAGGATAATAAAATCAAGCATCCTATTATATAAGAAATGATATTAATAGCAAGGACAGCGCAAGGAGTATCGTAACAGTTGCACCATCTGACAAATACTACTAATTTTCGACTGAGAAATCAAATCTTACTTCCACATGGTAGCCCCCTATAGATAAGTCAACATGTTCGATAATTCCAATTAAAATAGTTGACCAAGTCAATTTTGTAAAATAATTAGTACTGATTAGGATGAATTATCCAAAGCCAATCGCAAATTGTCATACTATGCTAACCAAGAGATAGAGTTGGCATAAATTGATTAGTGACAACTCAGCAATTAAACAACAATTCCAAACTGGCTACACCCAACTCTTATTTGTATCCCTTATTCCCTTGTTTATTGTAAAAATCAATCAATATGTTCAATTATTCATGGAAAATATATAATTGCACTCACTATTACTCCCTCCGTTTCATAAAGGTTGTCTTGATTTGAATTTTGAGAGTAAAATAAATTTTTCTTTGACCGTAATATTTTCATATGTTTTTAAATTATTTATTATTGTGACTTACGGTATTTTTATGTAGGTTCTAAATATATAAATATTGTTCCAAAAAACTTAAAAATTATATGTACAAATTCACGATCAAAATGAAAGAATTTGACTCTTGAAATCCTAAACATGTCATTTTTATGGAATAGAGAAAGTATATAAATCATCGGTTATTAAGAGTTATAAACTATAGTCTAGAATGGTACAATAAATGACAATAACATCACCTTAGTCCCAAATAAATTGAGATGATATAAATTAATCAATTATAATTTAAATATTTTAAAATGAGGAAGCACGTGATGTACATTATTGATTCGATACTAGCAAGAGCATATACGATAAGAACCTTCATAAATTTCTCCACCGTTCCAGTCCCACTACACTACCACCAAACATACAATAGAGTAGTATAAAAATAAAAAAGTTATTATCATAATAATAATTTAAAAATTATAGATACAAATAGGGAAAGATGTTTGAAATGTGGACACTTACTGTTTGAAAAAAATAAAAATAAAAGGTAAATGGGAGATGAGAAATCGGGGATGGTAGGGGGAGGGGGAGGGGTAATGGGAAACAGAGATCGGGAACTTCTAATTCCGGTGGCCGATGATACCTCCACCTCCAAGCCTTCCTCTTCCGGTTCCTCTTCTCACCATCACTCCGGCCGCGAGGTAAAATTTTACATTTTATATTAATTGCTGATGTTTTGTGCACCGTGCTGTCCTATGTATGAATTGACACATAAGACATGAATTTATTTATTTTTTTCCTGAGTTTTAGGAGAATTAGGATTTGATTTGTTTTGATCAGCTGGAGTTTTGAATTGAATTGAATATTTAAGTGCAAGTTTAATTTGTTACTATACTCTTGTTTTCATGTTTACTTATTAAGAGAGCAAGGTTAAGGAAAGGGGAATTATATTGTTTTATATTCATTTCCATATGTTTTGTTTATATTATCATTATCCTTTCTTAGCAGGTAAGTTTAGCCACTTGCGATCTTATAAGAAATTTATTTTTTGTTTAATTTTCGAAATGATCATAGAGTACTACTTAAGTGCTTCGACAAGTGTTCGTTTTCTGTTTATTGTTCATTGCTAGGGGAACGTTTTCAACAGTTTAATAGTAACTCAACTTAATTAGTTAATGAGAGATGTTATTAAACTTTTGACTTTTTTGTGGAATGAGCCAAACGTGGTTGTGCAGATATATATTAAATTTTTCATGTTAGTTCGTATTATTATTTGTCGTGGTCTCGCGGGAACAACCACTGATGCTTGCATTAGAGTAGGATGCGTACATCACATCCCTTGGGGGCAGCCTTTTCCAACCTGCGTGTATGTGGGATGCTTTGTGCACCGGCTGCCCTTTTTCTTTTTTAGTTTCATATTATTACTTATTATCATGCATTTTCAGGATTACTTGGTCCAATTTTTCGACTCCTTTTTGGATCAAAGATTAAGTTGGATTAGTATATTAAAAAAGGCAATACGTATAAAATGAATCAGATAATAAAAGTAAATATTCTTCATGGCCTCTCGGTTTTGTGTAATGATTTCTTTTATCTAGAAAGCATGTATATTTTTGGAAAGCTTAGTATCTGTAAATACTTGTTCAAACCTCTTTTTCTTTGTTGATAAATTGATGTCTTTTTCTTCGTACTAGCAACATCTGCTATTACTGATTGACAAGAGAACTGTATATGCATCATTTATGATTTTAGGTTGGACTGGGTTATTTGTAAAAAATGCTCAATATGTAGACTATTCTCATGTTCAGAATTTCTTGAGAGATTGGTGGTTGCTTTTGTTTGTTTCAGATGTGACATTCGTGTATTCTAAAGTTGCATTGTCTGATATCTTGGTATTCGATTGTAATCCTGTCCTTTCTCATGCTGCATGAATGAGTAATTTCCACACGTTGGAAATTAAATTGATTCTTTGCAATTTTGGTTCTTCTTGGCATGCTGGCACAATCCATTTTCACCCTTTACCACTCATGAACATCAGCAAAGCACGGAGGTTGTGCCCCATCTCTCACTGTCTATTGTCATATGCTGGTAATATATATGACCAACCAAACATTGAATGGTTGGAAAAAAAAAAAATTACTTCACACAAAGTGGAATATAGACCATTTCCTGGTTTGTGCCTGTCATCCTTGCTAGAGGCTATGCTAATCTTTTCTCTGTAGTTCTAACTTTGTTGGACGTTCCCCAAGAGACCAAATTGGAACCTTAAAGAAAAAGGTCCTTTTTCCAGTCAAAATATAATGTCTACTGTGTTTGGCTAGTTGACTAACTACTCTTTCCTCAGTGCTGCAAATCAACGTAAAATTATTTGTTCTGGGGCTTGAGCTTTTGAAACATAATTTTCTGGTTGATGGGAAGCAATGTCCTCTTTTCTTGGTCTTTGCTTTGTGAAAGTTTTGGTTTCTTCTTGACCTCTCATTGATTTTCTTTCCTTACCCTCTCTGTCTAATTGATGCACCATCATTACAGCCATCCAGATATGAAATTTGAAACTCATCCATCAGAGCTTAAACTTGTGATTTCCTAAGCTTAGTTACTTAGTATCTGAACTGACCACTGGAAATATTCCGGATGCAATTTCTTTTTGATATTTGTGCTTATAATTTCTGAAATGATTTTGATAAAAAAATTATTTATTTGGTTACTGCAGACGTTCTATAAAGTTTTCAGGAGCTGGGCTTCTAAAAAGTTCATGACTGGATGGTAAGAACAGTTCTCTCTTCGATCACTTTTGATCTAGACATATGCTTAGCATGTGGGAAATTCAACAAGAGGGTTTTTGTATACCATTCTATGGATTTCAAATCTAGCTATTCATTGTTAAATTCCTGAGGTTGAAAGAATCACTATGTAACTTCTTACTGGTTTGCTTCATTGCCATTTGCCACCTGCTTAAGCTTGCAGAGGTGTACAAAACCCCGAGTGGGCATTCATCAGGGTACTTAATGTCATATAACTTCCTGGTTTCTGATATGAAATTGTGATATAAATAGGATTCATCTATTTGAAATAAAGATTAAATTGGAACATGACATAAATTTTACTCAATCTTTATTTTAAAAAGCTATGTCGCAATAATCACTAGAAGTAATTGCATGAAAATGGGTAGTTGGTCTGAAGGACCTTTGGTCTAATTCCAAAACAAATTAGAGACAAGATTTGTGAATATATGAATCCTAACATCTCTAGCTGAGGTTAGTATCACTTAAATTCTCTTTCACTTGTGCCTGTACCCTGTTTGGACAATATTTGGTTGAAGTTGGAGAACAAGTGTTTAAGTTGGAGTTGAAATAGAGTATGTTGAAGTCGAAGGTGTGTTTAAACATGAATTTTACTTTGAAAAAGTTAAAGATTTGTCGAAAACCGTTTTTTCACATGAAATACTCCTCAAGCTAGTCTTTCAAATTCAAATAGCATACTACAGACTTCATTTTGAAGTTGGAAAACTCTCTTTGATTTTGTGATGCAAACAGTGATTTGCAAATATTTTTCGAAACCAATTGGGAGCTTAAAATATGATTCTGATGAATAATGCTTTAGAATAAACTTGATTAGGAAGCAACCAAACTCAGAGCAGCACGACTCTCTTCTGCGCCTGAATATGTCATGGATAGTACTGTCAGGAGGAAATTTCAATTGTAACTTCAGAATTAGCTATAACCAAAATCTATGTTACTCGGACTCGGGTGCGAGTGTCGGATACGGGTGCGGATCTAGAGGTCGGATCCTTCATGATCTATATTTTAAGGTTCACGGATACGGATCCAGTTATGGATACGGGGCATGGGGATTCGACTTAAAAAATCTAAAGTAGAGTTATATGTGGAAAACTTGAGAAAAAATATCGATCAGGACATAAAAATTTCTATATACAATAATACAAGGTGTTCTATTTCCTTCAATTCCCCCTACTTTTGTTTTCATTAAAGAAATCATTGAATCTGTTCAGAACTTCTCCGTTGATTTTGGTCAAAGTATCCAAAATCAGTTGACCAAATTGGGTACGGATCCCACACCCACACCCACACGGGTACGGATCCGACACGGGTGCGTCACCAAAATGAAGAGTCCGAGTAACTTAGACCAAAATTGATGTTCTATTTTTCCTTAGTCCTGTAGTTTTTGCTTACTCGCCATTCTTTTGCAGTGTCATCCTATTTCCAATAGCAGTCACTTTCTACATAACGTGGTGGTTTATTCATTTTGTGGATGGGTTTTTCTCTCCAATCTATGCTCACCTTGGAATTGATATTTTCGGTAAGCATTTTTTTATTGTCCATGAAACCAACTTAAGTACGCCACACAGAATTAGTTGTATTGACTGCTTATAAAAAAAGAAAAAGATTAGTTGTATTGACTCATTGCATGTTGTCATAACTGACAGGCCCTCTGTTTCTCTTACAAGGAATGCATAATTATGCTACAACATAGTGTTGTAGAGAACTAGTGAATAGTTTTCTTGGATTAGATCTAAACCTCTGAAGTTAGCTATACTGAAAAAAGGAGTTATTTTCTTCTGATTTCATTAGTAATTCATATTGGTGACACTCTTCTAATGGACAACTTTTTTTATGATTGAAATGTTGACACATTCTTCTCCATGACCATATTGATCAGGTCTTGGATTTATGACTTCAATCACGTTCATTTTCTTGGTCGGGGTGTTTATGTCATCATGGTTGGGGACATCTCTTTTGAGTCTTGGGGAGTGGTTCATCAAAAGAATGCCATTTGTCCGGCATATTTATAATGCCTCCAAGCAAATCAGTTCTGCTATATCTCCAGGTGTCCTTTATGAAGTTTCCTCACTTTACTTCATTGAAATGGATTCAGTGGGAGATTGATTATGGGTATTCTACTTCCTATTGTACTGCAGATCAGAAGAAACAAGCTTTCAAGGAGGTTGCGATAATAAGGCATCCACGAATTGGTGAATACGCATTTGGGTTCATCACCTCCTCTGTTGTCCTGCAGGTACGCCAACGACTGCCTACTCATGAGCAATCAGGTTTTTTGTCAAAACAAACTGTTAAACTATTTGGAAATATTGTGACTACATAGTAGAGAAGCAATGCAACTCTCACATATTCATGCAGTTGCGAAAAGATTGTTTATCATCTCAAATTTTATCCCCATCTTAGTTGAAATTTACTTTCTTACCATCCCGATCCAGAACTATTCAGGAGCGGAAGAGCTATGCTGTGTTTATGTTCCTACAAATCATCTTTACATTGGTGATATATTCCTGGTGAATGTAAAAGATGTTATTAGACCAAACTTGTCAGTTCGTGAAGGAATTGGTAAGAGATTTTCTTTGTAACATTGCTTAATGAACTACGAATTTACTTTGCTATGCTTTATCTTGATGGAAGGCTCTGATTCTCACCTAGCAATTCTTGCTGACCAAGATTGCTGGACAAGCTTGAGTCAGTTCCTGACATTCTAGCACAAAGAGCTCTCACTGATGTGTTTCCTCTGTCTCTTTCTTTTTCTTCTCAGAGATTGTTGTATCTGGTGGCATGTCAATGCCTCAGATTCTATCAACCCTGGATCCAGGAATGATTCAAGTCGGTAGAAGTATTGCTGACATTAGTTGAAAGTATAGATGACAGTCTATGTAAACCCCAATTGTCTACCGTTCACGTTCCAAGTTGCTGGAACTAGTTTTGTTTTTGTTCATTATTTGATCTTTGAGGTTTTAAATTTTAGTTATTTATGTAACAATTGCTGCAGGTTACAATGTAGAGAAAAGCAATTGTGTGGAAATATAGCTGTTGACTTCAAGTTAATAGTCTTTGCCTTTTTCTTAACCTACTTGGTGTTTGGTGTTGGACAAAAATTTAAAATTGCTTTTGAGTGGAAGCAATTTTTCGTAATGTTGGTAAGAAACACAAATATCTATTTTTTTCTATGAAGCACTAACAGAAGCAGAAAATTATTAACTTGAAATGAAGTTTAAAGGTATACACTGGTATAACACATGCTTACCTAAATAGCACAGCCTATAAATTCTTTGTTACAAAAATAGCAACTTCAAATAAGAAGGTCCACATTCAACAGCAACCTCTTCTGTAATCTCTTCTTTGGGGAAATCTTTCACGTTCGTTTACATCTATAAACAAAAGATTATTATCCTAAACATTCACTCCCTCCTAGAATATAGCCTACACGATTATCTCAAAGTCTCCTCGATAATCATAATTCTCCTTACTAATTTACCATTATATCCACAATAAAGCCCTAGCTGAGAATTCTGTAAACAAGAAAGTCCACAACTTTTTTTATTTGTTCAAGAGTAAATATTTTTATATAGTAACCATGCATCCTTACATAAGGGACTGCAAAATATTTCCAAGAGTTCCTACTTTGTCAGTCTCAAGTACTTTGACGAGAAACACCGGAGGAACCAGACATCATATAGTAAGGTTCATACTGCCTCAAGTCTACGCCAACATCGGAAATTAAACTAAAAGACCAAAAAAAAAAAAAAAGTACTAGTCAATAAATTATTTTCCTAGCAGCTTTGTGCCAATTTTATAAGCAAGAAAAGCTTCCAATGATCCAAATTTAACCTTGTCGTCTGAAAGAAAATCATAATATTCAGAGTCTGTCATCCACCAATCCATAATAGAAGGCTTATTCACATGATCCCATTCATCACCCAAAACTATCTTAGCCAACTTCAACACACTGCAATTTTTATTAATTTTCTCATAACCCTTTTCTCTAGCCATAATTCTCAAATCAACAAACTTACTGATCTTTAAATAAAAATCATTCTCCAGCTTCTTTGCCACATCTTCAATCCCTACACCGACAACTATAGTCTTATCATCGGAAAATAATCTCAATAGTGACGTTGGTGGACTATACTTTTTATCACCATATTGCTCTCTTGGAACCTCGGTTTCATAAAAAAGGCAGTGATTCTCAACAGATATTTGTAATAATTCAAAGGGATTTTTTGACATATGAATTGGCCAGTTTCGTCTCCATAATTCATTACTATTCCTATAATGTTCACTACAATCAGCTACAAGACTTATGATTAAAGTCTTTGGTAATTTTTGTCTTTCTTGTAGCTTTTTTATCATGGATATCCAATCATTGACTGGCGTGTCGTATCTATAGTAATCCCTTCCATGCCATAAAGTCTCTATTCTTGTGCTTTTATTATTGTTCACTCCTTGTGTGGTGATTGTGTAGATATTCTCGTCCTCTTCGTCTTTCTCTATAGTGATTTCCATGGCCATATTGGATCTTGATAATGTTGAAAGTTTTTGTATAGTGATCTCCGCTTCAACGTTTTGTATGTCAATATTGGAATTATGCACTTTGGAGGTAAAAGGTGAATAAGGGGGTTAGGGCGTCCTTTATATGGTTAAAAAGAATAGTATAACCGACCTAACATGCTGCACATAATCATTGAACTAGTAGTAAATATGCTAATCTAATTTCCAACTAAATTAGGATAACCAGTAGAGTTATAGTATTTCCTTATGAGAGGAGCCGTTTATTTCGAATTCTAATGAAACACGAATTGACATTAGGTGAAACTCTTGTACTCCCTCTTTCCCCTTTGAGTTCGTTGTTCATGAAATTTTTTTTTACATAAGTTGGCTACATCAATAGTATTAATGATGTGGCAAGTGTGCTAGGGTGGAATGGATGAGAATCTCTAAACATTTAATCCGATATCTTAGATACGAACCCAAATATTTAGCCCTGTTTGTCGGATTAGTTAGAACTAGGGAACTGGACCGCGCTCGTGCGGTCGTATGATGCTATTGATAATTCATAATTTGAATGCGCATGAATTCAGTCGTTTTTACTATGAATTTTTGTTGCTTTGTATTCTATATCAACAATAAATAACACAATTTTTATTGAAGCAGTAATAAGTAATATGTGGTATAGTGAAATCTTTCTATGGATGTGTAAGCGAATGGTATAAGCGAAAGTTTTGGAATTTCTGTAGTAAAGGCAGCTGGTGAAGACTCTAATATTCTCGTGTTGTGCGAATGTTCGTTTGCAGCCTTGAAGATACTATCCGGGTCACTGCTTAAGTTCTTTCCAACTGTAGCGATGGTGGTCAAGAACTTTTCCGTTTCGTCGTTGTCTATGTTTGCGAAGGCAGTAACTTGGGGCTGAATTGATGCCAAATAGTCCATTGTAGACCATCAAGCTCTTTGCCGTTACCTATTTATAAAAGGACCAAATTTTCCATATCATATATATGCATATTTTCTGTTCTCCGTCCTAAATAAAGTAATTTTACCTTATTTATTGCCATGTGGCAGTTGTTCTTGTTGAAGCTTCAATCTTCCTATTATTGTCTCTGTGCTCACCTGTGCAATGGGAAGATTGAGTATTTATTTTTGTAACAGATAATAATTTAAAAGAATATAGGGAATAATTGTTCATTTCCTGTATGGTAGGTGTTGTTTTCCTGTGCCGTATTCACTTCCTGCTCTAACATGAATTTTATCCTTTTGTGCTTCTGGAGGCTTATGATTATCTTAGTAATGTTTGTGCTTTCCATGTCTTGCTGCTTCATCTATAGCCTTTTTCTAGTTGCCATGTTAGACCGTAGTTTTTTGAATTTTGAGGTTGCTTCGATTCTCTTCTCGCAATCAAAGGCTAGTACTGGTAAGGCATACTATCATCCTCAGTTTATGTCACTGCAAAAGAAATCATATATTCTGAATATTTCTAAAAGTGTTCAAAAATCAGAAAGTGATTGGCGTGTTTTACAATTAAGCATTTCTTCGATTGTATAGCCAATAAAGTCATAAAAGCCAAAGATAGAAGTACCTTGTATGGTGCATTTGTCGGGAATATATTTTGGAATACTTTCTTGTAAACAATATTCTTGATGTATTGTGGGTTCTCTGTCTCATCATCAACATTTAGTATGGCCAATCCTTCTCTTGTTGTTACGGGGGAGACAGCTACATATAATTGACCATGGGTGAATACTTGTTTTGGTAGATATACTCCGACACGTTTGAGAGACTGTCCTTGGCTTTTATTGATCGTCATTGCGAAACATGGCGCTAAAGGGAGCTGTCGTCTGTTTAGTTTGAATGGTCATCTTGAATCATTTGGAGACATGATAATTCTTGGAATAGTGACTCTTGAGCCGATGTTCTTTCCAGAAATGATGTTGGCGCTGACGGACCAATTTCCAAGATGCGTGACAATCAATCTTGTCCCATTGCAGAGGCCTTCACTTTGGTTTAGATTTCTGAGAAGCATAACTGGAGCACCAACTTTTAAATGTATTTCATGATTCGGGATACCGGGGAATGTTAAACTATTCAAAAACTCTGTTGGGTACAACATATCTCCATTGTTAGTGCTGACGCTTGCTTTACATACATTGTCGGAGCTAAAATATGTTCTTCCTTGACCTTCTATCATTTTCATAATTGTCTCATTCAACTCATGAACCATTTCATTTTTGGGGGTTAGTATTTCTCTTTCTTTTAGATATTCTGGGTCATTGTACTTCTCCAGAAGTGAAGGATAAGCTGCCTCTACAATGGATCCAATTTGATCATCAAATGAATTAATGCATATGTCAGATGGTAGCTTAATAAGCTCCTTATTTATATCATCATAAAAGGATCCATCTCCAATCTGTAACAACCATTTGTCGAAAGCGGCAATTTTAGAGGCATTGGACTCGCTGACTTTTCCACTGCATAGTCGCATATTTTGCTTTAACTCATAAATGGTGAAAAATGGTCATAAATAAGAAGAATTAAGTGATGCGTCTACAATATCAGCTCGTGTACCCTTAGAGATTACTGGAAGTATTTGACGGAAGTCACCACCACATACTACTGTAAGACCTCCAAAAGGTTTGTCAGAGCTATTGTCATACCTGAGTCGGAGGATATCTCTCAATGTCTTGTTCAAGGCTTCAAAACAATATTGATTTCCCATTGGCGCCTCATCCCAAATTATCAAAGATGTTTTTAAAAGAAGCTCAGCAAGGTGGCTTCCTTGTTTTATTTCGCAAGTGGACTCTGCGGTGACGTCTAACGGTATATGAAATCGTGAATGAGCTGTTCTTCCATTTGGTAATAACAAAGCTGCTATTCCAGACATAGCAACAGGGAGCACTATTCTTGATTCTGATCTGAGCTTTGCAATTATTGTATTCCATAGAAATGTCTTTCCAGTTCCACCATGTCCGTTTACAAAAAATAGTCGGCCCTCTTCCTTCTCAACTGATGTTAATATTGCTTCATAAGCTGTCTTTTGGCAAGTATTTAAGACAGCGTATGAATTCTCATTCAGTATCTTTAGATCCTCTTTGTCATAATCCAGCTCCTCAGTAATAAGACGATTTCCCTGGTTGGTTACTAAAGCCGGATCTAGAAGTGTCATTCCATCAATATCTTTCAAACATTTGTCCATCTTCAGTAGGATGCTCTCAATTTCTAATAAAGTATATGCTTCAATTTGTTTTTCAGTTAACTGTAAATCTTTCAATCCAAATCTTTTCCTTTGCATTGTTGTTATATCTTCTGATAAGATTTGAAAGTTTGTATTCCAAAGTCTCCTTGTATCTGTAACCTGACAGTGAGTAAGTATTGTTACAAATAGATGTCTCAGTTCATTACCTGTTGCCCAAAGTGCAGCCTCAACCAAGCAGTCATTCCACTCTTTATCATCATCTAGTAATCCTAATGCGTAGCAGACATCTCTGTAAGTTTTATACAGTACTCCATTTACTGTTCGGATGCTTTTGTATGAAGTGCATCCCTTTACAAAATTCAGCAGCATTCTCAAATAAAAGCGTTCACCACTTGCAGGATGTGCAAAGTAAATTCTGCCAACTGCGTTGCCTTTTTTCCTTTTGGTCCAAGTTTTCCCTTCTGCATCCCAGACCCAACGCGTAGGGAAATCAGAATATGTAAGCTGACGCGCATCACTATAGCTCTTGTTGGCCTCGAACCATTCTGTAAATTTTGTTGTTTCTATGCCGGGTTTGCTAAGCACACTGTCTGCTCGCTCCTCTTCTTCAAATGTTATAGTATTTTTCACCCTCTAAATGGAATGGTAATCGTTCAACTGACGGCTCTCTGTGATGTATGTCAAATTGAAATATTCTCCAGCAAGCTTCGCAAGCGGATATATATCTGCAATCTAGATATCTTTTTATCTCGTCAACTTGTGCTCCGCTATTAGTAGATTCTATTGTTGCAGTTGCTCTATCAGACCCTTTATTGATATACTTGAACAGGTACTTGACCGACCTGGAGTAATTGCAATACTCGATATTTATATGTGCATCAAATTTGACAATCAAGTTCCTGTTGTAAGGAACAACATATCTATTGTCCAAGCAAGCTCCATTTCTCTCCACTTGAGAACCTGTATTCCTTCTTCTATAAATAGGAAAGCCATCTGCGTCAAAAGTTGTTCGGTCATTGAATTTCTTTGGAAAATTCTTAGTGCACTTCCCATTCACCATACATGGACATTGGGGTCCATGAAGCATGTGGTTCTTCACAGCATTATAACCATCAGGATCAACTACTGAATCCGGTATTTCTGCTGATATTATTCTGTCAATATGATCCGTTGACGGATTTTTTAATGTATGATGCAAGAAGAGCAGTATGTGTGCATGAGGAAGTCCTCTTTTCTGAAATTCAATTGTATATAAACCTGTAGAATTAATAGTATAAGTTTAGGTTAGGATGTAGATATGGTAAATATCATACAATTACATTAACTATAGAATAGAGCAACGTCCAACAATAAAGCATGTTACCAACCGTATAAGTTGTAGTTCTTCTATAACTGCATGGTTATTGTTTGCATTAATTTAGAGGATATCACCCGAATGCTAAAAGGCTAATAAAATAAGGATATGCTGCATAGAATATGATTTATCCGAAAGTACAGAGTTAGGAAATGCGCACATACAGTTTTTGTACTTCTCTAATTTTTGTTATTGTACCAATCTGTGCCAGTTGTCTATGTAGAAATTATAATTCTGTCCCGTCGACTTAATTTCCTATTTTTTTTTTAGTTTCAATCTTCTGACGTTCTATGTTGTCCAAACTATAATCAGAACTACATACCCAGTAACAATAAAAGGAATAAACTGAGAGATAAGAACAAAAACAAAATTACTAAAATACATGCAATGAGAATGTATTTGAATGAGACTTACATGCTATTACTTTCCCAAAAGGTTGTTCTTTTTTCAAATATTGCATTAGTTGAAACAACTTAATCTGGAAAACTCTGCATATGATGTCTACCCGGTTCGGATCATTCTCTTGGCCAATTAAGCGTAGCATGTCATTTATTTCGGGCCACTTAGAGTTGCAAGTGAAAGTAATGAACAAATCCAGATATCCAGCCCACCTACAAATGGCCATTGCATCTTGATAATTATGTACTCTATATCGAGCCCCCCAGTGAATGATGAAGGCAAGATAATAGTTTTTCCTATCAATGAACAGTCACAGTCACCTCGTATAACAGCATCCATTAGTCCTGATGAAATAGCAGCTCTGAATTTTTTTTGATTATTGCGGATAAAACTCAAATTTCCTTCTTCCATTGCCATGTAACCGTCAACGATGTACTGCTGTAATAGTCTACCAGCTTGTAGAAGAGTGTGTCCCTCATTAAGCCTTTGTTGTATCCTGAAACAATAAAATTGTCTCATTGTCAATTTTTTTTCTCTTGTGTTTTTTCTCCTTTACATCTGCCAAAGGAATCCCAAGTCTATAGCAGCCTTCGCCATATGGGTGTATTAGTGGATAATTCATTGACATGAAACTTGGGTGCAACTCTGTTATTCTTTGAAGTCCCATTTTACGGTGTTCTACAATAACATCTCGATGGGAGTTTTCTTCAGTAAGATCACCAACTATTAATCCTGCAACTTCAGAAGCTGTGGGCATATTGTATTGATGTCCATCTCCTCTCCTGTCAGATAAGATCCGTAGTCGAAAAGTAGTCTCTGGATGTTCTTTATATCTATCTCTTGCCATCCGAAATGATTTCACCAAAATATTATGCTTGTCTAGCATTTCAGATAAGTCTCGCACAATTTTATCATCGACTTCACTTTTTTTATTCTGTCGCCCAAGAATATTCATTCTATTGCTTATTTCGTTTTCAGTATCATATATATATAGTTGAGCAAACTGCGGTCTGCTTCCAGTTTCCGGCAATAAAGAACCAATGCGATGATAATTCTGACCGCTTATTCTGAAAACATATGGACCCTTCCCACAATTTATATTTCCATCAACACGGCCTCCCATAGATGTAAATGCAAACAGCGAGTTGTAAGTCCTGATATTCTTTCGAAAGTTAGTACCCAATTTTCCAGAATCTCCTCCAAAAAGATATTTGAGATAGGGTGGTGGTTCATTCGATAACGGTAGCCTCACACATCCTTCTATACAACAAAGTGAGAATTCAGGTTGTCTTGTCTTCACAGTTTTCTTTGTTCGTTCTTCATACCACAAAATAGCACCACAATGCGGGCATGTGTGAGTACGGGGACCAAAATTCCAATTTGTAGTATAGAGACCTATCAAATTAAACAGGTTTAAGTATCAATATAAACATGTTGTACCAGATTTCGTAATAGGTTAAAAGATAATTATCTACTTGAATGATGAAGAATCTTTTTTCTTTTCCTGCTATTACCAAGATCTGTGTTAACTGGTTCAGCTTTTCCTTTGTTTGTACCTGCATCATGTGGTGTGACACATATCTCTCCTGGAATATTAACACAAACCCACATAAATCCTTAATATTTGTAGGGTCATTACCTACCAAATTAAAGAGGCTTAAATAACAATCTAAACATACTCTATAAACATCTTGTATCAGATTTCAGAATAGATTGAAAAGATAATTATCTACCTGAATGATGAAGGAACTTTTTCCTTTTTCTGCTCTTAGGAGGAGATATGTTAGTTGGTTCCGCTTTTTTTTGGTTTGTACCTGCATCATGCTCTATGATACATGTGCGTCCTGGAATTTTGAATGTTCAACTTTCACATCTCAACATAATATGTAACAGCCATAGGTAAAGAATGGATACCTTTTTGTTGAATTGACACGTGCAACCTCGCAAAGTGTCTTAACTTCATCAAAGTTATTATCGCACGTGAGGAGCTGTCACGACCCTTTTTTAACTTAAAAAAGAGAAACTTAATAGTTTATTGTTTTAAAAGGTCTGTGACGGTGTAGTAATAGGTACACTAATATTAAGAGATTTTCAGAGTCGCCCCTTGACAAGTTAAAGGTGTGCCAAGTCACCAAAGTGGTGTACCTAGAACACCTATGACTCGTAAATGGTCTGCGTCAGAGTTCCGGGTAAGGATCTCGGTTGACTCGCGGGAAGGTGTTAGGCACCCTCGAGTCCTGTGCCAAGCACAGTTGCTTTTATCGACGCATTTCAACTCTTGAAATTGTTTTGTTATATTTTGCCTTGATTTGTTACGCTTTGATAATTGAGATTAGTTTCAACCGTTTGACAAATAAAACTCAAATCGAATATAATCGCGCGAGAACTTCACTCGTTCGAAATCTTTCGACTTAAATCAATTAAATCGCGCAGGCACTTCACCCGTTCGAAATCTCTTGACTTAATATGAGTTCCAAAGAAAAATATTTGTTTCCTTAATCGAATTTCAACAGAGCACTTCTATAAGTTTGCCTAATATCATTTGTTATTAACATATTTCAATAGAACACCTCTACACTTTTGCCTAATCGTCAGTTTCCTTTGCTCAAACTCATTTGCAAATCTAATGAGGTATTTACTTAAACTTGTATTACCAATCATCTTATTAGCCTAATCCTCACTTAATTGCAACGAGGCTGTGAAGACTTACAAATTCAAAGTTGTATGCATTGTAAGGTCTCATTCTGCCAAATAATTTATATTTGTTCAAATTTGGGAGATTCATCATCAGACCCACTATAAACATATAAAGCTAACATTTGTTTACATGAAGAAGACTAACGATATTTATCCACCAAGTTCGCTTGCTTTGCTTTTTTTTCCTCAAATTTTCTTTTATTTAGCCATTTCAACATGACAAACGACATAAAATGCTAACTCAAATCCAACATTGCAAAATTTATTTTATCCCCTTCTTTCCTTAATAACAAGGAGATTAACATGGAAGAAACAAGCAAACTTTTAAATGGGTCAAGCTTCCTTTGCATATCAGGGCCTTAAAGAGGCCATAGTTTACAAGTTCACCTTTAAAATACTCCCTCCGTCCCAAATTAGTTGTCGCTTTTAGCTTCTTCACGCCCATTAAGAAAATCATTAAATAGAGTGTGTATTTTACTATGTTACCCCTATTTAATGTTTGACTATTAAATTTTGTTGAGAATTTATTTAATTATTAAGGGTATAATTGGAAAAGACTTACAATTTTTGTCTTGAAATCCTAAAGTGTCAACTAATTTAGGACACACAATTTTTTCTAAAACGACAACTAATTTGGGACGGAGGGAGTAATTGCCAGCAGTTCATACATAACTCAAAAGCATTTAATAAATACCTTGCCAACATAAAGCTAAGCACCAGCAACAATAGCAACGAACAGGAGAAGAAACCAGCTCTAGCAGCCCCTTAACAGACCCTCTTTACTTGCTAACTCCCTTTATTTCTCTTCTACTTTCTCTGTTTTTTTTTTTTTTACTATGACTCTAGTATTTCTTCTCACTCTCCCAGATCTTTTTTGTGTGTGTTTTAGCTCTCAGATCTGAATTTTGATAGTAGTGAAGTGTAGAGAGAAGTGAGAGTTTTTTAGGGTACTTTTCGTGTGTGTTCTCTGTTCTTTTACAAAAGACAAGAAGAATTTCCCAGAGAGTGAAAAAATGTGTATTCCCTCTCTCCCTTTTTCTATTTTTTCAGATCTGTGTGTAGTCTCAGCTTTCAGATCTTTGTGTGTGTCTGTATAGTATTTTCAGCCCTGTTTCTGTGTCCCTTAAAGAGAGTCAAAGGCTCTCTTAAATAGACCAAGAGAAGGGTAAAGACTTGGGTAAAAAGTACACCCATGTACCAATGTTTCTTTTACCTTCCTGGAAAGTACAATTTCAGCATGCATTAGCTTGTACCAAAAACTAAAAAAGCCTTCAAAGGTGCTGCATTTTTTTGTCTTCTTATTTGACTTTTGACTCCCATAAAGTTCCCATGTGACTCACTAATTTCCAGACTTAACTTATATCCCCTAACCATCCCAGGTTGAATTTTAACTCAGTTCAGTCCAAAACAAAGTCACACTGACCCCCTTTCCTCTTAATTCCTAACTATGCAAAATCAAACTAAAAGAGAGACACACATACATGCTGAACCTTTGTATTAAGCACTTATACAGACAGCGACACTGGCTCGCTCCCTTGTTACCTTCACAGAAACATGAAACCCCCCAGCTTCAATTTCCATCATCCCACAAGTTTTTTCTTAGATTCAAGTAGTCAACTAATAAAAATTAAACTAGAGTTTAGCTCCTGGGCAGATTTTATACAGTTAGCTACAATTGAGCCTTACACTCTCCATGCTATCAAGCTTTCACAGTTTCACAACAGAATTCTCATTCGAAAGCAAGCCAGAAAAATTAGCTCTCCAATCTGCGCAACTTAGCTAGCTTAACACAGGATCACGCAACTTCTTTAGACTACTGGACAAACAACATGAGTACAAACTTTCCAAGCTAAACTTAACAAGTTTCACAGGAACATACAAGCGTACAACTATTGTTAACACTAAATTGACATCATAGCATTAATATTCGATAATTAAACGGGGATGACAACAAAACTAATATTCTTTCACGACTTCCAACATGAACAAGAAGATTTCATTTCAACTACAACTAACCGATGAAAGATGGCCTAACTAGTCACTGAATCTTTAAGCCAACTAGGCATTTTATTCTAGAACCGTAGATTTATTTGATCAAAAAGAAACATACAATATACGTTACTAATGAAGAAACAAAAGGATTAAGGCTTTATTACCACGCCCTCGCAGTTGTATCGCATTAATATCATCGCCAAGAAACAGCAACACCATTGAAAACAATCCCAAACCCAATGCCTCAATTCATTTCCATCGAACCAGCTGCTATAGCAACACCACATCACTGCCATTACAGAGCCTCACAAGCTGTTGGCTCGAAACCATTACAACCACTGTATTCGCCATTGCTTCAACTACCAGAACCAGCCTAGCCACCTTCCCACCTCCGAAACAACATCAACAAAATCAACCAACGCCAAACAAACCATCGCTGCGACTTTGCCATAGCCACGCAGCCTCGTCGTCAAGCAATAGCATCATCGCAGCCTCGTCAGCTTCGTCGTTCTCACGATGTCGCAAGCTGCTGCACCATCTTTGCCTCGTCGCCTAAACAATTAACATAGCTACCTCCGTCACATCTCCAAATACCTAAACACCACCACGAACCCGAGCAACATCAGTTCATCATCGATACCATAGCTGCGTCGATATTGCCCTCGTCGCTGCCTCGCTTTGTTGTTGTCAACACCAATCCGGCTATCACATAGCACCATTACAAATAGTCTCGACAAAATCATCACCACCAAAATAGCCCTGTCATCGAACCAGCACCACCCGATGCTCCATTACTACTACATACACATCAGCTAGGAACGAATCGAACAAACCCAGTTCATACGTTTCCATTTGAATCCGTTCCTCTCTTCTTCTAACTGAAACGATCCCGTTTGGGGTCGTTCCAGCTAGAAAAGGAAAGAAATGGTAAAGGGAAAACTGGGAAAGCGGGGAGAAACAAACTTCACACAAACCCACTTAAATTTAATGAGAAATGGGAATTTTAAGAAATTGAGTTCAAATCGGTAATAAGGAAACCACGGCGAGTCGGGTGATGTAAGATTTGGCCGTCGATGGTGGTCGACGGTGGCGGAGACTGGTGGTTCTGGCGAGGAGCGAGAAAGGAAAGAAATGGGGAGAGATCCGGTGAATTTTGGAAAAATGCCAAGAATGGCAATTTTTTGGATTAAATACTTGGCTTCTTGGGCCGGGTTAAAAGGGTGATTGGGCTAGGAGTGGGCTGGACAGGTTTAAGGAATGGGTTAGACTGAATTTACAAGTAGTCACTTAAAAACCAAACTATTTTAGCCAAATACAATTAACTAGAATTAAAACAACACAAATTGCAATATTATCACAATTAAACGTAAAATTATAACTAAACACATAACAAGTATTTTTTGTTAATTTTCAGTTTCCTTTTTCATTTAATGACAAATTTTAGCTAAAATAAAAGAGAAAATTCTAGGAAAATTCGGCAAAAATCCTAAAATGTTAGCTTGGCTATTCGAGCAATTTCAAGCTATTTTTTTTTGGATTTTCGTGCCAAAATTAGGTGATTACAGTTATGAATCTTCGCACGAATTGTAACATCAATATTATCTTCTTTTGAGGACGATGCACGTATTTCTTTTGAAGTAAAGTGACCTTTCGTTGCAATCTGGCATAATCACATCTGCATTTATTAGCAAAAGCTAATTCGTCATTCACCCTGTTACCCGATACCATGTATGTGTATCTGTTCAATTTGATTTTTATCATTCTCATGTGCCGAGCTAAAGCAGGAAGAAGCATCTGCAGGCTGGACATTTCCAGCGAAATATTCACTCCGTCATTAAATTCTTTAACAATAGCAGAGAGCAATTTCATTAAACCTGTAGACACGTTTCGGAATAGTACAATTAGTTAACATTTTACTAAGGTCAATTATTAAAGAAGATCAGTCTCCGCGAAATATTGAAACACAATGTAAAAAAGTAAAAGTGACTGTATATGTTTATTACAGCCATAAAATGATAACGCATTTATCCTTTAATAAGGACATCTAAAGGCAACCTATTTGAATATTATAGAACTGCGCAATTGTGATTCTCTCGCTAAGCGATCCAAGTACTATCAAGATAGCCATAGTAAGAAGATGAAAAGCTAACTATTGCATAGCAATTTCAAAGGAAGAAGGAACAAACCTAAATTGAAGTAGTCGGACGGAGTGATTAAGTTACCACAAAAGCTGCGCTTCTTCAATTATTTTCTTTGCGTTATTATGTTAATTGTTGCCCTTAGGAGCTTTTTTGTGTTTTTGTAAAGGAGAGTTAATTGGACTTTGAATAGTAGAAATAGATAAGATGTTTCAGTAGAACTTTCAAATAAAGTAAAAAATTTGGGTTTTCCATGTGATTAAATATGAGCTAGTTGTTGGGGAAAGAGTAAGTGCCAGAGTGGGAGAGAAGGAAAACGGGAAGTAACTGAAATGTGTGTTGTTAAGTTAGCTTTGATTGTCAATTAAGTATTATTATTTATTAATAATTTATGAGGAAGACGTTATGAAATAGTCCCAATTTAAACTCTATATTAATTTGCTGTGGTGATGAACCTGTACAGAAGCTTCAGAGTCGGATGAAACATTAGCTCTTGGCCAAGATTCATTATTTTGTTCCTTATAAACATTTCATTGTTTAAAAACCTATTTAATGACTTTGGTTTTTTAATTGACTCTTCAACTCTTCTTAATGACCCAGGTGACCACGTTGTTAGCCATCAAATAGTATACCTTGGATTCTCTTCTTCTTCCCATAGGCCATAATAATAATGTCTATTAATGCTACTTAATATTTGTATAATAATTATACCTTCAATGGAGTAGGAGTATAGCATATTTCCTCTCAACTATCATAATCCAAGTCCTTTATATTCTGGATTGTTGATCACCTAGGGAGTTTTGCTCCATCTACCAGCCAAGATTCTCACATGGAGCAGCATATAAACATTGAAGTGTCATGGCCTCCTTCCTATCAAGCTATAAAATAAGCAAACAACAAACGGGTTTGGTATGATATATAGCAAAATATGTACTGATTGATTTGAAGAAAAGAACCAAACGACATATTGGAATTCTATCATAATACCTATCAATCTATTGAAGCCTTTAATAATTGAAGATAAATATTCCGAGTCGCTGGTGTTGTGGGCTTAAACCATTCTTGGATTTCAGCAAAGCCAATCTCCATCGAGATATCGTAACCCACTCTGAGAGTACACCAAGCAGAGAAAAGGAGACACACTGCTTTATCAACTTCTACTGCAATATAGTCTAAGAGACAAATCCATTCCCACTCATTATTCAATGTGATGTTGAGAGTGAACCCATGAATGGAAGTCTACTCAGGATATCAGCAATGAGACACTCTGGCAAACGTCCAAAAATTTCAGCAACATCTTCGTCGCCTTTACATATTGTATTAAATAGTAAACCCATGAGCTCTTTAAAACATTGAAGTGCCATGGCCTCCTTCCTATCAAGCTATAAAATAAGCAAACAACAAACGAGTTTGGTATGATATATAGCAAAATATGTACTGATTGATTTGAAGAAAAAAACCAAACGATATATTGGAATTCTATCATAATACCTATCAATCTATTGTGCACAATATCGAGGGGTATATTATTTGTCTTACCAACAGATTGGAAATTAAGATTAGATCATTGTAATTTGAACTATCGGGTCACTTCTACCTACGCCCAAGAACTTGGAACAGTTGCCTTTCTTTCAAGAAAGTACTCGAGTAAGAAGACATCACTCTGCCAAATGACTTTACGGGGACAAATACAACACGAAGTTAGATGTTAGGACTTTACATGCGTGATGGAAAAAACTTTGCAATTTGTTTGTTCCTAAATCTCTTCTGCGGACATGTTAGTACTTGACCAATTTTAACTTATCCTACTATGGCTTATGCTATCTTTTGCAATATACTGTTTAAAAGTAGCTTATCATGCACAATAAAATATTTTTTATTCTTATAGCTTCTAAATTGATTTCACTATGGAACAATATGTGTTGTCATCATAAAACTTGATTATAGAATTATACTGTTTCATCAGTGCAGTTGATGTGAAGAACTTAATTAGTAACCAATTATCTGCACTTCTATGCAACACTGAAAAATTAATACCTATCATAATACCAAACGACATATTGGAATTCTATCATAATACCTATCAATCTATTGTGCACAATATCGAGAGATATATTATTTGTCTTACCAACAGATTGGAAATTAAGGTTAGATCATTGTAATTTGAACTATCGGGTCACTTCTACCTACGCCCAAGAACTTGGAACAATTACCTTTCTTTCAAGAAAGTACTCGAGCAAGAAGACATCACTCTGCCAAATGAATTACTAAAAATGATATTCAGAGCATTCTTCAGCCTAGAAAAACAAAACTACTTTCATAAAACACTTTCATTGAGCAGCAAGCACTATTGGATATCTGAACAAAATAAGAAATGAACTTTTCTTGAAATTGTTTGAATCTTTCTGAAAACCAAACGTAAAGTTGGAAAACCACCAGAAGTTACATAATCACTTCAAACCATAATTAAATGGGAATTGCGCCTCAATTTATTAGGAACAACAAAACAACTTTATTTCGCGGATAAGTTAAAAAGTACAAAACAATATTGCTAGGCTAAAAAAACTACAGAAGGTTCACAAACAACACTAAATATTCACTTCTTGCACTTGGTGGTGTCTTCATCACTAACTTCATCGTCATCAATGACTACATTTCTGCGCTTCCTCTTATTAAAAGCAGAAACAACAGGTTTGTCACCCTCAGAATCTTCCAACTTATTATCTAGTTCCTGAATGCATTTTAAAGAAGAAATTAATATAACATATTTATTAAAGATATCCTCTTGGCAAGGTGACGTGGCATGGCTCTAAGGCCAAGAATCCATCATTTTCTTCCCCTTGATAAATTTAATTAGCACAGTTGATTCTCTGAAATAGATATTGGAGTATTTTAGATTTCTGCATGTTTCAACTGAAAATAATGAATTACACGCCAAAAGCAAGTTTGAAAGGGAAAAAAATATGGAAGTGATTCAAATGTTCAAAAGCATAAGAACATGATAACAGTAGTGATGCAGATGCAATGGATGGAAAGTCAAGAGCCATTGAAGATGTCCATAATCCTGTCGAAAGTGTACTTTTTTGAAAATATATTGTTCTGATCTATTGATTCTCTAAGATATTGCACCAGGCTGGAAAAAATGACTTGCTAAAAAATGATTTACCTTATGCTGGCTACCACTGTTAGCAACCTGTTGATGGGGTTCATTTCCAACAACCATGACAGTCTTCCCCTGCACAAGCAATAATAAGGGAGTTCATATCAAAAGCAAGAGTAATAATTCAAATACAAAAGGTAAACAATCAAAAATGCGTACCGTATATTTTTTTCTATTGGTGTACTGCAATTCCAATTCATCATTCGGGATTAAAAGCTTTGTTACTGTAAAATTCTCATCCCCGTCTTTCAAGTTGTAACTGTTCAATTTTAACTTGAAAATAAAATCTTTACCACAAAGGTACTTTAATTGTTCCGGTACATCATCACCACCTAAAGCCAGCTTGTTGAACAGTTTGTGAGCGGATGTGTCGAGCAACTTCTCGGCAATAGGATTAAACAGTACAAAAGTAGTTTCTCCATTATTGTCCTTCACAATTACATGAAATTTGTACATTTGTATATAAAAGAAGACATTAGTAAAAATCTAAACATATAAAGGTATTTTGAATAAATAAAATTTTAAATTATGGCATAACGTAAAATAAAAGTATTTTGAATAACTATAACGACACTTACATCACAAGAGGAAGCTTGAACTCTTTATCACAAATGGGGCATGTATAGAGACCATTAACAGGTTTGACCTTCTTTTTGTATGAATTGCATGATACATAGAACCAGCCCCAACGATTATCTATGTCGGTAATTGTCGCCCTTACAGTACAAACATATTCCTAACATTTAAAAGAAATACCAATTAGATTGGAAAACGATATTCTAACACTAAGAATCAAATAACATAATAAGAGTTATGTACACAACCTGGAGTTCAGCGCTCCAATCACATTCCAAAAGCTCTTTAACTTTCATCCTATTGAAAAACATCTCTTCTTCAGGCAAAATGTTGTTACTAATGGAGCTTTCAATAGGTTGTATGCCCTTAGAGGTCGCAGCAAACTTCTCAACCAAAGATGATACATAATCTATCTCTAGATTCACATATATTTTGGTTGCACTTGTGGTGGAGAAACTAATCTCACCTACCAACAACAAATGCAGTAAACAATAAAATTTAATATTTCTCCACAAAGTTATAACTTAAATATATTAAAAAAAATTTGATAAAGTAACGAAAATTACCTTTGAACTCTTTAACAGCGGTCGAAGTTATAATGACAATGTAAGGCTCACCATCCTTATTGTACAAATAAGGATAAAACTTCTCACCAAAATCTTCCCATAAAGTAACCTTCGCTTTCACCGAACTATCCAAGAATACAATAGAACACAGTTACTTATGGAAATCATTCGAACAACATTAACGAACAAATCAGTAGAATTAAAAAATTTTAATGATTCCAAAATATACACAATAACATTCCAACACAAAATGATCTTACTAATCAGTTATAATTTCAATATCTCGCTTTCTCCACTTGCCTCCAACGGTCTCCATTTCTCAAATGCCACATAAGCAACCAATGACGTCTTCAATATAAAATGAACAAAAAAAAAAGACATGTTGACAGTGTAATGACTCACGAATAGAGTATACAATCACATAAATAAATATTATTCAGGTGAAGGTATATACCTGATAAAACAGTATTATCATTCACCCTTGCATCAACCATTTCAGAATTAATAAATTCGAAACTATTTGTGGGGATACTAATTATAGCTTCATCAATCCTCTTCAGAGAGGTTGTGACAAAGAAAGTAATTTTGAACTCACTACTAAGCGGTCTGTATGAAGCCACATTTTCAGTTGCCTTGAAATTCTTGATAACAAATATTGAGCCTTCACTCAACATGGGCCTGTATTTTTTAACCTGATGTTTCCTTATTACAACATGCATCAAGTCCTCCTGGTATAAAGATGGAAAGATCATTAGGTGCACAAACACAAAATAAGTTAAAACGGAAAAAGCAATAAACTCAGAAGCAGAACAGGTGTAGAATACCTTTTCGTCTATTAAAATCATATCCAAACTAATTAACTCTCCATACTTTTTGGTGTTGACGGAATCCCAAAGCCGACAAATACGAACTTGGATCATCCAATCATCCCGACTATTATTCAAGTCACTAAGAAAAGAATAAGCCATTATTATAGGAGAGTGAAGTGCTAGAACAATGATTATAGAGGAAGTTAAGTGAAAGATGCAATTTCCTCAAGTCAGGCGCTTCATTTTTATAATGCATAATAACAAACCGTTAATGGCTATGCAGATAATTACAAAATCAAAAAACTTCATTGCAGACCATAATTACCACAATGAATTTAAAGAAGTAAATGACAAATTGAAGGGAGGATGTAATTGATAAACACAACGGCCAAATGGCAAATTGAAGGGAGGTTGTAACTGATAAATACAACGGCTACAAAAATTTTAACATACCGTTAGGAGATCGTGGATTTGAGGAGCAGACGTTACAAGTTTTTCCAATTTCCTTATGTTGAATGAGGTGCAATTGAAGAGGTGATGACCTGGGTATTTCTGTGTGTCCTTTAAGTAGGGCAATTAGTTTTGTGGCCCAGAGAAAGTTAATTAGATTGTAATGAAGCCCTTACAATTAATTAAGAAATTAGTGAAGGGGTGTGAAACGATTTCTGACTTTACATGCTAATGAATGTAAATTCATTATGCCAGCTTCCACAATTAGTCAATAAGTCAGCCGTTTGTTTTTTTAATAGCTATGCCATGGTTTGTATTTGAATAGGAAAAAAGGAAATGAGGTAAAACACCAAAATTTTGAGAAAAAAGATAAATATGAATCTTGGCCTATGAGAAGTGCCACATCACTCTCTTATAATCCTCAATTAGTATATAGATAGATAGATAGATATGGGTTCCGAATACCTTATAATTAGACCAGTAAAATAGCTATATTATAGCATTTTAAAAATATAACAATACTTTTCTATACAAATAGGTAAACTGTATCTTTTTTAATACGTGAAATTAGGGAAACATATCTTTTCTATGGACGCGAAAAATGGGAAACTGTATTTTTTTTTGGTCCGCGCAAAAATACGAAACCAATTTTACGGACCGTATCCATTTGAATCTCGATAAAAAAGAGATGTATCTTTCCATTTTTTGAGATAATGGTCAAAAACCCCCCCTAAACTATCACTTTTTTGTTAGTTTCATACTTAAACAATGAGTTGGTTACGTTACCCCTCTGAACTATTAATTTTCATATTCAAAACCCCCTGCAGTACCAAGTGACATGAAGAGTGACTTCACTCTCTTTGTAATGTGTGGAGAAATAAAGTAGACCAATAAAAAGCATCTATATGTTATTTCTCTTCAATTTTTAAAATTTAAATATTCTATTACTTATTTATTATTATTTTTGTCTTTTTTCTTTCTTCTTTTCTAATTAATTATTTTCTTCTTCATAACTCTATTTTTTGTTTTGTCAATAACAATAAACTAGTTGAGACCCATTAACCTTAGAGTATAAGAGTACTAAAAATAATTTAATCAAATGTGATAAATTTTGTTGTAGTTTACAACTAAATTTTGTCAATAATGACTATTTTAATTAAAAAGACATAACCCTTAACATGTACTGTATTATTTTAATATTTTAATGCGCAAGTTCTCAATTGAGTTTATTATGGTTGAGTAATTCAATTCTATATAATAACTAAGTTTACTATTGTTGGTTAATATTTATTATTTTAGAAATATGGATTTTCAACTAAGTTAAAGAATTTTTATTTTGACGAAAAATTAAAAGAAAAAATTACTAAATTTTAAAAAAGAAAAACACCAAATAAGAAATAAGAACGACTGCTTCAAAAAATTAATTGTATGGATGCTCTACAAAGAGAGTGAAGTCACTCTCCATGCCACTTGGTACTGCAGGGGATTTTGAATATAAAAATTAATAGTTCAGGGGGGGCTAACGTAACCAACCCATATTTTAAGTATGAAACTAACAAAAAGTGATAGTTTAGAGGGGGTTTTTGACCGTTATCTCTATTTTTTTTCTATCGGAGTGAAATATGGAATCGTATATTTACTATTGCGTGCAAAAATAGGAAGTCGTATCTTTTCTGTTGTGCGCCCAAATAGACATATTGTGGTATGCTTTGTCAATTAGTTCCCATTTTTGCAAATGTATCTATATTATGCTAAAAAGGCGTCTCATTTGCACATTTAGCAAAATAATCCATCAAGTAAAAATTTCGTGTAGGGACCTGTTTGGCGCGCACTAATTGATTTGTAGCCGTCAAAAATAAATTCGTTGAGAAATAGCCACCTTCGGACAAATCCCATTATAAATACTGGGGCTTTGAACAAAACTTCAAAGCTCCAGTATTTATACTGGGGAAGCTTTAGTGAACAAGTTTTGTTCAAGGCCCCAGCATTTTGTTATGAGACTTTGTATAAAGCTTCAGTCCCATAACAAAATGCTGGGGGTGTGATTAAAACTTGTTCAAAGCCCCAACATTTTGTTATGAGATTGAAGCTTTATATATAAAGTCACATAACAAAATAATATGATTTATCCCTTTGATGAGATATTTTTTATGAGAATAAATCCCATTATTTTCCATAACAAAATAATGGGACCTTTGAACATGTTAGTTCAAGGTCCCATTATTTTTGTTATGGGATTATTTTATTATGGGAATGAAGCTTCAGTCCCATAACAAAATACTTGGGCTTTAAACAAGTTTTGTTCAAAGCTCCAGTTTTTTGTTATGGGACTAGTCTGGGGTGTTTTTCCAACGCTAATGGAGCTTCAGTGTGCGCGCGAATTTTTGGCTATTATTCAATGAATTTTAAAATGGTGGATAGTCCCCAAAGAGCGCGTCCAAAAATAGCTACTGATCAAAATTACCTTCAAAATAATTGTGTTCTTTTGTTAATGGGCTAGTGTTTCCATTGGGCTTGCTGCTGGGCTCTCGTCCTTGAACAAACCCTAGCCTCCATTACTTATCTCTATATAAGCACCTTCATTCCTTTAACACATACTCATCTCTTCGTACAGATCTGTTTCAGCCCTTCCATTAGTAAGCTTTTCTTGTTCTTCATAAGCCATAGCTTAAAAAAACTTGTATGCTTTGTGTTTTATTAAAGTTTTTGTGTGTCACAAATTAGTTTTAGATGTTGGGCCTATGATTTAAATATGTTCAATGACAAGCATATGTCTGAACTCTGTGTCATGCTGACTAACATAATCCCAGCTCTATGAGGCCTTTTTTTTTTTTTTTTTTTTTTCCCTTTTGATTTTAGCTTCAGCCTATGATGATGTAGTGATATTGCGTTAATGATCATATCATGATTACAACTATTCTACTGCCTTCCTTCTGAGGCTACCCTTTTTTATCTAATTACAAAATTTAGCTTACTTGGTACTTTTTAATTAACAATATATATTTTGTTATCATATTATTAAAGGGTCAAATGATGATTAGTAGCATAGTTCACATGAAATATTTTTGTGATTATAATTAGTCTTTAGTCTTTCGCTCCTATCTGATGACTCCTAAAATTATGTCAAAATTTGATTAGTTAGTTTAAGAGGACAATGAAGACTACATTTCAGAAAGGTCTCGTTCGTCGTAATGGTGTTAAAACCACCTTGCCGACCATCCTGATATATCACCACCCATAAACTGAGTCCTCTTTTATTTCCTTTAAAATTAACAATTCATTTTTTTAATTTTGTTATATGTTTCGTTGTGTTGTTTGTGTGCTGTGAGGAAAATATTTGTACCATAGACCTTTTAGGTCGATGATGGCAATACAACCCTCTAAGAAGTTCTGAGCACTTGAATTTTAACCAATGCTTTTATTTTCCTTTTTTTAATCTCTTCTTAAGTTTTACTATTCATTGGGAAGGAATAAAGTGAAGTGATGATATATATTCATGTCTGTCAATCCACTGATTAATATTGTGATGTTAAAAGTGAATCCCGACAGGTTCTGATCGCTTATTATGTTCCTTCCCTTTTTTGATTTTTTAACTAAATGCTTTAACTTGATTTTCAGTTTATTTTTGTATCTGATTTCGTGGGCATATGATGAATCTCATGTGTTTTAATGGGTAATTTGCGTCTGAACTTTCATTGATGCTTAACTCACCTTGGAGAACTGATGCCCTTTAAACTTTTACTCTTGTTTCTAGCTTATTTCTCTTTCCTCCAGACTTGCTTTGAACAATCTTCCGTTAACTTTCAACTATGGTTGCTTTTTTATTAAAATATGTGCGTAGGTGCAAATATCTTTAGACATGATCGTATAATTCAGAAAAATCAATTTAAAGGCCTGAAGATATTAAATTAGTGCAACAGCTCAGTATCAACAACTTTACGAAATCTTTTTAGGTCATCATGAAGCAAAAGATTTTCCTGCACAGACAGCTAATATGATGGAAAAAAGATCAATTTTGGGACTTAAACAAAACTTTATATAAGTTTGATGTGACAACGATCATAAATCCTTGTTAGCGCAATTAGATTATGAAAAAAACTTTTGCATTCTGCCACTGACCAGAGATTTTGCAATACATACAATAATTCTTGTAGCTTTTAAAAAAAAGTAGGATTACAAGGATAAAATAGAAATTGTGTATTAAATAGTTAATTGAATAATGTGATACTCCCTCCGTCCTAATTTATTTGTCGTAGTTTGACTTGGCACAAAGTTTAATAAAGTAAGAAAGACTTTTGAAACTTGTGGTCTAAAATAAGCCATGAATATTTGTGTGGCTATAAATGAGTCAAAAAGTAACTTTAGAGTTGAATTATTGTCAAATTTAGAAATACGATAATCTTTTTGGGACGGATAAATAAAGAAAGTATGATAAACAAAATGGGACAGAGGGAGTATTATTTTTGAGACAGAGAAATGGTGTCACATATTTGGTAATGAAATTGTTGCTATTATTGTTGGAGAAGAAGAAAATGTAATTCTTACACTTGACTTCAATCAACGCATTTTGAGAAGGATATGGAAGTACAATAAAAATATATATGACAAAGTTGACATCAGTTTGTATATAAGTTATACAAACTTCAAAGCAAACCTATTGGGTTCAAGTGTTCTTATTATCAAAGAAAATCACCACAATGGTTACAAATTGCCAACCCAAATTAGCTGATGGATGGAACATTATGGATGCTATATGCAAGAAGCTATGGGCAGCGACACTTAAAGAAAGAAACACGTTTAAAAGCCACTTTTTGAGAAGTTACCAAACATATATTAATGAACTGATGAGCTTATAAGTCACTTTTAAGCTCACCCAAACGGACTCTATGAGTGAAGTGGATGCACACATACTATATTGAAGGCCCCATCTTCCCATTCCAAGGCAGGCCTCTTGGCTTGTAAGGAAAATGCTAGATGCAGGAAAATTGTTAACTATTGGAAACCTGGAATTTGAGCCGAACAAATTTACTGACCATGGAACCTTTAGTATCAAAAAAGCCTAGTTGTCATTTATTCCTCAATTACCTAACGCTCCATGGAGAAATCTAGTAATGACTAAAGGGATCATACCTAGACACCACTTCATGTTATAGCTAGCAGTACACCATAGGCTTGCTACCGTGGATAGACTTGGAAAATGGGGCATTACAGTACCTACTGAGTGTGTAATGTATACATCAGATGCCGAGGAGACTATGAAGCCACCAATTCTTTGCATGCCCTTGTTCAAGAGCTATATGGTCTTCCTTGCTCACCTACATAAGGGTAAACTGTTGGACTGAGGAAATCGACTGGATTGCCAAAAGATGAAACAACAAAAGACCAAGAGCCCAGATACTTGGTTTTCTTTTTGCTGCAATGGTATATCATGTTTGGGTTGAAAGAAACAGTCGAAGATTTCAATGGAAGATGAAGACTAGTCACCAGAAAATTAGGGACATTGTACTTCAGATTCATATAGTTAGTCAAAAATATTTCAAATGGCAACCGCAGTTAAATGGTTTAAATTCTTATCCTGTTTAATTGTAATTGCGAGTTAGATAGAGTTGTAATTGTTATTCTGAGGTTCTACTCTATAGTCCAAGTGAGTTGGAAGGTGTAAAATGATCTATTGGTTGAATAAAAAAATTTCATTTCGACCAAAAAAAATTATTGAATATATTGAGAGATTGTTGTAGAGAAATGAAGGCAACTTAGATGTTACTATTGTTTTTTTGCAAAATTTCAGAATTCCATGAAGAAAACATAGTTGTATTTTATGTTATTCTTAAGACATGATGTAGGAAATGTCCAATAGAACAGCAATGGCCATGACACTACGTACACACTCCCGTTAGGACAATGGCGTGTAGAGTTGGTCGGACTAGCTTCAAGTAAAAAAAGTTGTGCAAAGAAGGCAGAATTGACTTTTGAAAATAAAATTAACAAGCAAGCTTCCGTGAGTTTAATTGCAACAAAAGGTTTACAACCTCGAATTCTAACAAGATAGGTCATCAAAGTATTAGAGCTGCTAAAAATAACTAACATTCTTGGAGTATTATTTACGGTAATCTAGAAAGGGCCATTTCCATACAAATTACCCAAATTAGGTTCTATTACTGGTAATAACATAAATGGAGGCAAGGCCCTCAGTGGTCGGTTGCAACTCTCTGCAATCGCAGCCTTCACTTCTTGCACTTGGGTTATCTTCAGTATGTCTTGGATCGGAATTAGCCTCCACAGCACAACCATCACTAACAGCGTTTCTACCACCAACCATGAATACGAGTCAGAGAGGGCCACCAATTCTAATTTAAGAATCAAACGCGTTTTTCTTTTATTACAATATTTTCATATCTTTAATATATTTTATGTTATTAATTATTGTGATTTATAATAATATATAAATTTTATTTCTATAAATTTAAATATTTTATATTCAAATTCACTGTCAAAATTAAAAGTTTGACTATCGGGGTTTGAGTTATGCCATAATTCGTGGAACGAAGGAAAATGTATAATTGTGAAGATATATATGCACATATATAGTATTTTTTCGACGTGAATAGACACCGATGAACCACAAATTTAGCTAGGTTTGCTGGTGTCGTTACCTTTATTCATCATTGCACAATCACTAGCCACCATTGCAAAAATTACAAGTAATAGCCACCTAAAATAATCACAGCCACCATTATCTATCACACTATTCAAAACCACTAACCACAACCACTATCACTTGTTACTGCCGCAAACTTTTAGAATGTGTGTCATCAAGCAAACAGTTCATATGTAAATTAAGATTTTCTCTAATATTTACAAGATACATAATATATGTCTATTATTTCAGTTAAATTTATATTTATTAGTTTTAAAATAAAGATATATTTTACGCACATGAAAATGATCAATTATGATCATCCAATTACTCAGATTTCAAAATAATATTCTGATCTCGAACTTGTATTCACATTCAGAAATATTATTATAATCTTACAAAACTAATGGAGCTCAATAATATAAGTGTCATACTCATTCCCTGCTGATGATCCTCATTGTAATGTACTTAACAAAAGGCCATCAAAGTAGTGCGTACTAGTTTATAGCCCAATTTCCAGAGTTCCATACGCATAAATTAGAGCTGTTAATACGCCAAGGACTCGGGATTTCTGAAACTGCCTACATGCATTCCATTTTAGACAGTTTATTGTATGTACCAAGTCTAGTCTCCCCATCTTCGGACGTTACGAGGTGTTATACCTAATATGTAACTGTCTCTTTCCTTTTATAATGTTTTTATTATAAGCAACCTTATTATATATTTATGCTAGGGCAAGAAAAAGCCATAAAACCTACGGACACTCAAACCAGATTCTAGTAATCATCATTATGATGAAACAGAACAGCATACATCTGTCTGATTCTTTTTGAAAACCAACCATATATTTTGGCTTTTACTAGTATTTCAGTTTTTGACAAATTAGTATCTTGCAATACTCAAAAAGACACAATCTATAAACTTACACTCCTAAAGTTTCCTTAGCTATATACACTCTGAAGGGAAAACAAAAGGCATTTACATGTACAATTCTAGTTTAAAGGCAATTCTTGAATCAGTGTTTGCTTGGTAAGTTTTCTGATTAGAAGATGATGAACTGCAGGGATGAATCTGAATATGCAAGCACAGCAACATCATCTTCTCCTAAACAAGCTCTTTGCAATGTACAAAGCCCACCACCTAGTGATTCAAACGAGGATACCGATAAGTCATCATCTTCCATGCAAACTACTCCCCTTGATTCACCTACTCATTCATCTAGGACCTCTTCCTCTAGTCGTCTTTCGAGTAATCGGCGATCGCTTAGGGGATATAGGAGGAGAAGTGGGAAAGGGTGGCAAGAATGTGCAGTGATTGAAGAGGATATTGATTATTATCACATGAATGAAGGCTATTCAAGAATGTGCCAATTTTGTATGGCTATCATGGGTTTTGGAGCTTTTTTGGCTTTCTTTTGCTTGATTATGTGGGGGGCTAGTAGACCTTACCAACCCCAAATTAGTATGAAGGTACTGTTCTCAAATCTTAATAGTTGTTTAACTAATTGAATTCTGGTTGTTGTAGAAATTTGTTTATTTACTAGCACTTGTCTTGGCCAAAATTGAACAGATCATAATCATCATGTCATGGAAATATGTATATTATTAGTTCAAATTCCATTTTTGACTTCGCCAATCAAATGGTGATGAATGAGTGCAATGTATACGTATACGTCTTACACTTGTGTGTACTTGTGGTTCCGTATGTTCTTTTGCGAGGGTGGTGAGGAAGAAACGTGAACTTAATTGAAATAGATTACCCAATTGGGGCATTGCTTCTGAATAGTAAAAGAACTGCCCTGTAACTTTGTGAATTATGAGTTCTGCTCATACACAATCCTGTTAGGTCTCATTAATCCCTTTGGTGGTCACAAAAGCTGCAAAACTTGATTTTTAAGCACCTAGTGCGTGAATACTGATATATGCTGGTAGTGATTTTTAAGATTATCTTACTTTAGCATGCTTAATCCTTCAAGGACCAGAGTCATGGTTAAATTTTTCATTAGTATCACAAGGGCTAGTTTTGCCTCAGAGATTCTGGAGCATTTCATTTCAAGGTTACATGGTTAAAATTTATTGCTCTCACACTTGCAGTTTGCCGCAATTTAGTATAACTACTAACCCTGCCTCGGACTTCAAATTTTATGATCTTTTTTTGGTCTTTGGATAACTCTTATTCATTTTGTTTTGAATTTTCTGGTAGGCTTTCAAGGTACATAGCTTCTATTATGGGCAAGGGGCAGACCGTACAGGTGTTCCAACCAAGTTGCTCACAGTTAACTGTTCTGTGACGATGGACATACAAAACCCTGCTACATTTTTTGGAATTCATGTCAGCTCCAACCCTGTGAAGCTTTTCTTCTCAGAAATCACAGTTGCAACTGGCCAGGTGAGTTTATTTTAATTAGAGGATCAATCCATGACATAATGGACGACAAGGCAAAAAAAACAATCTAGGAAGCTCATCCAACTCAAATGCTACCCACTGTTTGGTTGTGTACAATGCCAGTATATATGTTATTTAAACAACATTTGATCAAGAATGCCCCTTTTATCTGATGCTCTCTTGATTTACACTTATGGATACAGTTGGACGAATATTATCAACCAAAAAAGAGCCAGCGGAGTATGTCTGTGAACCTGGATGGGCGTAGAGTCCCTCTATATGGAGCTGGGTTAGCCTTTGTAGAATCAGATGGAAGTGACAGGGTTCCATTAAAATTAGATTTCGAATTCCTGTCAAAAGGATATTTAGTTGGCAAGCTGGTGAAGACAAAGCATCGGAAACATGTCTCTTGTTCCTTGCTCATCAGTTCAAGAAGCCCAAAAGAAGTGATATTTAAGCAGGATTCCTGTGTATTTGAATGACTGCTGGTCCAATATAATTGCACGTTGCGGTTGTCATTTGTGAGGTTGCAACTTCCAGTTCATTCTCCAACATACGACCACCAATTCTTCATAAATGTCTAAAGAAGCTCGAGAATACGAGCTAGGACAATGTTGGATTTTTCTTCTGGCATCAAAAAATTGTCTTTGCAAATTGTCTCGGAATAATTTTCGAGAATTAGCTGAGTTTATCTTGATTCTTAGCTAAATAAAGATAGGGCACAATAGAAAGAAACTATACATATTGGTGATAGTTAATGACATGAATTGAGCTTAATTGGTGAAACATGATCAATGACGATTCATATAGCCGACCCTAACTTGTTTAGGATTTCAGGGGTAGTTATTGGTTAGCTGAGTTCATATAGATTATGCAATTTCTAGATGCTGAAACAAACAAGTCGAGAACATTGATGTTTCTACTTTAGTTTGTGTTTTTTTAAAAGTTAAAAACAAAGGAGCTGGTTTCTGAGACACTCTGTGCTTTCTGATACTTTTGGATGGATCCAGGTAAAAAGTAAAAAATTGCTGAGAAATTTCCAAAAATCCGTCAATCGATAAGCAAGACCGAGGTTTTTTTTTTTTTCCCCTGGCAAGGCAGACCAGACCATCAATGATAAACACATTAACAAGTAAATTATGGTTTTAAGATTACAAGCTAGAAGCTGAGTGTTCAAAACTACCAGTATTAATTTGCCAATACATGCAACAGATAAAAACTAACAACTATTATTGGACAAAGAAGCAAAGGATACAACGACCTAACTAATTAGCCAATACATGCTACATGACCCCTGAGAACCTTAGCTCTAGAAGAGAGCAGTGAGCCAACATGCAGCTAATGTACAATACAATCAGAGCTGGGACTGCGCCGAGCATGTCATGTATAAAAATTTCCCAATGAATGATTATTTTTACAATGATACGTGGTCGATTCCAAACTACAGACCGAGAAAAAAGAGGAAAATGTGGCTTCATCGTTAAGCTAAATTAATTATTGTGGTGCTAAACTAGTTCCCTGTTCGTCAACGGTAGAACCTTCTTGGGAAACTGTTCCACCCACTCTTGTTGGAGGCCAATACCGAAATATGGATCTGCCAATTATGTTCTTTGCAGGAAGAGGTCCCCTATTTGAACAAAATCATACTTTGATGTAAGCATAGTTATGGAGATAACAATTGACTAGATACCTTCAGTTTCAAGATCAAATCAAACTTACCACACATGTGAATCATAGCTGTTATTCCGATTATCACCCATCACGAAAACTGAATTCTCTGGTACACGCTGCACAAAGCAACACAAGTGAAACTAAAAGAAGAGGAGACTTTTTCTAAGTCACAATGAAAATCAAAGTACATTTTGATCGCAACCATGACAGACTAGCTCAAAGTGGTAAAGAGTCATAGTTATGGATGAGCCAATGCAGACTGTCTTATATTGGGCACACATTTGCTTACAAAATTCTTTCCCCATTATTAAGAAAGAAAAGAGGGAGAGGGGGGTAGGGGGTAGGGGGGGGGGGGGAGGAAGCTGACTGCCGAGTCAGCTGAGTTAGTTTAAAAACTGGAACATACCACTGGGGTCATTTCATATTTTGGTGCCTCAAGAACAAAATCTTCGTTCTTCACAACACCATTTACAATGAGCTTTCCATTGTGAACCTGCACTAGAAAGAATATCCAAAATGCTTCATTTGTGTTTCTATGTATTTGTCCATATAAATGGAAAGCAAAAATAAAAAGAAACTGGGTAGACATGTTGCAAATTATATCAGCTGCACTGTTCAGCATATGGAATGAAATGGGAATTTAAAATCAGGAATAGAAGAGTTACTGTAGAAAAAGAGATGCTAATAGGAGTAACATAACATTGGAAATAATAGGATCATAAACTAGTTGTTGTTCTTGTAAATATAAGATGTAATTCTTCTTTATGTACATGAAGACCAGCTGTGAAGCAATCAAGAATCAATACCATTAGTCCTCTCCATAATTCATCTCTATGAGTTTTCTCTTATAATTAGACTTGGATATTCAGAATTCTGGTCAGTTTAAACTAATCATTCTCCTTACATCTCAAACTAAATTTGTAGTTTCGACTGGATTAAGAGCTGTGGAAATTAATTTCTAGCTGAAGGAAAAAAGGCTAACGTTGCATTGGACAGTTTAAAAGGGGTCCCATGTCACCTTGTTATACAACAATACACGTGCGTTTCCATTTTTTATGGGATTAGGGGTGGGGTTGGGGGTGAGGGTGGAGGGTTAGGCACTATTTTGGGGCAGACGAAAAGCAAAGGTGAACATTCAAGGAGATGCAGAATGAATCAACAATCAACATGCCAATAAAGGAGCATCAGTGAGAACAGCAATTGAGTGGACAAGCTGTATTGTTACTCAAACCATAAAACCATTTGACCAACATTCTCCTGGTAGAGGAGCCTGGAGAAGTATCTCAGCTATCAACAGTGTGTTTTTGGTTGCTGGGTACTATGGTGGCACAATAGAAACGTCAAGATATGGTGGAGGTAATGACACTAGGACAGGTATTACCATCACAAGAAGAGGAACATAGAAATATATGCACTTTGCAGACACAAGATCCAGGGGCTTTTGACAAAAGATACCTGCCCGTGTAATCATGATTGGTCTGGCAGTTGGCAGCTGACTTGGGCAGAACATGGATTCGCGAAGAAGAAGGACGGCCTGGAATATTTAATATTTCTATTCTTCAAGCAGTATTAAAGTGAGAAGTTTTCAAGGTTTACTATGAGAATAAAATATGACATAGTGTCGCCCCAGGTTGTCTATCAACCGTGTAATTTACTTTATCACTCTCATTTAGGGAAACAACCTCAAGGCTCAAGATCAGACGCCTGATCGAGGCTATGCAATACGATCATTCAGCTTCTTAGCAAGTGAAGTAGAATTACTATATCGTATGTCGTGAGCTCACCTCCACAAGATCACCCTCCTTCGCAACAATGCGCTTGATGAAGACATCTTCATCAGTGTATCCTACTTCCTGAAGCACTGGTGGACTCTTGAAAATAACTATGTCATTAGGACCTGGCTTTCTAAAATAGTAAGAAACCTGCAAATAACAAAATTGACTTAGCCGTAAACAAGATGAATTTGAAGCTTTATTAATCATACTTTATCATGCATACAAAGAGACATGAAAGTACAACTATGATGGAAACTACCAATCTTTAAGAAGGCTTAATACACAATTGGACAAAAATAAAACATACAGGGAATTGAAGGTTTTGCTTCAAAATTGTTCTATAATGTGTGCAACTGAGTTTAATGGAAGTACCTAGTTTAAAGTCAGCCGATCAATGCATAATCACATCAGTTTCCAAAGATTACAAACAACTTGATATCACGTTTCAACTTGTGAACAAAAAATAAAATAAAATCATGAACTGTAACAGAAGATAAAAGAAAAAACAGAATTAGAATCCTAAACCAGCTTCAATTTCAACACAAAAAAGGCTCATTGTAATAGAAGGGTTGCCTTAGAGCAACTAGTAAAGTTATCTCCCTGTAGCCTATAGCTCACGGGTTCGACCAGTGGAAACAACCACTGATGCGTGCATCAGGGTAGGCTGCGAACACCACATCCCTTGGTGCGGCCCTTCTCTTGTCCCTGTGTGAATGCAGAATGCTTTGTGCACGGGACTGCCTTTTTTTTTTTTTTTTTATAAAAGATCGTTGTAATTGCAACACAACCAGCATAATTCTACAACAATTCTTTCTCAAACATCTAATATCAGAGCATGGATTTAAAAATTCAGCAAGTAAGTTATTCTTAGTTAACCTTTAAAGATTCAAAAAAGGGGTACAACTTCATCCACAGCAAGAGGAAATTAACTAATGTACAATCAAACATTAAAAAGGTAATACCTTTTCAGCTACAATTCGATCACCAACATCAAAAGTAGGATACATAGACAAAGAAGGAATAAATCTAGGCTCAGCAACAAAGGACCTAAAAGCAAGTGATACAGCCAATGCAGCAAATACAGTCTTTGCATCATCTGAAGTAAAATCCAACCATTCTGGCAAGAACCCATTTTGCTTCTCCCCTTGATCATCATCTCCACCACCGCCACCTCCGCCACCGTCTCCATCGCCACCGCCTTTTTCTTGGTCCAAGACAACCTTAGTCTCTTCATTGGAATCTTTAACCCCTTTACATTTAAAGATGTGAAATTGAGCTGTTTTGGAACATGAGTGGTGAAAAGATTGAAACTTTAACAAGAAATTGAAATGGGGTTGATTGAATTGAAGGGTTTTAGATGAAGGGTTGAAGTTAGGGTTTAAGGAAGGTAATAGAGGGAGGGGGTTAAGAGTTATCATTGGATAAATCAAATTTCCCCTCCAATAATATGTGTTTGCAACTTGAAACTGAAATAACAGTTATAATAACAATTGTCTTGAGAGTTATGTGTCTGTTTTGGAAAGAGGAAAAAAGAAAAAATGGAAGGTCTATTTGCTTTTTTAATTTTCCCAAACTAAACTAACTTTGGACATAAACTTAAAAAAATGAACTTTTAAAGTTGAGTTCAAAAATAATTTTTAGAGGTTGAAGTTGTGCTTGGACATATATTTTACTTGAAAAATAATTTAAATTTTGTGGTTTAAAAATTGTGGCCACTTTTTGATTTTTGAATACTCAATTCCAAACACACACCCCCTCCCACCTCCCCCAACAAAAAAAAAAAAAAAATTATGTCCAAACAAGATTTTTCAAAAAGTATTTAAAAAATTGCTCCTAAATTTTGCAAACAAACGGAAGCTAAGTTTTTTTCTTGTTTTTCAAGAGAATGTGAGTGTTAATTTCTCTTTCAGTATATTAATTTTACACGATAAATTTAATTATAGTCGAAGGAAATTGAATTTCTACTTTTTGAAAAATTAAAAGTCATGGACAAAGTGCTTATATTATTACCATTACCATTTCCATTCCAAAATCCATATCACAGGACACTAGACATATGCCCTTGAAGCTGGAGATGTAGTTCTATAGCAGAAAGATGTCCCAGTAATTTGGAAATTTGACATGAATCTCATTTCAATCTAAAAAATATACATTGTAAAATCGTATACATTATGAATAATACAGCAGTTTACATACATGCTCAAGATAGGTACTATCTCAAATGATCCAATTGTACAGTTGCAGGGCTTTGTGTGTATGTTATCCTGATGCAAAAGGCTTCAATTTGGTATGCTTTCTGATATCCAAGAGGCTTCCCTTTAGTAGTGGAACAAGAAGTTCTTCAATATATTAGGCCACCAATCTACATGAATTCACAAAACCATATATTCCTATCTGCACTTGACACTGCTTTTGGAGTAGCATCAAAGATTTCACTTTGAATCCACAAGTGTGAGAATGCAACACATGTTTAGTAGCCACAGTTAGGCTTCCAGAAAAAGACTTGGATCTGTTCAGCACCATTTGGCTTCTTCTATTGGCAGTGCTCGACCCATTTTGGTTGCTTACTTTCAGGAGGCTTGACAGAGAACCATTTGATTTCTCGTTAGGATAAACTCGTTCAAAGTTATCTTCTAGTTGCTTATCCTCCACAGCATTCAAGATTTCCCTCTCATCATGTTCCACATCATCTGAGATTTTCTTGGCCTCGTTAAGGAAACCAATAGCCCGCCATGCATCTGCAACAAGCTGAAGAGTATTCTTCGTGGGGGACACTCCCATCTCTTCCATAATTTGCAGGAACTCTTCAGCTTTCCACGGTTGTTTTGCTTCTCCGTAACCCCATATGAGGGTCTCAAAGGTTATCAAGTTGGGAGATACATCAATTTTGGACATCCTTTCGAATACCCTCAGAGCATACTCCATTTGTCCAGCACTGCACCATCCACTGATGATTGTTGTGAACATTACAACATTTGGATGTACACCTGATGAAGCCATAACGTTCAAGAGTGCTTCTGCTTTTTCAGGTGCTCCAGCACGCACATAACCTTTAGCAAGAATGCTGAATGCGTGGCTATCAGGTTCTATACCAGCCTTAATCATGTCATCAAATATTTCTTGGCATTTGTCCATAAGTCCAGCTGAACTCCATGCATTCATGATAGTACTAAATGTTATCACATCCGGTTTCACCCCAAACTCTTCCATCAATGTAAGTGTCTGCACTTAATCGATGAGTAAGAAACATGTCATGTTCAGAATGATGCAACACTATTTCTTGAGGCTACAGTAAATAAAGACAACAGTGACTTTCACCCTTTTTACTATGCTTGGTAAAAAGGGGTCTTTACTCTTTATAGGTCAAAACTAATACCAATATATGTGAAACTTGCACATCTTTAATTACCAATATGTACACAAAAAGATAACCAATAATGGTCCAGTAAAAAGTTTTAAAAGAAACACAACTTAATGATCAGTAAATTACTGACATAATTCCAATATGGATGCATACCTCATCAACACCATTAGTATCAGTGATGTCGAGAAATCCTTTGATAAGAGAATTGAATATTACTAGATTAGGATGTACCCCAATATCCTTCATCCTGTAAACAAACCTCAATGCTTCTGTCATATTGCCCTCCTTACAGTACCCATCCACTATAATACCACATGTTCGATGATTTGGTGCCACTTTGGCATTTTGCATTTGAAAAATCATTGCTTCAGCTCTATTGGTTTCCTTGTTACGAGCATAAGCCGTTGCTATAGTATTGTAAGTGACAACATCAGGTTTTACACCAGCTGCAACCATTCTGTGAACCACATTCCAAGCTTCTGCAATTTGGTTCTTGTTACACCAAGCTCTAACCAGAATATTATATGTTCTGTCATTAGGTTTTACATTTTCTTCAAGAGACATGATTTCCAACACCTTCAGAGATTCTTCAGGCTTACCAATGATGCCAAACCCTTTAATCAATGTATTAAAAGTGCTGGCTGTGGGCTTACATCCTTTCTCCCTCATTTTCTGGAACACTTTCATTGCCTCCTTAACATTTCCAGATTCAGAAAAAGCATTGATCATGGCATTGAAGAATATGGCATCAGGTTTCAGTCCATTTTGCTCCAATTTAGAAAGAAGTAACGGAATGGACTTGAAACGTTTCTGGAGTGTCAAGGCAGCCAAAACTGTTGTATATGTCACAAGACTTGGCCGATGTCCTTCTTCTGCAAGACCTTTGAAAATTGAGTGGACCTCTTGTGGTTTTTTTCGCTCAATCAAAATATTCATCAGCTTTGTTCTTGAACGAACAATTTGGCAACTAGAGTTTTCCGAGCAGGCAGTGCAGCGAGATTGACGTGGAGAATTCGCCATAGCTGAAATAAGATGAGCTTGGTTTTCATGTAGATGAGACTCCTGCAGAAGTTATAAATCACTGGTCATTGAACAGTGAGCTTAAAACTATATAGAAGAAATAAGCTGGAAGCATAACCAAGATGTCATTAAAGTCCATGTAGTTGCATGCCAATACCATAGTGGAAGATGCAGAAATCTTTGACTTGCTCGAACTCGTTCCTTTGTTTTTTGTCTCAAAAATGATAGGCTTTACTACCTCTTTTCCAAATTCCCCCATACTCTGCTTCTCCAATTCTTACAAATTGACAGTAGCCTGCTGCTAATGATGATATCAATAATAATTGCTTCTATTTATCTATCCCGCAGAAGTTTACTCCTGCCTCAAGGACATCTTTCCTACATAATGGAGACTTATTGAGTTAGTATTGAATGCATAGCAGAGATTCTTGGACAAAGTAAGGGTATGAGCTGGGTGAAGTTTATGAGTCCTAGCTTTTCTAACAAGGAAATTTCTACACCATAACTATCAAAAGACAGGGATTTTAGGGGGAAGGGGGGAAGTGAAGAGTATATACGACATTGGATTTTAGGGTCTCAAGAAGTTAAAGGTTTCCAGTTTATAAGGTGCGCCACATTATATTTCAGTATTCAAACATGTCACTTGGCTAAGTTAGGACAAATCAAGTTTAAAAGCAGTCATTGGGAAGCCTTCAAGAAGGGCAGCTACCCTAACTAATGCTTGCACCTAAGCACACAGAGGTGGTGCAAAGTAATTAAGGTCATACTAGTCCTTAGTGCTTCAATGAAAAATTACGTGGCCAAATATCTCGGTCTCCACCTAACACGCGTTTTACATCTATGTACTACTCATGCTAGACGCTGAAGCACTTCGTTAATCCCAGACTCTTTAAGGAATTTGCACAGTAATATTCAGTCCAAGACTTTTAACTTTTAGTCATTCAATAGCTACCATTACATATATATCTGCATTACTTGATGGATAATTAGGAGTTAATACCAGACTTAGCAGAAAGTAACAACATAGAGGCCAAAAAAAAGGGTTCACAAGAGAGATTGCACTCCTGAACTTTAAATGCTGGTCACAAATAGAAGTGTAAGGACTTCGGACAACCACTCAAGGGGTTGTCAAGCTGATGTCTGCGCATTTAATGTCAGCAACAAATTGATGTGTGCTTATAATCAATAACTACCCCAACTTGTTTGGGACTGAGGCCTAGTTGTAATTAATAAATCAATGTATATACTTATTCCCTTTTTTTTTTGTGGATGAAGTAAAAGTTTTCATAAAAGGCATCAAGAAGATGCAGTAAATCAACTGTGAGACGCTAAGAACCCAAAAATGGAAAACGCCATGTCCTCTCCCCCCTTTCCCAGGGTCTCAACATGTAGTGTCAATTGCTTTATGGTAATGTATGAGGAGAGAACACTAACTCAAGGATCATATAAGAGAAAAAATAAATAAACATAAACTAGCAAATGATTAAACAAATCCAAGAACTTGAGTACTCTTTGAACCACTTGGCTGAAGTTTTCATGAACTCAGAAACTAAAGAGAGCACAATGATCCATAAGTTTAACAGCATAATTGAAAATTCCATTCTCATGATCAGAATTCTAAATGGTTATAAACTTCTAGTTCTTTCATTCACTTATGTTATTGTTACTACTGAGTTAAAGTGCTTAAAAATCTAAACATTTCAGTCAACTCCTCAAAACAACCACAAGAAAGCCTTAATTATAAGCAGTGAAGCCAAGAAAACAAGATCATAAAAGAGCAAACAATTACCATTATACAGATTAAGCTAATTCACTAGCAGAAAAAAAGCAAAAACTTTAGTAAAAGGTCCTCTAGGGGATGTTTGGGGGGGGGGGGGGGGGTGGTACCTGTTGAGTGTTAGAAGAGAAAAAGAGTTGCATGGTTGCAGAGTTAGAATGTGCATGTAAGACATGAGATGATTGTTGGGTAGTGGCATTTGTTGGTGTCATCTTATCCACAAATTTTATCAGAAATCACAAACAAAGGCTTCAGATTTCTTCTTCAAATTGAATCTTGAGGCTGGCAGTTAAATGGACAGTTAATTTTACAAACTTCAATATTTGTGGCTCTATATTTCTCCACGTCATTTAACTTTTAGTTTCTTCTGTTTCCTTTTATTTTCTTTTTTCTCAGGCCATCTTTTACACACTTGGAAGTTGGAACTAAAGTTAGACTACAAGACTTTGCAACTACTTTCTACCTCCTAATTCTTCTTTCACTTCTACATCACCTTAAAATTTGGGAACCATATTCAAAATTTTAGTCCAATTTCTTTCTTTGAGGTAAACTTGACGAATTTTCAATCTCAAATTAAACATAACATTAACTATATTCTGAAAATTAAATCTTAATATAAAACTATACAAAAAATATACTGAGTTACACTGCTTGTATTTTCAATTGACAATATATTAGGAAATCTCTGTTAGAGTTTTTAGATGCACAAAGCATCTCGTGTTCATGGAAGATATATATGCAACTTGCTCTGATGCTGACTGTTTTTCGCTCATATGCAAAACTATATTAATCTAAATAAAGAGAATTCAATAAAATAGAACTAAAATGTAGCTAACTCTTTTCTATCTTTCCTTTACTAATTGAACAGTCTTACCTTGAACAAACACAATTTATAACATCAAAAATGTAGCACGACGCATAAAGTATCCTCATTCACGTAGAGTCCAGGAAAGGCAGCACCCAAGAGGTGTGATTGTTTAGAATTTTGTAGGAAACTTGTGGATCGTAGAAAAATATTTTTTATATTATCATGAAAAATGGCTAAACTTTTTGGGACACTTTAACTATCCATTCGTCATGGAGTACTCATCATATTGTATCCGCATTCATAAGACTCATGTCCTTTGGTTCGAAAACAAGTTAAGCAGGTATTAACAATGCGTGTATTAATTATAGAGGGATTAGTTATACAAATATTAATTATGCGAATATTAGTTATGTAGAGATTAAATAAAGTAAAGATTGTAATACATTAATTATTTGTTGTTCAATCACTGATATATCACAAATTAATATACAATGTATAATTTAAATACTTGTTTATTGTTAAAACAAATTATAGAAAAATAATCCTACCCTAATGAGGGTTAGTTTTGTTATTTTAGAATTTTCATGCAGGTATTGCTAATACCCGTATTATTATTCCACCTTGTATCTCACGTATGTATTAGTATGAAGCAATGTACGTACTTATGCAAGGTTTTATGCAAATATCCAAGTGATCAACCAAACAATGTACTACTCTCTCCATTCCTTATTCGTTTGTTCCAAAAAGAATGACAGCATTCTAATTTGGTTATAATTTAACTTCAAAATTACAGTTTCGCTATTACTGAAATGATTTACAACCACACAAATATTTTTGACTTATTTTACACCACAAGTTTCAAAAGTCTTTCTTTATTTCTTAAATTTTGTGTCGGGTCAAACTATGACACATAAAATGGAACGAAGGATTAATTAGTGCTGAATTTAACGTGGGTATTCTGATCTCAACCAGTACATCACCAGGTTGAGGGAGAAGAAAAGTTAGATATTTGCAAGTAAAGATGTTAAGGCCGTGGAAATGGTACCAGAACTGCTTAGCTGTTCATCCACTTAAGACTCAAGTCATTACCTCTGGCTTCTTGTGGGGTTTTGGTGATGTTGTTGCCCAATCCATTACTCACTACTCCACTTCCAAGAAACGACTAGCTATCTCTGCGACTGTGAGTAATCTACACAAACAGTTGAATTATTACTAGCATTTAGCTTCCTTTCTCCTATAAGTGTGTCTATGAGCTTAATTAAGTGATGAAAACTGTTTCTTGAGTTTCATTTATGTCATGTCTTTGGATTGGAATGTATGTGGATTATTTGTTCAAAGTTTCTTATCGACATGTGAAAACTTCAAAAAAAGGGTCTTTCAAGAATTAATTTTCCACCCATGTTCAAGTCCTACCAAAATGTATAAGCTAGGACCTGATTTTGGGCTGTTCAGGTAATTTGAACACCTTGTGCCACTGGGCTAGCGCCATGAGTTGTGTCAAGGGTGTTCATATTTAGTTATAAATAATAAATTTTAGTCTATCTATACGGTATAATTTTTTGGCGAAGGTGTTCGCCTGACCAACATTCCACCAAGGTGGCTCCGCCACGACACTGTCCCATGCTACCTGCATTGGTAATCTGCAGATCCTTTCTGTAGAAGTTTCAGAGAATTGAGACATCTATTATTTGAATGTGTGTCTTGTTTATTCTGTTATTGGTGAGCTACTCTTTGTCTCCTTTTACCCTTTACACTTTGAGTAGCTTAACATATTAGGAATTCAACAGCAATCAGCTTAGCGCCTATGAACTTCATGAATCTCTTTTCATGGACCTTGCCAACATCTAAATAATGACTTTCTAATCCTGAATTTGCCTTCCATGGTCACCAATACAGTTCCATTAGATTGCTGAGTTAGATGCTATTTAGAGTTGGTATTTCTAGTTAAGTTGGGAGGAAGGCTTTGGGCAAAGCAACTCTTACTTCAGCTCCAGCGCTGGAAGTCTATTACTAATCCTTAGGGGTTTCAGAAGAGCAATCATTATAAGAAGCATTATAGTAAAGTAATAGTCATGGCATAATGTAGGCCTCAGAATGCTTCTTAGATTTTCAAGGCATGTCGAATTTCAAGTTTTAACTTTGTAAATGAATCATAAGAATAACTTTGAAGTAGGTGCAGTGAGGTTTTGCTTTATCTTTTCAATGTCTAGTTGTCCGCAGATGTGCGTGTGCATGTTTTGGGAGTGGGGATATTATGATCTGCTGATGTTGCCTTAGATATCTCGTCTTATCCAACACCTCTTTGAAATGTTTCAGGGTGGTAAGGAAGAACTTATAATTGACTGGAAGCGAGTTGCTATCACAAGTATGTTTGGTGTTGGGTTTGTTGGCCCTTTTGGCCATTTTTGGTAAGTATATGTCTCCGCTTCTGATTCCTTTTCATTCATTTGCTAAATATTTCCTGTTGATGACGAAATGCCTTTTCATGGTACTTCTTTCAAGACTTGCACCTTGGCTAAAAAATTGTTAGAGTATATCTTTGTTTGTCATGAAAAATTGTCCTTCAGGCTGCCTTTCTGTACCTGTTAGCTTCCACTTTATCAATCTTCCCCACCGCCCGCACCCTCAATATGCTTTATGTTGAAAAAAACTCGAGTTATTCAAGTGTATCAAAACATATGGGCTTTTGTACATTCGTATCATGCATTCATGTGAACACTGGCAGTAGATTAGCCTTATATTTTCAAAGTTTAGAGATGCAGGTATTGATACAACTTTTTGTTGCAGGTATGAAGGCTTGGACCAATTTATTAAACTCAAACTTCAACTACAGGCAAAATCAGCACGGTTTATTGCTACTAAAGTTGCAATGGATGTTCTTTTATTCGGGCCTCTTCATTTGCTTACGTTCTTCACATACATGGGGTTTTCAAGTGGCAAAAGTGCTAGCCAAGTTAAAGAGAGTATAAAGAAGGATTTCTTTCCGGCCTTGCTTCTAGAGAGTGGAGTATGGTCGATGGTTCAAGCTGCAAATTTCAGATATCTTCCTGTTAGGTACCAACTTCTTTATGTCAATGTGTTTTGCTTGCTGGATAGTGCTTTCTTGTCGTGGTACGAACAGCAGAAGGACGCAGCATGGAAGCAAAAGTTCGCTACATTTTCCCTCCTAAAGAAACCAGAAGCCCGAGTACAATGATGGTCTTCTCGAGTTGCATATTTTCTCCTCATTCAGTTTTGATGGGTTCAAGTGGCAACTTTATTAACTCCAAGAATTTTATTACCACATTATGTCTATGAACTTTCAGTTCTTTCTCTATCGGTTAAGGATTAGCAACCTGGTCATGATTTTTATGACTTCTAAAATCAGCTGAACTGATAGTTACTTTCAGAGGTGAGAGCATTTATGTATTCAAGCAGTGCTTGGAAAAACTACTATTAAAGCCATCTCTAGTTGAAGTGGTAAATGAACGAATGGTTCCTTTTGAGGACCAGGCCTTTGCATTCTTCTCTAAAATCTGATACTTCAGTATTTATTAGGCTTCAGAGCATATAATATACAAGAAAATCAGTAACAGATGAAAAGATTACTGCACTAGTGCCATTCTTTTTACTTGATTCATCATAGAAAAGGAAATGTACCATTTGACTATTGCCAGTTTGCCACCATCAGTTGTATCATCTTGTATTCTTGTACCCTAAAACAACTAATGGACTATTCTCAGGGTTAGGAGGACATGTCTGGCATAGCAAAACCAAATTAATTAGAAAAATGAACTGATGACAAGTAAATTCTTAATGACCAAATCACTCAAATTTTCAATTCAAGCACTTGAGTTATGAATTAAAGAAGGTCCTAATTCCTTAAAATCTACAGTCTACCTATGTGGCATGGCAACCAATGGAGATTAAAATTGGACAGCTTAAAGATGCAAGCTAATTTAGAGAAATAAAACACAATATATAGAGCTGATGGAGTGAGCTTATGTTTAACAGAGGTGCTCTAAGAAGAGAATAATTATTATGAAACCAACTGGTGTGTATCTATCCACTATCCCCTGACAACCCTTTATTTTCTATGTTCATTTTCTGCAAATGACACTTGCACCGTGCTTCCTGGTTTGTTGTGTGCCATTGTAATTAGGTGCAAGAGGGTATTTCGTGTCAAACCGAATTTTGATGACTCTCAAGACTGGGCAATCAGAAATCAGCCTAATGTTATAAATTTCAATCCTTTTCATGGATCAGCTGAAGTTTTTTCCACCATTTTTAGATGAACCTGTCTCTGATTAAACTTTGTTCCACTGTGATTCCGTGTTTAAACTTAATGAAATGTTTCACCTGAACTCGACGTTTTAGAATTATTTCACTTTTTCATAACCATCTAGTTTCCGCAAGTCCAGAAACAAAGATTGTTGTAAAGACAATTTATCTCAATGTACTTTAAAAAAATGTACTCCTTCCGGTCTATATTATTTGATTTTTTGGTTGTTTCACGTAGATTAAGAAATTCACCTTTTAACATTAATTTAAAAGATCATTTACGAAATTAACCTTTGTCTCTTTTAAATTTACTTATAAAAATTTGTGAGGACTTTTAAAAAATGTATTTAGATCATTTATTGATAAGGGTATACAAAAACTATCTAAAAGCTTCTTGAACTTTGACAAATCAATTATTTTGGATCAAGGATAAAAGGCCAAAAAATCAAATAAAGTGGACCGGAGGGAGTGTAGTTCTTGCTTTATCAAAATTGCAAAAGCAATATAATAAAGTTATGGAATCCAATCTTATAGCATACGTCCAAATCCAGCCAGTTAGGAACATATTCAATGGATTGATTGGATGAGGTTGGAGTGGAATATTACAACCCTTCAGATTTATGCATATCTACCTACAAAACAAAGGTTTGCAGATAAGCCATGTGGTCTCGCTGCAACAATCATTTGACATGCCGGCGTGAGCTTAGCCTCGTAATAACGCCAAGTTTTTCGTCACATGGTTCCATGCTTTCTTACATGTGCCAAAAGATTGGCTGTCAGCACCTACTGCTGACTTTTTTCCTTTTTATTGTCGAAAGATGTTTGGGGTCTAGCTAATTCGAACTCGTGCTGAAAATCACTAGGAAAGTAAAGTGGGTCCGACTTATTTGGATTCGTGCTGGAAGGTATCACTTTGAGAGTAGAGTGAACCTACAAAGGCAACTCTACCTACTGCAGAATGCTTGACTCAAAATATTAGGCTTGCACTATGCAAAAGTCAGCAGTAGGTGCTGACAGCCTGGATTCAAGGAGAAAGAATTCAAGTCCAAAAGAAGAACCAAGGCAAGAAGTATATGAACAACCAAACGTTAGTATCATTGAATTAAAGAATCAACAGCATAACTCATCTCTGTTGTATAAGCCACTATAAATACAATGTGGAAGATGACTCTTCAAACTTAAAGAAAAGAAAGAAAACAAAAATTGAAGAAATAATCCCTATGCTAACCAAGTAAAATCAAGCCATTGTTGCAACTGTAGAGGCAATCATACGCTAAAGAATAAGAATCAGCTGAAGAGATTTTATACAGAAATGCAAATCTTGCGTCAAGAACTCCCACTAAAAGCCTTTAGATCCACTGAAACCTCTACTGTCCTTCGTCTTACCCATTTCCATTTCTCTGGTCTGTTGGCCTTCACTACTTGATCCAGAGGGATACAAGCCATACTCACTTGTTGGATTACTGTACTGGCCAGTGCTGCCATATTCCTGGCTTGCTAGTGCCATTTTCCTGAATTTCTTCATGTCTTCGTTATATTGAGAAGCATCATAATCTGAACTTCCATGTGAACTATATACTGTGCTGTGCCCAGGTCTAATCCCTTCATTAAGATCGGACAATGACACATCTCCTTCCAGAGCTCTAACAACCTGCTCATTTTCAAAACAATAACTCAAGCTTAGCAATCTGCATGTGGACTAGGACAGCGGCTCAAATGTCAACATACAACTATGTATTATGTTAAGCCTGCATGGTACTTTTAAACAGTGAAAATTCCTCGCTGTCCATGAGTTTGGAGCATAAAGATTTACTCAATATTTCATAAAATGCACAAAGTTTCAGCGCCTGTTAAACTACTGAAAACAACTCTTTCTGAAAAGATTGTCACCTGACTCATCCGCGGTCGACGCCTTGCTGAATGACGCACACAAGCAGCAGCACAAGCAACCATGCGGCCCACCTCATTATGGTTATAATCATTTCCTAAACGCCGATCAATTAGGCCATCAAAATTCTCTTCTTCAAGAGCTCGTGTAAGCTGAGGCCTTGCCTGAAACAGACCGCAGGTAACTAAAATCAGCTATCATAAATGCAGAACCAATGGAAATATGTTTACTTTGTGTTACTACTCACCCAGTCGACTAAACTGTCATCCATGTACGTTTCACTAGAGTCAACAGGCCGACGTCCAGTGATCAACTCTAAAAGCATTACTCCATAGGAAAATACATCAGACTTTTCAGTAAGTTTTCCTGAAGAAGCATATTCCGGAGCCAAATACCTACGATCAACATGAAAGAAAAAAGATAAGATTAGGTTCACTAAAGCAACTACAATTCTAATGTGAACAGAAGCAACCAAGCTAAACCAAGGATATTATCAACCAAGTTTTACAACAAGAAAACAGATACTGAGAAAAGTATTAAATTAAGAAAGAATTGAAGCATCACCACCAGTTTTACCACAACAAAACAGAAACTGAGAAATGTACTAAATTACAAAAGAATTGAAGTATTACCCAAAAGTTCCCATCACTCTTGTAGAGACATGAGTATTAACATCAGAGGTTAACTTCGCAAGTCCAAAATCGGCAACCTGGGAATGGAGAGAGATATATTTGTCACATAGAATACTCTGCACATCATTACAAGTTTCTCTTATGAAGGAACTCCCACATTGTTTAACTTGACCATTCCTTCTTTATTATTCCTTCATCATTTTGTACGTGAAAATTCGGCGGTTCAGTATTTTTATTGTAGCTTCGAGTAATTAGAAAAACTAAATTAATGCCTGACACTAACAAAATTAATTAACCAGATATTTTATAATGGAGGTAGTAAGAACTAAAAGTTCTTGTTTCTAGGCTGCATGCATAACTGGCAGAGCTTCATGTGTGTGTAACAGATGAAAAACAACCATTGAAGAAGAAAAGAGGAGGCAAATCTCAATTCTCCCTAAATATCCAAACCTTACTGTGAATAACGAATAAGACCTTTACCTTAGCCTCAAAGTTAAAGTCAATAAGTATATTTGCTGCCTTGATATCACGATGAATGATTTTAGGTTGACCTGTGTAAAAGAAAATAATTAGTTTAATAGAGGGAACTGTTTTGAATAAAGGACAAGAAAATTTTCCAACATAATTTTAACATTGGATATCTGTAAGAAGGAGACAGCAGAAAAGAAAAACATACAGTCTTCATGCAGATAGGACAGTCCTTTGGCAGACCCCAGAGCAATCTTCAGTCGTATGGACCAATCCAATGGTGGCCTTCCCTTTCCTGGAATATTTGAGTCTTTGTAAGCAGATTGGACCAAGAATTTCAAGGTGAGTGCAATTTAATGGCAGTGTATATTTTTTGATGGTTAAGGAAGCAAACTGAATGTACCATGCAAGTGGAATTCCATGGTGTTATTTGGAACAAACTCGTAGACGAGCAGTCTCTGAGACCCAGTCATGCAGTATCCAACCAGAGAAACGAGATGTTTGTGATGTACTCGGCTAATGATCTCAACCTCCGCTTGGAATTCACGCTCACCCTGTCCACTTCCGGCCTTTAGCTGTTTGACTGCAACCTCTTTGCCATTAGGAAGGACCCCTCTATGCACATAGCCGAAACCACCAGATCCAAGAAGGTTAGCATTTGAGAAGCCATCAGTTGCCCTTACCAATTCCTCATACGTGAATGAGCTCTTTGAAAATCCTAATACCAGGCTAGGAGAAGGTGGTGGAAGTGGAATTTCAAACCCAGAATAAGTGGACGAAGCTCCACTACTGCTCATGTAAGGTGGAGGTGGTGGAGGAGGTTGAGGTGAAGGAGCACGTATGGGAGAGTGTGGAGGCCGTGAAGCACCTGCTGGTGGAGGAGATGGTTTTGGTGGAATCGAAACAACATGATCCGCAGGTGGTGGAGCGCTATGTTGCCAATGGTGCACAGGGTCACCGTAAGGGTCAGCTGGCAAATAACATTAACAATTGTCATGGGTATAGAACGGTCTTAGGGACCTGATGACTGACGACAGAGTATGTGACAATGCTACTTAATTCACCTTTCCATATTCAGGTACTCAATATATAAATAAACAGTTATTTTTATGACTAAAAATTAGCTTAAGCTTTCTACGAAGCATGTTTGATAGTATAACAATGACAAGTTATCTGAAGCTTCTCAACGATCTCATCATACAAATGCTTTTGTTGCTTACACACTTAAAAAAATGTCATATCTACAGCAAGAGTTGTGTTTAAGATTAGTGGAACTTGAATTGGATGTAGCCATTACCACAAAATTTACAAGTTGGAAATAGTAAACTAGGGCAGGGTCAAGTTCATACCATGCAGGAACAAATCTCAAGACCACCAAAAACAACAAAAAATTCCAGTGGGCAGCGTATGAGTGGGAACATTGTATTTTGACTACATTATCATTATAATTGATAATTGCTCCACATTCAGTATTGTGAGAGGAAAAAAAATCAAAGGTCATTAGTTTAGAATATGTCATCGTTCACCGTGCTTAAATAGTAACATTTTTTTACTCTAACAAAGAGACAGATATTTGATGAAAAGTCAACAAGCTCCTTAAATTATCTTCCCATATTGGATGCCATGGATCTATCAACTGGGGTAAAAAAATGCCAACTTTAGCAAGAAAGGGTAAACATTTGATGAAATAATATAATCTGGTCCTATCTGTGCTTCTGCAGGAAAATAAAGCCTTGAATCTCTGGCACCAACTAACATGGGTGCATTAGCTTTGCAGATAAAATAAAGGAAAATAAAGACAAAAGGCCTTCAATCTCTATGCATATTTTACTGAAATTAAAAAATAATTACTATTATGATAATGACAATTTAAAATAACCACAAGACTAAATGATGCCAACACAAAAATAATACTCTTCCCTCGTCCCAGTTATGTGACACATTTCGTATTTCAAGAGTCAAAACTTCTTAATTTTAACCGTGAATTCAGACATAAAATCTTTAATATAATGAACTATGCAACATTAAACTACCTTTACCACTCAACAACAACAACAACATACTCAATCCAACAAGTGAGTCTAGGAGGGTGAAATGTAGGCGGACCTTACCCACCAAGGTGGAAAGGCTGTTTCTGATATGACGAATCTGAAAGTTCTTGAAAATGAATAAAGATGCAAACTTTGAATAGATTGAAACAAAAAATCTTACCTTTATACCCCATTTGTTGTTGTTGTGGTGGAGGATAGTAATCAACAGGTCCATGATTTCTCCTTTTCTTTTTTCTACAACATATGAATAACAAACTCAACACTAACAATATCAAAACACCTCCTATTGCTATCCCCACCACTAGTCCCGTCGATACCCCCGACGAGGACCCATCATCTGACGGCGGAGAAGAAGACTTTGGTGTCGACGACGAACCACCACCTCCCTTACTAGGACTCGCCGGAGACCTTGGTGCAGGCGGCGAGTTCCCCTTAGACGGCGGAGAAGGAGTGGTGGAAGGTGGCGAAGGAGGGGAATTTGTTGGTGCTGGGGTTGATGGGGTTGTTGGTGGGGATGTGGAAGGGGCAGGGGTGGTGGAAGGTGATGGAGGGGTAGTGGAGGAAGTGGGTGGTGGAGTGGTGGCTGCTGGTGGTGTAGGGGTGGCAGGGGGAGGAGCTTGTACAGGAGGTGCTGGTGGAGATGCTGCAGTTGGTGGCGGAGAAGTAGTGTTAGTAGGCGGTGCTGGTGGTGATGTAGGAGCAGGAGATGCTCCCGGCGTCGGAGTAGACATTTCCCGACGACCACTTTATAAATCAAGAACCAAAAATGTGACAGATCAAGGTAATTACAAAGTTATATACTAATAAAGGATGTAACACTTTGAAGAGAGAGTATAGTGTAGTAAAGGAACAAAAGAGGAGGAAGAAGAAGAAACGTTTTGATTATACACTTTTTATTTATTAGGACTAGTAATTAATAGCTGGATAATTAAACTTATTAAACTATACTAGTATATTTTATTTTACCTTATGAGAAAGAATAACAAATTAATTGCTTTTTCTGGTCTTCAAAGCTACTGTGTTTGTATGTTTGCGCTTTCACATGGAAGGTGGGGCCCCGTCCAGATGAGAGAGAATAACCGAGTGGGACCCGCGTCTGGCCCGCGCATTCCATTTGTCGTTTCCTTTTTAGATTACTTTCATTTTTGGTACTTGTTGATTTTTAAGATATTTTTAAACATAATATACTCGAAATTTTACTAGTCATTTGGACAATTCAAGTCATAACAAGACTGTACAATTAGAGCAGGTAAAGAATCACGAGTCGTTATAGGAGTAACTCATAATCTAAAATGGTACTCCAAGTAAGGTCAAATTAAGTGGTAATGATGAAACAAAATCGGTCATTGTTTTTATTTGTACTGTTTATTTTAATGAAGGAAAAAAAAATTACTATGAACTTCTGATACGATTATTTGTGATTATGATTGTGAAAATGATCTGCAAACGCACACACCTAAGTCCTAACATTGTTTTCTTCTGGCACTGCCACCTGCTCCATAGATGACCTACCATGGTGGGAGTGGTGCACCAGCCAGAAAGCAATTACGAGAAATTAGGATGTAATTAAGCACAAGTTGCTATGTTCCTTGTTATTTGCTGCCCAAAATCTAGTAGGGAATCCTCATTATTTTTATGATAAAAAAATAATTGCCTTTTTGGCAAGTAAGAATAATCAATCATTTATTATTCAAACATATCGAAGTTTTACATTTTTTTCTATAGTTACTATACGGACGCAATCTTTATTCAATGAATTTCCTTCTTTCCCTAGCAATTAAGCGAAGATCATGCAAGTGTGAAAGAAATCGAATTAATGCATAAAGGGATATTGTACTTCAGTGTTTGCATTTTGTAATTGAGTTAACTTCTCGACACTAACAACGTATACGATTTTTAAATTTTTTAACTCTATCAGTGAAACAAAAGAAATTAGTAACTTGAAAAGTCCTGCAAACTATCCACTATGACAAGTTTATGCTAATAACATAAAAATCATTTACACTATTAGTTTCTTAAATCGTTGTGATTTCGCTTTGTGGTTAAACGATCATGTAGGTTACATCTGGCAAATTTAAACTACATCAAATCTTTCTGGTGGTTAATTGATGAAATGATTGTTTTGTCAATAGTTTGGTGCATTGATGCACAGGTTCTCTAACATTTGTTTGCTTTTGACTGCTGCATCAGCTCATTGTTGAAAAACTTTTTGAAATTTTAATAACTTCAATATTGTGATGTGAAATGTCTAACATATATAAGAGTTGATAGCTCAAAAAGTTACTCAACTTTGAGTAATTGTCTATTAAAATTATTTTTTTTTTATTTGTCGCTTAAAAATCATCTAATTAAGTCATCTTTGCTAAAAAATGACATAGCATATTTTTTTCTTATTTTTTAACCTTTTAAATATTAAATTAAACATCCTGAATAATATAATATCCAACACGCAAACACAACCTTACCCAAACCCCACCCACTTTAATAGTCATAGCTTTTTATTTATAAAAAATGAACTAAACATGATTTCTTTCATTATTCATAGAATCTCGGCATACCTAGCATATTTTTATAAATAGCTTTTCACATTCATTACTTTAGGAAAATATAGTGACTTTTGTTTGTTTGGATCCACAATATTGTCGAGAGCTTTGCTATGAAATTTTTTCATGTCGGCTTTGTTCATTTGAATTAATGTTTGCTTTGTCAACATTTTTCAAAAACTAGATCAGTGATAGATAGTCCCTGAAACATTATTCCCGAGAAACTGCCCATAAATTTTAATATAAATAAACTATTGCACTTCAAAATAACATAGCAATGCAAGTTATAAAACATCAATTGTAGGGATAAAATGGGTCCATCTCTTTGAGATTCGATGATATTTTTTACTTGATTCCTTCTCCAAAAGACTGATTTGAGGAGTGAAACTTTTTTGATGGCGCTAAGCATGAAAATAGAGATAGAAAATTATTGTTTAGTTCATTTTTTATCGTAAAAAAAAAATTATTTTGTATATATAAACCAATTAAAGTGAGTGGTGTTTGGGTTAAGGTTGTGGTTGGATGTTGAATATTATATTGTATAAGATATTTAATTTAATATTTAAAAAATTAAAAAAATATATCATATCATTTTTCAGTCAAAGATGACTTTATGTCCACCATTACTTGTCTTTCAGCTTTTCTCGTTAACAAGTAAAATAACTAAGAATATTCTCATATTTGATTCTTGTATAGGCAGACCTTTTTGCGATCTTCAATGGAAGAAATAAGGGTGATAATTTACGTTAATCGTAACTAATTCAACAGCAAAGTAATTGAGCGATAAAATGATAAAATAATTGTTCCGTGGCTAGGATTTATCCTATTTAATTATATATTTTTACACAGTGTAGTATCTTTTATTTTGAAGTTTGGCCTTCACTCTTAAGTTAAAGGCAAACAACTAGCTGGATGCCAACAGCTAACCATACATCTTAGCACTGGCGCGCTTTTCCTATTAAAAAATAATAATAATAATTGAAGGTAAAATCCACTTGAAAGTGATTTTAGAATTTTTAAACAATTAGGAGTATTAAGCACTAAATTAATTAGATATATAGTGTCACATTCGCTATTTTTTCTAGAACATTTAACGCAAGCGTTATTGTAGCCTCGTTATTATTACATTATCCAGTTATGTAAATATATATATATTATAGTAGTAGTTTGTTTTATTTGTTGCCCTTACTGCAACTATCAACGTTGTATGCAAGTTTGGACCTTTCTTAAATCTTAATAGATTTACAATTTAAGTATATACATATCGCTAGCATTGCCACCGTCATGCAGTTGTTTTTTTTGTATATTATACCAATTAAAACTTTGACTCGTGCTTAATTATTGTTGTGACAATGAAGGGAAGGGAACAAACTGAGAAGAGAGAGTATGCATCGGTGCTTTATTTTATTATATTATGTATGCATTTTATTTTTGGGAGAACCGACGAGCAAACGGAGCTGTCAGAATCCAAAATCAAATAGAGACTCGCTTATATATCATGGAACAGAATGCTTGTTAATTGTTTTGAGACTTTTGTCCGCATTTTTTTCTTTTTTGCACTATAATAAAATCAGCCATAACATGACCTAAAAGGTCAACTAACAATCTAACATGATGGCGATGCCTGGTCTGCAAATTATTTCTATCAAAAGTCAATTAGGTAAATTGAAGTTACTGATTATTTAAGCAAAAACAACAATAGGACCAGGTAGGCTTGGGCATCGAGCGAGCCGAACCTAACTGAGCTTACTATGCTACCGAGTCGAGCTTAACTGAGTTTTATATATATCATACGGAGCCGAGCCGAGCCCGACCGAGCTTTGCTAGAGTTTGACTGAGCTCGAGCCGAGCTTGAAACGATTTTATTATTTTGTGTTCCCATACTTAATAATATAGAAAATAATATTTTTAAATTTTTTCTTTTGATCATAATCATAAATAAGGATAGAAGTACTAGTTTATCAATTGTTAATTATTGCATTAAAACCTTAAATATAATATAAAGTTATAATTTTTTTTTAAGTAATCAAGCTAACCGAGTTGAATCGAGCTTATTCGAGCCGAGCCAAATTTTAAACGAGCCCGAGCCGAATCGAGCCTCTTTTCAAAATGAGCCGAGCCGAGCTCCGAGCCGACTCAGCTCTATGCCCAGGCCTCGGACCAGAACATTAATTACTGCTTTTCAGGAAGCAAATACGAATTGAATAAACATGTTAAATGCGAAAAATGCCGACCAGTAGTCAGCATTTATTTGCGAATGTGATTAAAATGGTGATGGCCTGCATGCATGGTCAACAAACACTCATGAATTGTGAAGGTCCATATTTTCAGAAGGGAAATAGAAAGATCACAGTTGGAATTAGACTTCTCTTAGGCGAAGGACTAGAATCGGAATTCTTGTGCAGTCACAGCCTTTTACTATAACAACCAAAATTTTCTTATGAAAAAATTAATTTTTCATGTTATATTCCTCTCTATTGAACAACTAACAACAATCAATTATAGAGGTATGCTCTTTGTAAAATTATATCTCTATAACAGTCTTACTCAAATATTAATTGATCTTGTCTTTAAATATGATTGTGCTAATTTTGATTGATTTTACTCTTATTGTCACGTCTTTTGTTAGTCATTTACTAAAATTTAAAGTAACTACAGCTTTAGTTAGACACGGAACCACGATTTGAAGTTTAGGCCTTAGGGGTTCGGGATTCTAGCCATCTTAATTAAGAGGTTCTAATTAATAATTTGTACTTATTGATTATTTGAATTTCTCAAGACAAACATAAGAGTTGAAAAAAAAAAAAAAAAAACTTTCTGCATGATATTTTTATATAACAGCTAAGTAAGACCTAATATCAAATGTCATTATAGGTGTATAACTATAGCAAATATCTGGACAAATACGGCCATTATGGAGAAGTTTGAAAGTGCATGTAGATTTGGTCTCAAATGCAGCTGGCAGTGTACTAGTTTCATCAAGAAAGAAATCTGTTTTCAATTATCTGGTAATCCTAATTTATTTGTTACTTGTAGGACCATTTTTCCAAAAATTAAGGTCCATTTCCCAAATGTCGCAAGTTGGTAAGATGCAGGACCAGAGATTGACATACAGCTTTGTTACCACTTCAAATTCCTTTTGTTTTTTTGTTATTATGTCATAAGTAAAAGCAGGTAAACTGCTGAAACTAACTCAGCCGGCAGCCCTCGTGCCCTTTCCGCACCAAAATTTTTCTCGTGAATCCTTTTGGCATATCTTTGTCTTTCATTCTGCATTTGTATCGGCGTGCGAAAGTAGCCTGAGAAAAGTGTAACCCACTTCTAGAAAACTAAGGAAAACAAAAAAGATACCCTACTCGTTCTAAAATAATTGTCATAGTTTGACTTGGAGTGGGGTTTAAGAAATGTGGTAAGACTTTTAAAACTTGTAGTCCAAAATAAGTCATACAAAAATATGTGGTTATAAAATATTTTAGTAAAGGTAAAGTAGTAGTTTCAACTCAAAAATATTTTCAAATTTAAAATTGTGTCGTTCTTTTTTGAACGAACTAATAAAGATAGTATGATTTGGAATGGAGGGAGTACAAGAAAACAGTATGGTCATCTGGAAAAGGTCCCTTTTTCTTACTTTTGGTAGGGGTGGGACCACTTATAAAGTGAAATGTCACATGAGATGATGCTATAGCAACTTGCAATTAACAAATGCTTGTTCTTTGTCAATAATTAGTGGCATAACGTTGGGTCACCAAAGAGGCAGCAGTTCTCGATTCTTACAGACATTGCACCCCTCAACGAGTCCTTCACGACTTTGGTCCAAGGCACAGATAAACGCGCAAAATAACTTCAACCCACAAGTACTGTTGCCACATTATGGAAGAGTGATGCCCCAATTGCAAAATTTGGAGAAGAATGTTGTGTATTTCTTCACGGATTGCATAATTCTGCAATTAAACCCCATTGTCTACTAAACTCTGTATAAAAGAATCATCTCTAAACGTAATGGTTAATGCAAGTGCAGCCAAGATTAAGCCATGCACCTCAAGACACAGTCGGGCCCCTTAAAAATTGAGTTGCTCATGAGACTGTAGCATTTTTGAATTACTACTCCCTCCGTCCCAAAATGAGTGTCTGAATTTGACTAGGCACAGAGTAAGAAAATAAAGATGACTTCTAAATACTGTGGTTTAAAATAAAAGGTGTGTATAAAGTGGGCCATAGTCTTTAAATCTTGTAGTCCAAAACAAATTTTAAATTTAAAGAGTTGCCATAAAAGAAAATAGGCACCCATTTTGAGACAAACAAAAAAAGAAAGGTAGACACTCATTTTGGGACGGAGTGAGTAATTAATATACTTTTCCAGTTGAATTGATTAATACCCTCGAAGAAACCCATATATAAAGAAGTGATGAGTTCACTTGAAAAGCCTTTGGACATAGCTGAACTGAACCATCACGTTTAGGACCATCGTGTTACACTGTTATCCCAAGTGCACAAGGTTTACAAAAATATCCATTAAAATTAAAATATTTGGGATAATTACACTAAAAGACAAGCAAAAAATGAAAATTACCAAAAATGACCCATATTTTCGAATCTTACCCGAGTTGTCACCCTTTTCCTGAAATAGCAGCCTACCGCAAGTTTATACAATTTTATATAAATTTATACACGTATATAAAATTGTATAAATCTGTATAAGTGTGTATATGCGAGTGAATAAATACCAAGGATATTTATATGATTTTTTACTTTTTTTGTGTATGTTTTTGTATTTCTCTCATTGCTACATATTTATATATGTATATTCATGTATAATTTAATTTTTAGAGGGAGATTTGTGTGTATAATTTGTCCAAAGCAATAATTTAGACGCAATAAACAACATAAATTCAGTGAAATACAAAAAAGTAATGACACCATTGGCGGGGGAAGGTGTTTGCCGGTGGCTTAGTGGCTGGGGAGGGAAAAATTTGGTAGCTACGGTGTTTTTTATGAAGGAGTGCTAAAATTTGTAATTTTAGGGATAGGTGTTATGTATGAAAAAAAAATATGGCCTTCTATTTGTAATTTGCCTATTTTTAAAAATTCTCCAAAATATTTACTCATCTTTAACTATAAATTTCATATTTACAAGCGCTACTCATAAACTATTTACATATCTTATCCATCTAGACTTGTATACTATTATTTATGCAGTATATCTTAAAGGTATACACCCATAAGGTATAACAAAAGTATATAGTAATAAATGGGTAGGTTGGATAAATACATTTAATTTCATGAGTGGTGTAATTTTTAATGGTCATAATTTGTAAATAATTTGAATTTCATGAGTATATAGTGTAAAAAACTCATTCCAGAATCATGATCACTTGCTACTCGAAATGTTGTAAAAATTTTGCCCAGAGGCCACTTTTAATACCGGTATTTAATTTGAGGCCACTATTTTTATTGGTCTTACACTAGAGGCCACTTTTGGGCCTTTACTAAATAAACATTGACTTAAGTTCTAATTATTGACTAAAGTTCAGTCCATACGGCCCCTGGACTGAAGTTCCATCTCTACGACTGAACTTCAGTCCAGGGCCTCCATCTTTAAGGACTGGACTAAACTTCAGTCAACATGGCCCTGGACTTGGACTGAAGTTCTATCTGTAAGGACCTGGACTAAAGTTCCATCTATAAGGACTGAACTTCAATCCAGGGCTCTGTACTGAAGTTCTATCTTTTAAGCGAAAGTGGTCACAAACTAAATGTTTCGTATCATGTGCTCGAAGACCAGTGGTAAAAGTGGTCTTTTGTGCACTTACCCCCAAAATGTTCCAAGTACCATATTGAGTTATATGTTGATAAAAAATCAAGCTATGCAAGTCTTTGTTAAGACAAACCACTTATACGGAGCCGAGAGAAATGAGCGATGTCTTGTTTCAAGAAATCCCGCGTTTAAAATATTTGAATAACAATAACTATTACATTGATGTTTGCAAAAGAATATCTAATACTTCATTTTTACACTTAAAAGTCTAAAGCCAAATTCCTATACATCCAATATCATTCGCTGACACGATCATGACCATTGCACAGCTGATTCTTAGAAACACACAACGGATGCAGCAGTAACAGTCATTCATCCATCCGAGTCGAACATTTCCTTATGTTGATCAATTTAGGAACTGGAGTGACATGAGTTAGCTGCGTCATACTTCAGGGGTTTTCCTATCTTTCCGACCATCGTTAAAGAATAGAAGTTAGCATTTATGTCCAGTCTATGTGCTACCTGTGCTTGATAAAATGATAAATGCACAAACTACAGAGAGTGAGAACACAGAAATCCAAGTATTCTCAGTGTACATCTCCATGGCATCTGTAAACGAAAAACGTGTTCGGCTTTCTGCCCAGTTACGGAGTCTATCTGCCTCTGCAGCATAGAGTGCTCTTCCCTGAAGATGCATAATCAACTATTAGTCAGAAACGAACTTAAACAGCCTGACAATTGGACAGAAGAAAAAGTTTTGAAACTCATCAATTAGGATATTACTGCTTGAACACAGGTGAAGACTGAACGAAATATGACATATGAATGTCAAGTAAGATGATCCAATTACTTCATATTGCCAGGCAGCTTAACAAAGACACTAAATTTCCTAATACTTGCTTTTCACAATTGGGATTAGTATCTCATGCCATTTTCCATGAGACACTAATCCACGGGCTAAAGTTTATCACACTAACAGAGGAAGCCATAAGTTCAAAGTACAGTAGCTCAGAAAGTGCTACATGCATAGTGAAATTACCTGATTATCAAACCATCGGCCTTGCCTCAACCATGCAGTTACTAAGGCAATTAAGATCCTTGGTGGAGTCAAATAATTGATGGCTTTTCCACTTCCTTTTACAACTCGCATCCTTGGTACTAAAGTTCTAGCAACTGTCTCTGGAAGTTCGCAAATGATGTTAAACATTTGTCTGTTTTGGATAGTTGACCCACTGCACATGAGGCCCATCGTTAGTGAATCTAGTTATAAATTACTTGATATGGTACTAATAAACATACAAAACAGTTTCTACCTTAAAAGTTCTGAAAAAGCGTAATATCTGCCAGAAAAAGATGGGAGAAAAGACCCAGCACTTTCTGTTTTGGAACAAAGAGGACTACTTATGCAAATCAATTATTCAGTATTCACCTTCTTCAGGACTCCATTTTGACTCCCTTTGCTAGACGAGCTTTTCATTTTCCTTTGAGATAAAGGGCAGGGTGAAGACGAAGTACGAGGCTTGACCAGAGAAACGAGAAGCTATAGGGTATGTAAATAATGGAAGAGATTTGAGTATTAAAGGGAGGCCGCTAAATTAGCCCTAATTTCACCATGGTATCAGGATTGGAGAAGGTGGTCACTATCCATTACTAAGGGTAAGATGGAATTTCAAACTTCCATCTATCCCATAAGCTCCAGAAATGAGAATCATCTCGAGGTAGGAATCTTTTTCAGTAGTCTTTCATTAAACTGAACGGAGTGGATCACTTCAGTAGTCTTTCATTAAACTGAATGGAGTAGATAACTAATACTACTTAAGAGGCAATACCAGATAGAAATTAGAATAGGACCCTGAACAAGATAGGTTATCTTTCTCCAGCAAATAAAATCATGAAAGCAATTCAGAAGACATACCTCAGAAGTAGGTCAGTTAGGACCATGCCTGGAGAGGCTGTATGCACTCCAACTTTTGACCGCTTGCATTCCTTCAAAAGAGATGATTGAAGCTGCCTGAGACCACATTTTGTAGACCCATACCTGCAGAAGAGTGAAGATGATAGCATCATATCAATATCCACCCAAATAAAGTGTCCAAATCCAATGAATAGATGGAAAAATTCTACTTCTCATAATACGATAACTTAGTAGTCAAACCACAACATTCGTGATTCACTTACACAGCTGTTAGAGGGGTACTAGATCCTCCCGAACCTGCACCATCCATGTTAAAGACATGTCCACCTTTCCTTTGGGTTCTCATGATTTGCATGGCTTCTCTAGTGCATAGTATAGAACCAACCAGGTTTGTGGAGACAATCTGTACAAAGATGATTTCGGTGAGCAACAGAGCATACACGATATTCGGAAGATTAAGTGACCCAGCATGCAAATTGATTGCGTGCAGACATCACTCACAAATATGAACTTGCCATGCATGACAAGAGGAGGAAAATTTTATGAGTAGATAAAATATAAGAAATGGAGATACCCTGTTAGAAAGATACAGAGAAACCAACAGTTAGAACGTGGGACATATGTCTGCGATCAAAGTGAATGAAGTAGCATAAAAGGTACTATATCAAATTACTGGGGGAAAGAGGGAAACATTCAGTATTTATGTGGACATTAAATCATTGATCTGCTACTATCAAATTTCTATTAGGGAAATGTCTAGAAAACGTACAGAGCTCCCCCCCCCCCCCCCCCACAACACACACAACACCCCACGCCCAAGAGGGGGAGAGGGAAAGGGAGAGAGAGACAAAGATGAGCGAAGAATGAAATTCTTGCTCGTCAATTTAATATATGCCACTGGTAGTGCTGCTGCCCTGTGTATCAACGACCAACTGCTATGACATATGCTTCCTTGAAAACGCATAGAGATGCTAGAAATGAAAGAAGTTGTAGAGCAATCAAGATAAACCTATGAAAATTGTCCACCAGATGCATACCTCTTGAATGTCTTTGTCGGTAAACTGAATCAAGGGTCGAAAACCTTTATTTGTCCCAGCATTGTTTACCTATATAAAAGTCAAACTTTTTAGGAGCATGAAATACAAAGGCTAACAAGGACAGTCTTTTTTCTTGCAAGTCCTTTGAGATGGGAAGACCCCATATATATGCTTAACTATCTTTGCGGGGTGAATAAAAGAAAATTACTAACCCAGATGTCAATGTAACCAAGTTCATCTGCAGCAAACTTGCCCAGCTTTCCCACATCAACAGGTTCAGAGACATCACATGCCATACCAACAACTTTTGCATGTGCCAGCTTTTCTCTAGCTGGGCCAGTGGCAGCATTCATAACTTGCTTCAAATTTTCCTCAAGCTCCTTGATCGTCGAATCAACAGATTCAGGGCTGCTTTCAGAAAACATGCATTAAGAAGAGGTTCTAAACTCCAATCAGACAAAATAAATGGGGTCAATAATCTTTTAGATTACCTGCGAGAGGTAACAACTACACGGTCTCCAGAAAGTAAAAATTCGCGGGCAAGAGCTTTCCCTAGTCCCCTTGTACTGCACCAAGAACAATAATTAGGTAATTATAACTATACACCAATGATAGAATCCAAAATTCGCATGCCTACGGTCTTTCTCTCCCCCTCTCTCTTTTCTTTTTTCCTTTGTGTTGTAAAATACAAGTGGAAAACAAAATGCTTAGCCAGAAGAGGAATGCAAAGAGACACCAGTCCAATGAGACAGTTGAATGAAATGTTAAACAGCACCATCCTTCAAGTATGAGGGAGATGAATTGTCACTCCATAGTATACAAGGAATGCTCTAGCAAGAATACATTGTGCCATTCGTAATTCTACAGAGCTTTGAAACCCAGATGATTAAACGAACATAAAAAGAATTTAGCAAAATCAAGTTGTCTTTAGTGCTAAATGAAGTTATAAATTTCAATAACTGTAAAGTGTCATACCTTCCGGTTATAACGACATTACGCGGGCCAGCTCGAGCAACATCATCCAAAACCAAATTGGAGCCTATCATTGTCCCAATGATGACTCCTCCAAGCCAACTATACCATATCAACTCATTCATCTGGCTATCTCCCCCTGTAACATTTACACTTAATTAGAATATGCCCTAATACCCATATTGGATGTCATCAATGTCATCTACTATCAAGTTCACAACTTCAAATTATTCCGGTGAAAGAGCACAAATTCGCTAACCTGACAACTGAAATCCAACAAACACGACAACACCGGTGCTCATCATCGTGATGATATATCTTCCAACATATAACGCCAACTGCCAACCCAAACACAGAGTATCAACATCAAAGATTTTATATGCAGCAATAGGAGCATAAGACTCCATCAACACCAAAACTTAAAAGGCTATCTCCCTTCGCTAATCCAGACCTTCTAATTTAATGTACATGAGATTGAAATACAAACTTGTTAGACTTGTTAAACAATCAATAGCACTAAAATACCATAGAGCCCTTAGACCATGGTTTTCATAACTAATGGCAAGAAATGCCAATCTTGCTAACCCTATCATAAGACCCTCACAAATTCTTTTAACAAGGATACCATGTTCACAAACTACAAATCATTATCTTAGAACATAATCACTCTAAATATCCACAAATTGGTGCTAAGTTACAGCCTTGCAGCCGTGGAATAGTCGAGGCGTGTGCAATAGCCTGAAAAAGATCCCATTTTTAGAATAAAAACATAGCCTATAGTACTAATAATCCTTAAAAAATCAATCTTTTTTACATTTCTAAAGGTACATATACACAAATCTAATCAAATTGATAAGTAACATACCAAGAATAATTTTTCCTCCAACTTCTCCATAGCTTCTCTATACTTATGTTCAGTTCTCAAACTTGGCTTTGAACAACTCCACACAGCTGATCTAATAGCACCAACTAATTTATTCACAGGTTTCTTGATTTCACTTCCCTTTACTACATATTCATCAACATCCTCTGACTTAAAACTCCTGCATGGCTGTACATTAATTCTACGTCGACCCTTTACTATTAAAGGGTCCCACCTAGTCACAACTGGTCGGAGAACTTGCCGGTGACCACTACTACGGTGGTAATAGTGGTGGCACTCTAGTGTTGACACGTGTAACTTTGCCACCATGGCCATTTAATTAGATAATAAAGTTAGGTGCACTTTTTATTTTCTTTGTACTTTGGATACTATGGTTTGTATAATTTCATGAATATGTATACAATTTTTTTGTGGATTGGATTTGAACTGTGTGACGTAAAATTTTCTGGGATTTGAGTGGAAAATATCTAGAGAAATGGAATTGATTTAGAAGATCAAAGTTAGGAAAAAATAAAGTGTGATGACCACACGTTAAAGCTACTCTTTATCTACACGACTTAAATTGTGCGTGGCATTGTGGGTCTGATTTTACGTGTCTCATTGTGCGTCAAGGTTACTAATATCTCTTTTGAGTAGTGTGAGTGTGACTTGTGCTCACTTTCTTGTCTATTTCTTTTCTTTTTGAATGAAAACTCATTTTCTTAAAATAAAATGTATATTCTTTCTACATATTACCACTCTATCCTTTTGATGTCTCAATATCTTTTCACATTTTAGAATATAATAAGTACTTTTATATATATAACTTTTTATCCGTAGAAAATGTTGAAAACAATCAATAATTTTCCATGATGTTTAAAAAAGTCAAAATGAGGCAAATGAGACGTGATGAAGTTTACTGTAAATTGAATCATGGAATAACATTGATTAGCATTACTCAAAATAGGTGGGTTGATTAAAAAAATTCAAGTAATTTGAGTACTATTAAATTAAACTGGAATAAGAAGGATAAGAAAAAGAAGTTACTAGGTAAAAGGTTCTATCAATTTCAAGAAAGCGTAGTGTTTTGACGGTTTGTTTTAAAATATCTAGCTTCCATTTTGAATGAGCTTTCTTTTTCTCAATGAAATGTATTCAGCACAATCTTAATTCTTATCGTACGGGACTGGTGATTGAAAATTTGGAAGATAGCGGATGGCACAAGTGGCACTCGGTTTTTATTGGCTTTGCTAGATTTTTTTTTTTTTTGTCTTGATTTATTAAATTTATAAACTCTGCCTATCTATTTCTCATTTGGGTGAGCGTGCACTTCACCCTCTTCATATATCACTAATGGGTCACACCAAATATGTTATTGTTGTTATTAAATCTAGGCAGAATACATATTTTATCCATCCATCTTTAACCCAAATCCCGCTGACACACCTTATTTTTACGGGTGCTATATTACACACAAAAGTTTGTAAAAATGTATCTATTACACATTATATTTATATTGACCAATTTTGCTGAATAAGGTGTATGTCACACACCAATCGAATTGCAACACGTGTCCTTAGGAAAAAAATGTTTGATATTTCCTTATTTAAAACGTTAATAATAAATATAAAAATAAAAAGAGCACCACCCCACCCCCTTGTTCAGTCATCTTCCCAATACCCCTTCTCCCCCACCTTCCTCCTCCCAACCCTCCCACAAATACCATCAGCTTCCCCCCAATTTCCAAGAATTACATGACAAACATCAAACCCATTTCAATTTCGTTGTAAATTTACAACACAACAATTTATATCTACATGATTTACTATATCTATCCGTAAAAATTTCAGCAATATTTGGAGGATATTAGGAGTATTACGGGTTTATGAAGAAGAATTTTAGAGAAGTTGGTTCTGTTTAGTTTACTAATGTAATTTTAGATTCAAATATTGCAGTAAATTTGGAAGGTTCAAGATTGCTTCTTGCAACTCTTGAGATGTCTTCAATGGCGGCTCAAGAAAAAAAAGATATTTCCTATTTGAATTTTAAAAATTGGTTCTTACATGCAGAATTGGTAAAAATTGTTACAAAGAAATTGGGTTTAGGGGTATAGGAAATAAGAAGAATCGGGGATGTAGGAGAGTTTTTGGGATGTGGTGGTGTGTTGGTGGCAGAGGGTGGTGCGATGGTGGAGAATTTTTATGGAAAATAAAGAAGATGATTAAGAACAAAGAGAAAATGGAAAAAATCGCTTAAAAATGAAATTATAACTATTCACTCACTTAATTCCGGTGTAAGTCACGTACATGACAACTCAGCAAAGTAGTGTGTAATAGATACACTTTTCTAAACTTTAATGTGTAAAAATACACCCGTAAAGAATAAGTGTGTCAGAGGGATTTGGGTCAAAGATGAATGGGTAAAACATGTATTCTGCCTTAAATCTATAAACCAAGACAAACTGAACATAGTCATTTTTTTGTTTCAAATTTTGGTTTTTTGAAGATAGCAAATAGCATGAGATGGAACATTACCATCTTCATAGATCGCACATCTTTGGAGTTTCAGTTAGAACATGCATCACATCCCTTTTCTCAGCCAATGTTTTAAAAGCCAGGCGCAAGCGAAGCATAAACCCCGAGACATAGGGCGTAAGCCTTATGGATCTTATTTTTTTAAGATCAATGTGGGTAACCAAACTTACAAATAGGTTCTATAAGAAAATTATGGGTAAACAAACTTAATTAAGAAACTGGACAGATAATTTGTAATAGGTTCTATGAAGCGAACTCCGAAAATTTTATAGTTTATTTTTTTAATTAATTTTAAATTAATAAATAGATCAATGAGCAAAAAATATATCAAAAATACATTTAAAAAATAGAAAATTAAAATAAGAAAGATGATTATAGAAATAAAATATCTAACATTTTTTACAAGTATAAGAAATTGAATAATGCTTCCATTTTTATGATATACAAATAAACAATAAGGCATTAACTTACAAATAATTATTTTTTTAAAAAAAATGTTAATATTAAAAGTGAAAATTAAAAAAAAAAAATTATTCCTATTATAATTAAAAATATTTATTCTTTGTTGATAAATATAAAATTACTTCAAAATTGCAAAATAATTGAAGTTTAACAATTTTGAGTGACAGAAATAAGACATAGCGACCAATAATAAATGATGATATAAACCTTGACTACGCATTTTCAGATTGATCATAATACAGATGATATTCATCCTCATGATATCTTAATTATGATACATGCAATATTATGTCTCGTTAATTGAGCTACACTCAATTTCTCAATTTCTATTGATGAATATAACTTATATTATTCATTTTTAAAGAAAATTGTGGGTAAACAAACTTAATTAAGAAAATTGGATAGATAATTTGTAATAGGTTCTACAAGGCGATCCCCGAACATTGAGTGTTGGGCGAGCTCTGGGCGTACCACCGGACGCTTGAGGCGTAAGCCTCACGGATCTAAGTCCCGTCCGAGAGCCTCAGAGCGTTTTGCAAGTGCCCGCCCCGAGGCGAGTCCCAAAAATGCCTTTTGAAACAGAGTTGTCAGCTAATATAATACTACTCGGGTCTAAATGCAATTGCATTAAATGATACAAAGCATGACCAAATTAACACATGTTCATGATATTCTAAATGGATTTTTACACAAATATACAAATTTTCATCCTTAATTACAAAAAAATAGCAAGATTTTTCAAATTACAAGGTATAGCAATATTTTCACTAACACAATTCAAATCACATTTCTCCAAACAAAACCTAACTTCAATCCCTACCCCCAAAATCCTTCAAAACTCCCCGCCCCCCATACCCCAAAACCACTGCCTCCCCCTTAAACCCACCTCCAACCGCCATTTTCAACCCGCAACTCCACCCCCACACCACCCGTTACCATCGCCGGCTGACGTAATCAGATTGGGAAACAGAGGCATCAGATCGAAGAAGATGGGGGACCAACAGATAAATGACAAAGAACGAGGCAGTGGGATCGGGAGGAAGCCGAGCGTGTCGCCACCGCCTGAACCGGAAATCGCAGCAACAGTAGCCCTGACAGCGGCGAATAGCAGCAGAGTCGACGGAGGAAACTTGGATTTCTAGACGAAACTCCGGTGGATTTCGCCGGAGTTGCTGCAACTATGTCTCCTCTTTATTTTCTTTTATTGTTTCAATAACAAATGACAGAAACAAACAAGGAACAAAAAAAGATGTTATGTTCATGTTACTGCTACTATGATTTTGCTCGTGGATCTGTTTCCTCGATTCTAGGTGCTGTTATTGGATATATCCATAGTATATGCTGACTCTGTTTTCTTTATTTCTGGGTTTAATATCGTGTTATTTTTTTCATTTGAGCAACTGAAACATCGTTGAAACAATTTAAAATAGCGGTTAAAACATTGTGAAACGACGTTGAAACAATATGATACAATAAAACATTGTTAAAACAACTATTGAAACAATATGATACAGTCCGAGACGGCTTTGAAACAATATGGTACAATCTGAAACGACGTTGAAACAGTATGATATGGTCTGAGACGATATTGAAACAATTTGAAATAGTTGTTGAAACAGTCTGATACGGTCTAAAACGGGAGTTGATACAGTTTAAAACAGTATGATACAGTCTGAAACAGAGTTGATACTGTCTGAAACGGGACTTGATACAGTTTAAAACAGTCTGATACAGTCTGAAAATAGAGGTGATACAGTCTGAAACGGGAGTTGATACGGTGCTGTAGAAACAGTTGAAACGGTGCAGAAACACTTAGATACGGTGCTGCAGAAACAGTTGAAACGGTGCAGAAACAATTAGATACGGTGCTGCAGAAACATTTGAAACAGGTAGAAACAGTTAGATACGGTGCTGCAGAAACAGTTGATACGGTGCAGAAACAGTTAGATACGATGCAGAAATAGTTGATACGGTGCAGAAATAGTAAGATTCAATGAGATACATTGAGGACGGATGAGGAAAAGTAAAATTGGGAAAAATGAGAGGAGTAAAAGTGAAATTGGGGGGAAATGGTGGGAGGAAAAGTAAAATTGGGGGAAATGGGAGGAGCAAAAGTGATAGTGGGGGAAATAGAATGAAGAATGTAAGGGTTTGGTATGTTATGGGAAAATATTGCTATATTTTTGCTATGTTTGTAATTATCTTGTTTTTTCCTCTATATAGGGTAATTTTACTAAAATATTGCTATATTTGGTAATTAAGCTCTAAAACGTGTACTTTTATGTAAAAAATCATATTCTAAAACCCTCCTTAAGACAATTCATACGCACATCTCGTGTTTCCTTCCTCATTAAAGAAGTATCTTTAGTGTCATAAGAATGATACCCAATTATGATCATTCCTGTTACACTCCGATCTATTATTTTTGGCATTTTGTCTATTGACCAAGTTATAACTTGTCATAAAATTTTAATTGTTTGCATGATCAGAATCGAGTTAGGACGAGTTTGAACCCGCTTTGACATACTTCACCACAAAATCTAGAATTATACAATACAAACTTATGACCTAAATGAAATTTTTGCAAATAGTTTCGAGAGACATCTCATATCATAAGTGTCTTCTCGACTAAGCCATATGCTTGGTTCTTATTTACAGAGAAATATATGGTTTTGCTGGAAACTTGGAATCTTATATAGCTAGCTTGTGTATCACTTGAAGAGATGTAGACATATTCCTAACATGGCTGGACTCTATTTGGTCGAAAATTAATTCTAGCTGTACCTAGCCAGTATTATTGAAATTCTCTAAGACGTTCCTAAATTGTGTGTGATTTTGTGGCCAACTATTGGTTAAACAGCTAATCCAGAGTAAGAGTAGGGCCATGTTATTGGTTAAATCATTTGAACATGTGATGTCTATGATTGATAAAATACGTGATAAATTAGGCATATCGCGTTTGTTTACATGATAATCATTGTTGCTGCTTCTAGTTGCAATCGGCGACTTAGAATTATTTCCTGTCCACTCACTAAAGAAGAGGAAAAATACTCCAAACAAAGCAGAAGTGTCTGGCAAATCCTGAAGCTAGTCGATATATTGTTCTTCGAGGCTTTATTTTAGTGTTTAAAAATTAGAGACGATATATAAATACCTCATAAACTTGGCCTAAGGTTCTAAATATATGTCTAAATTCAAAATGATCGATGGTCTAGTTGGGAATTGGGATACTCTAGTACTCCTATATCTCAATTTATCACTACAACCTTTGCCTCTCATTGGGAAGGACGTCGATAATTGATCTCGAGGACCGTGCTGGTAACGTAAAAGAGCAAATAATTGAGTGCAAATGAAACGTGGAAAATGTTTTTTATCTGGTGAACTCAACATATATGAACTACTCCTATATCATGTAAGTTTATCTAGGTCAGGTAATGATAAATAACTTGCATAAAAAAGATACATCATTATTTAAGTGGCAAGAAATTTATTACGCATATAACTTAACATCAAACCAATAAATATATAATTTTGGGTTTACACATAAAAAAATTAACTTAATATAAATATAATCACTCTATCATAAGAAATTAACAATATTTGATGTAAACAACCATTAAAATTTACTTTCTTGGTGTGTTTACATCATTAGGGTTACTGTTGGAATTATCTGTTAAGAGTCCACCCATAAGGGGTGCTCTTAAAGCTTATTCTGGTAAATAAATAATTACCTAGCAGAGTCACAACTACTTCATATAAGCTATAAATAAAACAGTAATACACAATGAAAAAAATGTACTTTTCTATACAGTTCTTCATCTTTCTCTCTACCAAATAACTAGGTGTTTAGACTGAGGATAAAGGAGTTGATCCGTCAAGAACGTGACAACTACCGACGGCCAGTAATTCCAGCCACGGTTCAAAATTCTACTACTTCCGCTTACGAGAACAACAAGTAAGTTCTCAGTTTATGTTTAAACAATTTATTTAGTATATATTTGTGATAAATGCATGTATGTATCCCTTCAGTTATCAATAAAAGCAAAGATTATCGTGAGTGATAAGCACTCACACTTAATCAGAAATTGATGTTCGAGCCTCAAAATTGAGTCAACATTTGATAAGTAGCGTGATATATAGCCACCATGCATATTATGTGCCTCATTTTGGAGTTATATGAATGGTTTTATTGTAGATTATAGTATTTTGATCTTATTATGGGTGTTTGAATATGTAGGAATCAAGTTGATGAAAAAACATCACACACCATTGATTTGAAGTAAAATGAAGCAAATTTGTATAAGGATCAACTAAAGAGAGGCGGTGTAGTTATGTACTAAGGTCGAATGTGGACTAGCCTTGAAAGAAATATGAAAACAAAAGTCACGCCCCAACTATCGCAAAGCTGTGGTTCAGCCGTGAAGGCAAAAGCTTAAACTAAAGCTCACGGCCTAGTCACAATATCGTTATGACATAGACATGAAAGTAAAAATCTAGGCAAAAGATGGGTGAAGGGGATTTTTGTTCTTAAGTTTTCTACGAGATATATAATTTTAACAGTAGTTACAACCCCATATTGATTTGGACAGAGGAGAGCACCATTGTGGAAGCAAGTTTGTGATCGAAAGATCATGAGGTACATCAATAGAAGACTCGAATAACTTTTTTCTAACTTTCTGATTTTTCTTGTTATGGATTTTGATTTGACAATGTTTATTGTGATTTTGAGTTTAGACATGAGTAGCTAAATATTCTATTTAGGGTTTTGAAAGAATCTATAGTTGAGTGAATTTATTCGACAACTTATCTAATTTCAAATCATTATTTATGATTTTATTTGTTTAATTATATGTTTTTGTGATTAGTTGAAGTGTCCTCAATTAGTCATGTTGTTTTACTTTCTACTACTCAGGAGAGATTATATAGTTGTTGAACAACGGCATCTCCTATTAATCGAAAGATAGTTGTGAGGATTCAAAATTGAAATTAAGAACAATGAACCTTTGTCGTGATCATTGTTGTTTGTTTGAATTATTAACTAGATTTAATTTGAACGATAATTTTACGAAGTTGTCGTACTTAATCAAAACATACCTGTAATAACTAGATAACTCACGATAACAGAGATAGAGTGTGGTAAACTATAGGTAAATCTTCCCTACAATCGGAAAAATCACTACCTTGGCCTTCTTACTCATTGATGCATCCTTCTTTTAATTTATTATATTTTCATTTTTTTCGTTATTACTTTAATTAGTAGTTTAGTCAAAAGTTCAAATAATTATTACTTTTGAAAATTGTTTGATTCAAGTTTACTTAGCATATTATTTAGTTGCAACTACATGTTGAGCTTTTTGTGAGATTTGACTATGGACATATAACTGGATTATAATTATAGTCAATCACTTATTCTTTTTAGGATGAGTTTTCGACAAGATCAACGTGCTTAATTTCAAAGTAGGACTTTTCATTGCGAATTGGTATTAATCAAGTAAAACTAATGAAAATCCTGAACCCAGATTAGATAGGGTCAAAAAAAAAAATTGTGGAATACGAAACCCTTCTTCATTAAGCATAAGAACGAAAAAGGGTCAAAAATGTAATCTTTTTTCTTTTTCCAATATAGATACTTCATTAAATACTTAGAGCAAATTTACATTGTCGTAGTAGTAGCATTAATAACAGACAGATTACCAAACATAGCTAGCTTAATCGTAGGTGAGATGAGTTATTTTTTTCATCCATCCACCTATTAAAACCAATTGACATAGACGTTATTATTTGCCTTAAAAAAGTCGTTCCTTTGACGGTGAAATGATGCTTACTCTGGTAGCCCTCATTTTTTTATTTTTTATCTTTATGTTAGCTCTCTTTTTGGTGCACTTGGATTTTGACCCAATTGCCAAATTAGATCCAACCCAGTATATATGACACATACCTCGACTCGAATAAGCCATCCGCCTCTAAAATTTTGTTCTTGCTTTTGTGACAATTGTATTCATTGTTTACCTTAAAAGTTTCGAACCAGTGAAGCATTTTAATTTTTTAATATTCTGGGTTATTGTTCCTTGAACAAATTCAAGTTTAAAACTAAAAGTTAGATTCAAATTAGTTGAGGTTGTTGTTTGGGTTTTCTTGGTATCAAAAATCTCAAAATCGATTGGGTAAAACCGTTGTTTGTACTTAGGTTGCATGTTGAGAGTTTAATATAGCTAAAATTCGAGTGGGACTATTGGGGTTGAAATCGAATTTCATCGTCGCAGAACATCAACTTCTTTAAGTTTGACACTCAATTCCTTTGATTTGTGGATGAAATATGCGAACACCAATTTTTATTTATTTTGTTGTTTAAGTTGTCGATAAATTGTTGGGATGATAGTGTTCTGAAATCATTACTAAAAAAATAAATTAGGTAAAATGTTATGAGTGAAATCTGAAAAATATTGTATGTTGAAAAGCTTTCAAAAAATTTGGAATGAGTTTACGATCATTTTATTGACAATTTGAACCAAGTCTTATTGGGGTTTGTTTATGGATTGAATTAGTTAGGTTTTTGGAAGAACAGTATGAGACTCAAGAACACAATGAACTCTTTTTTTTTTTTTTTTTTTTGAGAAGATAACATATTTAGCCAAAATTAAATATGCCCGTGCATTCAAATAGACACATGAACTCTTAAACAAAGGCAGCCAAAATTACCTATATTAATATGTTTACAAATATTATTTTCCTAAGATAGTGGAACTACAGCAAAAGAAGTTTAAATTTGTGCCTATTGTTTGGGATTATCAGCCACATTCTCTTTCTCCATTAACTGTTATCACATGATTATCACTTAAAAATTGTAAAATATATATGTTTGGCATATATTTTATGTATACATTTTCCATACATTTTTCGTATACATAAAATGCATATCTTTATTATATATTCCGCATATATTTTGTGTTTTACATTTTGCATATTTTATTGGTATTCATTCTCCGTTAATTTTTGGTATTCATTATGCACACACTTATAATTTTGTAAATACCAACTTAATTCTACCACATAAGTAATACATAGGGAATACTCACACTATATCTATTAGGGAATACTCACACCACATAGTTATTATAGATATGCAAAATATATTGCCCTTGTATCAACAAAATATTATATGTATAATAATATCAATATATTATATATTGTGATGTATCATAAATATGCAGAATATATTACAATTATATCAATAAAATATTATATGTAAAAATATTTTTGTATATTAAATTTTTTTATCATAATTATGCAGAATATATTACATTTATATCAACATAATATTTTTATATAATAATATCATTATATTATATTTTAAAGCAATGAATATGCAATACATAATTAATAAAATATGCAGAAGTATACCTTGGGATGAACATTTTATCATGCAATGCTAATTTAGATTTTGACCCAATATTTTCTCATTTAATTGAATGATTTTTAGTTAGATTTATTTCTATCAGCGTAAGAAAAGATTAAATGCTTTAATAAGCGAGATAAGATCACATCTAAATATAACTGATAGTGATTTATTCTATTCCCCCCAAAAATAGACATAAAACTGGGAAAGTGTTCAGTAAAAAAGAATGTCTATAAAAAGTAAATGACATATTGTTAAATATTTTTTTTTTTTGGTAATTATGGAACTTTTTTTAACTACCACAGTAACCGATACAAAGCTATAGCTTGGCTCATCACTGCTCAAGCTATCCTATCATCTATCTATTACATCTCTGCGCATAAAAGAGACTAAACTGCAGCTAGTACAAGTTCTTCATGTAGTCTAAGCTTCTAAGTACTAATCTACTAAACTGTCCTGGCTCTTTAGAATACAAACTATTGCATCTTCTCTTGAACTCTGGCTGGGGCTCTAATACTGCAAATAGTAGCTAATTCCTTGGCAATGGTATTGTGGTCTCTGGAGAGTCCTTCAAACTTGCGCTTGTTCCTTTCCCACCATATGGCTCCTATAAATTCTGCATATATCATCTTCAGGATTTTTGCCTTCACTGCTTTCCCCTTGGTGTTGCTTATGATCCACTCTTTGTGTTGTTCTTGATTAATGTGGCTACTCACTGATATTTGTATCCACTGCATGATCCCATGCTAAAGTGCTTGAGCATACATGCACTCCCAAAATAGGTGGTTATGTATTTCTGGTTTGTTACTGCACATAACACAACCTGTGTCTACATTCATGCCCCAGTTGGTCAATCTGTCAGTTGTCAGCAGTTTCCCTTGGCACTGCAACCACATAGTGAATACAACTTTAGGCCTTGCTGTATTACCACACATTAGATTCTTCCAAGGCACCTTTTGATGTTCACCAAGCAGCTGCAAATATATTTTCCTAATGGCACTTCTTTTTCTGTGGGTTCTCTACTTGCAGTTGGCTTAGAGTATCTCTGAGTTCCAATATCTTCCTCAACATCCAGCTAGCTTGCTGGGGAATTTTGAATTGTGTCCAATCTTGGCCTTTGATATAGTATATATGCACCCATCTTATCCACAGTTTATCTTCTTTGTTGGCTACATCCTAACATATCTTTGTTGTTGCTACCTGGCTCCACTTTTGGAGGTTGATCAAGTTCCATCCACCTACACTTCTGGGCAAACATACTCTATCCCATGCCACCAAAGTTTTTTTTGTTATTTCATTCCCTCCTGACCATAGGTAACTCCTGCATTATGCCTCCACTGTTTTTATCACTTTCTTTGGCAATATAAATATCTGACTCCAGTATGCTTGCATGCCAAACAGTACTGTTTGCACTAGTTGGCATCTTCCAGCATATGAGAGCCTCTTTGCTGTCCATGATGCTTTATTGCAACTATTTTGTCCACCAGTGGTCTCCATTGAATGGCTTTGAGCTTTTTTGTGTCAAAAGGAACTCCTAAATACTTGAATGGAAGTTCTCCTTGGCTGTATCCTACCCTATGCCTTATCTCCTGCTGGACTTGATCTGTGACACCCCCACAGTAAATGGAACTTTTAGCTAGATTAGCTTTCAGTCCTGATGCTTCAGAGAAAGTTGTGAATTTATCATGGAGAAGCTGCACTGATGTCACATCCCCTCTTGCAAAGAGTAATAGGTCATCAGCAAAGCATAGGTCAGTTATGTTCAGCTTCCTGCATTTTGGGTGATATTTGTACTCTTTGTCTTCTTTCAGCTCATTGAGATTCCTGCTCAGGTACTCCATGGCTATTGCAAATAAGAAGGGTGACATAGGGTCACCCTGTCTCAATCCCCTAGCTGCCTTAAAAGGCTCTGCAGGTTCCCCATTTATTAGGATAGAGTAACTGATTGTCTGATCACAAGCCATTACCCAGGAAGTGAATTTCTGAGGGAATCCTAAACATTCCATTACTTGCTGGAGGAAGATCTATTCGACTGAATCATAAGCCTTCTGCATGTCCACTTTAACCATGCACCTAGGAGAAACATGCTTCCTATTGTATGCTCTAACTAGCTCATGAGCTAGGATGATGTTGTCAGCAATTTTCCTTCCTGGTACAAATCCAGCCTGTGTTTCTGAAACTACATGGCTCACCACTTTCTGAATTCTAGCAGCTAGCACCTTTGCTATCAACTTGTACATGACACTGCAGCAAGCTATAGGTCTATAGTCCTTAATGGTGCCTGGATTATGAATCTTTGGGATTAGAGTGATGGCTGTACAATTGATGGGTACATACATCTCCCCTCTATTGAAAAATTCTTGTACACTTGCACATACTTCCTTTTTGATAATTCTCCAGGCTTTTTTTTGAAAAAAACTGCATTATAGCCATCTAGACTTGGAGCCTTATCATCTCCAATTGAACACAGCCCTTCATAGATTTCTTCATTTGTTACTTCCCTGCACAGTTCCACCTGTTGTCTATGATTCAGAACTGGTCCATGTTTCGTAATTTCTCTGTTCACTGCTGGTAGATGCCTGGCTGTAGAGCCCATTAGGGATTTATAGAAGGTCACCACTTCTTCTTTAATTGCTTCCTTTGTAGATAGCTTTAGCCCATTCAAGGACATCAATTATGTCATCTGATTTCTCTGAGTTTTCTCTTTCATCAAAGTTGTGAAATATTTACTATTACCATCCCCAAGCTTTATCCAGTAGGCTCTGGATTTATGTTGTAGTGCACTCTCTTCAATTAAGGACCATTTTTTCAGCTCATGTAAGCTGTTTTTCTCAGCTTCCAGCAAGCTATCAGTGCATTGTGATCTCAGTATCCTTTGCAAGGTTGCTAGCTTGATTCTTTCTTATTCAATCCTTAGTGTGATCCCTTTGAACTCTGCCTGATTCAGGTGCTTGAACTGGCTTTTCATTGCCTTTTGTCTGCTCCAGACATTCTGCATTTGCCTTTTACTATATTCACTAGCCCATTGTTGCTTTTATAATCTCCTCAAAATCTGGATGGTCAGCCCATATGTTAAAGAACCTGAAGGGGTTCTGATGTTAAGTTGTTGATGATATATGTCCAGCTTCATTGGAGCATGGTCTGAGAAGTAAGGGTCCCCATACTCAGTTTGCACATGTCCATCCTTCATCATCCAATTATCATTCCCTAGCATTCTGTCTAATCTGCTCCATATTCTATCTTCACTTGCCTGACTATTATTCCATGTGTAGTATTCACCCTTCCATGGTAGTTCAGTTAGTACTAACTGTTGGTAACATTCATAAAACTCCTTCACTTCTGTCATAGTGATAGGGTTCCCATTTATTCTATCTTGTGGATACAGAATTGCATTGAAGTCTCCTCCCATAGCCCATGGTTTGCTGCATCTTTGGCTTATGGTGTGGAGAGCATCCCATAACTTTTTTCTTTGCTCAGCTGTATTGTGACCATAGACAATGGTCAGCTCACAATCCAGCTTATGCCCTATGTCAGTGACACTGCAGTGAATATGTTGAGCTCCTCTATCCAGTACAGTAACACTATAATAGTTTGGATCCCATAGAACCCATATTCTCCCATTGCTTGCACAAGTATAATTATTCTCCATCTGCCAGTTAGTCCCCAGCTTTTTCAATGTAGCAGCAACATTGTGTTTTTTGACCTTTGTTTCTACTATCCCTACTAATTTTATTCTATTTTCTATGAGGTACTTCCTTAACTCCTTCTGCTTGTACCTCTTATTTAGTCCCCTTACATTCCATAGTAGCCAAGTCATGGTGCACTATTGGGGGTGCCTCCTTTATCAGGAGGTTCATGCTCCCTCACTTTGTGCTCTCCTATGTATAAAGCTTAGAAACCATTCCCTGTAGTCACCGTGTAGTGTTCATTTCCCATTGCTGCTTATGCTGTACTGGTGCACTTTTGTTCATCTTCTGCATTTGTATTTGCCCTTTACTTTGTTCAGATCTTACATTTTTTGTAGGGGTGCATTCTCATTGGTTCTGTCTATTGCCCTTTGTTTCCTTGTTATTTACCTGAGCCATCTGTGTTTCCTGGCTAGTCATTTCTCTGTGTTCTTCTGTTTGCTCACTTTGCTTTCCTCCAGGGATTATTCTTTTGTAATGCCATGTTTGCTTCTGCACTGGTTTCTTCTTTCTCTTTGGCTTGTCAAACTGTTTCTCCCTCTCTTCTATAATGGTGCAGTCATGTCCTATCTGCTGGCATTTTGAGCAGAATTCAGGTGCCCATTCATTCACAACAGGTTGGTTGAAATGTTTACCATAGGGATCCATTACTGCCACTTCTTTAGGTAGAGTCTTTGTGACATTAGTCTCAATCAGGATTCTAGCATAGGATATTCTCAGTTGCTTTGCAGTACACTCATCTGCAAATAATGGTTTTCCTATTACACTAGCTATCCTACTCAGTGAGTCGCAACTCCAACAGTTAAGAGGCAGGTTTGGGAACTTGATCCATAGTGGTATATCAGTAAGAAATTCAGCATTATAGTCAAACTCTGGTGTCCACTGTTTAAGAATAATAGGCATGTTTCCCATACTATAGGGTCCTGCAAATAGAATCTCCTGCATATCTGCTATACTTCTAAACTTGATGAGGTAATACCCATCTTAATGTAGATAGAGATCTGGTTGAGCAACATTCCCCCAAATTTGTGTTATATACCTCTGCATATAGTTATACCCAAGGTTTTCTCCGATTACATAAGCTACTAGAGTACTTTCCCACTTGCTATTCTCAGATTCAATCTCATCCCGTTCTAATTTCACTACATATTGTCCTTCTACTATTTATGGGGTTATGTAGGCTAGATTCATACCATTTTGTGCCGCTCGATTCCCAGTGAATAGGCTTCTCCATGTCCTTTCTGCTGCTTTCCCTCGATCCTCCACTTCCGGGTTCTTCTTTTCAGTTGTGTTTTTGCTCTAGATCTGGTTTTCCTTGTTGCATTGGGTTAGGATTTGCACCAAATGTGGTTGCTATATTGCTCGTTGGCTTCGCTTCTAGCTGTGTTTCCATCACTAGTTGCTGAATTGGGCTTAGCTTAGTGACTGATTTCGTACTCCCAGTTTGACTCTTAACTTTAGTGTACTTTCCTATTTCTGAATCCCTTGGCGACATCACTTCCGGGGTAACTAAGTGCTCCGGACTTGGTGCTCTTACTCTACTACTTACTGAGCTTCCTATTTTTGCTTGCATTATCTTCTTTGGTGGTCTCCCTCTCTTTTTCTTAGTTCCAGCCATCCACGGTGGTGCACAGTAGCTTACTCTGCGCCTTTCGCCATCGCTAGAGAGAGTTTTTAAAATGAGTACTTTTTGAGGATCGCAACTTCATATTGTTAAATGTCTATAAATCATAATAAAGGAAAAATATGTCTATTTTTTTGTAAAGGACTCTTCTAAATGTTCATACCACATAATTTTCTCTTTTTTCCAGATTTGAAATGGAGCAGATTATTTAAAAATCGGGTCCGGATTAGGAGATGGTTGAATCTCATTTGGTGAATGAGTTGGAAATTAAGTAGATAAATAAGAGAAGGTCACCTGGCTTAAGAAATACCCCAACCTGAGCCACATCAACTTTCCATCAAAGGAATGACATTTATTAACTAGAAAATATTTCATCCTATCGCACTTTATTTGTCATACTTTTTTTTAGTTTGTGTCAAAAAGATTGTCATACTTTTACATTTAGAAACAATTCCAACTTTAAATTATCTTTTTGACTCATGTATAACCACACAAATATCAATAACTTATTTTAGATCACAAAGTTCAAAAGTTATTTTTTTTATTAAATTTTGTATTAAGTTAAATTATGACGAACAAAATGAGAATGAATATTAATAGGTGAATGAATAGCAAAAATGATTGATGGCATTTTTTTTTATCATTTTCAGAAAATAGAATATTAGAATGTGAATTAGGTGTTGTATAAAATGATTGAATGGGGTACAAGCTGGAAAGGCATCGAAACAGCTGAGGACCAGCCAAGATTTGGAAACAAGGCGCGAAGCCGCAGCTCTCTTATTTCATTTTCTGCGCCATTGTGACCACAACCCCCAGGCCATATCAATCAAAAACCCAAATCCACCGACGCCCTTTAAAACTTGCTCTCTTTTCTCTTCATTCCTTTCAACCTGAGAGAGGAACCAAAAATGCAGAGATCACGGGATCAACGGTCAAGATCCTCCAAACCCACAACTATTCACGGGTTTGCTCAATCTGGGGATCTACTTTCCTTTCAGAAGCTGCTTAATGACACCCCTTCTCTTCTCAATGAACGTAATCCTGTTGTAAGATCTCTTTCTTTTATTTTATGTCTTTGTTTCTTGGTTTTCTGCATTTGAAAAAAATAAAATGTGTGGTTCTTGAAAAACCCCTATGTTATGCAATGTTCTAGGAAAATTTTAGTTTCTTGGATAATTTGTTTCAAGAATTGGTTTATGCGTGCATTTGCTTGTCCCAAAATTATGTCTTTATGGTTGGCTGATTCAGAAAAAGAAAAAAGATGGTATTTTTCACATTGGTCTGAGGTGAAAAATAGCAATATCCAAATCAACATCTGCCTTTTATGTTTTGGTAAATACATGTTAACACAAGTAGTAGTTATTTTACCTTGCAATTAGTATAGTTTTTGTTTTTTCTTCAGTTAAAATCCATGCTTTAATTTTGATTTGCGCTTAAAATCCCATGATTTTCTTTAATTTTTTTTTATTGGAGCTAGATTATCCAAGATTCTGTGAAAAACATTTTCATAAAGTTTGCTTTTATGTATGGGTGCAGATGGCGCAGACACCGCTCCATGTTGCTGCTGGTTACAACAATGTTGACATACTCAAGTTTTTGCTTGGTTGGTCTGGCCAAGAAAAGGTTGAGCTGGAAGCTAAGAATATGGTATGTGCAGCAATCTATCAACTGTTTATTCACACAGTCATTTGTAACAAAGTGGACTTTGACTCTCGTAGTATCCTTGCCTTGTGCTTCTTTTGTGTTGATGTTTTGGCCTTTGGACATTGCAGTATGGAGAGACCCCATTGCACATGGCAGCCAAGAATGGCTGTAATGAAGCTGCAAAGATGCTTCTTGCTCACGGTGCTCTTGTTGAAGCAAAAGCAAATGTGTGTATTCATACTGCTTCGGTTATGATTGAGCTTGAGCATGCTTTTCATCAATTGTTTGAATTCAAACTTTTCTTTGGCTTTCTTGCAGAATGGGATGACTCCGTTGCATCTTGCTGTATGGCACTCATTACGAGCTGAAGACTGTTCAACGGTCAAGACATTGTTGGAGCATGATGCTAATTGTAGTGCCGAAGACGATGTACTATAGATTATTATTCAATAAATGTTGAGATCCTTCTATGATCATTACTAATAGTAGGATATATGGAATGCAGGAGGGCATGACTCCAATAAATCATCTCTCTCAAGGACCTGGTAATGAAAAATTGCGTCAACTTCTCAATCGGCATCTTGAAGAACAAAGAAAGCGTAAAGCTATTGAAGCATGCAGCCAGACAAAAGCAAAAATGGATGAACTTGAAAATGAATTGTCTAAAATAGTGGGCTTAAATGAGCTTAAGCAGCAACTTCGCAAATGGGCAAAGGGGATGCTCTTGGATGAGAGGCGTCGGGCCCTAGGGCTTAAAGTTGGTGCAAGAAGACCACCCCATATGGCCTTCCTTGGGAACCCTGGTACAGGTAATCAGGGTTATGTCATTATCTTTTACAGAAAAGCATTTGAGGCATATGTTCTAAAGATTCATCAGACTGAGCAACTTGTCCATCCAACACTGCATAATGCTACGCCTCAACTATCCCATCTAGATTCTAGAAGAGGAGATAACATACTTATCAAAGAAGACAAAAGAATATCATAAAAGAAATTGATACCCTGTCACTCCTGGTTATTTACTAATGCTTTTCATTGCTGTATAGACTTGATATGTTACCTAGATGTTTTTATTGATCTGCTTATGTTTTTGATGAATATCGTCCGGCTTGATAGCTTAGGCATCTGTGACAATACTATTGCAGGGAAAACTTTGGTTGCTAGGATTCTTGGGAAGTTACTTCATATGGTTGGGATTCTTCCTACTGACAAGGTGACGGAAGTGCAGAGAACAGATCTGGTTGGTGAATTTGTTGGTCATACAGGACCAAAGACAAGGAGAAAGGTACACTTTCGTGATTCTGAAATTTTTGTACTTTTTGTTGGTATTGTGCCATATATATGGCTCATTTACGACCAAGTTCCTTGCAGATCCAAGAAGCTGAAGGGGGAATCCTTTTTGTTGATGAAGCCTATCGGTTAATCCCTATGCAGAAGTCAGACGATAAGGATTATGGTTTGGAAGCGCTAGAGGAGATAATGTCTGTCATGGACAGTGGGAAAATTGTAGTCATTTTTGCGGGCTATAGTGAACCAATGAAGCGTGTTATCTCCTCTAATGAAGGCTTTTGTAGAAGAGTTACTAAGTTCTTTCATTTCGAAGACTTTAGTTCTGATGACCTTGCTATGATTCTTCATCTTAAAATGACTTATCAAGCTGAGAGTAGCTTGTTATACGGATTCAAGTTGGATCCTTCATGTAGTATCGATGCTGTTGCAGCTCTTATCGTTGAAGAAACCACTGGAAAGCAGCGTAAGGAGATGAATGGAGGTTTAGTGGATCCAATGCTAGTTAATGCAAGAGAAAATTTGGATTTGAGGCTCAGTTTTGAATGTATAAATGCAGACGAATTACTTACAATCACTTTAGAGGATTTAAGAGCTGGTTTGCAATTGCTATCACAATGAACTGTATCAGTAGAACCACAGAAGTTATGAGTTGATTTGCTGGGGAAGGAGGAAGCCGGTGGAGATTACGACACATTTGCTTGCTGTAAGTCTCGAAAATTAGATCGTTTAATCTCAGGCATCATTTCTCCACGGATGGCTTCCTCATGAATTTTTCTGCTTCACATACTGGAAGCCTCTCATAGTTAGTTCATTGAATTTATTTACGCCTAATAAGATTCTTTACATTCTTTATTGTGCTAGTATATTCTTTATGTTCTTTGTTTATAGGTTGGCTAGGCTGTAACAAGTTATACAAAACTTGTTGTATTGGATGACGTTATAGAATTATATTACTGTATTGTTTAATGAAAACATGTAATTTTCGTACTTATATAGTCAGTTACATTTAATTGATGGTTGTCCATGAAGTTTCCAGCAGCTGGATAAACACCTAATAGCAGACTCACTTGTTCACTTTCATTTGATTCATCGTAATGTTTGCCTTTAGGCTTCAATACTTGAACTCAGGGTCGTTTGGTTATTGGGATAGGCATTATAATCCTCGAATTTATTTCGTGTTGGTTATTAGTATTATATTATTCGGGATAAAATTGATCCATCATTATGAGATTATCTTATTCTACTATAGATGGTGGAATAAGTTTTCCCAAATATTAATTCAGGGATAAAATTTATTTCAAAATCATAGTATATCCCATTTTGACAATCCTTAGGGTATCGTTTGACTGAAGTTGTGAACAAAACGTAATGTACACAAAAATGAAGTGTGGAAGTTGCTATAAACTGATGACTCAAATGAGACGCTTCAAAGCAAAGAATTTGTGGGGAAAAGAAATCAATCATTTTCATGCCGTATAATAACAAAATTAAAATATTGAATTTCCTAACGATACTAACATTGCCGTGCAAGTTTAATCTATGCTCATTACTGTGTATTATAATCAGTAGTATTTTAATTGTCAATACTAAATTACTAGAGTCTAAATGAGATGATCACATACTCCAACAATTATTATTATACAATAATTTTTTTAATCAAAACATGAGAAAAAGTGATGCTAACAATCTCTCTTTTGTCACTTTATATTGATTGAGAATCAATGAGAGAACTAAACTTAAATTCATTCCACTATACGCCGTCTTAGCACTAACAAAATTATAAGCACACTTGGTAATAACTGTGACTTGTTAAGGTTATAACGGCATATTTTGGAAAATTATATATTCTTCAGTAAATTTCATGGGAGATTATTCATGTATTGGTGAGTATTGGACCGAATACGTTGTTGTCAGGTGTTCGAATACGTGACACGATTAGATGAACAACGGAGGCAGCGCAACATGAACACAACTCAATGGGCAACCAAGGGCATCGATCCTTCAGGTCGGTACACGGACACTCACATTCTCGGGTAGTCCAAAACGAACACATCAATAGATAAGGCCGAGTTTCAACTGAAACCTTATCACGTCCAAACGACATTATCCAGCTGTTGAGAGACGTGGAAAGTAGGTAAACATGTTGTACTGGGAGTCTGGGACCCTATGCCTATATATACCCGCTCTCCCCCTCATTTTTACGCCTAGTTATTTTATACATAGAAACGTCCTCATTCTTTCATTTTATTCGTTTATTGTCATTGCAATTGCTATCGTTGTTGCTTGAATTGTTGTCAGATTTGAAGTCATTCACAGCCTACTTCAACTAGATTTATTTTACTCTTGCTTTAATCCTATTCTCGTCTTGTTATTGTTGTCAATTGCTTATTACTTATTAATAATCAATTAGTGATCACTTAACTATTGGTTAACTCTCTAAATCACGCCTAAACCTATATTAACCAAATCTTAAATCTTGATATAAACGATAATTTGTGGCCTATAAAATATACATTTTATTGTTTAATATAAATAATCAAATTTAGGACACACAATTCAGCTTTGAGTTTATTATCCAAGTATCAAAATTCTTTATTTTGTTACACAAAAGTCATCTAGCTTTATGTTATTACCCTAAAGTCACTATTTTTTGCTTTACTACAAAAAGTCAATCATTTTTGCTTCAAGTTTCAAAAAAGTAAATCTTGTAAAATACAGTTAATGTATTAACCTAGTTTACGAGTCATATTATAGACTCGACTTAATTGCCCAAATATCATTTATAAAAAGTCCATACCCTACTATTTCCATAAAAAATAGGAATTTATACACGGCTGAACTGTAGCTATATCGGTTAAATAATAAGTGCATAATTTATGTATTGTGCCTATGCCGATTATTTCTAAAAATTTCTCTAAAATTCAATAGTACTCTTCCTCTCCACACTTAGTGATGATTTTGCACATATGGAGTAAGTTTAAATGCGCGTATTAACCTGATTTAGTTAAGCAAAGGTACTTCATATTCTTCATGCGACTTTTATACAAATTTTAACAAGATTTACTTTGTGAAACTTAAAATTAAGTTGAGTGATTTTTATTTACGCAGTAGTCCACTATATAGCATAAAGGAGAAAGACTAAAGTACGATGCCTCACAAATTCTGTTTACTTAGGAGTAGGATGAGAAGCCAATCAACCAAAAGGGCAGCCCATTATGGTTAAGGCCAGGCTCCATTATGTAACGTCCACTAAGAAACGAGCCCAGTTCCCAACAAGCTTTGCCTCCCACATCGACTACTGAAAGAAGCTTTATAGGGTTTATATAGCAGAACCACAACCATAGAGTTCGTCCCTTCGGGGACATCCGATAAAATTGGAACGATACAGAGAAGATTAGCATGGCCCCTGCGCAAGGATGACACGCACAAATCGAGAAATGGTCCAAATTTTTTTTGCCATCTTTGCGCACATCCATTTACTTTCTTAATCTTGGTTTCTTTGTTTCGAATATACCCACCTCTGAATATGCGTTGTTATAGTTATTGATATGCTCAAAATTCCTTCAATTTGGTGTAACTCTTCTATTATCTCCGTGTGTTTTCCCTTTTCTAGTATGTAAGATTTTTGAATGAATAGATGCAAAGCTTTGTGCTTTAACCATATCAATCAGAGATTATGAAATCTTCAAGTGTGAAGAGTGAATATACGATTAGGAAAGTGGAAGATGAGGATGCAGCTCGGTGCACAAAGCATCCCGCAGCCGCATTATGTAGACACAACACGTACTAACACTTGGAAGAATACTGAGTTGATTAGTGTTGTTGGTGTACAACAGTACAAGGATGACTTGCACAAATAAGACATAAGACAATATTGTGCTTATACGTTTCTGCTTGAAATTTGATTGTGATTTCAAAAATTTGATGTTGTAGGTTGATTTGGTGTCAACAATACACATTGCCGAGAAAGAGTAAGTTTCGTTCCTTAGAATTCAGAATAATTGGTTGGAGATTGATGACATGGTTGTGGATTTAGTTGATTTCCTATGGGATTTAGTTCCGTATAATATATCATCCAGAACTGAAGAAGTTAAGCCTCGAGATTATGTTCCATGTTCCAATTTTTAGTACCACTTGAAGCTTGTAAATTTGCAGTTTGACATGAAACACCTAGCAAATACTTACTCCCTTCATCCCATTTTATGTGGCATAGTTTGCCTTTGCACATAGTTTAAGAAAGAACAAAAGACTTCTGAAACTTGTGGTCTAAAAGAAGTCACAGAAATTTGTGTGGCTATAAATCATTTCATTAAGGGTAAGGTAAAATGAGAAGTTTAAAGTTAAGTTATTACTCAGTATAGAAAGAAGACTTTTTTTGCCGATGGACTAAAAAAGAAAGTGTGCCACATATTTTGGGAGTTGGGAAAGAGGGAGTAGTTGTTAGTAGCAAAAGTTGCATTGTGATGCATACATGAAAGAACCTGTCATTGAACTAGAAGATGTTGTATTTAGATGCATGCTAAAATATCTAATTATAATGTTGCATTATATAATCCTACCCTGTTGGATTTCACTGGGTTTGCTGTTTTTGTAGTGTTGCATGATATAGCTGTAGAATGATTTTATGGAACTTGATAGAGTTCCCCGTTTCTATGGTTACTCGCTAATTGTAAGGAGTTGTTTTCAAAGTTTATTGTAATTGTCCCTCCACCCATCTTTTAAAGCATTTTATTTGACTGTCCTTGTCTTTCGACTGATTTTAGAAGAATTTTAGTTTATTGCTGTTGTCTTTCCACCACTTTGTTTTAGCTATGTCTTTTTTGGTCGGTATCCTGCAAAGTACCAACTTCCTAATAGAATCCACATTCCTCTAATGTGAATTCTTACATTGAAAGGATTTGAATAAGTATGCAACTGAGCTGAATAAAAGATTGAATTGGGTTTAAGGGGTGCTATGACTATGTACAGCTAGAGCTATAAGTGATCGCCTGTGAGCATCAATAGACAAGTATGCCTCGTTGCGATTTTTAAGGAGCTTAATGTCCCCAGCCTGAGTTGCACTTTTAACCTGAAAGGAAACAAGAGAAAACAGTTCATGTATTCTTGTTTGCATAAGAAGTAGTCTTGGATTTATTGTCCGACAATAAAACATCCCCCTGGCATGATTCTGGCCCACCCAAAAATCTCCCTAGACCACCCCTCCTCAACTAATCCCGTGTGCTCAAGTTTTCAACTGATGAGAAGGCTTTGATCACTTAAAAACTGCTGCAAAACTTTATTCTCCATGGATAAAAAATCCACTTCATCATTGGTCACAGATAAATCAAGTGGAAAGTTGATGAGAAAGAATGTGTTTAGTGAAAATTGAGGTTCGTAAGCAGAATATATCTAAACAAAGCCACCTTGCATTGGATATGCCAGATAATGACACTTGCTTCTCTTTATCCAAAAATAATAATAACACTTTCTTCTGAAAGACATGGAGATGTTTAGTGTAGATCTGGTGCCTTCACAAATAAGTTTGGGGTCAGTTTCCTTCATCTTACTATCTTGTAGCTTCGGTTTTCTCTCACAATCATAGATGGATGTTGCATTTGCAGCTACTTTGCAGGCTTAGAAAAGGAACTTGAATCATATGACACTGTTTTTTATGAGATGGTTGCCAGCAAAGAAAGTTTGGAGAGTAAACGAAGTGTTAGACAGAAAGTAAAAAGTTGGAATCAAGGGGATTTAGTATTCTTGGCTGCATTTCAATGGCCGATAGCTACACTTCTCACAATTGATTTCCAGCTAGATTTTCTGGATTACCAGGTGGAATTGGTACCATGCAGATCTTGATATTGAGACCTTCAAGTTACTTCAGGTACTTTATGTTCTGGACCTTGCTTGTAAATGCATCTACTTTTAAAATATCTGGTTGTATGAATTTCCTTTTTCCATTTTGATAATTGAATCTATATGAATATTTTGATATGTTTGATCTGTTCAGCATCCTCATGCTTTATTATTTTTCACCAAGATATATATGATTATATTAATGTTGCAAAATTTCCAGTATACAAGTAGTATTTCCAAAAGTAGAGAAACCGAGGCTAAAATGTGGTCCTTTACACAAGTCACCTAATCATCCATAGCACAAAGTCTTGTTTACCCCTTCAAAGGCTCTCCTATTTCTCTCCTTCCATATTGTCCCCATAAGAGCTCTGGGCGAGGGGGACGGAAACATCCCATGCCCTGTGTCTTCTCTTTCTCCTTTTAATAGCCCAGCTATTTAGGATCCTCATGCTTTGTAGCCTATTCGGGGGAAAAATATCTCCTTTCCTTCACTTACGTAATTTTGCGTCCTCTTTAAGCTAAATTACAGTTGATATATGAAGATAGCCGAATATTATCTACCGTTCATTTTTAAGGATTAGACAAACTTCCCGATTTTTCTGCTTTGTCAACAGTCATATTTCTATGTCCCTGGTCAAATTTTTTCTTGTGGAAGCAGTATTATTTCTTGGATACATGATCCAAGGATCTTACCCAGTTATATGAACCTTTCAGCTAGAAAAAAGGTGAGAGCTTCTTCGCATTTGCCTGAGATATGATCTACTAATTTAAGCCATTATGTAACCTGTAACTCAGGACGATCTTGACCCTTGGAGGTTCAAACTTCTGTGGGCTTCTCGAGTGCTACCTATGCCTCTTATTGGACTTGTTATCATTGGAAGTGTTTGTGCTGACGTGGGAAGCCAGGCTTCTGCATATCCTGAAATAGAAGCCTTGTCCAGGCTTGATTTTGGTGCTTCAATGAAGGTCTTCCTGGCAAAACGACTAACATCCAAGTAAATAGATCTCATTATTAGGTTGGAATTGTGGATTATTAAACATTTTGTAGTGTACAAGTGAAAAAGGAACTTGGTACTGGTCGATTGAGCCGTAAAAGTATGTTGGGTGCTGTTGGGTGGTTATAGGTGGGAACAGATCGGCTTGAGAACTTGCTAGTAATTGTGAAAAGAACCTGCATGCCATCCTACTCGTATGACGTTCACTTGTAAAGCACCGAATCCCAATTATATCACCTTACTGTTCAGTAAGGGACAGAACACGAGTGGAAGATGCGTAACTGTAGAGAAGTCAACCGACTTCAACCACTAACAGATTAGAGAAAAGGAAAAACTGCGAGCATTTGGCCTCTTTGCAGTCCATGAGGATGCAAACCCGTATCTAAATCTCCAGAGATGACTGCAGGAACTAAATTAGAATGTGTCTGATAATCTTCTCGATTCATGTTGATTATGTACCCGATTTTCTTTATCTGATTTTTCCTTTCGAAGTTCGTCCTGCATACTTATGTGTGTGTGTTAACCTTTTTTTAGGTGAGAGAAACAAAGCTAAAATCAAATTATGGCAATTGATACTAAAGTCCAATTAATTAACAGAAGCCGCTGCTGTAAATATCTAAAGCTGCCTCTCTCCCCTGGGCTCAATCCTTGCTATAAGAATGTACTTATGCCATTCCCTTTATACATGCAGATTCAGACAGGCAACAGTTGATGTTTAGGATATCTGTGGTCATTGGTGGCACTCAAGGGTGTGACGTAGTGGTCAATGAAGTGGAATGAGAACCATGAGGTCTCAGGTTCAAATTCCAGCGGAGACAAAAACACTAGGTCTTTCTTTCCATCTATCCAAGCTTTGGTGGATAGAATTAGAAGCGCTTCAAAGAACAATGGATGAGGGTCATAATAAAATTGCATATACGGGGGTGGACACATGCCAGACTTGGGAAGGAGTTTACGGGAAGAGTTTGACCTTTTCCCCTCCAGACTACAGTGGATTTCCACCTGGTCCATCAGGAACCGCAACATAACCACCAGTTCTCTTCCTTTCTCGAAAACAATGGAAGAAGTCTCAAGTTGGCCACTAAATCGGTATCAGCCATTAGCACTACTTATTTTTTGTTCTCTCCTGGCATTGGATCTTTGGTTTTGGAACTCTTTTTGGTACTACATCAAATAGGATATGCAATATTGCTTCAGACATTTTTCAACATGTTCATGGTGCACAGGTGATGTGATTATATTGTTGGATACAATTGGCTAAACAAAGGTGCATGCTAGTTGCAAGCCCTTGTTCAGGGTACTCAGTTTCTTCAGTGGACCTATGCTCCTATGTGCCCCTATGATGGCCATTTGTTCTTATTCTATGCTCTCTTAACATGTAAATGCGGACATCAGAACAAAAATGCAATTGAGGTTGGCATGGAAATTAGAGGTGGCGGTGTGTTTGGTATGGCCAATGTTCTCCATGATGAAATCATTTTTCAGTATCAGATTATTTTAAATCACGGAAAATGTGCTTCGACATAAATGACTTATTTCCTTGCAAATATCTTACTGTATTCCTAATATGTACGACTTGCTTCAATCAATATCTATATAATATTGTCAGTTTTTTAATGCTAAGAATACGATAAATTATTGACCTCACATCTTCTGGTACACCTTGTTGTATCATGTGTCTTGTTTTCATATTTAACTAAATTCGGGAAAATGATCCAGAAAATAGTTTCTTGAAAGAAAAATGTTCAAACACAATCTTTTTCCCAATAAATTTGTTCCTTCATATTTGCTATGCCTGTACGAGAACTTTGAATAGATACCAACTTTCAAGTAAAAATTTCGCCCAACGGCCACTTTTAACACCGATATTTGGTTTGGGGCTACTATTTTCTTGGGTCTTACACTAGAGGCTACTTTTGGGCATTTACTAAATAAATATTGACTTAAATTCTGTTCATTGACTGAAGTTCAGTCCATACGGCCGTTGAATTGAAGTTGCGTCTTTAAGGATGAACTTCAGTCCATATGGCCCTGGACTGAAGTTCCATCTTTAAAGACTGGACTGAACTTCAGTCAACATGGCCCTGGACTGAAGTTCACTCTTTAAGGACCGAACTTCAGTCAACATGGCCCGAACTTCAGTCAACATGGCCTTGGACTGAAGTTCAATCTTTAAGGACTGGACTTCAATCCGGCCTCTGAACTGAAGTTCTATCTTTTAAGCGAAAGTGGTCACAAACTAAATATTTTGATATTAATAGTCTCTGCTCAAAGACCAGTGGCAAAAGTGATCTTTAGTGCACTTGCACCAACTTTCAAATACGAGAGAAAAAGTAGATATTTTTCGGTTGTCAGCTAATCGAAACGTAGTAGCCATTGATAGCATGTACTAATTTTCATTCAACTTAATTGGATGTCATTAAATGTTAGTACTTGAAGACTTGAAGTACCCCCAAACCAACAGCCTGTCTCAAGTTTCAACTTGCATGATGTAATTTGTACATAGGATCTGTGAAGTTGATAAATTAATTAAGGTGGTCCTTCCATCTAAACACCACCCCTCCTTGACAACACCTCAGTCCAACACGCAACCCCGACCTGCCAAGAAACAAAAGAAGAAGCAAAAAGACAAGAATCATTACATTGCATAACGGACGTCTTAAGACGTGGCCATACGAGAAGATAACCGACAAAATTAACAATGCATAGAAGAGAGGACTCTGTAATCAATTTGTACTCATCTTCACAGTGAGAAAAGACGTTAGAGGTGTTCTTAGGACCTACTTTAACATGCTTTCATAGACTCAGAGAAGAAACACCACAACCCACAGACAAGGAAATTGGTAGAATTAAGAGATGCAATTTCCTCAGTAAAATATGTGCGATAATTCTTGGTTGAATGTTATTGAGCTTCTTTTAGAGTCAACTGAAACTCGTCCATGGAAGGGACCTCCAGCTATTCACCTCACCTTCCACTGTTGGTAAGTTTCCACTTATCCATATCTTCCTTCTACTTCAAATAACTTTTCTAGAAGTGACAACTGTTGGTTTTATAAATAAGGGAACACAGGATGCCAACAACTGTCGCTTTGGCCGAGTGGTTAAGGCGTGTGCCTGCTAAGTACATGGGGTTTCCCCGCGAGAGTTCGAATCTCTCAGGCGACGTTCTTTTTTTTTATGTATAATTTTTGAAAAAGATTTTAAAACAGTTACCACTAACATATTAGTTGATGTCAACTAAGTAACTAACTCAGTTTTTGATTTAGCTTTCAATTTTAGTGGCAAATGTGTAAGTAAATCAACGAAGAGTTTTTGCGAAAACAGGAAGAGGAAGTTCCCCACTCAGTACATTACAGCAGTGTATTCTGTAGGATAGCTGCTGCAACCACTTGTCCAATTGTTTCCCATCTTTCCAACAAGAGGTAGGTACCACTGCACTAGTTAGCCAAACCTTTTCATTTACTAACCTAACACTTTCATTAAATTGTCTGTACACTCTATTTTATGTTAGACGACTAAAGTTAAATTTTTCTGTCGCTCAAGAATATAAGGATTATATATCTATTTACTAAGTTGAATTGGATTAAGTTTCTTTTCAAAGGAGATCTACAATATGGCTTTCTTGTTTTACTTTGGTTAAGAACCTCCCATTCTTGATTAGGACTGTTTAGAATTTAGACTTATGTTCATTATATATTTTAGTGAATCCATGTTATAGAGGAATTATGGTGTAATCTGCTATTCGGTAAATCAATCTGAAGTTCAGGATTGAATGGCCTTCTACATAGTACTCCATTGGAAAGCCATGACTTTTAGACATTTAGTAAGGTGCCACATTTACCTTGGAAGAAATTCAAGTTCGACCTTCTAACACTGAAGCATGCTCCTAATCAAATTTAAATTGTAAAAAAATCTTTAGTGAGGTTAATTTTGTTAAATGAAAAGTCTTTATAAAGTAGTATTGTATTTCAACCAAGTAAAAGTCTTTCTAAAGTATCCATTGCGATAATTCTTACCTTTTCTTTTAGTAGAATCTTCGAAATTCTTGCTGTCAGATTTTACCATTCGAGCACACTTATAATGAGTTTACCTTAGATCCTAATTAAAAGCATCTTTTGAGATAAACCTGAAAGTTAGGAAAGGGACTAATGTTTTTTTTTATATAATAATAATAATAATAATTAATTTTTATTATTACAGTATTTATTTTATTTAATCATGATACGGTCTAACAATATATCATAAATTTTAAGCCATAAGTTTAAGATTTCCAACTCACTTAATTTGAACCTTTTTCCTTAGACTATTAGGTGGTGGATAATTTTTAGTGTGCTTGGTTTTCTAGTTGATTTTGGGAAATACAAACAAGGAAAATATTTAAGAACTAGTAGAAAAGAGATGCCAATTATAAGCAAACGAATTCCAAAGGATAATCAATTGAAAATGATATGTAACGAGACAAGATCTCAGTGAAGTATGAAATCTATGAAAAAGTCCAAGTTAATTAAGTATTTTCCAAAAATCAGAATCCTTCTTCGTCATATAGTACGTATTACTTTTACTAGCTAATAACTGCAGTGTAATTAAATAGCACACGTTTAGTGCTCAAGTATGCTTAAAAATATGCTAATGACATTTAAAGGAAAAGTGAGTCACAATAAAAGTTAGTTTGGATAGAGACATATTACAAAGGCGAAAACGCAGCTTGCGCTTCTTGCAAACAGTTTTGAAAATCCTAAACTAACGTGTCATACAATCCTACAACTTAGCGAGCCATGCAAATCTTCTCTTAATTAATCCTTTCCATATATAAATACTAATCTTTTGTTACACACATTAACAGATCTAAAGCAGAGTACTCTAGCTTTATGAATCAACATATGGATGAGAGTAAGATCAGTACTCAAGTTGAATCTCAATCTCCTAAGAAGAAGGTTCCTCTTAACAAGTATGCTCTCGGTTGTGCCCTTTTGGCTTCTACCAATTCAATCCTCTTGGGCTATGGTCAGTCTTCTTCATATTCTTTATCAACTACCCTTTAGTTTCCTCATGTGGTTCTACCATCATTAGCTTCAATATTTGTACTACATTATAGAAGAGCTTTTTATATAAGCTGAAAATATAAAGAGATGGTGTTTGGAGCTTGCAACTCATGAAAAAAGGGGTAATCTTGAATATCTTAATATCTGATTGATGTCTCATCTGCCCGTTATTTGTAATTCATAAGAATTGTATTTGTTGCTACCCCCTGGCTTTGTCCATAATGTGTGGGTTAGACACACGTCATGGATTTAGACCATGCCATAGAAAAAAGAAATGTATCTAATGCAGGTCGAGCGGTCACTTTTTATTGAAAAGCATAAGAATGATGGTTAGGGATTTGGAACGAGACTAATAAGACTGAAAGATGAATTCTTGACTAGTCCAATTCGAAAAGTTAGTGGCTGATCTTGGAATGTGTGATTTTATAATTCTGCAGATATTGGAGTGATGAGTGGAGCTGTGCTTTACATAAAGGAAGATATGAAGATCTCAAGTTCTCAAGTAGAAATCTTGGTGGGCTCATTAAATATTTGTTCCCTAATTGGATCATTTGCCTCTGGAAAGACTTCAGATTTGATTGGTAGAAGATACACAATTATCTTGGCAGCAGCTACTTTCTTGATAGGTGCACTCTTAATGGGACTGGCCCCTTCTTACGCGTTCCTCATGGCAGGCAGGGTCGTTGCCGGAATTGGCGTTGGCTATTCCCTGATGATTGCTCCGGTCTATACCGCCGAGGTATCTCCAGCCATGACGCGTGGCTTGCTAACATCACTCCCTGAAGTATTCATCACTTTTGGTATTTTACTAGGCTACATTTTCAACTTTGCACTAGCTGGCTTACCCCCCCATTACAACTGGAGGCTAATGCTGGGCCTAGCTGCAGTACCGGCTATTGGTATTGGCATTGGTGTCTTGCAAATGCCAGAATCACCACGTTGGCTTGTTATGAAAGGCCGTACTGCTGAAGCTAGAAAGGTGCTAATGAGAACATCAGAGAGTGAAGATGAAGCCAATTTGAGACTACAAGAAATAATAGATGCAGCTTCTGTTGTGGCTCCAGGCCCAAATGACAACAATGGATCAACTCCAGGTAATTGGAAAGGCCAAGGGGTATGGAAAGAACTCCTCAGGCCAAGCCGGCCGCTTCGCCGTATTCTTGTCGCTGCCATCGGTATGAACTTCTTCATGCAAGCCTCCGGCAATGACGCAGTGGTGTACTACACGCCAATGGTGTTCAAAGCCGCTGGAATCAAAAGTAAGAGAGGACTAGTAGGTGTAACTATCATCATGGGGATAGCAAAGACATCTTTTGTGATTGTATCAGCACTTTTCTTGGATAATTTTGGAAGAAGGCCCATGTTATTGTTGGGTACAGTAGGAATGGCTGTTTCTCTAGCTTGTCTTGGATTGGGCTCAACCTACCTCGCCAATTCACATCATAAACCCCCATGGGCCATTGCATTATGTGTTATTGCAGTCTGTGCTGATGTCTCATTCTTCTCAATTGGGCTTGGGCCAATCACATGGGTATATTCATCAGAAATATTTCCTATTAGGCTAAGGGCCCAAGGTTCAAGCTTGGCAGTTTCAGTGAACAGGTTGGTAAGTGGGGTGGTTTCCATGACATTTCTGACCATCTCAAACAAGATAACGTTTGGAGGAATGTTCTTTGTGCTTTGTGCAATCATGGTAATAGCAACTATTTTCTTTTATTTTTTCATTCCCGAAACTAAGGGCAAGAGCTTAGAGGACATTTGGGCAGTCTTTGAGGACAAAAAGGATAAGTCGACGAATCCTAGTCAAGCTGAAATGATTGAAAGGTAGTAGCGTAGGTTTAAGTGTAGATTTTGAATATGTCCTCAAATGCAAAATACTACTAGTAAAGGACATCATTATGGAAAAACTTAGAAAACTTTTATTAGAGCTCTTTGCGTTAGTTACCTTCCTGAAATGTTCAATGTTCAGTTCAAATATGACATTGTGCATCGCCAATTACGCAGACTAGTATTTTTTCTTTTTTCCCTTTTTCGGATGGGGTTAGATCTCTAAATTGTAAAACATGAGAGAATAGAAACGGATTAGTATGTGACTCGATAGAACGTTTAAAAATTCGCAAATTTTGTTGTATCTCAATCTTGACTTAAGATTGCAACTTAATGTCATGTTTAATTTGAATGTATTCTATATTGATCGTGGATTAACTCTTACTTTACAATGTAAGCCTATTCGCTTCCACCCCCCCCCCCCCCCAAATAAATGTACCTACTGGCCTCACCCGATTATGAGCCCGTTTGGGTGAGCTTAAAAGTGACTTATAAGCTTATAAGTCCTTTTATATATGTTTGGTAACTTAAAAATTTTTGGACTTACAAGTCATAAGTGACTTAAAAGCCACACTTTTTGACTTATAATCACTTAAAATAAGCTGCTTATAAGCCCACCCAAACAGACTTTATGTCTACTTTTCGTAGTTATATGCATTGATGTATACAAATTTTACATTATTAGTGTAACTTAATTGGTTATAATATGTTACTTCTCTTTAGTGCGTTGAACTTAAATTGGTAACTAACCTGTTATGAACGAGTGGTACCATTGAAAGATTATTTAAATCTTTTCGTATATGAAGGAGACCTATAAATATATACAAACACGTATGGCATAAACTGTGTATGTTGAAGGACATTCTGATTACCATTTGAAGAACGTACAAACACTTAATTACACAGGACAAAACTATAGTACTCCCCCGTTTCAATTATATATTTTGAATCTATAATGAGATGATTTATTTTGCTGGACTTCTCCATCCTCCTGACAACAGATTAACAAAATATCCTGAGAATTAATATTCTTGCAAAAATATGTCTAATCTAGCTGTAGTTCATAGAGATAAAACATTTTTTATGTCTTGTAATGATTTCGTTTCTCGTACAGATGAAAAAGAAAAATTTTTTACTTTCCAATCCCTCAAGAGCTTATGCTAGCAGTCCAGGAGCAGGCCGGCACAAAGCATTAGTTTTTCACGTAAGAGCTTATGCTAAAAAAAATTGCATGCTGCCAATTTTAGTTACATGGACCTTAAATATAGATTCTATTAATTTTATTCCTTGTAGTTTCTGGTACAAAAATTCAAGCCTTAACATGACCTCGACCTCATGCGGTTATCAAATGAAAACGTGAAATAATTGACAAATTAAGGACCTAAGGTAGCTAGGTAACTGCAATGACATTTAAACTCCAAATTATCTCCTGTTACTTCCCTTTAATTTCTTCTATAGGAAAATTTATTTTAATAAAATTGATGCCTTAGTTAATTGTCTGTGAAAAGTAAGTACTGGATATACTAGTTTTTGCATAAAAGTGATGAATCTATGAAAAGTTAATTAAATTACTGTTATTGCCAATACATAAGACAACATCCTAAAGGAAAAGCGAAGTTCATGCGCCAATAATAATATTTCACTACTACGTGGCAAGGCAACTACTATAAAGCTTTTTTTTTTAAATAAAATTTTCAGTGCCCATTGTGGTGACATATATACAATGCAAGAGCTAGTATCAAATCAAAAAAGGAGGAAGAAAAGTTAAAAATAAATGTCAAAGGCCATGTTTCTTCTTGGCATCGAGTTAATTTCAACTTGAGAAAGCTGAACCCAGCTTTTATGAGAAGTGTCTCTTAGCTTTTGTAATAATACTGTTGCACTACAGAAATGTGTCTCTTTGTTTTTGGAAGTTTCTATGGTTTGAAGATGCTCTTGAGAGTACAAGAGAAAAGAAGAAACGTTGTATCTTTCTCCCTCTCTCACTGTATTGTGTAAAAGTTTATGAGATTAGAGCAGTACAAGATAAACTATTTCTTGTGTTAGGAAGAAATCTGAGCAATAAGACGTTTGCATAGTGACAAATCTTCCAACATGGGGAGGTTGACTATAAAAAAGAAGTAAAAAACTCTAAGTTCATCCTAATAAGAACATGTATGAAGTGACAATATTGCCTTTGTCATATCCCACATTGAACCTCACATCAATGCAACATAGAAAGAGTGCTCGAGGGATTTCTTCTCTGAATCCGTGTAAAACAATTAAGTATAGCACCATGGAAATTTCAATGATTTGGCTATAATGGCTATTGTTATTTGGGATTTTGGCCAATATCGAAATTACTTGGTTATTGCTCCTTTTACAATACCGTTATTGGTAGTGTATAGTACCAAGTGTTCTGTGTCTCGACATTTTTAGAAGCAGCTACGGAACGTGTTAATTACTTTCTCTATTCCACAAAGAATATCTTATTTTGACATGGATTGGAGTTTAAAAATAGAAAAAAACTTTTAAAATTTGTGATAAAAAATAAGTCATAGATAAATGTGTGGCCATAAAGCATTATCTCATTAAGAGAAAAATGATAGCTCAAATTATTTTTAAATTTAGAATTATACTATTTTTTTAACGAACTAATAAAGAAATAATGACAACTCTCTTGTCCAAGTTATGAAGTAATTAGGAAGGTGACATTACATTTGGTTAAGTGCATGTGAGTTGTGGTACTCTTAGTAGCTGTTTGGGTGTAGATACTAAAAAGTTAATGAAAAAGTGTGCTTGAAATTTAGTTAAAAAATTGTACTTAAAAGTTGAAGTTATGTTTGCACATGAATTTTAATGAAAAAAGTTGAAGTCTTGTGAGTGGAAAAAATTAATTTTTTAAAAAAATTAAAAAATGGTCAAAAACACTTTTTGAATTTTCCAAAATTGTTTTTGAAAAACTCTCCAAAAACTGACAATTTTACATGGACAAACATATTTTGAAATAACATTTTGAAAAAAAAGTGAAATAACTTTCAGGGATAAACGGGCTCTTAAATAGCCAAAGATTATTTGGGTAAGGTTACAAGTTGATATGGCTAATGATGTTGGAAATACATTCCTATATTTTGACATCAATTTCTAAAGAGATTAATGTATTTAAAGTTGTTTAAGTAGTTAATTATGTCCAACACTAACTAATTATTGATATATAGTTCCTTCCCTGACTTTACTTGGAATGAAATTGGAGCAAAAAACACAAAGGTGGAAGGAAGTCAAGTTGATGCTTAGCATCCAGTTAGCCCGTAGATTTAGAAGAAGTAAAACAGTGCATCTTTGATAACGTTCTTTCCTGAAAATTAAACAAAGCCAACCTGAAAGAGAAATTCAACAAAGCAGCGCCAAAAAACCTGTGAAACTCAAGTCCATAAAAATTGTGAAAACAAATCTTCAGAAGGACATCGAGTTGGAAAACTGCAAGCTTAGTATAGGTTTTCCAATTCCAAATGTAGGAAAATTGTAATGTCTTATAAGCTCAAAGTAAATTAGATTTTTAGACATCATTCACACAATTGAAGGCTAGGAGAAATTTCGATGGGTTCCGGCCCAAGGTTCTTCTTCTTCTTCTTTCTTGCAACTTATGTTATAAAATTAACTGATGGATTTCTACCAAAACTATGTATAGCTACATTCCTTGTTCTGGGTCTAAAATTTCTATGAATGTTGATACTAAAGTTATTTTGAATTTATTAATTCATTGCTTGATTTATTTGTTCATATCCTGTACTTAATTATTTGATTGTCTGGCCAAAAATTAAATATTATCTTTAAATTTTAAATTGAATTTGAGAAAGAGAATTCTTGATTATAGTAGGATTAAATATGGAAAGTTCTTGAACTTGGGCACTAGGAAACAGATTCGCAACTAGGATGAATATACGACCTTTTGCCTTGCTTAATCATTATACATGAATTATTAATGCATTTTTGTTTAATTTCATAGGATATGAGCGTTAGATTAACTTGAACATGCGAGTAGGAAATCAGAAGATCATATGAGAAAAATTAATCTTGTCGATTAGTAATCCAAATAAATTATTTATTCAAAGTAACTGAAGGATCTCATAACCTTAGAATATTTTCTCTGATCGATATTCAATACTTTATTCGTGTGTTTGACCAGTTTAATTACCTTAGTTATAATTCTAATTGTTAGTTTTTAATCACATCTAAAATCCACAAGACCAACCATTATTGCTATCATTTTATTGAGTTAATCATTAATTACGAAATCTCTACGGGATGATACTTAACTTCATCACTTTATTATCTGTCGAATACATATATAGTTTATGCATTTGAGAGCAACAACTACCTTATTATAAGCATTCTTTCACTTAGTAAACATCAAAATTATATACTCCTTACGTTCCAATTTATGTGCAAATATTTGGAGTTTGCAAGTCATAATTCTTGATTTTGACTGTGAGTTTAGACATAGAATTTTCAAGTTGAAAATAAAATTTACATATTTGTAAACTACTACTATAAGTTATAATCATTTATAAATTTTACAAAGAGTAATGTTTTCAATGCTAACAAAAATATATGGAGTATAAGTTCAATTGTTCATTAGTCAAAATCAACCAAAAGTCATTGATCGTATAGGTTTTTGACTTTTGAGGTTATACGCACTCCTGACAGAATTCAAAACATGAAGGCAAAACTACTTAATTTTCATTATGAATTAAGACATTGAATTTTCAAATTGTTTTTTTTTTTAAAAAAAAAAAGTTAAAATTTAAGTAGTTAAAATCTACGTAAGTGTCTTAATTCACAATAGTTATTGTTTCAAAATATCTTAAATTTATTTGAACAACCTAAAGTGAAAGGACCACCTCGCTGACTCTTCAAGTGGCCGCAATGTCTAATTAGTGAAGCAAATAGCATAAAGGGTGTTTGGCTAAACTTAAAAGCTGGTCAAATTAACTTATATGCACTTTATGTTTTGTTACAATTATAAAAAATACTTACAATTCAAAATCAACCATAAGTTATAAGTTAGTCATTCCTAACTTATATCTTTTCAACTTAGAAGCAATTTTGGTTTGACCAAGTTTTTACTATTTTATCCTTAAATAATTTATAATTCATGAAATATCACTTCGAAAATAAAAATCTTAAACTCCCTCTATAGTCATTTATATTTTTTGTGCAAGTTTTTTTATATTTATATTTTTCTGTAAATAACTTTTAGAGCATTTTATTATTTATATCTATATTTACTATATAAACGTATCCTTCAAAAAGCTCAATGTCATATTACCAGATTACCCTTCATTAAACCTACCTTCCTAAAAGTTACATTTATTCAGCTGCTTCACAAGAACTAGCCACAGAACTGCCGAGAAGCAAACTAACTGACGCGACCCTTAGAACAACAGCATTGTTCAAGCGATGTCATCCTTCAAATTTCTTCCCAACAACGTTCATCTGAAACGATGTGATCTTTCAAAAAGTAACCGGATCAATTATTTATACCTCGCAGTTAGACCTCCACAAACCCATATCAAGATATTCACATTCACATTCACATCTATATTTCAGAGCGCATCACTGCGATTCCCAGTAATTTTTGTTCCAAGCATCGCTTAAGGTAAATTTGCTCTCCTATTTATTGCTCGCTGGTCCGTCGTCACTGCATAGACGATTAAATTATCTTTGTGCAAAGCCACATGCTTCGGATGACTTAATATTGCTTCCTCGCCTTAAATTTGTTCTTTTCTATTGATGTAGGTTACTGCTGACAATCTTTTCACAAAATTGGTAAGAACTCTATTCTACGCTACTAATTTTCAGTCATTTTATTTTTTATGCTTTACTACAGTAATAGAAGCTGCTGCCAGCGCAAGTTGTTTAAACAATTAAAATTCTTTGTATTCTAATCGACATCTATCTACACTATTATTGTTAAGATTGACTTACATTTCTCTATACTCTAATCGGCACCTACATATATTATTATTGTCAAATTTTTCTTTCAATTGTCCATCTGGGTATGTTACACTCACTCAAGATGGCGTCCGAGTTGGAGTTAGCAAAACAAACCGTGCCTATAAGCAAACTCGAGAAACACTCATCTTCTGGGGTCATCAAAGTCATGGTAATTCGAAGAGGTGCATTGAGATCGTACAATAAATCAGGCCAACAAGGTGTTTACCGAACTTTCATATTAGTCGATAATGAGGTACTGCTGTTGTGATTTTGTATGCTTTATTTTCCTCGCTTATACATGAGACCGACTGGTGTTTCATTCTTTCATAGGGGACAAAGATCCAAACTACTCTGTTCAACAATCTTATCGAGAAGTGGAAGGACTGCCTTGAACCAAACAGGACCTACTACATTATTAATGGTCGCGTAGATCCTGTTAACCCCAATTACTCATCAGTTCACCCTGACTTTGAAATATCTTTTACAAACAACACCATTATAAAGGAGTCTACCAAGGACATTCCAATCGATAAATTTTCAAATGCCTTTGTATCCTTGGAAGAGGCGCAGCTTTTTGATGATGACACGAGCTTTGGTCAGTCTTTTCAGCTATTTTACACTTATCTGCGTACGTAATTACTTCATAAATTAACAATATTAATGCGCAAAACTTTTCAGATGCTGTTTGCCTGTTAGCTGCAGTGAAACCACTATGTGGCGAAGGTTCTCGCATAAGAAGAGAGATCATTGTTATGAACCAAAAGTAAGCTGCAATTACACCATTCTTCATTGAAAAAACCATTCACTTTTACGCATCAGTTCACCCTAATTGTATTCTGAATAAAATAGGTACGATCATGCACCCGTTACTTTATGGGGTGAATTTGCTGAAAATGAAGGTGAAGTTCTACACAAGCTTAAGGATGATAAACCAATCCTTGGCCTTTGTGATGTTAAAGTGTCATTTTACCGAGGTATTGCGCACTAACTTCAGTTTCTTCTTGCATTATTATTCACAGACCGGACGGATTGTAACTTATTTTAACCATGTCTAACTAGGGAATTTTGGAATAAAGACTACTCCTGTCAGTACTTTCATGATCAATCCACAAATCCGTAAAGCATCAGCTCTCCGAAATTGGTAATTCAAGTTTTTAAATCTCTGAATCATCTCTTAACTGGATGTGAGAACGTTGCTGCATTCACCATACTTTCCATCCTTATATAAATGTTTGCACATTCTTATAACGTATAGTAAATTACAGGCGCGACTCCATGGAGGCAGATAACAAAGAACTCAAACTCATACCAACTAAGACAATTAGAAAAACCAAAGATGTTGAGTTAGGTGATATTGTTGATGGCTTTCTTGAAGAAACACATGTAAGTTCCTAAACTCTTTTTTGCAGCAAATTGTTTGTACACACAACACTATATAATTTGATTTTGTCCAGCAATAAATATTTTGTTTCGCTACAAATATGACGCACAAAATTACGTGCACTTGATTATAAAGATAACCAACAGCCTCAACACTATCTGTATAATAACATAAATTAACCATTGTTTTCTGTAGGAAGCATATTTCAGGTTCACTGCGAAAATAGTTGAGCTTCTAAATAAAGATGAGCCCTGGTATTCTTGCTGCAAAAAATGCTTCAAGAGAGTTGACATCTTAGATAATACTGCATCGTGTACCAATTGCAAACTACAGAACATTGAATACAAAATCAGGTTAGATACATTTAAACACCCTGCTCCCCTTCTTTATTAAAATAAATTACAAATTTTATCTCCATTGTGTTAGATACTGTGTGCGGGTGGAAATAACTTCAGGAAATAGCCGTGCTCCTGCTGTATTGTTTGATGCGGCAGCAGACCTGTTAGGGTGCGACGTCACAGAGTACATTCAATCCACCGCTGAAAAGGTTAGATTTTTTTCCCTAACATAAAGATTAAATGTTTAATACGTTCCTAGGTACCTTAAATCAAATCCAAACTAATGCACCCTTATAAATTGCTGCAGAAGGAAGAATCTAAATACTATCGTAAATTGGTGTTGAGTATAGATAAGGATTTTCGCTTCCTGGTCAGGATCGATAGGAGAAAAACAAATTCAGGGAGTTTAATTGTGGAAGAGATACATGCAGTTGAAGACGCTGATGCAGTTGAAGTAGTAGGAGATGAGAAATTAGCAAAGAGATAAAGGAAGATGAACAAAAAATACAATGACGATGAACGCCCAATTACTGAGATACATGATGTTGAAGACGTTGAAGCAGTTGAAGTTGTGGGAGATGAGAAATTACCAAAGAGAGCAAGGAAGAGTACCAAAAAGTACAATGATACAGAACGTCCAACCACTGTTAAAAAAATCAAAGTCGAGAAAGATTAGATGGCTTTCTTTACAGTAACATATGGAGTACAAATTATGAAGTTATTATATTATTTAGCCTGTATCTGTTTACATAGATATTGTTAGTGTAAAAATATGTATTCGTTAATATTCTTCTTAATAATAAAGCGACTTGTGCTGGCAGAGCATTTTAGAATAATGTTGTATCCTTGCCTCTACCATTATAATAGTCAACTATCCTAATATTTTCGATCATATTTCTTTTCACAGATTATCTCTCTTAGATTACAACCGCGTACATTGAGTAGACTGCAAAATATGGCAATCACTCTGTAGTATAGGTATAACTCCATTCTCCATTTATTTAATTTGAAGATTGACTACTTAGCAAGTTTCCATATCAAATTTTCATATTAGCTGCAACTATAAAGGTTGATGCTCATTGTTACCTAATATTACAGGCTAACGGTGGAATTACCAAAACTGAATTCGAGGTAAACATTTTAAAACAAGCTGATCCGACCATGCCAATACATGACAAACAAAAAACCCGACCACAAGGTGATCCGCCTAATTTATTTTCATATCATCTATTTTACACATTAGCCACAATAACTAATATCGCATAAGAAATTGAGCAGCTAACAAGCGCAAAGCAGTTGCAATATCCCCATTATGCAGTGAAGATGTTAATACTCCTACAGAGTCATCATACCATTCAGGTGTGTTAATTTCTTGCTTAACTATAATTAAAATCAATGGTGGCACATATTATCACATACATTTCAGATTCATCCAGTAATAGTAAACCAATGCTCATATTGCAGATACATTAACATTACAGAGAGCATTGCGAAGAGTCCAAAAATATGTTGCAATGACTCAACCAATTACTTATGAGCAGCCTGATGCACCCATACCCAAGAAGCGGAAAAAAGATTGGCGACTAAAAGCAGTATCATCCGAGTACAATAATTGGGGTATGATAAATACAAAAATTAAGATACAGAACTTCTATCCACACTTATAGCGTTTTATTACTACATTTTAGCCTTAAGAAATAAATTGTATACTGTTTTGTCTATGTCAATTTAGGAGAGCGTTCAACCAACTTAACACCGTCAGACATTCATAAGTTGAAAAAAGTACCTGAATGCATCTACTGCCATGCAAAGAAGTTCCAATATGAGCCCCCAACATTTTGCTGTGCTAATGGGCTTATCAAATTGGCTGCCACAGAAGTTCCAACAGGGTTATATGAACTGTTTGCGGGTGATTCGGAAGATGCCAAAGAATTTCGGAAAAATATCCGAGCGTATAATAACATCTTTGCCTTTACATCCTTTGGGGTTAAGCTCGATAAAGAGGTCGCATCTTCAAGGAAAGGAGTTTATACCTTTAGGGCTCAAGGACAAATATATCATGATCTTCCGTCATTGGTCCCAAGAGATTGTAATCCATGTTACTTTCAGTTATACTTCTACGACACAGACAATGAGCTAACCAATAGGATCTCAAAACTCCAAGATGCCAACTTATCCGAGGCAGTCATGTGCAAAATACGCCAAATAATGGATCGAAATCCATATGCACAATTCTTTTCACAGCTTAAAGATCAGGCGACATTTCAAAATCTGCAAATTACAATTGCGGCAAATGCTTCTTTGGATCAGCGTGTTTACAACACACCCTCAGTAGATCAAGTTGGGGCAATCTGGATCGATGGAAATAATCCAAATGTACCTTTTGAAAGAGATATCACTGTTCATGAACATTCCGGCAACAAACATCGAGTAAAACATTATTTCAGATGTTATGACCCACTACAATATCCATTGCTGTTACCAGAGGGTCAACCAGGATGGCATCAGCGGATAAGGAAATATCGCAACGCAAATAGTTGTGTTAATACACATACCGCTGCAAGCGCCAACACAAATCTTACAACATACACAGCTGCCACAAAGATTTTTGAGAAGGAGGAACAAGGTAACTATTTTGAAAGTGTGCAAATTCAATTTTATAGCTTAAATGATGATTAATACTATACACAGGTGCTAGACGAGAAACAAAAGGCTGTGTCTCTTGCAGAGAGTACTACTGCTATAAACTACAAGTAAGAAATGAAGACAAATCAATTTTGCTACTTTGTGGTAGATTACTACAGCAGTTTGTGGTTGACATGTACATCAAATTAGAGACGACAAGACTTGAATATTTTAGAAGTGAGCAATCAAATTTCCGGCGGGAGATATATCAAGGTATCGTCGATAGTGTCATGGCAGGGGAATGTAGAGGCGACATGGTCGGCCAAAGGATACTACTTCCAGGATCCTTCATTGGGGGCCCTCGGGATATGCGGAGACGCTACATGGATGCTATGGCTCTGGTTCAACACTTTGGAAGACCAGATTTATTTATAACAATGACTTGCAATCCTGAATGGGAAGAGATCAAAGAAGAGCTATGTCACGGCCAGCTTCCTCAAGATAGGCCAGACTTGGTAACTAGAGTTTTTAGAGCAAAACTAGAAGATCTTAAGGAACAGATATTCAAGAAAGAAATATTTGGGCCGGTTGCAGCACATGTTTTTGTGGTTGAATTCCAGAAGAGAGGCTTACCTCATATACACCTTCTGATAATACTTAAACAAGGTCACAAGATAACATCAGCAGATCAATATGATAGCTTCATCTCTGCAGAACTTCCTGATAAGAAAAAATATCCAATCTTGAATGAAATTGTTGTAAGGCATATGCTACATGGCCCGTGCGGTGAAAATCGTCTAACAAGCCAATGCATGAAAGATGGCAATTGTAAGTATCATTATCCTCGACCGTTTAGCAACCAATCAGTACAAGGAAATGATGGATACCCGATTTATAAAAGAAGAAATGATGGGCAAACGGTCAATGTTCGAGGCATGACGATGAATAACCAATGGGTTGTGCCTTATAATCCTTATTTGCTGATGAGATACAATTGTCACCTCAATGTTGAAGTATGCTCTGGAGTAAAAGCAATAAAATATTTGTACAAGTATATATATAAAGGACATGACAGATGTGCAGTGCATGTGGAGTGTGATGATGCAAATAATGTTGTTGATGAAATTCGCAATTTCCAAGATGCGCGGTGGGTATCACCGCCAGAAGCACTGTGGCGAATTTACGGCTTCAATCTAAGTGAAATGCAACCACCTGTTATTAACCTTCAACTGCATCTACCTGGCAAACAATCAGGTACTATTAATACTTAACTCAAATACTTACTTGATTTTAATAAAAAACTCTAAAAAAGAAAAATCATCACTTATATTCTAAATGCATATCTACAATGCCAGTGTACTATTGGAAAAAACAAAATCTCCGATCTGTTATGGCCTCCGACAATGTCAATCGAACAATGCTAACCGAGTATTTTAGGATGTGCTCCAAAGATCCTGATGCACGAAAATATCTATATAGAGAATTTCCAGAGCATTATGTATGGAATCCTCAACCCAAACTGTGGACAAAAAGAAAAAACCGCACAGTCATTGGCAGACTTAATGCAGGTAAGAAACTAATGCATATAATCTATAATTACTTCACTTCATAACTGAACTGTATTGAATTTAAATTGTTAATATTGCAGCAAACCCTCGAGAAGGCGAAAGGTACTATGAGAGATTATTGTTGAACCATGTTAGAGGTCCGACGTCATTTACGGACTTGCTAACTGTTAATGGAAAGTACTGCGACACTTTCAAAAAAGCGGCCAAAGAAAGAGGCTTATTAGAATCAGATAACAGCATTTCCGAATGTTTACGTGAAGCTGCACTTTTCAAAATGCCATCAGCACTGCGGAGCTTGTTCGCTACAATTTTAGTACACTGCAATCCAACAGATGTTAGGAAGCTTTGGGAAACATATTATGATATGTCAGAGGACTTCCGGAGGATACCAACAACTACTATCAAGTTCCCAGGTGAAGGGAGAACGTTTATTAGCTTTGATTTAGCAGAAGATGATACCAACAACTACTATCAAGAAGAATACCTCAATACTTTAACACCTAATGGCCTCCCACCACATAGGTACACACAAAATAATTTAATGTCCAATTTACATTTACCATTTAATATTGTGCATACACAATAGATTTGTACATATACAATGGCTAAACAATTAGAAAAAATTGCTTAATTCAATGCTTCATTCAACAGGTTACTGTTAAAGCAGAATGCACCAATCATGTTACTTCGAAATTTGGACCCTTCAAATGGCATGTGCAACGGTACAAGGATGCTATGTAGGGGGTTTGACAATAACGTCATACATGCAGAAATTACCACAGGTCAAGCTGCTAACAAGCATGTATTCATCCCAAGAATCCAACTTTCACCACCTGATAATGAAGGATATCCTTTCAAATTTGTTCGTAAACAATTCCCCGTACGTTTATGTTTTGCTATGACAATCAACAAAGCACAGGGCCAAACGATACCCAACGTTGGATTGTATCTACCAGAACACGTTTTCTCGCATGGACAGCTTTACGTCGCGCTTTCGAGAGGGATATCGATGGCAACAACAAGAGTCCTGGTAGGGACAGAGCAGCAAAAACAAGAAAAGGAAACATACACCAAGAATATCGTCTACAAAGAAGTACTAGGTAAGCCAAACACAATTGATATGTTCGTACAAACAATATATGTATAAACAAAGGGGAATTATAATTCACCGCCGTAAAAATAGATTGACAACGAATTCTCAGTCAGATTTATTGACATTGAATATTCTCGAACGCAGGTCCGCCCATCACAGATTCGTCATAAACTGGGCTGCCAGGTAATTACATTACAATCCATATTTAGTGCTCATACAAAAATGCATATAGAAATTATAGACACAGATGGAGTACATTTGTTGAGGCATATGTGTTGTACTAGCTCCAAAATGCAATACGACCGGTTACTTTGTTGCTTTATTTAGTTGCTTTGCATATTTAAAAACCACACTGCAGTCTACAATGCAGGAACTAAACTCAACATCGTTCATCCTCTGCCCTGCCCAAGCCACTAAATATGTTATTTTGCCGTGCAGGTTAGGCAACATGGTTTTATGGGAGAATTCAACTTTGAAAAATGGTACAACATACGTCTTCTCCGGAATACTCAAACAAACATACAACATCCAGTTACTACAAATGTTCCGTCCTCCAAGTTAATCAGACTTAATTGTACCCACTGTTATGCACTTAGCTGTAGAATATTTCAAATACTAAAGATGAATTCTATTTATGTAAAATTCCATAGATGAATTCTATTTATGTAAAATTCTATAGATGAATTCTATTTATGCAACAACACACGGCATCCACGTGCAACGCACGTGCCGAAACACTAGTTAACATAAAAAGTACTTATCACCACCATTTTATCAAATATGTAACTACTTATGTTTAAAATTTTTGCATCTAATAAATGTTTTTTTTCTAACACTGAATATTTTTTGCTACCTTTAATCGACTAATCTAAACAGGCTCTGTATATACTCTTGTATTATTTTTTCACGGTCTCCAAAGAAAATATTGAGTGAACTGTATAGTTTATCGTTTCCAGTGGGATAACGAGATTATTCAATGCCGTTTCAGAATATCTGCCAGCTCAAAAGTACAGTATTACTAATTAGAGTATAGCCAGTAGTGATCGCATTAGAGTATAGCCACTTAGTGATCAATTCTATATATAGACTGTGGATGCTTAGCCTTTCTGGTACAATACTTCCTTTACAAAGATGATCATGTCGTAGTATATTAATTTGAACTTACTCTAACGACTTCGAGCATCGTAAACATCCACTGAATTAGTTTAATGAGAATGTCAATCCTAAACTATTCAAGATAATTGACTTTGATCCCCGTTTTTCTGTAGATTGTTTGTCTTGGCTAGGTAGATTTAATCTTCTTTATTTTACTTAATTTAGCCATTATAATTAGTATTATTTATGTTTTTGCTGGATCACAAGTTCCTTCATGTGGATAAAGAAGTCTTTCGTTTTTTTATTTTTTGGCAGCTCTTTTGAATTCAAATAATCAAGAAGTCTTACGTCGCTGTTGAACAATTCTTCTCAACTTGGTCCCCTACATTCTCATGATACATCGCCATGTAGCATGGTAGCTGACGAGTTTCGGTTAATCATACTTTGTATTTTACCTAAATAAGAAAGTTTGCCATACCTGTGAACTTTAGATTATTTTCTATTTTCTAACCTATGAAATTTAAATTCTTTTCTTTTTCTAACCTAGTGTGTATTAGGGTTATAGCATCTCTACCATAGATCTGGGCACGCAGTTAAATTGTGTCTATAATGTTTTCTTTCTTTGTAAGTATGTGGAGGCTATTAAGTACTACAAAATAGTCTTATTCATTTACATTATTATGTGAAAATGGAATACAAATCACATTAGTACTACCTTTGTTTGATTTAGTTCTATTATCCAGTAATATTGATGATTATTGTTATTGTTGTTGTAGGTGTTTGCTAATACTTTCATTTTACTTATGAGTTTAACTAATATGCAGCGATGGTGTATATTTTTTTTTCCAGTGGCGTATGCAGGATTTTCTATAAGCAGTATCACTTCTTTAAAAAAAAAAAAAAAAAAAAAAACTCTAGCCTACTGTTGAACAACAGTAAGACCAATCCCTAGGAATTACATTTTTAGGGAGAAATATAAATGTTCTATTAGCTTAGTGGTTTATGTTATTTCATTTTAAGGGGACGTCAATGGCTCAAAACCCGTATACTTCACACCCTTTGAGGGTGCGACTTTTTTCCAGACCATGTGTAATCGCTGGATGATTTATGCACCGCATGTCCTTTAGGCAACCAGATATTAAAAGAAACAAGAAAAAAATAGAAAAAACTTGCAATTAGCAAGTCTCGAACTCCTACCTCATACCAAACAAGTGATGCATCTAATCAACTCAATCAAGAGCTCTTAGTGTCAAGCAATGTCATTTTATCATACTTGTATGTGTTTATAATATTTTTACTTAGCTAATTCATATATTTAGTAAAAATTTCGACCCAGCCGTGTCACATGACACCCCTAGCATAAGGGTAGTTACGCCTCTATTTTTTTATGCCATCGGATAATTTAAAACATATTACAAGTAAATTTTTAAGTATTCTTAATTGTTTTAATATTTTCAATCCTAATACTTCTTTTAAATAGCTAAGTAGTAATAATTTAGCTAAGAAAATTGACCAATGGTTGAGTCATGATTGAAGAATTGACCTTCAAAAATCACAATATATAGCAAAAAATAGCATATAGCTGGTATCTTGTACAATAAAGAAAGGACACCGGCTGGTCAAATATTAATTATTGGCATAATTGAAGTTTAAATATCATTAATAAAATAAGTAAAAACACTAAAAAATTTATTGGTAGTATATTAGTTAAACTCTTTACTTATTTGTTGTTGCTCTTTTTGGTATTTATTTCATTATCCGGATGGACAAATAACAATCTTAAAACTAATATTTTTCTTCATGCACTTTCCAATAAGCTTCTTAGATTGTCTTGCCAATAAGATTAATCTTTTGCTCCCACGCCTTTGATTAGGACGTATAGAAGGGGCGCGCTCTATGAGGTGTTGAAATTCAGGAGAAATGTTGAAGTGAACTAACTTATCTGTTAATGTTGATTTTTTGCTAAAATGGAGACAGTACATGGGACAAAAAAAAAACATAAAAAGTAACATTATCAAGTCTAGATGGATGATGTGTTTTCACCATTAATCATAAGTTGTGAGTTTGATTCACCCTTAATCAAGTTTAGATGAAATTGAAAAAGTTTAGATGATACGTATTTTTCCTACAAATTCAAACTAATCGAGTTAGTAGTGAGTACCCAAGATCATAAATACAGAATGATTATATAGAGAAAGTAAAGTACTACGTATAATTTAACGTAGTACTACTACTTTAATTTAAATTTGTAGTTTTGAAGAACGTAACTTTTATCTATCATCTTCCTATATAAGCTCGCATACACATACTCCTATAGTATATACTAGGAATAGTAACTACTCTTCACGTCCAAACTGCGTCACCTTCTTCAAGATACCCTCATCCTCCCCAAGCCCACCCCCTCCAACCCTATTAGTCTGTAACTTCTTTCTTTCCAATGGAGAATAGTGGATTAAAAATGAAAATATCTCGCTTGTTTCAATCATCATTTGCTTCATGCAAGTCCAAGAACATCTCTAATGATGCCATTAACGATAAACCACTATTTTACCCTCAAAATATTCGTCCACATTATCAGTTAATCGACCTTTTTTCACCTAAACCTCGTTCTTTTCCTTCCATATGTAAACCTGAAACTTCCCAGACTGAACAAAGCTGTAAGAATCTGTTACCAAGAACCAAAATATCAGACAAAAGTTCCCTTCATGATTCTCATAATAGTTCCAATAATAGTCAAAGAAGAACTAACAAAAAGAAAAAGAAGAAAAAGAGATTGGCTCGGTCCAAGATAAAAAGATTTGAGTTTTATGATGAGTTCACTAATATTTGTGATTATAAAGGTCTTTTTAGTAGTGATGAAGAAAGTGAAGATGATGACAAAACTACCCTTTTCTCTTCAAGGTCATTCTCATCATCTGACTCATCTGAATCTTTTTACCGGCGAAACCCACGGCGGCGGAGAACGGCAGCAAAAGGAGTGAAAGATAGTTTGGCGGTGGTGAAGCGGTCAAGTGATCCGTACAGTGATTTTAGAGAGTCCATGCTGGAAATGATAATGGAAAAGCAGATATTTGCAGCTAAGGATCTAGAGAAACTTTTGGAGTGCTTTTTGTCTTTGAACTCACAACATCATCATGTTGTTATTATTGATGTCTTCACTGAGATTTGTGAAACTCTATTTTCTAACTTGTCTTAGAAAATAATTCGAAATGAAAATGTGACTTATTTTCTTATGCTTAATTAGTAATGTAATCATGAAAAATTTAATGGTCGTTAATATTCGGGCTTTTCTTTTCTTTTGGCATGCATATTTATGTTAATGTACTTGCGATAAATCGAAAACTTCTTAACATTTCTTCTTTTCATCATGTTAAGAACTTAAGATCATTTGCACAATTATTTTCTTTTTTCTTATAACAAAGGAATTTTTAACAAATGTATGACTATCTAAAAGTTTAAGTTACTAAGTATGTGCGATGTTTTGTGAAAAGATAGATCACAAGGAGGAGAAAAGAGAGGCCAGAGATTTGATTAAACTGACACAAAGAGGAAAAATGACAAAAGGTCCACGAGTGTTTTTAAAAGGTTTTCACTTTAGTCAATTTGATCGATGATGGAGATAGATGGAAATGAAGCATTTGTCTTATTTTCTTTGGAATTTCCCACAAAATTCCAGCTGAAGATTTTGACAGAAGAACAAAAGAAAAAAAACCCAAAAATAAGAGAGAGGATAAATTTATTTTAAGCGAATAAATGATTGGAAAGCCTTTTATGATCCTTTTTTCCGAAAAGTAGACTAATAACACCCTTTTTAGAAAGAAATAGTACGAAATTATGACTAGTCACATAAATGCTGATAAATATTGGCACAATATTTTTGTAATCAAGCCAGTTTAACAAGGAATAGATTTTGAGTTAGAAGGGCAGAATCAAGACTGACAATATATTAATGAGTTCTCATAAATGAATATCTAAGTATCAGATTCACTATATCAAAAAGCATCTTCATACATCACTATACTGTCCATGCTGATAAAGTTGTAAGCCAGTTCGTTTTAATACTGTATCTACTTTTGAATTCATATTGACTTTTTCAATGTATATCCAGTTCGCCAAGTTTGTCTATATATTCAAGTACGTTTGAATCCATAACGATATGGTGTAATTATAAGTATGCAATAAAGTCATACTTAAGTTTAAAAAGTCTCTAATAAACGTACCGGTGGACTATATATTAATTAAGGTTCAAAAAAGTTGTTGGAGTTAACGAAGATTGTAAAGCAAAATTATTATACAATTAAACAGAAGATTGTCAGCAGGGTAGCTAAATGAAACATATTGTCCTTCAGATGATTGGTTTGACTGCAATATTAAGAGAAAAGTCATGATTGGATTGAAGCCTAAGGACAACAATGTAAACATATTACTACTAATAAAATTTCAAATTTATATAATTATTTCTTTTTGTTGTTATATAAAGCAGACAAACTACTAAAGTGTGCATTAGGTGAATCTACTTTGTAATGTTAGTGACAAAATTTTGCATGACTAGCACAAAATACTCCATTGTTTAGAAGTTGTGGTATAACAAGGAGCCAAAAATGAGTACAGAAAATATGTAACATTGTGCAAAAATTTCAGCTCCAAACATATATTGACAAGGTAATTAACCATTATTAAACTGGCTTTGTTAGTTCCTAAGACTAAGATGCTGAGAGAGGAAAAAGAAGCAGGGTGGACACTTTGAATTTTATTTTCTTTATTAAGAAAAAGAAAAGGACAAAGATAATTTGAAAAGTAATGAGGTTAAGGTTATAAGGGTTCTGAGGTTCTGATGATCCAAAATATGTGTCCAGTTTCCACTAGCAGAAAGCATTTGAAAATGATAGGTCACAATTGACCACTTCACAATAAGAAAATGACATGTCTTGTTTCAAGGAAAGGGGTACAATGAAACGAAAAGGAAGAGACAGTGGAATTAGAAATACTGGGATAATGCCTCACAACTACAGAGAGAATGATACCAAAATCATTAACTGAGAAAAAGAATCGAGGGGTTTTAGGGTAAGAGGTAGGCTGAAAATTTTAACTGTATAGCTTTGGGTTCTGAATTTTGATAGCAACATAACAATAGATATAGATATAGCTTTATGTTTTCATATGTCTGTTTGTACAAGATATAACATTTCTTTTTTGAGTTAATTCCTGCAGTTCATATTTCAAAATGAAAATATGTGTGCTAAAAGAAGGATGCAAATTGAAGAATGTCAGGTTTGGTGTATAGCAGTGCATTAATTATAGAGTATTTTTTGGGTTCTTGAGCTGCTAGAGCTGGACTTTGCTGATAAAGCACATGGGCTATGAGCCCATGCCAAGTGGGGTAGGCAGCCTAGATATGGCCTGGTATTATAGTATGCTTTGGGTTTTTTCTCCAAATTTCCAGTCCAAGTAGAAATATATCTCATACTATATAACAGGTGCTTATGATTTCTAGTTCAATTTTGGTAGCTTACTGACCACAACTGTTCACCTATATTTTATTTGAAACAGACAAGAGGGGGGACACATTGAGATTTCCATATTACCCTTCATACGCTGATTTCATGCTACTGTTTAATATTTATGTTTTTGAACCCATTTAAAAACGTTTTGCAAAAATAGTTTGCTAGTCATATTTTGGTCTAGTCTTGACTGATAGCCCGAAGTTAAGAGGAAATTGCACAAGTAGTATAGTTTTAGGCAATGTCAAGACTCAAAACCAAACGACCCCATAGTTTTGGGAAATTTAGTTGGAGTGTTGATACTAGGCCTTTTTACACAAATATACAAATTTTCACCCTTAATTATAAAAAAAAAATAGCAATATTTTTCAAATTACAAAGCATAACAATATTTTTTTAGCATATTTTACAATAATCTAGGTAAATCAAAAAAGGGAAATCAAAGCTACCAAACCCCTCATTTCTCAACCCCACCCCACCACAACTACCCTCCCCAATTCCTCATCGTCCAAAACAGCCTATGCACCCGCACCCGCGCCACCGTACACCGCCAAATTCTCCGGCAAGATCCTGGATTATAGCAACAACCAGAACCATCAACCACCGTATCAACTTTGTCTGAGGACAAGAGTTTCTGGAATGAGATTTTTAAATTCTTTCCCCACAAAAGCAGGGAGTCTTTAGTAAGCTACTACTTCAATGTTTTCCTTCTACGACGCAGAGGTGACCAGAATAGAACTGATGCCAATAATATTGATAGTGATGATGATGAATCAGAATATGGACCCAGTTTCAATTGTTTTGGGCGGGATGCTAAATTCTCCATTTTTCATTCCCCAAGGAAAGGCACAACTGGAGCAGAGGTATCACATGGATCTTGATTGTGGTCACCGCATTTTCCAGAATTGTAAATTGCAGGAGTTATCATATGCTTTTGTTCTTCAGCAAGTTATATTGGAAAGTATTTCTTTTACAACTGTAGATAGATGATGGCATCATAGAGTTGTACATTTTTTGGTTCACTGCGTTTGGGTGTTGGTAGTACGTGTTAAAGTTGTGTAACAGAAAGATTAAACTTGTGGATCCATGTGGTAGATGACTATTTGACCAACTTTTGTGCTTTTACTGTAGAACATATTTTTAAACGACGTTGAAAAAATCTGAAACAGTTGTTGAAACGGTATGATACAGTCTCAAACGGTGCAAAAAAAAAAAAAAAAAAAAAAAAAAAAAGAAAGATACAGTGCTGATACAGTCTGAAATGGTGTAGAAACAGTGCTGAAACAACATGGAACGGTGCAGAAACAGTTGGATACAGTGCTTTAGAAACTGTTGAAACGGTGCAGAAACAGTTAGATACGGTGATGCAAAAACAGTTGAAACAGTGCAGAAACAGTTAGATACGGTGCTGCAGAAACAGTTGAAACGGTGCAGAAACAGTTAGATACGGTGCTGCAGAAACAGTTGAAACAGTGCAGAAACAGTTGAGATACGGTACTGCAGAAACAGTTGAAATGATGCAGAAACAGTTAGATACGGTGCTGCAGAAACAGTTGAAACAGTGCAGAAACAGTTGAGATACGGCGAGATACAACGAGATACATCGAGGATGGGATGAGGAAAAGTGAAATTGGGGGAAATGATAGGAATAAAAGTGAAATTGGGGGAAATGGTGGGAGGAAAAGTGAAATAGGGAGAAATGAGAGGAGCAAAAGTGATATTGGAGGAAATAAGAGGAAGAATGTAAGAGTTTGGTATGTTATGGGAAAATATTGCTATGTTTTTGCTATATTTATAATTATCTTGTGTTTTCCTCTATATAGGATTATTTTGCTAAGTTCTAAAACTTGTACTTCTATGTAAAAAACACTTGATACTAGCATTTACAAAATTTTAGTTAAATAGTCACAGCCGATCAAACTTACAAAAATTTAGTCGGAGTGTCGACACTAGCATTTGAAATTTTTCAAAATAAATAACCATAGTCGATCAAGTTTCATATATATATTTTTTTTGAATCTTTTCATGGAGAAACTATAGCTAAATACAAGAGTTTAAAGTGAAATTTGTTAATTTTCTAAAAAAAAATAATTCTAAAGTGTTTCAAGAAATTCAAGATTTTTCACTTTAAACTCCATGTTATTTCGTTGTTGAATTGAAATCCATGAATTTTTATTCTTAAATTTGAGTGGCTGTGTCTATTGTGTTTAAACTTTACAAATGCATGTAATTTATCAGATAGTTACTCTAAAAACATGGCTATTCATCAAATTTCTTAAAATCTTTCGTTCCACGCTGACGCTGACAAGGAAGCCAACGAGCTTTAAGTCTTTGGCGCGGGGTCACCATCTTAATGGAGACTAGTTCCAAACTTTGAGGACACGTGGCTCATCTCCAATGGACATTGTTGTAAGTCTCTATCAGCTTTGTTCAATAGTCGCTTCTTTCTTCCTAAAGCCTCGTCCGGGGCCCCGCCTGTTGCTTTCGCTCTTTATATATGTCAAGGAAAGATTTCAAAGTTTTCTTGGTATTTACAGCTAATGAATTAAAAACTAGGGATTATTTGGTTTCTTAATTCTTTAGATTTGCCTTAGAAGTCCGCGATTGGTTTGTATGTGACGACTTGTACAGAATTAATCTCTATGTTGTAGTTATGTAATACTTTTTACTTCTTAAGAGTTAAATAAAAAGAAAAATTGACTCTCAAAATATGTGGTTACTAAATGTGTATATTGATTTTAAAAACTTATAATTGTATGCCTGAATATACGATCATAATTAAAGAAGATATGACCCTTGAAATCTGTCGCATAAATTGAAATGGAAATTACTTCTTTTTTAGATAAAAGAGCAAGAAGTATGACACCATAGGCAATGATTTGCCCTTTTTACCCTTATAATAGTGGTTTAGCAAAATAACAACCGCTAAGTTTAATGAATAAATTCCGGTTGGAATATCCTTATGAAATCTTAATGACGCCCGCATCCTGCTCTCTCTTTCTCGTAAGTACTGCTTAAGAGACAACACTTGCCTTTGATCCCCTCTTGCATAGGTAACACTTGCGCCTTAATCTTTTTCCACATTTTTCCGTTTTAAGCAGGGTCTCCCTCCATAAGACTTTTACAATAACTCAAAATCTTGCTTAATTTGTTTCTGTTATGAATGCTAAGCACTATTTTCGTCAACAGATAATTTAAAGTGCTGCCTGGATAGCACTTGCCCTTTCAATCTCTTCCCACATTCTCGTAGGTAACACTTTCCCTTTGATATCTTTCTAAGAGGTAGTGGCAGATCCAGGGATTGAAGACTGCGGGTACCACCTTTTGTATCTACTCTTAGCCACAAAGACCAAATAAAAAGAGCACAGATCGAATCGGGTCGCTAAATTTTTTATTACTACGACTAGGTTTAATAATTACTTTTCAATAGATGATATAAGATAGTTTTATTTAGTTAATTCTCTTTTACACACATTTTAAATTCTATATTATGGAAGAACATTTTAAAATTTGTTTGACTTAAAAATAGCTTAATTAGAAAATTTACTTAAACTATATATTATTTATTGACTAGATCAAATTTTTTTCAATAATCATTCATCTTGAATGTCATGTTTTAATGGAAAATTGTATGCATAACAAAATCTGCATATTTTTTTGATATATGAAAAAGATCTAATAACTAAGCTATTTAAAATCTATAAAAAAAAAATATTACTCAAATTATTTTTCAATATGTTTAGATTAATGTGGTATCATCAAAAAGAGAAACTATATATTTATAAAAATTAATTCAATTTTGTTTTTACCAAAAATAAGTTACTTATGAAAACACATATAATAGAAAATAAAGTAAAAAAGAAAAAAGAAGAGAGAAGGAGAGATTATTAGAAAATAAAAGTAATAGAAAAAAGGGGGATGAAAAAGAAAAGCTTAGGGCCAACACAATTGTATTTGTTTCTTTCTCGTGCTTTGATAAGAACCAAACCCCCACAAGACCCTTCACACGGAGCCAAGCTAAGGAGATCCAAGTAGTTCACTTACACTTGGTGAAGAGAGGACTAGAAGAAGGAAGCGAGTGGAAGCCATTCCGGGTGATCTCACTAGGCCTCACGCCTAAGGAAGAAGGAGGTACAGCAGAGCCAGGCGCCCCGCCTAGCCCGGGCGCCCCGCCTGGCCAACTCTCTGCAGGAGGTGCTGAAATGTACAGGCGGGCCGCCCAGCCAGGCGCCCCTACCCAGGCGCCCCTCCTGACCCAGGCGCCCCTCCCAGCTTGGGGCGCCCAGCTGCAGCTCATTCCAGGCGCCCCTCCCAGCTGTGAAGACTATGTTTCTTTTACCGTTTTGCCCTACGTGGCCTATTTTGTGAACCTTATTGGTAAGGTTATTTTAGTCATTGTGCAAGCTTGGGAAACACTATAAATAGACATGCTTAGCCTATTTTGAACTTAGTTTATGATCGATGAATATTGAACTTGAGCATAGCTCTTTGGTATTGAATGAAACCTTTTGATGGGACTTGTTGTTCTCTAGCGGATCTAGATGACTTCCTTTCCCCCCCGACCATTCTACTTGCGTGCTCACGTTAGCTCGAGGGTAGTTGCCTAGTGTAGGTGTTCTTGTCCTTCTCTCGGGGTGTAACGGAACAAGTTCTCCGTTGCTACTTGGGATTAGAGATCGAGTTACGTCTCGTTCTTATCCTTTTATTTTTTTTCCGCGTTTGATTCTTATCAGTTTGGTATCAGAGCAAGGCTCGGGTTTTGTTTCTACAAACCCCCGACCCTTGATTCTTCGTGCCTAGGTTAGTTTCTACTTTAGTTTTCTTGTTGTTGTTATTGAAAGAAGAAAAACACAAAAAAAAAAAAAAAAAAAAATTGAAAATTTGAAAATCCAAAAATTTGGTGTAATTTGTTGGTTTGTTGGATTCATGATATGGGTGTTATATATTCTTGATCGTGGTTGAATTCCCGTTGTTTGGGTACCAAAAACACTTGGATTGGTGAAGTTGGAAAAATTGAAACCCCAAAATTCCTTAAACCTTTGATAAACCTTGTTCTTGATGATTTTAGCTTGATTCTTGGGTTGGATGGATGTTTGATTGATAGCTTGATATTGAGGATTGATCTTCACTGAAAAACAAACAAATTGGTACCAATTTTGTGGGATTTGAACATGCCTAACACCAATTTTGATGAATCACAATCCTTGTTAAAACCCTTTTGTTAAACCCTTGTGTTCTTGAGTTTCTTGACTTGAATCTTGAATTGATTGATTGTTTGGTTATAAATTTGATTGGGTTTTGTTAAGGAAGAACAAAAACAACTTTGGGTATCATTGGATTGTGAAAACAAATTGAAAACACCGGATTTGAGGCTTGAAAATCGACTTGGAACAAGTTTGAAACGAGTTGGAAAGTGCTTCAGGCCAGGCGCCCCGCCTAGCCAACTCTCTGCATTGGATCCAGGCGCCCCGCCTAGGTCCCAGGCACCCCGCCTGATTTCCTGCACACCTGGGGCGCCCCTCCTGAGATCCAGGCGCCCCACCTGACTGCTGAAGGTGTTGTTTTGGGTAGATTTTCATAAGTTTTCCCACTTGTTTGATTGCATAACATCTAGTTAGTACTACTTTAAGTAACCGTTCTACTTAATTAGTACTAACCCTTTTAATTGCTTTTAGGTGACTCGTGCCTAGATAGGAGAGTAGAATTCTAAGAAGAAACGTAGAATCTTTTAACTCAAGTCTTCACTTCAAAGTGCCTAGCGTTCATTGAGTCCCATTAACTCCACTCACCCCGGAGTATGCTTGACTCGTGAATAGTTTGGTTGAGTTGAGGGATTGATATTCATCTACGTGAAGCTTTTGGACTACAAGTCGAGTGAAATATCCACCACTACTAAACGAGTGAACCGAGTGAACACAAGTGAGGGAGTGTGTGAGGTTGTTTTGCTAACGTTTGTTACTTGTGTAGGTACAATGTCTACCGAAGGAGAAGATTTTGCTAAGAGTGCCCTTGCTACTATCCTTGCCAAATCGGATAGTATAAACTTGAGGATTGAAAGCCTTGAGAGGGTGAACTCTAGTATCCTAGTTGAGCATGGGACTTCCAATGTCCAATCGGAGAAAGGGACCCCGAGTGTCCAAGTTGAGAAAGGGACCCCGAGTGTCCAAGTTGAAGGCTCAAGTAGTCCTAACTTTACCCCGGAGCAAGTTAGCCATGTTATTGAATTGCTCAATCAACAACGGGTAAAGGATGATCGAGAGAGAATTGATCAAGTGTTGGGCAATACCCAACGAACGGGCATTCCCCGTATCTTGGACAACCCCCCAAGAAACATTCTACTACCAAGACTCATCCGAAATGTGCAAACTCTTGAGCAAGTCGAAGAAGCTCAAGAAGGGGAGGAAGCCGATTATGGTGATGAGATGTTTGGGTTTGATGAATTGGGGTCGAAATGTGGATAGAGGCAGGGGCCGAGGTCGAGGGCAACCTATGGGGTATGTTGGTGGGAATGCTAGAAGGGAGTATGGTGGTTATGAAGATCACTATAGGGGCCAATCGGAGCCTTTCCGTGGAGGTCATGATACTACCAACCTTAATAGTGTGAAGCTCAATCTTCCCATCTTTAAATGGAATTGTGATCCGGAGGCTTACATTGAATGTGTGCTACTTATGGAAAGGTTGTTTGACACAAATGAGATGACCGATGAGAAGAGAGGCACTTATGCCATTTCATCCTTTGAATCCTATGCATCTACTTGGTGGGAATCCGTCAAGAGATCAAGGAGGAGAGCGGGAATCCCCGTGAATGTGGGTTGGAATGATTTGAAGGGTCTCATGAGTATCAAATACATCACTCTTCGGTTTCGACAAGAGCAACTTAAGAAGCTTTACTAGTTAAAGCAAGGTGTCAAGACGGTGCATGAGCATTATGATGAGTTTGAAAAGACTCGAATGGCCTTGGATATGGACACCGAAGATGAGGAGCAAGCCGTGATCCATTTCAAGAATGGTTTGAGCTATGGTATAGCTTCACAATTGAGATTGCATGCTTATCTTTCACCTCAAGAAGTCCTTGATGCCGCTATACAAGCCGAGGAATAGCTTAATGTTGAGAAGTCCAACCGTTACAAGTCCAACAATTCTACTTCCATGAACAAGTCAAAGGATTGGAAAAATCCTACTCCCAATGCAAGATTCACAAATGCAAGTGGCCCTAGTGGGGCAAGTGCTAGCAAAGAAGTGAAGAAGCCGTTTGAGTAGTACACACCCAATGTTGGAGGTAATTCTAAAACCCAATTGAATACCCCTACTTCTTCTTCTTCAATTCAATGTCATAAATTCAAGGGATATGGACACTTTGCTAAGGAGTGTCCTACGAAAAGAACCATGGTTGTTGTTGGTGATAATGCTTATGAACAAGAGAGTGAACCGGAGGAAGATGAGGGAGTAGAGGGAGATGAGGGAGTAGAGGAGGATGGTCAAGATGACACGGTGGAGGATGAGGAACCTCATACTTTTCTAGTTGTGAGGAGGAGCTTAGGAGCTATGATTGTGGAGGATAGCGAAACCTTGCAAAGAGAAAATATTTTCCATGCTAGGTGTCATGTCAAGGGTGTTGTATGCTCTATGATCATTGACTCGGGAAGTTGTGCTAATGTTGTGAGTCAATCACTTATAGCCCAATTGAAATTGCCTACCGTGAAACACCCCAAGCTATATCGATTGCAATGGCTTAGTGAATGTAGGGAGCTAAAGGTAGTGAAGCAAGCAATGATCAAGTTTAAAATGGGTAGTTACGTGGATGAACACTTGTTCGACGTGGTGCCTATGCAAGCTTGTCACCTTCTCTTTGGAAGGCCTTGGCAATTTGATCGACAAGCGGTTCATGATGGCCGTGTCAACACTTACACGCTCAAACATGAAGGAAGGAAATTTGTGTTGAAGCCCCTAACTCCCAAACAAGTGAGTGATGACTACAATCGGATGAGAGAGTTGAGGGAGGCGGCAAAGGCCAAGTCAATCATTGAGACTAGCCCTTTGTCCAAAAACATGGTGGCAATCCCACCTTCTTCTTCTACCGGTGGCATATGTGCCATGATGCAACCGGGCGAGATCCTAAGAGGAAATGATGGCACCAAGTTTCTCCTATGCCTAGTGCACAAAGGTATGATCCTTAACTCTAATTGTGATTTTTCTACTAACCCTTTGCCTAGTGTGTTTGAGAATGTCTTGAAGGATTTTGGGGACATGTTCCCGGATGAGATGCCGGATGGATTACCTCCTTTGAGGGGTATTGAACACTAAATCGACTTTGTCCGGGGATCCCAAATCCCAAACAAGCCGGCTTATAGGAGCAATCCGGAGGATACAAGAGAGTTGCAAAAGCAAGTTGTTGAATTACTCACTAAGGGCTTGGTGAGGGAGAGCTTGAGTCCTTGTGCCGTACCCGTGATCCTTGTTCCCAAAAAGGACGGCACTTGGAGAATGTGTGTTGATTGTCGGGCCGTGAACAAAATAACGGTAAAGTACCGTCATCCCATTCCCCGACTTGATGATATGTTAGATGAATTAAGTGGTTCATGTGTGTTTAGCAAAATTGACCTTAGGTCCGGCTACCATCAAATCCGGATGAAACCCGGTGATGAATGGAAAACCCCATTCAAGACCAAGTTTGGTCTCTATGAATGGTTGGTGATGCCCTTTGGGCTCTCCAATGCACCTAGTACTTTCATGAGGGTAATGAACCATGTTATAAAGCCATTCATCAACAACTTTGTGGTCGTCTACTTTGACGATATATTGATCTATAGCAAATCAATAGACGACCATGTTGATCACCTTAGGCAAGTGCTTGAAAAGTTGAGAGCCGAAAAGCTCTATGCTAATTTTAAAAAGTGTGCATTTGGTGTTGAGAAGGTAGTCTTTCTTGGGTTTGTTGTGAGTGCCCAAGGAGTGGAGGTGGATGAGTCTAAGGTAGAGGCCATACGTGATTGGCCTACTCCTACTACCGTGACTCAAGTGAGGAGCTTTCATGGTCTTGCTAGCTTTTATTGGTGATTTGTGAAAGACTTTAGCTCCATTGCCGCTCCACTCACCGAATTGGTGAAGAAGGACCAACCTTTTGTTTGGGGAGAGCCTCAAGAGAAGGCCTTCCAAGAGTTGAAAAGTAGGTTGAGTACCGCCCCTCAATTGCAATTTCCCGACTTCGGAAAGGCATTTGAGGTTGAATGTGATGCCTCGGGGGTGGGAATTGATGGTGTTTTAATGCAAGATAGCAAACCCATCGCCTACTTTAGTGAGAAATTAAAAGGGGCCTCCTTGAATTACTCTAGGTATGACAAGGAGTTGTATGCACTTGTGAGAGCCCTTGCCCATTGGCAACACTACCTTTGGCCTCAAGAATTTGTCATCAAGAGTGACCATGAGTCGCTCAAGCATCTAAGAGGCCAAGAGAAGCTAAAGAGGCATGCCAAGTGGATTGAATTCATTGAGTCTTTTCCCTATGTTATCCAATACAAGAAAGGGAAAGACAATGTTGTGGCGGATGCACTTTCTAGAAAGTTTGCTCTAGCCACCACTCTCACCTCTAAGCTCATGGGTTTTGAGAGCATTAAATTGATGTATGCTCATGACCCGAAGCTAAAGAGTGTCCATGACGCTCTAGAGAGAGGGGAGAGAGTTGAGAAATACCAATAGGTTAATGGATATATCTTCAAAAATGGTAGAGTGTGCATACCCGAGTCCTCATGGAGGGAATTGCTTGTGCACGAGGCACATTGCGGGGGACTCATGGGTCACTTTGGCACAAGAAAGACTTTGGCTATCCTTAAAGAACAATTTCATTGGCCAAAGATGGGGGTGCAAGTTAAAAAGTTTTGCAACAATTGCCTTGAGTGCAAGCGTGCTAAATCTAAAGCCCACCCCCATGGGTTGTATACCCCTCTCCCCGTACCTACTAGTCCGTGGTTGGATATCTCAATGGACTTTGTTATGGGATTACCAAGGACTGGGGGGGCCATGATAGCATTTATGTTGTTGTGGATAGGTTCTCCAAAATAGCTCACTTCATTCCATGTAAAAAATGTGATGATGCACAACATGTTGCTACTTTGTTTATTAATAATGTTTTGAAGTTGCATGGTGTACCTCAAACCATAGTGAGTGATAGGGACACCAAGTTCCTAAGCCATTTTTGGAGGAGTTTATGGGGTGCTCTTGGCACCAAACTCTTGTTCTCTACGTCCCACCACCCACAAACGGATGGGCAAACCGAGGTGGTAAACCGAACTTTGGGTGCTCTTCTTAGAGCCATGACCCGAGGTAAGGCCGGGACTTTGATTGATCGATTGCCTCTTATGGAGTTTGCCTATAATCGCACATTGCATAGCATGATTGGCTTGACTCCCTTTGAGTGCGTTTATGGTTTTAACACCTTGATTCCCCTTGATCTAACCCCTTTGCCAAGGGAAATGGTTGTTAATTTTGAAGGTAAAGCTAGAGCCGAGGCTTTGGTTGAACTCCATGCAAAGGCAAAGAAGAATTTGGAGGAAGCCTATGCAAAGGTTGCCTCAAAGAAAAACAAAGGACGCAAGAAGGTGGAACTCAAGAAGGGTGACTATGTGTGAGTGCACTTCCGGAAAGAAAGGTTTCCAAACCTTAGGAAAGGGAACTTGGCACCCCGGAGGGATGGCCCATTCCAAGTGCTCTCGAAGTTAAACAACAATGCCTATGTGGTCGACTTGCCAAGTGAGTATCAAGTTTCTAATACTTTGAATGTTTGTGACTTGGTTCCTTTGGATGTAGGTGATGACGAGGTCGTGGATGATGATGCCTCAATTTCGAGGACGAAATCTTCTCAAGAAGGGGAGGATGATAAGAACCAAACCCCCACAAGACCCTTCACCCGGAGCCAAGCTAAGGAGAAGGAAGCGAGTGGAAGCCATTCCAGGTGATCTCACTAGGCCTCACGCCTAAGGAAGAAGGAGGCACAGCAGAGCCAGGCGCCCGCCTAGCCCGGGCGCCCCGCCTGGCCAACTCTCTGCAGAAGGTGCTGAAATGCACAGACGGGCCGCCCAGCCAGGCGCCCCTACCCAGGCGCCCGCCTAGCCAGGCGCCCCTCCTGACCCAGTCGCCCCTCCCAGCTTTGGGCGCCCAGCTGCAGCTCATTCCAGGCGCCCCTCCCAGCCCCAGGCGCCCCTCCCAGCTGTGAAGACTATGTTTCTTTTACCGTTTTTCCCTACGTGGCCTATTTTGTGAACCTTATTGGTAAGGGTATTTTAGTCATTGTGCAAGCTTGGGAAACACTATAAATAGCCATGCTTAGCCTATTTTGACCTTAGTTTTTGATTGATGAATATTGAACTTGAGCATAGCTCTTTGGTATTGAATGAAACCTTTTGATGGGACTTGTTGTTCTATAGCGGATCTAGATGACTTCCTTCCTCCCCCCCCCCCTCCCCCGACCATTGCTCACGTTAGCTTGAGGATAGTTGCCTAGCGTAGGTGTTCTTGTCCTTCTCTCGGAGTGTAACGGAACAAGTTCTCCGTTGCTACTTGGGATTAGAAATCGAGTTACGTCTCGTTCTTATCCTTTTATTTTTTTTCCGCTTTTGATTCTTATCATGCTTGTTGCAAAACTGAAAAATAAAAAAAAAAGATTAAAAAAAGATGTTGGAATATAGAATCAAACCCTTGAGATAGGAGACAAAGTGGGATATTCTTACCATTGGCACCATGGTGTCTTTGTTGTTTATGGGTGCTAGATTTAATATTTGCAACTTTTCTCCAATAAATACACATATATACACAACGTTCCGTCGAAGCTTATGGGTGCCATGGCACTTGGTCATTGACACATTAATGTGCTCTTGCTAAGATGCAATACTTGTCAATTTATAACTTGAAGTGATGCCTACAAAAGAAACAGATGTCATTTTGCTAAAATCATCTTACATGGGAACAAAAAGGCAACACTAATATATTTTGAGGATCTGTGGTGAAACTTTTTGTGAATAACATATGATATTTTAATCCAAAATTACACAAACGTGCAAATTTGAGACATTTTTTATAAAACATCATGACATTTTGGTATAATTACAAAATATAAAGAAAATAAGAACTTAATTATAAAACATAGCAAAAGAGAAAAAATCCTAGCCTTCCCCCACTTTTTCTTTCCCTTTTTCTCTCCCTCTCACTACAGCACCTCCTCCCACGCCGGAAAATATTTGTTGCCGCTGATCCACCCTGCCAGACTGTCGTCGATTTGCTGCCGGAAAACAAAAAAAAATACATTTTTAGATTCCTCTTAACACCCTCATTCCATTTTCGCTGCTACTTCTTTTCTCAAACTTTTACGGAATCTGCATGGATATCTTCAAAGTTTCGACCAACAACTAACTCCGACGGTCACTATATCACTTTTTCGGTTGGCTTTTACATATTTCGTATCCTCTCACCCTCTCTTATGACCTCCCATACCCCGATTCCCCATATTAAATCGTTCTTTTAGTTTCTCTTTCTCTTTATTACTTTACTTTGTTTTCTTTTTCTTTATTTTTTTCTTTCTATTCACATCTTTATTTACATTTTTTTCTTTCAATCTCTTTATATAGCAGAGTTTTTTCGATTTTTATGTTTACTGACCAGATCTTGAATTTTCCAAGCAGCTCTGATTTTTTTTTCATCTAAAAGTTAGGTACTGTTTCTATATGGTATCTAACTTTTTTTGCATTATTTTCACACTGGTTCCGCATTTCTCTACTATTTCTGTGTTGTTTCAGAATTTCTGCACTTTTCTGAATAGTTTCTACATAATTTCTGTACAGTTTATGCACTACCTTTTGCATTTTTTCTATATGTTTCTACACTATTTTCTATATTTTTGCACGGTATTTGCATTTTTCCTGCACACTTTCTAATTGTTCCTGCAATCTCGTGGACTTGCAGCGGCAGTGGGGATCATTAGGCGGCAGGGGGCAGCAGAAGAGAGGGATGTAAGGTGGAGAATAGGGTTTTTCTTTTTAGTTGTTGCAGAAACTTGTTTATAAAAATATTGTTATATTTTGTAAAATCAATAATATTTTTATTTGTTTGTATTAAAGCGTGCAACATTGTATATAAATATAAAAAACTCTTTAATTGACCTTTTTTTTTTTTTTTTGGAGAAACCTGTCAACTAACAGACCTTCACTTTTGGTAGCCATTACATTTCCTAGCCGTCTTCCCTTATTTTCTTCAGCAATTGAAATACCTTAGATCCGCGCAGCCGCACTTCATCTTATCCCTCTTCTTCGCCTGCTCTTCTTCTACTTTGCCTCTCTTTCAACGTATCCTCATTTTTCACCTTCTTATTCTATATCACACACAGATCTAAAATTTACTTTTATTTCTTGTTCTTCTTCACTCACAGTTCTAAAAAATTATATCATATGTGTATATTCGTATTTGGGAATGCATTTATCTGTGCACCTAGGTATACTTGTGTATGTATACACATATTTAAATGGTAATTTTTTTTAAAGTTTTTGAATGAAAATCAATGTATACAGTATGTGTAATAGATTTATACTCAGTGTATTTTAAGATACGTAGAGTATACTCTCCGGTTACACAATGCATGTATGATAATTTTTAATGTATACCATATGTATACTCAGTATTTTTTGAGATGCACAGTATATACTCGCTAAAAATTCATAGGATACATCATGTATACATCAAAACTAAGAAAAATGTAGGGAAAAAAAGGGAAGAAACTTCATGACAGATCTGAAAATTGTTCAATTTTAAAAGGAAGAGAGACATTAAAGAGAAAGAAGGAAAAAGGCGAAAATTGACGGAGAAGAAGAGAAGCGGGGGTCGAGGAAGCTGGTGCCGGTGTAAACACTAGAGAAGGTGATGGCGGTGAAGAACAACTGTGGTGCCATCGGCGGTGATATCACCCGTTAAGCGAAAATGGAAAAATAAGAGTGGGCTACACAAAGTTAGGAATTGTAGGTGGGTGTTTATTGGGGGCGATTTTAAAAAAAAATAAATGAAGGCTGCCAAATGATCAACCGTTGATATTTTACTATTATTTTTTAAGCAAAGGTCACTAATCACTTGACTTAGTGACTAATTTTATTAATAATGATTCAACAAATTAAAGTCTTAACTCAAAAGATGGCTCTTCTTTGGCTATTCTTCCTGCCTCACTATATTACTATAAATTTTAGTACGTAGCATCCCTATTTTTTTTTCCTTAATTTAAAAAATTAGAATCACCTATTATCGAGGTGCTGAGGTTAGGCATGAACCTCTACTTTAAAAAGGAGGAAAATACGTATTGGAAGTGAAACTTAATATGGAGGATCTACCGATGAAATGAATACTAAATCCTGTTCAAAAAACGCTGTTGTTTTTCTCCTTCATATCATATCATTTGTTACACTTATATTGTTCTTCTATGTAAGTCACTATTCTACCTTATTATATACATCTAGATTTATTATCTATGTACTCGCTAAGTCCTTATACTATATATATATATATATATATATATATATATATATATATATATATATATATATATATATATATGTGTGTGTGTGTGTGTGTGTGTGTGTGTGTGTGGGGTCATGTGCAAAAGAAGGAATACAGATGCTCCAATAAGGAGGTGAGAGGATTGGCAGCATGGGGTCTTCGGAGAAACCGAGGAAGAATTGGGGCGAGATGATTAGACAGAACATTACACACCTCCAAATCACCGAGGAGGGTGTGGAGGTCGAGGATTAGGATAGAAAGCTAGAAGATATGCGATTGAATTCTATGTTAGCAATAGTATTATATATACTATATCTTATTCTTTACATTTGTTGCTATTATTGTTTTACTTATTCTGGTTATTTTTAGTTTTTTGGATATATGTACTTTCTGTATATTGGTATTCATCATGTTTATTTCTAAACTTGTTCACTTTTGCAGAGGTTTACAATCTCTCCACCTTTTCAAGATAGGAGTATCGTTTTCGTAAATCTTACCTTTTTCCGACCTTACTAGTGAGATTATACTGAGTCTGTTGTTGTTGTTGTAGTAGTATATCTATATATGTCCTCCCTAAGTCATTGTACCTAAATAATCTAGATTTATTATATACTCCCTCCGGTCCATTTTATTTAATAGGTTTCATTTTTCGAGAGTTAAGTTGACCAATTTTTGAAGTTAAATTGAACTAGATTTAATCAATATTTTAAAATTTATAATTTAGATATTAAAAAACTACACTAAAAGTACTACAAGTTGCAACAATTCTTGTCATATTAATATAGCGAAGAAATATAACTCAAAATATTGATCAAAGTTTACATTATTTGACTTTTAAAAAAGTAAAGTGATCAATTATTTTGGACAGGAGGGAACAGTATTATTGTACCTCAACTGAGCTGCACTGAAGCTGATGGACAACAAGAAGCAAAGAAGTCAAGATTCAGCACTGTACATTTGGTAGTACGAACCATGTTCAAAGATGATTTGGTCAACAAGGTCTTAAGAGGAAATGATTAATCTAGAGCGCGGAGTACTTTAACCTGGATATAATATATCCATCATAATTTCTAGCTGTGTGATAACAAATCCTTTTTCAATCAAGGGAACAAGTCTAATGGGACATAATTAAGCATAGGATTCTTAATCTCATCATGTTTGGCTTCACTATCTAAGCAATCATTCATAAAGTTCTTTTAAGAAAGTTATACATAGTAAAATTTTCCTATTGATTGACATTTAATATTCCTTAGTCGGATTTGACATTTTCTTCATTTCATTGCTATTTGAAGTAGAAGAAGAAGAGGGTTAGGCTCTTGTTCCAAATATTTACTTCTCAAAAATTGTTTGAAGGCTAATAGACCATGTCAATGAATGTCTCTGAAAATCCGATCTTCCTCATATTTGAGTTCAACCGCGTTTCAACAAATACAAAAGAGATTTCTTTTTCAAGAAAGTAGTGAGCAAATATATTATTCCTATCCGCCCGATAATCATGGCCTAACTTAGCATTATTGCGTGATGAGACGACAAAAATGCATTTATATATTCTCCCTTCCTGACAATAATGTCAATACAAATTTGGCAACAACCCAATTTTTAACTAACTTCTAGACCAAAAAACATGCTTATTTTATGGGATAAAGGATAAAGAAAAAGATAAAGAGAATGATACTATATTCCGAAGTGCACATCCAGTTGACATAAACAAGTGAACAAACTAAGTAGTTTCTGCGCTTGTTAAGAAATAAAATTGACATGTAGAGAACATATATTTCAAGTTTCCAACCACTACGCCACCCCTCTCATTCTCCTAGCGATGGTAACGCACCAACCCCCACTTTCTAAAGTAAGTAATGAAACTATTTTATACTCCATAAATTAGCTATTCTCATCAAATGGTCTTTAAAGTTGATCTTTTATTTCTACTATACTAATAATAATATTACTCATACTTTGAACATAAGGATGGAGAACTAGCTGTTATGGAGTATCAACCTACCAATAACACACACATAAATATTACTTTTAAAGAATAAATAAAGTTAGTACGCCATAAATTAAAGGAACGAATTGGGAGCGTGTGGAGACAAAAAAGGAGAGAACCATCATAAAAAGAGAAAGCTTATACTTTCTGTCTTTCCATTCCCGTCTTTTCTTCTCCATTCTGTTGTACATATTACTTCAAAATTACTTACATCTCTATGAGGACATTTTCAAGAGAACAAGACCTACAAGAAATTAGAAAGATCAATTATTCTCTAGCTATTCTTACCCTAGATTAATCATCAGTTACCAATGTTTCTAAAAACCTCTATTTCCACTACCAAAAAACTATTCCAAAAAACCGTAGATGGTGTAAAATCTTTTTTCTCTAGTGGATATCAAAAGATTCCTAAAAGCCCTCCATGCAGCCCCTTATTTCCTTGCATTGGCGGTGGTGTAAGTACCAATGTCATGAGCCAAAGCTACACAGAGTTGGACAAATATTACACTGACTTCAACAGCCATTGGGATTGCGAAAAGGATCATAAAAATCCCAAGAAGAAAAATAAGAAAATAGTATCTTCACCAGCAAATATCAAAGTGAGCCCAAGAAAGAGTAATTATCAAGTTTTGGAAAAAGAACGTGAAGATCAACATAATGAAGTTCGTGAAAAATTGGTTAGGTTCGGTTCAGCAAAGATTACTAACAATAATTACCAAGTTGTGGGTTCAAAGGAGGATGTAAAGAGAAAGAAGAGTATAATGTATGAAGGAAAGAAGAAATACAAAGAGTTTTCGGGTTCAATGGAGTTAAGAGAAGAAAGGAGTTATTTGGTAGCTCAAAAACTAAAGGAATTGAAAATGCTAGAGAAGAGTAACGAAGAGCACGCTTTGGATATTGAAGAAGTTCTTCATTATTACTCACGTCTCACTTGCCCAGCTTATGTTGAAATTGTTGACAAGTTTTTCATGGAAATGTATTCTGAACTTTTCAATCAGCAAGCAAAATCTTCTTGTGGGTACACTAATCCAAATATGGGGCTCCGAAGAGTTGAGTTGTATTAGCTTCTATCTTCTTCTCTTCTTTTATTTTTTTCTTAATTTTGTTGATTTTCTACTGATCATCTGGAAAATAACACGAATATTTGTCACCGGTTCACTTGTCTGGCGTCCTTGTTTAATTTGTTCTAGGTCTTGTTCACAAAATAAATAAAAAAGAAAATTTTTGGATGCTTGAGCTGCTGTGTAATAATTTGTATACTTTCTTCAAACTTATATATTGTACGATTATTGATTTCCTTAATTTTATTTCATATCATAAGCGCTTTGTTTCTCTCGGTTGGAGCTTGTTCACTTCCTTCATTCCCTGATGTAAGAGTTTTGTTGCACAACCATTCGATCTACTATGGATTATTGATTAGGGAATGATAACTATACATTAAAAAAGAATGATAGAAGTAATAAATTCCCATTTCTAGATACAAAACTCCTCTTTATTAGTCTTTACGTATACGCTAATTATATGCATATATATTGTGAGGAGAGCGTGTTTCGCCTAATTAAGGTAAGTGTTGCTTTTGGTAAGAATAAAAATCGTAATCATCTGATGTCAATCTCATTTATATAAGCTTTCAAAATAGAACTCTGATCACACTAATTAATTGTTAAAGTATACTTAATATAAACAAATGTTGGCTTAGTTTTCTTCTTCTTAAATTATCAAGTTCTTCAAAGAAAACTATCGATAACCATTTAAAATAAATAAGGGTTGTAACCTTTAAAAAAAAAAGACACATTATTTGCTGAAACAAGTCAAAATACAACAATCGAGCAAAATTTTTTCCCATACTAGTTACTACTCCAGATACAACCAATCGCTCGGGATGGGGAAGGAGCATCTCATGGAATGGAATATTACGTGTTACTTGTACCTAATAATGGAAACATAATATATGCAGAATTTTTGGCAGTTGGTACGCCGTTGAAATAATTGATTTCGACGATCCTAAGATCCAGGTCAGATGTACTGGAGCACTCCTAGTAGGGAGATGGGCCTAATATTTTTAAAGGGAGATCACTTCTAGTTAAGCCTCTAGGCATTATCCCAATTTTAAATTGTCAAATTCAACACTTGCACTGATATGATGGTGGGAACACGCACCCGTGTCATGCCGTTTAAGACTTAAACACTCGAGTGGACAAGCACAATCGTTCTAATTTGAACGCAAAAATATCCCGTTACATAGTACAATGGGCTAAAGACGTCCTCTTGCGGGCGCTGACCTTGCCCTTATTTAAATCGTCTATAACGTCCAACAAGCGTACACCCGTCTTTAAAAGACAAACGCCTAGAAAGGCACCCAAACAATGTTGGTTGCTTGACTACACTACAAATAACTACGCAAGTACGCTCAAAAGGCCCGTAGGCTTACAATATACAATCAAGTTTTTTCGAATACAATATTGTTCATTACAAGTGTTCTTAAGAAGCTAAAAGTCTCAAAGGACTAAGACTGCAAGATCTTCTGGATTAAGCATGGACATTATCCTTCATCCGGATTGTAGATCATGTTCAGCAAGTGTCCCAGAATTCCCCAGCATCCGGAAGACAAAATTCTTGAACACCTCGGCAATAACTGAAACTCCTATCAGGATATATATGTAGGCCCGAGCATTCTTCAGTATGCGGCCACTAATACCACCAACACATGTGCATGAGTTAATCCCGTCCTGAGCAAAGGACTTTGGAAGCGTCTAAGCATGGGAGAGCCCTTCTCTTATTACGACGAAAGCGCTCGAAGATTCGCTTCAAAACCTCTACTGGTCAAATGGGAGTACACAACCCCGACGATCTTCACGCACAATTGGGAGCTTATTGAAGACGAGTGGGCTTGAGCTGGGAACCTATGCCAGAGAGAAGTTCCTCCCCAAGGTAGTCCATAACCAGCAGCCGAAGAGGCATCACGGTAGCAATCCAGCCGAACAAGGAGATAACCCCAAGCCACAAACAAATTTAGAGCTTGGAGACTCCTTAGTCTGTTGATACTGTAAGGCTGAATCCCCTTGGTAGCCAAGGAGTGGAGCCAGGCATTGGAGCATCAACCCGACATCGTCAAAGAAGCGACCAGTACGCCGAAGGCATTTTAGAAGTGAAGGCTCATGACAGGTGAAGGGGCTAAGTGTCCTGACCCCACATGACAAGAGGAATATCACAGCAACCGCTGCATTAGAGAACGAGTGCACCATAATCAGTGCACGTGACATGGAGAAGATATTCCGTAGAACGTCATTGAAATCCTGGTTAAACTTCATGACTCGGGGACTTCATTCATCCTGTCATGGATGGAAGAACAAAGAAGGATAACTGTGGAAGTTTCTCAGCTCTCAGTTTCCTTAAAAACCATCCATTCCGAATGAAGAAGTTGTTCTGGGAATATCAAACCAGGATCAAAGGCAAATATTTTGAAGAAAATAAGTTATTCTTTCATGAGAAAGTTCCTTTGGAGGATAGTATATTTTTTTGAATAAGTTTATGATTTGCATCTACTATAAAGCCCCTTTTAAAGAGGGAATAAGATAAGGATGAAGCAGGAAATGGTCAATATAATTATGACCTAGAGATATAAAATGATTCGGCATAGTTAATGTAATTATGAGAAAGGTACATTGAATCGACATCAACCAATTAAATGAAGATATATGGGATTCCAGAAGAAATTAGGCGTCAGTCTCGGTCAAATAGACTCGAGTATCAAGGAGTCATTGAGATATCCTTTCACACTTTTCTTTTACATGCCTCTTTCACTTCCTGACTGCTTACGTCAGCACTCAGCAAGTGGAGGGGACTGACTGTGTGGGTAAAAATACGTCATCTATGATTACGGAGATACGGGTCCAGCTGGTGAAGTCTAGTCTTAATCTAAATGTCACATAGCGCAGAGGATACACGCCTTTCCCAAGTTGCGGCCTCTCAATAGGTACGGGCGCCGGGACGTTAGGTATACATCATGCCGCCTTTGGGTTTACAGTCTCCTAGATAGGTTTAGTATATACCATCACCTTAACTAAACTGGCCCATGAACTTATTAGTCTTTGAATTTTACTATAATTAGGATAAATTATAGCTATAAATACCCCTCCTTACATTGTATTATGCAAGCAAGAGATTCACATAGAATCCTACTATTCTCAAGGAATACAACTACTTATTTTTCTGCTCAATTATTTATTCTTTTGCTTTATTTACTTTTTCTCGTATTTTGCCGTATTATTTGTGACCCTACTACAAATTTAATTGTTTAACATAGACGGCAAATTTTAGGCATAAACAATTCTAGCCTAGACAATACTTGTCATTGAAAAATTCTTACCTAGGTATTACTCACCCTTTGACCTGTTCTCACGTTCTTTCATATAACTTGAAGTACTGCCTACCGACGAAGTGGAGGCTATTTTAATAAAGCTGTATTAAATGGGGACAAACTCTTAGAATCAGTCAAATTTGGGAACACTGGTGAAATTTTTTGACCGTTTTGCTATAAAGAATTTTTCTAAAATAACACTTTAAAGTAGGAAATTAAAACTAAAGTAGTCATTCTTTTTTATTACAAATTTATATCACAATTTATACTTTTGAAATTTAGCTCTTCTTAAAAAAAAAGGTAGTTGCGACTATTCCCCTACCGCCGTTGGCTGGCAGTGGTGGACAAATTTCAAATCACCAGATTTTCGTCGAATTTTTTATTTCTTCACTGGAGTTAATTTTTTTGTTTCATCATGAGTTATTTGTTTTTGATTTTACTTATGTCATTTTTTTTGACAACTTTATATATACATAACTACCAAAAAGTTAAACTATACATGTATAGAAAAATTCATAATGGTGAAAGTGTATGTTCATAGCCTTCGTCTCACCTCATATTTAGCTACTTTAATTACTTATCGTTTGAGTAGTACCTTAGGTGTTTTATTCTAATATAGTTTGTTTTATTGTGTAGGAATGAAATGAGCAAAATATAGATAGAGTTTAAAAGATGAAAAATCGGTGCTTTGAAGTCTGAATAGAAGCCTAAGACATGAGAAGAATGAGTTGGAGACAAAAATTTTGAACCGGCAATAGAAATGGCCTACCGCGCTGCACCATGCATCGCATAGGCCGGCACGGTAAGGGCGAAATCCACAGATTTAGAAAGTACTTCTTAGAAAAAAAGTCTACAGCGGCGCGCTGCGCTACGTGGCAGACATATTTTCTTGCTCCGATTCCATATTGGTTTTGGACGAGTTTTCTCAAGTCAGAATCAGCCCTAGTCGTTCTAAAACAGTATAAATACATCTTAAAATATTTTTTAAAAGGGGAAAAAGATTTTGGGGGCAATGGCGTGAAGACATCAAAGTCAAGAGGTCGTTGGAGAATGGATTCTTAGAGTTTCTTCTCCCTCTATGATTCTTTTTGTAATTTTTTTTTTTTTTTTTTACGTTTGAGCATGAGTAGCTAAACTTAATTCTAAGGTTATGGTGTACATTTTTATGGGTTAAATGCTATAAATAAGTATACTAATTCACGTCATTCTTTCATGATTCTATTTATTCTTCTTTATATCCATTTGTGATTATCTGTATGACTGTATTAGTTGCTTGATCTAGAGTTACTCGAAAGAGAATATAGTGTTAGGTTAGAGTTGAATGCAATACTTCTCTCCTATTTATTTAAAGATAATTAGAGAGACATTAGGAGGGTTTAGGAATAATGAATCTGACTGTGGCACATAATAGCTATCTAAACGCCTAGACTTAACTAGTTCAGAAGAAAAAATCTAAGTGAAAAATAACTGATTGGAAGAAAGTTGTGGTAGTTCTAGCATTTACCGCCAATAGAGGAGAAGACGACGTGATTGTAGGAACTTATCTGTATTTCATCCTGCTAATCAAGAAAATAATAACCTTATGCCCTCTTGTATTGACTGTCATCATTTATTTATTCTTTGGCTAGTAAAATTATTACTTTCTAGACATGCGCTCTCTGTGGGATTCAATTCCGGACTTAAACGAGATATATTTGCGAGACCGCTTAGTTCCCTTTTATAGGACACAGTTGGACGTCACCAAAATATATACAAGGAGAGAAAAAAAAATTACACAAAACTGAGCATTTATACAAACACCTAAAAATTTCAACAACTGTATTCATTTACATTTACACATACACAGATTTATATAAGTTTATGCACGTTTTAAAAATGTATAAATTTGTAAATTTTTTATAAATACGTACAAAAAAAATTTATACATTATTTTCGGCATATTACATAAAACTTAAGAAGATACTAGATCTATACAAATTCCTGAAAGGAAGACACCAGATCTAAAAATAAAAGAGAAAATTTCAACGAAGTACTAGTAGATCTTGCCAGAATTTTTGAAAGAAGTAAGAAAATGGAAGGAACATGATACACAGCCCTGCCGGACTTTCACCGGAGCCTTGGCCGTACGACGAAGAAGCAGCGGCAGTACGACGACAAATGGGAGTGAGATGGGAGTTGGGATTTTTTCTCTTTAAAGGGGAAGGACAAATGAGAAAAGGACTTAGGCGGCTAAGGTTTGTTTTTTCTTTTTTATGAAGATGAGTTGCTAGCGTTTTGTAATTATTTTTCAAAATATAGCAAATATGAGTGCGGTTGGATAAAATATTACAATATGGCCCATATTGGTAAATAGTTTGGACCAACTGGCTCCTAATGTAAACCTCCCTTTGGTGTTATACTGTGAGTTAAGCAAAATAATTCTTGATCATTAATTATCACAAAGAGAACCCCGTTTTTTCCTCCACATATTTTGTAATTAGTAATTATAATTTCAATCAAAATATATACTATTGAAACCACTCTACAAACTATAATTGATATCCCCCTATTATATAGTATCATATTATTTGATATATTATATACTAGTATAGAATATATGTAGTAAAGTATTGTTAGTATTACCATAACATATAATATTGTTACCCAATATATTATCTTATAATTATATCATCTTAAAATACTATACATTAGTATATGATATATAGTATATTATTGAATTTTATAAACAATTAGACTGTTAACAATTCAGTAATACACCAATTTTATAAACAGTCAAACCATCCGAGTAAACTATGAGTATACCATACGTTGGTACTGATATAATATACTATTGAGATTTCTAAATAATTGATAGACCATTACAATAATATAACATTATTGAAAATAATTTGTTATAATGATATAACATCTGTAAGAAGAAAAATTGTTCAAACTAGGTTTCAATAAGTAATGGATGAATCAGTAGGGAAGAGAAAAAGAGTGATTTCAAGATCTAGGAGGAGATGGTTGATTAGAAGAGAAAGTAAGTTTTTCTAATTCTAACATATACACATCACTTTATTTTTAGGAAATTCTTAGGGATAATTACGCTAAAAGACAAGCAAAAGACGAAAATTACCAAAAATGACCCATATTTTCGAATCTTACCCGAGCTGTCACCCTTTTCCCGAGATAGCAGTCGCCGCAAGTTTATACAAGTTTATACAATTTTATACAAATTTATACAATGTATAAAATTGTATAAATTTGTATAAGTGTGTATATGCGAGTGAATAAATCTGTATATTAAGGATGTTTATATTATTTTTTACTTTTTTTGTGTATATTTTTGTATTTCTCTCATTGCTACATATTTATATATGTATATTCATGTATAATTTAATTTTTAGAGGGAAATTTGTGTGTATAAACTTGTCCAAAGCAATGATTTAGACGCAATAAACAACATAAATTCGGTAAAATACAAAAAAGTAATGACACCATTGGCGGGGGAAGGTGTTTGCCGGTGGCTTAGTGGCTGGGGAGGGAAAAATTTGATAGCTAGGGTGTTTTTTATGAAGGAGTGCTAAAATTTGTAATTTTAGGGGTGGGTGCTATGCATAAAAAAAAAATATGGCCTCCTGTTTGTAATTTTGGGTAGTGGGCTGCCTATTTTTGAAAATTCCCCAAATTCTTAAAGGTAGTATGTTCATTTCCTTTTGCCAGAGAATTACAGAATTATGACACAATAGGCCATTGTTTGCCTTTTTGACACCCCTAATAACGGTTAGTAAAAATGGTCTCCACTTATTTTAACGTATAAATTTTGGACGAAAATTTCTTTATGAGTCTTATAGTGACACATGTATCCCCGCATTGCCTTTCTCGTAAGTACTGCCAAAAAGATCACAATTGCTTTCGACTCCCTCTTGTTTAGACAACACTTGCCTTTAATCTCTTCCCACTTAAATTGAAGTGTTGTCTCGTTAGCACTTTTCCCTCTTTTTCTACAGTCTCCTAGATAACTTAAAGTCTTTGACCTCTTCCTGAGAGGCAATACTTACCTATTGGTAACTTAAAGTGTTGTCTACAGACGAAGCAGATAATATTTTACTAAATTCATAGTAAGTAGGGACAAACACCCATAACAGTCAATTTGAAGGACATGCAGTGTAATTTTTTGTAGTGGGTCTTGACTACTTCCTCTGGCCGATTTGCTACTGGGCTTCAAGACTTCATCACACTTGGACCTCTGCATTGGATTATGGGAACGTGGAAATGGCATTAGGTAACCACTCTCAGGGAACTATTTATGCTTTTAACCATTGTTTCCTAAAGTTTACTTTTCAGTTCAAAATTTTAGGACATTGTGTCTCAAAATTAAGTTTCTTAGTTCATGGACTTCAGGATGATATAGGTACTGGTTAATTCCTAAATAGCAGTCTTAATATTGGTTGTTTCCGCACTTTGCTAATGCGGCGACATTCAATATAGTAAGAATTTTTATGGGAAACCTAGTTTACTGATTCCATTTAATTTTAGTTACTTTTTGAAAGATGTTTGCATCTTTAGCAATCCACTTTCAAACCAATACAGTTGATGTTATGTATTCAACTTTATTCTATAATAAAGTTAATTCAAACTAACTATTTTGGTCTGAAAATGAGCCAAATTGAAACCAATCTGGTTTGAAGTTGAGGAAAAAAAAAAGAAAAGAAATAGCAGATTTCAACTTTAGATAGAAAGAGCTGAATTTTTCTTGATTTGGCTTGAACTTCAACCCTAAAATTGTTAGCATCTGTATAGGTGTGCCCATTAGAGGTTAAAACAGTAATGGTACGCCCATAAGTCAAATTTTTTACCACATATACTACCTTATCCTTAGTTATGGTTTTTGTCCCTACTTAAGAATAATTTAGCAAAGTAGCCTCGGAGGTAGCACTTCAAGTTATAAATTGACAAGTGCAGCCTATGCGGACAACACTTCAAGTTATAACTTGACAACTGCTGCCTCTTCGGGAAATATAAAGGGTACGTGCTGCCGGTAAAGAGGAAAAAGAAGCAAGTGCTGCTGAGGCAACATTTCAAGTTATCTTGGAGGGCGGGGCAGCACTTCTAGTTATCTAAGAGAATGTTGAAAGAGATAAAAGGTCAAGTACTACCTAGGATGCAACACTTACTTAAAATGATAGTGTAATGCGGGCGTCAATATAAGAATTCGTAGGGGTACTTTCATCCGCGGGGCAGCACTTCAAGTTATCTAGGAGAATGTTGAAAGAGATAAAAGGTCAAGTGCTACCACGATGATAACACTTACTTAAAGTTAGCAGAGTTCATTTTTGCAAATCAGTTTAAACGGGGACAGTTAGGCAAACCATTATTATCGATGTCATAGTTGTGCAATTCTTTCCCCAAAAGTGACTATTTGTGCATTTCGCCCTTCAATAAAGGCTCATTTGCATAAATATGGGGCTATTTATAAAACTATGACACCTTAGGCATTGGTTTGCCTTATTGACCTCGCTTAAAGTAATTTTACAAGAATGACCTCACTAATTTTGAGTAAGTGCTCCCTCAGTGGCAACACTTCAAGTTATAATTTGACAAGTGCACCCACGGGGGCAGCAGTTCAAGTATAAAGTGCACCTACAGGGGCATCACTTCAAGTATAAAATGACAAGTGCTACAAGTGCTGCCCTAGTAGCAGCACTTGGCCTTTTATCTTTATCAATATTCTCCCTAGATAACTTGAAATGCTACCTGCAAGGCAGCACTTGCAATTTACACTTGAAGTGTTTCCTCCGAGGGAACACTTATAAATTTATAACGTAAAATGTTGCCTACCGAGGCCATTCTTTTAAACTATTATTAAGTGGGGACAAAAAAATCATAACCAAGGATAAGGATGTACATGTAGTGAAATTTTTTGAGAAATATGACACCAGAAGCAATTGTTTGCCTTTTTGCCCCCACATAACAATGGTTTGCAAAAAATGCCCCATACTAAATTTAATGAATAAATTCCGGATAGAAATATCCCTATGAATTTTATAGCCCGGAGCCAGCACTTACTTTTGGCCCCTCTTTCTTAGGCAAAACTTGCCCTTTGAAGCCCCTTGAATTCCACACCCTCTCAAAGAAAGTGTTGCATGTGCAGCACTTAGTCGTAAGTACTGTAAAAAAGGCAGCACTTGCCTTAGACCTATCTTTTTTAGGCAATACTTGCCCTTGAATTTGACATCTCCTAGAAAAGGTGTTGTCTTGGCACCACTTGCCTCTTCCAATCTCTTCATGAATTCTCCAAGATAACTTGAAGTGTTGTCGCTTAACCTATTCCTCAAAGGTAACACTTGCAAATTGGTAGCTTCTACTGTTGGCTCCGGTGTATAAGAGGGTAATTTGCTAAAACATTATTAAACAGGGCAAACTTTCAAAATCAGTCCTATGGAGGGCACGTAGTGAAAATTTATGTTCAACGGAGCTATTGCCTGAAAGATCTTGGGCTTTTTTAGGGGGAAGTGCAGAAATAGTCACTTTTTGGCCCACCATTGCAGTTTAAGCCATTTTGTGAGCAAACTCGTGCAGAGTTAGCCACTTTGTCTATCTTCAGACCTTTGAGATTTAAGTTCAAGCCAAACTAACCTAACTTCAGTCCCCTTAGGTCTGAAGTTGAAATATGATATTTTTATTTATTTATTTATTTATTTATTTTTAAAAAAAGCTTAACTTCAAACAACATGCTTCAATTTGATTTGAAGGTGACCCAAACTTCAAACTTTTGGTCTTAATCTGGCTTGTGTTTTAGACCAAAATATTTAAGTTGAGTTAATTTTAAACCATGGGCTCATAACTTCAATCCCTCATGGTTTGAAAGTGTGGTTAAACATGCAAATAATTTTTAAGTGGCTAAAAGCTAAATTTGAATGGTAAAACAGGCTGCACAGTAAAAATTTCACTCTTTTCTAAGGTCGGGGTTCAATTGCTTCCAATGATTAGAACAAGTTATTTTTGTGTTCACTTTTCTAGTTGAGCTTATCAAACAACTCAAATGAGTGACATAAATAGTGTTGTACCAGAACTTGATAGTTGAATTAATTCAAACAAATCAACCTGGAGATTTAACCACACAAGAAACTATGATAATCAAACTTATGTTTCTGCATCTTGTTCCATCTTTTTTCATTCGCAATTGTTCGAGATTTAATATTTTGATTTGCTTGAGATGATAAATTTTCTAATAGCAGCATCAAATCTATCTGTTGACCTCAAGGTTAGAATATATAGATCAACCCCAATATAGTTTAAAACAAGAGCTTGCATCTGCTGTAATATTTTTTAGAAGATATGAGAGTGAATAATGAAGGTTATATTGTAAATAGATTAGATTTGTAAATAGGTTAGTTAGGTAAATTGTATATTGGGCCAAGCCCGTTATGTTTACTTGGTCCCTAAGTTAGGTTTAGGTTTAGGTTTTCTCTACGTATCTCTTGTATAAATAGGGGACTCCCCTCATCAATGAAGGCAAGAGTTTTTCACCCAATTCTCATTCCTCACGTGTGGTGTGTTCGGTTTTTTACATGGTATCAGAGCCACTGTGAAACTCTTCAAATAGAAAATAATGGAGGCTCCAAAAAGTGATGCTGCAGTCGTACGGAAGACAATCTCTCCGTACGATATCACCTCGAATGATAATCCTGGTTTGATTATCACACAGGTCCAGTTGACCAGTGAAAACTATGAGGAATGGGCGCGGTCGGTTAGAACGGCGCTGCGTGCAAGGAAGAAGTTTGGTTTTGTTGATGGATCGATCAAGATGCCCGATGAAAAGTCGATCGATCATGAGGACTGGTGGACTATCAATTCTCTTCTGGTGTCGTAGATTAGGAATTCGATTGAGCCTACTCTTCGGACCACCATATCACACATGGAAGTGGCGAAAGATCTATGGGAGAGTATTTGAGAACGTTTCTCCGTGGGAAACGGACCTCGGATTCAGGAATTAAAAGCGGCCTTGGCCGATTGTAAGCAAAAGGGATTAACTATTGCTGCTTACTATGAAAAACTGGCTATGTTGTGGGAAGAACTAGGAAATTGTGATAAGTTTCCAACCGGTTCGAATGGAAACTGCACTTGCAATCTAACGGTTGCACTGGAGAAGAAAAGGGAAGATGATAGGGTTCACTTATTTCTTATGGATCTGGATGAAAGTCTTTATGGAACCGTCCGTTCCAATCTGTTGGCTCAGGATCCGTTGCCATCGATGAATCAAGTCTACCAAAAGGTGATCCAAGATGAACGGGTCAAAGGGATGACACGAACTCAGGAAGAACGAGGGGAGGTGGCAGCGTTTGCTGCACAACGATCACAGCCACCGAAGACAAGCTATAAGGAGTGTCACTTGTGTGATCGAGGAGGACATCCTCCGGAATGTTGCTATGAAGTTATTGGTTATCCGGAGGGGTGGGTGCATTATCCGAAGCAAGGTCCTTCGAATGGAGGACGTGGCAGAGGAAGAGCTGAAGGTAACAGAGGTGGAAGAGGACGTGGACGTCAACAGTTTGGCTCGAATGCTGGTCGAGGACGTGACAATCGAGCAAATGCTGCTCAAACTGAGCTCGAGAATGGAGAAAACAGACACATGAGTGTGCCCGGACAAACTAACTTGTCCGGAATAACAGGTGATCAGTTGCAGATGCTGTTCGATTTGCTGAAAAAGGAGAAGGCAAGCACAAGTGAACCATCAATCGGTAAGAAAACTCATCTTTCATGGATTATTGACACGGGGGCGTCAAATCACATGACCGGTCAGATAAGTGCTTTGGAGAATTTACGAACAATACCAAAGTGTCCGGTAGGTTTACCGAACGGAAGCAGTACGATGGCGACTCGGGAAGGATCCATCAGATTTAACGAAGACATAGTTCTTCACGGAGTGTTATATGTGCCCGAAATGACTTGCAATTTGATTTCTGTATCTCAATTAATTAATCAAGTCGGTTGCAATGTAAATTTCACTAATGATTTGTGTGGTATGCAGGACCGGGCTACGGGGAAGTTGATTGGAGTGGGTGAACAAAAGAACGGACTCTACTACTTTCGGACGATACTCGTGGTGAAAGTTGTAAAGGTCGATGTGGTAGATTTGTGGCATCAAAGGTTGGGACATCCTTTAAAGCAAGTAACAAAATCTCTTTCAGTTTTAGAAGATAGTGGAAAAGGTAGCTTAGAAGAAAAAGCATGTGATGTATGCCTTAGGGCAAAGCAAACTAAAAATGTATTTCCTTCGAGTAATAATAGAGCTGCTGAACCTTTTGATTTAGTTCATTGTGATTTGTGGGGTCCTTATAGAACTGAGTCTTCGTGTGGTGCATCATATTTTTTTACTGTTGTTGATGATTGTTCACGAGGAGTATGAGTATTCTTGTTAGTTGATAAGAGAGAAGTCGGACAAAAATTGAAAGGTTTCTTTGAAATGGTAGAAAGACAATTCAATAAACGGGTTAAGTGCGTTCGGAGTGATAATGGGGTACCGAATTTGTAAGTCTGAGAGGGTATTTTATCGAACAAGGGATCTTGTTCCAAACGTCGTGTGTAGGGACACCCCAACAAAATGGTAGAGTTGAACGGAAACATAGACATATCTTAAACGTGGCACGGGAGCTACGTTTTCAAGCCAATTTACCAATTGACTTCTGGGGAGAATGTGTAATGACGGCATGTTATTTGATTAACCGGACACCCACTAAGTTGTTGAATGGGAAGACATCTTACGATATCTTGATGGGTGTGACACCGAATTATGATCATTTGAGGGTGTTCGGTTGCTTATGTTATGCTCGCAATCAAGGACGAACAAGTGATAAGTTTGAAAGTAGGAGTCGTCGATGCGTGTTTTTGGGTTATCCAAATGGGAAGAAAGCGTGGAAAGTGTATGATTTGGAGGCAAAGAAGTTTGTGTTCTCAAGGGATGTGAAAAGGAATTTCCGTTCGCATCTAAGGAGACTGAGGATGAAAAACAGAAACAAGATACGGTTCCTGTCACAGTAGCATTGGAGGAGGAAGAAGAGAGTGTGCGACGAAGGGAGGGTGTTGAACCCGAAGTCCTGACTCCGGAAATTGAACCCGAAGTAATGACTCCGGAAGCTGAATCTGAAGTTGTTCCCGAAGTTGAACCCGAAGAGATGGGTCGTGGAAAACGAACTAAGAAAGAAAATATCTTGCTGAGAGACTTTGTTACTAATACGGTCCAGAAGATGAGTCACCGGGTATCGTCTTGTGTTCGAAAGTCTGATTGTTCATTCGCTCCTCAACAACCCTATGGTAAGCCCTATCCTCTAGCACACTATGTCAATTGTGATAATTTCTCTTCGAAACATGTGAGTTTTCTTGCAGCTATAACGCAAGGACATGAGCCTACTTCCTATTCGGAGGCGGTGAAAAATGAAAAATGGAGAACAACCATGGGGGAAGAATTAAAGGCATTGGAGGTGAACAAAACTTGGGAGCTAGTTCGCTTACCTACGGGGAAGAAGGCCCTCGGATGCCGATGGGTATATAAGATAAAGTACAACTCGGATGGAACTATTGAAAGGTACAAAGCAATACTGGTGATTTTTGGGAATCATCAAATCGAAGGAGTTGATTACACGGAGACATTTGCACCTGTTGCAAAGATGGTGACTGTCCGAGTTTTTCTGGCCGTAGCAGCTGCCAAAAATTGGGAATTGCATCAGATGGATGTGCACAATGCATTTCTGCACGGTGATCTTCACGAAGAAGTATATATGAAACTGCCTCCGGGACATCGCATGACTTGGAGAGGAACTGTGCGTCGCCTTCGAAAATCATTGTATGGTTTAAAGCAAGCTCCCCGATGTTAAGCAATATGGGTTTCGATAATCATATTCGGATTACTTATTATTTACGATGAAGCAGGGAAATGTGCTTGTTTATGTGGATGATCTAATTATATCTGGTAATGATTCGAAGGCAATTCGAATTTTTAAGTTATATCTCTCGAAATGTTTCCGTATGAAGGATTTAGGTGCCTTGAAATTCCTTTGGGAGTTGAAGTGGCAAGGGCTCTGAAAGGAATCTTCTTGTGTCAGAGGAAGTATGGATTGAATATCATATCGGAAGTAGGCTTGTTGGGGGCAAAACCGATTGGTACATCGATTGAACAAAACCATCGGTTGGCACTTGCGACTGGTCGTTTTATCAAAGATCCTGAACGCTATCGGCGACTGGTTGGAAGATTGATTTACTTGTGTTTTACACGACCAGATTTGTCCTATAGTGTGCATGTGTTGTCGCAATTCATGCTGAGTCCCCGTATTGAGCATATGGAAGCGGCACTTAGGGTTGTTCGATATTTGAAAGGCTGTCCGGGACAAGGCATCGTATTTAATTCTCAGTGTGATATGAGACTGCACGGGTGGTGTGACTCTAATTGGGCAGGTTGTCCGTTGACACGTCGATCGTTAACAGGTTGGTATGTGTCGTTAGCGGACTAACCGATATCTTGGAGAACGAAGAAGCAACAGATAGTGTCGAGGTCCTCCGCCGAGGCTGAATATAGATCGATGGCGATGACTGTGTGTGAATTGAAGTGGTTGAAAGGGATTTTATGGAACCTTGGAATCGATCACAATTCTCCGATGAATTTGAAGTGTGACAGTCAAGCTGCGTTACATATTGCTCGGAATCCTGTCTTTCACGAACGCACTAAACACATCGAAGTCGACTATCACTTTGTTCGGAATGAAATCATCGGAGGAATCTTTCGTCCCAGCTATGTGCCTACGACCACGCAACTTGCTGATATTTTTATGAAGGCGCTAAGACGCGCCCAGTTCGAATACTTCCTTAACAAGTTGGGCATAAGTAACCCTCACGCTCCAACTGGGGGGGGGGGGGGTAATGAAGGGTATCTTGTAAATAGGTTAGTTATGTAAATTGTATATTGGGCCAAACCCGTTATGTTTACTTGGTCCCTAAGTTAGGTTTAGGTTTAAGTTTTCTCTACGTATCTTTTGTATAAATAGGGGACTCCCTCATCAATGAAGGCAAGAGTTTTTCACCCAATTCTTATTCCTCACGTGTGGTGTGTTCGGTTTTTTTACAGTGAATGAACGGGTTGCACCTGGCCTATAGTCTATAAAGTCTTTTCTAGCGGCATGTTGTCTTTCTAGGAATCATGCTAAGTATGATCCAGCATATATCAAATTGAAACCAAGTCCAACAAAGTCAAAAACCAACTCGTAAGAAATAAGTAAGCTGTACATATGATGACATTGATTGTGGTGGATCCCGAATTAATTAAACATGGCCTATTATTGAAAAGCTTTTTTTCCAAAGCTAAAGAAAACACCTAGCTAGTGAAGACATGAGTGTGTCAAAATGATGTGAGGATCTCTGAAGATTCATGAGATCCTTCATCAAATCGTGTTGAGTAGATTCTTCAGGTGAACACGGCAGGTGCTTTACAAACAAAATCGTACATACATATAGCGCATGCACTGATTCTTCACTTTAGATTCGTGTGAATCATATCTAGTTCTTCAGACAAATCTAGTTCTATTAATTGGTATTGAAAGACTGTAAATATCAAAAGCATTCCATATTCAGTACAAAACTTTACATACTTTGGCATGTGGAAAGGCATGCACACTTTGCAAATCTTTCGTAGATACAGCAAAGCAAGAAAGTTCAATTAGAGGACCTATCAACATATACTAATATAGGAAAAAAGGGGAAGGAGTTGAGAATAAGCTCCTGTTTGGACATAATTTTTGGAGACTGTTTTTCAAAATTTATCTTTTGGGTAGTTTCAAGATGAGTTTTTCAAGTTTCAAAAAATAGTTTGAATCAGTTTTGCAAGTTTAAACTTTTTTTTAAATAAATTAAATGTCCAAATCTATGTCCAAACACTAACTAAAAGTCTTGTCGTACATAACTTGAATTTGTGGTCCCCATCATGAAGGAAAAAAAATAAGTAGGAACACAAAAGCCTTAAGGAGTCGTTTGGTAAGCTAGATTAGGATTATAATTCCAAAATAAAATTTGGAATAAGAATTATCCAACGTTTGGTTGTTGGGATTAGCTAAAGTGGTATAAAAATTATCCCAGAATCTTGGGATTACCTTATAATCCCATATAGAAGGTGGATATCTCACTTCTTGTCCAATTTTAGTTCCGAAATTGTAATTCTATGATATTTCACATTTGTACCAAACGACCCCAAAGAAGTAAATAAGAATAAGAAGATTCTGTGTCAGCGTCGTTGATCCCTCTCTGAAAAGGAGCTTTAATTTGATGATCTTCAATTTGTTCATATTGTTGTCTTTGATACAATTTAATTTTTTGCTGAGCTCGATCAGATTAAGCATGTCTTAGATAAAGTCTGCGCAGTTTTTCTAAAAGGCAGTAGTATCTTTTCAGTTATCAATGTTTAACATTGTTTGTGCCCAACAATTTTGTTATGGTTAATTTTGTTGCCAAAATAAAAAATCGACATACTTGCGCCTGCACGAGTTGGCACTTTCATCATCCTAATAAAGGAAGCTTTGCACTACACACATGCAAAATCTTGCGCACGCATTTCTTTACTTATCTATTGTGTTGGTTTACAAGTGGGACTGCAAGTGAAAAAAGTCATCTGTAAAAGAAAGTTATGATTCTTTACATTACTCCAATTAGATTGGATTTCACTCTAGCTCTTAGAATATTCCTTCTTCTTTTTCAATTGCGGGGTCAACGTATCCATGTTATCGCATACTTCAGATCGTGTAGGATCTACTTCAAAATAGTCGATCTGGACTTGTTTATATAGCTTACATTGAACTACTTTCAGCTTCCCACTTTTAATTGCATCATTTCTAGTCAATTTTTCCTTTCACTCTACTCTCTATTTCACTTTATTTTAACTCTATTTCTGGTTTGAATGATTCTTAATATTTTAAAAATAGATCTTACATTAGTGAACAAATACAAGATTATGTATAGGACCGGACCTAGAAGTAGCCCAATATACATATACTACACGATACCCAAAATTCTTACCATTATATGGGGACGGGGACTGATCAGCTTCTTCTTTAGGATTCTTTAGATTAAACAATTCAAATGTTGAAACTTAGCTAGTGTTTGGACATAGATTCCCAAATAATTTTTGGAAAACACTTTTTGGGTGAAGTTTGATATGAAAATGAAGAAGCGTTTGGACATACTTTTTGAGAACAAATTTGTTGGCTCAAAAGAGCCTTTGGGTTCTTATGAAAATGAAATTTGATGTGTAAATGTTAGTTTTTGGCCCAAAAACAGCTCAAGGTCAGTTTTTGAGTTTTTGGGACAAGTTTTGCTCAAAAAGCATAAACAAACACTTTTCGCCCAAAAACTCCCAAAAAATCCCTCCAAAAACTATGTCCAAACGGGAGCTTAATATAATTTTTTGTTATCAGAAAACATGTAAGGAATTACATCGGACCTCTACCGGCTACGACTGCGACTAAGAAAGTTGAATTGTAGAAAACTTTTATATAAAGAGGTTAAAGGTAATATTGGACGTGAAACTTGGGAATTTGAGTTTTTTGAAGTTGAGTTGAAAAAAAATGTTTGGAATTTGAAATTGTGTTTAGACGACATACATTTCACTCAAAAAAATATTTGAAGTTTTATGAGTGAAATATACAAATTTTCTCAAAAAATCAAAAAGTGGTCAAAAAGTATGTCCAAACAAGTTTTTATCCAAAAACTTCCCAAAAATTGCTCCCAAATTCTATAAACAAACGGGAGCAGAGTCCAACCACTAGAGACAATTTATGATATGTATGTGGATTTTGTATAACGAATTTTTTTATACAAAATTGGAGACTTGAATAAATTTTTTAGGGTGATGGAGTAAGTTCTCTACTCTACTAATTTGGATTTATTACTGATATTTGAATATGATTTTATTACCAAACTTTACATTCTTGAGTCAGTGCCTTGTTGATTAGAATATGTTCATGGAGGTGCGGTGGAGAAGATGAAGGTGCATTCTAGGTGGAGTTCTATCTCTGAATCAAATAACTTTTTAAGCTGATCCCTGCCAAGTTGGAGCCTCCGTTACTTTTGAAGGCATGAGTGAGCCATTTAAGCTAACGTAGGAGTATTTTTGCAACCAAAATCAAATAGAGGGTATAATTGATTTATTTCCCATAGTTGAGGGGCAAATTTGGCCCTTTTCTGTTTTATAAATTGTTTGGTCATTATGCCATTTTATTAATATTTTTTTTTTAAAAAAAAAATTAAGATCCATAGAGCTTACCCACAATGTTTTGGGGATTACGCTTCGTCCTATTGTTAATAAAATGTCGTGCCACACGCTCCCGCCTTTTAAAGTACTGCTAACAAGCTTGTCAAACCGAGTCAATCATCAGACAACTTTAGCTATTGTAACAAGTAAACGTCTTTATTTTTAAAATTACAAATCTCACTTTTTATTGAGGCGGACTTGTAAATATAATTTGAATGGCGTACAAGTGTAAAATGTATAGTAAAAACTTAACAGAAATAGTTGCTTACCTAATTTGTATATCATGTATAATCAATTGTATATAGGCTAGGGGATGTAATTCATAAATTTGATTGACTTTTTATATAAAAATCCCAAAATAGTATTGCACTAATGATATTATATAACTAGGGGTATACGAGCGGCATAATACTATTAGGGGCTTAAAGCCAAACTTAGATGAAAGACCTTAATGTTTTTCTTAAAAGAAAGTTATCATATAGTAATTTTTTATTCAAAGTTTAATTTTCAAGCTTGTTTAGATGCAAAGTCAATAATAATTCTTCTAAAATCAACTGCTTCTAATAATTTATTTGCAATAGATAATATAGCTAATACATTAATTAATTTCCTTTGAGATATTATTTAGCTTACTAAGATTTTATCCATTAATTATAGATAAGGATTGACTCTTAGAAAAACCAAGAAAGAGATCTATAAGATTATACATGTCAGAGTCGAGGCGCAATTTATTTACCGATAAAGGATTTAGAGAGAAGATTCATATTTCCAATCGCTGATGTAGTAAAGTCGATCATATATCAAATTCCTATATTCTCTGTTTTCTTTTTAATGAAAAATTGTACCGTGCTTTTCTACTTAAAAATACTCATTATCTTTCAAAATCAAAATCACCAAAGTCTAATATGGAAAATATTTGGGTCCTTGAAAGGTCGGGGTCTAAAGCAAATACTTTAATTACTTCACCTTGTTATACTTTATGCACCTCCTAGAAACACTAGAAGGGGGGTTGAATAGTGTCCTCCGATTTTCGTTGCAAGAACCTTGTTCTTCAGTAGTAGAACAGAGTTCTTCAGTTCGTTGTTATGCAGCCTACTACCTTAGGACACACCTCCAAACACTCACCAAAGACACAAGGATTTTACGTGGAAAACTCCTTGCTCAAGGGAGAAAAACCACGACCCACACTCTGGGATTTTAACACTGAATCCACTAACACAAGAGCAATATTTCTGATTACAAACTCTGTAACCAAGGGGCTACACCCTAGACCCTAATCACTAATCAAAGCTACACTCTAGCTTTTCTAGTAATTCACAAAAGAGTTTACCTAATACATAAGCTTCTAGAATAAGCAGATAGGTAAAACAATGAATACTTGTAACCGAGACAACTTACAACTCGATAGATCTAGACTAGAGTTCTAGACTCAACTACTCTGCATGCAAACAGTTGTCTTCTTCAGTTTTCCCACGTAGACAGTTCTTCAGATCGCCTTTATATGCTCTCAACTCTCTGTCTTGAAAAAACCAACTTCGGCTATGTCTTCTACTTGCTTTTATACGAGTTTTACAACCCTAGTTGAGTCCTACTAGGAATCCTCTTTAATTATGGTATTTGAAGATTCGCAGTAACTCTTTTCCATGTTGAGGTATAACTCTTGTTCATACTCCAAAGACACAGCCTGGACACCGCCTCTTTTAGTCTGACTAGGATATGTCTTCAACCACGCGCCTCTACTCCTAGTTCCACAGGGATTTACAACCCGTAATCTTTTCGATCAAGCGTGCCCTTCAACTTCAAGGACTAGGTTCTTCTCATGAACCTTAGTGTCCTTCCTGTTTGTCATACTTCAAAACCAGCTCTCAACAAATTCCCCCTTTTTGATGATGACAAACAAATGTTGCTCAAGAACCTGAATAGACATAAACCAAGAAAAAACAAAACTAACAGAACAATAAAAACAGATGAGTTAGGTCACAAACACCCCAACTTTCTTCCCCCTTTTGGCATCATCGAAAAGATTCAAAGACCTGCAGGAACCTGTCAGATTTATCTAGTCTAGTGCACAAGGCAACTCATCAGTGTCAAGAACATAGGTATATCAAAATAAGGGCCCAACAAGGAACCAAGTACTTAAACAAGAAACAGTCGCAAACATAAGAAATTTAAAATCAACATCCAGAGGGTGACAGCAGCACCACTCTATTTAGTTACACAACAAAATAAAAATTGTCTTAAACATCCAAATCATGCAATCAGGGGAGAGTAGGAAAGGGTAAAGATCAGGTGGGGTAGGAAGAGATAAAGATAGGAGGACAGGACTGGAAGAATCACAGCTGAAGGTTGAAGTGCTTGACGAGTGCCTCAAGTTGCTTCGTATTCTTGGCCCTCTCCATCACCAGCTCGGCCTCATACTTGTGGCAATCAATCTTCAATCGATCAATTTCTTGATCCTTCACCTTCAACTATCTGTGCAGTTCAGCATTTTCTTCATTAACTTCAAGAACCATTTTCTCCAGTTCCTGCACAGCACCAATGGCCTCATCAGGTCCATACTCTTCACTGTCCTCTGACTGCTCCTGCTTGACCTGCATTGGCCTTTTGGAAACCCTGCTTTCTTGAAAGAAGTCACAGTTTCTCAGCACATTAACCCCAAACTTCTGATGGATGGTAGGCCTCTTTCCTGCTTCTAAGGGCACTCCAAAACGCTCAAGAATCTGATGGATGATGTAAGAGTGCACAAGAGAGTGTGGCTTCTGATCAGTATCACAAATTCTCTTAATGTGCCTAATAATGAGCCCAGGCAAATTAATTTTCACCCCTCTGTCCATCAGATCCATATATGTCAGGTCAAGAGCACTAGCCTCACAATTCCTTTCTCCCCTAGGTAGAAGAAACCTATGCACAAATTCAAACAACAGCTGATGTGCAGGCTCCATCTCCTTCTTCTCAACCTTCCTCTCCTTCCTCAATCTGGGTTTCCTTGAGAACTTTCTCACAACATCTAAGGGAGTAACTCTATCTGTTCTCTTTGGCCATTTTAGCTTGACATACCTGCAATACCCTTCAGCAGGTACATCCAGAATTACTCCCAATTCAGGTCTCCCAAATTCAATCTCCACTCCTTTCACAGTGGTAAACACCCTCCTGGCTACCACCCTACAATTTGTATAAAACTCCCTGACTTCGTCCACAAACAGCTTCCTGTCTTTGTTGACAAACAGACTCAGCCAACCCTGATTTCCTATCATCCTCAACAAGGGTTTCATATGAAACTCTTTTTCATCATCCAGAATACTGCCTGGCAGCACCTGATGTTGAGAGAAAAAGGCTTCCCTATCCACTTCTTTCCTTTTCTTCTTACTCTCAATCTCACTGTCAGTGTCGGAATCAATGGGTTCCACATAACTCCCAGCCTCACTCTCCTGCTCTTCTTCCCTAGCACCCTTCTCCTCTTCTTCTTTCTTCTTCTCTTCTTCCCTTATCTTCACATTAGTTATTGTCCTTCCCAGCTTTTCAACCTTCTCCATTTGTGTCTTCAAAGCAGACCTAGTACCCATTCTTCTAACAACAGGCTCCCTAGCCTCTTTGTCACCTCCTTCTTCACTATCTTCATCTACCAACCTAGTTTTCAACACAGGTTTACCATCTCTCACCAATCTTCTTCTTTTTTCAGGTTCTATTCTATTTTCTTTTACAAACACCACCTCATCTTCTTCTTCCTCACCAGTCACCTTCTCATCCTCTGCCCCAAACTTTCTTTTCCTGCTTGATTTTTCTTCTTTCTTGTCACCCTCTTGCTTTTCAACAGCAACTTCCTTGTTCCCTTCCTCATCAGATTCTGTCCAGCTAAATTCTGCATCCTCAGCTCCAGTAGGGTTTTGACAAGCAACTGACTCTTGTCCCACACCCCCAGAAGCTTCAGCAGTAGCAGGTCCAACACACTCTGGACCTTTAGGCACAGAATCCTCTAAACACACCCCTGTTCCACTTACATCTTTACTTGACTCACCAGCATCTTTTCCCAGAGATTCATCATTATCTAGTTCCTTCAACTGTTCTTCTATTTTTTCGGCTATATTTAACTCGCCTCTAGACACACCGTCTACAACACCCTGCACATCTTCTCTAAGTTCATTCTCTTTAGTTTCTTGTTCCTCCTCACGTGGGTTCCCCCTATCTATGTTGTCCCTCTGCTCAACATCTACTATTTTATCTAATTCAGCAACTAGGGTTTCAGTTTCTACAGTGCCAGGACTAGCTATATCAACTGAACCAACAGGTGTAGATGGAATAGGGTCAGGAATTACCTCATGTAACGGTTGAGATGAACTTTGAGTAATGAGTGTCGAAAGAACGGCTCTTGATTTTAACTTCTTGACCAGTTTCTTGTCCCCCTTTTTGAGAAATTTTAGGCGAGCCCTTGCAATTCTTTCAGCAAGAGTGGATGGTGGTGGTCTTTCAGACATCTTGAAGGATTTTGTAAAGATTTCTGAGTTTTGTTGACGGTTTGTCTTTTTTAAGGCTTGAGAGAATTTTGATGTTCAATCGAAAATGGTGGATGAGATCATGTGAGATTGAAGGAGGCTGTAGAAAGAGAGGGGGTTTTTGGTGATGTGACAATGTCTAGGGAAGGCAAGAAGTAATAAGTATAAAGAGAAGCAGCTTTTTGAACTTTTTGAGAACCGGGAGAAGTTAAGAGATTTGACGGTTATGAACTTAATTTAAATATACCCTTTTCAAGAAGTGGGGTCCAAGCAATTTAAAAGGAGTTCTATCCTAAAAAGGAATGTGTTCCTATAATTTTGGACAGTTATGAGAATATGGAGAATCTACCATGATGCACGTACAATAGACAATTTTAATTCCAGTTGTGACAACTAGCAAATAGAGTAGATTGACTGTACCTGGACACGATTCCTCAAGTTCAGACTGGTTCCTCCTCAGCACACAGTAGGTTCTTCATGGGATCACATTATTTGTACCTAGTGCTCAAGACACTAAGAACGAGTGTACTTACTCAAGTACAAATTTAGTCCAGATAGTAATGACAAGTTTCTAACAGACACTTTTGCTACTAAACTAGCCAATCACCAAGGAATTACCTGCTGGGTCATCCGTGTATTTTGGTCATCCCTAACTCCAACCTGTTCCTCTCGAACTGCACCTTGTTCAAAGCTTTGGTAAATATGTCAGCAATTTGGTCTTCAGTCCTGCATGAATTCATAGTAATTAGACCTTTTTCTACATTGTCTCTCAGAAAATGATGTCTAATATCAATGTGTTTGGTCCTTTTGTGTTGGACTGGGTTCTTGGCAATGTTCACAGCACTAGTGTTGTCACAAAAGATTGGCACTGCCCCACACTTTATGCCAAAATCCTCCAGTTGCTGCTTGATCCATAGCAATTGTGAGCAGCATAAAGCAGCTGCCACATACCCAGCTTCAGCAGTTGACAAGGCAACAGAGTTTTGTTTCTTTGTAGCCCATGACACCAAGCAAGGACCTAAGAAGTGTGCCATCCCTGAAGTGCTTTTCCTATCAACCAAATGACCTGCATAATCTGCATCAGCAAAACCAATTAGTTCAAAAGTTCCACCTCTGGGATACCAAAGGCATAGATCCTGAGTCCCTTTCAAGTATCTCAGGATTCTCTTCACAGCTGTCAAGTGCGATTCCTTAGGTTTTGACTGAAATCTGGCACACAGTCCTACGCTGTAGACTATGTCAGGTCGACTTGCTGTGAGATAAAGAAGTGAGCCAATGATTCCTCTATACTTGGTCTCATTTGTCGAAGGACCAAGTTCATCCATATCGAGCTTTGTTCCAGGAGCAATAGGAGTAGTCATCTCCTTAGCTCCTTCCATGTTAAACTTCTTCAACAATTCCTTTACATATTTTTGCTGGTGTATCATAGTTCCTTCCGGTGTGTGCTTTATCTGCAACCCAAGGAAGAAATTCAATTCACCCATCATGCTCATCTCAAACTCACTTCCCATCAGGTCAGCAAAACCTTTGCTCAGCTTCTCATCAGTGGCTCCAAAGATGATATCATCGACATACACTTGAACTACCAGTAGATCCTTTCCTTGCTTCTTGAGAAATAGTGTATTGTCAATTTTACCTCTTGAAAAGCCATTTTTCATCAAGAATCCTGAGAGTCTTTCATACCATGCTCTAGGAGCTTGCTTCAAACCATACAGAGCCTTGTCCAGTTTGTACACATGATCAGGGAATTCATTGCTCACAAAACCTGGAGGCTGCACTACATAAACTTCTTCATTCAGGTACCCATTCAAGAAGGCACTCTTCACATCCATCTGATACAGTGTGAATTCCATGTATGTAGCAAAAGCAATCAGCATTCTAATGGCTTCCATTCGTGCCACTGGTGCAAAGGTTTCATCATAATCTATTCCTTCTTCTTGACTGTAGCCTTGAACAACCAACCTTGCCTTGTTTCTTGTAACTATGCCATGTTCATCCAGCTTATTTCTGAACACCCATTTAGTTCCAATTATGGATCTGTCCTTTGGCTTAGGAACTAGGTGCCACACCTTGCTTCTTTCAAATTGATGAAGTTCCTCCTGCATAGCCATAATCCAGTCTGGATCTTCTAGTGCTTCTTTGACATTTTTTGGTTCCAAGGCTGAGAGGAAAGCAAAGAATGCACAAAAGTTCTTTAATGCTGACCTGGTCATAATTCCTGTATCCAGTTCAGATAGGACGTTCTCCAAAGGGTGAGAACTTTGGTGTTTCCATGGCTTGATCTGAATCTGATTAGAAGAACCTGCAGCATCGTCTTGAGTAGATTCTTCTTGACTCTCTTGATCTTCAGCTTCATCAGATGTTCCCCCTGTCAAGTTGACTCCTTCATCTGACATAACTTTGCTCTCCTTTTCATCCGAGTCCTCCAGTTCATCTATGCTTTCTTCTCTTCTTAAGCCAATCACCTGATCATCTGCATCATCTTCTCCTATTTCCTTATCTGATTCATCGAACACAACATGCATACTTTCTTCTACTACTTGTGTCCTTCTGTTGAGTACCTTGTATGCCTTACTTTGAGTGGAGTATCCCAAGAATATTGCCTCATCACTCCTAGCATCAAACTTTCCCAAGGGTTCCTTGCCATTGTTGTGAACAAAGCATTTGCACCCAAAAGGCCTTAGGTGGGCAATGCTTGGCTTTCTACCTCTGAGTAACTCATATGGAGTTTTGTCAAGGATGGCTCTGATGGAACACCTATTTAGCAAGTAACATGCAGTGTTTACAGCTTCAGCCCAGAAGTTTCTTGCTAGTCCACTTGACAGCAGCATGGTTCTAGCCATATCCTCCAACGACCTGTTCTTCCTCTCAACCACCCCGTTTTGTTGGGGAGTTCTTGGTGCAGAAAAGTTGTGATCTATGTTGTTCCCTGCACAGTACTCAGAAATTTTTTAGTTTTCAAACTCAGTTCCATGATCTGATCGAATACTGATGAGTTCAAGACTTAGCCTTTTCTGAACCACACCAGCCCAGTCTTTAAAATTCTCAAAAGCTTCATCCTTAGAGGCCAAGAACAAGGTCCATGTATACCTTGAGTAGTCGTCAACAATCACGAACACAAACCTCTTTCCTCCTCTGCTCTTTACTCTCATAGGTCCACACAAATCCATATGTACCAGCTCCAGTGGCTTAGATGTGCTGACCACTTTCTTTGACTTGAATGACGTTCTTACATGCTTTCCCTTTACACAGGCATCGCACATTTTTATGTTTTCAAACTTCTCTCTTGGCAATCCACGAACTAGTTCCTTTGAGGCCAGCTTGTTTAATTGAGTGAGACTTGCATGGCCCAGTCTTTTGTGCCACAGATGAGAGTCACTATCTTGCACATTCAAGCATGTCAGATTGTTTTCAGGTAAGGACTTCAGTGATGCCTTGTACACGTTGTTCACTCTTTTTCCTTCCATCACCACTTCTCCACTCTGTAGGTTCTTCACGATGCACCCTAAAGAGGAGAAGCTCACTTCGTTTCCTCTGTCACATAGTTGAGAGATGCTTAGTAAATTGTGTCTAAGACCATCCACACAATAAACATTTTCAATTGCATGCTCCAGAGATCTCCCAATCTTCCCAATGCCTACTATCTGACCACTCTTTCCTCCTCCGAAGGCAACACTGCCTCCTTGGAATGCTGCGAGTGAGAGAAAATTTCTTCTATCTCCTGTCATGTGCCTGGAACAACCGCTATCAAGAATCCAGCTTGAGTTGTTCTCCCTCACTCCAGCCTGCAAGACAATTAGAGGTTAGTCTTAGGAACCCAGACAAGCTTGGGTCCCTTCTTATGAGAGAATGGGTAAATCAAATCTTGTTTGGCCCATATGGGTAAAACACATTTCTTATTTTTGGCTCTTGCCTTAACAATATTAATACACTTTTGTTTAGTATGACCAGTTTTACCACAAAAAGTGCATAACATGTTACAAGGTAATCCTACATATTTGCTTTTAGGATTATATGAAGGCAGGGGCTTCTTGAATCCTAAACCTTGTTTTCCTTTGTTTTGATTTTCAAGAACCCAATTTATTGCCTCTGAAGATTTATTCCATTTTGTAAGTCTGGTGAGTTCAGGTTTTGAGTTTTCAACCTTTTGATCTAACATCCTGTTTTTCTCAATTTCTTGATGCAAAATCTCATTTGTTCTTTTCAATTCATCTTCCAGAAAGGTTTGAACTTCACTCATAACTTGCTTACCATTCTTACTCTCTCTCAACTGATTACATTCCAATTCAAGCTCAGTAATTTTAGAGTTTGACACAAGAGTCTGCCCTTTCAAGATGGCATTAGTTTCTTCAAGTTCAATATTCTGTTCCAGGAGACTCTTGTGTTTAGTTCTAAGATTACTCAGTTCTTCAGTTAAGTTATCCTTTTCAAGTTTTTCTTTTTCATACCCTTCAATCAGGGTGGCTGTGATTAGAATTAAATTTTCAGAAGAGTATGTATGTAAAGTTTCTTTTAGATCAGATAGACATACTTCAGCTGAATTTCCTGTTTCCTCTCCATCAGTTGCCATAAGAGCAGAGTCCTTTTTGATGTTGTCAGCAATGTACAATTCCTTCAGTTTCTTCCATATTTCCTTGGCAGATTTGCACTCCAGTATCTGTGCATGCACATCCTCAGTGAGTCCTCTTCTTAGATACCCCACACCCTTGGAGTTTGCTTGTAACCAGTCCAGATCTTGAGGGTCTAGTTCTTCCACTTTCTTTGGCACTAGGACACCATTTACAGCTCTCTTCAACGGAACATGAGGTCCTCTTTTCACAATCAGCCACAAGCTGTAATCAGTTGCCTGTAGATAATTTTTCATCTGCTTCTTCCAGTGATTGTAATGAGTCCCATTGAACACTGGTGGTTTTGATGGATCTCTTCCTCCTCTAAATTCTCGAGGATCTTCTTCATCACAGCTGGCATCTGTCATACCTGCTAGTGCTAGTAGTGAGTCATCCTCAGCCTCTTTTTCATGATCAGACTCACTATCAGTTGGTCCCCATGTGGCATAGAAAGCTTCCTTCTTTTTCCTTCGCTCTGCTCTGAAGTTTGGGGGCCGTCTTGTCTTCCTTTTGTCTGTATCATATTTCTTAGTGGTTTCCTTTTCCTTTTCCTTAGCAGCTCTGTTCTTCCTCCATTCTATTTCCCACATCGGGCAGTCCATGACAACATGGTCTTTCTTGAAGCATTTGAAGCACCCAGAGTAGTCAGGACTGTCAACTATGTTCTTCCTACTAGAGCTCTCCTTGTTTCCTCGTTTGAACCCTTTAAACCTTCCCAGATTGAGTTTTTGTCTTAACGCACTTACCATTGCAGCTTCCACTTATTGAAGATCAACATAGTCATCAGTTTATTCTGTTGCTTCCAGTGCAAGGGTCTTTTCCTTCTTTGCTGCAGGTTTAGCCTTTGAGTCTTTCATCATCTCATGCGTCTTCAGACTTCCAACCAGTTCTTCAAGCTTAATGGATTTCAAGGGCTTTGATTCAATGATGGCTGTCATTTTTGGTTCCCATGCTTCAGGCAGCACATTTAGGATTTTGTCAACCATCTCTACTTCAGGTAATTCCATCTCCAACGATCTCATTTCGTTTGTGATCATGGTCAGTCTGGTCATCATATCCTGAATTGACTCCCTTTCACCCATTGTAAACAATTCAAATTGCCTTTTCAGCATTCTTCTTTTTGAGTCTTTTACTTCTGTGGTTCCTTCGTGTGCAACCTGCAAGGCATCCCATATCTCCTTAGCCGTCTTATACGATGATACTCGATTGAACTCTTCTGGACCAAGACCACATATGACCAACCGCTTGGCCTTGTGATTCTTTTCGATCATCTTATAATCCGTCTCATCGAACTCTTCTTTCAGTTTGGGTTCTTTTGTAGCAGTGGTTCCTTCACCGACTATTTTGGTGGGAATTAGATTTCCTTCTGAGACTATCAGCCAGAGTTGATAATCTTCAGCACATATGTAATTCTCCATCCTATTCTTCCACCATGCGTAGTATTGCCCATTGAACTGTGGAGGTCTCAGAACCGACTGTCCTTCAGTAATAGTAGGTGGTGCACTCATTCTGATCCTTCTCAAGGTGTTAGCCTTACAAGAGAAGACCCGCTCTGATACCACTTGTTATACTTTATGCACCTCCTAGAAACACTAGAAGGGGGGGGGGGGGTTGAATAGTGTCCTCCGATTTTCGTTGCAAGAACCTTGTTCTTCAGTAGTAGAACAGGGTTCTTCAGTTCGTTGTTATGCAGCCTACTACCTTAGGACACACCTCCAAACACTCACCAAAGACACAAGGATTTTACGTGGAAAACTCCTTGCTCAAGGGAGAAAAACCACGACCCACACTCTGGGGTTTTAACACTGAATCCACTAACACAATAGCAATGTTTCTGATTACAAACTCTGTAACCAAGGGGCTACACCCTAGACCCTAATCACTAATCAAAGCTACACTCTAGCTTTTCTAGTAATTCACAAAAGAGTTTACCTAATACATAAGCTTCTAGAATAAGCAGATAGGTAAAACAATGAATACTTGTAACCGAGACAACTTACAACTCGATAGATCTAGACTAGAGTTCTAGACTCAACTACTCTGCATGCAAACAGTTGTCTTCTTCAGTTTTCCCACGTAGACAGTTCTTCAGATCGCCTTTATATGCTCTCAACTCTCTGTCTTGAAAAAACCAACTTCGGCTATGTCTTCTACTTGCTTTTATACGAGTTTTACAACCCTAGTTGAGTCCTACTGGGAATCCTCTTTAATTATGGTATTTGAAGATTCGCAGTAACTCTTTTCCATGTTGAGGTATAACTCTTGTTCATACTCCAAAGACACAGCCTGGACACCGTCTCTTTTAGTCTGACTAGGATATGTCTTCAACCACGCGCCTCTACTCCTAGTTCCACAGGGATTTGCAACCCGTAATCTTTTCGATCAAGCGTGCCCTTCAACTTCAAGGACTAGGTTCTTCTCATGAACCTTAGTGTCCTTCCTGTTTGTCATACTTCAAAACCAGCTCTCAACACACCTTTTAGCTGGCATGTATATATTTTATGGGTTTTTTACATTATATACCCATGAAATTCAAAATATTTATAAACTATACCTACTAAAAATTATACTACCCATGAAATTAAAATTATTTACCCAACCTACCCATTTATTACTGTATACCTTTTGTTATACTTTATGGTAGTATACCGTTAAGGTATACTGCATAAATAATAGCATACACATATAGATGTGGGAGTATACCTTTAAGGTATACAAATCTAGATGGGTAGGACATATAAATATTTTATGGGTAGGACTTGTAAATATGAAACTTATGGATAGAAATGGGTAAATATTTTGATTGTGATGGTTATTTTCGTAAATCTCCAAATAATTTAAACTCTTCTAATATGAACAATAGCAAGTTGAGATGTCGTGGTGTGCTGCGCGTTCTGCCGATCGTGTAGTTAGCAGGGTTCATCTAAGGTTGATTCCTCTTTTTTTTGCTCACTTTTGAATCTTCCGGCAACCTAAAAATCACACAGGTGTCCTTTTTCTAGATCCGTGGCAAATGATGTTTAAAGACTCCAATGGTAGGAGTAGTGTTAACAATAAAAAACTAACTTTCACTTCTTAATCCCAATCATACCTTATAAAAATCAAATATGGTTAGTAGCAATAAATTTTTCGCGGACCACGAACAATAAAAGCAGTAAATATTCCATCACTTGGATGGACCAGAAACGTCCATGAGCGTGATCAACAGCATGTGCACCATGTGTACCTAGTCGGAAAATCAGTGCTTGGCGAGACCTATATTTCTCCTCGTGCCTTTCACGTGTCTCTTAATTCTGGACCAGAAGAAGAAGAAATTAAGCAGCAAGAGCGAAGGCAACCATGGGTGCTTATCATTGGCATGCAAGTCTTTGATATCACGGAAGCCGCAGCTTGATCTCTGAAGTGACATTATTTCCAATTAGAGGAAGAATATATGGTGGCTAGCTTGCCATCCTCTAGCTTTCACAAATGGACTAAACATATATCCTTTTATATATGATAAAAGGCTCGCTCATTAAAAAGGCAGCCCGCTGCACAAAGTATTTCGTGTTCACGCAGGGTTTAGGGAAGGGCCCCAACTCAAGGGGTGTGATGTACCTAATCTAACTTAATCAGTGACTATTTTCAAGACTTGAACCCGTGACCTATAAGTCATATGAAGACAATTTTATCGGTTGCTCCAAGGCTCTCCTTCAAAGGTTCGTTCTTTATTTATTTTATTGGTCTTTCAATCATTTCTCTGTATGAACATGCAGAACTGTTACATTAATTTCTCGGAAATGTAGAGGACTTTCAAACTAGTATAACAAACTTCACGCCAAATGTTTGTCCATTTTTTGGAGTTGTATTAATCGCCTTTATCTCTGACTTTTTTTCTTCCTATTCTAGTCAACAATCAAATGGCAGCATGGAAGCCATTTGGAGGATGAATTGTCGATAGACTCGTGCGTTTGTAGTATTCCATTCAATTATTAACCGCCAGAGAAGAAGAAAAACACTAGAAAAAAAAGTCCACAAGATTTCCATCAAGAACAAACCTAGCTATTGAATTGATCCTGTGGTCCAGTGAATTATTTGTAGGCCACCAAAATTGGTCCCAATGATAAACTACTATATGGGTTTTCAATATTAGCAGAAAATGGAGAATAGAGAACCCTTTTTGATGTTGATGCTGCTCTCACTGTAGAAGCGTGATGTATCTGCTTGATAGCTCAAGTTTTGATTTGTATATATGATCATAAAACTCTGGTCAGTCGGAATGCATCCTACAATCAAACTAGTCTTCAAACTCTATCAACTACTACTAGTCGACTACCCATCCTAAACTTTAACCCTGGCATTTGAAAGTCTTTATCAAGACTAGTCGTTCTTTATAATTTGGACACAACTTTTTTATTAGTTTGTCTGGTTATGAAATTTATTAGTGTAAAAAGAGGTTTTTAAATTTTTTTAAACTAAAAGTGTGTATAAGATACTAAAAAGTATTAATATTTGAAATTTGTGCTCTTTAATATTTTCTCTTTTCTCTTTTCTCTTTAAAGTGTATCATCAAGGACAAAATGAAATTGTAGAAATAAAAAGAAAAAACACTAAATTGTTGAAATGGAGGGAGTAGTTTAATTTCTCAAACATCCACTGTCTGAAGTATCTTCCATTATACATATGAAAATTGTACATGACATTGACCAAAACTAGAGCTTAAAATCTTTCTAGAAGATACAATTTATCAATATGCTAAATCTTGACATGCATGGTTTCGAGGAAATTATCATACAATTTTAAAAAATGATAATATAATTTTAAATGTGAAAACAATTACAATAATTTTTTTCACTTTATCTTTAATGAGATGATTAGTTTTATAAGTCTTTAATTTTAAACTTTATGTTAATTTTGTCAAACTACTACACACAATTTGGAACCGAGGGAGTATGTACTTTGGGAGAGTAAACGCTCTCTTTCAGAAGCTAAGGCATTATGTCTTCTCCCATATTCGCTTACTGGATTGCGTAACGCAGTCACAAATGGTGTTTTTGTATATGTTGTTTCTCATAAACAAAATTGTCTTTGAAATCTATTTATCTCCAACTTTCCTGCATCTTTCATGCTGCGGGAGCCTTAATTAACTCGTCGTGATTTTCTAATTCAGTCACTTTCAAATCGAGGAGTATGTTTATATCTAACTTTTAAGTGATGTTTGAAAACGAGGGAGCCTTTGATCCACGCGGTGCAATTAATAGAGAACTTGATTGTAGAGCATAATTTCTTTGTCAAGGATGACAGGTTTTGTGTCACTAAAGGAGAACTTTTTGTTCTAGTTACATTGGTTACTTAGGAGTTAGGACTAACAAGAGGGATGGAAAAGTTTATCACTTTTTTCCTTCTGGGTAAAGATGATTTGTGGTCCTGAATACCTAATCACTGGTAGTATTTTGATAACAATTATCCATGATTAGAAAACTGATCAATAGACAGCTTCCATCACATCATTATTCCCTTATAATAATATCTTATTCTTATATTGATTCACTGACTTCGTTGATAATGATTAATAATAAGGTACCCGAATCTGGAAAATTATAACCTATTGATATACATCAAAATTGTATTGAGATCCAAGTTGCCACAAACACTAACTAGTAATCAACATAGCACATATGAAACAAGTAAATAACTTTAGAATGCTTCTCCTTCCTACACTAAAACAATTAATCTACCACTAGCTAGGAAAAGAGAAAGCTATACACTGCAAACTATGTACAAAATATACATAATTCTTTCAAATCCACATTTCTAGTCCGAAGTCCTACTTGCTTAGCTTATGAACTTCTGACATATTAAAGCAGGCTGATCTTTCATCAATTTTCTTCCATGATTCCAAATTTTTTTTTTTCAGTGCAATGCTAACAACTTCATGGAATTAGCTAGCTAGCTACGGTGAATGAGTGAAAGTCTTCAATTGCTTGGCCTTGATATCCCATTGAAGCTCAATATCCTCAGCAATTTTCCTTGCGTCCTTAGATGTACCAAGAAGACCACTCTTGGTAAAACCAACAGCATATAGACCACAATCCCCCTTCCATCCACTTGAGAATGTTTCATCAGAGAATTCAGTTTTCTTGGAAAAGTAATTAGTTCCCTGATCATTCCAAAAGGAAATATTACTAAAAATATTTTTTGCAAATTCTAGATCTTTGTTGCAGATTTAACATTTGTGCCAAAAATAAGAAGTTAGACATGTACCTTCAGCCATGATGGTACATTACTTCTGTATCCTGTTGCCAAGATAATTGCATCGAAATTCTTCACTGTTCCATCAACAAACTCAACTACATTATACTGTAATCTGTTGATTCCCGGAACAACCTAGATTTGATACAGCAAGTTTATCATTACTCGAAATATAATAAGGAGAATCTAGAGAATATTTATTCTCTTATCAAGTTAAACATCAGTTGTATTTATGGAATCACCTTAATTTCCCCACTTCTAATTTTGTGGAGTGTTCCAACATCTAAGACAGGTGTTTTCCCAGTTGAACCCTTGAGTTGAAGGGGACCAAGTTTAGGCCTGGTGAGTCCTAGATGAGCCGTGTTGCCAAGCATAAAATGAGAGATAAAAAGCAAGAAATGATCAACTAGCCGCACGGGGAACCACTTGAGCAACCACATGGACACTCCAAAAGTTGAAGTCCCCAGCATTTCCTGAGGCAAGACGTGCACCTACAGCAATAAATTAAAACACCAATAAAGCTATCAAACACTATTATTAAAAGGATTTTTTTTTCCAATTTGTAAAGCATCCTCATGTAACGTTTGACATTTCCTAGGCACACTTTTTCTGAAGGAAAGGATGGGAAATCTCCGTATAGCTCCTTTATACCCAGTACAGCGCATGCAAACTTAAAGCCCAGGTTGTACAAAGGAGCAGTATTTATTTATTTTAGTATTTTTTTGAATAAAAAATTTGTCCAGTGGTTCTATAAGCTGATTCAAGGATAAAATTCCAGCTACCTTTTAAACTCTAATTATAATTAGCCTAATGGTTCTATGGTTAACTTGTGGTTAAACAAAATCAAATAGACTAACTTGAGTACATCCACCTTAACTTTTGAAGTAATTACAAACATTGTTTCCACAACTAGTACATTCCAACATCATCGTTATTCAACTCTTGTACTTTTGATGTAGATATTTTGTGAGTGATCTAATACGGTACAACCATGACTAAGAAAATGACAAGAAGATGCAACTTCGTTTATACATGGAGTATCTTTTTCTCTCACAAGTAAACCCTCATGATAATGGAGTTTTCTTCTCTTTTTGTTTGTGACATGGATCAATCAAATCAAACTTGAAAAGTATCTTTTTTCCTAGTCCATTATGGGTACGTACTTAGATATGTGAAGAGAGTAGAAAATACTTACACAATCCCTAACGACAAGGGAAGGGCGAGCGTTGTAGTTGCAAAGGTCCAGACACACCTCCATTCCTGAATTTCCACATCCAACAACCAAAACATCCTTTCCACAAAAACAATCACCACTCTTATAGTTACTAGTGTGAATAATAGGTCCATCAAACTCATCCATACCATCAAATTTAGGCACAACTTCTTCAGCATTCTCACCTGTCGCCACAATCAGCCATCGACAAATATACTCAGTAGTGATATCCTCCTTCATAGCACGCACTCTCCAAAACCCGCACTGGCCATCGAATTCTGCACTCACAACTGTGGTATTAAAAAGTGGTTCTAGTTCAAAATTTTCAGCGTACGTTTCCAAGTATGAAACAAACTGTTGTTTTGTAGGGTAAGTTGGGAAATTAGATGGGAACGGCATCAATGGAAGTTCACAGAATTGCTTAGGAAGATGAAGCCGAAGTCGATCATAAGTTTTATTCTGCCATAGAGAAGCTACACAATCAGACCTTTCAAGAATCAAGCTTGGGATTCCTTTTTCTTTAAGACAAGCAGCAGTAGCAAGTCCTGAAGGTCCAGCTCCAACTATAACTGGTCCTGGTACCCAAACTTTTCTTGAGGATTTCGACATTATTTTAACTTCAAAATGATCATGAACTCTTTTACTTGCCACTTCTGTCAAATAATAATCCATAGAAAGTGGAGATAACTGACTAGTAGAATAGTACCACTATGACACAAAGATATTAAGATGTTTCCTGGATTATGGGATTGACTCAGATCAAGATTTGGCTATGATTATTGACATGGTTTTCATATTATCTAATGAAAATATTAGAACGAGATATCGGGGAAACAAAGAGAAAATCTTGGATTTTTGGATATATAGGTATATTCGAAAGGTCTTATCCAAATTAGAAGTTTACAAGTGTGAGTAGAAGTATTTTATGTTTGTGTTTTGTTGGATGGAGGAGAGTGAAGTGAGAGCGAGACGTTCGGAGAGAAAATAACGACCAAGGGAGCTATGAAGTACTAACTAATAAAACTACATGAAAAGGAGCGAAGAGGCAAAAATTTTGGGTAAGTGAATAATTGATTTGATTTATAAAGTCTCTCTGGATTTATATATAGGAATGTCGGTGATATATAGTGGGATCTTTCTTTCTTTCCCTCTCCACGAAGCATTTCTCAGAAACTCGCTATCCTGGAGCATAATATATGACTCGATACAAGTTCAAATTCAACATATTAAGAAGAAGTAAATATAGATAGTTTGTATCTTACTTTTTGGGAAGACTAAAACCAAGATTTGAAAATTTGACACTTTCTTAACCCCCTCCACGGAGACCTCATTGTAATCAATTGGCCAATTGGGGTATCAGTTAATCGTTAACTACTTAACCATGCACAATTTGATATGATTTCCAGCTATGTTTTAAAAGGAAGTTTTGGGACGGGACACTTGCAAAACGTCCTGAGACTCTCGGGCGGGACTTAGATCCGTGAGGCTTATGCCTCGAGAGCCCGACGGTGCTCTCAGAGCACGCCCAACACTCGGGACTCGTCTTATAGAACCTATGCAAATGATCTGTCCAATTCTCTAATTAAGATTATGCATCCACAATTTTTTTTAAAAATGAAATTATATTCATCTATAGAAATTCAAAAATTGAGTGTAGCTCAATTAATGAGACATAATATTACATGTATTATAATTGAGAATATCATGAGGATGAATATCATATGTATACTTAATCTGAAAATGCATCGTCGGTGTTTATAGCATCACTTGTTATTGGTCTTCATGTTTTATTTCCGTCACTCAAAATTGTTAGACTTCAATTATTTTACAACTTAGAAGCAATTTTATATTTATCAATAAGAATTAATGTTTTAAATTATAATAGTAATAAATTTTATTGTTTATTTACTTTTTATAGTAACAAATTTTTATTTTTAATTGTTTGAAAGTTAAGGAGTTATGGTTTTTGTATCTCATAAAAACTGTAACATTATTCAATTTCTTACCATTATTAAAAATGTTAGATCTTTTGTTACTATAATTTTTTTTTAATTTTCTTAATTTTTTGTGTACTTTTGATATTTTTTGGCTCATTATGCTATTTTATTAATTCAAAATTAATTAAAAAATAAGATTCATGGAACTTACGCCCCATGTCTCGGGGCTTACGCCTCGCCCCATTGTAAGTAAAACGCCTCGCCTTGCGCCCCCGCCTTTTAAAACATTGATTTCCAAGCTTGACTGTTAGGCTTGGATAAATTTGATAGGTTCGATCGTTGAGGTTCAAAGCAATAAATTATGTACTTTTAAATTTATGAATTTAGGTCTAGAAGTCCTTAATGATTTACGGTACTCCCTCCGGTCTATTTTAGTTGTAAGATTTTTCATTTATAGATGGTCCAAAATGTTTGTCAATTTAAAATATCAAGACAAAATTTACCATTTCTTCCACATAATTACCGTAATATTAAATGTTATAGAAAAGATAAAAGGGTAAATTAGTAAGAATGCTATTCTTATTTATGATTTCTTGAATGGTGTGCAAAGTCAAACCTTACAACTAAAACCGGAGGGAGTAGTTGATTCAACACGCACACTGTGAGTAAAAATACGTTACTTATAATTATGGAAAAACGTGTCCAGCTAGGAAGGCTAAACTATCTCTACAAGTCAACTGGCGCTGAGAATATACGCATGCTCCATAGCCACGACTTCTCGTCAAGCACAGGCGTAGAGCCAAAGGGCACATACCCAGTCGTCTTAAGAATATTAGTCTCCCAATAAGGTTTACATTGTATCATTGCGTCTTGTAACAGACATAATGCCTATAAATTTAGTATTTTACCATAATTATAATTGGGGTAAACCTAAGCTTATAAATACCCTTCTCCCTCATTGTACTCGACGGACAAGAGATTCGACTACGAGTTCTCTATTTCTCAAGGAATATAACTCCTATTTTTCTTGCTTTTCTATATATTTCTTCGTAATTTATTTTATTGCTTCTGACCTTTTATAAATTTATCTGTTTGACATATTCGGCAGATTTTAAGCATAACAGTTTGGAGCCACCGTGGGCCCCCAGTCAATTGTTTGGTTTTAGGAAGAAAACATGCGAACCATGTCGCTAGACAAAGACGGATTCACTCGAAACACTGCTTAGGCAGAAGACGATGGAAATTAGGATCCTAGCGATCCAACCAACCATAAAGCTGATCCGCCCAAGGATCCTATCAACTTGGAAAAAGAAGGTGACCGTAGAGAGTCACAGTGAGGAAGCCCCACTAAGACCGAGAATAATTTCGAGAAAACTTTCAACAAGTTTCTCGAGGCTCAGCAATAGCAATCACTTCAGAACTGATGCAGTGTCTTAGCCAAACATCTCGAAGATGTTTTCACCAAATCATCAAAAGACCAAAATCCTCTCGTGGATTAAGGCCTGCAGGGAATATCTGGGCCTTAGTTTCCCATCAAAGGATTGATTTGGATTCAGCCCCAGGAAGTTCGGCAGCAACCACCAATCCAGCATTAACGAATTTCGTTGCCGTGGAGATGTGCCAGGAGTTGAAAGAAGTCCACGAGCGGATGAGCTATATATTGGGTGCTCTGCCACTAGTAACAAAGGTAGGTGAGCAAACGTTCTCCAAACAACTTTATAAGGTAATGTCGCGCTGCTCAAAATCCCGAAGATCTTCTGTCTGTCGGAAGCACTAAGTACGAAGGTATCACCGATCCTAAGAATCACATAGCAAAATACGTCACAGAAGTTAAAAATAATGATATGTTAGAAGAGCGGATCCAATCGGCATTGGTAAAAAGATTCAACTCTACCATGACGAAAGGTGCCCCTGACATGGTACACCCAGCTGCCTGTGGGGTTAATAGAATCTTTTGCCTAGATACAAGATCAGTTTTAGAAGGCTCACTCTGGCGCCCGAATGCGTGCGAAGAGAAAGGAAGATATCAGCGAGATCCGACAGCGGGAAGGAGAATTGCTGAAAGATTAATTGGAGAAATTTCAAAGAGAACAAATGATGCTCTAACTAGTACCAAATAATATAGTAACTATGGATTTCACCAAAAGCTTGAACCCCCGAAGTTCAGTGGCCATATGAGAAATTCAGAGGAGTTTACGGAAGCAAGCACCCAGTGAAGACCAAGGATGCGCTGCATCAGCGGTACAGTCATAAGCTCATAATCGAGCCGGACATGACTGGGAGAATCGAAGAAAAGAGTGGCAGAAACCAAAGGTGCAACCCTTTAGGCGAAGAAAGCACAGATAGTCAAAGGACGAAGGGCAGAACATAACATTGTTTAGATTCCTCAAGGTCCTCTTACGTACCGGGCGAAGCCCCGGGAGAAATCTCTCAAGAAATTGGTTCCGAACTGTGAAGTTTCAAAGATTTCAGACTCTGAGTAAACAGAGTTGACTTGATGAACAATCACTTTGGAAGAGTGGGACTTAGAGTGTATATGCCCATGGATATCGGGAAAAATTCGGGAAAGGGTCAGCTTATTGTGAATTTCATCGAGGGAACGATCACGACGCCGTTAATTTCAGAGCCCTCATACTCGATATTGAATGAAAGACACCTTATAGAGCTACTTACTGGCAAAGGAAAAAATCCTATCCATCGGGCCAAGATGACAAGGGGGACGTCTACACAGTATTCGGCTGACCTGGGATCCGAAATTGAGATATCTAGGGTCGTGATGAGGCGCGAGGCCTAGGAAGAAGGAATGAAGAAGCCACATACCATTGCAATCTGTTTTCGCAAGGACGATGAGCAAGATCTTCTTTTTCGCATCATGATGATTTAGTCATCACTCTTAGGGTAAGCGATACACAGCTGAAGCGAGTACTCGTGCACTCTAGAAGTGTTGTTATTTTAACTTGACGAGAGGTAGTTCGTGATATGGAGATCCAAATAGTTCCAAGCCCATATGTTTACCTGCTTCAACAATTCAAGTGAAAAATCCATAAGGGAAATAGTTATGTTGGTCCTTATACCAGGGGTATTGAAATTGACGTTATTTCAGGTGATAGTATTCGATCTCTCTTACAACATCATAATAGTCTGACCTTGAATACATGAACTAAGGGCGGTACCCTCAACACTTCATCAAGTACACAAATATCCGACCCCGTAGGGAAGTAAAGGAGATCTAGAGGGAGCAGAAGCTGTCTAGAAGTTGTTATATGGACACTGTCAAACATGCAGCAAACAAAAACGAGGAATCAGGGAGATTTATTGAAGAAGTTGCTAGGACCACCATTCTTGGTGGCGGATATTGCAATCGAGCCGAAAGTGCCGGAAGTGGAGGACCACCAGGAAACACCTGTCACTATCTGTGATCCGGATGAGGAAGAGATTTACAAAGCCACGGTAGATTATTTGGACCTTCTCATATTTGATGAGAAGACACCAGAGAAGAAATTTTACGTAGGCTCAAAATTAATAGTGGAAGCTCGTTTAAAGTTTGTCGGCCTCTTGCACTCGCGAGCGAACCTTTTCTTGGACATATACTGAAATGCTAGGCATCTCGACTCAGGCAATCACGCATAAGTAAAACGTAGATCCCACCTTCAAAGTTATAAAGTAGAAGAAACGACCAGTTAGTAGTGCATGTGGTCTACTGTCCTAATTGGCTTTCAAATGTGGTGTTTGTTCCGATGAAGAATGGTCAATAGAGAATCTGTTGCCAAACATTGACCAGCTCAATCATTCAACAGAGAGACACGGAACTTTAAGTTTCCTGGACGCGTATTCGAGGTTCAACTAGATTCTCATGAATCCAAATAATCAAGAGAATACATCTTTCATTACCGATCAAGGACTTACTGTTACCGGGTGATGTCGTTCGGATATGGCGGAGCCCCTTATCAACGTCTGGTGCACTCGATGTCCAATGATAAAATTGGGAAGACCATGAAGGTGTAAATCGATGATCTACAGTTAAAGTCAGAGTTTGCGAAGGATTATATTAAGCACTTATAGATAATATTTGATATATTGGACAAGTTTGGTATGAAACTCGATCCTCAAAAGTCTGCATTCAGGGTGTATTCTAGTATGTTCCTTGGTTTTATCGCCTCGAATCGGGAGATCGAGGCCAATACCGTGAAGATAAAATCTATTAAGGTCATTCCGGAGGTACTAAAAAGTAAGGTAGAGGTGAAAAGACTCAACAGTTGGAGCCGTATAAAGTAGGTTCATCTCTCGGCTCTCGTAACGACCAAATCAGTTCTTCAACGTGCTTAAAAAGAACAAAGGTTTTGAGTAGGCATGAATGTCAACAGACTCTTCAGGATATAAAGGAGTATCTTTCCAATCCTCTACTACTAGCCAAACCACACGAAGGAGGGACAACTTTTGTTGTACTTGGTTGTCTGGATGTGGCCATAAGAGCAGTCTCGTATGGGAAGAAAAAGAAGCGCAGTCTCCCATATACTATGTCAGTAAATCCTTATTGGACGAAATGACTCGTTATCAACATCTAGAGAAGCTCGTGTTGGCTCTAGTTGTGGCCGCTTGCAAGTTACGACCTTATTTCCAAGTTTAGGGTCATTTTGCAAAATGGGTCGTGGAGTTAGAGGAGCACGATATCATCTACCAGCCTTGAACGATCATAAAATCACAAGTTCTTGTAGATTTCATCGCTGACTTCAGCACCAATATACTGCCCAAAGTTGAATATGAATTAAATGTTATGGGATAGATCACGCCCGGAGAATGGACGATCTACACAGACGGAGCCTTACACATTAAAGGAGCTGGGCTTGGTATAGTTAAAAACCCTAACTGGGGTGTTTTGGAAGGCCATTAGTTGTCCCTTAATCATGAACAATGAAGCAGAACATGAAGACTCATTCAAGGTCTTGAGGTAGCTTACATATTGGGGACCACAGAGGTCAGCCTAAACAACGATTCGCTACTAGTGGTCAATCAAGTGAAGGGAGTCTTCCCAGCAAAGAATGCTTGTATGCAGGAGTATCTTGCTAGGGTGGAAGCCATCCTCAAGAATTTCCACTAGTGGAAGATTTCTCAAATACCAATGGAAAAAATGCATAAGCCGATGCATTAGCCAAATTAGCAGCAGCTGCAGACATGAGTCCTGACAACCCATACATGGTGATCACATTGACCTATTTGGACCTTAAGCGTCTATAAGTCAATACGACATGTTTCATTTAGAATTGGCGCAACACGCTGATTGATTACTTAGAAAAGGGGATATTCCGTGATGACAAGAAAATAAGCAAGCGATTAAGGATGCAAATGGCACGATATCGCTTAATCCAAGGAGAGTTCTACTGAAGAATGTTCCACGTCTCACTGGTTAAATGCTTAGGCCCGACACAAGCTGATTATATTCTGAGGGATATCCACGAGGGACACTATGGGAGTCACTCGAGATGAAGAGCTTTGACTCGAAAAGTAATTAGGACCGGTTATTATTGGCTCGGAATTGAGAGCAATGTAGACAATCTCATTAAAACATGCGACAATTGCCAATATTCTCCCATGCGATTTATCAGCCGGCAGAGCCACTGAATTTGGTGATAGTGCCCTGGCTCTTTATGTAGTGGAGATGGACATCGCAGGGTCGTTGCCCAAAGCACTCGAATGTGTCAATTTTTTACTCAGGATGACTGATTACTTCACCAAATGAGTTGAGGCGGCATCCTACGCCAATATTCGATAGTAGAAGGTAATACAATTTATCTAAAAGAACGTCATGTGCCGGTTTGGAGTTCCAACCGAGATTGCCCGCGACAACAAACCTTAGTTCGTATGGACCAAGGTCGAGAAATTCTTGTAGGAGTGGAAAATAAAAAGGATAACCCACCAACCGACAAATAATGAGGCAGAATCTTTAAATAAGGTGATCATGGATAGTCTAAAGAAATGGCTATAGGAAGCCAAGGGCAAGTGGCCGGAAGAGCTACCAGGAGTCCTGTGGGCGTATCACACAATGTCAAAATCAAGCACTGGATAAACTCCATTCTCACTTGCATATGGAGTGGAGGTTATATTTCTGTAAAAATAGGAGAACTCATCTTACGTAGATCATTTGCTTAAGAAGGGCCCATCAATGAGACCCTAGAAGTCGGATTTGACTTGTTGGATGAGCATCGAGAACTAGCAGCAGTTCATTTAGCAGCTCAGAAACAACGAGTGGAGCAGTACTACAATATGAAGACTAACTTACGTTCCTTTAACATGGGAGAACTAGTCCTCAAAAAAGTATCTAAAGCACCAAAGAAGCCAGTGCAGGCATATTGGCGCTGAATTGGAAGGCCATATAAAATCATAGAGGCCACTGGAAAAGAAGCCTATAACCTTAAGGACATAAAATGAGTCACCATCCCAAAAAACTGGAATATGTGGAATGGCTCAAGAAATAGTATTCCTAATAGGCGTGAAAGCCCTATCAATTAGGATGGATATTTCTGTTATTGTTTCCTTTACTTTATTTTTATAAAAGGGTATCTAGTCCCACTTACTATTCGTTGAAGAATATTTGACTCTTATTGTTCAGCCTTTGAGCCCTCATTATTTAATAAAACTATTATTTTAGTTTTAATCAATTTTTACGATCATCTAGATCCACTTTTAGCCCTTGGCATTTGAGTTGAAGTTATTAACTCGCTTTACCAGATCAACTTTAGTTATGCCACCAGACAATTACGTATGTTGAAATTGTCAATTCCACACTTGCACTTATATGTGATGGGACGCTCACCCGCACAGTATCGATAAAGACGTACACACTCGAGTGGAAAAACATAACTGTACTCTATGGGCGCAAAAATATCTTATTAATGACAACAGACTAAAGTCGTCCCCTTGGGGCACAAGCTTTTCCCTACATAAAGACGTCATCTGTAAACGCAACTAAAAAATCTGTATTATACAGGCGCAACTAAGACTTCAACAAGTAAGTAAAGATGCTCGTCTTTAGGTGCAAAGACACTTCATAATACGAAATATTCCAATAATAAGTGTCAAGACATGAAGTGTAAAACAAATCTGGTAAATGATAATTTACTCTATTAATACAAAAAGGCCTGAAGGCTACAGTATGCAACTATACTAATATTACAGTAATAATTACAAAATTGTCTCAAAACTATAATACGGTCCCAGGGGACCTAGCTGAAAAGTATCATGAGTTGTCTACAGTCGCAAGCTCCGTCCAGAGCCCTTCACCTTTGATTTTAGCATGCCCTTAGCATGGAGTTTTCACCCCTTCCAATGCCCGAGCAGTAACATTAGTGCGATTTCCACAACATAGGCACTAGAAATTCTAGAGCAAGTATGAGATCTTTGTGATAAAGGAACTCGAAGAGAGCCTTGAAGAATGAACTCTAGCCAATAGAGGTTGAAGCAAACCTCTAAGCCAGGCCCGTACGAGAACCCATCGAAGAGGAGAAGGTCGAAGCTAGAAGGTCTACATGAGAGATGAACTTCCTCTCGAAGCAAACTATTGCCAACAACCGAAAGGACGTGACAATAGATATTGGAGCACGACGACCGAAAAAAGAAGTAACTCATGAGCCACATAAAAGTATAGAGATTAAAGTCTCAATAACCTGACGACGGTGAGAAGTTGAACTCCAACGTTGGCAAAGGAATGGAACAAGGCAGTGGATCATGGGCCATTCAGTGTCAGAGAAACCGTTAAGGACTTGGAAGCGACTCAGAGCAGAAGCCTCATGACGACCATGAAGACCAGGCAAACTTGTTCCATATGACAAGAAAATAGTCGTGAAAATTTTTGTATTAGAAAATCAATACACCATAGGTGGTGCACATTTAATTATGACGCAAGTCAAGAAAATGTCATCAGAATTTTAACTAGGACTCGTGGAACAAACAACTATCTTTCCTTAATCTTCGGCGAACAGATGAGAGGAAAGGTGATCATTTGTGCCCAAGTTTTTAATTTTCTTAGACATGATCTGATCTCTAAAATGGTGAAATTTTAGGAAAGTTAAGAGGCCAAGATCGAAGACAACAGAGATGAAAGTAAAAGAATTCATCTCTATGAGAAAAGAAGAAGAGAACCAAGTCACAACGGGAGAAGAATTTCTATCAGAGAAGGAAAGAGGGAATGATGGAGAAGGTATTAAAAATGAGCCTTTATATAGAGGTAGAAGATAAGGATGAAATTTGAAACGATTTAAGGTAACTATGACAAGGGATACGAAGAGATCTGACACAGTAATGACATGGTAAACAAGAATCATTAGAAAGACACATTAGACAAGCGAAGCCAATGAGGCACGAACACATGGAACTTTGAAAAGGATGAGACGTCTGAATCGGTAAAAGTAGTTCATGAGACTTGAGAAAGTGGCAAATACTCAGAGAAGCATATCTTCATTTCACTCACACTTCTTTCACTTCCTGACTACTTACGACAACACTCAACAAGTTGTAGGGGGGGAGGGGGACAGACTGGGTAAATATACTCCACCTATAATTACGGAAAAACAAGTCCAGTTGTCGAATGCTAAACTTACTTTATAAGCCAACAGGCGTTGAGAATATACGCCTGCTCGATATCCATGACCGCTCATAAAGCACGGGCCCAGAGCAGAAGGCCACATGCCCAGTCACCTTATGAGTAATGTCTCCTAGTTAGGTTTACTTTGTATCACCGCCTCTTGTAACAGGCTTAAGACCTATAAATTAGTCTTTACCATAATTAGGGTCGGGGTAAATCTAATCATATAAATACCCCTCTCTCATTGTACTCGACAGACAAGAGATTCTTCTAGGAATCCTCTATTTCTTAAGGAATACAACTCCTATTTTTCTTGTTTTCTACATATTTCTTCATAATTTATTTTATTGCTTGTGATCCCTTATAAATTTATTTGTTTAACCTGTTCGGCATATTTTAGGCATGAGAACACAAATACCTATACATTCCGCATTGAAGATACAAGGTACGGATGAATTTGATTCTATAAGTTCCATCAGTCACTGGTGATGGGTGTGTGTTTGTGTGCTGGAGAGGTCCGTACCATTATGCAACTGGTGACTCTGTAATTTTTTTTAAGGAAATGGTATGTGATATCAGTACGCTCTTGACATTAATGATTTGAACAGAAGAAAATCTAAGTGCTGACAAATACAATGGATAATAGATAGTCGTAATGCATTAAAAGAAAATACTACATGACAAACAGATTTATCAAAAGCAAATTATAATACAAATGGCCTGGTTATTGCAGGCGAGACTTGAAATCCCCCTTTCGACTGACATGAGGTTGGCATACCACCGAATGTGATTCCTCTTTCTTTGAATTAAATAAAATTTTAGAAAGGAAATTTTTTTTTTTTGAGAAGGTAAACGTTTTACTCCTTCTATTCAAAAAGATGTCATAATTTAAATTTCTAAGGTCAAGCAGTTTTTCTTTGACCGTCATGTTTTTATATGTCTTTTAAATAATTTGAATTATAAATTTTTATATCTTATAGTACTCCCACTTTTTAAATAATTCGAATTGTTAGCTACTGTAAGTTATAGTACATTTGAACTTAAAATAATTGGGGTATCACTTTAGAAAAACTTCTATCTCCAATTTAGGATGTAATGTTTTCATTGGGTTAATTTTGTAACTATGGTATTAAAATATGAGTATTTTATAAAATGGTTATACATATCAAACTTACTGTCATATCAGGGATAAAGTACCATACATAATCTATAGATGGTTAGGCGGAACGATGAGTACTAGTAAGAAATTAGTCCCTCCATCACATTATACAATGCTAACCTACTAGCATCCATGCTGATTTCTTACTAGTACTCGTCGGTTAGCATTGTATAATGTGATGGAGGGACTAATTTCTTACTGGTACTCGTCGTTCCACCTAACCATCTATAGATTATGCATGGTAATATATATATATATATATATATATATATATATATATATATATATATATATATATATATAAATCGCCACTTATTTTGGGATGGATATAATAGACGTGTTTAATTCAGCAAGATGAAATAAATACTGGTAACTTACTATACAGTTATTACGCTTATCTGGTATGGGTTGAAAGGAAGCAAAGGTGATACACTTACTCTTTCTGACCAATTTTGGGGACATACCTGAAATCAAGTCTTTATATAGTATGTAACATTTTAGACATTCCTGTTAAAGAGTAGTTCCCAAATTCTCCTCCTATATAGTTAATGCACGCACTCCAAGCACAACCTTAAACCTACTAGTCACCTAATTGTCTTCTCTTACCTTCATGAAAATATTGAAAGACTTTAGAAGCAGGTCGATCATTATGATACAGTCTCTGATATTTGATTACAGGGCGCTGAGGTTGATCGACCAGGTTATAATAACATAAGGGAACTTTTAGGAAATAAATCAAGAATTGGCAGCATGATTATAGCTAAGAAAGGACATAATTACCATATAAATAAGTATTGAACATGAATGAAAAGTGTTGATTGAAGTAAAGCTAAATACAAACTATTGAGAAGGTAATTAAATAAAGTGTACCATATCTATCATCTTAAATTTTTAGATGAGATTTCACACAACTTCAATATAGTATCGCAGAGGTTCTTGGATCGAATCTCACCGCCACCCACAATTAAAAAGAATTTTCACGTGCTAGTATAAAAATGATTAAGTTGAGGGATATCAGAAATTTTTATTTGATGTCTCACATGCCATGTCATATTTGTTTGAAGCTCTTAATTATTTGACAAGTAGACTTGTGGGTCGTACTTATTTACTTTAAGATAGAAAAATTTATATAGCAACTTTTAATCTACATTTATCCTTTATAAGATTCTTCATTGAAAGACCAAAATAGTAATAATATTAAAAGAAATATGATAAGAAAACATATGCATAAACAAGTAATTTCTGTTACTTTCAATCTATTCCATAAGTTGTATATTTCTTTTTTCTGCTTTTAATTTGAAGAACAACAGACTTATGTTTTATTTATTTTCAAAGAGTATGGAGATCTTACTTGCTGCAAACGGGACATTCGATGCTAAAAGTAAGACCTCAATATGTCGCACTATTCAATTAACTACCATTAGTTGGGCAAGTTATTTGAAAGAATGATAGTACTTTATCTAGTTTACTTGTTCTATATGTGCAAATATTTTACTGCGAATTAGCAAACCTTCATTTACATAGTAATTGTAATTTTTTTTTTATTTTTTAGTATTGTTTAAGAGGAAGTTATTCTGTTAGCGTAATGTTAAGTGGTAAAGATTGACACTGATTAGAACATTGTTGATACAATTATATAATAAAGTTAGAATCAAGAAAATTGAAAATTTGAAGCACATATTATTGGAGTTCATTGTTAGTTAGTAGTTAGTTGAAGGACTAGTTTGTAAATACAGAAAGTGTGATTAGATATTTATGTCAGTTAGGTTGGTTAGAGTTAGATATAAGCATGAGTTAGTTAGTGGTAGTTAAGTAAGTAAGTCATTTTGTACAAAATTCAGCTAAGAAAATTCTCTCTCTACAAAACACTCTCCAGTGATCTCAGCTTGCTTCACACGCAGAAATTATCATGGTATCAGAGCAGTGAGAAGATCCGATCATCACAACTGAATTCACAATTTGCTGATCTCAATTGAATTCACAAAATACTTGTGAATTTTCCAAATTTTTCTTCAAAATTTCTCAGTAAATTTCTTGAAACCCTAACAATGGCGATTGATCCAGTATCTTCATCAACAGTTGAAGAAATTGACTCAAATCATCCATTATACATACACTCATCTGACACACCAGGTCTTAATTTGGTTCCGATGCAGCTGACTGGAACTGATAACTATGGAATTTGGAGTAGATCAATAAAACGAGCCTTCTTAGCGAAGAACAAGCTGGGTTTCATTGAAGGAACATGTAAAAAGGGCTCATTCCACAGCAGCTTACACCACCAGTGGGAGAGTTGCAATGCGATTGTGCTCTCATGGATCATGAATGCTGTGGGGAAAGAGCTTCGCACAGGTATTGTGTATGCTACTCGCGCAAATCTAGTTTGGACTGATCTGAAAAAGAGGTTTGACAAAGTGAATGGGACTAGGACTTTTTTCTTACATAAGGAGATAGCACTTCTGTCACAGGGTAGTGATTCAATTTCTGCATATCATACTAAATTGAGAGACTTATGGGATGAGTATTACATTCTTATTCCATCTCCTGAATCCAAAGACTACCAGGAACATATGGCTAGCCATAACCTTTTTCTATTCTTAATGGGATTAAATGAATCATATGCACAAGTTAAGAGTCAGCTTTTACTCATGAACCTCTTACCAGATGTAGATGAAGCCTACAGTATGTTAATGCAAGATGAAAGCTAGAGAAGTGTGCTAGGACACCCTGAGAATGTAGAACCTACTGCATTAGTTGTTAATAGAGGAAGATCTTTTAAACCAAGGAGACAAGAGTTAAAATGTGGCCATTTCCCCAACCTGAGTAACCATATCACTGGAGGTTGTTTTAAAGTCAGAGGCTATCCTCCAGATTATAGAGGAAAGAGGAACTATGTTAACAAAGGAGGAGGAACATACAATCAGTATAGAGATGGCTATATACCTCAAAATGAGACTTATAGGCACAGAGATGGATCCTACAATACTTCAAGCAATGTATCTGGGTATGGTTCTAGAGAAGGAAATAGCTACAAGTCTGGTCAAAGAACTGATTTCACAGCAATCAATGACAATGTCATGCCTACAGCTCAGGGATATGGATCTTCTGGTAATTCAGGACACTATGGAATCCCTAGTAATGCAGGTCATGGTGGAGTTTCTGGAAATTCAGGCGGACACTTCTTTACTGCTGAACAATACAGTCAAATACTCAACTTATTGAACAAAGAATCAAACACTGCAATTCAAGCAAATGTGGCAGGTATTATATGCTCTATGATGACAAATATGTCTAGTAATGAGTGGATTATAGACTCAGGGGCATCTCATCATATATGCTCTAACTTACAGCTGTTATGTGACTTGAGGGAAATAACTTGAGTTAATAAAGAAAGGGTTCATCTACCAACAGGCAGTAGTGCAGAGATAACTCACACTAGAACTACTTTTATAACAGGAACACAGGCATTACAGAACATTTATTATGTTCCAGAGTTTAGATTCAACCTTTTATCTATAACCAAATTGACCAAGGATCTAGCATTTCTGTCATATTCCTGCCTCACTTTTGTGTCTTTCAGGACATCTACAATTGCAGGGTGAAAATGATTGGTAAGGAAAGGCATGGACTGTGATAGATGGGAAAGAGATGAGCATAGTTCAGGCTAATGCTGGTGCAGTACATGGAATAGAAGAGTCAGGCAGTTGTTACATTTGGCACAAGAGATCAGGACATGCTTCAATTAATGCTATGAAGCACATCCCTTTCCTACAGGATAAGGTTGATAATAGAATACAGAATAAATGTGGTGTTTGTCCACTAGTAAAACAGTCTAGATTGATGTTTCCAGTTAGTGAGAATAGAAGCATGAAGCCGTTTCATCTAGTTCACATGGATGTATGGGGCCCTTACAGAGTGGCTACTCATGATAGGAAGCATTATTTTCTTACAGTTGTAGATGACTGTACCAGGGCAACCTGGATCTATCTGATACAATCAAAGAATGAGACTATTGTGTTCCTGAAAATTTTCATGAGTTTGGTAAAGAATCAATTTGAGTCAACAGTTAAAATTATCAGAAGTGATAATGGAAGTGAATTTTTTAACACACAATGGAATGATTTGCTGCAAGCTAATGGCATAATTCATCAAAGCAGCTGTCCCTATACCCCCCACAACAAAAATGGGATTGTAGAAAGGAAGCACAGGCACATATTGAACACAGCTAGAGCACTGAAATTTCAAGCTCACATTCCAGGAAGATTTTGGGGTGAGTGTGTACAAGCAGCTATGTACATTATCAATAGATTACCATCTAGTGTTCTGGGTGGCAAAAGCCCTTATGAATTGTTATATGGGAAACCACCCTCCTTGGGTCATTTGAGGGTGTTTGGTTGCCTTTGCTATGCCACCAACTTGATGAAATGGGATAAGTTTGAAGCAAGAGCAAGGAAAGCAGTGTTCTTGGGCTATTCTACTACTCAGAAAGGATACAAGTTGTTGGATTTATCTACTAATATCTTTTTTGTTAGCAGGGATGTATCCTTCAGAGAAGATTAGTTTCCTTTTGTGCAGAACAACAAGGAATCAGCATTTCTTCATGATCATGAGAATGATGTCTTTGACTCATTTGTTCCATCACTGGATGATGATTATGACTCTGGTTATCAGCCACAAATTTCACCATCTGTTAATGATCACACAGAGACATCACAAGAAGAAGATGTTGCACCATCTATAGTGTTAGAACATCAGGTGCCTAAGGAGACTAATGCTCATACAGGTGCAGACTTAGAGACTCAAGAACTACATGTTGTAGAAGATGTTAATGTACATCCAGTTGGGAGACAGAAAAGGCCACCAATATGGATGAAGGATTATGTAAAAAACACCAAGAAAGACAAGACAGTAAAGGAGAGTATATATCCAATATCTAATTTTGTCTCATATGACAAAGTGAGCTCAGAATACAAGGAGTATTTAGCAGCATTTTCAGTCATGAAGGAGCCACAATCCTTCAAAGAAGCAGCAGCAGACAAGAGATGGATTGAAGCCATGAAACAAGAAATTAAAGCTCTAGAGGATAACAAGACATGGTGTGTGGTTTCATTACCACCAGGGAAGAGAGCCATAGGTTCAAAGTAGATCTACAAGATCAAATACAAGGCTAATGGAGATATTGAGAGGTTTAAGGCACGCTTGGTTGCCAAGGGTTACAGTCAACTAGAGGGATTGGACTACCATGAAACCTTCTCTCCAGTTGCCAAGATGGTAACTGTAAGATCAGTAATAGCTCTGGCAGCCTCAAAAGACTGGGAACTGTATCAAATGGATGTTTTTAATGCATTTCTTCAGGGAGATCTATATGAAGAAGTCTACATGGAAATGCCCCAGGGTTTCCAAAGGCATGGGGAGAACAAAGTGTGCAGGTTACTGAAGTCACTATATAGACTTAAACAAGCATCAAGACAATGAAATATCAAACTGAAGAGGCCTTACTAAAGGCAGGCTTCACTCAAAGTGCCTATGACTACTCACTTTTTACTAAGAAAAGAGGAAAGGATACAGTTATCATCCTGATATATGTAGATGACCTCTTAATCACTGGTAGTAGTGAGAGTTTGATACAAGAGGCCAAACAAGTGTTGAACAAGGAATTCAAGGTGAAAGACCTTGGGAAGTTGAAGTATTTCCTAGGTATTGAGGTGTTGAGATCTCAACATGGGATACTCCTTAATCAGATGAAGTATGCTCTTGAACTAATATCATATGTGGGCCTGAGTGGTGCAAGACCTGCATGCACTCCCATAGAGGTAAACTGCAAATTGACTACAATGGAGTATGATGAAGCAGTAGGAGTGACAAATAATCCACCTTTAGTGGACAATAGCAGTTATCAGCAACTAATAGGTAAACTATTGTACTTGACAATCACCAGACCTGACATCAGTTATGCAGTGCAAAGCTTGAGCCAGTTTATGCAGACACCTAAAAGATCTCACATGGAAGCTGCATTGAGGGTAGTGAGATATATTAAGAATGCACTTGGCATGGGAGTGTTGCTGAGAAGAGATAATGCATTTACTCTGGAAGCCTTTTGTGATTCAGACTGGGCACCATGCCCATTCACAAGAAGGTCAGTGAGTGGTTACTTGGTCAAGTTTGGAGGTTCACTAATTTCATGAGTGGTTACTTGGTCAAGTTTGGAGGTTCACTAATTTCATGGAGATCAAAGAAACAACAAACAATCTCAAGAAGCAGTGCTGAGGCTGAGTACAGAAGTATGGCAACTGCAGTAGCTGAATTAGTTTGGTTGCTTGGACTGTTTCAGGAGCTGGGAATCAGAATAAGGAAGCATGTACCTTTGTATTGTGACAATAAGGTAGCACTGCAAATAGCTGCCAATCCAATTTTACATGAAAGGACAAAGCATATCGAAATAAACTGTCATTTCATTCGAGAGAAGATCAAGAATGGGATGCTGTTTCCAGAATATGTTAACACTAAGGATCAGCAGGCAAACCTGCTTACAAAGGGGCTATGTTCAGGACAACACTTTTTCTTACTCAACAAACTTGGAGTGCTGAATATTCTGCATCTAGCTTGAGGGGGAGTATTGGAGTTCATTGTTAGTTAGTAGTTAGTTGAAGGACTAGTTTGTAAATACAGAAAGTGTGATTAGATATTTATGTTAGTTAGGTTGGTTAGAGTTAGATATAAGCAGGAGTTAGTTAGTGGTAGTTAAGTAAGTAAGTCATTTTGTACAAAATTCAGCTAAGAAAATTCTCTCTCTAGAAAACACTCTCCACTGATCTCAGCTTGCTTCACACGCAGAAATTATCATACCTCCTGGAATAGAGTTCAATACTGTTGCAATTAAAAATATAATTAGTGAAAATCGAAAACCGGAAATCAGACCCGTCTTGAAATCAAAAATCGGAAATTGTACATGTTTATGCATCATATTTTCTTGCCATATTTATTTTAGTGTTATTACTATTACTCTTTTAATCAAGAATCTTAAAAAAGATACATAAATATGGACTAAAAGTTACCAATTTTTTTTAAATTAAATTAAAGAACTGGACCAATTAGTTCATTTATCAAATAATTAAGAATCTCATACAAATATGGCATAACATGTAAGATATTTAATAAAATTTCTCGGATGTCATACCTGCTTCTTGTCTGTAGATAGGTGATTTGGTTCCCTTATATATGGTCATAACAATTAACATCTGCACCTGATATGCTAATGAGTTTAGAGTAACGCTCAAAATCTATTTTTTAATCACAAATTGAGTCGATTCTGCCAAACAAGTGAATATGCAGTACTACATAAAGTGTGGTCCATGCAATATTAGCTAATATGGTCCATTAATGTTTACAAGGGCAGTCATGGTAGTTGCGTTACATAGAGGGATTTCTTCCTCATACGAATCTTGAAAACCATCGTAATATTGCACAAGTACTTTGCTAGCTAGCTAGCCACCATGACAGTTCCTGTTCATGATTGCTATTGTGACCAACCCCATTCAGAAATACTTAAAGATATGACCACTCAGTCTCTGTATATTTTCTCATCCTCTTCTTCTTTCCCAAATCGAGAGGGTAGGGTTGTTATTGGGGTGCCCTTTTTCTCTTTTCTCTATAAGGGGACTACAAGGGCCAGGACGACGGTCCAATCACTTTGATGATCAGTTAACAAAATATTCAACTTTACAATTTATAATTGTTTTCACTTTCTTTTAATACCTCTTGCAAAATTATATAGTGGACTGGGACAACTCAGATTCACGATACCTCCGTACTATATCATAACTCTTTAATTTCTCCATCTTACAGCACCAATATTTTCTCTAGGACCTAGATTTTTTTCATATAATCATGCAGTATCCGGTACCGACATACTCAATTAGTTTGAATTATCGCAGTGTATAATTTATTTAAAGGGGAAAGCACTGCATGTGATTCTTACGAGCAACTACTTCATCATTCACAGGATTCACCTTCGCTTCTAATTAATTAAGGGCGTATAAATCACATCAATTCAGCCATATTTCTTGGTGGTGAACTGTAGCTATAGGCTCTAGCTAGTTAGTTCAGTATAGAGTTGGGACAGTTGAAAAAGGAGGTCGAATGGAATCTCTGTGTGATATTTTATGACTGTGCTTGACATGATGAAAAGTGTTTCTAAGTCTTATAGAAGTTGTGATAGCTGAGATCCTACTATACGATATTATCCCAATCATCTGGGAATTCTGCTAAGACAAATTTGTTTAAGTTGCTGAGTAGGATGGTAAATGAGAATCTAAGGGCACTAGGGCAGCATATTCTAAGACATAATAAGACCATATATATTTTGTCTTTTAGAACGCACTATATATGTCCCTTTAATTTGGGGTAGGTTAAATTAGGAATAGTACCGTTCTCCAATATCCAACAACTTGGGAGAATATCTCCCCGGCCATTATGTGGTTTCTAATTTAGTTTTGAAGTCTTCTCTTTAACTCTTTTAGGTATTTTATGTATGTGCCTTTCTACTACGTTCACATGGTTCGAGCTCTACGAAATTCATTTTATAGCTCATTATGAATATTCTTTTTGTTACATTTTTCTTTCACAAGAAAAACAGTAAGATATAATACAAAAGGTCGGTAATAAAATAGAAGAAATATTTATAGTGTCATATCTCATATTCAGCTTGCGATTGATCGTAAGAGATCAAGTATGTTGTTGCCATGTACATATTTCGAAAAGGAAAGAACTAAACGAAAAAGAATTTCTCCATGTCAAGTAGGAGCAATTGACTATAGACTCTTTCGCTTGGGTCAGGAAGAATAATGCATGTAATCCCTCTTATTTGTGCACATCATCGATCCATAAGAAATTCGAATTTAAGAAAAATAAGGAAAGGGAAGTCCCAAAAAAGAAAATAGAACAAAATTCCTTAATATTTGAAAGATTACCTTCATCTAGTACAATAACTCGAATTACCCTTAACAAGTACATAAAGGCATGACAAACCTTGGTCTAGTTACTTATCAACCATCTAATACTAAAAACAATTAGGGCTTAAACTTAATAAATACGTTACGTGCTTGTAAATGGATAACAGAATTTGTAAATTAAAGCATTTCCTGCTCACAGAATATGATAGGCATATTAAATGTAAAGGATCGAAAATTATAAGTGTGAATACATTCAGAATTCCCCCACGGTGTTATTCCTTTCTTGACAGATGATGAAACTGGAAGTGTGGAACTATGCTACCCAATGTAGGCATCAACAGTTGCGAACGTAATGCAATTAGTTCCTATATATATTAGCAGTGCTTCCAAAGTTATATATGCTACAAGATGGTGGTATTACAACTTGCAAGCTCATCGTCTGATTACTAAAGAGACTGAAATTTAGGAATATATTAGCCCTAGCTGGGCGGAATAGAGTAATATAATTGATCATGTTCTGTTATAAATGTAAGTGACAACCGTCAATGGTCCCCTTTGAATTTCATGGGCAACTTTGGCACCATCAACATAATGATATTCTTCAGTATGGCAATGATTATCCAATTAAATTTGTCAAGTACTACAGTGGTCTCTTTGATAGCTGCTTCTCAAGTTAGCTCTGCCTCTCAAGTCTTAGTTCGACACCTCTATATGTGTATATATGGATATTATTCATCTATATTATATATTTGCAGCAATATTTTGGAATAAAACTTACTTGATATATACGTAACACAACACCCTACTTCTTTTGAATAATTCCACATTTTTCATTTCCTTCATATGTTTAGCTTAAAATTTTTTACTTAATTATACTTCATTAAGTAAGTTGTTCCTCTCTAGGATTACATCAATGCTCTTTAATAGGTAATATGGAGATTTTAGGCCATTGTTGGTGGCCCGCTATCATAACAGTTGAGATTTTAGGCTTCTATGAGTCATGAGACTATGTTCTACAACTCACTTCTCCATAAGAGATGACACTTGAATATTTCTGAAATAATATTTCTGAAGATCTTGTTCACATGATGCATGCTTCCCAGGCCTTGGGTCCCCTTCCAACATTCACCTCCATAAGTTAATTCAGCTTTTATAGGAAGGTGGATACGACATTTCAAGATTCAATCGCATAAAGTTGGTTGAGTTATAAACACTGTCTAAAAACTTCCTTATATGATTGTAAACGATGTTAGCTATTGGTTAATCAATGTCTGTCTTTTACAACGTTAATATTTCGTTTTAAATATAGTTTCTATCGATCGTCAAAAAAAGTGCAGCGCTTTATTGTAAAAAAAGTACTATCTTTCTTTATTAGTCTCCACGTACTTTTGTCGTATAAGATTTGCTTCTTATATATGTACAATTTCATCAGATTTATTAATAATCTATGTTTAGCCAACCCTTGTTGATATTAGTGGTGCTTAGCTTATTCTTATATTTTGACATATTCTGAAAGGAGCGTCAGTAAACGTAAAGGGGTTTTTATTTCCTTGAGTAAATATTTCTTTTCAATATTATAAGGAGCTCTCTCTAGCCTTTTGTAAGTTTGTTTGTAGGCTATAGCTATAGCTCTAGGCTTTATGAGTAACTTTCTAATACTCCATAGCTTATTTTAATTCGTTGTATAAGCAGGTGCTTGATTGAATACGCAACGTTTTAGAATTTTAGAACATAAATTAAAGTCGGCGATCCTTAAGTTTCTTTTCTAGCAGCAATCTTAAAAAATTAGTCTATTGATCCAGTTGCTAACTATATATGGAATGTGCTTCGTAGACCAACTTACAGCCTTTATGAAGTCAATTTATATTGAATGATAAATCACAGCTTCTCTAGTTTCATTTTAGTTTCACCTTGATTAATTACTTGCTTGGCAATTGTAGCGGGTATAGTTTAGTGGTAAAAGTGAACCTCCCTCTACATAATTTTTCAATTCGTTTTAAGGTCAAATGCTAGCATCTTTTGTCTGGTAATTGAGTATTTTATGTAGTAAATTGTATAACACACATATTAGGTATAGTTGAGACCAATTGTTATTACCAAAGCGATCATCCATATTCTACTTTGTCATCAAAGTATAGGTTATTGGCAAGACGACTGCTACTTTTTCCTCTAACTTTATCGAAGAAACGATAAAATACAAAATTGTGTACATCTTGTTGAATATTCTATGGTTTGGTTACATTTAACTACAATATTGTGGATTCGCAATGATTTTGCCACTTAACTGTTCTGGGTTTCTAGTAATGTTTCAATTTTGTATGGCCAACTCTCTAAAAAAACATTTAGATTATATGCGGTGAATAATATAATTTTGGATGAGCAGAAAACACAAGAGATGGGTATCCATAGTTTAAATAATTATCCACTAATTTGGTTCGATGTTTTACTACTTTCGAGGGAAAAAAAATAGCACATTAGTGAAGGTCATGGGAACAGAATCATATTGTTTTCTTTCATTTAAACAGGTGGAACATAACAGACACGAAGGACATAAGTGTTTTCCGCTCGTGTCGTCTTCTTGTGAAATTTTTTTAGAACACGTACTAAAAAAAGGTTTAAAATATATAATGATAATGTAAAAAATATTTCACTATCAAGTTACCTTCACTTGTTATATCAATTAATTTGGCTTGTATTCATCATATTTTAAGATAGATTGCGTGTAAATATTATTTGGATGATTTATGGTACATAAAATTATGGGAGGTTTAAGAAAACATCCATCAAAATCAAAATATTTACCCATCTCTATCCATAAGTTTCATATTTACCACTCGTACCCATAAACTATTTATTCACTCTATCCATACAGACTTGTATAGTAGTATAATTTATGCAGTATACCATAAATGTATACACCCATAAGGTATAAGAGAAGTATACGGTAATAAATGAATATGTTGAGTAAATAATTTTAATTTTATTGGTAGTGTAATTTTTAATAGATATGACTTGTAAATACTTTGAATTTCAAAGGAAAAATCCCTAAAATGTATCTACACTGAGTATGACAAGTTTGGAGTATCAGTCGAAATAACAAGGCTCCTAGTTATCTTCGTGTCCTTCAAAGTTCAAACTAATGTCCTACCATGATGGGAATCAGCATATATGTACACACTACTAAAAAAAACTGAATCTGCGACTACCAAATCGGTCGCCGATCGGTCGCCAGGTCGACCGATCGGCGACCGATACGGGTAGTCAGAAAATTGATGGTAGCAAATAGCCCTGCGACCGAAAAACGGTCGATGTTTCGACCACCATGCGACCGAATTTCGGTCGCGCAATAGCTCACATACAGTGACCAATTATGCGACCGATTTTCGGTCGCACATCCTAGTGCGACCGAAAATCGGTCGCATACTTGGTCTCATTTGTGGGAATTAATGGTGACCAAGTATGCGACCGAAATTCGGTCGCACAGAATGTGCGACCGAAAATCGGTCGCATACATGGTCTCTGTTGTGACCGCTATGCAACCGAAAATCGGTCGCCAAACCTGTAAAAACCTGCAATAAAAATCCTGCAATCAGGCACATCGCAACAGCAAAAACCAGCAAAAAACAGCACCTGGACAGCAATAAACAGCAATAAAACAGCAATTTATCAACTAAGTAAGCACGTCACAATCAGCAAATGATATTACATAAATCATATTGTGTGTTTATGTACATTACAGTAGGTAATTAATAATAAACTACAAAGTACAAATTGGTTCAATCAACTTCATCATCCGATTCATAGTGACTAGCAATTTCATCCTCGGACGGCTCGTCACTATCTATGTTTTCATCAGCCTCGCAAGCCCTTGAAGTTCCTTCTCCAAAACTAGCCGGGTTTTTTGCACGACTAAATTCAGATGCAGCCACCGGGTCAAACGTCCCATCAATATGCCGCAAATTGTCTGCAAGTTCATTATCCGCTACCAATGGAACAGATGAGACCTCATTCTGGTATGCAACATCTAACCTATCAGGTACTTCAATTAATCCCACCGGTTTTCCCTTAAGAACCGCCCACCACTTGGATTTGGCCTTTGCTTTTGATGCGTTCTTCGTCCGAGGGTAAGGAACAAACCACACTTGTTTTACATTCTGTGCAATGATGAAAGGATCATAGTTTCCATATGACCTTCTATGATTAACCTCAACTAGCTTTGAACTCGGATCAACCCGCGTACCCCTGCTACCTGGATCAAACCACTTGCACTTGAAGAGAACCAATCTTTTCTGAGGCCATCCAACTCTATACTCAACCTCTAAGATCTCCTCAATCACTCCGTAGAAGTCAGATTCGGCCCCCTGGTCACCAGTTCCAGCACTCACGGACACACCGCTGTTGTAGGTTTTTTTACCCTCTGACCAGCTGTGTGTATGAAACTTGTACCCATTTACGAAGTATGTATTCATCTTTTTATACTCGTAATATGGGCCATGACATATATGTCGCAAAAAATCAAACTTGATGCCATTCACCGGATTGTTTACCTATATTAAAATTAAATGGATTAGAGTAAATTAACCAGAGTTCGATGACGGCAGTAATGTTTTTAAATCAAAGGAAAAATATATGAGTTTCCATAACACTTACAAATGCCGTAAACCAGTCTGTAAAATGATCAATGACTGCATGTGGACCAAATTCAGCAACAAAGTGACTGCGTTATGTAACGAACTACTTTACATTAGAAAGAATACTTATGTTAGTCACAATTTAGTGGTTACCATTAAAATAAAACATACTTGTAATAAGGAGTGACTTCGGGACAGTTCAACAACACATGTGTTGTAGCTGCTTTCCTATCCGTATCAGTGAACTGGTATTTTCTGGATGATAATGTACTTCCCCTCCCTGGTTGATTGAATATGGAGAATGCTGGGTAATTGGGATCATTATTATCTCCCACATCATGCCGATCCGGCCTAGTGCGCATACAGGGAACATCCTTGTCGAAGTAGTATGAGCAAAAATGTGAAGTTTCTCTTGACAAATATGCCTGGCATATCGATCCCTCGATTTGTCCTCTGTTCTTCACATCCCGCTTACACTTACCAATAATTCTACAAAAAGTAATCTGTTAGTACAAATATGTTGCGTAAAATAAATAGTACTTGAATAAGATATGAATAAATAGTACAAAAAGTAAGCTTACCTCTCGAAAGGGTACATCCATCTGCAGTGCACTGGGCCTCCTAGCCGAGCCTCTTCAGCGAGGTGAACCGGTAGATGCTCCATCACATTAAAGAAGCCGGGTGGAAAGATCTTTGACAGCTTAGACAATACAACAGGAAAGTTCTGTTCCAACAAGTTCAAACTCTCTTCCTTCAAAGTCTTGCTGCAAAGCTCTTTAAAAAAAAGCCCTGTCTCTGTTATTGGTTTCAAAACTTTATCTGGCAACCCATTGAATGCAATTGAGATCAAGTTTTCCATAAAAATGTGACAGTCGTGGCTCTTCATGTGATGGAGTTTTAAGCCACTCATATCAACACACCTTTCTAAGTTAGATGCATATCCATCAGGCATCCTCAAGTTACTCACCCACTCGCCGACCGGGGAAAAGTCTATTGTCCATCCACAAACGACGTGCATTATATTCCATATCTACACAAAAATTGCCAAATTGAGAACAATCCCAACATATCCCAACAATCACTATAATTAATCCCAATAATCACAACCCTATATTTCAAGTTCATCAACCCAAAACAACTTACTCGACATCACATTATATAGAATAAAGTAATTATAACTAACAACTAACATGTTAACAACATATATAGGCTCTCCATTATTTATAAATATATATATATAATTAAATTCGGATTATTAAACCAAAAAAAAAAAAAATTACCTCTACTTTGTATTGGATCCAATGGCAAGAAAGTATGAGTTACCAATGTGCTATCCACCAAAAAACTACAAAAAAAGTGCATTAAAAAGTCATTATATGAGTTTTTAAAAAAATAACAAAAATTACTAAAAAATGAAATTTACCTTGAATTTGTAGGTTTAGATCGTGTTAAATGTTAATATGGAGGTAATAGAGTAGTAATTTAAAGTTATATGGGGTTTATAATGGTGGAAAGTTGATTATGGGGTGGGGGGGGGTTCGGTTTTTAGGGATTGGGTGGGTTTTGGGAATTTTGAAATGGGGAAGAAAGGGGTTCTGCCCCGTTTTTAGTAACAGTTATGCGACCGACATGCGACCGATTGTCGGTCGCATAGCTGTGACTAATTTTTCAGAGACCGATGTGCGACCGATTTTCGGTCGCCACTTTTTTTCGTTGAGTGTGCGACCGAAAATCGGTCGCACAACTGTGGAGACCGAAATTCGGTCGCATGATGGTGGTCTCAGATTCAGTTTTTTTTTAGTAGTGACATAAACAAGCATTTAAAAAAAAAAAAGTTCACATACCAAAAGTTGGAACTATTTTTGGAAAGCAATCTCCCCTAAGACCTAACTAGCTACAATATGGTAAGCTACATACGCAGCTACCTATCAGCATATTTTCATTGTTCTATAAACAAAAAGTTGCTTAGGACTAATTATACTCTAAATAAATTTGTGTTTCTTTAAATAGAATAAAATATGTTACTTCCACCTCAGAAACTACGTCACATAATTAACATAAGAGACACGGAAGACGAAGCATTAACATGCAGACAATTTTGATTGTCATCCTCCTGAACAACTTAGTAATCTAGAGACCACAATAACAGTGTCAGGAGTTTAAATTCTGTGAGTCCTGGTTATATCTTCCTACACACTATTAGCTAATGACAAAATTTTATTACTATCGACCAGAGGCGGATCCAGAATTTGAAGGTTGTGGGTGCCGATTTTGGTGTCTACCTTTACCGCAAAGATCGAATACAAAAAACGGGTCGCGTCGAGAAGTTTTTTGTTACTTCGGTTTAGGTTTATTAATTTTTTTTTTTTGGTTTTCGCAATAGACAAATAAATTATATTTAATTTAGTTACTTTTCACACTTATTTAAATATCTATATATTATGAAAAAAGCCACACACATATACGTACACACATACATATACATATTCCAAAAGGTGTCCATTAGAAAATTTACTTAATAGTAGCTTTGTTGCTATATATTTTTAGTTTTACAAAATTAATTTTTTTCAACAATCTGTCATCCTAAATGTCAGTTTTATGGCAATTCTTGCACAACAAAAACTTATAAGAATTAACTGAAAATATCTATTAAGTAATTATTTGATTTTTTAAAAATCTGTAAAAATAATATTGTTCAAATTATTCTACAATATATATAGATTAATGTAGTATAATAAAAAATCAATACAAAATTTTTATCAAAAATAAGTTCCTCATGCAATAAAGTTTAATGAAAATAATTTAAAAAATGAAGACTACTACAAAAAGAAACAATAAGAGAGAAGGAGGGATTATTATTAAAAAATAAAAGGGGAAAAGAAAAGAAAAAGAGAAGCCCACGTGGAGAGTGCACACAACCTATGGCCTTTAGAATTGTGTGTACTTGTTGTTATAAGAGAAAGAAAGTTAAAAAAATTGTTGGTTGGCGGATTCGAACCCCAATCATTGGGTAGAAAGTACTAGCATATAATCAGTGGCACCATATCACTTTTGTTTACAGTGGTGCCAACTTTAATATTTGTACCATTTTGCTGAAAAATACACGTATATATACAAAATTCCGCCGAAGCTTGCGGGTACCGTGGCACCCGGTACCCACCAAGTAAATCCGCCCCTGCTATCGACCATTATACATCTCTCCGTCTAAACTGCGGTCGGGGCCTAGAAATTGAAAAATGAAAATATTACACTAAAGGTAACTTTGGGGATTTCATTTGTTAAAAATAAAAATATTTTTTCTACTTAAACAGAATAGCGGCATATTTTAAATCTACTACAAAATATATATCAAAGAAATATTGGGGCGATGTGATAAAACGGGATATGGCTCACTTTCAGATCACCAAAAAACATGATTGTTGATGGAAAAGTGTGGAGATCGCAGATTAGGGTAGAAGATTAGGTGGTAGGCGCATGATTGCTGACATATTTGCTTTATATTCCTTATATATAGTAGTTTTATCTTCTGTTGTGTCTTTAACGTTATTGGCGTCTTCTTTTTGCTTTGGTTGTTGTTTTTATGTGAGCATTTGATCTATCATAGTATTTCTTAATTTTTTTGTTTTCATCATGTATTCGAAATATTTTTCTAGCCGAGGGTCTATCGAAAATAGCCTCTCCACCTTGTTGAGAGTAAGGTCTGTGTGCATCCAATGGCGTATGGAGAATTTTTTATTAATGGTGTCGAAATTTAAAGAAGTGAACAAAAAAATAAATCACTCACTATAAATGAATTCAAGTTTTCAATAGTTTTGATTGTGGCCTAGTAGGTTTAGTTGGTAGTCCTTATGTAGGATTATTATAGTAAACCTAGCCATTTAGCTAAACAAAAGTGCCGAGGGTCTATCGAAAATAGCCTCTCCACCTTGTTGGGAGTAAGGTCTGTGTGCATCCAATGGCGTATGCAGAATTTTTTATTAATGGTGTCGGAATTTAAAGAAGTGAACAAAAAAATAAATCACTCACTATAAATGAATTCAAGTTTTCAATAGTTTTGATTGTGGCCTAGTAGGTTTAGTTGGTAGTCCTTATGTAGGATTATTATAGTAAACCTAGCCATTTAGCTAAACAAAAGTGAAAATAAAAGTTGTCTGCTGGCACTAGATCTCCAGACCTCAAAGTCAAATTACAAGAGCTTCAACCAACTGCACTATCGTTTTCTTTATTTCTATAATTTCATTCTTTTTAGTTATAACTAGATTTCTATGTCTGCTTATTATAATTATATACATATTTAGCAAATATTTTTGATCGAGTGGTGTCGGACGACACTGGTATACTATATATAAATCCGTCCCTGCGTGCATCTCACTCTGTCTAGACCCCACTTGTGAGATTATACTGGATATGTTGTTGTTGTACTACAAAATATAGAGAAACTAAAAGAGTGTGAGATACCCAACATATCCTTCTCAATCTCTATCTCTCTTTTCCAGTTGCCATTACCAAAAAAATTGTGAGGATTGTATGTACATTTTCTTCAACAATATGTACGGTGATACATAAGACGAACAATGGACATATAGTAAATATACGAGTATATGCAAGGGCATATATCAACTGTATAATCATATATTTGTTGTATCTCTAGTAAACACACAGGTATACAGTTGATGTTGCTATTGTATGGTTGGTGTTTTTACTATCTCAAATTGTAAGTCAATTGCATGAGTGTCGTATACCTACTGCATTTCATGTGTATAAATTTTATGTATAGATTCATCAGTGACTTAGAAATGAACAAATTTATTTTTTAGAGCCAAAAAGAAAAGAAAAAAAAAATCATAGGGCATCCGACGACTTCTAACATTGTACAGTTACATAAATGATCCATGCCAAACCTAGTAAAAATTTCGTCCAGATACCACTTTTGTCACTGCTATTTGGTTTAAGGTCACTTTTTTCTTGGTTGCGCAAAACAAATCACTTTTTGGAACTTCAATTCTTGTGGACTGAGCTACATATGTTAAGACCTTATGAAATTCAACTTCAGCCCACAAGGGTTGAAGTTTACGTATTTTATGCTAAAAGCTCAGCCCTTGTGTACTGAAGTTGAACTTCACAAGGTCTTAACATACGAAGTTCAACCCACATAAATTGAAGTTCCCACAGGTGACTAAAAACTAAAAGTATTTTTAAAAAATGCCTCCAACTGTAAAGGCGAGCCAAAAGTGGCTATTCATGCACTTCCCCAAGCCCATAAACTCATAGGTGCTCTTCCAACCAAAAAAAAAAAGAAGAAGAAGAAGAAGCAGCAGCAGCAGCAGCCAGCCCACTACCTAAAATTACAAACAGAAGGTCATATTTTTTTCATGTATAGCACACATCCCTAAAATTACAAATTTTAGCACTCCTTCATAAAAAATACCCTAACTACCAAATCTCCCCGTCCCCAGCCACTAAGCCCGTGGCGGACACTCTCCCCCGCCAGTGGTGTCATTACTTTTTTATATTTTACTGAATTTATATTGTTTGTTGCGTCTAAATCATTGCTTTGGACAAGTTAATACACACAAATCTCCCTCCAAAAAGTAGATTATACATGAATGTACATAGATAAATGCGTAGCAATGAGAGAAATACAAAAATATACATAAAAAAGTAAAAATTCATATAAACATCCTTAATACACAGATTTATTCACTCGCATATACGCACTTATACAATTTTGATACATGTGTATAAAATTATTTAAACTTGCGGCAGACGGCTATTTTCGGGAAAATGGTGACAGGTCGGGTAAGATTCAGAAATATGGGTCATTTTTGGTAAGTCTTTTGCTTGTCTTTTAGTGTAATTATCCAAAAAAAAAATAATAATAATAATATATCCCGGTGTCCTTAAAATTGACTGGTTCTAAGAGTTTGTTCTCATTTAAGACAATCTTTTTATCAAAATAGCCTCCACTTCGTCCATAGGCAACACATTAAGTTACCTTAAAGAACGGGGAATGAAGTCAAAGAGAAAGTGTTGTCTAGCAAGAATTTTTCAACAGCAAGTGTTGCTAGGCAAGAATTTTAATGGCAAGTGCTGCCTAGGCAACACTTCAAGTTGTCTGGGAGAATATGAGAAGATATTCAAGGGCAAGTGTTGCCTAAGCAAGAGGGGGTCAAAGGCAAGTGTTGTCTCTTAGGCAATACTTACGAGTAAGGAAAAATGAGGATACAAGCGTCATTATAAGATTCATAAGAGTATTTCCATTTGAAATTTATTTATTAAACCTAACAGAGGCTATTTTTGATAAATTACTATTATGGAGGTCAAAAAGGCAAATTAGTTGCCCTGGGTCATAGTTTAGTAAATGTGCCTTCAGCTATTGCCATTTGGAAGTGCAACCCCACTTTTAACCATATCTCTAGAACACAATTTGTTAAGACCTGAAAGAGGATTATATACGTTTTTCTCCCTATAATTCTTTAATTTTTTCGTCAATATTTTTTTTTTCTAGAAGAAGCCATAAATGGTCTAATAAAAATAAATTTATAAAATTTAAACAAATTTAAAGATCAATATTGTAAGGATTACATGCCCTTGATTCACTAGTAATTGCTCATTTTAGCTTAATATTTATCACATATGTTTATGGATGTACTTTTTATGTGAGATTTTTATGCTTATATATGTTTTAGAGATCTTTATTACCAAGCATATCGCTTCTTTTAAAAATTATGACGACACAATTTATTACGGATCATATAATTTAGATAAAATATACATGATTTATATTTGCATATATGTGCATGTATATTCATGTTTTCATTTATACATAATGGCATACACACATGAATATACAAACATACACATGACATATACACACAATGATATACAAAATCATGCATACATTTACATACATGTATTTACATAGTTGTATGAGTGTGTATATTAGATTAAAAACATTGCTATATATTATAAAGTGAGATAATATTGGTATTTTTAAAAATAATTCATTGATAAGTATATTTATGTAAAGAGACAATGGTTAGCAATTGATTAAAACTAAAGCCCTGTCTTTTGAGTGACAGGGAGAGGGCTCCGTGCATGTTTGCACTGCATTAAATGAAAATCAGTCATCGGTGTAAAAATTTTTGAAGTGTAGCCAGATTCAGAAAAATTTCAGTATTTTATACTGGGTTTATGAACAAAATTTCAAAATTCTAGTATTTTATATTGGGATCACTTAAATATGAATCTCAATACAAAATACTGAGATTTTGAATATGTTAATTCAAAGTCCCAGCTGGGACTTTATATATGAAGCTCCGGGACTTTGAACATGAATCCCAATAAAAAATATTGGGGTGTTTGTCAACGCTAATAGAGTGTAAGTGTGCGTGTGAAAATTTGGTTATTTCTCAATTAATTTTGAAACAGTGGATAAAACTCACTTAGGGCATCTAAAATTGGCTAGTTATCAAATTTTTATGTGATTTACATAAAGGGATTTTTATAGGGATAATTACACTAAAAGACAAGCAAAAGACGAAAATTACCAAAAATGACACATATTTCTGAATTTTACTCAACCTGTCACCATTTTCCCGAGATAGCAGTCTGCCGCATGTTTATACAAATTTATACACATGTATAAAATTGTATAAGTGTGTATATGCGAGTGAATAAATCTGTATATTAAGGATGTTTATATGAATTTTTACTTTTTTATGTATATTTTTGTATTTTTCTCATTGCTACGCATTTATCTATGTATAATCATGTATAATTTATTTTTTGGGGGGGAGATTTATGTGTATAAACTTGTCCAAAGCAATGATTTAGACTCAATAAACAACATAAATTCAGTAAAATACAAAAAAATAACGACAGCACTAGCGGGGAAGGATGTCTGCCGGCGGCTTAGTGGCTGGGGAGGGGGAGATTTGGTAGTTAGGGTATTTTTTATGAAGGAGTGCTAAAATTTATAATTTAAAGATGGGTGTTATGCATGAAAAGAAAATATGGCCTCCTATTTGTAATTTTGGGTAGTGGGCTGCCTATTTTTGAAAATTTCCCATTTTTATACTACATGCAGGGTATTTTATAAAATATTACATATTTTTACACATTTAAACTTCATTTCACTCCATGCCCATACTGGTATAAATATTTACATGCCTACCCACACTACAAATAGTTCGCGTTATAGCCACGGTCTACCGTAGCTAATGCAACTAACGACAACATTTAGCCACGGCTTAACCATAGCTAACGCCTGTTTTAGCCACGTAAAATGGTAACTACTGTAGCCAAGGCTAACGACCTGCGGATTTCAAGATCCAACTAACATTTGCCACGTAAGACCCGTGCCTAAGTTTATTTTTATATTTTAATACTTTTATTTAGTCACAGTTCAACCGTATCTGAGTATTTTCTTTTAAAAAAAATAAATATTTAATTGGAAGACTTTTCTAAATTCTATAACACAATGAGACCCAAACATATTAAACTATATGCTAATAATAATCAAGGTCTCTTAAAGATGCCAGTATAAGCTATTTGTACATATTAGACAAGATTTAAACACACTTATATACAATTTTAAAATCTTAATTAGAAAAAAAATAGCAATATTATTCTTATTACAAAACATAACATTATTTTTATATACAAACCTAAAAAGGGAAAATCCTAGCCCCCATATCATATCCCTCCGCGCTGCATTAATATACCCTTTTATGTTTGGATTGAAGTGTGGATGCTATCGAACAAATGAGTATTTTCATTTTTGTTGTTTTAAACACATTATACTTTTCTGTATTAACCGTATACTCTTTAGGATTATCTTTTTGTGTTTGGATTGATATGAGAGTTCCTATCGAACATATAGACGTTTCAACTTTTATTATTTCAAATAAAGTATACCTTTTTGGTATGTCATATACTTTTTTGGTATACCTTTTTGTGTTTAGATCGAAGTATGAGATGTTATCGAACAAAATAAAGGTTTTAGTTTTGTTGTGATAAACAAAGTATACCTTTTGGGTATACAGTCTTTTGGTATACTTTTTATGTTTGTATCAAATGGAAAAGGAGTCCAAGTTCAAAGAGGAATAGACTTTTGAGGACTCTATAAATATAAGTTGTTTTGGCCATTAATATTAATGCATTCAAGAAATCTCATCAAGCAAAGAGAGAATAATTGTTTGTGATAGCTATACTGATGCAAGACAGAAGCAAAGCTGCAGAACCAGGCGGAGATCGCGTTTTATACTTAGTTCTCACTTGTTTAGTATTCTGTATCAGGTTTAAAGTTGTAATTCTATCAGCTTGTTAAGAAGCTTTGAAGTAGAACCTTTGTGGTAGGAAGGTTTAACCTTGTAAGCTAGAGTGAAGCTTGTAAGCTTTAGGTACTAAGCGTCGTTTGGTATGTGGTATAGGATTAATTAATCTTGTTATAAAAAGCTGGATGGTTTTATCCTGTGTTTGGTTTGCAAATTCAAATCAGTATTATCTAATTCCACAATAAACTTATGCACAATTTGATGGATAAATCAATACCAAGGACCCCATGGTATTAACTTATCCTGGTATTAACTTATCCTTGTGTAACTAATCTCGGTATAACTTATCCTTTTACCAAACGACCCATAAGTTCATTACAGGGATTATTTTATACCATCGGGTCCTTGGTATTGATTTATCCATCAAATTGTGCATATAAAATCATCCAGCTTTTTATACCAGGATTAGTTGATCTTATACCACATACCAAACGACCCCTAAGAGTTTTAGTTCCTTGATTATAGAGTTGCAACCAAACTTGCTCAGTTTTCCATAGTGGAAGAGTTTAAATCCCAGAATTTGCGTCGTGGTTGTTTATCCCTTGAACAAGGATTTTTCCACGTAAAAATCCTGTGTTCTTTACCTTCCGCAATTAGTTAAGATACAAAGGCATGTGAAACTCATTGAGAATCTGGTTCTTCGTGAGTAATTCGTCTAAGCAGAAAGCAAGTTTTAGGAAATCAAAAATCGGGTAAGGATACTATTCAACCCCATTCTAGTGTCTTACGAGGTGCAACATGTACGACACTTGATTACCTAATGTTAAACGACACGAAGATTACCATATGGAAATTAAACTATAAATCTGTCGACTTATTCATTCATCATATGATTGCAACGACCACATTAGCCAGCCACTGTTCAACTCCCTTCTAGTATTTTACGTGTTGCATAATCATTTTCGGAAACGCTCATAAAAATAAAAAAAACTTTCAGTGCTAAATTTACCCTAAAACATGCAATAATACCTATCAAATCCTTACACAAGATTACACCTCCTGGTAATATTTTCATAAATTACCTCTTAGAATTTCCTTAGGTACATATATTAGTATGCATAATTAATTTCTGAAAAAAAAAAATCTAAATAAATATAGTACTAGCAATAATCACAGTAGGTTTGCTGGTTTGGTTATCTTGTGACTAAACTAAAAACCACCTCCTAACATAGAAAATGGATAAGGCGGTGGACTAGCTTCCTCCGTAGCCACAATTCCTGCTCCACCGTAATCATACCTCGAGAAATTATCCAATAGCGGAGCCATCGTAAAACCACCACTCTCCGACGAACCCGATGACAGAGAACTAGAAGTAGCGGGACACGTGTTGGCATTACAAGGTTCAGTCATCATAATAAGCTTTCGTTTCTTTTCACCATTTTCAAAAGTCAGCTTCTTTGACTTATTTTCCTTCTCAAGCATAATCCTAGGTAATATTTCAGGGTCTTCAACGACTTTACACAAGAAAGCCATCATTTGGTGTGGCCTTTTCTCTGTTGTCTCTAACCTTCTTGTCATGTTTTCAAGTTGTTGCTCTAACGATTTCTGTTCTTGCTTTAACCTGCCTATTTCTGTAAACATCCCTTCCTCTTCATCCTCTTCGTGCTTGTGAAGATATGAGTTATTCCTACTATGCTTCTTCCTCACTATGTTCTTCAATAAATGTGTCTGTCCTCTTAGAAACCACTCGTTAGCAAATTCCCATTTATCTGGATCCACCTTTCTAAATCCCTGATTCATTCATCATCAATAAACTCAAATTAAATTTATATACTACAAATGAATATGTTACAAAATGTACAGTTCATGCCAAATATATGCTACTCCCTCCATTTCAATTTAATTATTTCGTATAGTTTAGCTGTAGAAATAAACGAAATTTTAGAATTTATGTGGTAAACATGTCACAACTAAAAGTTTGTCACAAGAGAAAAATATAAAACTTATCAATAATTTTTATAAAAAGTTATAGAGTAATATTTTTTTATTGAATTAAACACATAAAAGGAAGTATTAACTCGTAAAATGGAACGTAGACTTGAGAATAAAGTAGTTTTACTCACATAAGTGTTGAGCTGACGAACAAAGCTTGAGAAATTATTGTGCTTGAAATAAGTAGGCAAAAGTTTTTGAGAGAAATCCAAAGGGTCAATGACGATGAAACTATTGTTGGCACTTCCCCAAGTGATAAGTCCATCAATCTTTGGATCGTTGACCATTAGATAAGTTTTCATGACAAATGGTGCAACAATATTAGCCTCCATCACATATAGAAGTTCTTTCTGCAGTTTTATATCTCAAAAAACAAGAACTTGCGGAAATTGGTGGTGATAGACTGATAGTGGTAGTTGTATTTTAAAAGGAGAAAAGATTATGGCTAACTTGCATTAATATTTGGGATGGTTTTTATATAGAGGGGGAAAGGGGGGTGTTGGGGTTAATAGTAACATGGTAACGTGGAGATTATCTGCAAGGGTGATGATATTTCTTTGCGTTCACGAGAAAACGGGCCCACGTGGCTCTTTTTATCATCCGTTCATACACGTCATCTGTTCTGCGCGTTAGATATTTCCATACTGAGATAGTGAGATGTGAATTTTTCACGCACGATGAGTCGAGCGTGGGGTTTCCGAATTTTGAGACGTGGGGTCCAGTTTATCATATGCGACGTGTCAGATCCAGATAGGATGCTGCCGGAATTACTTATACAAGTTGGAAAAAACAGCTCGGCCAATCATATTTTGTTTCAGCTTAGAGGTTTATTTAGGAAAAGAATGCCCATTAAAGTACCTAGTATAATTATATAAACTGCTATAAATAAAGTCTGAAAGAGATGAAATATATGTAGGCACACTTTATTTCTATGTTGTTTTTGATAGACCTCCGCCCAAAAAAGCAATGTCATTTATTATTTAGGGGTAGGTCGGATAATATTTGAAAGCACTGGCTAGTTGTTGTAATTATTTTAGATTTTGTGGGTATTTTTGTAAGTGTCCCAATATTATTTTATATTTTTTGTATAATTATATGTTATTCCTTGCCTAATTATTATAGATTCATAATGCATGACGTCAAAAAAAATCATATCCAGCTTATTACAATCATTGGTTACACTATCACTCATAGTAGGACTCGCGCTTTAGTTTGGAGAAGGTAGAGAAAAAGGAAGAGGAATAAAGAGGGTAAAGGCAAGAGTAAACAATAGCTTAGATTCGATCGCTTGGAATCAGATTTGTTTTCTTTTTTTTATTGATGTTTCTGGTTTAAGCTTCTCTGATTTTACTTGCTATATAACTCTCTTTATAAAAGAGAATATCAATATGTATATTTTATATATTGTTTTCTTCTGAAACTATGCTTGCCTTCATGCTAAATCATACTAATGCCCTTGTTTTAAAATTACAAAAAGGAGATTACATGATTTAATATTCATAGCTTGTTTGCTTCTATGGTACTCCCTCCGATTCATATTATTTGATGTTTTGGGTATTTTCATGGGTATTAAGAAAATCATCTTTTTAGCATTAATTAGCAATGTAAATGATTATATTAGCCCTTATTCAAGCTATTATTACTTATCATTTTGTTTAAAGTCATTTATTAGCAAGGGGTGACATTGTAAAATTCCATCTTGATTTTCGAAAAGATCAAATATTGTGGACAAAAAAAAAATAAGTTAAAACATTAATAAAGTGGACCGGAGAGAGTATTATACAATTAGATAGTACTAGTTTAGAATTTAAATTTATGGGTCTAATATTTCTTATTTATAGCACATCTTATGGGAGAATATTATGTATGTTGTTGTCATAGCAGCAGTATTAAATCCAAAAGACTGTGCTTCAAAGTCAAAAGGGTGGTAAGGGAGGACTGGGAAAAGTAGGGGAGGGGGAAAGATCATTTCACGAGATTATTTTTGAACATCTTTTTACAACGACGACTAAGCTAGAATTTATAATTTCTTGAGAATCAAACCATAATATTATTCGAAACTATAAAAGCAACTTAGATGTAATCTTTAAGTAACACAAAATTTTGTCCAAAGAAATGTTTTCGTTTCCGAAAATCACTTCTACAAAACTACTGAACTCTTCTTTTTGTCATTCGTAAAGAATATGAGAAAGATAAAGACAAAGTTCTCTGGTGTTCATCCTTCCGTTTGATCCCACCATTATTTCGATTTGATACGATTCAGCCTTTTTCATTAATTAAATATACTTTTTCTCCTTTCCATTATTTCGATTTTGTTTGTTTCTTCATTTATTAATAATGATATTCGATTTGGAGTATAGGTCATCGATCAATAATTTTTGTTCTATCCTCTTTAAGCAAACAAGAGATCATTAGTTTCCCAATTCAGAAAGTGGCCAATAATTATTCTATTTTTAATGTGTATACATGACCCCCTATTAAACCCTCCCCTCCTCCAAAGAAATAATGCATAATAAATAAATAAATAATAAATAGATAGAAGTAGCGTGACACTAATCATCATACTCGCGACAATTTTATTCTACTTATTGTTGGAAGAGAACAAAATAGCTATGATCAAAAGTTCCTCACTAACCCATCTGCCGCATATGTATTTGACTCCTAAGTATTTTCATTTTTTATGGATTGGACCGTTGGATATATAAGAAATACAAATCAAACTGGATGAAGTCATGAAGGGATTAATCCTAATATATGAATTCGAATTCATAAACTAAAATTCTTTTCAAATTTTTTATATTTGACATGCATCATCACAGTTCATCTTGACTACTTATCATTTGAAATTAAATTCTAATTTTTCTTGAGTAAAATTTTAAAGTCCTCTCTTTAATCCAAAGTTCCCATCTAAACCATAATATAATTTCAAATCTACCATAAATATAAATACTGGTGCGCACTCTACGTTCAAATAAATTATAGGAGTCAGTGGTGGAGCCAAGTATAGACAAGGTGAACCCCATTCGTAGAAAAACTAGAGTGCGGAGGTTAAGAAAAAATGAGCGATTCTGATAATATACATACTATTGAACCCTCTTGACATAATAGAATATACTAATATTATGGTAAAAGGAGTTCAAGAATTTTATAGAAATCTACAGCTTAATCCTCAGCTCTTCAGCTAGGAAGAGATCAGCTAAGAAACGAGTTAAGAACTGAGCTAAGATATTAGAGAGAGAAAGTGCAAAATGTGGAAATGAGGAGTTAGTTCATACATTGCTTACTCCCTAAGCTTTATACATCCAACTAATCCAATCTAACTGAAAATATCTAACTCACAAAATATCTTAACTAACTAACTAAATCCTAGTCAGCATCTTACTCAACTAATCTGTACAATAACACACAAGCCCCAAGCTCCACTCTACATTGCACTGTATTCTAACTGTGCTAAGTTGCATATGTACATTCATGTTTCTATACTTCCCCTCAAGCTGGTAGGTGCAAAAATATTCAGCACTCCCAGCTTGGACACCAAATACTCATGCTGTGCTCTTGGCAGTGCCTTTGTCAGTATGTCTGCCTGTTGTTCTTTTGTTCTAATGTGCCTTGTCAGTACCATTCCCTGTTGAATCTTCTCTCTAATAAAGTGGCAGTCAATTTCAATGTGCTTTGTCCTCTCATGGAACACAGGATTGGCTGCTATCTGTAGAGCTGCCTTGTTATCACAGAACAGATGCACAGGCAACTCTACTTTTGCTCCCAATTCTCTGAACAGTCTTGTGATCCAAATCAGTTCTGACATAGTAGAGGCCATGCTCCTGTATTCTGCTTCAGCTGAGCTCCTTGATATAGTGTTTTGTTTCTTGGACTTCCATGACACCAGTGTGCTCCATGCTTCACAATGAACCCTGTAACGGATCTCCTTGTGTTGGGGCATGATGCCCAGTCTGCATCACAATAAGCTACCAGCTTCTTGTTCTTCTCATTGCTCATCAGAATCCCCATCCCAGGTGCTCTCTTTACATACCTTACTATCCTCAGTGCTGCTTCCCAATGTGATTTCTTGGGCTGCTGCATGAACTGGCTTAATGTTTGGACAGCAAAAGCTATGTCCAGTCTGGTTAATGTCAAGTACAGTAGCTTTCCAATTAATCTCTGATATTGTCCCTTGTCTTCCAGCAAGTCATCACCTTCAACTCCCATAAGCTCATCCAGCTCTTTTGTTGTGAACTTCTGATTACTGTCCAATGGAGTCCAGGCAGGCTTGGCTCCACTCAGTCCTAAATCTGATATCAACTCTAGGGCATATTTCCTCTGGCTCATTAGGATTCCTTTGCTTGATCTGCTGAACTCAATACCTAAAAAGAACTTCAGCTCTCCAAGATCTTTAATTTTAAAAGCCCTTTGTAAACCAGCCTTGGTCCCTTCTAGTAGGCTAGCATCATTACATGTTATGAGCATGTCATCCACATATACCAGGATGATGACAATGCTTCTTCCTTGCCTTTTGGTAAACAAAGAGTAGTCTAGATGACTCTGCACAAATCCTTTCTTGAGCAAGGCTTCTGTCAACTTCAAGTTCCACTGTCTGCTTGCCTGTTTCAGCCCATATAGGGATTTGATAAGTCTGCACACAGGTCCTCCGACCTTTGTTTTGGACTCCCCCTGACTTGCAAATCCCTCAGGCAGCTGCATATAGACCTCACTATATAAATCTCCTTGCAAGAAGGCATTGGAGACATCCATTTGATGTATTTGCCAGTGTTCAGCTGCTGTAATAGATATTACTGCCCTGACAGTGGCTATTTTGACCACTGGAGAAAAGGTCTCATGATAATCCAACCCCTTCTTCTGGCTGTATTCTTTTGCAACTAGCCTAGCCTTGAACCTTTCAATTGTGCCATCTGCCTTATGCTTCACCTTAAAAATCCACTTGCATCCTATGGGTCTCTTGCCTGGTGGTAAAGAGACTATCTCCCAAGTCTTGTTTTCTTCTAAAGCCTGTATTTCAGCTTCCATGGCTTCAATCCACCTAGGATCCTGTGAAGCTTCTTGGAATGTTCTTGGTTCTACCACTGAAGTATAAGCTGCTAGGGATGCCTGATAGGTAGGATGCAGAGACTCATAAGCAACATAATTGCTCATGGGATAAGATGATGTGGGGATTACTTCAGCCTGAGCTGTAATGTAGTCAGTCATCCAGCTTGGCTGCTTCCTTGGTCTAGTAGAGACTCTTTGTGGGTCTTCAATGGCCTGTACTGGAGCCTCACACACTGTATCCTGAATATTCTGGTCAGATTGATCAGCATTGGGGTGATCAGGATGATCATCTGTATCTGTGTCTACCTGCCCAGCTGGCTCATCTAGGTGAGACTCATGATCCATGCTTATACCTAAATCATCCAGGAACAATTGACTGGTCTCCTGCATGTCTTTCATGAAAGGAAATTCTGATTCCCTGAAGAGAACATCCCTATTCACAAAGAAGGTGTCATCTGCTATATCATACAGGATGTATCATTTCCTGGTTTCAGAATATCCCATTACCACAGCTGGAACAGCTCTGGTTTCAAATTTATCATGAACATTTGGCTTCCTAGCATAGCAAAGACAACCTAAGACTCTCATATGAGCCAGTGATGGTTTCCTCTGATTAGCACTTCATAGGGAGTTCTGTTTTTCAGCACAGGTGAAGGCAATCTATTCATGATGTATACTGCAGCTAGTACACAATAACCCCAGAATCTTATGGGCATGTTGCTCTGAAATTTTATTCCTCTAGCAATCTCCAGAATATGCCTGTGTTTCCTCTCAGCTATCCCATTCTGCTGAGGTGTGTAAACACAGGTCCTTTGGTGAATGATACCTCTACTGTCAGTCAACTCCTGAAATTCCTTGTTAATGAATTCTTTGCCATTGTCTGTTCTGACTATTTTAACTGACCTATTAAACTGAGTTTGTATCAGCTGAAAAAACTTCCTTAGTACCACCACAACATCACTCTTTAATCTGAGTAAATGTACCCAGGTCATCCTGGAATGATCATCCACAATTGTCAAGAAGAATCTGTTTCCATTCATAGTTTGTACACTATAGGGTCCCCATACATCAATGTGAGGTAAAGCAAAAGCAGTTTCAGTCCTACTTACACTCCTACTGAAAGGTAACCTTGTTTGTTTTGCCAATGGGCAGACTGTACAATCATTACAGACCTTATTACATGTTTCACTAGTAGTTCTGATGACTTGCTGCAACACTCTAGGTGATGTATGTCCAAGCCTCTTGTGCCATGTCCCAGCATCAGCATCTTTTATTTCTGCTCTTATTCCAGTGTCCCTATGTCTGCTACTCTGACTTGACTCCATTGCATTATTGCTCTTGTTTGATGGCACCATGTTTATTGTATTTCTTGTGTTTTTGAGAGGAACTTGAGGGAGCAGGTAGAGGCCATCTTGCTCTCTACCAATCTCCTTCACCTTCCCAGTACAAAGGTCCTGAAATATGCAGAATTTTGGGAAAAAAGTGACAGAGCAATTGAGGTCATTTATGAGTTTGGACACTGAGAGTAGATTGTATCTGAATTCTGGGAGAAATAACACATTATCTACTGAGTTGTCACCTAATATTTTGCAAGACCCAGTGTGTGTGACCTGCACTACATCACCATTAGGCAGGTGTACTCTTTTCTTCTCAGTGGACTGTGTCTTACTAGTTAGCATGCTCATATCATGTGTCATGTGATTTGTGGCCCCTGTGTCCACTATCCAACTACTGCTACTAGAGTTCACTAGGAATGCACTAGTAGTACCTGCCATGTTTGCTGAACTTTCCATGGTCCTGTCTTTGTTGATGATCCTCAGGATCTGATCAAACTGTTCTGCTGTAAAATATGGTGCCTGTGTACTTGTGTTTACTGATCCATTGTTCCTTGCAGGTGTGGTGCTACTCTCTCCTTGGTCTCTTCTGTTATGTTCTTCCATCATAGCATTATGTGCAGCATTTCCTCCATATGAACCAGTGTTGTTACTGTTCCCAAAACTACCAGAATTCCCATAAACACTCACATTATTTCCTCCATAACCTGTGTTCATAGGATAACCAGAGTTCCCCTGATGATTAGGATTGTTATTGCCTCTCCTTCTAGGTTTATAGGCTGATGGGTATCCATTCAGTTTCCAGCATCCTTCTCTAGTATGGCCCTTCAAGTCACAGTAGTCACATTTCAAGTTATAGTTCTTCTTAGGTCTTTGTGTGTTCCCTTTCTTAATAGTCATTAAGGCAGTGAGTTCTTCATTAGGTGATGAAATATAATTGCATGTTATAGTCCTCTGGCTCTCCCTATCAATCAACATGGCATAGGCCTCATTTACAGATGGCATAGGAATCATCATGAGAATCTGTTCCCTAGCTTGTTCATACTACTCATTTAGCCCCACTAGGAATTGCATCAGTTTTTGCCTCCTAATGTGCTTAATGTAATCCTGTGATTTCTTACAGTCACACCCAGGAGCAGGCACAATGCTCTCATATTCATCCCACAACAATCTAATCTTAGAGAAATAGGTTGAGATTGATGAGGTACCTTGACTAATAGTTGCAATTTCTTTGTGCAATTGAAAAAACCTAGATCCATTCACCTTGTCAAAACGCTCCTCCAGATCTTTCCACACTGCATAAGCACTTGATGAATACACAATCCCACTCAACAACTCCTTCGATACACAGTTCATAATCCATGAAAGTACTATTGCATTGCACCTTTCCCACTGATTCCCCAGACTCCCATTGTAATTCTCCTTTCTGCATGTACCGTCTATGAACCCTAGTTTATTCCTTCCTAGGATCGCGATCCTGATCGCACGGCTCCACACGGAGTAATTTTCCGATCCGGTCAAGTGAAGGGCAATTAGTACTGTTCCTGATGTGTCCGATGCATGGAGGTAAAGAGGATGATTGTGATCAAGTACCTCAGGTGTTTCAGCTTGGTTCCAAGCATTATTACCTGTCGCATTTGCCATTGTTTGCAGTTTCCGGTGTCCTTTCTCTTCTCCGGTGAGTTCTCCGATGAGTTAAACCACAGTGGTGGCTGTTTGCTCTGATACCATATAGAAATCTACAGCTTGATCCTCAGCTCTTCAGCTAGGAAGAGATCAGCTAAGAAACGAGCTAAGAACTGAGCTAAGATATTAGAGAGAGAAAGTGCAAAATGTGGAAATGAAGAGTTAGTTCATACATTACTTACTCCCTAAGCTTTATACATCCAACTAATCCAATCTAACTGAAAATATCTAACTCACAAAATATCTTAACTAACTAACTAACTAATCCTAGTCAGCATCTTACTCAACTAATCTGTACAATAACACACAAGCCCCAAGCTCCACTCTACATTGCACTGCATTCTAACTGTGCTAAGTTGCATATGTACATTCATGTTTCTATAAATTTCTCTAAGTCACAAATTCAAATCTCAAGTATGACATTTTAATATTTTTGAACTCCCTTTCAGATAATTTCTGACTCCGCCCCTGATAGGAGTAGTAATTCAAGATATGATACTTCTACATGCATAAGCAAAGCCCACTTTTAAAACAGCGAGGTGATTTTCTTGATTTTTTCATAATTATGGTGTCCGAGCTAACTCTATCCACCAAAGTTTGGACATATATGAAAATAAATTCAAATATTATTTTTGCTTCTACTGAAATTTGAATCGAGACATTAATGGTTCTTAATCCACTTCATTAACCACAATGTCAACAGCTTTGGGTGCGGGTGGTTCATATCTTATGCAAAATCATACTATCATATTTTGGTTAGTTAGTCCTCTAATTGATTTTTCCCTTAGCTTTATGTAGTCCCTAATCAGTTGAATAACTATTACTATAAGCAGTTCTTAATTTTTTCCTCCATTTACTATAAGCTATGCCCAATAAAATATTGGCGGAATAATCCTATAGTGTGAATTTCCTGCATAACGCACTTTTCAAGCTCTTTTCGGTTGGTTACACCTGAAAATCATTAATGTAACTACCCAGCTATTTTATACAATACTTAGAAACTAGGTTCCCTCAGAAACAGGGTAATGATCAGTGATGGCCTAATGAAAATTCCTTAAACTACTCAGGTGTGAATATAATACTAAGGTTTTGTTTGTATTATGATCAGTACTGTCATTATCATACCCCCTAGACTAGTGAGAATGCATCCTCTGTTACAAATTAAATCACATCTTGATTAGGAAAGAAAAGCATAATCAGGAAATGAAGATACTAGCATCACGTTTTGGTTTTCTTCTAATTACCTTCAAATTATGCAACTTCTAGCTATCCATCTTTTGTCTCTTTCTCCTAAATACTATAATAAATTTGTAGAGACTACTCTGATTGGCCGGAACTAAATAGAGAGAATCTAGATCTTGGTGTTTTTCCTTAAGGTCCATATGTCTGATAAACAACTCATCAACCAACATCTGTCCCCCAATGGGTGAAAAAAGAAAATTCCGCCAATGAGCTTTGATTCAACTTGCTGAGCCCATGTGATGATAAGTCGATAACATGATTAATTAGACCATGTCGTACTATTTTCTTTAGCTAAATCATTTGACTAACTATCCCTATGTTGCCGTACTGTGGGCTACTTTGATTATTTCATGACTTAACGCAAAGGCGTTATAATCCAAAACGAAAGATGAAGCATTGTCCAGCCCAAAAATATACACAAACGAAGTGTGACAGTTCTAACTATAGGGTGAAATCAAAGGAAGAAGTTTGAAATATAAGAAATATAGTTGATAAAATAAATAGATTTTGGGCCAACTCAACCTCAAAAGTTAGTTCAAAAAGTCGAGTATTACCCAAATCAAATATAATTAAGGAGACTACAGAATCCCTAACCTATCGATGTGGGAGATATCGACACCTCTCTGCATGCCCAAGCTTGACGACTGAAGCGTGGATAACATAAGATGATAACATGATAAAGAAAATGACTTTGGACATAATTCAACTCTAAATGCTAGATCAATTGGAGAAGAATTGTCCAAGCCGTTTAAAGAGTCTACGGGATCCCTAACCTAACGATATGGGAGATATCAACACAAGACGAGTTTTCATTCGAAGACAAAGAGGTGAGAGGGACATTAAGATAGACAAGCTTTGAATATCTAACCAAAACAATTTCATGGTCTTTTCATTCAAACTATTAGGTTAAAATAATACTCCATTCGTTTTAGTTATATATATATGATAATATTTTTTTACTAATTTATTTTAAAAAGGATGACAACTTTTTGAATTTGGAAACAATTTAAGTTCAAAATTTCTACTTTACCCTAAATAAAATGATTTATCATCAAAAATATATTTACAACTTATGTTAGACCACAAGTTTCAAAAATCTTTTTTTCTTTCATGCTGCATGTCAATTCAGGCTATAATAATACATAAAGTGGAACTGAGTGATTATTAGGATTGAGGCTAGAGTTCTGAAACTTGGGCGACCATAGAAGAATCCACGATTTCAAGATTCTTGGATTTGCGAAAATATGAAGTCTAGCGCCTTTGAATACTAAGAAGATGGTCAAAATAATCTTTTCAATTCACAATCAACTGATTGCATCTATGAAGTACCCTCCGTCTCAAATTATGTGACACAATTTGATTTTCGAGAGCCAAACTATTTTATTTTGACCGTGTATTCGGACGTCCAATTTTTAAGTTTTTTGAAAAATAATTTGCATATATAGAAACAATATGAAAAATAATATAAGTCACAATAATTAACAAAATATTTAAAGAGAATATGAAAAAATTGCGGTAAAAATTTTTCTAATTTAACTGCAAAAAAACGAAATGTGTCGCATAAATTGGGACGGATAGAATATTAAAACAGGAAAATCGGTAGTCTTGACATGATTATGGAAAAGGGTATTTCCTTAAGACCTAAAATTCATAGAATCATTGAAAAGAAGGCTCTCCTGCATCTAATTAAGGTTATCTTAGATCTTAGTTCGATTTGCATGCTTTTACCAGTATAGCATGAATTAGCAGCTAAAGAAAAACATGCTTCGAACATGGGAACAAAAAGTAGGAGCGATTCTGTCAAGATTGTTTCTTGTTTTAGGAATCATGTTTGGGAAACAGGTGGCAGGGTTTTAGAGTGATGGAAATCAATTAAGATGTTGAAGTTCTTAACCAGCAGCAGAAGTAGGAGTGATTTGGAGATCAAAATGATTGTTTCTTGATTTAGGAAACCTGTCTTTGCAACACGTGGCAACCATTTTAAGAAAGATGGAAACCAAATAAAAGTCGGGATGTTGAGATACAGTTCAAGTCCTGCCTTTTTTTTTTTTAAGTATAACTACTGTACTAAAAGAGAGGAATGGTACATTCTGACCAATAGCAAAAGAGGCACAGATAATAAAATTCTTTGAACTTCACACAGAAAAGTTTGGCATTAAGCAGATTTTGACCAGTGATCTGTCAAAAACAAAGAGCTAAGTGTTGGGAAACAATTGGTCAACCTGTCGATTAAAACTTTACTTCCCATTTGCAGTTTTGCATGTGTTGCTCATTAATTTTTAATTCATATTTTGGGATGATTTGCCCAAGTGTAATTTTTAACTTGGTGAAGTTTATGCCCAACAACTTTACACACTTTTCTCATCACATCAAACATATTAGCAGTGCCACGCAAAGAAATTATAATTAGCCACATGTTACCATAATCCCATTTTAGTCATTTATGGTCGGCACTCGGCAGCGGCAGGTATGGTACATGCAAGCACTAGTGAAGTTAACATTCTTCCGCTGGATGTTTTCAGAATAATATATACAGTTTCTTTATTGGAGACAACTTCTGAATAAAATGTTATACCTACTACACATTCAATGAAGCAAAGTATCCTACTTTCTCTGGACGAAAGAATGGTCTATACCTGCTCCGAGCATTTTAACCGCTATAATTTGTTAATGAAAGAAACTAAGAAAGACAAGTTTGTTAATTTGTTAATGGAAATTTGATGCATTACAAGGAAACAAAATATTTTAAATTAAAGATACAACCACAATTAGGTTTCAGTACAGCCTGAGGATGGTTAATAGAACTCCGGAACGAGCTCCATACATTTGACTATACATCCAAAGGGACTACCCTTTAGCTACTAGCAATAACTACTTATATGATACATTAAGTTAACAAGCATCCACAGGCTTTTCAAACAATTGCTAACACCTGAAAGCAGATGAATTGTAGGCCAGCAAACAAATTTCAAGCATGAAACATAATCCAACACACACCGCTAGATATGGCTAATATGAGTGGTTATATTTTTTTGCAAGAAAGATGAACAGCAATCACTGATCAGCAGATACTAAGACGTTATAGTCTTTAAGATGACTCTGAAATTGAACTAAACGAGTCTGCAATTGAACAATTCCAGCTGCTTTCTGTGATAGAATCACATGTAGTCTGGAAACATAATCATCTAGCTGATTACCTGGATGATCAACTTCAACCAATAGATTCATCTCCTGTACAGAGCAAATAATGTTAAGCAACACTACGATACGTACTTTCAGTGCTCAGTGAAGCTAAAAGAAGAGAAACTGACCTCTCTAGCGGCATCCATTGTTTCCTCAACTAGTTTACGATGTGCATTAACAAGATCCTCTTCTTCCTAATATCAATGAAAGAAAAGATTTTGACTCAGACAATTAGTTTGGGTGATAGATAGTGTTAGGAAGCTGGTGCAACGTCCTGTACCTTCAATAGCGCATTAAGATAATCATCTGCATTTGTGTTGTTGGTCTCCAAGTCTGGCATGTTACTTTGCCCTATTTGAATGCCCATTTTCCTCATCTTATCCTCTAAGGTCAATGTCTTGTAGCTATCCCTATTTTTACTCAACTTCCATGATGGCCTTTCTTCAATGTTTTCCTCAGAATAATTGAAGTTATGTTCTGATAAGTCAAATTGATTATTTCCCTTATTGTTATTGCTATTATTATTCACACTTAGAGATGCAGCCACATTCAGCTGTGACCTTCCACTTGGAACACTCTCAACACTGCGAGATGCAACAGCGTCACTTTCACTTTGCATAGTCCAGCTAATTTTGCTGGTTTCTTGATAAATGTCAACCAAATTATCCACAGAAGCTGAGGCACTTGATAAAATTGAAGATAATGGTATCGCAATTGAATTACGAAGGTTTGAGGATGATGATGGAGTCTCTCTCTTTGAATTATTACCTTTAGATAGACTCTTCACCCTGATATTCATAAATTGTCAGAGCTTTTCAAGGAAGTAAATATCCAAAGCATATTAACGAGAAATCACCTGTCAGCATATCTGAGAGTATTGAGAGTGTGCTCACATGATCCTGAACTTGGTGATATGCAAGATATCATGACAGTTCGTGAGTCGCCAACAAATGAGTCCCTAAGAACTTCAGTGAGCTTACTGCCTCGGAATGGAATATGACCTTGGTCATTGTCAAGAGCTCTTATGCACTCTTTGAGAGCTAGTAAGCTCTTATTAATTTCAGCACCTTCCATTCTGCAAAAAAAAAAAAAAAAAGTGAATCAAAATTTATAAAAAATTTCTGAATTTAAATCTGAGATTTTTGCATAATGTTTTAACTTTTCAATAATGGAAGATCCTAAGGGACTTTCACAAACCACTTGATATAAAAAATGCAGACCTTGTTTGTTTGTCGTTATCGGTTGTATCTGCTCCACGTTCACTGCCAGCAAGATCTATAAAAGATAGTTTGCCAATGATTCGAGCAGGCTTTGATTCATTGCCATCAATATTTCTCTTGATGGCAAGCTGAAGAATAGCATGTGAGCGGGAGGATTCTTCATTTGCACCAGTTGTCCCTGTACTCCTTGTGGCATTTCCTTTCTCGATCAACTCCTTCACTGTCTCCACATCAAAGACCCTGTACTCTTCCAAACCCACAATGCAGACCTGCTGTTTCCCATCTTCCCTCATGACTAGCTTTCTGTAAAAGTAGTATCTCTTGTTTAGCAACTCAAACATTAAAAAGAAAGTGTAATTGCTGAATGATACACTTGAAAGCTAACAACTTACTTCCTTTCATTCAGAAGATCAAATACTTTGCCTCCATATATTTCATAGAAACTGACACAAAGTTGAAATCCTTGGTTGCGATATGTTTGGTAAATTAACATAAACATATCCTGGGCGGCTTTTAGTGGCAAGGGTTGCATGGTATAAGTTTTCCCACTGCCTGGAGAGAGCTCACGATGAGTTCACCACAATGACAAAGAATAACTTGAGAAGGAAGAAGGCCTAGAGAATTTTATCTACATAACAAGAGCAAGCATAGAAAAGATATATTTGCATAAACACAATCTTACATCACTGTATTAGTCGAGATGACCTTTTAAGGCTTTTACAGAACTTTTATATCTAATAAGTCATATTGTTATCTACATGCCTAAATAGCTGTTAACGATGAGGACCTCATAATTCTTAGCATCGCATGGTAGATTGAACTTTCAAATCATTTGGGGAGATCAATAAATAAAATTATGATAAACAGGATACTGGCCAGATTTCGGACAAGCTAAGTAACAGGAAGTGCAGAAACAACGAAAAAAGAAACCACTTCTTCACTCCATTTTCCTGAACCAAATCCTGTTTTAGTTAACCACAATCAGTTTCTTCAGTTACCAGCGTTCAGTGATACTTTAAGATATATACAGAAGAGGATGCATTGATCATTAGTCATCATCTAGCATGAAAAATCCACTTCAGGCCAGTTACGTAGTCAACAGAAGAGACCAAGCAGCCTACAAGTAAGCTGGTTGTGCAAATGAATAACACTGAAAGGTATAAATACAAATGTGCTAGTCTCTGTTCGAGTAGTCCTTGAGTTCATGAGTTTAGACACTATACTGACTGTTTTCTAGAAGTGTATCCCATAAAATCACCTCATCACTATCTGAGAATGATCACAATATTATTCTGAAAATCCTCCTCCCTTCTATCCTATATATGCGAATGTGCACAAAATAAATCTGATTGGATCAATTGCAGCTGAGTGAAGAATGCTAGTAAAGCTCGTCAAAACCATTCAATATTCACACCCAGGGAAGGAGTACACTGGTCTTTAAGTCCTTATATTAAGGAAAAGGCAATAAACATGCACTGCCACTTCAAGTGGAAAGACTAATCACTTGCCTGTTTGGCCATATGCAAAGCAGGTAGCTTTTGTTCGCTGAAATATTAATGGAACAATGGGCTCTACTGTCTCTGCATATACCTATAGATAACATTAAACCGTAAGAATTTGAACTTTTAGTTCAGATTGCCCAAGTCCTGAATGATACTCACTTCATCATTGGAAACATCCTCGTCCAGTACAGCATCAAAAACAAATTCATGTCTCTCAACATACTCAGTCAGGTCAACCTGCCAAATTAAGATCAGTAAATTTAACTAGAATGAGAAACTATGCAGGCAGTAAGATAGGAAGTTTGCAAGGTGAGAAAAGAGATGGATATTCCAAACCCAATAAAGTCTGGATATCAACAAACTCTCCACAAGTGAGCCACCCCTTATAATGTACTATATAACAATTCTTCTGCTATCAATTACCTGCTTTATACTACTGTTGGGAATAGAGAAAGGAAGAGAGCAAAGGGGGACCTTTAGGAGTTTTGACTTCCTTTAACACATGCAGCAAAAAAAGTACGCAAAAGGAAAGTAATCTCGAAAAATATTGAGGGAAGAAGGATATGCTTGACTATCTGGTGCGACTGGACGACAATTACAACTAGCTGAACCTCCCCTAATCTACACCACCTCCCAGAATAATTGGAATTGATGCCTTTGAAAACTAAGAGAAACACGGAAGAAAATCTAATCCTCTGTAGTTCCACCACCCTCACCCAAATGAACTAGTCAGCCCATCATGATAACATATAGATGTAAATTATTATTACAAGAGGCTAATGACAATATCTGAGCCAACTAAATTTGTTCTGGAGATTCATTCAGTTTCAGTATCAATTAACTAACTGACAGAAACTCACCTTTTGTTTTGTTTCATGAACAGCAAGTGAATTAGTATTAGTATCAATGATTACGATGTCTTCTTCCTTCTTTGCACTTTCCTTCTTATTAAGTGGTCTCTTACGCACCTGCAAACAACATATTGGGTTGCACCATTAGGTGAAGAAGGAAAGCAATTAAGGGAGCCATCAGTGGGTATAAAAATAAGTTCATCTGCTGAATATATAGAGGAGTTTTGCTCATTACTAGAGATAAGGGAACAAGTACAATGGAAAGAGACGCACCACGACTTTGATCTTTGCCACATTAGCCACCTTCTCTTTGTCAGCAGAGAAGCTCTTAAGCAGGTTATTATCAGCTACACTAAAGCCACCATTGGTCAGTTTAGTGCCCGAGATATATGGACCGGTATCATTCAAACTTCTACCTCCAACAGGTTGATTAAGGGAGAATCCATGATATTCAGAAGGAACCTGCGGAAATTAAAATCTCAATTCGTATAGTGATGAAGGAGAAATAGATAAAATAATCTACCATATACGCTTAGGCTCCGATTGACATAACATATCATCATATGTCTATTTATGGAAGATTCACAGAACAAATAAGGCAAGAAAAAGCTAGCTAGTGGTTCTCTCTAAGAAAATTAGTCATCAGAATATGCAAACCTCTGGAATGAGCTGAGTGTCAAATGAATGTAAATCAAGTAATCCAGGGCTGAGTTCACTTGGTGACACTTCATCCAAACCACCATTCTTCCTCATGCTTGACGAACGTGAACAAGCTGGCGGAGTGTTAGGATCTTCATAGCTCTCCCCACTCATACTCCTCTGAGGATTTTTCCCAGGTCTTGAACTTTGACCTCTCACAACATTACCATGAAAGCCAAAATCCTGTAACCAACCAAATCCTCAAAATGATCAAACAACTGCAAATAGAAAACATCACCTGATATATCCTCACAACTTCATGGATATCTCAGATGCAGAAGCTCATAGCTTCTTATAATCAACATTCTAGATTACCTATGTATCAATTTCTTTTTCTTTCTTCCTGAAGGGGATTAGGAATATATCTGAACTGTGTGACTATCTCATCTAAAAGATTTATCAGTAAGGAAAAGACGCACTTTTAATTACTTATTTACGTCTTCGACACGCCCCTCACATGAAAGCTTGATTCTTTTTCCTGAGCCAAGAACATGGAAGTTTCTTTTCTTTTTTTTCTTTTTTTTTGTAATTGGTGGCGGTGAGACCCGAACCTAAGACATTTGCATGCTCTCAAAAAGCTTGATTTCCATTTTGCTCTATAAACTCCCCCACCCCCCAAAAGAAAAGAGTAACTTTAGAGCATAATAAGAATTATGCTGATTGAATCCATTTACACTTTGAGTAGTGTAGTTTCAGAAGGGAAAGTCAGTTCGAAATGCAGATGATATAAATGCAGAAACATATGATCTTTGATTCTATCTATAAATATAATGCATTTATCTACAAGAGAGAAACAAAAAGAATGTTTGTTAGGACCTGAAGAGGAGGGACATTGGAAGAATGGAGATGATGAAGACCAGCAGATTGAAGCCACTTGTTGTTGAAGGCTCTGTCTATGAAGTTATCACGTTGTTGCTGATGCCCTGTTGAGCTTGATCTTTGCATTTGCCTTCCTACCACATTCATATTCCCTCTTTCTTTACCAAAAGTTGAAATCTTTATTCAAAAAACAAGAACACTAATGGCAGTTTAGAACAGTTTGAAAGAAATGGGAAGGTAGGTGAGATAGTGAGAAATGGAGGCTTATTCAAAAAGATGAAACTTTTGAGTAAGCAAAGAAATGAGTAGTTTTCAAACTTTTGAAAAGGAAGAGGGGATGTTGGAGCCTTGAAGTAAGCAGAGAGAATGTTGTTTCCTACTTTTGAGGAACAATTTTTTAGCTCCGTTTGGACATAGTTTTTGGAGGTATTTGGGAGTCTTTTTGCCAAAGTGTTTGTTTATGTTTTTTGAGCAAAATTTGTCCTAAAAACTCATAAAAATCCAAAAATAGCTGTTTTTGGACCAAAAACTAATATTTACCCATCAAATTTTATTTTCATAAGAGATTAAAGGCTCTTTTGGGCCAAAAAAATTGTTCCTAAAAAGTATGTCCAAACAGTTTTTCATTTTCATATCGAACTTCACCCAAAAAGTGTTTCCCAAAAATTATTTAGGAATATATGTCCAAACGCTAGCTTATCATCTCTTTCAGGATTTGCTTTAGAATTTTCGCACAGCGCGTGCCTACCATTTTTCCACAAAATTTAACTCACGCTACAGTGTGTTTTGGGAAGAGTAGGACTCCGACGCCCACATAAGTTTGGAAGTAACACTACCCTAAAAGTTAGCTTAAATAAGAAATTTATCCAAAGCTTATATGGGCATCATGCCCACTATTTGTCCATTTGTCCACCAACACCTTTTTCTTAAAACTAAGAAGAAATTAATATTTATTTTTATAGCTTGTTTGGTATTGCTGCCAAAAACTGCTTATTTTGATAAATACTTTTGGCATAAGTACTTTTTTAAAAAGTACTTTTGGATAATAAGTCGTTTGTGTTTGGACAACTCATTGGAGAAGTACTTTTGATAAATAATTTGTGTTTGGTTAATCATTACGAAAAGTACTTTTCAGTGTCAAATTATGAAAAGGACATCCAAGTTCATTTTACATTTGGATTAATAAAAAAAATTGAATATTTATCATAAAAGACTTTAATTAGAAATTTATTTAGTTAAATGTAAAATATAACGTAATATAAATTTAAGCTATTGAACAACATAAAATATAGTTAAATCAAAAGTGATAACGGAATTAGGAATTTCTAGTAATCACTTACTTTTAAAATATGATTTAAAGAGTAGGGCATCCTATATACGCTTGATAGTATTGCCTAAAAATAAAAGTTAGTCCTAGAGGAAGAAGATTTGTAAAAGTACGTAGTAAAAAAAATAGAAAAAATAAAAATATAATTGTATTTTGAGATAGATATGGTTAATTTATAAGGAATAATATGGTAAATATGAATTCTTGGTAAGGATATTTCAGTCTTGAAAGAATTAATAAACTGATTCTTGGAAGAAGCAGGTATTTGTAGCTTCTTCCCAACAGCAGAAAAACTGCTTCTGCTTATACCTAAAATACTTTCTTTTAGTTGCCAAACACCTCAAAATTCCAAAAAAAAGTACTTTTTTAAAATTAAAAAAAAAAGCACTTTTGGTTTTGGAGAAGCAATGCCAAACATGCTATTAATCCATTTAAGAAAAAAGTATAATCTCTTTTTAAATTTGTAAAAAGTTTTTAACTTCAATTTTATGATTATACTCTTAATGAGATATTTATAATCACACAAAGTGGGACCTAGACTCAAAGGTAAGTTTTATAAAGCAGTCATTAGACCAGCTATGTTGTAAGGAGCAGAGTGTTCGCCAGTTAAGACCACACACATTCAGAAGGTGAGTAGTGTAATAGATATGAGAATTCTTAGATGGATATGTGGGCACATGAGGATAGATAAGATTAGGAATAAGGTCATTCGTGACAAGGTGGGAGTGGCCTCAGTCGTGGACAAGATGCGAGAAGCGAGGCTGCGATGATTCAGCCATGTGAAAAGAAAGGAGCATTGATGCCCCAGTGAGGAGGTGCAAAAGACTGATAGTGTTGGGTCTTCGGAGAGGTAGAGCTAGACCAAAGAAAAATTGGCGAGATAATTCAACATGATATGGCTCACCTCCCGATTACCTAGGACTTGACCCTTGATGGAAAACGTACAGGTCGGGGATTAGGGTAGAAGGTTAGGTAGTATGCGATTGATTGCTGACATATTAGCTTTATTATTCTTATTCATAGTAGTTGTATCTTGTTCCGCGTCTTTATCGCTATTGCTACCTTCTGCTTGCTCTGGTTGTTGTAGTTTTATGTGAGTATTTGAGCTACCGTGTTTTTTTACATGTTTGTTTAAAACATGTTTTCAAATATTTTTCTAGCCGAGGGTCTATAGGAAATAGTCTCTCCACCTCGGTGGGGGTAAGGTCTGCGTGTTTCTCATCCTCCCCAGACCGTACTTGTGGGATGACACTAGGTATGTTACTGTTGTTCTACACAAATATCAATGTCTTATTTTTTTATTATAAGTTTCAAAAATCTTACTTTTTTTATTAAACTTTATGTTTAGTCAAACAGTTTCATATAATCAAGAAACAAAGGGAGTTATTTTTTTTTTCCAATTTCATAGGGGAAAAAGGCACATAAATTATTACTACTACTATTTATTGGTCTTAGGAATCTTTTGAGAGCTCAGACCAAGTCTATACTATCCATAACTGATTCATTTACAAGGGAGAGAATCTTAGAATATTTATTCAAATTAGAATCTATAACAACAATAACATATTTAGTGATGTCTTACAAATGGGATTTGGGGAAGATATATTGATGCAAACATTATTTGTACCTTGAGTAAGGTAGAAATATGTATCCGATAGACATCCAAATTAGAACTTGTTGCAAGAACAGATGGAGTGCACTACTAACCTTAGGATAAACATACTTTGACCTTTTGAATGTCTGTAGCTTAATTAGGTAGCAGGGATAAAAAAAATGCAATAATTTCATTGGCAATGGGTTTTGAACTCGAGTTCTAAGAGAACAAAGCTAACACTCATGCCAATGTGCCACTCCAGTATTTGTGACTATAGGTTCCGACAGTTAGTATTGTCCTTAATTTTCGAAATATATACTTTAGTGAATTTATTTGGCAGACTATTGGTTCCAGGGAACCACCCCGGTATCGTGAATCCGCCCCTGTTGAAGAGTTCAATGTTTATGATAACAGAACAATATTGATACGACCAGTAACAACCATCCAAACAACCTGTTAAGGATGGTTTTGTTTACTCACTTAAAACGGGTAAATATTGAAGTTGCAACTCATAGTTATAATCTTTTTATACTCAGCTGGTACAGGAATTACCTTACTAAAAATTCATCGCCTTTTCTTGCTTTCTTTTGTCTTTTTTCGTAAGGACGCTCATACTCCAAAAGAAGTTTTAAAGGAACTTTAACAAAGAGAGGCAGAAGAGAAATGAGTTTAAATTTTGATGCAAGGTCCTCTTGTTATGTAGTAGCATCAGATATGACATAATATCCTACTGAAAATTGTAATTAAAGACAAGTAGGTAGAAGATCGCTCCTTATTATGTTGACTGCATGCGCATTTTATTCTTTTAAAACATGATTGCATAACAACTTATATTAAGTGCTCAAATTATCATAAATCAATATAAATATTTTTAAAAAAAAGTTACTATAAGCGATATAAAAGATAAACCAGATTACAATACGAGACATTGGAAACTATTTATAGAGTACTGTGGTCGCTATGGGTAGAGACGTAGAGTTCGGTAGCTTAATGCTGTTCACAAATTTTTATGTACGATTGCAATTAGGAAATTAAGACTTTATTATATTTCAAATTTGATATTTTCAAATATGTGTTCCTTTAGTTTTCTGTTTACTCCATCCATCCATCCAATTTGATGTAGCAAAGTTTGAGTATGCATATAATTTAAAAATATATGAACACTCATAAAACTTGTTGTCGTAAAATATCCTATAACATTTGTCTTACTATAAAAGCTTGTCAGGGAAAAATAGAAAGTTTGAATTAAGTTCTTACTAATTTAAGGAAGTTGACATCCTTTAAGCTTGACCAAAAAGTAATATCGCCATATAAATTAAAACAAAAGAAGTAATTTAATAGAATATTTTGTGTCTGGTCTTGAAACTAATAGTATAGTCAAACATCGTTATAACAATCCTTCGTTATAACAACATTTAAATATAATAGCCTAATTTTCTTCAGAACCGATTTTTTATATTATATTTTACCTCTTTATAATAACATTCTACCTATAATGGTAATGACGTTCACTATAGCGGTACACTCTTTATAAAATTTCCTCTATGTACTCAAATATTATGTAATTATTTGTTGAGGATATTGGTAGTGTATCATCACTCATAGCCGAAGTTCCATCTCATAACACCAATCAAACAATGGATGCTACCACTTATATGGAGTTTGACGCAACACTTCCAATCTTTGAAACTTACATTGATGAAGAGATTATTGCACAAGTCAATGGAGTGAAAGAACAAGAGACAGCGGAAGTAGAAGGTGACAATGAAAGTGCTGATGAAGAGCCTCAACCTATTGCTACTTGGGCTGAGATAGAAGAGTCAACTGTTAAGCTCAGCCTTCAAGGAAAAGCTATTGAATATCCTTTTGCTGAAAGTTTGGATAAAATTTTTCGTTATATTGTCATTAAGAGATTTCAATGTACGAAACAACCTACTATGGTAGAATTCTTACGTCAAACTTGATTTATTTAAATTCTCAATTAATTTCAATGCATATGTTCCTTAAATTTTTACAGTTTGTCGGTACGGTACAACTAGTTATGGATCTATTAATAATGTATTAACCGTTACATTTTTAATTTAATAAAATATAAATATCGATTGAGATTTAAACTTAACATGTATTTTTTGCGTATTTTTCAATTATAATAGCTAATAAGATCTAAATGTCAAATGTCAGTATACATATATAACAGCACCTCACTATAGCGGCCATAAAAGTTCCAGACAAACGGTGCCACTATAGCGAGGTTTGATTGTAGTAAAAAAAAAAAAAAAAAAAAAACTTGTGTACACTATTTTTGGAGATAACAATCAAGAAAGAAAGAATGTAAGGAAATACAAGAAAAAATTTGTTTATTTTGCGTTATGGTTTGTGTAGGGCATTTGTATTGGTGCGCGCATCAGAGAAGTTCCTGTAAGGCCTATATGATTAGGAAAGTGTCGCACCTTTTGACAAAGTTGTTGCTTCGCACGTCCTCTCGAAGATGGACCATATTGGGCCCTTTTTCTCCACTTCGGTTTGGAGCCTTTACAAGTTTCAAAATGTTAGATCTTAGCTTGGCGCCTTCCTCATTTGAAAGTTTTGAATTCAAGTAGGTGTTTGGGCATATATTTAGCTAAAACTAAAGAAGAAATCTACAGTTGAGTAGATAGTTTTTTAAAATTGAAATTGTATTTAAACATGCATATTACTTAAAAAAGTATTGAAGTTTTCGAATGTAAAAATTCACCCAATTTTTGGATTTTGAAATATCTATTTTCAAAAATTGCCCAAAAAACCATTACATTGTATATTCAAACAATGTTTTGATATTTTTTTTTCTTCAGAAAACACAACATTTTTATGGCCAAACGACTAGTATATTTGATAGCTTATAAGTGATACTCTTAGTTGTTGTCTGGTATAAAGCGGTATAATCTAATTTAATTATCTTATTAAATTTCATATTATTTATACATTGTTACTATGAAAAGTTTGGGAGAGGGTGGTTGAGAAGCAGATGAGGGGGATGCGACTACTTCCGAGAACTAATTTGGATTCATGCCCGAAAAATTGACTACATAAGCCATCCACCTTCTAAGAAGATTGGTGAGCAGTATAGGGATAAGAAAAGATATTTGCATATGGTGTTAAGTTTTCTGGTGATCTTTTAAGTCGAGGGCGTACTTGTGGCATAGTCAAAGTGATTAAGGACATGTATAATGGAGCCAAAACCCGAGTGAGAACAGTAGGATGAGGCTTGGAGCACTTCCCAATCGAGATAGAGTTGCATCAGGGGTCAGCACTTAGTCCATTCTTATTTGCTCTGGTGATGGACGAAATAACAAAGAGTATTCAAGGGGAGGTACCTTGGTGTATGTTATTTGCAGACGATATAGTTTTAGTGGACGAGACTCGCAACAGAGTTAATGATAAGCTGGAGGTTTGGAGACATACTCTACAATATTCTACATTATAAGAGTTTCAGGCTGAGCAGGACGAAGACATAGTATATGTAGTGCAAGTTTAGCGATGCATCCACTGAGTCAAGTGTGGAAGTGATGTTTGGTCCAAGTCATACACAAGAAAGGATGCTTCAAGTGCATTGGCTCAATCATCCAATGCGATGGAGAAATCAACGATGAAGTCACGTACCATATAAAAGCAGGTTGGATGTAGTGGAGGCTCGCTCCTGGTGTCCTATACCACAAGAAAGTGCCACTTAGACTATAAGGTAATTTCTATAAAGTGGTCGCTAGACCAGCTCTGTTGTATTGGACAGAGTGTTAGCTAGTCAAGAGTGAACATATTCAAAAGTTGAGCTTAGCAAATATGAAAATGCTTAGATGAATTTATGGACGTACAAGGATGGACAAGATTGGGAATGAGATCTTACTTAAAGTGGTGGGAATGGCTGCAGTGGTGGATAAGATGTGAGAAGCGAGGCTGTGATGATTCAGGCATGTGAAAAGAATGAGCATTGATGCCCCAATGAAAAGGTGTGAGTGGCTGCCAATGATGGGTCTACGGGGAAGTAGACCGAAGAAGAATGAGGGTAAGGTGATTAGACATGACATGACTCATCTCCAAATTACCAAAGACATGACCCTAGATAGGAAAGCGTGAAGGTCGAGGATTAGAGTTGAAGGTTGGATAGCAGTTGAGTGTTGTCTTTCAGATTTGCAGTAGTCATATGTTTAGTATGTGTAGTTATTCTCCATCTTTATTACTATAGTTGTTTTCTATTCATTTTGGGTATTCTTTAGTTTAGGTTAGTACTTTCATATTTCCATCCTGTTTTATCTCAGACATGTTTTTAAACTTTTTTTTTTTGTTCGCCAAAGATCTATTGGAAACCACTTTTTCACCTTAGTGGGAATACGGTCTTGGTACATCTCACCCTCTCCATACTCCACATTGGTGAAATACTACTAAATTTTTTGTTGTTGTTGTTGTTATATATCGTTACATTTTCGAGATAATATCATGTATGCTTATATATAATCTTAATAATGCGATGTTTTGCTTTCTAAAATTCCACACTATTATTCGCTACATACCAAATTTTTGCATTACAAATGAGTAATTCATTACAATTCCTGCATACTAGCGGAAAACTAAATGATCATTAAACTCCGTATTATTATTCAGAACTTACCAGTCTATGCATTTATGATTTGCATAAAAAAGCATACATCATAATCCCAGATAGTTAGATCATAAATTAGACCACTGCTTAGAGACTTTTGGTTAACGGACTAGCTATGCAATAACAATAATCTTGTCGACTAGTCACGTATAGATAGAAAAAGCTAGGCGAACATAAGCACGAGTTGAGATGGCCGAGTTGGTCTAAGGCGCCAGATTAAGGTTCTGGTCCGAAAGGGCGTGGGTTCAAATCCCACTCTCAACACTTAGTTTTTTCCGCGTTCTCCTTCACCAGTTTTACTTTTTAACTCTACCTAGCTTTTTGCCTCTCAAAGTAAACTTCTCCTATTTGAATTTTGAAATGTATCAGTAATTCATAGGAGTAGTAGTCATATTACAAGAATGCTGTGGGTTTTCTACGACTTCCCTTCTTTTTTCATTTGAATTACTGCATAGTAGTTTTCTTGTCTGTAGTAGTCAACTTTTAACATTTATAAAGTATTGATAATTATAGAACTCGTGATTAGCTTCTTCTTTTTTTTTTTTTTTTTTTTTTTTTTGTAAATTTAATGACACCTGAAAAGTAGGGGAAATTGTCTAATTATCCCTAGGTAAATGTGTTTAGAAGCAATTATTCCCATTATATTATCGTATGAAAAACTAAAATAGAAAGTATAGAAATTTTTTGTACTGCATTTGTGTCTTTCTTCCATATCCTTTGACCGAGTGAGAAGAATTGCCAAAGAAAAAATAGGCACAAACAAGCCTTCTCTAATGCTTAAAATAAAAAGACTTTGTTGGATTAATCTGGTGCAATTTCCAGCGATTGCTTTTGTTTATGGCAGGTTAATTTCTATAATTTTTCATATTCATTTATTACATACGAAGTAATAAATTACGCATTTAAAAATGCTTAACAGCAATATCCAAATATCAGTGTGATTTTTTAAGCGGAGGATGGAAGGGTGACCTTGCATCTACCTTGAATGAAGTATAGAGGTTGATACCGATAGACCCTCGTCTCAAGAAAAAACAGGTTTGAAGATAAATGCAAGAGTAAAATGTTTAGATGAAAATAACAAGGTAAAAAAAAGTAATAATCAAAATAGATAACTATGTTAAATGAAACAACAATATTAAAAAATAGCAAATAATAAGATAAAAAATAGAAAAATAACACTACCACTGATAAAGTTATCTAAATCCCCACAAGAATCAGGCTCTCTCACAGAAAAGAGAAAAATCACTTGACTACCTTCAAATCTTCTATGCCGATCCTTGACCTCCATACTCAATTATCTATGGTCATGTTCTCAGTAATATGAAGTCGTGTGGTGTCTTATCTTATCACCCATCCCCCAATTGTTCCTCGGTTCATCTTTACCTTTTTGTAGACCCAGCACTGCCAACCTCTTACACCTCTTCACCACGGTATCTATGCTCCTTCTTTTCACATGCCCCCCACTATCTCAGTCTCATTCCCTCCCCCACCCTCCCCCCCATCTTGTCCACCAGTAAGATCACTCCTGCCTTGTCCGGTATGTCTTCATTCATAATTTTATCTCTCCTAATATGCCCAACATCAATCGAAGCATCATCATTTCGACTACTTTCATCTTCTGAACATGAGCATTTTTTACTGACCAACACTCAGCCCCGTATATATAGTTGGTTTAACAACCACTCTATATAACTTACCTTTAACTTTCGGCGGCATATTCTTATCACATAAGATACTAGATGCGAACCTCCACTTCATCCACACCGTTCCAATATAATATGTGACATTATCGTCGTTATCTCAATTTAATTAGATTATAGATCCAGGATAGCTTCTTCTCTTGAGAATGATATATATATATCAATCCTTATTTCCTCATTCGAGTCATGTAATTTGTTGTTGAACTTGCATTCCATGCAATCTTTTTTATTCTTACTCAACTTAAAATTTTTAGACTTTATAGTTTGCCTACATACTTTTTGTCTACAATTAACTTTGTCGCATGTCAATTCATCTATCACCAAAATAAATAAAAATGAGCTAAGAGATGATTGCTGGTGCAACTCCATCTCGATTGAGAAGTGCAAATAAAGTTTCAAATAATCCACACAAGTTTCCCTCGCTCTCAATTTTCACGTATCTGCCCGCCCGATTTTAAATCGAAAAAATTGCTCAAAAGTCAATACTCTCTGATCTGAAATTGTGAAACCTAATGAATTAAAGGGGGAAATGGCACAAGAGGCAAGATTAAACCTCCGAATGCAAAGGGAACTTAAGCTTCTTCTCACTGACCCTCCTCCCGGCGCCTCTTTTCCTTCTCTTGCTTCTTCTTCTTCCCTTTCTTCCATTAATGCCCGTAATTTCCTCTCTCCTTTTTTATTTTTGTTTGTAAAAAGCTTAACATTCTACTGAATTTAATTTTCATTCTACAGAAATTGAAGGCCCTGAAGATACTGTTTATGCTAAAGGATTCTTTAAGCTCAAAATTCAGATACCCGAAAGGTTCATTTTATTTTTTTTGGGTTCTTCTAGTTTTGTGGGTGGTTGAATTATTGAGTTTTATTTGGTTGTGTTTTCCATAGGTATCCATTTCAGCCACCGATTGTGACATTCGTAACGCCAATTTATCATCCGAATATTGATAATGGTGGTCGTATTTGCTTGGATATTCTCAATCTTCCTCCTAAGGTTCGCTAATCCACCATCAACTACAAATTTAATTGTTTATTTTGTGAATGTGCAATATTAGATCTTCGTACACGCGTTTTACTTCAACGAGTTTTTACTTCTGTAGGATCTAGCAAGAAAATAGGTCGATTAGATGGATGGATTACAATTCCATTGTATCTTTATCATGTTTTGTTGGTTTCAAAGTGTTGGAAGAAACCTGGTGGCTTAGACTTGTGTTAGTTATGAGCTTGTAGAAGCGATTGGTCGTCCATAACATCTGATCTGTTACTTGCTTTTAAGGCTTTAATTGTGATATTAATCCCTGGTTAAGAGTGTCCGACATGGAGTGGTTGGGACCTTGACTGTAACTACCATTTGATATCTGTTTATGTGCACCTTTTGTTTTCACGAGCAACATGACTAGTTAGTAGCTAGCATGTATATAGAGGTTTTGATGCTTGAGTTCATTATTCTTAGTGGTGGAGTACTTTCTATTTCGCAAACTTTAAGCTAGCACAATGTATTTTCAAGATCATCCAGCAGGCTCAGTTAACTAGTTTCCTGATTAACTAATTAGCAAAGACTGGGTTTTCATAGTAGAATAATTAGTGTATACAAGATTACAAGTATTCTTGCTTTTTTTATTGGTCTCCCAATGAATCAAACCTCTATGCTGTGGTCAGATCAATTTCTCGTTATCACATGACAATAGACATAATTGCTGGTAATTGGTGCTTGCCAGTTATGCATCAAAGACTCAAATCTTCTCACCAGAAAGCTTTCAAGAAATCTTTACCATATAACTTGTTCAAGTAATAGCTTAACCTCCTTTTCCTTATTTACTACTGTTTTTTTCAGAATCTTGATATCTATTGTTTCGGGGACATGATACCTGTGATGTCATTCTATAACAACTCTTGTAATTAAGCAACACTTTTTTTCTTTATATACATTGCTCATAGTGGTTGCCATTTAAATTAAGCAGGGAGCATGGCAGCCATCTTTGAACATTTCAACTGTCATAACAAGCATTGGTTTGTTGCTAAGTGAACCAAATCCTGATGATGGGTTAATGCATGATGCGGTGAGTCAATATTCTTGCAGATTGGGAATTGGTAGTAAAATTTACCCAGTTCAATTGTAATGTGGATGTAATGCCCATTTATGTGCAGAGCACGGAGTACAAATATAATAGACAAGCTTTTGACCAGAAGGCAAGGTCGATGACTCAAAAGTATGCCACAGCTGGAGCAAGTGATTTTGGTGGCCATGACCAAGAAATTCAAACTGTTACAAACGCAAGAGAAGGACTTGTAAGCAAAATTCTTGGATGAACACTATTATATGTAGTAATTGTTTGTACAAATTTCACACATGCTCCCTGCAGGTTGAAGTTCAGGAATCAGAAGTACTAAAATCTGAGGTCCCTGATCATTTCGTAAACCAGAAGAGGTTTTGTGGGCTCAGCAGAAAGTTGTCATTAGACTCTGCTGGACTTGGACAAAGACACAGTGGTGATACCATAACTGAAGTACCTCCTAATCATATCTTCGATAAGCAGATTGGAGTTGGAGGAATCAAGCAAAACGTGAATGAAATGCCAAGTGAATGTAATCTGAATCAGGACAAGGTACAACAGAACACCAAGAAACTACCTTCAGCATTTGTGGGTCCATCCAAAGTTAGAGATGGTGAGAAGAAAGATTATATTGCACAAAATCAATGTTCTGCAGACATACAGCCCTTGCTACAGGCTGGACTAAATTCTGGGAAAGTTGCCAATTCAAATAATAGTGACATCAGAAACATCAGCATAGATGAGTGTACAAAGAAGCTGCTAAAGTCATCTGACAACCAAAAAAATGAGGATTTTGAGAAATTGCAGATCAAGCCTCAGCTGTCAGCCCAACTTCAGTCTACTGCATCTTGTCAAACTCCTTCATTGTCAGAGATCCCTGGTCATTACAATAACCAGCCTTTGAAAAATGCTGCTGATCAAAACAGAAATGGTTTCTCCACAAGGCATAAGAAGCTGGGTTTAACTGGAAGGAAACAGTCTTTCAGCACATCCAGTTCATCTCAAAGACAGCAGAAGGGTGATAAAGAGAATTTAGCTCCATCTCAAAACGTACCCCTTTCAGACTCCGACACACGTAATGATTCAACAGCCAAAGTAGTTTTGTCTTCAGAAATTGGTGATACTTGTGATCTGTGGACAAGGAAATCATCTAATCCATGTGGGACTTCCAAAAAGCTGCCATTACAAGCTGTTGGGCAGTTTGGAGAGAATAAAGACAATAGCGTTCAGTCAAATCTTCAATCTGGAAAACATTCTGAAGTTCAAGTGAATCATCCCCTTTCATGTGACGACATGTGTGCTAATAGGCAACACAGGCAGCTCAACAAAGAAGAGGATGAACTCTGTAACAGGAGTATCAAACATCAGGAAAAAGGATTTCCAAAATTCGAAGCAGCGATTGTGTTGGACAGTGAGGATAGTGAAGATGAAAGGAGTCCTCATAAAAGGTCTAAGTTGTCGCTAGCACGAAGACGTGTGCCAGGTAAGCGAAAGGCTTAACTGTGGAAATTATTTCAACTTTTGTGAAGAGTATTCTGCTATGTACAAAGTAAAATATTGATACTATGATATGTCCTGCTGTAGTCAAACTTTCCTTTTTTTTGTCTGATATCTTGTCCTAGTACTTTTAGGCATATCTCAAATTACTGCCAAAGTTGTATGACTAAATTTCGTTCTTAATATGGCTTATAGTTGGTGTTCTTTCGAGTCAATGACGATTGAACATAGAAGTATGGTTAGAATTCAACATAGAAGCATTTCTCTAGCATAACTTTTAAATTTCAAAATCACCTTTACCCTGTAAAAAATACACAGTTGCCGGATGTGTGATCCTTTGGAATGAGTGTATCCTTTTAACATTTAAAGTCAACGATTTGATAAAAGAAAAATCAACTGAAGAAGTAAAACCTGTCATTAGTTTGCCTTTAAAGATGATATATAAATGACGTTTTTGTTTAATTACTACAACAAGAAAATAAGTAATCCTACTATGAAGGCTTACGTGACCAGCATAAGTTGAACAACCTTTCTGGATAATCAAATTCAGTTGCAATTGGTTCACCCCTAGTCCCAATCAAAGAGAAACTTTATTTAAAAGGAAAAAGAAAAAGAAAAGGAAGACCAGCAGAAGTCATCCCCCAATTTCCAACGACTTGGTAAATTTCCATCATCAAGAGATTTTTAAACAAATTTAATCAAACTGTCGGGGATCTTGAAGACGTAAGTAGCGTGAAACTACAATAATGTGCTCGCTTTGCTACCCTCACAACTATGACTCCTGCACCCGCTGGCCTAGCCGCCTATCGTAGTAATTAAATCCATTATTTGCAGCTCCTACTTCTCCCATTAAAGTGAAACTCCTAGTCTATCAATAACTGTGGAGTATAATTCGTCTAATGCTATTATCAAAGTGCTTATCCATAGAAAAAGCAAAACAATGTGGAGTATTTCTTATTCCATAATCACTGATGTAAACCTTGAAATGAAATGTATATTAGTAAACATCGGATAATAGAAACAGATTACCTCTGGAGTAGATTCTTCTTAGATACAAAGTGATGGGTCATAAACAGGGGGTAAGTTTTACTTGTTTCATTATTATGTAATTTGTGTTCTTTAATCTCTTACTACATTTACTTTGAATTGGTCGATACCTAAAAATAGAATAGAAATAAGAAGAAACTTCCAACTGATAGGCATTTGTTCTGTCACGGGCCGCACTGACAGCTGCACACAATTGGCCCGTGCAGTGCTCGTAGTCCTGCTTGACTACAAGCCAGTCTGCTCCTCGTCCTAAGTTTCTAGGAAGCTTGTCTTAGTGGCCTAGCTTCAAAAGTGCCGCCCGAAGGTTCTCCCTTGTGCGCATTTCATATGCCGAAACTTCAATATGCGCACGTCTAGGGTTGGCTAAGGACCTGCCCGTCCCTCGCCTAGCACTAAGCGTCTCTCCTTTACGCGCAGTGCAATCCTCAAGCTTGGCCCTCGCCTTGTGCCCTGACACTTGGCTATGTGATATTGGGCTAAAAAGATATATATTTTGGTGATTTTTACCACGTATCTTAGTGATCTTTATGCGTTTAAATTGATTATAATAGCGGATTTAACTTAATAATGGTGTTTGAATGTGTAGGTATTGATTTTGATGAAAGTAGCAAGAGAATTGATGATTTGGATCGTTACATGAATGAATTTTAAAGTTGGAGTCAAGTTGTGCCAATGTCATGCCAGCATAACTTGAGCACAGAAAATTAACTCTTAAGACCTTGTGCGAAAGTCGTGCCAATATAACTCCAGCCTGCGCAGAAGCCAGCTTTGTGCCAACATCTACCCAACACGCAAAGCAAAGCTTGGGCTCAGCTTGTGCCAGCGCGCAGCCAGCATGCAACAGAGAGATACGAAGTAGCGCTTAACATTAAGAAGTCCTACCTTGAGCAAGAAAATGCTATTTTCACCTATTTTTTTTTTATAACACTATAAATACACCTTGAAACCCTCTAAAACAAAAACTTTTGACCTACTCCACATTAAAAGGAGGCAAGGAGAAGAGAAGATCAAAATTCAAGACTCTATTTCATCTATCTATCCATCTTATTGTGGTTTTGTATACTTATAGTTATTTCTTGTCTTAGAACATGACTATGAGTGGTTAAATCACCCATTTTAGAGTTTATTGACCCACTCCATATACTTGTATGATGATAATTGTTGTGTTATTAATGAGCTTTGTTAATTCTTCCTATCTATGTTTACGAATTGTTTGCTATTAATTGGTAGGATCCCCAATTAATTGTCTTCTACTAGGAATAGATTCATGAGTTAGGGTTAAACACATATCAGTATTTCAATCTAAAACAAAAGCATTGCTTAGGTTTTCAAAACGTATTTCAACCTAAAACAAAGGCATTGCTTAGGTTGTCAAAATAGTGAATTAGGAATATTGATCCTTACTGTGAACCATAAGTGTAGTCCTCATTATCTTCATTAGTTAATTGGAATAGTTAATTAATGAAAGTTATGATTACTTAACAGAAGTGGGTAGTTGTAAACTTGGAGCATTTGTTCAATAGGAAGAGTTAGGGAAAATTGATAGCACAATACTTTAGCACAAGTTATGAGTTGAGGAAATCAATCCTAGGCTTTCCATATCTCTTGAATTAAATCTATCTTTCTATACTTGTTATTTACTTTCTTGTTTAGTAGTATTAGCATAAAACTAAACCAAAGATATAAACTTGAAGTTGGTTGAGTAGATAATTTAGCTAGATTAACTGCTAGGAGTCGTGTTCTCCGTGGGATTCGACCTCAGAGCTTAAAATACCGAGCTATATTTGCCGTGACCGCTTAGTCCCTTTTATAACGAGTAGTTAGGCGTGATCACTATGCTTCACCCCGAGTAGGACAACTCTTAAGCCCTTGGCTCTTGTTATGTGCATTTCCAAAGATACCTCACAGTGTCTCCTGACATTGGCAAGCGTAGCCCTTGCATCATGTCTCCCTCCTGAGTAGTGCAGCATCGCCCCACGACTGCACGTCTAGGCCAACGAGCCCTTGATTGCATGGCCGAACCCTTGCCATGCCCACAAGTCAATATATGAGGCTTTTGATAGCTCCTCGAGTACTCAATCGACACAGAGGTCTTTATCTTATCCAAAGACAACTGCGAGGCTTACTCTTTCCTCCCATCAAGCCTCTGTCGCCCATTGTGCACCCAACGTTGACCCTCTGGCCATACAACGTCCATAGAGTCACCTGACTCGTATGGATACCTGGAACACTCCTATGAGATGTTCAGGCAGGCCCTTGAGGTCCTTCCTCAAGGCAGATCACTTGGTGCGGCTTCCTACCAAAATGCATGGGAGGGCTGGTAGGCTGTCCATTATACCCCCCTTATATATGTCTTAAAAAGATAAACTCATGTCTAAGCAGTTGACATTCTTTGTTCATAAAATCATACAAATGCTTATCTCTCAACTCCGACCTCCAAATGAGATAGGTGCCATTTGTTCCTAGAGATTCCTCTTGACTTCACACCTCCATGAAGTTTCATTCCATTCACATACCCGTAGAACGAGATATAGCCCTCGGAAGATCATCATAATTACAACAATGACACTGCTCCTTGGCTAAGTCAAGTCCATAGGCAAACGAACTCCAAACGGCCCCAAACTTGGTAGGCATACTCTATAGCATCTTAAGAACATGGCCTTCACCCTATGTTCCAAGATTCCCACTATAACTCCAAAACATGCGGCACTGACACTCGTTGCCTGCACATAGCTCGCACGGTTGACACTCAGCCTGCGCCCAATCGATACTCGCCTAGCGCCTTGCTAGCACTCGTCTAGCATATGCCTAAAACTCATGTAGCGCACGGTTGACACTCCCACTCAAGCACGCCGCTGGCCCTCGTCGAGCGCACGACTGACCCTCATCTAACGCACGACCGACACCCGATCGAGTGGCTGGCATTCGCCAGCCCGCCTGTTGTGCAGAGTCACGACGCACACCAAGGCATCACAAAGGCGCCGACGGATCTTTTATCATTTCAAAATGAAGCATTCTTGCGCTGATTTTACATCCAAATACATGCCGTACTTCATACTACTCCCTCCGTTCCAATTTATGTGGTAGTATTTCCTTATTAGTCTGTTCCAAAAAGAATATCAGCATTTTAAATTTGGTAACCATTTTAACTTTAAAATTACAGTTTTGCCATTATTGAAATGATTTACAACCACACAAACATTTATGCCTTATTTTAGACCACAAGTTTCAAACTACGACACATCAATTGAAATGAAGGGAGTAGTTGTTAATAGTCAATGTCAGGAAATAACTAGTCAAATACATTCCGTACACACACAAAGAGAGAGACACACACATACACTCACACACACAACACACAACACACACACACACACACACACAAAACACACGGGAAAGGCGGAAAAAGAAGGCAGCTTCTAAGCAAAGCCGATGTAGTAAATCATCATAAATTGGTGATAGTTGTGATCTGTGGACAAGGAAATCATCTAATCCATGTGGGACTTCTAAAACGCTGACATTACAAGCTGTTGGGCAGTTTGGAGAGAATAAAGACAATAGCGTTTAGTCAATCTTTCAATCTGGAAAACAAAAAGTTGGAGGACGTGTTGATCATTTGGAATGGTTGTATCTTTTTAAAATATGTAGTCAGCGATTTGATTAGAATTCAATGGAAGAACTTTTAATTTGACATTAGTTTATATTTTAAGATGATCTCACCAATCATGTCTTGCCTGATTACTGAATCAAAAAGAGTAGTAATGCAAAAAGAACATAATTTTCGAAAAAAAAAACAAGATGAACAAAAGTCGGTGGCTATCGTGTTTACTACAAGGCTTCTGATAAGTGATAACCATATTCACTTGTGAAGAATTTGTATGCTTACTGGTCAAAGTTCAGACATCTAGCTACAATAGTGGTTCACTGAATTCAGAAGTCAGAATCAAAGAGAAACTTTATTTAAAAGTACAAAAGAAAAAAGAAAAAGGTAAAGAGAGACAAGTGGAAGTCATCCCCAATATCCAAAGACTAAATACAGATTTTTATAAATCAACTATCGGAAATCTTGAAGACGAAACCGGCCTGGAAACTAGAGCAATGAGCTCCCTATGCTACCGTCACAACTATGACTGCTGCACCAGCTGGCCAAAGTCGTTATCTGGCGTAATATTCTGTTAAACAAATCCATAATATGCTTTTGTCAAAGTGTTTGTTTATCCATGAAAATAGCAAAACAACGTGGAGATTCTTTTTCCGTAACCACTGATGTAAAATATGAAACCAAAAACTTTATAGTAAGACATCGGATAACAGTAAGTTGATTACCTCAGGAGTAATTTCTTCTAGATACAAAGTTTTAAGCCAACGGAGGGAGTAATTTAGTTTAAGAATCCTTAAATTACTATTTTTGTTCAATTAGTATTATATAGTTATGACTTCTTTAAGCTCTAAATCACATACTTTGAATTGGTCGACACCTAAAATTGGACTTCCAACTGCTGCGCTCCTTTATAGTTTGAAAATAGAGCATATTCTTGCGCAAATGTTTATTCCCTAATTGGTTCATCTTTTGATTGAATGAATATAGTAACGGCCATCTCTTCCAATAGCTGCAGACTTTTCTTGTGATCACAAATATTAGGCAGGCAAATTTATCCTTTTTCATTTTATCCCCACACAAGAAAAAGAGAAGTACTACTATTTATTTCAGATTAAAGGATATCTCTACTTGTTTGATATATTCACTACACAACTGGAGATCCATTAATCGCCAGTTTCCAATATTTCCTTCATTCATAAGAAAAACCTTAGCTCTCTATACAATTAGAGTTGGCGATATGGCGGAGGCAGCTGCTGTTACTGCACTCATTCGGAAAGCGATCGATCTTATCAGTGCTTTAACTGTCCAAGAAAGCTGTCGCTTATATTGGTTGCGGGAAGATATTAAATGGATCCAAACTGAGATGGGATTCCTCCAAGCCTACCTGAATACCCAAAATCACATGCCCGGAAATGAAATGGCAAGACAGCTAAAGGAAACTATTAGAGTTATTGCTCTTGATACAGAAGAAGTTATAAAGAAATACTTGGTTAAAACTGGCAGCATCAGCTCTAGCATTCTTGGATGTCTCATTGGGGTTGACAATTGCAGCTGCAACTGGTTCCGTGCTCGCACTGTCTCTATTAAAATTCAAGCAATCAAGAAAAGAGTGGAGGACATAAATCGTGTTAGGAACACTTATGGTATTTCCGGGACTGATCAGGTTGCTGCTGCTCAGGCAGAAATTCATGATCCTAGACGACCGTTTCTTCATGTTGAGGAGCCACATATGGTCGGGTTTGACCGGGATATTAAGGAATTGACAGCACGGCTGCTAAACCGGAGAGTCCCTTTCGATGTGATCTCGATCATTGGCATGATCGGTGTCGGAAAGACCACTCTGGCGAAGAAAGTTTACAAGTGTTGCCAACAAAGTTTTGACTGTTGCGCTTTCATTTACGTCTCTCAAGAGCCCAAAATTGGAGACTTGTTGCAAGACCTAGCAAGGCAAGTGGGATTGCAGAAAACAGAGGACAAGATGAACATGGAGGCCAACCTACATGATCATTTGAGTAACAAGAGGTATCTGATTCTATTTGATGATATCTGGTCAAGACATGCCTGGGATATTCTGAAAAATAGCATACCTATCACCAACAACAATGGTAGTAGGTTAATCTTTACCTCGCATAACGCTAGTGTCGGAAGATATGTAGGTGGGGAAAGCTCCTTACACATGTTGAGCCCATTGAATCGAAAGAAAAGCTTGCAACTTTTTAAGAAGCTGGTCATGGGACCTAATCCTGTTTCTGAAGAGACAAATTACCCTCAAGATTTGAAGCGCCTTGGCAAGAAAATTTCAGAGAAGTGTGGAGGCCTGCCGCTGGCCATTGTGCTCATAGCGGGTTTGCTGTCATCGAGGGAAAGGAAAACAAGGGATTGGCAGCAAGTCCTCGAGAGGGTGGATCAAGTACAGGATGAATGGTTCAAAATCCTAGCTTTGACCTACAATGAATTGCCATCTGACTTAAAACATTGTTTTCTAACTTTTGGTCTTTTTCCTGATGATTACGAGATTTCTTCATTTCAGCTGATTAACTTGTGGATGGCTGAGGAGTTCATAGCAGCCACAGGAAAACAAGATTTTGAAGATGTGGGAGCAGATTATCTAGAAAACTTGGCTGCAAGGAATTTGATTCAAGTGGCAAGCAGACGATATGATGGAACAGTTCGAAGTTGTCGGATCCATGTTTTGTTACACAGGTTCTGTGTATTGCTCGCCAAGGAAAGTAGTTTCTTTCACACCATTGATGATTTAAGCAGATCCACCAAAAGGAAAATTCGGCGACTTGCAATCCGCGGGTGTAACCTCAACAACTACATCGCCTTAAACCAACGAATTCAGGAATGTCAAGCCTTGCTATACTTTGGTACTACTCAGCTACTAGAAAAGAAAAAACTCAAGAATGTTCTTTCGAACTTCAGATCCTTGAGGGTACTAATTCTTGAATTCCAGATTCTTCAGTCATCATTTCCAGAAGAAATTGGGATGTTGAGGCATTTGATGTATGTTCAGCTTGTTGGATGTGGAGGCCATCAGAAGTTGCCGTCCACTATTAGCAATCTACAGAAATTATGCACATTGGATGTTAGAGAATGCAAACTCATTGAGCTTCCTGCTTCTATATGGAGGATTAAACAACTGAGACATCTTCTCTTAGGTGGAAATGTTGTGGTTACTCCATCCTCAAGAATTGGCACATGGTGTTCGGGTAAGATGACATATTTTCCTTGTAAAAAAGTTTCCCTACCCTGTCTCCATACTCTTGATGCTGAAGATGGTTGTAATCTGAACTACAGCTCTTTGAGTTGCTTCACTAATTTAAGAAAATTAAGGATTAGAAATCCTTCAGACATGACCTTGAAGATATTATCGTATGATGGGCCGATATCAGAGTACCTGGTGAACCTGCGGTTGTCCCAAAGGGCGTCTCCACCATCGACATGTTTAGATCTTTCCAGCTATTACAGGCTTCTCAAGCTGCATTTAGGTATACCCCTGAAGAAGATACCTAATCCATGGGAATTCCCTCCAAACCTGATCAAGCTTACCCTTTTTTGGACTGAATTAGAACAAGATCCATTCGAGACACTGAAATATCTGCCTAAACTAAAGGTTCTCAAATTGGGACGTAACTCATACAATGGGGAAAGTATGGTGTGCACAGGAGCAAAGAGCTTTCCACAACTTCAAGACTTGCACATAAATGGATTACCGCTTTTAAAAGAGATCAGAGTAGAAGGGACGGACCAACTTAAGAAACTAACAATAGATCATTGTTACCGATTGAAAATAATTTCAAAACGGCTAGAGAGCATAAGGATGAGAAGCAGAAGATCATAAAGACATGTTTGCTGCTATTTCATTTTTCTTTTTTCCTTTTACATTTTTTTGGTGTTCCAACGTGATAATTGTCAGCATAGCTCTGGTTTGTAGTGGTTTCTGAGTACTTGATAATTTATTTACTTGTATCTGTGTTCATCTTTCACAATATTAAAAAGTCCATATCACAATTTCATTATTCCACAATTCATTTTATATGATTAGAAAAACAAATTAATTACTTTGATACTTGACAAAACTGTGTTACAGCATAAATCAAAGTGGATGTACACACATAATTACCAGTTGATAATTATTACTCCAATAACATCAAGGGCCTAATACATGATTTCAAATACAACACACGAAAGAAACTTATAATCAACAGTGGACGGACTTGCACACATAATATTAAGCGAAATTCTCCAGATGTTTATTCTCTAGTCTAAACCTTAGAATTTTTATGATTAAGAACGTATATGTTGAGCTCATCATACACGGACACTATGAAATTAGAGGCATTCATCCAAAGGTAGCATCCAATTCCATCAGTAGTAGATGATGCGTAGGCTGTGCAGGAGCAGTTCTTCCAGCATATGGCATGACAATCACTCAGAGCCAAATTAGCAGCTGATTCCTGGGAACTTATTTGACCATCAGTGAAATAACCCCTTGTCTTTACAAAAACATCAGTACTCTTCCTACATGCAACTGCCTTTTCCTTCAAGCACACTGCACCATCATTAGACTCTAAATTAGGCAGACATTCAGCAGCATATCTCCAATTCCAACTGTTCATACTAATGTTTGAAATCCGATAAAATTGCATGATTTGTCCCAAAAGATCCAGCTCCCACCTTGCCGAAGTATAGTCATTTTTCACATAGTAAGAGAAGTACTTCTCTTTCTCATTAGACACAAACCTAAATCCGAATCCGTAGTTTGTTTGAGTTATATCAGGTGTATTTTCAAAGCTTCCATTTTTCCATACTCCACTTTTCCAGTAGACCTCTCCCCGTCGCGAAATAACCAATCTGTTTGCACCTTCAGGGTCTATTCCAAGCTCAAAGGCCCCTGGACTTGGGATTGTATCACTCAGCCATGATGTGAGTGTCCAACGATGGCCTGTCTTCAAGTTCACCCCTAATTTCATCCCAGGTATGAGATTATTTGTTGGATAATCAAAACTCTGCCACAGAACCGGTCCAAAACTTCCGTTTGCATATGATTCACGGAGGACTAAATTTCCAGAGTCCAACAGTGTAGCACTCACATTGTTAACCCTGCTGGCGGGCACCTCTAGTTTGGAACTTTTGGATATTGTAATCGTTCCTCGGAGATGACTAATCTTCAATCTGCCATCAGTGTCAACTATAGCTGCACCGGACGAATCAAGAACAGGAGTATCGCGATTGGCCACCCACACGGGATTGTTTGGTGTTGCTACATAGAAAATACCCAAGTAGTGCTTTGTTGTCATAGTTGGATAAGTAGCTGATGACAGGGTAAAGAATCCTAATGTGAACATGCCATTGGCAGAAGTTAGATTCTCCCAGTCTCGGACTAGTCCACCTTGTTTTAATGTGTCTGTTTCTGCATTGTAAGATGAGAACATGCAGAAACACAAGATAAATAGAATAAACATTCTGCAAATCATAGTGCTATATTAAATAGTATGGAATATGGTTGTGAATGTTGTGAAGAAAACACATACATCTATATAGGAGCTTTTTCCAAGGATTCAAGAGATCGAGGATAATAAGCTAGTGGTTAGACTCTCTTTACGTGGTTATACTACTAGTAGTACTCAAAGAGTGGAAATTTTCAATTCATTAAAAGCTTTGAAAAGTAGGATCTCGGTAGTCCAAAAGAGAAAATGGACAATATATTTCTTTTCAATCATATATTAGTAATAGTTTGTAGTAATTCTTACAAAACACTGACTCATAAAGTGGTGGTCACTGAACTATTGTTTCATTACCACAAAGTTATTTTTGTTTAATTTGTTATTCAAAAGTCACTCAATTTTGCTCTGGTCTACAACAAAGTCACTCAACTCGGATTTTGTTTAAAACTTGCCAGAAAAATGATGTGGCATCATTAATTAAAAATAATTTTCTTAATTAATTTTTCATCTATTAATCTAATTCCTTAACCCATTATTCTTATTCTACCCAACCCAAACTCATTTCACTACTTCTTTTTTGCCACATTATGTCAGAGATTTCACTATTTTTTTACCACGTTATGCCAGGGAGCCACATTAGAAATATATTTCAACTAACTGAAGATTAACAGGACAATCTAGTTTAACATGACATTTCAAAGAAGTAATCTTCAGTTAGTTTCCAACTGAGACTTACTGAATTGTTATTGTTATTGTTATTGTATTATCATCAGGCACGTCATTTTTTAAGGCTTTATGTATGTGTGTTAATTATTTTTTAATACAGTAAACAAAAGCAATGACAGACCTATAAATTAGAGTGTCATATCTTACATGAAGATATACAAATAACTATTTTATCAGTGAAAATTTTAAAATTTGATAAATATTATCTACCATATAATCGTTGGGGTACCAAGCAAAAATCGAATAACCCTGAAAAACTGAAATAAAAAAAAAATTAAACCAAAAACAAAAATTCGACTTTGTTTGGTATCTGCTTGTTTGGATGGTTGTTATCGGTTGTACCATATTGTACTGTTACTATAAAATAATATTTGTATTAATTGTTACTTTAAAATTTTATTGTATCGTATCGTTAGTCCGTCGTTACATAATGATGAAGAGCCCACGTTATGTAACGACCGATTTGGTGTGATCGCTTCGTTACCGTATCTTTTTTCTCTCTTTGTTTCCTTAATATTCTCATATATTACTATTTATTTTTATCTTTTTTAAAGTAACTTTATCCCGTAGCTTATTATTTTTTTGGCAATATTGTAAATTCATTCTTTCATTTACTAGTATGTTATATCATGAAATGACCGCAAACAATATAATCTATCAGAACGTTGAACTCAACAAAACATAAAGTACAATATTATAGATACATAACAACAGTCCAAACGAGCTGTTATTTTGGTTTTAAAATTTTTAAAAATCGACATAACTAGTTTGATTTCATAAATAAAAAATCAAACCAAACCGATCTAAGCTCATTCATTTTTATTCATTCCCCGTTCCTCATTTCCCCTTTTTGCATAACCAATTTGCCTAACATTACTCAATTTGATTAACTAATTAATTCAATACAAAACAGAAGCAAAGAGAAATGGCATCGGTATGAAATGTTTATACACGACGATGACGTAGTGAAATGTGTTTGTGTTGGGTAGAATAAGAATAATGGGTTAAGGAATTAGATTAATAGATGAAAAATTAACTAAGTAAATTCTTTTTAATTAATGATGCCACATCATTTTTCCGGTAAGTTTTAATCCAAATCCGGCTTGAGTGACTTTGTTGTAGACCGGAGTAAAGTTGAGTGACTTTTGGGTAACAAATGAAACAAAAGTGACTTTGTGGTAATGAAATACTCCATAGTTCAGTGACCACCGATGAAATTAACCCGATATTTCACTTGCGGGGAGAGACTAGGCCCTTGTCACATTAATGGTTGTGAACTTTTGGTCGTGTTCCTTAAGCGCATGCCTTTGACTTGCTTCATTGTGAATTTTGAATTATTGAACTTTCCATTCCTGAAAGAGAGACTTGTGGAAAGAGAAGGTCTTTGGTCTTCATCATATTAATGGATTGGAAATTCTAGTTTTCTCTGCGGGGGAATTTACTGTTGAGTGTGGATTTACTGGCAGGAAACTGTACCTTCATTAGTTCTCTAATGGACGTAACCATTCAAAAGATTATTTTGAGCTAAACAATGACAATTCTTCTAGGAGTGGCAGTTATTGCAAACATGTTAGAACTCGATGAAAAGCATAAACATGTAAACTGTGAGGAAATAGACACTAATGTCCCATTAAATTATAGTTTAATCCATAATTGTGTAAGATTGCACCCTATATTAATCAGTTTTTCATCTTTTTCCATTTTGTGCAATATGGTAGTCTGAAAGACAACACCTCTTTCAATCATATACTAGTACTTCGTGAATTCTTACATAAATATTGACTCTGAAGTGGACCAATTAGTTATTGACAATCCACTTGCAGAGTGAGACTTTAGGAGGGAATTACTGAACTTCCCCTTCCTGAGAGAGTGTTGTGGATGGAGTAGCTCTTCGACTTCGTCACATTAATAGTCTGGGACTTGTGGTCGTCTTCCCTATGGGCATGTCCTTGACTGGCTTTCGTTATACTAAGGTGTGTGGAATTACAGCCAAGAAGCTGCAGTAAGAATAACGAATTACAAGTATAGTACTCCACTAGTACTTGTAGTTAAAAGAACAATCTTTTTCCCTCACCTGGTACAGGCATTGCGGACTAATCCGAACAACGGGTCGTTTGGTAAAGGGGAGTATTAAATGTGGGATATTTCATGATTTTGAGATTAGTTGACTTTGGGTTTGAAAGTTGGATTAAAAGTGGGATAAGTAATCCCACCTTACCTATGGAATTTTGGAGTAACTTTTATCCCAATTTTGCTAATACCATTTACCAAATATGGGATAAGCTTTATCCCAAATCTTATTTCAGAATTATAATCTAAATTTCTTGTACCAAATGACCCCTAGGTTTATTTATGGGGTTCTACACCTCTAGACCTTTAATTAAGAGTAAGAGATTTTATCAATCTCACCAGAACCCTTGATTGTAGTTGAAAAAACAGTAGTAATATACATGGATGACCCATGAGATATATTTTTAACCTCAAGGGTGGGAGGAGGGTGGTAATTTTTCTAAATTGAGAATATTTTAACTTCAATAACTATTTTATCCTTAATAAAATAATTTATATTTATCTAAATATTTATAATTTATTTTAGATCATAAATCTAATTTTTTTTTTTAAACTCCGCTCCATTTCAGATTATGATACATAAAATGGAACGGATGGTGTAATCAAATTGCAAAACATATGAGTGGCAGTTGGTGAAGGAGAAGCATCAAGCGGCCTTAATTAGCGTTAGATGTTAATATGGTTTTGGGTTGCGCCTCTTAAGTCCTAAGTCCAATTATAGCAGAGTAACTTCACCCAAACTACACTTAATAAACAAAGGAGAAAGCGCAATTATCGAACTTTTTTATTTTATTCCACTTTTGGTGGGGAGAGTCAACAAGTGGTCCGAAAACTAGATGCTTGTTGGTTCTTGGGTCCCAGTTTCCACTACAGAATTCAAACTAAGCTAAATAAATAGGCATAAAAGTGCAACTATGACTGCTTAATTAATTATTAAAATATTGGCCTAATTAAATTGGATAATTAAAATTATATATTTTCTTTATGTAAAAATTACTCACTCCGTCCCAAATTAGTTGACACTTTAGCAATTAATATTTGTCCCAAATTAGTTGACACTTTAGGATTTCAAGACAAAAATTGTTAGTCTTTTCCAACTATACTCTTAATAATTACAAGAATCCTCAACAAAATTTAATAGTCAAACATTAAATAGGGGTAACATAATAAAATACACACTCTATTTATTGATTTTTTTAATAGGCGTGAAGAAGCTAAAAGCGACAACTAATTTGGGACGGAGAGAGTAACTGAGAATGATTAAACTATAAATTCACAAATATTAAAAAAATCTAATTTATATGGTGTTGATGGATGATAGTAGAGTTGGTTGATGGTTGTGGAGCTAGTAGAGGTATCAGCGTTCAAAGTTAACTTTACGAAAATGTTAAGAACTTTTCATAAATATTAAAAGTATAACTTATTGAGTAATTACAAATAAATATATATGCTAATTGAGGCGGAAAAACTCGAAATATGATGACTTTAAATAGACTTCTAAGTATTAATTAAGTAAAAAAAAAAAAAAAGACGTACAAACATAATAGGAATAATAATGTTTGTTGAAAACTGGATAGCCGTTTAACTAAAACAGCGACAAAATGGCGGAATTAAAACGGCAATAAAAACAACATAAGAAAAAGAATTAAAAAAGAAAGGTTCGAGAAAAAGACAGGTTGAATTCCGTTAGACTACCTTGTCATTATTTCTGAGTTAAACAAAAGCCTTCACAAAAATTCCCCAAAACTCCAAAATCCAAAAAATAGTTTCACTAATCACAGCTCTGCACATACACACGCAACAATTGTATACAACAAACTAACTGAAAACTAGTATACATTTAACAAATCTCGTGTTGCCAAGTTCACTTTTTGTTGTTTTAGTAACGGATCTGTTTATATAACTTTCACAAGTATTATTTTTTCAAGTTAAAAAAGTACTGAGATCGAATTCAAAGATGTTTGACGGTATACTAAAAAGTGGTTTCAGCTCTAAATGGTTAGTTGTTTTTGTTTCTATATTAAGATTCTAATTAATTGATTTTTTTAATATTGTATTTTTGAGTTTTGGTTTTGGATTTTGAATGAAGTAAATCGCTGATAAAGCAAATGAGGACGCGAATCGAAGTAATGAGACGAAGAGCTGAAGCGAAACAGAGGTTTTTAAAGGAAGATCTTGCTAAATTACTTGATAATGGACTTGATATTAATGCCTATGGACGGGTAATTAATTAAGTAATATTTTTGTTCTGATTTATTTGAATTTATTTTGTTTTATCTATTTGATTAGTTCGTTATTCGACTGAATTTTTTGTGAATATAAATATCTTATGCTTCGTCTTTATTGCTATAGCAGTTTTGCTGTTTGTATTGGGTATTTTTTAGTTTTTATGTCAGTATTTCCATTTTTGTGGTATTTTCATCTTCATTTATCTCAAACATGTTTCCAAAGATGTTTTTCTTTAGCCTAAGGGTCTATCGGAAACAACCTCTACACTTTGGTGGTGTAAGGTCTTTCCTACGTCTAATCCTCCCCGACCCCATATTGGTGGGTTATCACTTGGTATCTTGTGGTTTTGGATTTGGTCCGATGTGTTGAATGAAGGAACTTTTCAGAAATAGCTGCCATAGTTAGTATAAATAGAGTATACATTTATTGTATGCATATTGCAATATAGATGTAATATTCAATATGATTTTTTTTTTTGTTTAAGCGGCCTAGCCACTGTTAAGACTGAAAGATTCTCTTGAATGAATAATGTGAAACAAGAAGAAGAAGAAGAAGATGAAATTGGAATATTAGATGGATTCTGTTTATATGATCAAAGTTTATATCAGCTGAATATCCTTTTAGAATCATCCGAACAGAAACTTAGTACATAGTGAATTGAAATTTTCTGCATTTGAGCTCTATGGATTAATGCTTAAACAATTAAGCAAAGACATGGCTTATTGTTTTTTCTTTTCTGCTGGAAAAATTAGAATCTAATGTGGTTTTATGATTTCCGATGAGGTGACACAGACAGAAGAATTTTTGCTTGGGGAGAACCTCTTATCCTGCTACGACTTTGTGGAACAATCTTGTGAATATATTGTGAAGCAGCTCTCCTACATGCAGAAACTAAGGTGCAAAGCAAAACTGCTATGGCTGATATCATTACTGGCGTTCTATGTTTACTTTAATATGATTAGTTGATTACATAATTGGTAATTTTTTGAAAACAAGTTGGCTAGAGAATTATGATATTTGAAAAAAATTTCTGGTGCTTTTCGACCTATTTGTTCTTTAGGAACCTACCTTTAGGTTATCAGTAAGCCTGAACCATAGAAATCATTTTGCTCCCTGCCACCCGAGTGTTGAAGAGAAAGTGGTGTGTGTGTTGTTGCGGGGAGAGGGGGGGGGGGGTGGTACCCGCTGCTTCTTGTAACTTCACTTTCATTTCCTTCTATAGGTTGATCAAGAACAAAATTTCAACTTGGGGATATCTAATCGGTTACCTTAATTGGAAATGAACTACCTTAAGGTTTCAATTAAGTGAGTGGGCGAGTGGCACATGAGTCTTCACATGAGTCATGATGCAACACAATGCGAGGGGTCTTGGCAGTTCATTGAAACCTTAGCTTTCACTATTGTTCAGTTGGTTGGGATATATCTGGTGCAAGAACTACATTAGATTTTCAGCAACAAATTTGTGGATATTTAGGAACTACATTAGATTTGAATTGTATAAATAGAACTTGGGGTTGACAGGAAAAGGGGAGAGAGTACAGGATATTCATTTAAATTCTAGAAACAAGAGTTGACTGAAATTTCAGTTTCTGTTTATGCTCTCTTCTTTCCTTCTTTGTTTGACATTTTAACTGTGTTGAAGCCTTCTCTTTGGAAACACTTCATCAATGATATCAGTTATAATCTGATCTGCCAGCCAATATACTCAAATGAGATGTCCTCACTGACCAGACAAGCCATAGTGTTTCCATACTTGGTCTGTCTTCCTGAGATCATACTGAAACTTCCATTCCACGCTAAATCTAATATCTGTAAGGCTTTAAAGGTTGAAGTAAATTGTATCTTCAAATCTAGTCTTTTTAATCATTTAATGATCTTACAGTGAGTTCTTGTCTCTTTAAAAGGATCTTGCAGAGAATTACAACTGTTTCACTACTAATTTTAACAAACTGATTTGACTATTGGACATACATAAAATGGCCAAAGAGATGAAACATGGGAAAAATATTGGCGGTGGGTCTAACTCAACCCACAATTTAGCTCATCAGGTGAGAAATGCCCAAATGATGTAATGAAAGTTGAAACAATTCATTTCCTCAACCAATGTGTGACACCCTACACCCCCAAGCCCGCTGAACGCCGAGGATTGAACTACTGATGCATGGGCAATATAATATGGGAGCTTAATATCGACGTTGCACCTAACTCAACCCCAAAACCTAGCTCACGATATGAGGATTGCTGATTGCCTAAGATCATATAAAGAGACAAACAGCTCTTTCCCTCAATCAATGTGGGACACTCAACAAAACCATTTTTCCTGAATATTACGGTCAGAACTTGGATGCTAATTGACACATTGTTTATATACATATATCCAGGGACTGCCCGGAAGACTGCAGAGAAGCTGTGGCATCCTTGATGTTTGCTGCTGCAAGATTCTCCGATTTGCCAGAATTACGAGAGCTAAGGGATTTATTTCAGGAGAGATATGGGAACTCTTTAGAATGTTTTGTTAACCAGAAGGTGATTTGCTAATTATATTCCGTCCGTTACATCTTATTTTATCTCTGTTATATCTGACTTCCTTCAGTGCTATTAATTAGTTTGTGGAGAAATTATCTTCAAGGCCTCCTGCAGTGGAGAGAAGAATCCAACTACTGCAAAATATAGCTTTAGAATTTTCCATAAGGTGGGACTCCAAGGGATTTCAACAGAGGATGGCACTTCAACAGGTACATCTTTCAGTTCAGAATTAATATTATCATTGACTGCTAAAGGGTGTAGTGTTGTTAGCATTTGCCTCCTAAATGGAGAGTCATCCTTCATCTCCCTAGATATCCTTATTTGCCTCTTCTTTGCAACTATCTGGGGAAAGGAAACATAGCTTTTCATTAAATATAGATACAAATGAAGGTTCACTGTTGTATATGGCTTGATTATTGTAGGCCCAACCAAACAGGAGTGAATCTTCAGGTGCTTCTGCTGGCCACCACATTCCACCAAGTGGTGGTTCAAAAGCTGATGAGCTTGGTATTGCAATTGGTGAAAGGCCCAAGGGATCTAATGATCGTCATAAGATTCAGAAAGAGGGTATTCTCTTAAAGAAAGAGCAGCGGGATCTTCAATCAAGTACAGATGGAAATAATCCACTTAAGAAGCCGGAAGCAAGCTATTCCAAGTGGCAAAAACATGATGTTATGTTTGGTGAGGTGGAACAGAAAAGGACAAGAAACAAAACAGTCCAAGAGAAAGGCGATAATTCAATAAAGATGGCAAAATCAGGCAGCTCATCACATGGAGAGAGGCTAGATGGCGTTGATGATAAATTCACTAGGCGTAATGAACATCATGGTCAAATTCTTATGGGAAGAGCACAATTCTATGATGCAAGACAAGAGGCTGCTCCTAGCAGGGGGCTCCCTTTCAAATCTGAAGATGTCTATTCTTCTCGGGACACAGCCGGTGAAAAGAATGCAGTTAACTCAACAAGAATGGTTCAGCAGGAAGATAGAAATGGGTTGACATCCTATGGCAACTTTCCTCTCCCTCCGCCATACATCAAGTCCAAAGAGAAAGCCATCCCTCCTCCCTATGTAAAACCAAATGAGAGCAAAGAAAGAGACCGTAAAGGTTCTAAGCAGTCTCCTTCTGAATTTGATGGGAATTTCAGAAGTACCCCTCCAAGTGATAGACTTGATACAAACAGGATCAATAAAGATCCAAATCTTCCTGATCATGAGGCTCAGGCTATGAAGCCCCCTAGAACAAATAGTCATGGTCGTGAGAAAGAATTCTCTTACAAGGATGGTTTGCCCTTGCCAAAACCAAGGTCTGTTAGGAGAAAGCATCATAAATCATCGTCTAATCAGGGTGAAGAAGGAAAGGCTGAAGATGCCAGAGTTGTCAAGAAAAGTTCAAGTAGCCGGAGAAGGGAACATTCAAGAAAAGGCTTGCAGATTTTGTTTGATGATGAATGCCATCAAAAAGATGAAGAGGAAAGAATGATAGATAAGCTGTTGCTGCATTACAGTAAAAAACCATCAAAAAGTGATGTGGAAACTCTAAGAAAAAAGCCACAAGCACATGTTTCACATCTGAAAACTCCTGATACTGGTGAATCCTCAAATAATCGAACCAACAGAGATCAACATGAAATGGAATCAGATATGGTTCCTTTCCCCAAAAGATCTATCTCCCTCCCACATGAGCAAACTGCTCCATCAGAGGCAACAAAGGTATTTGCTCGTGCCAATTCATTTCAGCCAGACAACCAGGCATGTCATGTGCACCCAAAACTGCCAGATTATGATGATTTGACTGCCCGATTTGCTGCTCTAAGAGGCCGATAAATTTAATAGGTTAAACTTGAGAATTGGTAACGGTTGTTTACTCCAGTGTGGGTTAACTCTTCGCATTCATTTACTCAGGTTGATTCTTGTCCTTAGCTGTTTACATACTGGAACAGGTTGGAACCAGTAGGCTGTACTACTTGCAACCTTTTCCGGAAATACTCATCTGGATGTTCTCATAGGCATAGGTTTTCAAATACCACAGGTAGGCGGCATAGAGCTGCATGAATATACGATTGTAGAACTGTAACAATTCATGATTCATATGTAACCTTGATACTTTAGGCTACTTAGTTATGATTGGGATTCTTTGAGTTACTATGTTCCTCTATAAGCTTGCTTATATACGGCCTCAGATGGTGGAAATGTGTGGAGTTAGACAGCTTACACTTCAGTAATTACTTTAGTTTTAGTCCACACAAGACACAACAAGGGCTAATGCTCCTAGTTTCGTTCTATGATTATCGTTCACCCTTCATCTTTTCTGACAGCGGTGAAGAGATTCGCACCAGTGAAATTTTCCTATTTGATTGCTTGCTTTTGTGTACGTAGGTTAAGATAAAGATAAAGTTGTCTTTCTGTGTAAAAGATTAAAAAGACTTTTGAAAGAAGCATTTGACTGGTATTATTGTTAAGGGGCAGCCTAAACGAGGTTTCTTTTGTCAGCTTCAGAAGGAGACCTCCCTGGTGCTGCCCTGTTTCAACTCCAAAATAAAGTGCAAAGGCATATGTTACATTTTTTTAAAAAAAGCTGGTCAAATTGACTTACAAACTCTGTCAGAAAGCCTTCGTTTGCTCAGAGCAAAAACTTGGCCTTGTATTGTAAGTAGTAAGCCTTTTCCCTTGGATTCCATTCTCTATGACATTCCTTTTCCCTACTCACACTAGAATAAAAATGTTATTTTCCCGCCAAAATTCCTTCACGGTTCCAGAGTTCCATATATGTACAAGATTCTATTTTTTTTCTCAATAGCCATATCAACAGAGAGAGAGAGAGAGAGAATGAAGGGTGCTTCAAAAGTTGTAATGGCAGGAACATTAGTAATGGTGGTGAGCCTCGCAATAATATTAGGCCTTGTCTTAGTTCTACTTGCTGAGCTCTACTGCTCTCTCTTAATTCGTCGTCGACGACAGTCCAAGACACCTCTGAATTCCCTCACCTCCCTCATTGCTGCCCAAAGCTCCACAGAACCATCCCAACAACAACAAAACCAGTCAGCTGCTCCAACTCTCAGTAACTTCTACGCACAAGGGGTTCTTCATGCTCCTAGAAACTTTCTTTTCCCTGCAGTTACTCGCAATGACAAGTTCGACCTTGAAATGCAAAACTCTCCTAAAATCTCCTCCATTCATCATCAAGTTGGGGTTATATTTTCTTCACCGCCTTCTCATTCCTTCATTTCGATTCCATCCCCTAAACTAGTCCATCAATTTCCATTTCAATGCAGTACTAGTAGTGATACTGAAGGAGTCCATGATGGTGCTACAACTGAGCAGCTAGTGTACATATCCAATCCCATCTACGATAATGAAGTCTGCAGGCCTAGCAAAGGTGATACCCCGTTCGAAACCCCTGATTCATCACCTTCACGTCTCGAAACAATTGCATCTTCGGGTGAAGATGACAATGGCAGTGGCCAATCATCATCATCTAGTCCCTCTTCACTCCCATTAACTCCAATGAAGAAACTTCCAGCAGAAGCATGTTCAATTTCACTAAAAGATGCTAGATCACTCGGCACTTCTGGAAGTTCTAATAGTAACAACTCTTCGTTATCCTCAGGATCTCCTTGCACTTCTCCGTCATGGTGAATGTCAAATTCCTAATGTAGCTCATGTTAATTCATTAGGCCTTTGTTTTAATGTTTTGCTTATATTCTTAGTTGGATTAGAGTATGGTTAGCTTAGTTTTGAGTTGTAGTATTAGTTGTCATTACTGTGAAAGCGATGGTAAAGAGTGCTGACAAAAACTAATATTAGACTCATTCGAAACTTACAAAGTTTGATGAGGCGTGTTCATGGGGGCACTTAAACCAAGTTCACGCCTGTGTGTTTCTTTCTGCTTTCCTTCTAATAAAGTATGCCTTGGTTCTTGTTTATAGCTGGCCTGCTTGTGCATACTAGTATATATTTGTCAATTAAAGTTCCTCTTCGTTAATTAGACGGAAGGAAACAAACATCTCTTTTATTTCTTTTACTAAGCATATGGGTGTTGGGATTGAAAAGGTGCATGTGAAGAGGTGGTGGACCAAAAAAGACAACAAATGTCTTTGATTTTCAAGAAAAGAGACCCTTTTTTTGCTGATTTCTATGAAGTTGAGCCAAGAAAACTAAAGCTTTAAGGAGACGTTTGGTTTGTTGCATTGGGTATATTAATCCATGTATTAAATTTAATCCATTGTTTGGTTGGTATTTTGAAAGAGGTATAACTAATACATGCATTAAATAATACACCAATTGGTGTATTATTTTGTCCCTCCACCAAGGTGGCATAACTAATACATGTATTAGTTATACATGGATAAAGTAACAAAATGACAATAATATCCTTCCCATTTCCCTAGAAACCAATAAAAGTCAATCATCAAAGGATATAATTGTAAATTCATTACTTTTTAGTTTAAAAATAAATCAAATATATTAAATGATATAACTTTTATCTCCAATGAACCAAACACTGGATAAATTTAATCCCCGTATTATTAATCCCTGTAATATTAATCCATGTATTATTAGTCCCTGTATTACAATCCCTGTATAATTAGTCCATCAAACCAAACGACCCCTAAGAGAGGAACCTTGTGGGGACTGTTGTCCTCTTAGTAAAGGACGACTTCTGTTTGTTTCGATGCATTGCATGAAACCCCATGAAATAAAAGAAGCTTCATTATCTGCCATGAAATAACATTTGTACTTACTTTGAGACATCCACCTAACCCTCTTCCGACAATTGATATCTTTAATATATTTGCGAATTGCAAGTGGAAGCTCTTGGCCTCCTATACATACATTTATTAGCATAAACGTTGTAGCATTTGTTTTAGGGTTGGAGGGGTGAGTCAAATTATAAGCTACAAAGCTATCTATTCGTATATATTTACCAGCAAGGTTTATATATAACAAGGAATATTTGTTCTAAACATGAGTCAGACAATTTATTTCACTTGAATAATTTCAATTGACTCGAATAATCTTCCAACAAGGTTCACATGAATTAGATTATTGAACAACTTGTATAAGTTTCACATATCATTAAAGATATTCGATACTATAATATCAGAATATTCCATACATTAAATACTCCTACAAAAGATCACAATAAAAACTCCCTGGAATCAAGCTGCTATTGTCATGAAGAGCAACAGAACAGTCTCGTCACTCCCCCCTCTGTTCTGTTGCGTAGTTTCATTCCACCTGGTTGAGCTGGGGCAGCACTAGCCAATCTCTTTGCTGCAAAATACATTTTTTGTTGCCTTGAAATAATTCAATCCTATCAAAGCTTATAGATTACAAACTCTTCATGAAAGTGATGTTAGATAAGTACCTATTTCATAGAACAGCTCGTTTATATTCTGTGCAGTTTTTGCTGAAGTTTCAAAGAATAGTAAGCTATTCTCTTTAGCATATTGGTCTCCTTCCTACACAATTCAAATACAGAAAGATCAGTATGAGATATAGAGAGTTCATCTTCTTCGTTTCTCAATATGCAATACCATATTATATGTCTAACCTCAGATATTAGAATAAAAATGCATCAAGTGTGATGTTAGTTTAAGTACCTCACTGTCCACCTTTCTTTCTGAATCCAAGTCAGCCTTATTTGCCACTAAAACAGTCACCAAATTTGGATTTCCTAGTACCACAAACACAACATTAGACTGCTGCTTCTAGTTATTTAGGACAACAATTGGAGTTCTTTCATTTTCGACAACATAGTATTTCTGTAATTCTGTATACATTATAAGTTCATTTTCGGCTTCATTTGGGTCGTTAGAGTAAAGATGTAAGCCAATCAAAGTATACTTGATCCTGCATACCTTGTCTTTGGAGCTGCTGCACCCACTTTTTAGCTCGCTCAAATGAATCCTGATCCCAAAGGATTGATTTAGTTTTCTCATGTAATTAGTCCAGACATTTGGTAATAAAAGAATTCACAAAGAAAATGTCTTATTCGTACATGTATTAATCTGGTATTAGAGGCATTTGGTTTATACAATTAGCAAGGTAATCAAGTAGTTTGAGAAGAAATTTTAGGTTGGCAGTAAATGTTTATCAAAGAGATTTAAAATTTGACTTATAAATGACTTAATTATGCAAATATTTTTCTACGCCTATTGCATAGAAACAAATAACTTAAAAAAGCTCTGCACCATCAATTTATATAACTTAATCCTTCATACTATTAATTGCGACAAGAACTTGGTAACACGAAAGCACATCCGACGGTACCTTGCTAGTGATATCATAGACTACAATAGCAGCTGCTGCACCACGGTAGTACATAGGCGCTAAACTGTGGTACCGTTCCTGCCCTGCCGTGTCCCATATGTCAAACTTTATGGTAGCTTCATTCAGTGAAAGTACCTGAGTAAAGAAAGCTGCTCCAATAGTTGGTTCCTATAATTTACATACATCAACAATTAACTTCAATGACACCGTGTAATCACAATAAGCAGTGGAATAATGATATAGAGGGAGACTAAAGAATTGGTCATTAGATGGAACCTGGAAGTCAAAGAATTGGCCTTTGACAAATCTTAAGACTAAACTAGTTTTTCCAGTGCCCATGTCCCCAAGCAGTACCTGAAAATAGATTAAACATTAGAAAATCTGATTGATTAAATTGATCATTTCAGAAAGAGTTATGCTGAAATTCCATCATTCTAGCTGCAGGGGTTTTTAATGATTATCTAACCATGCTTAGTGTTATTTATATAGGTGTAAGAACACATGAAAGAGTTCATATGAACACAAGATGTTTAAAAACGAGTTACGTTAAAGTAACATATTCAAAGAATTGACAAAGGGAAGAACGTACCTACCAACTTGGCTTGTATGTTTTTGTTCCTCCTCGTTTCCATCCTATAATAGAACCCCAGAAAAATAGAAAAATAGAACACGGGATGAATACAAAGTATCAACCAGCAAGAGCGAGAGAGACACACACGCAGAGGAAAAGAGTTGTGTTTTCTGATTGTTAGTTGACAAGAAAAGATTTTTCTAGGTTTATGATGGTAGCGTGGTGGAATGTTAGGTTTAACATAATACTATATGGTTGCGAATGTTGACTGCTAGGTTCTGCTCCTTCCTATGGAAACATTTTTCACAACTTCAACGTAACACCTTTTCGAATACGTAATTGAATCGTATTTGAACTTATTAGTAAAATTAGATGAATACCATCCTAATTAATTTTGTTATCCATATCATGATTGAATGAAGAAACAAACTTTATATCCCGATCCTTTGATCTCTTGAATCCTAACTTAACTTTTCTACCTGTCGACCAAATAATGGGAGGTAATTCAAGACTTAAAATACTAGTATTGACTTAATTATCGATCATTATAATTGGCCTGTGGGACAGGTGTCTCAGCTCATAAGAAGGAAGGTCGAAGCATTGGTGTGGCAGGAACAATGTAATGAACAAGAAAGGAACGAAAAGTTCGACGAACAAGAGTACCGAGTAATTGAGTAAAGCCCAGAGTCACTAGTTACAAGCACTCTTAACAGACATGCACCACTTGGTAATAAGGATATAATATCGTCCTTATGTCACAATTGGATTCATAAAAGTCAACTGGCAAATCACAATGAGCAAAAAGAATAATACGTTAAGGAAGAAAGGAATGCATATGTGATTGCATAAGTATCTACGAATCTCTTTTTTCTCTTCAATATAAAATTCAAAAAGACATGTCATTTTGAAGTATCTTCCACATCGATATATATCTCTTTTTTTTTCTTATATAAAAAGACATGTCATTGAAGTAAAAAGATTTTGTAGATAAAAATTTTAAAAGACAATATGTCACTGAAGTATTTTTCACATCGAAATCCCAAAAATAGGCAGGAATATAAGCTTTTAAGTTTAAGCACGACGGCGCAAAAATTACCTCTTCTCAATTTTTTTTAAAAGATTGTGTCTTTCTAAACTCAACAAATACATTTCCATTCACCAATGAGAGACAGCTTCCCTTTCTATTTAATTCCCATTGACCGCACTCACACAAAATCCCAACGACTTTACATACAATCCTTTTGCTTTCAGAACGTTAAGAAGTGCTACAATTTACAGAAATTCGAATCCTTAAGATGGTTTCCGAAGTTTTAGTGGAAAAGAAAAGGTTTTGCAGATCCGCATATACTCCCTCCGTTCCATTTTAGTTGTCGCTTTAGCAAATTTCATTTGTCCCAAATTAGTTGTCGCTTTAGTATTTCAAGACATTTTTTACCAATTTTTTCCAACTATGCCCATATTTAATAAAGGAGTATTTCCTAGAAAAAGTCAATCCACTTCATTTATTAGGGGTAAAATAGTAAAAGACATACCCTATTTATTGATTTCTTAATGGGCGTGTACAATCCTAAAGCGACAACTAAAATGGGACGGAGGGAGTATATATGACTAACCAAAACCTGAAATCACATTAGGTACTTCTGTAATTTGATTCAAGCTTCGTTAATTAAAGAATTTAAAGAAGTTGCGTACAATTCAAAATATTGTCTCTTGAATAATGCCATGCGAGTCCAAAAATTGATTCGACTCTCTACCTTTGAATATACGGCAGATTACATGTAATAACAATTAGTAAGATTTTGTGAGAGTATAAACGAATTATTTACACTAATGTGTATAATTATTAACACTAATGTGTATACACGCTGCTCAAGTTTAAACAAGTTTGTTAACTTGACCCAATGGGTTGAACTAAAAACGATAATTACACTATTAGGCCTAATAGTGTAGCCCAACTCATTTTTTATCAAAGCAAACTTTTAATAGATTAGGTATTGACATGTCATTTTTCAAATTTTACTCATTTTAACTTATCCTTTGACAGAACCTGCCTATTTATTGAAATTAGCTCTAAATTCTTTTTAAAGTATGTGGTATGTCAACTATGAGAGAGAGACAAAGATCATTCATTGATTGCACATTTTCTCTCAGCTTTTGAATTGACGCAGCTTGAAAAATGTTGGAAAACATAGACGTGGAGTCGCACCATTTGAAGTTTTTAATATGGTGATTGATGGAGTGGTGGGGAAGCACATGGAATTGTCATCTGAATCGAACTGCAAAGCATATAGTAGAGAACCACATGAATCCCCATGGCCTCATGCACAGCCACAGAACCTCTAACATGTGCTTTCCATTAATCTTTTTTACTTTTCATTATTCTTCCCTCTTGTCCACATTATTCTCCATCTATTATTTACTTATATTCTTATGGTTATATATTCCTGGTAAATTACAACTAGAAAAGAGGCAAAATGATGTTACAAAATTTGATTCAAATTCAAAGGTATATGCTGATGAGGTCGAATCGTGATTTGTCGAAGTGAAACATCTAATCCATTAAATGGGATTCTACGAGACTAACAACATAGATGTATTCTATGTCTTGAAATCGAGTACAAAGTCAAAATCTTACCGGTTATTCCACTGTGACTTTTATCAGTTCAGTGTTACTCCATCCTTTAAAAATAAATGACATTATTTTCTTATTAGTCCGTTCGAAAAAGAATAACATAATTTTAAATTTAAAAATATTTTTGAGTTGAAACTATTATTTTACCCCTAATGAAATGATTTATAGCCACATATTTTTTGGACCACAAATTCCAAAAGTCTTACCATATTTTTTAAACTCTGCTCTAAGTCAAATTAAAACAACCATTTTAAAACGGAAGTAGTATTTTTCAGTAGATTATGCCTTGATCAACTCATTTGGGTCTTGGTGTAGCGCGGTGAATTATGAGTCTACAATATCAGTTTGACATATGAATTTTAGTAGCGAAAAGAAAATATGAAAGGCTTACAAACTTACTTTGATATTTGTACACCAACATATTAACACTTAAAAAAATTAAAAGTTCTGAATTATAGAACAGCTCTCTAAAAGAGAGAGCCCCAGCCATGTCTGTTGATCGGCCGCCAAACCAATTAACTATAAAATTTTAAAAAGAAGAATACTTGAAATTGGAGTTGAAAAAGGTCTTTCAAAATGAAAGTTACACTATATAATTTGATTAAATGTATAAAATATTGCTGAAGAGAGCCTTGTAACCTATAATGGCAAACAAGATCGCAGTGGCTGTTTGTTCACAGGTTTCTGCATGATACGTGGCAATGCCTGTTTGGAATAAAAGGAACCCACGTGAAATATGAAAAGAAGTCATAAGGTTATTTTATTATGTCCTCATGTCTTTTCAGTTTTTAACTTTTTCTTTTTGAGGTTTGAGCTTTATCCTTTAAAATGCTTTCATAAAAATGAGTCATTTAGTCTTCATCATTTTTTCTAAATCACTTTGATATATTTGCAGATTGAATCTATTCAAAATAGGCCATCAACATGAGTCATGACCTACACGAGACACAAGTTTTAAGCTAATATAATTGATGATTGAATCTGATTCCCATCTCCTTTGGGACACCTCTTGACATAGTAGTTGTTATGATTCCCCTGCCATGTTTTATGTATTAATTGAGGGAAGGAAATATAGGGATATTTTTAAATTTTTAGCCAAAGTCAGAGGTCACTTGACAAAGACTACTATTTAGAGAAACATAAAGAATGGCAAATAGAAAACCAATATTGTGGTAGCTCAGTGAAATATCCTGCAAGTAGGTTAGAATTTAGATGCGTATCAAACTTGTTCCTTTCTTTTTGGCGAACACCTAGAAGAATATAAAGTGGAAAAAAAAAGACATGAAATTAAGCTAGCGTTTGGACATAGATTTAGTTGAAACTTGAGAATCTTAATTTTGAAGTTGAGTTGAAAAATAATTTTTGAAACTTGAAATAGTGTTTAGACATATATTTACTTAAAAAAAGTTAAAGTTTGAAAGTGGAAAATATTTTTCCTAAAAACTCCCAAAAATTCAAATCTTGATTTTCAAGAATTAGTTGGCCAAGTTTTATAAACAAACAAGTTTTTCCCAAAAAATGTTCCAAAATTTTATAAACAAATGGGAGCTTAGCTTTTAAAGAATGGAAAAACATGAAATTAAGCTAGCGTTTGGACATAGATTTAGTTGAAACTTGAAAATTTGAGTATTTGAATTTGAATTGAAAAATAATTTTTGGACCTTGAAGTTGTGTTTCGACATACATTTTCACTTGACAAAAAGTTGAAGTTTTGTGAGTAGAAAAAAGTAATTTTCCCAGATATCCCAAATACTACTCTCAACCAGAATTTGGGAATTTAAAATTTTAGTTTTTTAATTTTGCACAATTTTTATGAACAAACAAGAATTTGAAGTAATATTTCAAATACTACCCCAAATTCTACCTAAATTCTATGATTAAATGGGGCCTAAATTTGAAAGAATGAAAAAGCAAATAATGGACCCTACTTGAATCTGATTACTTTACCTAGAGAGTGGATAAATGGTACCAAACATAAATACAAAAGTATTATTTTTAAATTTTTAATTGCATAAATACCAATATGTTAATTCCTCGGTCTTATTGATGTGATATTCTTCGTTTTTAGAAATTAAAAAAGAATGATATTTTTTTATATTTAATAATGATACAACTTTAAATTTTTTATTCTACCCTTAATAAGATGATTTTTTATCACACAAATCATTAGAATCTATTTTAGATCACAAGTTTTTAAAATTTTTTGATTTATTTTTAAATTTCGTATCAAATCAAACATCTTCACATAAATTGAGGTGAATGGAGCATTAAATTACAAAAATTTTGATCCTATAAATTACTTATGAATTTGACCCATTTATTTAAATTCAAATTACTCCTGCCTTGCCACTTTTTTTCCCTCACCCTGCCTAAACATAACCCTCCAATTATTGTCCTATAAATACCAAGCTCTTGCCATTTGTCTTTCTTCATCACCTTTTTTTTCCTTCTCTCATTTGTCCTCTTTTTCATCTTTTTACCTGCATAGCGGAAAATATGGCCTCCAATAATAAGATTATCACTGTCTCAACTTCACCTAAAGGCACCAATGGAGATTCCTCAACTCTGCCCGTGAACTCCCCAAAAGGACACTGCTTGTGCTCACCAACAACCCACAAAGGATCCTTCAGGTGCAGGTTTCACCGAAATTTTCCATATTCCGGTGGTGATACGGCTGCTAGTGCATGGTTCAAGAGATCAAAATCCATGCCAGTGAATAGGCAAAACAACGTGCCCTCTCTTCCTCCAAAAGCAGTGGAATCTACTTAGATGCTTTCACTTTTCTATCTATATAATGTTTGTCTGGATACAAGAATTGTCTCTTCATCTCTTTTGTCCTCTCAAACATGTACACAGCAAACTCTTATATTCTATGGAGTATTTGTTTCTTTTATTTTGATTGTTCTTCACTGGTTACGTCTAGACCTTTTTTATTACTATTCTGAAGTCAGCGGTGGAGCCAGAATTTTTGCATGAGAACTTAATATATGATGTATATACATAAAAAGAGAAAATTACCTATTTAGGTGAAAGGGGTATCATTTGATTCCCCTTCACTAAGAATAGGTCCACTCCGTGTGAAATGCTGCTATATATAGAAAACTTATAATATAATATAAAATAAATCATCATTCTGTATCATGAAATATTGTTATAGAAAAGTCTCACCTATACTACCAATCCTAGTTTGGAGGATTAAGGCAACTAAAAAGAAGGTAAAAAGGTAAGAAACATTTGCCTTTTCTTAATTTTGTACTCCTTTTATTCTTTTTTGAGCTTATATAGTGGCAGCATTATGATTAATGTGTTCATAATTAAAGGTATCTGTGATATTTTGTATTGAGCTATACATGTTGATAACACATAATTAAAGCTATCTGTAATATTTTGTATTGACCTATACATGTTGACTTCATAGTACGTATACGTGTTAATCTTGTCTTGTAGTATTGGCTATAGCATAATTAGTTTCACGTTTATGTTAAATACTTATTTCTCTTTCCCTTGTTTTGTAATGAAAAGCCACAGAGGGATCGCTGAAACTTAAATACCTCAACGAATCGGGATTGAGTACAGAAAGACGAATCCCAAATTCTCTTTGTGGTCAAACTTGCTAAAACTGAAATAGATCATCCTACTATACTACATACAAGCAATTAAAAAGATCGTAATAGTTTGTTGTGAGGTTAATTTAATTACTGATTACGTAAAATATTCTTTGGCCTTAATTCTTCCTTATATGAACTTCCTCATTATATCTATTCACCACATGATCTGAACTTTATTAGTTGAGGCTATAATAATATTCGATCCGTGCTTAGCATCGCTCTCCAAGATTATTAAAAATAATGGAATCCTGAAAAGTTCTCTATCTGACATACTAAATTATACTAGTAACGGATAAGATAAAGGGTTAGACATATATTGGAGACCTCCAAACATCAAATTACTGATAATATATAAGTTTATCACTTTTTTTATGTTTTCTTTTAAATTGAAGGGCCGGATCTGATGTTTCATATAATGTGGATTGTGGGTAGGAGTCGTTGAGCAGTGACATCAATTCTAGACAAGTGGATTAGAGCCTCAAAAGATATCATAGCATTAGTACCAGGCCACCAACTAGATAGACGTTCCAATCTATTTTTTCATTCTCGATCACGCAACTAAAGAAATGCATTTCAAAATATTTACAAATTTCGAGTGGATAATAGAGAAATAATCTTTAGATCAGTTCATAATGGCTTGCAGGATGATGTCCTATCTTTAGAAGGATATGTTATTTTATAAATGAGAAAAGTTAGAATTTATTGTTGAATGTAAGATGATGATCGTCGAATCCCTTTGTATATATCCTACCAGCGTCAAAAACATGCGTAGTACTCTATATGATAATGACAATTGGGAAAAAGTCGTTACGAAAGAAGGTTTGGGGATGGGAACCCATATCATCCCACCAAGTAATGTGTACCAATTGGTTCACATTTTATTTTACTTTTCACTCTCGAGGTTATTGTCTAGTTGTGCCACTCAAAACATACTAGGTCAAAATTGTTAATTTCACAACTGGTAGTAGATAAATGACACATCCAGCAAATGGAGAGATTGTTTGGTGGGTCCAATAAATGTTTTTACACACACAATTTTATTCAATCAACAATTCATTTCTCTGTTTTGATTCAGAGGAGTATTACTACAAGTTTGTTATTTAGATCTGATCAGTACAAACAGACGCCTATATGTACATAAAACAAGAGCTTACAGGCTCCTACACTTTGGTTGAAGCTAAGGCATATCCTCACTTACCTGCCTATGAAACGATTAGTATATTCAACTCAAACGCCATGCCAAAATAAAATACCCAACGAAACGTCATGGGAGAAAAAACATTGTAAACCTTACAATCTGAAGCGTTATGCTTAAAGGAAGTAATATCAAGCTTACAGGAGTGTGAATCAACTGAGTCACCAAATTTAAGAATCCAACCAATTCGCCCTGTATAGAAGCATATACTAGTTGTATTATATTCTTCTCAATTTATGACTAATATCAAACTTACATATAAGGAGCTGATATTGATTGAGACATAAAGCTTATTACTATTCACAATTCTCTTAAGAGGTAAATTGATGATGTCTAACTTATGAAACTGTCTTAACATGACTTCTCCATACATAATCAGCCTGGTGGTACCTGCACCTGAATGACCCTGGATGCCTTGTTGGTGAACACATACATTTCTTTACAACTTCACATCTCCCTTCCACGGCAGAATTTTCCGATACAGGCGCCCTCGAGCTATAGAACCATCTTCTCTTCATAGCCAGCTGCTCATAGTCTGCAAATGGATGGCATGGGTAGCACATTTTTTGCTATTGTGGTCTTTAACTTTCTTTTCCTGATCTTATTTGTTAGTCAAGAATAGAACTAAGTTGTGATATTGAAAGGAAAGAATCAATTCCGTAATGTTATATAGAAGTTGAAAAAGGAAGTAAAAGAATGAGTGCTAAGTAAAGCAGGGCATAAAAGAACATTGCAAAAATGGGATATTCCCTAAAAGGAATTGCTTTTAGACAAAGGTGAGTGAGATTTGTGTGTATGCTTTGTAAGCTGATGAAGACTTCTTTGAGAAAACTGAGTCAGATATGTGTCATTTGGGACAAACAGTTTGCCTGATACGTTAAAATGTAGTTCTGCTCTTTTGTATTAATTGTGAACACAAATTTGTTACTAATATTTGAAAAAGCAAAACTAAAGCATAGAAGATACGCTAAAAGGTTCTTTGTTTGGTATATGGTACCTTTTTTCTGTTTAGGGGTTCTGTTTTTTCTTATGTAAATATGTTTTTATATTCTTTTTCTGTTTAAATAAAAAAAAGTGAGGTTAGGATTCTTAGGTTACCTTTTGTGATGGAGGAAAATTGGAGCAAAAGGACACAAAGAAGATGATGCTGATTCCTTTCTACGTGGGTTCCTAATTTCAAATTGGGGAGTGGAGTGGGCGGTCGCTTACAACACTAGCTTTGATGTAAATACTCGGGAAGCTTTTCTGAGATGCTTTTTCCCATATCTTATGTCTACGTGATAAGATTGCAGGTGTGACATTATGATAACAAACGGAGCTTAGATGAGCGGCGGCATCAACAACAAACCCAGTATATCCTATAAGTGAGATTTACGGAGTGTGAGATATACGCAGATCTTACCTTCATCATAGTGGAGAGGCTATTTCCGATAGACTTTCGGCTAGTGAAAACATTTTGAGAAACACGCTTGAAAACAAGGGGAAATAATATGTTAGAAAAAGTAAAAAACTAAAAAATCCAAAATAAACAGATAACAACGATAAATATAAAAATGAAGACTAAAATAGAACTAATCTAGAGAGCATACTATATTATAATATCTAATAAGAGACAAGACACTCGACTACTATCTAATTTACTACCCTAATCCTCGACCTCCACGCTCTCCTATTTAGGGTCACGTCCTCGATGATCTGAATCTAGGTCATGTCTTGTCTAATCACCTCGGCTCAGTTCTTCATCTGTCTACCTCTACCTCTCCGTAGACCCAACACTGCCAACTGTTGGGGTTTTTGAGTAGTTGTGAATAGGAAAAGGCACCATAAGCACCTCTTGGTTGAAAAGGTATCACACCTTTTCATTACACCTATCCTTGGTCTATAAATAGTGAGACACTTCCTCATTTTAGATATACACAACAAAAATAATTCTCCTCTCTTCTAGAGTCGTGTGATTTGCTACCATTATTTGAGTTCGCTGTTCACTGTGATTTGAATTACCGCTATCACAGTGAGGATAATTCCATTCTATCCTGGGAGAAATTAATCCACAAACCTTGGGTAACTGTGAGAGGATTAGATTTCTTAAGGACATGCAGTGTATACTGTTGGCTTGGAATTTTTCTACTTCATCTATTTCTGTTTTGGTCATTATCGAAAGTGCAGACATATAACAATCTCTAACAATCTTAAGAAATCTAATTTGTATTTTGGTCTGCTAATCGATAATAGGCTGTTTGTGGAGACTAAAATCTGAAAAGATTTTCTACTCCAAATTTAATATTCCGTTTTTGAAGATTTAAATACTTCAACGGATTATTAAAATTATTGTGTGTTTAATCCGTTCAGAAGATTAAAAACTTCCGGATTATTAAAATATTTATATTATTATTTGCAGTTTGAAGATATAAAAACTTCACTGTATAATAAATCGGTTTGAAGATTAAACTCTTCACCATGGTATTAAAAGTCGGTTTGAAGATTAAACTCTTCACTGTACTTTTAATGTTGGCTTGAAGTTTAAAAAACTTCGCCGATGTATTACACGGTTTGAAGATTTAAAACTTCATCGATGTATAAAAACGACTTTGAAGATTAAAAACTTCGTCGTTATACAAAATCGGCTTTGAAGATTAAAAACTTCAGCGGTTAATAGGATATGGTGGTGTCCGACTCGTAAGACATGTGAGAAATATTTTTTGATTGTTTTTTGGAAGATTAAGAATAATAGAATCTGATAAGATGTGTTGGATCAATTCTTAAATAAACCAAAAATTTGGAAATATTGATGTCATGTTGTTTGGAGAATGATTTATGAAGAAGAATTCTAAAATATACTCCAACAAAAAGACATTAGTCGAGAAATAGAAATGGAATGATGAAATCTTTCAAATCCGATCAGTGTGATGAATTTTGGATTCATTGGGACTTGGAAATGTATAACCAATGCAACGTGATTGCTTGATTGATGTTAAATAAAAGGGTCAAAGAGTGATGACAAACGACGAGCACATTAAACACAAATGTGGATTACAAATTTCGAATAAGAATCTACTTACTAATTCTTAGTGTGAATTCCAAAGTTGACTTTGGAAATTAATGAACCATTAAGTTGACTATGTGGGTGTCGTGTGATGCTTCCAAATGTTGATGCGAATCGTAAGTGATTCTTTGCATCTTTAGTTATTGCAAAGTTTGGATGAAGTTGAATTATTTACTTTCAATTCTTTTTGTCCATAATATGCGTTCAATCTGTTGATTGTTCGAAATGTTAAACTTTGTGCCCTTACATGGAGAAATATCTCAACTAGAAGAGAGCAATGTTTACTCTTAATAGAGTTGCAGATGAAGGGAGAGAGCATATGATGAGAATCATTATCTTCTTTGATTCCATGAAAGTCATTAGTCATTGGAATTATTCCAACGGGATCTGCTCACTTGACAAGTAAATTTTCATGAGTGTTTTGTAATGCATGACTGAAGTACCATCACTTTAAATAGATCTCAGATGAAGCCATCATAGACAATGGAATTTTATGATTGTTCGGGCTTCAACGAAATTTAGTCTTGGCGAAGTTACTTTGCTATTATAATAGAAAATGGTTCATGAAATATTTGAAATGTGGGGGCGTTTGGCTTATGCATGATCAAACCAATGCTTGGTTTGATGTCCACATTATCTATAAAACTAGATATTAGTTTTAAACCACACCTATTCTTAGTGGATATTGACCTAGCAGTTTGTGAATTCATAACTAGTGCTATTTTGAAGCAACTAGTTGATGAAACTGCCTATTAGTGCTTTTACAGAAAGCTGGTTGTATTTCTTTTTATGAAAAGGTGTCACTAAAAGGTTGTGACTTTTCATGAAAACAAGTGTCGCTTGAAAGATTACCTATTTATATAGACCTGACCATTCATGAATGGATGTATTAAAATATTGCTCTATTAAACGGTAAATCAACTATTAATATTAATGATGAAATTCATATTGAGTTGGATTTGAAGCGGTGAACCAACCAATAATAATTATAAAATCCATATTGATTTGGATTTGTATAAAAGGTTCTATAAATTAGGCATCGAGTAAATAGCAACACGGAAATGGTTGGAAAATATATTAAATATTAAAAGGTTGTGGCCACAACTGATGCAACCATTTCAAGCTATTGATAGTGATGCTAGATTAAACAGTGGAAAAATTGAAGGGCTCCAAAAATTTTGGAAGATATTCAATTTTGGCTCTAGCCCTTGACAGTGGTTTGCATACATTGCAATATTCAAGCGTCAATAGGAAGGGTTAGGAGCAATATGCATAACGGGAAATCGTTACATACAACGAATACATAAAACCGTTGGACAACTACTCTCTAGGGGATTATCAATGTTGACATTGTAAGGTCAAGTGATAATGTGTCGGATCCGCTAACAAAAGGCTAACTAGAGAGGTAGTAGAGGTCATCAAAGAGAATGGGACTATGGCCGAGGACAAGTCGTCATGGCGGTAACTCTACCTAGAAGACTGGAGATCCCAAGATCTAGGTTCAAGGAGCTCAAAAAAAGTTGTGCACGACCGCTCCAACATTGTCAAACAACTCAACCCATCCTCTTAATAAGACAATGTTTAGTACCAAGGATAAAACGTTAAAGACGTTTTTTAATGATTATCTAAGTTTGATACGGGGTTTGTCAAACAGTGTAGATCTACGGGATTACACGTTTAGAAATCACCTATGTGAGTGTGAAGTGGAAGCCGCTTCAAGGAGAATTCTGTAAGGCCAATTCTCTACGCACTCATGAACCAGGCGATGTTCATGGCTGAAACGAACACAACAATGAGAACAAAAAATGGTCAAGGATTAATTGTGTGACATATGTTGTCTAGGTATACACCAAAGTTCGACGGTTCAAAGATATCAAATCTACCGATTGACCGAGTATATCCGATATATGTTCACTACGGAAAGTTCAAAGGGAAACCCACTTATCCAGATGCAATTAGTTCTTACTTGCAAATCACACAAGTTTCTGCACATTTTCACTATAGAGCCATTCCCCATTCATGTGGGGGATTGTTGGGGTTTTTGAGTAGTTGTGAATAGGAAAAGGCACCATAAGCACCTCTTGGTTGAAAAGGTATCACACCTTTTCATTACACCTATCCTTGGTCTATAAATAGTGAGACACTTCCTCATTTTAGATATACACAACAAAAATAATTCTCCTCTCTTCTAGAGTCGTGTGATTTGCTACCATTATTTGAGTTCGCTGTTCACTGTGATTTGAATTACCGCTATCACAGTGAGGATAATTCCATTCTATCCTGGGAGAAATTAATCCACAAACCTTGGGTAACTGTGAGGGGATTAGATTTCTTAAGGACAGGCAGTGTATACTGTTGGCTTGGAATTTTTCTACTTCATCTATTTCTGTTTTGGTCATTATCGAAAGTGCAGACATATAACAATCTCTAACACCAACCTCTCACACCTCCTCACTAGGACGTCTGCACTCCTCATCTTCACGTGATCGAACCATCGCAACCTTGCTTCTCGCATCTTATATGTCACTGAGACCATGTCCACCTTGTCACGCATGACTTTATTCCTAATTTTATCCATCCTTGCCCACAAATCCATCTAAGCATTCTCATTTCTGCGACACTCATCTTCTGAATGTATGAGTTCTTCACCAACACTCTGCCACATACTCTCTTGTCACATAGTACACTAAAAGTGAGTCTCCACTTCATGCAACCTACTCCTATACAGTGTGTGACATCATCATCAATCTCTCCAATATCTTCGAGGATTGAGCCAAGATATTTAAAGATTCATTTCTTGGGATGACTAGAGAATCAAGCCTCACTTCCACTAAATTTTGACATAAATCTTGCTTGGATAATCATGATTGAGAGGTTAGACTCTTGGAGATATCCGGTCGCATATTGCGCTATAACAACTTGATTTTATCAATTTATCACAACTTACGGTCCCTTGATTCTAGCTAATAGACTACTCAGTATTAATTCCTTTTTAAATTTTTCTAACCTTTGAGCTTTGTAAGATTTTGGTTATAATTTGTTAGGGGTAACAAGATGTAAGTTATACCATTGGGCTCTACTTATAATTTTTTCTGAAGAAATTAGACATCAAATTTATTTATGGGAGAATTTCAAAATTAGGCAGCCCACAACTCAAAATTACAAATGAGAGGCCACATTTCATTCATAGCACCCCTTATTTTTAAATTATACAACATAACACCCCTTATTTTTAAAATTACATAACATAGCACCCATTTAAACTAAAAACCCTAGGAGCCACTCCCCCACCCTCCACCGCCACTGGCCTGCCACCAGAAATTGAGCCGACGCCGCCGCCGGCCGGCGGTGGCCGGAAAACTAAAATTTCACCGGATCTCGCCGGATTCCTTATTTTATTTGTGGATTTATTTAAATAATTATTTTTTGATAATTTCTTATATCCTTAAATCTACCAAAATAATAAATTATAAATGTAAATACATAGAAAAATGTGTATGCAAGAAGGAAAATACAAAAATATACACAAAAAACATAAATTTTATACAAACATCCATAAATAGTGCACAAATCTGAAATTTATACAACTTTATTTATTGTTCATACACGCATATACATCTTTATACAAATTTATAAAAGTGCATAGAATGTGTTTATACACTTTCAATACATACATATACAGATTTATACATTTTTATACACGTTTATAGTTTATAAAATGTATAAAATTGTATAAACTTACAAAAATAATATTAAACAGTCCTTCGGACAGATTTTACACAAAAGCTTAACAAATATTCAAGATCTATACAGTTTTATACAAGAAAAACACTAGATCTAAACATTAAGCAAAAGTTTTACCAAAAAACTAGTAGATCTCAACGGATTTTTATGAAAAAAGTGAAGAAAAAGAAGAAACTTGATAAATAAACTCCTCACCGGAGTTTTGACCGGAATATACAACGAAAATCAATGTTATTATTCAGAAAAAAAAAAAAAGAAACAGCGGCGACGGCAGTGATGATGTTGGCGGCGGTGGCGGCGACATGGAGGAGAGGGGATGATAGTGAGGCAGTGGTGGAAGAGGTGAGTGTGGCGGCAGTGATGTTGTAAGGATGAAGAGAAGAGAGGAAAAATGAGAAAGAGCGAAAGAGAAGAAAGGAAAAATGGGGGCTAGGGTTTTTTCTCCTTTAAATATGAGGGTGCTATAGAGTGAAAGAAAAAAAAAGGAGGGGGGTGCTATATCGGATAAGATAGCAAAATAGGGTCTTTTTTGGTAATTTTTATGAGTGGGGTGTCTCTCAATGTAATTGTCCCTTTATTTATTGTGATTTATAAGGTAAAAATTTAACCATGTAGTCACCTTATATATGGAATTGAATAAGAAATAACCAGCTTTTGGGAGTTTTTGAAGAATAATCACACTTAGCCCCTGTTTGGACATAGTTTTTCGGCAAATTTTGGGGTTATTTTTTAGGGATTTTTTGGGATTTCAAATCCCAAATTCCCACAACCAGTTGTTGGGAAACCCCTTCACAAACTTCAAGTTTTTTCCAATTAAAATGTATGTCCAAACAAAATTTCAATTTCCCAAGTTCTAAATCCCAAATTCCAAATCATGTCCAAACGGGGCTTAGTAAATCCATAATATTTTTTAGGAGTAACTATTAAAAGTTCAGGAAATTTTTCCGGCACTGAGAACTAAATGGTAGGAAATTCCTGAAAATTTTATGAGGTTTAGTTCAACATTACATGAATTTTCATAGGATTACAAACTATGACATCCCAGGAAAAAGTTTTCTTGAACTTTAAATCATATTTTTGTAAATTTTACTGGATGTTAATTTCAAAATTCTGAAAATTTTCATAAAGTCTAGTGGTCTATCCCTTTTCAACATCCACGTCCACGTGCTATTTTTAAGACGGCAAACACGGGTTGTTGCTTGTTGAGTGGTATAAACATTGATTATCCATCAAAATCGTCTATTTATATTGGCAAATAGCAAAAAATTTCACCGCATGCCTTCCATAAAGAGTGGTTTTATAAAATTATCCGTGCTAAGAAATGTTTTAGCAAAATGCCCTTATTTAGTCCGGAGCCAAGACTTCAAGGCACAAATTTTGTAAGTCTTGGTAATTGGCTATACTTCAAGGGCAAGTGCTGTTTTACCAATACTTCAAGTTATATGGTTAGAATGCAGGAAAAACTGGAAATGGCAAGTCTTGGCAATTGTCAAGACTTACGACAAAGTGCGGCAAGTGTTACCTTTTGCCAACACTTGCCGTTCAAGTGTTGGCAAATCGAGCGGGGGTCAATGGCAAGTCTTGCCTTTTTGCCATGACTTATGGCCAAGTGTGGCAAGTATTACCTATTGCCAATACTTGAAGGATAAGTGTTGAAAAGTGAAAAAATATAAAGGCAAGTCTTGGCCCCGAATTTTTTTCATTAAATCTTACCGAGGGCATTTTTGCAAACCATCTGTTAGCGCGGGCAAAAATGCAAACCATTGCTTCCCGTGTCATATTTTTGCAAATCAGCCGACGAATAGCAGAACTATGATATCATAGGCAATGGTTTGCCTTTCGACCTCCATTAAGGTGGTCTAGCAAAAATAATCTCCATTTAATATAAAGAATAAATTTCGGATGTAAATAATCCTATGAATCTTATAAATGATGTGCGGCAACTAAATAGGATATTGGGGTCGAGAGGAACTTTTGCTTAGGCACCACTTACCTCTGACGACTTCGCCCATCTCCAAACGAATTGCCTTGAAGTTTAGCATGGCAGTACTTGTCATCAACCTCTCCCCCAATCTCCCAGCTAATTGCTTTGAGGTCTAGCCTACACAATACTTGCACGCGACGCCTTCCCCCAATCTTTCTATGAAGTACTTATTCTAGACCACTTCCTACATTCTCCTAGCTAAAGTCTTGCTAGGCAGCACTTTTCTCACTCCTTCCTCCAATCTCCCATATATTGTGTCTTGCCTAGGCAACATTTGGTCTCGGCCTCTTTCCCCATTTTCCATCTAATTACAGTGAAGTCTTGTCTAGGCAACACTTCAAAAAAAAAAAAAAAACAAAAAAAAACAAAAAAAAAAAAAAAGGAATGAAAGAGAAGGTCATTTTTCTTGAAACATGAAAACGGAAATAAACTCTCAAAACTAGTCAAATTTGGGGACACATGGTGATTTTTTTTTTTTGCAATTTTGATGGCCTCATTCATTAAGCATGTTTGAAGCCCAAATATACCTTTATGGATTTTCCTCTATTTTCAATGTGAGGATTTGACGTGAGATTTTGATGCGTAGCCAGTTTTGGACGCGCTAAATGAGAATTATCCATCGTTTCAGAATTAATTGAGGAATAGCCACCCGCGTGCACATACACTCTATTAGCATTGGCAAACAGCCCGTACTAGTTCCAAGTTTTTATACTGTGACTTTGAACTACACATGTTCAAAGTCCCATTATTTTATAATGAAATTCATGTATATAGTCTTCCTTGTGCTTTATATATATAAAGTCCCACTATTTAGTTAACTCTCCCTCTTGAAGTAATCGTAGCAACATTTCTAACAAAAGACAACTATAATGATGATTGTATGAAATAAAATTCCTAGAAATTTATGTACTAGACCCTATTAGTCATAAATTAGTTGTCGTTCTACAAAAGAAATTTTTTATTGAGAGACGATTGTATAAAGATAAAGATACTTAAAGGGTCTTTACAATGAATAAGGAGAGCAAGGAAACTACACTCCAGTAATCACAAAGTTTGTATATATGTTGTCAGTTAAACACATCTTAAACCAATTTTTCAAGAGCTTAAATCTAATTCTACCTGTTTTTCAAGATTGTGAAATATCAAAAATAGTTGAATAGACAAACTAAAACAAAGATTATATATCCTATATTTTTCTCTGTATGCTCATCCTCTACATAATCTCAAATCAGGAAGAAGTTGGACTAACAATAGATGAGTAGTTTATACGATAAAGTCCAAGACGTAAGGATTATTTAAAGTAGTGCAACATAGAAAAGAATTTAAAAGTATAAATAAAAATAAAAATTACCTTGATAGAAGTCAGCCTTCTGATATCTCTGCAACAATATTGATCTGATTGATCTGTATTTTTTACTCCATTGAAGTGATATACATCTCTTAAATATAATTTCAATATTTAAAGAAATATTGAAGTATGTCTCTCCCAACTTTAAAGAAAACAACAAATGCTTCTTACATCAAAACTAATAATATTTGTATCGTGAGTCAACTAAAATTTAAGGAAGTATCATCTTGATTAAGAGAGCAAACCTCATATTTTCGTAGAAAAAAAGTAGCGCTTTTCTTCTATTAACTCGTATGCATGTTGTTTGTTGACAAATAATTTTCTCTGAGCAAAAAATTGGTACGAAACATCAATATAAGAACGTATAAAATAAGAGATTTAAAGAAACATCCTCTCTTACCATTTACCAATCAAATACAAAAATAAAACCCTAATCCAAATATAACGGTATAAGCAACAAAACCCAAACATAAAAAAAACTAGACTAAATTGAAATATTTTTTGTGTTTTTACGATTTCAAACCAACTGAATTTTGGTTTGTAATTTGCTGTGAAATTTGAGTATACAAACCAACTAAAATTTGGTTTTGTAAGCTTTCACGTAGGGTTTACAGGAATCAGGATAGTAAAGGAAAAGGAATGGGGAAACATCTTTTCTTATTGAGGCTTAATAATTAGGGCTAATCACAAATATATACAACCCTAACACCAAAATTACAAAAAATAACAACATTATTCCAATTTACAAAATATACCAACATTTCTTTACCCATTATATACAAAACCAACAAAATTAACAAATTAGGGTTCCTTCTTCTTCCTACTGCCCCCCCCCCCCCCCCGCCCCCACTGCCACCACCCCAGGCGGCGGCGCCGCCTAGTCACCGCCGCCGGCCACCCACCGGATTTTTTTTTTTTTTTTTTTTTTTGTATCTAAAATATGAAATACACATATAAACATTGATTTCTCTTTGAAAATACACTTGCAACATACATATAAACAAAAAATACATGTAAATACACAAAAAAAATATTTTACATACACTAAACACACACATACATACAAGGATCTATGGATCTACAAAATAAACATACAAATTTATGTATGTCACACATACACTTGACATACACACAAAAACACATACAAAAAATACAATAGATGTTCAGATATACATGTTCATACAGTAACATACACGTTCATACACTTCTGTGCTGAAAAATTATTACATGTATATATACGAACATACAGGTACATACACTTGCAGATCTGAATTTGAATGTGTATATTCAAATGTAAAAAAGAAGAAGGAGAAACAGATCTGAACTTGTATTAACAAAATACATGTGTATACATAAAAATACACACATATACACGTACAAAATGAAAAAAGAAAAAGAAAAATGAGGAGAAGATGAGAAAAGAGGAGCAGATCTGCTCCAATCACCATGGTGGAGACACGCAGCGGCTGCGACGGCGGAGCAGAGGCATGGGGGGGGGGTGACGGCGGGAGGGTGGGGTGGGTGGGTGGAGGAGAGGAGAGAAAGAGAGAGGGAGAAGTTAGGGTTTTGGGTAGAGAGGGAAATGGAAAATTGTATATTTTGTAAAATGTGAAAAAGTGTTGGTATATAGGGTAATTATTTAAAAATATCGGTATTTTTTGTAATTAAGTGGTTTAGTATGTCAATTAGCGTAAAAATGTCTAATAATTATTTGAACAGATTAATTTTTTATATAAGGGTATAATAATTAGTTTAGAATGACAAATTTATCCATCTTAAAAGGTATTTAAGGAGTGTAAAAGAATCTAATGACATTTTACTGAGGTTTTCGTATTTTTATAATAGTATATATAGATATATAGATATAGATAGATTAAACTGTTCATTAAGTAATTTATAAGCAGTGGCTATTACATAATTAGCGGTTACTATAGTGGCCTCCCGGTGTCATTTTTACGTTTTCAATCTCATTCAGCCCTAATTCCTGAAAATCCATTACTTCCACGGTTAGGATACGAGGATTTCCATAAATTTCATCGGCGTTCTTTAATTTGGGGACATTTTTCTTTCTGGATGATGAGTCTTCAGACAAAAATTGCTCAACTTGAACGATTTTCTGCTAAAAATAATATATTGAAGTTAAGCTAGATACTTAAGATAACATTATTTAAGCCAGGGGAGTGCATACTTTATAAAATTCACAATTATTGACAGTAGATCATGTGACCATTGTGCTCTCTTCAACCTCAAGGGAGTGACGTCTAGCCGTGTTGGACTTTTATCTTTCTGGTCAATTCCTGGAAAAGCTGGCATTCAAGTTCAAGCTTCAATATTAAAAATTACTCTCTCCGTGCCAATTTATGTGGCACCATTTTCTTTTTTGTTTGTCCCAAAATAAGTGGCATATTTCCTTATTTGACAACTATTTAATTTATCATCTCTATTTTACCTTTGTTGGGTCCAACATACTTTTAAACCTACCAACAACTTTTTTATTACTCAAATCTTCTCTCTCTTACTTTTTCAAGGGTAAAATTGATATTTAATAAGGTTAACCTTATTTTCTTAAACTCTGTATCCGGTCAAATGGTACCACATAAATTGGGACGGAGAGAGTAATATGTAGTACCTTATTAAATGTACTAGTGGCCGTAAGCCCGGACAAGCCCGGGCCCAATCTTAATATGGAGGACTATTTATATATGTGGAATGCTTTAATGTTGGTGTATAACTTTTAGCCCCTCCGTGAAAATCGTTCAACATTTGACTCTCATCAGAACCGGAGACAAATCGTCATAAAACACTAAGGGATCGTTTGGTATATGATATAGGATTAACTAATCCTGGTATAAAAAGCTGGATGATTTTATCCTGTGTTTGGTTTGCAAATTCAAATCAGTATTATCCAATCTCAGTATAAACTTATTCACAATTTGATGAATAAATCAATACCAACAACCACATGGTATTAACTTATCCCGATATTAACTTATCCCAGTATTGAACACAATCGAGCAAAATTTTCTAAAAATTTCATTCGTCAATTTTATTTGAGACTTTTACCATCATAAAATTGTACTTTTCCAAGATAATATTTATCTTGGGAGAAAATGTGAATTTTCTTTTAATAATATCTTTTTTGTCATGTATTTTATAGAGTATATAAGAAAAAAAGTTATCATTATATTAGTTAGCTAATAACTTTAACAGTATACACGACATAATTTATATTTTAAACCAACGGAGTCTCTTTGCTTCTTTTAACTTTTATTCACTTGTGTAGTAACTTTTCTTTGCTTTTACGGAGGCTAATTATATGGCTCATGCCTCATTTTATTTTTATTTTAATGAGTCTAGCCAATTTATCATGCTAATTAGCACACCCTGATTCTTCTTTCTTTAAGCATCAGCAAACATGATTGTTTGTCAAAATCATCCATTGAAACTTCTTCTCTTTTAACTCGCAATAAGTTTTTCACTGATTCTACAACATTAATTTATAGTAGCGTTTTTTGTCCAGAAAAATTGATCAAGTGTCTTAGTTAGTTAGTTAGTGTTTTACTTCAAATTAAAATCATTTTAGGACTACGTTTATCCCATGTGACTAAATTACTAATTTTGTGTTTAAATCTGAGACTACTTTTATCTCATATTTCGTTGATGATATTAACTAATTTGGGATAAATTTTATATCAAAAACATGATACTATTCTATATCACATAGGAGATAGGATTATAATCCTGGAATAATTATACACTGAAACTATGGGATATCATTATTTTTTTGTCCTGCCAACTATATGACTCTTTAATGAAATGTTTATAGCCATACAAATATTTATGACTTATTTCAGATCATAAATTTTAAAAGTATTTTTTTAAATTTTTTTTGTGTTAAGTCAAATTATGACCTATAAATCGGAACAGAAGGAATGCATAGTTTTGTCAAGCTTTTAGGTAATCCAAGGTTCATAATGATGCAGGGTCTTTTACCACAAATTTATCCAATTTGAATATCAGTTTATACCCGATATGTCATCAATTTTAGAAGTTACACTTTGTGATAAAATATAAGCATTTTTACTACACTTATTATCGTTTAAATACAAAACAGTAAATGTATATATTTTATATTCACTTATTACGGTCTATACGTAAAACAGTAAGTGTATCTATTTTGTATTCAATATTTTACTCGATTAAATGTATCCATATACTAATTAATTATGAATGGTATATTATCTTATAGTAAGTACTTTAAACAGCATGAACTATTAATACAAAACAAAAAATTATTCAATTCGTTCTAATTTATGTAAAAAAAAAAATTCCGTTAAAAAAAGAAAGATTCTTTCTAAATTTGTAAACAAACTTACATATTTTACCTTTAATGAGATAATTTATAGCCACACAAATATTTATAGCTTATTTTAGACCACAAATTTTAAAAATCTTAATTTCTTTATTAAACTTCGTGCAAAATCAAATATTGTTCACATAAATCTTCAAGTATAAGACTACATGTCAAATATTGTCAATCCGGCATCCTTTATGCTTTTACACTAAAAGTGCAAAGTAAAAGTAATGGCATTAGTGCAGTTTTTAACTTTTTTAATTCCAAATAAAAGCAAAAGTTGTAGTTTACCTTAGAAATAGTTCAAGGTATAACTTAATTGAGTGTTAAATATGTTATCCGAGTGAAAATCAATACCAATTTATCGTTATGGAGAATTAATAAATCAACTTTAGGTGATTATGTGAGTTTGAATTATTATTTTATATAAATAGATTAATATAATTCAAAGATAATAAGAGTAGTTTCCATATATATTAGAAAAAAAATTGTCCCTGTTCTCATATTTTTTAAATGCTATGTAGACGAATTTGCAAAGATGCTTTTAGACTGAGATTCGCAAGTTTAAAGCTGCATTTTCTTAAGTACATAATTTAGATAAAATTCTTAAGTACATGTTCGAACATAATTAAGTAGCAGCAGGTGGATAGATAATTCAAAGGCCTGCTAAGCAAAGCTACGCGTGAAGAGCAGTGAAGCGGGGGCCACGTCTTCAGAAAAGTCTGTCCCTATCTCCAAAGGGTAACTATTGAAATTAAATATTCAAAGGGTATTACTAAGGTCTTCTCCTCGTGAATTTATATTCTTACTATTCGAAAATAAGGACTCGACAAGAAATGTTACCTTGTTAAATCAGTAAGTCAATCAAGGAATACAATCAACATAACTCACATAGACAACTTCAGCTCTCAATGGTCGAATAAGTTCCATGACCTTTATTAAGCACCTTTATTTCTCATAAAATTTAGGGCAATATTCCTAAAATATAACTTCTTAGTTCAAAACTTCTAGACATTGTATTAGAGATTTCACTTATATAAGTTCAAATTCCAAGAGAATTCTTGACATTCCTGATTTTGGCCATCTTTTGAAGTTGTGATTATCTTGTACCTATTTTTAAAATAATTGATTGTATTCTAATTAGCAATCCTAAAAGTGGCCACCTAATTAGTAAGTTATTCCTAAAAGTGATTATGTTTCAAAGAGTACCACTAAAAGTGGCTACTTGGGGTCAGGAGGACGACCCCAAGCTCCTCTCAACTCACGCTTATAAAATAGTACTAATATCGTCTCTATTAGTTAAATGAACTTGAACTCGACCTAGTTTTAACAACTTTTCTAGTTGATTAAGCGCATATACACAATATTTTCTTTTCAAGCGTTCAAATCAAGATAGCATTATATAAAAAGAATGATACAACATATATGAAACAACACATTATAAAATATATATTCTTGTTACAAATTGAAGTATATCCTTTTACTATTTAACCTAAGTAAAGCAAAGTAGTAAAAGAAAAAGAAGAAGAACGAATGTTAGTGAAGGAAAATGAGGATGTTGTTGAATACCACAACCCAATTGATGGGGACAATAAAATATTATAAATACTTAGTGCTAAAAGAGGCAGCTAATAGATCATCAATGGTTAAAGCAGTTTTCTCGCGAGTAAAGCAATCAAAACATGCAAATAATATCCGAATTTTATTTAAAAAGGAGTTGCTAGTGTATTTAGGGCTCGTTTGGTACGAAAAATTGAATTATTTTATACCTTATTCATTGAATAATTCTATTCCATATAGGAAGTGAAATTAATAATTTCGGGATTTTTAAGGGTTCTAGAAAATCAGATATCATTGTTAAACACGAAAACAAAATCTTCAACACGAGTGACATACAATTCACCGAGTCAACCGGCCGCCTACATAGTCAACATAATCAAAGTTGTATTTTATTTTTATTCCTACGCGTTGCTTTCACTAAACTACTACAACTTTCTCTTTTGCTTCCTGGAAAATTCACACACCTTATCAGAATCGTATATATAAACTCCACAAACCCTTTTACCCAGCCATATCCTTCTCTCATTTTTTATTTCCTCTATAATTTCTCCGGTGCTTTGTTATTAATTTCCCTCTACTATTTTTGTGTACTATACATACATACATAATTCTTGAACGGTTTAAGATGAGTTCCATGAGATTGAGTTTCCCAATTATTGCTTTCATGCTTTTGGCTCTGTTTGAATTCACCTTTGGACAAGGCATGGCGGCTCCTGCTTCTGCCCCTGCTCCTAATGATGGTGAGTAACTTATCTTTATTCATCTTCTCTTAGTTATAGACTTTTATGATAATATTATGCAATATTGTGTTGGGATTTTCATTAATTTTAATTAATTAATTGCAGGCACAGCGATTGACCAAGGAATAGCCTATGTTCTGCTGCTTCTTGCGCTGACCGTCACATACTTGGTCCACTAGATTAATACTTAGTACATAATGGAAGTATTCTTTTTAGCTAATTGATTTTTTTAATCTACACATATAGGGCATAGTGATTATTTATCAAATTCATTTATGTAAATTTCTCCTGATATCACAATGGAGATATTTCAAGGATGTCATTCTGGGCTTCTGATTTGTAAAGCAATCGATTCAATGAGGCATTGCAGGTTATTTATCTTTGTTTATAAGTTACTCCCATAACATACTGATGTGATTTACTTATCGAACTTGTTTCCTGCTAGCACAATTATATCCTGCTAGCACAATTAGACTGCCATCTTTAGAGGAACTGTGATTCAATTCTAATTTGTTAGGACGAAGTTTGTTGGGTACTAAGTTGATACCAAAATCCAAAATTCAAACCCTAGTTCGCGTATAATAATTTGCATTGAATTAATTTTTATAAATAGATAGTGTAAATTTTTTTAACACTATTAGGTTAAATAAAGTTAACTAAAGTATAAATAATTCTGTATAGCAGATTGATTGTCTACTTGCAAATTAAGCTATGTTGATAGTGACTTGGTAAAGGAATTTAAATTACATATAGGAGTATTCACGTGAAACCGAAAAACCGCACCAAATCGAAAATCGAAAAGAAAAAATTACTATCATTTAGGTTTGGTTGGTTTTGGTTTTTAATTTAAAAACCGATATAATTTGGTTTGGTTTTGGTTTTAAACAAAAAATAACCGAAAAAAACCGAACCAAACCGACTATATAAATATTATTTAAAAATTATAATTACACATACAATTATGTGTATATTTATGAATTTACACCATTTGTTGTTGTTATTATTATTATTATTATTATTTTTGCTCTTTTGAATTGTAGTTTAGTCCCTCACATTTTTATATATAGTTTTTGCTTTTGTATTTTAGGTTGCACTCTAGCTTTTATTTTAATAAGTCAAACAATCTAGTGTATGTTAAAAATAGCTTGTCTTGTAGTCTTCCATTGTCGGCTAATTCAATATCATCAAGCTATCTTGGCATATGATGTCTCTTCAATTTTTCAAACACGAAAAAAATTATTGTAAGAAATTTGATTAAGTTAATTAAAATGGTTACATACTTGTACAATCGATATTTGGATGAAACTACATATATGTAGCTCTTGATTACATATATAGTTGTTTTTTTCTAGAGAGTACTTGGTTTGGATGTGTTATGGTGGAGTATAGTCGCTCGAATATATGTTTGATTCTTGAAAGTGTATGTTACAAATTTAGTGAAGAAAAAACCGATAAAAACCCGAACAACCCGAAATAACCGACAAAAACCGAACAAGTGAAAACCCGACTTAATTGGTTTGGTTTTGGTTTAAGTATTTAAAAACCCGAATTAATTGATTTGATTATCTTTTAGAGGAAAACTGACCCAACCCGACCCATGAACACCCCTACTTACATATAGACTGATAGAAACTCAAATGCAAAGTATATATTGACATGACAGCAAAAATACCCAAATTTGTCTCGGCAGAAGCGAACAGAGTCCTAGACAATCAAACACAATGTAGAATTCATATGTAACTTGCATACTGAAATGGAACAGATCTACAACAATTCAACAAATATGCCCAAATTGTATTGGCAAAAAGAATATAGAACAGAGATGCGGACGATTAAACACAAGCAAGTGTCTCAATATGTTTGTCGACTTGAAAACAATCATAGGGTGCAAGTTCAAGAAATTCTCTAAGAGAGGCTGACTTTACATCAAGCAACTCTTGAAAACCATGTCTCCCGTGCTATACAAGATAATGCATATTCACATGGATAGTTAGTGAAAATTTTAATATTATTTATATGATTTAGGTTAAAGTTACTGGTCTTATCAAACCCTGGTACCTAATGTTCTACATCCACAACTGCAATCTGCATAATAAATTAATCAGAAAATCCAAGATAACACGATACTGCACAGTTCAATTAGAATATTCACTCTCCAATTCCAAAACATCAATATGGGTAGCTTCAAGCAGATTCAATTAATAGTCAATAAATCGACACCCTCGATATTCAGGTACTGGAGTACTAGGCATAAATTTAAAACAACCATTTTTCACATTAAAGCACAAAAAATTACCCCTTTGTCTAACTAAATGAATAGAACCGTTCCTTTAAAAAAAAAAAGTAAAAATTATCCTCTGCACGTCCAGTTTTCCGCAATTGTTGATTCAATGTAGATTGACAACCAGACACATATGAAATCATAGTCGTGTGATATTTGTGGGTCAAAAGCTAATTAATACATAGTTCTAATGTTACGTGGTTGGTTCCGGTATTGATGGGTAGTAATATTGCAAATGTAAAACTCTCTATTCTGATCATTTGATTATTCAATGTAACATCTAAAAGCAATAATCCATTACAAGAGTGGATGTTTGACAATATTTTACCATTCCTCAGTGTATAAGAATTTCCACTAACAGAGTCATTTCCTGCAACCGTTTCAGTGGATTCCATTACCGGCCAGCTTAACATGTGAAGTCGACGACAACTGAATCACAATGGGTTAATTAGCGGGTTTTTGGTAAAATTTTCACCCACATGCCACTTTTGTCACTGGTATTTAGTTTGAAGCCATTTTTTTTATTGATCTTACATGAGAGGCCACTTTTTGAAACTTCAATCTTTGTGGGCTGAAGTTCAAACCTTGTGGGTTGAACTTCATGCCTATGAAGTTTCAACTTCAATCTGTAAGGGCTGAACTTTTAGGTATAGATGCGTAAACTTCAACCCTTGTGGGCTGAAGTTGAATTTCAATCCTTGTGATGGGCAGAAGTTGAACTTCAATCCTTGTGGGCTGAACTTGTGTGAAGTTCAACCCAAAAGAATTGAAGTTCCAAAAGGTGGCCTTTCATGTAAAATCAATAAAAAAGGTGGCCTAAAACCAAATACCACTGTCAAAAATGGTCTTTGGTGCACTTCACCCGGGTTTTTGTGAATGGGACTTTGTCTGGGCTGATTTGCAAAAATATGACACGGGAAGCAATGGTTTGCCTTTTTGCCCGCGCTAACAGATGGTTTGCCAAAATACCCCCGTTAAGGTTTAATGTAAAAATCCGGGCCAAGATTTGCCTTTACATTTTTCCGCTTTTCAATACTTATCCCTTCACGTATTGGCAAAAGACAAATTTGCCGCACTTTGCCGTAAATCTTGGCAAAAAGCAAGACTTGCCTTTGACCCTTGCTCGATTTGCCAACACTTGAACGATAAGTATTGGCAAAAGACAACACTTGCCGCACTTCGTTGTAGATCTTGGCAATTGCCAAGACTTGCCCCTTCCAATCTTCCCTGCATTCTCGCCATATAATAACTTGAAGTATTGGCAAAACAACACTTGCCCTTGAAGTATAGCCAATTGACAAGACTTACAAAATTTTTGTCTTGAAGTCTTGGTTCCGGACTAAATAAGAGCATTTTGCTAAAATATTGGTTAGCACGCGTAATTTGCAAAACCACTCCTTATGGAGGGCATGCATTCAGATTTTTTGCTTCGTTTGTGGGGTCTATTGGGAGATTTACAGAATTAGGACACGTCATCAACAGTGTTTTTATGTCTTCAGTTAAAACTGTTTAACTTTTAGCTCTCAATGTCGGAATTTGGAGCACTTTTCACGGATCGCAAGGACACTGTCTAATAGATCATTAGACTTCTGTTTAAAAAAAAAAAAAAGAATCCTACTAAATCCTGACGCATCACCATAAGAAGCTAATTCCAGAATAACTTATGCTAGATTAAATTTGAAATTGACTATATTACTTCATCTATCCAATTTTTTAACCAATGGAACAAACACATGATCTCATGTTATATGGAGTATCTCATTTGTAATTCGAAAAATCTAAGAATTAGTAATAAAATTCATGGATTATTAATTCCAGCATTACAACCTTAAAATTTGGGAGAGACTAGGGGTGGGCGTTCGGTTCTTCGGTTCGGTTTTTAGAAGTAGGAGTCCGTTACTTCGGTCTTCGGTTCGGTTTGAAGTGTAGAAAAGTCCGTAATTTTTATACTTCGGTTCGGTTCGGTTTTTTAGTTCGGTACTTCGGTTCGGTACTTCGGTGTTTCGGTTTAAACCAAAGTTTATAGCCAAAGAAAAAAAGGCCGAACAAGAAAGGGAAAGGAAAGGCAAAGTACATACCTGTTCAAAGTCAAAAAATAAGATTAACAAAAATACATCAAATTACCAAATATAAATGATTGAATACTCGTAATATCATATCGCGATGACTTAACATAAATGATTTATTCAAACTAAAGGGATGTTCAGCTAATTTATCATTTCCTAATGAATTTTTAGTTCAATTATTTAATTTTTTATATATGTTGCATTTAATCACTAATTAGACATTAAAATACAATAAGCAAAAAAGGGAAATTATACGAATCAATCTAGGAAATATACGTAATATGTAATGGTGGATGTTTTTTGTTAATGGTTTAAAAAAAAAAAAAAAAAAAAAAAAAAAAAAAAATTCGGTTTTTTCGGAATTTCGGGGCCCGAAGTTCCGGGGAGCCCGAAACCGAAGACCGAAGTTCAAAAATTTCTAAGACCGAACCCGAACCGAAAAACCGAAAAACCGAACCCGAAGTACCGAATTAGTTCGGTTCGGTTCGGTATTTCGGTTTTTTCGGTTTTGTGCCCACCCCTAGGAGAGACTATAGATCCTTCAGGGGTGGAAAAAAATTATTATTTCGAGATAACTTTATTTGCGAACCAAACGACCCAACTTACTACCGTTGTCAACGTCGCAACTGAACGTTAATTAGTACTTTAAGCATTTAGCAGAAACACATTATCAGAAATCTACGAACTAAATTATTCCAACAAGACTTTTGATAAAAAATTTCTGGTCAAACCAAGTTAACTATCTGTATTCACAGTATTTTAGCCCCTCATATTCAAAAGTATGGTACTAATACCTTAGCTAGTTGCCCTATTAGACAATTTCTATACTTAAAACTTCTCTAGTCATAAAAAGACAGCCCTTTAAAAGTCCACAATCCACATCACTGCCGCCAAATCTACACCTTTTTCCTTCACAACCATATATGTTTCCTTATATATTCTTCTACAAGTGATCAGTTAACCGCTTGTTAGTTCATCTGTTGATTGTTCAAATGGATATTAAGAATTGGTACAGAAGCTTCAGCACAAGAAGAAGTGTTCGATTAGGAAACCATTATGATCATGCAGTTTATGACGATGAACCACAAGATCAACCGCTTCAGGTTGATGATATTAATGGAGCAGGTAAAATGTCAACTGCTAAAACGGGATCAAGGAAGCCACCTATTTGGAAAGTGATTTGGAGGAAGTTATCAGAAGAGAAGAAGGACAAGGACAAGTATAATAATACTAAGAATAAGAAGAGTAGGCTAGAGTTTTCTAGGTCTGTACATGTACAAGTCCCTCGTTATGATGAGTACACATATTCACAGAATTTTGACAACGGCTCCAACTGGGATGAACCTGAACAACTTTTCAAATCTTTTTCCGTTCGTTATTCGGATCCTTCTAATAACTTTTTGAAGTGATTTTGGACCATGCATATAATTATTGATTATTCTGATATCTTTACTAAATACTAATCATTATGGTTCATGTGCCTTATTTTTTCCCAACTCTATGCATTTAATTATGGTTTCATTCGTTACTAGCTGTGTTGTACCATGTCCTCGATGTTAGGTTCATCATCTCTTCACCATATTAAGGAAGTGGTCTTTAAATTAATTACGTTAATATTCCTCTATAGAGAGAGACCTGTTGTTCCTGCGTTCAAATAAATCACAAAATACAAAAACAGAAGTATATAATCAGTTTGTATGGAACGATCCCGAGCCCACAAGTAACTTGTGTCTCCTTAAGAAATCTAATCTCCTCAAAGTTGCCCAAGATTCACGGGTTAATTTCTCCCAGGATGGAACGGGATAACAGTTCTACGGTAGCGGCACTTCAAACCGTAGAACACTGCGAACTCAAAAGAACGGTGTAAATCACACGACTTACTTTAGTATGCAGAAAAGAGAGGGATTAAGTTTCTGTATGCTCAGTGTATATTCTGTATTTCAGTGTGTCTGAAGACTGATGATAAACAAATATATATAGCCAAGGGAAAGGCAGAATATGAAGAGATACAACCTTTCAGTTGTGGCTGTTACAAACGACCACCACTAATGGCTGATTTTAATAATGGAAAAACGTGGAGGAGGAATGAATCTGAATTCAATTTAATCATTCAGATTCCCGTTACACAAACGGATTAATATTAAATATTAATAATAAATTACTAATTAATTAAAAAAAAATTTAGTTTTTTATTGGTCCAAAAAATTAAGTCAATCAATCATATCAATTGACCGAAGCCGAAGCCGAGACGAACGAGCGGCGACGACGGCACGAGGCTTCCCTTCTTCTCAACACTTTTAAGAGCTAAGAGAAGTAAATCTCTATTTAAAGCCAACAAAAGCCTTTTCGTCTACCAATGTGGGAGAAAGTGCATTTCCCTAGTAAAAGAAATCTTTTCACCTTTCCACCCATTTCCCATTCACACTCTTCACATTCCAAAAAATCCAACAATCCCCCACCTGAAAGTACAGGGGGTGAGTCGTTCGTTTTTAGGTTAATTAGTCGATTTAGAGGGATCAGGAAGTTGACTGTATATGTAAAATAACACTGAACAAAAAGTAAATACAGAAAAATTAAAGCGACACAAGAATTTTATACTGGTTCAGAACCAATGTGGTTCCTAATCCAGTCCCTTTGGGTCACAAAGGAGAGTATCTTTTCCAGCTCTTTATAGTATCAAGTACACCGTGTGGTTTATCATTCACCACTAACGATTCTCTCTTTAGTTTTGGACCTTCGTTCACCAACAACGAACAAGTCTGATTTATAGCTTATCAGACGAACTTCACCTTGACACAACTATTACCTCTACCTTGATCTTCTCATTCTTTTTTTTTTTTTTTTTAACACTCGTAAACTCTCAAGTATACAGTGATATTATTAAGTAAAAGTTAGAGAATAGTGTAGACAGTGAATAAAAGCGTAAGTAACTTCTTTGCCGAGGTTTTCTATTTAGGGTCTTCATATGGAGTAGCCGTTGCAAGGCTTCTTCAGTAAAATCTTCCAATCAATAGCCTCAGATTGATTTTCTTCCATGTCCTTTCGTGATTGATTTGATTGAGATCATGATTTTCCTTGACAAAATATTTTGCAATATCTCTTATTGCAAAAAGAGATACTTTGACCCAAGAGAGCTGATCCTCATAAGATTTTTGTGGTATGGAATCTTTTTGTGAATAAGGAAGAGCTAGTAAATAGTGTTCACACCTTCTACTGCTTTCACACGGTACAACTGGCTCTGAAGATTTTTAATTGTCGATATTCTCTATTCGAAATCTTTCCTTAGTTGCCTTCATTAAAATCAGTTGCTTCCTTTCCATATATAGCTGACATCTTCCAAGCTTCAATCTTCCTTTCTTATACCTTCTCGAATCTTAGCGAATCCTTTCTTCCTTTCTTCGATCTTGGATTCTACCTGTCTTCGAGCATCCATGTAACCTACCATGTATACTTTAATTAGTGTAGTTTTGTCATGATCAAAATGAGTTTAACACTACCAAATTATCAATCCATAAATAGATGCATTGTGTCGACGAGTTTAAAATATTATGAGGGTGTTTAGATCGGCTTATTTTAAGTATTATTTGGAAAATAAGTTTTTTTACAAGTTTTTGTGTTGAACCTGATTTTGACAATGACAAAGACAACCCGTTGCTAAGGTTAAGTTACTAATGGATGACGAATATGACAGGCAGGGGCGGAGGCAGAACTTCCAATAAAGGGTTTCAAAATTTAAAAAATAAAGCTTAGACTTGTATCAAGGGGGTTCAACATATAGTATGTATATATAAAATAATCGATTTTACCCTGTATATGCAATGCAATTTTTCGACAAAGGGGGTTCAATTGACCCCCTTGCCCAAAGGTGGCTCCGCCACTAGTGACATGTTAAAATGATGATGTAGAAGATATCCGTCCAGAAGAAACAATATGAAACGAAGCCAGCTTCGATTGATTTGCTGAGGTGGAAATTTCATCTAGAAGGAACAAGTTTGTGCGAAGGGTACTAGCAAAATAAGAAAAGTTTTGGACAAATCAATACATTTATGAAGGATATCAATCTCGGCAGTGTAAACGCACCAAAATAGCTCTTACCCTTATTCTAAAAAAGATTCCATCAATCTCAAGGATTTTAATCTTTTTTAGGATCAATTCTCTTGAGTCAATATATCTCTCTCCTTCGGCATGTAAAGAAGATCGCAACTCAATCTCCTCAAATATATTTTTCTCTACAAGTGTGAAAATATATCAAGAAATAAATCTTTTTAAGGACCATCACAAAAAATAAAAAGTTTGTCTCAACCAAGATCACTAACTTCATGGAAATTATCATCCAAGAATCTCAATCATGAGGACTGACTGAAAGAACATCTCTCAACTGAAGACCTAACTGAAGATAAACATTACGCTACTACTTACCGTCTACAATCTCTCTAAACTTTTATTTATAGCAAACCACTGCATTCTTGAGAGTTTATTCGTGTTCGAAAAGAAAAAAAAAAGGTGAAAAGTAGAAGTTATAGTTGTGTCACGAAGTTTGGTATGATTAGCTATAAATCGGACGGTTTCGTTGTTGGTGAGCGAGTCGGTAAAAATCAACTGTTGAAGACGTTTGTGCTGAACGATATAAGATATAGTGTAGTTGGAATTAAAAGAGCTAGAAGAGGGACTTGTTGACACCCAATTTTGTCGTGGAAATGTGTGAACTATTTTTGAGGAATGTTAATTTTAAAATTAAAGCAAGAGGCATAATTTTGAAGAAATGGGCCAGAATCGCAAGACGTACTCTACATTTTGTCCTACATGGGCAAAACACTCCATAATATAAAATGGATTTTTTACATAAAAGTACAAGTTTTAGTACTTAATTACCAAACATAGCAATATTTTAGTAAAATAATCCTATATAGAGGAAAACACAAATTAATTACAAATATAGAAACATAGAATTATTTTCCCATAACATACCAAACCCTTACATTCCTCCTCCTATTTCCCCACTATCACTTTTGCTCCTCCCATTTCTCCCTATTTCACTTTTCCTCCCACTATTTTCCCCAATTTCACTTTTATTCCTATCATTTCCCCCAATTTCACTTTTCCTCATTCCATCCTCGATGTATCTCACTGTATCTCAACTGTTTCTGCACCGTTTCAACTGTTTCTGCATCACCATATCTCAACTGTTTATGTACAGTTTCAACTGTTTCTGCACCGTTTCAACTGTTTCAGCAGCACCGTATCTAATTGTTTCTGCACCATTTCAACCGTTTCTGCAGCACCGTTTCTAACTGTTTCTGCACCGTTTCAACTGTTTCTGCAGCATTGTATCTAGCTGTTTCTGCACCGTTTCAACTGTTTCTAACTGTTTCTGCATCGTTTCAACTGTTTCTGCAGCACCGTATCTAACTATTTCGGCACCGTATCAACTGTTTCTACAGCACTGTATCTAGCTATTTTTAAATTGTTTCGGCATTATTTCATTATGCATTTCTCTCCTTGAACACTTTTCCATTTTTTTTCTGATTCACAGTACGGTACAACAACATCACCAGTATACAAAATCACCTATTCCAGAATAATTTTATTCCCACTCCAATCCATTGTAAATTTCCCTTACTCATTTCTTCATTCCACGTGTGCACTATAGACAACACTCAGATAGGTTTTTTTGTGTCCTAAGGATCAGTACATGTTTGATTCTATAGAGGCACACGAAACTATTGGCTTTAGTTTCCAAATTCTTCTTTGTAAGTATGACAATTTTTATTTCTCTGTTTTCATTTCACTACCTTTCCCCTAACCTGACAATTTTTCGTTTTGCTGAATGCTAAACCAAATACCCAGCAGCTCGTCGTTATCAATAGTTGAACACAAATCAAAGACCAATAAATAGAATCTAGAATATGCTTTGATAAACCATCACCCAGAATAATCAATCGAATGCTGAATGCATCCAAATCTGAACCGTCGTTCTTCTTCCTACTTTGTCCTTTGTATATGCTACTGGTGAGTTACATTCTTCTCACTGCTCTTTTATTTGTGCTTTGCGTTGCTTTGTATAATGTATCGGTGGCGATTTCCATCCGCCGCATCCCTGCCATGTCTTTGAAAAATGTTAGTAGTTCGTTAGGTTTGTTTCGACGGCGCGTGATGGTGGATCTATGTTGTGGCCTGTGAAAGGGAGACTTGTTTTGATTGTGAGTATGGTGGTTGACGAGAGGTGGTGTGTGGTGGACACCGCGGTGGTTATGGGTTTGAGGAATTTGGACACGGTTGTTCGGGTTGTGGATAGAGCCATTTTTGTGTGATACAGATCTTTGAATCGGAGAATGCAAAAGTTGGTGGAGAAAAAGTTGTTGGGTTTGCTTTTCCCTTGTGATTTGCTTTTACTGGTGTGAAATGTGGTAAGAAAAAATATTGTTATTTATTGTAATTTGAAAAATATTGCTATTTTTTTTTGTAATTTAAGATGGAAATTTGTATATTTGTGTAAAAAACCCTAATAAAATCCCTTTTCCAAAATCAGTTTCCCCAAAACAACCCGTGAACCTGTTCGAAACGAACCTTAGACGAGCAATTCTTGTCCAAAACGCAGAAAATCACAATTTATTTTAATCTCCAAATAAAATAGGATCGGAGTAAAAAAACCATAAAGATTTAGTCTCCAAATTTTAAAGAAGATAGGAAACTCCGAAAGCTTTAATCTTCATAAATAAATAAAAAATACTACGCACAAGCAAATGCTTTGCATATACAACTCATGGTTTGAATTGTAATTCATCCATGGCTCGTAACTTAACCGCATGTCTGTTATGGACTAATCATCACATAAAGTATATGCAGGTAAACAAGACTTCCCAAACTTTCATCTGATACCAATCAGTGGCAAAGTTGTCTGCTTTCTAAACATCATGATTGATCTGCCACATTTAATAATTTTATTTTTCAAAATATCACAATAAAATCAAAATTGTTAGTGAACCAAATAAAAAAGTAAGATAAAAAAGTATACACTTTCTCTGAAAAGGTCATAGCCTTATTATAATAAGGTTTTTTACACAAATATACAAATTTTCACCCTTAATTACATAAAAATAGCAATACTTTTCTAATTACAATGCATGGCAATATTTTTCCTAGCAAAATAGCAATGTATAAATACTTTATTCCAACTCTATTTACAGAAACTGAAACCCTTCTTGTTTTCTCTCTGTTTTTTCTCTCTCTAGCTCCTTACAGTTTTCTAATTCACTCTGCCTCCAATAACAAATCTACAACTATTGAAAATCGTTACTTTTCTGTTTCTATTTGTTTCTACACAGCGTACTCTGTTTTCGATCAAAAATTCTATAAAGCTGCTACCGTTTCGCGTCTGTTTCTGCTCTGTTTCGCGTCTGTTTCTGCTCTGTGTCGCAGCTGTTTCGCCTCTGTTTCTGATTGCTGTTACGAGTGCTGTACAATTTAAACATATCAAAATCGAAACTTTACAATAGATATGGCACAAATACAAATTCTACTAAAACATAGTGGAAGATGGGACAAATTCGACAATTATATTGATTTTGTTGTTGATGCAATCGCGATAAATCCAGATTCAAACTTTCAGATGCTTCGTGATACAGTTGCGAAGCAACTGAACATTGATCTGACGAGAAAAATTGATAAAATAAAGTATAAGGTAATGGAAAAAAGTCCGGGTTTAGAAATACACAATGACATGGGTGTTTTAGTGTATACAGGATTGAAAATAGAGAAAAAAGGAATAAAAATCTATCCACTTTGTATCACACTGGAAGATATTGTTGAGGATCAAGGGTTCTGGAGTGATAGACAAAGCATAAGGAGTCGTGATACAGTGGGAGACTGTGTTGATACTGACAGAAACAGTTCTAATATAAACACGAACATTGATGATACGCTTATCAGTAGTGCTGAAACGGTAGAACTACTGATTAAAGGAACTTCTGATGAGCACGAGGTAGAAGAAGTTGCAGTAATTACCAATAGCTTGCAAAACGAGATAGTAGAGGGCCAAGTGTACATTAACAAAAATACTGTAGTAATGGCCATGAAACGGTTTGCAATAAGGTTCAGTTTAAGGTTGAGAGATCAAGCGCAACAAGGTATTATATCTCAGTATTTTTATTTTGTATCAATTTATTTCACATTGTATCATTGTATCTGTTTCTGTGTAACTGTATCATAAGTACTCTAAGAAATGTTCTTGATATCAGTATTTTTGTTTTGTATCAATTTATTTCACATTGTATCTGTTTCTGTGTAACTGTATCATAAGTACTCTAAGAAATGTTCTTGATATCAGTATTTTTGTTTTGTATCAATTTATTTCACATTGTATCATTGTATCTGTTTCTGTGTAACTATATCATGAGTTTGTTTCATGAACAAACAGTTTCTATATTGTATCTGAAATGTGTATTTTGTTTCAAGCAATAACAATTTATATGTCAGATACAATGTGTGAATTATGTATCACATTGTATCTGATTTATAACTCTACCATCTCTGATTATATCTTACATGGCTGTTAGAAATTAAGTAAATTGTATTTGTATAATACTGTACAATTTTGTATCTGTTACTTAATTTCTGTAGCTTTCTGTATCATGTAACATTTTCTGTATCATACTGTATCTGCAGCTACTGCCTGATATGCAAAGGTGAAAATTGCAAATGGAAATTTAGGGCGTCAAGCTTGAATTCATCAAGTTTGTTCAAAGTTAGAGAATTCAACAATGAACACACATGTCCATACAAAGAAAGAGTTTATGGGCAAGCGCAGCTTACATCACGAATGATTGGTATGATTGTCAAGGACAGGGTTGATGACCCAAAGTCGACCTACAAGCCTAAAGAGATAATGGACGAAATGCAGAGGTGTTACGGTATACACATAGATTATATGAAGGTTTGAAGGGCAAAAGAAATGGCCATTGCAATGATACGAGGAGACCGAACTGAATCTTACAAGAAGCTGCCAAGTTACCTTTATATGTTAGAGCAAAGAAACCCAGGGTCAGTTGTTGCTTTACATGCAAGTGAGGACCATTTGTTCAAGTACGCTTTTGTTGCTTTGAATGCTTCAATAAAGGGATTTCAACATTGCAAACCAATCGTAGTTGTTGATGGTAGCTTCCTAAAAGCATCGCACAAAGGAACATTCATAGCAGCAAGTACATTAGATGCAGCAGGTAAATTGATTTCTAACAGTACCTGTTGTATCATACTGTTTCAACTGTTTGTGTCATAATATTTCAGCATCTCTCATTTGTTTCATACTGTTTCAGCTTTGTATCAGACTGTTTGAACTTTGTTATCAAGATTTTTAAGACCATATATTATCTGTTTCATCATCTTTTATCTGTATCAGACTGGTTCACTTTTGTATCAAACTATTTCCAGCTTTTGTATCAGGCTTTTTCAGACACATGGTTTATTTGTATCAGACTGCTTCAATTTTTGTATCACCTTTGTATCAAACCGTTTGAACTCTGCCACAGACTTTTTAAAGCCATCTATTTCTCTCTATTAAATCATGTTTTATCTGTATCACACTGTTTCACTTTGTATCAAAATATTTACAGATTTTTGCTATCAGTTTCTTTGAGGACTTTAAGCTTTCTATTTGAATCAGACTGTTACAATTTCTACTTGTGTGGCACTGTTTCAAATATTTATCTTACTGTTTCTGTCCATAGGTAGCATATTGCCGCTTGCATATGCAATTGTTGATTCAGAGAACGATGCCTCATGGCAATGGTTCTTTGAAAAGTTCAAATATGCTTACGGTGAGAGAGAAAACATGTGCGTTGTGTCAGACCGTAATGAAAGCATAATTAAGGCTACTACAATCATATATCCTCAGGTCCCACACTATGCATGCATATGGCACTTGTGGAACAACCTCAAGACTAAGTTCAAGAAATGTGAAGACAAGCTCCATGAAACATTCTTCAATATGGCAAAGGCATACACCATACAGGAATTTGACACATACATGAACAGTGTGGAAAAAATGGATAAACGTATCAAAGCATACTTGCTAAACGCTGGATACCAGAAATGGTCAAGGGCGCATTCAACAGTAAATAGGGGGTTTACAATGACATCAAACATTGCAGAATCTTTGAATGCAGTCAACAGGGATGCGCGTGATATGCCTGTAGTCGCATTTATGGAGTACATGCGCTCACTGATTGGAACTTGGACTGATGATAGCATAAAGAAATCACATGAGACATTCACATCTCTTGGATTCAAGTACAACAAAATATTGGATGGATACAGAAGCAAAGCTATGCAGCTAAAGGTAGAATAGAAACTGTTTCATTTCCACTGTATCTAAGTTGTTTCATCCTGTATCTTGCTTGTATTTTCTGTTTCAAAAATGTATCATCCTGTGTGTTGTAGATACATTCAACAGGAAATGAAGCAGCTATCTATGACGGTGAAAAAAAATTCATTGTTAATCTGAATGAACGGACATGCTGTTGTGGAAAATTTTAAATAGAAGAACTGCCCTGTGTGCATGCTTTGGCTATTCTAAAGTACAAAGGCCTGGAAGAAGAAGATTACAGCTGTAAGTACTACTCAACAAAGTCCCTGGTAAAGACATACGAGTTCCATGTTAATCCGATACCAGATGAAAGCAGATGGGAGATTCCAGCATTTGTTTCAGAAATTAAACTACTCCTGCCAGTTGCTAGACGGCCACCAGGAAGGCCAAAAACTACTAGATACAAACCACAATGGGAAGTACATGCAAAAGGGACAAAGATTACGTGTGCAAATTGTGGTCGCGAAGGACACAACAGAAAAACTTGCACACATCCTCCGAAGCCCAAATAGAACTTTTTTTAGTTCTTTCTTTGTCATTGAATCTGAAGTGTTAGAAGTGATACAGTTTGACAATTACTGCGTGAACTTTTAATAAATTTAGCTGTCTGTAGCAGAATGTTTCATGACTGTATGAAAACTGTTTCATGACTGTATGAAACTGTTTCACCTTTATGTTTTATTTTATTTTTTTCCAAATTGAATCTGAATGGTTAAAAGTGATACAGTTTCACAAGTGGTTGCTGAGATAGTCAAGATAATTTCAACTGTTTCTGTGTTAAGTTAGCTATGTGATACAGTTAATAATTGTGTCAAACTGTTTCATAGTTGTGTTTAACTGTTTCTTTGTTATTGAATCTGACTAGTTAGAAGTGATACAGTTTCACACGTGGTTGCTGAGGTAGTGAAGATAATTTCAACTGTTTTTATGTCAACTTAGCTATCTGATACAGTTAATAATTGTATGAAACTGTTTCACACTTAAAAAAGGGACAAAAATAAAAGAGAATTGCTGTAAAATTTAAACCTTCCGAAACTGTGATTACATAGATAGTGAGTACAACAAACAACATCTAGAACAAACAACATCCAGAACAAACAACATACTAAAGTAGAAACGGTTACTACTTCAAACATAAACATAGAAACATCACAAAAGAAAAAGAACTAATGGTTGGGATTGGCAACTCGTAAACGACGCTTTATGGCGCATTTTCTCTTAGCAAGACGCCCAGGATTTTCACATGCGCTCACTGCATCTAAATCAATCTTCCTTCTGCCATAATCCGAAAGCAGCGTTGCAAGACGGCCACGGTAAAGATCTATATCAAAATCAGACACACTTGTGATATCAGTCTCAGAAATAAAGTACTCCGCATACGCCATGACAAATATTCCACAATCCCTGAAACAGTGACAAAAATATGACAATACATACAATTAGTAATTCTGAAACAGATGTGATTCAGATATAGGGAAAAGAAAGGGAAAAGAAACATACAGGGAACCATGACTCTGTTGCGGAAGGTCTGGAACAAAGAAAAACTCTAAAGGATCATCTAGATCTGCATCAGCATATGCTTCACTCGTAAGAATATCAATGTCGGGCCTTGACTGGTAAAATTCGGTCAGTACAAGATACCGTGGCAACAACTCGGCAATCTTTTCAACAACTTCAACAACAGCTGCATTATGACGAGTACCCCCACCACTCATTGAATCGTATATCCCAATGGACCTATCCTTGAATTATACTACACCCAACACCCAATGACAGAGAGACTTTATGTTAATCGGGAGCAGAACATAGTCAACCTTTACCCAAGGCACATTTCCAAGGATCTTGCAGCCTCTAATGTAGCCAGCAACAGAATCAACATCAGAAAGCATTGAAACATCCTTGCCACTATTCACATACTTGTCATAGACAATCTCGATCATCGTTTTAAACCAACAATCAGTAGTAGTGAAGGATAATTCAGTCTTCGGTCGATACTTTCCTTGCTTACGCAAGTAGTAGAAAACAACATAGACATGCTGTAACATTGAAAAAAATATTAATGATATAAATAGATGATACATTACAGAAACAATGAAGAAACAAACAAAATTACAGTTACAGATACACCGAGAAAGAAAAAGAAACAGTATAGGGGCATATGCACACACACAAATATAAAAGAAACGATAACACACCCTCACACAGTAGAAGAAACAGAAAAGATACAGTAAAGATACAAAACACACAAAGACTAAAAAGAAAAACAAAATAAACTTACTGAATCCTGCAATGCATGACCACCATGCAACAGAATATAGAACCACATTCGAGTTGACACAGTTTCGACTCCGAATTGAAACTCATATGGAAGTATATTGTCAGTTTTGGAATAGGCACAAATCCTAAAAATAAAAACCAAAACAAAAATGAATTAAAAAAATATCAACATGATAAATGATACAATAAACAAGCGTTGAAGGGGAACAAACCTTCCTTTTTTCCGCTTAGCAAGATCATCAACAAATGATACAAACCGATTTAATAATTCTTCATCAACATCCTCTGTGACGGGAACACAAAATGGATGCCTTTGCAACATCAATGGTTTGGGCGAAACATAATTGGCACTAGCACCAGAAGCAAACTCACGCAGAAAAGGTGAAACATCATATTTACCAGGACGCTTCACCCTTACCAACGCCTGTGATGGTGTACTAGTATCCGCACGTGGGCTCGCATCCTTGTTCTCACGGTCACTAACCAACATAATATCAGAATCATCAGCATCGTGCTCAATGAGCTCTTCATCAGCAACAGTATCATGAGACATTTCAGCAACCCGAGCACCATGCTCTGCAGCAACAGTATCAGAAGCATCTTCAGCAACACTGGGACTAGGATCTGCAGCAACAGTATCAGCATGCATTTCAGCAACCCTAGCACCATGCTCTGCAGCAACAGTATCATAAGCATCTTCAGCAACAGCGGCAGCAGCATCTGCTTCAACAATATCAGTGGCTGCTTCAGAAACAGTGGCACCAGGTTGTCCAACAACAGGGTTGATTTTAAATTGTTTCTTCACATTCTTAATGGTGTCGGCAATGTTACGGTCCATCTCTGCAAACTGCTCGGTCGTCCAATTATTAAAGAAATCATCTGATATAAAAGAAGGTCCGGCAATATCTTTCTTAGAAAATGAAGCACCATCAACAGAATAACCTTTAATAAACTAATACAAATTAACGTTAGAAACAATGTACAAATATATAATACAGTTTACAAACAAGGGAGAAACAAAAGGCTTAAATAACATAGAGAAAAAAAAAGGTAAATGTGTGCACCTCATCAGGTTTAGGAGTCTTTAGAAAATCTTGGCTGAAATTCAAACCAAGGTCGAAGTTTGGGAATTGCAATGAAGGGGTCAAAGGAACCTTGGTTGAAACTGTTGCAGCCACTGGAACACGTTCTCTAATAACAACTTTTTCAACATGACTGCCACCACCATCAGCAGACAACACAGTAACATCTTTTCCGCTGCCGCTTGCTACATTAGTCGCTCCACCAGTAGCACATGGCTAAAAAAATAAAACGAAAAATAATTGGTAGATGTACAAATTCATTGGCTTGTTAAACTGTTTCGAGTTGAAACTATCTGTAGCTGTTTGTATCTAAAAGTATCTAGTTGTTTCAACATAAATGAAATAAGCTACATACCGTAACATTAGCCGTACCAACATTTAAACTGTCTGTATCACCAACATCGGATTGAAACTTTTCTGTAGCATCAACATCATCAGAATTGAGCTTCTCTGTATCACCACTAGCAGGTGGTGTCCGTGGTGAACCTTGACGATTATCTGCACCACTTTGAGTACCCTGTATTAAAAAAAAAAGGTAATTGAAACGAACATTACATCGACAAGAAACAATAAACAGTTTCTTCAACAATTAATACCTGTCCTTGCGCAAGTAGCTTAATTGCATCAACAACTTTTCTAAGCTCCTCACCAAAGAATTCCTTGACATTATTAAACTGATCATCAACCTTCAAAAGAAACAAAGGAAAAACAATATGACAATAATTCTAACTGTTTAAATAAAGTAAAAACACATAAACACAAATAATCCTCACATGACCCTTTAATAACTCCAAATCATTGCTAAGCTGAAACAAAAAACAAAAACTGTATCAGAATGTGCCAAAAAACAGTATCACAAATATTCAAGTGACTGAATGACTCAATATTAAAAACTAAACATACCTTCTCAACTGAGTGAGTCAATATGTCAATCTTAGCATCATTTTCAAACAGCGTCGCAGGTTTCGACTGTGCCTGCTTTGCAACAGTTTCAGAAGGAATGTCGACAAAAGCGGCAGAAGAGGAGGGACCAGACGCTACATGGTGGAGAAAAATATCATCCTCACTAGAATCTTGCATAGCATCCGCAACAGGTGCGACCGTATCATCCATCAACTCCAATCTGGCCAACTCAGCAACAGTTGGCTGCATAGGCCGGAAAACAAGCTGCACCATACATAACAGTACACAAATCAATGAAAACAGATACAAAAATATGCAAAACAGAAGCATGAAGAATGAAACAGATACAATAGAAATGAAAACAGATACAAAACAATGAAAGTATACCTTGTTGACTGGGTCCTCTAAAATCTTACAAATTGTCTTATACTTTGAAAGACTACTCGTCACTTTCCAGTTCAAGATACGAGGACTTCGACTCCTAACGCGCATAGCTACTGATGACGGAATGTTTGTCCAACACTCATAAAACCATACTTGCAACGCAGAAGCCAAACCTACCACCCGAAAATATTTACTAGTAGTTTTAACCTTCTTGTGAATACTATCAAACAATTCTTAGAACGAATCAATACCCCATGGATAGTCATTGTAAAGACCAGACTCAACCAAATCAAAGTATTTCTTAGATACAGTTTGAACATCAGATACCGACATCACAAAATTCACAATAACATATAGAACTGCAATCTTAACAGCATCCTCATCACCAATCCACTTCCGTTGAATAAAAGCATTCTTAATATCTACATGAAACACCTTCTCCACAGTCGGGAAGTAACTACTCATCAACTGATTTGGACCACTCGTATCAAGAGAACTTAGAGTATCGCCAGAGCACTTTAAACCAGACACAACTGCAAACTCACGCAATCCAAATTGCAAACGTGAACCATTCACACAAACCTCAAACGTACAAGGCGTGGAGGACGCAATCTCACGCACCAGCAAAGACCGAAGCAACTGATTTTGAACTGGCAAACTTTCTAACTGTAACAAATAACCAAAACAGGTCTTTTTGAACATTCCCAACTGCACAGGGCTTAACACATCCTTCAAATGCGTTCCAATATCACCATCTGTAATTAGACGTAGATGAAACTCTTTCCAATTAAAATTCTGGGGAATATAAAACGATACAGCCTATAAAGGAAAAAACAAACTCAGTTAAAAAACAGTAAGTACAATACAGAAACATTAAAAATCAATGCAGAAACAAGAAAAGACACAATAAAAAACACTACAGCACACAATAAGCAAAAGTAACATACAATGATACAATCAACAAACAAGAAAAGACAGAAACAGTAAAAAAACATACAGAACCAGTACAAAAACAACAGCACCAGTAAATAAACTACAGCAACAGGAAAATGGAAGTCAAAAACAGTAAAAGACACAGATACAGGAACAACGAAAAGCCTACCGAACCAGTAAAAAAAGCTACAGCAACAATAAATAAACTACAGCAACAGTAAAATGCAATTCAGAAACAGTAAAAGACACAGATACAACAATATATGCTAAAGAACAACGAAAAGCCTACCAAAGCAGTACAACACAGTAAAAGGCACAGATACAGTAAATATGCTAAAGAAACAATAAATACACTAAACAAATACTAAATGCACTAAACAAACAAGTAAAAAACTACAGAAACGGTAATAATAACATACAGAAACAATAAAACACACAGCAGAAACAGAAAATCCTTTTTGGCTATCAATCTGGGATGCTTCAGGAAAAGATTTTTCAGGTAATTAATGAATTATTATCAGCGCTTAAATACACTAAACAAATACTAAATGCACTAAACAAACAAGTAAAAAACTACAGAAACAGTAATAATAACATACAGAAACAATAAAACACAAAGCAGAAACAGAAAAAACAACAGAAACAATGAATACACTGAAGAAACACTAAATTACAAAAAATGCAACAACAAACAACAAATTAATAATTTGATACAGAAAACAGAAATAGAAATAAAATTACCTGTAATGCCACATCAGCCAACACAGAAATCCGACTTTTCTTCAACGGTCGAGCATCTTCTTCAAAATCATCATCAGCATCAACCAAAACTTTAGCTTTACCTTTACCCGTAGCAGGAGAGGCAGACGACCGCATCACACGCTTCAATTGTTCCGGGGTTTCATTCGACTTAAAAACAGGAACTTTTACCTTTAAAACTGATTTCGACCCAATTTTATTTACATTTGTATCATGTTTCATTTTACTCCTAAGTTCCCTAGAACTAGAAGACGAACTAGAATTAGACATTGAAATGAAACCCTAAAAAATCAAACCCTAAAAAATGGAAAAAAACTCGAAATTTAAACACTGAAAATCAGTTACGAAATGCTTCACAAACAGATATGATAGTGGAGAAAGTGGGGAAGAAAATGGGAGAGAAAAAGTAGGGAGAAACGGTTGAGAAACACGGATGATACAAAGGCAGAGGAATAGAAACAACGCTGAAACAGTTGAAAAACGGGAAAACTGAGAAAATAAGGAAAAAACAATATATTAGCACAAATTTTGTCAAAATTACAAAAACGCCCCCAAACAGTACCAAAATAAAGAAATAAATAAAACTAGCAATAGTTTTTGACATAAAATGCTATATTTGTAATTAGCTTGCGTTTTTCTCTATTTAGGGTTATTTTGCTAAAATGTTGTTATGTTTGGTAATTAAGTGCTAAAACTTGTACTTTTATGTAAAAATTCCTTATAATAACTTCTCCATTTCGAAGAAGTCTGAGTGCCATCTTTCTATTGTTCTTTGAGTTTTGGCCTTTAACTTTATTTCACCAAGCATCATGCATATTTATTAATCAGCCGAACACAACATAAATAAAACGCATGAGTTTCTCAAATTTGTTTCTTGTGAACGATGTCAGATCAATAAATCCATAAAATGTTAAAGTATTAAGTTTCGTAAGATTGTAAGATATTCTATATTCAAAATATATAATATGTAAAGAAATATAAAAAATTAAAAGAAGGAGACTGCGATGAACAAAGATTGAGCTCACTGACTTCATAGTGTTTCCTTAACGAACTTAATCTCACGAGTATTTGAAGCTGCAGATTATTTCCTCATATAATAGAACGGATTTATTGTCATCGGTATAGTGGTACCTTAATCGCCGGTATGCTAGCGAGTTACGCGACGACAACAAATCACACGACACTAACACTTTCTTTTGTTAGAAAAAAATGCAAAGGCGATGGAAGAAAGTGTGTCAAAATTTTCATATCAACAAATGTGTTTTAAAATGTGAGGGAAGTCATTATAAGTACTTTGTGGTAAAAAAAGATGCTATGTCTTTTCTATAAAAGAGTGTGAGAAAACCATTTCCCATTCATACAGTAAAACTTTAGTCACGTAGCCTATTTTGACCGCGTTAAATGAATACTAGCCAGCGATGCAAAACTGTTTGAAGACTAGCCACCTCCGGACAAGCCCCAGTATTTTGAATGTTCAAAGCCCAAGTATTTTGTTATGGGACTTTGTAGAAAGCTTCAGTCCCATAACAAAATGCTGGGGCTGTGAACAAAGCTTTAGTCCCATAACAAAATGTTGGGGCTGTGAACAAGTATGGGACTGAAGCTTTATATATAAAGTCTCATAACAAAATAATGGGTTGGGACCTTTGTTATGGGATAAATCTCATTATTTTGTTATGGGATTATTTTGTTATGGGACTTCTTCAGTCCCATAACAAAATACTTGGGCTTTGAATTTTGTTATGGGACTAGTTTGGGGTGTTTTTCCAACGCTAAGGGAGCTTAAATGTGCGCGCGAATTTTTAACTAGTCTTCAATGAATTTTGAAATAGTGGATAGTCCCCAATAAACGCGTCCAAAAATGGCTACTGATCAAAATTACCATCCAAAAAAATCAATGGTGTTTGCACATCCAATAGATATTTCTGGCTCTGACATCACATTTTTTTGGGAAAAGTGCACGAACGGCCACTTTTGCCACTGGTCTTTGGACACAGGCCACTAATACCAAAATATTTAGTTTGTGGCTACTTTTGCTTAAAGAGATGAACTTCAGTCCAGAGGCCGGATTGAAGTTCAGTCCTTAAATATTGAACTTCAATCCAGGGCCATATGGACTGAAGTTCAGTCCAGTCCTTAAGATGAAACTTCAGTCCAGGGCCATATGGACTGAAGTTCAATCCTTAAAGATGGAACTTCAGTCCATGGCCATATGGACTGAAGTTCAGTCCTTAAAGATGGAACTTCAGTCCAGGGGCCGTATGGACTGAACTTCAGTCAATTATCAGAATTTAAGTCAATATTTATTTAGTAAAGACCCAAAAGTGGCCTCTAGTGTAAGACCAAAGAAAATAGTGGCCTCAAACCAAATACCAGTGTTAAAAGTGGCTGCTGGGTGAAATTTTTACCCTTTTTTACCCCATTTGATTATTTTTTGTTTTTTAGCCCCCAGACGCACCGTGAAAATTTGCTAACAAGCGCCAATCTTTAGTTTAAAATCCTGACGATCACCAGGACCCGTCAAGAATTTTGTTGTTGAAATTCTGGCAAGAAATTAAACTAAAGAAAAATGAAATACTTATGAAACTTTAGATTTTAAATATATCATAACATTTATATGTCAGTCTAGGACCTTTGAAACTTCTAATTTAAATATTAAATAACATTGGTCGTATTATTATAACTTATGTTAAGAAAGTTACAAGTTAGATAAATTATTTTCAAATATATAAATATATCTCTTTTAAAACTGGCAAATAAAATAATAGTGCCATGTAAATTAAAATAGAAATAGATATTCACTTATTAAAATAACAATTTGACGTAGTTTATTGTTTGATAGATTTATTAATACTACTCACTATTTAATACAGAAGTACAAAGACATGACCGGCTAGTCGCCGTAAGTACTAGGTTCCTATGGTAAATGTCCAAAAGGAAAAAATGAAATTGAGTAACAATGATTTCGGAAAAGCTTGTCTTCTTCCAAGCAAAAGAAAGATGGAACGATATTCTTGATTCCGTCATTAATTACATACTTGTTGCACTTCACATTCTAATGGTAATCTAATACTCTACTATAGTAATTTATTTCTCATTTAGTCGTGACTTCGTAAGAGACTTTAATTTCAGCAATGTAAAAATCTAGAGGTTGCAACGTCTTTATTCTAAAAATTTGACAAACTAGAAAAAATATAGGACAAAACTGGTGGGAAGATAAATGTACGAAAAATATATTATATTCTTTGCTGAAACATACACGTTGCCAAGATTTCCTACTATAACCTGGAAATTAATTTGGATTACCTAATAATAGGACGTTGCTTTTGCCGTGCATGATATGGACGTCCCTCATAAGAACCCCAGCTGAAATAATTAATACTAATAAATTACAAATCAAAGTTATATATACATTTCTTTGCGGGTAATATTCCCAGCTCTAACCTTTGGAGTTCTTTATATGTGGAGTACTATTTTCCAGAGTTAAGTAGAACGCGCAATAGTCTGCAGTGATGGCCGCGGAAAACGATGGACGCATAGAGGAGTTTGCTTCCAAAATTCCAGAGATTAAGTTCTCCAAATTGTTCATAAATGGAGAATTTGTTGATTCTCTGTCTGGTTTGTTCACTTATTCTTTTTTTTTTTTTTTCATATGGAGAGATATTGCCTCTTCCCCTAGAGTCTGATCCAAAGGATCATGCTTCAAAGTTCATCTTTAAAACCATCTTTTTTCCGGTTCCAGCTTGTTTAATTAGTAAAACTTTCATATTTGAAAGGATCTTTTTTTGTTGGTCTCCAAATGCTGAATTGTGTCTCATCTATATGCTTCAATTGTTAAAAGAAAACAATTTTCATTACTCCATTTAGCTATATCTTCAACATATGTCTTCACGGGTGAGGCTTGCTCTTTTTCTTAACGGAAAAGGGTCAAATATACCCCTGTACAATTTTTTATTGAATAGGATCAGCTTCCGTTTGAGTATCCGAATAAAAGAGCCACTACCGTCCAAATTTGGGTCAAAATTGTCCCTCTGTCTAACGGAAGACACACGTGGCCATCCAGCTCATATAAAGCGACCCCACTTTCATTCCCCAAACAATTACACACGTTTTAATCCATATTTTAACCCGACCCAAATCCCATCCGTTGATATTGGAGTTGGCATGAAAGAAAAAGGACTGCCTTGGCTGCTTTGACTCAATTGAGGTGCTGAGTCACTAATGTGTTCATATTGTGGACTGCCTTGGCTACTAGCCTGCTGCTTTCCTGAAGAGTCCTTCTTTCCCATACTTGCTTTCCTGTAAAGGGGTGTAACAATATCAGCGGGTGGGATTTGGGTCGGGTTAAAATGTGGGTTAAAACGTGTGTAATGGTTGGGGGAATGAAAAGTGGGGTCGCTTTATATGAGTTGGATGGCCACGTGTGCCTTCCGTTAGACAGAGGGGCAATTTTGACCCAAACTTGGACGGCAGTGACTTTTTTATTCGGATACTCAAACGGGGGCTGATCCTATTATAAAAAAGGGAAATTTTCAAAAATAGGCAGCCCACTACCCAAAATTACAAACAGGAGGCCATATTTTTTTTTTCATGCATAGCACCCACCCCTAAAATTACAAATTTTAGCACTCCTTCATAAAAAACACCCTAGCTATCAAATTTTGCCCTCCCCAGCCACTAAGCCACCGGCACACACCTTCCCCCGCCAATGGTGTCATTACTTTTTTGTATTTTACTGAATTTATGTTGTTTATTGCGTCTAAATCATTGCTTTGGACAAGTTTATACACACAAATCTCCCTCTAAAAATTAAATTATACATGAATATACATATATAAATATGTAGCAATGAGAGAAATACAAAAATATACACAAAAAAAGTAAAAAAATCATATAAACATCCTTAATATACAGATTTATTCACTCGCATATACACATTTATACAAATGTATACAATTTTATACATTGTATAAATTTGTATAAACTTGCGGCGACTGCTACTTCGGGAAAAGGGTGACAGCTCGGGTAAGATTCGAAAATATAGGCCATTTTTGGTAATTTTCGTCTTTTGCTTGTCTTTTATTGTAATTATCCCTATAAAAAATTGTACAGGGTATATTTGACCCTTTTCCGTTTTCTTAATTAGGCCAAGCTCCTCAAAGTTTATTTTGAGCGTCGGATGGTGGTGAGAGTTAGAACTCAATATCTAGCTATGTTTTGATATCATGTTGTATGATTATCTTATAAAAGGTTTAAACAGTTAGAAATAATACAACTTGAAAATTAATTGATGTCTTCAACACAGACCTGTATATTCAAACAGAACTTGAAATCCGTATGTAAATACGTATGCATAGCTACGTATTAAAAAGGTAGTGACATGAGTCGGTGATCGATGTAGTTAGCATTCTTTCTTATTGGAAGAGCTACGACAGATATATATTTGAAGTAAGCTTTTGAGTAACGAACTGTAATGAACAGGAAAAACATTAGAGACAATAGATCCAAGAACAGGAGAAGTGGTAGCAAAGGTGGCTGAAGGTGACAAAGAAGATGTTGATTTAGCTGTCAAGGCAGCTCGAGAGGCCTTCGATAATGGTCCTTGGCCTCGTTTTCCTGGCGCTGTACGCTTTCTCTTCTTTTTACTTTTCTCATTGCTCCTTTTGCAACAATCTTTAGTTCAGTATTACAGTACTATAATATTGTTTTCATAGATATTATGTAGAGAAGTAAATTAAAGATCTCACAACTAAACAATCCCAAGTTATTTGTTCTTTTCCTTTTTATCTCCATTTGGTTTCATCTAGTAGTGCTCCTCTGAATACATCTACATGCTCATAGTGTTCTATAAACGCTAAAAGGGAGTCAGATTACTTGAAGTAGCATAATATGCTAAGCTAGCGTTATGACTCAGATTTGGTTGAAACTTGAAAATTTTAGTTTTTTTAGAGTTAGAGTTGAAAATAAATAGTTTTTGAAACTTGAAGTTGTATTTAGACATATATTTTGTCATCGGGACAAAGTTCTTTCCCAAATCTCCCAGAAACGGGTTTCAACCAGCTTTTGGGAATTTGAAGTTTTGATTTCAAATTTTATATAAATCCTATAAACAAATAAATATTTCAATATTATTTGAAATATAACCCCCAAGTTTTATAAACAAAACATAGATCGACAGATTTTCAAAACTACTAGTAATTATTTAAAGAACATAGTTAGGAATTAGGATTACTCACGTCCTCTTTTTGCAATAATTAGTTTTTCAAAAAAGGCATTTTTTGTAACATAAAAAGATAGATAAACAAAATTTTATCTCACCATGCCCGCTATGTAATAAGAATACTTATAACTTCCTGAAGTTACTGACACCATATTCTAACTAAATACTATTAAAAAAGATATATCGTTGTAAATAATGAGATATCAATGGCTAGATAGAACCATATCTGCTGGGGATTTTATGTGATGGTTTAACTTTTGTGAAAAGAAAAATAATTGAATAACTCTAGTGTTGATGTTGATTCGATGTTAAACTGTTGCTACCTATTTCTCCACGTATGAAGTTAGCTTGACTTAACCCCAAGGATTAATTACTTTAATGCATAGGCCCGTTTCTACTAAGAGTTCTTGTTGGAGCCATCCAACACGTAGCAAAGTCGAGCTAGCTTTGAGGAATACTCCTATCTTGTATGTTTTCATGTATTTCCAGTTTATTATCTAACAAGAGTGTGTCCAGTTTAGCTAAGCTCTGCCGTGGGGGATTCTTGTGGGATAGCCTAAAATAGAAAAACTAGGCATCACTTACCTATCAATTCGGATTTTAGCTTATCGGTATTGAATAATCCATATAAGTAGTACTATAAGATTAGAATGAAAAATTTAAATGATCGTTTTTCTCTTGGTTTCTTTTTCTTGTTTTTGTATTGTCCTATATATGCAATGTCTATATTAACGATTATTTACATATATGACACACTATATATTATTAAAGGCCAAAAAAGACCTAGGAGAAGGATTGCATAGAATAATGACTAATAAGATAAATTGATTTAGTTAATATACACTGAAAGCATAAACAGTTTTTATACTTATATATCAGGGTATATATTAACTTGTCATATTCATAACAAGTAACTAGTATAGTAATTAATTGTCTTAATTTCGAGGATATTTATTTCACTTTATGAACTGTTACATGTAAGATCTGATAATGTGATTTTTTTTTTTTTTTTTTACATTATCATTCATAGAAGTTAAACTCCTACAATAAATAAATTGTTGTTATATCTGGTAATCAGGAGAGGAGAAGGATATTGTTAAAGCTCGCAGACTTAGTGGAAGAAAACGTAGAAGAAATAGCGGCACTAGACTGTGTTAATGCAGGGAAACTGTTCCACTTGGGAAAGATAATAGACATTCCAGCAGCTGCAGAGACCATGCGTTACTATGCAGGGGCTGCAGATAAGATCCATGGTGAGACTGTCAAAATGTCAAGGGAACTTCAAGGTTACACACTGCGTGAGCCCATTGGTGTTGTTGGGATTATCATTCCATGGAACTTTCCCTCCAACTTGCTCTTCCTCAAGATTAGCCCTGCTTTAGCTGCTGGCTGCACTATTGTTGTCAAGCCTGCTGAACAAACTCCCCTTTCTGCTCTTTTCTATGCCCATTTAGCTAAGAAGGTAAAAGCTTCGTTTCCATTTTGCAGCTTCATGAACTTCTAGTGTTAGTGATTAGACTGTAACGGGCTTAACTGGAATGACATTTATACACATGATTCATATCGTGTTGGATCGTCAAATTAGTTACTCCATAATTTTCCTTTATCCTTTTTCTCTTTAATTAGAATGAGTTAATTCATATATGGTGGCTATACCCTTGACAATATATGTTCATTAGGCTGGTATTCCTGATGGGGTGCTCAATATTGTAACTGGATATGGACCAACAGCTGGAGCGGCCGTTGCTTCTCATATGGACATTGACAAAGTAAGCTTTCATTTAAATATATGAGTATCATTTATATTAGTGCTAAAAACAGTGGCATGAGTGTTAGTCTAGCTTAATTTTTATGTTCGTGTTTGTTAGGTAAGTTTTACAGGATCCACAGAAGTTGGAAGACTAGTAATGCAGGCAGCAGCAACGAGCAACTTGAAACATGTTTCGCTTGAACTAGGAGGGAAGAACCCTCTCATTGTGTTTGATGATGCAGACATTGAAACTGCCACTGAACTTGCTTTGTTTGCGGGCCTCTATAACAAGGTGAATGTTCAGATATATAGATCATATTCACAAATATGTTAGTACTTGGAAACAAAGAGTAAGAAGGCCCGACTTAGAAAATTTGAGGATTTGGGTGATTGCATATGCAGGGTGAAGTTTGTGTGGCAAGTTCACGTATCTTCGTCCAGGAAACCATTTATAATGAATTTGCTAACAAATTGGCGGAGAAGGCCAATGTCAGGGTTGTTGGTGATCCTTTTGATCCTGCTACCCATCAAGGACCCCAGGTATACACATAAATGTTACTGTTATTAATCCACAGCCCCTTATCAAAGAGCTTAAACAAGCAGAAATGAAGAAATAAACTAACCCCTTCCAATTCAAAGTTCTCTATTTCAACGAAAAAGTACAATTACTCCTAACAAAGATTTGTTTGTGAATTCACTGATTGAGCTTATTAGTATTTTGTGTCCTAAAGATGGTACATATAGGTTCAATTATCAGATGATATCTCAAATCCTATCTTCTGATGCCACCAGCACCCAAAAAGAAATTTCTTAAAAAAAAAAAAAAAAAGGGAGTAATATAGTGAATATTTAATAGGAAATACTACTATCTAAATTGAGGGGCTTTGATTTCTTTTTTAACAATTGACATTGTATTAATTAAAACTACCTTTTTTTTTTTTTTTTTTGTTTTCACATCATAGGTGGATAAAAACCAGTTTGACAAGATATTGGCTTACATAGAGCATGGAAAGAAAGAAGGAGCTACATTGTTGGCAGGCGGGAAAGCTTGTGGCCATAAAGGATACTATATCGAGCCAACTATCTTCTCAGATGTGCAGGTTTAATTTGCTTTACCAAAACTAACATTTGAAAAGCAATAGTGCACTATAACACCCCCTCCTCCCTCCAATAAACGAGTAACATAGACTCTTTTTCTGGCAGGATGATATGATCATCGCAAAAGATGAAATATTTGGCCCTGTTATTTCACTCTTCAAGTTCAAGTAAGCTTGTCAACTATAATCTTGACTCTGTCATTTCTTTCAATAATTGATTTTGAAATGTTAGCATAATTACATTGGATCGTTGTGCTCTGCATTATTTTAATAATGTATACCTCTAAGAGGTCTTGTTCCTTTTTTTCCTCCTATTATAGGAGTGTAGAAGAGGCTATAAAGAGAGCTAATGCCACGAGATATGGTCTAGCAGCAGGGATCGTAACAAAGGACTTGAACACGGCTAACACTGTGTCGAGATCGATTAAGGCTGGTGCAATTTGGATAAATTGCTACCATGCTTTTGACAATGATTGCCCTTTTGGCGGATATAAAATGAGTGGATTTGGAAGAGATTTTGGAATGGAAGCCCTGTATGAATATCTTCAAGTCAAAGCTGTTGTCACTCCTTTATATAATTCTCCTTGGCTTTAAATTCGCATCTTGAATAGCTAGGCAGATGAACTTTCTCCCCTAGTTGTTTGTTGTCTTTTAATTTGCTGTATATGCAAGAGTCCTTTGTGTTATCCTCCTAGCATAATAAACTCTATGTTTCATTCCCCTAATTCTTTCTTCTTTCTTCTTCTTCTTCTTCTTCTTCAATTAGAAATGATGCCGGCATGTTAGAGATTTTAATAGGCACAATAAATGTTTTACCCATCCATCTTTAACCCAAATTCCTCAGACACACTTTTTCTTTACGGGTGTACTTTTACACACTAAAGTTTCATAAAGTGTAACTTTTATACACGGTTTTGACCTAGATTCAAGAGTGAGTGAAACAACAGCAGTAGGCGCGTGAAACCTCATTGATATCTCATTTCAGTTACATCTAACAGTCCAAATACAAAAAATTAATAGTTGATTCTCCCTTTTTTAAAATTAAATTGGGTCGTCTTCTTCCTCTTACCATTTCAAACTCGAATTTTACACCTTCCATTACCGAAATTTGAGCTTAGTTGAAGTTATTGTCCAAATCTTGCTACATTTTCCTTATATCATTTCCTCTTCTCTTTAATTTCTTGAATCTTTTCAACGTTTATTTCTTATAATTATGCACTAAATTTGAATTTTAGGTTTCCAAAAAGAATCAAAAATTTTGTGAATTTTTGCCGCTGCGGTTATGAAGTTGTTTTAACAACGGCAAGGACTAACAAAAAACCCTAAATTGCCACAGCAGAATATGAAGGGTTGTTTTTAGGGTTCTTTGATTATGTTAAAGGGTAGGGAGTTAAATAATGGTCGGGTTGGGAGTTAAAAGTTAAAAAACCTGATGGGTCGGGTTGTTGTTTGAATATTAAACGTGCGTATTTACACAACTTATTTTTTAAAGAGGTTTGGTCAAAACCGTGTGTAATAGTTACATCTTATGAAACTTTAGTGTGTGAAAGTACACCCATGAAGAATAAGTGTGTAATGGGAATTTGGGTTAAAAATGGATGAGTAAAACATGTATTCTGCCATTTTAATATTATGTTTCTGTAAAAGATTTATAATATAAACCAATATGATTGAATAAGTCAAGAATAGCATAAAAACAGGACTAACAAATACTCCCTCTGTCCCAATTTATGTGTCACACTTTTCTTTTTGGTCTGTCCCATAAAGAATGTCACATTTCTTTATTTGTCAACTATTTAATGCTCTATATCTATTTTATCCTTATTGGACCCTACTTACTTTAAAAACAACCAACAACTTTTTGATTACTCAAATCTTCTCTATCTTACTTTTTGAAGGGTACATTTGAACATTTCCAAAGTCAACTTCTATTTCTTAAACTCTGTGCCAAGTCAAACACCGCCACATAAATTGGGACGGATGGAATATAGAGTATGAAATAGCTTTGTGTATGTCAAGTGCACATGTGATTGGTGCTCCTCTTTGGAAGGACTGGCCCTTCTTATAGGAAAGAAGACCTAGGTCTTCACTATTCCAAGGTCTACTTGGAGTCCCCAAATGATGATAGAGACATGGGTAGTCTGGGAAAATCATGGAGCCAAATATCTTGCAAGCGTGATTGAGGGTCTAGCTATACCTTTTAATTTGGTTTGAAGATGATTTGTGAGTTAAGTCGTAAGCTAGACATAGACACGCAAACTACTTGTGCAATGGCTCAGGAACTCCCTTGTCCAGTTGGACAACCATATTACCACGGTGGCTCCAGACTGTGTAGGCAACAGAGGCCTGATTGTTGAGGCCTTCCGAGTTGGCTCGTCTAATAGGAATAGGCATGAGCTTGTATAAGAGTTGGTTCGAGTAGCTCCTGGCAGGAATATAACGTGCTAAATATTGTAACTACACAAGCCATGTAGCCTAGTGGTGGAATTAGAATTTTTACTAAAGAATATCAAAATATAAACAAGTCAAGATACGGAAAAACTAAAGAAACTCAACATATACATATATATATATATATATATATATATATATATATATATATATATATATATATATATATATATATATTGTAAAAGAAATTGACTCATCTACACATTATATTTTTTTCGCCAAGAGTTATCATATGATACCCTTTAACAAAAGGTAGGTTCCCCATCTAACCAGGATGGTACAAATAATTGGAGTCCTTTTCCTTGAACTTACCTACTCCAAATCTCATCAAGTTTTTTTCTCTAGCAAATAGTAGGTATTAAGGCAGTAGTTCTCTGGTTTTCCATTTTCTATTGGACCTAAAATGAAAAAAAAAAATTATAAAAAATAAAGGAGTGCACTATGGTGGTAGGAACAGGTGCTCTAGTTAAAACACATGTTATTACTATAACAAACGGAAGGTTGGTAAGATTTTTTAAATTGTAAAGTAGTCGATGATCATGTTAGGTTACTTGGCTATTTGGCATCAAGATCCAACAGGAAAGCTTGTGATTGTAATATTTGTAGTATTTTGTATTGGAGCATTATGTATTTATTTTGTATAGATTTATAGTTTTAGTTTTAAAGTTGTAAGCCAGAAGTGGCTATTTAGCTAAAGTGTAACATTGTAATATTGGAAAGGGTATTTTGACCCAGAGTATAAATAGAGATGGGCCAGAGCGTTTCAGCCTGTCCAAGATATTTTTTCAATTCATTTCCTCCTCATGATTTATCTCTCTCTCTTCAACTTCTCTCTTATACCCTAGTTCAGTTTCTTCAAATTTCGATTAATCAATGATTTTTTCGTGGTATCAAAGCATGGAATCATATAGATCCATATCTTCTAAGTCGACGATGTTACCCACAACTTGTTTTGAGCATTTTTTGCCGATAATTTCTCTGACCGTTCGTATTCTGGCGATATTTCATTATTTTCCGGTGAATCTAGCGGCGGTTTTGTGTTCTTTTTGGTTTTCACGGCAGAGTATCATTTGTTTCTCGAATGTAGGTGTTTTACGACGGCGCCGGTGGTGTTTCCGGTGATCGTTTTCTAGGATTTTTCTATGATCAAGGTCGTGACTCCTTCTGGTAGCGAAGGAGACCTTTCTTTACATACTGTATATTGTTTGCATTTGTAACCCTAGATTTCAGTAGTGAATCGGTACGGGTTCTTATTCTACAAACATGAATATTGGTTTGATAAAATTGTATCTTCAAATCCTCTCTGTATCCATTCATTCGATGTTCTTGGTAGTTCTTTGGTACACGTTCCCTTTACTGGTGTTGGTTTTGGAGGTTGGAATCTTCAAATCCTCTCTTTAACACATGCATGGGGATCGTATTTTTCTTATGCTATATTCCGCTTATTGGGATGATAAGTTTGGCAATATATGTATGTCCAGTGTTCTAACAACTAAAAAAAGTAAGGCAAATTACCCTCAATGTCATTCTAGCTAACTTTTTTTTTAAAAACGTGTCAATATTTTTACCTTTTTCCATACATAGCAATATTTTTTCAAATGCTACCAAACATAGCATATCAAACAAGACCTTAACCATATCTTTCCTCTCCGTCTCCTCTCTTTTCTCTCCCCCTCTCTTCCATCTCTAGACAACCCTAACAGCCTTTCCCGTCGCCGCCCTAGCCCTTCCCTATCGCCGGTGGCGATCCCCCAAGCCCTCCTGTCGCCAGCGTTGTCTTCCTCTATCCCTCACCCCCATCTTAATCGTCTTCCTCTCTCCCCCACCCCATCCCCATTGTATTCCTCCATTTCTTATCAGATCCGGCGAGAGGGCGCCACTCATTCTCCATGTTGCTTTTGTTGTGCGCCGCTGCACGCCGCGTTGATTCTATTGTGCGGCGCTGCTGCTCCGTCTCACAGTCGCCGGAGTTCCAGTGTGCGACAACAGATACGGCGTTTTCTGGTGACTATTGTCCCGCGACACTGCTGATTTGCTACTTTTTTTTATTTTTTGAATTTTCTGGTGGGACATGGCAGCACTACGGTAGTTTGTGGTGTATGTTTGGTGTTTGTTGGTTGTGGAAGTGTATTACATATGTATTTTATTGTATTTACGGTTTATGCAATGTATATACAGTAAATATACACAGGTCATACATTGACTGTACATTTTTTATACAACAAAATATACAACACGTGCTTTTGGATTATTGGTTTGTATATGGTGCGTATTTCCAGTTAATGAACATGCATACACTGTACATACAGTAACTATATAGAGAATATACAAACATACAATAATCGTATGTGTGTATCTACTGTATTTTCACTGTATGCATAATGTGTCATTGTCCATACATTGGACATACTATGAAAATACACACAGATCCACAAAATAAATCCTCTGACAAGCGGCTGGAGGTGGTGGCAGTGACGGGGACGGAGGCTGGGGGAGGTAGGAGGTGAATCTAGTGTTTTATCACCCTTTTATATGTATTTTGCTATGTTTTGAAAAAAAATTGTTGCTATGTTTGGAAAATTGACTAATATTGATATTTTTGTGTAAAAAAAAGTGTTAGATTGTATACTTTTGTAAATTACCCAAAAAAGTGCGTAAGTTTTTCAAACAATAAGTCAATAGACCTTTAAATTCAGCCCAAGATGATGTGGAATTCATCATTGTTTTTAGAAAAATTTACACCCTAACAACTAAATTACTAAAAAAAACAATAGTTTTACAATATTTACAATACACCACAATAGTTTCTCATAATTACCCTACATACTACTTTCTCATTTCTACTCCCCAAACGTAAAACCCTAATTTCTTTCCCTCCTCCACCCATTCGCCCCACCCGCCATCGTCCCCCTTTCCCCTCGTCGGCGACCAGCAGCCCCGTCGCTATTGGTGTCCTCCGATGACTTTGTTCCTCCCTGACGTTGTTGTGGTGCTGCTGTTGGCGTAATGCAGCGGCGTTGCTGTATTGCAGCGGTGAGCTGGCCCGATCTATGTTTTCTGGTGGGGTTTTCAAATCTGCTTCCTTTTTTTTCTTTTTTCCTTTTTATATGTGTGTAATATGTATATATTTGTATAAAATATGTATGTCATTGTAACTTTTGTATATAAATATCTATCTCCCACTTTTTGTATGTGTATATTGGTGTATATATGTACATGTTGTTATATGTATGTGTATGTGTATGTGTATGTGTGGAGTGATAAAATTATTTATATATATATTTTTGTATATCTTGTATATTTGTATATATTTTTATATGTTTGTGTATGTTTGACTATATGTAAATTCAAGACAATAATTTATATCAAGTTTCATATATATATATATATATATATATATATATATATATATATGTGTGTGTGTGTGTGTGTGTGTGTGTGTGTGTGTGTGTGTGTGTGTGTGTTGTGTGTTTCGTTTTATAGATCTAAAAAATAAAAATAAAAAAAATTACAAATCCGGCGACCTGCCGCTGCCGGCTGCCGGATCGGCCACCTGCGCTGCTGCTGTGACTGAAGCAGTGGGGAGGGAGATGGTAAAATCCTAATTTGTATGGTTTAAATGGATTTTGTATATGCTATGTAAAAAAAGTATTGTTATTTTTTTTGTAAAGTGGTATAGTATTGTTAGGTTTTGTAAATATGGTGTTAGGTTTGTATATTTCTGTAATTGGCCCTTGTTTTTATTCAATCTTTTATATATGCAAGTATCAGGCTTCATCACACTTTGCACCTTGATTTGTTTTATCCAATGACTATGAATTAATGGTAAGAGTATAACGGAATATTACAAAGATCTTGTATAACAAACAATAACTTGCCAGTTTACCCTCTGCCTTTGTTTAATAGGGAATTGAAATTGAGAAAGACGTGTAGCTTCCGAATTATCATACTCAATATTTTTGTCTTAATTAGTCAGTAAGGGAGATGTTTTTTTTTTTTTTTTCTTTTGGAGGAAAGAAAATATTTTATTCAACCAACTTGCTTTTTGTATATACTAGATCCATTTGGACTCTGGACCTAATCGCAACTCATATCCTTGTTTTTAGGAATTTTTACACTGTATATACATTTGAGAGGGACTTTATCAGAAAATAGATACATTTTATCTAAACTATTGTAAATAGACTTTTAGACTTATTTACTAATCATTTAATAGCCACTTTTAAAAGCTCTTTAACTCCCTATCAGCGTGCCTATTATCATGGGAATGAGCAATTTTTTAACTGTGTATTTATTAGTTTTACCACTTCTCAATTACTACTCACTGATTATGAAAATTATCCTATTTTTTTGAATATTCTCTGAATTTACATATTACTGTGCGTAGGATAATCAGTGAGTAGGATATTTTTTTCATATTTCGGATAATCAGTGAGTAGGATATTTTTTTCCACTTCTAGGATAATTCCTCTAAAAGTAATGTGTAAAAGTAATATGTAATTTACATAATCACTGATTATCCTTCTTTGTACCTATTTCTCGTTAAGAACTTTGATGATGAATTTTCAATTTTTTTCCATTTTCTATAATTTTAGCTTATATCCTACTCACCGATTATCCTAGAAGTGGAAAAAATTTATATATTTGTGAATTTACATATTACTTTTATATTTTTTTGCATATTGTTGATATTTACCTAGCATATTGTCAATTAATTTAAATAGTATGGTTATATTTCTGGAATATTTCATGCATATATCTTGCATACAGTCTTTATATTTGCATATACAGTGAATTTCCATACAGTCCTGACTATTTTCTTTTAACTGTTCTGTTGATATTGCATGCATATCCCTTGCATACTGTCCTGAATTTTCACCCGTCCATTAGTTTGCAGATTTTTCGGCTGCTGATAGTTAACACAACCGACACTAGTATTTAGGAGATATTCACGCAGATCTTTTAGAAGTTAGGATATCCACGTACCTATTATTTAGCATCAATTTTGGTTAGCCATTGATATATGTTAATATGTCTATTATCTAGTAGGGTTATGTAAGATACTTGGTTAGTTATGAAATTTTCCCTTGTTTTTACTTGCTAAACTAACAACTAATAATTACAGAAAAAATCCTAGCTAATTGAGATAGTATTTCAGCTTTTCCAACATAGGCTGCCATTTGATCAACTTGTGACTTCTCAGATGGAGTTGAAGCACTATGTCTTTCACTGTGCTCACTTGGAGTTTGCACATTATAAAATCTGCTCTTGTTCCTTTCCTGCCAAATATGGTACACAGCAGCAAATAAGAAGCTCAAAATCCTTGCTCTTGGTCTCTTGCCAGCACCCCTCCGTGACATCCATTCTAATTCCTCTTGCCAGTTCCCTAGCACTTTTCTTTCTCCCATCCAGTTTAGTAAACAATAGGTGAGATGTTTGACTAAATATAGAGTTCAATCATAAGAAATATTGAAACTTTTGACAAATAACTAAAATAAATAAAGATAACACTACTATTGTCATGAACAGACCTTGTCAAATCTTATAATAATATGTCATTATAAGCAAACTATAAGAGTTGGTTCGGCCAAATTTTTGGGGAGCCAGAAATATTGATTGTTTAAAAATAGTGCTTATTTTACATATTTGAGATGTTGGGCCAAACTTTTAGAAAAGATAAGTGTTTTTCAATAATAGTTAAAGATATTTTTGGAAAAATGCTTAAACAAGTAACTTCTAGTTAGAAGCAAAAGTTGGTTGTAGTTCTTTTCATACCAAAAATATCTTTTTAGAAATTTATATATACTAGATTATTCCTCTTAATTAAACCTAATAACCATAAGCAAGTACATTAGAAAATTATGTTATTCTTTCTCCTTGTTTGCTGCTACCGTTGATGCAAACATCCACCATCCTCATATAATTATATCCATATTAATTAAAAATACATATGTTTTTTGAAATTTTAATTAACTAAAAATAATAATAAATTATAGTATTTTGATAATCATGTATCTTGTTAAATTAATTTAAAACGAATATTTGGATGACCTTATTCATAATTTCACACTCAAAACTATTTTTTGAAAATTTTGACTAAACACAAATTACTTCTCAGTTATTAATAAATGTACTTCTCAAATAAATTTTTCAAACACAAACTGATACTCTAAATGTACTTTTACAAAAAAATATTTTTTCTTCACTTCTTAAAATAAATAATTTTTAGAGGCTTAACCAAACAGGCTCTAAAATTATTATAGTATGATTGAAAATATCTAATTGGAGAAAAGTGTCTAAAGAATTAATATTATTTATATTGATCTCTAGAGTGTGTGTCAATTTTTAGATACCCTTGTCCCTTTTCATTTCCACAAAAAAAAAATAATAATAATAATAATAATAAAAATAAAGGTCGACCGACTGAGGACTTCTCTTAAAACCCCTCTATTTAAGCCCATATATATGGCGTGTGCCAACACTTGATAATAGCATTATATTCTACTGGTTTTTGTAGACCAAAGAGGCGTATTAACAGGGCAAGACTCCTTGTGCCTTTTGTTTTGAAACAGAGAAAGATGGTGCACTCTAACGGCAACGTTGAAACTCATATCAAACACCTTCCAAACATTAAGTTTACACAGCTTTTCATTAATGGAGACTTCGTCCACTCTGTTTCAGGTTTTCATCTTACCTTCTTGATCATTTCTTTATGTTTCTCCTTTCTTCTTCCATTCCCTCGAATTTCCCTCCTCAATTTTGTCTGTTTTATATTTTGTCGTATACTCCTTTTTTTTTTTAAAATAAAGTTCAGTTAAAAATATTATGGTTTCTATCTAACGGTTTAAACTTTTAGATACAATAGATTTACACAGACAAACATTCAAAAGTAGAACATTTGTGCTACACGTTAAAAAAAATATTACACATATTGATCCATGAAAAAGAAATCAAATCACAACATAAGAGGACGTGTCGAAGTATAGTGTTATCTTTAAGTTGAATATTTAATAAGATGGTTATACATTTTAATATAATAAAGTTATTTATTTATCTTTTATAAAAGTAGTGTCAGAGCTACCTCAACTATCTCACTAAATACTTACACAACTTTAGTGTTTACACCAAACCATAAATGCACGTCATTATTTACAAACACAATTCTCAGGCAATCATGATTATTAATATATATTTTCTCTTTATTAAATCACTTTGTGATGGTCAGCTGCTATAATTGGGTATAAACATCATGTGCGAGTAAGTTTCCACTCACACTAGCTCCCGTTTGGACATGATTTGGGATTTGGGATTTGGAACTTGAGAAATTGAAATTTTGTTTGGACATGCATTTTATTTGGAACAAAATTTGAAGTTTGTAAGAGGATTTCCCAAAAACTCCCAAAACTGGATTCAACCAGTCCAGTTTTTGGAAATCTCCGAAAAATGACCCCAAAAACACCCCAAAAACTATGTCCAAACGCTAGCTAAGTGTTCAGACCAAACTAATGGATTCATGAAGTATTTACCCTCTATTTACTCCTTCCACTTTTTTGGTTTTTTTTCTTTTTTTCTTTTTGTTTGATTCTCTTTCTTTGTTTTATTGGTTATTTCCTTTTCTATAGCGCAAATATCTTGTGAAAGCATCCTAATGGAAAATAATCCATTTAAATAAGCTTGGTACGTTAATTTACTAAAAATATCCTTGTCGTCTCTTCTTTAGAAACAATTGGTCCTTTCTTCTTTTATTTTCTTAATCTTTTCCGCCACTCCACCTCCAAAAGTAGAGAACACAAAAATGTTTGTACCTTTTCGAAAAGTATATATGCTTCTAATTGATGATTGAATACTTAATTCATGTCATTTCCAATCATTAATTAATACTTAAATTGAAAGAATTATATAATGGCTGAAACGAGTAGATTTTACTATTTTAGTGCACTGTACATTCTTTCGTTTACTAAAGTCATTATTCCAAAACATATGGTCTACTCAATTTCGTGATTTTAAATTCTAGAGTGGGTATATATATGAGTCACTGATTTAAAGGAAAGGCTAGAAAGAAGAGTTAAGAAGCTTGGAACTCGAAAGGGAACTCAAGATGCACGATGGAACTTAATTAAAATGATATATATTATGGGCCTACAAATAATGTTACACCTAGTTAAATACTGCACCTTCTCTCATATCATTTCAACTTGCTAGCTACATGAAACATGTGATTTTCAGATGGATATATTTAAGTTAGAACTTCAAAGTTTTTGAAACATGTGATCCTAATTATATGAACCTAGTATTTGAATGTGCAACAAGTTTGTTTTTTCCTTTAATTTATTGTATACGTTAGAAACTACTATTAGTTTATTGTGTACGTTAGAAACTGAGTAATAAGAAATAATTGGACTATGTGCAAGTAACATAAAATATGTATAGCTTTGTAGTCTGTATGGACATGCTGACTTTGGATGTATGTTGCAAAATTTGCAGGAAAGACATTTGAAACGATAGACCCAAGGAATGAGGAGGTGATTGCTAGAATTTCTGAAGGTGACAAGCAAGATATTGATTTGGCCGTTAAAGCTGCTCGTGAAGCTTTCGACCATGGCCCTTGGCCTCGTTTATCCCCCTCGGTAAAAAAAAAATCCCAACTACTGTTCCTCTATTTAGTAGTTTTATTAATCTTAAGGAAACTATTAACAATAAGCAAAGACAATCAAAACGTCTAGTTGCAATAAAGTAGTAGACTTTCAAAGATTAAATCTTTAATTGGTCCATGAACGTGTTTTCTTTAATAAATTGGAGATGGTCAAGGATGAGTAGTAATTTTTTTCTTTGAACTCCGTTGTTTACTAAGTTATATTCGGATCGTGGTTAATCTAGAATATAAAAAGGGGTGCGAAGACTCGCATGATGTGGGAATAACTTGAAAACGACATTTATAAATTGATAACATCAAAGCCAGTGGAATGAAAATGTCGTTAACTTCTTTTAGAGTTTGGAATTTGTGAGATCGTGTTTTGTTTTTTCTATGTGGTTTGTCTCCATCAGTGTTTAGTTATGTTTGTAGAATCTTGAACGGACACAATAGCTAATGTTTATTCGAATTGGAGCGCTGATGGAAAAAGAAAAGATTGATAGTAGTACCAAGGAGAATGGGAATTTTTGTCTAGCTCCTGTTCTTCTTCAAGTAACTACAGTATTTCTTTAGTGACAAAGAGAAAGACAGAGCGGCCTTGAATTTTGTAGGACTATCTTCAGAGTAAATAAATAAGTTCTAGTCACTTATCATAAGCAGATAACATATGGACTACTAAAGAATCTATGGAGAGTAGTTGATTGATTTTCCCTACGAGCTAAATAGGCATTTGCAATTAAATGATAACTAAGTAACAAAGAAGCATGGTGTCCCTATGAAGAGTCTTGAAAATTCTAGGTTCTGCGGAGTTGAAAAAACGAGTAGAACAAATTTAAGGGCCTGAGATTTTTCCATTGAGGCTATGACCATTGTTTTATTTAACTTTTCTAAGTTGAACCTCCTGACTACCTCTAAACATTGACAACGTTTCAAGCTGCTATTATTAACTGATAGTCCTTGACAACTGGTGTTCAAGATATGGACATTCTATTTATTTATGGGCGAGAGAAGGAAGCCGAATTACATTAACAAAATCATTTTGAAGTAACAATAGCTTTGTTCTTTTCTTCTTCTGTGAACATAACTTTCAGACTGGGCCTGGATTATGACAAAAAATGTCCCATATGGTCCGTTCAAATACCTGATGCCTCACGACCTGTTGTACCCATATTTGGGCGAAAGATTGTATTGAATCATATTTCTCAGTAGATGCACAAAGGACTGAACTTTATAATAACCTTAATTGAAGTTGTAGCTAAAAGATGAATGCGCTAACATATAACAACACAAGAAGATCCTAATTTTCACACAATTGCTAAAATGTGTTCACGTTTAGTGTGCTTAGAATCCACATCAGTTGCCTTTTCACCACCAAAGACAGTTAGCTGTGTGAAGTGTAGATTTACTTTCTGATAATCCTTCTAATGATCAGGATTATATGGTAGTTTAGTTGCGAACTTCAATGCTTTGATGTTATATACTTCAAATTACGCTTCTATAAGTTCGATTTGCAATGGCTTAAATATGAAATTCTTTTACTTACCCTGCTCTGGGGTTGAAATCAGGAAAGGAGAAGGATAATGCTGAAGTTCGCAGACTTAATCACAGAAAATGCTGAGGAAATAGCTGCCTTGGATTCAATTGATGCAGGGAAATTGTTTGCTGCAGGGAAGACTATTGACATCCCAAATGCAGCAGATACCATCCGTTATTATGCTGGTGCAGCCGATAAAATTCATGGGACAACCCTTAAAATGTCGCGTGATCTACAAGGATATACATTACTAGAACCAATTGGTGTTGTTGGACATGTTATTCCTTGGAACTTCCCTAGCACCATGTTCGTCATGAAAGTTGGGCCCTCATTAGCTGCTGGTTGCACCATGGTTGTCAAACCTGCTGCACAGACTCCTCTTTCGTCTCTCTTTTATGCTCATTTAGCTAAGCTGGTAACGAGACGATCCTACGATTCTTTATATTGTTCTCTTCGTTCTCAGTGTTTCACATTAATTAGTGATTTTGGTCATTCATTTCTTGAAACAGGCGGGTGTTCCCAATGGAGTGATCAATGTGGTAACAGGATATGGACCTACTGCAGGTGCTGCTCTTTGCTCCCATATGGACGTTGATAAGGTAATGCTTTGACATATGTCTTCCATAACAGTTGAAAGTTGAGGGGTGAAGAAACAACAATAATTGAACAATTGACATAGCTAATATTTCTGGTTTGTGATGTGTGCTTTTCAGGTAAGCTTTACAGGGTCGACAGAAGTAGGGCGTCTAGTGATGCAGGCTGCAGCAGTAAGCAATTTGAAACCTGTCTCACTAGAATTGGGAGGCAAGTCGCCATTTATAGTTTTCGATGATGTAGACGTGGAGAAGGTTGCACCTCTTGCACTCGTCGGAATTCTGTACAACAAGGTGATCTAAGTTCCTTAAACATTCATCCTTTATGTTAATGCACATTAAAACAGTTTGGTTGAAGATACTGGTGTTTTTGCTTTCGTCCGTCTTTCAGGGAGAAATCTGTGTTGCTGGATCTCGTCTTTTCATCCAAGAAGGAATTTACGATAAATTTGTCAAGAGATTGGTGGAGATGGCAAAAACATGGGTGGTTGGAGATCCTTTTGATCGAAATTCTCAGCAAGGACCACAAGTATTAATTTAAGCCACATTTTACATTTTCTTATGCTTGCAAAGTAAACTTGCTAAATGTGGAATAATGGAAGAGACTTTCCACAAGCAAAGAAGTTACATTTACTTCTCTCACCTTAATGCAGGTTGATAAGAAACAGTTTGAGAAAGTACTTTCGTACATCGAACACGGCAAAAAGGAGGGAGCAACATTGCTAACTGGGGGTAAGGCATTGAATAGAAAGGGCTATTTCATTGAGCCAACCATATTCACTGATGTCACGGTGAGCTTTCTTAAATTAGCATTGCTGCATTGCTATGCTAAGTTAAAATATAATTATATCTAATATGTCATGTCTTCTTGCCAGGATGATATGACAATTGCAAAGGAAGAAATCTTTGGACCCGTTTTGTCTATAATGAAGTTCAAGTAATTTAATTCCCACATGCTTATTCATTTGTATAAAATTTTCACTATTTTCCCGGGAAGGTCCAGTTTTTTTTCAATATATGTGAGTAATGCAGGACTATGGAGGAGGTGATCAAGAGAGCTAATTCCACGATGTATGGACTAGCAGCAGGCATTATGACCAATAATTTGAACATTGCCAACACAGTCTCAAGATCGATTCGAGCTGGAGTTATCTGGATAAATTGTTACTTTGCATTCGATTCAGATTGCCCATATGGAGGATACAAAGCCAGTGGCTTTGAAAGGGATAATGGAATGGAAGCTCTTCATAAGTATCTTCAAGTTAAATCTATTGCTACTCCCATTTACAATTCTCCTTGGCTGTAAATTTGCAAATTCAAGGAGAAGAGTCCTGCCATTATGTTTCATTTTATTTACTCATGTATGACCAGAGGTCCAGACAATAAAACTTTCTTCTAGCTGTGATATAATTAGCTGTTTTAGTTGTTTGATTACAAAGTTCACTGTCATCCCTGGGATCCAATTGAATGTTTTTACCTAATGTTTAACAAAACGGAATATGTGAACGAGAGGCTGAGAATTTTATTGGGGGGGAGGGGATCAAAGGGGCCAGGGTAATGCAGAGACTAAGGTTTTGGTGAGGGTAGCTTTATAGGAGTACTTTCCATATGTGCAAATTGAACGCCTTAATTATGCAGGATTTCTACTATCCCCTAAACTACTATTTTTTAAGGGGTCATCTAGTTATGCCCCTGTCGTTACCATAGTACACACTTTTACCCCTATTTTTGACGGACCTCCATGCTGGACGACACGTGGCTGCCACATCAGTGCCATATTAGAGGGCAAATTTGGCCCTTTTCAGTAGTTTCTAAAATCGTGTCTGGACTAAGTTTCAATACTTAGAGAAAAAGTTTCGATGCTTAAATGAGTCATTATATGAGGGAAAAATACGCTGAGAATGGTAGATAAGATATTTTGAGAGAAATACGGAATTAAAATGACACTCTCTTCGGTTTGGTTCCATAAAAAAGATATACTTTTGAATTTTGTGACAAAAATTATCTTTATTAAAGATAAGATAAAAATTTAATAATAACATTATTTCCAAATAAATAGATATGTTCTTTTTAAAAAGACTAAAAGGTAAAATATGCTACTCCTATTAAAGTGGATAAAGAGTTCTTTCATGTATTTCAATTTAAGAGATATTTTTCAATTTATCACAAAAGGTGATTTTTGCTATATATTGACTTATTAACTTTAGTTATTTCTCTTTTTCTTTAGTTTAATTAACTTTAAAAGCTAGCGTTAATAAGTCAATATATAGCATTAATCACCTTTTTGGGTTTGGTTTTCCCTTTCCTATCTTTTCTTGGTTACCTTTCCTTTTTGGGTTTCTTCTAGTGCTAAATCTCAATTCTACTCACTATTGGATATCGATCACTTCTATAAAAAGTCCTTTGATTGATCAGAAATTTAAATCAACAAGAGCTAGACGATAGAAATATTAAAGCAGCACATCAAAAGAAAGATAAGAGAATGAACTCGAATAATATTACGATAAATTTACGTAATTACACTCCAGTACTTTGCTCGCAAACGGAAGTTCATGAATCAAAAGCAAGGTTCCTAAGGCACCATCAGTGGGTAGAGGCAGATAAAGAGTTCTTGAGGAAGCTGATATTGAAAAGGAATACACCTACTAAGGATCGATTTTCTTCGCCTACTCTGTGTAACCTTAGCCATGCAATATCTTGCAACACATCATGTTTTAGCAGGGATTGGCATCATGAGGACATTGAGGGCATGTCCTCTCATGGAAACTATGCTTACACTCACAGGCAAAATTATCTAAGAAGTTACAAGTTTAGAATGAGTTTAGGCCATAGAACTAAGAAGTGTCTTAACTACAAAGTCAAGAAAAAGACTGACTCGATGAAAAACGATGACTCCGCTAAGGGTAATAATCCCAGGGATAAGCGGCCTTGCTCAGGCCTTAGTGCCTTCTTCGTCAAGTTTTTCTTCCCTTGCATGAGTGTGGATTGGGCTGATGATGATCATGATGGCATCAATGTGGATGATGATTCTATGATATATAGTAATTAATTTGTAACGCAATAAACCACCTTTCGTTTCGTTTTATTACTAGTATATATACAATATATATGATCAGTAGAGATCATCGTGTTAGTTCGTTATTTGCGGGGTGGCTCAATAACAATAATGTGCTAAATTTTTTTCCTTTCCATTAAAAAAATATTCAAGTTTTTTATAGTAGAATTTCGTCTAATATTTCTAAATTTTAAGTTAAACTCCTATCTGTCAATAACACTCTTTATAATTATAATTAATATAGCATATTGAAACAGATGACTATTTTGTTCACTTAAAAAAACCTCTAACCATATATATATATATATTGTGAATCCCTAAAAGTAAAGTCATATTACTAAAAAGCCCCTAAAATATAGTGAATACCTTTATACTCTTTAAAAATTAAACTACTCATCTATATATATAGTGTTGTAGCCAACCATGTTTAGCCAAGTGGTAATAAGTTAAAAAGACACATGGCAATTTTAAGATAAAAATTAGTTATTAGTTACTATATTTAAAATATGGTTAATTTTAATTTAAACTAGTATAGTACCCGCGCGATGCGCGGTTGATATCAACATGCAGTAATCGTAGCAAATTTTAATTAGCAAAGTAGCATATATAAAAATTTGATATGACTATGGTGTTTCTCATCGTTGGTTCCCTAACTTTTTTTTTCTCTTTGGGTGGAAATTAACTCCTAAAAAATGGCTCAATAAAAAATTTCGGGAACAATAACTGATACTTTCATTCAAAATACATAAAATCTGAAAACACAAATATATCATATAGCTTGCGTTGCAAATAATATAATTAAATGATCATATAATTTGGAATGCAGGCAGCATAAATTGTAATAACTCAATATATTTAGATGAAAAATAGGTTCAATGACGTCTCAATTACATTACTAAAAATTTCTTTATAATGTTTGTCTATAGCTTTATTTGTTGTTAGTCCCTCATCATCACAAACTAAGATCTTCAGGCCCTTTCAACTTTTCGCCCCGAAAAAGCGTAACATAAATTTGTCTATATTTAGACATTGATCTCTTAGTTTCATATTTGATAATTTGAACTTACAATTTTACGTTCATCTTAGAACCATTCCTATCAATGATTTTAAATTTTGTACAATTATATATTGATGACGACGAACGACTCAAGAATAGCAAAACTCACAACTTCTATACTATATATTGTCTTTAATTTTTAGCTTTGAAGAGGTTTAATGCCCATCTGACATACATTTTTTGAGAAACACCTTCAACATATCTATATATACGATGCATTTATTCAGATTTATAGTGTTCCATCAGCCTCTTCTTAACTATAATTTTTTTAAGTCTAACTCATAACAACTTTGCACACATGAATAGATTAATAAAATATGTTCTAATTTTTGTATTGTTAAATCAGCCGCTGCTAGGTCTACTATTAATTAAATGAATTCATAATTTCAATATTTATTCGTATATATTTAGAACGTAAAATCTAAATTTTCTATCGTGTAAGCATGGCACCAAAAGAAAACTAAGACTTACTAACTTTGCTAAATATTGTGACATTGCTATTTTTAATTTCTAAATATTGATATTTTGACTTTTCAAACTTGCCGATGGCAAATTATATTGCACTAACTTTCTCTTTAAATACGCAATACAAATGAATTTGATCTCATTGAAAACATTCATGTCAATATTGATATATAAAATCTAGAGCTTATTTAAGCCTCTCCTTTTCAAAAATTTCAAACGTATAACACGCTCCGCTTCCTGAATATTTTAAAAAAATAATATATAAGCAGACATAACGCTACTAATAGGCATCATGATACAATCTCAACCATAAAAGCTAATAAACATTTTATTAGCTACTTAGTCTTTGCTTTTCTTGAATGTCTGAGCTAATCATGGGGCTCGTAATTTGATCGACATGTTACCATGTATGCATAATATTCATTGACTTCGTTATCTTATTGTTTGAGGTCTATAAAATCTAGGTTAACTCAATTTTTTTTAAACCATAACAGTAAATTCATTTGATTTTAATTTGTATGCGCGTACAATAATAATATACTTGATACCATCTAACTATACTAAAAGAGCCAATCTCAAAAGCAAAATGTAAAAGACCATTTTGCCCCTATAGCATAAAAATAGTATGTAGCACAAAATTAATATAAAAGTGAGAATCTTAAATGTAAAGTCATAATACTAAAATACCTCTACTAAAATATTAAATACTCATTTTTCCCTCACCTTAAAATACCTGATTTTAATGATTTTAATTTTAATATAAAATATTAAATGACCGTCATTGTGGTTTTCAATTTGTTCAATTTTCATTTTGTTGCTGTTACAGATTAGGGAACTTAAAGGTCAGTTGCATTGGACAATGCAATATAGACTAGATTCATTCCTTTAAATTAACATAAATTGGCATAATGTATAAAATGCTAAAATTATAAAAAAATGTGAAACTCCAAGACAATGTGATGAACATCAAGAGTCGCCAAGCTCAGCACATACATCTCCTATATATGGGACTTTTGTAGATCTTCAGTATTATGCTTCTTTGTTTCTCTATCAAATATAACTAGTGAACTCGACCGCGCTCGCGCGGTCATTAAAAATTTTAAAAAGTATATAATTAATTAATCATTGATATAACTTCTATAATAAGAGAATGAATATTTACTCTTAGATTAATTTCTTTTTCAATTTATACTCTACCAATTATTTATATAGTTATATTCTCAAGGTTGATTACTATTTTAAAAATATTTTAAGTAAGCTTTTTCTCATTTTACATATATATATTGGAGTATATTTAAATTCACGACCTACACTGTACTCTTCCTCAAGAACACTGTCAGCCGATACAAATGTTTGCATTAAAGTACAAAATCTTCTTGACTATGAAAATAAGAAGATTATTAAATATTTACTATTCATTTAAATGTTCTCATTAACTGTTTCATTCTTCTTTTGATCTTTTTTACTCTTCTGGGACATTTTCTTTTTCAAAGACCATTTAATTATTAAATATTTTCAAACAAATTTATTGACGAAAAAAGAAAGATAAAAAGGTCAATCTTAAAAATACAATGAAGGAAGAGGATGAGAGAAAAATATACAATCGTAAGAAACACTTATTTTCTTCACATTTTGATGAAATGGTTGCTAAAGAGAGGTTATACTTACGATCTTTTGATTCACCATTTAAAAAATCATGGTCTAGAGAGAGAGCCTATATAATTAAATTTTAATGCAGAAAAAAGAATTGCGGCCTTTAGATACTGAATAGTGCATACAAGATACAACAAAATATAGCAACAACATTTGATAAAATTGATATACGAATACTAACTTTTAAAATAAAATACAGTAATTTTAAAGTTAATAAGAACACCTTTAGCTGCTAAACAGTGAAGAGGATTCCAAGCTACCGAACAAATATACCACTTCTTATCCATTATTTTAAAACTATTTTATGTAGATCAGAAAACTTATTTACACCATAATATAACAAAAAACAATAAAAGGAAAAGAAAAGTTGTATATCAGTGTATCAGTAGTATACTCCAAGGATTTAATACTAATTTCATTATACCATGGCAACAATAAAAAGAAGTTCACAATTAGAACTGTAGGAACTAATCTTAACGATGGACTTTGCCTTTTCTATTAACAGGTGACATTAGATTTGTGAACTCACAGTACATTATATATTGACTCCCTCATAAACCTGGAGATTAATGTTGGCAATATCTTCTTCTCTGGCTACTTGGCCTAATTTATCATCTTCATATCTTCTTCTCTGGCTATTTGTATGTCTGCTGAACAATTTATGATTTCTTCTACCTCCCAAAAATATATACGAAAGGATGAAATGAAGAGGATGAAGAAGCTATATCACGATTCACGCCAATTAGTTTATCAAGCATATCATTTTTCTCTTTCTCTATCCCAATTTGATTTTAATTCTCTCTACATTATATATAATTGGTTGATGGATATTGGGAGTTAATGGTGAAAACGTGGGCTATATAAATGCTTTTATTGGTTGCTTCCGGTTCAGATTATGATCATGGATGCTAATTAAGCCCTTACAAGTAATTAAGAAAATTAGTGGAGGAGTAGGGGATTTGTTTGATTATTTGATGAAACGGTTTCTGACTTTGTATGCTGATGAATGTAATTCATTATGCCAGCTTCCAATATTCAATAAGGCAGCCATTAGTGATTATCATTACCTTCACATTCAATCTAAACATTTTCTTTCCTACCAGACTTTTCATTGCCCTCACATGATTGAATTGAATGGAGTGAAAAGAAGAAAGTGGGAAAAATAGTCCAAAATGAGGAATCCTTGGCCATAGAGGCATGCCACCTCACTTGCCTATAATTCTCAATTAGAAGATATATATAGATATAGATATCAACACAATTTTCAAAATTCTCTTCCAAAACTACTTGAAGACATAGTAAGTAAGAAGCTTCGAGTAAAGAGAAAATTTGGAGGTTCTATCGCTAGATAACGGGAAGTGCAACAATGTGATTTTCAATTTTAATTGTAACTGGTTAGAAAATCAAACAGTCTGAGTTTCTAACTTTACATTTTTTTTGTTTTCTCCTTGAATTTTTTATAGAGTATTAATACTCAGATTATTCTAGGTGAATGTTTGCGTTCTTGATAACTGTTTGAAAAATATCACTTATGGAGACAAATTCTTTCTTATTCCAATGTTTATATCTTTGTACTCCTATATCTTATTCCATGCGTAGTATTTTTCATTATCTTGATTTAAGTATTTACTTTGTTGTGTACTCATTGATATGGGGTTCACGCGCAAAGCGCATGTCGAGGACTAGTTAATATTTAATGTACAAAAATATAAAATACATTATCTTAGAATTTAGAAGTCTGCTTTGTAATCTAATTTTTATTACCGCACATTAACCAAACTTGCACATTTAACTTACATCTAAATTATTACTCCCTCCGTCCCAAATTAGTTGTCGCTTTTAGCTTATTCACGCCCATCAAGAAAATTATTAAATAGAATGTGTATTTTACTATGTTACCCCTATTTAATGTTTGACTATTAAATTTTATTGAGAATTTATTTAATTATTAAGGGTATAATTGGAAAAGACTAACAATTTTTGTCTTGAAATCCTAAAGTGTCAACTAATTTGGGACACACTATTTTTCCTAAAACGACAACTAATTTGAGACGGATGGAGTATTTAGTTCTAATGTACAATAGCTTGAGATGAAACACTCCACAATAAATATTCCTAATAATGATGTAGTTGAATTTCCGTGATCATACTCTTCTACAAATAAGTAGGCTTAAATAATTAGACATAATTAAGTCCAAGTAGCCCAAGTATTAATGCTAATAGCTAGACTAAACGCGTGGATTAATTAAGATCAAATAACCTAAACAATAGAGCAAATGAAGAGACATTGAACTATGTCATAGAGAAAATGAAAGACAATGAGTCTCTCTTTGTTCAACCACATTATGAGGCATTTTGCATTAATTTGAATTGACTAGAGTGCATCTGGACTCTATTTAATAGATAAGACTTAATTATTCGCATTAAACTCAATTTTAATAAATCGAAAATGAGTCTTTTGCACTGCTCCTTACATAACTATACATGTAAAAGAATCATATATATTTATAGAAGCCTGGGAATTATCTCCCAACCAATTCATGGTATTTTCGTATATTTGGTATGATTAGGATGAATTCTGCTAATTTCTTCAAAGTTGAGATATTCACACCTTGAAACAAATCGATGAGGTCCTCTTCCCTTCACTTTTCATTTACAAAATTACGAATTATTATTTGAGGAATAACAATTTTGGCATGTTTGGTTTCTCTCTTTCCATCTACCGAAAAATTTTGTGCACTTGCATAAACTTTAATTGTTTAGTCATCACTGTCAGCAGAAAATATACTTGATGGGCTAGGAAGAAAGAGAATATTGATGAATATAAATTATTTATGTATTTTTATATACAAATTTAAATATTTTAAATATTATAATAAATAAATATATTATATTTTATTATATTTTCTAACAAGTTTTGCGATGAAAATTCAATTGAGGAATGAAGAGTACAAGCAAAATAGAAGAAAAAAGAACAAAAAAGAATGATGCATAAAGGAAAGAAGAAATGATATTAATTCATGTTGCCAATTGAAGTCGCGACATCAATTCATGTCGCGACGGTAACTGTTGAAATGGGAACACCAACTCATGTTCTGACTTGAAGTCGCAACACCAAGTCATGTTCTGACTTGATGTCGCAACACCAACTTTATCTAAAGATTTTTCTATAAATAGGAGGCAAAGTTGTAGAGAGAAAATAACTTTTTCATTAGCCAAAATCAAGAATTCTCTCTTTTTTGTTTTCTCTCTTTTGTAGTAGAAATATTTCCAAAGTCTTCTAAATTCCTTTTAGCTTTTATCACTCCTTAATGGAGTAATTTCCTTCTTTTGGGATAGTTGATAAAACTTGGTATATTTATAATATCTACCTCAGTTTTAGTACATGCTTGGCCGAAAACTTTATATCTGCATTTTCACACTGTGCTAGAGTGATAGTTCTGTTACTCTTCATTTTCACATCTATCTATTTTTAGGTTATTGTATATTAATTTTGTAATTATCACGGAGCAAAATTAATATATGATGACTGATGAATAAAATAGTAGAGTGAGAATGGAACCTATAGTAACCTATCATTCCAAGTCAGTAATCTTGTTTCCCTCAGTTTTAATTCTCACGGAGGAATTGTTGTAACCAAAATTGTTGGTTTAGTGAAAATATTCTCACGAAGTTTTTGCTACCTTTTAGCACAATTCAGGCATGAATATTATTTCGGTTCAATCGTCACAAAGTCATAAATCAATTAATATACGTAACCTCACGGAGTGTATTTAATTATTATTTCTGAGTGAGTAAAATAAAATTGTATTAGCAATAAGCAATTTTTCTTTAGAGAAATACATGTCAAAATTGAGATTGTATTATGAATATTACCAAGTGAATTCAATGACTCCCAACTCTTTTTAAATTTGAAATTTTTCAAAAGTCCTTTATTTAGTTAAAATTAATTAAAAGTTCAAAGAAAACTCACATTTCATCAATTTGATCCTCTCAAATAGTAGTGGAAATATTACAAGTCTGTAGCATAGATCCACCCAATCTCTGTGGGACGATATCTTAAACTATATTATAATTTGACTTAGCACGAGCATTAACTCATATACACTTTGGCCTCGTCAAATATGATCATTCGTAACTTTCATTTACTTAGTTGTCAGCTATGAAATTATAAAAACATGCTAAAACTTGTTAAGTCCGGGAGAATTGAGCTAATTTGGCCATAACCCAGCTAACAAATATGAACTTATGAATGTAGAGAGAGAAATTATGCAGAGAGAAGAATCTGGAAATGGAAAATATCTTAAATGAATACAACCACCTAACTAACATCTATTCATACAAGATCAAGATTTAACTAACTAACTTGAGCTAACTCTACTTCTAACCGACCTAGTGTGACTAACTGATAAGTTAACTACCTAACTAACTTCCTGACTGTGCATTGTTGACTGTACATTGCTTGCTGACTATATACTGCTGAATAGTAGTCTCAACACCTCCCCTCAAGCTAGGTGGTATGAAGATGTTCTTCATTCCTAGCTTGCCCACCAAATAAGAATGCTGGGCAATTGTCAGGCCCTAAGTGAAGACATATGCAGGCTGTTCTGATGATGGCAAGAAGCTGACATGTACCAAGTCTTGTAGTATCTTCTCTCGAATGAAGTGACAATCTATTTCTATGTGCTTGGTACGCTGATGGAACACTGGATTGGCTGTTATCTGGATAACTGATTTGCTATCACTTCTGATTGACACTGGCATAACAATCTCCATATGCAGTTCTTTGTACAAACCAGTTAACCACACCAACTCAACTACTGTTGAAGCTAAGCTCCTGTATTCAGCTTCAGCTGAATAGTTGATTGCTTCTTAGATCTCCAAGAAATAAGTGAATCACCAAGCTTAATCAAATAGCCTGTGATATATCTGCGTGTGTTGGGACAGGATGCCCAATCAGCATCATAGAAGGCCTGTAGTTGATTTGACAAGGAAGATGACATAAGGATCCCATCCCTGGTCCCTGTTTAATATATTTCTTAACTCTAACTGTAGCATCCATGTGGGAAACATTTGATGAATGCATGAACTGACCAAGACATTGCACTGCAAAGGCAATGTGTGGTCTAGTGACTGTCAGATAGAACTTTTTAATTTTTTCCTGTTTAAACTATCACGTCTTTGGGAATTCCTTTTTTTTTTTTTCCTCAATCTACGTCATGTTTGGGCGGAACTCCAATATTCAAATAGAAATCTAAAAGATCTTCCGGTTCTCTGTTTCTTAACATTCTTCCTTTCCTAGTATACTTAGGTTTTGTTTCCTTTTTAAGTTAATATAAACATAAATTAATAGTACTCCTACTATCTAAAATGGTAGAGCGGTAGAGTAGACAATAAGGTTTGCTTTTCCCTTTTCTATCTTTTCTTGGTTACCTTTCCTTTTTGGGTTTCTTCTAGTGCTAAATCTCAATTCTACTCACAGTTGGATATCGATCACTTCTATAAAAAGTCCTTTGATTGATCAGAAATTTAAATCAACAAGAGCAAGACGATAGAAATATTAAAGCAGCACATCAGAAGAAAGATAAGAGAATGAACTCGAATAATATTACGATAAATTTACGTAATTACACTCCAGTACTTTGCTCGCAAACGGAAGTTCATGAATCAAAAGCAAGGTTCCTAAGGCACCATCAGTGGGTAGAGGCAGATAAAGAGTTCTTGAGGAAGCTGATATTGAAAAGGAATACACCTACTAAGGATCGATTTTCTTCGCCTACTCTGTGTAACCTTAGCCATGCAATATCTTGCAACACATCATGTTTTAGCAGGGATTGGCATCATGAGGACATTGAGGGCATGTCCTCTCATGGAAACTATGCTTACACTCACAGGCAAAATTATCTAAGAAGTTACAAGTTTAGAATGAGTTTAGGCCATAGACTAAGAAGTGTCTTAACTACAAAGTCAAGAAAAAGACTGACTCGATGAAAAACGATGACTCCGCTAAGGGTAATAATCCCAGGGATAAGCGGCCTTGCTCAGGCCTTAGTGCCTTCTTCGTCAAGTTTTTCTTCCCTTGCATGAGTGTGGATTGGGCTGATGATGATCATGATGGAATCAATGTGGATGATGATTCTGTGATATATAATTAATTTGTAACGCAACAAACCACCTTTTGTTTCGTTTTATTACTAGTATATTAGTATATATATAGTAATATATATGATCAGTAGAGATCATCGTGTTGATATAATTTTTGATAATGCATGTGTATTTTACTTTAGCGTTCACAATAATGTGCTAAATTATTTTTCTAAAGCTTTTAAATTTTTTTGTTTTCCTTTAAAAAATATTCAAATTTTTCATAGTGCGTAGAATTTCGTCTAATATTTCTAAATTTTAAGTTAAACTCCTATCTATCAATAACACTCTTTATAGTTATAATCAGTATAGCATATTGAAGCAGATGGCTATTTTATTCACTTTAAAAAAAAACTCTAACCAATATAAATAAATACTAGTATAGTACCCGTGCGATGCACGGTCAAGAATCAAGAAAATTCATCATAGAAAAGTACTATTATAAATTCATTTGAGTACAGTAAGTTTGAAATTTAAACAAATTAAATGTTTACTGTCATTTTGATTCTCTCAAATGTATCCACAGGCAAACTATATGAAATTAAAGAGACTAAATATGTCAAATAATTTCTAAGTTATACAACAGGATTGAGCGTAAGATTTTTTATAGATTATAGAATAGATAAATAAAAGGTGTACTCAACTTAACTTCAATAATATCTAAACTAAATTGCTTTCTGAATTCTATTCTTATTATTAGTACATGACTTCATTTGTTTTAAATATAATACACTCTTCTTGTTTAGGTACAATCACCCATAGTCTGAACTTACACATTCTAAAGGAAAATATATTATTTGTTATTAACTCAAGTGATTTTTACCTGTATGTCTACTAACTTTTATAGACTAAAAATAGCCACATTTTAAAATATTTAGTTGGCCATTTGGCTAAAAATATTTCATTTCATAACCGCATATACTCCGAGCTGAGCCACAGTATACCCAATAGTATAATCATGCTTTTATTGTATATATTTCTAGTATACGGTATACCCCAATAGTATACAAGTTTGATACCCCAATATTATGGTTGTGTGGTGACAACGCTCAACACACACCTCGGTTTGAGGTATGAACGGTCATCGCAATACAATTTACCCAACTAGGAGTCGGGGTCGAATCCACAAGGAACAAAGTGATGCGATCAAAGTAGTGGAGGAACTAAACCTATTTGACAAAGCAAAACTAGGATAACGAGGTGATAGAATGATATTAACAACTACACACTACACTAAGAAAGCAAGTAAGTATGATCTATGGCCTTCTCGCAACCAAGGAAGTCAAGTTTTGAGCCTAGGATACAATTATAGCACGGGGTTTATATATTATGGTCGAGTCGTTCTAATGTAATCCCTAGAATCCTTCCGGCCTAGAAGGGATTTACCTCAACGGCGCTCGTCAAAGCCATGGTTGAGCTTATAAAGCACTACCCATTACCCGAGGAAAGAAGACCTCTTCCGAGCGTAACTTCTTTTAGATGAGTTAGTCTATGAAATAGCCTATCAACCCAAATCCTCGCTAGCTTCACTATTCTACGCTAACTAATCTCTCCCGAGTCTTTAATTAGCAAAGTAGACGGACAACTCAAGTGTCGCGAGCACAAGAGTCAAGCAATCAAAACAATAGAAGTTAGATAATTAAAACCCAACAATATATAAAATCCTAGTCATGAAATATATTTATAAATCATGTTCATTAATAACATCAACTAACCAAATGTAGCATACAAATCAAAGAAATAAAGAAAGGGATAAAGAATTTCTCATTTGAAGTACACCCAATCTTTAATCTCCAAGGTGTGTTGATATTCTTGCTCCCAAAGTTTGGATAAGTAGCCAAAGATATGTACAAATAAAAGCTACCAACTATTTATGTGTTGCCAAAATGAAATACCATCCCTTTCCATAATTCTCCCTAGGTTAAAATGAAGAAATTCTGAATTTTCACGCCATAGCCACCCTGGTACTGAAGTTCACCCGCTAGCCACTTTTTCGCTGCTCAACTTAGTCACTGTTTCACGCATAGCCACTTTTCTGCTGCGTTTTTGACAGACTAGCCAGTTTTCTTCTTTTTCTTTATCTTGGCTTCTTTTTAACTTGTTTCTTCCATCACTCTTCTCCAAACATATTCAACCTACAAAATGCAACAAAACCATGATAAGTGCACTTATTTCATCAATTTAACACAACAATAGCTCAAGTACAAGTATGTAATGTGTGGTAATTTAGCCACACATCACACCCCCAAACTTAAACTATTGCTTGTCCTCAAGCAAAGTACACACAACTAAATTCCAAATTGCATTTCAATCTATTCATGCACCTTTTTACTAAAGCCACAACAAGTCAAAAATACTTTTAAGTTCAACAACAAATGGCATCGGTTGGTACCAACAATTAAGCCAAGCCATGTGAACTACACTTTCTTTTTCAAACCACTATATTTTCAAACCAAGTGCTCATCAATGATACAAATCAAAAGGCAATCAAGTCATGATACAAGACTTTCAAAGTTTGCCTCTTTGTCACAAGAGCTCACTTCTTTGCTCTCTTACCTCAATTGGAAAATGAAACAAAGTCCTCAACTCAACTTCACAAGTGCCCTCACCACACAAGAGAGTATCCCAAACACGCAAAAATACAATATTAAACACAAATGGGATATATGATAAAAGAATTCACTCACTCTCTCAAAAGAAGTTCAACTTGCACACTAGAGATACCATAAGTTTGCCCTTCATGTACATCTCCACTAATATAGGAATGCTTGACCCGAAATCAATTAGGACTTTGTTAGGGTTGTAATGTAGGCTTTTGGTCAAAGGTGGGGTAAAATTTAGGCAAATAGTGACTACACACCTCCTTGAGCACTACACCGTACAAAAATTGAAAGCACGCTTCATTTTTCTTGCACTTACACCTTGCTAAATTGAGGATTATACACTAGTCTTCCCCTCTTTATTCATCAATTCCATTTTTTTTTTCTCTTTCTTTTCTTTCACTTACTTCTTTTTGTTTCTTTTCTCTTTTCTTTTTTTCTATTCAACTTACTTTTGTTGCTCTTTCTTTTCTTTTGATTTTCATTAACTTCCACACTTTCACCATAACTCGTGCCACCCCCAAACTAAGGTTTTTGCCTAAGTTGCACGTCTTTCAATGCACTCAAGGAGGTAGGGCCAAAAAGAGGGTTAGTGCTTTAAGCACTTAGAATTGGTCCGGGTTAATAATGTGGTTGCCAAAAGAAAGGATATTAAGCTCAAAGGGGTTGACTAAGGTTATAATACAAGGGTAGGCTTTTTAGGTTACTAGCGGGCCAAAGAAAGCCTAAAATCATTTTTCAAGTCAAGCACCACCTAGGATTTCGCCTCGAAGCACACTTAGGGCAAGTTCTAGATCTAAAGCGCACAAATGAACACACCAACACCTCACCACACATGGCACAAGCAAAGAGAGGAAGACAATTATATTCAAGTCCCAATTATAAGCAATTGAACTCAAAAGCTCACTCATAGTCTAATGAGAACTAATTAGTGAACACAAGAGCCAAAAGTTGAATTTAAAGATCATAACACAATCTACCAATTTACTTTGCTTTTAACTTTTCAAAATAAGATTCACATGGAAAGGATCAAATAGTGGTGGTACCAAACATGCCAAAAGTTGGCCAAGGGGCAAAAATCCACAACTACTACTATATTACTATTACTACTAATTAAATCCTAAAGATGCCCTGTTCAACACAATTACTTCCTTGGAAAAGAACCATGGCAAAGAAAAACCAAGGAGGTTATTTCAAAATTTTTGTACAAAAATGGTATTTACAATAAAAAAGGTTGTTCGGACCCAAATGAGGCTTTCGCACCCAAGTGAGTTGCCTACGTATCACACAAAAGTGAATCAGATAAAAAGAAGCAACATCCCAAGCGTAGTTCATGGGAGTACTTTTTGTTTTTGAAAGTTTTTCTCATTTTCCATTTTTTTTCTTTTTTTTTTATAACATAATACTATCTAAGAACGCAAATTAAACTAATAAACAAGAATGAAATGTTGCTATCAAAAGCATACTATTATAGAATGAAAAATGCTCAAGAAGATCAATTCTCAAAATTTATCAAGTTAATGTCATCAAACCCTCACAATCAAGAAGTCATATCATTCCTAAACATTTAAGCTCCTCCCCCCAACTTAAAATGTTGCCTTGCCCTCAAGGGAACTAAATATTAAGACAAAGTTTGAGTGCTCCCTGAAAATGTGTCTCAGAAGATTTGTCTTGGTTTCCCTTCATTCTTCCATTCCTTGAGTTGACTGTCCCTTTTTCCATGTCCTTGAGTAAGCTTCACAGTTCTAACACCTCTGCGCTTCCTTCTTGACTCCTTTCCATGTCCTTGAGTAAGCTTCACAGTTCTAACACCTCTGCGCTTCCTTCTTGACTCCTTTCCTTATCAACTCTGTTATTCTTTCTTTTCCAGCTTTCATCTTGACTGCTTGCCATTTCAGTGTCCCTGCAAAAAGTAGACAGACAGTACCATCTAGAACTTAGAAACGAGCTAAGGAAGAAGCAAATAACTAGGGGTACTCAGACTTCTCCCTGTACAGTAGAGTATTGTCCTAGCAGCACATACCACACTAGGCACAAGTATAAACAAGTAGGAACCATTGTGAGGGTAATCAGACTTCCCCTCTTAACACTCAAAACATGTTACAGGCCAAAACAAAACTTTTCAAAATGTAGTGATCAGAAAGTAATCTCACAGACTTGCTAATAAAATTAATGCAAAGTATCAGCAACAAAAGGATCATTGCATGGCACAAGAAGGATCATTTAGGGAAGCCACCAGAGTTCATTGACAAGAGAATCTATCTCACTCTTCCATAGGAGGTTTGACAATCAGTTTCCAGTAGAGTAAGTGCATCCTCACAAAGATATTCAAGTTGGTACAAAATCGGGAAGGGAGAAAAAATTTGGCCTCACGGTCAGACTATAGTTCACATCATTCACCCTTTTCAAAGCATGTGTCCAGATGAATTCAAGCAACATCTTTCCCACGAGAAACAATTACAGAACACTCACAAAACATTTTGAACAGTACCATTCAACATTTCAAGCTTCAAGAACTATTCCACTCGATTCACTCAATTATCAGAGAGGGGAAAATGGGATATTCAGCAAGCACTTTGCAAATTTCATTCGCTCTGTGAACAAAGTTCAAGACGGTATCAGCTTTATGTTACTCTTGTGGCTCAACAAATCAGACAAGATGACAAGCTACTGTACATATCAGGCACTCTATGCTTCGACACAAACCCAAGCAACGCAGTGATCACTAGAGAGTAGTAACAGTCCTCAAGAATTTCAAAATTTAAATTTCATAATACGCTATGAAAGATCCATTTCAAACCAAACTCCTATGGTGTACTTTAATCAGACAAGCATTTCGAGCCACACACACTTTCAAAGAAGCACTATGTCATCCAACTTCACTCACAGATTTCAAAACATGAGAAGCGATTCATTTCAGATTTACAAAGCACAATTACAAAGGTGCAGGCATTAAAGAAGCTTCAACCCTGTTTTGTTTTAGCTTGTTTCAGCCATTAAACTCACAGTCAGTTACTCAATTAAAGATAATCATATTTCCTCGAGAAATGAAAGTATTACAGCGACACAATCACAGATTAAGCATCTTCTCAATTCATAAAAGCACACTAAGAATTAATACCAAAATAGTACTACAGCCTTTAGCTACAACACAATGAAACAAGCATGGCAATGCAGCTACTTTAATCAATTGGAAATCCAAAACAGTAGCTAGACTAGCTGGAAAACTCAGAAACAATAAAGCGCACTTCTAATAATATTCCTATTAAAAGAAAATTCATTGAGGAATTTTGTCGAACACTTGAAGTGCACAACAGCTTTTATCAATGCCTGAGCACATGGGGTACATCAGACTTCCCCCAATTTTAATCAACAGACCCAGCATAAGGGCCATCATGCCCGTCTACAACTCAGCAGCCAAACACCAAACTCACATAAGTTCAACAATTCAGAGCTCATTATAATTAAATTTAACAGAGGGGCAGCGGGGGATTACGGGGAATGGGATTTTTGTGACAGGGGCAGAATAATCGAGCGAGAAGGAGAGAACAGAGGAAGAGATTTACCTAAGCGACGACATGACTGGTGGTGAATGGTGGGAATGTGATCGACGCCCATGGTGAAAGGCGGTGGTGCGACAGTGTATTTTATGGGAATTAGGCAGGGATGAATGGAATTGAGCAGGAGAGTGAAAAAATTCATACCTGAGATGTGGTCGCCGGTGGTGATCGCAGCAGTGATGATCGACAGTGGGTTGAAGCAGTTTGAAGGCGGTGCAGTGATGGGGTAATTGATACCAGGGATATGGGAATAACAGTTGAGATGGAGAGGAGAGAGAATACCTGGTCGCTGGAGGGAATGGTGGCCGGAGCTGATGGTGGTAAAAGATGGAGAAGATCAGTGGTGTGATGCCATGCTGAGGGGAATCGGTGGTGGTAAAAGCTGTGGTGTATTTATTGTTCTCGCTGGATAAAAATTCCATTAGCCTTTTGACTTGGCTGGATCAAAATAAAATGGTACCGAATGAACTAAAGATAAGCAGTTGCCCATGTTGAGAGGCGGGCCTGCCCATTTTGAGAGGCGGACCGCCCATTTGAAACTCCTGAGAGCTGAGCACTGAAGCAGTTTTTTTTCTGGTGCAACTTTTTACAGTAGAGTAACTGTCCAACCACTCAAATTCAGTCCAACTGAAGTTCAAAACTCATGAAACTCGGTAGAATGATCAAAAACAATAATTGAAACTAATCTACAAGTATAAAATGTAATAATTTAAAATGCTCGGGTTGCCTCCCGAGAAGCGCCTTTTCACACTTTTCTCTCCATTTTGTAAATGTGAATTGCCTCCCCAATTTTGAATCAAGCTTTTCATTATGCTCCCGGGGTGGTGGTACGAATTTCAAAGTTGCAAAGGCCGAATACTTCATTTTGCACTTCTTGGCCTTCAAGTGAGGGATGTCGTTTTGTCTTCTTGCCGTGGCAAATTCAACAATGTACCCATTTTGCCCATCAACACCAAAATCATCCAAAGGTGTTTGTTCTTCCATTTCCATTGCCTCATCCACACATAGAGTTGAAAAATGAAGTGAATGAGGTCCTAATTGTTTTAACACCAATGGAGCACCACGCATGACATACTCCTCTTCAAATATGCTAGAGTCTTCATCACAAAAGTTCTTCATTTCCGCTCTAGACTCCAACACAAATTTCTTGCCTATAGCATCATCACCAAGTAGCTTGAAGATATGATCACTTCCATGAGTTTCCATGATTTGACTTGTGCTCTCTTCCACAAATTCGCCCATTTCTAGCATATCATTCACAATTTCATTATGTTGAGCCTCGGAAGCTTCAACCATCTCATGCATTAGAATTTTCAAGATTCGAGCTTCAAGATCAATTTGGTTCACCTTTTCTCTTAGTTCTTCTCTTTCATGTTCGAGATCCCAACCTTCTACATTTAAGTCGTGAAGGCATGCTTCATGGACTTTTATTTTTCGAGCTTGATCTCGGAGCCAAGCCCGGCTCACAATTTCTTCTTCATCCCAATTGTGCTTTTCGTCAACAACTCTTTCTTGATATTCAAGAACATCTTCAACGGAGGATTCTTCTTGGAACTCAACCTCATCTTCCATGTAAAACCTTTGTTGAGAGTTGGCAACACCCTTAGCTTGTTGATCATTGAAGGTGTCAACCAATTGGCTCAATTGAGTTTTCAAGTTGTGAATTGCCAAGCCATTTTGATGGATTGTTTCTTTGAGGGCTTTGGCATTCTCACAATGTTGTTCAATTATCCGCTCCATCAAATGTTCCAACCTTGCATTTTCGTTGCATTCATCTTGTGAAGTCGATAGGTCCATCTCTTCTTGAAACCTCTCTTGGATGCCTTGCCACTCGGGTTCAAGCTCCATGTTCTTGTTAACATTTGCCCTACCAAACTCATAAGAATCATTAGCATCATTATAAAAATCATTGGAAGGAGAATAAGGAATATTAGGACAACCGTCCCAATGGCCATTTTGACCCCCACACTCATGACACATGTCCCACTCAAAGGGTTGAGAAGGTGCACACAACTCGCCCCCGGAAACAATTTGACAATCTTGCCAATAGTGAGGTCCACCACAATAAGGACAAGGATCACTCATGTATGGATTTTCAATATTGGACCAACTTTAGTTCCATGATGCCATTTCAAGATAGTTATCACTAATCTAAACTAACTAATTAATGCAAGTAAACACAACACACAACAAATATTTACAATTTACAAAGAACATTGCTACTATTCACAATTTTAACAAGAACGGTTCACAAAGTTTGGAACTAAGCCAACTAGCTCAACTCCTCAAACTACTCTAATACGCCAATTGTTCCCCGGCAACGGCGCCAATTTTGACAACGCTCAACACACACCTCGGTTTGAGGTATGAACGGTCATCGCAATACAATTTACCCAACTAGGAGTCGGGGTCGAATCCACAAGGAACAAAGTGATGCGATCAAAGTAGTGGAGGAACTAAACCTATTTGACAAAGCAAAACTAGGATAACGAGGTGATAGAATGATATTAACAACTACACACTACACTAAGAAAGCAAGTAAGTATGATCTATGGCCTTCTCGCAACCAAGGAAGTCAAGTTTTGAGCCTAGGATACAATTATAGCACGGGGTTTATATATTATGGTCGAGTCGTTCTAATGTAATCCCTAGAATCCTTCCGGCCTAGAAGGGATTTACCTCAACGGCGCTCGTCAAAGCCATGGTTGAGCTTATAAAGCACTACCCATTACCCGAGGAAAGAAGACCTCTTCCGAGCGTAACTTCTTTTAGATGAGTTAGTCTATGAAATAGCCTATCAACCCAAATCCTCGCTAGCTTCACTATTCTACGCTAACTAATCTCTCCCGAGTCTTTAATTAGCAAAGTAGACGGACAACTCAAGTGTCGCGAGCACAAGAGTCAAGCAATCAAAACAATAGAAGTTAGATAATTAAAACCCAACAATATATAAAATCCTAGTCATGAAATATATTTATAAATCATGTTCATTAATAACATCAACTAACCAAATGTAGCATACAAATCAAAGAAATAAAGAAAGGGATAAAGAATTTCTCATTTGAAGTACACCCAATCTTTAATCTCCAAGGTGTGTTGATATTCTTGCTCCCAAAGTTTGGATAAGTAGCCAAAGATATGTACAAATAAAAGCTACCAACTATTTATGTGTTGCCAAAATGAAATACCATCCCTTTCCATAATTCTCCCTAGGTTAAAATGAAGAAATTCTGAATTTTCACGCCATAGCCACCCTGGTACTGAAGTTCACCCGCTAGCCACTTTTTCGCTGCTCAACTTAGTCACTGTTTCACGCATAGCCACTTTTCTGCTGCGTTTTTGACAGACTAGCCAGTTTTCTTCTTTTTCTTTATCTTGGCTTCTTTTTAACTTGTTTCTTCCATCACTCTTCTCCAAACATATTCAACCTACAAAATGCAACAAAACCATGATAAGTGCACTTATTTCATCAATTTAACACAACAATAGCTCAAGTACAAGTATGTAATGTGTGGTAATTTAGCCACACATCATGTGGCTACATAATATTTAAATAAAACTTGGACCATGGTCGGGTAATATTTTAATGTGGGCTGGCTAGTTTTGAAAACTTTGATATTTTATTTACCCATGAGACAGAGGTCAAAGCAAAGCATAACTCGTAAATGGTCCCAAGTTTTCTTACTTTTTCCATCAATACTACCTGGATCATTTGTTTTAAATATAAAACACTCTTCTTGTTTTAGGTACAATCACCTATAGTCTGAACTTACACATTCTAAAGAAAAATATTTTTTTTGTTACTACTCATATTTTATTTACCATGAGACAGAGGTCAAAACAAAGCATAACTCGTAAATGGTCCCAAGTTTTCTTACTTTTTCCATCAATACTACCTGGATTCTCCTAAGCACTCATATCCTGTTCATCAAAATTAAAGACAGTAATTACAAATTTCAACGCTCTATTTCAGTCTTTTGATAGCCTAAAGTATACTTCTTGACTAATATTTCTAATCAGCAATGTTGCACTCCTTTTCTTCTGAAACAATATCTGATTCTTTTCCTGCCAGAGTACCAGCAAGATATATACTTTTTGAGTTCTTGTACAACCTTCTTTCCCATTGAGTGTGCATTTACCCCCATATATTCTGTCTTCTTGCCATTCCATTTGCTTGTCTTTGATTTGTTGTCACTGCACCACAGTTCACTCTACAATTCAGTAGACTACTCACATGTCAAGAATAGATGATTCAGGGATTTATTTTGATTATCACAAAGCTGACATAGCATAATATCCCATAAAGACATTAATTATTCAGGCAAAATGTTAAAGCAAGATTCATTGTTAAGTCAGACATAACACAACTCAATTCACAAATCAAAATTAGGAAGTCAGATATGCAACCATACATGGAGAAAAAGCAACCCAAAAAGTTGAACTCAAATTTCTAGAGTTGTAAGCTATTACTCCTACATAGAGAAGAAGCCAAAAAATGTAGGTTCATCACTAATGATAATGCATTAAGATCTAGGATAGTGATAAAAACATCCTAACCTGCACCGGTTAGTATGTTGATTTGGATACAAAGTTTAAAACAAAATAAAAGAAGCCGAGAACTATAATACAAAAACATACCCAGTGAAGCCGAAAACTATAATACGTATTCACATTCACATACTATAGCACTGGTCTTCTAATACTGTATTTAGCCAAGTGAAAATTCTATCAAAACTTGTAGCTCAATCTAAATTTAGAACTTCTATCTTTCGATTCAAAAAAAAATCAAATTTAAAACCTAACCTATTAGAATATTGATCTGAATAATTACAATATGAAAAACAACGTAAAAAGTGGAAGCCAATAATAAGAGAAAAATATTGATTCTGAACATCCTTCAACCTCCCTATCATAAGAGAAACACAACATATTAAGTAGAATGTTTTAATTTATAATAGAACACTTTATAAAATGGAACCTTCTCTCGACCATGTGCAAAGTTACCACATAAAAATGACAGGCACAAGAAACCAATAGGAATTCTTCTCAAGCAAAATTATCGTTTAAAAGATCAAGAAAATGGCAAAAAGTTATTCATAAAGAAAAAACTTGAATATAAGAACACATAGTCTCATAATGTGGGAGATAATTCTGAAGCCTAGCATGCAAAATATCAAACACTACAGTTTTAGCAATCAAGATTATCTTTAGAGGCTTGAGCACACATGATCTACGTAATCAGATGGAGTCTCATCACTATCTGAGGAATTAGCTCATCCCCAACGAAGATCACAATCATGTAATCACTAAGTCTGTTCCCAATTAATATACATTCTCACCTGCTAGGTCTATTCATGGAGTTTATACTAAATCATGTACAGGTTGCTCTTTCCGATAAGCATATTTAGGATTGCAGCACGACTATTTATATTGGGCAAGCTTTCAGGCTGAACATTCCTTTCATCTTTCCAATTTGACTTTTAGTAATCTAAAACAAAAATGGATTTTGAAGACAAATTAGAAAGAAAAAAACCAATTTTGCATTAGAGAATTGTATAAAAGAGCCAACACTTCATGATCTATAAATTTTCTTGCTAAAGCTGCATGCAAATTGAATATATAGGAGGGACAAAGGGCGCTCAATTTAGAAAAGCCAATACAGATCAAGTGACCGCATCATAGAATGAAATGAAAAACTTACTCTGAATCTCTGATAGAACTTCTATGAGTTGAGATTTAAGTTAAATCATAGCAGGCTTGGACGCTATTCTGTAGTGCATCTTCTTCCACGACTCATTTCATCAGCCTGTTCCATTAGCGTAGGAGGTAGAGAAGAGCTCTTGTCTTCATCAGCTCTCATTAAGGAGCTTCTTATTAGTTCTAGTGAAGCAATGGGAGGTCTAGGTAGCTCCCTTTGCAATACTTTTGACCTTTTCCCGATTAAAGCTTCCGGCCTTGCTTCTTCAGCAGCCTTCTCCCTAGCAATGCTATCAGACATGTCTTGTTCAATCTTCTCTTCTGGTTCCTCATTTTCTTTAGTAGCTGGTTGGACGTCTATCTGGTAATCATTCTTAGGCTGAGGTAGGCTTTTCAAACCAGAAAGCAATTTCTTCAGAGCTGCTTGATTTTTTCGTCCTTCTTTTCTTCTGTCTGACAGAGTGAAAAACATCAAATTAGTATATTAGGCTTCAAAAGAACTCGAATTAATGAAACAAGAGCTTTAAAACTGTAAAATTTTCCAAGCCTCTAACGTAAAGAACAATGTATTAAACAATTTCATTCAATCTATTGTGCCTGTTTAACTGCAACATTGGTGGTTTAAAGATGGAAGTAAAGTTATTCCATATCCTCACTATAAGAGTTGGAGTTGCTGTATTCCAAGAGTTGTAACAACAGAACCACAACTACATTAATGAAATAAGAGAGTTTTCATCTTTACCTCAATAAAGCATGATATTTAATAACAATAAAAAATGATATATACTATCAACCAAACATACACATATATACTAACAAAATTGTTACCCGACGCAATTGCGTAATCATCATATGAAATAGTTATGAAAGTTCTTTGAAAAATATAAATTGGTATAAATCAACCACCGAAAGCTTAAAGGATAGATAAAAATAGTGAATGGATAAAGGTGTACCTACTATTCCAACTTTCAATTTTGATTTTCCTGGTACGGAGAAACCAACTTCATCCTAGAAGAATCCAACCCTAAGAGCATACTTGTAGAATAGATAAAAGTCAGCACAATAAATAGATAAGAAGTCTATACATACTTGTAAAACAAATTTTAAGATTACATGATACATTTTCATCCTACATAAGCAATTGAAATTCATACGTGTAGAACTAATTCTAGAAAGATTCTAATTCTCTGAAATATGAACCTGCGGTAAAAGAAATCTTGGTAAAAAATACCAATAATCACGTCCCTGTAGAGGTGTCATCTTGAATAGTGATGCGCATTTTTGGATCCACTGACCATGGATGGAAGATAATAAAATACAACATATATAAGCTTCTACTCAAATAAATGCTACAACATCCATTACTCGAGTTATCTCCAATTTTAGTAAAAGATATAAAAGTAACAAAAGTACCGGCCAAATCTTAAGCTAAACATTACGCACATAACATGCAAACTTAATCTGGAATAAAACTTTGAAATATATGGGAAGAATCACAACAATAAGACTTATTAAACCAACAATTGTTGATAGAAAATGGAAAATCAAGGTAGAACATTAGGAGAACAGAGATTTAGGTTAGTAGAAATGGCTAAACCCTTTACCTTAGTTATAGATTCCAACTACATTATCATCTATGTACGAAGGACGGCAGAGTAATTATTTAAGCGATTCAACCTCCCAAAGAATATCCTATCTGTACATGAATTTAAATTCTATCAGTTGAGTAATAATACTTAAAACCTCTCTTCAAATACGTTACAACTATGTTGAAGTAAAATTTTAATTCAGTAATTATAAAGCACTAAGAATTAGTCTAATGATAAAATAAGGAAAGTTATAATTAGTTATAAAATTCAAAAACCTAATCGGTTATGATGGTGATCTGTAATCTACCTTGCAATGACATTGAATGGCTTGTACCAATTAAATAAGGATGAAAAGAAACCATAAACAAACGGGTATATTTAGGATTTCTTGTGTCATTCTTCCCCAAATCCTTTATTCCATGTAGTGATGAACTTTTCAAAGTGATAAATATAAAATCTACACCTTGGTGACCTTTAATAATTTTCAACTGAGTGTCCACTCCGGCAACCAATTCTTCAGTTATTCCTGAATCACAAAAGATGTTGAAGCATTAGTAGAGTTGTTTTTTAATTTAAAAAAAAATCAAAAACCTATTTTCAATACTTGCAGAAGATGATGATATTAAGAAAGCAACATTGATTAAATCAGCAAGTTTAAACTGTAAAATTAAAGGAGAAACACAATATCAGTCCCTAAAGAATTTTAAATAAATATGGAAGAACAGAAAATGCAAAAACTATGGAAAACAAAAAATGCATGAAGATCACTTACCTGTATCTTGCTTGATCACATTAGATAATGTTTGGAGGCATCGTGGAGAAAGTTACTTGATCATGACAAAACAGTTTTCGGTCTAAGCAGTTATTAAGAGAATTTTGTTCCAATCAGGCTTTACAGATTTTGTAAAGAGAAGCAGAAGACACGTTCCAGGGCAAGCATATTTTAAGGAGAACATGTTTAGGTTTAAATTAGATTATTAATTATTATTATTATTATTTTAAACTGTTTAACTACCTAAGCAGTAAATTTGTCTCAGCAAAATGTAAAATTTATTAAATTCAAATTTACACACTAACTAAACTAACAAACATTAATTAATATTCAAATTTAAATTCTTGTAACTAATTAACCAATTAGTTATTTGTCCTAACTAACAATAGGTGTTCCAATCATGCTTGACACTTGGCTAAACATGGTTGGCTAGAACACTCCTTTTAATATATATATAGATACTCATTAATCAAATTGTGGGAGTCTTTGGCTCAATAGAACCTAAAGCAGAAGATTTATTGGCGTTACCTTGAGCCAATCATATTTATTCTTTGGCAGTAGTCTAATAAAAGTAGATGAAGAAGAATGTTTACCAATTTCTATTGTGAGCAAAACTCTATGTTGACTTTTGAACTAAAATGACGACTCCGTTGAACATTTGTCTTTCCTCAGTACTTTGGCTGTCGTCTCTATTGATGATGATTAGAATTTAAAGCTAATTAGTTAGGTAGAATTGTATTTGTTTGTCTCTACAACTCCAAGTCAGGTGATTAGTCCAAGAATGAACATTTCTCATTGTCTCTATTTCTCAAGTTTTTACTTAAATGAATAGCACATGTCTTCTTTTAATAATAATAATAATTTAGATTTATAATTATTAAAAATAATTCTAACCCTAACTACAAAAAATAAAATTTCCATATGTTTATATTATGGAATCACATAGTATTTAGCAAAATAAAATGATTTTAACTGTCAACAACAACAACAAATCTATTGTAGTTCCACATGTGGTCTGCGAATGGTGAGATATACGCAGACCTTACTCCCACCAAGGTAGAGAAGCTATTTCCGATATCCTCGGCTTAAGGAAAAATATTTTGAAACGCACTTAAATTACTGATCACTAATTAGGTAAACAGACAACGATGAAATAAGTAAAGGCACATAATGCGATAAACAAAGAATATAACAATAACACAAATGATACTTGGACAGAACTTTCACTATTACTACCTAACCTTTTAAATTATATTTTCAGAATTTAAAAGTGAAATTATTCTCTTCTGCCATTTTCCATCCGTTTTTCTTTTATTTCCCCTAAATTATTTCTTGCTCTATCAAATAGTAAAGAATCTAGAAAAAAAAACTAAGTTCAAAGAAAACTAAAGCCCTCAGCCGACTTTCATTCATAATTGACGTTCATAAAGAGTGGACACTCACCAATATATCTTTGACCCTGGGATTTTCTAAAATAACCAATTAGCATTCTATAATTCGATTGTGTATGCCTTAAATTCTGATTTTCGATTACGAAATTAAATTTGTAATTATGGGTCATAAACAATCATTTATATCAAGATTAATTTAGCGTAATTATGATACGTTAAACAAAATGTAGTGTTAACCGATTTAACATAAATAATAAAAATTAATAGAATAATGCAAATAATGGAACAAAGACAAGAAAAGATCTTATTCAATTTGATCGTGTGATCGTGAGTGGGTTCAATGATGATGAGATTGTCAGCGACTACAGTATCCGGTAAACTAGTAATGAGAGCTCTAAAGTAAAGCTAAGTATGTGCTGCTGGGAGCACAAAGAGACTAAGGGGTACAATTAAGGGAAAGAGGGAGTACATATAGACCTAAAACCATAAGCTAGCGCGCACAACTCCTCTTTCCCCCACGTCTTTCACTGGCTAGATAAGGTTATTGAGATGTGGTGGAGTTGACCTCGAAATAAGCGGAGTCAGTTGGGGCATACCTACTAGCATAGACGGACCTACCTGTAATGGAGTGGTATCAAATTGTGGTATCAAATTGATACCCCTTCACAGAAAAAATACACTATGTAGATGGGTAAAAAAAAATTATATGTGTATATACTGTGTGTTGAGTCTCCTTAATTTTTTTTTTTATATGCTAACTTATTTATATTTTGACACCCTTAACAAAAATTTTGGTACCCCCACTGCCTACTAGAGCGTCTGTTTGATTTCTACGGAAATCTTGAGTGACCGTCTTCTATCCCGCAGGTCAACTCTGCCTGACATCATGCTGAGCAGTCTTCGTGTCAACTAAAGATATGTTGTCCTCGTGTTTTACTCCAATCGTGCCACGTACTACACACTTGCAACAACATGTTAAGCCCGAGAATACAAAGAGACTAAGGGGTATAATTGAGGGAAGAGGAAGTATATATTGACCTAGAGTCTAGCACGACTCCACTCTCCCACGTCTTTCAACAGCTTGATAAGGTTGTTAAGACGTGGTGAAGTTGATCCCAAAATAGCGGAGTCTGTTAGGACATGATGATTTTCTACCAGAGCGTCCATCTGATTTCTCCTAAAGTCTTGAATGTCCGTCTTCTATCTCAGATGTTCAACTTTGCTTGTTGTCATGTTGAATTATCTTCATGTTAATTGAAGATGCGATGTCTCCGTGTTTTACTCCCATCATGCAACATACTCGAACACCCGGCAATAACATATTCAATCCAATTTTTACCAATACAAGATGTTTGTAACAAATTTCTTATGTTTATATAATTTCCAGATTGATATAAGTTAACGAACATGTTGATGCACATAATGGGATCAACAGTTGTTCCTCATGGAGTAGAAAAAGTGAGTGATTGTACTAAAGAGAGTCCGCCTTGGAGGAACAAAAGTTAGACTAGTATAACTACTAAAAGGGTGTTTGGATTGGTTTATTTTGAGTGCTTTTAAGCCAAAATGGCTTTTAAACTCTTTGCTAAATTTTTGACGTGTTTGGCAAAAGTGAAAAGTGGAGTAAAGTCCAACAAACCCTCCTAACCTTTTGGTTGGAAAACAATACCCCCTTCACTTTTTGAAAGGGACACTAAACCTCCTTAATTTTAAGATCAACGGCTAAAAATGAATTTATCATTTGTATGCATTTTTCAAAGTCAAAAACAACCTTCAATTATGATGAATTTTGAACATTTTTTGCTACATGATTAAATATATTAAAGACGTATTATACAAATATTTAAAAAAATTATATCTCATTTTACTCTTTCAATTTTTTTCTTTTGATTTAACAAACTCACTTTATTGTACAGAGGTTTTGTCGTAGAGCTTCAAAATTTAATTATAATTATTGTAACTAATGAAAATTGACGTAACTAGAGTAATAATTTGGCATAAAATACTTTTTTATTTTATGCTACCGTGACATATTGTGTGGTTTAACTATTTTTAAATATTTCATCAGTAATTATAACAAAAAATAAAAGAGAAAAAATTTGACTATTCTTATAATTTAAGGGTGATGGCATGATATCGATATTTCATAATCTTAAAATATTAATTTTAAATATAAATTTTATTTCATGCAGAGATGAATAAGGTATATTATTATTCCTTGCATCAAATATTATGGTAGTTAGAAGAAATTCAATTAATACATTTATATACAATAATCAGAATACTTTTAGGTACTCAATATAATTGATTTTTTAAACATAATAATTATTATTATTTGAAGAGACTAGTTTTGACCTTAAAAAAATATATGCACAGATCAACTCATTTTTTTCCGTTGATTTAGGATCAAAGGGGTTTGCTGTCTCACCAATCATATGGTTAGTTGTCCCTGTGTCAACTATCCATCTATTTTCATTCACATTTGCTAAATTGGCAAACAAATGCTTACCTGCCATGTTGACATTTCCTCCACTTACAGTTGATCTTTGCAGCATTGTCAGGATTTGATTACACTGATCCTGTGTGACCATAGGTGCCATGTGCTGATTGAAGTGTTGTGGTGTAGGAACTTTATATGAGTGAAAAGAATTATCTGAGTTAGCAGCGAGATGAGGACTTGGAACACCTCCAGAGTTGAATGAATTATTATGAAATTGCATTTGAGTTTGTGTTCCCTGTGGACTGTGATGCATATTAATAGAATGGTGATGATTCATGTTTCCAGAAAACTGAGAGACATTTCCAAGTGTGCTATTGCTTAGATTGCCATGAGCAGCATTAGCATTCCCATATGTAGTGTTGCCATTTGTTCTTCTCTTGTCCTTATAACCTTCAGGATACCCTATCAATTGAAAACACCCATCTCTGGTATGTCCTGTCAATCCACAATGGTCACACTTCATCAGTTTGAAACAGCCAGCTCTAGTGTGTCCTTTTCCATGACAGAAATCATACTCTAAGTTGTAGTTTCTCTTCTGTTTATATCCTCCTCCCCTTGCACTGTATAATGTTGTGGGATCTGTATGGTCCTGCACTCCATAAGTTCCTCCAGAAATCATCTTTTGGCTCTCATCCTGAATGATCATGGCATATGCTTGATTCACTGTTGGCATTTGAGGTATCATTAAAATCTGGCTACGTGCTTGACTATATCCATCGTTCAACCCCATAAGAAATTGGTACAATCGCTGATATTGCAGATGATTTGTAAACTCTTTTGAATTAGTGCATTCACAGGAGGGGGTGTGATAATGGAATCATATTCATCCCATAGATCCTTTAATTTTGAGTAATATACTGACACTGAGCTGATTCCTTGTGTTAGACAGTTAGAGTAAAGATTTCCCTATGTAAGTGATACATACGCGAGCCATTTACTTTGTCAAATCGCTCTTTCAAATCTGCCCATACCCTTTGAGCATTAGTACCAAAAAATATCCCACTCACATGTTCTTTACTCACATTATGCATCATCCAAGAGATAACCATTGCATTACATCGCTCCCACTGATTATGATACTCAGGTTCACAACTATCCTTTGTTAATGAACCATCGATAAAGCTGAGTTTGTTCTTAGTCAAAAAAGCAACTCTCATAGCGCGACTCGATAAAGTGTAATTATCCATACCTGTAAGGAGAATTCCTACAGAAACTAAGCTAGGTCCATCTGAAGGTGCAAGATACAAAGCGTGATTGTGATCGATCGCATTGTTTGTGTTACTTAAACTATGGGGAATGCTGGTTCCGGCGATATTACTGGTGGTAGCAGCAGGAACTCCAGTAGGTGAAATCGCCATGAAAATTGATGGAAGAATACTCTGTTATTGAAAAAATCGAAAAATTAGGGTTCTAAGAGAGAAATTTGGGGATTTGATTTCAGCAGACACTGAAGAATTTCTCAATTCGTTGAATTATCCGTAACGAATTCCTAAATCCTTCCAATAACCCGCTCTGATACCATGTTAAATTGTGAAGATTGGATCAGCTATAGGACAAAACCCAGCTAAGAACAAGAGCCTGATATTGAATCTAGAGAGAGAAAAAACTGAATTCATTCCTTGAACAAAGCCTAAACTGATTACATTGAGCTTACAATCTACTTCTATATATACAGCTAACATCCAGCTAACATCCAGCTAGAAACCAATCTACCAGCTAAGATAACTAACTCTGCAACTGCTTAACTAATCTAACTAACTGTTCATTAACTTAACTAACTTGTTGACTGTACATCCACGCGTGTTGCTGACTGTGCATGAGTATGAGTGGACTCAACACGTTGTCCTGTTGAACTGTCTTCATGTTAATTGAAGATGCGATGTCTCTATGTTTTACTCCCATCGTACAACATACTCAAACACCTGGCAATAGCATATTCAATCTAATTTTTACCAATAGTAGATGTTTGTAACAAATTTCGTATGTTTATATAATTTCCAGATTGATATAAGTTAACGAATACGTTGATGCACATAATGGGATCAACAGTTGTTCCTCATGATAGAGCAGAAAAAGTGAGTGATTGTACAAAAAAGAATCCGCTTTGAAGGAACAAAAGGTAGACTAGTATAACTACTAAAAGGGTGTTTGAATTGGTTTATTTTGAGTGCTTTTAAGCCAAAATGGCTTTTAAACTCTTTTTAAAGTTTTTGACATGTTTGGCAAAAGTAAAAAGTGGAGTAAAGTCCAACAAACCCCCTAACCTTTTGGGTTTGGAAAACAATACCTCGTTCACCTTTTGAAAGGGACACTAAACTCCCTTAATCTTAAGATCAACGGCTAAAAATGAATTTATCATTTGTATGCATTTTTCAAAGTCAAAAACAACCACCTTCAATTATGATGAATTTTGAACATTTTTTGCTACACGATTAAATATATTAAAGAAGTATTATACAAATATTAAAAAAATTATATCCCATTTTACTCTTTCTTTCTTTTTTTTGATTTAAGATTAATTATAATTATTGTAACTAATAAGGAAAAACAGAACCATCATAAACAAACGAAAAATTAAACTTACACAACACAACACAATTTATTTCCAAAGACATGAAATAAGAAGGATTAATAATAGAACTCAGTACAACACAAGCATTCATCAACTGCTAGTGCTATCTTTTAATCTCTACATACAAACAATTTATTAAATACTAATTTCACTTATGTATTTTACCCCTAAGTTTAACACCAAGTACTTTCTCCATCTTCGCCAACACAGCTTGATTAGGCACGGCTTTACCATTCTCATATTCCGCTACAACCTGTGGCCTTTCATTAATCTGTTTGGCAAGTTCAGCTTGGCTCAACTTCTTTTCAATCCTCGCTTTCTGTATTGCCTGTCTTACATCCACAGATACTTTCTCTAATGCAGCTGGTTCCGCCGCTTCATCTAGCTTCCTAACATTAACGACAGTTGCAGGGGTCTTTTTATTCGACGCTGCGTCGAATTTCTTCAATGTTTGAACCTCTGCTCCTGTTCGTAATGCTTGGTTTACTACCTTTGGATCCCTTAAGTCTTGTGCCTTATACTTTGGCTTGTGTAGCACCACTGGTTCCCATTCTTGTTTTATTCCCCCAGTTGATCGCATCGGCATATTTGATCAAATATTGAATGGCACTCTTTTTTTTTCCTTTAATGTGATGAAAAACAGCGTACCTTTTGTTGGTTTATATAGTGGAGTGGGAATCTGGAAAGTTCGGTAAAAGGTGGTTTGTTTAATGAAATTTGAAGGGTGTAGAAGGTTCTAGGGACGGGTATTTTTTTAGCGAGGGTCGGCTGAAAAATACAGTCGCTTGTTCACCAAGGATATTGATTTTGAGGGAACAAATTCCAGTGAACCAATTCTATCAGGAGTACTATTGTTTTCGTCAAATCTTGGAGTCCACACAAAGTATTTGAAAAATAAAAAATAAACTATTTGGTAGAAAATTTTGTCAAGCATCGTGGAAAATTGATAAAAAATTAAAATAATGTGATTTATTACTTGTTTCTTGAAATTTTGTAAGCGGATTTGATAGATGTGTGTGGGCAAGAAATCAAAATATTTTGTTACCATAACTTTAATATAATTTGTCGGTAGAAAATCACTAGAATGCTTACAAAAAGAAAATCTCGAGTTTTCAAAAAAAATAATACAACGTAACTGTCCCAAATAAAAACGTTCTCATAAATTAGTTAGAACATGCACCTTTTCTCTAACTTTTCTCAATTTCTCATACGCTTGACAGGTCAATAACTTAATCTTCATACGTCTGATTAGCTAGTTCGTATCTCTAATTAGTGCAAATCTAGAGTGTTTTAGACATTAATCAAATCCTGCAAAGAATACTGAATATGTGACTGTGTGTTACTTCCACCTATACTTCAAATGGACAATAATTGTGTCTCAAAGCATAGAGACATGTCATAACGTATCAATTCAACAAGACCAAAAATATTACTGATTACTGAAACCGTCACAATTCATTTGTAGTCAATGAGGTATATATTCTACCGTCTTCTTTCATCTCTATTCATTGGCTTGGTTATAAGATTGTTGAAGTGAGTACATACTACCAAGGAAATTAACGAGCATATATTCATAAAAGACAGCTTGTTCTCAAAATTAGTACTATGTGAAAAGGACTACCTCAGTCTTCTTTGGACTCACCAACACTACAGTATCTCGACTTTTTCCTTCAATCTTGAGGGGGCAGGTCTAGTGTGTTACAAGAGTTTAGCATCACAATTACAATCAGGAAACTTCACACAAGTCTTCTTAATTAAGCGCAAGGATTAAAGCATATGGATCGGGACAGTGAAAATCATGTATGGTGATGTTAGATCTTCTGATGTAAAATTTTGCCGAAGACTACGTGAAACGCTTAAATTATGAAGCTCGTTAAATATGTGATGTAATGCCAAGTATTACTCATAATATTATGCACTATAATATTTGTAAAGAAGTACTTATCCAAGCTCCATTGCCATGGATGCTAGCTGAGAGAGGGTTGAGCAATGGCAGTTACAGTTGGAGAACACGGGAAAGATTTCTAGTGTGAGAATATTTGTAAATGAATCTGATTGTATATTGGTATTAATTCAATGTATTTGTACAACAACAATGTATATACACCTCAACATCAATGTAATTTATAAGCCAAATCTAACCGACTCCACTAACTGATCCTAGCTGGACTAACTAACTATCTTAGCTGGATTAACTAACTGCTATTACTAACTGTTCAAATTAACTACTAACTAACTGTATTAGTCAACCACTAAGACTCTGCTATTACTAACTAACTATCTTAATTTATAAGCCAAATCTAACCGACTCCACTAACTGATCCTAGCTGGACTAACTAACTATCTTAGCTGGATTAACTAACTGCTATTACTAACTGTTCAAATTAACTACTAACTAACTGTATTAGTCAACCACTAAGACTCTGTCTTCTCAACACTCCCCCTCAAGTTAGAGGGCAAGAAAATATCTTTCACTCCTAGCTTGTCAAGTAGATAGCAATGCTGTGCTTTACCCAAGCCTTTTGTCAACAAATCTGCCAACTGTTCTTTAGTACCAATGTGTTGTGTAGCTATTAGTCCATGCAGCAGCTTTTCTCTTACAAATGGCAGTCAATGTCAATGTGTTTAGTTCTCTCATGAAAAATAGGATTTGCAGCTATTTGGATGGCTGCTTTGCTATCACAATGCAAAGTGACAGGCTGAAAGATTCTTACACCCAACTCTCTGAATAACCCCACTAACCAAGTGATTTCTGCAACTGTGAATGCCATACTTCTGAACTCAGCTTCTACTAAACTCCTTGATATTGTTTCCTGTTTCTTAGCTTTCCAAGATATCAATGAATTCCCAAACTTCACCACATATCCAGTTACAGATCTCCTAGACTATGGGCATGCTACCCAGTCAGAGTCACAGTATGCAGTGAGGTTGTGTCTTGCATCTGCATTCATTAAGATCCCCAAACCTGGAGCACCTTTAATGTATCTCACTACTCTTAAAGATGCATTCATGTGAGACACCTTGGGCTCATGCATAAACTGACTGAGCACCTGAACGGTAAAGGCTATGTCAGGTCTTGTCATTGTCAAGTAAAGTAGTCTCCCTACTAGTCTCTGATAGGGCTCAGCATCCTCTAACAGGGTATCCTCAGGTACTGGTATAGAAATCTTTCTTAGGAACTCATCATAGTCCCAGGAGGTGTGTCTCTGATTAAAATCAAGAGGAGTGGAGGCTGGTTTAGCTCCCCCTAGACCTGAATCAGCAACTAATTCTAGAGCATACTTTCTCTGGTTCATCGGGATCCCCTCTTTATTTCTTGCAAACTCAATACCTAGGAAGAACTTTAATTCACCCAGGTCATTCATCTTGAACTTCTTTTGCAGACTGGTTATGGCTTCCTCAATGAGCTTTACACTATTCCCTGTTATCAGTAGGTCATCTACATACACAAAGATCGCTACAAGTTCTGCTCCCCTCCTTCTAGTAAATAGTGAGTAATCAAAATGGCTCTGAGTGAAGCCAAGTGCTTTCAATGCTTCAACTAGCTTCAAGTTCCACTGTCTGGAGGCTTGTTTTAAGCCATACAAGGACTTCTTCAATCTACAGACCTTGTTTCTAAACTCCTCATTGGTGCCAAAGCCTGGAGGAAATTGCATGTACACTTCTTCATAAAGGTCTCCTTGCAAAAAACCATTATAGACATCTATCTGAAAGAGGCACCAATTGTTTGATGCAGCCATAGCAAAGACTGATCTGACAGTGACCATTTTAGCTACAGGAGAAAAGGTCTCCTTGTAATCTAGGCCTTCCTTTTAACTGTAGCCTTTGGCTACCAGCCGGGCTTTGAACCTTTCTACTTCACCAATGGCTTTGAACTTAACCTTGTACACCCATTTACAACCTATGGCCCTCTTACCAGGTGGAAGAGGTACTACCACCCAGGTGTTAAGTACACCCATTTGCAACCAATGGCCCTCTTACCAGGTGGAAGAGGTACTACCATCCAGGTGTTATTATCCTGCAAGGCCTGGATCTCATCCTGCATGGCAGAAATCCACCTAGGGTCCTTAGAGGCCTCATGAAAATGCTTTGGCTCCATAACTGTAGATTGAGTGAGCAGGCAAGCTGCATAAGAAGGAGAGAGGTGCTCATAGCTGAGATGGGAAGACATAGGGTACTTGCAAGAGTGACAAGCTGTGTTGCTGGTGCCAGTATTTGGCACACCCTTAGAGGGAATGACATAGTCTTGGAACTATTTAGGAGCCACAGATGTCCTGATAGACTTCCTCATGATATCTGCAGTAGGAGGTTCATTTTATACTGAGGGCAAATCAGGGTCTGTGGTCTCAATAACCTCTGGAGAATTAGGTGTTAGAGAATGGGGCAATATATCAGCATCTGGACTGACTGCAGGTAATAAGTCAGGAGAAATAGGCTGGAAAGCACCTGAATCAGTGAATGGTGGTGCTGCATCAGTGTATACAGGGCAATATAGCTCATCATAGACAATTGGAGGTGGAACAGGAACTGGAAATAAAGGGGCTGAACCATGCTTCATTTGTCTGAAACGGAATATATCTTCTTTGAATACTACATGCCTACTCATAATAAACCTTTTTTTACTGTAGATCAAAGCACTTGTACCCCTTTTGTGTGGGTGAATACCCCATAAAGACTGCAGGCAGGGCCCTAGATGAGAACTTGTCCTGAATGTGATTGTTTACTAAGTAGCACAGACATCCAAACACTCTCAAGTGATCCAGAGTAGGTGTTGTTTGATGCATCATTTCATATGGTGTCTTGCTCTTTAGGGATGCAGAGGGTGACCTGTTAATAAGGTGGACAGTTGTAAGGACACATTCACCCCAAAATCTAAGTGGAACACAACTTTGGAACCTCAAAGCCCTTGCCATTTCAAGAACATGCCTATGTCTCCTTTCCACAACACAATTTTGTTGTGGTGTATAAGGGAAAAAAACTCTGATGCACTATGCCATATTGTGCCAATAGCTCATCCATGTCTGAGTTGAAAAAATCTGTCCCATTATCAGTTCTGAGTGTTTTAAGACATGTATCAAATTGAGTCTTAATCATGGAAAGAAATACTTCACATTGCAGAATATTTCAGCTTTTGTATTCATAAAAAACAACCATACAACTCTAGAGTAGTCATCTACCAAAGTCAAGAAAAATCTCTTCCCACTATGAGTTGGGACCCTATAGGGGCCCCAAACATCTGCATGAACAAGCTGAAATAAATGTTGTGATCTATTATGACTAATGGGAAAATGACTCTTAGTTTGCTTAGCTAGTGGGCATATAGTACAGTGATGTTTATCATCCTTTAAGCTGCCAAATTTAGGAATCATCTTGAGTGCTCCCAAAGGTGCATGTCCCATCCTCTGGTGCCAAGTCCTGAAACTTATTGATTCTGCAACTGCTGCATCCTTTGTGATATTCACAACATGTTTATTTAGAGCCGTCAATATGGGCTTGGCCCGTTGGGCTGGCCCGGCCTAGCCCGTAATTTGATAGGGCTGGGCTATGATTTTTCTAGCCCATAAAATACCGAGGCTTTTTAACCCGGCCCACGCAATCCCACAGCCCGTGAGGTTTGACCGAGGCTGGGCTGGGCTGGCCCATGGGCTTAGTAAAATAATATTTACCTTATTTACCCTTCATAAGTGCATTTAATTATGGGTATAATTGTAATGACAAAAATAAATCAGTAAATCAAAATTAATAATTGATCTTACAAAATAAGACAAAGTTAGAATGTAATACTATCTGTAGATTATAGTACTGCGTACTTCTTAATCAAGAAGTAAGAAGTAAAAAAATATTCTATTAGGGTTAGAAAATCACATTTATCTATAAAAAAATTAGCTTATTGGGTTGATGGAGAATATCAAAATTCAAATATGTGTGGTAAGACGCGGATCCAGAATTTTAAGTTTACGAGTACATCATATTAATGTGTTCTTAACAATGGGCTCATACTACACCATGCAACCGCAATTTAAAAAAGTTAACATATAAAATTATGATTTCCAACCAAGAGTATGGGTTCCTATGAACCATGCTATACATGTTAGATCAGTTACTGTATGTGATAGTTTGATCGAAGTTTGTGATTTAATTCTTATTTCTTGTGTTATCTGAAGTTGATTCAAGATTTTTTGAAATTATGATTCACTTTCTATTAATAAAAGTTGAAATGATTAAGTTCAAATTAAGTATATATTGTAATCAAAGTTTGTACTACTTTTCAGCTGAAAATAATGGTAATAACTTGTGTACTTTTAATTTAAAATATTATCAAAAATTAAAATATAATAATAAAAAAAATTAAAAATAATGGTGGGCTAGCCTGGCCCGGCCTGCAGCCCACATAGGGCTGGGTTGGGCTAGTGTTTTGATGGCCCATGCAAATCGTGGGCCGGCCCGACCCGGCCCGACAAATTGTAAAGCCCGCGTGGGCTGGGTCGGGCCAGCCCAAATTGACGGTACTATGTTTATTGTTTATTGAATTTATAATGTGAGCCTGCTCAGCAAGGTAGTACAGACCATTGACCTCTCTACCAATCCCCAATACCTTCCCAGTGCAGAGATCCTGAAATACACATGCATTAGGCAGAAACACTATTCTGCATTGTAATTGCTTAGTTAGCTGAGATACTGATAAGAGATTGTACTTAAAAGCTGGAACATGTAGTATACTATCTAGAGTTTTATCTATAAATAGGTTACTTGATCCTGTGTGTGCTATAGTAGCCTTTTGACCTGTTGGTAAAGTAACTGACCCTGTGCTAAGGGTGTATGTATGCAGCAAATTTGAATCTGAAACCATGTGATTGGAGGCTCCTGTGTCTACAATCCACTGCCCCTTATCTAGTCCAAACAATAGAGATACTGTCATACCTGCATCTGTTGTGTTAGCTGTGATAGGTTCAGGCTCCTTGCCCTTATTCAGCAAGTGCAGTATCTACTGGAGATGATCCTGTGTGAGATGGTGTCCATTTCCTTGTGATGTATGTCCTTGATTTGAGGTGGATCCAGATCCAGAAGCTTGTGACTGGTTAAAGTGGTGCATCTGATTTCCTCCTTGAGATCCTTGTGACTGTAGGAAATTGTTGCAGTATGTTCCCCCTTGTGGAGCAAGAGCTCCAGGCTGTGAGTAATTGTGAGAGACACCTTGAAAGCTCTCAAAGTCAGGAACACAATTAGCATAAGGCTTCTTCTTGTTGTACTTCCAACATTCATCTCTGGTATGTCCTTTGATAAGACAATAATCACAGAACTTCCTACACTTAGAGCTCTGTCTCTGTCTATTTCCAGTTGATCTTGCATAATCATTGTCCTTGTAATTGTTTCCCCTAAAATTCTGTGTGGGTCTAGGTCCTTGATATTCCCATATAAAGCAGCAGACTCATTTAGATCCAGTGTGTGTGCTACATTATAGAGGAGTCTTTGGCTCTCTTCTTGAATTATCAAAGCATAAGCCTGATTCACTATGGGCGTGGGTTGAATCATGAGAATGTGACTCCTAGCACTAGTGTATGAGTCATTCAACCCCATTAGAAACTGGAAAAGCCTTTGTTGTTGAATATGTTCTACAAATGATTTAGACTTATCACAATCATATTAGGGGGGGGGGGAGCATCATACTCATCCCAAAGGTCATTGAGTTTAGAAAAATAGGTTGAAACTAAACCAGATCCTTGATTCACCATATTAATCTCACGATGAAGGTGAAAAATACGAGCATTGTTTACCTTATCAAATTTCTCTCTAAGGTTTTTCGAAACTCTGTGTGCATCTGACGCATAGACAATGCCAGTGAGCAGCTCCTTAGAAACTGTGTTCATGATCCATGATAGGACAATAACATTGCATTTATCCCACTACCGGGTTAAAATTTCATCATAATCCTTCTCCTTACACGATCCATCAATGAAACCCAGTTTTCCCCTTCCTAGCAGTGCAATCTTCATGGAGCGACTCCATAGTGCATAATTCTCTGCTCCAGTGAGTTGAATCGAAGTAAGAGAGACGTCGGAAGTGTCTGCTGGAGATAGGAACAACGGGTGATTGTGATCAGAGAGTGGATCACGATTTGACTGATTCAACTGATTTCCTGCGATCTTAGCTCACCAAACCTTAGAAAAAAGTACCAAATCGATTCACAAAAAATTGAGAGTATTACTGCAGAATTAGTACTCAACGGAAGCTGATTAAGGATAGTGTGCTCTGATACCATGTAAAGAAGTACTTATCCAAGCTCCATTGCCATGGATGCTAGCTGAGAGAGGGTTGAGCAATGGTAGTTACAGTTGGAGAACACAGGGAAGATTTCTAGTGAGAGAATATTTGTAAATGAATCTGATTGTATATTGGTATTAATTCAATGTATCTGTACAACTGCAATGCATATAACACCTCAACATCAATGTAATCTATAAGCCAAATCTAACCGACTCCACTAACTGATCCTAGTTGGACTAACTAACTATCCTAGCTGGATTAACTAACTGCTACTACTAACTACTAACTGTTTAACTTAACTACTAACTAACTGCATTAGTCAACCACTAAGACTCTGTCTTCTCAACAGTATTGTTCTAATAATTCCTCATAATTATGACTATAGTTAGCAATGTACCCACTTTTGAGTTGACTAAAATGTCCTTAAGAAACAATGCCAACTTATAAATCTTGAGGATAATTTTGTATTTTCACTGAAAAATAAAACTAACTCTATCTTCTTTCCCCACTCTTTACTTCCACTCCCGATCCCCAAATTCTTCCTTACGCAGTTCCTCCATTTCTCTTCCTTTATTGATTTGAATCATCTTACTTATTTTAGATCCATTTTTCAATTTTGTAGCTGGGTTATAGTATTCGAAGGTTTTTGTTTTTATCTATTTAGAAGGAGACAATTGAAGCTTAATAATCTTTTTTTTTTGTGTGTGTGTGTGATAATTGAAGTGCTTTAATTAGAACTATATAAACTGCTGATGTTCATGTAAAGGACAAGACTCCATTTCAATTTGTAAAATACTCCCGAACAGCCTCTAATATTACAGAAATTGTAGAAGCATATAGTTATAACTGATAGTTGGTTCAATGAGAACTTTAATGGAGATTGGTGTTATAACTAATAGTCTCCAAGATAGTCTTTTTAACTTGATGCATTTCGAAGTAGAGTCTGAATAAGAGGACAATTGCTAGAACCTAAAGATTTGGACGGGAATTTGATCAACTTTCAATAGGACGAGACAGAGAGGGTTGGGGGTACATTTTTCAGTGAAAAGACAAAATTATCCTCAAGATTTATAAGTTGGCATTGTTTCTTAAGGACATTTTAGTCAACTCAAAATTGGGTACATTGCTAACCTACTACCTTCATGTAGTAGGTTAGCAAATCCTTCATATATATATATATATATATATATATATATATATATATATATATATATATATATATATATATATATATATATATATATATATATATATATATATATATATATGTATGTATGTATATATATATATATATATATGTATGTATGTATGTATAAAATCACGCCCAACTATGCTTTATTAAAGGGATTAAGCGGTTGCGGCAAATATAACTCGGTACTTAAAGTCCCGAGGTCGATTCTCATATAGAACTCGACTCCTAGCAATTAATTTAGCTAAACTATCTATCCAATCAACTTCAAGAGTATATTTTTTGTTTAGTTTTAAATTAACACTACTAGACAAGAAAGTAAAGAACAAGTATAGAGAGATAGACTTAATTCAAGAAATGTGAAACCAAGGATTGATTTTCCCAAACTCCTAACTCGTGTTAAAGTATTGTGCTATCAATTCCTCCTAACTCTTTCCATTGAACAAGTGCTCCAAGTTTACAATTACCCACTTCCGTTAAGTAATCATAACTTTCATTAATTAACTATTCCAACTAACTAATGAAGATACGGAGAACTACACTTATGGTTCAAAGATCAATATTCTTAATTCACCGTTTTGACAACCTAACCAATGCTTTTGTTTTAGGTTGAAATACTGCTATGTGTTTAACCCTAACTCATGAATCTATTCCTAGTAATCAAAAGAATAAAGGAAACAGTTAATTGGGGATCCTACCAATTAATCAGCATGAAATTTGTAAATAACATCGATATAAAGAATTAACATGGTTCATTCATAAAACAATAATTATCATCACACAAGCATGTGGAGTGGTTCAATAAATCTTAGAATTGGTGATTTAATCACTCACAGTCATGTTCTAAGATAAGAAATAACTATAAGCATACAAAATCACAAAAATATGGATAGATGGATGAAATAGAGCCTTGAATCTTGATTTCTCTCTTCCTTGCCTCCTTTTGATGTGGAATAGGTTCAGAATATCTCTCAAAATTGAATTTTAGGTCTTTATATCACGTTCCTGAGCCAAATGATCGAACTGCCCCTTCATACAAAATTGCATAATTTTTGCCTTTGCATTATAGCTGTGCGAAACACACCTACAACACAAGGCTCCTAGAACTTCTCTCATTATTTTGTGCAACGCACAACCATTCCAAAACACCCAAAGATCATTTTTCTCTTCTCCGATGCGATGAGGAGTTAGCTCACTGTCTCGAAAATATTTTTCTTCATCAAAATTTCGTCTAAACACTGTGCTATGGTCATGCGACGCACAACACCCTTCAGTTTTTTCAGATTTTGATTTTTTGCTCCATTTTCGCTCAAATCATCTTTCTTTGACATCCTTAGCCTCATATACATCAAAGCACAACACATTAGCTCAATTCATCATATATTTGTCGTCAAACGTCACTAGAACACACCAAAGTATGGGTAACACACATTCAGTTATGCATAAATTTGGCATATTATCAATATAGAAGCTAATAAAGTAGTTATTACTCCTACCTTGCAAAACACGAGCAAGATGATAATATTGCGAGAGCTTAGTTCTCACCATTCTTATGCAACTTCCCTTTTTTGGAAATGATTGTTGGGTAAAAACTTACTCTTACTCGATATTTACACCAAATCAAGTAAGTTAACCACGAGAGTCGCAAATTAAGGTGAGAATATGTACCACCCAACCATGATTAAATAAAAAAAAATACATATATACACGACTTCTATTCATTTATATTAGTATTAGACAGGTAAAACATAGTACCTACTTATAATTTTCAATTGTAGTATTGTGTATAACGCCGTTAAATATTAAGCAAACCCAACTATTGAATAAACGACCGTTAACACGCGAACTTCACAGTACCCAAGAGTAATTACCCCTCATTTTAAGCCTCCCCTTTTCACAGTCCACAGTCACAACTTACAAAATTTTACTATCATTTCAATTCCCAAAACCCAAAAAATCTTTTGGCGCCATTTCTCTTTTTCCCTCTCCTTACCGCCGGCGATTGAAAAATGCAGCGGCAGAAATCTATACTCTCCTTTCTGAAAAAACCGTCGCATGGAAATGCAGCTAATATTCCGGTTTCAGCTATTAAGGAAGAAATTTTGGAAATCGAAACTCCTCCGGAGAAAGTGCCACGTCAGATTCTCCCGTTTAACAATGGCGATGATGAGAAGAAGCCTTCTGTTTTCTCTTTTATTAAGCACAAGTTTATTAAGGTCGAGAACAAAGAAAAACCGCACTTAGATAGGTACTAATATTTTCGACATTTTTCCTAATTTTTAATGTTAATTATTCACGCTCTACTTTACCTTGTGACCTTGACTAATTAAGTATCGAGTAAATCTGTCTACCAAGGATTAGACAGATGTGAAGAAATCACCTAGTGTTTTTTCTTAATTTCCATTTTATTTGTATAAGCCTTGTAAAAAATTATGTAATAACTAACTTATTGCTATTCAATGTTATGTTGATTTATTCATTTCTTTTAGTTTACATTTGATACCGTTGGATTCCACTGCTCCCTTGCATCGTTATTGGCTATTTGTTTAAGGCATACAACTGAAAATTTAATTGATACTATTATAAAATCTTTATGATCCTCTCTCTATGTACTATATCGGAGCTAATTGGAGCTACTTTGTGTTATGGTTGGTTGTGTTTCCTACTTCTTTGTAAATTGCTATTCTATTTTAAGTAAATTAAGCCTTGTCTAAATTATGTATATTTACTAACAAACTGCTGTTAGTTCTATATGTTAATTTCTTCCTATATTTGCCATTGAAATAAAGAGTTTGCGTTTTATACTATTACTACTATATCCCATTAGCAACGCGTTTGTGTTAAAGGTGGTTTGGTTTTGCTTTTACTGTGAATCTTTTTCCGTCGTTGCAATAACAATGTTGTTATGTTTTGTTCTTTTCTGTTTTTATCTTTCGTGTGGGTGATGGAATGATCATTACTTTTCGCTATTTTGATGTTAACAGTTGTTTGACTATAATGTAGGTGCCAAATATTCATACTGTCTTGTGAAACGGGGTGTGATATTAACTAGTTTTTGATGTTGCATACAGGGATCTAATGAAAGATGATCCAGTTAGGATCTCCTCTGTTTGTATAAAAAAAGAAGGATCAGAGACATTGGCAAATGCTTCTGTTACCGTGCAATCAGCCGCTACAAAAAGCTCTATTAGTTCTAATGGAAAAAGTAGTCAAGAGGGTAAAAGATCAGTATCTCTTATACAAAGTGATGATTTTGGTTTTGGGCCGGAAACGCCAAGTATGCAATCTTTTGCACCTGGGTTAAAGCGATTCCAAGATGACATTCGTACATCAGAGGATAGGAATGATTGCTCTTCAATTAAAGCAAGCAAGAGGATTAAAACTGAGGGTTTGAATTTTGAAAGGAAGAACCTCGAAGAGGAGTTTGAAATGGCTAGTAAGTTTGAGTGGCTTCTTCCATCTCAAATCAAGGATGCCAATGGTATAAGGCCAGGGGACCCACTCTATGACAAGCGAACTCTGTATATTCCTCCTGATGCTTTGAGAAAAATGTCCGCTTCTCAGAAGCAGTATTGGGATGTCAAATGTAAATACATGGATGTTGTGCTTTTCTTTAAAGTGGTTAGTTCTACTTCTCCATCTTGTATATTCTTCCTTCCAGCCGCTCCGTGTCATCACCTTACTGCAAAAAGTGACTTACCACCACAGTTGTATCTCAGTTTTCTCTTTTTTTTTCCCCCATTGCTGCGAGCTTTTACTGTTTTTTTTTCTTCTGGATAGGTAGTATGAGCTTTGCTTTTAGTTAATAATATGACGTACCACTTTTACTTCGTCATACTAGAGAAATTGAGCTGAAAGACAACTGGAAAGAATGACAATCCAGATGATTAGGCTTGTGAATATTGAGTATCTGGATTACCTAAAGGCTTCTAGATGGAACTTGGGAGATAACATGAATATTACCTAAGAACGTCGATTCTTCTGTATTGTTATGACTTACGACAGGATTTGGCTGGTCTACTCGGGAAAATGATGATATGCTTACACTTGTTACATGCCTGGAGTATATCCTTGGAATAAAAGTTCAATGTTTCAAAAGCATCAGGGAAATTTATTTTTTGTTCTATTATATCTTTCGTTATATGAGTGGACACTTATGCTATGAAACCACTAATAGAAGATTCCTTGCTGCTCTACTATTTAAGTCATGCATTAGTTTGTTTCAGATAGTTTTCAATATTAAGTTCTGGCTCGTCTTTTTTTTTTTTCCCATAACTTTCAGTCCTACATAGACGTATTATTTTATTTTCTTTTATTTCAAAACAGTTGTGCGCAAGGCTTCTTATATGATCTAGTTTCTCTAAATCTTTGATGCTGTTTAAGGGAAAATTTTATGAGCTGTATGAGCTAGATGCTGAAATCGGTCACAAGGAGCTTGATTGGAAAATGACATTAAGTGGCGTGGGAAAGTGTCGACAGGTATGCTGTAGTTAGGTCACTCGGGTTATCTAGAAAGGCAATTTTGCTCATTTTGAGGTTTAGTTTAATCTTCTGTATCTAATCCATGGAGTTACTTTCTTGCTTGTTTTTCAGGTTGGCATATCTGAAAGTGGGATCGATGAAGCTATTCAGAAGCTCCTAGCACGAGGGTAAGTGTGAGAAGTCTCTTATTTGGAGTCTGTATTTTTTTTCCAGGTAAACAGGCTAAGAGCTTTTACTTCTACCAATTTCTGGTTTCCTATTTCTATGTTTCAGTAAATGAGCTTTTCTGTCTTAGTCATTTTTTAACAAGCCATCTCTATATCACCTTCTCTTCATAGTTCAGGGCATGTGACTTATGTTAGTGGCAATTTGCAACCGACCAAATTGTTGATAACTACTTATTTTAGTATCTTATTCTCATCTGATGGTATCTTGTCATTTATCTAACAAATTGAAGGTACAAAGTAGGACGGATAGAACAGTTGGAAACATCTGAGCAAGCAAAATCTAGAGGCTCTACTTCTGTAAGTGCATGAACTATGTGACTCAACCTAGTTCTTTTTAAAACAGTTGTAATGCTTAGGACTGTGTGAGATTAGTGATAGTCCTTAAGCTGTTCTAAATGTTATAGTAAAGCAACAAAAGATACATGATCTGGTCTTTTATAGTTTTATTAACCCTTTTGTTGAGCAGTCATAAATTCTTCTGTTGTCTCTCAAATGAGTACTATCGATGCTACTTGCTAATCATGGCATTGAGTGATTTGATGATGAGCAATACTTTTTCAGGTTATTCGTAGAAAACTAGTTCATGTACTCACCCCAGCTACCACAAGTGAGGGTAACATTGGGCCTGATGCAGTTCATCTTCTTGCCGTGAAGGAGGTCAGCATCTTTTAAAATAAATTGAGGCCATTAGCATGATATATCTGTTAATTATACATGCCAGTAGTATGATATTATTCTAGTATTTCTTTTATTTATTACTATTGTTGTTGTTTCTTCTACTTTTGTTATCCTCACTATTTTGTTGGTGATACCTTTCTTTTCTTCCATACTTTATCTTAGCTTTTACTCTTGCATTTTTCAAACTGGTTTTCAAAACGCTTTTCTTTAGCCTAAGGTCTATCGGAAACAAACTCTATTCCTCTCACAAGTAGGGGTAAGGTCTGACTCTGCGTACAACTCACCCTCCCTAAACCCTACTTGTGGGACCTAATTGGGTATGTTGTTGTAGTAAAGTTATCTGTTACATGTACTTAATAAAGCTTCATGCACTTTTATCTTATGTTGTTTACTTTCTCTGAAAAGAAATACTTAAAAATCTTTTAAATGTCCATATGACTATCCTTGTGTTACAAAGTGAGCCCTTCAACTGAAGGAATTTTATGGCTTCTTTTACTATATATAGACTTGCAATGAGCTGGAGAATGGTTCAACTGCTTTTGGCTTTGCTTTTGTCGATTGTGCTGCTTTGAAAGTTTGGGTTGGTTCCATCAGCGATGATGCATCTTGTGCAGCTTTGGGGGCTTTGCTGATGCAAGTACGACACAATAGATCTAATTTTATTTTATTTTGGTTAGCTTAATGGATATGCGAGTTTTTTGGTTGATAATTATATGTTGCTCTTTGTTGCATCTGCAGGTGTCACCGAAGGAAGTTATATACGAAGCTAGGGGTAAACCTTTTTGTTGAATTAGAATTTGGGAGGATTATTTTGTGCACTGGAAGTAATTATGCCGGTGCTTGACTTCCTCGTCTCACTTCTATTTTAACAGGTTTGTCAAAGGATGCTCAGAAAGCTCTTAAAAAATATTCCTTAACAGGTGAGGATTTTGTCTCTTGAACAGTTGCTTCCTGTATTTGTAATGGCTGTCATTGCAATAGTTCTATCCGGATTATCTAACACAGGTTCTCCTGCCCATCATGTCAATAAGCTGTTTCCTCTTTGGGTAATGCAGTGTGAAAGCCTGGATCTTCTTATTGTTCCATTTAGTTTTTGTCCTGAAACCCATGCATGTGGTCTTTATTGGTCGTTCTGTATAGTATGTATGCGGCAAAAAAATTCGCCTAAAGAGGATGGGATTTGAAAAGATAATGAAGCAGCTTAAATTTTTAGTTTGTCATTGCTGGAACACTCAGTATCCTTTGTCCATTTAGGTCCTGCTGCACCACTCTTGTCTCCAGTCCAGTCAGGTGCTGATTTTGTTGATCCCGCACAAGTGAAGAATTTCTTCGAGTTGAAAGGTTACTTTAGAGGATTTTGTGATAAGTGGGATCATGCCTTTGATGGAGTAGTGAACCACGATCTTGCTTTATCTGCTCTTGGGGGTCTTGTCAATCATTTAGAGCGATTGATGGTAAGTCTCAGAACCATGGCCTTATCCTCTGAGAGGTTGTAACATGTATGTATTATTTTGGTGATTGTTATGTTCTGGATTTAACAGTTAGATGAGGTCTTACGTAATGGCGATGTTCTATCATATGAAGTCTACAAGGGTTGCCTCAAAATGGACGGACAGACACTTGTCAATCTTGAGATCTTCAATAATAATACTGATGGGAGTCCATCAGGCAAGTACAATTTTTATTTTGTTCTAATCAAGCTCTGTACTGATTCTAAGGGGCAGGTCTGGCAATTATATTTGCTTTTCTCCTAACTGTGACTGAGTTATGCATTGTGTTTCAGGTACTTTATACAAGTATCTCGACAACTGTATTACATCACCTGGGAAGCGACTTTTAAGAAACTGGGTTTGTCATCCCCTCAAAGATGTGGAGAAAATCAACCATAGGCTTGACGTGGTTGACAAACTTGTTGAAAATTCAGAGGTTACATTATCTGCTGCTCAATCTCTTCGCAAACTTCCAGATTTGGATAGGTTGCTTGGACGAGTTAAGGGTAGCATTCAATCTTCTGAAGCACTCCTACTGCCCTTGATTGGTGGCAAAATATTGAAGAAGCGAGTAAGTCCTGTGACATTAGAATTTGGTTTGCTTAGTCCTTGGTGCAGTTATGTTCCAATAGATGCTCTCACTACCTGAATTACTAGTTTGTGTGGTTAAAAGCAAAAAAAGTCAATCTGCTTCTGGGAAGAAAGACAAGCCAATAATTGGTAGTTGAGCTTCTATTGTCATTTTCACACCTTTCCATGGTATTTTTTTCCTCCACAAAGAATTTCTGGATCAGCCCCTCAGAATTACCCTCGCATTTCTATTCTTGTAGTCTATATAACCTCTGTTTCAGTTAATGTTTCTTCTTGTCCCTACAGGTGAAAGTGTTTGGGTCGCTTGTTAAAGGGCTACGTATTGGGCTTGAATTGTTAAGGTTTTTGCAAAAGGAACGTCTGACCTCTTCCCTAGCTAAAGTGGTATCTCTGCCTGTTCTAGATGGTGACAATGGGCTTGTTAAATTCCTTGCCCAATTTGAAGCAGCAATTGACAGTGACTTCCCCAATTATCAGGTTTGTGATACAAGTATTTTGGCTCTTTTCATGTCAAGATTGTGTTGGACCATAATATTTCTAATTTTTAATATCTTTAATCTTCAAATTGATGAATGTGCTCGTTGTTTTGTCTCATTATGCATGTTATAATCTGCCCGTCAGTCTAGACATGGAGGTTTCCTAAATCTGCATCTTCAAGTATTTGCTGTTTTCTTGAATGAACTGTTACATTGACAGCATTGCTGGGGCAAATTGCTTTACATTATATGTACCCAAATTGCAGTCGTTTATTGTTTGGAAAAAGCAGGTTTTTGAGGGCTTCGGGAAATTATGGTGTAACATTGACCTTTATAACTGCTTTTACACTAAACAGCTCACAATTTTATTTCTTGTAATGGAATTATTGTTTATGCATGATTTTTTTTTAATTAAATTTTCTGGATTAGCTAGCTTGATAGCAAATTGGAAACAATGCTATGGACTGGTTAGGATCTCTTTAAGTGTTTTTGTCTTTAAAGCCTAGTGTGAAATGTGATTAACAGTCTGCTGCTTCGATGAAAAAACATCTTTTGGAACTGTAACAAACTGCTTCCTTTCCCCACAGCTGTCCACAACCTCTACAACACCCAACCCCGCCTGTTCCCAAAAGAAACAAGAAAAAGAAAAAGAAAAAGAAATACAAACTTTAAATTAAAAAGTTTACTCAGATCAAAATGCAGCTCCCTCATTCATCGCTATGTCATTATCTGGTACTTCAGTTGATACTTTTCCATGGTTGTATGCACCATATAATGGCGAACCTTCTTTCTTACTAACCTTATCCTGCAGAGGGCTGTGTCAGTAATTCCTTTTCTCTGTCCTATGCCAGGACCATAATGCTACTGGTTCTGATGCTGAAACACTATCCATTTTGATGGAGTTATTTATTGAGAAGGCTACTGAGTGGTCTCAAGTCATTCATGCCATAAGTTGCGTTGATGTGTTAAGATCATTTTCCATTACCTCAAAATTTTCTTCTGGCGCTGTGTGTAGACCAGTGATCTTGCCTCTTTCGAAGCCAACTAAGTTATGCAAAGAGACTGTTGGACCAATACTAGACATCAAAGGTTTGTGGCATCCATATGCTCTTGGTGAAAGTGGGGGACTGCCTGTTCCTAATGATCTCCATCTTGGAGGGAATATGAATTGCTGTTATCCTCGTACTTTGCTGTTAACTGGACCAAATATGGGTGGAAAGTCAACCCTTTTGCGTGCCACTTGTCTCGCCGTCATAATGGCTCAGGTGGGGTTCTTGTCTATGTTGGAAGCTGCATTGATTTACATGCTACTTGGCTTCTGGAATTTAAAGATATCTATTTCACTGCAGCTGGGCTGCTATGTGCCTGGAGAAACATGTGTGCTTTCACTTGTTGACATCATTTTTACACGTCTTGGAGCCACTGATCGAATCATGACTGGTGAAAGTAAGTTTTAACATAAAGAGTATTTATTACTTTAACTATCGCAGCGCACCCCCTCCCCCCTTCCCCGGCTCCCTTACCTTCTGTTTTATTATCCATAATTCCATAGTCATTCATGCTCTGAATGAAATGCGTTTAATTTACAAGGAAAAGTATAGTTTAAAATTATTGCCATTGTCTCCAAATTGTACTAGACCACTGTCTGAATGGGATAAGAATCAGAAAGATAAAAATAGAATAAAGAAGTTTGGACTGGAAGAGACCTATATAATTGACTGCTTTTAGAATAATAAAGTGATAATCTTCCTCATAGTGACTACTCTGCTTGTGGTTTATCCAATTATCATAAAAATGATAATGGAGTGCCATGTGTTTCCAGTTTGACATCAGGATAGACAAACAGACAATCGTTGTTTATGCTCTCCGAGTCTCTGCATTTCTCCTCACCAGTATCCTAATGATCACTTACAATTTTAGCAATTGCTATATATGGAAATGGAAATTATTACTTCAGGCTTCAGCTATAAACATGGCTCAAGACTGTCTAGACAAAGCCCCTCTCTTCTTCACTCAAAGAGGGACGTAACAGGTGGACTTCTTTGGAGAAATGTAGTTCATGCTTTATCACATGTTCTTTCGGCATGAGTCAAAGTCTATAGCCGTGGATTTGGGGTGAACAGTACTGAACTCCTTCGCTCTAGGATTAAAGATGATTTTAAGTCAATGACACCACATGTTTGTGGTTTCACATTTATTATCCTCTTTTAGAGCATCATGAAGAAAAATAGACCATAGTCACATGCTCACAATTTTTTTCTCATCTTTTTAGAAGTATTCATTCTTATTTATACTTTTCATAGGTATTATTCTCATCTTTTTAGAAGTATTCATTCTTGTTTATACTTTTCATAGGCACCTTCTTTATCGAGTGCACGGAGACCGCGTCAGTTCTTCAAAATGCTACACACAATTCCCTTGTTCTTCTGGATGAATTGGGCAGAGGAACAAGCACTTTTGATGGATACGCTATTGCATATGCTGTGAGATTCCTGCTATTTTCTTTGATTGTAATTGTATGATTATCTGCATGCAAGAGTTCTGTTTTCTTTCATGAGATAGTCTAATTGTGATATTCTTTCTCACATTTGTTATGCATGATATTTGATCCGTCTTTCCCATTCAACTGTGTAATGCATGATAAGTGCCTAACATTGTATACAGAATCTTATCTTAACAGCTTTCTATTAAAATACCTTGTGTTTAGTTGAACTATTCAAGCAAAGTGATACCTAAACTGTGGCTTGATATACCAAACTATTAATCTGCGATTACTAGAGAGTTTGCTTTTGGCATCTGAGTTAGCTTTATGCATGTGACCTGTTGCTAAGTGATGCCATCATGTTATCACTAAGTATAAGATCACAAGATAGAGAATGGAGGTACTGTAGCTATGAAGCTGAGAAAACTTGGTGGGGCTCAACCAATGCCTTTAAGATTGCCTGCATTATTGAAGGGGATTAATCTTGCTCGTCTTTGAGTCATTTTGGTCGTGACATCTTCGGTTTGTTTCATACTTTCAAACTGTGAAATGAACCTTTTGACATCTTACAAGTTCTGTCCAGGTATTCCGGCACCTTGTAGAAACGGTGAACTGCCGCTTACTGTTTGCCACGCATTATCATCCACTCACGAAAGAGTTCGCTTCTCATCCTCATGTGACATTACAACACATGGCCTGCTCTTTCAAGTTGAAATCTCAAAATTCATCTCAGACAGCACAAGAGCTGGTGTTCCTTTACCAGCTAGCTTCTGGAGCATGTCCAGAGAGCTATGGAATGCAAGTAGCACTCATGGCTGGAATACCAAAAACCGTGGTTGAATCTGCATCGAACGCAGGGCAAGTCATGAAGGAAATGATCGGAGAAAGTTTTAGGTCAAGTGAAGAAAGAGCTAGCTTTTCAACACTGCATGAAGAGAGGTTGAAGACGCTTCTAGCAATCTCGGAGACAGATGTAGGTGGAGTTAACGATGACCTATTTGATACGTTGGTTTGCTTGTGGCATGAACTAAAGGCTGATAAATCCATCAGCTGAAGATGTTAGTCTCTGAATTATAGTTCTTGTATATTTGTGAAACTCTTAGGTTGGAAATGGGATGAAATTATGACAGTAGCTGTTCAAGTGGAATGTAGGAAAGCTTTTGTTGAAATTCTGTATATTATGTTGTCTGTTTTATAAGATAGCAACTTAAGTAAATTTCTTGGTTTGTGGAAGAAACTTCAATGTTGCACAATTGTCGTTCAAGCAAATCTTTGCTTTTGCAGGTGCTAGATGTAGACGAAAAACTATAATATATACTAATATTATGTGATCATCCTTTATTTGTGATTACTTCCAGCATGACGGCAAGAAATAAAGCAAAATTGTACCATTTGCAACAAATAAAGACTGAAAAAGATGTCAATGACCTACCCAAAGTCAACATTTGTATTACTAAATTATGATGTTGTGTTTAAGAGAAGGGTATCATCATAAGAGTAGTAATTTCTCCTTCAAAATATAGCATTTTCATTGAATTTCTATGCCTTTCTCTTTCTCCTTCTATCTCTAGTTTTTGAGCAGTTTGCTTGTGCTTTCTGTTTCTTGCTCCGCAGGTTTCTTTCATAATGTTCACAATTTTCTCGTCATCTTCAACAAAAGTGAAATCATTGACTTGTTCCATCTTCATGTTTGAAGTGAAAATTGCCATGAGAAAAATGAAGACTGATTAATTTTTATGTCTAATTTAGTTAGGTCGGGTCTAGTTAAAAAAAAGAAGTCATAGTGCCCTGAAAATCACTGAAGCATTATTTGTCGGGTCTACTGTCACAAGACTTGAATCTACGAAATATTCGCTTGTGTTTCTACCTTAAAGATAAAGGATGAAATAAAGTTTGATCCACAGTTGAAGGAACACAAACAAAACTAGGAGATGTTTGTGGAAGAAATAGTCAAAGCATATAATTGTTACCTCTTAGTAACTCAACAAAATCTCGCCAAATAATATTAACCTCTTCTTTTGCAACTATTCCGCCTCATTTTTTAAAAATACATCTCGGTTTTTTCTTTCTCATCATGTTCAAAGGAATTATCTAACATACACCTTAATTATTTGTTACAACAACCTGCATAAAAATTTCCTAACTGTTTAGTTTTGCACTTGTGAGATAGGAGTACTTTTTAACACAAAATATCTTGATGTAATATAAATATATGAATTTATAAATTAATGGGTGCTGAAGGAGGAGATGAAGAAACCATGACAAAGATGAAAAGGAAGGAGCTGGGAATTTCTTGCACGTTGAACACGGAAGTAGGAGCTGTTCTAGCAGTAATTCGACGTGCCCCTGAAGCAAATTCGCATAATTTCTACCACCCCCCTGAAGAAAACTATGATTCTCATTTATCACATTCCTTAAAATCACTAAGATCACTCATATTTAATCCTCAGCAAGAATGGCGAACCATTGACCCTGTGATATACTTTTCGCCTTTTCTTGATGTTTTACAAAGTGATGATGTTCCAGCTGCAGCCACAGGGGTAGCTCTTTCATCTGTCCTTAAGATCCTCAAGCTTGAAATCTTTAATCACAAGAGTCCAGGGGCTAGAGAAGCTATTAATTCAGCTGTCACCGCTGTAACAGGCTGTCGTTTGGAGAAAACTGACCCTATTTCTGAAGATGCTATTATGATGAAAATCTTGCAGGCATTGACAGCAATAATGGGGCATCCTGCTTCTATTTTGCTCACGGATCAGTCTGTTTGCACGGTTGTGAACACGTGTTTTCAGGTGGTTCAGCAGTCAGCTAACCGGAGTGATTTACTTCAGCGTAGTGCCAGATACGCAATGCATGAGCTTGTAGATGTCATATATCAGCGTCTGCCTGAAATTGAGGTGAAAGATTGGGAAGATTCCGAGTCAGATACTGAGGATAGCAACTTGGATTCAGGGTATGGGATTCGTTCTGCTATCGATATCTTTCATTTCCTGTGCTCCTTGCTCAATGTAGTGGAAGTCATGGACACTACTGATGGAATTACATCTCAAAATGCTGACGAAAATGTTCAGCTTTTCGCCTTGGTTTTGATCAATTCTGCTATAGAATTAAGTGGTGACAGCATAGGTAAGCATCCAAAGCTCTTGAGGATGATTCAAGATGACCTTTTCCACCATTTGGTTCATTATGGAACGTCCTCAAATCCGCTAGTTTTGTCCATGATTTGCAGCATTGTTTTGAATATTTATCACTTTCTTCGCAGGTTAGTTCCCTATACAAATACAGAAGCCAAGATTTTCCTAAGTCCATGTCTCTGCAAAAAGATTGGATGTTGAATGTCAAAAATTTATTACATTTTATCTTCTGATATACAGGTCTGTTCGTCTTCAATTGGAAGCTTTTTTCTCATTTGACTTGCTTAAAGTGACAAGCTTAGCAAATTCACTTCAACTTCAAGAAGTAGCAATTGAAGGGATTATAAATTTCTGCAGACAACCAACTTTTATAATTGAGGCCTATGTGAATTATGATTGTAACCCCATATTCAAAAATGTTTTTGAGGAGATTGGCAAGTCTCTTTGCAGGCATGCATTCCCTACTGGTGGCTCTTTGACAAGTTTACAAGTTCAAGCCTTTGAAGGGCTAGCAGTGATTATCCATAATATAGCTGATAATGTCGACAAGGAAGATGATTCAACACCTTCTGGACCGTATCCTGTTGAGATCTCCGAGTATAGACCATTCTGGGAAGAGAAGTCTAAAGAAGATGAAGAAGACTTAGAGAGCTGGATTGCCTTTGTCAGAATGAGAATGGCTCAGAAAAGAAAGATACTAATAGCCGGGAATCATTTCAGTAGAGATGAAAAAAAGGGACTGGAGTACTTGAAATTTTCCCTGTTGATCCCAGATCCTCCTGATCCAAAAGCCTATGCCATGTTTTTTCGGTTCACACCAGGATTAAACAAGGTAGCAATCGGTGATTTTCTTGGTGATCCCGATGATTTCCACATCCAAGTCCTCAAAGAATTCACGGAAACCTTTGAGTTTATGGGAATGGTTCTTGACACTGCTTTGAGAACTTATCTAGAGACTTTCAGATTGCCGGGTGAGTCTCAGAAAATCCAAAGAATCCTTGAAGCATTTGCTGAAAGGTTCTATGATCAACAATCCTCAGAAATATTTGCCAGCAAAGATGCAGTCTTCATACTTTGTTATTCTGTGATAATGCTCAACACAGATCAGCATAATCCACAAGTCAAGAAGAAAATGACAGAAGACGAATTTATTAGAAACAATAGGGCCATCAATGGAGGACAAGATCTTCCCAGGGAATACCTCTCTGAGCTTTTCCATTCCATTTCAACCAATGCAATCACATTGTTCGGTTCATCTGGTGCCCCTATTGAGATGAATCCGAGCAGATGGATTCAGCTAATTAATCGATCAAAGAATATGAAACCTTTCATATTCTGCAATTTTGATCGACGTCTAGGACGAGACATGTTTGCCTCCATTGCTGGTCCCACTGTTGCTACACTTGCCACCATCTTCGAACAGGCTGACGAAGAAGAGGTCCTGCATGAATGTATCGAGGCCTTATTTTCAATAGCTAGAATAACTCAATATGGGCTTGAGGATACCCTTGATGAGCTTCTCTGCTCATTCTGCAAATTTACTACATTACTAAATCCTTATGCATCTTCAGAAGAAACCTTGTATGCATTCAGCAACGATATGAAGCCAAGAATGGCAACTCTAGCCGTTTTCACCATTGCAAATGACTTCAAAAAGTCCATCAGGGGAGCTTGGAGAACCATTGTGGATTGTTTGTTGAAACTCAGAAGGTTAAAGTTGCTTCCACAATCTGTTGTTGAGCCTGAAAACGCGTCATCCAACCTCCCAGCACATGAAAGATCTGCATCATCAGGCCTGATCTTTTCTGCTCAGGATCATCTTAAATGTGGGAGCAAACGCCATAATTCCGGCATAATAGGCCGATTTTCACATTTTTTATCCATGGAAAGTGTAGAAGAATCGTTGAACCTGGGTGTAAGTGAATTTGAACAGAACCTGAAAATTATTCAGCAGTGTCGCATAGGGAACATCTTCAACAATAGCTCGAGTTTACCTGACGAATCGTTGCTGAATCTAGGGCGTTGTTTGATATTTGCTGCAGCTGGGAAAGGCCAAAAGTTTAGCACCCCAATTGAAGAGGAAGAAACTGTTGGATTCTGTTTCGATTTAATTGTTAGTATTGCTTCATCGAATACTCACAGGCTCTTGGTATTTTGGCCTCATTACAATGAATATCTACTGGATGTTGCCCAATTTCCTCTATTTTCTCCCATTCCTTTCGCAGAAAAGGGCATCATCGCCCTCATGAAGATCTGTCTCAAACTCTTGTCTTCCTTTCATTCAGACAAAAGTCCTGAGGAACTCATCTTCAAATCCATAAATTTGATGTGGAAGCTGGAGAAAGAAATTCTTGATACTTGCAGTGACTTCTTAGTGCAGTCTGTCACCACAATCCTGACAGAGTATCCTGCGAATCTGCAAACTCAACTAGGATGGAAGACGGTCATGCATTTGCTATCAGTCACAGGGCGACATCCAGAAACCTATGAGCAAGGAGTTGAGGCCCTGGTAAATTTGATGTCAGATGGTTTCCATATTTCAAGATTGAACTACCCTTATTGTATAGACTGTGCATTTGGCTTTGTTGCATTGAAAAATAGCCCTTTAGATAAAAACATCAAGATCATGGACTTGATGTCTGATACTGTGAATTTGTTAGTTCAATGGTATAAAAGTGGATACACAGATCCAGGCAGCTCGACAAGTGTACATAGTAGTACTAGCAGTTGTTCTCTGGAAGAAAGTTCAAAAGCTCTTAGCTCTTCTAACTTAACGGTGACCTATTTTGCCAAACTAGGGGAAGCATTCAGAAAGACTAGTTTAGCTAGAAGAGAAGAGATAAGGAACCACGCAGTCATGTCTTTACAAAAAAGTTTTGCTCTTGGTGAGGATTTGTACTTTTCACCAGCTAACATACTCAGTTGTTTCAATCTCATACTCTTTGCGATGGTCGATGATTTGCATGAGAAGATGTTGGAATACTCAAAAAGAGGAAATGCAGAAAGGGAGACAAGAAGTATGGAAGGGACTCTAAAGCTAGCAATGGAGGTTCTAACAGAAGTTTTTTTACAGTTCTTGAAACCATTATCAGAATGTCCAAGTTTCAGGGCATTTTGGATGGGAATCTTGAGAAGAATGGACACATGCATGAAGGCTGATTTAGGAGAATGTGGTGAGTCAAAACTTCCACATACTATCCCAGTGTTGTTGAAAAAGATGGTTGTTACAATGAAGCAAAAGGAGATTTTGGTTCCAAAAGATGATGAAGACTTGTGGGAAATGACTCATGTTCAGATACAATGGATTGCTCCATCACTTACTGAAGAATTGTTTCCAGATGCTTGATTAGAATGCTCATTTTGACAGTAAATTAACAAGATAGATTAGTTTGTAAAGCATTTTTCTAGGGAAAATTTTACTTCTTTTTCTTACATCTACACTAGTATTATTTTTTTCTCTACTTGGCCGCTTCCGTTTTTGGTTTACTGGGAAGCAATTTTCTAAGTAGAAGAAATAAGGTAAATACAAATTCTTTGTTTTGATATAACATGTGAATGTGATACAAGACGTCATACGTATTTTGATTTTTGAATAACATGGAGGATATTCGCTTTGCCGTTGAGGTGTTCTTTTTCAACTTAGATTTTCTTTTGTGACATTTCAAATTAGCTACAATTTCTAATGGTGCAAACTATTTTATACCAGCTGCAAACTCATTTAAAAAAATTAAAAACCAGCATCAATCTCGTCAGATCATTTCGTTTTACATGAAAATGTTATCCCTATAATTTTGGAGTGTTAAACTTATATCTTGCATTAATTTCTAGTTTATTTCTAATGGGAACGAACTAACTTGTACGTGTTATAAATAATTAAGCATATCTGGCAACTGCTCTTGGTCTATTAAAAGTCATTAATCGATCCGCTCCACTTTATTTGATGTTTCAGCTATTTTCATACATATTAAGGAACCACTTTTTTTGCATTAATTAATAATACAATTGACCATACTAACCTTTATCCAAGATTTTTTAATTTACCTAGAATTTTTCCAAAGTCATTTTTTATTGGAAGGGTAACAATTGGAAAAATCATATTAATACCTTCTTGGTTATTAACATTTTTACGCTAATTGACATACTAAACCACTTAATTACAGAAAATACCGATACTTTTAAATAATTACCCTACATACCAACACTTTTTCACATTTTACAAAATATACAATTTTTCATTTCCTTTCTTCCCTCTCTACCCAAAACCCTAACTTCTCCCTCTCTCTTTCTCTCCTCTCCTCCACCCACCCACCCACCCCACCCTCCCGCCGTTCCCCACCCCCTCGCCGGTCGCCGCCGCGGTGGAGCAGATCTGCTCCTCTCTTTTCCGATCTTGTCCTTTTTTTTTTTTTTTTTTTTTTTTCCATTTTGTATGTGTATATGTGTGTATTTTTATGTATACATATGTATTTTGTTAATACAAGTTCAGATCTGCTTCTCCTTCATCTTTTTTTGCATTTGAATATACACATTCAAATTCAGATCTGCAAGTGTATGTATCTGTATGTTCGTGTATATACATGTAATAATTTTCAGAACACAAGTGTATGTACGTGTATATCACTGTATGAACGTGTATATCCGAGCATCTATTTGTATTTTTTGTATGTATTTTTGTGTGTATGTCAAGTAATAAATATCATACACATAAATTTGTATGTTTCATTTGTAGATCTGTACATTTGTGTGTGTTTAGTGCATGTATAACATAATTTTTTTTTGTGTATTTACATGTATTTTTGTTTATATGTATTTTCCAACTTTAATTTAAAAAAAAATCAATGTTTATATGTGTATTTCATTTTTTAGATTCAAAAACACAGGAAAAAAAACTGGTGGTGGATGGCGGCAGTCGGTGGCAGCCGGCGGTGACTAGGCAGTGGCGCCGCCTAGGGTGGTAGCAGTGGGGGGGGGGAGGGGAGGTAGTAGGAAGAAGGAGGAACCCTAATTTATTAGTTTTGTTGATTTTTATATATAATGTGTAAAAAAATATTGGTATTTTTTGTAAAATGGAATAATATTGGTATTTTTTGTAATTTTGGTGTTAGGATTGTATATATTTGTAAATCTCCCTTATTGAAAGAATAAAATATTATTACACCAAATAAAATGGATGGGGTGGAGTACTATTTTATGTGTTCATTATAATGCGCTTTAATAGAAAGAATATTTTTTTAACCTAAAAGTCGGCTGAATAAGTTAACCAATTGAATTTATTTAATAAGCAACCAGCAATATAATTGTATCAAGGTTATATTGAAATACTAGCAAAGTTCTATTGAAAGACAAGACAACAAAAAATTAAATAAGTAAATCAGCTTATCCGCGTGCTCGAAAACCACAGGTTTTGATTGAAAACTCGACATAATAGCAAATTGATAGACGAAACGGTAACAAAAATAGAAAGAGAGAATTCTAATTGCTTGGAATAATGCAAATGATTGTATATATGAGAGGGGAAAAAGGAGTATGTATAGTGACTACAATACTGAATGACGTATATTTAATCAGAATTTGCCATTATTCCCTTAATAATAACGGTCGGAGGCTCGGAGCCACGATCATATAAATAAATATTTGCAACGGTTGACTCCTAATATTCCACCTTTATTTATTGTTGTGCATTCAATCAAGTTTACTCTTTGTATTTAGAGAGGCGATCATAGTCGAAATGATTCGGCTACAAGTCTGTTGTGGTGGGAGGCGTTGTCCTTGGGTCTCCCATCGTAATAGATCTTTGCGTCTTCGATACCCCTATCTTCAAGAATTATCGGATCTTTATACCATATGTCATTCTGTGAGGCAATATAAGATTTTTACCTAATATAATGCTTACTCTATTTGTGCTACTCGTTTACATAGAATTGGTTTCGTAGAATTTTTGAATTTCAACCTCTTTTTATTCAAACTCAAACAACTATATAGTTACTAAAATCAAGTAGTACATATTTTATCAGGTTGAATTTTGAATTTGACCTACGTTTTCTATTAACAGATATAGTAATCGAATCTAGAGACAAGTCTAAGAGGATATATAGACATGGTTGTTGGTTTATAAAGTTCTTATGAAAAACATGTGATACCGCAGCTAAGGAGTAGTATCCTAAATTGGCATAACTATGAGAGATGCTAGGTATAGAAGTAAGTATGTCGTAGACCCTAGTGACGCGTTTTAAAATTGTGCTAGCCTACGCCCAAAACGGATAATATCACTAATGGGCTGGATTGTTACAGATGGTATTAGAGCCACTCCGTGTCAGCCTCGTCGATGTAAGACAGAGTTCAACTGAGTTTGGGCATCCCGAGTACGCCGGATAAACTTCAACGAAGACACTGAGTCCATAAGAGGGGGTGTATGTGACACCCCAACTAAAGAGTAGTATCCCACATCAACATGACACATGAAAAATGTTGTCAAAGAAGTAAGTATGCCTTAGACCCAAGTAACTTGAGTTAGCTAATTATGTCTTCTTAGAATTTAGCTTGACAGATGTATATATTTTTTGTGATTTAACCCAAAGTTACAATCAACATTGTATGCTTTCATCATCATAACGTCACCGCACTCTCATTGTCCTTCTTTACACTGGATTTAATTCCTCTTATGTAAGAAGGGAAAATATGAAACTAGCATGACAAATCTTACATTTTCACTTTGAGATGGTCAACACTCCATAGAGGCTGATGCTATGATCGGGCAGTTCAAATTGAAGTCACGGATTTGCATTGATTAGCATTAATCTGAATCAGATTTTGCAAATACATGGTGTAACTGCTCAAAATAATAAATGTTAGCTACGATATGATAATCTACTAAGTACTCCCTCCGTCCCATTTTAGTTGTCGCCTTCAGCTTTTTCACGCCCATTAAAAAAATCATTAAATAGGGTGTGTATTTTACTATGTTAACATTATTTAATGTTTGACTATTAACTTTCTTTGAGAATTATTGTAATTATTAAGGGTATAGTTGGAAAGAACTAGTAAATTTAGTCTTGAAATTCTAAAGTAACAACTAATTTGGGACAAACTATTTCTCCTAAAGCAACAATTAATTTGGGATGGAGGGAGTATATCTATTTATGAGAAAAGTATCTTGGAGTGTACAAGTGTCTTAAAACTTACCGTTGGAGTAGTAAATAATGTCGTCGGAAGCTAATGAATTTGACTTGACCCAGTTATTTGAAACGATTTCACCTCGTTTGTCGAGAACTCTTATTAACCAATCTTTTGGGGTTTTGAATAATTCAAAATCGAAACTGTTACTATCATACAAATAAGTGGTTATTACAACTTCCTTCTATCTCAAATTATTTATCGAAGCTACTAAAAATATTTACTATGTTTAACAATCTCAAGAAAAATTAATTTTTTTAATTGTTCTTAAAAGTAAAAATTAGAGTAAACATTTAATAAAGAGTGATCAATATGGTGGAAGACAAATATAAATAAGGGTAACAGATTTAAAAAGCTCTACATATAATAAGGGGCATATAAAATGTAAACATGACATAATTTAATGCGGATGGGTACATCAATTTAGGTTGATCAAATAATTGAGTGATTGTTGACCACTATCATCGAAGAAATATTTGATCATCAGAGAAATAATTAAAATAATGTTATAAAGATGATAACTATAATAGTAGCAAATTGGAGAGTGTCTTGATGAATTTTGAATGCTAGAGATTTATATTAAAAAACGTCTTTTTTACGGATCGTAACGAATTCGACAGAAAATTGATGTTTTATAGCATGTGTAGATATTAATTGGCGTAAGCAATATAAAGTTAAGAATTCAGGTAATTCTACTAAAACGATTTTCGCCCATAAGTGATAAAACTATTTTCCCATTTTGATAGAAAAAGTTTCTTTGTAAAATATTTTTGATAATTTATACAAAGAAAAATATATAATCCCACAAAAATAATTTTCGCAACTGAATATTTTATGGCATTTTTTGCAAGAATTCATAGCATTGGCTGCGGACTAGACTAAAGTAATCTTTCCTTCCTTTCAAGCAGATAGACAACTATATTATGTCGTTTTGTCCCTCAATAATATTTAAATATTCAGAAATATTGAAATTTAGCCATAGCAAATATTGAAATTTAGTATTTGCAAATATTGGAATCCAATATTTAAAATACTAATGAAACATTGAGAATTTTGTTTGAGTATTATTTTAAGTGTAATAAATATTGGTTTCATCCACAAATGGTGCTCGTTTTTTCTAGTTAAATTCATGTCCAGAGGGAACTTGAAAATCAACTTTCAAATAATCCATTTCAACTTCAATATACTCTTTTCAGCTTTAATTTTGACTATTCTTATAAAAGACAATCAAATTCCACCAGATATTGCAAAGGCCTAATAACTCTGCACTTGCAACGCAACAAAACTTGAAGATACAACAATCTAATGACCTATGGTTAATGCATGAGTGTAAACATTCGGGTATAGAAGGGATTTGAGGGTACGATTGAACACAATAGTTTTGGTTCAGTATTTATTTTAAAATATTAATATAATATATATAAATTATTAATTTAAAACTCATTAACTTGAAAGATTAGAACCCCTCATAAATGTTAAATCTTAAATCCTAAATCTGCCTTTGCAGGTGGGTAAACTCGTAAGTTAATGCATTGCAATTATCCCTGGCAAAGTCAAATTTTCAAACCAATCAAGATTACGGTAATCTGCAATAAATTTTCTTTTAGTAGATGAACTTACTAGTCATTGTAAATGTGAATACAACCTCCTTTTTTCTACAGCATTTGACTCACTCTCTCCCCCTGTAACCGTTTTTTGGCTCTATGTTTAGTGTATTAAAACAAATTTCTAGATAGACCCTGTTATTTTGATAATTGTGTGAACTCACACTCTCGTCACTAATTTGGTTAATAAATGCTACTCCCTTCAATTCACCTTATTGGATGTTTTGACCTTATTGTTTTTTTTCCACAATATTTTGATATTTTTCAAAATCAAGAAGATATTAATTTTTTTTTTTCAATTGTTACCCTTACTAATAAATAACTTAAAACAAAATTTTACGCAAAAAATCTTGAAGAAAACTTAATATACTCGATTATATTGTTAATCAATACTAAATATGTAATTTATTTAATATGTTGGTATACAACCAAAATATCAAATAAAGTGTACCAGAGGGAACATCAAATAAAGTGTACCAGAGGGAGTAGTAAGATTTTTTTTTCTTTTCATTTTGTAATTGTAACTAGCAAATAATGTCTTATTTAATTTGTCAAACTGTAATAAAAGTAACTGAAAAAAAATATTCTACTTCAGAATAGCTTGTCATTTTACTTTTCCAAAAAGAAGTGATTGATATTTCATCAACTTCAAATTGAGCATTTCATCAATTTGTAGACGAAAGGATAGTTTTAACTGAAAGATAGTGTAGCGTCGAATATTTCTGCAAAACGTAGGGAGCACATTATAATTTTAGAAACAAGAGACAGACATTTTAATTTTCGTAAAGTTAGCACAAACATAGGTGTAATTTACTCATTTATTTGGAGGCGTATGCATGGTTATCATCATGAGCTGTTCAATTTTTGTAAAGTCAAGTGTCATTAAGGCAGATTAAATGAAGAGCTCCTTAAACCATAAATGTAAAGTTCTCTCCCTTCTCTATTCGTTTGTTTGTTTCTATGACTGGGAATCAACTAAAGAACTGAGACTAATTAATAGTTTCAGAAGTAGATATGGGCATATTAATTGCAAACCTTCTTGTTCTCTATAAAATATCACAAAGCTCAAGATCTATTCGAAATAATTGAGTGCAGATTTAAAGAGTGAAAAAAATGGGGTGGAGGGGTCTTTTGGTTTTTCTTTTCTCACTCCTTCTAGTGTGTTGCATAGCTGCTAGAAAGTTGGAGGAGAATGAGAAGTTGGTCAAGAAGACTTCTAAGTTAGAAAAAGGAAAGGGTAGCAAAGATCACATAGAAATTTCTAAAACCGTAGCAGAAGGTGTTGGCTCTGATTTACGTTATAGGATAGGCGGGGACAAAATAGGTGGCATTGGTAGGGATGATCAAATTCGGAGTGAAGGTGGTATTAGTAGAGAAAATGGAATAGATGATGGATCTTTTAGTGGAGCTAGACAACGTTATAATAGTATTCCTGGATTTCCTTTTTTAGGAGGACCCGATCAAGGATATGTTGGTGTTCCTGACATCCCTTTAATAGGAGGAGGACTCGATGGTACTCCTGATGACGTTCCTTTAGGAGGATACGATACTATTCCTACCATACCTTTATTAGGAGATTATGGCGGTATTACTGACATACCTTTAATAGAAGGAGATCCAGGTGATTTTCCTGATATTCCATCAATAGAAGGAGGATCTAGTATTCCTATCGTACCAAGTGGCATTCCTGGTATACCATCAATAGGACAAGGATATGGTGGTGTGCCGCAAGGATATGGTGGTGTGCCAAGTGGAGGAGGTTCTCCTGGATATGGTACTATTCCTAATGTACCTGGGGCAGGTGTTGGAGGAGGAGTAGACAAAGGATTTGGTGGGGGCATAGGTGGCGGTGTTGGAGGAGGGATCGGGGGAGGAATTGGAGGGGGAGTCGGTGGAGGGGCTGGAGGTGGAATTGGTAAGGGTGGAGGAGTTGGTGGAGGTGCTGGAGGAGGAATCGGAGGAGGCATTGGTAAAGGTGGAGGAATCGGGGGAGGAGTTGGTGGAGGCGTTGGAGGAGGCATTGGGAAAGGTGGAGGGGTCGGAGGAGGAGTTGGTGGAGGAGCTGGGGGAGGAATCGGAGGAGGCATCGGTAAGGGTGGAGGGGTTGGCGGAGGAATTGGGGGAGGCATTGGAAAGGGTGGAGGAATTGGAGGAGGAGTTGGTGGAGGGGCTGGCGGAGGAATTGGGGGAGGCATTGGAAAGGGTGGAGGAATTGGAGGAGGAGTTGGTGGAGGGGCTGGCGGAGGAATTGGGGGAGGCATTGGAAAGGGTGGAGGGGCTGGAGGAGGAATTGGTGGAGGGATTGGCGGAGGAATTGGAGGTGGCATTGGTAAGGGTGGAGGGGCTGGAGGAGGAATTGGTGGAGGGGCTGGGGGAGGTATCGGTAAGGGTGGAGGAATTGGAGGAGGAGTTGGTGGAGGGGCTGGGGGAGGAATTGGAGGAGGCATTGGTAAGGGTGGAGGAATTGGAGGAGGAATTAGTGGAGGGGCTGGGGGAGGAATCGGAGGAGGCATTGGTAAGGGTGGAGGAATCGGTGGAGGAGTTGGTGGAGGGGCTGGGGGAGGTATTGGTAAGGGTGGAGGAATTGGTGGAGGGGTTGGCGGAGGAATTGGGGGAGGCGTTGGAAAGGGTGGAGGAATTGGTGGAGGGGCTGGGGGAGGAATCGGAGGAGGCATAGGCAAGGGTGGAGGAATCGGAGGAGGAGTTGGTGGAGGTGGAGGAGTCGGTGGAGGAATAGGAGGAGGAGGAGCTGGAGGAGGCATTGGAGCCGGTGGAGGGGGAGGGGTCGGTGGAGGAATTGGTGGAGGGGCTGGAGGAGGTGTTGGAAAAGGTGGAGGAGCTGGGGGAGGGATTGGAGGAGGAATTGGAAAGGGTGGAGGAATCGGGGGAGGTGTAGGTGGAGGTGGAGGTGCCGGAGGAGGAATCGGGGGAGGAGTAGGGGGAGGGGCTGGAGGAGGTGTAGGGGGTGGTATTGGAAAAGGAATTGGTGCGGGAGGAGGGGGAGGATTCGGCGGAGGCGGGGGTGGTGGTTTTGGAGGTGGAGCTGGTGGTGGATTTGGAGGTGGGGTAGATGGGTTAGGAGGTGGAGCTGGTGGAGGATTTGGAGGAGGCATAGGCCAGGGGATAGGTGGAGGACTAGGTGGTGGCGCTGGAGGTGGATTTGGGGGATCTATAGGCCAAGATGGAAGCATAGCAGGTGGAGCTGGTGGTGGAGGAGGATTTGGAGTTGGAGGGGGCGGCTTTGGTTTAGGAGCTGGTTTAGGGGGCGGTTTAGGGGTAGCAAGTGATGGTGGAGTTGGCGCAGGATTTGGTGGAGGTGGTGGTGCTGGTGGCGGCTTAGGAGTTGACACCAGTATACCAATAACAAATATAATTGATGTGTTTCAACATTGAAGTAAAAGTTCAAATCGGCAAACATTATATAGCCAAGTTTGTCTTTATATCTATATCTTCTGATTATATAGCTTTTTTTATGTATTTATGTTTGGTGGTGAGTTTTAATTTAGTTGATTAAGATGACCTTTTTTATTCGCTCAGCATCTTAGTTCTCTAGATAACTTGACAATTGTCTATGTTCTGATGCTCTTTGATAATAAAAAAGCTCCAAATAGTTACTGAATCGTGATGATGTGCTGGTCTTGTTGGTTGTCCGATCACGATAACAGTGAGATGAGCGTTCTAGTAACTTCAGAACACCTAGCTCAAAAGCTATATTTTCACTTGTTATTAACTGTAGCACTTCTACACAAACTTTCCCTATTAGATCAATGATGCCAATTGAATGACTTTACCCTTGTAATTGTGGATTGTTGTGCCACTATCACTTAATTGCCTGATTATTCACAGTGTAACCCTGATAAACCCTTTGCTACACTAATTTTAACTGTATATATATTAAACGGCACCCAAAGTTGTAAAAAATAAGAAATAAAGGTGAGTCAAAAGCATATATACCTTCAGTAGAACTGCAAGCATATATTTTAACTTGCCACGTGACTTAAATTATTGTAAGCTTCTTTAATTAATAATAATTAAATTGTTCACAATATCATCAAGCGCCAATGCAATTCATACCGTTTTCATCTATAACATGCAATCTTAAGTGGACTTACAACAAGCAAGTCAATAAATGAATACATAAGTTTTGTCTTTTGATTTTATTAGAACAGTTTTATACTGGCTCATTTTATAAAGTTGACACTTGAAATTTATGTCATTTAGTATGTGAAGCAAAAAAGGAAATTCTTATTTCAGCAAAATGATCGTCGAAATCGATTAAATAAGATCCTGTCATATAAGATTCCTTGATTCCCCCTTAGCTAATACATTCACAAAAGTTTAATTTAAAAATTACAAAGAGAAAGAGAAAAAAAGTGAAAAAAGAGCAAAAGATAATTATTTTTTAAACAAAGATTACTAAGCGAGTTGCTTAATGACTAATTTTATTAATAACAATAGGAAAAATAAATACATCATAGGTCTTTAACAAATAACAAAAATAAGAATGTATTTCCCAAAAAATATATCAGGTTTTACAATTAAATTTATATTTAGTTGAGTCTAAGGCGACCGTTTTATATCTCAATTTGATCGCTTGATAGATAGTTTACGTGAACGAGTTAATCGACCTCAAGAGTTTGATGCAGAAGTAATTCCAAAATCGATGTCAAGTAGATTCGATATCAAGCAAATTCGATGTCAATTAAATCCGATGTCAAGCAAGGGTATAAATGCTATCAAACAAATTCGAACTAAGTGAAAGGATAGTGATATACGATGAGATGACTTCGTTTTATCAAGATGCGCAATTATCCGAACACGGTTATGATACTCGAATTGATGAAAATAATAGCAATACGATGACAACCAAGTGAAATGAATAAACGTAAAACAATGGCTAACGAACAAATGTAATCGAACAATGGATCCGATGAACAAATCGATTAGTTGCCAAATGAGTGACGATAACAGATTGTTCAAATTAAACACAGGTTAACAGGCAAAAGATGTTACGATCAAGATAAATGCAGATCTAAACGAAGCAAGCAACAAGTAAATAATCAAAGCAGTAAAGGCTTATTGTATTTGATGGATCGATGGATGTTGCTTCAATGGAAAGAACAGGTCTCCCTCCACGTTTGAACCAAATCACGATCGAAGCTTTAAATACAACGATGATCTTTGACGTAACAAATTGACAAAGGTAAACGACACTGTTGAATATTTTCTTGACAAGAGAATAGTGGTTTTGAAGAATAGAGTAATATTTGCTCAGATGAACGTGCCCCAAAATAGAAGATGAAGACAGTATTTATAGGCTGACAATGAGCCTTTTCCAACCCTAGAAGGATTCTTCCTTTCCCACGTCTCTTTCTCCACAACTGCCCACGTCCCTTCAAATACGCTAAGTCGGTTCCGATAAAAGTGGGATAAGTTCATTAAAGCTTATCCGCTAAAGCCAGCGCCTTCGTGGTCATCTGATCAAGTTGTTGAAGCGAATCAACCGGCAAATGTCCTCGGAAGCAATAACCAAACCCGAACACACCATCCTCGTTTGAAGAACGAAAATCGACCAATACAGATAGTCCCCCCACTTGCGAAGTCCTGTGATCGTAACACTTCGCAAGTGGCTTGAAAGTTAAAGCGGGAAAACACGTGGCTCGCTCGTGTCCCTTCATTTTGAAACGCCAACTGTCGCTTCAACTTCAAATCACTGCGCGTGTCAGAGATCGTGCGGACGGCGGTTTTCGCCAATTCCCAAGATCATGATGACTTCCCCTCTATAAATACCAGCTCCATTTTGATTTCACGATTTTTACATCTCTTGCAACTTTTAATCTCTCAAACTTTCTTCAAACCCTTCAAAACATTTTTAGTACCTTGCGTTGATCAATCTTGGTTACCCACTTTATTTTGTTCACTCATCTTAATTTATCAATGTCTTCTCACAACATGACTGATGTTGAAAATGCTCCCTCCGCCGCCGTTGCCGCCACGGCACCCGCCATGGCGCCACCGCAGGCCATGGCAGTTACAGACAAAAGAGGGAAGAAAAGGGAGAGGAAGCCCAAAGATTTTGGGCCAGAAAAACTCTACACCGATATTCTCCCGAAGAAGTTCACTTACGATGATGACTGCAAGGTTAGTACTCAAAACGACGTTCAACTGGCCAAAAAGAAAAATATTCCCGTAGACTCAGTGTTTTGTGCCGTTACCGAGGAGTCAATACCACGGATTAGGGAAGATTGTGGTTGGAAAGAGGGTGAGATCGACGTAGTGTGCCCTCCAAGGAGATCGACTCTGACCACCTTTTACGGGGGTCACTCTGCCATTTTGACATACCCCTTTACGATCGGGTTTACTTTGCCGATCGACCCAATGATCGAGGAATTCTGTCGCATGTACAAGGTGTGTTTGGCGCAGATTTCTCCGATGGTATGGCGCTTGGTCGCCATGTATCGATGGATTGGCAAGAAAGTGGGGGTGGAGGTGACACTCAGGCATATCCTTCACTTGTATTCCCCTCGAGTTTATAAGGCGGGCATCATTACCGTGCAAAAGCGAGGTAGTCGAGCCTTAATTTCCGACAACGATGATGACCTTAGGGCGTGGGATCAACGCTTCGTTTACATCCCCACGGAGCAGCTTGTGGCCCCAGGGGCTGAACGCCTTCCGGTTGGGTGGAACCGAACACGTAAGTTTGTAATTTCGATTGGCTTTATGTTCTTCCACGTTCTTACTCTCTTGTATGTGCAGCCAGCAAAGTTTTGTTCGAACTGGTTCCCGACATCGTTGACTGGCTAAAGAAGGTTTTGAAGGAGACCACCAACGATCAAAGGGCATGGAAGCCGATCGCGGCTCTTTTGCAAGTGAAGGCAAAAAATCATGGTAAGTTTAGTTTTGCCTTTGATCATACCGTGCCTTTTGTTATATTTTAACGGATCGCCATCGACAGGTATCACTGGTGCTGGTGCTGGGCCGGTTGAAGATGTGATTGTCGAGGAGGAGGAGGAGGTTAGGGAGGAGAACGTAAGTGGAACTCCTCCAAAAAAGAAAAAGAAAACCTCTTATCAAGACCTTAGGGCAAGGCTGCTTGTTAAGAGCGCTCCGCAGGGAGCTGGCTCGTCGGCTGATCCCAAGCCGATCGAGCAGATCGTTAAGGGGGCCGTTTCAGCGGTCGAAGCGGCAAAAGCCTCCGAAGGGGGAACTCTCGTTCGGATTCCCTCCGGGGAAGATGAGGAATCTGGGTCTGAGCAACCGTTGGAACGGCCGAAAAGGCCAATGAAAGAGAGAATGCTTGAAGTGGCTGAGCAGCTCAAGGCGGCCGAGGAGTACGACCGGGTTAATGTTGGCGATTTCAGTGGTGATGGGCGGCCCATCCTTCCTCCGATAGCGGAGGAGGACTTGATCGACGTCACTTCTGGTTCGGGGGGGAAAGAGATGATCACTACCCCAACCCTTGGGATGTTGTCTGCCGGGGGCGTCGATGGTGCCCCTTCGAGCGATATACCGAGGGAAAGGGATCCCAGGAAGGGTAAGCTCCCCCTTGATCGTCCTACGACAACGACGAGGTCGAGGCACACGGAAAGCTCTGGCTCGTCTTTCTATGCATCGGACCATGAAGAGCCTATCGTTCGCCTTCCTCGATACGAGGAAGCTGCTGCGTTTGCAGCTTACAAAAGAGCCAAGGCTGCGGGGGAGGCTAACACCCGATCACTGGCTATAACCGTCCCCGGAGAAGTTGATCTGCTCAGATGCCCAAAGCATCTTGCCAACTACTTTTTTGATGTGATGGGGCCGATGGAAAAGGCTCGATTGAATTGTTACAGCGATGTGAGCTTGTCCTCCCAAATCGCTTTTAGTGCTTTTCGGGTAACGTTTCCTTCCAGTTTCTGTTAGTTTGAACCTTTTCTACTTTTTACCTTATGGGATCGTTTTGTTTCTTATTTTCAGAACACAATCATGGCCATCGAGTCAGCCGATCGGATTCGCCAGCTCGAAGCCGAAATAGCTCATCTGAACGAGAGAGTTGCTCTCCTTGCCTCTGCCGGTGATGGGTGGCATAACAACTTTAAGATCTTGAAAGTAAAGTATTCTGAGCTTGAAGCTGAATCAGCTAAAAAGGCCACCGCCCATGCTCTTCGAGAATCAGAGCTGGAGTCCCAAGTTCGAGCTTTGAACGACCAGCTCGGTCAGCTTGAGAGTAGCATGGGTGACAAGTGTGCCAAACTGGAAGCTGAGTCGAAGACCAAAGAGTCGGAAATAATTCGTTTGAACGAAGAGCTTCGTACTCTAAGAGGTTCTTACGACGATCTGACGGCTCAGAACAATGCTTGGTCGGAGAGAAACTCGCTTCTTCAGAAGGAGTTGATTACTCAAAGGCATTCGATGGAGAGTGACTTCGAAGACAGGAGGGAGCTCATTTTAGCGGAGTCGAGGCGGGACTTGTTGAGGGAGATGACTGAGCGTGAAGTCGATGTGGCTAAGGAGCTTGAAGAGGCGATACAAGTTGTGAGGATGACTCGTGAGGCACTTGGCCTCTCTCCAGATTCTTCCGATGAGGGATCAGATGGAGATGAGTGAACTCATTTTCAACTTTTTGTTTTTGACATATTGTAATGAAGTCATGTACATATTTCTATCAATGGAAAGTTCGTTGTTTTTATCGTTGTATTGCTTTCCGAAGATAGTTTGATGTATCTGTTCGAAAATTTTGAAGTTATAACGATATTCGTCAAATGAAATGATTGGGGCCCAATGTCTTTAGCGCGTAGCAAGGAATGACGTCTCATTCTTACGTAATGCACTCTTCGAACATTTTCATGAGTTCGGAATGAAACTTAACCTTTGGTGAACAAAATGTAAAAACGATCGATTAAACTGAACAAAACGTAAAGGTATACCAAAGTGTTGTATATTATTGAAATAAACCGCTAATGGGCCTTTGATACATTTCAGATCGTATGGTTTGACCGATTACAAGATACAGCCGTAGGGCATAGACGTTCAACCGCTATCGGGTCATTTACATGAGTTAAAAGTCGATAACATTTGCACTCGGACAATATTATCGAGTGGGCGTTATGACTCCTACCGAATTTCGAACGAGTCACTAGTTTGAATGAACGTTGGAACTTCTGTCGAATATTGAACGAGTCCCCAGTTCGAGTGAACGTTGGAACTTCTGTCGAACTTTGAACGAGTCCCCAGTTCGAGTGAACGTTGGAACTTCTGTCGAATTTTGAACGAGTCCCCAGTATCTGCCGATGACCCTCATGCTACCTTCATCCCCCCAGTGTTTGGGTGCGAAGAATGAGTAGGCGAACACTGGTTCTTCGACTTCGTTACCTGAAACAGAATCATTGGGAGACCAAAACCAGGAAACTCGTTATAGATGAAGACCACGTTAGAGTGTTCGTCAGATTTATCGACCCCGATCGGAGCGTTTTGAGCTCGAGTGTTCGCGGGTGATGTTTGTCATCATTCGACTCCAACTATGCCTATCATCTAAAAATGTTAGTACCAAATAATAAAAGCATCTTCCGATGGAGGAATAATAAAAATTGCGAAGTGGAAGTAAAGGGTGAAGATTGATACCACAGAACCTCAAAAATAGTATTTCTTCAGTTGTGTGACATTCCAATTGAAGTCCACCGGTTTGGAGTCCATTGTTTCGAGTTGGTATGAACCTTTTCCGATCACTGCCTTGACGCGGAAAGGTCCCTCCCAATTTGCTCCTAGCTTCCCTTCGTTGAGTTCGTCCTTCTTTGGTCTTTTGATTTTTAGCACATAATCACCTACATTAAAAGATCGATACCTGAGTTTTTTGTTGACGTAGTTTTCTGCCCTTTGCTTTTGTGCTTGTATCCGAACAAATGCCATATCCCTTTTTGCTTCGACCAGGTTCAGATCTACCAGCATGGCCTCTGTGTTAGCTTCTTCGGTGGAGTGGGCGAACCGAAGGCTGGGCTCTCCCACTTCCACCGGTATCAGCGCTTCTGTTCCATAGACAAGTGAGAACGGTGTCTCCCCGGTACTGTGTTTTATCGTTGTCCGATGAGCCCACAGTGCTCCGGGGAGTTCGTTCGGCCAGTTGCCCTTTGAATCATCCATTCTTTTCTTCAGGTACTCGAGTATTGTTTTGTTGGAAGATTCTGCCTGTCCATTTGCGCTGGGGTGATAAGGTGTTGATGCAATTCGCTTGATCCCCCACTTTTCGAAGAAGGCTGTGATTCGTCTCCCCACGAACTGCTTACCATTGTCGCATGTGATCTCTTTCGGGATCCCAAAACGACAAATGATATTCTGATGAATGAATTTGATAATTTCCTGCTCACGAATTTTAGCCAAGGCAATAGCTTCCACCCATTTAGAAAAATAATCTGTGAGAATTAAGATAAATTTTACCCCACTGGGCGCTGTTGGAAGCGGCCCGACCAAGTCCATTCCCCACTTCATGAATGGCCACGGTGACGTGACCGAATGAAGTGGTTCTGCCTGTTGATGTATGAGATTTCCAAATCGTTGGCACTTGTCACATTTGCGGACGAATTCCTTGGCATCATCTGCGATCGTTGGCCAATAGTACCCAGCTCTTATGATCTTTCGAACCAATGACTTGCTGCCGGAATGATTGCCGCATTCGCCTTCGTGAACCTCTTTCAGCACATAATTTGTTCCATCTGGCCCAACACATTTCGCCAAAGGGCCGCCAAACATTCTCCTGTAGAGCTGATTTTCAAGGAGGCAATATCTTGCTGCTTTGGCTTTAAGCGATCGGGCAGACTTCTTATCATCGGGAACAGTACCTGCCTGCAAGTAGGACAAATATTTGTTTCTCCAATCCCAAGTTCGATTAACATTGTTTACCTCTTTAATGCTTCGACATAATGGAGATTCGAACAAGTGAACCACAGTCTCATCGAGTTTTTCATCGATGGCTGCTGCCGATGCAAGGTTTGCTAAAGCGTCTGCTTCGATGTTCTCCTCCCTTGGTATCTGGGCTATTTTCCACTCCTGAAAAGAAGTTAGAAAATTTTGTACCTTTTCGAGCAGTTGTTGCATCCTTGGATCTCGAACACAGAAATCGCCTTGGATTTGATTTACCACCAGTTGGGAATCACTTTTGATATCTATTCGTTCGATTTTCAAATCCTTTGCGATCTTTAAGCCTGCAGCGAGGGCCTCATATTCGGCCTCGTTGTTAGTTTTTGCGTGTAATTTGATCGCGTACCTGAGCTTTTCACCCGAAGGCGCAATCAATAGAATTCTGAGGCCAGTTCCTTTGACGTTGGAAGCTCCATTGGTATACATTACCCAGATTCCGGGGTCTGGATCTCTCATCATCAATTCTTCCTTCTTTGCCTCCGGTAAAATATTAGCGCTGAAGTCCGCTACAAAATCAGCTAAAACTTGAGATTTTATGGCGGTACGAGGCTGGTAAGTGATATCGTACTCACTCAGCTCGACCGCCCATTTCATTAATCGACCAGAGAGATCTGGCCGATGTAAAATATTTTGCAATGGGAACGTAGTTATCACAGATATTGAATGACATTGGAAATAAGGCCTTAATTTGCGTGCAGCAGTGACTAGTGCAAGTGCTAGTTTTTCTAGATGTGGGTACCTTGTTTCGGCATCTAACAGTGTTTTGCTAACATAGTAGATAGGAAATTGGTTACCTCCATCTTCGCGAACGAGGACAGCACTTACAGCGACATCGGAAACAGCCAAATAGACCAGCAGCATTTCTCCTTCAATTGGTTTTGACAGAAGCGGTGGATTGGAAAGGTACTGCTTCAGTTCTCGAAGGGCTCTTTTGCATTCTGGTGTCCATTCGAAACCTTTGCTCTTTCTCAATACTGAAAAGAACTTGTGACACCGTTCTGATGACCTCGAGATGAACCTGCTGAGATAGGCTACTCGACCGGTCAGCTGTTGAACTTCTTTCTCCGTTGTCAGGTTCTCAGGGATGTTTTCGATCGCCTTGATCTTGTCTGGATTTGCTTCGATTCCTCTTTGCGATACGATGAACCCCAAGAACTTACCGGATCCAACCCCGAACGCACATTTCTCTGGATTCAATCTCATGTTGAATTGCCTTAGTATTGTAAAAGTTTCTTCCAAATGACTCAGATGATTTCCCTTCTCAAGAGATTTGACCAACATGTCATCGATATAGACTTCCATGGTTTTCCCGATCAAATTTTTGAACATAGTAGTGACCAGACGCTGATAAGTAGCGCCGGCATTCTTTAGACCAAAAGGCATGACCGTGTAGCAATAAGTCCCCATGTCTGTAATAAACGATGTCTTCTCCTGATCTGATGGATCCATCGATATTTGATTATAACCTGAATAGGCATCCAAAAAACTCAGCATCTCGTGACCTGCCGTCGAATCGATCAATCTATCGATGTGAGGCAGTGGGAACGAATCTTTTGGGCAAGCTTTGTTGAGATCGGTATAGTCGACGCATACCCTCCATTTGCCATTTTTCTTAGGTACTACGACCGTGTTCGCAAGCCATTCTGGATATTTTACTTCTTTAATGAACCCATTTGCTAACAGCCTTTCCACCTCATCATTGATCACCTTCCTTCGGAATCCTCCATTTGGTCGTTTCTTTTGCTTCACCGGTCGATGTTTCGGGTCGACATTTAACTTGTGCGTGGCGACTTTTGGATCGATTCCCACCATATCTGCATGGGACCAAGCAAAACAATCAGAGTTGTCCTTGAGGAAGGATACGATTTTTGCTTTTACGTCGATGTCCAGTTCAGCTCCAACATAAACTTTCCGATCAGGATTATCATCGAACAATGTTACTTCCTCAAGTTCTTCTATCGTAGAGTCTCCAGCTTCTTGTCTATGCGGTTCTCTCACACATGGTGGAACCTGTGCGAAGTCGCCTTCGACTTCGGATTCCGGTAGCTGCGTTTGATCGCACAACAGAACCGAAGTGAAGCTTTCGTTCACGGGTCCCACTAGCTTACATGGTGAAACCCCACAAACACCATCTCCTCCGGTAATGACATTCACCGTTTTCCTGGGAGCAGGAGGTTTTGGTGGTTCATCATCTTTCTTCCTATTGAAATTGTTTCGTCCTCTCTCAGTCAAAAATTCGACCAAGTGACCCTTTTCCAGCAGGCTGGCCACTTCATACCTCAGCGCCTTACATTCTTCCGTTGTATGGCCGAAATCATGGTGAAATGCACACCACAGAGTTTCGTCCCTAGTATTTGGACTTGACTTTATGCGACCTGGGAATTTTACAACTTTGTCACCCATCCCTTTCAAGTGATTCACCAGATTTGGTGTCGATATGCAAAAATTGTATTCCGTTACTTTTGGAGGCAGTGGTCGATCTTTTGGAGCCGAGGATGTGTTTGGCTGGGCTTTCTTTGATTGATTTTTGGAGCTACCAGCTTCGTGGTTGTTGCTCCCCATCCGATGGAAACTGTAGGGCCCCCATCATTGGTCCCTGTAGTCTCTTCTGTCATTATCAACTCTTCTTGCCGGCCGATCATAATGATAATTATTTCGGGCTAGCTGCAATTCTTCCTCTTCGGCCCTGATCCTTGTCTCGCACTCGAGGTACAATACATCGAAAGTCCATGCATCAATCTCCCTAAGACGATCTTTCAGTTTCCATGCCTCAATTGAATCAGTGCGCAAGTTGTTAGCAAAGGTCAAACATGCCCACCTTTCTTCGAGATTTGGTATATGAATTTTCTCATCGTTAAATCTTTTTAGAAACTGCTTGATGGTTTCCCCGGGTCGCTGCCTTACGTTCAAGATGTCTTCGACTCTTGGTGCTATCTTTTTTGCTCCCGTATGTGAACGAATGAATTTCGCCGACATGTCATCGAAACTCAATATTTCGTTTTCGGGCAGCTGTAAATACCATTTCAGCGCTGCCCCCTTCAATGTCTCACAAAACTTCTTAAGGCTGACCGAATTGATCTCCTCCGAGGTCAAGTCGTTTGCCTGAACCGCCACCGAAAACATATCAATGTGATCCCTTGGATCTGTGGTTCCATCGTATCTCAAGCTTTCCGGTAATTTGAAAGTCTTTGGTATAGGTAGTGGGGCCGCACTTGCTGGAAAAGGACGTTTTGAGATCGATTTTGTAATGCCTTTGTCAGCCAATTTCGGAACGCCTGGCAATTTCTCCATAAATGACTTGATTTCGTTGAACTTCTTATCGATATTATCATTCAACATGGTCTGCATCGTTGCCATCATTCTTACTTCTGCTGTGACCGATGCCGGAGCTCCCATGGCTTCGGCGGCTGTACCCGATCCCCCTGATCCGACCCCCGCTGCAAGTCCCCCTGTTACGGCGCCCTGAGGAACCGAAGTCGGAATGCTTGCTGGGGGTGTGATCGGAGAGGTAGGTGCTTTACTTCCGATAGAATTAGATAATGCCTTCAACTGCTCTTGTATCATTTCGAACTGAGCATCATGCCGCTTCAGATACGCAAACAGTGCCGCGTTTGCGCTTCCTGAATCAGTTTCGACTGCGGGCTCTTCGCCTGAACGCCGCGCTTGGCGTGCGTTCAACTGTGAACCAGCAGGAATGTTGTCGTGAGTTGGATCCTGCTCGTTGTTGGTAGATTCATCGACCGCTTCAGCACGGGCCGGAACATGAACCCCGTCATTGGGATTGAGCTGCTGTTGACCGTTCAAAGCATCAATGTTACGTTCATCTGCCATTTCAAGACAAGAAAGCAAACGTAAGAAGTATCAAGCGGTTCAAATTTCGGAATAAATCGATTGCCTAGACCCCACGGTGGGCGCCAAACTGTATTTCCCAAAAAATATATCAGGTTTTACAATTAAATTTATATTTAGTTGAGTCTAAGGCGACCGTTTTATATCTCAATTTGATCGCTTGATAGATAGTTTACGTGAACGAGTTAATCGACCTCAAGAGTTTGATGCAGAAGTAATTCCAAAATCGATGTCAAGTAGATTCGATATCAAGCAAATTCGATGTCAATTAAATCCGATGTCAAGCAAGGGTATAAATGCTATCAAACAAATTCGAACTAAGTGAAAGGATAGTGATATACGATGAGATGACTTCGTTTTATCAAGATGCGCAATTATCCGAACACGGTTATGATACTCGAATTGATGAAAATAATAGCAATACGATGACAACCAAGTGAAATGAATAAACGTAAAACAATGGCTAACGAACAAATGTAATCGAACAATGGATCCGATGAACAAATCGATTAGTTGCCAAATGAGTGACGATAACAGATTGTTCAAATTAAACACAGGTTAACAGGCAAAAGATGTTACGATCAAGATAAATGCAGATCTAAACGAAGCAAGCAACAAGTAAATAATCAAAGCAGTAAAGGCTTATTGTATTTGATGGATCGATGGATGTTGCTTCAATGGAAAGAACAGGTCTCCCTCCACGTTTGAACCAAATCACGATCGAAGCTTTAAATACAACGATGATCTTTGACGTAACAAATTGACAAAGGTAAACGACACTGTTGAATATTTTCTTGACAAGAGAATAGTGGTTTTGAAGAATAGAGTAATATTTGCTCAGATGAACGTGCCCCAAAATAGAAGATGAAGACAGTATTTATAGGCTGACAATGAGCCTTTTCCAACCCTAGAAGGATTCTTCCTTTCCCACGTCTCTTTCTCCACAACTGCCCACGTCCCTTCAAATACGCTAAGTCGGTTCCGATAAAAGTGGGATAAGTTCATTAAAGCTTATCCGCTAAAGCCAGCGCCTTCGTGGTCATCTGATCAAGTTGTTGAAGCGAATCAACCGGCAAATGTCCTCGGAAGCAATAACCAAACCCGAACACACCATCCTCGTTTGAAGAACGAAAATCGACCAATACAAAGAAGATGCGACAATTAAAAATGCTATAACCATGTGGAAAATGAATTCCAAATTGGTTGTACACTAGTTCCTACATATATATGATTTGAAAGAATTGTAACTCGATAAGTGCAAATGCAGTTCTTCTTTAACATAATGATGCTTGTTTTGCAGGTTATGCTCCTCGATCATACTCCTTTCGTGTTCCTGTTGATGGACGGTCGTGATGACAAGGGCGTCGCCTTTCCATCGCCTGACAACACCCAAGCAATTATAGAAGCGACGCCCAGGCTGCACCAAGTCCCAAACTGCCTCCACAGTCCACACAATCTACCTGGCAACGCGAGTGGTTCATGAAAGCCTCATGGAGCATTACTATGGTTGCTGCTGCATCTAAATTCCTCAATCAACCACATCAAGCTGAAAATTATCATGACAAGGAGGCCAATTTTTGTTTCATTCTGCTCCTTGCGCCTTCCTGTCTTCTCCACGATCGCTAAAGCTTCGCCATATTAAAGTCCTGTTGTAACAAGAACTAAACATGTTCCAACTAGGAAATATGAGGCAACCCAGAATAAATTATGTAATTTGTCTTCTTTTAGTGCCGTTTCCACACTAATGTATTATTATGTAAGACAAGAAAATTTTGAGAAATAAAAATATGTTTTCTTCTCTGTATTTCATTGTACACTGTACACTCTTTATATACAAATTCAGAAAGAATATTCTGTACTAGCTAATTGAACAGATGTCCAATTCTAATTCTACTATGCACTAACAAAATATTTCATATTTACAGGTTAATTCTTCAAGAAACAAAAAAAAACTACACACTAGTCCTCTAGTCACATGTTCAGCACATGTGGAAGGTTCTGGAATTACAGCTTCGTGCTAGCAATACTCAACTATGAATGGATGGTCTCGATTATGTCCACGTGTTGACATCTTAATCTGCCTTTGACCAACACATATGGGAAGAGACTTTTGGATCAAAGATTCACAAGTCTGAGTTACTGAACTCTCTTAATTTTCTTTCTTGTTTTCTTCGTCTTCTTCTTTCAATAATTTTGCACTACCAAATTTACTTTGCCAAACAATTTTTGTTTCTGTTCTTTCCTTTCATCAACACCCCCCCTCCCCAAGTTGGAGGGGGAGGAAAGAACCCCCAACTTGCCCAATAACGTACTATGAGAAGGCCCTGAAAGCGATTTGGTGAAAAGATCCGCAAGCTGTGATGAAGATCGGACAAAGGATAGGGATATTAGCACATCAAGGAACTGTTGACGAACAAAATGACAGTTAAGTTCTACGTGTTTCGTTCGTTCATGAAATACGGGGTTTTTGGCAATGTGAATCGCCTCTTGGCTGTCGGAGTGAAGTGGTACAGGGAGTGAAATAGGAACTGAAAGGTCATCAAACAAACGAAGGAGCCATGTTAATTCAGCTACGACCCTTCGCATTGAACGATACTCTGCTTCAGCAGAGCTTAGAGAAATTGACGCCTGTTTCTTCGATTTCCAGGAAATTGGGGAGGATCCAAGAGAAATGTAAAACCCACTTACAGATCGACGCGATTCAAGGCAAGTGCCCCAATCTGAATCGCAAAAGGCGAGGAGTTGAAAAGATGCGGATGAAGACATAAATAATCCAAGACCTGGATCCTTTAGAAGGTAACAAAGTACTCTAAGGGCAGCATCAAAATGTGTTCGACGAGGATCTTGCATAAATTGAGAAAGGTGCTGGACGGTGAATGAAAGATCAGGTCTTGTATAAGTTAGATAGTTCAATTTACCTAAAAATCGTCGATAAAGAGTTGGATCAGAGATTGGTGTCCCTTCACCTACTCTAAGCTTGACAGAAGGGTCTAATGGAGAAGAAACTGGGGAAAGATGAGAGGAATCAAACTCATTGATTAAATCCAAGGTGAATTTGCGTTGGCACATAATCAAACCATTAGTTTCTCGGAGAACTTCCATTCCAAGAAAGTAATGTAAGTTTCCTAAATCTTTGATTCTGAATTCTTGGTCTAGAAACATTTTCAACGCATTGAGTTCACCCACATCGTTCCCTGTTAATAATATGTCATCGACATAGACTGCAACGATTGAGATAGATGATCCTTTTCTCTTGACAAATAAAGAATAGTCGTTCAATGAATGATTGAAACCCTTGAAGCTTAGGGCTGCAGTCAACTTTGCATACCATTAGCGTGAAGCTTGACGCAACCCATAAAGTGATTTTTTCAATCGACAAATATGATTTGGAGTAGGAGGTTCCATGCCAGTAGGAAACTTCATAAATACCTCTTCATCTAGTTCACCATGTAAAAATGCATTGTTGATGTCTAATTGATATAAACCCCATCCTTTTTTGACTGCTATGGCCAAAATGCAATGAATTGTAGTCATCTTTACAACTGGAGAGAAGGTCTCTGTAAAATCTATTCCTTCTCTTTGAGTGTCACCTCGAATTACCAATCTAGCCTTTAGTCTTTCTATTGTCCCGTCTGAATTGTGTTTAACTTTATTTACTCACTTGCAGGGTAGAGCCTACTTTCCTGGAGGCAATTCGACAACTTCCCAAGTATCATTGAGAATCAAAGCATCAAACTCTTGTTCCATAGCCTTTTGCCATCCCGGATGTAAGGCAGCCTGCTTGTAACTACTAGGTTCTTGTATATGAGACAATAAGGTGAGCAATTTCTGATTTGAACTAGACAAGGCAGAAAAAGGAATATGTAATTGGTTTAACAGGGAAAAGAAAACAAGACTCAGTAACATCACCAATATGTACTAAATCACACACAAAATCATCTAAGTAACTTGGCCTTTTGATAATTCTTTCACTTTTTCTCTGAATAGGAAGAGCAGAATGTGTATTAGGAGTAAAATGAGATGTTTGAGGAGTGGGTGATTTAGGTGAAGGAGGAGTATAGGCTGATTTACCGGAGTGATTAGAAGGACCTGGACTAGAAAATTGTGAATTAGCATCACCAAGACTGGAAGTAGATGGTGTAACAGGGATCGGAATAGACTGATCACTAGAATTTGATATAGGTGAATAGAGCGGACAAGTAGAAGTAGATGGAAAAATTGAATTTTCAGTTGAGTTGTGTGAAATATTAGCAAAAGGATAATGTTCTTCATAAAAAACAACATTTCTGGAAACAAATGTCCTGTTGGATTGAAGGTTTAGGAGTTTAAAACCCTTCTTTCCATGGGGATAACCCAAAAAAATGCAAGCAATCGCTCTAGGTTGAAATTTAGTTCTGTGACTTGATGGTGAAGATGCAAAACACAAACAACCAAAACTTCTAAGATTGGAATATGATGGGGTAGAACTAAAAAGTATTTCATAGGGTGTTTTATTTTGAATAACTTTGGAAGGAAATCTATTAAGCAAGTAGGTTGCTGTTAAAATGCAATCCCCCAAAAAAGTAACAGGTAAGTGTGATTGAAACAGTAGTGCTCTGGAAATTTCCAATAGATGCTTATGTCAAGTGATCTGGTGGACTATTCCTTGTGAAAGATAGAATTTTGTTTGAATTTTTCCTGCCCCAAGTTCAAAAGCATTGTGTTCTTATGATTTTGACTTTCTGATTAAATTGTCTCTCTACCATAAGCAAGAAAGACTTTAAAACTGGAAATGCATTGGATTTATTTGATAAGAGATATGTCCATGTTCCTCTACTATAGTCATCAACTATAGTGAGGAAATACTTAAAACCATCGTAAGTAGGAGAATTGTAGGGACCCCATGTATCTACATGAATGAGTTCAAAAATGTGTTTAGTAGAGATTGTGCTCATAGGAAATGGTAACTTGTGTTGTCTAGCTAGCGGACAAATATGACAGGGAGTAGAGAATTTAGAACAAACATCATTAGGAAGAGAGCTGATATTTTTCATATTATAAAGTGGCATATGGCCTAATCTATAGTGCCATAGCTTTTCTTTTACATCAAAACTGCTAAAACTTGAAGAAAATGCAGGAACACTTTTAGATTTCTCTAGGTTACTGCAAGAAATGAAACTAGAACTACTGCTTGAAAGCTTCTTGGAAGTTGAAGATGCATGACTTGAGTGTAAGATATAGAGTCCCCTTTTTTGTTCACCAAGATCCAGAGGCCTCTTCATTGAAGGGCCCTGTAACACACAATTAGATGAATCAAACATTAGAGAACAATTGAATTGACTGCATAATTTTTGAACAGATAGGAGATTGAATTTGAAACTAGGAACAAACAAAATATTAGTCAAAATCAGATTAGGAGATAAGATCACAGAGCCGGATTGTGTAACAGACACTTTGTAAGAGTTAGGAAGATTGATATTTAAAGGATTAGGTAAGGTTTTTAGATTAAACAGGATGGACTTATCATAAGTCATGTGCTCTGATGCACCACTGTCCAAAATCCAAGAATGAACAGTAGAATTAGACATTGAACTATGAGAAGGACTTATACCAGCACAATTAGCATTCACCATTGCATCAGAAGTTGAGCTAGTTCCTTGGTCAATTTTTGCATTCTGAATGTAAAGAGCAATTTGAGCTAAATGCTCCCGAGTCAGAGGTTTGTTTCCATCCAGAATTTGTTCAATTACTTTCTTTTCCATAGCTTTTTCACTTGCATATATTGTGTTACCTTGAACATTTCCTTGATATTTCCTTGGTTTAGTGAATTTGAAATCAGCAGGGAATCCATGAATCCGATAACATTTTTCAATGCCATGCCCAGGTTTTTTACAATAAGTACAAGTGATTGAGCTCTTCCTTTCAGAATTGAACCTTTGTCCTCCATTATTGTACCTTTTAGCTCCAGCATTTTGAGAAAAATTTTGAGTTCCTACACTGAATGATGCAGTCTCCCCTGGATATGCAGGAACATGAAGAATTTTCCTCTGCCTTTCATCTTGGATAACAAGTGAGTATGCCTGGCTAATGGTGGGAAAAGGGGAATACATCAAAATGTTACTTCGCACTCCTAGAAAGGAGTCATTCAGTCCCATGAGAAATTGAAGGAGCCTTTCATCTTGGTGAGCCTTCTCAATTTTTTCTTTAGCACCACAGTCACACTTGCGCACACAGTTAGTGATAATATTGAGAGCATCTAGTTCATCCCATAAGCATTTCATCTTGGTGAAATAACCAGTAACATTAGAATTTCCTTGAACCAGTCCATTTAGTTCTTTTTGAAGTTGGAAACAATTTTGGTCCATTAGCTTGACCAAATCTTTCTTGCAAATCATTCCAGAGATCTTTTGCACTCTGAGAGTAAAGAACACTCTGCAATTTCTTTAGATAAAGAGTTCAGAAGCCATGACAACACCATGTCATTGCACCTGCTCCAAGCTTGGATCAGATCTGAATCATCCTTAGGCATAGAAAGAGTACCATTGATAAAACCAAGCTTGTTCTTGGCTGATAGAGCTACAACCATAGCTCGTTTCCACCCACCAAAACCCTTACCATCAAAGGCTGAAGAACTAGATTCATTCCTGGTGAATCAGATGGGTGGAGGTAATAGGGATGAGAATAGTCAATAGTGATGGTTGATTTGATGACAGTGGTAACATTGGATGATGAAGTTTGTGTGTTTAGAGGAGTATTGGAAGCCATTGATGAGTTAAAAAATGAGAAAAAATGAGATTGGATCTGAAAAATTACTGCTCTAATACCATGTAAGACAAGAAAATTTTGAGAAATAAAATTGTGTTTTCTTCTCTGTATTTCATTGTGCACTGTACACTCTTTATATACAAATTCAGAAAGAATATTCTGTACTAGCTAATTGAATAGATGTCCAATTCTAATTCTATTATGTACTAACAAACTATTTCATATTTATAGGTTAATTCTTCAAGAAACAAAAAAAAAAAAAAAAAAAAAAAAAAAAACTACACACTAGTCCTCTAGTCACATGTTCAGCACATGTGGAAGGTTCTGGAATTACAGCTTAGTGCTAGCAATACTCAACTATGAATGGATGGTCTCGATTATGTCCACGTGATGACATCTTAATCTGCCTTTGACCAACACATGTGGGAAGAAACTTTTGGACCAAAGATTCAGAAGTCTGAGTTGCTGAACTCTCTTAGTTTTCTTTCTTGTTTTCTTCGTCTTCTTCTTTCAATAATCTTGCACGTACCAAATTTACTTTGCCAAACAATTTTTGTTTCTGTTCTTTCATTTCATCAACATATTAGTAATGAAGATATCAATGCAGACAAAATATCATACAAAAGTTTCTTGGTTACATAAATCATAAAAAAGATTTAATTTCGTTAGGAGAGAACATTTTCATTCGTAATCATTTTCTTTCCCTCCAGTGGCAGATGCCTAGACTGCGATATATACTTCACGTTTCAATTTATTTATCATGTACTCCCTCCATTTATGTTTACTTGTCCAAATTCACCAAAGTTAAATTCTAAGTTTACTTGTCCTTTTAGCAATTCAAGATAAAATTGGTTATATTCTTCCTAATTTATCCTTGATATTAAATACCTTGTACTTTTCAAAGTCCCTTCCCAATAAAATACCTTGTACATTTCAAGTATAATTAATAAGGGTATATTTGTCAAGTTTAAGTTTTCTTTTTTTTCTTGGTGGGAGTGAAAAGCTGAAAGTGGACAAGTAAACGTAAATGGAGGGAGTATGTATTTTACACAGTTTAAGAAAATATTAATAAAAAGAGCTTTTTGACTATTTGATATCCTTAATTTATGATCATATTAATCTCTCTTTAATAAATGTTCACTCTAGTTTGGACTTTCAAGATCAATTAATAGTCATTTCTTTTATGTGAATTGAGCGTAATTATTTCGCACACAGGCCAATGCTCTTTGGTTTGACGATACTTTTTTATTGGTTTTGCATGAGCGGGTGGAACTTCAATCCTTGTGGGCTGAACTTCATACCATAAGGGTTGAAGTTTACGCACTCTATGACTAAAAGTTCAGCCCTCGCGGGCTGAAGTTGAACTTCATACCTTAAGCATGAAGTTCAGCATATAAGGTTTGAACTTCAACCCACAAGGATTGAAGTTCCAAAAAGTGGCATCTCATGCAAAACTAATAAAATAAGTGACTTCAAACCAAAGATCACTGGAAAAAGTGACTATTCGTGTACTTTGTCCGAATTGAGCACTTTTGGGCATGGTCTTAATTTGCTGAGCACTTTTTTCATTGTCTTTAATTTTTGAGCACTTTTAAAAATATTTCCACTTCTACCCCTTAAATATTTTTATAACAATTATTTGATCACTTCTTATTTCACACTTTCTCTCTGTAGAATATGCGTGGGCACAAAATTACCGCCTTAATTATTTTTCTTTTTTGGGTAGGAATATTTACCTACTTTGTAATGGGCCAAAGGCTTCACAAATAGAATCGTATTAGGGTTAGGATTTAGGTAAAGTTTAGCCTATAAATATCCCCTTACTCCCCCATTGTAATTCCCATTCTGGAATTCTACAGGAATGCTACTACTCTCTCTTCAATATAAAAGAAAGACTACAAGAATTCTTCTTCTTTGCTCTTCAATATTCACGGATTCTATGGAAATACTTTCCCTTTGCATTCGGCATCAAGCGATTCACACTGAATCTGGCTATTCTCAAGGAATAATACTATTTGTTTTGTTGCTTATTACTTTTCCTCTCTATTTTGTATATTTTCCTTCATACTCACCGTATTACTTGTGACCCTCTAACAAATTTAATTCTTTACTTAAACGATCAAATTTAGGCCTAAACAGTTTGGTGTCCACCGTGGGAGCCATGCAATTGTAGGTTTTTATGAAGGAAAAGCACGTCCATGTCGAATGACAACATTGGCGTCGTGGAAAACACCGCCTCGTTGTCGACGATGTTCTAAGGGCTCCAGCGATCCTGTCAACCAGGCGAAACTATGACCAAACGTCAATAAATAGTGTTATCAAACTTGCTATCGAGGCCCACATCCCTCCAATGATCCGCACCCAACAACAATCCCCCTAGAAAGAAGCTTGTGAAAACATGAAAATAGAGAAAAAGAAGCTTTGGACCCGTATAGAAAGTCGATGGACTTAGACTCTCTATTATTTTTATTTATTTTTTTGAGCCAGACACTTGTGGAACTATAGAGCAACATTTAGAAAATACAGTTAAGTAATTTATTGCAAAAATTTGATCCCAGGGTGTTAATACCAAGTTAATACTATTATATATAGATTACATGTTACCACATACATTTTTTTTTTGCTTAAGGATGATTAATTAATTTAATATTTTCACCTCATTATTTTGCTATAGAGAAACAATTTGTATTGAAAGTAATAACGATTTGTATTTAAAGTTGTGTTTGTTGTGATGACGAATTGTATTGAAGGTTATAACAATTTGTATTCAAAGTTGTATTGAAAGTGATGACGATTTGGCCTTAGTTATTTGCAAAATGTACATATTATATTGCTCATACTATAAAAAAATGATGCTAGATTGATCTTGTTTTATTTTTACTTTGTATTTTTGTATATAATGTATTGGTCGATTTCTGTTCGATCACAATTTTCAGCTTTGGTTATATAACAAGGCATTAGTTGAGTTCGAAGACGTTGTGATCGGAAAGAAACTGCTTCGCTCAATTGCGTGATCGATTATGTGTTGTTCTGATCGGGTAATTTCGAAGGCAATGTTCCAACGGATAACGCAACTTGTCCTCATCCCAAGTTTATCGGAACAGATTTAGCGGATTCGGCGGAAGTGGGTGAAGATATGCAACTGTTGGAAGAGAAACGTGACAAAGTAGAATTCTTCTAGGGTTGGGAATTCTTCATTATTTCAACCTATAAATAGGACTCTATGCTCTCATTTGGAGAGATTCATCTGGGCAACATTATTCTTAATCTTCAAGCTATACAAATCTCTTTATTTTTCTCTCTCATTACTCCATAATTTATTGTCATTATCAAAGCAACATTTGTGTTAAGTTCAGTCGTGTCTTGGTTCAAACGTGGAAGAAGATTCATCTTTTTCATTGAAGCACCATCCTCCGATTCTTCAATACAATAAGCTTTTATTGCTTTTATTATTTATTTATCATTTGCTCGTTTAATCATCGCTTGTCTTATTTGCCGCTTATATCATTCATCTTTTTGACTTACTACGTTCGATCTTGTTAACTTGTCGTTATTCTGATTGCATAAAGATAACTTACCAATTTACTTACTATGAATTACATCGGATACATTGCTGATATTGCTTTGCGATCACATTACTTGATTGAATACATTCATATTACATTCGCCCGTCATCGTATCTATCATGATCGTATCAATCGTCATCATTGTACCTATCATCATCATCGTATCTATCATTGTCATCGTATTTGATTTCATCTATTCATACTTGCTTTCGAATCATTTGTTTGCTTTTGACATCGTATTTGCATCTTTGAAATCAATATTCATACTGTCTTCGAATTAAATTGTTAGAAAATGACTGCTCGTCAACATAAACCGCCTATCAATCGATCGAATTGAGATATAGAACGATCGCCTTAGACTTAACTAAATATAAATTTAATTGTAAAACCTGATACATTTTTAGGAAATACAATTTGGCGCCCACCGTGGGGCCTAGGCAATTGATTTATTCTGAAATTTGAATCGTTCGATACTACTTACGTTTGTTTCCTTGTCTTGAAATGGAAGATGAACGTAACATTGACGCTACCATCGCTTTGAACGGCCAAGAACAGCTCAATCTCAATGACGGGGTTCCTGTTCCGACCAACATTGAAGCGGTCGATGAGTCTACCAATCACGAGCAGGATCCAACTCATGACGACATTCCTGCTGGTTCACGATTGAATGCGCCCCGAGGACAGCGACCGGGTAAGGAGCCCGTGGTCGAAACTGAGTCAGGAGATGCAAATGCGTCACTAATGGCGTATTTGAAAAGGCATGATGCTCAGTTTGAAATGGTACAAGAACAGCTAAGGGTTTTATCTAACTCTATCGGAAACAGAGCACCCACCCCTCCGATCACACCTCCAGCAAGCATTCCGACTTCGGTTCCTCAGGGCGCCGTAACAGGGGGGACTTGCAGCGGGGGTCGGATCTGGGGCATCGGGTACGGCCGCGGCAGCTATGGGAGCTCCGGCCTCGGTCACGACTGAAGTAAGAATGCTGGATACGATGCAAACCTTGTTGAATGACACAGTAGATAAGAAGTTCAGTGAGATAAAGTCATTTATGGAGAAATTGCCAGGTTTTCCAAAGTTAACGGACGAAGTCGCTAAGAAATCGATTTCAACGCGTCCGTTCCCAGCAAGTGCAGCCCCAATGCCCTTTCCTAAAACTTTCAAATTGCCAGAAAATTTGAGATACGATGGGACTACAGATCCAAGGGATCACATTGATATGTTTTCAGTTGCAGTTCAGGCGAACGACCTGACTTCGGAAGAAATCAATTTGGTTAGCCTAAAGAAGTTTTGTGAGACGCTGAAAGGAGCGGCACTGAAATGGTATCTGCAATTGCCCGAAAATGAAATATTGAATTTTGACGACATGTCAGCAAAGTTTATTCGATCACATACTGGAGCGAAAAAGATAGCACCAAGGGTGGAAGATATTTTGAACGTTAGGCAGCGGCCCGGGAAAACTATCAAAAAATTTGTGAAACGGTTCAATGATGAGAAGATTCATATCCCGAATCTCGAAGAAAGGTGGGCTTGCTTGACCTTTGCTAACAATTTGCGCACTGATTCGATTGAGGAATGGAAGTGGAAAGATCATCTTAGAGAGATCGATGCATGGACATTCGAAGTGCTATATCGAGAATGCGAGCCAAGGATTAGGGCTGAGGAGGAGGAGTTGCAGCTAGTCCGAAATAGTTATCATTATGATCGGCCTCCACCCCGGAGAGTCGAAAATGACAGGTGAAACTACAGGGACCAACGATGGGAGCCCTACAGTTTCCCTCGAATGGGGAACAACAATCACGAAGCTGGTAGTTCGAAGAATCAATCGAAGAAAGGGCAGTCGAACACATCTTCGGCTCCGAAAGATCGACCACTTCCTCCAAAAGTGACGGAATACAATTTTTGCATATCGACACCGAACTTGGTGAATCACTTGAAGGGGATGGGTGAGAAGGTTGTAAAGTTTCCAGGTCGCATAAAAACAAATCCAAACACAAGGGATGAGAATCTATGGTGCGCATTTCATCATGACTTCGGCCATACAACGGAGGATTGTAAGGCATTGAGATACGAAGTGGCCAGCCTGCTGCAGAAGGGGCATCTGGTCGAATTATTGACTGACAGAGGATGAAACAATTTTAATAAGAAGAAAGATGATGAGCCGCCAAAACCTCCTGCTCCTAGGAAGATAATAAATGTTATTACCGGAGGAGATGATGTTTGCGGGGTGACCTATACTACAAAGAAATACGCAAAGGTCTCATTTACACGAGACAAACGAACACGAGATGATATGAATGATGAGATTGTGTTCGGAGATTTCGACTTCGATGAAAGGATTCATCCCCATCACGATGCACCTGTAGTCACGATGAGGATCGACGATGCTGATGTGAAAAGGGTATTAATCGATGCTGGCAGTTCGGTTAATATCATACATGCAAGGGTAGTCGAGCAGCTGCAGTTGAGTGATAAGATCGTGCCCCGCTCAACGGTGATGTCGGGTTTTAATTACTCAAGTGAAGTGACAGTAGGATAAATCACGATCAAGACCTATGCAGAAGGTGTTGAGAATGAAACGTCGTTTCAAGTGATGAAAGGCGAGCTGGCATACAACCTGATATTGGGTCGACTGTGGATTCACGCTATGGGAGCGGTCCCATCGACCCTACATCAAGTTGTAAAATTCCCTACTCTATGGGGAATTCGTGAAATTAGAGGCGAACAACAAGCTTCACGAGAATGTTACTCAGTAGTAGTTAAGGATGGGTTTCGATTGTAGCAATCACAGCTAGTGGAACCCATGGCCGGAAGCTTCACTTCGGTTTCGTCATGTGCTTCGTCACAATTACCGGAACCCGAAGTCGAAGGCGACTTCGCACGGGTCCCACCTTTTGTGAGTGAACTGTATAAACAAAAAACTTGAGACTCTACGATAGAAGAATTAGAAGAAGTAATGATATTCGATGATAAGCCTGATCGGAAAGTCTATGTGGAAGCAGAATTGGATCCCGAAGTAAAAACGAAAATCATATCCTTCCTCAAGGATAATTCTGATTGTTTTGCTTGGTCCCACGCAGATATGGTAGGGATCAATCTAGAGGTCGCCACACACAAATTAAATGTCAATCCAAAACATCGGCCGGTGAAGCAAAAGAAACGGCCAAATGGAGGATTTCGAAGGAAGGTGATCAACGATGAGGTAGAAAAGCTGCTAATGAATGGGTTCATTATGGAGGTCAAATATCCTGAATGGCTCTCAAACACGGTGGTGGTGCGAAAGAAAAACGGCAAGTGGAGAGTATGCGTCGATTATACCGACCTCAATAAAGCCTGTCCAAAAGATTCGTTCTCGTTGCCCCACATCGATAGGCTGATCGATTCAACGGCAAGGCATGAAATGTTGAGCTTCTTGGATGCCTATTCAGGCTATAATCAAATTTCGATGGACCCATTAGATCGGGAGAAGACGTCGTTCATCACAGACATGGGGACTTATTGCTACACAGTCATGCCCTTCGGCCTTAAAAATGCTGGCGCTACTTATCAGCGTTTGGTCACCACTATGTTCAAAGATTTGATCGGGAAAACCATGGAAGTGTACATCGATGACATGTTGGTCAAATCTCTTGAGAAGGGAAATCATCTAAGTCATTTAGATGAGACTTTTACGATACTAAGGCGGTTCAACATGAGATTGAACCCAGAGAAATGCGCGTTCGGGGCTGGATCCGGTAAGTTCTTGGGATTCATCGTATCGCAAAGAGGAATTGAGGCCAATCCAGACAAAATCAAAGCAATTGAAAGCATTTCCGAAGACTTAACAACGGTGAAAGAAGTTCAATAGCTGACCGGTCGAATAGCCTATCTCAGCAGATTCATCTCGAGGTCATCTGAACGATGTCACAAGTTCTTTTCGGTGCTGAGGAAGAACAAAAGTTTTGAATGGACACCAGAATGCAAAAAGGCCCTCAGAGAACTAAAGCAGTACCTTTCAAATGCTCCGCTTATGTCAAAACCAATCGAAGGAGAAATGTTGCTGATCTACTTGGCTGTCTCCGATGTCGCTGTAAGCGCTGTCCTCGTTCGCGAGGACAGAGGTAATCAATTTTCTATCTATTATGTTAGTAAAACACTATTAGATGCAGAAACAAGGTATCCACACCTAGAGAAACTAGCACTTGCACTAGTCACTGTTTCACGAAAATTAAGACCTTATTTCCAATGTCATTCAATATCCGTCGTAACTACTTTTCCATTGCAAAATATTTTACATCGGCCAGATCTCTATGGTCGATTAATGAAGTGGGCGGTCGAGCTGAGCGAGTACGATATCACTTATCAGCCTCGCACCGCCATAAAATCTCAAGTGTTAGCTGATTTTGTAGCAGATTTTAGTGCTAACATCTTTCTGGAAGCAAAAAAGGAGGAATTGATGATGAGAGATCCCGATCCCGGAGTTTGGAAAATGTATACTGATGGAGCTTCAAACGTGAAAGGGACTGGCCTTGGAATCTTATTAATAGCACCTACCGGTGAAAAACTCAGGTATGCGATCAAATTACATGCAAAGACTAACAACGAGGCCGAATATGAGGCCCTCGCTGCAGGTTTAAAGATCGAAAAAGACTTGAAGGTCGAACGACTAGACATCAAAAGTGATTCTCAGTTGGTGGTAAATCAAATCCAAGGCGATTTTTGTGTTCGAGATCCAACGATGCAGCAGTTGCTCGAGAAAGTACAAATTCTTCTCACATCTTTTCAGGAATGGAAAATAGCTCAGATACCAAGGGAGGACAACATCAAAGCAGACGCCTTAGCCAACCTCGGTTCTGCAGCGGTCATCGATGGCAAAATCGATGAAACAGTGGTTCATCTGTTCGAATCCCCACTCTGTCGGAGCATCAAAGAGGTAAATAATGTTAATCATACTTGGGATTGGAGAAACAAATACTTGTCCTATTTGCAGGCAGGCACCCTTCCCAGTGACAAAAAATATGCCCGATCACTCAAAGCTAAAGCGGCAAGATATTGTCTCTTAGAAAACCAGCTCTACAGACGAATGTTCAGCGGCCCTTTAGCGAAGTGTGTGGGACCAGATGGAACAAACTATGTGTTGAAGGAGATTCACGAAGGCGAGTGCGGCAATCACTCCGGCAGCAAATCCTTGCTTCGAAAGATCCTAAGAGCTGGATACTATTGGCCAACGATCGCAGATGACGCCAAAGAATTCGTCTGCAAATGCGACAAGTGTCAACGATTTGGCAACCTCATATATCAACAGGCAGAGCCACTTCATTCGGTCACGTCACCATGGCCATTCATGAAGTGGGGAATGGATTTGGTCGGGCCGCTTCCAACAGCGCCCGGCGGGGTAAAATTTATTTTAATTCTTACGGATTATTTTTCTAAATAGGTAGAAGCAATTGCTTTAGCTAAAATTCGTGAACAAGAAGTCATTAAATTTATTCATCAAAATATTATCTGTCGTTTTGGGATCCCGAAAGAGATCACATGCGATAACGGTAAATAGTTTGTAGGAAGACGGATCATTGCCTTCTTCAAAAAATGGAGGATCAAGCGAATTGCCTCAACACCCTATCATCCCAGTGCAAATGGACATGCTGAGTCTTCCAACAAAACAATAATCGAGTATTTGAAGAAAAGGATGGATGATTCAAAGGGCAATTGCCGAACGAACTCCCCGGAGCACTGTGGGCCCATCGGACAACGGTGAAACACAGCACCGGGGAAACACTGTTCTCACTTGTCTACGGAGCAGAAGCACTGATACCGGTGGAAGTGGGGGAACCCAGTCTTCGGTTTGCCCACTCCACCGAAGAAGAAAATAAAGAAGCCATGCTGATAGATCTAAACCTAGTCGAAGCAAAAAGGGACATGGCATTTGTTCGAATACAAGCACAAAAACAAAGGGCAGAAAATTACCTCAACAAAAAAATCAGGTATCGATCTTTTAATGTAGGTGACTATGTGCTGAAGATCAAAAGATCGAAAAAGGACGAGCCCAAGGAAGGATCATACCAACTCGAAACAATGGACTCCAAAACAGTCGACTTCAATTGGAATATCACACAATTGAAGAAGTACTACTTTTGAGGTTCTACGGTATCATCAATTTTTATCTTTTACTTTCGCAAAATTTCATTATTTCTCCATCGGAAAGAGTTGTTCAATCGATTATTTGGTACTAACATTTTTAGATGATAGGCATAGTTTGAATCGAATGATGACAAACATCACCCACGAACACCTGAGCTCAAAACGCTCCGATCGGGGTCGATAAGTCTGACGAACATTCTAACGCGGTCTTCATCTATAACGGATTATCGGTTTTTGTTTTTTCAATGACTCCGTTTCAGGACCAGTGTTCGGCCACTCATTCTTCACACCCAAACACTGGGGGGGGGAGATGGAGTTAGAGATCATCAACAGATACTGGGGACTTCCCATCGGAAGAAGGAATGAGATTGATCGAAGACAATACTGGGACTGCCTAAGAATGGGGGACTTCCCATCGGAAGAAGGAATGAGACCGATCGAAGACAATACCGGGGACTTGTTCAAAATTCGACAAAAGTTCCAACATTCACTCGAACTGGGGACTTGTTCAAAAGTCGACAAAAGTTCCAACGTTTACTCGAACTGGGGACTCGTTCACAATTCGACCAAAGCTCGAAGACCCCAACACTTACTCGAACTGGGGGCTCGTTCGGTTTAGAGATCTAACTTTATCGGATGTTTCAAACCTTGACATTTTTATTCGGTCAAGGGTTATCCATTCATGTAAACGATCCGTTAGCAATCAAAAGTCTGTGCCTTTAAACGGCTGCATCTTGTAATCGATCGAAATATACGATCCAAAATGTACTAAAAGCCCATTAGCGGCTCATTTCAATAATATGCAACACTTTGGTTATATTTTCAACTTTTCACATTTGTCCGACTCGAGTGATCGTTTCAAATGTTAGCGAATTTTACAATTCCAAGTTTTTCACCAAGTGTTAAATAATTTTTTCATTCCGAACTCATTAGAATGTTCGAAGAGTGCATTATGTGAAAGTGAGACGTCATTTTTTACTACGCACTAAGACATTGGGCCCCAATCACCTCTTTCGACGGCTATCGTTAAACGTCAAAACTTTCGAACGATTAAATCATCTTCGGAAAAAACAATACAAGAATGAAAATAAAATAATTTCATTCATACAAAATATCTATGTACATAGCTGGTCATACGACCACATTACATCAGGTTTCAAAAAATGATTAAAACAACAAGTCAAAAAAGCTACAACTCATTCATCACCATCTCCGTCGGAACCTTCATCGGAGGAACTCGCTGGGAGACCAAGGTCTTCACGAGCCAATCGCACAATGGCAACAGCTTCGCTCAATTCGGTAGGAACATCGACATTTCGATCTAGCATTTCCCTAAGGACATCGCGCCTCGATTCAGCAAGGATCGGATCCTTCTTCTTTTCAAACTCTTCCTCAAGGTCACGCCTTAGGATGGTGGATTCCTTTTGAAGCAACAAGTTCCTCTCCGACAAACTATCAGCTTGAACCTTTAGATCTTCGTTGCCTTTACGAAGAACGCTCAATTCTTCGAACTGATCCGCCAATTCTCTATCTTTGCTCTCCAAAGCAGAGGTAAGTTCGGCCATCTTCAGATCGGAATTGGCATCGTGTTCACTCAGCTGTGCGTTCAAAGCTCGAATATGAGATTCTAACTCCGTTTGGCGAAGAGCATGCTCATTCGTACTCTTGTCAAAGTTGGCCAAAAGTTCGGCATATTTGGCCTCTGCAGCTTTTTAGCTTCCGATCCAAACCTTCTCCAGCCGAAGTAAGATGAATAATTTGTTCGTTCAAAACTTTGGCTCCATCTTGAAGTTGGCGAATTTGATCGACGGTTTCGATCGCCATTATGCAGTTCTGAAAACAAGTTACAGCTGAAGTTCATAAAAATCTATGCAATTATGCAACAAATTAAAAAGAAGGAAGATTTAAAGAATGGAATTTACCCGGAAGGCACTAAAAGAAATCTGAGAAGGCAAACTCAGATCTTCGTGTGTGTTCAATCGAGCTTGCTTCAATGGGCCAATGACATCAAACAGATAATCTACCAGCCGCTTCGGGCATCTTAGCAAATCAACGTTGGATGGCACTTCGATCGTAACCGATCTGCCACCCTTCTTTTCAGATTCACCTAAAGCGGAAAAGGCAGTAGCTTCTTCGCCGTGAGGAAGATGTACGATCGGATCAGCATGATGCGCACCAAAAAACGACGACCCCATTTCTTCATCGTACTTGGATTTCGTCGTCGCTATCGGCCGATCCAAAGCTTGCATTTTCCCTTTGGTTGGATCCCTCTCCTCAAATTCACGGTCAAAGGCCTCAATCATTTCCCCTCGACTTTCAGGGGCAACGCCCCAAAGAAACGAGAGCACCTTCCCTACTGGGCAAACTCCCTGAGCCCGAATTGACTTCTTCGGCAACAGGGGAAAGATGATAATCATCAACGGAAAGATCTCCTTGTTCGGCCACCTTGAGTTGAATGGCCGTCTCTTGGAGTCTTTCCTTAACAGGCTTCTTGGGATGCCTCACTAATCGGTCAGACCCCGATTTGTCCCCGGTCTTTTCTCCCTCGATGTCAACAACTGAGGTCGTTCCTTCGGCGGCTTTCGCCGCTGCAATCGCTGAACTTGTTCCAGCGATCACATCCTCTATAGTCTGGGGCGTAGCCGATGAACTGCCCCCTTGCCCTTTTTTCACCACCACCACCTTGGGCAAATATTTGTTCTTCAACTCTTGGAATGATTTCTTTTTCTTCTTCGGAGGGGGAGTGTCGTCGACTTTCTCTCCGCCCTCGGGTTCAGCCTCATCATCACTTGGCTCACCTCCAGCACCAGTGATTCCTGTAGAAATTTTTTGAAGTGTCAAAAAGCGTTAACGGAGCAAAAGTGGCAAATTCAATATGAGTGTGATTCAAAGTTACCATGATTTTTGGTTTTGAGCTTTTTCAAAGCCGCGACCGGTTTCCATGCCCTTTCATCGTTGGTCGTTTTATCAAGCACCCTGATCAGCCATGGTATAATGTCGGCAACTTGATCGAACAAGACCACCTCGGCTGAAAAGTTTGGAAAAATCACTTAAGAATTTGGAATCATAAGTTCATTCAAAAGAAAGAAACGAGCAGAATACTTGCGAGTTCGATTCCAAACGCTTGGGAGCAGCCCTTTTTCAGGGTCGGTTAACTGCTCCGTAGGGATAAAGACAAAGGGTTGATCCCACCCCCGGAGATCGTCATCGTTATCAGATATCAAGGCCCGCTGACCTCGCTTAGCTAAATTTATCACCCCTCCTTTGTAAACGCGAGGGGAGTAAATATTAAGAATATGGCGAAGTGTCAGCTCCACTTCCGCCTTCTCTGCGATACATCGCATAATCACTATCGTTCTCCATATCATCGGAGAAAGCTGCCCAAGGCAGACGTTGTACATATTGCAGAATTCCTCGATCATGTTATCGACCGGGAGAGAAAATCCGATGGTGAAAGGATAGGTCAACACCACGGAATGATCTTCGACGTGAGCCGCCAACATCGACTTCCTTGGGGGGCACATCACATCGATGTCGCCCACCTTCCAACCACATTCCTCCCGAACTCGTGGTATCGATTCTGGCGTGATCGCGCAATAGACTGAGTCGATCGGAATATTCTTCTTTTTTCCTTGCTCTGCTTCTCTTTGAACGCTAACTTTGCAGTCGTTCTCGTAAGTGAATCTCTTCAGAAGAATCTCCGACCACGATTTCTTGGGACCATAATCCTTCACCTTCCTCTCCTTTCGCTTTTTCCCTTTTTTATCCACTGAAGGACCAGCAGCAGTGGAAGTCTGTTCTACCACCGCACCGGACTGCGGCGGAGCTGTGGCGGTGACTGCTGCAGTGGCAGTGAGTTCAGCATCAGCTACATTTTGAGAAGAAGAAGACGACATTGTCAAGAGTACAGAATCGATGGTTTGAACAAATAATTTAGGAAATTTGGAGAGGAAATCAACAGCAAGTTACTGAGATTCGCCTGAAAAAGTTGAAGAATTTTAAGAAATTTGGAAGATCTTAGAAGTTGTAAAGTTTGCAATATGAAGTTGAAGTTGGTATTTAAAAGGAAAAAATCATCATTGCCTTGGGAACCGTCGAGAAACTGCTGCCCGCACGATTTCTGACACATGTAGTGATGGAAAGTTGAGGCGACATATTGCTGTTTCAAAATTGAGGGACACAAGCGTTCCACGTGTCTTCCCGCCAAAAAATTCAAGCCACTTGCCAAGTTTTTACGAACACACGACTCGGCATGTGGGGGGACTATCTGTATTGGTCGATTTCTGTTCGATCACAATTTTCAGCTTTGGTTATGTGACAAGGCATTAGTTGAGTTCGAAGACGTTGTGATCGAAAAGAAACTGCTTCGCTCAATTGCATGATCGATTATGTGTTGTTGTGATCGGGTAATTTTGAAGGGAATGTTCCAATGGATAACGCAGCTTGTCCTCATCCCAAGTTTATCGGAACGGATTTAGCGGTTTCGGCGGAAGTGGGTGAAGATATGCAACTGTTGGAAGAGAAACGTGACAAAGTGGAATTCTTCTAGGATTAGGAATTCTTCATCATTTCAACCTATAAATAGGTCTCTATGCTCTCATTTGGAGAGATTCATCTGGGCAACATTATTCTTAATCTTCAAGCTATACAAATCTCTTTATTTTGCTCTCTCATCACACCATAATTTATTGTCATTATCAAAGCAACCTTTGTGTTAAGTTCAGTCGTGGCTTGGTTCAAACGTGAAAGAAGATTCATCTCTTTCATTGAAGCACTTTCCTCCGATTCTTCAATACAATAAGCTTTTATCGCTTTAATTATTTATTTATCATTTGCTCGTTTAATCATCGCTTGTCTTATTTGCCGCTTATATCATTCATCATTTTGACTTACTGCATTCGATCTTGTTAACTTGTTGTTGTTATTCTGATTGCATAAAGATAACTTACCAATTTACTTACTATAAATTACATCGGATACATTGCTGATATTGCTTTGCGATCACATTACTTGATTGAATACATTCATATTACATTCGCCCGTCATCGTATCTATCATCATCGTATCAATCGTCATCATTGTACCTATCATCATCATCGTATCTATCATTGTCATCGTATTTGATTTCATCTATTCATACTTGCTTTCGAGTCATTTGTTTGCTTTTGACATCGTATTTGCATCTTTGAAATCATTATTCGTACTGTCTTCGAATTAAATTGTTAGAAAACGACTGCTCGTCAACAGAAACCGCCTATCAATCGATCGAATTGAGATATAGAACGGTCGCCTTAGACTCAACTAAATATAAATTTAATTGTAAAACCTGATACATTTTTAGGAAATATATATAAGAAAGTGATAACGATTTGGTGTCATTTGCTTGCAAAATAGACATAATAAATTGGCTCACGTGCAAGTAAATGATGCCGAACTGACCTTGTTTTATTTTTACTTTGAATTTTTGTCTATGTGCAAAGTGACGACGATTTGATCTCATTTATTCACAATACGGACACAATTATATGAATAAACAATCGGATCGTCGTTATTTCTACATGTATAAGCACTTGAATGTATTTTTTGTGGATCAATAATGTAAATCCAATTTGACATCATTTATTTACAAAATAAACATATTTTTTTGTATATTATGTTTTGCTTTGATTTTTGGATATGAGCGAAACGATGACGATTTGACTTTATTTATTCATAAAAGAGACGTAAAATACAGATGAATTGGTTGCCTTATATATGAGCAAAATGATGCCGATTTGGCTTTATTTATTCACAAAGTGGACGTAAAACACAACAAGATTGACATTGTTTTTTGCTGTGTAGGAAGCAGTGACATTTTTTTATAATTTTGAATTTAAAAAGGTGGGGTGGCATTTTTGTAATTACGGCTTCAAAAATGTGCGATGGCATTGTTTGAAATTATGAAAAGTTCTCTATTAGTAAGGGTATTTCTGTACTTTCAGTTTTATTTAATAAAAAATTGCTCAATTCTTCAAGCCCACTAAAAAATAGCTCAAGTTATAAGATCATGGTATTTTATACTCATTTCTATAATTCACCCATTAATAGTAAAGGCAAAATGAGAAGAAAATAATTAATTTTATCTTTCTAAAATTATAAATATTTTGATACAAATATTTTATTAACCGTGACAAACAAAAGCTGGACTAAGGAAGTAATTTTTTTTTTCTTAAATCAGGAAAGCATTGATGTTGAATTACAGCATTAAGCACTTTTATATGGATGATTTACATAAATAGGACACTTATGTCACCTCATCACAGTTTTTACCTCCATAAGAAAAGTCTTGCAATTTTGACCCACATAAAAAAAATTCCTAACGATCACCAGTATTACTAGAAGCAAGACCTAGAAATTTCTAGGACTTCCCCTATGGCGAGGACTTTTCCTGATGCAGGTTAAAATTGTAAGACTTTTCTTACTGGGACCAACACTAACAGCATCGCCGGATCTTTCTATTTAGGTATTTTTACACTCTATACCTATAAAATTTAAAGTATTTGCAAGTCACACCCATTAAAAATTATACTACCCATAAAACTAAAAGTATTTACCCAACCTACTCATTTATTATTGTTACCTTTATTATGCCTTATAGGTGTATACCATTAAGGTATACTGCATAAATTTTGGAATAAAAGTCTGGAGGGCCATTTATTACTGTATACCTTAGTTATACCTTATGTGTATAGATTTATGGTATACCGCATAAACTATGGTATACAAGTCTGGATGGGTAGAGTGAGTAAATATTTAATGGGTAGGTCGGGTAATATCTGAAAGTAGTGGGTAGTGACTGTAATTATTTAAGATTTTATAGGTATTTTTATAAATGTCCCTTCTATTTAAGGCATAAAATTTGTTTTTATATCACACAAAATTCTCTAGGTCTTTACATAAATGACCATTAAAATAAACACTACTACATCATAATAGCCTTAATTAATTTTTCACAAATACTAGCCCTAGACTTATAAGTTATAAATATATTACTAGAAAGGATTTATTGAGTTGATCCCTTCAGCAAAAAAGCAAGGAGAAAATCATGGTATTGATATCATAATTAATTTATAATTAAGAAAGAGTTAATGAGATAATCATTTAATCAAAAAATAAGAAGAAAATCTTTTGATTGCAGTTAAATTGTATATGAATTAAATATACAACATAAAAAATAATGTCAAACATAATATGTATAATGTATGCATATCAATCGGTTACCATTGTATAAGTTATCATGTAGTTTAAATATACATCATATATATAATCGATTATTGATTTCAACGTATTAGTTGAAGACATCTAAGGAGTACACAGAAATATGCATAATATATACATATTATTCAGTTTGCATTATATAGTTATGTCATTGCACATACATTAAGTATAACTTATATTTATTATTGGCATATATTGACAGCATATATATATATATATATATGTTCTATCGGTCATTTCAATTAACAACATAAAATATGTGGAAATATGCATCATCTATACATAGAATAGGGTGTCATCTTTAAATATTTTTCAAACATAAACACAAGATATACATCAAATGAAATCACTATATCAATGCATAAGGCCAGAACATACCATAGTTTATATACAATGTGCATCTAAAGAAAGGTTTGATGTTGTTATACAGAAAGTTTTGTCGAAAACTTATTTAATAATTTACCAAAAAAAAAGAGAACTTACAATTTATTCCTGAAGCTTTGTCAACATTCTGTGATGATGGCAGATATGAGAGAGAGAGAGAGAGAGAGAGAGAGAGAGAGAGAGAGAGAGAGAGAGAGAGAGAGAGAGAGAGAGAGAGAGAGAGAGAGAGAGAGAGAGAGAGAGAGAGAGAGAGAGAGAGAGAGAGTCGGTGACACGACCCGAAATCCGATTAGGTCGTGCGGGCACCCGACATCCTCCCCTAGACCCGTCGGGCGAACCCTTACCAATTAAATTAGGAAAATAAATATAATAATTCATAAATAAGGACAAGACTTAAACAAAAACACCGACATACTGATACCTCTAGCTGTACAAAAGAAATTACAGCTGACTACCCAACATACTAGGTTTAGGGCTATCCAGACTAGACATCTAAGAGTACAGAAGAAGACAGATACCTCCTGAAGGGAGCAGAATGCAACTGAAATAATAAACAATAAACTGGTGGCCATCCGGAATAAAGCTGGCTCACCCTGACAGCTGAAATCGTCTTCGCTCCTGAACAACGTGGCGAACTCAATCCTGGAGTGAACCTGCCGAAACGAAATAGATAGACAAGAAACAAACAACAAACAAGGGTGAGTCAAAAGGACTCAATAAGTGGGGCAGACTAGCCACCTCAAAGAATAGGATAGCTAGCCAGGGAGAAGAAACAGATAAACCAAATTCCTTTTATTTAAATTACAAAAAGGCAGAGCCAGATAATAACTAGAAACACGTATGAAACCTTAAACTCAGCCAGGAATACGAGCCAGAAACATATCAACAAATAAGCAATGCACGTATGAGCAGAACATTAGTTATGTACCACAAGTCTACGCAATGGTATGAAAATGAAATGAAATGAAATGAGATGAAATGAAATGAAATGAAATCTGATGCAAAGGGTCACATGTGCCCATCCTCCCATCTCGAAGCGGAATACTCCTGCATTCGAGGGGAATCCAATCTGATAACCAACTGGAGCGGAATACTCCTGCTCCTGGAGCGGAATACTCCTGCACCCGATATAATATAAACCAGAGGCGGAATACTCCTGCACTCTCTTGGGGCGGAATACTCCTGCACCCGATATAATACAATGGAGCGGAATACTCCTGCTCCTGAGGCGGAATACTCCTGCCCTCAATATGATATGCAATGTAATGCATATGAATGACATATAATGCATATAAATGCAATGTAATGCAATAATAAACTTTCACCGGCGCGGGACTCTCATCGGCAGCCGGGAAGTAGATGCCAACTTACAGCCAGGGTACAATGCTCAGATCCTCATTGCAATACCAACAATAGGACATAACATATAATATACAATGTAAATCCAAAGCTAAGGCGTAATGAGTACGCCTATCGGCAGCTACACACGTAAGGAACATGTGGTAAAAAATCCACGAGGCCAGGTGCCTCCAAAGAAATGGATATAAACACTTACCTCTTCCAAAAGTTAGCATTGCTAATCAATAACCGCTTTTATCCTTTGGTTCCATTGCCAAACGATCCCACTGTGTTCAATAAGCAGAAAAATATATAACATTAGGCTAAAGGCTTCATTCCTCACATCTTAGGGCAATCCAGGTAGGAACCTGATACCCTATTCGCATACGCAATACGCAGGCCAGGCCTATGTACAGGGTTTAAGGTCACATAACCAAACCCCAAATAAATTACATTTATAAGTTACCCATAACTCCCTGAGTACGAATATATAATCAATTTCATTATCAGGGTCCATTTGACCCTTTAAACTATTAATTGAACTTATTAAAACGATGTATAATATTCCAAATGTTACCGTTAAAACATATTCAAACACACGTAATAAACTCAAATAATATATTAGGATCATTACCTGAATGTTCTGGGGTGAAAATACTATTTTTCTCCGGCCCCTTTTCTCATTTTCTAGCATTTTTCTCTTCTGTGTTTCTCTGTAGCTTTTTGCTTTTTGGTTCTCTATTTCGTTCCTTTTGCTTTGAAAACATATATGTACTTAGCTTAATCTTAGCTAAGCCGACATAAGTTCATTTCCATTTCGTTTTCCTTCTTTTGTCTTTTAGTTTTTAATGATTTCTCTCTCTTTTTTTTTTTTTTTTTCCTTTAGAACTCGCTGCTACGGTTAAAATTAAAAAGGTGCCCTACGATATTCGAAATAATTCCAACTTTTGCATACGAGTTATACAAAGTATATGTAACATACTCGCGAAGACGGATCTCAAATTGGACTCCCGAAACTCTAAATGCGAATTTAAATGAAAAAGGTCAAATTATTAAACTTTCGGCATTTTAGCGGAAACTTGCCGAACAACATCGAAATTCACTTTCGAAAGTTCACCAAAGTCAAAAATAATCATACGAACCCAACGGCGCTTTTGAATTTCGAATCGGAGCTCATTCGGCAAAACCGAGCTCGAAAATCTCTTTTTAATATTTATTACCAAGAAAAACTGAAACCTTCTTCCGATGCCTACCAAACGAGGTCTGATTTAGCTCAAATTTTACAGACAGGTCCTAATGGATATTATGAATATTTTAAAATTATCGACACGCAAATCGGAGTCCTAACTTCCGAAACGACTGACCGAGGTCGTTTTATTCTCCTAAACTTAAACTCTCGTTCGTCCTCGAACGAGCCTAAATCTAAAGCAAGATTCACGCAGATAACAAGAAAACTTACACGACCTTCATAAGCTACTCCACGGGCCTTATCTCCTGATTACAGAATCGGAATCATAACACGCATATCGTACTTTTGGAATAAAATATATCTGGATAATATAATGGTACCATGATCTTAAGCAGATTTATTGGTGGGACGAAATGAAGTGTGACATAGCAGAATTTGTGGCTTAGTGTTCTAATTGCCAGCAAGTTAAAGTCGTGTCATCTTTCTAGAATTTATGCTTTCAGCAGGTAGGTACGTATATATGATCAGGTTGCCAGCTTATCTCTGTCATTAATAGATTATTAGTAGGTTTAGCAATGATCGACACTCATTGTAGATTTCTGCCGTGGCCTTACTTTGGGTCGTGAGAAAAGTGGTATCAACACCTCAGAGATTTAATATTACCATTCAGTATTTAGAGGAAGACTCCTCCACTTAAAGCACAAACTCATGCAGCCATTTGAATAGGAATAACCATTCTCGCGCAGTCTGCTGGACTAAAGAAGATTTAGCTAAAAGCTGAACGTAGGCAGACCTAAGCTACCAACTACCCTTTCGAGTTGCCAAACAGCTGCAACTCTCAAGTTCACAACTCCATACCTTTGCCGCAAATACCACCGCCCGATGGATGGTACTTCTATATAAAAATTTCGGCAGAGTTTCCCCTGAAACTGGATGATCCGCAAAAATAGAACCAACACTATACTATACATGGGAATGGATACCCGGATAAACTGATAACATAAACATGTTAAACGGATAACAAGATGAGACAACTGGACCAAAACAATAATATGCTTCCAAAATAATAACATGCTTACCCGGCCACAATAACACGTACTCTGGCTCAACACAGGGAACGTCACAAGCGGCTACCAATCGCCCAAGCTCACTAGTGCCGGACGAAGAAGAAATGGAAATAGATCGAGGATAGATATAATTAGAGCTTCAGGAAGTTCATCTTCTTATTTGCTTGACTACCAAAGCTAGACTACTTTCGCATCAAGCGAGCCAAAAAATCGCAATTGAAGAGATAGACATTAAATAAGATTTATGGAAAAACATCCATACCAATTTTAACCTTCCAATAAGAACGAAATTCTGACAATTTATCAGTAAACTCTTTTACAACTGAGAGAAGCTCATGGAATAACATGAATCTACTAGCATCTTGAACCAAGAGGAGACACGTAGATCGAGTATCACTTACAAATCACTTTACACAACGACACTTTCTGATGGTAACGAATAAGAATCCCATCATCCTACCAACACTGATTTTCGAGAAGAGAGGTAAACTGAATTGACATAATAACAGAAGGTGGCGTAACAAGATGCCAAGCTAACAATAGCGCCACTCACTGTCAAATCTCTCATATTTAGACTAGAAAAACTAGTAAGGTCTCATAAATGCCAAGAATAAATCGTATCAGAAACTCACCCCTCTACCGCAACCGATTCTTAATTACGACAATATTCAAGGAGACCGTCGAAACATGATAAGACACACCATTTCTAGATCGATCGGAAAGATAAATCTTACTTACAGATAAGGGAAGAAGAAACAGACGGGTCTACTACATCGGATGCCTCAGCATCTTGCCAGACTAGCAGTTCATAGTACTGCCTCTGCAGCTGAGCTGAGCCAATACCCTGACAAGCACTTTCTGGAGAACCACTGCCACCACAATCTCAACCTCTATTGGATGGTGGCATTTCTTTAGCTGATTGTAATCTAAATAAAATCCTATGCGATTGTGCAGGTGCCTGATGACGCGAGAAAAGACGACTGCCTACCTGTTGGAGTAAGGGAAAACTCCTCAAAGGATAGCCAGACTTACAACAATGATAACAGAAAAACTCTTCAAAAGATAATCAGACACACGACAATGATAACACCGTTTCGCTAAATATAGGAACTGGGTAGATTGTTGATAGTTGTAAAGAAAAGACTGAATCTGATCTTGACGAGCTACTGGCGCACTCTAAGAATTACGTGACACAAGCTGAGATAACTTGGAAGGTGACCTCCCAAAATAATAAGAACTTTTACCTCCAAATGACGTACTATGGTTGCCCACTTGGGCCACGCGATCTCTTACTCTCCTGCTCTAACTCTTCCCGCTCTAACTTATGATATGCCTAATACCTTTGAGCAATATCAACAACGACATCAAATGCAGTACCAGCCTCAATTTTTTTTTTCAAGCCATGTGGGATCTCAAGGAAGGAGAAAGGTCATCAATAAATCTTTGAATCTGTCGAAAAGCTCATGGACTAGTTCTAATGCATATTCAGTCATTCTATAGAATTCAATCTCATGTTCTGAAACATCAACAGGCTAACCGACAGGCTACCCTGTCCAGTCCACTCAAACTGGCAACACTTTTCATCTCGCTCGCTACTCGAAAGGAACTTTTCCACGAATCTAGATAAAAAATCGAACAAAGTTAGCTAATAAAAGAGCGGCCCACCAATTCAAGGCTGGACCCTGAAACTGGAAAGCAGAATAATCAACAACATACCGCTCGATATAATCAAGAGCATAAAGGATACGCTGATATCATTTTACTTTTAAAAAAAAAAAACTTACACAGGGATTATCTAATGCATTGCTTGGGAATTTCGGGATGTTCAACCGCGTAAAATAATGCAACCCCTTCGGACACTCGGACCGAACTGATACCTCGGCTGGCTAACAAGTCAGAACAATTAGAGGTACAGCACATACTACCTCCAGAATATAATTTACTGCAGCAATATTAAGAACCAGAAAAAGAGCTCCCTGAGATCGAATGTCTGCACATGCGGCAACCTGATAGGCTGCCCAGCAAATAATAGGTTCTTACGGTATCTGCGTCGCCAAGATTCTCATAAAGCATCGTAGAGAGCCAAGGGAACCACAAGGCCCTGCTCCCTTGCCCATCGCGAGCTCGTACAGCTGGGACCTCCGTAACTAGATCGTCAGCACGATCAAAAACTCTCGGGGCTTCGTCAATGCTAGCCCTAGGCTAGACTGCTTCATCTTGAACTCATGCCGTTTGCTGATTTGTAGCACGAGGGTTCACAATTACCACGAAGGAAATAACGAATTAACGAAAATATTTTTGAATCGTAGACCGACGCACGATCAGAAATGAAGGAAGTGAAACTTCTTAAATGCCATCATAGCCTCTCGTAGATAAGTACGAACGTCTACATATCAGTGAGACTCTACTAGACACTGTCTCAGTCTGGATAGACTCTAAACCGGGCTCTGATACCAACTGACACGACCCAAAATCCGGTTAGGTCGTGCGGGCACCCGACATCCTCCCCTAGACCCGTCGGGCGAACCCTTACCAATTAAATTAGGAAAATAAATATAATAATTCATAAATAAGGACAAGACTTAAACAAAAACACCGACATACTGATACCTCTAGCTGTACAAAAGAAATTACAGCTGACTACCCAACATACTAGGTTTAGGGCTATCCAGACTAGACATCTAAGAGTACAGAAGAAGACAGATACCTCCTGAAGGGAGCAGAATGCAACTGAAATAATAAATAATAAACTGGTTGCCATCCGGAATAAAGCTGGCTCACCCTGACAGCTGAAATCGTCTTCGCTCCTGAACAACGTGGCGAACTCAATCCTGGAGTGAACCTGCCGAAACGAAATAGATAGACAAGAAACAAACAACAAACAAGGGTGAGTCAAAAGGACTCAATAAGTGGGGCAGACTAGCCACCTCAAAGAATAGGATAGCTAGCCAGGGAGAAGAAACAGATAAACCAAATTCCTTTTATTTAAATTACAAAAAGGCAGAGCCAGATAATAACTAGAAACACGTATGAAACCTTAAACTCAGCCAGGAATACGAGCCAGAAACATATCAACAAATAAGCAATGCACGTATGAGCAGAACATTAGTTATGTACCACAAGTCTACGCAATGGTATGAAAATGAAATGAAATGAAATGAGATGAAATGAAATGAAATGAAATCTGATGCAAAGGGTCACATGTGCCCATCCTCCCATCTCGAAGCGGAATACTCCTGCATTCGAGGGGAATCCAATCTGATAACCAACTGGAGCGGAATACTCCTGCTCCTGGGGCGGAATACTCCTGCACCCGATATAATATAAACCAGAGGCGGAATACTCCTGCACTCTCTTGGGGCGGAATACTCCTGCACCCGATATAATACAATGGAGCGGAATACTCCTGCTCCTGGGGCGGAATACTCCTGCCCTCAATATGATATGCAATGTAATGCATATGAATGACATATAATGCATATAAATGCAATGTAATGCAATAATAAACTTTCACCGGCGCGGGACTCTCATCGGCAGCCGGGAAGTAGATGCCAACTTACAGCCAGGGTACAATGCTCAGATCCTCATTGCAATACCAACAATAGGACATAACATATAATATACAATGTAAATCCAAAGCTAAGGCGTAATGAGTACGCCTATCGGCAGCTACACACGTAAGGAACACGTGGTAAAAAATCCACGAGGCCAGGTGCCTCCAAAGAAATGGATATAAACACTTACCTCTTCCAAAAGTTAGCATTGCTAATCAATAACCGCTTTTATCCTTTGGTTCCATTGCCAAACGATCCCACTGTGTTCAATAAGCAGAAAAATATATAACATTAGGCTAAAGGCTTCATTCCTCACATCTTAGGGCAATCCAGGTAGGAACCTGATACCCTATTCGCATACGCAATACGCAGGCCAGGCCTATGTACAGGGTTTAAGGTCACATAACCAAACCCCAAATAAATTACATTTATAAGTTACCCATAACTCCCTGAGTACGAATATATAATCAATTTCATTATCAGGGTCCATTTGACCCTTTAAACTATTAATTGAACTTATTAAAACGATGTATAATATTCCAAATGTTACCGTTAAAACATATTCAAACACATGTAATAAACTCAAATAATATATTAGGATCATTACCTGAATGTTCTGGGGTGAAAATACTATTTTTCTCCTGCCCCTTTTCTCATTTTCTGGCATTTTTCTCTTCTGTGTTTCTCTGTAGCTTTTCGCTTTTTGGTTCTCTGTTTCGTTCCTTTTGCTTTGAAAACATATATGTACTTAGCTTAATCTTAGCTAAGCCGACATAAGTTCATTTCCATTTCGTTTTCCTTCTTTTGTCTTTTAGTGTTTTATGATTTCTCTTTTTTTTTTCTTTAGAATTCGCTGCTACGGTTAAAATTAAAAAGGTGCCCTACGATATTCGAAATAATTCCAAATTTTGCATACGAGTTATACAAAGTATATGTAACATACTCGCGAAGACGGATCTCAAATTGGACTCCCGAAACTGAAAATGCGAATTTAAATGAAAAATGTCAAATTATTTAACTTTCGGCATTTTAGCGGAAACTTGCCGAACAACATCGAAATTCACTTTTGAAAGTTCACCAAAGTCAAAAATAATCATACGAACCCAACAGCGCTTTTGAATTTCGAATCGGAGCTCATTCAGCAAAACCGAGCTCGAAAATCTCTTTTTAATATTTATTGCCAAGAAAAACTGAAACCTTCTTCCGACGCCTAGCAAACGACGTCTGATTTAGCTCAAATTTTACAGACAGGTCCTAATGGATATTATGAATATTTTAAAATTATCGACACGCCAATCGGAGTCCTAATGTCCGAAACGACTGACCGAGGCCGTTTCAGTCGGTGCTCTCTATTCTTTCATTGATGAAGAAATGACAAAAGCTGTCTATTCTAGATGGGCTGCACCCTTATATATGATGGGCCAACCCGGTACAAATAATTAGGACTAGTCCAACACTGAGTAAAGGAAAATTACATCAGGAAAGTTCCAAGGAATATACAGACTGGCTATACAATAAAATTGAATCTAATTCTATACTATCCAACACCCCCCCCCCTCCCCCACAAGTTGGAGGTGGGATACAGACCTTCTCGTGTCAGGACAAGAAGCCCAATCACTATTAGAGAACCCTTTCAAGTGAAAATCAGGAGAGGAGTTAAGAAAAATGCCATAGTCAAAGGTGCCCTTGAGATACCTCAACAAATGATGGGCAGCCTACATATGAGCGGAGGTAGGGGCCCTGAGAAACTGGCTAAGATGCTGAACAACATAGCCCAAGTCAGGTCTGGTGTGTGTCAGGAAGTTGAACTTCCCAATTAAGCTTCTGTATTGTTCAGGATTGTGCAAAGGAACGCCATCAGCAGCTCTCAACTTCAAGTTGAGATCCAAAGGACAAGTGAGAGGAGATATATCAGAAAATCCAAAATCAGCCAAGAGATCTAGAAGGAACTTCCTCTGATTCAACAGGAGACCATTTGGGAAAGAAGTGACTTCAATCCCAAGGAAGTAGTGCAAAGAGCCCAAATCTTTGATTTTAAACTGTTGGTCCAGAAAAGCTTTGAGAGAAGTGATCTCAGCAACATCATTCCCAGTAACAATGATGTCATCCACATAAACTCCAAGAATAACAATAGAATGTCCAGACCTCTTAATAAATAGAGAATAGTCATTAAGAGATGGTTTGAATCCTTTGGAACAAAATGATTGAGATAGCTTGGCATACCACTGCCTAGAAGCTTGTCTCAAACCATATAAGGACTTCTGTAATTTGCAAACATAGGGTTGTGAGGGAGAGGAATTTGAAACAGAAAATCCTTGGGGTAGCTTCATGTAGACCTCCTCATGAAGATCGCCATGGAGGAAGGCATTATTTGCATCAAGTTGGTATAAAGGCCAATGCCTCTTAACAGCTACAGCAATAGGACACTTCACAGTTGTCATTTTGACTACCAGAGAGAATGTTTCAGTGTAATCCACTCCATGCACTTGGGTGTCCCCCCTAACAACTAATCTAGCTTTGTATCTTTCCACTGTGCCATTGGCTTTGAATTTAAATTTATAAACCCATTTGCACCCAATGGCCCTCTTACCTTTAGGAAGAGGAACAATAGTCAAAGTGTTGTTGGCCACAAGAGCTTCATATTCCTGCCTCATTGCTTCCTTCAATTCAGGTATTAAAGCTGCCTGGTAATAAGACTTAGGTTTTGATAGTATCACCTGTTTACTATGTAGAGAGTTGGAGGATGATGAAGTGTGTGCAGAAGAACAAATAAAGTCATGCAGGTAAACTGGAGTGATGTGAGGTCTGGAAGATTTTCTGGTTGGTGCAGGTGCTTGTGGAGGAGAGGGAGAGATGGAAGACGAGGAAGATGATGAAGGGGAATCTGAGGGCAACTGTGAATGATTGGACTGAGGAGGAGAAATTGTAGAGTGAGGGGAAGGAGAAGGCATGGTAGAATTGGGGTTATTATCAGTAGGAAGATGAGTGTTAGGAAGAGGATGAGGAAAATCAGTGGGTGAGAAGACTGGAGAAGTGGAGTCAGTAGCATTAGAGGAAGTGGGGAGATAGTGAGGAAGAGAAGTAGAAGTGGTAGTTAGGGATATAGAAAAAGGAAATATGGATTCATGAAAAATGATATTTCTGGATATGAAAAATTTCTTAGTTTCTAAATTAAAAAGTTTGTAGCCTTTGGTTCCAAAAGGATATCCCATGAACACAGAGGGTATTGACCTAGAAGAAAATTTATCCTTAGAAGCCATAGGATTAACAACATAGCACAAACAACCAAAGACTCTAAGGTGACTATAAGAGGGATGAGATCCAAAAAGTACTTGGTAAGGTGATTTGCTATGTAGAATAGTGGAAGGAAACCTATTAATGAGATATGTGGCTGTTAAAATACATTCCCCCCCCAGTATTTAAGAGGGACTTTGGAGTGAAAGAGGAGGGCTCTGGCTGTTTCAAGCAAATGTCGGTGCTTTCGCTCTACCACCCCCATTTTGTTGTGGTGTGTGTGGGCAGGAGGTTTGATGAAGGATACCTTGTTCTGACAAAAATATAGAATGGGAAGAACTGGAGCCAAGTTCCAACGCATTGTCGGATCTGATGGTTTGTACTTTGAGATTAAACTGAGTATTAACCATGGCTATAAAAGACTTAAGTATAGAAAAAGCACTGCTTTTGGTGCTCAATAAATGATTCCAAGCAGTCCTACTGTAGCCATCAACTATAGTGAGGAAGTACTTAAAACCATTGTGAGTGATAGTGTTGTAGGGACCCCAAGTATCAACATGAATTAGTTGAAAGGGGGCTGTGGATTTAGATACACTATCAGGGAAGGGAAGTTTGGATTGTCTAGCCATGGGACATACATTACAAACAAAATTCTGCTTGGGGGAAAGTAAATGGGAAATATTAGGAATAAACTTTAGTCTAACAAAAGGAACATGACCCATTCTTGCATGCCACAAGACATCTATTTTATTTGAATGAGAGATATTTACAAAGGGTGGTGGGACGGGTGGAACAGGGGAAAACTCACTCTTACAAGTAAAGGCAGAAACATCAAAGTGACTAGAAGTAAGAGCCAGCTGCTCCAGTTGAAGTGTGTACAACCCATGAGAAGTCTTACCAAACTCCAGAGGCCTCTTCATGGAAGGGCCCTGTAGGAGGCAAGTAGTAGGTGTAAAAGTCAAGTTACACTTTAGTTGAGATAAGAGTTTAGAAACTGAAATCAGATTAAAATGAAATGTAGGGACTAACAAAACATGATATAGAATGATATCTGAAAAGACGGGTAAGTCACCTACACATGTGACCTTGACTTTATATCCATTTGGTAAGCTAACTAAGTAGGGTATGACAAGGGGTCTGATGTTTGTTAAAAGTTCTTTTTGAGAAGTCATGTGGTCTGCTGCACCTGAATCTAAGATCCAGGTGGCTTTTTCTAGCTTAGAGAACAAGCAAGAACTATCAGGACACTCAGACTTAGTACTAGATGAACAACAAATATTACCTGCAAAGTTAGCAGAAGCATGGAGAACATTGGATGAGGAGGACTGCTAAGAGACATGATTTTGATGTAGAAGGTTGATCAACTGATTGCACTGCTCTTGGAAAAGACCAGGGATCATCACACCAGGTGGAGAATTTCCATAAGCAGGAGCATTATGTGGAATTGAGGTAGAACCAGTAGTCTCGGATTGAACACAAGCAGCAGACCTTTGATTAGGTGAGAACTTGAAATCAGATTGAGGAGAAGAGCTTTGACCCTGAAATTGAGCTGCTGCCTTTCTTTTGCGACAATAGTCAATGCTGTGTCCAGGCTTCTTACAGTAGTTGCAGAAATAATACTGTCTCCTTGAATCTGAATAGGATCTTTGTTGTTGTTGTTGTTGTTGTTGTTGTTGTTGTTGTTGTTTTTGTTGTCCTCTAGAAGTGTTAGGTCTTGGTGAATTATATCTTGGTGAAGGATTCCTGGATGCATTAGCAGCAAGGGATGTTGAATCATGAGAAATTGGAGAGTTAGATGGTTGGGATTCCTTTGAGACTCATCAGTAAGAAGAAGAGAATAAACCTTGTTAATACTCAGTAAAGGAGTCATCATCAGAATGTTAGTTCTGGCAGTAGGATATGAGTCGTTAAGACCCATTAAAAACTGATAAAGCCTGTGATCTTCTTCCGCCTTCTGGAAGCCAATTTTTGCTCCTCCACAAGTACAATATGAAGTGTATTGACGGCAGGTAAGGGTACTAAGCTCATCCCAAATACTTTTTATCTTGGCATAATACGCAGGGATGTCTAAAGACCCTTGACATACAGTAGCTAATTCTTTCTTGACATGATAGACTCTAATTCCATCAGGTTGGCCATATCTATCTTCAAGTTCATCCCAAACCTCTTTGGCCAACTCTCCATACAGAACACTTCTGGTGATTTCTGGAGAAAGAGTCTTGTGAATCCATGATATGACCATATCATTGCACCTCTCCCATTTTCGAAACAAGGGAGAATCCTCTGATGGTTTTCCACAAGTTCCTCAAATAAAAGCTATTTTGTTCTTGGCTGAAAGAGCAATGAGCATGCTCCTTCGCCATTCAACATACCCAGTACCACAGAAAATGGTGCCAATCAGAGATAAACCAGGGTTATCCGATGGGTGTATATAGAGGGGATGATTAGGATCCATCGTAGGATCAACAACATTACTAGAAGATGCAGCTGATGGAGACATATGCTTTAATTAATGAAAAATTAGGGTTTTCTAAAAAAAATAGGGATTTTGGTTAATCCTTCAGAATCCGTGTACTGAAGTGGGATTACAGCAGTAGATTCAACAAAAAATATCACAGCAATGGGAAATCAGTTAATACGAAGCACAGAAAAATGTACGAGAGGCATTAACAAAAACCGATTGTAAAGGCAGTAGATATCACCGTAATAATGATGGCGAAACCCTAGGTATTGGTGAACACGTCGCTGCAAATTCCACCGGAGAAGCAGCCGGAAAACTGATCAATCTGAGAAGAATCCGAGAAATACACCGGAAAGAAAACTATAAATTTCACCGTGAACAATTCAAATTCCACCGCGAAATGGAAGTCCGATCACCGGTCCGCCGTGATCGTGCCGCTCTGATACCATGTCAATATTCTATGATGATGGCAGATATGAAATGAACAAGTTTGGAGAGAGAGAGAGAGTCGGTGTTCTCTAGTCTTTCATTAATGAAGAAATGACAAAAGCTGTCTATTCTAGATGGATTGCACCCTTATATATGATGGACCAACCCGGTCCAAATAATTAGGACTAGTCCAACACTGAGTAAAGGAAAATTACATCAGGAAAGTTACAAGGAATAAACAGACTGGCTATACAATAAAATTGAATCTAATTCTATACTATCCAACAAGCTTTGTAGTGGAGGCATCTGTGCGGCGGTTTAAAGCAGCTAACTTTTTCGGCGTCTAATTTGACCGTCCCTAACAAATAAATAAAAAATTTAGCAGTTTTCTTTATTTATCGGCGGTATAGCGATAATTTATCTGAATTTGCCGGATATTTGGTCTTTGTCCCACATCAACAAAAGAACTGTTATGAATCCACTGAATAATGGATGTCTATTGTTGTAGAACATATGAAGTGGGTGTTATATGAGAACTGTTATATGATAACCGTTACAGGATAACTGTTATGAGTTGATAACCGTTTTGTATGATAACCGTTATGAGTTGATAACCGCTTTGAATGATAACCGTTATGGGATAATCGTTATGGTTGATAACCGTTCCGTACGATAACCGTTATGGGTTCTAGCTATGCCTATAAATAGGGCATTTGAAATGTAAATTGGTAATTCAGTTTTGAAATGAAATAATATATGAATCTCTCTCTATACAATTTCTCTGTTTTATTTACTTTGCAGATTTTATTTCACAACATGTTATTAGCACGAGTCTCTAATTTTAAGATTTATCGGGATTAAATTAAAGACGGTGCAACTGACCATGAGTGCTACTTTGCAAATGGATCGTGGAGGTGGTGCGTTTCTCTTCTTTGACAGTTAGTTGATTTCCAACTATCTTGAGGTAAAATCCTCTTAGTATCTTTTTTCTAAAAGTTGGATTACGAACATATATAAGTGAGGTATGTTACTTAATTATAAAGTTTTGTCTACTTTATCCATGTCACTATGTGCGGTCTTCACATTCAATTCTAGCACAAATTTTCAAATCAATGATATATTAAACTACACTGGATATACCAATATTGTTAACATTGTCAAATAGCGAAGATGTTAAATCTCATAGGAGTAATTACTTGCTCCCGTAAAAGATGCTTTTGGTTTTCATTCTAAATTGAAATCCATTCTCAACCTTCCTGGTTAATATATAAGTGTACATATTTAAGGAATTGAGATATTGCTAATGGCCTGAATGTGGTTCACGTAAACATTCCCTATCCATGAAATTCCTTTTGGGAGAAGGTATGACTTTGCACTTATCCTCTGCTAAGTCTTCAAGGTGTAGCTCTTTCCTAGTATGTGATAGTTTTATCATGACTCACCTTCTGTCCTAATTGAGAATTGCATGCAGCTTTATTCATTATTATGTTTATGGTTAAATGGCTAATTTCATATCAGTTCTAATTCAATAAACTTTTTGTGGCACCTTATCGATTGGTGTAATATTCAGCCATCAAAATCTTATAAGCACAGGCTATCCTAACTTATTACCAATTCATTATGGCCTAACATGTCATTATAAAGGTGATACATTGGGTTAAGGTCCTACTACTCTGTATTGATGATATAGTAATCTCCGAGGCAAAATAATGATTTATTACAAAATCATGAAGCTCATCCTATGGATGTGCTCTGCTCCTTGAGATGAATGTGATAGCAACATATAATATGGTTGAAAGAAGGCAAATATTTATATGTCTGAGAAAAGAAAAAATGATTATATGTCTGAAAGAAGACAAATAATTTTACGTATGAAACAAGACAAAATAATTACCATGGTAGAGACCATGGTCATAGACGTGCTAAGGGACAAAATAATAATCGCTATCACGTAAAATAAATGAGAGAACAATAAGGGTTCTCAATATAACCGTTTTAACGGTAAAGACAATAATGCCATAAATGTATCACGTGAGTATGAGGCAAAGTCCAGATGATTATGGTCCATTCCCTGAAGTGAATGAGACAATTTGTAATAAATATTATGGATATAGACCCATTCTTGAAGTGAATGTACAATATATGATAAAAGTTTATGAATATGGACATGCTCATGATGACTTATAAAATATCAAAACTCACCTCTAGAAGAGGTTCGAGGATATCACATATGTTCATTATTATGGCATAATTAGTCATTGCTCACGTACAAATCGTATGTCGAATGCTTTATTATGAATTACATAAGAGCAAGTGAAACAAGAAATAGATCTTGCCATAACGAATTGACCATGAGAATAATTAAATAATTTTCTCCTTCGAGGAGATATTCACCATATGGATGATGATGTCATGAATATATGATAGTATAAAAATAAACGAGAGATCAAGCTAATCTATTACTATCGGAGGAATAAAATTGATGAAATATTTTATTGTAGTAAGTCTCAATGAAACTTGCTAAGTTTCAAGAATAATATTCGCCAAACGGCAACCATCTTGAGACTAGAATAAGTTGAAAAGATTAAATGTCTTCATATTACTACAATAAATTTGGGTGAGATATGTGTGCTTGAAAAGCTCCCCGCCCTTCCTCCAGTTTATACTACAAAAATTATAAGCATGGTGAAATCATATACATGCCATAATAAACTTTAAGTTTATTGTTACTAAGCCCATGATATAGTAAATTGGAATAATAACTTTATCAGTTGGCATGACCGGTTTGACCATCCCGGTTTAAATATATTGCACAAAATATATAATTGAGAAATTGAATGGGTACATACTGAAGAATCATAATTCTTCAAGAATTCTCTTTGCGCTGCCTTTTCTCATGATAAATAAATTATTAGACCAACTAAATTTGGGATCAGGATCCCCACTCATCTGGAATGTAAAAAAAAAGGGTGAATATGGGCCCGTTCACCTGCCATGTGGACCATATAATTATATGACAAATGCATCTATGAGTAGGTCACATGTGCGTTATTATGAACCTGCAATGGTACTTGCAAGGTTAAGTATTTGCTTAAATTAATTTAACTAACAACATATTTCCAGATTATGCAATCAAGACAAGTTTCTTGATAATGTTGGCAAGCTGGTTTATCAAATTCATAAATTGAAAGCCTCCAATTATTGACTAAACCATGAATATGAGAACAAAGCTACATAAATCAGGTATGCGATATGGTATATCCATAAAGCAGCACTTGTGCGCAACATGCCACCAAATAAAATCTACTCATAATTGGTTCAGGGTCAGAAACCAAATATTTTTCATCTAATAATTTTAATGTGCGGTATATTATCAATTACTCCACAACGCACAAAGATGGACCCAAAAGGGTTGGGAATGAATGTTAGTTTGCTTAATATTAGGGGGAGAAAATTAAAGCAGCTGAGAAATAAATTAAATTGTCATTGATATGATCCTCATTTAAAGATAATACAAGTCACTGCCAGACGCATTGCTAACCCAAAGCTAAAAATTATATTTCAGCTGTTAATGCTCCAAATTTAATTTGATGTCCTAGAGGACAATCTGTTTATGCAAATGACTCTAAGGCACACTTGACCATTCGGTTCCAATGATAATAATTCTTGAAAAAGAAAGGAGCAAAATGATTATGATGGTTAATTAGGGAGGCATGACTCTAGAAGAGCCTATGATATAAGACTTCGTGAAACCTCATCAGGAGAGGTTCAGGTACCTGAAAATAATGAATAAGTAGAGATCTCAATATGTTATGTCACATTGGAAAACCGATATAAAATTATCGTCGACGATATCTTACATATATTATATAGCTCAATATTATAAATAACAAAGAGGATCTTGAGCTTAAGTCTGTTAGGAATACAGACATGAAATTATTGGCCAATAGTTAAAAGATGCATTCAAGTAGAATTGATATGAACTTTACGGACCTATAGTCCGAACACCTGAAGGTGCAAAGCCAGTGGATCACAACTAAGTATTTGTGCAAAATTAAATGAAAAAATAGAAAATTAAGTCGTTAAATATAAATTACGACTTGTGTCACAAAAGATTTTTTTTAAAAAAGATATGGCATTGAATATATGGAGATATATTCTCTTTTGGTGGATGCAATCACCTTCAGATATATTATAAGTCTGGCAATGCATGAAAGACTTGACATAAAATATTTATGAGAAATACTTTAAGGATTCAAAATGCTTGAAGCATTTAAAGGTTCCAGGGAAACCTGTTCAAAAAGCTTTATAAATTTTTATACGGATTAAAGTAATCCGGTTGCATGTGATTAAATCACTGCGAGCTTCTTGATATATAAGTATTATATTTTAATGCAATGGATGCATTGGATAATCTTGCCAACAATACTCCACCAGTTATAGCTTTTGTTATAACCTTATTAGCAAGATTTAGTTCTTCTCCAATGCAAAGACAGTGGAAGAACACAAGATATCCACTTGGTCCATATAAAAGCGCAATATCAGCCGACTATTAATTTATTCATGGAGGTACCACTATAGTATGGCATTCTACAAAATAAATTGTTGATGCTACATCTTCAAATCATGAAAAGATAATAGTCATGCATGAAGCAAGCCGACTATATGAATGATTGAGGCCAATGGCATCAACATATTTATCAACAGTGTGATCTTTTTTTGAAGACGATGATCCGAACAATATTATATGAAATATTACATGGATAATTCAGCTAAATAAATATACAATTAAGGAGACAGTTATTCAGCAAAATTCTTTAATGGCGATCTTCAAAAGAATGAAGAAAATAAGGTTGAAGAATTCATTCAGTGAGAGTTTGGTGGAGCTGTTCACTAAGTCATTGACAACCTCAACGTTGAAAAACTAAAGTACAAGACTGGAATGCGTCGTCTCCAAGATATTAAGTGATGTTTTCATCAGGGGGAGTAAACTACGCGCTGCACTCTTTTTTCCTTAACCAAGATTTTGTCCCAATGGGTTTTTCTGGTAAGGTTTTTAATGAGGCTGCATGGAATGCGTATTACATGGGCAGCCAAGGAGGAGTAAAATACGCGTTGTACTCTTTTTCCCTTAACCATGATTTTTTTCCCACTGGGTTTTCCTGGTAAGGTTTTTAATGAGGCAACTGCTAATGCATATTACAAGATGCGTGCACTATTTTTCCTTCACTGGACTTTTCTCCCTCTGAGTTCTTCCTGGATAAAGTTTTAACAAGGCACATTATCTATTAATGGACATTCAAGGGGGAGCGTTATGAATCCACTGAATAATGGATGTCCATTATTGTGGAACATATGAAGTGGGTGTTATACGAGAACTGTTATATGATAACCGATACAGGATAACCGTTATGTATTGATAACCGTTTTGTGTGATAACCGTTTTTTATGGTAACCGTTACGGGATAATCGTTATGAGTTGATAACCGTTATGGTTGATAACCGTTTTGTACGATAACCGTTATGGGTTCTAGCTATGCCTATAAATAGGGCATTTGAAATGTAAATTGGTAATTCAGTTTTGAAAGGAAATAATATATGAATCTCTCTCTATACAATTTCTCTATTTTATTTAATTTGCAATTTTATTTCACAACAAGAACACAATTATTTTGCCTTTATAAGCAAATGGGAAGGATTCTGTGTCAAAAGCATGTGCAGGCAAAGAGCACAACCCTCACCAATTCACGAGCGAAATCTTTAGGTTAAGTTAGGCAGGCCTTTGGCCCAATAGTACTTCCAAAAGGATATGGTCCATCGGATCATAACGTAAATTTTTGTATTTTACTTCCAGTGGTTCTTAAGCTGCCGCTAAATGTAAAAACCACTTCTAATATAATTTACCTACGGTTATGGCAGCGGTTGTTCGAAACCGCCGGCAAAGTGTTTTAGTGCAGCTTCATAGGCAGCAGTGATCAAACCGCTGAAAAGATATTTTGCCGCGGTCGAATTTTTGTAGTGGGTGATATGGCTTTTTTGGTGGAGATTGCTTGGGGAAGTTACGAAGCTCATGTTTTTCGCCGAAGGTCTCACTTGAATATACGTGGGGAGATATCTTGGGGGTAGGGATGAAGTGGGTTGAATCGTATTTTACTTGGTTTTGTTTTTATCCGTATAAAACATGATTGATAGTTAATATTTAATAGATAGTTAATGGATATAATTATTTTTTAACTAGGATAATAATAAAGATAACTTACAACTCATCCATATAACGTTAGGCACATCTCATGATACATATAACTCAGGGTGTCATTGGTTTTTCAAAAACCAACAATAACTGATCGAATCGAAATGATTTTTAAAATTTTTAAAATAACACTACAGGTTCTTATGCAAAATAATAACCGTACGGATTATTAGGATAGATTATTATTTTATAAAAAAACACCGAACCGAATATATTTATATGCATAAAATTGTTTAACCTAGATCCGATTTTAGGCCAATTAATAATTAAATTTATATTTGCGGAGTCACGATCAATAGTTGAGATTAAGGATTCGTACGGCAAAACAAATGATATCAGTATAAAGCATCAAAAGCGAAATATAAACGAAGACAAAGAGAGGTGAACGTATCGTATCCTTTTTTTCCGGGGAGAGTTGGCCGATATCCACACTTTGAATAATCCAATCGCTCAAAATAATAGTAGGAACAAAGAGTATATCCAAACGAGAGAGTATATTTTTATTGATAATGCAGACAGGAAGTAAAAGTTGTTACAATTGGTTAAGAGAAACGTTATTTATAGGCCTGAGAGGCGCCCGTTGGGGTTGTACTAGCCGTTGGGTATGGAACCGTCTGGATGAGTAACCGCCAGGCACCTATTCAGCGAAGTTGTAACCGCCGGACTGCAGCGATTGCCATAATGATCATTTAATGAATGATCGCGTCCGATAATCTTATCAACTGCCGGTTTAAACCATGCTGACTGTTGAGATGCCCTGTAACTTCCCTGAATCTGCCCATGGGAGACGTTTGTCCGGTGGATGTCTGTCCGTGCCACGTGTAGGACACGTGTCATTTCTCTGAGTCTAGTCAGCTTTTATCCAATACAGATAGTCCCCGCACTTCTCGAGCAGAGTATCTGTTTGGGGAGTGGATATGGATTTTGGCGGGAGTTCCTTGAATTTTTTTTTTATCTCCATATGATGTAATCCCGATGACGTATGAATCCTATCAGATAAGTGACAAGCCCTCATGTCGTGCGCACTAAATGCGCCGTATGAAAAAGTAACCGCAGCTGGCACGCCTGTGGAGTTGCAGGTTTTTCTGAAGTGACTGCTGCGTATCCCAAGGGTAAAGAGTAATGATTTTGACCGTCTCAGCCACGTGCGCACGTCGCCCTTTGATTGCGAGGTGACCGCTGCCCTTTAGAGTAATGATGGCACTATAAATATTTGATTAGCCCTATTTTTTCCTTTGACGGCCAGATCTGATCGTAAGTTACCCGATAACCTCCACGTGTTTTTGAGAGAAGTTGGGGATCTGCATCTTGGTTCCTATAAATAGGGGTTCATTTGACGAGAATCCTTTTACTTGCTTCTATCTCCTCTGCGTTGTTTCTTGAAAAATCTCCAAATTAGCTTTTGATTTTCCCTTTACAACTTCACTTTTCTCTTGTAACCATGTCTTCAAGATCTAGGAGAAATCAGGGTTTCGATATTGCTGGTAGCTCGATGGCCACTCCTAGGCCGCGGGCTGCTCAAGCCACCGCTGCGGAAATAATCCCCAAGAAATGGGGTGAGCTCGAGGCGGACTGTAACATCAGGTCCTTCCATAATAGGGAAGGAGATACACGCAACTGGCCGGCGTACAGGTTTAAGTCGAGGATCACGAAGGAGGTGATCCCTCATGTGAGGTTGGATTGCAATTGGGGCGATGAAATCCCCCTCTCGCCGGTCTCTGAAGAAGAGAATATTACTTCCCACAGGGCTGGGTGGACAGCTATGGGCACCTACCCTTTCACGGTAGGATGTAGGCTGCCCCTGCACCATGTGTTAGAGAGGCTTTGCAGGGAATACCTTCTCTGCTCGGGGCAATTGAGCCCCAACATATTTAGGACGGTTACACTCTTGGATTGGTTTGCGACAGAAACCGATCAGTCTTTTGAGTATAAGCATTTTATTTCTTTGTACAGTATTCAGATTTTTAAGGATGGCTATGTAAATGCCAGGATGCGCGGAAGTAAAGGCTTGGTGCGCAGTTCTGAGGATACCAGTGACCGAGGCTGGGTGCACCGGTATCTGTTCGTGCGCTCCTCGGCTTTAACTTTTGCCGACAAGACATACCTTCCAGAAGTCTGGAATAAGACGCGTAAGTCCCCGAGTGTTTTGGAGACATACCTTCCAGAAGTCGTGCAGCAGCTAAGCAACCTTACGATGGGTTCATATCTGTCAATGACCTGACGGCGTAGGTTGAGCCGATTTTGGAGAAGTTTGGGCCAGAGAAGAGAGAATGGGCGTATTTTGCTTCTCTCAATAGTTTGACTGTGAAACACCACGGTGAGGATATTTCTGTCTCCCCGATAATTCCCCTTTCTTGAACCCTTCTTATGTCTGACCGTTTCATCTTTGTTGCAGGTTTGGGCACTTCGGGAGATTTCTTCCCCGCGCCTCCCCAAGACAGACCTACCGAGCCTGTCGCTGACCCAGCTGCTGAGGCTGAGGCTATACTAGTTTCGGTAGGTGCTCTGCGCAGCAGGGAGGGGGGTGAAGAACTTCTGTTCAATGGACTGAGCTCCCTAAAGAGGAAAAGGAAGAGCCAGGGAGAGGGAGGAGCTCGGAAGAAGTCTGCTCGTAAAACTTCTGCGGCTTTCAAGCAACCCTCATCGGCTGGTGACGACCTTCCTCCTAGGGCCAGCGTCCCGGAGCCTGTGGAAGTGAATGCCGAGGCAGCTGCTGAAGTCCTCGAGTCCGCGCGGGAAGAGGGCTTAGCCAAGGAGGTTATCTATATTTTGGATACTGAAGCCGAAGTTAGTGCTCCTCTTAGGCGAAGACCTCACCTCCGCAGCGATGAGAGGAGAATCGAGGAGGAAGCCGTCCGTACTCCGCAGGGGAGTCCCCGAGTTGGTGACGGGGAGGAGGCAGGTCCTTCCGGGAAAGAAGAAGGTAGGAGAAGAAGAAGAAGAAAAAAAAGTGAAAGAAGAAACCAGGGAAGAGGTTCCCCAAGAAAATAGCCGAGATCGTCGTGTTTTTTGCTTTGAGGATCTAGAGAATGTGGCTGTTGAGGGGGCGGCCCCGGTTGGTCTTCGTGAATGTGACACAATTGATCCTGGGGCAGAAAATGACTCCAATCTTTCAACCTCGAGGTTTGTCTGGCGGTCAGTTATTGGTAGTCAGACAGAATTGAAGGATATCAGGGGTATCTGTTATAAGTTCGGGCCTAATTATCCTGATGAACATGCTTGGGAACCCAAGTACTGTGAAAGGAAGCACACTTTAAAACTTGCCCCTGATGTTAACTTCATAACTGGGCCAAGCGGCTTGGCTAAGGTGGTCTCTTCATTCATCGGTCCCCGTGAAGAGTGGGTACTGAGGGAGTTGAGCGATGAGGAATTAGCCTTTCAGATTGCCGCTGATTCTGCCCGAGTAAGTATCTTCTGACCTTATGCTGGAAGCAACTATTAGCCTTGGGCCTTTAACCTTAGCTTGTTTTATTCTTTTTTCTTTTGTAGTCAAGCATGCTGGCCGCCGAGCTTATGTTCCGTTCCAGGATCAACAATGTCGATCAAGTGGTAGAAGTAAAGAAGCTGGAGGTTCTGAAGGAAAACAAAGCTTTGGTTGAGCAGTGTGGTTTCCTTGGTGGAGAAGTTAGCCGGTTAACTGATGTTAACAACTAACGTCTTGAGTAAATTAGTGCTCTCACTAGGGAAAAGGGCCTTCTTTCCGAAGAGAAGGAAGGGTTCGCACGCTCTACCCAGGGTTTGGAGAGATTGCTTGAGGACTGCCGAACTTCTTTGAGCAGGGCTAATGAAGATCGTGCGTCTCTTGAGATGAGTCTGCAAAGAGCCAGTGAAGGAGCTGTCAAGGCCAGGGCTGATCTTCAGGCCGCCAAAGATAGGGTCGCTCAATTAACGAGTGCTCAGACCACATTAACCAAGGATTTGGCCAACCTGCGTGATCAGTCTGAAATCAAAGCCAAGCTCGCTGCTCTTGAAGCCAAGCGCATATTGCTCGTGCAGATTCAGACTGGCCAAGTAAATGTCGAGGAGATGCTGCAGACCACAAAGGGCGCTGTTCGCAGAATAAGACAAGCATTGAATCTCTCTCCTGAGGAGTCTGAAGGCGAAGATGAAGATGAAGATGAGGATGAAGATGAAATTTCGGGGGACGAAGACAGAACTGACGGAGCTGGTGCGTCGAGTTCTGGTCGTAGCCCCAAATGTTGATGACCCTTCCCAATATGTGATTGGAGTACTTTTATTTTTCTTATTGTCTGGCGAGAGCCGGGCTTGCTTGTTGATGGACAGAAGTTTTAATAAAAACTTTCTGGTCCTTGGCCGGTTCGTTTGGCCTTTTGAACACTTTAAAAAAATTCTGTCAGCCGTATTCGGCACTTTATCAACTTACGTACATATGTTGTTTTAGATCTATTCAGTGACTATGTTTAGTTTGAATCCTTGATCCTCTTGTATGCATATGTTGTGGCTTTCGTGCCTTATGACCGGGAGTTACTTTTCTTGGACCTTGAATTTTATTGAGTCCGTATTTTCATAAGTCTGCCCGAATTTTTCTAACTTAGCCTTTCATTAGAAAAAGGGGCGTAAGTCATAAGTAGTTTGACCGAATCGTGGTCGTTTTAGTGTTTTAACCGAATCGTTGCTCTGTGCGTACAACTTTGCTTGTCATTTCGATAGTTGAAAGTTGTTGCACGGCTTTGTAGATTGGCTCTGGCCGAGTTGTTGGCCTTGTGATTGACTTCTCTTATTTGTCGTGGAAGTCTTATTACGTAGAAATTTTGAAATTTTTTGCTGCCTTTTGATAAGGTCTTTTGCCATAAGGTCTTTTGCCCGCATGAAGGTCTTATCTGGCCTACAGGGCCCTCACCACCCCCCTTGTTTTCATGTTAGAACACGTAAAGTGATAGTATGAAAACAGTTGTCGGTGAGTCATATATTGAACACATATAACCAAACGAGGAGTGTATCCGTTGTGGGATTCGAACCCACAGCCGCGAAGTTGAAAAACTTTGAGCTCTGCCAGTTGAGCTAAATGGATCTGACCTTGTTCAGGTCGTTAGTACCATTTAGAGGGAATAAATAGTAAGGAACTTTATTTAAAAAAAGGTGAGTGCAGGGTAACTAACCGTTTTTACCACTTAGAAGTGATACCTTTTGAGGTGAACCACATTCCAACTGTTCGGGATAATCGAACCATCTGGACGCGCTAAGCGGTAAGACCCCTTGCCGACCGAAGCAACCACTTTGTAAGGTCCTTCCCAGTTGGGGCCAAGTTTCCCCGAATTTGTCTCTTGTGTGCTCTGGGAAACTTTTTTGAGTACAAAATCCCCGACTTGGAAGTTTCGTACGCGCAGTCCCCGATTGTAGTATTTTTCGATTCGTTCTTTTTGGGCAACCACTCGTACGAGGGCCAGTTCTCTGCGTTCTTCGAGAAGATCCAATTCTTCGGACAGGTTAACTGAGTTTGACTCCTCCGTGGCATGCGCATATCGCAGGCTGGGCTCTCCTATCTCGACCGGGATCAGAGCGTCTGCGCCATATACTAATGAGTACGGAGTTTCTCCGGTACTCATTTTTACTGTGGTGCGATAAGCCCACAGTACTCCAGGTAACTCTTCTACCCAACATCCCTTTGCCTGCTCGAGGCACTTTTTAAGAGATTCAACGATGATCTTGTTGGTAGATTCGGCCTGCCCGTTAGCGACAGCATGATATGGTGAGGAAGTGATCCTTTTAATGTGTAAGTCATCAAGGAACCTAGTCACCTTCTGGCCGATGAACTGCGGGCCATTGTCCATGACTATTTCCTTGGGTGCTCCAAAACGACATACGACAAAGCGCCAGAGAAAATCGACAACCTCTGTCTGTCGTATCCTTGAATGTGCCGTGGCTTCGACCCACTTTGTGAAATAATCAGTTATGATCAGTAAGAAGCGCATCCCCCGTGGTGCCGTGGGAAGGGGACCAACAATGTCCATTCCCCATTTCATGAAGGGCCATGGGGAGATTATTGAATGCAATGGCTCAGCTGGCTGATGAAGAAGATGGGCAAACCTCTGGCATTTGTCACATTTGTTGACAAAATCATTCGCATCCTTCTCCATTTTGTCCCAGTAATAACCTGCACGTATCAACTTCCGGGTTAAGGCCTTACCTCCGGAATGATTTCTGCAACAGCCTTCATGGACTTCTCTCATCACATAATTAGTCTGATTTGGTCCAAGACATTTCGCGAGGGGCCCCGCGAACATCTTCCGGTACAGTTTGCCATTGAGGATGGTGTATCGGGCAGCTTTTACTCGGAGTTTGTGAGCAGCCTTTGCGTCTGCGGGTAGGGTCCCATGGATAAGATAGTTTGTTATCTCGTTCCTCCAGTCCCAAGTAGTGCTGACAGTGTTAACTTCGAACTTTTCCCTGTCCATGGTCGTGTAGAGAAGTTGGATGATAGCCGAAGAGCCGGCTGCGCCTACTTCTGCAACTGATCCCATGTTTGCGAGAGCATCCGCTGCATGATTCTCTTCCCGTAGAACCTGAATTGCCTCCCAGGCGTCGAACTGCGCCAAGAGTTCTTTCACTCGGCCGAGGTACGCCTGCATCCTGGGTTCTCGTGCAATGAAACCTCCGTTGATTTGATTGACCACTAACTGAGAATCGCTTTTTAACTTGACTATGGTTGCCCCATAGTTCCGTGCCAGTTCTAATCCTGCAATAACGGCCTCATACTCGGCCTCATTGTTAGTAATGAAAGGGCACTTGATAGCTTGCCTTGCCGTCTCCCCGGATGGAGCAACGAGGACCAGCCCGAGTCCTGATCCTTTCACATTCGAGGAACCGTCCGTATGGAGGACCCAGGTGCCTGGAGCCTGCCCTGCATAGAGGATGGCTTCCTTCTCTGCTTCAAGATATACATTCATGCTAAAATCTGCCACGAAGTCTGCCAAGACTTGTGACTTTATCGCTACTCTGGGCTGATAAGTGATATCAAATTCGGATAGTTCTATAGCCCATTTTACCAACCTTCCTGAGAACTCTGGTTTGTGCAGAACATTTCGTAAAGAAAAAGTAGTAACCACAACTATCGTATGGCTTTGAAAGTATGGACGTAACTTTCGAGCAGCAGTTACTAGAGCTAACGCCAACTTTTCTAAAGGTTGATAGCGGGTTTCTGCATCAATTAGAGCTTTGCTAACATAGTAAATAGGAAGTTGTTTACCTTTTTCTTCTCGAACTAGCACAGCGCTTACCGATGACTCTGATACTGCCAGATAAATTAGCAACTGTTCGCCTTCCACGGGTGTGGTAAGTAGTGGAGGACTGGATAGGTATTTCTTTAGATCCCTCAACGCCTGCTGGCATTCGGGAGTCCATTCGAACTCCTTGTTTTGCTTTAAGACATCGAAGAAACTTTTGCAGCGATCAGATGATCGGGAGATGAATCTACGTAAAGCAGCTACTCTCCCCGTCAGTCTCATGACCTCTTTCCTGTCGCGAAGTACATCTTGGATCGACTCAATAGTTTTAATCTGAGCGGGATTGACTTCAATGCCTCACTGAGAGACGATGAACCCCAGAAATTTTCCCGATCCGACTCCGAAAGCGCATTTCTCCGGGTTCAATTTCATGTTATATTGATCCAAGATTCGGAAAACTTCTTTCAGATGCGCCGGATGGTCTTCTGCTCGTTTGGATTTTATTAGCATGTCGTCAATGTACACTTCCATAGTCTTCCCGATATGGTCGTGGAACATTCGATTGACCAGACGTTGATAGGTTGCACCTGCGTTTTTCAATCCAAATGGCATAACTTTGTAGCAATACGTACCTCGACAGGTTATGAATGCCGTTTTTTCTTGGTCTCCAGGGTCCATCAGTATCTGGTTGTATCCGGAGTACGCGTCGAGGAAGGTTAACACCTCATGCCCGGCCGTGCCATCAATTAATTGATCTATCATGGGAAGGGGATATGAATCCTTCAGACAGGCTTTGTTCAGATCTGTGAAGTCAATGCAGACCCGCCACTTGCCGTTCTTTTTGGGTACGACAACTACGTTGGCTAACCAGTCCGGGTACTTGACTTCACGTACTGAACCGATCTTTAACAGGCGATCGACTTCGTCATTGATTACCTGATTTCGGAAAGCTCCTTGTTGGCGCGTCTTCTGTTTCACCGGGCGGTGGTATGGATCAACGTGCAACCTGTGAGTAATGATGTCAGGAGAAATACTTGTCATGTCAGCATGTGACCAGGCGAATGTTGTATGCCGCTCCTTGAGGAATTGCAGGATAACTCCCCGCAGGCGTTCGCTCAATTCAGTTCCCAAATACACCTTTCGCTCCGGTTTATCATCGAACAGCTCTTCGGGTTCCAGGGCTTCTACTATCGGCATGTGGTTTTCCTTCTCATCCATCTTGGCGATGAACTCCGGGACTTCGTACTTAACCTCCTCAGGTGTAGTATTCGGCCCCGGGTGCTGTAATTGCTATTTGCTTTCCTTGGGTAGTTTAAGGGCTACTAAGTAACAGTCTCGTGCGGTGCGCTGCTCTCCTCGGACTTCACGTACTCCCCACTCGGATGGGAATTTCAACACCTGGTGATAGGTAGAAGGGACGGCCCGCATGTCGTGGATCCATGGTCTGCCCAGAATGATGTTGTAGGCTAGATCAGCATCGACAACATGGAAAGTCGTCTCCTTTGCTACCCCCTCAGTTAGAGTTGTCAAAGTAATTTCCCCGAGAGTCTTTTCACTCGAATTGTTGAAACCGGAGAGAACTCGAGATATTGGCACGATCTTGTCTGCTAGCTGCATTTCAACTATGACTCGCGATGGGATAATATTTGCAGAGCTGCCCGCATCGATGAGTACTCTCTTTACGTCGAACTCCGCTACTCGCAACGTTATGACTAACGCATCGACATGCAGAAACTGTGATCCATCAGCATCGGATTCCTCAAAGGTGATTACTCCTTCTGACCGGGGACGCTTGTTGTTTGTAATGGATACCTTTGCATACTTCTTTGCTGTGAAGGTGACCGAATCTACCTCGATCCCGCCCGAAATAACGTTGGCCGTTCGCTTTGGGGAGGATGCTCGTGGTGGACCCAGTTTGTTCTGCTGAGCCTTCACGTGAGTTTGCTTTCCCTTCTCGGTCAGGAACTCCTTCAAGAATCCCTGTTTCAATAAATGGGCGATTTCGTACCTTAAGGCTTTGCAGTCTTCGGTGGTGTGCCCGTGGTCTTGGTGAAACTCGCAGTATAGGTCTTTGCTTTGCTTGCTGGGATCAGTCTTCATGTCCTTTGGCCACTTGACCTTTTCTCCCATGCCTTTGAGTACCGCCATGACCTCCGACATTTCAACGTTGAAGCTTAGCAGGCTTGGAATTCCACGGGAACTTGATTCAGGATTTTCCTTTCGAGATAGACCCCTATTGCTGTTGTGGCTGCGTCCTTTGGAGTTGTTACGCGATTGGTCAGGGTATGGCTCGTACCGCGTGCCTGATTGGGTAGTGGGTTTTTGTGCACATTTGGCGCCTTCAAATGAATAACCTTTTCATCTATTAGGTCTTGAATCTTATCTTTCAATGCAAAACATCTCTCCGTCTCATGCCCCGGTCCACCTGAGTGGTATGCGCACCTTTTACTGTAATCAAAGTTAGGCGAAGGGTTGTATGACATCTTTTGAGGTATGGGGACGATAAGCCCGGCAGCTTTCAATCTTTTGAACAATTGAGTGCGAGATTCGGCTAGTGGAGTATAATTCCTTTTGGGTCTTTGGTTTGCCTCGGGGCGAGGCCTAGGAGAGTATGGTGATGCATTTCGGTAGTTGGGTTGAGTATTTTGCTAGTATTGTGGACGGCTTGGTGCTGGGGTGTGGAATATAGGCCGAGCGGGTTGAGTGTTGTAAACGGGATATTCAGGTGGTATGTGAATGTATGGTGGTGGTGTTATGTAATAGTGGGTTAAAGCAGAGTCTTGAATAGTTGCAGAAAAGAGACTTCGTCTTTCTTCTTTTTGGAGAGACTCACATTTCCTTACTGGATAGCCTTATTAGTAGCTTGTAGTGCAGCTAGGCTAATAATCTTTCCACTTTTCAGTCCTTCTTCTACGTCATCTCTCATTAATACTACATCAGCAAACTTCTGATTTTTCATATGCAGCAGCTTATCGTAATAGACGTCCTCTTGAATGCGGATGAATATGTTCACCATTTCCCTTTCATCCATAACGGGTTGCACCTTGGAAGCTTCTGATCTCCACCTCGTAGCATATTCTCTAAACGTCTCTGTAGGTTTCTTTTTCAACTTTTCCAAGTAGAAACAATCTGGTACCATTTCAGTGTTGTACCCAAATCGTTCTACGAAATCTGCCGCCATATCTTCCCAATCGAGCCATGTGCCAAGCTTCTGCTTAGAGAACCAACTCAAAGCCTCTCCAGTCAAGCTTCGGCTGAATAGCTTTACTCGTAATTTCTCGTCCTCCCTGCTCCAATCAACTTGTCACAATATGTTCTCAGATGTGCCATAGGGTCTCCAGTGCCATTGAACAGGTCAAACTTTGGTATCTTGTACCCATCAGGTAATTTCAAAGTAGGATAGATACACAAATCTTCATAAGCTAAACCTTTAGTAGTTTTGCCTAACTCAAACTTCTTAAAGGCTGCCTCTAGCCTACGAACTTTCTCTTTCATCCCATCATCATTGGCTTCATCCTCTGCCCATACATAATTTTCATGGTTTTTCACTGGCGGAGTGAGTTGTTTGATTTCAGTAGTGAACATGGGATTGTAAGGCTGCGGATATGTGGTGTTGAAGTTCTTTAATTCTTTGCTCTAAAGTAGCAACATGTTCATCATACCCAACCAAAGCAAGTTTGCGGGGTGTCCCATTATTCCCAATGTTATCATCACTAAGAGCAGCATTGTTCAACTCACTCATGATGTTTCGCTTTCCTCTTCTTCTTGTTTGTGAAGGGGGAGGAGTTGTAACTGGTCCCTTGGTTCTCGTCTAGTACTGATGCTCGGCCAGAATGCACAAGTCAACCTCAGGAGTGGGAGTAAAACTAAAACACGAAAAACAATAAGTTAGTGTCGAGGTAATAATTACCAAATGCAAAATATGGCACTCCTTATAATGCAAGGGACCTCTCTTGTATCGGAGGTATGCCTAACAAGACCAACACATATAAGATGCATGATAGGCGTCATTTGGACGAAGTTGGCTAATGGACTTTAACATGCCAAGGACGTTAAGTCTTCCTAAATTTGAGTATGATATTTAAAATTGAACGTGTATCGTGCGTCATCCTATTTGTTCTCATAACCCAAAGTTAACAAAAAAAATAATTTTGTTGTATAAATGTGGAATAACATTTTTAGGTAAATAGGAATAATAACTGATCTTGCTACATTAAAAGTAGAAGAAATTAATTTAAAGTTCATGATTTGGTTTTCATAAAAATAGAAAAAATTAATTTATGTTCATAACCCGAAAATAATTTTATAAAATAATTGGTTTTGTATGAATAAAGAAAAATTCATACGTAAATAGAAATAAATAATGGATTTCTATAACAATTTCTATTTATAGAAATAAATAATTGACTTTATTACACAAAGGTAGAAAGATCAATTTAAAATCTGTTTTATTTGATCTTCCAAATTTTCGACTTGTGGCATCCTCCAACAAAACAAAATAATTAGATGATCCACACTTTGAGAACAAATGGTCTACATTAGACACATTCAACTTTAAAATAGATGCACACATAACATATTTAAACGTCCCTTAGGGTCGGAGACCCGTTTGGTTCGTTCAAATATGGTGAACTAATCGACTTAGACATGAGCCAAAGTCAAAATTTTCCTAAATATGACATGATGCATGTTTTCTAAACTGAGTGCAACTAAGAGTTGGGTAATCTAGACAAGGACATGGTTCCCCCAGCGGACAACCAAGAGTGGGAACGTTTAGAATTGTTGGTTGTACCACGGACCAACTAGATTCTAACCGTTCCTCCTAAAGGGTTTTTTGAGAGTGAAACGATCGTGAGATCCACGTAATCGTTTGTGTGTGTGCAAGTGTCAATTTTCCAGGAGTGGAAGAGTATAAACGAAATACAACAAATAATTCAATAATATAAACGAAATGCAACAAATAATTCAACAAATATACTAAGTATTATATTATCAAAAAATTACAAAAAAGGCTACCAACCTGCAAAGAGAAAAAGTTAGTATTGAATACAAAATAATAAAAGCAATAATAAACCCAATATAAAAATCGTAATGGTTAGAACATTTAATTCCCAGCGGAGTCGCCATTCTGTCGCACCCCACTTTAATTAAGTAAAGTAAGTGGTTTACAACTTGGAAAAACTCGTTTGGAGTTGGAAGTTTTGGAGTCGCCACCTAATATAATTTCTAAGGCGTATTAGGTCACCTATCAATTTCTAATTCCATTTAATTAACTCCGGGTTAGTATACGAGTCAGAGATTCAGGTAAGAAGTTCAAATTAACCCGAGAGGAAGGTGTTAGGCACCTCTCAGGCTCCACAAATGTGGTTCCCAGCCGATTTCTATATTGAGTTTTAATATGTAACGAAACTAAGAGGATAAAAAATTAAATAAAATAAGCAAAGAAGACATGTGTGCAAACGATTTAAAATATGAAAATAGACAGTTCAGTATGAATAATCTCAATTTGCAGATATGTTACATATATAGCTACAACTTACAACGTTAGGCAAAATTAATCGATATTGTCATATTAATTAATACAAGTTGACTTTTAAGTAACGAAATATGAAGTAAAGATATAGTAAAAAAATGTGCGCCACTAAAGGATGGCATCATGACATTATTGGTCACATACCTTTAACTTTAGTTGCGACTTTTAATGAGAGGTCGCGTTTAAAATAATTTATCTAGAATAAGCACAAAAATAAATATAGTATATTTTGAAAATATTAGTAATGTTGCAAGCAAATGGTGATAGATAAAATAAGTATACAATTAACTAGAGAGTAGAAATGGCATATGTGACATTTAGAAAGTACTTAACAAATAATAGGCATCAATTCTAATATAGGCGTACATACATGTATAATTAAGTAAATAAATATGATATTTATCAAAATACTTACAGGCAAACAATATAGATTTGAGGGATTACCTTACAACTTTTAAAGTGAAAATAATGTAATTTTATAAGATTTGACCTCCAAAGTCCTAAATCCCCCGCAAGCTATTAATTAACTTGGAGAAATTAACGAATTGAGTGTAGATTTCAAAACAGATCCAGAATTTTAGGATTGAAAAAAAACAGCCTTTGTTTTAAAACATTCTGCAGTTTAGCCATTGCAGAAATAGGCCAGTTTTTAAAACAAAGTTGCACTTTCAATTATTTGCAGAAACTTATTAATTGAAGCTAAAATTTGCAGAAACAGTCTACTCTTTAGTTTCTAATTAAGCTTTAGACCTACTACATTATCATATAAAAAATTGCAGAAACGGACTACTACACCTGCCTTACAATTTTAGCCTTTTAACATATAAAAATAAAGTGTATCGCTATTTCACAGAGCATCAACTTATACATACAATACTTGTTCTAATCAACCAGATTGCACCTTATGGTGCTTATACAAACAAGTGGATCTTAACAAATATATTTTCTTAGTAAATGCTCACAAATTTAGTTAAAAACAGTAATACTAATAAGCAACATAGAGATGGAAATAAACTAGGGCCTTGGTCCCTTTACTTCACAGGTTCTCTTGAACCAAATATGAATTTTTCCAAACTTCACAAGCCTGCATGATATACCCAGAACAAAAGCATGGCTTTCAGGCTATCTCTGGATTATTTGAATACCTGCAAGGATAACTAATAAAGGGTATAGCTCTTTTGGCTATCCCTAATTTACTCAAGTCCCTGCAAAAGAATTAGTAGTGGCCTAAAGCAGCCCACACAATGACATACACACTCAATGACATTTTATTTAACCAACAGAGTGCCTTGACAAAATACTGCAGGCCCATTCAATCAGTTTTAAGATGCATACCTTCAGAACTTTGAAACAATAGAAAGCAAAGAAGCTAACATGAGCTTCAAGCAGCACACAATAGCAAGTATAAGCAGGCTTTGCCTCTGTTTATTAGCAGGCGAAGAGAAGGACTTCAATGACAAGAATTAAGAGAAATAAGGCGCGAGTACAATGTGTTCTCAAAGGAGGAAGAAGCTGTGAGTTTTCAGTTTAGTAGGAAGTAGAGAAAGTGTGCTGTGTCTGAGGGTGAGGGGCTGTATCCAGAGGTATATCCAGGTGTATATCAGCTTGTCCAGTATCTCAGTGTATAGAAGAGAGGAACTGAAGGTTAGGAAAAGCTAGAAGGTCTTTCTGGTTCAGTGTGTAGAGAGGATAGATAAGGCGTAGGAATATTTCCAGAAAAAGAGAGGAGAAGAGATGTGTTAGGTGTATTCAAGATCCAGGTTCTGTGTGTGAGAGTGTAAAGTGCAGAGAAGGAGAAACAGAGAGTAGTGCAGTATTCTGCTGTGTATTCCAGTGCATAGAGGTGTCCGTAAAAGTGTAAAGATGTTCTGTTTATATAGGCTGCTTTGAGTTTCAAATTCTCAATAACAAAGGAAAGGAAATCAACATCTTGATTTCAGGACATCAAGGATCAATCCCATGAAATCAGGAAGATACTATAACCTACATAATTTCATAAATAGGCCTGATCATTCCCATTAAAGAGACTGATTTCTTTCTTAAAACTTAGGCAGACAGATTCAATAACAAGGCATGGTTAATGCTAACAAATGATGCCAAATCAACTCAAACAATCCAAACACTTAGCCATTTATGGCTCGCAAGTTAAAAAACTAAAATTACGACATGATTTTGTAGAGACTAATAACATGGAATAATTATAGTAGTATCAAGTTTCCTATACAATTTGCAAGTAATTTTAGATTCTGCAAGTAATTGAAAATAGCCACAAGAAATCATTTTTGTTTAGGCATGCTCATAATATGAAATTACACATGCTATCATGAGATTTCACAGAATCAGAATAAACAAGAGAAAAGGAAAGAGGTTACCCATTTTCAGCGCCGGGTCGGGTCAAGATTGACCCGATTCATTTATGTTTAATTATCAATATTTCAAATTCGAATCATGGATAGCTTGCCTTGAACGTGCTAAATCAGCGTGGATTTGACGAGATTTGTCAACTTCTACCTCTTCCTTTTCGGTTTCCATGGAAAGAGAGGAAGAAGGGGGATTTGTTCCCTCTTTCCCGTGTGAAAACGATAAGGAAGAGAGAGAGAGGAGACGAGCGGAGATGGAGGATTCGATGGCGGAGGAGACGCGGAGATATGGTGGAGTTTTGGGTTGAATCTGGATGGGAATTGGGGAAAGGGGGAGAGAGGACGAAGGCGACGGCTGGTTTAGGGGAAGGGAATAGGAGAAATATGTTTTTAGGGTTTTAAGTGGTGAGGGGTGTTGTAAAATATCAAATGGGGAGATTTATTTTGGGCCGTTGGATCTGTGAGATGGAAGGCTGAGATTGTGCCACGTAGGCGCGCGCGTGTGTGTGTATTAGTAGCATATGTGATGAAGTGGATAAGTGGGTGCTTTAAGGGGTTGTACCATACCCTGGAGTGAGTTGTACACATGCTTAATGTGTGTGTACTTTATGCTAAACGTGTGTATACTTGTACTAGGAGTGTATTTAGTGAGGTGTAAGCTTAGGTGGAGCTTAGGTGGCGTACACGTGGACAAAAGGCAATGACGTGGACTGAATGTAGTGGAAATGAAATTGTAAAATAGCAAAATGGCTAATATTTAATCAAAATACTTATAAATACAAATAATAAGTATAAAATAAAGAATTTGTAAATAATTATGTAGATAATTATAAATAAATGTATTTAATTAATATAGACGACCACAAATAATACTAATTAGATAAAAAATTCAGAAGTAATTATTAAATAATATCGTAATGCATTAAATTGCATAAAATAATATACGAAATTTGAAAAATAGCCTAAATGAATGTAATTGCGTAATTATAATCACAATTAAATAAATATTATATAAATAGGGGATTAATAATAATATTACACACGTAAATGCATGTTATCTAATGCAGTTTTGTTTGAAAAATTACTATTATAAATTTTAATCAAATATAGCCAAATTACGAAAAATGGAGGGACAAAATTGGGTGTCAACAGGTAGTTTTAAATTCTAGATTTTGTGGTAGAAGGTCTTCGTGGACTGTTTGCGTTTGCCTTGTAAATATATTTATTTTAGATACTAGTTTTAATCTCTTCTTGATTCATGTCGACTTTTGTTTAGTTTGAACTTTGACCTAGCAGACCAGTACACATTATAATCAAATATCTTCTTTTTTGATAAAATTAAACTAATGTGAGTTTAATAATCGAAATAATATAGATGATTGTCTAACTTTTTATTTTTTTCATTATTACCCACTCTCTGATAATGTTGTTTTAATATTTGGTATTTTGAAGTTTTTTACTAACACATATTACTATTGAATCATTTTAGGCACTCGCCAAATATTCAACTGAATTTGATACAATTGTTGTCTTTAATTATATTGGGTAAAAATTTCACATCACTTAAGAACATCACATGTGGCGCAAAGATCTGACGCCTCTTGATGACATAGGTTTCGAAGGTAAAAAGACTTTCTGCGATGGGGAGATCTAAGGACGACGTTTCCGTTCACATTTGATTTATAGTTGGATCATCGCGACTGTGATTATCTTTTCGGACACATATGATAAACTCAACTGTATGCACTTAAACATAGGCGGGATATAAGGAGTTGACCATTGCAATATTTATTTATACTATATTGGCTCCGACCGTTACAATAAGAGGAATAATGGCAGATTCATATTAAATTGCGCGTAATTACATATTATAAGAACTATATAAACCCCATTGCCCCTCTTATGAACACGATCTACATACTATCATAATCACTTATACTATCAGGAGCAACAAAAATTCTCTCCTCTTATGTTTTTGTCTATTAATATGATATTACTTTTCAAAGTTCTTTATCAGTAATCACGCCTTCCAAGCACGCAGATTAATTGATTCGTTTGTATAATATTCATTATTTCATCTTGTCCTATTACTTTACTACCATTTCATTATAACCTTGATATAATTATATTGCATGTGGACTTAGTAATAAATTTAATTGGTTAATTTATTAAGCCGATTTTTAGGTTAAACTCTAATATCGTCCACTTGAGTAACATAAAATTTACATTTGGTTAGTCACCAAAACCGCATGAGTTTTGGAATGTAGTACTTATTTTTCAATATTGTTTCTTGTATGCCAAAATCACATTTTTGTTTGTGAGATAGTTTTAGATAAATCTTTTCATAAAAGAAGTGCTGAAAATTAACCGTACCAAAAATTAAAGATAGACCGATCATATCGTACATATTTTGAAAATTCAAACTTTAGTTATACATATTAGAATAACCAAAAACTTGGTATGATGCAAAATTTTCAATCAACCGAATCGAACTATTGGCACCCCTACATATAACCAACTCATTGAAGGCTATCGTATGTGTATTATACTTAGTTAAAGTTCATCAAATATACTAAAGGCAAATGTGTTTATTTTTTATTTATTAGTCTTATGAGTGTTTATTCCATGTGATATTTCATTTTTATTAAGTTGAATATAGATATTGTCTTGGTCCTTGAGATTTTCAAGCCGAATAGTTGCTGATGATGGTAGGTCCATCTAAAATAATCTCTAGATAATAAACACTGAAATTTTTTCCACTTTGGTTTAGTTTTCAAAAGTTAGGTTACAAAAAATAATTTCACAAGCATACTAGAATACAAAAGGTATATATGCAGAAATATGACAGATTGTAACTATTAAAATATATACATATAGAACTTAAAAAATATTTTCACAACACACAGAAAAAAGGCAAAAATTGGCTCAAATAATTTACCTTTATGTAGAACATCAGCCTCTAACAATTCCAATTTGATGACCAACTGCTTCAACTGGAGGTACTTGAACATTAATACCCTCATCTATAAAGAACAGTTATTTCAAATTAAAAAGAAATACTTCTTTAATAATAACAAGATAGTTAAACTTATACAATAAAAATTAACAAAATTTGTGCAATGTCTTACCTATAGAAACAACACCAGACAGACCAGTACTTGTACATGATTGTTATAGTTTACTTTCTACTCTATCAATTCCATGACCTAAGATTAGCAAAAACCATATACAAGATATACTCTTTTTTAATAAATATAAGTGCACCAACATAATTCATATTCATTGAATATTAACCGATATTGCAATAAAGATACATTGGCCGACAGTATACACTAAATCAACAAACAGAACAAAAGGAAAACAGTCAAACAATAAATTCACTGTCACAAAAAAATTATATAACTTTAAACAAAGGATAGTAAAAACAAAACTTACAAAGTAAGAATTAGAATACAGAAAAAAATGTACAGAAAAGTGCACAAAAATTTAACAAAATACCTTGTATATTTACTTCTTCCATTACATTTATGTTAACATCCTTGTCAACCTGTAATTCTACAAGCACTTCTACCAAAAGAAAAATAAAATGAAAGGTTGCAAAACAAACATAAAGCAATAAAAATCAATAAGTTAGCACGTATTAGCAAAACATTATCTATTATAAAATTATTACGTGATATAGAATTTATTTTTAAAATATAAAACAGGGATTGATATACTGAATACCTTCAGAGATAACTGCATCATTAGTATGAATTCTTACATGCTCTTCAGCTAACTCTGAAATACAGAAAAAAATTCAGTAAAAACTACATAAAAACTTACATAAAAGAAGAATATCATGTTGATATTCAATAAACACTGGTTAAGTATATAGTGAATACCAGCTGTGTGGGATGTATCATTTCCTTTCATTTTATTCTCAGCTTGACCACAAATGTTCTGATCATCTAAATCAGAATCTAAAAAAACAGAATTGTGAAATTACGAACAAAAGTTAAACTAATAAACATAATAACAAAAAAGAACATCTGTAATTAATACAAATTAATAAATGTAAGAGTAAATAACAAAATTTTATATAGTATTGATTTAATAAAACATATAAAGAATTCAATATATAAATTAAATTTAACAGCTAAAATACAAACTAATAACAGCGTGAAATATTCTACTTACTATAACATTGAGTATGCAATAAATATATGAATATTACATTCATAATTTGTGCATACCTGTTGCATCAGACAAAACAACAGCATCTAAACCTCCACCAAACTCCATATCCATTCTATGTGGATTTTCACTAACTTCTACCCAACCAAAATAACAATTCCAAAAAACAGTAAGTATATAAGAACAGTTACTATGCTACCAATAAATATCAACAACACCTACAACATGTACAAAAAATTTCACTTTGTAGAATTATATAAAAACTAAAAATCACATAAGTATACCTTCCATATTAACGCAATCATTAACAACTGGAGTGTCTTTTTGATTAGGAGAAACGACCGGTTGCTTTTCAGAGGGTCCTGTTGCAAGATAAATACAATAATGAACAAATACATATATCAATTCAACCGGATACAAATGACTAACAACACATTTACCATAACATTGATAAGCAAAAGCCTTTTGTTGTTGATGATCTTGTTGAAGATCGAACGGCTCAGAAGTTTGGTTAATATTATCATGAATGCGTTCATCATTCCGCACATGATCATTTCCAGAAACCTAATAATAATAGGGGACAACAATTAAAACTAAAAATATTCAACAAATACACAGTAAAAATCATTAAAATATACAATCAATGTAACAACATACCCCATTGCACCCATTGGTGTCTCCAATATCATCCGGATCAATATCAAGCTTCTTGTAAATTTTATCAAAGCACTTAGCCAAATAAACCTTTAACCCTGAAAAATCTGCTTGCAACAACTTCTGCTGTCCATACAACAGCTGCAACTCAGGCGACAGCCTATGAATATCGCGATTAGAAGATGACTGCTGAACTGTTTCAGCCCTTGCTCGATTAATCCCGTCCCCAGTTGATTCATTAGGAATAGGATCAACACTTACGTTTGGACCAATATTATACGGCTTAAACTCAGGCAGTTCAAAACTATAAATTTCTAACTCAAACGGTTCAATCTTGGTAAAACACACCTTGACAAAAAAAAAAACAATATATGTAAACTGATTTATTGAATATAGTTATACAAAAAAAAATATAAAATAATAAATAACTGATCAAGCAAAAGGTATACCTCACTTTTCATTAAACTAAAAAATCCTTTCTGCAACTCTTCGAAATCATGCGTTCTCTTAACATGCCAGTTCAGAATACGAGGTGATTTATGTGCAACTCTGAATGCAATTTTCTCATTCACAGTAGGGCAACTTTCATAAAACCACACCTGCAACGCATACGACAGACCAGCAAAACAATAACACTGTAGAAAAGGCCGCAACTTGTCATGCATTGAAGTAACAGTTGCTAAAAACACCTTTGTACCCCATGGAAACGTCTGCCACTCACCACACTCAACAAGATTGAATTCAGCCTCAGCAATGGTAGTATCATTAGTAGCAGAATTTTTTCTAGAAAACAAAAAAGTGTGAATGAAATACAAAGCTGCAAGCTTAATAGCATCTTCATCGTATTTCCACTTCTTTTCCACAAAACAATCTACTAAATCTTTCTTTGTTACTTTAGACGCACCCCCAAAATACAATTGCAACAATCTATTAGGTTCATCCGAATGGTAGTACTCCTTCAAATGATCGCCAACACATTTCAGCCCCGTTATCAATCGAAACTCTACAAGGCCAAATCTCAACTTATTCCCATAAAAATCAAACCACAAAGCATCTGCATCATCAATAGGCGGACAGACCTCACGCAACAACATGGAATTCAATAATTTGTTACATGTTACAAATACAGGCATGTCAATAAAATGACCAAAGCACGACTGTCTAAATATTGCCAATAACCTGTCATCTAGCACCTTCTTAATGGTCAAAACAGTATCAACATTAGTATGCGTGCTTATCCTACGACTTCTAAACTGGACCGGCCGAAAATACAATTTCATTGGCTGAAAAAGTTAAAGAAAATATTAAACTAAAAAGTTTCTACTTAATAAAAATAATCAATGAATATGCCATTAAAATGTAATTCACACAAATAGATAGAAATCTAAACTACATTTCATTTAAAAAATATAAATACAATGAATATAAAGCATAATTAATGAACAGTTCCCAATATATGCTTACATATGAAAAAAAGAATATGCAAAACAAGAATTATATTAGATATATACAACAAACACAATTAAATATAATAATTGAAGATACAAATATTATTCATAAAAAAAACAACATGTATTCATCAACTGCATACTCGTATGCACTATCCAGCACCATAAAAAATATACCCATAAATATATATCATATATTTAGACAATATCTCAAAACTATCCCATAGACACATAAAATTTATTGTATTAAACAATATAAGTCAACATGCATAATCTATGAATATATGCAGTATACAAGTAAAGTACTACATCAAGTACATACTTATTAGGTTGACATAAGCAAGTGATTAATCAGTGTATATGTAACATTTATTCTACAATTACACACTTCAAAGAATATACACAAATATTCAACAAAAACAAGTAGGTACTACAATCTATGCTACCAGATAAATATCACATTAATACATATAAAATATTAAGAAATAATGTACTTAACAAATATAGTAGAATACTAAAGGAAAATATTCAAATACATACTTATTAGGTTGACATAAACAAGTGATTAATCAGTGTATATGCAACATTTATTCTACAAATTACACACTTCATATAAATATTCTATTACATACCTACTATATTCAAAGAATATACACAAATTTTCAACAAAAACAAGTAGGTACTACAATCTATGCTACCAGATAAATATCACATTAATACATATAAAATATTCAGAAATAATGTACTTAACATATGTAGTAGAATACTAAAGGAAAATATTCAAAATATATATCAAAAACCCATCAATAAAACAGTGGACTAATCATGAATAATCTATGAATATATGAAGTATATATAGCAAATACTGCAGAACAGTTCACTAAACAATGGACATATACACATTAAAATACAGTATATATGTAAAATTAATTCGATGACTACACAAATCAAAGAGTAAATAAGTTGGTTGTGGCAATATTCAAATAATATTACTCATTTACTCAACAAATGTATCTACAGAAATACACAATATGACTACCCAATACTAATCACATTAATATAAAATTTATTAAACAATTATGCAATTAATAAAATATACTTCAAACTACAAAACAAAAAGCTGAATATAACACTCAACATCAACCAATAGAAAATCATCAATCCTTTCTGTTTTTAGTGATCTCTTACTCTTCCCTTGAAACAATTTCTTCTTCATCATCTGGGAGGGAGCGCAGAGACCTTTCTTTTTTTTTGCCAAAACAGAAGGCTCACCATCGGAATCATCACTCGAGGAAACAATACGCACACTTTTACCCCTAGAATCAGAACCAACTTTACGACATTTACGCTTGACATTAACGCCCTGCCGAGTTCTCTTTTTAGTATTCAACTTAGTAGCTGACCTTGTAACACGACTTGGCGTTTGAACCGAATTTTTGGTCGGAGAACCCATATCAAAATCGTCAAAGTCATCATCATCTACTACATGCAAAGATTGCTTGACCTTCTTATCACCGCTCCTAGACATTATGACTAATAAAAAGTAAAAATTATTCAGTTTCAGCCAAAATTATAACATAAAATCAATACAATGTAAAACTATAAAGACTCAAAACAACTAATAAATGACAATCTTACCAGCAAAGTAAAGCAACGGTCACAAAGCATGTAAACGGACAATGAAAAGACATAAATTTATGGGTTTAAAAATCAGTAAAGGAAGATGTATCTGCTAAGGAAGAAGATTAAAAGTTACACGCTAATAAACAAAACTCTTCGTTAACCGTTGTTTTAATTACCTAGAAAACAGGAAATAGTAGGCATGTGGGTAAGTAGTTAATAGAGATTAATGATTTCAGACTAAAAATACACTCTTCCCACTCACACTTTTTCTGAAAAAATAGGCATTGAAAATATTAACGGGGGAGTTTTAAATTTGGCTATAAATGTAGAATGGCAACAGATAAAGATCTATAAACTACAAAAAAAACTTAAAATATATCTATTTAAATAAAATAACACTTTAAAGTGTCTATATTCCGTAAAATTTCCTTATAAATAGTTCGACAGAAAAAAAAAAAAAAAAAAAGGGAGGGGGGGGGGGATCTTTTAATAGTGTGTGTAAGTATTAGTTGGAGCAAGTAATGTAAAGTTAATAAATTCAGGTGATTCTACGAAAAATGATTTCTGTCCATAAGTGAGAAAATTATATTCCCATTTTGATGGAAAAAGTTTCGTCATAAAATATTATTGATAATTAGTACAAAGAAAAATATATAATCCAATAAAATAATTTTTGCAACTGAAAATTTTGTGGCGCTTTTTGCAAGAATTCATGGCATTGGCTGCAGACTGGAAAAGTAATTTTTCCTCCCTTTGGAGCAGATGGACAATTATATATATATATTTTGTGAATTATAGTCTTGATTTACTTAGCACTTTTTTTAATGGTTTTGAATTTTTGAGAACTTTTTTTTTTAATAAAAAAATAATTTTTAAAAATCTAAAAGTAGTCTACTTTTACAACTGATTGTCTCAATCACTGCTTCCAACGGCGACACAGCCAACACTTCGTCACCGATGCTGAAGTAGACAGTGGCTCTTCGATTGCCTCTCGTTCCCCCAGCGAGATCCGCCGCCGCAACAATCAACACCCTATACGGTAAAAGTAGATGTTGTCACTGCTACTTCAGTGCTCGTCAGCAGCGGCGGAGGATGGTGGAGATGACTAAAAATACTCCTACCTTAACCCAATAAGGGAAGTAAAACAAAAATAAATTAGAGTGGGGCACAAATAAACCTGCGACTTTGTTCTGTCATGGCGAATGATAATGAGGATAAAATGTGAGATGGCGAATGTGCTCTGTTCTATTTTTTATTTACGTGAAATCACATGGAAGCCCCATCTGATGATATCTTTCATTCAATTTTATACTTCATATAATAATGAGTGCCCACCGTTGTTGATTAAGATAAACATTTGTCATAATTTTTAAACTTGGAGGACCAGGGTGGTGGATCTATTTTGCTGCAATGGTGATGGGGGTTGTGTTTCAGTAATGGTTTTGTTATGAACGAGCAGTGGTTTTGTATATGGATTACTTATAAAATAAATAGAGTAGTTTAGCTCATGTGTAAGTAAATATTGACGGATTATCTTTATTTTATATTTTCATATATATTTTATGGATGAATGAAGTTAAGACGATTTCGACTAATTGATTGAAAAATGTACTTAACATTTGGCTCACATTATGAATGAATAATGACGGATTGGTGTAGTTATGTTTTTCTTTGAATTTTTGTTGATTTTTTATATTTTCATATTTATGTTTATGGTTAAACGAAGTAAAGATGATTTGGAATCTTTAATGGACGCAATTTTTGGTTCAATTTATGCATAAACACAGATAAATTTTCGTTATTTCTAAATATATAAGCACTTGAAGGTCTTTTTTGTGGATATGTGAAGTGAGACCGATTTGTCTCATTTCTTCACAAAATGAACACAGTTACATGCCTAAACACAAATGGATTATCGTTATTTCTAAATATATAAGCGCTTGAAGGCCTTTTTTGTGCGCGTGTGAAGTTAGGACGATTTGGCCTCATTGCTTCACAAAATGGACACAATTATATGCATAAAACACAGTCGGATTGTCGTTATTTCTAAATATATAAGCAGTTGAGTGAATTTTTTGTGAATCAATAAAGTAAGTACGATTTGACATCATTTAATTACAAGATGAACATGATTTTTTGCTCACTATATGAAGAAATGATGCCGGATTGATTTTATATTATATTTTATTTTGATTTTTGTATTTGAGCGAAACAATGACAATTTGGCCTTATTTATTCACAAAATAGATGTGAAAAATAGACAGATTGACATTGTTTTCTGCTTTGTAGGAAGCGGTGACATATTTTTTATTTGGATTTAAAAAGGTATGCTGGCATTTTTGTAATTACGACTTCAAAAAGGTTCAGTGACATTTTTGTAATTATGGAAAGTGCTCTATTTGTCAAAGTATTTTTGTACCTTCAGCTTCATTTATTAATATAAAAGTGCTCAATTCTTCAAAACTACTAAAAAAATAGCTCAACCTTTTAAGAACATGCTCCTTTTTGCTTATTTGTGTAATTACCCCATTATATTATGCAAAAATTTCGTCGTGTGTCCCTGGATTTGACTGGTTGCGGGGTTTTTTCCCCACTTACCACGGTTTTAGCAAAATAGCCTTCAACTTAGTTTGAACATATGAAAAGACTTTTTTGCCCCTGACTAATATAACATCCTATGCGTCACCGCTTTCTCTCTTCTCTTCCCTTCCGTATTAGGTTCTTCGTGATAGAGTTCTTCATCTGGGCTAGTTTCTCTCTCTCTTTTTTTTTAAAGATTTTTTTTTGTTGATTTTTATTAATAATCTAATTTTGATTCCTCAATCGTTATTTTTATTGTTAATTGGTAATTTTTGTTTAATATTGTTAATATCATTTTGTAATAAGTTGTTAAAACTGGATTTACCGTCTCATCTTATATGAATCATGTTTGTTAAGTATTGATGTAATTTTAGCAATGTGTTTGTTGTTGAATATTTGCTTTCCTTTTACTGAGAAATTGCTGCCCACTGAGCAACAATTCATATAATATTGTAAGAATAAGTTTTGTTGTAAGAAAAAAGTTGCATGTCAGGGAGTCCTTTGTTTACTATTTGGTAGTAGCTACTTTTTTAAAAATTTTCTTTCTTTTTGTGATGTTGACATTGCATTTGTTAATTGTACAGGAAAATTTTTGCTATTAAGGTTGAGTTCATTATGGTGTGACATTGCATTTGTTGATTCTATTTTTTGTTTATCTGTCTGTTTTTTTTTTCGCATTCAACATTTTGTTAAATTTTGTGCAGGTATGATTGCGGTGCTTATGTGCTAAAGTTTGCCGACTCGATAATCAGTGGCAAGGATATTTTGAAGATGAAGTTTACGCATCTAAAAGAGTATCTATTTGATTGTGGTTCCAATCTGTGGAGTCCTCAAGGTGCTAGTCAAATGATGGATATGAGACTTCTCGTGAGAACATAGACGATGATTACCACGAGCATAATACTCTTATTTGTGAAGGAAAACTTGGAAAGCCATTATCTGCTTTAAAAAATAAATGAGCATGAGTGATTTGTTACAGCGTGATATATTTTTGTAACGTGAATGCTTGTGATTAGTTGATGTGAAATATTTTTGTAATGTGAATGCTTATGATTTATAAAGTTTGATTGATTTAGTCTTGAATGTGCATGTTCTTTTTAGTATCATGTGTGGCATGGCTGTTTTCATGTTATTATTTATATTTTTTAAGCTTATGGTGTGAGTTACTTCCTAGGCACAACTCAAGGCAATTGGCCTTGGAAATTTGATGAAGGGTGGAGGTCAAGTGCTGCCTAAACGATATTTCAAGGGAATTGGCTGGGGAAATTTGGTGAGTGGTGAGGGTCAAGTCTGCCTAGGCAGCATTTCAAGGGTATTGACTTGGGGAATTTGGTGAGGGAGTGGACGCCAACTGCTGCCTAGGCAACAACTTAATGAAATTGGCTTGGGGAATTTGGTGGAGCGGGGGGAGAGGGGTGGGGAGGCCAAGTGCTGCCTGAACAACAACTCAAGAAAATTGCATGTGAGGATTTTGTAAGGATTTGCAGGCATCTGTTGCCTATTTGCCAATTCTTTTAGGCAAATACAATGATAGAGGGGTTAAGAGAAATGAAGCTAAAACATATTGAATCTAAATACACTAAGACAAAAGCAAGCATATTGTTCGTTAAAATGTGCATTAAATTTTCAAACAAAATATAATATTAAAAAATATAATGACATGAGAAAATAACACTGGTTAAGCCGGTGGAGTAGATTCATCGGTGATATTTGGTATGTCATCGTCTTTTATACGTCTTGTAAGCACAATCTCTCTAATTTGTTTGAGTACTTTATGGAGATTGTGATTCAAACTCCAAAATTTTGTATCTAATTTTTTCATTTCGTCATTCAGACTTGCTACCTCGCTCTTCAAAGTTGCGATCCATATTCCATTATAAGTAATATAGATGTAATTTGTTGTCATCGAAATACTACGTGCAATGTTTGTTGAATAGATTAACAAGGTAGAAGCAACCATCAATATTACTTTGTTAAGTGTTGCACATAGGCGGTGGAGGTCGAGTGGCAACAAGTTGTAGAGACTTCTCTACACTATTGCTTAAAGTGTTGGACTTCAGCCACAACTTGCAACTAAATTTCCTACAAGTTATGGCGAGTGCATGCCTATTAGACATCACAAGTAGAGATTTCTCTACATATTTTATACCAGACTTACAAGTGATACCCACAAGGCAAAACTTATAAAGGACCACTTCATGAAATCAAAAGTAATGCCCATTAGGCAACACATGTAGAGTTCTCCACTAATGTTTCCTTCACCACAACTTGAAGTGCTGCCCTCAAACAAGTGAGTGTAGGGCAAATATTTTCCCATGCATAAGAGCTTAAAAAGTGTTGCCTGTTAATGACAATTAGGGCTGTACAAACCAAACCGGTAAACCGAACCAAACCGATAAATCGAACCAAACCGAGAAAAAAAAACTGATTATAGTTTGGTTTGACTTGGTTTGGTGTTGGCGAAAAAAAACCGACATATTAGGTTTGGTTTGGTATTACCCATAAAAAAACCGAACTGAAACCAAAACGAACCGATATTATATATATGTTATTTTAGATTTTTATATGTATAAAATTCACTCATTGAAAAGTATTGTACAAATATTTTAGTAGCTTTTCTTATATGAAAGTTTGTACTTATGTTACAAACTTCCGATTTACAACATACATCTACAGGAGCTAATTTTAATAAGAATGAGTTATAGGCTTATGACCCATAAAGGAAAGCCCTCAAGAAAGTAACAAGTGAACCCAAATTAAGTGCACAAAAGAAAAAACCTAATTAGTAAAAATAATTTCCTTAGAACAAGAGATTTTGGCACTCAATTCTTTGAGCCGCTATTATTGTCTTTTTAATCGGTAAGTATTTTTTTCTTTTATTATCTATCTGCATATGGATGTGCTATATTGTACGTCTTTGAATTGATATTTGGAACGTCTGATTGACAGTATTAATTCTTGTAGGACTCTACAGTTACCTATTAAAGAAAAAGGAGAAAGTCTTGAACTCTATATATCCAGCATAGTTTTTATATGAACTAACTTGGTTTAACTTGTCTTCTTTTATACAATTGGATACGAGCTATTTACCTATACTTCTAAAGGAGAGAAAACACCACATATTTATTTTTAACAAATAAAAACTGAATAAACCGAATAAAATCGATATTAAAAAACCTGACTTCGGACGGTTTGGTTTGGTTTAAAGATTAAAAAACCAAAATTATTGGTTTGGTTTGGTTTGGTAAATGAAAAATCCGAACCAACTTGATCTATGTTCACCCCTAGTGACAATATACATATATTATCTACAAGTTATTCCAAGTTAATTTATTCCAAAACAATGTCGTTACAACCAGATAAGAATAATCGCAATTCTATCAGTAAGTTCTCAACCAAATACAGATTCAAAATAATACAAGCTTTTTTCACTAATTGAAAATCAATGTAACGTCAATTGTTTGATATGCGGCAATAGTTTCAATCAGTATCAACAAAATTCACAGCTTGCTTTAGCTAATATGTAATTATACGAAATTTAATCGAATTATACGAATTTAAAACGTAATTATGCGGAATATAATTCAAAATTTACGTATAATCAATATGATATTGATGATATTTACCTTTGAAACTTCGTTTTTCTAGAAAATTGGAGTTGTTTAGGGTTTGGATCTTTTAGAATAAGTTGGGGAATGGTAAATGGAGGAAAAGGATATGACGCATCTTTTTATATTTTGTTCAGGGGTATTTTTGTCCGAAAAAAATCATTAAAGTTAGAAAAGATTACTCTTGAAAACCATTATTAATGAGGTCAATTAGGCAAACCATGGGCTATGGTTTCATAGTGGAAAATTTTGATCAGTAGCCATTTTTGGACGCGCTCATTGGGGACTATCCAGGGTTTCAAAATTCATTGAAGAATAGCCAAAAATTCGCGCGCGCACTTAAGCTCTATTAGCGTTGGAAAAACACCCCAGACTAGTCCCATAACAAAAAACTGGGGCTTTGAACAAGTTAAAGTATTTTGTTATGGGACTGAAGAAGTCCCATAACAAAATAATCCCATAACACAATTTGTTTTTGACGGCTACAAATCAATTAGCGCGCGCCAAACAGTCCCCTACACGAAATTTTTACTTTCATAGTCCCATAATTTACCCTATATTATGTCTGTTTAGCCCTTAATAATATTTAAATATTCGGAAATTTCGAAATTTGTTCATACCAAATATTGAAATTTAATATTTGCCCAATATTTGAAATACTAATGAAACATTGAGAATTTTGTTTGAGTATTATTTTAAGTGAAATAAATATTGGTTTCATCCACATATGGTGCTCCTTCTTTTTCTAGTTAAATTCATGTCCAAAGGAAACTTGAAAATCAACTTCCAAATAATTCATTACAACTTTAATTTTGACTACTTTTATGAAAAATCAAATTCCACCAAATATTGCAAAGGCCTAATAACTCTGCACTTGCAACGCAACAAAACTTAGAAGATTACAACAATCTCAGGATCTATAGTTAATGCATGAGTGTAAACATCACGTGTGCAATGGCGGATGTAGAAGGAGTTCAGTGGTGCAGTTGAACCCACTATATTTGCTCTAAATTCGAATTCATATAATATGTATAAATTATTAATTTAGAATCCAGTAATTTGGGAAGATTAGAATTCCGAACCCATAAATTTTAAATCCTGTATCCCCGATATGGGTATACTTGTAAGTTAATGCATTGCAAATTGGGTATACACATAAGTTAAATTCTGGATCCGTCTCTATTTCAGAGATATTTTAATCCTCCAATATTTAGCCTCCTTATATTCGTGCTTATAGACACACACACACACACATTCTTCTTTTTGTAAAAACCTACATAGATCGATCACCATAATTTGCCCAAGTGTTTTAACTGAAATGCTGTGAAAACCTACAGCCTGTAATTTTGAAGCTCTACCTCCCGTGCAGAGGATCGAGTTTCTTGTATACTCTCTAGGGTGAAAAGTTCCATTAAGTCATGATATCTCTTGATAATCTTTTATATTCTTATTTTGCCGCTTTAGAAAGCTTGTGTACAATTTTTTAAACGCTTGTAATGATCGGATAGCTATGCTAAACTTAGTTACTTAGATCATTGTCCATTAAATTTATCGATCATGTAATTAAATATTGCCTAACGATTGACTTAATGATTGTGAAAATCTATCTCTAGAACTTATGTGAGATCAACAACTAATTGTTCGCAGCTTTTGGAGATAAGAAAAGGTCAAAATCCTGTTGCAAAAGCAATGGAAACTCGATCTCAATTCAAAAGTGCACTTCAAAATGCCCAACCAAGGGCCAAGTTACATGTTATCAGACTTCATTTTCATACGCTACGCATGGAGAAGCACAAAAAGCTATAAGTCGCAAATGGCATGTGATGATAAAGCGCATATATAGTACAGTAGTACTATTTTATGTGTGCACTATATGATTATTAAGAGCAAATAATTATAAGGTGAATGGTAAAAGTGAGGGGTCCTTTCAAAATCTTGCTCTCCCGTTTTTATTTTGAATCATAGTTCCGTCGAGCTATAAAATTTTGACTTTTCAATCAACCAGAGGCCAATTATATCCAAACCAAAAGTAAAATAAAACATAAACTTCTCTTGCATTATTATTGCACTGTTCAAGAAGCGAAGTACCACGTAAACTTGGTTAGATTTATTTTATATCTAAAAGTTAAACTGCATAAGACCCAAAAACATGTACAATCTACCAAGTATGAAATAAAACCAAGATTTTTCCTTTAGATGTGTTATTGTACTAGGTAACTTAATCGGGCTTAGTCAAAAGAAAAATCTTGATGAATCAAAGTTCATAGGAATACTGGAAAAGGAGACTGAGGAGAAGAGGGAGCAATATATAGAGACATGAAATTATGTTGTTTGACAAATGACAATCCTAAAGAACATTACATAAGAACATTACATAAATACATTCATAGTGTAATATTAATATAACAGAGGAAATATAATCACTTCAATTTTTATAATACTCTAGTTAATTCAAGAATTCGTTCACTTACTAAGAAAGTGAAGAGAATTTTGACTTCGAAGAGATTAACTTTAAATACGAAATCAGTTGAGGACGGCGATTACTTTTGATATACCGAAATATATATCCCGTAAAGAGAGAAATGAGGATAAAGTAAACCCCAGGAACAAGTAGAAATTGGGCAGCTCCGTAGATGCATATACAGGAATAAAATTAGTTCAAAAAAGATGGTTGGTAAGCTGGCAAAATCTCCAATGTGAGCATAGATATCTCAAAATCCTCTCCCCATATAAAATGAGAAAGGTAATGGAAGACACATAGATTTCCATTTACTCAGCAACACCTGAGAGAATACTAAGAATGTTGACATTCTGGTCCCTTTTTAGGGTAGCATTACTACATTGACTTGCAAGTAACATATGTCATATGACTGATCGGGTTCGAGTTATGGGAATTGAGGAATTCTAGCAAAGAACTCTTTTCTTTAACGGGAATTTAAGATGACATGAATCTAAATTAGTCAGGTTATGAGTATCGAATATGAGATGATTTCTTTTTTTTTAAAAATGACTACTATAATGAATCATGACCAACTGCAACAACTTTGTTGAAATGAATATGACGACATGTTTGGATTGCAATCTGAACAGTTTTTGACTTTTGGATATCCTAAAGAAGGAAAAACAAACTGGGTTTGGATAACCAGGAAAGTGATAACGAAATTCATTAGGGAGAAAAAGAACAGGAAAAGGGAGTCTATATATGCATTTCCACTGAATAAATCTTAAGTCATATATCATGGCCTTATTCCATTATGAATAGACATAATTACGTCGGATAACTCATGAAAAATAAATGAAGTACTAAAACCTGAAATTACCAAGTTATTGACTTAAGAAGAGAACTATGTTTAGAAGTTAAGGCAGTTAAAGTCTGTTCTCTCCAGAGGTAGTTATAAGATTGATTATCCAGGAAGTCTTTTGTAGAGGAAGTCAAAAGAGGAGGATAGTAGACACGTTAGAAACAATGAACTTTTACCCTTAACTATAGGATTTGTAGTAGAATAGTAGTGAAACTGATGCTAGAGCTGTGTCCAAATCAGTAATGAGAGTTAAAGCATTGTAAACATCTCTTTGGTAAATAAAATTCCTTTACTTACCAAAAAAAAAAAGGCGGCTCTCTCCTCCAACCTATATTAGTAAAAAACTAGCTTAACTGATATTTGGCGTTATACGCCTATATTTCCTTACGTTTTTAGTACTTAACTCGTTCCTTTTGTGGTATAATTTGAAATTTTCACTTACATGCCGTCTTTATGATTCTAGGTAGTGAACGGTTGCAAACAAGGAAAGAACGGATGAAGTTGGAGCTTAAATTCAAGAATCGACAAAAAGCTAGAAAAGTGTATTGACTTATCCAAATTAGTTTAGGCTTTGGTATAACTTATCCTAGCACTTTGTAAATATTTTAAATAATTTATTATTTCATCATTTAAGGTAGCAAGTCATTATTAGAGCAGAGTTTTTTCTCAAAACACGTGGAACCAAGGGTTTTGATTCTTTCGTCCATCTATTACAATATTTCATCTTTCTTACATGAATACTTGTCTTGTTATCATGAATATGCCTAGATAAACATATCATTCTAAAGTTAGGGAAATTACATGAAGGTTGATGTTTGAAAGCTGATTTCTACCTATTGATTTACGCTACGGATTGTTTATTTTTTTCTTGCGCATAATTGTTTGGTTATTAGGGTCCGATAATTGAACACTATCTACAGTTTATAAGTTGAACTCGACATAGAGAATTTATGAACGCACCTGAGAAGGAATGAGGCTTGATTGTGAACATGACATCAGGGAATCGATTTGCGGATACAGATAGACATATACATATTCGCCTTGCTTAGCTAAATACATAGTTCTTTAATGCATGCATGTGGTCTAATTCCATAGAAATATAGACGTTGCATAGAGTAGTGAAGAATCGACAGGTTTTCACGAATATATTAAACATGTTAGTTAGCAATCTAGGAAATCAAGAAGTAGAAGCAACTGAAAACTCAACTGGATTGTTTGTCGCTCTAACTCTGAACTGTCTCTCTTTTGTTGATAACAATTCACAACTTGCTCTAGAATACTTGACTCCATTCACTTGCTTTTAATTATTGTTTGCTTTAGTTAGTAAAAATTACAACCATTATTGAATAAGACCTCCTGAATAGTTTGTAGGAAATTGTTTGTTAGAATATAGCAGTTAAAAAATAGTACTCGTGAGAATGATACTCAATCTTATTAATTTATTCCTTGTCGACCACATACACTTGTATATGCGTTCGGGAGCAACATTAACATATGAACATAAAGAGAAGAGGAAGTGGAGATTGAGAATAGTTTAAGAACTTACTCTTGGCATTTTAAATAATTTGAATGACCAACAGTTCTATTTGGCTTTCCTAGCATATTGTCACTTCTTTCCATTCCCCACTAAGAATTGGGAAGCTGTAGCCATTATGGAGGCTGCGAATTATTAGACAAAAAGTTTTCATATGAATTTTCCTGGATATAGATTCTCCTTTTCAATGTTCATGCACAATGACATTAAAAGTTCTGAGGTCCTCAAGCAGACAAGTAGTTCTATGACCAACCGAGGAAGGTATTATATGGTAATGTCAATTCTGAAACTCTGATTTTATCTAGGTAAGGGGAGAACTAGAATCTTAAGGAATGTTTTCTCGTCATACCATGGTTAAATTTACAATATACTTTAATACCTTGTCGGTTTGAAAGTGGTGGACCCACTCCTTCCATATCGTGGACTTTAATCAACTACGGAGTACTAGGTAGGGCGACATCTAGTTATGTATGCCTTAAAGGATACCCTTAGTTGAACGCAACTGTTTTTGCTTGTACATTTTTTTTCTTCTCTGTTTAATTAGTAGTTTCATCTTTTACAGGGTATATAATCTATACTATATTAAAAGCACGAAGGCCCTTAAGAAATATTGATTGAACTTTTTACCATTCATTAAAAGATACTACAATAGACAAAACTGTCATTTACTATTTTTTTATATTTTATTTATTACATTATCCATATTTAATCATAACTGATATTAGTAATTTTTATTGGATAAGTAATCTCGCAAAGATATTAATTCACTTTACTTAGAACTCCAAAGTCAAGATGAGTTCTTCAAGATGATCACAGTTCGATTTCCTGTCAACCAGTCCTACTTATTCTTGATGTTTAACCCATACCAATTCTAAATGCATGAGAACTTAGTTTATTTTTAGTACCTAAGTTTCGTGGTAATTTTGAGTCTTCGTTTCCTTTCTTCTTAGTTTTCCTCCCACTGCTACTTAATTCTCTTCTTCACAATTTTATCACATTCTTGAATACATAAACATTTATTGATTTGTTTGTCGGTCATATTCTAATTATCTAATATTTAAATAATAAAATCTGCATTGTAGTTGTATACCTACAAACATGCATATTACGAACTATTTCAATTAGTTCTTTTTGTGTTCCTTTTAAACAAACCAATAAGTATTATTTTCCATGAAAATTTCTATGAAGGATTCATTTTTTGTTCTTATTGTTTTGCTTTAGAGTTATAAAGTATTTTGTGACCAGCTTGATTCGTTTTCTTGTTCTTATTATTTTGCTTTAAAGTTATAATAAAATATTTTGTGACCAGTTCAAACATGAATACTGGATCGATCTTGTAATCTTTGACATAACTGATTAGCATTAACTTAAATTTTACAGTCGTTGAAGTGGAAGATTTTGGTCACATGGAACCAGAGGCTTAGGAAGAGAAAGATCACACCATACGAAGTAGTAAATCAGAACTTCGAACAGAATTGGTTGCACGGTACAGAACTTTTCATTGTTGATATATGTGAAAATTGAAATTTTTTTAATTACATAAATTCAACTGGAAAAGATTAGCACGACTAAAAAATGCGTAAGAATATGGTAGTGGTGGTTGTGCTATATACATTCTTTAGTCGATCACTTGGTACAAGTAGTATTATTTACAAATTGCCTAATTTTGAACACTTTTATCTCATATGAGTTACACCTATAAGTTTGTCTGTCTTGTAGGTGTATATATATCGCTGTTAAAGGTATGTTTCCATTTCATGACTTACATTTTCATAATGCTTAAGCCTAAATTTTTTATAAGACACCTTAAGGAAAGATAATATATATGTATAAACACTCATATATATATATATATATATATATATATATATATATATATATATATATATATATATAAAACTTGTGAACATCTATATTAATACTGTTATTTTTATTTTATTGGCATATGAATGTTTTATTATTTAAGTAAGATGCCACGTGCAATGCACGTACACCAAAACTAGTGTGTTTAAATATACGGCATTAAAAAAATTTATATATATATATATTCATCGGTTTAAATTTTATTTTTTCAGGTTTAAAAAAGATGTAGAGTTTAACTTGTTAAAAAATTTAAGTAATAAAAGAAGACTTTTAACAAACTTTTGAAATTTGTAGTATGAAATAAGTGATTTTTGCGTGACTATTAGTCATCTCATTAAAGGCAAATTGAGAAATTTTAAAATTAAATTATTTTAAAATTTAAAATTATGCTATTCTATTTTGAACAGAGTAGTAAAGAAATTATGTCATTTTTTAGAAGGTATTAGAGTAGTTGATTTCAACTTGATTAGAGATCTTTTCTTTTTTTGGCTATATATATAAACATAAAACTGGTGGCTATCTGGAATAAAAGCTGGCTCACCCTGACAGCTGAAGTCGTCTTCGCTTCTTAACAACGTAGCGAACTCAATCCTGGAGCGAACCTGCCGAAACGAAATAAATGGACAAGAAACAAACAACAAACAAGGGTGAGTCAAAAAGACTCAATAAGTGGGGCAGACTAGCCACCTCAAAGAATAGGACAGCTAGCCAGGGAGAAGAAAATACATAAACCGAATTCACCTTATGATACGATCCTAAACTAGGATTAGGAAGATAACAAAAAATTAAAGAGATAAAAGTAAGACCCGATTTGATTAATTGAGAAATAAGGAAGCAAATTAGGGATAAGCCTAATCACACCCAGTAAACACATAATAAAAAAGAACCAATACTAATTAGTCCTCAATTGAATCAACATTCAATTGCAAACCAAGGGAATAAAGTACTCAAGCAACATGCTTAGCCATCGTTCACTCACAATCATATTCATCATTAAAGACTAACTAATGAATAAACTTTCAATTAAGCTATTTATAGTAGCTAGGTGGTAATGACCATGATAAATGGACTAAAAAGCCTCTAATGCTGATTCTGGAAATCTGGTCTTCCGCCCTTCAGCGCGATCGCGCTTGTGTACTCGCGATCGCGGACTATGTCTGAATCCTTCTGCGTGATCACGTCTTTGGAGTCGCGATCGTGAAGCATACGCAGAACTCCAAACTCCTCCTCTGCACGATTGCGCCTTTGGAGTCGCGATCGCGAAGCATACGCAGAACTCCAGAATCCAGCAAGCTCCCATCTGCTTGTTTGGCCAATCTTTTGGCTTGATTCTTCTCTTCTGAGTCCTTTTAAAGCATTCCAAGCTCCGGACGTCGAGCATGAACCCTCCACGGCTTAAAATACCAATCCGGATCGCATCATTTCCTCCTTCTTTAAAGGAATTCGTCCTCGAATTTGTACCTTGCAAAACCATGACGCGAATAAGTACCAACTCAATAACTTTCCAAGCAATACACAATAAAGAGAATGAGACAAGACTCACATACTCATGCTCAAAGTGTACACTCTTATGATATAACCAAGCATCAAAGTCATTCATAAACAACATTTTTCCAATTTCAAGATCAGAAACTTGGCTATAAAAGCAACAATAAGCAAGCTCATTTACAAAATAATCTTCATTTTTAGGTTCATTCAACTCATACCAAGCCTCCATTGACAATTTATCACTGTTAACATTGGAGGCTCTAGCAAAATCCACTTTACATGTATGCTCAAAACTAGGAATACAGTAAGTAAAAAAATTGACACTAAGGCTAGCATCTATCAATTTACCGCCACTATCACTAGTGCCTCCCTCCTTCTTTAAGGAGCCATCTTTACCTTTGGAGGACTTCCAAACATTTAACAAGCTTTCAACAAATATTTTGAAAGTTAGCTTGCTAATATCCACACAATCATCACTCTAAAAAAAGTCACAAGAATCATTTTGAGCAAATAATGGATTGTTAATACTAAAATAACCCTCCAACACTTCATCTTGCTCATTTTCAACAAACAATAGATTTTCAAATAGTTCAAAACCTTGACACAAACCACCACCACAATCAAGAGTGCTATCAAATGCTATCATCTCAAGATCAAGCAACTCATTTGCACATTTTTCAAACAAAGGTGGAACGTCAAAACTGAATTCATTATGTTCAAGCTCATCCATTTGCACATCACTAGTGTGGGACAATTCACACACACAAAGTCCATCAATTTTCTTTTCACAAGTGTACCCAACTAGTGTATGCTCACAACCAATATCATCAATGCAAGAAAAAGAATCATTAATTCCACAAAAAGTAAAGCTACCAACCATACTCAAGTCTCGATCAAACTCGCCCAAAGGAATACAAGAGTTAGGATTAGCTTTGTTACCTTGTAGCACATCTAAAGATATTTCTTTACCTTGACTTTTCAAAAGGAAGCTTGCTTGTTCATTTGGAGACTTCACATTGGTCTCTTCTTTTTCTTCCAATCATGGAACCACTTCCAAAGAAGGATTCCCAATTTGAGCTTCTTCAGGAGTACCTTCAAGAGACACAAAACAACTAGAGAAACAAGAAATATTAGAATTGTTAGAATAAGGAAAATCCTCACCCTCACTCTTTTGTTTTCCCTCTTTCTTTTCTCTCATTTTATTTTCAAACTCCTCTCTCTTTTCTTGTGACAACTCACTCACTTCACTCAATTCAAGCTCTCCTTTGTCCTCTCTTGAGTTGTCACTTGTCACTCCCTTACTCTTCTCAATATTTTCTCTCTCAAGTTCATTTGAATTAGAATATGTGCCAAGAATCCCTTTGGAAGGAGTAGGGGTACTCTTGTCCTCATCTTTCAATTTTTCTCTTTGAGAATCTTTATCCAACCTTTTCTTCATCCCTTTTGCCTTTGTCTTTCTTCCCTTTTTTAGGATTCCAAAATAAAATTCTTTGACTTTCATTGGAGGGGTGGCACCAAGAATAAACTTTTGGTCCCGTAAAGTAAGAGCATGTCTTCCCAACTTCTCACTATACTTGGCATTTCTAGCAAGCTTCCATGATTTTCCCAACAACAAGTGACAACCTTTAATGGGCATCACATCACATAGTTATCATGATAATTGCCAATTTTGAACCTTAACCACACTTGTTGTGTAATGTCCAAAAACCCATCTCCATTCAACCAAGGCCACCTATAGGGTAAAGAATGACTTCAAGTTTCCAACTTTAATTGCTCAACCAAAGAAACACTTGCAACGTTAGTATGACTCTTATAATCAACGATCATAGCACAAGTGCGCTCTCCAACCTTACAAATTGCGTGGAAGAAGTTCTTCCTTTAAATTGCTCCACACAAATTTCATCACACTCATGGTTTACTACAAAATGATTTCGTTTAAACATAGTTCTCAAAGCATTGTTAGTCAAAGACAAATCACTTGTAGTACATATAGCACATTTTCTCACTCTAGGCCTCAAGTTGCCTTTCGCATAAGAATTAGAGACATTAAACCTTTTAGCACAATTTGAAGATATAGACTCTCTTTTTCTCATGGAGTAATTACCACTTCTCCTCAAATCGATAGAAAAACCATTACTACTCTCTCGTTTATTTTTAGGAACACAAAGAGAAGATGCAAATGAACATTCTCTATAATAAGCTTCATCATCAATTCTCTCTATGTCACTATCTACATTTTCATGTTCATCACAAGAAGAGTAAGTAGGAACATTGTACCTTGAAGCGTCACTATCATCATCTCCAAGACTAGAAGTATAGGAGTTTTTATGGTCACGTTCATCCTCATAAGCCTCATAGCCTCCACGAGTTTCATGATCACCATAGTGACTCGCTTTATCTTCATAAGAGCCATAGCTCCCCGAATCATCATAGTAAGTCCCACCATCATCATAGGAACCATAGCCTCCACAATCATCGTAGCAATCCCCATCATCTTCATAGGAGTCATAACCTCCACAATCATCATCCGAGGACATATTTGCAACAATAATAACAAAATGACCTCACAAATTCACTCCCTCACGTGTATCACTCGATATATATTCACTCAATTTTTTTTCCACTCGTGTATACACTCAAGGTCAATGGCTTTTGTGACCACACTCTAATGTTCTCACCATTCTTACCTTTTACCTCTCGTTGGCAAAGTCAAGTAGCTTTTCGCACTCAATTCCGATTTGATGATCGAACTCAATCCAATTCGGGACGGGAAGGAATTGTTGTGACAAGAAACAGACAATTAAAGCTAACGGACGGGATTTAGAAAAAGTCAAATAATGGAAAGAAAGAAAGAAAGGCTCGAATCAAATTGGCACGAAACGAATTTGGATTTAGATGAAACTTTGTGTGTGATCTAGAAACTTTTGGTGTTAGATGATAAGAAAGGGGTTTGGGTGATCTGAAACTATTTCGGGGTTGTTCCGATAAATTTGTAAAGTGGCTGATTTTTTGTTTAGCGTTATCGCGACAGTACGCCCGCGATCGCGAAGAGTAAAAGTTAACTTTGTGCTGTCGCTTCGTGATCACGAAGAGCAATAATTAATAAGCAGCGCGATCGCGACACTTCACGCGCGATCGCGAAGAGAAAATTCTGGGTCTGATGCAGAACTTGAAGCCCGAATTTCTGAAAATTTTCTTCACTTGAATTTTCACAAATCAATTTGTTTTTGCTCCAAATTTGAGATATAAGCTCCTTATATGTCCGTGAACAAACTCCAATGATCAATTCTTCAAAAATAACACCCAAATTACAAAAACCCCAAATCTTTATTGAAGAACCCTAGATTTTGATTCTTCAAATTATCACCCCAAATGTTGTTTGTTGTTCAATTCCTTCAAGAATCAGCTTCTAGAATCACCATGAAACAATTGATAACAAAAATTTCATCCAAAGGAAACCTAAACCTTTGACTCAGTTTTTGGATTTTTGATTTTTTTTTTTTTTTTTTTTGTAATTTTTCAGATTTGATAAACAAAAATTGGTTAGTGATTGTATGAACAAATACTAATCCAGCTCTGATACCAAATGATACGATCCTAAACTAGGATTAGGAAGATAACAAGAAATTAAAGAAATAAAGCAAAACCCGATATGATTAATTGAGAAATAAGGAAACAAATTAGGGATAAGCCTAATCACCCCCCTTTAACACATAATAAAAAAGAACCAATACTAATTAGTCCTCAATTGATTCAACATTCAATTGAAAACCAAGGGAATAAAGTGCTCAAGCAACATGCTTAGCCATTTTTCACTCACAATCATATTCATCATTAAAGACTAACCAATGAATAAACTTTCAATTAGGCTATTTATAGTAGCTAGGTAATGACCATGATAAATGGACTAAAAAGCCCCTAATGCTGATTCTAAAAATCTGGTCTTCCGCTCTTCAGCGCGATCGCGCTTGTGTACTCGCGATCGCGGACTATGTCTGAATCCTTCTGTGTGATCACGTCTTTAGAGTCGCGATCGCGAAGCAGAACTCCAAATCCTCCTCTGCGCGATCGCGCCTTTGGAGCCGCGATCGCAATGCATACGCAGAACTCCATAATCCAGCAAGCTCTCATCTGCTTGTTTGGCCAATCCTTTAGCTTGATTCTTGGCTTCTGAGTCCTTTTGAAGCATTCCAAGCTCCGGACGTCGATCATGAACCCTCCACGGCTAAAAATACCAATCCGAATCGCATCACCTTAGCTGAAAGCACATAAGAAACCATAAACTCATAAACAACCAGGGATATGAGCCAGAAACATATCAACAACCAGAAATACATCTTATTATATGTGAATATTGTTGCGGTGTGCAACCCGATCCATATATTTATATTGTTGTGGCATGCAACCCGATCCATATATGTAGGCAGGCGTCATGTTGGTGCAATTTGTTAAATTGACGATTTAAACTTACGAATAATGCCTGGTGGCTGAACTAGAAGCGATCTAGCTTTAAGCGAATAGTTTACCCTGCATATTTTTGTGCAAAAAGTGAGTGTATTACTTCAACTTAAGTTGTGTCGGGGCTATGAATATTTGGATAGAAGATAGATCTGATTGCACTGACTAAGAAAAATAGTAGATTTTATTGATAAAAGGGGTGCGAAATCGTAAAAACTTAATAAAGACGGTGCTATGTGCCTGTGTAAAGCAATGATTAAAATAAAGAGCAAGAAAGGAGAAAATACATGTCTCGAGTATGTAGGCTCAGTTAGCCCTTCAATAGTAATCTTAAGCCAAGAGATGTTCCAGTTATTTGGAATGATTGTTCATTCCAAGTCTTCAAGAACATACGCACCTTTTCCGGCTACGCCTCGGACCCTGTAGGCTCCTTCTCAGTTTGGGGCTAACTTGCCAACACTGGCTTCTTTGGTACTTTGAGTTACTTTGCGAAGAACCAGGTCTCATATGCTGAGGGAGCGAAGATTAGTCCGCATGTTGTAGTACTGCTCTACCCATTGCTTCTGGGCCACCAGGTGTATGGCTGCTATCTCCCGATGTTCATCCAGGACATCAAGTGAGGCTGCTAAAGCTTCGTTATTTGATTCTTCTTTGGTGAATGACCGTCGCAAGCTGGATTTACCCATTTCTACAGGGATCATAGCGTCCATTCCGTATGTTAGAGAGAATAGAGTTTCCCTCGTGCTGGCTTTTGACATGGTGCAGTGTACCCAGAGAACCCCTGACAGCTTCTCCGGCAACTTTCCCTTGGCTTCCTTGAGCCGTTTTTTCAGGATTTTTACTATCATCTTGTCAGAAGACTTAGCTTGACCGTTGGTCGCGGAACTGTAAAGCGTTGAGGTTATCCTCTGAAACGACCTCGGTCAGTCGTTTCGGAAGTTAGGACTCCGATTGGCGTGTCGATAATTTTAAAATATTCGTAATGTCCATTAGGACCTGTCTGTAAAATTTAAGCTAAATCAGACCTCGTTTGGTAGGCATCGGAAGAAGGTTTCAGTTTTTATTGGCGATTAATATTAAAAGGAGATTTTCGAGCTCGGTTTTTGCCGAATGAGCTCCGATTCGAAATCCAAAAGCGCCGTTAGGTTCGTATGATTATTTGTGACTTTTGTGATTTTTCGAAAGTGAATTTCGATGTTGTTCGGCTAGTTTCCGCTAAAATGCCGAAAGTTATATAATTTGACTTTTTCTATTTAAATTCGCATCTTGAGTTTCGGGAATCCAATTTGAGATCCGCCTTCGCGAGTATGTTACATATATTTTGTATAACTCGTATGCAAAAGTTGGAATTATTTCGAATATCATAGGATACCATTTTAATTTTTGAAAAGAAAAGAAATTACAAAGAAAATTTAAAAAAAAAAAGAAAAAGAAAAGAGAAAATGACAAAAGACCAAAAAAAAATAAAAAATATAAGAGGCGGTGGATTTTGTCCAGCGCCTTTCTATAAGTAACGAGAGGATGCTATTGAATATGCTAAGAAGCATAACATACTAGTTTCCGTGACAAAGAAATCCATGTATAGCCGAGACAGAAACTTGTGGCACCTTAGTCATGAGGTAATATTAGCAACTTATTTTGGACTTTTGTAGCTCGTGATACTTATTCAGCGTGCTGATCATTCTATATCCTATGACATGGTAGAGAGGTATTAGGACATCTCTTATTATCCAATATAAACAGAAACATGAAATGAAAACGCAGAAATAGAAAAATGCCAGAAAATGAGAAAAGGGGGTCGGAGAAAAATAGTATTTCCACCCCAGAACATTCAGGTAATGATCTTAATATATTATTTAAGTTTATTACGTATGTTTGAATATATTTTTACGGTAAAAATAGGGATATTAGACATCGCCCTAATGACGTAAATTGATAGTTTAAAGGGTCAAATGGACCCCGATAATGAAATTGATTATATATTCGTATTCAGTGAGTTATGGGCAACTTATAAACGTAATTTATTTGGGGTTTGGTTATGTGACCTTAAACCCTGTACATAGGCCTGGCCTGCGCATTGCGTATGCGAATAGGGTATCAGGTTCTTAACCGGGTTGCCCTAAGATGTGAGGAATGAAGCCTTTAGCCTAATTTGATATATTTTTCTGCTTATTGAATAGAGTGGGATCGTTTGGAAATGAAACCAAAGGACAAGCGGTTATTGAGTGGATGTACTAACTTTGTAACAAGGTAAGTGTTTATATCCATTTCTTTGGAGGCACCTGGCCTCGTGGATTTTCTACCACGTGTTCCTTACGTGTGTAGCTGCCGATAGGCGTACTCATTACGCCTTAGCTTTGGATTTACATTGTATATTATATGTTATGTTCTATTGTTGGTATTGCCATGAGGATCTGAGCATTGTACCCTGGCTGTAAGTTGGCATCTACTTCCCGGCTGTCGATGAGAGTCCCGCGCCGGTGAAGGGTTATTATTGCATCACGTTGCATTCATATGCATTATATGTCATTCATATGCATTACATTGCATATCATATTGGGTGCAGGAGTATTCCGCCCCAGGAGCAGGAGGATTCCGCTCCATTGTATCATATTGATGGTAGGAGGATTCCGCCCCAAGAGCAGGAGTATTCTGCTCTTATGTCAGATATTGAGTGCAGGAGTATTCCGCCTCAGCTTTACATTATATCGGGTGCAGGAGTATTCCGCCCCAGGAGAGTGCAGGAGTATTCCGCCTCTGGTTTATATTATATTGGGTGCAGGAGTATTCCGCCCCAGGAGCAGGAGTATTCCGCTCCAGTTGGTTATCAGATTGGATTCCCACCGAATGCAGGAGTATTCCGCTTCGGGATGGGATTATGGGCACATGTGACCCTGTGCATTTCATTTCATTTCATCTCATTTCATTTCATTTTCATACCATTGCGTAGATTTGTGGTACATAACTACTGTTCTGCTCATACGTGCATTGCTTATTTGTTGATATGTTTCTGGCTCGTATTGCTGGCTGAGTTTAAGGTTTCATACGTGTTTCTAGTTATTATCTGGCTCTGCCTTTTTGTAATTTAAATAAGAGGAATTGAGTTTATCTGTTCTTTTCTCCCTGGCTAGCTATCCTATTCTTTGAGGTGGCTAGTCTGCCCCACTTATTGAGTCCTTTTGACTCACCCTTGTTTGTTGTTTTTTTTCTTGTCTATCTATTTCGTTTCGGCAGGTTCGCTCCAGGATTGAGTTCGCCACGTTGTTCAGGAGCGAAGACGACTTCAGCTGTCAGGGTGAGCCAGCTTTATTCCGGATGGCCACCAGTTTATTGTTTATTATTTCAGTTGCATTCTGCTCCCTTCAGGAGGAATCTGTCTTCTTTTGTACTCTTAGATGTCTAGTCTGGATAGCCCTAAACCTAGTATATTGGGTAGTCAGCTGTAATTTCTTTTGTACAGCTTAGAGGTATCAGTATGTCTGTGTTTTTATTTTAAGTCTTGTCCTTATTTGTAAATTGTTATATTTATTTTCCTGATTTAATTGGTAAGGGTTCGCCCGACGGGTCTAGGGGAGGATGTCGGGTGCCCGCACGGCCTAACCGGATTCCGGGTCGTGTCAGTTGGTATCAGAGCCCGGTTTAGAGTTTATCCAGACTAAGACAGTGTCTAGTAGAGTCTCGCTGATGGGTACGTAGACGTCCGTACTTATCTACGAGATGCTATGATGGCATTTAGAAAGTTTCACTTCCTTCATTTCTGATCGTGCGTCGTCCTAGGATGCAAAAGTATTTTCGTTAATTCCTTCGTGGTAATTGTGAACCCTCTTGCGATAAATCAGCAAACGGTATGAGTTCAAGACGAAGCAGTCTAGCCTGGGGTTAGCACTGGCGAAGCCCCGAGAGTTTTTGATCATGCTGGCGATCTAGTTACGAAGGTCCCAGCTGTACGAGCTCGCGATGGGCAAGGGAGCAGGGCCTTGCGGTTCCCTAGGCCCTCTACGATGTTTTTACGAGGATCTTGGCAACGCATATACTGCAAGAAGCTATTATTCGCTAGGCAGCTTATAAGGTTGCTGCAGATGTGGACGTTCGATCTCAGGGAGCTCCTATTCCAGTTCTTAATATTGCCGCAGTAAATTATGTTCCGAAGACAGCATGTGTTGTGCCTCTCGTTATTCTGGCTGGTTAGTTAGCCTGAGTAATGGCTCGGTCTGAGTGTCCGAACAGGTTGCATTATTACGCGGTTGAACCTTCCGATATTCTTAAGCAATGCATCTGATAAACCCCGTGAATTTTTTTTAAAAAAAATAATGTCAGGGTATTTGTATCCTTCAGACTCTTTATTATATCGAGCGATATAGTGTTGATTATTCTGCTTTCTAGTTGCGGGGGTCCAGCTTGAATTGGTGGACCGCTCTCTTATTAGTTAACTTGGTTCGATTTTTCTTCTAGATTCGTGGAAAAGTTCCTTTCGAGTAGCAAGCGAGATAAAGAGTGTCGCCAGTTTTAGTAGATTAGACAGGGTAGTCTGTCGGATAGCCTGTTGGTGTTTCAGAATATGAGATTGAATTCTATAAAATGGCTGAATATGCATTAAAACGAGTCCATGAACCTTCCGAGAATGTTCAAAGATTTATTGCTGACCTTTCTCCTTTCTTGAGATCCCATATGGCTCGAGAAATCGAGGTTGGGACTTCATTTAATGTTGGTATTGATATTTCTCAGAGGTATTAGGCATACCATAAGTTAGAGCGGGAGAGCAAGAGGTCCCGTGGCCCTGGTGGGCAACCATGGTACCTCATTTGGAGGTAAGTGTTCTAATTATTTTGGGAGGTCACCTTCCAAGTTATCTCAGCATGTGTCACGTAATTCTTAGAGTGCGCCAGTAGCTCGTCAAGATCGGATTCAGTCTTTTCTTTACAACTATCAACAATCTGCCCAGTTCCTATATTTAGCGAAAGGGTGTTATCATTGTCGTGGGTCTGATTATCTTTTGAAGAGTTTTTCTGTTATCATTGTTGTGAGTCTGGCTATTCTTTGAGGAGTTTTTCCTTACTCCAGCAAGTAGACAATTGTCCTTCTTCTTGCCCTCAGACACCTGCATGGTCGCAAAAATTTCATTTAAATGTTAATCAATAAGAGAAATGCCACAATCCAGTAGAGGTCGAGAGCGTGGTGGTAGTGGTTCTTCTAGAAGTAATTATCAGGGTAGTGGCTTGACTCAGCTGCAGAGGCAGTTCTATGAACTGCTAGTCTGGCATGATGTTGAGGTATCTGATGTAGTACACCCATATATTTCTTCTTCTCTCAAATGTGAATAAGATTTGATTCTTTCGATCGATCTGGAAAAGATGTGTCTTATCATGTTTCGATGGTTTCCTTGGATGTCGTTTCTTCTAAGAATCGGTTGCGGTAGAGGGGCGAGCTTCTGGTATGATTTATTCCTGGCATTTGTGAGACCTTACTATTTTTTCTAGTCTAAATATGAGAGATTTGGCAGTAAGTGTCGGTATTGTCTGCCTGGCATCTTGTTGTTCCACCTTCTGTTATTATGTCAAATCAGTTTACCTCTCTTCTCGGAATTTCGTGTTAGTAGGATAATGGGATCCTAATTCTTCACCATCAGCAAGTGTTATCGTTTCTTCCAGTGTAAAGTTATTAGTAAGTAATACTCGATCTACGTGTCTCCTCTTGGTTCGAGACGCTAGTAGAGTCATGTTATTCTATAAGTTTGTCTCGGTATAAAAGAGTTTTCTGGTAAATTGTCGGAGTTTCCTTTTTATAGGAAGGTTAAATTGACACAAATTTTGTTCCATAAAGCTCATTTAATATCTATTTCTTCAATTGCGATTCTTCGGTTAGCCTGACTCATAAGTAGTCTAGCTCTGGCAGCCAAGCAAATAAGAAGATGAACTTCCTGAAGCTCTAATTATTTCTATCCTCGATCCATTTTCATTTCTTCTTCGTCCGGCACTAGTGAGCTTGGGCGATTGGTAGCCGCTTGTGACGTTCCCTGTGTTGAGCCAGAGTACGTGTTATTGTAGCCGGGTAAGCATATTATTGTTTTGGATATCAGTTTATCCGGGTATCCATTCCTATGTATAGTATAGTGCTGGTTCTGTTTTTGCGGATCATCCAGTTTCAAGGGAAACTCTGCCGAAATTTTTATATAGAAGTACCATCCATCGGGCGGTGGTGTTTACGGCAAAGGTATGGAGTTGTGAACTCGAGAGTTGCAGCTAGTTGGCAACTCGAAAGGGTAGTTTGGTAGTTTAGGTCTGCCTATGTTCAGCTTTTAGCTAAATCTTCTTTAGTCCAGCAGACTGCGCGAGGATGGTTATTCCTATTCAAATGGCTGCATGAGTTTGTGCTTTAAGTGGAGGAGTCTTCCTCCAAATACTGAATGGTAATATTAAATCTCTGAGGTGTTGATACCACCTTTCTCACAACCCAAAGTAAGGCCACAGCAGAAATCTACAATGAGTGTCGATCATTGCTAAACCCACTAATAACCTATTAATGACAGAGATAAGCTGGCAACAGGATCATATATACGTACCTATCTACTGAAAGCATAAAGTCTAGAAAGATGACACGACTTTAACTTGCTGGCAATTAGAACACTAAGCCACAAATTCTGCTATGTCACACTTCATTCCGTCCCACCAATATATCTGCTTAAGATCATGGTACATCTTAGTCGAACCTGGATGAACAGTATATTTGAAATAATGTGCCTCTATCTTAATCTGTCCACGTAAATCTGCAACAGCAGGAACACAAAGTCTATCTTTATACATGAGAACACCATTAGTAGTAACCCTGTATGGCTACTCTGGTTTTCTTCTGGCTATCTGTCCATATTCAACTAGAACTGGATCCTCATACTGACGTTGTTTTACTTCAGAGAATTTAGAGTTAAAGGTCTAGTGCAGCTTGTCGACAATCCATCATCGGTATGTATATCTCTTTCACACCTCAACTCCTTGAGAAGTTACGTGCACATGTAATCAACTTTGTTGTTGGTATTCTGCCTCAGCTGAAGGTCCAACTACATGTCTCTTTTATATTTACTTTTTCAAGTCATAATAATTCCAATTCAAAGACAATACCCTGAGGGAGATGTTCAGTCTGAAGATCATTCTTGGTCTACATCATACTATCCAGTAGTAGTTGCATGATCCTTATCCTTATACGATAGACCCTGTTCAGATGAACCTTTGACTTACATTAGGATATGAGTATCTACATTCCCACAAGGAGCTTGCGGAACAACACTAAAATCAACTGAGATGTTGCATAGTGTATTCGTAAAAATAATATAGCTTGCATCAAATCTTCTACAGTGTGTAGTAACAAGGTACTTCAAAAGCTTCCCCTATTGCATCAAGCGTGAGCTAATTTTTAGTTCCATCGACCTGTTCTATATCAAAAGGTTTATCGAAGGGGTGATTATCGGCTGAATCATGTTAACCCATTCAAGGTTTCATGTATCTTTGTTTCGAGAAACTAAAACTCTCCTCTCGTGATCGAGGAAGGGTAAATTTAGTCAAAATAAGTTGGGCAATGGTGTTATCATATTATCCAGATATATTTTGTTTCAAAAGTTTGATATGCGTGTTATAATTCTGATCCTGTAATCAGGAAATAATACCCGTGGAATAGCTTATGAAGGTCGTGCAAGTTCTTTTGCTATCTGTGCGAATTTTTCTTTAGACTTAGGCTCGTTCGAGGACGAACGAGAGTTTAAGTGGAGGAGAATGAAACGACCTCGGTCAGTCGTTTCGGAAGTTAGGACTCCGATTGGCGTGTCGATAATTTTAAAATATTCGTAATGTCCATTAGGACCTGTCTGTAAAATTTAAGCTAAATCAGACCTCGTTTGGTAGGCATCGGAAGAAGGTTTCAGTTTTTATTGGCGATTAATATTAAAAGGAGATTTTCGAGCTCGGTTTTTGCCGAATGAGCTCCGATTCGAAATCCAAAAGCGCCGTTAGGTTCGTATGATTATTTGTGACTTTTGTGATTTTTCGAAAGTGAATTTCGATGTTGTTCGGCTAGTTTCCGCTAAAATGCCGAAAGTTATATAATTTGACTTTTTCTATTTAAATTCGCATCTTGAGTTTCGGGAATCCAATTTGAGATCCGCCTTCGCGAGTATGTTACATATATTTTGTATAACTCGTATGCAAAAGTTGGAATTATTTCGAATATCATAGGATACCATTTTAATTTTTGAAAAGAAAAGAAATTACAAAGAAAATTTAAAAAAAAAAGAAAAAGAAAAGAGAAAATGACAAAAGACCAAAAAAAAATAAAAAATATAAGAGGCGGTGGATTTTGTCCAGCGCCTTTCTATAAGTAACGAGAGGATGCTATTGAATATGCTAAGAAGCATAACATACTAGTTTCCGTGACAAAGAAATCCATGTATAGCCGAGACAGAAACTTGTGGCACCTTAGTCATGAGGTAATATTAGCAACTTATTTTGGACTTTTGTAGCTCGTGATACTTATTCAGCGTGCTGATCATTCTATATCCTATGACATGGTAGAGAGGTATTAGGACATCTCTTATTATCCAATATAAACAGAAACATGAAATGAAAACGCAGAAATAGAAAAATGCCAGAAAATGAGAAAAGGGGGTCGGAGAAAAATAGTATTTCCACCCCAGAACATTCAGGTAATGATCTTAATATATTATTTGAGTTTATTACGTATGTTTGAATATATTTTTACGGTAAAAATAGGGATATTAGACATCGCCCTAATGACGTAAATTGATAGTTTAAAGGGTCAAATGGACCCCGATAATGAAATTGATTATATATTCGTATTCAGTGAGTTATGGGCAACTTATAAACGTAATTTATTTGGGGTTTGGTTATGTGACCTTAAACCCTGTACATAGGCCTGGCCTGCGCATTGCGTATGCGAATAGGGTATCAGGTTCTTAACCGGGTTGCCCTAAGATGTGAGGAATGAAGCCTTTAGCCTAATTTGATATATTTTTCTGCTTATTGAATAGAGTGGGATCGTTTGGAAATGAAACCAAAGGACAAGCGGTTATTGAGTGGATGTACTAACTTTGTAACAAGGTAAGTGTTTATATCCATTTCTTTGGAGGCACCTGGCCTCGTGGATTTTCTACCACGTGTTCCTTACGTGTGTAGCTGCCGATAGGCGTACTCATTACGCCTTAGCTTTGGATTTACATTGTATATTATATGTTATGTTCTATTGTTGGTATTGCCATGAGGATCTGAGCATTGTACCCTGGCTGTAAGTTGGCATCTACTTCCCGGCTGTCGATGAGAGTCCCGCGCCGGTGAAGGGTTATTATTGCATCACGTTGCATTCATATGCATTATATGTCATTCATATGCATTACATTGCATATCATATTGGGTGCAGGAGTATTCCGCCCCAGGAGCAGGAGGATTCCGCTCCGTTGTATCATATTGATGGTAGGAGGATTCCGCCCCAAGAGCAGGAGTATTCTGCTCTTATGTCAGATATTGAGTGCAGGAGTATTCCGCCTCAGCTTTACATTATATCGGGTGCAGGAGTATTCCGCCCCAGGAGAGTGCAGGAGTATTCCGCCTCTGGTTTATATTATATTGGGTGCAGGAGTATTCCGCCCCAGGAGCAGGAGTATTCCGCTCCAGTTGGTTATCAGATTGGATTCCCACCGAATGCAGGAGTATTCCGCTTCGGGATGGGATTATGGGCACATGTGACCCTGTGCATTTCATTTCATTTCATCTCATTTCATTTCATTTTCATACCATTGCGTAGATTTGTGGTACATAACTACTGTTCTGCTCATACGTGCATTGCTTATTTGTTGATATGTTTCTGGCTCGTATTGCTGGCTGAGTTTAAGGTTTCATACGTGTTTCTAGTTATTATCTGGCTCTGCCTTTTTGTAATTTAAATAAGAGGAATTGAGTTTATCTGTTCTTTTCTCCCTGGCTAGCTATCCTATTCTTTGAGGTGGCTAGTCTGCCCCACTTATTGAGTCCTTTTGACTCACCCTTGTTTGTTGTTTTTTTTCTTGTCTATCTATTTCGTTTCGGCAGGTTCGCTCCAGGATTGAGTTCGCCACGTTGTTCAGGAGCGAAGATGACTTCAGCTGTCAGGGTGAGCCAGCTTTATTCCGGATGGCCACCAGTTTATTGTTTATTATTTCAGTTGCATTCTGCTCCCTTCAGGAGGAATCTGTCTTCTTTTGTACTCTTAGATGTCTAGTCTGGATAGCCCTAAACCTAGTATATTGGGTAGTCAGCTGTAATTTCTTTTGTACAGCTTAGAGGTATCAGTATGTCTGTGTTTTTATTTTAAGTCTTGTCCTTATTTGTAAATTGTTATATTTATTTTCCTGATTTAATTGGTAAGGGTTCGCCCGACGGGTCTAGGGGAGGATGTCGGGTGCCCGCACGGCCTAACCGGATTTCGGGTCGTGTCATCCTCTTTATTTCCCATTCCTCCAGAAAAGCAGTAATCATGTCTCCTATGAATTGAGACACATTGTCATAAGTGATTTCCACTGGAATGCCGAAGTGACACATGATGTTCTTCCAGATGAACTATATCACCTCGTGTTCTCGGTTTCAAAAGTAAGTTGCTGCTTCAACCCATTTAATGAAATAGTCCGTCATGATAAGTAAAAAGTTTACACCTCCGGTGCTTTGGGCATATGCCCAACAATATCAATCCCCCATTTCATGAAAGACCATGAGGATACTACTGAATTTAGAAGCTCTGCAGGCTGATGAAGTATATGGGAGAATCTCTAGCAACTATCACATGCTCAAATGAACTTGCTCGCGTCATCCTCTATTTGGGGCTAGAAATAGCCCACCGTGATTAGTTTACGAGCTTAAGATCGTCCATCGGAATGATTTCTGCATTATCCTTCGTGGATTTCTCTTAACACGTAATCAACTTGAGAAGGCCCTAGACATTTGGCCAAATGTTCGCTGAACATTTGGCGGTACAGATCTCCATTGATCAAGCAATAACGAGCCGCTTGAACTCTCAATCTCCTGCTTTTTTTCCTGTCTTCTAGGAGTGTTCCCTTGTCCAAGTATTCGATGATTGGGTACCGCCAATCCCAAACAAGTCCCATAACGTTGACCTCGTGGCGCTTGACATCTGTGTAGGTTAACTCAATAACAGTTCTCGGGCTGTCTGCGTACATGTTTGCAGTGGCCGCTAGACTGGCTAGAGCATCAGCCTCCGTGTTTTCTTCTCTTGGTATTTGATTGATCTTTCACTTTTGAAAGTTTTTCAAGCGCTTCTCCACCTTGGCTAGGTACTCCTGCATCCGGGCGTCTTTGGCCACGTAGGCACCAAATACATGGTTCACCACTAGCTGAGAGTCGCTAAAGAAGTTGATCTCCTTGGCCCCCAATATATAGGCTAACTCAAGTGCTTGAATTACGATTTCGTATTGTTCTTTATTATTTGTGATCAGCAGGCAACAGACGGCCTTAAGAAATACGTTCTTGGTCGGGGACTTGATAACAAAACTGAGGCCGACACTTTTGACATTCGAGGCTGCATCAGTGTGAATCACCTATCCCCTAGGAGTAATGCCTTACATCATCTTATATTCGACTTCGGCCTTTGGCATCATATCAGCACTGAAGTCAGCGACAAAATATGATATCGTACTCCTCTAACTCTATGGTCCATTTTGCTAGCCTGTCCGAGAGCTTGGGTTTTTTCAATATAGTTCGTAAAGGGAGAGAAAAAACAACGATGATCGTATGACTCTGAAAATATGGTCGTAGCTTTCTTGCTGCCATTACTTAGAGGAGCGCCAGTTTTCCCAGATGCTGATAATGGGTTTCAGCGTCCAAAAGAGATTTGATGACGTAGTATATTGGAGATTGCACTCCTTTCTCCTCTCGTACGAAAACAGAACTAACAGCTACCTCGGACACCGCAAGATACAGCAACAAAGGCTCTCCCTTGTGTGGCTTGGTTAGCAACGGGGGATTGGCCAAATACTGCTTCAGCTCCCTTAGCGCTTGGCTGCATTATTCCGTCCACTCGAAGCTTTTATTATTTTTCAAAAGGCAAAATGGCTTAAGCCAAAATGACAATCAAACTTTGTAGGAGTCCTATAACCCCCTTATAGTTGTTTGAAGTGGTATAAATATCACCTTTTGAGCCTAATTGGCACATGTAGAATTTGCACCAAACCCTGATCGCGTGAGAAGCCAAACTTTGATTACTTTTCAATTTCTTTATGAAAATTTCATTTTTCTCCTTTTTTGTATTATGTTTTGTTTTCTTTCTCTATCCCTTTCTTTTCTTTTTTCTCTTTATAAGTCTCATTCCACTTAACCCAACACTCACGCCTGCTCAAAACTTTAGCAGCCACCATAATTATTTTCGAAATCAAATAGTTTTTAAAAGATTTATAGTCATGCTCTCAATTCTTGATGAACCTACAACATGATAAACAAAAATCAATTTCAAAATTGGAGTAAAACCCATTTTTGAAAATAGGAAAGGATTTGGAATATTATTTGAGATTAATATATCCTCCACTTGATGTGCTTACAATTAGCAGAATTATCCAATTAAGATTTAAGGTGATTGAGTTATCTTATTGTAGTTCTTTTGTGATATTTTAGGTCTCCAAAAATTATCCTTCATCTTGTGTTTTATTAATTTTTTTTTCATTGATGATTTGGTGGTAATATTTGCCTTTAAAGTAGTGTGATTTGGTCAAGTTTTTCCTTTTTCCAATGATGTTTAGTTGTGAATTTGATTTGGTGATTCGTTGGTGACCACGAAGAAGGTGGTGGTTGTGGCAATGCCATTATGGTGGGTGTGACGGTGATGCAGTGGTGATTATGCATGGTGACTATGACTGGCGATACTTGAGTACGAGGAGGAGTAAAGATAAAAATAAAAGAAAAAGAAAAGGAAAAAAAACAAAAGGTAAAATAAATAATTAAGTAGTGAATAACAGAAATGACTAAAATAATTACTCCCTCTATTTCGAAATAGATGGCATGTTTCGGATTTTGAGAGTCAAACGAGTTTATTTTGACCGTGAATTCAAACATATAATCTTTAAGTTTTTTGGAATGACGTTTATATATTTAGAAACTACATAAAGAGTACTATAAGTTACAAAAATTAATAATTCAAAATATTTATAAGACATATGAAAATATTACGGTCAAAGTTAAACTCATTTGACTCTCGAAATCTGAAACATATCGTTCACTGTGGAACAGAGGGAGTATGTGGCACTATGTGATTGGTGCATGTCACACCCAAATTTCTGTAAACTGGTGGTAGACACAAAAGTTGGTATTTATGCTATTTCAAACAAATACAAGGGGGGTCATAGGACCCCCACAAAGTTTGAGTGTTATCTTTAAAAAAAAAAAAAAAGTAGTAGTTCAAGGGGGACTTTAGCAATTTTGCCTTTTCAAAGCATTGAAGAAATAGTGGCACCTCTCCGAAGATTGTGAGAAATATCGACCGAGCACGGCTATCCGACCGTTGAGTCTCTTCACCTCCACTTCACTCTTTAGTACTTCTGGTATGGCCTCGATTGCTTCGATCTTGGTGGGATTTGCTTCTATCCCTCTGTTAGAGACGATGAACCCGAGAAACATTCCCGAAGATATGCCGAAGGCGCACCTTTTTGGATTGAGCTTCATACAAAACTTATCCAAGATATTGAATTCCATTTCTAAGTGACTGATGTGATCTTTAGCAAATTCTGACTTGACCAACATGTCGTCGATGTAGAGCTCTATAGTTTTGCAGATCTGCTCCTTGAACATCAGGTTCACCAATCTCTGATAAGTTGCTCCTGTATTTTTTAAACCGAAAGGCTTTACTCGGTAACAGTAAGTCCCCCTGCCCGTGATGAAAGAGGTTTTCTCTTGATCATTCGAGTTTATGAGGATCTGATTATATCCCGAGTATGCATCCAGGAAGCTAAGGGCTTCATGGCCCATTATCGAATAGATGAGTTGATCAATGTTGGGCAACGGGAAGGAGTCCTTGGGACATGCTTTATTCAAAACTGTAAAGACGATGCACATTCTCCATTTTCCATTCTTTTTAGGGACCAATACAATGTTGGACAGCCAATCAGGGTACTGAACCTCGCGAATAGATCTGTTGTCCAATAGCTTGACGACCTCTTCGTGAACTTCCAGCCCTCTTTCACGGTTGATTGGACGTTTCTTCTGGTTTGAAGTTTGTATTAACATTCGAATGTACCTGACCAAGCACGCAAGTTGGAAAATTCTTGCTTGGCTTCGGCCGAGAATCTAAGAAACTCTCATCGAAGATCACTGCGTCGAGGTTGTAAACAGTGGCCTTGGAGATATTCTCTTCATCATCTGAGTCTCGGGGCGTGACGGCTGGCTCCCGAGGCCCAGTTCCTTCATGCCCTTCAGAATCGAATGGAATGTTGGTGACAAGACAGGGGTCGAGTATCTTGTCTAATATCTTCTGCTGGTGTTTCACCTCTTTCTTAATCGCGCATGTCACGGCGGTCACAAAGCAACTTCTGGATAATTTCTGCTCCTCCCGAATCTTTCTCACCCCTCAAGGAGTAGGTTACTTTCAGATTTGATGAAGTGTAGACGGCACTATCCGTACTTCGTGAATCTAAGGTCTTCCCAAGATAATTTTAGACAAGAGATCACATGTCATTACCTGGAAGGATGTTACCTTTGTCACTCTGCGAGGTGGACCGGAAGGAGCACTTCTCCCAGAGTCTTCTCACTAGAATGGTTATGGTGTGTGGACTGGGAATTATCTGATGTCGCACCTCCATTTGGCAGACGGCCTCCCAGTAGATAATGTTCACAGCGCTACCCGAATCTATCAACACACGCTTGACCTGGCATTATGCACTTGTCGGGTGATGATCAAGGCGTTATGGTGCGGATAGAGGACATGATGTATGTATTTGTCTTCGAATTCGATGGCATTAATACGGGGCTTTTTGGTCATCTCTTGGTGAGCCTCATAAACCATGATGGTTCTAGCATTGCAGCTATCAACACCGGGCCCCCAAAGATCGTGTTAACGTGCTTTGAGGTGCCCTGGCCTTAAGGCGCGGCTTTGTTGAAGTTATTAAAGGGCACGGATTCTCGACGGAATGTTGGCCTCGATAGTGAACGAAGAAACGCTGCTTCTCGACACCCACTCACAATTTCAGTCGTGTCGGTCGAGTTATGAGTCATCTGTTGGAGTCCATAAAATAAGGCTTGGATTTCAGAGTAGGCCACCGAGCTGAGAGGAATATATTCACTAAACCCTGCTAACCAAGAGCCACGGTGATCTTTAATGACACCTCAATGCCACCTGACTTGGTAGTGGGCCAAAGGCACCATCAGTCGTTAAGCTTGAACATATTAGCATCAGGATTGTGCCATTTGAAGAAGATGATTTTGGATAGGTGGGGGTTTCTTTTGGTTGTGTTGAGCAAAAAGAACTCTGCTGCATGAGGGAAGATATCATGACCGAAGGTGGGTGCCGCCATTGTTAGAAATCGACATGTATCAGATTTATTGACTTCAAAATTTGTAGTGAACTTGCCTTGTATATCTCAATGCTACTAAACTTACGTATTGTAACTTTACATCATGATGTAAATGATATTTAAGATAAAATAAGAATAGCCAACACTGGATAGAAAATAGGAGAAGAGATAAAACTTAACAGACAGAATAAAGAAAGGATCTATTTAGGTTAAAAGAAGCAAAAACTGTCATTCAATTGATGATTAATATTCAAGGAGAAGGAAAAAATTGAACTCGTACAAGGAATTTATTATCCGATTTAGTTGAAGAGAAAAGAGGATTCTTCCTAAACTTGCAAACGAGCTATACATTCATGTACATAAAAGACTATCTACTAAAATCCTAAGGGCTAATTACAAATATATACAACCATGACCCTAAAATTACAAAAAATAATAACATTATTCCACTTTACAAAAAAAAAAATCAATATTTTTTTACACATTATATACAATACCAAGAAAACTAACAAATTAAGATTTTTTCCTCCTTCTTCCTACTGCCCCTCTCCCACTAACACCACCCTAGGCGGCGGCGCCACCTATTCACTGTCGGCCGCCGCCAGATTTTTTTTTTTTTTTGATCTAAAAAATAAAATACATATATACACATTGATTTCTCTTTGAAAATATATTTGCAACATACATACAAACAAAAAATACATGTAAATACACAAAAATAATATGTTTCACGTACACTAGACACACACGTACATACAAGGATCCATATATCTAGACATTAAACATACGAATTTATGTATGTCATACATACACTTGACATACAAACGAAAGCACATATAAAAAATACAAATATATACTAAGATATACACGTTCATACAGTGATATACACATACATATACTTGTGTGCTTGAAATAAATACATGTATATACACGAACATACAGATACATAAACTTGTAGAAAAATTAATCATACACTTTCTTCCACCTTCAAACAACCATTAACAACCACTGTAATCACAAAAAATATGCAGATACATGAAAATACAAATGGATACGTGTATATACACATACAAAAAAAATTTAAAAGAAGAAGAAGAAGAAGCGGATCTAAACCAGCAGCTCCAGCGAGGTCAGATCTATAGCAGCAGCAGCGCCGCCACTCCGGTGATAGATCAGCGACAACAGATGATACGAGGGAGTAAGTAACAGTCGCTGTGTCACTCCGCCGTGGTTCACAAAAAATTACCGGCAATGAGGGGGGACGGCGGGAGGGGTGGGTGGGTGGGAGGAGGAAGGAAGATATGATTTTATTTTTGGAAGAGTGAAAACGAAAAATGGTATATGTAGTGTAATAAATTGAAAAATGTTGGTATATTTTGTCAATATTTGAAAATATCGGTATATTTTATAATTTTGGGATTTAATGTGTAAACTAGCGTAAAAATTTTAAATTCTAATCTCTGCTATTTATAATAGTCAGTACATAAATTACAATAACACCTCAAAATTGGCCCTATATTGCAAAATTGACCAAAACATTCAATTATTTGCATATGCTCTTGATTGCTACCTTGATTTCCATTACATCAGGTAGCACTCTTCTCAAAGTCCGACCAAGGGCTCGCTTCTACTTTATGGGTGATGTCAAATGTAATGAACATTTCAAATTTGAGAATATAAGATTAATGAGATTTAATTTAGCACAAAACTTTGAGTTTATTTCTAGTTTTTTCTTTAATTTCTATTTTATGTTCAATATATATGCACTCACATTTGAATAGAATAATCAATTTTAATTATTAATAACTTAACTTAATTCATGATCAATCTATTAATTATGAATTTATGTTCTTCTAGAGGTGTAGTAGATCAAAAATAAATCAAAAGAGTTGACTCAAATCTTGTTGGATACAGTTTGGGGCGTCAGATTCAACTCAGCTTAAGTCAATACTATGACAAGTCCAGTTGTGCTCGACTCGATGTTAAGACCTAGAGAATATCATTTTCTTTAAATGTATTTGTCAATTGAAGGATAGTTAATAAGTTGGTATTTTACCAACTTAAAGACTACTCTAAGCTTTTGTTTTTGGATCAAAAAGCAAGGTTTGGTATTTATTAATGTCTTGAATTGCTGAGTTTTAGGTTATATCGAGTTATATGAACATCGGTTGTAAATTGAAGCTAAAGAGCAAGAATTTGAGCCAAATAGTCGAGAATTGTGTCACAGCTCGAGGCGTTCCGCCTAAATACTCAGGAAGAGCGCCTGAAGAGAAAAGCAGAAAGCCATGATTTTGACGTCCTGACCCAGGCGCTCCGCCTGGCATGTTAGCCGCTCCGCCCAAAGTGGGCACTGCCCGAAAGAGTGAAATGTGCTAGGCGCTCCGCCTGAAACGGCCACTGGCAAAGAAGAGAAATTCTCCAGGCGCTCCGCCTGGCTTTAGGCGCCACCTGAGTTGGACACTGCCAAGAAATGAAGATTTCCCAGGCGCTCCGCCTGGCTTTGAGGCGCTCCATTTGAAACGCGCGATTCTGGTCTTGTATAAATGCTAAAAGCTAGGGTTTTAACATTATCCTATTTCATACATACACTCTAGTGATTAGAGGCGATTTGGGAAGGCAAGAATGAAGCTTTTCATCACTTTGTAAGCTTGTTATCTTGCACTGTTGAATCATTAATCCATTATCAAATATAAATTCATGTTTAAATCCATTTCATCTCTTCATTACATGTTTTATTGTTTGATTCAAGCCCTTAGTATGAGTAGCTAAACTCATAACTACGCTATACCACTAGAAAGTCAATGGGTGTAGTTCCATTTCATTACCCATAACACAAGTATCGATTATCCAATTCCCCAATACAATAACATCAAAATTATAATATCCATGATATTTGGGATTTCTTGTCTACTTTACTAATTAAAGACTCAGGAGAGACTAATTAGTGTAGAATAGTGGAATTAGCGAGGATTTGGGTTGATAGGCTATTTGTATAGACTAACCCATTTAAAAGGAGTTACGCTCGGAAGAGGTCTCCTTTTCTCGAGTCTTTGAGCAGTGCTTTAAGCATTCAACTAAGGCTTTGACGAGCGGGTTGTGAAAGATCTCTTCTAGGCCGGAAGGATTCTAGAGATCATAATAGGAAGACTCGACCATAATTATACTTGTGTTGTGAATGTGAAGTAATTACACCCGTTGATTGGAAATTACTATTAGCCGTTTACACTCCTAGTCTCGTAATATCGAATCAACTTACTTGCTTAATTTGTATGCTTTGTAGTTAATTATAGTGTTACTTAAAACAAACCCCATTTCTAGGGCCCAATCTTAAACTTCATTTGAATTTCTACTTGCGACTCTCTTACTTGACAAGCTAGTTCCCTTGAAAAATCGACCCCGACTCACATCGGGTATTGTACTTTGACGACCGCCCTTCACCATTAAAGGTGTAGGATTGAGCGTGGATCAATAGTCGCTTGTAAAGAAGAAACATAATTGAGTCGGAGACATTGTCCTATTAGTATTTCAAAACCGTTTAAGTTAATGCAATGGCACAATAAAGAATTTTACAAAATATATAAAATTGACTACAAGTAATGCTTATAGTAACTTATATTGATTAATTACCTAGAAATTAATTAGTTTAGTAACATATTTGTGTGGGTAAAAATATGACATCTATAATCACGGGAGTACGAGTTCAGTTGGCGAGGGTTAAACTTGCCCTGCGAGATAACGGGTTCTAAGGATATACGACCACTCTATTGGCCACGACCGCTCATCACGCACAGGCCTAGAGCCGAAAGACACATACCTAGCCGTCTTGTAAATATTAATCTCCTAGTTAGATTTTATCTCGTATAACCGCCTTATGTAATAGGCCAAGAGCCTATAGAATTAGTATTTTACCATAATTAGGATTGGGGTAAACCTAAGCCTATACATACCCCTCTCCATTATTGTAATTCGACATCAAGATTCGACTAGTTACCCCCTCTTATTCAAGGAATACAACTATTACTTTCTCGCTTTTATTCTGTTATTTTTCGTTATACCATTATTGTTTGTGACCCCATATAAATTATTCTGTCTAACCTAGAGTGTAGGTTTTAGGCATAAATAGTTTGGCGCCCACTGTAGAGCCAAGGCAATTTCTTGTTATTCCGAAGAAACAAGACCACCATGTCTCAGGACAATTATGGACTCCCATGAAACGCTGCCCAGATAATAGACAATGTCAAAAGATCCCTACAATCCCATTGGTCATGATAAAACTGATCCGGCCAAAAAGTTGTTGAACTTGGAGGAAGAAAGTGACCATGGCGAGTCACAATCCTAGCAGGGAGACCATGCTCGAGAAAGAAGCCCAGTCAGGGCCAAAGACAAGTTCAAGAAGGTGTTCGACAGCCTCCTCGAGGCTCAGCAGGAGTAATCATTGCAGAACTCGCTGCTGGTGGCTGACATACTAGCTAAGAGCCTAGAGGAAGTCTTTACAAAGTCATCACCACGGCCAAAATCCCCTCACGGATCAAGACCCTGGGGAAATACCCCGCCCTCGGTAGCGCAATGGATCAACACGAGTACAGCCCTATGAAGCTCCAATGCAGCCGACATTCCAGCATCTGCAGCATTCGATGAGGTACATGAGTAGCGTCGGGAGTTGAAGGAAATTAACAAGCGAAAAAATCAGATGGCAGGCACTCTGCCTGTGATAACGAATGTCGATGAGGACAAGTTCTCCCAGCAACTTTACAAGCTTTACAAGCCCAACACTGCACCACTAGCATTTCCCAACACTTTTTGGCTGCAAGACATACCTAGATACGAAGGCACAATATATTCAGAAGATCACGTGTCTGCCTACGTAATGAAAGTCAAAAGCAATTATTTGACCAGGGGAGAATCCAATCAGCACTGGTAAAGAAGATTGGTTCTAGTCTTAATAAAGCAGCTCTGGCCTAATACACTCAGTTGGTCGATGGGTCTATAGAGTCTTTTGCATGAATGCGGGACCAGTTTATAAGAGCACACTCTGGTGCTTAAAAGCGTGAAAAAAAAAAAGATTGAGGATATTTTTTAGATCACGGTGTGATAGGGTGAACCTTTGAAGGATTACTTGGAGAGGTTCTAAAAGGAATGCATGACGCTCCTGCCAGTGCCAAATAATATAACAACTGTGGCTTTCACAAAAAGTTTGAATCCTCAAGGTTCGGTGGCCACAAGGGAACTTCAATGAAGCTTGCAAGAGCGCACGGCAAAAACATGGAGCGCACTACACCAATAGTACATCCAAAAATTACTAATCGAGACGGATGGTATCCGAGCGAGATAATTCGAAAGGTCGTAAGCGTGAGTCAACAGAAGAGTTCATGCTCGAGGATAGAGGAAAGAAGAGCAGGAGAAACTTCAGGACGGATGCATCAAAACTGATGGACAGGCAAGAAGATGCTCGAAATATGACTTCCTATTGTCACAAAGGCTCTGCCTACACCAGGAAGGTACTAGTCATAGTCGAGGACCTTAGCTTGGATTATGCATGAACGTGGTTGACTTTGTTAAAAATCACTTTAAGAATTTACTGGTCCATTAGCCCAAAGGAAATTAGTTGCAACAAATACAATTGGATGAGCAATGAAAAATAATGATGAAGGTGAGAAGTGACAAAGTGGATGTATATATAAAGCACAGAGGAACTTGTAGAGGCAAGCACATTGATTGGGAGACTCGAGAATGTGATGCTTATTGCAGACGTGAAATGTCGTGCTAATGGAGAGATATGACATAAGAACAGTAGTGTTGAGAAGACACGGGTACAGCTCACCACTCATAGAATAATACGTAGGTGTACTTGAGTATGATCTAACACACGCTGAAGGAAGAGCATCAGGGGGCGTGAATCACGCCTGCTCAGGTCTTTTCACCTCCTTTCATACTTATTTCACTTCCTGACTGCTTACGGCAGCACTCAGAAAGTGGGGGGACTTGCCATGTGGTAAAAATACGTCATCTATAATTACGGGGTTACAAGGCCAGCTGGCGAGGATTAAACTTACCATGCAAGATAACGGGTGCTAAGGATATACGCCCGCTTCATTGGCCCACGACTGTTCATCGGGCATAGTCTAGAGTCGGAGGGCGCATACCTAGCCGCCGTGTAAATATTAGCCTTTTAGTTATGTTTTATCTCGTATAACCGCATCATGTAATGGACCAAGGACCTATAGAATTAGTATTTTACCATAATTAGGATTGGGATAAACCTAAGTTTATGTGTACCCCCTCCATCATTTAATTCGACATAGAGATTCGACTAGAATTCTCTCTTATTCAAGGACTACAACTCCTACTATCTCGCTTTTATTTGTCATTTCTTTGTTATACCATTATTGTTTGTGACCTCGTTTAAATTTATCTGTTTATACTAGAGTGCAAATTTTAGACATAAACAATATTAGCATCAATAAAACTACATTGATAATGTAAAAAATTTTGATCCCATTATTACATATATAATTGAACTTAAAAAAATAAAAAATAAAACTTAATAAAATTAATCATTGGAAAAACTATAAAGAGTGGAACTACATTACACGGTTTTCCTATTGACAGTAATCTATTTCCTCTTTTTCTCTCTAATTTTCCTTTTTTTTGCTTCTTATTTCCATAGGCAAAATAAATATTACGAGTTCTTGAAGTTAGTTTTCCTTTTCTGACTCAAGTCTTTTGTTTCTTCATCTTGACTTTTTCCTCATTGGTTTTCTAATTTACTTCATACGTTTTCCGCTTAAATTGATGATGATTCGTTAGCTGCTGACGTGGATAACTTACACCAAAATACTAAATATATCGTGATAGTAGGTTGTTACCATTCTTACTACTCCGTATTTTATTGTAAATATTTACATATAATTACTTTATAAGTACTTTGATTGTATAAATAATTTTAATTTCACATTGATAATTTCAGATATAGTCTTATTCATCCTTTTGGAAAGTAAAAAATTCCTTTAAATACTTCTCAATTCTCATTGTAAAACCATATATTCTTATCTTCTTTCTTTTAATTTCTTTTCCAAATTTATCGGAGTACTTGGATATTCACAAGAGTTCTATAGTATCCAGATTGTGGAATAAAGATATTTTTCGTCAATTATATGTGGATAAAGCAATCCCTTTGAGAAAATAACCACGTACTGGCTCTGGGAAAAAGTTTCAACTCCATTGACTACTAAAGGATGAAATCATGAAGGTAATTTTGGCTTTCTTAAAATGTGGAATTTACCATTACGAAAACCAAATTTCAAAGATTAACGCACAAGGAAATCCTTAGCCACCAAAGAGGAAAATTTGTGCTGACAATGTGTTCTTTTCTTTTCGACGCAGGAGTACTCAATGGATTAATTAGTCACACCGTCAACTGATCTCTTTACTAGTCACATCCTTGGGTGAGTGAACTTCCATAATATATTTTTGTTTTTGTGAGAATGTTAGTTTAAATTAATCAATTGTGTATACTATATACTATTGATTAGTATAAACATGTGCTAAATCATGTTATATATTGCCTTGTCTTTATAGTAGTGGTAATTATTTTAATTGTTAACCCCCCATCCAACAACCAACTCTGCAGGCGCTTAAATATTAATTTCACCTCATTAAATTAATTATTTGCTATTTTGATGAAATAGCCAATGGCTCATGAGTCATACCCTAGTTTGAGATGAACAAAATCGAAGCATGATCAAAGCGACCAAGCACAGTAGAAGGAAATCTAATCGGCCGACATAAAATATTTTAATCCTAATGGTCCTACTTAAAACATCAGTAATTAAGAAGACGAAGAGGAAGAGAATGGACGGCTAGTTGGTTTATGTGGGGAAGAGGGAGCGAAAGGCCAGTGAAATTTCTCTTTTGCTAAGAAAGTGCTCTAGTGGGAAGTTAGTAAAAGGATTCAGAATACAAAATAATGGTTGTTAAATATACTTTTCTATGGAAACAGTAGTAATTACTGTAGAAAGATTATCAACACGTCCAATTACATTAATTTTCAACTTTATTCACTTTCTTGTATTTAATTTTTAATTGATATGGTGAGACCGATCGAGAGTAATGAGATTTAATTGATATGGATAGAGTATGTAAATTGGAATCGACTGTGCCACTACATGCGCAATGGTATCATTTAATTCTCTTATTCGTTTTAATAGGATATAGGAGTAGTATGTAAAAGTTTACATGATATCAGAAATTTTATCTTTTAATACTCAATATTGCAACAAGGTAATAAGATAGACATGCACTCCCACTCCCGATAAAATACGGATATCCAACTTTTCTACTCTTTGTCATTCTTGCATCACTTCCCAACTTTCTTGGGTCTATAAATATGCATGTAGATTGTAGACTCTTCAAGCTAAATCCTCCTAAACTCTTCTAATTTCGTTAAGCTAAATCCATTCTTGTGCAGAGCTATATATCGCAGAGCCATGACGACCTCTCCCGAGTCTTGTCATAGGGTGAACTATGCAACGCCACGAAGCTTTGGGACATTGTTAAAAACAAACGTAAAAGAGACACTTTTCCCTGATGATCCATTCCATGAATTCAAGAACGAGCCAATGTTACGTAAATTTCAAAAGGGGGCTCAATATTTTGTTCCAATTTTTGAGTGGTTGCCAAAGTATAATTTCAAGCTCTTCAAGTATGATCTTCTTGCTGGAATTACTATTGCTAGCCTTGCCATCCCTCAAGGGATAAGCTATGCTAAACTCGCCAACATTCCTCCAATCGTTGGACTATGTAAGCTTCTAAACTTTGTTTACTTCACATGATTTTCTTGGAATATGGTTCGACGAGACGAGTAGAAGTACATGCAACTCACTAGAATTTTATATAAGATTAAGTCTCACACGAATTAATTTTTGTTGTTATTTAATTACATTGCAGATTCGAGCTTTGTTCCTCCTCTTATTTATGCGGTGTTTGGAAGTTCAAAGCACCTTGCTGTGGGGACAGTAGCTGCTTGCTCATTACTTATTGCTGCAACCATTGGAGAAAAAGTGAACGCTAATGATAACATGCCACTGTATCTCGGTTTGGTCTTCACGGCTACTCTTTTCGCTGGTTTAGTTCAGACAGCTCTCGGTTTGCTAAGGTATACCTTTTGATATGAGCATATTATGTTTAAGTTTCGTATACTAACCGTGATATATCGATTAAGTTAACTTGCAACAATATCTCTTTTATAATATGGTAAAGAGATATAACGAGATTATAAAAAGATATAACAAATATATCATCCACTTTATAATGATTAGTGAATCTTTTTAATTAATTGTTAACGTATATATAGCTTAAACACTAAGTATTACGTTGTGCAGGCTTGGGATATTGGTAGATTTTCTATCACATTCGACCATAACTGGATTTATGGGAGGGACAGCAATCATAATTTGCTTGCAGCAACTGAAAGCCATGCTTGGGTTGAAGCATTTCACTACCCATACTGATGTGGTTTCTGTCTTACGTGCTATTTTCAAGAACAAACACGAGGTTGTCACAATTATATTCTCTTCAGTCTTTATCTGTAGTAATTATAATTAGTTTAAGGAATGGCCATGCACTGTCTCCCAAACACCGTCAAGTTGAAACATTTGCGGATAATTTACATTGCCATAACTTGGAAAGAGACCTATGATTAAGATAGATTATTTTATAAACATTATTTTATAAACTGGTATATCATCAGAGGATAAAAAAAGAAAAAGAAAACTAAAAGGAGAAATTAAATTTTTTAGCTATACACTTGGTTTTGGTCACTTGGGTTATTTTTAATAATTGTGTTGATATTTTGGCTCTAATATAAGTATTTTATTTGTATATTTTGAACAGTGGAGGTGGGAGAGTGCCGTTGTTGGTATAATCTTCCTTGTTTTCCTGCAATTCACTAGATTTGTGGTAAGTATTTCCTATTGGTATGTATTAGTACAAGTATCCTCACAAACCTTGTATTGAAAAAAAAAAAATCTGATTAAAAGAATGGAATTTGCAGAAAAATAGGAAGCCAAAGCTATTTTGGGTTTCAGCAATAGCTCCAATGGTCACTGTAATAGTTGGCTGCCTTTTCGCTTATTTTGCCCATGCTGAGAAACATGGCATTCAAATCGTAAGCTCTTCAATTCCCTCTTTCATTTGCCCTCTCTTTTTATTTTGCTTCTTGAATTTTGTATAACATATATAAAAGCGACATATAGACAACTAGCAAATGAAGAATTAGAAACGGAAGAGACACATATGAGGAGACCAAAAAAAATGGAAAAAAAAAAAAAGAATTGCAACTTAATTGAGTCATGGAAAAGATTGCTATGATCTTTTTCATCTCTTTTGTTACTTTCTCTTAAGAGGTTGTCGAGGGTGACGTCTCACTATTTTATCATTGAGACAATCTCTTTTACAAAGCTTATCTAATTCTAAGTGGACTTCCACCTAACTAAAAATAGCCAATTTTGACATTTCAAGAATGACTTAAAAGTATGCAAGTTATAATAATGTTGTAGAAGACGGACAACACCTATCGGCGTCACCTTTTTTTTCCTCTGAAAAGCGTTCGTTATAAATATGATGCAGTAAATCATTTTTCTTTAATTTTTGTCAGGAAGTCCAGATTTGTCTCATATATTGTGACAGTAAGTTCTTTTGGCTCATATTTTGAGTATATATGTTTATACAGGTTGGACATTTGAGTAGAGGAATAAATCCGTCGTCCATTCATCTCCTAAATTTCGACCCAAAGTATATATCAGCACCTTTAAAAGCAGGAGTCATCACAGCAATGATATCTCTAGCTGTAAGTACACCCTTTATCCATAGGAGCTTAATTCCTCTATGGGAAAGGCTAATTGTCGTGTTTAATAAGTTTCTTATTGGAATATTTTCTAGGAAGGAATAGCTATTGGACGGAGTTTTGCCATCATCAGAAATGAACAAGTTGATGGGAACAAGGAAATGATTGCTATTGGCCTCATGAACATATTTGGATCTTTCGCTTCCTGCTACTTGACCACTGGTAATATTCTCACTTAATTCTAGAGTAGGTTTTACCAAGATGTAATTGTCATAATCAGTTTCGTGAAGGATAAAAATGTAGCTATTGGATAAGAAAACACACTGCACAACAAAGGTAGAACTAGGGTAGGTTTTGTGAGTTGAGCTCAACCAATTACTTTCGACACATGTAAAATTAATTTGTCTACGTAATTATAGGATCATATTCATTCTGAATTCACTAATCTTATCTATTAGACAATACTTAGTGCACATGAATATGCAGCTAATGATAATGTTGTATTTTCAGGGCCATTTTCCAAAACTGCAGTGAACTTCAACGCTGGATGCAAGACTGCAATGTCAAACGTTGTAATGTCAATGTGCATGATGCTAACGCTCCTGTTTTTGGCTCCTCTGTTTAGTTACACACCCCTTGTCGCTCTCTCGGCCATTATCATGTCTGCAATGTTTGGCTTAGTTGAGTATGACAAGGCTTATCACCTCTTCAAAACAGACAAGTTTGATTTCGTCATTTGTATGGCTGCCTTTTTTGGTGTTGCCTTCATAAGCATGGACATAGGCCTGATGTTGTCTGTAAGTTAATTAAACTTCTCAAGAATATTGTAACAAAATTTTGCAATTATAAAGGACCAAATTTGAAATGATTAATTTTTTCACTTAATTTCAGGTTGGGCTTGCCATAATCAGGGCACTTCTATATGTAGCTAGGCCAGCTACTTGCAAGCTTGGAAATATACCAGAAACAAGTTTGTATCGCGATGTTGAGCAGTATCCTGGTGCAAAGGGAATTCCAGGAATTCTGATTCTCAAGATTGGTTCTCCTATATACTTTGCAAATTGCAATTACATCAGAGAAAGGTCTTTGTTCTATTTTCTGAACCATACAGATCAAACAAGTGTTTTAGTATTCTTTCATTCTAATCGTGAACTTACTCTTCCTTTGATGGATTGTGCAGGATTCTTAGATGGATTAGAGATGAGCATTCTCTTACCTATTCTAAAGGCAACGACATTGAATACCTTTTGCTGGACTTGGGAGGTACAAGAAGGAAAATTGGATGTTTCTGCTTGTCTTATGTTATTATTAATTGAATTGTAATGTTGCTAAATTAAAATAACTATTATGCAACAGGTATCTCATCGATTGATATAACGGGTGTTGAAACTTTGTTAGAAATTCGAAGATGCGTAGAAGCAAAAGGGATCAAGGTAAATTAATTTAAACCTTTTCTCCAATTGATTACTTTCGCATGTACATAAATTCTATAAGTGTCTAAATACTTTTCTTCTCCTTCTCAATGTTTTGTAGATGATATTGATTAACCCGAGGTTGGGGGTCATGGAAAAGTTGATCGTGACAAAATCGATAGACACCATTGGAAAAGAATACCTGTTCTTAACGATTGAGGATGCCATTGATACTTGCAGATTTTCGCTGAAATGTTTAGACCAGACGAAAGTAGATAACCTTGAAATAGTTTAGCCTTTTTTTTTTTGTTATAGAAAAAGTGCAAGCAAGTTCTAATGGCTGTAAATGTATACCTTTATTAACAATTTGTTTGCACTTATATATCAAGCCTACTACACAAGTTGCTTATTTCAAAGGTTTGATTATTATTATTATTATTTTTTCATGATTGTGAAAACTTGTCAAGATGCTGAATTAACTATGGAGTTCTAAGTAGTTTTTAAACTAATTAAACGACCTTAAGAAAGTCTGTTCGTCATGGCACACGAGTACCTTTCATATTAGTAATTGAAGTTAAGATAATGATCTCCTCATGACATACAAGTACAAATCTTTCATAAGTATTCAAGTTTCCTCTAAGATATGTTGCAAATTAATAAAAGGTCAATTACATCCTATTCTGTTACATTCCTTATTGTTGACAAAAGCGGGCTGCCCATCCACCAAAGGAGTTAAGATGATGATCTCCTCATGTATATTCCATCAATCACATCCTACTTGCTTATGCCTTGCATCAAGTTTCTCCTGTAACCTTTTTAGTTTTTACCAAGGAACTCGATTTGACTATAATTTTGACTTTAGCATAAATAAAGTATGTGTCTTTGCGCGGCATAGACACTTTCAGTGATGTTTTAACAAACTTGACCCCACAAGAATAATCTCACAAAAATGGCCTTTCTAGCGAACGATGGATTTTTTTAATAGGAAAATCTGACAGACGCAACGCTTGAGATCTTCAGGTCCTTGTTAATAGAAAACTCTGGTGAACTCCATAAATTGCCATTTTCGTAACACTGGTCCTTGTTAATAGAAAACTCTGTTGATCTCTATAAATTGCCATTTTTGTAACACTGTTACTTTACGGGGTCAAATTCCGGAAAGATGCCAGTAAGCGTCCTGTTTTGGCTGGTCCAACCCAATCTGTTGTTATTATTAAAAAAAATTCACCACATGTACCCCTTATTCCTACTTATGGTTTTTTGTCTCCACTTAAGAATGGTTTACCAAAATGACCTCGGGGCCTCTTCGGTAAATATATAAGGGCAAGTGATGCCTGTGAAGAGATTAAAGAGGCAAGTGATGCCGAAACAACACTCCAAATTATCTTAGAGTGGTAGATTAGCACTTCAAGTTATCTAGGAGAATGTTGAAAAAGATAAAATGTTATCCCCGTGGTAGCACTTACTTAAAAGGGATGGCGGGATGTTAGCGTCAATACAAGATTTCGTAAGGATATTTCCGTCCGCGTAAGAGAACTTCAATTTATAAAAGGTCAAGTGCTACCACGGGGATAGTACTTACTTAAAGTTAGCGGAGGTCATTATTGCAAACTATTTTAAGAGAGGTCAGTTAGGCAAACCATTGCCTAAGGTGTCAGTTGTGTAATTCTTTAAGGGATTTTTACATGGGTTGCCCATAAAAATAAAATAATTATGTTTTTATGCCCATATAAAGTTAGTTTTCACGGAATACCCATCCATCCCATGTTATTTACGCGCTATGCCCATCCATCCCATTTTATTTACATGTATACCCATTCTGCTCAAAATACCCCAAATCCCTTAAACCCAGCTCCTAAATCAAACTCTGGAGCGTCGTCGCCGCCAACCACCACCTGGCGACTGCGGACCACCATCTTCCGGCAAAAAAATTACCTTTTCCGAGTCGCCTGGCCTATCTCTACCCATTTTTTGCCTCAATTTTCTCAAAAGATAAGCGGATAGACGTAGATCGAAGTTTTGAAGTCAGCCAAAACCCTAACTCCGGCAATCCTTAACTTTTTCCGATCAACTTATACATTAGTGGGTTCATCTCACTCTCCTTTTTACGCTCTTTGACCCGTTTCCCCCCTAAAAATCCCTCAACTTATACATTAATAGAAATTATGACGCCGTGGTGTTTGTTACTGGATGATGTTGTTGTTGTAGCAGTGGTCCAACGACATCGAGGTTGTGATGATGATTTTTGTGATTCCATGGTGGAAAGGTAGCGAAGTTCGTGGTGAAGATGAGACAATTGCTATACGGTAATGAAATAATGGTGGCGAGGTTATTTTGCAGCAACAACGCATTAGCTTGGTGGCGACGTGGTGGTGTTGCAACAACGACGATGATGGAAGCTGCCATAGGTCCGGTATTGCGGAGACACAACAGACCATGGTGATGCAGCGATGATGAAGCAATAGTCGTACCATGCTATTTTGCTCAATGGGTTAGAAGTAAATCCCAGTCATTTTCCTTCATTTCATTTTGGTTATAGTTGTTTAAGTTTAATGTGTTGTTTGTTTGGTTTATACAATATCGAGTTTAGCGTAGGTGCAGGTATATTTTGGCAATAAGAAACATGTAAGTGCTGATTTTGTTTCATGATGATGTTGTAATGAAATGATGTTGGCAAGGCTATTTTGGCAGAGTAGTGTGGTGGTCGTGGTACATTATTGATGGCATCGGACTTGACAGTGGCGATGATGCAAAGGTAAAGTAGTGGTTTGCTGTGGCGACGACAATCTTTTGTTGGGAATGATGAGGGCAACAGCTGCGAGGTAGTGTTCTGTGGTGTCGATGTGATGGTGAAGCTGCAAATACGCAGTGGCAGTGGTGGTGTGAGCTGATCCAAGAGAGGTAGTGGCAAAGATTTGTTCTGGTTTGGCGACGACAGGTTAGAATTATAGAAATACCTCTTCCTCTTTCCCCATGTATTATTTGTTTGATTAAAATTGTTTAGTAATAAAATGTCATTAGTTTGGTGTTAGTATCCGTTTGTACACTTGTGTTAGTATGAAATTGGATTGGTTTAAACTTGGATAGTTTGTAACTTTGTTGTTTGTCTAGTAATAAAAATTAGTTGTCTGTGCGTGCGTGTGCCTGATTAGCAATATCTTTGGTTCATGAGTTTAAGTATGAAATTTGCTATAGTAGTTGTTTTAGTAGTTTAAACTTGTTTACCTGCTTAATCTCTGTTTTCTAGACTGGTGAAGTTGCAGTAGTTTGTTATCTCAGGGAATCACCAGTCAGTTTAGTGTGAACTTTTTTCCTTGGTAAGAATAGAAATGTTCATGTTTCGTTCGTGTTTGTGGGTTAGTTTGTGGTTGGTTTAATTAGTTAGGTTTGAAGAATTTAGTGTAAGCAACAAAAGTTATAAGAGTTGCACTCTTTAAAAAGAGCTTATCAGGTTTGAGGATGCAGGAGGGATTCCATAAAAGCCAAAAAAAGATCAAAGATCTCTGAGTACATTCCACCGCTGCCAACTTAATGAGATGCCTTTACTTCTTGGCATTAGCTTCCTATATTCAACATAAAACTCTTGAATGTCCATCATTATCTTTTTGATAAAGTGCATGTCTATCATTATCTTCCCTCCACACCTCCAAAATTCCTAACTAATGTGATCAACATCGTAGGGATAGTCCGTTTTGGATAACTATCCCTAGAAGGATTGCAAGGTTCAGAAGCATACTCATCCTCTTTTCAAACTTTGTCTGACATTCAGGCACACACAAAACGTACACTAGGTTATGAAAGAATGTTTCTTCTCCCCTTATATTTGTTTTTCTAAGTAAAATAATGTTTTTCAATTTTCTAAGTAATTACAACAAACGAGAAATGTGAACTCTTACTATATTCATTTTTACATTTCATTACGTACTTGAGTTAATGTGTTTCTATGAAATCTATGTAATATATGTCAATGTAAATTTATTTTTCCTACTTTGCACTTACATACTACTGTTAATTTCTATCTAACTTTCTCTTTCATTTTATTTGTAGGAAAAGAGTATTTATACTTGCAAGGAAAACAAGTATGAAAGTTAAAAAGCACAAGAATAGCATTTCAGCGATGAAGAAATCAAAGCACTGGTACCAGCTCCGGCAGCTATAGAAATTGCCATTTTAGTCCAAAAGGAAAATAAAGAAAGCAAATACTAGTAGGAGTAGATTACTGCTTTGGCGCAAGTGTGAAGATACTTTTATTAAGGATTAGGTGCGATGGGTTATAAAATAAGACCAACTAATTGGTAAACGTTGATTGGTTTGGGCATTTCAAGTTTTGTGTATGACTTTAACAAGTGTATCTTGGATGGTTCCTTTGCTATTGATACACACTTCTACTTGTTATTATAAGAATTGAAAGGGATTCACGTTAAAATATTCATTTGGATACAATTATTGTGGTTTTCTCGATCAAGTCAAGTCGCATTTGTCTCATCTTTCATTCCGGTTCCCTTAGTGGCGCTTGACAGATGCTCTCTTTGGCTGTCACGTGTCATGCTTTATTCCTGTAATCATGATTGAGAGATGTTCTTGTTGGTTTTTATAGCTAAGAAGTGTGTTCGCCTTAGCTTAGATCATGAAGATTATGTGTTTGATGCATCTGGATTGGACAGCTTCTGTTTCATCTTTCCAGTCGATTAGTAGATCTTGGTTTCAACTCTGTTGTGGAGTTTATCATTTATAGGATCCGGTGATAATGAATGTCATAGCATGTAATTTGTTATATGACTTTTGATGTTTACTGTTTTAAGTGGTGTAAGTCAAGCTGTTGAACTGAGCTTTTTTGTTTTTGCCAATCGACTGCAGTTAAGCACAGATTCTGTTGCCACAATTGATAGAGCAATATCTCTTTAAATATTTTTGGTTTGATGATGTCGTTAATGATGACAAATGTTGTTAAGTCCAACATGTTTTCTTCCTTTCCTACTGCACCTTTTGTATGTCACCCATGAACATACCATTTTTTTCCAACATTGTTTGGCTAGCTATTATGCCTGTAGTCTGGTAGAATAAAATTTCCCTTGCAAACATAACTATCACCGCTGAGGTGCAATTAGTTTCTTTTGCCTTCTCAAGGTGAAACTGTAGGATTACTTGCAATACCTTTTGTCTTTGCACAAAAATGTTACAGATAACTTGCTTGGATTAGTTTCAAAGATCTGCACTTCGCTCATCATCCTCCAACCGCCTTAATTGTTATGATGTTCATAGATCACTTTCTTTTGTATACCTTTCTATTATATAATATGCCTTAATAGTATTCTCCTTTACCGGAGATTATTTTATTTTAGTATACCATTCTGGTGAACAGTATACCCAATAGTGTAATACTTTCTTTTGTCCTATAAGATAACATCAATTATCTACTTCTATATACCTTTCTATTATGTAGTATAGCCCGATGCTAATTAAGTTATGGAATAAATTAAAGGGGTATACCATTGAGGTATACTCTATACTAAAAGGTATGCAAAATAAAAACTTTTATTTCAATTTTTGATTCTATTAGTCATATCATTTTCTTTGTATATGCATAGTACAATTGAATTTTGGTTTGAATTTTAAGGATGCAATACATATATTAACTTATAGAACAAGTTAAATAAGTATACCATTGGGTATATTGTATATTAAAAAGGTATACATAAAAAATCTGAATCGAAAATTTAAAGGAAAGATTTTATTTTGTATACCTTTCTAGTACCTAGTATACCCCAATGGTATACTCCTTTAGATTGTCCCACTAGCCGTGGCTGCTCTCACTTAACAGAGTGTCAATAATGTAATGAATAAGTAAGTCAACACTACTCAAATATCAAGAAATTTGTGATCGAAAACAATTCTAGAAAAAATCAAAGTGTTTGTATCTTTTTCTAGCATGCAAGCCTAGTGGCACAAGTTAAATAAGTATACCATTAGGGTATACTATACACTAGAAAGGTATACATAAAAAAATCTGTCCAGTATATCCCAATGGTATACTCCTTTAATTTGTCCCACTAGCCTTGGTTGCTTACACTGAACAGAATATTGAAAGGCTAACATATGTTAGCAATGTAATGAATAAGCTAGTCAACACTACTCAAATATCAAGAAATGTGTAATTGAAACCAATTTTAGAAACAACTCAAAGTGTTTGTATACCTTTCTAGCATGCAATCCTAGTGGTACAAGTTAAATAAATATACCATTTAGGTATACTGTATACTAGAACGGTATACAGAAGAAAATCTGAATAAAAAATTTAAGGAAAAGAATTTTATATTGTATACCCTTCTAGTATCTAGTATACCCTAATAGTATACTCTTTTAATTTGGCCCACTAGCCTTGGCTGCTCTCACTTAACAGAATATTGAAAGACTAACATCAACAATGTAATGAATAAGCAAGTCAACACTACTCAAATATCAAGGCATTTGTGATTGAAAATAATTCTAGAAAAAGCTTAAAGTGTTTGTATACTTACCTAGCAGGCAAGCCTAGTTACACAAGCTAAATAAGTATACTATTCAGGTATACTGTATAATAGAAAGGTATACAGAAGAAAATCCAAATAAAAAATTTAAAGAAAAGATTTTATTTTGTATACCCTTATAGTATCCAGTATACCCCGATGGTATACTCTTTTATTTTTCCCAACAGCCTTGGCTACTCTCACTAAACAAAATATTGAAAGACTAACATATGTCAACAATGTAGTGAATAAGCAAGTCAACACCACTCAAATATCAAGAAATGTATAATTGAAACCAATTTTAGAAACAACTCAAAGTGTTTGTATACCTTTCTAGCATGCAAGCCTAGTGGTACAAGTTAAATAAGTATACCATTGGGGTATACTGTATACTAGGACGGTATACAGAAGAAAATCTGAATAAAAAATTTAAAGAAAAGAATTTTATATTGTATACCTTTCTAGTATCTAGTATATCCCAATAGTATACTCTTTTAATTTGGCCCACTAGCCTTGGCTGCTCTCACTTAACATAATATTGAAAGACTAACATCAACAATGTAATGAATAAGCAAGTCAACACTACTCAAATATCAAGGTATTTGTGATTGAAAATAATTCTAGAAAAAGCTCAAAGTGTTTGTATACTTACCTAGCAGACAAGCCTAGTTACACAAGTTAAATAAGTATACTATTCAGGTATATTGTATACTAGAAAGGTATACAGAAGAAAATCCAAATAAAAAATTTAAAGAAAAGATTTTATTTTGTATACCCTTATAGTATCCAGTATACCCCGATGGTATACTCTTTTAATTTGTCCCACTCGCCTTGGCTACCCTCACTTAACAAAATATTGAAAGACTAGCATATGTCAACAATGTAATGAATAAGCGAGTCAACACCACTCAAATATCAAGAAATGTGTGATTGAAAATATTTCTAGAAAAAGCTCAAAGCGTTTGTATATAACTCATAAAAATGGAACACAACAAAAAATTGAAAACATAAATACTTACTGTTACACAATTAAGGTGGTATACCATTGTTGTATACTGTATACAAAAAGGGTATACAATTTAAAAAAGCACATGGATAAACTAGCTTTATCTAGACTCTAAAATTTTCCCTAATCCTCTCCCATCGTTGCTCTCATTTGAATTCTTGAATTCACTGTTATGTATGCACCACCAGTAGATATTAAAGAGAGACACACACAGAGACCACCTGTTACAAAAAAGGGCAATGATCCACGAATAACACCATCAAACAAGAAACAAATCCAAACACACACACAACCCCCCACTACAAAAGGCAGAAACATAGCACCACACAGATCAAATGTGACCTACAATTTGAAAAAAGAGGATTTGATATAGTGAATTAGCACGTTCAGTTTTTAAAATAATTGATACGATTTGAAAATAATGAAGAATTCTTGGCAATTTCAGTAATAGATTGAAAAATAATAAACAAATCACATGAAATTAGGAGAAAGAGCTGAAGAATAGCGTTGTGGGAAAGAAACAAGGCAAAAATGATGGTAACAGGGGAGAGAGAAGGTGTTTTAAGTGGAATGGGCATACAATGTAAATAAGTAGTGGGCAAAAATGTAATGGGTAATGTGATGTAAATAATTAGGGTTCATTGGGTATTTTTGTAAATGCCCCCTTCTTTAAAGCATTGGGCTAAAATTTTCAATAAAGAATAAAAATTGGAATTTTTACACTCTATAGACATTTAGGAGGGATGTTTACAGAACATAGATACATTTTATCTATATTATTGCAAATAGACTTTTAGACTTATTTACTTATCATTAATAGCCAATTTTAAAAACTCTTGATCTCCCTTTTAGCGTGCCTACAATTGTGAGGATATGGGATATTCTTTAACTGTGCATTGAGTACTTATCAATTAATTACCCACACATTAAAAACTTTTTCCTAATATTTAAGTGATATCAAAACAAAAGCGGTAAGACAAAAGTTTTAAATTATTCTACAAGAGCAATATACGATATTGCTCAATATTCACTATTTGCTAAGTATGGAATTTTTTTGAAGAAATGAATCCAACTTATAAAATGGTGAACATACACCCACTGTTTCAGGACTTCAAAAAAAAGAAAAGAAATTAAATTAAGTTATTCTATTAGTATACGTATATTTTAAGAAATTCAATGCAAATATGCAATGACTAAATATTCACTCATTTACTCATTCTAACTTTATCCCTTAAATAACGTGAATAGTCACAACTGACATATATGTGATGTGATGATCACGGAAACTTTTGACGGAAAAAAAAAAGACGATGACGGAAAGTTTGAGAAGTTGACGGGAAAATTATGCAAAGATGATGCGGCATTTCTTCCAACTGTAATTATTTCATTTACAGTTTCCGTTTTATCTTGTATACAACTAAATTTGTCTTCAATTTTTATTAAATAAATGCATTTCACGGCAACGGATGTCTATTTCTTGTTACTATGATAGAACACCTATGGCACGGTGCCCATAGCTAGTTGCTTTATCACGGTAATCGCAGGATGTTCTTATTTTTCTCAAGCATTCATTTGAACTAAAATTAGCATATTTAGTGGATAATGTATGCATATCAGGTACATACTTGTCAAAGAATATCACAATGAATAATATAAGTATATTAAGTACTCACTTATTGAATACATTGAATGATGTATGCATATCAGGTATATACTTGTTGAATATTATCATAGTGAATAATATAAGCATATCAAGTAGCCACTTATTTAATACAGTGAATATGTATAGTGAATATTGTATGCATATCAAGTGCATTTTTATGTGAATAATGTATGAATACCAGGTACATACTTATTGAATGTTATGTGATAATTATAATTTGCAAAACGAATAAAATTTAATACCTATGTTGATAATAAAGAGATGAGTGTTAATAAGAGAGGGAAAGCATGAGGAAAGTTGTATGACTTCTACACACTAAAGTTAATTAAAATAATAACTAATTAATTGTTATCAAAACATTACTAAATCCGTAAAGTGATGGATATATATCACTATCCTTATTAAATGGCATTAATTAGGAAGAAAAGAGTAGGAAATTCATTGTTATTTGGATTTCCAAAAATAACGGCAAATTAGTTTATATTGTTACGTTTTTCCATGCAAGTTTTTACGAAAAATAATCTACCTAGACCTATTTACATGGGTGATTTTGGCTGCCTAGATGTTAGGATATTCATGAACCTACTTTTTAGCATTGATTTTGGTTAGCCATTGATATTTATTAAATGTGTCTATTAAACAGTAGGGTTATGTCTTATATATGGTTAGTTATGAAATTTTCCCATAAAAATTTGGTCCTGTAGCCCGTTGTAATGCGCTAAATGAGAAACAGTTATTGTTTGAAACTTTTACAAAAATAGCCATATTTAAGAAACGTGGAAAAATCTGGAAAAATTTTCTGAGACTTTAAACTAAAATTTTTAAAATCCCATAAAAATTTCCTATGGATCCAAATATGAAGTACCAAGAAATTTTCTTGGGACTTTGAAAACCTTAGTTTAAAAGTCCTAGGAAATTTTCTTGGAGTTTAGTTTCAAAGTTTCAGTAAAATTTCCTAGAAGCTGCCAAGTTTTCTAGTACGTTGAAAATTTCCTTTCACTGCAAATATGAAGCTCCAAGAAAATTTCCTTGAACTTTGAACGAAATTTTAGAAAAATTTCTTGGAGTTTAGTTTAAATTCTCACGACTTTTTTCTCGAGACTAGTCTTCAAGAAAATGTGCGTTTTTAAAATATGACTAATTTTTTTAAAGTTTGTAATTGTTAGTTTTTTTTTTTTTTTTTTTTTTTGAGTGATTTAAAATTTGGCTACTCATCAAAATCTTTCTTGGGAAGACGAGTGATTGATACAAAATAGGACCTTTGAGTACTTCATCATAGATTTAGTCTCTTTAAAAAAAGTCTTACAAAAATGGCACTCATAAGCTCCTAGAGATCATCAGATCTTTCTATTAGCAAAGATCTGATGATTGCAAGGAGCTTTTCTCTGGCGTTGCCAGAAACTTTTCTTCATGGGGATTATGTTTGTGAGATTTTTCCTGTGAGGGTTCAAATTATAGTAACGGTTTTTCAAAGTGTCTATTCTATGCAAAAATTTCTTGAAAGACGGGGCTTATTGGCCCAGTCTCATTCAGCTTTCTGCCTCAATAATAAGGTGGATATTTACATAAATAGGACATTTTAGCGCAGCTCTCATTTTAACACCAGTAAGTAAACTCTTTAAACTTTAACGCCTAGCCAAACAAGCTTTTTGTGATCTCCAGGCTATACTAGCTACCAGACCTGGAAATTGCCAGGAGTTTTCCCTTCTACTTCTGCCAATCGATAGATGTTTTCTTTTAATGCGGGGCTAAAATTTATTCTGGAGCAGGGGTCAGAAGAATTAGAGCTGCTCCAGATCCATCTACGAAGCGCAGCAACTTAGTTATTAGGCTGAGGCTTTAGTTGGGCCGAGACTGGCCCACCAGAACAGACTATATGAGAGAAAATTTCTCCTACATGCTACTTTTGCCACTGGTATTTGATTTAAAGTCTCTTTTTTATTGGTTTTACATGAGTGGCCATTTTTTGTAACTTCAATTTTTGTAGGCTGATTGAACTTCATACCTAAGTTATGAAGTTCAACTTCAACCTGTAAGGGCTGAACTTCTAGGCATAAATCCGTAAACTTCAACCTTTATGAGGTGAAGTTGAACTTCAACCCTTGTGGTGGACTAAAGTTGAACTTCAACCCTAGTGGGTTAAACTTGTGTGAAGTTCAACCTACAAGAATTGAAGTTCCAAAAAATGGTCTCTCAGATAAAAGGGATTTTTACACTCTATACCCATGAAATTTAAAGTATTTACAAGTCATACCTATTAAAAATTATACTACCCATAAAACTAAAAGTATTTACCCTATCTACCCATTTATTATTGTATACTTTTGTTATGCCTTATAGGTGTATACCTTTAAGGTATACTGCATAAATTATGGTATAAAAGTCTGGAGAGTCATTTATTACTGTATACCTTTGTTGTACCTTATATGTGTATACCTTTATGGTATACTTCATAAACTATGTATACAAGTCTGGATAGTAGAGTTGGTAAATAGTTTAGTGGGCAGGTCGAGTAATATTTGAAAATAGTGGGTAGTAGCGGTAATTATTTTAGGTTTTGTGGGTATTTTTGTAAATGTCCCCAGATAAAACTACTAAAAAATGGTCTCAAACCCAAGACCACTGATAAAAGTGACTATTCGTGCACTTTGCCCCTATATAAACATGTGATCAACTAGTACTTGTGTTGGTGCTTTTCAAATTTTATTTTATATTTGGGTAATTGTGATTTATTTTTGGAAAAATTACACCAGCTATACACTTCAGGTATATTTAAACGTTAAATAAACTCATTTTATGTTTATTATCCACGTTAAACATTAACTAGTGCCACTTTTCTTTTTATAGCCTTTATTAGCCAGTTAATCGTATTAATTAGTGGTCCTCTGATTAAGCCTAAAATTAAGAGAATGGGAAGCTTCAATAAAGTATCCGTGATTAATTAAAAGTACTCATATTAGATGTCTTTTCAAATTTAAGCTTATTTTTTAGGTAACTACTACTTTTGTTTATGATATATGTAGCAATAGTGTTTTTCAGAAATAGATTTTGTATATTATTTTAATATTTTATTTATGTCAATGTATATCTGACGTCTCATTTGCACATATTATTTGTATATTACTGGCTTATTTGTGTTTATCAATTTATCTTATTGATATGTTTTGTGCATACCGATATTTTAATGTGTGGTATATACCTTAGTGTACATTATTGATATTTTGTATATGAATATTTTTTCATTGTATTGAAATATTCAAATAGTTCCAACAACTTTTTCTAGTCACTAAAGGAGATTGCGCCAAAGTGAAAAATAAAAATAAATAATTAAGGTGGAAAAACAAAACGATAATATTTTTAAAAATGATCGAATAATAAATTTAAAACGCAGTAGTATTTTTTACTTATAGATCTGTGCATATTATTTAAATATTTTATTTTTGTTAATGTATATTTGATGTTATATGTGTGCATATTATTTGTATATTATTGGCTTATGTGTGTTAATCGATTTATTTTGTTGACATATTTTAAGTATACCAATGTACTTTAATGTGCATATGGATAGTTATGCAATTTCACTGAAATATTCAAATTGACCCAACATATCTTTCTGATCAGTCAAAATCTCAGATTATATAAGTATAAAAAGAAGTTTAGGGGTTGTTTGTTCAAAGACTACCTAAGAAAAACGCCTACTAGAAAAAAGTTTACTAGGCAATTTTAGTTTTCCTTAATTGTGGCAAGCAGATGAATATGATTCCTTTCCTTTTTAATTTTATTCCAACGCCTTTGAATTTTGATAACTGTTCCAAATTTTAAGGAAATAAATACACTAGAAAATGGAATCTCTTTTATCTTTCACCCTATTTTATGGCGAACCATTGTGGAAATTTTATCATGGCCAATAAGGGTTATCTAGTTTAAAACTTATTTATGATTTTTTCCCTTTATTTTTTATCTGCAGTGGTTAGATAGACGAATTAATGTGGTAGTAATTTGCTTAACAATACCAATCAACATACAGCATTGGTCCCAGGCGGGGTTTAGACATGAACAATTTAATAACTCCTCATTTGTACTCTTTTGTACATGGAGAAATTTATTATTTCTATCAAATGCGCTTTGAACTTTTACCTCCCAATACTAATAAACAATTCAAGAATGAAATGATAATGCCAAACACCTGGATGGTAACCAACGGTGATATCATTATTTGCCATTGTGAGTCATAATTCATCTAGTCTTCCCCACACTGACTCCAATTTTTCACTACTCTTTGAAAGCAGTAAAAACTTGGAGACAGTGTGGGTGAATTCCAAGTATTTATTTTATTTCAGATCACTCTCTTATGTTTTGGACCTCAGCCCAAAGTGGATTACATAATGATTGAGCTCACTATGCTTTGCACTTGCATCTACATTTTTGAGAAAAAGATGCAGTAAATTCGTGTATAGTTTGCTTTTTGGTTCCATACTTCATTTACAGTTGAGGTGCCCAGATTGTACTGCAGCATAATTTAATTTAGTGGTTTCCATGTGAAGAGCAATTGTATAAGGGCTTGACCTTTATTTTATGTTGCCCACTGAAATTGCCACTAGTTGGTCTCTTATCTTTGTATAACTGTTTTCATGACTATCAAATAAATTTCTTCAAATTTGCATCACTATATTTTTCTATGGCATACCTGAAACATATCATCGAGTCCTTTGTCACTTTTAGCTGTCTCATGGTTAATCAACTAGTTCTGTGTTGCGAGAAAAATATATAGAAGTATCACTTAATTGTTTAGTCTTTTGGGGTCAAAATTTATGCTACGCACAATTTAAAAGTAGTTCCTACATCATTCTTTTTCTTAGTATAACATTATAATTTATAAAGAATGTCCCAATCATGCCTAATCATTTGATTCTACTTACAACCCTAATGAAAAGTCTTGCATTAATACGATATACCTTGGAGCTATTTCATGAAGGGAAGCTCTCTACTATATCTGGTCAGAAAATATATACTATCAACTTCGCTGGCTCTCTGTTTTATCCCTTTTTCCTTTGAGTCGCTTTTTTGTTTTTATTGAATATTCGTTGTTCCCTTTATTTCAATGGACAGAATAATGAGAAGTATTATTTTGCAATTGATTTAGCCTTCTAATCATTTGTGATTTTTTTTTTCTCACGTGGGGACACAGGAAAATATGGGTCAATATCCTGCCAGTTAGAATTTGAAATACCCAAATGACTTTTCACGTAAGGATATTATTCCGGAAGTATGTACTAATAAATTTATTCCCATATGATTGATACATGCCAAAATAAAAATTATATAGTATAATGTAAAGTTAGATAAAGGGTGGGAAACTTGGCTGTTCAAGTTCAATGAACTGGCTACAAAGAATTTTCTAGCTCCCATAAATTGTACCAGAGTTACATTCTAAACCGAGTTTTTTTACTTTCAACTTGTAATATATTATTTTGCTACATCTTGCCAAATTCTTGAACAAACGTCTAGAGCAAGCAGTCTACCCAATCACAGCGTCCTTGGGAGGGTGGAGAGTTGGCCAAGAGACTAAGAGGAAAAAATACATTTTTTTTCTTGAAGTGGTACATTTACGTTTCCAGAAGGAAGTAATAGTAGCTGTTAATGAAGTAACAAATTGGACCTTAAATATGTTTAGGTTAATGGCCAACTGTTGAAAAATAACGACGTTTCAAGAATGATAATAATACTCGAGAAGTCAACCCTACATATCAAATTCTAGCCTTTGTTTGATCTTCAATTCAATAGTTTTAAGGTATGGACATCAAATAACAAAGGTGGATGGGGATCAATCCTAAGTCAGCAATTAACTATACGTGATGGTTCCATATAGAAGCAAATCAATAATCATTATGTGACCATGCATCGAATATATCTGGTAGGTTAAACTACCCATATTTTTGTCCTCACCATTTACAACATAAATCACTCTAAGGTGTTGATGCATTACTTAGCAAGTATTTATCGACTTAAATATGTTCATGTCTGTTGTTCGTTTAGGACTTGCGAAAGTTTAAGTTGTGAACTTTTATACTAGAACAGAGAGGAGTATGTCTCAACGTAGGAATTCGGCTTGATGATACATTAACTGCTAACCTTGCTAAGAAAAGACTAACAAGTAATTTATGTTACCATATTCAATAAAACAATTGAACAAAAGATTGAAAAGGGAGATTTAAGTGGGGAGAAACAGCTAGGCTACAGAATAAGGTAATTGGGACGTAATGGAAAGAAAGCTGTAAACCAAACAGGGGAATTATCTCTATTCTCTAATGTCAATTTCATAACCTGTAGAAGGAAGCAAAGCATCTTATCTTCTTAAAAGGGTAGAATGTGATTCTAAATTTAAGGATTTGGTGTTAGGTTAGAGCTGGACCATATAAATTAAACTCATATTGGACCACTTGAGTTGTGTTATCGATCTAATAATTCACTTCTCAAATCCCCATTTCGTCGAAACTGCATGATCATTATCTTTGATTTAATATACTTAGCTGTTTCATAGCAAACTCTGGTCTTTAGTTTACGAAGTAACTCTAAAATTTTGTTTGCGGGCCGTGATCTGTTGCTCAATATGCATGGCTGAAAAAGGTTTCAAGAATTTCCATGAACTTGTTCTTATTTGGATATGCATGTACTTGCAAGTTGCAACGGCTTGCAATGTGACCATAATAAAATATACTCGTGGGATTGACTATTGCTGTTCGAAACTTCTGGAATTTAAACTTTATTTGTTAATCTAACCAGCGTTCGTTTTGGTTTCTGAGAAACTTTTCTAAATTTAGCCGATGTCTTGAGCACATTTCCTTTGGCTCATTTGGGTAAGGAATTAAATGTGTATGAAGTGTCCTTGCAAGATGTGCATCATCTTCTAGGAGTAATAGTTATTTTTATATGAAACTTTAGTCATCTTAGCCTGCAGAAACTCATAGAAATTATGCTCAAGCTTTCTAGCTTAGCTTCCTACAACATGCACCGAGTGTTTTGATGTTTGGCATTTTATGCCTATATTTCCTTAATATTTTTTTACGTTTGAATACTTTAGTCGCTCGTTTTATGGTTTATGAATGTGGTTTTGGACTAATTTTATGTTGTGTGTATGTAGGTTGTTGTGCAGTGCAATTGGAGCTTTTAAGAGCATGATTGAGCAAGAAAAGATTGAATTTTGATTGAGGCTTGGATCGAGCACACGAAGGCACAACACGAAGCGAGTAAAGGAGCAAGAAAACACGAAAATACCCTGGCGCTACAGGGGGCGCGCCGCGCCAGCCAAAGCGCCCAGCTTCTGGCGCGTTTGGCTGCGCGCCACGCCCCAAAAGCGTGATGGTTTCGACGCTACTGGTTGTCTGGGCGCGTTCCGAGGCGCGGGGCGCCCGTTATAGCGCCCCGTGTGCGGTTTTTCACTTCCTATTTCGTCTAGGATTGGGTCTAACTTATTACTAGGTGTTTGTAAACACCATAAATAGTCTTTTACTTAGTTTTTGAAAGGAGTTCAGACCTTTGGAGCAAGTTTTGGAGGAGAGGGGAGGAGCCCTAGATGTCTTCTACACAAGTTCTTTCTCTCTTTCTCTTATTCTTCTCTTTAATTCTATAGTTTGCTCGTTCTAGGGTTAGAGTAAATACATGAAGGTTGATGTTTGAAAGTTGATTTCTATATATTGATTTACCATTATGGATTGTTTATTCTTTCTTGATCATAATTGTTTGATTATTGAGGCCTGATAATTGAACACTATCTATGGTTTTTAGATTGAACTCGAAAGAGGGAATTTAATTACGCAATAAGAAAGAATAGAACTAGTTTGTGAACCCGGGCATCGGGGAACCAATTTGTTAGTAGGATAGACATATACTTGCTCGCCTAGTTTAACTCATTACAGAATTCGTTAATGCGTGCACGTGATTCAACCCATAGACATATAGGGATTGGAGTAGCCTGCATAGACCGTGAAGAATCGAAAGGTTTTCATGGGTACATTTAACCTGTAGTTAGCAATCTAGGAAATCAAGAAGTAGAATCAACTGGAAAACTCAACTGGATTGTTCGTAACTCTGACCCGGGACCGTCATCTTTTATTGATAACAACGTAGAATTTGCTCTGTTACTTGATTTCAATTACTTGTTTTTATTATTGTATTTAGTTAGTAAAAATCTCAACTATTGGAAAAAGATCCCTGAATAGTTATATAAATTGTTTGCTAGAATTCAGTCTGAATAGTCCTCGTGGGAACGATACTCGATTTATCACTTTATTACTTGTCGACCACGTATACTTGCGTGTGCGTTTGGGAGCAACAAGTTTTTGGCGCCGTTGCCGGGGATCGAAATTGACTGTTTTCTTTTCGAACAATTTATTATTTTCTATTCAGGTTTAATTTTTTTATTTTATTTTTAGTTTATTATTGTATTACTAGTTTGCATGGCATCTTTTAATGAAAGTGGGTTGAATGATGGTTGCTCAAATTTTGTTGATTCTTGTCTACTTTGTGGAGGACATCATTTTTGGGAAAATTGCCCGAGTCTTCCAACCCTGCGAGACTGGTTATGTGAATTTTCTACCACCTTTGATTGGAATTTTTGTAAATTATGTGGTGGTCGGTGGAATGATTGTCCTAAGTGTCATGCTCCTTCCCCCAATATTTTTTGTGATGATTCTAATGATGTTTGTGAGTTTGACAGGAGCGATAAAGTGCAGGTTGTTAGCGAAACTTGGCTAATGGAGCAAGCCAAACTCTTAGAAGCTTATGGGGATTTCAGGAGTGAACTTACAAATATGACGAGGCAATTTATAGAAGAGAGGGTTGTGCTCAAGCAAGAGATCGATGAATTTGGCTTGACTATTCACGACTTGGAGGAAATTTTGAGTGATATGGTTGAGGTGTCTAATGCCCAATAATCAGTTGTCGTGAATAGTAGATTTGAGATAGAAGGGCTTAGAAGCCAATTTGAGGAGCAAAAAGTGGAATTCCTACCATTCGACCCAATAGCAGTTGATGATGCCAAGGTTGAGGAAATCACATTAGAGTCAAGTGAGGAAATAGAAAACATCATAAGTGAGGACTCTAGTGTTTGTGCAAGTGAGGGTGTCAAAAATAATGCAACTTTAGAATTGAAGCGCATTGGACCTCATTCCAATCATTTTTCAACATTGTGTTTGGATGGTGACATGAAAATTGAGCCACCCGAGCCTATGAATAAACAAAAGGAGGAGGAACAAGGTGCCTATATTTTAGAGTTTGTGATGCCGAGGAGACAAAACGACATCCCTCATTTAAAGGCTAAGAAGTGCAAAATGCGGCATTGTTTACTTGGTCCTGTTGTATTTTTGCCACCACCCCAATACCATAGTTGTAAACTTGAGGCAAAGTTGGGGATTCAATTCATTAGTTCAAGGTGGAGACAAAAGTGATGAAGTTGTCTTCGTCGTGCCACGACGTTAACTAAGGCGCTTCTTGGGAGGCAACCCAATTTGCTTGCTTTACTTTTATTTATTTATTTATTTATTTTATTAGTATTTTTATAGTTGTATATTACTTTGGGTGATTCTTTGGATTGCAGGTTCATGTGATGCCGAGGCTAAGTGTGGGGTGCCCTCACCCTTGCCTAATATTGATGACCTGATGAGGGAAGTCTGAGTACCTCATACTATATGGAAGCTTGGAGGATGCTAGCACCAAGGACTAGAATCTTCAGGGAAGTTTTCTTTACCTTGCACTTTCTTATTTTTAGCACTGAGGACAGTGCTTAGTTTAAGTGTGGGGTGGGGAACTACCCTTTTATTTATTTTTGAGGTTAGGGATGCATGTACCATAGGATTTTTCTTTTGTCACTTGACTTTATTTTTATTTTTTTCTTGCTTTAAAAAAAAAAAATTTAGAAAACCAATGAAAAAATCCAAAAAGATTTTTCTTTTAGTTTTATTAGTGGTACATGTCATCCACCCCGTGGTTTTTCTTATGGCCTCGGTTCTTTTCCACGGGGATGCCTTTGAACCGGGTAGTATTTCTATTTTTAGGATTAGGATAGTTAGTTGTAGATGACCTTAGACGAAGGAAATAGGTGGAATGTTAGGTGCCTTTGATGTGTTTGATACCGATGAACTTGTACTTGATTGCATGTGCTATTTGTGGTGTCCCTTGGTTTTAAATTGTGATGCATGCCTAGAAAAAATTGGAACGACCCCCTTGAGATGCTTGAGTCCACTTGCTTGACTTTATTGTGAACCTTTGTGCATTAGTGCTTAAATTTCCACAAGTTGCACTCTAGATGCTTGATTGAGAGTTATTGATGGAACCTTTTTATGTGGACCATGTGCGATGTGTGTGTGAGGCATATTCTTGTTTACTCCATGTTGCATGTTAATCTCTAGAACTTGCCCCGTGTGTGTGCAAAACGAAATCCTAGGTTTGCTCTAGTCGGGAAATGATACAAGGCCTTCTTTTGATTTGCCTACCCTTACATATATACCTTGAAAAAAAATTGTTGTTGTGATTTCTTTGATCCTTTTTGTTGGCACCCACACCCCGAGCCTACCCATTTGTTCTAAATTGTCTCTTTTGGCCCTTTACTCCTTAAGCACTTTATTGATATTGTGTAGTTGATTGGAGTTGTGGTTGGAATTGGGAGGTTTTTGAGTGGAGCTAATGAAGGGGAATAATTGAAAATTTGTGAAGTAGTGAAAGGCATTGGCAAGGTTGGATGAAATTGAAATAAGAAAAGAAAAAAAATAGCAAAGTTGAAAAGAAAAGAAAAAAAAATTGTGGAAAAAGAAATAAAAAGAGAAAAGAATATCCATTCCTTGCTAGTGTGTGCTTAATAGAAAAATGCTACTTGTGTGAAGGTGTATGTGTAGAAGTTGTTGATTTGGGTGGCTTGATGAGATTGATGATTAATTTGAATGTGATGTATTAAAGTGCTTTGGGAGGTAGTCACTATTACCATATGTAGCCTACCCGCCCCTTAGCCTACATTACGACCTTTCTAAAGTCCTAATTAATCCCGATTGGAGTGAGCTTACATTAGTGGAGTCCTACACTACGAGCAAGCCTGTAGTACGTTGTGTGTGACATGTGAGACTTTCATGAGAGTGAGTGAATTCATTTGTATTGCCCCCGTTCTATTCATGATATTGGTTTTGTGTGTGATTTTTGGGGGGCACTCTCTTGCTTCATATTGGTGAGGGCACGTGGTTTGCATGAAATAGGTGAAGTTGATGGTTCTTGGTTGAGTAGATAGGTGTGATTTTGTGGGAGCATGGTTGCATTAAGTTGAGTTTGTGCATTTGAGCTATTTTGGGGTGGTTGTTCTCATATTTTTGATTTTGATAGTTTGTTGGCATGTTGTGGATCCATAGTAGTCATGTGTGCATTGGTTCAATGGTCGGTATCAACCATAGTCATAGGCAGACCTGTTTTACCTAGGTTGGGGAAGTGAGATGTGACTTGCTCGAGGGCGAGCAAAGGTTCAAGTGTGGGGTGGTGATGTTTGGCATTTTATGCCTATATTTCCTTAATATTTCCTTACGTTTGAATACTTTATTCGCTCGTTTTATGGTTTATGAATGTGGTTTTGCACTAATTTTATGTCGTGTGTATGTAGGTTGTTGTGCAGTGCAATTGGAGCTTTTAAGAGCATGATTGAGCAAGAAAAGATTGGATTTTGATTGAGGATTGGATCGAGCACACGAAGGCACAACACGAAGCGAGCAAAAGAGCAAGAAAACACGAAAATACCCTAGCGCTACAGGGGGCGCGCCGCGCCAGCCAAAGCGCCCAGCTTCTGGCGCGTTTGGCTGCGCGCCACGCCCAAAAGCGTGATGGTTTCGACGCTACTGGTTGTCTGGGCGCGTTCCGAGGCGCGGGGCGCCCGTTATAGCGCCCCGTGTGCGGTTTTTCACTTCCTATTTCGTCTAGGATTGGGTCTAACTTATTACTAGGTGTTTGTAAACACCATAAATAGTCTTTTACTTAGTTTTTGAAAGGAGTTCAGACCTTTGGAGCAAGTTTTGGAGGAGAGGGGAGGAGCCCTAGATGTCTTCTACACAAGTTCTTTCTCTCTTTCTCTTATTCTTCTCTTTAATTCTATAGTTTGCTCGTTCTAGGGTTAGAGTAAATACATGAAGGTTGATGTTTGAAAGTTGATTTCTATATATTGATTTACCATTATGGATTGTTTATTCTTTCTTGATCATAATTGTTTGATTATTGAGGCCTGATAATTGAACACTATCTATGGTTTTTAGATTGAACTCGAAAGAGGGAATTTAATTACGCAATAAGAAAGAATAGAACTAGTTTGTGAACCCGGGCATCGGGGAACCAATTTGTTAGTAGGATAGACATATACTTGCTCGCCTAGTTTAACTCATTACAGAATTCGTTAATGCGTGCACGTGATTCAACCCATAGACATATAGGGATTGGAGTAGCCTGCATAGACCGTGAAGAATCGAAAGGTTTTCATGGGTACATTTAACCTGTAGTTAGCAATCTAGGAAATCAAGAAGTAGAATCAACTGGAAAACTCAACTGGATTGTTCGTAACTCTGACCCGGGACCGTCATCTTTTATTGATAACAACGTAGAATTTGCTCTGTTACTTGATTTCAATTACTTGTTTTTATTATTGCATTTAGTTAGTAAAAATCTCAACTATTGGAAAAAGATCCCTGAATAGTTATATAAATTGTTTGCTAGAATTCAGTCTGAATAGTCCTCGTGGGAACGATACTCGATTTATCACTTTATTACTTGTCGACCACGTATACTTACGTGTGCGTTATATGTACTTGTGTTTGTACATCAACTTTTTCCACTTAACCATATATTCTCACTAAATTAAATCATCAACCATGATAAGTTGGCATGAACAAAAAAAACTTCTTGTCTCAAATTATTGATGGAAAGTGAAATGCAAGCATACAATAATTTGTGGGTAAAACAAATCCCTATTATCATAATTTGTTGTGTTTACTTAATGATATTATAGTGTGATTTGAACTTTGAAGTACAATTTTATTGTTTTTTAAGTCATAAATGGATATATTAATTGGAAATCATTTGTGTCTTATTTCTTCAACTTGCCCTATTAAAGATAAGTTCCCCTTAAAGCACAAATCAGATGAACTCTGGTACCATGTGCATTAACCCTTTTTGAATAACTTAAGTACAATGTTTATTGCTTCAGATAATTATTGATTCTTGAGGATTTATCAAATCATCTTCTGAGGAATAAATAATTTTATAACCTCAACCGTATTAGGAAAAGTTCCGTTCTTCGTTTGGTCGATTCATTACTGCTGGTGCGCAACTTCTCCAACACCGACTGATCAAAATATGATACCTATCTATCATGCTAATCGACTTTAATTCGATTGTATATAATCTGTTTATCTATGAAAGAAATATTGAAGAAATTCATACAATTAACCTCAAACCAACCAAACCAATCGAATGGTCATGAGTCATCCCTACTTAAAATTATGTGACCATAATAAGTTTACATTAAAGATAGTAAGTGCATCCGCCACCCTTTAAATTATTGCTCTGTCTTTGGAGTAGTAAGATTTGTGCCTTGCCTGTGTTTGCAGGTGAAGAGGGAGAAAATAAAACTGGGACCCAAAAATCATATGAAACTGCTGGTAAAGGTAGGTCCCAAATTTCTCACTTAGACTTTGTACTGATCAGATCTTGCCTCCTGCCGACGAAAACAGAACAAGAAAACCGTGAAATTTATTAGGAACTTGCAAACCTTAAAAAGGCTCAAAGGCTCTTCTGTTCTTCATTTTTTGTTTATTGTAAACATAATTTTACCCGTAATTGGCGTGGCTCTCATCTCTGTACGCTCCTTTCCTTTTCACCCATATCTTTGTTGTTCAAGTGTTTCATTTATGTTTTTCTCTTTCTTTTTCTCAAGCTAGCAACAGTGCTTGCTTGAGTTTTGACCAATTATAGCTCTGGAACATGCATGATTTTTATGTCACTGACATTTTTCTAGTGGTCTAGAAGATTACGAATACAAAATCTTGCTACATATTGATAAAAGAAGTCATTGGGAATAGTCGTCATTACAATAATAGCTTAAACCGGTACCGTATGCATGAATTTTTATAATCGTTAACAAACAAAATATTCATTATAACAATTTATATATACTTTACTTTTTCTTTTTTACATATGAAGTGACTTTGGCCATTGGTCTTATTTTACTAGAGTTCAATTTTGACCAGCTCAATTTAAAATTAAAATAAAAAGCTCAAAGACCGCAAAAATGTATATATACTGTGGTGGATCAAACTTGGGACCTTTGTTTTGTGTGCGCGCGCGCGGAAATAGTTTGTAAAAACTTTGGATGTTGAAAAGTACGTTTCTCGCCATACGTGAAGTAACAAAGCCCAAATCCAAGCATAACATTGAGATGTAATTTGGTCAAAAAAGTACTTATACATTAAAGCAAAAGTAGAAAAACTATTCAAGAGAAAGGAGGATCCTTATTTTGATATACAGGAACTCAGGAAGTGAATAGAAAAAGTACCTACTTCTATAAAGTCGCGACTTTTAGATGGATAACTGGTCAGAAAATTAAATTACTTCTTTATACAGACATCCGAATTACTTCTCTGGCTAACAAAATAAGAAGACATGCTATATTATTATTGTTATATTGGTAAGGCATTTTTCCATTAGTTTGACTAGTTGGCCATACCGGAATATAATTTCAAGAGAGGCATAAAAGGTGCGTGGACAACGGCCAATTTTCGGGGCATAATTCTTACTGCACATGCCGTGATTGTTTCTGTACAAAGCCTAACGGCCCTAACCTTGATTAGTTACTATTAGTACTTTTAATTAATACTATAACATAAGAAGAAACAGATGGAAATATGAGCATCGAATATCCAGTATCGTACTTCTAGTGTCAAAATACTCATATTATGTCAACTGTCAAGAAGGGTTCATTTCTTGCCACGAAGCATGAGTTTAATTCATATGCAGGCTGGCATCTTGTCAGGTCACGAAACGTCATTCAAAGCCAAAGTGGCATAAATAGGACCCACACGCTTCCAAGTTCTCAAAACATTCTCTTACCCGTTAACAATACGCTCTTTATTTGACTAAGCAAAATATTTTATAACGACAGAAAATATTTTCAAATTTGAGTTTTCGATTATATCAAAGAACTTGTGTGATTATAAAATTGTATTCCTTTAATAAACATCAATGAGGAGTTTCAATTTTAGAGCAACCTTACTTTGAAATATAAAGAGTGACATTTTCTAAAACGGATTAGAAGAAAATGGTTTCAATAAAATGTAGAGAAAATAAAAGACTATGCCTTCCCGTGTACATCGAGTCTCGTTTATAGAAGTAGTAAATAAACTTACAATGTGACAGTACTTGAAGTAGGATACATCTGTAGATATCAAAGTCGATATGATCATTCCTTATTAAGTTTGGACGAAACAATAAATTGGAGATAAATTGGAATGATTGAACATTTTGAGCCAATAAATTTAAATTCATTTCACTGTCAAAGTTATGCGAATTTATCCATTCAAATCCAACTACATTTGAACTAGGACATAAGTTTCATCCAAGGCATATATATGTGGTTCAAACCTAAAGGTTAATTAGAGTTACTTGGATGCTAAACAACAATAACATACCCAGTAATATTATACAAGTGGATTTGTTTACCTTATGTATTCTTTAATTTTTATGTCAGTGTTTTTCTATATCAGCATCTGCATCTTATTATTTTCATATATATATTTTTAAAATATTTTTCTTTAACCGAGGGTCTATCAAAAATAACAGTCTCTCCACTTTGATGTTGGTAAAGTCTACGTACATCTTAACCTTCCTACTCTACATCAAACTCTAAATTATATTTATATTAAAAGTGGTAAAACTAGCTGGTTACCCTAATTAGTGTAAGTTTCTCTATTTAAATATAAATGTAATTAATGTATTGGTATTTTATGCTTATATTGACTCTTTTTAGACTAGATTTTTATGTCTTTTTGCCTTGTTATACGCGCAAATCTTATGTATATCTTCATGTTACATGTATTGTTTGTTATTCATTGTTACAAAGCCAAAAGGAATAAAGAAGGAACAAAATAAAAGAAAATTCGCTACAAATTGAAGACATGGAGATAAGGCGGAAGCAGAACAGGATCGGCCCCCGCCGAATAAAAGGTTGAATGGAAGAGTCATCCGCCGGAGAGATGAGAGTTCAAGAGCTGAAGATGAGCCACAAAATTGAAAAGGCGGCCGCCACATCATGGGCTGAAAGCAATTGGCGAAACCGCAGAGTCATCGGCTGCCTGCCAGTATTCACAGTGGGCTCAGCAGATAGGCAATGAAAGCTACACATTCCGCTGACCGATGGGTATCCACCGAACCTGAAAGGCAGAAGACAAGAAGGAAGTTAGAAACTCAGCATTAGGCGACCGCCGAATGTAACTGGCCTGAGCCAAATGATCGGCTGAATGTTGAAAACATACTGAAATGAAAAACTTGTAATTAGCTTTTTGGCTTTCAAACCCACAACTACAAATTGACCATTAGGCCTCCAAGGCAAAGTATCTTTAATTCCATCTTTCTTTTGAATATTTTGTAAACTTGGAAGGCAAGCAAGGGTTTTAACAATAATTTTTGTAAGGATTTCACTCTTCCATTAATATCATTATATGATTCTTCCCATTTCATTCCATACTATGATTTTGTTGAACCCTAGTATGAGTAGCTAAACTCATACTAAGGGTTTATCTATGGTACTTGATTATTTTAGCTTAAACACTTGTTTTAATCTTACAAAATCTATGGGTCAATGTTAATCTAGTTTCTATTTTTCTTAGAATGAAAAAGGTTTAATGTGAGCCTTCACTTGACCAAACCTCGCTTTGCTTTCTTCACCTTAACAGGGGTTGAAGGCATATGTTTATAGAAACTAGCGAGAATTTGAGTTCACGAGCCTACCCCATCTAAAGGGAACGACCAAAAAGAGTTGTTTTCGCTCTGATCGTTGAACTAGGGTTTTAAGCGCCTTGTTATTGACCCTAATAGGCTTAACTTGGTCAACCCTCTCTACACCTAACAGTTTTAGAGCGTTAAATGTGAAGGTCCGACCATTAATCATTACCTATGGAAATTGTATGATTAGACTAATGTTTATGTTATTAGAGTCTTGTTTGAGCAGGTAAACTCCTTGCTTTCTCTACTTGTTTACGACCTATTTATTTGTGTTGTTTTCACATATTAGCTTAGGTGATAGCTTTATTTTTAGTGTTAAACAATATCCATTTTTACATTTATTCACTTTAGTATAGAACACATGCTAGCTCCTCGTGAAAGTCGACCCCGACTCTTTCGGGTACTATATATTTGATGATCGCCCCTCACCTACTGAGGTGTAGGTTGAACGTGGATCAGTAATATAATCTACAATTTAAGTAACACAAGGTACAATAACTCTATAATACATTAGTTTTGATACATCCCCTCAATCGATACAGACTTGCATGTAAAGATTATCTTTTAGAAATTTAAACATGTGATAAGCAAGACCTTTGTTTAGAATATCTACAAGCTGGCCATCAGATGGTAAGTAATGTAGCAAAATAGAGCTAGAAGCAACTTGTTTATAGACAAAATGAAAGCTGACAACTAAATAGTTTCTCCGCGAATGGTAGATGAGATTCATAGTCAAATACAAGGCATTAATGTTGGCACAGTAAATAAGAGGAGGATCAGGAAGAACTATGTGGGAAATCATGAATAAATTGTTGAACCCAACGAATATCAGCAGCGGTATGCGTCATATCTCGGTATTCAGCCTCTATACTTGAAGAGGACACTATCCTGCTATTTAGAAGATTAAGAGATGAGATTATCATAAAAAAATAGAAGAGAGTTGGAAGTAGAGCGATAAGTATCAGCCCAACCAGCCCAACCAACATCAGAATAAGCAATTAAGAAAAAAATTTATAAAGCACGAAGTAAAAGCCCGAATTACAATAATGTACCACTAGACTGGGACACATGCAAAGAGCCTATTGGGTGGCACTCCTTGGAAGACCTTGGGTAGGCAAAGACTAAGAAACAGAGCATCACTATATAAATCACTACGAGTGGGGCACATGTAAAGATTGAGGTGTAGGAACGAGAAAGGGCACTAGGTTGAGCCAAAGATGCTCTAGTAGTCTGGAGTAAGGATGGAGGTAGGGAAGTGCCATAGGATAAGGAAGAAAAATAAAGAAGAAATGGATGAAGGTGTATGATAGCATATGGGAAATTATATTCCACGAAGCGAATGGATCGACTTGTGTAAACACGTCAGAAGACCTACGGCAGAAGAAACGTTATGTAAGGGAATTAGAAGCAAGTAAGATACTCATCGTGTCGCTTCGCTGTCCAGCTATTTTTAGAGACGGCGAATCTCTATGTTCTGTCTGGGCAAGAGCACTGATTAATGATGGCTTGGACCCAGTCCCACAGATCTGACATGGGTTCAACGAGCACTTTGTTGGCTGTCAATGAATATATAAACATCAGATGAAGTAACTGGAAGGAAAAAGAGCAAGAAATAAGGAGAAATAATTACTTACGTTTAAGGTTTCATCTTTCTAGAAACCCGGGTTCAGCCGTGACTCGGGGTAGTAGGAATCGCGACATAGCGGCTGGCCCATCTACGGTCCCTGATGTCCTCACTGTTCAGAAGCAAGGCATATTGACCACGGTTACCCAACGTCATGATTTCGGCTTTGTGAAATTTAGGATAATAAGAGAATTCAAATGCTTGAAAATAAAGGGTAAGCATGCTTCTCTACAGAGATAGTCAATGCATCCGACAACCCTTCAAACAATAGGCCCTAGTTACTCCAAGAAGACATTGTATGAGCGACAAAATTCATCTATCACATTGTGCAGCAGAAAGGTAAACCCTACCCTGAACTGGTATGTGTAGATAAAAGATTGCCCGGAATATGGTCCGAGATCGTGATAGCTGGGTCCGGGATGGTAACTTGAAGGCTTTCCTCCCATCCTCAATCAATTTAGAGTTGATGAAGGTAGGCTTCCATGATTAGAGAAGGAGTAGAGTTGGCGGCCTCATTCCTTTTCTTGGCTTGTTATTGAGTGGTCTGGGAACGAATAACAAAATACTTTGAGGTGTCAAAGGAGGAAAGGATGATATCTGAGGGTTCAACCTTCTCATTGTCAGCAATTTTCTTTTTTTGCCTTTCACTTTCTCTTCTCCACCATCATCATCATTTTAGTCTTCCTTCTCATCTATTTCCTCAGATTCACCATATGAGCTAGTGGATTATCCGCTCATTCTCTTTAATTGAGGAAACTTAGAGATGGTTTCCGCATTAGAAGTTGATCGAACGACGCTCAGTGGCATTGGAAAATTGCTAGGGCTACTACTGGCAGTTGTCGTGGCGGTATCCATGGCATCGCCGCCAGAATTGGTTGAATTTTGGGCAGAAAATTCTTGAAGACATTTTTTATGAAGATTTAAGGTGTTTGAAATTATTGAAATATCACAAAGTTGATTAAGGAATCTCAAAGACTTGCTAGAAAAGTTAGATCGCAACAGTATCAATGGAAGGGAAAAATAAAGATATGAAATGGCTCACGCAAACATAATATATAGTGTAAGAGTCATAATGACCTCGGGAGTCGGCGATGACGTCATGGACACTCTACAAGTGCCACGTGGAGTGGATAAGAAATCGAAGTGACAACCACATCTTTTGAAATACAAGGTTCATGCACTGCCACATTATCTTTCCCCTGTTTTCATTCCACTCACCGAGCACTCTGACAGTCACTCGAGAAGTGGGAGGACTATATGTTTGGTAAAGTTATGACACGGACATGTGGCAATCAGAACATGAAACTCAGAAGGTTGATCACAGAGAGTCTTGCCACGAGAGCGCCAGAGATATGATTCGAAGCTGCACCGCCCAAGGAGAGTAAAGCCTAGGGTGTTCGAGTCAGGCAATTCGGACAGTCTGTAATTGAAAATGCCCCACAATCTGGCATCAATTCTGGCACTAAATCAAGAGTCTCCTACGATCAGATAGTGAGAGACGTATGTGACACCCTCGCCAAGTCATCACGCCACATGGGCGCGACATGGCGCACGAATGGCGCCAACATAGCCAAAGGGAGTGGAATACTCTAGAATTATGTGGGTAGTTCCTATGGAATATGGAATACTCTAGAATTATGTGGGTAGTTCCTATGGAATAACCTAGAACCTCTTGAATGTGTAAAGAAAGGCATGGAAGATTCTAGGTCCATAGAATTTTCTAGAGTAGGTCCTTAAGTGTAAATAGTAGGGACTTGTATACAATTTTTATTTACACGTTAGCCCCCCATGAGAAGTATAAATAGGGGAGGCATTCATTTGTAAAGGCATCAAGAAAAGTTTGAGTGAATACAATACTTCCTTTGGCAAATCTCTCTAAGTCTTTCTTTGTTTCATTCTCTTAGCGATCTTGTTGAGTTGAAGGCTTACTTGAGTTTGCTACTTTGTAGACAAACCGTCAAGTGCCGCACGGAGTGCTACTTTGAAAGTTAGGCCGTGACAATGTGGTATCAGAGCGAGGTTACTTCTAAGGGAATGGCACACAACGGAGAAGACATCACTGCTAGCACCCTTACCAACGTCCAGGATGCTGCCGGGAAGAAGAACAAGAAGAAGAGGAATGCTAGGAAGGGTGACGAGGTGCTGCCCGAAGCCCCTCGAAGTGAAGGTCATACCACCCAACCATCGGCTACGGAGGTGAGCGACGATGAGGAAGACCTCACCCCTGGCTGTGAGTGGGTTAAGAAGGTGGAAGAGGCGACATTGATTGTGGAAGCCCATGGCCAACGCATGTCGAGGATCGAAGGCAAGCTGGAGACCCTTGAGAACCATTCCTTGTCCGAGTTCGACGCCATTCAGGACAAGTTTGGGGAACGCGAGCAAGCCGAGTTGGAGATGAAGGAAACCGTTAACACCTTGGAGTGCAGGCTCATGGAGGCATTGAGCACCATTGAGGCGATGAAGGCCAAGATCGAAGCACTCGAGGAGGAAGTTAACGCTGGAGCGGCCGTGTCATCCGGCGCTAACAAGGAGGGGAAGATCGAGATTCCTAAGCCACCTGTGTTCAAGGGAGTTCGTGACGCGCAAGAGGTTGACAACTTCCTATGGCACATGGAGAACTACTTCAAGCATGGAAACGTGAGGACCGAGGAGAAGAAGATTGCTGCCGCTATCCCATACCTCTCGGAGAAAGCCATGCTTTGGTGGAGAAGGAAGGAGGCCGACATGAAGAAAGGCTCATGCACCATTGACACATGGGAGCAGTTCAAGACCGAGTTCAAGAGGGCCTTCTTCCCTAACAATGTCATATATGAGGCAAGGTGCAAGCTGAGGGAGCTGAAGCAGACGGGGAGCATCAGTGCCTATATAGAGAAGTTCCAGACGCTCATGCTTCAAATCCCAAACCTTACCGATGAAGACTTGCTATTCCACTTCATGGACGGATTGCAAGGCTGGGCTAGGAAGGAGCTGCAACGTCGGCAAGTCACTACCATTGATGAAGCTATCGTCGAGGCCGACGCTTTGACGGATGACAAGTATGACAAGAACAAGGGCAAAGATTCGAAGGGTAATCAGGCCAAAGGTGGGGGAGATCGTGGCAAAGGCAAAGAGAAGCAGCAACATTCCAAGACAAACGATGCTCACAAGTCCGATGGCAAGAAATCTGGGCGTCAAGATTATGCCGAGAAGAAGGCGCAGGCCGAGAAGAAAGGAAGTGGATGCTACGTGTGCGGGGGACCTCATGGTTTCGCAAAGTGTCCTGAGTTGAAGACCCTTGGTGCCATGATACGTGAGAAGAAAGAACGGGAGGCACAGGATCCAGAGACTAGCACGGGCACGACGCAGCTAGGCATGATTGGACTATGTGCTGCTGTCACTGAGAAAGCCAGCAAACCAGAGGAGAACGGCACGCAGTACGTGGACATCACCATCAACAACAAGCCTACCCGCGCCATGGTTGACACTGGAGCTCAAGCCAATTTCATGACCGAGGCCGCATCAAAGAGACTTGGATTGAAGCTGAGCCCAACCGATACCCGGCTCAAGACCGTCAATGCCCCAGTAATACCAGTACGAGGCATAGCCAACGGGGTTAGTGTTGCCTTGGGCAGTTGGAAGGGCAAGACTAACTTCACTGTGGCGCCCCTGGACATATTCGACATCATCCTTGGGCAAGAGTTCTTCAGACAGTGCCACACCATGATCGATCCTTACTTGCAGCGACTCTTGGTTGTGGAACGAGAAGGGTCATGCATGGTGCCTATGACTACGATGCCCCAAGGACAGAGTCATGCACACTTGTCAGCCATGCAGCTTGTCAAAGGATTGAAGAAGGGCGAGCCGACGTTCATGGCAACCATTGCAAGCTTGAGTGAAGACAATGTTGCCGTAGAGACCTTGCCACCATGCATAGAGAAGGTGCTCGAGGAGAATAAGGACGTGATGCCCGAAGAGTTGCCGAAGCACTTACCACCTAGGCGGGAGGTAGATCATAAGATCGAGTTGGAGCCTGGAGCTAAGCCACCTGCCTATGCCCCATACCGTATGGCACCACCCGAGTTAGAGGAGCTACGCAAGCAGTTGAAGGAGTTGCTCGATGCCGGCCACATTCGTCCGTCAAAAGCACCCTATGGCGCGCCGGTCCTATTCCAAAAGAAGAAGGATGGTTCGTTGAGGCTATGCATTGACTACCGCGCGCTCAACAAGGTAACCGTCAAGAACAAGTACCCCATCCCTCTCATTGCCGATTTGTTCGATAGGCTTGGACAAGCAAAGTACTTCACCAAAGTGGATCTACGGAAGGGCTACTACCAAGTTCGCATTGCGGAAGGGGATGAGCCGAAGACCGCGTGTGTGACAAGGTATGGAGCTTTCGAGTGGTTGGTGATGCCCTTCGGCTTAACCAACGCACCCGCTACCTTTTGCACACTTATGAACAAGATTTTCCACCCCTACCTTGATCAATTCGTGGTAGTCTACTTGGACGATATAGTCATATATAGCCACACTTTGGAGGAGCATGTGGAACATTTGAAGATAGTTTTCCAAGTCTTGCGGGAGAACGAGCTATTCATCAAGAGGGAGAAGTGCGAGTTTGCTCAATCAAAGGTGCACTTCTTGGGGCATGTCATTAGCAATGGAGAGTTGCGGATGGACGAGGCCAAGGTCCGTGCCATACAAGAATGGGAGCCGCCGACCAAGGTAACGGAGTTGAGATCTTTCCTTGGTCTTGTTAACTACTATCGACGCTTCATAGGTGGATACTCCGCTAAGGCCGCACCCTTGACGGAGTTACTAAAGAAGAACAAGCAGTGGGTTTGGTCAGAGCTATGTCAAAAGGCGTTTGAGGGTCTTAAGAGAGCCGTGACGGAGGAGCCGGTTCTAGCATTGCCCGACTTCACCAAGACGTTCGAGGTGCACACGGATGCGTCCGAATTTGCTATTGGAGGTGTGTTGATGCAAGACAAACACCCCATAGCCTTCGAGAGCCGCAAGCTGAATGAGACAGAGCGGCGCTACACTGTACAGGAGAAAGAGATGACGGCCATTGTGCATTGCCTACGCATTTGGCGCCACTACTTGCTTGGATCAAAGTTCGTGGTCAAGACCGATAATGTGGCTACTAGCTACTTCCAGTCACAGAAGAAGCTCACACCAAAGCAAGCTAGATGGCAAGATTTCCTGGCTGAGTTTGATTATGTGCTTGAGTACAAGCCCGGCAAAGGCAATGTTGTGGCCGATGCCTTAAGTCGTAAAGCCGAACTTGCTGCCATCACTTCAGCAAGTTTTGCCATCCGAGATGCCATAAAGGAGGGTATGCAGCATGATCCAGTCGCTAAGCAGCTTTTGGAGCTAGCCACTCAGGGCAAGACGAGGCGCTTTTGGGTCGAAGATAGCTTATTGCTCACCACAGGACGGAGGGTCTATGTGCCTAAGTATGAGAACCTTAGGCGGCGCATTGTGAAGGAGAGCCATGACACATTATGGGCCGGTCATCCAGGCCAACGCCGCACCAGGGCCTTGGTTGAATCGGTATATTATTGGCCGCGCATGAGAGACGATATTGAGGCATACGTGCAGACTTGTCTTATGTGCCAACAAGACAAGGTGGAGCAGCGGTCACCCGGAGGACTATTGGAGCCACTACCTGTTGCGGAGCGTCCGTGGGAGAGCGTCACCATGGACTTCATCACTTGCTTGCCGAAATCTGACGGATATGGTACTATCATGGTCGTAGTGGACAGATTTTCTAAGTATGCTACCTTCATGCCCGCCTCAGCTAGTTGCACTGCTAAGGAAGCCGCCAAGTTGTTCTTTAAGAATGTTGTGAAGTATTGGGGCTTGCCGAGGCATATCATCAGTGACCGAGACCCTCGCTTCAGTGGGAACTTTTGGAAGGAGTTGTTCGAGATGCTTGGCACGGAGTTGCATTTCTCTACCAGTTTCCACCCACAGACGGACGGCCAGACGGAACGAGTCAATGCGCTACTTGAGTGCTACTTGAGACACTTCGTGAGCGCACATCAAAAGGATTGGGCGAGGCTCTTGGATGTAGCCCAATTCTCATATAACTTGCAGCGGAGCGAGTCCACAGGGAAGACACCGTTCGAGCTAGCCACCGGCCAACAACCTCAAACTCCTCATTCTTTACCGGCCGCGTTCGAGGGCAAGAGTTTGGGAGCATATCACATGGCTAAGGGCTTTGGAGAGCAGCTTGACACCGCTAAGTCTTACTTGGACAAGGCGTCCCGGAAGATGAAAAAATTTGCCGACCGTAAGAGGCGTCCCATGGAGTACCAAGTTGGGGACATGGTCTTAGTCAAGTTCAACCCGAGACAGTTCAAGGCACTACGAGGCATGCACCCGAATTTAGTGCGCAAGTATGAAGGGCCGTTCGAGATCATCGCTAAGGTGGGCAAAGTTTCTTACAAGTTGGACTTGCCTGCCCACTTGAAGATTCATCCAGTCTTCCATGCTAGCGTGTTGAAGCCGTACCATGAAGACAAGGAAGACCCGAGTCGGGGCCAGACGACTCGCGCACCTATCACCGTCACTGCCTCGCAAGATCGTGACATTGAAGCCATCATTGACTATGAGGCCAGAGGCAAGAAGGGTCAGAAGCCGACAGCCATGTTCCTTGTGCATTGGAAGGGACAATCTCCGGAGGAGGCTACGTGGGAACGATACCAAGACTTGTGGCAATTCAAGGATAAGTGCCACGAGTATATGCAGCAGCATTGCGCCGCGGTCGTCGCAACATCAGGTGGGGGAGAGTGTGACACCCTCGCCAAGTCATCACGCCACATGGGCGCGACATGGCGCACGAATGGCGCCAACATAGCCAAAGGGAGTGGAATACTCTAGAATTATGTGGGTAGTTCCTATGGAATATGGAATACTCTAGAATTATGTGGGTAGTTCCTATGGAATAACCTAGAACCTCTTGAATGTGTAAAGAAAGGCATGGAAGATTCTAGGTCCATAGAATTTTCTAGAGTAGGTCCTTAAGTGTAAATAGTAGGGACTTGTATACAATTTTTATTTACACGTTAGCCCCCCATGAGAAGTATAAATAGGGGAGGCATTCATTTGTAAAGGCATCAAGAAAAGTTTGAGTGAATACAATACTTCCTTTGGCAAATCTCTCTAAGTCTTTCTTTGTTTCATTCTCTTAGCGATCTTGTTGAGTTGAAGGCTTACTTGAGTTTGCTACTTTGTAGACAAACCGTCAAGTGCCGCACGGAGTGCTACTTTGAAAGTTAGGCCGTGACACGTATCTCCTTAAGTGTTGGGAGTCGTTACCTTCATTGTATTATAAATACTACTTCTTGTATCGATGAAATTCATTAAAAAATATATGCCTAAACGCTGTCCAATTATATTCTCAACATATCAATAAAATCACTTACTGCTTTTGTTACTTTATGGTTATTGTTTTCGTCTCAACGTTCGATTATTACAACTTTAATACAACAAATTGCTTGTAACCCTTTTACAAATTCAATTGTATTCTAAATTCATCGATTTAGAGGCATACAGGGCGTAAGGCTGGACATTTACTTTTTATGGGGCGAGAAATCCTGAGACATTGAGCGTAAGCTTCATGATTTTTATTTTTCTAATATTTTAATTAACAAAATAGCATAGTGACCCTAGTTTGGAGGATCCGACTTACCAAACAATATCTTTGAATGATCCGGACAACATAGATACAAATAACTATAAGGTCTTGACTATCAAACATTAAATTTTCACAATATGTTTAAAATGGAAAGTGAATAGCCAATACAAATTATTGCTAGTATAACTTAAAACATTATTTCTTCTAATAATTTTGAGAGATAAAAATAAGACATAAACATTAATAATAAGTGATAACATAAAACTCGGTTATACATTTTTAGATTAAATGTACAAATAATATTTATCCTTATGATAGTTTCAGTTATAATACATACAATATTATCACTCAACTCTTGTAGATGAACATAACTTGTATCATTGCAAATGCCTAGCCCCCAAAACGAGTCTTGAGGCTTCCATAAAATAAAAACGTTTTAAAACAGAAATTGTGAATGGCACTACTCTAAACCGAATCGGGTAATTGAGGAAGTCAAAAAAGATAACGAAGCTCGAGAATGCAAAGAATAGGGAACGCACGATTGCGCAGACGCCGTTTCACTCCGTTTTCGCGAAAACGTTACTCCTAAAGTGGAGTACTTCATTAATTAGCCTCGCACAAGAGTCTACCATCCCCTCATAATAGTTTCAAAGGAGCAGATTAAACCTACTCCTACATGCACTAGCAAACAAATCCCACTCTACTTTTGAGTTGTGTATTAAATCCCTGTCCTCACCCCCACCCAAAAAAAAAAAAAAAAAAACTAAAAACATGCACAATAATACACACACATCAACCGCCGGACGCCCGACTACCCTTTAACCCATTAGCCTTTGTTAATCACATTAACATTATCATTATCATTAGTACTACTAACTATCCAAGTTACACAAACTCTTTAAAAATATCATCCAATTCCTATCGAATTCTCCATAAATTATCACTTACATAAGGTTCAACACATGCTTAAATTTTTTTTGAAGAGTTCGTGAAACATAACTATCACTCTCTAGACCCATTTTTTTTCCAAATGAAAACAAAAATTTATTTTGACAGAATGTGAGCATTATAGCATGTAAATGGCTGTATTAAGTTTCCTGTTTTAAAACGCAATAATCATTCTTCATTATTGACTAAATTATGCATGACTAATCATTTCAAACCCCTAATAATTTGGCAGCATTACAAATATTTTGAATGGTAAGAGCCATGAGGAAATGAAAAAGAATTTAAAGTCACCACCCCTAATTGGAGAGAGAAAAATATTGTGAAAAAACAAAAGAAGGAAAAGAGGTATAGCAGCTGTGAGAGAAAGTGAGAGAATCTGGTGGGCTTTGAGCTGTGATTTAGCTGTCTTTATTTTATTTTTTTCAAAAAATATTTTGGAAAGAATTTCTAAAATAGTTTTCTCTTTCTTCTCTCTTTCCTAATTCACATACTCCCAAAACACTCAAAATAAAACCCCTTCACTTCTATCTTCATTCCCTTCAGCTCCTTTCCTCCTTTCTCTCTCCTAAAAAATCTCCCACTTTCCTGTTTTCTTCTTCTTCATTTCTTTCTAACCACATTCTTGAACTGTGTTTACAAAATAACCACACAAAAAAAACTCATTGTTGGTTTTCAGATGTCTCAAGTGAGATGAAGGAGAAAACACCAACTTCCTGTTTACATTTTCTCCTTTATCTCCTTCCATTGTTCTTCTTCATTTCATATGTTTCTTGCACTTATGACTTCAAAGTTTCACAAAATGGCCCATTAACTGATACTGAAGCTCATTACATAAAACAACGTCAGTTACTTTACTACCGTGATGAGTTCAGTGAAAGTGAAAAAGTCAATGTTGACCCAACACTTGTATTCGAAAACAACAGGATCCGTAATGCATACATTGCATTACAAGCTTGGAAACAAGCTATTATTTCAGATCCTTTTAATTTAACTGTTGATTGGGTTGGATCTGATGTGTGCAGCTACACTGGTGTCTTCTGTGCACCCGCACTTGATAACCCAAAAATCCGTACAGTTGCGGGCATTGATTTAAACCATGGTGATATAGCTGGTTACCTGCCTGAACAACTTGGGTTACTGACAGATCTAGGAATTTTCCACATTAACTCTAACCGTTTTTGTGGTACCATTCCTAGGAAGTTCCGAAACTTGAAAGTGTTGTTTGAATTGGATTTGAGTAATAATAGGTTTGCTGGCAAGTTTCCTTATGTTGTCTTAAGTTTACCTAAGTTAATATTTTTGGATATTCGGTTTAATGAGTTTGAAGGTACTGTGCCGAAAGAGTTATTTGACAAACCATTGGACGCTATTTTTATAAACCATAACAGGTTTCATTTTGAATTACCAGATAATTTTGGTAATTCTCCGGTATCTGTTATTGTTTTGGCTAATAATAGGTTCCATGGGTGTCTACCAGCAAGTATTGGGAACATGAGTAATTTAAATGAGGCTATTTTTATGAACAATGGGCTTAGGTCTTGTTTGCCTACGGAGATTGGGTTGTTGAAGAATTTAACGGTGTTTGATGTGAGCTTTAACCAGTTTATGGGCCCGATACCGGAGAGTTTTGGTGGTTTAGTGAATTTGGAGCAGCTCAATGTGGCTCATAATATGCTTTCGGGGTCGATTCCTCAGAGTATTTGTAAGCTTCCTAGGCTTCAGAATTTTACTTATTCTTATAACTTCTTTACTGGTGAACCACCGGCTTGTTTGGCTTTGCCCGAAAATGATGATCGTAAGAATTGTTTGGCTAATAGGCCTGCTCAGCGCTCTGCTGCCCAGTGCAGTGCTTTTGGTTCTAAGAGAATTCATTGTAGTGCTTTTAAATGTCATAGATTTGTTCCTAGTTTCCCCCCTTCTCCTCCTATGCTTTCACCTCCTTTGCCTGCCCCTCCTCCCCCAGTTGTGCTCCCTGTTTCTCCTCCACCCCCTGTTTTGTCTCCACCGCCACCGGTTTTGTCTCCTCCACCGCCTGTTTTATCTCCTCCTCCACCTGTTTATACTCCTCCTTCACCATCACCACCCCCTCCTCCGGTATACTCGCCTCCTCCACCACCACCTTCACCTCCTCCGCCAGTTTTCTCACCACCTCCACCATCACCCCCACCTCCATCTCCTCCTCCACCACCCCCACCATCACCTCCTCCTCCGTCCCCGCCCCCACCATCACCACCTCCACCAGTTTACTCACCACCCCCACCCCCACCATCGCCTCCACCTCCATCTCCCCCACCACCATCACCACCTCCACCAGTTTACTCACCACCCCCGCCCCCACCATCGCCTCCGCCTCCATCTCCCCCGCCACCATCACCACCTCCACCTGTTATTTCACCACCTCCTCCATCACCTCCACCGCCATCACCATTATCTCCCTCACCTACACCACCTTATTGTGTACGCTCACCTCCTCCTCCACCACCAAATTCTCCTCCCCCTCCATCACCTACATACTCGCCTCCACCCCCTTCACCTTACTACTATAATTCACCACCACCACCTCACTCGCCGCCTCCACCACCACATTCTCCACCTCCACCGCCGGTATACATCTATTCATCACCACCTCCTCCTGTATACTATTCACCTCCCCCACCGCCTAATTCACCTCCACCTCCGTCTCCAGTGCCTTGTATAGAGCCTCCACCACCACCTCCACCTTGTATAGAACTTCCGCCACCACCACCACCCTCTCCATCCCCTCCACCTCCCTATGTTCACTTGACACCACCATCACCATCTCCCCCACCACCTTATATCTATAGTTCACCCCCTCCACCACCATCAGTTCATTACAATTCTCCCCCTCCACCATCACCGTCTCCGCCACCACCTTATATTTATAGTTCACCTCCTCCCCCACCACCTGTCCATTACAATTCTCCTCCGCCACCATCACCTCCCCCACCAGTTTACTATCACTCACCGCCTCCTCCATCGCCATCCCCTCCGCCTCCAGTGCACTACCACTCGCCACCCCCACCATCACCATCACCACCTCCCCCTGTCCCATGTGAACATCCACCCCCTCCACCAGTGTATGAAGGACCACTTCCACCAATTATAGGGGTCCCATATGCTTCTCCTCCACCTCCACCACCGCCAACACCAGTGTATGAAGGGCCTCTGCCACCAGTTATAGGAGTTTCATATGCTTCTCCTCCACCACCACCTTTCTATTGATTCTTTCTTTTATGAGAATTTTCATCTAACCCATCCTCGGAACACAAGCTACACCTATATATTGCATTAGTTGTCATTTCCTCTACTGTTTACTTGTGTCACGGGACATTTGCAAACACTCATCACCCAGATGAGAAAGAGAAGTCTACATGTAAAAGCGTCATCCTTTGCCGGGAACCTGTAATCTATATTGCTGAGTATATGAATTGGGATTGTTCAGAGAAGAAGGTGGCTAAAACAGATTCATGAGAGAAGGTAAAAGGAAAAAGCTTTCTCTCCAAAAAAATATTAATCTGAATTATTATGGATAGATTTTAGTTGTGGAGAATAAAGTTGGCAGAGAAAGAGAGTAGATTTGCAGGGAAGTGTATGTATAGAGATCATAATCTGGGCTGGAAGCCAGTTCTTGCAGTGCTTGCTGCAGCTGGTTCCGGTTTGTGGGTTTTACTGTTGTTATCTTCTTTTCTTATTTCTTCTATTTTTTTTTAATTATCACACTTTTTTTGGTTATTCCAATTTATAGTATAATGATGAACATTTTTACTTGTATTGATTCTCAGAATTCAGATCATCCCTTTCAATCTCTGATTGGTGTGTTTTGTTTTGGTTTCTTATATTCTGTTCTTGTTGGTGGTGCCTTCTTGATCTTGCAATGTGCTAATGTTGTTTTCTCTGACCATTCCCTTCAATATGTCAGCTTGTCCTTTTCAGTCTTGTGTTTTGGGTGTAGATGTGTCCAAATTGCATCCCTTTCAGTGTAGTTTGGGGAATTGGTCTTTGTATCAATGCTCTCTAGCTGGATATCCATGTGCTTTCATTATTGAGCACTGGAAACCATTACACATGGGACATTGTTTTCCAAGCTTGAATGATTCTTGGGTGGTTGTAATGCGTGTAGCACTATGGAAATCCTGATTTTAACTTGAAAACTTTTGAGTCCCTTAGAGGACACTGATAGAATTAGAACGATGCAAAGGAGATTATTATGCCTTAATCAAGAACTTTTACAAGTGTGAATTTTACTAAGACAACTAGTATTTGTGCAAGTAGATGCCTAGAGTTAGGCATGAAGATAGAGTGGAACAACTGGAAGACTATATGATCTGGAAAGAGAAAATAATGCTTCTAGGAAGTGGTGGGCGTTTAGGTCTAAAAGTTGTGCTGGCGCTGTGGAGGAAATTAAGTAAAAATCCCATATGATAGGTCCTGAATTTTCGATCGATGTTGCACGTCCCATACTTGGATCTTGTTGGGGTTTGAAAAATATGACCAAATCAAGTCTTCCTTTGATGGAGGGAGAGTTGCTAAATTCAACCCTTAATTGGATCTCTCTATAATAATTTATTATAAGTTGAAAAAGGTGAAGACAGATTCCATTCCACTTAGCATAATGGGGATTAGGAGCATGTGAGGTTGTTAGTTGAGCCACACTATGACATTATCACCTGGGAATTGTTGAATATTTGAATTCGAATTTTGCTTGCTTCAACTTCACACATTATACTCTCATTGGTAATTTCAAATTTTAGAATATAATTATCTCACATTCGCATACAGGGATTACAAACTTAAACTTGAAATAAAGTTCTCAGCTTTGAAAGATTTCACTGTTTTGTCTATCGTCACCGCAACTTTTGGTGTCGCCTTTTACTTATGTCTGGACTTAAACAGCAAAAGATTTCATGAATAGGATATTGCTTTGTGCTGTGGCCTCCATTATAGTACCTTTTAGGCATTTGGTATTTGAACCCAGGATTCTGGTATAGAATCTTTCAGCCTTAATGTTTAAGAAATGTTCATCTTATTCTACTTTTCCTAAAGTTATTTGACTCGGAAAAAGAAATTGACAATAATACCTATGTCCATTCTCAAGTTGTAACAGATCATTTACTGGAAGCTCATTTGTTTTGCAAAATAAAATTAGATCACTACTCCGGAAAGAAGGAGATGAACATGGTAACAAGAAGGAAATTGAGGGTTTAACAATCCAATCTTACACCTCTAAAATATGATTTGACAATTCTGTCGATGAGTTACCTATCAATAATCAAAATAGAAGAACACCTGACTATTTAAAAGCTTAATTTTCCTTTTTTTCCCCCCTTTTTTGTTTCGGTAGCTTTTCCACGTTTCTCGTTAGAAGAAAAGGAGGAAATTTATGAAAGATTATGATCCAAAGTCTTACAGAACTAAAGAAAATGGTGAGTATTTTTTTTTTTCTATTTGCTAACTCAATAACAATATACCCATCGATCCTACAAGCCGCAAGTAGCATCTGTGAAGAGTGGGATGTACACGGACCTTATCCCTATTTTGAGTAAGTACGGGACAATTGCCCGCAATTAGAGTTTTTTGTCTAACTTTAAGTACGCGCAATTGTCAGGTACATATGATGATGGATGCAAATACATTGTAAGGCTTGATAGGTTCTAGTGCTTGCAAGTTAGTTGCAAATTGCCGTTACTTAACAAGAAGGCAAAAAAAGAACTAAAAACAGGGGGAATGGCATTGCAACAAACATGCAAACACGTGGGATGATGTAGAAAAGTTAAGGTATAGTATGGGGTAGACCTTCAGTTTCTGGCTTTAGCTCTACCGTCTTTGGCACAACAGAGGACAATTTAGGTTGAGAACATTGAGTTGGAGCAAATATCTATTCTTGGCTGCTTACTCTATATTAGTGAAAATGGAAAAAGCTTCTTCCTATAGCCGTTGAAATCTCCCTATGCTTACTTTCTCAATGGTGAATTTAAGGCCCTACCTAGTTCAGTGCTTGGATTTATTGTTATTCCCACATCACACGTGAATCTACCACCCAATCCCTCCTATTTTAGGTCACTTTCCATTTCCTTTGAAGTCATTTTCTGGGTGTACTGCTTGTTGAATTAGATTTTCCCGCTTATTTCCAAGATTTCAGTGCTGTTCTACTAGGTTAGATATATACTTACTTATTAAGCGTAGATGTTACCCAACTTAAATAATGGTTCATTTGTACTCCATTTCTGGTAATTTCCTTTATCTGATACAGCTACCAATGTTCTTGGATGACAAAATAATTAGATGCATCTACTGGCAAGTAATGACTACTACCAAAAACCATTCCTTTTGAAAAGTTTAGAAGATCTTTTAATATTTTTTTTCATAAACTGAAAACAAAAGAGTACAATTAAAGATTCTGAACCTTTACTGTCGTGACAATGTTTTTATTATTGTTCACTTTCTTAAAATAGAATTTCATAACTGACCTTTGTCTAACTAAGCGTATAAAAGTCAAATAATAAATAAATAAAGTAAAAGAAGGGTGCATTTTAAATGATGTTTTCATAAGGTAATTAGTAAGAATACCATATTGATTGTCACGCTTAGCTTCTCGTATGATGATGGGTAGATTTCATGATTAACTCACCGTGGCATGGTATAACTACTGGAAGAATGATGTACTCGAAGAGAAATTAATGTAACTTTCTACAAGCCCTTTTCTTGATTTATTTCTCTTTTTAACACTATGTTTTCTTCTTTCTTAAAGAAAAAGTCTAATTATGAGATGAGTTTCTTTGACCGTTTATCTCTTTAATCCTATATTCTTCCTTCTTGTTATTCTGGAGCCGGTAAATTCCTGTATATATTAAAACCTAGCTACAACTCGATAGAGCCAAAATCCTCAATTGACATCTATAATAAAGTAGCCTTTTCACCAATATTTCAGATCATATGTTTGTACTCTCCCTCTCCGTCGTTTTTATAGAAAAAAAGAAAAAGGAAAAAGAGTCACAATCAAGGTATATATATATTAATTTTTTTTTTTGTTAAGAGAAGAACAAGAAAAAGGAAAAGAAGAAAAGGATTGGTTCAACTTTGTATAGTTCGATTGCAATATGGTCCAGTGGGAGAACTCAATTCCATGCAAGTGACCGCAAAAACTAAAAATTTGGATAATCTTTGTTTATAACCATTCTATTATAATCAAAGATAATGGATAATTCTTTAATGAGTGAAGGAATTTAACAAACGAAAAAGGCCAAGAAAATGTCTTAATAGTTGTCATTTTCTACACCCTTAATAACAAATCATAAGATGATGGCAAAGCATAACCAACAAATGGGTCAAGTGATGTGATTGGAAATGGGACCAAATAGACATTATACTCACATGGCTTGTTAGGGCATCCTCACATCTCATCTATCTTTCTCGGTGTTTTTATTTCAAAATACTTGTATACTTATTTTAGTATTTAAGTTGGCTGACTAAATAAATTTTCGGAAGAAATCAATAAATATTCATTTATTTGAGCCGAAATGACAGCCTGTGAGTAGGTTAAGCCTATTAATGATAAATCATAAATCTCATACCACATACTCCCTCCGTCCCAAATTAGTTGACGCTTTAGCAAGATTTATTTGTCCCAAATTAGTTGACGCTTTAGGATTTCAAGACATTTTTGATCAATTTTTTCCAACTTTACCCTTAATAATTAAAAAAATTCCCTAAAAAGGTTAATAGTCAAACATTAAATAGGAATAACATAGTAAAATATACACCCTATTTAATAATTTTCTTAATGGATGTAAAAAAGCTAAAGATGTCAACTAAAATGGGACGGAGGGAGTAGTTCTTATTCCACCCCTTCAAGTTGCAACTTAGTGGCCGTTTGGCCATATATTTGAAAAAATACTTGAAAAAAGAGTTTTAGAAGTTGGATTGAAAAATGGTATTTGGAAGTTGAAGCATACATTTCATTTGAAAAAAAGGTAGAGTTTTGTGAGAGGAGAAATTTTTTTTTTTGAAAAAACTTGAAAAAGTGCTCTAAACCACTTTTTGATTTTTAAAAAACTGTTTTTCAAAAAAAGTTGAAAAAATCACAAGATTTCATGGACAAACATGTTTTTCAAAAACTTTTTGAAAAAAAGCAAAAATTCTTTGATGGACAAACGGGTCCTTAGTAATTGTAATTTTATGTTGTACGTAGGTTCGTTCTTTTTTCACTTCTCCTTAATTCTCCTTACTTATAGGCACAGCTACTCTAAAAGAAGAGTTAATTTTTTTAGAAAAGACCACCTCCCTTCCCCCGTCACAATAGAAAAGTATTTAGACTCCGTTATTCGCATACATGCCAAAGCATAATGTACAACGCTCAAGAGACATAAACAATTCGTGTTGTTCTTTGAGCTTCAATGTTTGTATTGTGTAGAAATTATTTAAATAATGAGTTGACGTTATCAATTTTCAAGAAAAATTGTATATCCCTAAGGGCTGAATATTTCAATCAAGAACTTGGTCTAATGAGTGTTGAAAACCAAAGTATTATGGGTATATAAAATTGGAGTAGTTAGTGTGAAAGGGGGACAAAGAATGTTAATACAAATTGATAGCAAGATGCCACTTGGAGGAAGATTGCTTTCAGGTGAAGATAGGCTGGGAATAAATCATAAGAGCCAGAGAGCAGACTTTAGAGAATCATTTTCGTGATATTTTTGGCCGTCTAGCATTTTGGATCTTTAAGATTGATGCTCTATATATTACTATCTTCTTAGTTCTTAGTTTTCATCATGATTTTTACATTTATAATAAGTTTCAAGGCGACACATCATTCAGGCTCTACTTGGAATTTTTTTCTAGACTAACCTCATAATGCTAAGAATATTTTCAATCTCTTAATGATGGCCACAATTTAAAATTTCATGTAAATTTCATTAATGTTGCGAACATTGCAGCGTTACGCTGGTTCCAAAAAAAGAGTTGAATGCGTAAAGAAAGCAAATGTTACAATCTTTCCCATCTTTCTTTTTAGTGGAAATAGGCCCGTGATCTATGGGAACAGAAAAAATAATGGAGGAAATAGTATTCAATCAAGGCTGGAATCGTGCATACCATATGATATTTTTCGTGTTGGAAGTGTTCAAATTGGGGTTGGGGGGGGGGGGGGGGTGTGGTATTCTGTCCTCAAGTTTTAGCTCCTTAAGGTTTTATTAATAGTCGCAAATTATACTTTGAAAGAAAGAAAAATTGAGTGAGAGGAGAAGATGAGGTCTACCTTACCTTTTTGGATTTATATTAAACTAATTTAGCACCCGCGCGATGTGCGGAGAGTATAAAAAAATTAATTATATCAATTATGTACATCAAAATTAACTATGATGTAAATTATCATTATCAAGCCTTAAAATTCCACTATTCGATACAAACATAATTTTTAACTGATTTGGTTTATCATATCTATAATCTATCTCATAAAATTGAAAAATTTGACAACTTATTTCTATCGAATTTGCTCTAGTTCTTCTGCTAAGTTTTTTTCTTTGTTTCTTTGTTCTTTTGATCTCCTAAGATTGTACTTGTTTATTTTTTTTCGTCTCTTTTTGCTTGTAACCTTGTTGTAAAACTAATTTAGTTGTACACTTCTAGTAGAATTGCTAAATTTTCATTGCTCAAGTTTATATAAATATTGCATAGTATTATCTTTTTAATTATTTTATTTATTTCTTAAATTAATTTAAAATATAAATACCCTCGCACTATTCTTATTGTCGTTTTCATACTTATCATTGTTTTAAAGCTTGCAACACCATGTATAGATGGGAATTTTGGTGGAGAAACATTTTCGATTTTCAGTAAGACTTCGTGTTGAGCGTTATTTTACAAAAAAAAAAAAATTAGCATGTGGAATTAAGATTTATGTTCTCATCTCAAGCTGCACTTTTTTGTCTTCCAAAGTCAAAGTTTCAAATATAAATACATTATCTTCTGTTTCAAAAACTTCATCTCGTAATTCATATTCAAGTTACATGTTAAAATAGAAAGATCTATCCTTCAATTCAGATTCAAATAGTTTTAATATTTAATTCAAATCTAGATACCTTATTATCTTTCAGTTAAAAAATTTGACACTGTAATACACATTCAAAGTTTATCCATTATAACTTCAAGTTGAGGTTATAATTTTGTTACCAGAGTCCATTACCTAAATGGTCACTCAACTATTGAAAATAAATCAAGAAAGTCACTCTTCTTTGTAATGTTCCTAAATGGTCACTCAGCTTTGGATAATTAACTCAAATGGTCATTCTCACCTGAAAAGTTGCTATCTCCGATGATACATGCTGACGTGGAATTTTTTAAAAAAAATTTAAAATACAAAAAAATTTAAATTCCTGTCCCAACCCATTTAACATAATTATTTGACTCATACAAGACCCAAATAACTTAATGGGTCAACTATTAAAAAAGTCAGTTCAACTTTAATCTTAAGATACTATACGATGTTTCCCTCCTTATCTTCTTTTTAGGGTTCTATAGGGAGAACCAAAATTTTACTTTTAATCGATTTTTTCCTCAATAAAATCATTGCAATTAAACTAAAATTCTCATAAAATATCATAAGCTCATAACGTAATACATGAGAATGGTACTAGATATGAATAAAGCAACAGTTACTTATTTTTTAGGCAAAATATATACTTTACCACCTTAACTTGTCCCGAAAACACAATAACACACCCAAACTTTGCGGGCGACCTATCACTCCCCTTAATATGTTCGAAGTGGTATTAACACACACCCGAGACGTCTATAACCAGTTGCACTAAGGAAGGTGTGTCACACTTGCCTTATGGTTTCGCCACGTGGCTATACGTCAGATATAATTTTTTTTTTCAATAGTGCTTTAATATCTATAACATTTTTTGATTTTTTAATATTATCATAAAAATAAAATAAAATAAAATAAGACCCAAAAAAACCATCACCTTCTTGTTCCTTGACAAATTCAGTACAAAAAAGTATACAAATTCTTTCAAAGGTATTAACTTTAATCAGTAACTCATTTCAACCATCCACAACCAAATTCATTCCAAATGATTAACAGAAATAAGAAACCCAGTTTATGTTCAAATGACTTAAAAAAGCTCTTCGTTCCTCTTTTATTATTTTTTTGAAATTTAAGATTCAATAAAACTACAATTCAAATCCTTACCAATGAATTCTAAATCTGGAATATAAACCATAAACAACTATAAAATCAACAAACCTAAATGTGAGTTCTTCAAGCTCTGAAAAACCTTCAATGGAAACTTTTGTTCCTTTCAAATCCGTCTAACAACAAATCAACGTTCAAGAATTTTTCCAGATCAACTTCATTTTCACATCCGAAACATCAAACACCAAACAAAATAGATGAACCAGCAATAAACTTCACGAGAAGCTTTTATTTTTTTTCCAACCGAAACACCACCGCCCACAGCACCAGAGATACAACTGTTGACTGCAATAATTGTTTTGATTAGTATTGAAATTGTGATTCTCTGTGTTCATATCCTAAATTGGAAGAAATAAAGAAAATCCTAAAGTTGAAGATTGGTATAGTGGTGATGGAGAAGTCAGGAAGTATAAATTGGAGAAAGAAAAGGAAAATGAAAGAGAGAGAAAAGGAAAAGAGGAAAATAAAGTTTAAGTAAATTAGTTATATAATATCCAATAAAAGACTAACATTCAATTATTAATATATTTTTGTCTCTTCACTTGCTTTTAATTTATCTCTCTGCCATGTCAGCTTTTAAGGTGGTGCTAATACCACTTCGAATATGTTAAGGGGGGTGATAGATTGCCCGCAAAGTTTGGGTGTGTTATTGTGTTTTCGGGACAAGTTTAGGTGGTAAAGTATGTATTTTGCCTATTTTTTACTCATCATAAATGGTACTGACATGAATTAAATATTTGGTGTAAGTAGTATGAATTAATAACTGGTGAGAATGATTTTTTGGTTTACCAATGGATGACCACTAGCTTAATAAATTACTTTATTTTCTTCTTTTAGTTTGCAGGAGTAACTTACTAACAACTATAATTTACTAACAGTTTAGTAACTTACTAATATTTTTTAGGAGTTAGCTTTTAGGAGTAACTTTACTAACAGTTTACGAACCTACTAACATGAGTAACTTATTTTATTTTCTTCTTCTAGTTTCTATAGTAACTAACTAAAAGTTAGTATGACACTTTTATATAAGGTGTCGTGTTTTGTTAAAACTATTAATATTGTTAACATACTCTTTTGCGTTCTATCATTAAAAGACTCAGGAATCTTGAATGTAAAGTTGAAGTTTTCTCATGTATTATGTTATGAGCTTATGGTATTTTATGAGAATTTAGTTTAATTGCAATGGTTTTATTGGGGAAGAAATCGATTGAAAGTAAAATTTTGGATCTCCCAATAGAACCCTAAAAAAAAGGAGGAGGGAAACATCGTATAGTATCTTAGGATTAAAGTTGCACTGACTTTTTTAATAGTTGACCCATTAAGTTATTTGAGTTAGGTATGGGTCAAATAATTATGTTAAATGAGTGGGTACAGTGGGATTTAAATTTCTTTATATTTAATTTTTTTTTAAAAAAAATTCCACGTCAGCATGTATCATCGCAGATAGCAACTTTGCAGGTGAGAATGACCGTTTGAGTTAATTATCCAAAGCTGAGTGACTATTTAGGAACATTACAAAGAAGAGTGAGTTTCTTGGTTTATTTCCAATAGTTGAGTGACCATTTAGGTAATAGACTCTTTGTTACCATGAGATTTACCTCATCTCAAATATAAAACGACTTGTTATAACCAATAAACTATTAATAAAAATAAAAAAATACGCATGAAAAATCCACATAGACTATACTAAGTATATGTCTTCTTATCTCAGAGCTACACCAAAAATTATCTAGCTATAAGCTTATGCTGAAACTTTACCTTATTTTTCTAATTAAATTCTTTTCTTTTCTTTAAATAAATTGAAGTTGAATTGAGATTATATCTACTAAATTGAACTCAAATCAAAAGGCATTAAGTGTAGAATTGTATTTGCCTTGCATTTCTTCAGTAGTTTATCTTGAAATCTCTACTTAAGATATCATAAAACGTTAAATTATTTAAAGAAAATTATGAGAATATTTCATAAAAATTTGTTTAGATCAATTCCTACTTATTTAATTTTTTTAAAAAAATATCTTATTATTTGCCCAAATTTTCACCTTAATTTATTCACAAAGTAAGATTCTAGAAAATGAGTTTTCTGAATTCATTTCTAATAACAGTATTTTGAAATAGAGATATAGCCAAGCTGAAACAGCTGAAATAGGAATCATAGACGCAAAATCAATCAAAATATATTGGAGTCACTGCAAAAAATAAACAACTGAAGAATAAAATTTTCATGAATGGCTGAAAACACACGAAAAGTAATCGATGTAGAAGAAAGAAAAATAGTACTACTAAGACGTTATGTAGATTACAAAGAGTATTGAGTGAAGATTTATGAGATAGATTTGCGATCACCTGCACAAGGAGAGACACAGAAAAACTAAGTTAATAAATTAAATCTATCTTACCATCGTAATGATAGTATAGTAGAGTGAAAAAGCATCAAAGATGCTTTAAAATAAAGCTAACCATCAGGAGCAAGTTAATTATAAAATATGAACCATATTTGAGCGTTAATACCCAATATGTTCATTGCTGATTAGAAGCCAAAGAAAATCAAAATTTTCCCTGATAAGACAACCCACTTCAAACGAATTAAGGTCCAGTTCATTCACCGAAGTTCAACATCATATTTTGGAATCTCACTAATTTCATTAGTATCATGATCATCCATCGACGATATAAATCTTACCATTCACTACTTTATCATAAAGCTACGTGAATACTTTGAATACAATCATAAATAGCATTCAATCAAGCTATTAATTTAAAGGAGTTTATAAGAGTAGAGTTATTATTTGCATGTCCGACTTCCAGAGTTGCTTGATCAAAGCGCTATCCATGCAAAACTCCTTTCTTTTTAATATCTTGTTGATGTCTAATGCACATCTCCTTTATTGAGGTGTACTGCACTATATTTTGTTAACAAATGTTAATCTAAAAACCAAATATAAAATAAACAGAACAAAAGAGTAGAGAAGAGACAACATGCATGTAAAATTAAATTTGCACATCATTTTATTGCTATCGCCGGTACCACGTTATCGGCACTCAAAATGTGGTAAACGAATAAAAACTTCTACGGATTCAGCCGTATATATAGCGAGCATTTAAAGTATCACCAAACCAAATTGCTATGAGATTTGGAGACGTAAAATTAATCTTCCGTGATAAGTGGAAACAGATCCATATATTTTTACTAAAACTTTAAATTCAAAATATTAGAAAAATAATATATATTTGAGAGGATAAGATTTTATGATTTCAAATGTTATTTTTACAACTATATCATATATATATATATGTTTGGATGTAAAAGGCTGTGTGACTAATATAACATTTTTACTAATACTACGTTAATTGGCATTGCGGTAGATTCACCTGCATCTATATCTCATTCATCCATCTTCATCTGAATATTCTGCATTTCGTTGATTATGCACAAATCCTTGAATACATATGCATTTTCCATCAAAGGATATTATTTACATTTGTAAGCACAATACAAAGAAAAATAATGTTGAACTAATGACTACCATTAAAAATAAAAATAAAAGGGGTAAATTTACTCCTTTATTTTTGGTTGAATGAATGAATAGTTTCACATAATATCTGTTAATTCATAATCAAGTTTGAACGCATGTAACAATTAAACGTAAATTAATCTGCAATGAGCAAACACATGCTATAAAGCATCAAGGTATTAGCAAATTCACATAAAAGTGAACATTATTTTTCTTGTAAAGAATTATTTCTTTTACCTCAATGTCGGCTCTTTATCTTGTCAGTTTCTTCATATTTGCTTATGTGTACATATGAAATTGATCGACTTCATCTGAAAAATTCAACATAATTGACATCCACCTATAATTTTGAAGTGAATATAGTCGTGCATAGACAAAAGTAATGTAAATAAAATATTAGTCCAAGTTTAATTGAATATGACTTTGGAATCAAAAGAAGATAAAGAAGAAACGATGATGAATTTTTTTAATGCATAACTCCAGCTTTGGGTTTGAGTAGAGTAAATAGGGGAAAGAGGTAATTTTTAAATTTTAAAAAGTTATTATTATCTTTTAATTCAAATTCAAAAAGTCTTATCTTTTAACTAAAATTCAAAATAAGTTTCATAACTGTGTTATCCTTATCTTAGTGTTCTATTTATGAAAAGGAGATCTGATCAAATTTTATTTACACAGGAAAACGGGATAAGTTAAATTAGTTTCTAAATGAGATGTTTTTAAAATATGTCTTATCCTTATAACTTGCAACAAAGAAGTCGGCCTAATCTTGCAATTTTAAATTTGAAATTGTGATACTAATAAGAGTTCAGTGTCAAATATTTCTCAGATTAATTATATAATAATTAAATTCAGCTTTTGAACAATTTGATTTGGACTACATAAACTATATCCTAAATTATACTATTGAGGCATTAATTACCTATTAATCTTTTCTTTTTGTTCATCTAGTTATTTGGCATACTCAATATCTGTGTCTTTCTCTAATTTTCTCTCCCGGTGCATGTTAAGCTAACGTGCGCCCCTGCGGCAACAATGGGGAAAGGAAGAGGACGAGGCCGTGGTCGTGGCCGGCCACCGAAAATCACCATCACAAAATTAGGGAGCTCAATAGGTACGAGATCTAAAGAACTAAAGATTGAAAGCGAGCAAGTAGAGGTAACCCCCACACAGCAGCTCAACTTTTCAGCTGAAGCAAGTTCGTCAAAGAGAACCACTGGAGCAGCTAAGAGACTTAATCTAAGTGAATCCAAGCAGGAAGAAGATGAAAGTGGAATGAAAGCAATAGTAGATCCAGAGAAATAAGGAGCTAATCAAAGTAATAAGGATAGCCAAGGAGCTGCAAATGAACAGCTAAGCAGCTGAGGAGCAGCACAGTGGAGCAACAACAAGTACCCCTAAATGCACCATATGCTCAGCTGGGAGCAAAAGCTCCACCAGATCAGCCTGAACCTACCTGGACCAACCTTTTCTCAGGTAACAGAAGCTCAACTAATGGCCTAAACCTAAAGTATATACCACCTGAAGTAGTAGAAGGGAAGGTGAAAGTACAACTAGATCCTAAGGAAATAGAGCAGGAGAATGGAAAGTGGAAAGCAGCTCTAATTGCCTATGTAATAGGGAAAACACCAGGATATAGCTATATGTCTAAGTATATAGCCCAGAGTTGGTAAAATGTAGCACCACCAGAGGTTTTCTTGCATAATGAAGGGTACTATGTGATTAGGTTCCAAAATGAGAAAGACATGTATGACATACTGTATGTAGGGCCTTAAACCATCAGCAATAGGCCCATGATACTGAAACCTTGGACACCTGAGTTTGAGTTTAGTGAAGAATACCCAGTGGATATCCCTCTATGGATCAACTTCCCCAAACTACCTATGAGCTATTGGAGTTGTGATTCACTTAGTAGATTGGGAAGTGCAATTGGTATTCCCATGTATGCTGATGAATGCACTGCCAAACAGAGTAGGATTTACTATGCTAGAATGCTAATAGAAGTGAATGTGACTAAACCACTGGTGGAAGAAGTCATCATCATGGATCCTAAAGGTAAGGAAATAGTTCAACCTGTGCACTATGAATGGAAACCTGAATTTTGTGACAAATGTTTGAAAGTGGGGCACAAGTGTGCACAGCAGCAAGCACCAGTAAGAGACCAGCAGGAAAGAATGGGACAATACAGACAGGCCAAAAGGAGGAGAAGGGGTAAACCAACCCAACAATGGCAATACAAAGGAACTGTCAATAGTATTGATGAGCCAAAGAACAAACAAGTAGAAAATACAGCTAAGGAGCAAGAGAAGAAAGTAATTGGTGAAAGCAGTAGGGGAACACAAAGTAAGTCACTAGAACAGCTAGATGACCAGCAAAGCCACCTAGAAGCTGCACATGTGACTCTAGGCCAGGGACAAAGTACCAGGGAAATGAGAACACCAAGTGGAAAGCAGCAACTTGTGAACAGCAAAGGTAAGGAGGTGAAGAGCATGCCTGAGCTGAACATGATGGAGTTCCCAGAACTAAGCAATATCAAAACAAGGAACTGCTTTACAGCATTGAGATTTAATGAGACAATGTGTGACATGGATCTCCCTCATGACAGAGGGAGGCAAATTCCGTCAGATCAATGACTTGGCTAGTGTGGAATATCAGGGGTCTTAATAAGAGATATAAGCAAAAGGAGCTGAAGAATTATACTAAAGTAAAGCACATAAAGTTTGCTGGGATAGTTGAAACAAGAGTCAAAGAGAACAAAGCTAATGATGTGTTACAAAGAGTGGCCCCTGGATACCACTGGCTACACAATTATGAGAAAGCTACTAATGGAAGAATATGGTGCATTTGGGATGATACAGTGTATAAAGTCAAAGGGATGGACAACCATGAGCAACTGATACATTGCCTTATCCAAGATAGAAGAAATGGATGTGAATTTGAGGTAACAGTAGTATATGGGTACAACACCATAGACCAAAGGAAAGAACTCTGGAACCAGTTAAGCTCTATAAGCAGAAGAGTGATGCAACCATGGTTTATTTGTGGGGACTTCAATGCAATTCTATCCCCACAGGATAGACTTCATGGGAATCCAGTTACTAGTGCAGAGCTAAGAGATTTCAATGAGTGTGTTCACTAGTTAGCCCTGACTGAACTCACATGGAGAGGAGAGTTTTATACCTGGACAAACAACCAGACTGGAGCAGACAGGATATATAGCAGAATTGATAGGGCATTTGGTGACTCAGAATGGATGATGAAATGGGGACACTTAGCCTTGGAGTATGAAGCTCCATACATATCTGACCATGCCCCTATGTTGTTAACAATTAAGCAGGCCAAGCAAGGTATTAAAGTACCATTCAGATTCTTTAATACATGGGCAGAACATGAGTCTTTCCTGAGCATAGTTAAAGAGGGATGGGGACATGGAAATAAGAGGGACAAAATGGCAAGTGTATGGAGGAATCTGAAGGAGCTTAAAATAAGATTCAGGCAACTGAATAAAGAAGAATTCAAGACTATTGCACTGAAAATTACAAAAGCAAGAGATGACTTAAGATCAATCCAAGAAGCAATGCAGCTACAGTATTCAGAGGCCCTGCACCAACAAGAGAAAAGCACTTTGATGCAACTGGAGAAATGGAGCTTGATTGAGGAGAGTGCAATGCAACAAAAAGCAAGAAGCAAATGGATAAAACTAGGGGACTCAAATACTAAGTACTTCTCAGCACTCACAAAGGAAAGGAGCCACAGAAAGCATATAGACACCTTAACAGCTCTAGATGGGAGAAAACTGACAGACCCTGAAGGAATCAAGAATGAAATAGTAAATTTCTACAAGTCACTAATGGGATCTGCTGCCACTTGTCTGCCAGCAGTGGACAAGGGAATAATGAGCTATGGTCCAACTCTGAAGCATGAGCAACAGGTAATGCTATGTGCAGATGTTACTGAAGAAGAAATACAAGAGGGACTATCAGCAATAGGAGATGATAAAGCCCCTGGTATTGATGGGTATAATGATGTTTTCTTCAAAAAAGCATGGCCAATAATCAAAGGAGAAGTGATACAAGCTGTCAAACAGTTCTTTTGCACAGGGAGGATGAACAAAGATATAAACTGTACCTCCATTACCCTGATACTAAAGAATGATAGCCCTGGAACTGTCAAAGAATACAGGCCAATATCATGTTGCACTGTACTGTATAAGCTCATATCCAAAGTTCTTGCCAGAAGGCTCCAAAAATTCATAGCCTCAGTCATTAATGAGGCCCAGGCTGGATTTGTACCTGGTAGAAAGATAGGAGATAATGTGATATTAGCACATGAACTGGTTAAAGCTTATGCAAGGAAACATATATCCCCAAGGTGTATGATCAATGTAGATATGCAGAAGGCTTATGACTCTGTGGAATGGGTATATGTGGAGCAGGTAATGGAGGGACTCAGATTTCCTACTAGATTCACATAGTGGGTGATGCAGTGCATTCAGACAGTTAGCTATACTGTGCTAGTGAATGGGGAACCTACTACTCCCTTTAAAGCAGCAAGAGGACTCAGGCAAGGAGATCCAATCTCCCCTTTGCTGTTTGCAGTAGCTATGGAGTATCTTAGCAAAATCCTGCATGGACTGAGAGAAGATAAAACATTCAGAAGCCACCCTAGATGTGCAAAGTTGGGCATTACTCATCTCAGCTTTGCTGATGACTTATTGTTATTTGCAAGAGGAGACAATAGAGCTATATCATGTCTACATAAAGGCTTCCTAAAGTTCTCAAATGCATCTGGATTGCAGGCAAATTTAAGCAAGAGTGCAGTATATTTTGGAGGGGGTAAAAGAGGAAGACAAAGAGAGAATTCTGCAGACTCTGGGATACACAGAAGGTGAGCTACCTTTCAGGTACCTGGGAGTGCCCTTATCTACAAAGAAGCTAACTATAGTCCAATGGCATCCACTGATAAACAAGATAGTATCCAGAATCACCTCTTGGACAGCAAAGAAGCTGTCATATGCAGGAAGAGTCCAGTTAGTCCAAACTGTAGCCTTTGGCATCCAGGCCTACTGGGCACAGTTGTTTGTTTTACCTATGAAAGTGGTTAAGCGGATAGAGGCCCACTGTAGAAGCTTTATATGGTCAGGAACAAGCTCAATCACAAAAAAGAGCTTAGTAGCATGGGAGAAGATGTGCCTCCCTAGAGCAGTAGGTGGGTTGAACCTCACTAACTTAAAACTATGGAACCAGGCTGCTCTAATCAAGCAATCATGGGATATAAGCTCCAAGCAAGACAAGCTGTGGATTAAATGGGTGCATGAATTCTACATCAAGAGGCAGCCTCAAAGCAGTATCACAGTCCCAAATCAAGCAACATGGATGGTGAGAAAGATAATAGAAGCAGGGAAGAAGTATAATGCAATGGGCACAGGAATGAAGTCAAGAAGAAGTATCATCAGGCAGGTGTACTACCACCAACTTGGAGTCCATACTAAGGTAGACTGGAAACACTTGATGTTCAAGAATGAAGCAAGGCCAAAGGCAAAGTTTATAATGTGGCTATGCCTACAGGGGAAACTAATGACCACAGACAGACTATGTAAATGGGGTATGACAGTAGAGAAACAATGCTGCTTGTGTGAAAGAACTGAGGAAACAAGGAACCATGTGTTTGCTGAATGTGAAAATGCCAGAGCAATATGGAGAAGAATAGCAAGCTGGTTGCAATGGAAAAACTGGCAGGATCAGACTTGGGACCAGCTGAGTACCTGGATATCAATGAAGGCAAGAGGAAGAACTGCACGGGCTCTTACTGTTAGATTAGTCTATGCTGAAGTTATCTATGCCATATGGAATGAACGGAACATAAGTATCTTTGAGAAGAAAGCAAGAGAGGGAACCTGTATAGCCAAGAATATAGCTGTAATGTGCTATGCTCGAGCTAAAGGAAGATAAGCACATTTGATCAATAGTTTTGTTTTCTAGCTGTTTGTTATTCTTGCTGCTTAGGTAGTTACTGATTTATCATAGGAGAGTTAAACTGTAATTAGTTCTGCTGAGTTGAAGCAGACTAGGATTTGTATTTCAAAATTTGGTGATTAATGAAATTTCTAATTACCAAAAAAAAAAATATCTGTGTCTTTTGTTTGATCTTTTAGTAAAAATAATTTATCAATTTTAATAATCCACATATTTCTGGTGAGAATTTCAGCTCTTAATTGATATATATTTCATGATATAATAAGTTCGTGTACTTGCATATTAGAATCATAATAATTAGTTTTCAATAGAGATAAAGTAATAGGTTTTATTTTTCAAACAATATCTTTTCATTCAAATTTTATAATATATATATATATATATATATATAAGATGAATCACTTATTTTTCACTTTGAATTTGAACTTGAATTTAAATTTGAATGAGATATTATTACAATTGTTTTCCTAATGTCCTATTCTACATTTTGTCCTAAGCGTTCTTTGTTGAAAATCATTTTGACCCCCCAACTTTGGTTTAAAAATGAAACTCCCTCATCAACTATGAAATATAGTCATTCTCCTTCCTTTATCCTATATAATGTCTATTTTGTCCCTAGCAATATTAGTTCTCATCTATGAGATGTATTTAAATATAATTTTTAATAGTATTTAACCTATAATTTGAATAATATATAGCTTATTATAGTAATTTAAGTTCATTAAAATTATCAATATGTGTAATTACATTTTTTAATAAAGTACGTTCACCATCATTCTCTGTATCGTATATACCGATTTTTGAGTTTAGGCTATTATCGATGAAATAGAGGTAGACCCAGGAACTGAAAGTTACAGCGGTCATGCACTATTTATAATGTAGGAAAAAATAAATATAAAATAAAATAAAATAAAGAATAGAGCTGAGGAATTCAAAATGTGAGGGGTAAATGCAAGTATCGCGGGCATACTCAACCAATGCACTCAATTATAATTTGATTCAATGGGTGTCACCTTAATACATATGTCTTCTTTTAAAAAAATTAACATATAAATTTAGAAATTTTGGCCAATCAAGCGAGTGTCAGTGCACCCTAGCCCAACATGTGGGTCTGTCTCTGCGATAAAATATAACTTAGATTATTACTTAAAATTAATTTAAGATAAACAGATTATTTTTTAAATTTATATAAAATATATTGCTATCCTCAATAATTTATTCTAGTACTTCATGCATTATTTTTTAATTTTTTATTGTATAGATTACCTTTGAGTTTTGATTTTTATAAGTAAAGTACTAATACAAGTAAAATTATTTCTATAATTAGTTATTCTTGTTTATTTTATTGATGAAATCATTAACTTATATATATGCTTTGATTATTATTCACTTCTTTTATTTTAATTATAATACTATTTTAATTTATATGTATAACATAGAATAAAATATATCATGATATTAACAAAAAATAAAATAAAAAGCATGCTAATATAGAGGGTAAAGTAGGAATTTTTGAAAGTCCATTGAGATAATGAGGAGAATGATTATTGTTCATAGTTGAGGGGGGAGTTTGATTTTTAAACCAAAATTGGGGAGTGAAATGATTTTCACCCTTATATATATATATATATATATATATATATAGATAGATGAGAGACCAATAGAAAAATTTAAGTAAATAGTACTTTTTCTTTCTCAATTAAGGTAACACTCTTTTATTTTTAATATCTCATAAAAAGAATGAAATATCTTTAGAATATAATTGGCTTTAACTTCCCAATATACCTTATTGAGATGATTACTACAACATACTCACTGAGATTCCATAAGCAGTGTTTGAGAAAGTGAGGTGCGTAGACTTTACTCTTATTTTGTGAGAGGTAGAGAGATAGTTTCTGATAAACCGCCAGTTAAGAAAAATATTATGAAAATTGGTTTGAATGAAAGAGTAAAAAGCTAGGATTAAAATATGGAAGAAAAGAAAGGTATTGCAAACAAAATAATGAAAGATAACAAAAATAGTAGAAACAACAACAATGGTAATAAATAAAGAAATATAATATTATTAGAACAATAGTACCAATAATATTGGTAAAGAGAAGAGGAAGCAGATAAGACACAATAAAAACCCTATCGCTAGAAGACTCTTACTATATTTTTAAAATCATGCTCTACCACTAGATGTCAAAACACGCTCGCCAGCATACTAACCTTCTATTCGATTCATCGACCTTCATATTCTTCTATCTACCTCTACCTTCCTTAGACCTCTCACACTTCCTTATTAGGGTATCTGTGCTTCTCTTTGTCACATGCACATATCATTTCAGCCTCAATTCCCGCACCTTATCCACCAAGATGCCACTCCAACCTTGTATTGTATGTCTTCGTTCGTAATCTTATTTCTCCTAGTATGCCTATACATTTATCTGAGTATTTTTATCTCCATTACTCTTATTTTCTGAATATGAATGTTCTTGACTGGCCTACACTCTATCTCGTGCAACATCTATGACGAACAATGAGATGATGAGATAGCCACAACACTTTCAGTAACTTATATTAGATTATTAGTCCATAAAATTTTACTGTCTATGAAGTCGGGTGTAACAAAGAAGAGCGCTTATAATGTGACTAAGAAGAAGTTTATGAGGTCTCCTTCTCCATTCTCCAAGCAAATGAATTATATACGAGTCAAATGCCCCATAAATGAAAGAAAATAGATGAGTATTAAAAAAGTACGAAGTAAAAAAATATCGTTATATTTTAAAGGTTGTAAGAAATAAAGACAACACACGTATTTTAATGTGGAAAAATTTCATAATTAACCAAGTATCTTACATAGCCCTACTAGATAATAGACATATTAACATATATCAATGGCTAACCAAAATTGATGCTAAATAACAGGTACATGGATATCCTAACTTCTAAAAGATCTGCGTGAATATCTCATAAATACTAGCGTCGATTGTGATAACTATCAGCAGCCGAAAAATCTGCAAACTAATGGACGCGTGAAAATTCAGGACAATATGCAAGGGATATGCATGCAATATCAACAAAACAGTTAAAAGAAAATAGTCAGGACTGTATGGAAATTCACTGTATATGCAAATATAAGGACTGTATGCAAGGTATATGCATGAAATATTCCAGAAATATAAACATACTATTTAAATTAATTGACAATATGCTAGGTAAATATCAACAATATGCAAAAAATATAAAAGTAATATGTAAATTCAGAGACAGTATGCAAGGTATACATGCAAAATATCAACATAAATAGTTAAAAGGAAATAGACAATACTGCCGTTTCTTTAGGCTAAAATTTATTTTTTTAAAGACCGAAAATTTAGTACTTGAAAAAGGGAATAAATGTTAAGCGGGAAAATTTAGTAAATGCACACTTAATGAATATCCCCATTCCCATAATTGTAGGCACAGTAAAAGGAAGTTAAAAAGTTTTTAAAAATGGCTATTAAATGATAAGTAAATAAGTCTATTTGGAATAATTTAGATAAAATGTATCTATTTTCTGATAAACACCCTCCCAAATGTCTATATTGTGTAAAAATTCCTTTTAATGTTGCATTGGTGTGATAAATCTCACGAACCCATTGGGGACACAAAGCAATGAACATACTCGGGTAAATTACTCAATAAGCACATGAGTAGTACTTATTTACTGTTTCTAGCCCCACTTTTCACTCTCTTTCTTTCTCTAGCCATTAGGTAATTTATAAATTAATTCACCTATTTTATAAATTAATAAAAATATTTATCCCTTAATTTAAGGGTTTAGTTAATGCTGATCTCATATTTGTTAATGTTATTTTAAGAATTAAAGACATGAGTTATTATAGGAGTCTATTTTTTTAAATCTCTTTATTGTTTTTTTCCTACTGCTAGTTAATAAAACATTTTCTTTCCATTAGGTAGTATACGTAAGAACATATAATATTTCTATAACTATCAAATTCAACTTTTTTTATATTTCCTTTCCCATTGCATATTTATTTATGTTTATATTTTAAATGTACAAAATGATATTTCAAGAATTTATTTTTAATAGTTATAATATAATAATGATTCAGTATATTACACACACACACACATAGAGCATATTTTACTTATTTTTTTAATATTTATAATCTTATTCATATTATTGTGTTAATATATTTAAAATATAATTGTGTATTTATGTAGAGATCATAATGAATTTATTAATTGTGTTTTGAAGCCTATAATCGCCTATATACCATATTTAGCAAAAAATAACTTTTTAACGATTTAAATCCTCACCGTGTGTGTATATATAAAACAAATATTAGTAATATATAAACAATACATACATAATATTTTTAAAAATTAAGAGAATAATTATTCAAATACACGATATATATGATATTAGATATTGTACATTTAATAAATAAATATTAAATACATGATATTGTTTATGTACTATTTGTGTAGGGTTTTTTTACTATTTGTTTATGTACAATAAACAGTACATAGACAATAATATGTTAAAATATTAAAATCTTCGATATGCAAGTATTTTAGGATTACTTAAGAATATTTATTTATATATTATTAATTGTATTTCATACAAAAATATTTATCCATTGTATTTAGAGATTAACCACAATTTGAAATAATAAATAATATCTAAATTTTTGATATATTTAGTAACTATATAAATATTACATACACAATATGTTAATATATAAATATTAATATTAATATATAAATTCTAATTGAATAAATATTACATACACAATATATTAAAATATTAAGTGATTAAATATTAAATACACAATATGTAATAAAAAATATAGATATCATACATATATCGTATATAAAATAAATAATATTAAAATTATATTAATATCTAATAAAAATATACAATATTAATATTTTTATAAATATCTAATATAATATAAATATCATACATATATTGTATATCAAATAAATATTAAAATATCATACATATATCGTGTATCTAATAAATATTAGTAATATATAAAATAATATTATTTTATAAATATCTAATAAAATATATAAAATATTGATATCATAAATATATCGTGTATCTTTTAAATAAAAATTTCATATATGGTGTATCTAATAAATATTAATAGATATAAATAAATATTAAAGATCATACATATATTGTGTATCTAATAAATATTAATATATAAAATAATAATTCAAAATATATTACATACATATGTTAAAATATTAAGTGATTAAATATTAAATATACGATATGTATATATTAAATTTCTAATAAATAAATATTAATATTTACTATTTTAATATAATATATCACTATTTGAATATGGTGTATATTCAATATTTATTTATTTTAGTATTTTTTATTATTATTTTTAGGTGATATGTATTTTATTTATGCAAATATTAATTATGGTGACTAAAATAAAAAATAAAAAATATTATTATGCAAATTCTTCTTTTAGGTGATATATATTTTATTTTTTTAGCATTGATATATATCTTTTATTTAAGAAAAATAGTATTATATGATTATTAACACTAGAATTTTTTTCTATTATTTTAGTATAATGTTGTGGCTATCAAAAGTAAGGGCTAAAGAATGGTAAATATTTTCATATGGACTGCTATTTATGTAAAGAACCTAACATACTTAGCAGACCCTTCACATGAGCCCAAATATATAGCCCAACTTTGTTGTTACCATAAGAGTGTGAAGTCCAAAATGCCAAAAAAAGTAGTAATGGAGAGGGTCTCTGCACACCAAACTAATTATCATCGTTATGAAAGATAACACAAACGTGATAACTGAGTATAAGCCTACAGATTGAATAAATGAAAACTTACAAAGTTTGACTCTTATTGGCATTCTTTTGTCCTTTTTCCCTATCGTTAACTCATTTAATTGGGCTATTTTTGCCTTAGTATGGGCATAAATGATGCAAACATAAAAGGTAAACAAGAAAATGGCGTGCAAGATTCCTGATGTGCATTACCCATAAACTCGTTTTATTGGGCCACTTATCTTTTAGGATCTCAATAAGCTGATCTTATGATTATGCCTACTCGAGGGATTCTTTTTGTTTTTGTCTCCCACCCAACATTTGTTACTTGTAATGGAATTCTGACTAATTCAAATTCACTTTGTCTAAGGCTAGTTAAAGGAGAAGTCCTTCCAATAAGAATTTATTTCTCATTCTCGATGTAAACTTGATTTTTCATATCAATAGTATATGATTTTTATTTATCTCACCACAACTGTTGTTGACTTTAAGGATTCACTATTAAATACTCAATCCTTAAGAACTCTCTCTTATATATTAAGGATTTTTTTTTCACGTGATTCTCTTTTACCTTGTAAATGAAGGGTTCAAAAAGTAAATAAGTATCCATTTAAGAAAAACAATAATAGTTAAATCTAGCTAGTAGATTTTGTATCCGGCATATAGAATAAGTTAAGCGGAAGTCTAAAGAATATTCATTTAGTCAATATATTAATTTACAGTAATTTAATATTATTGATTGGTGTCTGAAATTTTAACGTGGAGAGTTAAATAAGATTTGATTGAAAAATTTGAAGGAGTACAATTACAAATTTCTGGTGAAAATAATTTGTAATATATTATGAAAGGTTAGATCTAGAGAAAAAGAATAAATTTCATAAAAGGAAGCCGTGTTAATTGATTTTGTGGTTCCTATTGTGACCGAATCTAATTAGGACTAGCAGAGATGTTGCTTAGTGTGAAAGAATCCTAATAGATTTTTAGGAAGGGCTCTAACCCTAAAAACTATCATATAAAAAGATTGTTTCAGCCACCATAAAAGACACGCGAAAAAGACAATTTCTCTCTCTCTCAAGCACTTGTTCTGCCCAAGTATTGTTAGTCTGAAAATTGTTCGGATACATGATATAAGGCCGTGGAAAGCTGGAAGGTCTTTGTGAGTGCTTAAATAAGTATTTCGTTGTATATTATTGTAAAATTCATTATTGAGCTACTAATTTGTCAAGAATACATGTGAATATAGATACTAGATCTGCTTTCGCTGCATATATGTTCATTCCGTCCAACCACCAGCCTTACCAAGTAGTAACTCCCACTCATAAAACATGCACAATCTCATGTCTTTATTCTTTTAAGATTGTAGTTCATTGTCACGATTATTTCTAAGTTTTCTTGTTGTGCTCGTTGTTGTTTCACTCGGCTAGCTTATAACTTATCAATATAAATAAAGAAATATTTATCCTTTGTTTGTTTTTATTTGTCATACATTAATTCCTTGCCATCATCTTTAATTTCTAATTAAAACCGTTAGAGCTTGTTTGGCTAAACTTATGAAAACTGCTTATTTTAAAAAGTGTTTGTCTTTAAAAGTGCATTTCGTAAAATTAATTTTGGAGAGTAGCCGTTTGTGTTTTGACCAACTCATTTGAAAAATACTTTTGTCAATAGTTGAGTAATAATTTGTGTTTGGCCAAACTTTTAAAAATATATATTTGCGTGATAAATTACGAATAAAGGTATATATAGATTCACTTTACAGATATTTAACTAGATAAGTATGTTATATTCATTATCAAAAGCTATATTTTAATTTATTTTATTTAATTAAAATTTTTTAAAAATAGGGCATACTTAATTGAATATGCTAAACTCATACCTTAAAAAAATATGTGATTGGATCCAGAACTTCAAAAAATGATGATGTAAGTGTGCATAAAAGAAACAAGGAGAAAAATATTGTATTATTTATATATATTATAAATTTATAATCATTAGGTCAAATAAATAGGTGTAGGTAAGTATATAGGATTTTTTGTAAGGATATTTATGAAATGTTAGAAAATAGAAACAATTCTGCTTTATGAAAAAGTCACTTTTTATAGCTTCTTCCCCACTGGAGAAGAACAGTTTCTGCTGTCATTCAAAATCATTCTTGTCTCTTAGAAAGTTGGTCAAACACCTCAATTTTTCCAAAATAAGCACTTTTGGCTCGCCAGAAACTTTGTAAACCGACTCTTAATCATTGTTATTGCTTAATCTGGTTAAAGTGATCATATAATTTTTTTAAACTATAAACTTATTGGGCTCTTTACATTACCTATTTACAAAAAAAAAAATGGTAACATTAGACTATCTCCAGAACATATCATTACTTTTTTTTAATTAAAATTTAGAAAAATATATAAAAAGGAAGGAAAAAAATCCATGATATGATGTCTTCAACGATATCGATATCGTATGCAAAGCGATACACTAGACATACAATGAAGATATGTTAAATATACAATTGACATAATTCATTGGATAGATTTGTATGTCTAGTGTATATCCATTGTATGTACAGTGTCTATCAGATGTAACACTACCTACAATAAAAAAATTATGGATATACAATCCTCCGACCTTCAAACAACCACCTTTAAACACCATAACTACCATGAAAAAGAAAAAAAAAAAGAGAAGAAAAAGAAGAACTATACACAAGTGATATATAATGGATACATAAAAGGCATAAATGTGATACTCAATTTGTACATATGATATGCAAAAGAGATACATAGTCAAAACACTTGAAATGCACAATTGATACCCTAGAAAAGTACTGGAGCAACGCCAGATTCGGAGAACAAAGTCGGATTAGGCGCCAAATAAGCTTCAGGGAAAAAAGAAAGAAGCAACAGCGGTATCAGAGAGCATATGGGGAAGCTAAGGCAGTGTTGGTCAATGGTGGTGGGATGAATATGGTTGTTCGTCGGAATATTTATGCCGAAAAAAGAGGGCTTGAAAAAAAGAAAGAAAGAGAATCAGCAACGGTGTTCAAGAAGACCTGGAGAAACAATAGTGGTCGGTAGTGGCTGAAACAGATCTGAAGAAGCAGCGACAATATTGGCCAGCGGTGACTTGGTGAAGGATTTCTCCAGAATGTTAACGCTAAAGAAAGATGGCTTGGGGGCGGCAGTAGCTTGGTCAAGCAGGTAGAGAGAGGGGGAGGGTAAATATTAGGGTTACAAATATTTTTTTTAACCAAATTGCTATTATTTTTTCTATATTTTGTAGCATTATACAAAAATATAGCTATGTTTTGCAAACTAGGAATAATATCTCTATCTTTTGTTAATAAGATATATAAGTAGTCATCCGGCGTAATTTTTTCAATCTTATTTATAATCTAAGTCTAATATTCCCTCCGCCTCAAATTAGTTGTCTCTTTAGCAAAAATGATGTATCCCAAATCAGTTGTCCCTTAAGGATTTCAAGACTGAATTTAATAATTTTTTTCAACTATACCCTGAATAATTAAAAGAATTCTAAAAAAATATATAATCAAATATTAGATAGGGGTAACATAGTAAAATAAACACTCTATTTGATAATTTTCTTAATAGGCATGAAAGAGCGAGACAACTAATATGAGATAGAGAGAGTAGATTTGGGGAAAGTGCACGAAAGGCCACTTTTGCCACTGGTCTTTGGGCACAGACCACTAATACCAAAATATTTAGTTTGTGGCCACTTTTGCTTAAAGAGATAGAACTTCAGTCCGGTGGCCGGATTGAAGTGCAGTCCTTAAAGATTGAACTTCAATACAGGGCCATATGGACTGAAGTTCAGTCCAGTCCTTAAGATGGAACTTCAGTCCAGAGCCATATGGACGGAAGTTCAATCCTTAAAGATGGAACTTCAGTCCATGACCATATGGATTGAAGTTCAGTCCTTAGAGATGGAACTTCAGTCCAGGGGCCGTATGGACTGAAGTTCAATCAATTATCAGAACTTAAGTCAATATTTATTTAGTAAAAGCCCAAAAATGGCCTCTAATGTAAGACCAATAAAAATAGTGGCCTCAAACTAAATACCAGTGTTAAAAGTGGCTGCTGGGCGAAATTTTTACAGTAGATTTTAGGTTATGATAAATATAGTTGGCCACACTGATAATGACCCAAATGACCCAAATGGGGTCACTATTATAATTTCATATGTATTTTTAATTAATACATTATTTTTATTCCATCTATATCCCTTAACAGATTTTTTTTTTTTTTTTGATTTTGAATAGTTTGGTGAAAGCTCTCTCATAATATTAATGGTGTGACCATTCTCAATGTACTTTTTCGCATATACTCATGTACTTCATTCTCCTATAAAATAATGAATGATCATTTGATAGTATAAAAATACATACATAATACATACTACTAGGATACTATACTAAACTTGTCATGTATATACTATACCATACTATACCAAACTTATCATGTATATACCCTGATTCTTATTTTTGATTGGTCATTTTCTAACCCTTATACTTTGAGCAATATATATACACCTTTAAAAGCTGACTGCCACACTTAAATTTATTCCATATCTACTTTCTTCCTCTCTTCATTTCAATAGGAGTAAGGAGTACAACTGAAGAATGATCCATGTGAAGGAGAATAATGCTTCAAAAGATTATGTGGTATTTCGTAGTAAGAGGCTTGGATTATACACCTCTTGGTGTGAGTGTGCCCCTATGGTTAACGGAGTCAAGGGTAGCATTTTCCAAGCTTTCAAATCTTATGATGAAGCCATATCAACATTCAACGACTTCCAAAAGAATGATCAAGTTAAAAAAAAATGTCCAAATGAAAGGTGTATTAATTCGTGGTAAAAGACCCGGATTGTACAATTCTTGGCGTGAGTGTGCTCCAATCATTGTAGGTTTCAAGGGTAGCATCTTCCAGACTTTCAAGTAGTATGATGAAGCCAAAAAGCTATATACAAATATCAAAAAAAAAAATATATATATATATTAGTGGCCATAAAGATCCATCTTCAAGCTCGTTTGTAGATGAAAGTGTCAAAGAGGTTGATGGTGACAATGATTCAAGTACTATTTCTTCTGTTTTACTAGTTGGAATGTACGTAGGGATGAATTTATCATAAAGTTTATCAAGTTGATTTTAAAAATATTTATTCAAGCATGAAATGATTTTTTAGGTTTTATTATTAATCGTTAGTGGAAAGTTTAGTTCTAAATGGATAAGGCGTATCATATAACTCATTTTTGATAATTTGATAAAGTATTACGAACTTGAAATTATAAAGTTGTTTCCATTAGTTTACATTTGTCTACATGTGTCATACATAGAAATTCATTAAAATTTATTTAGATAAACTTTGAATATTAAAGTAGTTTGAAACAAATTGCTTATGATTTGTGAACCCATGAGTTTAGCCATTTGAAGTTGGATTATACCATAATTAGAGAAAAAAAAGATGATAATGTAAGTAAAACTTATAATGTTAAAGAACTTAGAAATTTTGGTTATGGAGATCGAACCCATGACCTAAACTATTGGAAGGTGGATGGTTGAATATAACTTGAAAAATTATGTCGGTAGCAACATTGTCCAATATGATACTAGTTTGGAACTTGGTACCATATGTATTCTTAAGGATTGTGTAAAGAAAAATTGAAAAATGAATAACTCATTTTTATTTTGAATTTTTATTGTTTTTGTTGGGATGCATATTTTCTTTTGAATCCATAACGAACCTTTTAATCAAGTTGTTCAATAGTTGCAATGTTTATTCTCATTTAATTGTAAATTTTTTTTTTATTCCCGTTCAACCATTACTACATTACAATTATCATATTTGAAGTTCGATCAAGATGGCGTACCATCATTTTAGGATGTGATAATGATGAAGTCATTCTTAATGCTAGTTTACCAAATGGAGTACGATGCTTAATAATAGTTAAAGAATGAATAAGCATAACATAAGCTTCATTATTAATAATATTCCATAACTTTAGCAAAACACGATCAAATAAAAAAAAAGAAACATATGAGACAATGATAAGCAAAGCCAACAAAAACCAACATTAGCATACCATGCTACATGCATAGCATGCACAATAGACAACTTCATAATGGACTACTCAGGTTTTTGGGTAACAAACAGAGACTTAGAAGACTTGGATGCAAATTCAGTGTCACTAGTGATAATGATAACAAAATGCTCCTTGGATGCATTTTTGATAGATGTGTGAGCAAGTCATCAAGCATGATGTGGGCAGGTCATCAAGCATGTTGTAAAGTGTGGTTAGCGGGTGATCTCCAATAAAACATTTTTGATGTAAGAAAAAAAAATCTCTTTAGCCAACCCCCTAGCAACTGATTAACCTCACTCTCCGGCTTCTTAAAGGTATTCTTAAGATTTTAATACAAAATATTATGGCTAACTGGTAAACTGAATAATGGTTTGGAAATAATATTCTTCTTTGAAGTCCTATCCATAGTTATTATGCTTATAAAAAGTAGTTATTTCAGCAATTGAAGTGTATGCATCAATTGTATGTCGATAATATATATATATCGTTCTATTTTCTTGAACTGTATTAAATAGAATTATATTTCCTATGTAGTCTCATAATTATTTAAGCTCACTTTTCTGTGTTCTATGGAGCTAGTTCACTTCTCTATGCAGGCTATTCACCCTTGGGTGCAACCATTACACTTCCCTTTAAGACACGACTGCCTACAATAAATTGACTTAGCAAATCATTTGGGTTGCACTTCTCTTTCATGATTTTTAAACAATTTGTTTAGTGTAGTAACATATAGATAGAGTTTGCATATATCTTAGTGTTTGAGCGACTCTACTTTAGCGATAATAAAAATCTGATTTGTGTTGTAAGATTATTAGTAGTTGTGTTAATTTTATATCAAATACTCAGTATTATAAATGAAAAAAAGACAGTGACTAGTTGATTGATAAAATGAAAAATCAACAATACAAGTGAAACATTAAATAATTTGTCCGCATTAATGTTGTTTCAGTTCAATTTTGAAGAGGACAATCGTTGTAGCTTAAACAAGTTCAAAGACAAGAACATCTTTTTTTTATTGCCCTTGACAAATTTTTTTCATCCCTTCACGAGTCTTCATCGGACACCACTTGACAGTGTTGCAGTCCACTCCTTCCCCCTACGTCGGAGAATGTTTTCAATCGAAATAGGAGAAAGATAGTGATAGACACTCTTTGGAAGGTACTACGCAAACATAACAAATGATAATATTATTTTCGTATCCAAACTCCTAAATTAGATTAGAATATGATTTGAAAAATAAAATAACATACCAGTTCGTCACGTTTAATGTATGTATATGGGATGTGCATCTTGAACATGTTATGAATCTTCTTCAATCCATCCGCAATCCATTTTGTTTTGATTTGAGTTAACTATGTTCTTGATTTAATTGGGATTGTGGCAATGCATGGTGTATGTAATGGACGAGTATTTAAAGAGTCTAAAATAGCACTAAACTTTAAATAATTCCCTCCACTTTTATTTTTTCTCCACGAAAAATCCATGCCTACATTTTTTCCTCTTTAAATTTCCCCATTAATACAATATGCTACAACGTTAAAAGATATAAAAAGTGAATTGTTTGGCAGATGATGCTATTCCAGCAAAGTGGTGATGAGCGTAGTGAATGAGATGGGGGTTTGGTGTTCGAGTATTTTTTTTATTTACACAAATACCACTAAGCACATTGCTTAGTGACTAATTTTATAATATTCAAAACCAAAATAAATAAGGTCTTTACACTTTGCCAAATATAAAATCATGCTTAATCTAATACTTTGCTACTTCCTGTGCTAACCATAACTAGACTCTTGCTCACACTAACTCTACCTATTGTACCGTTTCAATGGAATGAGCATCATACGACACTAATACCACCATTTAAAACCTCCATAATATGTAGAGTGTGTGATTTACAAAATGTAAATATCATGTAAACTTGAGTAAAATGACTTGAATAATTGCTAATGAATCCCTCAAGAATGAGCTAGTTGTAAAACCCCTAAGTTGCGTCCATGATAGCATAAACGATGAGCATAAGGGTACTTCAAGCTGCCCAACACTATAGTGGAAAACGCCTCGCAAACAGTCCCTTGCACGTCGCATGCCAAGGCGCTTCAGCAGAATTCAGTCGCTGAGATGCTTGTTGTGCGCGAGAAAATTCTGGCCATCTTCCCCTCTTTGCGCGTTGTCCCATGCGGCGCCTCCTAGAGTGTTTTGTCTGGCTTCAACTCCAAACAGAGAGTGGCACATTGGCATTTTGCTACTGTCCCAATTTAAATTTATTTGTTCCAGCTAAAACAATCGTTTGACGCATCACTCAAGTAGTGTATAGGTTGGAACGGTGCAAACTCCATCAACCACCAAGAATTAGTGTTCATACATACTTGCACACGACACACATGTAATTTTATAGTCTAAGAATTTCATCCCATTCCATTCCAATCACTCAAAGTAGCATGAAAAGCTTCACATCATGAATTATAATCTTCAGAGTACCTACAAAAAGAAAACAAAGTTAGTCGTAAAATCCTTCAAGCTTTCCTCTTCATAGATTTAAACATGAAGGAAACCTCCACCTCCATTATTCCTCCTCGGCCTAGAGACTATGTACGACTCATTACACTTGTCACCATTCAACAACCTCCTTTCCATGCTATCCAACTCTTGAAACGAATTCATCATGACATCCTCTTGATCAATTGCAAAATTTTCCAAGTAATCCGCCAATTTATCTCTTTCCTAGACACATGCATCACGACCACCTCTATATTCTCCATCAAGCTCTAAAACTCCTCCATTATGTACATGAGTTGCCAAGCACCTCCCAATTTTTTGCCATAGCATTCTTAAGCAACATCGAATCCGTTTCGACAATAACTTGTGAGTAAGAAGTTGAAATCGCATACCTCCATTTCCTTTGCACAAGCATTCATAAGTCCCCCATTAGGATCTTTTAAGCTTTTTTTTTAAACGTGCTTTTTAGTACTACATCCCCCTACTTTTTTAAACTCCTAACCAATTGTTTTTCCTTTGTAAAACCTAAATAATTCCTTGCACATATCATCGTGTTCATGTGCTTAAATGATGTATCTTGAAGTGAGAGATCATAGCTATTGACCCTCCTAAATGTCCCTTATTGGTCAATGTGGTGAGTTACAATCATCGGTATAATATTGTACTGTACATCATGCTATTGTATATTAACATAAAATTGTGTTCATGTGCCTACTTGATACAATTGAAGTGAGTTATCATAGCTATCGACCCTCTTAGATCTCCCTTATTGGTTAATCTGATGAGTTGAGGTCACCGGTATAATATCGTACTGTACATCATGTTATTATATACAAGTGGCCACATCAAATTGTGTTCATGCGCATCCATAATGCATCTTGAAGTGAGAGATCGTATCTATTGACCCTCTTAGATCTACCTTATTGGTCAATGTGGTGAGTTAACAATCACCAGTATAATGTCGTACTGTACATCATGCTATTGTATACGAGTCTTGAGAGATAATTGTGTTCATGTGCCTACTTGATGCAATTGAAGTTAGTTATCATAGCTATTGAAACTCTTAGATCTCCTTATTGGTCGATGTGATGAGTTAAGATCACTGGTATAATGACATATTGTGCATCATGATATTGCATACAAGTGACCACATATAATTGTGTTCTTGTGCCTACATGATGCAATTGAAGTGAGTAATCATAGCTATTGACCCCCTAGTGACCTTTATTGGTCACTGTTATGAGTTAACAATCACTGGTATAATGTCCTACTGTACATCATGCTATTGTATAAAAGTGACAACATATAATTGTGTTCTTATGCCTACATGATGCAATTGAAGTGAGTGGCATATCTGTTGACCCCCTAGATGTCCCTTATTGGTCAATGTGGTGAGTTACTAATCACCGATATAATGTCGTACTGTACATCATGTTATTGTATACAAGTCTTGACATATAATTGTGTTCATGTGGCTATTTGATACAATTGAAGTGAGTTATCATAGCTATTGACCCTCTTAGATTTCCCTCATTGGTCAATCTGATGAGTTAACAATCACCGGTATAATGTCGTATTGTACATCATGCTATTGTACATAAGTGACCATATATAATTATGTTCATGTGTTATTAATTATAGAGTCATTAATTAAATTATACTTTCATAACATTCCAAAATATGTAAATATGGGTCATTATTTTAAATAAACAGTCTTTTTAATGATTATGTTTCTAATTTCATGTCATTAAGTGTGCAAAAATTAAATTACGCACACGTTGACGATTAATTTTAAACAAACACCCTTAGTGAATCGGTTTGTTTATCTATATAAGAAGCTAATTAGTGCTTCACACCCTCGTTATCACTTAACTTCATCTTTGAAGCATCTGTTACATTTTCTAGAGATAAAAGAACTGGCATTTAACAATAAAAGCCAAGTTTTTAACATTTCTTCTTCATTTGTTTGATTTTTTTTTTTTTGTGGTTTTCATTTATGGTATTGTACAATATATTTTACTTGTGATTTATTTCTTCTTCATTGTAAGGTTGTTTTTGTGGTTTTCGTTAGAGTTTAGGTGATTGTAAAATATAATTTACTGTAATTTAGTTTTATAGACATGGAAGACAATAACAACGAGTGGCCAACAACATGCAAGCAATACAATGTATTCTAGATGAAAAAATGTGTGCTCGAATGTGTTATAGACATGTAATACAAACTTGAGGACATTAAACAGAAGATTTCGTTGATTGAGAGCAACAAGGACAAGATTCTGAAAACCCTAGAGAGGGTTGAGAAGTTAGCCACGACTGCTGTTGGTGGTAGCGGCCTTGATATGTCTTGACTGGTTACTCCTCCATCCTCACCCATTTTCTAGTTTAGTTAGGTTGTTGTTGAAATCCCTCATTTCCCCAAATTCCCGTTAGGTTCTCAAGTGCATGTAGTTTATTTTTCTATTTATTGGGGAAGGTTGTTTAGTAGGATCTTTATTCTATGTTATGGTTATGTTGATAAGTGGATGTTGATAAGTTGATGTTGTACAGTTAATCTATGAATCATCTGAGTTAATGTTGTTTACATTATTGTTATTTTTTCATAATCTTGTAAAACAATTAGGCAGTTTCATATGGACAAGACACATTTTTATTCATATATTTTAAAGGTTAAAAAGGATAGATTAACTTTTATAATTTTAATGACTAGAATTAGAAAAGAATTACTAAAATGAAGAGAATTCATTATTTCATAAAAAAGAATAAGGCAATTTCATTCTTATCTTTAAAAGGTGAAGAATTCTTAATTTAAGCACTTAAATTCGGGAAAAAAAAATATTACTAAGATGAGGAGAATTCATTATCTATAAAACAATTATGTAATTTGATATGGACAAGAAAAAAAATCAAATTAAAACTAAAAAATAAAGTACAGAAAGAAAATTGTAATTTAAAACATTTTTATACTTATCCTTAAAAAGTTAAAAATTCTTAATTTAACAACTACAATTCGAAAAAAAAGTGTTAGTAGGCTTAAGAGAATTCATTTTCTCATAAAACAGTTATGTAATTTGATGTAAGATGATAGATTAATCACTTGACATTTTATTTGTGTCTTTCAAAAATAAAAATGATAGATTAACTGTTCTAAATTAACATCTAAAAAATAAAATAATCTAACTAAGATTAAGAGAACTCATTATCCTACATGATGCAATTTGTAATGTGAAATGAACAATTCAATTAGAACAAGTTAGGATTTAGTCAGTTTTAAGCATTAATTATATGTGAATGTGTGTACATTGGACATAGAAAAATACAGAAAAGTGGTACGATCCCAAAATAAGGTACCACTTTCATTGGTTGCGCGTGTATGGTTTAGTGCAATCTATGCATTATAAAATGCCGGTTGTCTTTTCATTAGCCAATACAGGCACCACTCTCATTGGTTGCGCGTGTATGGTTTAGTGCAATCTATGCATCATATAATGCCGGTTGTCTTTTCATTAGCCAATACACGGTCTATTTAAACCATAACACATTTTCATAATCTAATCATCATCATATAGCTTATCTTTGAGCATCACCTTCAAATATTTCCACGTATTATACATATCTTAATTCAACAAGACAAGTCATGTAAGAATCTTGAATGTAGAATATTTTCTTCTTCATTATCATTATTACATCATGTTTTGGAATATGAAAGAATTTTTATTCTACTTTTTTCATTTTTCTATTTTTTTGTAGGATGAGCATGAATTATCCAATTGTTACTTCACAAGAAGTTTTGAATATGAATTGGACATTGAACAATATTTTTATTCATATGCAAGAACTGCTGAAATTGCCAATCTGAGTCGCCGTGTGGATCAACAAGTTTTTCCTATCAATTGGATATTGAATAATATTTTTATTCATGTGCAAGAACTGCATGGTGAAATTTCTAATTTTACTAGCCTTGTGGATCAAGTTACACGTAGCCAGGAAATGATGATGTTGCGTATGGAAGCTGTCTCGAGTAGGATTAAGAGAAATTTCCAATCTTGCAAATGTATTATTGTACCCCCAAACTCAAATGGTGTTGGGAATTTTTTTAGGTTATTTGTTCTATGGTTGATATGATGCCGACATGAAGCCTTATTTTTTTTATTTATAAATCCAATGGTGTTAGAGGTTTAATAGTTCTAAAGTTTGTCTCATAACAATATAAATAGTTTAAAGGGTCAATTGGACCCCAATAATAGAATTAATTATATATTCGTACTCAGTGAGTTATGGGCAACATATAAATATAATTTATTTAGGGTTTCGTTATGTGACTTTGAACCCTGTACATAGGCCTGGACTGCGTATTGCGTATGCGAATAGGGTATCAGGTTCCTAATCGGATTGCCCTAAGATGTGAGGAATGAAGCCTTTAGCCTAATTTGATATATTTTTCTGCTTATTGAATAGAATGGGATCGTTTGGCAATGAAACCAAAGGATAAAGCGGTTGTTGATTAGCAGCTCTAACTTTTGGAAGAGGTAAGTGTTTATATCTATTTCTTTGGAGGCGCCTGGCCTCGTGGATTTTCTACCACGTGTTCCTTACGTGTGTAGCTGCCGATAGGCGTGCTCATTACGCCTTAGCTTTGAGGATCTGAACACTGTACTCTGGCTGTGAGTTGGAATCTACTCCTGGGCTGTCGATGAGAGTCCTGCGCCAGTGAAGGGTTATTATCGCAACACATTTCATTCATATGCATTATATGCCATTCATATGCATTACATTGCATATCATATTGGGTGCAGGAGTATTCCGCCCCAGGAGAGTGCAGGAGTATTCCGCCTCTAGTTTATATCATATTAGGTGTAGGAGTATTCCACCCCAGGAGCAGGAGTATTCCGCTCTTATGTCAGATACTGAGAGCAGGAATATTCCGCCTCAACTTTATATTATATCGGGTGCAGGAGTATTCCGCCCCAGGAGAGTGCAGGAGTATTCCGCCTCTGGTTTATATCATATTGGGTGCAGGAGTATTCCGCCCCAGGAGTAGGAGTATTCCGCTCTATATGGTTATCAGATTGGATTCCCCTTGAATGCAGGAGTATTCCGCTTCAAGATGAGATTACGGGCACATGTGACCCTTTGCATCACATTTTCATATCATTTCATCTCATCTCAATTCATACCATGGTGTAGACTTGTTTGACATGACTATTGTTCTGCTTATACGTGCATTGCTTATTTGTTGATATGTTTCTGGCTTGTATTCCTAGTTGAGTTTATTGTTTCATACGTGTTTCCGGTTATTACATGTCTCTGCCTTTTTATAATTTAAATAAGAGGAATTTGGTTTATATGTTTCTTCTCCCTGGCTAGCTATCCTATTCTTTGAGGAGGCTAGTCAGCCCCACTTATTGACTCATTTTGACTCACCCTTGTTTTTTTATTTATTTCTTGTCTATCTATTTTGTTTCAGCAGGTTCACTCCAGGATTGAGCTCGCCACGTTGTGAAGGAGCGAAGACGACTTCAGCTGTCAGGGTGAGCAAGCTTTTATTCTAGATGGCCACCAGTTTATTGGTTATTATTTCAGTTGCATTTTGCTCCCTTCAGGAGATATCCGTCTTCTTTTGTACTCTTAGATGTCTAGTCTGGATAGCCCTAAACCTAGTATGTTGAGTGGTCAGCTGTAATTTCTTTTGTACACATTGGAGGTATCAGTATGTTTGTGCTTTTTTTTTCTAAGTCTTGTTATTATTTATAAATTGAATTATATTTAGTTATCTAATTTAATGTGTAAGGGTTCGCCCGACGGGTCTAGGGGAGGATGTCGGGTGCCCGCACGGCCTAGCCGGATTCCGAGTCGTGTCAGTTGGTATCAGTGCCTAGCTTAGAGTATATCCAGACTAAGACAGTGTCTCGTGCTGACAATCCAGTTAAGGAGGTCCCAGCCGTACGAGTTTGCGATGGGCAAGGGAGCAGGGCCTTGTGGTTCTCTTGGCTCACTACGATGCTTTCACGAGAATCTTGGTGACGCAGATATCATAAGAACCTATTATTCGCTAGGTAGCTTATCAGGTTGCTGCAGATGCTGATGTTCGGTCTCAGGGAGCTCCTATTCCAGTTCTTAATAATCCGCAGTAAAGTACATTTCGGAGGCAGCATGTGTTGTGCCTCTAGTTGTTCTGGCTGGGTAGGTAACTGAGGTAATTATTGGGTCCGAGTGCTCAAAGAGGTTGCATTATTTTACGCGGTTGAACTTCCCGATATTCCCAAGCAATGCCTTAGATAATCCCTGTGTAAGTTTTTTTAAAATAAAATGATGTCAGTATATCCTTCAGGCTCTTGATTATATCGAGCGGTATGGTGTTGATTATTCTTCTTTCCAGTTTCAAGTTCCAGCCCTGGATTGGTGGACTGCTCTCTTATTATCTAACTTGGTTTGATATTTCTTCTAGATTCGTGGAAAAAAAATTCCTTTCGAGTAGCGAGCGAGATGAAAAGTGTTGCCAGTTTGAGTGGATTGGACAGGGTAGCCTGTCGGTTAACCTGTTGGTGTTTCAGAATATGAGATTGAATTTTATAGAATGGCTGAATATGCATTAGAACTAGTCCATGAGCCTTTCGAGAGATTCAAAGATTTATTGATGACCTTTTTTTTTTCTTGGGATCCCAGGTGGCTCGAGAGATTGAGGTCGGGATTTCATTTGGTGTTGTTGTTGATATTTCCCGAGGGTATGAGATATACCATAAGTTAGAGCGGGAGATCAGGAGATCTCGTGGCCCCACTGGGCAACCATGGTACCTCATTTGGAGGTAAAAGTTCTAATTATATTGGGAGGTCACCTTCCGGGTTATCTCATCTTGTGTCACGCGATTCTTAAAGTGCCCTAGTAATTCGTCAATATTAGACCTAATTTTTCTCTTTATAGCTATCAACAATCTAACTAGCTTCTATTTTCACTGAAAAGTTATTATCATAGTCGCAAGCCTATTATTTTTGGTGGATTTATCCCTTACTCCGTCAAGTAGGCAGTCGTCCTTTCTCTTGTCATTAGGCACCTGCCAAGTCGCAGGGGATTTTATTTAGATCTCAATCAGCCAGAGAAATGCTACCATCCAGTAAGGTTGAGAGTGTGGTGGCAGTGGTTCTTCAGAAAGTGATTGTCAGGGTAGTGGCTCAGGTCAGCTGCAGAGGCAGTTCTATGAACTGCTTGTCTGGCGGGATGCTGAGGTATCCGATATAGTAGACCCTGAGATTTCTTCTTCTCTTAAATGTGAGTAAGATTTGATTCTTTTGATCGATCTGGAAATGGTGTGTCTTATCATATTTCGATGGTTTCCTTGGATGTCGTTTCTATTAAGAATCGGTTGCGGTAGAGGGGTGAGATTCTTGTATGATTTATTCCTGGTATTTCTGAGATCCTCCTAGGTTACCTGGTTTAAATGTGAGAGATTTGTAAGTGAGTATCGGTATTGTTGCTTGGCATCTCGTTATGCCTCATTCTGTTATAATGTCAAGTCAGTCTATCTCTCTTTGGAACTCAGTGTCGGTAGGATGATGAGATTCTTATTCGTCACCATCAGAAAGTGTCATTGTTTCTTCCGGTGTGAAGTGATTAGTAAGTAATGTTCGATCTACGTATCTCCTCTTCATTTAGACGCTAGTAAAGTCATGTTATTTTATGAGCTTATTTGGGTTATAAAAAGGGTTTTCTGGTAAATTATTAGAGTTTTGTTCTTATTAGGAGGTTAAATTGGTATGGATGTTGCTCCATAAAGCTCATTTAATGTCTATTTCTTCAATTGCGATTCTTCAGTTAGCCTGACTCGAAAGTAGCCTAGCTCTGGTAGCCAATTAAATAAGAAGAAGAGCTCCCTAAAGCTCTAATTATTTCTATCCTCAGTCCGTTGCCATCTCATATTTGTTCGGCACTAGTGAGCTTAGGCAGTTAGTAACCTATTGTGATGTTCCCTGTGTTGAGCCAGAGTGCGTGCCAAGGTAGCCGGGTAAGCACATTGCTGTTTTTCAAGGCTACTAAAGGTAATGAGAGGCGTCATTTGACCTTGATTTGATCCGTCAGGCTATGGTGCTTATAGAAAATGAAGGGAGTTGTGACTCGAGAGTTGCAGCTGTTTGGAAACTCGAAAAGGTAGTTTGTATCTTAGGTCTGCCTACGTTCAGCTTTTAGCTAAATCTTTTTTAGTCCAGCACACTGTGCGGGGATGGGTATTCCTATTCAAATAGCTGCATGAGTTTATGCTTTAAGTGGATGAGTCTTCCTCCAAATACTGAATGGTAATAGTAAATCTCTAAGGTGTTGATACCACTTTTGTCACGACCCAACCTAAGGCCACGACAGAAACCTACAATGAGGGTCGATCATTGCTAAACCCACTAATAATCTATTAATGATAGAGATAAGCTGGCAACCTGATCATATATACGTACCTATCTGGTGAAAGCATAAAGTCTCGAAAGATGACACGACTTTAACTTGCTGGCAATTAGAACACTGAGCCACAAATTCTGCTATGTCACACTTCATTCCGTCCCACCAATAAATCTGCTTAAGATCATGGTACATCTTAGTCGAACCTGGATGAACAGTGTATTTGGAATAATGTGCCTCTATCATAATCTGTCCACGTAAATCTGCAACATCAGGAACACAAAGTCTATCTTTATACATGAGAACACCGTCAGTGGTAACCCTGTATGGTGACTTCAATTTTCTTCTGGCTATCTGTCTGTATTCAACTAGAACTGGATCCTCGTACTGATGCTATTTTACTTTATGAAAATTTAGAGTTAAAGGTCTAGTGCAGCTTATCGTCCATCCATCATTGGCATATCTCCTTCACACCTAAACTCTTTGAGAAGATACTTTAGCGTTATAAGTGCGCATGTAATCAACCTTGTTGCTGGTATTCTGCCTCAGTTCATGGTCCAACTACATGTCTCTTTTATTTTCATTTTTTCAAGTCATAATATTTCTAATTCAAAGACAATACTCTAAAGTAGATGTTCGGTCTGGAGATCATTCCTGGCCTGCATCATACTATCCAGTAGTATTTGCATGATCCTTATCCCTATATGATAGACTCTGTTCAAATGAACCTTTGACATTAGGATATGAGTAACTACATTCCCACAAGGAGCTTGCAGAACAACACTAACATCATTTGAGATGTTACATAGTGCGTTCTTAAAAATGATATAGCTTGCATCAAATCTTCTATAGTGTGTAGTGACAAGGTACTTCAAAAGCTCCCCCTATTGCATCAATCGTGAGCTAATTCTTAGTTCCATCGACCTGTTCTATATCAAAAGGTATATCGAAGAGGTGATTATCACCTGAATCATGTTAATACATCCAGAGTTTCGTATACCTTTGTTTCGAAAAGTAAAACTTTCCTCTCGTGATCGAGGAAGGGTCAGTTTAGTCAAAATAAGCTGGGCAATGGTGTTATCATATTATCAAGATATGTTTCATTCAAAGAGTTCGGTGCACGTGTTATAATTCTGATCATGTAATCAGGAAATAATGCCCGTGGAGTAACTTATGAAGGTCGTGCAAGTTCTTTTGTTATATGTGTAAATTTTTCTTTAGACTTAGGCTCGTTCGAGGACGAACGAGAGTCTAAGTGGAGGAGAATGAAACGACCTCGGTCAGTCGTTTCGGAAGTTAGGACTCCGATTGGCGTGCCGATAATTTTAAAATATTCGTAAGGCCTATTAGGACTTTTCTGTAAAATTTGAGCTAAATTAGACCTCGTTTGGTAGGCATCGGAAGAAGGTTTCAGTTTTTATTGTCGATAAATATTAAAAAGAGATTTTCGAGCTCGGTTTTGGCGAACGAGCTCCGATTCGAAATCCGAAAGCGCCGTTGGATTCGTATGATTATTTATGACTTTTTTTTAACTTTCGAATGTGAATTTCGAGGTTGTTCGACTAGTTTTCGCTAAAATTCTGTAAGTTAAATAATTTGACTTTTTTTTCATTCAATTTGCATATTGAGTTTCGGGAGTCCGATTTGAGATCCGCCTTAGCAAGTGTGTTACATATATTTTGTATAACTTGTATTAAAAAGTTGGAATTATTTGGAGTATCATAGAGTACCATTTTAGTTTTCAAAAAGAAAAGAAAACGTAAAAGTAAAAGAAAATAAAATGAAAAAGGAAAAAGACAAAATGAAAGAAAGAGAAAGAAAGGACCAGATGCGGCGGTGTGCATATGTGCTACTTAGCATATATGCTAAGTACGAAAATAGAAACCAAAAATGATTCAGAAGCAGGCTAAGAGAAAACGCGCAGAAATGAAAAAAATACCAGAAAATAAGAAAAGAGTCGGAGTAAAGTAGAATTTTCACCCAGGAACATTCAAGTAATGATGTTAATGCATTATTTGAGTTTATTACGTGTGTTTGAATATATTTTAACTGTAAAAATTTGGATATTAGACATCGTTTTAATAAGTTCAATTAATAGTTTAAAGGGTCAATTAGACCCCGATAATAGAATTAATTATATATTCGTAATCAATGAGTTATGTGCAATATATAAATATAATTTTTTTAGGATTTGGTTATGTGACTTTGAACCCTGTACATAGGCCTGGACTGCGTATTGCGTATGCGAATAGGGTATCAGGTTCCTAACCGGATTTCCCTAAGATGTGAGGAATGAAGCCTTTAGCCTAATTTGATATATTTTTCTGCTTATTGAATAGAATGGGATCGTTTGGCAATGAAACCAAAGGATAAAGCGGTTGTTGATTAGCAGCTCTAACTTTTGGAAGAGGTAAGTGTTTATATCTATTTCTTTGGAGGCGCCTGGCCTCGTGGATTTTCTACCACGTGTTCCTTACGTGTGTAGCTGCCGATAGGCGTACTCATTACGCCTTAGCTTTGGATTTACATTGTATATTAAATATTATGTTCTGTTGTTGGTATTGCATTGAGGATTTGAGCATTGTACTCTGGCTGTGAGTTGGCATCTACTCCCCGGCTGTCGATAAGACTCCCGCGCCGGTGAAGGGTTATTATCGCAACACATTGCATTCATATGAATTATATGTCATTCATATGCATTACATTGCATATCATATTGGGTGCAAGAGTATTCCGCCCCAGGAGAGTGCATAAGTATTCTGCATCGGGTTTATATTTTACGGGTGCAGGAGTATTCTGCCCCAAGAGAGTGCAAGAGTATTCCGCCTCTAGTTTATATCATATTAGATGCAGGAGTATTCCGCCCCAGGAGCAGGAGTATTCCGCTCTTATGTCAGATACTGAGAGCAGGAGTATTCCGCCTCAGCTTTACATTATATCGGGTGCAGGAGTATTCCGCCCCAGGAGAGTGCAGGAGTATTCCGCCTCTGGTTTATATCATATTGGGTGCAGGTGTATTCCGCCCCAGGAGTAGGAGTATTCCACTCTATATGGTTATCAGATTGGATTCCCCTCGAATGCAGGAGTATTCCGCTTCGGGATGAGATTACGGGCACATGTGACCCTTTGCATCACATTTTCATATCATTTCATCTCATCTCAATTCATACCATGGTGTAGACTTGTTTGACATGACTATTGTTCTGCTTATACGTGCATTGCTTATTTGTTGATATGTTTCTGGCTCGTATTCCTAGTTGAGTTTATTGTTTCATACGTGTTTCCGGTTATTACATGTCTCTGCATTTTTATAATTTAAATAAGAGAAATTTGGTTTATATATTTCTTCTCCCTGGCTAGCTATCCTATGCTTTGAGGTCGCTAGTTTGCCCCACTTATTGAGTCATTTTGACTCACCCTTGTTTGTTGTTTGTTTCTTTTCTATCTATTTCGTTTCGGCAGGTTCGCTCCAGGATTGAGCTCGCCACGTTGTGAAGGAGCGAAGACGACTTCAACTGTCAGGGTGAGCTAGCTTTTTCCGGATGGCCACCAGTTTATTGGTTATTATTTCAGTTGCATTTTGCTCCCTTCATGAGGTATCCTTCTTCTTTTGTACTCTTAGATGTCTAGTTTGGATAGCCCTAAACCTAGTATATTGGGTGGTCAGCTGTAATTTATTTTGTACAGCTTGGAGGTATCAGTATGTCTGTGTTTTTTTTTCTAAGTCTTGTTATTATTTATAAATTGAATTATATTTATTTTTCTAATTTAATTGGTAAGGGTTCGCCCGACGGGTGTAGTAGAGGATGTCGGGTTCCAGCACGGCCTAGTCGGATTCCGCATCGTGTCATAAGTAGGGTTCTAAAATGAGTATAACTTCTATATATAATAACAATATAAAAGAATGTTGGCACTATCAAGTATATATGGAAGTATAAACTAGTCTTTTGTTCTTTGGCTGAAATAATGTCCGCATGTATGAACCCTTGTTATTTATAAATATTAAAAAGATTCAACATAACTGAAACATAGGTGAAATAAAAATCAAGTTGAAATAAACAACGGAGAAGAACATACACAAAAATTTAGATGAAACATAGTTGAACATACATGAAACAAAATACACATTAAAGTTGATAATTCACATTAAACAGAGCTGACCATAAATGGACAAGAACTTAGATGAAACAAATACAAATTAAAGTCCCAACACTTTAAACCCAAAAATACATAGATGACCACATAGCCCTAATACAATAACCCTAACATCTAATCAATTTGAACCAGATTAAAAAGGGTACTATCACTTTCATAATACAACCCTGGTGGAGAAGAAGTATCGACACTTGAATTTGATGGAGTTGATAATTCATCATCAGATTCACCCCCAATATGTGGAGGGTTTCCCAATATGTGAACTCTACAATAGAATGAGCTTCTACACGATATGGCAAGATCTAAAAATAAAGTGCATTGCCAGTCTTCAAATTGTTGTCCCTTACAAATTATATCCAACCCCTACCTAGGCTTTTACGATTAGGAAGTACAATTGGATCCATGTCATATGAATCATCCCACACAAAAAAAATGTGCGCCCATTGATTTATTAGGCAAAAGATTGAGTACTCGTGTTGGGAAGATCTATCGCTAAACAAACAAAAAATTTAACATATTAGAAGCTATGGGTAATTAAAACATAGGAAACGGTTATAAAGCCATAACACTTACCAAATCATCTATATTAAAATAAAAATTGCTTAAGTTAACCTCAAATGTCGGACGTCCATAGGTTCTTAAAAATATTCCGGTTGGATAGTACTTAGAATTGCTTGAGCCTACAATATTTTTGAGAAGGAAGTTGAATGGACAAACTAATTGTTTATAAAGATTCTTACACTATGTGAACCTAACAGTTGTGTCTTTTTAATTAGGTTATTTTAAATGTCAAAAGCTTTCCGTTTTACGAGGAGATGGTTAGGGTTTAGGTCAGCATATACTTTGGATAAATTTAAAAGTGTGTGCGGTTTACAGATGATGTTATTCCAGCAAAGTGGTGATAAGTTTAATATTAGGAGGTGGGGGTTCGGGGTTCGAGTGTAATTAGGCTTATTTTAATTTTTTATACCGGCTTTTTACTAGGGTTTAGGTTAGCACAGAGTTTGGATAAATTAAAAAAGAGTGTGTGGTTTAGCAGATGATGTTATTCCAGCAAAAGTGGTGATAAGTGTAATATGACGAGATGAGGATTCAGGGTTCGAGTATACTTAGGATCATTTTAGCTTTTTTTTATTTTAAACGGGCTTTTAAGTATGGCTTAGGTCATAGTCTTTGGATACATAAATTCATACAGTTGAAGTTGCACATAAAATAGTTTAGAGCATATAACACATATTATAGCCAAACCATAGTATAACCTTGGAAGGATCCATTTCTAACAATGAAAGCTTACCGATTTGAAGTAAGTCTAATTACAAAATAAAATAAATAAATTCTGATAGATTCTATCACAAATCCAACTAAAAAATAAAGATCAAAGTTATATCCTCTATTAAATAGTCAAGTCTTCAATGCCCCAATTTGCTTCAACATTTAGATCAGGCAAACTACCAAGTGGTGATATTGTAGCATCATCGTGATGCATGCATAATTAATATTTATAAGTATAAGATATACATTTGTCAAAAAAAATAATCAATATATTCTAGTGATTATGCAAGTAAATTTTTGCCTCATCTCCTTCATCTTGCACATTAGTTATACCCCTGCCTTAACTGCCTCTACCAGCAGCTCTACGACCATCTCTACCCCCACCTCTACCACCACCTCTACTACCTCTACCACCACCTCTACTACTCCCACCACCTCTTCCTCCACTTCCACCACCACTTTGTGAACTTCTAAGGTAGAATTCAAGTCATCCTCTATATCGCTTAAAACGTGGACGTCCTTGTGAGCGAGTGTATCGAGGGTCACATATATTTCTTGCTTCACCCTCACCGACATTTGAAGGCTCAACGTGAATCTCAATCTCACTTATCTTTTCCAATTGGGCGAATTGCTCATTCATTTCATCGTTCCAATTTGAAAAGTCATGCTCCATTTTGATCATCATATACTTAATAGATTTTCTCTTCACTATACTATCCAATGCAATATCACAGTTCCATTCAAAATGCTTTAGTAGATCATTGTACATCATGTACTCAGAAGTCATATGTGGGTAACCTCTTAAAATGAATCGTTTTAAGTGTGGACGAACAATATTTTTCTCCACCTATTCTTTATATACCTTCCATCAACTTTTTCTATCCTTTTATGAGACAAAATCTTGAGCATTGGCAGCATAGGATCCCTCTACTTTCAAACTATTTGCAAGTGCAACATAGATATTCACCAACAGTGATGTACTTAACAGTGAAGACAAATGGAACTCTACGGATAAAACTTCTCATAGAATAATCAGTTATAATGTATTTCTCCACCCCAGGTTCTGCTTTATGATTCTTAGGGGTGCTGATTTCACAATGATACAACTTCTTTAATTACTTTTGGAACAATTCAAATATTGTGGAGTAATCTTGAAGTTTTCCCTCCTACAGGAATTCAGTCAAACATTTTATTTCAAAAAACAAGTTGACATATATTCTGCTTCCAATTCTTTCTCAAACTTATCTCTTATAGCTAACTCACATTGCTGAATAAATTGCTTCAGAGGTCTTTGACGGGTGATAAATCCATCAAATAAAGCATATATTCCTTAGCTTCTCTAAGTAGACAATATCCCTGCCCAAAAAGGTCATCTAGTATGCATGAACCTATTTTTGCTTCTCTAGAAAAAAGCTTACTAAACAAATCTCTTCCATCTAAGTTATATTTGGCATTGTGTTCAGCCCATCTCGTCTCAAACTCAACTGTAGTAATGCTATCGAGGACTATGGCTTAAATTTTGACTTTGTATTTTTAGCTTTACGAACTTCGCTTAACCTCAAAGGCAACTTAGAGAATATATGTCATACACAATATATTTGTATCGTATTTAACATCAATGCATGTATAACTACCTTAATTCTTTCACACTGGTCGATTATGAAATCCAATGTATAAATTCACATGGCCCTAAGCCATGTAGAGATCACCAACTTGTAACTAGCAATATCCTCATTCGCCGGAAGAGCACATCCCAAAAATATGGACTGTCTGTGTTGATTGACACCAATAAACGAAGCAAATGATATATTATACAGATCACTAGGTATGTGGTATCAAAGCATATAGCGTCATGAAACTTCTCATCCGCCACCTTTGAGTGAGAATGAACCCATACGAATTATCAATCCTACCTATTCTATCAACATCAATCGAGTAGAAAAACTGCCTATCTTTTTGTTGCATATCAATAAAGAACTTGAGTAATGATTGTGCATCCCTTCAAATTCAAGCATCCTACTTTTCAATATATAATTGTTGCAGTCCTTAGGAGTACAACCTAAATTCTCCGGCCCACCAGCAAGCACTTAAGCTACTCTTATGTTCTTGGAGGGTCTTAAGCCAGCTATATCGTTGGCTTTAAAAAATCTCTTAAGAGAATTACTAACTGACATATGTCCAGCCATCAAGCGTTATAGAGACGGTTGCAATTTATGATTAAGGTTTTGAAAAACCTTGGAAACACGACATGATCTATCTTTGATAATTTCCAAGACACACCACTTTTTAAGGACCAGTTCCTTCTATGTGTTCCTTTGCTAATTAAGTGCGGAATATGTCAAAGTAAGTAAATGAACACAGAATTTTAGCGTGGAAAAACCCCTTTGACACAGAATATCTCAAAAATTCTATTGATTCTAGCACGAGAATTGATTCTTTTGCTGGAATACTTATTTTGTGGTATCCTAGACCTATCACTACCATATTGCACATACCTTACGGTATTCCCCCTTTTTGCTGCATGTTCGTTTCACAATATAAAACCCTAATAATTTAGCATGTGCTTTGTAAAATTCATACATAGGTTCACTATTATTAAACTGCATTCTAGGAACTTGACCTATTGCTAGATCCTCTTTAGAAAACTCATTACTTATTTCCCTATACTCTCCATGTTCTTCCACTTCTTCATCATCATAATCATTATGATCATCACCTTCATTATTTTCTGCATCATTGTAGATCGTCAGAATCAATGTTAACCAAATCGTCTTCATTATTCATCAAACAATCATCTAATGTCAACCCTAGAGCTCTATATAATTCATTCCTTAGTTGCTCCGTAGTAGGACATTGATTCATTGGTGTTTATGTTTAAAAATGGTAGTGAAATTTGTGTTTAAGTTTATGAAATGGTTTGTGAAATAGTGGTACTCAAATGGGTAAGGTATAAGAAGGGAATTTTAATAGACCGTATATTTGGTGGTAGTCAAATATTTGTGGTATAAGAAATGTATTCTAATAAATAAAGCGTATTTAAAAAAAAATCATATAATTAGGCACTATGTACATACTTATATGGATACGTATTACTATTTAAAATCAGTATACAAACTTTTTATATCCCACGCATGAGTATTTATTAAGGCTCAATGTTTTGAGAATAACACTACTAGAAAAAGAGTAAAAAGCTACAGAATGGCTGGAGAGGGAATTCACTTTCCAATCAATTAGCGAGTGACTTCCCTCTCCAGTCAGTGTTTTGCGATTAAAATATATTAAATTAGAAAAGTTGGAGACAGAATCCTTCTCCAGTCAAAAAGTAAAAAAAAAGGTGTCAGGTGATGGAGAAGGAATTCCGTCGCCAATCACCTGACAATTTTTTTAACTTTTTGATTGGAGACGGAATTCCCTCTCCAACCCTAATAATTCTATAATTACATTTTTACTGCAGCGGACTCCACATTTTTTACAACACTAAAAAATTTCTCTCCCTCCCTCTCCACAGTGTACTGTAGTGACACCTATTTACCCCACCATTGCAACACCATTGTACCAAGTAAGTATTTTCGTCTTTTCCATTTTCCCCACCCCAATCCCGTATCCCCTTAATTTCCCCCAATCTCGTATCCCCTTAATTTCCCCACCCCCAATCCCGTAGGATAAAACTTTATGGGATTACATAGTTGAATCTGAAATGTTAGGATTTGATTCACAATAAGGAAAGGGTCAACTTAAGCCCCACAGATCTGTAATTCTTAATTTCTTTTTTTAATGTTCTTTGAAGTTTTTGTTTGATGCATGGACTAGATTTTCCAAGTATTCAATTATGAAAGTTCCCATTATTCTAGAAAAATTTAAGAAGTTAGATGCACAAACTTCTTTTTTTTTTTTTTTTTTTGCTTCTTTTGGCTACTTCAATTAGTAATATTTTTGTCTCCGAAGCACGACCTCTTGATATATTGAATGGCCAAGGTTCTGATTTTGGCAGTGATAGTGGTGTTTTTGATTGGTTAAATAATTTGGGTGCTATCAAGATTAATGGCTTTAATTTTGAAACTGGCCATAAGTTTAGCAACAGTGAAATATATCTAGGAATTAAGAATTCTGGTCCAAGCCCCGGAGTAGGACACAAGGTTACCATGGGCAATCATCAATAACTGCCAAGATCCGATGATGTTCACTTTTAGCATTCCTTAATTCTTTTAAGACATCAAATTATAGAATAGTGACATATAATTCCTAGTTAACCAAGTTGGAACAATATGTCATTAGATAATCAAATGAATCTACTTTCCCCAAATCATAAACTAGAAGCATCCGAATCCGAGCTTTTATGGTATTAACTATACTTATAAAGCTTTTGTCATTTGATTATTCCATGTGTTTTATTAGTTTTCACTTATTATATTGTTAAATGTTTCAGCACAAGTGTTCGTGGGATGCTATATATGATGATGAAATTCGAGCATTTTAAGAAAAAAGCTGCTAAAAGACTAACTAATTCCTTATCAAAATACAGGCAAAGGGGTAAAGTTCCCAAATGGATTTATCAAGAGAATTGGGAAAAACTCAAAAGTTATTGGCAAACACCTGAATTCTTAGCCCAGAGCAAGCATGCTAAGAAAAATAGAGCATCGGCAAAGGGAGGATCGAAGCTCACTTGTGGTTCAGTTAGTTTGGCCACTCATCGGGCGTGATATGTAAGTCAATCTGATTTTTATTTAAATTAAAAACTTAACACTATTTTGATTTAGCATTAACACATTTGCATTGTGTAGGAAGCGGTACATGAAAAAATTAGTGATTATAAATTTTTCCGTCTGTTCCATTATTTATATGACGAACAAGGAAATAAGGTGGGATGGCTCGAGCCACGTGCACAACAACTAGAGGTGAGATATCATAAATAATTTTATTTTATTTTAAATTATTCTTTAATTAATTATTCTAATCGTGTCTTGTGTTTTAGGAAAAGTACTACAAAGCTTTACACCAAGAATGGCTTAAGAGCCAAGGGTCACAGGTCGTTGAAGGCTCTCCTAAACCCACCCCGGAAGAAGAAAATACAATGTTCGTTCAGGCGGGTGGTGGCTATACTAGCAAAAATCGAGCCTATGGCCTTGGTCCTTCGAGGTACAAGAAGCCTTCTCGTGTAGGTATTGTCAATGCTAATTGCTCTTCTTTTTCTTCACCTACACCACAAATTGTGGATGATGATTTGCGCTCTAAATTGGCAGAAATGGAGCAAACACTACAAGATAGTGAAAGGCAACGCTTCGCTGACCGTGAGAATGTAAAGAAATTAGAGGAAATTGTGGCAAATATTTGGAGGGATAAGGAGCAAGGCAGTGACTCCTCCCAGAGGGCGGAGTAGTGTCATGGTTTGTTAAGTTGTCGAACATGTTACTAATTAAACACTTTAGTTTTTATTCGTATTGAATGCTTAATGATGAAACATGTATGTAGAATTGTTTAATTGCCCGTGGTGATTTTGTTTTATGTTAAACAGGTTGTATAACTGTTTTAATGGCGTTTTTCTGATTTTTGGTTGCTTTGTATCGAGTTTTTAATGTTTTTATTTAGCAGGGTTAATATAATTAGAGAGTGAATTCCGTCTCTAAAGCAAAAAAAAGTAATTAATTTACGCGTTTCTGAGACGGACTGCCGTCTCAAATGAAAAAATTATGTATGAAATTATTTTTCTGGAGAGGAAATTCCAACAATAAAAATAATTTCCAATGATTGCATCTACTTTTTGAATTGGAGACGGAATTCCCTCTCCAACATGACCAACGACGCGCCAAATAGCGAAGGTCACGCAGAGACGAATTCCCTCTCTAAAATCCTTTCCGTCTCCAAACTGAGACGCAAAACACTCTTTTTCTAATAGTGTAAGCTGTATTTATTAGTTCGTGGGGGGGGGGGGAGGAGGGGGGAGAACTTGGAGGGAAAAAGTTTGCTGAGTGGCCATATTAAGAGAATTCACGTACTATTAAAGCTAGATTAATCTTTATACTGATATGACCATAGTTGGGACAAAACAGTGTGGCCAAATAAAAGAGTTCTTTAGGTTAAACAATCCTTGTTGCTCGTATTCAAATTTCTACACTCACAACTCGCAAGTCAACAAACATTGGTTACTGGGAGAAAGAAAAAAAGAATTATCGCTCTTTTAAAAACGTCAGTAAAGACCTAATGAGAAGTCAGGAACCGAAATTCTAATCTCGAGGTGCCGGAGGTAAAACATTCACATTTTGAGTCGTATAATTTGAAATCTTTATTAGCATCTTCAACTGATACTATAGTCCAGTAAGTGACTAAGTGTGAACAATATCATTGTCTAACAGGATATTACTATATCATTGAGGAACGTTAGTTGAACATTATGAACTCACAATATCATTCTAAGATTAGTTTTGCACACTTTCTGAAAATAAGATTGCATCTGCATCTTAAGCTTGAAAATGACTCTTCGACATATTGGTCGTAATCGTTCCTTAGTTCATTATATTTTTGCTGTTAAGTCGAGGCATTTCTTTGATTTTTTTTATTCTACTGACAATGTATTGAGTTTAACTTTTTTTTCATTATAAAAAAGTGGGGGGGACAGGTAGGAAAAATGGAAAGATATTATGTGGAGAATCGAACCCTCACCAACAAGGTAAAATTTTCAAACAGTATTGCGCTTATTTAACTTATATAGACAAAGTCAGTTAAAAATGTTAACATGCATTATTAGCCCATCCAATAATTATCTATAAGTAATATCTACAAAAAGTGGTACTATAATTAAAAGAGGAATGATTAATGATACGTAATCTTTAACTAAATGTTGTTAGTAGAGACATGAATACAAGATGAGGATTATGGTGAGCTAAGTGGGTAACATGTGCAAGCACGCCATCCAAACTTTTGCAAAGTTGTCGCTATTGGACGACATTCCTCCTTAATAAGCTTATGAATACTAACACTATAGGCAGACAAAAGCAACCAGTCAAAAAGGAAAAAATAAAACTAACAAAGTATTACTAGGAAAGATTGATTCCTTGTTCATATTTGGTTCAACTACTCTATTTTGTTCACTAGACAAAGTGGCACATGATAAAACATACTATCATATGATTCTCCGCTACTCCATCTATTGAAGGAATTGCGAATGTTCTAACTTTCATCATCTAAAAGGATTGGTTCTTATTATTAGTTCTCTTTCCACTAGTTAATTCATCTCTTTCATGTATCTTTCTCTTGCATATACTGTCTTTACCAGCATGTTTGTAGTTATACGCATGCAGTTAGGTAATAGTATTATCTTTATTATATTTATTTTAACTCTTAAGTTCATATTACTGCTTCAACCAGTATTTAATTGTTATTCTCCATTTTTAATACTCAAAAGTGTCATCTTATAAAATTATCCATCCTTAATACTACGTTCTTTATTTCTACTCTCCAGCCAAACACATAAAACGCTCTCCAAAATAAGTTGTTTTTCAAAATTACTTTTTACATAATAAAGAAATAAAATAATCCAAAAACTTGTGGAGGCTGAGTAATTTTTTATTATTACTAACATATTCAAGTCGTAAAAAGACAAGGTAAAAATTTCGCGTAGAGGCCTGTTTGGCGCGCGCTAATTGATCCGTAGCAGTCAAAAATAAATTCGTTGAGAAATAGCCACCACTGGATAAGTCCCAGTATTTTATAATGGGACTTTGAACATATCCCAGTATTTTATTATGAAAATTTATATAAAGCTTCAGTAAACTAACCCCAGTATAAAATAATGGGACCTTTGAATATGATAGTTCAAAATCCCATTATTTTGTTATGAGACTTTATATATAAAGCCTCAGTCCAATATAAAATAATGAGACCTTTGAACATGATAGTTCAAAGTCCCATTATTTTATTATGGGACTTTATATATAAAGTTTCAGTCGAGTATAAAATAATGGGACAGTATAAAATACCGAGACTAGTTTGGAGTGTTTTCCAACGCTAATGGAGCGTAAGTGTGCGCACGAATTTTTGGCTATTTATCAATTAATTTTAAAATGGTGGATAAAACTCATTAAGTGTGTCCAAAAATGGCTACGCATCAAAATTTTCCAAAGACAAGCTGAAAGCAAGGGAGGTGAATAGAAGATCGGTCAAAATTACAAGTGAATTTAAAGTACGACCTCCGTTCCACAATGGATAACATGTTTCGAATATCGGGAGTCAAATGAATTTATTTTTTACTATAATATTTTTTTATGTCCTTTAAATATTTTGAATTATTAATTATTGTGACTTATAGTACGTTTTATATAGTTTTCAAATATATAATATCGTTCAAAAATACTTAAAAATTATATATTCAAATTTACGGTGAAAATGAGCTCGTCATTTTGAAATAGAGAGAGTAATTTGCAGTAAAAGCAAAGTCTTGGACTCTTGGTAAGCGTGGTTACTGCAATAATTACTACTCCTATAGAAGGATAGTCCGAAAAGAAGAACATATATCCAGTATCACATTTTTTCACTGTAAAAGCTCATGTAAGACGTGCTATTTTGAAGATTTTCTGAAATGTAAGGAAGTTGTTATTGACTTGAAATTTATAGTAAGCAGGCTGTCTAGAGTCTAGACTTAACCTTTTTACTGTCATTTGTCTCTAATATATCAAATTTGTCCCGTTTTATTGTCGTTTGTCTTATTTTATTTATTGGGATGCCCATAGGCAAACTGTTTAATAGAAAAATACAATCTACGACTTTACTGCTTTATTTTATTATTAATCTATCTCTTTTTCCTATTCCAGTAAAGAAATACTAATCTCAAAACCTTTTTTTAAAAAAAAAAAAAAAGAGGAAAAGAAAAAGAAGGAAGGTGGTTCCTTTAGGGGTTGAGTTGATTCTTATAGGCTCCTGAATAATCCTTTTGTTTAGTTTCACTTTCACCTTTTTTTATCTTTAGCTCCATTAACGCAACGTCATCCATAATAATGTTAATCAAAAGAGGAAAAGGGAGAACAGAAAAAGTAGGGGTAATTGTCTAAAAGCATTCGCTTGTTCCACAATATCGCTCTTTTTCTTTTCTTTCCATCTTTAAACAAAGGCATTAGCTAGTTTTTGACTTCTTCTGGATATAAGATATGGACATGCATATCTAATGTCTACATGATGGGCAAAATAGCTTGGCCATTCAGGAACAAATGGATATGCTGTAAGAATGCTATCCAGAATGGACCTTGATCAAAGTGAGGTCTCTAGTGTCTTCCACGATTGGCAAAACCATTTCTTTCATTTATAGATACTTCAAGATATGACGGCTACGACATCATATAGATAAAATACATTACCAATTTTATTTTACGTGAAATCAATAAATGCAAGAAGTATTTAAAATACGAAACACATTAGACAAGTATGTATATTTTCAATTTGTGGCTCTTATTGTAGAGTTAATTCATTGAAGTAGGGCAAATATTTTTGTACATTTATGTTCATTAAACTGAATTATATTAATTTGCCAAATCAAAGAAAAAGCGGACCAAGCTCGTCACTTTTATAAGTAGTCATTCTTAGTTAGAGTTGTTCAAATACATGACTCTTTGTCTTTTGACTCTTTGTCTTTTGGTATAAAACCTCTAATAACCATGATATTTTTTGTGGCACTAAGAAAGAAAAGATTGAAATGACTTTGGCTGCAGAAAAGTCTCTCTCTCCCCATCTATGGTATATAACTATATATAAGGAAATAGTTTTTTCCCCCTAAAATTTCCTTTTATGAAGATTCTATAAACGGAACAGAAAGAAATTAGAGTTGTAACATTCTAAATTGGTCAAGTTAATTGTTAGGTACATTCTGTTTAGACTTTTGACAATGTTTTATTCTCTCGTATGATCAGATTCTGCAGGGGATTAGATATGTCCGTGAAACGTTCAAACCGTTGTGCGTGCTCAAGTTCCTGCCTCTGATTTAGTTTATGCTTCTTTTAGTTCATGAAGAAAAGTACTCCCTCCCTTCGTTCCAATTTATGTTGCAGCATTTTCTTGTTAGTCTATTCCAAAAAGAATGACAACATTTTAAATTTGGTAACAACTTAACTTCAAAATTACAGTTTTATCATCAGTGAAATGATTTACAACCACACAAACATCTATTTCTTATTTTACACCACAAATTTTAAAAAAATTTCTTTATTTATTAAATTCCGTGTCGAATCAAATTACGACACATAAAATAGAACGGAGGGAGTAGAATATAGTGGGGCAACAAATAGTGACAGATGTGGTGTTGCTCTAATTATTAGTTTTGTACGTTACTGGTGAGAAGTCCATTAGTAGTGATCATGATGGACAATATACTCGAAAGATCGTGACAGAAACGTAATTATAGAAATCCAAGTAACTGTTATACATAATCAGGAATATTTGTAATAATTACTGAGGCTATCTTTTTGGTCCTTAATTTTTTTATTGCTTTAACCTTGAAGCAAAAATTATTATTGGAGTGAAGCACCAACTAACCTTTTCAGTTTTCTCCCACATGTCCCACCATCTTGCTTAAAAAATTAAAGTGATGAAGCCATGATTATATTTGGCTAAAGCCATATTAGTGTTTTTAAAGTGACTTATTTGCATCAGAGATGTCAAGTCATGCTTAGACTAAACAGTAAAATAACATCTTAAAAAATGACATTTATTTTTAGGCATAAGTTATAATTTTGTTTATGAAGTAGGAGTTAGGGGGAGTTAAGACGTTTCACAAGTTACAGACAATGAAAATATTATTATGTGTTGCTTATTGTGTTTGAGTTTCAACTAATTACAATAAAACTTATGACATTATCAAGCAGGACGAGAAGTTCAATCAAACCCATAATGCGTCTTCTTTTTTCCTTTTTCTTTTTTCTGTAAATCACCCGACTAAACTTGTCAAAAGGAAAGCGGCGGCTTTTACTCCTTGATTAGGAGGTAAGCTGGCATCTTGAGGAGGCGACAAAAGAAGGGAAATATTACTAAATTATGACATTCGATTTTTTTCGACGTCTATACTAGGAGCATATAGTATCAGCACGCAAATAGAACGAAAGATAAAAGAGTAGACATTTTTATGCTAATTGACATAGTACTATACTATTTAATTACAAAAAATATCGATATTTTTAAATAATTACTCTATATACCAATATTTTTTCACATTTTACAAAATATACAATTTTTCATTTCATTTCTTCCCTCTCTACCCAAAATCCTAACTTCTCCCTCTCTCTTTCTCTCCTTCACCCGCCCACCCCCACCTCCCGCCGTCACCCCCCTCCCCCGTGCCTCTGCTCCGCCGTTGCTGCCGCTGCGTGGCTCCACCACAGCGATTGGAGCAGATCTGCTCTTCTCTTTTCATCTTCACCTCTTTTTTCTTTTCATTTTTTTTCATTTTGTACGTGTATATATATGTGTGTATTTTTATGTATACACATTTATTTTGTTAATACAAGTTCAGATCTGCTTCGCCTTCTTCTTTTTTGCATTTGAATATACATATTCAAATTCAGATCTGCAAGTGTATGTATCTGTATGTTCGTGTATATACATGTGATAATTTTCAGCACACAAGTGTATGTACGTGTATATCACTGTATGAACGTGTATATCCGAGCATCCATTTGTATTTTTTGTATGTATTTTTGTGTGTATGTCAAGTAATAAATGTCAAACACATAAATTTGTATGTTTCGTTTGTAGATATGTAGATTCGTGTATGTATGTGTGTGTTTAGTGTATGTATAACACAATTTTTTTTTTGTATATTCACATGTATTTTTGTTTATATGTATTTTCCAACTTTAATTTCAAAAAAAAAAAATATCAATGTTTCTATGTGTATTTATGTGTATTTTATTTTTTAGATTCAAAAAAAAAAAAAAAAAAAATTCTGGTGGTGGATGGCGGCGGCCGGCAGTGACTAGACGGCGCCGCCGCCTGGGGTGGTAGCAGTGAGGGGAGGGCAGTAGGAAGAAGGAGGAACCCTAATTTATTAGTTTTGTTGATTTTTGTATATAATATGTAAAAAATGATGGTATTTTTGTAAAATGGAATAATGTTGGTATTTTTTGTAATTTTGGTGTTAGGATTGTATATATTTGTAAATCTCCCAAAAGACTATTACTCCATCCGTATTATTTTATATGACAATATTTTTTTATTAATATGTTCAACAAGGAGTTGCAGCTTTTTAAATTAGAAAATAATGTAACTTCAAAATTACTACTTTAACCTTAATTATAACCACACAAATATATATAGCTTAATCTAGACCTATGTTTGAAAAAGGCTTCGCACTTGCAAAACGCCCAGAGGCGTAGATCCGTGAAACTTATGTCTTAAGCGTGCAGATGTGCGCCCAAAGCACGCCTAACGCTTAATGCTCAAGGATTGCCCTACGCAAATCATCTGTTCAATTTCCTAGTTGAGAATGTTCACCCACAATTTTCTTTAAAAATGAACTATACAAGTTATATTCATCTATTATTGAGAAATTGAATGTAGCTCAATTAACAAGACGCAATATTGCATGTATTATAATAGAGAATATCATGAGGGTGAACATCATTTGTATATTTAATCTGAAAATGTATAGTCGAGTTTTATATCATCATTTGTTATTGGTTTTTATGTCTTATTTCTATATCTCAAAATTAGTAGACTTCAATTTTTGGGTCATTACGCTATTGTATTAATTTTTAACTCCTCGCTCCGGCCCATAATGGTAAAATGTCTTGTTTTGCAACCTCTACATTTTAAAATATTGATCTAGACCGCAAGTATCAAAAATTTTCATTTAAAGCTTAATAAACACCTTGCCGATTCATATGATAGAGCAAAAGTAAAGTGACTTTGTATTACAACTAAAGAAGAATGATATTGTTATATTGCTTACAATAATTGAATGATTTTTTTGACACAGAATAAAGAAATATAATTGTGTTATACCATTCTGGATAATTAAGTGACTTTTCTGATATACAATAAGTAAAGAAATGTGACTTTATCATGTATTTTTAATTATTGAATGACCATGTAAGCAATCAAACTATCGAAAAAATAGGAAAAGCCAGGGAAAGAATAAAAAGCTTTTACAAAAGGTGCTAGTACAAATCTAGCTTAAGCATGATGCTATTAAATAATTTCTTTCATATGTTTGAATAAGTTGTGGATAATTGCAGTTGCCAATATACAACTGAGAATATAATTTTATCATGGAAAATTAATCATAACAATAATAATTAAGTACCTGGTATTCTTAATTAGGACTGCCACGCCAAATAGCATGCGGTAGACAAAAAAGGCACGCATAGTGTCCACTAAGATAGGATAGGATTATACTTCAACGCATGAAAGAGTGATAGCTGATACATTTCGCCACCTTTTTCTAGTTTACTCTTTTACTAATTATACCATTAAGATCCAACGTATATACGTATTATATATATAATAATACGTACTATATAGTCTTAAAAGCTTCCCTTCGGCGGGGAAAAAGAAGAACAAAGTATCATCTAACCCAAAAAAAAGGTAAAGCCAAGCCCTTCTATTCCCCCACCCCCTCTCACGGAACCATCCACCCCACCTAGCTGCTCTGTACATACATAATTATGCTATATATATATGGTCAACAGACAGAGACGGACAAAAGTTGATCATCAAGATATATAAGTACATAACAAAATTTGATAACTCGAATGCGAAACTACAGAGAGAAATTGGTTTTTTCAGTAATCAGATATACTGATACTTCGGCATTTAGTCCTCATTAATTCAGCAAGAATTGTTGTGGTGCTCTTGGTTTCTACATCAACATATCATTTTGAGTTTCATCCATTTCTCTTTTACGGGTATGTTTTTGAATCCTTCAATCTTGAAAAATAAAAGCAAAGTTGCAGCCCTTAATTATTATCTCTCTTCTTTAATCTTCCATGCAAATCATTAGTTCTGTAGTTCTTCCAACTCTTCAAATCTTGCTTGATGAACAATCCATCTATCTATTTCTTGATTCTTTTCCATTGGCATTGATATGCTAAACAGACAAAAGCTTATTGTATGGAAAGAAAAGAATAACCTTTTTTTCCGTTATACGATAATCTTTTTTTTATGAACTAATCTCGCCAAGTTTGGCAATTGTAATGCTCTGGGGAGCATGACTATGGGCTGTAATATTTAGACTATTTTTATATCTCCATGTTATCAGAAAAATATAATCTTTTCTTAGCTGATGATTTCATTAAACAGTTTCAAGAACTTTCAAACTTCTCATTATTTTGTTGATGTTCGAAAATAACAACGGGATTATATAGTAAGTACTATATGACTATATATGGTTAAGTTAACATTAGATTAGATTAAACCAATTCAAGTTCGATAATATGGGCTGAAAAAAGATGGTTTTAATTTATATAATGTAATATATGTTGATAAGGAGAGTAAAGTTCTTGATGGTAGGGGGTGTAAAGTGTGGATTAATGGAATACTGGGTCCAATATATAGGTTGCTTTACGAATGATTCAGCCCTTCGTCCATCCATGATGAAAATATTTAGTACTAGCAAATACCAGTACGTAACATCTGTATTATTTTTGTTGAAGAATGAAGAGTACAAGTTTTTTGTCGAAAAGGAGTAGAAACTGTGAATTAAGGGAATATTGGGGGTCTAATAGCTTTCTTTAACAAAAATAAATTAATTTTCAGTTTATGTCGATAGGTGATCAAAATATTAGCAAAACATAACATGTGTAGTTTGTACTCTTATGATTTTTGAATGTAGCGATCGAGGGAATTGCATAAAAAGGAAGGAAACATAGTAGGTACAAATTGGTAGATGAATACTACACGCTTCAAAATGGATTCTTGAGGGTGCTCTTTTGCATATTCTTTACTGTTCACACCAGCAACTTCTTGGAAACTAAAAAGAACAAAAGACAAAGCAAATTTCTCACGTGATTTACACATGCTTATGGTCTCCTGAGCCATCGTTGATTTTCTTTGTAATGGCAGCCTTTTTTTCCCTATGATGGAAGTAATTGGACATATTCTTTTGTTTAATTTATCTCTTAGTAGCGAATTTCTTTCTTGTTTTTTTTTTTTTTTCTTGAAGGGGAAAACGCAGAATAATTTCAAAAATTTATGTCAGAAAAAATGGGCTTTTATTCTTTTAGTATATGCCAACTTGAAAAATCTTCAGTCGAGTTGCATCCAACAAGAACCCAGTTCTTCTAATGAAGTGAGGAAGGAATAGTTTTTGGGTGGTACAAGTTTTTACACGATTCATTTCGTCTGTCCATTATGTCAAAATAGCATAAAAATGGCTGGTTTAGTTTACTACTCTGCTACCAATTAAAAACAATCGTTTAGTCTAGCACCTAACCTGCGATTAAGCGGTCTAATTAAGTGAATGAAAATTATAAGAGATCGTGGTTTAAATTATGACGGAAACAAATATTGAACTTAGTAAACAATTATAAGAGATCATGGTTCAAATTGTGACAGAAACAATATATTGAACTTAGTATGCTCCTGTATTAAAAAAGCCATCCATTCTTTTTTTAATTTTTTTCTTAAATTTAAAGAAAAGCCATCCATTTCACATGATTGGACGGGTTAAAAATTCTCGTGAAGGACCATATATAGGTCCAACCTAGCAACCGGCCACTAGATTATCGTATTATGTACCAGAGAGTATTTAATTATCTAACTTAGGAGACATTTTCTGAAAGTCTTCTAACAGATCAAGAATTTAGAAATAGTTTGGAGGAATGAATTCAATAATGACAGGCCATCTCCATTCACATATAGAGGAACTATACGTAACTTAGATGCTTTACAGATTGACAGACTAAACATAAGACCTTTTTTCTACACCAAAATCAATTCTAGGTATGTATTTGTAATACTATATTCTATAAGGCATAAGCAGCACCCACGGCAAGTGGTCCCGTTAGAACATAAAAAATGTACCCAGAAAATGTGACCGGTTGTACTTTTAGTGTCCCTCTTTCTAATATGGCTGTATGTCTAAATCTATGAAATTAATCTCATCTCATTCTCAAGTAATTACATGACGCTGTAAGTCAACGTGAACTAACGAGTCAAAATAAGTTTTAGTAAAAGAAATAAGGAACTTCGTCAACTTGTGCAGAATTAATAAAAACGTTTGATGCATTGTTATGCAAATGTTATTCTAATGGTATATTAAATCATGTGCAAATCAAGTGGTACAAAACTAATTTGTTTGCTTCCTGTTACCAACTTTGGAATTAGGATTACTTGGTTAAAAAACTGGCTCATGCATTTTCCATGCATCTTTATTATAGTCCCATTTGGTTGGCTCAACTGCATCCTCCTCATCCTACCACATATTCTTTATTTTTGCAGATGGAGATGTGCTAGAGGGAAGACTCCAACTTCCCTTGTGAGTACTCTCCGTTCCTACATTTCATACAATGACAAGTTCGTTGCCAGTCTCTAAAGAGGAAATGGAGGGCACTAGTACAAGTAACATCACTGTCAGATATGCCAAGATCAAGCATGGTTCTTGGTTCGACCAATTTCGACGTGGCTCTAATCCTTGGATGGCTAGATATGTTTATGGCTTATTTTTTCTCATTGCAAATTTATTCGCTTGGGCTGTCCGTGATTATGGCGATACCATTTTGAAAGAAATCAAGAGTAAGAATATTGTTTCATTGTTGGATTGTCTATGTTGTTTTTTATGGCATTAAAGATGCCACTCCAAATCATAGTACATCAAATATCTTTTTCTTCCTGTTTAATATGTTCAATGTATAATTTAATAAAGTCAGATGAACTTGCAATGAGTGGACTAAATATTTGCATAAGTAACCAAGATAACTCGTAACCATTTCCCTATTTATTCTGCCTGAACTTTGCTCTGGTGGTACACACTTATAACAATGTTTATCTTTGCAGGATTCAAAGGATGCAATGGTGGTGAAGACTGTTTGGGTGCAGAAGGAGTGTTGAGAGTAAGCTTGGGTTGCTCTGTATCCTTTTTCTAGTACTTTATATTTTTTATATTTTTATCTTGTATAATATTGAGCTGAAATGAGCTTAATTATGCAGTATGGTCATTGAGAATTCAAATAGTCGACTTGCTTAGAGGCGTAGTAGTAGTTTTTTTTAATCATACATTGGTGCTCGATACTTGCCATCTAAGCTCGAAGCATTTGGTTTTGAACTTTTACGGCTTGTATGGGTAGCTCAATTGCGAAATTCCAATGTGTTGCTTTTTCAATGATTTCTCCTTAACATCACTTTAGCTTTTCTACTTCACCATGTTCCTCTCTACAGCTGGTACTTCGAAATTGAATGACCGTAGAGAATTATGGCACTCAGGATGGTGGTCTGCCAAGCTCTTCATGAGCATTTCTCTAATTGTACTGCCCTTTCTTCTACCTTCACAGATTATTTTAATCTATGGTTAGTATCGACTCTTGTTTTTTGTCTCAAATACTGCAAATTTAATCCTTCATACATAGTTTGATTATATGACAAAATATCTGAATGATTTTGTATCTTCTTGGACAGGCCTTGTTGCGCATTTTGGTGCTGGGTATGACCAATTCATTAACGTGCTTCTTTTCATCGTGCACAAGCATTTGCGTGTTTGTTTTGATATTATAACTGCACTTAGAATCTTAGGAAATTCATGAAAACCACTAGGAAGCCGCACCCTTTATTGATTGTGTTTTCTGATCCATTTGCAGGGTCTTTTTACTAATTCAACTTATAAGTGTAATCAGTTTCATTACATGGCTGAATGATTGCTGCCATTCTGAGAAACTTGCTGACAGATGGTAAGTCGCTAGTTCATTTTTTCTCTAACTATCTTGACCAAGGATAAGAACGCATTGATCATATGCATAGAGATGCATTCCAGACAAGATCATAAGCAATTACATGCATGATGATGCTATCTACACTCACCAGAAGCAGAAAAAAAAAAACAATACATTTCAGTGCTATTATGTTGTGTGGTTCCTTTGAAGGTTCAAAAATTTCAATGATGAACGCTAATGAGAAAATAAATTTTATGCAGCCACATCCATATGATGCTACTTGCAACTACTGCATATATTTTGTGCATCATTGGGATCATCTTAATGTACATTTGGTATACTCCTCAACCATCTTGCCTACTTAATATCTTCTTCATCTCCTGGACGTTAGTACTCGTCCAGCTCATGACCAGTGTCTCTCTCCACCCAAAGGCAAGTCCAAGTTTCTTGTGTTACCAACATAATTTTGAGTTGGGATAACTTATAGCAGTATTAATTGATGAAATGTATTTTGGCAACAGGTGAATGCTGGTTTCCTGACTCCAGGTTTTATGGGGCTATATGTGGTATTTCTCTGCTGGTCTGCCGTCAGAAGGTATCAATTGGACTTGTTTCTTCCTACTCTTCGAATCCTTCTTTTTCTCCACTGCGGTTCTCATTGTCAAATAGCGTACTACACAAAGGAGTATTCCTAAAGACATATTCCTATAGGAATTGGCATGTTCTTTTGCTTCTCAGTCATTTAACTAGGGCATAGAAAGTAGATGACTTGAGCTTGACATGAGTTAAATTTTCATGTTATACATTTAATTTATTTGAGAAACTCCCTTTATTCTGTTCCGGGCTTTCATTTGAGAATGCTAATTCATAGTTAGGTATATTTGGTTTCATTACATTAACCTTTCTTGAATCAACTTCTTATTAAATTTCATCTATCTACATACAGTGAACCCCCAGAGGAGAGATGCATCCGAAAAGCAGCAGAACCGGGAGAAGACTGGTTGACCATCATAGTAATTTCTGGACCTCAAAACTTTTACTGTAACTAATATTAAACTGTTCACTGGTTCTTAATTAATGTAAAACTAAGTCCAAAGTAGCTAGAATCCCTCTACAAAATTCTTTTTGATGCATTGCCATTCACCTTTTGGCAAAAGAGTTGTTCCTTGAGTCATTGAACGTGTAACGTTATGTCTGCTAAGTTTGTCAATCTAGAATCATATTGGTAAAAATTATGCACAAGTATTATTCTATTGCCCTTACCTCATAACTTGGCCAGGCTTTATCCAACTTTCAGATTAAAATGCTATATAATCTTGGGGAAGTATCTCATGTTCTGCTGAATTCATATTAAAGTCTTGACTTCAAAGTACTTATATTGTAGAGTAGTAGAATGATCCTTTTTCATCTTTCAGAATGCCATTGAGGTATATTATCATGCTCTTCCCCCTTTTACCACAACTCAGTTTTCACTCTTGATTGTGACAGAGCTTCATCGTAGCAGTCCTGGCACTTGTGATTGCAACATTTTCAACTGGAATTGATTCAAAATGCTTTCAGGTACACCTCATTTTAATCCTTTTCAATTCCTTAATCCCAATACCCAAAAACAAATGAAGGGAAATTTTCTAACACAAAAAAGTTACAGTTCAAGAAGGACGATGCACCAGAAGAAGATGATGTTCCATATGGTTATGGATTCTTTCATTTCGTCTTTGCGACTGGAGCCATGTATTTTGCAATGCTATTAATTGGATGGAATCCTAATCACACCATGAAAAGGCAAGTTCCTTCATCTTGAGACAACAGGTTAATTTTCATTTGGGCAATGAAATTTTGGGTTCAGCTGGAAGTGATAATTAACCGATCGATTTCTGGTTGAATCTAATATCATCAACATATTTTACACCTTAGTGCATGTCATACAGGCCCAGTTCTGCCATGAACTTGTAACTTCTCATTTCTTAAGGGTCTTCTGAAGAACTAGGAAGAAAGATAAGCAATACCCTAACAAGTAGGACATATATTAACATCAACGGTAATGACAGTCCAGGCGACACTGGTGGTCATAATTTTAGGATTATTACCTGGCAGGGAATTGAAATGCATCTTACTTTTCTACCCTATTTGTACAATGTAACGAAATGCTTCTTATTGTCAAGAGCTTTATTTGTATTCTTCTGCAGGTTTACAATAGATGTGGGTTGGACAAGTACTTGGGTAAGGATAGTGAATGAATGGCTTGCAGTTTGTGTTTACAGTAAGTAGCTCAGCAAACTGTCACTTCCCATTTTGTTAACTATGTTTATTGGGACTAACATTTTTCCATTCTTCAAATTTTGCAGTTTGGATGCTTTTGGCTCCAATCGTTTGGAAAAGCAAGCAAGTAGCAGCATCACAAGTGTGACACAGACTATCGCATTTCCAAGATTGTTACCATTGTCATGGCTTTTTAAGGGGTGGCCTTAGTGGTTTGGTCCAAAAAACAAGTTCCCTCATATGCAACACTTTTCCAGGTCCTGAAGACAAATGGTACCAAGGGACTTACACTAACCTCATTCATTTGATTTTCTGGGATGAAACAAGTAGCTAGTTCCACAAAGTCTGATTCAATTTTAGCCCTCTGTATCCTGAAAACAGATCTTAATACATGTAAATAATACAGTCTGCAGAGGTAACATCATAGAATCTTGATTTATTTATTTTTTTTCTTACACGTAAATAAAAGAAAAAAAAGTATACAATTTGATCAGGCTGTTAGTTATCTTTGTTGGCCAATCTTTAGATTCTTTTCTGTTTCTTTGTACATATCAGAAATTATTCCCATTTTCAAGGGCATTGTTTCAGTTTACAATATGTGGTAAATTAAACTGTATTTCATTATTATCAGCTATTAACACCAAATTCTGAAGCAATATTTATAATGTTAAGAATTCCTACGAATGCATGCTTTATCCAAAGTCTATTTGAATAGTCAAAGGAATGGCAAACATCTTATAAAACCCACGCGTTCAAAGAAAGTGTGTTTAATTTTTTAAGATAGCTATGTTTAATTTTTTAAGATAGCCACGTAGGAGACACGTTCCAATATATACAAATCAAGTTGTTTATAGGCCAATTATAGTAACAGCATTTCATACGTGAATAGTCGGTCAATATGGTAACTGTCACATGGATGGTACTTAGAATTATTCTAAGGTCGTCCAACATTTAGAATTATTTTTCTCAACCTTTGTAAGGATCATACTATTATACTCTACGCACCTCCTAAAGACATTAGAAGGAGAGTTGAATAGTGTCTACCGATTTTCGTTACAAGAACCTGGTTCTTCTAACGTAGAACCTAGTTCTTACTTTATCTTTTATACTGCTTCGAACACTGCAACTCACGACAACACACACACAGAAGACACAAGGATTTTACGTGGAAAACTCCTTGCTCAAGGGAGAAAAACCACGACCCACACTCTGGGATTTTAGAACTGAATCCACTAACACAAGAGTAAAGTTTCTGATTACAAACTCTGTAACCAAGGGGCTACACTCTAAACCCAAATCACTACTCAAAGCTAAGCTCTAGCTTTCCAGTAATTACACAAGAGTTCACCTAATACATACGCTTCTGAATAAGCCAATAGGTAAAACTATGAATGTTCGAATTAAAGACAACTTGCAACTCGATGAACCTAGACAGAATATCTAGACGCAATACACTGCATGCACTCAAGTTGTCTTCTCCAGTTTACTCACGTAGAAAGATGCTAGATCGCCTCTGTATGCTCTCAACTCTCTGTTTGTGAATAACTAACTTTACGGCTGTCTCTACTACTTGTATTTATACGGGTCTTGAAACCCTAGTTGAGTTCTACAAGGAATCCTTTTAATTATGGCAAGTCAGGATTCCTAGTACTCCCTCTGTCCCAATTTATGTGTCACACTTTCCTTTTTGGTCTGTCCCAAAAAGAATGTCACATTTCCTTATTTGTCAACTATTTAATGTACTATCTCTATTTTACCCATATTAGGCCCTACTTCTTTTAAAAGCCACAAACAATTTTTTTATTACTACAATCTTCTCTCTCTTACTTTTTCAAGGGTAAATTTGAACATTTACAAAGTCAACTTCTATATCTTAAACTCCGTGCCAAGTCAAACACCGCCACATAAATTGGGACGGAGGGAGTAACTCTTTTCCTTATTGAAGTCCAACTCCTTTTCACACTTCGAAGATACAGCCTGGGCACCGCCTCTTTTAGTCTGACTAGGATGCATATTCATTCACGCGCCACTACTCCTAGTTCCGCAGGGATTTGCAACCCGTAATTCTTTTCGATCAAGCGTGCCCTTCATTCCAAGGACTAGGTTCTTTGTGAGAACCTCTGAGTCCTTACCGTTTGTCATACTTCAAAACCAGCTCTCAACAAATTCCCCCTTTTTGATGATGACAAACAACTGTTGCCCAAGAACCTGAGTAGACATAAACCAAAAACACAAGAACAAAAAGTAACAAGTTCAAGAAAAACTAAACAGATGAATTAGGTCACAAACACCCCCCAACATTTCCTTCTTCCCCCTTTTGGCATCATCGAAAAGAATTCAAATACCTGCATGAACCTGTCAATACTGTCTAGTCTAAAACACAAGGCAACAAGTCAGTAATAAAAGCAAACACAAGCAAAAATAAGGGCCCAATCAAGAACCAATTACTTAAGCAGGAAACAGTCATAAGCATAAGAAAATGAAAATCATCATCCAGGTTATGATATCAACACAACCCCAGTATTAAGTACACAACTGAAAAAACAAATTGTTTTAAACAACCAGCACATGCAATCAGGAGAGAATGGGAGGAGATAAACAACAGGTAGAAAGAGGAGGACAGGACAGGAGGACTCAAAACTGAATGTTGAAGTGTTTGACAAGCGCCTCAAGTTGCTTCGTATTCTTGGCCCTTTCCATCACTAGCTCGGCCTCATACTTGTGGCAGTCTATCTTCAAACGATCAATTTCTTGATCCTTCAACTTCAGTTGTCTGTGAAGCTCTGTATTTTCTATATTAACCTCAAGGACATGAGTCTCCAGCTCCTTCACAGCATCATTGGCCTCTTCAGGTCCATAGTCCTCACTTTCCTCTTCTTGCTCTTGCTTGGCCTGCATTGGTTTCTTAGAAGCTCTGTTTTCTGTGAAAAAGTCACAATTTTTAAACACATTATGCCCAAACATTTGATGAATGGTTGGCTTCTTCCCAGCTTCCAGGAGAATCCCAAAGTGTTCAAGTACCTGCTGGAGGATGTAGGAATGCACAAGAGAATGTGGCTTCTGATCTGTGTCAGCAATCCTCTTTATATGTCTAATTATCAGCCCAGGCAAATTAATCTTTACCCCCTCCCCCCCCCCCCCCATGTCCAGCAGGTCCATGTATCTCAGGTCCAAAGCACTAGCTTCACAGTTCCTCTCTCCTCTAGGCAGAAGGAACCTGTGCACAAACTTAAACAACAACTGGTGTGCAGGTTCCATCTCCTTCTTGTCTACCTTCCTCTCCTTCCTCAGCTTGGGTTTTCCTGAGAACTTCTTGACAACATCCAGAGGAGTGACTCCATCAGTCCTCTTTGGCCATTTCAGCTTTATATACCTGCAATAACCCTCAGCAGGTATGTCAAGAATCACTCCAAGCTCAGGTCTTCCAAACTCTATCTCTATTCCCCTCACTGTGGTGAACACTCTCCTAGCATTAACTCTGCAATTTGTGAAGAACTCTCTGATCTCATCAACATACAACTTCCTTTCTTTGTTGGTAAACAAACCTAACCATCCCTGGTTAGCAATCATTCTGAGTAGTGGCTTCATGTGAAATTCCTTCTCATCATGCAAGATGCTGCCAGGCAACACCTGATGCTTAGAGAAGAAAGCCACCCTGTCAGCTTCATCCTCACTACCTCTCCTCCTTTTTCTGGTTTCAGCTTCACTATCTGTATCAGAGTCACTTGGCTCTGCATAACTCCCAGCATCATCACTCTCTTCCTGTACTTCCTCAGCTCTCCTTTCTTCTTCTTCCCTCTTCTTTGCTTCTCTGTCTCTTACATTTGTCACAGTTCTTTCCAATTTACCCACCTTCTCCAACTGTTGCTTCAGAGCAGACCTGGTGCCAACCCTCCTGGCAACAGGCTCAGCAACAGTCTTGTCATCACTTTCTTCACTAGCTTCATCAACCAGTCTTGTTTTTAGCACTGGCTTTCCCCCTTTCACGAGTCTCCTTCTTTTTCCAGACTCCACTATGTTTTCTTTCACAAACACCACTTCCTCTTCATCTTCCTCACCTGCCATTCTCTCATCCTCTTCACCAAACTTTCTCTTTCTTTTTGGTTCTTCTGCCTTCTTAGCAACTACTACCTTTTCATCCTTTTTCAAACCAATCTCCTCATTCCCTTCTTCCTCAGAATCTGTCCAATTTAAATCTACATCATCAGCCTCAGTGGAATTTGGACAAGCAACAGGCTCTTGAACCAAATTCTCTGAAGCTTCAGCATGACCAAGTCCTCCAACTGCTGGACTTACTGGCACAGATTCTTTCTCATTCTTCTCAGTACTATCAACTTCTTTACAAGGTTCCACTTCACTTTCTCTAAGGGTTTCAACACGATCGTTCCCTAAATTGTTCTTTCACTCTTTTTGCAATATTCAACTCTACACCAGACTCACCCACCACATGCACCTGTAAATCTTTCCTAAGTTCATCCTGTACACTATCTTGCTCTGTTTCACATGGGTTCCCCCTATCTATCCTGTTATCATGCTCAACACCTATTATTTTGTCTAGACCTGTAACTAAGGTTTCAGTTTCAGTAGTTCCAGGGCTGTTTATATCTACTGAAACGACGGGCGTAGATAAAATAGGATCAGGGATTACCCATGCGGCGATTGTGATGAACTTTGTGCAATGGGTGTAGTAGGAACTGCTCTTGACCTCATCTTCTTTACCAATTTCTTGTCCCCTTTTTAAAGAAATTTTGTACGGGCCCTCGCGATTCGTTGTGCGAGAGTGGATGGGGGTGGTCTTTCAGACATTGTGAAGAATTTGTGAATAATTTCTGAGATTTCTAGAGAATTTCTGTTTTTAGGGCTTGAGAGAGAATTTTGGTGTAGTAGAGAAGAAGTGGTTGAATGGAGAGGGATTCTGGGTGTATCGACAAAAAAGGAAGGGGTTTTGTGATTTGACAACTTCTAGGGAAGGCAAAGCAGTAATGATGGAAAGTAGAGAAGCAGCTTTTTGAACTTTTTGAGAACCGGGAAGAGTTAAAGATTTGACGGTTATGGACTTATTTGATATATCCTTTTTAAGTAGTGGGGTCCAACAAGTCAAATATAATTCTACCCGAAAAAAGAATGTGTTCCTATAATTTAGGACAGTTATAAGAACATGGAGGATCTCCCTTGACACACGTATGATTGACAATTTAATTTCAGTTATGACTTATATCATGCAGGGTAGTGTGAATCTACCTGGACATGATTCATTATGCTTTAGTTGGTTCCTTCTTAGTACATAATAGGTTCTTCATGGGATCACATTATTCTCACCTGGTGCTCAAAAACTGAACGAGTGTACTTATTCACGTACAGGGTTAGACTGGACATTAATGACATAATTCAAACATGAACAATTGATACTTAACTAACCAATCATAATGGGATTACCTGCTGGGTCATCCGTGTATTTTGTTCATCCCTAATTCCAACATGTTCCTCTCAAACTGTACCTTGTTCAATGCTTTGGTAAATATGTCAGTAATTTGATCTTCAGTCCTGCACGAATTCATAGTAATCAGACCCTTTTCCATATTATCTCTCAGGAAATGGTGTCTAATATCAATGTGCTTGGTTCTTTTATGTTGGACTGGGTTCTTGGCAATATTCACTGCATTAGTGTTATCACATAAAATTGGCGCTGCACCACACTTGATACCAAAGTCCTCCAGTTGTTGTTTGATCCACAGCAATTGTGAGCAGCATGATGCAGCTGCCACATACTCAGCTTCAGCAGTTGATAAGGCAACTGAGTTTTGCTTCTTTGTAGCCCAAGAGACCAAACAATGACCTAGAAAGTGTGCCATTCCTGAAGTGCTTTTCCTGTCCACCAAATGACCTGCATAATCTGCATCAGCAAAACCAATTAGTTCAAAAGTACCTCCTCTTGGGTACCAGAGACAAAGGTCCTGAGTTCCTTTCAAGTATCTCAGGATCCTCTTCACAGCTGTCAAATGTGACTCCTTGGGCTTGGACTGAAATCTAGCATACAGTCCTACACTGTATACTATGTCAGGCCGACTGGCTGTGAGATAAAGAAGTGAACCTATGATTCCTCTATAATTTGTCTCGTTTGTTGAAGGACCTAGTTCATCCAAATCCAGCTTCATTCCAGGTGCAATGGGAGTAGTCATTTCCTTAGCTCCTTCCATGTCAAATTTCTTCAGTAGTTCCTTGACATATTTCCGCTGGTGAATCATAGTTCCTTCAGGCATTTGCTTTATCTGCAATCCAAGGAAGAAATTTAGTTCGCCCATCATGCTCATTTCAAATTCACTTCCCATCAGATCAGCAAATCCTTTGAATAGCCCCCTCATCAGTGGCTCCAAAAATGATATCATCAACATACACTTGAACCACCAATAGATCTTTTCCTTTCTTTTTGAGGAATAATGTGTTGTCAATCTTTCCTCTTGAGAAACTATTCTTCAGTAGAAATCCTGAGAGTCTTTCATACCAGGCTCTAGGGGCTTGCTTCAATCCATAAAGAGCTTTGTCCAGTTTGTAAACATGATCAGGGAATTCATTGTTTACAAAACCTGGTGGCTATATCACATAGACTTCTTCATTCAGGTAGCCATTTAAGAAAGCACTCTTTACATCCATCTGATATAGTGTAAACTCCATGTATGTAGCAAAAGCAATTAGCATCCTGATGGCCTCCATCCTTGCCACTGGTGCAAAGGTTTCATCATAGTCTATTCCTTCTTCTTGACTATAACCTTGAACTACTAATCTTGCTTTGTTTCTCGTCACTATACCATGCTCATCTAGTTTGTTCCTGAATACCCATTTTGTTCCAATTATTGATATGTCCTTTGGCTTAGGAACTAGGTGCCACACTTTGCTTCTTTTGAATTGATGTAGTTCCTCCTGCATGGCTAGAATCCAGTCTGGGTCTTCTAGAGCTTCTTTTACGTTCTTTGGTTCCAGAGATGAGAAGAAGGCAAAGAACGCGCAGAAGTTCTTCAAGGCTGACCTGGTCATGATTCCTGTATCCAATTCCGATAGAACATTCTCCAAGGGATGAGATCTTTGATGTTTCCACGGCCTGAGTTGAATATGACTAGATGAACCTGCAGTATTATCCTGGAGGAGTTCTTCCTGATTTGCTGGATCATCAGCTTCATCAGAGGTTCCCTCTGTCAAGTTTACTCCTTTTTCTAATGTGCTTGGATATTCCCTTGATGTCTCCTTGTCTTCTGAGTCTTCCAGTTCATTTACACCTTCTTCCCTACTAAGGCCAATCACTTGATCTTCTGTCTCACTCTCCTCCAGTGCCTTGTCTGATTCATCAAAGACAACATGCATACTTTCTTCCACTGTTTGTGTCCTTTTGTTGAACACTTTTTATGCTTTGCTTTGAGTAGAATAACCAAGAAATATTGCCTCGTCAATCCTAGCATCAAACTTTCCCAAGGGTTCCTTGCCATTGTTGTGAACAAAGCATTACAACCAAAGGGCCTTAGGTGAGCAATATTTAGTTTTCTACCTCTGAGTAGCTCATATGGGGTCTTATCAAGAATTGCTCTGATGGAACATCTGTTTAGCAAGTAACATGCAGTATTTATAGCTTCAGCCCAGAAGTTTCTTGCAAGCCCACTTGACAACAGCATAGTCCTGGCCATATCCTCCAGAGACCTGTTCTTCCTCTCAACCACTCCATTTTGTTGGGGAGTTCTTGGAGCGGAGAAGTTATGATCTATGCTGTTCTTTGCACAATACTCAGAGAATTTTTAGTTCTCAAACTCAGTTCCATGATCAGATCTGATGTTGATGAGTTCAAGGCTTAACCTTTTCTGTACTCCCCCAGCCCGGTCTCTAAAGCTGTCAAGAGCTTCATCTTTGGTTGCCAAAAACAAAGTCCATGTGTATCTAGAGTAGTCATCAACAATCACGAACACGAATCTCTTTCCTCATCTACTCCTGACTCTCATAGGTCCACACAGATCCATATGCAACAGTTCTAGTGGTTTTGATGTACTTACCACCTTCTTGGACTTAAAGGATGATCTCACATGCTTTCCCTTTACACATGCATCACACATTTTTATGTTTTCAAATCTCTTACTTGGCAGTCCACGAACCAGCTCCTTTGATACAAGCTTATTCAGTTGTGAGAGACTTGCATGACCCATTCGCTTGTGCCACAGCTGAGAGTCACTTTCTTGTACATTCAGGCATGTTAGGTTATTTTCAGGTAGTGACTTCAGCAATGCTTTGTATACATTGTTCACCTTCTTTCCTTCCATTACAGTTTCTCCGCTCTGTAGGTTCTTCACAATGCATCCTACAGACGAGAACCTCACTTCATTACCTCTATCACATAGTTGGGAGATGCTCATCAGATTGTGTCTGAGACCATCAACACAATAAACATTCTCAATAGCATGATCCAGAGTTCTCCCAATCTTTCCAATTCCTACTATTTGACCACTTTTTCCTCTTCCGAAGGCCACACTGCCTCCTTGAAATGCTGCGAGTGAGAGAAAGTTTCTTCTATCCCCTGTCATGTGCCTTGAACAACCACTATCAAGAATCCAGCTTGATTTGTTCTCCCTCACTCCAGCCTGCAAAACAAATTAGAGTTTAGCCTTAGGAACCCAGACAAGCTTGGGTCCCTTCTTACTAGAAAATGGGTAAATCAAATCCTTTCTAGCCCATTTAGGTAAAACACTTCTTTGTTCTTGGCCTTTGCTTTGCTGACATGTATGCACTTTTGTTTGACATGTCCTGTTTCACCACAAAAGGTACATAACATGTTGCAAGGTAATGCCATATACTTGCTCTTAGGGTTATATGGAGGCAGTGGTTTCTTAAATCCTAATCCCTGCTTTCCTTTATTTTGATTTTCAAGAACCCAGTTCATTGCCTCTGATGATTTATTCCATTTAGTTAATCTGGTAAGCTCAAATTTTGATTTTTCAACCTTTTGACTTAAAACCTTGTTCTTCTCAGTTTCCTGATACAGAATTTCATTTGCTCTTTTCAATTCATTTTCCAAAAAGGTTTAAACTTCACTTATTACTTGCTTACCATTTGCACTTTCTCTTAACTGATTGCATTCCAGTTCTAGCTCAGTGATCTTAGAGTTTGACACAAGAGTCTGTCCTTTCAAGACGGCATTGACTTCTTCAAGTTCAATGTTCTGTTCTAGGAGACGCTTGTGCTTAGTTCTAAGACTACTTAGTTCTTCAATTAGTTTATCCTTTTCAAGCTTCTCCTTTTCATAACCCTCGATCAAGGTGGCAGTGATTAAAATCAAGTTTTCGGAAGAGTATGTATGAAAAGTTTCCTTTAGTTCAGATAGACATACCTCTGCTGAATGAGCATCTTCAGTTCTATCAGTTGCCATAAGAGTAGAGTCCTTATTTTGACTGTCATCTGCGTATACCTCCTTCAGCCTTTCCCAGATTTCCTTGGCAGACTTGCATTCAAGTATCATAGCAAGCACATCATAGGTAAGTCCTCTTTTCAGGTACTATTCAGCTTTGGAGTTTGCCTGTAGCCAGTCTAGATCTTGAGGATCCAGTTCTTCTACCTTCTTTGGCACTAGTACACCATTTGCAGCTCTCTTTACAGGAACATGGGGTCCTCTCTTCACAATCAGCCATAGACTATAGTCTGCTGCTTGCAAGAAGATCTTCATCTGTTTCTTCCAGTTTTTATAGTGAGTCCCGTTGAACACAGGTGGCATTGACGGATCTCGTCCTCCTCTAAACTCTCGAGGGTCTTCTTCATCAGAACTGCTGTCTGACATACCCATTAGTGCCAGTGGCGGATCATTTTCAGAATCCTTTTCATGATCGGATTCACTATCAGTTGGTCCCCATGTAGCATAGAAGGCTTCCTTCTTCTTTCTCATTTATGTTCTAAAGTTTGGAGGTCGTCTTGACTTCTTCTTATCTCTGTCAATTTCCTTTGGCGTCTCCTTCTCCTTTTCCCTGGATGCTCTATTCTTCATCCATTCTATTTCCCACATAGGACAGTCCACTACAGCATGAACCTTTTTGAAGCATTTGAAGCATCCTGAATAATCAAGACTGTCAACTATGTTCTTCCTGCTAGAACTCTCCTTGCCACTTCTTTTGAATCCTTTGAACCTTCCCAGATTAAGCTTCTGTCTCAAGGCACTCACCATTGCTGCTTCAACTGATTGAAGATCAACATATTCATCAGTTTCTTCAGTTGCTTCAAGGGCAAGGGTCTTGTCCTTCTTTACAGCTGGTTAAGCTTTTGAGTCCTTCATCATCTCATGAGTTTTCAGACTTCCAACCAGTTCTTCAAGTTTGATGGATCTCAGAGGTTTGGATTCAATGATGGCAGTCATGTTTGGTTCCCATGCTTCAGGAAGCACATTCAGGATTTTGTCAACCATATCTATTTCAGGCAATTCCATATCCAGAGATCTCATTTCATTTGTAATGATAGTCAACCTGGTCATCATATCTTGAATTGATTCTTTCTCACCCATGGTGAAAAGTTCAAATTGTCTCTTCAGCATTCTCCTTTTTGAGTCCTTCACTTCTGTGGTTCCTTCATGCGCAACCTGCAAAGCATCCCATATCTCCTTAGCCGTCTTATAAGATGATACTCGATGGAACTCCTCAGGACCAAGACCACATATGACCAGACGTTTGGCTTTGTGATTCTTTTCGATCATCTTATAATCTGTCTCGTTGAACTCTTCTTTCAATTCAGGTTCTTGCTTGGCAGTAGCTCCTTCACCCACTATTTTAGTGGAGATCAGGTTTCCTTCAAAGACTATCAGCCAGAGTTGATAGTCTTCAGCACATATGTAATTCTCCATTCTGTTCTTCCACCATGCATAGTATTGCCCATTAAACTGTGGGGGCCTCTGAACTGACTGTCCTTCAGTGATGGTAGGTGGTGCACTCATTCTGATCCTTCTCAAGGTGTTAACCTCTTACGAGAAGACATGCTCTGATACCACTTGTTATACTCTACGCACCTCCTAAAGACACTAGAAGGGAGGGGGTTGAATAGTGTCTACCGATTTTCGTTACAAGAACCTGGTTCTTCTAACGTTGAACCTAATTCTTACCTTATCTTTTATACTGCTTCGAACACTGCAACTCACGACAACACACAAACAGAAAACACAAGGATTTTACGTGGAAAACTCCTTGCTCAAGGGAGAAAAACCACGACCCACACTCTGGGATTTTAGAACTGAATCCATTAACACAAGAGCAAAGTTTCTGATTACAAACTCTGTAACCAAGGGGCTACACTCTAGACCCTAATCACTACTCAAAGCTAACCTCTAGCTTTCCAGTAATTACACAAGAGTTCACCTAATACATACGCTTCTGAATAAGCCAATAGGTAAAACTATGAATGCTCGAATTAAAGACAACTTGCAACTCGATGAACCTAGACAGAATATCTAGACGCAATACACTGCATGCACTCAAGTTGTCTTCTCCAGTTTACTCACGTAGAAAGATGCTAGATCGCCTTTGTATGCTCTCAACTCTCCGTTTGTGAATAACTAACTTTACGGCTGTCTCTACTACTTGTATTTATACGGGTCTTGAAACCCGTAATTCTTTTCGATCAAGCGTGCCCTTCATTCCAAGGACTAGGTTCTTTGTGAGAACCTTTGAGTCCTTACCGTTTGTCATACTTCAAAACCAGCTCTCAACACATACATATACGAACGAAAAGTATCAAAGTAAATGAAACGAACATATACAGAAAACCGTCCCAAGCTTTATATTATTCACATTGCAAAGGAAAACAATGCTCAACACTTGAGCATTTTTACAACGCCACCAAGTCCGCTCTCACGTTTTTCAACTCCAAAAAAAAACCCGCAAAATGCTATCTACGGTTAAAATTAAGACACGCCACGATTTATATATCACCTACTCTACCTTTACATGTGTCGGCCAATGCTGAGGACATCCCCAACCTCAGAATTTCGAAAATGATTCAAATACTTAGTCAAAACTGTAGGTACAATGGAAAAATATAATATAACAACGAAAATATTGTGGATACAAAAGTGAGAAAGTAACGATAATATTATTACAAAGTTTGAGTTGTGCTGGACACTGTCCTAAAAAACTATTTCGGTAATATGAAATGTTTCCCCAGGATTAAACAAGTCGTCCTCTATATATATAAGAGGGTGCAGAAATCAGCAAAATAAATATTAATCCGGCAAGTCGAGGGTGGAGGTGACAAAAGAAAGTAGGCTATATATTTTAAGTGGCTATATAATTTGGGATAGTTGTTAAAAATGGCTAGGAAAAAAATTATAGCTAGGGAAAAGGTTATATTTCTAAGAAAGGGGAAGTGGACCGGCTGATTGGTTTTTGGATGGATTTCATAGCCAACTTCTCATGGCTTATTTATAGATGGCAAGGTTAGCTAAGATATTGACAAGTGTATGATTATTTGTCAAAATATCCTTGCAACTAAGCTAATAAATAGACATATGGCTAGCCACTAATCCATTCAATTGTCACTTTTAAATATAAATTTGCCACCTAATAGATGAAATGTCACTCATCACATAATACTAATAAGAGTCCACCATATGCGTCATTCTTTTAAAATACAAAATATCAACAAAAACAAACCTTACGTTTGAGTAATGCGAGATCATGGAGATCCTTTTATGTGACATGCCTTCATGTCCTCCCTTTGCCCATCCCACACGCCCTCTATCATTGTCATCGCACATGCATGTGGACACATGTCATGCCATCACTACCCACTCTCGACCATTCGATGCCACTGTTTGCCTTGGTATCATGACACCAAGTCATGATACCTTTTTTCCACGCTGTCTTTTCCCGCAGTCTGACACACTTGCCTCCCTCAAGGTGCCTTAGGGCTACTTTTGACACTGTCTTGACAATAGGCTGACATGCCTTTGTGCCACCTTTGTTTTTCAAGCTTGTCCATTTATGTCTTGCCTCCCTCAAGATACTTTTAGCATTATATTACTTCTGAACTCACATAAGTCGTTGACAAGGAGCGACAAGCCAAACCCTTGTCATGGTCGTGCCATGCATAAACCGACTTGTCTAAGGGGCTAACAAACCACCTCACCACTTGAATTCGACGTACTCGTCGAACCAACTTCGACTGTGTCTGAGAAAAAATACACCATCTATGATTACAGGGATATGAGTCCGGCTGACGAGACTAGGCTTAACTTATAAATCAACATGCATAGAGGATACACATCTGCTCCTCATGCCACGACCGTTCAGCCGGTATGGGCGTAGGACGCAAGGCATACATCCCGCCGCCTTACACTCTATTTGGATGGTTGTTACCCATCGTTTTATAATGTGTTGTACTATACTGTATTATATGGTACTATATCGTATTGTGTTGTACAACGTTTGGACATACTGCATTGTTTATCGTGGTTTAATAATTGAAAATAAGGTAAAATGAGAATATTAAATAATAAGTGAGAGCATGATGGGTTTAAAAAAAAGTAACGACGCGATCCCACCAAATCGGTCGTTACATAAAGTAACAGTTTTCATGGTTACATAACCATAGATTTAACGATACCATATAATGTTAATTAAAGAAACAACCAAAATAAATATCATACCCATGGTAACAATATAATACAATACAATACAATACCATACCATGTGTTGTAACCATCCAAACAAGTTGTTAGAATTTACATTCTCCTAGTTAGGTTTTTGTATATACCGCCACCTTGAGTATATAGGCCGATGACCTTTATTAGTCTTTGTATGTAAAAATTTAGCCCCGTAGCTTGTTTGCGCCGCGCTAAATGAATGCTAGCCAGCGGTGCAAAATTGTTTGATGACTAGCCATCTCCGGACAAGTCCCAGTATAAAATACTTGGATCACTTAAACAGTAGTCCCAGTATATAATACTGGGATTTTGAGCATTTATACTGGGACTTTGAGCATATTAGTTCAAAGTCCCAGTATAAATTACTGAGACTAGTGTGGGGTGTTTGCCAACGCTAATTGAGTGTAAGTGTGCGCGCGGATTTTTGGTTATTCCTCAATTAATTTTAAAACGGTGGATAAAGCTCACCGGCGTCCAAAAATGACTATACATCAGAATAACACTATTCGTATTTTACTATAATTAGGACTGAGTAAATCTCTACCAGTAATATTACTTCTTACATATATGTTGTACATTAATGGATTCTAACATTTCACTTTGGCTTGAAATTGTTGCAAGAATAACTAACTTTTGAATTACACAAAGGGAAAATAAAACAATTGATATTACTGCATTTAGGGGTCGTTCGGTTTGACTTGTATTTTATGCGGGTATTAACTATTAATGCGGATATTAGTAATGTGGGTATTAATAATGTGTGTATTGATAATGTGGGTATTGATAATGCGGGTATTAGTTATGTGGGGTTTAATAATGTGGGTATTGGCCACGCATATATTATAACATAGGAATTATTTGTTGAATCACTGATATATTACAAACTAACAAAAAATATTATTATTTAAAATATTTATTTACTCCTTAAATAAAATTTTAAAATATTCTTATTATTATGAGGGTTAATTTTGTCATTTTAAAATTTAATACCTGCATTATTAATACCCACATTATTAATACCACCTTCTACTCTGCATAAAATAATACATAGATTCCCGTATTAATAATGCGGGTATTAATAATGCGGAATATACAAAAACGCAACCAAACGTTGCACTAATTTTATGCGGATATTAAAATTTCACAAAAACCCACCGAACGCTGCGGGTATTAATATTTAATACTGTCAATCGAACGACCCCTTAGTATTTATTACTATGCTCTATTCCTTTCCTTTTAACGTAATTCGTTTGGTTGCCTCTTTGTTAGTCAAAGTACAAGCTTCTTTTATGGTGTTCAAGCTACATATTAAATCTATTCCTCTAGAGTTAGATACTCGTTATCAATCAGCAATAAATAATCCTTATTCAAAACAAAATTGTCCGTTTTCGAAAAGTTAGTATAATTTTAATTTTAAACAACAACAATGATTTGGTCCACATGCTCGCCAACTAGACCTTTAGCTGCTCCCCGTAGGCTGTAATGGTGACTAATTTTAATTTGTATTTTCAATTTTGGTTTTACTTTTCTTGAATGAATAATGATTCTAGCTTGGGTCAAAATCGAATTATGAATATCAGCATGCCACAATAATGGGACCCACGTCTTGTATGGCCACCCAATGAATTTTCTTCATAATCAATTAAGATTCAATTACACTTTTAGTACTTAAATCAACCGTAAAAATTACTGTAAGAAATCGATATTCATAGTTAAGGAACAAGCTGTGCAGTGCCACATTATGATTATATAAGCTTAATGCCTGTGCAATGCACACGAAGGACAGAACTTCACCCCGTTAGAGATGCTAAATGGCCACACCTATCAAAACGACTTATATAACCTTCAATTTATAATCTGTCGTATTTGCTTAACTTAATAAATGATCTAAATTAGACAATAATTTACTATTTTAACTCTATTAATGTCCAAAATAAATGTGGTCAAAAGACCTTTTCATTAAATAAAATTTAGGATGAAATTCTTTCAAACAACTTACATATTTTTGTTAATAGTTTATTAAAGTGTGGCTATAATCAAATCAAGAATACACATCCACACCATTCCATAAATTTTAGTAATCCATAGTCTATTTCTTTAACGATTTCTGTACTTGATTTATATAATTTCCATATGGTAGGAACTTGGTGGTTTTGTAGAAAATTAGAAAGATCACAAGTATAACCAACCTCGGTTGTCCCTACAATAATTCCAAATTGACGGCGGTCAAAAAATGTAAACATACAGTTTGCAAAGTATAAAAAATGTAAACAACTTTTATATTCTGTTTGGACATATATTTGTTTTACTTTTTTTTTTCAAAATATTATTTCTAAAATATCATCTGTTTGTAGAGTTTGATCAATTTTTAATAATTTATTGAACAAAAAGTTTGCGAGCTCCAAAAACTACATAACTGCAACTTTCAAAATTCTTGTTTAAACACAACTTCAAAAACTCATTTTCCAAATTTAACCAAATTTATGTACATATAACTTAGGGTTATTTTAATCGAATCCAAATTTAAAAAATTCTAGAACTACTCAAGTCCGTTTGAATGGTTGTTAGTTGTTACCCATCGTTTCGTAATGTATTAGATTGTATCGTATCGTAATGTGTTGTATTATATTGTACAATATTTTAATAGATTGTGTATTTTTGTGATATAATAAGATAAATGGTACAAAAATATTAAAAATTAAGTGCGGACATAATAGAAAGAAATCAAAGAAAACAAACACACCAAATCGATGTTATATAAAATGACAATATTGATCGAATTTAATATTACAATACAATACAACGGGTTACAATTAAATTAGAGAAGAAACTAAATTTGGACATTACTAAAAACTTTTATAGTAAACAAATTATAGAGCAGACAAATTTGTTTTGATTAGAAGAGCAATTGCTGTCTGGGAAGCAGCCTCTCTATATTCTTTCCACCTCCCTCGCTTTCTCTCTCTCTACATTTTTGGGCAAAAAAAGTAGTGTGTGTGTGTGTGAGCTGTACCAAGCCCTCGTTTCCAAAACCCCCCAAAGATCTGTCAATAAAATAAATTCCCTTTTCAGGTTAGTTAACTCCCTTTCCCACTTCATAACGCATTAATTCACCTACCTAATTTATTATCTTCAATTAACTTAACTTATTATAGTAGTCGACTCCAGATCTGATTGTTTTAATTGATGACTTTTACTTTTTTTGTAACTGGCAGTTTAATTTGAAAAAAAAGGGAAAGAATTTAGGGTTTTTGATTGGGAATTTGAATGGCGAATCGGAAAGAGGATGAGAGGAATGAAAGGACTATAAGGAATCTGCTTAAGCTTCCTGATAATCGCCGTTGTATTAACTGTAACAGCTTGGTATGTTTTGCTCTTGTATTTCTTTTGACTTGGTTTTAGTATATTTGAATGTGTTCAATTATTTGTTTCGTGGTGTTGTCTCGCATCGTGTAGTGTATTTGTTGCCGAAATTTTGGAGTGCATCTTTTGATTTTTTGTTTGTGTACACGATGTTCGGTGATCATTTTTCTTGATTAGGAGTATAGGAATGGGAAAATGAATGTGTTGATAAATGATTAATGCCTTTTTGTGTTGATTGAAGTGATTAGATTTCGATAGCTTGACCGTTGTAGATGGAAGTATGTTGTAGATTTCATCGGTTTAGCATGATTTCTGTAATGTAGTGCTTTGATACGTTAATATAGCACAGGTCTGAATTAAATGATAAGGTCAGCTGAATCTTCATAAAAAAAAAAAGATAAGGTTAGCTGAAACCCTATAAGGCAGGGTTTCCCTTGTAGAGCTATATTTGATAAAGTAAGAAGTAGAGGCTCTGATTGGGCAATGATATTGTGTTTAGTGACTTACTATTGATGGTGATTAGTTTCATGCCTCCTCAATGCTAAAAATGTTTGAAATCAACATGCGACCTCCTGGTGCTATGAAATGTGTTTCTTTCCTTAACTTATAGTATGTATCGGCTTGGCTCCGTCCCGAACCTCACATGTTACTAGGAAAGATAAGGTGGTCAAATGGGTCACCCATGATAAGTGAATTAAGCTACGGCATAAAAAGAAGATTGGGTAGCTCTTTATTTTTCTTGGCTATGGCTGTGTTTTTTCAAAGCTTGTCAAGTTTGAAAAAGTTTTTTATTTGGAAATGGTAGAAATAAAATGGTAGCCGGATCTAGTTTTGGCTTTTCACGAGCTAACTAATGCTCCCTATGGCTCTTTTTATGTGTCTTAGATTGAGTGAGCACCAAGATTAAGAATTTGAAGAAGACTTTTGAGTCTTATGGTCTTAAATTGAAGGTGTGCATAACACAACAGAAATACCCATTGAATCTTGTGGTCTTAATTCTTAAACATGCCATTTCATTTCTATAAGTGAGTGTCATTAAGGGCAAATGGAAACGTTGGAATTAAAAGCTTACAAGTATAGAAGGTGACATTCCTTTTGAAACATCTAAAAAGGAAAGTAACTAGTAAGATACATTTTACTGAGAAAATAAAGTAAGAAATATAAATTGGAATGGAGGGACTAGCAAAGCGAGAATATTGATTACATAAACTCCGGAAATGTTGGAATTAAAAACTTACCCTAGTATAGAAAAGTTACGTTCTTTTGGAAACATACTAAAAAGGAAATATAGATTGGAATGGAGGTGCTAGCAAAGAGAGATGATTGAGTACATGAATTCTGTAAATGCTGATCATAGGTAGGTGGTCATTATTTTGATGAAGTGTATTTAAGAGCGAGAGTAGAATGAAGCCCTTGAATTTTATAATTGAAACAATAACAGTGACATTGTCTTTATGATTGATATCTGTTTTCCATATGTTTTCCTCATATAAAGGAACTTTATAGGAGAAGCTTTAATCAGTAAATACTATTATGGCTATATTTCAAAGTCACTAATTGGGATGATATGCAGTAAGGCAAATACATTGTGGATGCAAGATCTACAGCTTCCTTTTTTTTAAAAAAAAAAAAAAAATCTAGGAAAACTACACCTTCCTAGAGTTAGGCAAGGGAAGCTTCAGAATAATCTGTAACATAATAAACATAGCATTATATTACTTTGCGGTGGTGTTTTCACTGCTTGAACATGCATCCCGGGTTAACTGTGTAGCTTCGTCTTCCAACTTGTTCTTGATGAAATGTTATTAAGCCCGTCACAACTTCTAAATTTCGAGTAAATTTTTTGTGTTAGTTTACATGTTCGAGTTAATTGGCCTTTATACTCATCATTAAGCTGAAGATACGGCTTGTAATGTTTATATTTGTATCTTTATGCAAATAATTAGAGGTGGTTTGCATTTAAGGAATGTTTAATTTGCAAGAATTTTTCTTATCAGTACTATAAAAATATTGAATTTACAAAAATGGTGCTATCCTGCTCTTCTTAAAAGAAGAATGCTTTTATTCTAAATAGGAAAAAAAATAATAGTTCCCCGACTTTGATTTGCTGATTTACATATCATTGCTGCTTCTCCTTTCAACTAGTGTATATACAGTATAGATTTGCTTTGTTTACATGATAGCCTTTGTTATTTGGTGGAATAGTTTGCATTGAAGGCTTCCAATATTACCAGATGTCTTTCTTATGATGTGAAAGTGCATGCTAATGGATATCATGCTTTCTCTCGACTAACAGGGGCCACAATATGTCTGCATTAATTTCTGGACATTTATTTGCACAACCTGCAGTGGCATACAGTAAGTACTTTATTACGAAAATGTTGCTGTTCATTCATAGTTGCTGCAGAAAATGTTGTAAATTGTTATTAGCTTTTGTCCATTATAGGCCGTAAAAGGACATATTACATTTCATCACATCCGACATCTAAATTTGTTAATACCTTGCAGTCGGGAGTTTACCCACAGAGTCAAGTCTGTTTCCATGGCTAAGTTTACGTCATCAGAAGTTAGTGCTCTTCAAGGAGGAGGAAATGCGGTATGCACAATTCTTTGCTCTAAGCAAACCTGCTCTAGTCATGTTCATCAGTAACTACTTATGGATGATTGCCTGATTCTTTTTTTTATCTGGCCCCCTATTGGGGTTTGGCGTTCATATTTTCAGAGTGCAAAGGAAATATATCTGAAGGAATGGGACGCTCAGCGTAATTCTCTCCCAGATGGCAGGTTTGTGGTTGTACTATAAATAAGTTAACCTTTTCTACTTTGACACTGGGTGCAATCCTGATTCTATCTTCCTCTACAGTAATGTCGAGAAACTCCGCAATTTCATTAAGCATGTGTATGTGGATAGAAGATACACTGGTGAGAGGAGCTTTGATAAGCCACCAAGAGGAAAGATGGTATACATTGTATCTTGGTCTTCCTGAGTTTTGAATTTCATATTATCACATTATGCTTCTTAGATGAAAATTAGTTCCATGTTCACTCTGAGTGCTTCTTCTTATTTGGTAACTTGTGTGCTCTGTGGTTTATTAAGTTCATTTTAGTTAAATAGAATTTTGTCCTGCAGGGTGAAGCAGAGGACTCCAATGAAAGCAGGAAGTCAGACACCTACCAGGGGGCGTCTCGAAGCCCGCCATACGAGGAAGTATATGAGCGCCGATTCAGTGATAGGTCCAGTCCTGGTGGGAGAAGTTCTGGTGGAAGGAGTCCTGGATATGATCAAAGAAGTCCTGCCCGTGCTGAAGTAATCAATGACTGGCGACGAGAAGATAGATTTGGGAATGGAAGGAGGTCTGATGATAGTCGGATGTCTGATGGAGGATCAAAGTTTGACAGCAAGTCACCTGACCGTCAAAGCGATGTTGAATCATCTAGTCCACCATTGGTCCGGCCTGTCAGAGAGATTCTTGGTGAGAGTGTCTCTCCACTTCGAGTCATTGAACCTCCAAAAACCAGTGGCGTTAGGTCTGCGGATGGTCCTTTATGGACTCAGGTGCGGATTTTTATTTTGCATTTCAGCATATGATAATAGCTTTGATTTGGTGCTTTGCGACACATTTATTAGGTGAATAGTTTGCATTTTTTCAGCTAATTAGATGTGGGGAGAAATTATGGGTTTCATATTGATGAAGAGCTCTTGAATTATCCTCATAATTTAACAATAGGGACTATATACATGTGCATCTTCTTTTGACTCCCTATATTTTACTAAGTCCATGCACAATATGAAAACAACAATGACATTTGCGCTAAGTCCCAAACAAGCTGGGGTCGGATGGTCGGCTATATTTTACTAAGTCCATGCTCTTTATTTAGAAACTAAAATGTCTCCCCTTCCCCCATAGTGTCATATTTGTTCGCCTTGACTATGGTGCTTTATGTTTGACTCTGACCTCATCATTGAAGTCTCTCCCAAATCTTACAAATTTAATGCAAAACCTCATTCGATCTATGTATTACACTGCAGAGGACCGCATCTTCCAGTAGTTTGGCATCCTCTAATGGGAACCCTGTTGAACTTAAGACAGAAACCTCGTTAATTGATTTTGATGATGCCCCTGAACCACCACCAGCAGCTGCACCAGCTCCACAACCGCAACAAGCTGCTACAGTCCTACCTGTTGAACAACCAACAGTATCTGGTTCTGACAACTGGGCAAACTTTGATGTTCTGTCAGAGGTGAAATCATCTACAGCTCCTTCAATCACAAATTCACTGGAATCGGTGCTCTTTGATTTGGCTGCTCCAGCAACTTTACCAGGTCACACTCAAGGAGTTTCTGGTAGTAATGCACCTCCGGCTACTCCGTTCAGTGGTTTTGCTCCTCAAATGGAAGCTGTTGGCAGTGCGGTGATGTATCCTCCTGCTGCTGCACCCTCCACTGGATCAACATCAATGTTACCTGTTGGTGGTGGTACTGCCTTTGCAAATACCGCTGGAGGACAGTGGCCTTATATGCAACCTCAGCAAAGTTCTTTGTTTCCTATAACTGGTGCACAACCTACTCAGTTGTCCACCTCAACTGCTGGTGGACCCTCTGGCAATCAAGTAGCTTCATTGTGCTCATTTTCTCTTTTGGCTTACTCTGTTGTATTCCTTTGTTGTATTATTGATAATTTGTCATGATCTTTCTCTCAGCCATGGAATCCTTTAGCTGCTCCATCTACACTTGGTTTTCCTGGTGCCGCAACCGCACAAGTGTCTCAGTCTGTAACGCCTGTCCTTCATGAAGCAGCTTCTGTGGTTGCACCCCCAGAGTCTTCTATTGATAAATCTAGTGGAAGAAAAGCACTGCCTGAGGTAAGTCATGTTCTATTAGTTTCATCATGTCCAGTACATTAATTACTTTTAGAAATTTATATCCTAAGGTTCTTGATGTCTGCAGGACTTGTTTAATGTAAGCTATTCATCACTGCCTGGAGTTTTTCCAGGCTGGCATAGTGGAGCACCACAGCACAGTTATGGATATTCCATGCAGTACAACATGTCAATGGTAGGTGTAGTACAAACCCAATCTTTGTGCTTGACTCTGCTATTTTGTGTTTTCAATTTGTTCGGTTGTGTGGCTTCATGCTTATAGAATGGTTTTATTTCAGCCTACGAGCACTCATCCGCAGCCATCAAATTCGAAAAATCCTTTTGATGTTGTGAATGAACCGACATCCTTACAAACTCCAATGGTATGTCAATCTAAGGTCTCACTTATAAGTTGCTTGAGCTAGAAACCATGTGGTGCTGTATTTACTGGCATAATTGATTAATCATGTAGATCTAACTGAGTACACCTTAGTAGGTGGTTTTATTGATGTGCACATTTGATCATATCTTGATTGATTATGGCTTTGAATATTAGTTCCTGAAACAACCACCGAAACCTATCATGTACCCTAACAAGGATAAAGAAAGCATTGCTCATTGATTTGTAAATTAAGAGTCTTTTCCACCCTAATCTCTGTGAGAATTTTCTTTTTCTGTTTTCCCAGTTTCCGTCTATGACATCATTACAAGGTGCATTACCAAACATGACAGCTCCAAGCGGATTGTTGCACACATCAAGCCTTGGCAATCCAACTTCGCATCCACCGACATTGCCTCAGCAGGCCCCATCATATCCATCAGTAATTCCACCAAGTAGGATCTCATCTTCTATATTTGATCTTTGATCAATTTTAGTTCAAAAAACAATGATGAGTTCTTTCTTTTCAGGTTCATACATGGGGCAACAAGTAGCTGGTGGCATGCCACAAAGGTACTTATGCGTCACTTGTCAATTTTAGTCATGTAATATGTATCAGAGCATCTATTAGATTTCTCTTACTGCATGTCCTGGCGTGTGACGCATATAAGCACTTTAACCTATGGAGGGCATACTTGAGTCACATTCCATCTTCATTTGTCTTGAGGTGTGGAGTGTGTATAAGCACTTCGTGTGGAACTGATAATACTACTGTATTCAGTTCTGCATGTGGGAAATGCTTCTACACCCAAATATTTTGAGAAACAGTCTCTTTTACCAGCCTAATTTCGCAACTTGTCCTTCATTTGGTGTCTTTTGTGCGTAGTCTGAACGGTCTTACTTTTGAGAGCACGGTGTACTCATAAGAGCTTTATTGAACCCCCCTGCAGATCACAGGGACCTGCAGGCTTTGGCTTTGATGGGGCCGCATTTGGAGCTCTTGGCTCAAATCAGCAGCTAGGTGCGTTATATTCTGCCCCTGCTACACACAACTCCTCTTCAGGAGGAAACCCATTCGGTTAAACTGGGAGAAAATGAACTTGTCATGCTATCGACTTGAGCATTCTGGCTGCTTCCTCTGGAAACGTTGGGTAGAGATATACTTTGTGGCTGCTTGTTGTAGAATATTTTATGTTCAAGCATTGCAAGTGGGTTATTGCATTCATTACTGGCCACCGAGTTGCAACTAAGGTTAAGATGCTAGAAGCAGCTAATTTATCACTGAATGGGAACCCCCGTGATTAGACATTGCCATGACGTACATTTTGCCTGATGCACCTAATTTATGTATCATTCGTTTTTTCTTTAGTCATTCATTATTTATTTTCTGTTTCCATTGCCTCCTCTTTTCCCCTGAAGTTGTATTATTTTAATTCAATTTTTCAGTTATTGTTGCGGTAGTGTTTTCAGATTGCCGATAGCATTTGTAAATTACATTTGTATCACTAGTGCCGTTGAGTTTAAGGCGATATTTAAACTTGTTGCATAAAGAATGCTAGTTTTGGTTTATTTTTAGTATGCTTTTTTAGATGGCGATGATGTTAGGAGAGCTTTGACCATTCCTTGATTCCAAGGAGGCTTGGTGTAGGTCGTGTAGGATAGTACATGACATCTTCACTCTTAAATTTATTCTCACTTATTATTCATGGTAAAATATTCATATGATTCATCGTTCAATATCTCAATTGTTCAACATTCATTATTTTGACTAAAAGTCTGATTTTAAGGTAAGGTGTGGGTCGGGTTCCAAGGGGAGTAGGAAAAGTATCCTCCTCCTGGCGATTTTACCATTGGCTTAGTGCCTTTTCCTTTCAGCAAAAAATTAATAAGGAAAAAACAAATTTTACATGGTATTTTTTTTTTAATTTAATACATCTCGTTTAAAAACCAAATAAAATGCTAGTTTGAACTTAATTTCGTATCATCTTCATCTAGGTCGTTATTAATAGTAAGATGGAATACAAAATCACATTTACACTATCTATCACCTTTCTCCACAACTGAGGGGTATGTATAATTCTGGAGTCCTGGACTTTGCTGAATTAGGTGGGGGGCCAAAAATATGTAAAGAGGGGGTTTTTTTTTCTTTCTTTTTTGTGTTTTGCGGGGGGGGGGGGGGGGGTGCGATTAGCTAGAGGACAAGCATGAATAAGTAGGATAAAGCATGTGCAACCAAAAAAACAAAGGCCAAGCTTTGGAGGGAGGGCAGCTGCTTTCATCTTAATGATTTGATTATTTGACTTAAGTTCTTTGAAGCATCCACTAGAAGCAGAGCATCTAGCGCCTAGGTTCGGTGCCCATTTTCATAATAGAGAATAGATAACAAGCTGTTAAACATGATTACACGTGAAGAAATCAGAATAATAATATCTAGCCTTTGGGAGGCCAATAATGTCAAGATTCAAAGTTTTGACATGACATCATTTTCAACCGTGTTTATAGCAATAAGAATGTATCACACTTATACGGAGTATCAATTAATTTGATAAGGAAATTCTGTTGTAAGCTAAAGTGCGTGTACAATTATTGGAAATACTGATTGGACAAGTTTTCGGTCCAAAATTGTTAGTAGTAGTATATCATATTTTTGGCAATTTATATAAATTGTTGGGTTTTGTCTGTTTTGGCCTTTTAAGGCAATATTAGTTTTAAAAAAGTTTAGAGATCACCACCATTAACTGCTTTTAACGTTAATTCGGCTGTCGTGCACTTCTCCTACTAAGAAACTTGTGTGTTCTTTTTCTCGGCGTGTTATGGAATATGAGCATTTGAAGTAATGTAATGATAGACAATCAATTTATAGAAGATCTCAAACACCCTGGAATATAGTCACGTGTTTGCCCACATTGTTTTAGGATTGAGGTGTTGTCAGCATATAATTTTGGACAATCCTCTCATTTCGTGAGTTAGTTTTTGAGAGATTAAAGTAGAACCGAGTTAATTTTCTTAATATCACAATTGTAGCTTAACCGCATAAATATTTTCTTTTTGCATGTTCTTCTTCATTTTGGGGCAAGCGGGGCAATATTGCTGCTTATATAACTGATTATCCAGTCATGCATGACCTGAAATTCTTTGATCATACATTCATCTTTAAATTTCGGCATCCTTTGTGGAGTATTTAGGCGCACTGATAGATCTTAAATAGTATATGCTGGACTTTTGCAGTATTTTTTGCCAATTCTTGAAGATTTTAATTAACAATTGCTAAAATTTCCATGGGATGTCATCACCATGTGCTTCATCACGTTGAATTTTGATAGGCTACTTTACTTGTAGCATTTTTGTCATTATCTCGATATTTCCACAGTGATCAAAGTATTACGCCGAAAGAAAGTTGTCGACATGGCGATTCATGCAATTATGCATCTTTTCAGCAACCCGTAGATTCTACAATTTAATATGCACCAAAATGTGTAAAATTCTCCTCAAATTCGGTCAAGAATCATTGAACATGTTGTAAATACGTAAGAAAGAAATGAATGTCAATATTAGTAATCGAGTAACAACATGATTCAGACAGTATTATCAACCTTTAGTAAACACTACTCTATTTGCTAATAATATATATTATTAATTTTTTACTTTTTACCACCAGCCAGTTGCCAAATGCGTTTTCTAGAAAAATATTCTCCATATATAGAAAGTAGGAAAATACTTTGCACAGCAAAAACGAATTCCGTCCCACCAAAAATTAATACTGTAATTCAGAATGATTTTGTTAACGTAGCAAATGAATAAACTTTGACAACATGGAATAGTCCCATCTTTTTGGCCAATCTTCAGGTGCTATACAACTGGTAGCCAACTAAAACTATTGGACTCAGTTTCCCCTTTATCAAATGATGAAGTAGAAAGCTACCCACTTTATTTGTAGCTTCTATTTCGAAATAGTCATGTGATAGACACGTGCATAACGGAACCAACAGTAAGCTCTTTTTCTCCAATTAATTCGTCCTCTTCCTCAAATTACGAAACATTCACATGGACCAAGCTGTACAGACTAGTGTCACTCAGCTGAAAGAAAAATACGTACTACATAATTTTTCAATGAACCAATAATGGAATGCTCTTCAAATATTCTTGATCATGGCCCCTTCAATAATTCAATGAGTCTATAGCCCCCTCACGCTTCAGTATTAAATGTATAATAATACTGAACATAAAGACAAAGTTTTCAAACTCATTGACCCCTCCTTGTGTCTCCCATATGTTTATCCTATCATTCTGATATTTGCCTCATAGCCACTCTTTAAATTTGGCATCAATGTAGCCTAAGTGATATGATATATATTTGGTTCACTTAATTTCAGCATCACTTATTTCTAAGTCCACAATTGTACGTTAAATATCCAAGACTTATCTTTTTTTTTTCCCCTCTTTGTGGATTGAGCTACTTCATTGCTCAATTCATGAATCCGTCAAAATTGTAGTCGCCCTCATAAAAATATTTGACTATTTTGTTTAAAAATTTAATCTGTTAGAATAAGTGCATTTTATTATTATATCTTTATATCTTTAACACGCATACCCTCTCACATGTGGTTGTATTTATATGATATAGAAGTTTGGTAATACAATGTGGTAAGACTTGAACCATGGAGCTCAATCACATTAAAAATGGAGTATTTTACCCACGTCCTACCAAGAACTCACACTCCCCAAGCACCTTATAATCGTTGCAGAAAAAGAAAATTTTGGTATGGGTCAAGTCACAACCGTGCCAATCAGGTATCCTCAGCAGTGAGTGAAAAGTCACGCTTCACTCTGTTTGCTTGGTTACATCAAGTGGCTTTATTTATGGGAAATAATTGAAGGGAGTAGTTATAAAACTATTCTTGCCTTATCAAAGATGCTTAGCATTCGTGTCCACTTCTTGAAAGCGGCACTGGTCGGTTCTACTTAATTCATAATCACATATTGTTAAAACTTAAAACGCACCCTTTTGATGTCCATAACCTAATCTCGACATTTACAAGTATGTATTCCACTAGCTGCTGATGCCATCAATAATTCTTGTAATGTCTGTTAGCATGGATTATACTTTATATTTTTGTGTGTTCTGTGGCGGGAAGAGACAGGCTAAAGCTAAACTTTTGAATGTTTTACTACTAGTACTTAACAAATTCTTAGACTATATACTTAGGAGACCACAATCTACACACACGACGTTAGATTCTAACAATACACCCCCTTTCTTGGATTAAACATTCGAAGCAATTATAACAGGTAATGTAACATATATGAGCTGTCTAATGCTGGCTGGGCATAGTCCAACATTTATCATGGATGGTCTGTGGTTTGATACAATGTTAAAAAAACATAGACGTTAAATATAACTTGATCTAAAAGTTAGTTCAAGTGCAGATAAGAATTGTCCAAAGTTATTATAAAGAGAATACATACAACGAAGGATTCGAAAACGTTAATGGTAAAATCGTTGGTTTTTCTTTTTAACTTATTAATTGTTGGTTCTTATACCTTGTAAAATTTTGGACATACCTAATCTGTTTTATTGGATATAATTCTACTCCAGTTATTACAATCTCATTAATTGGCCTCTCTTGGTAGTGCTGAAAACTACCACTGTACTTATACATTAGTACTTCGTAACATGCTAGCTACCACTATAAAAAGATTTATGCCAAACTGGAGTCTACTATCACATGCCACGAAGCTTGTGGATACTCTTCTAGTCTCTGTATAGACTTTAGGATCATTTCTTCTCCTCGCTCTCTTCATTTAACCTGAAAAGACAGGCATCGATTATTTTCACTTGGTATATAGTCACATGAAAGACCTGCCCATACTTGTACCTAACAGCTAATCTCACATGAATCCTGGCCCCTTTATAGCTAGGATCGTGTTAGAAGAATATTTGTGCTTCTACTTGTACTAAGTTTTAGCTTCTTATCACACGACACAATCTACTAATTGCATTTAGCTTTTAGTAAGAACCTTCCCTTTTTTCCTTGTGTGTTTTTGCCCCGTGTTTTGTTACCCCTCTCCACTACTTATCTCCCCTAGAAAAATAGGGTGTGGAGTCCTGACCCTCTCTTTTTGGCACATTAGCTTCATTGGTTTTTGGTCAGGCTTTTGGGTTTCCCAATGAGTTACTAAACTTGACCTTTACCTTGTCATTTCATGTTATGTTACTAACTCCTTTATATTTGGGATTTCCTTGGGAAGCTAAGAAGAGGGGGATCATTGTCAAATTTGTATTCCTAGCTTGTTGTATGAATAAGGTATCTGCACACTGCTTTACTTGTTGAGCTCTGAGATTTCTTCTTCTTAAAATGGGAAAGCTCAGCATTGGCAGGGTTTTAGACAGTTTTTGTGTTTCAACTGGATCAGCCTCTTGCCTTTGCATCAATAACTTTGGGAGGCAGCATGATGATGACTTCTTAGAAAAGAAGCCACTAATTAATTCCCCTGAAGCTGGACATGTGGTGAGACTCAAGGATGTTATTTCAGGGCCTCCAACTCTAGCTTTCCAATTGAAGCCTAAGGTAAATTCTTTCATTCTTTTATCTTTAAGACTCCTTCATCTTTCTCTACTTCTGTTAAATGCCAAACAGAAGCTTTTGTTTTGAAAGATCAACTTTAAACGTGAAATGAAAGTATAAAGTTTTGATGAAGTTTCTGCTTTGCTAATGGTATAGATGGTGGTGCTAAGAGTCTCCATGCACTGCAATGGTTGCGCAAGGAAAGTTGAGAAACATATCTCCAAAATAGAAGGTATGTCAACTATCTTGTCCCTGATCACTTAAAATATAAAGACTTCAACAAGAACTGAATTACTGGTCCTGTTCATTAGTCCTATGTACTAGTAATTAAGAGCTAATAGTAGTAGTAATTTGTAAGGAAATTCATTCTTTAGGCAAAAGAAATTCCCAACAATTTAAACTTATTAAACATCAAGTTACTTTTGCCATCAGAAATTGCTGTTGCTAATGTTTAGAAGTATATATTTGCTCTTGATTTATTGCATGTGAACCACTACTTAGAACTAGTAAATATCTGTAATACCTTTGGACTATGGTCAAATATAGTATCGATGCTAAATATTTTATAAGCAAATTTATAATGTGCATATGCAATGACGTCTCATTGAAGGTGCGTGATAACTTGAATACGATTTCAAGGCCATGCTTTCATATGTGGTAGTACTGTAATAATATCACATAGTATTAAGATTCATAGTGTATACAACAGAACCCCATGTATGTATACATGAAAAGAAATTAGACCGTCGCAATATTTTTCCTTGTCCTTCTCCCAAGTAACAAGTAGATCATAGTTCATTAGGTGACACATTAAAAATCAGGTGTCACATATAGAGTTCTTTAAATAAGGGTTATGATGTATTAAAGTGATTGCCTTTGCAAAACAGGGGTGACTTCCTATCAAGTGGACTTGGAAACCAAGATGGTGGTGGTCATTGGGGACATTCTTCCTTTCGAAGTATTGGAGAGCGTTTCAAAAGTAAAAAATGCTGAACTTTGGACCACTCCTCAGTCCTCACTATTATAATGTAACCTACTCTAAGTTCTTGATCCTTTATATATGCCTATAAATGTATGTGGAGAAAAGAAAATGGTAGAAACCCAAAAAAAAAAAAAAAAAAAAAAAGTGAAGTAAGAAAAAGTACAAAAGATTTCATGAGAAGGGCTATTCTTAGCTTTCGCATGTACTCTTATTATGTGTATGTATCTTCGGCATTAAAATGATGTGGTAATTTAGATGTTCTATATCAGATTGAAGTCAGTATATATAGGATGATTACGAGAGATATTAATGATCAGGAATGACACTTTCCTGCATAAAAAGAGAAGCTTCGTTGAAACCTAATAATGATATGATAAAAACTTACCCGCACCCAGTGTTTACACTTATGTTCTTCATATCGTGATACCTAATTCCAAACTGAAATATTCAATAAGGCGCTCTGTAATTCTCGTACCACTTATAAGTTAGAACAAAATCCAAAAACTAGAAACATAATTATGTTGTTGTGGGAGCGCATCTTCATTTCTTGTTGTTTCCCTTTTTTCATGTTTTCACCAGGACGGACGCCGCATGTCTTAATTTAGTATTATGATTTAATTAATTAAACTATTACTTTAAAAAGGTAAATATATGTAATGGTATTTCAAGATTCCCCACAATTGGTGCCCAAATTGTTTCCTCTCAAATACTTGACAACGCAAAATAATAGTATTTATGCAGCAGATTCTGTCGACACTTGAGTATTTTAATTTTTTATTTACAGAGCATAGTCAATCAGTTAAAGTATTCACCTGTAGTCTGCTATTTTAACTCATATGGCCATACATGAACGAGCATTGGGTTTGCACCAGTAAATGTTAAAAGAAAATGGATATATGCTCAGCTCCAAAGTTTTTGTTGTATGAATTTCTTCTTTAATTAGGCGCAAAAGTGAAATATCAGCACAACTTTTTTTAGGGTAGATTTTTTCAGAGTTCAGCTCCATAATTTTTCGTTCTTTAGTTTTGCTCAAATAACAATGATTTTAAAAAATTTATTTCTATGATAAGAATCTTAAATTTTCTAATAAAAAATCTGCTGCTCGATCATTTCGAGAGGAATTAATTGGGAGTCAATTGTGGGAATGTTAAAGGCTAGAAGCATATGGAAATATTTATTATCTTTACCATGGTTAAAACAGAAGTTTAGTTGATTAAATTTAAACAATCAATATTAAATTGGGATATGCGGCACTCAACCGACTAAGAGCCTGAGGAAATGGATATAATTGAATATGGAGTGTCAATATATCTCATTTATTGCAAAGTAAGAAAAAGATAGTAGATTTATATGTTGAACTCTCCCGTTATGGACTAACCTTTTAGATTGAACTCTCATATTCAATTTATAATATAATACTGATACGTAATTGGTAGTATCGATGATTGTTATGTGTTAATTGTCTCTCATTAAGTAAAAAGAAAGATGGTAAGTGTCTGACCCACCTAATAAGCTAAATCTTTTGTGTTGTGCTCTCATATTCAATCAATAACAGTTTGCACAACACAAATACAAAGAAAATATCTCCCAATATTGAATATCTTATGAATATCATGATCACATAACTTGGTTAAATAATACAAAGAATATATGAAGTCTCGCGGCTTGGAATGTCTAATAATAGTGAAATTGCCCAAGTTGTTCTTACCTAACCTAGTTTGAAAACAAGTTGTATAAGTAACTATTTTGCCGAAATGTGTTGAAGTTCGACAATATTGAATGTAGGTTGGGCTGGATACCAAACTACTACTTCTACAGGCCACAAACAATACAAGTTGAACTGAACAGCCTAAGGGTAATATTAAAAATGTTTATTCCTTAGAACAATTAATTTTAATTACTAAGAATTTTGTTGAGGGTTTGTGATGTTCAAATTCAATAAATATAAGAACTAGTCGACTAATTAAACAATGTAAAGATGTGTGTTGGTTTAAATTAACACAATAGTGGATATTTGAAACTGAAAATCTTCAAAATATTCAAAGAAATAGCAACGAATCAAATCGAAAAGGCTAACATGAAATATGAATCCTAATTCAACCTCGCAATCCTACTTATAGAAGTAAAGAACCTTTGAATTTGAACAGAAAATCAATCAAGTATGTCAGTGGTAAATTATCTCAACATGGAAATGATTTATCTTGCAAAAGATCAAGTGTTCAACAAAGATATTGGAGAATATTTTTCTCTTAAAATATCATTAATATTCATCAAATTAAATTAAGATCTCTAACTAATGAGATGAGCTTATACACGTCTCCATTATAGGAATGAAAAAATATAAAAAGACAAAGAGCCTGTTTGGCCAATCTTCTCGGGAGTCAAAAGTGCTTACTTTTCTAAAAAAAAATGCTTATTTTGAAAGATTGTGGTGTTTGGCTAAATTTCTAGGAAAATAAGTGATTTTTTTGTTGTGGGGTAGAAGCTAGAAAAAGTAGTTCTCCCAAAAGCAGAAGCAGAAGTTGTTTTTAGTTTCTTTCATTATAAAAATATCCTTACAAAAAAATTTTATATACTGAATTACCCATATTTATTTGAACTAATGATTATAAGCTATAAATAGTACCTTATTCTTTTTCTCCTTGTCTTTACTCGTAATTTTACACTCAAAAACTCTTTTTAAAAGCTTGGCCAAACACAAATTGTTACTATTGACAAAAATGTTTCTCAAGCGAGTTGGCCAAATAGGAACTGCCACTTTTCAAAAGTACTTTTACTAAAAATACTTTTGAAGAAAAAAACTTCTCAAAATAAGCAGTTTTTAGAAGCTTGACCAAACAGGCTTCAAGTTATCATTAAGGTAAAGTTTCAAATTAACTCATATGCGTTATGTAATTAAGGGCATAACTCTGTGTACTATAAAATTTCCGGTTCTGAGCTATAGCGTGAATCTGTGTTGCATTAGGCCCCAGTTGAAATCTTAGCTAGCGTTTGGACACAGATTTGGCCGAAATTTGAAAAAAAAATGAGTTTTTGAAGTTGAGCTGAGAAATGATTTATGAAACTTGAAATTGTGTTTGGGCATGCATTTCAGTTGAAAGGAATTTGAAGTTTTGTGAGTGGAAAAAAAAAATTCTCCCAAAAACTAGTTTCAACCAATTTCTGGAATTTGAAGATTTGGTTTTCAAGATCTGCCAAAATTTGGACAAATTCACAACGAACAATTTTTTTTTTTGAAAAGTGCTCCTTAATTTTATGTAGGTTAAAGCATACAAGTTGTCATGTTCCGCACAATATTCATAGATGTAATTATAGAGACAAGCAGCGGTAATTATCGGGACAAGTAGGAGGATTTTTTAAGATTTACTATTTGACTTGTAGGATTTTCCTTCCGGCTTTTCATAGGACTTATATAGATATGTATATATGTACTTGTTATTCATGAGATATACATAAGTTATCTTCATACATTGTCTATTACATGGTATAAGAGCAAATCTGCAGCTTGATATATTGAGATTTTGCGCTTAAATGCAACTCTTTTAGACTAATTTTAATGTCCTTGAGCCTTATTATTTGTGCAAATTTTACGTTATTCTCCATATTTCAGGAAACTAATGAGAATTAGTACTGTACAATGCCAAAAGAAAGAAGTAAACAACAAAAATAAATGAACTTTGGTGACAATTGAGGAACAAGGAGATAGGGCGGCAATAGGATCGGCGCCTCGCCGAATTACCGGCTGAAGAGGAGAAGCCGTCCGCTGAAGGAGGAGAGAGTTCAAGAGCTCAAGGTCATTCTACTCGACCAAAAGGGCGGACCGCCGGATTCGATGATGAAAGCACTCGGCGACTCCGCATGTCTTCACAATGAGCTCGAAAAATCTTCGGAAGGTTAAAGACGTCCACCGCTTGGATTGCGCCACCGCTGGACCTGCACCACAGAAAAAGAAGGAAAGAAGAGTTAGAGTTCCTTCGGCGGCCGTGAACTTTAGTAGGTGGCCTGCCGAATAATCGGCGGCCTAAAGGAAACAGGGCGAAAATAGTAATTTTGTAATTACTAGTCTAGTTTTTAAATCCTTGCCTATAAATAGACCATTATGCCTCAAAGGCAAATATACCTAGACATAAGCCTATTTTTCAACTTTAGAATATACTTGGTGCACTTTTGAATATTTTTGGAGGCAAGCAAGGGTTTCTATTACAAAATCTTTGTAAGGATTTCATCTTCCATATAGTACATGTTTCTTGCCATTTCAATCTTTACTATGATTGTGTTGGACCCTAGTATGAGTAGCTAAACTCATACTAGGGGTTTATTCATGATGAATTGGTTTTTTCAACTTAATAACTTATTTTTAATCTCATAAAATCTATAGGGTTAAGGTGAAACTAGTTCTCTATCACACTTTTCTTGACTAGGGTTTGAGGCACGGCCATACTTGAACCTAACCCTACTTTGCTTTAATCATACTAACGTGGTTGATTGCGTAAGTTTATAGGAACTAGCGAGCATTTGGATTATATTGGCTCACGAGCCTACCCCATCTAAAAGGAAAGACCTAAAAAGGTCATTCCTGCTTGGATCTTTGGAATAGGGTTTTATGCGCCTTGTTATTGACCCCAATGGGTTTAATGAGGTAGATCCTTTTTATTTCTAATGGATTTTGAGGATTATAGTTGCGGTCCGACCATTTACATTACCCATATGATTGTGTGAGGTTAAAAGAAGTGGTAAGTTGATTAAACCTTGTTGGAATGGGTTAATCCCTAGCTCATTCTCCATGTTTTACAAATATTAAAAGTGAAAAGTTGATTGTACGCTTTTATTATTAATTGTTGTTTACCGTAATTAGAGTTGTAGTTAATTCAATATTTACACCATTTTATTTAGAAATATACGAACAACTCGTAGAACTCGTGTTTATTCAATCTAAGACTAATGGATTACGAGCTAGCTCCTTGAGGAATTCGACCCCGACTCTCATTCGGGTACTAACTTTGACGATCGCCCCAAACCTTTATAGGTGATTGGATTGAGCATCGATCACAGCTTCATCAAAGTCAAAATTTAGAATCTGCCTCATAGGAGTTGTACTCTGCCTCACTGGATATTTATCAAACGGTGAAGGATATATTTCTCACCAGAATTTTCTGGCGACCACTTTTGTTTCTCTCCAGCTTCATCCTTCGGTGTCGCCCCACTTTCTCGGCCACTTTGCAACAGTTATCTAGCCAATACTAGGTGAGATCGATCTTTTACAGCGAATTTTTCTCTGATTTATTCAGGTATTTGGAGATTATGTCGTCTGATCAGCACTCTTTGATTTGTATCAATTCTTTTGTTACTATTTGAGTAGAACAATTGTTGTAATTTAAGATTTGTTCTTTGATTTATTGGGTTGAGATCTGTTAGAGCAGATTTTGGTGGTTCTCTGCTGTTTTTGTATATTGCATCTGGAGTAACGTCTTTTCCTCAACTCTTTGCCTTGTGCTTTCTAAATATTTTATTTTTAGGATTTATTTTTTTAAAAAATGGAAATAAATCATGTTGGACAATCTGCTGAAATAGTGTTAGAAAATAACTTTTTTTTTACTGAAAAAAGTCTAGAAAATAAGATCCTCATTGACTGAAATAGTTCCGAAAATATCCTAAGTTACATAACATAATTGAATGATTTTAGGGTTTGCTTGAGTAGTGTTACTAAAGATAATAGTTTAATTGAAGAACCACATCTTACCTAGTGATGCAACTCAATAATCTTGGATGTGAGATGATGCAGGTCAGTTCTTACAAATAAAATTTTGTATTGACGGTGAAGTTGTTGGTTTGACTATTCATTGCGAGTTTGCCAAAGAATTGACAAATTATTTAGAGTTTCTATATTCGAAAAAGGAAATATGTCTTGAATTTTTACCGCATGCAGAACTTTTTATCGCTTTGATACGTGGGATAAAGCACTCATATCCTACTTTATGGAATTTAAAAAGACTCATGAAGAGATGAGTATGCTTCTACCATTCAACACCAGATATCAAAGTCCAACAAGCTCAGAGAGAACAAATGACAATAATGAGCTTTTTGGCCGGTCTCTCTCTCTCTCTCTCTCTCTCTCTCTCTCTCTCTCTCTCGAATTTGAGATGGCTAATCCCTAATTCTTTCTAGCTCTAAAATACCTCTCTCAAGGATGTTTTTAGTAGGGTACTATGTATAGAGAAAACATCATTTGTTCAACAAAATGTCCATCTTGTCGCTAAAGGAGGAGGAAATAATTGGGAAGAAGGTCCGACTACAAGGAGGAAGAAGTAAGACTGCATATTCTAGCAAGGATGTTTGTCATAATTCTCACGATCCGGGCCATTGGAAATGAAACTGTCAAAAATTGTAGAACCGCAATCAAAATGACGCTCGGGGAAGGGCTAATGTAGCAACTGCTCCTAGCCCGTATTCCAACAGAAAAGTTGTTGTCTTGGTCGAGGAGTTTATTAAATTATCTTAATATCAAGCATCAGTAAAGGGATCAAATTCATTTGCTACTGCTAAATAGTAAAATTTGTCTTGTATTGTTTCAAACAAATGAGTGATTGCTTCAGGTGCCACGAATCATATTACAAGTAATCCAAGCATTTTTTTTAGTTTTTGTCCCTAAAAATCGCCCTCTTTTATGACAATAGCTGATGGATCGAACCCATAATGTGGGGGCAGGGATAGTTAAACCAACATCATCTGTTACCTTGTTATTTATATTAACTCTATTAAAATTTGTCGTTAATCTAATCTTTGTAAATAAACTTACCACATATAAAAATTATTCTATCAAATTCTTCCCCGATTATTGCATATTTCAGGATCTTGTGACGAAACATATTATTGATAAATAATATGTATTTGACGGTATCTATATCCTTGATGAATAGGTGTCACGATCTGTTACTTTCTCGTGTGTCATGGCACCATTTGAAACACATTGTTGTTTGGGACATCTTTTTTTACCTACTTTGAAGAAACTTTGCTCTCAGCTTTGTAACGTTTCTTCATTGGAATATGAATCATGTGAGTTTGCAAAACATCATCGTAACTCGTTGAGTCTTAGATTTAATAAACGAGCTGAATTTGCTTTTAAGCTAGTTCATTTAGAAGTATGGGGACTATGTCTAGTTGTGTTTACAATTGGTTTAAGTATTTTGTTACTTTTGCAGATGATTTTCTCAAATGACTTGGATTTATTATATCAAAAAACCACTCTAAAATGTTTTCTCACTTTTCTGCCTTTGTTGCTGAAGTTAAAACTCAATTTAATATAACGATACGCATATTAAGGAGTGATAATGCTAAAAAGTGTATGTCATAATCATTTCGGTCTTACATTAGGCAATACATAATTATATATCAGTTGTCTTTTGTTGATACACCTTCTCAAAATATAGTTGCTGAACGTAAGAATAGACATCAAATTGAAATAGCCCGAACACTTTTATTTCAAATAAAAATTGTTCCTAAACAGTTCTAGGCAGATGTGGTATCTGTGGCATGTTTTTTGATTAATCATATACCTTTTGCTGTACTTAATGATGGAAATCTTTATAATGTTCTCTTCCCAACAAGTCGTTATTCCCTATAGAGACAAAGGTTTTGGAAGCACATATTATGTTCAAGATGTTCAACCATCTATTAACAAATTACCCAAGGCGTTGAAGTGTGTTTTCTTAGGCTAATCTGGACTTCAAAAGGAGTATCGTTATTACTCTAAAATTGAAAAATACTTGGTGTCAAATGATGTGGTATTCTTGAAAAATGCACCATTCTTTTAAGCACCTTTTATCTCTCCAAGTTAAGAGGAAGAACATGAGTGTTTAGTTTAGCATGTCAATGATAGTTTGACAAAACAATCAGATGATATAGTTTCTCCTACATCTCCTACTTCGTCCATTGAGCACCAATGAACAATATTGTTCCTCCAGCAACTGCTCAATCTGTGCTAGAAGAACCAACGATTTCAAGTTTACTCTTTCAAATGATCTTGACCTCCTTGTTGACCTCCGTAAAGGTACACGTCATTGCTAATTTTGTTTTGTATGACCATTTATGTTATGCATCTAGTTCTTTGGATGTCTCGCTATACTCTATTTATATCCCTAAAAACAGTGAAGAGGCGTTGTCCCATCGTGGATGGTATGACGTAATGCTTGATGAGCTACATACTTTAGATGAAAATCATACTTGAAATTTGGTGAATTTTCCTAAAACCAAGAAAGCAACACGATACAAATGAGTTTTTGTACTTATAGTTAATCCAGATGGCTCAGTGGCAAGACTTAAAGCAACACTTATTGCAAAAGGATATGCTCAGATATATGTGGTGGATTATAAAGACACCTTCTCTCCGGTGGCCGAACTCACCTCCGTCCACTTGTTCATTTCTGTAGCCTCTCTAAGCATTGGCCTTAACTAATATCAGTTCGATATAAAAAAAGGCATTTCTTCATGGTGGTCTCTAAAGAAGAGGTGCATATGGAGAACCACCCGATTTTATTGCTTATGGTGAGTATGAAAAAGTGTGTCATTTGAAATAATCTTTGTATGGCTTTAAGCAAAGTCCAAGCGAGGTAGTTTAGGAGTTTGGATTGAAAAAGAGCAATTGTGATCACTCAGTCTTTTACAAGCAATCAACATCTGGAGTTATCCTTCTTGTTATATATGTTGATGACATTATCATTACATGAAGTGATTATGCATGGTTCTCTTCTCTCACAAGTCTTTCTTTTTTACTAGGTTTCACACAAGGAATTTGGGCCAATTAAAATACTTCTTGGAAGTAGAAGATTCCAATAAGTAAATAGAAGCAAGACGGGAATTTTCTACCTCAAAGATAGAAAATTCTCGACTTGTTTGTAAAAGTTAGAAAGTTGCCAACCAAGCCTTACAGCTCTCCAATGATTCCCAATATACATCTTATGAGAGATGATTGGGACCATTTTGATGATCTAGAAAGATAGAAGAGAATAGTTGGGAGATTAAACTATCGTACTGTGACTCGTCCAGACCCTTCCTTTACAGTAAGTGTCGCTATCCAGTTCATGTCTGCACCTAAATTAAATGTCGGAAAGCTTTGGACATATTGTGTTACTTAAAAGGAGCCCATGAATTTGGTATATTATATAGCGATCATGGGAATTCTCACGTTGTATATTTTGCAGATATAGACGAGGCACGCGGGATCTAAGAGTGACAAATAATCTACTTTCGGCTATTGTGTCTTTGTGGGTGAAAATTTGGTATCGTGGAAAAGTAAGAAATAATATGTAGCATCACAATCCATTGCAAAATACGTGGCTATGACACAATATAATCTATGTGTGAGATTGTCTGGATACATCACCTTTTAACTGAAATTGGGTTGAAACATACTACACCAGCAAAACTTTGGTGTTATAATTAAGTTGTTCTTCATATCGCCTCAAATCTTGTCTATCATCAAAGAATGAAACATATTAAGTTTGACTGTCATTTATCAGTGAGAAGATTCAAGAAAACTTAATCTCAACTGGTTATATGAAGACGTGAGAACAACTAGCTGATTTATTCACAAATCCGTTGAATGAGATTCGAGTTGATTATCTTTATAACAAGCTGGCATGATCAATATCTATGCTCTAGCTTGAGGGAAGTGTTAAGCATACAAGTTGTCATATTTCGTATAATATTCATAGCCGTAATTATGAGACAAGTAGCATAATTATAAGGACAAGTTAGCAGGCTTTTTCAAGATTTACTTTTTGACTTAAACGATTTTCTTCCGATTTTTCCATAGGCTTTTCTCATAGCTAGGATTTTTGGACATGTATATATGTACTTGTTATTCATGAGATATATACTTGTTATTCATGAGAAAAGTATTTATGCTCCAACTTGAGATGAGTGTTAAGCATACAAGTTGTCATATTTTGTATAACATTCATAGCCGTAATTATAAAAGACAACTAGCAGTAATTATAAGGACAAGTAGCAGATTTTTTCAAGATTTACGTTTTGACTTATAGGATTTTTTCCGACTTTTCTCATATATATATATATATATATATATATATATATATATATATATATATATATATATATATATATATAGACACACACGCGCGTACTTGTTATTCATGAGATATATATTTCCATACCTTGTCTATTACAATATCCAAATGGGAGCTTAGAAAAATTTCACATACGTTGTAGAAATATGGATCTGATTTGGTATTGTGCCCCAAAAGTAAGCTTATCGACCAGAGCAAAACCAAAGCATTTTCTGTGGGGTGTTTCATTGTTTGTCCACTGCATATTTAGCTTTTGTTGCATGTAATATTCTGCTTTCCATTTGGACCACAACCCGTGTTAATTATGGGTTTTAGGGTGCTTCTCGACATCTTTCCAATGTAATTTGTAGCAAGTATGCTACCACGATAAGTTTGGTAATTGGTGCGAGTGCAGTGGAGATAGAACCTCACTCTAGATTCACAATATCTTTTAAAGGTATTTTCTTGCTTTTATTTGCTGTTGATTCTAAATTTCGATAAAATATTGCTCTTCAGAAACACTGTTGCATTTATTCAATATTCCTTCAAAAAGATCATTTATCCATAGTAATATCCAACATAAAATATATACATATCAACATAATTAATCCCATGCTTTAAAAATATAATCAATACTTGAATGTTTATAAGATAAATTATATTGGCAACAGCAAAAACTGCTCCTCTTACGAGGATCTTTGGGAGGGTTTCGTGAGAGACAAGTGCAGAGGATTTCATGTGCTTATGAACTTGAAATACATGCATCATAATTCCTCCATCAAAAGAAATGATTTGTATGAAATATATAGTCCAATCAAATAGCAATTACCAATAGTATTTACAAAGATGGAAAAAGGCCTAAATGAGTTTGGAGATTGTTAGCTCGTGGGGAACAATTTCTAGTGTCCAAACAAGTTGTTAATTACGTGACTATAGCAGCTCTTTCTTTTGGACTAATCGGATGATCGTCAGTCAATGAATCGTGGCTTGCACCCATTAATAAAAAAAGGGGAAAGAACGGTGGTTCTTTTGCTTCTTGATTGAGAGAGTAGCCAATTACTTACTATTGTTAAAAAATATGCATAGTATACCACAAGGTGGGGGATATGGAATCAATTCTTTAATACTCCAATCTATTTATGTTAGGCATACGTCCATTTCACAAAACCAAAACCAACCAATAAGCTAACATGTCACGCAACTAACGACAATATGTTGTTTCTCAACTACCATTGGGCTCATTTATAGCGCAAACAAATAAACAACGTCAATATAAAGCAGGGAGAAAGGAAAATTAAGGCAAGTCTATTAGCAGCTTCGTTTATCTTAAGGTTCTTAATAAATCATCTAGCTATTACGGTACACAGCTTGGTTTGAAAGTAGAGATTGCTAACAGTTTTTAAGATGTTGATTTAGACTTGTGCATGGTGAAACGTTTTTAGGCTTGTGCGAGTAGTATATAAATAACAGTGTAAATTTAAAATAAGGAAAAGTAGTAGTAGTAGTAGTAGTTAATTTGATAAAGTAAATATTGTCAATTAAAACAGAAATCAAATAAATCTCTGTATGAAAGGATCGGAGACACTCAGTGAATATAAGAAAAAGATAGTATATCTTTTAGACGGATAAAGATCACACAGAGATTCGTAGGTATTAAATATTGGGAGTAAAAATAAGATATATAGGTCAAAAAATATGCCGTGCATTGCTGCATACTGGGTATTGCAATGATATGATTAATTAATCCCCCTACGATATCAAAATTAATATTGTTGCGAGAAATATATGAGCAATCTTTTGTAGTAATCATTATTGATAATCTAAATTTACGAGTGAGACAAGCTATTCTGAATAATAGTGCTTTTATCCGTTCCGTAATGGAATGAAGTAATTAAAAATTAGTATCATAGAAAAGAAAGCAAACAACATGAAATTCATCACTTAATTCCCTTAATTTAAGACAAAAACAAAAAGGAAAAGTATGTCGAGTTCAAGTCAAATGAATAGAACTTGAACGAAACTCACGTTCTGTAATAATCAGATTTTATGCAATGGAAAATAGAAGGGTTGGTTGAGTGGGAATCAGAACATGTCCACCCCAAATGGGAATATGTTTTGCCACACCTCATAAAAAGCCAAACACAAATTCATTGGCTAACAGCTTATAAAAACTGGAAACATCCACCGCCCATGGAACAACAATGACATTTCCTTCTCCTATAGGTAGCTAATTTCTTTTCCCACTATTAAGATATTGCTCTATATGCACAAAACTTTTTTTTTTTCTTTTCAAAGTCAACTTCCTTTCTTCTTTTGCATATCTTGAATTAAAAGAAGAAAAGATTATGGAGCATCTCCCTCATATATATATATATCCCTCTAGTTTTGTAGAATCGCCACTCTATCATGATCATCCATTATATATGCATGCTGAAAATGATGCAAAAAGAAACTTTGTAAATCCAAGTGAGTAAATGCTTTCATTCTTGAAGTTGAATAGATTAACTGGCCATATTTTACAAGCAATTTAATTACGTGTATGTACGTACAAGGGTCTTTATGACCAGTTCAATTTAGATAAGCAATTGAATGAAAGAAAAGTCGAAACACACTATTTACTCGCATCTACACCACATAATCACATCAAAGGCCTCTATGTCACACAAAAATTCATTAACCAATAATCAATTACAATTAAGAACGATGAATGGTGTACTAATAGTTGCGACCCAGAAGTTTTAGCAAGGGGTTCAAAAACATTAGTAAAAATAAATGAAGCTTGTGGAATTTGATCAAACTTGAATCCTTTTTACCACTTGAACAACTTTTATTCTATGTTCAAGTGAATTTAAAGTACTGTTTTATTCGCATATTTTATTTTCTAGATAAAATATACACATGAAATCACTATTTTTTTTTCAAGGGGTTCGAGTGAGCCCCTTCTCCTCACGTTCCTACCATCATTAAAAATCAATACTTGACGAGAAGATTATAGTGCAATGTTAATTTGGTTCATTTTTTTTAATTCGAAACTAATTACTCCTTTGATTCTATAACGAAGTAGGAGTAGTAACTAGGGCTGTTCATTTTTCGGTTTAAACCGATAAACCGAACCGATAAAAAGTTAATGGTTTATAAATATTGGGTTATCGGGTTATCGGTTATTTAACGGTTTGCAAAATTTTTTTATTGGTTTATCGGTTCGGTTGTCGGTTTTGTACATTTTCTTATTGGTTAAACCGATAACCCAATAAGGTTTTCAAATTTACTATATTGCGCTTATGTGCATATAAGTAGTATACTTAATTATTATTAATTGGAACTTGCAAACCTCAAACTCTAGTCTTCTTTTACTTGTGTAGCTTTCAAGTCTCCCCATCCATTTCAACCACCGATTTACTATTTCACTCCTTACCTCCTCCATTAGCTTATAGAATAATGAAGTATATTTGAATCAATTGTTGTTTTGCTTTTTTGAATATGGCGAATGCTATAAGAGGCATTTGAATTCGCTGTGAAAATAAAGCCGATTTTGTATCGGATACAATCGTTTAGGAGGTTTTTTTTTACACTTGTTAGGCCTAAGTTTCTTAATGGTTAAACCGAAAACCGAATCGATAAGAACCTAAAACCAATAACCGATAACTTATTGGTTCGATTATTGGTTTAGCACTTTTAAAAACCAAAAACCGATAGTTCAAACCGATAAGGTGCAAAATCGAACTGATAAACACCTCTACTAGTAACAAAAGCCACATGCATGTCACTTTACAGGGATATAAATTCACCAATTAAATCCTACTAATTTACTACAGCAGGATATTAAAAAGAAAATCAGAAAATAGCGCGTGATTAACACGAACAAGTGAGGAGACAGACAAGTGCTCCATTGTACTTTAGGAGCAGAGAGCAGCATCAACTGCTACGCTTTTACAACAGATTCACCTGCACCCACGCGCATACCGAACGCGTGATGCCAACTTCCTCCCATTAGCGTGTGCGTGAAAACAAATAGAGCAGCAATTCCTACAGAAAACACCAACAACTACAGCTAACAAATTTACAGAGGTTTTATTTTTTCCCCCATTAAACCCCTCCCTTCCTTTCAATTAAAACCCTATATTTTTTTATCTTTTATTTTCTTTTCTCTCACATTATATTGGCAGGTAACTTTTCATATTCTTTTTTTTTATTATATTTATGCGTTTTCGTATTTATTTTTGTTTTATTTATTGAATGTGTATGTGTTCAGATCTGTTACTTTCCTTACCTTTTTTGTTCTTTCATATTTTGTTATTTTTGCTTTCAGCTTTTAATATTTTAATTTGAGCTAATTTAATGATATATGTAGGATGTTAAAGTTTTTATTTTTATTTTTTGTTTTTCAGTTTTTCTATTTCTGATTAGCTATCTGGGTAATTTTTGGTTACTATTCTTGGGGAATTTGGACAATGTGTGAAATTTTAATGACCATTCATTTAAAAATATGCAAATGAGCCTGTTGACATGTCTTTTTTTTTTTTTTTTTTTTTTTGATTGATACTGAGATATTCGAAAGGTTAGTGGTGAGCGGTTTGAAATTTAGTCGATGATGGGTCCGCCCCTCTAACCTTTTTCACTTAAATACCAGCCACTTTGTATGTGGCGGAACTCGAACTTTGGACATGCGCCTAACTCACATATCACAAACTGAGCTCTTACCACTAGGCTAAAGCCATGGGTCGAGAATATGGACATGTTAATGTCACTTTTCAAGGTTCTAGTCATGAACCAACTTAGTGCATGTGCTAACGTTTGTGTGTAAATGGGTTTATGTTTCCTATTCACATAACCCTTTTGATAAGGTATCTTTTTGTGACAATTTTGATTTGATTTGCTACCGGTCTTCGACAAATTTGTTTATGTTCTTTTGGATTCTTGGGTTGTTGTAGGTGGAAGAACATTGAACTAAATGCTAGGGAATGAATGTTTCTCTTGTGAGTGGGTTAACTAACACCAAAAAGAAAAGGCTAAAATGAACAAAATGATTCAATGAGCTGACATAGAGATTCAACATGTTGTATTCAAGTTCACTTTTTTAAGATTGAGTCCTAGACAAGCAGACAAGCGAATCTAACTTCTGTCTGTTGACAATTACTATATGTAGTTCAATTGCATTGATCAGTTGCTTCCCGTAAGACCGTCTGTAGATGTTATTACAGTTCACCTTCTTCCCTCCGCGAGAAGAATTCTTGGAAGTTCATAACCCTGTTCATTGTAAACTACCAAATATGATCCTTATCCTGTAAATGTATAAAGCATTTTAATATACTCGGTTTTGTGGAAGTCTCTGAAATGACGATGTAGCATTATGTGCTTTTGTTTCTATTGAAATTACTATAATTGACTCTGAAATGTTTGTCAGATTTGGAAATTGTAGAATTTGAAATGCTTGTGAATTCTATTGTTATGTTAATACACTAGGTATAAGGCAAAGCTATATATTAAGAAACTCTTAATCTTTTACTCCTTGCATGTAAGCTACTAAGATTTGTCCCTATCCTGGCTAAGATCTTATTTTTACAGGGAGGGGTTGCTCCTGCATCTTTATTTATCTTTGATCCGATGGATATGGATGATGGATCTCTTTCTAAAGGTGAGTATTTCCACTCAATCTCCTGCCTGTGCATGTTATCAACTTCTTTTTCTACACCTCCTTGATGATGTTTACTTATTCTTAACTGTAACATGAACATGGAATCAACAATTAACAAGGTTTACCTTTTCTGGATGCCTAGATTTCAATTATTTTTTTAGACCCCTGCGGGTTTAAGTAAGATATCTGGCTGATGTCTTGAAAAGGAAATCATGTTGATTATTCAACTTTTTAGCCATACAATCACTGCAGTCAATGTGCATTCTTAGGCCTGGGAACTAAGTTTCTCCTTACAGGCTACTATACCCCTTTTTTATTTCCTTTTCTCTTATTTCATAGTGTATAATTTTCTTTATTTGAGCATACAGTTTCTCATGTTATGAAATGATTTTCTTGTTCACTTTGATTAAACTAGAACAAAAAAAATCTTCCAATTTTTAAAATGCTAAGTTGAGGTGGAAGCCTGTCAAGGGCCTACTTATACTAAAAGTTGTTTTCTCTAATATCTGAGCCTGCTATGTACATCCACTGTTAATGAAACCATGTCCAGAGAAAACCTAAGAAACTTTTGAGATATCAAAGAAACTTAAAGGAGAAATATTTTAAATGAATTGTGTTTATTGCGAGTTATTTCTCTATAAAGCCAATGATCAGTGTAAGACGCTGACAAGGCTGAGGGAATTTGGCTTGTGAGTATCTGATGGGTTTCCTTATATTAAATGACAACTAAGCAACCGTATCATATAATTTATGAGCTACTTAAACAGTGCCATGGTTAATTGGGCTCTGAGTTGGCGTATCTATATATATGGAATACTACTGTTCATAGTATTTTTTATTTTACTTTGAGATGGCAAGTATTAACAAAAATCCTGGCTCATCTAAGAAAGTAATTGTCCTACCACTGATAGGGCAGTAGAAAAGAGATTCATTTGGTATGTATTATTGCAATAGTATGAGCAGAGCTGGTTGATATAAAAATGTGAGCGAGAACTGTCACTCAGGTGCATTGATCAGTTCCATGCTTCTTCCTCTTTTACAGTGAGTTATTCATTGTATGGTAAGAGGATCAGAGAAATAATTATATGAAAACTTCAGGACTCTTATTTTACTATCTAGGCTAGTGCTGGTTTTAGGGTCGAATGGTAAGTTGTTGGACTGCTGTCTCATTTTCACTGCCCTGGAGCCGGGCTTCAAGACTCTGGCAGGTGCTTTGCTTATCAAAAGAAAAAAGACTCAGTATGTGCTTTCTCATGAGCAATGGTATCATTAAACAATGGCAGTTAATGTATTCTAAGTTGGTGAAGTCATTTAATTACTATTTTAACTAACTCATGAGCAAATTTTAGTCTAAGTGGAATTGAACCTGGGGGGTCTGAACCTAGCCTATAACCTGTATGGATCATACATGGAAATCATTGACTACCTCGTAGAAGTGGATATAAGTTGTTGATCCACATGTATCAGATACCTGAACTGTTTTATGGATTTCTAAATTTGTCATACCAATGGCCTATATCCAATGTGCTTAAATTCATAAAGACAAAATCACATGCAATGTATCAGGGACTCTCAACACTTACCAATTTCTCTGCATATATAAATGCTGTTCCAGGTCCATCCCTTTTGCTCACCCACTGTTAATCCATCTCAGTTGACCCTTATTTCTGCCTGCCTCCACCGTTCTAATATCAGCTTTTCTCCACCAACTCATCTCTGGTGAACTGACATACTGCTACAGTTGCATGATGTTGTGATTAAAAGGTTCTCTTAATTTATTGTAAGAAATGCTAATCTCCCTGTTGTTCAGTCGAATATTTTCTTCCTGGGTTTTATGCAATTGTTGACTGGTTATGTTAGTGTATGTCTCTAGCGTGCCAAGACATCATAAATTAAACTTGTTAAGAAGTCTTACAATTTTTTTGGTTCAAAATTTCGAGACCCATCTGTATAATTTTATTAGTTCTGAGCTTCCGTCTTATCGAGCTAAGAGTCTTTTTCTAGCAACATCTCTAATAGCGAATTCCTATTGCTATTCAAATTATAATCATCAATTTTACTCTTTGCACACTAGGGTGAATCTTTATGCATAAGTTCTCTCAAGCAATCTGCTTCAAATTCTTGATCTATGCATTATTTACCTGCATATCTTTATACAAGATCCAATCCTTTTCTTTGTTTTTGGCACTACTATCGTACCTTACTACCTCTTACATATTCTGTTATACAGATTCAAGGGTTAAAAGTCTTTCCTTCAGTGTGCAAAACACTCCGCAAAAAACAATGGTGATTCAGATGATTATTGAAGTTAACATTTAGGTCCAAGGAATTCTGAAATCTGGTCCAGGGAAAGATCTTTTTGCAGTTTTATGTGACGAGAAAAAGTTAATAACTTCGTCTACACACAAAATGTCCGAGCAGCTTCCCAAATTGAATAAAAAGCCATTAAAGACTCAGGAGCAGAAAAGAGCATCTTCAAGTCCCAAGGACAACCCTACAAGGAAGCAGCATAGAAAAGCGGACAACCCAGTCCGTATTCCACCAGCTACCGAGCAGTGTGCTGATGTCACATGTTCAAATTCATGGATCTGCAAAAATTCTGCATGCCGAGCCACTATTTCTGCAGATGATACATTTTGTAAGAGGTGCTCTTGTTGCATTTGTCACTTATTTGATGATAACAAAGACCCAAGTCTCTGGTTGGAGTGCACATCTGAATCCGGTGAGGGAGACTCCTGCGGCTTAACTTGCCACATTGAGTGCGCCCTTCAACGAGGGAAGGTGGGAGTTGTTGATCTTGGACAACTGATGCATCTGGACGGTAGCTACTGTTGCGCATCTTGCGGTAAAGTCTCTGGAATTCTCGGGTAAGTTTCTTCGACTGTAATCCAATACTTCATCTGTCACCACACAAACATCAGTGCACACGTACCTGCTCTGTGAGCCTTTGACTGAAGGTTGAAACCAGTGGCAAATTGTATTAGAATTATTTACGAAGCTTTCCTTTCTGTGATTGTGAGTAGATCTGTTGTAGAAGTTGAGCCATTTTCTCATAACTTTAATCTTGGCAGGTATTGGAAGAAACAGCTAAATATAGCTAAAGATGCTCGTCGTGTTGATGTCCTCTGCTACCGGATATACTTGAGTTACAGACTCTTGCATGGGACATCCAGATTTAAAGAACTCTATGAAATTGTAGAAGACGCAAAGGCGAAATTGGAGACAGAGGTGGGCCCTGTTAATGGAGTATCATCAAAAATGGCTAGAGGAATCGTTAGCAGACTTTCTATTGCCGGTTATGTACAGTCGCTGTGCTCTCTTGCTATTGAGAAAGCTGATGAATGGCTGGCAACTAAGGCTAACCAGACTCCTAAAATCTCAGGTGCAGTTTCTTTAAATTCTTTATGGTGGCATTAGCTTGAGCAGATGAAACATAGGGTATTGTATCTTTAATTCTTTTTTGGTGCTACTTCTTCCAGAGGGTTCACTTCCTGCAGCGTGCAAATTCCTTTTTGAAGAAGTGACATCATCTTCAGTTGTGATAGTATTAATAGAACTATCCACTGTGACTTCTGAAGATGTCAAGGGTTACAAGCTCTGGTACTGCAAGGCCAGAGAAGATCCTTACACAAAAGAACCTGTTTCTGTCTTTCCAAGAACTCAGCGGAGAATTTTAATATCAAACTTGCAGCCCTGCACAGAGTATTCCTTTCGGATAGTTTCCTATACAGAGGGCAGTGAATTGGGACACTCCGAGGCTAAGTGTTTCACAAAGAGTGTTGAGATCATTCACAGGAATTGTAATTCAGTTACAGGAGACCATAGGAAGGTGAACCAGGATTGTGAAGGAGGCTCTGGATCCAAAGAAGATTCTGAGGCCGGAAGAGACATTGAATCTGATTCAGGCTTCAAGGTCCGAGACCTTGGCAAAATTTTAAAGCTCGCATGGGCTCAGCAGCAGGGCTGTTTAGAGGGCCTCTGTGGAGCTGAATTTGAAAAGTGCTGTGAAGCTTGTAGTATTGCTAAGCCTGAAACTGTTCAGGAAGAAAAAAAGCCCTCTGCTTCTCGCCAGCTCGACTTAAATGTTGCTTCTGTACCAGATTTAAACGAAGAGTTAACCCCTTCGTCCAGAGATGAGGATAATGGGTGTGCATTAGGCCAGACGGTTGAAGCAATTGATGATGCTGCCTCTCATGACAATGTGATGAATGGTCTTGCCAGATCACATGGTAGCGGCGACTCCCGTAATTGGATCCAGGGGAAAAATGGAGACGTGTCGACTGTTGACTCTCTTACAGAAGGAAGTCGGAAGAGAGCAGCTAGTATCAATGGTGAGACACATGACTCTGATAGCACCTTGATTAATGGTTCACCTATCCGAATTAGTAAGGGGTCAGGTGGCTTGGATGAAAGCTTCGAATACTGTGTAAAGATTATCCGTTGGCTGGAATGTCGGGGTTTGATTGAGAAGGAATTCAGATTAAAATTGCTTACGTGGTTTAGCTTGAGATCAACGGTTCAGGAGCGCAGGGTGGTAAATACATTCATTCAAACTCTAATCGATGATCCAAGTAGCTTGGCAGGTCAACTAGTTGATACCTTTTCAGAAATCATATCCACCAAGAGGCCACGGAATGGTTTGTGCTGTAAGCTTTGGCATTGAATTGTCAAGCTGTCGTACAAGATCAAGTACTGCTGACCTAATATCAAAATTGATTCAGACTAGTCTTCAGTGATCATCTTGCCCGTTCCTGTTGAGGCACTTTTTTTGGAAGTTTCTAGTGAAAAGATTCATGGTATCGTGGACAAGCCTGTCCAGCTACATGATTTGGGTTGTTCTTTATGTAGGCACTTGACTGTCCACGAGACGATTAGATTCGAGGAAATTTACTTTTGTAGGAAACGATGTCTAATTCTCAGCCTTCTTCATTGCATTTTAAAGCATTGACCTACACACTCGCATAGAGCAGATGGTAGGATGAAGCAGCCATAGATTTGATGGCTCGTTGGCATTGCTCTTATTTAGGGTGTCATAGGTCTTTTTTCTAAATTTTTGCTCTACTCAATTGTGATACTCTAGTTTGAAGTGAAATTGGAAACTGAGATTGACTTCCACATATTCCTTCAAGAGGCTTCCTGATGCTTTGTTGCTTACTTGGACTTTGTAATGGTTTTTATACCAGCAAGCTAGTTTTCCTTCTGTTTAGCTAAGATCATCTATTTTAAACAATTTGAAGATAACAAACCTTGAATTTGCAGATGGTACCTAAGGAGAACAAAAAGGGAAAGATCAAGTTCCAAATGCGAGTTTGCATCACAATTAAAACTGCAGCTTGAAACCAAACCCAGTAGTCAAACCACTTGTGTTATATTAGTAAATTAGTAGAAGAGGAAAATATAAAGTTCTAGTTAAACAGATTTGACCACATTATCGTTCATCAGAGTATCATCCTTTTTGAGGTTTTCTTTTCCTGAAACAAATAATTTAATGTTTCCAATAACTCAGTATCTATGACTGTAAGTGCAAACACAATAGTTCCAGTACAAGCTTGACGTACTTGTCCATTATAACTATTCAAACTAATGTTGTTGGTAAAAGTAAAAGGAAGTGGAGATTATTCTTTCAAGACTCTTGAAATTATGAAACTAAATTATAAACTAGGCAAGAGCTAGATCAGCGTGCACTTTCACTTGTTAAGGGCCTGGCCTCAATTGTTCCAATCTTCTTAATTTGCTAAATCTAATGCAATATGCAGCATAAGTTTCTCATGCTTATCCTTCGAGTCAAAATCCCTGCTTTGTTTCTAGGGATGACTAGAAAACCTTTATGCAAATACAGTCCGAATGATCATACGCTACTCCACCTAAGTACTTAAGAATATGAACGCTACACGGCTACAGTTAGCTGGTGCCACAAGGACCTCTGTTATATTTCTTTTCTAACCTTTTCCGAGAGCAAATTTTTAACTAGCGATTGTTCTACTTTTGTTTGCATTAGTAGTACCCTCATTGTGCAATTTTTTTTTAAATCATAATTTAGCCGAGAATTCTCAGAAGAAATGAACTATTATATGAAGAGTGTTTACAATGGAGAAACATGGTCCATGAGAATTTATATAGCCGACTTCAACTTGTGCGCGATTAACGCTTAGTTGTTGTGTTATTGTTGTATATAAAGAGTGTTTCAATCCACAGCCGCTTAAATTGAAAAACCAACTTCACACTGAAAAACACCTATTTCATGCCAGAATTATCTGTTCACCTAGAACTATAGCTTCCTCAATATTTATATGGCATGATACTCGAGTTTGGATATAATCAAAGCAAATTTGAAGTGTTATGATGTGTACACATCAAGTGATGGTGTCTGTCTCAGAAGTTGGGAGCCGACTTTTAAATGAGCATTAGTGATACCTTGCATTTATAATAGGAGCTGTTTTTCCACTGCAGAAATGTCAAATTCTTCAACTGCTCTCACAATTTACCTCTTTTCTCTCTTTTTAATTTAAAGTATTCAATTCTCAAATCTACTAAAATCTCTATGTCCTGTCAACCTATCAAAAAGGCAACCTTTTAGATTCAATTAAAAACTAGTACTCCCTCCCTTACAAAAATTGCTTTACTGAGTTAGGTACAATGAATCTTTCAACTTTAATGTATCAGTTTCAAAATTAGCAAGCTTGGCATATTTCTCGAAGCAATATAAAATAAATAATGAAATGAGAAAAAGGAGACAAATAGAAAGATTCTAAAACTGCATGTAAAAGTAATCTCAGTTTGATGTAAGCAAGATTTTGCGAATAATACTGTGATCTTCTTTTTGAAAAAGTTTCAAGGAGTGACTTCTATAGTATATATACATTTCTGTCTACTTCATATATTATAGTAACTAAATAATTTCCAAAAATCAGGTAATGAAAGAAAGATAAGGATGTACCAGTCCTTTGGTCCCTCACTTACGTGTGTCTGCCTCCTATGAGTTTTCAGAAAATTTCAGCTTGTGTGGCTTTTAACCTTTGCTTTTATGTATAGTAGCAAATATTTCTCTGATCCTTTATCTTTTTTCTTCATGTTTATGTCTATGCTTACTATAAGGAACGTGATAGCGCTAAATTAGAAAACCAAATATCTTAACGGGGTGCTATTATTCATTAAATTACGGACTAACTGAAAGATTGGTCTTTAACTTCTTCACATCAAATCATCTTGGATGTTTACTGATTTGTATGAATGTACTTTATAATTAGTAGTAGTAGTTATTTAGCATGCTCGTTTTCCTTCACTCGCCTCAAAGGAATATGGCATAGAATTACACATGACCAAGTACTAGGGAAAATTTAAAACGAACTGATTTATGAGTGAAGAGAACATGTTGGTTCCTTGTCTACCTTTTAAGGCACATTAAGTCTCGGAGAATCATGTCTTTTGGCTGGTTTGGTTGTTTGCCAATCGTTACATATGGTTGTCTTGGGAAAATTGCCTTCACATTTCTGCTTCTTATTTATGGAGACAAAACTTATATATATATATATATATATATATATATATATATATATATATATATATATATATATATATAAAATCTTTCTTATTGCTTTATTTTCTGTTGTGGATTAGGCAGCTAGACTTTGTTTTGGAAAAAGAAAAAAAAGAAAGATTCACAATCAAAGCCTTCTAATAATATACCACATCACATTTAAATATGAATGTTGGCCAAATGTCAAGTAAAGATGTTTTAAAAAATGATATAAAAAAGAAAGACAAAAACAAGCAACCAAAAAGGAGTGATGACAATAAAAGATTATTAAGACTATGTCATAGTCAAGTGATTACCCTTGAAAAGAGGAAATTTATTCATTTGTCGAGGATCCAAACAAACGCAAAGAATTAAGTGATTTATCAATTTTTATTTGTAAGGTTGTAAGTACCAAACACCACTTAGAAATTGGACCATTCATATGTACCCCTTTATAAATTTATAATATAAAGTTCTTTTATTTTTTTCCATTGGGACAGACAATTGACTTTGTCAATTAATACCTCACTGGATATGATGGAATGTCATTACATCCTCGTAGGGACCTCATAAGATGAAGAGTCTATCTATCATTTCAGTTTGCAGTTGAACCTTTAGAATGCTGCTATCAGTTTGTGCAGATTATTTTTCTGGATATGGCTTAAAAAATCACCCATTAATTATTACATAATAATAATAATATCATCAGTTTATAAAGTTGAATGGTATTAAAACTCAATAAAGCTGGTACCTGTTGAAATAAGAAAACTAGCAAAGTAAATTAGAGTAACTTATCAAATGATATTTCCAAAAGGAAAAATTTCAAGAACATGCTTAAAAAGGTTTTGATAAACTTTTCAGGATTTTAGTATTGATGTATATTCCATCTTTGATGATCTTAATTACATTATTGAGACATATAATTGTATACCATAAAATTACTTGCTTAAGAAGACTTGAATAACGTAATTACTATTGTCAAATCTTTTTATAACAGCTATTCGTTGCACTATAACATCATATTTTCACCAAAATTGATTTATATACTCCTTTACTACAGTATTCTTCAAAAATTCTATCTTAACTCTCAAAAAATTACTAAAACATACGTAAGTACCAATTTTCAAACTAAGTTCAATAATCTTTTCACGACATGTAAATCAAAAGTAGTATTTTTTTTGTTAAGTTTGCTAAGTAACAACATAAGCTCATAATGGCCAGTACAGAGACAATGGAGAACAGTAGCAAGTTAATATTATTAAGAATTTTAAATTATTATATTCATGTCATGTAAAAAATAAATGATGCAAACTGTGGTTAAGTGCTAATAAGTATATTTAAATAAAGAAATATGTGTCATTTATTTAGTGGCCGGGTATAAACACTTGGTGCGGGTAAATTTTTATCGAATATATATACATAGATAGAGAGACTCATAAGACATATTTAAAACAACATACACAATAAGTATTATGTGTACTCATCAGACGCAACAACTAATTTGACTTTGGTGTCGAGCTAGATCTCACATATGCTATACCAATTAATAATGTTGAAATGATTTAAAGTACGTAATGGTTTGAAATTGAAGTTCATATAAGTTCACACTGAAATCAAAAGTAATTCCAAACTTCCACCTAATATGAACCTAATCTACTGTGAATACATATACATTTGATCTTTCTTTATTTAATTTTCCGTTTACTACATCTACGCAATTCGCATGTACCTTACTTCACTAAATTAATTGTTGATAAGATTCGGACCACTTCCTGATTGAGATGGGGCTTCATCAAGGGTCAACGCTTAGCCCATTTTTATTTGCACTGGTGATGGATGTATTGACTCGGAGTATTCAGGGAGAAGTGTCGTGGTGTATGATATTTGCAGATGATATAGTGTTGGTGGATGAGACTCGCAGAGGTGTCAATGAGAAGCTGGAGGTCTGGAGGCAGCCTCTGGAGTTTAAGGGCTTTAGACTAAGTAGGACTAAAACAGAATATATGGAATGCAAGTTTAGTGACTAAGAAAGGAAGCTTCAAATATCTGGGCTCAATCCTCCAAGGCAATGGTGAGATTTATGATGATGTCATGCACCATATAGGGGTAGGTTGGATGAAGTGGAGGCTTGCTTCCGGTGTACTATGTGACAAGAGAGTGCCACTTAAGCTTAAGGGCAAATTCTATAGAGTGGTCGTCAGACCAGCTATGTTATATGGAGCAGAGTGTTGGCCAGTCAAGAATTCTCACACCCAGAAGATGAGCGTTGCGGAAATGAGAATGCTTAGATGGATGTGTGGGCACACCAGGATGAATAGGATTAAGAATGAAGTCATTCGTGACAAGGTTGGTGTAGCCCCAGTGGTTGAGAAAATGTGAGAAGCGAGGCTACGATGGTTCGGCCACGTGAGGAGGAGAAGCGTTGATGCTCCAGTGAGGAGGTGTGAGAGACTAGCAGTGTTAGGTCTACGGAGAGGTAGAGGTAGACCGAAGAAGAACTGGGCCGAGGTGATAAGACAGGACATGGCCCGAATCCAGATCACCAAGGACATGACACTAGATAGGGAGGAGTGGAGGTCGAGGATTAGGGTAGAAGGTTAGCTTGTAGTCAAGCATCTTTCCCCGTACTAAATACAGTATTATGCTTTTGTAGATGATTTCCATTTTACTCTTTGGCTTTATATCTACTGATATTATCTGTTTACTGGATATGCATACGTTTTACATTCTCTTTAGCATGATAATACTGGCTTGATTTTTCAAATGTGTTTTCTAATGTGTTTCTGTTCCTAGCCGAGGGTCTATCGGAAACAGTCTCTCCACCTTGGTGGGGGTAAGGTCTGCATACATCTCATCCTCCACAAACTCCACTTATGAGATACACTGGGTATGTTGTTGTTGTTGTTGTTGTTGTTGTTGTTGTTGTTGTATTTGTCATCTCAATTCCTGTTTGAAAAGGTCATATCGAATCGAAAAAATAATGTCTTATTCAAATGGCGCTATGTCAAATCCAAGTCCTAGAACGTTTGTTTCATACTTGGGCTTAACGAGGGGCGTTTGGTTTGATATATTTTCCAAATTTATCATGGTATATAAATCGATATTATTTTATACATTTTTAATTTTCGGTATTAAAATTTGTGTTTTATGCAAATTCAGATATTGGAAATAATTTAAACTTTGTAATAACTAATACGAGTACTATAAGTTATACCGTGATCTTTTATATTATTTTATACGACTTAGAAGGTGTAATAAGTAATATATAGTACAAGTTTTAGCAATGCGTGGACAAGAGTAGGGGGTGTTCAAGGGTCGGTTGGTTCAATTTTTCATCAAAACCAAAATAAAACCAACGATATCGGTTTGGTCTATTCGGTTTTTGGGGTTTCGTCGATTTTTTTTTATTTTATTTTTAATCACATAAAATATATATTTAATTTAACTTGGTAAAGTTGTGGAATAAAATTTTGATATACTAAATTTATGTTTAGTAAAAATTGAGCAAATTGACAAACAAAGATAACTTAATTTTTAATCTGACAATAATCTTTTATTCATATACTTTCAAACTTAGGACTTTGATAATTAAAAACAAAGATCAAATGAAACTCAAGTAATAATATCCTAGCTCCATTTAATTTTAAGGATAATCAATAAACTCTATGTCAACATTGAGAAAAGGTCAGTTTCTTAGACTTTTTTTTTTTAAAAAAGAAAACAACATATAATGTTTTGAATATATATAAAAAATAAATATATTTATATATCGGTTTAGTTCGATTTTTCTTAGTTCAATACCAAAATCAAACCAAACCAAAGATATTCGATAGTTTTAGTCAGTTTGGTTCGATTTATTGCTTTGACTCGATTCTGTGGTTCGATTTGAACACCCCTAAACAAGACTATCTAAACATGTCCTTACAATAGGTAATTATTAAAAAAAACACCACATTTAGTTATTTAATGCATAAATTTTTTGGATATTTTATTCTCTGCATGACAATCCACATCTTATTAATCATCATACAAACAATGGGTGTATTAAAATTCCTATATAACTAACCATCAAACCAACGACCTGAGTAATGTAGTACTCCTTACCTTGTTTTTTTCTAATCAAACAGTTTTCGTACTTCTTGTAGAGTCTATATTAAGCTTTAATGTTCCACCACATTTGTTCATTTTCAATGTGAAATAAGCATTTTTCTTAACGAAGAATCCTTACGTTAACTAGATCTTTCGTCTATATCGCTTTCTGATTCCAAAGAGTTAAAGAAGAACTATTGGACTAACATTAATTGGAACAATAATATTTAGCTGTGGATTTAGTGATTCCATTGTTCCTTCTCACCTCAATTAGACGTTGCTTCTATCTTATTCTTCTGTTTCAAAGTTCGAAAGCTACTATTTTAATTATTTAAAAGGTTGATCATATATGATATATCCCCTTTCTAACCCCGTCATCCTAGGATATGTATATGTATAGGGCAGTCCACTCATACACCACCAGGCACCATGACTAATGGAAGTGGTTTCACAGAAAAATTATCTGCAAATAGCTAGCTGTTCCTTTCAACGAACTAATAATAATATACTCCGTATATAATTAAGAAGAAAAACTAAGAATAAAACGTGCTTAGATTGTTTTCAACAGAATAAATTAAACAGCTTTGATTAACGTCTGTCTGCCTCAAAAAGTGCTTCTTTGGCTTCATATACATACAGCATACAGGCTTTTATTTCTGTCTTTAGCCTTGACTAATACTCCCTAGTTAGGTAAATACAGAGAGTTCAAAAGTCGTTACGATTCAAGCTGGTAACCATGGTCAGCACCCAAGGAACTCGCAGTTAGACAAATCACACAACGTACTGCTCAAAATATATTCTTAGTAAGTACTACTGAAGTCATAATTTTAAGATCGAGTATAATTAGCTAGTTTAATGATAAGAAATATAAAGATTAAACGCTTCTTGTTTAAATCCTGCTAGAGTTAATTCATTTTGACGGAGTCATATGATGTTTAACCAACATGTTTATGTACAAATAGTCATGTATGACGAGTACATTAATCGTGATTTGTTGTTAGAGAAACATGTCAAGTTGTCAAGTTTTAAAATATTTGAGATGTGGAATAAAATACTAGCTATGTCGCTTTCTTTTAATATGGATTATCTCGTTTAGATCTCCGAGGTGGCTACCTTTCACACGTTATTCCTTTCATCAATTTAGGAGTCTTAGGGGTCGTTTGGTAGAGAAATAAGTAATAGATGGATTAACAATACATGTATTAGTAATACGGGAATTATTAATGCAAAGATTGTTTTTAGTCATGTGTCTGGTTCATTGTATTAAAACTTGGATAAACAGTATATAATTTAAAGTTTTGTTTGCTATAAAATTGTATATAAAATTTTGTTTCTAATCATACTCTTGAATTCTTATCCATGTATTAAAAATAAGGGTTTGAGGGTGAATATTTTTGCCATTTCATTGTTTATCCATGCATTAGTAAACGTAGCATTACTAATACTATGTTGGCCTAAATATTAAGTTATACCACAATTGATGCACTAAATAATACGTACATAGATTAATAGTATTTAATTGAATTTAACTACCAAAGGATAAAACTTACTAATATATGAATTAAATTACACAATACATCATACCAAAACCTCTTAGATGTTTCTCAATGTCCTCATAGTTAACGAGCTAGGTTGCCTGGATTGTTTGTTGTTATATACTACTACTATTTTCTGATTTTCCAAGGAGAGGATGATGACCAATTACGAAAATGAAAAACTAAAAGCAGAGGTAGGGGGACCAAAGCTCAATAATTGAGAAAAGTTGGTTGTTGGAATTTTCTCAAAGGAATACTCCATAATAAACATAAAATGACAAAAGGTACCTTTTTCGCTGTTTAAATTATATTAAATTTTCTGTCCAAGTCTGAACCCAATTTGGTGACGGCTCCACCGCCTTTTAACTGTTTCCTCTAACTCTTTGTGTGGCTGTCCTTTCTTTTGTTTAGGTTTTGGCACAGTTATTGGCCTATCCTTTCTTCATCATGTGATTATGTTCCCATCTTCTCTTTAAATGATGGTAAAAATAAATCAACTAATAAGCTACCTACACATTCACGTTAGGAATTGTGGTAACATTTCTTGGATATAAAGATAAACTTCTGAAAACATTTATTTACTTCTGGACTGACAAATGTAAAAATGTTGGATGAAACTTATAGCCTCTAAGAAACACACTTTATGGTCTTTCTGAAAATCAATAATTTCAAGGTGTAGATCTTCTACTCAGTTTTACTCTAAAGCTTACTCAAAACGCCTCTTTGTAATTGAAGGATATCCGTAGTGGTAAGTACACCATTATTTTTAACCAGAACTCTTGATATAGTTTTTTGATATAGGACAATTTATCATCCAAATGACACAAATCCGCAATAGTTAGACTCTAAAAATTACTGAGCATAGAGTGAAAACCCTAAGCAAAAGTTTTTTTTAGACCTACTAGCTACAGTTATATTTACCTATACGTGTAAACCAAGAGTTTTCCTTTGATCAAAATATCTCATTCTTAATTTGTGAAAACAACATTCTTTGGAAACTCTAGTCACTGTTTTAACTAAATGGGTCAGCCATTATCCTATTTGATTAATTAGGTATTAACTCATAAAGATTTGATCAACCACCATATTTTATGAATGAGACCCTTCAAAAGGTCGAGTCTAATATATTTCCATTGTTTTTGGTGGAAGTCTATTTTATTTCCTAAATATTATCAAACTCGTACAGCTACAGCTAGCATGATTATTGACGCCAAGCAGATGCATTCTTATTTTATGAAATTAACTAAAAGTGCATTTTTGTCTGCTAATCGTTTCTTCTTTGTCCACTAGCTTTTGAGTTCCTCTGTACGTTTTGACATCTTTTGAAGTATAACGTGACCATCTAATATTGTTCGACTTATAAATAATTTTAATGAATATTATTGTATTTATTATTTTTCAAGATATGACAGCTAGGACAGAGGACATGTACAAAGAGGCATACTTGTCCTGTTGTCCATTCTTTTCGTAGCCGCTGCAAATTGCCTTTTGATTTGAACCCAAAGTTGCTTCTGACCTATCATTACATGACCTGCTTCTGCGGTCATTCTTTTTTCTTTTCTTACTTAGCTGTTGTTCGGTAACCGATTTAAGTTTGAGTAATCCGATTTGTCGAATTATGGATTCAGCAGTGTGTATTTGAGCTAAGGAGAGGAAATTAACAATATGAGAAAAATAAGGGTTTCACTATGAGCAACAAAACGAAACTTATATGATCTTGCTAACTAGCTAACTACTTAACTATTTGTATGTATCACTACTAGAAATATAGTGTTTTACGTGAGGTGTTTCGTCGAAACATTTTATTATGTATATGTATGTTAATATATAAAAACTCACAATATTTAGTACAAATAAAGAAAGTGACACTGTTTTAAATATCAAAGTTTCGGGATTTAGTGGTTAACCACTTTAAGAAAATTTAGAATGGTGAGAGTTTGGATCCCGATTGTGGCATAAATTATCTTATTTTATTAAAAGTTCTGAACATTCATCACTTAAAGTAATAGACGTTAGTAGAAATTGAACCTATGATATTCTTCTAACTTAAGAAGTACATAATTACTTGTGCTAGACTGCCTTACTTATTAAACCTACAATAATCAACAGTAAACTTCTCTTTGAAAGTGACATCGCTTACAAAAAATACGTCACCGTGCGTCTCAGTTTGAGACAGAATTCCCTCTCTAAAAGGGAATTCCGTCTCTACGCGACCTTCGCTATTGTGTCAGTAAGTGCTTAGAGACGGAATTCTCTCTCGAGCAAGATAATTAATTTCCTGCTTGGAGAGGGAATTCCGTCTCCAACATTATTTGTAGAAATTATTTTTATTGTTTAGAGACGAAATTCCCTCTCCAGGAAAATAATTAAAAATTATTTTTATTGTTTAGAGACGGAATTCCCTCTCCAGAAAAATAATTAAAAATTATTTTTACGTTTAGAGAAGGAATTTCCTCTCTAATTATAATAACTCTGCTAAATAAAAATATTAAAAAATCGATACAAAGCAACCAAAAACCAGAAAAACACCACTAAAACAGTTATACAGCCTGTTTAACATAAAACAAAGCCACCACGGGCAATTAAACAATTCTACATACATGTTTCATCATTAAGCATTCATCACGAGTAATAACTAAAGTCTTTAATTAGTAACATGTTCGACAAACTTAACAAACCATGACACTACTCCGCCCTCTCGGAGGAGCCACTGCCTTGCTCCTTATCCCTCCAAATCTTTCCCATAATTTCCTCTAATTTCTTTACATTCTCACGGTCAGCCAAGCGTTGCCTTTCACTATCCAGTAGCCTTTGCTCCATTTCCGCCAATTTAGAGCGCAAATCATCATCCACAATTTGTGGTGAAGAAGAAGAAGAAGAAGAAGAAGAAGAAGAAGAAGAAGAAGAAGAGCAATTAGCATTGACAATATCTACACGAGAAGGCTCCTTATACCTCGAAGGACCAAGGCCATAGGCTCGATTTTTGCTAGTATAACCACCACCCGCCTGAACGAACATTGCATTTTCTTCTTCTGGGGTGGGTTTAGGAGAGCCTTCAACGACCTGTGACCCTTGGCTCTCAAGCCATTCTTGGTGTAGAGCTTTGTAATTTTCCTAAAACATAAGACACGATTAGAATAATTAATTAAAGAATAATTTAAAATAAAATAAAATTATTTATGATGTCTCACCTCTAGTTGTTGTGCACGTGGCTCGAGCCATCCCACCTCATTTCCTTGTTCGTCATATAAATAATAGAACAGACAGAAAAATTCATAATCACTAACTTTTTCATGTCCCGCTTCCTACACAATGCAAATGTGTTAATGCTAAATCAAAATGGTGTTAAGTTTTTAATTTAAATAAAAATTAGATTGACTTACATATCACATCCGGTGGGTGGCCAAACTAACTGAACCACAAGTATGCTTCGATCCTCCCTTTGTCGATGCTCTGTTTTTCTTAGCCTGCTCGCTCTAGGCTAAGAATTCAGGTGTTTGCCAATAAATTTTGAGTTTTTCCCAATTCTGTTGATAAATCCATTTGGGAACTTTACCCCTTTGCCTGTATTTTGATAAGGAATCACTTAGCCTTTTAGCAGTTTTTTTCTCAAAAACTGCTCGGATTTCATCATCATATATAGCATCTCACGAACACTTGTGCTGAAACAATTAATAATATAATAAGTGAAAACTAATAAAACACATGGAATGATCAAATGACAAAAGCTTCATAAGTATAGTTAATATCGTAAAAGCTTGAAACATGCGGTTTCTAACAAGTACTGGCACCTTTCCCCACGACGGCCAACCATTAGTAAAGTGTGGTGTCATAGATTCAACAACAAGTTTCACTACCTTGTCCGATGGAATAAACCTGCATTAAATTTAACATACAAAATTATGTTGATAAATATATATATTGCATTCAATTCAAAAGTTTATAATTTAAGGGTTAATGAATAAATCTTACCCTTCTTTGCTGTCAGACATGATAATCAACCTACCAGACTCATCGAGAGATCCAATACCACCAGGTAACTGAACTGTAGCACTAGTACGCTTTTTCTTACCCTTTCTCGCTGTAGTGGTGACAGATGGAGAGGATTCTATCTGAGTCTTTGGTACGGGACTACGGGTAATCCAGACCCCGAGGGTGTACTCGAACTGGGGCATGTCGATAATGATGTAGATGGAATAGTACTCGAAATGGAAGGTGTAGTGGATGGAAAACTATGTGGATGCATACTAGGAGTAGGTATCATCATCATCTGTGAAGAGACCGGTGCGCCGAATGACTGAAATGTAGGGGCCCGTATATGTACAGTCTGAGGGAATGTGCCTACTATAGGCATGGAATGGATAGAGGGACCAGCAGGCTGGCCAAACTGATAGTGTGGCCCCGGATGTGGCATGGTCTGTGCAGATATGCCAGGGCCTGTGGCTGATGGAATAGTGGGGTACTAGGGAGACCAGCGAAAAATGTACTAAGATAATTACCTAACTGTGGGAGCAAGGCAAAGGTAGGGGTCAATGCCGGAAGTGGAGAAGTAGTATGACCTATGGAAGTATGGCCACCATGGGTCCTAGGTCGTTTCCTACCTCGAGATGTCATATCTGCAAAGTAATATTAAATTCAATAGAATTAGATATTTAATAAAGTGTATCATCGTTAATAAAAAAATTATTACGCAAAATATTAGTCACAAATACCACAAACAATCAATATAATGCACAAATATACAACTACTAACATCAATAATCATCGCTTCCTTCTAGTTCATCAAGCAATTCATCCTCAGTTGATTCATTTTTATCTATGTACTCCTCTTCTTTATTTCCCAAAGACATTTCCATGGTTTGTTTGAACACCGACATATCAAATTCTTCAAAATAATCCACAACATGATGCAATTCGTCGGGTAATTCTTCATCTACAATCTCTTGAACAGTTGAAATGTCATTTTGGTATGCTTCATCTAATGCATCATCCATCTCAATTCTTCCAACTGGTTTGGCTTTTAAAACAACCCACCAATTTGCTTTTGCCTTGTTCTTCAGTTTATTTTTGCACTTTTGATAAGAAACGTAGTACACTTGTTTCACATTTTGAGCAATGATAAATGGATCGTAATGTGCATACGTTCTTTTGTGATTGACTTCAAATATTTTATATACTGGATGCACCTTTGTACCCCGAAGTGGTGTTGGATCAAACCACTTACATCGAAAGAGCACCAACTTTTTCCTTCGATGACCATTAAACTCTAGCTCCAATATTTTATGTATTACATTATAATAGTCAAAATCTCCATCACCAGTGCCTGCATTCACCCACACTCCGCAGTCATATGTTTTTTTCCCCATGGACCAGTCTTCAGTATGAAACTTAAAGCCATTGATGAAGTACTTAGACATCTTTCTGTACTTATAAACAGGACCCAATGATAAATCACAAAACATTGGATGATTGACGCCATTTTCAGGATTGTGCACCTAAAATGCATACAATTAAATTTATAAGTTAAAACATACTTGCGCATAGTATTCACCAACGGGATATCTGTCACTAAATAAATACTTACGTATTCTCTAAACCACTCTGAAAATTTGTCCGTAACAGCATCGTACCCAAAGTAACTAACAAATAAACTGCTATGCACAAAACAATATTCAGGATGTAAAAATTAATGTATGTATTAACCTTTTTTGTTATTTGTAGAAAGTGACAAATACCTATAAAAAGGTTGCACTTCTGGGAAATTCAGTACTACATGTGTCATAGCAACTTGTCTACCGATGTCGCTGAATGGTTTTGTGCAACCTTTTTCTGATCCTCGACCGGAATGATTGAATATGGAAAAATGCGGATACAGTGCATTGTCGCTCCCACCATCATCATGCCGATTAGGCCTGCTCCTTAGAGAAGGTACCTCGGCCCCAAAATAATAAGAACAGAAATGCGACGTTTTCCTAGCAAGATAAGCCTCACATATCGACCCTTCAATTATATTCCTGTTTTTTGCAGTCCACTTACATTTGCCAATAGTCCTGTATAACATAGATAGCCCTATAATTTAATAATTAATTAAAAAAATATTAAATATGGGAGGAAATCTTTGATATGCATTACCTTTCAGTATGATACATCCACCTTCCCTGAACCGGGCCTTCAAGTCTTGCTTCTTCAACAAGGTGCATAGGCAGATGTTCCATAACATTGAAGAAACCAGGGGAAATATCTTGGTCAATTTAATAGAGGTCACATGAATATTACTTTCCACCAATTGTAGATTTTCTTCCCTCAATGTACTAGAATACAAGTCCTTGAAAAACATACTCATTTCAGTGAGTGGTTTCCAAATTGTATCAGGCAAGCCATTGAACGCAATTGGCAACAAATTTTCCATGAAAACGTGACAATCATGGCTTTTCATTGCCGTAAGCTTACCTTCTGTTATGTCGATATATTTGGATATATTCGATGCGCAACCATCAGGAAACTTAATATTCTGTGGCCACTCACAAATTATTCTTCTCTCCTCCAAGTCAAAAGTGTAATTCGCTGATGGCTTGCGCACCTTAACCCCATCTGATTGTAGGTGAAATTCAGGTCGCCGACAGTATGCCTGAACGTCTAACCTTGCCTTCAAGTTGTCCTTTGTTTTGTTAGTGACATCCATCACAATGTTAAAGACAACATCAAAAAAGTTTTTTTCAACATGCATAGGATCCAGATTATGCCTAAGAAGATTGTCCTTCTAATAAGGAAGTTCCCAAAATATGCTCTGCTTTGTCCAATTATGTGTAACACCAAAACCTGCTATTCTAGGCAATGGTTGTTGCTCCGTTGCTTTGGGATACCCCTGAACACGGGACCAAACTTTATGGCCCGTCAACCTCTGTGGAGGATCGTCAAAATCCTCTTTGTTCTTCATGAATGCACTAGTGTTTCTCCTAAAGGGATGGTCATCTGGCAGAAACTGGCGCTGACAGTCGAATCATGTGTGCTTACGCCCATGTTTCAAATAAAATGCTTTTGTATCTTCCATACAAATAGGACAAGATAACTTACTAGCAGTGGACCAACCAGACAACATGCCATATGCAGGGAAATCATTAATTGTCCACATCAAGCAAGCATGCAATCTAAAGTTTTGTTTCAAGGAACAATCGTATGTTACAACACCATCACGCCACAATATTTGTAACTCATCAATTAAAGGCTGCAAGAATACATCAATAGTGCTTTTTGGGTTACTAGGACCAGGGATAATACAAGTCAGGAAAATATATGGACTTGTCATACACATTTCTAAGGGTAGATTATACAGTGTGACGAATACAGGTCAGCAAAAATATGGTGCAGTAGAGACAGCAAACGGAGTAAACCCATCAGAACTTAAACCCAACCTGATGTTTCTAGGTTCACTTGCAAATTCAGGATACACTATGTCGAACTGCTTCCATGCTTCTCCATCAGACGGATGACATAGAATACCAGATTGTCGTGTACGTTCATGATGCCATCTCATATGAGGAGCAGAACTCATTGATGCATACAACATCTTTAACCTTGATATAAGGAGTAAGTAATGCATCGCTTTAACTAGGACCTGTTTCTGTTTAGCATTTTTGACTGGCTTGTAGCGAGCCTCTCCGCAAAACGTACAAAATTCTTTATCTTTGTTTTCTTTGTAGTATAACATGCAATCTTTTTTACAATGGTGAATTCTTTCTGAAGATAGCCCTAAAAATGAAACCAACTTTTTTGCATCGTAGTACGAGGAAGGAAATCCTAATTTACTTATGTTTAGTTCATTCAAAAGTCCAATGATCTCATCCATGCCTCCTTGAGATATGTTATAATCTAATTTAATACTAAGCAACCTAACTGCCACCGACAACTTTGAATGACTTGCCCCCTCATAAAATAGGCGACTTGCTTCTTCCAACTGTTCATAGAAGAGCTTCGCCTCATTATTGGAAATCTCCTCAACATTCGGTTTAAAGGGTTCCTCTTGGTACATTCCAAAGGCATCATTTAACATCTCATTCATAGGATAGTTATACCCGACATAGTCATTTTGAAAGTTCTCTCTATAGACACTAGGGTTACACTCTCCATGTGCAGTCCACACAAAATAATTTGGCATAAATCCTTTTCCATAAAGGTGCAGCACAGCATTTTCAATTGGTTGCACGTGGCTACACTTGCATTTCACACAAGGACATTTGATTGAACCCTCCCCCTCCCCCCTCCCCCTCCCCCGTATATATCCAGGAAGTAATTTAGCTTTAGCAATAAACCCATCAACCACATCTACATAACTTTTCCTCAAACCCATATTTTCATAGAACATATTGTACATCCAACTATGATTTTCATCATGTTCCATCTACACAAAAGTTACAAACAAATAAATATAAATCAATGCAACAGAATATAGCAATTTTTCTAGCAAACTATAGGTGTACAGCCTTTTTGTTAAATTATGTTACATATTAACTTTTTAATTAACTAACTAAATCAAACTCCCTAAATATTTTACGGATAGAGATATTTAATTTTTTTTAGGATGCTAACATAGAAAATAGTTAATAAACTAAAATAGGCATTTAACTATATTACTACAAAAATATTTTACCAAATAGAGCTGTGATGACATTTAACTATATAACAATCTATCGAAAAGAATTAAGAATATTGAAAAAGTGGCAAATATACTAAGTTAGAAAAAATAACAAAACACAGATTTTAGAATTTGGGAAAATTCAAAATCTATTTAACACTTCACCCACCCACACACCTTCCAAATAAATCGAAAACCTTCATACTGATCTCTAAAGACGATCCCTCTCTTGTGAAAACCAACGGCGTAACCTCTGTAAGATTTTCAAACCCTAATTTTTTACACTTCATTTTCTAATGTTTTAACACTAAATTTCGAAATTTATTTAGAAATTGATATATTACAATTTATTTTCTACAACCAAGATGAAAGAAAGGAGGAAATTGGATATGAAAGAGAGATACCACCCCCCATCTCTCTCTATATTCAGTTTATTTCCGCTAACTCAACTAACGATCTCACTAAACAGAAAGGTCTCACTCCATTTTTTGTATTCAAAAAATTATTATAAATTGGAAAGAAAATGGATTTGGATCAGTGGATACGGGATTGGGGTGGGGAAAATGAGGAGGAAAAAATAATGAGGAAGACGAAATACTTACTTGATGGAGGAAAATGGTGTTGCAATGGTGGAGAAAATGGGTGCCTCTGGTACCGCTGTGGAGAGGGAGTGTTTAGAAAATTTTATGTGTTTGTAAAAAATATGGAGTACGCTGAAGTAAAAATATAATTATAGAATTTTTAGGGTTGGAGAGGGAATTCTGTCTCCAATCCAAAAGTAAAAATATTGTCAGGTGATTGGCGACGGAATTCCTTCTCCATCACCTGACAGTTTTTTTACTTTTTGACTGGAGAAGGAATTCAGTCTCCAACTTTTCTAATTTAATTTATTTTAACCGCAAAATACTGATTGGAGAGGGAATTCACTCGCTAATTTATTGGAGAGTGAATTCTCTCTCCAACCATTCTGTAACTTTTTACTCTTTTTCTAGTAGTGTATAGATGTTAAATTAGCTACAATGACTCTTTAACTAACTAACTAACTAACTAAAAAACCGACTAACTTCTAATATATTAGAAGCTTCGATCCATCTAGTGGAACTGATTATACAATCTACTGAGCACCACCAGTAGCAGCATTGTTTCCAGGTCACTACTTGCACTGTCCATCTTAGCTCTAGTATCAGCTTGCATATCCAAACATCCCCTTCAACCTGAGCATTATGAATGTTCTTAATTCCAAGCTTATCGATAAAGTATTCATGTTGTAGTCTTCCAAAGGTCATAGACAATACGTCAGCCAATTGTTCTTAGTCCCTATATGTTATAGCTTTATCAATCCTTGCTCAACCTTTTTTCTCTCAAAATAGCAATCTATGTCTATGCGCTTTGTTCTTTCATGGAGCACAGGGTTAGTTGCAATTTGTATTGCTGCTTTATTGTCACAGAATAACTCTGATTCCTTCTCTATATTGATTCCTAGCTCATCCATCAACCCTTTTATCTAGATCACCTCTGACACAGCTGTTGTCATGCTTCTGTATTCTACTTCAACTGAGCTTCTTGACACTGTATCTTTCTTCTTTGACCTTCATGAAATTAATTATCTCCAAGTTCTACTACATATCCTAATACGGACCTTCTTGTGTTTGTACATGGTACCCAGTCAGAGCCACACTAACATCTTAGCTTCATGTTTGGCTAAAAGGACAACAATATTCCCGCTCCTGTGTCCATTTACTATCCTCAATGTTGCTTACGTATGGAACTTCTTTGGATCATGCATTAACTTAATCATGTTTGTACTTCAAAAGATATGTCTGACCTTATGGAAAATACAATAATCTCCCTATCAGCCTCTGATAGACACCAGGATCATCCATTAGTTTATCATCTCCATCCTTCATGATTTTATCTAGTTCTACTGAAGCCAACTTCTAATTCATTTCAATTGAAGTGTTAGCTAGTTTTCCTCCAGCCAATACCATTTTGTGGTATTAATTCCAATGCATACTTTCTTTGAGACAAAATAGTTCCTTCCTTTGATCTTGCAACCTCAATCCCAAGAAAATATCTTAGTTTCTCAAAGATCTTTAACTTTAAAATTTCTTTGTAAGGACTTTTTAGCCTCTTCTATTAATGCCTTATTGTTTGCAATAAATTTTAGCAGAAAGTAAAACTGCAATTACAAACAACTTGAAAAAATAGGATTTTATTGATAAATGATGCGAGTACAATTTTGCTTATTCCTTGATTCTTCCTTCTGATTTGTTATTCGTAATTCGAGGGCCTTAGCGACGTATTTCCCAAATGTAGAGCGATTTGTATCTCATTAATGTATTTGATGATCGAAAAGTATGTAGCAGCACTCCATTTGGATTTTGAATATTGCTAGAACTTGAGAAGGACATATTTGACATGTCTTTTGATCATTTTTTTAATAACTCAAGTGCTTAGGGGATACATGAGATGCTTTTGCTAGACAATATGGACCTTTTTTTTATAGGGGTAAATCCTCCAAGTAACCCTAATGGGCTCATCTTGTAGAAACCCTAATTTTGACTAAATTTCAATCTCTACAGCTTCCAATGATCAACATATTATCAACATACAACAAGATTATGACCACATTATGTCTATTTCTTCTTGTGAATAAGAAGTAGTCATATTTACTTTGCTTGTATTCAAATACCTTCAGAGTTTTTTTCAGCTTCACCTTTTATTGTCTTGATGCTTTTGTGAGTCTATACAATAACTTGATCAGTCTATACACTTTATTCCTCTCCTTGCCTTTATATCCTAAAGGCAATTCCACATATACTTCTTCAACTAGATCTCCTTGGAGGAATATATTATATACATCCATCTGATAAAAAAAGTAGCTAGATTGAGCGGCTAAAGTAATCACAACTCCGACTGTGGCCATCTTGACAACATGTGAGATTTTATTCTGAAAATCCATACCTTCATTTTTTGCTATACTCTTTGACAACTAACCTTGCTATATACCTTTCAACATTGCAATTAGCTTTACACTTTATCTTATATACCCATCTGCAACTAATTGCCCTTTCGTTCTTTGACAAATGACTAAGAGTGTCTAACCGTCCGATTCAAACCGGGACCGACCAGACCGGCTCGGACCATTTGAATCTGACCGATCCGAAGATATTGGTACCAGATACGGTAACGAGTCGGCCTGTCAATTTTACTCTTATAACTACTGAACCAGGAGTATCTGAGGTGTGCAAATACAGTTCATGATTATGATCCATTGCAATAGTATATGTTTGTGCTTGATTTTGATTCGTATTTTGATTCTGAGTTTGATTTTTGCATTATCTTGATTTGCCACTTCACAAACACACCTTCATTACAATAAGAAAAAAAACTACATGAAAATCGAAGTAGAAAATTGAGACTGAGTACAAATTTTACAGTTTCTTCTACTCCACTGGCGAAATCTCCTGTCCAATTTCTCGTCCTCGATCAATATCAAGATGAACTAATCTTCTATAAGCTCTGATGCCATGTCAATTTATAGATTCAATAATGTGTATTTGGGCTAAGAGGGAGAGGAAACATTATAAGACAAAAGGGTTTCACTATGAGCAATAAGATGAAGCTTTATAATCTTTCTAACTAGCTAACTACTTGACTAACTACCTCTATATATACATGTTAAATTCAGTTGCGCAGAAAGTGGAACTAATTATACAATCTATTGAACATCGTCACTAACTACATTGTTTTCAAGTCACTACTTGCACCGTCCAGCTCAGCTATAATATAGTTTGCATATCTCAATAATATTAACAATGGAAGTCTCACTTTAGAGATAGAATCTAGTACTTCATCAAGAATATATATCTTCTTTCATACGGCTCAAACCACACCTTTTAATTAGATGAAGAATAGCTTTTGTGCATTCTTCTTTTCACTGTCTTTGAAAAAATTGTTAGATATAAGTTGTTTTTTATGTTGAATTTTCATGAAAAATATCTTATTCATTTGAATAATTATATTTTTTGATATAATGTCTGATTGAATATAAAGTTGGTGAAATATTACTTAGTAGAAGACGTTAGTGATCAGTGAAGCATGTTAAAGGGAAATGATTCTGTAATTTTAGATAATAATAGATAACTACTAATATAATAATTATTTAACACGAGAAAATTAAAAAGATAATAATTTACATTATACCTCAAATATACTCTTTACTACTACCTCTGCCCTAATTTATGTGGCGGAATTTTACGTTGCACAGTATTTAAAAATAAAGATTGACTTTGGGAAGTTTCATTATTACCCTTGGTAGATGTAAAGAAAAAGTTAGTTTGAAAAGATTGGGTTTAGGGGTGTTCACGTTCGATTTGATTGATTTTTGGTTAAAACCAAAACCAAACCAATCTAATTGATTTTTAAATTCTTAAAACCAAACCAAAACAAAGATACATATCCATTGATGTGTGGGCAAAATGCCACATATTTCCTTCTATTGCTTGAGCTTTTGTTATATATTTGGGACGAAATATGTGAATTTATCATGTTTCGGTTGGATATTGCAGATTATTGGAACTGTGAGATTGAATTGGATGAATACACGTAAAAACAAAGCCAAGAAATAAATGAAGCAGCAGGATCTTTCTGGAGAAGCGTCCAGCGCGACCGCGCAGAAGAATCAGAGAAGTTGACACGACAATGCCAGAGTCTGTGCGATCACGGTGGTTTAGCAAAAGTCTTCAGTGTGACAGCAACTAGTGACGCGATCGCGCGAGGTCGCTTCTGCGCAGCCTCAGACAGAATTGGAATTTCGCCTCAATTGAATTGGGAAAAATATAAATAGCTCCTTGGACAATATTAGAAGCATCTTTGGCTTATTTCTCAAACTTTGGAGCAAGAGTTCATCAACCAAGTCAATGATTTGGATATTAGTTGCTCAAATTGTTAACTTTTTTCCCTTTTCTTCATCCTTTGGTTTGTATTTCTTAATCTTAGTTGGTGTTATTTTGAGACTATGAATATGTGTAGTTGATAGATTGGTAGAGCTAGGGCTTGTAAATTAATACCTTTGTTCTTTTGAGCTTTTGAGTATTCGTTACCATTATTGATTTGAGTGTTTGACTAATTAATCACTACTTCCTTTAATTCTCATGAATTGGCAGTTGCAAATGCTACATCTAGCCCTAAAGTACTAGACTTTTACTGAGAGGGTATTTCTAGGAATGAGTTAGTAATTATCGGGGTACTGGGGGTAGGTGTTGTTGTGGTTACCCTGGGTTAACGGGTTGAACACCGAAAGGGGAATGCTTTTCTTGGACACAATATCGATTGAACTTAATGCAACACATCTTTGCACCGAAAGGATAAGATGTGTCAGGCTTAATAGTCACCGAGATGGGCTATTCGTAATAGTTCAAGTATCTTAGCGCGCGCCTAAGCTTATTTGGTTGGGGCTTTTTACGCAAGATTGATTAAAACTGGGTCATTTGTATTCCCTATGCTCTACTACTTTGCATCCTTGCTTGAGTCGCTATTGATCATATTTACATGATTTCCTAGTATAGTCGTAGTTGATGGTATCATTCTCTAGTTATCACCCCCCCCCCCCCTCCCGTTTGGCTTAGCCAATAGGTTTAGTTCATCCCCTATCTTTATCGCATCACATTGTTTCCTGTGGAAATCGACCCCGACTCATAGTAGGGTAATTATATAGCGACGATTTCGAAGAGTTTTGCACATTCGTCATCCATCGATTTGGTTATTTTTGAAAGGGTTTGCTTTATCGATTTTTTACAAACAAAATAGTAGTACTAATAAAAAGAATGATAAAGTTCCCAAGAAGAAAAAACGAATGTTAAAAATAAACAAAGTTATATACTTAAAATAGATTAAAAGTTTGAGTACCTAATTTGCACTTAAAACGATTGTATTCTTTCCACTAGAGCAAATCTTGAGGCAGTTGAAGGTAATTATTTAAATACATTAATTGAAGTATTTGATATATTCACACGATTTTTCCGGTTGATAGTATTTCATAACATATACATCAAGTTCAACAAGCAAAAATTATTGAAAAGAAGAATTTAAATTTTAAAGTTGCTTTGCTTTTAGGCTTTAGGTGTGTGTATGTGTTTGTGAGTTGTAAACTTTAGATCTAAATTAGCATAGCTTAGATTCCTTACACGAAATCAGTTGATTTTTATTTTTTAAATGGATTTAAGAGTTAGTCAATAAGGATAAAATTCATTAGCATTTAGCCTATTATAACGTTGGTTGAAATTATATAAATACTTTAAATTAAGTCATAAAATTTTATTTTATATATATATACTAGTCTTTGGGCACGCGCGATGCGCGTGTAGTCTATATTAATATGAACAAACTTTTTAAAAAGCAACATAGATGATAGTATTTGCGTATTGGTTATAATTTTTTTTTTTGGGTAACAATTGTGAAAGATTACCATAACAAAATAAAATTATTACACCTAAAGAGCACCCTTACCATGGTTGGCTACACCATTGGCAAAGGCCTCAATAAAAAAAACCACTAAGTACATATATATTCTCTACCCACTGCCTACATTTACATGTTTTGAGCTCCTCATCATATCAACTCTACCTACAATTTCCTGTTTGATTTGTATTAATACTAAGTTTCTATTTACATTTAAATCTTTGAAAATCTTCAAATTCCTAGCTATTGGTTATAATTTTGTTAATTTTTAAAAATGATTAATGATGATCATGTTTAGATAAGTCGGTATAAGGTGTAAATATTAACACAAGCTTGCGAAAGCAAATGAACATTCGTAGTATTAGCAATTGTACCAGAAAGCGAACTATGTAACTCTATTTGAAAAGCTTATTTCTCATCACTGAACCATTTTATCTGCATATATGAGATATTAGGTAAATGTTTATCTGCTCTGTTTTCTATTACTAATTTTTTTGATTTGACAAGGGAAAGAAACCAATAACAAGAAGAAGAAAAAAAAGAAAAAGAGGCTCGATTCATCAATATAAAGTTGTTCATGCATAATTCATCATATCCACACTCTCGTCTACTTTAATAGTCTCCAAAAGGAAACTATTTAACTCTATTTGAAAAGCTTGTTAATTTAATGGTGCATCCATGCATGTATACAAATTAAAGTTCAAAGCTGAAAGTCACGTACTTATCAAAATTTGTGTTTTCCATCAATTGCTATGGAAAGTTACTTTCAACATTAATGCTGCACCTGATAAAAACTGGTGCAAGAAGTCGATGGTGCGAGCATTCTCATTTCACTGTTGATTCAACTCTTTAAGATGAAATCAAATATCGTCGCATTGCCAAACAAAGAAATATTGGTTTTGAGGTTATTGTTGACTACACTTACATAAAGAAAGTAAAAATAAATAGCGTAAAGTTTCTGGTGCCAAAAATGAAATAAGTACGTGCTTGCTAAACTATAGAAGAAGCTTACCAAGAAGCCTAGCAAGAAAAAATAAACATACAGTCTTTGTCATTTCTTTAAAATGTAGCTAAAAAGGTTACTCATTCATACCATGTCAGATCATTAACATGGGGATGAAGATAGATCAAAAAGTGGGATGCCCTTTAATAGTAAGGAAAAGTTTAGAGGAACTCCAAAATATTGTAAATGTTAATGAGCAGAAACTTAAAATCCAACTCTTGAGAAGTTCAAAAGTTCAAAAAATATGAATTAAGTTCTACATGATAATCTGAAAGAAAACTCTAATATGTAGACGTTTTATTATTTTGGGGTTTAAAAGAGAGATAATTGATAGTTTATTATTTATTTTGAAGAGTATTGTAGTTACTTAATTTTTAGGGTTATTTTTGTCTTTCACTTTTTACTTTAGGGATTACCACTTTTAATATAGTATAATATAATTATAAAAATTACATATGTAATTTTTTGATTTGAATTTGTTATTTCTTCGGTAATTTTTCATAGAATCTGGATTTTTCAATGTAAAACCAAACCAAACTCAAAAAAGTATCGATTTTTTTGTCGGTTTGGATCGTTGTTTAACCGAACCATGAACACTCCTAATTAGGGTAATTTAAAAGATGTTGGTAGTTTTTAAAGTGGATAGAATCCAACAAAATTAGAATAGAAATGGTCATTTTAAATAGGTATCAAATAAGGAATTATACCTTCTTTTTAAAAATAAAAAAAAACACAAAAAAACCGCCACAAAAATTGAGACAGTAAATATATTACAATCTACCCCAGAAGGCTGAGGATTTGAGATCAGCTTAAGAAGGCTAAAAAGGAATATACTAATGTTTATGGAATGGACAGGGTTGTAGCATTTAATATTCTTTATTATCTCCAAACATATATTCGGTTGAGAAGTTGGATAAGTTTTCTGTGGTTCTTACAAATGAAATAATGTTCTAATTCAAGCATATTCTATGAAGTTACATAAAAATAAGGGAAGCACTTCCTTATTTTTCTTAAGACTGATAAAAAGGAGAAAACAAAGAATTTCCAACATAACAAGAAGGACGAACGAACGAAAGACTTTATTTATTCATTTTTTGCTCAAAATGTGGCTGGTGCAGCCTACAAAAATTGAGTGGTCCTGGATGTAAGCAACAAAATCTGCAAAGGTCAAAAATTATAAATGCTCTCAGCTGCCTCATAAAATCAAATCTTCCATTTCTAATTGAAACTTTTTATTTTTTGAAGGTCTAATTGAAACTTCTCGTATAGTATATACGTAAAGTAGCAAGTAGCAACAGTAGTTAGGCCCCATTTGTTTGTACTTAATGGGGCTCTTAATCTGAATTGGACAGATTTGGACCCATTAAGTTTATTTGTTTTTTTTTTTTTTAAATAAGTACTGAATACCTCTTACTATCCTCTGCCCTAAAAAGATGGATGCAAGTATCTGTATCCCATTCAGCTTTGCTTTTTTGTACGCCACTTTTCTAGGAACTGCTTTTTTTTTTTACGGAACTAATTTTCCACCAACTTTTATTTATCTGCAATGTTCAGAACTCTCTCTCATATATTTTTTCACAAACTTCACTCTCTCTTGGATTATCAAAGGGTGTAATCAAATATCTTCAACCTAAACTGGTAAGATTCTCTTTATAAATACTTCATCTTTTTGTCTACTACATATCTGTTCTTAAAACTTTTTTAACGTTCTTGTATTAGATGAAACAAATGGACCAAGTTGGACAGCTGAAAATTCACAAATGATGAACAACTTACGCGAGCAACTTGCAAATCAACTTATGCAAAGATGAATAAATTTAAAAATTTTATATTTTAGTTATTTGAATTTTTTTTTTTCTATTTCTTGAATGTTAGACGTTGGTTCTTCTTTAGGAAAATATTAGATATTGATTTGAATATTTTGTAGTTGCTTATTCATATTTAATTACTATTTTATTTGAATTATATGTTATTTTATTCAAATAAAAAAATTAAATACATTCAGATGTTGAAAAAACAAACAGTCTTAATGATTCAATATTCAGGTCCAGAGACAGCATCTTAATATTTAGATGTGCATTCAGATTCAGGCCTCTTAATCTTAATAAAAACAAATGGCCCCTTAGTCATGTCTAAGCTAACATCGACATCTCTTCCTCCCGTGTATAGTCCCATTCAATCCTAACCGTAGCAGGTAGTATGCCGAGATTGACGTTACCATTTCATTTTGGTCAGCGCATGCAACTTTTTAGTTTGTACAACCGCAATGCTGTTTTTATTTTTATGCGCTCATATAACGAGTACTTTGAATTAAGAAAAACTGTTGGGTACGAGAGATAAATTAAAGTTCAAGTTACTCAGACTGTATGTTTACATCAACCATAGGTGTATGTCATGTGTTTATAAATATAGTATTCTCACTTAACTATGATTAACGAATATATATTTTTACTTCATTAAATTAATGTAATCATGAATTATTGATCTAATTGAGTGTAACCCGATTTGATAAGTGTTTACCCGACTTACGAGGTAATATGGACATGATCCCTCTATCGTTGGTCATAAATGTTGAGTTCGACCTAATTTTTTAGTATGGAGTGTTTGGCTTTTAATGGACCTGCACAATTATATTATTGGCATATTAGTGGTTTTATTTTGATTTTAATTTGGCTTGCTGTCGCGTTGTTTCTTTAGGGAACAGCTTTTAGAGCCTGTTTGGCCAAGCTTCTAAGGAGCCAAAAGTGCTTATTTTTCTCCAAAAGTGCTTATTTTGAAAAATCAAGGTGTTTGGCCAAGCTTCTAGGAAAAAATAAGTGCTTTTGAGTGGCAGCAGAAGCTGTTTTTCTGCTGTGGGGAAGAAGCTGAAAAAAGTAGTTTTCCCTAAAAGTGCTTTTGAGTAGAAGCAGAAGTTGTTTTTAATTTCTATGATTCCAAAAATATCCTTACCAAAAATACTTATATACCTAATTACCCCTATATATTCTAACCTAATGATTATAATATATAAATAGTACAATACTTTTTTAATCAATATTCTTTTTATGTGCACCTACATCACTATTGTTACAAACTTTTAATCAAATAATATCTTTTTTTAAGGTATAGATCAAGAATATTCAATTATGAATACTTATATTTTGGAAAAAATTTACTAAATAAAAAAAATTAAATATAATGTTTGAGAATAAATGTTTAAAATCATTCATCTAGTTAAATAACTGCAAAGTGAGTCTTTAAATGTCCTTACTCGTAATTTAACACTCAAAAGTACTTTTTCAAAAGCTTGGCCAAACATAAATTACTACTCAGCTGTTGACAGAACTGCTTCTCAGATGAGTTGGCCAAACACAAACTGCTTTTTTCCAAAAGTACTTTTACGAAAAGCACTTTTGAAAATAAGCACTTCTCAAATAAGCAGTTTTCAGAAGCTTGGCCAAACAGGCTCTTAATATATTTCTATACCTTATTCGGTAAATTAAATTGAATTTACCTCTAGGTAATCTAACTTGAGGAAATAGTCACGATAGTAAGAAAATAAGATAACAATCACACGAAAAAATTAATCTGATTTAGTCCTCTTTTCTTTATTGGGTATAAAAGTATATCTTTCTTTTGTATAGCCATAATTTGATACCAGATAAATTTGGTGAATCGTAGTTTCACCAGCGTAAAAGAAAAAAAATAAGATTAATGTCGTCATATATCCAAGTAACAGCACTCAGGTCTATTTAAATTCTACTGATCTAATGGTATTTTACCTACTACATAAAATACAGTCAGTGTCTCTATCAAAGAGCCCGCATATAGTTATATTTCTATGTGTTATTATCCTAATTAAAGATGGTTCTCTAAATTTCTTGATAAATGAAGATTAACGGTTATATTACCCAAAAAAAAAAAATTGTATACTAGCAGTTAAAGAGGTATCGTCTCTTTAGCAATTAGCCTCCCTTGCTTGCCTATATAACTGTCTGGCCACATACTAGAAAAGCTACTACAAAACACAGTAATATAACGCTCCTTTTAAAACAAAAACAGAAACACTTTCTAGCTTTCTTCTTCTTCCTGCTAAGAAAATTAACAACAAATGGTGATGCAGAAGGGGGATTTGTCCACAGCTTTGAATGCAAGAATTGTAGGCTCAGGAAAGGAAACCATAGTTCTTGCACATGGGTATGGAGGAGACCAATCTGTGTGGGATAAAGTAGTGCAAAAATTATCTGAGTCATACCAAATTCTCCTCTTTGACTGGTGCTTTTCTGGTGCCATTAAGGACCAAAACAACCTGTTTGATGCTGAGAAATATTGCTCTGATTATGAAGCTTTTGCTGATGACTTGATAGCTCTTGCTGATGAAATGAAGTTGGATTCATGCATCTTTGTTGGTCACTCCATGTCTGGCATGATTGGTTGTGTTGCTTCCATTAAAAGACCTCAACTCTTCAAGAGACTCATTTTAGTTTGTTCTTCTCCCAGGTATGATGACGTTTAATTTGGTACGATAAAAGTTAATTTCTCGTTAAAAATATGTTTCCTAAAAGTAACTATTGGTTGGTGATGAAAAAAAAAATTCAATTTATTTATACCTCTTGCAGTTTCCATCTCTCGTCTTACACCTTTTAGTAGAGGTTTATAAATTTTCTTCTTATTTCTTTAATTTGAATATGTTTTTGTCATGCCTGTTTATAGGAGTTTGAGGTGCATTTTAAACTTTAGAGTGACTTCATTTAGTCTTGTTCAAATAAACCTAGGTAAAAGAAAGTCTAGTAGAACCATGATCATGAGAGACTTTACTTGAAAGAGGTTTGGTCTTTATCTTCTTCATATACTTCTGCTACACCCTTTATTGGCAATTTCATTGAGAACTTTTTGAAGTAAATAGGGCCTGTCCTACAACAAAAAGTTAAAAGTTAAGGCTTATCCTTTTGTGATGACTGATGACTTGTATGCACATGTTGTATGGTCCTGTGTTCATGAATATTCAATTTTTTTTCCTGCTATATATAGAACCTAATTTATTTTTATTTTTTTGGGTGGGGTTGGGGGATATATTCTATGAGTGCAGGTTCATAAATTCGGAAGATTATGAAGGAGGTTTTGAATTATCAGATGTTGAGCAGATGTTCCAAAGTATTGAGAAAGACTATGACGTGTGGAGTACAGGTTTTGCTTCACTTGTTGTGGATAAACAGGATCCAGCCTCTGTTGAAAAATTCGACGAAAGCTTGAAACGAATGGGAGTTAAAGTTGGATTACCCTTGGCAAAAGCTGTATTCCTCAGTGATCACAGAAACATACTTGACAAAGTTGTTACCCCATGTACAATTATTCAGACAAAACTTGATTTTGCTGTTCCAAATTCAGTTGCTACCTACATGCACAACAAGATCAAAGGAGAATCAACAGTGGAGATTATTAATACTGAAGGCCATTTCCCTCAGCTTACTGGTCATGATGAACTTCTTGATGTGATTGATAGAGTCTTAAGTTAGAACCCCACCAAAACAAAATAATATATATAAATATAGAATTAATTTTCTTTCCTTTAATTTAATTTGCTCTTTGTTTTTTTTTTTTTTTTTTTCGTGGGTGGTGGAAAAAAAGACTAGTGAGCGTTACATAGTAGTAGTGCTCTTGTATCCATGAACTTAATTTCTAGGATACTTGTGGCCAAGTTTTAGTGATGATAAATTAAATTTGTATGGTGCTCGTAGTTACAGTATTTATGTGGCTTTTGTAATAGTATAGCAGTGCTGCTTTGTCTTTTATATATTCTAAGGAATCGATTGCATGGTTTGTTACTTGGTTGGTTTATGTTGTGACGTGGAAACATTTGCTCATATTCCACTAGGTTTATAAGGTGTACTAGTTTTATCCTTCAAAGAAAAGATGTTTTTCTTCGTCTCAACTCTCAAATTGAACATTTTGCTACTTATATTCGTATGTTCAGACTTTGACATTCATGTACTTCTGAAGTATCATGTCAATATCTTTTCTTATCTCCTTCATGGCCGGACAGTTTGGAAGATATAGCATTGAGATTAGAGGTTTTGTTTTTGTCCAGGATCTTGTCTGACAGGAATTATAGTACGTAATTTCTTGGAGCATTATGTTTTTTTTTGGGATAATAATAGTATAATTAACAGCCGAATATAAATTTTTCAACAATTATCGTTACATGCTCTTACTATTACTAGTAATACTGAGAGAATGGGGAGGTAGGGTGGCACTTCTAGCTATACAGACAGATTACAATATTTTGTTTTCGCACTTGAGCACCGACATGCATGTTTTGCAACTTGTCTTCAGATATATATTATTCAGATCAATACAAACTTTAAAAAAACCAGTGGCTATGAAAATCATACATGCATTGGCTGTTACTCCCATTTAGCTGCTTCAAACAATTCTACTTGCCCACCTTACTGGAGAATAAACGACTGGACTAAAGCAGAAAAGATAAACAGTGACTTAAATAGAAGAGCTGAAGAGCATACTAATTTCAATAGACAGGAATAGCTATATAGACAGGAATTTGTAAAAAATCTAGGGCCGGCTTTTTATATTAGTCATACGTCTAATGGCTAAGATTTTAAAACAATTACTCCTACTATATTATCTCGACTTTGTTGTTTCACCTTCTTCCTTTTTTTCTTATGTAGGGAGGGGTAGGGGTCTAGTTGGGGGTTTAATATTATCATTTCCTAGGCCGGCTGATCAAAGCGTTATAAAATCAGGTACTTTCCACCAAACCATATCTTTTTACCTAAATTTGCATCGGATAATAAGCAGCATGAATTATGCTTTTATAGTACTCCTAAATCTTTTAAAACTGAATGTATATTTGATTCTACTAAAAAATGGTGAGTCCATTATTCTAATTAAAGAAAATTAAAGTGTTACCAAAGGTTATCATTGAACTGGCTTTTGCATATGTTGCCGAATAGCAATCAGTCTTAGTGTTTAACCTAAAAACTGATTTAGTAGATTAAGCAATTAAATTTATTTTCAAGCAATATATAATCGTATCAAGACATTGTATAAAAGTAAGTAATATATAATCGTATCAAGACATTGTATAAAAGTATGAAAATATTAAAGTAATTGAACTTAAGTAAGAAAACAGCTTATCTATGTGCACGTAGAACTTGATTTCCGGCCCCAGAGCATATATCGTAAAGTTCCATGGCCCCTTTGATGACATGCTTCAGCTGTTGAAGTTCTTTGACAACTTCTTCCCGAATCTGATTCGCACAACTACCCGAATCTATGAGAGCCCGTTTGATAGTTGAATTAAGGATGTAGAGGGAGATGACCAAAGCATCACAGTGTGGGAATAGTAGCTGTATGGGCCTAAATCAGTTTTAGGACTACAAATCGAATTTGGATTCGAATATAAGCAAATCTTCGTATCAAAGTTGAATAAATGCACGAAATAGACGTAAATGCGGAAGAATAACTTGATTTCAATATATGATTATGAGTACAAATTTAGGCAGAGTTTCAGTATATATTTCTGGATCCGTACAATGTAAAATGAAGTGCTATTTATAGATACAAGGTGTTATCCCACGTTCTCCACTACTTGTTCATGGCCAACCCACGTCTGGAGCACTTATGAGTAGAGTTAATGGGCAAGGTAGTGGGCTGAAGAAGTGGGCTGCAAAGCGAGGGGATTCACCGAGGGGATTCACCGAGGCTCGAAATAATGACCTCGGTGGCAATGCCCTGCTGCTTGACCGAGGTGGATGTCACCGAAGCTTAGCATACGGCTTGCCTTCGGTGACGACCTCGGTGCCTGGCTTTGGCGATCCATTCATTTGCTTCGGTTTCCGGCTTGCTGATATGTGTTCGGTCGTTATTGATTTGCATGACCGGGGCGAATCATCGCGGGTCGATTTTTACCCAATACAGATAGTCCCCCCACTCCTCGGTCACCTACCGAGGTCACCGATGAGTGGAGTGAAGTTTAGCGGAAAAGTGACGTGGCTTGATCTTATCCAAGTATTTCAAAATTTGTCAACGGTTTGCGTCTCTTCAGGTCACTTCTCCTGGACACGTGTCATCTATCCGTTGGTTCCCCGAACGGTCACGCCGTAATTTTTGTCTTCCCAACGTTACAATGATGATGATGTCCCACCACTTGGTTCTTCCATACCTATAAATAGTTGCTTACCAAACCTTTCATCCACTTTCATCTTGAGCGATTAACAGTGCCAAAAAACAACTTTCATACTTCCTTTAATCTCAACTTCAAGAAAGCTTCAATCCCAAACCATTACCATGTCTACCACTCAATCTAGGCAAGATTCGAGTGATTCAGGTGAGAGGGTCCGAGCTCCGCTCTTGGCGGTGGCCACTTCTAGTGGCGACGTCGCCGCTGCTGCACCGGCGGTCCCAACGACGGCGGCAGAAGGTGGTGAAGTGACGTCTAGTGCTGGGGGCCTGAAGCGCTGTAAGGCAAGGGCTAGGCGCGACATAGCAGCGGAGGTGGAAGACGCTGATTTGGGCGAGGAGGATGATGTCATGCTTGATGACGTCATGGTAGGTAGTGTAAGTGGCGTCATCCACAGAGATAGTGATGACGGAGGTGATGATGAAGGCGACGATGCCGAGGGCGATGATGCCGTGGGCGAGACCGAGGGCGGGAATGTCGCCGAGGGGGGATCTTCGGGACCGGTGATTCCCCTCGAGCAAGAGCTCGAGCCTCACCAAATAATCCCTTCTCATTTTGACAACGGCAAGGACCTTAAGCTGCAAGTTCAGTCAGCCGACCAGGAAGAGAAGAACAGAAATATTCCTGTGAACACGACACCGACCCGTATAACTCAAGCTCACATTGAACGGGTTCGGAGGGAATGCAAATTTGGACCCGAGGTGAAAGTGGTCATACCCGATCCAACAAGCCGAGTTTGCCACCATATCGAGGGGCTTTCTTTCGCTTACCGAGTTTGCCACCATATCGAGGGGCTTTCTTTCGCTTACACATATCCTTTCACCCTCGGCTTCTCCTTCCCGGTGCACAAAGTTATTGACGACTTTTTTCGGGCCTATAACTTGTGCTTGGCTCAACTAGGCCCTGGCGTTTGGAGGGTCGTTCAATGTATGGACTGGTTAAGCACGAAGGCCGGGGTGAGCTTCACTTTTCAACATCTTATTTCACTTTACTACCCATATTTTCATAAGGCCGGGGTCGTGGCCTTGAACAACCGAGGCAAATTCGCTCTTCTTACAAGAGCGAAGACCATGGGGACCGGGGCTGGAGCGATCACTATGTCTTGCTGGAGACCAGTATTTTATCCACCGAACCTGATTTCCCCGAACGGTGGAACAACACACGCAAGTACTCTTCCTTTTGTATTTCATTCCTCGGTGACTATTCATGTTAGCTGACCTCGTTTCTTTGTTAACTCTTTAGCCAACAAGGTCGACATCGTACCCCCTGAGGGTTTGACTGAATGGGTAAGAGCAATGACCGGAACTCATTTACGCCCCGAGAGGACATGGATGAAGATGGCCGCCGATTTTGGTTGGAAATGCAAACGGCACGGTAAGCTTTTTTCCTTTTGGCGGTGTTTTATTTGGTATGTCATTTTGGGATTTTGACTTTGTTTTGCTGATTCCTCTTCCCTCGGAACTAGGTTTTCCAAATCGTGCCATTAACACCAAAAAAAGCAAGAAGAAAAATAAAGAGGAGAAGAAAAAGAAAGAGGAGAAGAAGAAGAAGGATGGGGAGGAGACCGAGTCAGATGATAACCTGGCTTCGGTGGCGGGAGGGTTGAAGGGGCTGAAGGCTTCAAAGTCTTCAAAAGCTTCAAAGGGAGCTCCCGGCCAAGGGTCCTCCAAAGGTAATATTTATCCTCGGTCAACTTCATCGAATATCGTTCCTTTTTTACTTCCTTATTCCAATTTCTTCCACTATTGTAGGCGTGAAGAGGGAGATGGCAGTTTCAAAGAAGCCCTCCCGTTCGGTGGCTCCTCGCACCGAGGTGGAAACCCCTCCCCAACCCGAGGCAGCAGTTGAGAGGCGCCGAGGTCTGATCGATGAGCCCGATAACGCAGCTGCTGAAGTCTTAGCTCGGAGGGAAGTTGAGTTTATCGACCTCGAGGATCAAGAACCTGGATCCGAGGTGGCAGTTGCTAAGGCTAAGGGCAAGGCCAAGGTTGTGGAGGTCGGCACTGCTACGTTTGAAGAAGGAGTTGGCACCGGCGCGGTTAGGTCGCATTCCGAACCCGCGAGGATTTCATCCTCGGTGGGGTCTTATCGGAGACTTGAAGTGCCGACTTCTTCAAACTTGTTGGCTTGTGACCGAGCCGACATCTTGAGTCTTACGCCTTTGTTGGGGCCGATCGAAGACAAAGTTGTGCAGGAATTTTCCCAAGGCCAATTATAAAATACCATGGCTGCCAACGCTATCAGGGTAAGTTTCATCGCTCTTGAGTCATGCCTTAAAATTTCCTTTCATCTTTACCTTCGGTTCATGGCTGATTTTGATTCCCTGATTAATCTTTGCTCAGAGCTTCATCCTGTCGTTGAGGGCTATCGAAGTTGAGTCCTCGAGGACTGAAGAGGTTCGGCGGGTAGCTCACTTATGGGACAAGCAAAGGGACAGCTTTAACGCACAGATAGCTGCATTGAAGGCCGATTTGTCCAAGTCCCAGTCCGATCTGCATGAGGCCGAGGTAGCTTCCGAGGCGAAAATCAAAGCCCTTGGTGATGGCTTTCAGGCTGAGCGCTCGAGGTTGGAGGCCGAAGCTGTGAGATTGAGTGCCGAGCTGACCCAAGCAAAGGCCGAAGCTGTGGAGATGGCCAAAAAGCATCATGATCAGCTGAGGAAGCATGTGCTTCATATCAAAAAGCTGGAAAGTGAGAACTCCAAGCTTCTAGCTAAAGATGCTGAGATCGAGGCCCTTCGAGACGAAATTGCCGATCGAAAAAGTAGGGCTGCGATCAAGGTCAAGAGAGCTGAGCTAGATAAGCGATGGGCTATCATCAAATCTCGGCTGAAGCTGCTCAAGCGATGCCGCGCCGGGGAGATCAACTTCGATGAGGAGATTGCAAGGGCCGAGGTAAAATCGGCAGAAGCCCAAGCAATCATTGATGAACTTCCATCAAGTGAAGCTTCGAGCGGCGATGAAGATGAAGAAGATGATGAAGAAGCTGAGGGGAGCTCCGAGGATGTAGGTGATTCTCCCGAGGCATAGACTTCTGGTAGCATCGTTTTGTAAGCCTTCGGGCTTTTATGCTTGTATCTTGGACCTTCGGGTCATTTTTTGATGTAAATATTTTCTGCCTTCGGGCTTTTTTAATGAAAGGTTTTTATGCTTTTATCTCAAGTGTTGGCTTTTGCATGTACCGAACACCTTGTAAAAAATAAATAACTTGCTTGCAAGACTTGACTGACTTTAATCGATGCAAACTTAGAACGACGTCTCGTCCTCGAGTCGATGCATTGTGCAGCTTCGGAGTGCAAGATTTACACAGATAAAATAGATATAAGATCAAAGTCATTTCATTGATATCAACGAGCCAGAAATCGGCTATTTACATAGAACCAAGTCGAAGTGGACCTTGGGTAAAAAACAAATTGACAATAAGACAAATTGACAATATGCCGCTACCGGGCGAAATTACAATGCACTAAATCTATTCCTCGGGCGTCAGTCCCCGGTTGTCAGATAGATAAGCTTCGGTTGGGAGGCTTGATATCGACCTCGGTGTCAACTCCCGCCTCTCACTCCCCCCCAGTGTTCGGTTATGAATCTTGGTGAAGACCCGAGCACTGGAAACCGTTCGGTTCGCTTCCTGAAAAGGTCAAGCAAAAAATAGAACGAGGAGCAAGTTAGTGCATTTCGACCGAAGCCATGGGAGCGTTGTTCGGCTCGGAGCTGTGGATGAATTTAAAAAGATTAGAAAGGTGTTTACCTTGATTAGAAGTAGTACCGCTTCAGATTGGAAATTTTCCAATTCAGAGGTTCGGGTTCGCCTTGCAGATTCTCAATTTGATAAGATCCCTTTCAGACGATTGCCTTGACTCTGTAGGGTCCTTCCCAATTTGAAACAAGTTTTCCCCCGTTGTCTTCTTTTGTTGATTGGTTTGTAGTTTTTAGCACATAGTCTCCAACTTTGAAGTCTCTGAGTTTGGCTTTCCTATTGAGGTACGCCTCGATCTGCCTTTTTTGGGCGACTAGCCGAACCATAGCTAATTCCCTTTTTTCCTCGAGCAGATCCAATTCTATGCGCATTGCCTGTTGATTTGCGTCCTCGGTAGTGTGGGCGTACCGAAGGCTTGGTTCGCCCACTTCTACGGGGATGAGGGAATCCATGCCATAAGCAAGTGAGAAAGGAGTCTCACCGGTGCTGTTCTTCTCCGTTGTTCGCATGGCCCATAGCACCCCGGGCAGCTCCTCGGGCCAAGGACCTTTTTTCTCATCGAGTCTTTTCTTGAGATTTTCAATTATGATTCTATTTGAAGACTCAGCTTGGCCATTGGTACTTGAGTGATAAGGAGTCGAAGCAATTCTTTTGATCCCCCACTGCTTGAAAAAAGCAGTGATGGCTGCCCCCATGAATTGTTTACCGTTGTCACAGGCAATCTCTCTTGGGACGCCGAACCTGTAGATGATGTTCTTCTTGATGAAGTCGATTACTTGTTTTTGCTTTACCTCGGTGAGAGCCCCTGCTTCCACCCATTTTGTGAAGTAATCAGTTAGCACTAAAATAAAGCGAACACCACCCTTTCCCTTGGGCAATGGTCAAACAATGTCCATCCCCCACTTCATGAAGGGCCATGGTGATACCACTGAGTGTAGAGGCTCGACCTGTTGGTGGATCATCCGCCCATGGCGTTGGCATTTATCACATTTCTGCACGAAGGCTTTTACATCGGCACTGATTGTGGGCCAATAATACCCAGCTCTTAATAACTTACGCACCAAGGACTTTCCCCCCGAGTGGTTGCCACACTCGCCTTCGTGCACTTCGGCCATCACGTACCTTGCCTCATCGGGACCCAAAAACTTGGCCATCGGGCCGCAATATACCTTTTATACATATTACCCTCGATCAGGTGATACGAGGCTGCTTGGGTCCTTAATTTCTTTGCTTCTTTTTTGTCTTGGGGAACGTCCCCGAGTCGAAGTAAGAGATGAACTTACTCCGCCAATCCCATCTGTGTTCCACTGAGTTGACCCGCAACTTTATCTCTCTCATTTGTGCGGACAACAACCGAACCACCGAGTTAGTCCCCGAGTGAGCTTCGTCAATCGCCGAACCCAGGTTTGCAAAAGCATCAGCCTCGGTATTTTCCTCCCGAGGTACTTGTTTAATTTGCCATTCTTAGAATTGGGCCAAGATCCTTTGTGCTCGATCCAAGTATAGCTGCATTCTGGGCTCCCGAGCCGTATAATCACCGAGGACCTGGTTTACCACCAACTGTGAGTCACACCTCAGTTCGATTCTTTCCACCCCTATTTCTTTAGCCAGCTCTAAACCTGCTAAAGCTGTCTCGTACTCAGCCTCGTTGTTGGTCACTTTTTTTAACCGAACCGAGTGCCGGACTTTCTCCCCGGTAGGTGCTCTCAAGACTATGCCTAAACCTGAACCTTTGGAGTTAGTTGCTCCATCGGTGTGAAGTATCCATAGCCCCGAGGGGGTTCCTTTTGCCATGGAGTTTTCCTTTTCCGGCGCGGGCAGAATCTCAACACTAAAGTTGGCCACGAAGTCGGTTAGGACTTGAGACTTAATGGATGACCGAGGTTGATAGGTGATATCATACTCGCTCAACTCTACCGCCCATTTTGATAACCTCCCCGATAACTCAGGTTTATGTGATATAATCCTTAAAGGGAAGGTTGAAACTACAGCTATTGGGTGACATTGGAAATAGGGTCGTAGTTTCCGAGCAGTAACAAGTAAAGCAAGTGCTAGTTTTTCCAAGTGTGGATACCTGGTTTCAGCGTCGAGGAGTGTCTTGCTCACATAGTAAATAGGCTGATGCTTGCCATCTTCTTCCCGAACCAGCACAGCGCTGACAGACACCTCGGACACGGCCAGGTAGACTAACAATGTTTCACCTTCTTTTGGCTTGGCGAGCAACGGTACGTTAGCCAAGTATTGTTTCAAATATTTCAACGCTTGCTTACACTCCGGTGTCCATTCGAAGTGATTGTTTTTTCTCAAAACGGAGAAGAACTTGTGGCATCGCTCCGAGGACCTTGAGATAAATCGACTCAAGGCGGCGACTCGGTCAGTCAAGCGTTGAACTTCTTTCACCCCGGTCAGCTCCCCGGGGATATCTTCGATAGCTTTGATTTTATCAGGGTTAGCCTCGATGCCTCGTTCAGAGACAATGAATCCCAAGAATTTGCCTGATCCAACGCCGAAGGCGCACTTTTCGGGGTTCAATTTCATGCTGTATTGCCTCAAAACATTAAAGGCTTCCCTCAGATGATTCAAATGATCTTCCATTCGGATCGATTTGATGAGAATATCATCTATGTAGACCTCCATAGACTTTCCAATATACTCCTTGCACATGTGACATACCAACCTTTGGTAGGTCGCCCCGGCGTTCTTCAGACCGAAGGGCATCACCTTATAGCAGAAAGTACCTCGATCACTGATGAACGAGGTCTTTTCTTCGTCCTTCGGGTCCATGAGGATCTGATTATAGCCCGAATATGCATCCAAGAAGGTCAATAGTTTGTGTCCAGCCGTGGAGTCTATTAACCTGTCAATTTGTGGCAATGGATATGAGTCTTTGGGGCAAGCTTTGTTCAAGTCAGTGTAGCCTACACACATTCTCCACTTGCCATTCTTCTTCGGTACGACCACCACATTGGCCAGCCATTCGGGGTATTTCACCTCTCTTATGAAACCATTTTCTTGTAACTTGGTGGTTTCATCCTCGATCGCCTTCTTTTTTACACAGGCATGAGGTCTCTTCTTCTGCTTCATCGGGGTAAATTTTGGGTCCACGTTCAGCTTGTGAGTCATGATCTCCGGATCGATACCCGTCATGTCCGAATGGGACTAAGCAAAAACAGTCATGGTTGGACTTCAAAACTTCAATAATCGCCTTTTTCGACTCCGGGTCCAACTCCGAGCCAACAAACACTTTTCTATCGGGGAACTCTTTCAATAGGGTGAAAGATTCCAATTCCTCAACGGTTGAATCCTCGGCCTTTTGCTTCCGAGGCTCTTGAATACAAATCGAGATCTTTTCGACTTCCCCTCGGGTATCCTCCCCGCTTGACCCCGGTTGCTGTCGTTGCTATTGCTTTGGCCCGATCGGGGCGACTCTACTTTTTAATGCAACCGAGTAGCACTCTCTCGCTACTCGTTGCTCCCCTTTGATTGATCGAACTCCCCAAGGTGCAGGGAATTTAATCACTTGATGCAAGGTGGAGGGGACAGCTTCCATGGAATGGATCCATGGCCTTCCGAGGATCACATTGTATGCCAAATCCTCGGGCATTACTTGGAACAGTGTTTCCTTAATAAATCCCTCGGTGAATGTCTTGAGTGTGATCTCACCCAACGTTTTCTCCATGGAGTTGTTGAAACCGGCTAGCACTGTTGCTTTGGGGACAATCTCCCCCTTTGAGCCACATTTTTTTAACAGCCCCGTAGCTGATTATGTTGACCGAGCTACCGGGGTCGATCAAGACTCTTTTGATGTCAGAGTCGTTGATTCTCAGCATGATGACCAAAGCATCGTGATGGGGGAACATCATCTCATCACAGTCATCGTCGTCAAACACGATTTCTTTACCCGAGCCGCCAATTCGGGTTCTTTTCTCTATGGTGATGGATAACTTGGCGAATTTCTTGGTCGCGGCAAAATTCATGCCGTTCACCTCTGATCCCCCGGTAATGTCATTCACCACTCTCTCTGGGGGTGGAGCACGAGGTGGTTGCCCATCACCTCGGTTCTTGGAGAAATTATCTTTCCTTTTGTCGGTAAGAAAATCAGCCAATACTCCCTTCTTCAACAAGTGAGCTACTTCGAGGCGCAAGGCTTTGCAATCCTCGGTCCTGTGGCTGTAATCTGCATGGAATTCACAGTGCAGATTATGGTCTCTTTTGTCCGCCGGGGTCCTCATGTCCTTGGGAACCCTTACCCCGGCAGTCCTTTTGACTACATTGAGCAGCTCCGAGGTCGATATATTGAAGTTGTAGTCAGTGATCCGAGGTAGATCCTTTTTTGGAGCCGAAGCTGGGCTTGAGGGATTTCTTTGGTTCGTGTTGGGTTAAACCTTCCCTCCGAGCCATTGGCTTATGTGTGAATTCGTGTATGAATTACCGAAGGAGTTTCCCAGCATTTGGCTGAAATGTTGTCTTATCAAGGTATATGGCTCATACCTCCCCTTCGGGTTGCTTCGCGACGCCTCGGCGCGGTGCGAAGATTTGCCTCGATTTTTATGATGGTAACCTCGGCTTTTGAATTCAGCCTCCTCCAATCTAATTTTGGAGTAAGTTCGCTTATGCAGATCCTTCCATGTTAGGACCTGATATTGTTGGAGTTCTTTTCTTAATTCAGCGACAGCGTCAGAATTGCGAATATTGATACCTTTCTCAAATGCCATGATGGCCAAGGTATCGTCCATCCGAGGTAATTCCATGCGCTCGGCATGGAATCGCTCAAGAAATTCTTTGAGTGGCTCACCGAGCCTTTGTTTCACTTCGCATATATCCTCCTTCCTTTGGAGGATATTTTGGGCCCCGATGTGCGCCTTGACAAAGGCGCTAGACATTCCTTAAAGGTGGAAATCGACCTCGCTGGCAGGCACATATACCAACGTAGAGCCCCCTTCTCCAAGGACTCGCCAAATTTTTTCAAGAACAACGACTCGAGCTGTATAGCCGTTAGGTCGTTGCTCTTCACCATTGCCATGTATTCTCTCACATGTTCTCTGGGATCGGTAGTCCCATCATATTTCTTCAAAAACATGAATTTGAAATTTTTGGGGGTTGGGGCTGGAGCCCCTTCGGGCTTGAAGGGCAGCTCCATGTATTGATCAACATCGAGGTCATCTTCCTCCTTTGTTACCCCCGGCACGCCCTCAAGGCGCTTTTCCATGCGCGCCTCGATGCGAGCCTCAATTTACCTGGTCAATTTTTCGACATCGACCGAGGATGTTGTTTCAGCCACGGTGGAATCGTCCCGAAGTGTGGCGTTGTAGTTGGAATGTTTCCCGAGCCCCCAGACGTGGCCCCGTTGTGAGGTCCCCCTGTTATCGCGCCCGTAGGAACGAAGAGCGGGATGCCTCTACCAGGAGCCGAAGGCTGGGTGCTGTTCGGCGCTGCACTGTTCCTCGCTTCCAACGAGGCGCGGAACTCAGCATTAATGTTAGCTTGCTCATCCTGTCTATTTTGGAGAGCTCTTAACGTAGTGACAACATAAGCTTGGAACTCTTCAGTTGTCATTGGTGAGGCGGGCTGTTGGTTCAACAGAACGCCAGCCCGTTTGCTATTGTTATCGCTATTATCAGCCATAATGTCGTTGAATCGTAAGCTTTGATAAAAAAGGACGTGAAACTTTGGAACAAAGCATTACTGCTTATATCCCCCACAGACGGCGCCAAGTTGTATGGGCCTAAATCAGTTTTAGGATTACAAATCAAATTTAGATTCGAATATAAGCAAATCTTCGTATCAAAGTTGAATAAATGCACGAAATAGACGTAAATGCAGAAGAATAACTTGATTTCAATATATGATAGTGAGTACAAATTTGGGCAGAATTTCAGTATATATTTCTGGATCTGTACAATGTAAAATGAAGTGTTATTTATAGATACAAGGTGTTATCCCACGTTCTCCACTACTTGTTCATGGCCAACCCACGTCTGGAGCACTTATGAGTGGAGTTAATGGGCAAGGTAGTGGGCTGAAGAAGTGGGCTGCAGAGCCGCTTGAGCCGAGGGGATTCACCGAGGCTCGAAATAATGACCTCGGTGGCAATGCCCTGCTGCTTGGCCGAGGTGGCTGTCACCGAAGCTTAGCTTACGGCTTGCCTTCGGTGGCGACCTCGGTGCCTGGCTTCGGCGATCCATTCATTTGCTTCGGTTTCCGGCTTGCTGATATGTGTTCGGTCGTTATTGATTTGCATGACCGGGGCGAATCATCGCGGGTCGATTTTTACCCAATACAGTAGCCCATTCACATTCATATCGTCAAAGGCTACAACATTACTGCCTTGGGCTCCGTGGTCTCTTTGTGTCACAGAGATCTTAAATGATTTTTTGCGCTCAACCCCGTTGAGTTCGACTTCCCCTATAATTACGTTGATGGTGCGATCCATTCCTGACATAACGTTGATTATTGACAAATAACAAATATGTTAGTTCTATACTTGTTCTTTGTCAATAACAAGTATAGAATTGACAAAGAACAAGTATAGAATTAATTTAAAAAATATAGATTTAACAAGGTCTTGGAACAACTTATAATTGTCCGGCCCCACAGTGGGCAGCAAATTGTTTAACCTAAAATTGACTTAATAGATTAAGCAATTAATTTTTTTTTGTTACGCTACAAGCAATATTATCAAGGAAGACTTTGTATTAAAATAGCGGCAATAATACAAAAAAAGTTAAAAGTAACTTTTCTTAAATAAGAACACAGCTTATCTGTGTGCCCGTAGAACTTGACTTCCGACCACAGAACTTAGATCGTAAAGGACAATAAATATGTAAGAAATAATGAAAAGAACCTTTGCGATGATTTTTAGAATAGTACAAATGATGATAGTAGTTATCAGCTGGATTACATGAGAGGGGTGCAGGGGTATATATAATAGTGAAGCCTTAACGACATATATTTAATATGAATCAACATTTACTTTCCTCCAATCGACTGAAGCCATGAATGTAAAATAAATCATAGTAACATATGTCTTATGATATGTTGCTTTTAATGTCAATTGAGTACCCGTTGGTATCTAAAAAAGGTTGTGGCCGTAATCTGAATAGTTGTGACCATGTATCCAAGGAAGTTTGCTTCTTTGCGAACGGTCGAATACTTCACGTCACGTGTTAGTGTTGTAATGTTGCGTAAGATTTTACCCAATACACTCAGATTCTCAACCATTTAAATTTTGAACACCTACTTTACCACACTTTGTATAGGCAAGAGCTGGAATTCAACATGGACTAGCTGTGAACTCTGTGAGGAACAGTACTCTAGAGTATAAGTTATGGGCCTCATGATAGAGGAAGTTGGTCCATCAGATGCAAAAAACTTCACCGGGTGCCCTTTATGAGAAGATTTTGCAAGTTTGTCCATATTTTATAATATTTTAGCAAAATACCCTTATATTAGCACAAGATCAAGACTTCAAGGCACAAATTTAAACTACTGTTAGCTTTTAGGCAAGAGGTAAAGGGAAAGTGTGGTCTTGCCACACTTCAAGTTATATGGGGAGAATGGAGAAAGAGATTGGAAGGGGCAAGTGTTGCCTTTTGCCAACACTTCAGGGGCAAGTGTGGCAAATAGAGAGGAGCCAAAGGGCAAGCCTTGACAGGGTTATTCCCATCCAAAATTTTTCCATTAAACCTAATGTGGATATTTTTGCAACACCAGTTAAGCGCGGTCAAGAATGCAAACCATTGCTTTAGATGCCATATTTTTGCAAAGATCATAACTGAAATATTGGCCCCAATGTTAATATGATCTCAACTACTATCTAATGTTCTTACTATAATCCTCGATTTTCACACTTTTCTATCTAAAGTTATGTCCTCGGTAATCTGTATATGAGTCATGTCCTGTCACCCTCATTTCATTTAATATTTTATGCACTGACACTATATATAATTTTTTTACACAATATATCACCCATAAGATATTTACACTATGAGATCACGAAATATAAGGTATATATTATCTACTACAATAAATAAATTGGTATATTAAAGTTTTGAGGGCAATTTTAACCCCATAGGTGAAAGGGGAACAATTTTAAGCCATCTCCAATATGTTAGTGATGCATTTGACCATTATGTGAAAATTTATACTACAAGATGTGTACACAAAACTCAAATCCTTCTATTTATAGGGGTCGAATAATGAAAATAAATAATGGTAAGTATTAGGGCAACTCCAAGGGTTGTCCCTAAACCCTCTTTTCCCTATTTTTAGGGACACATTTAGGGAAATTTTACTCCAATGACTCCCTATTTGTGTCCCCAAATTAGGGAGTGAATAGTATTTTTTCAAATTTGGGGACACACTATTCATCTCCCTATTTACTATTCACCATTAAAATAATAATATTTTTATTATTTAACCTTTTAATTTATCTCTTTATATAAATGTAATTATGTTTATATAATATCTTTATATAAATAATTTATAGTCTTAGCATTGTCGTATTATTTTGAAAATTTAATTATCGTGTATCTATTTTTTTTATGTAAAATTGGTAGTTAATTTTATTATGAGTTATAATTGTATAAAAAAGATATAACCATAAAAAACAATGAAAGGTGCAAACATAAAATTTTTAATGTTGCTAAAATTTTTAAAAAAAAAAAAGTTAAATAAAAACACATTAAAATTGAAATTACATTAAATAAAATACATTAAAATTGAAAATACATTAAAACTGGAAATATATTAAATTAAAATACATAAAAAACTGGAAATACATTAAAATTAAAATACATTAAAGTTGAAATTACGTTATTAGTAGTGAGGCATGTCATTTCCAGGTTCATCAAAATTATGGTTATGACTACATGTATTATACTGCACAACATGATAATCGAGAATGAGCGTGATCTTAGCACCAATTCAAGATGATTTGGAAGGTCCAGTTCCAGAAGTAGAAATGGCAGTAGATGAAAATCAACGATTTCAAGAATTTTTAGCTAGATACGGAAGAATTAGGAACAAAGATGCTCATTTTGAACTTCGTAATGCATTAATAGATCATTTATGGGAGCATAGAGGTGCAAATTGAAGTTATACTTGTAGTATTTCGAATGAATTTTATCGTAATGTAATATGTATTTAATTATTTTGTATCACAATTATTTCACTTTTATTTGAATTATCCGTTCATATATATAATCTTTAATATTTTCTTACAAATTATATTGTTTAAAATTTTATGGTAGAAAATAAATTTATATTGCATATAAATTATGTGTGACAAATATGTAAAAAAGAAAATAAAAGATAGAATTTATTTAATGGAAATAAGAAAATAAAATTGAGATAAAGATAATAATATAATATAGAAGAGAGAGAAGAATATAAAAAGTAATATTCTTTTTAGGAAAAAAATGGAAGAATGGTCGGAATAAGTTTTCTTTAAAATACGGATTTTCCCATTTTAGGGGAAAAAATAGGATTTTCCGTATTTTAAAAACCTTGGAGTTGCCCTCAGGGAGGTTAATGTAAAATGCACCAAAAATATCAAAGAAGAGAGAGCCAATTGAGTATGGGTTATTTGGTAGAAAAGCATGTTGAGTTGTCAATTACTCCTACTAGTAAAGCATTACACTAGTCTTCTGTCATCACCTTCTAATTCTATCTTCCACAACGCCGTCATTTCACACTAAATATTTCAGGTTTCTTAATCACCCAACAGTAGCGATCATGGCCGATGAATTTGTAAAAGGACAAGTATACCCCAATGGAGTTGCTGTTATTACTCTTGATCGTCCTAAAGCTCTCAATGCTATGAACCTTGGTCATTATTTATTATTTTCAGCTCAGTTTCATTATTTTGTTACTCCCATTACTATTAATTGTTACATTACCGCCGGTTGTTTTTTTCGTATTCGAGCTGAAATTGCGCTAAATTTCATTTTTGATCATGCAATATTGAGCTGTTCATTATCTATTGTAAGCTAAATTATCTGTTTATTAATTAGGGATATTGTTTTCGCAAGCTATAATCGGGATTAAATTACATTGTCTGTACCATTGAATAAGCTCTACTTTTGTGACTTATTTGAAGAATATGATATAAGAACGATAGCGTCTTATCATGCGATAAGAATATGGTAGGAGATTGAGCTGCTCTTGTGTTCGGTTCAACAAAGAAAAATAGAACTGAAGAAAAAAATTAGAATTAAGAGTTTGACCTAGCACAAAATAGTAATGTTTTGAATTTATTTAGATAAAAGGTAGCATTAGCTTAGAATTGCTAATGGAAGGTTTAGCAGTTGTTGTGCTGACTTGACGCTTGTTTACCGGCTATAAGAGTGGTTTTGGAAATGAAAGGTTTAAACCATTGAGAAAATGGATGCCGAGTATTGTCTAGTGTCTATCGCCAACAATCAGAAAGAAAGCTCTAATAATTCTTTCTATGATGAATTAAGGGGACAAACGATCTCTTAAAGTTCTTCCTGAATCTCAAAGAGAGTACTGGAGTTCTCCTTACCCAACTCGCAAGCTATCTATTCTAACCTTCTGCCTTTTCCTAGCAATATATGTTTGGTTATCCTCCACTTGCCTATCTCTAACTAGAGTTCATCGTCCCTTCTCTTGTACCAAGAAGCAAGTTGAAAACTCAACGATAGCGGCTAAAGTAGTCAGCTGTAATTGCCTATCCCCCAAAATTAAAAAAAAAAAAAAGAGTAGGAAAATCAAGATTACAAGAATTAATTGATATCATTATTGATTTTCCGAGAAGTATGATAGTTAAGATGCTACATCTTCATTTAAGTAGTTTGATTTCTGTTTCCCTCATGCTTGGTTGATATTTGACACAGATATGGATATTAAATACAAGAGTTTCCTGGATGAGTGGGAAACAGATCCAAAGGTCAAGTGTGTTTTGGTTGAGAGTAGCTCCGCTCGTGCCTTTTCAGCAGGTAATGAATGAAATATTTTTTACTGGATGAGTACTGGCTAGTACTTTATTTGTATCTTTTAGCATCTAGTTCCTAATGCAGCCTTTCCATTACATCGTTATTCATTTTTCATAAAGCCTACTGTCTGTAGATACAGTACATAGTTAATAGGCTCTAATAAGATTTGTGGGTAACCATTCGTTGCTGGTGCAGGAATGGATATTAAGGGGGTTGTCGCTGAAATTCAAAAGGACAAAAGTACGCCTATTGTGCAAAAGGTTTTTCTCACATTATGAGATTTACCCTATTAGTGTGCCCAGCATGTCATTTTTCTTCTGAACTGTAGCTTAGTCGTTGTTGTTTGTAGTTTCATTAATGACATTGTCTTGCTGAGTTTATGCCACTATGCTGATGGATACAGAACGGTTAGTAATTTCCTGCAGGGGGTAATCAAGCTGATTAAGAAAAGAAAATGGCTGTGAGATATGATTGAGGTCTTTTAATGTCCTTTTTTTGGGTAACCGTGAAATACCCGGGGGCTCGGTGGATAATGGGTCTTTTTAACATGCACAAAAGTAATAACAAACTGTGGTAGTAGAGTTACATACAAGCCCCCTATAAGATTACCGGTGTCTTTTCTAGGTTTGGTCCTAATCTATGTTGCTCAGACTCTCCAAAAATGCCAGGTGTGTGTTGGACCCTCCAAAAGTAGTGCAGTTTTGGAGGATCCGACACGGCTGCGGTAGCGTTTTGGAGAGTCCGCGCAACTAAGGTCCTGAACCTGGTAAAAGAAGCCCCTTTTGTTATTCTGCTATCATAATTTCTGTATGAACAGGAACTAGGTAAGGCCCTTTATCAGTTAATCGACTGACGGTTGTGCCTAAGCCTTTTATACTTGGATATTTTAAACCATTTTAGTTTGGGAGGAGGTTTGGGGAGAGAAACGGTTTGGTGAAGTTTTGCATGATATGACAGTGACATTGTATTACATCAACCAAAACTTGGTAACTTAATGGGCTCAGAAATTACTGAGTATAGAGGTGCAGTAGAAGGAGTATCATGTTCAGGCATAGGTTGAATCTCATTGTTAGAGCATCCATCGATCTATTAATAATTCAAATTGCATCTCATCAGGTCATTCTCATTCATAATAGAGACAAATGGTGCAGGTAGAGAGGGAATTAATGCGCTTTCTCGGACTCTACATCCATATATGTACCTCTTTAACACCGTTCTGAGTCTGTGGCTTGCTCCACTCTTGTTCTTGCATATCTGTTCTTTAATTTGTTCATATATGGATATGTTTGAAGTGAACACTGCAGCTCGGTTTGTTAGTAGGCCTTTCAGAAAATTGAAATATCTGCACCTTTTTTTTTTAATAATTAATATCTGTTCCTTCTTCATGTACAGGTATTTGCAGCAGAGTATTCTCTGATCTGTAAAATCTTCGAGTACAAAAAGCCTTACATCAGCTTCATGGATGGCATAACAATGGGGTTTGGAATTGGCTTATCAGGTCATGGTAGCTACAGGCTTATCACAGAGGTATTTTCCTACCTTATATGGAGACAACTCATTATTGCAAGTATAGTTTTCTCTTCTTATTGTTTGATGGGTGTTATTGCAAGTATGATCCTATTTGCACTTGTTATTATATTTTCAGAGGACTGTTCTAGCTATGCCAGAAAATGGAATCGGGTTGTTTCCAGATGTTGGTTTTTCTTATATAGCTGCACACACTCCTGGTGAAGGGGCAGTTGGTATGCTTTCTGCTTTCTGCTGAGGAATTTTGCGGTAGAAAAGATTAATTGTAAGAGTGTTTTAGCAATTCCTATTACTGGAGTTGAACATGAACATAGCTCTTCGTTTAAGTTTTGTTATCTTTCTCAAAAGAAAAAAAAACATGAACATAGCTCTTCGTTTAAGTGTGGAACCTCGTAAATATTCAAATCTAATATGATATGAGGACTATGAAAGCTGATTGTTATTTTCATGGACCCCTTAAGTTCTCTGCTTAAGACAACCACAATGCATTATTTGTTCAATTGTTGGGAAGCCATCCTTGGTCGTACAGAAATGATAATCTTTTGACTATCAAGGTCAACTCAAAGCTTGTTGTCGAACTATAAGAGAAACCTCTTCGGGCGGAGGAAGGAATGAATCATTAAAACAAACTTGTGAATACCCTCAATTGTTCCAATCGATGCACAACAACATTACCATGTAGTTTTGGAGGAATTAAAGGGTCATGTGTCTGGTGAATCTGTTTCTGCATCAGCGTCCTAATAATATTTTCCTTTTCAGCGAGATGACCCCTTGTCGTTCTTTTTATTCTAGTAAGATGGGAAAATATTTCAAGTGAGAACCTCCTGTCTCATTTTTCAGCTATAATATGTGAGAGTGGTAGTTAAAGTGAGATGATGAGAACATTTATATATGTGTCTATTTTCCCGCTAGTAATATCTGGACATGCTCTTTCCCTATTTGTTTCTTTAAGGTATAAGCTTCTTTCAGGTGCTTATCTTGGACTGACTGGAAGTAGGATATCAACTCCTGCTGATGCACTGTATGTTGGTTTGGGAAGTCACTATATCCCTTCTGCAAATTTGGGTACACTGAAGGAGGCTTTGTTGGCGGCTACATTGTATGCCTTAGCATTTCCCATGAACTTTATCTATGATCTCACGTGTAATGTGAACCTCAAGCATCCAAATGTCAAACTTTTATCAACTTTCAGAGCCCTGACATGCGCAGATCCTTGGCTTTGAGTCATTTTAACTTATTTATGTTGATATACTTTATGATGATTTTGCACAAGTGTTACATGTGTGTGGAAATTTTCTATCATGACCGGGGTGTTTTTTTTTTTTTTTTTTTGGGGGGGGGGGGGGGGTGGGGGGTGGGGGGTTATAGCCTAGTGAAAAGGGCCCTCCACCTAATGTATGAGGTTAGTGGCTTGAGTTACCAAGGGAGTAAATTAGGAAAAGCATGGTTGCGCTCCTGTGGTAGGGGGTTCCCATAAAAAAACGTTTTCATGTATCTTTCTTGTGTGGTCACTTTGATCATCCGAATATATTCCCCTGGAGGAAGAGATTCCACAAATTTGGTAAATTTCTTTGCTCCAGTGTTACTGGAAACTGTTTTAAACTGATGCTCATCCCTAGTGATTGCTTCATGAGGCACATCTAGTGTCCTATAGCGGATGCCTCAGTTTTTTATTACTGGTACATGGCATTTAAGTCGTATTTTTGACGTTTAACAGATGTTCTATAATTTATCTATTTTGAAACAGCTCTCAGGATCCAGACGAGGAGATCAAAGCACTTTTGGCAAAATACAGTAGTAATCCTGATTCAGAATCCCGTTTGAAGTCTCTTTTGCCCAGAATAATTTCAACTTTTGGTAACAAGTCTGTTAAAAAGATAGTAGAGGAGCTAGAAAATCATCAGCAAAGTGCTGATACATTGGGTATGATTGTTCACTCAACTTTCCACTGATAAAATGAATTGGATACCCTTCCAACTTACAATCTGCAAATAAAATACAAACATTTGTGGAACATGCTTTGTTTTCATTCTCATTTGTTAGTTCATCTCCTTGACAGTGGCAGAATGGGCCAAGGATGCTCTGCAGGGGCTGAAAAAGGGGGCTCCTTTTTCCCTCAGCCTCACCCAACAATACTTTTCTAGGGTTGCATCTGCACGAGGCAAACATGAGAATGACTTATCCAAGGTGAGCCTACGTCATGTTGTGCACTTTTTACTAATTTTCCTTTTTTAAAAAGATTAATGATTCTCACTTTTTGTAGATTTTTGTACTAATTTCTGTTTCCTTGTGCCATTTCCCCACACAGCTCCCTGGTGTTATGAGAACTGAATATCGCATTGCTGTAAGATCTGCTCTACGTAATGATTTTTCAGAAGGGGTCCGTGCTGTCTTAGTGGACAAGGATCAGGTTGGTTTCTTGTTCTGCAAACCCATGACAGTGTAATGTGTTTATGTTTGATTGTTTCTCAAGCCCGGTGGTGCATACTCTAATTAGTGTATTCAATTAACTAATTAAGGAAGATTTAGGAAAGTCTTCTTTTAGCACTTGATAGAGATTTCTTATCAAGTGCTTTCTTCCTCCTTTCTGATAATGGAAATCGTCATATTATATCCAGTCTGTTATAGGGTCATGAGTGAAGATTTTCTAGTCTTATCGAAGTAAAACCTTTAATGAGTTTGCTTTCTGCAGAACCCAAGATGGAATCCGTCCAGCTTAGAGGGAGTGAACCTCAATGAAGTGGAAGCTCTATTTGAACCTTTGAGCCCTGAAGTTGAGTTAAACGTTTGAGGTTTAGTGGATATGTTAAGTCTTTCCACTTTCCAGCAGTTAGGAGTCAGAATCTTTCTTCCTTCTCTTGGATCAATAAGAACATATGATTTCACGTGCGTATAACATAAAAAATGTAAGCAGAGGTGACTAAAGGCACCGTTCAGATTCTGATATTATTTGCTAGTACGTTCTATGAATTTAAAATTAAGTTTATGTGAATAGCGTTTCTAGGACTTCATTGTCTAAGGACTCTAACAAGCAACTTATGGTCCTCAAGTACATATTTCTATTCCTTTTAATGTGCTTGATATAGAGTCGCTTGCATCTTGGGTTAGTCGTGTATCTGCTAACTATCAACCCTTTTGCATTTGTAGTTTTTAACTTCTCTTGATGGATTAGCTGTTTCTGTGAGGTTGATGGGGTAACCATAATTAATACTGGTTATCAGTGAACTGCACTAGCATATACTGGTGGTAGGAAAGTTCCTCTAGTGAGTGCTATAATCGGTGATCCATCATCAATCAGAACAGACGCATCTTGGAAAAGTAACACATCAACAGAAGGGAATTTCAATATTCCTATCTCCAGAGCCATCCTTTAAGTGTTGGATATTTTAAGGAAATAATTTTTACTTGAAAACGAAGAAATTCTGCTATTTTTCCCCTTTCGGTGAAAAATGTTCTTTGAAAAAGAATTCGTGGCAACAAAACACTCCTAAGGAGTTTCTCAGTCACACGAGACACACTTCTCTGTCTTTAAACATCGTCCAATAGGTGGCTAAAACTTGTTGATTGTCTGTTGATCCTCCACCATAGTACTAATTCGACCCAGATGCGAAGGCAATCTAGAATAGCTACTGCTTATTTCCGAGTATTTTCTTTCGGCAGGATGACATCCTTGATAATTCTGATTGTCCCTAACATTTTAGATTAATAAGCAAGTCTAAGAACTTCATAAGTATTGGGAAGCAAATTATTTCGCAAAACTGGGACAAGATAGCTGACTCACAACCTGTAATAGCCACAAGGCAATTTACCAGGGAAGTGGACCACAAGAACAAGGCTGCAAGTCTAAGAGAAAAGAGTTTGTACTTCTTTTATATCAAGAAAGGATGCTAGATCAATCAAAGAACTTGGCCGTCTTTATCTTACATAGATTGGCACAACATTGAACACGGCATTGAAATTGCCAATTTTATTTTCTCTTTCTCCTTGTATCTCATGGTTCCTCGTTGAAAAAGCTCATAATCATCTCACAAATAAATCTTCTCAGCTGCGAAATGGTAAAATAAGGAAAGAACCCCCAGCAGAAAGGAAACTGGTTATATTTAGGAGCAATCTCCATTTCTCAAACTTTGCAGTAGTCTCAGGTACCCAAACTCTTCTGGTCTAATGTACCTAGTATCATTTCAAATGGAAATGTGGGGATTAGCGTCCTACAGAACCACCATAAGATAACATCATTGTGCCTATAGAAGGAAAACAAGATAGAGGGCCCTAAATAGGTAAACTTGAAGGCTGCTTAGACTGATGCTATAGATATTTCAAGCTACCTTCTGATGCAGTTGAAATCAGATCAGATTACCAGATGTTGATTTTTAAAGGCAAACTAGGAAAGAGTAAAAGAATCACAATTCACAAGAAAGCTAGGTAAAATAAGGTGATTCATTGAAAATTAAAGGCTGAATGCCAATTGTTCTAATGTTGAATAACCATATGCAATCGTAATAATTACCTTCCTACAAAAAAGAAAAATTGCAGTTTCTTTGGAGATTTCAGTCAACTCTACCACTAAATAGTCATGACATAACATTTTGGCAGGATTGAACGCTAAACCTTGCACTTAACAAGTGACTATAGGTACCACTAGGTCATAAGGTTTGGTGGTTCAGTCAATTCTGCAAATAAACCAATTTTGTGCATTTCCACAACTAGAATGTTACTGTAGACTTCATAGCTAGAAGAGTGTTTGATGTGACAGGATAGAAACAAAAAGAATGAATGACCCAAAGTTGGAACTTGGAAGTAAATATTAATTAAAAAGACAAGGGTCTTCCTACCCATGCCGGACAAGGAAATCGATAATGACAAGATTGCAGTTCGCTTTAAAAAATGTTGTTCTTCGGATGATATTTGCAACTTGTGTGACTGGGACTAGCCGAAAGCTTTCTACCTCCCCATCTGTCGCAAAACATACAAAAAAACAAAGATTTTGAGTAAGCTTCTATGAGCATCTGAAAATAACAGAAAAGAAGCATTTCACCAGGAGCAGTGCTTGACCAAGTGAAGACCGAAATCAGACAACAGGATTTTAAATAGCTTTGCAGGAAACCAAAATGCATCTTATGCTTTGTTTAGTACTTGGAGACAACCAATTGAACTTTTAGCTGGCTTACCCTCATTATGAGGAATGAATCCATCAGGAATCTTAAGATCATAACAGAAGAGAACATCTCTCTTCATTCTATATCCTTCTATGTCGATGTAGGACACAGCTCCAACTGGTGAAGCTCTGATCATGAAAAGAAAATCTATAAGTTAAATGAACATAGTATAAAGAAAAAATTCTACTGTATAACACTTTCAAGCAGCTAGTAGAGTGCCTTAGATTGATGGATATCATTTCAAAATGGAGATTGATCTTACTCACGGGAAATAGATCTTGGTATCCCTGCCTCCTCTTCACATTCTTTAACAAGATTCTCTCCACAAGAAATACCATGTGGCTGCAGCCATGACCGCATAAATGAACATTAATCAAGCAAAACATGATCATGTTTACACAACATTGACTATTATACTACAGTATGTTCCGCACCAAAGCACTGCTGCATAACAAGCAGCTGATGAGGATATTTGGTGGGTTCTTTACTTCTTTGATAGGAAAGAATACGATACTATTTATGAAGTGGCAAAAGAAATCTCTCTGAAGCATGTTTAGATCCGAGGGCAGACTAAAATCAGGATATCAGTAAGGCTATAGGGGACATTATACAATAATCTGTGTGTTTCTATCAATCTTGAAGGTTGTCACTTACCAATCCCCCTGCAACTAAGTGATCCAGCATTCCAGGATAGGTGGACTTTTCTTCACTCCTCTTCCCCAACCATAGACATTTTTGCTCATCTTTCTCAAGATAGCCATTCATATGAACTCCATAAGCCTGCCATGAACAAAGAGCCATAAAGATCAAACCAGAAAGCATGAGTTCGCATTAAACTCAAATTAAATATCACGTGTACAAGCTATTAGTGGATAGCCTCTAGGAAGAAAAACATTTATGGCTTATAGTAGGTGGGTCTCAATTGTCACCAACCTCTCACAAAAAGAGATCAAACACAACAATGGGGTGGAATGTTTTGTAAGTGGAAAAACCATCCTAGACATCCATTCAAGAAGTTCAAAGGCTTTCAATAATTGGGAATTCAAACTGATTGTTGATCAATGACCTTATCTCTACATTCCAGACAACAAAAAGAAAGGGAAACTGTCAGAAACTCCCTCGGTTACCACCATAACATCTAATAGACAGATGCCCCAAAATCACATGATATGAAACTGTCCGCCGGTTAGGGACCTTGCCCTTTTACACTATCAAGCTGCCAACCTTAAAAGTAATGACCGAACAGGTATGAATATCCGTCATAAGTTCAAAAGAACAAGCCTATAATGATATTCATATTTCATAGACATGTTCCTGTAAGCAAGCGTATAAATGACTCTGACTCAAAAGATTCACAATTCATAACCACATTGTTAAGAGATAATGTCATTAGCTTATAAGTGGAAAAACAAGAACAGCACACCTTTATCCCAAAGTATGGCGCAGCTGCTCGTTCCAGCGAGAAAAATATGGGTTCCCCGAAAGCTGAAGCAACAGGATATAACTGCTCGTGATCAACAATAGCAAAAATGCAATCACGGTATATCCTCAAGAATTCTAGCTAAAATAATTCAAAAGTTCTGAATGAAGCAAAAACGTTTACACAAAAGATGTTCCATTGTTTTGGAGCACTACCTCATTCCTTATGCCTGGGATTAGTTCGCCCAAAGACTTGACAACATTGGCTATAGCTTTAGTTCGATCCTCGGGTGTTGTCAGGTTTTGATGTAAAGTGCAATGACATCCAAACTGACTACCATAGGTATTATCTTGTGGGAAAATGAATACATTTTGAAATGGCTTCAGATAATCAGCAAACCTATAATAACAAATAATTTACTCTATCATCAAGCAAACACAATCCATGAGTCAATTTCTCTATTAAAGGGGGAAACATTAATTAGCTCATCGAAAAACTTGAACCTGAACCAGTGGTGCATTTTGAATAAAACTATTTTTTTTTTCTAACTGAGAAATTCTCAAGGCCAGTGGCGTACATTTCAAAACTCGGTGTATAAATTGGCTCATTCCTTTACCTTCTCCACTTACAGCTTGTTTGGATGGTTGTTAGCTATTGTATTTGTATCGTATTATTACTTCAAATAAAACACTTATTTTGATTGTTACTTTATTTTTTTATCGTATCGTATTGTTAAGTGGTCGTTACGTAACAACAAAAAGTTTCATTTTAGTAACGACGCGACCGATTTGGTGTGATCGCGTCGTTACTTTATCATCTTTCTCTTTTCTTCTCCTTAATAATCTTATTTTACCATTTATGTTATCTTTTGAATAGCTGTTCTACCCGATACCCTACTTTTTACTTGCAATATTGTATATATATTGCTAATGCATGGTATTATGAAAGACAAGAAGCAATACACTCTATCCAAAATATGACAAAAACAATACAATACAATACAATACGATACATACAAATACAAATATACAATACAATATGAAAGATATGTAACAACTATTCAAAAAAACTGTTAGGCAGGGTTCGAAACTGTGACGTCAATGACGAAATTACCTATGGTGAACGTAGCCAATTACTTGGTCGTCAATCACAAAAGGCATGAACTCACATTGTTTCTCCTGTATCAATCAATTTACAAAATTCTTACATAAAAACAAAAAGGTCTAATGGTAATTTAATTTAGATATGCAGTCCCAGGTAATTAAGGGAGTTACCGAATTGCGATTACAGAGGTTGATTTTATCCAAAAAAGGTAAGAGGGAAGAAGAGTCATTTTGAGGAGATTCGGGTAGTCCAAGAACATCGTCCCAGGTAAAGCTACTGGAACATGCTGAAATGGCAAATGAACGTAATTGGCGACGGGGGAAAGGGCAAAATGGGGATTTGAGACTCAGAAATGTAGGAGATATTGAGGTATAAGAAAGAAACTGACGGAGCTTGTGAGAAACAGCGACACAGGTGCTACTCATTTTTCACTGCTATGGAATGCAAATGCCCTTTGTTTAAGATGTGTTTTTTGTAATTCCATTTTATTTAAATAGTCAAATCTAGAAGCTAATCAGGACTGCTATCATAATAAATTAGCATTTAATAAATGATGCCGACTCAAAGAGTTTGAGGGGGACCTAAAGTCATGTTGGTTATTGGTTCATTCGACCCGATATTTAGTGATATCCTACAAATTGGATTTGGAAATGATGAAATGTACGCAAGCTTTGCTCCCACCAAGATGAAGAGGTTGTTTTTTATTATTATTGGTTAAATGGATAAATAAGAAAATGAAGTCTCAAAGGCCTATATGATTTTTCCCTTTTTATTTAGAAGATGACATCAAAGTAGTTACTGAAATAGTTGCTCAAACACAAGATTGTACACATTTTGAACCCCTTATTAATGTTGTGACATACTTTGGTGTCAAAGGGATTATTAAAAATAGGAAAATTTACACCATTAATAGCTTAATTACATAATATAGCAATACTTTTAAATATTTACCCTATATAACAATACTTTCTACATTTTTACAAAACATACCATTTTCATTTCCCACTCCCCTAAACTCAAAACCCTAATTTCTTCTCCCTCTTTCTCTCTCTTTCTCTTCCCTCCTCCACCTATCCACCCACCCCCGCCGTCCCCCTCCCCCTCGCCGGCAACCACCCCCATCGCTACTGCTATTCTCACGCGGCTGCTGCCGCTGCTCCGTCATTGGAGGATCTGATTTTTTGCTCCAATGCCGGAGCTTCTACCTCCGATCTGCTCCTCCATCATTTTTTTTTTTTGGTTTTGTATGTGTATTTTATTTGTATAAACGTGTATAAGGTTTGTATTATGTGTATGTGTATGTTTTTGGTGCATCAATACATTAAATTTTTTTTGAATATCTTTGTATATTGTTGTATATTTTGTGTATTAATGTGTATATATGTATATACCTTTTTGTATTAATGTGTATGTGTATTTTTTGTGCCTAAATATACATTAAAATCTTTTCCAATGGCTATTGAATTTTTTGTATTGTTATTGTATATTTCTGTATTTTTGCATTTTCAATTGTATGCTTGGAATATTTTTTGTTGTGATGTGTATATTTTTATATATACTCGTATTTAACTGTACGTGAAAAGTGTTTTGCATATCTCCAAATTCATTTTTGTATAGCTTTTATATGTTGTGGGTGTATATAAATGTATGTTTTGTATAACTTAAATTTTATGTATGTTTATATATTTTTTATTAGTTAAATATATTTTTTAAGTATGAATTTGTATTTTTGTATGTTTTATGCTTGTTTTCCAGATTTACAAAAAAAAAAAAAAAAAAAAAAAAAAATTCCGGCGACCTGCCGCCGGCGTATCTGAAACTGAAGCAGTGGCTTGGGGGAGAAGAAGAAAGCTTCATTTCCATGGTTTTGTTGAAATTTGTATATGTTTTGTAAAGAAACTATTGATATGTTTTGTAAAATAGAATAGTATTGATATTTTTTGTAAATTTGTTATTAGGGTTGTATATTTGTGTAATTCACCATTAAAAATATTGTATAATTTTTTCTTGTAGTTTCAACAAGGTAAGCTAAGTTTAACCCTTTACAAACAAGATGGTCAGCGATTTCAAAGGATATGTACTTCCGTTATATTCAAGAACGGATGCTAGATCAATCAAAGAACTAGGCCGTCATTATGTTACTGAGATTGGCACAACATTTTTGCACAGCATTGATATTGCCAGTTTTATTTCTCTTTCTCCTTGTTCATCTCATGGTTCCTCGTTAAAAAGCTCATATTCATCCCACAAATAAATCTTCTCATCTGCGAAATGACAAAATAATGAAACGAACCCCCAGCAGAAAGGAAACTGGTTATATTTAGGAGCAATCCCCACTTCTCAAACTCTGCAGTAGTCTCAGGTACCCAAACTCTTCTGGTCTGATGTACCTAGTATCATCAAATGAGAATGTTGGGATTAGAGTCCGACAGAACCACCATAAGATAATGACATTATGCCTATAGAAGGAAAACAACATTTAGTAGCCGTTTGGCCATAAATACCAAAAAGTTTTTGGAAAAGGGTTTTTGAAGTTGAGTTGAAAAATTATATTTGAAAGTTGAAGTTGTGTTTGGACATAAATTTTACTTGAAAAAAAGTTGAATGTTTGTGAGTGAATAAAGTTATTTTTTGAAAAAACTTGAAAAAGTGGTCAAAACAACTTTTTGGTTTTTCAAAAACTGTTTTTGAAAAAATCCCCCAAAAATAACAGTTTTTCATGGACAAACAAATTTTCCAAAAAATTTTTGAAAAAAAGGAAAAAGCAACTCATGGACAAACGGGTCCTAAGTACTCTTAATAGGTAAATTTGGAGGCTGCTTATACAGATACTAAAGATATTTTTAGCTACCATTGATGCTGTTACCGGATTTTGAATTTTTAAAGGCAAACTGGGAAAGAGTGCAGGAATAACAAGGAAGGTATGCAGACTAAGGTGTTCGTTGAAAACTAAAGACTGAATGCCAAATATTTTCATGTGTGAATAACCATATGCAATTTCTTTGCAGACTTCAGACAACTACCACTAAATAGTAGTGAAATAACATTTTGGCAGGAGGGATTTGAACCCTAAACCTTGCACTTGACAAATAAGACACCACCAGGTCATAAGGCTTGATGGTTCAGTCAGTTCTGGATGAACCAACTTTGTGCACTTCTACAAATAGAATTTACTGTAGACTTCATAACTAGAAACACTATGGCAGGATAGAAATAAAAAGAATGAATTACTCAAAGTTGGAAGTAAATATTTAGTAAGATATAGTTATTCCTACCCACGCCGGATAAGGAAATCGATAATGACAAGATTGCAGTTTGCTTTAAAAAATGGTGTACTTCGGACGATATTTGCAACTTGTGTGACTGGGACCAGCCGAAAGCTTTCTACCTCCCCATCTGTCATAAAACATACATGAAGCAGAGATTTTGAGTAAGATTCTATGGGCATCCGAAATAAACAGAAAAGAAGCATTTCACCGGGAGCAATGGTTGTCTAACTGAAAACCGGAATTAGAAAAAACCACATTTTAAATAGCTTTGCAGGAAATTAAAACACATCTTATGTTTTATTTTAGTGCTTGGAAACAACCAATTGAACTTTTAGTAGGCTTACCCTCATTATGAGGAATGAAGCCATCAGGAATCTTAAGATCATAACAAAAGAGGACATCTCTCTTCATTCGATATCCTTCTATGTCGATGTAGGACACAGCTCCAACTGGCGTAGCTCTGATCATGATAAGAAAATTCTCAAGTTAAATGAACAAGCATAGTATAAAGAAATATTTCTACCATATAAACTTTCAAGCCTTAGATTGATGGATATTATTTCAAAATGGAGATTGATCTTACTCACGGGAAATAGAACTTGGTATCCCTGCCTCCTCTTCACATTCCTTAATAAGATTCTCTCCACAAGAAATACCACGTGGCTGCAGCCATAAATGCATAAATTAACATTAATCAACCAAAACATTATCATGTTTACACAATATTGACTACAATACTACAGTATGTTCCGCACCAAAGAAACTGACAGCTGATGAGGATTTTTGATGGTTTTCTTTGACAGAAAAGAATAAGATACTATTAATAAAGTAGCAAACGAAATCTCACTGAAGCATGTTTAGTCCAAGGGGGGCGACTAAAATCAGGACATAAGTAAGGCTATAGGGACATTAGACAATGATAATCTGTATGTTCCCATTAACATTGAAGGGTGTCACATACCAATCCCCCTGCAGCTAAATTATCCAGCATTCCAGGATAGGTGGACTTTTGTTCACTTCTCTTCCCTATCCATAGAAATTTTTGCTCATCTTTCTCAAGATAACCGTTCATCTGAACTCCATAAGCCTGCCATCGACAAAGAGCCACAAAGATGAAATCAGAAAGCACAAGTTCTCATTAAAGTCAAAATAAATATCACGTGTCCAGCTGCTAGTGGATGGCCTCAGGAAAGAAAAACATTTAGGGCTTATAATAGGAGGGACCTCTCATAAACAGAGATCAAATGCAACAATGGGGGAGAATGTGTTGTAGCTGTAAAAACCATCCTAGACATCCATTCAAGAAGTTCAAAGGGTTTTCAATAATTAGGAAATTCAAAGTGATAGTTGATTAATGACCTTATTCCAGACATCAAAAAGAAAGGAAACTGTCAGAAACTCCCTCGATTACCACCATAACATCTAATAGACAGAGGCCTAAAAATCCCATGATATGAATTGTCCGCTGGTTGGGGACTTTGTTAGGGAAGAAAAAGGTCCCTTTTACATTATCAAGCTGCCGCCCTTTAAAGTAATGGACCAATGGGTATGAATATCCATCATAAGACTCAGTAGACAAGCCTATAACGATATTCATAGACGTGTTAATGTAAGGAAGCCTATAAATGACTTAAAAGATCTACCATTCATAACAACATTATGAAGATATGATGTAATCAGTTTATGTGGAAATACTTAATAGCACACCTTTATCCCAAAGTATGGCGCAGCTGCTCGTTCCAGCGAGAAAAATATAGGTTCCCCGAAAGCTGAAGCAACAGGATATAACTGCTCGTGATCAACAATAGCAGAAATGTGATCATGGTATATCCTCAAGAATTCTAGCTAAAATATTTCAAAAGTTATGAATGAAGCAAACATGTATACACAAGATATTCCATTGTTTTGAAGTAGTACCTCATTTCTTATGCCTGGGATTAGTTCGCCCAAAGACTTGACAACATTGGCTATAGCTTTAGTTCGATCCTCGGGTGTTGTCATGTTTTGATGTAAGGTGCAATGACATCCAAAATGACTACCATAGGTATTATCTTGTGGGAAAATGAATACATTTTGAAATGGCTTTAGATAATCAGCAAACCTATAATAACAAATAGTAGCAAGTTACTCTATCATCAAACAAACACAAAATTTATAGGATGCTTATGTTTTCCACTTAAATACCAGTCTTTTGTTTGTAACAGTTTGAAACTGCGACAACATTACAATTAATAAAAAGAACGAAATTACCTATGGTGAACGTAGCCAATAATTTGGTCATCAATCACAAAAGGCATGAACTCACATTGTTTCTCCTGTATCAATCAATTTACAAATATATTTACTAGTATTATTTTCTGTAAAAACAAAAAAGGTCTATTCTTAATTTTAATTTGGATATGTAGAGGTAACAAAGGGAGTTACCGAGTTACGATTACAGAGCTTAATTTTATGGAAGAAAGGTAAGAGGGCAGAAGAGTCATTTTGAGGAGATTCGTGTAGTCCAAGAACGTCGTCCCAGGTGAAGCTAGTGGAACATGCTGAAATGGCAAATGAACGTAATTGGCGGCGGGGGAAAGGGCAAAATGGAGATTTGAGATTGAGAATGGTTGGAGAAATTGAGGTAGAAGGAATAAAATGACGGAGCTTGTGAGAAACAGAGACACAGGTGCTACCCATTTTTCAATACTCTCACACCTCTGAATGCAAATGTCGTTTGCTTATCGACAGTCTCGAATGTGTTTGAGGTCAGAGTTTGGTTACTTGGAAATTAACATTGGTGCCATGTCACCAAGTCATACTTCTAATTTTGAGAAGCATTTTATTAAAATATGCTTTTTTTTAAAGAGTAGCACTTTACTAACACCACTTTTAAGATGTGTTTTTTATAATTCGATTTTATTAAAATAGTCAAATCTAGAAGGTAGTCATTAGTATCATAATAAAAAGCATTCAACAAATGAGCCTGCTCAAAGAGTTTGAGGTATTATTATGCCTTAAATAAAAGGACCAAAATAATATTGATAGTCAGTTCATTAGATAAATAAAAGTTAGGAGTCTCAAAGATTTATATAATTTTTTATTTTAAAAGATATAGTAAGATATTACTGAATATGTTGTTGTTGTATTTATAAAAAAAACATAAAAATAATGAATGAAATAGCTGCTGAAATACAAGATTATGTACAAATTTTGAACCCTTATTAATGTTGAGACATACTTTGTAGTCCAACAAAGTAGGCTAAGTTGAACCCCTTACAACAAGTTAAAAATTTATACTATTAGGAATAATTTTTAAGAAGATTACAAATATCACTTTATACCTTTATGAACTTATTTTAACATTTGTTCACAAGGAATAAAAGACGTAGAAGGATGGAAATGCAATAATAATGCATGAAAGTTGGGCACACTTTCTTATGGCGTGAAAGAAAAGAAGACGGAAGAAATTAGTAAACAAATAAATAAAATAAAATGAGGTAGTGGGAGAGAGAGAGAAGGTACAACTATTTTATGCACAGTCAAGTGACGAAGACTATAAATACCCCTCAATTTGACCTTTTCCTCACACGAACCTTTGAGCATTTCACCAAATTTTCAAACTGCAGAATCTTCTATGAATCTCTCTTACACAACAAATCCTCATTCTCGCTCTCTTTACAGTCACGTTCCTCCGCCGTCGCTTCGCCGGTTTCCGCCGATGATGTGTTCGTTGTCCGATCAAGTTCCGCCACTTACACTTCCTACTGTTACTATATCATACACACAACTCAAGGTTACTTCAATTTTAACTTGCGTAAACGCCACGTAATTACGAAATTCTTTGTTTTGCAGTTTTTTCCGGCTTCAATTTGTAAAATATTTCTCATATTTTTGTGTTTGTTATTTTTTTTTTCAACTATTAAAACAGGACAGGAATGCTGATTTATCGGCAAAAATAGAAGAAGGTTTTGGGCCTAATGGTCTTGGAATTCTGTCTGTATCTGAGGTATGAAATTAATTTATGTAAACTGCTTTTTCTATTTGGATGCGATCATACCAGCACTTGGCACCGCAAACCATGAGAACTCCGATGTGAAGAGGAGCCTTAGAGCAACTAGTAAAGTTGTCTTTGCAGGTTCAAGCCGTGGAAACAGCCACTGATGCTTGCATCAGAATAGGCTGCATACGTCGCACCCTGACTTTAGGGTGCGACCCTTCCCAGGCCCTGCGTGAACATGGGGTGCTTTGTACCCTGCCCTGCCCTGCTCTTTCTATTTGGCACTTTGCTTCTTGCCTTGTTATTTTGACTATAATTCTATAGGTTCCTGGCTATTCGTTGTGGCGAAAAAACCTGCTCCACCTTGGGCCAAGGTATAATATTTTTACATGTCGACATATCATCCATGTACATTAGCTTACTATTCATATATCGATTGAACAAAGAAAAAGAAAAGGAAATGAATGCACTTATCTAATTATTTATATAATCTGTGCTTTCTATTCGTAAGGTTAGCCAACCTTCCTGAAGATGTGAAAAGCGACCTTGAAGACCCTAATAGTAGGTGAGTTATATTTTAATGCTTTTATTTTTGGTTTCTTGATCCCGATATCACCAGCTTTTCACAATTTACTTAGAACTCCAGGAATATGTTTTATGTATGGTTATGCAGTTATGCTTTATGTGCTTCCATTTGTTGACTGTGGACTCACATCTCCAATGAATTTGGAAAATGGTGTTTAGGTACAACTTTGGATGGAGTCATGGAAAAGAGAAGCTCGAATCTGGAAAGCCAGGTAGGGATTTCCCTTCTCAAATTCGATTATGTTGTTTCATTCAACAAATAGTTTAGATGCACAGTATATTGCCTAAAGTAACCAGGTGCGATGGTTTTGTTTGTGCAGATTTGCTGAAAGGATCCTTCTATGCAAATCCAATATTAGATGTACCTACAACTGAGCCATCCCTCATTGAACGGTGATTCTTTTTCGTGCTTGCGTTCTTAAAGAACTGGAGACTGAGAATGGTTGAGAATTGATAGCTAGAATGAATTAGTACTTCTTATACTTTTGATTTTAAACTAAAATTTTAGTTCGCTGTCATTGAAGGTATCCATCATATTGTGGATCAAATATATGGCCTCATAAGGTTTTGCCAGAACTTGAAACAGGTAATACTAGTGGAATTTTGTCAAGTTTTTTTAGTTGGTCAGTGAAGGCTTGTTTATGATGTGGTAGTTAGAAAACGATAAATTACTTTTTATTCAAGATGTCTCCACTGTTGGGTTTTCATTTGATTCTACATTCTTTCTGTTTGCAGCCTTTAAAGCTCTGGGGAAGCTGATACTGGATGTTGGATTGCTCTTGGCGTATCACTGTGATCGTTATGGTGCGTGTTTGTGTGTTAAGTTTTCTTATCACCTATTGGTTAACCAACTATTTTTGGTCCACTTCTTTTGGATTGTGACTTGTTTATTGTGCCATATTTTGAGTCTAAAAGGGAACTAAGTGCTGGTTCTTCTTTGTTTATCTGTGGACAACGCTATATCACAAATATTGTCTAGCTCAGTTATTCTCTTGTTCTACTTTCCTTTTATGTGAAATGATGTTTGATGATTGTGTATCGGCTTTTTACCTTCTTTAACCAAGAAGAGAAATAGTACTTTGAGTATTGTATTTGTAATTGATTAGAGAAGCATTATAGCATTTTGGCTTATAATCCAATCAATTTATGAATGTTTAGATTTTCTTTTGTTCTTTGTTTTGATGTCAAAACCAGCTTCTTCACTTCTCTGTCTTGCTGCTCACTGGTTCATGAGCTGACTTATTCAAACAAATTAATGGTAAAAGCGCTTGGGTTTCTTCGACCTGCTGTTGACGTGTCCATAGTTGTGGTCTTTGTTTTCACTTTGATTCCTCCTTCAACAGAAAGTCAGAAATGTGGTATACTATCTTGTGTAGCTCATCTTGGAACCCTCTACAAAATCATTGTTGGTGTAATTAAGTTTTATTAATGGAACTGCATTAGTTTTCCCTGCCAGGCTAGATTTTGATCTGTTTTTACTGTGAAGCTACTTTTGCTTCTTGGTTTTTTTTGCGTTCTTTTGGTATGAACAGTATTGTAGCTTAATGTAATTAGATCCAATCAAATCAATTTAGTTGCTTAATGCAAACAATGCAGCATCCAGAGATATGGTGATGCTGGAGACCGAAGGCCTTGAACAGACACTTGTTCGCTCTAGATGTCATAAAGGTCGTCTACTTTACTATTTTCCAGCTCAGCAAAGGTAAAGATCTTTCCCTCCCCTTTCCTTCTGTAGGCACCTTTCATCATATGACTGGTTAAAATTTCTGTTGCATAATAGTCCTTCAGCTGATGCCCAATGGTTATAGTTCCTCTTTTTAAAGTCAAAACTATGAACCACATGAAGAAAGAGCATTATAACTCTTTCATATTCCTCTTCAATCTCGAGTATGTTCTAGTCTGTTACAATGGTTCTCTCTGTTAGTTTATATCAGAGCTTCTTATCACCTTATTTCCTATGTCTATAACCTGTACTGATTTTGTTATATGGTGGTCTATGTCTAGTTAAACATACATCTAGAGAAACTCCTAAGCGACCTAAAGAAACAAAGATAGATCAAGCTACTCTGGAAATGATCAAATTAACCATCCTATACAACTCTGTATGATTGTGTACGTCCTAATAGACTTGCTTTTAGCAGTTCTTTCATTTTTAGCTTCCAGAAGGCAACAGTAATGCATCATTGCTCTTTTGACACTGCAGATTAGACCTTGAAGAGAGGAGGTTTATTTCATTTTCAAATTTCAATATGTATTCCATTTTGTGTACGACATACTGAGATTAAATTGTGAGTGAACATTTATTATGTATCCCGAAGTTACTATAATGTAACCCTTAAAGGGGCATAAGCCTTTTAGATCTAGAAGAGATATATGATGGAGTTAGCTCATTTATAATGTTTAATGGCATTTCCTAGGAAATCAAGAGTCGGAGGCTGTCATTCACATTATTTTTCCATCTGTCTTCAAATGATTCTTGAGTAATCTAGTGAATTTAGCTCATTTATAATATTTAATGTCCTTCTGCCAGTGCACTCTATTTTATTTAACTAAAGTGATTATCGCAAAGGTTGAGAAAATAAAAACCCTGTAGCTAAGTGCAATATACAAGGAGTAATATGTCCATGCAGAATATCTGTGGTCTTCAGTTAAGCAATGAAATTTCTTGCAGCAGCCCTGCCCAGGAGTGTGATTCCATGTCATCGTGGTGTGGATGGCATACAGATCACGGTTCGCTTACAGGTACATAATTTTATAAACATTGTTGGATTGATAGAACATGTGGCAAGCTGCCTTAGGCATGATTTACAAGTTACATCAGCTGAACAATATCAAACTTATTTAATAGTCGTAACTGGGTAAATTTTTTGCAGTCACCACATCAAATACTATCTCAACTCACATGGTATTGCTCTAGGCACTTTGACTGAAAATTTTACTTTCCCAGTACGAGGACTAGTTTGATGTTAAGCAAGCAAAGGAGTTCTAAATACAATTAGCTGGTCATAGCAGTTAAAGTTGAGCTAGTGATTTATATAATTCAGTGTCAAGCTGCTTCCAGAGTGAAACTTTGACCAAGAGAACCATGAATATCGTGATTGGGCTCATGATCATTCCATGTAGGCTGATTTTGTTGAGTATTTGATTTTTTTTTGTTTGGTATGTGGTAGTTACCAATCAGTAGGTGATCATATGAAAAGAAAGTAAAAATCAAAAGTTTGTAGTGATAATATGAGACCTCTCTTTTTCCAGTCTCTATATTGCATCGAGTATGTGGGTGGGGTCAACTTGTAGAGATTTATGTGGAGGATGGAAGATGAGTCCAAGGTAACAGGGGTCTGCTGTTTCGAGATCTAGACCCATGTTCACCCCCCAACTGAAAATTTAATTGAAAAATAACGTTCTCTATGCCGGCAAGTATACATTCAGATGCAATTTAACCTTTGAATCAAGTTTGTGTATTGTCTTTATACCTTAGCTCATTTTGCACGAATATGAAGATCTTTGATGACATTGGAGTTTGAGTGGATATCTTTAAATCTGGTCTGATTAGTTTACTGACATATCATTAGTTGTTCATTACCCTGTCTCCCACTTTGACTAATTACTGCTCGACATCAACATGTAGGTCTTACACGTGGCATGTTTATGAGAGATGCTGTAGAATTACCTTGCCCTGATAGAGCTGCTGGCCTTTATATAAAAACGCGAAGTGGTCAAATAGTCAAAGTACATTCTTTCTGCTCACTATATAGTAATGCAAAAAGAGCATTGACAACTAATATGCCCTTGACAAGTTCCTGCTTTTTTTATTCAGCTATTATGTCTATATCATTAAGATTATTGCCTATATTGCATATTTTAGCTGATCTAGTGCTATACAATATCTCCTTGTGAGGATTAAGAGCTATTTTTGTGTAGACACATTTTTTTGAGATGGTAACATATCTATGTATATAAATAGACAATACATAGGTTGTATTGAAAATCATATTTACAAGTGGGCAAAAGAAAAGAGGGGAAAAGGAAAGAAAAAATTATTCTGCAGTCCTAGCAAGATTCTAGAATTTCTAGGATTGAGACATAATCTTCAATGTAATTCTGTTTACACCAAAAACAAAAAAGCAGAACACATTTTAGTTTGATTTTCTGCAATGTACTGCTACTATCCTCAACACATCTGGAATTCCTTTCTTTCCAAATTGTCCATCAGATACATGCGGGGACAGTCCTCCATCTATCTCTGTCCCTTGCTCCAACACCAGCTTCATCCCAACTAAAAAGAACTTCAATAATCTTGTTAGGCATTGTCCAGGATATGCCTCTGAAATTAGTAAAGATCTTCCATAACTGGTATGTTATCTTGCAATGTAAAAATAGATGGCTTACTGTCTCAGCTTCTTCCCCACATAAGTAGCATCTTGAACAAAGAAAAATCCCTCTCTTTATAAGATTATCTTGCTTCAAGACAATCTCCTTTGCCAGCAGCCAAGAAAAACAAGCTAACTTATAGGGAATCTTGATTTTTCAGATTTGCTTCCATGGCCAATTGGTTAGTTGCTGGTTAGGTTGACTCAAAATTTTATATGCTGTATTCACCTTATATATACCATTCTTATTTTCTTACCACCATAGTGTATCCACCCCACTCTGTAAACCTCTGAAATCTTCCAGTAGCTTGTAGAACTCAGTCAACCTGATTACCTTGATTACCTCCCAATCATTCAGCCTTCTTCTAAAGATAAGATCCCATCCTTGGGGAGTCCACACTTCAGCTACTGTTTTTTCCTGATGTTGTACCAAGCCATATATATCAAGGAAAAGCTCATGTAAACAAATAGCTCCCGGCCAGTTATCTTTCCAAAAGGAAGTTTTGTTGCCATCTTGTATTTTAATGGAAGAGTAACTTTTCAGGATAGGCCAAAGAGCTCTAATGGACCTCCATAGACTAACTCCATATGCTGTGATGACTTCTTTTGACTTCCACTTGTCTTCCTCTCCATATTTGGCTTTGATCACACTACCCCATAAAGTTTGAGATTCTTGAGAATACCTCCACAGCCATTTGATCTTAAGAGCCTTGTTTTGCTTCTTCAAATTCCTGATGCCTAGTCCACCATGAGCTTTGGCTGCTGTAAGAGATTTCCATTTAACCAAATGAAAACCTCTTTTTTCTTTGTTTCCTTGCCATAGAAAAGCCCTTCTTAGTCTATCTAGTCTCTGTATCACCCCGGCTGGGATAGGGAATAGAGACATCATGAATGTAGGAAGAGAATCCAAAACTGAGTTGATAAGTATGAGCCTTCCTCCCATAGACAAATATTGAGATTTCCATCTCGACAGCTTCTTTTCACATTTTTCTACTACATTGTTCCAAATTTCCTTGGATTTTGATTTTGCACCTAGGGACATGCCAATATACAGTAGGTAGGGCTCCTACTTCTCCTCCCAGAATCAGTGCCAATTGTTCCATGTTAGGAACTTCATTGATTGGAAAAAGATGGCTCTTTCTCCAATTAATATGTAGACCAGAAATTCCTTCAAAAAGTACTAGAATGATTCTGAGAAACCTCAGTTGTTCCTCTTCAGCATCGCAAAAAATCAAGGTGTCATCAGCATATTGAAGGTGTGAAACCTCCAAGCTGTTGTTTCCATTTCTAGCCACATCAAAACCTTTGAGCCACCCATTAATTTTTGATGTCTTTATCATGTTGTTCAAACCTTCCATGGCTATTATGAATAAGAAAGGGGACAAAGGATCCCCTTGTCTTAAACTTCTATGTGTAGGGAAAAAACCTTCAGGCGACCCATTTATGAGGACAGAAAATTTGACAGTACAAATTCAATATTTCACCCAGTTTATCCATTTCACCTCAAAACCCATTTTGTCTAACATTTTCAGCAAGAAGTTCCAAAGACATGATCATACGCCTTCTCGATGTCTAATTTGCAAAGGATTCCTGACTTCTTCTGTTTGATCCTAGAATCCACAGCTTCATTAGCTATCAATACAGCATCCATTATCTGTCTTCCTTTGATAAAAGCCATTTGTTGAGCATCCACCAATTTATCTATCACCCTTTTCAGTCTCTCTGTCAGCACTTTTGAGAGCAATTTATAAAAACTGTCTATTAAACTTATAGGCCTGAAATCTCTCAACTCCTTGGCACCTGTCTTCTTAGGGATCAAAGCTATGTATGTTGCATTGAATTTCATGAGAATGGAAGTTATGGAAAGCATCAATTATGTCATGTTTCAGCACATCGCAACACTTAATGTAAAAGCCCATTATATAACCATCAGGTCCAGGAGCCTTATCCACTGCACACATTTTCAGACAACTCAAGACCTCTTGTTCATCAAAGTTCCCTTTCAAGAACTCCTTCTCTTCATCAGATATTACTGGACAGCTATCAAAATTACATTCAGGTCTCCATTCTTCAGCCCCTGTGTATAATTTTTTATAAAAATCAATGATCTCACACTTGATTCTTTCGGGCTCCTCAATTGTTTCTTCATGGATTACTAGTTGATCTATGTTGTTACATCTCTTGTGTGTGTGTTAGCAGTTTTATGAAAGAACTTTGTGTTCTTGTCCCCTTCCTTAAGCCAAAGAGCCCTGACCTCTGTCTCCATGCAATTTCCTCATTTTTAATATGTTCCTCATAATCCATGAGGAGAGATGCTTTCTTCACTGATTCAACCTCTGTCAAAACTCTTGAATGTTGTAATGAGTCCAAAGCAGCAAGTTGATTTAGTATGTTGGTCTTTTGTTATGAAGATCAGTTTGTAGAAAAGAGCGCCTAACATGAGTAGTTAAAGGTTATTGTTGTGTGCCCTGTTTATATTGGTTCCATGTTAACTTAAGGTGGCATTTGCATGCTTTCCATAGACAAAGTTATCTTCATCTTTACTTTCTTTCCTTCACATGGGTGGAGATTTTGTTTATTTACCAGTTTGTGAAAGTAAGCATACGTTTATCATGTAGAGTGAAATAATACTCATAAGGAAGTTAACAAAGTTTAGTTCTTATCGTTTTCTTTTTCGAAGATAATGTACATCAAAGGGATGGATAAGGCAGTTCGACTAACCTGAAACATAGGAAAGAAGACATGTATGAGATACTAGTTTGAAAGCAAAGTTGAGCATGAAGAAAAATAATGGATATTTAAAATGCTGTCAAAATCTTACTCTTTTGACATTGAAGAGACAATGGCATGATAACATTCTCATGATTATACCATGTATAATGGGCAGATGTTATGAATTTCCTGGGAAAAAGATGGGTGCTAATACCAATCTCATTGCATCCAAAAAATGAGTGCACACTGATGCACTTAAAGAAATATGAATAGCCATCAAATACCATTTAAACATGTCAATAGCTGTTCTTGTTAGTTGCATTATGTCAACCTTTTTACATTCTCTTGTCTTCTTTCAATTTTATTTTTACTTTGGCGTGAGGTATTAGATTGCAAGTATGCTGAATTTCTCGTCTGTGAGGTATTAGATTGCAAGTATGCTAAATTTCTTCTTTGTCTTGGACATTCTTGACTTATTCTGAGTTTTTGTCTCATTTGTATAAGCTGTACGTAGAGTTTCATGATTATTCATATATTGAAGGCGAAGAATCTACGTTCACGTATAATTGCCTATTTTAGGTTGAGTATGGGGCAGATGAAATAGCATACCAAATAGGTGAAACTACTGAGATCCTCTCGAGTGGCCGGCTTTGTGCAACACCACATTGTGTGCGGGTACTTTTTTTCCATTTCATTCTCTTTGGCTGTTGGCCAAGTTCTTACTGCATATGTGCTTGTATAAAGAATGGGTTATTGAGAGATGCTCCTGAAGTAAAGACTCCATGTTTTTACATTCTCTCCTACTCCATTCCTTGAAGTATGTGGTACGATATCTCGCATTAAAGGCTCATACCTGTGGACTATGTTGCTCGGACTCTCCAAAAATGCAACTGGGTGTGTCGGATCCTTCACAAATAATGCATTATGAAGGATCTGACACTGGTGCGGCGGCATTATTGGAGGGTCCCAGCAACTTAGCTCTTAGATAAAGATGAAAATTAAATTTTCCCATGGAAGATTAGGGTCATGGCAATGATATATGTTAGTTGCGAGGAGGTACTTTTTCCCAAAAAAATAAAGGGTTGCGAGGAGGTAAAAGTTCTGTCTTGGAGTTATCGATAACCTTCCTCATGTAGCAAAATAATTTTGGTGGGAAGCTTTGCATTCCATATGATTTATTGTAGAAGAATGCCTGTTAGTTTTCATTGAGTGAATTTATCAATCAATAGACAGAAGAGTTGGGCTTTTCGCAGTTGATGAAAATTTTAAAATAAATGAAAAAAGTATAGAGGTATAAGGAAAGGCACGGGAGACATATCAACATTCGTTCATAGTCATTTAGGAAGAGAGCTAAGAAATTTTAGAAAGTTAGCTGGAGCATAGATTCTTTTCATTAGCCTCGGTAGAAAGCAGACAAAAATTGATTTCAATTCTGCGGACCTAATACTTGGTGACATGAGTAGTTAAAGAGACTATGAATTCTAGAAATAAGTGTAATATTCTTGACTACTAAACCATAGAAAATCCCAAGTCTGGCCAATCGCTCAAGACATTAAGCTCAAAAAACTGGTAAGCTAATTCGTTTTCACCAAGAGTTTATGCATTTATACGTTGGGTGGCAGAGTAATTGATATTCCTAGTTTTTTGAAAAGGCTTTCTTTTCCACAGAAGACTAAGTTTCTTGAAATGTGTGGTGTCGTAATTTCTCTTTGCTCATATTGATTAACAGGCACCAAAGGGTGATGCTGCATCAGGCGTTGATCGCACAACATTTGCATTATTCATGCAACCTGATTGGTAAGGAATCTATCAAAGACGCTTAGGCATACCCTGTCTCTTCGGTCATCCTCACATTGTTGTATGGTTCTTTTCTTAATTGGTTTCTGAATTCTGCCACTTGTATAATAAAAAATCAAGTGCAGGGATTGAGCACTAGTTGTTGTTTTATCTCCAGTAGTAGAATGATTACACTAGTTTTGCTCTAGCATTAGACTATGAGCGAAGTAAAATTGGAGAAAAGACCTCTACCCCCTTCAATATTTACTTTTGAGAATGGCATGAATATTGGACGGAAGATAAAGTGTTGCTGAAATGATCATCGAAGCAAGGCACAATGATGTTGGAAAGGAGTGGTGCCAATAGAATGTTCACTGGAATGAGATAACATCAGTGAACTTATGAAGAGAAGAAAAAATACTGGCTGAGCTAACATGTAGGTGGAAGCTATTTTATCAAATTTTAGAGTTCCTGATAACTGTAGAACAAGACGAAGAAGGAGAAAAACTCATACCGAGAGGCGAGAACTGTCTGATTAGCAACATTCACCTCATCTCTTATCACTTTCTCTTTATCAGTGCAGGGGACTCCCTAAATTTAAAAAATATTGAATAAAAAGTTACAATCTTTTACACAATATTCTTAATGATCCTCTGGCCAACATAATCGTTAAGAATTCTGTTACAATAGTTTAATGATTTTCTTAACTCTAGACACCTATATTACTTATGCATTTGCTTTTGCATGGTTTGATCCAATTACGCCTGTAAAAATAAGTGATGCTCGACTTGTTCTATATTCTTTATAGGGACCAAAAGCTTAATTTTCCAGAGGAGGTGCATATTCACCAGGAGGTATACATGTGACTTGTATATTAGTACAGCAGAAATGCCACTTGACATGGAATTTCTTTAATATGCTTTAATGCTAATGGATAATTGGAAACCACATTCTAATTTAAGTGTTAAAAAAGAGAAGCATTACTTATGAGATTTCTATTAATTTTCCATCTCTTGAATAGTTGTGATGCCCGACCAGCCCTATAACCGTGGAATTCATCTATTCTGCTGAAATTGTCTTAGAGATATGAAACGGCCCTATGGAATTAGTAGACACCCCCCTCCCTCCGCACAGAGAATACATAGCTACAGTTGGCAGGGTCATTTGAAGTATAGACATAAGCAATTTGATTTTCACCGAGGTTAACATTCACGTCTCATCTATTTTTCAGCTGATTCAATCGAATGGATCTCTTACTTTTGGAGAATACACTGAGAAGCTCCTTGACAAGTATTACCACCTGAAGATGTAAAAGCTCAGATACTTGTTATGGGGGAGTAGTTTTGACAAGTTCTGGTCTCGTCAAAATGAAGTTCATATGGCTGTCTGGAGGATACATCGAGCAGCATGATAACACTTGCTTATAATTGTGAAGGTGGCCTTCTGAAACGGAGCCAGAAGTACATTCTGATATAGACATGACAAAAAACATCTGAAGCAGCCAACATACTAGAAGCTCTTGACCTCCTTACAAAAAGCTAGTTGATTAAGTCTTGGCAGATCATGCTTTCCATGTCGAAGCATTATAATTCTGCCTTATATTTTCGTGTACTTGGAAAAACCCAATTTTGATGTATTTAAACTTTATGTGGAATGATGGTGATTGATTTGCAAATGTGTTGCCTTTTCTTCTTTTTGTAATTCCCTTTCTCGATATAAATATGTTATCATATCCCTTCGCCATGAACTTGTCATTGTGTTAGCCATGGTCCTCCCTCAATTCTGTTTAGCAACTGAGCTTACTGAAATTCTCTGGAGGATATATGCAAAACACAGCTATGATACATAATATCTCTTTCGTTGCTTGTATGTTGCTGCGAAACAGTACCATTAATTCATTTGCCAATAGAGTTTACTATCTTTTACATATTGACAATGTGATTTTTTTTTTTTTTTTTTTTTTTGGCTATTAGGTCAATTAAGTGTAATACCTTAGCAGGTAGTTTTCTATTGTAGATGTTAGTGACCCAGAAGAAAGGTAAGTGACTTGCATCAATAGTGTCAATTGATATATAAGTAAAGTTAGATCCTTGATGATCAATAATACCTTCTTAGTTATTGGTGTATATGTTTTGAATTTCCTACAGTAAAAAAGAGGATATAGAACAACGCCTCCTTTCCAAAGCCAATTGGTACAAATGTAAAACATGAATTTAAGTATCGATTAATAATAAAAGTAAGACGTAAATTTATTAAAAAGAAAAATGCTCTGACTCCAGAGTCTATATATTTGTAAAGAAAAGAATAAGGCTTCCTAACACGTTGCTTAATGCCAGAGAACAAGACAGAAAAGACAGTTTCCTTAAGTACAGATACATAGACATTATTTCACCTTAAATTTTTAATTAATCCGCTTCAACAAGATTTTGAAGCCGACATTAATTTAAAATTAACTACGAATATCTACTTATTGATTTTGTCATTTTAGTCATCTTTATGAGTCACTAAAAAAAAGTATAAAGGAAGAAGTGGAGCAAAACATCGAATTTAACCATGAAAATCAAAATTAGATTAGCTCTTAGTCAAAAAGTTAGGCAAGTGCACTATTGTAGATTGTAGTGAGGGCATCATCTAGAAGGGATCCAATGGTTCCAATTTCACCATAAGTACTAAGGTCCACTATGCACAAGAAGCATTTGGTGAAGGTATGAAATATTATTTATTTTAAATGAAACTTTTTTGGAAGTAATACTATGAATTTTGCAGTAAATCCAAAAAATGTATTTAGTCATCACTTTCACAGTACCTTTGAACCGCCGTCGACATAGAAAGGTACAAACATCTTGCACCCATAAATTAAAATTTAAAAAATAACAGTGACCTTTAATATTTGTCTTTGACTTCCCTTGTCTTTTCATCTTTTTGTATTTGTTAGAAATTGATTACGACACTCAAGTATGCATTATTGGACTAATATTAGAGAAATTTTTTATGGAGGGTGACTAATGACTATGAATATAATTAGGAAATTCAGGAAATAGTTAAATAAATGATAAATTAATTAAAACTTAAAGAAATCAAAGAAATATAAGAAGAATATACGCCGGACATTCATTTGCTTTTCCACGTCAGTGATGATAAGATGGGCCCCAGTTGATGTGATTTTTGTATAATATTGTCTCAATTGGGTCATTGGGTGTTCTAACAATATCATCATACACTCTCAAAATTGCAAAAATTAAGAAATAGACTTTTAGACTGTTTGAGAGGGCATAGAACTTGGCTACCTAATGTTGTTATCATTTAACAAATTTTATGAGGCAAAACATTTCTAAAGTTGATAATGACAGTCCTCCTATTTCAATTGATTAGCTAGTACTTATACTAACTAATATCTTATATGTAAATGATCATTAATAAATACTACTCTTTAATATGTTATGAAACCATTATACTCCACTGCCAATTCCACCCTTAGAATAAAATTTTCACTCTTTTAAATTAGACAACAAAAATTTGTCAACAGTACTTGTAAAAATCTATTTTAATCAAAATGGACTTGCCTAAAATGGAAGTGCGATAAAAGTCTATAGTACGCTGGGTAGGTCAAACCACACGAATGAAAGAAGGAACATCAGCTATAGCCGACTGCCTCAATTAAATAAGAATGTACCCTGGTGTGTATGTTTCGATGAGTGAAAATCCTTTATGTAGTAAGAAATTTTTCATATAATAGAATTTTTTTATGTTTGAGCATTGGAAATAAGGAATTTTATGGTAATGACCCCGTCGTATTCTCTCTGTCCCAAAAAGTATAACACTATTTTCTTACTAATTTGTTTAATGAAAAATAACATTAGTGAACAAAAAGCCTCCATCATATATTCTTTTAGTCTCTCCTTTTTAAAATTACAACAAACAAACACCTAGCCTCCCCTATTTCTTTTCGTAGCCACACCTCTTAAAGTTTCTTCTCCCTTCTCTTCTCTTTCTAGGGTTTTTGCTGCCGCCGCCCCCTTCCTCCTCCCCCTCCGCCCACACCCCTGCCTCCCCCTCCGCCCACACCCCTGCCTCCCCGTCCCAAATCTAGAATTTTCGGCACCGGCTGCTCCTCCGCTGCTACTGCGTTTCTTCTCTAGGTGCTGGTGTGTTTTTCCTCGTTGTTGCTGCTGCTTCGTCCAGCTTTTCCTCTTTTTTTTTGTTTGGATAAATGTATGTATACAAATTTTATTCTATTAAAATGCGTACACACTGTAAAAAAAGGTGTGTATACACTAAAAAAGGGTAAAAAGTGTTTGTATACATTGTGTATGCCCAATAAATTGATTGTATACACCATATTTTTGGGTGTATACAATGGGTATCCTATCGTTTGTATACCACTTGTATTCATTTTTGTGTATACTGGCTATAAAAAGTAAGAGCTAGTAAAAAATAATGGGAGGGACTTAGACTGTCCTGTTTTGGTAATTATCTCATTTAAAAAAGAATGAAATAATTCTTTGAAAATAATTTAATATGAAACTTACCACTTTACCCTAAGATGTTTTATGGTCACATTATATATATGACTAATTTTAAATTACAAGTCTCAAATATATTTTCCTATTTCTAAAACTACCATTCAATTTAAACTAAGACATCTTTTTTGAAACAAAGGTGTTACATGATGTATAAATAAATTGATTGAATTAGTAAATTTGAGTTATTAGTTGGAAAAGAAAAGTTTATGAAGTAACTCCGAAAGTGAATAAGAAAACGTGTTTCATTTATTAATTAAATAGCCAACGTGGCATACACGAAGTAAACGCGAGGTGGGACAGCCTTCATCTCCCTACACGTCTCTTCTTTTACTCTTATCGTTAATGTGGGGCCCGATCTGTTCTTACTAGGCACCCCTCAAATATGGTTAAAATTGTTTTCTTTACCCTTTTACCCCTTTCAGATAATAAAACTGTAAGTCGGAGAAACAAATGTACATATGAAAAGCTTTGGAGGTATAAAATATTAAAATAATATACTCATTGGCTTTTGGAGAGTGCGACCAATTGTCAAGCAGATAAACTTTTTAACTTATGCTTTGGTACTTGTTCCTCACCAATATCTTATAAATCAAATCTCGTAGATATGCTAGTATATTTCTATAGTTTCTGTGTTTTTTATGTGGAATTTTTTTTTAGTAATACTTTTTAAAAATAATGACATCATTTTAAATTTGGTAAAATTTAACTTTCAAATTATTTTTAATAAAATAATTTACAACCACACAATACTTATATTTATTTTAAAACTTCAAAGTTCAAATATATTTCTCTATTTTTTTAAATTTTGTGTCGATTTAAATTATGACACTTGAAACTCCATTATTCTAAAAATTCCCAAATAGAAAGAATTTTATGTTTAATGTTTCCATGGTGGACCTTAGTGATGATAACAATATTCCAAGTATCAATTATGTCTTTGGCAAATCAAATCACATGATATAAAGAGAAAATAGAAATAAATGACCACTATAAGAAAATCAGTTCAAAGAATGAAGGGTAATTTAGTCAGTGAAAAAAGAGGTCGTTTTCAAGAAGTGACCCCCTAACCCTAAAATAGGGACCATTGGTGGCTAAAACCTTTAGTCTATAAATACAACTACTACAAAAAATCATCAACTCCCTTCTCAACCTTTTCTCTTGTTCAAACTAAACCAAACCCCATCAATCATGTCCCTTTCTTCTTACTTCTTCCCATCACTTACTTCTTGCCGGAAAAATAGCCGGAAAACTGGTTTCCGGAGACGTTGTGTAACTATGGTCAAGCAGCAGAAAACAAGATTTTATATACTTAGACGTTGTGTCATCATGCTCTTGTGTTGGCAAAATCATTCTGTGGCTGATTAATCTTGAAAATATTCCAGTACCCTTGTGTATACTTTGTGAAAATATGAGGAAATTTTGGGTTGATCATCTCTCTGCATGGCGTTGAAGATTTTGAAGAGTTGAAAATCCAATAGCCTGAATAATCCAAGAATGAAGAAGAGTTCAAGAAGTGGAAACAGTCCATGTGAATATTCAAAACGGATTAAAAAGAAAAGTGCGTTACATAAATCGAAACGGCAGGATTACTTGTGTATATAATAGTAATCAATTCGCCCTTGGAAGTGAGCCAAGAGGCAAAGTATTAGGAAAAAGAAAAGGGAATTATTTTCTGTCTTTTCTTTGATTGGTCTGTTACTTTCAATGTTCATTGTAATTAATGATTTTGAAGAGGCAATTCTCAGTTGCAGATGTTGTGATACTTTGTCTATTACCAATATTGGAAAAATTTAAGTTCTGTTATCTTTCTTTTAGTTTATTCAATTCAATGATTGGCTATGCGATTCTGAGGATCTATGTATATCAGTATATATGTTGTACTTTTCTGGAATTAGACTTGCTCTGTATGTCCTGCAAAAAGTGGCCTTTTTACTCTTCCCTTGTTCCTTTTCAGTTTCAAGATTCAGCAAAGAAGTTAAATAAGTAACAAAATATATAATTGAAAGGTTTGTAAAGAACAAGTCTTTATTTATTTTACATAGAGTGATTAGAGTATATAATAATGGCAATGGTTTTGCTGATGATATAACTTCATTAAACATTGATGAAAACAAGAAAAACACCTAACTAGATGTGGAAATAAGTTTAAGAAAGTCGCAAAATCTTTTGTTTTTCTGTGGGAAAGATCAAGGATAGAAAGAATAGTCAAATTTTGGAGCAAGTCTTAGTGGAACCAAATATTAGAAAAGGATGAAGACAATAGAAGAGGATATCCTAAACCATCAAATGTTTTACTTTTTAGTTTTAAATACAACTAAACAAATGACCTCCCATTTGCATAATTGGCCAAACCAATAGTCCTACTTTAGAATTCTGCTCAACTAGTGTCATCATTTATTCTGTTTCTACTCAAACATCATATTCAACATTACACTCCAATGAAATGTTTAATGCGTTGAGATGATTCATTACGCACAAAAAGGATAACATAAGTATGGTAGTAGTTGACATATTAAAAAAATGGCAAGGAGTTACTTACCTTCAAACCTCCACATTAAAGAAATTCTGTTTTTTAATGTTGACATATCTTTTCCATAATTGTTGTACTTTTCTACTTTTCGAAAAGTTAACTTCACCAACTTCCGCAATTGAAATCAGATCTCTCACCGCTACGACACAAAATTATTAGCACAAATTTTTTCGAAAATAGTTCTTTTGAAGATATATGTCAAAATTTAGGCTGGACGATCTACCTTTTAAAGTGAAAGTTATGAATTGTCAGTGATTGAAGTTTTTTTAAGAACAATGACAACTTAAAAACATAGATTTTTGCTCTTTCTCCAGGATACATCCCCTAGTTAGTTTAAAACTTAGAAAAAATTATACTCTATGTCATTTTACGAATTTTTATTTACAAATATAGCAATATTTATCATTTTATCAAACATATTAATATTTTTTTTTTACCAAATTATCAAACATAGCAAAAGAAAAGCTATTTTTTTCTCTCTCTTCTCTCTCCCTCCCTCACCTTCCCCACTATTTTTTCCAGCCAATGCACCTCCCCCATTCCTGTTGTCGCTGGTGTTTTTGTTGTGCGCCACTGGTGCTTGTCCACGTAGCTGGACACTGTCTGTACCTACTGTTACGGGGATGTTTTAGGGCGGCGGAGCTTCGGTGACTCTGTCGTCGACCCTTATCACACGTGGTAGCAGATATGGTGATTCTTTTTGTCGTCGGTGCTGCTCATTTCCAGCGCCGATAGATATGAATTCTATCTTTCTTTTTTGTTCTATGATGGTAACGGTGGTGGTTGGAGGCAAAGAAGATGTATGTCATAGGTATTCCTATTGCATGTCCGGGTATGTCACCGGACATACAGTAGGTATGTATAAAATATATATTTGTTTATTCATTGTATATGTTGTGTATGTGCTATGTACGAACATACATACACTGTTAATACACTAACCATACAAAGTATACACAAACATACAATAATTGTATGAGGTGTATGCCTGTTGTACATTGTATCATTACCCATATAATGAAAATACACACAAATCCAAAAGTTCATAACACTATGTCATAAGTTCAGTAGTAGTGATTAGTAGTACACTTGGCCCTATTTTATATAGCTAAACTTAAATAAAAACACTGGCTAACTCTTAAATAGCATCCCTAAGAGTGTCTATTTGTACACTTCACCCGTTCCCTCCACTTTTGTGTCACAAAACAAAAACCCTAAACCCCCAAATTTAATTTTTGGTGAACAAAAAAAGAAGAATCATTTTGAACATAACTTAGGCATGGCAGAATTTGATGAGAGCAAGTATAATGTGGAGCTTAAATTATGGGCACTACGAATTCCTCGTGAACATTGCAAGGCTGCCATGAAATTACTCAATGGGTATCCCCTCATCTCTTTACTTACATTCCCATTATCTTTGCATTTCTTTTTTTATTACAGTGATCTTACTTGCTATGTTTCAATTATATTATGTAACTTGAGATGAGTTTAGAAGTAAGCGGAACTACGATTTGAACTTTATGGGTTCCCAATTCTGGAATAGTGACCTCAACTACTAGTAACTAGTTCTGAATTTAATTTTTATACATATTTAGTAGATTTTTTAACACATATACAGGGTTTGTGCCAAAGTTGCTGGGTTTTGCGAAACCCATACCTGAAATGCTCGCTGCGCCATTGATTCTTCTGTATATAACTTTGTGATAAATCTTTTTATTATGAACATTAATGTTTTTTATTGATGAATATGTCTCATAATTGAAAGTTGGAGTTTCGTAAAAAATAAAATCTTCCGTCCAGCATGTCGCAGAGCAGAGACAAACTTAAAGCTCATATCTTTTTGCTTTTTCTATTTCTTTTTACTCTTTTTGATTAAGGGTTAGTATAGTCATAGAAGTGATCACTCGTTTCCTTGCTATTGTAGGTTCATTCTCGTTTTACCCTTTTATTTCTTGGGATTGTTCATGGGAAGAATCTTTTTTTTTTCCCAGGCATTTACTTGACAAGCCCCGCATAAAGCCTATCACTGAAGATCCAATGGGTGAAACAACTCGTTATATGATTTTATCTGAAAAGATTAAAAATCCAGGTAATTGATGTTTCGTGCGATGTATTTTGTGCCATGAAAGATAGTCTATTAAACCACCTCAGTATTTGTGATGTGAATGAGAATATCTTGCTCCTTGTTATGTATTTTTTAAAAATAGAATTGTTAGCGACATTCATTATAGTAGCAGCATTGTTTGATAAATCTCAGGATGAGCATGCTCAACTTAAAATAATCATCTTTCATGACATGGAAGTCAGAAATTGTATGGATCAATGCATGCCCTTTTCCCCAATCCAAAATGAAAAAATATCAAGCTAAAGATAGTTGAAATGTAAAGAGGAGTAATCTTGATTTTTGATGTTATTTTTGTCATATTGGTGGTTAGATAGGTCGCTGCTTTGCAGTAAATACCTAAAATTTACTGTTACTTCATCTGAATCAGTATGTCATAAGTTGTACGGGACGATCTCTAACTCTTGAAATTTAGGGTCTGGTGTTTTGCTTCAGGGACAAGTCTCTCCTTGTACGAGCCACCCAATCCATTCTCAAAGGAGGGAAAGGTTTCGATACAGAGATTTTATGAAATGTTTAAATTTTTTTAAGCATGCTATTTGACTTGGTCAGTGATTCATCGATTAGACTCTTTTCCCGTCATGTTGCTTGTGTCTCCTGTCTTTTTTTTGTGTACGTCTTGCTTGATAAACTTGGTCTATTGTCATCCTTTAGTGGATGTTTGCAACTCCCAGTTTTATTGGATATTGATGCATATCATCCTGTTTTTCTTCTTGGCTGTAATGGACAGATTTGTCTGAAATTCCAGCTCAAAAGCTTGCTGAACTGAAAGGCCTCTGTCAGACTGAAGTAGTTCCTTATTCACTGATGCTTGGGTATTCATATTGGAGTGCAGGTTACTGTCAACTCCTCTAAAGTAACTTGAAATATAAGTTATACTAACGCTGCCCGTTGCTGATGTTGTTTTCTTTATGCAGCAATACTGCTAATTCTTTGACTTGAATAGCCTGGGTTTCTCAAGACCTATTCACATGCATAACTCCTCTTTTCTTTCTCTCATTTATTGTCTCTCTTCATCTTTCATTTCCTGGAATATTTAACATTTCCGTGGGTGATATTCGTTTGCTCATAATCACGTTGAAACAGATTTTAGAAAAATTTGAGTAGAATAAAAAGGTTGCGAAGCTCAATTGGAACTTGGAAATTCTTTGAATTTAAGTTGCAATTACTTACGCTGCATTTCTTAAAGAAAAAAAAGAGTATCGAGCTGATATTGTCTGAAATTGCTTTTAATGGTTAGTGTAGAGTGAATCTTTTATATTCACTTGTCTGAATCTTCAAATTTTCGAACTAACCTTCTAGGTTTTACCATTCTAGTAGTATGTCAAGCTGTTTCTAGTTGCTAGATTTTTTTAATTTCGTTCTAGGATGCAGGACAATCTTTCAACATTCAATAACATCCCTGAATTTGCTCATTATCAGTTGGAAAGCAAGCAGTAAATGGAAACTGTACGGTTAACATCCCAGCTTATGTTCATATGCACAAATGTAGTATATATGTACCTTTACATGAAATGATGTTTTTGGTGTCTATTCTATTTTCACGTGCATCAATGTCATCCTTAGCAGCTTCCACTTTAATGCTTTTCAACTTTGTTTGTTGGAACACAGCTAATTTGATCAGGATGTTAAACGGTTTATAGAATACAGTGATTGTAAACTGTTCTGCACTTCTGTATTCTTCAAATTTCAGCGTTTGAGATTCTTTGATTTGTTGGTCTATTTTAACTACTTACTACCTTTGCACTGGCCTGTTGCTGCAGACCATATACTGAAGCAGATTCTGCCCCCTGGCGTTGAAATACCCTCCTCATTCGAGACAATAGTTAAGTACTTTATGATGCACCGTTCTCCTCCTTGTCTTTTTTTTTTTTTTTGTCCTTTTTTCGTATCCCTTAGTTGGGGAGAATTTTGGGTTGTCTATCTATCCTTTTAATTGTTCTCGTTCAGATTCAGCTCCCTGTTTAACCGTAATTTCGTTTATTAGGTTAAGTCACAATTAAATTTATAAAGCGGAGTCACGATCAATAATCAAGATTAAATGCCGTGTTCAGGCCGTATAGACTTGATCAAACTTCCTTCCTCGTACTCTTTATGATATTTAAGCAGCGGAACAATAAATGAGATCACTTGATTATGAGTAGTAGTAGTAAGTATTGACAGAAGGTAAAGAATCGGGTATTAATTAATAGTTGGAATACAGATGTATGTTCAGAGAAAAATTAGATACAATGCTTGTGACTTAAATTACAATATATAGATAACTAAGCGTCCGTTCACGAGCAGTTGTAACTCCTTAATCGAGCAGTTACGTTGCTTAAGGATAAGACTTCTATTTTGAATTGGCTTGATGACGAGTTGCGACTATTCTGGCCGTGGTGACTGTTCATCTGTCCGTTATAGTTGTCCATCTTCGATTCTATCCGTTGCCTTTATGCCCATTCATAGCCACGCGTCGTCTATACGTCGTCCTACGTGGATGCTTAGTCACCAACTTTGGTGACGACGGATTTAACCCAATACAGATAGTCCCCGCACTACTCGGACAGAGAATCTGGTCGAGGAGTGGAAAACGAATTTTGAGCGGGAAAGAACTCTTTTGAATTTTCCTCAAGTAACACATTTGAGTCCTTGTAGTCATATTTGGATGCTGCCCGTTGAACTCCTCAAGGGCTTTCGATTGATTGACATTCTGTCAGTATAAACATTAAATGCTCCGCTAAAGACAAAACGTGCAAGTTGTCAATTTCGCTCCACTTTTTACTGAAAAAGTGACTGTCGCGTGTTTCGAGACTGCAGGAGTGATGATTGAACTGCGCCTACTCACGTCTTGCACGTCCCAAAGCAAAAACCGCCATTTCGATTTTTATTCTTTTAACGGCTGGATTTATTTACCTCTTGCGCGGATGCTTGCCACGTGTAGGGGCGGGTCGGGTTTTGCTAACCCTATAAATATGATTTCTACCAGCTTGAAACCTTTTTACTTCATTCCAAATTTCATCCAAACCTTCAAAGCTTCAAAACACCTTTCTAAAAATCTCTAAAACGCAAAAAATTCTTCCAATCTTCTAGTCCAAATGTCTCTAAAAGCCAAGAAAAGTTTGAATATGGATGCTGCGGCTAGTAGTTCTTCAGCAGCAGGTGGTCAATCCACGAGTTCCCCAACTTCGGTTGCTGATGTGATTCCGAAACTTTGGGGAAGCCTTGAAAATGATTGTTCAATCAGCTCGTTCAGTCACTATAGCAACATAAGGTCGTGGCCTTCAAGCCGGTTTAAGAGTTCAATTACTCCTGACCTTTTGCCTAGGGTTAGGGCAGATTGTGGCTGGGACGATGATGTTATAATTTCTTGCCCCTATCCAACGGAGAATATTACTTCTGCGAGAACTGGATGGACAGCCATATCTACGTATCCATTCACGATAGGTTGTACGCTCCCGTTGCATCCTGTTATAGAGGATATTTGTAAATACTATCTTATCTGCCCGGGGCAGCATTTATAGAATTATTTCCCTGCTACAATGGTTTGCCAATGAGACTGGGCAGGACTTTGAATTTAAGCATTTTGTCTCTTTATATAGCCTTCAGGTTGCGAGAGATGGATATATTAATGCCTGTATGAGAGGAAGAAAAGCTCTAGTGAGCAAATCTGAAGATACAGGGGATAGGAGTTGGATGCATATGTATGTTTATGTGCAGTCTAAATTCCTCACACGTGGCTGCAAACCTAATCTCCGCGAGGTGTGGAACAAAACTCGTAAGTCTCCGAGTCTTTGTATTGAATACTCTTTGAGTTACGTATTTGCACCCTCTAATTTTTACTCTTTATTGGTTAGCTGACAAGATTCCTTACGACGGTATGATTTCCGAGGAGGAACTGTCCGCTTGGGTTGAACCTATTTTGGCAGATTTCACTCACGAGCAGAGGCTGTGGCCTTACTATGCTTCTTTAAAAAATTTATCGAACCCTAGCACCCATGGTAAGCTGATTACCTAAATTCCTGCTAATTTACGCAGAACTCATCATGGTATTAATATGACTTTATTCTCAGGTTTAGGTGCTGGTGGTAGTTATTTTCCTGCTCCTCCTTCTGTGGAGGTGACCGTTGACCCCGTGGATGAGATCAACGAGGAGGCAGCTGCCATTCTCCAAACTGCTGCAGCTATCAAGGCCAGGGAGGGTGGTGAGGAGGTCCTCGCGAATTTGAAGAGAAAGAAATCTGACTCTGAAAAGAGTAAACCCAAGAAGAAAACGAGGACAGCCCGTAAGACTCCTCAGCTCTCTGAAAAAACAGTTGAAACCAATGTTGCTGCTGCCGATACGCCCAAGGCTGGGCAAGAGAGTGTTAAAAGCTCGGCGGCTGCCCCTGAATCTGCTGAGCCTATGATAGTTGACATTTCAGATTCAGAGGCTCCCGATGTGAGCTTGACTCAGAGGAAGAGGGCATCTCTTCGGGGTGATAAGAGGAAGGATGTAGAGACTTCTTCTTACGCTTTTGAGGAGAATCCCCGAGTTGGTGATGAAGAAGGAAATAGATCTGGGGAAGTAGGGGAAGAAAGAATGCATGAAGGTTTTGCCTTCTTCCCCGAGGACCCAAAGCCAGATGAGCCTGAACGGGTTGGTGGTCAACAGGGTGAGCCTGAGCAAGTCAGCCACAGGCGACCTGGCAAAGAGCCGATGAGAGAGGAGGATGAGGAGAAAGATGAGAAGGTTGATGAGCGGAGGAAGACTGAGGGGGAGGCTGAACCTCAGATCTTTCACTACAAGGACATGATGAACTTAGCTGGTGATGGGATGGCGCCAGTTTATCTGCAAGAGTGCGACACTCTGGACCCTGATGAAACAGGTGACATCGAGATCTCTCGCACAAAGCTTACTAGGCGAGTATCTTTAGGAGGAAGGATTGGGGCGTACTCCGTTAAGGGTATTCGTCACAAATTTGGTCCCCAATATCCTTCTGAACAAGCGAGGGAGCCCAGGCCGTGTATGAGGGAGTGTGACTTCACCATTCCCCCGGACACAGATTTTCTGACGGAGCCTGGCCACTTGGTTAAAGTGATGTCCAACCTGATCGGTCCTCGCGAGGAGTGGAATATGCGCAGCATGAGCGACGAGCAGCTAGCTTACGCAATCGCTGAAGATACTGCTCGGGTAATGTTTCCCTCGTTACTCCTCTATTTTTATTAAGACCTTAGTTCTGATTACCTGCGTATTTTCACTTGTTGCCAGGCAAGTATGATGGCTGCCGAGATCATGTTCCGTTCTAGGTTGAACAATCAGGAACAAGTCCTTGGCTTAAAGAAAGATCTTTTGAAGGCTCTCCAGGACAAGCAGGCCTTAGAAGAGGAAAACAAGCTCTGATCGGGGAGAAGCGGGTCCTGGAAGGGAGGCATGGCTTCTTTGAGGATAAAATAGACAGGTTGAAGAAATCCAACACTGAGGCTAATGACAAGATAAACACCCTCCTCGAGGAGAAGGACCGTCTTTTGGATGAGAAAGAAAGGTTTGCACTATCCCTTGAAGATCTGAAAGCCAGGATGGATGAACAAGGTAGCCAGATTTCTCAACTTGCCCATGAGCTTAATGTGAAAGAAGTTACTTTGGAAGGCATCCGTAACGCTTCCGACCTGATGTTGAGAAATATGAACAAAGCTGAAGCTGAATCTCAGGCTGCTCGAGGAGAACTACAAGAAGCCAAGAATCGGGCTGAGGAATCTGCGAGGATCCAAGAGCTATTGACGATGGAATTGGCGAATTTGAGGGATCGTTATACGATCGACTCCAAATTGGAAGCTCTCGAAGCCAAGAAGAAGTTGCTCATCCAAATGCAGCGTGGCCAAGTTAATGTCGACTTAGTCCTCGATCAGACCATAGCGACTATCATCAATGTCAAGCAGGCCTTGGGCATGGAAGTAGGAGCCGACGATGATGATGATGAAGAGGATGATGAAGACAATTGGGTGGGGATCCGACTGATGGAGCTAGTGCATCAGGTCGAGAACCTGGCCAAAATGATGACTGACGCCTTATCTAGTCCTTCTTATAAATTTACCGGATGTTGTTAACTTTGAATATTGCTAACTCGTGAACGAATGTATATTTTGACTGTTTTTTTTTTGTTTGACTGGCGAGGCTTGATGACCATTTTTGGTCTCAAGTCTTGCTTATATGAATGATGTTGATATTTGTTGTTTAATGAGGTTTTCAGAAGTCAGAATTATGTTTCAAATCCTAGTGTCTGAGTTCCCTTTTTGGTGTTAATCTGCGCAGATGTTTGAAATAAAATTTGATCATAACCAGGTTAAGTTGCCCTTAGTTAAGATGAATGAAATCAGGCCTCTTGGGCTGGACGAAACCAGGCCGTTTAGGTTGACTGAAATCTGGCCGTATAAGATGGCCTTGCGATAAACTTTGCTTATCATATTTGACAATTGAAAGTTTCCGCAGAAAATTTTTTTTTTTTTGTTAAGGTGGAGGTTTTACCCTGTTATTTCTATTGAAAAGAATAGGTAACCCAATGACCAAAACACAAGATTGTTTTGTCGTAAAGTTATTCTTAGATGGGCATTTTGGTTGCGCCGCATGGCTTGGGTGGCTGGTATAGTTGATCAAATTTGACTGCTATAGCACCCATGACGGGTGTGTTTGTGAATTCATGACAATCACCAAAGCTCATGACAAGCACACCATCGCTGGTGGCTGTATCAAGATACCAAAACACAAGATTGTTTGGTCGTAAAGTTATAGAATTTGGGCGAATACTGGCCGCAAATGTAAAAATAACGTAGCACAAGTAAAATAGTTCTATTGAACTTACTTGATTCTGCTTAGTCGTGGACTTGGTGAATGATCATGACCTTGCTCTGCTCGAAGATCACTCATATTAGCCTGGACTTTGGCCTACTGGGCCCCTCGCCACCCCCCTGTTTTTATGTTGAAATTTCGTAATTTCAGACATAAAAAGACAATGGGTGAAACGCTGAATCAAGGAACACATATAACCAAAAGAGGAGTGTGTCCGTTGTGGGATTTGAACCCACAGCCGCGAAGCACGAGGACTTCGAGCTCTACCAGTTGAGCTAAACGGATCTGGCCTTTTGAAGACTGTTAGTACCATTTAGACAAAGATAAGAAAACAGAATAACTTAAAAGAAAACAATAACAAGTAAGCAACAGAGAATGGACAGAAACACTAACCCACGTACTACTTAGAAGTAGTACCTCTTTAGGTGAATCACGTTCCAACTGCTAGGTAGAAGCGATCCATCTGGTCGTGCCAAACGATATGAACCCTTACCAACGGATGCAACCACCTTGTAGGGACCTTCCCAGTTTGGACCAAGTTTGCCGACGTTCGCTTCTTGCGTATTCGGGGAGACTTTACGCAATACAAAGTCCCCGACTTCAAAGTTACGCAGCCTAAGTCCCCGATTATAATATTGTTCTATCCTTTCTTTCTGAGCTACTACTCGTATAAGTGCTAATTCTCTACGTTCCTCTAGAAAATCCAATTCCTCGGAGAGGTTGACTGAATTAGATTCTTCAGTTGCATGAGCATATCGTAGACTTGGCTCGCCGATTTCGACTGGAATCAATGCATCAGAACCATACACTAAGGAATAAGGCGTCTCCCCGGTGCTCATTTTTGTGGTTGTTCTATATGCCCAAAGAACCCCGGGGAGTTCTTCCACCCAGCACCCTTTGGCCTGCTCGAGACGTTTTTTGAGAGAATCCACTATTATCTTGTTGGTCGATTCTGTCTGCCCGTTTGCCACTGGGTGATATGGGGAAGAAGTGATCCTTTTGATATGCAGATCCTCAAGGAACTTTGTGACCCTCTGACCAACGAATTGAGGGCCATTATCCATGACAATCTCTTTGGGTGCTCCGAAGCGACAAATGACATAACGCCAAAGGAAATCAACTACTTCCGTTTGACGTATCTTTGAATATGCTGCAGCTTCAACCCACTTTGTAAAATAATCAGTAATAATTAACAAGAAACGTAGTGGGTAGTGGCCCAACGATATCCATTCCCCATTTCATAAACGGCCACGGGGAGATGATTGAATGCAAGGGTTCTGCTGGTTGATGGAGGAGATGTGCAAACCTTTGGCACTTGTCACATTTCTTGACAAACTCGTTAGTATCTTTTTTCATTTTGTCCCAATAATAGCCTGCTCGTATAAGCTTTCGTGCAAGCGCCTTGCCTCCCAAGTGATTTCCACAGCAACCTTCGTGAACTTCCCTCATCACATACTCAGTTTGGCTGGGACCTAGATACTTGGCGAGTGGGCCTGCAAAAGTCTTACGATAAAGGATACCATCTATAATTGTATACCTGGCAGCTTTTATCTTCAGTTTTCGAGCAGCCTTAACGTCTGATGGTAGGGTTCCATGTAGTATATAATTGATTATCTCATTCCTCCAATCCCAAGTCAGACTGGTCGTGTTGACCTCCATTGCATCTTTATCGATTGTTGTACATAGAAGATGAGCCACGGCCACTGAACCTGTTGCTCCAATCTCTGCAACTGAATCCAAATTTGCCAAGGCATCAGCCTCGTGATTCTCTTCTCGTGAAATCTGTATGGCTTCCCAATTGTCGAATTGTGCTAGCAAACCAGTGACTCGGGCAAGATACCTCTGCATACGAGACTCCCTTGCTACGAAGCCACCAGTTATTTGATTGATAACCAGGGCAGAGTCACTCTTACGGTGAATTCTGTCTGCTCCATAATCTCGAGCCAATTTTAATCCTGCAATTACGGCCTCATACTCGGCCTCATTATTTGTAATAAAGGGACATTTTATGGCCTGTCTAATGGTCTCCCCCGAGGGGTGGTAAGAACTAAACCTAATCCTGACCCGTTTACACTCGAGGACCCGTCAGTGTGTAAGGTCCATGTCCCCGACTCCGATCCGGCGAAAAGAACCGCCTCACGTTGAGCATCAGGGTACATAGTAGCACTAAAATCTGCAATAAAATCTGCTAGAGCCTGAGATTTTATGGCTACCCGGGGTTGATAAGATATATCAAACTCACTTAATTCTACTGCCCATTTTACTAACCTGCCCGAGAATTCAGGTTTGTGCAAGATATTGCGTAAGGGGAAGGTAGTAACTACAGCTATTGAGTGACTTTGAAAATAAGGTCTTAATTTACGGGCAGCAATTACCAAGGCTAGTGCTAATTTCTCCAAAGGTTGGTAGCGAGTTTCAGTATCTAATAAGGATTTGCTAATGTAATAAATTGGAAGTTGCTTACCTTTGTCTTCTCGAACCAGAACTGCACTTACCGCAGACTCAGACACGGCCAAGTAAAGTAATAGTTGTTCACCTGGTTGGGGCGTTGAAAGTAAAGGCGGGTTTGACAGGTATCGCTTCAAATCCTCAAGTGCTTGCTGACATTCAGGGGTCCAATCGAACTCCTTGTTCTGTTTCAGCACGTCGAAGAAGCTTTTGCATCGATCAGATGAGCGAGAAATGAATCTCCTTAGCGCTGCTACTCTCCCGGTTAGCCGCATTACATCTTTTCTGTTATGAAGTACGTCGGGGATGGCTTCTATTGCTTTTATCTGGGCGGGGTTTACCTCGATCCCTCGCTGGGAAACGATGAAACCAAGAAATTTCCCTGAACCTACTCCAAATGCGCATTTCTCCGGGTTGAGTTTCATGTTGTATTGATCAAGGATTCGAAAGGCCTCCTTCAAATGTGCTAAGTGATCTTCTGCCCGTTTGGACTTGATCAGCATGTCGTCGATGTAGACCTCCATGGTTTTGCCAATGTGGTCGTGAAACATCCGGTTGACTAATCGTTGGTAAGTCGCACCTGCATTTTTAAGTCCGAAAGGCATTACTTTATAGCAATACGTACCTCGGCAAGTAATGAAGGAAGTTTTCTCCTGGTCGTCGGGATCCATTAAGATTTGGTTATAGCCTGAATATGCATCAAGGAATGTAAGTACTTCGTGCCCGGCCGTCGCATCGATTAGTTGGTCAATCTGAGGTAGTGGATAAGAATCTTTCGGGCAGGCTTTGTTCAGATCAGTGAAGTCGACGCAGACCCAACACTTGCCATTTTTCTTTGCCACTACGACCACATTGGCCAGCCAATCTGGATACTTGACTTCTCGGACGGAGCCAATCTTGAGCAAGCGGTCAACTTCGTCATTTATGATCTGGTTCCTGAATGCTCCTTGTTGGCGTTTCTTTTGCTTTACCGGGCGATGGTACGGATCCACGTTCAACTTATGAGAAATAATCTCCGGGGAGATTCCAGTCATATCTGCATGTGACCACGCAAAGGTGGTGTGTTGCTCCTTGAGGAAGTGCAAGATATCTTTGCGTAAGTCTTTGTTTAACTCTGCTCCCAAATATACTTTTCTTTCAGGCATGTTATCGAAAAGTCCTTCTGGTTCTAAAGCTTCAATAGTTGGCGCGTACTCTTCCCGTGCATCCAACTTTGATATGAATTCCGGGACTTGGTAGTCTGATGCTTCATTGTTTGACTCTGATCCCGGGTTCTTTAATTGCTATTTTGCCTCCTCGGGGAGCTTGACTGCAACTGAGTAGCAATCTCTAGCGCAACGCTGCTCTCCCCGAACTTCCCGTATTCCCCACTCTGAAGGGAATTTCATTACTTGATGATATGTTGACGGGACTGCTTGCATATCGTGTATCCATGGCCTCCCAAGGATTATGTTGTAAGCCATATCCCCATCAACGACATGAAACGTCGTTCGTCTCATAACGCCTTCAACCAGGGTCGTCAAAGTAATTTCTCCTAACGTCTTCTCGCTGGAATTGTTAAATCCTGAGAGAACACGAGAAATTGGTATAATCTCATTGTATAGTTTCAACTCCTGCACGAGAAATTGGTATAATCTCATTGTATAGTTTCAACTCCTGCTTGTCCTGAAGAGCCTTCAAAAGATCTTTCTTTAAGCCAAGGACTTGTTCCTGATTGTTCAACCTAGAACGGAACATGATCTCGGCAGCCATCATACTTGCCTGGCAACAAGTGAAAATACGCAGGTAATCAGAACTAAGGTCTTAATAAAAGTAGAGGAGTAACGAGGGAAACATTACCCGAGCAGTATCTTCAGCGATTGCGTAAGCTAGCTGCTCGTCGCTCATGCTGCGCATATTCCACTCCTCGCGAGGACCGATCAGGTTGGACATCACTTTAACCAAGTGGCCAGGCTCCGTCAAAAAATCTGTGTCCGGGGGAATGGTGAAGTCACACTCCCTCATACACGGCCTGGGCTCCCTCGCTTGTTCAGAAGGATATTGGGGACCAAATTTGTGACGAATACCCTTAACGGAGTACGCCCCAATCCTTCCTCCTAAAGATACTCGCCTAGTAAGCTTTGTGCGAGAGATCTCGATGTCACCTGTTTCATCAGGGTCCAGAGTGTCGCACTCTTGCAGATAAACTGGCGCCATCCCATCACCAGCTAAGTTCATCATGTCCTTGTAGTGAAAGATCTGAGGTTCAGCCTCCCCCTCAGTCTTCCTCCGCTCATCAACCTTCTCATCTTTCTCCTCATCCTCCTCTCTCATCGGCTCTTTGCCAGGTCGCCTGTGGCTGACTTGCTCAGGCTCACCCTGTTGACCACCAACCCGTTCAGGCTCATCTGGCTTTGGGTCCTCGGGGAAGAAGGCAAAACCTTCATGCATTCTTTCTTCCCCTACTTCCCCAGATCTATTTCCTTCTTCATCACCAACTCGGGGATTCTCCTCAAAAGCGTAAGAAGAAGTCTCTACATCCTTCCTCTTATCACCCCGAAGAGATGCCCTCTTCCTCTGAGTCAAGCTCACATCGGGAGCCTCTGAATCTGAAATGTCAACTATCATAGGCTCAGCAGATTCAGGGGCAGCCGCCGAGCTTTTAACACTCTCTTGCCCAGCCTTGGGCGTATCAGCAGCAGCAACATTGGTTTCAACTGTTTTTTCAGAGGGCTGAGGAGTCTTACGGGCTGTCCTCGTTTTCTTCTTGGGTTTACTCTTTTCAGAGTCAGATTTCTTTCTCTTCAAATTCGCGAGGACCTCCTCACCACCCTCCCTGGCCTTGATAGCTGCAGCAGTTTGGAGAATGGCAGCTGCCTCCTCGTTGATCTCAGCCACGGGGTCAACGGTCACCTCCACAGAAGGAGGAGCAGGAAAATAACTACCACCAGCACCTAAACCTGAGAATAAAGTCATATTAATACCATGATGAGTTCTGCGTAAATTAGCAGGAATTTGGGTAATCAGCTTACCATGGGTGCTAGGGTTCGATAAATTTTTTAAAGAAGCATAGTAAGGCCACTGCCTCTGCTCGTGAGTGAAATCTGCCAAAATAGGTTCAACCCAAGCGGACAGTTCCTCCTCGGAAATCATACCGTCGTAAGGAATCTTGTCAGCTAACCAATAAAGAGTAAAAATTAGAGGGTGCAAATACGTAACTCAAAGAGTATTCAATACAAAGACTCGGGGACTTACGAGTTTTGTTCCACACCTCGCGGAGATTAGTTTTGCAGCCACGTGTGAGGAATTTAGACTGCACATAAACATACCTATGCATCCAACCCCTATCCCCTGTATCTTCAGATTTGCTCACTAGAGCTTTTCTTCCTCTCATACAGGTATTAATATATCCATCTCTCGCAACCTGAAGGCTATATAAAGAGACAAAATGCTTAAATTCAAAGTCCTGCCCAGTCTCATTGGCAAACCATTGTAGCAGGGAAATAATTCTATAAATGCTGCCCCGGGCAGATAAGATAGTATTTACAAATATCCTCTATAACAGGATGCAACGGGAGCGTACAACCTATCGTGAATGGATACGTAGATATGGCTGTCCATCCAGTTCTCGCAGAAGTAATATTCTCCGTTGGATAGGGGCAAGAAACTATAACATCATCGTCCCAGCCACAATCTGCCCTAACCCTAGGCAAAAGGTCAGGAGTAATTGAACTCTTAAACCGGCTTGAAGGCCACGACCTTATGTTGCTATAGTGACTGAACGAGCTGATTGAACAATCATTTTCAAGGCTTCCCCAAAGTTTCGGAATCACATCAGCAACCGAAGTTGGGAACTCGTGGATTGACCACCTGCTGCTGAAGAACTACTAGCCGCAGCATCCATATTCAAACTTTTCTTGGCTTTTGGAGACATTTGGACTAGAAGATTGGAAGAATTTTTTGCGTTTTAGAGATTTTTAGAAAGGTGTTTTGAAGCTTTGAAGGTTTGGATGAAATTTGGAATGAAGTAAAAAGGTTTCAAGCTGGTAGAAATCATATTTATAGGGTTAGCAAAACCCGACCCGCCCCTACACGTGGCAAGCATCCGCGCAAGAGGTAAATAAATCCAGCCGTTAAAAGAATAAAAATCGAAATGGCGGTTTTTGCTTTGGGACGTGCAAGACGTGAGTAGGCGCAGTTCAATCATCACTCCTGCAGTCTCGAAACACGCGACAGTCACTTTTTCAGTAAAAAGTGGAGCGAAATTGACAACTTGCACGTTTTGTCTTTAGCGGAGCATTTAATGCTTATACTGACAGAATGTCAATCAATCGAAAGCCCTTGAGGAGTTCAACGGGCAGCATCCAAATATGACTACAAGGACTCAAATGTGTTACTTGAGGAAAATTCAAAAGAGTTCTTTCCCGCTCAAAATTCGTTTTCCACTCCTCGACCAGATTCTCTGTCCGAGTAGTGCGGGGACTATCTGTATTGGGTTAAATCCGTCGTCACCAAAGTTGGTGACTAAGCATCCACGTAGGACGACGTATAGACGACGCGTGGCTATGAATGGGCATAAAGGCAACGGATAGAATCGAAGATGGACAACTATAACGGACAGATGAACAGTCACCACGGCCAGAATAGTCGCAACTCGTCATCAAGCCAATTCAAAATAGAAGTCTTATCCTTAAGCAACGTAACTGCTCGATTAAGGAGTTACAACTGCTCGTGAACGGACGCTTAGTTATCTATATATTGTAATTTAAGCCACAAGCATTGTATCTAATTTTTCTCTGAACATACATCTGTATTCCAACTATTAATTAATACCCGATTCTTTACCTTCTGTCAATACTTACTACTACTACTCATAATCAAGTGATCTCATTTATTGTTCCGCTGCTTAAATATCATAAAGAGTTCGAGGAAGGAAGTTTGATCAAGTCTATACGGCCTGAACACGGTTCCTTTTATTTAAATCTTCATTTATTACATCGCATTAATTGTGTCTTTATTTCTTTACATTTACTATAATCATTTATATCATTTACTATATCGTTTATTAGGTTAAGTCACAATTAAATTTATAAAGCGGAGTCACGATCAATAATCAAGATTAAATGCCTAATGTGAAAAGATATAAATGACTATAGTAAATGTAAAGAAATAAAGACACAATTAATGCGATGTAATAAATGAAGATTTAAATAAAAGGAACCGTGTTCAGGCCGTGTAGACTTGATCAAACTTCCTTCCTCGTACTCTTTATAATATCAAACTCTTCCACTCGTAATGTTATCACTAAAGCGTCCACATGAGGAAATTGCAAGCCATCTGCATCTGTTTCTTCAAAAGTTATTGTATCCTCAAGTCGTGGTCGTTTGGTCTTTGTAATAGATACTTTGGCGTATTTCTTTGCTGTGTATGTGACTGCATCAACCTCAATACCACCAGAGATGACGTTGACTGTCATTTTTGGAGATGATGCTCGGGGAGGTTCTGATTTATTTTGCTGGGCCTTTGCGTGAGTTTGTTTTCCTTTTTCTGTCAAGTACTCCTTGAGATAGCCCTGTTTCAATAAGTTAGCGACCTCGTACCTTAGAGCCTTGCAGTCATCCGTTGTGTGGCCGTGATCGCGATGGAATTCGCACCACAAGTTTTTGTTGCGCTTGCTGGGGTCACCCTTCATATCCTTAGGCCATTTGACCTTTTCGCTCATCCCCTCAAGCACTGCTACAAGTTCAACTGCTCCGATATTGAAAACGGGCAGGGCTGGAAGTCCACTAGAAGTTGAAGCGGAATCATTGCCCCTTGCGAGGCCTTTGTTGTTACGACCGCGTCCATTTGAGTTGTTACGCGACCGATTGGGATATGGCTCGTGCCGTGCGTCTGGTTTATCTGTCTCGATCTTCCCCCAGCGCCATTGGTGCGAGTTTGGCTCCGTCCCCGGGCGCCTGTGCCAATCAATTTATCTTCGTCTATACGTACCTTTGAATTATAACGATTGTAGACATCCGACCAGTTTGCTGCAGGATATTCTCGCAGGGATTCATACAATCGTCTGGTCGCTTCAGAACTTTTGACGTCCAAGCTGTTAGTGAATGCAATAGCCGCCCATCGATCTGGAACTTTGGGTAGCAACATACGTTCACGCTGAAAGCGATCCACATACTTCCGGAGAGACTCCCCGGGCAGTTGCTTGATTTCAAAGATGTCTTCAACTCTTGTTTCTGTTTTCTGAGCGCCTGTGTGTGCTTTGACAAATAACTCCGCCATCTCGGCAAAAGATCTTATTAAATTTGGTGGCAGCATTGAATATCATCGTAGAGCGCCATCTGCCAGGGTTTCTACGAACTTCTTCAATTGTACTGACTCGATCTCCTCGTCGGTGAGATCGCTCGCCTTTATGAAATTGCTAAACATCATCAAGTGGTCGTTGGGGTCAGTTGTTCCCCGGTATCTTGGTATGTTTGGCATTTTGAATGTTTTGGGTATTGCCTTTGGTGCTGCTTCTTTCTTCCAAGGCCTTTGAGTATACCGTTGAACGTCAACTTTCTTCAAAGTGGATGGTGCGCCAGGGATATGATCAATCCTCTCATGAAGAGAGCGCTGTAGGGCCTCCTTGCTCTCTTTGAACTGCCTGGTGAGGGCTTCCATGACCTCGCTCATTTCCGTTGGCACCGCTGATCCTGCATTCTGATTTTCAGCGCGTCTCGAGGCATGGGACGGTGAAGCATCCCTTGGACGTCCAATGGGTGGATTTCCTGCGTTTGGCAGGGTTTGTCCTCGTAGGCCGTCGATAGCTTCCCGTATTTGCCTGTTGACTTCAGCCTGTTGCCGTATGAATTCAAGGACAGCGTTTTGAGAATTCCTCGAATTCCCAGGACCATTGGGTCTTCTAGGTCCTCCAGGCCCTTGATCGAAGTTTCCTCGGCCAGGAGGGCGGCTATTTCTACTACCCTGCTGGCTGTGCTCGTTTTCCTGTTCTGCTGGGAGCACGTTCTCGTCCTCTGCAATGGGGATTACGTCGTCGTCTGCAGGAATAACATCTTGCTGCTCGTCCCCGGTCGGATTCAAGTCTATTTGCTCCGCAGCATTAAGGTCTTGTTGCCCGTCAATGGGAGCGCTGTTGTGTGAGTTGTTATCTGCCATTTTGACAAAAAGAAAACGAGGAGAGCCAACGAGCAAGAAGAAAACGAATAAAGAATAAAATACGATAAGCAATTAACCTACGAAAGTTATTGACCGGCTCCCACTGTGGTCGCCAAATTGTTTAACCGTAATTTCGTTTATTAGGTTAAGTCACAATTAAATTTATAAAGCGGAGTCACGATCAATAATCAAGATTAAATGCCGTGTTCAAGCCGTATAGACTTGATCAAACTTCCTTCCTCGTACTCTTTATGATATTTAAGCAGCGGAACAATAAATGAGATCACTTGATTATTAGTAGTAGTAGTAAGTATTGACAGAAGGTAAAGAATCGGGTATTAATTAATAGTTGGAATACAGATGTATGTTCAGAGAAAAATTAGATACAATGCTTGTGACTTAAATTACAATATATAGATAACTAAGCGTCCGTTCACGAGCAGTTGTAACTCCTTAATCGAGCAGTTACGTTGCTTAAGGATAAGACTTCTATTTTGAATTGGCTTGATGACGAGTTGCGACTATTCTGGCCGTGGTGACTGTTCATCTGTCCGTTATAGTTGTCCATCTTCGATTCTATCCGTTGCCTTTATGCCCATTCATAGCCACGCGTCGTCTATACGTCGTCCTACGTGGATGCTTAGTCACCAACTTTGGTGACGACGGATTTAACCCAATACACTCCCCTGTTTTTATTTAGAGTCGAAGCTTACAATACTCAGACTTTCCAACTGAGATCCCTGATTAATTGGCCTTTGTTGATATTGTGCAGGTCACATTGCTCATTTGAATATAGGTGATGAGCTTCTTCCATACAAGGAGGTCATTGCAAAAGTTATCTATGATGTATGTCTGTTCAAATAAAGCCTAGGATGCACACATTTTTATTTAGCTATTTTCATGAATCATGAGAATGGAGTTTTCTTGCAGAAATAGTCTCTGCGATGTGAATCCTTTACTGCACTGCAATGTAAATATTTAGTTGCACGCTGTTCTCCTTGATATTATAATTTCATATATTCTTCATCTCATTTATTTGTCCGTAAGTTGATAAGATTAAAAGTACTAATCTTTCCACTTTCACTGGATTTAAGGATTATTTTTCAAGTTGCATGCAAATTTGCTGCGTTGCACTTGATTTACCTAACCTGTATCAGTTCCGAGATGCCACATTTTATCCCCTTTACTTTAAGACCAGTGTTTCATATCTGAATGCTGTGAGTTGTGTGACTGTAGCTTTCTTTTACTGAGTCTGTGAGAGCACATACTTCCCTGTCTTTGATGTCCAAGTCGTAGATGTTTATCTTAGTTTGATAATTTATATATTTGTTATCTTTCAGAAAAACTATCCCAGAATCCGGACAATTCTAAATAAAGTTGGAACAATTACCAATGAATTTCGTGTGCCAAAATTTGAGATATTGGCCGGGACAGATGATATGGTTACAGAGGTGAAGCAATATGGAGCAACTTTCAAGCTTGATTATGGTTTAGTCTATTGGAATTCTAGATTGGAACATGAACACATTAGGCTAGTCTCAAAGTTCCATGCAGGAGAGACTATATGTGATATGTTTGCTGGTATTGGTCCTTTTGCAATTCCAGCAGCTCAGAAAGGATGCACAGTGTATGCGAATGACTTGAATCCAGATAGCATTCGTTATCTAAAAGTTAACGCAGAAATCAACAAGGTTGATGATCTAGTTATCCCATATAATATGGATGCAAGGAAATTTATCTATCAACTCATGTGCGAACCTTCCACTGAAAGCAATGTAGAAAATGGGATTCTTTCTCTGGAATCATCTGGGATGCCCAGTGGGCATGCACACGGGGAGACACTGTCTAAAGAAAAAAGTATGTGAGTATTCTGTATATGGCTTGTCTTATCGACAAAGCAATTCATTCATTAACCCTAATTTCCCCTGCAGATGGTGTCGCGGAAGTACCTGAAAAGACTTCATCCGAGTTAGGGAGTTCTCACGACGACTCTATGAAGGTAGACCCAAATGTATGTTCTGTGAAAAGACGTTCCGAGAGTTCTGAAGAAGCTGGAGCAGGTAAGAAATTATAAATATTATAATGCACTTGGTCACACTTGAATACTTGATGGGACAATCTGTTTGTAGTTAAGTTTTCTGTTTATTTTTGCTTGAATGCTCAATCCTGATCTCCACGAGCACCATGCTTTGGAATGCTTTAATCGCATATAACTAAATTCATTTGTGGATTAGAGGGGGAAGATGGAACTGCTCCTCATGCTGGTGTTTGTTTACCTGGTAAGAAGAAAAGAGGACCAAATAAGAGAATGAAAGGCTCCACGTCATTGAACAAGAAGCCTTGGGAGCACGTAGATCATGTGATTATGAACCTACCAGCCTCTGCACTAGAATTTCTTGGTAAATGTGCTATACTGCTATATTTATTTCCCTCTCTAAAAATGCATATCTGTTAATTGATGTCGGAAAGCATATTCTGGTTGTGAGCTATCCTTGTGCAAAGTTTATTGTATACTCTGTGTCTAATACACGCAAAGTATTGCTGAAAAGTTTTAAGTGTGCCGATCCTTGTTCTAAAGTTCCATAGGGACATCAAAGATCATTTTATTTGCGCCGGGGAGGGGGTTTATAATTTGATTGTATTCCTTTTACATTGTATACCAACACTCATAACCAGGAAGATGTCAGTAGCTTGCCAATGGCTTCCAGCCACACCATTTTTGGGAGAGCTCTTCTCAATGTTTGGCATGATGGCCTAGAGGCTCACAGGGTTCATTACTGAAGTAAACTCTGTTGCCATGTTATCTGGTGTCCTAACTCCTATGTTTGAACAACTCCTAGAGCCCGTTTGGGTTGGCTTAAAAGCTGGTTTTTTAAGCTACTTTTAGCTCATAAGAGTGTTTGGTTAGTGCAAAACTAATTAAACTAATTTATTTGTTAGCGAGGGTATTAGTTAAACTAATTTATTTGTTACCTTTCTCAAAAAAAACTAATTAAAAGCCATAAGCTGGGTAATCTGCTTTTGGCTTAAAAGCTGTTATGGTTTGACCAATTATTTTACCGTTTTATCTTCTGTAATTTTTTCTAATTCAACTAATACCCTCGCTGACAAATGCCCTAGATCATATCCTTTTTTTTTTTTTTGAGAATGAAAAAAAGGGAAATATAATCTAGGGCATTTTTTGTTTATTTTAAAGATATTTTACCAAACATCTCAGCAATTTTTTTTTTTTCCAGTTTCAGCACTTCTATCCAAACACGTAATTGCTTAATCATAAAAATAAGCAACAGCCCTTAAAAAGTGCTTCCAAGTACAAGTGAAAGCTGCTTTTTTTCAGCTAACCCAAAGGGGCTCTTAGTCTCCAGAAGTATAGTAAAGGTGTTTCAGAGCGACAATCAAACAATTTTGTCTCCTCAGCATACATGATACTTATTTAACTATTTATTTCATCTCATCCGGATATACTAGTTCAAGAACTTTTTAATTTCAGAAGAAACGAACTTGGTTGCTCTAAACATTGTGAATATTGGCCAAAATATAGAAAAAACTTGTTTTCTTCTTGTCATACACTGACTTATTATTAAATTGAACTATTCTTTTTCTTTTCTATCATACTTCATTGATATTATATTGTTGATAGTAAAGAAGATCACAAATGAAATTTAAAGCAATTTCTTTCTCAGATGCCTTTCGAGGCCTTATTAGAAGGAGAGATTGGAAAGGGCCTTTACCTTGGATTCACTGCTATTGCTTCATTCGGTCGAGTGAGACGCAGGAATATATAATTTCTGTAAGTACCTTGTTCAGGAAGTTAACCTACTTCTTTGCTTTTCCTTTTGGGCTTGCCTGCAAGGCTCAGATTTCAGCTATCTCGCGTGCTTATGGCTCTCGAGTCAAATCTTGAAACTGTAGTTTGCTATGGGGCTGATTGTGTATAGCCATAATAACTAGCTTATCCGTGAAACACTTCATGTTTGGTTTGACTATGAAACTCGCTTCTTAACAGATCTTCTTTATCAAGTCAGTTCAGGAAAAGGGATTTAAGACTGTCCTTAAAATGAATTTACTAAGCATAATCCTTTTGATCGGCCACTGCATAGTAGATTACAGTGGGCTAAACATGGTTTGACAGTGTCCTATGTAGACCTCTAGCTGCAGCGGTTTGTCGTTGCAACAATATGATGATCAAAGATGAGGTAGATCTAAACCCTACTGGAGAAGTTGCATTCGGAATTTAATGTGCAAAATTATATGAAGCAAAAGATCCATAAAGCGATTATAACTAGTTAGGATTAAGCTTAGTTAGTGTTGTAGTTGCATTAGGTTCGGTGTTAGAAGTCTTTGTATTCTGGCTAGAGACTCGTATGTCCATTCAGAATTAGGAGAGAGATTTATAAAACCTTCAGTTAGAGAGAGTATCTAATTTGCCTTAAAAGAAAAAAATTTAGTATTGGAATTAGATGTACTTGAATAAAGTGGAAAGAAAACATGATTCTTATAGCCAACCATAAATAATTGGTGATCGAGGCTTAGTTGATTGATTTATTTTTTTACTTTTGGGGAACTAGTGAGGCTATCACCATGAGATTCCTCAGACAGTGTATATACCTAACTGGTCAAGAAGCTGCTGACGCTCTTGAATGACTTTTCTAGGCTTATGTTGTCCTAACAGTGTGGAAAAAAAATACTTTGCTGATGTACTTCTTTCACTAATTCACTTTTTATTCCAAGTAGTGGCTTGTGTGTCATCTGATTCTTGTTGCTTTCCAGGTGGCAGAGTCTGCCTTGGGTGCTAGAATACAGGATCCTGTATTTCACAGGGTTAGGGATGTAGCTCCAAATAAGGTAAACAAGTCAACCAAGGATGTAACCTCTTTGGAGTTGCAGTAGCCTTTGGATTCTGATCTATGAGTAATTTTGTGTACTTATGCTCCACTGAAGTGTTAGTTTCCTTTTAATTATGCAGGCTATGTTTTGTTTAAGCTTCCAATTGCCAGAGGAAACATGCATTTGATGGCAAGGTCAACAATGATGCTCTTCATTCTTCATGGCAACTATTTTAAAGAGCAAATCCCCTCTGTAGCTGGATACCGAGATCGGAGGAATTGACACTGAATGCTACTTAAAGTCTTGTGCTTATTGGTTGGATACCAGCATCACTGGAGTAGAAGGTATATCCTACGATAGTGACTTGCATAACCCTCTCATTTAAGACAGCAGGGCAAACGAGCAAATGTGAGAAACAGGATCAGATACTATCCGAGAATTCACTTATGATGCTTCTGACCTTTTTTTCCATCCTCGTTTAAGCATTTGATGTCTGTTCGCTGTTGGTCTGTGATTGGAGAACAAATGAAATACCTTCAAGTGATTGTAAAGTAATATGTCTGAGATAACTAGTATGTCGAGTAAACTCTTGCGTGGCTCGACCCCAGTAAAGTTTCCTCACTGTCGGGCCCCTTCCTCTTGACCCTTTTTAGTGTTCACTAAGATTTGGTTTTTGTATGGTGATGATACTCTTGAAAGTTATAAAGTTGGGGAAAAGGATAAGAAAACAAGTCTTGTCAGGGAATCATATCTTATCAGCATGTATATCTTCTTGAATTGGAATTGCACCAAAGCTCCGACCCTGACCCTTGCATGACAATAAAAAGGTACAAAAGCTACAAACTGATGAAAAAGGAAGTGTAAATAATAGTAAAAGGAAGATTGCATGAGCCTGAAACACGTCGATTTGGGTTGGAAAGTAGGAGACTGTCGAGGATTTTTTTCAATATCCTTCCAGAAAGGGGTCAATGCCCCCTTTACTAACCAAGTTGTCACCCTCTCCTACTTTTTGGGGTCCAAATTTTATACATTATTTTTTTTTTTTCCTAGTACGTTTCTACCTCACCGGTTCACACTTTTGTTATGGGATTAAGTCATGACCTTTAGAGTTGAAAAAAGGTACGGGCGTGGGAAAAGAAAAAGGACATTAGAAAATTGATACGGTGAAAGATATTGTAGAACTTGGCCTAAGCACTAAGAGCCCTGCTCAACGAACATGATCAATCTTGCAATATAGTAGTGGTGGTTGTATAATGCAGCTTAGAATAGTAAAATGTTAGTGCTACAAATACAATAACATACCTAGTGTAAAGTCTTGTGCTATAAATGCATAAGCAAATAAAGGATATACGTTGTTAGCTAACTTAGCTAACTGGAGATGAAGCAATTTTTCATTGCATCATAATTTACCAATATATCGATCCCACACATTTAGACCAGTTCCAGTGGATATGACAACTTTCCTTCAAGAAAAGCAGCTCGAGGGAACGGGAGCGGGTTCCGCGTGGAAGGGGGATTAAAGAAGGTTATCTCAAAGCACATCACACCTTAAAATTAACATTGACAACAGAAACGAATTACTATAGAGTAAATGTCATTACTTTTGGACCCGAACATGGGTGGTCTATTCATGACCAGGGCGAAGATTGCATAAGTGGCTGACACGTATTGCATCAGCCAAAAGAATTTGTCTCAAATTTGACTTCAAGTACTTTTAGTTAGTCTTATTGCATTTAAGATCCTAGTCCTCCTCTCTGTTTACTCTTTCTTAGGGCTCAAGCTCTCGAAATGATCAGAGCTAAATAATTAACTTGTAAGTTAGTTAAACATCACCAGCTGATTACATCATTTGATTGAATTCCCACTTTGGTTTCTTTTGTAGAATTTATTTGCTAAAATTAAAAGCATCCAAAATTAGCATGCAATTGACCTATAATCTCTCGATAAGTGTTCCAAATAGTAAACATTTGTACGTGGATTTCCAATTAACAGTGACTGATGGTGAGACACAAAGGGTCACAAGGAGGTAGCTAGATTTAAACGAAAGGGACAGGTAAAAAGGTATAGAAATATGTAACTCACAAATTATTAACAAAATAAAAGAGAAAAAGGAAGAAAAGTTGATTAGCTAACGCTATAACAAACTCTTATGTAATATTTCTGACAATTATTAGAAGCGCGAATGGCTGCTTAACTGAATAACTGAATCAACAAAGGCATCTTTCATTTATTCCTCGTTAACTTTTCACCTTCTCCTCAGTTCCTTCACACATATATATTACTATATATGGGTTTAACTTTTCACCGGCAGTATTACTGACAGTATTAGGTGACATAGTGTTGTAGCAGGTAACCTACCTTATTTTTCAAGTTTTTTATACATAAATTTTTACACTATTCATTAACGTTTATCATTACAAGAGGCGACCTATTCTATATTCCTCATGAATGACATGATATAAAAAATATAAGCATTGACGGTGCACAAAACTTAAACTCTCCATATATAGTATATACTCTAGAAGAAACAAATGGTAAACGAAATTCTCTTTTCACTACCCATTTAACTGAGAAACCATTTTCAGCTTTTCTTCATACATTTCTTTCAGTTTCAAGAAAGGTCGACTCAAAAAGGACAATTTTCAAGATTCTTTCAAAAAGTGGAAAGAAACAAGAAAAAAAAATGATAATGGGTAAACGAAAAGATGAAATCTTCTTGATTCTTGGTATTATAGTATTTGCATTAATGACAATGTTACCAAAGTGTATGAGCGTTGGAGTGAACTGGGGTACTATGGCATCTCACCAGTTACCACCAGAGAGTGTGGTGAAGATGTTAAAGGACAATGGGATTGATAAAGTGAAATTGTTTGAGGCAGATGACAAGATTTTGAATGCTTTTATTGGTACTGATATTGAAATCATGCTTGCTATTCCTAACTACATGTTACATGATATGAGTGCTGATCCTCAAAATGCTGCTTCTTGGGTTGAAGCTAATGTCTCTACTTATGCTTACACTGGTGGTGTCAAAATCAGGTTCAATTTTTTGTATAACTCCTAGTTACTTTGGTTTGTATAAGTTTGTTCATTCTTCCCGAAATTTGTTACTACTACGCCTTAGTCCCAAACAAGTTAAGGCCGGGTTTATGAATTCGGAATAATCATGTTACTCCATTCAAACTCATCTCATGCCAATTTCATGTAAATAGAAATAAAAAGTATAAATCTCTGAAGATGGTTTTCTGAGTTTTAGTTCTTGAATGAATGTGAATAATGCAGGTATGTGGCAGTTGGAAATGAACCGTTTCTTCGAACATATAATGGCACTTATCTGCAGTACATTTTACCAGCTCTGAAAAATGTTCAAGAAGCCCTCAACCATGCTGGTTTAGAGCCAGAGGTGAAAGCAACAATTCCTTTCAATGCAGACATTTACTTCTCCCCTGAATCAAATCAGGTCCCTTCTGCCGGTGATTTTAGGCCAGAAGCACGCGATTTAACCCTTCAGATTGTCCAATATCTGTATTCAAATGATGCCCCTTTCATTGTTAACATCTATCCTTTCCTCAGTCTCTATGCAAATGTCTACTTCCCATTTGACTTTGCGTTTTTTGATGGTTCGAACAAGCCTGTCAAGGATGGTGATTTTCTTTACACTAATGTGTTCGATGCCAATTTTGATACACTTGTATGGTCATTGAAGAAAGCTGGTTATCCTGACATGAAAATTATAGTTGGAGAAGTAGGGTGGCCAACAGATGGAGATAAAAACGCCAATATCGAAAATGCTATGAGATTTAACCAAGGACTGATTCAGCATTGTTTGAGTGGACAAGGAACCCCTGCTAGGAAGGGCAAGATTGATGTCTACTTATTTAGCCTCGTTGATGAGAATGCTAAAAGCATTGCTCCAGGTAGTTTTGAGAGGCATTGGGGAATCTTTGAATTTGATGGAAAGCCAAAATATGAGCTCGATTTATCTGGGATGATGCAGAAGGATAAAGGGTTGGTTGCAGTTGAAGGTGTAAACTATATGCACAAAAGGTGGTGTATATTAAAATCCGATATCGATAATCCAGAAGACATGGCCAAAAATATTGATTATGCATGTAGTCTTTCAGATTGCACCGCGTTGGGCTATGGTTCTACCTGTAACCATCTTAGTACACAAGGGAATGCCTCCTATGCTTTTAACATGTATTATCAATTCAAGGATCAGAACAGTTGGGACTGTGATTTTGATGGCCTGGCGGTGGTGACGGATGAAGATCCATCCGACGACAAGTGTAACTTCCCGCTGATGATTGCTGTTGGTCATTCCGTGGTGCTGCTGCACAGGAAATTGCTATATATCATACTTGCTATTCTTGAGGGATGTTTAGTATTCTTGCTGCTTGTTTCCTAGACAAGTCACTTTGAATCCAATGCTAATGATTTGTTCTTTTCTTTTACTTATGTGCATATTCACAGTGCAGATGATATAACAAGGTTTTCAGATTATTATCACAGGTGTAAACAGTCCAACATTGGATTTGTAAAGCCATCAGATTTTATATTGGTTGATACACTCTTTTCCAAAGATTGTACAAAAGCTTATTCAATTTAGCTGAAGTTGAGTGACCATAACTCTGTTTCTTGGGAATTCCTCCCACTGTATTTAAGTAGCATTAGAATAGGGAGACACAAACACCACATTGATCAACCAAAGTCATGACATCCCAGACCATAGGAACTCAGCAGAGTAGTCAGAGTGCAGAGATTAACGCCTAAAAACTTCTTCAAATTCTATCGTTCCATTTTCTTCCTCCCCATTGTTGTTTTACCAACCCAACCACATAGGTAACTAGAATTCATCATCAATAGTTACTACATCTCAATTCAAGAGAATCTGCATTTTTGAGCTTATGCCTATCACAGGCTATCCAGTTCATCCATTATTTCTTAATACGATATCGGAGTATATCCCACAATGACACAAAATCTAGTCTCTGGAACTTATAGAAAAAGAAATTTAATCTGGTCGCTGAACTAATTATCATATTATCTAGCACACTGTATATCTAACTAATGCTTATAAAGTAACGTATCATATTAATATATTAATCAAATCACGCTGTACTAGAATCAATTTATTAAGGTGGAACTAGAATTTTGCACCTTCAGCATTCTGTTCCTCAGCAGCAAGTTTCTGAAGCTCACTCCTGCATAGAAAGTCTAGTCGAGAAAGTTTGCCTACTGAAATTTTAAGGTTCTAATTCTCTAAACTACTAGTAAACGCATAAATATCGTCAGCACCATATTGTGACCAATACTAGTCGGTTGAGCCCTCCTTGACAATTAACTGGGCAAATTGTTCTGTTTTAAAAAACAAATTAACTTGGCAAGTTGTGAGTGGTTCGCCTTGAGGTCAATGCTCAGTTTCGTTTCTTAAGTAACTTAGGCAATGTCACGTTCAATCCTAAAATATTTAAGGAAGCCTATGGCCAAGTTCAGTTCCCTTCCCTTCTTCTGGGAGAAAGTCCCCGCTATCAATATCTGTTTTAACTTATTGACTTAGGCACGTTTTGAATTTCCTTCCCCTTTCCTTTCAATTGTGAATCACGAGTCAGCACGTCCACCCAATGTGGTTCTTTCACGACATGCTATAGTCTTGGATATCCTACAATTGTCTTCCAGTCTTCGACGAAGTCGTGTACGCCCGGGCATTGTAACATCCTTCTTTGATGTTCTAATGTGGGAGAGGTAAAAGACTGACAGTGAACTGAACTATGCAGCTATCAGATTTGGACACCAGAAAGATTGCATTCGCCATGCCCTTTTTGAGCTTCTTTCTTGAGTTTCATCAATCCATTGGAGCTGACACCATTTCTGCTAGCAAATATTTCTCTGGAGACAAAACTATGGTCTCTTCAAATGGTATATTTGAGCTAGGCTTCTTCAAACCATGGAAGTCTTCTAACTATTATATAGGCATTTGGTACAAAAACATAAGCCCACATACTGTTGTTTCAGCAGCGAATAGAGAAGCACCGGTTTCTAATAAGTATCCTGTTGAGCTCAAAATCATAGATGGCAACTTGGTGCTATGTCTAACAACACAATTTGGTCCACTAATATCAATTCAACGAGTTGAAGCAGTTATGCTTAATACTGGTAATTTGATATTGAGGAATAGGATAACATCAAGTACTATATGGCAAAGTTTTGATCATCCAACAAACACGTGGTTGCCTTATGGTAAACTTTTGACTTTTGATTAACCGTCGAAAGGTTTAAACATCTCTTAGTTCACGGAAGAATTTGGAAGATCCTGCACCTGGATTGTTTTCCTATGACCATGGACCAAATGGTAGCAAAGATTTTATGTGTTGGAATGGAACACAAAAATATTGGACTAGTGGATTTTGGAATATTGATATGTCAGGCTTTCCACCTCACTTGATGTCGTCTGTAGCCAAAAAACAGTGTGATGTTTATGCCTATTGTGGTGCATTTGGCATCTGCAATCAGAACTCTCAAGGTTTTTGCGCTTGCTTGAATGGTTTTGAGCCAAAATCATGTGCGGAGTGGGATTTGAAGGACTTTTCGGGTGGTTGTATGAGGAAAACCGATTTGCAATGTGGTAATCCTAATGAAAGAAATGACAAATTTTGGAGGTACAACAACATGAGGTTGCCTCAAGATACTAAATCTTTGATGACAACAAGGGCTAAAGAATGTGAATTAGTTCTTAAGTAATTGCTCTTGTCTTGCTTATAGTTATAGTAGTGGTATGTGTTCAATTTTGAATGGGAAACTTTTTAATCTCCTGAAGGCGATGTTAATGGAAAGACAATCCATGTGAGGTTAGCCTCCTCTAAATTTCATAATGCAAAAAGTAAATGGATTCTTGTTGGTACTATTGTTGCTGCTTATTTTTCCTCTCAGGTCTTATTTCGGTGACATTCTGGTGGTGGCACAGACATATTGTTGGATTTCCAAAAGCTGTGGACGGTTCATTAGGAGCTTTTACTTTCAACGACCTGCAATATGCCACAAAAAGTCTCAAAAAATAGGTGGAAATGGTTTTGAGTCTGTTTTAAAGGGGACATTGCATGATTCATCCGCGGTTGCAGTAAAGAAGCTTGAAAGCATCAACCAAGGAGAGAAGCAATTTAGGACAGAAGGTAGCACACTCGAGACTATCCACCATGTTAATCTTATGCGTCTTTTTGGTTTTTGTTCTCAAGGTATACAGAAACTCTTGGTTTATGATTGCATGGAGCATGGCTCTTTAGATCATCAACTTTTCGGTAAAACTGATTCAAGGTTATTAGATTGGAAAAGAAGGTATCAGATTGCATTAGGGACCACAAGAGGATTGACTTATCTGCACGAGAAATGCATATATAGATTATATAATACATGGTGACATAAAGCCAAAAAATATCCTATTTGATGCTAATTTCTGTGCAAAATTGGTTGACTTTGGTCTAGCTAAACTAGTTGGGCTCGATTTCAGCAAGGTGTTAACATCCATAAGAGGGACAAAAGGATATTTGGCACCAGAATAGTTGTCTGGAGTTCCCATAACAACCAAAGCAGATGTTTATTATAGCTTTGGTGTGGTGCGTTTTGAACTTATATCTATATAAGAAGTTGACTGCTTCACCTGTTGTGCCACGAACATAATAGTCGATGAAGGTATGTGCTTAGCCTATTAGACCATAGGCTAGACAGAGATGCTGAAGAGGTTTCAAGAATGTGTAAAGTTGCTCTACGGTGCATTCAAGATGAGGAAGATTGAAGAACATCCATGGGCCAGGTTATTCAGATTACCACCAGAGCCGCTACTGTTACAGTGTTTGATCATGCAGATGGATCTTCAACAAGTTTGATGTAGGTCCCTTCGAATATGTGATGTTTATATTGTAATACATGTACTGATAGCAACAACAACATACCCAGTTTATTCCACAAGTGCGATCTGGAAAGGGTAATATGTACGAAGATCATACCCCCACCAAAGTGGAGAGGCTATTTCCGATAGACCCTCAGCTAGGAAAATAAACTTTTGAAAATCAAGACATCAATTTCACGCTAGAGAGAATGATAAAACTAAAGTATATCAAAAATAAACAGATAACATTAGTAGATATAAAGGCGAAGACTTAGACGGAATCATCTATATATACATAATACTACATCTAATAAAAGAAAAGACACTCGACTACTACCTAACCTTCTACCGTAATCCTCGACCTCCATGCTCTCCTATCTAAGGTCATGTCTTCGGTGATCTGGATCTGGGTCATGTCTTGTCGAATCACCTCGACCCAGTTCTTCTTCGTTCTACCTCTACCAATCCTTAGACCCAGCACTACAATCTCTCACACCTCCTTACCGGATCATCAGTACTCCTCCTACTCACGTGTCCGAACCATCGCAATCTCGCTTCTCGCATCTTCTCAGCCACTGGGGCCACACCCACCTTGACACGAGTGATTTCATTCTTAATCTTATCCATCCTAGTATGACTACACATCCATCTAAACATTCTCATTTCTGCCACGTTCATCTTCTGAATGTGCGAGTTCTTGATTGGCCAACACTCTGCCCCATACAACATAGCTGGTCTAACGACCACTCTATATAATTTGCTATTAAGCCTAAGTGGAACTCTTTTATCACACAGTACACCGGAAGCGAGTATCCACTTCATTCAACCTACTCATATAAGGTGAGTGATATCATCATCAATTTTTCCATTACTTTAGAAGATTGAGCCAAGATATCTGAAGCTTACTTTATTAGGAATGACTTGAGAATCAAGCCTCGCTTCTACATCTGACTCATCAGGAGCATCATTATTGCATTCCATGTATTCTAATTTCGTCCTGCTTAGCCTGAAGCCTTTAGACTCTAAAGTCTGCCTCCACACCTCCAGCTTCTCATTGACACCTCTGCGTGTCTCATCCACCAACACTATACCATCCGCATATAACATACACCACGACACCTCTCCTTGAATGCTCCATGTCAATTCATCCTTCACCAGCGTAAATAAAAATGGGCTAAGCGTTGACCCCTGATGTAGCCACATCTTGACCGGAAAGTGCTTTGAGTCTCCTCACACTATTCTCACTCGGGTCTTAGCCCCTTTGTACATATCCTTAATCGCTCTGATGTATGCCTCTGGAACCTCTTTAGATTCCAGGCATCTCCACAACACCTCCCTAGGGACCTTGTCATAAGCTTTTCTCTAGGTCAATAAACACCATATGTAAGTTCCTTTTTTTATCCTTATCCTTAATTGCTCAGATTGTAACACATGTACTGATATATCTTTCTAATGCTTTTTTCCTTATATTAGACATGTATCGAGTCATTAAGCTAAAGCCATTGTTTATTTTCTTACTCTATATGCTATATTTTCATCAAACTAGATATGTTCTTATGGGGACACGTTAGCCCGGTAAACAATTATATTTTTATTCAAGCAAAATCTATTGAATACAGTTGCACAACTTTAGGGGAAGGCGTGTTGAAGTTGAAAGTTCAAAATTCAAATGAAGCCCTAATAGATGCAGAAGAAGACCCCAACTATTGATGCACAATAGCCTTCACCTCTCACACTGTTGGCCCCTCTTAAAAGATTGTTTGACTTTTTGCCGCATCATATAAGTAGCGAGACATTCTTAGGGAATCACAAGGCCTGGGTCAGAACTCAGGGCTAGTCTTGGCAATCCGCTAAGACCCTTCAGGAACTTTTTATACTGGGTTCTTGACCCACGCTTGGCTATTCCACATAAGGGCCAGGTGACTTCTACTGATTAAAACTAAAAACTTAAATGACTGTTTAAAAGGGCTCATATGTGTAAGAGTGGCACAATGTCATATTATCGTGAATCTTCCCAAGTGCCGATTTGAAGAACTATGACACCATAGGCAATGGTTCACATTTTTGCACCACGTAATAGCGTTTTAGAAAAAATACCCTCCGCTAAGTTTAATGAATAAATTTTGGACGAAAATACCTCTAAAAATTTTATAATGACGCTCGTATTTCTCTATAAGTACTGCCTAAGAGGCAACGCTTGCCTTTGACCCATCTTTCTAGGCAATACTTGACCGTTGAATCTCATTTTCTCTCAGAAAAAGTGTTGCCTAGGAAGCACTTGTTCATAAGTACTGGCTAAAAAGACATACTTGCCTTTGACGCATCTTTCCTGAGCAACACTTTCCCTTGAATCTCACATTCTCCTAGATAAAGTGTTGTATGGGCAACACTTGCCCCTTCCAATCTCTTTTTGCATTCTCCTAAATAATTCAAAGTGTTACCTAGAAAACACTTGCCACTTGACCTCTTCCTAAAATGCAGCACTTGCAAATTGATAACTTGAAGTGTTTCCTCCGGACCAAGCGAGAGTATTTTTCTAAAACTATATTAAACGAAGACAAACTCTCAAAACTAGACAATGGAGAACACGTAGTGAAATTTTATACTTCCGTAAACCCCATACCAGGCCTCTTCATCAGAAATAGCGAGGAATGACAAAAGTAGGACACTTATGTGAATAATTTGGAATTTTGAACTTATTTAACAAAGTTAAAGTTCCCCTCTCCCAATTTAGTGAACAGTAATAAGATAAACTACCTCTCCAAAGCTAAAAAAATTTAGACGCAAGTTCCTATTACCCGCCTTTACTATTTTCTATTTAAGGAGAAAAGCTGACTTAGTTTTGAGTATCAGTCTTGAATCCTGACAAATAGGCAACACTTAGTATTAAATTTTTCAAGCAAATCTTTCCGAATTACGCATGACTCTTCTTATACTCTTATTGAATTGCATTGAACTTATGACTGATAGTCAACACTTAGTCTCTATTATAGTAGTATGTCTCACTAAATTGCCTTATGAAGGGTAGACAACACTTACATACAACTCTTCCCACCCTCTCTTACTTAATTGCCTTGAACTTCTGACGGATTAGCAACACTTATGCGTAAATATTTCAAGCATGTCTTATTGAATTGTCTACAACTTCTGCCTCATAGATAGAACTTAGATTAGACACTTTGAAGCCGCAACTCATAGCAATTAGACAACATTGTACATTACATCACTATGTCTAACTTATGAGACGCATAGGCAAACATTGAAACACCAATTAGAACACACATAACATTTTAAAAGAACATACATTAAGAGACACCTTATTGTAATCAACTATACAAAGAAAATCTCATACCTAATCGTCACACGTATTCATGGATCATCAACATATGTCATATTACCAAAAGAAAAATGCACTGGCTAAAATATAAAAAGTTGAGCAAATTGACCTAAAGGCAAAACTTTGGATAGTATTGAACCTATCAATCCTGATAATTTGTTATAACTTGACGTATGATAGGTAAAACTTATAATTAAAAATGTGTAAAAAGGATGGCCTGGTGCATAAACCATCCAGACTTCACGTAGGGTTCGAAAAAGGAACGCACCCCAAAGAAGTGTGATGTAAGCAACATATCCAACTAGAAATATATATGTACAAGAAAGGGAAAACAAACGTCTTTAACCAGCCAAAATAATGAATTTCTTTTAAGTAATAGAGGCCAAAATGACAGACTGTTTGCGCTTAGGGTACACCATACTCCAATTCCTACAAAAATGGCCCAAACTTACTATATTACGCCTATTTTACATCTCGAGAATTTCCCAAAAATAGCCAATGTGGGTGTTGTTTTTTTCCCTAGTTTTAAAAAGTATATGTAAAATATAAGGGAAGCGTCTTCATAATCTAAAGAATGGGAAACTTTAGAGATATTTACACGTATATATAAAATTAAAGCCTCTATACATAATAAAAATATAACAATATCTTTTTTATACAAGCAGGTAAAAAAATGGCCAAAAAGGAAAACGTAGCAGTCATCTCCCTTCCCTCCCACTGCCCCTGGGCCCTGGGTGCCTCTATCGCCGGCCCAAAAAAGTCATCGAAAATAAATTTCCGGATAGTTTATTCATACAGAAAATACACAAAGAGTCAAAAAAAGAAGTGGAGATACAACTTTAAAAACAAAGAGAGATACACAAACAAGATACAAAATAATAAAATGAAAAATAATAAAGAAACAAAATAGTTTAAAAATACACTACAGATGCACAAAAAAAAAAGCAAAAAGATACAATTAAGAAAAAAAAGTATAAAAATACACAATAGATAACAGAGATACAAAAAGAAAATAAATAAGAAGAAGAAACAGAAAAGTTTAAAGATACATTACAGATACCAAAAAGATACAAAAGAGATGCAAAAGATACATCTGAAATACAATAAATACAATCTAGATATAGAAAAGTTCAATGATACTGTACAATTGAAAAAATATACAATAGAGATACACTTAATACAAAGTAGATACATATATAAATTAAGTAGATATAGTAGAGATACATTAGAATCAAGCGAAGAGGAAGAATAATAGGAAACTAAAACACTATAAGTGTCACGACCCAATTTTCGGGGCCATGATGGCACCTAAGTGTTACATCCTTAGGCGAACGACGAATAATTAAACTGACTCATAATGATAATTTAGATAGAAATATTTCAATAAAATGTAGGTGTAGACAGCCACCCGAAATACAGTGTCAATAGAGCATCTACGAATTCTGACATCCGATATATATATATATATATATATATATATATATATATATATATATATATATATATATATATATATATATATATATATATTATGTAGGAAGCGTCTAAACACTAAGGTGGATCAGACAGTATGCCACCGCGAACCATGCGGTTGGCTCACCTCAAGCAAAAATAGTCACAGCCTCGAACGGATCAGATAAGTCCAGCAGTCTAACTAGTAGAAGGATTTGCACATTTAAACAGTAAGTTATGAACCAAAGCCCAGTAAGATCATCGACATGCCCGCTAAATTACCCTTTCGGGACAAGTCTTTGATAATACATAAGCAGATAACGGAAGTACAATCCACACCTTTACAGTTACCCATAAACATTACATACGATAATATAATTATACAACAACACAAGCAATAATACGCGAATACATAACATGGTCAATAATATAAAGATACATAATATAGACAACATATACAATATTATATTGATACTATGGCATAAGCAATAATATAATTAACACACAGCATGGCGATGATATATCTCGCATACCACATAGGTAATGATATACCTAGCACATAGCATAAGAACACACCCTGTGCGGCTTTGCTTATAGGTCATAACGCACCACAGGCCTCTGTCCCTATAAACAACTTTACTTATTGGTCATAACGCACCACAGGCCTCTGTCCCTATAAGTCTCCACATCTAGGTCATAACGCACCACCGGCCTCTGTCCCTAGATGGAATTTCGCTTCTAGGTCATAACGCACCACCGGCCTCTGTCGCTAGAGCATATCAATAATACACCGGCACACAACATCGACTATACACAAGTCACGTTTGTGCTTTCTCCTTTTTGTATAAATATAACGAGTAGTACATAATACTATCTACTAGACAATGCTAGTCAATTAAGTACTCGACATCTTACTTAGCAAGATCAAATCTTATCTGCAAGCAAAATAGAGGTCAAGTCTCACTTACCTCAAAATCGGCTCAAGTGGCTAAGGAACGACCTCCTTTCCCAAACGATGTGCCTCCGTAAGACTTCTCTCTGAGCCAAAGAAATAGTGTCGCACTCGTAAGCATGTGAGAAAAGGATTCTAAGCCCTTACGCAATTTAAGAGGCAATTTACCAAAATACCCCCGGGTCGGACGTACCCAAAAACCCGTAAAATTTATGTTTTCGGACTCCCTATACTCCCCCGAGTCCAAAAGTACCATTATCGTACATACCCGAGTCCAACTCGGTCATTTTTTCCATTTCACAAATCTAGGGTTCAAACCCTCTTTCCAAGGATCGTCACTTTGATCCTCGGATTAAAGCGTTAAAAATGGGTAAGAATAGTTACCTTGTGTTTAGGAATGATTTTGGTACTTCAAATTCCCCTTGGAATCACTTTTAGAAGCTCAAAACATGAAAATAAAAATGAATGCCCGCCCTAGTATATATAGCAGCCCGCAGCTTTAAAGAGTTGTACCACATGCTGTCCAAAGTGTACCTCACTGGATAGCTTTCGGTAAAATACCCATAACTTTTCATAGAAATGTCCAAATGATACGAGGTTGGTGGCATTAGAACTACAACTCAAAGAGCTACAACTTTTATGTATTGACTTTTCTCCAATTCCTTATGTATTGATCTGAAAAATCAATTTCTTTCCGGCTGAACAGTAAAAAACAGAATTCAGCAGTTTTTTTGGCTTTGCACCAGGTCAGCCACTGTTTTTGGGTCCAAACGGGATCCTACGAAGCTTGAAATGACCCCAATTTTGTACACAAGTCATAAAAGACCTGTGTGACATGCTCGTCAAGATGAAACTCAATTCGGATCTCTAGAACTCAAAAAGTGGGTCCCACGGGAAAGAGTCAAATTTCGATTTTCGCCAGAATAGCGAATTTTAATCAAACGACCCCGGAATCCAAATTCGAAAGTTGCTACAAGTCAAAAATGATGATACGAACCTAACGGAACCCTCAGATCTCTCATCGGAGTTCGTTTACTCAAATCGAGCTCGAAAACCTTTTTTAACCTTTTTTAAACTTCCGCAACTGAGACTTTATCAAAAGTCCTATCAAACGAGGTCCGTTTTCACTTCTGAAGGTTGCTACATATCATAAATTACCATACGAACCTAACGCAACTTTCAGATTTCACATCAGAGCTCATTTGCTCAAATCGAGCTCCGAAACCTCTTTTAGCCTTAACGAATATCCGAAACGGATGTCTTTCTCCGATACCTATCTAACAAAGTTCGTTTTAGCTAAAACATTTCAGGCATGTCATAATGGACCTTACGGAGCTTTTGGGATTGTCGACATGCAAATCGAGGTTCCGATTCCCGAAATGACTATTTGAGGTCGTTACAATCTCCCCCACTTAGACTCTCGTTCGTCTTCGGACGAGCCCGAGTCTAAGGTAAGATTCACATTTTCACGAAAATAATTACACGGATTTCGAGAACTCTCGCTACTACCCGAAATCATGAACAACAACATAACTTTCAGGCTTTAGAGATTGAAATCATACCTGAATTATCGAATAGGCGAGGATACTTCTCTCGCATGTCGGACTCGAGTTCCCAAGTGGCCTCTTCGCTAGGACGATTCTTCCATAGCACTTTAACCAACGGGATCTCTTTCGACCTTAGCTTACGGATCTCTCTAGCCGCAATAGCAATCGGGTCCTCCAAATATGCCAAGTCCTCGTCGATCTCGACAGAAGCCATATCAATCACATGGGATGGATCATGAACATACTTTCGAAGCATAGATACGTGGAATACCGGATGAACTGATAGAGATGGAGGCAAAGCTAGCCTATATGCAACAGCGCCAATGCGCTCCAAGACCTCAAAAGGACCAATGAACCTCGGACTAAGCTTGCCCTTTTTCCCGAATCTCATAACACCCTTCATCGGCGATACTTTAAGAAAAACCCGGTCACCTACCATAAACACCAAATCTCTCATCCTCTGATCCGCATAAGATATCTGTCGACTCTGAGCTGTGCGGAGCCGATCCTGAATGATTCGGACCTTATCTAAGGTCTGCTGAACTAGATCCGGACCCAACACCTTCACCTCTCCAGGTTCAAACCAAACAACTGGAGAACGACATCGGCGACCATATAATGCCTCAAACGGAGCCATCTGGATAGAAGACTGATAACTGTTATTATAGGCAAATTCCGCCAAAGGCAAATAATTGTCCCAATGGCCTCCAAAGTCAATAGCAGAGGATGAAATGCGGTGCTAAGATCCACTCGGGTACCCAGCTCCTTCTGAAATGATCTCCAGAACTGAGCTGTGAACTGAGTACCGCGATCTGATATAATAGAGACTGGAGCACCATGTAATCTCACAATCTGCTCGATAAAGATACGAGCTAAGCGCTCCGATAAATAAGTAGTCCTCACGGGGATGAAATGAGCTGACTTGGTGAGACGATCCACCACTACCCATACCGAATCATGCTTGCCCAAGGTCAAAGGCAATCCAACCACAAAGTCTATAGTAATATGCTCCCATTTCCATTCCGGAATCGGCATGGACTGAGTCACCCCGGCTGGTCTTCTATGCTTATACTTTACCTGCTGACAATTTAAGCACCGAGACACATGATCAACAACATCTCTCTTCATTCCCTTCCACCAATATAACTCCCCAAGATCTTGATACATATTCGTAATACTAGGATGAATAGAATACCGAGAACTGTGTACCTCTGCCAATATCAGCTGCCTCAACTCCCCAACATTCGAAACACACAACCGACCATTGAGCCGCAGTACACCATCATCTCCGATCATAAATGAGGTCACTCCCCCACTTAAAAATCTATCTCGAATATCACGCAAATATAAATCATCAAATTGCTTTTCCTTGATCTGGGAAGCTAGGGATGACTGAGTCCCTATATAAGCAAAAACTCGGTCTGGCACAGAATCATCAAATCGCACTCCACTAATGGACAAGGCCTGCAACTCTCGAGCTAGTGGTCTTATATCAACATCAAGATAGGCAAGGCTACCCATAGACTTCCTTCTCAGAGCATCAGCCACAACATTAGCTTTCCCGGGATGATACCGAATAGAGATGTCATAATCCTTAAGCAACTCCAACCATCGGCGCTGTCTCTCGTTCAAGTCCTTTTGGGTGAACAGATACTGGAGACTCTTATGATCAGGAAAAATCTCACAAGGCTCACCATATAAATAATGCCTCCACAACTTCAATGCAAATACCACCGCCAATAACTCTAGATCGTGGACAGGGTAGTTCTTCTCATGCACTTTCAGTTGTCTCGAGGCATAAGCTATCACCTTGCCATTCTGCATCAAAACACCACCTAAGCCAATACCAGAAGCATCACAATAGACTGTGAATCTGACACGACCCGGAATCCGGTTAGGCCGTGCGGGCACCCGACATCCTCCCCTAGACCCGTCGGGCGAACCCTTACCAATTAAATCAGGAAAATAAATATAACAATTCACAAATAAGGACAAGACTTAAAACCAAAATACATACATACTGATACCTCTAAGCTGTACAAAAGAAATTACAGCTCACTACCCAACATACTAGGTTTAGGGTTATCCAGACTAGACATCTAAGAGTACAAAAGAAGACAAATACCTCCTGAAGGGAGCAAAATGCAACTAAAATAATAACCAATAAACTGGTGGCCATCCGGAATAAAAGCTGGCTCACCCTGACAGCTGAAGTCGTCTTGGCTCCTTCACAACGTGGCGAACTCAATAAGTGGAGCGAACCTGCCGAAACGAAATAGATAGACAAGAAACAAACAACAAACAAGGGTGCGTCAAAAGGACTCAATAAGTGGGGCAGACTAGCCACCTCAAAGAATAGGATAACTAGCCAGGGAGAAAAGAAATAGATAAACAAAATTCCTTTTATTTAAATTATGAAAAGGCAGAGCCAGATAACAACCGAAAACATGTATGAAACCATAAACTCATCAACAACCAGGAACGTAAGATAACCAAAACATATAGGTATCCCGAACACATCAGCAATCAGAAATACATCCTGTTGCGGCGTGCAACCCGATCCATATATTCATCCTGTTGCGGCATGCAACCCAATCCATATATTTATACCGCTGCAACGTGCAACCCGATCCATATATTTATACCGTTGCGACGTGCAACCCGATCCTCGCAGCTCAGAATACAAGCCAGAAATATATAGGCAAATAAGCAATGCACGTAGAAGCTGAACATCAGTTATGTACCACAAGTCTACACAATGGTATGAAATGAAATGGAATGGAATGAAATAAAATGAGATGAAATGAAATGAAATATGATGCAAAGGGTCACATGTGCCCGTCGTTTAGTGTCTATCCAGACTAAGACAGTGTCTAGTAGAGTCTCGCTGATGGGTACGTAGACGTCCGTACTTATCTACGAGGGGCTATGATGGCATTTAGGAAGTTTCACTTCCTTCTTTTCTGATCTTCCGTCGGTCTAAGATGCAAAAGTATTTTCGCTAATTCGTTCGTGGTAATTGTGAACCCTCGTGCGATAAATCAACAAACGGTATGAGTTCAAGACGAAGCAGTCTGACCTGGGGTTAGCACTGACGAAGCCGCGAGTGTTTTGATCGTGCTGACGATCTAGTTACGGAGGTCCCAGTTGTACGAGCTCGCGATGGGCAAGGGAGCAGGGCCTTGTAGTTCCCTTGGCTCTCTACGATGCTTTACGAGAATCTTGGCGACGCAGATACCGTAAGAACCTATTATTCGCTGGGCAGCCTATCAGGTTGCCGCATGTGCACACGTTCGATTTCAGGGAGCTCCTTTTCCGGTTCTTGATATTGCTGCAGTAAATTATATTCCGGAGGTAGTACGTGGTGTACCTCTAATTATTTTGGCTGGTTAGCCAGCCGAGGTAACGGTTAGATTTGAGTGCCCAAAGAGGTTCCATTATTTTACGCGGTTGAACCTTCCGATATTCTTAAGCAATGCATAAGATAAACCCCGTGATTCTTTTTAAAATAAAATTATGTCAGCATATCCTTCAGGCTCTTGATTATATCAAGCGGTATGGTGTTGATTATTCTTCTTTCCAGTTTCAGGGGTCCAGCCTTGAATTTGTGGGCTGCTCTCTTATTAGTTAACTTGATTCGGTTTTTCCTCTAGATTCGTGGAAAAAGTTCCTTTCGAGTAGCGAACAAGATGAAAAATGTTGTCAGTTCAAGTGGATTGGACAGGGTAGTCTGTCGGTTAGCCTGTTGGTGTTTCAGAATATAAGATTGAATTCTATAGAATGGCTGGATATGCATCAGAACTAGTTCATGAGCCTTTCGAGAGATTCAAAGACTTATTGATGACCTTTCATTTTCCTTGAGATCCCAGATGGCTCGAGAGATTGAGGTCGGGATTTCATTTGATGTTGTTGTTGATATTGCTCGAAGGTTCGAGGCATACCATAAGTTAGAGCGGGAAAGTAAGAGATCCCACGGCCCTGGTGGGTAACCATGTTACCTCATTTGGAGGTAAGAGTTCTGATTATTTTGGGAGGTCACCTTCCAGGTTATCTCAGTGTGTGTCACGTGATTCTTAGAGTGCGTTAGTAGTTAGTCAATATCAGACCCAATTTTTCTCTTTGTGGCTTTCAATAATCTGTCCAGTTTCCACTTTTCAGCGAAAAAGTGGTATCATTGTTGTGAGTTTGGCTATTCTTTTTGAGGATTTTCCCTTACTCCGACAAGTAGGCAGTCGTCTTTTCTCTCGTCATCAGGTATTTGCGCAGTCGCAGGGAATTTCATTTAGATCTCAATCAGCAAAAGAAATGCCGCCATCCAGTAGCGGTTGAGAGCGTGGTGGGAGTAGTTCTTCAGAAGGTAATTATCCGTGTAGCGGCTTAGTTCAGCCGCAGAGGCAGTTTTATGAACTGCCAGCCTGGCAGGATGCGGAGGCATCCGATATAGTAGACCCTGAGATTTCTTCTTCTCTTAAATGTGAGTAAGATTTGAATTTTTTTCGATCGATCCGGAAATGGTATGTCTTATCATGTTTCGATGGTTTCCTTGGATGTCGTTTTTATTAAGAATCGGTAGCGTTGGAGGGGTGAGTTTCTGATACGATTTATTTCTGGCATTTATGAGACCCTACTAGTTTATCTGATTTAAATATGAGAGATTTGATGGTGAGTATTGCTATTGGCTTGGCATCCTGTTATGCCACCTTGTGATATTATGTCAAGTCATTTTACCTCTCTCCTCGGAGACCAGTGTTGGTAGGATGATGGGATTCTTATTCGTCATCATCAGGAAGTGTCGTTGTTTCTTCCGGTGTAAAGTGGCTGGTAAGTAATGCTCGATCTATGTGTCTCCTCTTGGTTCGAGATTCTAGTAGAGTCATGTTATTCTATGAGCTTGTCTTAGTTATAAAAGGGTATTCTTGTAAAGTGTCAGAGTTTCCTTCTTATTGGGAGGTTAAAATTGGTATAGATGTTTTTCCATAAAGCTTATTTAATGTCTATCTCTTCAATTGCGATTTTTGGCTCGCCTGATGCGGAAGTAGTCTAGCTTTGGTAGTCAAGCAAATAAGAATATGAACTTCCTGAAGTTCTAATTATTTCTATCCTCGATCTATTTCCATTTCTTCTTCGTCCGGCACTAGTGAGCTTGGGCGATTGGTAGCCGTTTGTGACGTTCCCTGTGTTGAGCCAGAGTACGTGTTATTGTGGTCGGGTAAGCATATTATTGTTTTGGAAGCATATTATTGTTTTGGTCCAGTTGTCTCATCTTGTTATCCGTTTAACATGTTTATGTTATCAGTTTATCCGGGTATCCATTCCCATGTATAGTATAGTGCTGGTTCTGTTTTTGCGGATCATCCAGTTTCAGGGGAAACTCTGCCGAAATTTTTATATAGAAGTACCATCCATCGGGCGGTGGTGTTTACGGCAAAGGTATGGAGTTGTGAACTTGAGAGTTGCAGCTGTTTGGCAACTCGAAAGGGTAGTTGGTAGCTTCGGTCTGCTTACGTTCAGCTTTTAACCAAATCTTCTTTAGTCCAGCAGACTGTGAGAGGATGGTTATTCCTATACAAATGGCTACATGAGTTTGTGCTTTAAGTGGAGGAGTCTTCCTCCAAATACTGAATGGTAATATTAAATCTCTGAGGTGTTGATATCACTTTTCTCACGACCCAAAGTAAGGCTACGGAAGAAATCTACAATGAGTGTCGATCATTGCTAAACCCACTAATAATCTATTAATGATAGGGATAAGCTGGCAACCTGATCATATATACGTATCTATCTGCTGAAAATATAAAGTCTGAAAAGATGACATGACTTTAACCTGCTGGCAATTAGAACACTGAGCCACAAATCCTGCTATGTCACACTTCATTCTATCCCGCCAATAATCTGCTTAAGATCATGGTGCATCTTAGTCGAATCTGGATGAACAGTGTATTTGGAATAATGTGCCTCTATCATAATCTGTCCACGTAAATCTGTGACATCAGAAATACAAAGTCTATCTTTATATATGAGAACACCGTCAGTAGTGACCCTGTATGGTGACTTCGGTTTTCCTTGGGCTATCTGTCTGTATTCAACTGGAACTGGATCCTCATACTGACGCTGTTTTACTTCATGGAAATTTAGAGTGAAAGATCTAGTGCAGCTTGTCGTCCATCCATCATTGGCATATCTCCTTCACACCTTAACTCCTTGAGAGGTTACTTTAGCGTTGTAAGCGCTCATGTAATCAACTTTGTTGCTGGTATTCTGCCTCAGCTCATGGTCCAACTACGTGTCTCCTTTATTTTTACTTTTTCAAGTCATAATATTTTCAATTGAAAGAAAATACCCTAAAGTAGGTGTTCAGTCTGGAGATCAATCCTGGTCTGCATCATACTATCCAGAAGTATTTACCTGATCCTTATCCTTATATATAGACCCTGTTCAGATGAACCTTTGACATACATTAGGATATGAGTAACTACATTCCCACAAGGAGCTTGCGGAACAACACTAACATCAACTGAGATGTTGCCTAGTGTGTTTGTAAAAATAATATAGCTTGCATCAAATCTTCTATAATATGTACTGACAAGGTACTTCAAAAGTTCCCCCTATTACATCAAGCGTAAGCTAATTCTTTGTTTCATCGACTTGTTCTATATCGAAAGGTATATCGAAAAGGTGATTCTCGGCTGAATCATGTTAGTCCATCCAGAGTTTCGTATATCTTTGCTTCGAAAATGCAGAATTCTCCCCTCGTGATCGAGGAAGGATCGGTTTAGTCAGAATAACTTGGGCAATGACGTTATGATATTATCCAGCTATGTTTTTATCCAAGGGTTTGATGTGCATGTCATAACTCTGATTCTGTAATTATGAGATCATGTCCGTGGAGTAGTTTATGAAGGTTGTGCAAGTTCTCTTGTTATCTGCGTAAATCTTGCTTTAGATTTAGGCTCGTTCGAGGACGAACGAGAGTTTAAGTGGAGGAGAATGAAACGACCTCAGTCAGTCGTTTCGGAAGTTAGGACTCCGATTGGCGTGTCGATAATTTTAAAATATTCGTAATGTCCATTAGGACCTGTCTCTAAAATTTGAGCTAAATCAGACCTCGTTTGGTAGGCATCGGAAGAAGGTTTCAGTTTTAATGGCGATTAATATTAAAAGGAGATTTTCGAGCTCGGTTTTTGCCGAATGAGCTCCGATTCGAAATCCGAAAGCGCCGTTGGGTTCGTATAATTATTTGTGACTTTTATAATTTTTCGAAAGTGAATTTCGATGTTGTTCGGCTGGTTCCGCAAAAAATGTCGAAAGTTAAATAATTTGACCTTTTTCATTTAAATTCGCATCTTGAGTTTCGGGAATCCCATTTGAGATCTGTCTTCGCGAGTATGTTACATATATTTTGTATAGCTTACTTGAAAAATTTGGGATCATTTCGACTTCTCTAGGGTTCCATTTTAATTTTTATCGTCGTAGCGAATTTAAAAAAAAAAAAAAAAAAAAAAAAAAAAAAAAAAAAAAAGAGAAAAAGTCAAAATGATTGTCGGTCAGCTAAGGGGATTAAATCCCTTAGCTTAGAAATTAGCAATACATACAGAAACATTCGAACAAACCTACAGAAAGAAAAAATTAGAAAAGAGAGAAGGAAAAAGGGAAAAAGGAGTGGAAAAATAGTGGAATTTTTACCCCAAATCTTCAGGTAATGATGTTAACTCATTATCTTAGCTTATTACGTGTGTTTGAATATATTTTTACGGTAAAAATAAGGATATTATACATCACCCTATTGGCGTAAATTGATAGTTTAAAGGGTCAATTGGACCCCGATGATGGAAATGATTATATATTCGCACCCAGTAAGTTATGGGCAATATATAAATATAATTTATTTAGAGTTTGGTTATGGGACTTTGAACCCTGTATATAGGTCTGGCCTGCGTATTGCGTATGTGAATAGTGTATCAGGTTCCTAACTGGATTGCCCTAAAACATAAGGAATGAAGCCTTTAGCTTTATCTGATATAATTTTTCTGCTTATTGAATAGAAAGAGATCGTTTGGCGGTTAATCCAAAGGAAAAAGCAGTGGTTGAGTATCAGGGCTAGCTTTGGGATACGGTAAGTGTTTATATCTATTTCTTTGGAGGCACCTGGCCTCGTGGATTTTCTACCACGTATTCCTTACGTGTGTAGCTGCCGATAGGCGTACTCATTATGCCTTAGCTTTGGATTTATATTATATATTATATGTTATGTCCTATTGTTGGTATTGTATTGAGGATTTGAGCATTGTACCCTGGCTGCGAGTTGGCATCTACTTCCCGGTTGTCGATGAGAGTCCCGTGCCGGTGAAGGGTTATTGCATCACATTGCATTCATATGCATTACATTGCATATCATATTGAGGGCAGGAGTATTCCGCCCCAGGAGCAGGAGTATTCCGCTCCATTGTATCACATTGAGGGTAGGAGGATTCCGCCCCAAGAGCAGGAGTATTCCGCTCTTATGTCAGATATTGAGTGCAGGAGTATTCCGCCTCAGCTTTACATTATATCGGGTGCAGGAGTATTCCGCCCCAGGAGAGTGCAGGAGTATTCCGCCTCTGGTTTATATTATATCGGGTGCAGGAGTATTCCGCCCCAGGAGCAGGAGTATTCCGCTCCAGTTGGTTATCAGATTGGATTTCCCCTCGAATGCAGGAGTATTCCGCTTCGAGATGGGATGACGGGCACATGTGACCCTTTGCATCATATTTCATTTCATTTCATCTCATTTTATTTCATTCCATTCCATTTCATTTCATACCATTGTGTAGACTTGTGGTACATAACTGATGTTCAGCTTCTACGTGCATTGCTTATTTGCCTATATATTTCTGGCTTGTATTCTGAGCTGCGAGGATCGGGTTGCACGTCGCAACGGTATAAATATATGGATCGGGTTGCACGTTGCAGCGGTATAAATATATGGATTGGGTTGCATGCCGCAACAGGATGAATATATGGATCGGGTTGCACGCCGCAACAGGATGTATTTCTGATTGCTGATGTGTTCGGGATACCTATATGTTTTGGTTATCTTACGTTCCTGGTTGTTGATGAGTTTATGGTTTCATACATGTTTTCGGTTGTTATCTGGCTCTGCCTTTTCATAATTTAAATAAAAGGAATTTTGTTTATCTATTTCTTTTCTCCCTGGCTAGTTATCCTATTCTTTGAGGTGGCTAGTCTGCCCCACTTATTGAGTCCTTTTGACGCACCCTTGTTTGTTGTTTGTTTCTTGTCTATCTATTTCGTTTCGGCAGGTTCGCTCCACTTATTTAGTTCGCCACGTTGTGAAGGAGCCAAGACGACTTCAGCTGTCAGGGTGAGCCAGCTTTTATTCCGGATGGCCACCAGTTTATTGGTTATTATTTTAGTTGCATTTTGCTCCCTTCAGGAGGTATTTGTCTTCTTTTGTACTCTTAGATGTCTAGTCTGGATAACCCTAAACCTAGTATGTTGGGTAGTGAGCTGTAATTTCTTTTGTACAGCTTAGAGGTATCAGTATGTATGTATTTTGGTTTTAAGTCTTGTCCTTATTTGTGAATTGTTATATTTATTTTCCTGATTTAATTGGTAAGGGTTCGCCCGACGGGTCTAGGGGAGGATGTCGGGTGCCCGCACGGCCTAACCGGATTCCGGGTCGTGTCAGAATCCCCCGGATCCACTAGGCAAGGCCAATACAGGTGCTGTAGTCAGGACAGTCGTGAGCCTCTGAAAGCTAGACTCACAAGCAGCAGACCATAGAAAAGGAACATTCTTCTGCGTCAATTTAGTCAGTGGTGCTGATATGGAAGAAAATCCCTCCACGAATCGCCGATAATAACCTGCAGGGCCTAAGAAACTCCAAATCTCTATAGGAGAAGTAGGCCTAGGCCACTTCTGAACGGCCTCCACTTTCTTGGGATCAACACTAATACCGTCCTTGGTCACCATGTGACCTAGGAATGACACGGTATCCAGCCAGAACTCACATTTAGAGAATTTAGCATACAATTCATGGTCTCTCAAGGTCTGAAGGATAATCTTCAAGTGATGCTCATGCTCCCCTCGGCTCCTTGAATATATAAGGATGTCATCAATGAACACAATAACAAAAGAATCAAGATATGGCTTGAACACACGGTTCATAAGATCCATAAAGGCGGCCGGAGCATTTGTAAGCCCAAATGACATGACAAGAAACTCATAGTGCCCATATCTCGTACGGAAAGCAGTCTTAGAAATATCCTCAGACCGAATCCTCAACTGATGATACCCTGATCTCAAGTCAATCTTGGAAAAACGAGTAGCACCCTGAAGCTGATCAAATAAATCATCTATACGCGGTAAAGGATACATGTTCTTGATAGTCACTTTGTTCAATTGCCGATAATCAATACACATGCGCATAGAACCATCCTTCTTCTTTACAAAAAGAACTGGGGCACCCCAAGGAGACACACTGGGTCTAATGAAACCCTTATCAAGCAAATCTTGAATTTTCTTCTTCAATTCCCTCAACTCAGCAGGAGCAATACGATATGGAGGAATAGATATAGGCTGAGTACCTGGCAATATATCAATACAGAACTCAATCTCCCACATAGGAGGCAAACCCGGCAAATCATCCGGAAAGACCTCCGCATACTCGCATACTACCGGTACTCGATCGATAGATACCTCCTCCACTCGAACATCTCGAATAGAAACAATATACCCTCCGCACCCGCGAGCTATCATCTTCTGAGCCTTCATGAATGATATGATCTTGTTCCTCGGAGAAGACCTGGAACCCTTCCAAATAGCCTTAGGCTCACCTTCAGCACCTATAGTCACGGACGTGGCATGGCAATCCAACGTCGCGTGACAGGATGCCAACCAATCCATGCCCATGATCACATCAAATTCCACCATATCTAGCAACATCAAGTCTACTAGAGACTCAACACCACAAATAGAAATCACACACTCCCGATACCCTTTATCTACACATATAGGATCTCCGACAGGCGTTGCTACCATAAATGGAGCATCAATAAAAACCAGATCCTTGCTCAAGCAAGGTGAAAATCCAGGAGACACATAAGAGAAAGTAGATCCCGGATCTATAAGGGCAAATGCACTGCGGCCACAAACAGAAAGAGTACCTGTGATCACATCATTAGATGCCTCGGCATCCTGGCGTGTCATAGCAAAAACCTGAGCTGAACCTCCAGGACCAGGAGCTCTCTGAACCGGCTGCCTAGGAGGAACCTGAGTGCCAGGCCTAGATGCCTGAGGAGAAGACCGAACCATAGCAGCAGAACTCTGATGTCCTACGGAGGTAGGTCCAGATGAAGTAACATAGGGGCAATCCCTAACAAAGTGCCTGGGATCCCCACACTGGTAACAAGCCTTACTACCGCCTCCTCCGCGTCCACCTCCGGGCCTGCACCTCCCATAGTGCCTCTGACGGCATCTCCCACAAACAGGTGGAACAGAATGAGATGAATCCCCACGCCTCTGAGACGGCTGAGGCCTCTGAACACCCGACGAAGTACCCTGAGATGATAAAGCAGCGGCCTAAGGAAGTCTAGGCTGAGTATGACCACGGGAACCCTGGCCTCCATGCGAAGGACCACTAGAAATACCAGAATATCGTGACCTCTTGCTGGCTCTCTCTGCATCTGCCCTGGCATGAATATCCTCCATACGCCTCGCAAACCACCTCATAATAAGACTTGCTGGCCATATTAGGGGCAACAGTTATCTGAAGACGAGGATGAAGACCCTCAACAAATCTAAGGACCTTGTCCCTCTCCAGCCCAACCATAGCAGGCGCAAATTGGGATAACTCTAAGAATCTGGTATCATAAGCAGACACGGACATGTCTCCCTGCCTCAACCTCTCAAACTCGCGCCTCTGGGCATCGTGGTGGCTCTGAGGCACAAATCTACTCATAAACATGGCAACGAACTCGGCCCAAGACAAAGGAGGAAGATCACTGGACCTTTGTCTCATCGCAGAAACCCACCACGTCTCGGCATCACCGGATAATCGGAAAGAAGCACATCGCACCCCAAGGGTGTCTCTAGTACCTAGCACCGAAAATATCTTCTCACACTTCTGAATATATCTCTGAGCAGAACAAGTAGCTGGTGTACCATCGAACTCGGGAGGCTTGAGCTTCATGAAGGACTCAATCCTCCGAGCTACCTCCTCATCACTCATAGAAAGAGCAGGAATAGAATGACCCAACTGAATACCCGACTGAGGAGCCAAAGTGGAAGGCTGAGCAATAGGACTAATAACTGGAGTAGACTGAGGAATCACCAGAGTAGCCTCAGGAGTCGGCGTACTCATAGCTGGAGCAACTGGCTGGGGTACCGCAGAAGGTACTGGCATATCGCCCATAGGCGAGGCCTGAGATCCAAGCATGCCCATCATCCGCAATAGAACATCTGCAGGAATAGATGCCGTTGTGCCCGGCACAAGAGAAGGCATAGTCGATGGGACATGTGCGACGGGTATCTTAGAAAACACCGGTGACACTGTACTAGTCTGTCTGGCAGCAGGAGGTCTGCCCACAGAAGCTCTGGTAGTAGCCGCTCTCGGCTGAGTAGGTGTCCGCGCACCACTCCGTGTGCTACGCATTGCTCTCCCACGGTCCGACTCAGTCAGTGCGTCACCAGCTCCAGAAGCAGAGGACGATCGCGTTCTCACCATCTGTCATAATCACATTAAAGGATTAGCACCTATGTAAGCATCATAGCACGAGAAGAGATGAAATGAAGGGAAACAACTCTTCCTAAAATGCCTTTGCAGCCTCTCGCTTATAAGTATGGTCGACAACATACCCATAAACAAGACTCTGCTCGGACACTGCTCCATTGACTCCCTAAGACTCAACTTACAACCTAGGGCTCTGATACCAATTTGTCACGACCCAATTTTCGAGGCCGTGATGGCACCTAAGTGTTACATCCTTAGGCGAACCACGAATAATTAAACTGACTAATAATGATAATTCAGATAGAAACATTTCAATAAAATGTAGGTGTAGACATCCACCCGAGATACTGTGTCAATAGAGCATCTACGAATTCTGACATCCGATATATATATAAAATACAAGATGTAGGAAGCGTCTAAACACTAAGGTGGATCAGACGGTATGCCACCGCGAACCATGCGGTTGGCTCACCTCAAGCAAAAATAGTCACAGCCTCGGACGGATCAGATAAGTCCAGCTGTCTGACTAGTAGAAGGATCTGCACATTTAAACAGTAAGTTATGAGCCAAAGCCCAGTAAGATCATCGACAGGCCCGCTAAATTACCCTCTCGGGACAAGTCTTTGATAATGCATAAGCAGATAGCAGAAGTACAATCCACACCTTTACAGTAACCCATAAACATTACATACGATAATATAATTATACAACAACACAAGCAATAATACGCGAATACATAACATGGTCAATAATATAAAGATACATAATATAGGAAGCATATACAATATTATATTGATACTATGGCATAAGCAATAATATAATTAACACACAACATGGCGATGATATATCTCGCATAACACATAGGTAATGATATACCTAGAACATAGCATAAGCACACACCCTGTGCGGCTTTGTTTATAGGTCATAACGCACCACAGGCCTCTGTCCCTATAAACAACTTTACTTATAGGTCATAACGCACCACAAGCCTCCGTCCCTATAAGTCTCCACATCTAGGTCATAACGCACCACCGGCCTCTGTCCCTAGATGGAATTTCGCTTCTAGGTCATAACGCACCACCGGCCTCTGTCCCTAGAGCATATCAATAATTCACTGGCACACAACATCGACTATACACAAGTCACGTTTGTGCTTTCTCCTTTTTGTATAAATATAACGATTAGTACATAATACTATCTACTAGACAATGCTAGTCAATTAAGTACTCGACATCTTACTTAGCAAGATCAAATCTTATCCGCAAGCAAAATAGAGGTCAAGTCTCACTTACCTCAAAATCGGCTCAAGTGGCTAAGGAACGACCTCCTTTCCCAAACGATGTGCCTCCGTAACACTCCTCTCTGAGCCAAAGAAATAGTGTCGCACTCGTAAGCATGTCAGGAAAGGATTCTAAGCCCTTACGCAATTTAAGAGGCAATTTACCAAAATACCCCCGGGTCGGACGTACCTAAAAACCCGTAAAATTTATGTTTCCGGACTCCCCATACTCCCACGAGTCCAAAAGTACCATTATTGTACATACCCGAGTCCAACTCGGTCATTTTTCCCATTTTACAAATCTAGGGTTCAAACCCTCTTTCCAAGGTTCGTCACTTTGATCCTCGGATTAAAGCGTTAAAAATGGGTAAGAATAGTTACCTTGTGTTTAAGAATGATTTTGGTACATCAAATTCCCCTTGGAATCACTTTTAAAAGCTCAAAACATGAAAATAAAAATGAATGCCCGCCCTAGTATATATAGCAGCCCGCAGCTTTAAAGAGTTGTACCACATGCTGTCCAAAGTGTACCTCACTGGATAGCTTTCGGTAAAATACCCATAACTTTTCATAGAAATGTCCAAATGATACGAGGTTGGTGGCATTAGAACTACAACTCAAAGAGCTACAACTTTTATGTATTGACTTTTCTCCAATTCCTTATGTATTGATCTGAAAAATCGATTTCTTTCCGGCTGAACAGTAAAAAACAGAATTCAGCAGCTTTTTTGGCTTTGCACCAGGTCAGCCACTATTTTTGGGTCCAAATGGGACCCTACGAATCTTGGAATGACCCCAAATTTTGTACACAAGTCATACAAGACTTGTGTGACATGCTCGTCAAGACGAAACTCAATTCGGATCTCTAGAACTCAAAAAGTGGGTCCCGCAGGAAAGGGTCAAATTTCGACTTTCGCCAAAATAGAGAATTTTAATCAAACGACCCCGGAATCCAAATTCGAAAGTTGCTACAAGTCACAAATAACGATACGAACCTAACAGAATCCTCAGATCTCTCATCGGAGTTCGTTTACTCAAATCGAGCTCGAAAACCTCTTTTAAACTTTTTAAACTTCCGCAACGGAGACTTTATCAAAAGTCCTATCAAACGAGGTCCGTTTTCACTTCTGAAGGTTGCTACAAGTCATAAATTACCATACGAACCTAACGTAACTTTCATATTTCACATCAGAGCTCATTTGCTTAAATCGAGCTCCGAAACCTCTTTTAGCCTTAACGAATATCCGAAACGGATGTCTTTCTCCGATACCTATCTAACAAAGTTCGTTTTAGCTAAAACTTTTCAGACATGTCATAATGGACCTTACGGAGCTTTTGGGATTGTCGACACGTAAATCAAGGTCTCGATTCCCGAAACGACTATTTGAGGTCGTTACAATAAGGTAGTCTAAAAGTAATGTAAATACAGTAAAACAAGAAGACAAATAATAAATAACTATAAGGTAGTCTAAATATAATGTAAATACAGTAAAACAAGAAGACAAAGAATAAATAACTTAAATGATACACTAAGATACCAAATTGATTCAGTAGATATGAGTTTGATAGAACAGATACGTTACAGATACAATAAAATACAGTCAGATACATTACATGTACAATGAAATAAAAAGGAGAAAAGATATAAACATCAGATTTATAACTAAAAAAATATCAGATGTGACAAGAAACACACGATTTTCATCGAAAAATGATCTTTATCGAGAAACACTATATGTGAACGAAAAATACCAAACTTGAACAAAAATCAATAAATCTAGATGAAAAAAGACTACCAACCATGATGGAACAGAGAGTAGCAGCGGCAATACCAAATTAAATAAGAAAGCAACAACAACGTGAAGGACGTCGGAGAAGAAGGGATGCAGTGAAGAAGAAAATGGAAGAGAAGGCCGGAGCCGGAGGGAAGAAAGGGGGGGGGGGGGAGGGAGAGGGAGTAAAAATGGAAAAAAGTCGGAGAAGGAAGCTAGGTTTTTGCTATATTTCTTGCTATGTTTCTTTTTCCTTTTTTTTATTTGTAATTAAATCCATCTTCTCTACATTTTATAATTATAAAAAAATATCAATATATTATGTTAAAAAGTTCCCAAATTGTACATTTTTGCAAAAATATGATACGGGAAGCAATGGTTTGCCTTTTTGTCCGCGCTAAGAAATGGTTTGCAAAAATGCCCCCGTTAAGATTTAATGAAAAAAATTCGGGGCCAAGACTTCCCGTTATATTTTTCCGCTTTTCAACACTTATTCCTTCAAGTATTGACAATAGACAATACTTGCCGCACTTGGCTGTTAGTCTTGGCAATTGCCATTGACCCCTGCACGATTTTCCAATACTTGCACGACAAGTATTGGCAATAGGCAACACTTGCTGCACTGCGTCATAAGTCTTGGCAATTGTCAAGACTTGCCCCTTCCAGTTTTCCCTGCATTCTCGCCATATAATTTGAAGTATTGGCAAAACAGCACTTGCCCTTGAAGCGTAGCCATTTGCCAAGACTTACACAAATTTTTTTCCTTGAACTCTTGGCTTGCGGACTAAATAAGGGCATTTTGCTAAAATATTCTTTAGCACGGGTAATTTTGTAAAACCACTCCTTATGGAGGGCATACGGTGAAATATTTTGTTATTTTTTAAAATAATTATGCTACTGTTCTCGGCGATTTTAGCCCAATAGTCTAGATGGTTATAAGTTTTTTCTAGGCAGTTCAATTTTCAAAAATCTTGAGCCAGGGGTCTTTCGAAAACTGCCTCTCCATTTTGATGGGGATAAGGCGTACGTACATTTCACCTTCCTAAAATTCCACGTATGGAATATACTGGGTATGTTGTTGTTTCAATTTTCAAAATGAATACATGAATAAAAGACCAACTAAATGTCTAGAACAAAGAGTGCGAGGGGGAAAGGAAGAAGAGAGCAATATTTCAAGAATCAATTGACGCTTTATGTGTTGTTGGTAGCTTAAGTAGAAGAAAACTTTTTCTTACGCATGCAAGAGCAAGCTGACACTCTGGGAAAAATTTCAACCAACTTTATTATGGTCATCCTCATCCTATCTGGACATCATTATTACAGTTTGCTTCTTTCTAGAAATACTACATATATAGCAATTTATTTCTTCTTTAGCTTCTAGCCATCCGAAAGCTTAATTTGTTAATTTCTCAATAATATATAGATACAAATTCAAGTGCCATCTACCATAAACATAACAATAATATTTTCCACTTTGATGTAAAAAACGTAATCCACTACTCTTTATGAGTGCTCATATGAGAAGGGTATATAATATGGAACCTAAACCATTATATATATCGGACCATTATATCGGCGTATAAAGCTTCTTTTGTAGTAGTACTTATAATGTTTGTGTTAACAAGAGCTTGATTTACAATGGAATCAAGCAAACAAGATACATCGAAATGGCTTTTATACGTTCTTTAATTTGGTCTGTAGATCAGGTCAATAGCTAGGCTATGATAAAATTGGTCAAAATATGTGTACTGGGTTCTTTTTTCTTTACGATTAATTATTTCATTGTATTTTGAACGAATCATTACGAATGATATGTATTATGTGAAAGTTCGCAAAGACTTGAAACAGCAATGATTATAACTGCAATAAATATTTTGTTAAACACTTGAGAACAAAGATTTTCTCAATAATATAATCAGCATAGTGGGGAAAGTCATTGAACATAATGGGATACTTGGATTTTCTTCTGTTATTTTAGCAATCAGTGAAAGGATAAATGAAAAGGCCATGGACATGAAAGTACCTTGAGGAGAAAAGGTAAAGGAAGATGTTAACAAAAAGAGAATATGGATGGATATTCATAGCAACCTTTTTATTTATTTACTACGTATAGTATTTCCATGATTCAGCTAGCTAGTAATAATAATGGTTATCACATGAACTTCATTAGCTTCTCTGTGAAAATAACGTGGGGTCAATTATGGTCTGCCCCCACCCTTTACACGTATACGTACTGCTCGTAAGATTTCGGTGGGTAGATTTAATTAGATGCTTTCCAGTTTCTATATCCTCATTTTCCCAAAAAAAAAAAAAAAAAAAAAGAAGAAGAAGAAGAAGAAGTAGTAGTAGTAGCAGCAGTAGTTGCTGCAGTATTTGCATTCCGCTTTTACTGTCACTGATAGGGAAAATTTTAGTTGCAGCCAATATTGTGTATACATCAGATGTACTAGTCATCAATTTAGTTGCAGCCACCTTGATTTACTATCCAATTTGCTTTTACGATACATAACTTAATGAATATTTGTTATGCGTGTTACACTACTTTAGTCATATATTGGAAAGAATTCTTTATATTCTTAGGAACTACTGCAAAATGTCACTATCGTTATAGGAAAAATAATTGAATATAAATTTTATGCAACCGAAGCACATATATATTATATAGTGATCAAGGTGGTTTAGTGGTAGTATAAGTTTAGTTACTAAAAGCAACATCTGTCGTGTGCGTTTATTTTACTACATGCACACAGTGCAAATGAGGTTTTCAAATAAAAATTACTCCTAGTAATTTGTTTAAGTATGAAAAAGAGAGTGCTGTTCAACTAGAAACGAAAACTAATAAATACTCCTATGAATTAATTGAATATACGAGAGAGACAGAGATGATCATAACGCTATTAGAGTTCTATTTCGTAGCTAGACACTGGAACAGTATTATACAATATTAGAGTTCATTTTTCATCAAGCTAAGGGTCAAAACACAAAAATGAAAAGAAACAAAAAACTGAGATGAAGCATATCTACCTATTATGAAACTAACTTCACTACATTTCACCATGTCATACATGAGTATTAGTTTACTCTCATGTTAATCAACACTAACTATTTACATGAGTTAAAAGTAGTCAAAATGAAGAGGTATTTGATAAGGTTCTTCTCTCTGTTTCCTGCTCAACTTTGGAATAATGGTAGTAGCACCCCTCATTTTCAGCATATTATTTGGAACTTCAGGTGGCCTAACTGATCTAATCAAAGCCCAGTTCACCCCTTTGAACAACTCATGTCTCTTGATTTCAGCTGAACCCTTTAAACTTCCAATCCTTTTCTTTGGGTTCTTCACTAATAATCTGCTAATAAGATCTTGAAGCTTCTCCATTTCTTCATACTCTTTGCTATTACTACATATACCTACTATTCTTGGAAAACTCAGTGGCTTCTTCAAGATGTTGATGAGTGTTTTCTCATTGTTTTCTCCCTTAAAAGGTGTAGTTCCAAAAACAAGCTCATAAAGAAACACACCAAGTGTCCACCAATCCACTGCACTCCCATGGCCTTGACCAGAAATCACTTCTGGTGCTAAGTATTCATGTGTCCCAACAAATGATTTTGACCTAGCATTTATGGGTTCAGCTATCATTTCTGTATTATTGGGTTCTTGAGTATTGTCTTCTTCTCCTTGTTCATTGAGCGGTGCTGGGGTTATGCATCTGCTTCTCTTGGTGGAAGCTGAAAAACAAGAGAGTACTGGTTGTATAGGCATAATAGCACAATAAGAAGAAGGGGTTGTTGATGAGCTCTTGAAATGATTTACTGCTTGTTGGTTTGCTTCACTTTTACTAGTACAAGACCTTATGAGTGTTGGAACAACTTCACATTTAAGAGAGAGATCAAAATCTGAAAGCATGATATGACCATCTTCTCTAACAAGAACATTTTCTGGCTTTAGATCTCTGTACACTATGCCCATCATGTGTAGATATTCTAGAGCTAAAAGTATTTCTGCAGCATAAAATCTGAAAAAATAAAGTTTAGTAAAAAATATGCAAAATCATTGGCAACATGCAAGAACAATTATTAGCATAACATGACGCATCTTACTTATCACAATATGAGGGCTGCAACATGAATAATATATAAAAGAGTAGACTTGATTAGGTTCCTTTACCAAGATTAGTTTTTTTTAATCAAGTTAGTAGGTCGGCTAGATGATTAAACAAAATAATGACTTACTTAGCAGAGGAAACGGAGAAGCGTTTTCGAGGTTGGCGTTGTAGAGCGGCGTGCAAGTCTCCACCAGGACAAAACTCCATAACCAAACAAGAATAATGAGAAGCTTCAAACTCCGCATATAAAGTAGGCAAAAACGGATGATCAAGCATCCCCAATATTTCCTTCTCCGTATCAGCTCTTTGTACCTTCTTCTTTATAGCAAGTGCTTCTCTATCCACAACTTTCATTGCATAAAAACACGGCTTCAAACCCACAACAGGATTCCTAATCTGACAAAGATAAACATTTCCAATATCACCACTTCCAACACGACGGAGTAGCCGGAAGTGGTCGAGTCTAACTTGACCTTTTTCAAGTCTTAGCCGTTTTATGGCTTCCCAAGCAGCTTGGTTAGCCTTGTGTGGCTTGTGACATGAGTTTGACAAATCAGTTGTTGAACAAACGGAGATTGAACTCCGGCGACTGCCGAAGCTGAGATTACTCATCCAGCTTCGGCTAGAATCCGGTACTGTTAAAGAAGAACAGCTACTGTCATAGTCGAATTCATCTCGAGCTATATTGGCCATGATGGTTGTATATAGCACGTACAATAAGCTTCTCCAGAAGTTTTCTCAGGCTTTATATATATATATACACACACAAAATAAAGTGCAGCATTTCGTGGATACAATAAAATATTGGTTTCATTTTATGTGATAGATGTTTTTTTTTTTTTTTTTTTTTTGTCTTTAAAAAAATGGTAGTCTCCTATCACTACTAAAAATTATCAGTTTTGCATCACAGTTTGGAGACTGAATTCCTTCTCTAAAAGGTGTTTGGAGACGGAATTCCGTCTCTGCGCGTCCTTCGCGAAAAAGCGCGTCGTTGGCCAACTTGGAGACGGAATTCCGTCTCCGCACTGACACATGCTTCGAGACGGAATTCCCTCTCCAAGCATTAAATTATTGGAGAATTCCGTCTCCAAGCGTTAAATTAATTTAATAATTTAATGCATGGAGAGGGAATTTCCTCCCCAACATGAAATGTATATATTATTTTTATTGTTTAGAGACGGAATTCCCTCTCCAGTAAAAAATTTAAAAATTATTTTTGTTGTTTAGAAACGGAATTCCATCTCTAGTAAAATTATTAAATTTTTTTTGATTGGTCCGTCTCTAACTATATTAATCCTGCTAAATAAAAATATTAGAAATTCGCTACAAAGCAACCAAAAACCAAAAACCACCTGTTTAACATAAAACAAAGCCACCACGCCAATTAAACAATTCTACATACATGTTTCATCATTAAGCATTCAACACAAATAAAAACTAAAGTATTTAATTAGTAATATGTTCACAAACTTAACAAACCATGAGACTAATCCGCCTTTTGGGAGGAGCCACTTCCCTGCTCGTTATCCCTCCAAATCTTTGCCACAATTTCCAGTAATTTCTTCACATTCTCCCGGTCTTCCAACCGTTGCCTTTCATTATCTAGTAGCCTCTGCTCCATTTCCGCTAATTTAGAGCGCAACTCATCATCCACAGCTTGTGGTGCAGGTGAAGAAGAAGAACAATTATCATTGACAATACCTACACGAGAAGGCTTCTTGTACCTCGAAGGACCAAGGCCATTGGCTCGATTTTTGCTAGTATAGCCACCACCCGCCTGAACGAACATTGCATTTTTATCATCCTGGGTGGGTTTAGGAGAGCCTTCAATGACCTGTGACCCTTGGCTCTCAAGCCATTCTTGGTGTAGAGCTTTGTAGTTTTCCTAAAACACACGACGCGATTAGAATAATTAATTAAAGAATAATTTAAAATAAAATAAAATTATTTATGATATCTCACCTCTAGTTGTTGTGCACGTGGCTCGACCCATCCCACCTCATTTCCTTGTTCGTCATATAAATAATGGAACAAACGAAAAAATTCATAATCACTAACTTTTCCATGTACCGCTTCCTACACAATGCAAATGTGTTAATGCTAAATCAAAATGGTGTTAAGTTTTTAATTTAAATAAAAATTAGATTAACTTACATATCGTGCCCGATGGGTGGCCAAACTAACTGAACCACAAGTGTGCTTCGATCCTCCTTTTGCGGATGCTCTGTTTTTCTTAGCCTGCTCGCTCTGGGTTAAGAATTCAGGTGTTTCCTAATAAATTTTGAGTTTATCCTAATAAATTTTGAGTTTATCCCAATTCTGTTGATAAATCCATTTGGGAACTTTACCCTTTTGCCTGTATTTTGACAAGGAATCACTTAGCCTTTAAGCCGCCTTTTTCTCAAAAACTGCTCGGACTTCATCATCATATATAGCATCCCACGAACACTTGTGCTGAAACAATAACAATATAATAAGTGAAAACTAATAAAACACATATAACAATCAAATGACAAAAGCTTCATAAGTATAGTTAATACCGTAAAAGCTTCAAGCATGCGGTTTCTAACAGGTACTGGCACCTTTCCCCACGACGGCCAACCATCAGTAAAGTGTGGTGTCATAGATTCAACAACAAGTTTCACTGCCTTGTCCGATGGAAGAAACCTGCATTAAATTTAACATACAAATTTATGTTGATAAATATATATTGCATTCAATTCAAAAGTGGTATAATTTAAGGGTTAATGAATAAATCTTACCCTTCTTTGCTTTCAGGCATGATAATCAACCTACCAGACTCATCGAGAGATCCAATACCATCAGGCAACTGAACTGTAGCACTAGTACGCCTTTTCTTACCCTTTCGCGTTGTAGTGGTGACAGATGGAGAGGACTCTGGCTGAGTCTCTGGTACAGGTGTACTCGAACTGGGGCATGCCGATGATGATGCAGATGGAACAGTACTCGAAATGGAAGGTGTAGCAGATGCCAAACTATGTGGATGCTTACTAGGAGTAGGTATCGTCATCAGCTGTGAAGGGCCCGGTGCGCCGAATGACTGAAATGTAGGGCCCGTACATGCACAGACTGAGGGGATGTGCCTACTATAGGCATGGAATGGAAAGAGGGACCAGCAGGCTGGCCAAACTGATAGTGTGGCCCCGTATGTGGCATGGTCTGTGCAGATATACTAGGGGCCTGTGGCTGATGGAATAGTGGCGTACTAGGGAGACCAACGAAAAATGTACTCGGATAATTACCTAACTGTGAGAGCAAGGCAAAGGTAGGGGTCAATGCCGGAAGTGGAGAAGTAGTATGACCTGTGGAAGTATGGCCACCACGGGTCCTAGGTCCTTTCCTACCTCAAGATGCCATATCTGCAAATTAATATTAAATTCAATAGAATTAGATATATACTAAAGTGTATCATCGTTAATAAAAAAAATATTATGCAAAATATTAGTCACAAATACCACAAACAACCAATATAATGCACAAATATTCAACTACTAACATCAATCATCATCGCTTCCTTCTAGTTCATCAAGCAATTCATCCTCAGTTGATTCATTTTCATCTATGTACTCCCCTTCTTAATTTCCCAAAGACGTTTCCATGGTTTGTTTGAGCACCGACATATCAAATTCTTCAAAATAATCTACACCCTGATGCAACTCGTCAGGTAATTCTTCATCTACAATTTTTTGAACAGTTGAAATGTCATTTTGGTATGCTTCATCTAATGCATCATCCACCTCAATTCTTCCAACCGGTTTGGCTTTCAAAACAACCCACCAATTTGCTTTAGCCTTGTTCTTCAGTTTATTTTTGCACTTTGGATAAGGAACGTAGTACACTTGTTTCACATTTTGAGCAATGATAAATGGATCATAATGTACATACGTTCTTTTGTGATTGATTTCAACTATTTTATATACTGGATGCACTTTTGTACCCCGAAGTGGTGTTGGATCAAACCACTTACACCGAAAGAGATCACAGGAATATTACTTTCCATCAATTGTAGATTTTCTTCCCTCAATGTACTAGAACACAAGTCCTTGAAAAACACACTCATTTCAGTGAGTGGTTTCCAAATTGTATTAGGCAAGCCATTGAGCACAATTGGCAACAAATTTTCCATGAAAACATGACAGTCATGGCTTTTCATTGCCATAAGCTTACCTTCTATCATGTCGACACATTTGGATATATTCGATGCGCAACCATCAGGAAATTTAATATTCTGTATCCACTCACAAATAATTCTTCTCTCCTCCAAGTCAAAAGTGTAGTTCGCTGATGGCTTGCGCACCTTAACCCCATCTGATTGTAGGTGCAATTCAGGTCGCCGACAATATGCCTGAACATCTAACCTTGCCTTCAAGTTGTCCTTTGTTTTGTTATTGACATCCATCACACTGTTAAAGACAGCATCAAAAAAGTTTTTTTCAATATGCATTATATCCAGATTATGCCTAAGAAGATTGTCCTTCCAATAAGGAAGTTCCCAAAATATGCTCTGCTTTGTCCAATTATGTGTAACACCAAAACCTGCTATTCTAGGCAATGGTTGTTGCTCCGTTGCCTTGGGATACCCCTGAACCCGGGACCAAACTTCATGGCCCGTCAACCTCTGTGGAGGATCATCAAAATCCTCCTTGTTATTCATGAATGCACTAGTGTTTCTCCTAAATGGATGGTCATCTGGCAGAAACTGGCGCTGACAGTCGAACCATGTGTGCTTACGCTCATGTTTCAAATAAAATGCTTTTGTATCTTCCATACAAATAGGACAAGATAGCTTACCAGCAGTGGACCAACCAGACAACATGCCATATGCAGGGAAATCATTAATTGTCCACATCAAGCAAGCATGCAATCTAAAGTTTTGTTTCAAGGAACAATCATATGTTACAACACCATCACGCCATAATATTTGTAACTCATCAATCAAAGGCTGCAAGAATACATCAATAGAGCTTTTTGGGTTACTAGGACCAGGGATAATACAAGTCAGAAAAATATATGGACTTGTCATACACATTTCTGGGGGGTAGATTATACGGTGTGACGAATACAGGCCAACAAGAATATGGTGCAGCAGAGACATCAAATGAAGTAAACCCATCAGAACTTAAACCCAACTTGATGTTTGTAGGTTCACTTGCAAATTCAGGATACACTCTATTGAAATGCTTCCATGCTTCTCCATCATACGGATGACATAGAATACCAGATTATCGTGTACGTTCATGATGCCATCTCATATGAGGAGCAGAACTCATTGATGCATACAACCTCTTTAACCTTGGTATAAGAGGTAAGTAACGCATCACTTTTACTGGGACCTGTTTCTGTTTAGCATTTTTGACTGGCTTGTAGCGAGCCTCACCGCAAAACGTACAAAATTGCTTATCTTTGTTTTCTTTGTAGTATAACATGCAACCTTTTTTACAACAGTGAATTCTTTCTGAAGATAGCCCTAAAAACGAAACCAACTTTTTTGCATCGTAGTACGAGGAAGGCAATCCCAATTTACTTATGTTTAGTTCATTCAAGAGTCCAATGATCTCATCCATGTCTCCTTGAGATATGTTATTATAATCTGATTTAATACTAAGCAACCTAATTACCACCGACAGCTTTGAATGACTTGCCCCCTCGTAAAATAGGCGACTTGCTTCTTCCAACTGTTCATAGAAGTGCTTCGCCTCATTATTGGGAATCTCCTCAACATTCGGTTGAGAGGATTCCCCTTGGTACATTCCAAACGCATCATTCAACATCTCATTCATAGGATAGTTATACCCGACATAGTCATTTTAGAAGTTCTCTCTATGGACACTAGGGTTACACTCTCCATGTGCAGTCCACACAAAATAATTTGGCATAAATCTTTTTCTATAAAGGTGCAACACGATATTTTCAATTGGTTACACGTGGCTACACTTGCATTTCACACAAGGACATTTGATTGAACCCCCTCGTATATATTCAGGAAGTAATTTAGCTTTAGTAATAAACCCGTCAACCCTATCTACATAACTTTTCCTCAAACCCATATTTTCATAGAACATATTGTACATCCAACTACGATTTTCATCATGTTCCATCTACAAAAGTTACAAACAAATAAATATAAATCAATGCAACAAAATATAGCAATTTTTCTAGCAAACTATACGTGTATAACATTTTTGTTAAATTATGTTACATATTAACTTTTTAATTAACTAACTAAATCAAACTCCCTACATTTATTTTATTTGCCATGTTCAATGACATTGTTATTAATTATTTCTTTCTAATTATCCTTCCATTAAATTTATCTACTTTATATTATTTTTCTAACTATTTCTAAATTTTCAAGAACTAATGACATTTCCAATAATTCAATCTAACCAATATTCCTAAAAAGGAGGGGAATATTAAACAATCACACAAGTATACAAACATGATAGAGCTTATTAGAAATTCATTATACAATAATTCAACATTGATAAGGATGTCAATGGAGTGTCAAAGTTGGTATTGGGGAGGGGAAAATGGGGGCCGAACTAAAGGGTTGGGAAAATGGGGAAGGAAAAATAATTCGAATTACAGCTAAAAATAATGGGGAAGATGAAGAAAACTTACTTGAATAAGTTGTTCGGACGGATTGGGTATACCGAGGTGAATTTTCGTCGGGGAGGGAGGGTTTTCGCTGGAGGGTTTTGAAATTTTGGGGGGGGGGGGGGGGTGACGATCTGAAAGAAATGTGGGAGCGGCTGTGTATATGTTTAGAGTTGGAGACAAAATTCCGTCTCCAACTCTAAAAAATTTAATTAATTTTTTACTCAAACACTGATTGGAGACGGAATTCCCTCTCTAGCTGATTGGAGAGGGAATTCCGTCTCCAACCTTTCTGTAGCTTTTTGCTCGTTTCTAGTAGTGTATTAATGACTTTATGTTTTAAACGGCAAGCGCAAAACGAAAAGGATTAAAAATGTAATAATGTCATACAATATAACAGACTTTGGCAGTATAATTAATATAAGGCAAATTACAAAACTATACAATTTAATATTTTTTTTTATACAAAAATGTTAATATTATTTCATTTTCAAAACATAGCAATATTTTTTTTAAACATAGGAAAATACATACAAAAAGATGATAAAACCCTAGGTCCACCTCCTACCACCCCCAGCCGCCATCCACCATCACTGCCACCGATGTCGGCCATCAGCCGATCGTCGGTCGCCGATTTTTTTTTTTTTTGTGTAGATCTGTGTATATTTTATTGTATGTATAATGCATGGACAATGATACATTGTGCATACAGCGAAAATATAGTAGATACACACACATACGGTTATTGTATGTTTGTATATTCTCTGTATGGTTATTGTATGCACATCGTATGTGTATTCATTCACCGGACATACACACCATAAACAAATTGATACGTGTTGTAAATTTTGTGTGACAAGAGTATATGAGAATACATGTGTAATAGATTCCATATAGCCAAAAACCAACAAATATACACCAAAACCACCATAGTTTTGCCGTATCTCACCAGAAAATTTAAAAAATAAAAATAAAAAAAGGAGCAAGCAACGCCGCCTGGTCCTCACCGAAAACCAGCCACTATATAGTCCATATACTCATAACCAACCACCATAACCACCGTATACACACCATACCGTTGTGGTCACAAAAAAAAAAAAAACTAGCAGCAGATCTGGCAACGAGCAGATCCACAGCCCCGTCGCCGACGGGAGAACCTAGATCTGTCGGCGACAACGCAGCAGACCCCGGAAGAAAACAGTGGGATATCCGTCAGCATCGCAGCAGCACGCGAGCACAACAAAGCAGCGACGGGGATGGGGTTACCGGAGACGACGGCGGAGGGGTGTGGGATTTCGCTGGCGGCGGGAAAATAAGTGAGGTGGGGAGAGAAAAGAGAGAAAGAGATCTAGGATTTTTTGTGACATGTCTGGTAGCATTTCTAAAAATGTTGCTATGTTTGGTAAAGTGACAAAATATTGTCATATTTTTAACGCCCTAAAATGACACTGGGCATAATTTGGCCATTAAGTAAATTTTTTCATTGCTCACCACTTTTAAAAGCATTACTATTTTTTTGAATTATTTCTCACGACTTTTCAAAGCATTACAATATTCTGAATTATTAACCATAATATACAAATGTTTTTTATATAGTTTCTAAGTATCTAAATTTTGTTTAAAAAGATTGAAGAATATGTGAAAGCAAATTGAAAATTATAAAATAAACGGGAATGCATGCCACATAAAATAAATTGCAGTTTGCTAGTACCATTTTATTTTCCGTCTTTTCGGAAAAAAAAAAAATGCGGGTTAGGGAGGGTACTACAAAGTAATGCTTTATTATGTAATGGAAGAAAATAATATATATTGGTGATAAAGTGCAGAATATTCAAATGGTTAGAACATGACTACTTTTAAGACATGGTATCATATTTCTGACATTCATACGTATTTGTTTATGGTAGTTAATGATTTAACTTCGTTAACTTTAGCTATGTTAGACCTTAGTACGTAGTAGTAGTAGTAGTAGTAATTCTTTAGTGGCTTAGACCTTGGTAATTCTTTAGTAGTTTGAGTGCTGTTAATCTTTTTTATTTTTATCCGATTGCAGTTTTAAAACGTCATACTTATGGATCTATGGCACACAAGAATACTATTATATAATAATCGCAAGTTTAGCTCGTCCCTGTTATATAACATGATGACAAAACCAATAATGAGCAGTTAATTGGTCATTGTATATTTAGCCGAGTTGATTGTAAAATAGTGTAACGAGATTGACTAATGCAACCAATATTTTAAGGATTTAGACTAGTGCTAGTAGTAATTAGGTATAATGTCATAAGTGAACTACACATAATTTTGGAAAATGAATCTAGTTAGTTAGAAGTTTCAAAATATGACATTCTGATGCTACTTTCATCTCAATTTCCGCAATCAGCAAAAGATGAAAGTCTCAATTACTTTCATCATTCATTTACGCCGCAGATGTGATTTTTTCAAATGAGTAAAATTTCTCGGACGAAAGCGACTTATTACTCTTTGATTATGAAATTTATGCCTTGAATGATGGGATATGAAAAAATAAAAAGATTATGATATAATGAGAGAGGGGGTCCAATTATATGTATGGTCATTATTAAGAAAAAATGATTAATTTCATTTAACTTACAGAATCATTATCAACTTTAGTGAAGTAACTCATCTTTTCTCCTCCCTTTTTTTTTTTTTTTTTTTTTTTACAAATGAAGTAATTAATTCGACAAAGCTTTTCTTGATTCCAATATCGATGACCATGACAATGATAAAGATGAATGATTCATTCTTGTGTCCATATATTTCGCTACCTTATTTGATGGTCAAGGGAAACATCCCTCTGTTTTAATGTAGGAAAGAATGTCGATTGAATTTTAATGGCAATATATTAATACTAACAATGAAACTAATACTCCTAGTTCCGAGTAAGTATAATTTCCATTGCATACCTTTGACGGTCAAAGTACTTACTAGTTATCTTGACTGTAAAAAGCTGAGTAGTATGTAGAAGGAAAAAGTGTACTCAACCCAAATTCCTAGGTCATTCTTGCAAGTTTTCTAGTAAGGGTGGGTTTCTTTTGGTGAATTTGGAATAAACTTGGCAGAAATAATAATTGCATATCCCATTGTCATGAAAGCTGAAAAAAAGTAAAGCAGCTGAGAGAGTACATGTAGCTCCCGTGCTCTATTCATTGCCCACCCCTACTTATACATATATGACGATTCACTGTGTAGGTCGATGATGCCATGATGGTGAACTTTATACTCTTATTGTTATCGTTGTGGTAACATTACTACTATTATTCAAGATGAAAATTTAATGACCATATTTTTTCTAAATATTTTAGAAATTATAAAGTATATGTTATTTTAAATATATAAATTTCACTTTTAAATACTAAAAATTTATGTTTAAACTAACCGCCTTTGAACCTCATATATGAACTTTGCGCGATATAAATGGAGCAAAATTTTCCCTTTAGTTTTAGTTGTCTTTATGGATTACTTACCAATGCATGTAAACATATAGCCACCATAACGGATCTATTTGGATTTTCTTAGGCATTTGTATTTCCGTTTTCTCGCACTAGTTTCAGAAGTTTTTTTTTAATCATTATTTTGAATTAATTATTCCACTCTAAATTAGGGAAGAACGTGTGATCCTTTTACTTAATAAGAAGTAAAAGGTGTTGAGATCACAGAGATTGAAGTATTCTTGTTAGGAGATCAACCCAAAACTAATTAGCGGGGTGAAAAGGAGGTTATAGAATCCATTTGGAATATGCAGAATCACTTGAACTATAAACGATGTTTTAAAAGGCGGGACGCAAGGCGAGACGTTTTACTTACAATGAGGCGAGACGTAAGCCCCAAGACGTGAGACGTAAGTCCCAAGGATCTTATTTTTTAATTAACTTTAAATTAATAAAATAGCATAATAAGCCAAAAAAATATCAAAAGTACAAAAAAAAAATTAAAAATAAGTAAAAACATAATAGAAACAAAAGCTCAAACATTTCTAACAGTTGTAAGAAATTGAATAATGTTACAGTTTTTATGTGATACAAATAAACCAGAAGACCTTAACTTTCAAACAATTAAAAATAAAAATTTGTTATTATAAAAAGTGAGTAAACAATAACTATTTATTACTATTACAATTTAAAATATTAATTCTTCATTGATAAATATAAAATTGCTTCTAAATTTTAAAATAATTGAAGTTTAAAATTTTTGAGTGACAGAAATAAAACATGAAGACCAATAACAAGTGATGATGTTATAAACATCGGCTATGCTTTTTTAGATTAAGTATACAGATGATATTCACCCTTATGATATTCTCAATTATAATACATGTAATATTATGTCTCGTTAATTGAGTTATACTCAATTTTTAAATTTCTATAGATGAATATAATTTTATTTTTAAAGAAAATTGTGGATGAACAATCTTAATTAGGGAATTGGACAGATCATTTGCATAGGTTCAATAAAGCGAGTTCCGAGCGTTGGGCGTTGGGTGTGCTGTGGGCGCATCGTCGGGTGCTTGAGGCGTAAGCCTCACGGATCTAAGCCCCGCCCGAGAGTCTCAGAGCGTTTTGCTAGTGCCCCGCCCAGGACGAGTCCCGGACGAGTCCCAAAACTGCCTTTTAAAACAGAGACTATAAAACACCACGTCAAAAATGACAAGGCTTTCTAGTAATAGTAATTCTTGGTCAAATTACAATTTCTCCCCTATTACAAGTTTACAACTACTTCACTCCCTCGAGAAAACCATGAATATCCTTGATTAGCTTTTTTTTTCAACAAAAAGATCCACTAATACTTCACTAAGAAAATTCATTCTATACCTCAACAATTAACCGCGCCTTTTTATTTCATTTCATGTTTAGTTGCATTACAAATTAAAGCAAAGTTGCACATGTTTGAAAACCTATCTTTCAAAATGTCCGAATATATCCAAAATTTTGCAGCTAACCCTTTGCGTATATTAGAGCATACTTAAAGATCTCATGCGATATAACTGGATCCCACTATTGATCTCCTCTTGAATCTTGCCTAGAAGTAATTTTGAACTTTACCAAATTAACAGATAACTATTTCTCTAATTGGATACAGTCGTGCTTTGTGTTTTAAAAATGCACTCCCTGACTTGAGTCATATTTTTACCCAAACCCTTTTGTAGAGAGTATTTTATTTTCAAGTTCAAATTTGGAAAGGAGTCTAAATCCTAAGCTACCACATTTCCATTTTTTTTACCGGCACTTACTTTGAGGAGATCATGAGGAATCAGTGTGTACTGATCTAAAGATCCGAGGAAATCTATTGCTACAAATACCTAAGATTTTGCACCTACTCTTTAGTCTTGCAGTTGTTAGTTTCAATGTGCATGCTTATGTCTCCCAAGGTTCATTTTAGACTGAGCTTAACTTCTATATGTAGTAGTCATTAATTAGATTATTTAAAAGTAGAATTTTATTTTTAGAAATAACACAAATTATCTGCTAGATTGTGACCTGTTAGCGTAACAACTCTTTATACTACTCCGTCCTATTTTGTTTGTCGTAATTTGATTTGACACAAAGTTTAATAAAAAATGAAGATTTTTAAAATTTGTGGTCTAAAATGAGTTATAAATATTTATGTGATAAATGAATCAAAAAGTAAGTTTGAAGTTGAATTGTTTCTAAATTTAGAAATATGACAATCTTTTGGGACAGACTAATAAGGAAAGCATGACAAACAAAGTGGGACAGGGGGATTACTTGATATGTAATCCTCCATTTCACTTTATTTATTATAGTTTAAATCGTCACTAAGTCTAAAAAAATAATTTTTTTTTAGATTTATGATCTAAATAATATAAAACATATATATTTATATAGATATAAAATCATTTCATTAAAGATAAAGTAAGAATTTCAAAAATTACACTACTTTCAAATGCAGAAAGCTCTCATTCTCTTTTAAACTAGCAGGTGGCATTGGGCGACTGTTGAGAATCCGGTTGATGTAGCCATTGTTCGCATGCAAGCAGATGATTGGCTTCCAGAATCACAAAGACGTAATTATAAAGGAGTAGTGGATCTAATAACACAAATGTCAAAACAAGACTGAATTACTAGCTTATGGCACTACTCTTCTTTGACAGTGAACCGCGTCATGACTTAACAACTAGCATCATATGATTAAATCAAGGAAGCAATATTGGAGCGTGGAGCAATATATGAGTGATGGACTAGGGACCCACGTGACCACGAGCATTGCAGCAAGGTTTATGGCAACCATGGTATCGAATGTGATCAATTTTATGGTGATGAACATGAAGGTGGAGGCAGGGGAAACTCCACCCTATGCCAGAACATTAGACTATGCTGCGAAAACTCCACCCTATACCACTGAAGGGCCAGTTCATTCTATATGTTTCTTTACTTATAAATTGCGAAATTAAGTTAAACAAGAGTAAATAAACACTGATTTTAGCGTGGAAAAACCCCTTGAACTCGGGATAAAAAAACCACGACCTACCCTCTCAAATAGGATTTTAACTTCACTATTTGAAAAACTCACTTGGTTACAAGACTTCTCTCTCACTAACCTAAGTCTAACTCTAATCCTATATTAACCCCTTTCACAATCAGTGAAATTCCTCCAAGTAACAAGACTTGAATGACGCGTACTGTTACAAAACTTCTATGAAAGCAAATAGTACAACTTGATATATCCTACTACAGATGAACTACGACTGAACTTTGACAAGACTCAATCTAAGGAATATGTTCTTCACTTAGTTCCCTGTAGCTTAATGACTGCTCAAATACAACTTCGACTCAACAATGCTATAACTCTTTTTCTCACTATATTTGTGCGTGCTTCAACAGCTGAAATGCTCCTCTATTTATAGCTTTGAAATCTGAGAAGTCTTGAGCAATTAGAACTCCAAAGCATCCACGAGTTTCCTAATTGAACTCCTTGGTTATCTTCAAACCTTATCAATCTTTTCTCATCACGTACAAATCTGCATGACTATCAAGATAAACATTAGATAATAAGATAATAATTAATTTTCCTGCTTAATTGATTTTGCAATATTATTTATTCAGCTGCCGTGATCCAAAGGAACAAGTCCTTGAATCTGTTCCTTCGTCATCATTCAAAACTCCGAGCTTATTCAAGCTAACACTATTAAAGATGAAGGACCAATGTCCCTTTACAAGGGATTCATTCCTACTATTTCAAGGCAAGGACCTTTCACTATGGTCTTGTTTGTGACTCTTGAGCAAGTCAGGAAAATCTTCAGGGATTCCTAAAATGCATATATCTTGTTTTAGTTAACAAATCTATACACTATAAGATGCTTCTAGGTATCAAATTTAATGATTCATCATCAATTCTTGCAGACATATGGGAGTTGCATGAATGAGAACTGTTCATTAGGAGTTCCTTACTCAATTAATTATGGCTTAATTACATAATTATACAAAGTAATATTTTGTTTTACATAAAAATAAAAATATTATTAGAGTTTCAAAAATAGCAATACTTTTTTATCAAAAAATAACAAATATACATAAAAGGAGGAAACAAACCCTAGATCCCATTTCATCCCCCACACCGCCTCCACTGCCGCCAACCCCCTCCGTCTCCACCTCCAGTCGCTAGATTCCGGTCACCGGAATTTTTTCTTTTTAAACAAATTATTTAAACTTGTATGTTATGTATTTTTCTACGGTATATACAACATACATACAATGAAAAACTAATGCACATACAATCCTTCCACGTTAAAATCACCACAAAAAAGTTCTATAACCACCATAAAAAAAAAAAAAAAAAGAATGAGAAGAGGAAGAAAATTGTACAAATATATATACAAAAAGAGAAACAAAAGAGATACAATCAGATCTCTTTTTCATACAGCTTCCATACATATGTCATACAACACCGATACAAATGCCATACAACTATCATACCATTGCCATACATAATTTTATAATTTTCAAATCTGGCATACATCTACCATACAACTAACATCAACAACGACATCAACTTGCGAAAAGAACATGCGGATACAAATGCCATACAAGATCGATACAAATGCCATACAACTCATATATAATTGCTATACAGCTACATACCATTGTCATATACAATCTTATAATTACCAGATCTGGCATACATCTACCATACAACTAACATTAGCAACGACATCAACTTGTGAAACGAACCAGCAGCGAAACGAACCAACAATGGCAGCAAATTGTAAACCAGCAGTGACAACAATCTTTGCTAGAAAAACGAACCAACAGCGGCAACAACACATCTGCAGCGGCAGCAACCTTTGCCATTGCAGCAACGACGATGGAATGGACGGAGAAGAATGTTGAAGCGATGAACGATGTTACATTCACCGGAGTTGCCTCACTGCTAGGTGGACGGATCTAGCTCGTCGACGAAGGCTGAATGACGGGGAAGGGAAAAGTGGCGGCGGCGGCGGGAGTGGTGGATGAGGGATGGAAAAGTGGAGGCGGCAACGGGAGTGGTGGTGGATGAAGAATGGTGGCAGCAGATAGAGAGGGTTGGGAGAGATATATAAAAATTAGGATTTGGTTTATGAGAGAAAGAGAGAGTCCTTATTTTACTTATTTTGCTAGGTTTTGTAAAAAATGTTAAGAATGTTGCTATTTTTTGAAAGAAATCAAAGTATCTCTATGTTTTGTAAATAAATTTCATAAAGTTACATGTGGTGTAATTTATCCATTAATTATTCCCTATTCCTATCTGACGGAAATACTTATTCGCCATGTATTGTAACTGTTCCTTCACGAAAGTAAATAGATCACTTCATTTCCAAGTTCCAAAATTTGAAAGCTTCAATTCCCATCATAGTCTTAGACCTAGCCTCAATTACAAGTCGAACTGTGTCTATAGGTTGACATTACGCTACGGTAAAATCCCTCATAAGCCACTGCTTTACTTGATTTGTGGTGTCAAGACTCATCGAGCATTTAGCTAGTTTTACGTCTTTAGTTTTATGCAATGTCTTCGAGCAAGTAAAGACGTTCATTCCACGAGGAAAATCATTATGCTAACTTTAATTTGTGCGATGAGTGGAGGGTTGTTCTTATTACAAGAGAAAACAGTGCCACTTAGAGCATGTTTGGCCAAGCTGTCAAAATCATCTTATTTTAAGTATTTTTATCAAAAGTGCTTTTCAAATAAGTGCTTTGTGAAATAAACAGTTTGTGTTTGGCCAAATTTTACAGAAGTGCTTTTGTTATTAATTTGTGTTTGAACAATATTCAAAAAAATTATCAAATTTCGAAAATGGATATATAATAATAATATTAATTTGATTAAATATGGAAGTTTGAAGTGGGTATTCTTGTCTCAAATAATCAAAAATACTTATTTTTTCAAGAAGCTACTTTTTTCAGCTTCTTCTCCATAGCAGAAAAACAGCTTCTGCTGCCACTCAAAAACACTTATTTTTTCCTAGAAGCTTGGCCAAACACCCCAAAATTTTAAATTAAGCATTTTTTGAGAAAAAATAAGCACTTATGGTTCCCCAGAAGCTTGGCCAAACAGGCTCTTAGTTTGTCATCTCTTGCGAATCATAAAAGTGGCACTTGCTTGATTGTAATTGTTCTTCATATAATATATGTATTCTACAGATTAGTTTACATCAATTTTTTATAATAACACTATGTAGATAAAAATGCAGCTTCTCAGTTTGGATCGTGACAAACACGTACAAATGCCCAGAATAAGGTCTTTCATGTTAGCAAAATCTTAGATAGCTTGCTTTTGTGTTTCTTTGGAGCAGGAGCGAAGAACCGGGAAGGAAAGGAAAAAGTAAAAAGAGGTTTAGCTATTAAGGTTGTGTTTGATACAAAAAAAAAAATATTTTCTACAGAAAATGCTTTACTAATATAATTTACTCGAAAAATAAGTGATCTTCATACTAATTTTTTGTTGTTTGCTTGCTAAAAGATAATTTTCTAACCATCTAATAAGGGGCAAGGTGGGAGTGTTGGTGGAAGTAGGGGTGCGGTTGGAGTAGATAGTGGTGGGGGATTTGGGGTGGGGGCAGAGGGTAGGAGTATGGGGTAAAGGCGGGGTGGTGTTTGATGTAGGAAAGATAGAATTGTTGTGAATTATCACATTTGAAAAATATTTTTCTTACTATTAAAGAGGGAAATAATTTTTCTCAAATTAAAAGAAAATGAGTTATGAAAATTATTTTACAAAACTGTTTAAACTGACCAAACATGAGAAAAATGAAAAATATTTTCTTACCAGACACACTCAAAAGAAACCTTCATTACGTATGGATGGAAAAATTAGCAAAGGATTATTTTGGTCTAACCTTGTAAAATTTAAACTAATATTTTTTCTAGTGGAATATTATAAAGTTAATAAAATTGAGGTCAAACATTTGGGATGATTTAGGTGGCAAAACATAAGCAAAACTCGTGTAAATATATTTTATTTTTCATTTCTCTTCACAACGTTTTCCTTTAAATTGCTGATCATTTGTTTATTATAAATGATCTATCTATTCGATAAAAATGTTCTTAACAATAAAACTTCTAATTTTGATTTTTATGTTGTAGTCGTTCTAGATAAATAAACTCAAGTCATGAATGAAACAACGGATGAACATAAAATAAAGAGCACCATACACACAATATTTAAAATTGTTCAGATAGTTGTATTTTTGCACAACTAGTAATTTATTCTGAATCCCTTATAACTACATACATCTGGGAGTACAAATCATCAAACTAAAATTAGGAAAGCCTCGCATAGCAAGATTGAAAATCAAACCGGAGATAATGCTGAATCGTCGTCTTCTTCTGCATTACCAAAATGTTGAGCGGTGTAGAAATTTTCCATACATTCGCATGTCCCATTGTTACAAATAGAAATACAATAATTGTGAGATGGAGTGCAGTCTGTATGTGTATCACATGATGGAAAAGTTTTTTTTAGCTCCCACGTCTTTTAAACATAAAAGATCTGCAAACAAAGTAAACAAGATGAAAAGAGCTGCTTTATTGAAATACATGCGTTATTAAGCATTAAATTAAGTCTCGGATCACATTAAAAATAAAAAGCCTTAGTGAACAAATTAAGTAAAAATGAGAGTGAGGGAGATAGGAATGAAAGTGGCACACACTTATTGCAATAATTAGAAGTGTCACTGTGAAAATCAATTTGAAGGATGCTTTCTCCATATTTAAGAAATATATTTGTTTTTGATAAATATCTAAAAAAATGCTTATGCTTGCCTTTTTCACCATTGATTAAATTTATATACATCCTTCATTACCTAGCCTCAGTAATTATGAAAAATTACGGTTACTTTACTCCTTTTGCTTTTCGAAGGTAACTCCCTTTTGTTTTCATTTACTATAAAATAATTAACGCTTCAATTACTTTCTTTCTCATACATGCATGTACATATCAATTGTCTTTTATTCACATTTATGTCTTTTGTTAATCTATATCTATATATATATATTAAAAAGCATATAGTAGTCATTAATAATTAGCCAGGTGGCATATCAAGAAAGAGACATGTGTTAGTAGTTAGGATAAAATGGTTAATTTTTGAATTTTAGTTAGAAGGTAACCATTTTTTGTTGTTAGTTTTTCACATTTGAAATGTTAGTTACCTTTTAAATTAAAAGTAAAAAACCAAAAGAAATGATCTATTATCTATCTATTATTATATATTAATACAAAGCCATTTGGTAATTTTAGGAAAAAATTGGTTGATTAGGTAATAAAATTAGTTGCTGAAAAAAAAAGTAATAAAATTAGTTTGATTTTGAATTTGTGTTTTTAAGTTATGAATTTAAATAGGAAAAAAACCGGAAGACAAGGAAATCTTTGATCCACGTCCTTTCTGAAATCACATTTCACGTATAGTTGAATAATGAATAATGAAAGCCAAAGACACTAATGAATGATTAAATTAAATAAATTTAAGCCAAAATTTAAAAACGTGTAAATCTATTTTTCGTTAACTATAACTAAACCTTATCTTTTTATGATGTGAGTTGGCATGAAAGACAATACTACAATTTTCCAATAATCAGAGATAAAATTTTTTAAGTTAAAAATATTTTAAAAGCATAACTGAAAAATTGTAAATTGAAACCTAATTTTTAAAATCATTCACGTACCTTTTTAAAATAAATTAAAATAGTTCACGTTCTTTTTAGTATGTTGCACGATGGCTTTCAATTTGAATTGAGATAACCACGTTTGACAGAAATGACCGTAAGTTTAGGAATGTTGGAAGGAAACGTAGGTTATAATAGAAATCAAACTCACCAACCGTAAAATATGAAATCACATTTTAAAAACTGTTACAAACGAAGAGATCTTCCTTCAAATATGGCAATGAGATAAGACTAGAAGATCAAAAGTTCACAACTGAGCTCTCTAGGTCAACTTCTCCTTCTTCCGACATCAATCTTAGCAGTATCTTTTTAATCTTCTTTTTTAAAAATTTATGGTTCCTGTATCTTTTACTTTAATAATCTTGATAAAGAAATATGAATGTATGATATCCTACTGTTTCATTTATTGTTTACGAGGAAGTGTTTAGATTGATGGATTTCTCCTTCTTCCACACCATGATAGAATAGTACAAGGACTAGCGTGTGTAAACTCTCTCTTCATATGTGTGCAGAAACAGTAACCAGCATAAGGCAAGGAAACAAGGAAAATGGCCTCTTAAGAGTTATAAGTAGGCTTGATGCTAAGACAGTTGAATATAGCAAATGGCTCATATTTACGTGGGATCTGGTGAAGACTCTCTCTCTCTCTCTCTCTCTCTCTCTCTATATATATATATATATATATATATATATATATATATATATATATATATATATATATATATATATATATATATATATATATATATATATGTATATGTATATATCGTGAATGGCCTCCAATCCAACGACACTAATTACTAATAGTGAAATAATGGTATAAATTTTAGCGTGAAGAAGGTATGTGACTTCTGTTTCTAGCATTAAAGTATGTTTTGCCAATGGTATTTAAATTCTAGCTTATATAACCTTTTTGCTGGATGTATGAAATATTTATTGTGTTCTTACACAGATTCACTTTTCTTTATGAAAAAAATGTGTCGAAAATAAAAAGGAGACAGAAGACGGCCGAGAATTGTGCATTTTGAGAACACCTATTACTTTTACTTCTAATGTCTTTACTCCATAAAGCCTCATGAATCAGGTAATTGTTCATTACATGTTGTACTTATCGAGGCGGCAAAGTCAGTTGGTTCAATTGATCGGTATATCTTATTGCTTTTGGCCCTAACTATGTTATAAATTATATATATTTTTTAATAGAGTAACATCAAACTCTCATTCTTAATTCATTATTTATGCACTACCTTTATAATATCAATTCGCCTCTGCTTATACTCCTATATTTATTCGACTTTTTTTTTTCATTCCCATCACTTGATTTCTTACATTATTTTGACTTTTGAAATTGTGAGGGGTGGAGTTTGATTATATGGAATGGAGTGAGAAAGGCTTGAGTATAAAGGATTGGAGATGAAGAGAGAATGGGAAACTTACTCGGTATCAAGCATGGAAAACAAACCTTATTTACATACAATCTGCATATGACTCGATGATCTTATCAAGAATATTAAGTAAGATTATGAATGGAGTAACAGCTTTATTTTGAAATAAATCTTGCCAATATTTTCTAGAGGAGAAAGCTAAATCACTGCAAGCTCAGACTAATGAGGGAACTGAGTGAATATATTTACTTTGCTAGACACTAGATTAGGGAAAATAGTTATTCTGACATGTATCGTGTTGGGCTTTGATACGCCTTTTGCTCAATTGAGTTATATCAGGTCAGTATATTGAGTTTAAGTTTATTTCGTTATTACTGAGGAGAAATATACTATAGGACATGCATTTACAATATGGTGTGGGAATTGACTAATCTACCAAAACATGAATTCAAAATTTTAAAAGGACAGTGTTCGTCCTACCCAACGAATGTCATTATATTGAATAAAGGGTATGGTGATTTATCATACACAGACAAATTATGAGGATTTATTGGTTTACGTTTGAGTATGGTTCTTCTTTCGTTATTTTTATTATGTTAGTGTTATGTTCCATTGGATATGCCAGCTAATACTATAGCATTTCTTTTAAATTTGTTCTTGGTTTTACAAGTTCTTTTCTTTTAATAGTTCGCAACAAATGAGAATGTAGTAACGAGTGCAGGATTGACATGTTTGGTTAAAAATGTATACATTTTTAGAGTATCTGAACATGACTACTCTTGAAGCAATCAAGAAGTGGAAGTCCCTTTAACGTGTTTGTGGATTTTATCTCTAGCTAGGCCATGCATATCTACACATAATTGATCTATAGTTTTACTTCATAGAAAAGAATTATTGACATCAACATACACTTTATATAAATTTCTTTTGTCCATGATTTCAAACGTTCCTTGGCTACAAAATCATAAAAAGGTCATGCAATTTTCTTTTTCCTTCATCAGGTACTGATGTGAAACCTATAAATGTCTCGCACTTGGTAATGGCGGCCAATTGGATAAAAAATTATCCATTGTTCAAGGTTTGAATATATGAGGCATTTTAGTATCTAATCCACTTTATCTGTTACGTGCAACATTTACTTTGGTTTTTCGCTTCTACCGTGCCATTGCATTTGTAATGGTTTGCGGAATTAGATCTGTTTGATATGACCGAGCCAGTTCCTCATCAATCATAAAGAAATGACGAATCCTACTCATGCTACTACAAATACAAAGGCTAAATATGAGTCAATTTCTTTAATACGAATGAATTACCGATCAAGTCTAGCTGATGTTTCGCTATGTGAACTACTATTCGTAGATATGTAGATTGATCCGTAGCTAAAATGTGAGACAACAGTTGAGATGAATCAGTTTTAGTGTTTTAAGAATTTCAAAGTGCACATTTACTAGCTGTATTTTTTTCAGTTATAAATATATCACAGCATGTTTGATAGTAGTCTCCTACGCTATAATAATAACAGCATAAGAAAGAAAGAGTTAAAAATATGTACATATTTTATATTGAGACTTGGATGTGTATGGATGAGCTGGTAGGGTGGTATCATGTTTTCTGTTGTTAAACAAGTAATTTGTAATGCCATGGAGTTTATGTCGCTCTAAAAACTATATTATGGGTAAATTTGTACGTTTATGCTAATTTCTTTCCAAATATAAAATGTGTCGCTTTCTTATCATACTTTACAAAGAAATTGTGTCATGGAAACTGGAATAGAGGGAACATATTTTATTCATACATTACGCATCATAAGCAAGAATACCTCGAAAATGAATATATTAAATGAGAAGGTACTTAAAATAGCTATTCAAGTGAAGATCAATCATGTCAAATGTATCTTGACAATGAGAAATTATGTAATTTAACTGCCCATTAATTGAATTATTTTTAGAGAATGAAATTTTAAACAAATAAATTTAAAACAGAACTAACCAAAGTCATACACTTTCTTTGGACATCTAACAATATGGTTCGTCCTTTTTAATTGTATAATTTATGATTCAGGTACATCATAGAGAAGCAAATTATGGTTAAAATTTTGCTGAGTTAATCGAGATTTTGTATACCTAAAATAATAAGATAATAACAAGAAGTCAATGAATATTATGCATACATGGTGACATGTTGATCAAATTAAGGGGCTCCAAGATTAGCTCAGGCATTCAACAAAGCAAAGACCAAGTAGCTAAGAAAATGTTTGCTAGCTTTTATGGATGAAATTGTGTCATGATACCTATTAGTAGTGTTGTGTCTACTTATATTTTTTAATTTGCAGAAAGCTGAGGGTGCCATACATTTGAAATTTTTGAAAAGAAGGGGATTAAATAAGCTCTTGATTTTGTATATCAATATTGACATGAAAGTTCTCTATAAGATCAAATTCATTTTATTGCATAGTTATGTTGTTTGCATTGCTAATTATATGATTATTTATTTATTTGCATCGCAAGCTATATGATTAGTTGTGTTTTTTCAGATTTTATGTATTTTGAATGAAAGTATCATTAATTGTTTCTGAATTTTCTTATTGAGCCACTTTTAGGCGGTTAATTTCCACCCAATGAGAAAAAAAGTTAGGGAACCAACGATGAGAAACACCGTCATATCAAAATTTTTATATATGCTACTTTATAATTAAAATTTTTACGATTACTGTCGGTTGATATCAGCCGCGCATCGCGCGGGTACTATACTAGTATTATTAAAAGGTATGTAGTAGCCTATAATAATTAGCCAAGTGTCACAGCAAGATTGCAACACCTGTTGTAAGTTAGGAGAAAGACAATTAACTACTCTATTAGTAACTAACTAAATGGTTAAATGGTTAATTAGTTTATGGGAAGAATTTGAATTTGAATTCCAAGATAATTTGGATAACTATATGCGCACACAGGCGAAGGGAATTTCAAATACGCGATTCATATTTTGAATTTATCTTTTTCTTTTAATTTAAATTGTAAACTGATTAGAATGATAATTGATAGGTGTGGTTAAATTGTCAACTGAATGGGGAAATTAAAACGACTGATTGTTTTCTTCATTTACTTTAAAAAGTGGTGGTTTAATAACTATCGAAAATTTAAAAATGCTAAAAACTGATATCCACAATTATAGATATGGGAAACATGGAAGACGTGGGAGACGAGATCAGTTGCATGCAAAGTCTGGATAAAACCATTTCAAATTTGAGTAGTTACTTAAAATAATATTCTACCTATTTAAGCACTTAACAAAAAAAGCATGAGTCCAATATCCATTAAAATTCAAAGAAGAAAAGGTACCTTTTGTGGTGGATGGATTACATTTCTGTGGATTATCTTACAGTTTCGCGCAAATATTTGTTTCTTCCCGGTACATGATTTTGTTTCATTTTTTCTCTCTTTAAAATTTGGCGTTTAATTTTCTAATTATATTTTCTGAGTATATTCTTTAAGTTGAACTTTATACATTGATATCTTGGCAGATGTTTTGGGTAGAAGGATCGAAATATCTTCCTTTACCTTCTTCTCATCATGTTTACAATTTCAAAGTGTATACTTATATCTGTTGTGTTGGCAATACTTTTTAAGTTGATATGTTCCTAAATTCACGATGCAGAAATGGTTTATCAAATTATCTATCAGGAATCTAAGGCAGAGTTGTTGAAAATATTCCTAAGTTGCCGCCAGGTACTTCACTCCTTTTAGTTGTTGCATTTAATGTACAATACACTTATATCTGTTGTATTGGAAATACTTTATAAGTTGACGTGTTCTAAAAAATTTTGTCGATTATTGAAGTTTGAAGAAAATCCTGCTTATTCCATACCTTATGGTCGATTAGAACTGCTCCAATTTTTTTGGTAGAAACCTCTATGTTATAATAGCGCAGTTAATACATACGTGAGGATCTTCCCTCCAATATGGTAATGAGATAAGGATTACCACTTAAAAATAAAAAATCTTATCAGGTGGAACAAGTATCCATAAACAAATGGAAGAATGTGTGGGTAATTAGGCCTGGGTATGTAACAAATACACCCATAATTTATTTTTATTTGCTTGATGTTAAATTTAATGGGCCTACTATTTTTTTTAGTACTGTTACTTCTATATTTTTCTTACTTTAATAAAGGTCTTATATGATGTATCTCATTGCCAGAGCAACTATGAATGTTCATGATTTTAATATTCAAAGTATCAAAACTCCTATCAACCTTGCTAATGGAAGATCCAGAAGGACAAAAAATAAAGAAACAACCCTGGCCTAAGTTTGTGGTTAACTGAAACATACTTCAAAATATTCAGTGTCTGCTTTATGGAAAGCTGATTAGAAAAAGAAAAGAAATTTGTCATTAGTTGTAACAGAGCTCCTATAAATAATAGTTATAACATATTTTTTCAGTTATTAATTTTGAGTGTCAGTGATACAAGTGCAGTCTCATTGTTCAAGGAAGTATGACGCCGAAAAATAAATACTATTAGGTAAGAATAATTTATCATCCAGAATCATCAATTTCTTTAGGAAAGGCAAAAAAGGATTTTCTCGACAACACATTAGATTTAGATAATATTTAGAGATTTACTCCGTCTTATTCAAATTTATAATTCATCTCATAGATTTTATTCTTTATCTTTTAGTGATTGAACAAATCTTGATTTAATTTTATCTATCAGTTGTACGCTTCGTATGTGTGTACAGTTTTCATGTGTGAGTTTTGCCGATTCTCGAGCAGATTGCGGATACATGCATATTCTCTCATGTAGAGATAAGAAAACCAATCATCTTACTAATTTGTTCTGATGAATCATTAGCAAAATAGTGTCTAATATTTCTTGTGTAAACCTATGTTCGAAATTACTAACACATTAACTTTGACATCATAATGATACCCTTGAGATTATATTGTATTTAGTTATTCTATTGATATTCATTTGTTCTTGATTTTTCTTATTGCTCATTATCCAACAACTTACTTCCTGCTCATATGAAGAATAATTTTTTATCTATGTGATTGTGGATGGTTAATTATTTGAGGATAATTTGGATTACTAAGAAAGTTTTCTCAATCTGGTGCTTTTGAACTCATTATATTTTTGCTTAATTATCTCCTAACTATATTCGGCTTGAGTTTCTATACTTAGATATTTTGTCATCGATAAATGCACACTATTCTTTGGTGGAAGTAATGGCTAGAGGGAGGACATGAGTTGAATGTCTTAATGGATCATATATGATATCTTCATGCTCCTAAAGTGCTTCGATATAAAAATATTTGTATTGTATATATTAGATGACATATCAGTATTTATATTCATATCTCAGCCTAGGTAAATTCGTTAATGGTAGGAGAGAAAAAGAAAAAATAGACTATAATTTACACTTTATAAAATCTTTTAAGTTATTTTTTAATTCTGTTCCTTTATATTTTGTTTTTTTTTTTTGGTACTGTGTTTTATGAATTTCTGTGTTGGGTCTCTTCAGGTTATTTTTCACTGTTACTTGATAATTCTTTCTGATTTATTCATTGATATCTTCATTTTACTTGGTTACAAGTAATATGCTTCTTCGGCAACAATTATACCTAAGTTGTAATACATTTGCAAAGGTTCTTTTGATGGATGACAGAAGCAGCATGGCCTGAATACTGTCCAAAAATTGGTTGAAAGATCTTTTGGAAAAGTTGTTGATGAGAAGAAGGTTTTTATTTTTTTTCTTTTTTTTATACTGATGAGAAGAAGGTTCAATTATTAAAAGATAAGACCTTACAGGTGGAAGCATGCACTGTAGTTGCTGGGCGTACACAAAGGGAGTTTCAGCCTCTCAAAAAGTTTGTTCTCTCTACACTTGGAGAAAGGACATTAAGATTCAAGATGTATATGATGCTATTGATAAATAAGCACCAGAAATGATTAGGGTAATTTCTGTCACCAAGGTATTGCTGGAGTTTCATCCCAAGTTCTCTATAAAATGGAGATGTTATTTGTATGTATTCATATTGATGATGTATTAAAATGATCAACAAGGTTTTCGAAGCAGTTGCACTGATGTTGATCATTGAGAATAGACATGGTGAAAATGATGCTAGCGATAGTATATATGAGATGTAATCGCTGAAGTCAATGACGAGAGTACTCTAATTTAAATTGGAATAAAAAAATTAATTGGTAAAAATTGTTGCGTGTTTTCAATATGGACTACTTGCCAAGGAGTTACTTCTATTATCTATTCCTTACGAGTATTAGTACATCTTGAATTATAAAATATTTTGTATTTTTCTTAGCACATGTTAACTGGACGTAGTAATTGTAGGATCTGAGGTATGTTACTGAGGGTATTATGATTACTTATGAGATAGGTATTGACTAATAAATTTATTAATTTCAAGCAGCTCTGATACCGATTATTATAGATACTGATTATATAATGTAAGATTATTTAATCTTAGATTAAGGAATTGTTCATACAAATTAAATTTTTTTTCTCACGTTCATCTAATACCTCTTCCTACTTCCATTGCTTCTAACATGATTATAACGTGCTGCATTTGATCTCGGATGAATGATATTTTAATACTGGTAATGTATTTTTTTTTTTGACCAAAAGTCCACTTCCAAGACAAAATTTTATGCAGCTTTCAGCTTGGAAATTTTGAAAATTGAATTAAATTTCATGTTTTTACAGATAATTGTAAATGATTAAAATTATGAAGGCACTGTGCCCATGATGATTAAATCTTCTATTAAAGAAAAAAAGAGGTTCAAAAAGGACAAAGATAGGACCTTCATTTATAAAATTAACACAATCACTATTTTGGATAGATTTGAAGGATGATAAGCTTTTGTTTTTGTTGGTAACCTACACAACAACTAATTGCGCTGAGTAATGAATACTAATAGAGTTGTAAATCTTCAGATAGAAAATATAAAGGAATATAAATTTGAGTCGTGAATTGAATTTCATGTGCAATTTGATGTTTCAATTGAATCTTATTTTAAGTTTTCTTTTTGTTGAACTTGTTTCTTTTGACCATTATTATATACGAATAGTTGGTTTTCATACTCAATAGTAAAAATTTATTGATATTACTACTTTATAAGTCTCTCCGCGCATCGCGCGGGTACTATACTAGTATGTTTTAATTTAACAAGGGAAGGTTACCGTAACATATTGGTTTTTGAAGTAACTTTAATTAACTCACAAGCTTTTAATAGATTATTTAAATACAAAATGAAACAAAGGCAAGTATTTTTGAAACCACCATTACGTTAAATACAAGTTAATGTGATATTATTGTCCTAGAGAAGTTGTAAATTACTTGAATGAAAGTAGGGTGCTTTTGCAGAGGTTGAACTTTTAGAACACTTAGGCCATTTCCTCGACTACACTACTAGAAATATCACGTTTGGAGAGAGAAATTGGCGAGGAAATTTCCTTTCTAAACGTGCAGTAGAGAGGGAATTCCTTCGCTGCACGGACGTCGCTTATTTTTCATAACAAATTCAAATTAGAGAGGGAATTCCCTCGCCAATAGGCCAATGGACCCGTGTGTCAGATTTTGCTCAGCCAAGGAATTCCCTCGCCAAACTTGTAAAATATTTATTTATATTTTTCATTTGGCGAGAGAATTCCCTCTCCAAACGTAAAAAAAATAAAATAAAAAAGATATTATTTACATGGGAGACATCTGGTAATAATAAAAAATATATCAATTAATCAAAATATTCGGTAATAATTAACATCTCCTACTATTATAATTGAAGACTTCATAAGCTAATGATATGTAGGTGCATCAACTTCTTCATCTCTGGTAGAACATCATTTGTAACTGTAGATAAAATAAAAATGATCTTTTAGATAGAATGAGAATAAAAGTTTAAGAAGAGAAGCAGGATTTCAGCCTACTCAAAGTTATGAAGAAAAAGTTACAAGAATAAAGATAAAGCCTAAGTTATGATGAGAATCAAATTCAAACATTCCAAGGTTGTAATAGATAATATCCTGACCAATTTTGTTGACAGGGCACCAAAGAAAGCTATAACTTATACAAAATAGTCATAGTATAAAATAAATACGGAACAAATGCAATCTATCATTCCAAGGCCATGGACAACTTTACCTTCAATTTTGCTACCTCCTGCTGTCTTTTGGCAAAAAGCACAATAAATGCAGCCTCCTTTTTTTTTTTTTTTTTGCTCTTTCCAACTCCAGATAAACGAGGTCGAACAAATGAGGAAGAAATCAATAAATGAATGCCTATTGAATGTTACCTTTGTAGCATTTTCATTCAGATCTTGATTCCACCAAGCAAAACCGAACCTACTCAAAATAACAAAATTTCACAACAATTAAACAATAAAATCATTCGAAAAGCCTCATGAAATAAGAAAATACCGAGTAATTAGTAAAAGTTCCTCAATTTATTAAAACCTAGATCTATAGAAATGAAAGATTGAAAGAAGGTTGAGTACTAAAAGTAAAGATACTTTTTGGTTAAGGTTTGGATGGATCTGTTCTTCACGTATCCCAAGCTAAATTGAGGGATTTCCACGAGCTTAATTAGGGCTTTTTGTTTTCCTTTGAATTCCCTAGCAAATCTCCCTCAAGATAGTTATAATATACTTCGAATTTCTTGTCAAATGACTGAATCCTTGTAAGTTGAGAGCTCCTTGAACTGCTTCAAATTTGGGGAAGAGGGGGTTTACATCGCCAGTTTCTTTTGGCGTTTATGAGCGTGAATTATTAAAAAAATAGAAAGGAATTAAAAAGTGGAGAAAATGATGGAGGAAGATGAAAAGAATATGTGAAAGGGAGTGAAAAATCAAAGTCCCGCCTAGAATGCGGATTTTTTGTAGTGATTGAAGAGATCAATTTTCTCTCTCCTATTTGGCTAGGGATTTCCCTCGCCAAGCAAGGAGAGAGAAAAAAAATTATCTAGATTTTATTAGAGAGGGAATTCCCTCGCCGAATAGGAGAGAAAAATAATTTTTTTTTTAAAATCGGCGAGGGAATTCCCTAGCCAATTGTTAACTTTTAATTTTATAAATATTGGCGAGTGAAAGTTAAAATTTGGAGAGGGAATTCCCTCTCTGTTTGTTTAGATAGGAAATTCCCTCGCCACCTCTTCCTTCACTGATCAACCATTTTCTAGTAGTGCTAACAACTCCACTGATAACAAAGGTTCAATTTCTCAATGTTTATATGCAAGGTCCTTTGCCAAAATGTTCTGTTTCGTTAATTATAATACATAGGAAAGTTTTGGCCGCACACAACTGGAATATCTTATACTGGTTGTTTTTTAAGAGCAAAAATGAATATGATCCTTTAATTTTGGTTGTTCCCGTTATCAATTTTGTATATATATATATATATATATATATATATATATATATAATATATATATATATATATATATATATATATATATATATATATATATATGTGTGTGTGTGTGTGTGTGTGTGTGTGTGTGTGTGTGTGTGTGTGTTGCACATGTTATCTAACATAAATAATGATATATGAATTTTATATGTCAAGACGTTGAAAAACATTAACAAAAAAAATAAAACTTAAGTATTTGTTTCCTATACTAATTACACTTTAAGATACTTAGAGTCTAATATGTATTATGAATGGCAATCTAATATGAGAATTTCTTTTCTAATTTTTTTTAAATATAACTTATAAATGAAATTCAAGCCTATAGATGAGGTGCAAGAGTAAGTTTCAGGTTTTTTACAGTTAAACTATGAGATTTTTACATATATAAACAAACATACACCTTTATATTACAAAAAAATAGCAACATTATATAAATTACACTACATAGCAATGTTTTTCCTAGCATATTTTATTTTCCCATTACCACCCCTTTCAACATTTTTGTATATTTACATATCTACTCCCTTAAAGCACCTCTAAACAAAACTTCAGGTATAAAAAATAATCCTCTCAGATCTGTCTTCGCCGGGAACAGCCACTGCCGACGGCGATTGCCCTCCGACCACCACCATCCGGCTGAAAAATTATATCATCGGATTCCTCACGACGTCCTCTTCTTCGATCTTGCCTTAGTTTCCCCAAATAATCAACAAATCAACGTACATCGAAGGTTGAAAATCTAAACCCTAGCTCTGGCGACAATGACTTTTCTGTTCACCCCATACATTCCGGTGCTCTGAACACTCTGCTCTTTCTCCCTATGGACTCAATTTCATTAAACACTCTCCTCTGCGGTGACTCGATGATGCAACAGATTTGTTAAGATGAAAGCTCGTCGCGTGACCCTCGGCGATGCCGGACACGACGACGAAGGAGAACTGGTACGAACCCGTTTAATAATAGGTATTTTCAAGGTCCTGCTACAGCACCGTTAGCAGCTGTTTCGTCTTTTTCTTTGATGTTTGGGTCGGGTTCTTACGCAGATTATCCGGGTTCTAACACTCATTGGTTCTTGCTTCCTGCCATCGAAATCTGCATGCTTGTTTGAATGATGATAATGAGAGGAAGTGATGGCTTAGATGGCGTGTGGGAGAGTCTACAACAAGGACAATAGGCTGTGGTAAATTTGAGAATTTGGAGGACTAAGGAATGGGGGTGGGGTGGGTGGTTGTCGTTTTGTATGATTGTAAATTAGCTGTTTTGAGTAAAATGTAATGTTATAGGAGTTTGAAACAACACATATACAGTTAGATACATTGCTGAAACGGTGCAGAAATAGGTAGATACGGTGCAAAAACAACTTGAAACAACGTAGATACAACGAGATACAGTTCGATATTGAGCAAAAATAGTGCAGATACAGTGCTGAAACAGTAAAAAACAGCTGGTGAAAAAGTCTGAAACAAAATATAAAAAATAATATGAAACAATGCAAAAAAGATGAAATAACTTAGAAACAGTGAGAAACAACGCACAAATGGAATGAAACAATGCTGAAACAGTCTAGAAACAGCTAGATAATGTCTAGAAACAGTTAGATACGGTGCTGAAACAACCTGATACGGTGCAGAAACAGTTAGATAAAGATCGATACGAAGCAAAAATAATGCAGATACACCGATGAAACAGTCTAAAACAGCTAGTGAAAAATTTTGAAACAAAATGTAAAAAAATAATGTGAAACCATACAAATAAGGTGAAAATAACTTAGAAACAGTGAGAAACAACACACAAATGAGATGAAACGGTGCAAAAACAGTTAGATACGATGCAGAACAACTTGAAATGGTGCAGAAACAGTTAGATACAATGCTGAAACAACCTGAAATGGTGCAGAAACAGTTGAGATATAGTGAGATACAACGAGATACGGTGTGGTTGGTAGGCGAGATACGGTTAGATACGAGGTGGTTGGTAGTTGAGATACAGTAAGATACAATGAGATACGATGTGGTTGGTAGGCGAGATATGGTTAGATACGAGGTAGTTGGTAGTTGAGATACGGTTAGAAACGAGGTGATTGGTAGTTGAGATACAGTGAGATACGAGATACGATGTGGTTGGTAGACGAGATACGGTTAGATACTAGGTGGTTGGTAGTTGAGATACAACGACATACGATGTGGTTGGTAGACGAGATAGGGTTAGATACGAGGTGGTTGGTAGTTGAGATACGGTGAGATACACTGTAGTTGATAGGTGAGATACAGTTAGATACGAAGTAGTTGGTAGTTGAGATACGGTGAAATTGGGAGAAATGGGAGGAGGAAAAGTGAAACTGAGGAAAATTGGAGGAGTAAAAATGAAATTGGGAGAAATGGTGGGAGGAAAAGTGAAATAGATGAAAATAGGAGGAGGAAAATGAACATTGAGGGAACTAGGGGGAAGAATGTAAGGGTTGGTATGTTATGGGAAAATATTGCTATGTTTTTGTTAGTTTTGTAATTAACTCTTCATTTCCTCTATAGTGAGTTATTTTTCTAATATGTTGTTATATTTGGTAATTAAGTTCTAAAAATTGTACTTTTGTGTAAAAACTCCTTAAACTATCAGTCACGCACAATTGTAATGTATTATTGCATGTCACCATTACAAAAATTGTGAATTAAAGACATATTGTTTTGGGAATTTACAAAACTATGACACCTTAGGCAACGACTTGCCTTATTGACCTCGCTTAGATGTAGTTTTACAAGAATGACCTCACAATCTTGACAAGTGCACCCACGGAGGCAATATTTGACCATTTATCTCTGTCAACATTCTCCCCATATAATTTGAAGTGCGGCCTTGCAGGCAGCACTTGTAATTTATACTTGAAGTGTTTCCCCCGAAGGAACACTTGTAAATTTATAACGTGAAGTGTTGCCTATTGAGACCATCTTGCTAAACCATTCTTAAGTGGAGATAAAAAATTATAATCAAAGATAAGAAGGTACATGTGGTAAAATTTATTGTGTTTAAAGCATATGTAGAGTCTCAATTCATAGTTAAACATCTTTGTAACTTGTTGCTTACTGATCACATATATCCACTTAATAACGCTCATAAAATTGTCCGAACATGAATGCCACTTTGTTTTTCCTACTTTCTCTGTGGATTCTTAGTAGGAAAGAATAGTGAGAACGCTTTACCTCTACTCACTTATATGTCCATTAGGAATTAGAATAAACAATCTTATGAATTTAAAACACTATTAGACAATACCATTGTATTGGGTAAAAATTGTCACCTTCGGTCAGCACATCGAGATGGTAGACCGAAGGCAAAACGAGCTGATGCTCCGAAGAGAGGATTATCGGTCTCGTGGTCAAACCACCGAAGCCGACGCCCTGTGACACGCCCGAAGGCAAGTTAGACCTTAAGCTTCGGCGATGAGCTATCTTACTCGAACAGCAAGGTCGAACGACCGAAGTCTTGTGACAAGGCTTCGGTCACCACCTCGGTTCCAGCGGCTTTGCAGCCCACTACTTCACCCCACTAACTTAGCCACTACTCAGCATTTACCCACCAAGATCGTGGAAGAGATATTAATGGATGATGGAGAACGTGGGTCTGGCCCTTAGGCCTATAAATAGAAGTTCATTTTTATTTGTATGCATCCAGAAATACATACCAAAACTCTGTCCAAATTTGTATTGAACATATATATATCGAAAGCAAGTTGTTTACGTATTTTCGTCTATTCCGTGTATTATTTACCGCTTTGATACAAAGATTTGCTTATATTCGAATCCAAATTCGATTTGTGTACCTAAAAACGATTTAGGCCCATACAAATTGGCGCCGTCTGTGGGGATATAAGCAATAACGCTTTGTTCCAAAGTTCGAAATCTGTTCTTCGTCAAGAAATTTGTGATCTAACGCTATGGCTGATAACAATAATGGTGGTAATGGTGATCGGGTTGACGTTCCGACGAACCAACAATCCTTCACCCCAATGACAACCGAAGAATTTCAAATGTACGTTGTTACCACGCTAAGAGCTCTCCAAAATAAGCAGGATGAGCAGGCTAGTATCAATGCCGAGTTTCGCGCCTCGCTAGAAGGACGAAACAGCGCCGCCCCAAACGGCACCCAGCCCTCGGCTCCTGGTGGAGGCACCCCGCCTTTCGTTCCTCAGGGCGCGACAACAGGGGGACCTCACAACGGAGCCGCGTCTGGGGGGTCGGGGAGTAATCCATCTTCCATGCCACACTTTGGGACGGTTCCCTCCGTGGCAGAAACAACGTCATCGGTTGACGTTGAAAAAATGAGTAGAGAGATCGAGGCACGCATCGAGGCGCGCTTCGAAAAACGCCTCGAGCGCGTCCCGGGGATAAGCAAGGAGGAAGATGACCTCGACATCGAGCAATATAGGGAGCAGCCCTATAAGCCCGAAGCAGCACCAGCTCCAACTCCCGTGGGTTTCAAACTCACATTCCTCAAAAAGTACGATGGGACAACTGATCCCAAGGAGCATGTCAGGGCGTACATGTCCATGGTAAAAAGCAACGACTTGACGTCCACGCAGCTCGAATCCATGTTCTTAAAAAAGTTTGGTAGTTCGCTAGAAAAAGGTGCCCTTCGGTGGTATTTGTGCTTGCCACCGGGGTCAATCTCCTCGTTCAAAGAGCTATCCAGCGCCTTCGTCAAGGCGCACACCGGCGCACAAAAGATCCTCCAGAGGAAGGAGGATATATGTGAAGTAAAACAATGGTCTGGCGAGCCACTTAAAGAATTCCTCGAGCGATTTCACGCTGAACGCATGGAGTTGCCTCGAATGGATGATACCTTGGCTATCATGGCCTTCGAGAAAGGTATCAACAGTCGCAATTCAAGTGCTGCTGCTGAATTGCGAAAGGAGTTGCAACAGTATCAGGTCCTGACGTGGGAGGATCTACATAGAAGAGCTTACTCCAAAATCAGATTGGAGGAGGCGGAGTTCAAAAACCGAGGTTACCAAAACCGAGGTGATATTTCAAATCGCGCCGAGGCGCCACGAAATAATTCCAAAGGGAGGTATGAACCTTATACTTCGCCAAGGCAACATGTTACTCAAAGGCTGGGGAACAACCCCAGTAACTCATACCCGACATCTCACATAAGCCAAAGGCTTGGAGGGAAGGTTCAAACCAATGTGAACCAAAGGAACCCCTCGAGCTCTGCTTCGATTCCCAAAAAGGATCCTCCCCGAATCCAAGATTATAATTTCAACATATCGACCTCGGAGCTGGTCGACGTCGTCAAGGGGACAGCCGGGGTAAGAATTCCCAAAGATATGAGAACCCCGGCGGACAAAAGGGATCAGAATTTGCACTGCGAGTTTCATGCAGATTATGGTCACAAGACCGAGGACTGCAAAGCTCTGCGCCTCGAGGTGGCTCACCTACTGAAAAAAGGAGTCTTGGCTCAATTCCTCACTGACAAGGGGAAAGATAATTTTTCAAAGAACCGAGGCGGTGGGCAACCACCTCGGGCTCCACCTCCGGAGAGAGTAGTTAACGTCATCACCGGGGGATCAGAAGTAAACGGCGTGAACTTCGCCGCAGCCAAAAAATTTGCTAAGCTCTCCATCACCATGGAGAAGAGGACCCGAGTTGGAGGTTCGGGCAAGGACATCGTGTTCGATGAGGATGACTGTGATGGGATGATGTTCCCCCATCACGATGCTCTAGTCATCATGCTAAGAATTAACAACGCCGGCATCAAGAGAGTATTGATTGATCCCGGTAGTTCGGTGAACATCATCAGCTACGGGGCGGTGAAGCAGATGTGGCTAAAAGGGGAAATCGTTCCCAAATCAACAGTGTTGGCTGGTTTTAACAACTCAACAGAGAAGACGTTGGGTGAAATCACGCTGAAGACATTCGCTGAGGGTGTCACCAAGGAGACACTGTTTCAAGTGATGCCCGAGGATCTGGCCTATAATGTAATCCTCGGGCAGCCGTGGATCCACTCCATGGAAGCTGTTCCTTCCACTTTACACCAAGTGATCAAATTCCCAACGCCTTGGGGGGTTCGGTCAATTAAAGGGGAGCAGCGGGTAGCGAGGGAATGCTACTCGGTTGCACTGAAGAGTGGAGTCGCCCCGAGCGGGCCCAAAAAATAGCAACCAACGCAACCGGGGTCCAGCGAGGCGAACCTCCAAAATGAAATTGAAAAGATCCCGGCATGCGTCCAAGAGCCTCGGAAACAGAAGGCCGAGGACTCCACTGTCGAAGAGCTGGATTCTTTCACTCTCATGAAAGAGTTCCCAGAGAGGAAAGTACACATCGGCTCGGAGTTGGACCCGAAGTCGAAGGAAGCGATTATGGAAGTTTTAAGGTCCAACCATGACTGCTTTGCTTGGACTCATTCAGACATGACGGGTATCGATCCGGAGATCATGACCCACAAGCTGAATGTAGATCCAAAATTCACCCCGGTGAAGCAAAAGAAGAGGCCTCACGCCGGGGTGAAAAGGAATGCGATCGAAGATGAGACCACGAAGTTGCAAGAAAATGGTTTCATAAGGGAGGTCAAATATCCCGAATGGCTGGCGAATGTGGTAGTTGTGCCGAAGAAGAATGGCAAGTGGAGAATGTGTGTAGACTACACCGACCTGAACAAAGCTTGCCCCAAAGATTCTTATCCATTGCCGCAAATCGACAGGTTAATAGATCCACGGCTGGACACAAACTATTAACTTTCTTGGATGCGTATTCGGGCTACAATCAAATCCTCATGGACCCCGAGGACGAGGAAAAGACCTCGTTCATCACTGACCGAGGTACCTTTTGCTACAAAGTGATGCCCTTCGGTTTGAAGAACGCCGGGGCAACCTACCAAAGGTTGGTATGCCGCATGTTCAAGGAATACATCGGGAAGTCTATGGAAGTTTACATAGACGACATGCTCATCAAATCGATCCGAATGGAGGATCATTTGAGTCATCTGAGGGAAGCTTTTGCTGTGCTAAGACAATACGGCATGAAATTGAACCCCGAGAAGTGCGCCTTCGGCGTAGGATCGGGCAAGTTTTTGGGATTTATTGTCTCCGAGCGGGGAATCGAAGCTAACCCAGATAAAATCAGAGCAATTGAGAACATCCCCGAAGAGCTTACCGGGGTGAAAGAAGTTCAATGCCTGACTGGCCGAATCGCTGCCTTGAGCCGCTTTATCTCAAAGTCCTCGGAGCGATGTCACAAATTCTTCTCCGTCTTGAGAAAAAACAACCACTTCGAATGGACACCGGAGTGCAAACAAGCTTTGAGAGACTTGAAACAATATTTGGCTAACGCACCGTTGCTTGCTAAGCCAAAAGAGGGGGAAACATTGCTTGTCTATTTGGCAGTGTCCGAGGTGTCGGTGAGTGCTGTGTTGGTTCGGGAAGAAGACGGCAAGCAGCAGCCCATCTATTATGTGAGCAAAACGCTCCTCGATGCTGAAACCAGGTACCCACACTTGGAAAAACTAGCACTTGCTTTGCTCATTACTGCTCGGAAACTACGGCCCTATTTTTAATGTCACCCAATAGCGGTAGTTTCAACCTTCCCCTTGAGAAATATATTGCATAAGCCTGAGTTATCGGGGAGGTTGTCCAAATGGGCGGTTGAGCTAAGTGAGTATGACATCACTTATCAACCTCGAACTGCCATCAAATCTCAAGTCTTGGCAGACTTCGTGGCTGATTTCAGCATTGGGATACTGCCCGAAGCGGAAAAGGAAAGCTCTGAGACGAAGGGATCCCCTTCGGGGCTGTGGGTACTGCACACCGATGGGGCGACGAATTCAAAAGGCTCGGGTTTAGGCATTGTGTTGAGAACACCCACCGGGGAGAAGATTAGGCATTCTATTCGATTCAAAAAGGTCACCAACAACGAGGCAGAATACGAAGCAGCTCTAGCTGGCCTAGAGCTGGCCAAAGAAATGGGGGTTGATAGAATCGAATTAAGATGTGATTCACAATTGGTGGTCAACCAGATCCTCGGTGATTACACGGCTCGAGAGCCCAGAATGCAGCTTTACTTGGATCGGGCACAGAGGGTTCTGGCCCAATTCCAAGAATGGAGTGTCAAACAAGTACCTCGGGAAGAAAATTCCGAGGCAGACGCCTTAGCAAATCTTGGTTCAGCAATTGACGAAGCTCACTCGGGGACTGACTCGGTAGTTCGGTTGCTGTCCGCCCAAATGAGAGAGATGAAGTTGCAAGTCAATTCGGTTGACAATCGATGGGATTGGCGAAGCAAGTTCATCTCCTACTTCGACTCGGGGACTGTTCCCCAAGATAAGAAAGAAGCGAAAAAGCTAAGGACCCAAGCGGCCTCGTATCACATGATCGAAGGCAATCTATACAAGAGATTGTACTGCGGCCCGATGGCCAAATGCTTGGGCCCCGACGAGGCGAGGTACGTGATGGCCGAAGTACACGAAGGCGAGTGTGGAAATCACTCGGGGAGGAAATCGTTGGTGCGTAAATTGTTGAGAGCTGGGTATTATTGGCCCACCATCAGCGCCGATGTGAAAGCTTTCATGCAAAAGTGTGACAAGTGCCAACGCCATGGGCAAATGATCCACCAACAGGCCGAGCCTCTACACTCGGTGGTATCACCATGGCCCTTCATGAAATGGGGAATGGACGTTGTTGGACCACTACCCAAAGGAAAAGGTGGTGTTCGGTTCATCTTGGTGTTGACTGATTACTTCACAAAATGGGTGGAAGCCGCAGCGCTCACCGAGGTAAAACAGAAGCAGGTAATCGACTTCATCAAAAAGAATATCATCTACCGGTTCGGCGTCCCAAAAGAAATCGCTTGCGACAATGGCAAACAATTCATGGGGGCGGCTATCACTGACTTTTTTAAACAATGGGGAATCAAAAGGATAGCCTCGACTCCTTACCATCCAAGTGCTAATGGCCAGGCCGAATCTTCAAACAGGATCATAATTGAGAATTTGAAGAAGCGACTCGATGAGAAGAAAGGCCCTTGGCCCGAGGAGTTGCCCGGGGTTCTGTGGGCCATGCGAACAACGGAGAAGAACAGCACCGGCGAAACCCCTTTTTCATTAGCCTACGGCATGGATTCTCTCATCCCAGTGGAAGTGGGCGAACTAAGTCTTCGGTATGCTCACACAACCGAAGATGCCAACCAAGAGGCGATGCGCATCGAGCTGGACTTGCTCGAAGAGAAGAGGGAATTAGCTTTGGTTCGGCTTGTTGCCCAAAAAAGACAAATCGAAGCGTACCTCAACAGGAAAGCTAGGTTTAGAGACTTCAAAGTGGGAGATTATGTGTTGAAAACCGTGAATCAATCAACAAAGGAGGACAACGGGGGAAAGCTTATCGCAAATTGGGAAGGGCCCTACAGGGTCAAAGCAATCGTTGGAAAAGGCTCTTATCAAATCGAGTCTCTTCAAGGCGAACCCGAACCGCTGAACTGGAACATTTCTCATCTAAAGCGCTACTACTTTTAGCCGAGGTAAATAACCTTCAAACTCTATCAATTAAACAGCCCCGAGCCGAACAACGCTCCCATGGCATTGACAAACAATGTACTAACTCACTCCTCGTTCCACCTTTTTTGCTCAACCTTTTCAGGAAGCAAACCGAACCGATTCCAGTGCTCGGATCCTCATCGAGATTCATAACCGAACACTGGGGGGGGGAGTGAGAAGGGTTGACACCGAGGTCGACATCGTGCCTCCCAACCGATGCTTATCTAGCCGACAACCGGGGATTGCTGCCCGAGGACTAGATTTAGTACATTGTAAATTAGCCCGATAGCGGCATGTTTTAGTTTGAAATTATGTTTTAGTTTGAAGTTCATTAATTCGTTGCTTACCCAAGGTCCATCCCGACTTGGTTTTATGTACATAGCCTTTTGGCGCGTTGATATTAACAAAGCGACTTCGGGTATTCTCATTCTATCCATGTGTTATTACTTGTGTTATTACTTGAGCCGCGCATTGCATCGACTCGAGGACGAGACGTCGTCCTAAGTTCGCACCGGTCAAATTTTGCTTAAAGTCTTACAAGCATGTCATTTACTTTTAAAAGTGTTCGATACACATGAAAAATACACGCAAAATTCACAAAGCGATCTTTCATTAAAAGCCCGAAGGCTGAAGCTATATACATCCGAAAATGACCCGAAGGTCAAACATAAGTACAAAGGCTCGAAGGCCAACATCCAAAAAAGGCACGAGGGCCTCAAAAAATGAAAGACATCAAAAGTTTACTAAGGCAACGCCCCATCAGCATCTCCGCTGCCCTCTTCGGCACTGTCGCTCTCATCATCTGATTCTTCGCTTGAGGGAAGTTCGTCCACAATTCTTTGGGCCTCGGCAGCAGCCTCCCTCGCTTTGACGATCTCGTCCTCAAGCGCGATCTGCCCGGCCTGAACCTGCTCGAGGACATCGAGCCTAGTCTTGACCACGGCCCATGTTTCTTCAAATTTGGCCCTTGTTGATCTGACCTCGGCCCGCTCGTTAAGGTGGGCAACTCGCCTTTCAAGCCTGGATACCTTGGCCCGAAGGGCTGGCACTTCGTCCACTTGGCGTTGCAGCTCAAGAAGTCTAGCATTATATTCCCCGAGCTGGCCACGATACCTCTCCCCCGCCTCAAGGACTTCGGTCTTTGCCCTGAACAATTCAGCTTCGAGGCGGGCATTCTCAAGACTGAGCCTCGAGCATTCAGCAGTAAACTCGTCCGTCGCAGCTCGAACACGAGCCTCGGAGGACTCTGCAACCGCCCGAAGGTCATCCTCGGCTTTTGCCGCCGCCTCGTTGGCACGCTCCAGCTCGCTGTTCAAAATTGCGAACCGAGCTTCCAACTCGGCGACCTGTCCTTTGAGGACCTTTTTCTGACCATCCCAAGCGGTAGCAGCTGCTTGAAGTTCTTGAGCACGATCTCGCTCGAGGTGAACAGCTCGCAGCGCGAGGACAAAGCTCTGCGTTTGAAACACATGTCAGCGCTCAAAGTCTGGTAAAGCGTATTATGTTAAAAGGACACTAAGACTTACCCGAAGAGCGGAAGCGGCTGAAACACCCATCAAACTCATGGGATTGAGATTCCGAAGGGCATGAGCTTCAGCTGGCCCGAGCAGGCCGTCAAGAGACATGATGTCCTCTTTCGTAGCATCTAGCAAATTAGTATCGGGATATATCTCCAAAGCCCGAGCTGCAATGTTGGTGGGCTTCGAAGAATCCCTTGAAGCTTTGACCATACTCTTGATCAATCCTCCGCTCGCCCTCGCCTTACCCTTTCTTCTCGCGGCCTCTTGGTCAGATTCCTCCACGTGAATGACCCCGGTTGACCCGCCTACTTCAGCCCTCACCTCTGGAGCGGGCTCGGGGACTGGATCTGGCCTCTCCTCGGGAATCAAAGGAGGGAGCTCCTCATCGCTGGGCACATCAACGAGCCCCCGACGTTTAGTGATCAGAGTCTCAGCAACGGGGGCAGCGGCCTCTTCAACTCGAGGACCTTTCGCTGTGGCGGCCCGCTTCGAGCTCGCCCTTTTCCTCTTAGCACCTGAGGCAGGAAGAGGAGCAATGTGCCTAACATAAGTACGAGTGGCAGTGGAAACACAAGAAAACCTACCCAAGAAAATTTCACCTTGTGACGCCCCTTGGCTCGAAGAGGCTTTAGTTTTCTTCTCTTCAATGAGCTTCTTCGCCATCGCTGCCATCTTGGCAACCCCCTCGGTGACGTCGGTCACCAGTTTTTCGCTCCTCTTCCCCCTTTTGTTTCCTCTCTCTTCCTCTCCGCCTTCTACCTCGGCTTCCTCTTCCTCGTCGACCTCTCTCACGGCCTTGCTGGGGAGACCTATGCAATCAAAGTGGAAAAGTTAGGCTAATTCAAAATGAAACTCAGCGGCCCGAAGTCAGCAACTCACCGTGCCTCTTGCACGCCCATCGGTTCTCAGGCAGAGCAGCTAACACCATCCATTGCCGCTCGGGGCGCTTTTTCGGCTGCATGACTTCGGTCACCCACCCGAGCAGGTTACTCGGAGGTACAACCGCCACCTTTTCAGCTGCGGATAAAAAAGAAAAGAGAGGTCGGTTAACAATTGCGATAATTTCAAACCAAAGGAAGAATGAAGATAAGCACTTACGCTGAGCATTCCACGCCTCGGGAAAGCCAGGCTCAGCAGACAGCAGGTTCGTGGGAATGAGCACGAACCGGTCGTTCCATCCTCGGTCCCCGTGATCCTCGCTCTTGCTTAAGATTGCATATGAGCCCCGAGGCAAGAGAGCGACCACCCCGGCTTTGTGGAAATAGGGGTAGTAGAGCGAAATCAAGTGCTGAAAAGTGAATGGCACCCCCGCGGCACTACTCAAATATTCAAGGGCTTGGACGACCCTCCAAACCCCGGGCCCAAGTTGGGCAAGACAGAGGTTATATGATCTGCAAAACGTGTCAATTATGGGGTGTACGGGCAAATCAAAACCTATGGTGAAGGGGTAAGTAAAAACTGTGGAGTATCCTTCAACGTGCGTAGATGCGGCCGAGCCAGGCGCCGGGATCCTAATCTCCACTTCGGGTCCCCAGCGGCAGTCTGCCCGAACAGCAGCAATCCTTTCCTCGGTTACGATGCTCGGGGTAACATGAACAGGGATGTTTCTTCTCTTCCCCTTCTGAGCATCTGACTGAGCGTGGACCTTCAAATCTTTTTCATTGCTAAAACTCGAGGGGATGACCAACCGAGGGTCAATCTCCACCTCGAGTGGAATCTTCCTCTTTGATTTCCTCGAAGGGCCCACCTCGGTTTCACCCTTTGAGCCACTGATCTCGCTCACTTCGGCCACTTCGCCCGAGCCACCCACCTCCCTCACGCCAATGGCATCACCACCCTCGATGTCATCAGCTACATCCAAATCCACATACTCGCTGACCTCAGCCGAGCCACGACCCGCTTTCGTTTTACGTCTCAGAGGAGTAGGAGCAGCGGAAGTGGCTTCGCCGCCGTCTCCCGCTCCAGCCACCTGCAATGGTGACACAGAGGGAACGGCTTCATCGTTCACTGCCATGGCCGCAAAACGTTCCGCTCTCTCGCCGGAGTCGCTTGAGCCTTGGCCGGAGATGGTAGCAGAAACATTGGTAGACATGTTGGGAATCAGAGAATGAAGTGAAGAGAAATTTTGAACGGAAGTGACAATGGCGGATGAACTCTGTTATTTTCTCTTCTTGAAACGAGTTGGTAAAAGTGAAGATGAAAAGGGCAAAGGTGGGGTATTTATAGTGTGTGTACACGTGCAAGTAGGAGAAGCTAATGATGACTGAAACATTGGAGAAAACAAAAGACGGAGCGACCGTTCAGAGACCTATCGCGAGCCGCCACGTAACGCGGAACGGCGACCCTACAGATGCGCAACTTTTTGAAAATTCGTGGATAGGGTTGTGCCACGTCGACTTCCCGCTCAAACTCATTCCACTCCTCGGCGACCTCGGCGTCTGCCGAGGAGTGGGGGGACTATCTGTATTGGGTAAAAATCGTCACCTTCGGTCAGCACCTCGAGATGGTAGACCGAAGGCAAAACGAGCTGATGCTCCGAAGAGAGGATTATCGGTCTCGTGGTCAAACCACCGAAGCCGACGCCCTGTGACATGCCCGAAGGCAAGTTAGACCTTAAGCTTCGGCGATGAGCTATCTTACTCGAACAGCAAGGTCGAACGGCCGAAGTCTTGTGACAAGGCTTCGGTCACCACCTCGGTTCCAGCGGCTTTGCAGCCCACTACTTCACCACCACTAACTCATACCAAAACTCTGTCCAAATTTGTATTGAACATCTATATATCGAAAGCAAGTTGTTTACGTATTTTCGTCTATTCCGTGTATTATTTACCGCTTTGATACAAAGATTTGCTTATATTCGAATCCAAATTCGATTTGTGTACCTAAAAACGATTTAGGCCCATACAACCATCTCAAAAGTACAACATTGTGTTTAACAATACACTAAGTTATTAAATGTTGGAGAATTAAGGACTTTTGTACAAATATATATAGATATACATATCAATAACCAGATATGATAAATATAAACTCGGATAATTATACTAAAAGACAAGCAAAAGACGAAAATTACCAAAAATAGCTCATATTTCGAATCTTACTCGAGCTGTCACTCTTTTTTCGAAATAGCAGTCTGCCGCAAGTTTATACAAGTTTATACAATTTTATACAAATTTATACACGTGTATAAAATTGTATAAATTTGTATAAGTGTATATATGCGAGTGAATAAATCTGTATATTAAGGGTGTTTATATGATTTTTTGTTTCTTTTGTGTATATTTTTGTATTTCTCTCATTGCTACGTATTTATGTATATTCATGTATAATTTAATTTTTGGAATGAGATTTGTGTGTATAAACTTGTCTAAAGAAATGATTTAGACGCAATAAACAACATAAATTCAGTAAAATACAAAAAAGTAATGACACCACTGGCGGGAAGGTGTTTGTCGGTGGCTTAGTGGCTGGGGAGGGGAAGATTTGGTAGCTAGGGTGTTTTTTATGAAGGAGTGCTAAAATTTGTAATTTTCGGGATGAGTGCTATACATGAAAAAAAAAAATATGACCTCTTGTTTGTAATTTTGGGTAGTAGGCTGCTTATTTTCGAAAATTCTACTATAAATGAAGACCACATGCAATAAAATTGAAGTATGATCAAATAACATATATGTCTGTTGCTCAAATTGAAGTATGATCAAATAACATATATGTCTGTTGCTCATATAACAATAAACAGAACTATTGCCATATTAGAACAGCCCAAACTCAACTACTCATCTAACTACACTATCTAAGAGCAAAGATAAAACTGGTATTTAACGAGTAAAAATAGCCAAAAAGTATTTCTATAACTGAAAATCTCACAAATAAAATTCAGAATTAAAAGATAATAATATTACTCATTTAGATACTATTACAGCTATATACGTACAAATAAAGAAATGCATACTGATAAAACTCTAAAGAGTATGAAAATAAAAAGGGTCTAACCTTTCTTTGACTTCTAACTTGTAATATAGTTACTTCCTCCATTTCAGAAAGAATGAATATTTTCGCTTTTCGGGAGTCAAACTTGCTATACGTACAAATAAGATGATTTTTTTAATCATATTGGTAAGGTAAGCCCAACTTGCTTCAACACTCATACAAACAAGATGAAGATATTAAACTAACAGTAAACAAAAGAAATCTAATCCTTTTATAAGTTCCTAATAATGTGGCTTTCAAATGAAATTCAAGTAGATGAACAAAAAATATATAACAGTCAAAAGATGAATTTCAAGTATTATCCAATATTTAATTCCAAAGCCTAACAAACAATATTTAACCAACGCACGCGGTTTGCCATCAAATAGTACTGCAATGGCTTACTAATTATGTCTGCTTTTAAAATAGTACAAATACATAGATTAATTAAAAAATGGTCTTCCATGAATTGGTACTGAAGGGAATAATTCTTTTAGATTTGGTCAGACTGCAGTGGCTTGTCTTTGTTCTTCTGCTCCTCTACCCCTCACACACAAAGCTCATTGTTTTTTGAGTTTGGGGTGGAAGGGGAGAGTTGGTACAACATTTTTATATAGTACAATCTTATTTCTTAACACAATCAGACTCTTGTATAACATAAATCCCATTTTTTACCACAATCACTCTTGTATAACATAGGTAGTTGAATTTAGTTGGATAAATAAACTTTGAACTTTACTGGATATAAGGAACAAATAAATCCTGATAATATAAGAAAGACTGATAAAAGAAAAGCATTCATTTCAGTGAAAGTGGAAAGAGAGATGGTACATATAGTTAGGAATTTTAGGTGTCCTTTCTCGGTGGACATCTTAGCCTTTGTCTAGTGGCATATTATCATGGGCAGCTTCAGTTTATGGGGTCCTAGACAGTAAATTACTAAATTGTTCTATTTTGTCACTTTGTATGTATTTCTCAATAAATAATCAGTTCACCTTGCTTTGGATCGCATTATAGAAATTTTAAAATATATATCCTTGTAATAGAGAAAAAATGGAGCTTAGGTCCATCTTGACCAATTATTTACAGAGTGAATTAATTTGGTGCTATTTTAATTTGAAATATTATTTCCTCTCCAAAAAATGCATATTCTTGCACTGCATGACAAAGTATTGGATCTATGGATGTTTTGCAATTTGCAGTTCTAGATTAGGCCAAATCTTCGCTGTCAACACTCCGTATTAGAGGCTGTTTCGGTTAGCATTCAATAATTTCAGGAACGTTGAACTTAATGATTTTCACATTCAAATACATAAATAGTAATTCAAGAAAACATATCCGAATTTGCCATAGCGTTCTCTTGACTTGAAGCGGAAGCCTTAATTCTTTGTTCTTGATAAAAGGTGATATCTCCCTCTTTCCTTTAACTTTAAGAAAACATCTGATGGAAAATGTTGTCAGTATTGGTAGAGAGAGAACCCTTTTAAAAATGAGAAGAGCACTTAATTTCACATTCCATCAATGTGAGGGAGTATGTAGTTTTAAAACCACCAAGGAGTGGGTAGTTTTAAAACCACCAAGCAACTTCCCATATTTAATTAGGATTTAGTAAATATTATTTAATTTATTTATTAAACCAAATATAAATAAGTGGGCCATAACTTACATTCTCTCACTTGGCACACGTTCATTATTCACTTAATGGTTTAATAAATATTTCAATCATCATGTGCACAGTTAATACTAAATCCCACATTATTCATTGTTATTGAATAAGTCAACCAATATGAGTCATGGCGGTTGTACATCACTTTCGACATAGTCCCTTCCATGTACTACAATAAAGTTTATTACCCAACACAACCTTCAATACATAATGGTCCAACAATAATGCTTAGAATATCTTTATCTAAGCTAAAACCTGTCATCGTCATTTTCAACGTTATGTATACAAGAGAAAAGCAGGTAATGTAGAAACATTTACATTAGTGAACTCAAAGTGTCAATCTCATAAACATCATAAGTCTTTACATAAATTCATACATTGTTATCAATAATGCCCATTCTTTAAACATGATCCATAAATGCTTTGGGCGATAATCCTTTCGTCAAAGGATCAGCAATCATAATTTTGGTGCTAATATCTTCAATTGACACTTTATGTTTCTGGACGTGTTCTTTAACGACAAGGCATTTCAAGTCTATTGACTTAGCACCTTCTTATATTTGCCGTTCTTAGCAAAGAACACTGCTGAGGAATTGTCACAATAAATTTTCAGCGACATGGCAATATTGTCGACTAATCCAAGTCCTGAAATAACATTCCACAGCCACTAAGTCTAAATTGTGGCCTTAAAACATGCCACAACCAGCATAATCTGAATCTGAATATCTAACCATATCAAGATGATTAGATTTTCTATAAGTGAGCATATACTTCATTACTTACGTTCGAATTAATTCTTTGAATTGAGATTTAATTTATCTCCTTTCTACATTGGAACGGGACTTGATGATAATTTCCATTTTGAATCTTTTTAGAACTTTATTAATATAGGCCTTTTGAGACAAACCCAACAATCCTTGTGATCTATCCTGGAATGTTTCTATCCCAATCACATAGGCTGTCTCTCCCATATCTTTCATTTCAAAGTTGTTAGAGAGAAATTTCTTGGTGTCATGCATCATACCAAGATCATTAGTAGCAAACAAGATATCATCAACATACAAGACTAAAATTATAAACTTACTCCCACTGACCTTTAGATATATACATCAGTCAAGAATGTTTTCCTTGAATCAGAAGGCGACAACAGTTTCATGAAACTTAAGATACCATTGTCGGGAAGCTTGTTTAATCCTGTATATTGATCTCTTTAGTTTACACACCATGTGTTCCTTTCCTTTAACCTCAAAACTCTCTGGTTGATTCATGTAAACTTCTTCCTCTAAATTTCCATTCAGAAAGGCAGTTTTCACATCCATTTGATGTAGCTCTAAGTCATAATGGGCCACCAAAGCCATTATAATTTTAAGTGAATCCTTTTTTTTAGAGACAGGTGAAAATGTCTCTGTATAGTCAACGCCATATTTCTGAGTAAAACTTTTGGCAACAAGTCTGGCCTTATGACGTTCAACATTACCATTGGAGTCGCATTTGGTCTTAAAGACCCATTTACACCCGACTCTTTTGCAACCTTCTGGTAATTCAACAAGGTCCCAAACTTCATTATGTTGCATGGATTTCAACTCATCTTTCATAGCATCTAACCACTTATCAGAATTATTACTTTCAATGGCCTGTGAAAACGAAACTGGATCATCATCGATTTCCAAATCATCCAAATTAATTTCTGGATCAATTTCTGACTCATGTAGATATACCAAAAAATCATCAGAAATAGCATTTCTCATTTGTCTTTGAGATTTTCTTTATGCAACTTCTTGAGGTACATCTACTGCAGGTTCATTGATTATGTTTTTCATTATGAATAGCTGGATCATTAATTTATTGTTCTTGTTGGTTGTTAGGCGGTACAACAACTTCAGGAACAACAACTTTAGAAGAAGTATAGGGTAAAGGAATTTGCACCCTAACTTCCATAATTTCCACATTATGTGGTTCTTCACTCCCACTAACTTCACCATTCTCAATGAACCTAGCATTTCCAGTTTCAACAATTCTCGTACTATGGTTAGGACAATAAAATCTATACCGCTTTGATTTTTCTGGATAACCAATAAAGGAACCACTGATTGTTCGTGGATCCAGTTTCTTTTCTTGTGGATTATAAATTCTTACTTCTGCCGGGCAGCCCCAAACATGCAGTTGCTTTAAACTAGGTTTCCTACCAGTCCAAAGTACAAAAGGTGTCTTTGGAACTGCCTTACTAGGAACCCTATTTAGTAAGTACACGACAGTCTTTAAAGCATACATCCACAATGAAGCGGATAAATATGAATTATTTAACATACTCCTAACCAAATCAACTAATGTACGATTACGCCTTTCTGCCACACCATTTTGTTGTGGTGTGCCAGACATTGTGTATTGAGAACATATGCCACATTTTTCGAAGAATTTAGTAAATGGACCAGGGTGTTGTCCAGTTTCATCATATCTTCCATAATACTCACCGCCTCTATCTGACCTGATTATTTTCACCTTTCTGTCTAATTGCCTTTCAACTTTATTAATAAATACCTCTAAGGCATTTACTGCTTGAGATTTTTCGTGCAACAAATAGAGATAATCATAACGTGAAAGGTCGTCAATAAAGGTGATAAAGTACTTTTCCTTACTGAAAGATGGAACATCAAAAGGACCACAAATATCAGTGTGTATAATTTCAGGAAGTTGTGTGCTTCTTGTGGCTCCTTTCTTTGTGTGTTTTGTTTGTTTTCTTTAATACAATCCACACAAATATTTAGGTCCGTAAATCTAAATTTGGAAGGATTTCATTCTTAACTAATCTTTCCAGTCTTTCTTTAGATATTCGACCTAAATGTCTATGCCACAAGTAAGCAGAGTGTTCATTCACCAAACTACATTTAGTTCCAACATTATGATGCAGAGTTAAAAGAGTTTCAGCAAATAGATTATCAAGATTCAGTTTGTATAAACCATCACAAAGAATACCAGAACCAATGAGATGATTATACTTAAACAAACTAAAACATCCATTGCCGAAATTAAAAGAATATCCAGTCTTGTCTAACTTAGACAAAGAAACTAAATTTCTGAAAATAGAAGTACGTAATAAGTTTCAAATAAGTCTAAGTGACGCCCAGTATCTAGGATTAAACGATACGTCCCAATAGCTTGAACTGGAGCCTTCACTCTATTCCTTATGTACACAAATCTTTCATTTTTATTTATGGTTTGGGTTGTAAGAAATCCCTGCATCATGTTAGAAACATGAACAATACAACCAGAGTCAATCCACCAAGTATTATAAGGAACTTCAGTTAAATTTGATTCGAGACATGTAAAAGCACAAGGCTTACCTTTCTTCTCGAACCATGCCTTACGTTTCAGGCAGTCTTTCTGAAAGTGTCCAGGTTTACCACAGAAACGACACTTATCATTCTTGTATTCCTTCTTACGTACTTGATGAGAGGACTCACTAACATTAGGGTTCCTCTGTTTACACTTAACATGCTTTTTTTCCTTCTTTTTAGCTCCTTGATGGCTTACAAAGTTAATGGAGTGGGTTCCTTGATTTTTTAGCCTTGTTTCCTCCTGAACCAACATTTTGTGCAATTCATGCACATTCCATTTGTCTTTCATGGTATTATAGTTCATTTGGAAAGGGCCATACTCAGACGGTAATGAGTTGATGATGAACTGCACAAGGAAATTTTCATCCACTTCCATTTCTAGAGTCTTAAGTTTTTCTGCTATGTTTGTCATTTCTATGACATGCTCATGCATGGTACGTGAACCATCAAACATCATAGTGGTCAAAGTACCCATTAATGTCCCAGCAAGAGACTTGTCAGCAGTTTGAGAGCGTTCTTCTACAAGTCTTAGAAGCTCTTTGGCACTTTCAGTGTTGGGAAGAGCAGACTTGATGTTGCCCGCTATACTCATTTGCATGAACATTAGGCTTAATCTGTTAAACCTGTCCCACTGCTTAAAATAAGACTTTCTTCAACAGTGCTAGTTGCAGTAATAGCTGCTGGCTTCTCAGTGTAAAGTGCAACATCAAGATGTAAAACTCCGAGATGGAATTTGATCTGTTCGCACCACTCTGAGAAGTTCAGTCCGTTAAAAGCCGTAACAGAAGCAGAGTGCAAATGAAGAGCAAGTGCTGCATATAGAATATGCTCATTCGTTAACGCTTTGAGTTATAGATTTAATTATAGTATCAGATTCAGGAATGGGTTTATATAGACTTAAAGTGTATCTTGATGTTCACCTTTGGGCAAAACGCAAAAATACTAACTTTAGACATTATGATGCTTAATATAATTTAACATAATTTGATAACTTTTAATGTACCTATTAGTGATGTTTACTATCTTTGGATAAGTAAACAAAACTAATGGTACATCTAAATTATCTCTTTAATGTTCCATGAATATAAGAACAAACGATCAACCTTTAGGCGGTCCATAAATGTCCTATAACCATGAACTTCAATTGACCCATAAATTATGGCATTCCTAAGCATCAAGATAAATGGGTAATTGATATAAGATTATTCGTTTATTTTGGAGTTAATTTTTCATAAAGATTCGACCACTTTGGTGATTAACGAATCACACATAATTAATTCCAAATAAATTATGAAAGTAATTCACTTTTAGATTTCATAAGACTATATGGGATTCAAAAGTTTTCTAATACATATTGATTAAAGTTCTGTAAAGAACTATTATTAGTCAATATAATATTGGCTATGCAAAGTCAGTTAATTGCTATTACAAACTCATATGGAGTAGTCTTAAGAAGAACGTTTCCCGTCTCTAGTACCAAAACTATAGTGTTAATGGTTTCCTTTTCCATTATATTAATACTAATGAAGATCACAAAACCAAATTGATTAGGTGCAACCATATAACCTTTATAACTATTATATCTCTAAACTAGGTACTTATTCCATCAAAGCTAAAAGATAACACATAAGTTAAAGCAGTAATTTAGAGTTTCAAGTACTTGGACATAATTTTTGAAACCATACAGTAATTCCCCAAACCAATAAAGATCAGCAGTACTGTATCATAACAATACAAAATATTTGTAAATCCTAAATTTCATAATTAGAGTTTACAAAGTTGAAAGAAAACATTCTATCTTTACGGAAAATCATTAGTTCCTGAACCGTGCTCGGATACCACATGTTAGCATTCAATAATTTCAGGAACGTTGAACTTAATGATTTTCACATTCAAACACATAAATAGTAATTCAAGAAAACATACCCGAATTTGCCATAGCGTTCTCTTGACTTGAAGCGGAAGCCTTAATTCTTTGTTCTTGATAAAAGGTGATATCTCCCTCTTTCCTTTAACTTTAAGAAAACGTCTGATGGAAAACGTTGTCAGTATTGGTAGAGAGAGGACCCTTTAAAAATGAGAAGAGCACTTAATTTCATATTGCATCAATGTGTGGGAGTGGGTAGTTTTAAAACCACCAAGGAGTGGGCAGTTTTAAAACCACCAAGCAACTTCCATATTTAATTAGGATTTAATAAATATTATTTAATTTATTTATTAAACCAAACATAAATAAGTGGGCCATAACTTACCGTTTCTTCTCAATATACTCGGAGGAAAACCAAATACAGTGAAAGTTCAAAAGAGAGAACTACAAAGATTTCTTGAGAGTAGAAAATGTGTCAATCCATCAAACAAGTTTTGGAGTATTTTTATTCATATTCTGACAAATATAAATAAACAAATTGAATTAACAGTAAAATGCACAAAACCGAGATGTAAACTGGCCTATATATCAATTTGGGCCACTTTTTATGAAAAGGTCTGCTGTGTGTGCCTTTGATCTTTCGTTTGAACATTTAAGCTGTATTCACAGGATTTCGTTTAAAAATGAAGAAGTTACTCTCAGGTTAACACTTTACCATTTCAACACATGGTTTGAAGAAAAAATAGCTAATAGAGTGAGAGTAAATAATTTACTGCCTTTAACTAGATGTCTTAATACACGCTTAGTATAGAAACATTTGAAAGATCTACCAGTATTACAACATTCATCACTCATTCGAAGTGACCTTCATAAAAAAATTTGTTGAAGATTCATGTGCATGATCAAACATTCGTAACAACAGAGGTTCTGGTGGCACATTCACTTCTAAAACTCCTTCAAGGATCTGTATAATCTGGCCCATGGATGGTCTTCGATCTTCCTCATCTTGAATGCACCAAATAGCAACTTTACACATTCTTGAAACCTCTTGAGCATCAGCAATTCTGTCTAGATTTTGGTCTAATAGGTTAAGGATGTCACCTCCATCGACTATTATGCTGGTGGCACGACAAGGAAAGTAGTCCACTTCTGATATATTTTGAGAGTTTAAGTAGTTTCTTCTTCCAGATATAAGTTCAAACAGCACCATTCCGTAGCTATAAACATCTGCTTTGGTTGTTATGGCTACTCCTGACAACCACTCTGGTGCAAGATATCCTATTGTCCCTCTTATGGATGTTAACACCCTGCTGAAATCGCGTCCAACAAGTTTAGCTAGACCAAAATCGGCCAATTTGGGACAGAAGTTAGCATCAAGTAGGATATTTTCTGGCTTTACATCACTATGTATGATATAATCTTTGCATTTCTCGTGCAGATAAGCCAAGCCTCTTGCAGTCCCCAATGCAATTTGATACCTTGTGTTCCAATCTATTAACCTTGAACTAGTTTCATTGAAAAGGTGATGATCCAAAGAACCATTCTCCATGTAATCATAAACCAAAAGTTTATTTTTGCCTTTAGAGCAAAAACCCCGAAGGCGCACAAGATTAACATGGTGGATAGTCCCAAGGGTGCTGACTTCTGTCCTGAATTGCTTCTCTCCTTGGTTGATACTTTCTAGCTTTTTCACTGCAACAACAGATGAATCATGCAATGTCCCCTTAAAAACAGATCCAAAACCACCTCCACCTAATCTCTGGGAGAAATTTTTTGTAGCATGTCGCAGGTCGTTGAAGTTAAATGCCACTAAGGAACCCTCCACAGCTTTTGAAAAGCCTACAGTACGCCTACGCCAACACCAGAATGCCATCAAGATAAGACCTGAGAGGAGAACTGAGGCAGCGATAGCACCACCAACAAGTATCCCCTTTCTACTTTTTGCATTAAGAGATTCAGAGGCTGCAAGCCTGACATAGATCGTCTTTCCATTAACATCATACTCGGACAATTGCTTGAGATTCAAAAGCCCCCCATTCCAAATTGAACACGTACCACTACTATAACCATAAGCAAGACAAGAGCAATTACTCAAGCAAGCTGATTTACATTCTTCAGCACTTGGCATGAAAGATTGAGTACCTTGAGGCAACCTTATGTTGTTATACATCCAAAATTTGTCCTTTTCTCCATTAGGAATACCACATTGCAAATTGGTTTTCCTCACACAACCACCAGAAAAATCCTTCAAATCCCACTCTGCATTTGATCTAGGCTCAAAACCAGTCAAGCAAGCACAAAAATCTTGCGTGTTCTGACTGCAAATGCCAAATGCACCACAATAAGCATAAACATCACATTGTTCTTTGGGTACAGACCACATCGAGGTCCACTCTTTCAAACTATCAGACCAACTAAGCCAACTAAATCGTCCTGAAATCTCCAATACGTAGCGGTGCAAGCTTGAAGGAACATAAGGGTAATATGTAAAAAAACCCTCGGTGTCATTGTTGACATAGCTAAAATTGAGAATTGTGCTATTTCTCATCTGAGGTGACACGCCTGACACATAGTAATTCCAAGATCCACTGGTCCAATATTGTTGCGTCCCATTCCAACTCATAAAAGCCTCGGTAGCATTTGGTTGATGGTAATAAGAAAACACTCCAGGTGCAGGATCTTCCAAATTCTTCCATGCACTTAGAGTTTTCTTTACTTTTTGACGGGCAAACAAAAGCTTACCATAAGGCAACCATGTGTCTGTTGGGTGATCAAAGCTTTGCCAAATAGTACTTGAAGTTATCCTATTCCTCAACATCAAATTACCAGTATTAAGCAGAACAGCTTCAACAGAATTTGAAGTTGTTGAATTGATATTAGTCGATCATATCACGTTTTTAGACATATTGATAAGCACCAAGTTGCCATCTATAATTTTGAGCTCAGCAGAGTACTTATTAGAAACCGGTGCTTCTCTATTTGCTACCCAAACAACAGTTTGCGGGATATTTTTGTACCAAATACCTATATAATAATTGGATGATTTACCTGGTTTGAAGAAGCCTAGCTCAAATACGCTATTTGAAGAGACTAAAGTTTGGTCCCCAGAAAGAAATTTGTTAGCAGAAATAGTGTCAGCTCCAATGGAGAGATGGAACTCGAGCGAAAAGCTCATAAAGAATATAGGGAGCATGACAAATGAAATCTTTCTGGCGTTCATATTTAATAGTAGTAGCTGCATTATTCAGTTTACAAGAAACTAATACAAGGGCTGCATGTGAACTTATATAATGTGTAGTCTTTCTTATATAACTAGTTCTCCTAGATTGAAAAATCAAAGGTGGAAGCTACAGATGCTCTAGGAGTAGGCAAATCTAAACTTCTTCTAATACTAGGTAGAAGAACAAGGGAAGATACGTAGAACGATTACGATAGCATGTCGTGAAAGAAGCACATTGGACGAACGTGATGACTCGTGGCTCATAATTGAAAAGAAAAGGAATATAAAAAGGTACCTGAGTCAAGACGTACTTGAAAAAGATATTGAATTGAGGACTTTCCCAGAGAAGAAGGCAATTAAATTTGTCCATAGGCTGCGTTTAATTATTTAGGCTTGATTAGGACATTGCATATACTAACAAACAACGGAAATCACCTTTTCTGTTGTTTCCCGGAAAGACGTAATACCTTAATAAATGGAGTACTTAAATAATGGTACTGAACTAAGCAAAGAGTCATAGAAGAATAGAAAATTTGAAATATCAAAAAACGAGGGAAGAATTTTATGTTAACTTTAGGATCTCATAGCAGCCCCCAAATTAGTCGGTCGAGCACGCAGTAAGTTCAATTGATTAGGCAAAATTGTGAGTGTTTTGCCTTGACTTCATTTCTAGATATATTTAAATATATGGCGGCTCTTATTGCTTTTGCTTTCGATTCACCTGATTAAGTAACCTCTTTTATCAATTAAAAGTCTTAAACATAAATTGTTTTTAGTGTTAAGAGAAGAAAATGAGATACTTATCAGTTAATCTAAACTAGTAAGCCAAGTTTTTACTATTTTCTTCTTATGTGGAGATGGTGATCTTAGACGTGTTTTCATATTGTCATTTTGCAAGCTTTAAGTACTTACCACAGCAATTTGTTTTGTTTTCAGTAATTGATCATGCAACCCAGTTGGATCGAAGATAGGAACTTAAGGGTATGGTGACAATGATCTCTTGAATGGTATTATGTTATCAGAATTCCAGGAATTCAGAACAATTCGAGGAAATCTTAGCTGAACAGGAGCTTTACGGAGAAACTCGAGTTAACAGATACACTAATGGAGAGAAAGTAATGGGAGAAGAAGGTCTAGAGAGAGAAAAAGTAGTTATGTATTCATAGATGATCTGTGACTGATTGTTACATGTATTTATACTACAAGGAAGGTGTATTCACTAACAATAACTAACAATTACACTGTATTATATCTCCTAACTGAAAAGATTCCTTTTCTAACTACCATAACTGCTTTTGTGACTTGGCTCCCAATTAACAGATTTAACTATCTTGCTGACTTGGCTTCCTTCTAGTGCTGAGTTGGCTCGATCTCTGAATTTCATGTATCAATACTCCCTCCTGCAAAAGATCCTTGTCCTCAAGGATCAAAATGGGGAAACCTTGTTTGTAACTCATTAGCAAACTCCCAAGTAGCTACATCAGTAGGTAATCCGGTCCAGTTAACTAGAACTTGAGCTACTGCTTTGTTGCCTCTTTTCACCATGCGCCTCTGCAGAATAAACTCAGGATTGGGGCAATGAGGGTTGGCAATATCTAGAACAGGTGGGTAGGTAATATGCCCAGGTAGGCCATAGCACTTCTTTAATAGAGACACATGAACTGTAGGATGTATCTTGACTGAAGAGGGAAATAAGAGGGTGTAAGCCACTGGTCCCACTTTTTTGATAATCTGGAATGGACCATAGTATTTAGCAGCTAGCTTGTGGAAGGGTTGAGTGGCAAGAGTTAATTGTTTGTAGGGTTGAGCCTTAAAGTATACCCAATCACCCACCTCAAAATTCCTGTCACTCCTATGCAGATCCGCCTGTTGTTTCATCCTTAGTTGGGCCCTAGTCAAGTGATGTTTCAATAGCTGCAACTTGAGTTCCCTGCTGAGTAAGGTGTTATCGACTTCAGAGGATGTTTGATTCACCAGGTAGGTAGGGTAAATGTAAAGGTGGAGGCCTTCCATACAGGGCCTCATATGGGGTAGTTTTGATAGCTGAATGATAGGAGGAATTATACCAATACTCAGCCAGGGGAATACAATCAAACCAATCCTTAGGATCCTCAGCACAAAAACACCTTAAGTAAGTTTCTAGACATCTATTTAACACTTCAGTCTGACCATCAGATTGAGGATGGTAAGCAGAAGAAGTGTTCAGCTGAACACCCTGCAGTGCAAACAGTTCTTGCCAAAAATTACTAAGGAAAACTGCATCTCGATCATTGGTAATTGCATCAGGAAACCCATGCAGTCTATACACAACATCTATGAATGCTTTGGCTACTATTTGTGTTGTGTATGGATGCTTCAATGGAATAAAGTGACCAAACTTACTCAGCCTGTCAACAACTACTAGGATCACCTCATGGCCATGAGACTTTGGAAGACCATCAATAAAATCCATGCTAATTTGAGACCACACCACTTCTGGAATCGGTAAAGGTTGTAGTAACCCCGGGTAAGCTGCAAGGTCAGCTTTGTTTTTCTGACAGATGTCACAAGATTGAACAAAGGTCTTGACATCTTTTCGTATTTCCTTCCAGTAGAATAGTGTCATTAACATTTTCAAGGTTGCATCTACCCCTGAATGGCCCCCTTGGGCAGTGGAATGCCATAGCTGAATGATTTTCTTCCTTAGTGATTGTACCCTTCCTACAACCAGCTTCCCTTTTCTCCTGAGTTGATTATTGGTCCAAGTGAACTGAGAATGAGCTGATGGATTTGCTTGAAGCTGATCAATAAGTGCCTTCACATCCAAGTCTGCCTCCCAGCTATTAGCTATGGCCTCAAGTAGATCAGTGTTATTAGAAGATATAACCAAGGCTAATAGTTCAGCTCCAGTTACTCTAGAGAGAGCATCTGCCACCTTATTTTCCACTTCTTTTTTGTATTCTATAGTGTAGTCGAAAGGCATCAGTTTGGTTAACCACATTAACTGAGAATTGGTGTGAACTTTTTGTTCCATCAAGAATTTAAGAGCTCTTTGATCAGTTCTAATGATGAACTTCTGCCCCAACAAGTACTGAGACCATTTAGTGACTGCATGAACTATTGCCAATAACTCTTTGTCATACACTGATAAGGCTGCATGTCTTGGGAACAGTGCCTTGCTAATGAAAGCTAGAGGATGACCCTCTTGCATTAGCACAGCTCCTATACCATAGCCACTAGCATCTGTTTCTATAATGAAGGTCTTGCTAGTATCTGGCAAGGCTAACACTGGTGCTTCAGTAAGAGCTGTTTCAAGTTGTTCAAAAGCTGTAGAAGCTGCATCATTCCATTTGAAACTGTCTTTCTTTAGTAAATCTGTTAAAGGCTTGCTGATGACTCCAAATCCTTTTATAAACCTCCTATAGTAGCCAGCCAACCCCAAAAATCCTCTAAGCTGCTTAACATTAGATGGTAATGGCCAGTTCCTCACAGCTTCAATCTTCTGAGGATCAGTTGAAACCCCTGCTTCAGTAATAAAATGGCCTAAGTACTCTATCTTCTGGACCCCAAAGAAACATTTGCTCCTTTTTGCAAATAGTTGATGCTTTTTCATCTCAACAAATACAGATCTGAGGTGCTTTAGATGATCCTCCAGGTTCTTGCTATATATCAATATATCATCAAAGAAGACTAGGACATATTTCCTCAGAAAAACCTTGAATATTGAGTTCATCAGTCCTTGAAAAGTTGCTGGAGCATTAGATAGGCCAAATGGCATGACCAGGTACTCATAGTGCCCTGAATGAGTTCTGAATGCAGTTTTGGGAACATCAGTTGTTGTCATTCTTAGCTGGTGATAACCAGACCTGAGATCAATTTTTGAGAATATCTTGGACCCTCCTAACTCATCCAATAAGTCTTCTACAATGGGTATAGGAAACTTGTTCTTGACAGTGTGTTTATTCAGGTCTCTATAGTCTACGCACAGTCTCCAGGTTCCATCCTTCTTTCTTACCAACACAACAGGGGAAGCAAATGGGCTACAGCTAGGTTGTATTATGCCCTGGTCCGGCATTTGTTGGACCAAATTCTCAATCACATCCTTTTTTACAGAAGGGTATCTATAGGGTCTCTTGTTGATTGGTTCTGTTCCAGGTTGTAGCTCAATTCTATGGTCAAATACCCCTCTAGCTGGAGGTAGGTTAGTAGGCTCCTCAAATAATTCCTTGAATTCATCTAGTAGCCTTAATAAGCTGGGATTGTTCTCAAATTCAGTATTTGCCTCTAAAGAATACCACTGTGTTTCAGTTTTCCAGCAAGGTACTACTTGTATCATAGACAATTGAGACTGGTTACCTGAGAGTTTTGCTAGTTTATTAGCTCCAAAAGTTTTGATCTGACTGCCAGCTCCTCTTAAGACATGCTTCTTGCCCTTGTATTTGAACTCCATGGTCAGTGAGTTGAAGTTCATCTTAATATCTCCCAAGGTAAGTAACCATTGGACCCCCAATACAATATCACAAGATCCCAGAGGCAGTAGTAGAAATTCTGCTGTAAACTCAGCTCCCTGTAGTAACCAAGACAGTTGGCACCCTCTATCAACTTGCATCATGTTTCCATTTGCCACAGCCACCATTTGAGGCGTGGTGGATACAGTAGGACATCCCAGCTGCTTTACTAATTCAGAGTCTATGAAATTATGAGTGCTACCGCTATCTATCAGTATATGCAATGGTTTCTTGGAATGGTACCCTGTTACTCTCATGGTCTTAAATCCCAAGGATCCATTTAGTGCATGAACAGATATAGCCATTTGTTCCAGAGCTTGCTCTACTCCCATATCCTTCTCCCTTTCCTCAACTTCTTGATTAATCAAATCTTCTTGTTCTTCTATCTCAATCAAGTACAGTTGTTTCACCTTCTGACACTTATGACCAAGAGTATATTTTTCATCACAGAAATAACACAAGCCCCTTGCTCTCTTTTCATTCATTTCTTCCATACTCAGTGTCCTCCTATTTGGATTTTTGTGCTGAATAGTATTATCATTTCTGAAATTCTTGTAGGTATTTTCATTTCTGGGTGTGGTTAAAAGAGATTTAGTCTGATATTTGACATCTAAGGTGGGCTTAAATGCAGGTTTGTGGTTAATGGGTACAACAGCTTGTTTGAACTCTTTAACATTTTCTTCATTAAGAGCTTCTTGCATTCTAGCCAACTTGTAAGCTTCATATAATGTTTGGGGATTAGCCATTCTTACTGCCTTATTCAAATTTGGCTTCAAGCCCCCCAAGAAACAACTCAATGCATTTTCTGGTTCAATGTTAACCCTAGTTAGAATTCTATCCACCTGTTTTTGGTACTCTTGCACACTACCAGTTTGGGTTATCTGTTTTAATTCCTCCATTGGATCATCATAATCAGACCCAAATCTTTCTATTAATGCTACAACATAATCACTCCAAGTAGGGGGTGTAGAATACCTTCTAGTCCTCATGTAAGCTTGATGCCACTGTATTGCATCTCCCTCCATGTGCACAGCTGCAATTTTAACTCTTTGGCTCGAAGGTATATCATCAATGGTAAAGAATTGATCGACTTTGTATAGCCAAGATCTAAGGTCATCCCCAGAAAATCTTGGGAATTCTAATTTTGATAATATGGAGAAGTATGAATTATTAAAATTTGTAGAACCCTTTTCCTTGAACTGGTGTATTCCTTCTCCATGTTCACCTGACTGTCTGTCTATAGAAGGCCCAGCTTCTCTTCTCCCCAGTTCTCTTCACCACTGCTGAATTTAGAATTCCCCAATTGTTCCTTTAATTCTGCCACTACACGATCCAGTTTCTTCAAGTTAGAAACTTCCCCACTAAGAGTAGTAATTTCCCCCAACATTTTTTGCATCATTTCTTTAATTTCACCCATTTCACTCGAAGAACTTTCATTTGATCTCGTGTTTTTCGTCATGATTGCCAAGGTTTGATTTGCTCTGGTACCAATGTTATCAGAATTCCAGGAATTCAGAACAATTCGAGGAAATCTTAGCTGAACAGGAGCTTTACGGAGAAACTCGAGTTAACAGATACACTAATGGAGGGAAAGTAATGGGAGAAGAAGGTCTAGAGAGAGAAAAAGTAGTTATGTATTCATAGATGATCTGTGACTGATTGTTACATGTATTTATACTACAAGGAAGGTGTATTCACTAACAATGACTAACAATTACACTGGATTATATCTCCTAACTGAAAAGATTCCTTTTCTAACTACCATAACTGCTTTTGTGACTTGGCTCCCAATTAACAGATTTAACTATCTTGCTGACTTGGCTTCCTTCTGGTGCTGAGTTGGCTCGATCTCTGAATTTCATGTATCATATTATAACAGACAATGATGAACACATGAAGGTGTGAAATGTACTCTTTTAATTTGGAGCAGCTTGAAGAATCTGCATAGTATTATTTGCATCCATGGAGCAGACTTAACTTCAGAATGTAATGGTACACATTGCATATATTGAAACTGTCTAGGTGCCAAGATAGCATTGGAACTATATTTCAACATGGATAACAAGTACTAAGAAGGATGTAACCTAGGATATTTATTCTTGTTGCAGAGTATTTGATACAAAGAAGCTAACATACTACTATTGTGTTGACTTCACATAATACAAATAGTTGAAATATAAACCACTCGTTACAAAGAAATAAAATATGGTTCTGCTTCTGCCTTATGGATTCACTTAATTAAAGTATGGGAAATGGAAAAAGGAATAAGTATAGTGAAGATATCATTATCAAACATTTGATGAAAACCCTTCTACAGCAAAAACTTTGGAAGAATGAGGTATTGGAGGCAACTTCACGTCCATAACTCCTTCAAGCATTTGAACAACTTCACACATTGCTGGCCTCTGATCTTCATCTTTTGGAGATCTCTTCAGCATCAGCAGCTGGCATGTCAAGCTTTTTGTCTCATAGGCAACGGCTATTTTCATTATCCCTAGAATTATTCAGCCCGTTTCACTTTCCTGATAGAAATTCAAAAAGCATCATTCCATAACTATAAACATCTGCTTTAGTTGTTATAGCTAATCCAGATATCCATTTTCGTGCAAGATAACCTACGGAGCCTCATAGAAGTTAGTACCCTGCTGAAATTTCGCCCAACAAGTTTTGCCAAACCAAAATCAGCCAATCTTGGCATCAAGAAGAATGTTTTCTGGCTTTACATCACCATGTATGATTGTATCTTTACACTCATAATGAAGATAAGCCAAACCTCGTGCTGTCCCCAATGCAATTTTATATATCATATTTAGGGACAGCACGAGGATTGCGTAGTGCAAGCCTGATATAAATTGTCCGTCCTCTAATATCATTTCCAGAAAGTTGTCGCAGATCCACTAGCTTTTCTAAAGTTGAAAATAGAGTTTGCTTGCAATTGAGGTGACAATCCTAAAACAGAAAAGTTCCAGGATACACTAGCCCAATATGTCTTGGTGATACGCCAAACTAACAAAGACTGTGTACCATTTGGTGTATGAGCACCTGAATATAATCCAGGTGATGGATCTTCTACATTCTCCCATGCTATAAGAGCTGTTTTAACTTTTTGCGATCAAATAAAAGTTTCCCACCTGACAACCATGTATCTGTTGGATGATCAAAGATTTGCCAAATAGCCATATTGGATGTTGATGACCCGCCCCTAAGAATCAAATTACCATTATCAAGAAGAATTGCCACCACAGAATTATGTGAATACTTGATGGAAGTAGTAATATTTGTGGACCAAATATTTGATCCATTATTGAAGCGTGCCAAGTTACCATCTATTATGATTTGGAGCTCAGCAGAATACTTATCAGCAATTGGTATTTCTCTATTAGCTAAGACAAACAAGTGAACAACAGTTTGTGGACTAATCTTTTTGTGCTCATATGTAATAATTGGACATCTTACCTTGTTTTAAGAAGCCCAACTCAAACATTCCGTTCGAAGAGACAAGTGTTCGTACTCTAGAAAAAGATTGGTCTGCAGTGATGATGTTTTAATAATAAGCACCATGAGAATGGTTGGTTTTGATGAAGAAGCTCACAAGAGCATAAAAAGGATGAGAAAAAATTAGTTGCTTGTGACCATAGTTGCAAATATTGGGTAATTTGGACAATTCTATGGAGTAAATTACTAGAATATGCTAAATGATTTCTGACTATCGTTGTTTATTTGCATGGCTTGGCTATAAATAAGCGTACTAAAGAAAGATGCTGTGAAGAGAGGTTGACCCAAGTGCTTCAATGAATAAAGAATAATGTTACATATATATGGCGATGTAGCAAATAATTCATTGCCTTAACTGGATGTCTTATCACATGTGTATTATAGAAACATTTGAAAGATCTAGCAGAGTTACAATATAAACATCACACTCGAAGGGAGCTTTATCAAACTTGGTGAAAATCCATCTGCATGATCAAACATTCGTAACAGTAGAGGTTCAGGTGGCTCGTTAACTTCTAAAACTCCTTCAAGGATCTGAATAACCTGGCCCATGGATGGTCTTCGATCTTCCTCATCTTGAATGCACCAAATAGCAACTTTACACATTCTTGAAACCTCTTCAGCATCAGCAATTCTGTCTAGCCTATGGTCTAATAGGTTAAGGATGTCACCTCCATCGACTATTATGCTGGTGGCAAGACAAGGAAAGTAGTCCACTTCTGATATATTTTGAGAGTTTAAGTAGTTTCTTCTTCCAGATATAAGTTCAAAAAGCACCATTCCATAACTATAAACGTCTGCTTTGGTTGTTATGGCTACTCCTGATAACCATTCTGGTGCAAGATATCCAATTGTCCCTCTTATGGAAGTTAACACCCTGCTCAAATCGCGTCCAACAAGTTTAGCTAGACCAAAATCAGCCAATTTGGCACAGAAGTTAGCATCAAGTAGGATATTTTCTGGCTTTATATCACTGTGTATGATATAATCTTTGCATTTCTCGTGCAGATAAGCCAAGCCTCTTGCAGTCCCCAATGCAATTTGATACCTTGTGTTCCAATCTATTAACCTTGAACTAGTTTCATCGAAAAGGTGATGATCCAAAGATCCATTCTCCATGTAATCATAAACCAAAAGTTTATTTTTGCCTTCAGAGCAAAAACCCCGAAGGCGCACAAGATTAACATGGTGGATAGTTCCGAGGGTGCTAACTTCTGTCCTGAATTGCTTCTCTCCTTGGTTGATACTTTCCAGCTTTTTTACTGCAACAACAGATGAATCATGCAATGTCCCCTTGAAAACAGATCCAAAACCACCTCCACCTAATCTCTGGGAGAAATTTTTTGTAGCATGTCGCAGGTCGTTGAAATTAAAAGCCACTAACGAACCCTCCACAGTTGAAAAGCGAACAGTACGTCTACGCCAACACCAGAATGCCATCAATATAAGACCTGAGAGGAGAACTGAGGCAGCAATAGAAGCACCAACAAGTATTCCCTTTCTACTTTTTGCATTAAGAGATTCAGAGGCTGCAACCCTGACATATATTGTCTTTCCATTAACATCATACTCGGACAATTGCTGGAGATTCAAAAGCCCCCCATTCCAAATTGAACACGTACCACTACTATAACCATAAGCAAGACAAGAGCAATTACTCGAGCAAGCTGATTTACATTCTTCAGCACTTGGCATCAAAGATTGAGTACCTTGAGGCAACCTTATGTTGTTATACATCCTAAATTTGTCCTTTTCTCCATACGGATTACCACATTGCAAATTGGTTTTCCTCACACAACCACCAGAAAAATCCTTCAAATCCCACTCTGTATTTGATTTAGGTTCAAAACCATTCAAGCAACTGCAAAAGCCTTGAGAGTTCTGATTGCAGATGCCAAATGCACCACAACAGGCATAAACATCACACTGTTCTTTGGGCACAGAAAACATCACGGTCCACTCGTTCGAGCTATCTGACCAATTAAGCAGTTTAAACTGTCCCGAGGTATCCAATACAAATCTTGGTAAGCTTGAAGGTGCATGAGGGTAATATGTAAGATAGCGCTCGTTATCATTGAAATCATAACTATAGTTGAAAATTTGGCTATTCCTCAATTCAGGTGGCAAGCCTGACACAACAATATTCCAAAAACCACTAGTCCAATATTTTTGTGTCCCATTCCAACTCATCATAACTTTGGTACCATTTGGTTCAGGGTCATAAGAAAACAATCCAGGTGCAGGATCTTCCAAGTTCTTCCATGAAGTAAGAAATGTCTTTTCCTTTCGACGGTTAAACAAAAGTTTACCATAAGGCAACCATGTGTCTGTTGGGTGATCAAAGCTTTGCCAAATAGTAGTTAACGTTATCCTATTCCTCAACATCAAATTACCAGTATTAAGCAGAACTGCTTCAACAGAATATGAAGTTGTTGAATTGATATTAGTGGACCAAATTAAGTTTTTAGACATGTTGATAAGCACCACGTTTCCTTCTACGATTTTGAGCTCAGAGGAGTACTTATAATAAACCGGTGCTTCTCTATTTGCTACCCAAACAACAGTTTGCGGGACAATATTTCTGTACCATATGCCTATGTAATAGTTAGAAGACTTGCCTGGTTTAAAGAAGCCTAGCTCAAATATGCCATTTGAAGAGACTAAAGTTTGGTCCCCAGATAGAACTTTGCCAGCAGAAATAGTGTCAGCTCCGATGCAGTGATGGGACTCAAGAGAGAAGCTCATAAAGAAGATAGAGAGCATGACAAATGAAATCTTTGTGGCGTTCATATTTGATAGTAGCTGCATTATTCAGTTCACTAAAGAACCAAATACAAGGGCTACACGTGAAAGTCACATAATGTTTAGTCTTTTATAATTAGTTCTCTAGATTGAAATATCTAAGAGTAGCTAGAAGACCAAGGAAGATACGTAGAACGATAGTATGTGGTGAAAGAAGACGAACGTGATGACTCACGGCTCATGATTGAAAACAAAAGGAAAATTAGACGTAAGTAGTTGAAAATGATACTGAATTGAAGACTTTCCCAGAGAAGAAGGCGGTTGAATTTTGCCAGAGGGTGCGTTTAATTATTTACTCTTGAAAAGGACATTGTATATACTAACAAAAAAACGGAAATGACTTTTTCTGTTGTTTCCAGGAAGGACGTAATACCTTAATAAACTGTACTACTGAATTAAGCAAATAGTCATAGAAGAATAGAAAGTTTGAAATATCAAAAAACGAGGGAAGAATTTTATGTTAACTTTAGGATCTCATAGCAGCCCCCAAATTAGTCGGTCGAGCACGCAGTAAGTTCAATTGATTAGGCAAAGTTGTGAGTGTTTTGCCTTGACTTCATTTCTAGATATATTTATATGGCGGAAATTATTGCTTTTGCTTTCGATTCACCTGATTAACTAACCTCTTTTATTAATTAAAAATCTTAAACATAAATATTTTAGTGGTAAAAGGAGAAAATGAGATATAAGTTCATCTAAACTAGTAAGCCAAGTATGTACTACTATTGATCTTGCGCCGCAATTGGATCGAAAATTGGAACTTAAGGATGCGGTGACCATGATTTCTTGAATGGTATTACGATAGACAATGATTAACACATGAGCGGGTGAAATGTACTCTTTTAATTTTGGAGATACTTGATGAATCTTCATAGTGTCATTTGCATCCATGGAGCAGACTTAACTTCAAAATATAGTAAAATGAATAAGTTGCAGAGTTAAATGTAGATTGTAAAGTAGACACATATATAGAGTTATATTTTTGAAAGCTTGTTCAGCAAATCTAAATCTAAATCTAGTGATACAGGGGAGTTTATAGAGGTATCATTGATTTTGAGTAATTACGATATCCACAGAATTTGTCATTGTTGAGCATTGGTTTTGAAAAATGACAAACAAGAAGGATTATGTGGTCTTGGAGAAGAACTCAGTCCTTGAATAAAAGGGCACGACTGATCGAAAAGAGTTGCGGGTTGCAAATCCCTGTGGAACTAGGAATAGTGGCGCGTGAATGAATATACATCCTAGTCATACTAAAAGAGGCGGTGCCCAGGCTGTGTCTTCGAAGTACGAATTGGAGTGGGATTCTAAAAAGGAAAAGTGGTACAAGGAATCCAGTCTTACCATATTTACAAGGATTCCTTGTAAGACTCAACTAGGGTTGCAAAGCCCATATAAATACAAGTAGTCGATACAGCCGAATGCAGTTATTCACAAACGGAGAGTTGAGAGCATATAAAGGCGATCTAGCATCTTTCTACGTGATATAACTGAAGAAGACAACCGGTGTGCTTGAGTTGTTTGAGGCTAGATATTTTGTCTAGGCTCATTGCTTTGTAAGTTGTCTTATTTTGAGTGATCATAGACTTTACCTATTGGCTTATTGTACAAGCATATGTATTAGGTGAACTTGTAAGAGATTGCTTTGTAAAGCAAGAGTTTAGCTTTGTTTAGTGATTAGGGTCTAGAATGTAGCCCCTTGGTTACAGAGTCTTGTAATCAGAAACTTGCTCTTTGCGTTAGTGGATTGAGTTCTAAAATCCCAGAGTGTGGGTCGTGGTTTTTCTCCCTTGAGCAAGGAGTTTTCCACGTAAAATCCCTGTGTCTTGTGTGTGTGTGGTTGTTGAGTGTTGCAGTGTTTGAACAGCAGAATTGCAAAGGCAAGAACATGGTTCTTGACTCAGGAGAACCAAGTTCTTAAAACGAAAATCAGTAGACACTATTCAACCCCCCTTCTAGTGTCCTTAGGAGGTGCATAGATTATAACAAGTGGTATCAGAGCGGATTTTCTTGTGTGAGGTTAACACCTTGAGAAGGATCAGAATCATGAGTGCACCATCTACTATTACTGAAGGACAATCAGTTCAAAGGCCCCCACAGTTTAATGGGCAGTACTATGCTTGGTAGAAGAACAGGATGGAAAATTACATATGTGCTGAAGACTATCAACTATGGCTGATAGTATCTGAACGAAACCTGATCCCCACTAAAATAGTTGGTGAAGGAGCCCTTGCCAAACAAGAACCTAAACTGAAAGAGGAGTTCAATGAGGCAAATTATAAGATGATTGAAAAGAATCACAAAGCCAAACGTCTGGTCATTTGTGGTCTTGGTCCTGAGGAGTTTAATAGAGTATCATCTTACAAGACGGCTAAGGAAATTTGGGATGCCCTGCAGGTTGCGCATGAAGGAACCACCGAAGTGAAGGAATCAAAGAGAAGAATGCTGAAGAGACAATTTGAGCTGTTCTCTATGGGTGAGAAGGAATCAATCCAGGATATGATGACCAGGTTGACCATTATTACTAATGAGATGAGATCCCTGGATATGTAATTACCAGAAGTGGAGATGGTCGATAAGATTCTATGTGCTTCCTGAAGCTTGGGAACCTAAGATGACTGCTATCATTGAGTCTAAACCTCTAAGATCCATCAAACTTGAAGAATTAGTTGGTAGCTTGAAAACTCATGAGATGATGAAAGACTCAAAAGCTAAACCGGGCTTGAAGAAGGACAAGACCCTTGCGCTTGAAGCAACTGAGGAAACTGATGAATATGTTGATTTGCAATAAGTTGAAGCACCAATGGTTAGTGCTGTAAGACACAAGCTTAACCTGGGTAGATTCAAAGGCTTTAAAAGAAGTGGCAAGGAGAATTCTGGTAGGAAGAACATAGTTGACAGTCCGGATTACTCAGGATGCTTTAAGTATTTTAAGAAGGATCACGCCATTATGGATTGTCCTATGTGGGAAATCGAATGGATGAAAAACAGAGCATCCAAGGAAAAGGAAAAGGAGACTTCAAAAGAGAATGACAAAGATAAGATGAAGACAAGACGACCTCCAAACTTCAGAGCAGAAAGAAGAAAGAAGAATGAAGCCTTCTATGCCACATGGGGGCCAACTGACAGTGAATCTGATCCTGAAAAGTAATCTGGAGATGATTCACCACTAGCACTGATGGGCCTGACAAGCATCAGTTCAGATGAAGAAGACCCTCGAGAGTTCAGAGGAGGGAGAGATCCGTCAAAGCCACTTGTGTTCAACGGGACTAACTATAAGAGCTGGAAAAAACAGATGAAAAACTTCCTGCAAGCAACTGATTATAGTCTCTGGCTGATCGTGAAGAGAGGACCTCATGTTCCTGTGAAGAGAGCAGCAAATGGAGTTCTGATGCCAAAGAAGGTGGAAGAACTAGATCCTCAAGATCTAGATTGGTTACAGGCAAATTCAAAGGATGAATTGTACCTGAGGAGAGGACTTACCCATGATGTGCTAGCAAGGATACTTGAATACAAGTCCGCCAAGGAAGTCTGGGAAAAGCTAAAGGAGTTGTACACAGATGACAACCAAAAGAAGGACTCTGCCCTTATGGAAACTGATAGAGCTAAACTGCTTATTCAGCAGAGGTATGTTTATCTGATCTTAAGAAAACATTATGTTGACACCCAATTTTGTCCCGAAACATTTTAACAAGTGTCTAATTTAAATAAATTCAATTTTAAAAGAAAGGGGTTAAAATCATAATGTGCAGCCTTAAATTCAGTCTATCCACGCAATTCTTCCACTTAGTGATTAAAATTATAAAGTGAAGGCTAAAATTGTTCCTCACCCGTAAATTTGGCCTGTTTCTGCAACACCTATTTATATCTACACAATACACACCCGGAACACCACCACCCCATTTCATTCTCCTAATTCCCTAACCCTAATCCCAAATTACCCACGCCGCCACCCTTAAATTTTCCTCTATTCTCAGCAAAACGCCAAGAATCCATCGTCACAGTGGTCCCGCGACCCTATCCCCAAACGGCGTCGTCCCTATGCCACTCTCTCCTCTTTCTTTCAGCAAATCAGGAAGAATTTTGTTTAGGAGCTTAGTCTGGTGAAGCTGAAAGGGGTGTTCCCTATGGGGTGGTCTGTAAAGGTTTGTGTGTAGTTAGTGCAGAGGTAGTTCAAGGGCTGTTGTTTTTCTTGTTTCTGGTGGCCTAAGAAAGTAGTAATAGGATGGTAAAAGGAGTTTTCAGGTGGTCCTGGATGGCTTCAGGTGTTAGAGGAGGTTTAGGGGATGCTGCTTAGCTGCTGTCTAGTGCTTCAGGTTGTTTCTGGAGAGGTCCAAGGGATATTTTATGTGTGTTTTTTTTAGATGGGTGTCTGATGGTTATTGAAAGTTAGCAGGGATGGTTCCATTCTTGCAATAGGGTCTGATATGGGTTTGAGAGTGGTTCAGGAGGTTTATAGGCTAGTGTGAGGGTCTGGTGTGTAGTTGTTTGTCCAAGGGTCTAGGTTGCTTCTGGTTTTCTGTTGAAAAGAGAATAGCAGGGGTCTAAGGAAGTTGGTTCTGGCAGCAGTTGCTTTAGTTGTTAGTTTTCTACTTGAAGTTTTAGTTTTATTTCATTCTGGTTCGTAGCTGTTAAATCTGGTTCATGTTTCATTGAAGAATATCCTTTTATCTGCAATCTTTTTGTTAGTTCTATTTATTAAGGAATTATACTACTTAACAGCTGATTATTCCTGTATGTAATCTGCAAGTTTGGTTGTTAGGTTGGTTGCTAGAATTGGTATTTCCGATGGAATTATGATAGCTTATTTGTTTAGCTTTCTTATTATAAGTCCTCTTTGTTAGTGATAACAATCGTTTTAATAAGAACCGCTTGAAAGCTAAGCCATCTAAACTGAAATGCCATTCTCAAGTCTGTAACTTTCATGACAAAGTGGATTTAAGTTTCTAATTTATATGTTGAAAAAGTAGCTGTAATTTTGAACTGGTGAAATTTTAAACTACTGTTGAGATAAGTTTTATGTTTTAGCTACTGTCCAATGCATTCTGGAGAAATTATGTTCAGTTTGTGTGTCATACTCTCAGCTTTTTAAATTTAAATGGTTAGTATGCTATGTCACTTCTTTCTTTTTTTATAAAATGATGACATTTCTTGCCTGCCATACGAAAGTCTATTTAGTGGCTGCACGTAAACTTTATTTGTCTTCCTTAATTGCTATACATCAAATGCATGATTTAGTTTCGTTTTTCTTTCTGTCATGTCTTTGCTAGTGAAGTCTTTTGATTAGTGGGCTCAACTTCGTGAACTCTTATTTAATTACTGAGTATTTACTAATCTTTATCATATTCTTATTTTTTTTTTTTTTTTGGCATGGAAAACAACCTTGGGACGAGTTGGATAAACTCACAAATGGGATAGTGCATTGGCTTGGAGTCTCTTGGGGTCAAGTTCGCACTCAAGATTCAAGAAGTGAAGATCATAGAAAGTGCTTTGTTGAGCCGCCTATTCTAACTTAGGCTCATGGGCATATAATTGTATAAAATTAAATAAATTCAAGGCTCCCATGAGTTTATCAATTTCCGGGTTCTTCTTCTAAACCTCCTCTTTTTCCATCCTTAGAAATCCATGTTTATAGGAGTTTCCCATATAATTGATTGTTATAGAATAAATTATTTGATTATTTATGAATGAACGTTTATTCATTTATTGAGTTATTTTGCGAATATTTATTTCTTTTGAATTTCCATCTTACTTAGGAATTTCGAACCTTTTAGTTAAATAGTGCGTGCAATAAAATTTGGAAATAATAAAAGTAATAAATTTGTTTCAAATCCCTTAAATTGCAACTTCAATTGAGATTTTCTCCATGTTAATTAATTTTCTTATCTCTTCCCAAAATGCATTTATTATTATTATTATTATTATTATTATTATTATTATTATTATTATATTTAAATTCATATTTATTTAAAGCGTAATTTATTACAATCTTAGATTTTAGCATTAATTTTAAACCTTTTTGAACTAAACTTTGTAAACTTGCATTTATAGAGCTATTTTGTGAAAACCGAAGGATTAACCGTAATTTTACGGATTTTTGAAAGTGCTTTCAAATTGAAACCTTCTTTCGAAAGTAATTGAACCTCTTACTTAGAATCTCTGAAATAGACCACTTCTTTAAAACGAAGTGCTTGCACGCACTATTTAATTAATTGGTTCCTAATTCTCCTAAATTAGGTGGCGACTCCAAAGAAAGCCCTTTGGAGTCCAATTTTGTTGAAATATACCCGAAACCTATCTTTTCTTAAAGAAAGGGTAATTTTTGGGGTTCAACACATTACATACATACTCTTCTGAAAATTTGATTCTAATCACTGCCACTTTGATTGAGGGATATGAAAAGGAGAAAATTGAAAAGGATAAATTAACTGAAGAGCTAGGTGATCTCAGAACCAAGCACAAGAGCCTCCTAGAACAAAACATTGAACTAGAAGAAGTCAATGCCATCTTAAAAGGGCAGACTCTTGTGTCAAACTCTAAGATCACTGAACTAGAACTGGAACGCAATCAGTTAAGAGAGAGTATAAATGGTGAGCAAGTAATAAGTGAAGTTCAAACCTTTCTGGAAAATGAACTGAAAAGAGCTAATGAGATTCTGTATTAGTAAACTGAAAAGAATAGGATTTTAAATCAAAAGGCTGAAAATTCTGAATTCGAGCTTACCAGATTAACTAAATAGAATAAATCATCGGAGGCAATGAACTGGGTTCTTGAAAATCAAAACAAGGGAAAACAAGGGTTAGGATCTAAGAAACTGTTGCCTCCATATAATCCTAAGAGCAAGTATGTGGGGTTGCCTTGCAACATGTTGTGTACCTTTTGTGGTGAAACTGGACACTACAAACAAAAGTGCATGAATGTTAGCAAGGCAAAGGCCAAGAATAAAAGAAGTGTTCTACCTAAATGGGCTAGACATGATTTGATTTATCCATTCTCTCGTAAGAAGGGACCCAAGCTTGTCTAGGTTCCTAAGGCTAACCTCTAATCTGTTTTGCAGGCTGGAGTGAGGGAGAACAACCCAAGCTGGATTCTTGATAGTGGTTGTTCAAGGCACATGACAGGAGATAGAAGAAATTTTCTCTCACTCGCAGCATTTCAGGGAGGCAGTGTGGCCTTCGGAGGAGGAAAAAGTGGTCAAATCGTGGGAATTGGAAAGATTGGGAGAACTCTGGATCATGCAATTGAAAATGTTTACTGTGTTGATGGTCTCAGACACAATCTGCTGAGCATCTCCCAACTGTGTGATAGAGGTAATGAAGTGAGTTTCTCCTCTGTAGGATGTATTGTGAAGAATCTACAGAGTGGAGAAATTGTTATGGAAGGAAAGAGGGTGAACAATGTATACAAAGCATCGCTGAAGTCATTACCTGAAAACAACTTAACATGCTTGAATGTGCACGAAAGTGATTCTCAGCTGTGGCACAAAAGAACGGGCCATGCAAGTCTCTAACAACTGAACAAGCTTGTATCTAAGGAGCTGGTTCGTGGATTGCCAAGCAAGAGATTTGAAAACATAAAAATGTGTGATGCGTGCGTAAGGGGGAAGCATGTGAAATCATCCTTTAAGTCCAAGAAGGTGGTAAGTGCATCAAAGCCACTGGAATTATTGCATATGGATCTGTGTGGACCCATGAGAGTTAGGAGCAGAGGAGGAAAGAGATTCGTGTTCGTAATTGTTGATGACTACTCTAGGTACACATGGACCTTGTTCTTGGCATCTAAAGATGAAGCATTTGACAGCTTTAAAGACTGGGCTGCTGTAGTGCAGAAAAGGTTAAGTCTAGAACTCATCAGTATCAGATCTGATCATGGAACTGAGTTTGAAAACTCAAAATTTTCTGAGTATTGTGCAAAGAATAGCATTGATCATAACTTCTCTGCACCAAGAATTCCCCAACAAAATGGTGTGGTTGAAAGGAAGAACAGGTCCCTGGAGGATATGGCAAGGACTATGTTGTTGTCAAGTGGGCTTGCATGAAACTTTTGGGCTGAAGCAATAAACACTGCATGCTATTTTCTGAACAGGTGTTCCATCAAAGCAACTCTTGACAAGACCCCATATGAGCTACTCAGAGGAAGAAAACCAAATATTGCTCACCTGAAACCCTTTGGTTGTAAATGCTTTGTTCACAACAATGGCAAGGAACCATTGGGGAAGTTCGATGCTAGGAGTGATGAAGCAATATTTTTTAGTTATTCCACTCAAAGAAAAGCATACAAAGTGTTTAACAAAAGAACACAAACAATGGAGGAAAGTATGCATGTCGTATTTGATGAATCTGATAAGGCATTGGGGGAAACTGAGACAGATGATCAAGTGATTGGCCTAAGTCGAGAAGATGGTGTAGATGAACTGGAAGACTCAGAAGACAAAGAGACATCAGGTGAGAATCCGAGCACACTAGAACAATGAGTCAACATGACAGGGGGAACATCAGATGAAGCTGATGATCCAGCAAGTCAGGAAGAACCCCCCCCCCCCCCAGATAATGTTGCAGGTTCTTCCATTCATATTCAACTCAGGCCATGGAACATCAAAGCTCTCACCCCTTGGAGAATGTATTATCAAAACTGGACACTGGAATCATGACCAGGTCAGCCTTGAAGAACTTCTGTGCATTCTTTGTATACCTCTCATCTCTGGAACCAAAGAATGTAAATGAAGCTCTAGAAGATCTAGATTGGATTCTAGCCATGCAAGATGAACTTCATCAATTCGAAAGAAGCAAAGTGTGGCACCCAGTTCCTAAGCCGAAGGACAGATCAATAATTGGAACAAAATGGGTATTCAGGAACAAACTGGATGAGCATGGTATAGTGAGAAGGAACAAGGCAAAGTTAGTAGTTCAAGGATACAGTCAGGAAGAAGGAATAGACTATGATGAAACCTTTGCACCAGTTGCAAGGATGGAGGCCATTAGGATGTTGATTGTCTTTGCTACATACATGGAGTTCACACTATATCAGATGGATGTGAAGAGTGCCTTCCTGAATGGCTACTTGAATGAAGAGGTATATGTAATACAGCCACCAGGCTTTGTGAACAATGAATTACCTGATCATGTTTACAAACTGGACAAGACTCTTTATGGATTGAAGCAAGCTCCTAGAGCCTGGTATGAAAGACTCTCAGGATTCCTGCTGAAAAATGGTTTTTCGAGAGGAAAGATTGACAACACGTTATTCCTCAGAAAGAAAGGAAAGGATCTATTGGTGGTTCAGGTGTATGTCGATGATATCATCTTTGGAGGCACTGATGAGGAGCTATGTAAAGGGTTTGCTAATCTGATGGGAAGTGAATTTGAAATGAGCATGATGGGTGAATTAAATTTCTTACTTGGACTGCAGATAAAGCAAATGCCTGAAGAGACTATGTTTCATCAGCAAAAATATGTCAAGGAACTTCTGAAGAAATTTGACATGGAGGGAGCAAAAGAAATGACTACGCCCATTGCTCTTGGAACCAAGCTGGATATGGATGAACTAGGTCCTTCAACAAATGAGACAAAATATAGAGGAATCATAGGTTCACTCCTCTATCTCACAGCTAGTCGACCTGATATAGTATACAGTGTGGGACTGTGTGCTAGATTTCAGTCCAAGCCCAAGGAGTCACATCTGACAGCTGTGAAGAGGATCATGAGATACTTGAAAGGAACTCATGACCTTTTTCTTTGGTATCCAAGGGGAGGTACTTTTGAACTAATTGGTTTTGCTGATGTAGATTATGCAGGTCATTTGGTGGATAGAAAAAGCACTTCAGGAATGACACACTTTCTTGGTCCTTGTTTGGTCTCTTGGGCTACAAAGAAGCAAAACTCAGTTGCCCTGTCTACTGCGGAAGCTGAGTATGTAGCAGCTGCATCATGTTGCTCGCAGCTGCATCATGTTGCTCACAACTGCTATGGATCAAACAACAGTTGGAGGACTTTGGTATCAAATGTGGAGCAGTGCCAATTTTCTGTGATAACACAAGTGCAGTGAATATTGCCAAGAACCCAGTCCAACACAAAAGAACAAATCATATTGATATTAGACACCATTTTCTTAGAGATAATGTGGAAAAGGGTCTGATTACTATGAATTCTTACAGGACTGAAGATCAAATTGCTGACATATTTACCAAAGCATTGAACTAGGTACAGTTTGAGAGGAACAAGTTGGAATTAGGGATGACCAAAATACACGGATGACCCAGCAGGTGGTCCCTCAATGATTGGTTAGTTAAGTGTTCAATAATCTGTGTGTAAAATTTGTTATTACTGTTCAGTCTAATTTTGTACTTTATTAAGTATACTTGTTCAGCCTTAAGCACCATGTGAGGATAATGTGATCCCATGAATAACCTACTATGTACTGAGAAAGAATCGACTGAGGCATGAGGAATCATGTCCAAGTATAGTTACACTACCTTGCATGATAGAAGTCATAACTGAAATTAAATTGTCAATTATACGTGTGTCAAGGGAGACCCCCCATGTTCTTGTAACTATCTTAAATTATAGGAACACATTCCTTTTCGGGATAGAATTCTATTTGACTTATATAGATCCCACTACTTGAAAAGGCTTAATTGAATAAGTCCATAACCGTCAAATCTATAACCCACCCCGGTTCTCAAAATTTCAAAAAGCTGCTTTTTACTTATATGTCATTATTTCTTGGGCTTTCCTAGAAACTATCTAATCACCAAAACCCTCTCCCCTTCTTCGTTCTACACAGAACTCATATGCGCAACTTTGTTTTTCTCATCCTAATTTCTCTCTAAAAAACACGAGACTGAAAATCCTTGAAATCTCAGTCAAAACCCTAAAATTTTCATCATGTCTCAAGCACAATCTTCATCCGCTTCACCCACAAAATCTTTCAAGAAATCAACTGCAAAACCACCTCCATCCACCCTCGCAGAAAGAATTGCTAAGGCTAGGACAAAGTTTCTCAAAAAGGGAGAAAAGAAACTTGTCAAGAAGATGCTGTCAAGATCTTTATCTACTACGCCTACTGAACAAGTTTCATCCGAATTATCTACTGAGGTAATTCCTGACCCTATCTCATCTACTCCTGTTGATTTAGAAGGAATAAAAAGCCCTGGTACAGTGGATACTGAAACCCTAGTAACAGGACTAGATGAAATTGTAGGAGTGGTAGAGACTGATGACAAAACTGGTAGGGCGAATGTAGTTGAAGCAAAGCAAAAGGTTGTTCAGGAAGACCCTAGGGTAAATGTGCATGTGCCTGTAGTAGAAGAGACTGAGTTAGAGGTTGATGTAGCAGGAAGAGTGATGGAACAACTGAGGGAGGATGATCTTGTTGAGTCCCTTAAGGAACATGTTAATGAATCAAGTTCTAGTGCTGTGGTTGCTGAGGAAAGTTAAGGGGTGTCTGTCCATGAAGGTCCAGTAGTTGGAGGACCTAGACCTGCTGAGGCTTCCCAGGATTTGAGTCAAGACCCTGCTTCTTGCCCAGATCCCACGGAGGCTGATGATGCAGGATTAAACTGGACTGAGTCAGAAGAAGAAAAAAATGAGGAGGTAGGGAAAGAAAAATTTGAGAGTGAAGAGGGTACCAAGAAAGCAGAAGAAACAAAGAAGAAAAGATTGAAAAGGAAGTTTGGTAAGGAGGATGAGAGGCTGGTGTGTGAGGAAGAGGAAGAAGAGGTAGTGTTTGTGAGGGAAAACAGAGTAGAGCCTGATAAGAGGAGGAGACTGGTGAAAGGAGGAATGCCTGTGTCTAAAAACAAGTTGGTTGATGAATCAAGTGAGGAAAGTGGTGACATGATTGTTGTTGAGCCAGTGGCCAGGAGAGTTGACACTGGGTCTGCCTTGAAGCAACAGCTGGAGACTGTTGGGAAGCTGGAAAGAATAATTACCAATGTGAGAGACAGAGAAGCAAAGAAAAAGGAGGAAGAGAAGAAAGCTGGGGAGATAGAGGAAGAGAGTGACGAGGCTGGTAGTTATGTGGAGCCAAGTGACTCTGAGACTGACAGTGAAGCAGAGAACAAGAAGAGAATGAGAGGTTCTGAAGAAGAAGTTGATCGAGTGGCCTTCTTTGCAAAGCATCAGGTGCTGCCTGGTAGTATTTTGCATGATGAGAAGGAACATCACATGAAACCACTGCTGAGAATGATTAGTGACCAAGGATGGCTTGGTTTGTTTGGAAACAAGGATATAATTTTATTTGTTGAAGAGGTGAGAGAGTTTTACACAAACTGCAGAGTCATTGCCAGGAGAGTTTCACCACTGTGAAGGGAGTTGAGATAGAATTTAGGAGAAATGAGCTTGGGGTGATCCTTGACATACCTGCTGAAGGTTATTGCAGGTATATAAAGCTGAAGTGGCCTAAGAGGACAGATGGAGTAACTCCTCTAAGTGTGGTCAAGAAATTCTCAGGAAAACCCAAGCTAAGGAAGGAAAAGAAGGTAGATAAGAAGGAGATGGAGCCTGCACACCAGTTGCTGTTTGAGTTTGTGCACAGGTTCCTTCTTCCAAGAGGAGAAAGAAATGGTGAAGCTAGTGCTCTAGACCTAACATACATGGACTTGCTGGATAGGGGGGGTAAGAATTAACTTACCTGGGCTGATCATCAGACATATAAAGAGGATTGCATATACTGATCAAAAGCCACATTCTTTAGTGCATTCCTATGTCCTCCAGCAGGTTCTAGAGCATTTTGGGGTGCCTCTGAAAGCAGGGAAGAAGCCAACCATTCATCAGATGTTTGGGTACAATGTGCTTAAAAACTGCGACTTCTTCAAGGAGAGGAGAGCTTCCAAGAAACCTATGCAGGTCAAGCAAGAGCTAGCTGAGGAGAGTGAGGATTATGGACCTGAGGAGGCCATTGATGCTGTGAAGGAGCTGGAGACTCATGTTCTTGAAGTGAATACTGAAAATGCAGAGCTCCACAGATAGCTGAAGTTGAAGAATCAAGAAATTGATCGTTTGAAGATAGACTGCCACAAGTATGAGGCCGAGCTGGTGATGGAAAAGGCCAAAAATACTAAGCACCTTGAGGGACTTGTCAAACACTTCAATCTTCAGCCCTGAGTCCTCATGTCCTATCCTCCTGTCCCTTCTCCTAAATGCTGTTAATTCCTTCCATTCTCCTTTGCACATGTGATGGTTGTTTCAAACAATTTATTTTTCAGTTATGTACTAATGGATAGGGTTGTGCTGCTGTCACACCCTGGATAATGGTTTTAAATTTTCTCATGTTTACGATCGTTTACTTTATGGTATTTTGGTTCTTGTTGGGCCCTTAGCCTTATTTCTGTGTGTTTAAAGTTCTTGCTGACTTGTTGCCTTGTGCTCTAGACTGGATAGTACTAATGGGTTCATGCAGGTATTTGAATCTTTTCGATGATGCCAAAAGGGGGAAGAAGAAAATGTTGGGGTGTTTGTGACCTAATTCATCTGTTTCAATTTTTCTTGAACTTGTTACCTTTTGTTTGTGTATTTTTGGGAAATTTTATCTATTCAGGTTCTTTGGCAATATTTGTTTGTCATCATCAAAGAGGGGGAATTTGTTGAGCATTGATTTTGAAGAATGACAAACGAGAAGGACTCTGTGGTCTTGGAGAAGAACCTAGTCCTTGAATAGAAGGGCACGACTGATCGAAAAGAGTTGCGGGTTGCAAATCTCTGCGGAACTAGGAATAGTGGCGCGTGAATGAATATACATCCTAGTCAGACTAAAAGAGGCGGTGCCCAGACTGTGTCTTCGAAGTACGAATTGGAGTGGGACTCTAAAAAGAAAAAGAGGTACAAGGAATCCAATCTTACCATATTTACAAGGATTCCTTGTAAGACTCAACTAGGGTTGCAAAGCCCATATAAATACAAGTAGTCGATAAAGCCGAATGCAGTTATTCACAAACGGAGAGTTGAGAGCATATAAAGGCGATCTAGCATCTTTCTACATGAGATAACTGAAGAAGACAACTGGTGTGCTTGAGTTGTTTGAGTCTAGATATTTTGTCTAGATTCATTGCTTTGTAAGTTGTCTTATTTTGAGCGATCATAGACTTTACCTATTAGCTTATTGTAGAAGCATATGTATTAGGTGAACTTGTAAGAGATTGCTTTGTAAAGCAAGATTTTAGCTTTGTTTAGTGATTAGGATCTAGAATGTAGCCCCTTGGTTACAGAGTCTTGTAATCAGAAACTTGCTCTTTGCGTTAGTGGATTGAGTTCTAAAATCCCAGAGTGTGGGTCGTGGTTTTTCTCCCTTGAGCAAGGAGTTTTTCACGTAAAATCCTTGTGTCTTCTGTGTGTGTGGTTGTTGAGTGTAGCAGTGTTTGAACAGCAGAATTGCAAAGGCAAGAACAGGGTTCTTGACTCAGGAGAACCAAGTTCTTAAAATGAAAATCGGTAGACACTATTCAACCCCCCTTCTAGTGTTTCTAGTGTCCTTAGGAGGTGCATGGATTATAACAGTCATGTTCACCGGCAATGTTTGAGAGTGTAATGGTACACATTGCGTAGACTAAAACACTATAAGTACAAAGAAAGCATTGGAACTATATTTTAACACGTGTAACAAGTACTAATGATATCTATACTTGCTGCAGAGTATTTGATACAAAGAAGCCAATAATTCACATACAAAGTAGGGGGAAGAAAAATTAACATTATTGATTATTACATGTCAACATACTATTATTATGTTGACTTCACATAATACAAATAGTTGAAATATAAACCGCGGTGATACAAAGAAATAAAATATGATTTTGCCTTATTGTTAGATTCACTTATGAAGTATGGAAAATGGAAAAAGGAACAAGTATAGTGAAGATATCAAACATTTGATGAAGACTCCTACTTCAAAAACTTTGAAAGAATGAGGTATTGTAGGCAATTTCACGTCCACAACTTCTTCAAGCATTTGAACAACTTCACACATTGCTGGCCTTTGTTCTTCATCATCTTGGATACACCATAAAACAACATTACGAATTTTGGAGACCTCTTTAGCATCAGCAGCTGCCCTGTCAAGCTTATTGTCGTAGGCAAAGCATATCACATTCACCCCATCAATTAGTCTGCGAGCTCAGAATTATTCAGCCTGTTTCACTTTCCTGATATAGATTCAAGCATCATCCCAAAACTTGAAACACCTGCATTATTTGTTGTAGCTACTCCAGATATCCATTCTGGTGCAAGTTAACCTGTCGTGCCTCGGATACAACTTAGTACTTTGTACCCTTCTGAAATCTTCCCCAACAAATTTGCCAAACCGAAATCAGCCAATCTTGGTTGTTAGTTAGCATTAAGAAGGACGTTTTCTGGTTTTATATCACCATGTATGACTGTATCTTTACGCTCATAATGAATATAAGCCAATCCTCTTGTTGTCCCCGATGCAATTTGGTATCTTGTTTATGTACCAAATGCCTATATATAGCTGGAAGAGTTACCTGGTATGAAGAAGCCTAGCTCAAATATGTTATTTGAAGAGACTAAAGTCTGGTCCCAAAAAGAAAACTTACCAGCAGAAATAGTGTCGGAAGGATATAAATATCCTAAAATAAACTAATTCCGTTGAAATTTTATTGATCTCAAATTTAATCTCTATGCCACAATAGAATAGCTAATAGAACCTCTATTTATAATATCAAACAAAGCCTACTTTAACTATAAAATATATTCTAATACGGTTTTACTAAAAACTTAACTAGGAATGAATTAAGTAAACATGTAAATATATTCCTAATCAAATTAGGTTCACCATATCAACTTTGAATTATCTTCAATATTCTCCCTTAATTCAAAGTTGTATATGCCTCTATTTTTATATTGGAACACTTCTCTCCAATCTTCTAATTTGTTGATGCACTTTGTTAAAAAATAATTGGGGAAAGAAGGAGAACCACTCTCAAGTCAATCAAAATCTCTTTGAAGACAAATAGAGGAAGTAGTTCTTCTTTAACTTCCTTCTTTGTCTCTCGCAACTTGAGCTTACAATCTTTCTTTTGAAGACATAAGTGAGGAAATAATTTTTCTTTGTTTCACTCAACTTGGCTTACATCTCTCTTTTCTTGAAGACAAGTGAGGAAATAGTTCTTTCTTAATCTCACTCAACTTGCTCCACTTTCTCTCTTATGAAGACACAAGTGAGGGAAAGGTTCTTCTTTATTCCACTCAACTTGGCTTACTCAAATAACTAGAGCTACATGACTATTTATAAGTAATAGCACAATGTATCTATCTAGTGTGGACATGTATCTTCTTAATTTTGTCCATACTTTACTTCTTTCAAAATACTATAAATATGTTCATACTCTAATACATGTATCTCAAAAACTAGCCAATTCATTTAATCTACTAGCTAGTTCATACTAGGAATAAATAGGATAATGTGAACAAGTTTAATATTTCAACACACTTCTCATCAACCTTCAATTGTTGAAGTACTTCTCTTCAACTCTTATTTGTGTTGGAGCACTTCTCTCCAACTTTCAATTTTGTTGATGCACTTCTCATCAACTTTCATTGTTGAAGCACTTCTCTTCTATATTTTTTTTCAATTGTTGAAGCACTTCATTTCAACACCTTTTTTTTCAATTGTTGAAGCACTTCACTTTAACACCTTTTTTTTTTTAATTTCTTGTTGTCGAAACACTTGTCTTCAACTTCCCATTGTTGATTCACTTGCAATCAACCACAAAATTTGTGTTGATGCACCACCAACTTCTAATTGTATCACTTGTAATCAGCTTCCAATTTTTATTGATGCACTTTGTCACCAACTACCAATTCCCACTTCTTCCTAATTTTCAGAGAGGTCTTCATCTTGAGTCATATTTATTTGCTCTTGCTTAAACTTGCATCTTTCTTTGGCCTTGTGGTTGTTTTGGCCTGTGGGAGGCACATTGACCAGCACCGCCCGTCGGTGATGGAATCTCATGAGTGTCTCCCAAGATCTTATAGCTCTGATACCATTTTAAAAAATATAAATATCCTAGAATATACTAATTCTCTTGAAATTTTGTTGATCTCAAATTTATTATTTAGACCACAATAGAATAGCTAATAGCACATCTATTTATAATAACAAACAAACCCTACTTTAACTTTAAATATAAAACTTATTCTAATATGGTTTTACTAAAAACCTAACTAGACATGAATTAAGTAAACATGTAAATATAAATCCTAATCAAGATTTTCCATATCAACGTTGAATTATTTTCAACATCGTAAGCTCCAATGAAAGGATGAGACTCAAAAGAGAAGCTCAAAAAGAACATAACAAATGCACTCTTTTTGGCGTCCATATCAAGTAGCTGCATTATTCAATTCATCAAGAAATAAAGACAAGGGACACACAAGAAAATCACTGAATGTGCTAGTCTTTTTATTGTCTCATAGTAAAATACAAAAGGGTGGAAAATGAAAGGTATTTTCTGGTTCCCCTGAAATGCCCGGATGGACGACTTCTAAGACTAAAAGATTACAGGAAGACTCCCAAAACTAAAAGCATGTCGTGAAAGGAGCATACTAGACCAGCCGCCAGCGTGCTGACTCATCACACACAATTGAAAGGAAAAGTGAATTTAAAACGCACTAAGTCAAGAAGTTGAAAAAAATATTGACAATTGAGGACTTCCAGAGAAGAAGGGAAGTGATTTTGGCGGTAGATTTCCATTAAACAGCTATGCTTGAATATGACATTGCATATATTGGAACGGAGGGAGTATTAAAATTTATAGTTCATAACTTAAAATATTATTGTTGAACTTTGAATATTTGGCTATTAAAGTTACTAAAACTTGATTTTGATCCCTATGGGTTCGACTCCGAACTAAAAATTGGATTATATTTGCAGCAACCACTTATCCTTTTGGATATGAGTTTTGGTATGGCCAGTCAGTTTGAAGAAAATGAATATGAGACCTTGAAGAATCTAGAGGCTTCTTTTTAACCTTGGAATTAGCAAGGAAACTTGGAGAGTATGATACAATTTGTTGCTCCCCCTTCGAAGATGATCAAAGGGTCAGAGCCGCACTTATTGTTTAATTGAAGGAAGGTTAGACGTTGATTAATAAAATGAACTGGTGTGTCATTTAAACGGTGAGGGGTATTTCAAAGTATGAGATGATTCAACAGAGAACACTGGAAACAATTCAAGAAAGAAGTTCTAGCTGCAGCGTGGGGGACAATGATCTATCAAACCTAGAGAGCTAAGAATGAAAGGTGTTCAAAAGGATTAATGTAAATACAAGTTTTGTTTTGGTACAGATACAAAAAGAGATTAGGGAAAGAATTTACTGAGGGGAACACGGAGGGCTCATAGATATAGTAGTTTGGTTTAAAAGTTACTATGTAATTAGTTGTTTTGCTGGAGGCCTGAACTCTAAAAGCATCCTCCTTGGAAAGGTAGCTATGGGATTAGGTGCTATTTCACAGTTATTATTACAGTGTTCAAAACCACAATAATACAATAATTTCAAGATTAGAACCATTGTTTTTCTCAACAAAAGATATGACTTTGTTTCATTAGACATTCATTTGTATTGCACCAAAGAAATATTTTTGTTATCCATTTTTTTATCCGAGAACAACCCGTCGAGAATTTGAAACTATAATAGAGCCAATTCCTGGTCATGGATCTATGATACGTTCCCATGGATAGAATGGCAAAGTGCACGAATAGCCAATTTTGCCAGTAGTCTTAGGTTTGAGGCTACTATTTTATTTAGTTTTGCCTGAGATGCCACTTTTTGGAACTTCAATCCTTGTGGGTTGAACTTCACACAAGTTCAGCTCACAAGGGTTGAAGTTCAACTTCAGCCCACCAAAAGAGTTGAAGTTCAACTTCAGCGCATCTATGCCTAAAAGTTCAACCCTTACGGTTAAGGGTTTGAAGTTGAACTTAATAACTTAGGCATAAAGTTCAACCCACAAGGTTTGAACTTCAGCCCACAAAGATTGAAATTTCAAAAAGTGACACTTCATGTAAAATTAATTAAAAAAAAAGTGACAACCAAATACCAGTGGCAAAAGTGATTTGTGGGCGAAATTTTTACTGGAAAGAAGCGAGAGGAAGCCCAAATAAGTTGGGAATCTTTACCCTCAGCCATAATTTAAACACTTTTTAGTCATATTTTGTGTTAATTATCCTTCTTGGCCATAAGGCCATTCTTTCAACTTTTTATAGTTATTTCTTCTTAGAGCACATATTTTCCTTCCCAATACCACTTTTCTTTTCATCCTCTATCTTTCTCTTTCAATCAACATTTCAAAACCATATGAATTTATTTCTTCACTAGTTTCCATTTTTTACCAACTTTTCTTAGCAAAAGAACATCAAGAGTGCGTAAACTTGGGTATAGTGCCATTGAAGGATTCTTTTCTTTTCCTATTTTTTTTTAATGAATAAACATTATATATCCTAACATATTCATTTTAAAATTGTTATTATTGTATACTCTGAGTTATTTTCATTATTAGAGTGTTATCATTGTATACCCTAACTTATTCTTTTTTTTTTTTTTGGATTGTTATCATTTTTAGATTGTTAATTGTATAAACTGACTTGTTCTTTAATTTTTAGATTGTTATCCATGTATACTGTGAGAGTACAATGCATACTCTTATAGAATAGTTGTTTCCTTTGAAGAATGCTATGTTTTGAAACAGTATACCCAATTTTTTCTTATGATCATTCTATATACGTTTACAACATATAGTGCTTTTTTCCTTTGAATAATGCTATGAAATAGTATACTCTATTTTTTTATCACTGTGTACCCTTGAGGTGTATATACTATACTCTTATAGTATGCAATTTTCTCTTTTAATGATGCTGTATAGTATACTCCAATTTTATTGTTATTATTGCATACCCTTTGGGTATAGACAAGGGTATACGATAAATAAACAAGCTAGAAAGAATAATTATTATAGTATTAGATAAAATAAAAAATTGGTATCCTATAATGTAGCTTCAGCTTCACAACAATTTCTTTGAAAGTTGCAAGTTGCGGCAATTACCACTACTGACTGTGACATACAAGTTACAACCACGTGAGATTCCCCATCATAATAGCACACTCACAAATAAAAATTTCCAACGAAAAAAAAAAAAAAAAACTTTCCACTGAATTATAACCTGGAGTGATAACTATACCCTTGGCATGTTTTATCAAATTTTCAAACACAATATCATTACAGAATACCTATTCTCTGATTTCACAACAGAAAACTTCACCGCACGGCACCAGAATCAGAGCAGTACTGCTCTTTGGCTAGGAAATGTTGATCAAATTTAATGGCCATGGAGTTGCAAAAACAACAGCAGAACGGCTGATTATGTAAAAATCAGGAAAATTGATTTGGGCTTCAGCCCTGTCTAAATGTAAAAATTTACCCATAGGCCACTTTTGCCACTGGTATTTGATTTGAAGCCACTTTTTTTATTGATGCCACTTTTTTGTAACTTCAATCTTTGTATGCGTTCGTTATATGTGATAATTATGTTTCTTGTGCTCACTTATCGTATTTATGATTTTAGGAATGGTGCGGATGAATTCGAGACAAGAACAATCAAATTGGAAGCTATGGTGGAAGCAAAGCTTCCAAGAAAGCCTTGAAGAGTTGGAAGCTATACTGGGAGCAAGGCTTCAGCGAATGTCCTGAAGAATTGGGAGCCATAGTGGAAGCGTGGCTTCCACGAAAGCTTTGAGGCTGACGAAACAAAAGTTTTCTCAACTAGATTAGGCTTTGGTTTAACTTATCCTAGCACTTTGTAAACACTATAAAACCTTAATAATTTCGTTTAGTAAGGGGGTCGAATTTCTAGAGCAAGTTTTGGAGTTCTTACACTTTGAACCAAGGGTTTAATTCCTTTTCATCATCTATTACAATATTTCATATTTCTTCCATGAATTCTTGTGTTGTTATTATGAATATGAGTAGCTAAACCTATCGTTCTAGGGTTAGAGTAAATAATGAAGGTTGATGTTTGAAAGTTGATATCTTCCTATTGATTTACCATTACGGATTGTTTATTCTTTTTTTAGCCTAATTGTTTGGTTATCAGGGCCCGGTAATTGAACACTATCTACGGTTTACAAGTTGAACTCGACAGAGGGAACTTGTAAATGCAAATAAGAAAGTATAGGGCTTGATTGTGAACCTGGGCATCAGGGAATAGATTTGCGGGTATGATAGACATATACCTATTTGCCTTGCTTAACTAAATACAGAATTCTTTAATGCATGCATGTGATTTAATTCCATAGAAATATAGGCGTTAGAGTAGCTTGCATAGACTCGTGAAGAATCGACAGGTTTTCACGAATATAATTAACCTGTTAGTTAGCAGAATCAACTGGAAAACTCAACTGGATTGTTGTAGCTCTGACCCTGGACCGTCTCTGTTTTATTGATAACAACCTAGAATTTGCTCTGTTACTTGACTTCAGTTACTTGTTTTTAATTATTATTTTAGTTAGTAAAAATCTCAATCATATTTGAAAAAGATCCTTGAATAGTTTTGACGAAATTGTTTGGTAGGATTCAGTCTGAACAATAGTCCTCATGGGAACGATACTCGATTTATCACTTTATTACTTGTCGACCACGTATACTTGCGTGTGCGTTTGGGAGCAACAGACTTGTGGATTGGACTTCATGCCTAAGTTATGAAGTTCAACTTCAATCCGTAAGGGCTGAACTTTTAGGCATAGATGCGTAAACTTCAGCCCTTGTGGGCTGAACTTGTGTTAAGTTCAACCCACAAGGATTGAAGTTCGAAAAAGTGGTCTCTCATGCAAAATCAATAAAAAAAATGGCCTCAAACCAAAGACCACTGTCAGAAATGCCCTCTCATGCACTTTTCCTTAAATGCGTGATTTTCAAAAATAAGATCCTTCTGGCGTACTATTACAGCGTTGTCCCTACTAAGGAAAGGTTTACAAAATTGGCTCATAAAAGTGTTCCTGGTGGTTACTTCAAAATTTTTATTATTGAAGACGTCTGAATCCTAGTTAAAGTTGGTGAAACTATCAGGCTACACTAAAAGGAGGATTCTTAGGCGGTAAAGGATTGATGACTTAGACAAATCAACTTAGGTTCAAATAAGGAAATATTTATAAACCTATGAGGCAAAGAAATCTGAATGGGAAAATGAGTTCAAAGTCAAATAGAAGAAGGCTAATGAGAACTCTATAAATGCAAGTTGTTTTGGCCGTAATTCTTTATGCATCCAAGAAGTCTCAAACATCAAATAGAGAACAATCATTTGTGAGATCAACTGATTGCAAGATAGAAGCAAGGCAAGAGAACTAGGCGAAAGACAAGTTTCTTATTAGTTCTGTTTTGTCTAGTATTCTGTAATAGGTATCGAGTTGTAATTCTATTTGCTTAGTTAGAAGCATTGAAGTAGAATACCTTTGTAAAGAAGTTTCAATCTTGTAAGCTAGAGTTTAGCATGTGAGGTGTAGGTACTAAGGGGTCGTTTGGTAGGAAAGCAAGTTATACAGAGATTAGTAATGCAGGGATTAGCAATGCATGGATTAATAATACAGGGATTAGTTATGTAGGGATTGTTTTTATCATGTATTTGGTACATTGTATTAAAAAGTAGTTGTAGATGCTATTATTTAATACTACATATGAATTTATTTTTAAGTTTTAAATCAATGAGTTTACAATTGTACCCTTAAATTTTTTACTTTAATTGTCTTTTAGAAAAAAGACAAAGGTAGTTTTGTCTTTTTTATGTTTTATCCATGTATTAGCTATACATGGATACATGGATAAGTTATTCCATGCAGGTGGTGGAATAAGCTAATACACCAATTGATGTATAAAGTTGAACAAGGATTAGTTATACCAAATTTGAAATGGCAACCAATATTGTATAAACTAAGGGTGACAAACGGCCCGGTCCAGTCCAGGACCGGTACCGGATTCCGGTTCCGGTCCGGAACCGGGCCAAAAAAATTTGAAAACCGGGGATTAACCGCCCTACCGGTCCGGTCCTATCCAGTTTAAAAAATTGGTGCCGGATCGGGACCGGTTCCGGCGACCGTTAAGCCGGTCGGACCCGGTCCGATCTGGCCGGTTTAATGGTTATTTTTAATTTATTTTAGTTTTTTTTTAGGCAAATAAAGTTGAAAATTGAAAAACTTAACAATTTATGTAAATACCATTTGTAATAATTAGGTAAATTATATATTTTAATAAAACAAAATAATTATGTAAATTATATTTTTAAATTTCTTAATGTAAAGTAAATAAATAAACACTAAACAAACTTTAATTGGAAAAGAAATACATACAATTTATTGAAAATTCTGGAAATACATAATTCAAATGACAAAAACAAACTAGAAATATAAAATTACAAAGATACTAAATAAACTAGAAATTTGAAAGTACACAATTGAAATGACATAGAAAATTTCTTAACCATTTCTTCAATTATTACGCAGATATATGCCCCCCACACGACGACTCCATTCGTAATTATGTTGTCTTTCTAAGTGTTGTATAAGTTGATGGGTTCCACCCATTAAGCTCCACTCTCTTGCACAAATTCTACATTTAGCTTTATGATCTTCTATATTATACTCCATAAATTCCCAAATTTCAGAGCGACATCTTCGTTCAGGACGTTGTGGAGCAGCAGGAGCGGGATTAGCGGGATTAGCGGGAGCTTGATTTCCAGCCATTATAATTTATAATTGTTTGGACTTTGGAAGAAATTTAGAAAATAGCCTTTGAGAGTAATTTGAGAGATAAATTGATAGAAAATGCTAAATTGTGTGATATAATGATGAAATAATAGGGTATATATAGATAAAAATAGGTTGGGGGAGGGGGGTATGGGGGGTGTTTAGGGGGGGGGGAGTGATAGGCAAATATAGTCATTTTTTGCCGTTTGCCAACGGCTATATTTGAAAGAGAGCTGTTGGCCCAAACTGTCGGTCCGGCCCGGTCCGGCAGTTTGGGCCAAATATATATTTTTTTTATTTTTTTTATTTTTCCTTTGTATTTTATTTAAAGTGGTGGATAATTTGAAAAATATTACAACAAAATATTATTAAGTTTTTACTTATACATATGTTTGAAATGTTTAGTTTATTTCAATGTTTAAAAGCGCTTTTCGATGCAACTGATGAAGCTTGAATTGTTAATATATCCCGGGCCATTTTTGAAAGAATTGGAAATTGCGATTCTTGATTCTTCCAATAATCCAACAAATTCTTAGTTCCAAAGTTGTTAAGTTTCTTTGGATATTGAATTAAATACACTTGGAACTCGCTGTATTCCTCCCCATACTCGTCCTATTCTGAAAGCAACTTTTCATCAAGTCCCCCAAAAGTGCTCATCCCCGCATGTGAAGAACTTTGCCCAGTGGATTGTATTGGTTCCGTTGGTGTAGCAGTGTCTGCCCAAGCTCTATATTTTGCAAAAACAGCCACGGTATCTGCATAAACTTTAGCAATAGGCTCATCTACACTTGGATACCCATTAGTAGCAATTTCAATAGGAGTAATTTCTAAATTTTCATATACTTCTCTAACAAGTCGTTCAGTTAACTTAATTTTAAAAGCAAGATGCAACACAGAAGCAATGTAAAAAAGAGGAGGAATTGGAAAAAAATATTTTCTAAATTTTTCAATCATTCTCTCTACAGCCGGTTTGTAAACTTCATATTGCTTATATAATTTCAATAATTCCGATATTCCAGCTATAGAATATAACATGGTAGGAGTAATTGGATAATATTGACCGAAAAATTCTAAAGTAGCTTGATAAAATTTTTGTAAAAACTGAAGAAGATGTTGAACAAGTTGTCAATCCTCATCTTTAAGGTGATAGATTTCCATAAAATGTTTATTATACATTTGAGAAATATGCACTCTATATTCATAAGCGACCTTCAATGCATCATATTAAGTGTTCCACATAGTACAAACTTCCTTTGAGACTCTCCTAATTGGCATTCCTAATTCTACACATTTTCTTTCCCATTCTCGCCTTCTTTCTTGGTTTTTATTTCTAAAAATATAAGTAATAGCTATCTCCACCTTTTTGATAATGTCGTTAAACAAGTCAAGGTCATCTTTTACTACTAAGTTGTAAATATGACATGCACACCTAATATGAAAAAATTTAGCAAAAGGGGGTTCAAAATAGGTATCAAGTTCCTAAGTGCATCTGTGTTGTTTGTAGCATTATCTACCGTAGTACTAAAAACTTTGTTAGATAAAAAGTACGTACGACAAATTGATGAAACTTTATTACAAATATAATTTCCCGTGTGTGGTTCATCAACAACTTTATAAGCAATAATACGTTTTTGAAATACCCAATCAGGATCTATCCAATGAACAGTAACGGTAATATAATCACATCCATTAGTAGAACGACCCATATCCGTATTAAGACATACTCTAGTGTCAAAGTTATCAAACATATATCGCAAATAATCCTGATATTCGTTCTTAAATTTAATAATATCATTTTTAACAGTAGTTCTTGGAAAACCATGAAAAGAGGGATTATATATAGACTGAACATAACGAACAAAACCAGTAGAAGAAGGAAAACTATAAGGTAAACCCTCGAGGGCAACTAGTTTAGCAATAGCTTCCCTATCCTTTTGTTTATCATAAGTAAGAAGCCCTCATGTTGTTTGGTTAATTCTTGTTTGGGTACCCGAAGATTCATCATGCGCTACTCCCCCATGTTCGGTCCCTAAATATATACCACCCGCCCGCGTTGACCATTCTTTAGGATGTTTCTTTTGTAAGTGGGCCCTAAGTTTACCCGTCCCACCCTCATTACCCCCAGTTTTAAAAACTCACACCTTATCACAAATCCCACATGTGGCCGTCTGCGCAGCAACATTCTTTGTTGTAAATTCCCACACATCAGATCTTTCTTTACGTTTAGCTGATATTCTAGTAGGAGGTTCAGGAGGCAAGTCAGACTGAACTTCGGGTGGACTAGCTTGAAATTCAGGTGTTTCTTCTAAATTAACCCCGCTTTGATTCCCATATCGTGTTTCTAACATTTCGTGATCAAGTATATTATCAGCGCTAACATTATGATAATATTGAGAATCATCTATGTAGGTGAACTGACTAGAACTACCAGCAATTTCTTTACCCCTGTTTCCTCTACGACCACGTGCCCGCCCCCCACTACTAGTTCCAATTGAACCTTTTTGAGACATAATAATAGCAAATAAAATAAATATATATGACAAAAAATATTATAAAAGAATAGAAGTAGGAACGACCAACCAAATATAACCGTATAATTGAGGTGAAGTTGAAACTTGAGCCTCCACTTCAATTAATTGGTTGAATACTTGATAATCGAAAAATTGTAAAAATAGCCAAATTGATATTTCAATCAAGTAGCGCCTCCAACGGACCCAATACTTGATATTTGTAAACTTCACCAAATAGCAAAATATAACTTTGATAGAAACTCCAAATAGAACTTGATAAAGTAGCCAAATTATAAATTTTTAACAAATAGCCAAAGTAGAATAATAGCAATATTGTAGAAAATTTGAGAGAATTAGAGAGAATTGGAAGATTTGTGTGAAAAATAAGATGAAATAATGGGGTATTTATAGAAAAAAATAGTTAGGGGGTGGTTATGGGGTGGTAGAGGGGTCAAAATGGCCGTTTTTGGTCGTTGGACAACGGCTAGGGGTCAAAAGAGCTGTTGCTAACGGCTAGAAAAAATCAGAATTTTCCTTTTTTTTTTTTTTTGGGACCGGTTCGGTCCGGCCAGTTCCGGTCCAATTTTATACCGGTTCATCCGATTTTTTTGAGCCAAACCGATTCGGCACCGGGGATCGGAGCACGTTAGGGACCAACGGTCCGGTCTCAACCGGTCCGAGCCGGTTTCCGGCCCGAATCCGGCCCGGTCCGGTCAAAACTAGACCGTTAGTCACCCTTAGTATAAACTAATACCAATTTCTATACATGAATTATCTAAGTTTATACACCCTACCAAACGTGCTGTAAGAGTTTTAGTTCCTTGATTATAGAGTTGTAACCTAAAACTTGCTTAAATTTTATAGTGGAATAGTTTAAAATCCCAGAGTTTGGGTTGTGATTTTTTATCTTATAAGTAAGAATTTGTCTAGGTAAAAATCTTTTTCTATTTACATTCTGCATTATTTTTAAATTACATAGAGAGAGAATTCATTGAGTACCTGATTCTTTGTGAGTAGCTTAACATACAAAAAAGCAAATTTTAAAATGATCGAAAATCGATTAAGAATACTACTATTCACCTTTGGAGTGAGGGGTGTGGGCAGGAGAAGACAAAAGACTAGCGTGGAAAGGCAAACCTCAGAACATGGGACTTTAAGGATGTCCAACGTCATGTGTCCAAACAAATGTCTAGTTAAGAATCAACCTGCGACATGGGAAGGTCTGAACTTATATTGTCACTATCCCAGAGAGGATAAACTTAGTCAGACTAGTGTAGTTGTCGGCTTATACAAATTTAGCTAAAAGACATGCCACGTTTAACCATGTATTGGTCCCATCTTCATATTGGCCATTAAGCTCTGATGAAGTGTACACCAATAGTTGAGTCCTCGTCACATGTAGGTGGGGTGGGGGTGTACCCTAGTAGGACCCTTTGACTAAGGAATTGTAATTGTCCATCTTCTTAACTTGGTTCAAATTGAAAGGAACAATAATGTGTTGCTTTCGAATTTTAAGTTGTTTCATTGGTAACATATGTTTAACTTTTTGTACTCCCTCCCACCGTCCTAGTTTATATGATAGGTATTTTTCTCCAATCCATTCAAATAGAAAATTTTAAACTTTTAATAAAAATATTTATAATGATTCAAACATTATGACAATTTAAAATAACAAGTTATACCGCACAAATGTTATGAATTTTTAAACGCACAAATTTAAAGAATTTTATTGTCTTCGTAGACTTCCATCCAATTCAAATTAAATTATGCTACATAAATTGAAACAAAAAAAAAAAAATGAATCCAGAGAAAAAGTGGGATTAGGTAATCCAGATATTATGCTAAACTTGATTGTGAAGCAGTCGGACGATATTATTATTCCCATATTCATGTTTCCATAGTTCTCCTTTTAAATTAATATATCTACTGTTTTAATGTGACATGGAATGAAAATGAAAGCTATAGGCTTTATAATTAATTGGTAATTTATTGTGTAATCTAACTATAGGACAAAACTTATAATCGTGATAAAGGTTACTTCTGATTTTCCCGCACTAGCTAAATAGTTCATCAACACTTCTTGTTGTTTGGATTTAATATTAAGCTGAAAATTTACGGGGCAGATCTAGGTAATATTCCTTCGTCAAAAAATTAAACTGCTTATATAAGTAAAAAATTATTTTTATAAGAAAATATATTATTTTTGGGTACCCTTAGAAACAAAAGATACTCTAACCTAGGGGGAAGGAGAATCAAACTTATAATAAGATCCTTAATTCGAGTCTCATGCACAACATCTATATATATTCTTTACACAAAGTCGCACATATAATATTGAACCATAACAAATGAAATTATCGAAGTATTTGACCTACTTTTTTGTTGTCAAATCTTTTCAGTTTCTCTTTTTGGATTGGGTTGGACGGCTACCATTGATCACCGTTCTAAACGATCAGCAATTTCTCAATTTAATAATTTCCAAGTTTGCTTTCCTTTTTCAGAAACGTAGAAGTTCTTTTCCTCTTTTTTATTGGCCTCCTCCTTTTTTTATTATAACAATATCTCTATAACAAAAAGTAAAATTTGTGTTTTTCTACTTTACCTCATCTACGTGAGTCACATTTTTCAGGTACATCAAGCTCACTATTTCATGAAAATGTGAAAGGAATGACAAAAATAAAAAAGAGAATAAGTTACTTCTGATATGTCATGTAAAAGCGGCTCTATATTAGCATAACACAGTGAAACAGAACTTGTTCCATGATTAAGTGACTAATAGCGTTTTCCCAACTAAGTTTGCTTTAAAAAAAAGAAAAGGGCAAACAAGAATAGTCATTAGAGTAGTGGTGTTGTGATATTTTCCAGGGTATCAGAATAATTCCAAGATCAAAAGAAACTATAAGCATCAGAATAAGTTTACAAGTTCAGTGAATTGGTAAAGCAACCCTCAATACTTTCGCCTAATTGATAACACACATGGAATATTTCCTGTTTTTCCTTTCTATTTTAGTTTTGGGAGGGGGGAGGGTCAAGGGTGTGAGTTAGATATTGACCTCTTCTTTTGCTCTCTTTTTTAGTGTTCACAAACAAAGGGTGTAAAGTGTAGCATTATGCTTGTCACTCTTCTTCCCTCCTTTTTAATGTTTCAATATTTTGACAAGTATTTGATGCCTTAATCGAGATACCCAAATATTCCAAAATAATGGTATATTGAATCCTTTTATTTACCTAGTTAGGTTCAAAATCATTATATGATTCATTCCAGTACTTTCTTGTCCAACTGTGTATGTTATAGAAATACAGTTGTTCCTCATTGATTGTGCAATAATTTTTAATGAAATCTATATTTTCGCGGACTACTGCATTCATAACCAATGTTTTAAAAGGCGGGGCGCAAGAAGAGGCGTTTTACATATAATGAGGCGAGGCGTAAGTCCCGAGACGTGGGACGTAAGTCCCATGGATCTTATTTTTTAATTAATTTTAAATTAATAAAATAGTATAATGAGCCAAAAAAATCAAAAGTACAAAAAAATTAAAAATAAGAAAAAAAATTATATAAACAAAAGATCTAACCTTTTTAACAATGGTAAGAAATTGAATAATGTTACAGTTTTTATGAGATACAAATAAACCATAAGGCCTTAACTTTTAAACAATTAAAAATAAAAATTTGTTACTATAAAAAGTGAATAAACAATAAAAATTTATTACTATTATAATTTAAAACATTAATTCTTCATTGATAAATATAAAATCTACTAAATTGCAAAATAATTGAAGTCTAACAATTTTGAATGACTGAAATAAAACATGAAGACCAACAACAAATGATGATGCTATAAACAACGACTATACTTTTTTAGATTAAGTATACAGATGATATTCATCCTTATGATATTCTTAATTATAATACATGTAATATTATGTCTCGTTAATTGAGTTATACTCAATTTTTGAATTTCTATAGATGAATATAACTTTATTTTTAAAGAAAATTATGGATGAACAATCTTTATTAGGGAATTGGACAGATCTTTGCATAGGTTCAATAAGGTGAGTTCCGAGCGTTGGGCGTTGGGCGTGCTCTGGGTGCATCGTCGGGCGCTAGAGGTGTAAGTCTCACGGATCTAAGCCCCGTCCGAGAGTCTCAGGGCGTTTTGCTAGTGCCCTGCCCCGACCCGAGGCGAGTCCCCGGCGAGTCTTTTAAAACAGAGTTCATAACATTAAGGTTTTGCATTGTATGTTCAAATTATTTCATCTACTGTATTCATCTCTAACTTTAATATCAAGTCACTCACGAGCAAGTAGCAAGCCAAACACCCCCTCCCCCCGTAAAAGTCCTCTTTATTACTACAAGTGAGATGATTCTTCCTTCAAAAGCTTCAATTGACGAAAAAAAGGTCTCCCAATGTTTAGAATTATTTTTTATTTTCTAAAAAGAAAGAAAAAGAAGTGAGCCACAATCTATTAGGAATTAAATTAGCGCAAGGCCTTGCGTTTCAATGACGTTTTTTTTCATATCTTATACTATCTCTATTCAGTTTAGGTAAACTTATTTCTTTTCTAATCCGTTCCAAAATAAATGACTATTTTTTATTTAATTTCAAATTTATCACTGTATTCTTAATGAAATGATTTCTAGCGACATAAATTCCAATGACTCATTTAATACTACAAGTTTCAAAAATCTTTTTTTAATTAAATTTTTTGTCAAATTAAATAGGTTCATATAAATTGAAACGAATGCATAGTGACAACCCCTCTCAATTATCGTCTGACCTCTCCTGAGAGTTTGATACCAAAAGCAGTTATCTCTCTATTACAACACAGTAGCCTAAAATTAAAGGGGACTATGATCGCAAACGATAAAATACTTTCCGCATTACCTAACTTTCAGGAAAAGAATGCAAGGAAAGTTAAAAGTTACAGGAAGGAAAATATTCTAAGGATAGTTTCATTTTATTCAATCACACTAAAGCCTATAGGAACTGTTCCTAACCAATTTGTGCAAATTTACACATCATCAACATGTCCAAATTGACACCCTTTAAGACACACTAAAAGAGATCAGCATACCAGTATAATATATCTAGACATAAACACACACTTTATTTCAATGGGAAATATATTGAACTTAAGCCTATTTGTCTCAGCATCACATTTGCAGTTTTGCGATTTATTCAATCACATGAAAGTCTAGTGGAAAGGGGATTGCTGCAAAACAATTCAGGTAAATCAAAGTTCACATATGACTCGGTTATGCAATAATTGGTTTAGCATTACATATAGTTTACAGTCGCCTTTTATTGCAAGAAACTTAGGTATTCACATATCCTTTTCAGAAAGTCTTACCATTTCATCCTGATGGTAGAATTGGTTCACGTGACGATAATATACTACTAAGTGTTCAATGAATCGGATAACAGAAATTAGGTTTTTTCTATAATAAAAAATTCTATGCACTTCAGTTTTCTTTAAATACTTATTTAAATTAAGAAAGAAAGTCGTTCTTAATTCAAAAATGAATTCAAATTTGACATGACTTTCATTTGAGAAGATCCACATAAACGGTTATTATAAAAAATTTCTACAAGAAATTAGATTTCTATATGTAGATGAACTCTTTTTAGATGAGTTGAATCTAAGAAAGACGCGCTACTACTTATGTAATCTCATACATTGAAATCTTTACCTTAATTGCTATCGTAGTTGTTATGTTAAATTAAATCCATTGTATTACTAGTTGAAGATTAGTTGCAAAAGCTATATATGAGGTTTAAGCCGCCATGGTCCGTTATATGGCCAGACATCTCAATAAGGATATTGTTTATCTGGATTTTTTTTAGTTGTTGTGGAGATATTTATTTAAAACATAACATGAAAAATCGATTTTAGTAAAAAACTTGATTGTTGTAGCAAGGTTTTTAGTAAATGCTATTATAGAAGATGATTGTTATTGAAGTTAGAGATCTCACTATAAACAAAATAATCCTTTTAGTAAATCGAAAGAGATATAGCTATTAAGACTTAAGCAATCTCACTGTCTAATGAGTTGAGTAAAAATTCATATTTGCATTGTGCACATCTCTCCCACATAGCAATGCCTTCCTCATGATCCCGTTTTAATTTGATAGGTTATTCATGTGTTTGGAAATATAGTATCTTCATATTTCAATCCTTTTCTTTTCTCTATTATTTTTGTTTAACCAAAGTTTTTTCGATAATAATTTTTTTACTTCTCACAAATGTATGGCTAAGGTCAGCGCGTTCACCTCACCATCTCCAAATTTCATTTTTAAGATCACACTGAGTATACGTTGCTGTATGATTCATCTAATTGAATCACTTTCAAGTTTGATCACATTATGTTGCAACTGTAAATGTATTAATTACAGAAAGAATATGCATGTTTGACAATGTTAAACTTGCAAATTAAGATTTAAATTAGAAAATAAATAAAGTACCATATTAATATGATGAAAATAAACCAAAAAAAGAAAAGAAAAGAAAGATATGATATAAATGGGACCAAGGAGTGAGCATTTAAGCAAGGTTAAAATATGTTGTATTAATGATAAACGAGATGCTTTTATCTTAAATTACGGAGGAAGTTGTATTTCTTTATTGTACGTTACAAATTCAAAGTTGATAATTGATATGGTCACTCAATCTATGGTAATTTGTCACCATATCTGATTTTTTCTCCCAAAATTTTTGCTTAGTTAACATATTAATTATATGGTAATCTTGGTCAGACTTTCTAATTTTTCGATCATGTTTACTAGTCCGAAAATTATAAAGTTTTGAAAAAATAAAATACACACTCATAAGCTAGAATAATGAATTAGAGTTTTATGTAGGATCCGACCGAACACAAATCCAACCAAATATTTATCTGATTCGTCTAAGAGTAAGCCTTTTTTATTGTGTCGGGTTACGGTGCATTGGATGCTAAATAAAAACTAAGTCATGAATCTAGTTTTTTAGTATTTTTCTTCAAAAGTTTATAAGTGTCACGTCGCTAATTCTTATTGAATAATTATAATTTCGGCCAAGATAAACCATATATGTTAACTAGATAAAATTTAAATAATTTTTTGAAATAAAAGAAAAATAATTGACCATAATAATCAATTATCACAAAGTAAATGACATATAACCTATCAAAACATAATTATCCAAATTAATTAGGAAAAAGTTTTGCCCCACAAGAAATATAAATTTTCGGAAGGAAAACCCCACAAAATCTCCACATCTGCATCTAATATTCTAATCTCAAGTTCCTAAATTCAAGAACAAAATGACACCTGTCTTATACTACCCATTATCGTAAATATCATTAACCTGAAGTCTAAATTCCAAACTACTTTATCTTCTTCTACTATACTAGTACAAGTACATCTCAACTATAAATATTTAACTGCTTCCTCTCATAGTCTTCACGTACCCTCCTTTATGTACTAACAAGAAAACTCTTTAAAACTCCACTTCACTACCCTCACTTAACAAAACATCCATGAAAGACCCATATCTTGTTAATAAACGTAATAGAAGAACCAAAATCAAGATACTAGTCAGCTTCAACGGCGGATTCCGACGCCGTCAACCGTCGGGGAAGCTCCGGTACACTGGCGGTGAAACAAGGATATTATCAGTTGATCGTGGCATCACTTTCTTTAAACTGAAATCCCAAGTCTTGGAACTTGTTGTACAATCTGGCAATGGCTGTTGTACTTTCTTTTCTCTTAAGTACCAACTTCAAGATTGTTCTGAATCTGAACGTAGTGATTTGTTTTCGATCACGTCCGATGATGACGTGGCATGCATGATTGATGAGTTTGAAAAGCGGGAGTTTCAGGGTAAGCTTACTAGACTTTGGGTTTTTGCATGCAGTAATAATAATGGATTTCTTGATAACTATGATTTGCATGGTATTAAATCTTGTGGAGATATAAATATGAAGACACATTTGAGTAAAAGTGATCATAATAAAGGGAGTAGTAATAAGAAATTGAGTAGTGATGATTCTTTAAGGAAAATGAAATTGAGTAGTGATGATTCTTTAAGGAAAATGGTGCTGAAGCAACAGTTATTAGCTAAACAATATTGTAGTAGTAATAGAATTAGGAGGGATTATAGTGAAAGTGGAAATTATAGAGTGAATAACATGTTGGATTATGAATATAGAAGTTGTGATTTTGGAGGGAATGGGAATTTCCAGAAAGATTTACCGATACCGCTGTCGAAATCTCGTGCATTGAATTCGAAAGATAACAATTTACGGTTAGGGGTTAATTGTTCAATGAATGGTCCATTGGAGAAGAGTGATTGTAGTGGTGTTAGTTTGGAAAGTGGTCGGCCCGGGGCAGAGTTGCCGTCCCTGGAGTCGTCAAGAATTGATAGGGTTGATGCTAAGTTAGAGGCAACTTGTGTTGATTCAACACAATTGAGTAGTCTGAATAGGGAAAATATTGTGCCTCGGAGTATGGATTGTGATATGGGAAGGAATGGGGTTGATCTCCTCTCTAGGAACAATCAGTTGATTGCAAGTGTCCCTGCACCCATGCAGGGTAATCAAGAGGTTCTAGTAGGAGGGACTCCTTGTAGCTTGCGTAACAATAGGGTTGGTTTAAGTGAGTCAAGGAATGCAAGAATTTATCCGTACCAAATAAGGAATCGTGGTAATGGATATGAGATGGGGAAACATCACAGCTTGAGATTGAATGGGAAGTCTTCTATAGGAAAAATCTTGCCCGACCTAAGGTATGGATCAAGCATCTTGAAACGAGGGCAGACTGCGAGGTCATACAGTTTTACTTCCTCTAAGAATGGTTCTGGTCATCAATGTCCAACTGTCAAAGACATGACAGAAATGAATGATGACAGTTGTGCTCTAGAGGAGGTAGTTGATCATTTGAATTATGGAAGCATTGTTAGAAGTGATGGATCTCCTCTGCCTATTAATTCTGATACAAGGCCCATGAACAGGCAGAAAGATCTTCTAAGCTGTCCAGATACTGGGAAGCCTGAAACCCAGTGTCAAGCTCTCAGCAGAGATGTACATGACAGCTCAACGAGTTGCCAATCACTCTCTGATATTAGCAAAGATCTCGGGTTATTGAACCAGCAGGAAGTCAATGAAAGCATTAGTCTCGAAGATAGTCTAAACTGGAGTTGTGGTAGTACCACATCGAGCTGTAATCAGAAGACTGCAGATTCTTTCCAGCAGTCTATTTCATCTGTCCTTGATCTTTCGCTCCATGACCTCAACTTGTCTAAATCCAGCAAATTGGAACTGGAAGGTTCTCCCCATGCCAGAAATGATATTTCTCAGTCCTTCCTGAAGCCCCAGTGTCACAATTCTGATGCAATGGATGAAGAATACTTAAGCTCGGGCCCTCAAGTTGAGGAATCAAGTGGAGATGTTTCCTGTTCACTTGTTGACAGTGATTTTAGAAAGAAAAATCATAATAATTCTGAAGAAGATATCCAGCATAATACACAGACAAATCCAAGCATTTGCGAACAGGTATTGCTTTTGAAACGCTGTTCTTTTTCTTTTGGAAATATGCTGATCGACTGATCCTTACATATAGTAACACCACAGGCTCGCAGACACAAAAACTTAATAAATTTAAAAAAAGGGAAGAAAAGGAGAGTAAGATAGCACTCACAGAAAAAAAAGTGGAGAACACAATCAGTGTCTATGCTGTGTAGGTTGTGTATCACATGCCATAGCCTAAAATGACCAATTCTTATTGTGGCAGGTTGAAATTGAGAAGACGAAAAAAAGCTCAAATGTGAATGGGGTTATTCCAGCTGACATATCAGCATATAATCCTTATGCTGCTAAACCTGGGCTGCAGGTAAGGCACAAGCATATGCTGCAGATCGATCATTAGTTCTTTCAGTTGTTTGTAGCGTGAAATTAAGCTTTATTCATAAGTGCTCATGCTTCTAAGCTTCTCATCTTTAACTGTTATACTGAGAAATTTATGTTCTTTATACTTTCTATTATGACACAAGTTTTTGTGACATGTGCAGACCATAAAGAATACTGACCTAGAGTATATCAAAGAACTTGGCTCTGGAACTTATGGAACTGTTTTCTATGGAAAATGGAAAGGTTCTGATGTAGCTATTAAAAGGCTAAAACCCAGCTGCTTCACTGAAGGGACTGTAGAGGAGGACCGATTGGTAAGTGCTATTTTCCTAGTTACATAGTTTTAGCTCCTTGGTCAACTTTCAGAAGCTTCATAGGCGTTCATATGGATATAATAATCACACCTTGTGGACTAAATTGGTGTTTTTGTCATCTCAAGAATTTGGAACAGACAGGCACTCTTCTTTTGTATTTTTTGCTCTAGTTCCACAGGTGCCAGAAACCTTATATTAGATGTAGTTCTGATGTTTGTAGATTTTTTCTAGTACAGCTATAAAAATGCAGTTACTCTTCCTCATCTTTCATGAATTCATTGTGCATATGATTTTCTTATTTTGGTACCCTTACTCCATATGCAGGTTACGGACTTCTGGAAGGAAGCACATATATTAGGGCAGCTTCATCATCCCAATATTGTGGCACTGTATGGCGTAGTAATAGATGGTCCTGTTACTAATTTGGCGACAGTGACTGAATATATGGTCAATGGCTCTCTTAAACAAGTTCTTCGGAGAAAAGATAGGTTAGATCTGTTTGTTTAAATGCTGTTAATGATGCAGTGTCTTCAGATTTGTCCTGGCCTATAGTATATGTGACAATAGGAACCGTTCATATTTGACTGTGACAATCTCTTTGTCCATGCAGCTGAAATATGTTACTGAGAATTTCTATCACCCTTAAGTTTGATTTGCATTAATCCTTGTACACCTAGTTAATGAAGCTTTTTGAAATTTTTTGGGAAAACTATACAAGTCCTACTTAACATAAATTGCAAATTCCAAACCTTCATCAGCTAATCAGTGTTAGAGGAAATTATTCCACATTTCTTCTTTTGTTTTGTTCACATTTTGTCTTTGCTTTTGGGTACGAGCGAAGGCATGTTTCATCATGATGGTATATACATATCTCGAGCACTATGGTCCTCTGGCAGGTCCTAGTGGTTTACTTGCAGTTCAATTCATTGTGCATTTAGTTCCGAGTTGATGTAAAAGCTAGGATCTATGTTTTATATCCATATCATTCATAACTTTAGTGCTACTGATATTCTGAGAGAAGACAATGGATCAGTTTACATATATTTGATAATAGGACTAACTCCTTTACTTATATTGCTATAGCAAAAAATTTTATTACTACTTTGCAGAACAATTGATCGGAGAAAAAGGTTAATTATAGCAATGGATGCAGCATTTGGTATGGAATATTTGCATGAAAAGAATATTGTTCACTTCGATTTGAAGTCTCACAACTTCCTCGTGAATATGAGGGATCCTCAGCGCCCTGTATGCAAGGTAATGCAATCGTTTTCTTTACCCTCATCTTTCATTTTATAGGGGTTATATTCTTTCAGATTCTAATGTTAACAAATTCCTTTTTTATTCTATTAGATTGGCGATCTTGGCTTGTCCAAAATTAAGCAGAGGACACTTGTGTCTGGTGGAGTGCGAGGAACTATACCATGGATGGCTCCAGAACTTTTGAATGGTGAAAACATGGTTTCGGAGAAGGTAGGACATACTAATCTAAGCTTTCTGAGAACACTCTCTTACAGCCTGCTTGTTTCACAGTTTCTTACTTTTTTCTCTATTTCGTTTTAAGGTTGACGTCTACTCATTTGGTATTGTCATGTGGGAACTCTTGACTGGAGAGGAACCTTATTCAAAGATGCGAGCTGAAGAAGTAATAGGTATGACCCTCTGTCTGTTAATCGACGTACGCTTTCAAGCTCGTATGTGTGACTCTTTGATGCCCTTGTTCTGCAGTTGGTATAATAAGCGGCAGTTTGCGACCTGACGTTCCAAGCTGGTGTGACCCAGGATGGAGATCATTGATGGAAAGATGCTGGTCATCTAATCCAAAGGCTAGGCCAGCTTTCTCAGAAATTGCAAAAGAATTACGAGCTATGGCTGCAGCCATGAATATCAAGTGACACATACATAATATGACACTAGTGTGATGTGATACAACTCCAGGACAACTCTGAACGTAGATAAGCTGAGACGTGATTAGGCTTGCCGTCCGCATACTGTAGGTTTATCTTTCTTTTTTTCCCCTGAGGAGCCAAATCAAGTGATGATCTTGTTTTTTTTTGGTCAATTCGCTTGTTTGGCATGGGATAGGTAGATAATAGCTGCAACCATTAGTTCTTTGTTCATCAAGCTTTGGGCAAAGCATGAGCTCTACTTTGTGGGAATTGCTACGATCTATAGGTATTGATGCCCATTTCCAAGTTCTCTTGTTGTGTACTCTGGCTCGTGTATACTCTGGCTCGTGTATACCTAACTAAAAACTCCTACTTGTGTTTGACATGAATTTGCAAATGGACAAGTGTTTATGGTACATTTTGGTCGTGGCTTGTTTGATTCTTCCATTGAAGTTGATTTATATCAAATCATTATCCTTGAACCATGTTTCTATCTTAGAAAAAAAGACTTTAAATATATATATAATAAAAAAGTTAAGGCCCTTCATAAAAGTTTTGCTTTAGACCACAAAGATCGTCGAGCCGCCCCTGATTAGGCTATGCTTCAAGAGTTCTACATGTTTCTATCTCGAGTCATGAACCAATTCTCCAAAATATAAAACCCGTGTATCTTTGAATTTTATAGGATCTTTTCCAATTAATTGGAAGGTTTTCACATCTCGAGAGTCGAACGAGGTCTTTACGTCTTCTTGGACCATATATGACTTACATGGACCGAGACTTATTCTAGATATGTGACTTACGGGCAAACAATAAACCATTAGTACTTCATCATCTTCAGTAATTAATAGAATCATTCCAGTTTGCTATTGTATCTTGTTTGTGGATTTAGGATTCACTTCACCAGTTCTATCCAAGCACCTTTAATGCATGCGCTTTATATATTTCCATAGGCGCGGCATTGTAATTAAATCAATTAAATTATGGAAAAAAAAACGGAAAAGGGTCGTATCTACCCCTCTACTATTAAAAATTAGTTATAAGTCACCTCCGTTATACTTTTGTTAATTATCAGCCCTCGCCGTTACCCAAACTAATATATATACCCTCAATTCTAACGGCCCCCATTTCCCCCCACGTGGCAGCCATCCAACGAGTCTAACCAATTAACCCGCCCCACTAATTAAACCATCCCAACTAAACAAAAAACCCCAATTAAACCATCCAAATACCCCTAAATAAAACAACGGAAAAGGGTCCCTCTCCCCTTCATTTTCACTCATCTTCCCCGCGCACCAGCTCCCCCATTTTCCCTCAAAATTTATTGTGCCATTTTTAATGTAAAAATTCGGTGCTAGCAATGTCTTCTGGTAGTAGTAGTTCATTTGATTGTCGAAAGAGGCTTTGCGGATGTGGTTTGGTTGCTCACCATTTTACGGCTTGGACACATTCTAATGCGGGAAGGAGATTTTATAAATGTCCACAACCCGAAGTGAGTAATCTGGATATGGTAGTGTTTTAGTTTTATGTTCGTCATGATTTCAGTTGTAGAGTATTTTTTTGACCGAAACTTGTGGTTATTTGTGTTTATTGCAGAGAAATTCTTGTGGTTATTGGGAGTGGGACGATGATGTGTTACCAGATAGGGCATATATTGTCATCAAACAGTTGAAGACGAAATTGGAAATGGCTGAAAAAAACAACGAGAAATTGACTGAAAAGCTCGAGTTTGAAGTGATGAATTCCAGGAAATTGCAAGAAAAAATTGTAACAATGAAGAAGGTTATTATGATTTTATGGGCTGTAATTGTTGGTGTTATTATTGCTCGTTTGTGATTAATTAGTGAAGATTGTATTGAATTCCATGACTCTTTTGTTGAAATGAAAACTATCTTCTTGGTATGCATTGTGTTTGTTAAAATGTGTGAGTGAAATTGCACACGGTTAATGATAATAATAAAATGCTAATCATACCATTAGAAGGTTATTGATCTTACAAAACGCTTAAACACGAGACTTAACAAGTCATTTAAACAGAAATTAAAATACATAAAACTTAAAGATACGATGGCTTAAATAAAAACATAAACAACCTTCTAATTAAGCACTAACTTCACAGATTCTGGGGTGGGGATGCTGGTGGGGACCCTGGTGGCAACATTGCTAGTGCTGGTGGTGACATTGGTGGAGTGTAGTAGTCCTCGGCATGTTCTCCCGCCTCATGTAACATGGCCCTAACCATCCTCTCCAACCTTCGTATTGTTGTGTCCCTCTCCGCATTTGCTTGTTGTATACCCCAAATTTCATTACGAATTGTCACAAGTGTCTCACTCATGTGATCCAACCACAAGTTAATAACTTCAATTTCCCATCTTGGTTCAAATCTTGGAGGTGTTCTTCCTGATTGACGAGGGACCCTTCTTGCACGGAATTGTCTCCATTGGTTATTGTTGGAACTTGAAGGATTCATTGTGATGTTTGGGATGTTGTTTTTGCTTTTGTGATGCTGTTTTGTGATGTATTTGGGTCACTATTTAAAGGAAATAAAAGGGTTATTGAAAAGGCACCATTAATTGAAATAAAAACTGTCATTAAGGAGAGCTTTGAAGAGTCATTAGACTTTAGGATTCCAATGGATACATACATTCATTCATCTGCAAATGAAAGGTCACATTCATTCAATAAGTAGAACAGGCCAAAGAGGCATAACTGCTAGCATAACTGCACGGCTAAGATATTATCATTCACATAACTAACATAACCATAGAGACAAGCTTTAAATACTAAGTTACTGCATTAAGGTCAAACTGTTAGCATAATTGCTTAATACATTTGAAGTGACAAATGGATGTCATATTATAACCTCAAAACGAGATACTACCTAGGTCATAATATGACATCCTACAGTCAGCACCAATAGATATAGTATCAGCCACATAGTCTAAAACATTCAAAAAATATTACATCAAATTGTCTTTGAGAAACAACTATCTCATAGTAGTACCCCACAAAACTGTCACATTCCACTTTTGAGATCACTTTTTCCCCTTGAATTTGTCCAGTGTCAATTTAGCTTGCATCTGCAGCTGGAGAGTAGACATAGCATTTTTACCATTCCATTTGAGACCTGGTGATGAGAAAGGCATATTGGAAGGTTCACAAGCACCAGATTGGTCACCTTTGAAACTGATTGCTCTCTTTCCCAATGGCTTAGCAGGCAGCTGTCTAGCATGAAGCTTTGTCTTAGATTCTGAGACAACTTTTGGTCTCACAGCAGGGACATCTTCATCAGCAAAGTAAGGGAAGTCAAAATCTGCAAATGTGCTGGAAATGCATTCTTGAGAAGGGTTGGAACTGCTAGTGCCTTGGATTTGAACAGTTGGCATAGGGTTGGAACTGCTAGTGCCTTGGTTTTGAACAGGTGGCATAGGGTTGGAACTGCTAGTGCCTTGGTTTTGAACAGGTGGCATAGGGTTGACAACATATGGGCTGACTTGAGACTCTTCTGGAAAAGATGATAAGTGTATCTCTTGACTCATTTGTTCTTCAATGTCTTCATCCACCAAACTTCTTCTCTTCTTTGCTGGCTTCTTTCTTGGCTTCTTCCCTGGCTGCTCCATTGGCAGCTTTCCCTTGGAGTTCTGTCACACATTAATATTTCATATGTTAACTTATGCAAAGTGTAAAGTAAAAGCAATAAAAACTTAGAAAATGTTACCATTTTACAGCCCTTAGCATTATGGTTAGGCTGTCCACAGTTTCTGCAATTCATAACTCTCCCTTTCCTAGATGCAGACCACTCTCCAGCTCTCTTGCGTGCCTCATCTTTTTCCCTGACCCTCTTGGTTCTAGGTCTTCCAGCTTGGTTGATCAGTTGGGGTGGTTCCATTGCTTGGGATGGGAGTACTTTCCAGAATTTCTCCCCTCTTACAGGTTCCAACTTGTGTGAATAAGTCTTCAAGAATGCCTTCTTGCTATACCGCCAATGAACTGCAGATATAGGGTTAATCCTCCTGTGTAACATGGCTTTTATTGCATGGGCACATGGTATGCCACTAAGGTTCCAGGTCCTGCAGCTGCACTCTCTCTTTCCTAAATACACAGTATGTGTATCACCCTCCTCAGTCACCTCATATCCATTGTCACCATTAAAGTTCACCTCACACTTGTGTGCTATTTTCAAGTAGTCATCAAACAAGTCCTTGCATTGAGTACTGATTTCTTCCTTCCACAGTCTCACTTCAGCTTCCCTTTCACTCACCATCTTCATTACCTTCACTCTTATCTCCTCCAGCATCTTGATTATTGGTTTGTATCTTGCATCTAATATCCATGCATTGAATGATTCTGTGAAATTGTTATCCACTCCCATATTCTTACAAACAGTGTCAAAATAGGCCCTGCACCAAGACTGGACTGGATATGTAACCAAGTCCTCAGCAGCAGCTCTCTCCAATTTCCCTATTTCACCCAGTTGGTCATGAAAGTCCTCTTCATAAGTGGCCCATGCACACCACCAAAGCAGTTTTTTCATTTCTTTGGATCTCCATCTTTTACACCAGTTTGCTTCAATGTGTCTCACACAAAACCTATGTTTTGCTTGTGGCAGCACATCTCTCATAGCCACATGTAAGCCCTACAACATTATCAAACAAGTTAGAATACTCAAAACAAGAAAATGACATAAACAAAGTAATGGACATAATACCTTCTGCATATCAGACATGAAAGTGTATCCTTCTCCCATATTGAGGTCCAATGAGCTCTTCAAACATGCCAAGAACCAGTTCCAAGTAACTTTTGTTTCTCTGTCAACCACAGCCCATGCAATGGGATAAAAGTGGTTCATTGAATCTTGACCAATAGCCACCAAGATCTGGCCTTTGGCCTTTCCTCTCAAGTAGGTACTATCCAGACCAATAAAAGGTCTTAAACCATCTTTAAATCCATTCTTCATAGCTTGAAAACAAATGTACATTCTTAAGAATCTTCTTCTCCCTTCAGCAGCAGCATCTTTAGACAAGTTTACAACAATATCATTTCCAGGATTACTTAATCTCAGTTCATTTGCATATGCTTCCAACTTATTGTATTCATCTTTAAAGCTACCATGTAGCTTCTCCAAAATCAGTTGCTTAGCCCTCTTGCATTTACCATGACTAGCATTTAGCTCAAAAGCAGCTTTCAAATCAGCCCTCATATCTTTGATTTTGTATTTAGGACATTCTTGAATCTTCCTCTTAAAATAATGAGCAATTGTAAAGTAGTCTACTCTTTTGTTATTATAAGCTATAGGACAGTCATGTTCAGAGTTAAGAGTCTTGAAAGTAACACCAGGACAGTCTCCCTCCCTTGAAATTAAGCAAACAAATGGACAGCCCCTTTGACATTCATACCTTAATCTTTTTTTATCACTCTTAAGAAGAATTAGCTCTCTTTTATTAGCCGTAGCATACAAGTTCATATACTTTCTAGCTTCTGCAATGTTTTTGAAAGTCATATGCTCATCTAGTTCAAGGTAGTCAAGCAGTTTATCAGTAATGGCCACCTTCCTTTGACTAGCAATACTCTCCCATTCTTCAGAATCATAATCTGACTCATCTGATTCTACATCACTCTCCCCATCAGATGAGCTACAATCTATACCTACTTGTGCTAAGACATGGGTCCCTTGATCATGATCATTCACCTGAGGATTAACCTCTTGATCATGACCATTCAGCTGAGGAATAACCTCCTGATCATGATCATTCAAATCCTCAAGATGATAATCAAAGACGTGAGAAACATTGTCCAGATTCTGACCAGAAATGGGACTACTAGTATCATGAACATGTTCAACAATATTAGGTACAGTCACAGCCAGCTCACACTCATCTACAACATACAGGTCTATAATGTTGAAATCAGCAGAAACCATCCCCAACAAACACCTAATCCCATTATCCCCTTCAATCTCATAGTAGCTACCAGAAGGTGTTAACACTATTAGTTGTTGTACCCCAATAAAGTCTAACTTAGTACAGAATTCATCTACAATATCTATGAAAGATAAGTGGTCAGGATCATAACCTTTCCAAGTATGCACCAGCTTCTTATCATATTTGAGCTTAGGATCTCTGACCCATTCTCCACCATAGTTGAATATCAAATCCACTGTTTGCATAGTTTAATACTCTGCAGATAAAGGAAAAAAAAATTAAAGTCACAACATGTGGGGTCCACATTATTTAAATACCTAATCATGGAGACAGTCCTAATAAACTAAGAAGCTGGACCACAGACACTTGAGATTTACATTAAAGTCACATAAACTACTTAAAGTGGTTCTTATTATAATACAAAATACAATTTTTGAGACAATGTTGTAAAGGACAAACAAAAAAGGAAGCATCTTTCATCACATGTCTCCATTAAGTCCTTAAACCTTTACAAATAACAGCTGATATACCCTACATCACAAATAAGAACCATTCCGAACCATTAAACCCCATTCCACCAACCAACAATAAGTCAGTGGGGTCCACAGTCGGGAACATGAGTAAATGCACATGCAGTGATCAATTCCAGCAAATATACACTATAAATACATGAAAACCCAACATATATACATAAATAAACATGACTCTTAAGGAACATGTAAGAACCCTAAAAATCCGAACCATCTACTCACAAACAAACAATAAAAAAGCTAGATTTAAACATAAGAAGGTTAAATGAACATTTAAGAGCAGGAAAACCCTTACCTTTTACAGCATTCAAACTTTGATCTTCAGCGCCGTTTTGATTAGGTTTTTTTTTTAAAGAGGGAAGATGAGTGAAAATGAAGGGGAGAGGGACCCTTTTCCGTTGTTTTATTTAGGGGTATTTGGATGGTTTAATTGGAGTTTTTTGTTTAGTTGGGGTGGGTTTAATTAGTGGGGCGGGTTAATTGGTTAGACTCGTTGGATGGCTGCCACGTGGGGGGGAAATGGGGGCGTTAGAATTGAGGGTATATATATTAGTTTGGGTAACGGCGAGGGCTGATAATTAACAAAAGTATAACGGAGGTGACTTATAACTAATTTTTAATAGTAGAGGGGTAGATACGACCCTTTTCCGAAAAAAAAATCTAAAATGCTTTCCTTTACAGTAAACAACTCTTGCATTCAGTGACATCAACGCAATTACAGCATCAAACATATTCAAAGAGCTAGTTTCATGTGGTATAAGACTCTTAAGTCAAGGCATGCACATACAAGAAGTATACAAGTCCTTGGGTTACAAGAAACCTAAACCAAGTTATATACAATATGAGCATGGGTTAATTACTAGTACTCCAAATAGAGTAGAGTTGTCCAGGGGCATTGGTTCCAATATCAAATGAATACAAAATTTGTGAGACAACTTGGGCTTGCTTTTATAATCGGCAGACAAGAAATCGACTGCCTGCTCGATCGGTTGATATTGGCCCACCGGTGGACTTTGTGAGTATCTTTGTTCAGGCAGGCTTTTATTTTATGTTTGTTTTATTTTTTTAATAAACATAAATAATGTTGTTCGGCAATCTTTTGTCCTACTTCACTGGACATGCACTTGCTTTGGCATTGAATAACGTCAAGAAACAACCATGGAAATGTTGATCAGAAACTTATTAAGTTTAAGACTTTAATCTTAAATAGTGTATAAATGCCGGCCCTGACTTTTATTACTTAATTTTTATAATCAAGATGAAAATTGAAAAGTGTTTCAAGTATACCTCAACTGGCCTACATGATAATTTCTAGTAAAAATGACCCTACAATGTGCATGAAAGAAAATGTATCTTCCTTGCTAAAATGAAACAGTACAGGAAGTACATAACATGGGATATAATACGAATTAGTACTCAGAACTGACGTGCGTAAGTTAAGAGGTTTACCTGGTCTAACATTATTATTTAAAGAAGGTTTTAACTGCCAAGATTTTAATGTATAAATAGCTGCAGAACCAAAACCAGAAGTAAGTCTATATATTTTCTGAACATGGCTGATATCAAAGACTACTTGATGTATTTCCTAATTTGGATATCTTCTACCTTACTTCTTAAATTTATATTTAGGAAAAGAGCCATTTCTAATCTCCCTCCAAGCCCATTTGGTTTACCAATTATTGGTCACTTGCACCTTTTATCTCCAATTCCTCATCAAGCACTTCACAAACTCTCAAACCGTTACGGACCCTTAATTCACATAAAACTTGGCTCTGTACCATGTCTAGTAGTTTCATCCCCTGAAATGGCCAAAGCAGTACTCAAAACTCACGAAACTTCGTTTCTAAATCGACCACAAACATTCGTCGTTGATTACTTAACTTATGGTTCACAAGACTTCTCGTTTGCGCCTTATGGGATTTATTGGAAATTCATGAAGAAAATATGTATGACTGAACTCCTAGGTGGTCGAACATTAGACATGCTTGTTCCTATAAGACACGATGAAACGAAGCGTTTTATCGAGTTAATTTTGCAAAAGGCGAAAGTTGGTGAGTCAATAGATATTGAAGCTGAGCTTTTGAGTGCATCAAACAATGTGATTTCAAGAATGTTAATGAGTGAAAGGTGTTCTGGAAATAAAGATGGAGCTGGAAGTATGAGGAAGTTGGTTCAAGAGATTGCTGAACTTACTGGGAAATTTAATTTGTCTGATTATATTTGGTTTTGTAAGAATTTGGATTTGCAGGGATTTCGAAAGAGGACAAAGGATGTAAGTAGAAGGTTTGATGAGATGATGGAGAGGATTATAAATGAACACCAAGAAGCAAGAAGGAAGATAAATAATCGAAGTAACGATGATGGAGGTGAAATAATAGTGAAAGATTTGCTTGATATTCTACTTGATATATCAGAAGACGAATGTTCAGAGATGAAATTGACAAGAGAGCACATCAAGGCTTTCATCCTGGTAAGTTAATTTCTAGTCTGTTGCTTTACTAGGAAAATTTGAGCTTATTTAACCAGCAATTCAACTTCTGCACACTCTAGTGTGCCAACTTTTCTTTAGACCAAATGACTTATAACAACACGTAACTACTATCTATGTTCATTCTAATTGTTTGTTGGAATTCTTTTTAGCGAAATTTAACGGGAATAAATAATCATCTTTCTGTAACAATTAGATATCTGGAAGAATTTAATAATTATAAGATGCAGAGTCTTACCAAAAAGAATGATGTAATAAATTTTCAACAGTTCCAGCTGACCAAAAGTTCAGAATAGATGGAGCAGTTAATTTCATTAATGTTCATTTGAGGCAAATCATAGCACAAATTACACATTTGAGTATCACTCGTAGGCTGTATTGAAGAGGAGATAACTCATCTTGTATATGTTATGATGGTCTAAAATTGCCACTTTGCCGGCCTAAGTAAATATGAGACAAATGTAAATAACTCAAACAGAAGAAAGAGACGTAAAGAATAATTGTAGTAGTAGTTTATTCTTCTAGCTGGCTGGTTCCAAGGTTTAATCCGCTTTTTTTCGTAATCAAGTAATATTAATTTAATTTATATTACAGCATTTAGCATGCTGAACTAATGAAATAAAAGTTTACATCTCCAACTGTTTTAATTTGCAGGACATATTTGCTGCTGGAACTGATACTGCAGCTCTCACAACGGAGTGGGCACTAGCAGAGCTAATCAACCATCCAAGCGTTATGCAGAAAGCAGTAGAAGAAATGGATTCTGTCGTCGGGAAGAATCGAATTATGGAAGAATCCGACATAACAAACCTCCCTTACCTTCAAGCCATTGTTAAAGAAACTCTTAGACTACATCCTACTGGGCCTATGATCCTTAGAGAATCAACTGAAGACTGTTCCATTGGAGGTTATCATATACCAAAAAACACTAGGTTACTAGTCAATACATGGGCAATCAATAGGGATCCAAATTATTGGGAAAATCCACTTGAATTTATACCTGAAAGATTTTTGAGTGACCAATTGGATGTAAGGGGACAGCACTATCAGTTTTTGCCATTTGGGAGTGGGAGAAGAGGTTGCCCTGGAACTTCATTAGCATTACAATTAGTTCAGACAAGCCTTGGTTCCATGATCCAGTGCTTTGAATGGAAAGTTAGCACTGGTAAATTAGACATGGAAGAGGCAGCTGGCATCACTCTTCCTAGAGCTAATCCTTTGGTTTGTGTTCCAGTGACTAGGCTCAATCCATTTCCATCTATGTGATAATAGCTGCACTATCTGAAATGTTGTTCTCTATTCAACTTCACTTTACTTTTATGTATTTGATGTCTTGAACTCATTAAAGAATATTGATTGTTGCCTTACAAGAAGAAATATTTTGATGTGAGCCTTTGTTAGTTCTTGATTGTTATTATGCATGTTTGGTGAGGGTGTTAAAGATTCGCTTGATGAATGTTAGCCTAGCCAGGTGTCAGCCAGAACCCTTTAGTTTTAGCTCGTGACATTCTAGCATGTAAAACAAAGCTAAAATTAATACAGGTAGAAGTTAACTAATCAGCCGAAATATAATTCTTTTGATATGTATATGAACAGCGCACAATTCAGTGGCAGCAATGGAGGTGAATTTTTTTTCTTAGCCTCCAAAATTATTAAGATAATATAGAAATATTCTTATTATTTTAGTAGATACTACAAATTTCTTCATGAAGCAGCAGCTGCCTTTTGGGCGCAATACTTGTCACTGCAACTAGCCATGCATCCTCCAAGCTTCTTTGCATCTGATCAGGTGTTAAAATTAATGCACAATATTTAAGTTAGCCATGATGTTCATCTTGTATATGTGAGGAGAGATGCATAAACAGACAGAAAAAGAGAGACGTACCATTTTGGATCATGAAGTTCTTGCATTGGGTTAAAGCACATCCAAAGTTACAAGTGTAATTTGTAGCAGAAGTTGTGGCTGGTGAATTAGAAGGAAGTTCTATAGCACATTTAGTAGCACAATTAGGGAGACACACCTGAGGTTGCGCAATACAGTTGATGACATTGTCTTCTAAGCATTTAAGCATGCAGTCTGAAAAAGGATCACCCATGGAAGATCCCTCTACAAAAACAAGCAATAATACCAAAACAACTACTTTCACTTCTAATTTCCCCTCCATTTTACTTTTTGGCTTGTTTTTGATGTAAAGATAGGGGGTTCCAAGGCACTACTCATGAGTATCTATTTCAGGTTTTATATAGTACCCTTATTACCCAACCCCCCGGCCCCTAACAATTTGATGATTCATGTTACGTGCAACTAACCACCCGCAATATATGATCATTTGTATTATGTGAACTAGATTTTGGCTCCTTTTAGTACCAACCTCAACCTCATTCTAAAAACCGAAGAAGTCGTCATTAAATTGTGATTAGTGAAATCACAAGTGTTATCTTCCAAATATGTGAAACAAAAGGTATAGGAACAAATATAATAAACATTTATCTCCATTCTTCACTTTTATAGTTGAACTCCAAATATATAAAACAGAATATGTACGTTGATAGAGTAAATTATACTACTTCCTCTGGTCCACTTTATATGATTTTTTGGTACTTTTTCTTAGGTCCAAAATATTTGATTTTTTCAAAAACTAAGATATAATTTGTTTTGACTTTCCAAAGTTACCCTTGTTAATAAATTATACACATAACGCTTTCACAATTTTCTATGAGTAAATTTTGGAAGAGATGAAGGTTAATTTAGTAAATGACATCTTTAATTAATGCTAAAAGGTGGATTCTTTGATCTGTGTAAAAATAGTCAAAAAAAATCAAATAATATAGACTGGACGAAGTACTACACTTAATAATTAAAACATTCATAAGCTGCGTTTTTCTAAATTTAAGTACTTTCTAACACCAAAATGTCATAGCTTGCTACTATTAGAATTCGAAGAATATACAAGAGCAGTATAGTATTTAATTCATATGTCTAGGAACGTTTTTTCTCTAGAAATAACAAATGGGATTTTTGCTTGAAATGGTGTGAAAATAAGTCAAGTTCCAATATATGGATGTATTACAATTTGTTTTCTCAAAATAGTATATATTCCATGAAGTCTGGATTTTTAAGAAGGGCTAATTACAAATATATATACAATTTTAACACTAAAATTAACAAAAATAACAACATTATTCCACTTTACAAAAAATAACAACAATTTTTTATCTATCATATACAAAACCAACGAAACTAACAAATTAGGGTTTAGTCCTTCTTCTTCCTACTGACCCCCCTCCCCCCTCCCACTGCTACCACCCCAGGCGGCGGAACTGCCAGCCGCCGCCGCCGACCACCTGCCGGATTTTTTTTTTAATCTAAAAGATGGAAAACATTAAATACACATATATACATTTTTTTTTAAAAACAAAAAAATAACAGTTGCTAAATACATTTAAACAAAAAATTATATACACATACACACAAAAAAAATGTTATATATACATATACTAAACACTCACATACATACATGGATCTACAAATCTATGAATTATACATACAAATTTATGTGTGCCAAGTTTGGACTTACATACACACACATAAAACATTCAAAAAATATATAATATATACTCAGAAATACACATTCATACAATGATATACACATGCATACACTCTGCAATGTAGAAGATATTCATATACATACAGATACATACACCTGCGCAAAACCAAACATACACTTGCTTTCACCTACAAACAACCACCAACAATCACCAACAACCACCCCAAACATACACATACACAAAAATACAAAGGTATACATGAATCTAAACCAAAAAAAAAAAAAGAAAAAAAAAGAGAGAGAAGAAGCAGATCAGAGCAACACAGTAGCAGATCGAAGTAGCTACTCGGCGATGGAGAAGATCCGGCGGGTGGGTGGGTGGAGGAGGGGAGAGAGAGGGGAAGATAGGGTTTTGTTTTGAGAAGAGTGGAAATGAAAAATGGTATATGTAGGGTAATAAATTGAGAAATGTTGGTATATTTTATAAATATTTGAAAATATCGGTATATTTTGTAATTTTGGGGATTAATGTGTCAACTAGCGTAAAAAATTCTTTTAATAAAAACTTTAACGGCCCAGAGTTAACGGATCGCTTATCCAATTTGCATGGAGTTTTTTAAACATAAAAAATTGAAAATTTACACCATGAAGGTTTTCTCAGCTGTCAATCAATAATCAGTCTTTTCAACTTTTCCACACTTTTCGGCTTTTCAGCTTTTTGAAAAACACAGAATATATGGCGTTTTTATTGGTGTCAAATGTACCCATAATTATTGTGTTTGGCAGATGCTACTTTATATAAGTTGAGGGTGTGAAAATGTGTAATCCATTCAATTTCAAATTTGAGAATTCTTAACAATTTATTCAGAAAGAGTTTTAATTATTCCAGTGAAACTAGTAAGTCATATGTTTTTCTGATTTGTTTCATTTGTTTTCATAGTGTGAAGTTGCATGGTTTCTGATAATCATTATTATAATTGTGACATGTGATGACCGTGTAAGAATTTCATTTTACTGAGACAGACAAACTATTTCTGAAAACAACAAAGTACAGTACAGTGAGTGTCCTCGTGTTGTTGAAATATTGCCACATGTTCAAAACAAGGTCAGTAAGGCACACTAACCCTCCAGTATGGCTGAAGGATTTTGTCTCACTAAATGTTCATCAAAATCAGCCCTATGCACTTAACAAATACTTGTCCTATGATAACCTGGCACCAAAATATCAAGCCTACTTAACTGCTTTTTCCACCACTACTGAACCACACCTCTTATTCAGAGGCTGCTAAGGATCACAACTGGATAGAAGCAATGAAGTCAGAAATAGAAGCACTGGAAAGCAACCACACCTGGGAGATAGTATCATTACCTAAAGGGAAGAAACCAATAGGTTGCAGATGGATCTACAAAATAAAGTATAAAGCATCTGGTGAAGTAGAAAGGTTCAAGGCAAGACTAGTTGCAAAGGGTTACAGCCAAAAACAAGGTATTGACTATCAAGAAACTTTTTCTCCTGTAATAAACTGTCAGGACAGTGCTATCAATTGCAGCAGCAAAACACTGGCATATACATCAAATGGATGTATACAATGCATTCCTACAAGGGGATCTTACGATTGGTTGGTTAGGACTTGCATATTCAAATTAAAACTAACTCTAAAAGAAGTAAGACTTGTTATTTCGAGGAGATGGACACATTCAACTGTGCAGGATTGTGCTTGTTAGTACAACTCAAATTATCAATATTGAATCTTTGCAAAATTTTCTGTTGATACCAGACACGGTGTATTTATGATTAGCCTTAGTTTGCTTGTACTACTTTCACTTATAATTTCCCCTCCATTTTAGAGTTGCGCTAATGCTCAACTCCTTTTTTGCTAAAGTAAATGGGTTCCAAGGCCGTGTTACTATTTATTTTAGATTTTCTATTTTGGTACTCTTATTACCCCATTGCCCAGGCCCCAACAACCTTGAGAGTTCTTATTACGTGAAGTAACAACACACTATATATATGATCAGTTGTATTCTGTGAACCAGATTTGAGTAGGAAGTGCCCCACTTTACTTGATAGGGGTATATAAGTATCTTAAGTCACCAAGATTCATCTTCTTGTCCAACAATTATCGGTTCAAAAATCACTTTGACATCTCCTTCTTTGTCTAATTAGTGGGTAATTATGGACATCCCAAGTTTTGCCCACCATTTCTCCGGTTCTCCAAACACTTTGTAAGTTGATAAATCACAATGTTTTTAGTTAAGCACTTCAACTAAGGTTGTATCTTATTAGGCATCACTTGAATTATATATAGTAGGAAAAACAATCAGCTGAAAATGAGTCATCTCAATAAAACTTAAAAGAGAATCAGTAAAATATTTAGAAAAGCTACATTAATAGATTTTTCTTAAATAATACTATCGCTTTGTTGGGAAAATTAATCCCCACACAAAAATATTATTCACGGTATAATAGCAACAATATTAATGGAGTATTGAAAAATGCGGCAATCAAAGAGAATAAAAAATAATAACAAGGACACCACGATTTTTACGTGGAAAACCCTTCTGAACTAAGGGAAAAATCACGTTCCGAGAGGAGCAAATAATTCCACTATAGCAAGGACTTTTACACCGTGTAGTAAATACCACTACACACTCACAAACGAAATAACCCTCTTTTGATTTTTCACCTTACTATAAAACCGCTCACACTCTCTATTTTTTCTCACATAGTATTTTCCTACACCGTGTATTCTCTCTTACACTGTGTCTCTCTAATACTCTCTAAAACTGGATGCATTCAAACTGAGAAACTAATGCCTCTATTTATAGTTGTAAAATGGCCTTGTGATGTCATGGCTTACATCACCTGATGCCAAGAAATTCAAACAAGTCTGCCAAACTTTGCAGACTTTCAATGGCACCGTCCAGCCAATTTGCTTCCAACATTTTGCATATTTTTCACATTTTGCATGGCTGGGGCTGGACCCCACAACAATCTCCCCCTCCAGTCCCATACACCTAAAGGAGGGATCTCCTGTCTCTCAAATAGAGCTCACGCCGACAAGTTCTTTGTATAACTTGAACTTGTCCCTTTGAACCACCTTGAGAGCGTTTTGCTCCCCCTGATCAATAATCTCATCAGGTTGCTCCCCCTGCTCAGCAACATTAGCTATCGTGCTTTCTCGACCTCGACAAATTTCTGCATTTGTCTTGTATAATATGTCACGAGCATCTCCTTCTGCAATCACCAATGATCCCTTGGTGAGTCTCCACCTTTGATTTGCAAAGTGATTCTCGTACTCATCTCGGTCCAAAGTAATCCCCGAGATCAAGTTCTTCTGCAAATCAGGTACATGCCGCACGTTCTTTAAAATCAAGGTGCATCCCATATTTGTCTTGATGCACACATCACCGATCCCCACGACCTTCGAGTAACTCGTGTTACCCATCCTCACTGCGCCGAAATCACCTGCTACATATCTGCAAAATAAATTTCTTACCGGTGTGACGTGGTAAGATGTTGTTGTGTCAACCATCCATTCCGACTCTTGACCTTCCAAGTGCATACATTCCTCATTCTCATTTACGATGAGAAGAGCATCTGCGCCATCATATTGCATCATGGCGGTTGTGTTAGCTTCATTATTTTGGCCACCGTATCCGCCTTTGCCCTTTTTAAGATTTGGGCAGTTCCTTTTAAAGTGACCCGGTTGATCGCAATTGTAGCAATTTCCACCTGATGTTGTGGACCGGTTCCTGGACTTTCCCCAACCTCCGGATCTACCATAGTTGCTCGAACCCCTGCATCTACCTTCTGTGCTGAGAGCCTGTCCATGACCGTCAGGCTTCTTTCTCATGTTCTCATTGAGTAGAATAGCCGAATGATGCCGATGTGACATCATTCAACTCAATAGCAGTTTTACCGTGCAGGATGGTCGTTGTCAAATTATCATACGAGGATGGCAACGAGTTCAGGAGCAAGATGTTTTTATCTTCTTCCTCGATCCGTACTCCGAGATTGGCCAGCTGCGTGATTAGTCCATTAAACTCATTAAGATGTGACAAAAAATTCATACCTTCACCCATTTGTAGGGCATATAACTGCTTCTTCAGGTATAATTTATTTGTCAGCGTCTTCGACATATATAGACTCTCCAACCTTGTCCATATTCCACACGCAGTGTCTTCATCAGTGATGTTATTGACCACATCATCTGATAAGTGCAACCTAATTGCACTAGCCGCCTTTTCATCCATCTCCGCCCACACCTCGAGCTTCATAGGTCCAGGCTTCTCTCCATCCAGTGCCTTCTGTAATCCTTGTTGGATGAGCAGATCCTTCATCCTTCTCTGCCACATTGAGAAACCGCCCTCTTCGTTAAATTTTGCTAACTCGTACTTTACTCCTGACATTTTTTCACCGAGTATAGTACCGCCTTCCGTGAACAGTATTTCTGTAAATGAACAATACCTGTGCTCTGATACCACTTGTTGGGAAAATTAATCCCCACACAAATATATTATTCACGGTATAATAGCAACAATATTAATGGAGTATTGAAAAATGCGGTAATCAAAGAGAATAAAAAATAATAACAAGGACACCACGATTTTTACGTGGAAACCCCTTCTGAACTAAGGGAAAAACCACGTCCCGAGAGGAGCAAATAATTCCACTATAGCAAGGACTTTTACACCGTGTAGTAAATACCACTACACACTCACAAAAGAAATAACCCTCTTTTGATTTTTCATCTTACTATAAACCGCTCACACTCTCTATTTTTCCTCACAGAGTATTTTCCTACACTGTGTATTCTCTTTACACTGTGTCTCTCTAATACTCTCTGAAACTGGATGCATTCAAACTGAGAAACTAATGCCTCTATTTATAGTTGTAAAATGGCCTTGTAATGTCATGGCTTACATCCACCTGATGCCAAAAAATTCAAACAAGTCTCAATGGCACCGTCCAACCAATTTGCTTCCAACATTTTGTATATTTTTCACATTTTGCATGGATGGGGCTGGACCCCACAACACACTTTGCAATTACTAACCCACAACCATAGCCACCCCATCTCACATTCACAATAACCTCGCCGCCACCTCCGTCTCCCCACCTCCTTGGCTATTCAACCACCACAAAATATGCAAAGATCCATGCGACTTGCTTGCATCTCCAGCTGCTTGACGAGTTATAAAACCATTGAAATGGACGAGGATATAGAAATGGTAAGGCAGTGAAAGTTTTCCGACGAGTGTTGACAGGAACTGATCAAAGAGACGAAAACGACGATTAGATATATCTTGTAAAATTTGTTTTCATGCTTGAATGAAGAAGGAATATAAGAAATATTCTACGTAAATGTAATTTACACAAAAACTCTAAAACCTTTGAGATGTTATGTTTTCACTGAAGGTCGCATGACACAAAATAATATTCCACTTCGAACCACAATTCTATTCTAAGGGTTTACTAATAAAGATGAGAAAGGTATTGTTGCTCAATTCCTGAAGTCAAAAGATTGACTAAATTTCATTCTTTTACGTATATAACAAAATATATTGCTAAAAAAGGGAAAGAATGGAAATCATTTAAAAAAGTTCCGTGGTAACTACATTTAACCTAGAAACTTAAATAAGTTAAAACGTCTTTCCTTTATTGTAATTACATTTAAGGTCCTTAATGTTGTAATTACCCCTATTCAATGTCGAAAGTCCTTTAGCACTTAAAACTTCTTTAATAAAGTATAAATATACCAAGCTCCTTTGTTTTTAGCACCATCTTCATCACTTGATAAACCAAAATATTAAACCCTCTCGACATACTCACATCTTTTCCTCACTAATTCAACAAACGCACACAAATGGCTCAAGGCAAATACTTGTCATCAACAACTTTCACATTTCTAATTTTGATTTCTCATTTTTCCTTTATTATAGCAATTGACATACCCGAACATAATTCTCCTGAGAAGAAGCTTTACGTTGTTTACACTGACGATTCTGATTATGTTAAAATCTTAACCCCTGTATTGGGCAGGTTCATATTCCTATTTTCCTTACTTTTAATGTCATTAGTAGTCAAATGCTTATAAATAGAGAGGATTTTGTGTTTTATTTATTAAAATTTTCTCTTTTATTTGTCTCCCCTTCCCCACCATCCAGTGAAGAGGCAGCAAAGCATGCAATAGTGTATAGTTATGGACACGTTGTAAAAGGATTTTCCGCTTCATTGACTCCCGAACAGGCTTCTCGTTTGTCAAGTAAGTTTAAATTCTAATATTTTTTGCTTAAATGTAATATATATAATTTCATTAAATCTTAGGAGACATTTTATCTAACTGTTCTAATAAAAATATGTTTAGTCAAATACACATAACTAGATGGCAAGGTAAATTTTGTCGGTCTAGTTAAGGGTCCGTTTTACATATAAAACATTCAGTTAAATATTTACCGTTTTACCATCTTACCACTGCTATTTTATATTTTCAAAAGTCTATTTTGGTATCAAAGTGGGGTTCTCTTTGGAGTTTGAGTTTCTATTTTTAGTGTTTGTTTCTAAACATAAAATTAAGTACAGCATAAAAGATACTAAAAACCAAATGAACTAGTTCAATGTACAAGTAGTCTGGTTACCTCTACACTATTGATATAGCTAGCGTGTTGATACTGAAAATGCTAAAATCCAGTTTTCATGTACTAATTGAAGCAACATCTATCTTTACAGAGCAACCAGGTGTATTAAGTGTCCAAGATAGCAGAAAGTACTACCTGCATGATAAGGACTTTGGTATTCAAACCAAAAATTAGCAAGGACAGTCGTCAAATTCAATCTTGTTTTCTATCTTTTGGCAAAATAATGTAAAGGAATTTAATGATAAATAAAACTGCCAATTTTTATACTTTATACTCACTTAATCCCTCGCACCAAATGACCTCTAAGGGGACGTTTGGTATAGGGGTAGGACTAACTAGTCATGGTATATATAATCCACGTATAACTCATACTAATCCACGTATTATTAATCCACGTATAACTCATTTCTCTACCAAACGACCCCTAATTGGGGTATAACTTATACATAGGATGTGGGATAACTAATTCATGTATAACTCAAAAAGGAGCAAAAGGACAAAACTATCTATTTTCCCTAGAAGTCAATTAAAGTAAAGCATCAAAGGGCATAATTATATACTCATTTCTTTTTAACTTAAAAATAAATTAAATATTTTAAATGATCATCTCCAATATTAGTGCAATGTACCAATTACATCAAACAAAAAATTTTTGTAATACCCTTTATTACTAATTCCTGCATTGTTAGTCCATATTTAAAATGTCTTCGTACCAAACGACCCCTAATTGTTATTTTACTCAAACTTGACTGTGAAGAATTACGGCTAAAAAGAAACAAGATATGGTTGTTACATGATGGTGCATTTTGCCCCGACGATCTAAAATTAAAGGGTTGTGATCGACATCCAGTAAAATCCTATGTCAGGTAAACGAACCCTTAATCTTAAATTCTTAATGTGACGAGAGCATAAAATACATAATGAAATTTAGACGACTATATAATCGAACACATGTAGGTGAGGCATTAAGCGACAATGAACCTTCATGGGTCAGTAACAGTTAATTAAGCGTGTGCATGTTAATTATTATACACATATAAATATGTATACACCAGGTAATAACCAAAGTAGCCTAACTAGGAGATGTGTCTACAACACTATTGGCTTTCAAATGCAAATGCCAGCATATGCATTTTATGACTATCGCCTAAACCCAGGAAAAGACATATCATAAACGTCTCTCCAAAAGATTAAAAAATAAAACAACAACAAACTTCCTCTCCATTAGTTAGCGAAGCTAGTGCCTCGCACTGAGTCATTGGTTAAAATGCTAGTGCCTCGTACTGAGTCATTGGTTAAAATTGATTTCCATCGCCGCGCAAAACTAGTGCAAGGCTCTAAATTTAATCTAATGACCAACTTATGATTCATTGAAAATTTTGATTTATAAATATCATTGGCGTTTCCCAAATACACAAATAAGCAAAGAAAGTACTACTTATAAGCTAACCCAAACACCATCTAAAGTTAGCTTTTCCACGTGACTTCTGCTAACATGTCGCGTTGAAGAAAATAACAATAATTAAGGATGTTAACAACTTTTAGGTCAAAGCTGAATGTCTAATTGCAAATTTGCGATAAAATTTTAATCGGATTATCTAGTTACTGTTGAGGAAGCTAATCAATAAGTTGAAGCAGTTAATCGGTTGCTTAGTTAAACAGTTAACCCACGGGGGCAATTTAGTCTTTTAGTATATTTTCGGAAATCAGTTAGGTAGTTAAGCTCATTCAAAAGTTAGTTAACATAACTATTTAAAGGGCTATGCAGTGTATTTTCTCATTCAATCAAGTTAGTAATTCAGTTTGAGCTTCTCCTCTCTTCTTCCTCATAATCTGATTCTCCTCATTGCCCAAATTATAACATGGTATCAGAGCAATGGCCGAACTAAACTGATCTGGTGCTAAAATCCATTTTTTCTTTTCTTATCATCTACTGTATCACTTTTTCTGTTCAGTGTCTTTGTGAATCTTGAATTTGGGGTCAAGAATTAGACCTTTGAAAGATCAAGAACTGTGTTGCAAGCTGTGTGATCACTGCAATGGCGGATTCAACAACCAATCAAATCTTGGACCACAATCACCCTTTGTATTTGCACCCATCCGATTTAAGTGGAATCTCTCTCATTTCTGTGCAACTTCTTGGGTCTGAAAATTATGTTGTGTGGAGTCGTTCCATGAGAATAGCTCTTTTGGGAAGAAACAAATTAGGGCTTGTAGATGGAACTTGTAAAAAGGAAATGTATGATCAGAATTTGTGGACACAGTGGGAGAGATGTAATACTATAGACTATAGTGCTTTCTTGGCTCATGAATTCTGTTTCTAGTAGTTTACTTGGGGGAATTGTCTATGCTACAAATGCACATGTTGTGTGGGTAAATTTAGGTGAAAGGTTTAACAAGATAAATGATTCAAGAACCTATAATCTGCATAAAAGAAATTGCTTGCTTGACTCAAGGAACCAGTTATGTGTCCGTGTACTATTCAAGATTAAGGATCTCTAGGATGAATTTGAGGCCCTGGTTCCTGCTCCAGGCTGTGACTGTGAAAAATCTAAGGAGTTTGTGATATAACTGCAGAGGCAGAAGTTGTACCAATTTCTAATGGGGCTGAATGATTCCTATATGCAAGCTAGAAGTTAGATTCTAATGATAAGTCCCCTGCCTACTGTGAATCAAGCATATAATATGATTGTGAGTGATGAAAGTCAGAAAGGGATTGTGAATAACTAAGGTGTGCTTGATGCGACACCAGTTCTGGGCAACTTGGATTCATTAGCAATGTACACTAACAATAGGGCTGGAGGCAATCCCAGATTCAAGAAGACAGGAAACAACCTATACTGTGATATCTGCAAAATAAAAGGTCATAGTAGAGAGGGTTGATGGAAAGTGATTGGGTATCCTCCTGATTATAGAGGCAAGAGAAAGAGAGACAATCCTAGAACCACAGCATATAATGTTGTAGCTGACAGTATAGGAAATCAGCATTATCATTCAAGTCAAGGCTATGGCACAGGAGGTCAAGGGAATTCTTCAAACACTCAGTCTCAGTTTCAACAGAATACAACATGCGCTAATCAGCAAGAGTGCAACAATGTGAATCAGCTGAAAGCCTATACCGTCTCACAGGAACAGTATGAACAGATCATGCAGATGTTGAACAATGGCCCATCAGCCTCCTCAGCTAATATAGCAGGTACAAGCAGTGGATTCTTAGTTACTAATAAGACTCAGAAGTGGATCATAGACACTGGAGCCACAAACCACATGGTGTCTGATATTGACTTGTTAGATCAGACCAAAGTAATTAAGAGTGATAATCCAAAAAGAGTATTTCTCCCAAATGGTGATGTGTCACATGTGACTCATACTGGTGCCAGCTCAATTTCTGATAGAAGCACATTAAATAATGTGTTTCACATACCTCAGTTCAAATATAACCTGTTGTCAGTCTCAAAGATCACAAAGGAACTAGGTTGCTCAGTCACCTTCTACCCTACTTTTTGTGTGATTCAGGATCTTTACAGTAGGAAGGTGAAGGAGATTGGTAAGGAAAATAATGGTTTATATCTGCTTGTGAAGAATGATGCTGAGAAGAATACAGAAGTCAGTCTTACTGTAAGTCATCTGAGCAATGTAGACATCAGTCTGTGGCACATAAGGCTAGGACATGTGTCCTCAGGTGTACTCAAAAGCATGTTTCATGTTAAGTCTGAAAATATAGCTAGTATATTAGACAAGTGTGTTGTATATCCTTGTGCAAAGCAAGTGAGACTACCATTTCCTTCCAGTAATATCAAAAGTATGTCCTGTTTTGAGTTGCTTCATGCTGATGTATGGGGACCTTATAAGGTGCCAACTGTGGATGGTTACAAGTATTTCTTAACTCTTGTGGATGACAAGTCCAGAATGACTTGGATATATTTGCTGAAAACCAAGTCTGATGCATGTGTAGCTTTACAACCGTTCTTTAATTATGTAAATAACCAGTTCAAGACAATTGTTAAGGTAATCAGAACTGACAATGGAGCAGAATTCTTGAACGCAGTCTGCAATGATATGTTCAAGAAACTAGGCATGATTCATCAAAGGTCATGTGCCTATACTCTTCAGCAAAAAGGAATTGCTGAAAGAAAGCACATGCATATACTAGAGGTAACAAGAGCTGCCAGGTTTCATGCAAACATTCCCATCAAGTTTTGGGGCCAGTGTGTCTTAGCTGCAGTGTATTTGATTAATAGAATGCCCACTTCAGTGCTACAAAACATGTCACCTTATGAGAAACTATACAACAAAAAACCCTCTCTGCAACACCTCAAGGTCTTAGGGTGCCTGTGTTATGCAAAGATAGTGCAAGAAACTGACAAGCTAAAGCCTAGAAGTAAACCAGTGTGCTCATGGGCTACTCTGACACACAGAAAGGCTATCTGCTCTATGACTTAGAGACCAAGAAGTTCTTTGTACACAGAGATATATCCTTTAGAGAGGACGTTTTTCCATTCAAGATGAAACAGTCACCTGCTCCTATTTTCCTGCAGAATCCATTCAACATATTGGCTCATGATACTCAACTAGAAAATATTCTAGATACTGAACTGCATGAGGACCTAATGCAAGCTGGTCAGGAAGTAGACTTAGACTTCCACATTGAAGAACAAGTAGAAGGGGTTAATAACCTTCCTGCTTAACCAGAAGCATCACCTCATGAGGTAGCAGAAGAAGTTATACCAGCTGCAGAAGCACAAGTCCCTGATAACATACCTCATGAATCTATCCTACCTATTGAATCTAATATGCAAGGATATGATGAAATTTACATGGACTTACCATAAGGATTCAAGAGTCAGGGGGAGAATAAGGTGTGTAGACTTATTATATCCTTGTATAGGCTTAAACAAGCACCAAGGCAGTGGAATGCAAAGCTAACAGAAGCTTTAGTGCAGTTTGGATTCAATCAAAGTCAGTTGGATCACTCATTATTTACCAGGAAAACTGCTAGTGGAGTTGCAGTAGTCTTAGTGTATGTTGATGATATGTTAATCACTGGGGATAACCTGAAGATAATTGAAGAAACCAAGTGTGCACTACAACAAACATTCAAAATGAAAGATCTAGGGGAACTGAAATATTTTCTGGGCATTGAATTTGCCAGGTCATATCAAGGGATTCTAATGCATCAGAGAAAATATGCATTAGAACTGATCTCTGAAACTGGTGTAAGTGGAGCAAGACCTGTAGCCACATCTATTGATCTAAACACTAAACTAACAACAAAGGAGTATGATGACTTTGTAAGAAAGAAAGGATTCAAAGCTGATAATGACAGACTATTGACCAATCCAGCAGTATATCAAAGACTAATAGGCAAACTTTTGTATCTGACAGTAACTAGGCCTGACATTGCCTATAGTGTACAAACACTGAGTCAGTTCCTTCAAGAGCCCAAACAATCACATCTTGACTCAGCCTTGAGAGTGGTTAAGTACATCAAGAATCTACCAGGACAAAGAGTTCTGTTATCTAGCAGTGCAAAGCTATCTGTAACTGCCTACTGTGATGCTGACTGGGCAGCTTGTTCATTCTCTAGGAGGTCTGTTACTGGCTTCTTAATAAAGCTAGGGGAATCATTAGTCTCTTAGATTTCCAAGAAACAAACCACCATATCCCGGAGCTCAGCAGAAGCAAAATATAAAAGTTTAGCCTCAGTGACTGCAGAGTTGACTTGGCTTGTGGGATTAATCAAAGAAGTAGGAGCAGAATTTGAATCATCAGTAAGGGTGTTTACTGACAGCAAAGCAGCCCTACAAATTGCAGCTAATCCAGTCTTCCATGAAAGGATAAAACATATAGAGATTGATTGTCACTTCATAAGAGAGTTGATACAAAAGGGGTTGATTCAGACTGAGTACATTTCCACACAAAAATCAGCATGCTGATGTGTTGACTAAAGGATTAAACATGGTTCAACACACTCACTTGATGTCCAAGCTAGGTGTGCTTAAAATCTTTGCACCCTCTAGCTTGAGGAGGAGTATTAAGAAAGCTAATCAATAAGCTGAAGCAGCTAATCAGTTGCTTAGTTAAATAGTTAACCCGCGGGGGCAGTTTAGTCTTTTAGCATTTTTCCAGAAATCAGTTAGGTAGTTAACCCCATTCAAAAGTTAGTTAATCTAACTACTTAAAGGGCTATGCAGTGTATTTTCTCATTCAATCAAGTTAGTAATTCAGTTTGAGCTTCTCCTCTCTTCTCCTCTCTTCTTCCTCATGATCTGATTCTCCTCATTTCCAAATTATAACAGTTACCAATTTGTGATCACAACCTTAGTATCTCTAAGTAATGACAAAAATTCACTTAATTCAACAATTAACTAGATAGCTACATGACAATATTAATGATGTAGTTGGTTGGCTTTCCAAATTATCAATCTTATTGGGGAGGATTAGATTTCCCACATTGTAATTTCTTTTCACATTTCCCCCACCCCTTCCCCGAATTTTCATATTAAAAAGGAATAAAAAAATCAACAACTTTAAGTATTTTGAATCAACAGCACTTTGGGGTTTAACAAAATATGATAAATAACACGATGACTGAATATATTTTTAAGAAGCTTTTGTGTTGGAAATCAACGATAAAAATAATATTTCTAGTGTTATCCCATAAGTGGGGTTTGGGTGAGAGTGAGATGTACGGACTTTATCCCCACTAGGTGGAAAAGTTATTTTTGATAGACCCTCGGCTAAAAAAATATATTTAAATACCATGGTAAATGAAATACTGACATAAAAATCAAAACACCCCAGTATTAACAGAAAATATAAAAAGCCATGAAGACGAACAATAAGATATAAATAAGTGTCACTGCTAATATGACAGAAATCGTTCGATTACTAACTAACCTTCTACCCTGATCTTCGGTTTCCAACCCTTTTCTACCTACGGTCAAATCCTCAGTGATCTGGAGATGAGTCATGTCATGTCTAATCACCTCACTCCAATTCTTCTTTGATCTACCTCTACCTCTCCATAGACCCTTCACCACCAACCCCCCGCGCGTCCTCACCAGAGCATTGTAATCCTCCTTTGCACATGTTGGAACCATCGTAGCCTTGCTTCACGCATCTTGTCCACCATTAAGGTCACTCACACCTTGTTACGTATGGCCTCATTCCTTATCTTATCCATCCTAATATGCCCACAAATTTATTTAAGCATTCTTATCTCTGCTCAGCTTATCTTCTGAATGTTTGTGTTCTTGATTGATCAATGCTCATTCTCATACAATATTATTGGTCTAACGACCATTCTATTTACCTTACCTTTAGTTGAAAATTTCTTATCATAAAGGACACTAGAAGCGAGCCTCTACTACATCCAACCTGCTCTTATATGATGTGTGAAATCATTATCGATCTCTCCATTTTCTTGAACTATTGTCCCAAGATGCTTGAAGCTTTATTTCTTGGAGATGATTTGTGTATCAAGTGTCACTAACACTGTAACACCCCGCTAAGGGTTAAGTGTCCCACATCGGCATAACACATGAGTGATCCTAGGTATATAAGTTAACTGGCCTTAGACCCTAGTGACACGTTTTAAAGTCGTACGGGCCTAGGCCCAAAGCGGACAGTATCACTAGCGGGCTTGGGCTGTTACAGATGGTATCAGAGCCACTCCGTGTCAGCCTTGTCGATGTGGGTCAAAGTTCAGGGCTGAGTCTAGGCAAATCCCGGTACGGGGGGCAAATCTCCGTGGTGAGTCTAGGCAAATCCCGGTACGCGGGGCAAACCTCAGTGAGGACGCTGAGTCCATAAGAGGGGTGTATGTAACACCCCGCTAAGGGTTAAGTGTCCCACATCGGCATAACACATGAGTGATTCTAGGTATATAAGTTAACTGGCCTTAGACCCTAGTGACGCGTTTTAAAGCCGTGCGGGCCTAGGTCCAAAGCAGACAGTATCACTAGCGGGCTGGGCTGTTACAAACACATCTGACTCATGTGGTGCATTGCTAAACTTGCACTCAATGTACTCCATTTTAGCCCTACTCAATCTAAAACCTTTAGACTTCAAAGTCTGTCTCCAAACCTCCAACTTATCATGAACTCCTCTGTGTGTCTTGTCAACCAATACTATGTTATATGCAAATAACATACACCAAATGCACCTCTCCTTAAATATTCCGCATTAATTCATCAATCACCAGAGTAAATAAAAATGGGTCAAGCACTGAGTCCTGATGCAACCCCATCTCGACTTAGAATTGGTCTTATTCTCCTCCTCCTATTTTCACTCGGGTCTTGGCTCCGTCGCTCATGTCTTTAGTCACTCTAATAAATGTCATAAGAACATCATTGGACTCCAAGCATCTCCAAAAGACCTCTCTTGCAACTTTGTCATAAACCTCTTCCAGATCGATGAACACCATATTTAAGTCTCTTTTCTTCTTCCTATATTGTTCCACCAATCTCCTCAAATGGTATATGGCTTTCGTAGTCAATCGTCCAAGCATAAATCCGAACTGGTTCTCAAAAATATCTATATCCCTCTTCAACCTCTTCTCTACCATACTCTCCCAAACTTTCATAGTGGGTCTTAGTAGCTCGATACACCTATAGTTGTAGCAATTTTTGGATATCTCCCTTATTCTTGTACAACGGTATCTTGGAGCTCCACCTCTATTCCTCGGGTATTTTTTCATCGTAAGGATGACATTGGCTGGAACCCAGTTAACCACTTCACACCTACTCTATATGTGCTTTTCAAAAGTTTCACTAGAATCTCGTTAGGCCCAATCATTCTTCCCTCTCTCATCTTACTAATTACCTCTTTTACCTCCTCAAAATTTATACACCTACCATATCCAACGTCTAAACATCTCTCGGAGTGTTCTAAATGACCCAACACAATTTTCATGTCCCCATCTTCATTCAATAGCTTATGGAAGTATGTTTATCATCGATGTTTATATGTACCTCTTCCACCAATATCGTGTCATCCTCGCCTTAATATACTTCACTTAGTCCAGGTCAAGTGATCGTTTCTCCCTCGCCTTGGCGAGTCTATACAACTTCATGTCCGCACATTTGCCTATTATTTCCTTATACAACCAATCAAAAGTTGTTGTTTTAGAGTTCGTGACCGCTAACTTCGCTTCTTTCACACAGTTGTATACTTTTCCTTGTTCGTCTTCTTCTCTTCCTCGTCTTTACTCTCCACTAACTTCGAGTAAGCAAACTCTTGGCCTCCACTTTTCTTTGGAACTGTTCATTCCACCACCAGTCCCTTTTATGTATATTGAGGTTACGCTTAGAAACCCCTAACACATCTCTAGCTGCTCCTCTAATACAATCAGTTGTCCTAGTCCACATATTGTTTACATCCCCACTACTCTCCCAAGCCCCATAGACACCATCTTTTCTCACAACTCCTGAATTTTTCCATCGGTCAAGGCACCTTACTTAGTTCTAGGTCAATCCTTCAAAGCCCCTCTATTTCCTCCTCTTCACAACTTTTTTCTTTAAAAGGGTTGAAATTTGTCACGCCGCCAAACTAAGCGACACTCAACTTGTACTACCAGTTAAGTGAACCCTAAATTACCAACTGGCCAAATATCATTTAATATATTTTTAAGTGGAAAAGACATATACTGCAAAAGCATGCCTTTAATTTAACAAATTGGTCTAAGGATAAATAAATCACCAAAACTAATAATTCATGTCAAAATGAATATCTAAAATCCACTAGTTAAGTCGTGAGCTTCTAAAATAATAGACTAAATTTATGAAGATATAAAGTCTATGCAGTATACCCCGAGATCAAATAATAAAAAAATTAATATTGTCTAAATAGTGGTTGCCACTAGAATGAAAAAGGAGCTCACCAACTGGACATCCAACCAATCCGATACTAGTCCTGAAGTTATCACCTACTGCATCAACACCTCCCACATAAAATTAAGCAAGTTCTCACGAGTTAAATAATTTCAGGATACCCAGTAAATCTCATGAACAATATTCCTAACTGGTGGTGCAACATTTTCCAAGTATAATAATATGGAATACACAAAACTTTCATAACTATGTAAGCTAATAATCAACTGAAACTTTAGCTGAGAAATGAACTGGGTCCATTATTTTGAAACTAGCATGTAGTGGCTCTGTATATGCAAAACTGTTATCACGTACAAAAATGGCGCCAGCAACCACGACACTCACACTTGGGGAGCTGACTGTCACTACTACTCCCAAAACCATATGTGATCACCATAACTAACTGAGTGAACAATGCATTTCAATAAATACACATCATAAGAACAACTCAACACGTTCACATAAGCAAGATCATAATCAACAAAAGCTTATATATTGTTAAAACTAAGTCAAGCATCAATTGTTTACATAAAGTTGTATTTATCACCTATATTATCTATCAAAGTCTTAATTGGAAAGTTTGCTTCAACTTAAAGTTTTAATTAGCTCAATTTACCTTCTCAATATTCTCGGACGTTGAACAAATCAAATTTACAATAATAACACTCAGTCGTCAAATAATTCTCTACTAGTTGGGTTCAATATAGTTGAACTAGACCCTTGACCTCCACTTCTTCCTTAAATATTGTGTAATGCAGAAAGTCCAAGTAGTATACATGATACATATGATAAGTCCAAGTACCATACATTATATATATGATACAATGCTATTATGCTACTGTAACTTTTTAATGATATTAGTGGGAAGAAAAGTATATGTCTTCTGTTTCCCATAAGCTATTATTACGGCTATGCCATCCAGCTTAGTTTCTTTAAGAACCAGCATGCCAAGATCGTTGAAGAAAAATAATCCCAGCCATCACTTTTCCTGCTATATTATTTTTTTCTATCGATAGCCACCAATTTGCATCATACAGTTAACATGAAATTAAGTATGAAATGACAATTAACTATCATAACTCTTAGGATCCACCTTTTATTAGAATTGTGCCTTTCTGCAGAAATTTAAATCAAAGATGTATTTGATCTTTTAGATTCAAGTAAAAGTTCACTAGTACAACTTATAATTGAAATCAATTAGAATAAAGGACTTTCTCAAAATTACTACTTGATTTATGCTAAAGATAAAGCATATAGGGCCAAATTCTCCATTCAAACAAGCCCAAAAGTGTTATATGATTCAGAATTAGTCCATGACGGACATAGCCATATCAGACATGGTCAGATTAAAGGCTTTAAATAAATACTTGAAAATATAACTTCTCAAGTGATCATCAAGTACTCTTAATAATCATAATAATACTAATTTATGCCTAAAGGTTGGAATATATTCTTAGGATCTAAATCTAAAACCCTGCCAATAACTCAACAGTAAAGAACATCAAAATCACTTCTTTCTTTTGTTTCTAAAAAAGTTATTTAACTTTACATAATTTACTCAAATGGTCAATCTTGTCGGAAGTTAGTTATCTCCGACAAAAATAAGTGATGCGGCATGTGTTTTTAAAAATGAAACATAAAGAAATTAAATTCATCCATTTAACCAACTATCCAACCATTTATCCAAATATAACCGAATCAAACAACTTAACGGGTCAAATAAACATTATCAAACTTATTTCTTCATCAAACTTCATTTGGCCACAATACCTTATAGTCATATATAAGAAAGTATATTAACAAAACTAATACTATTAAGAAAACAAGACACCTCTAAGGGGTCGTTCGGTTTGGAGCCACAAATCTAATACCCTCTTAAAAGCCATATTAATTTATACTACGTTTGCTTCAACTTTCATCTCACATAATATCTAGCAAATGCATAAGTTATACCAAAATTTATATATTATTTTATACAAAATAAAGGTGGAATAAGTAATATATTAGCAATGCAGGTATTAAAATTTAAAATGATAAAATTAATCCTCATAATAATAGTGATATTTTTTTAATTTTGTTTAAGAAGTAACTAAATGATAAATTATAACATTGTATATTAATTTGTAATATATAAGTGATTCAATAAATAATCCCTATGTTATAATGCATACATAGCTAATACTCACGTTACTAATATCCGTATTATTAATACTTGCATTGCTAATACGTATATTGCTAATATCAATGTGTTTTTCTCACAAATGAACGACCCCTGAGGGTTTTATAAATCTAATTTTTCTATCCAAATGACTTATAAAAGTTATAAATCTTTCATAACTTAAAACTTCTCTCTTTATGGTACTTAATTAACAACATTTTACCTACAAATCCAAAATGAAACTGCTACAAATTAAATGTTCTCCTATTCAATGTCCAAGGTCCTTACTCCTTATTAAGTACTATTTAGAGCGTCTTCTGTTTTTTTCTTTTTTAAGTATAAATATCCCCAAGCTCCTTGGCTTGTAGCACCATCTTCATCACTTACTAAACCAAAAACTTAAACGTTTCTCAAAACATTATAGCACTAACATTTTTTCCTCATTCTACAAAAGCAAATGGCTCAAAGAAAATACTTGTCATCAACAACTTTCACATTTCTAATTTTGATTTCTCATTTTTCCTTTATTATAGCAATTGGCATACCAGAACATCATTCTTCTGACAAGAAGCTTTACATTGTATACACTGAGGATCCTGATTATGTTAAAAGCTTAACCTCTGTATTGGGAAGGTTCATATTCCTATTTTCCTTTGAATCTTAATGTCATTTAGTAGTCCAATGCTTATAAATAGATAGGATTATGTGTTTAACTTTTTAAAATTTTCGCTTTTTATTTTGTCTCCCCCACCCACCCCCCCCCCCCCACCCCCCGCAACTCCACCATCCAGTGAGGATGCAGCAAAACAAGCAATAGTATATAGTTACCGATACGCAGTAAAAGGATTTTCAGCTTTACTGACTCTGGAACAAGCTTCTCGTTTGTCAAGTAAGTTTAAAATTTAATGTTTTCACTATATTTGGTACAATTTCAATAAAACTTAGGAGAAATTTTATCTAACTAATCTAGTAATAAGTCTATTTGTTTAGTAAAATACACATACTAGATGTAAAGGTAAATATATTATTTTGTCGCTCCAGTTTATACCCTATCCGTTTTAGTACATAACATTTCCAGTCAAGAATTTAGCGTTTTGCACTTTTACGACTACTACTTTATATTTTGAAAAGTCTATTTCGGTATAGTGGGTTTTTTCTTTGGATTTTGAAGTTTTTTTTTTTTTCATTATTTTGAAGTTTATATATTAAGTATTATAATGCAGTTTCTAAACGTATTTGTAGATGTACATCATACCAAATGAACTTAGTTCAAAGTACGAGTAGACTGGTTACTTCTAAATTACTGATAGCTAGTGTATTGATATTGAAAATGCTAAACTTCAGTTTTCATGCACTAATTGAAGCAACATGTTGCTTTCCTTTGCAGAGCAACCAGGTGTATTAAGTGTCCAAGAAAGCAGATCATACAACCTGCATGATAATGACTTATTAATTGGAAGTCCAACCCAAAATTGAGGAGTAGAATCGTCAAATGGAGCTCCTGAAAGCTCATTTTTGTCTTCTATCTTTTGGAAAAATAATGTAAAGAATTAATGATAGCTATAAAACTGCCAACTTTTCAATTTGAATTGTTTCTCTTGCTCAAACATGAAAATGAAAGACGGCTAAAAGAAACTATTCCCTAGATCCATATTATTTGATTTTTTTAGGTATTTTTACGTATATTAAGAAAATCACCTTTTTAGCATTAATTAGCAATATAATTGACTATATTAGCCTTTATTCAAGCTATTATTACTTATCATTTTGTTTAAAATCATTTATTAGCAAAGGGTGACATTGTAAAATTGTTTCTTGATTTCTGAAAAAATCAAATATTGTGGACCAAAAAAATAAGCTAAAAAATCAAATAAAATAGACCAGAAGGAGTAGATGATTGTCGCATGATAGTGCATTTTGTCCCCATGGGCCACGACCCAAAACCGGAGGGTTGTGAATGACATCCAAAGAAATTTCATCATTCCATGGCCATCAAGCGAATCTTAGTCCCAATGTAACTAGAGAACATAAAGACATAATGAAATTCCAGTCGACTCTATATGAAATACATGTAAGTGGAACATCAACGCCGTATATCATCATTAAAGCGTGTGCGTATACATAAGTATATATCAGGCAATGACCAAAATAGTCTCCTGGTGTAAATGAAACAACCTGAACTGTCATTTTGAGTTTTAAAGTGCCATATTGCACACAGATAGTTTCAGTAGCTCTGAATTGCCAAGTATGACTCTGTCTGTAAAATTTGAAGTCAATCGTACTTTATTTATACAGATTTGCAATGCAATTTCTCTTTCTGGAACGTTACCGTAAACAGAGGCGAAACCAGAATTTAAAGTTTATAGATTCGGAATTCTAGTCTGTTTAAATTACGGAGTTCTAACTTAATAATTTGTAAAGATTATATGAAAATTTTAAAATAAATACAAAATTTAGATCAATGTTTGGGGGTTCGGCCGAACCCCCCTCCACTACACTCCCTCCGCCCCTGACCGTAAAAGAAATAAAAATTATCGCACGGAACTTAGTAAACAAACTCTGAATAACAAATCGTCGGTTCAAAAAGGTCCTAATTATCATTTAAGAGCTATACGCACACCCAAAACTGAATTCCGAGGTCGTTTAATTTGTTCATTTTTAGCTTACTAGTTCATTTATACAATTATGAACGGGTACACTCGTTTTATGATCTCGTCCAACCAAGTCCTATAAATGGTACTAAATGATCATGCAAATATAGCTCGCTACTTAAAATTTCGAGGACGAATCCTTGAGAGAACGCTCAAAAGCTAGCCTAATTATCTATCTAATTAACTTCTAAGAATCACATATTAAATTGTGTTTATACTAAGAACTACTGAATAATAGAGTAAATTAGTAACTAAGAAGTAGATTTGATTCAAGGAATTAAAAAGCCTAGGATTGATTTTTTCAACTCCTACCATGTGATGGAAGTATGGAACTATGAATTAACAATTCGACTTGCTTCTTCATATTGAACAAATGCTCTAATTTCAAAACTACATACTTCTGTTAAGTAGTTGAAACTTTCACTAACGAGTTTTCCAATTAATTAATGAAGATGGTAGGAATACATTTATTATTCACAATAATCAACCGCCATAATTCACCTTTTTCTTACTGTTGCTTTAGGTTCAAATACTGCTAAGTGTTTAACCATAATTTATGATTCTATCATTAGAAACACAAGGATAAAGAGCACAATCGATTGGGAGCTCTACCAATTAATAGTATACAAACTATAAGCACTTAGATAGGAAGAAATCAAAAGTTTCATTAGTTAATACACAGGTTTATAAGACACAAGTATATCGAGTGGTTCAATCAACCTTAGAATGGGTAAATTAATCATTCATAGCCATACATTCAAATCAGTGAAATAACTATAAGCATGTAAAAATATTAAGAAAGTGATAGGTAGGTAAAATAAAGCCTTGAATCTTGATGTTCTTCCTTCCTTGTCTCCTTTTGATGTAAAATATACCAAAAGTTCGGTCCAAAAGGGTTTACTAGTGTATTTATAGTGTAGGAAACAACCTTGGACGAATCTTCCTTTCCAAACTCTGTGTAGAAGTTGGATAGCTCAAAAGGCAAACACGAACTTGTTGTGACTTCACAATTTTCCTGGCTTTTGAGAATTTCCAATACTCAGTACTTTCCTGAGATGGCATACCTTATGCCTTCATAAAACAGGCACATGACATGCCCGCACATCATGCAGTGCGTCGTGGCTTCCCAAATTTCTGACAGTTGTTCTTTTGAGTCCGGTCTTCGTTTGCACTCGGACTTCTACTCAAATTTCAAAGTCCTTGATTTTCATCAAATCTGGTCCAAGAATGCCTCTTATCATCAATTTAATTTCTACAAAATAAAATAGACCATATGAATGTAATTCATTTCGAAGTACTACAAAATAGCACATGTAAAAGCATAAACACGAGGCAAAACGACCTAAAGTATGACTATATCTAGCCTCGTATCATTTACATATTTGAAATCCCTTTACTGAATTGAGCCCATGAACAAGTCTTATATGGGATTTAAAAGGTATGTGCAAAGTTTGATTAAATTCAGCTCGTTTTATAGGTTTTTGGACAAAGTTTCTATTTTGGAACTACTACATACCTAATGTAATCACCTAATTTTGGCACCAAAAATACGAAATTATGTAAAATAGCTGATTAATTATCATGTGATTTTACCTTTTTTTTTTTAAAGCTACTTTTAGTTTAATTAATGAGTAAAAAAATACCGAAAATTATCAAAAATATATTTGTAATGTGATTAAGTGTTTAGCTATGATTTTATGTGAGTTAATTGTGCTTTTAAGATTTCATTTAACAATTATTTAGATCCAAATTACTAAAAGTTGTTTTAGCTCTAAAGGTGGTTAAATTGTAGACAGAACTTGGATTAATAGTCATGGGCTAATTGAAAAGAAGAAATGGATCAGCCCACATCCACTCTTGACCCGAGCCCATATTACATCTAATCCCCCAATTCCTTTTCCCCCAATCTCCCCATTTCCAAATGAATCAGAACAAGAGAAAGAAACTCTTGCATTCTTTTCGACATCCACCGGAGCTCGCCATCGGCGACCAACCTCACCTCTTTCCGCCCAAGAAATTACACGAATGGAATCCCCTCTTCACCCTCTATCCCGATTTGAACTCGATTTCCTCAAATTTCCACTGATTTCGTGTAAATCGAGCCCCGAAGTGACGGCCAAACTCTTCTTCGGCGACTGCATTACCGGTGGAACTTTACGTACCCAGGCTCGTATCTCCCTCCTCCACGCGAGTAAGAGCTTAGATTTCATAAAAAAGGGATTTTTATCGGCGGTATTTGACACAGCCGAATCATAAGGTTTTTTACTTTCCCTTTTTGGCTTTGCGTTTCCTTTATCGGTTTAGTGTTCCTTACCCTTCCTTCTCTAATGGAAATGATTCCATTGGGGTCATTTCGATTAGAGATGAGAGAGTTCGGGACTAATTTTCTTTGTCGTCCACGGTGAAGTGATGAGGCAGTAGTGGGGTCTGAGGCTGCGATGAGGGCTTAGCGAGGCAGTGATTCCATGAGGGGAAAGTGGAAGGTTAGTATGTCTTAGTGTGGGGACTGATTCTGAAAAGGTTGTGGCGACGACTCGAGTGAAGCGAGGCAATTATAGTGCTTTGGCTGCGATGACGGTTGGAGCTCGACGAGGTCGTGTAGGAGGCTGCTATGGTTGGTTTGTTGGTTTATGTTTGTAAGAAATGGTGGTATTGAATGATTGTTTGGTGGTTCAGTGGTGTCGACACTACGATGGTGGTAATGATGACTCAATTAACAGTGGTGAGATGTTGCGAGACTGTTGTGGGTTTTGTTTGGCGATGACAGGGCTGCGAGTGCTATATCGAATTTAGTGAAGCTGCTAGGTGATCACTGCGTTGATGATATCCATAGCTTTGGTGATGCTTTGACGCAGCAGCTCGGCGATTGTTTTGGTGAGGCTTATTCTTTGAAGCAAGGCAATGATTCGACGTTGGTGGGACTTGGCAGTTTAGTGTGATGGTGTGATATCGTTTCGAAGCTGATCCGAGGCGATACAATGATGAGGCGATGGTGATGATGTTCAGTGATGGCGTGTATAGTGCGTGGGGTTTGATTGGAGGCTGTTGAGTGTTATGGATGTTGAGGCAGTAAGCTAAAGGCGATACAGAGGCAGCGTAGGCAGTGGCTTGTGGCTGCGAAGCAGAGGGGCTGTTGCATTGATGTTCTGGGACTGATACATGGTTGAGTTTCAATGTTAAAGCTGTGATGACAATTTCGGCGACGTCGATGGCTGCGCGAGGCAGTGATGGTGAGTTTGTCGTGGTGGCGAAGGCAGCCTCATGGACGCTATGGCTTTCACGGGTTAGAAATAAATCTCCAATCATTTTGCTTCATCTACATTTGCTCACAGTTTGTTTTAGTTTAGTGTGTTGTTTCTGTTAGTTTAGATAATAAGTTGCAGACATGTTTTGAATAGTCGTAAATGCACTGGAGTATTGGTTTGACAACTTAGTATGCTAGATGGGATAGTTGTTTATGTCCCGACCAAGGCTTTGTTATTTTTAACTGTTAAGCCATGAATCCAAGCACAAAGTTGTATCCAAGTCATTGTCTGATTCAGTTTAAGCATTTTAAGCCTGGAATGCTCGCCTAATTATGCTTGTTATTTGTTTAGATCTTTTATTCGCATACTCTGTCGTTTGTGTGGTTGAAAGCATACTCTGTCGTTTATGGCTCGTGTGAGTTTCGTTTATGGCTCGTGTAGTTTTGTCCAGGCATCAAATGTTGCGTGAAATGTGATTAATCTGTGTTAGTGTTCAAGCTGATCTGGTACATTGATTCGTGATCGATAATGAAGTCGTTTATGTCTCGTTTTGAGTCAAGATTGAAGTTTAATCTGTGAAGTTGAGTTTGGTTTAGTTTGATAGCAATTGAAAGGCCCGATACAAGCATGTTTGAGTGATCTTTAAAGCTGGAAATTGGCTTGAAGTGCTTATGTCAGTTAGTTTGTTTTGGTTCAAGTCTAGATATTTAGATGACATGGATTTGATGATGTAAATGGGATGATGTCAAATAAGTGTCAAAATTTGAGTCAATGGAAGTACAAGAGTGAAACCTTCACATGGGTGGTACTTTTACCCAAGCTTTTCACTCTCTTTTAAAAGAGGGGGAACAGGGAACAACAGAACATACAGATAAAAACAGAGAACAGTGAGTGAGCTAAGAAGGGAACAGAATACAAAAGAAAAGAGTGGAGCAAAACAAAAAAGAACAGAGAGTGAAACAAAAACAGAAAGAACAGAGAAGAGTGAGGCAATAGAACCTATAAAAACAGAGAACACACAGACACACACCAACAGAGACTCACCAAGAGGTAACACTTCTTCAGCTCTAAAATAGAGCAACTTTCAGATCTGAGAGAAAAAAAAAATATGAAAAAATAGTGAGGAGGAAAAGGAAAGAAAGAAAACAAAAAGAGTTGAATAAAGTTTGAGTTTTGTATCCAAAAATGGAGAGGGTCTTCACTGGTTGTTGGGTCTGTTAGCTACTGGGTTTGTTGTGTTGTTGTGTTGCGGATGTCCTGGTGGCTTGGTTTGTCACTTTGCTCGGGTTTTGGAATTTTGGGCTATTAGGTAAATTTTCTATCTTATTACGCATCTAGTATAAATTTTGACATGCTTGAAAACTTGTGAAATAGCTTGGTCCAGGCCCATATGAACTCTCTATTTGTATTTATATTAATGTTCATTGCACGTTATTTGTTGATGTATAAAACAAAAGTTACAAAGTAATTTGTTATCCTACTTATGACAAGTTTTGGCTTTCCAGTTACTACATGAGTGCATACTGGGTAAATTTCAAGTTGCATTATGAAGTGTGAAACCATTATATGTTAGGAAATGCAATTTGTGAATTGATCAGCAAATAGAAGATATCATCACGTCAGATGTATCATTAGAATTAAAAAAAAAATGATAGTTATTATTATAATTACTAATGGGAGCTTGTTCAAACAAGTTAAACTAATATGTGCGCTGATATACAGCAACACGATTAGGCACTAATTAGGCCGCAACGGTTTAAAAAATTAGAACAAAAATGAACTACATGTTTAAACACTAGGCAAAGTCTAAATAGGACGAAAGCAATTTTAATTAAATAAGTCTTTTTACACTTGAACCTCATTTAAGTCAAGAGATTTCGAACGGGTGAAGTATCTGCGCGATTTAATTGACTTAAGTCGAAAGATTTCGAACGAGTGAAGTTCTCGCGCGATTATATTCGATTGGAGTTTCAATTGTCAAATGATAAAGATAATAAATTGAAGTGTAACAAAATCAAGGCAAATGTACATATAATTTCAAAAAGTCGAAATGCATCAATAAAAGCAACTGTGCCTGGCACAGGATTCGAGGGTGCCTAACACCTTCCCGCGAGTCAACCGAGATCCTTACCCGGAACTCTGACGCAGACCATTTACGAGTCATAGGTGTTCTAGGTACACCACTTTGGTGACTTGGCACACCTTTAACTTGTCAAGTGGCGACTCCGAAAATCTCTTAATAATTCGTGTACCTTTGAACACCGTCACAGAGCCTTTTTAAAATTATAAATAAGTAATTTTTCTTTTTAAGTGTAAAAAAGGGTCGTGACACCTAAAAGTGGACTTTTCACGTTGTGTTGGATAAACGAGCTCCAATTGAAACTTCACTGATCCCTATATGCATGTTTGCATGATTATTTATGACTTCTAGCAATTTTGGAAGTGAATTTCAAATTCGTTTCATCGAGTTTCGGCATTTGGAGCAAAAATGGTAGTTTTGGGCATATGGAACCAACCCCTTCATTATGTGCATTTGGAGTTGAAATTGCATTTTGATGGTTCCGATAGATGTATCCCATCATTTATGACTCATGAAAAGTGATCTTGTCGAATTTCGAGATCGCATGAGGCGTTTCAAGCAAAAATTGTGATATTAAAATATTGTTGGTTTGCTGGTGCGAGTAATAGCAATAAGCATGAGTGTTGGGAACCAACTATTTTATTGTATATGTAGCTTATTTCATAAATTTCTTTATATTTCTTTTATTTTTTTACCAAGAAGCCTGTGGGACTTGAATTTGGAGTAAAAAGTTTCTGAGCTTCAATGAAATGATGCTTTATTATATTATGATTATTGATACTCGAATTTGGATCGATCTCATCCATTATAACTTCATATTTATCTTTTTTGGGGATCTTCAATCCTAGCCTAAAATGAAGTATTTTGGATATTTGAAGGGGTAAACAAAGTCCATTTTGGACAAACTTATATGTACGAATTTGTATTCAAATGAGTTGTATGACTACATAATTGAATTTGAGATTCGAAGTGTTGACCAGCAGTTGCCTTTTGATATAACCCGAAAATTGATAAATTTGTATAGATGAACTTCGATTGGGAAACTATTGTACTTTTGGACTCATGGACTTATGGTTAATCGAAACATATTCTGTTCTTATGTTCGGGTATGTGGGCGCAAGGTCGACTTTTTGACATGTTTATCCTAAAGTTATGGAAATTAGTCGAGTAGCTTATATTGATTGCTTACTTATTGCCTTGTATAAAGTGAATTTGGTGATCAAGATTAGTTAATTATGTCGGATCGAGGTAAGTGGTCTTTATCCATTCATTTAGTAGACTAATGACACATGGATATCTATGCATATGTCCTTTACATGTATAGTTTTCGAAATAGGCATACTTAATATAGCAACATGTTCACATTTTATACTTTGTTTTACGGATTTGGCATATATCATTTCCTATAAAGATTGGTTTCAACTTCATCCACTCTACACACGTCTATACACTTACACTTCATACATATTCCGCTCTCTTATATATTAATTAAGTATTCTAGCCTTATCAAGAAAATATGAAACCCCATCTATAAATTTATGCCTCGTCCTGTAACGTTTGGGATAATTCATATTATACATGCAACTACAACTTTCACATTCCATCTATACAAATATTATTAACTGAGATATTTAGAACGATTGAAAAATTTTAAATTATTTTACACTAGAATAGTACTAAACTATGTAGCTAATGTCTCTCTTCTAATTCATCACCTGATCGCACGAGCTAATAATTGGTTAAGTGTTAAAAAGTATTCACAAGCTCAAGTTTGATAAAATTAGCTTATTTTCACAAGTTTTGCATTCGATCACTATAATCGTCACTAGTTTACCAAGTTTTCTATTTTTCAATACTTAACTTGTTTTTTCCCAATTGCACGCATTACTCTAGTTTTCTTTATCAAAGAGCAACAACTATCCAAGCAGCAATAATATTCTGCTACTAATATACAAGAAAATATCGAAGCAATATCCAAGGTTTCCATTTGTTTTTTCTTATATTGTCACTATGTTTTGAGCTCAAGTTTGTTCTTCGCATTAACGACTTTTTCTTCCCTTCTTTTTGTACTCTTTTCAGTTACGGAAAAAGATACATAAACCCCTTTAAAAAAACCTAATTATTTGGTAGTGATCTGAACATGATTGCATGAGTCCAAAAAACTTTAATCAATCTATGGATCTTATTTTTTTAAAAAAAAAAAAAATCACCCAATGAATTAACTAACATTACAATCCTAAAAATTGAGAGTATCTCATTCATATACAATCATGCTATACTTTGATTAGAGAAACGCATTGTCAGCACACAATACTTTTCTCATACCATTTCATCCCAATACTAAATAAAGTCAGTATCAGCACAGATACAAATCTTTGATCCTATTTACCAATTCCCTCTTGACTTTAGAAGTATTTGTTTGTCTTTTCCTTATCAAGTATATTTAACAATTAAAATTAAAAAAAAAAGAACTTATCGCTCTCTGTCGGATTCCATTTACTTCTGCTGGATTCGGTTCTTTGTCGGAAAATAAGTTAACCGAAATTATTTTAAAAATAGAGGTTAGGATTTTCTTTCGTTTTGGGGAAGAAAGATTGTGATTTTTCATTTTCGAAAAGAGAAAACTTACCGATCGTTGGAGAAATGGAGGAAAAAAGTTGTGTAATAGCAGATTTTGTCGGAGAGAAATTGAAAGAGAGAAATAGATAGAGAGAGAAATGGATAAAGAGAGTAAGAGAGCTAGGAAATGATGGAAAAAATGGGTTGAAATGACTAAATTAATGAGTTCTGACGAAAAGTCAGATCTTACCTTGTTTTGCCTAAATGTTTTGATTATATTTTTAAATTATAGGTTCCAAAATTGGCAGCCGTCGGAACACACTCACGCGGTTTTTACTGGAAAGTTTCTGACAGTTGTCCGTCAAAAGATAAAAAAAAAACATAATACATAGATGGCCTCTTCAAGTTGTACCCAATTCCTATATAAATATCTCAATTAACCCAGTGTTCAATTAGACACTTTTAGTCGGCAAAAATGTGTCATATAGACACTAGCACCAAATAGACCTTATGCGTGAGTATCGCTCGCCATTGACGTGGAATGTTACCATAACTAAACAAGAAAAGATAAATATAACTAAAAGTTCAAATTAAATCAAAATATATTTCCCCAAACTTCATCTTCTTTGCTAAACCCCCCCCCCCCCCCAAATCCCTCGCTAGCACCTGCTACCTTTTCCTCTCGCCCTCATCCCCTTTCTTCCTCAATTTCAATCTCCATTTCTCCATGGCCACTATCTGAAAAAACCCATCTTTGAATCCTCTATCTCGTCTCCACTAATAAATCATTAGATCGAAGTAAATCTACCACCAATTCGTTCATAGCCACCACCTAAAAGAACCCAAATTTGGCTACGATTTTAGGCACATCTTGCAATTATTGCCCTTCAACTTCACCTTCTTCATAAAATTATTGTAAGTGAAGTACACAACAAACCGGTACTTCTTTGTAGTTCTCAACAAATTGAATTTCTTGGGCAATGTTAGAAACTTCAATTTTTTTTCTTATGAAATGGAAGGTAAATTTAATGAACTGAAGGAGTATGTAATAAAGCATAGAAATTTAAGAATCAAGGTAATCTGAAGGTTGAAGACTGGTTACAGTGAAATTAATGCGGCGGTCAACGGTGGGTTTGATGGCAGAGGAAGGTAGCGAAGTGGGGCCCACTTAAAAAATCAATTTAATTACTAATTGAGAAGCTATGGTGAAAATCCTCCCGCATATATACTTTGTGAAGGATGAATTAAGAATTCTGGTCATGCATAATGGTTGGCCGAGAATGGGACGGTGGTTGACTAATTTTTTTGTTCTATTTTTTTCATTTAGTAAGAAATAAGTTGGATAAAAGAAAAAATAATATTTGGAGGCCCACACATTCAAATTTGAGAGAAAGTTACGCGGTTTGCCACATCAGACTTAAGTGCTCATATGACACATTTCTGTCGACTAAAGATGTCTAGTTGATCACTGCGTAAGTTGAGGGCTAATTGGCCCTCACTTACTGAGTTCTTTTGACTCATATGCTTTTTTTGTTCTTTCGTGTCGTTTTGTGTTCGGAGGATTTGATGCCGAGTACTAGCGAGCATCGTGGTAGGCAGAGTTACTTATCTTTGAATCCAGCGGTGTGTTAGGATTTTTTGCCCTAAATTTCTAATCTATCATAACTCTGTTTCTTGAAGGAATAGAATTCTAAAAGGATTAAAGCTCCTCCATTGGTCTTATCTTCTTCTTGGAGAATAAGTTTTGATAATTTATATGAGGATCTCTCTTCTCAAAATAACAACTCCAACAATGTAGTCTTTTAATTTGAGAGTAATGATTAGGGGTGACTTTATGTTTTAATTTTATTTTCTATAAATAACAGTTTTTAATCCCCTCCCTACGTAGGTCAATTCATGACCAAACCAGTTTCAATATAAAAGTCTTTTTTAATATCTTTAATGGCAGATTATTGTCATTCATGTTTGTTGTGTTAGCTCCTACATGCACCATGTTATTTCAATCCCAACGAGTGGCATGAGAGCCAATAGTTCAACCAATGGTTCGATGAGCCAGATTGACGAGGTTGAAGACAGGTTCAAGGCGAGTTCAATTCTAGCTACAACCAATTGACAATAGTGAAGTTTATATCCAAGAAATTTGACTATGATGCTACATGTGGAGAAAATTTTAACCAAACTTTCAAAAATATTGTTGCTACAACTTCAAAAATAAAAACCTCTTTTAACCCATGTTTAGGCCATATTTAACCAATGTCAGTTTTAGCCCATACCTTTTTACACTTGGGCTCCTTTTAACCATTCTTAGGCTACTTTCAACCAACATTATTTTTTAACCAGACACTTTTAAAACATTGCAAGCAGTAGTCATACATTGAAATATGTGAAGAAGGCAGATCAAGATTATTTTATTAGAAAATTCAGGCCAAGGAGAGAATTTTTAGGATTTTTTGCCCTGAATTTCTAGTCTATCAGGACTCTGTTTCTTGAAGGAATAGAATTCTAAAAGAACTAAAGCATCTCCATAGGTCTTATCCTTTTCTTGGAGGAAAAAATTATGACTTCTATAAATTGAGGTCTGTCTTCTCAAAACAACAACCCCAACAATGTAGTCTTTTAATTTGAGAGCAATGATTAGGGGGAAAACACTAGTAGTTTTTAATTTCCTCCCTATGTAGGTCAATTCATGACCAAATTAGTTTCAATATAAAAGCCTTTTAAAATATCCTTTAATGTCAGATTATTGTCATTCATATTTGATGTATTAGCTTCCACATGCACCATGTTGTTTCGATCGCAATACGGTGAGCCACCATTTTGTCATGTGGTGTCCTCCTTCCTTGTTTTAATATTTGTACTAATTATTGTATTTCCTTCTATGCGAATATGTATTATCTTTATTTGGCTCATTAAATGTTCATGATTCATGGAAGGATTTGGAACATGATTATAAAGTTCCTAAGTTTTATGTTGGTTTATATATAATTATTCTGTCGTTCTTTTTTATATTTCTAGTGATTTCATATGCAATTTAAGTGACAACGCTAAACACATACCTCTTAAAGAGATATGAAATGGTCATCACAATATATTTTATAACTCAACTATGGGTTGGAGACGAATCCTACATGGAACAATATATGTGTGACTAGAATAGTGGAGGCATCCACCAACTAAACTAAATCAAACGCGTTTTGATTTTTTTTTTTTTATAAAATTTAATAAATACTTAAATGAAAACTAAACTAGAAAGCGATAAAAATGATCAATGACATTAATGAAGATAGAATAATTTTGGAATCTAGAGAATCAATTAATATCAAGCTTAATCTAAAAAAAAACCAACAAACTCTCACAAATTAATCAGGAGCTATAGTTATTAGCCATGAAAATCAATTACCCGTTATTGTTTTCCAACAACTAATAGATTATTGATTACTAGCTAATAATTATTTTCTAATTAATTAGTGAGTCTATCTTAGTTTATTATCCCTAATAAATCAAGAATTATTAAACATCTTTCAATTAGGCTACAAGCTTGAGGATTATCCCTAACCTCAATCAATAAACTATGGTTAATCAATCTCTTGTATTAATCTAGAATCTTGTTAATTAATTAAATACTCACCTTAACGTCCTTTCCCAAGTTTCATCAGGACTAACGGGGTGGTCCTAGGGTTAGCTATTCCCTTTGGACACCAATGAAGCACACGATTATTTAAATAAAACAAAACTCATTTATAAAAAGTGAGAAATTAAATTAATATGAAACAACAAAATATGATTCAAAATCCTAGTATTGTAATATCCCTACTAAAAATGTCCAATAAATTTACACCAAATCATCCAACTAAATCAATATACTCCCTCCGTTTATTTTTATTTGTCCAATTTCTTCAAAGTCAAATTCTATTTTTACTTATCTTTTTAGCAATTCAACAGAGAATTAACCATATTCTTCTTATTTCCCCTTGTTATTAAAGACCTAGTAATTTTCAAATCACTTTTCAATTAATAGAATTAAGTATCATTAATAAGGATATATTAGTCAAGTTGATTAGTAAAAAGCTGAAAGTAGATAAGTAAAAATAGACGGAGGGAATATAACATGAAACTAAAGATTGAAGAAGTAAAGGTAAGAAATTGCTCAAGTTTGGTCTTCTCTCTTCAATCCCAAGGTGTAGATATTGGTTCTTATTCCCCAAGCATATTATGATAAAATAATGTTTCACATGTAGACGTGGTGACAAGAAAACAAGTAAGACTTTTAACAGGACAATCTTCATACTTAAAATTATCCTTAATTATCTTGATCTTGATGATGGAAGATATGTGGGATATGATCCTGATGATGGAAGATATGTGGGATATGTGGGTATAAGAGAACTTTAGTACCTTAATTCAGAACTCTTAAAATCTTCGACTACAGTGTCAGGTATCGTTGATGACATAGCAAGTACAGTGGATTGTACAAGAGATTCACTCCACATCAGAGCGGCTTTTAAGGGTAGGGTGGGTGGTATCTTACGATATTATTATAATGAAGAACTAGTTGATGGTGTGAAAAAGGCGGAAACAAGTGGTGTGAGTATTCCTGAATATGGATATATGTTAAGACATAGAGTCAATTAGCTCATATACTTTATTCATACTTGTGGTTGAAAAAAACACCATTTTTAGAAGATTGTGTCACCAAAAATTGTATGATATGTTTTGGTGCATACTCATCACGGGCAAAGGGCAACTGGATGTGGCTACTCGGTCTTTTACCAGAAAACTAACCGAGAAACTGAAATTGCCCGTGTTCATCCTTACTGACTGTGATATAGATGGTATGCACATCCTTGCTACCTATGTGTGGGGATCACGAAATATGTCATATAATTTTATTAGGACACGAACAATCGAATAACTAAGATCATTAAGATAAAATGCACAATCTAACACAATAGATCAATATTTAAGTGAATATAGACCCATAATTGAAAAAAATATCGAGGGGTGTCAAAATTAACGCATAAAAACTTGACCCGCCCAAGTTTGGACGGGCATATTGGCTTAGCCTATTTTGACCCGCCCAATTTAACCCATTTGAATGGTTAAATTTTGATGCGTAGCAATTTTTGGACGGACTCAACGAATTTTATCCACCGTTTTAAAATTAACTGAGAAATAGCCAAAAATTTGCGCGCGCGGACACTTACGCTCCATTAGCATTGATAAACATCCCAGACTAGTCTCGGTATTTTATACTGGGACTTTGAACTAATATGTTCAAAGGTCCCATTAGTTTATACTGGATTAAAGCTTTATATATAAATCATAACAAAATAATAGGACCTTAAAATATCATGTTCAAATGTCCCATTATTTTATACTGGACTGAAGCTTTATATATAAAGTCCCATAACAAAATAATGTGACTTGAACTATCATGTTCAAAAGTCCCATTATTTTATAATGGATTGAAGCTTTATATATCAAGTCCCATAATAAAATACTGGGACTTGTTCGGATGTAGTTATTTCTCAGCGAATTTATATTTGACGGCTACGGATCAATTAGCGCGCGCCAAAAAGGCCCCTATGCGAATTTTTTACATTTGAATGGTGGGTTGATTTGGGTCAAAAATTGACCCGCAAGAAAAATTGTCAAAATATTTATAAAAAAACTTTTTTTGTTTGATATATCAAATATAGATATAATGAAGAGAAAAAAATATATTGTTAATTTTTTTGGATAATTAGACAAATTTTTAAAATAAAAATATATAAAATAAAGTTTGATAAGTGTTGGACGGGTTTGTGTTTTGATTCGTTGTTTAGCCAATTTTGACCCAATTCATCTCAACCCATATAATATTTGGACGGGTTAATCATTCAACCCATTTTGATCCGGCCCATTTCAACCCAACCCGCCATTTGACCCTGAGCATATAACAATCACATCAAGTTCTCATGATCGAAACCCAAGAAGAGACCTATAAGTCTTCACAGAAAGTCCTATCTTTTTGGAAAAGTCAGTGCCTCTCGTTGAATTAATTTGTTATATAACTGCATTCACTGTGAAATCTTTTTAGACATATTATCTATTTACAAATTTGTGATCGTATTTTACCTCTTAAGTCATGAAAAAAAGAAGCACTCGATTTCAATTAAAATATAAACAATTTTTAAGTCTTATTAATCAGATGCACTTTGGGTGTTAATGAAACAATGAGAAAAATCGAAAGGACCAAAATTTTTCAAAGCAACTTATAATGTAAAAAAAATGCCGATTACAAAAAAACCCTCGTAGAAAATAGAATACTACATTTCTTGAATTTTCTCTTTTTATATAACTAAGGGACGTGGCAAGAAGGAGATCTTCAATAGTTTGAGTTCGAACATATAATAAAGGAATAAAGATATCTCGAGTCTAGAATAGAGCGATACAGATATAAGCGATATGAATTTAAATTAGTCAGTGATTTTGAAAAAAAATAGAAAAAATCTCTTTTTTCCTCCTCCCTCCCCACTTGTTCCAAAGTAGGTGGTCTATCATACTCCATCAGTTTTAATTTATGTGAATTTGTTTGATTTGACATAAAATTTGATAAAGAAATGAATGTTTTTTAAATTTGTAGTCTAAAATAAGTAATTACGTAGTATTTATGTGACTGTAAATTATCTTATTAAGGGTATACTAATAAATTTAAAGTTAATTTTTTTTTAAATGACTAAAATAAATACTCCATCCGTTTCAAAAAGGATGAACCTATTACGTCAAACAAGATTATGTTTGACCACATGTCTTACAAATATTTTCTAACTATTTTGAATTGTTAACTATTGTGACTTATAGTATTTTTCATATAGTTTCTAAATATGTAAATTTTATTTCAAAAAATTTAAAAATTTAATGTGCAAATTCCCAGTCAAAATTAGTCAATTTGACCCTCGTACTCCGCAAAGGTTCATCCTTTTTGAAACAGAGGGAGCAGTAGGTTTAGGTAAAATCGAATTTGGACCTCACCCTATTCATATAAGCTACTCTGCAATCTGCATCACCCAAATCAACCTCATACTCCACGTGTATGATCCAAATCAGAAAAAGTTGGGAAACAAACAAAGAAAAACAACATTGATAGCTTTTACAGTTAGCTGAACCAAAGGCTGAAACTCCAACTTCTAGCAGTCCCTCGATTCCTCCGCCCAAATCAAAAAACCCACACCTTTATTTGTTTGACTTATATTAAAGCCTTTATTTGGTCTCTCACCATTTAATACCCTTTTTCGTGTTCTGTAAAATGGGCTTCATCTGAATTTACTACTACTTCTTTCAGAAACCTGAATTCTTGGTTTCTTCAAAGGTATGTTTTTTTCTTTCTTTCCTCACATTCTTTTGTCATTTTTCTGAATCTTGAAAATGGGTTTAATCTAGCTATACTTGTTGGGTTTGAGAATCTTTGTGTCCAGTATGGTACATTGGGCAATTTATAGAAAATAAGTACAATGAGCTATGGCGGCTGCTTTCTGTTTTTAGTTATAACTAAGGTGCCCGAGCCAGCTTGCGCGCACTGTACCTGTTACCTCCCAACAGCACATGTACCCTGGTAATTCTGTCCACCAAGTCTTTGGACAGACGAGAAGAAATCACCTAGTATTTTTATGTTTTGTATTTTTGCTTAATATTTTGCTAATGCAATAGCTAAAGATTTGATTATTCCCACATGCATTGATTCAATTGCTTCTTGAAGCAGCCAGGACTGAGAAGTGATTTCTTTATCAACAGCTTGTTGATTATTTGAACTTCATTTTACAGTTCTGTTGTTACAAGTTGTCTATATATATAGGTTGCAAAAATTGGGTCTTTAGATTCTTTACTCTTTGGAACATAACTTACTTTGATTGTCCTTTACATTAACAGATCATCACATCCCAACCATTAGGTAGTTTTGTATAAATTTGTGCAGAGTGATTGGTATCATGTCTATTGGATGTGGATATCTGTTAAAGAATCTAAAAGGAATATCTTTAAAAGAATCTAAAAGGATTTTTTTTCTTTATTTTTGTTCTGTTTTATATTTTATCTAATCTTTGCTGTGTGCCGATTTCACTATAGAAGACAAGAATTGGAAAAGAGGAGTAGAACAGTAGAGCATGATTAAGTATCTTAAACTGTAGAATTGCAACTATTCTTGTTCTTTCTTATTCTTTGATGCAGGGTGGAATGACTTCAGGTCTGCAGTATATTTACTGTCAATTAATCAATTGACTCTAGCTCAACCCCCCAAACTAGTTGGGGTCGGCGGACGAGTCTTCTGTGTCTGTTTTGCTTTATTCTGCCCATTCTTATCACTAAATCATCATACAAATCTAGCTACAATAGAAAACTCCTTAACCTGTACATTGTAACTTCAACTAAAAAATCTCTAAATTTCATTCTTATTCCTGCACTGGCATACTATTCTAGCTAGACTAAAAAACTCCAGGAAAATACAGAACCTGACGTAAGTGTAACAACAACAACTAAGCCGTAATTCTGTCTAGTTGGTATTACTTACATGGATGCTTTGCTTCCATCGCTCCATTATGTTTTCTTCTTAGCTTAGTCTGTCTTGATTTCAGGTATTGTTGGATTTTTTCAGAAAAATTTTCTATGTGTGTTTTTAAGGTCTAATCTCATTTTAAGCACCTACAATCATTATAGCTTTGCTCCGATCTTCCATTGACTATAGTGCGTTTGGAGGTCTACATAGGACATGACCAAATCATTCCAACCTTTCATTTTATCACCATGTGCTAGGTGCACCCTGTGTTAGATTTAATAATTTGTAATCTTGTCCAATTTTGTATGGCCACACATACATTAAACATCGCATTATCGAGATACTTATCTTGTGGATATGTTGGGCCCCACATTCATTCTTTTATTTTCTTGATAGAGTTCACTCTCATTTAAGTAACATTTATTCCTAGTCTCACGTTGTGTCTACAGTCTAGTTTCTAATTAAGCTACTTTGTTTTGATCGTGGTTTTAATATTTTTTCACTCGCAAAATTAAGCTTATTAAACCTTCTGTGTGTTCTCTCTGAAACAGTATATTATTTGCTTTTGTCAGGGTAAATAGATGGGGCCTTATATTGCTGGTGTACTTGTTCCTCTTGTAGTAACTATTCTCCTTCAGAATAGAAGAAGTCGGAAAAAGCGAGGCTTACCTGCTGATGTTGGTGGTGAACCTGGCTATGCTATCCGAAACCATCGGTTTAATGCCCCAGTGGAAACAGCATGGGAAGGAATCGCAACCCTGGCAGAGCTTTTTGAGTATTCATGCAAGAAGCACAGTCACAAGAAGTTACTGGGCAGTCGGAAACTTCTTTCCAGAGAGATGGAAGTATCTGCAGATGGAAGGTCATTTGAGAAAGTTCACCTGGGTGATTATGAATGGTTGAGTTATGGCCAAACATTTGAGATTGTGTGCAATTTTTCGTCTGGTTTGGCACAACTTGGGCACAAAAGAGAAGAACGTGTGGCCATCTTTGCTGATACGCGAGAAGAATGGTTAATTGCATTGCAGGTGCATACCTTTTCTGTTCAACAGGAGCAAAAAGTTTCTGTTCCTTCACCCCGTACCTTACTGGAAACTGAATATCCAGTTCTGTGTTTGCACTGATAACCACGACATTGTACATTTCATTTGTAGATTTGAGATACTCCAATAGACAGTATTATTCATAAGTTTATAAATGGCTAAGATTCTAGTACACCCAATCCATGCTGTTTTTCATTGCTGATATGATGACAATGACATAACATTGAGTCGCTTTTTCTGCACCAGAGTTGCTTCAGACGGAATGTGACAGTGGTTACTATTTACGCATCGCTTGGTGAAGAGGCCCTCTGCTACTCACTAAATCAGGTGTAAACTCTCTTCCTCTTATCTCTCATCGTCTCCCTCTCTCCCTTTTTCAGTCAGAAACCAGAACATGCATGGATAACATGTTCAAGACTATTGTTTCATGCATAACAAAGAGATGATAGAAATAAGATCCATGAAAATAATTTGCAGTGTTCAAGACTATATATTACTACTTTGGAGAACAACAACAACTTGCAAAATGTGATCCCACAAGTGGAGAAATATCAATTATTTTAGAAAGATCATGTTCACTTATTTTTGACTTCGAAGTCAGTTCAGATGTGACCTTACTGTCATGTTAACTCCTCCTTATGAGTCAAAACTGTTGTCACGTCTGACTTGTCTTTTCCTCTTTCTTCAATGTCCAAGGATTATTCATAATCTCCATTTTCAAGTGGTATTGGCCACTTTAGAACGTGAAGCAGTTTGAATGAAATATATTACTTTCATAACACCTGATAGGTTAGAATCCATTCGTACTATTACTTTAGCTGGAGTTTATTTTCTGACACACTGTAAGCCTTAAAGGATAGGAAGATACTGAAGTACCCACGAAAGGGTGCTGTGGAAAAAATGAAATGATAAATGTTGTACCCTGACTATGAAGTCGCTAGTTTGGAGGTGCAAACTGATAATCCCTTGCAGAGCCCCACATCGGTGCTGTTCTCTTCGAATCTACTAGAGGGAGTCATAATCTCTTACATTGAAGCTCTAGCATGCCTCTGGCTGAAATTAGAAGAGGATGACATTGTAATATTACATCTGAATTCTGACTCATCCATACAAGACCTAGATATTGGAGAACTTGAGAATTGAAAGGTTGCCTACGTTAATACTTTTGGTTTAAATGCAATTCTTTATATTATTGGTATGCTGGAAAATAATATGATCTTTTTATTCCTTACACTTGATTTCTGTTTTCATGTACTCTTCAAATGCTCTTTTCTGTTTTTACAAGTATTATATCTGCTAAATTGCTCGCTGGCAACTAATCTTCTTCTCCAGACAGAGGTTACTACTGTCATTTGTGGGCAAAAGGAGCTAAAGAAACTTATAGACATTAGTGGACAACTTGAAACTGTCAAACGTGTGATATGCATGGACAATGACATTCCATCAAGTGCCATGGTTGCTGTAGGGAGCAACTGGACATTAACTGCCTTTTCTGATGTGGAAAAGCTTGGCCGAGAAAACCCTGTTGACCCAGATTTACCTCTTGCAGCTGATATTGCAGTGATCATGTATACCAGCGGAAGTACCGGTCTGCCCAAGGTTAATTTCACACTTACATTCTTCTGCTTGAAATTGGTTATAGTAGTCTGCCCGTGAAGGTCAAGAAATGCTCTAGGAAGAAGAATTACAGTTAATCGCAAAACCACTAAAATTTTATCTAATGCAGGGTGTGATGATGACACACAGGAATGTTCTAGCTACAGCTTCTGCTGTTTTGACAATTGTACCTGGTCTTGGAAGCAAGGATGTTTACTTAGCTTACCTACCGCTTGCTCATATTCTTGAACTTGCAGCAGAGGTGATGTACTATGCTTGACCAAATGTGTGGGTGTATCATTTATTCATGTAGTTATCTTGTATCTACTAAATTCCTGCGAGCCCTTAAAAATTGTGATTTTCTGCAGACCATAGTACCTGGGATTGGTGGTTCTATAGGATATGGTTCTCCTTTGACTCTTACTGACACTTCAAATAAGATAAAGAAAGGAACTAAAGGAGACGCCTCTGTGTTAAGGCCAACAGTGATGGCAGCTGTCCCAGCAATTCTTGATCGTGTTCGAGATGGTGTGCGTAAAAAGGTATAACTGAACATTCAAAAGATACATTTTCTTAGTTCTTTTAGTTTGCTTATGTGTACGGTGTACCTATTACATTCTGTTGATATGTTAAGCTAACATTGGTAAAACTCAGGTAGATGCTACAGGCGGATTATCAAAAAAGCTGTTTGATTTGGCATATTCTCGTAGACAGTCTGCAATTAATGGTAATTGGCTTGGAGCTTGGGGCTTAGAAAGGCATCTCTGGGACCTTTTAGTGTTTAAGAAGGTTCGAGCAATTCTGGGCGGCCGTATCCGTTTTATCCTGTCAGGAGGAGCTCCTCTCTCTGGGGATACTCAGAGATTTATCAACATATGCCTTGGGTGAGTGACCCCGAAAACACATTCCCACATAAAGGATCTGAAAACCTAATGCTCACTCTTCTCATTGTAACAATTTTGACCTCTTACAGAAAATGATCATCTAAAGCGTTCAAAAGTTTGATGCCACTAATATATAATAAAGTTCTAACTGATCTCTACCATGATTCATAAGCCATTGAGATATAGACTAAAGTGTTCTTGATATCCCCATTGTTTAACAATTTTACTGCTTCCTCATATTAGATTGGCAGCAAGTGTTCTTTTCTCAACTTTAACACTGCCTGTTCCTTACAGTCTCCAGGTTGATCTGGCTGCACATGATATTGATACCTATTTCAACATTCTAACAAACTGACACAGTTTCACCACTTTGCACCTTTTACTAATTTGCTGATCCACCTGTCTATAGACAACGTACCCAATATTTGGGTAGTTTTTGTGGCAGTCATAGGTACTCGTGTTCCTATCCTAGAAAGTTTTATTCTTCTCCTTAGGTTTTAGTCGTCACTAACTGCTCTATTGTGAAGTGTCCAACGAATAACTATTGCTACAGTCGGGGTTTGGATCTTCCTCTCAAGTTCTAGTTGCCACTAACTGTTTTATCTGAAGTGTCCAATTTAAAGAAATTCAACCTGAAAATTGTTCATGTGTCTATCTGCTGTTTCTGCTTATGTAAATCTAGTAGCTGATAACTTGAACATATTTATCTGCCTGTCTGCTGGATGTTAGGAAGAAAATCCGAGTAAACCTAATCTTTAGGCTATTAGTCAGACAAATTCTTTCTTCTTTTTTTCCCCACCATGTGTTCTCATTAATAACTAGCATCGTCAATTACTCAGAGTGATGAAATTTTATGTTAATTTTAGAAAGTATGATGCTTTCATTAAGGAATCCACTTCCTTCAAAATAGACATTTTCCTTTGTGCGTTAGATTGATAGCCTACTAAATTATTGTCAACAACAACAGTGCCAGATAATATGAAGCTTTACATTGTAAGAAGCAATCTTCGCTTCTTGCTGGCATCTTCTTTTTGCAGACTTCTTACATCTTGCTTGGTTTATTTTTCTTAGTGCTCCAATAGGCCAAGGTTATGGTCTTACTGAGACCTGTGCTGGTGGGACATTTAGTGATTATGATGATACTTCTGTTGGACGTGTCGGCCCCCCTCTTCCTTGCTCGTACATCAAGGTAAAGTAGAATAAGCAGATTCAAAGCTTCACATAGCTCCCCATATCCCACATCCCTCCCCATATCACACTATAGTTATTGACTTCATTCATCTACTTTCGCATAGCCCACCTTCTGGTCAAGAATTATGCATTTCAATTTCTTAGATGGCATTGTAATAATCTAATTTCTTACATCTCTCGCATTTATTCATTAAATCATGTGGTTTGAATTTATCTTTTATGATGCTGTTGTTCCTGTGCCTTGTATGATTAAGTTTCAGATTGTGTCATGGTAAGTTGACGAGTTTTAGATCATGATTCATTAGTTACCTCCAACACAACATTTGTACTTGAAATTCCTGTTCTATTTTACCCCTTTACTATATTTTGATCTTCTTGCTTTACGAACCTTTTTGCAAGTCCCTGAGAAATTCTAACAGCTCTATAATAGCCTCTTTATCAATCTTTTCAGCTTTCACCAGATAATACTCTTAATTTTAATGTAGTACTTTCATATGTAGTTGATAGATTGGGCTGAGGGTGGATACCTAACCAGTGATTCCCCAATGCCTCGAGGTGAAATTGTTATTGGTGGAGCAAATGTTACCGTAGGATACTTCAAAAATGAGGAGAAGACGAAAGAAGTGTACAAGGTACTACTTATTGTCTAAATTGGTTGCTCTGAGTGTATTTATGGTAGAAGTATGACTGTTGGAGTACTAAATCGTAATGGTTTTTTTGGCTCTATTAAAGGTTGACGAGAACGGAATGAGATGGTTCTACACAGGTGACATAGGGCAATTTCATGCAGACGGTTGTCTTGAGATAATTGACCGTAAAAAGGACATTGTTAAACTTCAGCACGGAGAATATGTTTCCTTGGGGAAGGTGCGATCCAGTATTCTATTTGTTATTTATGGTAGTATACGGAATACATGTACATTATTAATTCTCCTGGTTTCACAGTCCCAACATCCCACTTCTTTACATTTACTGATTTGGGAGTTGATATGTCATATGCAGGTCGAGGCTGCTCTTATTGTCAGTCCCTACGTAGACAATATAATGTTGCATGCCGATCCTTTCCATAGTTATTGTGTAGCTATAGTGGTAGCTGCTCAGGCTGCTGTGGAAGACTGGGCTAGGAAGAGCGGTATTAACTTTGGCGATTTTCCAGAGTTATGTCAGATGGAAGTAACTGTCAAAGAAGTGTATGCTTCCCTAGTGAAGGTACTTTTATCTGACATATGAACTGTTACATCACTTTTTATCATTTGTAAAGAAGATAGCTCCTATTTTCCACTCCTTTCCCCACCCCCTCCAATCAAGAGTAACCTTAGTGAGTTACTGGACAAGGTGGTCTGCGTATGTGTAACATTCATTTGTATTGGTATGAGTTAAATCCTTGGTCAGTTGGACTGTGTGTACTCATTATTTTCTCAATATTTTTCGTATGAAAATACATTTTATCGATCGTGTTCTTAATTAATTGGATTTTCTATTCTGGACTATCTTGTACAGGCAGCGAAGGCTGCTCGTCTGCAAAAATTTGAGATACCCGCGAAGATCAAGCTGCTTTCAGAAGCATGGACTCCAGAATCTGGCCTTGTCACTGCAGCTTTGAAGCTCAAGAGGGATGTTGTTAAGAAGGCCTTCTCAGATGAACTAGCTCAATTATACTCCTCATGATTTGATTATACAGAGAATGCAACTCCTTCCTTTTTCGTTCTTTTTACCAAAACCCCTTTTTGTTTTTGTAGAAAAGAAAAATCAAGATTCTTCAATAAATTTTTGTAAACTATAGCTGTTTCTTAGATGTGCTTTTATTTTTATTTATTTATGTCCTTTTTCGTTCTAAGTATCCTTTTCAGCAAATGCTCCATCAGTTTATTGTGGAAAATAGAAGGTTCGGGGCTTTGTTTTGGTGCTCTTTGAAGCCTCACGTGTTGGATAAATTCATAAACTACAATGACAGAAAAATACTGTATTACCTTATCGACGCTGGATGCATCAAAGTTGGTTAATTTTACTGTGAGTCTGTGAGAAAAATAAGACGTGATTGTTGTAACTTCTGCTGAGGAAAGTCGCAAACTGAGATGGGTTAAGCAATCATTGTTCCTTGACCATGAACTTTTTTTTTTTTAATTCTTCAAATATCTTAAGTTCACATTACCAATTAAACCATTGGAGAATAAAAACCTTTAACGAATACTTGATTTATTCTAAACTTTTATCTATCAGACATAGATGTTAGCACAATGTGAATGAAATCTCAAGTTTCATTTACTAAAGAATGTGCTGTGCGCATGGACATAGCCATGTCCCTGCGTAGATGATTGACCTGATTAATCTTCTACTTTACGTTAATATGCAAGCATGTATTATGTAAGATTCCTATATTTTTATGAAGTCTAGAAAGAAGTGAATTCAAAAGGAAGCGAAATATTCATTACTATAAAACTAACACATGTTAATGTAGCTAAGTGTGAAATCTAGAAAATATTTAATTTAAGAAGCTCTTAATATTGACTCGAACAATTTGGAAATTCAACGTGGTCGCTAAACTTGCAAAAAAGGAAGTGCTCCTAAATTTTATTATTATGCAAAATAAATAGGACGCATATTCCTAATTCATCCCTGGCACTTGGCTCATTCACCAAAATGCCAAACACGAAGCGGTAAACCAGCCATGCAACGACCATTGCCACGCGTGGCAAATCCCACCAGCTGTACCAACAACAGCGACACAGTCATAGTTCGGATATTCCAAGAAGGAAATAGTCACCTAAACTATTTAAAACACGCTATTTTTTTTTTCCTTTTTTTTGTCAAAGTATCAACTAGATCACTTTGCTAAGATTCTAAAACTTGTTTCTTAAGGATTCAAAGGTGTTCCAAAATTCAGAACCTCTTAAGTTTCCTCAACATATTCATCCAATATATAGTATCCCAAAAAAGTCTCTATATATATAAATACGAAGTGAAAGTAATGCAGAAAAGCCAAATCATTTGTTCAATTTTCTTGGTTTGCTTCTTTGTATCAGCTACCATAACAATGGCGGATTCACAACCCTCTACAGAAGCAAAAGTATATATAGTTCATACTGAGCAACCTGAAGATCAAGAACCTGAGGAGTTCCATATTAAGACCTTAGCTTCTGTTCTTGGCAGGTTCATTTTTATTTCTCCTCTTTTATATTTCATTTATCCTTTTATTGAATACTAGAGCTTTTCTGTTATCATTTGATTGATCCCTTGTAATTTTTGTTTGGGTCAAGGCCTGGGAATATATTTATGATAATCATACTATTATAATCATGCACCAGGCTGCTCTCTTGCTATAGTACTTTATGCTATTATAATCACCTTTCTTCATTGGTGGTTGCTATTTTTTTTTTTTTTTTTTTTGGGGTGGAAACCGGTACGTTTCTCGCAGTCTAGTAGGGACAACAATATGATCTTAAGTTGCATGCAAAAGCCATACTTTGAGTTCAAAGTTGGACCAAGAGCCGTTGTTCATTCTTGTTAACTGTATCACAAGATAGCATTTCTTCTTTTCGTGATACTTCAACTTTTGGGATGTTTTAAGGGGAACAAAGGAGATGGATACAAGCCTTTTCTTGTTAATCTTATTCAGAGATTGCATTTTATTGTTCTGTTGCTTCAATCCTTGGCATATATAGGGGAGGAGAAGAGATTGGCCTAATGCACTTGTTTTCTGTTATGATGATTCAAGTAAAACAGCTTTATTAAAAAGTTGAAAAGAGAAAAGGTTTTATCTTTGGATGATAAAATTCTGCTAAAAAGCTGATATATGATGTGAGTTTATATATGAACATCAAAATCCAGCTCTATAGCTGCATGTTGTAAAGAGAGACGGATTCATGATTTTATGTTTGTGGACAATTACACTTCTTGGTTACTGGGTTCTGAATAGGTCATTTACACGAGTTAAGTGAATTTTTTAACACGAATAGAGAGGTTGCACCAAAGTTATGGGGTTCCGTCCCGTAACTGGGCTTCTACATTCACCCCTAGTGGTACATCGAATGAGGGTGGCTGGCATTTGCACGTTATTTAGGCATGTTAAACAAGTCTCTGTTCTCGTGATGTTTATTTTGAGTGTTTGAACAAGGATTTATTGGCCAAACTTATATTTGGTCATTGCGCACGATAAACAAAAGTCTAAGCTAGTGAGTGGTAAATATTCTGGACTTGATCATATACTTTGGAGTTCCAAGAGTTGAAAAGAGTAGGATCTTGATTCTTTTATAGGATGCCACGTTGGACAGAAACCGTACTCATAGTTTCAAATTGGATGCTTTCTAGGCTTCTAGCATAAACTCATAGTTTTTCTTTTTTCTTACTCTGATTCTTCAAGCAGGGGAGTGGGGAAGTTAAGATTAGGGGAATTAGCATAGTTTGAAGAGTTGAAAGGTGAACAATTCCGATGCTTGTGGTGTTTAGGGGATAGAGAGGTACTATCCTAGTTGAAAGAGAAGAATTTTGATCGGTCCTAAGATTTAGATTTCTTTAAAAGCTTATACATGATATGAACAGCAAAATACAGCTCTCTGATTCCCAAGAAGAACTTGCATTGAGACCTGTGGTTGATCAATCTTACAAACTTTTTGCACGTGTCAATGGGAATGTTGAGTTCTCATCCAAATTTATGATGTTTATTTGAGATTTGTGAAGAAGGATTCTCGAAACTTAGTCTATCGATTTTTGGACGAGACTCGGATTCATTCATCGGTGTATGATAAAGGAAATTTGAAGCTATTTTTTGTGTAATTTTTTCTGGACCTAAAGGCTTTGAAGTTCCAAGTACGAATCACATATAGTTGTGTCTATTCTTGTATAATGACACTTTAACGTACTCACTCTTTTGATAAGTTGTCCTGTACCCCACCCCCAGGAAAAAAAAGGGTTAGCCTGTAAAGCATGATACCGTTGAAAACAGTAGTTTTTTAGTATTACTATCAAATTTCCTGTATCTAGATAGGGGAATTTTGTCCATTGTAAGTTGCAAAGAGATTAAAATGAGTGCTCAACTTTGCCAAAATTTTAATGAGAACTGGATGAAGTAAATATATGTCAATTATATTGGTTGAGGGACTCTGATTAGCTGATCATTAGTTGCTGAGCTTCCAGATGAGCTGTCTCCCCCTCCTACCCCCCCCCCCCCCCCTTCTCTCCTTTCGTGTTTCCAGCTTGCTTTTTCTTAATGGAATAGACACGTATCACTTATCATATATACATAAGTTTGAAATATATTTTCTAATGTCTGAGCTCTTATGGTGTGATATAGTGAGGATGCTGCAAAGGAGGCTTTGATTTACAGTTACAAGCACGCAGCTAGTGGGTTCTCTGCAAAGCTAACTCCTGAGCAGGTTTCTGAACTTTCGAGTAAGTTTATGTGTCTTCCTGTTTAACTAATCCTTTTCCCCCTTGCTTTTACAACTATGCTAGCCTATCACACTTATTGAAATCAGTTGTGGTTATGGACTTGGTTATGCAGTTGTGGTTAATCTCTTTGCCAAGCTAAGATTACGGACTCGATTAAATTGTCATTTGTGGCTTGGAGGACCTTCATCTGCCTTTGGTAGTAATACGGATGCAGATAACTTAATGACATTTATCTGACAGTTATTATGTTCTCATACTCACTAAAGCATCTTATGTTAAGCTATATAGATGTATGCATTCCGAATACCTTTAGTAAGTTAACGGCCAAGTGCCCTCTTGTTTTAGATTCTTTCCAGAGATATATATTCATTGATTCAAATCTGGGTGTTCCTGAAGTTCATAGTGGAAGACACTTGGCGTAGTAGTAATTAAAATCGTCCAGTATGACGGTTTCGATTACGATGGTTAATATTCCATCAATATGTCCTAATGTTTTAGCTTGCTTATCGCATAATCTGATCATATAGTATATTTCATCTACTTCTAAGGATTTTCTTGCACACAGTCAGCAGCATATATGTACATTTTCCTAAGCTTTATAGCAACTAAGTTCTCGCTCTTTTTGCAGAAAAACCTGAAGTCTTGCAAATTGTCCCAAGCCAAACACTACAACTACATGGAATAGAGCGTATGTGAGAGATCCCCAGTTAAACCATCACCAAATCAGTCTGTCTGGATGTGTGTACAGACTTTTGATCTATGTTTTAACAGGATATTGATACTAAAATAAATAGCATTAGACTATGCATACAGTTAGGGAAGTTGTACCAAATGGAAACTTGGTGATATTACAAGTGCTTGAATAAATCCAATAAGTTATTGTACTTTGTCAACAGGGAGATATACCGATAACATGTGCTAGTTCCAGCTTTTAACTAGATGTATCCCCACCTTTCAGAAAGGTCTACAGTGCATGGTGATTCATCGGTGCACTTTCACAGCAATTGTGGTCTCTCATTTCCTAATTTCAAATGGTTTTTATGTCATACTGCTAAATGATCCGCGTCCAGTGGATTCTTGTTCCTTTCATCTCCTTGTCAGCCACTTCTCATAATGCTGGATAAGGTTCTATTTCAAAATTGATGGTTTTATGACTACGTTTCAGTTCTTGAACCTTTGCCTGCTATCCAAAACAAGCAACAAATACTAGTAGAAGCTAAACGGAGCGTAATATTAGCTTTTCTCTCGTTATGGTGAATGCTTGAAGATTGCAAGCAGTGAAACAACTTTGGTCTGGAAGTAGTTTTTTTAATCAAAGATTAAACGAAGCTGCATCCAGAACAATACAGAAGCAAAGTATTTTACATTTCCGAAAAATAAAAAACTAACATTTGTTATATAGAAATCAAAATAAGGATGGTTACTGTAATATTGGAAAGCACGCGGAAAATTAGTGTTACGAAGCCATAAGTTTATAGGACAGGAAAATAAGGATGGTTAGTAGAATATTAGGAACCACACCACTGTTATGAAATCAAATTTTATGAGAATTCTCTTAAACATATTCTAATATCAAATACAGTAATATCGTACAATATTTCAGATATTTTATTATAAGTAAAATTACTTTGTTTTTTTCATGCTCATAGGGAAAGAAAAAAAGAATATTACTGTATTAGTGATTGATAATGGGACGTGACTCCCTTAAATGTCACAGCTTAGCTGCCTTCCAATAAAATAAAAAACAATCTCCAACCCAAGTCAACTCATACACCACATTCCCCGCCAGAAAACCATCAAGTAAAAACAGAACGTGACACAATTTTCCTAACAATCTCCAAATTCAACAAACAACATCATTTCCTTAAGAAAAATGAGACATTAAAAATATCAAGAAACAAGAACATTCATCCCAAGAAAAGCAATGGAGATCCCTAAAAAGAAACCTCCAACACTTTCGTCATCTGCAAGGCCATCTCCAAATGTTCTTCCTTACCAAACACCAAAGATAAGGGAGCATTACACTCTTGGCAAGAAACTAGGACAAGGTCAATTTGGCACAACATACCAATGTATAGAGAATGCTACAGGCCTTGAATATGCATGCAAATCAATCCCGAAAAGAAAGCTATTATGCAGAGAAGATTATGAGGATGTGTGGAGGGAGATTCAGATAATGCACCATTTATCTGAACACCCTTATGTTGTTAGGATCAAAGGTACATATGAGGACAATCTATTTGTCCATCTTGTTATGGAATTATGTAAAGGTGGTGAGCTTTTCGATAGGATTGTTCAAAAGGGTCATTTTACTGAGAAGAAAGCTGCAGAATTGATGAAGACTATTGTTAAGGTTGTGGAGGCTTGTCATTCTCTTGGTGTCATGCATAGGGATCTTAAACCTGAGAATTTCCTCTTTGATAGCCCTGATGAAGATGCAAAGCTTAAGGCTACTGATTTTGGCTTGTCTATTTTCTATAAGCCAGGTTAGTTTTCTGGATCGTTCTTCCTTTATCTGAATTTTGCATCATTTTGACTCATTCAATGTGTTAATCTTATTTTTTTTAAAAATCTTTTCAGAATGGCATTTTGTTAATGGAGTTGATTTCATTTCATCATTTGGTTAACTCCAATAGCCTAACGGTTAAACTTATAATTTGATTGCTTCTGATTGGTGGAATTGCAAGCATGCTTGAACAATTTTATTTCTGTGGAATGACTGGTTCCAATCTTGGGATTATATTTGCTTAATATGGTGTTTCGTCCTTGATTTGTGTATATTTCAATCACAATTTGTTACATCGTTAATGAAGAGATATTCCAAGCTCTTCTATGTTGTAACATGTTATACTTGATTTTCTTCTTGAAGTTCACATATCTTTTGATTTTATTGGAGGTTTCATCAAAAGAGCTACTTTCTTATCAACTAAAGAAAATTGTTTTGCAGGGGCAGAGATTTTTACTACCTTTTTTATCTCCTAGTGAGATTGAACTTTGTCATTGTCCTTCCATTTGATGTAATAGAACTCCATGCGAAGAGCCCCTTTCTGTGATGCATTATAATTTAGTTCATAAATTTAAAATATGCTTGCTTCTCAGTTAAGAGCCCTGTTATTCTTTGGTGATCATGTCTTCTTTAATGCATTTGTTTCGTCTTTCAACAATGTTTGAAAGTTATTGTGCAAAAGCTTATAGAAATAAGAAAAGTACCTGAAACTCTGTAAAAAAGATCTCTTCAGGTTGAGTTAAGCAATAGGGACATAAAAGTTACTGTATTAACACAATGACATTACGCTAAACCAAATATGAACGTCCTTTATGCACTTCATGTAAACACAATTGCATCTTGAGCATGTAGTTCCCTTTTACTCTTATGATGATTGCATTGTTAGATGATCTTTTGTGCTTGTGATGTGGTATTGGGAAGAATGTGCTATAACAATTTAAACTATTTTCTTCCTCGTTACAACTTTTCTTTGCAGGGCAGTATTTCTCTGATGTTGTAGGAAGTCCTTATTATGTTGCTCCTGAAGTGTTACACAAATACTATGGACCTGAAATAGATGTATGGAGTGCTGGTGTCATCCTGTACATCTTATTGTGTGGGGTTCCTCCTTTCTGGGCCGGTAAAATTTGTAGCTTTAGTTATGTTATATCTTCTTTCCTTTTTAACACAAAGATCAAAGACTAATAGTCTACTTCTATCTCCCTCTCGCTCTCTCTTGTTTGCTTATCTTTTCTCTCTTCTTGACTTACAGAGACAGACAATGGTATCTTCAAACAGATATTGAAAGGAAAGCTAGATTTTGAATCAGAACCTTGGCCTCAAATTTCAGATAGTGCAAAAGATTTGGTAAAGAAGATGCTCACCAGGGATCCTAGAGCACGAATAACTGCACATCAAGTTCTATGTGTGTTGAACTTTATAATGAAGTAACAAACTTCATAGTTTCATCATCAACATATTTGCTAATTTGTTCATTTTGTAGGTCATCCTTGGATTGTGGACGACAATGTTGCTCCAGATAGACCATTGGGTTCTGCAGTTTTATCGCGCCTAAAGCAGTTCTATGATATGAACAAACTCAAAAAGATGGCTTTACGAGTGAGTATTGTTTTATTAGATTTCATGCTTTACTTTCAGTTCTAACTTTATAGCCACTTTTTATTCTGCTTTAGTATATGAGACGCCTCACGTGCTGAGACTGTTAGATTTGAATATTATGTGTACTTCACTAGTCCAGACTTTGTATGCTTGCATTGATTTTTATGCTTGAATTACGTAATAAACAGGTTATAGCAGAAAGGCTTTCTGAGGAAGAGATAGGAGGCCTAAGGCAAATGTTCAAGATGATTGACACAGATAACAGTGGAACAATCACATATGAGGAACTGAAACATGGTTTGAAAAGAGTTGGATCTGACCTGACAGAGTCCGAAATCAAGGCTTTGATGAATGCGGTACTTAGTTTTGAATTCCCTCTCTTTTCATTCAGCTCCATATCTCTATTCATGATAAACTTTAGTTGGATCATACCTTCAAGGGCTACTTGGTAGGAGGATTGTTCACTCGAAAAGTGATTATAGTCCATTCACATTAGTAGCGAAATCACATGGCCAGAATGTTATCTGCAGGCTGACTTTGACAACAATGGCTCCATCGACTATGGTGAATTCATTGCTGCAACATTGCATTTGAATAAGATGGAGAGGGAGGAGAATCTGCTTGCTGCATTTTCCTACTTTGACAAGGATGGTAGTGGTTATATCACCATTGATGAGCTTCAGCTGGCCTGCCAAGACTTTGGCCTTGGTGATGTTAAATTGGATGATATTATCAGAGAGATTGATATAGACAACGTAAGTCCAAATAACTCTAAAAACTGCTCTTTTGAGAATTCCTTAGTTAACAATTTGTTTCTCCGGCAGGATGGACGAATAGACTATGGGGAATTTGCAACTATGATGAGGAAGGGAAATACAGGATTGGCAGCTAGAACCATGAGAGGCAATCTAAATTTTAACTTGGCAGATGCTCTTGGAGCCAGTGACAGTGACAAATGATCAATAGGAAACTGTATTTCATTTGTATATCCCGGAGAGAGGCTTGGTGAAGATGCAGACTACCCTGGACAGACAGACCCTATGAAACTTCATTGTTCCCTGGGATTGGCTTTGGGCCTTCCCTCCCTGTTCTACTTAGGTGGAACAAAATTTTAAATCCATTTTGACAATATACTTATTGTTTTTATTTTCTCTTTTGAAATTTAGTTCTTGTAATTCAAAGGCTTACATAGCCTGTTAAATGATACAGTTATTTGCATTGTGTATTTTACCAACTTTAATGGAGAAGCATGATCAATGAGAATTCATATAACTTATTCCAAATTGTTTGGGATTGAGTAGTAGTTGTATTTTACCAACTTTAAATTTGACTTATTTTTGTAGATATACTTTTTCCATGATCGTGAGGGTCGTTTGGTTTACCAGTATTAGGAATATAATTCCAGTATACAATTGGAAATTATATTGCCTTTGGTTGGCATTTCATTCCAGTATTAGTGATGGAATATGATTATATGACAATTCTGGTAAATATGTTCTCATTTTAATGAGTTCCTTGACTATAAGCTATATTTGCCAGTTTCATGCATTCCAATTTGCAAAATTTGGTGCATAAGAAGATCCACTTATCCAATAAAAACAAATAAATAAACAATCATTAGATCTCACAAGATTGCATTCCTGATTCCACTATGATGGTAATAGCAATAATGTGTGATCATCTTACAATCAGAATCTAATTACTATCTGTTACTTTTGCATTCCATTACACTACAATCTATAACTTTTGGCTTCAACTGATGATGGAATAATCAAGTTAATTTAAGAACAGGACAAAGAATACAGTATATAACACTTCTCAAACCCTCTGATTGCAGCACGCAAAACCCGTCGGTCACAGGAATATGCAGTTTCCACAGTGATTCAGTTACTGGAAGGTCAACAACTGTACCTCAGTCCTTCACCTCCAAATTTCTGAGAAGTAGTACATACTATCCTAAAATTCCTTTACAAGGTGATCTGTTGGACTTTCAATAAAATCTCTATTCGTATATTCGCTTCCTCTTCAATATGGTTGGTAAAATTAAGAGAGCACCAATGAGGAAAAGCACAAATAAGGTCTTGAAATCATAGAGATCTTTGATAGACTTCAGTTCACCAAGGGTTAGGCCAGCCTGACAATGTAAAAAATGGAAGTAGCATTTATGAGGTTGCAGTGATACAAAAGAATGATTGGTTGGACATAACAAGCAATATTGGCACATCAGAGATCCCACAAAATATGTCCTCTTATGCCCTGTATTTTTTAGTTTATTCATCCTGTATGGTTTTCTTTACTTTTTCCATAATTAAACAAAGAAGACTTTTGATAACCCTAACCTTCACTTCCGCAAAATGTCACACATTATCTGTGGCAGCTAATCCTCCAGCCAGCCCACATATTGGATCGTAGTTTATCTTATTGTAGAAATAATAATTACAACATCGAGGTTGGAACCATGCGAGACATATTAGTAACTGCTATACCATCCATCAGCATAGAGAATAGATTTCAGACTCTAGTACTATACATTAACGTTTTGGACAGGCACAGACAAACTAGGTGGGGTATACTGATATGCCTACACATATACACAAGCAACTTCTTTTCGGACAAAACATATCAATTCTTATAGATGTATCAATCATCTTTTCAGGGATACAATAGTCTAAATAATGTGCCACATAACAGAATATATGGACAAGCAAGTTGAATAGAAAGAGTGGAACAAAGGAAAAGAAACAAATGAAGAAAGAAACCACTACTAACTGAAGAAAGACTTACTTTTACTGTAATATAAGCGGCTGGGATGAGACCAACCGCGGTGGCCAAAAAGAAAATATGGAATGGTATATCCACAATAGGAGATGCCAAATTGATGAAAAGGTTTGGCAATGTTGGTGTTATTCGCAAAAACAGCATGTAGTTGAGCAACTTATCCCGACGCTTGGCAATCTGAAACCACAAAGTTTCACATCAGTGTGAACCATTAGGAAAGCTCTCACTAGTAATAACATCCAGAAGATCACAAACCTCTGTCTGAAAAAATCTCAACTTTTCAGGCCACATCCAGTTAACTATAGGCCTGCCAATCAATTTAGACAGGAAATAGCAGGATGATGCACCAGCAGTTGCATTAAATACAACCAAGAAAAGCCCTCTGAAGACACCAAAAAGTGCTCCAGCAAGTAAGGACATGAAAATTGTCCCAGGAATCATAAATGTCTGCATGAATATGTATATTGAGCAGTAACCCAGAATGAACTTTGCTGGGTGGTTTTCTGCATAAGTTCCGAGATTATCCCTGAATGAAAGAAAATAACCTAATAAGTCAGAACACGCCAATAAAATAGTACCAGCAACATATCACACCTAGTAAAGCAACATATCACACTGTCATATAAAAATTAAAGAAACACCATTAACAGAATTACATGAAAGTTTTTACTAACTGAAAAACATTACAAGCAAACACTCACGAATGATTACCATCATTTTTCTTTTTTTTTGATAAGGCAAACGAACGATTACCACCATAAGAAAGACTGCGAACGAAAGATACCTACTTACAGTACCTGGCAAAGATTGGAATAATTGTTGGTATGTCCAAGCGCATAAATACAAAAAGATGTGAGCTTTTCCCATTTAAAACCAGCTTACAAACAGGAAACACATCAATTAAGTAAGGTGCTATGCTCAGCATCATTGCCACGAAAAGAGGCAATTTGTCACCTCCCCCTACTTTCTTCTCTCTAAATTACTATCTTATAGAGGAGAGAAGGGTGAATCTGTGCTCCCAGAATTTGAATCAATGATTCAGTCACATCCTACAATGAGTACTAAGGGCGGCGATGCTAAGGTGAATGAGAAAGTAACAATCCGTCCAGTAATCACCAAGGGACCAGAAGTATCAACAAGAACAGGTATGCAGGATTGTGACATCAGTAAGAACCACTTCCTGATACCATTAAGAACCAACAACAAATACTCAGGATCATTTGAGGCCTAAAAAGCCTTGAGACTTGTCATACAACTTTAGAGGTGATCTACTGTCACTGCAAACAGTAACAACTAGTAAAAGGTCAACTAAGTCATCTTTTATCATACCCTTCAGATGACTATTCAATCATTGAACAAACTATAATTTCAATTAAATGAACCATTAACATGCAGGGTAAGCAGAAGCACAACCAAATCACCTGAAATATGAAAAAGATTCGCCCCGAATACAAAACAATATCTAAGAAAAACGTGAGCTTATCTTGTGACACCCAAGGCAAATCTGACATAGGCAAAAGACGAGAGAGATATGGAGTACATAACGAAGCATATTTTATTTTAAAGCAGTGACGGGTCTAGGCCCAAAACGGACAATATCATATGATTTAATAAGTACAATAACCAAAATCAATTAATTTCAAATACAATACAAACAAAGAAAACATAAATAAATGAGCATACTTGAGAATGCGGAGATCAGAGATGGAACGAGGCAGCTTAAGTTTAGCATACACATCAGCTGGCATTGACAAGTATATGCAAATCAACCCTGCTGACAACACCAACACAACACAAACAACTGCTGCAAATTCCCACCTTGTCAATGGAAACTTGCCTTCCTTAAACCTCTTAGCTGTCGGTGAATCCATGTCAGCTGCTGATGATATATTCAAGATCTTCTCTTCATCATACCGACACGTGTCCACCACTATACTCCTTGGCGCTGCCATTTCAATAAACTTGACACTCTAATTTTCATTCATACTGATCTAACATCCCCAATAAATTACAGATTTTTCAGACAGGAACATTCAAGAAATAATTATAGGGAATGATCAGAAATGGAATGATCCAAGAAACCCAGATTTTGATTGTACAAATATCAATGGAGAAAAATGGAATGGTAAGAAAATACAGAGTTGGGGAGCTTGGTTTACAGCATACAACAAAAAAGAGAAAAAATTAGTACCAAGCAATAGTTGGGATTATGGGATATTTACTTAAGATTCTTTTTCTTTCGTCTTTTGTTCTTTTTTTTTTTTTTTTTTTTGGGTATTTCTTTAAACGAAAGGTATATGCTTTTCTTGATTTGGTGAGACCCAAGAGAGTGAGAGTTTGAGGAAAAAAATTTCACTTAAGTGTCCTCCTTATTGACAATGTTTCGAGAGTTTGCTTAAGTTTAATAATATTTTAACAAAATACCTCTTATGGTCTTTTAGACAGTACTTACGATCAAGTGCTACTCAAAAACACTTTTCCCTACGAGAATGTGATATTCAAGGGGTTTCAAGGGGAAACTAGTGCCTAAAAAATAAAGAGGGGTCAAAGACTTGTGCTGGCTCCGGACCATAAGATTTATTGGGATAATCATTAAACATAGCTGAGGATACTTTTTGCAAACCACTATTATGCAACAATAACAAAAAACCCAGTGATATCCACAAGTGAGGTTTGTGGAGGGTGAGGTGTGCGTAAATCTTAACCTCACCAAGGTGAAGAGGCTGCTTCCGGTAGACCCTCGGCTAAAGAAAAATACTATGAAAGAAATAAAAAACAAGATGCAAATATCAAGAGAAAGAAATTGGTGACATAAACTTAACACTAATTAAAGTGAACCAAAAATAACAAGAAGGAATAATATAGAAATAACATATATTATAAGACAAAAATCACTCATCGCTGTCTAACCTTCTACCCTAATTTTCAATCTTCATATTTTTGCTACCTAGAGTCGTGTCCTCAGTAATCGGAATGTGGCTCATATCCCGCCTTATAACCTCGTCCCAACTCTTCTTTGGTTTACCCCTACCTCTTCGTAGATCCAATATAGCGAACCTCTTACACCTCCTCATTGGGATATCTACGTTCCTCCTCTTCACAAGATCAAATCATCAAAACCTCGCTTCCCGCATCTTGTCCACCACTAAGGCCACTCCCACCTTGTTCAGGATGACTTCATTCCTAATCTTATCTTTCTTCGTACACCCACACATCCATCTAAGCATCTGTATTTCGACTACATGCATCTTTTGAACATGCGTATTCTTGATAGGCCAGCACTACCCCGTATAACATAGTTGGCCTCACAACTACTCTATAGAACTTACCATTTAATCTACGTAAAACTTTCTTATCACACATGACCACAAAAGCAGCCTCCATTTCATCTAGCCAACTTTTGTACGATATGTGACATCAACATCAATCACTCTATTTTCTTAGAGTATTGATCCAATATGCTTGAAGCTTCATTTCTTGGGGATAATCAGAGTATCAACCGTCACTTCCTTATTTGAATTATGAGTTGAATTAGTAAACCTGCACTTCATGTGCTCCGTTTTCATCTTGCTCAGCCTGAAACTTTTAGACTCTAAAGTCTGCCTCTAAAGTTCCAATTTATCCTTAACACTGCTGCGTGTCTCGTCAACCAAGACAACATCATCTGCAAAAAGCATACACCATAGTATCTCCCTTTGAGTACTCCGAGTTAATTCATCGATTACTAGATCAAACAAGAACGGACTAAGCGCGTAACCCCATCTCAACTGAGAAGTGATATGAGTCTCCTCCCACCGTTCTTACGAGGGTCTTGGCTCCAGCATACATGTCCTTGATCGCTCTAATGTATGCCACAGGAACGCCTTTAGATTCCAAGCATCTCCACAAAAGCTCCCTAGGGACTTTGTCGTAAGCCTTCTCTAGGTCAATGGACATCATATGTAAGTCCCTTTTCTTGTCCCATATACTGCTCCACCAACTTCCTCAACTGATGGATGGCCTCAATAGTCGATCGCCCAGACATGAATCCAAATTGGTTTTTTCAAAAATAGTTACTCCCTCCGTTTCAAAAAGGATGAACCTATTTCCTTTTTAGTCTGTTTGAAAAAGAATGACCTATTTCTAAATTTGGAAAGAAATTTTCACTTTTACTCATCACTAAATGATTTGTAGCCACACAAATATTTATAACTTATTTTAGACCACAAATTTCAAAATTCTTCCCTTCTTTATTAACTACTAGACTACTCTAAAAATGAAAACAATTTAGTTACTCAATATAAGCTAAAACATATGTTTATAAGTTTTGTGTAAACATTAACAAAATCTTTAGGGGTTGCTTGGTTTATGCATTAGTTATATGAAGATCCTATTTCTTGGATTGGAACATTATTGGTCACTTTCAAATCACAGAGACAAAACTTAAACAATGTCGCGCTAAATGATCACGCTACGGGGAAATTTATCGAATTAAGACACTTCTAGCTCCCTCACACGGTTTTGGCTACCATAAGAAAATTATTTAATTTTTAGCCAGTTTTTAGAAGTCGCTTGAAACTCTTGACGAGTTGTCAGGAACTTAATACAAAGAGTTTCTGGCAGGATAGACGATTCGCGAGTAGTTCTGACAACTTCTAGTTAAATAATTCTCTTACAAAAATCAAAGAATCAAAGTGATGCACCAGTAAACCACTGAAAGCAAAAACTTTTTCATCATATTAGTAAATCATAAGTCAATGGGTACGATATAAAGTCCATCTTGAATTTCACCATTATAGTAAAGAAAATTGCACAAAAGTATAATTTGGTGACCCTTTTAACAAAATATAGAGACGTTTTGACATAATTATAAAATATAGAGAAAAAAAATACTTAATTACAAAATATAGTAAAAATCAGTTCTAACATGACAAAATCCTAGTCTCCTCCTTTCATTTGCTCCATTTTCACTTCATCTCTCTAGCCCTCCCATCGCCTCCTCCCCCCATGAAATAGCCGTTGTTATCTCCTACTCAAGCGATGTCCGACAACAAATTAAATCCGGAGTATTTTTAAAATTTTTATTTGAACTTCTCACAATAATGCTTGGTTGAGAGTTTGGTGATGAAATTAATTACCTACAGGTTTGACTGATTCTGATAACTTAATAAGAAGGGATGTAAATCTGCTTCTATGTTTCAGATCTGTTCCAAATTTTATCCGATGTTTTAGATCTGAAGGTTTTCGTAGTGAATTTGTTTTTTTTTTTTTTTTTTTTTAATTCAAATGATGTTTTCCAATGAAGACATGGTATTCTTGTTTCAAAATGGTATTTTTCGATGAAGATATGGTTTTTTTCGTTTAGATATGGTGTTTCCGGTAAGATTTGGTGTTTTTTCATTCATATATATTGTATTCTTTATTTTCTTTTCTTTTTTTAAGAAAATAAATTTTGTATCGGCGTTGTATCTAACTGTATCTCAAGTGTATTTATTGTATCAATACTATTTCTAGTATATAATTTTTGTATCTGATTGTATCATTTCATTTATTTCTTTCTCATCTTTTTAACTATATCTTCATTGTACCTACATTGTATTTGTATCTAATATTGTATCTTCTTCTTCTTCCTCCTCTTCTTCTTCTTCTAACACATATCTACACCATATTTGTATCTTCATTATATCTCTTGTTTTCTGTTATATCAAAACTGTTTCTAGTGTGCAATTCATCTATCTTAAAGTATTATTTCATTTATTTCTTTTTCATCTTTTTAATTTACTAATCCACACAAGCTAAACGTTGTATCTACACAGTTTCTATCGTTTCTACATTGTATAACTCTTGTATGTTAATGTATCTCTTTAATTTGTTTTGTATCTCCATTATATTTTTTGAAATTTTGTGTATCATAAAAAAGTTTGGTGAATTTTTCGACGGCTTTTTCCAGCCATCAGCAGCTAATTGACATGACATGACAACAGGTGATACGGGAAGAACGACAAGGGGTGGGACGAGAGATGGAGGCTACAGATTTTCTTCTTTAAGTTTTTTAGCAACATATATATAAAATATATTGATATGTTTTGTCATAACAATTTTATTGCCATTTGTTATAAAGGCTTTACTTTTTTTTTTTTTTTTAATATATGTGTAATTAACTCTTATAACAATCAAACTAAGCCCAATATTAGCACAACTAGATTAGAAAAGAGTTAATGCATATAGTATATATATATATATGTAGATATAGAAATAAGAGTAACCAATATTTTAGGTACCTACTTTTTTTGCTAGTCAAGGACTAGCCAGTGTTTTGATTTTATTAAGAACTAGTCACTTTTTAGCTATTTCCTATGTAAATTAACTTTTTGGCTATTTGCTCTTCATCTCCAGTAAACTCCTGCACATATTTCAATCTTTTTCCTAGAAATTAAACTTGAAAAGTGAAAAATTTCCAAGACGATGTCATGAGTCTGAACTTTTGAAGTTAAAAATTTGTTCAGATGGTTGGTAGTTTTAAACTTGAATTCATTGTTAAAAGTTCAACTATAATATTTTGAGCTATTTCACAATTATTATGATTTGGTTGTTTGATTAGCGATAATTTGAAAATCACTATTGTTAGAGTTGAAGAAGTCGAGTGAAGAAGACAAAGTAAATTTGTTTGATAGTATCTTTAATTCTATTTAAAGGTTGAGGTTCGTTCATATTTGTATAATAAATCTGTGTTTCAAATTTTAAAACCATTTGGACTTAGTTTGGATCTAAATTTTGTCATTTTCTATAATTTTTTATAACTGTTTTTTCAACACTAAACAACACCATATTAAATCAATTTCGGCCATCTGGAGCTTGTCTAGGGTGAAATTTAGGCCTAAATATGAATTTGAGCTACTTTATCCATCACTCCAATTTTGAGGTTTATTGGTGAATTATGGATCAATTTTGAAGCTTCTGTGGCATTGCTCTGAAGGTATTTATTCAGAAAATTAATGTGAAATGATGGCACAACAACAGAAGAAGAAGATAAATATCTTAGCCCATAAAATTCATTGTGTGTTCTTAAAGAACTTAATCCCCACATAATACACAAGGTATTATTCTTCATTGAAAAGAACAGATTTACCTTTATCGGTGTAGGCGGTACTTCAAATGCCACTGTACATCAAGCTCAATAGTGATAACAAATAACACTTTACGTTTACTTTTTATTTGAAAATAATGCATGCAGTGAAGTAATGCAGATAAGAAGGAGAGAATTCATAATTTCATAAAAATATGTAGTAAAATGTGAAGCAAGGCCTCAATATTTGTAGTCAAAAGATAGGTGTAACAAAAAAGGTTTCATGCTTATGGTTCCTTTTCCTTTCTTCATTCACAAGCCCCAATACTTATTGTCAAAATAAATAAAAATGAACTAAATTTTGAATAGTTTTGAAATTGTAGTTAAACGTTGTTTAGCATGTATGAAAGTGGCTACATCAACAAGAAGAACAACATATACAATAAATTCCACAAGTTAGATATGAGGAAGGTGATGTACGCAGATCTTATTCCTACCTTGTGAGAAATGAAGATATTGTTTTCAATTGACGACCATCGACTTAAGAAAATTATTTTTGAAAACTGATAAGAGAAATGCCAGAGTAAAAAGATAAGATAACCAATATGGGAGAAAAGAAAAGTTTAAGATGATAAAAGTAGAAGAAACAATAAAAATCATATAATAAATAAAGAAAACGATATTATTAGAATAATACCAATACTACTACTGATGAAGCAAATAATTAAGGTACCCTAAAACATCTATTGCTAGAAGACTCTAACTATCTTTCTAAAACCATGGTCTACTGCATAGAACACATGCTCTTCTACCTACTAACCTTCTATACTGATCCTCAACTTGTTGTCTCATATAGGATTATTTCCTCGATGATTTGTAGGTGTGCCATGTCCTGCCAAATCACCTCTCCTAAATTCTTCCTCGCTCTATTTCTACCTCTCTTTATACCTATCACCGCGAACTTCTTGCACCTTATCACTGGAGCATCTGCTCCTTTTCACATGCCCTACCATCTCAGTCTATATTCCTGCATCTTATCCACCGCAGTGGCCACTCCTATCTTGTCACGTAAATCTTTTTCGACAATCTTATTTATCCTATTATGCCCACATCTCCGACTAAACATCTTCATCTCTATTACCTTCATCTTCTGAACTGATATTCCTGACTGGCCAATACTCTACCCCAATCAACATCGTAAGTCGAACAACCATTTTATAGAACTTACCTTTAAGTTCTTGTGGCACATTCTTATCGTATAAGACATATATATGAAAGTGGCTATTTGTCAAAATTTTCCACCATTATTAGCTTTCGATTCTTAATCATAATTGCAGGCCAGATCTAGTAGTGGACCTTAGTGTGAATATTCTGCATCTCTCTAGCTCCAAAGAATTTCGCCGCGTGCCTTTCATAAGGAATGATTTTACAAAAATGCCCGTACTAAGAAATATTTTAGTAAAATATTCTTTTTCGCCCGGAACCAAGATTTCAAGACAAAAATCTTGTAAGTCTTGACAATTGCGGAAACTTCAAAGACAAGTACTGTTTTGCCAAATACTTCAAGTTATATGGAGAAAATGCAGGGAAAATTGGAAAGGACAAGTTTTGGCAATTGCCAATACTTACGACCAAGTGCGGCAAGTGTTGCCTTTTGCCAACACTTTAAGGATAAGTGTTGGCAAATAGAGAGGGGTCAAAGACAAGTCTTTGTCTTTGCCAAGACTTACGTCCAAGTGCGACAAGTATTGCCTTTTGCCAACAGTTGAAGGGATAAGTGTTGAAAAACTGAGAGATATAAAGGCAAGTTTTGTTCCCGACCTAAAATCTTGACAGGGATATTTCCGTCTGTATTTTTTTCATTAAAACTTAACGGATGCATTTTTGCAAAATATCTGTTAGCGCGGACAAAAATGCAAACTATTTTTTTTCGTAGCATATTTCTGTAAATCAGCCCTCCAGCTCACTTGGCTCCATATGGGGTACTTATAGTAAAAATTTCGTGCAGGGGCCTGTTTGGCGCGCATTAATTGATTTGTAGCCGTCAAAAATAAATTCGCTGAGAAATAGCCACCTCCGGACAAATCCCAGTATAAATACTGGGCCTTGAACAAAACTTGTTCAAAGCCCTAGTATTTATACTGGGAAGCTTCAGTAAACTAACCCTAGTATAAAATACTGGGGCTTTGGACAAGTTTTGTTTAAGGCCCCAGCATTTTGTTATGGGACTTTGTATAAAGCTTCAGTCCCATAACAAAATGCTGGGGCTATGAACAAAACTTAATTGTTCAAAGCCCCATCATTTTGTTATGGGACTGAAGCTTTATATATAAAGTCCCATAACCCATAACAAAATTCTGGGGCTATGAACAAAACTTGTTCAAAGCCCCAACATTTTGTTATGGGACTGAAGCTTTATATATAAAGTCCCATAACAAAATACTTGGGCTTTGAACAAGTTTTGTTCAAAGTCCCAGTATTTTATTATGGGACTAGTCTGGGGTGTTTTTCCAACGCTAATGGAGCTTAAGTGTTCGCGCGCGAATTTTTGGCTATTCTTCAATGAATTTGAAAACGGTGGATAGTTCCCACTGAGCGCGTCCAAAAATGGCTAGTGATCAAAAATTTCCCGTACTTATATCCTTGCATTGAGAGCTAATGTCATCGATTTCTTGGCCCAGTTCCTCATTCCTTACCACCTTTTTATCTTCAAATAATTGAGCATCACTTGAGTAGACTAGAATAGCAATACACCAGCTTCAAAAATATCTTTTAGCCGAATCAGTATCAACTAATCTAAGCAAAGTCAACAACTAATGTTAATTATTAGACTAATTCTTACCAGAAATGCAAGTCAAACAACTAACTCTTTGAACAAATGTTAATTGTTTCAATTGGTTGGATTAATCGCAAATTCTCGCAAAACTTAATTAAGTTATATACTAATATTCATTCAGAGAAAAAATTGAAAAATGATATTAGGCAAAAAAAATCAGTAATATTATATTTCTTTAAGATATCATGTAACTAAAAAATTCTAGAAGGAAAAGCAATACTTCACCAATATGAAAGATTGAGTTGTTGCAAAATACACGTACTAAAACATGTTGGACTAATTAAGGAGTGTATCATGTTGACAAGAAAAGAACAAAAGGCAGAAAGAAAATATGACAATATATATGTGCAACTTCAAATATGACATTCACAAGAGCATATTAATTATTATAGGCTCTATCTAGAAAGTTTATTGAATATCTTCATGCGTAAACAAGAAGATTAAAACGTATTAATATAGACTCCTTTAAGTTTCTTTACAAACTATTTCTCTTTTTTAATTTTGTTTAGAAATTAATTACTGTACTATTTTGCATTACTTAAGCCCATGCAGATCGCAGAAACAAATTCAACAGTTTTTATTTCTTTACTGCGCATTCTATCATAGCTATGCCTAGCTTAGCCATGATGGTCTTAATTTCTCCGTTGCCCCCAGCCCTTCATTCTTCTTTAGTTCACTATCATAATTGAGTATCGTGACAATATCTCACAAGCTTTCGGAATATCTATTGCTCTTTGCTAGCCTAATCAATATGAATTAACTAAACCAGCTGGAGAATTATTTGAATGGGCTGAATGTTCATTATTGTTTGCAAAAGTGATTACTCATCAATTTATATAATTATGTCAGTATGTTCAAGTAGTTACGGTTGATTGTTGGAATTAGATACTTAAAGTATATTGGGTTCACATCTCGCACATTATTTTACTTGAGTTACTTTTTCATGCTAATTGAATTATCTTACAGGCATATCTAAAATTTCAAACGGTTAGAGAGAAGAAAGTTTTATTTATCTATCCTTATTTGAAATGCATCCATCACGTTAGGCCTTGATTTAGATTTTTGGCAGACGTGTGAAATTCTTTCTTATCGTGCATGGGTGGCAATAATACTTAACTAATACCTTTGCATGCTCTTATATATAATTTATACATATATATTACTATGTTAGAATTATATAACCATCTATTCTAAAAGTATTATTTTCCAGCTTTTTATTAAGGAAAATGGACTTTGAAAAAAATTCTCATACATTTTGGCCAATCAAATATTAGATATTTGGAAAACATTCCTCCAGAGACCTAAACATACCCTTGATTTCTCACGAATTACATTGTGTGTATATGATGTAGTTATGATCATTCTTCATTGGCATCAAGCGACCAGTTCAACTTCCCTAGAAAGCTGCCCTAACTAGTATTTACTTGGTCGCATTATTAGGCATGATTGTTTGTTTATTTTTACAAATCTTCTTTTAAGAATGAAGAGGTGGTTAACAAGTTCGTCAATCTCGTTACCGAAATAAATTAACCAGGACATGAATCTAAGACTCAACAATATGTGTTAACAATATAGCAATACTGTTGTACTGCAGTTCTCTAACATGACCAAATGAAAATTACTACTATCAAATAACGCTTAATTAAAACATTGTTTTCAGCTTTATGTTCAATGAATTACATAAGCTAATTATGAGCAACCTTCTACTGATCACCAAATCTACAAAAATACATTAGTTCAGATTAAAGATACCAGGTAATTTCCATCACATTAGTAACTTTATATACAACTTGACCAAATTGAACTCCGTTGATGTTAAAAATAAACCCAAAAAAGAGTAAAGAAAATAATATAGACGCAATAACCTTCATAAATTTTTTTAGTATATTAAAATTTAGGAAGAAAAAAAAAAGCACCAAGAATTTGAAGCTAATCCATTAGATGTCCCAAACATCATCCACACACCAAGTCGAGTGAATTCAAGAATTCATGAATTCAAGCAATCATACGAGGAAATAGTACTTTTCGGCTCAGATGATCATAGCCTGCCTTCTTCCCACTTCCAGTACAAGCAACAGCCAATAGCATAATTATAAAAAGTGAGAAAAAAGAAAAGAAAAAAAAAAAGAAATGACAAAGTACAAATAAATTACAGAAAAGGTGGAGAAAGTAATTAATTAAAATAGAAAAAACAATAGCGTGGACTACCTTATTTTATTGCTGGTCCCTATATGAAGCTTCAGAAAATGACTATTGTCCTAAGAGAATTTGTTCTTTAACAAAAAAGAATAGGAACAAGAAAGAGACAAAATGCATTAGACTTGGAAAGTAATTATCCAACTGTATATTGTCTGATATATCTGGGGAAAATGGAGATAGCAGACAACATTGGTTGTGTGTGGAGATATGTCATCATCAAGGGCCTACTCAAAATACAGCCCCACCCCCTCTCCACCCCCACTCTAGTCCTTCTCTAGAACATTTCTTAAGTCATTTTCAAGTTTAGTTATCCACCCCCTCCAAACTCTCTCTATACAATCGGTTCTCTTATGAGTGCCACTCAGCTTATATTAAATAATATAGGAGTATCATATTATATTCAATTTTATGTGTTTATTTTTTATAACTTATCGTTGGATGAGGTTACTAACAATACGACTATTATATTGGATAGCTATATCGATAACTCTATTTCCCCCGGTCCATTTTATTTGATAGATTTCACTTTTGGAGAGTCAAGTTGATCAATTTTTGCAGTTAAATTAAAATTAATTTAGTCAATATTATAAAATTATAATTTAATTATTAAAAAACTACACAAAAATTACTACAAGTTGCAATTATTGTCATGTTAATATGTGAAAAAATATATCTCAAAATATTGGTCAAGTTTACATTGTTTGACTTTTAGAAATAGAAAGTGATCAATTATTTTGGATCGGGGAGTACTTGCTAATACCTAAGTAGTAATGGTAAGAAAGCACATTAACATTTAGCCTCTGATAAAACTCTACCCTGATCTCTTGCAGTCTTCATTTGTTCCAAGATCCAACTTAATTAACCTTTCTCATTAGTTTCCGGTTGTAAGTTCTATAAGACAATGCTTTGTATAGCGATAATTATATAATGCATCACTCTATTTTTTGAATTTGATGTGAGAACAGAGTCGTTTGATCAATGTAATGATAATAATTGTGCAACTTTTGGACATGTACGATATATACAGCAACTATCACACTAGGACATAAATAATGTGGATATCTTTAAGGAAATGTCTGAATTTGTTCTTGGCCTATCTATCGACTGAGCAGGTCGCCAATATGGTTTAATCTCCGTCTCCCCGAACTTGTCTAGGTAGATTTACAGAGCCAACAATACATTTCTTATTTTTGTGCATCCAGTTAGTTACGTTGATAATTATAAATTTACCCAAAACAAAAAATTTTAAAGAGTCATTTTATGTTAAATGTCCTTTGTTTGAGGACTGTAGAGCTTTTTATATATTTTTTTGGGGTGGGGGAGGAGGAGGAGGGAGGTTGGGTATGCTGTTTCTTTTTATGTTGATACAATAGATTTATATGTTAACATATGATGAACAAAGTTGAAATTTTAAGGTTGGCAGGTTAGTGTGTAGGGAAGGCAGCAGAACTTCTGTAGTCCCACAAACCGCCCCAAAAACCCCACTTGCTTGGTTTACACTATTAACTTGTTTGCTAAAGCATCTCGACCCCAGTCCATCAGGAAAAAAAGGACATTACTATAGGAGAAAATGCTTTTTATTTCTAAGGTGTTACTAGATATTATTCTCAAGTTCTCATAAACTATACAAGTAGTACTCCTCCATACCACGATATGTTCCAAATATTTGTGTCATTATTAGGCATGATTGTTTGTTTGTTTGTTTATTGGATTATGTTCTTGTACTTTATTTTGGAAATTGGCGGCTGGAGAATGGTTCACACCAATATATGGTGCTCCATTCATATTTAGAGGAAAAATGTGTCTCATGCCTTTGATTAGACAAGAAATACCAAAGCTATTGTGCCTACTAAGCTACCATTCATGAAATTGCGATAGCACACATTGAAAACATAAAGCTTTCTTGTCGCCTTAGCTTCATTAATTAACTCTTGTAGCGTTCAAGGTTATTCTAACAAACCTGTATTTACGATTCCAGAAAAAAACATTACAGAGTATAACACATATGATACACGCACTCTATATGTGTGTGAATGAAAATTCGAAAGGTAAAATGTCTTATTAGCAAGATGAGAAAATAGCCCTTTCAAGTTTGAATTGTTCAATCATTAAGTTGGAATACTTCTAATTTTTATTTTCTTTATTTCACGAAGATAGAATTTAGTATGTAAGTTAAGCTTAAGGTTGACCAGTTGATACTTATTCTGTAATTAGTAGTTGAAAGCTGCATGTCTTTGACTGAAAAATAAGTCATTCTTGATTCATATTTAATAAATTCTTGGTATGAACCTTTCAAGACAATCCATAGATATTCAGGTTGCCAAAGAAAACAAGAAAATTATAATATGGCCGATAGTGTGAGGGAGATATTCAACCAAGAGTATCATTTCTTGTGGGGCAAAATATATAGGAGATTTAGCGCGCATGGATTAATTCAGGAAATTGAAATTAACATAATTATGAGGGACAGGTTTCACACCTTTAGTCCTTTACTTCTTCTCATTTAAAGAACATAAGATTTCATTTTTGAGATAATTATTAAAATAACCAGTCAATTCCCTCTCCTTACTTTTCAATAGTCATTACTTTTTGTAGTTAGTATACACAATTAATACACGGTGCTTATAAATGATGGCATAGTGTATACACACGCCCTCCTCACGAATACAATGTGTACACCCAATTTCATGGTGCATACAATTAGATTTATCAGTTATACACTATATATACACTCAAATTTTTTAGTTATATTTAATGTACACACATTTTTTTACAGTGTCTACATATTTTAATAAAATAGCTTGTCTAAACATCCATTTATCCTTAAAAAAGGGAGGAAAAGGCTCGGAACAGCAGGTCCACATCGCCGGAGCTCCGGCAAAGTTGCAAATCTGTAGTCCAGTCGCGGCAAAGGGAGCAAGGGCGAATTGGAGGAGTCAGCAGATGGAGACGATGATGTAGATCTATGATGGGGGTTACTGCTTCGCCGGAGCAGCAGGGACGATGCGGGAGGCACAAATCTGGGACGGAAAGGCGACGATGAAAAAAAAAAAAAGGAAGAAGAAGAAGGAGGAGGAGGAGGAAAGCCACAACCCCTAGAAAGTGAGTGGCTACAAAAAGTTATGGGTGTTGTTGAATATTTCTTTAGGGTAAATTATTTTTTTTTTAAAAAAACTAATAAAATATATATCTAGGACTTCTTGTTCTCTCCTGTAATTTTCCCTTCATTGTTTGTTTTTAAGTTTATTTTTGGGTAGACATAAACATATTAGTAGCTTTTGATTTTATAATCATTCGTTTGTTGATTTTTCTAAATTCTAAATACCCTCCGAGTCTCTTTTATAAGTTTTTGTCTATCGCATAAGTAGCAATCTCCATTTCAATTAATTGTTTTTTGCATGTTTGGAAATTGGGGAAGTAAAATGGAAGGAAGGGGAAAAGTATTAAAACTGCTAAGAAGGGTGTCTATGAACCCTGATCTTGGAATAAGAAGAAGAATTGATTGAAGAAGAAGAGATGAGAGGAAATGTAATACATTGATTACTAAAACTGATTACAATGAATAGCATAGGAGCTATTTATAGAGCTACTATCTTAGCTCAAGTAACTAACAACTAAACTAACTCCTTAACTAACTTGTAACTAACTTCCGGAACTGTTTGATATTTACTAAACTACCCCTCGATCAGTTTAACTGCAACACTGCATTCCTTAACACTCCCCCTCAAGCTAGGTGGTGTGAAGATGTTGAGTATACCTAGCTTGGAGCTTAGATATGCATGCTGGACTTTATTCAGTGCTTTGGTTAGAATATCAGCTGGTTCTTCCTGAGTTGGAACATAGCGTGTCTGAATTAGTCCTTGTTGAATCTTCTCTATGATAAAGTGGCAGTCTATTTCTATATGCTTTGTTCTTTCATGGAACACTGGGTTGGTAGCTATTTGAATGACAGATTTGCTGTCAGTGTGTACTCTTACAGGGAATTCAACTTGAACTCCTATTTCTCTGATCAGTCCTATAAGCCATGTTAGTTCTGCAGATAGTGTAGCAAGGCTCCTGTATTCTGATTCAGCTGAACTTCTGGATACTGTTGTTTGTTTTTTTGACATCCAAGAGACAAGTGAGTGACCTATTTTGATCATATAGCCAGTTATAGACCTTCTGGAGAATGTGCATGCTACCCAGTCAGCATCACAATAGGCACTTACTATATGTATAGGCTGACTTGACAATAGAACTCCTTGACCAGGTTGAGTCTTCACATATCTTACAATTCTTAGTGCAGCATCCATGTGTGACTGTTTTGGTTGTTGAAGAAACTGATTAAGTGTCTGAACACTGTATGCAATGTCTGGTCTAGTTATAGTGAGGTAAAGTAACTTCCCTATCAGTCTCTGATAAGAGCTGGGATCAGATAACAGTTTGTCATTGGTCATTTTACCAAATATGTGTCTCACATGATCATCATATTCTTTGGTAGTCAGCTTCAGGTTTATTTCCATAGGAGTGCTCACTGGCTTTGCAGCACTAATACCTGCTTCAGATATAAGCTCTAATGCATACTTTCTCTGATGCACTAGGATTCCTTGAGTTGATCTAGCAAATTCCAATCCTAGAAAGTACTTTAGCTCACCTAAGTCTTTCATCTTAAAGGCCTGTTGTAGAGTAGCTTTGGTCTCTTTGATCAGCTGTAGACTAGTACAAGTGATTAGCATATCATCAACATAGACTAGGATTATGACCATTCCATCACTCGTCTTCCTAATGTAAAGAGAGTGATCCAGTTTGCTTTGAACAAATCTGAACTTCAGCAGAGCTTGAGATAGCTTAAAGTTCCACTGTCTGGGAGCATGTTTGAGGCCATACAGGGATTAACAAGTCTGCACACTTGATTCTCCCCCTGACTTTTGAATCCCTGTGGTAACTGTATGTATATTTCATCATATAGATCACCTTGTAGGAAGGCATTATAGACATCCATCTGATGGATATGCCAATGTCTTGATGCTGCTATAGAGAGAAAAGTCCTGACAGTGACCATTTTGACCACATGACTAAATGTTTCTTGATAGTCAATTCCCTCCTTTTGGCTATAACCTTTGTCCACTAACCTTGCTTTGAACCTCTCTATTTCTCCAGAGGCTTTGTATTTTATCTTGTATATCCACTTGCAGCCAATTGCTTTCTTTCCTTTTGGTAGAGTCACTATTTTCCAGGTGTGATTATCTTCAAGTGCCTGCACTTCTGCTTGCATTGCTTTTATCCATCTGGGATCTGCAGCAGCTTCAGCATTGGATTTAGGTTCTGTAATGGAGGAGAAAGCTGCAATGTAGCTTGGTATTTAGGATTAAGCTGATCATAGGAGAGATATTGATTCATGGCATAGGGTACATCTTTGTGTACTGATAGAGAGGTGAAGTCTTTTAACCAAACTAGTGGGGCCTTAGTTCTGGAAGGTCTGGTGTTTGTGACCACTTGTGGTTGTGGTACTTGGTTTATTGGAATGATAGGTTCAGGATCTTGTAGTTGTTCTTCCACTATGTTGGGTTGTTCTGCAGGAACTATATCAGGCATCATGCTTGGCTGTTCTGCATGAACCATATCAAGTGATCCTGGTTCTACCATGTCTTCATTCTGTACTAGTAGGGAATGGAATTCTAATTTGCTTTGCACAGGGACATACACTACACTTATCAACAACACTTCTGATACATTCAGTTCCTACTGTCAAGATCTTCTTCAGTACTGTAGTTGACACATGCCCAAGTCTTCTGTGCCACAGGTTTACATCTACTTCTTCTGTGACTGAACAGCTGATCCCTTGGCTTCCTTGACTTGCTTTATTCACTAGCAGATATAGGCCATCCTTTTCTCTACCAAGCTCCTTCACCTTCCCACTGGAGAGATCCTGGAATACACAAAAGGTTGGATAGAAGGTAACTGAGCAACCTAATTCTTTGGTGATCTTAGAGACTGAAAGTAGATTATACTTAAACTGAGGTAAGTGAAACACATTGTCCACAATTGTCCTGTTAGAGATAGAGCTAGAGCTGGTGTGAGTAACACAGGCTACATCACCATTGGGTAGATGCACCTTCTTTGGTACTGCACTTCTCACTAATTTTGACTTATCTAGCAGGCTAATATCAGCAACCATATGATTAGTGGCCCCTGTGTCTATAATCCAATCTTGTGAATTAGTTGAAGCTAACAATGCACTACTGATACCTGCAATGTTTGCAGCAGAGAAGGATGAGGCATTGTTGTTTCCTAGCACCTGTAAGATCTAATCATACTGCGCCTTTGTGAGATTGAGTGAGTGATTTCCTGCTTCACCAGTTTTCATCTGTACTGTCTCAGGATCTGCTGCTGCATTATGTGCTGAGGAATTCCCATGATAACCTTTCCTTTTCTTGTCTGGATAGCCAATTATTTTGAAACAGTTTTCCCTGTTGTGATTCTTCAAGTCACACAGATCACAGTACATACTTTCTTTGGTGGGATACTTCCTCTTAGGCCATTTCTGGTTCCCACCAGCTTTTGAGTACATAACTGCATTTTCTACTCTGCTAATCACAGGTGCAGCACCCAAGATACTTGCCACTCCCTTTTGGCTTTCATCACTCATGATCATAGCATAGGCTTGATTCACTGTAGGCAGAGGATTCATAAGCAGAATTTGACTCCTAGCTTGCAGGTAGGTGTCATTTAACCCCATCAAGAACTGATACAACTTTTGTCTTTGAAGATACATTTTAAAATCTTTAGATTTCACACAATCACAGCCTGGAGCTGGTACAAGGGCTTCAAATTCATCCCACAAATCTTTAAGCTTTGAGTAATAGCCAGAAACAGAATTGGTCCCTTGAGTTAAAGAAGCTATTTCTTTGTGGATGCTAAAGGTTCTTGAATCATTAATCTTGTCAAATCTTTCTTTTAGATCTTCCCATACAACCTGAGCATTTGAAGCATACACAATTCCTCCTAGCAGATTACTAGTCACAGCATTCATTAACCAAGATAGGACAATGGCATTACACCTTTCCCATTGAGTCCACAGATTTTCTGGTTAATTTTCCTTAAGACAAGTTCCATCAACTAAGCCTAGTTTATTTCTTCCTAACAAGGCAATTCTTAAGGATCTACTCCATAATGAATAGTTCTCAGTTCCAGTCAGTTGAGTAGAGATGAGTGAGATACCACTTACATCATTCGAGTGAAGATAAAGGGGATGATTGTGATCCAGAATTTGTGCAGAACCTGAACCTTCAGCTATGACTCCATTGTTGGCCATTTGTGATGAGTTCTTGAGAAATCTTTAACCAAGTTTGGCAGCGGAATATGTAGAGGGTAGAGAACAGAACTTCACAGTTTCAGAATCGATTCAAAACAGAAGCAACCAGACTCTCTGGTTATTGCTCTGATACCATGCAAAGAAGGGTGTCTATGAACCCTGATCTTGGAAGAAGAAGAAGAACTGACTGAAGAAGAAGAGAGGAGAGGAAATGTAATACACTGATTACTAAAACTGATTACAATGAATAGCATAGGAGCTATTTATAGAGCTACTATCTTAGCTCAACTAACTAACAACTAAACTAACTCCTTAACTAACTTGTAACTAACTTCCGGAACTGTTTGATATTTACTAAACTACCCCTCGATCAGTTTAACTGTAGCACTGTATTCCTTAACAAAAACATCTTCTGTTTTTTCCTTTCTCCTTTTTCTTTTTGGATTTTCATAGAAAAGAGGAAAAAAAAGGATGATATCGATCATTTAACACTTGGACTCCCTTATTGAACATAATGAGGAATTAGTAAATGTTTACAATTTTATCCCCCCCCTTTATATAATGCGCCACTATACTTTGGGATTTGCAACTTTAACAGTTCTTTTTACGCCAAAAAGAACATCTACTTTTTAACCAATGTATTTGTACTTTCCCTCTCTCTCACACACACAGATAAAAAGACATGCATGCATGCGCAATTACTTTGGTAATTTGACTCCCATGTATCACTTTATATACATCAACTTTACCACTATAGTCAAGATATTTGCATGCTAACTTCTTCAGTGTTTGTCCATATTCCCTCCATCACATATCACTCAAGTTGCATAAGATTTAGAGCTAACAACCCTCTCCGTTTCCAGTTGAGCTAATGAAATTAAAGAACGTCTACTATGAAATAATACTTTTTTACTCATGATTTTTTTTTGGAGTAGTCATACTGGGTATGTTGTTGTCATCGTTGTATTCTTTTAAACATGGCTATCAAGTTTTTAGGCTGACAAATTTCGGAAGATAATGTGCACATATCACATTTTGGGCTACAATCAAATGAGAGGGAAGTGAAAAATTTAGAAGGTAAATCTCAAATTCACGTGGTACATGTGCTATTGAGCTAGACGATAATGCAACCCTAAAGACAAATACATGAGATTAGTTGGGCCAAAGCAGAGAATACATGCCATGTAATTGGGTTGTGATATCCTTAATTAGTACGTATAAAATCTTGAAAATATTATATTATCAAGAAAATACATTCCTCATTGCCTATTGTTCCGCCTATACATTGAACTATCCTCAAGAGAAATTTGAAAAACTAACCATGAAAGCAAATGATCAGAATCAATCTTTAACAAAAGGAAAAAAAGGACCTTGTTGGAGATTATAGGCTAATAGCTAGTGCGTAGTGCCAAGAAAAAGAATAACTCTAACATGATTGCATGGAAAAGGTTGGCATTCTCCAGTGGTGATAATGGCATTAAAACAATCTTGTGCAATACTACTTGAAATTTAAATAAGAATCGATCGAATTGAATAAACTATTTGTACTTTTGGGCATGGAAGGTCTAGAAATTTCACTCTTCAACACCAAGTCTACAGTTAGTTGTACTGCTAGTATTGCACAGGATCCAATGTAGCTTCTTCTGACACGCATGATACAAGTCCTTCCGAAAGAATGCATAAAAAAGTCAAACACATTCTTGACCCTTAATGTTTCAAAGTATATATTATTAAAATTTGGAAATGAACCTCTGATCAACTGCCTCAAGTTTGTAGGCAAAATTATTACGAGTACTGTATAGTTTTTCGACCTAATTGACCTGTAGAGTTGACTGACTTGCAGTTAAACAAGTCTCCAAGATTGAGTTTGAATGGAGAACCTTTCAACAATAAGTACTTTACTTTCTTAGTGTACTGATAAATGCAAATTCAGATTAATTCAACTAGTAGATTTCGAATATGAACGAATAAATCCCCTCATTTTCTAAAAAAAAAACATTTAAGTCCTTTGTAATTATTTTATTTATTTTAGTTTTCCGTCTATGGTATGGTAACTTATTCTTGCCAATGAAGTGTGTGTTCTTTTCAAAAGAGAAACTGTTAATGTATTTAATCTTTCATACTTATTTTAATCGAATCCAATAAATTAAGATCCATTAAAAAAAGTTAAGAGAAAGGGTCCTCTCTTTTAAGAATAGTATAGCAAATTAGAGTAGATTGTTCAAAAAGAAATACTCCATCTGTTCTAATTTATGTGACAATATTTTTTAATTAGCATGTTAACAGAAAATGACATCATTCTAAATTTGGTAATAATTTAATTTTAAAATTATAACTTTGTTATTAATGAAATTATTTACGACTACATAATATATCTTATTTTAGACAATAAACTTTAACATTTTTTTTTTATTTTTTTAAATTTTGTATTAAGTCAAACTATGATACAGTGGAACGAGAAGAAAGGAAAGTCGGTAGATCATATATGATTGTAATGATATTCTCAGATTGGGTTCGATGGTACTTAGCAACGATTGGTTGGATGGCTGGGTCCACCTATTTTACTCTTTCACTTCAGCTATGGGATCTTCACCTTCTTTAACTAATAGAATTATATATAGCGAAAAATTACTCTATCAAATTGAATATGATCTTGCGTTTGAGTTTTCGCGATAAACGGTTTTCAGATTGAAATAGGATATGTAACAATTTAGATGAAGAATTCTCGAACAAACAAAGCTTTATAGTGGTTGTATACAAAGTGTCATTTTTTTTGCCAAGTATTTTCTTTTTTTATTTTTTGTTCAAGCCAAATATAGCACGAGTATACATGATTTTCAAAATCCGAAATATGTTATTATTTGTGAAAGAGGGAGTACCATTTAATTCTTATATATAAGTGAGATCTTATATATAGCCATTTAATTCTCTTTTTTGGTCTTGACGTGGCTTTCTTGACTTACAAGGCTTCGTTCGAAGTTTTTAATTTTTTTTAAAAGTTTAATATGCACTAAGGACTTTTACTTCCTTGATGTTAGAGTTAACTGATGTTAAAGGTAATACTATAGTTAGGGTGGTCCAATGATAAGTGACTTGGCCGACCATTATCCATATCTGTGACTAAGACATGTTAGAAGGAAGACAGCAACTTGTCATCTTCTTAATTAATAGTGCTTAATACATCATTCGATTATCCTTTTCTTCTTATGATGTTGTAAATCAAATTTAATCCAAGATTAGAAAGTCACTAATCAACTTGATAAAAAGCTATTCGGTGAATTACATGAAACCTAGAAAAGTTTATAATTTCTCTATAATCTCATTTTGTTGTGACAAGATACCACTTCAAAATGTTCCTAAAGGAGGATGCATTTTCTACCAGTTACTTCTTCATCTTTGTTGATAAATTTAACCTGAAATATCTATTTAAATGTGAAGGATCTTATCCATTATGTCAATTCTTTAGTGATGTAGTTGGATTGACTCACAATAACTAAAGTAGATGTTCTTTTTGCTCTAAACAAGTTACTCCAGTTAGAAGTATAAGTTAGTGCCGTAGCCAAAGGTGTTCAAGATTCAAATTTTTTTTTTTCTTTTCAAAATGTATAAGTTGGGATTTGATCCTAGATTGTTTAGTTAAATCTAATCACCCTACATCATTGAGCTAGCACTATTAGTTGTGTTAAGGATGTTCAAAATGTAATGTTTAGTCATAAATTGTTACATTTAAATTATGTACACGATATAATTTTTGGGCGAAGGGTGAATGGTGGTCGCCTGACGACCCTTGCCCCAATGTGGCTCCGCCTGTATAGGTAGCTCTGACATGTTGAAAAAGATAATCTCTATACTAAATTTAATTACCCCAGCTATAAAAGCATCCTGTTGATTTAAAGTCTTCTAGCTGACATATGATGCCACACGCTCCCAACTCGCAACTGCTAAGCATTAGAGTTAAGTAAGACCCCGTCTCCCTTTACCACTGATAACCTGGAATAAAAGGCATGTGTGCATCCAGAAGATATGACCCTTAAGAAAACATACTCCATTTCTTGGTTTGATTTCGTGCCATGCTTGGCTAACAATTTTTTTCCTAGTAGTTCTTCTTGCAATTTCTGTTTGTGTGGCCTAAAATTCACCAGATTCTCAGAGCTCTTCTTGTACTGTACTCAAGACTTAGAAACTAAGGGTATCCAAGAAAGCTAGGATTTAAAATTGCTAATTTCTCAATGTTAAGTATATGTGTCAACCACAAGTTTAATTGAGAAAAAGAACAAGTATAGAAGTCAAGTGTCTAAAAGTGGCCAACTTTTATTACGACTAGTCTACTAGTAGTATTTTGTTTTCTCCCTTTTGTCCTTTTTGGCTGGAAAGAACAAATAATATGTAAAAACTGAGAATAGAGTAACTTCTGCTTTGTTTAGATCACGTTATTCTGAACCCAAACCCCTTAGTGGACAGACATGCTGTCCACAGAGATGACTTCGGGAATTTTTTATCTTGAATATCTAAAGGTGACAACTATATATGGGACTAAGTGAGTCCGACCAAAAGACTACTTTTTATTGTTCGTCTTTTTTTCTTCTTTTTGTCCTTTGTTGTCCTAATAGTTTTGGGATCAGCAGTTAGCACGTAATTTGAGGGTAGTCAACCGCGTGATGTTTAGCTAGCGCTTGGCTATAGATTTGGTTGAGACAATGAGTTTTTAAAATTTTGAAGTTGAAAAATAGTTTTTGAAATTTAAATTGTGTTATGATATATATTTTATATTGAAAAAAAATTGAAGTTTTGTAAGTGATTTTTCCAAATCTCAAAAAAGTTAGTCTCAACTAGTATTTGAGAATTTCAAATTTTGATTTTCATATTGGATAAATTCTATAAACAAACAAGAATTTGAAGTATTAATTGAAATAAAGCTTCCCAAATTTTATAAACAAATGGGTCCTTAGATTCACCTTCCACTAGGAAAACTCTTTTTGAGACCATATAATGTACAACCTAACTTAATTACACTACTAGAAATTAATTGATTTGCGTCACAGTTTGGAGACGGAATTCCCTCTCTAAAAGGTGTTTGGAGACGGAATTCCGTCTCCGCGTGTCCTTCGCTTTTAAGCGCGTCGTTGGACAACTTTCGTCTCCAAATGCAAAATTAGCTGACACACTGACACATTCTTGGAGACGGAATTGACTGTGTCAGGGCGCACTAACTTTTGCATTTGGAGAGGGAATTCCCTCTCCAAGCATTAAATTAATTAATTCTCTCTCCAACATAAATTATATATATTATTTTTATTGTTTAGAGACAGAATTCCCTCTCCAATAAAAAATTTAAAAATTATTTTTGTTGTTTAGAGACGGAATTCCCTCTCTAATAAAATAATTTATTTTTTTTGGTTGGTTAGAGACGGAATTCCGTCTCTAACTATATAAATCCTGTTAAATAAAAACATTAGAAATTCGGTACAAAGCAACCAAAAACCAAAAACAACCTGTTTAACATAAAATACCTGTTTAACATAAAACAAAGCCACCACGGCCAATATAACAATTCAACATACATATTGTTTCATCATTAAGCATTCAACACAAATAAAAACTAAAGTATTTAATTAGTAACATGTTCACAACTTCACAAACCATGAGAGTACTAATACGCTCCTTGGGAGGAGCCACTTCCTTGCTCCTTATCTCTCCAAATCTTTGCCACAATTTCCTGTAATTTCTTCACATTCTCACGGTCTTCCAACTGTTGCCTTTCACTATCTAGTAGCCTTTGCTCCATTTCTGCCAATCTAGCGCGCAACTCATCATCCGCAGCTTTTGGTGCATGTGAAGAAGAAGAAGAACAATTAGCATTGACAATACCTACACGAGAAGGCTTCTTGTACCTCGAATGACCAAGGCCATAGGCTCGATTTTTGCTAGTATAGCCACCACCCGCCTGAACGAACATTGCATTTTCTTCATCCTGGGTGGGTTTAGGAGAGCCTTCATCGACTTGTGACCCTTGGCTCTCAAGCCATTCTTGGTGTAAAGCTTTGTAGTTTTCCTAAAACACACGACGCGATTAGAATAATTAATTAAAGAATAATTTTAAAAAAAAATAAAATTATTTATGATATCTCACCTCTAGTTTTTGTGCACGAGGCTCCATCCCACCTCATTTCCTTGTTCGTCATATAAATAATGGAACAAACGGAAAAATTCATAATCACTAACTTTTCCATGTACCGCTTCCTACACAATGCAAATGTGTTAATGCTAAATCAAAATGGTGTTAAGTTTTTAATTTAAATAAAAATTAGATTGACTTACATATCGTGCCCGATGGGTGGCCAAACTAACTGAACCACAAGTGTGCTTCGATCCTCCCTTTGCGGATGCTCTGTTTTTCTTAGCCTGCTCGCTCTGGGCTAAGAATTCAGGTGTTTCCCAATAAATTTTGAGTTTATCCCAATTCTGTTGATAAATCCATTTGGGAACTTTACCCTTTTGCCTGTATTTTGACAAGGAATCACTTAGCCTTTTAGCCGCCTTTTTCTCCAAAACTGCTCGGACTTCATCATCATATATAGGATCCCACGAACACTTGTGCTGAAACAATAACAATATAATAAGTGAAAACTAATAAAACACATATAATAAAAAGCTTCATAAGTATAGTTAATACCGTAAAAGCTTCAAACATGCGGTTTCTAACAGGTACTGGCACCTTTGCACAGGTCGGCCAACCATCAGTAAAGTGTGGTGTCATAGATTCAACAACAAGTTTCACTGCCTTGCCCGATGGAAGAAACCTGCATTAAATTTAACATACAAAATTATGTTGATAAATATATATTGCATTCAATTCAAAAGTTTATAATTTAAAGGTTAATGAATAAATCTTTGCTTTCTTTGTAGTATAACATGCAACCTTTTTTACAGCAGTGAATTCTTTCTGAAGATAGCCCTAAAAACGAAACCAACTTTTTTGCATCGTAGTACGAGGAATGCAATCTCAATTTACTTATGTTTCGTTCATTCAAGAGTCCAATGATCTCATCCATGCCTCCTTGGAATATGTTATAATCTGATTTAATACTAAGCAACCTAACTGCCACCGACAGCTTTGAATGACTTGCCCCTTCGTAAAATGGGCGACTTGCTTCTTCCAACTGTTCCAGAAGAGCTTCGCCTCATTATTGGGAATCTCCTCAACATTCAGTTGAGAGGGTTCCCCTTAGTACATTCCAAACGCATCATTCAACATCTCATTCATAGGATAGTTATACCTGACATAGTCATTTTGGAAGTTCTCTCTATGGACACTAGGGTTACACTCTCCATGTGCAGTCCACACAAAATAATTTGGCATAAATCCTTTTCTATAAAGGTGCAACACGATATTTTCAATTGGTTGCACGTGGCTACACTTGCATTTCACACAAGGACATTTGATTGACCCCCCCCCCCCCCCTCCCGTATATATTCAGGAAGTAATTTAGCTTTAGCAATAAACCCGTCAATCCCATCTACATAACTTTTCCTCAAACCCATATTTTCATAGAACATATTGTACATCCAACTACGATTTTCATCATGTTCCATCTACAAAAGTTACAAACAAATAAATATAAATCAATGCAACAAATTATAGCAATTTTTCTAGCAAACTATAGGTGTATAACATTATTGTTAAATTATATTGTATATTAATTTTTTAATTAACTAACTAAATCAAACTCCCTACATTTATTTTATTTGCCATGTTCAATAACATTGTTCTTAATTATTTCTTTCTAATTATTCTTGCATTAAATTTATCTACTTTATATTATTTTTCTAACTATTTCTAAATTTCCAAGAACTAATGATATTTCTAATAATCCAATCTAACCAATATTCTTAAAAATAAGGAGAATATTAAACAAGTATACAAACATGATCGAATTATATAATAAATTCAATATTGATAATGGAGTGTCAAAGTTGGTATTGGAGTGGGGAAAATGGGGGCCGAATTCATGGATGGGAAAAATGGAGAGGGAAAAATAATTTGAAATACAGCTAAAAATAATGGGGAAGATGAAGAAAACTTACTTGAATAAGTTGTTAGGATGATTGGGGAAGTTTTCACCGGGGGAGGGAGCAATTTCACCAGGGCAGGGAGCAATTTCGCCGGAGCAGTGAGTCGGGTTGGGGAGGGATTTTTTAATTTAGGGGAGATAATGAATCGGAAAGAAGAAGTGTGTGTGTATATTTTTAGAGTTGGAGACGGAATTCCGTCTCCAACCAAAAAAGCAAAAAGCGTGTCAGTGATTGGAGACGGAATTCCGTCTCCAATTACTGACACACTTTTTGCTTTTTGGTTGGAGACGTCTCCAACTCTAAAAAATTTAATTATTTTTTTTTTATTGTTACACTGATTGGAGACGGATTGTAGACGGAATTCCCTCTCCAATCAGTTAGAGAGGGAATTCCGTCTCCAACCTTTTTGTAGCATTTTCATCAATTTCTAGTAGTGTTACAATAAACTTGTTACTACTCTAAGAATAAAATGCACAATAATCAACCATCTCATGATCGTGAACAATGTTATTTTTTTTTTCTAAAGAGAGATTGATCTTCCATACATCAGATAGTTCACTTTAATTCTTAATCTACACATAACAAAGTTACCTCAGTATCAGTAAGATAGTGAGTTAAAAGAAAGGGTGTGTGTGTATATATATATATATATTCTGGTTATATTTTATGTCAATAAGTTGAGTATGTTCAATGAGGTTTGCCCGATGAGTTTAGGAGATGATATCGGAAGCCTGCACGACTTGTCTAAAAATCCGCGTGATAGGAAGGCTGACCACTACATAAGTCGTCATCCGTCCAGGAGTGAAGCAAGCTACGTTTCTGTGATCCCCCTCCTCGGGCAGGGAAGAGAACGAAAATGGACCGCAGATGATAGTCATGGTTGATTTGTGGATCTTATGCGATAGAGCGATCGTGTCAGTATGGTAAATGGAAAAAATTAACATTTTATTTTTATGTTTAAAAGTTACACTTATTTTAAAATATTTTTAAATGATAAAAGAGACATTTGAATAGACTAGAGGAGTACTATCTTAGAAAACATTTAGGCTGACAACCTGACATATTTGTAACAATGAATTGGTTACGTAAGTTACATAGTTGGCCTCATAGCGACAGTTGGAAATATAATTAAGTGATGTAGATGTGAACCAAAGACAAGAAGATTATACACAAGTTACCAAGGGTTAATCCTGAGGAAGCTCGCTGTTAGCTCCTTAGACTCGACTGATTATGGCACGACATGGCCAGAGGCGAATTCAGGATTTGAGGGTAGTGCGTGCCATTCTTTGTATTTACACAATGGCCTAATGAAAAGGGTAGATCGGGTTAGTCAGATTTGTATTAATCTAAATAGATTGAGTAAGCATTTTTTCGCATAAACAAGCAATTTCAAGCTTGTTTAACTCTATATTATGAAGAACTTTGCCCCAAAAAAAAAAATTAAAAGAGCGCACCAATTAGAAAATTACTTAAAAGTACCTTAATTAATATATATATATATATATATATATATATATATATATATATATATATATATATATATATATATATATATATATATATATATATATATATATATATATATTTATTATTTGACTATACTAATTTTTATAATCTCGAGTTAATTTTTCAGCTTAATTTATATATTTTATTATAATTTTTTCCACAATAAAAACTCTGAGCTTAAAATCTAGTAGAATTACTCTAAAAAGTTATTAGTCAAGTTACTTAATTTTCTGAAAAACTATAGAAAATATTGCTCAAGTTAATATCTCATAGGTACAAATTAATGTTTTATTATCAAAAAGAGAGAAACTTTTTATAGAATTTATTCAAATCATTTATTCAGAATAAGCTGCTCATAAGACATATTTAATGACAGAAGCAAAGTAGAAAAAACAATAATAAAAAGAGGAAAAAAATAGAAGAAGAAAAAGGAGAGATAATGAGTGATTAAGCAAATAAATTGAAAAAAGAAAAAGAAAAAGGAAATGGAAGAACAGATTACTAGGATGGACTAGTAGTCCTAGTAGAATCCCTGCTATAATGATAGAAAGTACATAGAATGACAGACAAATTTCACAAAAAGGAGAGTTTGGTTTCGAACCCATGTCAACTGGGGAAAACTGTGCACCTTTACCACTGGCACCATGGACACTTCCATGATCAGGGTGCCACTTTAAATACTTGTACACTTTCTTTTATAAATCTCCAGATATATATATATATATATATATATATATATATATATATATATATATATATATATATGTATACAAAAACTTGGCCGGAGCTAGCGGGTGCCGTGGCACCCCCTCCATGCCACATAGATCCGCCCCCGGAAATGGCTATGACGGAATTTATGGTGTTGCTCCTAATTATAGCTAAATGCGGGTTGCAAGCAACATGAACGTTGGTTGTTTTGTCAAAAGCAAGCTAAGATTGACTTGAACGGATTCAAGGCAATGTGGGCTGATTGACAAGCAAAGTTGGTGCAACGGCTAGGCAGCCTTGTGCCTTTGTGGGTGATAAGATGGCAACCAGGCAGCTTGTTGGGTGGCACTGCCTGACAAGCGAGCTAAGGCGGGATAGACAACTATGTGGGCAAATGGATGTCGAGACTTGGTGTCTTGATGCCAAGGCAAGCAGGGCAGTAGCTAAACGTAGTGCATGGCGTTTGGCTAAGTGTGGGGCGAAGTGTGCTGAAATTAGGCTAAAGTCGGTTGTGTGAGTAAGCTAAGTCGGCTGGACAAAGGGCAAGTGTTGGGCAAATGTGGGCACATGACTGGTCAGTTGGGCGCCTAGACATGGGCGAAAGTGGGGCAAAACGTGGGCTGAACTGGCCGAGACATGGCCTACATGGCCTGCCTAGTAGGAATAACTCCCCTATCCACTTGTAAATCCTTTGGCTGACTTCCCCATTGTATATATTTTTTATTTCGGCCATTTTATCAACTTAGACATAATTTACTTAGTTTTCTTAGGAGAGAAAACACTGGCCTTGGTGACTTTCCTTTGTATTTTGCGTGATAAATATAAATATTGGGATTTTCCCGTACTTGGCTGTCTCTTTTCGCTTATATCTTTACGTTTCAGTATTGTGAATGATCTTTACTACATATTGCTTCTATCTTCTGCCTAAAACACACAACCACCGCTGTCTATTTTCAAATCTAAGACAAACGATCATAAAATAATTCTAAGTGTGGGAAACGGCTTAGCCTCGCGGGCGGGCTGCTTGGCTGCCGCACGGGGCAAACCTCGACGTGTTTGATTGATCAAAATCATCCCTGTGACACTCGCCTCGACGACACCGGGCATAGAACCCAGGACCTACTATTGATTTTGTTGTCGGCATATATAGAGCTCAGGATAATATAAGACTCAGTGCCCAAAGACTCAAAGGATACTAGGTCAGTATGCCACTAACTCGAGCGTCCATTTTCTGCAAAAGAAAAAAATCTTATTTAAAGAAGAGCACATTTAAAAAAAAAAAAAATGTATGAGGAATCTCTAGGATTAGAAACAATACAAAAACTCACATTTCCTTCACTTGCAAACATGAAAAAGACTCGATAATACCATGCTTGTTATCCTCATTTAAAATGAGGATATTCCCTAACCATTTGCACTGTTTTACTAATCTCCTATGCTAAATATATTTGTTCAAAATTATTTAATATATTTTTTAAAAAACAATAAATTTCGGTTTGTTTTGTCAAATTTTACGCTTAATTAAATGTCAAGAGAAATTTAGGTGAAAAAAAGAAAAATTTTAATTCAGACTAAATAATGAAGCTACAACAACAACCACACCTCAAGTTCAAACAAGTTCGAATGAAATTGGCGTAAAGAATTGACACGACCCGGAATCCGGTTAGGCCGACGCACGATCAGAAAAGAAGGAAGTGAAACTTCCTAAATACCATCATAGCCCCTCGTAGATAAGTACGGACGTCTACGTACCCATCAGCGAGACTCTACTAGACACTGTCTTAGTCTGGATAGACTCTAAACTGGGCTCTGATACCAACTCACAACCAAAGTACAATACTCAGATTCTCAATGCAATACCAATAACAGGATATAATATATAATATAGAATATAAATCCAAAGTTAAGGCGTAATAAGTACGCCTATCGGCAGCTACACACGTAAGGAACACGTGGTAGAAAATCCACGAGGCCAGGTGCCTCCAAAGAAATGGATATAAACACTTACCTCGTTCCAAAGTTAACACTGCTACCCAACAACCGCTTTATTCTTTGAATGCATTGCCAAACGATCCCACTGTGTTCAATAAGCAGAAAAAATATATCACATTAGGCTAAAGGCTTCATTCCTCACATCTTAGGACAATCCGGTTAGGAACCTGATACCCTATTCGCATACGCAGTACGCAGGTCAGGCCTATATACAGGGTTTAAGGTCACATAACCAATCCCCAAATAAATTACATTTATATGTTGCCCATAACTTACTGAGTACAAATATATATTCAATTTCATTATCGGGGTCCATTTGACCCTTTAAACTATTAATTGAACTTATTAGGACGATGTCTAATATCTCAATTTCTACCGTCAAAATATATTTAAACACACGTAATAAACTCAAATAATATATTAGGATCATTACCTGAATGTTTCAGGGTAAAAATTCTACTTTTCTCCGGCCCCCTTTTCTCATTTTCTGGCATTTTTTTCCTTTCCCGCGTAATCCCTTCCTTCTCGTTTTTGTTTCTGTCTCTTGTTTCGTTTTGTTGCTTCTGTTGGATTTCCCAACTCCTGTTAATCCTTTAAGGACCAACCCCATTTTCACCCCCAGAACATTCAGGTAATGATCTTAATATATTATTTGAGTTTATTACGTATGTTTGAATATATTTTTACGGTAAAAATAGGGATATTAGGCATCGCCATAATGACGTAAATTGATAGTTTAAAGGGTCAAATGGACCCCGATAATGAAATTGATTATATATTCGTACTCAGTGAGTTATGGGCAACATATAAATGTAATTTATTTGGGGTTTGGTTATGTGACCTGTACATAGGTCTGGCATGCGTATTACGTATGCGAATAGGGTATCAGGTTCCTACCTGGATTGCCCTAAGATGTGAGGAATGAAGCCTTTAGCCTAATGTGATATATTTTTCTGCTTATTGAACACAGTGGGATCGTTTGGCAATGGAACCAAAGGATAAAAGCGGTTATTGATTAGCAATGCTAACTTTTGGAAGAGCTAAGTGTTTATATCCATTTCTTTGGAGGCACATGGCCTGTGGATTTTCTACCACGTGTTCCTTACGTGTGTAGCTGCCGATAGGCGTACTCATTACGCCTTAGCTTTGGATTTTATATTCTATATTATATGTTATGTCCTGTTATTGGTATTGCATTGAGAATCTGAGTATTGTACTTTGGCTGTGAGTTGGTATATACTTTCCAGCTGTCGATGAGAGTCCCGCGCTGGTGATGGGTTATTATTGCATCATGTTGCATTCGTATGCACATTGCATCATATTGAGGGTAGGAGGATTCCGCCCTCTGAGCAAGAGGATTCCGCTTCATTGCATCATATTGAGGGTAAGAGAATTCCGCTTCATTGCATCATATTGAGGGTAGGAGGATTCCGCCCTCGGAGCAGGAGGATTCCGCTCCATTGCATCATATTGAGGGTAGGAGGATTCCGCTCCATTGCATCATATTGAGGGTAGGAGGATTCCGCTCCATTGCATCATATTGAGGATAGGAGGATTCCGCCCTCGGAGCAGGAGGATTCCGCTCTATTGCATCATATTGAGGGTAGGAGGATTCCGCCCCCGGAGCAGGAGGATTCCGCTCCATCTATTTGTCACATGTGACACCATTGCATCACACTGCATTCATCCCATTTCATTACACCGCGTGCTGACTATTGTGTGACTATCGTGTTGTGTTTTATATATGCGGTATGTATACCATGTTGTGAACGTATCTCAGTTTGCCTATATATTTCTGGCTCGTATCCCGGGTTGCACATTGCGACAATATAAATACATGGATCGGATTGGGTTGCACGCCACAACTGTATAAATATACGGATCGGGTTGCACGCCGCAACAGTATAAATATACGCATCGGGTTGCACGCCGCAACAGTATGAATATATGGATCGAGTTGCACGCCGCAACAGGATGTAGTTTTGATTGTCGACATGTTCAGGATATCTATATGTTCTGTCTACCTTATGTCCCTGGCTGTTTATGATTCTATACGTGTTTTCAGTTATTATTTGGCTTTGCCTGTTTATAGTTCAAATAAGATGGATTTAGTTTATCTGTTTTTTCTTCTCCTTGTCTAGCTATCCTATTCTTTGAGGTGGCTAGTCTATCCCACTTATTGAGTCCTTTTGACTCACCCTTGTTTGTTGTTTGTTTCTTGTCTATCTATTTCGTTTCGGCAGGTTCTCTCCAGGAGTGAGTTTGCCACGTTGTGAATGAGCGGAGACGACTTCAGCTGTTAGGGTGAGCCAGCTTTTACTCCAGATGGACACCAGTTTATTGGTTATTATTTCAGTTGCATTTTGCTCCCTTCAGGAGGTATTTTCTTTTGTACTCTTAGATGTCTAGTCTGGATAGCCCTAAACTTAGTATGTTGGGTAGTTAGCTGTAATTTTCTTTCGTACAGCTTAGAAGTGTCAATATGTATGTGTTTTTTTTAAATCTTGTCCTTATTTATGAACTATTATATTTATTTTCCTAATTTAATTAGTAAGGGTTCGCCCGACGGGTCTAGGGGAGGATGTCGACGAAAGTATTTACGTTAATTCGTTCGTGGTAATTGTGAACCCTTGTGCGACAAATCAGCAAACGGTATGAGTTCAAGACGAAGTAGCCTAGCATGGGGCTAGAGCTACTCAAGCCCCGAGAGTGTTTGATCGCGCTGACGATCTAGTTACGGAGGTCCCAGCTGTGCCAGCTCGCGATGGGCAAGGGAGCAGGGCCTTGTGGTTCCCTTGGCTCTCTATGATGCTTTTACGAGTATCTTGGCAACGCAGATACCGCAAGAGTCTATTATTTGCTAGGCAGCCTACCAGGTTGCCGAAGATGGAGACGTTCGGTCTCAGCGAGCCCCTGTTCCAGTCCCTGATGTTGCCCCAGTAAATTATGTTCGATAAGCAGCACGTGTTGCGTCACCAATTGTTCTGGCTGGTTAGCCAGCGGAGGTAACGGTTAGATCTGAGTGTCCGAAGAGGTTGCATTATTTTACGCGGTTGAACCTTCCGATATTCTTAAGCAATGCATCAGATAAACCTCGTGATTCTTTTTATAAAAATAAAATGATGTCAGCATACCCTTCAGGCTGTTGGTTATCTCGAGCAATGTGTTGTGTATTATTCTGCTTTCCAGTTTCAGAGTCCAGCCTTGAATTGGTGGGCCGCTCTCTTATTAGCTAACTTGGTTCGGTTTTCTTCTAGATTCGTGGAAAGTTCCTTTCGAGTAGTGAGCGAGATGAAAAGTGTATCCAGTTTGAGTGGATTGGACAGGGTAGCCTGTCGGTTAGCCTGTTGGTGTTTCGGAATATGAGATTGAATTCTATAGAATGGCTGGATATGCATTAGAACTAGTTCATGAGCTTTTCGAAAGATTAAGAGATTTGTTGATGACTTTTATTTTTCCTTGAAATCCCAGATGGCTCGAGAAATTGAGGTCTGGATTTTATTTGATATTGTTGTTAATATTGCCCGAAGGTTCGAGGCATACCATAAGTTAGAGCGGGAAGAGTTAGAGTGGGAAAGTAAGAGATCCCACGGCCCCGGTTGGTAACCATGGTACCTCATTTGGATGTAAAAGTTCTGATTATTCTGGGAGGTCACCTTCCAGGTTATCTCAGCGTGTGTCACGTGATTCTTAGAGTGCGCCAGTAGCTCGTCAAGATCAGATTCAGTCTTTTCTTTACAGCTATCAACAATCTTTCCAGTTTCCATTTTTAGTCGAAAAGGTGTTATCATTGTCGTGAATCTGGTTATCCTTTGAGTAGTTTTCCTTACTTCGGTAAATAGACAGTCGTCCTTTCTCTTGTCATCAGGCACCTGCACAGTCGCAGGAATTTCATTTAAATGTTAATCAATAAGAGAAATGCCACGATCCAGTAAAGGTTCAGGGCGTGGTGGCAGTTATTTTTCAGAAGGTAATTATCAGTGTAGCGGCTTAGTTCAGCCGCAGAGGCAGTTTTATGAACTGCCAGCCTGGCAGCATGCTGAGGCATCCGATGTAGTAGGCCCGTGTGTTTCTTCTTCCCTTATCTGTAAGTAAGATTTATCTTTCCGATCGATCTGGAAATGGTGTGTCTTATCATGTTTTGACGGTTTCCTTGGATATTGTCGTAACTAAGAATTGGTTACGGTAGAGGGATGAGTTTTTGATATGATTTATTCCCGGCATTTATGATGACCCTACTAATTTATTTGGTCTAAATGTGAGAGATTTGACGGTGAGTATTGCTATAGCCTGCTTTGCATCATGTTATGCCACTTTGTGTTATTATGTCAAGTCATTTTACCTCTCTCCTCGGAAATCAGTGTTGGTAGGATGATGAGATTCTTATTCGTCACCATTAGGAAGTGTCGTTGTTTCTTCCGGTAAAAAGTGGATGGTAAGTAATGCTCGATCTACGTGTCTCCTCTTGATTCGAGACGCTAGTAAAGTCATATTATCTCATGAGCTTATCTGGATTATAAAAGGATTTACTGGTAAATTGTCAGAGTTTCCTTCTTACTGGGGGATTAAATTGGCATAGATGTTGTTCCATAAAGCTCATTTAATGTCTATTTCTTCAATTGCGATTTTTGGGTTAGCCTGACTCGGAGGTAGTCTAGCTCTGGTAGCCAAGAAATAAGAAGATGAGCTTTCTGAAGTTCTAATTATTTCTATCCTCGATCCATTTCCATTTCTTCTTCGTCCGGCACTAGTGAGCTTGGGCGATTGGTAGCCGCTTGTGACGTTCCCTGTGTTGAGCCAGAGTACGTGTTATTGTGGCCGGGTAAGCATATTATTGTTTTGGAAGCATATTATTGTTTTGGCCCAGTTGTCTCATCTTGATATCCGTTTAACATGTTTATGTTATCAGTTTATCCGGGTATCCATTCCCATGTATAGTATAGTGCTGGTTCTGTTTTTGCGGATCATCCAGTTTCAGGGGAAACTCTGCCGAAATTTTTATATAGAAGTACCATCCATCGGGCGGTGGTGTTTACGGCAAAGGTATGGAGTTGTGAACTCGAGAGTTGCAGCTAGTTGGCAACTCGAAAGGGTAATTTGGTAGTTTAGGTCTGCCTATGTTCAGCTTTTAGCTATGTCTTCTTTAATCCAACAGGTTGTGCGAGGATGACTATTTCTATTCAAATTAGTTGTATGAGTTTATGCTTTAATTGGAGGAGTCTTCCTCCAATTGATACCGAATCATAATATTAAATCTCTACGGCGTTGCTGAAGCGTAAGCTAATTCTTAGTTCCATTGACCTGTTCTATATCGAAAGGTATATCGAAGAGGTAATTATCGGCTGAATCATGTTAACCCATTCAAAGTTTCGTGTATCTTTGTTTCGAAAATATAAAACTCCTCTCTCATGATTGAGAAAGGGTCGGCTTAGTCCGAATAAGTTGGGCAATGATGTTATCATATTATCCAAATATGTTTTATCCAAGAGTTTGATGTGCGTGTTATAACTCTGATTCTGTAATTATGAGATAATGTTCGTGGAGTAGTTTATGAAATTTGTGCAAGTTCTCTTGTTATCTGCGTAAATCTTGCTTTAGATTGAGACTCGTTCGAAGACGAACGAGAGTTTAAGTGGAGGAGAATGAAATGACCTCGGTTAGTCGTTTCGGAAGATAGGACTCCGATTGGCGTGCCGATAATTTTAAAATATTCATAATGTCCATTAGGATCTGTCTGTAAAATTTGAGCTAAATCAGACCTCGTTTGGTAGGCATCGGAAGAAGGTTTCAGTTTTTATTGTCGACAGATATTAAAAAGAGATTTTCGAGCTCGGTTTTTTGTGAATGAGCTCCGATCCGAAATCCGGAAGTGCCGTTAGGTTCGTATGATTATTTGTGAGTTTTGTAAACTTTTGAAAGTGAATTTCGATGTTGTTCGGCTAGTTTCCGCTAAAATGCCGAAAGTTAAATAATTTGACTTTTTTTCATTTAAATTCGCATCTTGAGTTTTGGGAGTCCAATTTGAGATCCACCTTCGCGAGTATGTTACATATATTTTTTATAACTTGTATGTAAAAGTTAGAATTATTTCGAATATCGTAGGGTACCGTTTTAATTTTTACCGTAACAACGGATTTTAAAAGAAAAAAAGAAAAAAAAAAGACAAAAGGAATAAATATGAAGGTGGTGGGATTGGTCCTTAGCCTTGGCTAAGGATTAACAGGAGTTGGGAAATCCAACAGAAGCAACAAAACGAAACAAGAGACAAACAAAAACGAGAAGGAAGGGATTACGCGGGAAAGGAAAAAAATGTCAGAAAATGAGAAAAGGGGGCCGGAGAAAAGTAGAATTTTCACCCTGAAACATTCAGGTAATGATCCTAATATATTATTTGAGTTTATTACGTGTGTTTAAATATATTTTGACGGTAAAAATTGAGATATTAGACGTCGTCCTAATAAGTTCAATTAATAGTTTAAAGGGTCAAATGGACCCCGATAATGAAATTGAATATATATATTTGTACTCAGTAAGTTATGGGCAATATATAAATGTAATTTATTTGGGGTTTGGTTATGTGACCTTAAACCCTGTATATAAGCCTGGCCTGCGTACTGCGTATGCGAATAGGGTATCAGGTTCCTAACCGGATTGTCCTAAGATGTGAGGAATGAAGCCTTTAGCCTAATGTGATATATTTTTTCTGCTTATTGAACACAGTGGGATCGTTTGGCAATGCATTCAAAGAATAAAGCGGTTGTTGGGTAGCAGTGTTAAATTTGGAACGAGGTAAGTATTTATATCCATTTCTTTGGAGGCACCTGGCCTCGTGGATTTTGTACCTCTTATTCCTTACGTGTGTAGCTGCCGATAGGCGTACTTATTATGCCTTAGCTTTGTATTTATATTCTATATTATATATTATGTCATGTTATTGGTATTGCATTGAGAATCTGAGTATTGTACTTTGGTTGTGAGTTGGTATCAGAGCCCAGTTTAGAGTCTATCCATACTAAGACAGTGTCTAGTAGAGTCTCGCTGATGGGTACGTAGACGTCCGCACTTATCTACGAGGGGCTATGATGGCATTTAGGAAGTTTCACTTCCTTCTTTTCTGATCGTGCGTCGGCCTAACCGGATTCCGGGTCGTGTCAAGAATAAAATATTCTAAAGAATAAAGGTAATTTAGTTAAATTACTCTTACATGTTATATCTTTTTAGTGGTAGTGTAAAAGACAGAAGGAGACCTATGTACAAAGTCTGGATGCAGCATCACCGGTTGGCATCGACAATAATTCTATATATGTAAGTATAAATCCTTAAAATGTTTATTATATATAGACCGGAGCCCACCGATTCATAGAGGAATTTCAAACGTTAATAGTAGGAAGAGACAGAGAGTTCAACAAGACAATCGGTGAAGCAGATTAAGCGGAGCAAAATCAATTCGCTCGGCTGCCGAACAACGACGGAATCTAAAAAGGAAGAGCCGGTGGTCACAAAATATTTCAGCTAGTCAGGGATGGAGAATTGATGATTTGGTCGAATATTCAGTGCTCCACTGATCCTGAAAGGCGGCATCACAAGAGTCAAAGAGAAGGTTATTGGCGCCCGTCAATTAATCGGCTTTTTTGAATTACAACTACGAAATGATATTTTTTTAAAACATATTTTTCAAATAAAAATAAAACACTATAAATAGAGAAATAAGCCCTTAAAACACATATCTTTGAAAATATCTTGAGAGAAAGGCTTTGTAACAACTTGGACAATAAGGAAATGGGTTTCAACATTTTTGTAAGAATTCTAATTCAAGTTTCTTCCATTTCAATCTATGAATACTGATTATTTTATTATTAGCTTTATTTTGTTAGAACCTAAAATGAATAGCTAAACTCATACTAAGGGTTTAGACACAGTCGTTTGATTGACTTTTTGAAGGTATTGGATTTTATTTCATGAAAACATTGGGCTATTGATTATATATTTTTTATTGTGCTTTATCTCAAGGTTGGGTGATTGAAATATTTAAACTTAACCCTACTTTGCTTATTTATCTCTTTGTATCGGTTAAATTGGTATGGGTTTATAAGAAGTAAGAGATCACTAGGAATATGTTCTCTTTCCTAGCGTCTATGATCTAGATATTTATGTGCTTCATTTTATCTTTGGCGAGCCTAATGGAGTAGACATTCACTATATACTTGATAATTTTTTAGTATTAAATAAATTAGTCTGACCATTATTATTTAACCCATTGAATTCATGTGATTAGGTTCGTACCCATTGTTATGAAATCTACCTAAGTTGTCTAAACTTTTAGCTTTTACTAGTTGATATTTCAATCCTCGTAGTACTTGTTTTTATTCTATTTTGTGCAAATTAGTCATTTAGTTCATATTCTCTATCTGTATAGGAACATAGAACTATACTACAATTGGTGTTTATGTTTACAATTTTTTTATTAACTCGTTTTTTAAAGAATGATAACTTTTTAATTTTGTAAACAATCTAACTTTAAAGTTTCTACTTTACTCTTAAAGAAATAATTTGTAACCACATAAATATCTATAATTTATATTAGAGCACATATTTCAAAAGTGTCTATTTCTTTTTAAACTTCACATTCATTCAAACTTTAACACAAAAAAAAAAAAAAATTTGAATATAAGTTAAACTTTTAGAAAAGAAAAAGGTACAGTGTGTTATTTTTTCATCCCTTAATTAAAGCATCGTGCATTTAAAATGAGGCAATTAATTTATTTAATAAAGACTAATTGTACTAAAAGGTGATGGTTCATCTCACAAATGATTAGCCACATGAAATTGACAGCGCGGAAGTTTTACGTGGAGACCAGGTGTCGATGCTCAACGGGTGCCAATTGGGGAAGGACGGCGCACCAAATAGACAAATAGAGCTTGGACTGTGGGAATTGACAAGAGGCAAGAGCAACTAAAAACAAAAGTCAAAATAGATTGGTTGCTTCTTTTAGTAACATTTTCCTAGTAGTAATGCTATTCCCTCCGTTCTAATTTATGTGACAGTATTTTTTTATTTATCTGTTCCAAAAATATTATCCATTTTAAATTTGGTAATAATTTAACTTTAAAATTACAGTTTGTCATTAATGAAATCATTTACAACCACACAAACATCTATGTCTTTAGACCACAAATTTTAAAAATCTTCCTTTATTTTTTAAATTTTGTGTCGAGTTAAACTATGACGCATAAAATGGAACAGAGGGAGTATTACTCAAAGTCGATCCACTTTATTTAATTTTCTAGCTTGCTTAAAACTAGTACAATTAAATTAACATATTTTTTCAAAACCAGAATGGTAATTAAGCATAATTTTTTTTTTCAAAGTTACTCTTGTCTAATTGCTGCATGTAAACAAGTTCCTAGAAACTCTGCCAATTCTGATATAAATTGAAATGGTCAATTACATCCTTAATTTCATAATCAAAACTAGCTTTCTTAATATGTGCAAAAGAATTTAAGAAATCAATTGAAGTAGAACGGTGGAAGTAGTTTTGTTCTAATTGCTTACTAGATATGAACTCTGTAAGTTTCTTGATATTTATACTTTACTTTTTGTGAAAAGAGATAGCTTTGATATAATTCATTTTTAGAGCTTGTATATATAGTTCTATATATTAGATATACAAAGATATTTATACAATCATATCATATATATGTTAATTATAAATAAAGTTTGATGATAATGATAGCTAATATGATGTGTTAAGCTAAATTGATTATGTAAAAATCTTTATACTCTAATACGTTCAAATTCTTTTATATATGCTGATAATGTAAATATTTTTTTTTTTAATATAGTACCCCAATCGATTAATGTTATAAATAGATTTACTTATTTTGTTTACTAATTAAATAACATATACACTATCAGTATACAAAAGGTAAACTCTTTAAGAAATACAATATTGGTAGTGAAAGCACTTTTGTAACCGAATATTCCTTAGAGAAATTGTTTGAGCTTGGGAACCAGTTATATGCATTTTATACGACATTTGACCAAGTATAAGCGCGTTAAATAAGCTTATAAGCACTTTGAAATATTTCGATATTTGATCAAAATCATAAGTGCTTATAGTAATTAAGCCTGACACCTTTCAATAGTTCTAATACGTAATTAAATATTTATAAAATATCCTCAATATCTAATGTTTATCATTAGTTTTTAATCGGTTTTTAAAAGGGCAAGTAAAAGATTAGAAATTGGAAAATCTTAGAGCATAATATAACGGCGGACTAGCTAGTAGAAGTAGAAGTAAAAGAAGAGGAAGGGTGGCGTGAAAATTCGTTGTCACGCCGTCCAAACAATTCTGCCACCCCACGCGTAATCATCAACAAACAATCCCCTCTTACCCTCTCCCTTATATTCATACAACTAACTCTTTTCTCCTATGGATTGCACTTTGTTCTTTTGTATATATGTAGATGTAAAGATTACATTAAACTTACTTTAAAAAAGAACTTGGAAACATTCTGTCATATTCATAGAATTTTTTAATTCCCTTTCTGTTGTGTACCTGCTTATCACACACTACTTCTCTTGCACTACTAGCTAGCTAGGCATCAGCTAAAGAAGCTACTCTTTCTATATATTTATATATATCCTTCTCTTCCTCACCAACAACATTTCAACCAACACCTGATTATCTACTTTTAGTTTCTCTCATTCTTAAGTTTCTCTTTCTCTCTTCTCCAAATTACATTATCTTCACTCTTTCAAGAGCTCTCTTTTTTATTTGTTCTCTCTCAGTTCGCAAAACTGTAAACGGTTTCTTTTTTTCTGGTTAGTTTTATGTTCTGCTATGCGGCTCGCTCTCTCTTTTGCTTATTTACCTTTCGTTTGGTACTTAATTTGTTCTGTTTTGTGGCATTGCTGTTGTTCTATGTGTACATTAGGGTTCCTTAAATGAAAACAAGGGATGAATTTATGGTATTGCTTTGTTGTTTAATCCATATCATCCAATGAAACATTCTTAAGTTGTAGGCAGATCATGCAAATCCTTTAAAACTCTAAATCGTGAAAATTCATTAATGAACTTACTTTCATTATTTTGACTTGCATGTTTACTTGCATTTTTTCCTGTGTGTGTATTTGTGTATATGATGGGGTGGGGGAGGGTTTGAGGGTCCCTGCTCTCTAGAGCAACAATTGATTGGTGGAGAAAATATCAAGAGAAAAAAAACATTTGATCATTTTCTTGAATGTCATAATTCATTGGTCATGAAGTGAAAATGGACATAGATAGAGATTGGATGCGTATAGTGGTGTGAAAAGGGTTTTCTTAAGGTATCATGTGTTATTGAGTGGAATGCACTCAAAGAAATCATTTCAACATATGCTTCTTTTTAATGTCTCTCTATTTTTCTTTTTTAAACGACCAAAAACAAAGTCAATGTTTTCGGCTACTTTGTTGTGTTCATAAAATTGCCTAAATGCTAACCATTGCATGCAACTAAGGTCTCTGCAGGCTTATTGATGATTTCTTCTTGATGATTTTCATGTTTGGTAGGAATCCACTAATTAATGGTCTGCCATTTACAATTTCACAGAAAGATAAAAGAAGCAGATAAAAAAAATATATACTTAATATTTCTTGTAAATTGGAGGACCCGACCCCATACCCCAACTCCCTAATACCCACCCACCCTAAGAAAAAACCAAAAAGAATGAGGTAATCATGGCTTTTAATCTGCTCACGAATGGATGTGAATGAGTAGAATGATTACAAATCTGCAAGAGAAAGAAGTGTAAGATTCACACTCTTATTGTGGGCTTTCAACTTCACATTATAGAGAGGAAAGTCTGTCCTCTTTGCAAAAGTTTCTTTTTGATGTTTGCTCTTAACCAAAAGGAGCAAAACAAATATCTTCCAAGTGTATGTCAAGTCTTGATATAACTACAAAGTCACACCCTTTATAAGTATCTTCTTTTTTCTTTTCCAAAATTTTCTTATCCTTTCTAAATTTTTACAATTATATACAGATAAGTTCTCAGCATTACAAGATCGATCAAGATGGAAATGGAGTCTTGTGTTCCTCCAGGTTTTAGATTTCATCCAACTGAGGAAGAACTTGTTGGATACTACCTCAAGAGAAAAGTTAACTCCCTCAAGATTGATCTTGATGTCATCACTGACATTGATCTCTATAGAATGGAGCCATGGGACATCGAAGGTACATTCTTTCTTTCATTTATATTTAGTTTTCCTTATCTAGTATAAACTGTTAGCTAGCGTATGAAAATTGTTGCGACTAGTATATTTACTGATCGAAAAGTAATTAAAAGACTGTTATCTTTAACCGTTGAAACTTTTAGGTCGCACTTTCAATATAGTATCCAGCAAGTCTAGGTTCAAATCTTACCCAAAAAAAATAAAAAAATCTCCACCACTTTTTCTCAAGAAAAATAATTAGACCTACATGTGATTAAAAATGTGCTTTCTCGAGCAACACATTGAGCGAACTGTGACCAATAAGTTTCTACTTCTGTTTTAACACGTGCAGATAGGTGTAAACTGGGATATGAAGAACAAAATGAGTGGTATTTTTTCAGCCACAAGGACAGGAAATATCCAACAGGAACAAGAACGAATAGAGCAACAGCAGCAGGATTCTGGAAGGCAACAGGAAGAGATAAAGCAGTGTTATCAAAGGAGAAGATGATAGGAATGAGGAAGACACTTGTTTACTATAGAGGAAGAGCTCCTAATGGAAGCAAATCTGATTGGATTATGCATGAGTATCGTCTCCAATCCTCCCAACATGCACCTCCTCAGGTTACTGTCCCTCATCTTTTTTCAAGTTGAAAATTATTCGATTAAGATATGAGGATTGTATGAAGTGATAATTATGTTCTTTTATCTAATAAACTCATGGTTTTTACTGTTTTTATTACGTGAACATAGTAATATTGTGTCACGCGTGAAGCAATATAGTACTCTTATTGTTTGTGAATAGGAGCTTTTTGTCTTTCACTTAAATTTGCTTCTTTTGATAGTGCGCTAATTTCACTCAAATATCAATCATTTGGCATGGGAAATTAAGAAAAAGAATGAGTCCTTATTGATTATTTGAGGTCATTTTGGTGTTGGAAAAAATATTTTCTGTTCAAATGTGTGAATGTCGCACCTAGAATTTTAAACTATTGCAGATAGCAAATTTTAGTAATTTCTTAATTAGTATTTTATGTCTTAACATTCTGAAGAACATATTGAGGAGACAAACCTTGTTGATCACTTGTTTCTTTATACTTTGTTTACTAAGGAGAACAATTAAACCTTTTAATAAAAAATATTGTCATTGTAAGATCAGTTTGCGACCACACAAAAGTATGTCCCCTAGAGTAAAGGGATCACCTTTCATAGATCACCAAGCAGTCTTTTCACTAGAAAACACAGAACTGTAAACTGTTATTCCATAATATAATTACTAGCACCTTTTTTTTTCTCAGTACCTGCCTAAATAATTGGGACTTATTATAACTAATTTGGAATTTTGATTCAATTCACAGGAAGAAGGATGGGTCGTATGCAGGGCATTCAAGAAGCCAAGTCCAAACAACAAGCCATGTTTAGAGCCATGGAACAGTGCTGCTTATTGTATTAGAGGAACCAACACAAATTATAGACCACCTCCATCCCTTACACAAATACCTCCAAGTCCTTTAATGCATCATAATAATCCTCTCAATTCAATGTTCAACCAAACATCAAATTTCAATCAATTTCCTTTTAATCCATCTCATCATCAGGATCTCATCTCAAGCCAAATTGGATTTGAGAATCAACTAATTCATGAACTCCCACAACTAGATAGCCCCACCATTTCAACAAGTTTTGCAACAAAAGATCAAGGCCAAAACTCCATAGCCAACAACAATGATAATAACCACGAAGAAGAGAAGAATAGTTATGATAGCCAATTATATGATGAGTGGAATGACAAGTTACTTGCACCACAAGTTATGATTGATCAGCCAGCACCATCTTCATATTCTAATTTCCCTAATAATCTTCCATTAGTCATCAGTCGTGACGATGACCAGAATCATTTGAGCCAATTACTTGAGTGTTACCCAGATTTATAAAAATGCTCCTATGAATAACAATACTAGAGTTTTGTACTTTTTATTTGAAAAGAAGGAAGAAGTTATTGATATTCCATCGAAGTTACAAGGCAGCTGAGTATGAAGGAAAAACTGGTAGCTGCTAAGGCACGTTAAATGGTGGCCTTTGACAGCATAATTGTTTAACTACATATTGACTATTTTATGATATTCTGCAACTGTGAATTGATGTTATTTGTATCTACGTATTAAAGAAGCTGTAGTTACTCCTTTTTCTCCTTTTCAATTGTATTCCTTTTCCTTGGTTTTCTGCATTATTATTTCATGGTTTTCTTCATTACTGAAAGCTGTAGTGTACAATTTCTTCCACTCTAGTCAAAGTTTCCCAAAGAAAGAATTGAGCTAAACTTCTTAACATGAACACTATGATATTGGTGGATTCCAGGCGTCACTCTTGTATTTATGCGAAGATCGTATGCAAAGCAACTTTTCTTTAACACATAGTACTTAGAAACATGATTTTTCACGTGTCCAACAAGTTCTAAGAAGTTCATATTTTTAACCCTTTTAATCATGCGAGTCAAATTGGAAAACCAAATATGAACAGACAATTTTACGTTCTATTTTTCAAATCAATCTATAATCTCTCGTTGCCCACTATTTTCCATCCTGTCATTAATACTTGATGCATGGTCTCATTTTACCATATTTTTATTGATTAGTTAACGACAAGACGGCTTGTTCATTACAACGGGCAATTTTTGTTCAAGCGTTTAGGCTCCAGATTCGATCAATTCGTATTGGAGAAACACAGAGAAACCTCTACGTACTCAAACATCCAAAACTTGAGACAAAACCGAAACGAAAGCTAAGCTAATATTCTTACATATTTCCTAGTATTAATTATGTCCTAAGAAGTACGCTGTTTTTTTTTTTTTCGGGTTCAATCCTTGTCACCAAGAAATCCCTAGAAATCGTACACGATTTCTTATCAATATAATTTATTTGATCGGTTTATGTCAATTTTGTGAAAGTGATCAAGTATTGTGACCTAATTCTAGATAAGGGAATTGGGGAAGAACACACTTAGCTTGGGGAGCAAGCTCCATTTTAGAGAGAGAAATATTACAAAGTGATTACAACTAAAATGATCTCTAACTAACTGAAAATATCTAATGATCCTACCTATATATACTAGTGCTAACTACCTTGATAAATTAGTTACAAGTGGCCAGCTCTGCATGAGCTAAGACCAGCTAAGATTAGCTAAGAGGAAGAAGAATAGTAACTAACTAAGTATGAGCTGGACCAGTGAGGGGTTAGTGTATTGCTGTACAATTAACTAACTCCTCAACATCCCCCCTCAAGCTAGGTGTTATGAAGAGGTTCTTCAATCCTAGCTTGGATACTAATACTGATGTTGAATGTTGGTGAGGCTCTTTGTGAGGATATCAGCTTGCCGATCCTGAGTATGTAAGTATAAAGTCCCGATCAGTCCAAGTAGAATGTGTTCTCTGATGAAATGACAAGCAATATCTTTGTGTTTGGTACGCTCGTGGAAGACTGGGTTAGCTGCAATTTGCATAGCATATTTGCTATTAGAATGAACAGGAACATGCAAATGCACATGAACACCATGCTCCTTGAACAGATTGACCAGCTAAATGATCTCAGCCACAATGGAGGCTAAGCTTCTGTACTCAGCCTCTGCTGAGCTCCTGGAGACAGTACTTTGCTTCTTGAACATCCAACAAATCAATGCATCACCAAACTTGACAATGTATCCTCTGATATATCTTCTAGTGATAGGACAAGCCCCCAGTCAGCATCACAGTATGCCTGAAGAACAGGTGTATTAGCAGCAGGCAAAAAATTACCCAACCCTGGTGCCTGTTTCAAATATCTGATCGCCATTAAAGTTACACCCATGTGAGGTGATTCGGAAGAGTGCATAAATTGGCTAAGGTTCAGGACAACAAAGGAAATATCAGGTCTAGTGATTGTGAGATACAGAAACCTCCCAATCAACCTCTGATAAAATACTTAGGTCAGAGAGTGGCCTATCAGATGGTGGGACAGTATGTGGGAATTATACATCAAACTCACAGGTGGTTAGCTTCTGATTCAGCTCAAGAGGAGCTCCAACTGGCTTGATGCCAGACAAACCTGCATCAGAAATCAACTCCAAACAGTACTTTCTTTGGTGCATGACAATCCCCTCCTGACTTCTAGCAAATTCAATACCTAAGAAGTATCTGAGGGAGCCCAAGTCTTTAATCTTGAAATGGTGCTGGAGAATATCTTTGGTGGCCTGAATTAGTTGAGAATTGTTTCCTCTGATTAAGATGTCATCTACATAAATCAGGACAACTACAATGTTGTTGCTTCCACATCTCTTGGTGAGCAATGAGTAGTCAAGCCTGCTTTGCTTGAAACCTGAGCTAATCAGTGCAGTGGTGAGCTTAATATTCCACTGTCTTGAGGCCTGCTTCAGCCCATACAGTGATTTCAAGAGTCTGCAAACTTTTCCTTTACCAGCTGGACTATGAAAGCCTTGTGGAATGTTCATATATACCTCTTCAACTAGATCACCTTGTAGAAAAGCATTGTAGACATCCATCTGATGGATATCCCAATGATGTGATGCAGCTATAGAGATAACAGTTCTGACTGTCACCATTTTGACAACAGGGGAAAATGTTTCTTAATAGTCTATGCCTTCCTTCTGATTATAGCCTTTGGCTATTAACCTTGCTTTAAACCTCTCAACTTCTTTATTTGCCTTATATTTGATCTTGTAGACCCACTTACACCCAATGGCCTTCTTGCCTGCAGGTAGAGGTACTATCTTCCCGGTGTGATTGTCTTCCAAGGCTTGGATTTCTGTTTTTATGGCATTAACACACCTTGGATCTAGTACAACCTCTTTGTAGCTCTTTGGTTCTATGTCTGTGGAGAATTGGGTGAGGTAACTCTGGTAAGTGGTGGAAAGATGGTCATAGTGCATGACATCTGAGATAGGATAATAGCAACAGTTTGCAGCATTAGAGGAACTTGATTCTTTGCTCTTAGGTGCAATAAAGTCCTTCATCCACACAGGGGGTTTATGAGTTCTAGTAGGCCTTTGAAGACTGGTAGTCTGCTGTGGTATATCTTCTGCTGGTGCTACTGGTGCCTCACTTGCAGTAGGTGTATCGTGTGCGTGAATAGCAGTGTCTAGAGCAGGCTGTTCCTCCTCAGCAGTGAGTGGAACTCCCTAAGCATGAGCTGGGAGAAGTTGGGATTCTATGGTCACACTAGTAGCTGGGACACAATCAATAGGCTGAGAACAATTATGAAAAATGGCAATGTCTTCAAGTGTATGTATATCATTGGGAGGAGGCAACACTGAATATCTGAAAGCAAAACACTTTTTCATGAAATACTACATCCATACTTATAAAAAATGAATGATTCTGGAGGTCATAAAGTTTGTAGCCTTTCTGAGTTGCACCATATCCAACAAGCACAGACTTGATAGCCCTTGCACCAAACTTATCTTTCTGATGTAAATGTGTTGCATAACACATGCATCCTATGACTCTCTGATGATCAAGGGTAGGTGTTTTCCTGTACAACACCTCATATGGGGACTCATTGTGTAACACAGTTGATGGTACCATATTGATGATATAGACAACAGCTTCTATACAGTTTCCCCAGAACCTATTGGGCAAGTGACCTTGAAATCTGATGGCCCTAGCAGTCTATAGGATGTGTCTGTGTCTCCTCTCCACAACTCCATTCTGCTGTGGAGTATAAGGGCATGAACTTTGATGATTAATGCCTTTCTGTTCAAACAACTCATTACAACTGGTGTTAAAAAACTTGTCCCATTATCTGATCTAAAAACCTTAATAGTCTTGCCAAATTGAGTCTCTACCATAGCAAGAAAATACTTAAGCAACATGACTACATCATATTTAAACTTCATCAAAAAAAATCCAAGTCCATCTGGAACAATCATCAACTAAAGTCAAGAAAAACTTCATTTCATTAGAAATGACTAATATGCTGAAAACTATGTATCTTTCTTAGGACAGACATGGGCACATGCCCCATCCTCTGATGCCAAACCTCTACATTAGCATGCGTCCTTATAGCCATTGATCTGCTTTATACTCTAGTGTGCTATTATTGTGATGACTGTATGATATATAGCCCATCTTGCTCTTTACCAATATCCCTGACCTTCCCACTGGAGAGGTCCTGAAATACACACAACTTAAGGAAGAAAGTAACGGAACAATTCCAGTCTCTTATTAGTTGTGACAATGAAAGCAGATTGAACTTAAAAGTGGGTACACACACCACATCTTTTATCCTTCATGCTTTACTTAACTGACCACTACCTATATGAGTGACCTGCGTAGCTTCACCATTAGGTAACTGTACTCTTCCTGAATTTGGCATTTTCATATTGTCTTGCAATAACAGCTCTTTGCCAATAATATGATTAGTAGCTCATATGTCCACTATCCAGTTCATTTCTGATATAGGGAGGTCAGAGTGCTAAACTGTCAGGTTTGCACTTGCATCATTTAGAGTTGACCTGTTCAGCATGGCATTTATTTGATCATACTGTGACTGTGTCAAGACTGGTCCTGCAGCATAAGGTGCTGGAGCAGTGTATGTGCTATTCTGAGCCCCTAAAGGTGTGTCATCTTCATATTGCACGGCATTAGCCCTCTTCTTGGATCTATAATCTTGTAAACTCTTCCTGCTTATAGTCCTGTCCATATCTCTTGCTCTTGAAGCAATTCTCAGTCAAGTGTCCCTTCTGACTACAGACTTCACATTCCACAAGTTGAAAACATGTTTCTCTTGTATGACCCCTCTTGTTGCAGTGATCACATTTCAAATTGTAGGTGTTCTTTCTTCCACCATGCTAGTAGTGAAAAGAGCTGTAGGATCAATATGTTTTCTCCAGTAATGTGTTTTTTATCTTCATCCTGCACAAGCATTGCATATGCTTGATTGAGAGTAGGCAGTGGAAGCGTCGTCAGGATCTGGCTTCTTGCTCGACTATAATTGTCATTAAGTCCCATTAGGAACTGATAGACTTTCTGCTTCTCCAAATGTACTGCAAATTCCTTGGACTTCTAACAATCACATGAGGTGGAGGAATGATAGACTCATATTCATCCCATAGATCCTTCAGTTTAGAGAAGTATGCAGAAATAGAAATAGCAACAAAACTAACTCCCTGTGTCATTGTTGCTATTTCTTTATGTAGTTGATATCTCCTAGTGTCATTTACCTTATCAAATCTCTCCTGCAGATCCTTCCAAACAATATGATTGGCACTGCATCGTTCCCACTGATCACCTAACACATCCCCATAGGTGGATTTCTTAACAGTACCATCAACAAAACCTATTTTATTTTTTCCTAGTAATGCTACATGCATGGCTCGATTCCACAAGGTGTAATTCTCCATACCTGGCAATTGAATCTCAACATTCAAAGAACCTGGTGGATAATAAGCTTGCAAATAAAGGGGATAATTATGATCCACAACTCCAATGTTTTCATTCATCGCCATTGATTTCAACAAGTTTCAACAAAATGAAGAAAGAATTGTGCGAAAATTTGAAAAAAAAAAACTGCAAAATTCACTGCTGAAATTGAATTGTTCAGACAAATTGATGCAGAAAAGAAGAAAAATGAAGCAATTTCTGCTCTGATACCATGTCAATTTTGTGAAAGTGATCAATTATTCTGACCTAATTCTAGATAAGGGAATTGGGGAAGAACACACTTATCTTGGGGAGCAAGCTCCATTTTATAGAGAGAAATATTACAAGTGATTACAACTAAAATGATCTCTAACTAACTGAAAATATCTAATGATCCTACCTATATATACTAGTGCTAAAACGTTGATAAATTAGTTACAAGTGGTTAGCTCAGCATGAGCTAAGACCAGCTAAGATCAGCTACGAGGAAGAAGAATAGTAACTAACTAAGTATGAGCTGGACCAGTGAGGGGTTAGTGTACTGTTGTACAATTAACTAACTCCTCAACAGTTTATTTCTAAGCAACTCCAAAATTTGTTCAATGATCAGTAGCCATTGACTAGAAATAAGCTCCTACAGACTTACCAACATATCCTGCACAAGATGGAAGCGGGTTACTTAATCTAGAACTCAGTATCTTTGCCCAAGCACAGGGTCATCATGTGGTTAGCTGCTCAAGGGAAACTACTCATCAAGGATAGACTGATATGGCTGAATATTAATGTGGAGAATACACAGTGCTGCTTATGTAACAATGCAGCTGCTGAATCCCATAAACATTTGTTTGCTAAATGCTGCTGGTTCATTGAAATAAAAGAGGCTCTATGCAGGTGGCTAAACTCAACTATGCCACAACATGAGGTGAAGCAGAGCCTACTTTGGATAAAGAGTAGGCGATGGAAGAAGTTCAGGAAAGAGGTGCAGACTGCAGCTTATAGTGCTGCACTCTACCACACGTGGCGAGCTAGAAACTGGAAAGTTTTCAAAGGCAAAACTGTTAATATTAGACATGTAGTTATACAGATTAAACAAGAGCTTAAAGGAAGAATATACATGTTCAAGGGATCAAAGAAAGCTGGTAGATATAGGCATTGGATAGAGAGCATTTGTAATTAGTTTTTGTCGGAGGCCTTTGCTAATGGTGTAGCTAACCATAGCTTTGGTGCTCTATAGGCGTAATGCTTTGTTTTTGTTATGGTAATATTCACAGGTTTTACCAAAAAAAAAAAAAACATATTCTTTTAAAGCTCCTCAGTGCAATTAGTTATTTGTTTTAATGTGCTTTGAATTATAATAAGGAGAGAAGTTTTAAACTCAAGACTAAATTTCTTAACACCGTGGCTGAAAAGGTGAAAGACATCGCTTAAAGTGGCTAACTAGTGTCATTCCCACTACAAAACACGGGCTTTGGGAAGTCCAAAAGGAACTTTTTCAGAAATAGCACCCCAAACAAATAAAATTAGAAATGAGAGGTCACATTTTATTCTACATGAATAGCACATCCCTTATTTTTAAAAATGTAGGCTTTCCCTAAAAATAAAAATCCTAGCTGCGATTGCCCCCTCCCATGGCACAAAACCGCCTGCAGCAGAGGCGGAACCGGGATTTTCACTAAGGGGTATCAAAATTTAAGCAATTACATATATAAATAAAATTAAGGGTACTCAATATACGGTATATCTACATAAAAATATTTTTTTTTACTTACATGTACAGTGTAATTTTCCGTGAAGGGGTATCAATTGATACCCCTTAGTGGTATCTAGGTCCGCCCATGGCCTGCAGCCACCCTCCCGCTGGTGGCCGAAAAATGAGAAATCACCGGATGTTTTATTTTTTTCACCGAAATTACTTTATTTATCTCACTGGAGTTAATTTGTCAATTTTGTCTATATCATTGCTTTGGGCAAGTTTATACAAATAAATCTATCAAAAAAATAAATTATACTTTTATACATAGATAAATGCATAGACAATGGGAGAAATACAAAACATATATTCAAAAAAACTGAAACTTTATACTAACAACTATAATAGTGTACAAATATAAAAATTTATCCAACTTTATTCATTGTACATACACACGTATACAAATTTATACAACATTATACACATTTACATAAGTGTATAAACTTGTATAAAATACGTATAAAATTTTATAAACTCATAAAAAATCTTATACAACGTTTTGGAAAGTTTTTACACAAAAGCTTAACAAAAATCTATTATTTATCAATTTCTACAAGAAAAATATCAGATCTAAATATTATAAAAAAAGTTTCAGCAAAATACTAATATATCTTTCCGAATCTTTGAATAAAGTGAAAAAAGAAGAAGGAACATCGTCATTATTCTCCCAAAAAAATAAAAAATAAATAAATAAAGTAAAATAAAGCAGCAGTGGCGGAGCTTGGGATGAGTGACGGTGGAGGAGATATGGTGGAATAGGTGAGGAGAGGAGGCTACAGTGGCAAGGGGGAAAGGAAAAGAGATGAAAGAGTTGGTGGCCATTGGCTAGGCCTTTTTTTTTTTTTTTTTTTTTTTGGGAGAGTGGGCTAGGATTTTTGTGGAGTTGGTCCTAAGGTGTATAATTTGTGTTTCAAAACAATGGCATAAGTGAGCTACTCGGGTAAGCACTCAAAATAGTAGCCCATTTTGATAATTTTGTTGAGCTGAATGTCTCTCCATGTAAAAATTCATTGAATAAGTTAGCCCAACGTAGCTTGAAAATTTTAAATAACTAGCCAATTTTGGACGCCCTGAGTGATTTTTATCCATCGTTCCTAAATTAATTGAGAAGTAGCCAAAAATCTGTGCGACACTTACACTCCATTAGTGTTGGCAAACATCCTGGCTCCCATTATTTTATATTGTTCAAAGTCCCTGGAACTTTATAAAATACTGGGGCTTGTCCGGAGCTGGCTAGTTTTCAAGCAGTTTTGTGCCGCTGGCTAGTATTCAATTAACGCGGTGCAAACAGGCTACGAGACTAAATTTTTACATGTAGCATGGACAGTACAAATTGGACTTGAAAAAGGTCTAAGTACACAAATAGCCTATTTTAGATACATCATTTAGATTTTAGCCAGTTATAAAAACTATTTAATTTTAGTCACTAAATTGAACTTCAAACTATTCAACTTTTGCCATTTATAAATAATTTTTAAAAGTTTGCTAAAATCTAAATGATCGTGGAAAAAATGGCCTCCTTTCTAAATTTTTACCCTGAATAAGTAAGTTGAATTGCAGAACTATGACACCATAGGGAATGGTATGCCTTTTCAATCCCACATAATAGTGATTTAGCAAACAACCCATTAGTTTTGAATAAATTTCAAACGAAATTATTCCTATGAATCTTATAATGAGTTAATGACGCATGTATTCTCTTCCTAAAAAATTTCTGTAAGTACTGTCTAAGAGGCAATACTTGCTAATGACCTCTCTTTCTTAGGCAACACTTGCCCTTAAATCTCATATACTCAAAGAGAAAGTGTTATTTGGGCAGCACTTGTTCCTTTCTTCTTTGTAAGTACACGTTAAGAGGCAACACTTGCATTTGACCCCTCTTTCTTAGGTAATATTTTCCCTTGAAGCTCACATTCTCTCAAAGGAAATATTATCTGGGCAGCACTTCCCATTCCCAACCTCATCCTGCATTCTCTTAGATAACTCGAGGCAACAATTTCTACTTGACCTCTTCTTAAAAGGCAGCACTCTCAAATTGATAACTTGAAGTGTTGCCTACAGACTAAGCAGAGGGTATTTTGCTGAAAGTTTTGGAATAAGTGTGCTCATAATACATATTTTGTGAGAATTGATCACTTTTGGATCTGGTCTTATATATATATATATATATATATATATATATATATATATATATAGGGATTTGCTAACCTACTACATGAAGGTAGTAGGTTAGCATTGTACCCATTTTTTGATTTCCTTAATTGTCCTCCTTATCACTTTCCATCCTTTCAATAAGCAGGGACTATGGCGGAATTGGTTGTTTCCCACCTAAACTTGTCCCCGATTACCATTTTCCCCTCTTAACTTTACGGTCATCCGTTTCACCCCCTTACCAACTTCCATATGATATTAGTTCCCACTTCACAAACTCACGACCAGTTGCATAGTGGAGAGTGTGATGTACTCGCGCCAAATAAGCAATATCTGGCAGCCACTTCATCTACACACACATCCACGTCATTTTTTAGCTTTTTCTAATACACCCATCAATATTTTATAAGAAATCAAAGCAAATATTATTTTTAAATCAATTATCCTTCTTCTATAAATTATTTTCTATTTTAATAATTGTTTTTGTATCTTTTGTTACTTTTTCTTCTTCTTCTTCATCTTGTAATCCATCTCATCTCCTTTAGCAACCTTCCAACAAAGCTTCCGCCATACCCCACTCCCACAATGCTTCCGCCGTACCCACCACCACCGTGCCATAACACCACTTCCAATAAACCCCCACTCCCACAGTGCTTCCGCCGTACCCACCACCACCGTACCATAACACCACTTCCAATAAACATCAAAATAAACCACAATGCCATAAGCCCATAACACCACTTCCAATAAACATCAAAATAAACCACAATAACTAAACATCATATATCAAAGCCACCAAATATCACAGTCTAAAACAATGGGAAGTTAAATTAAACGACTATCAAAATCAAAAAAAGAAAATGTTTGGGAAAGCAATAGACCATGATGTTTCTACTACCACCGATAACAAAAACAACAAAGAGCAGCATTACCATCCAAATCAGTAATCATCCCAACAATAAATACTCATCCTTTGATTTTTTTTCCTTGTTGATTCATCATTCTTCCTTGCTTGTTTATTAAAAACCAAAATCGAAAAAGCAAAAACTTGTGTATGTGGAATTGAAAATTAATTTTCTTGATGCATGTCTTTGTGTTGATGACTTTGTCTTAATATGAATTTGTGCTTAAAAAACGAAAGTTTTTGTTTGTGTTTGTGGGATTGAAATTAATTCCCATTGATCTGTTATGGATTTGTGAAAAATAGCTAAGGGAAAGGGGGTGGTCGGTTAGGAAGAGGATGACTAAAAATAAAAGGGTGAAGGGGGGGGTTGTAGGGTAAAAAACGAAAACTGAAAAAGGAAAAGAAATAGAAAGATAAAGGAAAAAGAAAGATATGGAATAAAAGAGGGTCCACAATAATTAAGAAAAATAAATATGCAAAGTCCAATTACAAATTGACACGTGTATAATTAATTTGGTTTTAATATTAACTTTTTCTGTTCACTCTCCGTTTAATAATATAAAAGTATGCTTACTGCCACGTCAGCTTTAAGGGGATATTTGTACCATTTGAAAGTTATTAAGAGGGGTAAACGGATGCCCGTAAAGATGAGGTATGAAAATGGTAATCTGAGACAAGTTTAGGGGGGAAACAACCAATTCCGCCCAGGGACTATTTTGTCTTTCCAACAAAAAGTCCAAATGCTGAGAATTTTCTCATCTACCGTATTTTGTCTAGCCGCCTTCTCTACAATTTCATCTTCCCGACGTATCTCCCCTCTCCATTTCTTTATCAGGCAGCTACTCTGATTTGTTTCTTCCTCCAGATTTGTACTTTCCTTCATTTTTTTTAATACTAACAGAGTTCTAATAAAAAGCACAAAATTTAAAATTAAGGAAGTTCATAGACACTAATAAAAGAAGGAAGTTGCAGTAGGATTTTGGATCATTTCAATTGCATCAATAGCCAATTTCCAGTCTAATAATAGATAAGTACTATTTTCAAGCTAATCGTTGTTTCTTCATCAACCAATTGACCCATTTCCGTTTTCTTCTATTTTCTAGCATGTAGGATTCCAATTCACTGAAATGAAAAGTTTCAAACTCACTGAACAATCTCCAATACAAGAAAAATCATTCCACAGTGAGAAAATACAAGAAGGGGGAGAGGATCGCCATATGCTAAAAAAGAGAGAAAAGAACTGAGTTTTATTTTTTGGACATAAAGGACAAAAAAACCAGTCATTAATATATTATCTATGGGATAAGTAGGGGCAATTAAGGAAATCAAAAAATGGGTACAATGCTAACCTACTACCTTCATGTAGTAGGTTAGCCAATCCCATATATATATATATATATATATATATATATATATATATATAAAGAGAGAGTTGTGGCTGACCTGAGCATTTAACTGCTTTCCAGCTACTTCCCAGCTACCATGGCTTCTAGAACGGCGATGAGGTCGACGTCATTGACGATGATGAGGACTCCACTTCCTCCCTATCCCTCACCGACAAAATTTCTGTCACCGAGCATTCTGTTTATATGCAATTTTTAGGAAGAAGAGAAGGAAATCAGTGACGAGTAGCCATCTTTGCTAGTGTCGGTGATGAAACATATTGTGGTTATGGTTGAAGTTAGTAGTTGTGATTTCAGTTACGCTTTGTGTTTTAACTTTTTAAAGGATCTAAAGTTACTCCATTTCAGAAATCGTTATGCGATATTTATTCAAGTTCGCTGAAAAAATTTATATGCTTAGACGAAGCATATAATTAGTTTCTTGGATAAAACTATGTATGTAACTTCATTATATTCTTGTTTTCTTAAAGAGTAATTAGTTTGGGAGTGATATGATAGAATATAATTGTTTATGCCTAAAATTTGCTTAATAAGTTAAGCAAATAGAATCTATAAGAGGATCACAAGTGATACGATAAATATAAAGAAAAAGTAATAAGCAGAGAAATAAGTATTGGATTCCTTAGAAATAGTCGGATTCTTGGAGAATCGTTTGATGATACAATACAATACAATGGAAATGGAGTATTTATAGTTGTGATTTACCTCAATCCTAATTATGGTAAAATACAAAGACTATAGGTTATGGGCCTATTTACGCAAGGCGGTGATACAAATTAACCCTAACAAGGAGACTGTAAATTCTAAGGCGGCGAGATTTATGCTTTGCGTCGCATGGCCCGTGCCTGCTGAGCAGCCGTGGCTTGTGTAGCACGCGTGTATCCTCTGTGTCCGGTGACTTACAGGCTAAGCTTAGTATTCACTAGCTGGATTCGTATTCCCGTAATCATAGGTGGTGTATTTTTACCCATATAAAAATAGAATTTTTACAAAAAATTACAATTTTTAGAACTTAATTATCAAACATAGTAATATTTTAGCAAAATAACCCTATATAGAGAAAAACACAAGTTAATTACAAACATAGCAAAAACATAGCAATATTTTCTCATAACATACCAAACCCTTACACTCTTCTTTCTATTTCCTCACTATCACTTTTGCTCCTCCCCATTTCCCTCTATTTCACTTTTCCTCCCACTATTTCCCTCAATTTCACTTTTACTCCTCCCATTTTCCTCAATTTTACTTTTCCTCCTACCATTTCCCCAAATTCTCTTTTACTCCTCCCATTTCCCCTCAATTTCACTTTTTCTCATCTCATCATCACTGTTTCTCGTTGTATCTCACTGTATCTCGATGTTTCTCAACAACCACCTATTTCGTATCTCATTGTATCTCAACTACCAACCACCTCGTCTCTAACCGTATCTCGCCTACCAACCTCATCGTATCTCATTGTATCTCAACTACCAATCACATCGTATCTCGTTGTATCTCACTGTATCTCAACTACCAACAACCTCGTATCTAACCGTATCTCGCCTACTAACCACATCGTATCTCAACAACCAACCATCTCGTATCTAACCGTATCTCTCATACCAACCACATCATATCTCATTGTATCTCAACTACCAAGCACATAGTATCTCATTGTATCTCAACTACCAACCACCTCGTATCCCATTGTATCTCAACTACCAACCAATCGTATCTCATTCTATCTTACTGTATCTCAACTACCAATCAATCGTATCTCAACTACCAACCATATCGTATCTGAATGTATCTCAACTACCAACCACATCGTATTTGAATGTATCTCAACTACCAACCACATTGTATCTGATTTTATCTTACTGTATCTCAACTAACAACCACCTCGCATCTCACTGTATCTCAACGACCAACCAATCTTATCTCGTTCTATCTCACTGTATCTCAACTACCAACCAATCGTATTTCAACTACCAACCACATCGTATCTCAGCTACCAACCATATCGTATTTCGTTGTATCTCATTGTATCACAACTAACAACCACCTCGTATCTCACTGTATCTCAACTACCAACCATATCGTATCTCCTCGTATCTTATTGTATCTCAACTACCAACCAATCGTATCTCGTTGTATCTTATTTTATCTTAACTACCAACCAATCGCATCTCAACTACCAACCACATCGTATCTCATTGTATCTCAACTACCAACCACACCGTATCTAACTATTTCTAGACTGTAACTAGCTGTTTCTAGAGTTCCAATACCGTTTCATCTCGTTTGTGCATTATTTCTCACTATTTCTAAGCTATTTTACCTTTTTTGTATTATTTCACATTATTTTTTACATTTTATTTCAGACTTTTTCACTAGCCGTTTCAAATTGTATCATACCGTTTCAAACTGTATTAGACTTTTTCAATAGTTGTTTCAAATTGTTTCGACAACGTTTCAGACTGTATCATAGTGTTTCAATGCCATTTCAAACTTGTTTTAACAGCATTTCAGACTGTTTCAACCCCTCTTCAGACAGTATCAACTTTGTTACAAACTGTATCACATAGTTTCAATACCGTTTCAGACTGTATCTAACTGTATCTCGCTGTATCTGCACTATTTCAAACTATTTCCGCATTGTATATGCACTATTTTTCCTCCATATCTAATTGTTTAGGATGTCAATCGTCAACATTTAATGAAAGTTATTATCAAATTAAAAAAAATAAGAAGTCCATAAAATTTAGGTATGTACTTTAAGTGACTTTTCTTAGATAAGTTTATAATGTAAACTTGTACTATATTTACTGAAAATGACTTTTCATAACCAGATCCAAAAGCATTAGCTTCCATTTCTTTCTACTAAGGAAAATGACTTTTTCAAATCTCTTTTTAGAATGCATCACGCTTAGTAAATTTATGAGAAAATGCAAAAATGGATCAGATTAAAGTTTCTATGGAACATGGTGTATTTACTGTTGTTGTCCCAAAAAAAGAAGCTAAGAAACGTGACATCAAGTCCATTCAAATATCTGGCTAAATTCTTCAAAGTGACCACCAATTTTACCTACACTATCATCTTAGACATTTCCGGCTAGAGAAGGCGATGAATACTGGATCTCTCCATTTCTATCTATTCCCCTTACCATGTATCCCTCTTTTGATATCTGTGTCGCTACTACTCCCCCATTTTATTTCTCAGTCGCATTAAATCGGAGATAACAAAGGAGGAACGGCGGTCACCGGAGATGGATTTTCTGGTCAATTTCTGATGGTGGTGGCTGCGTGTATATCTGGTAGAGTTCCGGCGGCGAAGATGGCGGAGAAAATGGTGGAGATGATATGAGGTGAATTTGGACAGGTTTTAGGGTGAAGGGAGAGAGAAGGGAATGAGGGTGGAGGCTGGTTTATTTGAGAAAGTGGAGAAAGTGTTTTAGGGTTTTTAGGAAAGTGGGTGTAAGTATAATTATTAAAAATGAAATGTCTTGTTTATTGTAAAAGTGTGCTAAAAAATATTGTTATATCTTGTAATTTAAAAAAGGGAGATTTACACAAATATACAACCTTAACACCATATTTACAAAAAATAACAATAGTTTATCACTTTACAAAATATAACAATAGTTTTTTTACCTTACATATACAAGTTTCAACAAATACCTACAATTTAGGGTTTCATCTCCTTCTTCCTTACCTTCTCCCACCCATCACTGCCTGGGGGGCTGCTGCCACCACTCACCGGCGCCGGCCAGCCACCTCCGACCACCGGACAGCCGCCGTCGGCCGCCGCTGCACCACCGGAATTTTTTTTTTTTTTTGGATCTACAAGATGTAACATACAAAAATACAAATATATACATTGCAAAATTTTAAAAATTTAATGTTTTGAAACTATACATAACCAAATATACACAAACATACAAAAGAGATACACAACACATACAAAAAAATACAAATAACTATCTATTCTACACAAGCATATACACAAGCATACAACAACATACACATATATACAGTCATAAAAAAAAAGGGTTGATATAGACATTTATTTAAAAAATATACAAAGATATACATATTTCTATATACAAAATACAAAAATATACATAGATATACATATTTAAATATACAAAAATACAAAAATATACACATACGATTTTATACACATACCAAAACGGAAAAAACAAAAGGAAGATCCTATCGCCGGAATCCGCCGCTGCACTGCAGCAACAGCAGCGGCGATCGAAGAAGGGGACAACGTTGCAGCAACTTCCATGTTCTCTGGTGGATACTGGAGTCGGATCTGGTTGCACGGAGGGATGGGGTGGGGCAGCGGGGGTGGGGCAGCGAAGGGTGGGGCTGATGGGTGGAGGAGGAGAGAGAAGGAGAGAGAGTGGGAGGAAATTAGGGTTTTATGTTTGGGGAGAAGGAAATGAGAAAGTATTGTTATGTATTGTAAATATGATAAAACTATTGTTATTTTTTGTAATTTAGCTATTAGGGTAGTCATGTGGTGTAAATTTTCCTTTAAAAATATTAGTACTCTTTTGTAATATAAGATGTAAATATATATGTAAAAAATCCTATAAAAATCTGTAGGTTATGTGCTTGGGCGTTGGCACGTATGTATATTAAGCAAGTTTCTACACCAGGTAGACACTATTGGCACCACTGTCACTTTTTTTATCCCTATAGGATAGCTCATTATTTTTTTATCCCCAATCCCTAAAAAGTTTGCTGACATGTGCCTGACTTGAGTTCAAAAATTTCAAAAATCACCAAAAACTGTCATGGATTTTTGCACTGCTGTCTGGCAATAAGGGCTAAAAATGTAAAATTGTTCTTATGGGCCAAGCACGTAAATGTGGCACCAGAGTGCCTTATTTCGGTGAATCTTCCTTTATTTTAAAGGGATTTTTACACTCTATATCTATAAAATTTAAAATATTTATAAATCATATTCATTAAAAATTATACTATCCATAAAACTAAAAGTATTTACTCAACCTACCAATTTATTATTGTATACCTTTATTATACCTTATAGGTATATACCTTTAAGGTATACTGTATAAATTATGATATAAAAGTTTGAAGGGCCATTTATTACTGTATATTTAATATACCTTATATTTGTATACCATTATGGTATACTGCATAAACGGGCGAAGTGCACCAAAGACCACTTTTAGCTGTGGTCTTTGGTTTGAGACCACTTTTTTTTTATTGGTTTTTACATTAGAGATTACTTTTTGTAACTTCAATCCTTTTGGATTGAACTTCACCCAAGTTCAGCCCACAAAGATTGAGTTCAACTTCAGCCCACCACAAGGGTTGAAGTTCAACTTCAACCCACAAATGTTGAAGTTTACACATCTATGCCTAAAAGTTCAGCCCTTACGGATTGAAGTTGAAACTTCATAATTTAGGCATGAAGTTCAACCCTCAGCAGACAAAGATTGAAGTTTCAAACAATGGCCTTTCATGTAAGACCAATAAAAAAACTGGCTTCAAGCTAAATATCAGTGACAACAGTGGCCTACTGCATAAACTATCGTATACAAGTCTGGATAGGTAGATTGGGTAAATATTTTAGTGGGTAGGCCGAGTAATATTTGAAAGTAGTGGATAGTGGCTGCAATTATTTTAGGTTTTGTGGGCATTTTTGTAAGTGTCCCTTATTTATAAAAAAAAAAATTGAAAAAACAATAAAATCGACAAAAATCAGATAGATGAAAAATCAACTTAATTTGTTTGATTTGATTTTAAGATTTAAAAAACCGATGTAATTGATTCGATTTTCTTTTAGAGGAAATTGATTCAACCCAATGGTGAACACCGTAATCATTTTACGGCCAATTTAGGTAGATAGCTACTTAGAAAGTCATGAACAACCTACCATTAGATACTGATGACTAGAAATACTCAACAACATGCATGCATCAACATATTGAAGATGTCAAACATAACACGATATATAATTTAGAGTATTTGCTGGTTTAACAAGGATTGTCACATTTGCAACTTTCTATTTTCTATTTTTGGTGCGATTACTTTCTATCAGTGAGAACAAGATCATGCATGGAGTCGACATGAGAAATGACCTATCAAAAATAACCAGACTCCAATTCAATGAAAAAACTTTGATACACTTTTTTTAATACAAAAGGAAAGGATCTTTCCATTTTAATGGAGTGGGTACTCCTGTTTTTAATACTACTATTGTACTCATACGATCAGTTACATCAATGAATGCTTGCACTTTGCAAATTTTAGGTGTAAGCAACATCTGTCATGACTTTTCCCTCTTATAATACACTTCAATTTTCCCTACACACTGCAGCTTTATCATGCTTTACAAGGTCAGTCACAATCCTCAACAAGTCATGTATACTGTTCCAACATCCCCCATAAAGCTAACTAACAATCAACTTGAATGACAAAACAAGGACACATTCCATGTTTTTCCTCATATGGTCATCTAAAAGAGTCAAGAGTCCCCTGCCATTGTCCCACTGTTTAGGCTCGAATTCGTCTCAATGCAAGGTAAGCAATTAATCGATATCCTACAAACATTATTAGGAGGATTCCAAGGCTCGCAGATGGATGAATTTGATCTTTGATGTCTTGTTCAATGAATTTGCAACTAGCTCTATCACTTCCATGATGTGAGCAGCCTAGCAAGTCTGAGATTTCCTTGCCTTCACCATATTGAACATTAATTAGAAGCCGATAACTGTAAAATGTGGTTGACATGTACTTAACCCATGCTAAACAGGTTGGCACTTTGTGCACATAGAACCCTCCAGTTAGAACAAATGCCAGCATCGTAACAGTGATCACTGTTGAAGCTTGTTTAGCATCCATGATTAAGGCACCAAGGGCTAGGCCAAGGCCTTGTGAAACTATCACATAACTGAGCAGAACTAGTAGTGTCAAAAGGAATGCCAAGAGTTGGGGCTTTAGCCCGGTCATCCAATACGCTATGGTGAGAAATAATGTAGGCAAGATAAGCTCCATAGGAAGATCACCAATGATTCGTGCCATGAAATAGGAGGAGAGTGTGTACATACCCGATGCCCTTTCCTTCACGAAAATGGCTCGTTCTTGAGGAAAGGCAAAACCAGCATTGAATGATGGGAAAACTCCCCAAAAAATGGACATGAAAAAGAGGAGTCCTAGCCTGTCCTGAATATCCCTGTAGTCAGAATGCCACCACATAGAACCAGCTAATAGAGAGGCTACAATTACTTGGAAGACTCTCAAGTAATTGAATGTTTCATGCCTTCTTTCTTTGACCCCTCTTTGAAGGAGAATGCTGAATTGATTGAACCAATTGGACAAGTTACTTGTGCAAGTTCTTTTGTACTTATAAGTTTCCATGTTCAATATTTCTTTAGGAACTGTGGTGGCTGTATCCAAACAAGCTGCTTTTACCTTGGGAGCTAACAAGTTGTTGTAAGAGGATACCAGGGTCTGTTTTACATTAGGCTTTTCTTTCTCACCTACTCCATCAAGCTGACAAACCCCTGCATGGTTCCAAGTTAATTAAGCTTTATTAGAATTGTACATTGTTAACATCCTTTAACTGCTGCATTAATATCTGAACATTTTCAAATTAGAAGCATAGTATTTAGGTCTTTGATTTGCTTTTCCACCATAGTTAATCACTAAGCCAAAGTTTTTAGAATAGCTAGGTTCCAACTCACATAAAGAGATCATGTCCATGTTTTATGTATTGCTCAAGCACTTAGATATTCAAAGATATTACTCGAAGTAGAGAAATGCTAGTAGCAACTTGCAAGATGATGATATGTTTAAATACAAGGAAAGGTATACTACAAAAGAAAACTATGTGTACTAATTTTTGTGGGCACCACCAGTAAAGACATCTAACTATTCAAGAATTAGATACTAAATTTGTCAAATCAAGTTGATTTGCAATATCTACCAATTTAATATAGTCATCTTTCCATAAGGTAATTTACCAATCACATCCAATACTTTCCCAAATTATGTAAGCTAAAGGAGCTTTGCTAAATCTTAGTTTAATATCTTTAATGTTACTATTGGAAAAAGAAAGACTTGTATCTTTATAGCTAGGACTATGAAAAAGCAGTAAAGTCATGTTAGCACTAAAACTAAAAAAACTTATTTGTTTCACATAGAACAGAGAATATTTTTAAAATAGAAATCAATTAATTAGTTGTTTAGTTGTACTACCAAGTAATAATAAGTATAGAAGAGGTAATTAAAGCTGTGCAATGTTGGTGGCAAAGGGTGGAAGTCCACTAAAAGAACATAATGCTCTATTGCTGCTGCTGCTGATGGAAGGCTTGGGGCCACCATCATCTCCACTTATCTTCTTTCTTTACCAAATAACTATTCTCACACACACAAAGTTCAATTTGGTGGGATGAATCTGAAAGCTTACTGATTTGCAAAGGACCCTAACACGTGTTGCTCTATTATATACTTCTTAATATCAAAAGAGTCCCAATGTAGAAAAGTAGAACAGGAAAAGAATTGTTCTTGTTGAGTAAACGGAAGGAGGTGGAGAAAAGAAGTAGAAGAAAAGTTGAGTTCTTTATGGATCAAAAGATGCCTATCAATTATTGAAGAAAAATGAGGGTTCAAGTGTGACAAGTGTATTTGCATGTGAATAATAGAGTCTATTGCATCATTGTATAGCTCAGATTATACTGAAACACATGATGGATCAAAAAGTTCCCAATTCTCTTTGCCATGTATTGTGACATTTCTGTATTATTCATGAATTTCCTTTTAAAGCATGTTCTATAATTGAACGAACCCTCCAACTAGTATTCACTAGCTTCACTTATTCATATTTACTTTTTGTTACTACTGCATAATTATCTACACGGAAAGAATTCATCAACTAAGGTGATAACTTTGACCTTATACCATTACACTTGCAAAGTTGGTCATGTGATTATAATCATTAAGCACTGAACGGTTAAGTGAACATTAACAGGAACTCTAATAAAATGAAAATGATTAAGGTTGATAAAGCACGAAGAATCAATTGACAATACACAGTTGACATTTTGGACCAAGAATGACCTCTATTTATTATATTATGTGATAATTCTTTTTCAAATGAAGACATAATCTATTTAAGCATCAATGGTCCTTAGCTTAGAGAAGTGTTGAAAATACCTCAGCCTATAAATATAAAATTCCTAGTAGCTAGATCTTGATGCTAGCTTTGGTTATATATATAAGATCCTCAAATATTTTGATCCATCAAATAAAATATAACTACAAATTTAAGATTTCCCAGAAGCCTAGCTACTATATGGCATACCCTCTGTACATCTAGTAAATAACAAGGCATGTGGAATGTACAAAGCAGCAAAGCATGTGCATCACTAATACTATCCCATATGAGATGACACCCAACAAAGACAATGGGGGTCCAACAAATAGAATTTAAAAAAATTTCCATCTCTTAGAGTATATCGATGACTATAGGTTAAAGTTTGGAAAAGGTGATGGTAGTCATTAACAAAAAACATATGATTTGTTTAAGGAAAGATCCATGTGGAGCCATGTATAACTATTTAATTCAAAGTTTAGAAGGACGATTTTTAGGTGTGTTTGGAGGGTGGGGTGGGGTTAACTACTCATGCTTACAACTACTTGGGTGCTATACTATCAGTAGATGCTAATCTACGCAAGCAATGTTGTCACACTTCTGTTTAATCCATATTATCAACATGCTGTCCAATGACAAATCAAAGAAGAGGAACAAGCTCACTTTATGTTTTATTTAATTCCCAAAAGTTGCATATGCGTGAAGGCCTCAAACTAATCTTTTAAAAAAAGAAAAGGGAAGGAAAACAGGTCAAAATGCTGTCTAATATAACTTATTAAAACTTCAATGTTTAGCCTAGTGACATGTCTCCACTATAAACTAGTTTTGAGAAAATGATAGAAACCAAAAATCATGGGAACACCCTGTTGTCGAAGCCTCAAAATCCATAGCCAGATTTTCATGTACTTTGGACATAGATTTTCTACCTAAGAATGGAGTATCAATATTCTCAGTGGAATATGACCCAAGATTGATGGAACACCAAAGCACGAAACAAAAGTAAAATTATTTGATATTGAAACAAGACTTGTCTACACTTTTTGGAGGATTGCTATCTCTTAGTCGCACTATTCAAGCAGAGAAGGGCAACGACTGATACACATTCTGCACCTAAAAACCTAGCTATGATCCATTGAACCATTCTTTTATCATAACTAAGAGTTTTCTGAGGTCCAGTGGGTTCGAAACTCACTTTTTCCGACTAATTTTCTCCACTTAAATACTAGAACTAGAACTTTGTTTGTGTCAAAGTTTGAACTAATCGCATACGCCAATATACACTCACGTAAGAGCACCTATTTGATGGATCAAGCTATGATCCGAACCATTACTCTTTAACATTTCAATATTTTCAGGTTGAAATCCAAGTATTGTGCTAGTGCTCGAAGTCATTTAAAGCAGGAAATCTTTTTTAATCATGTTCCCCATAACCTTTAGACAGAGAATAGGACTAGGCGTTTCAGAGGGAATTGAAAGATACTAAACTTTCAATGCTCCATGATTCTAATTATAAAGTGATGGCAGCATAAGTCAATCTAAGAATTTATTCATCATGAATATAAGAACGGGCAGTCACAACAAAGAGCAGAAATCCAAGATAATGAGTTAAAGAATCAAGATGTACCCTCTTATCAAGGTGAACCATAACATGTCACTATCACAATCTTTCAGAATAAAGCGTCAACTCTAAAATAACTAAGGTGAACAAACGCTCTGTGTTTTCTGAACTTTTTGTAGTTATAAGAGTTCCAATTTTAAAATACAATTACTACTACGTATCTTCAATGTAGCATCCCTATCAGAGTAAAGTCAGTTAAGGTATGTTCTTCAACAATTAATCATAATCCACAATAGGCCCCTTTTTTTTCTTGAACCAGATTTAGAAGTATATAATGGGACCCATCTTTCCATGAATGGATCCCCACATTGGAAATTAGTAATTGGAATCAGGTACTTTGGGAATGATTTGAAGCTGGCTACCATATTAAAATGATTCCCAACATTTCCAACACAAACTGAGCATGTGTATTTGGTTTAAAAAAATAGATCTAATCTAACGATGACACCTTCTACACAACAGGAAATGATACAAAACAAACTACTCTACCTTTTTTTTTCCCATGATATTATGCCAATTGTTTAATATAGATAGAAATTTAAAGGAAATGAGTTTATTCACCGGTTGAAATACATTTATTCAGTATTTATTTAATTGTCCAAGTCCAAACATTATGAATATACGATATTTTATGCATGAACGAACAAGACCACCCGTGTAAGAAACAAACGCCTTACTTCATAAAGATATACTTTGCCATTAGGAAGAGAGTAATTGGTTGGCATTGCTTTACAAATGGCCAGTGACATTAATTGGAGTAAATTATCATAGAATCTAAGAAGAAAATAGGGAGGATTTGAAAAGAAAAAAAGAAGTGGGTTGTGGAATAAGCTTTGAGTTGGCTAAGGGAGAAAAAGCAAAAAAGGGAAAAGCCGACCAACTCAAGAGAAAGGACACGTGGTAATGCTGATTAATATTTTTACCTAGTAATTATAATTATACCCACCAACTTACACTTTCTAAAGATCCAAATTTTAGTACGTACATAAGTGTTATCCACTATTACTATCCCCTTCCTCAACTTAAACAAAAAGTTACCAGCTTTCCACGTTATAGGATGATTGAAAAAAGAAAAATAACAACAATTACTGTCACAATCCACCCGAACAACTTTGAAATCAGTCAATTTTTCACTTTAAATTTAAATGCATAGGGTCGACGATAATATCTTGAAACAACTATTTTTAGTAAAGTGATAAATACATAGGATCGACGGGGGTTGTAATATCTTAGTGTCAAAAGGAGAAAAAGACCCACATCCACTTTTGGACCTTGGTCAGTTTTGCTACCCTTATATGTATAGATGCACAATAAATTGGAACATTGAATGGTTTACTTGTTTTCCCCCCTTCATTGATGTAGTTTGTACCAAGCACAGTTGGTGCGACTTTTAAACTTTTTAAGTAGCAGTAACTTTCAACGTTTATTACCCCTTTTTAAACGTTATCACAACACAACTAGCTAGTACTCGAAAGTTGGAATTTCTAGTTGTCACACAACAAGAAATTTCTACTTCTCTAGTCACATTAAGGACTAATTGTCAAACTAGCCTTACCTGGTGGTCTCGCACATCCTAAATTCCTAATCAAATACTCCCAAAAATGATAGTACTTGAAGTTCTAGTAAATATGGGCCGCTAATCACCTTATGTTACCTAACCAAAGCCAATAAATTAGTAGAAACCTAGCTAGCTATATACTCTATGTCATTAGAATATGTGCTTCAAGAACTTACCATCAATCAGTCAGCTACGCTATCATTTTCTTAAGAAAGCATCGAACAAATTAAATGCTTGTGGAAATTATGACTATCAAGTCAACATGTACAAGACAACATCTAAATCAAACTCAAACAACTTGTACGCGATACAATAATAGGCAGAGAATAACTTTTATATACAAATTTATGTAAAAACAAAAAACAAAAAGTTAATCTAGATCATTTAAAAAATAACTGCACATACGTAACATCCTAATCATTTATTAAGCAAAAACTACGTTGATCACATGGAGTATTAAGTTAAATCCATAATTTAAAATATGCATGTATAATGTAAGTGTAGATATAATAGACAACTACAAGGATCATGTACGTACCATTAGCGAGATCAAGCAAGAAATCAGCAGGATTCATGGGAAAAGATGGAGAAAATCCAACAGACTCGAAATAATTCATTGCTTCATTTCCTTTTCCAAAATACAAGCATCTCCCTTCCGACAAAACAAGAACCGAGTTAAACATTTGATAAACTCGGCTTGATGGCTGATGCACCGATGTAATTATTGTCTTTCCTTTTTGTGCCAATGACCCTAGTGTTTGAACCAACCTGTAAGCCGCTGTTGCATCTAAACCAGACGTTGGTTCATCGAGTATCAATAAACTCGGGTTTATTAACATTTCATGACCTATACTCACTCTTTTTCTTTCACCACCTGAAACCCCACGTATAAAACTGTTTCCAATTATTGTGTCTTGACATTTATTTAGTCCCAACTCGTTGATCACTGACTCGGTGATTGTAATTTTTTCCTTGCGGTTCAACGAGTTAGGGAGCCTTAACAGTGCACAAAAAATAAGTGTTTCACGAACCGTTAAATGTGGGTAAAGGACATCATCTTGTGTAACGAACCCGGTTCGTTTTAATACCGGTTTGCTAAGTTTCCGGTTATTTGCAAGGATTGTTCCGGTGTATCCGTGTCCTTGGAGTCTTCCTGCAAGTGCATTTAAGAGCGTTGATTTTCCACTCCCTGATGGTCCAAGAATAGCTAGGATTTCACCTGGTGAAACCATTCCTGTAATACCATTCAAGATTGTACGTTCTTGATGAATCATGGCCGTTGGATTCTCGATATCAGATGGTGATGATGATGTGGGGCCACTAGAAAACATCCTCCTTAAGTTGTTGCTTCCTCCACTTGATTTGTTCTCAAGTTTAATCCTATAACTCACGTCCATGAACTGCAAAATAATTGTCCAACCAAAACAAAAAACATTAATGTTCATTACAAGTCAATTTTTCGTCAAATGAGTCATTATTTTGTCCACTTCAGTCTCCTAACCACTTGACTATGCCACTACAGTTGTAATACTTTTCAACTAAAATTCTGATATTTTGATCGAGCGAAAACAATAATCAAATTGTCTAAAATGTAAACTCAGAAATCTTAAAGACACTTTATGGTTAAGCTAAATATATTGCTTCTCAAAGAAAAGAAAATGAACAAAGATATTATTGTATTTGCTTACCTTAAGGGTGATAGGATAAGAAGAGGAAGACATGACAAAAGGTAAATCATGAGAATAGGGAGAACTTTTGTTTGTTTCTCCTTCTGTTAGAATTGTTGTTGCTGCTGTTGTTGTCTTCATGGTCTTTGTTTCTTTGCTTGAAACAGACATTGTCTTAGGTTTCTTCAAACACTTGTTGTTTTTCTTCTTTAAGAGCAAAATGGGGAAAAGGTAAAGGATAGAAACAAAAAGTTATAACAATTATGTAGAGAATGAGAATAAGAGGGAAAGGCAAGAGGAGTTAGAAATTTAGAAAGGATGTAGAAGAACTAATAAGAGCTCAAGGGAGCAGCCCTATTTATTTGGTTAAGAGCAGTGAATGGTTGCCACATCATACTAGCTAGCCCAAAGGGGGTTCGCTACGTGGCACTTGACTCACATAACCAGCTATACATTTCTTTGTCTTTTTTCTTTTGTTTTCTTTTTACTTTTGTAGGGTGGAGGGGGAGGGGGGCTGCTAGGTAAAGGTTTAGTGCTATAGCCTATAAGTGGGAGTAAAAAGTCTTTATTTATTAAAGGGGTTCCATGAAAGTCATAGCCTTAATATTTCAGCGCCGTTTCACACTTCCAAAATCTATCTTTTACTTTTTATTTTTTAACATCTTACTCGAGTAAAAAAGAGATAAAGTGCGTAATGAGTGATATTAAGGAAAAAAAATTATATAAAGAAGCACAAGGACAATGGATATTGGGTTGGGGTCTTGGAGAAGAGGACAAGGTATATGGGGGAAGTGGGGTAATGAAAAAAAAAATAAAGATTAGAAGAGAGGATAATTTACCAGTTTGGGTGAATGAGGTAACGAAAAGAAGAAAAGAAAATAATTTACTACTTGGGAAAGGGTAGGAAAAAAAGAGAAGAAAATATACTATTTTGAGGAAATGGGGTAGGAAAAAGAAAAAGAAAAAAGTGGACTATTTTAGTGGTACAAGCTTTGAGGATCTAGCTGGCTCCTCTCCATTTTCTGTCATCTCCATTTCCTCAAACTCATAGATATAGATGTGGGACACTTGTCTCACCTTAATTAGTATAAGCAGAGGTGGATTTAGGATTTCATGAGCATATATTTACATTGTTGGAGGCGGAGTTAGAAGTGTCTCGAAAATGATCGGCGAGCAACCTTCACCAAAATTATAGTGTATATTGGTCAAATATGATTTTATATGATGATATATTGAGAAAATAAAAATTATAGGTCATTAAATTGGTTCGATCCATAACTCTGAGTGTAACTGAACCATCATTTGAATAAGTGAACCATTTAAACTTTTAGAGTATGAGTTCTTTAACATCATATTAAATACTCCCTCCGTTCTAAATTAGTTGACACTTTAGCAAGATTCATTTGTCCCAAATTAGTTGACATTTTAGGATTTCAAGTACTATTTTTACCAATTCTTTCCAACTACACCCTTAATTATTAATGGTATTCTTAAAAAGTATTTAAGAGTCATATATTAAATAAGGGTAACACAGTAAATATATACTTTATTTATTGATTTTCTTAATAGGCGTGCAACAGCTGAAAGTGTCACCTAATTTGGGACGGAAGGAGTATATTTTATAAAATATATACATTATATATCTAGTTTCGTGCGGAAAGTAAGAGTTCACATTAACCACATTGTGTAAAGGAGATCCGCCTTTGACTATAAAAGGTCTTAGATCTACTTGACTAAACAAGTAAATTTATCGTGATTAAATGAATAAATATTTAAGCCTCTCTAAATTTGAAAAGAAAATATCAACCTCCTGTAATTTTGAAACTAAATTGAAGTAAATTACTTTACATAACATAAAAATTATCTATGCATAATTTAGTTTTACGCATGCACAAAGCAGAAACAATTGGGTAGCGAAGTAAATCATAAATGAAAAATCCTAAATTATAAGTTAAAAAAATACTCACTGCCACTCTTTAAAAAATATAGAAAGATCAATTTACTAGTATTAGTTTTCTGATACGTGCAATGCAATACACGTGTATTCCTAAAATTAGTACAAAAATGATAAATATTTTGTAATAAGCGTGTGTTGATTTGTCCTTGAATAAAATGACAAAAATGTAAACTCAAAATAGTGATATATCGAATCTTATTTGATCGATATTTTTTATTTTGCAATACATAATCATACTGAAAATGTAACAACCCAGCCCGCTAGTGACACATTGAGCTTGGGCCTACACGACTTTAAAACGCGTCACAAAGGTTTAAGACATGCATACTTAAATACCCAGCATCTCTCATGTACTTTGTCGATGTGCGTTACTCCCAGCTGGGGTATCACAAAAAATTACCATTGTATGAAGGCTAGTAATATTTGAACGATTTGATATCATACAGATTTTACAATATATCAAGTATTAAGCTTGATATCAATATCTTTTCTTTTACATCTCAGCAATACATAATTTAAAAGTGAATATGAGCAACGTCGGTTCTGTATGCAAATGTGACACATCTTAATGCTTTTATCATTTTTAAATAAAATTGTTGTCTCCTTCTTATTAGAACCATGAACAAATCAAGATGTTATCAAATGAAAATAGTATATTGTAGAAGTTGTATATTAATTCGATCAACATGTGTCTTTGGCTAAAAGATCATTATCAATTTTATGGTCTACACTTACCCAAAATATTAGTCATTTGTGATAAAAATAATATTTTTAAAAGATGTATAAGAAGCAAAATAACTCGTGCATGTCCCGTCATCTGATCCAAAACTATATGAGTCGTTTCTTCTGTGAATTAACAAAGAAAAAATATTTGTTAGAATTGAATAAATTAAATAAATATATATATGCAATTTTTATTTTATTTTGTCTTATATATCCCTACATATTAACCAAAAAAAAAAGGTAATATGTAAGATTTAAAAGAGAATCAACTAATAACTACTGCGTTTATATATCAAAGTCTAATCTAAAATTTTGATATCTTATTTAGACAATAAGTCAAAAATAAAGTAATAACAAAAAAAAAAGTCATATATAAGATTTAAAAAAAAAAATCAACTAACCATTACTGTGTATATCAAGATTTGGTCTAAGATTTTGATATTTTCTTTAGACAATAAGTCGAAAATAAAGAGTGAGTGAAAAAAAATTAATACTTTAATTGCCGGTTTGACCAAGTTTCTCAAAGGCCAAAAGTACTTTTTTTCAAGAAAAATGCGCTTTTGAAGAATTTTGAGGTATTTGGCCAAAAGAAAAAAATGCTTTTGAGAAGAAGCGGAAGCAGATTTCTGCTGTTGGGGAGAAGCAACAAATTTCTGCATCTCCCTAGAAGCAGAAGCAGAAGCTGTTTACTAATTTTTTAAGACAAAAATATCCTTACCAAAAATATTTATTTATAATATATTTAATTATTTTAACCACTATATTTCTTAAATATAAATGAAACTTTATTTTCTACTTCCCTTTTTTGGTTTAACCTTATTTCTATTAATTAAAACCATAGTATAAACTTTCTTTTATATTTTATATTTAAACTAAATGAAAACAAAATATTAAATTAACTCTTTTATTGAAAAATATTTAAATATTTGATACGTTTAAATAATATTTGTCGCATAATGAATCTTAGTAATGCACTTTTTTGTAATTTGACACTCAAAAGTGCTTTTTGTAAAGATTATCCAAACACAAACTGTTTAGAAAAACACTTCTTAAATGAGTTACCCAAACTGTTTATTCTTCAAAAGTTATTATCTTAAAAGTACTCCTGATAAAAGTACTTTTCAAAATAAGCAGTTTTTGGCAGCTTGGCCAACAGGCTCTAAATCACTCATGCAGTGTCCGTTGTATTTCTAAAATTGTTAGTTCCATTTTTTGCTTTTGGTTATCTTTATTATACCTTTTTTTTATTAGCTTAAGTGAATATATAGTTACATCTTTGCACATGAAAAATTCTTGAAATAATGGTTGGTTGAAGGTTAGTTTGATTTTTTGACTTTGCATCTTTAGGGCTTCTCACTTTTAGAATAGTAGTAGATTTAGGTAACATAGCATTTTTCTAAACTATTTGGATATGAAAAAAGGAAATCTAAAAGATTGAAATAACCCATCTCTGTGAATCATTTTTCCAAATGTAATTAATTTCTCAATTATGTTATTCTATAGCAGTCTACTAATTTGTCAAACTAGTTTATCATTCCAATTTTTCGCCAACTATAGTTTTTAATGATATGTAAAGTCATTTTATTTAATTTGGTTTCGAAGTTATAAGAGGTATATTTTCTTTGAAAATTTGGAGAGAGTCAAATGGCAAATATCTATACATTAATCATGGTTAGTTTATTTGGTAAGTTTAGAAAGGTAGAGGTAGATCGAAGAAAAACTAGGCCGGGGTGATTAAACAGGACATAGTCCACATTCAAATCACAGAAGACATGATCCTAAATAGAAAAGCGTGGAGGTCGAAGTTCCAATCCAAAAGGTACAATACTATCACTATACAGAGCATTGTACCAAGTTTAACACCTTTTGTTTTTCTTTCATTTTTTGTAACAACCACAAATTATCACGAACAAAAAAAGGTTGGCCATAAAACACTATCCTAGCCTGAAAAAAGGTTGTTGGAGTTCACTAGTGGCCGTTGGGGTCCACTAATCCGCTGCCATAGACGGAGAAAGATTTAGGAAATAGAAATAAAAAATTAAGGGTTAGGATTTTCTTATTTTAGGGAAGAAAATCACGAGAAAATAACAGAAAAAAGAAAGATAAATAAACTTACCAATTTCGTGTAGTTGGTGGCCGAATTTGAGAGTGTATTACAGAGTAGAGAGAAGAGAAAGAGAAAAGGAAAAGAAAGAGAAGGAAAAAAGGGCATGTTGGAGTTTTCATTAATATTTCCGTCCGACATCCGACTAAGTCTGTCAAGAACCACAATATAAAACAAATCAAAAGGTTTTCGACCAACGCAGTCGGAAGATTTAGAAAAAATTAATTCAAAATTATAAAGATTTTCGACTGAATCAATCGATAACATGGTCCAATTTTTTTTAGGGAAATTTTTCGACCGACGCAGACGGCAACGCGGACACACAAATTTATGCGGTAATGTTTTGACCGTCCTTTCATCGGAACACAACAAAATTAAATAAAATTAAAATTCATTATTTTTTCGATGGAATCCATTGAAGCTTTCGACTAGTTGTCGATCGAAAATATCCGTCGAAAAAGTGTAATTTTTGGTAGTAATAAATTTTGAGTTAAATTATTTTTCAAGTTAAGAAAGTGATAATTCTTATCGAATATACGACAAAAGGATATAGAGTAATTGATAGTTTGTTAAACGTGCACTATTTAATACCATGTTTGATTTGCATTTCCCTTTAACTCAAATGCTGCATAAGTTTTATACCACGTTTGGTAAGTTATTTTGCATTTCCGCATAACTAATACCCGCATTAGTTATGCGGGAATCTATGTATTATTTTATGCGGGGTAGAAGGTGGAATAAGTAATGTGGGTATTAATAATGCAGGTATTAAAATTTAAAATGACAAAAATACCCCTCATAATAATAAGGATATTTTAAAATTATATTTAAGGAGTAATTAAATATTTTAAATTATAGCATTGTATATTAATTTGTAACATATTAGTGATTCAAGAAATAATCCCTACGTTATAATATATGCATAACTAATACATATATTACTAATACCCGCATTATTAATACCCGCATTATTAATACCCACATTACTAATACCCGTATTGCTAATACGTATATATTGTTAATACCCGCGTAAACTCTATCTCAGCCAAACGACCCGTAATTGTGTTATTTATTGGGTATTGTATAGGATGGACGATGACTGTCCAATCTTTAAAATTCCCTGGTCTTTTTCAATTTTTTTGGGAGAGGGCGGGGGAAGGAGGGGTTGATTTTGCAGCGGAGTTAATAAGGTTTACAAGGCCGAGCTAACTGTTTAGCTGCTGCGGGAATTGTGAGGAGAGCAGAATCCTTAATTATTGCTTCCTCTTTCCATTCAGAACCACAAAAGTAATTCTTTTTTTTTTTTTTCCTTTCATTTTCATTCCATTTGAGAAAGAAGTCAACATTTGGTTGTTAGGATAAGTGTTACCTCTGACTAATGGGAATACTCATACCCCTTTTTTCCTCACCGGGAACTAGGATAATGCATGTCATGGTTCTACTTCCTAAAAATAATTACAAGGTGAAATAGAGTGACTTATTTTAATTAAATTAAATTAATAGATTGAGGTAAATAATATGTTAGAATTATAACTAGCTATACAACATTCTTAGAATACGTCTTTTTCATCGGTGCTGTTTCAAAAAGCGACTTAGCATTGTTTATGGACAGACAAAGATCACTGGATAAGTTACCAAACTTGACTAAACATCACTCGAATTAAGTCTAAGTATTATTTTGTCAAAAGGGGTCAGCCAGAGAGAAAAATCACACATTTATAACCTGATTAGACACCCAAATCCCACTTGTAAACTTGAGCTATAATTCGTTCAACATAAGAGTATAATCCTCTCTTTAATGCAATTCAAAATTAATTTTCAGACATTTTGGTCCGGGCACTTCAAAGTTCCACATATATATTATATGGTCTTATTGGTATTTATTTACACCTTCATTTCTAATTATAGCATTGTGAAAGGTATAATTTACAGCAGAAATAGCTTGCCAGGATTTATCTCATTGTTACTAGAATTTATCAGTTTTAGAGAATTACACCTTCTTATCTGGATGAACACCACTTTATCCGACGTTGATGGAATATTACTCTAGTGATTCTTATTTGTAGTTTGTCACATTCTTTGACAAGGAAAACAACATGGCCTTCCAATATTAACAGAAATTAAACGATCTCATATAGAAAAAAAGTGTACGCAATCGAATACAATCTATGGAACAGAACTCCTTCGAAAAAGAGGCCGTAGATGATAGTACTACTAGATATATAGTTAATCGTATATAGCTACATTATCTTGAAAATTAACATGATGTAATTTGTTTCAAGTTACAGGGCAGGTATATTACGTACAACATATAGAAGACATGATTTGCGAATATATTGCAATAAATCCAAAATATCGTTAGAATTAGTATCAGATCATAACGTGGTTACAAGCTAAAGAAAGATTCATGTGACCTAATTCAAAGCGGATGATTTTTTTTTATTTAATCTTCAATACATATATACCTCAAAGACTATTGCTAATCAGTCCCATATTTGACGATGGTGAAATTAATATACACGTGCATACATACATGAATGTATGTGGGCACGTACACATATTAGTGTGTACTATAGTTGAACTATGTTTGATTAAAAGTTTGTACCAATCAGAGTTATCGGCTTTTATAAAGAAAAAAGGAATATAATATATTGCTCGATCAGTCTCAAATCTCATGAATGCTTTACTTATTTTTGGAATTCAAACAAAGAAATGCTTACTTAGACCAGTACGTAGGGTTTGAACCGACTTGTACAAGACCTGTTTCAATACAATGCTCCTAAAAGAAAAGGCAACAGGAGTGATAAAGCAGCAGCTATGGGAACTGAGATGTCAATAAATTCTCCTGCATTGATAATAAAAAGTGAGTAGTTCCATGAAACGTAGTAACGCAAAACTGTGATGACACAACACAATTTTTCTGTTTAGATATATAGAGAGGATGAGGTTGGAAAAGTGTGACACCAGAAAGAAAGGAAATCAATCCCCCACCCACCAGAAAATATGCCTTTTCTTTCCAAAGGGTGGCATATCCCAGAGCCCACACGTCATTGCCTTATTACACCATCATATCTTCTGCTTTTCCTTCCTTTTTTACCTTCTTAAAATGGAAAGTACTAAAAGTTGTTATGAACATATCAGCTATACATGTGTCAAATATGTTATGTGAAATTGTTGGCCAATATTTGAGTCGTCCCAAGTTGTTTTTGCGCAACTTACCTTAAATGCAAATATATCCAAATAGATGTGTAATCGTACAAAACTAAAAGAGTTCGAAATTGTTATAAGCGACAGAGAATACTTCAAGCACTACTAGCCATTATAAGAGCTCAAATTACTACGTCAAAACCTATATCACCAGGACACCATCTAATTAGCTAGACTATGAACAAATAATAACTCAAACTTAGCGTAATTAAACAACTCTAGTTGATCTGGTCAATTATCTACTAATTATGACAATTTAGTACAAAAGTTGGAATATTTGTAAAAATAAATAGCAATCTTATTATCAAAAAATAAAATAAAAAACAAAATTTCTTGCCAAAGGGACTAACGGAGAACTCTAGAATATAAAGTTTGAGAGAACGACCATACATGTTCGTTCTCTATTTTATGAAAAAATAGAGGGCTACAAACTAAAATTTGCATGGATAAGTTAATAGCCTAAAACAAGTCATTGGTCTAGAAAAACAGAAAAGGATTTAACACAAATTTCTTACTTAATGTTTTCTCTTTTGAGTAGCATCGACCATACGATATAGAATATTTAATAGATTATTGATCTCTTCTCGCTTTTTGTTGAGCAATTTCTTTCACGTTTTTATCAGCTTTCGCATGATTGTAACAAATGATATATGCGTTCGAGGAACCAATAATTTGAACTTCGATTTTATTCACTTCAACTAGTGGTTTTCCATATGTCCTAAAGAGCCAAAAGCCCAGTACAGACCGTGATCCATTATTGTAACACCTTATGGGATAGTCTTTAGTTAACTTTGACAGTCTATTTCGTAGCAATGCTTACAGATAACATCAGGGGCTAGAGATTTAGTTAGATCTCAATCATTAACTTTTTGAACGAATTATAAAACTTGTTCATTGTTCAACCAACATTCTGCTGTCACAGCTTTGTTTTTGACTGACGGAAATGGGCCAATTCATTGTTTACTTTATAGTCCAATTCGAGATTTTGTATTCAAAGAGGAAAAGGAAATGCAACTTTGTGTACTGTCTATTGGTCTATAAATCTTATTAGCAATTTGTCGTTTCAACAAAAGATAAAAAGAAAAAGGCAATCCAGTTTTGTGGTAGATTTGTTGTTATAATAATAATACGAAAAAGAGAGAAAAAAGTCGATCCATCATAGATTAATAATGTTATTGATAAACAAGTGGTTAATTAAGAAATTAGATACGCTAATCTTTACTTCCTGATCATGAGTCATGACTCCCTAAATTAAATCTTCCCCAATCCCATTCAAAGAGAGAAAGAAAAGAAACCACTACAAATCAGCAAAACGAAAAGGAGAAGTGAAGAAAAAGAGCTAGCTAGAAGAAGATGATAAGATAAGCAGTCAATCTATGTAATTGCTAGAACTTAGTGATACATCAGTTGACTCTTCTACTATTGGTACAATATATAGTAAGTTAAAAATAATACTATCCAATACATATTTAGTAGTAGCATTTAATAAAACAAATATCACTCTAGCCTTCTCTAGATTTTAAGCCATGATATAACCGACGGTGCGTACTATGGATATTAAAACCTATAGTTATATAAAATCCAAGGTTAGTTTCACACTCACTAAATTTTATCTATTACTATACTACTAAATTATGTCTTAGTTGTCCAAAAAATTAATTCACCAAAATGTAACACCGGAACATATGTTTTGATGCCATAAAGCACGACTTTGCGAATGAACAAGACGGGATATAATTGCATACTCAAGGTGATAATTTTGGATGAGAATTGAGAACTATCATAGTCAAAAGTTGAGACAACGATTAGATACCGCTTTAATTATCTTGTCTAATATCTATAATGTGATGCTTTTGCTTATATAAAACATTAATTCTTCTAACCAAATATATTAACCCAAAAAGGAAAAAGAAAGTATAACCATCCCACTTCATTTTCTGGTGTTTTCCTCCACTTCATCACCCTTTTTTTCTTGTGGAACAGATCATTTTATCCTCATTATTTTTCTCCTGTATTGACGTAATTTATCTCTTTTTCTTTCGTTACTTTCCACAATGCACTTCCAAGCTTAAAAGTTAAAAATCTTTTGTGATAAAAGAGCGCAGGGAAACGAATAAGTTGCGTTGATTGGTCTTCACTTTCTTGACAAATAAAACTAAACTGTAAAATTAAAATAATCAAATGTGAGGTCTTCTTTTTCTTCGTGTGTATGTGGACGCTTTTTTTGAAGAACACAAACATAAAATTTTAGTGGAAGATGGATATATTACCAGTAATTTCAAAGATGACGTTCAGTTTAAATAGTACTAGTAGTATTTTCAAAATCTGAGAACGAACATATCATCCATGGCATTTTATATGTAACAGCTTGCGTTTAGTTTGATGGTAATTTAGTTTGGGATTTTTACGCTCTATACCTATGAAATTTAAATTATTTACAAGTCATACCTATTAAAAATTACACTACCCATAAAACTAAAAGGATTTTATCCAACCTACCTATTTATTATTGTATACCTTTGTTATGCTTTATAGGTGTATACCTTTAGTGCTCGTTTGGTATGCTGTATTGCATAGAATAATCCAGATATTAAAACTTGTATAAATTTATACATTGTTTGGTACTAATTTCCAAATAATACCAGATTACCAGTATTACTAATGCCCCAAATATTGTATAATTTAATATTGAGCCCCATATGGAATAGCTAATACCATGATTACAATACTTGGATAAGGAATTTGAAATGCCGCAACTATCCTCACCTTAACATTTTTCATCTAAAACTCATTTTTGAAACAGAAGAGGAAGAGAAGCAGCTGCTATGGCGACAAGAACAATAGTGTCGGGATAACGGCAAATCTTCTTTCCAAACTTTTCTTCTACTATTTGATTTATCTACAAGATTAAAACTTTTCTCAAAATCCTAATTTTTCTAGTCAAGTTCGTTTCTCGTCCCCAATTGAAGGGAAAAAAATTAAAAAGTGAAAGTAACGATATTCTTCAATAATAGGGACGAATTTGAGAAGGCTAGAATCAGCAGTCGCTTTATTCCTCTTATTTGGAATTTTGTTCATTCTATGACCCTTTATTTTTATTTGTATGTTGAAATATGTACAAAAGTTTGAAGCTTTTTTTCTACTACTACAAAATTGATAAATTTACAGCTCAAAGAATAAAATGATTTATAAATCTACAGGTCAAATAACAAGTTAACCGGATGTCCCCAGTAAAGATTACTTCTTAGTGGGAGTTATTGAATTTGTGAGTAGAGAACGTCAAGTGATTGATGCATTTTGTAGAACTTGTAATTGCCATTCCTGTGGTTTATTATTTTTGAGCAGACCATTATGTTATGTGCCCCAATGGCAGGATATGCAGAAGAGAATCTCAAATCCAGAAACTGGAGATGATGTTAATTGTTTACTAGCTTGTGAGTAAGATTGTGAATATTAGCTCACAAACTCATCATTGAATTAAATATAAAAGAGAAAAATCCTATAAAACTTCAAGGGTACAATTGTAAACAAAATTTTATACATGATTATATTCAATTTCTAATACAAAGTACCAAACATATGATAAAAATAATTTCCGCATTACGAATCCCTGTATTACTAGTACATATATTGATAATCCCTGTATAACATATTTTCCTACCAAAGGACCACTTAAAGTATACTGCATAAATTATGTTATAAAAGTCTGGAGGATCATTTATTACTGTATACATTTGTTATATCTTATATGTGTATATATTTATAGTATACTGCATAATATGGTATCCAAATCTGGATGGGTAGTGTGGGTAAATAATTTAGTGGGTAGGTCGGGTAATATTTGAAAGTAGTGGATAGTGGCTGTAATTATTTTAGGTTTTGTGGATATTTTTGTAAGTGTCTCAATTAGTTTTACGATTATTGAGTATTTAAGAAAACGAAAAAAGCTTATTGTTACTTCAAAGTAAACTCAGGAACTGCATTGTTACATATAACGCCTGGACCGTTATTAATAAGCACAATCTTCCCGTACCAATAATTATGTCATCTAAACGATTCCTGCTACATAAGAGTCCTTTTTAGGTTTTGAAAAAGTTTAAAGAGATCATTTCTTGGCATTTGGCTGAGTACATATATAATGAAAAATTAATATAACAAAAAGAATTTCTAATTTATGAACCAAATGTCATCGTGTGTTCAACGATTTATGATTCAGGTAAAAATTGATGTGGAAAATAAGTATAGATAGAACATAGGCGGACCTACAGCCTGCGAAGGGGTATCATCGCGGAAAAATTACACTACATAAATAGGTAAAAATCAGTTTTTTATGTATATATACTATATATTGAGTCCCCTTAATTTCTTCGTATGTTAACTTGTTTATATTTTGATACCCCTTAGCAAAAATCCTGGGTCCGCCACTGAGAATCACAACATATATTTAACAACATACATTTTTGGGAAGTTTACATAAATATCCGCCCATCAACAAATATTTACTTTTAGTTGTCCGTAACTTTTTCTATCCAAAAACTTAATACATAAATATATATCCAAAATATTTAAAATATATTAAATATATATCCAAAATATATATTAAATATATATATATATCCGAAGTACATAATATTAAATATATATTCGAAATATTTAAAATATATTTATGGTTATGGAAAGAAAAAAAACAATAAAAGGTGGACAAAAATAGTAATTATTCTTTTCCAATGGTTATGTGGCGTAATTTTCCCTACATTTTTTTTTATACCTAGAATCCACCTGTAGGTTTATTATTTGTGGCGAGTAGTAGCGGACCCAAAAAATTTATCAAGAGGTATCAAAATATACACAAGTAAAGGTATGAAAAAAATTAAGGAGACTCAACAATGCCATAAATTCATACAATTTTTTTTTAACCCTTCTAGTCAATATAATTTTTCCGCAAAAGAGTATCAATTGATACTCCTTGGCATAGGATAGGTCTGCCACGGTGGTCAGTACACAAATTTTACTGTTTGTTTTAGAATACAAATATTAACCTCGTATTAACTAAACACCATCACATAAAATATGGAACCAAGGTTGCATGGACAAAAACTTGATAAAAAAAAGGAAGAAGAAAAAGAGAGAGAAGCGAAGGTTCCTCACATAAATAAAGATGGAACCCACAAATCTTTGCAGCCACCTTTTTTTCTGGTAGTGGGAGGTGACCATGGACGCACAGTAATTACAGAAAAAAGAGTCCGGACGCGTGTCGCGTACACGATGCATGATTGCGTTAGCAAGGAACGTGCCTCCCACTCACTACTCATAACAACCCCTAAATCTTTTTTCCCTTGTTTTCTGCCTCCTCTTCCATAAGTTGGAAAAGGTTGCAACCCTTAGTAGAAGTATGGCCATAAATTTCAAAAAGATTTTTGAAAATAATTTTTTAAGTTAAGACAGAGGATTGTATCTAGCAATTGAAACTGCATGTGAACATATATTTTATTTGATAAAATATTAATTCATCCGTTTTAAAAAGAATAAATTTTGCTAAATTGATTACTAATTTTCAATGGGAAATTGCACATTAAATTTTTAATTTTTTTAGATAAAATTTACATATTTAGAAACTACATGAAAAATAATATAAGTCATAATAGTTAACAATTCAAAATAGTTAAAAAGTATTTGTAAGACATATGGTCAAACAATCTTGTTTGATCTGTAGTAATAGGTTCATAATTTTTTAAACAGATGGATTAATAATTTGTGAGTAAAGAAATTTCAAAATTTAAAAAGTTGTCAAAATTACGTTTAAATTTTTCAAACACTCAATTTCGAAAAAATTTATGAAATCCTAACGTTGATGGTTAAACAAGATTTCAAAAAAAAAAAAAAAAAAATGAAAATACTCCCTCCGTCCCAATTTATGTGGCGGTGTTTGACTTGGCACGGAGTTTAAGAAATAGAAGTTGACTTTATAAATATTCAAATTTACCCTTGAAAAAGTAAGAGAGAATATTGTAGTAATCAAAAAGTTGTTTGTGGCTTTTAAAGTAAGTAGGACCCAATAGGGGTAAAATAGAAATAGTGCATTAAATAGTTGACAAATAAGGAAATGTGACATTCTTTTTGGGACAGACCAAAAAAGAAAGTGTGACACATAAATTGGGAGAGAGAGAGAGAGTATTGTTTATGCCAAACGGGGGCTTAAAAACCATTTCGTTGCCTCCCCAGAAAAACCTCTATACTCGCACTTTGTAGCGCGTGGAAACCAACGGATGGATACTAGCTTGTCGAGTTCACATTGGACCGCTTCTCCATTCTAGTTTTTTTTTTTTTCTTTTTTTCTTTTTTTCCCGGTTGAAAGTGCGATCTTTTGGCTTTTAGTAAAAGTCTAATGACCTTAATTAGAAAATTATCATATTTAAATCCCACTTGTATGTATAGTAGTAGTACGTAAATACTAAACTAGATATGAATTCTTCTAAATATCTACTTGGTTTGTATTGTATGTTTTGCTTCTTGGGTGAATGGGCTGGTAAGGGATAACCGAAAAATATCGATGAAAAATTAACGTGCATGATATATATTGCAACTTTTTTTGTAGATCATCACTTGTATGAAAATTGAATATCTAGATGTTTTGACGTGGAGATGTTGACATTTAGATGCTAGAAGTATCAATGGATCACAAGACAACTACGACTAGTATTTAATAAGTGCTGAATTATTGAGTTATATACTCCCTATGTTACCCCTATTTAATGTTTGACAATTAGTTTTTTTTGAAAATTTTTGTAATTATTAAGGGTATGGTTGGAAAGAACTAATATATTTTGTCTTGAAATCCTAAAGCGTCAATTAATTTGGGACAAATGAATTTTGCTAAAACGTTAACTAATTTGGGACGGAAGGAGTACATACCTTGGAAAAGATCTATATCAAATTTGTAAAAGTGCTATTTTAAGGAAAGTTTTCTAGTAGCAAGTTCAAAGTATCGTTTCTGGCAAAAAGTGACGTAGAGGCAACTTCAATCTAGAAATGACAAGTCTTAAGTTTTGGCACCTCTAGCTATTAAAACACCACAAGAGATGCTGGTAGTAATAACTTCTGAAAATTATCTTTATGAGGTTGTGGGTCTTGCAAGCACATTTCACAATGAGCCATTGTTTCTCATTAGCAATCCTAAAAACGATATTTTCATTCCATTACTAGCATTGACTTTTTTTAACTTTGAGGAATAAGATGGGTTTTTAATACAGTTGGTGAGATAAAAGGCTGAATCTTAGTGAGGTATTAGAACGACTTCGTCACGGATGACTTACCCGAATAGAGGACGAAAACATCAGTGCTTATGCATTATATAGCTTTCATGACTGATACATTCAACTTTGTTTTATCCTTAACATGACACAAGCTATAACTAAATATTAATCCGCAAACATTTTTAGTGATTGTCCACCAAAAAGCCTCAAAAATAAAAGCAAAAAAGGTAATAAGGAAGTTGGCTTAATAATGGATAGCAAAGAATTTTACTTCCATTATGTTAAATGGGATGATCAACCATGAATTTTGACCAACTCTATAAAGACAATAATGCGTGCAAGTATTTTATTATAGTACACAAATGCCTAATAATCTCATAATGAATGTTGCCACTTGCCACCTTGAGAATTTTTGTTGGAATTGAAGGACTGCTAGTGGAGAATATGGAATTGTAGGCATTTTAGTACCTTAAAAACTAGAAAACACTACTAAAAGTAGTACTCATAATGCTGATATTTTTGACTAAATTGCTTAATTATTCTTTTAAGTTTGGAATCAGGATGAAGTGTCTTGGTTGGAGTGGGAAATTAACTACATAAATTTGTTCTTGAGAATAAGGGTTTCATCAAATTGTAGTCTTTATTTCAATCATTTCCTTGTATAAAGCTGATTCAAAATAAATTAAGAAGCCGAAAGAAATTAGAGAACCTGTATGTTTTATTTTACGTTCCAAAACTATTTAACATTTTTTTTTTCGCAATTCAATCTAAGTGAACTTTGACGTATATTTTCAAATGTATGTTCTGCTATTCTGACATGAATAGTACGTCCTTTTAACTTACGGATGTGTGAATTGTCAAAGAAATTGGAATTTGGAAGAGATGAAAATACTTTTTCCGTTTTTCATTAGCTAAAGGAAAAATTAAAAAGCTTTCCTTGTTCAATATATGGAATACAAATTCTGCTAAGTAACATTTTTTGAGACAAGAAGGGTAGTTGCATCCTTTACTGAAGTTTGAACGTAAATCTAAGCCTCATCGGGAGAACCAACTTTAGATGCATGCTTGCACTTCAATCTACTTAGCATTGTTAATAGAAATTTACTACTCCATCCGTTCCATATGATATGATGATTTTTATGTCTACCAATATACTTCTTTTCTGAAAAATAGGATGTCAGTAAACAAGGGGCAAGTGCACGAATAAACTATTTAATTTTGGCATGCCATTTACGTTTTAACAAGTTTTTAAAAAACTATTTATTTTTAACCGTAAACTTGAACTTCAAACCTTTATATCTTAACTTAGTCCTTCTATTCTTAACTTCAAACCTTTAAGTTTCGAACCTTTAGGTTTGAAGTTCAATTTTAGTGCTTCAGGTTTGAAGTAATGCATGCATAGACAGTTTCAAACTTCAAACCTTTGTCATAGGCAAGCTTCAACTTCAAGTATTCATGTTTAAAATTGGGCATAACAACTTTCTAACTTTAAACTTGAAAATTTTGAGATTAGGCATAGCAATTAAATAAAGAATATGGCCACTAGTACATGGAAAATTATTGAAAAGTTTATTAAAAACAATAAGCAACTTTTATCATCCAAGAAACTGTATGCAGACACCTCCCAGGTCCTTCACAAATCCGGGAGGGATGACCCAAAATAGGCTATGTTTTCACACGAAAAAAAAAAAAAAAAAACTAGTGGCTAAGATCTTAATGGTGAATGCGAAATAGGCCTCTAGACTTAATTTTTACAGTAAACAATAAGGTAAAAATTTCATCCATAGGCCATTTTACAGAAGTCATTTTTTTTGGAACTTCAGTCCTTATGGGCTGAAGGTATAAGTTCAACTTCAGTCTACAAGGGCCGAAGATTACGCATTCTATGCCTAAAAGTTCAGCCCTTCTAGGCTGAAGCTGAACTTCATACCTTTATACCTTCGTACCTTCAAATATGAAATTCAGCCCACAAGGTCTGAAGATAAGCCCAAAAAAATTGAATTTCTAAAAAGTGGCTAAAAATTAAATATTTTTAAAAAGTGACGCCAGCTGTAAAGGCGAGCCAAAAATGACTATTCATGCAATTTCCCCTACGCCATGGGGTCGCCTTGTGATGAACTCACCTCGGGTCTTGTAAGCCCATGTAGTATAGCAGCCCACAACAGTAGTCTCTGAATTATAGAGGCGAAGTGCATAAACAACCTATTTTTCCTTTTGTCATTAAAGTTGCAGCCACTTTCTAGCAAAGTTTGTAAATGGCCATGTTATCCAAATTTTTTATGCTTAGACTATTGGGGCTAATGAGAGAAAGATCAATCTAACTTCAGCCATTTTTGTTTGAACCAGAAAACCTGGTGGTTTCTTTTCTTTTCTTTCTTTTTTGCTAAACTTCAAGTTAAAATGTCTGACCTTGGTTTGAGGCGGAAACCAACTTCACGCGTGTGTGAATTTGACTCAAATTCAGATATGCTCTGATCTGTATAACCCAAATTTGACCACTTAGGTTAAACAATTGAATTTGTATTTAATGGAAACAACCAATTATATCAAGATTTAGGCCGTGTATAATGTTGATCTAGGCCTGATTAGGTTCATTGACAGATGATTAAGTATTAACGGAGAACTAGTTGATAATAAATAAATAAATGGTAGCGATAATGAAACAACAATGTAAACAAAGCAAAAGTAAGAATGATCTTATTGAATGTCGTAGATGACTGATAAAAAGTACTTTTTATTTTTATTTTTGGAATCGAAAGTATTATTTTGTGTGATTAATGATATACTATGCTTAGTTTTAGGTTTCAAGTGTGACCGAAGAAGATTGGATCTAAAAGAGCAAAAACTGCAGCCACAACATGACGGGGTGCTCCGCCTCCAAAGCCAGGGCGGTCGCCTTTTGAAGAAACAGTGAGCATGGAATTTCGGAGCTCAAGATAGGTACCCCACCTTAGCCTCAGGATGGCCTGCCTCTGATGAATAGCGACCGCCTCATACATAGCATGGTCGTCTGTTCTTAACTCACAACAGTTAGGCGACCGCCTCATTCAAGTGACGGCCTGCCCAAATCTGGAAAATGCAGAACAGGCAGCTGCCCTACATGAAGATGCGACTCGCCTCAACCTGTAAAGTTAGAAGTGAAGTCTGCCAATGTCCCAAAGTGCGACCACCCCATGTCATTAGGCGGTCGCCCAGCCCTGAAAGGGTAGTCTTGTAATTAAAAACTGTACCCACTATAAATAGAAAAAGCTAGAGTTGTTATTATTATTATTATTATTATTATTATTATTATTATTATTATTATTATTATTATTATTATTATTTTATTCATACTTTTAGTATATTCTACTTTGGGCAAGACTTGAGAAGAAAGTAACAAGATTCTTCTATTTTGTAAGCATCTAACACTTGTTTTTTATCAATCAAATACATGATTCCTACTTATTTTCTATTTCATTACATGTCTTTGATTAAAACCCTTAGTATGAGTGGCTAAACTCATAACTAGAGTTGTAAACATGTTATAGTGGTTAATATTCAATGTGTAAACATCTTGGGTTGATTATCTAGATTTTATCACCTTAATTTCTTAATGTTAGTGATCATGATACTAGGGTTACATGCCTATTTAGCTGGTTAAAGATCTGCCGAGATTAATCGGCTTAGGTTAATAGAGCTAGCAAGGATTTGGGTATTGTTGGCTAAAATAGCCTGACTAATCTAAAAGAGGTTATACTAGGGATAGGCCCGCTTTTCTTGGGTTAATGAGTTAGCACTTTATGCACCAAGATATGGCTCTTGCGAGCGTAGCGAGGTACACCCCCTCTCATGCATGGTGGATTCTAGGGGTTAACTTATATTGACTCGACCATATTCACACTCTTGATAAGCAAGTAAAATTTCCTTAGCCATTGGATGAAAACCACTATAATATGTCCATATTGTTATAAAATTCAGAGAATGTGGATGTCTAATTCATTGACGGTTTTTGCTATCTCTCATTCCTTGTATCAATTAAATAAGAAGTCATCAATTTTTGTATTTAGGAAACGCTGTTGAATACTATAAATAAAGTGTCATCCTTATGATGAAGACACGGTTAAATGAAAAGAAGAAGTCCTACTTATATCTACCAATATATTCTTGCAATAAACTCTCTCCATATCATTACTATTCCCAATTATTCTGCTCTTTTATAATATATTTACAGCACGTTATCAGCACGAAGCTCTAATCTTCTCCAAATTAAGTACCAATTTCTTCCATCTGTGAAGTATAACTATATATAATTTATTTATCGTAATATATCTCATTTTACAGATAAATATACTATATTAATTGCACATATGCTAAAATAATTGTTCCAACATCAGCATACGTTTAGATAAAAGTTTTCATAATACATTAATGAACTATCATTTTAGTTTTGAAAAGATGCTTCACAAATTTAAAGTTTTATTATTAAAATTATTAAATCTCATTAATCTAACTTTTGGATATGATATGAAAAACTATAATTATTTATAATGATGGATGACACTAATTAGAAAAAGGAAAAGAGAAAAGATTAGTTTTCCTTCATGTCACTGTTATAATTATTATTTATATAAATTTCTAATTAATTTATTATCTTTGATAGTTTTTACTATTGTCAAATTTATCAAAGCTTGAATTTGTGGCACTTGACATATCCGGCAAGAACTATTTATCATGGGTTCTTGATGCCGAGATACATCTGGACGGCAAATGTCTTGGCGATACTATTAAAGAAGGAAATGAGAGATCGAGCCAAGATAAGGCGAAAGCCATGATTTTCCTTCGCCATCATCTTGATGAAGGGTTAAAAATTGAATATTTAACCGTGAAAGATCCACTAGAACTGTTGATTAATTTGAAAGAACGGTATGATTAGTTGAAAGCCATAGTACTACTACCAAAGGCTCGTGATGAATGGATTCATTTACGGTTACAAGATTTTAAAACCGTAACAGAATATAATTCTGTTGTCAAATAATAATTTCTCAATTAAAATTATGTGGAGAACCTATTGATGATGATGCCTTATTGGAAAAAAACACTCTCCACATTTCATGCATCAAATATGGTGTTACAGCAGCAATACCGTGAAAGGGATTCAAAAAATATTCGAAGTTGATCTCATGCCTTCTGATGGCTGAGCAACATAATTTCCTGTTGATCAAAAATCATGAAGCCCGTCCCACTGGATCTGCTTCGTTCCCTAAGGTGAATGTGGGAGCACATGCTCCATTCCCTAAGGCGAATGTGGTAGCAATAAATAATATGCCTGAAAAAAGGCAAAATAATTACCGTGGTAAAGGCCATGGTTGTGGGCGCGACAAGGGACGAAATGATAATCATCGTCACGACAGAAATAAATATGAGAATAATAAGGGTTCTCAAGCTTATCCTTCAAAAGGCAAGAATAATAATATATGCCATCGATGTGGTGTGAAAGGTTATTGGGCGAAAATTTATCGTATGCCTGAACATTTTGTCAAGCTCTATCAAGCTTCACTCAAAAGAAATGAAAATAATGTGGAGGCACATTTGACCTTTCAAAATAATGACAATAGGACACATTTGACACATCTTGCTGACAAGCATGATGAGACTGAGGCGTATCTTGCCGTGAAAGATGATGATGTTTTTGAAGACCTCCCAAATATTACCCATTTAGAAGCTGAAGACTTCTTTAAGAATCATAACTGAAGAACTGAAGTTGTAACTGGGGAATAAAATTAATAAAGAATAATGTCTTTACCTTTTATGTTTCAAAGTTTGGAAAAAAAATGTTTATCTTTAATTATGTTTCAATATTTAAAAGTACTTTTCTTGTACTTTATTTTATTCAATAGTTTTTACTATGTAATTTATTTTTTTATGAAGAAAATGGAAATTCCTCAGTATTCAATTGGATTCAAGTTCGATAACAAAGATATTTGTCTCCTGGATAGTGCTACAACGCAACACAATTCTAAAAGATAAGAGATCTTTCTCTTATTTGGTTATGAAAAGAGCCAATGTTAATACAATAAGTGGTAGTATAAGATTGATTGAAGGCTCTGGAAAAATCAAGTTACGATTACCTGGAGGAACATGTTTGGCTATTGATGAAGCCTTATATTGTAGTAAGTGTCAAAGAAACATGTTAAGTTTCAAAGATATACGCCAAAACGGCTATCATATTGAGACTAAAACTGATGGAAAAATTGAATATCTTTATATTACTACAATGATAGCGGGGGTGAAATATGTGCTTGAAAAGCTCCATTCACTTTCCTCTGGCTTGTACTACACAAGCATTGGCAGAGTTGAATCACATGCCATAGTAAACAAAACGTTTACTAAATCAAATGATTTTATTATTTGGCATGACCGGTTGAGCCATCCCGGTTATAATATGATGGGTGATATAATTGAGAATTCACATGGGCATACATTGAAGAACCAAAAGATTCTTCAATTTAAAGAATTCACTTGGCTCCATGTCAAATAAAGGTATTTTGCTAAAACATTATTCAACGTGAGCAATTTTGCAAAACTACTCCTTATAGAGAGCATACAGTGAATACGCACTGAATACGCTAACGGTAGAGGTGCCACCCAATGTTGATTTGCTAAGGTGCCCAAAGGGATTGGCTAATTACTTGTTCGATGTAATTGGCCCGATAGAGCAAGCTCGATTGAATACGCACTCAGATCTGAGTCTGCCTTCTCAGATTTCTTTTAGTGCTCTCAGGGTAAGCCCCATACTTCTTTTTTTCCTTATACAATTTCTTTCCTGTTTTGTATCGATTCTTTCCTATTTCCTTACAATTTGCTTTTCAGAACTGTATAATGGCGATCGAGACTGCCGATCGGATCCGCCAGCTTCAGGATGGAGCTAAAGTTTTGAATGAGCAGATTATCCATCTTACTTCGGCTAGAGAGGACTTACATCGGAAGCTGAAAGCTGTTGAGACCAAGTATGCTGAACTTTTGGCCAATTTCGATAAGAGTGCGAATGAGCACGCTATTCGCCAAACGGAGCTGGAATCTCAGATCAAAGCTTTGAACGAGCAGTTGAGTGATCATGAGGCCAACTCCGATCTGAAGATAGCCGAACTCACTTCTGCCTTGGAGAGCAAGAACAAAGAGTTGGATGATCAGTTTGAAGAGCTGAGCGTTCTTCGTAAAAATAACGAAGACCTAATGGTTCAAGCTGACAGCTTATCGGAGCGGAACGCGTTGCTTCACAAGGAATCCACCAATCTAAGGCGTGAACTCGAGGAAGAGTTTGAAAAGAAGAAAGATCTTATCCTTGCAGAGTCACGGCGCGATGTCCTTAGGGAGATGTTGGATCGAGATGTCGACGTTCCTGCCAAGTTTAGTGAAGTTGTTGCCATTGTTCGGCTGACTCGCGAAGATCTTGGTCTCCCAGCGAGTTCCTCCGATGAAGGTTCTGATGGTGAATGATTTGTTTTCGACTTGTTTAGTCGTTTTTTGCTTGCTGATGTAATGCAGTCACTTACGACTGGCTATGTATATATAATATGAATGAAATTGAATTCCTTTCATAGTTGTTATTTTTTTCGAAGATGATTTTATTCGTTCGAAAATTGTGATGTTCAACGACAATCATTGAAAGAGATGATTGGGGCCCAATGTCTTAGTGCGTAGTGATAGATGACGTCTCACCTCCATGTAATGCACTCTTCGAACTTTTCTACGAGTTCGGAATTAAAAATGAACACTTGGTGAAAAACTTAGAATTATAAACTTCACGCTTGGAATTCGTAAAGTTCACTAAATTTTGAACATCACTTGAGTCGGACAAATGTGAAAAGTTTGAAAATGTAACCAGTGTTGCATGTTATTGAATTGAGCCGCTATCGGGCTTTAAATACATTTCGGATCGTGTGTTTTGATCGATTACAAGATGCGGCCGTTTAAAGGCGCAAACTGTTGATCGCTAACGGATCGCTTACATAGATGGATAATTTCGACTAAAATGAAATTGGTAAAGTTCGAAAAACTCGGTAGCCAAATCTCCAATTCGAGCGAGTCCCCAGTTTGAATGAACCGTAAGAACTTTTGATCGAGTTTTGAACGAGTCCCCAGTTCGAGTGAACGTAAGAACTTTGATCGAATTTTGAACGAATCCCCAGTTCGAGTGAACGTAAGAACTTTGATCGAATTCTGAACGAGTCCCCGGTATCGGTTGATGACAATCGTGCTGAATCCATCTTCCCCCCAGTGTTTTGAGTACGAAGGATGAGTGGTCGAACACTGGTCCTGAAACGGAGTCATTGACACAAAAACCGAGAAATCGTTATAGATGAAGACCACGTTAGAATGTTCGTCAGACTTGTCGACCCCGATCGGAGCGTTTAGAGCTCATGTTTTCGTGGGTGACGTTTGTCATCATTCGATTCCAACTATGCCTATCATCTAAGAGTGTTAGTATCAAACATTTAATCAAAATAGTTCTTTCCGATGGAGGAAAAAATTGAAATACTGAAATTTTGCAAGATTAAAGGATGAGAGTTGATGATACCGGAGGGCCTTAAAAGTAGTATTTCTTCAATTGAGTGATTTTCCAATTGAATTCGACCGACTTGGAGTTCATCGTTTCGAGTTGGTATGACCCTTTTCCGATTACTGCTTTGACCCGATAGGGCCCTTCCCAATTTGCTCCTAACTTGCCTTCGTTTAGTTCATCCTTTTTCAGTCTTTTGATCCTTAGCACATAATCACCTACATTAAAAGATCGATACCTGATTTTTTTGTTGAGGTAGTTTTCTGCCCTCTGTTTCTGCGCTTGTATTCGAACAAATGCCATGTCCCTTTTTGCTTCGATCATATTCAAATCTATCAACATGGCCTCTCTGTTTGTTTCCTCGGTGGAATGAGCGAACCGAAGACTGGGTTCTCCCACTTCCACCGGTATCAGTGCTTCTGCTCCATAGACAAGTGAGAACGATGTTTCTCCGGTGCTGTGTTTCACCGTTGTTCGATGAGCCCACATCGCTCCGGGGAGTTCGTTCGGCCAATTGCCCTTTGAGTCATCCATTCTTTTCTTCAGATACTCGATTATTGTTTTGTTGGAAGATTCAGCCTGTCCATTTGCACTGGGGTGATAAGGTGTTGAGGCAATTCGCTTGATCCCCCATTTTTCAAAGAAGGCAGTGATCCGTCTTCCTACAAACTGTTTACCGTTATCGCATGTGATCTCTTTCGGGATCCCAAAACGACAGATAATATTTTGATGAATAAATCTAATGACTTCTTGCTCACGAATTTTAGCTAATGCAATTGCTTCTACCCATTTAGAAAAATAATCAGTAAGAATTAAAATAAATTTTACCCCGTCGGGCGCTGTTGGAAGCGGCCCGACCAAATCCATTCCCCACTTCATGAATGGCCACGGTGACGTGACCGAATGAAGTGGCTCTGTCTGTTGATGTATGAGGTTTCCGAATCGTTGACACTTGTCGCATTTGCGGACGAATTCTTTGGCATCATCTGCGATTGTTGGCCAATAATATCCAGCTCTTAGGATCTTTCGAACCAATGACTTGCTACCGGAGTGGTTGCCGCACTCGCCTTCGTGAATTTCTTTCAGCACATAGTTTGTCCCATCTGGGCCCACACACTTTGCTAAAGGGCCGCTAAACATTCGTCTGTAGAGTTGGTTTTCTAAGAGACAATATCTTGCCGCTTTAGCTTTGAGTGATCGAGCAGATTTTTTGTCATCGGGAAGGGTTCCTGCCTGCAAATAAGACAAGTATTTGTTTCTCCAATCCCAAGTGTGGTTAACATTGTTTACCTCTTTAATGCTCCGACAGAGTGGTGATTCGAACAGGTGAACCACTGTTTCATCGATTTTTCCGTCGATGGCTGCTGCAGATCCGAGGTTGGCTAGAGCGTCTGCTTCGATGTTGTCCTCCCTTGGTATCTGAGCAATTTTCCATTCTTGGAAAAATGTGAGGAGATTTTGCTCTTTTTCAAGCAACTGCTGCATCCTTGGGTCTCGAACACAGAAATCGCCTTGGATTTGATTTACCACTAATTGAGAGTCACTTTTGATGTCTAGCCACTCTACCTTCAAGTCTTTTGCAATCTTTAAACCTGCAGCGAGGGCCTCATATTCGGCCTCGTTGTTAGTTTTTGCATGTAGTTTGATTGCGTACCTGAGCTTTTCACCGGTAGGTGCTATCAATAAGACTCCAAGGCCAGTCCCTTTTACGTTTGAAGCTCCATCGGTGAACATTTTCTAAATTTCGGGATCGGGATCCCTCATCATCAATTCTTCCTTTTTTGCCCCCGGGGAAGATATTAGCGCTAAAATCTGCTACAAAATCAGCCAACACTTGAGATTTTATGGCGGTGCGAGGCTGATAAGTAATATCGTACTCGCTCAGCTCGACCGCCCATTTCATTAATCGACCAGAAAGATCTGGCCGATGTAAAATATTTCGCAATGGAAAAGTGGTTACGACAGATATTGAATGACATTGGAAATAAGGTCTTAATTTTCGTGCAGCAGTGACTAGTGCCAATGCTAATTTTTCTAGGTGCGGATATCTTGTTTCTGCATCTAAAAGTGTTTTACTAACGTAATAAATAGGAAATTGATTACCTCTGTCCTCGCGGACGAGGACAGTGCTTACAGCGACATCAGAGACAGCCAAGTAAATCAGCAGCATTTCTCCTTTGATCGGTTTTGATAGGAGCGACGCATTTGAAAGGTACAACTTCAGTTCTTTGAGGGCCTTTTTGCATTCTGGTGTCCATTCAAAGCTTTTGTTCTTTTTCAGCACCGAAAAGAACCTGTGACATCGTTCTGATGACCTCGAGATGAACCTGCTGAGATAGGCTACTCGACCGGTCAGTTGTTGGACTTCCTTCACCGTTGTTAGGTCTTCGGGAATGCTTTCTATTGCTTTAATCTTGTCTGGGTTGGCCTCTATTCCTCTCTGCGATACGATGAATCCCAAAAGTTTGCCGGATCCAACTCCGAACGCACATTTCTCTGGATTCAGTCCCATGTTGAAACGCCTCAGTATTGTGAAAGTTTTCTCCAAATGACTTAGGTGATTTTCTTTTTCAAGAGATTTGACTAGCATGTCATCAATATATACTTCCATGGGTTTTCCGATCAAATCTTTGAACATAGTGGTGACCAAATGCTGGTAAGTAGCGCCAGCGTTTTTAAGGCCGAAAAGCATAACTGTGTAGCAGTAAGTCCCCATGTCCGTGATGAACGACGTCTTGTCCCGATCCGATGGGTCCAACGAAATTTGATTATAGCCCGAATAGGCGTCCAAGAAGCTCAACATTTCGTGTCCTGCCGTTGAATCGATCAATCTATCGATGTGAGGCAACGGGAATGAATCTTTTGGACAGGCTTTATTGAGGTCGGTATAATCAACACATACTCTCCATTTGCCGTTTTTCTTTGGCACAACTACAGTGTTTGCAAGCCACTCAGGATATTTGACCTCCCTAATGAACCCATTCGTTAGCAATTTATCTACTTCGTCGTTGATCACTTTCCTTCGGAATACCCCATTTGGCCGTTTCTTTTGTTTCACCGACCGGTGTTTTGGGTCGACATTTAACTTGTGTGTGGCAACTTTTGGATCGATCCCAACCATATCTGCATGGGACCAAGCAAAACAATCAGAATTATCCTTGAGGAAGGATATGATTCTTGATTTTACATCAGGGATCCAATTCCGCTCCCACATAGACTTTCCGATCAGGCTTATCATTGAATAATGTTTCTTCTTCCAAATCTTCTATCGTAGAGTCTCCAGCTTTTTGTTTATACGGTTCCCTCACACATGGTGGAACCTGTGCGAAGTCGCCTTCGACTTCGGAATCTGGTAGCTGCGTTGAGGCGCACAACGGAGCCGAAGTGAAGCTTCCGATCACGAGTCCCACTAGCTTGTATGGTGAAACCTGTGCGAAGTCGCCTTCGACTTCGAATTCCGGTAGCTGCGTTAAGGCGCACGATGGAACCGAAGTGAAGCTTCAGGCCACGGGTCCCACTAACTGTGATTGCTACAATCGAAAGCCATCCTTAACAGCTACTGAGTAACATTCTCGTGAAGCCTGCTGTTCGCCTCTGATTTCACGAATTTCCCATGGGGTAGGGAATTTTACGACTTGATGTAGGGTCGATGGGACTGCTCCCATAGCGTGAATCCACGGTCGACCCAATATCACGTTGTACGCCATTTCGCCTTTCATTACTTGAAATGATGTCTCATTCTCAACACCTTCTGCATAAGTCTTAATTGTGATTTCCCCAACGGTCACTTCACTCGAATTGTTGAAGCCTGACAATACTGTTGAGCGAGGTACGATCTTGTCGCTCAACTGCAGCTGTTCCACTACCCTTGCATGTATGATGTTGACCAAACTACCAGCGTCGATCAACACCCTTTTCACATATGTGTCATCGATCCTCATCGTGACTACAAGTGCGTCGTGATGGGGATGGATTCTATCATCGAAATCAAAATCTCTGAACACGATTTCATCGTTCATATCATCTCGTGTTTGATTGTCTCGTGTAAATGAGACCTTTGCGTATTTCTTGGTAGTGTAAGTTACTCCACAAACGTCATCTCCTCCGATAATGACATTTACCGTCTTCCTAGGAGCAGGGGGTTTTGGTGGTTCGTCGTCTTTCTTCTTGTTAAAATTATTTCGTCCTCTATCAGTTAATAATTCGACCAGATGCCCCTTTTGCAGTAGGCTGGCCACTTCGCATCTCAACGCCTTGCAATCCTCCGTTGTGTGGCCAAAATCGTGGTGGAATGCGCACCATAGATTTTCATCCCTTGTATTTGGATTTGTTTTTATGCGACCTGGAAATTTCACAACCTTCTCACCCATCCCCTTCAAGTGATTCACCAAGTTTGGTGTTGATATGCAAAAATTGTACTCCGTCACTTTTGGGGGGAGTGGTCGATCTTTCTGAGCTGAAGATGTGTTCGACTGCCCTTTCTTTGACTGATTCTTCGAACTACCAGCTTCGTGGTTGTTGTTCCCCATTCGAGGGAAACTGTAGGGCTCCCATCGCTGGTCCCTGTAGTTTCGCCTGTCATTTTCAATTCTCCGTGGTGGAGGTCGATCATAATGGTAACTATTTCGGACTAGCTGCAATTCTTCCTCCTCAGCCCTAATCCACGGTTCGCATTCTCGATACAATACTTCAAATGTCCATGCATCAATCTCTCTGAGACGATCTTTCAACTTCCATGCCTCGATCGAATCAGTGCGCAGATTGTCGGCAAAAGTCAGGCATGCCCACCTTTCTTCGAGATTCGGGATATGAATCTTTTCGTCGTTGAATCGCTTCACAAATTGCTTTATGGTCTCCCCGGGTCGCTGTCTAACATTTAATATATCTTCCACCCTTGGTGCTATCTTCTTCGCTCCGGTATGTGATCGAATGAATTTTGTTGACATGTCATCGAAATTCAGTATCTCATTCTCAGGTAGCTGCAGATACTATTTCAATGCTGCCCCTTTCAATGTCTCACAAATTTTTTTGAGGCTGACCGAATTAATTTCTTCCGAAGTTAAATCGTTCGCCTGAACTGCAACAGAAAACATATCGATGTGATCCCTTGGATCTGTGGTCCCATCATACCTCAAACTTTCTGGTAACTTGAAAGTTTTAGGAATTGGCATTGGTGCTGCACTTGCTGGGAAAGGACGCTTTGAGATTGACTTCTTAGCGGCCTCGTCCGTTAACTTTGGGACACATGGAAATTTCTCCATAAATGATTTTATCTCACCGAATTTCTTGTTCACTGTATCATTCAACAGAGTTTGCATCGTTGCCAACATTCTTACTTCTGCAGTAACCGAGGCCGGAGCTCCCATAGCTGCCGCGGCCGTACCCGATCCTCCAGATCCGATCCCCGCTGCAAGTCCCCCTGTTACGGCGCCCTGAGGAACCGAAGTCGGAATGCTTGCTGGGGGTGTGATCGGTGGGGTGGGCGTTCTATTTCCGATAGAGTTAGACAAAACCTTTAATTGCTCCTGTATCATTTCGAACTGAGCGTCGTGTTTTTTTTAAATACGCCATTAATGACGCATTTACATCTCCTGACTCAATTTCGACCATGGGCTCCTTACCCGGTCGTTGTCCTCGAGGTGCGTTCAACTGTGAACCAGCAGGAATGTCGTCGTGAGCTGGATCCTGCTCGCGATTGGTAGATTCATCGACCGCTTCAACGTTGGTCGGAACTGGAACCCCATCATTGGGATTGAGCTGTTGACCGTTCAGAGCGGCGGCGATGGTGTTGCGTTCATCTGCCATTTCGAAACAAGGAAACAAACGTAAGTAGTATCACTACGACTCAAATTTCGGAATACATCGGTTGTCTAGACCCCACGGTGGGCGCCAAATTGTATTTCCCAAAAATGTATCAGGTTTTACAATTAAATTTGTATTTAGTTGAGTCTAAGGCGACCGTTTATATCTTAATTTGATTCGATCGATAAGCAGCTTACTTTCGTAAGACAATTGAGCTTTAACGATTAAGTTCGAAAACAAACAGCGTACCGATGTCAATGATGCAGATTCGATGTCAGATGTAATTTTTACGATGTCAAGTTCTAACAGAATTCGAATGACAAGTTCAAACAGATTGATTCGAAGTAAACAACAAAAAGGCAGATTACGACGAGATGATTTCGTCTAAACTTAGATGCACGATTCCGATTAATTACGATGACAAAGGTAGATTTAACAATGATGATGAATACGATGATGATCGAGCGTAATATAATAACAAGTGAATGAGACGAGGATTTACTTGATCGAATGATATGACAAAATAGATGATTATAATGTGTTCGAGATAACTTAACAGATAGCAAGTTGACGAACTAAACTATGCGATTAGAATAGTAACAACAGATCGATAAGAACGAAAATAGTGGGATAATGAACGAATTAAACGACAAATGAAGCAAATATCGAATAAAACAAATAATTGATGGAAGTAATTAAAGCAGTAAAAGCTTATTGTATGGAAGAGCCGGAGGATGGTGCTTCAAATGAAAGAGATGATCCTTCTTCCACGTTTGAACCAAGCCACGACTGAATTTGATACAATAATTATGCTAATGACAGCAACAATCCTATATGTACTGAAAGGATAAAGCAGAAAGTAATTGGATGGCTGAATAAGAATTTTGAGAATAGTGCTGCTCTTTTGATATATCAGTGATCGTGTCCTCAAATCAGAGCAAAAAGATCTATTTATAGTTTGAAAATGATGAAGAGTTTCAACCCTAGAAGAATTTTCCTTTTCCACGTTTCTTCTTCCAACAGTTGCACGTTTTCATCCACTTCCGCCGAATCCGCTAAATTCGTTCCGATAAACTTGGGATAAGGACAAACTGCGCTATCCATCGAAGTGTTGTCTTCGAAAATATCCGATCACAACGATTCATAACCGATCATGAAAATTAACGAAACAATTTCTTCCCAACTGCAACGATTCCGAAATCAACCAATACCTCTTCATAAAATCGAAACCGATGACTGTGATCGAACAGAAATCGACCAATACAGGACTGAATTATTTATTTTGGTTACTTTACTTAAATATTCAGATAACTACACCCTGAATGATTTCCACAATATTGTTGAGTCTTATGACTTCCTAGTTCCTAGGATTCATTCATGAAATATTGTAAATTAACAATACTTTACTAATGTGTTATTAGGTTTTTTGATTCGTTCAGAGCCTTATGACTTCTATGGAATTGGACATATAAGTTCAAAATTTTAGTTATAAATTTTAATAAATATTTTGTAATAAATTTAAAATTTCCCAAATCTCATAATTTATAGCTAAAACTTTTAATATATTCCTGTACGATACTAGTATTTGCATGATCTACAGTTGACATGCCAAATACTTAGAGCCCGTTTTGGTAAGCTTAAAAGTGCCTTTTATAAGTCCCATTGATGAGTGTTTGATAAATTAAAAAACCATGGTTTATAAGTATTTTTGTACTTAATATAAGCCAAAAGTGAAAAGTTAAAAAATCCTAACTTCTCAAAGATGGCTTATACCATTTATAACTTACAAGCTAATTAAAATAAATTCAAAGAAGAACTTTTAGAGGGTGTCTTCACTTAGCAGCTCGAAATCATACGCGAAAAAAAAATAAAAAAGGAAGCTCCTAAGCACAAGAAACAAATAAGTGAAAGAGACTGTTAACTACTTTTAGTAACTAAGAAAGAAGGGAAAGAGACTCTAAACTACTTTTTATAACCCTCATATAAATACCATTTGAGAGAAAAATCATTGATGCAAACGTGCCAACTATTAATATTAGTAACCCTTATAACATTCTTAAATTCTTTCTCTTTCTTCAAAGTTTGAAGTTCAAGATTTATAAAGTTTCATTGAACTAATAATACATGGCCCAAATTAAGCCTATAGGTCGTATAAGGCCGAAATTTAAATGTTCGTTACTCCCTTTTGCTCTCTCGTTGGGAGGCTATGAGGATCACTCATTGTTGTGGGATTTCATCAAGAATCATTGTCAAATATCTTTTTAAAGCTTAAACTTTAGATTCTTAAGTTATCTCTTTTAAGAATTAAGAAACGGATTTTTCATTTTTCACGTTTTCCAGGTTAATTAATAGGAAAGCCATCTACTCTTTTGCAGTGGGAAAGTTGAACTGAACATTTTAAAGCTAAAGATAACAATATTTTATAAGGAATATAAATAGAAGGTTTGTTTCAATCCACTGGCCGATAGCTAGCCTATGATAGTTTATGGCGTCTGATAATTTCGACGTTTTAAATATTTTGTGTTTTAATATGCTCGAATTATCTGGAGTTTTGATGTTAATTAAAGGCAAGACATTAATTATTCACATATTCACGGCTAAGCCTCAGTGTTTATTCACAACAAACATGATACGTGAATGTCCTTATTCTTGATAATACATTATCATGAGATGACATATAGTGATTACTTCTTAATTATGTAACAGTTATGTATTTCAAGAAATTGAGTTGTAGAGCATTACGAACCCTTGAACTAATTAAAGCACCATCTTGAAAATATTTTGCCTTAAACTAATGAGGATTGGCAAGGAGGAGGAAATGGTGTGTTATTTGCATCTAGTGCTGCCTCCACCCACACATACACGAGGAAGATAATTCGAGCTTTGCTTCTATAGTGAGGCTTAACTTTAAAATTAACTCACACGATTCCAGTTAAAGATTAGAGTGGAGAAGGGAACTCCGCTTCTCTTTTATAGGTTCCCAGGATTATTCAAGAAAACAAGAAAATATTTTGGTTAAACAACTCATGAATGCAAGCGTTTGTTACAAGCATAAAGTAATGTGGTAAGCTAAGTGATTAGAGACAGGAAATTAATAACAAGTCTACTGCCTGCTATGCTCTTAATAATGGGAGTAAAATACTTAAAAGGTCACTCAACTTTGAGAAATGTGTGACCAAAGTCACTTTGCTTTGAATTGTACTAATAAAGTCACTCAACTTTGAGAAATGTGTGACCAAAGTCACTTTGCTTTGAATTGTACTAATAAAGTCACTCAACTTAAGGCAATTCTCACCAAAAGTTATTGTAACCAGATTTTGCACAATCATCTCACCGAAAATCTGACATGGCATTTTCATTTTTAATTATATATACATGTGGCATACTTTATTTTCCATATAGGATTTTATAATAAGTTGATTAACCCAACTCTTAATCCATAACCCATTTCTCTTCCACATTTTTTCGGATCCATCTTCTTTTTCAAAATGGATGGTCTAGATTTAATGAAGTAAAACTAAATGTTTGACCATGGTTAGAAAAATATATCTTCCTATTTTAAATTCAAAGCATCTAACATATCTTATAATTTAGCAGCAAATTTCATCCCTCCTCCTAAATTATTTTTCGGTCTCCAAAATTTTCGTTTATTTATTGTTTTAATAAAACTTTGTTTTTGCTAATCCAATCTCAAACATATAACAGAAAACCAAAAATAGTGTTAAACTATTTGCAAGTGATAACATCGTAAGGAATAGAATTAACAAGACAAGATTTAATAATATCAATTTACTCAAATAACAATATACGAAGAAATTCTTTTCACACAATCACATCAGTTAAAACTAGTTGCGAAGATAGTACCTAATATTCTGCTCATAGTTATTCACATTTTATCTTGGAAAGAATCTTTCCGACCAATTTATAATACTTATAGAAATCACATAGATCTTCTGCACTTCTATATCTAAAATAAGATGAGTTTGTTTAACAATTAATGTAATTTTTGCTGCTAAATTATAGGATTCTTTAAGATAAAATGAATTTGAAATAGAAAGATATTTTGTCCAAACTATAGTTAAATACCTTTATTTACCCTATTAAATCTAGAACATTGGTTTTAAGGAGGGCCAAGTGTCATTCATCCAAATAAGAAATTGAGAAAATGGAGACACTAGATAAAATATATATTTAACTATCTATTATATTTAACTAATCTACCTATTATCTATTATATAAAATATATATTTAACTAATAGATTTGAAAAAAATAATGATTCTAACCATAACTAATTAAAGAGTTAAGTACTTGAAAGAGTAGTAAAGCTAATATTTTGACAGTACCCGTAGAAATTTAGCAATGACACAATATTCTACTATTGTAATAATTTAAAAGAACACTTTCCAAATCCTTAGAAAAGTATTCAACTTATTATAAAATCCTATATGGAAAATAAAGTATGCCACATGTATATATAATTAAAAATGAAAATGTCATGTCAGATTTTCGGTGAGATGATTGTGCAATATCTGGTTACAATGACTTTTGGTGAGAATTACCTTAAGTTGAGTGACTTTATTAGTACAATTCAAAGCAAAGTGACTTTGGTCACACATTTCTCAAAGTTGAGTGACCTTTTAAGTATTTTACTCTAATAATGGTGTTGAGCCAAAGAAATATCTGCTTTTTGACTAATTAAGGTCAAACTGTTATATGTAGGCAAGGCGGCTAAACAAATTTTGTGGCCTAAAGCGAACCTAAATAAGGGCCTTAAATTTTAATAGGAAACAAACAAAATTGCATATTATTCCAATTTTAATTTCGCTTTTTTTGAGACTTTATTAATTTTAGGTAATATTTTGTCAACTTTAGTTTTGAAACATTTCTTTTTCTTTGGATTTTATTATTATCTATAACTTCAAACTAGATTATTGACGTTCATCTAGAAAACATTCTTCCATAGTTTTTATTTAATTTCTTGCTTCACAACACCACTTTACTCAGAGGCATATCTCCCATATAAATTGCAGTTCACAGGAAACCATGGTTTCACGACAAAACTTGATATATTATTAATTTTCTAAAAATATGTTTAATATGAAGTTCCAGAACCCATCTTCTATTAGTTTAAATGGTTCACTTGATGAAGTGATGGTCCAATTACACTTAGGATTGATCCCTATTTAAATATCCTTTAATATTTATTTTTTTTAATTTATAGTCATATATACACAATAAAAAATTTTAACAATGATTGTTCGACAACCACTCTTGAGATATTATAACTATACCTCTAGCAATGATAAACCCACACTCTTGGAATTTTAGAGGAAGAAGTTTATATGACTCAACCTGAAGGGTTTGTGGTCCCAGGACATGAGAATTAAGTAAGTAAACTTTAGAATATCCATGTATGGTCTCAAAAAGGCATCTAAGCAGTAGTATGAAAAGTCTAATATCACGTTAGTGGACAGTGAATTTGTTGTGAATGCATATGAAGCATGTGTTAATTCTAAGATGATAGGATCAAATTGTGTACTAATATGTCTATATGTGTATGACACGTGTATTGGCCATAATGTAGATGTTCTTTATGAGAGTAAGAAGCTTTTGTCTTCTGAATTCGAAATGAAAGACCTTGGAGAAGCAGATATGATTTTAGGAATTAAAATGAAAAGAACTGTTAATGGCCTTTCATTGTGTCAGTCTCATTATATTGAGAAAATGTTGACAAAGTTTGATTATTTTGGCAAGCCTTGTGAGAACTCCCTGCAATCCTAGCATACACTTGAAAAAGAATAAGAATTCTCGTGTTTCTAAAACTGAATATGATAGAATAATTGGTAGTGTATGTTTCTCATGAATTATACTCGGTCTGATAGAGCTTATGCTGCTAGCACATTAAGTCGATATACTCATAACTCAAGTAGTGAGCATTGAATATTCTTCATCGTTTGTTAAAAGACTTGAGAGGTATTATGAATTGGTGTTTGTGTTTTTTAATAATTTCCTGTTGTTTAAGAAGATTTTTGCGATACTAACTGGGTTAGTGATAATGATGAAGTTAGCTTTACTAGTGGTTATGTTTTTGCTTTGGGTGTAGGTTCTATTTCGTGGAAATCTTCTAAACAGATTTGTATAGTATGTTCTACCATGAAATTTGAATTTATTGCTCTTGAGTTAGCAACGCAAGAAGCCGAGTGGCTGAGAAACCTTTAGGCAGATGTACTATTATATATGAGGGAAACGAGCTGCACCAATCTCTATGCATTTTGACTCGCATGTAGCTATTGGGATTGTAAAGAATAGTTTGTTCAATGGAAATGGAAGAACATTAGTATTAGACATCATATGGTCAAATAGTAGTTTTAACATGGTGTCACTTCCCTGGATTTTGTAGATCTAGAAGAAACTTAGCTGATCCTTAACAAAGAGCATGGCAAAGAAGATGATCCTTAATACATCGAGCGAGATGAGGCTAAAGCTCATTGATTGTGGTAGTATGGTGAAAAATCGCTTATGGTCAAACGAAGCCATATTAGCCTGGAATGTGCAACATTTCCTATCACTATAGTGTATTGTAGTGGTGTTTAAGATTGACCGTATTATGTTTATAATGGTTCCATGTCATTGAAGGTGGTCTATATGGAGATAGACTTAATAGAATCACCGAACCATGTAAGGTTGAGATTACTGTGTTATTATAATTCCATAACCTTAAGGTGATCTTAGTTGAAGATAGACTTGATGGAATAACCTAGGTGAACGTAAAGGTGTGGTCGCATTTTATGGAAGACTTGGGATGTCTTTCTAAATCTTTCATGAGACTCGAGGTATGTGCGTCACTATAATAACATTATGTGAGCACCGCGGAGTTTGTAGAAAAAATATAGGATATGATATGTGATATGGGGTTCTGAACTGAAGTCCATTCAATTCAAGAATAATTCATTTTATGGAAATTGTTTGTTGCCTCACCAGAGAACTTTCAGTGTTGGACATTTGCACCAGCGTTGAACCGAGATCACTTTCAAGGTAGTGGCTTGCCACAACATAATTTGATTGAACAAGTTTATTTTACTTTAATTTGTTCCATTTGTTCTCTGTTTATTATGTCGATATTGTTTTACTTTTTCCTACACCATTTCCAACCAAGTTTATGGGTAAAAATATAGTTAAAAATCATAGTAAAAATGCATCACTTAAGAATAGCTTAGTGTTGAATGTAACACATCTCTTGAATTCACTTAATTGATGTAAATACACAATTATGACTCAAATTCTTGTGTCAATATCATCGATCAATCAATTATGTCCTGATACCAAACTGATTGATGTTTGAATATGACCCTCTATATCAATTTTGTTCTATTTAGGTTTATTTCAGAAAGTAAATAATTTGTCCTTTAAGGCAGATTACGAATTTCCTTCAAAAAAAGATTCTTTATAGCTTACATTTATCTGTACACGAACTTATATAGAAGTCTCTAAATCTTAAACTTATTTTGACATGGACAAACACAAGTATAAAAGACCCTTATAAGTAAAATAACAACTATTTGTTCGTTTAAACTAGATAGTACCACTAATTGTATGGATCATTTGCTTTGTTTGTACTTTGGGCTTACCTAAATTGCAGTTTATATATTTGAGGCAATGATCTAAGCAGTTAATTAGGGAAAGAAGGCACTTCAATTTATTTCTAAGATTATTTTTGGTAACTAAGTAAGATATGCACATGTTGGCTGAAATAAATGCTACTTAGAAAAATATAGCTATCCGCCAAAATATGTTGAACCAACCGGCCGTGTGGTACAAACCCAGTCACCTCCATGTGTGCCTTTCTAACAACTTCTTCAATAAATCAAATTGCTCCATAAAATACAGCAAAACATAACATTTTTTCTATTTATGTAACTTGCCAAAATATTTTTCTAGTTGCCATGTCAGCAAAATTTAACGGACTTAGGATTTCTGTGTTGGATGACCATAGGAGCTATTTGGGCAAAGTTGAGTGACCATAGTAGCCAATTACCCAAAATTGAGTGACCATAGAAAGACAAAACAAAGATAAGTGACCATAGTGGCCAATTACCCCCAAGTTGAGTGACCATAGAGACAATCAACTCCAATTTTTTGTTCTATTTAGGTTTATTTCAGAAAGTAAATAATTTGTCCTTTAAGGCAGATTACGAATTTCCTTCAAAAAAGATTCTTTATATATAGCTTACATTTATCTGTACACGAACTTATATAGAAGTCTCCAAATCTTAAACTTATTTTAACATGGACAAACACAAGTCTAAAAGACCCTTACATATTCAACTCATTTTAAGTAAAATAACTACAACAATTTGTTCGTTCAAACTAGATAGTACCATTAATTGTATGGATCATTTGCTTTGTTTGTACTTTGGTCTTACTTAAATTGCAACTTATATATTTGAGGCAATGATCTAAGCAGTTAATTAGGTAAAGAAGGCACTTCAATTTATTTCTAAGATTATTTTTAGTAACTAAGTAAGATATGCACATGTTGGCTGAAATAAATGCTACTTAGAAAAATATAGCTATCCTCCAAAATATGTTGAACCAACCGGCCGTGTGGTACAAACCCAGTCACCTCCATGTGTGCCTTTCTAACAACTTCTTCAATAAATCAAATTGCTCCATAAAATACAGCAAAACATAACATTGACATGTATGTTCAAATTCTAATACTTTCTACTTCAGAACCGAGCTTAACTAAATCGCTATGACTAATAAAAATTATATATAGTATACATGCTAGCATTTTTACGTTCTTGTTAATTTTTTTCCCTCCATGACCTAAGCTAGTTTGACTTGATAAATACTGTAGGACTTGAGAATGCTAAAAAAATACTAGGACAACTGATTTTAGTGAAAACTTTAAGAAATAAAAAATAGGTGATTCATTAATTTCCCGTTTGTACTCCCTGTGTCACTTCTTTTTCTCAGATCCATCCTTGTAATAATTCAATGGGGTCGTTTTGTTAGTCTATAATATCTATCTCTTTCCCCTTTCTTCATTTTCCCAAGTCTATTGAGCGTGCAATTTGACCTCTAGACTCTACCCCACCTCAAAAAAATATACTACTAACAAAAAGGATCCCTCATTATATATACACATTACCAAGGAGAAAGTAAACAAAGTAAAGACAACATTATTAAAGAAAAGAAAGTTTTTTCCTTCCTTTCCTCCTTGTGTTCTCTTCATCAAGAATCAATGGCTACTTCTCCTACAAGAACTAATAGCATCACTAGAACTCCAAGATATAATGGTCAAAGAGACACCAAATTTTCAACCCCAATTTTCTCTATTTCTTCTTCACCTTCGTACTCTTCAAATTCCTCCTTTGGATCACATTCTTTCCATGATCATGATTCCCCTTTTAGTCCAAACACTCCTCTTCCATTCTCTAAAGGAGTTCCATTTTCTTGGGAGCACATTCCTGGAATTCCAAAAGAAAATATTTCTAGGAAAAATAGCTCTAATTCATCAAGCCAACTATTACCATTGCCACCACCAGCTGGAAATAATCCTCCACATTCAGCCAAGAATAAACAAAGGTATCGAGATGAATTTTCTCCAAAAAAGAATGCTAGTGAAAGCTTCAGGAAGGATCCATTTTTTGCAGCATTTGTGGAGGTTTCAAAAGATAATCGAGAATATGACATTTGGAAGAGTACTACTTCAAAAGTAACGTCAACGAGAAATTTAAGTGATAGATTTGGATTCATAAGCACGTATGCTTCTTGTAAAAGTACGTGCTCCGTTTCAGAATCCATTGTTTATCATCCACGATCAAGAAATTATGATCTCCTTACTCGTAGAACAAGTCGTTAAAACAACATGTTTGAGATTAATTAGACGTAATTGTTATTGGCCAAAGGGTCATTACTCAAGTTCTACATCTATAGATCGCATGGTATGTAGACAAGGGTTAATTCTCAACTATTATTTGAGATTAAGATGTACTGATTGCTATTACTATTGTTATTGTATATTTTTGTGTTTTTATGGTTTTATGCTTTATGCAACGTGAGGACAAATAGATGCATATGTCCCAAAAATATATAATAGAAGATTTTTTACGTGTTATAATATTTGTTTTATTTTTTGTTTTCTATCTAAGAGCAAGTTTCAATGTGTTTTCGTAAAGGCATGAGAAAACTGCACAATTTCGTCTCATGTGTTGTCACAATGTTAAATGAAAATCCGATCCTTTCTGTATTTCATGTGATGATGGCATTTTGAGTAAAAGTTACACAAACCCCATGTGAGATTTTTTAAGTATTGAGAAAAATATATTGGACCACAAAACCATATTGATAAGTGGAGACACACACACAAACACGAACGCTCCTTAACTGCTAAAATTTCTGAGAATTTGGTTTAGTAGGAAAGTTTTAGGTTTCCCAAGAAAAATATATTGGAAATGCACATGTTTTGTGGTCAAAATGAACACTATAATTAAAGATGACATATTAGACAACTACCTAACATTTGCTGCCCTTGTTGGATCAAATTAATGGATCACCTTACACCCAAACAATAATACGCTCTTTTATGCCTGGCCATATGCTATCTCACTTGCAACTTCTTTTGCTCTTAAATAATTATTACTCCCTCCGGTCCATAATATATGATGTTTTGACCTACTTTTCTTGGTTCACAATATTTGACCTTTACACAAATCAAAAAGATTTTTTCCTATATCACTCTTGCTAATAAATGACGTAAAACAAAACTTTAGATCATAATAGCTTGAATAGGGATTAATATGGTCAATTATATTGCTAATTAATGCCAAAAAGATGATTTTCTTAAAATGTGTAAAAACACCCAAAACATCATATAAAATGGACAGGAGGAATGGACAGGAGGGAGTATTGTTTTTTCATATTGTACTACTAGTATTTTATAAAGTTAACTACGTATTTGCTCCTTCCTCATAAATCCAATTGATTAATCCAGTAATAACATCCTGAGTACCGTACGACCCAATGATAGATACCTCGTGGAAGTTTGATTTTAGATATTGTATTAAGACAACAGTCAAATGCATTAAGAGGTTGGACCAAATAGAACAATACAGAAATTAATATGTCTTGTAGACCCAAAAAAAAAAAAAAAAACCGCGTCTGTCAATTTCATTGTTCAAAGTAGTAAGTAACAAGAGAATATGAGCTAATTCTTTTTTTTTTCTTTTAAAAAAAGGTAATACGACAATGATTTAGCAAACAAGCTTTGTTTGATTAATATTAAAGTACCGATCTTAGATTCCATACAATAAAGATTTATGCATATTCTAGGTAGAAGAATTGGTACAACATATCCATTTACAATTGATTTTATATGCCATTGAGATTTCTATTCAGATATATATGTCAAATCTATCTCTAACAGGTCTATATTTTCAAAATAGAATACATGTAAATTGTACCATTTCCTGCCAGAATACTTAGCTTTGCGATCATATGTACGTCTCGTATCCATATCAAGATAACATATATAAACACATTAAACTTAATCATATTATATTGGTCTAGACACCGGAATCATCATATCAATAACTTTTAATAATTTCAAAGAAATAATGTTAGAAGAATTGAAGGAAAGTTATAGTTTAAGCCATAATTTTGTGAAACAAAATAAAATGGTCAAATGGAAACTCGGAATCATCATATCAAGCTAAGAACAAACAGCTGCAAGCCTCCAACTCAGCGAAGACTTACATTTCTCACACAATGGGGCCTTTTGGTATCATAAGAAAAGCCCTTTAACTTTTATTTTAAATTTTCTTTTAACTTATTTTGCTTTCATATGATGAAAGGCTTAGTGCATCTTCTTGTTGTGTCATCAATCAGATGGGAGTGCTAAAAAATGAAGCTTACCCTTTAGACTTCCTGCCCCAGCGGATTACATATTCACATCATTTAAAGATAAAAATAATATAATAGCGTAAACTTTATATTGTCATATGTATATGTATAAATTAAACCATTATATACATATATATACTGAATATCCATATCATTGTTTCATAGCATTGACTCAGAGAGGATTGAGTTAGAGGTCGAAAACAGATTTGAATTTATAATTAGTAATTGGGTGATGATGAATTTTTTTAATTCATGAAATTAATCGAAGATAAAACCCAATTGACGAGAGGAGTCGACAACAATCAAAGATTGGTAATTTGTTGACTTGAGTTCTCACCTTAGAGAACAAGGGTCATTGCTGGTCAGTGTTAGGAAGAACATAGAGAACGAAAGTTGATTTTTTTTATTATTTTACTAATCAAAATACTACCATTGTGGGGGAGGATTTAGGCCTTGACCCCAGCCTGTATATTATCAAGGAAAATTAAAACTTGAAGGAGAACATTGACCATAGCCTCCAGAAGATAAAAGAGTCACTGTGGGATATCTTTAAATAAAATAGTGTAGTTTGTACATAGCGGCAAAATGATGATATATAGGTCAGCGATGGGACATCATTTTTGGCACCAGATATTTTATTTTTTGGTGACTTATATTTTTTGTGCAACTAAAACATCTTTAATAATTTTCCTATTACGAAAAATAGTGTTGGCATTACAAAGAGTAAAGTGTGGTGACTTTTTTATTACAAAAAATAATTTTGATACTTAAGTGTTGCATTGCAAAGAGTAAAGTTTAGACCATACATAAAATTAACGCCGATCTTGTTGACCCCAATACCTACACATAAATAGATAATCTGCATATGCTCGTTGTCAATTATCAACTGGCTAAAGATATATATATATATATTATGCGAAGACAATTTGAAACAATAATGCGGAGAATCTCATGTAGTAATGCCAGAATATAAATTATAAATTAATGCCATCATGTATTATTACAAAAATAAACAGAAACTAATAATATAACAAAATGTAATATCTGTTAAGAAGTAGTTGTAAAAGATTCTTCATGCTTTGGATTAGGGTACATTTAAATTAATTAGGGACTGTAATATCAGATAACTAAGATAGGTGGACCAAGGTGTAAGCTTAGCAGTCCACAAAATTTTTCTGGGGTAAATTACAATGATACTATTTCGAATACACTATTTAATCTGTCAAATAAAATGATGTTAGTCAAAATACTAGTAATACTTAGCATCTTATAATATAACGGATTTTGTGACTAACACTTCTAATTAATTCATTTAATACATAGTACATCATGAACCATTATGAATTAGTACCAACTTTCTTGAAAGTCGTGAGATTTTGTTAACTAAAATTAAAGATAAATTTTACCTTAATTAGCCCTTCAAATTATGTGATGGAAGACAAATGCCCTTTGGACTTCATTAGAGGAAAAGAGAAACTTCTTGAATGGAAATTTAATTAAGTACTGTGTTGATTAATCTTGCAAAAACGGGAGACGAAAAGAGAGCAAGTGACGATGTACGTGTCATGCGAGGAGCAATTTGCCATAAAGTTGGAATATCTATTTAATCTGTCAATAGGAAAAAAAAACAAAAAGACCACATACACCCAAAAATGTGCACGCGTTATTCCAATTACTTTGGCGTCATCAATGTCACGCGCCGCCTTAGTTGCCACCTTGCCGCGCACCATAGCTCTACTCCGAAGACGGGCTGGATAGATGCCATCCATACAGATAAACGTCAGTTGATATTCATACGAGTGTAAGCCATGCACTAGACAAATGTCAATTATGAGCTGGACGAGGAGCAGTTCATGCATTGAATCAGTGTCAGTCGTGCGGGCAACAAGTGTTAGTATTAGCAGGTGTTGAATCTAAAGTTGGAATCTTGAAATATCAATTGAAGAACTTAGTATTAAGACGCTATAGAGTGTACATAACAAATACATGGTCATTCTAAGATTGCTAACCTAAGGGCTTGACTTAGCCAAAGAATAGTGGCACCATCGTAATTATGCAAAACTTTAGAAAGGCAAAGCAGAGCGTGCAAAGACATATCTCCTTCAAAAAGTATGGGAACACAATGAAACTTCATGGAGGTATGAAATAAATCAAGACTCTAGGAATAAATGACACCTCATTTGGATATCGGAGTGAGGTAAAAGGCGTAGTATGTTTGTCGAAACGAAATATGTCAACTACTACAGGACAACGGTTTTTCTTTTAATACATATATAAGGCGAGTTTAATGGTGACAGCTTACTAGCCTTTCCCGTCTGTATTGCTTGGACATCGCACCAAGTAAGTTGCCTAGAAAGGGGATATATTTTCAAGAGCCTTCCTGGACTCTTAGAAGTGTCCAAGGTATCTACACGAGTTATGGAACTTTATGAACGGAGCATGGCCAAGAGGCCAGTATTGGGCACCCAACGGGTGCTAGAGGCTTGACATTTGGAAAGACTAAGCCTCGGGGGCTGTTTTCGAGAAGGATATAAAGACCTTTGTGTCTGTTGAATACTCGAGCCACCATCATGAAAAGCCTCGTGTATTAACTTGTGAGCATAATTCGGTACAGCCTTGCAGGCAAGGCGAGAGTGTCAATGTCAAGTTGGAGGAGTGCACTATGTGCGGGAGCAACACTTAGTGCTAGGCGAGGAATTGACATGTCCTTAGCCAAATCCAGGGTGTGCGCATAAAGAGGCGTCTGCAGATGCGGCGGGCGATATAATTGAAGCTAAGCCTCTGGGTTAGCTTCCTAGAAACCTAGGATAGGAGAAGGTTGGCTAGTAATCAGGTGGGACAACGGCGTCGAACAGACTATTGGTATGCCGCTGACACTAAAGAAGAGTCGGCCTATGACAAATTAGATACATAAATTTTTGGGATGATGTTACTACATTATTCTACATAATGACGGTTAATTTAGAAAAATAGAGAGTTAATTACATATAATTCAGTCTTATGTACTTAATTAGATCTTTTTTTAAACCTTTTTTCTCTTCGTTTTTGTTTAAAAGTTCAATAGAGGTACTTATGGAGTTCATGAAAGAAAGAGCACGATGAAAAATCTGAATTATTTATTGGAGAAACTGGGTCTCGAGAAACTGTAAGTTTTTATTGCAATGTCAAACTCAGGAGACAAGGATCGTGCATGCATGAACCATGTGGTTCTGCTTGAACAACTTTTAACTTTTCATCTCCATGATTCAATTGTACACCGACAAAAGAAATAGTAGTAATCTTATGAGAATAAATCTTCCAAACCGATAAATTAAATATATAATGTAAATGTCCACTATTTATAGGTTAGTAAGCTTATTTCCTACTTCGTACATAGCAGAAGTACGCATGGCAAATGCCAGTAGTATCTACCTCTCATATTGTAAAACATTATTACAGTTTACGATAATTGATTTTATTAATTTTAACACAATATTTTGATATAGATACTTTTACACTAACCTTTCATGATAATATATGAAAACCCAAAGCAAAAATTAAAATAAAGTTTATTGTAGAAACTTGAGAAACTTTAAAGTTGATGAACGGGATAAAATTAAATGGGGGAATAGTATAGTAGGCAAGAGAGTCAGAACAGAGAGTTAATGCTTGTAGTTGTAACAATGACATCTTGAAAAACAGGCTTAACCTACAGTACGAACAAACTAAATAAATCATAGATATGATTTTTGCACCGACTAATGAGAAGTTCACCTTTTCAGGATTGCTAATATCAGTATACGTTCTTCTTCCATGAACTCTAATAAATGAACAATTTACTTGAAAAGGAAAATGAATATAATATCTCAAGGAAGAACCATTTATTGATAAAAGACAAGTTCTCTTTTTCTTTTCACTTTATAAAGAGTTATCGTTTTAGTAGGTTTGTAAAGAGTTTGTAAACGACATATGCTCACGATTAAGCACGAGAATATGGGCTTTGAAAGACATAAGTGGTGAACTTTTCCTCCTACTATAAGCGCGAGATAGATGTGAGGTAAACTAGCTCATGTTAATATGTTATGTAGTACTATAACATAAGTTTATAAGCTATAAGCACAGACTTTTACTCCTTTTCAGAAACACTAAAGCCTTATTTATTTTTACTTAATGGAAGATTCGAATCTAAATTTTCCGGTTCTCAAAAGTTAGGATAAAAGAACTATACTTATCCAACATCTGAGGATGTACGTATACAAAATCAGTAGGCATCGACAGAGCCTTCAACCCCATGTTTCACATATATTAGTCACCTTTATCAAAATGTTTCACGCTAATTTTTAGGACACAATTTGTTCAAAACTTTTGATGATGTTCAAACTTCTGTACTATTAGTAGTACTACTATATATGGCAGCAACATGAGCCACATCGCTTTCCTATTTTTAGCTATCTACTTTAGACTATGAAAATTACATAAAATTTATTGAAGAGTAGCTACGTCACATCTTTAAAATTAGACGTACGTACTGCTGAAAACGTTTTCCTATCAATCTAATGGCTAACATGGTATCATACGTCAACTATATTGAATCCACCATATTTAATGCGTTAGATCAAATTCATTCATAGATAGATATGGCAGATGAACTTGTCCGCTCTATTGAAATTTGAGTGCTGCAACCTTCAATTTCTTTTTCCCTGATGACATTTGTTCCACAGTAAGAGATTCGTCGTATTGAATGCACCACCAAATCTTCTAAGTTTCACTTTGATCATCGTTTCTCCTTTTAACTATACTAGTCTCTCGACACGTGCGTTGCACGTGTATGTCGAGTTATATAGTGCACGTTTGACAAAATAATTCCAAAGTTACTAAACCAAAGTTTTGAGGTGGGAATGCCATTGTCAAATTCCTTTACAATGGTGTATTTCAACTTTGTGAACTAACGTTTAGTTGGGGTCGACTCTCAATCTCTTTTCCTGCTTACATAAACATCTTAGCAGAAGGGGTTCTTTCTTTTGAGTGAATCCTCCAATTGCCATATTTAGTGAACGATCTACGAAAAAAGTAAAAGCTGCATCATTTAAAATAAAGATCAAGTCCTTGACAAAGCTAACACCAAGTTCCTTCCTCGAATATCCGCAATACAGGTTTCACATCACTTACCAATTATAGTCTTTAACTGTCGTGATGATTATGTTTGAGCTTATTCACAAAATCATGATTTCTAATTCATACACATCTATTCCAGCTTACCAGCTTTGGCATAACTTTGAAATGCTCATGCAAAAAGTAGAAAGAACTATACATACCACATTCTTATCGCATGCATTGACGCATTGTACGTATTGCCTAGACGATGACAACCACAGCAACATAGTAATAAATTATAACAGTTAGTGAAGCACAGACATCCGGCCCCATCCGATACCAGCCATGTTTTGGTGGTAGTACTCGATACTTTTCCCTTGAGATTTGCTCATGTTTGTTTATAAAGCTTGGAACTACTTTTTCAAATATTTTTGAAAATAATGTTTGGGCATGAGTTTTTTTGAATATTTTGGAAAAGACTTTTTCAAAAATAAAAAAGTGGTCACTTTTTGGAGTTTTTTCAAATACCAAACTTTTGCACTTACAAACCTCTAACTCTTTTTCCAAGTAAATTGTATGTCCAAACCTAAGCTAGCATTAGTAAGGTGGATTTTTAGATGAATATCCCAAAGGCAAAAACACCCAAACTGTCTTGCTGTAAAAAAATAAAAAGAAAGTTTACATATAGAATAATGGAGCTAGACTCTTATAGAATTAGGAACAATCATATTTCGGCACTTTTCGGCGATTGTTAGTCACTGAAAGGAATACCTTCATATTTGACAATCCATTATTCTTTTGAATATGATAAAAAAAATCCCATAACGAACACAAACTATTGAAATAACATGGATTGATATTTAAAAAAAAAAAAACGGATAGGAAAACATTAACTAAACATATTAGCCTGCTATATAGAAGATATTCTAGCCAAACTTCATATTTTGGTGATTTTGATCCTTTTGCTATAGATTTTTATTCCTACATTAATCCTAAACAAGGTTTCACAAAGTAGAGAAATAGAAACGTTATTTTTCTTCACATGACTCTCCGCAAGATTGTATTCGTCTCCAAGAGTAGACATATAATCTCATAAATCACCAAAGATAGATAATTTAAACTGAGTAAAGAAATAGAACCCGATTATGCTAGCAATTTCTTCTTTATTCAATGCTTTGGTGTAGTGCACTCATTGTTGTGGCAATTTAAGCATCCTTCGGATACTACAATGTTGAGACCCTCACATGAGTGATTTTAGAATTAGGCGTACGATGCCAGACTTGTGTATTCCATGAAACTCAATGCAAAAAATTGATGTTTGAAAGACAATTTTTTTTTTTAATTTACTAAATATTCAGCTTGGATGTTTCCCTAGCTTTAGATATTTTAATAACATACAGTTTGAATGAGAGTGTTAGCAATATGTGTTAGCAGTTGCAATTGTTTCACGTCTTAATTCTGCATGTCTTGTTTTAAGAAATTATAGCCTCTTTATTTCTGCCGCGCATATATATAAAAAAGTTGTTGCCTAAAGAAAGTTGTATTCTTTAGAAGCGGTATAAAATTTGATCAATGCATGTTTTTCTAAAAATGGCTAGCAGATCATTCTCAATTTCATGGTGTACATCTGAAAAGAAGTTTTAATCATTTATGATATTAAAACATAATTGATAAGTACATTATTTACTTCCAGTGTCAACACAACAAATATTCCACCCTTTTCAATGTCGTTCTTAATGATAAGGGATACCCACAAAACCTAAAATAATTACAGCTACTACCCACTACTTTCATATATTACCCGACCTACCCATTAAACTATTTACCTATTCTACCCATCCAGACTTGTATACCATAGTTTATAGAGCATACTATAAAGGTATACACATATAAGATATAATAAAGGTATACAGTAATAAATGGCCCTCCAGACTTTTAGGGACACTTACGAAAATACCCACAAAATCTAAAATAATTACAGCTACTACCCACTACTTTCAAGTATTACCCGACCTACCCATTAAACTATTTACCCATTCTACCCATCCAGACTTGTAACAAATTTTTAATAAAAAATATCAAAAGGAAATCAATTAAAAAGTAAAGATAGAATACTACCTATTGAATCTCCAAAAGAGCAATATTAATTGTTTGTTTTCGTTGGACATTATGTATTAATCAGAGATAGAGCAGAATATATGAATTGAAAAATACAGAAATGGCAACAAAATATGTGTCAAAAGTAAGAGAAGCAAAGTTGATGAACCGTTGCATGTTTTAATTAAGTCACTTCCCCAGATATGTTTGTTATACCTGAACTATAGGCCGTAGTTACGTGAGAGATCTCTGCTTCATATTAAGGCAATTGTTCTTGGAAATCTCTGCTCTTAATTTTTTTTCGACACAAACCTGAAGATGCAATAAGGACAGCATCCAAGCTCTGGCGAACTTATGGTTGGGCAACTGTTTTTTTAAAGGGAATGAACTAAAAGGTGCAACTACTCCAAACTAAAAGGTGCAACTACTCCAACAATAGGTTTTTGTTTTTATTTTTTTTCTTTTTGCATGTAAGTGTAATTAGGTTTGTAGAAGGGTATTTTTGTAATATGACTTTTGGTCTTTTGGAGGATATGCTTTTATAGTAATATGATGTATAAATTGTACCGGTCAATCGAGCCAGGACAGGCCCGGACCGACCCGTTAAGAGTCGGTTCACCGGTCCGGTCCGGGCCAATTACCAGTCCGGTCCGAACCATTTTTTAAAAAAAAAAAAAAATTTAAGCCCGACTCGGCCCTAGCCCATTAAGCACCGGTTTGGTCCGATTTTTTTTTTTTTTTTTTTTCATATTTTAGCTAAGCCTGTCACTTTGTACTTGCAAATGGAAGGACATATAATCCTATATAAAAAGAGAAGGAAAGTGAAAGCAGGAAAGAAAGGATCAAAATATTTTTGAGAATCATATACTATGACTCATTGATGGAAACCAAGTTTAATCACTATGTTAATTTGATGCACTACTCATGAAGTAAAAGATCACTGTTATTACTCTAAGTAAGTAATATCTCATCATTACTATAGTACTCCTTGTCAAATAGATAGAACTTTAAGGGTGAGAAACTGAGATTATCAATTTCTTTTACAACCAAGAAGATCAGTTGTATAAATACTTAATTAATATATATTCTTGATTTCTACTACTTGGTCTAACTTATTGACTGCTGCTTAGCAATGAAAAAATAGTAAATGAATATGTTTATTCGTTGTATCTAATGAAGCTAAAAATATCTTTGATACTGCTGTATATTGAGGGATTCTAAAAGGGACTAAATGCTACATTAGATTTTGTATGATTCTTGACAAAAGCATGTCTCAATTTCCCTCGACATATAGTATAATTTTTCTATCAAAAAACCGATCTGGTCTGGTTTACCGGTGGGTCAAATACCGATCTTTTATCGGTCCGGGCTAACTGGTCTTTTTTCTTAAGTCCGGCACGGCCCGCAACCCGCTTCCTCCTTTTTCCAGACCGTTTCTAATGAACCAGTCTGGTCTGGTCCAGTCTTTTACCGGTCCGTCCGGTAGCAGGCTAGCCCGGTCCGATTGACAGGTATATGTGTATTCACCCCCTCTTTCAATTTTTTCCCCTTCAGGCTTTCTTTTCTTCGCACAATTCAAGTACATCAACCTGCGCTTACGAAGAAAAAGAAGACCAAGTACCAGTCAATTGTGAAGAAGCTTTATAACGCTCTGATCCTAGACCGTAAACTCTTTCTTTGTTGTAACTGCCATTCACCTCCATAAAAATGAAGTAACTTCTTCAGGAGTCGGTTGTGTTGAGCTACCACCGGCCCCAGATGCTTGACTTTGAACCCATTCTTACTCACGAACTTTATAGTATTTTGAAATAAAATTGAAGATAAGTATTATTTATTTATCTTTAATTTATTATCTTAAACAAAACAAGCTTGAATTTAGAATCTTACATAGTCATTTCAGTACGGGACTCAAAACATCTGATCTCACGACCTTCATCATCTGTTAATACATGTAGCTTCTTAAAAAAATCAATATCATTAGGTCCATGTTCCTTTTCTTACAAAAAAGAAAATGGAGTTAGATAAAATGTAAATGGAACTTAATTATAATTAGCAACTTACCAATCTCATTTGATGGGTCCCATACTAACTGAACCGCCATGTGCACGAGTCACCCTTCTCTGAGGATCATGTTTTCTTTTCTTATTCACTCTTTTATTTAAATTTGGGAGTAGCCCAATACTCAAGAAGTTTTTTCCATGTGCAAATCGTACATCCAGTTGGGCTTCTGCATGTTCTTTCGGGCTTCATAAGTTGCACCTTTCACTCTGTCAACCACTTTTCTCATGAAATTGCATCGCATTCTACAATCATGCTCCGGCTTCCAAGTACACTTTAACTAAAATAATTAATAATATACATGAAAAATTATACCTTAAATGTATCAAACATTTTATCTCTGACTGGTATTTGTCTCCAGCTATTACAACATTTTAAAAACTGTGCTTGCATAGATTCCACAACTAGACGTGTGAATCATGTGGTGGATTAAACCTGCATGAAAATTAGCAAAAATAAACATATATATATATATATATTACCCAATAAAGTAGTACTTACCCAACTATCTCCCAGGGCTCGATAAGCTCCTCCCACAACTATCTATTGATCTAATATTACCAAGAGTAAGAGTAGGAGCCAGTCACTGTTTACCAGCCTGTGCAGATATAGTGAAGAATAGAGATGATAGTGTAGTGTTGCCAACATGCAACCCATAAGCAGTAGGAGTAGACAATGATGGGGATAGAGATGGAGATGGACTAGATGACGACATAGACATGGACGGGGCCATACCAGGGGTAGGCATAAACTGATAGCTAAGGCCTGGTGCACACATAGACGGATAAGTAGGGCCTAGTGCACGCAAAGGCTAAAACACAAGGGAAGTTGGGGGCAAATAAAAAAAAGTAGGTGGATATGTAGACAGCTGAGAAGTAGGAGTCAATGATGGAAGAGGATAGGAAGTATGACCAGAAGAAGAGGATGAAGTATAACCTGTAGTACTAAATAACTTATTTTTCCCTTAGATTGATTCTTCTCCCTAGATGTTGTCTCTGCAATAATATAAACACAAATAATAAGTATCAAAAAGTATGAAACCTAACAGCAACTGCCAACTTAGAATGCATTGAGCCCTCATACAATGGGCAACTAGCTTCTTCCAACTGTTCATAGAAGAGTTTCGCCTCATTATTGGGAGAGTGCTCAATATTTGGTTATTCATTGAAGAGCTTTGCTTCATCAATGGGAGAGTGTTCAACATTTGGATGGGATTGTTCTTCGAGGTACATTCCAAAAGCGTCATTAATCATTTCATCCATCCAATAATTATGAGAGTCATATTCAACATACAAACTACTCCCACCGGTATAAGCATTTTAAAAATTGACATCATCAACACTAGGATCGAACTCTCCATGTGCAGTCCACACAACACAATTTGGCATAAATCCCTGTCTATAAAGTTGGAGTTCAACTTTTTCTAGGCTATACATCTCTATACACTTGCACTTCATACAAAGACATTTAATATTCTTCTCCCTTATATATTCATCAAACGTTCTAACCTTAGCGATAAATTGTGCAACCCAACTGCAAATTTTTTCCTCAGCCAGTGACATCTGAGATCAATCCTTTTATACATTCAACTATGTTTTCGCATTCCATCTACACAAATATTACAAAGTGAGATATTTAGAACAATGAAATAGATTAAGTTATTTTACACTAGCAAAGTACTAAATTGTGTAGCTAATGTGTATCCTCAAGTGAATAACCATCTAACTATATTTCCTAAGATCTATAATATTGAATTATACTACATAAGTTAGCTAATCTTAAAAAGAATATGTATTTTATCTAACTTGAACTTGACTAACAATATGATATCTAACGTTCAACCAAATAAACTTTAATCAAAATAGGATTTTCATCTTATTTCAACCATCATATTTTTCTCATGGTGATATCAAACATCATTATGCCAAAAGATTAGAACTTACGACACAACTATCTACTTAACTGATTTTGACAATGTTTTAGTATTAGAACCCAAGTTTTATAGTTATGGTGCAAGCTAATCGGAGATTAGGCTTAGCAATCGAAAACAACAGCGGAAAGTAAAGATAGAAGCTTGACACAGCTTTTCTTGCTTGAACGGTACCAAGGAACTAGTCCCGGTATGATTCAAGTAGAAGGAAAGAGCACCTAAGCTATGCAACAATCCTCAAGAGAACAATGTCTCTTGCAAACGGAATGATCAAAGAGGAATTGTTCAATCGAATTCATCAAAAGCCACAAGTTCCATATGACCCCATCGGGTTTGCTCACATCTAAGACAAAAGAGATAGTGCTCACGGCTAATCTCATTCAATATTCAATACTCAAAATCTAGGTGTCTTACAAATGAAATGGAAATGAGCTTATATATACAATACAAAGGGCAAAATAGTAAACGGTCACAAGCAACCAATAAGAATAAGCCATGCAGGGCTGAATAAGCTAAGTGTTCGATACTTGAATTCGAACACTTGAATTTCGGACGCTCTCCCTTCGATTGCTTTCAATGCTCGACGTCAATGTGAAGTGTTCGGTCGCTTCCTTTGATTCGAACACATGAGATCAAACACTTGAACTCGGACGCAGTTGTTTGCTTCATTGTTCAGCGTCGATGTTGAGAGTTCGATTGCTCCCTCCTACGGGCTCGAGCTTGTAGATGACGCCTTCGAATTGTGAGCTCGGCAATCAACTTTGGAGCAGTTGCTTTCTCCCGACCAAGGCAATTGAATGTGAATATCATGCAACAACTTGGCTTGGCTGCGTGTCATCGGCCTTGATGGAATGGATGTCTGATATACACAGAGTTGGGCTGCATCAAGTTATAACTTTTCAAATCATATCACGGTTAAGCAAAAGAACTCCAATGTTCAAATAAGTAAATACCACTATTAGGTCTTAAAGAATAAAAAATAGTATGTAACAGTCCATGCCGCTAGTGATATTGTTTGTTTTGGGTCTAGGCCCGTAGGACTTTAAAATACGTCATTAGGGTCTAAGGCATGCTTACTTAAATAACCAGGATCACTCATGTGTTATGCCGATGTGGGATACTTAATGCTTAGTTGGGCCATCACATACACCCTCTCTTATAGACTCAGCGTTCTCACTGAGGTTTGCCCTGCATACCCGGGATTCGCCTAGACTCAGCACTGAGATTTGCCCTACATACCCGGGATTTACCTAGACTCAGTCTTGAACTCTGTCTCATATCGACAAGGCTGACACAGAGTGGATCTGATACCATATGTAACAGCCCAGTCTGCTAGTGATATTGTCCGTTTTGGGTCTAGGCCCGAACGGTTTTAAAATATATTTCTAAGGTCTAAGACATGCTTAACTAAACACCCAGAATCACTCCTGTGTTATGCCGATTTTGGATACTTAATCCTTAGTTGTGGTATCACATAGTGCCAGCGGAAGAAAGCGAAGTAGCAACAGTTTCTTCCATTTCACATTATGTCTAAAGATGTTGATAGCATTGGCAAATTAAAGTCCCAAAGAGAATACAAGAGTTCATATTTAGCAAAAACTTAAATTGGGGTGAGGGTATTAGAAAAAAGAATCTGCTCCTCAAGTTCACTAGTTGATGTCACCGGTTGCCGGTGGTTGCTACATTACCGAGAAAGTAGGGGTCAGAATTTTTCAAGATTAGGAAAAAGTGAAATTGGTGATTAGTTTTCAAAACTCACTATGAAATATTTATGTATGAGATTTGAACTGAGATAGACAGGAAAGAAATATGAGAAAGAGATTTGTAGTGAGAGGAGACGGGCTAAGAGAAATAAACGGGTTTGGATTGTTTTTAAATAGTCTTTTGACGGACGCCCGTATGAGAATAATTAAAAAATGTATTATTTTTTGTAATATTCCGATGGAGGTCTGTTGAATTATTCTTCTTTAAGACGAATGTCCTCCGGAATTTCAGACGACTCACATGTCGTTGGAACCGGACGTCGGAAAATGCCAAAATTATGGTAGTGTTTCTCGTGAAATTTATTAGTTTAATCTTATTTTGTTTAGCCTTATGTTCATGTGAATGAATACTGTCAACAACATTAAGAATACTATTCCACGAATAGAAAGTACCAGGGATTATTTAAAGTTTGTGGAATAATATTTTTCTTTTGCAGGTAACACTTTCGTTGGTACACTAATGATAGAACTCACGACTAAGGGTGTACAAACTAAACCAAACTAGTAAACCAAACCAAATAAAAAAAATCAACTCGTGGTTTAGTTTGACTTGATTTGGTTTTGGAAAAATAAAAACCGACATATTTCCTTTGGTTTGGTTTTACGAAAAAAAAAAAACGAACCCGAACCCGAACCGAACTGGCATTTTATTATACATAAAAAATATTCATCATGAACTTCTTTATATATAATTTTAAACTCTTTTCATCTTGTTTTTTGATAATTTATAACATGCATAAGTTTATAATAAAATCATCAAGTTAGCCCAATCTTAGCCCACTCAAAAGAGCCAAAATAGAGCAAAAATATACAAATTTCTTGAATTTGGTTCTACTTGCCTTTTCTACTGAATAAGGTGCAAGAGAAATCTTGATTAATTTATTTCCTACATGCAGCAACATCAACTTAAAATTGAGTTTACGTACATCACATTTCATTGTCTTATTAAGATGTATATATAATTTTTCTTGATGTCTAATTGTCTATAAATAACATACATATATAGTTGATTGTAGGAAATATTCGAAAGTAGCACTTGCATATTTTTTGTTATAGAGACATTATCTTAAAAAATAGAAAAACTGAAAAAATGGAGAAACCCAAAAAAACCGTGATAAAAAATTGACTTTATGTTGGTTTGGTTTAAAGATTTGAAAAATCGATATATTTGATTTGTTTTGATTAATGATAAAACTGAACCAAACCGTCCTATGTTCACCTCTGCTCACGACCATGAAGTTTGTTGGGTCACATAGTATGTAAAATCAGATCATAGCCATGAACGTTGTCACTTCAAAACATAGTTTTGGAGTTGATTTAGAACCACTGGCCATTGTCCTTACCAAAGCATTGGAGTAAAACTAGAACTTGCACGTATAAATAAGGAAAAAAAATAAAAAGATAGAAAATAAGATAGAAATTAATGTCTAGGTACCCTAGTTAATTTTATGGGTTAAAATACAGCTAGTTTTTGGTTAGTTTTAATGGAAAATTTAAAATAATTTTGCAAACATGACCTTTAGCTGATTTAATCAATAATATTCGGACAAAAAAACCTCAACTCCTAATTAATGACGTGTTGTTCACTCCCTCCCTCTTCGACTAAATTTCCTTAAAGTCGTAGCAGAGAAATACTTGCCATTGACCCCTTCCACCAGTGTCCAACTAAATTGCGTAGAAATCTTGGCAAACATGCAACAATTACATGCGGCTCCTTCACATCCTTCTCCCCACTATTTTTTTTTCGAAATCTTGAAAAATAGTCAACACTTTGTCCTCGGCTCCTTCACCCCATCTCCTATCTAAATTGCCTTGAGACCTTGGCAGGTCAACACTAGTCAAGTTAAAGGCCATTTAGATAAAATCATGGAAAATAAGGACAAACCCTCAAAACCACATTGGGACACCAGGTGAAACTATCTAATTTTTAAAGGCATGCCTAGATCATTGGGTTAGTGGTACTTTGAGACCAATTCCAAACAAAGGGATTGTAATGGCTCTGTCCGCTAGTGATATTGTCCGCTTTGGGTCTAGGCGCGCACGGGTTTAAAACGCGTCATTAAGGTCTAGGATATGCATACTTATATACCCAACATCTCTCTTGTGTTATGCCAATGTGAGATACTCCTTAGCTAGGGTGTCACATACACCCCCCTCTTATGGACTTAGTGTCCTCGCTGAGGTTTGCCCCGCGTGCCCAGAATTTGCCTAGATGATTCCGAGCCTCTACAAGATAACCGGTTTCAACAGCCTTTGTGAAAAACTTGATGGAGAACTAGCTCTGCCAATTCATATCCAGGCGTGACGAGCATTACATATTTTCAGGTATTAGCTTGCAATCTTTCATATGATGTCATCTTGGGATGGCCATGGATACACAACGTAATGGGAGTACCCTCGACACTTCATCAATTCTTCAGATACCTGACCTCAAGCGGGATCAGCAACTTATGAAGTGAGCGTACCTTGTCTGAAAGCTACCTTGTAAGCAGCAAAAGCTATGATACAGGGCAAAAACATGATGGATAAAACGCAGAAGCAAATAAACAAGATAACAAGAAATTCAAAGATGGGAATAATAGAAATAGAAGAAAGAATGGATAAAACAATTCAATACATGAACGATTATCCAAGAGGGAGGAAGGAAACTCGAACCTAATCGAGGATTTATACTAGGATGAAATTCACATGGTTCCAAGCTAGGAGATACATGAAGCTTCAAGATTCTCACAAAAAGGCAATGCCTCTTTTTCAATCTTCTATCCTCAATGCTCACTAATGACACAGTCTAATGAAAACCTAGTGTAAGATATTTATAGGTTCTTTTACACTTAGGATGAAATGTCATAAATGCCCACAAGTTGGGTTAAAATATAACAGGTCACGCAGGGCTAAAATAGAAAATAGCTATAAAATCTCGTAAGGCATGAGACAAGCTGAGGTGGAGCGCCTGGACTGTAAGGTGGAGCGCCTGGCAGTGCGGCAGAGTGCCTGGCAGAAACTTCAGAGAGTTGTTATTCCGAAACTTAGTCATGGGGCAAAATGAGGGTACGCAGTCCGCCCATCCATTATGGTGGTGCGCCTCATCCTGAATCACTTTGGGAAGAGCTCAAATCAAGCTTAGGTGCTCCTCCTAGGTGCTGAGGTGGTCCATCCAAAGCTTTTCTCAAGCGGAACATCTCCAAATCGCTCCCGAACTCTCCTATGAAGCGCTTGACCTTGCGTACTTTGTGTCCTTCAAGCTTGGCTCTTGATAGTTGATGCTTAGCCTCGATTTGGGCTTCATCAAGATTCCATCAAAGTCTCATAGCCGAAGTAAATATGATCAATGAAGAGTCATTCTAGGATGTGTCTATTGAATGAAAGGCCAGAATAGCAGTCAAGGAGTTGAGAGAACGAGTGTCGGAGATGAGCCATCTAATTCCCAGTGCAGCAGAATAATGGTACTAGCTCTCTAAAGTATTGGTAAAGCACGTGGATCCTTCGTGGCCGATATATTGCTGTCAGGTGTTGGCCTAGGCAAAGATGCATCTCCTGCAACTTCCAAAGATAACTGAGTCAGTTCGGGAAGAGCATCTGCTGTTGTGCGTCACAGCCTCAAAATAGCATCGAATGCAGTCCTGGCGCGAGATGAAGAGGAGAGATAGTTCCCCTATTAAATTTGCTAGTAAGGGACTTCTATGGGCGGACAGACGTTTCTCATTACCGGACCAGTTCGTGGCGGCCGTAATCATGGCAACACGGGAACTGCGTCCATATTTCATCAATCATATGGTAAGGGTGATCTCATCCATACCGCTGCGAAAAATTTTATCCAAGCCTGGACTATCGAAGAGGTTGGCAGAATAGGTAAAGGAGCTAGCAGAATACGATATCACTTATCAACTACGAGCGACCTTCTAGTTATACGCTCTGGAAGGTTTCACCACAGATATTATGGACAAATTGGCACCCAAGGCAGAGGAGTCGATCAAGAATGCAAAGGTGATCGAACCCGGGCACTGGGTAATCCATACAAATGAAGTCATAATTCAAGCTCTTGACTTAGCCTACATATCCCCAGGGAGATCACTCTCTATAGCGGCTCCCGGCTAGTGGTCGATAGAGTGAATATGGTTTTTACTGTAGAGGACATCTGTACATCGGACCCACAGGAAAAAATGAAGGCGCTTTTGAAAAACTTTCACAAGTAGGAGTTCATTTATCGGGAGGAATGTTCAAATAACGACAAAGCGTCTGAAGATTCGCACACCGATTCAGACGACCAACAAACAATGATTGAGCTAACCCTCGCGGACCTGATGAACCTTGAAGTTCCAAGCACATGATCTGCTTTAAAGCAGCATCATACGTTGATTAACTACTTGGACAAGGGGGCACTCCCTGAAGACAAGGCAGAAAGCAGACAACTGCGGAGGCAGGTAGTTCATCATTGTTTGGTCAAGGGTGAGTTATACCATCGAGTGGTCAGCGGCCCACATGTCACATCTCGGGGTTCAACACCCTCTGATAGAGGAGTCCTGGGGGATGCTTCCAGGCCTCCCAGAAATTGAATCTCCATCGAGAACAAAGAATCTCCCGAAGGCATGAAAGAAGCAGCAACCATTTGGCTTAAGAAGTACAATTCTTTTTAGTATTTACTTTAATTAAGTCTTTAGTTTCTTTTCAAATTTTTATTACAGTATTTTCATACTTCTCAATCATGTTACAGATGTTCGCCCACAACAATTCAGGCCAAGCGCCCCTCTTTTACTAATAAAACTACTACTCTGTTTAGTCAGTTTTGCAATCAGATCCATCTACTATCCAAATATTCATAGCTCCGACACAACTTAAGTTGAAGTAATATACTCACTTTTCTTGATAAAAGTAGGGTAAAATACCTGCACGCATAGTTTCAGAAAGTCTTAAAATACTCTTTGTGGGCAAAAATATGCTACCTACTATTACAGTCCAACTGGCGAGACTAGACTTATCTTATAAGTCACTGGGCACAAAGGATACATGCATGTTCTACGAGTTACGACTATTCAGGCGGTACGGACGTAGAACGAATGGCATACATCCAACCCTTAAGGATACAGTCTCCTAGTTAGAGTTTCGTATATACCACCGCTTTGAGTTATTGGCACATAGTCTTATTAGTCTTTGTATTTTACCTTGATTAGGACTATGTATCTACTACCATAAAATACCATTCCTTACATTGTATTGTACAGCAGAGCGTTTTACCATAAAATTCGGCTATTCTCAAGGAATAATATTGCTTTACTTTTCTTGCTCATTATTTCTTTTTTTTATTTATTTACTTCATCGTATTTATTATATTGCTTGTGACTTCATTCTAAATTAATTGTTTAACCTAGGAGACCGATTTTAGGCATAAACATACTTGAGTAAACAAGCAACGACGTTCATGTTTGGACGCAAAAATGTCCCGTTACATTGGGCTAAAGTCGTCACAATGCAAGCGCAAAACAACCGCCTATCACATGCGCGATATAAGCCATCATGTAATGATGCAAATGAAGCGTCCAACAGTACGCACGCCCGTCTTTAAAAGACACTAGCCCAGAAAGGCACACAAACACATGCTGCTTGACTACACTACAAGTAACTATGAAAGTACACATAAAATGTTAATGAACGATTGTTTCATTAATATCAACTGCTCGTAGGCTCATAATATACAATTAAGTTCTTTCGAATACGACATTGTTCATTACAGGTGTTCTTAAGAAACTAAAAAGGCTAAAACTGCAAGTTTCTCCGAATTTGCACGACCTAAGCCACTTCATTCGGATTGTAGCTACAAGCTGACAAGCAACTCGAAGCTTTCCTAGGCACCAGGAGATATGTCAGCCCGAGCAATCTTCGGCGCACAATCACTAATATAACCAGATCTTGGACGTCTTGTCAGCAGCAAAGGGCCTCGGAAGCATCTAAGCATAGGCGAAACCTTCTCTCGTCCTATGAAGTAGACTCAAAGATCTGCTTCGACCCTCGCTGGTCAAATAGGAGTGCACAACCCCGCCGAACCAGACGAACAAGGTGAAAGCCATGAATCGTGAGTAGATTCAGAACTTGGTGACACCTTAACCGGCTGATGACATGAAGCTATATCCTCTTACCTGTCATGGAATGGAGCCAGGCACAGGAACCTTAACCCAGTGCCATTGAATGAGCTACCTGAACATCTACAACGTCCCGGAAGAGAAGCCTCACGACAGCTGAAAGGACCAAGTGTCCTAACCCCGCATAACAAGAGGAATATCACAAAACAGTCGTGTTAGAAGAAGAGCACACCATCATAAGTGCACATGCCACATTGAAGACATTTCGAAGAAGGTTCTTAGAATTCTGATCAAACTTCATGACTCGGGGACTCCATTCACCTAGTCATGGATGGAGAAACATAGGAAGAAAATGGTGGAAGGTCTTCTGCTTGCAATTTTCTTATACACCATCCATTCTGAACCAAGGAGTATCTCTAGGGATATTGGGCCAGGCAAATATTTTTTAAGATGAAGGAATTATTCTCTCATAAGAAAGCTTTGGAAATGATGAAGTATTTTTCTGAAGAAGATTTGTGATTTCGCCAGTATCATGAAGCACAAAATTAATGGGCAGAATAAAATAAAGATGAAGTGTGAAACATCGACATCAACCAATCATATAAGAACACAGAGGGTTCTCAAAGAAATCAAGCGTCCGTATCAGTCAAAGAGACTGCTAATTTCAAGCAGTCAGTGAGATATCTCTTCACATCCTTTTTTAATACCTCTTTCACTTCCTAACTGCTTACGACGACTCAGCAAGTGTGAGGACTGGTTGTGCAGGCAAAAACACATCACCTACTATTATAGGGATACGAGTCCAACTGGCGAGATTAGACTTAGCTTAAAAGTCACTGAGCATACAGAATACGCATATGCTCCATAAGCGACGACCGTTATGTCGGTACGGACGTAGGATGCAAGGTATACATCCCGCCGTCTTAGGGTTCACAGTCTCCTAGTTAGGGTTTTGTGTATGTTGAACCCTCCCGAAAAAATGCACACAAGTATGCACTGGGATGTATTTTCAACAAAATGGGACTCCAAAGGGTTTCTTTGGAGTCGCCACCTAATTTAAGGATTATTAAGAACCTAAGTTAACTAAAGAGTGCAATTTATTCCTTAATTAAATGAAATTGAATTAAAATCAGAGATTCCGAGTAAGTGGTTCTATTAAATTCGAAAGAAGGTCCTTGCGGGAGCACTTTCAAAAATCCGCTAAATGCGGTTAATCCGGCGGTTTTCACGAATTTGTTAAGGATAATAGAATTAATTTAAACTAAGGATGATATAAATAAGATAAGGTTTTGGTTACGCCGATACTTAGATAAATGAATGATGAAATTTTAAGATTAATTAAATGGATAAATTACAACATGATTGATTGATTGGTTAATTAAATAAATAAAGAATAAATAAATAAAATAAATAAAATAAAATACACTAAATAGAATAATAATTGATTAGTTGATCGCTTAGGTAAATGGATAAATAAATAAATAGATAACTTAATTAAATAAATTAATATTTATATTAATTTAATTAAATAAAAGAATAAATGAATAATAATTGATTAAATAAATAAATAATTATTATTAATTAAATAAATAAATGATTAATTAAATTAAATAAATAAATAAGATTAATTAAATAAATAATTTAATAAATAAATATCGCATAATTAATCCGATTAATGAATAAATGAGTAGATAGATTAATAAATGGATAAGTAAATATAAATAATAGATGGAGATATATAATTTAATTAAATTTTAATTTCTTTTGCACTCGATAATTAACCATAGATTACTATTAACTTAAACTAATTGGTGAGTCCCAAAGAAACGGGATAAGCAATTATATAATCATCATAAACATGCAATAAGATAACAATTCAATAAAGCGGCTATCCTACCAAGCTTCTAACATGCAAATCCTCGTCCGATTTCAGGGCTTCCTAAAACATGCTTTCTAAAGGGAACGGGAAAGCGGGAGTTTTAGAAAGTAGAACCCGGAAGCGCAACTCAATCATTGAGCCTTGAATTTAGATATTTTCGTTTTCTTTTCTTTTTTTTCTTTTACATTTTTGGGGATATCAAGTCCCGAAAATGCGGAGCGGATCAAATAACTTCCAATGCATGTAACCATCCCGTTTGTGAGTTTTATTTCAACTCATCCCCGAAGGGGTGCATGACAAAGAAAAATAAGAGAACAAAAGATTAGCATTCATTCTAAGGCAATCGTAAGCAAATGCAATAATACGCATAAATCATAACACGTTCTATTACGGACTTCCGACACTAATCTATCCCATCGCCTAGACAATTCTCCACACCTTTACTAACTCCAACTACTCCAAATAACAACTCCCAATTACTTTCACCATACACGGGATGAACTTTCAATTATTTCTCAATACCAGATTGCAAATCATGAAAGGCGCCAATTGGCCTTTCAAAATAAAACCTCACTGGTCCTCGGCTTTGGTCAAGCCTCTCAGTTTCCTCGGTTTTGCAAGGCTCACAGACCTTGCTCATAGGGCTCCTCACTTGTCCTCGGCTTTAATCAAACCTCGCAGTTTCTTGGGTAGCCAAGACCGCACTGGTCTTCAAGGAGGAGCCCCACTAGTCGTTTTAAAGACACAGGGGCTTCACTCTCCTAGTATGCGACAAGCATACTTTATTCCATAAGAAATTGCAGCTGGTTAGTCAACATCGGCCTGCACACACGCAAAGCCATTACCGATAGAGACCCCACTGATCCTTTAAAGATACCAGGGGCTTCGCCTCTTAGTATGCAACTTGCATACTGCATCGCCAACCTGATACATTTTCCCAAGCTTGAAAAACAAGCCAGGAATCCAGACTAAACCTCCACCTAAATGAGGCATTCTCCAACCCCATGCATCAACCAGAGCTAACAAACCATTTGCAACCAACATGAACAAAATAGAGTCACCATCACTTCATACTCTCACTGAACAACTCCATACACTCCCTCAGCTTACCATAAACTATCTGGACTACCCTCAGACCTTCAAGCCACCATCTGCACCCACCAGACATCACAACTACATCCTAAACCCTTTGCAGACTACACACCAGCCTGAACACTTCTACAAACTGAAAAACACCAGACTAGCTAAACTGCATTCACACACACATACACACACCTGAACTAAATCTAGGCACATACACATATGAACATACATATCAGCATACACACAGACAAGCATTAGACACACACAAGCAAATGCACTCATACAAGCATACACACACAAGCTTCAGACATATTTTGCAATCCCAACTTCCTCAAAACCTCACCTGAATACCTGAAAATCATAAAACAATCAACCTTCCTCCCTTAGCCCTTCTTTATTATTCTTGGACAGACAAAATGCACCCTGCCTCCCTCTACTTAACCTGCACAACCTTTGAAACCTTTACAACTACCAGGAACATCCTCACTGCCTCTAAACATCCTCAACTAACCCCCTGAACCTCTACATACACCTTCAACATTCTACAACCCCTAACAGACTCCCCAAAGCACTTTCTACCCAACCAAGACCTAAACTCCTCTACACATAAAACTACTCCCTGAACACCTTACTGACTCTGCACACAAGCACACACCAGCACTGACTTAGCAACTCATCTACACCTACTCAAGACTCCAATCACCTCCACACCTGCATCAATACTACTATAAACAGCCCACCCTTGCACAGCACCTACAGAACACCCTCAACAATGATACACATCCTGAACTGCCTTGAAATCAAACCAAGGACCTGAACTAACTTTCATCTTCTCCACACTCTAAGCCCATAAACTGAACACACACACACTCACAAGCAGATACACACAGACATACATGCAAATACACACAAGCATGCACTCACACATAATCAGATACACACACTCACAAGTAGACACACATACACATACAGGCAGACACACGCACAAGCATGCATTTACACACGAGCAGACCTACACACACATATATAAGCAGATGCACACATACACATACCTTCCAACTACACCTCTGCACCAACCTCCAGACCCCTAATATCTCTAGCAACAACTCTCACACCTTATAACCAACTCCAAAACATCCTAAACACCTGAATCAAACCAACTGAAGACCATGCATTGCTTCAAAGCCCACCAAAACCTCTCCTAAGCTCCTCTATACATACCTGCACACACGAGCCCTCTACTGCATCCACACAAGCAGTCCCAGATCCCCTGAATCAGCACCAGAAACAACTCCTTGAACCCTTTCACCCATCCTAACTAACAGCAACTTCACCCAGCTCCCTCATAGACAAAGCAGAACACACACACACACACACACACCCCCCCCCCCCTCACTCTGTCCATATATCAGAAGCCAGACAAACTCACTTTGATTCAAAACTAGTCAAAACTCATATGAAATACCATAACAAATGTTAAAGGTTCAGGCTTTATCATTCTATGCAGTTCATTAAAGGTACATACACACATATTCAATTCCTTTTGTATATGTAGTTAAAACTTATCCTAAAACAACATCAATTTCTTTTATACATTGTAATTTCAGATTTAAACAAGCTTAACATAATCAGGGTAAAATACACACAACATAAAGGACGTACTTAATAGGAAAAATATAGTCTATGAGTAAACGGATTATTTAATGAAGTAGCATAAAGATTCAGATTTTTTTTTAATATATTTACAGACTTAGCTTTTGTTTATATACACTTTCAACATCATCACTTCAATGAACGCGCATAAAACGTTATACAAATCACATTTGAGCATAAAAGAAACAATAAAGGTGAGGTTATTACCTCTTTATGAGCAGCGATTAGGCCGAGGGATTCGAAGAATGCGACTCAACAAGGTCGACAACTCGAATGATAAAGAAGCGACGCGAAAATGATGAAGCGATAATACACAAAATTGCACTGGAACAGTAAAAACTCGAACTAAAAAAAAAAGAACTCTTACGTGAGAAAATGCTGCCGTTTCTGTGTATCAAAATTTTCAGAACCCTAAACCCTACCAAAAATGTTAAATATATAGTAGAAGCTTAGGGTTTTACCTTGGCTCCCACCTTTGAATTCAAAGCCCAAAGTTGTATATTCCTTGTAGAACAAGGGTGAATTTGGTCAAATCCTTTAAGGATTGTACCGAATTCATCCTTGTCATCAAGGATATTCCCGTTATTGCGATCGAATGGTTCGGATAGAATCTCCGATTCAAAATGAATGGTTAGGATTCGCTTAGCTTTTGTACGAAAAAGCAAAGAGGGAACGTGGGGGGACCAGTTTAGTACGAGTTTTGGAAGTATTCAAGGGTTTTTGAGGGTTTTGCAGATCAATCGCGGGTCGAAAATTGGGGCTTCGGGTCAAAATTTTGGGGAAGATGGGTAAGGGACTGGTTTTTCTGAAAATGGGAAATGTGTGTAGTGTATATATTGCTTTGCACGTCTAGGCTAGATTTTGGCACATGGGAACGAATTTAGCCTATTTTGAGCTAGTTAATTAAAATAAAGATGTTGCGCGGGTAGGTTATATTTTAGGGTTATGAACAAATTTAGCCCTCTTTTTAGGACGAATTAAGGAAAAGGATAGATTGTACGAGGTAGGTTGAATTGGGCTATGCGTTGCATTTTAAGCCCCTTTTCTTCCAAATTTCATTAATTCACCTTAAAATTTTAAAATTACCCCTATTTAAAATAATTAGATATTAATTTCAAAAATTTCGAGACAAAATTGGGTGTCAACAATATATACCATCGCCTTGAGTTTATAGGCCCATGAGACTTAGTCTTTATTTTACCATAATTAAGATTGAGTAAATCTTAGTTATAAATACCACTTCTTGCATTATATTGTACATCAAGCGATTCACACTAAATCCGGCTATTCTCAAAAAATAAGATTACTACTTTCTTGCTTATTACTTTTCTCTCAATATTTATTTACGTTTCCTGCATATTTACGGTATTGCTTGCGACCCTCTAATAAATTCAAGTGTTTTACCTAAATGACCAAATTTAGGCCTAAACATTGGTCACCTTGTCGCCGGTACCGCTGCGTTGTCTTCGGCCATCGCTGTCTTTGGCCATGGTTTCTACTGAGCTAATTGTTCCCATCATAGCTGCTCAGTGGCGGCGCGAGCAAAGATCTACTTTCCAGCGATGTTGTTGTTTTCCGGTGGCGTTGATGTTGTTTCCGGCGCTGCTTCGATCTGCTCTTTCTTTTTTCCTTTTTCCCCTTTTGTATGTGTATAAATTGTATGTAGGTTGTAAAAAGTTATATTTTTTAATATGAAAAATCTTCATTTTTGTATGTGTATATATGTTGTATATACGTGTGTGTTGTTGTATGCTTGTGTATCTGTATGTCTAGAATATAAAAGTTATTTGTATGCTTTTTTTGTATATCTTTGTATGTTTTATGTATATTTTTGTATGTTTGTGCATGTTTGATTATATATAGTTTCAAAATATTAATTTTTTAAAAAAAAATCAATGTATATATGTCTACTTTTGTATGTTTCATTTTGTAGATCCAAAAAAAAAAATTTTAAAAAAAAATCTGGTGGCGGCGGAAGCAGTAGCCTTAATTAGTATGTGTTGTTGAAATTTGTATATGTAGGATAATAAAAATGTTGCTATATTTCGTAAATTGTATACTATTGGTATTTTAAGTAATTTTGTAATTATGATTGTATATTTATGTAAATTTATTTTTTTCTTTTGTCAAACACTCAAAAAATTTAAAAAGGATGTTATAAGCTATTTCGATTAAAAACCACTTCATTAATAAATCCAAACACCCTCACAGTAATACATACGTATAAACACCCCAGCAAAGCTGTAACCAGTAGCCCTCCCACGGCGTTGGGGGTGCCCGCTGCCAAAGAATGTCAATAGCAGAGGAATCGGAGGCTCCGCCGCAAAAGAAAGAAGAAGACTCGGAGGAGGAATCGGAGGAGGTATCATCAGAGGAGGAATATGATGATACATCTAGTGAGGGTAGCGTTAGCGTATATATTTACCCGGATGATGTGAATGATACAGCCAGTCCTATTAAACCTACTTTTAGTGAAGATGATCCTGATGAAGGCTTTGGGGGAGTCGATAGAGCTGTTTGGGAGAAATACTACCGATCCGTCAAGGAGAGCCTGGTAACCCCTAACACTTCCATTTTGTTACATGATTTCGTTGTGCTTTAGCTTATTTTAATTTTGACCTAACTTTGCATAAATGAGCCATTAGTGCATCCTAGTTAGTTCAAGCCAAATGGGCCAGATTATGGACTATGTGCATGTCCTTTGGCTATTTCTCTCCCCTATTAAGGAAGTAGAGTTAAGAGATTCATGAAAATTTAATTGCTCGATAAAACTATAGCTAAAAAGTACTCCATCTGTTAGCTATGTACCTGGTTTTGAGCGGCTGCTGTAAAAAAGGTAAAATATCTATTGTCAGAGCCATCGCTTCGAAAGCGATAAACTGTTGCGAAGCGACGGTTTATCACTCATGGGTGAGGCCATGCGCTTTAGAGAAGTGTGTGTTTCAAACTAGTTAATGTGATAGATCGAAACAAGAAGCAACTGGTCCTTCAAATCTCAACTTGGAAGAGTTGGAACTATATCAGCATCTGAAATTAGATTTCTTATTACAACTTGATTATTGTAGTACTATTCATATATATTTGGTAATCTGTAATTTTTTGTTAAGTTATGTGCATCACTTCAATGAAGCACGTCCTGGGCTTCCTGTTTTTCACTTCTAAAACCTTTGAAAATATCCAAAGAAAAATACAGTGTTATGTGGTTGCCACAAGCCAATACATTTTCAGATGCTTGCCTCATGCAGGTCTGCAATTTTCTTTGAATTAACTTGTTACATAGCACATTGGATACACTATGTGATGTTTGTTCTCTTATCGGCTGGGTTGTCCTTTGGCAGGGATTTGATATCACAGATTATCCTGGACAATACATGATGACAACTGTCTTCCCCATGCCACGTTACTTGGATGATCCTAAGAATGTTAAAACATTGGAGGATTATGCTGGACAGGCAATTCAGCATTACAATGAGGAAAAGGTATACTCTAGATGCACTTTCCTTGTCTTGCCAGTTCGTTCTTTTCCTTACTTACTTCTAGTAACTAAGAAAATTACCACTGCTGACTTTTTAGGGCACCAACTATGCGGTCAAGGAGATTTTGAAGGTGAATGGAGGTGGCTGCCGTGACTTCATTTTCTATATCACCTTTTCTATCAATACTGCTGATGATGAGGCCATTTTTCAAGCAAAGGTGGTGGAAGATTTAGATGACCGTTTGTCGTTTCCTATCATCAGGCCGAAGGTAAAGGGTGTTATCATATTTTTTTCTTGATGTTTTCAGTATTTTAATGTTTCTAGAGTCTTAGTGGAACCATGTACTCTATGAGTCTTCTGGCTTCCATTCGCGAGCAAGTTATCTATCTTTAAGAACCATCAAGTAGTTTATCTATGTGTAAGCCTTTCTAGAAAAAATACAATTGCTTTTCCATTTTACTTGACACTCTTGACTTGGTATTTTGTTCGGCTTATATAATATATAATTAACCGGGGAAGAAAATATTAAAATGGGAGTGAAAAAGTTACCTGTTTGAGAATTAAAATCATCACATTAAAGTTCCAATTGAAATAACTAGAAGGTGTAAGAACTACCTATATTAATAAAATGATCTCAAATTTTATCAGGGGGGTCATAATATAGAATCTGTATAAAAGGTGGATGTTAAACAGTAGCTACGCATTACTTGATGTGGACACTCCTTATCACATAATGCCTTGAAGTGTAACTTATCCATAGATACATGTCGACTTTGAAGATTGAAAAACTCATCCATTAGATCGCTGACTTACTTCATCGAGGATTTGGCAGATAACTTTCGTAAATTACTGCTCTGTTGGACAGTAATATGGTCTAATTTGTAGGAATTCCTTCATAGTTTTTTAACCTGGTTTGGGGGATGGGACTTCGGTACTGCTCTCTCTCTCTCTATACACACATATAATATACATACATATAGAAATAAATGAAAGGAGAAGAGAGGACCAGTTGGTGAAGATTTTGGAGTGAAGTTTTGGTTAGGCGTTGAAGGCTAGATAAAGCTGCCATGGAATCTGTGGTTCAGGCAAGGGAGAGTAGAGAAGAAGGGTGAGGGAGTAGATAAAGACGTTCAGTGAGTGAATCAAACTAGGATGTTTCAAGTTTCAGATAGTATGGCACGTATATGTATATAGAGAAAGCAGTAGACACATGTTTAGAGAAAGCAGTAGATACAAGGAATAAGGTCAAGTTTCCATTTTTTCCTAATGAAACATTCAATTTTCTGAGTACTCCTGTATGTACACCTAACTGTCATTTCTGTATGGAGTAGTAAAGTAATGCATTTGTGTACATGCATTTGCTCTGCTTGTACAGAAATCACTATCATGATTATGTAATTTGTATGTTAGTTGATTAACATATGGCCCATGGTTTTAAAATTTGTTTATAAAAAGCTATATTAATTTGAAGGGGAAATTTGTTGGAAACATTTTCTTTTCCCTCATACATTATCCAGAAAATGATTCAGTTTTTTGTTTTAAAATGAAAATAGCAAAATGGAAACAGCCATTGATGCTTTCATCAGGTTAGGGTGCGTACATCACACCCCTTGGGGTGCGGCCCTTCCCGGACCCTGCGTGAACGCGGGAGCTTTGTGAACCGGGCTTTAAGGAATTCGATCTTACTGTCTTAGATACATGTGCTGTTAGTTTTCTAGAAGTAATGCCTTATCAGATGAGCTTTATGCTTAAAGAATGGTTCATTTCAGCAATTGCAACTAACTCACTCTTCTGCTATTTGTGTAGCCGTAAGAAAGGTCCGGAAATGCAGTGATTTGAAGTCTGTGCTACGAAGTCTCTCAGCTTTGAGATTCAGCATCATTGTTAATAGCTTTTGTGGGGTTCATTAAACAGGGTTACTGGCTTACTGCTATTTTAGTGCTCTTTTACTTGTTTTGTTAGAATGTTAAACTAGTAGTATAAAGCAGAGTGTCTGACTGTAAAAAGAAAGTGAAACACCGGCATGGATGTTATATGTAACTTGCGTCGTTGTTTCGGTTTCTGCCCCCCCCCCCCCCCCCCCCGCCTCCCTCAAAGGAAAAAAAAAAACCCCCACATAGAGGCCAAGGAAAAAGCAGTGCTCTCTCCCTCAAGCCCTTTTCTCATTAAAATACAGTTATACTTCAAAACATCGACATTTCAGTACATACAAGCCCCTAGCAAATGAATCATCCTTATATTACAGGTGAGAGTGACGACCATATTGTCAATGGAATACGAAGGCGTACAGGTCACAACCTCATTATTATATCTTTTACACATAACTGCTACTATTGCTACGCATTTTTCCTAAAGCAGGGTATAGTGTACTGCCTATCAGAAAGAATATAGAAATGCACGAGAGTTATAGCAAGTGTTTTAAAAGATGAACTTTTACTTTGTAATAGATCAATGTCGAGTAATAACAATATGCATTCTCTCCTAGATGCAATGAGAACTGGGACATAGTAATTCCTGAGACATACATCTTAGTTATAGCAAGTGTTATTTTAAGAGGTGATCTTATACTTACGGAGTTATGGGATTCTATAATACTCAATAGTGGTTGTACTTTGTTTAGTACTATGTTCTTAGTAAATTTGAGAAAAAATGTATGTTAAATAGTAAAAACTTATATGAAATACATGCTCAATGCATGCATAAAGAGATTGGTAATTTTAAAAAGTAAAATTAAGATATTGTAGACGTAAGATTCTAATAAAACCTTAATTTGCCGAAACATCGAGTCCTATGGGTTTGGGGGAGTCGATAGAGCTCTTTGGGAGAAGTACTACCGTCAGGTCAAGGAGAGCGAGGTAACCCCTTACTACCCATTTCGAATTATTTCCACACGTATATGATTTCACTGCGACTTAGCTAGTTTTATTCTGGCCTAACTTAGCATATATGAGGTTTTTTTTTATTTTTTATAATAACCTTGATGCTTACACACACCCACTACGTACCTACTTACTCCCACCAGCATAGATTCAGGGTAAATATATGTCGACCAAGGCTTCGACAGATGAGAAAAAATCATCTACTCCCTAGATTTGAGGATTTGAACTTGAGACCTCATGGTTTCTAACCCACTTCATTGACAAAGTGGCTACACCATTGGGTGCTGGTACATAGTCCTTCTTTACTGAGTGTAGTGCTAATGATGCACATTTCAAACCAGTGGCAGTCTAATGGAGTATAATGGGCTCTATGCACGCCCTTTGGCTATTTCTCTCGGTTATTAAGAGTTATCTAATGTAATCAAGTACAGTTGATTTCCTGTGTACTTTTTGCAGTATCATTTTGATGTTGTTTGTTCCAATAAAACTTTTACCACATCAAAAAAAGTTGAGGAAGTAGAGTTAGAGATTCATGAAAATTTACTTGCACTAGAAAATGATAACTAAAAAGTAGTCGTAGCTCTTACTTGGTTTTGAGTGGCTGCAGTACGTAGAAAAGGTAACATATCTAGTGTAAGAGCCATTGCTTCGTCACTTGAAGCAATAAACTGATGCAAAGTGAGGATTTATCACTTCATGGGTGAGGCAATGCGCTATATAAAGAGAACTGTGAGTTTCAAACTATGATGTCAATGTGATCGACAGAGGAAGTGATTAATTAGTTCTTTAAGTCTTCCCCATGCCATACTTCTTGGACGATCCTAAGAATATTGAAACGTTGCTTAAGCTGTACCATGATGAAAAGGTATACTCTAGATGCACTTTCCTTGTCTTGCCAGTTCATTATTTTCTTTCATTTTCTTCTAGTAAATAAGAAAATTACCTCTCATGATTTTTCAGGACACCAATTATGAGGACAAGGACATTTTGAAGGTGAATAGAGGTGGCTGCCGTGACTTTATTTTTTATATCACCTTTTTTATTAACACTGCTGATGAGGTTATTTTTCAAGCAAAGGTGGTGGAAAGTTACGCTATCATTTGGAGTTCCCTATCATCAGGCCGAAGATAAAGGCTGTTATCAGAACTGTTTAAAGTTTAAACATTTCATTGGTGCTGCTTATGATGTTTTAAACGTGTTGATGTTTTTTCTGCATTTTGATGTTTCTATTTGGAGGCTTAGTATATCCGATCCAAATTATATTGAGTGTCACAATATATATATATATATATATATAGGCGGACCTATCCTATGCAATTGATATCCCTTCGCGGAAAAATTACACTGTATAAAAGGGTAATTTATATATATATATATATATAATATAGGCGGACCTACCCTATGCAATTGATACCCCTTCTCGGAAAAATTACATTGTATAAAAGGGTAATTTATACATATATATATATATATATATATATATATATATATATATATATATATATATATATATATATATATATATATATATATGACATTGTTGAGTTCTCTTAATTTTTTTCGTACCTTTAGGCGTATATATTTTGATACCCCTTGATAAAATTTTTGGGTCCGCTACTGTATATATATTATATGTATAAAAGGAGGATGTTAATTAGCAGAAGAGTAGGCTTTATGTGATGTGGAGCTTCCTTATCTAATAAAGCTTTGAAGTGCTACTTATCCAAAAGTACATGTCAATTTTCCAAATTGAAAAACACGTCCATTAGATGACTACTCACTTCATCGAGGATTTTGGCAGATATACTTTTCTTGAACAGGTGCTCTGTTGGACAGTAATAGGGTCTATTAGTGAAATCCTTCAACGTTTGTGAACCTGGGTTTGGGAGATGGAAACTTGAGGAGTGCTCGATCTCTCTCGTTCTACACACACATTATATATATACATACGTACAGATATGGATGGAAGAGTTTGAAAGGAACAAAATGATAATAGACACGCTGTGAGTGGGACTTCGGAGTGAGGTTTTTGTTAGGCGTTGAAGGCTAGATATAGCTTCCGCGGAATATGTGGTTCGGGGAAGGGAGAGTAGACGAATGAGGTGATGGACTAGGGAAGGGGGAGTAGAGGAAGAAGGTGAGGGAGTGACGAAGAGGGAGTAGAAGAAGCCAAGAAGGTGAGGGAGTAGATAATGATGTTCAGTGAGAGAAATAAATAAGGAAGTTTCAAGTTTGACGAGCTTCATTTGTTTGCACGAGGTTTAAATCTGAATGGTTCACACCTCAGACCATTAAGTGCATTTATTTTTATTAAAATTTAACCACTTAATGGTTCTTAATAGATCTGTATAATTAAAATCTTGATTAAAGTTTTAATATCATTAAGAGGTCCATCACCCCTCCATATATTACACAACTAACCACCACTGTACTACCACAATCGGTAACCACCACCAGTCCACCACCACCATTGTCTACTACCACCAGCCACCACTAGCCATCAACCACAACCAGTAACCACCTCTACCATCATAACATATTGCTACAACCACCAACCATTAACTATCACTACCACACCAACCACCTCCACCATCACAACCACCATTATCTTTATCATTCACCGCCACCTCTACCACTACAACTCCTAAACCACCACCACCACCTTTCACTAACGACAATTGGCAACCACCACTACTACCACTGACCACCTCCACCATCACAGTAACCGCCACCATTACTTATCACTGCGGTTATCATTTTTATTAGCACAATGATTACCACCACCACCACCGCCAACCAATATTAACCACCTCCACAAACACAACTACCTTCACTACCAAGCACCACCACCACCATTACCTACCACCGCCAATACTGCTAGTCACTACCACCAACCACATCTACCATCAAACCACCACATCACACAACCACCACTAATTCTACAGCTGCTAACAATCGCTACTACCAGACACCACCATCATACCACCACAAACCACCATCTTACAATCTAATATCTCGTGGATATAATAGTTAAACTATTTTATAGTATGTATAAACTTTAATAAAGAATAAATATAAGTTATAAATATTCAGATGTTCGAAAAACAAACGGTCTTAATCAATTAGTGTTCAGAACTTAATACCACATCTTAATATTCAGATGTGCATTTAGATTTAGATCTCTTCATCTTAATAAAAATAAATGGCTCCTTAGAGAAAGATGTGTGTGTGTGTGTGTGTATATATATATATATATATGTATTCGGGTAAAGGAATAAGGATCAAACTGCATCCCCTTGCTTCTAGTAACGTGTCACTAAGGTCTAGTGCATGTGTACTTATATACCCAACATCTCTTTGTGTTATGCAGATGTGGGATACTGCTGACACGGAGTGGCTCTGATACCATCTGTAATAGCCCAGCCCGCTAGTGATACTGTCTGCTTTGGGTCTAGACCCTCACGGCTTTAAAACGCGTCACTAGGGTCTAAGGCATGCGTACTTATATATCCAGCATCTCTCATGTGTTATGTCGATGTGAGATAGTTAATACTTAGTCTTTAGTTGGGGTGTCGCACTGCTGGTACTGATCTGGCACTATGATGACATTTCTAGTTTATGCAAGTGTAGGTTATATTATGCCCTTAGGTTCGACTCTTTTTCCATCCCTTCTTTTCCAAGTTAATATCTGTCTTCGTTTGTGATTCATCTTTTATCCCTTTACATTAGTTGTCACTGATTCCTCTAGTCACTCAAATCTCCAAATGATTAGATTCCTGTAATTCTTTATCGATTTTGATATTAGGGGTATGGGTATCGAGAGGATCTGAAGAGTAGCGAGAGGATATGAGAGAGAATGAAAATTTCGTGTAATTCTCATAAGGTCACTTATGCTAATATTGTTTGATCAACACTAAATATGATTTTACAAATTTCTTTTGAAGCTGAAGTTTTGGCGATAAATTTCATGTATATGCAAAATTGTCTACTCTTTGTTGTTTGGTAGGCATTTCTCAATTGCTTTGAGTTTCAACTTTGCATGTAATTTCCACTTGTATCAGTGTATGTGTTTTCAAATAAATGTTGATATGTAATCTCATGATTATAGTGAACTATATCTGAAATTTTACTGAATTGTTCCCCAAAATAGTCAATTATGCCATAGAACTCACTTGTCATAAGTGTAATTTGCTCAACTTCCAGAGAATGAATACGCAGCTACTGCTTTGTCATGATTATGTAATTGGAATGTTGGTTCAATAATTAATGCCCGTCGTTCTTCCTTCTGCCCTTGGTTTTGAAGTTTGTTATTAAAAAGCTACATTAATTTGAAGGAGAAAAATTTAAATAAAACCAGCACTATGTAAGAAGTTTTTTAGCTGCAGGAAATTTTCTTTTCCCTCATCCGTTATTTTTAGAAAATCAATTCAGAAAATGATTCAGTTTTGAACATTTTCTTGAAAATGAAAATGACAAATGTTTAAAAGAATTTGATCTCTTATCGTCTTGGAGATGGTATGTGTTGTTAGTATGCTAGGAGTAATGGCTTAAGACTAGCAGAAGATGTTTCGAACATCGACTTACGTTCCAAATATTTCAAATATCAGAAAAATAGTTCAATGTCTTTTATTTAAAATCAACCCAAATCTATTTTAACGGTCTCAGGTTTTATATTCAATATTAAAATACTATATTCCCAACAATTAAATATAACACCCACTTCAAATACATCAAAATTATGTTCAAAACTAATCCACTACTTCAAGAATATTTTCGATAAGAATAAAATAAAGAATAAGAAGATGAAGAAGCATAAATGGCGATGTAGATAGTAACAAAGCTGAACAATAGGAGGAGAATTAGGGATAAGAGGAGGAGAATGAACAAGCAGAGAAAAGAGAGGCAATCTTACTCTTTCATTTAAAAGTTTAGTGGATTGAAACCCAAGTTATAAAATTTTAATTTGGTCTATAATAATCGCTAATCTCATTTACCAATTAAGAAAACGAAAAAAAAAATACAAGGCCCCTTTCTTTCATTTCAAACCTTGGGGTTTTTCAAGGTCTCGATTTGTTGTACTTGTTTATCATTTGTTTCAAAAAAATTATCGTACTTCTAAATTACTTGTAAATACTTTTAACTTCACTCACTTTACTCATTTATAATCATACAAATATCTATATATTATTTCAGACCATAAGTTTCAACTTTTTTTATTCTTTTATAAAACTTTGTACTAAGTCAAACTATAAAAAACAAAGTAAGACGGAGAGAGTACTTGATATTAACCTGAAATCCTGGTAAAGTACATGAAAGCTACATCAAGTGTTTTAGAAGACGATTCTACGCTACTGTAAATTGCAGCAAACATCACAATGTTGAGTTACAACCATTTGCATTTTTCCCACTTAGATGAAATGCGAACAAGGGATATAACCAAACATCCAATTCAATAATAAACGGAATATATTAGCTCAAAAGCACAAAAAGTTAATCACAAATCTTAGCTCGACAATTCCATCAACTAAACATGTTTTTAGTATGAATATTACACCAATTAGTCAAGAATAAGAGTTACAAATCAAAGGAATGAAGACAATGGAAAATGACTGCTTATTCAATTCTCCTAGTCTTCATACCCTAGACTTGCTTGATGAACCCTTACTCTAAAGCTTGAGAGAATAGGAAAAGATATTAAAAATATGATTGAATTTATATATTCGTAGGTCCCTAAACTAACTAGAATATTTTCCCAAAATTATCCCCATGTTAAAAGCCTCTGGCTTTCCCACCAACCTGGTTTTGAATTTTGAATTTTGACTCGCTAGCCCAAAATTATCCCCATGTTATTCTTTTCAATAAGCGGTCACACTTTTTTCTTTCTCAATTTTTGCCTACTTTTTGACATATGTTCTTCCAATCTCTTTTACAACTCAATTTCTCTACAATTTGCAATTAAATCATGATAAATATACATATTTCATCAATTAATTCAACAAAAGCTCAAATATGAGTATGTAATTTTAGCCATACATCAACCTGCTAGTTTCATACTAAGATGTTGTTTATGATTGTGACCTATTATTGAAGTAATTATAATATGGATTTTTTTTGTTTTAACAAAATTAAGGTTCATGTTACAGTTATCGTTGTGACAACTAAATGGTAAATTATGAATAAAAGCTCTTTCATTTTCAAATAGTAATTTGTGATCCAACTTTATTTGGACTACAGTCAAATCTTGTTATAGTGATCGTATTTTTCTGAAAATTTCGTAGCTGCTATTGTGAGGTGCTATATATGTATACTGGCATGAGACGTTTCTTATTTAGCTGTTGTAAACAAAAAGTATGCATATTCTATACTTTTTATGTTAATAAACAAAAACAAAATACTTGTTAAATTTAAAATATCATTTTTATATTTCATTAATTAAAATATGAATCATTAATAAATTCAAAATAAATTGTACCGTACTGATGAAAATAGAAAATCAAAGGAACATTGTAATTCATGTTTCATAAATTCTAGTCTCTTAATGAAAATATAACGCTTGAATTAGCAAAGCTTTTTGTCGAAACTTTTAGCAAAAGCACTCGTGGAGTTATGACCATATTTGATGGGCACTATTTAAATTTAACTTTTTTTTCCTTTTAAAGTTCTTACTTGAAATTTACTATGTACATGACATCAATGATGATTGTCGTTATACATAATATATTTTTTACAAAATATCACCGAGGAGAGGACCCTAGATAGAAAAGCATTGGGTTGAAGTATTATGGTAGAATGTTAGTTAGTATTCGAGCGATTTCTATCATATTAGCAGTAGTATTATTCCTATCTTATTATGCATCTTAATTGTTAGTGTTTTCTAATTATCATGAGTATTTTGTAGTTTTTATGTCAGTATTATCTTTATAATAGTATTTTCGTCTTGTTTTTCAAATATACATTCAAAAATATTTTTCTTTAGCAACGGGTCTATGAGAAACAACATCTCCACCTTGGTGAGGGTGAGGTTAACATATATCTTATTCTTTCTAGACCCCAATTATAGGATAACATTGGGTACGTTGTTGTTGTAGTATTATTTGAATAGCACTATTATATAGAGGTAATTTTTTAAAGAATGTAACTGCTATAATGAATGTCACTATTGTTATATGTAAAATATTGTTATAGAGAGATAAAAAAATAACATGAAAAATTAGTTCTGAGAAGATCAGATCGTTATAGTAAAATGTTGTTATAACGAGTGATTGTTATAATGTAATTTGAATGTATTTGAGAACGTTATTTAAAACGTGAGTTTGCTCTAGTATCAAAGAGTAATACGTGGAACACGAAATTGTTTCTCCCCAAAATATATTTCTTTGCCACTTCTTTTTTATGTTGACGTCCTTTTTTTTTTCCACCCATGTTTAGAGGATCTATAGTGTTTCCACACTTTCTCTCCAGCGCGACCGGTCCTGGGTTGAGGTGCTTTACCAACTGAGCAACCCTCACTTGTCACGTTGACGTCCTTAAATTATGATTGACACGATTATTTTTAGTACTTTGAAAAGTTTAATTAACCTTTGGGGTTGAATCTTCGTACAAGTGCTCGAGCGCCTAGAAAAAAATGAAAATGGTCGCGTATGGGTTCGCCCTTAATTGTATTTAGATGAATTTTGTTTAGTTAAAATTGAATTTAATAGATTAACCAATTAAAATTTTTTTAAAAAAAAATAGACAGCCCACTATCCAAAATTACAAACAAGAGGGCATATTTTTTTTCATGTATAGCACCCATCCCTAAAATTACAAATTTTAGCACTCTTTCATAAAAAATACCTTAGCTACCAAATTTCCTCCTCCCCAACCATTAAGAGCCGCCGGTAGACCCTCCTCCGCCAGTGGTGTCGTTAATTTTTTGTATTTAAATAAATTTATGTTGTTTATTGCGTCTAAATCATTGCTTTGGACAAGTTTATACACACAAATCTTCCTCCAAAAGTAAATTATACATGAATATACATAAATAAATGCTTAGCAATGAGAGAAATACAAAAATATACACAAGAAAAGTAAAAATTCATATTAACATCTTTAATATACAGATTTATTCACTTGAATATACACACTTATACAAATTTATACAATTTTATACACATATATAAATTTGTATAAAATTGTATCAACTTGTATGAACTTGCGGCAGAGTGTTAACTCAGAAAAGAGGTGACATTTCGGGTAAAATTTAAAAATATGGATCATTTTTGGTAATTTTCGTCTTTTGCTTGTCTTTTAATGTAATTATATGTTCATGCCACAAGCATTATATCAAGACAAACAATCCTTTTGTTCAATATTATTCAATGAAATTACAGAGAATAAGCAAGTAAAGAATAGTAAACAAACAGAGTAAAAGCAAGAGATGCTTATTTTAAAGAACAAGATTGAGTTAGAGCCAACAACCTTAGCCAAGAAAGTAAAGTATGTGATTGCTATGAATATTCATATCATCATGTACAACGGTGAAGATGAGTTTTTAAAGTAGGATTCTAGGCCGAATAACTATCCTTTCAATGCTTGTCTGTTACATATATGTTGGGCGTAACGGTCGGAAACATGACCATAATAGAGTAAATACTAATAACGTAAATCCCTCGAATCTGCTATCAATAATTGCTAAAGTGTAGCGGTATGAAGGAACTGGTCCTTAATGATGAGTTTTTGGGTAATAATGTGATGTGTGTGCATTGGAGGTATCACTTATTTTACTTGTGATGGTGTCATTTGGTTTCGATATTAACAATCTCATAATCAACTATGCTCCTTGCACACGCCCATCTTGTATTAGTTAACATGTCTTTGATCTGACTCATTTTCCAATACAATTTTCTTAGGAGTACTAAGGCCCCGTTTGGACATAATTTGGAGTTTGAGAATTGAAATTAGTGATTTGAAATCAAGTTGATTTGAAGTTATAATTTTTTTTGGACATACAATTTGAATTTCTTAAGTTGTATTTTTTCCATAAACATGAAAACCTCATAATATTTTTGAAAACTATAAAAAGTTTCCAACTCTTATATAATAATCTTACCAAATAAGCAAATCATAGTTTATAAGAGTTAATTTTACCGGTGGTCACTCAACTATTGCTTCATTACCATAAAGTCACTTTTACTTCTTTTGTTACCCAAAAGTCACTCAATTATTGCTTCATTACTACAAAGTAATTTTTGTTTCTTTTGTTACCCAAAAGTCACTCAACTTTCCTCCGATCTACACCAAAGTCATTATTGCCGGATTTTACTTAAAACTCACCGAAAAAATGACGTGGCATTATTAATTAAAAATAATATTTCTTAATTATAATAATCCAATTCTTTAACCCATTACACTAATTTTATTCAACCCAAGATCCAAATCGATTTCATTATTAATTTTATCCAACGGGAATTTCACAATTCCATTCAATGTCTCCTTGTTTGGTCGCTCATCCACCCCAATAGTCATCACACTATGCTTTCTTGGAGCAATCCTTTCAACACTCGTGAAGCTTACATTCACATTCTCATCAGACAAAGTACTTCACACCTTTTCGATCATTTCTGACTAATCAACCTATCTGTAAAGAATGATACTGCACTCTAAGCTCACATCCACTTTAAAAGATTCTCTTTTGTTAAATGAGGATTTTCATCTCTAACCCTGCCCTCCACTCTAATCTCTCCAGAATCAGTAATAGTGCTGGCACACTTAGGCTCCACATTGGCAATCTGAACTTGAATGAACTCGAGTGGACTTTCTGGTGAACCATCTAGAAGAATTCTTTCTTCGGCAATTCTTAGTCCCCTCTGTTTAACAGTACAATAAACTAGAAATATTATAATGACTTGGCACAATCAACTGCAGGATTAAGTAGTGAAATGAGTTTGGGTCTTGGGTTGGATAAAATAAATATAATGAGTTAAATAATTGAGTTAATATAATTACGAAAGATTATTTTAATTAATAATGTCACGTCATTTTTCCAGTGAGTTTTAAGTAAAATCCAACTAGAGTGACTTTCATGTAGACCGGAGGAAAGTTGAATGACTTTTGGGTAACAAAAGAAACAAAAGTGACTTTATAGTAATGAAGCAATAATTGAGTGACTTTTAAGTAATAAAAGAAACAAAAGTGACTTTATGGTAATGAAGCAAAAGTTGAGTGATCACCAGTAAAATTAACCCTAGTTTATAAACTAGGTATCGGACTATCCTAAGGTGCTACATTAATATATTACATATCTCCATAATCCGTTTATAAATAGATGATTACATATTATTACAATCTTTCATATATATATAATTTTTCAAAAATTCACTTTTAAAAAATCAACAATAGTAGCAACTAGCTATTCTTTAATATAATCAATCCACATGTTATGGACAATCTCTTCAGGTTGAGCAAAAGTAATTTTATACAAAATATATAATGGGTCTCTATGTCTACATTTAAAAAAAAATGAATCATGATCTCGAATTCCAAATCCTATATTTTTAGAGAATTTGAGATTTGAAATCATGATTTGAAGTTTAACTTGAAATTTTACGCAAATTTCATGAACAAACGCTAGTTTGAAATCAAAATTTCAAATCAACCTCCCAAATCTTATGGACAAGCGCTAGCTAAATTTCCACTCGTCGATTCTTTTCATCCCCGCCACTGCCACCGCCACCTACTACTCCATCATGTCGTATCAGAGATTCCCCCGACCAGAACTATGTCGTTACTCTTGTAATTCGCCGAAAATCTCCTCCTCCACACTTAATACTTTTTCAAATTCTCATAGTAAACCCTCAAACCCTCTCGATTACAATTTTTTCTCGACTCGTTTTCATCGTTTTATAGTAAAATATAGACTAATAATTTAAAACTCTAAATTAAACTCATATATAGCAATAAAATTTTTGATAAGTATAATCAATGTAGTGTATTGAAACAAATGATTAATATTTTGTTCACTTAAAATAACTCTTATCAATATATAAATAAATATGAGTAATTGTAAATTTTTGGGCCCCTTTGACTTCTGGGAGCCTAGAGCGGAAGGTTTAATGACCTTACCTTGAGTCTCACATGATTATTATTTTTACTCATCTTTTCTAGTTTGAGATTTTATTTGAAATTTGTTTCATTTATTATAAGAAATAATTCATCATTAATTTACTTACCGTGATTAAGGTTTAGCCATAACTACCCTTCTGATTCTAATGTTAATAAAAAATTTATCAAATACTTTTCAGAAACCATTGAGTGGGCAAAAAATGTCTTCTTGACATGGATGATCAAGGGGCTTGTTGTAAGCCATGTCATTTTAGTGAATTGGGATAAAATAAATGCTCCTCATGTCACTATAACATGGCATATAAATTTGCTATGGAATAGGATACATCAGAAGAAGGTATATTTTCTTTTAAGGAAGAGAGGTAAATGTGAGTGTCCATCTAAATATACTTAAATTTGAAGAGTGAGAAAGTGTAAATAATGAAATTGATTAGACAAGAACTAATTACATGTGTTGCTATTCATGTTTCTAGCTTTAACAACCATACTGGACATGTGATTTAATGTAACTTCTTCATTCATTCATTTAACTTATATTATATGAGTTTATGTTTTAACTGTTTTAAAATATATATATTCATGGAATATATATGGGTGCTACTAAGACTGAAATTGAAGATTCAAAAAACTGATGAGAGAAGGAGACAAATTACAAAGGATATAATGTTATTAGTTGGGTATGTTGAAGCAGACGATGTGGTGAAGAATAGTTGAGAGAAGGAGTTGGGTTATCAAGAATTTGCTAAAGTAAACGCATTATTTTTTTGTTGAACTAATCTTATGTAATAGTAAATATTACTCTATCTATAGACGGTTGACAAAGTCAAAAAAGAAAAAGAAAAAAGAAGTTAGGCGATTCAAACGTTTATTATTCGGGTTAAGTGATAATTTTTTTCTTTTATTTTATCCGTTCATCCGTCTGCCTAGCTTTTTTCCATTATTAAGTCACAACTGTTGGTTATTCTTCAAAATTTCATCCTTACATTAGAGTGAGTTTACATATTTCTCTAAGGGTCATTCAATCGCATAGATTATGTGTGATAATACCTGTATAAAAATAACAACAATAACATACTCAGTGTATCCCACAAGTTAAGTTGGATGTGGAGAGCGTGAAATATACACTGACCTTACCCCCCACCAAGGTGATGAAGTGTACCTATATAAAAACAAGCACTAGAAATATAGCGTTTGGTTGGCATTGCACTTAACATAAAATTCTGCATTTGCTACGTAGTGTTTGCTTGTCTTTTTTGTTGCTTGCAAGACTAATACTCGCATCAGTTATAAGCTATGCGTAAATCTATATATTATTTTATGTGGGAAAGTAAATGAAATAAGAAAGTTGGTCTTAGCAATACATCTATTAAAATTCTAAAATAAAAAAACTAATTCTCATGATAGAAGATTATATTTTTACTTATTTTCTTTAAAGAATAAACAAATATTTTAATTTGTAATATCAATTATTCAGCAAGAATAATCTATGCAATACAATACTTTCATTACTAATCTCATCATTACTAATCTCATCATTACTAATACCCATATTGCTAATACTCATATAACTAATATTCACATTACTAAATCCTGCATAACTACTACTTGTATTACTAATTCCTACATACTTATCCTCAAATCAAACAACACCTAAGGGCACCATCCAAAACGACCCCATATTTAAAATTAAGAGTGTGTTTGGTACGAAGGAAAATATCTTCCTGAAAAATAAATGAATTTCTACTCATTTTCTCGTGTTTGGTAGCCAAAAAAATGTTACTATTACCATTATTCTTAACCCTAATTCACTTCACACCACCTCGCAATCAATCTCCCACCCCAAAAAAACTTACCCCTTGCCTTAACCCCCAACACTGCCTGTCATCAACCATGTCACATCCAGACATCGCCGGATCTAATCGCCGGTGACTGCAGCGATGGAGTATGGCGAGGAGATTTTGAGATAAAAGCGGCAGCGAGAAGTGAAGCTTAGAGACGGCGGAAGATGGGGTTGTAGGAAGCAAGGGCGGCGGGAGAATTTCGGTAAAAAGGCAATCTATGGAGGCTAGGGTTCCGGTGGCGCATGAAAATTCTGTTACAAAGTGGGGTGGGGGATTACAGGGCTGGGAGTAGAAAATGGCGTACAATGTACAGTCGTGATTAACGGTTAGGGAGGGGTGGGTTTTGTTTTTGTTTTTTTTTTTTTTTGGTAGGGAGGGGAATTGGGGGTAGGGTGGGAAGTAGGGTTTGTGTTGTATTTAAGAAAAATATTTTCCTTTCAATTTTTAATGAAAATATTTTTCCTCAAATGGAGAAAATAAGTTGGTGTGGAAAATATTTTCCAACTCATATATGCCAACCAAACATGAGAAAATAAAAAAATATTTTCCCCCCACCAAACACTCGAGAAAAAAAGACAACGAAAATGACTAATCGACATTTCACATCCTAAATACACTAGAAATAAGAACAGTTCACAGCAATTAAAAATAAGCAAATTATAATGAACCGATTTTTCTTTTAGTTGATTTTGGTGTCCGTATCAAACTACTAAAAAATGTAGTTGTGTACTGCAGTATTTTAGGTGCATTTTTGAGTTATTGTTTTGTAACAAATTCAAAAGCATGCTCGCCACCTATAAAATTGAAACACCACTATTTTGTTATTCACCATATTATTTGTGATGCCAAAACAATGTTCTAAATAAGTCTCTTCAAAAACAATATTCAATAGAATCTGCATATAGGAGTTTCTTGAAGTAAATTAAGTTGCATATACAATTAAAAAAAAAATTCACATGACATCCTCAAAACTGACTGATACTGATGTTTTGCAATTTATGCCAAGGTTTCCTTAATATTTCCTCATGGTTGAGCTTGTTTTGCACCCGTTTTATAGTTTGTGAATGTGGTTTTACACTAATTTGATGTCGTGCGTGTGTAGGTTGTTACGCAGTGCATTTGGAGCTTTTAAGAGCTTGATTGAGTATGAGTTGATTGGAACTTGATTGAGGATTGGATTGAGCACAAGAGGGCACGACACGAGTGAGATTTCGGACCAAGGAACAAGCGAAAGAAGCCTGGCGCTACCAGGGGCGCGCCGCGCCAGCCAAAGCGCCCAGCTTCTGGCGTGTTTGGCTGCGCGCCACGTCCCAAAAGCGGAAGAGTTTTGGCGTGTTCTGTCTTGGTGCACGCGTTCCGAGGCACGGGGCGCCCGTTATAGCGCCCCTTGTGCGGTTTTTCACTTCCTATTCCGTCTAGCATTGGGTCTAACTTATTACTAGGTGTTTGTAAACATTATAAATAGTCTTTTACTTAGTTTTTGAAAGGGAGTTGATACTTTGGAGCAATATTGAGAGCAACATACTCATTGAACAAGGGTTTATTCCTAATCTTTCATCTATTACATCAATAACTTCATTATTACACCAAATTCTTGCCTTGTGATTATGAATATGTGTGGCTAAACTTTACGTTCTAGGGTTAGAGTATTACATGAAGGTTGATTGTTTGAAGATTGATTCCCATTGATTGAATCCCGTAACGGGTTACTTATTCTTTCTTGATTTCACATGTGTAATTGTTAGAGCTCGATAATTATACATCATCTATAGTTTTTGGATTGAACTCGAAAGAGGGAATTTAATTACGTAATAAGAAAGAATAGAACTAGTTTGTGAACCCGGGCATCGGGGAACCAATTTGCGAGTAGGATAGACATATACTTGCTGCCTAGTTTAACTCATTACATGAATCGTTAATGCGTGCATGTGATTTAACACGTAGATATATAGGGATTGAAGTAGCTTGCATAGACTGTGAAGAACTGAAAGGTTTTCATAGTTACATTTACTCTGTCAGTTAGTAACCTAGGATTTAAGAAGTGGAATCAATTGGATACATCAACTGGATTGTTCGTAACTCTGACCCTGGACCGTCCTCTTAATATTGTTAACAACCAAAGTATTGCACCATTGCTGGACTACACTCTAGCACTTTAATTACTGCATTTTAGTTATAAAAACTCTTACAACCAAATAAAAAGATCCCTGAGTAGCTTGTAGGAATTGTTTGCAAAGTATTAGTCTGCTTAGTCCTCGTGGGAACGATATTCGATTTATCACTTTATTACTTGTCGACAGCGTATACTTGCGTGTGCGTTGGGAGCAACAAGTTTTTGGCGCCGTTGCCGGGGACTAATTACGGACTATTTCCTTTTTGAACAATTACTTAATTTCTATTCAGGTTTAATTTTTTTGTTGAGTTTCTTGTGCTGTTTCAGGCAATAGGTTTTGAATGCAAAGGAATAAAAAGGACGAATCACTCGCACCTTTTGATCCCGAGCCTGAAAGAACCTTGAGAAAGGCAAAAAGAGAAGCGAGAGATCGAGAAGCACTAGCAATCGTACTTGCCTCTCTACCTATTGAAATGGTTGAAGAACAAGCAGTAGCAGTGCGAGATGTTGCTCTTCCTAGCCTGGGAGGAGTAGCGTCAAGTATTGTGAAGCCCGCTATTACCGGGCACTTTGAGATCAAGCCCGGCATGATTCAGTTGCTGCATGTGACGGGGCAATATGCTGGATTACTACATGAGGATCCGCAGCAACACATTCAGAACTTTCTGGAGATCAGTGATACTTATACACCATCGGGTGTGCCTACTGATTATGTGCGTATGACTCTGTTCCCATTTTCATTGATTGGGGCAGCAAGGAAGTGGTTAAAGGCTGAGAAGCCTGGGTCTATCACTACTTGGGAGGATTTGGCTAAGAAATTCTTGGCTAAGTTTTATCCGTCTGCCAAGACAGCTCGGCTGAGGAGCGAGATTATGTCTTTCAGGCAGTTAGAAGGAGAATCATTGTATGCAGCCTAGGAGAGATTCAAAGCGCTATTGATAGATTGTCCACATCACAACCAATCTAATGAAGTTATTGCACACACCTTTGTTGAGGGGTTGAACCAACACACTAAGATTGTGGTTGATGCTGCTGCTGGAGGCCAAGTACTGGCTTTAAATTTTGATTAGATCTATGAATTACTTGACAAGTTTTTGCAGAGCAATCCTGATTGGCAGGATGATGGCAGAGCTACGACACAATTTGAGGGTGTTAGCAGGGCTAATATGCAGAAAGCTGCTGGGATACTTCAATTGGATGCAATTTCAGAGCTGAGAGCGAAGATGGATTCTATTTCTAATCAAATCAGCAAGCTGACTCTCCAAGCAAAACCACCATTAGCTCCAGTGCAACAAATTCAGACTTTTTGTGAGGTATGTGGAGAAGATCATAGTACTGAAGTCTGTCCATCTAACCCAGAGTCAGTATATTATGTGGGTAATCAGAACAGGTCACAGTGTCAGAATCGAAATCAATATGGTAACAGCTATAACACGGGTTGGCGTAATCATCCAAATTTTTCCTGGAGGGATACCCGTGAGCAGTTTCAGGGTAATGAGAGACCCCAAATTAATCAAAGAAATGCACCACAGCAGGGGTCACAGTCACAGGCCCAACCACAGCAATCTAATGCAATGGAGGATATGCTTAGAAAACTTCTTGCAGGGCAGCAAAAGCTCATGGATGATTCAGCATCTCAGGCACAAACAATTAAAGATTTGAGCAGTTCGCAGAAAGATCTTGAGAGACAATTGGGGCAGCTTGCTGGAGCGCAAAATAATAGACCTCGGGGTGCTTTATCGAGTGATACAGAGAAGAATCCTAAAGAATTTGTGCAAGCAGTTACTTTGAGGAATGGAAGAGCTTTAGAAGAAGTGCCCCCAAAGCCAAAGAAGCCTGTTGGTGAGCTAGAGCCAAATGTTGATAGGGAAGTGGAGAAAGAAGCAGAGACAGTAATAGCAAAGCAGCCCGAGTCTGCTATTGTGAGACCACCACCACCTTTCCCTCAGAGGCTTCAGAAGCAGAAAGTTGATGCCGCATGCAAGAAATTCTTGGAGATATTGAGTCAGATTCAGGTAAATATTCCTTTGGTGGAGCTTTTGCAGGATGTTCCCAAATATGCTAAATACATCAAGGATATTGTTGCTAACAAGAGAAGACTGACTGAGTTTGAGACAGTTGCACTCACTGAAGAGTGCAGTTCCAGAGCTAAAAGCAAGCTTCCTCAGAAATTGAAGGACCCTGGCAGTTTTACCATCCCTTTAAAAATTGGGGAACATGAGGTTGGTCGAGCTTTATGTGAATTGGGTGCTAGTGTGAATTTAATGCCTTCTTCAGTTTTCAGGAAGCTAGGCCTGGGTGAACCCCGACCCACTACTGTGACCCTGCAGCTGGCTGATAGATCTTTGACATGCCCCGAGGGGATTATTGAGGATGTGCTTGTACAAGTGGGTTAGTTTATACTGCCCGTTGATTTTATTATTCTTGATTATGAAGCTGACCCTGAGGTTCCTCTCATCTTGGGAAGAGGATTTTTGGCTACTGCTGATGCTGTTATTAGAGTCAGAGCTGGAAAGATGATTATGAAGGTAAATGGGGAAGAAGCTGTGTTTAATGTGTTCAGAGCTACCCAGCTTCCTTCTCATTATGAAGAGTTGTTCATGGTAAAAGTGGTAGATGATGAGTTAACTGCTGATGAGAGGTCATTCTTGGCTTCTAAGGTTGATTCTTTAGAACGGGCACTCTTATGTGATGATGATGATATCCTGAAGGATGATGATATTGAAGAGTATTTGGAGGTTCTTAATATGCAGAGTAGATTCATCCCAGGGTGGAAGAAATTTGAGGAGCTTGATAGACCGTTGACCTTAACTCCTGCTAAACCGTCTATTGAGAAAGCTCCTAATCTTGAGCTCAAACCTTTACCCGAGCATTTACGTTATGCTTATTTGGGTGAAGGTAATACTTTACCTGTGATCCTTTCTTCTTTGTTGTCTGATGTGCAGGTTGAGAAGGTGTTGCGGGTATTGCGAGAGCGCAAAAGAGCTATTGGCTGGACTATTGCTGATATTAGAGGGATTAGTCCTTCTTTCTGCCTGCACAAAATTCTCTTGGAGGAAGATCATAAACCATCCATAGAGCAGCAGAGGAGGCTAAATCCAATTATGAAGAGGTGGTAAAGAAAGAAGTCATCAAGTGGCTGGATGCTGGTATTATTTTTTCTATCTCTGACAGCAAGTGGGTGAGTCCAGTGCAATGTGCTCCTAAGAAGGGGGGCATGACAGTGGTTAAGAATGAGCACAATGAGTTGATTCCTACAAGAACTGTTACAGGGTGGCGAATTTGCATTGACTATAGGAAGCTGAACAAGGCCACCAGGAAAGATCACTTCCCACTTCCCTTTATTGATCAGATGCTGGATAGACTTGCAGGGCATGAATATTACTGCTTCTTGGATGGGTATTCGGGCTACAATCAAATTGTGATAGCCCCTGAAGACCAAGAGAAGACCACTTTTACTTGTCCATATGACACCTATGTATTTAGGAGGATGCCATTTGGGTTGTGTAATGCCCCGGGGACTTTTCAGCGGTGCATGATGGCTATTTTCACTGACATGGTGGAAAAATTTGTGGAGGTATTTATGGATCATTTTTCAGTGGTTGGTGACTCTTTTGATGAATGTTTGAGAAATCATGATGCTGTGCTGAGCCGTTGTGAAGAAACAAATCTTGTGCTGAATTGGGAAAAATATCACTTTATGGTTCAAGAAGGCATAGTACTTGGGCACAAGGTGTCAAAGCAAGGGATTGAGGTTGATAAAGCAAAGATTGAGGCTATTGAGAAATTACCACCACCTATCTCTGTTAAGGGGGTGCGTAGTTTCTTGGGACATGCAGGGTTCTATAGACGTTTCATAAAGGACTTCTCCAAAATTTCTACTCCCTTGTGCAAATTGTTGGAGAAGGATGTGAAATTTGTGCTTAATGATGCTTGTCTAAAGGCATTTGAAGAGTTGAAGAAAAGGTTGGTGACCGCACCAATCATCATTGCTCCTGACTGGTCTTTACCGTTTGAATTGATGTGTGATGCGAGTGATGATGCTATTGGGGTTGTTCTAGGCCAAAGAATTGGAAGAATCTTTCACTCCATCTATTATGCAAGCAAGACGCTTGATGCAGCCCAGTCCAATTACACCACTACTGAGAAGGAGTTGCTAGCCGTAGTTTATGCTTTTGATAAGTTCAGATCTTATTTGGTTGGCACTCATATTGTTGTCTACACTGATCATGCCGCAATCCGGTATTTGTTTGAAAAGAAGGACTCCAAGCCTAGACTCATTAGATGGGTTCTCCTATTGCAAGAGTTTGATGTTGAAATTCGAGATCGCAAGGGGACTGAGAATCAAGTTGCTGATCATTTGTCAAGGCTGGAGAATAGAGATCATGTAGATGAGGGCCCGAGATTAAAGAGGTATTTCCTGGTGAGCAACTTTTTGCTCTTGATGCAGCTGAGGTGCCATGGTACGCTGACATGGTAAATTTACTTGTGAGTAATGTGTATCCCCCTGGGGCAACTGCTGAGCAGAAGCGTAAACTCCTTCATGAGAGTAGATTTTATGTGTGGGATGAGCCCTATTTGTACAAGATAGGAGTTGATCAACTAGCTAGGAGGTGCATTCCAAGGGAAGAAGTAGAGCCGATTCTATAGAGCTGCCATTCCTCTCCTTATGGTGGCCACCTTGGTGGAGATCGAACAGCTGCAAAGGTACTCCAATCTGGTTTCTTTTGGCCTACTTTATTTAAAGATGCTCACACATTAGTGAAGCAATGTGATCGTTGCCAGAGAACGGGGACTATTACTAGGCGTCACGAGATGCCTTTGAACAATATCTTGGAGATTGAGCTGTTTGATTGTTGGGGTATTGATTTTATGGGTCCATTCCCACCTTCTATGGGGCATAAATACATCCTAGTAGCAGTTGATTATGTGTCTAAATGGGTGGAAGCTATTGCACTTCCAACAAACGATGCGAGTGTGGTGGTGAAGTTCGTGAAGAAGAATATTTTCACTCGTTTTGGGACACCGCGGGCTATAATCAGTGATGAAGGTACGCACTTTTGTAACCGGTTGTTCAATAAATTGTTGCCTAAGTATGGGGTTCGCCACAAGGTGGCTACTGCTTATCATCCCCAAACTAGTGGCCAAGTGGAAGTGTCTAATAGAGAGATCAAACAAATCCTTGAGAAGACTGTGAATGCCTCGAGGAAGGATTGGGCTATGAAGTTAGATGATGCTCTTTGGGCCTATCGTACCGCCTTCAAAACACCTATTGGAACCTCTCCATATAGGCTTGTTTATGGTAAGGCCTGTCACTTTGGAATTAGAGCATAAGGCGTATTGGGCAATTCAAAAGCTCAACCTTGATATGGCCTTAGCGGGTGAGAAGAGGATGCTCCAATTGCATGAACTTGAAGAGTTCCGTTTCCATGCGTATGAAAATGCGAAATTATATAAGGAACGGACAAAGAAATGGCATGATAAGCACATTGAGCATCGTTCTTTTGAGCCCGGGCAGCTTGTATTGTTGTTCAACTCGAGGTTGAAATTATTTCCGGGCAAGTTGAAGTCGAGATGGTTGGGGCCTTTTGAAGTTGTTCGTGTTACCGCACATGGAGCGGTTGAATTGAGAGCCCCGGATTCTGAGAACACATTTTTGGTTGATGGTCAACGGGTGAAACGATATTGGGGAGGTGCGGTGAATCACCGCACTTCAATTAATTTGAGGGACCCTTGATCCATACCCGTCGTGCCACGACGTTAAATAAGGCGCTTCTCGGGAGGCAACCCGAGTTTGTACTTGTAATAGTTTAGTATTTTTTGTTTTATAGTGTCACATAGTTTGTTGTTTTTGTGTGTCGTTTTTGTAGGAATCGGGTGAGCTAAAACTGGTGAAATTAATGCATTGAGGGATACGGGACGTCCCGAGACATGTCCCACGCTTGGGGTTGCCCTTGGAATCAAAATTCGGTGCGAAAAAATGTGCTCGGGCGCGTTCGGGAGTGCCCCGCGCCCCCTAAAGCGCCAAAAAGGGAAGCTGAAAAAGAAGCCTGGCGCGTTGGGAAGCGCCCCGCGCCCCCCACCGCGCCATTGCAAGCAGAATGTATTGTCCGCGTTGGGCCCGCGCCGCGGGGCCTAACGCGCCCGGCTATTTTTTTGTAAGTTTCCGGGTCAAACGGGTTTTGACCCGCGACCCGGTTTTCCCCCATCCCCTTATACCCGATCCTAACACCTAATTCTTCACTATTTTCACTCCAATTACTCTCTAATCACTCACCAATTCACCTCTAACACTTGGAATCATTCCAAATCTTGTGCAATCCACTCTAACACATTCAAGTAAGTAAATTCTTCCCTTCTTCTCTTCATTAACATGTAAGTTGCACTTATTCTTGTTCATGGATGATTTTCTTAGCTAGTTACAAGTTCACTCATAAAATTCATTCTTGTGGTGCTTAAATTGCTAATGGTGCTAGATAGATAACTTGTGACTTGTAAAAAGAGATCTCCCAACAATTTGGGAGGGTTGTCACATTCCAAAACTCATTGAAATTGCTAGTTTCAAAGTGTGCACACTAAGTATTTGTGAAAAAGCCTCAATGATAAAAATTCAATAACATTGTGAATTCTTGAGTAGCAATGCATTCCTTAGGCTTAGTATGGACATTAGGTGTTGCACACACATGAAAATTGATCATGATGCACCCACACTAGCTTGATCTTGAAAATTCAAAAACGTGGCATACTTTGCCCGAGGCTAGTTTTGCTTAAGTGTGGGGTTGCTCGTGCCATTGAGTTGAATGCTTGACATAAAGTGTGTGATAAGTGTGGGGTGGTACCCCACCAATTGAGCTTGAATTTTATAGTTTTGGTGCCTATCTATCCATCTCACATTGATCTTCCATTGTTGTATAGGTACCATGGTGACCACTCATTTGCCAAGCAAGAGCTCTTCCTCCGCTGCGGCCCGAGGAGAACACTTCAAGCCGGGCCTTCCACCACAAAGCAAAAGGGCAATGCACAGGCCAAGCCCAAGGCCAAACCAAAGGCTAAAGGCAAGGCTAAGATTCCTAAGGACGCGGTGCCGATACCACGTCCCGGAGGAAAGACCCGTTATGGCATCCCTTTTGTTAAGAGAGGTGAATGCCAAACATGGTATAAGAGTGTGCGGCTTGCGGGGTACATACCCGAGCAAGCTATTGATAAAAGACGGGTGATGCAAAAATTCCGAAGTGTGGCTGAGGCGATAATTGCTCTTAAATGGGACTCGGTGTTTGAGAGTCCGGGGCACGCCAACTTGGATTTGGTGCAAGAATTGTATGCCAACCGGGAGCCGGAGGAAGCATGGAAGGAGGATGATATGGTGACAGTGCGGGGAGTGAAGGTGAAGTTGGATCCTACGGCATTGAATGCCTTTTTGGGGGTCGAGGACCCCGACTATGATGATATGAAGGAGTACATCAAAAAGCCTGATTACAAGGCTCTGCGAGACACATTATGTGGCGAGGGCTCCACCCACAAGTGGGAGCGCACTGCCACCGGACGACACAAGTTCATGTACTTCTCGCAGTTTCTTAAACCGGCCCGTGTGTGGATGCGGTTTATCAATGCACGTATACTACCATCTTCCCACTATTCCGAGGTCACCAAGACTCGGGCGTGCATGGTGTACTTCTTTATGACTGGGAGGCCGGTGAACATAGGCTACTACATGTTGCGCGTGATGAGAGAGCAACGGAAGTTAGATTCATGTAGTCGCTTATACTTTGGGAACATCTTGACCCGCTACTTGGAGCAGTCTGGCGTCCCTGTAGATGAGATTGGGGATCGCATTGTCCCTGATATAGGGAAGCCTTTTGATATTGCTTTGGTCAAGGGTGTGACCACTACTGCGCCGGTGTAACTGACGGCAGATGAGTGGCAGGAGGCAGACGCCAACTTGACTGCGCGTCAGTACTTGATGATGGAGGAGATGGCCCGGCGGTCGGGCGTAGATTTTGCTGCTATTGATCGCACTGTCCCTCTACTGGAGACCTCGAAGGGTCTGCTAGGCAGGACTCGAGCTAGAGAGGTACCTCCGGAGGAGGATGAGAACACGGATTCGGATGTTGTTGCTAATGATTCGGACAGTGAGGTTGAGGCGACTGATGCTGAGGGCGGTGGCTCTGATGAGGAGGAGGATTAGGTCCACACTCCTGCGCACCACCCGGATTTCAGGGCAGTTTTCTTTTACTTTTGCACTTACTTCTTTGTCGCACTGGGACATTGCTTAGTTTAAGTGTGGGGTGGGGTACTGCCCTTTATCTATTTTTTTTGAGGTTAGGATGCATGTACCATAGGATTTTTTTTTTGTTTTGTCACTTGACTTTATTTTGATTTATTTCTTGCTTTAATATATGAAAAAAAAATATTAGAAAACCAATGAAAAATTCCAAAAAGATGTTCCTTTTAGTTTTATTAGTGGTACATGTCATCCGCCCCGTGGTTTTTCTTATGACCTCGGTTCTTTTCCACGGGGAGGCCTTTGAACCGGGTAGTATTTTTATTTTTAGGATTAGGATAGTTAGTTGTAGATGACCCTAGACGAAGGAAAGAGGTAGAATGCTAGGTGCCTTTGATTTGTTTGATACCGGTGGAATTGAACTTGATTGCATGTGCTATTTGTGGTGTCCTTGGGTTTTAATTTGATGCATGCCTAGGAAAAACATGGAACGACCCCCTTGAGATGCTTGAGTCCGCTTGCTTGACTTGATTGTGAACCTTTGTGCATGAGTGCTTAAATTCCCACAAGTTGCATTCTAGATGCTTAGTTGAGAGTTGTTGATGGAACCTTTTTGTGTGGACCATGTGCGATGGGTGTGTGAGGCATGTTCTTGTTTACTCCATGTTGCATATTAATGTCTAGAACTTGCCCCGTGTGTGTGCAAAGCGAAATCCTAGGTTTGCTCTAGTCGAGAAATGATACAAGGTCGTCTTTTGATTTGCCTACCCTTACATATATACCTTGAAAAAAAAAATTATTGTTGTGATTCTTTGACCCTTTTTGTTGGCACCCACACCCCGAGCCTACCCATTTGTTCTAAATTGATTCTTTTGGCCCGTTACTCCTTAAGCACTTTATTGATATTGTGTGGTTATGTTGGAGTTGTGGTTGGATGTTGGGAGGTTTCTGAGTGGAGCTAATGAAGGGGAATAATTGAAAAATTTGTGAAGTAGTGAAAGGCATTAGCAAGGTAGGATGAAATTGAAAAAGAAGAAAAAAAAATAATAGCAAAAGTTGAAAAAGAAAAAAAAATTGTGGAAAAAGAAATAAAAAGAGAAAAAGATATCCATTCCTTGCTAGTGTGTGCTTAATAGAAAAATGCTACTTGTGAGAAGGTGTATGTGTAGAAGTGTTGATTGGGTGGCTTGATGAGATTGATGCTTAATTTGAATGTGATGTATTAAAGTGCTTAGGGAGGTAGTCACTATTACCATATGTATCCTACCCGCCCCTTAGCCTACATTACGACCTTTCTAAAGTCCTAATTAATCCCGATTGGAGTGAGCTTACATTAGTGGAGTCCTACACTACGGGCAAGCCTATGGTACGTTGTGTGTGACATGTGAGACTTTCATGAGAGTGAGTGAATTCATTTGTATTGCCCCCGTTCTATTCATGATATTGATTTTGTGTGTGATTTTGGAGGAGGGGGCACTCTTTTGCTTTATTTTGGTGAGGGCACGTGGTTTGCATGAAATTGGTGAAGTTGATGGTTCTTGGTTGAGTAGATAGGTGTGATTTTGTGGGAGCATGGTTGCATTAAGTTGAGTTTGTGCATTTGAGCTATTTTGGGGTGGTTGTTCTCATATTTTTGGTTTTGGTAATTTGTTGGCATGTTGTGGATCCATAGCAGTCATGTGTGTATTGGTTCAATGGTCGGTATCAACCCTAGTCAAATGCAGACCTGTTTTACCTAGGTTGGGAAGTGAGATGTGACTTGCTCGAGGGCGAGCAAATGTTCAAGTGTGGGGTGGTGATGTTTGGCAATTTATGCCAAGGTTTCCTTAATATTTCCGCATGTTTGAGCTTGTTTTGCACTCGTTTTATAGTTTGTGAATGTGGTTTTACATTAATTTGATGTCGTGCGTGTGTAGGTTGTTACGTAGTGCATTTGGAGCTTTTAGGAGCTTGATTGAGCATGAGTTGATTGGAAGTTGATTGAGGATTGGATTGAGCACACGAGGGTACGACACGAGTGAGATTTCGGACCAAGGAACAAGCGAAAGAAGCCTGGCGCTACCAGGGGCGCGCCGCGCCAGCCAAAGCGCCCAGCTTCTGGCGTGTTTGGCTGCGCGCCACGTCCCAAAAGCGGAAGAGTTTTGGCGTGTTCTGTCTTGGTGCACGCGTTCCGAGGCCCGGGGCGCCCGTTATAGCGCCCCTTGTGCGGTTTTTCACTTCCTATTCCGTCTAGCATTGGGTCTAACTTATTACTAGGTGTTTGTAAACATTATAAATAGTCTTTTACTTAGTTTTTGAAAGGGAGTTGATACTTTGGAGCAATATTGAGAGCAACATACTCATTGAACAAGGGTTTATTCCTAATATTTCATCTATTACAACAATTACTTCATTATTACACCAAATTCTTGCCTTGTGATTATGAATATGTGTGGCTAAACTTTACGTTCTAGGGTTAGAGTATTACATGAAGGTTGATTGTTTGAAGATTGATTTCCATTGATTGAATCCCGTAACGGGTTACTTATTCTTTCTTGATTTCACATGTGTAATTGTTAGAGCTCGATAATTATACATCATCTATGGTTTTTGGATTGAACTCGAAAGAGGGAATTTAATTACGTAATAAGAAAGAATATAACTAGTTTGTGAACCCGGGCATCGGGGAACCAATTTGCGAGTAGGATAGACATATATTTGCTGCCTAGTTTAACTCATTACATGAATCGTTAATGCGTGCATGTGATTTAACCCATAGACATATAGGGATTGAAGTAGCTTGCATAGACTGTGAAGAACTGAAAGATTTTCACAGTTACATTTACTCTGTCAGTTAGTAACCCGAGATTTAAGAAGTGGAATCAATTGGATACATCAACTGGATTGTTCGTAACTCTGACCCTGGACCGTCCTCTTAATATTGTTAACAACCAAAGTATTGCACCATTGCTTGACTACATTCTAGCACTTTAATTACAGCATTTTAGCTATAAAAACTCTTACAACCACGGGGTGAATTTTTCATTGGTTTTCTATTTTTTTTTCATATATTAAAGCAAGAAACAAATAAAAATAAAGTCAAGTGACAAAAGAAAAACCCTACGGTACATGCATCCCTAACCTCAAAAATAAATAAAAGGGTATTTCCCCACCCCACACTTAAACTAAGCACTGTCCTCAGTGCTAAAAATAAGAAAGTGCAAGGTAAAGAAAACTTCCCTGAACATTCTAGTCCTTGGTGCTAGCATCCTCCAAGCTTCCATATAGTATGAGGTACTCAGACTTCTCCCAACAGGTCATCAATATTAGGCAAGGGTGAGGGCACCCCACACTTAGCCTCGACATTACATGAACCTGCAATCCAAAGAATCACCCAAAGTAATATACAACTATAAAAATAATAATAAAAAATAAATAAAAGTAAAGCAAGCAAATTGGGTTGCCTCCCAAGAAGCGCTTGATTTAACATCGCGGCACGACGAAGACAACTTCATCACTTTTTCCTCCACCTTGAACTTATGAATTGAATCCCCAACTTTGCCTCAAGCTTACGACTATGGTATTGGGGTGGTGGCAAAAATACAAAAGGACCAAGTAACCATTGTCGCATTTTACACTTCTTAGCCTTTACATGAGGGATGTCGTTTTGTCTCCTCGGCATCACAAACTTTAAAATATAAGCACCTTGTTCCTCCTCCTTTGGTTTCTTCATAGGCTCGGGTGGCTCAATTTTCATGTCACCATCCAAACACAATGTTGAAAAATGATTGGAATGAGGTCCAATGCGCTTCAATTCTAAAGTTGCATTACTTTTGACACCCTCACTTGCACAAACACTAGAGTCCTCAAATATGAGAGTTTATTTCTATTTAAGATGATTTTAATCAAATGGCCTACGTTTCGTCCGTATGCAACACTTCAAGTTATCAATTGTCAAATATTGTATCTTACAAAGAGGTCAAGGGGTAAGTGTTGACAACATTTCAAGTTATGTGATAAAAGATTGAAGATGCAAGTACTGTTTAGGCAACACTTCAAGCTAAAGAAATTCAATTTATAAATTATATAAGTGAATATAGAAATCACCGTGTCCTACTCGATACAAGGTACATGTCGTCCCCAAATAAGAAGGGACAAGGGAAAAAGACTCTAGGGTAAGTTTAAAAAAGGGTCCCAAGCAAGTTATATAATAATGAAAAGGGCCTCAAGTTTTAAAAAATAGGTAGAGGGTCCTCCATTAGGATTAGTGTTAATTGGGTAAAAGATGCATTCAAACTTAACCCTCAAGTTTTTATGTTTACACATTGCACCCTCAAGTTAAACCCTCATTTTACCCCCCCAAAATGGCAAAAAAAATTTCCCACCCAAAACCTCCCCACCCCCGCCGTCCCCCACGTCCCCCATCACTGCTCCGCCGATTCCGGCGAGTTTCCGGCCGTTTTTTTTGCTTTTTTGGTTCACTATCAGCTCCCCAAAGTAGATTCAACAACTATTTACAAGTATATTGTGTATTTGCAAAAGATTCGTTCCAAAAAAATTTGGGAATTGTCAAAATTTGCTCAGCCATTTACAACACGAATCTCAACTAATCGCCTTGGATTTTCAGCCACATTTGGTCTCTGGTAAGTGTTATTTAACTTTATAGTCGAGAAATTTGATTTGAAGCTAAAAGCTACCGGATTGAGAATTTTGAAGAACTGGGTTTGGTTTCTGGTCAAACATCCGTCGACGAGATGGTTGATGTTTAAACATCTCGTTGATGTTTTTGTGCACATCGTATCATATGTTTAAACATATGTGCTAATGCTGAGCGTATGTTTAAACCATTAAACATTTAGACTTATGTTTAAACATCATGCATGATGTTTGAATATAAATCAGGATTACTAAACATCATTGAGGATGTTTAAACATAAGTCCAAATGTTTAAACATATGAGCGTATGTTTAAACATTCTCAATGATGTTTAGTAATCATGCTAAATATTCAAACATCATGCATGATGTTTAAACATAAGTCCAAATGTTTAAACATTTTAACTGATGTTTAAACAACCTCAATGATGTTTAGTAATCCTGAATCATATTCAAACATCATGAATGATGTTTAAACATCTAAAAAAATGTTTAAACATTTGTGTCGATGTGTAAACACTGTAAATTTTTTTACAGAATGTTTGAAGCAGTACCTTTCATTTTTTGTGAATATGGCTTCTATAAACAATTGTATTATGAAATTTATGCTATAAGGATCTAATTTAGACCCTCTTTGTATCTTCAGGACAAATAATGGGGCCCGTATTATTGGTAGTTGATTATCTCGGCGAATGGGTGGAGAAAGCTAAAAGTTTTGTTTGGGTTCCCGTTGTGAAAGAGAGTAGACCTATTCTTGTTAGTAAGCAGGTTACTTATAATGAGCTGGTTGAAAAAATCATTCAAAGTTGGGGAATTCTTGATGATCCGAGGGATCTATCTATTACGTACTTGTTGAGCATTGTAAAGCAAAAGACTGCACCCTCTCACATTAGGAATGATATTGATGTCTCTCTTTTTATGGCTGATGTGGATGCATCTGGTTCTAGGCCCACTCTACGTGTAAATGTGGTTCCTCGGACTGAAAATTCTAATGAACAAAATCATGGGTTGGATGACATTGTAGAGGAGGCTTCACTAAATATGAATGTGGCTGAGAAGGAAGAAGATGAAGAAGCAAAAGAAATCCAAGAAGATAATGAGGTACAGTTTCCTGATTCAATACCATCACAAGGCAGCCACACTCGGCCGGACGACACTGGTTTCTACACAGGGCAAACATTCACGAACAAGCGCGAGTTGGTTGTGCTGTTGAAGCTTGCTGCAGTGAGAGTGCCTTTCTATTTTCAGTATGTGAAGAATAAGAAGAATGTATTTTGTGCTAGATGTGTGGACAAGAATTGCCACTGGTGGATTCGAGCCATGAAGTACAAGAGCTGTGACATGTTTTATATCACGGTCTACAACAGCCATCACACTTGTGGTTCTGAGCATTCTAAAAGCCATCATCCACACGCCACGTGCAATGTTGTTGGAGAGTACATGAAGAACAGATTTCATGATGGAAAAGCACCATCCACCAAAGAAATCAAGGATGCAGTTCTAGCAGAGTTGGGTTGCAAAATAAGCTATTGGAAGTGTCTCAAGGGCAGCAACATTGCAAAGTCTTTGGCAAGGGGGTCACCCGAACATGGCTATGCCATTCTTGGTGCATACAGCTATATGATTCGGCAGTCAAATGAAGGAAGCAAGACAGCATTACAGGTTGATGAACAAGGGAGGTTTCTGTATTTTTTTGTTTCTTACGGATCGTGGATCAGGGGGTTTAAGACTATTAGAAAAGTGCTGGCTGTTGATGGCACTTTTTTGACGGGTCCATATGGTGGAGTGTTGTTGTCCGCTGTCGGTCAGGATGCTCAAAATCACATCTTTCCTCTTGCATTTTGTGTAGTTGACAAAGAGTGCGATGCCGCCTACGAATTCTTTTTTGAGCAATTGGTCGGAATAGTCCCGGACGATGATGAGTTGTGCATTATCTCCGACAGGCACAGAAGCATTGAAAAAGCTGTTTGTAAAGTTTTCCCATTTGCTAACTATGGTTATTGCATGAGGCACCTTGGTGAGAACCTCCGCACGACTTTTCATTGTGGAGATTTAATTGGTAAGTACATTACCGCAGCGGAGGCGTATACGGTTGCTCAGTTTGATAAGCATTTTAAAGAAATTGAAGAAATTGACCCGAGGGTATCCAACTACCTGGTTGATCTTGGGGTTGAGAAGTGGAGCAGAGCACACTTCCCTGGAAACAGGTACAGCTTATTACACCAAACATATACTTAGATGTTTGAAACATTATTGTTGATGTTTGAAACATAGTGTTGGATGTTTAAACATATTAACGAATGTTCCAGTATGTGTGACTGCATTTCCTGTTTATTGTTTGTTAATATTGTAGGTTCAATGTGATGACCACAAACATTGCCGAGTCGGTTAACTCAATGTTCAGGAATCACAAAGAATTTCCAATTGATGCGCTTTTCAATGCTATAAGCGAGAACTATGCTGAAAAGTTTCTTCAGAGGCGCATGGAATTTTTGAACAGTTCGAACACTTGTGTCCCCTTAATCGAGGAGCTGATAACAGCCAACAATTTATTGGGCAGCAAGCTTTTGGTGCATCGAGTGAATACCTGTTTTTTCAAAGTTAAAGGAGGAGGTCCAACAAATATGACTTATGAGGTGGACCTACACAACAGGACATGTACTTGCAAGCGGTTTGATTTGGACAAGATACCTTGTCCACATGCTATGGCAGCTATGAGGTTGAAGTATCCAGATGAGTTTGGGAGGAAAATCTATGAATACACGTCGCCATATTATTATGTAGATTCCTACTTGCTTGCATATGCCGAACCAATCTATCCAGTTCCGGATGAACAATGTTGGCATGACTGTCCTCAAGAGCTTAAGGAATGGAAATTACCTAGCCCTTACTTGAAACTTGGCCGTGGAAGAAGGAGGATGAAGAGAATTCCATCCGTTGGGGAGCGATTCAAAAAGAGGAGAAACAAATGCGGGATTTGCAAAAAGCTTGGCCACAAAAAAACTACCTGCCCAACAGTTACAAGACCAAGTCAGAACGATCCCACAAGTGTTTAGCTGCTGCTTTGAACAATCCTTTTATTTGGGTGTTTGTTGTTGAATTTCTGAACCTCTTTTTAGACAATCGTTTAATATGTAATCTCTATTTAGACAATCCTTTATTTATGTTCGTATTAAGTTATTAAGGTGTGTCTTGTTTTCTTATTCTTTGCATGTTTCCTTGATCCATATAAAATGTTTGATCGCACTTGAGTCTGTTCCAAACATCCTGCACAATGTTTAAACATATAACACAATGTTTAAACATCTTGAACTATGTTTAAACATCAGTGGAGATGTATACACATTAGATCGAATGTTTAAACATAAGTTAATATGTTTCAACATCACGTGTAATGTGTAAACATATTATGAAATGTTTGAGATTCCACCTAATATATTAAACATCCAACCGGATGTTTAAACATCACGACGAATGTTTCACAGTAACTGTGGAAAACTAAACGTCTACACTGAAAAGACGGGTTCTGCTGAAAAGTCACATTTGAAAACTGCACGACTGCACTGAAAAGACACATTCATTCCACAAGGTGCCTCTTAAAGTATAAAGGGTGACTTTTAAAATCCACATTGACATCCTATAAATACCCAACACTACATGCACCAACCGTATATGTGAATTTTCCATCACCAACAACTTCAACAACATAAATATGTCTGAAGCAGGATCAAACGACCCCTTGCAGGTTGGCAATAGTGACCAGGCATCACGTCACAACCAACCAATACAGGATGCGCCACAAGGTGAACGACGAGGCGATATAAATTGGGAAGTTGCAATTCTAAAGGACGACATGGCAGAGATGAATCGAGCCATAGAAGCAGTACGAGCAGATTTATGGCGTTTAAGGTACAGGCACGCGAGGGATCACCGAAGGGTCATGCAAATAATTACACAAATTTTGGATGAACTGGACCTGGAGATTGAAGGCGAATGAAGTTTATGATATATTTTAAGTTGTTACATATTACCTTAGTTTCCGTATTTAACATATTATTATCATGTAGACTTTATATCATGTAACGTATTATTATGTTATAAACTTTATATCCGTACGTCGTAAACTCTACTATTATTTAATGTAGTCGGTTAGTCTCTTTTTTACAACTGCGTCTTCAGCAGTTTAGTTTAGTACTTGCAATGTTTTAACAAGCAGGCGGAATCTTAAACATTTAACACGATGTTTAAACATATTTCGTTATGTTTACGATCTCGCTAATTTACTTAAACATAATATGTCATGTTTAAACATCTGTCATGATGTTTAAACATCACGTGTGATGTTTAAACATATCATGTTATGTTTAAACATCACATGGGATGTTTAAACATATCATGATATGTTTAAACATCACACGTGATGTTTAAACATCATGACAAATGTTTAAGATTCTGCCAAATATACAAAACATCACCCTCTGATGTTTAACATTTCGTGAGATGTTGCACATCGTACGAGATGTTTCAAACATCTGATGGTATGTTTAAACATCGTATAAGATGTTTGAAACATATTACGATATGTTTAAACATTTTATCAAATGTTTAAACATATCATGATATGTTTGGATGAAGCAATCTATTTTTTTGCAAGTATCCAACCTTATTGTTGAGTTATGAGACGTATAATTACACATTTTGAACGATGAACTTAATGATTAAGTATACAAAGTATAATTCCATCGATATTGAAGGTGTTTGAAATGATAACACTGATGATTGGTGTTTCTATCAATCAAGATGGAGGTGTTTGAGTGAAAGGTGTTAGTGTTATGTGTGATAACACCAACAACTAAGCGTTTACATGTATTTTTATTGAAAGGTGAACATATTGGTTGTTTAAATTCAAATAATTAGTCGTTCCTATGTGCATGTGAATGATTTTGAACAAAATTAGAGTGAGAACTCTATTTTAACTTGTTCACTCATGTAGATGAACATTAACAAAAGAGTTTGGAGTGACCTATCAAGGGATTAGAGTTAATCTAAGTTTTCATCGACAATTGAAGGGTTTAGGAGTCAAAACAGTTAAAAAAAACACTATAAATTAAGTATATATTGATAATTGAACTCATTCTTATTGAAAGCTCTATTTTAAGCTTAAACATCTGTCATGATGTTTGAAACATATCATGATATGTTTAAACATATCATGAAATGTTTAAACATATCATGATATGTTTCAAACATCATGACAGATGTTTAAAACATCTGATCGTATGTTTAAACATCACTACAGATGTGTGAAACATATGACGATATGTTTAAACATTTCATCAAATGTTTAAACATATCATGATATGTTTGGATGAAGCAATCTATTTTTTTGCAAGTATCCAACCATGTGTTGAGTTATGAGACGTATAATTACACATTTTTTTTGCAAGTATGCAACCATGATTAAGTATGCAGTTATTCTAATGTGTAAAAGGGAAAAGATGAAGGGGTGTACGTGGGGTTATGAAGGGGTGCGTTTGAATTTATGAAGGGGTGGATGTGAATAGGCACATACACAACTACATATGAATAGGCACCTCCTGTAACCATCACATATGCAACCGAAAAGGCACCAACTGTAGCCTATATATATGTTCCGTAATTACTTCCATCCAGCCCAAACAATATCTGAAGAAAACAACACAAACCATCACTATTACAAAGCACTTGAATCTGCAGCAAGCAACAACTTTAACAACAACAAAGATGCCTCGCCGAGGAACGCCACCAAGAGCACCAGAACGTGATCGTAGAATGCCAAGGACCACTGAAATCGAAAATGTCCGTGAAGATATTGCAACCTTGAGCGCAGATGTGGATCAATTACCAGCATATATTGGAAATATTGAGGATCAAGTGACGCAATTAACAACTAGGTTCGACGAATTCCTTGAGGATTATAAGATAAATATACATCTTATCAAGCGTATGCTCCGTGGTATTCAAGTTGAACTCAAGATTGACCCGCAGAACTACTCTACACCACCACGTCCTCCAGCGGCACACATGTGAAGTGAAGATATAATGTAGTTTGTTTAATTTTCAGTTTGTTTACAATGCCGTGTTTTGTAGTCTTGTATTTTCATTTTCCGTTTCATTGTTTTGAATAATTATTAAGTGGTATTAAGTATTACTTATCAAAAAGAAAAACAAAAAGGAGAGATTTGGATGCCGTGTTTTGTAGACATTTGGATGATGTTTCAGCATATTCCAATTAATAATTTAAACATCTGAATTATGTTTCAACATAGTCAAGTATGTTTACACATATGATGAAATGTTTAAACATCCACACGATGTTTCTTAAATCAGTGAGATTGCACACAACCATACTATTTACATAAAACAGATAATTATCCTTACATGACTTCCAACAAAACATAACATAACATAAAATTAAGAAAACAAGCCAAAACAAATACTTAATTATCCTTACATGCCCACAAATACTTAATTGTCCAACCATAACTTATCAAACTACGGTACCATCTTCCCACGAAATATGTCCACAGCCCATTTCATCCTAAAATCCACCAAGGTGTTGTCACAGAGCTTGTCCCAGGGAGTCTTTGTAAGAAGGTGTTCAATGAAGGCAAGGGCATAAGCACCTGATGCAGTACGAGTGGTGCTTGTCGGGAGGTCTTTCACACGCTCATATGGCCACACTTTTATGTTCAGGATATCCTCCGGCAAACTTTGGAACATCTCGCACTGTCTGATGAAAATGGGGAAAAGGGAAGTGATGGGCTTCATCAGTGTGTCAAATTCATCATCATTTATGTTGTCACTGCACATGGAGTCGTATACCCTTATCTTACCTTCCTCAACAAGGAACTCCACAGTGACAAAATGAACCCCTTTCAATTTCATAACACAGAAAATCCTCTTCACCCCAGCCCACTCCACACCCCCTGGGTTCGGCTGCTTACCTTGTGCATAGTCCAGCATGTCATCCTTGAATTGAACAGTCTCAAGCTGTACTTCTATGGGCGCAGCCAATGCATCAGCGAGTACACCCTGCTTCTTGTAAAGCTCACACAATTTCTTAGAGAAATTCAAATCCAAAATGACATCGGATTTGAGATAGAACTGGGAGTGGGCATTCTTTTTAAGCCTCATCAGGCTCATGATTTCCTCAACATGCTGCAGAAAAGGAAAAAAAAGGAAACAGAAAACACATAAAGAACAGGCAGAACATGTCAACATCAGGGGAAATGTTTAAACACCAGACATAATGTTTAAACATATTGTGATATGTTGCAACATCGTATAGATGTTTAACATTATATAAACATATATGCGTAATGTTTAAACATTAACTAATATGTTTACACATTCTGTATTATGTTTAAACATATCATAAGTTATTTGTGATGTTTAAACACTGCTTGTTATGTTTGCACATCCCAATCCATGTTTAAATATCTGATCTGATATATGCACTAAGAAAAAAGAATTAGGGTGAATTGCGTGTACCTTTTCCTTCAAACTGCTTTCCATTTTAATGATTTCTTCCAGATCCTTGTAATTGTACTCATGCCCAAGAAAAAGTGGACTTTTTTCATTTTTCTTCTCTGCCAAGAAGGCATCCAATGCATCTTTGCTCTTCTTATCCACAGGCTTGTAGATATCAATCTTCCCCCTCACTGTCTTCTTCTTCCCCCTTCTTCCAGAAGCAGTAAATGGGGATTTCAGAACTCTACTAGGGAAGATGCTTCTCAAACCTACTCTCTTGGGCACCTGTGTTTTCATCATTTCCTTCAGCTCAACTAACATAGTCTCAATCCCACCAACCTTCAACAACAATTTATCACTGTCTTCCTTGCACTTTAAGCATTTGCAAGTGCACTCTCCAGTCGACGTACCCACAACTGCTTCTTCTCTCCTCACAACACCTCCTCTAGTACTTCCACCATCTTCTTTTCTTCTAGCAGGTCCTCTACTGCTGCCATCTTCTTCTCTTCCAATAACTCCTCCTCTACCCTCATCCTTCCTTCTAGCATATCCAAAAAGATCCCCAGCAATTCCAGTGTACTCTCTTCCACTTGCTCCAAAAAGATCAGCACCCTTGCCCCCACTGTATCCCGTCAACATTGCACCACGACTTAGCACAACATGTTCTAGAGGGGTGTTAGGAACAACAGCTTGTTTCCTCAACATTGTCACCCCATCTAACTCCCGCATCAAGCCATCAATCACCACGTCTTCTACATCCTCAAATGGCACAAAGTCATGCAGCACATCCCTCAACTCTTTGGGTGTGGGTACGAGGTAAGGGTGCACCTCCTGCAATAAAATAACCACAAATGTTAAAACTAATGTTTAAGGATTTATTGTAATATTTAAACATCAGTACCAGTGTTTAAACATCACAACTAATGTTTAAACATTTCGTGTAATGTTTAAACATCACTAGTAATGTTTAAGCATTTATTGTAACATTTAAACAACAGTACCAGTGTTTAAACATCACGACTAATGTTTAAACATGTTGTGTAATGTTTAAACATCACTACTAATGTTTAAGCAAATAATGCAGTGTTGAATGTGAAAGAACTGGGGAGTAAAAGAAATCCTACCTGGATGTCAACATGCTGGAACACTGCATCTGGGTCCTTTTCTACCTTATCCCCCAACCAACGTTTCATCCGTGGTATTGTCTTCTCCTTAGGGTATTCCCTTAGCCTAAGTGCCGGAATAGCCTCTAACACCCATGCCATGAAAGCCCATGGAAATCCATACAGTGTGTAGCTATTCTCAGGAGCCTTCCAGCTTGTAAAATCCTTCAGGATATAAAACACAGTCAAGTCAAAGCTTTTTCTTCCCCATGGGTACTTGTAAAAGTATTCAGGGGTGCTCGCAAGACAAACAACCCATTCCTCAATACCACTGTTAGTGTCCTTTGAACACAACACTTGGTGCTCGAACCAACACAAACATAAACTGAACCTTATGTCATCATCAGTCACCAGGTCTTCACTCTCTATCAGTTCCAGAATATAATCACTACTTGCAGCCTTCTTCCCCTTCCTTGAAACCAAATCCCACAAATCTTTCCCCTTGCTACGGGCTTCATCCATGAAATCATCAGGGGGAGGTAGGGCACAACTCAATCTTGTCATCAAGGCAAACTCCTGCATCCCAAAACGAAGAGGCAGTTCATGGAATTTAAACCACGCCTCAAACTTCTTCTGACAAATAACCCGGCGAAGTAAAATGTTGTGAACAAGCTTTGGAGCAAACACACACTTGGGCAAATCGATTAGGTGCCCGAAACAGCTTTCCTTGAATCTTTCCATTAGATTAAAATGATGTAAAGCTTTACGAAATTTATCCAACTTCGAGTGCAGTGATGATCTGACCGTCACCTTCTTTGTTGCGAACGCATTATTATACTCCATCCACGTCTTCATTTGACTCAAATCAGGCAGGTCAGTCTTTATGCATGGGGTAACCTCATCAGCCAACTCCACCTGAAATTGATACAAGAAAAACAATCATTACACAGTCACATTTCTAATGAAGAAAATATTTTCATGGGTAAAACATTGTTAAGATGTTTAAACATCACCCAACATGTTTCAAACATCTTATAATATGTTTGGAACATAATCTATAATGTTTGAAATAAATCCAAACATCATTTATTATGTTTGAAACATAATATAAAATGTTTGAAACATTCAGAGTGATGTTTGAACATATCCGTATATGTTTGAAACATCATACAAGATGTGTAAACATAAGCTTCGATGTTACCTCCTGTTCTATTGCCTCTACAAATTGATCCTCTGCTGTTGCTTGTGTTGTTGCTTGTGTTGTTGCTTGTGTTGTTGCTTCTGTTGTTTCTTCTGTTGTTGCAGGCAAATCATGAACAGCTTTTGTTCTTCCTTCCCTTGCCTCACTAACTCTAACTTGAGGCATAGCACTACCCCTACTTTCTCCCCTTTGTTTCAATACTTGGCTCTGCTGCTTCTGCATCCTCTGTACCTTCTTCACTGCTTCTTGATCTTTGTTGTTCCTCTTCGTGTTGATTTTTGCTAAGATCCCGACTAGCTTGACTAGCTTGACTAGCACGACTAGCACGACTAGCACGACTAGCACGACTAGCGTTTGGGCTCTCGAAAGGGACCTGTAAAAGATCCGGTACTGCCCTGCTTCTCTGTCTTTTTGCACGAGGAGATTCACTTTCAGATTCCAAGGGAATTTGCCTGTCTGTGGCTTTGGCTGTGGTCTTCTGGACCTTCTTAGCAGCAGCAGCCGTAGCCTTTACCAGTTGCCTTTTTTTGGGGGGCATGTTGCCTATATACACAAATAACAAATAAGTTTCTTTACACGTATTTCCCATATTTATAAGAACAAAATATGGTTCAAAAAACTTGAGGCCCATTTCCTATTCAACATATACAACTATCATGATTGTGTACATTAGGCTTGTTATTACCACTCTTCACAAGTTTTAAGAATAGGAAACATGTTTTAAAAATGCAGTTCAAACATCACGAGTAATGTTTAAACATCACGCTTAATGTTTGTCTTCTACAGGGGATGATGTTTAAACATCTCTATTGATGTTTGAATCATCTCCGGCTAAACATCCGGCGATATGGCCAAACACAACACAGATGTTTCAAACATCTTACGGGATGTTTGAAACAAACGGATTTTGTTTAACAATATCACCGGCAACTACACAAAAAAATCAGTCAAAACTTCATCATTTCCTCGTCCCAGATCGACCCAGACAGAATCATAAACAAACATAACTTTTAAAACAAAATTCTACGATTTTTTGTTAACAACAAAACTCGATCAAAAAATTGGTAAAATCATGAAAACAAATGAAGAAAACAACAATGTTGGTGTCGGAGAAGACTTACAATAGTGATTCGGTGACAATGGATGAGTTTGACAGTCCGATTTTGCGAAAAAAATCCGGGTCGAACTCGCGCGGGTCGCGGGTCGTGTTTGGTTTTTGGGAAATGTTTGGGGATGTTTGGAGTGTTTGGAGTGTTTTGATTTTTAAAAAATCTGATGTTGGGGGTAAAGGGTAGGTAGGAGTAGTGGGTAAGTTTTTATGTTTTGGGTGTTCTAATTTTGCCCCAGAATTTTTAAAAGTGTGTAATCACCCCCCCACTTACACTTAATGCCCCATTTGAGATAAAAGAAAAGCAAAATTAAAATAGAGGACCCTTTTTTTTATTACACACTTGGGAGGACCTTTTTGTGGCATTTTCTCAAGACTCTAGAAGCGTCATTAGAAGGGGGAATATTATTGCTTAAGGAAGAGCCAGAATATTTGTGTCATAGTTCTTTCTGCAATTCTCCTATACCGTCCCTAATAATATTCCTAATAAACTCCCAAAATTGTATTTAGTTGATTTTATTACTAAATTGCCACTCGTCGATTTTCTCTTCCCCGCCACGGTGCCGCCACCACCACACCGTCATGTCGTTTCAGAGATTGTCTCTGTCAAAACTCCGCCGTTGCTGTCGTACTTCGCCGCAAATCTCCTTCCTCCACACTTCCACTTCTTCAGATTCTCACAGTAAACCCTCACAAAACCCTTCCTACCATCGCCGCCACAACACTGGCGGCAACCGCCACTTCCTCTACTCGTTATCACCGTCGCAGCCGCAACTTATTCTTCCGTACAGTATTTCCTTCCGCCGCTCGTTCTCCACTCGTGACTCGTTAACTGGAGACATCAGTGACTCGGTGGCGACTCAGTATGAGAACACGGAGTTGTTGATTAGTGAAAATGTTACTGGGAGTGTTGACGAGGCGGCGATTCTGCCAGTACGTGCATTGATATCGTTGCTCGATGGTTATCATGACCTCACTGGTTTTCCTTGGTACAAATTCCTCTCCTTTCCTTCCAAAATAATTGTTAAGCACCTTTAAATATGTTCATGTGTTCAGAAATTCTGAGCTTTTTGAGGATAGTTTGAAATTATGTAATTTCATTTTAAAAATTGAAATTTAGTTCTAAGAGTGGCTTTCATCATTGATAGAGTTAGGGTGAAAAGAGAATTGTGTTGGTGAGAGGTAGCAGGTAATTAGTCGAGGTGTGGCCTACTGGTCAATGAAAATGGTTGAGAATTACGAGGTCCAAGCCCAATATTTTCAGGATATGATGGAAAAGGGAAAGCTAATGCTATATTACCGTATCGTTTTTATCAACAAATTATGGCTTCCGCCACTACCGGCAACTGTGGTGGTGGGAGGTAGCAGGTAATCAGGGGAATTAGTTCAGGGCGCAAAAGCTAACCCGTACATCACATATTTTTGTATTTTTTATTTTTAAAAAGAGAACGGTAGCTTGTAAATTGTGATATATGGTGTAAAATATGCCACATTACTGGGAGTATGTATATTATAAGAGGCCCTGCATGATTTGGATAAAGAAAATATAACGCTCTGCATTAGGCTTTCGGCGGTAGTAGAGATATGTGCATGTCCAGTGTCAATTTGGCTCGATTAGATTTATCTTTTTGGTTGTGCTCTGCTTACTACCATCGAACATGACTCATTGTTTATTTTTTTCATTTTTTTTTTTTTTCAATTTTGATTTGTAAGATCTAGTGTTAGGCTTTCAATACTATTCCAAATAGTTGCATGTCGTCGCTCACTAGTGACAAAGGATTCCAATAGACGCCTACTTACTATTCTCAATCCACCCAATTGCGGTAGAGTCTACTTTTGGGTGGGAGGGGACAGTCAGTTCAAAACTCAATCGTTTGATATTCAGAGGCCAGGCCCATTCATATTTTACATGTAAATTTCCCATTCATATTTTACATGTAAATTTTATGGCTATGGTTTTGCCTTAGGTTTTAACAGGTTTGTACAAAGGTACCACGTCGTAGCAGTAATTATCATGTTGTGGTTGTTGTGTTTAAGAAAAAAAATATTCGTAAGAAGTCTCAAGTCCATACTTCACTGGTTTAGACCCACTCCTTCACTTTTATAAATGGTCTATAGGTTTGCCCAGTTGCTCAACCAAGGAAGAGCGTATATTGACAACATTCCTTTAAAAAGCACATGGAACAGTTCATAAATGTCTTAACGGTCAAAAGCAGTTCAAAAATGTCTTATTTTTCTATGATTTATGCAATGCTAATATTTAAGCCCTCGATTTTGAAATCATGTGGGTACTTGTTTGCAGGTGGTTCATAATAGCTTCTTCAACAGTGGCTATGAGGCTCACATTGTTCCCATTTGTAATCCTGCAACTACACAAGTTGATGAGGATTGGAGAGTTATTTCCTAAATGTGAGGCTTGGTTCTCAACGCGATTCATTTTCCTTTATCTGATGCTAAGTCTGGAACTCAAAAAATAGGATGGAGTGAAAGAGGGGATTGGGTAGGTGGAACTTTTCCTTTTGGTTGGAATTTTGGAACAAAAATTTTAAAGTATTATAATCATCGAAGAGGATGCTCACAAATTTGGATTTGAGTCATTTGATAATTGTTTTATGATTTCCTATGTGCAAATTAACTTAGTAAGATGCTGAGTGATTTCGTCACTATACAATGACAAATATGTTCCTTTTCTTTTACAATTTTTCAGTTCCTTATCGTTTCTGCTCAAGATTCACAAAACAAAATAAAATTTAATTTGTTCTCCAGTCTACGTCTTTCACTCCAAGTACTTCAGTATCTCTTCACCCTAGAATAGAGTCGGTTATAGCTGCATTTCGTCATTTCATGTTTCTTGAAGTGGTTTACTTTAAACAGAAATTCATGTATGATCCTTATGTGGACAACCTAGTGGTTGAAGCATGGGAGTAGCAACCTGACATCCAGGTTCGAATCTCAATTCCCAACTGCACCACTTGTGTGAGCCCATCAGCTTAAAAAATTTGATGGGCGTAACTTGGGAAACCTATGCTTGTGAACTTGATAATTGCTAAGTAAATTAGTTAAGGTGCGTCAAGCTAGCTATCACACCATTGATTTAAATGAAAAAGAACAACAACCGGGATAACTTTGACCATGCTGCTATTTTCTTTGCTGCCTCAAGAATCCATCTCATAATGACATGTCCAGCCTCTTCATAATAGATGAAGAAGAAAGTGTGAAGAGGCTGGCATCAAAGTTTTTTGAGACCCTCGACAAATAATTTACCTCTTATTAGAGATGAATGCACACCGGAAGCCATTAATTTAAACTGATCTTTTTATGCATTTTTAAGTGCCTCCTCCATTCCCTCCGCCTATGTCAGGAAGGAGTCTCAGAGACCAGCTTAAAATCTTTTTCAAGGAGAAGCGAGCAGCAGGATGTCCTTCATTTTTGTGGTACTTAGCCTCTGTGACAGTTCAGGTGATAATCCTATCTATTTTATTAAATCAAGTTAATTTGCTTTGGAAGACTTATTAATTATTAGTATAAAATTATGATAGTTAACAATTTTTTAAGACATTATAAAACATTGAGGAAATTGTGACATTTTTTGGGAAGCCTAGCGTAGCAGAACCAAAAGTTGCCACGATTCAGTAATATCTGAATGAATCTGAAATTGGATATTCCAATTTGGGACAAGAAATCCCCATCATTATACATTATTTGATTTATAAGAGTTTTGTCTCTAAATCCAGCTGCAGTTCAGTGAAATGATATTTCTATTCTCTAGTAGTCTTTATATTAAGTCTTAGCTCTTCCTAGTTTAAGAAGCTATATCTCGAAAACCTTCCCCAAGCGAAGTGCCTCTGTTAGGTAGTGAAATGAGTTTGTTCTTGTTCCGAAAATGAAATGATCTGCACATTAGATGGCCGTGAGCAAAACAAAAGTTAGTGAATCGTGTTTTCTCATTTGACTAGTCAATGTATGTGAACAAAAAAGAAAAGAATAGTTACTGTTTGGGGTTGTGAAGATGTTCCTTTAGTAAATCTTCTGAAAAGGATCTTTTTATAGGATTAACTTCCAGAGTCACTTCATGAGAGTTTTAGAACGATCTCAAGTGGACATTGTATCTATGCTAAGGAATGTTTGTTCTCAACCTTAATACTCACCTTGCTTCCTAGAAGTGCTATGTTATTGGTATATAGGATTGCGTTGAGTTCAATAGGTGGTTTAGCTTTGATCTGATTCTAAGAGAATTGGTTTTAGTTTTTTCTTTACAACAACAACAACAACTACCCGGTATTATCCCACAAGTGGGGTCTGGATAACAATATTCATTTTTTTGTTGAGAAAGTAAAAAAAGAAAAGAAAAAAGAAGAATTGATGAAAGTAAAAATGGATAAGAATATAGCAGCAGTATTCATTTTGAGAATTGATTGTGTCTTTGTTCAAAAGAATTGATGATAGAAGGATGTGGTAGCATGATTCATTTTCTTGATAGTCATCTTTATGCATTTTCTAGGTACCCTGCTTTCTTCTTTGGATTACAACTATTAGAAGAATGTCACTGGATCATCACGAAGGCTTTGATTGTGTAAGGGCACCCTTATTCATTTTCGTGATCCCTGTCTAGGTTTGGTCTTATGTTTGGTATTATAATTCTTTCTATTTTCTCCTATTTTATTATTTAGTCTGGTTTTGTATTTTCTACTAGGCTCATTTGGTACACCTTGTACAGCTGCTCACTATATAAGAATTGTAGTTACTGTATACAACATCGACATGAAATCCAACAACATAGCATGATACTAACATGGTATTTCTTAGAGAAGCTGAGACACATAATTTGTGCAACATTTGTCCTTTATTTTTTTTTATTGGTATATGCAATATCTGTCTTTCGTGATAAGTATACCAACATAACTATTTTCCCTCTAATCGAGGAGTATCTGCAAATGAATATCTCGTGTGTATGAGTTTGCTTATTGAAATGGATGGATGTTCATTTCACCTTACTAAGAATCGTTCACTTTGTTCTTCTTTCCTCTTCTTGTTGCTCCCGCACATCTCCTCCTCCAAACAAAGAGGGGATTTTACGCACACTCTATGAGGTTTTCTGTTATTTTAGAGGTATCTGAAATGGTTTTCAAACTTAAAAAGCCTCTTTTAGTTTTTACATCATATCATTGAAACAAATTCTTATCATTTGGACAGCCCTCCTTATCCCTTATGGACATCCATTCAGTCAACTATGCTTATCCCATATTAGCTTGGCTGGCTATATGAATTCTCTAAATTCATTCTGGTTTATTCAGAGAATTCAATGTTAGCAGTATTTGTCATGATTGTATTATTATTACTTTGTTTGTCAACCAACTCCACCCAAAAGTGATATTCCACAAGTGGGGTCTGGGAAGGGTGAGATGTACGCAAACCTTACCCCCACCAAGGTGGACAAGGGATCTTAATTTTATCTAGATTTGAGATCGGCTACGCTTTACTACAAGGAATTTTTAAAGTTAATTGAAATAGCTTTTCTGTTGAAGTTAATATATATTGATGCAACGGGGAAAACCCTCATTTAAGCTCTATACAAAAGATACGGAATCTCGTACAAAAACATTATTCTCTTAACGGGTATCCGATATGACTGGATTATCATTTATGCTTTGGAAGCACACATCCAGCATGAACAATGTAAGGGATAAGGGATCCCCTCATCGTAAACCCCTTTGGCTTCTAATGAAGCTGGTGGGTCTTTAACAAGGATTAAGACTTTGATAATAGATATGTAAAGATATATCTATTGTCTCCCCCTTTAGTTGAAGGCTATCTGTAATTACGAAATTAAAAAGGTCCCGGTTGATGTTGTTACGTCTGTCCAATTCCAATTTGCAATCAGTCCTGCCTTCTTTTCCATACTGGAACTAGTAACTTGCTGCAATCAAGGCTGGATCTAATATTTGTCTTCTTTCAAAAAAGCATCCTGGGAGATCGATACGGTGACATCTAGAACCTTCTTGTGTGTAAAGAAAGCACATCCGCAAAAACTTTGTTTTTTGTGTCTTTGTGGATAAAGAGGATATATGCAAAATTCTTTTTAGATGTTTCCCACTCGCTAGTACATTTTCTTGAGAATCATCAGTTTCTTGGCAAGATAGAAAGATGGAGTGGCTTAGACCTGATATATCATACACCAAGTCCTCATTAGCCCAAAGTTGTGCGTTTTCAAATCTGAAAGGCATTAGATGTTTTTGCAATCTGGTGTAATGGATTAATAGTCTGATGCTTGTTGAAGAAGTGGAACTTGGACTAACCATGTCGAGACAAGAAATCTCAAGCGCTGATTTGGTCTTGATGACTCAGCTTTGGATCTAGTTAATCTGGAACCTGTCTGAGTGAAGCCAACTGTTTGGTGACATTTCATAAGAGTTAAGATCCCTCGTCCATTGCCGTAGGATATGCCTCACATCCCACACCTTTATCTGGCAACCTTACCTTATTGAAATTCCTCCTGTAACCCATATTACCTCTTATCCCGAGACTAATCTAATTTTAACTCTCTATTTTATACTCCTCACAAACATAGTCACCTTCCAACCCATGATCTCGACAAAACTTCACCCAGTAATACCTTCTAAAAAAAGAACTTCACTCACTAATACCCATGATCTTCTCCAGATCTTCCTCTAGCAGGAACCATTTCGCTTCTCATCCACCCCCTCTGGAACATGGGTCTTCACACTAGTCTTGAATCCATAACTGAGTGGAAGACTTGCATTTGATCAACCACCAAACACCAAAGAAGACTAGTTCATCCACATCCCTCTCTACAAGCTTCTACCATTGCCTTCACTCTTTCTTCTACAGATAGTTGTTGAAACAGAAAGTTGGATTTTTTATGGAGGACTTTAAAAGCCAACATGTGAAGTTTATTTTGTGCTACATTTTTTCTCAATTACCAGTCAATTCCTGCATTTATAGACTAAATATTTAAAGGTTTGGCATTCCTTTAAGTTTAAATCTTTTGGCCACTTGATGATACTTATTTCCATCTCATTTCGTTTTAGGGGGGCGTACTTTGGTTCCAGAACTTGACTGAATTCCCTAATGGTGTTTTAGGGCCAGTCTTTCCTTTACTGATTGCTGGCCTGCATTATGTCAATGTTCAGGTATCTTACTTTTTTCAACATGAGATTTACTGCTTTTCAGTTTCGTTGTTGTCTTTCTTTGTGGTACCACAGATTCATGATGGGATTAGGAGAGACCTTGTTTTTGTCCTTGGTACTAGATTCACTTTTACATATAATAGCTTTCTCTTTTCTTGGAGGGTGGGCTTGGGTCCAATTTACACAGGTTTTTATTTGATCACCAACATGATCGATTCTGTGCTGGTTAAATCACCACTTTATGTTCAGATATGTTCTTGTGGTGCCCACCCTGCAAAGATGGTGCGTCTTGGATGCTGTTTCAAGTTTGGGTCTGGCTTGAAGCAAGTTGGAAAAGGGAAAAAGAAAAACTTGTAACAGTTGCAAAAGCTATGTCGAGTAGTAAGCTTCTATTGTCGGGGCATAAGACAGAGTTGAAATAAGGTCCATTTAAAGGCACCATATTTTATATTTCACTCAACAGGTCAAAGGCTTTCACCCAAAACGGACGCAATAGTACAACAACAACATACACAGTGATATCCCACCAAGGCAATAGTACAATGGAAGAGATTTATCTTTTAATGCCTGGATTCATCATGGTGCTGGGTAAGAAAGAACTTAGAGGGTTGAGCAATGGAAATGACAGAGGATTAGAATAATGGCAATGGAATGGTGTCAAATGCAGGGGGGGGGGGGGGGGAGAGAAGCACGTTGTTTTCTACACCAAATATTGTTATCTACTCCTAATAAAATATGTATAAATAAATAAGAAAGAAAAACACCATTTGGTGTTATCTAGGGGTTATATTGGAAAAGGTTTCTCCTAAAAAATTTCCTGCCCATACGCACCAAGCAACATTTACACCTTTTATCTAGGAACTGAGAAGGGAATAAAAGGGCAAAACTAAGTTTTGCAAACAATTTGATATTTTGAAAATGCAGCACTGTATTTTAGTATACAATGAGCTTGCTCTAGTTTCTTATGCAAGTGATACTCTACCAGGGTATTCTCTCTCCATGCTTGTTGATAGATGATGTATTCTCTTCCTATTATTATTTCAGATATCCTTTCAGAAATCTTCACTTGGAAAAATGAGTGGATTCCTGGGATTATTAGCCAAGGTCAGTAATCTGTCTAGAATTTATGTAACACATTCTTGTACTTTTATCTAACCTGATTTTCTTCAGTGTGCTGCATAGTTACGGAATGAACCAATCTCTGATCCAACTCCGTTTAGAAATACATCTTTAATTTATGGATCGTATTGCCAGAGACAGAGTCCTATCCTACAACAGTGCTGGGTTTTTTCTTTAGTTTTTATGAAGTAAATAATGTAAAAGTGTTGGGGTACCACAGAAATGTTGGTAGGGATCAAAACTGCTACCCCACATTTCACAAGCTATATAGCAGCCAGCACCAGTGCACCGACAATTGGAATGTTGTGAGCACGGTGCTCTTTATCTCTCTAGTCCAGGTCCTATGGCTATATGGGTTACTAAATGTTAAGGTTATTGGTTTTGTCAAAGTTTTGCTACGCAAACAGTGACCATGGTTTAGCATATTTTGCTGTGACATGTATTCCTGCAGGCTTTTGATAGATTTCGGCTACTTATGGTAGCTGCAGCATCTTTCAGCTGCAGATAAATTAGTAGCGGAGTTAAATGTTTGAAACATACTTTAGCTGCACGACTTTGTGATGCATATTTGCTTTATTGATGATGAATTTTGAGATACAAGCTTACAGTTGTATTTCTTGTTACAGTACTACAAGAATTACTTGGAAATCATGACATTGTCCATATTGTTTATCACATTCAATGTTCCCCAGGTATGCAACTATTTGATTCCAAAGTTGATGTCCTACAAGATTTGTCCTTTTCTATTTAATTCATTTGCAGTAAAATATGAACCTGGCATCCAAGGCTTTCCTTTAGACTCTGAGCTTTCTGGCCTAATTCTAAGTTGAGGGGAAGATGGAAACAAATCTTTGATCTTTGAACTGTTTAGTTTCGTTCCCCTGGAGATTTTTTGTTGGCTTTGTGTCCTGTTTATTTATTGGTCTCTGCAATATCTGGAGTCGTTGTTTTGCAAAAGAGGCTTATCATATTTGTAAATATACTAGTTTTTCTGCTTTGAATCTGAGCATCTCGGTAGCTTGTTTTAACAGCTATTTGATGGTAAGGAGTAACTCACTCTGCTAGAATTTTGAGTGGAATAGTTTGGATGTTCTTGCTTTTCCGGGTAGTCTGCCATGTCTAGTTTTGAGATGTCTCCTAAGGTTTTCTTCGTTGGGACAACCACTGTAAGATATTATTGTCAGTGTATTTTTCTGCTTTATGCACTGATCTGTTGCTTTTGTAACAGACTGGAACCGTATCATAGTTGGAGGGATTGAGAGTAGGATTTTATGGTTTAATATTCTTGTTTGATAGGTTTAGTTTCTTTCGCGAATTATTCTTCTCTATTTTATACCCTCAGAGATGGACTGTAGTAGGGATAAGAGATGCAATCAATGTAATTGTTGATACAGGAGTGAACAAGTGGTGCATCTAATGGACGTTATAAATTGGTGAAAGCTGATTCTCTGGGAGGTGATTAGTTGCCTAATAAGTATGACTTGACTACTCCCTCAATACTACAATATAAATCTTGACAGAAGGGGAAGCCCCTATGGAGTTCTGAGGCAGAATAGTTGCCAAATAAGATAGCAATGGAAGGGTTAAATAATACGATCAAGATGGCAACTCTAAATGGATGGATAAGAGGGTTCCAAGTGCACAACATGGATGACAATATGAACATTTCTCATTTATTATATGCTGATGATACCCTTATTTTTTGTGAAGCTGAGGTGGACCAGTTAAGAACTATCAGAGCCATTCTGACAATCTTCGAAGGAATTTCTGGACTTCATGTGAATTGGAGAAAGAGTCTTATTGTGCCAATAAATGCGGTGGAGAATTGCAATATGCTAGCAGGGATTTTGGGATGTGAAGTTGCTTTCTTACCTACTGTTTATTTGGGCATGTCTATTGGTTCAAAAAATAAGGCCATGGAGATATGGAATGGGGTGATAGATAAGTGTGAGAAGAGGTTAGCTAGATGGAAATCTCAATATTTGTCTTTTGGGGGCAGGATCATTTTGTTCAATAGTGTTCTTGATTCACTTCCTACGTATGTTATGTCATTGTTTCCCTTACCCAGGAAGGTGGAGAAAAGATTAGATTCTTTGAGAAGAAATTTCATTTGGCAAGGCAATAAGGAAAATAGGTATTTTCATTTGGTCAACTGGAAGTGTATGACTTCTAGCAAGAGAGAGGGCGAATTAGGGATTAAGAACTTGAAAATTCAGAATAAGAGTCTGTTGTGGAAGTGTTGTGGAGGTATAATACTGAAGAACATGCTCTGTGGAGGAAGGTGATTAGGCATAAGCTAAGTTACTCCGACTCGGCACTTTTGCCATTGTACCCGGGTCGGACACGACACGAGTCGGATACTACCCGGGATTCGCGCCGGATTCGGTCAAACGTAAATAGATACTTTGACCAAAATCCATCAAAAAATTGAAGAAATTGAAGAGAAATTGAAGAAATTTTTTGACATGGAAAATGACATACCTTCAAAAACTTCATTTGTTTTCTCTTTGGTTAAAGAGCTGAATTGTGTTACGCCTAAAAGCTTAAGATTTCTCTGTGATTTCTGGTTCGCTGTGTATTCCGGTGATCTGTGCAAGAAAAGTGGCGGAGGAAACAAGGAGGAAGAAGACGTACAGTTTTGTTATTTTGGAAAAGGAAATAACAAGAAAGTTCTAGCAATTGGATCGGGTCACTCAAATGATTAATGGGCTTGTTCCATTCTGTTTAGTCTACAACTTGTTTTAGGGTTTCTTTGTTTTATAGCCTTTCTTATTTTGGGCCTGATATTTATTGTTGCTGCATTATTTTCGACCCAGTTATAGGAGATGGATTAATTCTAAAACTTTCCATAGTTATATTTAAGTTTTAAATTATTGTCCCCTTTTTTCTCAACTATGTGAGATGTGATGATAATTTGGCAATTAGTGCTTACATTCTATAAGACTTAGAGCTTTAATTTAAATTAAAAACTACTACTTGGTTGTAAATAAAAGACTTTTATATAAATTATAATTATTTTAGCCGGATCCTCGCACCCGTATCCGTGTCCGGATCCGCACCCCCGAATCTCTAAATTCAGATTTTTTCGAATCCGACCTCTAGATCCGTACCCTTGTCGGATCCGTACCTCCGAGTCCGAGTAACTTAGGGCATAAGTATGGTCAACAGGGGCAATGGATTACTAATCCAGTAAATATGTCTTTTAGGGTGAGCATGGGGAAAGCAATTAGAAGATACCAGGATGTTTTTGTTACTAACACTAGTTTGAAAGTTGGAAATGGTAGAAAAATTTCCTTTTGGAATGATTTTTGGATTGGGCATGGACCTTTGAGGGAGTCTTTTCCGGATCTGTATGCTTTGACTTGCTCCCCAGAAGCCACTTTAGATCAATCAAGAAATCAAGAGGGATGGAACATCACTTTTAGAAGAGCTCTAAATGACTGGGAAGTTGATAGAGTGGCTGAATTTCTCAGCTGTCTAGAATCATTTCATGGCACAAACAACAATTCTGAAGACTCTATTGTTTGGAATATGAGTAGCTATGGAATTTTCTCTGTTAAATCAGCTTACCACAAGGCTATTGCAAATGCTCACAACAATTTAGAATGGCCTTGGAAGGCAATTTGAAAAGTTAAGGCTTCTTTTAAAGTAGTGTGTTTTTCCTGGTTAGTGGCAAAGAAGACATGTCTGACACATGAAAACTTACAAAAGAGGGGTATTCAATTGATATCAAGATGTTTTCTTTGCAAAGAAGCAGCTGAAACTAACCGTCTATCTTTTTTTGCATTGCAAATTTACTGAAGTTTTGTGGAAACTTTTTTTTGCTCTAGCTGGAATGAGTTGGGTTATGCCGCACAGTATTTGTGATTTACTCAAATGTTGGAAGAATGCTGCTAGAGGAATTAGAGAAAAGAAATGGTGGAGTATGGTTCCGGCATGTATTTGGTGGACAATATGGAAAGAACGAAATGTCAGGTGTTTTGAAGATAGGTCCAATTCAATTCAACAGATTAAGTTGAATTGTATTATACTTTTTTATTTTTGGTGTAAGGAAAGCTATTTAAAAGATGCTGAAACATTAGTAGGTTTTTTTGATACCTTGTAGACTGATCAAGGTTACCAATTTTGTAAATATGGATGCCAACACCTTTGTTGGTGATTGTTGAATAAATTGTTACCTTTCTCAAAAAAAAAAAAAAAATAGTTGCCAAATAAGTAGGACCGGACTACCAGCTCAATACAATATAAATTTTGACGAAGGGGTAACCCCTATAGAGTTCTGAAGTAGATGATGGAGGAAGTTGATTTAATTTCTCTCTGTGATACTTGAGGTTTATGTGAAATATAGGCAGCTGTCCGTCAACTGATTACATACAAATAGATATTTACATTAAAGGATCCTTAACTTTTTCTTTATTTGTTATTATATTTCGGTGTTGGTTGGAGAGCGGGTTGCAAGTAAAAATAATTCATGATCTTTCTGACACATTGCCTTGCTCTTCCATCTTAATATGCCCGATAAAGGATGATGTGCATGACATGAAGTTTTATTCACTTGTCTTTTTTTTCAGGGGAGTTTAGTTTACTGGCTTACCAATAGTTCAATGACTGCTGTTCAGGTGCTCTTCTGAAGTATTCTTTCTTTAATGCTCCTCGCAATTTTATTTTCTTGGTTGACTGGGCATGCAGCTAAATTTATCTTTTCTTTTAGGTTGTTGTAGCCTCTTGTTTTGCATTAAATCAATGAATGTGGTGAACAGAAAACTTAAATTCTTATTAACTCTTTGCCTATTTTTATGTACAGCAACTATCTCTAAGCCATCCAGATATTCGCAAGAAACTGGGGCTGCCTGAGAAGGATCCTCAGTCAGCAGCTGCACATCAGAAAGGGTTAGGTAATCCAGGAGAAATCAAAATAGATCCATCAGAAAAGCAGCGCAAAGTATCTGTCCAGAACCTGTCACCTCATGAATTGGTTAATGTTAGTAACTGTTTTCTTTCCTGCTATTGAATGGCATGTTGAATTATTTGCTGCTCTCAATATCTTTGTTGTTGAAACTTCATCAGCTCTCAATCAAATACTTAGCAGGAGGACGTAAGGAGCAAGCTATGTCCTTTCTTCGGTAGGTCCAGTAAATAAAAGCAATCCTCACCGCGGCAATTCTTTTTTTTCTTCAGTGTAGTATCCACATTAAAGCCTCTCTACCTTGGTGGGAGTATGGTCTGCGTACATCTCACCTTCCCAAGACCCCACTTGTGGGATAATACTGGGTAGGTTGTTGTTGTAGTGTAGTATCCACATTTTAATGTATGTGTTACAGGCTTGCTCTTGCCAAGGATGCCGAGTATGTTCGAGCTTTGCTTATTATTGGCCAGACACTGTTGCAAGATGGTTCCTTACCTGAAGCAACTGAATACTTGGAACGTGCCATTGCTAAGGTTTGATCTGAACTTCTGCATTTCAATTTGAGTTTACTGATCTTTTTGATTAGGGATTTATCAGTTTGCTTTGTGGATTAAAATTTTTTCATGAAAAGGGTGACTGAACTTTGGAAAAAGTCAATCTGTTTTCTTTATTTTGGGACCTGTTAATTTTATGTTTTACGCAGTACTACTCTGCAGCAAACTTTATTACTCTTCAGTGAACTTAATCTGGCTGTTAGAATCCAGCAAACTTGTTTTGGTACTGATCCTAGCCATTTCTGCAAGTTCAGCTTCTGCTAAAGGAGAATCCGATGGAAATTGAGGATGTTGATCTGCTGATTCTATCATCTCAATGGGCAGGTGTTTCCTGCATACGGCAGGTAATGGTGTTCTGAGAACTTGGCTTGATGATTGACCGAAAATTGCTTGACATAAATAAATAAGAATTCTAGTGACAGACAACCTTGCACTATTTACATGGTTCCGTGTGACATGGCAGAGGTGGCGAAAGAGAGCATGTGTGAGGGGATACTTTTTTATTTTTGAAATTTTCGTGGGCTGGATTAGTGTAACTCTTTGTGGAACAATTTTCAAATGGGCTTTCAGCCTAGAGTGCTTGTATATAAAATTTCCCTCTTTTTTCTGGGGCTATAGATGCTGAAATTCACATCTTAGTTCTCTTTTTTATTCAATTTTTTGCGTAATTCATCAGTCTCTGACATCTACAGTTCGTATGAAGAATACTTAGCTTGTTCATTTTATTAATTATCTCTCCTTTATGTCCACATAAATCTGAATAACACTAATGGTTCAGTCACTCGTCTTCCATTTTTATATATGTTTTTTTATAGACCCCACACTGCTCTTGCCCCCTCCTCTCCATGTTCTGAACATACTTATTACCCTCCTCTATATATTTCTGCCTTAACCATCCATTGAAGGAAACCTTAGGCATTGCATATTCTCCCTCTTCACTGTTTTTCGCCATTCAGAACCTAACTAAAATCCAGTCTTTTTCGTTTCCTTATTCCACTCCTTGGAGTCAAATTGAGATTGAATCAATCAAATAATTATAATGCGGATATGTTGTCAGCTGATAGCTCATAGCCTGGAAGTTTGTGTGGAAGGGGAGTCAGCTAAAAGGATGCTGACACCTCCAGAATAGTGCGTAATGTAGTTTTTAATCTCCTCTTACCTTTCAATTCTTCATATTAAGTATAGTAGACAGATGTTTGATTCCTCTACCTTTGATGACCATCTAAATTGCTCTCTCAGCACTATGTTGAGCTAAGTTGAACCCGACTTCTATTATATTCTGGTGCTTTGAGATTAAATTGCCATATTTTTGGGCTCGGTCAAAGTTATATCTGTCTCAAGGCTTCTTCTTTCTTGAGCCAGCCTGAGCCCTTGGATACGCATGGTGATATTGCACCATTCATTTTTCTTACAGGGAAAGATGGAAGAGGGACTTGTACACCTGGGCCGAATAGCTACTCTGAAAGAGCCAGAGGACCCAAAGAGCAAGGCCCATTACTACGATGGATTAGTACTTCTGTCAAGGTAAAGATTCATTTTGATTCTTGATTCGTGGTTTGTATTCTTCCACTTAGTTTCCCCTAGAAAAGCAAGTTCCAAAAGACATTCTAAAATTGATTTAAGAACTGATGATTTTTTTTCCAGTGCATTAGTCAATGTTGGTCGAAAGAATGATGCAATTAAGTATCTGCAAATGGCTACTGCTTATGATGAGTCTTATAGAGAACTTCTGCAACAATGCGAAAATGAAGAGGATGATATAACTAGTGACCTTGTCAGCAGTAGGAGAGGAGATTACTGAGTTTTGTGAACGCATTTCGTTCTTTTTCCCCTTTTCTGGTTTCGTTGTTTTTTTTTCTGTGTTATTTATTTATAGCATAGTGAAAGTAATAGTCAATCTAAATTTTGTACCACCATTCTTTCCTGAAATTTTTTTGATAGGTCAATGATGTAATAAGGTTTTTGTACAATCCAGATCTTAAAGAAGATCGAGATGTCAACACTCTAAAAAATAATTTTAATAGATTAGTTATTTTTAATGTGATTCTATGTAGGATTGTTGTCTTTAATAGAATTCGTAAAATGGGTGTTGGCATGTGCATTTCGAGTTGTGGGACGGGAAAAGTTGAAATCAATGTATCCACAACTCCTCTGTAATTATTCAATTGGTCATCCATACTTCCAATGTTTGTCTAAACGTACTTAAACAGAGAGCGGAATGGTTTGAAGGCACACAATGTCCATTGTTTTATTTTATCAAATTCTATCCCCTGTTGATCTCTCTATCCTTATTTGCTATTGCTGGTTTCCTAGATCTGTGGAGAGCTGGCTTTTTCATCAATTTAGTTTATATATTGACGAATCAACCGTTACTTGATTTTTATCGAATGAAACGAAATTAGTCGAAACTTGATACTTAAAAGATTCTTAAAGAAAAGTAAAATGACTTACTTTCAGTAGAAGTGGGAGTTATTCTCTTCCAAGTATGCCTAAGGTTCATCAATTTTAGGTGTGCTTAATTTATTAGGCTGTCAGCATATACAGAATGATACATTTTATATTAGAAAATTATTTAATTCTAAACTTTCATTTAACCTGCGGATGGACTTTTATAATCATAGAAATTGTATACATAATGATACATTTTTATATCAGAAAATTATTTAATTCTAAACTTTCATTTAACCTGCGGATGTGCTCTTATAATCATAGAAATTGTATAAATATCAGGGGTCCTGGCTAGAACCACACGTGCAGGTTTCTTTGCATGTGGCTTGTCACGAGAAATTGGCCCCGCTACTTATAACATGTTTTACATCATCAGTTTCAAAACCAAACCACTTTTGTATGGGTCGAGAACAATCTTTTTTTTTTTAATTTCTTTTTTTATCAAACTATCTTTTTAAGTCAATCACACATCTTCATATCATATATAGAATAAAACCTAAGAAACATGACTTTATATAGAAATTTATTGTTTATGGAAGAATATGTTGGTGAACTTAGGAATAATTTAATAGGGCAATATGTGCGTTTAGAGAAAAAGACATAAATAGTACCTTAAGTATTGGGGTAGGTTCATTTCTATCCTTTAACTATAGCATTGGACAAAGACAGTCCTTTATGTTTCTAAAAAGTGATCAGTTTTAGTCCTAAGCCAGAAATAAGTCAAAATGCTGACGGAAAAATAAGAAAACTAACTAAAAGCTAACATTAACTAAATGTGCAGGAAACGAGGTTAAAAGTTCCTTGCTAAACAACCACACAAGAAAATAGCAACATTAATGCAGCACCAAAAATGTCATTATCAACATCTGAAGCACGGGTTACTATTATTCCAACTTCCAACAATAAAAAAAAGAACAGCAACAACATCCAGAAACACCAGCAAGACTTAAAACTAAGCAACAACATCAAAAAAGTATTAACTTTGCACATGTAACTAAATCTGAAAAGATCAAGGAGATTAAAGCAGACAACTTGCACTAAAACTGGACAACAATATCAAGAAAAATAAAAAGTTTCCAAATGATACCTACACAAATCAATAATCTGGATCAAATTTGCTGCTGAATTTGCAGCTAATAGCAGCACCTTTTCGGATTGATAGAGAATTATATTCTTCAACTCCTCTTTGTACTTGGAACGAAACAAGAGATATGAGTTTATGTTAATATTAACAAAGTAAATATCAAATGGAAAGCCAATTCAAGCTTTAACTTTTATTCCTCAGTTTTTGTATAAAAAGTGAATTGAATCTTCAATATACTTTGAATAAGCTGAAGAAAGTAACAAGATAAAAGGTATACATGAGTACGAAATTAGGGCATGTAGGTTGTACCAAACATTACAATCTTCCTTCTTTGATGTACAAAACAGAAAAAATAAAACAACCTAATAAAGAAAATGGAAGCTTCAGTCTGCATTATTCAATAAACATCATCCAGAAAAGCAATGTGAGTCTCCTGATTAACATAGTTGGTATGTAAGCAATTGACGAATGACGATACACGTCGTTTCACTAGAAGATTGGTTGTGACAAAAGCTAAGAGATTGAGTTGAGGCTTAATGGAGAGCCACTATGAAGAGCCGATATCATTCTTTAGTTCGTTTTAAGTCTGAAACATTATGTTAGTTTTCACGTTATTTGTACCATTTTCTGTTAATAAGGACCCCATTTTTAGTCTAGGACTAAAACTGACCACTTTTTAAAAATATAAAAGACTATTTTTGTCCAATACTATAGTTAAGGGTTAGAAATGAACCTATCCCAATACATAAGGTACTATTTACGTCTTTTTCTCTGTGCGTTTAGCTCTGAATTATTTTATTAGTTAGTGGGGTTTTGTGGGTGAGAGGGACTTTCTAGTCTCTTAAATAAGAAAAGGGGACAAAGTCTTTAAGAATTGGGTGAGGGGGACACTTTTAAAATTAATACTAATGACTAATATTTTAAAAGCCCCCAAGTTTTTTTATTTGAACAAAGCCCCCCACCTTCTCATCTCCCCTCCCCAGCCCCCCAGCCTCCAGTTGGACCCCCACCCCCATCACCCCTACCCCTCTGCCCATCCACCACTCCACCGCCACCCTCCATCACTCTCCACCGCCACCTTCTACCACACACCACCACCTTCTACCACCCTCCACCACTCACCGCCATCTCCTACCACCCACCACTATCTTCTACGACCCTCCACCACCAACCACCACCTTCTACCACCCTCCACCACCACCCCACCATCATCCACCACTCTAATAAAAGGATGTGTACACATCAGTTGAGATGTGTACACATATAATATATGTGCACACATATATTATATGTGTACACATATTTATTATATGTGTACACATATTAAACACATATAATAATATGTGTACACATCAGTCGAAATGTGTACACATATAATATATGTGTACACATCTCAACTGATGTGTACACATCTTTTCCAGCCGTGAAAATATTTTCAAAATTATATAAACATATAAAAAATATGTTTACACATTCGAAAATATGTGTAAAATTACTAGAATTAAAAAAAATATGAAAAAGAATGAAATGGGGACAAAGAAGAAGAAAAAGGAGAAGAACGAAAAAAATAAAATGAATACTAAGAAGAGAAGAAAATAGAGACGAAAATGAAGAAAAAAAAATAACAAGAATGGTAAAGAAATAAAATTTGAAAAGAAAGCTAGAAGAAAGAAGGAGAAGGAAGAAGAAAAAAGAGGGAGAAAGAAGAAAGAGGGAGAAAGTGTAAAATGATTTGAATAGGTGATAAAGTAAAAGTAGGTGGGAGGGAGGGAAAATGAAATGTTTGAAATTTTTTGAATTGTGGGGCTTTTTTGTAAATTTCGGAAATATTTTTCATACCCATAAGTTTTAACTATTACAATTCGGCCCTCACTTAAGTTAATTAATTTTTTGTCCCCTTTTCTTTATTTGAAACTTGAGAGGACCTATGCCTCTTTTTTCACTAGTTAGTGATCGTTTTTGTATTTATTTATTGGAGAGTATTTGCTTTTCTGGCTTTGATAATCTATGACAGGTTTTGCCCCAAAAAAACGTTTAAAAAAAAAACTACTTAAGAGGTACTGCTTTCGTTTCTTCTCCTTCAGTACACTTGGTACCTTTGTCCCTTCGAATCTCTCATTTATGGACTTGTGTAATTCCTTTGTTGAGGCTTGAATGAAGGAGCCTTCATGGGACTGAAACTGGTCGGTGGAAACAAGTGTTTCATATTTTTTGGTTTTCTTTTGCTCTATTTATGTGTATTTGCTACTGCGTCTTTATGGCATAAAAATTCTACTGTTAGATTGCTCTGCTTCTATTATTCTTCTTAATTGAGTTAAGTAATTTTAACCATAATTATTAATTTGATTAAGTGTTCCTTGTTTTGTGTTCACTTACAGATTGAGTTTTGGAGAAAAAGAAATGCTCACTGAGTAACTCTTCTCTTTTTTGAGTTCAAGATTGGTACTTTAAAGAACCCCTTTTAATTGATTGTACGTGTATAAGCATTTTAGCTTTGTTATAAGATAGCCTTATATTGAAATGCTGAGAAGGGTAAAAGAAGGTTGCTTTGTTTCGAAATTTAATTACCATCAGAAGCGTAATCTTGTCAATGTAAAGTTAAAATGGGTGAAAGATAATGTCTTGGACAGTGTAGTAGCTGGAGGTAGAGATCTAAAAGCGGGATCGATACTGGTATTCATCATTGCCAAACACTCTAGTACTGGTCTTCCCATTTACTATCTCAACGGTTGGCGTGGGCAGCTTGGACTCCCTAAGGACTTGAAACTGTCTACTTTCCTTCGTCGATATCCAAATATTTTTGAGGAGTTTGTTTGTCATGATAGTGCTGGCACTCCTGTGCCTTGGTTTACATTAACTCCTCATACCTTAGAGATTTATCATGAAGAAGTTAACGTTCTCCAGCAGTGCAGTACGGATATTGTTAATAGGCTGAGGAAGCTTTTAATGATGACGAAGGAGAGGACGCTTCCTCTTCAGACAATTGATCAGCTAAAATGGGATTTGGGCTTGCCACATGATTATGATACGTCATTGGTTATAAAACATTCGGAGCTGTTTAATTTGGTGGATCTTCCTGATGGTCGTCTTGGTCTGAAGCTTTTAGTATGGGATAAAAAATTGGCTGTTTCCCATTTGGAGGCAAATTCTGCAAGGAAAAATGGGACCTTGATATTTCCTATTGGATTCACACGGGGTTTCGGCTTAAAGAGAAAATGCATGAAATGGTTGGAGGAATGGCAAAATCTGCCTTATACTTCTCCTTATGTAGATGCCTCTCATTTGGATCCTAGGACAGATGTGTCTGAGAAGAGGATTGTTGGAGTGTTTCATGAGCTTTTGCATCTCACCTTACAAAAGAAGACAGAGAGGGAAAACGTTAGCAATCTTCGCAAGCCACTGGAATTGCCTCAGAAGTTCACAAAGGCCTTTGAGCGTCATCCTGGCATTTTCTATATTTCTAAGAAGGGTGACACGCAGACTGTCGTCCTTAGAGAGGCTTATGAACGCAATCAACTGATTGAGAAGCATCCCCTTGTTCATGTAAGGGAGAAACTTGCAAACATGATGAAGCAAGGTTTTCTAGATCGTAGTAGGGGGTTATATAAAGACACCACCGAAGGTCAACAAGCGGAGTCACTGACAAGCAGTTCTGTTGGTGAAACCTGTGGAACTAGATATTGCTCTGATGTGGACTCTGATTCTGATATGCTTTCAGAACTTGAAGTAAATTAGATAGAGAGTCTTCAAGCGTTTACAATTAAAGTTACAAGCTGAAGGCGATTGGCTGTATCATTTGAGTTTCTCAGGAACCTATGGAACAAGATATTTCTTTGGTATAGGCGCGGATTTTGATATGCTTTCAGAATATGGATCAGATTAGGCAGTGGTCCTTCAAAAATTATTGTCAAATTTATGAGCTGAGAGGTGATTGGCTGTACCACTGAAATTCTCATTTTCTCGTCTGAATTTAGGGGGAAGTTCTTCATGAATGTTGAGGAGGTTTTTTTCTTTTGCTTATGATCTGGTCCTTATATTAATTTATTCAGAACAAATCAAAGAAGACAGACATTTTAAATGAAGGAGAAAGAAAATTAACGAATACAATTGATAGATAAGGTGAGAGTGGATAATTCTCTCCACAAGCATCCTTTCACAGAGCCACTTGTCAAGTAGTGGGCTTGTCTGAGTGCAGTGTGATTCGAACTCTTTTTTTCCTCTATGGAGTATTCAGCTGGAACTTTGCAGCAATTGTCCCTGTGGTATCACTTGATTGTGATGGTAAGTGCTGTTTACCTTTAAGGAGAAGTTCTTTATCCAATATTAGTTTCTGAGCACTGGTTGAAAGCTTTGAACATATAACGAGATACTATGCTTTCTAATGTTCTTCTTTGAGAATGCTATGACGCAGTGTGTGTGATAGTTTGTCCGTGTTGTCATCAAACTATCACCATGATACTTCCTTTCTCTTTTCTGATTAATTTGGATTTTCAGGTCTCATGAATGAATCTTAGGGAAGAACTTTCATGATTTCCCCGAAACAAACATATTAAAGTTTTCAATGCTCTGGACTCAAAGTTCGCTGACTAATGTGAAATATGTTTATTATACCTTTCGCCTTCTCTGCCCCGCACATGTCTTCACTCACAGGATTTTAAATTATTCTAATTTTCCTCTAAATGATAAACAAAAAATAGTATTATTGGAAAACACACTTCAATATCAAACAAAAAGCAATTATTCAAGTTTTTAGAATATCAAGAGAACCCCTTCATTTTGGAAGTATTTTTTTGAGCAACTTGAGAACATGGAGTGAAATTGTTAAAGAGCCATCTTTATTCAATTGATTTGTATGTGTGAGAGGGTTTTCGTACATGGCTTCCTATGTTTTGTGTTCTGCTATGTAGCCTTTAGTTTCAGATTATAAACACTATATCTTCTTGTGTTACAGGTTTTGAAAAAGCTGATAAGCTTTGCCCATGCCTGTGCTCCTCCCTTTGTGACATGTCGATGCCATTCATATCCACCCATGTTTTTGCATGTTATGCCAAGGACATTTCTTGATACAGTCCAAACAGACAGTTTGTGTTTAAACTTGTTTTTTGGGTTTTCATTAGTAAAGACTCGCAATCTTGTACTTGGTTAACCTTCTGACAGCTTTCTCGACTCCTACTCCATGTCCTAGAACTCTAATCTAAACCATTCCATTTCTAGCTGTTGCCTTTTTCTTTTCAAGTGAGCGAGGTTCTCAGATAAGCATGTCTGTGCTGCAGGTAAAATCGTCACACTCCACGTTTTACCTGTGATTTTCATGATGGTGGTTCTATTTTCTCCAAGTTAGCGTTATTTGTTGTAAAATTGTACATCTGAAGAAGTGTCAACATTGCAGTTTGATGCTTTATTTCTGTTGGTTATCAGAAGTCTTATACTCTGGCGTTCGCTAAGCCAACCTTCTATAAATCTGTATCCATCAATTTTTACTTACTAGAGAGTGTGCCTTGTAGTGAAAGCAATGGTGTAAATAAGGGAAGCACCCATTTATTGGAGTTGATTCTATGTAGTTGCAATTAGGGGAGTTTTTCAAAAACTCTGAAAGACCAAACTCACCTTGTCAAGATTAATTACACGGTCAAACGCCTTATTATAAATATAAATGTAAAATTTGGTTTCCAGAAATAGAAGTAAAATATTTACAGAAAAAAAATCAAGTTCAAGTCTAATGAAAAACTTTCACAATTTCTGTTTAAACTAAATCTAAACATACAATTTTCTTGACATTGTTTTTCAAAATAAATCAAGGAAAAAAGAAATGAAAAGGAGTAAAAGCTGGCCACCAAAGTAGTTTTGCTCTTTTGGAGGCAGAGAAAGTAGAACAAAACGTGGTTAGGGAGATTCAAATAGCTGGTTCCAATTTGTTTGGAATTGAGACGTAAGTATTTGATATTGTTGGAGGTAGATTTAAATAGCTGGTTTCGATTTATTTGAAATTGAGACATATTTACTATTGTTGGAGATAGAAAATAGAAAATAGGAAAATGCTCTTGAACCAAATAACCACCTCTTGTTTATTTATTGGTACGGTAATTTTAGCTGGATTTACCCAAGACTAGAGGCAATCAAAAATAGCAGCTGCGGATACTCTTATTATAGAGGAAAAAAAAAAAAAGAGTACGAATTTATAAATATAAATATTTAAAAACAATGAGGTACAAGAAATAATATCCAAAACAGCAAGAACCATAATGAAAGTACAAAAAAATCATTTTGGCATCAGAAACATGAAGCAGTAGTAGTGGTGCCACCAAGATCTCACTCTCCTTCACCAAAAACCACCACTACATATTTAATTAAATCTTCCATAGATTCTCCATTTCTAAATCCAATAAACCCTTTTAAATCTTTCCACCAAATTCAATAATATCCATTCACCATTTCCTTTTTTTTTTTCAAATGTCAGCCACTAATAAACCACCTTCCCGTGCCTTCTCATTATTTAACATCGTCGGTGGTGGTGGTGGTGGTGGTGGTGGTGGTGGCGGTGGCAGAAAATCCAATGCCACCACGGATCTACCACAACCGGAGCTGAAGCTAGAACCGGATAGACATGTGTATAGACCGGGTGATCCGGTTACCATTACTATTGAAATCAAGAACCCAACTAAATCTTGTTCTTTGCTTATTGAAAAACTAAGTTTTGAAATGAAAGGGATCGAAAAATTGGATACTCAATGGTTTTCTACTCTTAAACCTTCTCCTGATTCTAAGCAACGCAGAGGTTAATTCTCCTAATCCCCCTTTACTTATTTGTTACTCAAAATCCCATTTTTGTTATCTTAAATGTGGGGACGGATATAGTTACTCGGTACCTGTGCTGGTAGGAGGTAGCAGATACTCGTGGAATTAGTTGAGGTGCGTGTAAGCTGGTCTGGACTCCACAGTTATCAAGAAAGAAATGTGGGATGCTTATTAAGGGAAGAGTTGAAAAAATATAATTGTTTTGACTCTATGCCAGTGTATACGTATTAGTGAAGTAGTAGTTAAAAAGTTATTTTTTGCGGATTAAAGGGAGTATGAATTTTTGCAACATGTTTATTACTAAAGATATACCAATGTACTTGTATCTTGTTATGCTTTTATTTTCATTTATGTGATTCTTTGTGCTGTTATGTTTTCACTCCTCCAGGTGAGTATGTCTTTATGGATAATGTGACTCCTGCATTAATTTCAAATCAGATTGTCTCTGCCGGTAGCTCCAGGAAATGTAAGTTTTACGTCTAGCTTTAAATTATCCTCCTGCTTCATGCTCATTCCTAACAAGTATATATAGTGATACTTATTTAGCTATGTGTTATTTCTGTTGATTCATGTGAGATGTTGGAATGGACCATGAGACCTTGAAAAGACGGTTAACTTTGAAAAAATAAAGGCGTAAATAAGTTGTAATAACCACACATCCTAGCTAACAGAGTTGAAATGGACCATGGAAGGCCAGCGTTTTAAGTCCTACTAGAGACTACTGCTAGGTATATTTTTTCCTGTCTGTCCAAGTCTTGGCGGACATTAGTACTTAATACCTATGCTACTGGGAGGTAGTAGGTATGTGGTGGATTAGTCAAGGTACGTGCGAGTTCTGAGAAGGATATAAAGTGGAAAGATGAGTTAGAGAAAATACCAAGACATTCCTAGAAGTTTCTTGCCATTTGTACAAAGTAACCAAACTTGGTTGAATAACTTAGGATTTACATGGTGTTAGATACCGGCCCTGGTGGTTAGGTTCTTTCCTGCACTTTTGGCATGCAAAATTACGTTTTAACACCGGCCCTGCTAGTTAGGTTCTTCAATCAGTATATAGATGCACAGGTTGAACTTGTATTGCACAAAAGGAGAACTGATGGAGGATAGCTCATGCCTCATTTTCTAGGAGCTATGTTATGCAGATCCTCCGAAAATACTTCCGGGTGCATGTCGGATCCTTAAGTAGTGCATTTTTGGAGGATCCAACGCGGGTGCGGCGGCATTTTGGAGGATCCAAGCAACTTAGTCTAGGAGTAATAGCTTGTTTATAGTTAAAATCTATATGCTTGCAGCTGGTATGTATGCTCATCCATTATTTATTTTATTTAAGTGATCTGAAGATTATATTCATTTATGGGACGGACCCCTAGCTAAGTGTTCCAACATTACAAATTCTCTGAAAAGTACTACTGTTAAGATACTTTGTTTGTTTTGACATGGATAAAGGAAAGATTTATTTTTATTCTGCAGTTATGGTGCGAACGATTCTACCAAGCACCATACCACCATCATACAGAGGTGCAACCATTCGTTACCTTTACTATGTGAGAAGTATTTTATCTGGACAATACTTGATAATGGAAAATGGTCACTTCCGTGAAGAATCTATACGAGATCTTCCTGAGCTGGTTAGTGCCTTGTTGTTCTGTTCATCATCCATTAGCCTTATCATCCTTGTGTGGTTAGATACATATTTTGTCAGCTTTCAAGAGCATTATCCTTCGTGATTTGTCCCATGCTCTTTTAATTGCATATCTGAGTTTCCTGCGTCTTTCTTATAATCATCCTGACTTTTCCAGAGGGCTATGTGGTCCTGCACTTTACGGTTTTACCAATTCTCACGTTTCTGATAGCCATACTATTCTATTAGTCAGTAGCTTACCAATTTGAATGCAACTATATTAATGCTTTTATTGAGTGGGCATTGTGTTGTTTCAGTCTCTTATGTTTCATCTGTATGCAAATCGATGACTAGAAAATTCTTGTACGTTTGTGATCAAGAAAAGGAAAACCACTGTACATCTGATATAAAAATAAGATGTTATGATTTAATACAAAAATTGACATCTTACGATGTACCCCTTGACAAAACAAAATAGAGAGAAGCACTACAACTCCATCTTTTCTCTGATTTTTTTTTCATCCCTCTGAATAAATTATTACTTTATCAAATTAAATCGCCCTCTTGCTGAAGATGCAAAGGCTTGAACTTTAGTATCAATTCAGATGTATAATAAATGTGCAGAAGTTCTTTTCCTACTTTTGGGTTCTAATTTCGAATCTCAACTCATGCAGGAAACGAGAGTACCACTGCAAATATGGGTAACACAGAAGAGTAATGGCCTGAAAAGTGAAGAAGGCCGCAGTAGTGGTAATCTTTTATTCTATTAAACTGTAAAACTCATATCCTCTCTTCTCTGGTTCATGAGTTGGCTGTTGAATTTTGTATCAAAGGTATTCAGTCTATATCCTGGTGAGGTCATTGTTTCGTTGCAAGATACCTTCAATAACACGGGAATTCTGGGGGGTGGTGGCAAAGATAGTGACAAAAAGCCAAAGTGGGGACATTGGCTCCTCAAAGGAGCCACGGTATACCCTTACATTCTTCCATTCATGGTTACCACATTATGTTGAAGTTGGAAATACCTACGAGCCTCTTCCTTCAACAAAAGTCACGGTTTCACTTGTCCTATTATATGATTATTTTTCTGAAATCTGTTCATCTGGCAGAACTTTCTTTTTGTATGACCTGGCTAATCTATTCCTACAGTGATGACCAGTCAAATGCTGTATGAATATAATTACTTTGTTTTACCTAATATGATATGCTGAACTAATCGCTTCTAAATGGCCATGTAATGTTTTTTTTGTTCTTCTCTTTTTCTTGGCTTCTCAGCTCTTAAAATTCCACCTGAATTTTATTTTAGAAATACCTTTTTTCTACTTTAGCAGGGATTGTATCAGTAGCATGATCATAGGGTGCCTTTTTATTTAACAGGGATTGTACCTGCTTCAAGTCTCCTTTTGGATGTTTACTGGAAAGAGATGGATGCAGATTCTGACTGGGTAACTTTTCTGTTGCCAGTTATACTTTTTATTCAGTATGCTTTTCGTGATGAGTACCTGAATTTGAAAGAAATAAATGATGATGTATTTTATAAAAGATGATATTCCAACCACAATGTGGTACCTTAAGAAATTAAAAGATGATATTCCAGGGAATAGTAATAAACAACTAGGACTAAATCCCAGATTGCTTCCAGGGAATAGAGGACCTGAATATCTTTCATTCTTTTTTCTTTCTTCTCCTACATTCTAATACGACTGCTAAACTGGATGTCTCCAACACTATATCTTAGGCACATTTTCGCGTTCACTGTAATTGTTAATCTCTCCCCTCTCTGCTCTCCGTGTCACTCCCTATATGAAGGTATGCAGTGTGTTTAGTACTCTTTGCTTCTTTTTTTTTTTTTGGGTGGGGGTGGGTGGGAGGACTGAGAGTTGTGATGTTTCGAGAAATTCCAAATGTCCAAGTCACTTTTAATGGCGAAGACAATCATATAGCAAGAACATTGGTTCTATCTTTGTAAGGCCATGAGGCAAGTGGTGAAGTAAATGATTTCCAAATTAAGCTAGATGAAATAAATCAACAGATGGAGTTCTCCAGTCCCTTTATTTGATTTTTCTTTTCTGATTTTTTGCATGTCTAAACGTCAGATCATTGTCTGGACAAAGAAATGAAAGAATGGATCCGTTATGTTTGAGCAAGGTCTGACATGAGATGTAAGAATATGAAATGAACTTGAGGCTTTTAATTTCCTAGGCACTTTGACATCTCAATATCCTGTATGTTGGACATAGACAGGAAGAATGGACGATCCACAATGAGAGAGAGAGAGAGAGAGAGAGGGAGGGAGGGAGGGAGGGAGGGAGGGAGGGGGAGGGGGAGGGAGGGAGGGAGAGAGAGAGAGGTCTATCTATTCCTACTTTTTGTCATCTATTCCTACTTTTTGTCTATTTCCCTCTGTGAATTTTATTGGATTATGCCAGTGCAGCACTTTTAGTTAGTACCTTATTGTAAAATAGATGACGAGAGACGTGATATTTTGTGTCTACAGGCTAAAATAAATGAAACTTTTGATGGCGTGGAGGAAGGATATGATAGTTCAAGGGATGAAGTCTCATCTGTTTCCTCCTATAATCCTATGAAAGATAATATGCACAGAACATTTGGAAGTTCATTATCCTTGCAGTCTTCCTTGGCAAGGACTTCAAGCAAAGATCTTCCATATCTTGATGGACGGCCAAGCATATCTTCACAACTGGCACTACCACAGATAGCTGTGGCTGATGTCTTGTATGATTCTAATGGGGGTAAGACGACAGGCGCATAGCTACATATATATGAACGCTGTTTACAGCTGAAGTAGTTTCGGAGAATAGTACTAGTCTCAGAAAACTTATGTTTGTTTTCACGGTTTGATAGGTTAATGTCCTGAATTAAACAGCTTCGTTTCTATCCTTTTTTTTTTTCAAATGAAATTGTTACAATGCCTCTTAAACAAGCTGACAGTTTATTTTATTCTTCCAGCAGATGGTTTGTCCCCCAACAAGTCGTCTTCTGTCAGCTCTCCAAGTCAACAGCTGAAAAGCACCAAATCCTTTTCCAAATATGATGATTCAACGGTACCTTCTGTCTCAGGCGGGGGTGAATCTGGAGCATGTAAATCAAGCTTGCGCTCGATTTTGTTTATCTTATTTGTATTTGTTTTCTCCATATACTCTATAAGTGGTAAATTGACAATAATCGGTCGCCAACATTTTCTGCAGCAGAAGGGTTTATTCGAGGGAGATCTTACAACATTAGACTGGATGACCAAGTGCTTCTAAGATTTTCTCCAAAAAATTCTGAGTCAACGTATTACTTCAGTGATATGGTAATTGTGTTATCAGTGTGTTGGTTCCCCCACATTACTGTTATTACCTTTACTTCTGCTACAGCCTGGTTGGAACCTTAGACCTTAACTTTATCTTTGGCAACAGATAGGTGGAACCTTGACCTTCTTTCACGAAGAGGGTTCTAGAAGATGCCTTGAGGTAGTCTTATATCATAAAGAACATGTCTGTAATAAGCCTATTCATGTGGTTGATTGTTAGTTTATGCCTTCTGGAGTTCATTTGTTGTTTTGTTGCCTTTTAAGCTTTCAATAACACTGGAGATGACAGAGACTATAAGCCGACGCTTTGTCCATCCTTCACGGAGACATGCTCCTTCTATTACTAAGGTATTCTTTAAGGTGTCTCTAGTATTATACCTGTTGATGATTCTTTACGAGTCTTTGCATTTGACAAAGCAACAGTGTTTTTGACTGATTTATTTAGAAAAAGATAAACACTTGAGCCTCTTCATTTGGTGATTATTCACCTAGGCATTTTGAATCATGCAGGTTCATAGTGATCATCACGAGGTGGTTGCTGATTTAATTCAAACAAGCTTTCTGTTTTCTGTTCCGATGGATGGTCCTATGTCTTTTTCCACTCACTATGTCACTGTACAATGGGCTCTCCGATTTGAATTCTTTACCACTCCCAAGAATGTTGACTGGTCAAGGTATGATTACTTTTTCATGTAGCTGGAATTGTTAGCTGGATTAATAACAGTCATAATTTATTGATTCAACAACATACCCAGTATTATTCCACAAGTGAGGTATGCGGAGGGTGAGATGTACATATACCTTACCCTCACTAAGGTGAGGGGTTGTTTTCGATAGACCCTGACTAAAGAACAACAATTTAGGAAACATGCTTGACGGAAACAAGATTCTCAAAGTAGGGATAAGAATAAAAACTAAAGGGTACTAAATGTAAACAAAAAACACAAATAGCAAAAAAGACAAGAAACAAGCAAGAAATCGTATTTACAGAAATAACACTGCTGCTAATATGGCAAAAATCGCACTACTACCTAACCTTCGACACTTATCCTCGACCTCTATGTTTTCCTATCTAGAGTCATGTTCTCGGTGATCTGGGGATGGGTTATATCCTGTCTAATCACCTCGCCCCAATTTTTTTCGGTCCATCTCTACCTTTACGTAGACCCAACACTGACAACCTCTAGCACCTCCTTACCGGAGCTTCTGTGCTCCTCCTCTTCACATGCCCGTACCATCTCAGTCTCGATTCTCGCATCTTGTCAACCATTGAGGCCACTCCCACTTTGTCATGTCATTCCTAGTTTTATCCATCCTAATTAGCCCACACATCCATCTAAGCATTCTCGTCTCTGTTACGCTCACCTTCCGAATGTGTGTGCTATTAACTGGCCAACACTCCGCCCGATATAGCATAGCTAGTCTAACGACCACTCTGTAGAACTCACTCTATAGAACTTAATCAATAATCATAATTTATTGATTAAAGTCATAATTTTTTTTTGATAATTTACGGGTAAAAAAATGTCATAATTTATTGATTAAAGGCATCAGAGTTTTCTTTGAAAGGATGCTGAAAAGACTAAAACACATAACAGAAAAAGGTATAATACGAAAGGAGCTTGCGGTTAAAAAAGATGAAAAAGATAAGAACAATCAGAAGGGTCTAGAAGTACATCAGCTCTTCAAACTTAAATGGAGTCTTATTTCCCAAAAAAAAATGAAGGTGGTTGAGAAAATTTTTAGCGACTTTTTGCACAAGATTCTTCTGATCCACGTAGGAAGTGCAAGCTATTGAACAGAATTGCAGACCGCTAGTGTTGTACTACTGATCTGCATTTCAGTCCAGGGAAATAATGAAAGAGGATAAAGGCTCAACTGTGCAAGGCATAATCCATCGGAATAAACACATGCCAATTTCGCCAGGAAACTCACATGGAGAAGATTTTCGTCCATCTTCCTTCAAACGTTTGTAGCACTGACCTGCCAATCTTGCACCTATTTAAATTTCTCTTAATATCATATGGGGTAATTCTTCATGAACCACTTTGCTAATCAAAAGATGACCATTATGGGGGTCTCTGTCTTTCTCCACTTTGCTAATGAAAAGATGACCATGATGGGGGTCTCTGTCTTTCTCATGGGTCTTAAGTTAAAAACCTTTAACAGTAAATATTGTCACTAATCACCATCATTATCTAAATCTAGCTGTTGGTACCACTTCTATCGAAGTGGATTAGCAGAGACTGCTTGAGATTCTACCTGATTAAATTCCAGTCTCTATCAAAGTGGGCGCTCTCTTGACAGTTGACACGAGTATATCTGGTGAATCATGGTCTCATGGAAGGTTGAAGCATGTGCATGGTTTGCTTCACTTCAATATTGTTGAGTCAATTGTAAGAAAATACGGTAATAAAAGGACTTTTTTTGGGAGATAAGTGTGGTGTCCAAACCAGTTTGTGCGCAATTCCAGTATTCTATCTGACACCTACTACCTTCCACCAGCACATGTATCGGGTAGCTCTGCCCACCAAGGCTTTGGCATAGGGGAAGAAAGGAATCACTTGGTGTCTTTTTTCCTCTCTGGGTTCTAATCTCTGCAGTTTCGTACACATTTTATTTACCACTAAACCACACCCTTGAATGCGTATTGAAAGGAACTTAGGTCAAATGAAATGCACCATAGTTGTAATCTTGATGCCTTCTCTCCCCTCAATCATTCACAAATAGCTGATTTATCCATGCAATGTCTATCTGGTTCCTGTTCATAGATTTTTGTTTAGTATGTTCTTCCTATCTGAAAGTACTCCATGTCTGATGTATCAGATATGAGCATCCTCTTTTGGTAGAGGGTAGAGAGAAATGTGAGTGGGTACTTCCAATAACTGTGCATGCACCTCCAGGAGGAGCTGCTGCAGCTCAGACGCGAAATGACAGGTCATTCTCTTTGGAACCCCTATGGGTCCATACATAAAAGGTATCCTACTAACTTTCTACTCTAGCTGTTTTAACTTCTGATTGATATGTACCTTGTGAGATGTACCGTTGTTTGTTTGGTTTTTCTTTTGCTTTCTCTCATTTATGCATCCACCTGTATCCAGAAAAAAGAAAAAGTTCTAGGTGTTTCACTATTTTATCATACTTATCAGAAATACTATCATAAGTTCTAGATGTTTCACTATTTTAAGATAAACTAGTGTCATACTTATCAGAAATACTATCATACTTATTAAAAAAAAAAATAAAGATAAAATTTAGTCATAGTTTCCTTTATCAAATTTATTTGCAGTTGCATATAACCATTAAGCTGATTGCTGAATGCCATTTAGGGGAACTTGGTATAGTTTCGCTAAAATTTGAGAAAAGCAACACTGAACTCCTCTATATTTGCTTAACTGATCAATTGAATTGATCATTTTTTTGAGTCTGCCTCCACACTTTACCAGAAGCACTCGTGGTCCTAATCTTGTTACAGAAAGAAAGTACTACTATGTTCTATTATATCTGTATCTAAAAGATGTGGGATTCACTTGATTAAATTTCGACATTTTTTTGGCTCATCTCTTCTGCAATCAATGTTATAATCCTTTCGAGTCTTGTAGGTATACACATTACTAGAAGTTGAAATGCATGCTCCAGAACTGTTGAAAGTTATCGCTTTACTGAGGGAGCTACAAAGCAACCCGTGGAGCTCGCCTGCTAGAAAGATTGAGCAGTGACTGTGATTCAGTATTATTGTATTTTAGTCATCAGTAGATATTTCCCTCTTCCAATCTTTGGTGTTTGGTCTTGTTTTCCTTTATATCATTCTTTTCATTTGATTAGAGATATACTTTGCATTTTTGGTTTTCTAATGATCATATTCTTAGAGAATATATTTTTTCGGGAACCATTACGTTGAATCATCATTGTGTATATGATTAGAAATGTCCAGTGAGGAATGAGAAATGTTGGAAATACCACGACAAATTGATATGACAAACAGTATAGTTGAATTCCTCATTTATGGATTAGCATCTGATGTTTGGATGCTTTATGTAACTTCCACAGCACCACACAGCCTAAAAGTTAGATATCTGAAGTTGTGCAGAAAAATGAGTTGTAGTAATTTAAGATGGCTATTTCATTATCTCCCTAGTGCAGGCACTTAATGACCTGAACTAGAATTATTAAGCCTTTCAATTAAAAAATAACCTTCTGGAAAACAAAAAAGAACTTGCTGAAAATCATTTTGACCACAAATATTAACTAATTTCGCTCATATACTACTTGAAACAATGACCAACAATCAACTCTACCATGCATGGTGTATCAAAGGTAAAGGTCAAAATTCACTTTAATTCCAAGAATAACCTACAATTTCCATTGATGGTTTGCTCCAGTTACTTGCAAATGATACTGTTTTTCTTTTCCGATCACTTTTGTTGGTACAAAACAATTAAAATACAAACTCAATAATCTCCGAGCGGAAAGCAAAAACAAAACAGTTTGTTTTCTAGGCTGGCCGTTAATACTAGCATAAATGGGACGCATCTTTTTTTTAGTATTTTTGTATGTTTGAACTCATCCGTCCCATTTTAGTTGTGGTAGGGAGTAGAACGAGTGACTAGCCTCATGCACAAGTCAACCGAGAAACATTAGAAATTAAGCAACACCAATCTTTGTACATATAATGTGAATTTAGTTATCAATAACGTGTGTATTTAATTCTCACAATTAGCAAAATGTCTAGTCCCAAAATCACAAGGCAGAATACATGTTTTACCCACTGATCTTTGACTCAAATCCCGCTGACACACTTATTCTTTACGGGCGACCTTTGACACACTAAAGTTTTAAAAAGTGTAACTATTACACACTAATTTGATCAAACCTCATTAAATAAAAAACAGTGTAAACACGCGCCCCACCAATACCCGACCCGATATTTTTTTAACGTTTTAAATCCCTACCCAATTAATAAACCGACCCGACCCGTTATTTTAACTTACCCCTAATTAAACTTACACCCAATTTATCTTCCACCCACATAAAACAAACCCGAATAAAATCAAAAAATCAAGAACCCTAAAATTCACTTGTGGCGATTCACACGAAGGAGGAAACTTTCAATGTAGCAATGATAAGAATTCACAAAATTTTCCATTCTTTTTTAAACCCTAAAGTTAGAAATTTAGTGCACAATTATTAGATATAAGTGTTCAAAAGAGAAAAGGAAAACATATAAAGGAAAATGTAGCAAAATTTGGACAAGAATTTTGCAAAAGCTCAAATTTTGGTAATGTAAATGTGTAAAATCGAGTTTGGTTTGATTTGGGGAAGAAGAAGACCCAATTTATTAAAAATTGGGAAAAAATCGTTAAATTAAAGTATTTGGACCGTTAAATATAGTTGAGGTGAGATTTTATGAAGGGTTCACGCGTTTACGCCTGTTGTTGCACACTCTCGTGACTCTGGGTCAAATTAGTGTGTAAGAGTTACACTTTTTAAAACTTTAGTGTGTCAAAAATCGCCCGTGAAGATTAAGTGTGTCAGCGGAATTTGAGTCAAAGATCAGTGGGTAAAACATGTATTCTGCCAAATCACAAAACCATCCAGTTAAGAGAATATTAAAAAGACATTTACAAGAACTTGTATCAATAAGAGCTACAATAAACAAGCTGACTCAACTATCACGATTCAAATCGCAAGATTAGACCAAACTACCAAATCAAATAGTCAGAATCTTTTTTAAAGTATTGTATTGACCATAGATCTGCTGACCTGTTTCAACGTTTGCCATGTAAACCCATCATGTATTTCTCCTTCTATTCGTACATCAATTGCTAATTACTACTACTACTAATATATTTATTCAATTCCCATTTTAAAACCAAAAATCAGATCAGTGTTCACCAATCCAATAAAAGATTTCGCAAAAACTTTACAATCTTGGAAGTGAACCATTGAAGCTTCAAGAATCACTTTTTCAGGTCAATATTTTATAATTCTCCTGTAAAGATGTAAAATTTTCATGTTGGTATTTATCAAATCTCAGTTTTATAATCTTATTCAATATCTTTGGCCATTCTTTTTGTCTTTATTGTGGTTTCTGAAGATTTTTTATGTACAAATCTAGGTGCAAAGTTGTGATCTTTTACAATTGTTTGAGAAATTATGAGTGCTATCTGAATTATTATTTCATGAAATTAGCTCTGAAAGAACTAAGTAGGAATTTAGTGATTGGATTTATGGGTGTAACTTATATTTGTCATTCAGATTTCCATTTTATAGTTTTTATTTATGATGAAGTGAGATTTTAAAGAGTTCTGTTCAACTCTTTTAGAAATTAGTTGCTCTTTTGGTTTCTTGATTCCAGTCCTTCTAAGAACCTATGCTATTTCCTGATGCATAATTTGTCAAGTATGACAAAGTACCGATAGTTATGTGATAGAACTGAAATAAACAAATTTCTACTTTTCCATGTGGTTTCAGTTAGCAGCTGTGTCCCGTGACAATAGATAATGGATACGACTATATCAGTTCTTACGAATGTGCTGAAAGATGCATCTGATTGGGTAACATATATATCCGAGGCTCCATTTGCAAGAGCTGTGGTGTTTGGAGTTAACATTGGAGGTATTTTCCATATCCATGAAAGAGCTGTTGCTGTTAATATAGATGAACTCTGAGAAGACATACTCTTGATCCTGCAGGGCATCTATTTGTGGAGGGTCTTCTCCTGGTGGTCATCCTTTTCCTACTATCTCAAAAAAGTTATAAACCACCTAAAAGACCATTGACAAAGAAGGTTTGTCGGAATCTTCCCTTGCACATCTAAGTTATCCCTTATGTCCTTGAGGCATTCCACTGTTTCTATGTTTGTTTCTTGTTTTATTTCTGTTTCTCCATTTCTTTATCACTGTCTTTGGTTTCTCATTCAATCCATACAAAAACTTAAAATAAAGCGCCTCCATGGTTATGTTTTAATTGTATCTCGTCCTAGTTAATTGATCTTGCTGTTTCCAATATGATATACTTAAAAAGGAAAAGAGAGTAAGAGGGGCATTATTCTATTATAGCACATTCCCATCTTCCAGTTTGATTTGTGTAGCTAAATGTTTATGTGATTGGAAAGAGATCAAGGTGGTTATTCCAAATTTGATGACCAGAACTTTTCAAAAAATTTCCTCACTTTTTGCCCGTTAATGAAAGATATATAGACGTGTTGGCTCTATCATTGTTTAAGTTTTTGTCTTCTTTTTGAAGTTGCAAAAGTCCCTGGTGTAGGCCACAAACGATAATTAAAAAGCAGTGACTTAAAAGTTGTTACATTTTGGAATAATAGACTGCATATCTTTTCAAAAGCTGTTGTTCTTCCTCTCTCTCAAAGTAGAACTCCTCTAACTTGAAGATTTTCAACTCTTCTTTCTCTAGTATTTTTCTGATTCATCCTACGCCCTAAACTGCAAGGTCCTAAATGCACCTTGAATTTGAAAATTAAAGAGCGGAAACGTTCTATTTTGTTTTACAAGTCTTTATCTTGATCTCTGTATAGTGGTTGGTGCCATATTGGTGCTATTATTTCCCTACTTTTGGCATTCTTAGCTAGGAGGTAGGATTCCTAAATACAAGTTACAAGTGTAGAAACTTTTCTTCGGCATCGTCTACATTTCTATTAATGCTGGGTCCGTCCATACTTTATGCATTCGAGAAGGGAGTGAGATATAGATATCTAATAGCTTCAGTTGTTAAAATCAGAAATAATGATACTATTATTAGCTTGTCAACATTACTTTGTAAGTGGTTGAAATGCTGTCTATGTTCTGTACAGCGTGCTGCTTGAATACATTCAAGCTGATGAATGTGTGCTCTTATTTTTAGGAAATAGATGAGCTTTGTGATGAATGGGTCCCAGAACCTCTTATTCCCACCATTACAGATGAGATGAAATGGGAGCCTCCAGTACTTGAAAGGTGGAAACACTCTTTTTTTACATTTGTAATACAAAATCATATACCTCTTGTTAGATTTAATTGAGGCGAGTCACTATTCTTCTCATCATTTGTCTAAATATGTTTTGTTACCACTGTAAGATTCTGTTCTAACTTGAGGTGTCACTTAAGCCCTGAAGCTAATTGCACCACCGTTGGGTACAGTCGTGGACTCTGATCTTAAGAAGGATAGCACTAACAATAACCAATTAACCATAGCTGGCACATTGGTATTATTCATTGTCAATGAAATATTATTAATAAATATGTTAATGATTAAGAATATGGATAATTAATTTAGTGACAAGGGAGGGACAGCCTGGTGGGAAAGACCCTCCCCTATAACCATAAGTTTAGTTGTTTGAGTCACCAAGGGGCAAAGTGGGAAAAAGGCCACTATTGGGCTCTTTAATAGGGGGTTTGGGGGGTTGGAGCTTACCATATCAAAAAGAATTACAAGTTTTGTATAAGAAGGATACACTTAAATTTCATCTTTGAATCTGAGTCACAAACTTAAAATGATTTTTTAATTTACTTGAAACATTTCACATGGAGCATTAATTAAAGGAAAGTGAAGTGAAGAGATTGAAAAGTAAAGAGCAAAGCCTCTTGTTTTTATATTTTAAAAAGAATCTAGATTATCACTCCAGTATGTCAACTTTCATCCCATAAATTCTGGATGTAAATTTATCAAGCTGGGATCAGAAAATCAGGTAAACTAGCTCTATTGTTAAATTCATATCAAAGAAGTTTTGAAGTAGTAGTTAGTTTATGAACACTTAAATGCTGTCATAAGGGTCGACAGAAAATAAGACTTCATACAGACAAAAATATTTAGAGAAGATAAAAAAAAATTATAAAAAGAAAACAAGTATCTCTAGGAGGAAGTTTAAAGTTAGCAAGGACGACTGAATCGTGGTACCTATTATCTAGGGCCACGCCCATCCTTTGCGTCACCTGCAAGAAACGAGCCAAAAAGTATGGAAGCTCATACTAATGGTGCCAACAGTGTAGCTGGCTTTGACGAAACTCCCATACTTTTACGGTAGTAGTTTCTATTTACTTGAGTTCTCTCATTTGTCTAATAGCTTACATGTTTTATTAATGCAGTGCTGCTGGGCCTCATACAACTGTTAATGGCAAGGAAGTAGTAAATTTTACTTCAGCAAATTACCTCGGATTATTAGGAAATGAAAAGTTACTTGTAAGAAACCCTTCTCTCGAATTTTTTTGGATTGTCAATCTATAATTTGGTGCTAACTGTCAAGTGGATCATTACGTATCATATATCAGGAGACATGCACCAAGGCATTGGAGAAATATGGTGTAGGTTCTTGTGGTCCTCGTGGATTCTATGGAACAATTGGTATAAATTGATACTCATAGTTAGCGAGTTGCTCAGTTTTCCTCTGCTGTATTTACCAACCTTCCTCTTTCTCTTCTGGAAGTCCCAACCTCGTTATTATTTATTTCATGCAGATGTTCACCTCGATTGTGAGGCCAGAATAGCTAAGTTTCTTGGAACTCCTGATTCTATACTCTATTCTTATGGACTTTCTACCATGTTCAGTGCAATTCCAGCATTTGCCAAGAAGGGAGATGTCATTGTTGCGTAAGTTATTCATTCTTTACACGTTAATCGTTGGTACTACTTTTTTAAAGTGAACCTGGCTATAGAGAGCTATTTTCTGAGTGGATATGTATACATGATGAAGTTTCTTTTCTGGGATGGGATGAAGGATTTATGAAGGATGCATAATTAAAAAAGAATTCTTTGATTATGGAAATTCTTTAAAGTAAAATTTTGTTTTTCTGTTAAATACCATTTTTGTTATTTGTGTTATTTCCTCCCTCCACCTGAAAATTGCCCTTTCTTGAGATTGATTAAACCCTTCAAATGGTCAATTGTTATGTGCCAATTGTCCCTCATCAGTGAAAAAGAGGTTTATAGGCTGAATGAGCTCTTCCACAAATCAAAATATATTGTTCTAAGTTTTGGTTGAGAGAAAGATTTTGGACTCTTGCAAATTTGCTCCTCATACTCTGGACAATTCAATATAAAGTGTTCCAAGGTGAAGTCTTTTATACATCCTTATGAAAGAAGAAAAAGTGTTATACCCACAAATAGTTGTTGCCCCAGAAATTTTTTAGTTGTAAATGGCTGTTTTAAACACATTAAATTGTCTATATCTCATTTTCAACCATGTCTTTTTCTTGCATAGGGATGAAGGTGTCCATTGGGGAATACAAAATGGACTTCAGCTCTCTAGAAGTACAATCGTATACTTCAAGCACAATGATATGGAGTCCTTGAGAAATACATTGGAGAAAGTTACTCAAGAAAACAAGCGAGCTAAAAAGCTGAGGCGGTATATTGTTGTTGAAGCAGTCTATCAGGTATCTACTGGTTTACTAACAAGGTTTTCATTTAATTGTTAAAGCTATATAGCACACATGGTCCATGTTCACCTCTTCTGGTGATGAAGGAAGATTTCATGAGATAGCAATTGAAGAATTAGAGTGACTGAGTTTTAGGCCTGCCAAGAAATAAGTTCCACCCAGTTTAGGCTTGCAGAGGGACTTAAAATTTCTCTGGGATTAAAGATGTAAGCAAGGTTGATAACTGTGTATTGCACTTAGATCTTATGCTAGGGCCTTGGTGGCTTGTTATGAACTAGAATGTTTTTAAACCTGCGATTGGGTTTTGGTTTTATTTTCCATTTCAGGAGATTCGTGTATAGGAGCATGGGCTAAATTTATCTCTTCAATTTAATGCACACTCCCTGTACCCCCATACTTTTGCCCTCCTTACTTTAAGGGGAGGGGGGAGAGTTGGTTTGGTTTCTGTTTAGGATAAGGTTACATTTGTCTAATGAGAAAATGAGGGACTAAGAAAAAGACAAAATACAGTTTCACTAAGAAGATTTATATCTTAACGTTAATATTCAAGCACCCAGTTTCACTAAGAAGATTATTCTTTAATTTCATGTGTTTATAAAACTTTTAGAATTCCGGCCAAATCGCTCCACTGGATGAAATCATCAAGCTGAAGGAAAAATACAGATTCCGAGTATTGCTGGATGAAAGCAATTCCTTGGGTGTGCTTGGCAGTTCTGGTAAAGGTCTAACAGAACACTACAATGTTCAGGTATATTATTGATAGCCATCTCATATTAGCATTGATTGTTCTTGTGGTTATCCTTAATCAGGTTGTTGCTTTTGCAGGTTGACAAAATAGATATCATTACTGCTGCCATGGGTCATGCATTGGCCACAGAAGGAGGATTTTGCACCGGGAGTACAAGAGTCATTGAACACCAGGTATTAAGATGTGATTGGTTGCCACAACTATAGTCACTTTCCTTTTCTCAGAAAGAAACCATATACACGTTTGCTAGCTCCTATTGACTTTCTTCCCAGCTATGCCTTCTTGACGACTTTTCTGTGTTTGGCAGCGACTCAGCAGTTCTGGTTATGTCTTTTCTGCTTCTTTGCCTCCATATCTAGCCAGTGCTGCTATCAAAGCTTTTGATATCCTGGAAGAAAATCCCGAACTTATCAAAAAATTGAGGGAAAACATTAAGATTCTGTTTAAAGGTCTTTACTCCTATATCAATTACTCTTTTTTTCTTTTCTTTTTTTCTCCTTTTATGGATATCCAAGCCCATATATGGTTGTGAATAGATATGCTTATCACGTGGTGGCGTTTCAGGTCTATCAGGTATTAAAGGACTAGAAATAGTGAGTGATCCGCTTTCTCCCATAGTTTTTCTAAGACTAAAGAGGTCGACTGGTTCTTCAGTGAGTGACCTAAAACTGCTCGAAGATATCGCAGATCGAGTAAGTCTTAGTCTGTGTTCTACTTTCAAGTATCTATAATTTTTTTCTTGCTGGAGTCTCATGGACATCCTAATCAATGACCTTCGACTACCCAAAATATTTTCATTGCAGGTCTTGAAGGAAGATTCTGTTTTTCTTGTCACTTCAAAGAGATCAACGCTTGATAAATGTAAATTGCCAATTGGGCTTCGATTGTTTGTCTCAGCAGGACATTCAGAATCTGATTTGAAGAAAGCTAGTGAATCGTTGAAGAGAGTCACGGCTTCTCTGTTGACAGATTAGAGCTAGCAGAGAGGTCTATTCAAGGAAGATTCCTCATCTTTTAAGTTTTCTGAGATATGAGCTGAAAATGGAGTATTGCAGAAACACTCTTAGGAGTTCTAATAGGTTCATTCTATTCCATGGAGGATTCCTTTTAAAAGAAAATTATCTGCATGATCCTTTGCATGTCAATCATACTAGACAGATCCAGGTTTACTTCTTGAGGTGGCCATGCTGCAAGGACAACAAAGCCACTAGGCCAGAGTAGGAAATTCTCTTGATTATGTTGTGCTTTCTGTAACTTTGTCAATCTTTTTTTTTTTCCCTTACTGATTAAAAAGAAAATAGAACAGGATGAAATATTGGCATTTTGTAGTCGACTGTATAGATGTTCTCCCTAATTCTTTTGATAAGATATACAATACTTTGTTGGTGAGAAAGGTAATCAGCTTTTAAGCTTTGAGCTGACTTGAGGTAATGTGGATTAGCACGTTCTTGTCTGGCCATCTGTCCTTTGTTTTCTTCTCATACATACATACTAGTAGTACCTATTTTTAGCATTGAACTGAAACCACATATACTAAATCCACAGAAGTACTTATATCTACTTTTGAAATGTTTTGTTTGGTTTGATTCTAATCTTATTTCACGTGTCTTCTTAGCACAAACAAATGTGTATTTCAGTGATGTTATTTTGAATGAAGACTTGTTACACAATGTGGTTCGAATTCTTGATTACACTGATAAGCCAACGACATGGACACAAATATATCTATAATTACTTACCAACTACTCCATATATTTGCAATCTACAATACTAATTATCAACTATTCTTTTCCTACTTCGACTCTTTTTTCCTCTATCATGGAGATGGAAATCCGTGAATATAAAAGGAAAAGAAAAATGATGGACGACCAAATTAAACAAACGAAATCAAACTGGTATATCTGAATGGGACCCAAATCATCAATTTGCATTAAAGTCTTTTATTTTCTTGTCATTCTTCTGCTTGTTGACTCTAAATTCTAATTAAGTAAACACACAAAATGATCTAAGTGAACCAACCATGTGAAGGAGGTTGTGAACCCACTCCCCTACTTCTCCCCCACCCACCCCTTCACAACTACTTGTCCATAAACAATGAATTAGCAACTGCATTATACAAATAAATTATTTAGGATAGGTCTGATTGGATTAAGCCAGTACCTTCTTGGCTGTGCACGATAACTATGGATCAGTACTCGAATATTATGTTAGCCAGAAGATACTTTTATTACAGTGCTATCCATTGAAGATTACGAAAGTCACTCTTTTGTTGTCAAAGAAGATTTATGAGAAAAAATGCACCTATGTTTTATCAGGTAAATAAATTGAGACAAATTATATTAACTTTATAAGCTCCCGTCTCAAATTAGTTGTCACCTTCAACTTTTTCACACTCATTAAGAAAGTTATTAAATAAATTGTATATTTTACTATGTTACCCCTATTTAGTATTTGACTATTAAAATTTTATTGAGAATTCTTTTAATTATTAAAAGTAAATTTGGAAAAGACTACAATTTTAGTTTTCAAATCTTAAAGTATTAATTAATTTGGGACGGAGGGAATATGAATTGAGCATACTAATAAAAAGGAAAAATAGAAAAGGACAAACTTTCTATGGTTAAAATCAATTGTGATTGATAGGATATAGTACATTAAAACTGCAAGTAAACCTTTGTAGAATGTTAAATGATTATAACACGTACAGAATTTGTATATTATTGTTAGGAATGACAATTTCCATTAGTAACGAATTTGGAATCTGTATTAAATGATTCCAACATAAAAGTAGCACATTCTTTTTCATACATGATTAGATACCATTCTAGAAATTCTAGAAACAATTATTAACCTAAGAAAGTTGATCATCTACCAACTATTCTAATGTATGGTTTTTGAAATGTTACTTAATTTTGTAGTATACCTATAGTTAAAAAATATAATGATCCAAAACCAAACGTTATGCAGACATGGCAAAACATTGAGCATATTAAGTATCAAACTATCAAAAATTAGAATCTCCACCACTAAAAAGGAAACACTATTAGTATTTGTTTTCTTTAAACAAAAAAAAATAGATTGAACACATCAACCGCCTCTTAAAGTTGTCCACACTTTTTACTTAGACACTTCATTTTAAGTCTGTTCGATTTGAATACTTTAACCACATTTTAGAATATGTCCTTTACATACAAAATACTTAGGTGGCACAAGAAGTGTTTTGCATTTGATGACCAACGCACGAAATGTGAATCTTTTTTTTTCTCATTTTTTTTTCCTTCTTTGTCATTTCGTCTTCACATGCTTCACCCTAAAACCTCTTATCTGTACTGCTATTTTTTGCTCTGACCTAACACCGCAATCCTCATCTTGAACGGGACAACTGAGCAGCAGCGGCGAAATCTGAACACGTACAAATTATACTAACTTTATATTAATTGAGTTAATATTTGACTTAATATTTGAGATACCATCCAAGAAATTGAGTTAATATTTGACGTACAAATATTTTCTTTCTCTTAATATTTGAGAGAGAGCACAAGAAAGACGAGAAGGTCGCCCGAACAAAAGTCCGGCTAGGTTGCCGGAAAAAACTCTTGCAATATTGCGCGGTTGTAGTGGTTCTCCAGCGATGAAGGCGGGAGGTTTCTTTTAGTTTATTTTCAAAAGTTTTCTTAATTTGTTTAAGAAAATCCACATATTGCCGTCTTATTTGTCGCTCTAATGTGTGAATAACACGTCACTCTTGCATTTGGTTGCTTGTTAATTTTGTGTATAAATGGCACCTCTCTCATAAATAAATAGTGGTCCTCTCACTTTTTGCTTTTGCTTTTACTGTGACTCGACCTAGGTGGAGAGTGCTTATCACCCTCATCTGTCAAATTATACAGAATTAAAATGAAGTGTATTAGTGAAAAGTATGAACAACTTTAACAACTATCAATGTGTAAATACTAGACAAGGAGTAAGGACTATTTAAAAAGAGTTAAGGTCACTTTGGTCATTTCAAGTTTGTAAATTAAATCAAAGCCATTTGCCTTTTGCCTTTCCAACTTGCAATAATATCCCCCTTTTACCAATTTATTTTCCACCTTTTTAATTGTATTCCCTTTTCCCCTGTATATGCTTTGTTCTTGTCTTTTTAGCTTTGAGATAATCATCATCAAAATAAGTGAGAAAGACACAACAGTGAGCACACTTTAGCCATCTCTATAAATAGCAATTCTTTTTATTTCCTTCCCTTTCCTAAAATATACTTTCACCAAATATTCATAACCCCCACCCCCAACTCATTTTTTTCCTTCCTCTACATCTTTCTTAATTGTTAAACACCAATAAGATAAAAGATAAAAAGACTCAATTTTTTTCCACAATTTAGTACTTGCTGGGTAGAGAATGGAAGCTGATGTTTCTATTCTTTAAACAAAGTTCTAAGTAATACTTTTTCTTGAAAATTGCCAAAAAGGGTTTCTTTTTAAGAATTAAAGGTGGTGAATTTATACTTATTTTATTGTGGGTTTTTTGGGTTTTGTTTATTTTCTTGCAAAATTAGCAAAAAGGGATTTGTAGGATATTTATTGGAGATGAAGAATTTGTGGGTATTTTGGTTCTTGATTTTTGTGTGTGTTTTGGGTTCTAGAGCTTTTGGTAATGTGGTTTTGTTAGGAAAGAATGTAACTTTATCATTTGAAGACATTGAAGCTAATTTTGGTGAGTTTAAATCTTACTATTGTTTTGTAGTAATTCATTTTGATATTTGTTGTATTTGGTGTTATGTTATATAATGGACTTGTTTGGTAGTGATATTGAATGAAATTTGAGGGTGAGTTTGTTTAAAGTTAGTTTTTTGGGAGCTTCTGAATACTGAAGATCTTTCTAATATTTACCTGTCTCTGTTTAAACTAGATCCTATTTTCAGTCATAGGTTGTGGTGAGGTAATAGAAGTTATTGACTAGTTGGTGATATCTACTAGTTTCGTGATCACATGAATTGAGCTTTATTGGAGAAACATGGTCAATGAGGATTCATATAGCGGACCCCAACTTGTTTGAGATTGAAGAAGTTATCTACTATTGAAAGTACAAAAAAAATGCTCCACTCGTGTTATGCAAGTCTATCGTTCTTTTAGTTGTTGTTTGCATTGTAAGGGATTAGACCAGATTGGTACAGAGAGAACTAGCACTCAAAGCTTATGATGCTGTGTGATTGCCAAAAGATTTGATCTTTTTTGGGTCTGCTAATAGTAATGGTTTCACAGTTTGTCTATGATTCGATTCATGATAATTTAATGCTGGTACTGATGCTTTTTCAGTGAAAATTTAGTCCTTATTTTTTTGTTTCCTTTTAGAATTTTTTTAGGCTTGCTGTTTACTGCGCTTCTTTGATGCTATTGGAATTGTACTAAATGAATCTCTTTCTACTGTCAGCTCCCTCAGTAAGGGGATCAGGCATATGTGGGACCTTGTATGTGGCAGAGCCTTTAGATGCCTGCTCGACCTTGACTAGCAAGGTTGAACCAGTTGAAAATAGCACCCATGCTCCATTCTTGCTGATAATTAGGGGTGGCTGTAGTTTCGAAGATAAAGTCAGACGTGCCCAAGTTGCAGGTTTCAAAGCAGCCATTATCTATGATGATGAGTACGGTGATTTAGTTGCAAGTAATGAACTCTTCCACTTAATATTTTTTTATTTAGTGCTTTCTGAAGTTGCAACTTATTGGCAGTGTTAGATTTTAGTTAAACTATCTGGTTTAGCTCAAATACTTTGGTACCAGTAATGAAGGTGAAGTGGACTGTCTGTACTTGAAACACCCGCAACGGGAGACTTGGGTTCAAACCCCCTTTCCAACAGCCTTCTCAGTTTGAGCTTGTCGCACCAGGCTTGACTAGTGCGGGTTACCTCTCATGTGTGATTTGCAGGCTATTGCATCAGGAACGAGGTTTACCCAGAGCGCACGGGTTCCCTTGTCATAAAAAAAAAAGAATATATCTGAAACTGATTGAAGCCTCATATCCTGTCAACTAATGCTCCACTAATGTTGATTTATTCGGGTAGAAGTAAGCCGGTATTTTGAACTGGTAACAGATCTTACATGTCATGTTGACATAGGACTCACTACTGCCTCCAAAATCTTGGTAAGACTAGCTATGTGACATTACGCAATCTCATCACAAAAATGCTCGAGCTTTGCTATAGGATATCAAACACAATGGAAGAATTTGCTCCATGTCGAAGAAACTTTAGAGCTTTGACCTTTTCCTATAAGGAGAAAAAAAGAACTGAGGAACTAGTAGACAACTGTATCACCGGCCCTTTCCCTGTGAGCAAAGAAAGAGAACCAAGAGTCTTTGTTTGTTAAACCCAAAAACCACTTTCATCTCTTTTCCCTTTTACTTTAAATTTTTTATACTGTTGAATTTTGAACATCCAAGGGACTAACTAGTCGCATGGTACAGTGGCAGGAAACGCTGCTGGTGTGAAGATACTCGCGGTGTTTGTTTCTAGAGCTTCAGGAGAAACTCTAACAAAGTATGCTGGTAACACTGATGTGGAAATATGGATAATCCCAGGCTTTGAAAACTCTGCCTGGTCAATCATGGCTATATCGTTCATTTCATTACTCGCTATGTCAGCAGTACTGGCTACCTGCTTCTTTGTCCGTAGACATCGGATACGAAGAGAACGGCCCCGGGCCTCACGTGTCCGTGAATTTCATGGAATGAGTAGTCGTCTGGTGAAGGCTATGCCAAGTTTGATATTTACATCAGTTTTAGAGGATAATTGTACATCAGTAACATGTGCTATATGTCTTGAAGACTATAGTGTGGGAGACAAGCTTAGAATTCTTCCATGCCGGCACAGTAAGTTCTCCTCTGCCTGAGAGTTATTATGATTTCCAGTTGTTTCATATATACAAATTCTGTTTGGCACACACTTTGGTAAAAGGAATGAGTACACTTATTCTTGGGCTTGATTCCTTCCTTGGGGGAATCTCATTCATGTTGAGTTATTCTCTTTTTTTTTTTTTTTGAGTTACACTTCATCTCCTGCTAGTTGGTTGCTTATATTGCTTGGAATAATTGGTTTTGTGCACTGCTAGTAATCTCAACTACCCCGCTGGATTTAAAAAGTGTCACTTCTGGCTTCCCTCATCTACTACTTATGGCTATTACAATGTTCCACATTGGTTGAGGAAGGGTTGTTGTCTCCTTGTATGGTTGTGGGAAATCTTCACCTCATGAGCCAACTTTAAAGTTGAGTTAGGCTCAGGTTCACTTTCTTCCCCTGTTATCAGATCTAGAACCATCTCTATTTTTCGTTTACCCAAACGTTAGGCCCCATGTTATATTGTCCGCGTTCTAGATGTCTCGGACCTGAGCTTGCAAAGGTTGTTAGAGTATCCCAAATTGGTTGAGAGGGAATGGGGTCGTGGTCTTGGGCATTCCTCACCTCATAAGCTAGCTTTGGAGTTGAGTTAGCCTCAGGGTCTATTTTCAGTTATCTATTTTCATAAATAGATAAATATTGTTCTGCCAGAGCATTTCATGGCTATTGCTGCAAAGCTTAGTACAATTACTGGGGTTGAATGCTCACAGCTATTTCAGGAAGCATTAAGCATTCATGTTGTTTTGGCAGATGTGCAATTATTTATTTGGATTTGCTCTGTCTTAGATATGTCGTTTGGAATTTAGTCATCACTCACCCACCGCGACATACTAGGTGTACTGCTCCAACCTAAGCAATTTCATCCATCATTGCATGCATTTTCCTATCATTGCTTTCCACTTTCTGAAGCATAGATTGATTGCAATGAGATTGATCCATAGTTTTAAAGTGATGCTAGCTGAAGCAATGCACTTTTAGAGAAATGTGTGGTGCGAAGCAATCTGAGCAAAGTTCCCTTCTTACATCTGGAATAAGAAGATACTAAAGAAAAAGAGAAAAAGTGGATATAACACTTTTTGCTATCTTAGTAGTAGAACTCTCTTTGTTGCGCTTCAGTGCTTAATGTGCTCTTCATTGTCTAGTTTGCAGTAACACCTTCGCTAATACTTCCATTTCTCTACTTGAATCTCTTTGTCTTTCTTTTCTCTCTGTAGGGGGAGAGGGTGCTGCTCTGTTCTTGCTTGTGTTTCTGTTCTGCTTTTCTCTTCTAAGTCTCTCTTGCTGTCAATGAATCATTTTCTCCTTTTTTCTCGTTCCTTTGTTTTATTTCATGTTTTATTCTCCAATTCTCATCACTGCTTGTTAGGACTATTTGAAAAGAATGAGACTTGAAATAAAAATAAGTCCTAGTGCAGTTACAGAGACAACTAGAAGTGAAAATGATTGTCGCAAGTCATTTTTATGACTATTATTTGAAAATTGAAAATCAATTTTGCAGTTGAAGTTGTATTATGTTTTCCCACTGGGGCAGTTATTTGTTGATACTTGCCATATCTTGTCTGTTTTCAACAGATTTCTTCTCTACTGTAGCAGTTCTCATTTTTCAGTAATGTCCTTCGAAATTTTTGCAGAATTTCATGCTATGTGTGTTGATGCTTGGCTTACGTCATGGAGAACCTTTTGCCCTGTCTGTAAACGTGATGCAAGAACCAGCAATGGAGAACCTCCAGCATCAGAATCTACTCCATTGCTTTCTTCTAGTCTGGCTTCTGTATCTTCGTTGTCATCCCTAAGATCGTCATTCGCATCATCATCAGCTATACAAATAGGTCCAGGGGCATCCCGATCTCCTTCAGTTTCTCGTCCTCAATCAATCTCTAGTACTCCTTATAACCGCCAATCACTTCAGTCCTACCGTCAGTCACCTCATCTTACTATAAGTCGCAGTTCACTTGACCTTCAAAATGCATCTTCGCAGAGATCTCGTGCATCTTATTTGATTTCCCCTCACTCATTAGGTTATCCTTCTCTGTCTCCTCTTAATTCAAGATACATGTCTCCATATATTCCTAGTCCGGGAAATGCCTCATCGAGTTATATTGGCTCAAGTCTGCATCCCAACCCACTGCGTCATAGTGAGTCGACTGCTAGCTTTTCGCCATTTGCTTCAGCTCAATCTCTTCCAGGATGTGACCCATGATATGTTGATTCTGGGAAATCTGGATTCAAGTTTGTGCCACCCTGTTCACAAGGATCAGTGTGGTTGGGTTATTTGCACCTCAAATCACACCTAAAGATGGCGCAGCCAGCTTTGGAGATGGGCATCTCTGGCACATTGGCAGATGGAGGAATACGAGAGGAAGCTCTGGATTGTACATTATCACGCAGCAGTTGTGTTGGTTAAAGGTTGGATAGATTTGGTTTTTGTTTTGAGGTTTTTACGAGTGTACACATGCGAAGCAAGGGGTGTTTCATGCTGTATGCAGTTGCCCCCTTTTACGTATCCCTTTTTTTTTGGCTCTTGTTTCTTTAGTGCTACCGTTGTACTTAGGAGTCTCCATTGCAGATGGTTTAGCCCTTTCAGTTGTTACTTTTTGCGTAGGGCTTGAGCTTGTATATGTAAAGATAAAATGCCATGGAGATGATTTTTCTGAATGTTTGAGCATGACACTTTTGGTAGGTCTTGAATTCTGGATAAAATACATGTTTTTCCCCCAATTAATTTCAGGGGGCTGGAGAGGTGGGGGATGAAGGAAGCTGTTTTTCCAGATTTTCCAACATTTTCTGGGAAGTTTTGCTCAGTAACAAAAGGTTAATACTGTTGGGTCATTGTGACTATCCTCTGAATCATGTATAACCAGACGTGACAATACAGCCTTTTCCTCGGAAAAAAAGGGGAAACTTAAATAACGCTTTCATTTGTCGATGGTGTAATGATTCTTGATTAGACTTTAGAGAAGGCCCACACAAATAATACTCAAGCCATTAGCAATTTTTCATCAAGGAAAATGTGAATATTCAAATTTCGCCTGGGTCATACCGTCATAGTATCAACTGTACCATCTGTATCACAAAAATTCCTGCATTGCAATTACCCTGTACATGTTCACTTCAGCAGTTAAAAAGCATCTTGTTTGTCAGACTACTCTAAACAAATAGCGAGTTATAAGCAGTTTGAAATACATAAAACGGAGAGCTGCATATTCGAGTATTAGCCTTGTATGTTGATGAGGCCGGTAATTTTCCCTAGTGGATGGCATCAAACCATAAGCAGCTCAATCAGCATTAAAGAGTTGGGTTTTTAGTACATGTATCCAGGGTGTGGCCTAGCTGTTAATACAATAGGATAAAACTTATGGAGATCAGGATTGAAATCTTAGTGGTTGACTGAGATGCTGATAAGAGTATTGTGAATAAGTCTTTCTTGGCTTAACACGGTATAAGCAGAATGTTTACGTATCCAACCTTGCGGTCACAATTTCTAGCTGACCTTAATTAGGCTTCTAGAACAGGTCTCACATGTTAGTTAAAACATTGGACAATGGTGGAATTTTAGTAAGAGACTATATATGCATAAGAATCATTCTCTTAGCATTGTCATTTTTGGTACTAAATCATTTACAAGCACAGAAACAAAATTTGTCTCCGGTTTCTCCAAAAGAAAAAAGGTTACAATAAATAAATATCCTACAAAATAGTCCTACAAGTATAGCTGCTCATGTACTTTCTTATGAAAATTATAGCGACCAACATGGAGCGACTGAAACTCAACAGCTCTCTGAGACTGCAATATCAATTGCTCATCCTGTCAAATAATTCTCAAGCTACTTATTTTGGTCAGATTGGGATTGACGTTCCCGAAAGTGAAACTTAGTCTATTTTATCTTCTTTGTCTCCAGAACGAAGTGCTTCTCTGGCTTCTGATGGAGATGCGGAGCTCCTTGGTTGTTCTACCGGCTCTCTTAAGGGCTCCTCTTTAAGAGACTGCATGATCGTCACCACCAGTAGCACAACGAGAAGAAGGATAACTGCTCCGATTGCAATCATTGTGTTTTTGAAAGCCTTGAATTCAACCGAGCTAATGCGTTTCTGTGTAACATTTCCTTCCCTGTATCCTTGAAGAAACCGTGTGATTTCGGACCCCTGATCTTCCTCTTCAACACTTTCTGAGCCGATGACCTATTGTTTGTTCAAAATTTCAATATCAGTAATATAAAATTCAAATTATAAACAATTAGCAGCTCAATGGTTTCACCTAAGTCTGTAAGTTCCAGAAGTTAGAAAGGTTTCTGCAGCGTGGTTTCGTGATCATTTGATGAACATGTGAACCTCTGAAACTTGCAGGTAACCCATGAATAATTATGGCTCTACTTCCTTTACCAGCTGGTTAATCGATAGATAAGAAATTGGCAAAAAAGGAGACGAAGTCTGAGCGGAAATCTAGGTTAACAGTTAACTAATGATTCAAGCCTCAATAGCAATTATAGAATGAAAGGGGGCGTGCTTGTTGGTAACTTAACATGAAGGAACATGCAAGCAAATGTTAATGTAGAGGGGTAAATTTTTTGTTGGAAACATCAATACTCGAAGAAGGAGAACAAAAGAAGGTTTGAGCTTACTGAAAAATACTCCTCATTTCCATCCCACACGACCATCTTCGGCAGTTTAATTTTCTTAGAAACTTCAAATGACTCAGCAAAGTCTTGCCACTGCTTGAATCCAACAAAAGCAAACACCAAGTCACGGTTCGCAGATGCAGCAGCTTTCAAGAGTTTTACTAATCCTTTTGATCTCTCATCATTCTCATCTTCCACAATTGTTAGAACAATTTTCCTCTCATCGTCTTTCAACAACTTCACAGTATCTTGATTAATAGGCAAAGCCAGAGGGAGCAAGCTCTGTTTGATATAATCCTCAAGGAACTTTTCTGCAAGCACAGCAGGAAAAGTTAGATTCACCCACTATTTGTAATATAAAAATAGAGGCACCGCTTCAGCTAAAAATAATTCTAGGCTGTTCTTTAATAAGGTCAAGACTAGATCAAATGCAAAACCAAGCAATTATAATGAACACGGAACACCAAACAAAGCCCATAGTGATGGAGCTAGAGCAGCTAAAGCATATAAACAGGAACCTTTCAAGAATAAACAATATCCAAGGATTTTTCATATGCGTGTTCCTTATGAAAAGGGAATATGACTAGCACAAGGGTCGGGAGTACATCAAAATTTCAAGAACTTACCAACATCCACTCAAAAAACTTCATACAGAATAGCTAGAGGCATACAATTTCAGTTAATTTCAAAGAGACAGTCGTGATATGCTGACCTTCAAAGGGGCCATAGAATATGCTCTGTTCATTGTAGTTCGGATGAAGGGCTACCAATGCAGGTACTTTGTCAAAATCATAGAATTCCATTGTTTTATCCGAGAAATCTGTTGCCACAGAAAACCAGGCTTTTTTCTTGTATTTCACTGCCAAATGTGATATGGCAGACTCATTCAAGCCAAAGCCTATGAACACAGGAAAATTCTTGCCAGCTTCTTCAATAAATTCACTAATAGCTAAGTCTGAATTGAGTACAGCCACATCAGGAGCAACAAACTTTTTCAAGAAACGCACAAGTAAATCTGCCTTTCTTGGTCCATAATACTCTGTTGGAACTCCATGCATGAATATCTTTAAAGTTGGAAATCCACTGCAATGCAACAAAAGAACGTTTCAGTCTTTTTATTCACCTAGTACAAACATTTCCTTGTGATATATCACCAAATATCTAAAACAAGTGCAATGTTATAGTCTATGTATAACTTGATTATGTTTGTTGCAGGGAAAGAAAAGAGCATCCAGTAAGCCCTCAAACCTAATCTCTTCTGTGTTCATCCTCTCCCTAGAAGGAAAATATGTTCAGGTTACAGCAAATGTTTACTATATTTTAGAGGAAAAGGAAGATTGAGAAAAATGAAGCAAAGGCGATCCAGCCTAAGCAAATGTGATCCAGCCTCTTGGACACAAAGGACATACTCTACAGATTAAATGAGACCCCAATTCCACATACCCAGGACCACAGAGTCCACAACTCAGCACCATATTCCCATTCCTGCTTGCACTCTTTCTATCCATCAGCACTTTGCTAATTATGCCTTTGCTGCTTATCTGACCTGGCTAATCTGCGTACAACGATGGACTTACCAAATAAAAAATGAGTATCCTACATTGAAAAGCAGCAATAGGCGTGCCCAAAAATTCCAGAAGCACCTGAACTCCTTAGAAATGGGAATACGGAAAAGAGAAGGAAGTCAGGAACACAGAGGTCATCTTCTGAATTGGGATATAGATAGGTAAGATTAAGGAGGCTTCAAAGAGGTCCAGTGAAAGGTGCAGGGCAGTGAATGATCGTGGCAGGTGTCAGGCGCAGTGAGAGAGCAAAGAGGCTCTGGCAGGATCCTCAAGCTAAATTCAAATTTTTATTTTTGCGACTGTATGAGTATGTGTGATAACACACGTAATTTAAACAAGTGTCCTTGTAAATTTTTCCTGTTCCAACCGAACCGGTTTCATATAGGGATGAATACCGGATCAAGAATAGGAAATCATTCTATAGGATCTGCATCTACAATCTTTGGCAATCATAGAACATATTGCTTAAGATCAAAAGGTGGGAATCCGTCAACAATGCTAATAGAAATGTTTTACCAAACTAAATAACACCTTATTCTCTTCCTTTTCAAACAACTTCATTTGACCAGAGAGCAAGTTGCACATTGTAAAGATGATTTAACGAAATAATTGTAGCCATAACGATAAAGAAGACATACTCAATTTCATATTTAGAAGCAAGACGACTATATTTGTCAGCATCTACTTTTGCAATTACAACGGGCTGCTTCAATAAAGCAAGAATCACAGCAGCTTTGTCCAACTGCAAGGAAATTTAGTCAGGGTGCTTCGTGATGTCCCATCAGAATATATGGAGACAGAAAAATGATTTTCTAGCATTACAGATTTATCTCATCAAACGGCTTAACTTAGCCTCATTATCCAGAATGACAAGAATACGGTACAGCTCTTCACATGTATACACTTCTATAGAAAAGAAAACAAAAGCAACGTTGCTCTGAGGGAAAAAGAATACTAACATAGCACGCAGAGTATGAAGCTTAATGAACTCAAGTAAAGAGCTTAATAACACCTTCTTCTATTGACAGTCATATCAACATCATCAATCTTAGAGAGAAACAATTCAAACTCATCACTCAAAACACTCTTAACCATCCAAACTAAAGACACTCCATTAAGGAAGAAAGTTTCTCTTAAGAGTACAGGGAACACCTGATAAGAGTAGCAGTACACAGAACTGTCCATCGCGGAGCAACATGCCAAAAAATTACACTGTTTTAATAGGTAAATATTTCTTTTTTTGTACATACACTATATGTTGATTCCCCTTAACTTTTTTGTTTGTTTACCCCTTTATATTTTGATACCCCTCACTGAAAATCCTGGCTTCGCCATGGATGAACAGGTGGTAACAATCACTTCTTGCTTACATGACATAGTATAATCTTAACTCACACCAGTAAACTTCCTCTACAAGATGACTTAATACACTAAGCCACTGTTGCACACATTGATTAAAGTCTCATAATTTCATTATACATTTGTAGATATTAAAATGCCATCATACAATCAATTAAAATTTGAAAATACATTAAAAAGGAATAAACTTTAAGATGATATTACTGTTTCTATAGCCTGACATCCGGGCCAAGCTTACATGCACCTCGACTAATAATATAAAAAGCAAATGAAGCAAAAATAGAAAAGGAAAAAAAGACCTCAGGAGAAAGACGTTTGCAGTGACCACACCAAGGAGCATAAAAATCAACTAACATATAATCGAAATTTGAAATTGCTGCCTCCAAATTTGATTCATCAAGTTCCAACACTTTCCCATCCACGGCGAATTGCTGCTTCTGCTCCGCCGCCAATGACGACGGCGATAGGAGGAGGATGAGAAGGCATACGGTGGTGAAGATCCAAATGGAGCGAGGAGGAACCATCTTTTTTTATTGAAATTAACTGAACTTAGATCTGCTCTTTTTCCTTTATATAGGTTACGTATAAGTTGCTGTTTTCCTTTGAATTAGGAACAATTTCTTTTTTAAATCAAAATTGTTAGTAAGATATTTTAGTCCTTCATAAAATTGTTAAGATAAGATTGGTTTATTTCTTAAAATCTAAATGTGTTTAATTTATGTTATTAAATAATGCGAATAACATGAAACTCAAATAAATTGAGTAACCAAATATGGCATAACAAGGTATCAACAAAAATCTTAAAATGTAGTAAATGTGTTTTATTTCGAAGTGACTTGTTTTTTTGTTGAGTGATGGGTTTTCAGTTTTCACCACGCAATTGTTTGGATAATATATACTCCTATAATTTATAGCAGTTGATACTATTTTTGAATAAAATATGAGTAAACAAAAAATTGACAACAGTAATGGTGACAGACGGAGGTGATTGTGCAATATGAATGGACAATTGTGGATGAAAGGCCGTCTCTAGCTACATGCATGAAACGTCGGCGAACAAAGTTTGAACGATATTACGATCTCGTAAGAGGTTCAAAGGAACCCAAATTTATTAGAGCATATAGTGGAACATACAAATGCATGGAACATTAGGTTGATTGTTCGAGAGAGTTTCCAGACTCATTTATCAATAAAAATACATATGTACTACTTTATTTGACACTCATATTTAGGGTTAATTTCACCGGTGGTCACTGAACTATTGTTTCATTACCACAAAATCACTTTTGTTTCATTTATTACCCAAAAATCACTCAATTTTGCTCCGATCTACAACAAAGTCACCCAAACTGGATTTTGTTTAAAACTTGCCGGAAAAATGATGTGGCGTCATTAATTAAAAATATTTTTTAAATTAATTTTTCATCTATTAATCTAATTCATTAACCCATTATTCTTATTCCACCCAACCCAAACACATTTCACTACGTCATCGCCGTGCATAAACATTTCATACCTATGCCATTTCTCTTTGCTTCTGTTTCATTATGTTAGGAAAATTGGTTATACAAAAAGGAGAAATGAGGAACCGTAAATGAATAAAAATGAACGAGCTTCGATCGGTATGGTTTGGTTTTTCATTTATGAAATCAAACTAGTTATATCGATTTTTTAAAATTTTAAAACCAAAATAACAGCTCGTTTGGACTGTTGTTATGTATATTGTTTCATAATGTATGAATTGTATTGTACTTTATGTTTTGTTGAGTTCAATATTTTGATAAATTATATTGTTTGCAGTCGTTTCATGATATAACATACTAGTAAATGAAGAATGAATTTACTATATTGCCAAGAAAATAACAAGATATGTGATAGAGTTACTATAAAAAAGATAAGATAAATGGTAATATATGAGAATATTAAGGGGTATAAGAGAGAAAAAAGACACGGTAACGATGCGATCACACCAAATCGGTCGTTACATATAATGGGCTCTTCATCGTTATGTAACGGCAGACTACAATAAAATTTTAAAGTAACAATTAATACAAGTACGATACGGTACAACTGATAACAACCATCCAAACAAACTGATACCAAACAAAGTCGAATTTTTATTTTTGATTTTTCTCAGTTTTTTTTTCTTTCGATTTTTCTGGGTTATTCGATTTTTTCTTGGTACCCCAGCAATTATATGGTATATAATATTTATCAAAATTCAAAATTTTCACTGATAAAATAGTTATTTGTACATCTTCATGTAAGATATGACACTCTAATTTATAGATTTGTCCTTGCTTTTGCTTAATACATTAAAAAATAATTGACACACAGATATAAAGCCTTAAAAAAATGACGTGCCTGATAATAATATAATAACAATAATAACTCAATAGGTCTCAGTTAGAAACTAACTGAAGATTACTTCTTTGAATATCCTGTTAAACTAAATTGTCCTGTTAATCTTCAGTTGGTTGAAATATATTTCTGATGTAGCTCCCTGGCATAATGTGACAAAAAAGAAGTAGTGAAATCCCTGGCATAATGTGGCCAAAAAGAAGTAGTGAAATGGGTTTTGGTTGGGTAGAATAAGAATAATGAGTTAAAGAATTAGACTAATAGATGGAAAATTAATTAAGAAAATTAGGTTTAATTAATGATGCCACATCATTTTTCCGGTAAGTTTTAAACAAAATCCGGTTTGAGTGACTTTGTTGCAGACCGGAGCAAAGTTGAGTGACTTTTGGATAATAAATGAAACAAAAATAACTTTATGGCAATGAAACAATAGTTCAATGAACACCGATGAAATTAACCCCTCATATTTACACACTATTTTAATGCCGTTCACTTAACTTCATGAGTTTTCATCAAGTAGTCACCTCAATTTGGTAAAAGAATGTTTTGAATGTCTCTGACCATTAACCAAACTTATGTGACAAACTTGGACAAAATACGCGAATTAAATGCGTATGATCATAGTGACTTTTATATTAACTAGTTTTTTATTTGCACGTAGATACCATAATGAATAAAAAACTTAAAAATTACACAAATATTATTTTCAATTAATAGAACAAATAAAAAATCAAAGATGAATGTTATTGCTATTCAACTACATTCATTATAAAGAAAATCCGCTGATAGCTATGCCCGAGGATACATTCTTGTTTCTATTTTCTAAAAAAATTGGCTTCTTTTCCAATAACTTAAGGTATTTGATTGACTTCTTATAAAATTAACTACTTAAAAAGTGTATTGTTTATAAACAAAATAAAAAATAAGGTTGTCCCCCAATCAAATTCGTATATATAAGTCAAAATTCAATTTAAATACCCTATAGAAAATCTGAAAAACCAAAAGTAAAACTTGTAATACATGACATGTTTAAAATGTAAGAAGCTAATGTTATAATGATTAAAAATACTTATAAAATCAATTCATCAAACTAAAATATATAAATAAATGAAATTCTTAAAATATTGGATTGTTAGCAAAACTATAAAATACAGGGTGATCCTTCCCCACTAGGCTAGACTATGAAAAATAAAAATAGACAAAACATATTTGAAGAAAATGTTCTAACCATCTCTGTGTCTAAACAACGATCAAGCAATGAAGTAAATCTAAGTTGTGCTAAGGATTCAGCTTCAGAGCACTGCGGAAGGAGCCATGATGAATATAAATTATTCATGTATTTTTATATATAAATTTAAATATTTTAAATATTATAATAAATAAATATATTATATTTTATTATATTTTCTAAACAAGTTTTGCGGTAATTGAGGAATGAAGACTACAAGCAAAAACAGAAGAAAAAAGAACAAAAAAGAGTGATGTATAAAGGAAAGAAGAAATGATATTAATTCATGTTCTGACTTGAAGTCGCAACACCAACTCATGTTCTGACTTGAAGTCGCAACACCAACTCATGTTCTGACTTGAAGTCGCAACACCAATTCATGTCGCGACGGTAACTGTTGAAATCAGAACACGAACTCATGTTCTGACTTGAAGTCGCAACACCAACTCATGTTCTGACTTGAAGTCGCAACACCAACTCATGTTCTGACTTGAAGTCGCAACACCAATTCATGTCGCGACGGTAACTGTTGAAATCAGAACACGAACTCATGTTCTGACTTGAAGTCGCAACACCAACTCATGTTCTGACTTGAAGTCGCAACACCAACTCATGTTCTGACTTGATGTCGCAACACCAACTCATGTTCTGACTTGATGTTGCAACACCAAAGATTTTTCTATAAATAGGAAGCAAACTTGTAAAGAGAAAACAACTTTTCATTCGCCAAAATCAAGATTTCTCTCTTGTTCTTGTTTTCTCTCTTTTGTAGTAGAATTATTTCCAAAGTCTTCTAAATTCTTTTTTTGCTTTTATCACTCCTTAATGGAGTAATTTCCTTTTGTTGGGATAGTTGATGAAACTTGGTATATTTATAATATCTACCTCAGTTTTAGTACATGTTTGGCCTGAAACTTTATATCTGCATTTTCACACTGTGCTAGAGTGATAGTTCTGTTACTCTTCATTTTCACATCTATTTATTTTTAGGTTATTATATATTAATTTTGTAATTCTCACGGAGCAAAATTAATATATGATGACTGATAAATAAAATAGTAGAGTGAGAATGGAACCTATAGTAATCTATCATTCAAAGTCAGTAATCTTGTTTCCCTCAGTTTTAATTTTCACGGAGGAATTGTTGTAAGCAAGATTGTTGGTTTTAGTGAAAATATTCTCACAAAGTTTTTGCTACCTTTTAGCACAATTCAGGCAAGGATATTATTTCGGTTTAACCATCACAAAGTCATAAATCAATTAATATACATATCCTCACGGAGTGTATTTAATTATTATTTCTGAGTGAGCAAAATAAAATTGTATTAGCAATAAGCAATTTTTCTTTAGAAAAATACATGTCAAAACTGAGATTGAATTATGAATATTACCAAGTGAATTCAATGACTCCCAACTCTTTTTAAATTTGAAATTTTTCGAAAGTTCTTTGTTTTAGTTAAAATTTATTAAAAGTTCAAAAAACTCACCTTTCATCAATTTGATTCTCTCAAATAGTAGTGGAAATATTATAAGTCTGTAGAATAGATTTACCCAATCTCTGTGGGACGATATCTTAAACTATATTATAATTTGACTTAGAACGAGCATTAATTCCTATACACTTTGGCCTCGTCAAATTTTTGGCGCCGTTGCCGGGGATTGGCGCAGATCTACTTCAGACTAAATATTTTATTACTAATTTGAGAACTTATTATTATTATTATTATTATTTTCTTTATTAGTTTGTAATCCTTGTCTTTTAAATCGCTATTTTTTTTTCTTGTTTTGATATTGCTACTATATCTATTATTTTGTAATATGTGCTATTATTACTATTACTATTTACTTTTTCCCTAGAAATATTTTCTCTTAGTACTGGATTAGTCATTTCCGTCTTCTTCCATTTTTAGTATTAATAATTTTTTTTCTTTTAATATTTTCTTTTAGTGTCATATACTACTACTACTACTTTAAATATTAATTTAATTTTCATTGCTTTAAAATATCCAACTAGTTTATGACCCGCTCTTCCACAAAAGAGTTAGTCAATTACGATCCTGAAATTGAAAGATCTTTGAGAGTGTGCAGGAAAGAACAATCATCATCTTCTCAGAGATTAACTTGTGACAGAATGGAGAACCAAGACAACAACCCATTGGGAATTCCACCACCAGCCCATGTAGAAGAGCAGTTTGACGAAGTGGTGCCAAGACCAGCAAACAGAATCCTAAGGGATTATGCTAGGCCAGACCACTTCAACTGTGAATCTAGTGTTAGAAAACCCCCAGTGGCAGCCAACAACTTTGAAATCAGGACCGGCCTGATTCAAACAATTCAACAATCTTGCACTTTCACTGGTGATCTAAGTGAAGATCCACACAGTCACTTAATCGATTTCTTAGAACTGGTTGAAACTGCTAAGTACAATGGAGTATCTCCTGAAGCAATCAAGTTAAGGTTATTCCCTTTTTCTTTAAAAGGCGAGGCCAAAGCTTGGTTGCGAAGTTTGCCTCAAGGGTCCATTACCACATGGGACCAGATGACTCAGAAATTTTTGAACAAATATTTTTCCCCTGCTAAAACAACAAAGTTGAGACAAGAGATATCTAATTTCTTGCAGACTGACACTGAATCAGTTTATCAAGCATGGGAAAGATTGAAAGCAATGCTGAGAAAATGTCCACACCATGACATTCCTGAACATATGCAGTTATACATTTTCTATCACGGGTTAAAACCCTCTTCTAGAAATGTGATTGACGCTGCATCAGGAGGTTCCATAATGGGAAAGACCGCAGAAGAAGCACTCCAATTGTTAAATGAAATTTCTGAGAATGCCATCCAGTGGCCATCTGATCGTGTGATCATCAAGAAAGCTGCTACGGTAAATCAGGCAGATGCTCTAAATACACTAACACAACAAATTGCTTCTTTGGCACAAAAGTTTGAATCTTTTCAGGTGAATACGCAACAAACAAATCAGTCTGAGACTTGTGACATATGCGGAGGAAACCATCTGAACCACGAATGCCAAGCAACCAATCAGAATGATGAACATATCAATGTCATCGGTTACAAGTCATATCCTTTTGGAAGTCCAATGGCACAAAAACATCCAGGATTTCAATGGAGCAATCCAAACGGTGCTGAGAACTCTCAAAGCTTCCAAAAGCAACAGGTACAAAGTCCACCAGGGTACCAGAATCAAAACCGAGGGCAGCCAAATTTCAAGCCCTATCAGCAAGCAGCTCCATATCAGCAAAGGCCTCAACAATCTCATCCAAGTCTTGATGACCTTTTGTACAAGTACATTAAGGCTACTGATGCGAAAATGGAGAGCCAAAATTCTGCTCTCAAAAATTTGGAAACTCAGTTAAGCCAACTGGCTACTCTTGTCTCAGAAAGAATTCAAGGTCCTTTATCAAGCAATACAGAGAAAAATCCAAAGGAACACCTTAAGGCCATTGCCTTAAGGTCAGGTAAGATTCTTAATGATCCATATGTAGACAGAGAAAAGAATCAGCCAGAACAGCAGGTAGATAAAGGTAAGAATGTTGAAACACCCTCTGAATTGTCACAAGATGAAGAAGTCAAGAAAAATGAAGAAAAAAATATTGAGAAAATGACTGCTCTCCCAGTGACAATTCCTTTTCCACAAAAAATGAAAAGAGAAAAATTTGATAATCAATTTGCAAAGTTTTTGGAAATTTTGAAACAAATTCACATCAATATTCCTTTTACTGATGCTTTGTTGCAAATGCCTTCATATGCTAAATTTTTGAAAGAAATTTTATCAAGCAAAAGGAAATTGGAAGAAGTTTCTGTGGTAATGCTTACTGAGAAATGCAGTGCTATACTTCAAAATAAGCTACCACAAAAACTCGGTGATCCAGGAAGTTTTACAATTCCGTGTACATTGGGAGGGGTATATATTGAAAAAGCACTTTGTGGTTCTGGAGCTTCAATAAATTTAATGTCATTTTCTATTTTTAAAAAGTTAGATCTTGGTGAGATGAAAAATACGGTTGTCTCTCTTCAGTTTGCAGATCAAAGTACTAAGAAACCTAAGGGAATTATTGAAAATGTGCTCGTGAGAGTAGATAAATTTGTCTTCCCTGTAGATTTCATAGTACTTGAAATGGAAGAATGTCCTGATGAACCAATAATTTTGGGTAGACCTTTTCTTGCTACAGGTAGAGCAATCATAGATGTTCATCAAGGACAACTAATTTTGAGAGTTGATGAAGAAAGAGTCATTTTTGACATGCAAAAGATTCTAAAGTTTCCAGGAGATGAGTCATCATCTTCTTGTTTTACAATTGACATGATTAGTGATCTTGCAGATGAATTTAAAGATAATCAATTGATTCCAGACTCGATGGAGAGGTGTTTGGCCAATTCTGGCACAACACAGGATGATGATCCCACCATTATAAGTGAAGCAGAAATACTGGAAAGATATTCTGAGGATGAAGGAATTCAATCAGAAGGAGTTCAACAAAAAATTGAACTCAAAACTCTTCCTTCTCATTTAAAATATGTTTATCTTGAGCCTAAATTATTTCCTGTCATTATTTCAGCTTCACTAACTGCAGAACAGGAGGATAAATTAATTGAAGTACTGAGAGCACACAAAGAAGCCTTGGGATGGACTATTGCAGACATCAATGGGATTAGTCCAGCTGTTTGCATGCACAAAATCCTCATGGAGGATAAGTACAAACCAATAGTCCAACCCCAAAGGCGGTTGAATCCAGCAATGCAAGAGGTGGTGAAAAATGAAGTTATTAAGCTTCTGGCAGCAGGTATCATTTACCCGATTTCTGATAGTCCTTGGGTAAGTCCTGTTCAGGTAGTGCCAAAGAAATGAGGTATGACAGTTATAAAAAATGAAAATAATGAACTCATACCTACTAGAACAGTTACAGGATGGAGAGTCTGTATTGATTACAGACGTCTCAATGATGCCACCAGAAAAGATCATTTTCCTTTACCATTCATTGACCAAATATTGGAAAGAGTGGCAGGATATGGTTTTTATTGTTTTCTTGATGGATATTCAGGCTATAACCAGATCCCAATTGCACCAGAAGATCAGGATAAGACAACTTTCACATGTCCCAGTGGAACCTATGCATATAGGAGAATGCCCTTTGGACTATGCAATGCACCTGCTACATTTCAGCGGTGTATGTCTGCAATTTTCTCGGACATGATCGAAAAGTTTTTGGAAATTTTTATGGATGATTTCACACTTTTTGGTAAAACATTTGAGGACTGTCTTCACCATTTGACCTTAGTTCTTAAGATATGTGAAGAGACAAACTTGATTCTTAATTGGGAAAAATGTCATTTTATGGTTACAGAGGGAATTGTCCTAGGACACAGAATCACTGCTAAAGGGATAGAAGTTGATAAGGCTAAAATTGATCTTATAGCAGGATTACCCCCTCCTACAACTGTTAAGGGCATTAGAAGTTTGTTAGGCCATGCAGGTTTTTACAGACGGTTCATAAAAGATTTTTCAAAAATTTCAAAACCTCTGACTAACCTTTTAATGAAAGATGTTAAGTTTAATTTTTCAGGTGATTGTTTGAAAGCATTTGACACCCTTAAGGAAAAATTATCAACTGCTCCTGTAGTTGTGTCCCCTGATTGGAATCAGTCTTTTGAGGTCATGTGTGATGCTAGTGATACAGCAGTTGGAGCAGTTTTAGGCCGGAGAAAAGATAAGATTTTTCGTCCTATATACTATGCCAGTAGGACTTTGAATGAAGCTCAGTTGAATTATGCCACAACAGAAAAAGAACTACTGGCAGTAGTATTTGCATTTGATAAATTTCGTTCTTATCTGATAAGAACCAAGGTCACTGTTTTTACTGATCATGCAGCTTTAAAATACCTCTTAGCAAAGAAAGATGCCCGACCTAGATTGCTAAGATGGATTTTACTCCTCCAAGAGTTTGACCTTGAGATAAAAGATAAAAAAGGAACGGAAAATCAAGTTGCTGACCATTTATCTAGAATAGAGAACTCTCCTATTGAGATTTGTGATATAAAAGAAGAGTTTCCTGATGAACATATTTTTTCTGTCAGCTCAGTTGTGACTCAACCACCCTGGTTTGCAGATATTGCAAATTACTTGGTTGGAAAATGGACACCCCAAGATCTCTCTTACCAGCAAAAGAAAAAGCTTATTTCTGATGCTAAATATTATTTGTAGAATGAACCTTTTTTGTTTAGGATTTGTGCAGATAATATTATCAGAAGGTGTGTGCCGGAAGATGAAATGACTAAGATTTTGCATCATTGCCATGATGGTGTAATTGGAGGACATTATGCTGCAAATCGGACTGCATTTAAAGTCTTGGAGGCAGGATTCTTTTGGCCAACACTTTTCAAGGATGCACGTGCATATGTTGCGCAATGTGACAGGTGTCAGAGAACAGGTAATATCACCAAGAGAGATGAAATGCCTTTGCAATCAATACAGGTATGTGAAATTTTTGATGTTTGGGGAATAGATTTTATGGGCCCTTTTCCTTCATCTCATTCTTTTGAATATATCCTCGTGGATGTGGATTATGTCTCAAGATGGGTTGAAGCCATTCCTACGAGAAAAAATTATGCTCGAACCGTGTGTAATTTTCTTAGAAAAAATATTTTTACTAGATTTGGCACACCACCAGTCATCATTAGTGACCAAGGGACTCATTTCATAAATAAACAATTTTCTGCTTTATTGTCCAAATATGGTGTGACTCACAAAATAGGAACACCATATCATGCTCAAACACAAGGGCAAGTTGAGGTTTCCAACCGTGAATTAAAAAGGATACTTGAAAAAACAGTTGGAATCTCAAGAAAAGACTGGGCTTTAAAATTAGATGATGCATTATGGGCATACCGAACGGCGTTCGAAACGCCAATTGGTACATCCCCATACAGATTAGTCTTTGGAAAAGCTTGTCATTTACCTGTTGAATTAGAACATAAAGCTTTTTGGGCATTAAAAATGCTGAACTTTGAATTAAACTCTGCTGGTAAAAATAGATTCTTTCAGATTAATGAATTGGAAGAGCTGAGGTTGGAAGCTTATGAAAATGCCAAGATTTACAAAGAAAAAATAAAAAAATGGCATGACAACTTGATTCGACAAAAAAGTTTCAAAATTGGAGATCAGGTACTCCTTTACAATAGTCGACTCAGGTTATTTCCAGGAAAATTGAAATCCAGATGGACAGGTCCTTACATTGTTACAGATGTTACTCCATACGGAGCAATTGAAATTCAACAGATCAATGGAGGAGACAAGTTCAAAGTAAATGGCCACATGCTAAAATTATACTTTGGAGGACAGTTTGAGAAACAACCATCAGTAACCATGATAATCTGATAAATATCACAGTTACTACGTCGAGCTGGCGACGTTAAACTCAGAACTATGGTTTCTTACCCGTAGCCATTGAGGGTGAAGCAATGGAGCCTCATAAGTCCAATATACATTTGAGTAATTAAATGCTTAACCAATTGATCTGGTTAATATCCAGGTTATTGTGCAACCAGAACATCTCATGAAGGCCTCTACAAAAACAGTGTCACCTACACAGGAGTAACTCCATGGTGATCGGTATGCCTAAGTAACTGATTGGTTAGCCATTTAATTATGCAAATCAAATGTTGGCTCAGGTAATTTTCTGGTTTATATTTAAACCGGGACCCCATGACTGTTAAGGTGAAAAATTAGTTCAGTCTATTACACATAGAATATGTGTGGTCACAGTTTCTTTCAAGCTTTCTTCTGTGATTGTAAATTTGAAAGCCAAAAAGATTTTTATTTTTTTAAAAAAGAGAGTATTCTCTATTTTTGTTTATTATATATATATATATATATATATATATATATATATATATATATATATATATATATATATATAAAGGATTTTACCCTCTCTTTCACTTTTTTTTAGGGATGTGCTTTCATCCAAGAGAATGAAAAGTTTAAGTGTGGCAGAGGGTATAATATATATATATATATATATATATATATATATATAATATTTTCTTCTTAACTATGATCATTTGTAGGTATTTAATTAACAAATTAAATTTTTTTCATTATGGTTAATATTATTTCTTTTTATCCTCACCATATGATTTGTCATGTTGATGATTTTTATTTTGTGAAGTAAGAGCAAGCATCTTCAACTCAGGTAATCATTTGAATTGAGAAAAGTTATGATCACAAAAGCAAATGGAATCAACAAACTTGGCTAGATCTTGCTCTAAATGTTTTTCGAGGCGAAATAATAGACGACACTGATTTTCAAAAAATGAAATTAGGCCTTCTTTGATACACAATTCTAACCTCTTTATTTTAATCCAAATATACATATATTACCTCCTAGAACCCTTCTTTCAGCCTTAATCTTTTTTCTCGAACAACATAATTCTCTTAAAAAAAAAAGAGAGAATAAAAATCTCATACTATATATAGTATGCATTAAATATACACATTTGTATATACATATTTAAATATAATAATTATTTCTTCTAGCTATGAATGAGCAGAGATTGATATCAACGAAAGGAAGAAATATTGTGAAAAAAAAAAAAAGAGTTTGTATGATTGTTATGATTTTCCAAAAAAAAAAAAAAAAAAAAAAAAAAACTACGAAATGATGGAAATACTGAGGATTAAGAAACGTTTGCTCAAAGTTGGAAGAGTAAAAGTCACTATAAATATATCCATATACCCTACCAGCATGAAGCCTAACATTACAAGCCGAGAAAAGTCCTAAAAAGATTTTGAAAATTAGTGTTGAATCTAATATTAGTGGAGATAAAAATGAGGAGCAAGCCTATGGACAAGACGATGATACTGAATGAATAAGTGATCATAAATCTATCAATTCTGAAAGATTCAAGGGGAGAAAATGCAAGTTCTTATTGATCAGAGTGGAATTCAAAAACAAGGTAATGAATTTGGTGATTTAAAAAGGATGATTGCATTAAAGATAATGAAGGAAGTTTATTTTGAATAAATTTTTTATGCTACAAAGATCATGAGTTTGAAAAAAAAAAAGTTTATATATGTATATATATATATATTTTTCCTCGAGGACGAGCAAAAGTTCAAGTATGGGGAATTTGATGAATATAAATTATTCATGTATTTTTATATATAAATTTAAATATTTTAAATATTATAATAAATAAATACATTATATTTTATTATATTTTCTAAACAAGTTTTGCGGTAATTGAGGAATGAAGACTACAAGCAAAAACAGAAGAAAAAAGAACAAAAAAGAGTGATGTATAAAGGAAAGAAGAAATGATATTAATTCATGTTCTGACTTGAAGTCGCAACACCAACTCATGTTCTGACTTGAAGTCGCAACACCAACTCATGTTCTGACTTGAAGTCGCAACACCAATTCATGTCGCGACGGTAACTGTTGAAATCAGAACACCAACTCATGTTCTGACTTGAAGTCGCAACACCAACTCATGTTCTGACTTGAAGTCGCAGCACCAACTCATGTTCTGACTTGATGTCGCAACACCAAAGATTTTTCTATAAATAGGAAGCAAACTTGTAAAGAGAAAACAACTTTTCATTCGCCAAAATCAAGATTTCTCTCTTGTTCTTGTTTTCTCTCTTTTGTAGTAGAATTATTTCCAAAGTCTTCTAAATTCCTTTTTTGCTTTTATCACTCCTTAATGGAGTAATTTCCTTTTGTTGGGATAGTTGATGAAACTTGGTATATTTATAATATCTAACTCAGTTTTAGTACATGTTTGGCCTGAAACTTTATATCTGCATTTTCACACTGTGCTAGAGTGATAGTTCTGTTACTCTTCATTTTCACATCTATTTATTTTTAGGTTATTATATATTAATTTTGTAATTCTCACGGAGCAAAATTAATATATGATGACTGATAAATAAAATAGTAGAGTGAGAATGGAACCTATAGTAATCTATCATTCCAAGTCAGTAATCTTGTTTCCCTCAGTTTTAATTCTCACGGAGGAATTGTTGTAAGCAAGATTGTTGGTTTTAGTGAAAATATTCTCACAAAGTTTTTGCTACCTTTTAGCACAATTCAGGCAAGGATATTATTTCGGTTTAACCATCACAAAGTCATAAATCAATTAATATACATAACCTCACGGAGTGTATTTAATTATTATTTCTGAGTGAGCAAAATAAAATTGTATTAGCAATAAGCAATTTTTCTTTAGAAAAATACATGTCAAAACTGAGATTGAATTATGAATATTACCAAGTGAATTCAATGACTCCCAACTCTTTTTAAATTTGAAATTTTTCGAAAGTTCTTTGTTTTAGTTAAAATTTATTAAAAGTTCAAAAAACTCACCTTTCATCAATTTGATTCTCTCAAATAGTAGTGGAAATATTATAAGTCTGTAGAATAGATTTACCCAATCTCTGTGGGACGATATCTTAAACTATATTATAATTTGACTTAGCACGAGCATTAATTCCTATACACTTTGGCCTCGTCAAGCCATCTAGTTAGAAAGGCCATTTACATGAAGTAGTTAATATGCAACTCTCATTTTTTGGTAGCTCAAATACTAAAATACTTATGGAGCCACGTTGCCAGTGGAGAGCCCACCACAATTTTTTGCTACACCACCACCTTTTGTGCTTGATCTATATTATATATATGGATCTTCGAGGACCTCCCACTATACGTCTAGTTAGCTCAGCTGCTTGTAATATAGAGGCATGCGTGCCTTCTGTTTCTTAATTTCCTTTTTGTTATATCGAAACACTAAATCCACACATGCCCACTACTAAAGGGTTCTTTGTGGATCGTAGCACTAATCCTACTGTGTGTACAACTGCGCCAATGGCGCCCTCTGCTCTTTTGTAATGTTTTTAGTTTAGTAATATGAAGTATTTTGCTTTCTTGACCAAAAAAAAAAAACCTTATTAAAGGTTGGATAAGGTTGAGTTAGGAAACTAACACACGAGCTAAGAACAATGAGAAGGCAAACTGACGGAAGGTTCTGGAAGAAGCATTCTTCTGAGCTAAGAGGAAATGTACAAGATAGAAGGAAATGGAAAACTAACTCTCACTAACTATTCTACCTCATCTATTTATAGATAAATAGTATTTGTTCCCTAAGCTACTCCTAACTACCTCTAACCGACTCTAACTAATTGTCTAACTAACTCTGCCACATCAGCCTCATCACATGTGTTGCACCTCTATCCTAGCTGATCTGGACCTTCAGCTTGCATCCTTCCATTACTCCCCCTCAAGCTGAGTCCCAAACAGATTGATCATTCCCAGCTTTCCCAGCAAGTAGTCATGTTGTTGTCTTCCAAGTGCTTTTGTAAAGATGTCTGCCAATTGCTCTCCAATTCTTACATGTTGTAACTTGATCAGGCCTTGTTGCACCTTCTCTCTCACAAAATGACAATCTATCTCTATGTGCTTAGTTCTTTCATGAAACACAGGATTTGTTGCTATCTGTATAGCTGCTTTGCTGTCACAAGAAATATTAGCCCCATTTGGTGCATGTATTCCCAACTCCTTTAATAACTTCATCAGCCAGATGATCTCTGAAACTGCAGTTCCCATACTTCTGTATTCAGCTTCTGCTGAACTCCTTGACACTGTATTTTGCTTCTTTGATCTCCATGAAACCAGACTACTTCCCAGCATTACTGTGTACCCTGAAATTGATCTTCTTGTATTTGGACATGATGCCCAGTCTGAATCACAATAACAGTTCAATTCCATCCCTCCTTTTGATGAGAGGAGGACTCCTCTTCCTGCAGTCCCCTTGATGTATCTAACAACTCTCTGTGCAGCTTCCAGATGTGACCTTTTAGGATTGTGCATAAATTGACTCAATGTTTGCACTGCATAGGATATATCTGGTCTGGTTATTGTAAGATATAACAATCTTCCTACCAACCTCTGGTATTCTCCCATATCAGTCAATTCCTTGTCACTATTATCATTCTTCAGCTTATCAAGTTCTACTGAAGTAAGCTTCACATTGACCTCCATTGGTGTGTGTGCAGGTTTTGCTCCTACCATTCCTATCTCAGCTACCAACTCTAGTGAATATTTCCTCTGGTTTAGGAGTATCCCATCATCTGATCTTGCTACTTTAATTCCCAAAAAATATCTCAATTCTCCCAAGTCTTTTATTTTAAAACTTCTTTGCAAGGTCTCCTTGGCTTCTGTCACCATTGTCATACTGCTTCCTGTGATGACTAGATCATCCACATATATAAGAATGATCACCATTTCTCTTCCCATTTTCTTAGTGAATAAGGAGTAATCATATTTACTTTGTGTGTATCCTGACTTCATCAATGTCTCTGTCAGCTTCAGATTCCATTGTCTTGAAGCTTGCTTTAGCCCATATAAGGACTTGACCAACCTGCAGACCTTATGCTACCCCTTACTGTCATAACCCATAGGCAGTTCCATGTACACTTCTTCTATGAGATCCCCTTGTAAGAAGGCATTATAGACATCCATCTGGTATAGGGTCCATCTGCTTGAGCTGCCATTGCTATCACAGCCCTTACTGTTACCATTTTCACTACTGGTGAGAAAGTCTCTTGAAAGTCTATTCCCTCATTCTGATTATAGCCTTTTGCTACTAATCTTGCTTTGTACCTCTCAACTTCTCCATCTACTTTGTACTTTATCTTGTACACCCATTTGCAGCCTATAACACTTTTCCCTTTGGGCAAGTCAGCTATTACCCAAGTCTTGTTGTCCTATAGTGCCTTCATCTCCTGATCCATTGCTTCTCTCCATTTTGGATCTTTGGCAGCTTCTGCATAGGTCTGTGGTTCCATTGTAGCAGAGAAAGCTTGCAAGTAACATTGATACCCTTTGCTCAAGCTATCATAGCTCAAATAGCTGCTTATTGGATATGCTGATTCCCCAGCACTTGCTGTCACATAGTCCTTGAGCTATATAGGAGGTCCCTTTGTTCTGATTGGCCTAGTTTGCTCATGTGCTATATCTGCATTGGGAATGCCTTCATCTGCTGCATCAACTACCTCTTCCTCTAGCTGAACATCTGCAACTTCATTAGGATTCTCAGTGTCATGACTCTCAGGTGCATTAATCAAGTCATTTATTTCTGCACCATCCTCAGCTCCCACTGCATCTTCATATAAGTATTGATCTTCTTCATGTGGTTCAAGTCCTTCTTCTGCATCTTCATACTGGGGTATGTCAATGTTTTGAGCTGTTGGTTGTGGATCCAAGCTGACTTCCCCCCTTTGATCCAGCTACTCAAAAGCAAAATAGTGAGAAGCTGGAGCAGAGTGCTTGAACCTGCTGTCACCAGTAGACATCTTAAAAGGAAAAATGTGTTCCTTGAACCAGACATCCCTACTGACAAGGAACTTTCTTGTTGTAAGATTATACAACTTGTACCCTTTCTGAGTTGCTGAATACCCCATCATTACACAAGCTGAGGCTCTGGGTGAAAATTTGTGAGCTGGTGTTAAATTGGTAGCAAAACTTAGACAGCCAAACACCCTCATGTGATGTAGATGTGGGGATGATCCATGAAAAATCTCATAAGGGGACTGTCCCCCTAGTGTATGAGCTGGCATTCTGTTTATGATATACACTACTGTCAACACTGGTTCTCCCCAAAATCTCATAGGCATTCCTGACTGGAATAATAGACCTCTTGCAACACTCAGTATGTGCTTGTGCTTCCTTTCTACAACCCCATTCTGCTGGGGTGTGTATGCACAAGAACTCTGATGCATTATCCCTGAGCTACTAAATAACTCCTTGCACTGTGTATTAAAGAATTCAGTGCCATTATCTCTCCTGACTGTCTTCACACTTGTTGAGAATTGATTTTTAACCATGATTAGGAAGTCTTTTAAAATAGTAACAACATCTGTTTTCAATCTCATCAAGAAAATCCAGCACATTCTGGAATAGTCATCGACAACAGTAAGGAAGTAATGACATCCATTATGAGTTTGAAACTTCAAAGGGCCCCAAGTATCCAAGTGTAGTAATTCAAAACATGCCTTGCTCTTAGTCTCACTAACAGGAAACATTTTCCTAACTTGTTTTGCTAGAGGACATATTGAATAATGCAGCAACTTATTTTTATGTACAGAATCTTTCAGAATTCCTGTCTGTTTTATTACTTCTAGAGGTGCATGCCCAAACCTCTTGTGCCATAGTGCTCCTTTTGTCACTGCAGATGCACCCAGTTCTGTTGGTACTTCTTCTGTTCTCTCCCTGCTCAACAAGTACAGTCCGTTTCTGCCTTTACCAATCCCCTTGACCTTCCCATTGGACAGGTCCTGAAATATACATAGATCAGACAGAAACGCCACACGACAATTCAATTCTTTTTTCAATTGGGACACTGAAAGCAGGTTGAATTTAAAACCAGGAATGTACAGCACATTACTTATCCTACATCCTCCAAACACTTCACATTTCCCAATATGTGTCATTGATGCTTGCTATCCTGTGGGTAAATGCATATATTTCTATAGTTTTCTTATGTCCAGCACATCATCTAATTCTACTAGGCTGCAAGTCATGTGATTACTTGCTCCTGTATCTATTATCCATACATCACTCTTTTTACGTGTCATTAAGCAAGTTATCATACCTGCCATATTAGCAAACTTGTCCATTGAGTCTGAATTGTTCTCCCTGAATAACATTCTCTTGATCTCCTCATATGGATCCTTTGAGAAAAACTGTCCTGAGCTGCATCCATCAGAGGGCATTAGATTTGTACTCTGATTTCCATCCTGCATCTGCACATTACTAGCCATAGGTCTTGTTCTTCTCTTTCCTTTAAAATCTGGAGGGTAACTATTCAGCACATAACAGTCATCAATCGAGTGTCCTCTTAGCTGACAGTGCTCACACTTTATGTTATAGTTTCTCCTAGGTTTCCAACCACTATTCCCAATTCTTCCTTTGGATGTGTACATAGCTGATGCTTCATTCATCTCTTGCCCCTGCTTCTTAGTTGTGTACATTGCCATCGTATCATTTACTCCTTGTGCTGACATCATTCCTGTATTCAGCTTAGTGCTCTCATCTTGTATTATCATCCCATATGCTTGATTGACATTAGGCAGTGGATTGTTCAGCAGGATCTGACTTGACTGTATGAGTCATTCAATCCCATGAGAAATTGAAACAGTCTCTGTGAGTGAAAGTGCTCAATGAATGCCTTGGATTTCTCACACTCACATCCTAGAGCTGCTACAATTGCATCATATTCATCCCACAACAACCTCAGTCGAGAGAAATAATTTGCCACAGATCCCACACCTTGAGTAATCGTGCATATCTACCTATGCAGTTGATACCCTCTGGATCCATTCACCTTGTCAAATCTCTTCTTCAGGTCTCTCCATACTAGCTGGGCATTTGATGCATATACTACTCCACTCAGCAGATCCTGTGATACAGTGTTCATAATCCATGACAACACCACTGCATTGCACTTCTCCCACTGCCTCTCAAAACCTGGATAATTCTCCCTTTTACAGCTTCCATCAACAAAACCTAATTTCCCTTTTGTCAACAAAGAAATCCTCATAGCTCTGTTCCATAGGGAATAATTCTCAGATCCTGTCAATTTTATCCCAATCAATGGTGCTCCTGTTGTATCTGAAGCATGCAGATACAGATCATGATTATGATCAATGTCCTGACTCACACCTACTGCATTTCCTGCATTACTCATCTTCAACTTCTCTTAGCCTTGCTTAATCAAAAAACTAAGATCTATATGAAAACTCAGCAAATTTCTACACAGTTTCTACACAGAACTTTAAAATTTACTGCTAGGATACTCAGAATTTGCTGAAAACTTCCTTTACTTCTTCTCTTTTCCTCTACTTCTTATCTCTGCAGCAGTCTTCATTGTTAATCTCTACTCTAAACCTCTCTTCACCAAGCTCTGATACCATATTAAAGGTTGGATCAGGTTGAGTTAGGAAACTAACACACGAGCTAAGAACAATGAGAAGGCAAACTGATGGAAGTTCCTAGAAGAAGCATTCTTCTGAGCTAAGAGGAAATGTACAAGATAGAAGAAAATGGAAAACTAACTCTCACTAACTATTCTACCTCATCTATTTATAGATAAATAGTTGCTTTTTTCCTAAGCTACTCCTAACTATCTCTAACCGACTCTAACTAATTGTCTAACTAACTCTGCCACATCAATCTCATCACATGTGTTGCACCTCTATCCTAGCTGATCTGGACCTTCAGCTTGCATCCTTCCATTAAACCTCAAATACTAAAGAAAGATATAATGATATTGGTAATTTGATGGAGACCGGGAAGGGTCAAGTTTTAGTATATGTATTCTGTATGTGCGCAGTGAAGAACTTTTTCTTCTACTCGAACTACTTATTTTTTTCTTTCTTTCTTTCTATGCCTTTTCATAAACTACAACTTGAAATATTTGTTTTAACCATAAGTATCCAATATTTATAGCAGCGAAAAATGACTTTTCAAATCTATAAACAATTATCAATATGAATTTGGTCTATGTTAATTAAATAATTTAATGTAACCTCTCAAATTCTCCACCGAGGAGAACTTAATGTAAAGGATAAATCTGATGAATTTGGCCTATGCCAATTAATAAACCATTGAACATAACTTTTTAAATTCCTCAACTCTTGAAAGTAACTAAGAGATTTGACACGTGTGATCCTTTATTTAATTCTAAGTTTGGGGCTCTCATCATTAAGCAGATTAATTGTGCAATATGTATATATTTATTTGATAATTTTACTATTCTATTTTTGATTAAATTTATAATATAAATATTTAATTGTATATTGACCTCCTTGTACAAAATAGTAGTTAAAAGAAGCTTTTTTACGGGGGTAAAATAGTCATTCACTTTTTGCTATAGGGATTGCCTCTTTTATAATAATAAAATAAAATGATTAAAAATGATAATGAAAATGCTTTAGGCTTCTGAAACTTCTTCCCCCGTACGTTCTCCTTCTCCCCTTGCCCCCTTTCTTCCTCCTCTTCTTCTTCTTCATATCTTTCTTGTTCTGTTGAATTCATTCTCGAATTCTTCTTTCAAATCAACTTTGGAGAGGTTATTCATTTCGAATTTTAAGATGAAGTCCTATTAATTAACTGATTCTTGACTTGAGCTCTTCGGTTGGCTTTGACTTAATCGTCGAGCACATAAAATTTCTATAGTGTGAGAGCTCGTTTGTTTTCCAAAGCACAGACATACATCCCAGCTAAAAGCACTTATGTACTTATGCATGCAATAAATAGTACTCCGTAGTAGAAAGAAGAACATACTGACAAGTACAAAAATCGTCTTTCGTTTTCCCACCGCTTGTTGAAATATGCATTCTTCTTATTGCTATACCCTATTGTCGTTATAGATTGATCGAATAATTTGTTTGGAATTTATAGTATAGAGCTATGCATAGAACCCACGGTTAATTCATAATTAATGATTATACGTTTTGCGTGGAAATTGTGTCACCTATAATTATGAGAGTAAAAGATAAGTTGACCCAGACAAAAAATGTCTAAGAGGGTAACAGACCTAAAGGATATAGAAAACATGTCAGTTTTTTCAGCTTAGGCCACTCGAAAGGCACGGGCATAGAGACGATATACTTATTTTTATCGCTTAGCCGCCTTTACTAAAATTCTACTCCTACTTAAAATAAATTTTGGGCAACCGCCCCTGTAATGGCCAGAGGCTCCATGTACGTAGAAGTATATAATTAGAACAAGGGTAAAACTTATCCTCTAAATACGCCAATCTCCCCATTGCAATTATCACACTACTAGAATCCAACCTCTTTCTTTGATACAAAATTATTTTATTTGTTTTATTTATTTATTTATTTATCTTCGATATATCATTATTGTCTGTGGTCTAAATATACAGATTTAATTATTTTACCTATCGATTTCAAGTTTTAGGCATAATTGTTTAAACACATCTCATGAGCTAGTAATAATTTTGTTAATGTTTACATATATAAAATTGCCCAGCTACTTCTGATCCTTTTGTTCGTTAATTTAGAGGATTGGAATTCAGTTTCAAAGTTGAAGTTTCAAACTGGAATTATTTTTATTTTATTTTTTGAAAAGGAGTTATAGAAAGTGTTTGTTCGAGCTGCTTTTTACATGCTTCCATGTTTCAAGAAGGAACATCATCATGCTTTAAGAAACTCGAATGGTGGAATATATGCTATATATAGTATCGAGATTATTGTTTACACCAAATCAAACCAACTTATCATGATTATGTGTTTCATAAGATAAAAATATATATTTATTAACTAGTAGAAAAAGCTATAAACAAACACAGGACATACAAATATCGACTTGATGTAGATAACTTTTTACAATTATTTTTTTTACTTTTAACCTTAAATTAAGATGAATCATGGCCGCGAACATCGCCTGCCCTTATGCCATATTCAACGTTAGTTTTATTTTGGGATGGCACGTTACGAGCACCCAAAAGTCCAAACATTAATCATGTTGCAGAAAATAGCACTATATAATTTATAAACACCCCCCCCCCCCCCTTCTCCAAATTGGCCCTTACATACTGATCATAAGGCAAGCACATGGGGGTATATCATCACACCCCCCAAATCTTTTGACCTTGGTTTTTAGATTTTCCAAAAGGAAAATATAAAGTAAAATTATTTTTTGTGTGGATTTTAAGTATTACAGGTATTTTTTTAAAATAAGGAATAGATATAGAGGAAAACATCAAGGCACTACAAATCAGTGATAGAAATTGTAATTGCACCCTTTCGATGTTAAAATTTGAGTGATAATAGAATTGGCCCCTTACATCATAGAGTATATATATATAATGCTCAGTTTTAACTTGAGGAATTAGATTTCTCCTTTCGACTTTTTTCCATCTCCCAATCAGTGGCAGAAACATCCTTTATTAAGATTCAAGGGTGTAATATGCTGACACACCTAAAAAAAATAGTAATGAAAAGTAAGAATCAATTTGAGACAACAAGTAAAACATGAAAAATCACCATATCACCATAGCCACATATGCAAACTCACTTACAAGACTAATAGTGATAATAATAACTGACTCTTATGCAAACTCTTGTATATGCTTACTGTACGAAAAAATATTACTTAAGGGGTCATTTGATTGGTAGATTGAGATGCTAATCTCTCAGTATTAAATTTGAAGTTACATTTATCCTATATTTGGTTAGTGGCATTAGTTAATTTGAAATAATTTTTATATCAAATTTATGGTATTATCAGATTCCGTATAGGAAGTTAGGATTATAATTCATTGCGTATAGGATATATCCTTGTTTTTCAGTTCCGGTAACCAAATGACCCTTTAGGGGTTTACAAGAGCTGTTCCATGTTATTCTGCCGAGAAGCAGCCAAACATTAGGGTTGGATGTATTGTTAGGGAATGTGATCACTTGAATCCTTAAATGCAGGGATATATATTCGTTCCAACTAATAAAGTTCGAGAGGGTGATACGCATAGTTCCAATATTTAATTCGCTTTCCTCTTTTCAGGATTTAAGGTCGTCCTAGACCCCTTAGTGGGATATTACTGAATACGTTGTTATTGTTGTTGTAGGATTTAATATGGCATAAAAGAAAATCCCCCATAATTGCTAAAATTTATTTTTCTTTTAATACAATCATGAATCAATAGTTTAATTTATTAATTCATATGACTTGAATCTGCATGTGACTGCTATACCCTATATGACAGCAAGGAATATTGTTCGTATCTCTCATACACAACTCACAGTTTATTACATACCTTACTATTATTAACACAAGTCAAATAAATATTTTCTAATTCCATAATCTCTGCTCATACATGGATCATCAATCATGGCTTAAGATTGAATCCACCTGACATTGAGCTCTCACTATATATATTCACACCTTCTCTAAGATCACAACACATTCAACTGTCCAAATCAACAATTAATTCAAACTCCAATATTCCAACGATAGCAATGGCAAGTTGTTCTAAATACAGAACTCTCTTCTCAATTCTTCTTCTTCTAGTCACATTCTCCCAACTAGCACAAGCTTCTAAGTCCAATTCCAAAGTCTCTTCTTCAACCTACACCAACTACATTAAATCCAAATGCAACATCACAACATACTCTTCCCTTTGTCTAAAAACACTTCTCCCTTATGCCTCTACTGTCCAAACTAACCCCATAAAGCTATGTGACACTGCCCTTGACGTATCCATAGACGGTGCACATAACGCTTCTATCAAGATATCTAAGCTTGCAAAAGCGAAAGGAATTTCAAAATATGAGGCAGCAGCTATTAATGATTGTCTTGGTGATTTGAAAGATGCAGTGTATGAGTTGAAACAAACACTTGCTGCAATGGATCATCTTAATGATCCAGACAGAGATTTTCAATGGGATAATGCTAAGACTTATGGTAGTGCTGTTATAAGTGATGCAAATTCTTGCTTGGATGGTTTCTCTGATAGGAAAGTGAATCCTGCTGTGAAGACTAGGATCAGAGGTTGTATATTTGATGTTACTAAACTTGCCAGCAATGCTTTGTCTTTTATCAATCACCTTTATTGAGAACTTTTTGTTATTTTAAACATCATGTTGAAGTTTTATTTTGTTTGTTCCATAAATGTTTGTCATTTTGTATCATGTTAAGATTTTGTAATTATGAGAATGGTACTCCTGTTTTCTTTTTATCTTTCTCTAAAGAAATATGGGAACATTATATACACCCAGAATTAATCTTTAGTACGCTCTTATACTCCTAGCTATATCTGGTAAGTATCTAAAATTCTTCTTGTTTAGAATAATAAAGCTGTTTAAGAGCAGGAAGGAGCAGGGTAAAATTTTAATGGACTTGAGGGGGGACAAGTAACAACTTTGAGGTTTTATAGCATAAAATAAAATCAATTTAATTTTATATGTTGGGAAGACATAATGGACCCCAAAAACTGCTTGGATCCACCCATATAAATTCGATGGTTTGTGGCATGTGATAGAGCATAGTAGAAAATGACAAAGACAGAACAATGGTCCAGTTTGGAGCTGGTTTGCGCCTCTAATTTATTTAATTTTTTGTTGAGGTTAAAATGAAAACAAAAGGGCGTTTGAAAAGTTGAAATATATGTATATTGAAAAAGGCGGTTGAAAAAAATTAGAGAAATATTGATTGTGCAGTTTCTTTCATGGAAAAGGGAAAAAGAAATAGGCGAAGGGGGTTTAGGAAAGTTGATTTGTTTTATTATGAATGGTCAGGATAACATAGTTGATGAACTAAAACAATAAAACAAGCCACTAGTCAAATAATCATGATATTATCTCCTTTTTAAAGATAAACAGAAAAATTCGATATTTTTTGAATCAGCACATACCCCATTTTACCTGTCTTATTAATCTCATAAACTTCTATTGAATCTAACACATACCCCATCTAAGGTCAAGTTTTCGGTGATAAAAAGCTGTCATGTCCTGCCAAATCACCTTGTCCCAACTCTTACTTGGTCTATTTCTACCTATACCTCTCCGTAAATCTACCACTGCAAACTTCTTGCACCTCCTTATTGAGGCATTTCTGTTGATCCTTTTCACAGATCCAAACCATCTCAGTCTCACTTCTCAAATCTTGTCCACCACTTAGGCCACTCCGACCTAGTCACTTGTGACTTCACTCCTAATCGTATCTTTCTTAGTGTTCTCGCACAACCTTATAAGCATCATTATTTAGGCTACTTGCATGTTCTAAACGTGGGTGTTCTTGATAGGCCAACCTAGCTCCATATAGTATAGTTAGTCTAATAACAACTCTATAGAACTTTTCTTTAAGTTTAGGTGATACTTTCTTATCCCATAGGTCAAAAGAAACGAACTTCCATTTCATCCAACCCTCTCCAATATGTGTGTGACGTTATCAATCTTCTTGAATTATTACCCAAGATACTTATTCCTTTCTTATGAATTACTTATCTATCTAGTATCACTTTCACATTTTAATCATGTGATGCATCACTAAACTTGACTCTATAGCTTGAAACCTATAGACCATAGAGTTTGCCTCCAAACCATAATATACACCATGATATCCTCCCTAGAATATTCCGTATTCATATAGATCATGGGATCAGAAAAAATGGACTAAATGTATTAGTCCAAAATATCCCAAATGCCTGACACGTTGACATTATATTGTTTGGGGTGACCCGACCCGTTAGTGATCCTTAAAAGCGGGTCATAAAGGGGCTGTTAGGAACAAAAAGAATGAAGGCTTTGAGTATAGCCGTAGCCGTTTCAACATTCAACCAAACTCCCCCTCGTCTCTTCACTTTCCAAAACCCTTTACATTCCTCCCTTTTTCCAATCCTAATTAAATTAAAAAAATTCTCCACTTTCTCCGTTAAAAAACCGTCGCCGAAGCTAGGGTTTAACGCGACAATGGTGGCGCCAGCATCTCCGTCGTCGTCAGTAAAAGTGAAGGACCAAATTGATTTAACCGAAACCGAGAAGAAGATATTCGAGCGTCTTCTCAAAGTTGTTGAGCATTTTGATCTCAAAACTGAGCTTCGTGTTGCTGGCGGCTGGGTTCGCGATAAGGTTTTGCTTCTAATCATTATCAGAAATTGTATTTTGTTGTTTAATTTGTTTTTTTAGTTAAGTTTTTTGGGTAACCTGGTGTTGTATTATTGTAGCTGTTAGGGAAAGAGTGTTACGATATAGATATTGCGCTGGATAACAAGCTTGGAAGAGAATTCTGTGAGAAAGTGAATGAGTATTCGATGGAATTATTAGGTGAAGAAGCCCAAGGAGTTGGCATTATCGAGTGGTATGTTCCCCTCCCTTCTTTCGGATAACCTGAATAGTTATTTGAACAGAAGACCGAATGGTGTCACACATATTAGTTAAGTTTTTGTTTCTTTAAAATTGTGAGTCGAGCTAGTGGCCTAGTGGTTAATGAAGTGGGTTGTGAATCATAAGGTCTCAGATTCAAATCCTAGCTGAGGGAAAAACACTAAGCTGATTTCTTCCCATTTGTCCCAACCTTGGTGGACAGAGTTGCATGATACATGTGCTGGGGAGGTAGTAGGTACCGCGTGGTATTATTCGAGTTTCCCCTAAGCTGACGTGGACACTACGGTTAAAAAAAAGGGGGACCAAGCTATGTCGTCCCTCATTCAGCGCAAATAACATAATTTAACTATGCTCCGCAAGTTATCAGCTAATTAAGCCATAACTTGTGAGTAAATTTGATAGCTATGAATGTATTGTAGCTTTCATGAGCCGAATGTCATGCCCCACCACATTCATCTATGATTCGTGCACTCCACAAGGACCATCTGGTGGTCAAGGAGGTGGAGAAGCAAAGGAAGAAACATAAAAGAAGCTCAGAGCATGAACAAAGCATGATAAGTGATGGCCGACCATCGGGACATGCAAAGTTGAGCAAGGATGATATGAAACATGTTATGAAGTGTCTTGACATGGCTACATATCTTACAAACATGAGGAAGTTCATTGGAATACAAGAAAGGGGAGATAAAATCATACCAAAAACACTAGGCGCATTACATTGCCCGCCGGAAGGTTCTAGAAGGTTACAGAGTGTTCTGGAGTAAGGCGGAAGGCTAGTCTTGTGTATTGTTGAATCCAAAAGCCTTGTATCTTTGTAGACCTTTGTGTAATCAATAAAAGGGCGTTTCCCTCACTCCCTAAAGCTTCTCACTTGTCTTACCTTTTGTGTCCGAGTGTTGTTTGGCCTAGCCAAACACCACAACTTTACTGCTAACGCTTTCCACCACACTTGAGGCATACTTTGCCTAGGTGTTCAGGCTCGTCAAGTGGTAAGCCACCCTGGAGTGAGGCTGAACTTAGCATCTACCAGGAGGGTAGTTGGACTAAGTGCCGCATCTACGCTAGTAAGAGACTAGGTCAGTGACACGAAGCTCTATTGGAAGCAACCTCTCTACCTCACTGTAGATAGGGATAAGGTCTTTATACATCTCGTCCTCCCCAAACCCCACATGTGGGATCACGCCGGGTATGTTGTTGTTGACTGTACTGTAGCTGGGGCTTCTTGTAGTTCTTTCTGTTCAGCGAAAGAGTCTCATAGTGAAGCTCTAGCTAAAAATTGTCTGCATTTTATAAGAGTAAATGTTTTTTTGGTTGTTCTGTGCCCTGGAGGGCTAATAATTTTGGTTTTCCTCATTAATAATAAGCAAGTTATCGGTTAGTATGCTACAAGAAAGTAGAATATTCCAAGTTTCTGTGCTACAAGTGCTCAAGAATCTTTTATCCTACTAGGAGTACTCTTAAGATTGTTTCTTTTTGAAGAAGTACTCGAGGATTGTTCTTTAGTTTATATTTATTGGGATACACCAGTCTCCTCAATTTTGTTTCAATTGTAAATAATATATCACAAGTTCAATACTATTCTTATTTTTGCAGCAACCCGGACCAGTCAAAGCACTTGGAAACAGCAAGGATGCGCATCTTTGATGTGTGGATTGACTTTGTCAACTTAAGAGCAGAAGACTACAGTGAGAACAGTCGTATTCCAACAATGGTCTGTAAATTTTAAATTGGTTATCAAACTGTATCTTCTCTTGTGCTTAAATTTGTTTCTTTGTATACTCTAAATGCGAGGGAATGGAAGGCTTAGATTTGTTTTGTGATAACTAAGAAATCCCTGAGACCAGTTGTGCAATTCAGAACTCGGTGGACAATAGGCCTCCCTCTCCACCCTTCTCCACTTAATTTTGCCGGCAGGGTTTGAGCTTGTACCGTGCAGAGGTAGCCATACATCACAAATTGTGCTCTTGCCACTAGACCAAATCCCTTAGGGCCCTTTGCATTGTGTCCTTTAATACATTCAGTATCAAGGACCTCAATCTATAGAGTTTTATGCTTCCTTTTATCCTTTCAAACAACAATAACGGGACCCTTAAAAATATTAGGTTTCTATGGTGAACAATTGGATGAACATCTAGTGGACCATAATATGGGGTCAGCATTTTACAAGCTCCCAATCTGCTGCACGCACAACATTAATATTAGTCTCCTATATATTACTTCAGAATAGGTAGAAATATCTGAAGTTAACATTTCTCTTATCTAATTTTTCAGAGGCCTTTTTATGTAAACCCAGTCAACCATCGTTGCAATAATATAGTCTTCGTAACATGTATCTGTTGATTTTTGATGCTAGTTTCTTAATTAGAGGATTGTTTCTCTCATCCGTTGTTTCTCAGGTTTTTGGCAGTGCAGAAGATGATGCGCTACGCAGGGATTTGACCATAAATAGGTACTTTTTCTCTACTTTTCAGCACCTTTTTCAGATTTGCCATGCCAAGACGTCTTTAGGCAGTAACTTGGTTTAGTTGATCTGTTTGTCTTCCACCCCAGTCCAAACAGCTTAAGCAAACAAGGAAAAAGAAAAGCAGCCTGGTCTTGTCAGTCTAAGTGCACAAATTTCAGTTAAAGCTATCTCTGTTTCTTTTTCATTCCATTTTTTTATAAGGGTTTTAGTCCATTTTTCTTTTATCAAGTATTGTTTATTCCATTTTGGAGTTTTCTGTGTTTTAAGTTTTTTTTGCATGTTATGGTTTGTCTTTTTTCCTCTTGGGGAGGTTGTGTGCTTTCATATCATTTCATTTGTCCACTTATGAATTAAATTAGCCTTTTGGTTCCAAAAGATAAAATATGTCTAACTTGTTTATTCAGCTAATTCACAAAAATATGTCTTTACAGCTTGTTTTACAACATTAATACCAGTTCAGTGGAAGATTTTACAAAAAGAGGTGACCATGAGCTCCGGTTCTCTTATTCAGCTAAGTATAGCAAGAAAGATGGGTTAATTTACAATGTGTTTCTTACTAATTAATTGATTTCATGTTTCTCAGGCATTGCAGATCTGAAGTGTGGAAAAATTGTTACCCCACTACCTCCAAAGAAAACCTTTTTGGATGATCCCCTAAGAGTCCTTCGAGCTATTCGTTTTGGTAATGCAATAGAAAATTTCTCACTTGCCTCCTTCCTCTTCTTAACTATTGAAACTTACAGTGCCTTTTATGTTTTTTTTTTTTTGGAATATGTAAGTTTTATTCAAGAAACTTGAAGATCTTTCCACATCAAAATTAGGTGCTTTGACCGTCATGCTATGAACCCCTTCACATAAAATGGGAAGGAGGGAACATAAACCTCCGCATGCTGATGTTACTTTCCTGAATAATTTTCAATTTACACCCTTCGTGTATATGTCCTTTTGCAATTTACACCTTAACCTATCTTTTTTTATGATCCGCACCTTAATCTCTTTAGTTCCTTGCAATATTATAAATACCCACTTTTTCAATTAATTATAAGGGTAAAGTAGGGAAAACCTAACTAATATTTTTCTAAATTGATTTTGTTTACAAGAATTAATTTGGTGCTTATTCTCTCACATTTCTACCATCTATTCTTAACGTAGTGGTTTAGGTTTAAGTCCCAATAAAATCAATCTCCAAATATAAATCTCAACGCAATGATCATATGTAGAAAATTTTACAGTAGCTCATTAATCATTATATATGTAGAATCATCTGCACTGGAAATTAACTCTGTAGAACTCCATGGAATGATTTTTTCTTTTTCGTTTTGTTTTGGTCAATGGAAGCTGTGTGTTTGGAGTTTGAACTTTGGTGTAAAAGGAGATAACACCAAATGCTTGAGTTTCTTCCATGAGTGGTAAATAGTTGAGTGGACTTTCGCAGTAATAGTTTCTTGGAGTTTTGTTGAGAAGATAAAGCAACAAAGTATTTCTTTTACTTTTAAATTTAAATTATTTGTTTTGTTTTATTAGTTATGTTTCCCTACTTTACCCTTCTAATTAATTGAAAAAAGTGGATTTTCATGATATTGCAAGGAAGTAAAGAGATTAAGGTGTGGAACATTAAAAAAAGTAGGTTAAGGTGTAAGTTGCAAAAGAGTTTATAGGTTAAGGGTTCAAATTGAAAATTATTCTTACTTTCCTATAGTAATTACAGTTGGTGGTTAAATTAAAAATCAGATGGTACAACACATTCAATTAATATTAGACAATCCACCTCCCAACCCCCGAGAAGAGGAAAATGCAAATTTTTTTGAACCATGCCAAAAGGTTGCTATGAAAAGTGAAATCATAACCATAATCCACAGCCGTGGTGACATGGTGAAGTTCGGTCGATGTGAGGGAGGATCTCCAATTCTTGGTGATCGGAAAAGACTTGGTCGGGTCTATTTGCATGTCTTTTGAGTAAACTTGAGTCATATATAACGCGGTATTTTTCTTCTTCCAATGTCTCCTTATCACTTTAGGTTTATACCAACAATTGTATTTTTCTGCTTAGTTTAGTAATTAAATTTATCTTTAATTGTCAAAAACAATCTTTTGTCTCTTCGAAAAATAATGACTATGCAAGTTACGGCTTTAAATAAAAATTGACAAGGGGAGTGAAATTCTACAAAGCGTTACAAACTAACATAGACATTGATAACTTATCTTAATATCTATGTTTAGAATAATTTTTTAATATTGGAAATTTACTATTGCACTTATATTAGTATGATTAGATACTAATACCATTTTCCCTACACCTTTTTGCTATAATTTTGAAACTTATACTATTTAATGTATCTTTTATATTGTTGGTATATTTTATGCTATTTTTTTTTTAATTTTTAAGATTAAAATTTATAAGATTTAGTGGGGCTTACTCCGCATGCTTGAAGCTTATGCCTTGCCCCATACCTAGTAAAACGCCTCGCGCCCTCACCTTTCAAAACACTGGTGACATCTTTGATCTTCTCACTCAGTAGCACTTTTCCTTGTTAATTGAATTTTGTTGTGCTGTTTGTCAAATGTCGCTCATGTTTCCATATGACTGGTGATTTTAGGTGCAAGGTTTGAGTTTATGTTAGACGAAGAACTAAAGAAGGCAGCTGAAGACGAGGATGTGAGAGCTGCTATTGCTGGTAAAATTAGCAGAGAACGCATAGGACATGAAGTATGCTTGTCTTATCTCTGAGTAAAGTTCACGTGATTGAGTTTTGTGTTGTACTCTAGATCGTCCCTCACTTTAGGACTTCTTTAATGCAACATTGCAAAAGCTTGCCGTCTGTTTCTAACTTTCATTTCACTTTGCTTTATTTTACAGATTGATCTTATGATATCTGGCAATCAACCAGTCCAAGCGATGACTTATATTGCTGACTTGAAATTATTTTGGACTATATTTAGTCTTCCTTCTACTTTTGAACCATCAATTCCTGAGGGATGTGATAGGTATCTTTACTGTCGTACACCTCTTTGTAGACTCCTTCCATGTAGTATTGTTGTTCTCTTTCTCCCTACCCATTGCTCCTAACAAGGAGCTGGCTGATACCTTGACCGGAGTTCTACGATACATGCTATTCATCTTCCATTACAATTAATTCTGATAACATCTTGCTCAGTCCAGTAGTCCTTGCATCTTGGCTCAATCCCTTCCCTTTCTCTGACAAAAGCCTGAGTGCTATTTCATCTAGTCATACATTTAGTACATGTAAGAATTGTTGTTCTCAAAGTTCAGCCAGGAGTTGTGGTCAGAGGCTTTACCAAAATCCACTAACTGAAGTGTTCTTCTCTGTGCTAGTGGCTTCTTCTTCTTGTTTCTTTCCTCTTCCTCCATTTCGTACATATGTCCTGGTGTGGTATTCTTTCTTCCTGTAGTTTTGCCTTCATTGTTATTGACAACCTTTGTTCAAGTTTTCATTGGGCTCCCCAGCTCCCATCTCCCCAAAAAACCAAAGAAAGGAGAAAGAGCTGTAGTGAGAACTGGCTTACATAATTAATTAGAGTTTGATTATTCAGGGTTGTGTTGAGTGTATTTAGGTTCCTTTTATTGTTTACTCTTCTTACTGGTTCATGAGATGCGATTTTCTAATGATTTTGCTCTTTAATGGTTGTTACCTCTTAACATTCTAATCATTTATGACTTTTACAGGCTGTGTGTTGCTTACTTGAATTCAGCTTCGGGGCTTTTGGACTTAATTGGATGCTTCTCATTTTCTGTGAGTGTTGCTTCATCTAGATGATTCTACCCGAACTTGTTCTCTGTATATGAGATTGTGACAGAGGGATTAATATGAAATCCTTATGAGTTGATATCGTATTCAATGTTCTAATGCATATCAGGGGTGTTCAATAATTATATGTTCTGTTCATTTTATAGATCAGATGAAGTGTAACGGTCTTTCTTCAGCTTTTCATCTCATGTTCCTGACAGTTGTCTCTTCTCATTGATTGGATTTTCACATTGTACTAGGAAGCTTTGGTTTTGTCCCATTTTGCCCAAAAAATAAAAAAGAGAAGTAGAGGGGGAGGGACAGAGCGACCACTCTAGGGCTACTCTTTGTTTCTCATTTCTTATGACGTTCGACGATCAGATACTATTGATAACAATCATGATTTACGTGTGAGGAGTGATTCAAATTTCCCAAAAAAAAAAAAAAAAAAAAAAAAGACTGACCCATCTTTCTCATAAAGTTCCTGTCAGATTACAATATTCTGTATTTAGGCTAATTACGAACTAACCTTTTAGTATCAATTTTTTTGGTCTAGGGTGATCAAAGGAGACTTTGCCTGTTCGCTGCTTTATTTCTGCCACTCAGAGAGACCATCTATAGAGATAAAAAAGCCAAAGAGGTAAAACACTGGACCATCGATTAGGTCATGCAAGCAGTTGTGTTTGCTCTGATGGATTCTAATTCTGCATCTCTTAGGTAGAGTTGTGCTTATTATTATTCATTTGAAACCTCCACTTCTTTGGAGTTGGTTGACATTATATTTTTAAGGAGAAGAAAGATCATTGCATAAAGATGCTCATTTTTGAAGTTGCTTCTTCTTACTCTGAATTTGATATTGTTTGCACACGAGTTACTTGAGGATTTGGGACTTTTTGTCCATTAATACTAACTTTAGCTGAGACTTGTCAGATTCCAGTTGTCGACCATATTTTTCGTAATTCCCTCAAGTTGAAGGCCAGTGATGCGGTAACAGTGAGTGAACCTTGAATGTCTCATTAATTTTTCTTGTCAGCCTCCGCCACAAGAAATTTGACGTTCACTACTACTGTCCATGTGCAGGTCATAAGCTTGCATAATGCTGCTAAGAAGTTTGTCACCTTAGTTCCATTCCTTGTTTCTAAAGAAGAAATCCCAGCTATAGAAGTTAATTGGAAAAGAAATATCATTGAGGTTCCAAATGCTTTAAAACTGAGAGTATTGGCTGGTAACTATATCTTTTCTCTGTAAGATAAGTGCCTACTTCTTGGTGTCATCTCGCAAAGTGATGGTTGATGTTTGTTTACAAACAGGACTGCTACTCAAGGAAATTAAAGGGTTTTGGCGCGCTGCCCTTCTTCTATCCATGGAGTTGCATCCTGTTGACATTGTGTCCTCTACTGAGAACATTGAATTGGACAGCAGAAGCGAGTTATTTAAGACAGTAGAGAATGCAGTAAGAACTCTAGGTAATGTCATTTGTCCTTTGTGCTTTAACTTTGTGTTCCCCTTGCAATCGTGAGGGTGAATGGGGTTTCCCTCTGTTTTACATTATTATTCAAATTGATTTATATAACATAATATACTACTTTCTCTACCTATGACAGCTCAATGTACTATTGATAATTATGACCTATGAGGAAGATTTTTCTTTTACCGTGATTATAATGAGATCCTCGAAGCAAAGGAACATGGCACTATATTCTGACGGAAATTTGACCTTTTGATAAATACTTAGAATTCTTTTATTTTATTTTTCCTTTTCAACTTTTAAGTTTATTTAATAATTAATTGTTAGATAACCCTTTTGCAACACATTAATGGCACAATTAGTGAGATATATAATTGAGGAATCTAACACATAATTTAAGGTTTCTTCTTTTTTTGAATCACCTAAAAAACAAGTGAAAAGACAAATTAATATACAAAAGGGATCACACATGAAATTTAGAAGCGGTAAATGTCAATGTCATCTCATAATTATTGAGCATGAAATTTTCGGATACTTGAGGGATTACAATAGCGCAATGCTAGGTAGAGTGAGGCTGTTCCAGCAATATCAATTGTCTCCCTTGTATAATTCATTTTTTGCCAAGTTGCTCCCATCTCATTGCTCGGTTATTCCTTTGAACACCAAGTCAATGTTCCTTCACCCAACCATCCAGCCCCAACCAACCTTGAAAATGAAATGAACCCTTTTGCAAATTCCTTGGCATTCAGAACCCGTATTGAAAGTCTCCTCTGTATAATGACTTGTTTAATTATCCAAAAAAAAAAAAAAAAAAATTTGACAGTCTCTTCTCTTTATAATAACTTGTTTCATTATCAAAAAAGTATTTAAAGTCTCTTCTCACCATTGCACATGATTAATATATTTTTGTTCCAACATTACGAAGACATGCATTTGTCCGAATGTTCCTTAGTAAATGACGGGCTATCAAGGAGTATGGCTCTGCTTGCTCCACTAGCTAGTAATATCAGAATGTTACATTTACATGCATTGTGTGGGATGCACATGTTGCTATTTCAGAAACCGCCTATTTGATGAAATTGTTGACGTTCGTTACATGATCTTACCTTGAATTCCAGGTCTGGAGAAGGTTTGGGACATGAAACCACTGGTTGATGGAAATGAAATTATTAACATTTTACAGATTAAAAAGGGACCGTCAGTTGGAGAATGGGTATGGCAATAAATCTCTCTTCTTAACGAGCAGCTAGTTGGTTCTAAGTATTTACTCATTGTTTTATTTTCCTCGCAGCAACAAAAAGTACTACAGTGGCAGCTTGCATATCCTTCTGGAACTGTTGAAGAATGTGTTGATTGGATGAAGCAGTCTCAGTCAAAACGTGCAAGAACCGAGTAGTTTTCAGTGTGGACTGCATTTCCTTCTGGATTATTATACCAAAGCGCAATCCACATTTGGTGTTCCTGCTCAATTTTATTGTATGGGCAGTGTGCATATCCCATGGTTGATAGCCAGCTTAGAATCTAGATGTTCCCCATTCTCTCCACTGTTTCCCATGTTCATTTATTGGAAAGTAGTTACCAGGCACTGCCAGTGCATTTTTATAGCATCTAATTTTTGTATAGAGGCGCTAAACAAGTCAGATAGGAAACCTTTGATAGTAAGGAAATGAGTTTAAATTGGTCATCTCTTGAAAATTATTTGTTTCTATCTGGTGGAAGAAATGATGAAGCGTTTACCAGGAGCAACGGGAAAAGTTCATTGGACGAATTGGTTGGCATCTAATGGCATCCAATTGGAACACACATTTCTCATTAGCCTTTGAACGTTAACAAAAGGTTAAGATATTAAATACCGAAAGAGATTATGAATTCTTTATGGCTTTTAAAATTATTACACAATAGGAGAAGGTAGTATTATTAACCATTAAGCACAGGCATATCCATGACTAAGGGTAGTTATTTAGTAACGACTTGGATTTTAATTTTTCAATGTGTTGTTTTCAATGTATTGAGCTACAACAGGTTTTTTAATTTTATTTTTTATCAGGGGTCGGTCCTTTGTTGTAAATTGTAATGGCCTACATTTTATTTTTTCTAGTGGATGATCCTTTGTAAAGTAAGGACCTACCGTAGTTTCTTGGGTGCATTGGCTAAAAGACCTCTGCAATGAAGGAAATAGAGGGAATAACCCTTAAGTCTTAAAAATTGGGTGTATAACCCTTTAATTGCTTAGTGACCATTTAACACTAATGAACTTACCCAAGTTCTCGAGGCTCAAACCCCCAGCCCCCAAGTTATAAAAACTACACTTTGGTCTACTATATAAACAATTATTATTTACCTAAAATAGCAAAAAAATAATTAAATCTTCCCACAAAAACCCCTAGACCCCCAGTTGCCTTCTTCTTCCCTCCAAGCTTTCCCGCCCAGAACCACCTGCGCCTTCAATGGCTATTTGAGCTTCGTTTTTTGCTCCATTTCACTCATCAAGAACTCCCTCATCTCGATCTATAAATGTTTTATCTTTTGGAACCCGTTTTTCTTGAAATTTCTTGTTGCGGCTGTAACGTCTCGATGCGATTAATGTGGATGGAAATCTGAGGTGAATTGGTCTGGGCTTCCGTCTTTGCACATACATCCTTTCATTTCTTCAACTGGTAAGAAGTTCAAGCTGTTTTTTATTCGTTCGCCATTGTTGCAGAAGTACTGCATTATTTCATCGACCATCGACCACATTTGGTTGATCATCGACTTCGTTGAAGTAGATGGGGGGGTTTCGTAGTAGTAGGTGCTGACTTTATGGGTGAATGGATTGAGACCCCAAAATGCTGGAATTGGCAATCTAGGACAAAGACAACAATCCCTATTGCATTAAATTTGGAATGTACCTACGATCAGTTAATGACCAATTAATCGATCGCGGCAACTTAACGTGCCATCGCAGCGAGGTTTCAATTAGCTATGTTTTTAGTGCTGCTCCTACGAGGGGTAAGGTGGCTCCTTCTTTTATAAGGAATGATAATGATTTGCATATCTATATGCTCGATGTTGGAAATAATGGTAGCAGGCCTATTTTAAAGATATTTGTTGGCGAGAGCTCTCAAGCAGGCTCAAATGCTGCCACTAATGGTGCAGCTGATTCTGCAAGACCACTACGACCACCACTATTCAATGAGAGTACGGGTGATCATGGCAGTGATGCTGGAGTTGGTGATACTGCTGGTGATATGGATAGTGAAGAAGAAAATGCTATTGAAGATCCAGAGATTGGAGAACCCGCTGTAAATGGGAGCAACTGTGTTGCCGAATCTGCTCCCACTCAAGGCAGTAACTTGGGTGATGTGGTTGATGATTGCACAGGTTTTCATACTGGGAAAACCTTTGATACCAAGAAGAGCCTGGTTGTGGCTTTGAAGATGGGTTCAATGAAGAAACCATTCACATTCAAAACAAAGAAGAGTACTGAATCCCTGTATGTCGTGGCGTGTGTAGAAGCGCGCTGCAGGTGGATGGTGCGCGCCATGAAGTATGTTAATTCCAACAGGTTTGTGATCACCAAATACTTTAAAGAGCACACCTGTGGGGTGCAACATCTACCAAGCCATCATCCACATGCTTCAGCGGATGTCATCGGAGAATATTTCAAGAACAGGTTTATTGAAGGCAAAGGGTTGACGACAAAAGATATCAAGAGCGCTTTGGATCAACAACTGAATAGTAAGGTAAGTTATTGGAAGTGCTGGAAAGGAAGAGAAATTGCAAAGGCTTAGTTAGGGGCAGTCCGGAGCACAGTTACGCAATTTTAGATGCGTACAGTTTTGTGTTGGAAAGCCTAAATCCTGGCAGCAAGACTGGGTTAAGGGTTGATGAACAGGGGAGGTTCAAGTATTTTTTTGTAGCTTACGGAGCTTGGGTTAGAGGGTTTACATATATGAGGAAGGTGATATCAGTCGATGGGACACATTTATCGTCAACCTACGACGGTGTTTTGTTGACGGCTGTCGCGCAGGACACGGAGAACCACATTTATCCATTGGCTTTCTGTGTGGTAGACAAGGAGTGCGATAGCTCATGGCAATTCTTTTTTGAACAGCTGGCTCACGTAGTCCCCAATACACCGGACCTGTGCATAATTTCCGATCGCGCCAAGGCCATAGCAAATGGGATTAGAAGGGTGTATACCTTATCTCATGGCTGTTGCACCAAGCACCTTGCTGAGAACATGCGCGTAAGGTTCAAGTGTGGATCATTTTTGAAGGATTACTACACCGCTGCGAAGGCGTACCGATTTGAAGTGTTCAACGATGCTTTTAACCAGCTCGCGTCAGAATGCCCTGCTGCAGCTGCTTGTCTTAAGGATGAAGTGGGCTTCCATAGGTGGACGAGAGCATATTTTCCAGGAAACATGTACGATGTAATGACCACAAATCTTTCCGAGTCCCTCAACGCAATGTTCAAGGACGAGAGAGAATACCCCATCCTGGGACTGTGCAATGCTATTACTCGCAGGTTTACTGACAAGTTCATTGAGAGGCGTGAGGAGATGAAGAAACACAACACCATTTTGGTGCCCAGTGCTGAAACAAAATTGAATCAGAATATGCTTGAAGGAAACAAATTGATTGCTTATCATGCAGGCGGGAACGTGGAAGTACTGAAGTACACTGTGGTTGGAGATTGCCTATCCCACACTGTCAATCTTCATTTCAGAACGTGTACATGCCGGGAGTTTGACCTGGACAAGATACCATGCAAGCATGTGTTTGCAGTGTTAAGGATTAGGTATGGAGATGAATATGGTGCTAGCGCGTACCATTACACATGTCCATTTTATAGGCTTCAGACTTACATGTGTGCGTATGAAGAAAATGTTTATCCAATGCCACCGGAGCAAGAATGGATGGTTCCTCCAAAGGTAGTTCATAGAAGAATTCTTCCGCCGATGGTCGATCCCAAAAAGGGTAAAAGGAGAATTAATCATTTTTCCTCAGTTGGTGAAAATTTTTTCTCAAGGAAGAGGCAAAATAGATGTTCAAACTGCAAGAGAAGTGGCCATAAGAAGACAACCTGCCCTGCTTTGGTACGAGGTTGATAATCAACCTTGCAATTCTGATTTGGTGTATTAGCTTAAGTTGTGATAATTTGGTGTGTTTAAGTAGTGTTAGATGTGGTTGTCTTAATTTGGTATTGTGTTATTTGTTGGAACAATTTGAACTGATTGTAATAGTTTCGTTAATGTATTTTATTTCTATTTTAAGTGTCTTTTATAAAAATGACTATTATTTGAGTTCACCAAATGGTGGACATGTTTACAACTAGTTGAGTATTTACATTTTCGATTAATAGACACTATATGGGTTGATTATTGAAAAAAAAAAACGTAGATTAATTGACCCAATGCAGTTGATAAAGTGATTGAACGCATTTAATACACTCATGCGCCCCGTCATTGAAAGCAGCCGGAATTGGGTTAGACGAAGTGGCTGTTCATAATTGCCACTTGAAACGATGAGACTTTTCTGGGAACACCAAAGGTTGCATTGATTTGGAGCCTATAAATAGAGTCATAAGATCCAACAATCCACAACACAACTCAAGAATCACTCACATCTTATAATGGCAAGAGCTCCAGGCACTGCAAGTAGAAGTGGAAGTGCCACCAGAAACGACAACAACAAGAATGGCAATGGAGGAATTCCCAATCTCAGGAACAACGACCCAGAGGTGCTGCTGATTCGTGCTGACATAGACAGGCTTATCCGCCTCCTGTCTGATGATCGTAGGAGGCAGGAGATGAACATCCGCCGTACTGCTAGGATGTTGAGGGTGCTCATGGAACGAGCATGGGAGGATCTGGACAACTACATCACCCCTCCCCCCTCCCCTCGTAATAATTAGTTTTTTTTTTTTTAATTTTTAAATGTAAAAAGAAAAGAGTTTTCATTGTGATTGCTCTTTTCTTTAAAATTATTATAAATGAAAAGCCCCCTGGCATTATTATTATTAATATATCTGATTGTTCATTTAATTTCTCGTTCAATTTCCCGCTCCCCTTTTTTGTCTATGCTTGATGAACTGTCCATACTCCATTTTGGTGTATAATCAACCAACACCAAGTAGATAAATCGTTAGATAGGTTCGAAAAAATGGAAATAATCAGAAAATGACCAAAAATAAAAATATAAATAGAAAAAGATAAAAGTAAAATAATAAATTACGATAATAATATTTACCAGAAAATTTAAATAAAATAAATATTAAGTAATACGAAAAATATTTAAGTAATGGGAGAATTTTCTGAAAAGGGGAAACGTTGCAGAAAAATAAAAGTCGGGACTTGACTGGACAAATATAATCGACTATTAACCAAATGTTCGTACTCTATTTTGGTGTATAATCAACCAACACCAAGTAGATAAATCGATAGATAGGTTCGAAAAAATGGAAATAATCAGAAAATGACCAAAAACAAAAATATAAATAGAAAAAGATAAAATTAAAATAATAAATTACGATAATAATATTTACCGGAAAATTTAAATAAAATAAATATTAAGTAATACGAAAAATATTTAAGTAATGGGAGAATTTTCTGAAAAGGGGAAACATTGCAGAAAAATAAAAAGTCGGGACTTGACTGGACAAATATAATCGACTATTAACCAAATGTTCGTACTCCATTTTGGTGTATAATCAACCAACACCAAGTAGATAAATCGATAGATAGCTTCGCAAAAATGGAAATAATCAGAAAATGACCAAAAACAAAAATATAAATAGAAAAAGATAAAAGTAAAATAATAAATTACGATAATAATATTTACTGGAAAAGGTAATCGACTATTAACCAAATCAACCCCGAAAGGGTTGATTATCGACCTAGTGTAATTTCAAATAAAATCAAAAAAATCATGACTAATATGTGTTGTTACACCATATGTGATGGTATATGGACCCCATTTGAGTATTATTGACCACTTTAATACATTATAACAACTCATTGATGCCTACAAGGGAAAATCTCATGTATATATAAGCCTACTATGCCTATTCTTGTTAAGCAATGCCTTAGTGTCATGACTCATATGTGTTGTTACACCATATGTGATGGTATATGGACCCCATTTGAGTATTATTGACCACTTTAATACATTATAACAACTCATTGATGCCTACAAGGGAAAATCTCATGTATATATAAGCCTACTATGCCTATTCTTGTTAAGCAATGCCTTAGTGTCATGACTCATATGTGTTGTTACACCATATGTGATGGTATATGGACCCCATTTGAGTATTATTGACCACTTTAATACATTATAACAACTCATTGATGCCTACAAGGAAAAATCTCATGTATATATAAGCCTACTATGCCTATTCTTGTTAAGCAATGCCTTAGTGTCATGACTCATATGTGTTGTTACACCATATGTGATGGTATATGGACCCCATTTGAGTATTATTGACCACTTTAATACATTATAACAACTCATTGATGCCTACAAGGGAAAATCTCATGTATATATAAGCCTACTATGCCTACTCTTGTTAAGCAATGCCTTAGTGTCATGACTCATATGTGTTGTTACACCATATGTGATGGTATATGGACCCCATTTGAGTATTATTGACCACTTTAATACATTATAACAACTCATTGATGCCTACAAGGGAAAATCTCATGTATATATAAGCCTACTATGCCTACTCTTGTTAAGCCTACTAATTTCTATTCTTGGATTCGAGAATAATTCCATATGTTAATTTTCAAGATACAAAGTTGATTATCGACTACTATATGTCGATTATCGCTAACCCCTAACCCTAACTCTAACCCCAAATCCCCAAATTCTGAACCCAAACACGGAACACGTCACGCCCCAGGTCACGTGGCTTAGGTAAAAGTCAAAAAATTTGAGCGGAAAATGGAGCCCAAATTTCCCGCCTCACTTAAACATTAACTTTAATATTTGGAAACAAATCCCCAAATATATAAAAGCTGGTTTAACGATTCCCCAAACAATTTCTAGAGAACCCCAATTTCTAGAGAACCCCAATTTCTAACCTAACCCACCCAATTCTTCAATACCTTCTCTTTCACGACCCCTCTTTCACCAGCTGAAAAATCAAACAACTCAAAGACAATCATGAGTGAAGATTCGTCCAGCTCCAACGTAGAAGTCGATATCTGTTTCTGCGGCAAAAGTACGAAGTTGAGGACATCTCGCACTAATACAATCCCTGGACGCAGATTTTGGAGTTGTAAAACTCCAAAGGTGTGTTACTCATACATTATAGTTCTGTTTTTGTTTTTGATTATTTGTTAATGTAGTGATTTTTTCTTGGGTTTTGTTAAATAATGCAGTCAAGTGGTGGGTGCGACTATTTTCGTTTTTGTTTTTGATTATTTGTTAGTGTACTGATTTTTTCTTGGGTTTTGTTAGATAATGCAGTCAAGTGGTGGGTGCGACTACTTTCGTTTTTGTTTTTGATTATTTGTTAATGTACTGATTTTTTCTTGGGTTTTGTTAAATAATGCAGTCAAGTGGTGGGTGCGACTACTTTCGGTGGTTTGATGGTGGACCACTGCCTGCAGCAGCATCAAGTGTGATTGGGAATCTAGTTAGAAAGCTTAAGGATACCGAAGACAATTGTGTTTTACTGAGACAACTACTGAGTGAATGTGAAGAGCAGAATAGTTTTCTGAAAATCATGCTGAGGGATGGTGAAATGAAGTTGAAAGAAGCTGAGAAGAAGAGGGAAGAAGCTGAGCAGAAGAGTCATCGACTTAAGGTGTTGATTAGGTCGATGGTAGCTGGTTGTGTTATCTGCGCCGTTTTTAAATGGATCTCCTAGTAGTTCGATTCTTTTAGTATGTGTAGTATTTTGACACTGTGTACATTTTGTTCATAATTCGGATATGTGTATTATTATTTTGACGCAGTGTAAACATAAGGTCAATCGTTTGGCCGTTTTTGTATAAAGGCCAATAACTTGGCCGTTTTTGTATAAAGGCCAATAACTTGGCTGTTATTGTATAAACTTAAGGCCAATAATTTGGCTGTTTTTGTATAAAAGCATCGATATTGTAATGTAGTCGGGAAAGCTCTGTTTTGTTTTTGTTATAAAATCTTCGTTATTGTTTGAGTTGCGAGCACATAAGGAGAGAAACATGTTATTAGTTGCAAACCATAATTGAAACATTGAACAATGAATAAAATGAGTTCTCTCCTAACAAGTACCCTGCATTAATAAACCCACAGTTAAGGCTGTCTAATAGCCCGGTTTGGGCCGGGCCGAACCGGACCGGACCGGAAACCGGTCCGGACCGGCTCAAATCGGACCAAATATAAAAAAAAAAATTCGACCCGGTTTCGATCCGGCACGTCCAAAATGGACCGGACGAACCGGACCAAAATGGACCGGAACCGGACCGGACCGGCTGACCTGATGGCTTGCGAAAACTAGCCGTTGGGCAACGACTATTTCACTTTTGGCCGTTGCCCCAACGGCCAAAAACGGCTATTTTGGCCCCCCCACCCCCCTAGGGCGCCCCCATACCCCCCTATCTATTTTTTCTATAAATACCATCATTTTTCATCAATTTATTCACAATTTCTCTAATATTCTCTCTAAATCTCTATCAATCTCTCTTATTTCTACAAAAGGCTATTTGCTAAATTGCATACTAAAAAAATATTTGGAGTAAAGTGGAAATATTGTTCGGTGCGGTTCCGGTCAAGTTTCAACTTTCACTTCCTAAGTTCTACATTCTAAGTTCACGATATCAAGTAAACTCGTTCTTACTTTTTATTATCTACTTTATTTTTGTGCAATATTATTGTTTGTAGCATATTTTAGTAATTTGATTGAAGCATATTTTAGTAATTATAAAAATGTCTGGAATTTGGAGATCAATTACTGGGCGTACGGGTAGCGGTCGTAGATCAAGTGCTTCTAACCGGGAGGGGGGGGGGGGATGATAGACGTAGTCGTGCTTTAGGTAAAAGACCAGTTGGTACTTCTAGCGCTCATTCTCTTCTAGATGATTTTACTCAGGAAGATGACTCGCAATTTTTGCATGATATAAATGTTGGTGCACCACTAGATAATGATATGTTAGAGACACAATATGAAGAGTTTACCGAAGGGGCTAATTTAGATGAAACACCCACTAGTCAATTTCAAGGTGAAGAACATGAAGAAACTGAATTACCACCTATGCCTCCTAGTAGAGAACGATATGCACGACCCGAAAGATCGGATGTGTGGAAATTTATGACTAAAGATATTCCGGCTCAGAAAGCTAAATGTAATATTTGTAAAAAAGTTTGGGAATTTAAAACCGGCAGCCATAATAGTGGGACGGGAAAGTTGAGAACACACTTAGAAAATCATCATAAGGAAAAATGGGAAGCAAGGGCGGGTGGCCCTCGTTCAGGGAATAGAATGGCTCCATCGCAAGGTAGTGGAATCCAACAGGAAATTAACCCAGTGACGGGGGGGCTTTTGCATTATGATAAAAAGAAAGATAGGGAACAAATGGCAAAATGATTGCGGTAGAGTGCTTACCTTTTACATTTGCTTCTTGTCAAGGTTTTATTCGTTATATTCAAACCGTATATAATCCATCTTTTCAAGGTTTTCCAAAAACTACGGTTAGAACTGATATTATAAAATTTAAAAATGAATATAGACAATATTTACGATATTATTTTATCACTTTGATTGTAGAGTTTGTCTTACTTCTGATTTGGGTCGTGGTGTTAATGGGTATGAGTATTTAACAGTTACTTGTCATTGGATAGATCTTAACTGGGTAATGCAAAAAAGAATTTTAGCATATTCTGCTGTCGATGAACCACACACGGGAAATTTTATTAAGGGAGAAGTTTCGGATATTTGTAAGGCGTATTATCTTAGTGATAAAATTTTAAGTATAACTCTTGATAATGCAACTAACAATGATTATGCTATTACTAAGTTAATACCCGCATTGCATCCCCCTTTTGAAGAATTGTTTCATGTTAGATGTGCATGTCATATATATAATTTAGTTGTAAAAGATGGCCTTAAGTTATTTGATCCTACTATTATGAAGGTTAAACTCGCAATTAGTTATATTTTTAAATCTAAAAAACCGGATAGATGGAGGGACTTTCAAGTAGATTGTCTGAAAGAAGGTATAGCTCCTAGAAAAGTTCCAAAGGAAGTTTCAACTAGGTGGAACACTGTATATGACTCTTTGAATGTTGCTTACATTTTACGAGTGCCTATTACTAATTATTTTAATCGCAAAGTAGCTGACATGTATCACCTAGAAGAAACAGATTGGCAAGATGTTGAGCGTCTTCTTCAATTTTTAGCAAAGTTTTTTTATGCTACTAAAGAATTTTCCGGTCAATATTATCCTACAATCACTACCATGTTGTATTTTATAGCTGGAATAGCAGAATTACTTAACGATTATAGAGTAGTGCCTGGTTATGAAGTTGCGGTAGAAGCAATGCTTGAAAAATTTAAAAAATATTTTTTTCCGATTCCACCACTTTATTACATTGCATCTGTATTACATCCATATTTTAAACGTTTTAATACGGAAATGCTCATTAGAGAAATTTATCGGAATTTGAGAATTACTGATGAAGAAACACCAAGTGTAGAAACAGTTTGTGCGCAGGTAATTGTAGATTACCAACGGATTTATGAAAGGTATAGGAGTGCAGCTGATAATGTTGTTCCAAGTGTTCCAAGTGGAGCTGGATCAAGTTCAACGCAGGCTCCCAAAAGACCTGCAACCGGATTGGGAAGTTTTTCCAGCCTTAATCAAAGGCTTTCTAGCAGGCAGTCGAGTAGCAGCGGAGGGTTCAACGAGCTGGATGTTTATTTACTTCATGGTTGCAAGGAAATTGAGTATTTTGGAAGCGATCAACTACTGCCATTTTGGAAGGATCAACAAGCACAGTTTCCAGTTTTAGCAAAAATGGCGCGGGATATTCTAACTATTCAAGCATCATCTGTTGCTTCAGAAAGCGCGTTTAGCCAAGGAAGATTACAAATTGGAGATCATAGACATTCATTGAAGGAAGAAGCAATGGAGACGGCCGTATTATTCAGAGATTGGATTAGGTCGGAGCGAAGAAATTTTGGATTTGCAGAAGATCAAGTAGCCGATTCAGAAGCATCATCAGAAATTTTATCAGGCGATGGAAGTTTGGACAATGAAACTGAAGATGAACAAGATGACTCTTTGCCACCGGTTCCTCCAGAGGTGCCAGACGAAATTATTCAGAAAATGAGAAGTTTTTTTATTAATATGTAGTTTTTGCAATTTAATATCTATGTACTTTGCAAAAAATCAACCATTATCCATTATTCAATAAAATGCGTTACGCCTTGCTATTAAGTAAATCCTTTGTTATATTCTCAAGTATCCTTTGCTATTAAGTTACCTCTTTGCAATTCAATACTAAAATACTAAATACTAAAATACTAAAATACTAAATACTAAAATACTAAATACTAAAATACTAAAAACTAAAAACTAAAAACTAAAAACTAAATACTAAATACTAAATACTAAAAACTAAAATTCTAAAATACTAAATACTATTATACTACTAACTTAGTATTAAGTTTGAAAAAATAACAATTTATTAAGTTATACTAGATTACTAAGTTTTATAAAAAACTACTCAATCATACTTTTATAATACTAAAATACTACATTACATAATAGTTAATATTTTAATACTAGATTACTAGTATTATATAAAAGTTATTAAATACTAAAATTTAAACAAAACAAATAACCAAAAAACAAAAAACAAAAAAAAAAATAAAGAAACCGACAAAACCGGGCCGGACCGGAACCGGACCGGACCGGCCCACTTCAAATTTATGTCCAAATCCGCTTCATTTTGAAAAATAGCCGTTGGCAACGGCCATAAACGGCTATTTTTCCCACCCCCACACCCATAAACGCCCCTACAACCCTCCCCTACCTATTTTGCCTATAAATACTCCCATATTTCATCAAATTAATAACAATTCAATATTTTCTATTCATTTCTCTTAAAAAAAAAGGCTATTTTATTAAATTTTCTATCAACATGGCTGCAAATGCAAATAATGCAAATCAAGTTCAAGGTGCTACTAACGTAGGTCCGTCTGCTGCTCCAAAAAGAACTAAACGATCCGAAGTTTGGGAATTTATCACAAAAAATAATGATACCGGCAAAGCTCAATGCACTCTTTGTCAGAAAGTTTGGAATTGGGAAGATGGAACAAATACTGGAGGGACAATGAGGTTTAAGACCCACTTGAAAAACCATCATGACCCCGAATGGGCAGCTCGTGCTGGTGGCAAATATCTGCAACCACGTGATGACTGATGATTGAGTTGAGTCAGTGTTGAGTCGATGAACTTGAAAATTTATGTATTTTTCTAATTTCTAGTCTATTTTCATGTTTTTATTTTCTACTTATGCATTTTCATTTTCCAACATAATGTAATGTGTGTATTGTTGAATAATATATGTGTTTTGTGTTGTTTATTTAGATTTTAGTATTTTAAAAAATAAAAAATTTAATTTAAAACAAAAAAAATAATAATTAACGAACCGAACCGAACCGGATCAAACCGGACCGGTACAATATCCGGCTGCCGGTTCCGGTTCCGATCCGGCATTGGTGCAATTGCACCGGTGCACCGGACCGGAACCGGGCCGGTGACGGATTTTTTTTTCCAACAAAACACCGGACCGGACCGGACAAGCCGAACCGGGACCGGACCGGACCGGGTCAATAGACACCCTTACCCACAGTGCTTGTCCAAAAACAAGGTCAGCCACCATACACTTGTCTATGACTAGAATAGAATATACTAGACTGTCATCAATAGAATATACCTTAACAAGTTTAAAGTTAACCATCAACTACTGTTATAAACTACTAGTTCAACATTCAACTTATACAAAACCAGGAAACCAATCATTAATACTGAACCCATCAAACATTATCTGTTCCAATATTCTCTGAAGGAAACTGAACATTCAGACTTGCAAGAACTTCATTCACAGCAACATTAGCTTCATCCACATGCAATGCCGCTTGTGTCTCGCGATTTTCTTCAACAATCTCTTCATTTCTAGCTTCTTCAACAATCTCTGCATTGTCTCCTTCTTCAGACTTCTCTTCATCTACTCCATCAACTTGAGCTTCATTTCTAGCATCTTCTGCATCTGCAGCATCTGCAGTCATCTCTTCATCTGCTCCATGAACTTGAGCATCATGGAAAACCTCTTCTTCTTCATCGACTGCCGCATTTTTTTCTCTCACATCTTCATTCTTCTCTTCATCATTATTCCCTTCATTCACTTCAACTAAAAGGAAATACTTAGAAACTGACAAAAATAATCAAATTATCATTAAAATGAATATAGATACCTTTCTTTTTCCTCTTCACAAGCTTCCTTTGCTTGAACAGCTTCCTCTTCATCAAGTTCCTGGACTTTGTTTTCCTTTCACTGTTCACCTTCTTCTCTTTCAACAATTTTAAAATCTCTTCACTCACCTCCAACATTCTTGTCAGAACACCCTGCACATGCCCACAGTGCCTGCAAGTTCCCCTGCTACCACCATCAACACCATCACCAGCAACATCATCATCACCATCATCAACATCATCAACCCTATCTTCCTGGCTTTCAGTTTTGTGCATTTCATCAGCATACTCCTCCACAATGTACTTAATCCCAGTGATCCCGTCCAACATAGCCCTTACCTTGTCCAATGCAGGATCCTCGACCTCATCAACATGAGGAGAGACAAATTTTTTGCAACCCTCAACTTCTTGCACTGTTGGGATCAAGAAAGGGTGCAAAACCTGTCATCAAATGATAAAATAATTAATAAATTAATTAATCATTAAATGATAACATAATTAATAAATTGAATTGGTACATACGTGTCTAGCTCCTTGATGGCCTGCATCAACATCTCCCACATTTCTTCTTGTATGCTGCCACCTCAGCATCCTTGGGATTGGCAAGGGGGACTGTTCAGATTTCCCAGCATTACGGCCAACCAAGGGTACAGCCTCATATATCCATGCCTGCCATGAATGCCACAGTCACATTACTAATGTTTTCACACAATCATTCTTAATAAAACTGGAAAATAAAATAATAATACTTACAAGGAAGCCCATGGGAATCCAAACAGTGCATAACCAGCAGTTTTACCCTCTACATGCTGTCGATGGGTCTTCGCTAAATCCACTTTATTGTAGAGGTAGTCCACTGTCAGGTCATAACAAAGCCTGCCCCAGGGGTACTTGCTGAAAAAGTCCAGGTTATCCACACATTGGATCCACCATTTCTCAACATTTTTAGTTTTGTCCCTAGCCATCAGGACAGTATGGAGGAACCACATGAGAGCCAACTTTAGCTTCTCTTCCTTAGAGAACTGTCTCTGCTCCATCAAGTACAGTAGATTTTCTGCCCTCACATCCCCACCACCACAAACCTTCTCTAAAAATCCTTCACCATTTGCCAAGAACTTGGCCTTCAATTTGGTATCTGGCTCTTCACAACAGTTTAAGCCAGTCATCAGGTAGAACTCCCTCAAGCCAAAACAGACTGGCTTACTATCAATTAAGAACCACATCTCATGCTTTTTCTTGGACTGTCTAATAGTCCTCAAAAGCACTGAGTGCACCAACTGACCATTTAAGGTCCAGTTCTCAGAAAGGTTTAAGAAATCCCTAAAAACTGATCTCCTAAACATCTTTTCAAGACCCAATTTTGCCAGCTTGGTCTTGAAGTCATAAAATTTTTTAACTGAAGATCTCACAGAGATCTTTGCATTAAATGATTCAAACCTGGACAACCAGGTTTTGAACCTAAAGGTACTGACATCAATGTCAATCACCTTCTGTGGAATGCTTAATCTGTCAGGAGGATGCACATCCTCTTCATCATCCTCATCTCCCTCTTTATCAACTCCATCACCTGCTCCATCATCCCTCTCACCAGCCTGATCCCTATCAACCCCTTTATCAACTCCATCATCCCTATCACCAGCCTGATCCTCCTCTCCATCACTCTTCCTACTTGCCTCCCCAGAATCATCCTCATCCTCATCATCATCAATCACAACAGTTTTTCCCTTTCTTTTTGCTGCAGCAGCAGCACTACTACCAACTCCATCTTCAGCTTGAAATCTGTCTATCTGATCAAAGGTGTCAACAGATGCACCTTTTGAACTCAAGTTGTCACCAACCTCTGTTTGACCACCACCCAAATCTTTATCAGTGGATGTGGCATCACTGTCATCATCTTCTTCCTCCACCCTTCTTCTTTTGCATTTGACAAAATCTGAGGGGATGTTCGAAGACATCCAAGCTTCTTGTGCTAATTTGCGCATGGACCACCTACGCGTACGTATATTTTTTTCCTTAGCTCTCTTTTCTTCTAAAAGCTCCGCTCTACGCTCTTCCCAAGTTCGCGGACCTTTTCCTTTCGGAACGACGCGCTTTAACCTAGGCATTTAATCACCTAAACACAACACATTTTTACAACGAAAGTTAAAGAAAAAATCCCCAATAATTACACCTACACAAACCACATTTTAATACGAAAGTTAAAGAAAAACCCCTAATAATTACACCTACACAAACCACATTTTAATACTAAAGTTAAAGAAAAACCCCCAAAAATTACACCTACACAAACCACATTTTAATACGAAAGTTAAAGAAAACCCCCAAAAATTAAACCGAAAACCAAAATCGAAAATTGCGTATAAACCGGTAAAATAACAAAACCCATTACCCGAAATCAAGATGTAAAGATGCAGAATACCCATTAATCGTAGAAAATACAAAGTTAAATTTCAAATAAAAACCCTAACAAAATCGAGTGCGTACCTGTTTATGCTGTTCTCCTGTTCGTCGATAATGTGCTTAACCCACAGAGATCCTTTAAATAACTCCAAAAAGACACTCACAGTAGTTGAGGTCGTGCAGGCAGTTGATAGAGAGAAAATAGGAGAAGTTGAGAGTGAAAATTGGAATGGAACGCAGTAGTGTATGATCAACCCAATAGAGTAGATGTAGTATCCGTTATTGTTTAAATTACCCGGGTACTTTTTTTTATTTCAAAAGAGTTCACAAGTTTTTTATGTTTTGCACCCACAAGTTTTTAATGTTTTGCACCCACAAGTTTCTAAGAATACTAATTCAGTCCTTGATCCCCACTTAAACCCACTTAAGTTTTTCTCTCTCCAAAAATAAGTCAAAAAAAAATGGAAAGGTTAAACTTTTTATTCAACACTTTGAGGGGTCTTTTAGCTAATTATTCTCTAGTTTCTTTTATTTTATTCCCTATGTAGCTTGTCCTTAAAGTAAAGTAATGACATAGCATTTTATATAAGCATAACGACCTATTACTGCTTCTTTTATGTCGGTCATATGACCTACATTTTAATTTTTTCATCGAATCAATTTTTTGAAGAGAAGACAAAATAAATAAAAATTGCTCGATGGAAAAGTTGTCTTTTTCATTTTTCCAGCAGCCTGTATTTGAAAGTGAGTAAGTGACCACCTACTGAAGGTTCCTCCTCCTCCTCCTCCTCCTCCTCCTCCTCCTCCTCCTCCTTCTTCTTCTTCTTTATTAAGGTAACTTGTATAGCAATCATTTGCATTTTACTCTATCCGGCATGTCGTTTTTGATGTAATTTCTTTTATGTAGGTCATCGTTTATAGTATCGACCTGCATTTTATATTTTCCGGTGGGTCCTTTCTGATAGTAACGACCTGCGTCATGTTTTGGTGCGAAGGTTTCAGAGTATTAATGCATTTTAGCACCTTTTTCAGTAGCAGGACCTCCTCTCAAAGAACACCAGCTAATCATACTTTTTATATTAGACTTAATGTTCTTGGTTAGTGGTATTTGCAAACTGCAATAGCCATGTTTGCCATTAGACATATCATCCTTTATACTAGATCCTTTTACTTCAGTATCGAAATCGACAAATAGACAATGCACAGGGAGGTATAGGTACCTTCTGCAGTTAATCTATGAGTTAATTTTGATGGTTGTGTCAAAGGGGCTAATATTTATTGATACGATATTTTAAAACCAACAAATAAGTTAATGAGAAGTTGGAGTGAAATAATAACGTAATGTAATTATCCTTGCTATCTTGTTATTCAGGCCTCAAAACTGTTGGACAAGAAAAGGTATACAATATAGCCCGAAAGAGATGAGCAGAATTGAAATGAGCCAATTGGATTATTCCTCTAGGATTATCCACAAATTTTCTATGAGAATGAAAAATTAATAAAAAAGATTACACATTTTGAAAGCAAGATGAAATTGTAATGCTTCTTTAATTGTAGCTTTATATTTCAACATTGGCATTTAGCACAGTCTTTCTATCAAACACGTAGAGTGCATTTGGTAATGCACTTTTCCCTCTTAATTATACTCGTCCATCTCCTAAACAATTGAGACATCGTTGTACCCTACAAAACAAAACAAAACAGTTGACGTTATAAATTGCAGATTAACTTGACTCAATTCATTTGCCAAGCAGTGGCGGATGCATAGGTCTGTCTACAAGTTCGACAGAACCAATAACTTTGACATAAACTTTATCTTTATAACCCAGTAAGTTAAAAAGGATAATAATTCAGAATTTATAAACTTAAAATCCTGATTCACTTCTGTATACTAATTAACTATGAGAAATTGAAATGAAAGTGACTCACTTGTGACCATCACATGTTGGACAAAGACATGGATTTATAAAGACAGGATCATACAATGGTGACCACCTTATTGTGCCAATGCCTTTGCAGAGCTTACATATATAAAATCCTTTTCCTCTACAATACCCACAAAACTTTCCAAACTTTTCCTGCGCAAAAGAATATGAAATTGTACATTGTTTAGAAAATGGGATTTTAAAATAAAGAAAGAATATATAAAGAGAGAACCCCATTATTTTACCTTGTTAATTAAGGCATTACGTCGAACAATTGAGGTGGTGAGTGCAGAGATAGAGATGGCTCCGCCAAGAAGTATAATGGAGCCTGTTGCTAACGTGCGCAGGAGTGGCGGAATCATAAACTTTGCCTTTCCTTTCTCACTTACAAGTTTGCTTGCAGAACCCACGGAGACAAATCTTCTTGTTTTCCAATTTTAGTAATTTATTTTTGCATAACTCACTTAGCTTGAGTGCATATTTATTGAACAAATTTAAGTTATATAGACAATGACGTAAAACCATTTACACTAACATGTCATATTTATTAATTTTAGTAGGCGCTTAGGTAAATATTTTTTGTATTGATGTACATTATCAGGTTATCAGTAAAACTCGGTAAAAATGTACTCACTACGTCCAATTTCTAATTTTAGTTTTCTCTTTTAGCTTTTTACATCCATCAATAAATATAATATAGATTTTACAAAATTATCCATGTTAAATATTTTTTTGAGAATTGAAAAATACTAAAAAAAACTAATACTTCTTCGATGATTAAGGTTGTATTCCCTTCGTTTCCGTTTATGTGAACTCATTTGACTTGACATGGAGTTTAATAAAGAAATAAAGATTTTTGAAACTTGTGGTCTAAAATAGGTCATAAATGTTTGTATAGCTGCAAACATCTTATTAAAGATAAAAGTAGAAGTTTGTTACCAAATATAGATAAAGGCCATTCTTTTTTAAACGAACTAAAAAGGAAATAAATTCACATAAACTGAAACAAAAGGAGAAATTGAAAACAATTAACAACTTTAGTCTTAAAATTTCTAAAATGACAAATATTATAGGATAATTTTTTTGAGCTAAAATGAGACGAATGGAATACTTGTAGTTTTCAAAAATAGCATTCACTTATCAACATAGCAGTTATCAAATAAAATAGTACAAGGAATACCATGTTTTTCTTTTATTATAATTAGGTGGAATAGGTTGACAGCTACTCAAACATGGCACGAAAAGTCACTTAGCTCCCTTAACCATTCCATGTACCTATAGGCTACCTTGACCCATTCAAATTTGTAACATTTAGGCAAAAAAATGCCTACATGGCACAAAAGGTGTGCTTCAGCATAGTTGAGCGCGTGGGAGGTGTCAAAATATTTTTTTTTTTCATTTTCTTCAACCAAATTAATGTTTTCCAAAATCATCTTACCATTATAGCGCTGGATGATTGACATGTGGCGTTTTCTCTTTTTAAGGCTAGGATATCTTGACTTTTATTCTATGTTTGGTTCAGTTCTATTACTACAGTAGTAAATAAATTAAAGTAAAAGTTGATATCTAATTAAAAAAAGAAGAAGGTAAAAGTCAATAGAAAAGAAAAAACAAAAAATTGCCAACGGAGCTCTGCAACACCCCCTCTCCCACAACCACCTGGTTTACCCCTCCCTACCCTTTGTAGTTTAGTACTCTTTACCAACATCTGCCATATATACAGCCAAAAGCTTCTTTACCAAGCTTTGCATCCTTTGTATGTATTTAATTACTTGTTATTGTTTATGAATCTAGTTTTTGTAATGATACTACTAATTATTTAATTGAAATTCCTCTGCCATTTACAAAAGAAAAATGCCAAGCAAGTTTTTCTCTGTTTTATGTTTAATTATCTAATTTAAACTTGATTAACCCTTTATTAGAAGGAAACGCAACATGAGTTTATATAAGGAGTACACCTTTGTACTCAAAAGGTATGAAACACAACTTTTTGTTTCTTCAATGGCAATTTCTTGCTGAAATAGGGCATTTAAATCGTTCTTCAAAGATGGCAAAAAGTTTGGGCTGGAGAAGATGGAATCAGATTTTGGGGAAATGGGAGTTTGGAGAAGATGAAAACGGGTTTGTGGCGGGGGAGGGGGGAGGGGCAGTGGAGAAGATGAAAGAGGTGGGGAGGGACTTTGTTTTCTCTAAATAGATTTTCCTCTTTGTTTTTTTTACCCTTAACATTTATTAATTTGCTGAATTGTTTTATAATATTAACTAAAGTCAAAAGCCACTTGGCATTTTCTCATTCGTTAGCTTTGACACATCAGCCGTCTGTAAGATACACGCACTATTTTGTTTTGCTTGGTTGTCTTGGAAGGATTCAATAGGCACAGTTTTAACCTAATATCAGGTAGCCAACAGGTACATGGAAGGGTTGAGGGAGCTAAGTGACTTTTCGTGCCTAGTTTAAGTAGCTGCCAACCTATTCTGCCTTATAATTATGATGTTCGAGCTAGCTTGCTCGCATATGAACTAATTCAACAAATACTATGTGCTATGATAAAGAGTACAAGAGAGAGTAGCAGTTCTCAGTTGTTTTTTCTTGAAAAAAACTTACCAACCGTGAATGTATACATTTAACCATAGCAATAACAATTAATCATGGTAAAGTAATTTAATAAAAAAATAATATATAGATTAATCAACCATAATTGAGTGATAATAGTGTATTTATAAATAAATGACTAGTCTTTATTGATTGGTTGGATATATACACCCGACATGAGTAAATATTTTACCTTTTTCTTTGGGGTCCAAATGGATGTGATTCTTCAGTAGCTCACCTGAACAGACAATATTGTAGGCGGGGATACTGACTCTGCCATTGCAACAAAACATGCCCATTAGCATGAATTATTTCAGATCACCTTATATCTCAACAAAATCCACATACACAAATGATCATAATACAAACAATAGGAGGAAACCAAAACCGATTCAAGGAAACACAAAAACCCAACTCAGTTTTCAAAAATCCCGTCCAAACCAGCTAAGTTTAAGTCAAAAAGACCCACCAAAAACCAAACTTGAAGCACTTGAAACTGTCATAACTAACTTAGAAACCACTGTAAAAAATGGCACTTATATTAACGACCCACAAATCTTTGCTTCCCTATTAGAAACATGCTTTCATTTACAAGCTATTGATCATGGTATCCGTGTTCATCGCCTTATCCCCGATAAGCTATTAGAAACATGCTTTCATTGAAATACACAAAAAATATATAAAGAGAGAACCCCATTATTCACCTTGTTAATTAAGGCATTACGTCGAACAATTGAGTGAGTGCAGAGATAGATATGGCTCCGCCAAGAAGTACAATGGAGCCTGTTGCTAACGTGCGCAGGAGTGGCGGAATCATAAACTTTGCCTTTCCTTTCTCAATTACAAGTTTTTTCTGCAGAACCCACAGAGACAAAACTTCTTTTTCCAATTTTAATAATTTACGTTTGCATAATTCACTTAGGTTGACTGCATATTATTGAACAAATTTAAGTTATATAGACAACGATGTAAAAGAATTTACACTATCATATCACATATATTAATTTTAGTAGGCGCTTAGGTAAACAGGTCATCGGTAAAAAGGTACTCACTCCGTCCAATGTCAATTTTAACTGTGCTTTTGATGGTCATCGGTAAAAAGGTACTCACTCCGTCCAATGTCAATTTTAACTGTGCTTTTCACATCCATCAATAAATACAATGTAGATTTTACAAAATTATCCATGTTAAATATTTTTTTGAGGATTGAAAAATACTAAAAAAAACTAATACTTGTTGGATGATTAAAGTTATATTCCCTTCGTTTCAGTTTATGTGAACTCATTTGACTTGACACGAAGTTTAATAAATAAATGAAGTTTTTTTAAACTTGTAGTCTAAAATACTAGGTCATAAATGTTTGTGTAACTACAAACATCTGGATGATTTCGCCCAGCAGCCATTTTTAACACTGGTATTTAGTTTGAGGCCACTATTTTCTTTGGTCTTACACTAGAGGCCATTTTTGGGCCTTTACTAAATAAATATTGACTTAAGTCTCTGATAGTTGACTGAACTTCAGTCCATACGGCCCCTGGACTGAAGTTCCATCTCTAAGGACTGAACTTAGTCCAGGGGCCGTATGGACTGAAGTTCAGTCAACTATCAGAGACTTAAGTCAATATTTATTTAGTAAAGGCCCAAAAATGGCCTCTAGTGTAAGACCAATAAAAATAGTGGCCTCAAACTAAATACCAGTGTTAAAAGTAGCTGCTGGGCGAACTTACTACTTAGTCCTAAGTTCAGTCTTTAGAGATGGAACTTCAGTCCAGGGGCCGTATGGACTGAAGTTCAGTCAACTATCAGAGACTTAAGTCAATATTTATTTAGTAAAGGCCCAAAAGTGGCCTCTAGTGTAAGACCAATAAAAATAGTGGCCTCAAACTAAATACCAGTGTTAAAAGTAGCTGCTGGGCGAAATTTTTACAAATCCCAAATAACATTCACTTATCAACATAGCAATTATTAAAATAGTACTACAAGCAATACCATATTTTTTTAAAATTATAATTATGATGTTCGAGCTAGCTAGCTTGTATATGAACTAATTCAATAAATATATGCTACCTTCCATCATGTATATATGTCCACCAGTGCTTGGATAGAGTAATAGCCATATGCAATCATGATAAAGAGTACAAGACATAGTAGCAATTCTCAGCTGTTTTTTTTTTTTGAAAAAAACTTACCAACATTGGGTGTATACACTTAACCATAACAATAACAATTAATCATGGTAAATTAATTTAATGAAGAAATAATATATAGATTAATCAACCATAATTGAGTGATAATAGTGTATATATAAATAAATATACATTTATCGGTTGGGTGTCATTCTTCAGTATTTACACTTTTTCTTTGGGGTCCAAATGGATGTGATTCTTGAGTAGCTCACCTGCACAGACATATTGTAGACGGGGATACGGACTCTGCCATTGCAACAAAACATGTCCATTAGCATGAATTATTTCAGATCACCATACATCTCAACAAAATCCACATACCCAACTTTCTCTTACACAAATGATCATAATACAAACAATAGGAGGAAACTGCAAAAACCAAAACAGATTCAAGGAAACACAAAAACCCAACTAAGTTTTCAAAAGTCCCACCAAACCCATCCAGTTTTCATTGAAAAAAACTCACCAAGAACCAAAATTGAAGCACTTGAAACTGTCATAACTAACTTAGAAACCACTGTAAAAAGTGGCACTTATATTAACGACCCACAAATCTTTGCTTCCCTATTAGAGACATGCTTTCATTTACAAGCTATTGATCATGGTATCCGTGTTCATCGCCTTATCCCCGATAAACTTTTACGTAAAAATGTTGGCATTTCATCAAAACTGATGAGATTATATGCATGTAGTGGACAAACGGAGCAGGCCCATGAACTGTTTGATAAAATGCCTAAGAGAAATGAGTCGGCGTTTCCCTGGAACTCGATTATATCGGGCTATGCTGAGAAGGGGTTGTTTGAAGATGCATTGGCAATGTATTTTCAGATGGTGGAGGAGGGTGTGGAGCCTGATTGTTATACTTTCCCGCGTGCGTTGAAGGCGTGTGGAGGTGTTGGGTTGATTCATGTTGGAGAAGAAGTTCATAGGCATTTGATTCGTCGTGGGTTTGGAGGTAATGGATTTATTTTAAATGCGCTTGTTGATATGTATGCTAAATGTGGTGATATTGTTAAGGCTCGAAAGTTCTTTGATCAAATTGGATCAAAGGATTTGGTTTCTTGGAATTCTATGCTCATTGGGTACATTAGGCATGAGCTCGTAGCTGAGGCGTTGGACTTGTTTCGACTTATGATACGTGATGGAATGGAGCCTGACTCTGTCTCTATATCATCGTTACTCGTGGCTGAATTACCTTATTCCATTGGGAAACAAATTCATGGATGGGTTCTTCGTCGAGGGACTAATCAAGAATTGTCCATTGTTAACTCTTTGGTTGATTTCTATTCGGACCAAAAAAAGTTGAAAGAAGTGAGATGGTTGTTTAAACATATGCACGGACGGGATGTAGTATCATGGAATTCGGTCATTTCAGCTCACTCTAAGCACCCTGAAGCTCTATCGTACTTTGAGTTGATGGTGAACTCTGGTGCTTTGCCAGATGGTATCACATTCGTTTCACTGTTGTCGACATGTGCTCATTTAGGGAAAGTGGAGGATGGGGAAAGGTTGTTTAGAATTATGAAAGAGAGGTATGACATTAGTCCATGGATGGAACATTGTGGTTGTATGGTGAATCTATATGGAAGGGCAGGATTGATAGACAAAGCTTTTGATTTTATAGTGAAGAGAATGGAATTTGAAGCTGGACCAACCATTTGGGGTGCATTGTTATATGCTTGCTACAAACATGGCAATGTCAAAATAGGAGAAACAGCTGCCCAACATCTATTTGACTTGGAGCCGGATAACGAACATAATTTTGAGCTTTTGATGAAGATTTATATGAATGCTGGTCTATTGGAGGATGTAGAGAGAATAAAGCTAATGATGGTTGAACGCGGGTTAGATACACATATACGTATAAAAGATGTCAAGTTTACCAATGATTTTGCAGTATGTTAAAGAAAGTGTAAATGAAGAATTTCCAAGTATATTGATATCTTTAGATGGTGAAAACATATGCTGAATGATTTGTGAGAGCTGGAAATTAACAATAAAGGAAGGTGCCTAAGGGCTCTCATGCATTTCTAAACTTATTTGTCAATAACAGAGAGCATTCTATCTCATCCATGATGTCTTGAAATTTTCAATGAGAAAAGTGCTTGAAGAGCTGTACGACATGTCAATAAGTTTCATAAAAACACTATATATTGAATTTCTAGTACCATTTAGACAACAGAAATAGCTGTCATGCAATTGCTGCTATGATTTGCAAAGATACGCAAATAAATACTTCTCCAGTTTGAACATTTTTGGTTCAAATGAACCAAAACTAACAATTTCTAAATAATTCTACTGTCTTTCGTCTTACCCCGTGCTAAAAAGGAAGGGAGGATAATTTACCTGCATCTGACTAGTTCAATGATTACATTGTTTCTAAAATTTGCATGACATCCTACTAAATCCAAGCTAACCTTTTTGAATCATACTCAAAGCAACTATATCAATCGATAGATCAACTAAGCTTCAACCCAAAATAACACTAAGAACCAATTAGGATTATATGATCCCTTTTATAATAAAATGTAATAAAAAAGGTGGAACAAACACGCAAGAATATACACCTTGCAATAAGGTAAGAGAAAGGGTACTTCCTTTTCATCGATAGAAAAGTCCATATTTCTTAAGCAAGGTCTTTTCTCATTTTACCTTTTCTGCTGGGATCAGAATTGGAAAAAGTTGTCAATAACGTAGTTGCAATAAAAACAGCGGAAAATTCTCACTTTTTGTCTTTTCTCATTTTACGTTTTCTCATTTTACCTTTTATGACACTTAGAAAGACAATTAAATCTGCTTACAGCATTTGATTTGAGGTTAGAACAGCAGAGCAGTGAGCTAAAAAATGAAATATTCACAAGATTCAGAGAACACTCTCTGACTGAGAATTAAAATTCAATACAGGTTTGTACTACGTATATTGATTTGTAGAACTCTAATTTTCTATCCGATATCCAAGATTTGAGTGCCATCACCTGTTTTGGAAGACTAACAAAAACATGAAGCAGAGTCTTCGTTTGGATGAATGTTAGATGACCTGTTTAACCATAAGAACTCGTTTTCTTCGACCAATCCACGTAGACTTCCATGGAGGATCACTTGCAATTACAACGTAACCAGCATTTTCATACAGTTGTCGAGCACCAAAATCATCCTCATGAGCCCACAGGACAAGAAAATGAAAACCCCAGAGTCTTGCAAGCACATCACAGGCCTTTAGCAAAGTAGTTGCAACTTTCTGCCTCCTGCAATTGACCAACATTTTAGTGTGTCAAATCTAATACCATATGGCTGCAGAAGGCGCGCACAATTTTCTGATGTATATTCATCTAAGGAAGGGTCAATATTTCCGTTTGCTACAAGGAAGTATCTTATGTGAAAGATAAGGTTACACGATTTTAACAGCTCAAGCTATTGAGCATATAAAATGATTGTATAACAAAAAGCAGTTTTTGTTACATATCAAAATAAAGCATCATCAATCTCTTTGATGCAGTAATAGGAGAAGATTGAATCATGTACCTGAATTTGTTCGATACAGCTATCCCAGAAATATAAAGATATTCGTTTGCTCCAGGAAAGTACTGAAGAACATCTTTATCATTATAAATTGTAGCATCAACAACCCCTACAAGATCTTGTTCCACCTCAGGACTGTCACTTGAGTGCTCAGCGACTAAGCATGCATACCTGTTTAGGCAAGAATTTCTTGATATTCAGTAAGTTGAACTGAACTTAATTATTATTCTCAGTTTAGTACAAGAATGACATTGATCTAGTTGAAGTGATCATCATACTTTTTTGTCTTCGAAATTTCATGAAGAAAAACTGAATTAACTTAAAGTATATGATTCCTTCATTTTCACTGTCCAAACACAATCTCTATTTCCAGAATTGGTTATCTAATCTATAAAGTTCAGAATCCCCTCAAACAGCCTAAATTTATCACCTTATATACATGAATTAGACCTAAGATAATAAGTTCACGAGCTCAGTCCTATTTCACCGGAAACAGGAATGCATCTATCTCAATGCTTAACACATATGTAGTTTAATTTATGCGCGGTAATCTCATTTCTTTTGACAGAAAGGAGTTTCCACCTCTTATCTATTTAATCTGAATGGAGAACAAGTTCATTCTCAGCTCTTGAATTGGGTGGAATACAAGTACCTACTTAAGCAGTATGGATGCTTTACTGTTAACAATATTCTGGTCTAGTTTGAATTATATATGTGAAGTTCCAATATCTATGTAGTACATATAAGACGAGAGTACCTCAAGACAAATGAAGAATTTACGTAACATAAACATTACACTAACAGAAAACGAGATCATGTTATAATATGTCTAAATATTTGATCATAATCTTGATTTTCTTAACAATGAGTGGAAAACAAAACAGAAAAGGAAAGAAAAGAAACTTCATGTCTCATTGAGTCATTGATATGTTTGGTGTTTACCTGTCTGGTGGGTTATTCCTTAGTTTGTAAAGAAGTCCAGAAAGTATTTCAGCCTACAGAATCATAAATTTCGTTTAATTATGTGGATAAGAATGACATTGAAATTGATACATGAACCACAAAACGGAACCTGAAAAGGGATAAGGCAGTTGACTACTGGCCACTAGTTGAATTACAGAAAACATATAGCAAATGCAGAGGATTAACTTTACAAGTGATCATCCAACTCCAATACTATTGCACCATAGTCATGAAACTATTGTTCATAACAGAGAAATAACTCGACTATGCCTATATGTTATCAAATATATACGCTTGAAAATATAAATTCCAGTCCTGACTCCTGAAAACACAAGTAGGCAATGCCGTGACTATTGAATAACAGATAGCAAATGCAGATTTACCAACGCTACGCATAACTCCCTCATTAGTTCAACAAAACAATACAAACCCTAACATGCTCGAATCAAATATGCAATTTGTAAATGCAGAACAGAATTGAACATGTCTTTCCAATTATGCAATCACATTCATTACCTTATTTACTGATGATACTGAGAACAAATCAAATGAACTTATAACCCTCTTTAACACCCTTTTTTCACATTGCATGTCCCCTTCACAACAAATCATACCCCCCCCCCCCCCCCCAAACACCAAGCAATATCATTATAACTAGAAAAATCAAGAAAAAGCAATAATCAAGAAGAGAAGTATAATGGGGTATTAGAAACAAACTTAAAGAAATCAAAGAACACATAATTGATGATTAAAACAGGTTTAATGAAAAAGAACCTGAAAGAAGTGAGAAAATACATCATTGAAGATGGGGCCAGGTTCATAGAAAGCTTCAGCTTGAATTCTTGCTACTTTCTTAGTCTCTTCTTTAGTATCAACAATTCTTCTTACTTTCCATCCATTTTCATCATTCACAAAACACTCAACTTCATAATCTCCATTCTGTTTTCTTCCAACATTTCCCTCTACAGAATCATGATGCTTTTGTTCCCTTGTTGTGGTTGATGAAACTGGAAATGAACTACTACTACTGCAACATTGTACTACAATCGTGTGCAATGATGTTTTCTTGTCCACATTGCAAATGCAAATTCTTGTGTTAGATGGTATTAGGACTCTGCATTTCAAAGAAAGATGTTTCTTGAATGTTGTGGATATGCTAGTATGAAAATTTGGTTGCCATCGACATTGAGCCATTTTGATTCTTGAAAGTTGCTAAAGAATTTGAAAGAGAGACTTATCCAAGTGGGGTTCGTTTATTCAGTTGTGAGTTCCTTACGGTTTTATAACTTGTGGTGCCTTTCACTTCACAACTTCCAATTCTATTTCTTCTCTCTCTTTTTTATTACTACTTTATATTTATCGGGGGTGGGTAGTCTCGAAGGGGGTGGGTGGGTGTTCCTCAAGACTTTTATTATGACTCTATTTACTGGCAACTCTTGAAATATAGTACTAAAATGATTTAAAGGGGATCATGGTTTATTCAATTTGTAATCGATTAGGCTATATATACCGTACAAAAAAGAAGTTGTCACATTACATTCAAGCGTTTACAGCAAATTAATAGAGATATAGCCTTACCATGATCTTTTATATACATTGCTATATTTAACGGTGATTAGTTTAGTATGGATTGTCTAATCTATCATTTCACCGTGATAAATATAGTGTTTTAATTTAAATACAATTATGTAAATAAATTACAAATGATGTATAGAGTTACGGAGAGAAACTGAGGATCCGCTTTCGACCAAAAATTACCGTGTTTTGATGTGATGAATTTGTGTTTACGACCTTTCTAACTACTCGTGAGGTTAGATCTTTAACTAGATTTGTGTATGCAACTGAACTGGAATAAGGGATTTACGTCGCCTAACTAGTATTAAATTGTCTATTAGAGTATTATAATGCCTCATTTAGATTCTTTTTTTTTTCCTAATTATCTTGTTAATAAAATTTTGTCTTTCTTGTGGCATTTCAAGAAGTTTGTGGCTGTAGATCCCCGCATTGATTCTCCTCGTAATAATTACAAAATACAAGAAAATTTAGTGAATAGTTGATTTCATGGTGCCTGAAATTCTCATCCTACGTGGAAACCAGTTAGCCTAACACGTGTCATCTATACACAGTAATTTTCTGAGTTCTATCTACTGTTGGATTGGGTGACGGAGTGTTAAATAGAAAAGAAGAAAAGAAAGCTACCAATGAGCTCCCTTATGCAAATATTGAACGATTTTTGACAAACAGAGGTTTGGCAAAAAAGGTTGGGGCAAAAAATATGACCATTAGGTGTATAACTCTAAGGAGTGCTTTGGTTGGCGGGATAAAATATATAGATATATTTCATATTTTTGGAATTATATTTATCCCGTTATTATATCACACTCCCTATATGGGATATGATACTATCATATTTTTGGTATAATAGTTATCCTGAATTAGTTAATTCCACCAACTAAACATAAGATAAATGTAGTCTCAAATTTAATACCGAAATTATTAATCCAATCCCACAAACCAAACGATCCCTAATATAATAGAGTAACATATATCGCAATATTAAGTAAAATGCAACCATAATGATTTAAAATTTTATAATATAATCCCTAAGCTCGCAAATGCCCATGATTAGTGTAACAACTAAGTAAGTTTCAAAGATAAGTGTGAGTAGTTGAACTATTGGAAGTAAATTAAATGTTTAACAACTAATTAAGAAAAAGAAAATATGAAGAAAATTAAATTAGTTGGATATTCTAGATTGTTGACTTCACAATGAACCTTATAGCTTGTGCAATTGGAAAATTGATATTCCCGCTACTTATTGAACCTGTAACAAGAGGTGAAGTGGAGAAGGCACTGGGAAGTATAGATGGAAACAAAACACCAAGTTGTGATGGTACAATAACATATTCTTTAAAAAGACATGGAGTGTCATCATTGGTGATGAGGTAATGGAAATGTGCTAGACTTCTTCAAAACTTCAACTACGTACAAACCAAATTGTACCTCTGTCATCCTGATACCTTAAGTGAAGCACCCAAACTCCATACAAGAAACCAATTTTCTGTTGCACTACACTCTATAAAGCCATATCCAAAATAACAACCGACAGATGCAATATCAGATAACATCGTCTTATGTCATGAACTAGTGAAAGGATACTTCAGGAAAGGGATCTCACCTAGATGCATGCTAGAAGTAGACCTTCAAAAAGCCTAGGATTCTGTTGAATGACTGTGCTTGGAGCAGAAACTAGTTATTAGTTAATGTTCAGTACTCAGATGTAGTATTTGTGAAATAGGTAATGTGTTGTGTTAAGACGGTATCCTACTCTATACTAGTCAATGGAACCCCTACCCCACCCTTTGAAACCAAGAGAGGCTTGAGACAAGGTGATTCAATGTTTTCCTACTTGTTTGTGCTAGCTATGGAATACCTAAGTAGGCTACTCAAAGGGCTCAAGGATGAACCAGGTTTCAAATTCCACCCTAAGTATGCTAAAATGAAGATCATTCAGCTAAGTTTTGCTAATGACATACTACTATTCTGTAAGGGGAGTGGAAGTTGTACAAATGTTGTTCAACTGTTTTGAGCAATTCTCTCAAGCATCAGGATTGAAAGCCAACCTCCACAAAATTAAGCTCTATCTATTTTGGAGGAGTGAAGGAGAAAGACTCGAGCTCTGGAGGTGCTAGGTGTCACTAAAGGAGAATTACCCTTCAGGTACCTAGGAGTGCCTCTAAGCACCAAAAGATTGCATGTGGTGTAGTGTCAACCAATAACTGAGAAGATGTTGGGCAGAATCACATCCTGAACTACTAAAACACTATCATATGCAAGCAGATTGAAATAAGTGAAGTCAGTCTCATTCTCCATACAAATCTATTGGTCACAACTGTTCTAGATTCCAAAGAAGATAGTTAATCTTATAGAAAAGATATGCAGAACTTTTCCTTGGACTGGAAATGTGAAAACCTCAAAGAAGGCATTGCTAGCATGGAACAGACTGTGCTTGCCCAAATCAGTTGGGGGAATGAACTTGCTGAATCTAAGCCTATGGAATAAGGTACAAGCTGTTGTGGTCATTGAGCAAGAAGAAAGACAAGTTATGGGTAAGATGGGTTCATATACTATGGGAAAGGGAGGCATATGTGGGAATTGAGACTAAAATAGGCTTGTTGGATGGTGCAGAACATTTTCAAAGCTAGTTCATACATGCAAGGAGTGGGGATCATGACATATATACAGACATGCTCAAAATAGAAAGGTTCTCTATCAGAAGAATGTACATGAAACTCTTGGATGACATTCCCAAGGTAACATGGAGACGCTACTTTGCAATAATCTTGGGTCGCTAAAATTGGTTTTCATGGTTAATTTGGCTGCCCATGGGAAGTTGTATACAAAAGATATGCTCCGCAAATGGGGGATATAACCACTGATCAACACTGCCGATTGTGCAATGACCCACATGAAAGCATAGACCGCCTATTTTTTCCAATGCCCTGCTTCAGCCAGCATATGGAAGAAGATCCTACAATGTCAAGGGATAACAAGGCCAGCTTTACCCTGGCATGAAGAGTTGCACTCAGCCTGCTTCACATGGCAAGAAAGGGACCAAGCTGAAGTTCAGAGGAAGAGAAGACCAGCAGAGATAATAATAAAGCTCATTATCCAGGAAGTATTCCATAGAAGGGAGATAAAGCCTAGAATTGCTAATAGGATGTCTCATTTAAATTTCCACCTTATAGAACTAGTTTCCAGTAGTTGTTGCTGTTTAGTGTTGCGGACTAGATGCTCACTTCGCTGAGGATGCCTAGCTAGTTAGTTAAGTATATTCTTTTATTGAGCTGTAAAACGTTTTTTTGGTAATGAACACTCAAATCCTTCTTATAAAAAAGAAAAATTGGTATTCCCATAAGGTGACCATCACGAAGATGAAAGACAAGGGTAAAGAAACAGAAAATAGTAGCATCGATCCATTTTATATTTGATTTTACAAATGGAAAATAGGAGTTACTCTAAAAAGAGTCAAAGAGATGAAGTTTTTGTTTTTACCCCAAAAAAAAAACTTCTTCCATGGTAATTTATGTTAAAGATGTTTGATTACACAAATTTAAAAGAAATAATTTGAAGTGTAGAAATATCTGTTGTTATAAATACTACTCATAAAATTAAATTGTTACTATTAAATATAAAAAGACGTTATTCTCTATGAAAATAACTAAACAAAAAAAAAAAGTTTTTCCAAAATTTATATGAGAGAGTACTTTTTCAATTTTGCATAAACGCCAATTTGAACTATACAGCAGAAGCTCCTGGACTTTTCCCACAATTTCTTTCATCATTCTCATGATATACCAAAATCCATGAAAATGCCACGTTACACTATTGTCCAAAACAGCTAAATCTTGATCCAACGGCCACAAATCTCTTACCCCTTTTCATCCTACGTCCCCAGACCTTTCTAGAATTGTCCACCACCGTAATCTTCCCCTCCCTATAAACCCTTTTTCCCTCTCTCTCATATTTCCATAGTTTCAACACTTAACACGATCACTCAACTATCAAAATCTTTCCAAAAATATTTTTGTTTCACATTCTCTTAGAAACCCATAAAAAGTTTCAGTTAAATAATGGCTTCATCAGCTGCAAATGCAACTCTCCAAGTAAAAATCCCATTTTCTAAACATAACAAACAAACTCCATTTTTTGGCGGGAAAATCAGTTACATATCACGTAACAAGAAATGTTACTACAACAACAAGTCCATGAAACAAAGTTACAAACCCATGCAAATAGTGAACGAGAAAGTAGTAGGAATAGACTTAGGAACAACGAACTCAGCAGTAGCAGTAATGGAAGGTGGACAACCAACTATAGTAACAAATGCAGAGGGACAAAGAACGACCCCCTCAGTGGTTGCGTATACCAAGAACGGAGATAGATTAGTTGGCCAAATTGCCAAAAGACAAGCGGTTGTGAATCCTGAGAATACTTTCTTTTCGGTGAAGAGGTTTATAGGAAGGAAAATGACTGAGGTTGATGAAGAATCAAAGCAGGTGTCGTATAGAGTGGTGAAAGATGAGAATGGGAATGTTAAACTTGAGTGTCCTGCTATTGGTAAACACTTTGCTCCTGAGGAAATTTCAGCTCAGGTATGTGTTGGCTCTTTCTATTTGATTACTGTCTAGTTACATTTACGTGGCACATAGTTCTGGACCTGTTTATCTACCATTTTTCACTAAAATACCAATATTATTTGTGGCAGAGCTCAAACTTGTGACAATAACTTTTATGGTTATCATTGATGTAAACTAGCTTTATCGTTATTTGTGGTATGGAATTTTGATATCTGTTGATGTGCAATAGCTTTTATAGTTATAGTTGGATCTAGTATTATAGTATCTCATTTAGTAGTTACCAGTTAAAACAGAGTAAATGATGCTGCAGCAATATAGAGAAGCATCTGACATTTGTTTATCTTGCTTGTTGAGAAAATTAAGCATATACTCTGAAATTTGGTATGTGTTTATCTTCTTTCAAGAAGCCATGATTGATTTGGTTGGTATAGTTCTTGTCACCTTGTGGACTGATGATCTAGGAAGTTGTTGTGAGCACCTCTCGGCTCTCCCACTTTGATTAAAAAGAGAGATGCTAATGGGTATATAGGCGAAATAGGCTCTCCCATTAGTCTTTTGGGTTGGGCTCTCCCACTTGGTCTATAACAGAAGTATACCTTGTCAGATAGAACTGAAAAACTGAGTGGAAACTAGTGCCTGATTGTGAAGCTATATACTATTTTTTTGAATATCCATCAATCTCATGACCTGTATTATTTGCAGGAATTTTGATTGGTTAAACTGAACCTTGGACTGTAAGTAGGACTGTTTATGCAAGATGGGAGGAGTTATCACCTATGACTAGTTTCCATTTGTATATTCCTCATATCATTTTTTTCCTGTTTCACTAGTAATTGAGTCCATACTTTAGGAAATGATGCATATTTGATATATACCATTCTTCTTCTTGTTATTCTGAATAATTTGCTTAACTTCTGGCTCCTAGGTTTTGAGAAAGCTTGTTGATGATGCCTCAAAGTTCTTGAATGACAAAGTTGCTAAAGCAGTGATTACAGTACCTGCATACTTCAATGATTCCCAGAGAACTGCAACAAAAGATGCAGGTCGGATTGCTGGGTTAGACGTTCTTCGCATTATTAATGAACCTACTGCTGCTTCATTGGCTTATGGATTTGAGAAGAAGAATAATGAAACAATTCTAGTGTTTGACCTTGGAGGTGGTACCTTTGATGTGTCAGGTATGTGAAGATTTTTTAGGCTACCTTCCTGTTTGTACCTCATGTATAATCTGCAATCATTCGCTTTTTGCTTCTTTCATGTACCTCTTAATGTATGTGTGCTTTCTGATTTAATTTACCAGCCTCGATAGTTCGAATGGCTATTGTTATGTAGTTAAAGATGATTGTTATCGTGAATGTTGTCTTTCCAGAGTTTTGTCTTCTTCCTTGTGAGGTTATGAGTATTGTTGTAGGCTTATACATAACTCAAAAACTTACTATTCTGTATAACGTGTGAGGGATGAGAGATGCTGAAAGCTGGTACATTTATGTATTTAAGGTAGAACTGTGGTAATATCGAGTGGAAGGAAAACTGAGCCAGAGTGGTTCCCACTTTCAAGAGAAATAAGTGAATCTGACTTTTCTTTTCTATCTACACTAACTCAAGCAATAACTTCTATTCTGCAGTTCTTGAGGTCGGAGATGGAGTGTTTGAGGTGCTTTCTACGTCGGGTGACACACACCTGGGAGGTGATGACTTTGACAAGGTATAAAATTATAACTACCTTCTCTCGCACGTGCTTCTCTCTTGGTTTTTGTTTTTCTAAGGTACATTGCTTACACATGTTTGATTCAACAGAGGGTAGTGGACTGGCTTGCTGACAATTTCAGGAAAGAAGAAGGAATTGACCTTCTGAAAGATAAACAAGCTCTTCAACGTCTTACTGAAACTGCTGAAAAGGCAAAGATAGAGCTGTCTTCCTTGACTCAAACTAATATAAGGTACATCACTTGTCTGGCTTAGTTGTGCACAAAAACTCTTCTGTATCCCCCTCTATTCTGGAAAAATTGGAGGCAGCATGCAACTGTGGCTTCTGCCTTAACATGCTCTCATTGAATGCTCTTTCCCTGTTTGTGCAGTTTGCCATTCATCACCGCTACTGCAGATGGTCCAAAACATATTGAGACAACAATTACAAGGGCCAAATTTGAGGACTTATGCTCTGACTTATTGGACAGGTACTGATTTTGTTTGCAAAGTTACCTTTTGTTTGATATGAATAGATTTATCTTTCAAGTGTGCTATAGTTTAGACTTTGAGATGTTCTTGTTTCTGTAAGCTGAAATAATAGTTCGTGAAAATACTCAGCTTGTTTATTAGATTTCAGTCTTGTCGTACTAACTTGGCAATTCCTATCGGAATGTTTTTCACAGGCTTAAAACACCAGTTGAAACTGCCTTAAAGGATGCCAACCTTTCCTTAAAAGATATAGATGAAGTAGTTCTTGTTGGTGGATCAACACGAATACCAGCTGTCCAAAACCTTGTCCGCAAGATGACTGGTAAAGAGCCTAATGTTTCTGTCAATCCTGATGAAGTAGTTGCTCTTGGAGCTTCAGTTCAGGTTTGTGTTTTCCAAATTCCCACTCTCTGACCACCCTGTCTCCCCTGCTCCCCTCGTAGGCGCATATACCTTTGTGCCAAGTGTGTAACTGAGCTTGTATGCATCTGGCTCTGTGACATTGCTGTGTATCATGACTTGTTATTTTATTTCTCTTTTAAATTTTCAGGCTGGTGTCTTGGCTGGAGATGTCAATGACATTGTATTATTAGATGTTACTCCATTGTCACTTGGTCTTGAAACTCTGGGTGGAGTTATGACAAAAATCATTCCTAGAAATACAACACTACCGACTTCAAAGTCCGAAGTATTCTCAACTGCGGCAGATGGGCAAACCAGTGTTGAGATTAATGTGCTGCAAGGTGAAAGAGAGTTTGTGAAAGACAACAAGTCTCTTGGAAGGTTCCGTCTGGATGGAATTCCTCCAGCTCCCCGTGGCATTCCCCAGATTGAAGTGAAATTTGATATCGATGCTAATGGTATTCTTTCTGTCACGGCCACAGATAAGGGTACCGGCAAGAAACAGGACATTACTATTACTGGTGCTAGCACTTTGCCCAAAGATGAGGTATGTATCCTAAGATCTACTATATCCTATGTTGAAGAGAGTAAATTCTTCTGATTTCTAGGTGTTTAACCAGCTTGCTGCTACGTGTTTTTGTGTATTGGTGTGATTTAGAGCCTGATACAGACCCCCAATTTCTTTTCTACTTCCATAAACTTTATCATGTAGAAGTGTAGAGGGTGGATTCTTAAGTTGCATGTTAAAAATCCGTGAGTAGTTATTGTGGGATGGATCCGGGCTTTTGATGTTGTATGCTGGAAGCTTATAGTACTATTTTAGAGGCTTGTGGTTTACCATTCAGTCCGAGCAATTGCTCATTGTGTAACTTATGATGAAACAAAAATTTCAGGTTGATAGAATGGTTACGGAAGCTGAGAAGTTTGCTAGAGAGGACAAGGAGAAGAGGGATGCCATTGACACTAAGAACCAGGCAGAATCTGTTGTATACCAAACTGAGAAGCAGCTAAAAGAGTTGGGAGACAAGGTGCCAGCTGATGTTAAAGGCAAGGTGGAATCCAAACTGAAAGATCTCAAGGATGCCATATCTGGTGGTTCAACGCAAAGCATTAAGGACACAATGGCTGCATTGAACCAAGAAGTAATGCAGCTGGGACAGTCTTTATATAGCCAGCCAGGTGCTGCACCAACTCCTGGGGCTGGTACAACAGGCAGAGCGTCTGGTTCCACTGGCAAAGATGATGGAGATGGAGAAGTTATTGATGCAGACTTCAGCGAAAGCAATTAAGAAACAGAATTAAGAGCTCATCAATGTTATTGGTGGCTTTTCTTTATAGGTCTTTGTAAACTCCAAGATGATACAGAATAGGGGTATATATTCTATGTAAATTTGTAGAGGTAGGTTAGCTTGCTGGATTGTAACGGGAGTTGCGAAAACAGGTTTCCAATCAATCCTTGTAGAAATCTGGAATATGCATAGGAGCACTTTGAATAGCAGGGGGTTGTTTCCTTTTTGTTTTGTCTATGAGCATGAGCACAGCATTATTCAATATGTAATAACAGTTTGTGTTTAATTTTATGCATGGATACACTTACATGTTCCTTAAGCCGTCAGCATTGTCTTCAATCTGAAATGCAGCCATGCACTTCCTCAACTCTTGTTGCTCTTACTATTATGGTTCGTCTATTAAAGCATGAGCAGTTGTGCAAATGAGCAGTCCTGTGGTTTGCTTTTGTATACTGTGATAACCCTTGTAGAGGAGGTTATGGCTAGAAGATTCTTGTTAGTGATGATCGCTGGGCTTTCTTCTTGCATCAATCTTGAGAACGGACATTGTTTTGTTTTGATATCCATATATTCCAACGAACGTGCATATTTTGTTTACCTACTGAGTTACGGATTTATAATCTGTATCAAATCATTTTTCCAAATGAGCTTATCGCCATGGTATTCCATTTTTCATTAGCCATTGTTTCAGGTAGGCATGGCTTGGTAGATGTTTAGCATGCTTTCAATTATTGGTTATCATAAATATCTACCACTAATTATCTTATTTTGGCGGGTTCAACTGGAATTGTAAGAAGTGAGGTAAATTGCCTTTCTCTCCACCGTGCTATTATTGTTTCAGATAAAAAAAAAAAAAATTAGTGCAAGTAATAGGGAAATATAATTGGTTAGACCGACAGTGTGTGTCTCGCCATCCTAATTCCCACACGTGAAAACTGCTAATTTTCTAGTCACTAGTGTGATCAGTAGGACTAGTACTTTGTTAAAAGTACATTAGAAATTTAGAATCATATTCTTACTCTGCACAGTGACATAAAACGTATGAAAAGGATATTAGCTAAAGAGAGATAGGGGAAAAAGAAGCAGAATTTACGAGTACTACTTTATTAAGAAAGAAAAGGATTACTGACAAAGGAGTGCAGCAGCTAGATCCTATTAGTTCCTAATTAAATCCAAACAATTTCATGCAAGCTCTTAAAATCTTGCCTTTCTGCTTCTTTCCCTGTCTTCTTTGCAGGAAACTCAAATTCTCAGTTTCATCATCAGATACTTGATGATGGATTCTGCTATATCCTCCACCAGATGAAACTGATGATGATTTCTTCATGGAACAAGTTGTATTCTTCCCACATGGTGTCATGTCTTTCTCTGCCATTGATTTGTAGAATGGCACAGACCGACTTCTACTTAATATAACTCCAAACATTTCTCCGTTATCTTCTTCTCCATTTTCTTGGCCTTGAAATATGCCTTGGAAATTGCTAGCCTTTCCAGAAAAGTACTCATTTTTGTTGGTTTTTTCTTCGTGGGGTTTTGGTATCTGAGTCGATATTGGAAAAGAAAGATCAGAAAAACGTCTAGATTGTGATTTGCTTTTGCTGTTGATTCTTGAATATTTGTCCATCTTTCTTAGCTGCAGAAATGAGGTACTGTTATTTTTGTTGTGGGGTTTCAAATAGTAGATTGGAAGGTGGAACTAAAACAATGAGTATTGAAGTTGTCAAATGGAAAGAGGAAGAAAAGAGGAATGGAATGGTATTAAGTCAATGATTATTGGTAAATTAAAGTATATGTCTGATGAGATGGTGATGTGTGGAAAGTTTTATGTTATAAAGACGGAAATATGAGTTCCCTAGATCTAACGATACAATTATTTTTCCTATGGCCTATCATTTTGCACTCACAGCACTTGAGATACTGCAAGAAAATGATTTCTGCCAATTACCATTTGAATGGAAGAAAACGACTTCTATGTGTAATAATAGAGTAATACTATAATTTATCAATTTTATATTAGCATTTTGCACCTTTTTTCTCAGATTAAATCCCATTTCTTGCTATTAGCAAGTCTACCATGTTGCCCCTTTCAAAAAGACCCTTTGACTTTAAAATGTGCAATTATTTTTGCAGAAAACAATTTTAGGACTATTGAACGATTTACCCCATGCACCAGTCTCTACGCTTCTTCTTCAAGCTGTACACATTACACCTTTGCTTAGACTTTCTTTCCCTTATGGCAATTCTAGAGTTTCTATTTTGACAAATTAAGGAAAAGAACAAGACAGAGTTACATTCATTAAATATCCCCGGAAATTACATGCTTGACTTCATGAAGGACACCGATGACATCTATAATATGAAAGAAAAAAGTAGTTTATATATTTATATGAAATCATTCAAATTATGCGTTTCCTATAAGCATAAAGTGCCTATTGACATTTCTAAAGGTAAGGTTGATTTGCAAGGGCATATTTAACATTTTATTTCAATTTTGAAACTTATGGTAGTGGAAAAATAGAAATAACTCTTGTAATTTCAAATATTATGAGGACAGATTGGGTCCTTTTGTGTGCGTATGTATAAATTATAATTGCTGCAAAAGAAGTCAACAAAATTAATGAGAGTTTCCACCAAGAGTCTTCATGGTGTGTTGAAAATCTAGTCGATGTCAAACATGGGTAGATGGACTAATTTTCAATGGATATTGAATTGAAAAAGGACACAGCACAAGAAAACAAAAGCAAATAAATTAGCTTATGTATGAAGGCAAAAGGACAGCAAATGGTCTGGCAAAGGTACTCATAATATGGCTATGTTGTACAATGAGGTTTCCTGTTGATCTATGTTTTTATTCCCTCTCTTACCTTAGAACTAGACCTAATTTTGACCTTGAGGTTACTGATCAGAATATGGAATGCTAATGATTATTATATTGAGTTTAACTAGTTTTTTGCTACAATATATTGGGAGTGAGCCATAGGTTCCATATACTAATTGGAAAAGGGTTATTCCAGTTGATATAAAGTAGAAAGATACTGACTTTATATTTAAGAAATGAACAAATTTTAGCCATTGATGGAGTCTTGAAGATCCACTTGATGTAAAAAATGGGTAGTTGTAGTGACTTTTGAAAGATTCATTGATAGATACCGACTTTGAAAAAAAGTTAGTTGTAGTAATTTTAGGAGTTTCATTGATAGATACTGACTTTGAATAAAGGGCCCTGCACAGAAGTAAGCTAATTTAAGAAGACAAGAAGACAGCAAAGTGTGTAGTACTATATTAGGTGACTATAGCTTGTGATGATAAGAGGTCTATTCTTTTCTATGTTCTTTCTCTTAATTATGTGGCCAATATGTTAGCTCTTTGTGGGAAATTCAGGTTTCATACTTGGACCGGTACCATCTCTTTTGTTTGTTTCTTTAACTTGAGCTTTTTGTAGGTATTTTTTGGACCAAAAAGTGTTTGTTTACGCTTTTTGAGCAAAACTTGTCCCAAAAACTGGTCTCGAACTGTTTTTGGGTTAAAAACTAACATTTACACATCAAATTTCATTTTCATAAGAGCTCAAAGGCTCTTTTGAGCCAAAAAATTTGTTCCCAAAAAATATGTCCAAACAGTTTTTTATTTTCATATCAAACTTCACCCAAAAAGTGTTTCCAAAAAATTAGTATTTGAGAATCTATATCCAAATGCTAGCTAAAACAATAGAGACAATCTTAATTACTCGTGTGCAACTCTTTGGAAAAGTTAAGAGTAAGATTTAGTAGTAATTAATATTTACTTATTTGAATTAGATTAATGGCTGCATCTAGGTGGATATTCTAAAGTCACTTATTTGAATTAGATTAATTACTTTAAACAGATTTTGATGCCATTAACTTGAGAGCCTAATTGAGTACTTCACAAGTATAAAAAAATAAAGAATAAAATTAGAAGATTGACTGACGAACTATTCCATCTAGACAGAGAGCCTCCATGTCATAAAATGCAGGTTACGTTTTAATATATTATTCGCAGAAAATTTTCAGAAGAAATGAGCAACTCCAGCCCCATCTACACAACAAGAGGAGGAAATGGGGTGGGAAATATCCACGCAGATTGCCTAATCAAGAAACTAATTTCAGCAATGGCAAATAATGTAAACACAATATTATTTTCCCAGGCAATGTTCTTCATCATGCTCTCATTGGTTCAATTGACAATCTCTATTCCTGTAAAAGGTTCTCCTGTATGCAGTTGAAGAGCAACATCCCCGACAACCTGTAATCCAACCATTGCCATATTAGGAGATTCCAATTAAATGTACATCAGCCAGCATTACACTCTACACTCAAGCATATATTCCAACAAACTAGGTCTGGAAATGGACATCAAAGGACTCTTTGAAAAGCTTGATTTGGAGTACCTCTGGTTTACCAGTATTGGGATGAAGCTGGGCTCAAGTGGAGCAGAAATGCATAATATAAAGATGAGGGATTCATATTCCCGAACCCAAATAGTTTGAGATTGATGCATAGTTTGATTAATTGATTGAGGCATTTCATCAAGATCATCAACTTCGGACATACCTTGGCCATGTATCTAAAGGACAATTCTGTGACACCAGCAACATGGGGTGTGATTATGACATTTGGAAATTTAAGGATAGCATCATCGGGATCAAATGGTTCAGTCCAAGCAACATCAATTCCTAATCCTCCCAAATGACCTGATTTGAGATGATTAAAAACAGGATCATAGTCCAAGATACCACCTCGAGCTATATTAATCAGGCTAGCACCCTGCAGAAAAAGATGTTCACGCAAATATAACTGAAATTGCCACATGTTAGGGAACATAATAACAGCAAAGCCCAAACTTCACCCCCTCCCGGATCCTGGAAAGAGATATCTACTTAAAGCAAAGTTAACAATTTTTGAAATTCTGCCAATAATGATAATACAGAATTCGCTGGTGAAGGAGAGGAACCTTTCTCATCACAGATACAAAATCATTGTTCACGATGCCGGCCTGCAAGTGATCAGCCAATCGTCAGGTATATGATAGCCAACATATATTGATTCTCAGAAAGTACATGGTTGCCTGACCAGAGAGTAAGAAAGGAGTCTTACAGTTTCATTGTTCATAGCTAAACAGCATACGACGATATCAGCTTTGCTTGCAAACTTCAATATATCATCATGGTTTCCCCTCTCATCAACGTCATCATAGGTACCATTCTCAACAGATGATGCTGCAAAATATAGCGGGCACAATTCCTATCAACATTTTAGCACATTCCCCTCTCATAAACACAGGCACATTCTCAACAGATGATGCTGGAGTGGAAACTTAGCACAGACAATTCCTACCAAAATTACAAAAATAAGTGCAATTAACTTACCCGTGGATTTGCTTGAGTCTTGTACATGTGTGGCCCAACTCCGTTTGGTAGCAAGTATTTTCACACCAAATGGACGTAAATGCTTAGCCAAATGTATCCCGATGTTTCCGAACCCCATGATAAACACCTAAAATGGTAATTCATGAAATATCTAAGACGGAAATTTCTGTAGTGCAATTCTTGAATAAGTTTGATGGTTTCTGTATTCATCTAAACCTAGTTATCAGCAGTATTCAAGTTCAAGACAGTGCCACAGAAGTCTATGCAGTTGTGATTATTAGGTTAATTTCTCCATTTAATAAAATTTTCCACTTGATGGGAGCATATTTGGATATGCATGCGAGTTTAGTAAGAAGAATGATGATGAGATTGACATTATAAGAAACAAAAGCAACAAAGAGGTAGATAATGAAAATGGAAACAAAAAACAGCTACAGCGCTCCAAATAGCCAATTGCCAGATAAAAAGGAGGAAGACAAAAAGTGAAACTCACTGTTTTTCCTTGCAGATTGTCACCAATTGGCTCCCCTAGCTTTTTCTGCTTTACAGCAAGTTCCAGTTGATGCTGCAGCATTTGGGGATTCCAAATGAAAGGGTAAACAAAGTAACTTGCATGAGAACAAAAATACTCGGTCATACTCATATACATTCAGCTATATGCATATCCTTTCATTTCTAGAAACAGAAAGATGGGAGTAGCAAGCAGAATTATATATTGACACTGTACTTCTTTTAATAACTTAGTCCAACTTACTTTAGAATTCATTGAAGACAAAGCTGTCGTGATTTTTCTAAAATGGTGATATAGATTCAGAATGTATCAACTCTATGCAGAGAGAAGTTCTCCATGTTTATTCTCAAAGAGTTTAGAAGTAAAGTCTCTACTTATAAGCTGAGAGTCACCCAACTTGCTTACGAAGGACGCCCAAAATGAGATATATAGCCATTTCAGCACATGAAGCAGCATTTCCAGTTGCACCACCTGTAATTCTGGCGACTTTAATGCCATGCTTTGTAGCAGCATTAATGTCAACACCTTCATAAGGTCAACAGCTCAAAGTATTTAGACAATAGAAAAACCACAAAGCAATGAATCCGGCTCCTTAAGAAATACTATTATCAAGAGAAAAAAGAGCAAAACAAAAACAAAAGAGTCGAGCTAAAAAGGAAAATTGACCTTCTAGCCCAACTCCAAATTGCATTATGAGCTTCATGCTCTTTGCATGGGATAGGACATCAGAGTTCATCCGGAAGTTTTTAACCACACAAATGTCATAGTCACCAATCACAGCAGGCACATTTTCAAGTGGAACATCATCGACCTACAAAGGAGGCATATAATCATCATTGTATATTAGATAATCACTTGTAAGTTTTGTTGATATTTTTTAAGAATGACACATATGGTGGACACTTGTTAGTATTATGTGATGGGTGGCATTTTATCTACTAGGTGGCTGATTTATGGTTAAGAGTGGCAATTGAATGGATTAGTGGCAAGCCATGTGTCTATTTATTAGCTTTGTTTCAAGGATATTTTGACAAATAATCATACACTTGTCAATGTCTTAGCTAAACTTGCTATCTATAAATACCCATGGAAAAGTGGCCATTTCTCTCATCCAAAAAACATTTTCAGTCGTTCCTCTTCCTTTAGTAATATAACCTTATCTCTAAATATAATTTTCTTTCTAACCACTTTTAGCCACTATCCTAAATTATATAACCATTTAAAATATAGCCTACTTCCTTTTGTCACCTCTACCCTAGACTTGCTGGATCATTATTTATTTTGCTGATTCCTGCACCCTCTTATATATATATAGAGGAAGGTTTGTTTAATCCTGGGGAAATATTTCATATTACCGAAATAGTTTCTTAGGACGGTGCCTAGCACAACTCAAGCTTTGTAATAATATTATCATTACTTTTTCACTTTTGTATCCACAATATTTTCATTGTATTATATTATATTTCCTCATTGTACCTACAATCTAAGAAACTATAGCAAGTAATCCTACTCCCGAAAATGTTGTTGATACTACCAATGTTACCGTTGCCCGTTCCACTACCGATACTACCAATGTCGGCACTACACCCGTTGCTTCAGTACCAGTTGTACTACCCTATGCCAAACCATTCCCTGACGTGTCCAATATTGAAATTTTCGCTAATGAGAATTTCAAATGTTGGCAAGAACGTATCTTTTCACTGCTCGATGTTCACGGTGTTGCTCATGCTCTGTCCGAGCCACAACCCGGTCCGAACTCTGATGAAAAAATACTGGAGTCCTGGCAATATGCTAATAAGGTATGTCGTCACACTATTTTGCAGACTCTTTCAAACGAATTGTTTGACGTGTACTGTAGCTGTAAGGAAGCAAAAGTCATTTGGGAGGCCTTGATAAAAAAGTTCACTGCTGAAGATGCTACAAAACAAAAATTTGTAGTAGGAATATTTTATCACTGGCAAATGACTGATGAAAAGGAAATAAAAGTCCAAATCAACGAGTACCAAAAATTGCTTGAAGATCTTAAAGCTGAGGGTATCTCACTGCCAGAAAAGTTTGCTGCTGGAGTATTGATCGAGAAGCTGCCCGAATCATGGAATGATTACAAGAACAGTTTGAAACATAAGCAAACGAACTTCACTATTGAGGAAATAGTGACTCACATCCTAATTGAAGATACCAACAGAAAGGAGTATGTCAAAGCTAAAATGGAAGCACTAAAGGCAAATCTAGTGCAAACCAAGAACAAAAGGTACGCCAATAAGTCTAAAAGTTACAAGCCCAATAACCCCAATTTTAAGAAAAAGAGAGGCTCTTGTTTTGTTTGTGGAAAACCAGGTCATCATGCCGCACAATGCAGGAAGAGAGCGGGAAACGACAAAGAAAAGAGTAATCCTCCTAAGGCTAACTTTGTCGAAGGAGATGATATTATTGCAGCTGTCGTTTCTCAGGCAAACATCGTAGCAAATATGAAAGAATGTGTGGTAGACTCTGGGGCTACTCGGCACATTTGTGCAAACCGAGAAGCATTTACCTCCTATACTTCTATAAGGGATGATGATGATGTAGTCTACCTTGGAGACTCAAGGACTGCCAAAGTTCTTGGCAAGGGTAAAGTACTCCTGAAACTCACTTCAGGAAAGACTTTAGCCCTCATGAATGTGTTACATGTTCCTACTATTAGGGCAAACCTGATTTCCGTAGCCTTGTTACTGAAAGTGGGGTTGAAAGTGTCATTTGACTCTGATAAGATCATAATGACAAAAAATGATGTGTTTGTTGGAAAGGGCTATTGTAACCCAGGACTCTTTGTACTTAATGTTTCTAGTGTTATCAATGAAAATGCATCTACTTCTGCTTATATGATTGACTCAGTTGCTTTATGGCATGCTAGACTAGGACATGTTAATATCTCATATATAAAGAAAATGCAATCATTAGGTTTAATATCTGATCTAGACTCAAATAAATTTGACAAATGTGAAATTTGTGCTGAAACTAAAACTACTAGAAAATCTTGTTTTCCTGTAAATCGAGAAACTGAACTACTATCTCTAATTCACACTGATTTGGGTGGTTTAAAACAGACGATGACTAGAGGTGGTAAAAGATATTATGTGACTTTTATGGATGATTTTTCTAGATATACTAAGTTATATTTGCTTAGAAATAAAGATGACGTCTTTGATGCTTTTATTTCTTATAAAACTGAGGTTGAAAATCAAATTAGTAGAAAAATCAAAAGAATTAGATCTGATAGAGGAGGAGAATACTTAGCCTTGAACGATTATTGTGAGAAAGAAAGAATTATTCATGAAACAACTCCTCCATATTCACCCGAGTCTAATGGAGTAGCTGAAAGGAAGAATAGAATATTAAAAGAAATGATGAACTCGATGTTAGTTAGTGCTAATGCACCTGATAATTTGTGGGGTGAAGCAATTTTATCTGCATGTCACTTACAGAATAGGATTCCTCATAGAAGAACTGGCAAAAATCCCTATGAGTTATGGAAAGGTTATACACCTAACCTGAAATATTTTAAAGTGTGGGGGTGCCTTGCCAAAGTTCTTTTGCCTGAACCTAAAAAGAGAAAAATAGGTTCTAAAATTGTAGATTGCATGCTTATTGGATATGCTGAACATAGTGTTGCATATAGATTTCTTGTTTTAAAAAGTGATGTGCTTGATTACAACACTATACTTGAGACAAAGAATGCTGAATTTTTTGAACATATTTTTTCACTATCTGATAAAACTTCTCATGCACCTGTTGAAACAATAAGTACCTCTGTCAAGGAAATGAGAAAGAGCAAAAGGCCTAGAAAGAAATATTTTTCTTATGGAAATGATTTTCAAACTTTTATTGTAAATAATGAACCATTAAGTTATTTTGAAGCTATTACTTCTTCCGATGCTAAGTTTTAGAAAGAGGCAATTGGTGTTGAACTTGATTCTATTGTGAAAAATAAAATATGGGTTTTGACTGATTTACCTCCTGGTGCAAAGCCTATTGGTTGCAAATGGATTTTCAAAAAGAAATTTAATCCTGATGGATCTATAGATAAGTATAAAGCTCGATTAGTAGCAAAAGGCTTTTCTCAAAAACAAAATATTGATTATTTTGATACATTTGCACCAGTGACTAGAATTTCTTCAATTAGACTTTTAATTGTCCTGGCTTCAATTCATAAACTTTTTATTCATCAAATGGATGTCAAAACAGTATTTTTAAATGGTGACTTAGAAGAAGAAATTTATGTGGTTCAGCCTGAGGGATGTGTTGTTCCTGGACAAGAAAATAAGGTTTGTAAATTAATTAAATCTCTTTATGGCCTTAAGCAAGCTCCTAGACATTGACATGAAAAATTAGACCAAGTCTTAATGAAAGATGGTTTTTCCTCAATTGAGGTGGATAAATGTGTTTATACTAAAGTATTAATGATGATTTTGTGATAATCAGTCTATATGTAGATGATATGCTTATATTTGGTACCAATTTAAATATTGTACAGAGTACCAAATTATTTTTGTCATCTAATTTTGATATGAAAGATCTGGGTGATGCAAATATGATATTGGGAGTTAAAGTTATAAAGGGTGATGATGGTATTGTGTTGTCACAGGAACATTATGTTAAGAGACTTCTTGAGAAGTTTGATTGTTTTGATGTGACACCCATGGCTACTCCTTATGACGCTAGCTCTCAATTGAAAAGAATAAAGGTGACCCAGTTGCTCAGTCTAAATATGCTCAGATAATTGGGAGTTTGATGCATTTAATGAATTATACAAGGCCTGATATAGCATGTGCTGTGTGTAGACTGAGTAGATATACTCATAATCCCAATCAAGAGCATTGGTCTGCATTAGTAAGACTGATGAAATATTTGAAAGGAACCATGAATTATGGTATCCTTTATAGTGGATTTCCCGTTGTATTAGAAGGATACAGTGATGCTAACTGGATTTCTGATTCAGAAGTGATAAGATCCACTAGTAGTTATGTGTTCACCCTTGGTGGTGGTGCAATAGTATGGAAATCAGCCAAGCAAACTATAATTGCTAAATCTACTATGGAATCAGAGTTTATAGCTCTGGAATTGGCTGGTTCTGAGGCTGAATGGCTAAGAAACTTCTTAGCTGATATTCCTTTAACGAAGGATTTATTGCCTCCTGTATCTATTCATTGTGATAGTAAAGCGGCAATAGATGTTGCCAAGAATAAATCTTATAATGGAAAGCGCAGACACATTCGTCTGAGACATAAAGTTATCAAGCAGCTGCTGAGAGATGGAATAATTTCAATTGATTATGTAAAGTCAGAATTGAATTTAGCTGATCCTCTGACTAAACCTGTGGGAAGAAAATTAATTCTTCAAACCTCAAAAGAGATGGGGTTAAGGCTAACATGATTGTCAATAGAGATGGTAACCCAACCTATGTGATTGGAGATCCCATGAAGTAGGTTCATATGGGTAATAACAAGTCAATATTGACACTGAAGCACTATAATGTGAAGTGCTTAGCTGCTACTATTTAGGAGGTTGAGTTATAAATCTTAATGAATTCATAGTCCTTATGGATGGTGTATTTAAAGCAGTGTACACTTGATGAATTCACCTATATGAAAGTGGAGTGAGGTCGCTCCTATGAGATTCTAGCCAAGTCTCTAGAGCTCTCATGAATAACCAGGCACGCGCACGGCTTATTTGCGCAAAAACGCGTTGAACAGCAAAATTGTGGGGATCAAAATGTGATTGGTAAAGCCTCTGGCTTACAAAAGGAATTATTGGTTCATAGAAATATTTTATTTCACCAGTAATTCTGTAAGTCAAGTTTTATTGGTCTAGGTTTGGTTCATAGTCCAGAAGACACCAAACCTATTACATTTAGTCCATGCAAATTCAGCAAGTCTTAAACTCCTTTATTCCTCGCATCTTCGGTCCTTAAATTCTTTTAAAATATGTGGGGGAGTGTTGATATTTTTTAAGAATGACACATATGGTGGACACTTGTTAGTATTATGTGATGGGTGGCATCTTATCTACTAGGTGGCTGATTTATGGTTAAGAGAGGCAATTGAATGGATTAGTGACAAGCCATGTGTCTATTTATTAACTTTGTTTCAAGGATATTTTGACAAATAATCATACACTTGTCAATGTCTTAACTAAACTTGCTATCTATAAATACCCATGGAAAAGTGGCAATTTCTCTCGTCCAAAAAACATTTTCAGTCGTTCCTCTTCCTTTAGTAATATAACCTTATCTCTAAATATAATTTTCTTTCCAGTCACTTTTAGCCACTATCCTAAATTATATAACCATTTAAAATATAGCCTACTTCCTTTTGTCACCTCTACCCTAGACTTGCTGGATCATTATTTATTTTGCTGATTCCTGCACCCTCTTATATATATATATATATATATATATATATATATATATATATATAGGAAGGCTTGTTTAATCCTGGGGAAACATTTCATATTACCGAAATAGTTTCTTAGGACGGTGCCTAGCACAACTCAAGCTTTGTAATAATATTATCATTGTATCCACAATATTTTCATTGTATTATATTATATTTCCCCATTGTACCTACAAGTTTGACCCAGTTAAGACCTTATGCCAACAGTTAAGATCATACTTTGCTAGTACAGCTTTGAAACGGAGCCAATATCAACTCTCGTGCAAAGAAGAAATATGTAAAAGCAAGAAATTAGCACCTGGACGAGTGGATAGCCTTGCAAATATTCTCTTGTATATTTGTGAGAAGCAGGCCAGTGAGGCCCACAAAAAAGAACACGGGTAATCTGACTGCTGCTAATATCACCCATTTTCTGAACCTTTTGTGATGCGTTTGCACCTAAATGAGTAAGCAAAATGCAAAACAGGTACATTTTAGTACATCCAAAATGTATTGGCTATACACATATTCGAGATAAGCACTATCAGCAGATCGCTGCATAGTGAAATTAATCCTCTCCAAGAACTAGCTAGAAGGGATGTTGTTAAGGAGAGGGATGGTAAAAATCCCCCGTAGCATGTACTGCACATGTGATACATAAGAGAATGGAGGAAAACCATAAGTTTTTTTGCTGAAGCATGTCCTGACGTAAAAGTATAGAAGTCACCTCCATAGCTTTATCTTTCAGTGCATTACAATTACAAAAGAAACAACACATCAATGAGCCATAGACTCGGTGGTGTTCTTTCTTTCCTAGGCTTAATATTTACAGCTGGAAATATAGTAGGCAATATAACTAGTGATAAGTTTGTTCTAACTAGAGTACTTTCTATTGTAGTGCACAAATGACTTAAGAAAGAACCATCAATGGTTTAGCAAATAGAGCCCTTTCGTCAACTTGAAGAATAGATTCGGAACCTGTGAAAATGTGCGTCTTTATTCTTTGCACTAAAAAGAAGCCATAGAAAACTAGAAAGAAAATGGCATTACTAAAACATCCGGAAAGACAAGACTCCTTCCATTTTACCTAAAATCAAATAGTGATATATTTAACAACTTAAGCTTATAGATGTGTAGATGTGAGATAACCAGGGGCGGAGTTAGGTGGTGCTAAGGTTGGTCAGACGAACAACCTTCGCCGGAAAATAATACCGTGTATATAGGTCAAGTATTATAAGATAACAGATATATACTTAGCAATGAACAACTTGAATACAAATGGTAAGGTAGTTCAGCTGGCGTTAGCGCCGTGGGAAATGTTCAAGGGCGCGGATTCGAACCTCCGCTGAAGCAAAGCTTTATATATTTTTGCTTCTACTAATTCTGGACTGTTGTGTGGCGGGCCTATTCCACAAATTAGAATTTCTTGGCCCACTCTTTTAAAGTTTGAACAACCTCGGCGAAAATCCTGGCTACGCCACTGGAGATAACCATATCATAACATGGTATAAGAGCATGCTTACCATGCAGAGATCTTGCTTTTGAGAGTTTGGCTCAAAAATAAAAATCATGCATGCATGTGGGCGTACTGAAGATATACTTAATTAAATAAAAGTGTACTCTTCTAACAGTTTAAGTATTTTTTATAATGAGATGGTCCTGTAATTCAAATAATAAACCGCTCAAGACAAATTAGAACACCAACATACAACCAAACAACGAATTCAACCGAGAAAACATAATGTTCCAACGTATGAAGACCAATCATTTTAGCAGAAATTAAGCAAAAGGAGAACAAAGATTGTGAGTTTTGTGAGTATCTGGAAATGAAGTATTTACCAGCTTGAGCTGTAGAACAGAAGCAATGGCGCTGTTGCTGCAGCTTAATAGAAGTGTTGCCAAGAACCTGGGAAGTCAGCAGTATTTATGCAGAACTTAAAAGACTAATGCAATTTATGGGAATACAGGAAATCAGATAGATGGGCCCTCCTCCACATCATAATTAATGAATTTAGCAGTTACTTCCTCTATATATACTTAAAATGTAACTCAACTTTGAGAAATGTGTGACCAAAGTCACTTTGCTTTGAATTCTACTAACAAAGTCACTCAATTTAAGGTAATTCTCACCAAAAGTCATTGTAACCGGATTTTGCACAGTTATCTAACCGGAAATCTGACATGACATGACATTTTCATTTTTAATTATATATAAATGTGGCACACTTTATTTTCCATATATGATTTTATAATAAGTTGATTTATTTTTTAAGGATTTGGAAAGTATTCTTTTAAATTTTATTGTGTCCTAGCTAAACTGCTATGGGTACTGTCGAAGTATTAGCTTTACTATTCTTTCAAGTACTTAACTCTTTAATTAGCCACGGTTAGAATCATTATTTTTTGCAAATCTGTTAGTTAAATATATATTTTATATAATAGATAATAGATGGATAGAAAAAATGGGATTGGGCTCCTCTCCATTATCTACTGTCTCCATTTTCTCAAGTTCTTATTTGGATGAATGGCACTCGGCCTTCCTTAAAACCAATGTTCTAGATTTAATAGGGTAAAATAAAGATATTTAACTATGGTTTGGACAAAATATCTTTCCATTTCAAATTCAAATTATCTTTCACCCCGCCCCTCCCCTCAAACTTAGCTAGCATTTGGACATAGATTCCCAAATACTTTTTGGGAAATATTTTTTGGGTGAAATTTGATATGAAAATGAAAAAGTGTTTGGACATACTTTTTGGGAACGAATTTTTTGACATTGTCATAGCCTTTAAGCTCTTGTTCAAAGCCAGTTTGTACAGTTTTTGGCCCAAAAATACCTCAAGACCTGTTTTTGAGTTTTTCAGAGTTTTTGGGAGAAATTTTGCTCAAATAGCATAATCAAACACTTTTTCAACCAAAAACTCCCCCCAAAAACTATGTCCAAACGGGAGCTTAAATTTCGATCATCTCAAACTTGACCTTTCTTAGTTTAATTCTTTATAGGAGTAATTTTTGCTATTGTTAGAGAATGTGCACACAAAAAATTAAGAAACATTTTAAATAAAAATTACATTCATAGTTAAACAAACTCATCTTATTTTAGATATAGAAGTACAGAAGACCTATGTGATTTCTATAAGTATTACGAATTGGTTGGAAAGTTTCTTTTCAAGATAAAATGTGAATAACTATGAGCAGAATATTAGGTATTATCTTCGTAATTTGTTTTAACTGATGTGATTGTGTGAAAAGGATTTCATCGTGTATTGTTATTTGAGTAAATTGACATTATTAAAAATTGTCTTGTTAATTCTATTTCTTACGATATTATCACTTGCAAATAGTTTAACACTGTTTTTGGTTTTCTGCTATATGTTCGAGATTGGATTGGCAAAAATAAAGTATTATTAAAAAAAATGAACGAAAATTTTGGAGATCGAAAAATAATTTAGGAAGAGGGATGAAATTTGTTGCTAAATTATAAGATATGTTAGATGCTTTGAATTTAAAATGGGAAGATATGTTTTTCTAACCATGGTCAAACACTTAGTGTTACTTCATTAAATCTAGACCATCCATTTTGAAAAGGGAGCCAGATCCGAAAAAATGGGTAAGAGAAATGAGTTATGGATCAAGATTTGGGTTGATAAATTTATTATAATCCTAGCTACATAGAAAATAAAATGTGCCTATATAATTAAAAATAAAAATGTCATGTCAGATTTCCAGTAAGATGATTGTGCAAAATCCGGTTATAATGATTTTTGATGAGAATTACCTTAAGTTGAGTGACTTTATTAGTACAATTCAAAGGAAAGTGACTTTGGTCACATATTTCTCAAAGTTGAGTGACCTTTTAAGTATTTTTCTCACGTTTATCATATGCAATTGGGTTGCGAAGTTGGTTATAACTTAAGTGCGGAGCTTGAATGTTTATGATAAAAGCTGTAATGATTTAAAAGACTGAGTATGTTGTTGTTGTTGTTGGTGGTGGTGGTTAATACATCGCCAAATATCTTTTACTATTTCATCTTTAATAGCGTTGTTCATAGATATAAAAAAAATGATAAATTGTTTTCAAAGTTGAGTTGAAGAATTGTATTTGAATGTTAAAGTTATGTTTGGAAATAAAATTTACTTGGAAAAAGTTAAATATTTATGAGTAGAGAAAATTAGAGTCTGTTTGACCAAACTGTCAAAATCAACTTATTTTGACAAGTGTTTTTTTAATCAAAAGTGCTTTTAAAAGAAGTGCTTTGAGAGATAAGCAGTTTGTGTTTGGTGAAATTTTAAAGAAGTACTTTTGTTATTAATTTGTATTTGACCAATATTTGAAAAATTACCAAATTACGAAATAAATATATAATAATATTAATTTGATTAAATATAGAAGTTTGAAATGGGTATTCTTGTCCCAAATAATCAAAAACACTTATTTTTTCAAAAAGTTACTTTTTCAGCTTCTTCCCCACAACACAAAAATGGCTTCTGTTGCAACTCAAAAGTACTTATTTTTTCTTAAAAGCTTGTCCCAAATAATCAAAAACACTTATTTTTTCAAGAAATTCTAATAATGGTACAACTCTACCACAGAGTTCAAAAAAATTTACCGAAAATTAATCTAATCGAACCGAAACCGAAGGAAAACCGACATGAATAGGACGGTTTTGAAAATTCTTATTTTAGTTATGCACAATAGAGTAATCGAAAATTTGATATGATATAAATTTTATGAAAAAATCGACCGAACCGGACCGTTGACACTCTTAATAAAGGCCCACTCCAATTGACATTTGGGGAAGAAAACATAAATAGCTTTAAACTAAATAAATGACCCTTGCATCATAGTAGCGGTAATAAATTTTTGACAGTTGCTAACTTGCTAGTCCCATAATAATGTCCATAATAAATGAGCATCTATTTAGAAGCTAATTCCTTAAAAATAGCAAAAGTTACGTGTGAAAGTTAGCCTAATTAATATAGGCGAATGGTAGAATAACACAGTTAGAAGAATTCCCCTAAAACAACAATCACGCTATTTATATCCTAATAATTCATATTCTTTCCCCTCCTTTTTAGTGGTAAGATTAGGCTTTGCACATCATTTAAGAAATCATAAATAAGCATAGTACTTTTACTAATTTACCATATTATATACTCCCTCCTTCTCAAATTATTTGTTATTCGTTCTAAAAATAGTTGTCTCAAAATATTTATCCAGGTAGGATTTCAAGGTAAGATTTTCTATTTTTTTTCCTTTTTACCATATAGTAGTAAATATCTTGAAGGCCATAAAGATCTCACTTATTGGTTAATATTATAATTGTTCAAATAACAATAAAGATTAAATAAGGGTAAAATAGTCAATAATTTCCCTCATTAATGATTTTTTAAGGGACGTGTAAAAGTGAAGAGGACAAATAATTTGAGATGAATGGAGTATTTTATAAATATTTCTCTATTAATAACATATATTTTTCAAGAACAATTAATATTAGGGGTAATATGAGAAAAAATGGTAAATTTTATTTTAATATTTTAAATTGACAAACATTTAGTTTTACAAACTAAATAGGACCAGGGAGTATCAAGGATATTTTGGGGTAGTGATTTTGAAAGTTTCATTGAATGAATACCTATGGTAGTTGTAGTGATTTTCGGTAGTTTCATTGGTAGATATTGACTTTGAAAAAAGGGCACTGCACAGAGGTAACTACTATGTTAATTTAAAAAGGCAAGAAGACAGCGAAGTGTGTAGACAGTGGTATAGTACTATGTTAGGTGACTATATAGCTTGTGATGATAAGAGGTCTATTCCTTTACTCCTATATGTACTTAATCTCAATTATTATGAGTTAGATGTAGGGGTGTTCATATAAACCCGAAAAATCGCACCAAATCGAAAACCAATTCAAACCGAAAAAAATCCGATATTTTTAGGTTTGAGTTGGTTTTGGTTTAGAATTTTAAAAATCGGTATAATTTGATTTGGTTTTGGTTTTAACCAAAAAATAACCGAAAAAACCCGAACCAAACCGATTTTATAAATATTATTTAAAAATTATATATACATATATGTTTGAAAAGAAATATGATATATATATATATATATATATATATATATATATATATATATTTTACTCTTGGCTTTGTCTTTTAAATAATTTTTAGAAATAAATGGGCTTGTGTGACTTCTATAATTTGGGCTTTGTCTTAATACACACAAAATTGTATAGACATTTGGAAGTGTCTTTAACATAAAATAGATACATTATTCCTATTTTATTGTATATAGACATTTATAGTCTGTTTGGGATTGCTGCCAAAAACTGCTTATTTTGAGAAGTACTTTTGGCATAATTACTTTTTAAATAAGTACTTTTAGATAATAAGCAGTTTGTGTTTGGACAATTCATTGAAGAAGTACTTTTGATAAATAATTTGTGTTTGGTTAATCGTTACGAAAAGTACTTTTCAGTGTCAAATTACGAAAAGGACATCCAAGTTCATTTTACATTTGGATTAATAAAAATAAAAAAATAATTTTGAATATTTATCATAAAAGACTTTAATTAGAAAACTTGTTTAGTTAAATGTAAAACATAACGTAAAAGATATAAATTTAAACTATGAATAGCATAAAATATAGTTAAATCAAAGCGATAACGGAATTAGGAATTTCTAGTAATCACTTGCTTTTAAAAGATGATTTAAAGAGTAGGACATCCTACATACGGTTGATAGTAATACTTAGAAATAAAAATTAGTCCTAGAGAAAGAAGGTTTATAAAAGTATGTAGTAGAAAAAAATAGAAAAAAGAAAAATATAATTGTATTTTGAGAAAGATATGGTTAATTTATAAGGGATAATATGGTAAATATGAATTCTTGGTAAAGATATTTCTGTCTTGAAAAAATTAATAAACTGCTTCTGCTTCTTGGAAGAAGCAGATATTTGTAACTTCTCCCTAAAAGCAGAAAAACTGCTTCTGCTTCTAGCTAAAAGTACTTTTTTTTAGTTGCCAAACACCTCAAAATTCCAAAATAAATACTTTTGTTGAAAAAAAAAAAGTACTTTTGGCTTTGAAGAAGCAATGCCAAACAGGCTATTAGAACCTTATGTAGATTACTTTTTTTAGCCATTTTTAAAAACTTATTAATACCCTCAAACGTGCCTATTTTTGTGGGAAGTTGAGATTGTCTGTTTAAGTGCATTTATTATTACTAATTAATCTGAGTAAAAGATTCTTTCCCCAAACTATCAGCTTCTCCCTTTTAGCAAAAAACTCCATTGGAGCTTGAATCCTTTCTAATCTTTCTGCAAACTATCAGCTTCTCCCTTTTAGCAAAAAAAACTCCATTGGAGCTTGAATCCTTTCTCATTTGAATTATTCGATATGCTTATCTTATATAAGATAAAGTAAAGAATATTCTTAACTTATGCTTTTTCTTTAAGTGAAATTATGTCATTTATTCATAGAATAAAATTTTTGAGTTTTATACAATTTAAATTTGATGTATATTTGGATAATATTAGATATACCTAATGTATAAGTACGGCCGGTACCATTTCGATGTGTTTCAATTCTTTCGAACAAGAGAGGTTTGATGCTTTTGAATCCATTGTATTAATTCCACTTCAGTATATTTCAACAATGTTGCTATGATGTGTATTTGAAGTTAAAATTTCGTGTACATCAAGATAGTAATTGATATATTTGATATATGAAATATGTATGTATCATGATATCATATATGTAATTGTATGTGTGTGATATTATGAGGTATAAAATATGCATACAATGATACATTTTTTAGTTATTATGAATAAAACATGAATATTTTATGAATAAAAAATAATTGTTTTATGAATAAAATGTGAATACTCTAAGAATATATAATGAATACCTTATGAATAATACTTGAATACTTTACAAATAATAAAATTAATAAAATAAATTTAAAAAATGGATGTTGTGTGGAAAAAGAAAAAGGTGAATATTGTATGAATAACACTGTTAAAAATAATATATGCTAGAAATATTCATGTTTTTGGAATCCGTAGGGATTTCCTAACCTTTCTATTGATTCCCCTTATTGATGCGTGAGTTATGCTCATTTTAAGGAAAGAAAACAGTGAAGTGTGCTAATTTTTAGGAAAGAAATCAATGAACTATGCTAATTTTTAGGAAAGAAATCAGTGAATTGTGATATATTTGCCAAAAAGGCATCGTTAGAATGGATATATATAAATGGCAAAGATTGGTGATTATGTTTCTGTTGGGATTCCTTATTTATGGTTTCTGTTTTGATTCCTTAATTTTAGTCACCAAATTCACGCAGGTTTGTTAGGATAAAGGGTACACATAAACCTATTTATTAGCATTTTTTTGGCTAGCCATTGTTGTATATTAATTGTGTCTATTAAACTGTAGGGCCATGTTATATATTTGGTTAGATATAAAATTTTTCCCAAAACATAATAGGAATTAGGAAATAGCTATAGCCCATATCACATAAGTCTTGACTCTCGACTCTAGAGAAAATTACCCTCTTTCTCTTGCTCAATTGTATGAAGTCTTTACCCTAGCTACTCAAATTCATCTTTACAAAGGTAGAGAAAATTACCCTCTTTCTCTTGCTCAATTGTATGAAGTCTTTACCCTAGCTACTCAAATTCATCTTTACAAAGGTAGGCTTCATTTATTTAGGAAGAAAGTTCCATCTATTTACTACTCATACTATTTTTTTTGTATTTTGTTTTCTGGAAATAATAGCCAACTGATGTTTTATTATACAATCTGTTTATGATAGTTTAACTTTTAAGTCATTTGAATGTAAAACACTTGAAATTGTTTACAATTCTTTTAAGTCATTCACTTGCAACTCTGCACCAAACAACAGCTGATCCATTAGCGATAGCACACTGTTTCTGTTTTAATAGTAGAAGTGGTCAGGGAGCTGGAAAATATTAGTAAATGGTTTAACTTCTCATTCTTACAACTTGTATGTACAAAGAGTGTCTACCAGCTAATATGTTAACCCTCTTTGTCAAAGGATTAACACCTTTGGTTTGCAATTAAAATATCATTCTTGGCTTAACACTGTTTACTCTAATTAGTTTTTCTTCGTCCCATTTATGTAAGATGATAGCTTGGACAACCCGATAAAAACCGAATAAACCGAAATAACCGATAAAAACCTAATCAATGAAAACCCGACTTAATTGGGCTGGTTCGGTTCTTGTAATTAAAAACCCGACTTAATTGGTTTGGTTATCTTTTAAGTAAAAACCGATCCAAACCGACCCGTGAACACCTAGTTAGATGTTGCCAATGTGTTAGCTCTCTGTGCGAAATTCAGGTTTCATACTTGGACAAAACCTATGACAGGGATATTTGTTGTGAGAGTGAAACAAAGAGACAATCTTCATTAATTGTGCAACTATTTGGAGAAGTTTGTTAGATTTAAAAATTATATTTACTTAGAATTAGACTAATGGCCGCCTCTAGGTGGATATTCTAAAGTATAAACTTTAATCAAATTTTGATATGTTAGATCATGACTTCATAATTCTTATTTGTACGTACTCTTTATATAATTTCTTCTTCATATCAAAATGATGAGTATAATTTACTTAAAATTTGTGATTATTCAGAACCGAAATGCTACAATTATGGGGTTCTTTTTTTTCTGTAATAGAAAGTATTAGTTCGGCAAGAAAGTAAAGAAGTTACAGTGCAAATGATACCCAAAAATATTTGATAGAGCAAGCTACAAATCCATACATAAGCATTAAGTCATTCAAAATGTGTACAATACCTGTAGGAGTGGCAATGGGGCGGGGCAGGGCGGGTTGAGCCCTTCCCCTACCAAAGTTTTGCCCCGTCCCATTTTGGTCTTTGTCAAGTTTCAATCCCGCTCCGCTCTGCCCCGTCCCGTTTTGACCCGCTCCGCTCCGCACCGCCTCACTTAAATCACTTTTTAAGTCATTATTTTTTATTTTTTCTCATCAAATTGAACTTTTCTTTTAACTTTTAATTCATTTAGCATATCTCTAACTTCTTTTCTATTGACATTTTCTAATTTGATGATTTTGTAGTTTTATGAAGAAATTGAAGCTTTTAAAAAATTTGTAGTCTTTCAAAAGTATTAAGTATTAACTATACTAATTAAAAGCTTAAGTAGCCAATAGTGGAACAATATTTTCATTATTTCCTCAATTTAATTGTGAAATAAGAAAATAGTAGCAAAAGAACAAGTGAAATTATTGGGCCTCTATGTTGCCCTGCCCCAAAAATTTTAAACTAAAATTTTTGCCCCACCCCGTCCTGCCCCGTTTAGTGTTTTGCCGCGCCCCGCCCCAATTGCCATCCCTATTATACTTGAAGCAAAAGAGGGGTAAGTGCACTTTACTCATAGTATTGATGATAATAATATCATTTCCGGTAGAGAATATGAACCAATAGGGCCAAATTCTTGTTTGCTAAAATTATTCTTGGCAGGAAAATATCCACATAGATTGCCTAAGACTTTTTGCTGGTCTATCTTGATTCAAGAAACTAATTTCAGCAATGGCAAATCATATAAACACATGTTTATATCCCCAGGCAATGTTTCTTCCATCATACTGGCATTACTCATTGGTTCAATTGACAATCTCTATTCCTGTAAAAGGTTCTCCTGCATGGAGTTGAAGAGCAACATCCCCGACAACCTGTAGTCCAACCATTGCCATATTAGGAGATTCCAGTAAATGTACATCAGCCAGCATTACAATCTACACTTGAGCATATATTCCAACAAACTAGGTCTGGAAATGGACATCAAAGGACTCTTTGAAAAGCTTGATTTTCCAACGCTGATTTGAGTGAGTAAACTAGAGAAATCTAGGGATTTCAGTTGTTTTAGAAAGTCATTCACATGCACACATAGGCTTGCTAATGGTTTCTCTATGGAAGATGTTTATATTATGTTATTTGAGATTTGGTTATAGTTTTTCTACATTAGATACAAGAAAATTATTCCCCTAAAGAATAAGCATAGTAGTAGTTTTGTCATAGACAGAGCCAAAGGGGCTCCGCTCCAGCTTGAAGTGCCCACAAACTTCACCCGATAGAACACAGGCTCTTCAGAGAATTAACTTTTTCAAAAGATGCATGAACCATATGTCATTTGAAAACAAAAAAAGAGAGAGATCAGAAAAAGACCGTGTAAGAAACATTTTAACATTTCAAACAAGGGTCTAAACACAGGCAAGTCAAAAGGTTTTTATTGGAGTACCTCTGATATGCCAGCATTGGGATGAAATTAACCCAAGTGGGAATCCCTCATCTTTATATTAATTAATCCAAATAGTTTACAAGGGATTATATCCCAAACCCAAAGAGTTTGAGATTGAGGCATAGTTGATTAATTAATTGAAACATTTCGTCAAGATCACTTCATTTAGGGCTTACCTTAGCCATGTATCTATAGGACAATTCCGTGACACCAGCAATATGGGGTGTGATTATGACATTTGAAAATTTAAGGATAGCATCATCGGGATCAAATGGTTCAGTCCAAGCAACATCAATTCCTAATCCTCCCAAATGACCCGATTTGAGATGATTTAGAACAGCATCATAGTCCAAGAGACCACCTCGGGCTATATTAATCAGGCTGGCACCCTGCAGCAAAAGATGTTCACGCAAATATAACCGAAATTGCCAAATGAGGCAGAACAGAATAACAGCACAGTGCAAATTTCCCTCTCATCCTCCCAACCCCCCAACCCCCTATGGAAAGGGATGTCTACTTAAAGCAATATTAGCAATTTCTGCCAATAATGATAATGCAGAATTCATGGTGAAGAAGACAAACCTTTCTCATCACAGATATAAAATCATTGTTCACGATGCCAGCCTGCAAGTGACCAACCTATCGTTAGGTATATGGTTGCCAATATATACTGATCCTCAGAAAGCACATGGTTGCCTGATCGGAGAGTAAGAGAGGAGTCTTACAGTTTCATTGTTCATAGCTAAACAACATACGACAATATCAGCTTTGGTTGCGAACTTCAAGATATCATCATGGTTTCCCCTCTCATCAACCAGGTTATCATAGGTACATTTCTCAACAGATGCTGCTGCAAAATATAGTGGGCACAGTTCCTATCAACATTTTAGAAATAAAAGGAAATTCACAAAGTTTCTAGATAACAGTCACGGTTTCCCCTCTCATCAACCAGGTCAGCATAGGTACCATTCTCAACAGATGATGCTGGAAATTTAGCACAAACAATTCCCACCAAACTTTTAAAAATAAATGCAATTATCTTACCCGTGGATTTGCTTGAATCTTGTACATGTGTGAGCCAATTCCGTTTGGTAGCAATTATTTTCACATCAAATGGACGTAAACGCTTAGCCAAATGTATCCCGATGTTTCCAAACCCCATGATAAACACCTAAATGGTAATTCACAAAATATCTAAGACAGACATTTCTGAAGTGCAATTCTTGCATAAGTTTGACAATGTGTATTCATCTAGACCTAGTTATCAGCAGTATTCAGCCATGAGAAGTCTATGCGGTTGTGATATTACAGAGACAATAAGGTCAATTTCTCCATTTTTCAATATTTTTCTACTTGATGGTAGCAAATATGGATATGCACATGAGTTTAGCAAGAAGAATGATGATGAGATTGAGATAAGAAACAAAACCAACAAAGATGTTGAGATGAAAATGGGAACAAAAAGCATCTACAGCACTCCAAATAGCCAAATTGTCAGAAAACAGATAAATAGGAGGAAGAGAAATAGTGAAACTCACTGTTTTGCCTTGAAGATTGTCACCAATTGGCTCCCCTAGCTTTTTCTGCTTTACAGCAAGTTCCAGTTGATGCTGCAGCATTTGAGGATTCCAAATGAAATGGTAAACAAAGTAACTTGCATGAGAACAAAAATACTCGGTCATACTCATACACATTCAGCTATATGCATATCCTTTCATTTCTAGAAACAGAAAGATGGAGTAGCAAGCAAAATTATATATTGACACTACACTTCTTTTAACAACTCAGTCCAACTTACTTTAGATTTTATTGAACAGTGGTCTTTCACATTAGAAATATAAATAAGCTTCAATAGTGGCTAACAGATTGAAGACAAAACTGTAGTGATTTTTGTAAAATGGTGATATAGATTCAGATTGTATCAACTCTATGCAGAGAGATGTTCTCCATGTTTATTCTCAAAGAGTTTAGAAGAAGTAAAGTCTCTACTTATAAGCTTAGAGTCAACCAACTTGCTTACGAAGGACGCCCAAAATGAGATATATGGCCATTTCAGCACATGAAGCAGCATTTCCAGTTGCACCACCTGGAATTCTGGCGACTTTAATGCCATGCTTTGTAGCAGCATTAATGTCAACACCTTCATAAGGTCAACAGCTCAAAGTATTTAGACAATAGAAAACCACAAAGCAATTCACTAGCAATGAATCCAGCTCCTTAAGAAATATTATCAAGAGTAAAAAGAGTAAAACAAAAGAGACAAGCTAAAAAGAAAATTGACCTTCTAGCCCAACTCCAAATTGCATTATGAGCTTCATGCTCTTTGCATGGGATAGGACATCAGCGTTCATCCGGAAGTTTTTAACCACACAAATGTCATAGTCACCAATCACAGCAGGAACATTTTCAAGTGGAACGTCATCGACCTACAAAGGAGGCATATAATCATCACTGTAAATCAGATAATTACTTGTAAGTTTGACCCAGCTAAGACCTTATGCCAACATGTTTTAACCTATGTGTATTGGTCGGTTTTCTGTCCGATCACGAAAGAAGCAAACTCGATCGCACCCGATGTGCGGATTCACTTCGAAAGTTATGAGATCGGAAAGAGTTTGCTTCGGTTTGGTTTTGTTCGGTTATGCGATGTTGATCGGATAAAATCGGAGACAACATTATTGAAGATCAGATCAAACTAACCCTCATCTCTAAAATATCGGAACAGATAAAGCGAATTTAGTGGAGCAGATGACGACGTGCAACAGTGGGATGAGAAACGTGGGGAAGTGGAAGTCTGCTAGGGTTTAGGGATTCTCCTCCATTTCAACCTATAAATAGGGCTCTATATTTTCATTTTTGGACACGTTCATCTGAGCAAAATATTACTCTATTCTTCAAAACCACTATTCCCTTGTTAAGAAAATATTCAACAGTGTCATTTACCTTTATCAATTTGTTACGTCAGAAACCATCATTGTATTTAAAGCTTCGATCGTGATTTGGTTCAAACGTGGAGGGAGATCTGTTCTTTCCATTGAAGCAACATCCATCGATCCATCAAATACAATAAGCCTTTACTGCTTTGATTATTTAATTGTTGCTTGCTTCGTTTAGATCTGCATCTATCTTGATCGTAACATCTTCTAATCTGTGTTTAATTGGGACAATCTGTTATCGTCACTCATTTGGCAGCTATTTGATTTGTTCATCGGATTTGTTATCGATTACGTTTGTTTATTCGTTATTGTTTTACGTTCATTCATTTCACTTACTTGTCATCGTATTGCTATTATTTTCATCATAATCGTGTTCGGATAATTGCGCATCTTGATAAAACGAAGTCATCTCATCGTACATCACTGTCCACTCATTTAGTTTGAATTTGTTTGATAGCGTTTAACGCCTTCATTTGACATCGGATTTAACTGACATCGGATTTGTTTGATATCGAATCTGCTAGACATCGATTTGGGAATTATTTCTGCATCAAACTCTTGAGGTCGATTAACTCGTTCACGTAAACTATCTATTAAGCGATCAAATTGAGATATAAAACGGTCGCCTTAGACTCAACTAAATACAAATTTAATTGTAAAACCTGATATATTTTTTGGGAAATACAGTTTGGCGCCCACCGTGGGGTCTAGGCAATCGATTTATTCCGAAATTTGAACCGCTTGATACTACTTACGTTTGCCTTCTTGTCTTGAAATGGCAGATGAGCGCAACATTGACGCTTTGAACGGTCAGCAGCAGTTCAATCCCAATGACGGGGTTCATGCTTCGGCCCATGCTGAAGCGGTCGATGAATCTACCAACAACGAGCAGGATCCAGCTCACGACAACATTCCTACTGGTTCACAGCTGAACGCGCGCCAAGCGCGGCGTTCAGGCGAAGAGCCCGCAGTCGAAACTGATTCAGGAAGCGTAAACGCGGCATTGTTTGCGTACCTGAAGCGGCATGATGCTCAGTTCGAAATGATACAAGAGCAGTTGAAGGCACTATCTAATTCTATCGGAAGTAAAGTACCTACCCCTCCGATCACACCTCCAGCAAGCATTCCGACTTCGGTTCCTCAGGGCGCCGTAACAGGGGGACTTGCAGCAGGGGTCGGATCAGGGGGATCGGGTACAGCCGCCGAAGCCATGGGAGCTCCGGCATCGGTCACAGCAGAAGTAAGAATGATGGCAACGATGCAGACCATGATGAATGATAACATCGATAAGAAGTTCAATGAAATCAAGTCATTTATGGAGAAATTGCCAGGCGTTCCGAAATTGGCTGACAAAGGCATTACAAAGTCAATCTCAAAACGTCCTTTTCCAGCAAGTGCAGCCCCACTACCTATACCAAAGACTTTCAAATTACCAGAAAGCTTGAGATACGATGGAACCACAGATCCAAGGGATCACATTGATATGTTTTCGGTTGCGGTTCAGGCAAATGACTTGACCTCGGAGGAGATCAATTCGGTCAGCCTTAAAAAGTTTTGTGAGACATTGAAGGGGGCAGCGCTGAAATGGTATTTACAGTTGCCCGAAAACGAAATACTAAGTTTCGATGACATGTCAGCGAAATTCATTCGTTCACATACGGGAGCAAAAAAGATAGCACCAAGGGTCGAAGACATCTTGAACGTAAGGCAGCGACCCGGAGAAACCATCAAGCAGTTTCTAAAAAGATTTAACGATGAGAAAATTCTTATACCAAATCTCGAAGAAAGGTGGGCATGTTTGACCTTTGCTAACAACTTGCGCACTGATTCAATTGAGGCATGGAAACTAAAAGATCGTCTTAGGGAAATTGATGCATGGACTTTCGATGTATTGTACCTCGAGTGCGAGACAAGGATCAGGGCTGAAGAGGAAGAATTGCAGCTAGCCCGAAATAATTATCATTATGACCGGCCGGCAAGGAGGGTTGATAATGACAGAAGAGACTACAGGGACCAACGATGGGGGCCCTACAGTTTCAATCGAATGGGGAGCAACAACCACGAAGCTGGTAGCTCCAGAAATCAATCAAAGAAAACCCAGCCAAACACATCCTCGGTTCCAAAAGATCGACCACTGCCTCCAAAAGTAACGGAATACAATTTTTGCATATCGACACCAAGTCTGGTGAATCACTTGAAAGGGATGGGTGACAAAGTTGTAAAATTCCCAGGTCGCATAAAGTCAAGTCCAAATACTAGGGACGAAACTCTGTGGTGTGCATTTCACCATGATTTCGGCCATACAACGGAAGAGTGTAAGGCGCTGAGATATGAAGTGGCTAGCCTGCTGGAAAAGGGTCACTTGGTCGAATTTTTGACTGAGAGAGGACGAAACAATTTCAATAGGAAGAAAGATGATGAACCACCAAAACCTCCTGCTCCCAGGAAAACGGTGAATGTCATTACCGGAGGAGATGGTGTTTGTGGGGTAACCTACACCACGAAGAAGTATGCAAAGGTCTCCTTCACACGAGACAAACGAACACGCGACGACATGACCGATGAGATCGTGTTCGGGGATTCCGATTTCGATGGAAGGATTCATCCCCATCATGATGCACTTGTGGTAACAACAAGGATCGATGACGCCGATGTAAAAAGGGTGCTAATCGATGCTGGCAGTTCGGTTAACATCATACATGCAAGGGTGGTTGAACAATTGCAGTTGAGCGATAAGATTGTGCCTCGCTCAACGGTCCTGTCAGGTTTCAACAACTCAAGTGAGGTGACCGTTGGGGAGATTACAGTTAAAACCTATGCAGAAGGAGTGGAGAGTGAGACGTCGTTTCAGGTGATGAAGGGCGAAATGGCATATAACGTGATTTTGGGTCGACCATGGATCCATGCTATGGGAGCAGTTCCATCGACTTTACATCAAGTTGTGAAGTTCCCTACCCCATGGGGAATTCGCGAAATCAGAGGCGAGCAACAGGCTTCACGAGACTGTTACTCAGTAGCTGTCAAGGAAAGCTTCCGATTGTAGCAATCACAGCTAGTGGATCCTGTGGCCGGAAGCTTCACTTCGGTTCCGTCGTGCGATCAAACGCAGCTACCGGAATCTGAAGTCGAAGGCGACTTCGCACAGGTTTCACCATGTAAGCTAGTGGGACCCGTGAACGAAAGCTTCACTTCGGTTCTGTTGTGCGATCAAACGCAGCTACCGGAATCCGAAGTCGAAGGCGACTTCGCACAGGTTCCACCATGTGTGAGAGAACCGCATAAACAAGAAGCTGGAGACTCTACGATAGAAGAACTTGAGGAAGTAATATTGTTCGATGATAATCCTGATCGGAAAGTTTATGTTGGAGCTGAACTGGACATCGACGTAAAAGCAAAAATCGTATCCTTCCTCAAGGACAACTCTGATTGTTTTGCTTGGTCCCATGCAGATATGGTGGGAATCGATCCAAAAATCGCCACGCACAAGTTAAATGTCGACCCGAAACATCGACCGGTGAAGCAAAAGAAACGACCAAATGGAGGATTCCGAAGGAAGGTGATCAATGATGAGGTGGAAAGGCTGTTAGCAAATGGGTTCATTAAAGAAGTAAAATATCCAGAATGGCTTGCGAACACGGTCGTAGTACCTAAGAAAAATGGCAAATGGAGGGTATGCGTCGATTATACCGATCTCAACAAAGCTTGCCCAAAAGATTCATTCCCACTGCCTCACATCGATAGATTGATCGATTCGACGGCAGGTCACGAGATGCTGAGTTTTTTGGATGCCTATTCAGGTTATAATCAAATATCGATGGATCCATCGGATCAGGAGAAGACATCATTTATTACAGACATGGGGACTTATTGCTACACGGTCATGCCTTTTGGTCTAAAAAATGCCGGCGCTACTTATCAGCGTCTGGTCACTACTATGTTCAAAAATTTGATCGGGAAAACCATGGAAGTCTATATCGATGACATGTTGGTCAAATCTCTTGAGAAGGGAAATCATCTGAGTCATTTGGAAGAAACTTTTACAATACTAAGACAATTCAACATGAGATTGAATCCAGAGAAGTGTGCGTTCGGGGTTGGATCCGGTAAGTTCTTGGGATTCATCGTATCGCAAAGAGGAATCGAAGCAAATCCAGACAAGATCAAGGCGATCGAAAATATCCCTGAGAACCTGACAACGGAGAAAGAAGTTCAACAACTGACCGGTCGAGTAGCTTATCTCAGCAGGTTCATCTCGAGGTCATCTGAACGGTGTCACAAGTTCTTTTCAGTATTGAGAAAGAGCAAAGGTTTCGAATGGACACCAGAATGCAAAAGAGCTCTTCGGGAACTGAAGCAGTACCTTTCAAATCCACCGCTTCTATCAAAACCAATTGAAGGAGAAATGCTGCTGGTCTATTTGGCTGTTTCCGATGTCGCTGTAAGTGCTGTCCTCGTTCGCGAAGATGGAGGTAACCAATTTCCTATCTACTATGTTAGTAAAACACTGTTAGATGCCGAAACAAGGTACCCACATCTAGAAAAACTAGCACTTGCACTAGTCACTGCTGCACGCAAATTAAGGCCTTATTTCCAATGTCATTCAATATCTGTGATAACTACGTTCCCATTGCGAAATATTTTACATCGGCCAGATCTCTCTGGTCGATTAATGAAATGGGCGGTCGAGCTGAGTGAGTATGATATCACTTACCAGCCTCGTACCGCCATAAAATCTCAAGTTCTAGCTGATTTTGTAGCGGACTTCAGCGCTAATATTTTACCGGAGGCAAAGAAGGAAGAGTTGATGATGAGAGATCCAGACCCTGGGATCTGGATAATGTACACCGATGGAGCTTCCAACGTCAAAGGAACTGGCCTCGGAATTCTATTGATTGCGCCTTCGGGTGAAAAGCTCAGGTACGCGATCAAATTACATGCAAAAACTAACAACGAGGCCGAATATGAGGCCCTCGCTGCAGGTTTAAAGATCGCAAAGGATTTGAAAATCGAACGAATAGATATCAAAAGTGATTCCCAACTGGTGGTAAATCAAATCCAAGGCGATTTCTGTGTTCGAGATCCAAGGATGCAACAGCTGCTCGAAAAGGTACAAAATTTTCTAACTTCTTTTCAGGAGTGGAAAATAGCCCAGATACCAAGGGAAGAAAACATCGAAGCAGACGCTTTAGCAAACCTTGCATCGGCAGCAGCCATCGATGAAAAACTCGATGAGACCGTGGTTCACTTGTTCGAATCTCCATTATGTCGGAGCATTAAAGAGGTAAACAATGTTAATCGAACTTGGGATTGGAGAAGCAAATATTTGTCCTACTTGCAGGCAGGTACTGTTCCCGATGACAAGAAGTCTGCCCGATCACTTAAAGCCAAAGCAGCAAGATATTGCCTCCTTGAAAATCAACTCTACAGGAAAATGTTTGGCGGCCCTTTGGCGAAGTGTGTTGGGCCAGATAGAACAAATTATGTGCTGAAAGAAGTTCACGAAGGCGAATGCGGCAATCATTCCGGCAGCAAGTCATTGGTTCGAAAGATCATAAGAGCTGGGTACTATTGGCCAACGATCGCAGATGATGCCAAGGAATTCGTCCGCAAATGTGACAAGTGCCAACGATTTGGAAATCTCATACATCAACAGGCAGAACCACTTCATTCGGTCACGTCACCGTGGCCATTTATGAAGTGGGGAATGGACTTGGTCGGGCCGCTTCCAACAGCGCCCGGTGGGGTAAAGTTTATTTTAATTCTCACAGATTATTTCTCTAAATGGGTGGAAGCTATTGCCTTGGCTAAAATTCGTGAACAGGAAATTATCAAATTCATTCATCAGAATATCATTTGTCGTTTTGGGATCCCGAAAGAGATCACATGCGACAATGGTAAGCAGTTCGTGGGAAGGCGAATCACAGCCTTCTTCGAAAAGTGGGGGATCAAGCGAATTGCATCAACACCTTATCACCCCAGCGCAAATGGACAGGCTGAATCTTCCAACAAAACAATACTCGAGTACTTGAAGAAAAGGATGGATGTTTCAAAGGGCAACTGGCCGAACGAACTCCCCGGAGCACTGTGGGCTCATCGGACAACGGTAAAACACAGTACCGGGGAGACACCGTTCTCACTTGTCTACGGAACAGAAGCGCTGATACCGGTGGAAGTGGGGGAGCCCAGCCTTCGGTTCGCCCACTCCACCGAAGAAGCCAACAAGGAAACCATGCTGGTAGATCTGAACCTGGTCGAAGCAAAAAGGGATATGGCATTTGTTCGGATACAAGCACAAAAGCAAAGGGCAGAAAACTACGTCAACAAAAAACTCAGGTATCGATCTTTTAATGTAGGTGATTATGTGCTAAAAATCAAAAGACCAAAGAAGGATGAACCCAACGAAGGGAAGCTAGGAGCAAATTGGGAGGGACCTTTCCGCGTCAAGGCAGTGATCGGAAAAGGTTCCTACCAACTCGAAACAATGGACTCCAAACCGGTAGACTTCAATTGGAATGTCACACAACTGAAGAAATACTATTTTTGAGGTTCTGCGGTATCAATCTTCACCCTCTATTTCCACTTCGCAATTTTTATTATTCCTCCATCGGAAGATGCTTTTATTATTTATTATTCCTCCATCGGAAGATGCTTTTATTATTTGGTACTAACATTTTTAGATGATAGGCATAGTTGGAGTCGAATGATGACAAACATCACCCGCGAACACTCGAGCTCAAAACGCTCCGATCGGGGTCGATAAATCTGACGAACACTCTAACGCGGTCTTCATCTATAACGAGTTTCTTGTTTTTGGTCTCCCAACGATTCTGTTTCAGGTAACGAAGTCGAAGGACCAGTGTTCGCCTGCTCATTTTTCGCACCCAAACACTGGGGGGGATGAAGGTAGCATAAGGGTCATCGACAGATACTGGGGACTCGTTCGAAATTCGACAGAAGTTCCAACGTTCACTCGAACTGGGGACTCGTTCGAAATTCGACAGAAGTTCCAACGTTCACTCGAACTGGGGACTCGTTCAAAATTCGACAGAAGTTCCAACGTTCACTCGAACTGGGGACTCGTTCAAAATTTGATAGAAGCCCCGATGTTCACTCGAACTGGGGACTCGTTCAAAATTCGGCAAAAGCTCCAAGACATTCGAATCGGCGGCTCGTTTGAAATCAAGCGTCATCAGCCTCATGTAAACGATCCAATAGTGATCAATGTCTGTGCCTTACGGCTATATCTTGTAATCGATCGAATCATACGATCCCGAATGTATCAAAGACCCATTAGCGGTCTACTTCAATAATGCAACACTGGTTATACTCATTCTTTACATTTGTTCGATTTCAGAGATCGTTCCAAATATTAATCAGATTTTACATCTAAGTTGTTCACCAAGTGTTAAATTCTTCATTCCGAACTCATGAAAATGTTCGAAGAGTGCATTACGTGAAAATGAGACGTCATTCTTTACTACGCACTAAAACATTGGGCCCCAATCATTTCTTTCAACGATTATCATAAGAATTCTTTGAACGATTAAATCATCTTCGAAAAGCAAAAAACAACACAGCAATAACAGAAGTGATTTCATTCATTCATAAGTCATATATACATGGATGATTTCATGAGATAGTGAATTTTTGTTCAAAATCGATCAAGTGCAAAAGCAAGAAAATCATTCATCAGCGTCCCCGTCAGAACCCTCATCGGATGAACTCGCTGGAAGACCAAGTTCTTCACGAGTCAATCTTACGATTGCAATAGCTTCGCTCAACTCGGTAGGAACATCGACAGTCCGGTCTAACATCTCCCTTAGGACGTCGCGCCTTGATTCGGCAAGGATCAAATCCTTTCTCTTATCAAATTCTTCTTCAAGGTCACGCCTTAGGATGTTAGACTCCTTCTGAAGTAGCAAGTTCCTCTCCGTTAGGCTGGCAGCTTCAGCCTTTAATCCATCATTGCTTCTTCGAAGAGCAGTCAACTCCTCAGATTGGTCAGCTAGCTCTTTGTCTTTGCTCTCCAAAATGGAGTTGAGTTCGGCCAATTTCAGATCAAAGTTGGCTTCATGATCACTCAGTTGCAAATTCAAAGCTCGGATCTGAGACTCCAACTCTGATTGACGAAGAGCATGTTCGTTCGCGCTTTCGTCAAATTTGGCTGAAAGTTCAGCATTCTTGGCCTCCGATGCTTTGAGTTTCCGATGTAACTCTTCTCCCGCCGAAGTTAGATGAACGATCTGCTCATTTAAGACTTTGGCCCCATCTTGAAGTTGGCGGATCCGATCAGCAGTCTCGATCGCCATTATGCAGTTCTGAAGATCAATTTCAAAGTCATGAAATCAATCCAAAGCGAAGAATTTCTAAAATAAAAAAGAGCCCCAAAAATAGAACTTACCCTAAAAGCGCCGTAGGAAATCTGGGAAGGCAGACTCAAATCCTCGTGTGTATTCAGCCGAGCTTGTTCCATCGGACCTATGACATCGAAAAAGTAGTTCGCCAATTTCCTTGGGCATCTAAGCAGATCAACGTTGGCTGGCACATCGATCTTGAGCGATCTAACGCCCCTCTTCTCGGACTCGCCTAAGGCAGCGAAAGCAGCGGCTTCTTCACTTCGAGGAAGGGGAACAATTGGATCGGCATGATCCGTATTGAAAAACGATGACCCCGTCTCTTCATCGAATTTAGATTTCATCGTCTCAATTGACCGGTCCAAAGCCGGCGCTTTCCCCTTTGCAGGGTCCCTTCCTTCAAGCTCACGATCGAGGGCCTCGATCATCTCTTCTTGATTTTCAGGGACGGCGATCGAAGGAACAAGAACACCTTCCCTGCTAGGCAAGCCTCCCGAACCTGAGTTAGCATCTTCAGCGTTGGGAGAGAGATGGTAGTCATCCACGGAAATATCCCCCTGTTCGGCCACTTTAAGCTGAATGGCCGTTTCCTGGAGTCTTTCCTTAGCTGTCCTTTTGGGACGCTGTACCAACTGATCAGACGTTGACTCCTCCCCATGACCCTCTTCTTCGATGTCAATAACTGGAGCCACTCTTTCGGCAGCTTTCGCCGCCGCGATCGCCGAACTCGTGCCAGCAATCACATCTTCTATGGTTGGGGGCGCAACCGATGAGCTATCCCCTTGCCCTTTTGCAACCACTACCCGAGGCAAGTACTTGTTCCTCAAGTCTTGGAATGATTTCTTCTTTTTCTTTGGAGGAGGAGCGTCATCGGGTTTTTCACCGCCTTCGGGCTCAATTTCCTCGTCGCTTGGCTCTCCCCCAGCACCGGTGATACCTGAAGAAGAATTTTCTTAAGTATCGAAAAACACCAACGAAGACGGAAGTAAAAACAAAAACAGTGAAGTTACCATGATTTTTGGCTTTGAGTGTTTTCAAAGCTGCGACCGGCTTCCAGGCTCGCTTGTCATTAGTCGTCTTTTCAAGTACCCTTATCAGCCAGGGTACGATGTCGGAAACTTGATCGAATTCAACTGCCTCAGCTGAAGATTTTCAGAGGAATTTAGATTTGTGTTGCCAAAAGCAATTCAAAGGAAGGGTAAAAAAAAAAAATAAAAAAAAAAAAATAAAATACTTACGAGTCCGATTCCAGACATTCGGCAGCGGCTCACTTCCGGGGTCGGTCAGTTGCTCCGTGGGAATAAAAACGAAGCGCTGATCCCATCCTCGGAGGTCGTCATCGTTGTCAGAGATCAAAGCCCGCTGACCTCGTTTAGCCAAATTTATCACTCCTCCTTTATAAACTCGAGGAGAGTATATATTGAGAATGTGACGAAGTGTCAACTCCACTTCCGCCACCTGTGCAATGTAGCGCATGATTATGACCGTTCTCCATATCATCGGAGAAATTTGACCGAGGCAAATTTTGTACATCCTGCAAAATTCCTCGATGATGTTATCGACCGGAAGGGAGAATCCGATCGTAAATGGATAAGTCAACACCACGGAATGACCTTCAACGTGGGTCGCCAACGTCGACTTCCTCGGAGGGCACATCACATCGATGTCACCCACTCTCCAACCACACTCCTCTCGAACCCGAGGAATCGCCTCCGGCGTGATCGTACAGTAAACGGAGTCGATCGGGATATTTTTCTTCTTCCCCTGCTCCGCTTCACTGATTTTGCAATCGTTCTCATACGTAAACTTTTTCGGAAGGATCTCCGACCATGACTTCTTTGGACCGTAATCTTTCACTTTCCTTTCTTTCCGCTTCTTTCCCTTCTTGTCTACTGAAGGGTCTGCAATGGCGGAAGCTCGCTCCACCACCGCAGCAGACTGCGGCGGAGCCGTGGCAGTAACTGCCGTAGTAGAAGTGATATCAACCCCTACTATATTCTGTGATGAGGTAGACATTGTTAGAATTCGCGATAAAGTGAAATTTGTAAGAAGATGTGATTTAAAGGCAGAAACAGCAAGAATCAGCGGATTAGAATGGAAGATTTTGTGGGATTTGAAGAAATTTTTTGCAAATTGGTTCCTTTAACAAAGTTTCAGAAGTTGTAAAGCTGGGAGTGAAGCGGATATTTATAGAGAGGAGTTCATCATTGCCTCGGGAACCGTCAAAGGTCGCTGCCCGCACAATTTCTGACACGTGTAGCGATGGGAAGTTGAGGCGACGTTTTGACATTTCGAATTGGAGGGACACGAACGTGCCACGTGTTTTCCCGCTAAAAACTCAAATCCACTTGCCAAAAGCTTTACGAACACACTTGGCAAGTGGGGGGACTATCTGTATTGGTCGGTTTTCTGTCCGATCACGAAAGAAGCAAACTCGATCGCACCCGATGTGCGGATTCACTTCGAAAGTTATGAGATCGGAAAGAGTTTGCTTCGGTTTGGTTTTGTTCGGTTATGCGATGTTGATCGGATAAAATCGGAGACAACATTATTGAAGATCAGATCAAACTAACCCTCATCTCTAAAATATCGGAACAGATAAAGCGAATTTAGTGGAGCAGATGACGACGTGCAACAGTGGGATGAGAAACGTGGGGAAGTGGAAGTCTGCTAGGGTTTGGGGATTCTCCTCCATTTCAACCTATAAATAGGGCTCTATATTTTCATTTTTGGACACGTTCATCTGAGCAAAATATTACTCTATTCTTCAAAACCACTATTCCCTTGTTAAGAAAATATTCAACAGTGTCATTTACCTTTATCAATTTGTTACGTCAGAAACCATCATTGTATTTAAAGCTTCGATCGTGATTTGGTTCAAACGTGGAGGGAGATCTGTTCTTTCCATTGAAGCAACATCCATCGATCCATCAAATACAATAAGCCTTTACTGCTTTGATTATTTAATTGTTGCTTGCTTCGTTTAGATCTGCATCTATCTTGATCGTAACATCTTCTAATCTGTGTTTAATTGGGACAATCTGTTATCGTCACTCATTTGGCAGCTATTTGATTTGTTCATCGGATTTGTTATCGATTACGTTTGTTTATTCGTTATTGTTTTACGTTCATTCATTTCACTTACTTGTCATCGTATTGCTATTATTTTCATCATAATCGTGTTCGGATAATTGCGCATCTTGATAAAACGAAGTCATCTCATCGTACATCACTGTCCACTCATTTAGTTTGAATTTGTTTGATAGCGTTTAACGCCTTCATTTGACATCGGATTTAACTGACATCGGATTTGTTTGATATCGAATCTGCTAGACATCGATTTGGGAATTATTTCTGCATCAAACTCTTGAGGTCGATTAACTCGTTCACGTAAACTATCTATTAAGCGATCAAATTGAGATATAAAACGGTCGCCTTAGACTCAACTAAATACAAATTTAATTGTAAAACCTGATATATTTTTTGGGAAATACACTATGGATCCGTAAAAGATCATATTTGCTAGTACAGCTTTGAAACGGCGCCAATATCAACTCTTGTGCAAAGAAGAAATAAGTAAAAGCAAGAAATTAGCACCTGGACAAGTGGATAGCCTTGCAAATATTCTCTTGTATAATTCTGAGAAGCAGGCCAGTGAGGCCCACAAAAAAGAACACGGGTAATCTGACTGCTGCTGCTATCACCCATTTTCTGATCCTTTTGTGATGCGTTTGCACCTAAATGAGTAGGCAAAATGCAATACATGTACATATCAGTCTGCATCCTTAGTACATCCAAAAATCTACTGGCTATGCACATGTATGAGAAAACACACTATCATCGGATGGCAGCACACTGAAATTAATCTCCTCTCCAAGAAGTAGAAGGGATGTGGTTAAGGAGAGGGAGGGTAAAAAGGCCCCCAAACATGCACTGCACACGTTATGGAGACACAAGGTGATGAAAACAAATGGTTGTTGTTAAAGTATATATAGAATTCACCTCCATAGCTTTGCCTAACAGTGCATTATAATTACACAAGAAACAGTACATCAATGAGCCATAGACTCAGTGGTATTCTTGGTTTCCTAGGCTTAATATTTACAGCTCTCATCAGCTTCTGGATGTCACGGCACTCCGATTCTAATTCCGCATCTACACATCTTTGATCTTGTATATGCAAATTTAGTAGCCAACAGAATAATGGCGGTGAAAAGTGAGAGCTGTGTTCTAACTTGAATACTTTCTTTTGTAGTGCACAAATGACTTAAAGAAAGAACCATCAACAGTTTAGAAAATAGAGGCCTTTAGTCAGATCGAGGAATAGATTCGGAATCTCTGAACAAATTCTTGTATCTTTAATCTTTGCACAAAAATGAAACCATAGAAAACTATAAAAGCTATAAAACTCTGCCTTTAGACACAGCTCTCAAGAAAATGGCATTACTAAGACATCCACGACAACTAGACTCCCTTCCATTTCCAACCTAGAATCAAACAGTAATAAATGAGATGACCATACAATTCAACATGGTATAAGAGCATGCTTTCGAGTGTTTGGCTCGAGAATAAGAATCAAGCATGCATGTGAGGGGGCGTGTTGAATATACACTTAATTAAATAAAAGTGTGATCTTTCTAACAACTTAAGCTTTTTAGATGAGATGGTCGTACAAATCAAACAATAAATCTGTCAAGAAAAATTGAACCATCAGTAACTATCCAACATACAACCAAACAAGGAACTCAATTAAGCGAAAGAAGACTAAAGATTGCAACTTTATGAATAATCTGGAAAAGGGTATTTACCAGCTTGAGCTAAAGAAGAGAAGTAATGGCGCTGTTGCTGCCAAGTGTTGACAAGAATGTGGGAAGTCAGCAGTGGCTTTAATGCTGAGGTGGTCTTACGGTACATCTATGGATAGATAGTATGACCTTCGGAGAGATTGAGGAATCTTGCATTTATTTACCCACGTTTATGCAATTGGGTCGAGAAATAGGCTATGATTCAAATGTGGTGTACTTGTGTTGGGGTAGGTGTTAAGTAGGAAATTTTTTATAAGATGCTAGGCATAACCAACAAAACTTATGTGAGGGACCATTAACTTGTTGACAAGTGTCTTTGTGGGGACACCTGCTCACTTTTACCTATGAGAGAGAATAAATTAATAAAATAGAAAAGAAAATAATTCATGATTACATAATAAATGGAGGTAACTCCACTTTCCTTCCTAAATAAGGATCTTTTCTCTATATTCTTAAAATATTTACAATCTTTTGTTGTTGTTGTTCAAATAGAATCCATTGATCAACTTTATCTCAAAAGACACTACAATCTTTCTCAAGGAAAGAGGAAACTCTCTTTAAATATAATAAACTTATAAACTTAATAATTTTAGTTTTTCTCCTATCATTGGCTTTATATTTGTGTGATCACTTTCATCAATGTTATTGTTGTGTTCAACCTTGTTGCTACGTTCAACCTTATTGATGATTTTACTGTCAAATAGCTGCTGTAGAAAAATTAATATCTTAAATATATTGATGAATAAGTTGCATAAGAAGATCAACCGGGGCCAATTTCTGCACAAAAACTCCACAACTGAAGTAATGAATTCCGATCTACCATTATTATTTTTTTAATTACATCCCAAATAATTGCATGTCTAATTAAGTATGGATAAGCAAAAACATGTCTTAAATGGATATATAAGAGTGTCTGAAATGTTTATTTAGGTTGAAAAATCAAGAAATTAAATTGGTTTAAACTTTTTTAGAGATGAGAATTTGTTCTGGGTGGAAGAATCAAGAAATGGAGATTGAAGGGTTGGTTAAATTGTACATTGAAGATGTTTTTGGTAACGGATTATTTTAGGTGAAATTGAGAAGTGTGTGAGACCCACCATCCATTAACTTTACTTTATCAATATTTAATAGTAAAAATTGGTCCACCTATAACTGACTAGTTTTCTTTGATTTGTTTATTTAAAATTACTCCAATATTAGTCATTGTTCCCCCACGGAAAATACTTGTCAACAAGTTAATGGTCCTGGCATAGGTTTTGTTGGTTATGCCTCGCATTTTATTGAATTTTTCCTTCTGTTTCATCTTTGTATGTCAATAGGACAATAGCCTTGCATAGTGCTCAAAACTGATTAGGAGTTTTACTAGATTGTTTGGGTGATTCTTTGCATAACTGCAATAAAAGAAAACTCTCCTATGAAATTACTAATTTATTTGTGCACATGCACTTACATTGCTTGAGGTGACCCATTTATATCCTTTTTATGCTGCACTTTGGTATTGTAATTTTTCCATTCATAGAGAGTTAATAACTTAAATGGTTATTCAAGTTATAAAAATTAGTGGGGAAAGTTATGTATTTTTAGTATCAATAAAGTTATTCGTGTTTGCTTATATATCTCAAAAAGTCACTATAAAACCCCCCTAATAAACTTTTAAATGTAATTATTCAATCTGTGAATTTTTACAAAATCTAATATTGTTTCTTAAATTATCTCCGTAATAGATCAATAATACTTACTTGATAAATATTTTCTTTCACCAAATATTTTTTTATTTCTTTTTTACCAAGTTAAGTATTATCCTATCAATTTATTCGATAAAACTTACTTAATAGTTTTTTTGAACTAAAAGATATATTGAATTGATGTGAATGAAAAGGTAAAAAAATTGATGCAAAATAAAAATAAAAATAAAAATTTGTTCGTTAATTAATTTCTTCATTATATAAAAGTTAGAGGAAATACATTTATTGAAAGGTCGAGAGAAAAATATTGGTTTGCCGGGTGACTGAACTACAAACTTAAAATTTTTCTTAGGATAAATATAAAAATCTCTAATTAAAAAAAGAAATTAATCATAAATTTGGGGACAAGGAGGACATTTGTCCACAGTATAAATGAAGCGCCAAAAATCAAAATTAAGATTTCAGCAATCTTTATCAGGTGATTTTTTTTATTTATTGAATTAAAAATTTCTTTTATTTACATTAGTCTTTTCATGACTTTGTCCTTCGAATCATATGTTCTTTTCCCCGATAAAATTTTATATTTTTTTTGGGTGAATGCTAATTGAGTAGGTTTTATTAGGTAAATAATAGAAAATTTTATTTGGTGAAAAAAATGAAAAAATATTATTTAGTGAAAGAAAATATTAATTGAGTAAATATCACTAATCCGCTACAAAGTTGTTAAAAAAATAAAATCAAATTTTGCAAAAACTCATAGATTGAATTATCATATTCGAAAGTTTAGTAGAAATGGCATGGCATGCCACATCATCTTTCTAGTGAGAGAGGACTATGGAGTTCTTAGACTTTTTGAAATATGTGTGCAAACATGAGTGACGTTGTTGATACTAAAAATACATAAGTGATGTTATTACTATAATTTGGATAACAATTTGAGTTATTAACTCTTCATGCGACAAACCAATAAATGTTTGTTGAATGTTGGTTGTACAATTAATTAGTTGTGTTATATTCTACGACCACTCATTTTTCATTGAATCGTTCATTCATACTCCTTACGTTCCAAATTAGTTAGACGCTTTAGCAATAACCATTTATCCCAAATTAGTTAATATTTTATAATTTCAAGACTTCTTTAGCTAATTCTTTACGATTATACCTTAGTAATTAAAATAATTCTAAAAAAAAATAATAGTCAAACATTGAATAACATAGTAAAATATGCACCATATTTAATAATGTATAACTCCATCTATGAAAAAACTATATCAAGACAAAGAATTGGTGATGTTTAAACTTTTTTTAAAACAAAATATTTATTCTGTTTATTTCGTAATAACAAAAATGAAGGTGTATTGAACTCATTCCGTAAGTTGATCTGCAATAACTTTTCCAGTTTGTAAGTTGTCTCTCTTTCACTCTTTCGTAGCAGAAAACCAAACCCTTACTTCCAATGGTTTATAACTATTCAATCGTTTTACATATTTCGCCCCTTCACTTATTTACGGCAATGACAGGTCGGTGCTCAAATCATTCTGCATTCACGCAGGGTTTGAAAACGAGTTGCATAATGTAAGCAGCCTATCCCGATGCAAGTATTAGTGGTTGTTTCCACCGCTTGAATCTGTAACCTTTAAATTAGATGTAAGACAACATTACCAGTTGCTCCAAGACTCACCTTCATTCACTTATTTAGTCTTATTAATATGATCTTTGTGGTCCTACTTGCTTTACTTAAGCTTCAAGATCGATTAATGACCTAATAATAACAGTATTTATAGAACTGGGCTACGTAGGATTACATGAATTGAGCAGATTCTTTTAAAGCCTGCTAAAATGCTGCTGCTAATTTTATGGTAGCTACAATGCTTAATTTCTGCTTTCAAGCTCTACAATTGGTTTAACGCGACGTTGGAAACAATGGATTTGTCGGTTATAATTCTTTGTGTTTAATCTTAATCTTTTGCTCCCTTTTAACTGAAAAACAAATGGTAGAAGTGGTATGATGGTTGCAGTTTTAGTGTTAGAGGGGAAAAGATAATTGGGAAGTTATTAGGTAATTGTGTTCATGAAAATAATAAATAAAGAAAGATGTGCCCAGGAAAAGTTAAACATAATAATGCATCATTGTAACCGAAAATCGCGCCTTGATGGATATCAGGAAGAAAAATGGTCTAGAGTTGCTACGTGCGTGATGAAAATGATCTAAAGAAGAATGGACACTTAAAGTGTACCTCCCATTAAAGTGTGCTTCTTCAACATTTGAAAGTTTGGGTCCAATTTGGAGTTCTTTTTTTAAATTTTAATTTTTGATAACTTACCTTTTTCAAAGTCTATAGTGATGGGACTGTTGTATTTGTTAATTCTACTAGCTTTCCCGGTGATTTACTTGCAGATGCATTCTGCCCTTGTCATACTTAACTTTCACTCGTTTGAGCCATGTCCATGAGCACCCTGACCGTTGCATTTCGTGGGCCGGCATAAGTTGGTTAAGTAGCAAGTGGTTTTCAAGAATCTCACATAGGACTAAAATGTCTCGAGCAGTAAAAGATGATTGAATATGACGTACTATTTAATTAGGCATAACCATCGGAGAACGAATCGTCATTAGCGCCTGTATAGGTATTGTAAATGGTTTGTCAAAGTTTTCATCTGGGGTAGCACTGTGCGACTAGGATGACAAGTTTTGTTGAAGCTATCTTTTTATAGTTGACAACATTTTCCATTTAGTTGGATCTTACCCTTGAGTTCCTTATCCTAATCTGTGACTTTCCATAGTGTATTCCTTCGATAAGCTTCGTGTTCCTTTCTTCTGGCTTAGTTTGTAGAAGTGCAGTCAGGAGTTCCTTTCAGTTTCACTTGCTTTCTGTAGTACTTTGGCTCGCTAGGATGCATGTGTTATTGGACTTGCTTTTCTGCTGCTAGACTTTCTCCTGCATTATTTTCTTTCTTCAGGGTTATTCTTGTGCTTGTATGTTTAATCATGTGCAGACTTTGGTTTCTTTTAGATATAGATAATGACATTGTATGCAATCAAAATGGCTGAACTCGTAATGAAATAAGTAGATATGACAGCCGTCTTTACTCATCAAAGATAAAAAAGAAACGAAGAGGATATGAAAGCTGTCTAAGACTGCCAGTCTTGGTAATATTGCAGCAGCAGTCCCTAAAGTTTAGTGCTCATGGCTACTTATCATTAGGCTGTCTTTTTCGTAGCTAAAACTTCAGCAGAGACCTGTTCGCTTTGTCCATTTTTCCTTCTTTATTGCATGAGGATCTAGTATTATGCTACGGTAAGAGTTGGATTGCATGTCATTTTATTAGAACCTTGACTTGTACAGGTTATTGGAGTGTTCCAAACTGTTCTGGCATTCATGTCCTGCTAGTTCTTCTTATTGTTGATATGGATCGTCAAGCTCATGATTATGCTGCTATGGCCTTTGCTCAACAGCAGCACCAAGCAGCTAGCATGCAACAACAACAACAATTTGGTTTTCATACCCAACATCAGCAATTTCCTCATTCAGTTCATGGTCCTTCATTTCTACCCCCACATTCTTCCATTCAACAGTTCCCTTACCCTCATCCCATTCAGCAGCCACAACTCCATCCACATACACCACCTCCTCACCTTCTTCACCTTCAGCAGCAACAGCAGCCACCTCCTGCATTTCCTCCACACATGCCTCCTCACCATGCACCATCGCCTTTTCACAACGCCTATGATACTCCGCCACCTCCAACTCCTCCACCATCAGACCCTGAACTCCAAAAGCGTATTGATAAATTAATAGAGTATGCCGTCAAAAATGGTCCCGAGTTTGAAGCAATGATTCGCGAAAAACAGCAAGACAATCCAGCTTATAGTTTCCTCTTTGGTGGTGAAGGCCACTATTACTACTGCTATAAGCTTTGGATGGCTACTCGCCCTCCTGGTGGACCATTTAATGCTCCTTTTCATCCACCAAATCCTATGATGAGTCCATCACCATTAAATCCTCCATATAATGGTCCAAATGCTGTTTCTGGGGCTTCTTCCGCTATTTTGGGTCCACCTCATTCACATCAACCTCCTTTCCCACCATTTTATGACCAGCAGCCCTCTCAGCCTTTTGGCCGAGCAGATTATGATCAATCATACAGGTCTTTCAAAGTTCTATCAAGGCCTCTTCCATTAGATGTTGAATTGGAGCTGAATAATGTTTTAAACAGTCTTACCGGTACCAAAGAGTCAATTAAAGGTGCAAAAAGTTGGTTCATGCAGAGGTCTCCATTTATATCTGCTTTGGCCGAGGCACTCAGAGACAGGGTATTTTCCGTAGATGATTCTGAGAGACAACTGTATATAGTCTATCTGGCCAATGACATCTTATTCGAGAGGTAATATGTAATTTGGTTAGCTAATAATTTACTGCACAAGTAGATAAGTGTGCCAGAATTAATTCTCTATCTTGCCTAAAGTATGAACTCGACTTGAATTCGTCCTTTACTTCCTTAAAGAAGAAGGAATCTTTCACTTTCTTCAGTTATGCCTTTTCTTTGAAAAGAAAAAATTATCTTCATATTTTTTCTGGAAAAAATGATATGTCATTTGGGTGCATCTCATTGTATTTCCCTTAACAGCTAAGCAGTATTAAACATGTCCTTATAACCACAAAGTAACAACAACAACATAAACACAGAGTAAAGAAAACGGAATACCTGAAATACTCTAGGCATCGAAAGGTAGTGGGATAACTTGATATGATAGATCTTTCTCAATTAGTGCTTGTCGCATATCCGATCTGCACCTGCATCTCTATGTCCTCTTTGCCCCCTCCAACCCCTCCTCCCCCTTCCACCAAACAAAGCCTCACAGTTTGATAAGGTTATACTTGAGGAATAGTGTGAATGAGGAATTATATGAACTGTAATGTTATCCCCATCATAACAAATCGATGCCAGCTTGAAATAATCAAGGAAACTAGGTGTACTCCTAGAAATTGAAGGAGGTATCGAACTGTGGAGATATTAGCTTATGTCAAGATAGAAGGTAATCCTAGACATGATGATTACTTTATTTTTATATGGCTTTTTTTTTTTTTGTGTGTGTGTGCGTTTCTGGGTGTGCGTTTCTGGGTGTGTGTGTGTGTGTGTGTGTGGGGGGGGGGGGGGGGGGGGGGGATTGCCAGAGTTTGGAGATGGTAAGTGGTAATTACTTGTGGGAATTTGTTTTGTTCATAGATGGGGCAATGAAGATGATTGTTGGTGGTTTGCGTGTGGGGTTAATTTCAGCAAGCACTAATAACATATATATAAGGATGATAATGATCAAGGTTGAAGGTGGAGCTTATGGTGTTTATGATGAAAACTAGATGGTGGTTGGGAAGGGGCGAGTAGATGTCATGGCACCTGCGGTGCTTTGGGATAATTCTCAGCATGACGTCACTGTGTGATTGTAATTGATATAGAAACCCTAATAGTAGGATGTGCACCTTGTAACCGGGTAAGATCAGGAGCTGGTTTGGTGAATCATTGGTTCTTTATTTTGGGAAAGCATTGTGTAGGGTACTCATGTTTTGGATTCAGTATGATTGGTAAATTAGCAACTATAAAAAATTTTGCCGGGCATTGCTGTGCTTTGGTGGTATTCACATGTGACAGCTCTGCTAAATTCTGGTCGTGCATCATGCATATGAGGGTTTTAGGCTTTGCAGTTCTGGGTGGTTATTTACATGTTACGAGTTGCATGTACACATGGCTTTCCCAGAAAGAGCAAATCAGGTGAACGGTCTGCTTATGAAGAAATTTGCATATGTTTTTCTCTTTAGTTTTAATACATCAGACCCTCCACTTCCACAATACACCAATTTGAGAGAGACTTATAGTTACTCATTTTAGCTTTTGATATCTGCAGCTTGCAGCGTCGAATCAATCCTCATGAGCTTGACAATGAGGCACTTGCTTTTAAGGCTGTTTTGGGTCCCATGCTTGCGCGGATATACCACAATCCTCAAAACAAGGAAGAAAATCAATCTAGGCTACAAAAAATTGTACAGTTTTGGGGCTCCAAGGAAGTCTATGATCAGGATACAATTTGTGCACTTGAAAATGAGATGATGAATGGGCTGCCTGCAAATTTTGCTGGTCCTCGAAGGGAACTCCTATCTGCAGATCCTGCTGCTGCTGCTGCAGGTAGTTCTGCTTCTTATTCTAGCTGTAGTGTGTTTCATTGTATGAATTGCTTTTCGACAAGAACGTTTGTTAGGTATTTCTTTTTTCCTGTTCTGTAAATTTACTCGTTTTTTGTGTTCTTATTATCCTTTTCTTTCCTGAGTTTTAGGACTGTCGCACCAGGTAGCACACCAGACTTCTTTACAGTGGAAACCTGATGAACAGGTTTATCCTATACCTAACTTAGCCAATCAAGATAAACCAGTTGCTCCTATACCATCTGTGGCACCTCAGCAATTTCATCCTGGCGTCATTCCTCCTACTATATTTCCTGGGTCGATGTCTGTGCCATCCTCTGTTCCACAAGGAAATGTACAAGCTGCAGCTCATCCCATGCCAACATCTAGTGCAAATGCAGGTGGAAAATTGCCTCCATACCCCTTGTTCCCTCCTGGTCTTATTCCTGGCATGGTCAGGAAGATGCAGATTGGTAGCGGGGTGCCTTACTCTCCCATCCACCGTGTCAGAGTCTGAGATTCTTGAAAGAGTGTCAAAATTTTTTAGGGAGATTGGAGAAGTTAATCCATCAGAAGGTCCTGTTAAACCATCTGATTCAGCCAATGATTATGACGACTATGAGAGAGAGGCTCCTGTTCGAAAGGGAGGGGCTTGCATCCCTCCACCTCCAAATCTCCAAGTTGACCCTGAAACTGGGACTTATCCTGATGGAAGTGTGGAGCAGAAACCTGGATTAAATAGCTCAGGACGGTTAGGACTTGGAGCCACAGCTGACCCAAATGAATCGAGTCAATATGATGATGTTTACAGCTCTTACAGAAAAGAAAGAAGCACCAATTACCATTCATCAATGAGTGTAAGAGCTACGAGGTGAATGGATCATCACTATGACTAGTGTAGCGCATGGCATTCTTGATCCACGTTTTTGCCCTTTTTAGCTGCTGTTTATTGGACTCACAGTTTTGTCTGTAATTTTTAAGTTGAGGTGGATGTTGAGAATTGAGATGCACATTTGCCAATTTGCAACAGAATGAGTTACATCTTGCCATCTTCTTCCTGTGAATTAATAACTAGTTGGGTGTAATATTAGATGTCGCTGGGTTTTTGTTTCTCTCTTGCGCCTATTTTACTGTGTAAAGTAATTCACGCTGACAATTTTATTGAGAAAAATTCATTCATCCATTTCAGGAAATTTTCTTCTCTTTTTCTTCCTTGTGGGATAAGGTCTACATAAATCGTACTCTTTCCAGAACCTCACTTGTGGAATAACACAAGGTATGTTGTTCTTTCTTCCTAGGGATTGACTTCATATCTCTTTTAGAGGCAGGAGCGGGAAAATACTCTCTATTACTGCTTGGAGTTTTTTAACACTGAAAATAACATCTATCTTAAATTCTACAAAAAAAAAGTCAAGAATTTCTGAGCAAGTACTCAAAAAAAGTCATCGTTACTCTCTAATTAGCTCAAATACTATTATGATTAAACATATCAATCTGCTAAATTATACTATCAACTTCGAATATTTATTTTGAAAGATAGTAAACACAAGAGAAATAAAAGAAACTAGGAGCTTTGGAGTATTAGCAAGAACACTGTAAAATTTAGATGAGAAAATGTCTTTTGCCTCTTCCTGAACTGACGGAGTATGCTCTCCTTCAAGAGTCAAGTCCTCTTTTGTTTTTTCAAAGCTGAATTGGCATAAAAACTCTTCCTTCCCATTTTGCCTCAACATGATTTCAGATCAAATAATGACTAAAAGAAACTAAACAAAGAATAAGAAAAGGGAAAAACTTTCAACATTTACTAATATGTTGTTACCGTTATCATGAAAGTAAGAAGAGATATATCAAACATAGAGCATAGACGTATCTTTTCTGAGTTCAATAAGTTCAACTGAATTTAGTTTCGACTTGAACCATATATACATACGTATAGTTTTAAAAAGTACTTGTATATAACAGATGGTACTCATTCTAAACTCATTGACTTGGCCTATATGCCTATACGAGCTTAGATCATAGGATAAAAAGTCAATCTCAAGTCCTGCTTATAGTTGTACCCAGTGCAAGTAGTTGAGTTCTGGAAAAATTAGAATTCACAGAAAAAGAAGAACAACTTGCAACTGATGCAACTATAGGTTGGGCTTGAGAAAGGAAAATACTAACGGCTCTTGCATCTCTAATCTCTTATATTGTGTTTCCTGATAAAGTAAAAAACCCTAGCGAGGGGTATTCTTGAGTTCTCAAAAAAATTCAAGCGTTATTTTCCTCTAACCAGCTTAGGAAAGAGACAAATCGAGCCGCACGCCCCACTCAAAATTTATTACTATAGTATAGTATTAAATTAAGAGTAGGTAGGTAGGTGGAGAAATTTGATTTTTGAAGAGTTTCATGGAAAATGAATGATGTACGTATTTTATTAATGGCCCTAAATTGGACTCCTATATAGACGAAGTTAATTTCGAAGTAGTAACTTATAGGAAATTAAAAGAAATATTAATGTTAGAGAGTTTATGAGTTGAAACAAGTTCACATTTATCTCAATTTGACTCATGTTCAAGTTTTTTAAGAGGTACAATAAGTGTAAATTTTTTTTTCTTTTAAAGTACGAATACCGATGTAATCAAGAATCAAAGTTTCACGAGAAAATTTTAACTTTAGATCGTACCAGTATCAGTCAAAAGTGATAAACTAGTCGCACAAGTGGCATGCACATGCTGAATCGTGGAGGGCCAGGCAGCTGAGCCTGCTTTGGCATTTCCCTATTGGAAATATCTTGAAACCCTAATAAGTCTTCGAATCTTGAACCTTCTTTTCCCACTTTTAAATGAAGACTTTGTAGGCTACCATGAGTTCACATCTCAAAAGACTCTTTTCATCTCATGGTCTTCTTTCAATGTCTTGTTTATAAAAAACCATATAGGTTTCAAGAGAACCCCATCCAAAATGAAAAACCACAGTGAAAGGAAACAGAACACTTCATCCATGGTGTCAAGATCCGTGGATGGTTGTGGAGGAAAGCTGATAATTCTACCTTATAGCTGTACCCAGTGCAAAATTCGTTTCGGTGATATTTCAGTAGATTTACTGCTACTGAAATCCTTAAAGGTTCTCTTTTCTTTCATAATGAAAAATTTACAGTTTTTTTTAAACTCTTTATCTTATAGTTGTACCCAGTGCAAATTGATTTATATGTGACGTGTTCTTATTTGCATATTATTTATAAAATTATTAACATTCTACGAGTCCATTTACGGGATGTTTTTATAAATACGTCAAGAACACGGTTCATTATTTTTCTATGTAACATTTGTTGTCATATTTTGATAGTTATTTCCTATGAAAGACTCTAGAATGGACAAGGAGAGCGAGGGATTTGATATAAGGGCGTATTGCTATGACAACGAAAGCAATGGTTTTGATATCAAAGAGAGCGAAGGATTTGATATTGAAGATTTATTTCATAACTTAGAATTAATTCAATAGTAAAATTCTATTTGTCTACGAAAAAGATGAATGATTGATATTTTCAAAGAAATTATGTGACTTATTAGCAATTGGAAGTTTCTTGATGAAGATTGATTGTGCATACATCATCTACGTTTCAATTACTTCAGCAAGTAATGTATAACTAGTATTGATGTACATTATTGTATCTCAGTTTTTAGGGCAAGTGATCAAATTCTGCGTTTCAGTCCCATTAGACAAAGTGCTCAAGTTAGAAGGTGACAACATTTATTTTGATTAGGCAGAAAAAAGTATGAATGTAATTCTTGCGGTTGTACCTAGTGAAATTATTATGTTGAAAGGCACAAATTGTTGAGGATCTTCAAATTTTATACAGTGTCGTATTGTTATACTTTCGTAGTAGAACGTTAAGAAGTTATTTTCCCAATGATGCTGATAGCTAATACTCATTGAAAGTTGTCTTTTTTGAAATTTAAGTCATATTTTACTTGTTAGAATCACTTGCCCTTGAATTATCTTCCTTCTCTTCTTGCTTTTCCTTCATTCCCAGGTACTTCCATTTCTATCACATACTTCAGCATTCCAAAAACATCAAGTGAAATAGTTATTTTTCCATTATATAAAACAAGTAGTAACTTGAATACTGTTGAACATAAAAATACACTAAAAGTTAAATCTTTGAAGTATGATTGTAATAATGTCGAGCCATGACAAGATATTATTTTCTTCTAGGGGTCCTCCGTCAGTTTGGGATGGAACAATTTATTCTCCTTTGTGCCGATATGTCAAAATCAGAAACTCATTTCAACCTGCAGAATGCAATTCCAAGAATGAAAAAAATTCTCGAGGATTGGAGGAATTTGCAACCAGTAGATGTGTCAACAAAGCATCAGAGTTGTACGCCAGAGTATCTCGCATGGATCAAAGAGGAGCGGTACTTAGGTCCCAGTCCACCGGGAAGAGTTGGTTATGAAGATACAGATATGACAAAGAAAATGAGACAGACAAGAGCAGGAATCAGTCATGGTGAAACATCCACCACAGCAAGCAAGAAGATGAAGCAAACAAGAATATGATGCCGTACTTGACAAAATGGCAGTTTTATTATTTATTTTGATGTTTTTTATTTGTGCTTTATTTTGTTATATTTTTCTTTCATGTATTATGTAATGATGATGTATTAAAAAAAAAAAGAGAAAGTAAAAAAGTTGATTATAAAGATGCAGACATGATGAGGAAGATGAAGCAAGGAATGCATGATTCAGTCACGACAATGCACCCACCTCAGCATGATGCAGTTGATTGGAAAAGTGGCAGCTTTATTTTAGTTATTCAATGTATTGTCAATTATGTCTTTATGTTTATAGTATTTTCATTTGTTATGTAAGGATTATGTATTGAAAAAGAATAAAAAGAAAGAAAAGAAAAGAGAAGAAAAGAAGAGATGGAAAGTGTGGTATTATGTTATGAAAGACAATTTTGTATCAACGTTATCTATTTAATGAAATGTCTTACTCTAAATTTGAATTGCTCAAAAATGATTGTGACTGTTTTTCGTTATCATTTACTTGCGGGATTAGGCTTACCTCTAGCACAAAGAGGCATCTTACAGGGTAGGATGCGTCTACATTTTTATTTTACGCACATTACTTGTGGTTGCCACATGCCTAAATTTATCGCTCATTTAAAACGCAAAGCGATACGTGACGTGCGCTATGTTACTATGTGCAAATTTTACCAACAACATGCAAGCTAACATAGTTTACCTTTTGAATTTCTCTTTTGTTTTGTTTATTCCCAATAGAAGTTTGATTTGTGCTGATTGAGCAGACCGAAAGACATCTCTACACGTTGGTAGACATTTCCGAATTTGACTGGTATTGAGGATCAGCCTCCTACTCTCACTAACAAGAATCTCGAAACTCCTGGATCTTTAAGGGGAAACGTTATTCTTGCTCAGGATGACTTTATTCTAAGTATGTCTAAGCAAATACAGATTTTGAGTGACGAACTGGCAACGCTGAAAGGGCAAGCCCCTCAAAACACGCCGCTACGTGAGCCTAATATGTTCCGTTCTATGGACCAAACTGAGAAGGCTTTAAACCCAAACGATGGAATTGTTACCGCAAACACGCCTTTAAACACCCAACATATCCCAAATGCATCCGCATATCGCCACAACCCCCTTTTTACTCAATCTCCACCCTAGAATCTTTCCCAAACCGGCCAAGCCATCCCGCTCACTCAAGCTCTACACCAAAATAATGCTCAACCTAATCAAACCACTGCCCAACAACCTGCCTATCTGCCTCAACAACAATATCCACCCTACACCCCACATCTCACTAACAACTACTACCAAATGCACACTCTATATCCCTACCAAAACACTACTTACCAAAATGAACCCATCCCTCAAGCTTATCCAGAAAATCCCTCTGCGCTGATAGTTCAGGTGGTTGTATCTAGTGGACAGAATGCTCCTGTTGTGCAAGATGATTACACTGATCCTACTCAGGTGAAGTTTCAAATCCTAGAGTCTCACAAAGTGTCCTTCTTCAAAGAAGAGCTTCCACCAGAGGGTCTGGGACACAACAAAGCCTTGCACATTATTGTCAAATGTAGAGAGAAGTTTGTCGGGCGGGTGCTGATTGATGGTGGTTCCGGACTCAACATATGTCCTTTGGCAACCTTGAAGGAACTTGGAATCGATGTTGGGAAAATGAGACAAAGCAATGTGAAGGCAAGGGCTTTTGATGGAGCACAAAGGTGCACCATAGGAGAAGTCGATATTGATTTGCAAGTAGGCCCTGTGAACTTCACTGTGGAGTTTCAGGTGTTTGACATTCCGTCTACCTACAATATGCTGCTTGGGAGACCCTGGATCCACATGGCTGGGGCCGTCCCTTCCACCTTGCACCAAAGTGTAAAGTTCATATGGGATAATGAAGAGATCGTGGTTAAGGGCGAGGGAAGCAACCCACTGCATGCCAGCACTACAATTTCTATGGTTGACGGCGCTACTGAGCTTGATGGGACTGTTTTTCACAACGTTTAATTAATGAATATCACCCGAGCGTCCAATGATGATTCAAAAAGAGATACATTACCCAAGGTCCCCAAAATGATTGCTGCAGAAATGTTAAAGAATGGCTTCAAGCCTGGCTCGGGATTGAGATTAAATTTGAATGGCATCACTGAACCCATTTACTTGCCAAAGAACCTGGGTACTTTCGGTTTGGGTTATTATCCAACCAAGAAAGAAGTTGAAAAAGCCAAGTTCAAAACCAAGAAGCCGGACATTGCTATTTCAAAGCCTTTGCCATCTCTAAACCAGTCATTTGTCAAGGCACCAGAACTTATTGTGCAAGATTTGATTGAAGGCGTTGGTAAGTAGTTCGTGAATGAGGAATGGGAATGCAGTGTGATCATTGAAGACTATGTTTAACAGTCACCTGTGCAGAATGCCGAGGCAAAGGATCTGATGGCCAATTGGACCTGTGTCCTAGTGGAAGAGACTTGGTGAATGAACTCACTAGTTTGTTTTGGCATCACAGTTAGATTGAGGCCCTGAACTATGTTTTGCCTTTTGTTTATGTTTATGTCTGTTCAAAATAACTTATTTACATTCTGCATGTTTTGCTTTAATGTATTGCCTCCCTAAACTAGACTTTTGAAACAAGTAAAATGCACTGCATTCCCCTATTATTATTTTGATATGCTTTAATTATTTACTTTATTTTACGCTTTTGATTAATATTTGTTTCTGTTTCAGCTTTCCATTTAACAAATCTGCTGAAACTTTGCTTGTGACATATAGTAAAACAACTGAACAAACTGATAACGATGCACTGAATGTTAGGAAATTTGATGAAGATTTTGTTTCTGATGAAATAACAAGAGAAGTTGATCAGTTCGAGAACAAGCCAAAGCTTAACTTGGAAGAAACCGAGTCAATCTTTTTGGGAACTTCAGAAGATGTTAGAGAAACCAGAATCAGTGGTCATTTGACCTTTGAAGAAAGAAGAGCTTATATTGAACTATTGAACGAGTATCGATACATCTTTATCTGGTCTTATGATGCTATGCCCGGTTTGAGTACCGACATTGTAACTCACAAGTTGCCTATTGATACTTCATTCACGTCTGTTAAGCAAAAGAAGAGGAACTTCAAAACTTCCACAAGTAAACAGATCTTAGAAGAAGTGTAAAAGCAATTGACCGCTAAGGTGATTCGATCTCTCAAATATCCTACTTGGTTAGCAAACATTATGTTGGTGCCCAAGAAGGATGCAAAAGTTAGAGTTTGTGTTGATTATCGTGATCTCAACAAAGCAAGTCCAAAAGATGATTTTCCATTGCCGAATATTCATATCCTTATTGATAGTTGTGCAAAACATGAGCTTCAGTCTTTTGTTGATTGTTTTGCTGGTTATCACCAGATTCTAATGGATGAAGATGATGCTGAAAAGACCGCTTTCATCACACCTTGGGGTGTATTTTGTTATAGAGTTATGCCTTTTGGTTGGAAGAACGTCGGGGCAACATATGTGAGAGTGATGACAACTCTTTTCCATGATATGATTCACAAAGAGATTTAAGTCTATGTAGATGCTATATCATGTCAAAGAAGAAAGAAGATCATTTGACCGATTTGAGAAAGTTCTTCAATCGCCTCAGAAGGTATAATTTGAAGCTTAATCCCGCAAAATGTGTATTTGGTGTTCCCGCTGGTAAGATGCTGGGTTTAATTGTAAGCTGGAGGGATATAGAATTGGATCCATCTAAAATCAAGACTATCAAAGACTTGCCTCCTCCGAATAGCCGAAAAGATATGCTGAGCTTTCTTAGCCGTTTGAATTACATAAGCTGCTTCATTGCGCAATCCACGGTTTTTTGTGAACCAATAATCAAGCTATTGAAGAAAGATGTTGTTATTGAATGGACGGAAGATTGTCAAAAGGTATTTGATAGGATAAAGGAGTATCTATCCAACCCGCCTATGTTAGTCCCTCTTGAACCTGGAAGACCGTTGATTTTATATTTGTCTGTCTCAGAAAATACATTTGGATGTGTCTTGGGGCAACATGACAAGATCGGGAAGAAAGAGCAAGCCATTTATTATCTAAGCAAGAAATTCACCCCTTACGAAGCCAAGTATACTATTTTGGAGCGAACTTGTTGCGCCTTGACTTGGACCGCACAAAGGTTAAGGCATTATCTCTCATCATATACAACTTATCTCATCTCAAGGATGGATCCTTTGAAGTACATCATCCAAAAGCCGATGCCCACGGGGAAATTAGCAAAGTGGCAGATCCTGTTGAGTGAATTTGACATAGTCTATATTACTCGAAAGGCAGTAAAAGTACAAGCATTAGCGGATCATTTAGCTGAAAATCATGTTGAGGATAATTATGAGCCCTAGAGAACTTACTTTCCCGATGAAGAAGTTCTGTTTCTGGGTGAGGACATCTTTTCTGAATATGATGGTTTACATCTTTCTTTGATGGAGCAGCAAATTTCAAAGGTGTTGGTATTGGAGTTGTCTTAATTTCTGAAACGGGTCAGCATTATCCTGTTTCGGCCAAGCTCAGATTTCCATGCACTAACAACATGACTGAATATGAAGCATGTATTTTGGTTCTTCGATTGGCAATTGATATGGATATTCAAGAGCTTTTAGTAATAGGGGATTCTGACTTGCTGATTCACCAAGTGGAACACCAAGAATGCGAAGATTCTTCCTTATCTGCATTGTGTCCAAGAATTGTGCTAGAGGTTTGCAAAGATTGAGTTCAAGCACGTCCTAAGAATTCAAAATGAGTTTACCGATGCTTTGGCAACTTTATCTTCCATGATCCAGTATCCTGACAAGAATTATATTGATCATATTGAAATTGAATTACATGATAAACCGGCTTATTGTTTTCAAGTTGATGAAGAACGAGATGGCAATCCCTGGTATTATGATATCAAGAATTATCTCAAAGTTGGGAGTTATCTCGAAAAAAAAGAAGAGCATTCGAAGGTTAGTAAATCAATTCTTCCTGAGCGGTGAAATCCTATATAGGAGGACCCCAAATTTAGGACTCTTAAGGTGTGTTGATGTCGTTGAAGCCAATAGATTGCTTGTAGAAGTGCATGCGGGAGTCTGTGGACCGCATATGGTTTTGTCCTGGCAAAGAAGATCTCTAGAGCGGGTTATTTTTGGCTAACTATTGAAACTGATTGTGTTCAGTTTGTGCGGAAATTCCATCAATGTCAAATTCGCGGAGATATGATCAAAAGACCACCATCCGAACTTCATGCAATGAGTTCTCCTTGGCCTTTTATTGCTTGGGGAATGGATGTTATTGGTCCTATTGAGCCGGCCGTATCAAATGGACATCGCTTTATATTGGTGGCTATTGATTACTTCACCAAGTGTGTGAAAAAAACTTCTCACAAGTCTGTAACCAAGAAAATGGTCTCAGATTTTGTGCGCAATAATATCATTTGTAGATTCAGAGTTCCTGAATCAATCATTACTGATAATGGAGCAAACTTGAATAGTGATTTAATGAGAGTAACTTGTGAAAGCTTCAAGATTACTCATCGTAATTCTACTGCGTACCGGCCTCAAATGAATGGAGCTGTTGAAGCGGCAAATAAGAACATCAAGCGTATTCTTCGTAAGATGATTGATAATTATAGAGATTGGCATGAAAAATTGCCTTTTTCACTTCTTGGATACCGCACAACCACTAGAACTTCAACTGGGGAAACTCCCTATCTTTTGGTGTATGGCACAGAAGCAGTCTTACCCGCGGAAGTAGAAATTCCTTCCTTGAGGATCATTCAAGAAACTGAGTTAGAAAATGCTGAATGGGTGAAGATCAGATGTGAACAGTTGATGCTTATTGATGAGAAAAGAATGAATGCAATTTGTCATAGGCAACTTAATCAGAATCGCATGATCAAGTCTTTTGGCAGGAAAGTTAAAGTGAGAGACTTCAAATTGGGGCAATTGGTGTTAAAGAAGATCTTTCCTAATCAAGAAGAAGCAAGGGGTGAATTTGCACCAAATTGGTAGGAATAGAGGAGCACTAATTCTGGAAGAAATGGATGGTCAAGTTTGGCCAAAAGCAATCAACACAGATGCCGTCAAAAGATACTATGTCTGAAGCAATCAAGTTAGTATTGTTTTGAATATAATCTTTGATGTAATGCGAACTACACGTGACCTGAATCTCAATGCAGGATTCGTATAACTCACATAGAGTTTGGTTGCATTGGTATGAGATTTCCCCATTTTCCCTTTTTATGTAAAGTTTGAACTACTTCTGACCTGATTCCTGGAATGACAACAGGATAAGTAGGCAATCCCCATCGGATTCGGTCAATATATTGTAATACTTTAGGCATGTTTATCTTTTATGATGTAATTTTGAACTATGCATTTGGGAAGATGTGTAGGTTTTCCAATTCGGATGCGGCTTCGCACTTAGATTGCCATATTTTTTCCAAAATCCTTATGTAAGCAGAATTACGCACAGTCTGATTCCCGTGGAGGGATACGTAGGCACTCTTAACGGGCTCGACTTAATACTATTAAAATTTTCAGATTCTCCTAAGGTAAGCAACTGGGGCAAATTTTGCAAGATGATTTGAAGATATAGAAGATAGAAACTGGGGCAAATTTTTCAAAGGGAGTTTGAAGGTGTAAAGATTATAACTGGGGTAAATTTTTGCAAGACTAGTTAAGGATATAGAAGATCATAACTAGGGCAGATTTTGCAAAATTGGTATTGTTTATTAAATGATGGAATAGCAAAGTTCTAAGATATCTAAGATCGGTGCAAGTTGTAAATATAAAGGACGTTCAACTTGTTTCAAAATATGTCATGAGTTTCAGTTGAAGCAGAAATTTTAAATGCATTATAACTTTTCATTTGCATATCAACGATTACTTGCTTGCTATTTTATCAAATTACATTAAGACCCGCAACGGAAGATAAACATCTTAGCAAGTCAATTTTCAGGATTCTTGTTGCTTGGATTGCAATGATATTTGGGATAAAGCTCGACACTTTCCCACTTTGATGAAAGGCAGCATTTCTATTTTCCATAACTTTTACAAATTATTAAGCATATCTGTTTCATTTCTCTTTCGCAGTATGGGAACACTTACTAAAATTCTATTTTATGATTTACAGATATTGCCACTCCTAGAGGGTTCACTTTGCGTTGTAGCCAAGACCCTTTCTCCATAGAAGGATTCAGAGATATAAGCTTATTTGTGGGTCATGTTTTTGATAGGCATAATTTATGTGTTCACGCTTTCGATAAGCGTATTTGAATGCCTCTAAGGCATAATTTTTGTTGTCCCAGAGGCGTATTTGTGTCACCTCGAAGGTGCTAATTATTTGAATGGCTTTAAGGCATAATTTTGTTGCCCCGGAGGCGTATTTGTGTCACCTCGAAGGTGTTAGTTATTTGAATGCCCCGAAGGCAAAATTTTGTTGCCCCAGAGGCATATTTGTGTCACCTCGAAGGTGTTAATTATTTGAATGCCTCTAAGGCGTAATTTTGTTGCCCCGGAGGAGTATTTGTTGCCTCGGAGGCGTGTTTGTGTCACCTCGAAGGTGTTTATTAATTGAATGCCTCTTAGGCGTAATTTTACTGCCCCGGAGGCATATTTGTGTCACCTTGAATTTATCAGTTTAGTTTATACCCTAATTAGTTAGTTCACTACTACAAACAACTCACTTTTCAAGAGACGTATTTCTAGGAAATTCCTTCGCCGGAGGCGTACCCAGGGAATTCCCTCGCTAGACCCTCGGTATATTTGTTGAATATCAAAATTACCTTTTTTTAAAGGGATAACTTCCGGGTATATATTGTCCAACAAAATGGAGACTCCAAAGGGTTTTTTGGAGTTGCCATTTTGTTGAACAATATATACCCAGAAGTTATCCCTTACAAAAGAGGTCCTTGGTGCCGCATCCAAGAATTAGGAAATCGCCTTTTTGTCGTCGGGTTGCCAAACCCAACGACGTTGCATATTGTGTGATCGTGTGTATATTATAATGAACTCCAAGCCCTTTGCCATGTCAAATTTGGGGAATTTCATGTTGTGTCTTTTGTTGTTTTGTAAATATGAATTCAGACAATCTATTTCCATATTTCTGAGACGACATCCAGATGATCATTACCACTCCAAAAATTCTCAAAGATTGGTGAGATAACATTAAAAGGGAGTATGGTTATGAAATTATAAGGAAAACTGGGAATGTTGTTTCGCTAATGGATATCCAGGGAGATAAGGGCCTCATCAGGGCCTTAGTGGAGTTGTGGGATCATGAGCAGGGTGTTTTCCGCTTTCCTGACTTCGAGCTGTGCCCGACTATAGAAGAGATTGTTGTCTTCATGAATTTGACTATGGAAAATCATGAGATAATTGTGCCTATGTCCAAAAGCGAGAAGAAATTCTGCAAAATGCTAGAGTTGAACTACACTCCATCATTGATAACTAAGAATTGAGGCTCAATATCGTTAAAATATATGTTTGAGCATTTTGGGAGAAGGGGTATGGTGCGCACGCAAGGGATTTCAAATGTACCAAAACCAAATGGGAGAAGCTTTGGCCCAAGGCTTTTGTATTAGCACTACTTGGTACTTTGGTGTTCCCTTGTGGCTATGATGTGGTTGATATCCGGCTCAGTATTGTGGTCAGATCTGTGTTTGAGGGCGTAAATTGGAGGCAAACAACTCTAGTTCCCATGATTCTGGCTGACATCTTGTAGTCTTTGACTGATTATTCCAAGAAGGAAAATAGACACTTTTCTGGTTGCAACCTTCTTCTGCAGTTGTGGGCTATTGAACATTTCCATCACCGGGGACCATTAGATGATTTGAATCATCAAGACCGAGACAAGATTACCACCCATCAGATAAGGATAGAGAACTTTGATCGTCCCGGCCCGTGATGTCCGAGTTTGGTATGATTTTCTACATTGATGTCCGAGTTTGGTATGATTTTCTACATTGATTGAGGGTAAGGGATATTCATGGAATCACTCAAATATATTTAAATATCACATCAAATTCATGGAAATGTAATTCTCTCTTTTTTACTGTATTCTTCAATTTCAGCTCAAACCAATCTCTCTTCCCACTTTCTTCCTTTTCTCCCAGGAATCCGATTTTTGAATTTACAATCATCAACAAAGTTCTCAATTGGGTTAGCTTTTTGTTCTCTGTAAAAAAAAAAAAATGAGATCCATTGGTTCAACAAAGTAATTTGTGACCCATCCTCTTCCTCCTTCACTTTCTCTACTGACAGTAAAGATCTAAATGCTCCAAGTATAAAACAGCCCAGGATAGGAGTAATATTTTTATAGAGTCCAAAAAAGATTCAACATTTGTCATCTTCATCAAAAGAATCAGCATCCGTAATATTGCCTATTTTCGTCATGACATGATTGATAGATGATGCTATGTTGGGTTAAAAAAAATACTAAGGGTTTGGGTTAATGGGTTGGGTGTGATTAGTTGGATCTAATTTTATGTGCACCAATAGTGTAATGCCACATAGACAATTAAAAAATTCACATATTCAATACGTAGGGTATTTTTGATTCAATAAGTAGCCATTTTCAATACGTAGGGGTATTTTTAACCCTTTTCCCTTTTAATTTTAAGACAAATATGTATTGGCTAAAGAATAAATACTTATGCTAAAGAGTGGCTAATCCTGCACTTTACCCATTCAAATAATTCCCTATAAATCTTTCCGATTCAACAAGGAAAAGAAAAGTAGTATAATTAATACGTTCAGAAAAGTAGTAGTATAATTAATACACCATAGTTTCCAAAATAGGTAACTTTTTGAACCTGAGGACGCGCTAAACTCTAGTATATATAATTATGGCAACAGTAGTCAGACAAACAAATTGCTTTATGCCTTCTAATTGAATTATATTGGTGAGAGCTAAGGCTGTCTATTGACCCGGTCCGGTCCGGTCCCGGTTCGGCTTGTCCGGTCCGGTCCGGTCCGGTGTTGTGTTGGCAAAAAAAATCCGACACCGGCCCGGTTCCGGTCCGGTGCACCGGTGCAATTGCACCAATGCCGGATCGGAACCGGAACCGGCAGCCGGATATTGTACCGGTCCCGGTCCGGTTTGATCCGGTTCGGTTCGGTTCGTTAATTATTTTTTTTTTGTTTTAAATTAAATTTTTTATTTTTTAAAATACTAAAATCTAAATAAACAACACAAAACACATATATTATTCAACAATACACACATTACATTACGTTGGAAAATGAAAATGCATAATTAGAAAATAAAAACATGAAAATAGACTAGAAATTAGAAAAATACATAAATTTTCAAGTTCATCGACTCAACACTGACTCAACTCAATCATCAGTCATCACGTGGTTGCAGATATTTGCCACCAGCACGAGCTGCCCATTCGGGGTCATGATGGTTTTCCAAGTGGCTCTTAAACCTCATTGTCCCTCCAGTATTTGTTCCATCTTCCCAATTCCAAACTTTCTGACAAAGAGTACATTGAGCTTTGCCGGTATCATTATTTTTTGTGATAAATTCCCAAACTTCGGATCGTTTAGTTCTTTTTGGAGCAGCAGACGGACTTACGTTAGTAGCACCTTGAACTTGATTTGCATTTGCAGCCATGTTGATAGAAAATTTAATAAAATAGCTTTTTTTTTAAGAGAAATGAATAGAAAATATTGAATTGTTATTAATTTGATGAAATATGGGAGTATTTATAGGCAAAATAGGTAGGGGAGGGTTGTAGGGGCGTTTATGGGTGTGGGGGTGGGAAAAATAGCCGTTTATGGCCGTTGCCAACGGCTATTTTTCAAAATGGAGCGGATTTGGACATAAATTTGAAGTGGGCCGGTCCGGTCCGGTTCCGGTCCGGTCCGGTCCGGCCCGGTTTTGTCGTTTTCTTTATTTTTTTTTTGTTTTTTGTTTTTTGGTTATTTGTTTTGTTTAAATTTTAGTTTTATGTAATAACTTTTATATAATACTAGTAATCTAGTATTAAAATATTTATGTAATGTAGTATTTTAGTATTATAAAAGTATAATTGAGTAGTTTTTTTATAAAACTTAGTAATCTAGTATAACTTAATAACTTGTTATTTTTCAAACTTAATACTAAGTTAGTAGTATAATAGTATTTAGTATTTTAGTATTTTAGTTTTTAGTATTTAGTATTTTAGTATTTTAGTTTTTAGTATTTAGTATTTAGTATTTAGTTTTTAGTATTTTAGTATTTAGTATTTTAGTATTTAGTATTTTAGTATTGAATTGCAAAGAGGAAACTTAATAGCAAAGGACACTTGAGAATATAACAAAGGATTTACTTAATAGCAAGGCGTAACGCATTTTATTGAATAATGGATAATGGTTGATTTTTTGCAAAGTACATAGATATTAAATTGCAAAAACTACATATTAATAAAAAAACTTCTCATTTTCTGAATAATTTCGTCTGGCACCTCTGGAGGAATCGGTGGCAAAGAGTCATCTTGTTCATATTCAGTTTCATTGTCCAAACTTCCATCGCCTGATAAAATTTCTGATGATGCTTCTGAATCGGCTACTTTATCTTCTGCAAATCCAAAATTTCTTCGCTCCGATCTAATCCAATCTCTGAATAATACGGCCGTCTCCATTGCTTCTTCCTTCAATGAATGTCTATGATCTCCAATTTGTAATCTTCCTTGGCTAAACGCGCTTTCTGAAGCAACAGATGATGCTTGAATAGTTAGAATATCCCGCGCCATTTTTGCTAAAACTGGAAACTGTGCTTGTTGATCCTTCCAAAATGGCAGTAGTTGATCGCTTCCAAAATACTCAATTTCCTTGCAACCATGAAGTAAATAAACATCCAGCTCGTTGAACCCTCCGCTGCTACTCGACTGCCTGCTAGAAAGCCTTTGATTAAGGCTGGAAAAACTTCCCAATCCGGTTGCAGGTCTTTTGGGAGCCTGCGTTGAACTTGATCCAGCTCCACTTGGAACACTTGGAACAACATTATCAGCTGCACTCCTATACCTTTCATAAATCCGTTGGCAATCTACAATTACCTGCGCACAAACTGTTTCTACACTTGGTGTTTCTTCATCAGTAATTTTCAAATTCCGATAAATTTCTCTAATGAGCATTTCCGTATTAAAACGTTTAAAACATGGATGTAATACAGATGCAATGTAATAAAGTGGTGGAATCGGAAAAAAATATTTTTTAAATTTTTCAAGCATTGCTTCTACCGCAACTTCATAACCAGGCACTACTCTATAATCGTTAAGTAATTCTGCTATTCCAGCTATAAAATACAACATGGTAGTGATTGTAGGATAATATTGACCGGAAAATTCTTTAGTAGCATAAAAAAACTTTACTAAAAATTGAAGAAGACGCTCAACTTCTTGCCAATCTGTTTCTTCTAGGTGATACACATCAGCTACTTTGCGATTAAAATAATTAGTAATAGGCACTCGTAAAATGTAAGCAACATTCAAAGAGTCATATACAGTGTTCCACCTAGTTGAAACTTCCTTTGGAACTTTTCTAGGAGTTATACCTTCTTTCAGACAATCTACTTGAAAGTCCCTCCATCTATCCGGTTTTTTAGATTTAAAAATATAACTAATTGCGAGTCTAACCTTCATAATAGTAGGATCAAATAACTTAAGTCCATCTTTTACAACTAAATTATATATATGACATGCACATCTAACATGAAACAATTCTTCAAAAGGGGGATGCAATGCGGGTATTAACTTACTAATAGCATAATCATTGTTTGCTGCATTATCAAGAGTTATACTTAAAACTTTATCACTAAGATAATACGCCTTACAAATATCCGAAACTTCTCCCTTAATAAAATTTCCCGTGTGTGGTTCATCGACAGCAGAATATGCTAAAATTCTTTTTTGCATTACCCAATTAAGATCTATCCAATGACAAGTAACTGTTAAATACTCATACCCATTTACACCACGACCCAAATCAGAAGTAAGACAAACTCTACAATCAAAGTGATAAAATATATATCGTAAATATTGTCTATATTCATTTTTAAATTTTATAATATCAGTTCTAACCGTAGTTTTTGGAAAACCTTGAAAAGATGGATTATATACGGTTTGAATATAACGAATAAAACCTTGACAAGAAGCAAATGTAAAAGGTAAGCACTCTACCGCAATCATTTTTGCCATTTGTTCCCTATCTTTCTTTTTATCATAATGCAAAAGCCCCCCCGTCACTGGGTTAATTTCCTGTTGGATTCCACTACCTTGCGATGGAGCCATTCTATTCCCTGAACGAGGGCCACCCGCCCTTGCTTCCCATTTTTCCTTATGATGGTTTTCTAAGTGTGTTCTCAACTTTCCCGTCCCACTATTATGGCTGCCGGTTTTAAATTCCCAAACTTTTTTACAAAGATTACATTTAGCTTTCTGAGCCGGAATATCTTTAGTCATAAATAGCCACACATCCGATCTTTCGGGTCGTGCATATCGTTCTCTACTAGGAGGCATAGGTGGTAATTCAGTTTCTTCATGTTGTTCGCCGTGAAATTGACTAGTGGGTGTTTCATCTAAATTAGCCCCTTCGGTAAACTCTTCATATTGTGTCTCTAACATATCATTATCTAGTGGTGCACCAACATTTATATCATGCAAAAATTGCGAGTCATCTTCCTGAGTAAAATCATCTAGAAGAGAAGGAGCGCTAGAAGTACCAACTGGTCTTTTACCTAAAGCACGACTACGTCTATCATCATCCCCCCCCCGGTTAGAAGCACTTGATCTACGACCGCTACCCGTACGCCTAGTAATTGATCTCAAAATTCCAGACATTTTTTATAATTACTAAAATATGCTTCAAACAAATTACTAAAATATGCTACAAACAATAATATTGCACAAAAATAAAATAGATAATAAAAAGTAAGAACGAGTTTACTTGATATCGTGAACTTAGAATGTAGAACTTAGGAAGTGAAAATTGAAACTTGACCGGAACCGCACCGAACAATATTTCCACTTTACTCCAAATATTTTTTTAGTATGCAATTTAGCAAATAGCCTTTTGTAGAAATAAGAGAGATTGATAGAAATTTAGAGAGAATATTAGAGAAATTGTGAATAAATTGATGAAAAATGATGGTATTTATAGAAAAAATAGATAGGGGGGGTATGGGGGCGCCCTAGGGGGGTGGGGGGGCCAAAATAGCCGTTTTTGGCCGTTGGGGCAACGGCCAAAAGTGAAATAGCCGTTGCCCAACGGCTAGTTTTGGCTAAGCCCATCAGTGTCCGGTCCGGTCCGGTTCCGGTCCGGTCCGGTCGGTTTCCGGTCCATTTTGGTCCGGTTCGTCCGGTCCATTTTGGACGTGCCGGATCGAAACCGGGTCGTTTTTTTTTTTTTATATTTGGCCCGTTTTGAGCCGGTCCGGTCCGGTCCGGACCGGTTTCCGGTCCGGTCCGGTTCGGCCCGGCCCAAACCGGGCTATTAGACAGCCTTAGTGAGAGCAAAGTTTCCAGTTTGCTTTAACTTCAAGCTAGGTAAGTTTCTTCTTCTTTTGTTTTTCCATGTTTCATATTTTGAAATTTTATGTCTGATAGAATTGAGAATACACCACCCAACTTTTTTTTTTCTCGTTTCTAATTTTGAAGTTTATTTTGTTGGGAGAACTGAGGTATTGTTGGTCTAATATTAGATTTTCTTGTAGACAAATACGTTTTCTTTTTTACCTGTTTTGGTGGGAGGGTCCCTTACCAATTCTAGTATGTACTTTCTTTTTCTTTTCCTGGACTTTGGAGTTTGTACATTGTACTTTTTATCGCACAATAAAATTGCTCTTATGTTTTTTCTTTTGTGTGTGTTTGTGTTTTTCCTTTCTATTAAAGTTTATGTGTTTGAACTGAACATTATTTCTTTGAATTATCAATAAGGAATAATGTTCTAATGATCTGCTGAGGGGCTCATATTTGTGAAACTCTAACAAAAGCCTGCGATTGTGCAAAAATACTAATTAAATTGTATTACATTATTAAATTGAACAAAAAATACTACTAGTAACTAAATTTATATGTAAAATTTTCTTTTAACAGGAACATGGGGAAATCAAGAGTCAAATTGGAACTTATTCTAGATCACAAGACAAGAAAAAACACTTTCTTGAAAAGGAAGGCTGGTTTAATCAAGAAAATCTCAGAGCTCTCAATACTGTGTGACATCAAAGCATGCCTTATTATTAATGACTCCCATCAAGAATATATTGATGGAGTTGATCAACAAGAAATCTGGCCAGCAGATTCAAACCAAGTTCAAGAACTGATAAATCTCTACAAACAACAACCTGTTGGAAACCAAAGGAAAAGGACTGAAAACTTGTCTAGCTTCATTGAAAATCAAAAGAGAAAAGTTGCGAGTGAAATGGAAAAGTTGAAGACAAAGAGGATCAAGACAACAGAAAAGTACTGCACTTGGGATTCAAGGTTCAATTATTTATCTGAAAAAGAATTACGAAATTTTGCAAGTGTTCTTGAGAAAAAGATCGAGAACATGAAGCAAAAATTGGAGGTCTCGAAGAGTACTACTAATATTCAAGATTCAAATATGGGAAGTTCGGATTCACAAGAAGAATGGGATTACCCTGAACTCAGTAACCAAACTCCATGCCCTATTAATTTGTATGGGAATAATATTCCTTTTACATATGACAACTTCTTTCAAGAATTCACGACAAGTGACTTTCAAATAACCCCAAGTGTTGGTGTAAACTCAGTGGACTATGGGTATGATCTTACTGTTGATAATTATCAATTTGGTGATGCAGAAAATAATTGGTTGATGAAACATGAGATTGGTGGTGGAGAATGTTATAATTTTGAATCAAGTTCAATGACCATGCAGCAGCAGCAACAACAGCAGCTTATGGAATTGTTAAAAATTGGAGTACCCTTTCATTGATTCTACTACCAAATGCCTTATACTAACGGACCCTAGAGGGAATTACACTTTTTTTTTTTTTTTTTTTTTTTGTATCTATAATTATATAATAACCTGCACATTGTGCATGTAAACATTAGGAGTTGTTTTATATCCCAACTTGGCGTCTCGTTTTCTTCTTGTTTTAGTTAAAAATTTTACTATTAATATTTCACACGAGCTTGTGATTTCTTTCCTCTCTTTATTTCTCCAGCCAATGTGCTTTAACCGTAGTAATTTTTTCTAGAGTTGGGAGCTATGTATATGTTGGTTTAATTTGACGCTTAAACAAAAGGGACTTTTAATCAATGCTCCATCTAATTGCAGGTTCTATTCTCATAAGAGGAAATTTGTTCAGATAAGTGAAGAATATCATTCTTTAACAATAGCAACAACTATACTTGCAACAATTATGATAACATTAAAAGATTGTCAACTCTGTTTTAAATTTTAATACCTGATCATCGTTCAGTTGAATTGTAAAAAATATATGTTGGATTTGGAAACAAGGTAAAGTGGTGTGAATGGAAAATGTAGGGATTATTTATTAAATATTAATATATTATATTAATATTTGATTTAGGGCTGTTTTTGTAATGGAATAAAAATTGGACTGGTTATGCAAATGGCTGCCAACGTTTCTAGTTCCAAATGAAAGGGTGTTTTTATTGAACAGCCACTTTGAAGACTGCCTTTCATGAACAGCTACTTCATCACTTTGAAGGCTGCCTTTCATGAATAGCCATTTCACCAAAAGACACATTCATGTCTTTTCACTCCAAATCTTGTGGCTATAAATAGAGAAGCATTTTGCCTCATTTTGATCATCAAAAATTTGATACTCTCTCCCATTACCTTTTGCATTTGTTTTCAAAACAAAAGTAAGTTCTGAGTCAATGTGATTTGCTACCATTATTTGAGTTCGTTGTTCACTGTGATTTGAATTATCGCTATCACAGTGAGGATAATTTCATTCTATCCTGGGAGAAATTAATCCACAAACCTTGGGTAACTGTGAGGGGATTAGATTTCTTAAGGACGGGCAGTGTATACTGTTGGCTTGAAATTTTTCTACTTCATCTATTTCTATTATGGTCATTATCGAAAGTGCAGACATATAACAATCTCTAACAATATATATGATCAATTGCAACCAACGAAACTAACAAGTCGAAAAAGTAAAGAAAATAAATTAACACCTTCTAGGGAGGAAAAAGTAAAGAAAATAAATTAAATCGTCCCTTATCTTTAAGGATTGGTTTAAAATTGTCCTTTAAATATGCAGTTACTAATTTTGGTCCTTTAAATTTGTAAAAACTTGTCAAAAATGGTCTCTGCCCAAAACAAACTAACGGAGTGAGCTCTATTTAACGAGTCATCACAAATAAGTTTCTATGACAATGAAGATCCGAAAATACTGTACTTCACAAACGACAAAACAAGAATTTGTTATCCAAAAAATGCAAAATCAAATCATATTGAACCAAATTTTCACATAAAACTCCTAATCTTCGTAATCAGCTGATTAGTTCGAAGCACAAATCCTTCAGTAGAAAGTTCCAATCCCCCTCATAATGAATGATTAGATTTTTTCTTTTTCTTTTTCTTTTTCTTTTTCCTTTTTTAAACAAAGCTTCAAAAAAACTCATAGATGTAAATTTCCAGTGTAAACTTAGATGATATACTCCATATTGCATTTTTCTAATTGCTTTGGAAAAAGCTTGAATTTAACAGAGCTTTTGGCTCTTCACGTATTAGCAATACAAGACATTCATTAGCAAAATATTAACAAAAATTTTTGAAAAATATAAGGGAAAAGAAAATAGAGAAAAAAAGAAGGTGCTCATAATCTATTTCTGCCTTCCCTCCCACTCTCTGATACAAATAAACTAGCAAGAAATTTATACCCACTATGATTGTCAAGTGTGAATTGAGTGAATTAATTGAGAGTTTCTTTTACTGTTTGAAATTTGGGATAAGAAAAGAAAACTGAGATTTTATATTTGTTTTGACTTTTGAACGTGTGGGGCATTAAAATAGAGCTGCTTCCGTTAGTTTGTTTTTTATGGAGACTATTTTTGATAAATTTTTGCAAACTTAAAGGACCAAAATTGATAACAGTATTTTAAAGGACAGTTTTGGACCAACCTTTAAAGATAAGGGCCGATTTATGTCATTTTTTCACCTAATTGTTGGAAGAAAAAGAGATGCCTAGTGATTGAGAGAAAAAAAATTAAAGAAAAAACTATTGAATGGTAAAATGGTTAGCAAATGGACAAACAGGACCAGATGGTACGGTCCAAAAAAATTCTCAAATAGTATATTTTTCTAAAGAAGAAATATAGTCAAACCTCATTATAACAATCACTCGTTACAACAATATAATAATTTAATTTTTACTGAAATTGATTTTTCATATTATATTTTATCTTTATATAATATCATTCTACCTATAACAACAGTGACATTCATCAGCGGTACACTACTAAAATCATCTCTCTATAACATCCATGCCCAAACATTGTGTAATAATAATATGTAAAAATATATTATATATGCTGAAGTAGGAAATATATTATAAATGAAATAGAAGAGTCAACTGTTTGGATGAGATACAAGCTGAGAAACTATTGTGTAATAATAAAGCTTCAATTGAAGTAGGCAGCAGAAGAGTCTAGCAGCTAGCTTGGTAATTATTTACTTGGTGATTAATAAAGTTGTTAGTTACCAAAAAAGAAAATTATTGAATAACCAATTTACCGAAAATTTGGACAAAAACTTTCATGATTCAAGCGTTATATTATCACTAAGAGACTAGATTTGAAAACTATTAGATTTGATTCTTTGCCGCTACAATACAACTAGTAATAAATTTATTAATAATGTATAATCTTTTAATTTTTAATCAATAAAATATGAAAATCTACTGATATTTAAATTTTAATAAATATTTTTTTTCGTTTGTAAAATAAAAAGCGCAGAAAAATATTGTTATTGCATATTTTTGTTTTATAAAAGTTAAATTAGATGTAAATGTCAAATGCCAATATACATATATAACAACATCTCACTATAGCAGCTATGAAATTTTCAGACAAAAACTACCACTATGGCGATGTTTAACTATATAATAATATACCTCATTATTTTACATGATTTTGGGAAATAGGAGAGATGTCTAACAAGAAAAAACCAAATAAAATTAAAATTTAGAGTCAGTTTTTAAAAACTTGGTCAAACAAATTCTTAGTATGCGTTTTAAAAACTTCGTCTTGCCATAAAGAAGTTACCAAAAGTTGAACAAATATATACTGAATATGTTTGTTAGAACTATGAAGCAACAACAGTTTACGGAGTTGTTAAAATTGGACTACCCTTTCGTACACAGTGATTCTACTACTCAACTGCCTTATGGATTCTAGAGGGAGTTACACTAACTTTTTTTTTTTTTTTTTAATGGTGAAATTGTTAGCAAAATGGACAAACTAAACCAATTGGAACGGACACGCACACCAAAAAAAAAAAAAACTCACATTATTTTACATGATTTTGGGAAAGAAGAGAGATGTCTAACAAGAAACACTACAAAAAAAGTGGCAAATAGCATCAGTTAATAATGAGTTTAGCTGTGGTTTTTAACTGTCGGGAAAAAAATTTCCAGCGGTTTTGACACTGTTGCTGCCTAAGTAGGTGTACTTAAACTATTTAGCAGCGGTTTTACCCAACTACTGGTAGAACCGCCGGGATTATTTGACCTAGCAGCGGTTATTATTTAGCACAGATTACTTCAAAACTATAGAGATAAAAAGAATCCCGGTTTTACCCAAGTGCTGGTAGAACCGCCGGGATTATTTGACCTAGCAGCGGTTATTATTTAGCACAGATTACTTCAAAACTATAGAGATAAAAAGAATCCCAACATGCTGGATACCTACCCCCACACTATATAACCCAGCAACGGCCCACCGGCGGGGCCCAAATCATCATGCGCAATAGCGAAGGCCATATCAAACGATTGCTTGCTTACGGCGCTGCTAATCACTTTGTGATGTTACTACTGACTTGCATTTATAAAGTGCTAAGATGAGTGTTTCGTGGTCGGTGTGGGACAAAAAATTCATTTCAAAAACCGCTGCTAAATTTCCAGCGGTTTTGACACTGCTGCTGCCTAAGTAGGTGTACTGGCAGAACACTGCTGGTAGAACCGCCGGGATTATTTGACCTAGCAGCGGTTATTATTTAGCACAGATTACTTAAAAACTATAGAGATAAAAAGAATCCCAACATGCTGGATACCTACCCCCACACTATATAACCCAGCAACGGCCCACCGGCTGGGCCCAAATCATCATGCGCAATAGCGAAGGCCATATCAAACAATTGCTTGCTTACAGCGCTGCTAATCACTTTGTGATGTTACTACTAACTTGCATTTATAAAGTGCTAAGATGAGTGTTTCGTGGTCGGTGTGGGACAAAAAATTCATTTCAAAAACCGCTGCTAACTGCTGCCTAAGTAGGTGTACTTAAACTATTTAGCAGCGGATTATTTGACCTAGCAGCGGTTATTATTTACCTAGCAGCGGTTATTATTTAGCACATATTACTTCAAAACTATAGAGATAAAAAGAATCCTAAACATGCTGGATACCTACCCCACACTATATAACCCAGCAACGGCCCACCGGTTGGGCCCAAATCATCATGCGCAATAGCGAAGGCCATATCAAACAATTGCTTGCTTACGACGCTGCTAATCACTTTGTGATGTTACTACTGACTTGCATTTATAAAGTGCTAAGATGAGTGTTTCGTGGTCGGTGTGGGACAAAAAATTCATTTCAAAAACCGCTGCTAAATTAATAAAACCGCTGCAAATTGTAAAATCTTCAAAACAGCTGCTAATTCTACAAAAACTGCCGCAAATTTTCGCCATTAGCAGCACTTAGTATAACTGCTGAAATGTTAAGCCCTGCTGTGTAAAAACCGCAGCAAAAATGCCCTTTTTTTGTAGTGAAAAAAAAAAACTAAATAAATTAAAAACATAATACTACGTTTTGAAAACTTCGTCTTTCCACGAACAAGTTACCAAAAATAAAAAGTCACCAAAAGTGAAAGAATATATACTGAATATGTTAGTTAGAACCATTATGCAAAGTTACAACAACATACCATTTATTGGCACATCATAATATTAACATTTAATTACTTGTCTTCTGTGTATATCATATATGCAGCATCTAAGATTACTTTTATTCATAAGTCAAACTTCTATTAATCAGAATCCTCCTTATATAGGTTGCTTCTTAAGTAATATATATGTCAATATTCTTTTCAGAGTCTATAAATACATGTAGAACTTAGTGTTCTATCATATTTCTACATAGGAAAAAATATATACCCACATACTTACTCCATTTCTTGAATGGCAAAGGTTACAATGACTTTGGTTGTTCTGTTTTGCTTGGCTTTTTGCAATTTTAGCCATATGGGAAAATCTTTGGATGTGGGAAAATTCAATCATTTCTATGATAAGTTACCTGATAAGCCACAATGCCAAACTGGTGAAGAATGTGTGTCCTTCTGTAAAATTCATTATGGCTATCCAAGTTGTGGATGTGATATTAGTGGACTATGTTGCTGCATTGCTACCTTACCACCGCCACCTAAAGCTTAATTAGCATTATGTACTTTAGAGAATTTTTATTTATGAGAATGACTATATGTTAGTATATAAGAATATCCATATGTTATATAAGCTCTGATCATTTTGAGAATTTCTGTTTGTTCTCTTATCGCCGAGTGCACGAAAACTATTTCTACTTGTTGTGTATCCAATTATTATTTTTTTCTTTTTTCTCTATTTTATTATTATATCTCCTTTTGAAAAAGGGGATCAAAATTTAAAAAATGGAATCTCTAAAGAATTTTAATCACTTAGAAGTAGAAGAAAAAATATATAATTAATTTTTTAAGATAAAAAATATCCTTACCAAAAGGTTTATATCACCAAATCATCCATCCCTAATTTAAAACTTTTTTCTCTGATTGTCTCCTTGTGATAGTTGTATTAATTAAAATTCTTATAATATTATGTCATTTATTTTTACATTTAAACCAAGACGACTGGTTACAGCATTTTTTTTGGGGTATAAAAATTCATGAAATCCAGGTGTGCATATAATGAGGTGAGTAATATATCATGTTGTTAGCCGGCCCTAGCAAGTCTTTGTATCTTTGAGTCTTTTTTACTCTTAAAAAATACTCCCTCCGTCCCAATTTCTATGGTATCATTTGATCGGGCACGGAGTTTAAGAAAATAGAGATTGACCTTGTTAAATATCAATTTTACCCTTGAAAAAGTAGGAGAGAGAAGATTTGAGTAATAAAAAAATTGTTGGTGGGTTTAAAAGTAGGATTTTTTACATAAAAGTACAAGTTTTAGAGCTTAATTACCAAACATAGCAATATTTTAGTAAAATTACCCTATATAGAGGAAAACACAAGATAATTACAAACATAGCAAAAACATAGCAATATTTTCTCATAACATACCAAACCCTTACATTCTTCCTTATATTTCCCCCACTATCACTTTTGCTCCTCCCATTTCCCCTATTTCACTTTTTCTCCCACCATTTTCCCCCAATTTCACTTTTACTCATCTCATTTCCCCTAATTCATTTATCCATCCTCAATGTATCTCGTTGAATCTCACTATTTCTGCACCGTATCAACTATTTCTGCATCGTATCTCAACTGTTTCTGCACCGTTTCAACTGTTTCTGCAGCACAGTATCTAATTGTTTCTGCACCGTTTCAACTGTTTCTGCAGCACTGTATCTAACAGTTTCTGCACCGTATCTGACAGTATCTCACTGTATCTACACTGTTTTAGCACTGTTTCAGATTATTTCAACACCGTATCTTACTATTTCTCGACTGTATCACGCTGTTTCTTGACTGTTTCAGCATTGTTTCATCATGTTTGTGCATTGTTTCTCACTGTTTCTAAGCTATTTTCACCTTTTTAGCATTATTTCATATTATTTTTTATATTTTATTTCGGAATTTTTCAGAAGCGGTTTCAGACTGTATCATATCATTTCATCACCGTTTCAGACTATTTCAACTCTGTTTTCAAACTGTATCATAGTGTTTCAATGCCGTTTTGAGACTGTATCATATTGTTTCAACATCATTTTAGACTGTTTCAGACCGTATCATAATGTTTCAATACCGTTTTCAGACTGTTTCAACACTGTTTCAGACCGTTTCAACTCCATTTTAAACTGTATCATTGTGTTTCAACTCTGATTTAGACCGTTTCAACCTATTTAAGACTGTTTCAACAGCGTTTTACAGTGAGTTTCTCCTTTGTTAGATCAAAATATATGAAAAGTTGGACACACTCCCAAATCTGTATGAGGTTGCAACAGAGACACAGACAACTTCCAACTTCAAAATGATCTGAGCAAATTGATAGAGACAACTCCAAACTTTAACATGACAGAGAGTACCGAGATAAAAGGAAGGAACAATCTACCATTTTGGTGAGCTGGGAATCATAAATCAATTACTCTGTCATAAATCAATTACTCTGTTGTCGGGACATGAAAATCTATAAACAAGCAAAACAATAGTAACAAATCTCCACAAACTGATCCCTCCAGTATAAGCTTACGGTCGCCTCAGATCCTACCCTTTTGAAAGCAAAATGCTGAAATGAAGAAACCAAAGATCCAATCCTTTACTATACATGAAAATTGCCATTCCTTAAATACTCCCAAAGATATCCATACCCTTGGCTTGAGGATCTTCTTAATCCATATGAAGCATATCAAGGAGCGTCGATAATATCCAAGATTGATCTCCAATCAAGAAGCTGCATCCTAGATTCACTTGATCGCACCTCCCAATTAATCACAGTTTCTCAGGCAAGTTATAAGTCTTTTTAAGGAACTTGGAAGCAGCTTCATCATTTCGGGGCGTAAGAGAGTGTTTGGTTCAGTTGGGTTGCATTGCCCTGAGGTAGGGGGCAAGGGAAGCCTAGATTTTGTGGATGAACCTACGGATCTGAGCAGTACTGCTCCCGTCGCCGGAGTTCAAGCTCATCTCCGGCGCCGTTGATTGAGGAAAATGAGCGTGATTGATCGACAGTGTATTTTTGGAATTTCAGTGCGGATCGAAAGAGGAGATTTTTTTGTGGTCAGTGCAACTTAGAGGAGATGGGTAGGGGTTGAAATCAGGGTTTGTTTGGAATGTGCTAAAAAATATTGCTATGACTTGTAATTTGATAAATATTGCTATTTTTTTTTTTGTAATTTAGGGTGTAATTTTGTATATATATATGTAAAAATCCCTTAAAAGTATGTAAGGCCCAACAAAGGTAAAATAGAGATGATGCATTAAATAGTTGTCAAATAAGGAAATGTGCCACTTATTTTGAGACAAACAAAAAAGAAAATGGTATAAACTGGGACGGAGGGAGTAGTGACTCTTCAGTATCACTAAATGCTCACACATTTCAAAAGATTCCTTTAGCACCATCTTCTAGTGGACCTTTTTATATTAGAAGGCCCAAAGGATTCACGACAATCCAATCCCAAATGGAAAACCCAAAGTGAATGGTGTCAAAATAGAAGTTTTAGCTCTCATCCATGGATGTTAATCCGTGGAAGAAAGCATACATGTACTAGAAAGTTGAACAAGCTTTAGGTAGGTATGATAATGAAATTTAGATTTTCATTTATCATCGAACACTGATAATACATTTGTTTCTCTTGTTCCAATCTTTCTATCATAATCTTTGTTAAAGATATTTCAATAGATTTACAACAACTCAAGTCCTTAAACGTTTTTTCTCTTTCAGTAATGAAAGATCAATTATCCTTTCTAATTATTAGCCTTACAGTTGTACCCAGTGCAATAGATATCTTTTATGAAGTGTTCCGGCTTGTAGATTTTTTTTCAACTTTTTAACATTCTAAGTATTCACTTATGAGAACTATCCATAAGTGACTAAGTAATGAAACTTGTTTTCCTACTGGGAGGAAAATGTCATCTTGTTTTGACAGTCACCTCTTAAAAGGATACTCCTCTTGCGACCACGAGAGCAAGAGTTTTGATATTCCAAATCTGAATGAGATGAACCATTGATTCTCTTGCAGCCACGAGAGCGAGGGTTTTGATATTACAGATTTGAATGATATGAACCATCATGATCTACGAATGAAAGATTAGATCATCTACAGCTGAAAATTTTCTATGTAGGAAAACCACTACTTCAACAAGCTCAGGCCAATTCTATGATATTTTCTCAAACTTTTTTCTAGAGTAATTCTATAAACTAGTCATTCTCGTAACAAAAGGGGACAATCCCATCATCATTCAAGAGGGGATACAACAAGCAGGAGGCAGTGAGAGCAACACTAGTGGCTTTTCATTTGGAGTCAAGTGAAATTCTCCTATTCGCCAGCTTATCACCAACTGTGTTCGCTGTCCGGAAGACGTGGCGAACCTGTGGATAGCCTAGCTCTAACATCAGCTGCCTAAGAGTCTGCTTCAACTTGCAGAGGCATTAGTTGCTGTTGTTGGGCTGCTTTTAGGACTGCTATTCTCAAACTCGAGTCGCTCAACTTATGCACTTAGCAACATATAATGAAGTACTCAAAGATGATATGGCATTTTGAGCAAGGGGAAATGCGCTCTATTTCATATCAATACTATTTTTGTGCATTTGTAATATTTACAGTTGCAGCCAGCGCATATACATATTTTTACTTTTTGAAAATACAGATTGATGTAGCATTTTTCATTTGCTGTTATCCTTTTGTATGCAATGGTTATGTCAAGAAATTATTCAATCATGTCTCGATTATGCTCACTTTTTGCCGTACGAAGAAAAACTTGTCACTTGATTAGTGTTCAAAAATCACATAAACTCTTTATAGCTTAAGTAGATATGTTTAGCCTGTTTGAATCTCTTGCATGTTAGTTTGAATCTATTGACATGATGTGAATTCAAGTTAACCTCCAAAAGACGGACATAGATGTTGAGGTTACCATTAAACTCGTTAGACGTATATCAACAGACTACCATCCTTCATACACAGGGCACCTATTAATGAAATTAAACAATCCGTTCACATATATCAACAACAGGCGTACACAGAAATCAACTAACGTATGGACTTTTACAGATTCTTCGACTTAAGGCTGAAATTATAGAAAAGTTGGTCAAAATAAACCAACAATCACCTGATTTTTACTGAAAAAAGAAGAAAAGAGTTGTATAACAGAATAAAGAAAAAGATACATTTCCCTTCCCAGATCCTCAAATATCATTTTTTTTTTAAAAAAAAAAAAAAACATATAGTATGTTTTGATAACTGTAGTTGTTTTTTTCCTTCAAATAAACAAAAATGGGAAGAGCAAAAAAGTAATATCGACAAATTACGATCTATTACTCAAAATACTAACACGAAGTATGACCATAGACTTTATTCCAAGAATAAGTACTCGTCTAATAAAGTAATACTACAATACAAAGCGGCAAAGGATCTCCGTATTTAATTCTATTGGAAAACTGTTAAATGTTTTTCCAAAAGAAAAAAAGAAAAAGAAAGTCACTGAAAGAACCAACAAAAAGAAGGGAATATTGATACGATATTATGTCTTATCACTTAGAAACGCTTATACGAAGTTACAACCATAATATGTATTGTATCGTATAAATCGTAATCAGTTCTCTTAATAAGGTAAGTGTGTATTACTCCATTAATTAATAACTTCTCTAATAAAGTAAGACAATCAGTAGTACCCTTACTTTCCTTCTATGCATATATATTTACTAAATCAGCATATTACCTTCTATGTGTGCTATGCTTCAGAAGTATATAAATACAGGTAAAACATACTAAGCCCTATCACATTCTTTTTTCACAGAGAAAAAATATACACGCATACTTCAATTCTTGAGATGGCAAAGGCTATATTGACTTTTGTTTGTCTGTTTTTCTTAGTTTTTGTTAATCTCAGCCATACATGTAAAGGTGTGGAAGTGGAAAAACAGAGCCATTCATATGGAACAAATCAGCAAATGCCTCAAGGATGCAACACTGCAGCAGATTGCGATACCTTCTGCAAATCTGTTGGTTTTCAAAGCTGCGGATGTGATGCCGACCATCATTGTTGTTGCATTATTCCACCTCCTAGTGCTTAAGAAGGAATTCTACGAATTTTTTCTTTCCTAGAATGTAGTTTGGATCATTTTTATTTCTAAGAAACACATTGATTTATATAAGTTATAGCAAGCCTGATTGTTTTGAGAATATCTTGTTTGTTGGAGTTTTTAACCGAAATTATCCCTTATCTTTGGGGGTAGGTCTAATATAATCCTTTAAATATTACCTTAAGCATCTTTAATCCTTTAAGTTTTCTAAACTAGAGCACTTTTAGTCACCCTAACGGAATGGATGCTCTACTGGGGTTAAAACTAACAGGACTACCCACATGCAATGCACTGACTTGTGAAATTCCAAAGACTAGCCATAAACCCTTTTCCCATTACCAGTTCCCACGACTCCACAGCTAAACCTTATTTCTTTGAGAAAAAGTTTTGATCAATCGAAAACGCAGGAAGCAAACTGAAGATATTTTGACTTCTTCGTCTCTAACAATGATTATCAGATGCCATGGTGGTGAAAATCCCAAGTATGGTAAGTCTGCAGCAAGATACTTGACATTCATTATACAAGAAGGTTTTAATGTGAAAAGGGAACAAGAATAAACCTAACATAGAATAAGAAAAATTTCTCACTTGATAAACGTTACTGTAAGTTTGTCTAACGGCAGAAGAACAAATCAACCTAGAAAAAGTAAAAGAACATGGGAGTAATTAAGTTAATTGCATTGTCTGTCTAGTTTATTGTACTACTATTTAAAATTAGAGAACAAATAGATAACATTTGTTACCAATTTTCATTACCTTTATACTCTTTTCTCTGTTTTCAATACTTTTTCAGCCTAGCATTTTTTCCACTGCAAATTGTTCTAACATAAGTGCAAATTTATGTTTTCACAGACCCTATATATGAGGCGTCATTTTTCAGCGTAAAAATAACACATGGTGGCGCAATGAAGCATAAGCCTAGTAGATATTATATTGGTGGAAAAGTAGATTATATTGACTATGTTAATGAGACAGAGTTAAAGTTGTCAGAATTCAGATACATGGCAGAACTATGCGGCTATCAAAGAGACACTGTTATTTTTTGGCACAAGTGCGGGAGGAATGGTAACAGAATGAGACTTGTTTCAACAGATGTAGAAGCCATTGTTGTATCCAAAAATATTCCAGATGAGAGGGTCGTCGAAGTGTACTTTGAGCATCTTGATTCATATATTGGAAGAGATGTTAAGGAAATTGAGGATGGAGGACAAAGAACCAGGCATGTAGATGAAGTTGTTGTATCAGAACAAGACAAAGAAGCAAGTAGTGATCATTCTTCAAGTGATGATGACTTTGAAGACTCGGAAAATGATCTGGCAGACGATAATGATATCTTGGAAACAAATACAAATGTAAAGCATAGATATGAGGTTAGTGAAGAAGTTCAGAAAAAGATGGCTGCTGAAGATGGTGATTCAGACTGTGTTATCTCAGATGATACAAGGAGTTTAGAATCTGATTCTGACAATGACAATTTCAACTTTCCCAAGTTCAATCCTATAACAGATGCGGAAAAACCTGTGTTGGCATTAGAACTAATATTTGGAAACAAAAATGAGTTCAAATATGCTGTAATAACTCATGAAGTAAATCAAGGGAGGTACATAAAGTGGTGCAAGAATGACAAGTTAAGAGTAAGAGCAATTTGTTCAAATTCGGACTGCAAATGGGAGATTCTAGCTTCAAGGATGCATCGAGATAGGGCATTTCAGATCAAAACATACAATCCCGATCATACTTGTAAGAACTGGAATCATCGTAACAAATCAATCACATCGTCTTACCTCGCACAAAGATATCTTAAGGCGATAAGCTCAAACAAGTCTTGGCCAATCAGTGAATTCAGAGATCATGTTAGTGTGGAGCTAAGAGTTCATGTGACATTATCACAATGTAGACGAGCCAAGAAAAAGGCACTTGCACTGATTAATGGAGATCTTAATGCTCAATATAAGGTATTGTGGAACTACTGCAATGAAATTGGGAGGACAAATCCATATACTTCAGTCTATATGAAGTTGGTTGAAAATGAGGTCCCAAACAAGCCTAAGAGATTCCAGAGGATCTACGTTTGCTTTAATGGTTGTAAAGAGGGGTTCAAGAGTGGTTGTAGAAAAATAATTGGGGTCGATGGTTGTTGGCTTAAAGGTCCAATGTATGGAACTCAATTGTTAACTGCTGTTGGGATTGATCCTAATAATAATATATTTCCAATTGCATATTCAGTTGTAGAGAAAGAACGGAAGGAGTCATGGGAATGGTTTTTGAATTATTTAAAACTTGACTTAGACATTGACGATGATGGTACTTGGACGTTCATGTCAGACAAGCAAAAAGGTTTGATCGAGACCTTTAATGAGGTATTGCCATATGTTAGTCATCGGTTCTGTGTGAGACACTTGCATAGCAACTTTAAGAGGGCTGGATTCAGTGGTATTTCACTCCGGAATGCACTTTGGAAAGCTGCAAGAGCTACAACAGTGAAGTGGTTTAATGATTGCATGGATGAAATTATTGAACTAGATTCAGAAGCTGCTAATTGGCTCAAGAATAAATCACCTACAGAATGGTCTAGATCTCACTTCCCAGAGACTGTGAAATGTGAATTCAAGTTAACCTCCAAAAGACGGACATAGATGTTGAGGTTACCATTAAACTCGTTAGACGTATATCAACAGACTACCATCCTTCATACACAGGGCACCTATTAATGAAATTAAACAATCCGTTCACATATATCAACAACAGGCGTACACAGAAATCAACTAACGTATGGACTTTTACAGATTCTTCGACTTAAGGCTGAAATTATAGAAAAGTTGGTCAAAATAAACCAACAATCACCTGATTTTTACTGAAAAAAGAAGAAAAGAGTTGTATAACAGAATAAAGAAAAAGATACATTTCCCTTCCCAGATCCTCAAATATCATTTTTTTTTTTTAAAAAAAAAAAAACATATAGTATGTTTTGATAACTGTAGTTGTTTTTTTCCTTCAAATAAACAAAAATGGGAAGAGCAAAAAAGTAATATCGACAAATTACGATCTATTACTCAAAATACTAACACGAAGTATGACCATAGACTTTATTCCAAGAATAAGTACTCGTCTAATAAAGTAATACTACAATACAAAGCGGCAAAGGATCTCCGTATTTAATTCTATTGGAAAACTGTTAAATGTTTTTCCAAAAGAAAAAAAGAAAAAGAAAGTCACTGAAAGAACCAACAAAAAGAAGGGAATATTGATACGATATTATGTCTTATCACTTAGAAACGCTTATACGAAGTTACAACCATAATATGTATTGTATCGTATAAATCGTAATCAGTTCTCTTAATAAGGTAAGTGTGTATTACTCCATTAATTAATAACTTCTCTAATAAAGTAAGACAATCAGTAGTACCCTTACTTTCCTTCTATGCATATATATTTACTAAATCAGCATATTACCTTCTATGTGTGCTATGCTTCAGAAGTATATAAATACAGGTAAAACATACTAAGCCCTATCACATTCTTTTTTCACAGAGAAAAAATATACACGCATACTTCAATTCTTGAGATGGCAAAGGCTATATTGACTTTTGTTTGTCTGTTTTTCTTAGTTTTTGTTAATCTCAGCCATACATGTAAAGGTGTGGAAGTGGAAAAACAGAGCCATTCATATGGAACAAATCAGCAAATGCCTCAAGGATGCAACACTGCAGCAGATTGCGATACCTTCTGCAAATCTGTTGGTTTTCAAAGCTGCGGATGTGATGCCGACCATCATTGTTGTTGCATTATTCCACCTCCTAGTGCTTAAGAAGGAATTCTACGAATTTTTTCTTTCCTAGAATGTAGTTTGGATCATTTTTATTTCTAAGAAACACATTGATTTATATAAGTTATAGCAAGCCTGATTGTTTTGAGAATATCTTGTTTGTTGCGTGTATTTCAATTTTCGTATTTTATTTGAGGCCCTCACTCAGCATCTACAAGGCCATCCTTGAAGTATTTTATTTTTTGATTTAATATACAAATTGACATCCTTACGCACGGTTTATAAAACAGACATCACAATTTCCCAATGAAAACCCTCTAGATTCTAAGCCTTAATGCGTTGGTCTAATGGCAAGAGTTCAGCTTGTGATGTGTGAGAGTAGTTATGCAAGCGTCATAGGTTCGAACATATCGCAACAAGAGTTAAAAGGTTTATGGGTCATAAAAAACACCTCTATTCTAAACACCTCTGACCATGCGTGTTTCTCACCAGTCTTGACGTAAATAACACATCAGATCTACGTTAAACACAAATGTGACATCATCTTCTTTATCAACCTAAAACCAAAACAAACTCTAGGAAACTACCCTTAGCAGCATCCCACTGCCCCGCTGGTACCCAACACACCTCCTCATACTCCCATATCTCAAAATCACTGTAAAACCCAGCAAAAGTTCCTTTTCTTATAAAGAACCGAGCAAAATTTCCTCCATCTTCATTTACCTTCCCATCATAGAGGTTCCACGCACCTAGATCTGCTTTCTCTCTCTACTTGAATTTCCAGAAATTTTAACGCTAAATCCGTCAAAATGCTGAAATGTTTGATTCTTTGTTACTTCCTAGATTTTCCAAGGCCAAAATTCATCATTATTGGGTGACCTGTTTAGGATGCTGCAGAAAGACCATAATGAGGATTTCCTATTCTTCCCATACTTGTTTAATTTTTGAAGAAGAGAGGTTTAATTCTGAAGAAGAATCTTTGCCATCAGTTCTTCTAAGCAGTTATTCCACCCTTTCCCAATTCAAAAAGCTCCTTTGAAATTGAACTTCCATTCATTCTCTTGTCTGCATTCAACAATAGCAATTTCCTGGCTCAAGGCGTTGGTCCAATCGTGGATCTATCCACATTCCAAACCTCTTTCCATCCCATACCAATAGTTGAAACAGAATTTAGATTACTCCAAAGCTACCGATCATTTTTTCCAAAGAGATACCCAGCAGGACCAAATTATCAGTGGAGACTGACCGAGGGGCAGGTACATCATCAGTCAGTGCTTCGAACCGTGCACTACTGGCTCTCAAGGATTTATTAGTTATCAAAACTAATTTCTTTCCTCTACAGAACTTCCAGTTGCTACATCTCCATATCCACAAATAGAGTAGATACTTTTTTGAGAATACTAATAAAGTAGATACTTATTACTAACTTCAGATTTTTCACTCTTAAGTCCCACCCAGCCCAGCCCACCTCTGGACATAGTTGCTATAGACCATTTCACCAACTCTATCAGGTCTTTCTGAATTTCATTCACATAGGAAAGGGTGTCTTCCTCTCATTGATAAATATTTCCATGTAGCCAATCTACTTACATTGTCAACTACATTCTACCAAACAACCATGTGTCCTTGTTTTGCCCCAAGAATCAGCCAAAGATATGTAGTGGGGAAGTTTCACAGCCAACATAGCATTCAATGAGGAAACATTATAAACATAATCAACTGGGACAATCACTAACCTTAGATCACTATCATTAACCTTAGATCATAAGTTCTTCATACCCATCTAACCTAAAAATTCAACAAAATCCCCAATTTCTACTACGAAAATAACATTTCCAGTCAAACCCAATTAGAGAACTAATCCTAAAAGCAATTCACTTTCTTTATTCAATTCATAAGAAGAATTTCCGTTTACTTAACTGTCCTCGCATGCACCTCAACTACTTCAACAGGAAACATGCTACTTCTAAACTATACAAGTACTAGTAACTCTGTCTACCAAGGCTTTGACGTATGAGAAGAAATCACCTAGTATATTTCCACCTTGACTGGGATTTGAACCTACGACATCATGGTTCTTAATACCACTAGACCGACAACATAACAAAACCTTAACATTTCATTTCTAAGCTAAAAACAAAGGATATGATACATCAAACATAGCCTTAAACATTGAACTATTAGTATCCATTAACATTCATCAAAATCCCAAATTTACTAAACAAACAAAAAAAAAAAGTAAAAATATCACTATACTTACAAAATACGATTAATTTTCACAATTGCTGGTACTAGCTTCACCACGATCCTCCACTGAATTACAACAATGATGATTCTTTAATTGATCCTCATTTTCTTGATCGTCCTCGTCGTCGCTGGTATCTTCATCGAAAGGCTTTTCTTTATGGAATATACAGCAAATTTTAGAACTTTTCTTGTTAAGGAATTCATTGTCTACTGTACCTGGTTTCCACGAAACAGATTTTTTCTTAGGTTTTAGTTTTAGAGTTAGGGTTTCTGTTGGCTGTTGTTCGGAGTTGTCTAGGTTTAGGGTTATTGTTGTTGTTCCGGTTGCCGGTAATTGGGATTGTCTCCCGCTTCTCGCCATTGTTGGGTCGAATTCTGATTCGGTTATTTCTGTTTTGTTTTGTCACAAATGCAACTAATAACTAATAAGGCTATTCCATCTCCATATTTATTAATTTTGGGCAATAATATAATTATGTAATATCAACAATAATCGGTGGAAAAAACTTACTCACACTGGGTATATACACAGAATATATATTACTAATTAACCATGGTTGAGTGTTAATAGTATACTTGTAAATAAATAACGTGTATTTATTAGTTGAGTGTATACACCCGATATGTGTAAGTATTTATCAAAGAAATATTACACAAACATATTAGGATACATTTTGGGGAAATTTAAACTTCAGTAGAAGAGAAGGATTGATCAACTTTCAATTACCTCTTTTTTAACTTCTATTTCGAATATTGGTAGCTTCAAAACATGTATTTTCATATTTAATTTTGGTTGGTTTTTTGTTATTATAAAAAGTAAATTTGAAAAAGTTTCTTTTAAAATATATATTGGGAAAAAATCTATCTTTTTATTATATTTAATAAAGATATTCTCTTATTTAGTAGAGTACCAAATAGACTCAAATCGAGGCAATGAAGATTGTTTTTCACGGAGTATCAACCTGTAATTAAAAATTATATTAGATACCAAATATGTTTGCGCATTGTGTAACATGAATATTTCGCAGCCATCTAACTTAATGATCAAAGGTCAAATCTGGCGTTGTCTGGCTAAGCGAAGGTCCGGTGAGAGGGTTAGTAGATTAGCATGAACGACCTATGTAAGGGATGAACCGCTGGCAAACCAAGGATCCAATTACCTTGATTATCTCGAAATGTGTATGTATATACACACACACTAGATGCTCTTCTGCCTGTGTCAATACAGGCCCAATAATTTGGATCTTTACACTCATTATCATAACCTTCATACAATGATAAATAGGTTAACAGAAATTGCCATAATATTTCACAAGACCATATTATTTAAAGGTGAAAATGTCAGTTCACCTTTTACAAGAAATATTTACTTCTAACCTATAACTTTATGCATAAAGGTATAATTTGATAGAATCCTAAAATTATCAAGTACAAAAATGTCAAAGAGTCTCGTCCGTGTGATCATTGATCGGATCGAGCTTGCAAAGTAAAGGAATGGGCAAGATTTAGTAAAATTTTGCCGACAAAAGAAAGACGGTTAAAGAATTTCTTACATTTTTCTCATTAATTTCATTTTCTTTACATTTTTCCTTGGTAATTCTTGGTAGTAACAACTTTGATGCAAGGCCTAGATAGTACACATAATGAAAAACTTCACATAACCATTTAACAGAACTTCAATCATTCTAAGCTTAGGGTAAAAAATTCAAGCTCTTCTAGCGTTGTCTTCATAGAAAGTCTCGACCCCGCATTTCATTCTTTCCTTTTTAGGAAACAAGCGACCAGATCTCCAAGGAAATGCCACAACACTCCAAGGAAATGTCGCAACAAGCACTTGGGGATTCACACTTCTATTCCAATACTCGACCTATCGTACCTCGCGCCCTTCGAGTACTACATGGTCTCCTTTATGTAAGAGTTAGGAGGTTATTACAAGACACACATATCTTACATAGAAAACTTATATACAAGTGGGTTCCCTTGGATATATTCGAGGGAAGGAAAAAGAACGACTTTGATTTCAATTCGAATGTTCTAGTTTAGACAGTCCGATAAGCAGCTTCATGTTACGGTCTGATAAGCAGCGTCATGTTACGGTCCGATGAGCGCCTTCATGTTACAGTCCGATGAGCGGCTTCATAATGACGTTGAAATAAATTCATCAAGCATTTTTTACATAGTCCTCTCACGACGACCATGTCATTGCGACCAATTATGTATTATGCCTGATAGTGGCCATTCTATTTTACAAGTACTGAAATACAACTTCAAGGAGTTCTTCATTAATTTGTCGCTTATTTAGAAGCTTAGTTTTTCGTTGTGCCTTCATAAAAATGGGACGCCATTCTTCATTCGCACTTATACCGGTCGCATATTATGCATTATTTACGACTTAAAGATCCAGACTCGATGACGTCTCGGATCAAAAGAAAAACATGCCCTAATTCGCCTAAGTCTTAAAGGAACAAAACATTCAGACATAATGTTCTAAAACAATGTTCCATTAAAAAATAGCCTAAAAGGCTCAATAAATAAAAATTCAAGCTATTTTTCAACTACATCTTTGGAAGAAGAATTGCCAGTTAGATCAGGAGTTGGAGTTGAGGAAGAGGTGAAAGTATTTGGAGCTGCAGAGGAGAGAAGAACTGGAAGGGCAAGGTGTGGAAACATCTTCATAGGCTTTGTGTCCTTCCTCGACCAATTTATTTAAAGATTCGACATCTTCCTCATAAGCAAGCATCTTGGGGAAACCAGGGATCCAAGTCTTAGTACTCCAAAAATAAATTGTTGGGAAGCGTGCTAGGCTAGTGGAAAGGGAAAATATTTAAATGATAAAAATAATAAAATTTTCAAGACAAGACAAGACACAAGATTTACGTGGTTCGGCAATTTTTTGCCTACGTCCACAGCCACACAGAGAATGTTTTATTTCACTGAGAGAGAAAGAAGAAAATTTGAGGGATGATTTACAAAGCTGAGAGTTATGCCTATTTATAGGCAAATTTCACAATGTGAATCTGCCAACTTTTCTCTGCATATACGGCACCGCAAATTTCAAATTGTAGGCACCAAACTTTCACTGTTTACTCTGCAGGCTTTCATTTTCTTCTTTTTCACATTTTGTCTTTTTCTTCTTTCTTTCTTTGACTTTTCTTTCTTTTACTTCTTGCTTTTTCCTTCACATGGGCTTGTTTCCCATCAATCTCCCCCTCAAACCCATGTACATCAAAGAAAAGAAATATTACATATTCTCTCTGTGTGGCGCCTCCATTTCATTAGTCTTGAAGACTAACTGAGGCAATGCATAGCCTCAGCTTATCAACTCCAACGGCCTTGGTCAGCATGTCCGCGTGGTTCTTTGATCCCGGTATCTTCTTCAGTGAGAGAGTTCCATCACTTATCAATTCCCAAATATGATGGTACCTCAGCTGGATATGCTTTGATCTTGCATGAAATACTGGATTCTTGGCAAGATGAATTGCACTTTGACTATCACTGAAGAGTGCACAATCGTCCTGCTTTTTGCCTAACTCTTCCAGAAAGTTCTTGAGCCAAATCATCTCTTTTGCAGCTTCTGATATTGCCATATATTCTTCTTCAGTGGTAGATAGGGCAACACTTTTCTAAAGTCTGGACATCCAACTAACAGCTGTACCACCCAAAGTAAACACATATCCTGTGGTACTTTTTCGACTATCCAGATCACCACCTAGGTTTGCATCAGAAAAACCTTGTAAGATAATATTGCTCCTTTTGAAACAAAGTGTCATACCTGAAGTGCCTTTGAGGTATCGCAAGATCCATTTTACCCCTTCCCAATGCTCTTTTCCTGGGTTTGACATGTATCTGCTGACAACTCCAACTGCATGGGCTATGTCGGGTCTGGTACAAACTATAGCATACATCAAGCTTCCTACTGCTGAAGCATATGGTACCTTCGACATGTATCTCCTTTCTTCATCTGTCTTTGGTGATTGCTCCTTAGACAGATTGAGGTAGCTTCCTAGTGGAGTGCTTCTAGTCTTTGCATCATGAAGACTGAACCTGCTAAGTACCTTCTATATGTACTTTTCTTGAGATAGCTTTAAGGTTCCTTCAGACCTGTCTCTGCTAATCCTCATCCCAAGCATTTGCTTAGCTGGTCCTAAGTCCTTCATTTCAAACTCCTCTGCCAACTGTTGCTTAACCCTGTTGATCTCATCTATGCTAGATCCTGCAATTAGCATATCATCAACGTACAAGAGTAAAATGATATAGGATTCATCAAGATTTTTGATATAGCAACAATGGTCCATCTGACATCTTTTGAACCCATTGTTATTCATGAATCCATCAAATTTCTTATACCACTATCTAGGAGCCTGTTTCAGACCATACAGACTTTTCTTCAACCTGCACACAAGATTTTCTTTACCAGGGACTTGAAAACCTTCAGGTTGCTTCATATAGATGTCTTCCTCAAGGTCACCATGTAAGAAAGCAGTTTTGACATCTAGCTCATCCAAATGCATATTCTCTGCAGCTACGATACTTAGCACCAACCTGATAGTAGTTAATTTGACTAAAGGAGAGAAGATCTCAGTGTAGTCAATTCCTTCTTTCTGTTGAAAGCCTTTTACTACTAATCGTGCTTTGTATCTTTTCTTACCATCATGCTCTTCTTTGACCCTGTACACCCATTTGTTCTGCAATGCCTTCTTTCCCTTTGGTAACTTTGTAAGTGTCCATGTTTCTCTTGTGAAGAGAATTCATTTCTTCTTTCATGGCCAACTTCCATTTGTCAGAGTTCTTCACCTGCATTGCTTCATTGAAATGCTCTGGTTCTCCTGCATCAGTTAGAAGTAAATAATTGAGAGAAAGAGAAAGCCTATCAGGAGCTTTAGATACTCTTTTAGATCTCCTTAATATGGGCTCTGGAGTAACTGATCCAGAATTTGGTTCAAGTTCCAGATCAGATTCAGATTCTGATTCCATCTCCAGTTCTGGTTCTGATTCTGTTCCTGATCCAGCTTCTGGTTCTGCATCTCTAATTTCAGAATCAACTTCGTCATTTCCAGCCACTTCATTCTCTGAGATTCTTTCCAACTCAGCTGTTTCAGTTGTTGGTCTCCTGGTGTTAGCCGATTCTACTCCAAGCCTGTCCTTGTACATCACATTTTCATTGAAAGTGACGTCCCTGTGTCTTATGATCTTTCTATTATGGTCATCCCAAAATCTATAACCAAAATTATCATCACCATAGCCAATAAAGAAATATTTTTTGGCTTTAGGATCAAGCTTATCTCTATCATTGGAGTTTACATGTACATAAGCAACACAACCAAAGATTCTCAGATATGAGAGATTTACCTCTTTTCCTGTCCATACCTCCTCAGGAATTTTGAAGTTCAGCGGTACTGAAGGTCCCCTATTTAACAGGTAAGCTGCGTGTGAACAGCTTCTGCCCAAAAGCATTTTGGCAAGCCTGAATGTATTCTCATACTCCTTGCTCGTTCATTCAAGGTTCTGTTCATCCTCTCCGCCACTCCATTTTGTTCTGGTGTTCCAGGAACTTTCTTGATCATTCTGATCCCATTCTTAAAGCAAAATTCTTTGAACTCTTGACTATCATACTCTCCTCCATTTTCTGACCTCAAACATTTTAGCTTTAGCCCCGTCTGATTTTCAACTTCAGCTTTCCACCTTTTAAAGGTAACAAATACGTCAGATTTATTTTTCAGAAAATAAACCCATACCTTTCTTGTGGAATCGTCAATGAAGGTGACATAATAGCGTGAGCCTGCAAGAGAATTTACAGGAGCTGGTCCCCACACATCAGTGTGCACTAGTTCCAGTTTTTCCTTCTTTGGTGTCCTTCCTGCCTTTGAGAAACTAACTCTTTTTTGTTTCCCATAGACGCAATCTTCGCACAAACCTAGTTCAACATGCTTGAGGTTTGGCAACTTTTCCTTGGATGCTAGCACTTTCATTCCCTTCTCACTCATGTGCCCGAGCCTTCGGTGCCACATTGCTGAGTTACGATCACTATCAACAGCTGCTACAATGTCCTTCTGTACTGCAGTTGCATATAGTGTTCCTTTCTTGGAGCCTCGTGCTATAACCAAATTTCCTTTGGTTATCTTCCATGATCCGTTACCGAATACTGTTGTACATCCTTCACTGTCAATTTGACCCATGGATATCAGGTTCTTCTTGAGACCCGGAACATGTCTCACATTTTGCAATTTCAACAGCATCCCTTGTGCGGTCTTTATATGAACTTCACCTTTCCCCACAATATCCAAAGGTTCATCATCTGCGAGATAAACCTTGCCGAATTTTCCAGCAACATAATTATGCAATAATTCTTTGCATGGGGTAGAGTGAAAAGATGCACCTGAGTCCAGAATCCAAGATTCAACTGGACTGTCTACGCAACAAATTAGCGCATCACCAACTTGTTCAACACTAACATTTGCTGAACCATCATCCTTTTGATGATCTTTCTTCTTCGGTTCTCTGCACTGATTGCTATAATGGCCCTTCTTATCGCAATTCCAACAATTAATGTCTTTGCGATTTTTGGATTGACCCCTTCTCCTCGACTTTGATCTGCCACGTCCTTGACTTTGTCCTTTCTGGCTGCTTCTCCCCCTGCTTTCGGTGTTTAAAGCAGATCCTGGGGAATCACTAGATTCTCTCCGGCGAATATCTTCGCTTAGAATCAAGTCCCGAATATCATCCAATTTGAGCTTGGAATTTCTCGACGAACTGCTGATTGCAGTTACAGTTGCATTCCAACTCTCCGGTAAGGATGATAGTAAAATCAGCGCCTTGACTTCGTCATCAAATGTGATAGTGACAGAACTCAACTGAGTTAAAATTGTATTAAACTCATTGATATGTTCCGTGACAGATGCACCTTCTGCCATCTTTAAGTTGAACAAGCGGCGCATCAAATATACTTTGTTTGAAGCCGATGGCTTCTCATACATATTTGATAGCGCTGTCATCAAGCCTGAGGTGGTCATTTCATTAATAATATTGAAAGCCACATTCCGTATCAGCGTCAGCCTAATTACACCAAGAGCTTGGCGATCTAATAGATCCCAATCTGCCTTGGCCGTACTCTCTGGTTTTACCCCGGTCAGAGGTAAATACAATTTTTTCTGATACAGATAGTCCTCTATCTGCATTTTCTAGAAACCAAAATCTTTGCCATTGAATTTGTCAATCTTGACTTTCCCTTCATCCATAGCCATAATTTCACAAAAAAAAAAAAAAAAAAAAAAATTGTGAATAGTGACTGTGAATAGTAAAAACGTGAATAGTACTATGCCAGCACAGTCTGCTCTACCAGAAATACACTGTCTGTGCTCTGATACTAGTTGTTGGGAAGCGTGCTAGGCTAGTGGAAAGGGAAAATATTTAATTGATAAAAATAATAAAATTTTCAAGACAAGACAAGACACAAGATTTACGTGGTTCGGCAATTTTTTGCCTACGTCCACAGCCACACAGAGAATGTTTTATTTCACTGAGAGAGAAAGAAGAAAATTTGAGGGATGATTTACAAAGCTGAGAGTTATGCCTATTTATAGGCAAATTTCACAATGTGAATCTGCCAACTTTTCTCTGCATATACGGCACCGCAAATTTCAAATTGTAGGCACCAAACTTTCAGTGTTTACTCTGCAGGCTTTCATTTTCTTCTTTTTCACATGTCTTTTTCTTCTTTCTTTCTTTGACTTTTCTTTCTTTTACTTCTTGCTTTTTCCTTCACATGGGCTTGTTTCCAATCACAAATATCCTGCTTTCTCGAACTCTTGGTCCAGTCAAAACCCTTAGAGTTAACCTTTAAAAGGGTGTTGTAGTTTGCTTTCACGATAGCGCAGTTAAGGTTCATTTCTTTCTGCGACTGAAGCTCCTTAAATTTCTTTTTTGCATCCTCGGCTCCCCCTTCTCCCCCCCCCCCCCCCCTCCCCAAGAACAACCTCTCACTCTCATTAACAGAGGCAACATCTGAGGCATACTTCAACAGCGTCTCCAACTCATCTACTCTAGCCTCTAGCAAAGAGCATTCTTGAATGGTTACAGTTTTGGCATCATTGGACCGATAAGCAAAGCTCTTAAATGTTTGAATTATTTTTCAAATCTCACCCCCTCAGTGGCAAAAGAGCTTCTTGGTCCTGCTGGAGCTTTCTCAAGCACTCAAAATCACCCAACACTATTTAAGTCCTCTGGCTTACAGCTTCAAAGTTCGTTCTGAGTTGGATTATTTCCCTCGATTGCTTAGAATTGGCTGTTGCAATTAAGACATGAAAGAGTGTTGTCGGCTTTCCTCACCCTTGTTGCGACCTTTGCGATTACCAAATTTTTCTGCAAATCATAAACGAGTTACCGGCTTAAATGAGTGTATAAATATTAAGAAACACGAGGATAGATTACTTACGTGAAATGCAGTAGCAACAAGAAAGTCCATCAGCTCACCCGTCCTTCGCCTCATTAGCCACTCGAATTCGAGAGGACCGATGAAGGGTTTCATACTTATGATCATATTTCATAATTTATCTCATATAAACAATGGATATCAAAAGAATCAAATAATGCATAGATTTCTGGAAGTTGTTGCATATTTCTAATGGAGGAAATGAATGGTAATCGATACTCTTCCATAATGCAGAATTTCAAGTTGTACTAAAATATTATAGTAGTATCGTAGAGCTTTAGCCTGGTTCCAAACATTATATTTATAGTAACGAAATTTCTAAACTCTAGTTTCTAATCAAAACTAATTAGCACAAAAAAATTCACTTCAATCATGCAAGACAATAAACAAACTCTAATTAGATTTGATCATATAACAAAATGGTAGTGAAATTCACAAATAGTATATGTTTAACCTAAAATTCGGCTTAGCAGATTAACTAATTAAATTTATTTAATAAGCCACATACAATATAATTGTATCATCATCATCATCATAATAATAATAATAATAATAATAATAATAATAATAATAATAATAATAATAAAAAAAAAAAAAATTGGTACGAAAGACAAAGTTTAAGATTTTGAATTTGTAAGTTAGCTTATCTGCGTGCGCAGAAATCCGACTAGAAAACTTGTAAGATAATTTGCGAGTTGATTGATAAAATATGTAAGAGAAAGAGAAAGAGAAACAATTGTTAAACAAGTGATTGTGATAGTATTCAGAATATGTACATGAGAGAGAAAATGTGGTTTATATAGGGATTACATGATTTAATGACGTGCATTAATGAGAACCTGTCGTTATTCCTCTAATCGTAACAGTCAGAGCTATGATGCCCCTATTTGTAAGCTGGAAAAGATAAGGACGGAGTATGAAATGGTCAAGCCTGATTATGGCTTGGGATATGAAACGATTCGGCGCAGCAAAAAGTGATCTTGGAAAGGTACATGGAATCTACATCAACCAATCAGATGAAGAGATGCGGAGTTCTCGAAGAAATCAGCATCATTCTTTGTCAAAGAGACTGCGATTTTCAAAGAGTTAGTGAGATATCTTTTCACATCCGTCTTGTACACTGCTTTCACTTCTTGACTGCTCATGTCCACACTCAACAAGTGGGGGGGACTGACTGTGTAGGTGAAAATACGCCACTTAATACTACGGGGACACGAGTCCAGCTGATGAGACTAGACTTATCTTACAAGTCACCGGGCACAGAGGATATACGTCTGCTCCTCGAGTTACGATCGTTCAGATGGTACGAGCGTAGGACGCAAGGTATACATCCCTCCGCCTAGGATTTACAGGCTCCTAGTTAGGGCTTCTTATATACCACCGCCTTGAGTTTATAGGCCCATAGCCTTTATTAGTCTTTGTACTTTACCATAATTAGGACTGGGTAAATATCTACTATAAATACACCTCCTTACATTGTATTGTTCGTCAAGCAATTCACATTGAATCCGGCTATTCTCCAGGAATAATCTTACTTACTTTCTTTTTCATTACTTTTCTCTCTATTTATTTACTTTTTTCATTGTGTTTACTATATTGTTTGTGGCCCTCTTATAAATTCAATTGTTTAACCTAGACGTTCAATTTTAGGCATAAACAGCCGTCAGTTGGGAGAACTGCGTCTTCAAATCTAGTGTTGCATAGAAAATGCTCACCGCTTCTTGACATGATTACAATATTTGGACAAAGAACATGTGTAGAACTAACGAGGTCTTAGAACGAGTAAAAATTGTCTAGGACCCACAATGGGCGCCAAACTGTTTAATCTAAAAATTAACTTAATATATTAACCACTTGATTTGTTTAGTAGTTCACAAACAACATAATTATGTCAGGATAATAATGAAATACTGATAAAGTTACACTAAAAGACAAAGTAACAAGAATTTAAGTAAGTCAGCTTTTCTACGTGCCCTGAAAGCATGGCTTCTGACTAGAGAACTTGTAAGATAATTGGCTAAGTGTAGATAAAAAGGAAAGAGAGAGAACGAGAGAGAACTCTTATTGCTTTCAATAGTACAAATGATTGTGATAATATCCAAATTGTGTACATGAGAGGGGAAAGGGGGTTTATAATTTTATATAGTGATTACATGATTTAATGGCGTGCATCCAATAAGAATGTCATTATTCCTCTAATCGTAACTCTCTGAACCATGATCTTGTGAATAAATATTGGCAACGGCCGATCCCTGATATTTTACCCTTTTATTATTGTACATTCAGCCGAGTTTTATCCTCTATATATAGAGATATGTTCGTCATCGGAATGATCTGGCTATGAGTTTGTTGCGGTCTGAAATGTCCTTCTTGAATCTCCACGTCCCAGAAAGTTGATGTGTCGTTGAAACCCACGTCATCAAGAGTGCCGGATCGGTCGCGTAAAATCAAAACTTAATAAGATAGTATAATTTTTTATAGCTAAACTTTATCTAATATTATAGAACTTTAAATTAAACTCAAATCTATACAAAAAATTATGATAACTAGAATAAATGTAGTATATTGAAATAAATGATTAATATTTTGTTCACTCGAAAGAACTTTTATCAATATAAATAAATTTAATCCATGAGAACTCCCTCGTATATAACTACCATTTTGCTACTAGCTATTTTATCTTCCTCTTTTATCAATCTCATAATTTTCTCTAGCCTATCAATATCAAAAACAACCAAATTAATCCTTTCTTTTATTTTCAATCTTCTTGGTTGTTCCAAAGTTTTTATGGTCAGTGAGTTCAATTGCCACATTGGGCCTTGAATGACAAAACTCCTATCACCTAATTTATTCGATGCACACACTACACCAATCAAAATGTCTTTTATATACTACTAGCCGCCTATTCTAGTATGGTTGTATGTACCCTACTACTTGCATCTTTAGATGTGTTATCTGAATGCTCTACAAAGAAAATAATCAACAATTTAGATATTTTTTTTAACTTTCTCTCTACTATAATTCTGAAATTACAAAACTATCGAGAAAAAGCTATTCCTGACAAAAGAAAAGTAAAAACAAAAGCATGTTTCTCTTTCTTTCAATCAAACTTGATAGATCTCGCTGAATAAAGAAAAGTAGGCTCTCGAATAGTGCCAAGGCCACCATTAATCCCATATGAACATCAACTACTGGGGAAAGCTGGTGGAGAAGCTACGATCGATAGTACTCATAACCAAGCGTAGTAGCTCTATAGAACCTAAAGAAAGGAGCGATCTTGTTAGTTATAAAACCTATTTACAAATAAGCTAAATACCATATTCAATAAAAATACTATTTTACCATATTCAATAAAAATATTATAATATTAACCGTTGACGAGGTCCAAAGTGCATAGGAATTGTCTGCTCGTTCTTGTCAAATTCTAATATAGTTTAAGATATCGTCCCACAGAGATTGTGTATTCTATGCTACGGACTTGTAGTATTTTAATTACTATATGAGATAATCAAATTGATGAAAAGTGAGTTTTTAATTTAAATTTACTTAAACTAAAAGAAAGAACTTCCGGAAAATTTCAAATTTAAAAAGAGTTGGGAATCGTTGAATTCACTTGGTAATACTTATAATAAATATCTCAGTTTTGACATGTATTTCTCTTAAGAATAATTGCTTATTGCTAATTCAATTATATTTTTCTCTACTATAAAATAATCAATTAATAACACTCCGTGAGGTTATGCATATTAATCAAATTATAACTAGTGACGATTAAACCGAAATATTTTTCTTGCCTGAATTGTGCTAAAAAGTAGTAAAAACTTCGTGAGAATATTTTTACGGAAAATCAATAATCTTACCTACAACAATTCCTCCGTGAGAATTAAAACTGAAGTAAACAAGATTACGGACTTGGAAAAATAGTTTTTACTCTACTATTTTATTCGTCAGTTATCATACATTAATTTTGCTCCGTGAGAATTACAAAACTAATATAACAATAACCTGGAGATAAAATAGAGGGATGTGAAAATATTGATTAAGTGAAAACTATAATTCTAGCACAGTATTAAAATTTGATTAGAAAGTTTCAGGCCAAGCATGTATTAAAACTGAGATAAGTATTATAAATAATACCGAGTTTCATCAACTATCCCAACAAAAGAGATTACTCCATCATGGAGTAAGAATAACTTTAAAAATATAAAGACTATGAAGAAAGTAGTATTTCTTCTAAAAAGATGAAAACTACACAAACTTTAAAAGAGAGAAAGAAAGGGAAAGCAAGAGAAATCTTGCAAGTGAATTGATATCTTTCTTACAAACTTTGGCCATCTATTTATAGATGAAACCATAAGCTTAAGGCTTCCAAAGATGCCTAGGTAAGGTGAAATTAATGAGTTCTTCATAGATGCAAAGGTGAGTTGAAGAGAGAAGATTTCTTCCGTCTTGCTCTTTGTTCTTCAGCGTATAAAAATCACGGACATGACTATCAGTGTTATAGTCGCACTATGAATAGTGAAATCATCAATGATTTTTCCTTTATTTTTATTCACTTTGAATATCTTCTTCTTCCTGCAAAATATGTTAGAAAATATGCGAGAGATGGATATATTTATTCACGTTTTATTTAAAATACTTAATATTTAACTATAAAAATATATCAATAAATTATATCCATCAAATTCCCCCATACTTGAATCTTTGCTCGTCCTCGAGGAAAAAGAAATATATATATATATATATATATATATATATTTTAATAAAAATATTTTATTCAAAACTCATGATCTTTGTAGGATAGAAAATTTGTTCAAGATAAACTTCCTTCATCATGATCAATGCAATTATTCTTTTTACTTCACCAAATTCTTTAACTTATTTCTGAATTTTGACTTGATCAACAAGAACTTGCAACCTTCTCCCCTTGAATCTTTCAAAATTGATAGAGTTATGATCATGTATTCAATAAGTATCATAGTCTTGTCCATAGGCTTGCTCATCATGTTCATCTCCACTAATATAGATTCAATACTGACTTTCAAAATCTTTTTAGGACTTTTCATGGCTTGTAATGTTAGGTTTCAGGCTGGTAGGATAAGGATATTTGATAGTGGCTGTTCTTCTTCCAGCTTGAAGCTAACATTGCTCAAAATTTTCTCCATTCGGTAATACATTTTTTTTTTCTATGAATTATATATTCATATATTCACAACATTACTTTTTTTGGTAATATTTCTTCCTTTTGGTGATGTTTAATCTTTGCTCATTCAAAGCTGGAAGAAATAATAACTTTTCTTTTTTTTTTCTTTATATATATGTAAAAAATATATACATATATCATATATATCTTTTTTTTTTTTGGGTAATATATCATGGTGTAGAAAAATTAGGATTAAGGCTCAACGAAGGGTTCGAAAAGGTAAAAATATGTATATTTGGATAGAAAATTGAGAGGCTTGAATTGTGTATCAAAGAAGGCCTAATTTCATTTTTCAAAAATCAGTATCATCCATTATTTCGCCTCGAAGAACATTCAGAGCAAGTTCTAGCCAAGTCATTGATTCTACCTTCTTTGTGATCATAATTTTTCTCAATTCTAATGATTTTCTGAGTTGAAGATGTTTGCTCTTGCTTTCACAACGTCAAAATCATAGACATGAAAAATCATATGGTGAATATAAAAAGAAATAATATTGAACATAATAAAAAAAATTATATTGTTAATTAAAAACCTACAATTAAGACCATAAATAATAAGAAAAATAGTATATAATATATAAATAACCTCCCCCATACTTGAACATTTCATTCTCCTGGATGAAAATGCTTTTTTAGAAAATACCTTCAAAAAATAATAAAAATATTATTTTATTAGTAAAATAAAAATCTTTTTGGCTTTCAAATATACGATCACAGAAGAAAGCTTGAAAGAAACTGTGACCACACATGTTCTATGTGTAATAGACTGAATTATTTTTAGACCTTATCAGTCATTAGGTCCTAGTTTGACTATAAACTAGAAAATTACCTGTGCCAACATTAGATTTGGACAATTGAATGGTTAACCAACCAGTAACTTAGGCATACCGATCACCATGGAGTTACTCCTGTCTAGGTGACTCTGTTTTTGTAGAGGCCTTCATGAGATGTTCCGGTTGTACAATAATCTGGATATTGACCAGATCAATTGGTTAAGCATTTAATTAGTCAGATCTAAGTTGGACTTATGAGGCTCCATTGCACCCTCAATGGCTACGGGATAAAGAACCATAGTTCTGAGTTTAACGTCGTCAGCTCGACGTAGTAACTGTGGCACTCATCATACTATCATGGTTACTGAAGGGTGTTGTTCAAAATGTCCTCCAAAGTACAATTTTAGTCTGTGGCCATTGACCTTAAATTTCTCTCCTCCATTGCTTTGTTGAATTTCAATTGCTCCGTATGGAGTAACATTTGTAACATTGTAAGGACCTGTCCACCTGGATTTTAGTTTTCCTGGGAATAGCCTGAGATGGCTATTGTAAAGAAGTACCTGATCTCCAATTTTAAAATTTTTTGGTCGGATCAAATTGTCATGCCATTTTTTTTGTTTTTTCTTTGTAAATCTTGGCATTTTCATAGGCTTCCATCCTCAGTTCATCCAACTCATTAACCTGCAAAAATCTATTTTTACCAGCAGAGGTTAAGTCAAAGTTCAATGCTTTCAGTGCCCAAAAGGCTTTGTGTTCCAATTCAACAGGCAAATGGCAAGCTTTTCCAAAGACTAATTTATATGGAGATGTTCCAATCGGCGTTTTGAACGCCGTTCGGTATGCCCATAATGCATCATCTAATTTTAAAGCCCAGTCTTTTCTTGAGATTCCAACAGTTTTTTCAAGAATTCTTTTTAGTTCACGGTTGGAAACCTCAACTTGCCCTTGAGTTTGAGCATGATACGGTGTTCCAATTTTATGAGTCACACTATATTTTGACAATAAAGTAGAAAATTGCTTATTCATGAAATGAGTCCCTTGGTCACTAATGATGACTCGTGGTGTGCCAAATCTGGTAAAAATATTTTTTTTGAGAAAATTGCACACAGTTCGAGCATCATTCGTTCTTGTGGGAATAGCTTCAATCCATCATGAAACATAGTCAATAGCCACAAGGATATATTCAAATGAATGAGATGAAGGAAAAGGTCCCATAAAATCTATACCCCAGACATCAAATATTTCACATACCTGAATAGATTGCAATGGCATCTCATCTCTCCTTATGATATTACCTATTCTCTGACATCTATCACATTGTGCAACATACAACCGGGCATCCTTAAAAAGTGTTGGCCAGAAGAATCCAGCTTCCAAAACCTTGAAAGCAGTTCGGTTTGCAGCATAATGTCCTCCAATTGCTCCATCATGACAATGAAACAAGATCTTTGGTATTTCATCTTCAGGTACACATCTTCTAATGATATTATCTGCACAAATTCTAAACAAGTAAGGGTCATCCCACAGATAATATTTAGCATCCGATATAATTTTTTTCCTCTGTTGGTAAGAGAGATCTCTAGGTGTCCATTTTCCAACCAACTAATTTGCAATATCTGCAAACCAGGGTGGTTGAGTCACTACTGAGCTGACAGAAAAGATGTGTTCATCTGGAAACTCTTCTTTTATATCACTAGACTCAAGAGGAGGGTTCTCTAATCTAGACAAATGGTCAGCTACCTGATTTTCTGTCCCTTTCCTGTCTTTTATTTCAAGGTCAAACTCCTGGAGAAGTAAAATCCATCTTAACAATCTAGGGCGGGCATCTTTCTTTGCTAAGAGGTATTTTAAAGCTGCATGGTCAGTAAAAACAGTGACCTTGGTTCCTATCAAATAGGAACGAAACTTATCAAAAGCAAATACTACTGCCAGTAGTTCCTTTTCTGTTGTGGCATAGTTGAGTTGAGCTTCATTCAATGTTCTACTGGCATAGTAAATGGGACGGAAAATTTTATCTTTTCTCTGGCCTAAAACAGCTCCAACGGCTGTATCACTAGCATCACACATGACCTCAAAAGGTTGGTTCCAATCAGGGGACACAACTATAGGGGCAGATGATAATTTCTCCTTAAGAGTGTCAAAAGCTTTCATACAATCTCCTGAAAAATCAAACTTAACATCTTTCATCAAGAGGTTAGTCAACGGTTTTGAAATCTTTGAAAAATCTTTTATGAGCCGTCTGTAAAAACCTGCATGACCTAGAAAACTTCTAATGCCTTTAACAGTTGTGGGAGGGGGTAATCCTGCTATAAGATCAATTTTTGCCTTATCAACTTCTATCCCTTTAGCAGTGATTTTATGTCCTAAAACAATTCCCTCGGTAACCATAAAATGACATTTCTCCCAATTAAGAATCAAATTTGTCTCTTCACATCTCTTAAGAACTAAGGTCAAGTGATTAAGACAATCTTCAAATGTTTTACCAAAAAGGGTGAAATCATCCATAAAAATTTCCAAAATTTTTTCAGTCATGTCTGAGAAAATAGCTGACATGCAACGCTGAAATGTAGCAGGTGCATTACACAAACCAAAAGGCATTCTCCTATAGGCATAGGTTCCATGAGGACATGTGAAAGTTGTCTTATCCTGATCTTCTGGTGCAATTGATATATGGTTATACCCTGAATATCCATCAAGAAAACAGTAAAAACCATATCCTGCTACTCTTTCTAACATTTGATCAATAAATGGTAAAGGAAAATGATCTTTTCTTGTGGCATCATTTAGACGCCTGTAATCAATACAGACTCTCCATCCTGTTACTGTTCTGGTAGGTATGAGTTCATTATTTTCATTTTTTACAACTATCATACCTCCTTTCTTTGGTACCACCTGAACAGGACTTACCCAAGGGCTGTCTGAAATGGGGTAAATAATACATGCAGCCAAAAGTTTTATTATTTCATTTTTCACAACTTCCTGCATTGCTGGATTCAATCTCCTTTGGGGTTGGACTATTGGCTTGTAGCTATCCTCCATGAGGATTCTGTGTGTGCAAATAGCTGGACTAATGCCTTTGATGTCAGCTATAGTCCACCCTAGGGCTCCTTTGTGTACTCTCAACACTTCAATCAATTTATATTCCTGTTCTGCAGTCAGAGAAGATGGAATTATTACAGGAAATAATTCAGGCTCAAGATAAACATACTTTAAATGGGAAGGGAGAATTTTGAGTTCAATTTTTGGTTGAACATTTTCCGATAGCATTTCTCCCACTTCTTCAGAATCATTTTCCAATATTTCAGCTTCACTTCTAATTGTTGGATCATCATCCTGTCTTGTGCCAGATTGGGCCAAGCATCTTTCCATTGAGTCTGAAATCAATTGGTCATCTTTGAATTCATCTGCAAGATCACTAATCATGTCAATTGAAAAGCAAGAAGATGATGTCTCATCTCCGGAAAATTTTAGAATCTTGTGCATATCAAAAATGACTCTTTCTTCGTCTACTCTCAAAATTAGTTGTCCTTGATGGACATCTATGATTGCTCTGCCTGTAGCAAGAAAAGGTCTACCCAAAATTATTGGCTCATCAGGACATTCTTCCATTTCAAGTACTATGAAATCTACAGGGAAAACAAATTTATCTACTCTCACAAGCACATTTTCAATAATTCCCTTAGGTTTCTTAGTACTTTGATCAGCAAATTGAAGAGAGACAACAGTATTTTTTATGTCACCAAGATCCAATTTTCTAAAAATAGAAAATGGCATCAGATTTATTGAAGCTCCAGAATCACAAAGTGCTTTTTCAAAATATACTCCTCCCAAAGTGCATGGAATCGTAAAACTTCCCGGATCACCGAGTTTTTGTGGTAGCTTATTTTGAAGTATAGCACTGCATTTTTCAGTAAGCATTACCACAGACACTTCTTCCAATTTCCTTTTGCTTGACAAAATTTCTTTCAAAAATTTAGCATATGAAGGCATTTGCAATAAAGCATCAGTAAAAGGAATATTAATGTGAATCTGTTTTAAAATTTCCAAAAACTTTGCAAACTGATTGTCAAGCCTTTCTCTTTTCATTTTTTGTGGAAAAGGGATTGTCACAGGGAGAGGAGTTATTTTTTCAAAATTATTTTCATCTTTTTTCTTGATTTCATTCTCTTCTGATGGATCAGATTGTATTTCAACATTCTTACCCTTTGCTGCCTGGTGTTCAAAATGGTTCTTTTCCTGTCTGTCAGCATATGGATTATCAAGATTCTTACCTGACCGTAAGGCGATGCCTTAAGGTGTTCCTTTGGATTTTTCTCCGTATTGCTTGGTAAGGGACCTTGAATCTTTTCTAAAACAAGAGTTGCCAATTGGCTTACCTGAATTTCCAAGTTTTTGAGGGTTGAGTTTTGGCTTTCCATATTTTCATTAGTGGCCTTAATGTACTTGTACAACAAGTCATCAAGACTTGAATGAGCTTGTTGAGGCCTTTGCTGATATGGAGCTGCTTGTTGATATGGCCTGAAATTCGATTGCCCACGATTTTGATTTTGGTATCCAGGTGGACCCTGTGCTGGTTGCTTCTGGAAGCTTTGAGAGTTCTCAGCACCATTTGGATTGCTCCACTGAAATCCTGGATGTTTATGTGCCATTGGGCTTCCCAAAGGGTACGGCTTGTAACCGATGACATTAGCCTGCTCATCATTCTGATTGTTTGCTCGGCATTCATGGTTAAGATGGTTTCCTCCACACATGTCACAAGCCTCAGACTGGCTTGGTTGTTGTGCATTCACCTGAAAAGATTCAAACTTTTGTGCCAAGGAGGCAATCTGTTGTGTTAGTGTATTAAAAGCATCTGCCTGATTTACCGTGGCAGCCTTTTTGATGGTTACACGATCAGATGGCCATTGGATGGCATTCTCAAAAATTTCATTCAGCAGTTGTAATGCTTCTTCTGTGGTCTTTCCCATGATGGAACCTCCTGCGGCTGCATCTATCACATTTCTAGAAGAACGTGTTAGTCCGTGATAGAAAATATACAACTACATATGTTCAGGAATGTCATGATGTGGACATTTTCTTAATATTGATTTTAATCTTTCCCATGCTTGATAAACTGACTCTGTGTCTGTCTGCAAGAAATTAGAAATATCTTGTCTTAACTTTGTTGTTTTAGCAGGGGAAAAATATTTGTTCAAGAACTTCTGTGTCATCTGGTCCCATGTGGTTATAGAACCTCGAGGCAAACTTCGCAACCAAGTCTTGGCATCTCCTTTTAAAGAAAAAGGAAATAGTCTTAACTTAATTGCTTCAGGAGGCACTCCATTATATTTAGCAGTTTCAACTAGTTCCAAGAAATCAATTAAATGGCTATGTGGATCTTCACTTGGATCACCAGTAAAGGTGCAAGACTGTTGAATTGTTTGAATTAGGCCGGTCCTAATTTCAAAGTTATTGGCTGCTACAGGTGGGTTTCTGACACTAGATTCACAGTTAAAGTGGTCTGGCCTAGCATAATCCCTTAGGATTCTATTTGCTGGTCTTGGTGTCACTTCATCAAACTGATCCTCTACATGGACTGGTGGTGGGGTTCCCAATGGGTTATTGTTATCTCCTACTTGGTGCTCCATTTTGTCACAAGTTACAATTTTAGAAGATGATGATTGTCCTTTCTTGCGCAATCTCAAAGATCTTTCAATTTCAGGATTGTAAATGACCAACTCTTTATTAGAAGAGCGGGTCATAAACTACTTCAAATTCTTTAAAGTAAAAAGAAAAAGAAAATCAAAATGAACTCTTTAACAGTTGAAATGGTAACACTACAAGAAAATATTAGGAATAATAATAATAATAATAATAATAATAATAATAATAATAATAATAATAATAATAATAATAGTACTAGTTGAAAGGAAATATTAAAAAGGAATATAAAAAAATATTAGTGATAATTAGTATTAGTTAAAGAAGTAGTATATATCAATAGTAGAAAGAAATATTACACTATAATATAATGCTATTGTTATGTATAGATAGTAGTGATAGCTGTAATGATTTAATAGGAAAAAGATAAATTAAATACAAAGTAGATTATATTGTTTACTAAAGATAAAGCTATAGGTAATAATAATAGTATTATACTTAACACTAATAATAATAGTCAAAGGAAAAAAAAATGACAAAAGCAAAACAGTGAGTTGCAATCTAAAAATTAAATAATAATAATAATAATACTATTTTTAGTAGGACGAAGTAGTGTTTGTATAGAAAGTTAGTGACAAAAATCTATAGGACTCATAGGTAGTAGTAACAATAGTAGCAATATTTAGTAGGAGAAATTTCAAATACTGATATAAACTTAGATATATAAACAAAAAATATTTTTTTCTTTTATAATAATAATATAAATGAAATCAAGGGTGGAAGAACGATGACTAATACTAGGAGAAAAAAAATAGTAATAATAAATAGTAAAGAGTAGTAAGTAGTTAATTAGATAAAGTAGTAAGATGTAATAGTAGTAGGAAGGTAGTTAAAGTGATGGAAGACAAGATGGTGATATCAAGAATGATGTGGTTCTATAGGTGGAAGTTTTTACGATAAGAGTAAGAGTTATACTATAGGTAGATATACAAAAGAGAATGTAAAGGAGAAAGTAGTAGGTGGAATGGTAATAAAAAGTTTGAAAAAAAATACAAAAAGTAAAATAATATATTATACTATTATTAGATATAACAGTATAATAATTATATTATTATAAAAAAATACTATAAAGAGAAAAGGTAAATAATGATGTACTAAAAAGAACAAAAGATAGTAATACTAGTAAACATAACAAAGTGGACGAAAAATGATGAAAATAAGAGGTAATGATATTTCAGAGAGGAAAGAAGGAAAAAAAAAATAAAAGTTATAATAATGCTACAACAGTAGTAACGCTAATAATAGAAGTAGTGGTAGGATAAAGATAATACTATAATGTATTAAAAGATGATAATAAAACAAGTACTGATGGTTATAATATTAATAAAATAATAGTAGTAATAATATGGTTCAAACAGAAGACACGTAAATGATAAAAATACTGGTAAAGTAGAATGTTTCACTATTAGAATATAGTAAAGGATATAGTATAGTGTCAGTAGAGAAAGTTAGTAATATTAATATAAACTAAAGAAAGAAAGAAAAAATGTTAGAAGGAGAAGCAAAATTGTTAGAAGCAGTAATCAATATAAATATTATTAGAGGTTAGTATTAGGTATAGTTATAGTAGTATTTAGTAGATTAAGTTAATAGTAATTGTATTAATAAGTCCTCAAATTAGTAATCCAATATTTAGTCCGAAGTAGATGTACGCCAATCCCCGGCAACGGCGCCAAAAATTTGATGAGGTCCAAAGTGCATAGGAATTGTCTACTCGTTCTTGTCAAATTCTAATATAGTTTAAGATATCGTCCCACAGAGATTGGGTATTCTATGCTACGGACTTGTAGTATTTTAATTACTATTTGAGAGAATCAAATTGATGAAAAGTGAGTTTTTAATTTAAATTTACTTAAACTAAAAGAAAGAACTTCCGGAAGATTTCAAATTTAAAAAGAGTTGGGAATCGTTGAATTCACTTGGTAATACTTATAATAAATATCTCAGTTTTGACATGTATTTCTCTTAAGAATAATTGCTTATTGCTAATTCAATTATATTTTTCTCACTAAAAAATAATCAATTAATAACACTCCGTGAGGTTATGCATATTAATCAAATTATAACTAGTGACGATTAAACCGAAATATTTTTCTTGCCTGAATTGTGCTAAAAAGTAGTAAAAACTTCGTGAGAATATTTTTACGGAAAATCAATAATCTTACCTACAACAATTCCTCCGTGAGAATTAAAACTGAAGTAAACAAGATTACGGACTTGGAAAAATAGTTTTTACTCTACTATTTTATTCGTCAGTTATCATACATTAATTTTGCTCCGTGAGAATTACAAAATTAATATAACAATAACCTGGAGATAAAATAGAGGGATGTGAAAATATTGATTAAGTGAAAACTATAATTCTAGCACAGTATTAAAATTTGATTAGAAAGTTTCAGGCCAAGCATGTATTAAAACTGAGATAAGTATTATAAATAATACCGAGTTTCATCAACTATCCCAACAAAAGAGATTACTCCATTATGGAGTAAGAATAACTTTAAAAATATAAAGACTATGAAGAAAGTAGTATTTCTTCTAAAAAGATGAAAACTACACAAACTTTAAAAGAGAGAAAGAAAGGGAAAGCAAGAGAAATCTTGCAAGTGAATTGATATCTTTCTTACAAACTTTGGCCATCTATTTATAGATGAAACCATAAGCTTAAGGCTTCCAAAGATGCCTAGGTAAGGTGAAATTAATGAGTTCTTCATAGATGCAAAGGTGAGTTGAAGAGAGAAGATTTCTTCCGTCTTGCTCTTTGTTCTTCAGCGTATAAAAATCACGGACATGACTATCAGTGTTATAGTCGCACTATGAATAGTGAAATCATCAATGATTTTTCCCTTATTTTTATTCACTTTGAATATCTTCTTCTTCCTGCAAAATATGTTAGAAAATATGCGAGAGATGGATATATTTATTCACGTTTTATTTAAAATACTTAATATTTAACTATAAAAATATATCAATAAATTATATCCATCAACCGTTGAAAAAAATATACTGTCTACAAATTACTTTCAACCGGCCAACACAACATATAGAATACAAGAATAATACTTGCCATCGTGTAGAACATAGTAGCGACAAATTCGTACGAGATCTAGACTTCTGGAGAATGCTAAGATGGATCACTATAATTTTAAGATAGATCAACATAAGGTCTCTATGGACATTAGGATGCTCACTATTATTGTTATCAAGGAAGTCGTGAAGTTTGATTCAATATATTAAAGATTAGTAGTTTGTTATGTGTTTCTAGGCTTTTAGTTTTTTATTTTTATTATTCTAGAATAAAAATTATAATTCGTAGTTAGGATTAGGGTTTCTTTTTCTAGAATTTGTTTATGTTTCATATTTCTTATGGACTAGATATTATTACTAATGTAACTCCTTACGTTAAGAGCATATTGGAGGACTGAAACCCTAGTAATAACTCAACAAAAGAAACAAGAGATTGAAGTTCTCTCTTCCACTGAACTCTAAGATTTTAGTCTCCCTTAGCTTTAAAGAGCTCGATGATTGTTTTAAAATAAGTCTTTCAAAGAAAATACCAGTGACTCAATTTGTAACCTAAGACCATAACAATTTGGTATCAGAATCAGGCACAATGGACGATAAAATTTGAACTCTGTTTCAACATGAATATGCAACAATGGAAGTTAGGGTTCTGAGGTTGAGATTTGATTAGGTAATCAATTCGAACAAATTTCCTTGCAATGTGTAGACCAATACTAATAGTGTCAACGCACCAGTGCACAATCCCATAGTATCGATAGGTCCGGAAGTAACGGTACCTAGGTAAACCAAACTAGATTTTCCAACTTTTGATGGTTCACGAGATCCTTTGATTTGGCTTTCTTCTCAAATCAATGTACAAGTGAGACATACAAAGTGGGATTATCAACCTTTCACATGTTAAGAAATGCAAAATTATGGTACCATCAACTAGAATTGGAAAACCCCTCAGTGGATATGTTAGAATTAAAGATTCCTGTCACGTCGATTTGGACCTCCAGAGCATAGTAAGTCTTTGGGAGAACTAGTCAATTTGAAAAAAAAAAATAAGCTCTATTGGAGAATATTAGCGGCAATCTCAAGAAGTTTTAGCAAGGGCTAGTAGACACGTGAGGGTTGATCAACATGTCAGCTTGTTTATGGCGATGCAAGATGATTCAATTCGGTTGGATGTTGAAATGAAAAAAACCATCTAAGTTATTTCATGTCATGAATCTTGCTAGAGCTTATCTATTTATTTTGGATATGCTTTAGTTTTAACATTCTCTTTATCATGATATTACTAGTTTGATTTTCAAACGTGTTCTAATATATTTCTTTTCCTAGCCGAAGGTCTATCGCGAATAGCCTCTCCATCTTGGCGGAGGTAAGGTCTGCGTGCATCTCACCTCCCCAGACCCACTTATGGGATACACTAGGTATGTTGTTGTTTTGTTGTTGTTGAATTTTGCTAGAGCTTTTGAACAAAATTTCTAGGCATCATATACCAATCAAGTTGGAGTTGCAACAAATTTTACACCAAATAAATTCATATGGCAGAGATGGCAGAGCGCAACGCTAAAGGGCTATATTACAAATGTGATGAACCCTATACAACAAGCTATCAATATAAGAAGTTGTTCTTGCTAAAAGTGGACGACATTGAGACCAATACAAGTGAGGACCAAAGGAGAGGATGCAACTAGTTTTCGTCATGCTTATCTAGATTTCGAGCTTCGGACAAGCTTGCGTTTTAGAAGGAAATTAATGTTACATGTTACCATGCTTTTAGTTTGCTATTTTTGTTATTCTAGAATAGGATTTATTATTCCTAGTTACTTAAAGATAATGTTTTTTTAAAAAAAAAAAAAATTATTGTAGAGTATGAGTTATATATTTCTTGGTCTCTTAGGGATTGTGTTTTCTTATTGATGCAACTCACTATTTTAATGACACATTAGAGGAGTGCAACTCGAAGTCATAATTCAACAAAAGAAAATGAGATTACATTTTTCTCTTCCATTAAAATTTAAGGTTTCAGTCTCCTTTTAACGAGTTGAATTATTATTTCAAAATTGGTCGTCGAAAGAAAACATTAGCGACTCAATCTGTAACTTGGGACCATAGCATAGTTAGACGCTATACCTCAAAATTTTCATATAAATATGCTACCAAGCACTCTATGGTCAAATATGCAAGATGTCACATGAGTGGTTTTTGACAACCAAAACCTGCGAGGTTTGCTCTGTGCGGCAGCCAAGCAACCGTACAAGGCCCAGCCTTCGCAACACTTAGTTAATTTAATAGGGTCGTTTGAAGTTGTGATAATACAATAGTAAGCAATGGAAGGATTAAAATGATCTGCAGTAACTAATGATGAGAGAATGAAATGCTTGATTTATAACTGTATTCTAAAGAACGTAAAAATACAAATGGAAGGAGAAGGTTCTATTTATAACTGTAGAATCCTAATTCTACATAAACTCCTCCCTTTGCACGTCTCTCCACCATAAGATAATGCCTTTATCCCGTCCAATGGCCTCCCTAAAATAGCAGAACCAATTAATGATAAGGTTTATATCCTGCTAGAAACCGAACGCTTATCTCCGAAGTAATTGCATCCGACTCTTAGATCCGTCGATCTCCTTAAGCCTCTGTTTCTACTCAAATATCGATGGTGAAGCCATTACTGACTTGTTTTCGATATTCACGCTATGTTCGCCATGTCACCAATCACGTGTGGCAAGCATGCGTTCGAATTTTGACCAATACAGATAGTCCCCCCACTTACCGAGTGAGCGTCCGTGTGAGCTTGGCAAGTGGTCTGAAATTTTGGCGGGAAAACACGTGGCGCACCCCTGATCAAGTATTTCAAAACGACAGTTGTCACTTCAACTTCTCATCCAAGCCACGTGCACTAGGTCGTGCAGTGATTACTCTTCGCCGGTTACCGAGATAATGATTACCCCTCTTCCTATATAAGGCCATTACTTATCCTTTTTGAACTTTACACTCATCACAAAAGCATTCATCTTCTTTGTTAGGTTGTTGGCATATCTCTGCCACTACTCCGTCTGCTGCTTTTGCAAGAACTTTAATCAGCCACCATTTAAAGAGTAACTAAATATTTTTAATTATAACATTGTATATTAATTTATAAAATATTAGTGATTCAAGAAATAATAATACTCACGTTACTAATTTCTCAATTACTAATACACACATTATTAATCTTCATATTGTTAATATCCGCAGTACTAATACCCGCATTATTAATACCTGCACTGCTAATACCTGCGTAAACTATATCTCAACCGAACGACCCCTAAGTTATAAAACATTACTCCCTCCAGTTCGTTTTATAAGATTTTTTTGGCGTATTCTTCTTGTCCACAATATTTGATATTTTTAGAAATCAAGAACTTCTTTTTCAATACACCCTTGCTAATAAATGTACTAAAAATAAATCTCTAGGTAATAATAGTTTGAATGAGAGCTAACATGATCAATTACATTGCTAAAAATATAATTTTTTAATATGTGTAAAAATGCCCAAAATATTTTATAAAGTGGAGGGAGGGAGTACATGGAATTGCAAACAAAATTTAAAATTAATGTTAACATAATGAAGTAGTAGTAATTTATTGGGCTTAATAGTTTGGTAATAATCACCCACCCTGCTCTAGGTGCAACTGCAACCCATAGCCACAAATTTCTTAAAATAATTTCACTCAAAATTGCAGCAAAACCCATACATTCACCTTACTCCAAAAAGATATGAGGAGCCATTAGCCAGATAGAAGAGGAGATAGATAGGCAACAACAGAGAGAGTAGCCATGGCTTCTTGCTCCTCTCTCAACTTCACAGCTATCTCCTCAAATCCCCATAAACCTTCCTCTTCATCAATCTCTTCTCCCCCTTTTCACCTCCCCTTTACTTCCCACTTGTCATTTTCTAAATCTTCTTCTCTTCGTTCAGATCAATCCCTTTTCACAAGTCACTGCAAGAAAGTCCCCCAGCCCAATGGTGCCACTTTCTTGGTATTATTTTGACACCCTTTTGATTATTTAAGCTAATTATGTGTTTACTTATGTGAGTTTTACGGCCGCTTAAACAAAAAATAGTCTTTTTTTTGGTATATACTATGTATGTTTAATGTATAATATGTGTATAATAAATGTATAATGTACGTATCCTGGCTATTTTTGTAAAGTTCCTATCTTTATTTGGGGATGTTGCTTAGTGGTTGCTTTAGTATGGGATTTTGAGTTTTGAGTGAATCTTGATTTGTGATTTTAGGTTGTGGGGTCTGCTAAGAAAGCAGAGCCCTTGAGGATAATGATATCCGGTGCTCCTGCTTCTGGGAAAGGAACACAATGTGAGCTCATTACTAAGAAGGTACTAGTAGTTGTATTCTTTGTCCTAAAGTTCTGATTTTGCTTATCCTAATTGCTGAAAGAAAGTTGTTTGAAGTTAAAGTTGAAAGAAAGATAGTGGAAGTTGGAAAAGAAAGTATTTGAAGTTGAATTACATGTCGACATTCTTTCCAGGACTTTAAATATACACTCTGCAATTAATCTACTTCATACATGCTAGTAGAACATATATGAGGACTGTATTCTAAATAATGTAGTGTGGATGAATTGAAATAGAGAATCATGGTTGTAAGGATTCATATAGTCGACCTCAACTCGTTTAGGCCTGAGGCGTAGTTGTTGTTAATGTAAGATTATTTGCAATTGATGTTCTTAAACAAATGGGCCCTAACATTTGTAATCTGTTTTAGATTTTTGTATAAATATCGAGGCATAGTAAATTGGTTGAATGAGATGATTATTGTGGGGAGTCTGGTTCTAATTTTTTACATTTCTCGCCCTTTGGACATCGAAGTGTATGTTCTTGTAAGTAGTCTCTGTGTATCACGCCAGGTATTACGAGATAAAAATGTCCATTTATCCACAACTGCTGTCCGTTATGTTAATTTTTACAATGTACTTGTATCCTTCAGTGCAGAGCTTCTTATTGTGAGCCTGCAACGTGCTATATCCTTGAGGTGTTCTCGTATCTGCACTAGGGGCTTAATTTATAGATAGAGAATGCCTCCTCAACTAAACATGGAAATGGAATAAGCTTTTCTGTCCTATTTGAATTGGGAGCCCAGGCTACTTGAATTCACATGTTTTAAGGGTCTTGAGTAATTTAGCTTTTCTTTGGTCGATGTTCTGGTTATTGCTTTCCTCTTTTGAGATGTGCTTGTACAGTGGCGCCTTGTGTTAGCTGTTTCTTGCTTCCTATACCCTCTGTATTCCTGAGGAGATATAGTGTAAATCAATTTTTGGTTGTTTTGCAGTATGGTTTGGTGCATATTGCTGCTGGAGATTTACTGAGGGCAGAAATTGCTGCAGGTTCTGAAAATGGGAAGCAAGCAAAGGAGTACATGGATAAAGGGCAGTTGGTACCAGATGAAATAGTTGTGACGGTATGTTTATTTCGTGCATTGCCTGCTTCAGTTAGCATGCTAGATAGGTCGGAAACTGTCATTATTTAACGCTACCTTATTTATTGGTAAGAAGTGGTTCCTTCTGGTGCAGATGGTCAAAGAACGGTTAAACTGTTCAGATTCTCAAGAGAAGGGTTGGCTTTTAGATGGATACCCTCGCAGCTCATCTCAAGCAATAGCTCTCAAAGAATTTGGCTGCCAACCGGACCTCTTTATTCTTCTGGAAGTGAGGTTCTGCAGTTGCTATTTACCTCATGTTCTTTCATTCTCTTTTTAGTGAAGTTCCTTCCATTTAAACCATATGGAACATTATGCCATTACATAACTTAAATACTTGAAATTCGTTGTCATTTCCTTTGTTACTCGTACAGTACACTGTAACTCCTGGAAGTTTCACTATAAATTCTTTCATTGCATCATAATTTGTTTGTGCTTATAGGTACCTGAAGAGATTCTTGTCGAGAGAGTGGTTGGTCGTAGGCTAGATCCAGTAACGGGTAAAATTTACCATTTGAAGTATTCTCCCCCAGAGTCAGAAGAAGTTGCTGCAAGGCTTACTCAGCGCTTTGATGACACAGAAGAAAAGGCATGTTTGGCCCATGAATTATCAAACATTACTATTCTTGGTTTAACTATCCTGGTGTTTATTTGCATTTTGCAGTAGGATTTGATGGGAAGCTTTTGAATCAATTCCTTCATATGAACTCATCCGACTTTCAATTGACAATTACCTCTCCTTTGGCTCATTAGTTTACGTTGTAAATAAAGTCACCCCCCTTCTCTGCTCCTTTTCTTTTCCTCACAACCTGATCCGCCCCCACCCCACAAAAAGAGGTAAAACTATTTAGAATTCCAACAGTCAATGTTTGACCCAAAAGATCCTTTGAACTTGAAAATTTGGCCTGCTGTTCTGCAAATATTTCTCTTCAACTAAACCAGTTTGTTATGTTGTCTTCTTCTTTTAGAGTTCTCTTTTTTGCAGGCTTGGTGTATCTTTTCTTAAGCCAGAAGTACATATTATAATCAGCTTGGTTTTTCTCTAATCCGTTCATGTAAAAACCTTTTCAGGTAAAATTGCGTCTGGACACTCACCATCAAAATGTGGAAGCAGTTCTCTCAATGTACAAAGATATTACAGTCAAGGTACTCCTTTTGCCACACTTTTTCTTGAAAAGTTGTTTCACTTCAATTTAGACTGCGGATTGAAATGGTAAATGAAAGCCATTAGTGAATTATTGCATGAGAATTTTTTGAGGAGTTATGGGTCCAAGAATAAGCTGTGGATTTCAATTTCTCAATTATACATGTGTAAATTTTGCTCAAGTACGCCATAAATCTAATGTTGGTTCAAGTACACAATAACTCTAGTCTTTGCTGTCCTGTTTTGTTCGTTCAATGACTTTGGTTGGAGCATAGAACCAAAAACAACAATTTTTTATTGGACACTTGATTGGTAGTTAGGCTCAGAAACTTATCCAAGCATGTAACAAATATAATTGTATTATCATCTGCAATGGATTTTGCTCCAATGTCTTATTGATGGATAAACGAGAAGTTCTTTCAGTTTTGTTGTTTAAGCATTGCCTCGGCTGCACAATAGTCTGTTAACTAGGCTTTCTTTACTGCCCTTCATTTATCCTATATGCTCTTTACTTTTTTTAGTCTTCTCAATGCAATTCAATATCTGTTCAAGTACCTCCATGCTTATAGATGTATCCATTCAAGTTGCTTATTAAAATGTAAGATCTGGATTATAGCATTGGATAGCTCATTGACACCATGTAGCATCATAATCAGTTTTCCATGGAAGGAGGAGTTAGCATGCTTTAAGTTTTTCGTCGCCTAGTTCCCAAAGCGGCTACTACCAAAACTAGTGCTGAAAGTAATAAAGAACTAAATAAATCTAGAGCTTATGGTCTTAAGTTCCAATTTAATTCCTGTAATGCAGTTTTTGGACAACATCTGTAAGGGATAGAACTGCATGATGCTCTATCACAAATACAGCACCCCGACTGACATCCTTATGCTCAATATAAGAACTGAGGAGACCTAGATACTACCTTGCTAGGATTAACCCACACCCAAAAAAAAAAAAGTTAGCAAAACCTTGCATAGGAAAAGTATTATGAAGACAATCCTATTCCCAGAGCTGGAGCTACTTGTTCTAGCTACTTTGAACATGTAGGAAGTAGTGCCTCCAGGGCAGGGCTTTGGTTTAACAGTAAAATAGTACATGGCTAGTTCTGTGATTGATGTATGTCCCAAGTTCGATTACAGGGTGTGTAAGTTGGACTATATTTTCACTCGGAAACCATTTATTCTAGCATTCTCCCTCACCTTGCAGCCTCACATATTAGAAACCTTAGTAATAATAGAGGATGTCGAAGTAAAGCTTTACGGTGCTCCTACATAGCAGCTTCTTAAATCTTTCTCAAATCATGAATATGAAGAAGCTAATCTCTCAATTTGTAAACAACCTGAATGGTGATATTAGACTTTTTTTGCTAAGGGAAGAAACAAATCATTGAATGGCCCTTCGCCTTACTCTTCTCTTTCCCTTGCTTGATTGAGACATTATTATTCGTTTATTCCATGTGCATGCATGAGTTATCAGATCTTACCAAAGGGGCAATCTGCTTTCATTTCATTCTGAGTTATTTTGGTTTTAGGTGAATGGAAGTGTTTCCATGCCTGAAGTATTCGCTCAGATTGATGGTGCATTAACACAGCTTGTAGAACAAAAGCAAGGAAAGATAGGAACTGTGGCAGCATAGAGGAACACAAATAGTAAGCATGTAAAGATTCAAGAGTACGAAGGTTGAAGAAAGGAAAAAAAGAAAGAGTAATCAAATTATCACGAATAGCATTCTGATTGCCCTTCTGCCATCCCTCTTATATCACTATATGCTGAAATATTCATGTATAGACTAGAACAAGTAAACGAAAAATTATTTGTCTAGTGGCTACATCTAGTTGTATGCTCAGGGTTTTCGCTATTGATTTTTGACCCCTCTTTTTTATAATAGGAGATTGTTCCAACACTTCATTGTTTAGAGAAAAAGTTCCCCTGTTGGTTGTGTTCTTGTGTAATCCACTCAACAAACCACATTGATTTTGTGCAAATTGGCGCAGATTGTAGTTGAGTTCTTGTGTAATCCACTCAACATGTGAAAACAAAAACCACATTGATTTTGTGCACATTGGCGCAGAGTGGTATTTTCAAAAGCCACATTGATGTAATTTCTTAGCAATGACTTTGTGAGTCTCTGGTTTGAAAGATTGTTTCCTATTTCTTCCCTTTCTTTTTTTATCGACTTTTCTTCCTTACAGTGCATGCGTGTACCTCATTTTGTTTAAGTGAAACTATTTAAATATAGTTTTTTGTCAATTTCTTGGGCCTCCCCTCTAGTTTAGCTGATGCTGCTCTAATTTAAGTAATATCAGCCTTGATTTTTGCATTGATCTAAATTAAGTAGAATTTATGTGACTTTTAAGTTATCTTTTCATGTAGTTTTGAAGCCAAGTTGTGTAACAACTGAAGGGTGAACTTGGAAAAGTTCTTTCTTTGTTAAAAGTAGTGAGCGAGATTACTTAATACATGTATTGAAAGAATATAGTAGGCTGTTTGATGAATGAGTCAGCAAGTTGGTTCAACATCGATGTCATAAAAATATTAAAACATAAAGCTAGAGGGGAGGGATGAAATATTTCTCAAAATTAAAAAAAAGAAAAAAGAAAAAAAAAGAGTCCACTTAGATTGGTGATATAAGTGATTCACCCTTAATGTCTTTTTGTTAAGTTGCAATTTGAAAAGTAGTACTCCCTCCGTTTCAATTTATGTGGCATCATTTTCTTATTAATCTGTTCTAAAAAAATGACAGCATTCTAAATTTGGTAACTGTATTTTCCAAAAATGTATCGGGTTTTACAATTAAATTTATATTTAGTTGAGTCTAAGGCGACCGTTTTATATCTCAATTCGATCGATTGATAGGCAGTTTACGTTGGCGAATAGTCAATCTTTAGCGACTTAATTTGAAGACAATGCAAATATCGATTTCAAAGATGCAGATTCGATGTCAGATACTAATGAACGATGTCAGATGCAAATAGACGATTCGAAGGCAAGTATGAACAGACAAAATCGAAGTAAATGACAAACTGATAATTTAAAATGATTCCGTCCAAGTTCCTAGTCGAATACAGATTACGATATCGATCCCGTTTGAAGTTAGATACCCGACTTTAATCAAATACGATGACAATGATAGATTCAATGATGATGATAGATACGATGATGAGCGAATGTAATATGAATATATTCGATCAAGTAATGTGATGGTAAAGCGACAGCAGCAATATATCCGATGTAATTTAATAATGAACAAATTGGTGAGCTATCTTATGCGATCAGAATAACGATGGCAAGTTGATAAGATCGAACGCAGTAAAATAAGGAATAATATAAGCGGCAAGTAAAACAAGTAGTGATTTAAACGAGCAAACGATAAATAAATAATTAAAGCGATAAAAGCTTATTGTATTGAAGAGTCGGAGGATGATGCTTCAATGAAAGAGATGAGTCTTCTTCCACGTTTGAACCAAGCCACGACTGAATTTAATACAAGGGTTGCTTTGATAATAAAAGTAATTTATAGTGTGATGAAAGAACAGAATGAGAAAATTTGAATGGCTGAGAAGGTTGAGAGTAATTGCTCAGATGAATGTGTCCTCAATTGAGAGCATGAAGTCCTATTTATAGGTTGAAATGATGAAGAATTCCAACCCTAGGAGAATTCCACTCTGCCACGTTTCCTTTCCAACAGTTGCATATCTTCACCCACTTCCGCCGAATCCGCTAAATCCGTTCCGATAAACTTGGGATGAGGACAAGTTGCGTTATCCATTGGAACACTGCTTTCGAAATTACCCGATCACAACGGCTCAAGACCGATCACGCAACTGAACGAAACAGTTTCTTCCCGATCACAACGTCTTCGAAGTCAACTAATGCCTTGTCATAAAATCAAAACCGAAAATTGTGATCGAACAGAAATCGACCAATACAGTAACAATTTAACTTCAAAATTACGGTTTTGCCATTACTGAAATGATTTACAGCCACACAAACATCATTGTCTTATTTTACACCACAAGTTTAAAAAATCATTCCTTTATTTCTTAAATTTTGCGTCGAGTCAAACTATGACACATAAAGTAGAACGGATGGAGTATTGTTTACTACACAAATTCTTTTTATCGTCAAAGACTCAAAGTAATAGCACTTCAATAGTTCTATTTATAAATATGAATTCGAGTTCACAGTCTGTTTGAGGAAATGATTCAACATAAATCACTATTCTGTTTCTTAAATAGATATATTTAATTTAACGATTACTCCCCTATCAATTAGGGTCATTAGGAAAATCTGATGGAAAATTTTTGAAGAGTCCAAAATATAGGGATTTTTTTTTTTAAAAAAAGAGGGTGAGGTATTATAACAACCCAGTTCCCTTTTCTACAACAATAAAATATCAAGTTTTGCATCAATTATTTTGTAAGCACATCTGTCACTTTGTTTAGTTTGTTGGCTTCTCTGCCCTAAGACCTGGCATATTATAGGACTGGCTAGCTATTCTAGAAGGATTTTGCAATAATCAACAGTGTGTTAATAAAAGTCATTGTATTTTTTCATTAAGTGTAAAACTATGTTCAACTCTGTTGATTTTAAATGGTGTATGGATCCTTTTTGAAGGCATTGTAGCTGCCAAATAGTATTATTCTATTTGCATTTAGGCGAATGGCGATCATCAAATTATTGAAATTGTAGTACTATTTGTTGTAATTTGAATTGAACCATGCAATTATGGTGGTTTGACTTGGCAAAGCCCTTTCTTTCCTAAAAATATTACTCCATCCGTTTAAAAAAATGATGAATCTTTACGGAGTATCAGGGTCAAATTGACTAATTTTCAACGAGAATTTGCACGTCGAATATTTAAACTTTTTTAAATAAAATTTACATATTTAGAAACTAAATGAAAAATATTATAAGTCACAAGTTAACAATTCAAAACAGTTAGAAAATATTTGTAACATATATGATCAAACATGACCCTTCAAATAGTAATATGTTTATCCTTTTTGAAACGGATGGAGTATACCAGTAGTAAATAGCAATTAACAAGAGAAGGCGGCCACACTGTCATAGTAAGCTGACCTTTTCTTCATCAATATTTTTTAATCATTTGGAACCAAATTACACTCTCTTTTAAATGAAGCTCTAGAAACATGTCTTAGAAAAATTCTCAAAGTGTCCAAACTTCTACACACTAGTGCTTAGACAATTCAATGCTTGTTTAAACAGACAAAAGAAAAAAAAGGATAGGTCAATTGGAAGATTGTTGAATTCTATGCAAATTGCTACTATGTGACCTAATCACCCACAAAACCAAAAAAGGGACCAAACTATAGTTGGTAAACTCTATTTTATTTCGTTTTCAACATTTCCCTCTTTGACTTTAGGTAGTACTACTAATTGCCTAGTCTGTCTTTGAAATTTTTAAAAAATGAATAGATAAACTTTAAATGGAAAGAAAATTTGAAATTAACGAGCTCTGTCACCCACATTTCTTAAATCACTTTGTGGTAGGTATTAATTCCATACAATTTAAATCCAGAATTGTTTGATTTTTCTATACTTTGCTAGATTCAAAGCAATGTATACTGTCTAACATTTAAATGTACTACCATTTTACTATTTTGATTGAGAATAATTACAACTAGTATTACTTTACAAATTGAAACAATGGAGTAAGCAACCATAAAGTCTAGGGAAAAAATGGACTGCTATGTTCTGAAAAATGATTAAATTCAACTAGGAAAATAAGAAAAATGGAGGAAAAATGTGTAATTACAATATACAATGTGCCAAGCATATTGGTGACTATGTGGATGAATCGGTGTTAGACCGAGAGAAAATAGGAGTAGCCAAACATGCTTGCAAGGCTCTTTCTATGTTATTTACAACTTCTGTCATTGTTGGACGATCTCTACCTTCTAACGTTGTACAATCAGCTGCAAGGTATCCTACATATGACACTGCTTCAATCTCAAAGGGTGTTGGTGGTGGAACTCTACGATCCAGCACTCTATGAATCTCATCCTGTACTATGTATGGCACAACAAAATCAACAACATTCCTAGGTACACCATTCTCATTCTTGTGTATTGCCCTGTACCCTGACAACAACTCTAGTAACACTACTCCGAAACTGTACACATCACTTTTTGTTGTCAGTTGTTGTAACCTGTAGTACTCGGGATCCATGTACCCGACTGTACCAGCAGCGCGCAAAGAAAGGTGTGTTTCGTCGTCTTGTGGCCCCATTAGGGATAGTCCAAAGTCGGATACCTTAGCGTTCCAAGTGGCATCGAGCAATATGTTGGACGATTTGATGTCACGATGGATGATAGCTGGGACCGCGTACTCGTGCAGGTACTCAATGCCACGGGCTGCATCCAGTGCCACTTTGATTCTGGCTGGCCATGACATTAGTGGTGAGTTTTCAAGCTTGTGGAGATGGTCATGGAGAGTGCCATTTTTCATGTACTCAAAGACCAAAACTCGTTCATTGCTATCTTCACAATATCCTAATAGCCTAACAAGGTTCTTGTGATTGAGGCGTGACAAAAACTCTAGTTCATTGAGGAAGGCATTGTCCTTGTCCTCTTGTCTATACTTTGTGCCACCAGCATAGGAAGATGAGGCTGAAGCTTCTGCCCTTTTTATGGCTACTTCACGCCCGTCTTCTAACTTAGCATGATAAACAGAACCAAAACTTCCAGTCCCAATTTTGTTCTCATCAGAGAAATTATTAGTCACTTGAAGTAACACTTGCAAGGAAAATTCTTCTAGATGACCACCATTTCCCATACTAATCAATTGACTAAGTCTTTTCTCCAAGACTGGTGGCTGAGCCTGAGCCTGAGCTTGAGCCCCTTGTTGTTGATTTTGAATTTGAGATGTCTGGCTGCCTTGCTGAGGCGGCGTCCCCTCCTGATCAAGGCGGCCCGAGTCATGTACTCTGCATCCTCTGATCTTGCAATACTTGAAAAACAAGATTACTAGGACACTCAATATCATTAGAGACCCAACACAACCTACCACTAAAAATGCCACATTTCTCCTACTCCACGGATCACCTCTGCCAGTCGTTTGAGATGGCGGTGGCGGTGGCATTGGCATTGGGGATAATGGTGGTGGTGAAGGACCTGACCCATTCACAATTGGTGGATTCTCACCAGTTTCTTGCCAAACACAATGTTCACATATCATTAGTCCTTGACCACAAAATGATTCATAGTTAGGTAAAGGTGCACAAGGACATGAAGTTGTACATGGACCTGGAACTACTGAACCATTAAACACTGCTGGATTTGAATTGAAGATGTCATTGCCCCAACAGAACAAGGAATAATTTGATGTCACAATGCCACAAAAAATGTCCTGTTTTGCTTCCAATGTTTCAAAAGATGTCTCACTTAAAACTGAAGGGAGACTAAAACCATTTTCTCCCCAACAAACCACTGTTCCATTAATCCTCAAACCACAACTCCTGTTATCACCTAAAGCAACTGATTTGAATTGGCCAACAGGCTTTTCTCCTACCATATTTCCCCAACAAGACAAGCTACCATTCTTGAAAACGGCACAAGCATGTCGAGAACCAGCTGAGATTTCACTAAAATTCCCTGAAGGAATAGCATCAATAACATTTCTATAACTTCCAAGACATTGGACTTGACCAAATGACAACAAACCACAAACAAAATCTTCTCCAACAGCAAGATTTGAAGTGATCAAGCTATCATTGTTCGATGAGTTGAACTCATGCCATTGCCAACACTGAAGCCTATTTGTTCCATTAACAATTCCACAAATATGGGAATTCCCTGAATCAAGATTTGTAAGCAATGAACCTATATATATCCTTTTGTATGACAAGTTAGTACCATTATTAGAAAACCTCCAACATACCATCATTGAAGTAGATGAAGAGTAAGTTGAAGTCAATCCACAAAGGAAACCATTTCCACCTACAATTCCAGTAAATGAAACTGTAGGATTTAAAGGGATTTGAATTCCCTGAGGAAAGCTAGTACAATTAAGGTAAGACTGTTGGGGAGATGATGAGGAGGGAATCAATGCACAAACCAATGTTTGGTTAGATGTTTTTGAAATGGCAATAGTGGAAAGTGAAGAAATGAATGGAAAACAAAGGAAAAAAGCTAAAGAAAAGAAAAGGGGAGTGTTTTTAGCAAGAATGGCCATAGAAATGATGTAATGAAAGATGCTTTCATGTTGTTTTTAGAGAATTAATTAAGAATATGAAAGATAGGTTTCTTAAAGATTTGTATGATGTTGTGAGGTTTGAAGTAAGCTTTAAGAGGAGGGATAATCAGTTAGGGAGGAACTGTTGAAGAATCAAAGTAAAGGAAAACGCGGCTTAGAAATGGCACATAGTGAGGACTAATGACCAAAGACCAATTCATTCATATGGGAAAATAGACAAAGGGCCCGCGTGTGTCATGGTAGTAATGAGTTTCACGTACTCATAATGGTAATAAAAAAATTTATGCAATTAAATTGTTTAATGATTATATAAGTGACTCCTTATCATAAACGTTAGTGTATCCTTGAAAAGATTACAAGTGAAGTATTTGATGTGTCGATTAAATTATCAATGATAATATAAAAATATTATCGTATTCTGTTCATACTTTACATAACTTTAAATTCGAATTTAAGTCATTTCTAACTAGATATGTAACTGCCTTCAAGGTTCTCACAGTTACATATTTGTCTAGTATATTACTAATATTACAAGAAACCAATAAAACAAATTAACATGGGAGATCTATAAAATAAATAAGAGATCTTTATAGGTCAATTTATCTATTTGTAAATGGGTACAAGCTAAGAAATCATTTCCACTCATTAGAGGGTCAAGTACAAAAAGATTCATTCAAAATGGGGATGGTAGTATGATAAATTCCCTCCCTAGATACATTATTACACTTTATCAAAATTCATTTGTTCCAAATTAGTTTACGCTTTAGAATTTCAAGATATCTTTCCAATTATGTCCATATTTAATAAATGAGTATTTATCAAAACAATTTTAATAGTCTGATATTGGAGATATGGCCAGCAGGGACAAAATAGTAAAATACATATCCTATTTATTGAATTCTTAATGGGCAGCTGAAGGCGTCAACTAATTTGGGACGAATGTAGTATTTTATAAGCTACACTTGTTATACCTTATCCATATTTTGGGAGAATATTCGTTACTCGGTTGGCTTCCCTGCAATCTGTGGGTTAATTTGATATAGCAAGCTCAATATGTAGCTACTTTTCTTCCTTAAGGTGTCGTTTGGTTTGAGGGCTAAAGGATTATAATCCCGGAATTAATTTCGGGGTTAGTTTATCCCATATTTGGTTGGAGGGATTAGATATATTGGGATAAACTTATCCCATATGGAAGGTGGGATAAATAATATCAAAGTTTAGTCCCGCTTTTAGTCCCATAATAAAATTTATTCCAAATTCATGGAATATTCCACTTTTAATACTCCTTCAAACCAAACAACCTCTAACAGTACTAACTTAAGTTTGAACAACATATGTTCCACAAGCTATTCTCTACTATTTGGCCTTGCTCCCCGCTATAATTGCTCTTATGCGGTCCTCAGATGTTGTTTGTTATATAGTTCCTCTTTGAATAATTAAGAATTGAGTTTTCTATGCATCGCCATAGAGTTTAATTTGTTGATGTTGCTGATGCTTTTTCGTAAACAATTAAGAAGATAGTGGAAGTGTAATGAGTGTGGGTTGAGGAGGGCTTACAACAACAACTACTTCAATATTATTTCAAAAGTGGAATACAGGAAGGTCGGGTGAGATGTACGTCGACCTTACTCCCACCAAAATAAAAAACTGTTTTGATAGACCCACGGCTTTTAGCCGAATATTTTTTAAAATATATTTGAAAAGAGAACAACAAAATGAAAATATCATAATAAAAAAAAATACTAACATAAAAATTAAAGATAATCAAGGTAAATAGAAAACACCAATAGCAATAAACTCGAAAACAAAAAGATAGAAATAGTATATATACAAATACTACTAATGCTAATATGACAGAAGCTCAACTACTATCTAACATTCTACCCTAATACTCGACCTCCACGCTTTCTTATCTAGGGTCATGTCCTCGATGATCTGGAGGTGGGACATGTCCTATCTAATCACCTCGTCCCAGTTCTTCTTTGGTCTACCTCTACCTCTCCATAGACCTAGCATTGCCAACATCTCTTCTCTCCTCACTGGAGCATCTGTGCTACTCTTCTTCACATGTCCAAACCATCACAGCCTCGTTTCTCGCATCTGGTCCACCACTAATGCCACTATCACCTTGTCATGAATGACCTAATTACTAATCTTATCCATTCTAGTATAACCACATTCATCTTAGCATTTTCATCTCTGCTACGCTTATCTTCTAAGTGCGTGCGTTTTTGTCTGTCCAACACAAATGAGGAGAGCTTATCCATATAATATTTATACCAAATTAAATAAATGAATGCAAGATATGCTCATATAAACTATTATTATTTAATTATAATTAAGTAATATGTATTAATTTTAATGTGATTGTAACAATTAGTAACGAATTGATTTAAGGTAAACATGATAATGTGGGAAAAATATTTTGCCAAGGAGCACGAGGAAGATGGTAGAAAAGTGAGAGTATGTAGGAGACTGAGGGAGTTTTTTTTTTTTCCCTCCTAAATGAGCCTTTTCTTTACTTAATTGTGTTTCACTTCTTTGTTATTTTCTTTTCTTTACTAACTTTGTGTTTTCTTTTCTTCTTTTTATAACTTCCATTTTCGAATGTGTCGGTGCGTCATGTGATGTTGACAAATGTCGTTGTGATTTTGCTGTCAAAACCGAATAATCTATATATATATTAAAAGGAAAGTCCTAGCCATTAATAATTAGCCAAGTGGCAATAAATTAAAATGACACATGGCAATTTTAAGACAAAAATTAGTTATTAGTTACTACATTTGAAATTTAGTTAATTTTAATTAAAATATTAACAAGTGGCACAACTCTATTAGTTGTTAGTTTTTAAGGTAGTTATGTCGGGATAAAATTAGTTTTCACATTTTAAATTGAATTTTAATTTTAATTTAAATAAAAATAAATCAGCAAGGTTTAAAAACTGTATCTTTACACTTAGCAATATTCAGAAAATCTCCAATCCTAATCCATGCGAAAAATGGTTTTGGAGCATGAATCAAAACTGCTCTTTTTAGGTAAATAAGTTATTTTTTAGTTATGTGTAGTTATTTTAGTTACTTTTGAAAATTTAAATTGAAATTTTAAGCAATTTGCTCCATGACTCTTAAGCATTCTCCTCCTAAAAATACTAAACGTGGTTTTGAAGTAGTGGTAGCCTATCTTAACTAAGACAGTAAGTTTTATTTTTAATTGAAAATAATAAAACTATTTTAGACTTGAATTGATTTAAATAGAATTTGAATTTAACAAAAACAAAATTAAAAAAACGAAAAATTGCTAACTGAAGATAGAATTTTAAAACCTGTAAATCACGTTCTCCCCAAAAGTAGGCCTTATCCTGGGTTCGTTTCTCTTAGATACGTGTATTTTAGTAACCTTTTGCCTTCTATATTACTCTGTATCTATCTGAATAAAATTTCACTTTTCCTCATTCTTTTTTTGCTTCATGAATTTGTTGCAGCCTTATGGAGTAATCCTCCTAAAGATTTTGTTATGTTGATTTAGATAAAATCAATTTCTACAATATCACAAGGCGACGACTAGGATATATACATTTAGGTCGCCTGTTAATAGGTATATCTTCTTCTTTCGTAGATATATACATTTGTACTGTTCATATCTGTATTTTTATATTATAAAGTTTGGGTCAACTTCTATATAAACCTTATATCAACTAGAAAAAGGATTGTGATATTAGGGAAGGAGGACCTTATCAAGAAATATGGAACAAGCAAAGCTGCTACAACTGATGCTATTAGCTTTACCAGGGAAGTTGGGTAAGTTACAGTCCAAGTTACAGTCCTCGATCTTTTATCGCCTTCCTATCTTCTTCGATACCCTTTGTTAACCAAGACAAATGTTTTGAAGGATAAAGTTAATCTGTTTATTTCCTCATTTTTTTCTCTATCTCTTGATGATTGAATGAATCTGGATATATTTTTATAGATCAATTTTGTGCTTTATATGTGTGTGCACTTTTTGTGTGAGTTTTGCAGATTTCGTCTACTACCTTTCTAGAGCGTACATATGTGGTCGTGACGAGGTAAGAGATCCAGTCTTCTATTTATATTGTTGGTATATAGTTAACAATATCTGCTTTATTATGGGTTTGTTCTCTTTCACTAATAATACCCAATATTTGAGGATCTTCTGACCAAAACAAACTAATTTTTCTTTGTGGATAGTCCAGGCTGAAATGCTTAGGATCATTGAAGTGTTGCACATCTGGATAAGAGAGAATATGCTCTATAAGTATATTTTCTTTAAGTCAAAGAGTTTATGCATGTTCTGCATTGATATAAATTATTTACATACTTATAAGATTGCCTTACTTTAACTCATGTTTTATAAACTGCTAATATAGAATTGTGCTCATTCGACTCTCATTAGTGGAACCTGCCATGAAGACATTATGATCTTTTTGCTTAGAGAACCACGGTTGCATATTCATGAAAGTTTAGAGGTAAGTTCTGGCAATATGACTTTTGTGATATAAATGTACTTGCAATTGGCTCTATTATCTATAGAACATGAGTTAAAGTATGTTAAAATAACAGTTATGGTAGTCTATAAAATATGAGTTGAAGTAATTCTCTGTTAGTAGTCTATTAAACATGAGAATAGAATAGAGATTTCTTTTTATCCTTTTGAGAATATTATGGTACCTTGATTACATCGTAAAGTTTCTATTGATCTTTAATGTCAAAAGAAAAATTCAAGAATGGGAGTTATTAAACCGTTGTAGACAAGAAATAGAAAAATAGATTTGATCTTAGTTTCTCTATGAATAATCAGGCAAGGTTGATTATGTTTACTTTTTTTATCACTTGGATTAGTCTATTTTCCGTGCGTTTTTATTGGAGCAGTAGTTGCTAAGCTTATAATGAAACAATACAAAGCAAGCTCTTACTTGATGTGATCAATTGAAAGATAAAATTTATGAATTGGTTATTGCTCATTTGTTTGTTTTCCTTTGATTTGAAATAAAACGGTATTGAATTTGACTTCAAGATAAAATATCTTCTCAAAGATAAACCTAAAGTTTTGACTCTAATCAAAATATTCATTACTAATCGAATTTCTAAACCTATACGTAGAATTGTAGATAAGATATGATAAATATTATGAGATATATATTTGGATGTACTTGAAAAACTCCACCAGTTCAATTCTTCTACTTTCTGCTTTTTTTTTTTGCTAAGTTATATGTATTGTGTTGCTTTCAAAATTTAATTTCCTCAATTATTTAACTCCAGGTGTTTCTACCGAGAGAAGAGCTTTTCATCCACTATGCTAAAAACATTCCTTTGATTGTTCTATGTGATAGTCATGAATCAATATTTGGTATATTTTTATCTTTCTTTGAATTTTTCCATAACTGCTTATGTCTTTCTATTTCAACAAGCTTCTTTGTTGATTTCTTTCAAATTTTTATATTAATGGTGGCTATCTTTTAATTAGGGACGTGATTCTAAATTAAACCTAATTTCTGATTTACATTATTTGTTTGTTGGAATATGTTTTTGTTACTAGGAGGAGAGAGCAGGAGGAAATTTCTGGATATGTTTAGTATTACATGGGCTACTTTATTATGGGAATAAAGCCGTAAATTGGAGGAGAAGGGCTAATGGAAATACAAGATACAATATACTTCAAGTACAAGAGTGGTTTAGCAAGATGCGCATGTGAAGAGAGTGCAACGATAGGCTATTATGAATCAGATGCAATTTTAGTGTACTCACTAGGTCTTTGCAAGCTTTTATTATCTGAAGAAACAGATAAACTAATTATTTCATCCCACAAGTTTTGTAATATTTATATGATTTGTTCCTACTCTATTTTTATTTTTATTTTTTTGGGGTCTTCTAATTATTAATATTGTTGGTTGATTTGCATTAATATTTTTGAAGTTCTCTTGGTCCATTGACATAGCAGATATGAGAATTAAGATGTTATGTGATATGAAAGATATTGACAAGGAAATTCTGAGAAGAGAATGGTCATGTACATGCTCTCTAGATTCAATCAATTATTTCAAATTAAAGCAACTCCTACACTGGAGGGGGAGGGGTAGATTATCATAGATGTTTAGAAGAATTAGATCAGCTTATTCTTTAATTGTAATCATGGTGAACTCTGTATTTTGTTTTTGTAGATAGAAATTACTTATCATATTGATTTTGTTCAATGTAAAGAAATCGAAATTAAAAGCTTCTGTTAACTAAATATTGAACAAATCTATTATCATGAGTTATCGCAGCTAAAAGAGAAGGAAATATTTTAGTAAGATTAAGAAAAGTTGGCCAAAAGTTTATTTAACTTATAAATTTTTGCAAGATCACAACTTCATATAATGAATTTGGTTTTATATTATCTGCTCACCACGTATTAGCTATGATTAATGTTCTATAATATAGCCGCGCATCGCGCGGGTACTATACTAGTTACTAATAAAAACAATTGTAATAATTAAAGAAAACCATGAATAATTGATTGAGTGCCGACTAAATCGTACTAACCAACTGATTAGTTTCTCTAATTTAGTTACAACTTACAAGTATGATATTGGAAAGGTTCAGTTTAGTAATTCAAAACCACCATAAAACTAATCTAATATATTCTATAATTCAAATGCAAATGCAGATATTTTAGTAGAGTGATTTATAAAATACGGAGTAATTATATATGATATCCCTCCCATTCTCTAGCCACATATAACCTCAGATAGTTACCACGTTTATATAATAAAACTTGTTAAAGAAAAGAAAAAAGCATATAGGGAAAATTGCTAGGTTTAAGAAAGTTGAAGGGTTTACTTGTTCCAGGAAATAGTTGAGGGGATAACAATGATAAAATAATTAAACAGCTGCATTTTCTCTCTAAATGTTAGTAATAATAAACGGAAAAGGGTCATATTTACCCTTGTACTATTTAAAATTAGTTAAGGGTAACCTCCGTTATACTTTTCTTTAGTTTCTGCCCTCGCCGTTAGTAAAACTGATATATTTGCCCTTATTTTTAACAGAGCTGCTGGGCCACCTTTCCCCCACTCTACCCTACCCCACGTGGCATCCATCTAAACCCCATTCCTTTTAACCAACCCCCATTTAATTATCCTATTTATCCAACCTATTTTTTCACAATTTTAATTATAAAAAATATCAAGTGGGCCCAATTAATCTTCATTGACTTTTTAATTATGTTTCTATTAATCTTCTTTGTTCATTTTCAATGTTGCCTCCATTTGTCCACCATAAATCAGCACAAAACCACCATAGCTTTTATCTCCCCCATTTGAAATAAACTAATCCTATCCGACCCGTTGCCAAATTTTCTATTTCTATATTTCCGTCTTCAATTTTCTTTTCTGATCTTTTTTCATCTGCAAGATTTTCTTCCTACTTTGAATAAAAACACAATCCTCTTGATTAAAAAAGAGGTAATCTGTATTTTCTACCTGATATATATATATATATATTAACAATAGTACAACAAAATGACATTAATTGACAATCCCAAAACTATTTTCTGAAGCATTATTTTCCCTCTTAATACAACAAATTTACTGCACTACAAAAAACTGGCCATGGAAATTACATAAAGGATGGAGCAGACAATTAAATTAAGCATGTCTATATAAGAAAAATTTCTACCAAGAGAAAGAACAAAATTTTTTGCAGTTCACACACATTCTTCCAAGACTTGACAGATCAAAATTCCTTGCACAATTTTTACCTAAAGAAATATCATAATGAATAAAAGTAAAGAGAACAACTAGACTTCCTCAAGAAAAATCATCAAACAAAAGCCAAGACTTGGGGGAAAAACAACTCAGCACCCTCGTCATTTTCTCTTCGTCTTAATCTTTTATCACTTCTTCATTAGAGATGATCTGATAGTGTTTTGTGGTAGTTGAAAAGCCAACGTCGAAGGATAGCGGAGGTGGCAGCGTCAAAATGGTGGAGGGATGTAAATAACTGGATGTGGTGGCTCTGGATTTAGTATAAACTACAAATCTTTTATGGGTCAATTTTTCTTGAATGTTTTTATGTTTTGAATGGAAATTGGAGAAAAATAACATAAGGGTTCGGATAAAAAAAAGAAACAAAACCCGTTTGATAAAAAAAAATTGGGGGAGAATGGTGGGTTGGGTGGCGGGTCTGGTAAAAAGAAAGAGAGTATGAATGAATTGGGTTCACTTGATATTTTTTATAATTAAAATTGTGAAAAAATAGGTTGGATAAATAGGATAATTAAATGGGGGTTGGTTAAAAGGAATGGGGTTTAGATGGATGCCACGTGGGGTAGGGTAGAGTAGAGTGGGGGAAAGGTAGCCCAGCAGCTCTATTAAAAATAAGGGTAAATATATCAGTTTTACTAACGGCGAGGGCAGAAACTAAAGAAAAGTATAACGGAGGTTATCCCTAACTAATTTTAAATAGTACAAGGGTAAATATGACCCTTTTCCGAATAATAAATCCCAAAGTATGCTGCATTTGAAATTATACAAAAGGAAAGCTTTAAAATATTTGCAGAGCAGTTCCTTTAAAAAAAAAAAATTCCTTAATACATTTAGAGCTAGTTTGTAGCTGAAACAACTTTTAGTGAACTAGGCCTGGAATACTTTGTTGGTATTGACACCTATTTTGGCTAATAGAGAATTTTCACATATTGGCTCCTTAAGTTAGTAACCAGAGTTTGATTTCAAGAACTTTTTCTATTTAAAATAACAATTTCAAGTTTCAACCATCGTATAGGAAGTTAGTTTACTTTTTAGTTATCACCTGTAAATAAAATATTAAATAATGAGTAAATGAAGCATTAGGTGACCTAAGCTGTTCGAAGTGAGAGATGACCAACAAATTAAATATCCTACCTAATACGTCATAGATGAAACCCAAACTTTCCCTTTTCATGTTTTGATGTCTTTTTGTTCTCTATTTTTATGTAGATGGTCCTCATTTGATAGTTTAAGTTCATCAATAGAGGCATAGGCCTATGGTCATCTGCACAATCAACAAATTAGAGTAACCTAATTAAAATTGAAAGTTGGATAAACTTTTTTTTTTTTGGTTATTAATCTTCTTTTGCTAGAGATCTACAAAACGTGGGAGAAAGACTATGATCACCTTCTGTTATTTTATTTCTAATGTCGTGCCATACAACATTACTACTCCTATTAAATTAAACAATATTGTGGGTGTTGTATATATGATATTTTGATGATGATAAATTAAATATACTTGTTAATACTTTAGCTATAGATTTTGAAAGTTACTGTAAATAAAATAGTAAGCTTGAGCTGTGTTCCAAGGATATTTGTGAGCTATTTTTATGTTGTGGGATAAGTCTTATTGATAGGTTGAGATAATACTTAAAGTAGCTGATCTTGATGGTGTCGTATATCTCGTATAAGACTGATAAGACTAAGTTGATTTGAAAAGGAATTGAATTATCTGTTAGTTCAGGAGTTGGCCATAAAGAAATTTGAGTTGGAATAGGATTGTAGGAAATCTTTTGTTTTGATAAGGAAAGGATTAATCTATGAGCTGTATATTTTTATCTTTAACTTTGTTGGACTGTATGTTCTATTGTCAGGTATATTCTTCTATAAATACAGTTTCATACAGGTTGAAAAAAAGCGTCCAAACACTTCAGCACAAAAGAGAAATTGAGCGGAGAAGAGAGAAAAGTTCTGAAGCAGTTAGAACGGGCGTTGGAACAGTCTGGACAAGTGTTTCATCAAGTCATTTAAAATAGTTTGAGTCTAGTTCTTAGTTCATGTATCAGGCACTAAAGTGTAATCTCGTTCAGCTTATAAGAAGCACTTTTTGAGGTTGTAATCTAGATTTAAAATTTCATTGGGTAAATAGCTTAGAGTTAAGTTCTTTGTGTTCCAAACTAGGGTAGTTTGGAAGGGTAGCAACATTCTAGGATTGTTGTGTAAGGGCTTAGAGTTAGGTCCTTGGGGTTACCTTTGTAATCCAGTTTTAGCTCGTGAGTTTAGTGGATTGGTTGAAATTCCCACAGGGGTGTGGGTCGTGGTTTTTTACACATTTGAGTCAGGGTGTTTTCCATGTTAAAATCGCGTGTGCATTATCTATTTTTGCTCTTTAATTGCTTTGTTAAATTGCAGTTGGAACCCCCGTAGGAACCGTTTCAAGTAAGCTGTTCCAATAAGTCAAGAAACTTAGTTTAAAGTTTAAAAAGAGGCAAAATCGTTATCGACCCAATTCACCCCCTCTTGTGTCGAGTGTACTCTAAACTAACAATTGGTATCAGTGCGGCTGTCCTTATCTAGGCTAACACCTTTGAGAGATCCTTAAAATGAGTGCACAAATAGGAGTACTAGAGGGTCAATCTATTGTGAGGCCTCCATTGTTTAATGGTCAACACTATAGCTTGTGGAAAAATCGTACGGAGATCTATTTGAAAGCTGAAGATTATCAACTTTGGCAAATCACCATGAGAGGTCCATTGATTCCCATGAAAGCAGGCGCTAATGGTGCAAAGGTCCCGAAAATAGAAGATGAATTCACAGTTGAGGACTTCAAGATGATGGAGAAAAATGCTAAGGCGATCAAAATACTTTATTTTGGTCTCGGATCTGATGAATATAATAGAATCTCCGGTTGCACATCCGCCAAAGAAATTTGGAACTCTATGTAGCTAGCTCATGAAGGTACAGACCAGGTAAAACAGTCCAGAATTAAAATTTTAATGAGAAAATATGATTTTTTTTATGGATGAACAAGAACCAAAAGGACAAGTTTACTAGGTTTACTCATATTACTAATGAGCTTAAATCTCTTGGAAAAGAATTTTCTTCTGAAGATTGTGTCAGGAAAATATTGAGGATATTGCCTTCCTCGTGGGAGCCCAAAGTTACGGCTATTCAAGAAGCCAGACAGATGGACAAGATGGCTATGAACGAGCTGATAGGCAATCTTCAAACATATGAACTCAGAAAAAATTCTCAGGCTAAGGAGGAACTAAAGAATGAGCGGAGCTTAGTCTTGAAAGCTACAAAAAATGATGATTCCGATTTGGATGAAGAAGACTTTACAAAGCTTGCTCGCATATTCAAAAAGTTACTCAAGAAGGGAAACAACCTGAATAAAGGAAACTCCAGCAAGTTTAAGTCTACTGAAAAGACTCATTTTGATGGTTGCTATAAGTGCGGAAAGCTTGATCATATGATCAAAGACTGCCCACAAAAGCAGTTGGAACGGAGGATGGAACATTCCACTGACCGTTCCAAGAAGCAGCAGAAATCAGCTTCCAAAGCTCTTAGAAAGGCCATGATTGCCGCTTGGGGAGACACTTCTGATGAGGAATCAGAATATAAGGATTAAAGAGATGATCTTGCTTTAATGGCCAAGAGTGATTCTGAATCAGATGATGAATTCTCAGAGGTAAGTCTCACTCAACTTAAAGAGCCAATTCATACTTTATCAAAAAGTAAAGTAGTTGATTTCTTGCTTTCTTTAATGGATTAATATTAAAATGTGAGTGCCGAGAGAAATGAGTTAGCTACTGTCGTGTCAAGTTTGAAGTCTGATTGCCAATGTTTGCAAAGAAATAAAATCGAATTTGAAAAGGCTAATAAGGTGCTCAAAGAAGAAATTTGTAAATTGGATGGAAAAGTTTCATCTCTGCATGAAGAAATTCATGAACTTAAGGAATCTAAATCACTGAGCAAGGATCAGTTTAATATTGATCAAATAAGTCTTGAATTTGATCTAACTACTTTGAAAGGAGAGTTAAGTCAAGAAACTGAAAAGAATAAAGAGCTTCAAGAAAATTTGAAAAATGTGAGCAATGAACTTGCTATGATAAAAAAGTGGAACAAGTCCATGAAGCTTTAAATTGGCTAACTGAACATCAAAGTAGGAGTCATAGTGGTCTGGGTTACAAAAGTGATCAGGTTAAATGTGATATCAATAGAAAAAATGTTAATTTGCCTGAATATCGCTTATGTACTCATTGTGGACTCACTGGTCACTACAAGTATGAAAGTTTAGCCAGAATCAAAGCTCTTGAAAAAATTGAAAATATTGTTAGATGGGTTAGAAAAGATATGATGTTTCCTGTTTTTCAAGGAAAAGGACCAAAAAAGGTTTGGGTTCCTAAGTCTAACACTTAGTATAGTTTTGCAGGCTAAGTTGAGAGGGAGCAACCAATTATATTACTTGGTTAGTGGTTGCTTGAAGCTAATTATTGGAGTAAAATCAAGTTCCTCTCACTGACAACCTTCAATGAAGGGAGTGTGGCGCTTGGCGAAGATTAAAAAAAAAGGTAAATAATTTATATAGGTGAGAAAGGCAAGTCACTGTCCCTACTCTTTTTCGGTTGATCAATAGAGCACAAGAGGTATGTCATTCTTTCTAGCTCTTGTTTAGTGTTTAAAAAAATGGTTATATTTTTTCCAAGGCACTAAGTCGAGAACACTTAGAGAAAAATATATTGAACTTGGAATGATAAAAATTACTTGAGTGCTTAGGACATTGATTTTTCCCTCGATGATTGGTTATGAAATGCTATTCTTGAATTTCTACCAGTTTAAAGTGTCTTCAAATGGCAAGATTTTATCATACTCAGCTTTTGTACTGTGAAAAATATACTCACATATCATGAGATTTAATTTCTCGCTGATGTCTATTGATATTGCCCTTACTTTCCTACATTGAAGAACATACAGCGAGCATGAAACATGTGATGGAACAAGTCAAGGTATACTTCTCAAAATTTTAAAGCTTTTATATAACTCTGTTCAATTTTGTTTCAAATTATTGTTTAGCAAAAGAGCCAAACCCAAATCCCATGCGACTTTTCTCAACCAAATTCCCTTAAACCCATCATCTTCCCTCCATCAACTCTCATTAAAACCCTTCTACTTCCAGCGTGAAAACAAGAGGCAAAGCTACCTCTCTTGGCAGAGTCAGACCCACACCAAAGAAACCACTATACAAAAACTCAAAAAATATTGTTGTGTTAGATTTGGACAGCGCCTGAAGAAAGAAATTGAGGAGGAGGACTCAATTGAAAACAAGACAGACAGTTCAGAAGATTTTGATGAGATTGGGGATGATACCAAGGCTTTGATTGAGGGGGAAATTTTTCTTTAAGCGTAGATGGCACACAAATTTTTGGGCACATATCTGCGAAAGAGGTAAATCATTTCACTCGTACTGTTGCATGTACTTCGGTCAATGAGATGGTACCCGAGAAATTGCGTGAGTAAAGGGATATGAGAGTAAGGGGAAGGCCGTGAAGCAATTGAAAATTATAAAAATAGTGAAAGGTTGATGTCTGTTGAAGAAGAAAGTGAGAATGAAAACTTATCTAATGTTGAAAGGGAAGAATATAATGAGTTGTGATGATGATACATTGTTGATTGAGCTAAACAACTCGAAGAAAAAAATTAATTCCTCTGATTTCCCCTACCTTATGGTTTTTCACCTTACCAAGTTTTTGAATATTTTGAGGTCCCCAATTTGTATTTTCTCTCTGCTGGACATACTGGTAAATTGTTCATTGGTTATATGCCTTTTGGTGGAAAGAAAGGCAATAAAAGATCCTATCTTGTTTAACCTAGCAGTAGTCGAGCAAGTGGTGGTGAGATCGCAGTCTTAAAAAGGGAAATTGAATGACAAATTTGAAGAAGAAAAGGTATATAGCAGGCCAAGAGATGTCAAGACCTTATCACCATGGTTCAAAGAGTTCCCCAAAAGTCTACCCATCCTTTCCAGTCGTGAACCTATTTTACCTTTTGTTAGAATTCTGAAATTTTATTGAACAGTTGTTATGCATTATGCTTTTTTACTTTTGGGAAAGACAAGTACTTGGTTCTCTGTTAGTTATTACTTTTGTTGAAATGCTTGTTAACTATTGCAATCTTTTTAGGATGGCCAATATAAATAGATTGATACTTGAGAAAATTGTCTTGTGTTATATGTGTTTGCGCCCAAGTGGTAGTGAGTTAGATAAAGTAAAATTTTAGATGCTTGTACTGATGTAATGTCTCAGGTTGGTGCTTTTCGATGATGCCAAAAGGGGGAAGAAATATGTGCTTGAGTTCTTGAGTTAAGTTTTTTAATTTTCTAAGTTCCTTCTTATTTTCTTTAAAAGTTTCTCTTGCTTAAGTGTGTTGTTGGTATTTTGGTGCTGCTATAGTCATGGTTTAAAATTGCTCCTCTTCTTTTGAACTGAATTATAAAATTGCTATGGTTGTCAAAATGAGAACAAACACATTTAATTTGTCATCATCAAAAAAGGGGAATTTGTTGTGTATATGATGTTTTGATGATGATAAATCAAATATACTTGTTAATACTTTAGCTATAGGTTTTGAAAGTTACTGTAAATAAAATAGTAAGCTTGAGTTGTGTTCTAAGGATATTTGTGAGCTATTTTTATATTGTGGGATAAGTCTTATTAATGGGTTGAGATAATACTTAAAGTAACTGATCTTGATGGTGTCGTATATCTCGTATAAGACTGATAAGGCTAAGTTGATTTGAAAAGAAATTGAGTTATATGTTAGTTCAGGAGTTGGCCATAAAGAAATTTGAGTTGGAATAGGATTGTAGGAAATCTTTTATTTTGATAAGGAAGGGATTAATCTATGAGCTGTATATTTTTATCCTTAACTTTGTTGGACTGTATATTCTATTGTCAGGTATATTCTTCTATAAATACAGTTTCTTACAGGTTGAAAAAAAGCGTCAAACTTCAGCACAAAAGAGAAATTGAGCGGACAAGAGAGAAAAGTTCTGAAGCAGTTAGAACGGGTGTTGGAACAGTCTGGACAAGTGTTTCATCAAGTCATTTAAAATAGTTTGAGTCCAGTTCTTAGTTCATGTATTAGGCACTAAAGTGTAATCTCGTTCAGCTTATAAGAAGCACTTTTTGAGGTTGTAATCTAGAGTTAAAATCCCATTGGGTAAAGAACTTAGAGTTAATTCTTTGTGTTCCAAACTAGGGTAGTTTTGAAGGGTAGCAACATTCTAGGATTGTTGTGTAAGGGCTTAGAGTAAGGTCCTTGGGGTTACCTTTGTAATCCGATTTTAGCTCGTGAGTTTAGTGGATTGGTTGAAATTCCCACAGGGGTGTGGGTCGTGGTTTTTTACACCTTTGAGCCATGGTATTTTCCTCGTTAAAATCGCGTGTGCATTATCTATTTTTGCTCTTTAATTGCTTTGTTAAATTGCAGTTGGAACACCCATAGGAACTGTTTCAAGTAAGCTGTTCCAACAAGTCAAGAAACTTAGTTTAAAGTTTAAAAAGAGGCAAAATCGTTATCAACCAAGTTCACCCCTTTCTTGTGTCGAGTGTACTCTAAACTAATCGTGGGAGAAAATACTAAATAACGGGTTAAGATAAACTTCAATATTAATCCTCAATGGAGTACAATTTATTGCATATGGAACGTTAATTCGGTACATCATATCTTTTTGTTGAGTATCTTGATCCATCTCAAAACAAAGAAAGTTTTGGTAAGGAAAGGTTTCAAATCACGTATTTATGTTGCATTTGGAAATTTGTATCACTATGAAAATAAAATTTCTGCTTACATCACACGGGTGCAGGTTTAAATGTTCCTGGTCCGAGGACAAATCCAATACAAGACTTGGTCTCGGAGACTGATTCACAAGTGAAAGTTCCTTAATGTTGGGGATTCACCGTGTAATTCTTTAAACTCATGCCCCTTTCAGTTTAGAGTTTAGTAAAAAAAGGTAACAAGTGAGTACGAGGATTTAAATATTTAATCTAGATAGTGTTCAAATATACATTTCTTAAAGTTTATAGCTAATGTAAGGTGAAGAAGTATATGAAAGTATTATAGGAGTACATCTTAATATTACATTGAAGAAAACAAAATTATTTAAAGTTCGTTGATAAAGAAAAAAATATCTTTATTTTTTTCGTTGTACTCTAAAATAATAACTCCGCATGAAACTGAGTTCATGTTTTACTAAACTGCAATTACTGCTTGGCTAAGCGCAAACATCACCATTTAAGTAGCATGATGAAAAGCCAAATAGAAGAACCTGATTGGTCAGAGGAAACAAGTCAAATGGTCCATTTTCGAACAATTGGTGGAAGTTTATAAAATGAATTCAAACAAGTCAAGATTTTACCAAAATCGACTGACAACATCAAATCTTGTATAATTCATTTTAATAACATCACGTTACGTGCCATTCTTCTCATTTGCACTTCTTTAATTTGGAGATCATCTCCCAATTATTTTTGGTCTTATCACCTTTTTTTTTTCTTTTTAGTTACGTTGGGGAAAAGGGAGAAATGCAAGAAAAAAATGCATTAATCTCACTCTTCTTTTGATTATACATAATACAAATATACAATAGGTATAAGAAGTGATTTAGTTTGTGAGTGCAGTTGAGTAAGAGATATTGTACTCGATAAATTATTTGAGAATCTAGACGATAGCAAATATATGTCAAGTGATTGATAATTATTTTATCCTCCGAAATTTGTTTTGAATGTCGAATTCTCCGAAATATTCGAATAATAGATGCTAATTAATATGTTACTAGCTACTGCAAGATACCCTACCATGTTATGTGAACTATAATCAACATTACTAGTTTAACTGTTTAAGGTCTATTTCTAGAGGCGAAGGTAGAAGTCCAGCTATTTTGTTTAAAATTATTATTGTATTACAAGATTTACATCCAAATATTAAATTTAAAACATCATTTATTATCACTTGAAGCTTTCGTTCTAATATGTACAAAACATATACAGTTAAATTCCAGCTTCACATTTATAAGAGTTTTGATCTCTGATTTTATTGATGAATGATGAGTATCAAAATTTTCAAAAATATTTAGTGGTCCATGCAGGGTGAAATTAAATCTCTATGCTATATATATATATATATATATATATATATATATATATATATATATATATATATATATATATATATATATATATATATATATATATATATATACATATATATATACTGTACTACTATTCCACTAACTCCACATTTATTAGTATCCTTTTAAACTTAATTAATATTGGATTTCTAATAGGCAAACAATAAGCATAGATAGATTTGTTATCTAAGATAAATGTCATACTAGTTGGCATGCTATTTTTATATATGGGTTGTTGAACATGCATGTTTAACAAGTAAATACTAGGTGGTTATGTGGGAAAAGAGAGTGTATCATTCTGACCTCTAAAACCGACATTCACCAAACAAGTTAATGCAAATATCCAAATCTGTTAGCAGCCTGCAGCCTACCTAGGTATGGGGTAGTATTGTACTAACTCCACCAAAAAAAGAAGGTGGTGGGGGAGCCGTAGAGAGTGAGAGAATGATCTTTTACACATATGAATGCATGCAGTTATCACAATTACTAGGAAAACTGATTTTTCATATACTAGCTTTGGAACTACCAGATGTATGTAAATTGAATCCTCTTTGTTGGTAATTACAATGTGCAAATAAGGGGTTGAAAACACTAAACAAAAAAAAAATCGTACACACTATTGAATTCTCTTCCTATAAAAGAAGGTTTTAGCATATATATAGTAGCAAAAGGAGGTCATAAGATATTTTTAAATTATAGGTTCGGATCATATCATAATTTTTTTTTTATATAAACTTCTAGCTCCGCCGATTGCTTCCATCCTTAATCGGAAGTTTCAGATTCAAGTTAAAAAAAAAAAATATTCTTGATAGAAAACACTTAATGATCTATCTGATACAAATCCCCACTAATCTGTACACTAAATTTCAAGTGTCTGATAGTCACTTTGTGGACTTTATTACTCAGTATAAGGATATTTTAAAAAATTTATAAAACATGACATTTATAAAAATAAATCTCTATCGTGTGGCTTCTGCGGAAAATTTTGATCAGTAGTCATTTTTGGACGCGCTCCTTGGGGACTATCTACCGTTTTAAAATTCATTGAAGAATAGCCAAAAATTCGCGCGCACTTTTAAGCTCTATTAGCATTGGAAAAACACCCCAGACTAGTCCCATAACAAAATATTGGGAGCTTAAGTATTTTGTTATGGGACTGAAGAAGTCCCATAACAAAATAATTCCATAACAAAATGATGGGACCTTGAACTAACATGTTCAAAGGTCCCATTACTTTGTTATGAGACTTTATCCCATAACAAAATAATGGGATTTATTCTCATAAAAAAGGTCTCATCAAAGGGATAAATCCCATTATTTTGTTATGGGACTTTATATATAAAGCTTCAGTCCCATAACAAAATGCTGAGGCTTTAAACAAGTTTTGTTCACAGCCCCAGCATTTTGTTATGGGACTGAATCTTTATACAAAGTCACATAACAAAATGCTGGGGCCTTGTTCAAGGCCCCAGTATTTTATACTGGGGGTTAGTTTACTGAAGCTTCCCAGTATAAATACTGGGATTTGTCCGGAGGTGGCTATTTCTCAGCAAATTTATTTTTGACGGCTACAAATCAATTAGCGCGCGCCAAACAGGCCCTTACACGAAATTTTGACGGCTTCTGCTGCGTGGCTGCTACGGCGGCTACCAGAGCTGATGTCGCCGATCTGCTTCTCCTCCTCCTTCTTTATAAAGTTTTTTGTCTTGTATTTGTATATATGTGTATATATATGTATAGATTTGTATTTTCGTGTGTGTATGTCTTGGTGCATAAATACATTTTATGTCTTTAAAATTTGTATTTGTATTTTTTTGTATATCCGTTGTATGTTTGTTTATGTGTGTTTCAAGTGCGTGTATATATATATATATATATATATATATATATATATATATATATATATATATATATATATATATATATATATATATATATATATGTTTTATACATCTACTTTGTAATTCTCCATGAATCCTCCTATTATCTGGTATGTGAGTTGTATATAAGTGTATATTTATATATTTTAGTTTTATACATGTTTATATATATTTTTAAGATCAAATCCACTTTTTTCAAGCACGAAAGTGTATTTTCGGTATGTTTGTGTATCTTTAATTTTCTTAGATTTAAAAATAAAAATCGGCTGTCGATGATGACTAGCAGCTGGAGGACTGCATCGGTGGGAATATAAAACACTAATTTGTATGGTTTATTGAAATTGTATAGCATTTTCACTGAATTCTTCTTCACAAATCTGAAGTCACTATCAATCTTCGGTGTTCTTCACCATCGCTCTTTAATTTTCTTTTCTTTTCCAAATTCACCAAACTATTTAACCAAATTAATTTATAAGCTTTGAGACATAAGTCCTCAGGTGATTAATTAACTTCTATTATAAAGTACTCCTATTAAAAAGCGATTGCAGTGCATTAATTTGTAAAGTCTTTGCTTTCTGTATCTCTAATTGAGATTCTTTATCAACGGCGACGGCGATTCATATTCGCAATCGAACCATAATCTTTGGAGCTTGATTATATTCTTAGACTTCCTACACACCCTTCTCGTAAGCTTGGATCTAGTGAATATCACATCTATGTACAATAAATGATTTTTTATCAGTATAGAATGGAGAAGTTGTAAGATTGTTCTATGGGGGAAAAGTATCAGTGTTATAATCTATGCACCTCCTAAAGACACTAGAAGGGGGTTCAATAGTGTCTATCAATTTTCGTTTCAAGAACCTGGTTCTTCTGAATGTATAATCCAGTTCTTACCTTTGCAATTATACTGTTTCAACCACTGCAACACACCACAGCTACACACAGAAAACACAAGGATTTTACGTGGAAAACTCCTTGCTCAAGGGAGAAAAACCACGACCCACACTCTGGAATTTTAGAACTGAATCCACTAACACAATGAGCAAGTTTCTGATTACAAACTCTGTAACCAAGAGGCTACACTCTAGACCCTAATCACTACTCAAAGCTAAACTCTAGCTTTTCAAGTAATTACACACGAGTTCACCTAATACATATGCTTCTACAATATGCCAATAGGTCAAAACCATGAACGCTCAAACTAAGACAACTTACAACTCAATGAACCTAGATAGAATATCTAGACTCAATACACTACAAGCACGCAAGTTGTCTTCTTCAGTTTACTCACGTAGAAAGATGCTAGATTGCCTTTGTATGCTCTCAACTCTTTGTTTGTGAATAACTGCTTTACGGCTGTATCAAATACTTGTATTTATACGGGTCTTGAAACCCTAGTTGAGTCCTACAAGGAATCCTTGTAATTATGGTAAGACATGATTCCTAGTAACTCTTTTCCTTGTTGAAGTCCAACTCCTTTTCACACTTCAAAGGCACAGCCCGGGCACCGCCTCTTTTAGTCTGACTAGGATACATATTCATTCACGCACCACTAAACCTAGTTCCACAGGGATTTGCAACCCGCAACTCTTTTCGATCAATCGTGCCCTTCATTAAAAGGACTAGGTTCTTCGTGAAGACCTCTGAGTCCTTTACGTTTGTCATTCTTCAAAACCAGCACTCAACAAATTCCCCATTTTTGATGATAACAAACAAATGTTGCCCAAGAACCTGAATAGACAAAAACCCAAAAGCACAGAAACAAAAGTAGCAAGTTCAAGAAAAATAAAACAGATGAACTAGGTCACAAACACCCCCAATATTTCCTTCTTCCCCTTTTTGGCATCATCGAAAAGATTCAAATACCTGCATGAATCTGTCAGTACTATCCAGTCTAAAGCACAAGGCAACAAGTCAGTTATAAGAACACACAGAAGCAGAAATAAGGGCCCAATCAAGAACTAAATACTTAAAAAAGGAACTAGTCACAGACATAAGAAGAATTAAAACCATTATCCAGGGTGTGATATCAACACAACCCCATCAATTAGTATACAACTGAAAAATAAATTGTTTGAAACAACCAACACATGTGCAGGGGAGAATTGGAAGGGATTGACAACATGCAGGGAGAGGGATAGGAGGACAGGACATGAGGACTCAAAGCTGAAGGTTGAAGTGTTTGACAAGTGCCTCAAGTTTCTTCGTATTCTTGGCCCTTTCCATCACTAGCTCGGCCTCATACTTGTGGCAGTCTATCTTCAAACGATCAATTTCTTGATCCTTCAACTTCAGCTGTCTGTGGAGCTCTTCATTTTCTGTATTCACCTCAAGGACATGAGTCTCCAGCTCCTTCACAGCATCAATAGCCTCCTCAGGTCCATAGTCCTCACTTTCCGCAGCTAGCTCTTGCTTGGCCTGCATTGGTTTCTTAGAAGCTCTGCTCTCCTTGAAGAAGTCACAATTTTTAAGCACATTGTGCCCAAACATTTGATGAATGGTCGGCTTTTTTCCAGCTTCCAGGGGAACCCCAAAATGTTCAAGTACCTGCTGGAGGATGTAGGAATGCACAAGAGAATGTGGCTTCTGATCTGTGTCTGCAATCCTCTTGATATGTCTAATGATTAGCCCAGGTAAATTGATTTTTACCCCCTATCCAGCAAGTCCATGTATGTCAGGTCCAAAGCACTAGCTTCACTGTTCCTCTCTCCTCTAGGCAGAAGGAACCTGTGCACAAGCTCAAACAGCAACTGGTGTGCAGGTTCCATCTCCTTCTTATCTACATTCCTCTCCTTCCTTAGCTTGGGTTTTCCTGAAAACTTCTTGACTACATCCAGAGGAGTCAATCCATCAGTCCTCTTGGGCCATTTCAATTTTATATACCTGCAATAACCTTCAGCAGGTATGTCAAGAATCACTCCAAGCTCAAGTCTCTCAAACTCTATCTCAATTCCCTTCACTGTGGTGAACACTCTCCTGGCATTAACTCATAGAACTCTCTGATCTCATCAACAAACAACCTTTTCTCTTTGTTGGCAAATAAACCAAGCCATCTTTGGTTACCAATCATCCTCAGCAGTGGCTTCACGTGAAATTCCTTCTCGTCATGCAAGATGCTGCCAGGCAACACCTGATACTTTGAAAAGAAGGCCACCCTGTCAACTTCTTCCTCACTGCCTCTCCTTCTCTTCCTATTCTCAGCTTCACTATCTGTTTCATAATCACTTGGCTCAACATAACTTCCAGCCTCATCACTCTCTTCTAGTACTTCCTCAGCTTTTTTTTCTTCTTCCCTTTTCTTTGCCTCTCTGTCTCTCACATTTGTCACTGTTCTTTCCAGCTTTCCTACCTTCTCCAGTTGTTGCTTCAAGGCAGACCTAGTGCCAACTCTCCTGGAAATAGGCTCATCAACAGTCTTGTCACCACTATCTCCACTTGATTCATCAACCAGTTTAGTTTTCAACACTGGCTTTCCCCCTTTCACCAGTCTCCTCCTTTTTTCCGGCTCTACTCTGTTTTCCTTGACAAATACAACCTCTTCTTCTTCTTCTTCCTCACATGCCAGTCTCTCATCCTCCTCACCAAACTTTCTTTTCCTCTTTGATTCTTCTGCTTTCTTAGTAACGTCTTTATTTTCAGCTTTCTCTAACACAATCCCTTCATTCTCTTCTTCTTCAGAATCTGTCTAGTTTAGGTCTGCATCATCAGCCTCAGTAGGATCTGGGCAAGAGACTGGCTCTTAACACAAATTCTTTGAAGCTTCAGCAAGACCAGATCCTCCAACTACTGGACCTTTTGGAACAGATCCTTCCTCATTATTCTCAGTACCCCCAATATTTGTACAAGGTTCCATTTCACTTTCTCTAAGGGACTCAACAAGATCATGTTCCCTTAGTTGTTTTTTCACTCTTTCTGCTATACCCAACCCTACACCTGTCTTTTCAACCAAAGGCACATGTAAGTTTTCCCTAAGTTCATCCTGTCCACACTTTTGCTCTGTTTCACCTGGGTTCCCCCTATCTGTTCTGTCATCATGCTCTATAACTCTTATAATTTTATCTAGTCCTGTTACTAGGGTTTCAGTGTCCATCGTACCAGGGCTTTTTGTTTCTACTAAACCAACAGGAGTAGATGTTATAGGATTATGGATTACCTCAGAAGGTGATTCCGATGAACTTTGTGCAATGGGCGTAGTAGGCACGGCTTTTGACCTCATCTTCTTGACCAATTTCTTGTCGCCCTTTTGGAGAAATTTTGTTCTGGCCCTAGCGATTCTTTGTGCGAGAGTGGATGAGGGGGGGTTTTGTAGACATGGTGAAGATTTTAATGGATTTTCGACTGAGATTTCAAGAATTTTTTTTTTTTTGGTTTTAGGTTTTGGGAGAGAATTTTGGTGTGGAAGAAGAGAAGTAGTTGGGTGGGTGGGTTCTGCGTGTATCGATAAAAAGGAAGGGTTTTGGTGATTGGACAACTTCTAGGGAAGACAAAGAAATAATGAGATAAAGTAGAGAAGCAGCTTTTTGAAATTTTTGAAAACCGGGAAGAGTTATAGATTTGACGGTTATGGACTCATTTGATATAGCCTTTTCAAGTAGTGGGGTCCAAACAAGTCAAATAGAATTCTATCCCAAAAAGGAATGTGCTCCTATAATTATGACAGTTACAGGAACATGGAGGATCTCCCTTGACACATGTATAATTGACAATTTAATTTCAGTTATGACTTCTATCATGCAGGGTAGTGTGACTGTACCTGGACATGATTCATTATGCTTCAGTCGGTTCCTTCTCAGTATATAGTAGGTTCTTCATGGGATCACATTATTCTCACCTGGTGCTCAAAGACTGAACAACTATACTTAATAAAGTACAAGGTTAGACTGAACAGTAATGACAGAATTTTAAACATGGACAATTGAATACTTAACTAACCAATTGTAATCACCTAATTTTGGCACCAAAATTCAAGATAATAGCTAAAAATTAATGTGCTAATTTGTCTAGCTGTTTTGCCTAATTTTTGTAGATTTTGTCAGTTTGTTTGGCCATTTTAGTTATTTAATTAAGCAAAATTACAAAAATTTGTCTCAAAAGACATTCGAGGTGATTAATTATGTGTATAATAATTTTATGTGTTTTAGTAGTTAATTAGAATTTGGTTTTAGTAAAACATTTGTATGGTTTAAACTTAGAAGAATTAGCCATTGGGCTATTTGGAAAATCAGAAAAAGGGATAGGAAAACGCGGCCCATAACTAACGGCCTGCTAGCCCAGTTCCTTACTCAACCCAGCCCAATCCCTCCATCAACCCGGCCCACATCCCTTTGGTATATAACCAAATTTAATTGCCATTTTTGGCATTTCATACAAAACCACAAAGAGGCAAACTCTTGCCAAAATCCCTAGCTCCACCGGAATTCGCCTCCCGCCGTGAACCCGCCGGCGATCCACTGCGGCACCACCTCCGGCTGCCGCCGAAAAAAACCAAAAAATACATATTCCGGCTCGCCCCAAGCCCCTCTTTCCATTTCCCCGAGTATTTTTCCCAAATTCTTAGCCGTTTCTTCAATATCGGGGTTCAAAGATCTAGTTCACCTCTTTTCTGGTGACCCATTCATTTTCTGGTGAGATCCTATTTGTAGGCGCTGTTTCTCTTCCTTCTCTTTCCGTTCTTTTCTTTTTCTAGATGAAACGACCCCAAATGGGATCGTTTCAGTTAGAAGAAGAAAGTGACGGATCCAATTGGGTCTAAATGGGCTCGGGTTGAGCCGTTTGGGTATTAAAACAAACGGGTATGGGACTGGTTGTTTGGTTCTTGATTCATGGTTTGTTGATGTATGTGTTGTGGTGATGGTTTTTCGGGCAGCGTTGGTGGTGATTCAAACGCAGCGATGGAGCCGTTGTTGACAATGGCGATACGGGCAGCAAGGTGTTGGTGGCACGTCGTCGAAGCTGATGGGGATGTGAAGTCATGGTAAAACAGTTTTGTTTGGTTTCGGCATTTGGCATTGAGGGTGTTGAAGCAGCGATGATAATGTCGTTTGATGGTTTTGCTTGGAGACGCTGCGTTTGGGATTCGATGGCAGGGGTTGTGACATTGATATTCAAGCCGATGTGAGGCGTTTAGGTAATGGTGATGATTAGGCAGTTAGCGATGGTGTGGGTGATGTTTCATTAGTGAGCGGGAGCTTTAGCTTTAATCGTGCGATGGTGGTATCGGGGCTGGGAGTTGTGATGATGAGAGGGAGATGAGGTCGTGATTGCGAGGTCATAGCAGAAGTAGTGATGAAGTAACATTGGCACCAAGGCTGTCCGGAAACTCGGCTAGGCTGTTGTGTTAATGTTCGTGGTTACGACAGTGCTGCAATGGTGTCGAGGCAGTGTCAATGATATCGTGTGCGAGGACTGAAATGGCTTTTCCCAGGCACGATGGTTGCGATACGATGGCAGCGAGGGCTTGGCGTGTCGACTGTGGCTTGGAAATAAAACTGTGTAAATGCTTTTCTCTGATTTCTTGTTTCTTTAGTGGTAATTGTGCAAGGGAAATACTTGTTTAGGATAGTTAGTCCAAATGAGAGTTTTTTTTTTTTCTTATGAATAAGTGTTTGGATTTTGTTACAGATTAGATAGTCTGAATTAGCTCTTTGGCTTAGGCGTAATTTGTTTGTCGAATCGCTCTCGAGCTTGAAGTTTACCCTGGCTTGCTTAGTTATGATGTATGGAATGCCATGAATATATGAGTAATATTGAAGCATCAAACTCGGCTTTCTTTGTTCTAATCTGTTATTGAATATTGCATAATTGCCATCATCCTTTCTTGAGCTTGAATTCGAATCGGGCAAGAATCTAACTTAGGGAGTTTGTAGACATGAAATTGTATAGTTGTTTTCCTTAGTTCCAGGGTATCAAAGCATGAGTTTCTTCAATTGTGTAGCTTCTGATAAGCGTGTAATGCAAGCTGTCATGAACATGTCTGTGAGTTATTGTTCAACTGGTATAATTGTATTTGTGAGGGTACTGTGTTAAGCATGGAATCTGTGAGATGTATGTGTGATTGTCTTGTGCTTGTTGTTGTCTTAGACATGGAGTTTGGGCTTGCTCCCTTGAACATTAGAATTCAGACTTTGCATAAAGATTTTGTTTAGCTAAGTTATTGTTTGTTCCAGCTTTTCCATATGTGAAATTTCAGTTTAGTCTTGGTTGTGTTGGTGATAGTGCTGAGTTTTATCTAGATATTTAGATGACATAGGGCTTGATGATGTCAAATGGGGATGTCAAAATTGAATCAAGGAAGTACAATCTCTGTTTTGGTCTGGTACAAGCCCTGCCTGCCATGAAATTATGGGTAAAAAATGGCTAAGGCTTGGGCACATGGGCTAGTCCTTGGCACTAGTACATACCCACTTCCCTCTCTATTTCAAGGGAGTTTTCACTCTCTTTTAAAAGGGTAGACAGAACTGAAAAGAAGAAAAAAAACAGAATACAAAGAACAACAGAGAGATAAAAAACTGAAACAGAGAAGAGTGAGGCAAGAGAACATAGATCACAAAAGCTGAAACAGAGAGTGAGATTACAAAAACAGAAACAGAGTGAGCAATACTGAAACAGAGAGTGAGCAATACAGAAAAGAACAGAGTAAGAGAACTGAAACGGAGAGTGAACAGAGGAGAAAAAAAAAGCAACAGAGAACATAAAAGCAGAAGATTAACTACATAACAGAGAGTGAAACACTTGGAGGAAGCTGAAAGAAAAGAAGAAGAAAGGAGAGGGTCTGAGTCTGGGTATTAAAGGGTCAGGTTTAGAGGAGTTCGGGTTGCTACTTTGTGCTTGGTCCGTGTTGTTGTTGTTGCTGAGTTGCTACTGTTTGTCTGGTTATAGCTGCTGCGTTAAGGGTGTTTTGCTATTACTAGGTATTTATTTCTTAACCTCTCTTTGTATGTATTTAATTTATGGGTAGGTTTCAAGTATGTATGAAATGATTTAGTCAAAACAAATTCATGTGTCAAGGCCGTACTCATGTTTCATTTTTATGATAATCACTTCCCCGAACATGTTTAGATTTATCTACTTGTTAAGAGCATGGTTGTAGGTCCTATGTCACAAATGTAACTTCTATTATCTTGTCCGAAGGAGGAGGGTCAGACGTTAATATCATTTATAACCTATTAGGACAGATTTGAGATAGAATAAGGGAAGTAAGGCTAAATTTTGTGAAGGTGGCCAGATCTGAACTCAACAGTAAAAGGGTCTGTTTATGCAATTTGCAGAACCATAACGTCAGGCAGAAATTTTATTTGCGGAAATAATCCAGCCCAGCTACAAATTGATCTTTTAATCCAAATCTGCATTTGTTTAGCAAAACTTTTAAATCTGTGAAATTGAAGGATAAAGAGTTGTACATCAAACACTGAGGGAAGCATAATAAATATACTATAACCCTTTTATATGTTTATGGGCTAAGAAATAACCAAGGATTTCTAATATGGCTAAACATCGAAACAAGTAGAAAAATAGGACATATGGCATAATCCTCTTTGTGAAATAAACTACGCTCAAGTTTTTCTTTGTATAAATGGGTTTGACGTTTTGCAAAGCTAGGTCATTATATTTAGTCCTTTAATCTTAAGGCTCAATAGTGTTCAAAAATGTAAATTTAGTAATTTCGCTAGTTATAATGAACGAAAATCAAAACTAGGTGAAGGACAAATGAATAAGTTAAAGAACATTAGTATCTCAGTCAATTAAATCGACTCAAGCGTAGTTTATTTAAATCGGAAGATCTCGAACGGGTGAAGTGCTTGCGCGACCATATCCGGTTTTAAATAAATTACATTTGTAAATATTGAATCAAGTCGTACGTTAAAAAAAAATGTGTGTCGATGCATATAATCAAAATCAAGCTGAATTATAAATTCGAGTTTGACCAAAAATAATAAAAAATATATAAAAAAATAAATAAATACAAAAATTGAGACTCAAACCAAGGTTGATAAGGTTTCGAACGGGTGAAGTGCCTGCGCGAAAATATTCGGCCGAGTCACTAAAATAAAAAGATACAAATTAAAATAATAATAATAATAATAATAATAATAAATCAAAGCGTAGCAAAGGAAATATATAAAGGCAGATACAACAAAATATTCCATATAGCCGGAATGCATCAATAAAAGCAAATGTGCTTGGCACAGGACTCGAGGGTGCCTAATCCCTTCCCGAGAGTCAACCGAGATCCTTACCCGGAACTCTGATGCAGACCACTAACGAGTCATAGGTGTTCCAAGGTACCTTTTAGGTGACTTGGCACACCTTAAACTTGTCAAGTGGCGACTCCGAATTTAAATAAACAATTTGTACCTTGGAACACCGTCACTTCCTTAAATGGAAACCCTAACTTGGGATAGCGCCAAATAATCATAAATCTCATAAGCGCTTTCCTAAACCCGAATCGCCCTCCCACAAGCGGACGCGCGGAAAAAAGGGGTGTGACACCAATCATAGAGGGATCACCTGCTGAGTCATCCGTGTATTCTTGTCATCCTTAATTCCAACCTGTTCCTCTCAAACTGTACCTTGTTCAGTGCTTTGGTGAATATGTCAGCAATTTGATCTTCCGTCCTGCACGAATTCATAGTAATCAGACCCTTTTCCACATTATCTCTAAGAAAATGGTGTCTAATATCAATGTGCTTGGTTCTTTTGTGTTGGACTGGGTTCTTGGCAATATTCACTGTACTAGTGTTGTCACAGAAAATTGGCACTGCCCCACATTTGATACCAAAGTCCTCCAGTTGTTGTTTGATCCATAGCAGTTGTGAGCAACATGATGCAGCTGCTACATACTCAGCTTCAGCAGTAGATAAGGCAACTGAGTTTTACTTCTTTGTAGTCCAAGAGACCAAACAAAGACCAAGAAAGTGTGCCATTCCCGATATGCTTTTCCTATCCACCAAGTGACCTGCATAATCTGCATCAGCAAAACCAATTAGTTCAAAAGTACCTCCCCTTGGGTACCAAAGACAAAGGTCCTGAGTTCCTTTCAAGTATCTCATGATCCTCTTCACAACTGTCAAATATGACTCCTTGGGCTTGGACTGAAATCTAGCACACAGTCCTGCACTGTATACGATGTCAGGTCGACTGGCTGTGAGATAGAGGAGTGAACCTATGATTCCTCTATATTTTATCTCGTTTGTCGAAGGACCTAGTTCATCCAAATCCAGCTTCGTCCCGGGTGCAATGGGAGTAGTCATTTTTTTTTTCTCCCTCCATGTCAAATTTCTTCAGTAGTTCCTTGACATATTTTTGCTGATGAATCATAGTCCCTTCAGGCATTTGCTTTATCTGCAACCCAAGGAAGAAATTTAGTTCGCTCATCATGCTCATCTCAAATTCACTTCCCATCAGATCAGCAAATCCTTTGCATAGCTCCTCATCAGTGGCTCCAAAGATGATATCATCGGCATACACTTGAACCACCAATAGATCTTTTCCTTTCTTCTTGAGGAATAATGTGTTGTCAATCTTTCCTCTCGAGAAACCATTCTTCAGTAGGAATTCTGAGAGTCTTTCATACCAGGCTCTAGGGGCTTGCTTCAATTCATAAAGAGCCTTGTCCAGTTTGTAAACATGATCAGGGAATTCATTGTACACAAAGCCTGGTGGCTGTATCACATAGACATCTTCATTCAGGTAGCCATCTAGGAAGGCACTCTTTACATCCATCTGGTATAGCGTAAACTCCATATATGTAGCAAAAGCAATCAGATCCATCCTTGCAACTTGGTGCAAAGGTTTCATCATAGTCTATTCCTTCTTCCTGACTGTAGCCTTGAACTACTAACCTTGCCTTGTTTCTTGTCACTATACCATGCTCATCCAGTTTGTTCCTGAATACCCATTTTGTTCCTATTATTGATCTGTCCTTTGGTTTAGGGACTAGGTGCCACACCTTGCTTCTTTCGAATTGATGAAGCTCCTCCTGCATGGCTAGAATCCAATCTGGGTCTTCTAGAGCTTCTTTTACATTCTTTTGTTCCAAAGATGAGAGGAAGGCAAAGAAAGCACATAAGTTCTTCAAGGTTGACCTGGTCATGATTCCTGTATCCAATTCAGATAGAACATTCTCCAAAGGGTGAGAGCTTTTATATTTCCATAGCTTGAGTTGAATATGACTAGAAGAACCTGCAGCATTATCCTGGAGGGGTTCTTCCTGACTTGCTGGATCGTCAGCTTCATCAGAGGTTCCCGCTGTCAAGTTGACTCCTTGTTCTAATGTGCTTGGATTTTCACCTGATGTCTTCTTGTCTTCTGAGTCTTCCAGTTCATTTTCACCTTCTTCCCTACTTAGGCCAATAACTTGATCTTCTGCCTCAATCTCCCCCAGTGCCTTATCTGATTCATCAAATACAACATGCATACTTTCTTCCACTATTTGTGTTCTTTTGTTAAACACTTTGTATGCTTTTCTTTGAGTAGAATAGCCAAGAAATATTGCTTCATCACTCCTAGCATCGAACTTCCCCAAGGGTTCCTTGCCATTGTTGTGAATAAAACATTTACAGCCAAAGGGTCTCAGGTGAGCAATATTTGGTTTTCTTCCTCTGAGTAACTTGTTGAACCCCAAAAATTACCCCGAAAAGGATAAATTCTGGAATATCGACAGGATGGGCTAACTCTTTTGGAGTTTTTGGAGTCGCCACCCAATTTAAGGAAAACAGGGAACCAAATTAACAAATGCGTGCAAAAACTCCGTTTTTATAAAAAAGACGGTCTTTCTTCCAGAGATTCTAAAAGTAAGAGGTTTTATTAATTTCGGAAGAAGGTTTTTAAGGCACTTCCGAAATTCCGTAAAATACGGTTAATCCGACAGGTTTCCAAATATTTGCAAAATATGCTTTTCTAAAAAAATTATCTAAAATAATTAATTGAAATAAAACTTGTTTATGAAAAATATTTTAATTTTTGCACGCATTTTGCTAATTTGCCCCAGTTTGCAATAAATTAAATAACGACTTCAAAAATAAAAAGGATAATGCACATAAAGTAAAGCAATATACCAAGCAATCAAATATTATTATCAAATAAAATAATTCACACATTTTATTTACATAAATATCTAAGGAAAGCAAAGTTAAAGATAGAACCGGTAAATAGATCAACTCGCGGGAGTCTTGATTTTTCCTAAAATTCCTAAGTCTTATTTCTGAATGCTCGGGTCCGAATTCAATCTCCAAATGCCCTCAATGCAAAGGACTATTCTCATTCGCGAGTTAGCCAAAAGCGTTCCCGAATTGCTCGTGCCAAGATATACCTCGCAATAAAACGGGAATTAAACGGGATTAGTACGATAATAAAGTGTAATGATTAATAAAATAAAATAATAATAAAGTAATAATAATAAGGAAAAAATATATATATAATAATTATAATAATAATAATAGAATATATAATAATAATAATAGAATATATAATAATAATAATAATAATAATAATAATAATAATAATAATAATAATAATAATAATAATAATAATAATAATAATAATAATAATAAAGGGGGTTGTTTTTGCAAAATTTTGGCTCAGGTTTGCATGGTGCGTCGAATAGAGGATCGGGATTTGGTACGGTTGCAAACACGGAGCCCGGGCCGTATTGCCGTGCCAAAGCACCAAACCCACTACTCTATTCAACTTGCTTAGCGTTAAAATGCATTCATCATCGCCTTTTGCTTTAGGGGGCACGGGAACGGGACGGTTCAAGTGTAGTATCGTGTTCGAATCAACCCCGAGGCCTCAATACGTTTGTATGTATTTTCATCGGCCAAGTGTAGTATCGGTTCAATATCAGTCCATCAATTCTAACGTATAATATCCGTCAATTCGTTAAATATCCATCGATTCATTGTCAAATATTTTCATTGGCCATTTCAAACCAATATCTGCTCAATGTGCAATGGGTCCCACTAGCAATTCCAACACCGTTAACAGATGCCAATAACTCACCAACATTGTTGCACAAGAGACCGTTCCAGAACCATAGTCAATCCAGAAACAACCAAGAACAAAAGCACCAACAAATCTGCCAGACTTATTAAACAGTAAGAAAATATAACGGGCAAACACATGGTCAAAACCAGGCCAGAAACAAATAAGCCATCGCCGGCGAGATTCAGGCCAAGCAACTGCAGTGAATCAACCAAGCATAACAAGCTGAAACAAGATACGACTAATCCCAGAATAAAATAACGTAATGGTGGTGTGATAATCAGGTTCTAGAACAGGAATTTCCCAAACAATCCATAAACGAGACACACAAAAACATGGAGATCTGAGCAGAACCAAGGACGAAGGAACAAGTACGCCGGGGTTATGATGTTTTCCGGCGAAGCCACAGTGGCGACAGCACACAAATCGAGTAAACGGATGGAGGAGGAGCAACGTCGATATGGCGACGTCGCTACCACTCCCCCTTCTCCGTTCAGTTTCCGATTCGGCGACAACAACAAAAGAGAGGACCACCGGTGTTTTCAATCCCTTGCTTCGATCTCCTCCTCCCTTTTGCTCTGTTTCTGATCTTGTATGTGGGTATGTGAGAGAGATGAATGAGAATGAGGGAGATAGTGATAGGGGATAGGTGGGGTGTGAGGGATTGTAGAGAGAGAGAGAGAGCCGTTGTGGGGGGCACGGCCGAGTAATGTGTGGGTCTGTAGGGTTTTTTTTTATAAGGGTGGAGATTGGAGAAGGTGAATAATGGGTTGGGTTTTGTGTTATATGGGCTTTGAAAAACAATTCTAAATTACAATTTAAGAACATATTTAGCCCTTTATTAAATTAAACAAATAATTATATAACACGCTGCAAATGAAGGGACGACTTGCGATTTTGGCCATTTTCTTTAAAAATTAGCTATTTATTTGCAATCTTCAAAATTAAACTTAATTTTAAAATTATTATACTTTTAATTAAAATCCGGGACAAAATTGGGTGTCAACATAACTCATATGGGGTCTTGTCAAAACTTGCTCTGATGGAACATCTGTTCTGCAAGTAGCATGCATTATTTATTGCTTCAGCCTAAAAGTTTCTTGCAAGCCCACTTGAGAACAACATAGTCCTAGCCATATCCTCCAGGGACATGTTCTTCTTTTCAACCACATTATTTTGTTGGGGAGTTCTTGGTGCAGAGAAGTTATGATCTATGCTGTTCTTTGCACAGTACTCAGAAAATCTTGAGTTTTCAAACTCAGTTCCATGATCAGATCTGATGCTAATGAGTTCTAGACTTAACCTTTTCTGCACTACACCAGCCGAGTCTTTAAAACTGTCAAAAGCTTCATCTTTAGATGCCAAGAACAGGGTCCATGTGTACCTAGAGTAGTCATCAACAATCACGAACACGAATCTCTTTCCTCCTATACTCCTGACTCTCATAGGTCCACACAGATCCATATGCAATAGTTCCAGTGGCTTTGATGTACTTACCACCCTCTTGGATTTAAAGGATGATTTCACATGCTTTCCCCTTACACAGGCATCACACATTTTTATGTTTTCAAATCTCTTGCTAGGTAATCCACGAACCAGCTCCTTCGATACAAGCTTGTTCAGTTGTGAGAGACTTGCATGACCCATTCTTTTGTGCCACAACTGAGAGTCACTTTCTTGCACATTCAAGCATGTTAAGTTATTTTCAGGGAGTGACTTTAACGATGCTTTGTATACATTGTTCACCCTCTTTCCTTCCATAACAGTTTCTCCACTCTGTAGGTTCTTCACAATACATCCTACAGACGAGAAACACACTTCGTTACCTCTATCACATAGTTGGGAGATGCTCAACAGATTGTGTCTGAGACCGTCAACACAATACACATTTTCAATTGCATGATCCAGAGTTCTCCCAATCTTTCCAATTCCCACGATTTGACCTCTTTTTCCTCCTCCGAAGGCCACACTGCCTCCTTGAAATGCTGCGAGTGAGAGAAAGTTTCTTCTATCTCCCGTCATGTGCCTTGAACAACCACTATCAAGAATCCAGCTTGAGTTGTTCTCCCTCACTCCAGCCTTGAACTACCAGATGTATGTAAATTGAATCCTCTTTGTTGGTAATTACAATGTGCAAATAAGGGGTTGAAAACACTAAACAAAAAAAAAAATCGTACACACTATTGAATTCTCTTCCTATAAAAGAAGGTTTTAGCATATATATAGTAGCAAAAGGAGGTCATAAGATATTTTTAAATTATAGGTTCGGATCATATCATAATATTTTTTTTTTATATAAACTTCTAGCTCCGCCGATTGCTTCCATCCTTAATCGGAAGTTTCAGATTCAAGTTAAAAAAAAAAATATTCTTGGTAGAAAACACTTAATGATCTATCTGATACAAATCCCCACTAATCTGTACAGTAAATTTCAAGTGTCTGATAGTCACTTTGTGGACTTTATTACTCAGTATAAGGATATTTTAAAAAATTTATAAAACATGACATTTATAAAAATAAATCTCTATCGTGTGGCTTCTGCGGGAAATTTTGATCAGTAGTCATTTTTGGACGCGCTCCTTGGGGACTATCTACCGTTTTAAAATTCATTGAAGAATAGCCAAAAATTCGCGCGCACTTTTAAGCTCTATTAGCATTGGAAAAACACCCCAGACTAGTCCCATAACAAAATATTGGGAGCTTAAGTATTTTGTTATGGGACTGAAGAAGTCCCATAACAAAATAATTCCATAACAAAATGATGGGACCTTGAACTAACATGTTCAAAGGTCCCATTACTTTGTTATGAGACTTTATCCCATAACAAAATAATGGGATTTATTCTCATAAAAAAGGTCTCATCAAAGGGATAAATCCCATTATTTTGTTATGGGACTTTATATATAAAGCTTCAGTCCCATAACAAAATGCTGAGGCTTTAAACAAGTTTTGTTCACAGCCCCAGCATTTTGTTATGGGACTGAATCTTTATACAAAGTCACATAACAAAATGATGGGGCCTTGTTCAAGGCCCCGGTATTTTATACTGGGGGTTAGTTTACTGAAGCTTCCCAGTATAAATACTGGGATTTGTCCGGAGGTGGCTATTTCTCAGCAAATTTATTTTTGACGGCTACAAATCAATTAGCGCGCGCCAAACAGGCCCTTACACGAAATTTTGACGGCTTCTGCTGCGTGGCTGCTACGGCGGCTACCAGAGCTGATGTCGCCGATCTGCTTCTCCTCCTCCTTCTTTATAAAGTTTTTTGTCTTGTATTTGTATATATGTGTATATATATGTATAGATTTGTATTTTCGTGTGTGTATGTCTTGGTGCATAAATACATTTTATGTCTTTAAAATTTGTATTTGTATTTTTTTGTATATCCGTTGTATGTTTGTTTATGTGTGTTTCAAGTGCGTGTATATATATATATATATATATATATATATATGTTTTTTACATCTACTTTGTAATTCTCCATGAATCCTCCTATTATCTGGTATGTGAGTTGTATATAAGTGTATATTTATATATTTTAGTTTTATACATGTTTATATATATTTTTAAGATCAAATCCACTTTTTTCAAGCACGAAAGTGTATTTTCGGTATGTTTGTGTATCTTTAATTTTCTTAGATTTAAAAATAAAAATCGGCTGTCGATGATGACTAGCAGCTGGAGGACTGCATCGGTGGGAATATAAAACACTAATTTGTATGGTTTATTGAAATTGTATAGCATTTTCACTGAATTCTTCTTCACAAATCTGAAGTCACTATCAATCTTCGGTGTTCTTCACCATCGCTCTTTAATTTTCTTTTCTTTTCCAAATTCACCAAACTATTTAACCAAATTAATTTATAAGCTTTGAGACATAAGTCCTCAGGTGATTAATTAACTTCTATTATAAAGTACTCCTATTAAAAAGCGATTGCAGTGCATTAATTTGTAAAGTCTTTGCTTTCTGTATCTCTAATTGAGATTCTTTATCAACGGCGACGGCGATTCATATTCGCAATCGAACCATAATCTTTGGAGCTTGATTATATTCTTAGACTTCCTACACACCCTTCTCGTAAGCTTGGATCTAGTGAATATCACATCTATGTACAATAAATGATTTTTTATCAGTATAGAATGGAGAAGTTGTAAGATTGTTCTATGGGGGAAAAGTATCAGTGTTATAATCTATGCACCTCCTAAAGACACTAGAAGGGGGTTCAATAGTGTCTATCAATTTTCGTTTCAAGAACCTGGTTCTTCTGAATGTATAATCCAGTTCTTACCTTTGCAATTATACTGTTTCAACCACTGCAACACACCACAACTACACACAGAAAACACAAGGATTTTACGTGGAAAACTCCTTGCTCAAGGGAGAAAAACCACGACCCACACTCTGGAATTTTAGAACTGAATCCACTAACACAATGAGCAAGTTTCTGATTACAAACTCTGTAACCAAGAGGCTACACTCTAGACCCTAATCACTACTCAAAGCTAAACTCTAGCTTTTCAAGTAATTACACACGAGTTCACCTAATACATATGCTTCTACAATATGCCAATAGGTCAAAACCATGAACGCTCAAACTAAGACAACTTACAACTCAATGAACCTAGATAGAATATCTAGACTCAATACACTACAAGCACGCAAGTTGTCTTCTTCAGTTTACTCACGTAGAAAGATGCTAGATTGCCTTTGTATGCTCTCAACTCTTTGTTTGTGAATAACTGCTTTACGGCTGTATCAAATACTTGTATTTATACGGGTCTTGAAACCCTAGTTGAGTCCTACAAGGAATCCTTGTAATTATGGTAAGACATGATTCCTAGTAACTCTTTTCCTTGTTGAAGTCCAACTCCTTTTCACACTTCAAAGGCACAGCCCGGGCACCGCCTCTTTTAGTCTGACTAGGATACATATTCATTCACGCACCACTAAACCTAGTTCCACAGGGATTTGCAACCCGCAACTCTTTTCGATCAATCGTGCCCTTCATTAAAAGGACTAGGTTCTTCGTGAAGACCTCTGAGTCCTTTACGTTTGTCATTCTTCAAAACCAGCACTCAACAAATTCCCCATTTTTGATGATAACAAACAAATGTTGCCCAAGAACCTGAATAGACAAAAACCCAAAAGCACAGAAACAAAAGTAGCAAGTTCAAGAAAAATAAAACAGATGAACTAGGTCACAAACACCCCCAATATTTCCTTCTTCCCCTTTTTGGCATCATCGAAAAGATTCAAATACCTGCATGAATCTGTCAGTACTATCCAGTCTAAAGCACAAGGCAACAAGTCAGTTATAAGAACACACAGAAGCAGAAATAAGGGCCCAATCAAGAACTAAATACTTAAAAAAGGAACTAGTCACAGACATAAGAAGAATTAAAACCATTATCCAGGGTGTGATATCAACACAACCCCATCAATTAGTATACAACTGAAAAATAAATTGTTTGAAACAACCAACACATGTGCAGGGGAGAATTGGAAGGGATTGACAACATGCAGGGAGAGGGATAGGAGGACAGGACATGAGGACTCAAAGCTGAAGGTTGAAGTGTTTGACAAGTGCCTCAAGTTTCTTCGTATTCTTGGCCCTTTCCATCACTAGCTCGGCCTCATACTTGTGGCAGTCTATCTTCAAACGATCAATTTCTTGATCCTTCAACTTCAGCTGTCTGTGGAGCTCTTCATTTTCTGTATTCACCTCAAGGACATGAGTCTCCAGCTCCTTCACAGCATCAATAGCCTCCTCAGGTCCATAGTCCTCACTTTCCGCAGCTAGCTCTTGCTTGGCCTGCATTGGTTTCTTAGAAGCTCTGCTCTCCTTGAAGAAGTCACAATTTTTAAGCACATTGTGCCCAAACATTTGATGAATGGTCGGCTTTTTTCCAGCTTCCAGGGGAACCCCAAAATGTTCAAGTACCTGCTGGAGGATGTAGGAATGCACAAGAGAATGTGGCTTCTGATCTGTGTCTGCAATCCTCTTGATATGTCTAATGATTAGCCCAGGTAAATTGATTTTTACCCCCTATCCAGCAAGTCCATGTATGTCAGGTCCAAAGCACTAGCTTCACTGTTCCTCTCTCCTCTAGGCAGAAGGAACCTGTGCACAAGCTCAAACAGCAACTGGTGTGCAGGTTCCATCTCCTTCTTATCTACATTCCTCTCCTTCCTTAGCTTGGGTTTTCCTGAAAACTTCTTGACTACATCCAGAGGAGTCAATCCATCAGTCCTCTTGGGCCATTTCAATTTTATATACCTGCAATAACCTTCAGCAGGTATGTCAAGAATCACTCCAAGCTCAAGTCTCTCAAACTCTATCTCAATTCCCTTCACTGTGGTGAACACTCTCCTGGCATTAACTCATAGAACTCTCTGATCTCATCAACAAACAACCTTTTCTCTTTGTTGGCAAATAAACCAAGCCATCTTTGGTTACCAATCATCCTCAGCAGTGGCTTCACGTGAAATTCCTTCTCGTCATGCAAGATGCTGCCAGGCAACACCTGATACTTTGAAAAGAAGGCCACCCTGTCAACTTCTTCCTCACTGCCTCTCCTTCTCTTCCTATTCTCAGCTTCACTATCTGTTTCAGAATCACTTGGCTCAACATAACTTCCAGCCTCATCACTCTCTTCTAGTACTTCCTCAGCTTTTTTTTCTTCTTCCCTTTTCTTTGCCTCTCTGTCTCTCACATTTGTCACTGTTCTTTCCAGCTTTCCTACCTTCTCCAGTTGTTGCTTCAAGGCAGACCTAGTGCCAACTCTCCTGGAAATAGGCTCATCAACAGTCTTGTCACCACTATCTCCACTTGATTCATCAACCAGTTTAGTTTTCAACACTGGCTTTCCCCCTTTCACCAGTCTCCTCCTTTTTTCCGGCTCTACTCTGTTTTCCTTGACAAATACAACCTCTTCTTCTTCTTCTTCCTCACATGCCAGTCTCTCATCCTCCTCACCAAACTTTCTTTTCCTCTTTGATTCTTCTGCTTTCTTAGTAACGTCTTTATTTTCAGCTTTCTCTAACACAATCCCTTCATTCTCTTCTTCTTCAGAATCTGTCTAGTTTAGGTCTGCATCATCAGCCTCAGTAGGATCTGGGCAAGAGACTGGCTCTTAACACAAATTCTTTGAAGCTTCAGCAAGACCAGATCCTCCAACTACTGGACCTTTTGGAACAGATCCTTCCTCATTATTCTCAGTACCCCCAATATTTGTACAAGGTTCCATTTCACTTTCTCTAAGGGACTCAACAAGATCATGTTCCCTTAGTTGTTTTTTCACTCTTTCTGCTATACCCAACCCTACACCTGTCTTTTCAACCAAAGGCACATGTAAGTTTTCCCTAAGTTCATCCTGTCCACACTTTTGCTCTGTTTCACCTGGGTTCCCCCTATCTGTTCTGTCATCATGCTCTATAACTCTTATAATTTTATCTAGTCCTGTTACTAGGGTTTCAGTGTCCATCGTACCAGGGCTTTTTGTTTCTACTAAACCAACAGGAGTAGATGTTATAGGATTATGGATTACCTCAGAAGGTGATTCCGATGAACTTTGTGCAATGGGCGTAGTAGGCACGGCTTTTGACCTCATCTTCTTGACCAATTTCTTGTCGCCCTTTTGGAGAAATTTTGTTCTGGCCCTAGCGATTCTTTGTGCGAGAGTGGATGAGGGGGGGTTTTGTAGACATGGTGAAGATTTTAATGGATTTTCGACTGAGATTTCAAGAATTTTTTTTTTTTTGGTTTTAGGTTTTGGGAGAGAATTTTGGTGTGGAAGAAGAGAAGTAGTTGGGTGGGTGGGTTCTGCGTGTATCGATAAAAAGGAAGGGTTTTGGTGATTGGACAACTTCTAGGGAAGACAAAGAAATAATGAGATAAAGTAGAGAAGCAGCTTTTTGAAATTTTTGAAAACCGGGAAGAGTTATAGATTTGACGGTTATGGACTCATTTGATATAGCCTTTTCAAGTAGTGGGGTCCAAACAAGTCAAATAGAATTCTATCCCAAAAAGGAATGTGCTCCTATAATTATGACAGTTACAGGAACATGGAGGATCTCCCTTGACACATGTATAATTGACAATTTAATTTCAGTTATGACTTCTATCATGCAGGGTAGTGTGACTGTACCTGGACATGATTCATTATGCTTCAGTCGGTTCCTTCTCAGTATATAGTAGGTTCTTCATGGGATCACATTATTCTCACCTGGTGCTCAAAGACTGAACAACTATACTTAATAAAGTACAAGGTTAGACTGAACAGTAATGACAGAATTTTAAACATGGACAATTGAATACTTAACTAACCAATTGTAATCACCTAATTTTGGCACCAAAATTCAAGATAATAGCTAAAAATTAATGTGCTAATTTGTCTAGCTGTTTTGCCTAATTTTTGTAGATTTTGTCAGTTTGTTTGGCCATTTTAGTTATTTAATTAAGCAAAATTACCAAAATTTGTCTCAAAAGACATTCGAGGTGATTAATTATGTGTATAATAATTTTATGTGTTTTAGTAGTTAATTAGAATTTGGTTTTAGTAAAACATTTGTATGGTTTAAACTTAGAAGAATTAGCCATTGGGCTATTTGGAAAATCAGAAAAAGGGATAGGAAAACGCGGCCCATAACTAACGGCCTGCTAGCCCAGTTCCTTACTCAACCCAGCCCAATCCCTCCATCAACCCGGCCCACATCCCTTTGGTATATAACCAAATTTAATTGCCATTTTTGGCATTTCATACAAAACCACAAAGAGGCAAACTCTTGCCAAAATCCCTAGCTCCACCGGAATTCGCCTCCCGCCGTGAACCCGCCGGCGATCCACTGCGGCACCACCTCCGGCTGCCGCCGAAAAAAACCAAAAAATACATATTCCGGCTCGCCCCAAGCCCCTCTTTCCATTTCCCCGAGTATTTTTCCCAAATTCTTAGCCGTTTCTTCAATATCGGGGTTCAAAGATCTAGTTCACCTCTTTTCTGGTGACCCATTCATTTTCTGGTGAGATCCTATTTGTAGGCGCTGTTTCTCTTCCTTCTCTTTCCGTTCTTTTCTTTTTCTAGATGAAACGACCCCAAATGGGATCGTTTCAGTTAGAAGAAGAAAGTGACGGATCCAATTGGGTCTAAATGGGCTCGGGTTGAGCCGTTTGGGTATTAAAACAAACGGGTATGGGACTGGTTGTTTGGTTCTTGATTCATGGTTTGTTGATGTATGTGTTGTGGTGATGGTTTTTCGGGCAGCGTTGGTGGTGATTCAAACGCAGCGATGGAGCCGTTGTTGACAATGGCGATACGGGCAGCAAGGTGTTGGTGGCACGTCGTCGAAGCTGATGGGGATGTGAAGTCATGGTAAAACAGTTTTGTTTGGTTTCGGCATTTGGCATTGAGGGTGTTGAAGCAGCGATGATAATGTCGTTTGATGGTTTTGCTTGGAGACGCTGCGTTTGGGATTCGATGGCAGGGGTTGTGACATTGATATTCAAGCCGATGTGAGGCGTTTAGGTAATGGTGATGATTAGGCAGTTAGCGATGGTGTGGGCGATGTTTCATTAGTGAGCGGGAGCTTTAGCTTTAATCGTGCGATGGTGGTATCGGGGCTGGGAGTTGTGATGATGAGAGGGAGATGAGGTCGTGATTGCGAGGTCATAGCAGAAGTAGTGATGAAGTAACATTGGCACCAAGGCTGTCCGGAAACTCGGCTAGGCTGTTGTGTTAATGTTCGTGGTTACGACAGTGCTGCAATGGTGTCGAGGCAGTGTCAATGATATCGTGTGCGAGGACTGAAATGGCTTTTCCCAGGCACGATGGTTGCGATACGATGGCAGCGAGGGCTTGGCGTGTCGACTGTGGCTTGGAAATAAAACTGTGTAAATGCTTTTCTCTGATTTCTTGTTTCTTTAGTGGTAATTGTGCAAGGGAAATACTTGTTTAGGATAGTTAGTCCAAATGAGAGTTTTTTTTTTTTCTTATGAATAAGTGTTTGGATTTTGTTACAGATTAGATAGTCTGAATTAGCTCTTTGGCTTAGGCGTAATTTGTTTGTCGAATCGCTCTCGAGCTTGAAGTTTACCCTGGCTTGCTTAGTTATGATGTATGGAATGCCATGAATATATGAGTAATATTGAAGCATCAAACTCGGCTTTCTTTGTTCTAATCTGTTATTGAATATTGCATAATTGCCATCATCCTTTCTTGAGCTTGAATTCGAATCGGGCAAGAATCTAACTTAGGGAGTTTGTAGACATGAAATTGTATAGTTGTTTTCCTTAGTTCCAGGGTATCAAAGCATGAGTTTCTTCAATTGTGTAGCTTCTGATAAGCGTGTAATGCAAGCTGTCATGAACATGTCTGTGAGTTATTGTTCAACTGGTATAATTGTATTTGTGAGGGTACTGTGTTAAGCATGGAATCTGTGAGATGTATGTGTGATTGTCTTGTGCTTGTTGTTGTCTTAGACATGGAGTTTGGGCTTGCTCCCTTGAACATTAGAATTCAGACTTTGCATAAAGATTTTGTTTAGCTAAGTTATTGTTTGTTCCAGCTTTTCCATATGTGAAATTTCAGTTTAGTCTTGGTTGTGTTGGTGATAGTGCTGAGTTTTATCTAGATATTTAGATGACATAGGGCTTGATGATGTCAAATGGGGATGTCAAAATTGAATCAAGGAAGTACAATCTCTGTTTTGGTCTGGTACAAGCCCTGCCTGCCATGAAATTATGGGTAAAAAATGGCTAAGGCTTGGGCACATGGGCTAGTCCTTGGCACTAGTACATACCCACTTCCCTCTCTATTTCAAGGGAGTTTTCACTCTCTTTTAAAAGGGTAGACAGAACTGAAAAGAAGAAAAAAAACAGAATACAAAGAACAACAGAGAGATAAAAAACTGAAACAGAGAAGAGTGAGGCAAGAGAACATAGATCACAAAAGCTGAAACAGAGAGTGAGATTACAAAAACAGAAACAGAGTGAGCAATACTGAAACAGAGAGTGAGCAATACAGAAAAGAACAGAGTAAGAGAACTGAAACGGAGAGTGAACAGAGGAGAAAAAAAAAGCAACAGAGAACATAAAAGCAGAAGATTAACTACATAACAGAGAGTGAAACACTTGGAGGAAGCTGAAAGAAAAGAAGAAGAAAGGAGAGGGTCTGAGTCTGGGTATTAAAGGGTCAGGTTTAGAGGAGTTCGGGTTGCTACTTTGTGCTTGGTCCGTGTTGTTGTTGTTGCTGAGTTGCTACTGTTTGTCTGGTTATAGCTGCTGCGTTAAGGGTGTTTTGCTATTACTAGGTATTTATTTCTTAACCTCTCTTTGTATGTATTTAATTTATGGGTAGGTTTCAAGTATGTATGAAATGATTTAGTCAAAACAAATTCATGTGTCAAGGCCGTACTCATGTTTCATTTTTATGATAATCACTTCCCCGAACATGTTTAGATTTATCTACTTGTTAAGAGCATGGTTGTAGGTCCTATGTCACAAATGTAACTTCTATTATCTTGTCCGAAGGAGGAGGGTCAGACGTTAATATCATTTATAACCTATTAGGACAGATTTGAGATAGAATAAGGGAAGTAAGGCTAAATTTTGTGAAGGTGGCCAGATCTGAACTCAACAGTAAAAGGGTCTGTTTATGCAATTTGCAGAACCATAACGTCAGGCAGAAATTTTATTTGCGGAAATAATCCAGCCCAGCTACAAATTGATCTTTTAATCCAAATCTGCATTTGTTTAGCAAAACTTTTAAATCTGTGAAATTGAAGGATAAAGAGTTGTACATCAAACACTGAGGGAAGCATAATAAATATACTATAACCCTTTTATATGTTTATGGGCTAAGAAATAACCAAGGATTTCTAATATGGCTAAACATCGAAACAAGTAGAAAAATAGGACATATGGCATAATCCTCTTTGTGAAATAAACTACGCTCAAGTTTTTCTTTGTATAAATGGGTTTGACGTTTTGCAAAGCTAGGTCATTATATTTAGTCCTTTAATCTTAAGGCTCAATAGTGTTCAAAAATGTAAATTTAGTAATTTCGCTAGTTATAATGAACGAAAATCAAAACTAGGTGAAGGACAAATGAATAAGTTAAAGAACATTAGTATCTCAGTCAATTAAATCGACTCAAGCGTAGTTTATTTAAATCGGAAGATCTCGAACGGGTGAAGTGCTTGCGCGACCATATCCGGTTTTAAATAAATTACATTTGTAAATATTGAATCAAGTCGTACGTTAAAAAAAAATGTGTGTCGATGCATATAATCAAAATCAAGCTGAATTATAAATTCGAGTTTGACCAAAAATAATAAAAAATATATAAAAAAATAAATAAATACAAAAATTGAGACTCAAACCAAGGTTGATAAGGTTTCGAACGGGTGAAGTGCCTGCGCGAAAATATTCGGCCGAGTCACTAAAATAAAAAGATACAAATTAAAATAATAATAATAATAATAATAATAATAAATCAAAGCGTAGCAAAGGAAATATATAAAGGCAGATACAACAAAATATTCCATATAGCCGGAATGCATCAATAAAAGCAAATGTGCTTGGCACAGGACTCGAGGGTGCCTAATCCCTTCCCGAGAGTCAACCGAGATCCTTACCCGGAACTCTGATGCAGACCACTAACGAGTCATAGGTGTTCCAAGGTACCTTTTAGGTGACTTGGCACACCTTAAACTTGTCAAGTGGCGACTCCGAATTTAAATAAACAATTTGTACCTTGGAACACCGTCACTTCCTTAAATGGAAACCCTAACTTGGGATAGCGCCAAATAATCATAAATCTCATAAGCGCTTTCCTAAACCCGAATCGCCCTCCCACAAGCGGACGCGCGGAAAAAAGGGGTGTGACACCAATCATAGAGGGATCACCTGCTGAGTCATCCGTGTATTCTTGTCATCCTTAATTCCAACCTGTTCCTCTCAAACTGTACCTTGTTCAGTGCTTTGGTGAATATGTCAGCAATTTGATCTTCCGTCCTGCACGAATTCATAGTAATCAGACCCTTTTCCATATTATCTCTAAGAAAATGGTGTCTAATATCAATGTGCTTGGTTCTTTTGTGTTGGACTGGGTTCTTGGCAATATTCACTGTACTAGTGTTGTCACAGAAAATTGGCACTGCCCCACATTTGATACCAAAGTCCTCCAGTTGTTGTTTGATCCATAGCAGTTGTGAGCAACATGATGCAGCTGCTACATACTCAGCTTCAGCAGTAGATAAGGCAACTGAGTTTTACTTCTTTGTAGTCCAAGAGACCAAACAAAGACCAAGAAAGTGTGCCATTCCCGATATGCTTTTCCTATCCACCAAGTGACCTGCATAATCTGCATCAGCAAAACCAATTAGTTCAAAAGTACCTCCCCTTGGGTACCAAAGACAAAGGTCCTGAGTTCCTTTCAAGTATCTCATGATCCTCTTCACAACTGTCAAATATGACTCCTTGGGCTTGGACTGAAATCTAGCACACAGTCCTGCACTGTATACGATGTCAGGTCGACTGGCTGTGAGATAGAGGAGTGAACCTATGATTCCTCTATATTTTATCTCGTTTGTCGAAGGACCTAGTTCATCCAAATCCAGCTTCGTCCCGGGTGCAATGGGAGTAGTCATTTTTTTTTTCTCCCTCCATGTCAAATTTCTTCAGTAGTTCCTTGACATATTTTTGCTGATGAATCATAGTCCCTTCAGGCATTTGCTTTATCTGCAACCCAAGGAAGAAATTTAGTTCGCTCATCATGCTCATCTCAAATTCACTTCCCATCAGATCAGCAAATCCTTTGCATAGCTCCTCATCAGTGGCTCCAAAGATGATATCATCGGCATACACTTGAACCACCAATAGATCTTTTCCTTTCTTCTTGAGGAATAATGTGTTGTCAATCTTTCCTCTCGAGAAACCATTCTTCAGTAGGAATTCTGAGAGTCTTTCATACCAGGCTCTAGGGGCTTGCTTCAATTCATAAAGAGCCTTGTCCAGTTTGTAAACATGATCAGGGAATTCATTGTACACAAAGCCTGGTGGCTGTATCACATAGACATCTTCATTCAGGTAGCCATCTAGGAAGGCACTCTTTACATCCATCTGGTATAGCGTAAACTCCATATATGTAGCAAAAGCAATCAGATCCATCCTTGCAACTTGGTGCAAAGGTTTCATCATAGTCTATTCCTTCTTCCTGACTGTAGCCTTGAACTACTAACCTTGCCTTGTTTCTTGTCACTATACCATGCTCATCCAGTTTGTTCCTGAATACCCATTTTGTTCCTATTATTGATCTGTCCTTTGGTTTAGGGACTAGGTGCCACACCTTGCTTCTTTCGAATTGATGAAGCTCCTCCTGCATGGCTAGAATCCAATCTGGGTCTTCTAGAGCTTCTTTTACATTCTTTTGTTCCAAAGATGAGAGGAAGGCAAAGAAAGCACATAAGTTCTTCAAGGTTGACCTGGTCATGATTCCTGTATCCAATTCAGATAGAACATTCTCCAAAGGGTGAGAGCTTTTATATTTCCATAGCTTGAGTTGAATATGACTAGAAGAACCTGCAGCATTATCCTGGAGGGGTTCTTCCTGACTTGCTGGATCGTCAGCTTCATCAGAGGTTCCCGCTGTCAAGTTGACTCCTTGTTCTAATGTGCTTGGATTTTCACCTGATGTCTTCTTGTCTTCTGAGTCTTCCAGTTCATTTTCACCTTCTTCCCTACTTAGGCCAATAACTTGATCTTCTGCCTCAATCTCCCCCAGTGCCTTATCTGATTCATCAAATACAACATGCATACTTTCTTCCACTATTTGTGTTCTTTTGTTAAACACTTTGTATGCTTTTCTTTGAGTAGAATAGCCAAGAAATATTGCTTCATCACTCCTAGCATCGAACTTCCCCAAGGGTTCCTTGCCATTGTTGTGAATAAAACATTTACAGCCAAAGGGTCTCAGGTGAGCAATATTTGGTTTTCTTCCTCTGAGTAACTTGTTGAACCCCAAAAATTACCCCGAAAAGGATAAATTCTGGAATATCGACAGGATGGGCTAACTCTTTTGGAGTTTTTGGAGTCGCCACCCAATTTAAGGAAAACAGGGAACCAAATTAACAAATGCGTGCAAAAACTCCGTTTTTATAAAAAAGACGGTCTTTCTTCCAGAGATTCTAAAAGTAAGAGGTTTTATTAATTTCGGAAGAAGGTTTTTAAGGCACTTCCGAAATTCCGTAAAATACGGTTAATCCGACAGGTTTCCAAATATTTGCAAAATATGCTTTTCTAAAAAAATTATCTAAAATAATTAATTGAAATAAAACTTGTTTATGAAAAATATTTTAATTTTTGCACACATTTTGCTAATTTGCCCCAGTTTGCAATAAATTAAATAACGACTTCAAAAATAAAAAGGATAATGCACATAAAGTAAAGCAATATACCAAGCAATCAAATATTATTATCAAATAAAATAATTCACACATTTTATTTACATAAATATCTAAGGAAAGCAAAGTTAAAGATAGAACCGGTAAATAGATCAACTCGCGGGAGTCTTGATTTTTCCTAAAATTCCTAAGTCTTATTTCTGAATGCTCGGGTCCGAATTCAATCTCCAAATGCCCTCAATGCAAAGGACTATTCTCATTCGCGAGTTAGCCAAAAGCGTTCCCGAATTGCTCGTGCCAAGATATACCTCGCAATAAAACGGGAATTAAACGGGATTAGTACGATAATAAAGTGTAATGATTAATAAAATAAAATAATAATAAAGTAATAATAATAAGGAAAAAATATATATATAATAATTATAATAATAATAATAGAATATATAATAATAATAATAGAATATATAATAATAATAATAATAATAATAATAATAATAATAATAATAATAATAATAATAATAATAATAATAATAATAATAAAGGGGGTTGTTTTTGCAAAATTTTGGCTCAGGTTTGCATGGTGCGTCGAATAGAGGATCGGGATTTGGTACGGTTGCAAACACGGAGCCCGGGCCGTATTGCCGTGCCAAAGCACCAAACCCACTACTCTATTCAACTTGCTTAGCGTTAAAATGCATTCATCATCGCCTTTTGCTTTAGGGGGCACGGGAACGGGACGGTTCAAGTGTAGTATCGTGTTCGAATCAACCCCGAGGCCTCAATACGTTTGTATGTATTTTCATCGGCCAAGTGTAGTATCGGTTCAATATCAGTCCATCAATTCTAACGTATAATATCCGTCAATTCGTTAAATATCCATCGATTCATTGTCAAATATTTTCATTGGCCATTTCAAACCAATATCTGCTCAATGTGCAATGGGTCCCACTAGCAATTCCAACACCGTTAACAGATGCCAATAACTCACCAACATTGTTGCACAAGAGACCGTTCCAGAACCATAGTCAATCCAGAAACAACCAAGAACAAAAGCACCAACAAATCTGCCAGACTTATTAAACAGTAAGAAAATATAACGGGCAAACACATGGTCAAAACCAGGCCAGAAACAAATAAGCCATCGCCGGCGAGATTCAGGCCAAGCAACTGCAGTGAATCAACCAAGCATAACAAGCCGAAACAAGATACGACTAATCCCAGAATAAAATAACGTAATGGTGGTGTGATAATCAGGTTCTAGAACAGGAATTTCCCAAACAATCCATAAACGAGACACACAAAAACATGGAGATCTGAGCAGAACCAAGGACGAAGGAACAAGTACGCCGGGGTTATGATGTTTTCCGGCGAAGCCACAGTGGCGACAGCACACAAATCGAGTAAACGGATGGAGGAGGAGCAACGTCGATATGGCGACGTCGCTACCACTCCCCCTTCTCCGTTCAGTTTCCGATTCGGCGACAACAACAAAAGAGAGGACCACCGGTGTTTTCAATCCCTTGCTTCGATCTCCTCCTCCCTTTTGCTCTGTTTCTGATCTTGTATGTGGGTATGTGAGAGAGATGAATGAGAATGAGGGAGATAGTGATAGGGGATAGGTGGGGTGTGAGGGATTGTAGAGAGAGAGAGAGAGCCGTTGTGGGGGGCACGGCCGAGTAATGTGTGGGTCTGTAGGGTTTTTTTTTATAAGGGTGGAGATTGGAGAAGGTGAATAATGGGTTGGGTTTTGTGTTATATGGGCTTTGAAAAACAATTCTAAATTACAATTTAAGAACATATTTAGCCCTTTATTAAATTAAACAAATAATTATATAACACGCTGCAAATGAAGGGACGACTTGCGATTTTGGCCATTTTCTTTAAAAATTAGCTATTTATTTGCAATCTTCAAAATTAAACTTAATTTTAAAATTATTATACTTTTAATTAAAATCCGGGACAAAATTGGGTGTCAACATAACTCATATGGGGTCTTGTCAAAACTTGCTCTGATGGAACATCTGTTCTGCAAGTAGCATGCATTATTTATTGCTTCAGCCTAAAAGTTTCTTGCAAGCCCACTTGAGAACAACATAGTCCTAGCCATATCCTCCAGGGACATGTTCTTCTTTTCAACCACATTATTTTGTTGGGGAGTTCTTGGTGCAGAGAAGTTATGATCTATGCTGTTCTTTGCACAGTACTCAGAAAATCTTGAGTTTTCAAACTCAGTTCCATGATCAGATCTGATGCTAATGAGTTCTAGACTTAACCTTTTCTGCACTACACCAGCCGAGTCTTTAAAACTGTCAAAAGCTTCATCTTTAGATGCCAAGAACAGGGTCCATGTGTACCTAGAGTAGTCATCAACAATCACGAACACGAATCTCTTTCCTCCTATACTCCTGACTCTCATAGGTCCACACAGATCCATATGCAATAGTTCCAGTGGCTTTGATGTACTTACCACCCTCTTGGATTTAAAGGATGATTTCACATGCTTTCCCCTTACACAGGCATCACACATTTTTATGTTTTCAAATCTCTTGCTAGGTAATCCACGAACCAGCTCCTTCGATACAAGCTTGTTCAGTTGTGAGAGACTTGCATGACCCATTCTTTTGTGCCACAACTGAGAGTCACTTTCTTGCACATTCAAGCATGTTAAGTTATTTTCAGGGAGTGACTTTAACGATGCTTTGTATACATTGTTCACCCTCTTTCCTTCCATAACAGTTTCTCCACTCTGTAGGTTCTTCACAATACATCCTACAGACGAGAAACACACTTCGTTACCTCTATCACATAGTTGGGAGATGCTCAACAGATTGTGTCTGAGACCGTCAACACAATACACATTTTCAATTGCATGATCCAGAGTTCTCCCAATCTTTCCAATTCCCACGATTTGACCTCTTTTTCCTCCTCCGAAGGCCACACTGCCTCCTTGAAATGCTGCGAGTGAGAGAAAGTTTCTTCTATCTCCCGTCATGTGCCTTGAACAACCACTATCAAGAATCCAGCTTGAGTTGTTCTCCCTCACTCCAGCCTGCAAAACAAATTAGAGGTTAGCCTTAGGAACCCAGACAAGCTTGGGTCCCTTCTTACGAGAGAATGGATAAATCAGATCATGTCTAGCCCAGAACACTTCTTTTATTCTTGGCCTTTGCCTTGCTGATATTTATGCATTTTTGTTTGACATGTCCAGTTTCACCACAAAAGGTACACAACATGTTGCAAGATAACCCCACATGCTTGCTCTTAGGGTTATATGGAGGCAATGGTTTCTTGAATCCTAACCCTTGTTTTCTTTTGTTTTGATTTTCAAGAACCCAGTTCATTGCCTCCGATGATCTATTCCATTTAGTCAGTCTAGTAAGCTCAAATTTTGATTTTTCAACCTTTTGATTTAAAATCCTGTTCTTTTCAGTTTCCTGATACAGAATCTCATTAGCTCTTTTCAATTCATTTTTCAGAAAGGTTTGAACTTCACTTATTACTTGCGTACCGTTTGCACTCTCTCTTAACCGATTGCATTCCAATTCTAGTTCAGTGATCTTAGAGTTTGAGACAAGAGTCTGCCCTTTCAAGATACAATTGATTTCTTCAAGTTCAGTGTTCTGTTCTAGGAGGCTCTTGTGCTTGGCTCTAAGACCACTTAGCTCTTCAGTTATTTGTCTTTTTCAAGTTTCTCCTTTTCATAACCCTCAATCAAGGTGGCAGTGGTTAGAATGAGGTTTTCAGAAGAGTATGTATGCAAATTTTCCTTAAGATCAGATAGACATACCTCTGCTGAACAAGCAGCTTCAGCTCCATCAGTTGCCATGAGAGCAGAGTCCTTCTTTTGGTTGTCATCTGTGTATGACTCTTTTAGTTTTTCCCAGATTTCCTTGGCAGACTTACATTCAAGTATCTTTGCAAGCACATCATAGGTAAGTCCTCTCCTCAGGTACCATTCAGCCTTGGAATTTTCCTGTAACCAGTCCAGGTCTTGGGGATCCAGTTCTTCCACCTTCTTTGGCACCAAGACTCCATTTGCTGCTCTCTTTACAGGAACATGAGGTCCTCTCTTCACGATCAACCACAGACTATAGTCTGCTGCTTGCAAGAAAGTCTTCATCTGTTTCTTCCAGTTCTTGTAGTGAGTCCCGTTGAACACAGGTGGCCTTGATGGATCTCTTCCTCCTCTAAACTCTCGAGGGTCTTCTTCATCAGAACTGATGTCAGACATACCCATTAGTGCTAGTGGTGAATCATCTTCAAAATCCTTTTCATGATCGGATTCACTATCAGTTGGTCCCCATGTAGCATAGAAAGCTTCCTTCTTCTTTCTCCTTTCTGCTCTGAAGTTAGGAGGCCGTCTTGACTTCTTCTTATCTTTGTCATTTTCCTTTGGCGTCTACTTCTCCTTTTCCTTGGATGCTCTATTTTTCATCCACTCAATTTCCCACATGGGACAATCCACGATAGCGTGATCCTTTTTGAAGCACTTAAAGCATCCTGAGTAATCCGGACTGTCAACTATGTTCTTTCTGCCAGAATTCTCCTTGCCACTTCTTTTGAATCCTTTGAATCTTCCCAAGTTAAGCTTCTGTCTTAGAGCACTAACCATTGCTACTTCAACTGATTGAAGATCAACATATTCATCGGTTTCCTCAGTTGCTTCTAGCGCAAGGGCCTTGTCCTTCTTTACAGCTGGTTTAGCTTTTGAGTCCTTCATCATCTCATGAGTTTTTAAGCTACCAACCAGTTCTTCAAGTTTGATGGATCTGAGAGGTTTGGACTCAATGATAGCGGTCATCTTAGGTTCCCATGTTTCAGGAAGCACATTCAGAATTTTATCAACCATCTCTATTTCAGGCAATTCCATATCCAGGGATCTCATTTCATTAGTAATGATGGTCAACCTGGTCATCATATCCTGAATCGATTCCTTCTCACCCATAGAGAACAGTTCAAATTGTCTCTTCAGCATTCTTCTCTTTGAGTCCTTTACTTCAGTGGTTCCTTCAAGCGCAACCTGCAGAGCATCCCAAATTTCCTTAGCCGTCTTATAAGAGGATGCTCTATTGAACTCCTCAGGACCAAGACCACAAATGACCAGACGTTTGGCTTTGTGATTCTTTTCAATCATCTTATAATCCGTCTCGTTGAACTCCTCTTTCAGTTTAGGTTCTTGATTTGCAGTGGGTCCTTCACCAACTATTTTAGTTGGGATCAGGTTTCCTTCAGATACTATAAGCCAGAGTTGGTAGTCTTCAACACATATGTAGTTTTCCATCATGTTCTTCCACCACGCATAGTATAGCCCATTAAACTGTGGGGGCCTCTGAACTGACTGTCCTTCAGTGATAGTAGGTGGTGCACTCATGATTCTGATCCTTCTCAAGGTGTTACCCTCACACGAGAAGACTCGCTCTGATACCACTTGTTATAATCTATGCACCTAGACACTAGAAGGGGGGGTTGAATAGTGTCTACCGATTTTCGTTTCAAGAACCTGGTTCTTCTGAATGTATAACCCAGTTCTTACCTTCGCAATTATACTGTTTCAACCACTGCAACGCACCACAACTACACACACAGAAAACACAAGGATTTTACGTGGAAAACTCCTTGCTCAAGGGAGAAAAACCACGACCCACACTCTGGGGAACTGAATCCACTAACACAATGAACAAGTTTCTGATTACAAACTCTGTAATCAAGGGGCTACACTCTAGACCTTAATCACTACTCAAAGCTATACTCTAGCTTTTCAAGTAATTACACACGAGTTCACCTAATACATATTCTTCTACAATAAGCCAATAGGTAAAAACCATGAACGCTCAAACTAAGACAACTTACAACTCAACGAACCTAGATAGAATATCTAGACTCAATACACTACAAGCACGCCAGTTGTCTTCTTCAGTTTACTCACGTAAAAAGATGCTAGATTGCCTTTGTAGGCTCTCAACTCTCTGTTTGTGAATAACTGCTTTACGGCTGTATCAACTACTTGCATTTTTACGGGTCTTGAAACCCTAGTTGAGTCCTACAAGGAATCCTTGTAATTATGGTAAGACATGATTCCTAGTAACTCTTTTCCTTGTTGAAGTCCAACTCCTTTTCACACTTCGAAGGCACAGCCTCTTTTAGTCTGACTAGGATGCATATTCATTCACGCGCCACTATTCCTAGTTCCGCAGGGATTTGCAACCCGCAACTCTTTTCGATCAATCATGCCCTTCATTACAAGGACTAGGTTCTTCGTGAAGACCTCTGAGTCCTTTACGTTTGTCATTCTTCAAAACCAGCACTCAACAATCAGGCTCCAATATTTCATTCCTATATATGAATGAAAACAAACTAATGTGTTCTCTTCTCTTCCGGATGTATATAATTCATGCATATTTTTACCATATTATAAATGTCTTGGACTAAATCCTAAAACATGTTATTAACAATAAATTCAATTTATGTGGAATTTATAATGTATGAATGATATGCACACATTATGCACATTATAAGCAACTGGCACTACTGATATTCATACATTATGAATAAATAATTGTACAATTGACACTGCTGATATGCATATTATATGTGCAACTTAATTAGATATTGGACTAATATGTCAAAAGCAGGAATCAATGATAAATATTATTTTATCTTTAATTAATACCTTATGTATAATTATACTTTAATTGATACATGTATGTTATCTATATACTATATTTAACATATATGTCAGTTTTATTTGATGAAAACATGTGTATTTTGTTTATATCCATAGTATAATAGAGTTATATTATATTAAGGCAACTTGATAAGAAACCTCATGAATTTTTAGCTTTACTATTTTTATAATAGAGGTATACAATTTATTAGTGTATTGGTCTAATTATGGTAGAGTAATTTCAAAAGTTTTGTTGATATATATCTTAGAGAAAATATTAGGCGAGAGTTAAGCCTTTATTTTGGAAGTTTTAAATTCTTGACGAATTCTCTCTTCTTTAGTATTATTCGGCTAACATTTGTGGAAGAAGTTTTCAAAACTAGCCAGCCCACACTAAAATATTACCCTACCATAACCCAAATTTTGTTGAAACATTCTTTAGCCACAAAGCCACAACATTGGGAGTATACTATTGGGTATCAAACTTGTATTATTGGGGTATACGTATACTAAAAAGGTATATAATTGAAGATATCGTATACTATTGGGGTATTATGTGGCTATGGGGTACACAAACTTGGGGTATATGCGGCTATGAAATGAAATATTTTTAGCCAAATAACCAGCTTGGGTAATATACCTAGCACTAACTTAATCTACCATATTAACAAGTTACCTAGCACTAACTTAATCTAGCCATAATATTTATATTTAAAATTTAATTTTTAATTAAAATATGGCATATAATTAGATTGATATTTTTTATATATAGCTTTTACACACATATATATTTGTCTTATTTTTTTTAAATATTTATATCATCAAATTATATCTAATAAATATGCTAGGAAAAGAAAGAAAAAATAAAATATGATTACAAAAAGTGGATAAGGATTGGAAATGGTTATGTGGGGTAATAATTCCTACTTATCCAATTAGATTCCTTCAAGTCCAAGTTCGAGAAAATTAGGTGCAATAATTTTCATCAAGTGTCCCCATAATTGACTAGTTTTGAGAGTTTAGTTTCGATTAGGATGATTTATAAAATGACATCTGCTTCGTTTCGTAGATAATACTTCAAATTAGTTCAGAGATTATGGGAAGAGGTCAGAGACAACGGTTGCCTAACGGATAAAGGCAAATAATGTCTAGGCCGCACTTTAGGTTAATTAGGAGAACGAGTGAAGATGCCAAAGGCAAGTATTCCTAGGCAAAAGGGTTCAAAGCAAATGTTGTCGTAAAGGGAGGGCAGGGATACAATGTGTCATTTATAAGATTTATAGGGATTATTTCGTTCAAAGTTCATTCAATGAACCAAAATGAGGTTATTGCTTAAACATTGTTAAGTGGGCCAAAAAAGCAAACCAGTTGCCTAGATGTCATAATTTTGTAAATAACCCATCTAGATGTGCCTGAATCTAAAAATTATATTAATCTGAATATTTCTGCAAACTGGTATAATTACCTTCTACGGTTTCATTGTGCAATTATCCTCCTTACTAGAACAAACTGATGATTTATTATTCTAGTTTCAATGAAGCCGTAATTAATAAAGATCGATGGAACAGCACTATCTAATGTAAGAAAAAAATATGTTTGCACTATTTTGTAAACAGTATGATACGTGCCAATGACGCATGTTGTGCACATCTAAACAATATTGTCTTTGATTTATTCAGGAAGCCTTGCTAACATGGAAGGATATATGGTGTATAAATCAATGTACGATTCAACCAACGAAATAAACTAAATACTTGTAATAAATTCCTTCAAAGTATTGGTGTTTGTTAGTAGTAATCATTGAACTCAGGTTCTAAGTGCTGATTATGGCCCTTCCAAAGTTGGGTAGTGGGAAAGCGCTAAATTATTTGGGCGACATGATTGTAGAAAATGGAAATCTTGACTTCTAAATTTAATTTTACACACTTGCATTTCTTAGGTCATGGTCTTTGCTCCAAATTGGTATAAAAGAATATTTTCTCGTAAAACTGCATGATCTGAGTATTGATTTGTTTCAGCCATGACTATAAATTCCATACACGTCTTTAATCTCCTTTTTCTTTTTCTTTTTCTTTTTTTAGTACAGTACTTGGTAATCGCCTCTCTTTATCTTTTCCTCACTTTTAGTTTGTGAATAAATTGTACAATTTGCTATTTTTAGTGGATGCTAGAGCTAGACATTGGTTCATTTCTTGAGTTTTTTTCGGGGTGTTTGTTATTGTGGAACTCATGAGTCATGCACTCTTTTGATATTGTGTTATTTGTTACTCCCTCCGTCCCAGCATTATTTGACCGGGCACGGAGTTTAAGAAAATAGAGGTCGACCTTATTAAGTATCAATTTTACCTTGAAAAAGTAAGAGAGAGAAGATTTGAATAATAAAAAAGTTGTTGGTAGGTTTAAAAGTATGTAGGACCCAACAAGAGTAAAATAGAGATGATGCATTAAATAGTTGTCAAATAAGGAAAGGTGCCACTTATTTTGGGACAAACAAAAAAAGAAATGGTGCCACATAAACGGGGTAGTACTACTATATTATTGGAGTAAGAAGCCATTATAAAAATTTGTGCTCAATCCATTAGACTTTCACAACTATGCTTTACTGATAGTTTTGTTAGATCTGAAATATTAGAAGTTTTATCAATCTTGTACTATGTATTGATTTTGAAGTTCAATGGCAATCGAAGTCATGGAGAAAGACCGTTTGCTTTTGAAGAAGTTGGTGTATTCCATTAGAAATGTTCTGCATTGCTTGTATGGAGCATGAATATATTGACTCCACTGTTATGATGCTCTTTCATCATAACATTTTTCCACTTAAAATGTTACACCACCTTTTGATAGTATTTGTTTAATCATAAAAAATGTGTTTCCACTCTTAGTGCGTCAAGTTTTCACCTTTGTAACTTGGAGGAAATGAGGAAATGTCCTTGAAGTAACAACTTAAATCTCTCCCTTTCCATGCATTATATAACACTGTAAGATAGTTCTCCAAAGTAACACCTTCCATACTTTTAATTCTTTGCCTCTTAAACTGAAAATGCATCACCACACTCCAACAATGGCCTCTCTAGTTTTTCACCTTCTATTCTTCTACATACTCCTACTGTCTTGCCTGTTTAAGTCTTCTGCGAAACTTTCTGGAAATGATACTGATCACTTGGCCTTGCTTTCCTTGAAAAATGCAATAGTCTCCGACCCCCTTAACATCACAACATCGTGGAACGAATCTAGCCATTTCTGCAATTGGATTGGAATAACTTGTGGCCACAAGCACCGTCGAGTCATTGAAATCCACTTAAGCTCTAGCAGATTAGCTGGTTCGTTGTCCCCTGCAGTTGGTAATCTTAGTTTTCTCAGGGTAATTAGGCTTGCCAATAACAGTTTCACAGGACAAATTCCAGGAGAAATAAGCAAGCTATTAAGATTGGAAAAGTTGAGTTTAGGAAACAATTCTTTTTCCGGTGGGATACCACAAAACATATCCAGGTGCTCAAATCTTAACGTTCTTGATTTGGCATTTAATAATCTAAGTGGTCAGATTCCGATGGAGCTTAGTCATTGAATAAACTTGAGAATTTACTTCTTGAGCAAAACAGATTGACTGGAGAAATTCCTGCTTTTCTTGGAAATTGTTCATCACTCAGAAAAATTGCGGTTGGAAATAATAACTTCCATGGGATGATACCTGATATATTTGGTGGGCTAAAATATTTGACAAATCTTGATTTTGCATTGAATTATCTATCTGGAGCCATTCCTACATCGATTTTCAACTTGTCATCATTGTTCTCTCTTCAGTTAACTTATAATCAACTCGAAGGGCAACTTCCATCAAATATGGGGTTCAGTCTTCCAAGCCTAGAGGTCTTCATCATTGCTTCAAATCAATTCACAGGAAAGCTTCCCGCTTCTATAGTAAATTCCACATTAATTTTGGAATTTGCTGTTGATGCCAATATTTTCACTGGTGAAGTCCCATCTTTTGGAAGCAAAAAGTATTTGCGGTGGCTTGGACTTGCGCAAAATCATTTTGGAAGTGGAATGTTGGATGATTTGAACTTTATGTATTCCCTGCTGAATTGTACAACGCTAGAGACAATATTGCTGAATTACAACAATTTTGGAGGAGTTCTGCCACAATATATAGGCAACATGTCCAATCTTTTGTTGTTTAATATAGGAGGCAATCTCATCCATGGAAACATTCCCGTAGAGATTTCACAACTTGAAAACCTACAGGTACTTCATCTCCAGGAAAATAATTTTACTGGTAAGATTCCCGAGTCTATTGGAAAACTAGGGCAACTTACTAAGTTAAACCTTCACAAGAACAAGTTGTCCGGGGAGATTCCATATGCTCTCGGAAATTTGACGAAGTTGACTGAACTCAATTTGGGATCAAACAACTTGCAAGGTATTGTGCCACCAAGTCTAGGAAGCAGCAAGTTCTTATTGCTCTTGTATCTGAATCGAAATAACCTTAGTGGTCCTTTACCAAAGGAAATGTTTGAGCTCTCCCTTATAGAATTCAGCCTCGCAAACAACCACCTGACGGGGTCTTTTCCTGTAGATATTGGCACTGGAAACTTCACCGGCTTGAGAAACTTGATCTTCCTGAACCTTTCATACAACAATTTATCGGGTGAAATACCAAACAGCTTCGGTACTTTGACTAGTTTGACAGAGCTATACCTCAGGAACAATGCGCTTCAGGGAGCTATTCCGGCGTCCTTGCGTTCTTTGAGAAGTGTGGAGTATATGGATCTTTCTCATAATCACTTTGTAGGGAAGATCCCAAATATTTTTGACGAACTTATTTCCTTGAAGTTCTTAAATTTGTCTTACAATGATTTGGATGGTGAGGTACCTTTGAAAGGAGTTTTCAGAAACAAGAGTGCTGTTTCTATTGTTGGGAATAGGGAGCTATGTGGTGGTATTCCAGAGTTCAAAATGCCAAAGTGCAGCTACAAATTAGCATCAAGAAGACACATCTCATCTCATAGGTTGATAGTAATGATGCTGATTATCGGAGGATTATTGGTAGCAACAACAGTGGCACTTCTTCTTTTCTGGTGCATTAAGAGAAAAAAGAGGTCTACTCCACCAGAGAATTCAGCAATGGAAATTATCCCAAGAGTGACTTACAACAGTCTTCAAAAAGCAACTAATGGCTTCTCTATGTCACACATGATTGGTTCGGGTTCATTTAGCTCGGTCTACAAAGGCATACTGGAAGAGGATGGAAATCTTGTTGCCATAAAGGTACTCAAGCTCCAAGTTAGAGGAGCTTCTAAGACCTTTCTTGCTGAGTGTGAAGCACTAAGGCACATCAAACACAGAAACCTGGTGAAACTCTTAACCTCTTGTTCAAGCATTGATTACCAAGGTAATGACTTCAGGGCTCTCATTTATGAGTTCATGGCCAATGGCAATTTGGGAAGTTGGTTACACCAAAAGTCTACGAATAGTGAGGAAAATCATGAGCCTAAGAGTTTGAACATGCTACAGAGGCTCAACATTGTTATTGATGTGGCTACTGCATTAGATTATCTTCATCATCAATCTGGCACACCGTTGACACATTGCGACCTCAAACCAAATAATGTGCTTTTGGATGAAGATTTTGTTGCTCATTTAGGTGATTTTGGATTGGCCAGGTTTCTGCCAGATGCTACACATCTGCTCTCCTTAAGCCAATCCAACTCTCTTAATGTAAGAGGGACCATCGGATATGTTCCACCAGGTCTGTGCTCTCTTCTCTAAACATTATATTTTTTTTTTGATTTTGAGTTCTATGCGCTGGCTTTCTTGAACTACTTATCAAATTTTGCATTTCGTGTATATGCAGAATCTGCTACAGGCAATACATTTTCAACCTATGGAGATGTGTATAGTTATGGAATTCTATTGTTGGAAACATTTACAGGAAGAAGTCCAACTGATGAGATTTTCAAGGATGGTCTAGACCTTCATAATTTTGTTAAGAGGGCCATACCTGAACAAGTGATAGATGTTTCTGATCCTAAACTTCTCTATGTTGAAAGGGGCACACTAATCAACACCAATGAAATAGTGGAGTGTCTTTCATCCATTTTCCGAATTGGGATTGCTTGTTCTGTGGAATATGCAAAAGATCGCATGGACATTTCCAATGTTGTTAATGAACTAAGTGCAATCAAACATGCCTTTCTGAGGAAATAGAAACATCCAGTGATTCACAATGAAGTTTTAGTTTTATTATATATTTACTAGTTGTGTCGATGAGAGTCTTCCACACACATGTTTGATTCTCACTATCTCCTTTCCCCTTCCCTTTCCTCTATCCCTCTATGTAATGGGAAGAAGCTATAAATAAAGCAATGGTTTCAGCGGACAGAGGTTTCCCAGCAACTTGAATGTGAGAAACTTGGGCATGAAGCAGTAGGCTAAAGGCATCCAATGCCATAGAAATGATGCTTATGCCCTGAAAATCCACAACGAATCTTGGCAATCCTGTTAAATATCCTCTCCGGTTTATTATAACCTAATATTTTGTTATAAACAACACTCAAAGTGTGCACCTGTAGAATTAGACAGGGAAGAAAAGAACTTCTCACAGAAGGAGAAGAGAAACCTCTTAGCAGCGGTTATGCTGCAAGAGAAACTACCTCTAAACACATTTAACTTTTAATTATAGTAACGTCATCAAACCTTAGACATTCAAACTCCAGTTTCATCATATTAGATTGTAATTGGTAACACCATAAAATATACTTTCCATTTTACAAAATGAATTTGTTACGACAAAGTGGGATACAATTTTACATGGTATATGGAAAATGAGGAATCTAAAACTAGATTTAATTTTGGAAATTTAAGCTATATAGTAAGAGGGATAAAAGAAGCTTAACTACAGAATATCTTTCCCATTTTCCTCACATTTGCTTGGGGTCCTAAATGTCCAAGACTCAGCATCAACAAGCATCTTGACTACTTCTTTCATGCTTGGGCGTAAATTAGGAAGCTTAGTAGTACATAATCCAGCAATTCTCAACACTTTGATCATGTCATCTTGGACAAGCTCAGAAACCACATTTTGATCAAGAATTTTCACAGCACTTCCTTTGTCATTTAGATGAGTTGATGCCCAATAGACCAAGTCTTTTCCTTCTCCATAGGCTTCCTCTACTGGTTTTCTTCCCGTTACTAATTCTAATAGCACAACTCCAAAGCTGTATACGTCACTCTTTTCTGTTACTCTGAGAGTATATGCCATTTCTGTCAACAAAACAAATACAGACGGGATGTCAGAAAACTAGCACTTATTGCAAGAGAGAAACTAAAAATAAGAGGAACAAAGTAAGTGGTAACCTAGTTGTATTTGAAACTTACCGGGAGCTAAGTAGCCGTGGGTGCCTGCAAAGCAACTGAACTCGCAGCCCCTACAGGAAATTTCTGAAACTTTTGCAACCCCAAAATCAGAAATTTTTGCTTCATACTCCTCATCAAGTAAAATATTGGTTGACTTGATATCTCTATGAATGATAGGAGGGGAGCAATCATGGTGCAGATAAGCAATTCCTTTTGCAGTTCCAGTTGCAACTTTATACCTCTTGTACCAGTCTAATTCTGGCTTTCCGGGCTTGATTTCTCGGTGTAGTGCCTCGAATAAATTACCATTTGGCAAGTACTCGAAAACCAAGAAATTCGAACCTTCTCTCATTAGACTTGCATACAGTTTCACAATATTCCTATGCCTGATCTTTCCCAGAATGTCCATTTCCCTTGTCAAAACTTTCACCGCATTACCTTTCCATAGCTGCTTGACAGCCAGTGTGCCACAGCTGTTTTTCAAATCTAACCGATAAACTTTTCCCGTTCCTCCACTTCCGATCAATTTATCCTCATCGATATCATAAATTTCATCTGCATCAAGTTCCACATGTTGGAAGTTTTCAAGTTTCCATGTTTTATCAATTCCCTTTTCTTCCCCAAATCGCTCTTCTGGATCAGCTTCAGCATTTTGTTTGTACTTCCAGTAATTCACACGCAGTAAAACACCTATTAGAACAGCCAAACAAAGAAATACAATGCAAAACACCACTATTTTGTTGTTCATGAACTTATGCTCAGCGGTCTTTCCACCACAAGCGCCCAAGCCCGAGTTCATTGAGATCCTGATGCTTTGGTCAATGCAAAGCCCCTTGTTTCCTGCAAATGCTTTGTCTCCTCCCATTGTTAAAAGATCTGAAGAAACTCCTCCTGCAAGCTGGTTGTTGGAGAGATCCAAAGAAGAAAGCTTCAGATTATCCAAGTTTGTCGGAACTGAGCCAGTGAGCTTGTTGCTTGAAAGATTCAGAGAGTTCAAAGAGGCCAACGTTGATAACGAATTGGGAATGCTTCCAGCAAGAAGATTTGACGCAAGATTCAAGTCTGCCAACCTAGGACACTCCCCCAACTCTGATGGTATTGATCCGGACAACAAGTTTTTCTCCAAATGCAATGATGAAATTTGCTTCAACGTGCCAAGTTCAGACGGTATCGTGCCAGAGAAGTGATTGTTATCCAAATAGAGCCTTTCCAACAGTGTGAGCTTTCCAAGTTCTTTCGGAAGCTCACCTGATAATATGTTGTTTGATAATATCAACTGATTCAGATTAGTAGCAGCGCCAATTCCAGGAGATATAGTTCCACTGAAGTTGTTATCACTGAAATCTAGCATCATGACATTTGGAAGCCCCCATATACCATCAGCGATATTCCCAGAAAGTTGATTCTGACTCACCCGCAATCTCTGTAATGGCTTGCATGAAGCATAATTATCCGGAAACTCCCCAGTGAAGCTGTTTATAACAGCTAGCAAATTCTGCAAGTTCTCATTTTGGCACAAGTATTTTGGAAATGCACCAGTAAACTTGTTCTCAGATATATCTATGCTATTCAGGGGCGAAAAGCGGCCAAGATTTGCTGGAATTTCCCCAGAGAAACTATTCCTGTACACCGAAAAGGCATTAAGATGCTGCATATCTCCAAAGCCAGGAGGAATTTCCCCAGAGAATTTGTTCTCGAATACCTGAAAAACTGTTAGATTCTTCAAGTTGCCGATCCCCTTAGGCAAAGTCCCATACAGCTTGTTGCTGGAAATATCAATTTCCTGAAGAAGGGGTAGGTCCACAAGTTCCATTGGCAATTCGCCGGTCAAATTGTTTTGAAAAAGTTCAATCTTGAAGAGATTTTGCAGCTTGTTTATTGACTTTGGAAAATTCCCAGAAACTTGGTTTCTTGAAATATCCAGTGTTCCTAATGCCTCCATTTCAAATATAGATTCTGGAATTTCTCCTACCAAATTTGAACCTGCCAGGTAAAGCCAATACACTTTCTTCAACTTCCCAAATATATTAGGAAGCTTACCTCCAACATAGTCATTGTCACCAAGGCCTATTGCAACCAAACATGTCAAGTTTCCAAACCAAGTTGGAAACTCTCCAGAAAAATAGTTTATAGACAAGTCTAATACTTCCAACTTAGTCAAGTTTGATAAATCAGGTATTGAACCATTCATGTTATTTCCAGTGACATTCAAGACTTTGAGATTGGAACAATTGGCTAGTTCACTTGGAAGATTCCCATATAGTAAATTTGTAGGAAGCACTAGAGAAGTAAGGCTTTTGAGCATAGAAATTGAAGGTGAAATGACTCCAGAAAGTGACTTGTTGTCAAGGGAAATTTCAGTGACAAGACCAGTATTTGGATCACAGTTAATGCCATAGAATTTACAAGGTGAATCTGAATATGTCCAAGATTCCAAGATATTTAAGGGGTCAACAAGTTGTTTTTTAAATTCAAGGAGGGCTTCAGTTTCTATAGACAATGAATTGGATGGCTTGATAAAGAATATAAAAATTAAGAAACATGAAAGAATTTGGAGGGAATGGAGAATTTGGATTTTGGCCATTGTTAAATTTGGCAAGGGCAGAAGAGTCACTTCACATGAGGAAAACAAATCCAATAAGATGCTCCATTATTGCCATGATGGGTGCCCATCCAAGGAGTAACTGAAAGAACAACAGTAGCTATCAGAAACCAAACACTAAAAGTAAAGTAAAGGGTGTATATAAAAATATACAAGGAACAAATAACAAATCCCTTGCCATTATTTAAGGTCCTTTTTAAGAGCAATTAATATATACCTAACCAAATGTTTGTCGTATAATTTATACTCTTCAATGTGAATGGTACTTAAAGAATAAGATATATAAGCTACAAATTCAGTAAGGCCCTTGTGGAAGATGCTAAGTAGATATACACAAAGACATGTTAAGATGTCAATTTTGTATTTTGTTGTGGATTATATTGTAAAAGAATTTTAATCACCCTTTAAAGTGACTCAAGCTTGTAGCTTCACTTTGTTTTACAAATTGTCTTGGTTATTAGAGAAGATACTAAATTCCCTAAGCTAGGATCAAAAAGAGCACCAGAAAATTATTAAACCTTGAAATGAACAGTTCTGAATATGTACGTGCTAGTAACTTATTGAATGGACAAGCACATAGCAACCTTCTTTTTGGTGGTATAGTTAGCAAATTGCAAGATTCTAATATGACGGATCATCCAAAAGAAGAGAGAAAATGAGGCTTTTAGTGGCAACATGCCAACATATTCTCATTTAGTTATTTACCGGCAGTTGATTAGGTGCCATTGGATCCATGAGAAAAAGTAGAGGAAGAAAAAAGAGAATGAGTTGACAGATAAATGGCAAGTAACTTTTATAATTGAGTGCTAAGTACCAAAATCATATATTTTTGTGCCTGTAGAATTAACAGAAAAAGAGACATTCAGACTCCTGAAGAAGTAAATGAAAGTAACAGAAAACATATATACTAACAAAAGTGGAATGCATCTTTGTTGTTAAAAGACACAAAATTATGTCACATACATAAAGAAAGAATATGAACAAGAAAATATAGGAAAACAAACTTACCTAAAATAGTAGCTATGGCTGCTTTAAATGTCAAGTTTCAGCAGCAGAGTCAGGAAGCAGAAGCTTTCCTCTATCAGAAGATTCCTCAGAACCCAAAGAAACTCAAAAGTTCAAAAAGATCCCAAAGGGTGACAGCAAAATGAATAAAAGATATTTGCACAGTTTCAGAGAATTATATGGGGATGTGGAAAAAGAATAGCAGTTTTCACAAGGAAAGAGTCTCAAGTTTGTTCGTTTGTTTTGATTTAGTTAATAATAGGACTACTTTTGAGGAGGGAAAAGAAAAGGCTCATAACAAGAAATGAAAAAGAAAAGAGAATAGGAAGCCAAGCCAAAGACAACTAATGATACGGGAGGTTGTTCATTGATAAATGCAAGAAACAATATATGATTTAAGCAAGAAGAAGGTGACAAAATTTGGATAAAAGAAGCGAGTGGCAACAAGCCAAAAAGCTTACACTTACGATTGGGACCTATCTTTTGGTAACCAATATGCATAAAATTCATGTACATATTTATGGGCACAATACTAAGTATTATAATATTAGTAATAAAATATTATATGAGCATATCTACCCATGAAATTTATGTTTACACTACTATTAGTTTCATAATTACTTTAGTAGATTAACTATAATCTTTTAAGTTCACACTTGTTATAGAAGCCTGTAATTGTCTTTTAATTTCCAAAAGCAAAATAAAACATACTATTTCTCAAGCCAAAATGCCAATATAAAATTAAATATATAGCCGTGGACATTCATTGCTTATATGTTAAAGATGATATTTACCAAAAACAACATGCACTAATCATTTTGGATAAGTTCCACAAACGATTGGAAAGAAAGAGGGAGGAAAAAAAACATGGGTAGGAGTGACATCTTTTGAAGTGAAAAGTAGCTAAGACGATAGGTAAAACTGCAACTAAAATCATGAAAGATTAGATATCAATTTCTTGTATAGGGTTAAAAAAAAGCTTTGCTTAATGATCTTTTCTCAAATTTAAGATTTGATTGGGGTAAGAGGACGATACACGTACTCTATAAAGCAGTTGAGGTACATATATATTCAGAAATTTGTCGAACACCAACATTTAAAAAAAAAAATTACTCTCATAAATACAGTGTCATTTTCTTCTAGTAGTATTATTTTTCCATTTCAAACTTAATTCAAGTACGAGTATATGTTATTGATTGCAGTAGAGGTACATTCTGAAGGGGACCATGACTTAATGCAATTGGGACCAGACGCACAATACCAAGCTATGGAGTGTTGACTTTGGTCAGCTCAAATAATTGATATGAATACATTGATATATGTATATAATAACTCCAACACCACAGTAAGGAATTGATATGACAGGTTCCACAAATTTTTTTGATATGATAGGTTCCATTTCATTAACTTTCTAGGAGAAATTTATCTCACATTTGATTTAGTTAGTTGTAATTTTCTCGAAGACTTCGTTGTCAAATCTTATTAGTCTACAATTTTGAGTCCGTGAAAGGAAATAGTGAAAAGGAAAGGACACGATTAAATCGTGAAAAATAAAAAGGCTAAGAGATTTTTCATATATCTTTAAATTCTGCTCTTTCTTCTTAGTCCTATTTATATAGCTTATTCATTTTTTTGAGTAATTGGAAATATATTACTCCTACTACTATATTGGAACACTTAAGTGGCTTTTCATTTCAATGACCGAAACTTGTTTTTGCTAGGCAGGCACTTGGTTGAGAAAAAACAATTTGGAAAAGAATAGACGTTTTGAACTAAATTAAATCCCATGTAAACGTGGGAATCATTTGCTCTTATATAATTATATTGGCGTAGATGATCCGAAAAAAGAAACTCATTTTGATAAACGCCTGCTAGCTAGCTAGAATCTTAGTAGTTCACGCTGCTATTTTCGTTATATAATCTTAAATTTGAGATGGTTAGCTTTAACAGATTGTTTGACCTTCATAGGAAGAAGATTCTCTTTGGTTAGTGATCTTTGTCGTTAAAAATACTTAATAATGTTGTTAATTAAATATTATAATAAGGTTTCCGTTTGAAGACAAAATCATACACAAAAAAGTGTAAATAAATATGTCGCGAGAGAAGCAATATTCATTTATAATACCTTCTAGACACTATAATTAAGGTCAAAGGATTTCTCTGCATGCAAAGTTAGGTATAAAATAATAGACAGTGCACAAAAAACTTCCCTACTATTTTAATTGTTTAGTTAATTCAAGTTTGCTTCTAACAAAAAAGAATACACTATTTGCTCTTATAAGAAAATATTTGATTTCTATGCTTATAATGAATGACGTAAGAAGATTCGTTTACTTCGTAATACTATTGTATTCTTCTGCTTTTATTTCTTAACTATTCCAGTCAAAGACATTAGTTCAACTGACAGGATTAAATAATTCATATTACATTATATTAGGGGAAGTAAGGGAAAGATATTGTGTTTTAGTGGGGAAGAAACTTTTAATGTTTCTTAATTAGCTGATTCTAATGATACTACTAATTACATTAAAATCTGTTTTTATGTCTCCATGCATGCCTTGCATCTAAAAATGGAAATGGTAATTGTACTTCTCTCCTCCAATACGTCTACTTGAATAATTGAGTAGCAATTCACTAATCTGAGTGTACTTTAATTCATAATTATAATAATTTACGTAATTAACAGCTGATATATGGCACGATAAAGTTGTTCATGTATATATCTTCAGAATTGTTGGAAGCATTATTTAACACTCCATTTCAAGTTAATCAATCGAATTTTCTGTTCTCTTTTTTTTTTTTTTTTTACGATTTAAACTAGGACCAAAGAACTCAGAACTTGTCATAGCTATGAATGTGACTTAAGTAGTCGATTTGATTGTTTTTTTCAAATTTATTGCTCAACTCGACAATTTGTCGGGAAATTCATGAGTTTTTATCTTTGAATATGTGGTCAAACAATGAGTCCCTTTCCAATATGTGGTGGAGCATTATCAACAATTCATGGTTACAATAAATAATTCATCCCAACAATATTTTTTTATTTATTTTTCTCTACTTTTTGTTGTTCTTACAAGTATTAACTCGTGTGAGAGAATTCTAATGGTTAATTAAGCGGTTGAGCTCAAGGAATATTAATTAAGTAGTTAGGTAAACATAAACATGTTATCATCAACTGTGTGAAATTAATAGTTTATCTAGTTCAACTCATAAAATACTGTGAAGATAATTGTGCGGTCCTTCTCCGTGATCGCGGGATGTTTATGCACCGAATTGCCTGTGCTAAACTATAAGATATCATAAAGTACTCATAAGCTGCGCTAAAGGGATTTTTTCTTTTTAACTTTCTCCAACCCTAAGATAAGAGTGATGGAAGCTGTATTTGGAAGGGCAAGAAAATGATAATTTGTTTATAGGACCACCAAATGCCTCACAAGATAATGCTGCATTAAAAATGAAAATGTCTAGCTACTGAGCTTTGCATTATTATATTTTTGCATGTGGTGTGGGTTATGAAAGCAATTAGATATGGAGTCATTTTCCCTTATTTGAGAGTTTGATTCTGGAAAAATGTTAGATACTACAAGTCTACAACTCTAACTCATCCAGATTTTAATATTGTCATGTTCTTGTAGGAGTATAAGTGTCCATTATCTAGAACACCCAAATTCGTATTAACAGTAATAACAGCCGTAAATTAATTAATTGATAGTGCAAAGCGAAGTAGCCTTGTAGCATCCCAAACCGTTGTACACTAGTTTGTACTCTATCGAAACAAAATTATTGCTGTACTTAATTAATTACTTGGCAATTAACTTCTCGAGATAGTTCGAACCATATCAAGCTAAAGCTTTCTTCTTTTCTTATTTTGGTGAGGCAATTGGTACATGCAAATATCTAAGAGGTACTACAAGAAAGGGAGGAAAAGGCAACCAAAATTCATATGAGAGTAGCGTAAAGTATTTACCTTATTTCACCCCAAAAAAAAAACGGTACGTTCACGCTATATAGGCTAAGATTTTTATCTAAATTAAATCGAAACTAATTGTACTAGGAAAAAGTCCTATTTTCAAATGAATATTGGACACTTGATGCTCATCAATGGAAGAGAATGGGACATTAGTACTACTGGTTTCATTGGTGTCATGTGGTGGCATTTAGTATGAGGGTCATTTTCAATAGTAAAGAAAACGTTTGACAATTCAAAAAAAGTAATTGGTATCGGACCAGAAATTATACTCAAAAAATGCACTAGAAGATTTGCATGTTTGTCTTGTCTCTTTCTATGACAGCTTCTCCACACGAAAAACATCACATTCACCATATACAAGAGGGTTTAAGACCAGGCCTTATACTTATTAGTAAAATTTTCCTACGTGCAATTCTTGTGAGAAATTTTTTTAAAAAATAAAAATACTAACTACTATGTGTTTGTCGAACTTTCCAATAGGTAACTGAACTTAAGCTTGACGAGCCTTTGGCCATATTATCTTAATACTGCATAGATGAAGAAAGTTGAAAAAACAATTAACTATAGTCAATTCAAAGTAGGTTTCAGCAAATTCATTGACAGTGTATTAGATAATTAATGCAGCTTAACTTGTCGTAGAAGGTTACTTTCTCACCGATTATGAATAGTGTTATTTTTAATTACCTTTAAGATGACCTGATAATATACTTTTTATATTGTCAGTATAGAAAAGATTTATCTTTACCAGTAACTACTGTAATAAAAATTGTATGTCACTGTTAAAGTTTTGTTGTAAATGGAGCTTGGACTCCACTTGGTTGAGGACCATATATTATTGTCGTCTTATTGTAAGTGATTGGACCTCATAATCATAAGTCAAAAGAAAGACGAAATGGTGACATTTTAATTATTTGATGCTAACATTTCACGAAGTTGCAAATTCACAAGCTTGAATAGAAAAGCAATCACATTCTCTCTTGGTATTTTCCAGAGATTATTTATGGGAAAGAAAATAGAAATGGCAAGAAAACATGTTAATTACCATTGGCATGAATTTCCAAGTCATCACACTTCGTGCCATAAGAAAGACAAGACAAAATAAATTCTTTCTTAAGCAGGCCCCTAAATTAAATTCGCAAATAATTCCTAAATTGTGATTAGAAACTTATATAAATGATTTCATATGTTAATGATTAGGTTAGAATAGACAAAAGGCTTAGAAGAGGACCTCCTCCAACACACTATAGAAGATAAGGGAACCCAACAAGTCAGTTGAATAATTTCTTCAATATGGTAACGGTTAGCCCCTTAGACTCGGCGGATTATGGCACGGTATGGCTATGACGGGATTTGGGGTGTTGCTCCTAGTTATAGCTAATTGCGGGTTGAAAGCAACATGAACTTCGGTTGTTTTGTCAAGGGCGGGTTAAGATTGACTTGAACGGATTCAAGGTAATGTGGGCTGATTGTGCAAGTAAAGTGATGCAACGGCTAGGCAGCCTTGTGCCTTTGTGAGTGTCAAGATAGCAAACGGGCAGCTTGTGATGGCAAGTGAGCTCGGCAGCGGGCAAACGACTTTGTGGGCTAAGGGGTGTCAAGACTTAACGTCTCGATGCTAAGGCAAGCAATGGAATGACCAAGTGTGGTGCATGGCATTTGGCTAAGTGTGGGAGCTTAGGAAGATTTGGGCGCAATGAGATGAACGACATGGGCAGACCGGCTGAACGTAGGCACATTCTTGGCAAACATGCAGGCAGCGCTGGACGCATGTGCAGGGCACATGACCGGCCAGTTGAGCGGCCAAATATGGGCAAAACGTGGGCTGAAGTGGCCGAGTAGTGCGCTGATGTGGCTGAAACATGGCCTACATGGCCTATCTAATGTCAAAAATGCCCCATTCCACTTGTAGAAGCCTTTGGCTGATCCCTCTTATGTATTTAAGTTGTTTTGCTGCTATTTTATCACTTGGACAGAAAATACTTAGTTTTTCTTGGGTGAAAAACGAATTGGCATGGTGGCTTCCTTCGTATTTGGTGTGAATAGTAATATAAAAGTTGGGATTTTTCCCGTAAACTCTGTCTATTTCGTTTATATTCAGTATTCTGAATGATTTACTTCAATTATATTCAATCATCTGCACAAAACACACAAACGTTGCTGCCTATTTCAAAATCTAAGACAAAAGATCCTTAAAATATTCTAAGTGTGGAAAACGGCTGAGCCTTGCGGGCGGGCTGCTTGGCTGCCGCACGGGGCAAACATCGGCGTGTTTGATTGCTTAAAATCACCCCTGTGACAGTAACATTAGTTTAAAGCAGTTTCCTTCTCTTACAACCTTAGCTGGTGGATAATATGCAAAGATCTTTCCCATAACTTCTTACTGATGAGTTGATAAGAATATTGGAAAGGAAAAATTAAAGAAATTAAAATGCAACATCCTTCCTTTGAAATTTAGATGAAACTGCAACCTATAATGCATGTCTAGCATCGAAGATTAACAAAGTCTAAACTCTCTTTCATCTTGTCATTCACTTCAATGTATTGGTTAATGTTGGTTCTTTTTCTTTTTTTCACTTTCTTCACCTTTTTAACTTCCAATTGTGGATCTGTGCATCGTTGGGCAAGTCTTCCTTCTCTTATTGAAATGCTTTAAAAATTCAATCACTCAACCAACTTTTATTTGATTAGAAGATTAAAGAAGATTGGATTGAAAAATGAAGACCCCATTGGGTTGGCTATGAATAATTTCACTATTTGATGACATTTGGATATCAGTATTTGCAAAACAGAGTTCAATATTTGAAAGTAATATTGGAAAACTTGTTTGAGGGGTATTTCAGGTGAGTGTAGATACCAAATGTCATTTATTCTTGACCTCTAATTGTTGTCGTTCAAATATGCTTACTATGCAAGTCCATTAATGCAAAGTACTTACAGTAAATCAGTAAGTTTAAGAAATCAACCAAGAAAAGTGTTACAGTGAAATAACTGCTTAAAAGGTCCACAGGTAAGAAGACATACATCAAAGTTAAAACAATAGCAGATATGCATCAAATCATACAGTTGAACAAGCTTAACTGACTCTAAATCATAAAGAAACTGCAAATTTACAGCTGAAGTTGGCTTCTATAGACTCTAATGGTAAAAGCTGGGAAGTATTTTAACCCACAAAAATTGAGAAAGGTCATAAGTTTGTATATTCTTAAAGAGACGGCGACATTTTCACCTGCATCCATTTCAACATGACCATTTCGCTAGCACACAACCAACAGAAGGTGCAGACTACATCTAAGAGCCCAATTGTTCTGACTGATACCTCACTCAAACAGAACAAAAATGACAAGGTGCGCTCACATAATAGCTGCTTAACCAGGAAGAAGAGAATCAAGGTGAACCTGATACCCCAGGGAATAGTTCTGATATTTTGTTGAAGACATCCATCACCTATTACCATATGTATATGCATTAGACATTTATCGAATGTACATATATGAACACAAGGACATACGTCTATGCAACATAGGAGTACTATACAACTGAACCTCCCTTAAACAGTTTAGAATAATCCATGAACAAATGAATATGTATTCAATGAATTTATGCTACTGGACAAGCACAAGATGCATAAAAAGCACATGATTAGGACCTATAGATCAAAACTGTTAAATACTTGAATTTATGCACTGCTCTTACGTAGTGAAGCAAAATATTCATTCAGTCAAACTTTGTAGTCATGATTTAGACAGTAAAGAGAACATGTTTCAGACGAAATTAAGTTCTTACCTCCTTGTCGTTTTGATATTTTGCAATACTCAATGGGTTCTGAGAACACTGCGATAATCATAAAATTCAGCCGTCAACACTTAAGTGATAAAAGCAAACGTTTTATCCTACAATTAGTCCAATATATGCTGCTCCTTGGAACTTCAACTAATTCAAAAGTAGAATAAAAGGGGTATAACAGAAATGGAGAAACAAGTGCATACATCCATGATCGCTGCTTGAACTCGTGGATTTTGGAAAGCCATAGCAACATCAGGATTAGCCATAATCTTCGAAATGACTTCCTCGGGGGTAAGCCCTATTTGATCTGCAATCATAAAAATAATTAAACAAACATAAAAAGCGCAAATCTTATCATCCGATGGTTTTGGCTATGGAACTGCATGTAGCATAACTGGAGGTCTATGTTACAGCTACAAAATTTTCTCTCTTCCTCCTATGGTGCTGCAGTTAATACTGTTGCAAATAGACCAGGAAAAGAACAATACAACTATACTTACCAAATTGTTGCTTGATCTCGGGGCTGCTAAGATCAAAATTCTTCAAGGAATCCACCATGCGGTTGTCCCATTCTGGGTTTCCGCCCATGTTATTCCTGGGAGAGGCAAATGATGAAAACCCCTGTAAGATTTTTATAGACGCAAAGTCCTTTTTTACACTAGAAATCCTATCAAACCATAAAAACACACAGTATTCATCAATTCTGTTTCTTCCCATGTTCCCTTCTTTTCGTTTTCTTCCGTTCTTTTCAAAATTAGCAAAGACCAAAAACACATGCATAACTGCAAACAGCTAGGCAAGGAGTGGGTAGTCCTATGAGTATTTGATTCCAGAGAGTTAACTGATATCAGCTGATATTTAGGTGTGAACTGGGAAAATCCTGTGCAGAAATGCATTGTGCCATTCTACAATAGTAATAAAATTAGATGGACGGGAATTTATTTATTTTTTAAAAAAAACTACCAATTAGGGTCCAACGTATACCGGTAAGACATATACATTGGAATGGAAAATATTCTGCTGAGAAGTAACCATATGCAGGCAGAAGAAAAAATCAAGTCCGTTCGGACAAAGTTCAAAAGGATCTGGTTACTGCAGTGGATAAAAAAAATAGTCCAAAAGGAGGGGGGGAGGGGGGCAGCAGATATACACCTAGATATGTTTTCCTAACACTTAAAGGCTATAAATTGGCACTAATTTCTATTTTTTAAATAAGGTTGGCATTAGCTTCAACTTGAACAGTATTTGTGACAACTCTCATGCAAACTCACAAGAAGGCTAAGATACTGATAACAATATGATTAAACACAGATACAATGAGAATACAAGTAATGCATTTTGACATGGAATATAGGAAAATTTGCACTTGAAATAATTCAATCAGGCTTACAGCATGTCCTGCAACTGTTGACGGTATTGTGGATTTTGTAGCATCCCTGTGAGAAAAAATAGATGCAACATCCTTAAATATCTGATACAAAAGTAGATGAGGGAATTCATAGAAGTTATATCAATGAACAATAACGGTATTTGAGTCTCAATAAACCAGAAAGAAAAGTGTTCCCTGATAAGATGAAGACACAGCAATGAAGAACTAATTGCATTTAACTCTTGTTCCTCAATCATGATACAATATAGCAATTCAGACAGAAACAGTGATTGACAGAAGATGAAAATGAATTCTACTCTGAATACTGAACCATGAATTGATAATCATATCTAATACAAAATCAAAACAGCAAGAAAAGTTGCATATTTAGGCAATGCGTACTGGATGTACTCGGCTGCACTTACATCATTATAAATCAATTGATAGTTAGAATTAAAAAGAGAAGTTCTAGGAAAAGGATGGATTTCATGTACATAGAAAGTGCATCAGATGACAGCTCACATTTAAATGTTGTAGGATTCCTCATCTCCTCTGGTAGATAGCTGCACAAATACCAGATGAAAGGGTATACTTCTCGTCAAAATAAAGCACAAGTCGTTCATACAAACAAATGTCACATAAGATGAAAAGTCCGGTTATGGTCACGTGAAAATCACAATAGATTAAATGTAGAAAGAACTGTCACCTTAGATGAAACACAGCAAGAAATAACTATTTTGGAGGAAATAAATAACTAGAACCTTTCATTCTACATAAACTTTAGAAAGCTAGATATGCATTAACCATCCCATATACGATATAGTAAACTTTAACATGCATTAGCCAATAAATTCAGGGTTTCCTTAAGTACACTTTTCCGATCAATCCCAAAAGTCAATTCTGCATCTTTAGTATCCAATTAATGGCCAACAATCATCTCAGATAAACCATAATGTTTTATGTCCTATTCAGTTAACCATCAAAAAATTCTTTTCAACACCATCCTCTAAGCATCCCAATTCTCGTATTAGCTCACTTCCTTCCATCTTTACCTTGTTGATTGACAATACCTAGGAAAGGATATTATCCCTGCTACGCTTTAGAAGTTTAAAGCAAAATTGAAACAAAACATGTTGACTCCGTTAGTGATGTATTACTTTTTGATATAACCCATACATAGTAGAATGGTATAATTGAAATTAGAGTTTCAACCAATAAAGGTACTATAATTAATTTTCACTAACGAAAGTATTACTTCACACAAAACACAATTCATCGACAACATCCATCCAGACAAACAAAAGTTACAATTGAAGATTTCCTTAAAGGTAATTACAAAAATAAAGGCTCTTAATAAAACAAATGAAACACCACCCTTCACACTAACGGACATAGAAAACAATGATCAAATAAACAGCAAATAGTACAGAAAAATGGAAAAGTTATGATCACAAGTAATCTAGACAATGGCAAATATCAAGTTAATCAAACACGACTAGCAGAACAAAACAGAAAAGGTGCATGCTATCTTACGGGTAAACCATCTTCTGCACTGTTGGATCTTCCATCATTTTCTCCAGAGCTTCCACTGACATTAGCGGATTTGATTTTTCTGTTCAAGAAGAATATCATGCAAAGTTTCCAGAGGCTGAGAAGCAGAGAGCATGAAGGTTTTCCCCAAAAAAAACAGAAAACATGAATGGGTAAAAGGCCAAAAGAAACTGTTAGACACAACACTTTCCTAATAAACAGAGATGATCAACTCAGCCGGAGTATATGCCATCCAACCTCAAAATACTTTCATGGACAATACTTTTCATCCATCCAAAAATAGAACAAAGTGATGCCTAAGAAATAGGTCATTCTTCGGCGAACATGCTCGTTAATGCAGCTTGCACTAATAGGATGTTGGAAGAATTTCTATTCAAGTTTTTCCACAGGAGCAATTCGGATCATTGCAAAAACCACAGCTCCTGATCCGCTATTCATCCTTTATATGAGCTCCTCTCATTTGTCTGTATCTAATGCAGTATCTTACACATGGATAATTGACTGACATGTTTTTAACCACTTCTAGTACATAGATATGATTGTATATAATGTTGTCCCGCCTGCACCCTTTATTGAATTTAAAGGATACGCGTTAAAAACACAAAATCAACTAACAATCTGTGGAGCATGTTATGTATGATGGAGGTATATTGGGTGTTCCCTGGAACCACGCTAGACCTGACCAAGAGTTGGAAAGCAATAGGCAGAAGAATTGGTGACAATGATAATTGGAAAATCATCCCAGCATGCATATATATGGTGGATAACTGGAAAGAAAGGGATTCTAGGTGCTTTGAAGATAAGATCTGCTCCATTCAGAAGATTAAAATGAATTCTCTCTGTGCTCTATTGTTGGTGCAAACATGAATTTCTTGATGAGATAGGAGATTTGATTGCCACAATAGGTGCCTTGTAATTAGTTCTACCTTAGATGTTTCCTACTTTTGCTCTCTTGGAGTTGTAATCTCAAACTTCATCATCTTCCCGATGCTGAAGTTTGCTTTCTATTATTAATATATTTTTGTTACCTTTTTCAAATAAAAAAAAATTACTTCTTAAGCTCTTATGCCATGGAGATTTACCAACATACCCCTACGTATCTCATGCTATAAACATACCGCGACTGCACAAATAACTGGCTCTCTTACCCCTATATTTAAATATGAGAAGACCACAAAATGTCCTTGCAGCTTTTTCCCACAGCTTGTATGACACGTACACCCTCATTTCATGTTGTCAAGGCATAAGTACAGAATGAGCGTTAAGCACTTCATAGTTTACCTACCTGGTCCTGGAACAATATTCACAGCTTACCACATCATGCAAACCACCCCATAGACTAGAAGGGAGGATCTATGCACCTATGCCTGAGATATGTCCATCTTTATTATCTATTGCAAGCTTCCGTTATCAAGAAAAGTATCTTTTTTTTTTTTTTTTTGAGTAAGTTATCAAAAAGAGTATCTGTTGTAAGGTTCTTAAATTCGAATGCAAATAACAGAGAAAAGAGAGGAAAAGAACCAATAGAAACATGAGTAAGAAGATAGGACTATGCATCCAGTCCTGATGCTTGAATGATATTTGAAGTACGACATGTATGCCTTAAGGGCAGGACAAGCAGGTAATTTACCAGTTGATGAGGTACTTGAGGTACTGTCAGATGTGTTTGCACCAAACCCAGACTTTGAAGCAGCTCCATTTTGAGTTACCTTATAGACATTCAAAATAACTATTGAAGTACAATTATTAAGCGACACCATATTCTCAGATAATAGCATTACTCACTGACCTCAACAGTTGCCGAAACTGTCTCAGCTGATTCTTTATAATTTTCGAAAGCTCCCTTCTGGAATGTTTCATCAGGAGAAATATCAACAAACGCTGCAAAGAAAGTTCCATCCACAGATTTAATATCATAACCAGAACTCTAATTGTCAGAGTAATACCAAATGTATCGCTACCTTGAAAACTGATTCTAACTTGGGAAAGATAAGAGATAGTACTAGTATTTATTAACTATGGTTAGAACAAAAATTAAGTCCTCTGACATCATTGAAACTGCTCTGGTTCACCTAATACAGCTGAACTTCCGTTGTTCCAGAATGAATGTTAAAATTAAAGAAAAAGATGTTAGGAAAAGGATACAGTTACAAAACCTGCTTTGTTTCTACAAAGTATCCAACTTCCTATTTTTTTAGGAGGTGGCTAATATTAGTGGAATCTAAAATTTGGCTCCGGTATAAGAACTGTTGAAGACAAGCTTGGAACAACTTTGGTTGATCAACTACATACGGTTCTGACTTCAGCTGATTCTAGCTTGGCTGCATCTTCTAATAGATAAAGTGGGTTATTAAAAAAATCACTCGCTAAATTGCTTAATTTTGAAATTTATCGGTCTTTTTGTTAATATAAGATAGTATAGCGGTCTCGCTGATTTACCGTAATATTTTTCAGGTTAATGTGACAAATCAAAGTTAAGGGTGATCAAACCATGTCACTCACGAGGTCATTTCAATGGTAAACCTCAAAAGAGGCATTTGATGAACCTGCCCAGTCCAGCTAGAACTGCTGTTTTTCTTGATGAAAGAAAAAACAAAAACTAGAAGCAAATAGCAATCACATTAAGAGTGCATTCATTGAGTACCATTTTTCTTTGGAACCTTTTCAGCTTCTGTATCATTCTTAACATTCACAGCAGGAGGTTCCTCCACATTAGTTGCGGATACATCGACAGTCACCGGCTGAGAAGCAAATGAAGCTGATGGTGCAGATGAAGTAAATGCTGCAGGTTGTGGAGGTGATGAACTAGCTGGACCCGACATTGGTGGTGGTGGGAATGGAAAAGGTGACCCAGGTGAAAAGGCAGTGTTGCTAAATGGAGTATTCTGGTTATTCATTTGACCCATCATTGTTTTGAATGCTTGCTGCATAGCATACTTCTGGAAGCATGGGGGAAACAATATGCATGAATAGTTAGACACATATGAAAGGTCAGGCTTTATCTAGGTTTTTGTAGCTGGATTATGAGTGAAAACCAAAACTACAGCATATGACATATGAAGAATCTGAAAGTTATTTAAAACGTAATTCTCCGTCATAAAGTATAAAAAAATGCACCTGTAACAACCTAAATTATGTTCACATGTGCAACTATAGTATCTACAATTTGCCTGATTTATGTTTACCTGATCAACTATTGTATCTACAATTTGGATTGACTCATTAGTAGAAATTACTTAGCTGTTTAAATGGAGGAAACTTCTACCATTTATCTCAAAAGATCAGAGGAAACAAGATGTAAAATCAACTAAATAACAGCAAGAGTAGGACTCAAACAAAAGACCACGTATAGAAAAATCATGAGAAAATGATATTCATAAGCCTTCCAATACCAGATTGGGATGATACAGCATGATTTGAATTAGTCAACCTTGCAACCAAGGAACTGACATTGTGAGGTCCTATTTCATTTCAGAACTGCTCTAGGTTAAAATGCACATCATGAATAATTTTATAAATTGTTTACTTATCCATGGTTTCATTCTTTACTTATCTGCTTTTTGGCCCCTTTTATAACATGTCGATCCTATAACGCTACTGCTTACAGAAAAGGAGGTACGTCCCATCATGTGCATGTCATATTATGATAAGCTACACGCATATTTGCTCTGAAGTCTAAAACTCTCTAGCCGTCACTCTGATAGTAGGGCCATAAGAAACAGAGTGCGACAAGATCAAATTCATGCAAAATTTTAACTACACCTCATTTAAGAAGTACTTGCCTTTAGGTATGAAGCCACCTGCAACACAAGTCAAAAACCCAGTGACAAAGGAAAAAGTTAGCGAAACAAAATAAAATAAGACAAGAGTGTAACAAGTAAGCAAAAAGTTTCTCCTTCGCACCCATGAGAAAAGTGCTGACAGCCCAACACCAACTCCAATCCAGAAAAGAGGAGACCCTCTGTAGACGAAAAATAACATAAATAAGTAAAAATAGATGTTAATCATCAATGCACATAAAAACGTCACAAGAGGAACGTGTAAAGCAAGAAACTGATAGGTAATGCTCCAAACAAGATGGAAGAGATTAAATGAGGAATTAATACAAATTATTACACTTGAGACGGTGGTGGAGCAGATAATTGTGGATTTACGCCAACTGAAGAGGTCTGCTGTCCACCTGAAGTTGTAGTGCTAGCAAAACAATCCCTCCCTAATTTTTCTAGCACTGCATAGTACACATACAAAGAGAGGTTAAGAAGCACCAGAATTATTAGCATGGATCACTAACATGATAAAAACTATCAGTAAGAAACTTGGAACAAGAAAGTCTCTGTCACTTCCTGGTGAAAATGGTCTAGTTACCCTTCAAGACATGGCAGTCTCTATTTAAGGACTTCTCATTCAATACTGAGTTTCTTGTTTGAGATGTAACCAAGCTTCAGGTAAGTTAGAAAAGAAAAAAAAAAGGACTATCGGTCCTATAGAGACAGCAAAAAAAAACCTGGCACAAAACCAGCATACTGCACTCCCCAACAAGTAAATAAATCAAGAAGCAACTTTTAGAACTATAGTGTATTCATGAAGATATGCTGGTTATAGACAAGGCGAGCTCCTCTGATTTCATAGCAGATTCTTTCTTTTTCTTTCTTCTTCCTCCCTCTGTTTTTGTCCTCTATTTTCTTTCCTCTTCTGCCCAAATTTCTTCAGCCCAAAGATGATGAGCAATATAAAGAAGAACAGACTTTTATTGCTTGTCTTATGAATTATTCAAGTTCTATACTTTTAGTATCTACTATCTACTTTTAGTTTTCGAATTGAAATATTTGCTAATATAATGCTATTGAGATTTTGGTTATTTATAAGTGCAATTAAATATTTTAATTTTTTGGCATTAATTGGCGCCTCACATCAAAAAGGCGAACAGCCCACCTCTCACCTCATTGAAATTGGCCCTTGTCGCCTTTTGTCGCCTACCAAAACGCTGGATTTAAGATAAACACAGTACACATAAAAGAGGAGACTGAGGGGCAGAGAAATAAAGACCACTTCACACAACTAAGAGGTCATTTGGTTTACCGTTTACCACACCAACCAGAATATCCCAACACAAAATTATCTGTGTATTATTCTACAAAACTAGAATGTGGTTAAAAATATGTGTATTAGCATTATATGTGTAAGAGCAACTAACGACAAAAAAAGACCCTTAAAGTAATCAATCCCTGCATAACAATCCCCACACCATTAATCACTACATAACGATCCCTGCATTTTTATCCACCCCATAAATTATCTATGTATTACAACTCTTGCATAACTAGTTCGTGAATTAGAAAACCCCTAAAATTTTGACAAACAACTTCTCGTACCATAGTCAGAAATTATCTTCAAAGCCCTCAGTGATTAAATTCTACTATAAGATATAATCAAGCTTGAGAAAAAGACTCATACACACAGACATTCACTAAAAGCTTCAATATGTATAAAGAATCAGAATTGTGCACTTCATAACTATTAACTAAACCATAATACCAAAATTTCAACAAGTAAAAATGGGATCTTTACAAAAATAGCCAGCCGAATTCACAGGTTTTTTTTATAAAGTAATAATTTAATTAATGTTTGGGTAAAACAAGCCCATCTTACGAGCTGAATTCACTGTTTACATCCTCTAGCCGGTATACATAGATTTTACACTAATTGTACACAGCTATACACATATTCTACAAGGATTATACAGAATATTATACATCCGCCAGCTAATTTATTTTAAGCAGTTTGGTGAGCAACTATTTAGGTTATTTCAACAAATAAAATCTTCAAAGGCACAATTGCAAATGACACAGAAGCCATGATTGACTTTTTGAGCTCATTACATATTCAGTAATGTGGCTAATTCTGTACATTCTAGCAGCACTTTGCTGCACATTAATTAAATACCTTTACCAATCAAAAAAAAAAAAAAAAAAAAAAAATCTTCACAGGCAGGTCCTATTTGGCTACAAAACTTCTACTTCAAAATGCAAGTATCCGGTGGAATTATTTGAGGTGCACGTAAGCTGGCCGACACACCACCGTTACCAAAAAAACTTCTACTTTAAGATGAATGAAACACAATACATATAAGAAAAATACCAATCTTTTTAGTGATTCAATACATAGAAAGAAATTAGAATTGTGCACTTCCCAACTATAAAATAAACCATAAAAATAGCTCATAATACCAGAATTTCAAAACAAATTAAAAATAGAGAAAAGAGTGATAAAGTACCAATCTTTTTGGTGATTCTTGGAGCCTGAGAACAAGAAACCACTTCAAAACAAGTTCTGGTTTTGGCAATTCTTGCATTCTTGGAGGGTCTTTTGGGTAAATGAGGAAGACCAAACAAGGGTTTGCTGGAAATTACTGAATTTGGTGAGAGACCCAATATCATTTTAGGTGATGAAACTATGCCTATGTTCTCCATATAATGTTTTGTTGTAGCTACTTCACTTTATTACTTACAGAAGAGGAGCAGAGCTGCAAAAGGGTCTCTTCTGTTTTTTTGCGAGGTTTACAAAGAAGAAAGGATAGTGAAGTGTGATATTGGAAGGAGAATATAGTAAAGAATTGAAAATGGGGCGGGTTTTATGGATAGGTTTTTCTGCCCCACCCGTGTATAACCCAATTCTTTTGGACGTCTTAAAGTGATAGACCATTTTATAATTTCTTTCGTTATTCATCTTGATTAATTAAGGGACAATTACATTGAGAGACACTCCACTCATGAAAATTACCAAAAAAGACCCCTATTTTACTATCTTACATGACATAGCACCCCTCCCTTTTTTTTTATTTTTTCTTTCACTCCATAGCACCCCTTTATAAAGAAAAAAAACCCTATCCCCCATTTTTCCTCTCCTCCTTCCCTCCTTCCCATTTTTCTCTCTTCTCTTCCCCATTACACATAATCCGCCCCCCTCCCCCCCCCCCCCTCTTCCACCACTGTCCCACCATCATCCTCTCTCCTCCAAACCACCAATGTCGCCGTCGCCGAGGTCGTCACCACCACCACCGCCGCTGCTTCTTCTTCTTCTTCTTTTCGTTTTTTTTTTTTTTTTTTTTTTGCTTTTTGAATAAAAATGTTGATTTTCGTGTATATTCCGATCCAAACTCCGGTGAGGAGTTTATTTATCGAGTTTCTTTTTTTTCTTCACTTTAATCATAAAAATTCATTGAGATCTACTAGTTTTTTATTAAAACTTTTGTTTAATGTTTAGATCTAGTGTTTTTCTTGTATAAAACTGTATAGATCTGGGATGTTTGTTAAGCTTTTGTGTAAAAGCTGCCCGAAGCACTGTTTAAAGTCAGTTTTGCGAGTTTATACACTTTTATACATTTTTATACAATTCTGTAAACGTGTATAAAAATGTATAAATCTGTATATGTACGCATTAACAGTGTATAAAACACATTCTATGCATTGTAACTTTTGTATAAAGCTGTATATGCGTGTATGAACAATGAATAAAATAGTATAAGTTTCAGATTCGTGCACTTTTATGGATGTTTTGTATAAAATTTATATTTTTTATGTATATTTTTGTATTTTCCCTCTTGCATACACAATTTTATATGTATTTACATGTATAATTTATTATTTTGATAGATTTAGGTGTATAAAATTATCAAAAAACAATTATTTAAATAAATCCACAAATAAAATAAACAAATCCGGTGAATTTTTGGTTTTCCTACCACCGGCCACCGCCGGCCGGCGGCGGCAACGGTGGCAGGTCGGTTTCTGGTGGTGGGGCAGTGGTGGGGGAGGGTGAGGGAGTGGTTCCTAGGGTTTTAGTTTAAATGGGTGCTATGTTGTGTAATTTTGAAAATAAGGAGGTGATATGTTGTGTAATGTAAAAATAAAGGGGTGCTATGGATGAAATGTGGCCTCTCATTTGTAATTTTGTGTTGAGGGGTGCTTAGTTTTGAAAATTTCCCATTAATTAAACCGTGTGAACTGGAAAGTTGTTAAAATAATACTCCCTCCGTTTCCAAAAAGAATGACCTCTTTCTAAATTTGGAAAGAAATTTTCACTTTTACTCATCCCTAGATGATTTGTAGCCACACAAATATCTATAACTTATTTTAGACCACAAGTTTCAAAAGTCTTTCCTTATTTATTAAACTCCGTGCAAAGTCAAATAGGTTCATCTAAAGTGGAACGGAGGGAGTATATGCTACACTAGAATATAATAATAATAGCTACAAAACTACTACGTATCTTATTAGTATAAGCGTTCATGAGCAACATAGCTTAAATCTGCTAGTAATAGAAACTCTAAGTACGCAAAATCTTCTCTATGATTGTACCCTTCATTTGCTATATAATCAACATACTGGTTTGTCTCCCTCCATGTATCTAATCGTGGCCTTGTTTACCTTTAATCTTCAATAATATGTCTTAGCAAATGATGTTGTATGTACTTTTCATTGATAAGCTTGGCAGCAAGTAGGTAGTCTGTTTCAACTTTGATTGCATCATAATCTATTTGTTTTGTGATTTTAACTTCTTTTTATTTGCTCCACAGTTCCGCGGTGAGAATTAGAGTAGGCTTCATCATAGCTGAGCATCCTAGCAACCACTTTTCCTAATCATTTCTAAAATTTCACCAAAAGCAACACCTCTATATTGTATATTGACACTACCATCAGTATTTAATTTTAACTTTTTTGAACACGGGGAGACCAAGCTATTAGTTAGGCTTATTTATGAATATGAATTGGACTAGGAAATACTTGAATAAGTTCCCAAGCATAGTACGCGATCTTGTTGCATAAAATTTCAGTAGGTAGACATTTCTTTTCGATCAGATTTTCATTATGTTGTTTCCATGTATGTCACATAATGAACAATACAAAGTGTAGCTCTAGAGGATTGCGAGTCATTCTTTATAATACCATCAAGTTATTCAAGCATCGGTTTAGCAATCATACTATCAAGATAATTCTGTAAGAACTTTTTCCATATTGCATAGATTTTGTGCAGACTCTAATGATATGTGAATAATCCTCCACATCAGCGTCACAACTTCCACAGTTGGGTGATCCAACTATCTTATATTAAATCTAATTAAATTTATTTGACATAAGTCTATTGTGTCTGATAAGTAATGAAAAGTATTTCATCTTCTCATAAATACATAACTTTCATATATTATTCCATCTCACAAAAACAATATTGCTAGAGATAAAATGAGACATAATATAAATTATTTAAGATGATTCAGGGAAAAGAGCTGCATATGTTAAGTCTCATTTCCCATCCAGTAAGACGTAATATTTGTATTAATTCGGTTAATACTCCCTCCGGTCAAATTTACTTATAGAAATTTGTGAGGGCTTTTAAACAATGTGTTTAGATCATTTATTAATATGGATATATTTGGGAAGAATCATTTAATAGCTTCTTAAATTTTGAACAAATCAAATATTTTGGACAAAAAAAAAAGACAAAAAAATTAAATAAAGTGGACCGGATAGAGTACCAATTTTAACTTTATTGAGAATCTTTATACCATGACAAGAAAAAACAGTACCCAGTATAAGCTCCTCTCCTGACTCCTGTACAACTGAGGTCCAGTGCATCCAGTGTACTATTAATCTGCTGCCACGTGTCATATTTAGATCTAAGGGGTTAAATTTTATGTCAACTAATCAACCCCTTAACCATGGTTAATTAAAGCCCACGTTTCTTTACATATCAGTCAAATTTGGCGTAGATATAAACAAGCTCCGAATTAACGGCATTGGCAATTCTTGTTGATTAAGAAGATTTTTCTTATTATAGAATAATTTGTTCAAGGGAAAAAAATACAAGAATCAACAAAAACAAAGGAGTATAAAAAATAATGGTGGAAATTAGAACCTAGAATGGAAGAAGATACATTGCAGTATCTCACTTTCGTGATACTACTTAGCATGCATTTGAACACAATTTGATTAAAATTTGTCAAAGAAATTATTAGAAGTTATGGAAGAGTACTGTACAGTATAGTTGAACGAGCATGGAATTTTGAGGGGAAGGATTTTTCTGGATTTTTTAGGACCATGAGAACGATAAAAAATAAATACACTGCAAGAATGAAAATTAGTTAAATATTCAGATGATGTAAATCACGAAAAATACAGAAACACACTTATTTTGGAAGACGATCTTTACAGCTATAATCTTGTTGCATTTAAGAGAAAATACAGTAGAGGGAAACATGGATTTTAACTAAGGTTAAGGGGTTGATTAGTTGATATAAAATTTAACCCTTATATCTAAAATAGAACACGTGGCGGCAGATTAACACTGCACTGGACGCACTGGACCTAAGCTATACAGGAGAGGAGCTTCATCCTTCATAATGAGAGCTAGTATCAAGCGCTACATTAATTTCAGTACTTTCTCAGACAAATTTCAACCAGATGTAAGCTCTTGAATGATGCCTTATTCCTTTAAGATTAGTCATTTATATACTTCTACCTACAGGCGGATCTGCCGAAAAACTTAGGTTCACGTAAACCCATACATTTTTCATGAAAATAGGTATGTTGTATACAAATTTTTTTAAATATATCTAATATAATATTTGTAAACTCATGCTCTATAAGTTTAAATGGTTTACTTTGTTAAGCATGTTTTACGTACACTTAGGAGTAGGGATCAATCCTCATTTTTTAATATATAAAATAATATTCGACTTATATACACAATAAAATTTTATACAAAGATTGTTCGTCGACCACTCTTAGAACGTCGTAACTCCGTCTCTGACAATAGTGAACCCATCCTTATGGAATCCTAAATCCGCCTCTGCTTTTACCTAGTAACAGCTTTTTAAAATAAATAATAGACAGATAGAGATTGAGTTGAATTATGTTTTATTTATGCGCAAGTGAAGAATATATAGGAAGAGATACAACAACAGTCCTAATGTGATATAACAACAAGTTCCGTAAGAGTCTCAACTAATCAAAATATCTAGGAATGATAACTATATACATAAGATACGGAACAAATATAATCAATTGTAATTAACAGTGTCTTATTTCTTTTACTTTTTAGTAGACAAATTTCAAGAAGCCTCTGGAAGGAACATCATATAAGGTTTGCTGGAAATTTCTTGCACCATTTTAAAAGAATTCTCTCAACATTTTCAGAACTTTCAAGATTCTTAAGCCCCCTCCTTTATATATATTGCCCCATTCGCCTAAACACTCGGTCTAACTTACTCTACAATACCAATTACCATCCGGAGACTAAATTAAATAAGTAGCTGAAGAAGATATATACTAGAAGTTGATCAAGGCTAGGATGAGGCTCAACAATAATATTCTGTTTTTGATCATTTCAGTTGGCTGCATTTTGCAGGTGGCATCAATAGTAGATGGATCAATTCTACCATTCTTGGACCAAATGACCAGTCCCAGTAGTCTACTAGGAGAAACATTTCTTGATCCATTTAGAGTGTTGGAACATATACCACTAGCATTAGAAAACAGGGACGAGAGTTTGTCTGTGGCTACAGCCAAAGTGGACTGGAAAGAAACGCCAGAGGGTCACATGATAACAGTAGAAGTGCCAGGGTTAAAGAAGGATGATATCAAGATTGAGGTATACATAGTAGTGTTAAATAGTTTAGTACTCATTTTTTATTATGTACATTTGTTGGATTATACATAGTACATTCTTACTTACTGTTTTTATATTTTGTAACAGGTAGAGGAGAATAGAGTGTTGAGAGTAAGTGGAGAAAGGAAGAAGGAAGAAGAGAAGAAAGGTGAACATTGGCACTGTGTTGAAAGGAGCTACGGCAAGTTCTGGAGGCAGTTTCGGATGCCAGAAAATGCTGATCTTGATACCATCAAAGCCAAGCTAGAAAATGGGGTGCTCAACATATCCTTTACTAAGTTGTCTCCTGACAGAATCAAGGGTCCTAAGATTGTAGCTATTGATACCAAAGCAGAAGAAACAAAATCTTCTCATCCTTCGGTTAAAGAAGAGCTCTAATTATAGAGATCTTATTTCATATCATGTGGTGTTTCGATTTAATGGTTTTGTTTCACTTCTTGTAATAAAGCATGTATTATGGTCTCTCTTTTTTGTACTAAAAAAGTAGTGATAATAAACTATGTAAATTTTGAGCAAAATAAAATATAGTAATAATGTCAAATAATGAGGTGAAGAACAAAACCTCAATTTCGTCAGCTTATGCTCCGATTATTAGAACTTCATTTCTTTAAGCTAATGATCCTGTTCAAGTACTGAATCTTAAGACAACTTCTCAACGTGAGAATAAACAAAACAAAAAGGAGTTGCGTCAATTACTCAATTTGCACTTGACACAAATTGCTACGAGTTTTTTCCAAGGCTCCAATAAGTAAAAATCATTGAGAAAATCCTCAAATATACTCCTGAACTATGCGTTATTGCTTAAAATTACCCTCCGTTAAAAGAATTGTGTATCTTCACCCTTACCGTAATAAGTTCAGCTTATCTATACCCTTATTCACTAACGCCCAGCTGAGTAGGATAAATTTTGTCCATTTGGCACAAAGTAATCCTACTCAGCTGTCCACATAAGCTAATTATTCTACCCCACCCACCAATCCTACTCAGTTTCCCTCCCACCATAAATGCTAAAACCCATTTTATAACTCAACCTCACATTTAACCCAATTAACCCAAATATTTTTGCTAGAGTTCCGATTTGAACTCTGTTCAACAATTTTTACCAATTCAAGTTGTTTGCTTTTTCGACTAGGTTATCAAAAATTAATCTTTCTTGAGATAATGAGTGAGGGGTCGATTAATACTTCATATGGGTCGGGTAGGAAATGCCTTTGTAGAATCGTTGCGGACCATTTCACGGCTTGGACTCCAATGAATGCTGGGAGACGCTTCTTCAAGTGTTCGAAGCGAGACGTAAGTAATTACTTATTTGTATTATTGGTTTTTATGTTGTTTAATAAAATTGTGGATCTAGATTTTTTTTTTTGAATTGTTATAGGCTCAATCGTGTGGTTATTGGGAATGGGAGGACCGTGAATTTCCTTCCAGAGCTGTTGTTGTTATCAGTAACTTGAAAAGAAAAAATGGCGCCCTTAATCGTGAAGTTGCAAGTTTGAAGAAGATGGTGGAGGAACTTGAAGAATTTGCTATTGTTGATGCCATCAGAATTGCCACGATGAAGAAGAAAATATTCCAGTAATGGATTCTGATTCTTGTGTCTTGTGGTTTATTTGGGGGATTTATTTCTGCTTTTCTTAAGTGGGGTTAAAGGGGGGAAACGAAGTAGTTGGCAACCATTGTTTGTAAGCCGATCTTGAACCATGAATGAAAGTTGTATTTTGGTAAGCCTTGTTTCTTGAAGGATTTTGTTGTAGGTAAATATTCTTGACTTCTGCTTCATTTAAATGTTGAAGGATTACATACTAAACATAGTCTTATCCACCATCATGTTCTTGCACCGAGTGTCAAAGAAAGCCCTTGACCAAGCTTGGGGAGGATAATTCACCAACTCCCTTGTTGCTGCCACAGAAAGTGCTCCCAACTTTCTCAACTGGTCATTGAAATCCTCTTCATAGCTGCTCCATGCACACCACCATATATACTTTCTCATTTCACCACTCTTCCATCTCTTACACCAATTGGCCTCAATGTGTCTTACACAGTACCTATGGTGAGATTCAGGCAGCACATTCTTCACAACTTTCAACAGTCCCTACCAGTAAACAAGAAAAATTAAAATCAGTGGATAAACACATGACAAGAAAAAGAAACAAACAAAATTGAACATTTACCTTCTGCATATCTGATATAAAAGTGACTCCAGCTCCATCATGTAACTCCAATGACCTCTTTAGAAGCTCAATGAACCATGCCCATGTCCTTTCATTTTCTTTGTCCACTATGGCCCATGCTATTGGTGCATTGAGTCCTGCCCAATGGCTACCAACAACTGTCCAGAACATATTCCCTTCAGAAATGTACCATCAAGCCCAATCAATGGTCTTAAACCACTCTTCCATCCTTGCTTTAAAGCATTGAAACATACATACATCCTCATGAATCTTCTTTTTCCTTCCAACAGTGCATCCTTTGATATGTTGATAACAACATCACTACCAGGATTACTTTTCTTAAGTTCTTGACTATATGCCTCAAGCTTATTGAATTCATCAATAAAGCTTCCTTATTTTTGTAAACAGATTTTTTTGGCCCTTCTCAACTTTGATTTTGACACATTTAAGCTCAAATCATTTTCTAGTTCTCCCCTCATTTCACTAACCTTGAACTTTGGATTACCTTGGACTTTGTTCTTGAAATATTGGGCTAAGGTAACTACATCAGCCCTATTGTTTTCAAACACTCATCACAGTTGTGATCTAAATTCAAAGTCTTGATTTTGAAACCCTCACTCCTACCATCCCTTGAAATAAGACATACAAAAGGACAACCCTCTTGACACACATATCTAATCCTTGTCTTTTCACTTTTCTTTACCTCAATAGCTCTCTTAGTAGCAACAACATAGTAATTCACAATCTGCCTAGCTTCTTTCAAGTCTTTGAATGTCATCCCCTTTTCCAAGTGCTTGAACTTCTCAAGTCTATTACCCACAACTCTATCTCTTTCTTTACTAAGAATCTCTAGTTCTTCAGGGTTATATTCCTCTAGTTCAGATTCAACATCAAGAATGTCATTAATACTGTGTTCTTGGTTAGTTCCCTCATCAACATCTACCAAATAATTTTCCTGGTGGTGTGTAATATTTTGTGCCCTAACAGTCAACTCATTTTCATCAACAACAAAGAAATTGATAATCTTAAACTGGTTAGAGAAGAGATACTGCAGTGTCCTTATACCTTCACCATCATTAACTAGGTAATAAGTACCCGATGGTCCAGTTACCAGCAACTGTTTAACCACTCTAAAGCCTAAGTTTGTAGTAAACTCCTCGATAATGTCATCATAAAATAGCAAAGTAGAGTCATACTTTTACCATTTATGCACCAGTCTTTTGTTATACGACAACTCATGGGATATGACCCAATTACCCCCATAGTTAAACACAATATCCACTTCTTCAATTATCATCCTTTAGTCACATGCGGAACATAAGACAATGGAGACATGGACCACTTCAGTAATGTATAGAAAAAGAGGGAATAGCTGTAACTTGAAAAAATTTAATGAACCCTAAAGGATGAGTACAAGGGAATATTAAAGCATAGTCGGGTCCACCAACAAACAAACAAGTCCATAAAAAGACACACTTTCACTATATAATATGCTCATAATCTAACAACAAAGACACATTAAACCCTCATCCCTAAACACGATTAACAATACAAAAAAACAACAAATAGATGAAAACAATGATAAATAAAGTTACCTCGATGTAGCAATAGCAGCAGATTCTTGGTCGGAACCCAAGAATCACTCAGATTCCTTTGCAGTAATTAAACCATAGCAAAGATTAATTTTGGAGGAAATACAAAAAGGCTGAAATGGTTTGTAATGTGGGTTGTTGGGGTTAATTTTGTATGTATAGTAACCCGTCTAGGTTAATTGGGAGTGGGGTTAAAATGTGGGGTTGGGTTAAAAATTGGAGGGAAGGTGAGTAGGATTGGTGGGTGGGGTAGAATAATTAGCTTATGTGGACAGCTGAGTAGGATTGCTTTGTGCCAAATGGACAAAATTTATCCTACTCAGCTGGGCGTTAGTAAATAAGGGTATAGGTAAGCTGAACTTATCACGGTAAGGGCAAGGATACACAATTCTTTTAACTGAGGGTAATTTTAAGCAATAACGCATAGTTCAGGGATATATTTAACGATTTTTCCTTTTCATTATCATTCCTACGAAGTACTCCTACATTAGCAGTCACTGCGTTTGGATATATGCAGCATCATTTGGTTAAGTGTGAAATTGTTAAGACACCATTTGATTCAGTGTGAAATTGTTAAGTTGTCTTGCGTCGCTAATTTATGTGAAATTGATTTTAACCTAGGATGTTCGTCCTAGGACAATTGATCGAATTTGTAAAGAATCTAAAAACAATAAAATGTATAAAGTTACTAAATGAACAGTAAATCGGTGAAAAGGATTGGACAACAAGAATAAAAATATGTTTCAATAATAATTGTTATGAGATTACAATTGGACAGAGTTTCTGTAAGTATTTCTGAATCAATTAAAAGTGTAAGTGAAGTTCTATTTATAGATCACTAAGCCGACGATGATTAAAGCTTCAATCCCACGTTCAGATCGAGGCTTGCTCACGATTTTTCTCATTAAATGCTGGATTAATGAGAGAGAATAGTGGGGATGATTTGTCCCTGAAGTGTAATCGTTCCCCCAAGGCTTGAGTTGCTCGCCTCGGGGAAGTGAACCTTGCCGAACCGAGGTAGCTCTATCACAAGGTCTCAGTTGAACCTTGACCTTGGAGATTCGCTCTGAGGACTGAGCCGCCTGTTTCGTGATCATCTTACGAACCTCCACAAAATATGCCTCGAACCATAAACCCGAGGTGCAACACATGCAAGTTAAAAAGTTAAATTTACTCAAATAATTCTCATGATAATCATAATGTCCGAGCTAGCTTACACACATTTGGATTAATTCAAGTTATTCTTGATCCATCTGGACTAATTCAAATTATTCGAACATTAATTTGGTACATAAATTACTAAAATTACTACACAATGTGAATTTGATATTTGAATAATTCTTTACACTACTACTACTTTCTTTTTTGGCCCTTTAAGATCCTCCTTTATTTACTTGTTCTCCAATCAGTCCTCAGCGCACATACTTGTTCATCCTCAAAGCCATACTTTAGCCCACGCTATTTTCCCACAATCTATATGGTTCGTTCCATGTTGAAATCATTGCTAATTTTCCCTAAAACCATCCCTTTACTATCCCCTTCTTCTTATTCTTCATATTCTTGGCATCCCAATTCACTCTCCATTCCTACCACAACACCAACAATTTACCTCTCAGTTAGCCATAAAATTCAACAATTTGGGTCATTATTTTCAAATAAAAATTACAGTACCAACAATGGCAGTGGAAGTGTTGAATCAGTTACTGGTGGGAAAGAATACTTGTTGATGTCAGATGATGAGTTGATGAAACAATGTGAAATGAACACTTTCAAGAGTTCAGGTCCAGGTGGCCAACACCGCAACAAGCGTGAATCTGCTGTTCGTTTGAAGCATAATCCTACTGGCATTATTGCTCAGGTTTTGTTTTTACATGTTTTCTTGAATTTTTATGTCTCTTAGAGTTACATGGTACCTGTTGCTGGTGGGAGGTGGGAGGTGGGAGGCAGCAGGTATCCAGTGGAATTAGTTGAGGTGTGGGTAAACTGGTCCGGACACCACCGTTATAAAAAAAAAGGGTCTTTTTTGGATTTTTAACTGAAATTTGTTTTCTTTGGATACTTTGTGTATTTGGGTTGTTTTAGGCTGTGGAGGATAGGTCACAACATATGAATCGTGCGTCTGCGTTAGCTCGTTTACGAGCTTTACTGGCTGTTAAAGGTACCTCATTTGTTTCAATTTATACTGTAGTACTGTTATTTCATGTCATTCAAGATTACAACTTTATTAGTTATAAGCAGGGAATTATGGTTTTGTTTCTAATTAGTTACCTATTGTTGTAATATTGTTTACATTCAATCTATTTATTAGCTTATATCTCTAGTGACTGAGTCATATGATTAAGCATACTATGTGTTTATTGAATTTTAGCTGCTTGAAGTGATGCACTGGGCAGAACTGTCGAGTTCTAAGTGTTATGCCTAGGCAAATAGCAGTGACACTCAAAAAAGTTGTCATTGTACCGATGACTCAATGTGAGATCATCATTTCATTTTCTTGGTGAAATGAGTCCACTTTCGTAGTCTTAAGGCAGAGTGTTTGCTGATTCTATGAAACTGTGTTTCTGAAATAGGCTTTTTAGTGTAAATTTTCTGTTGTGATAATAGTCCTGTGGGGCTTTAGTTTCTTGAGTTCTATGGTTAGAGGGCTACAAAATAGATATCAAAGCCTTTAAAGATTACTAGTGACTAGGAATATAAAAGAAGCAATTGAAGAAAGAGACAGGGTTCCAGTAGATGAATGGTGAAATGTTTCAGGGAATACGAAGATAAGAAGAAGCACAACGAACTGTGAATTGTGAACTATGTCACAGCTGAAACTTGAAACCACACATTAATTGATGGGAACTTCTCAATCGACTGAACTATGATGAATAAAAAGCAGCTTCTGTTATTTCTGGACTCTTTCCTAGTTCCAAGTCAAATGGAGATTTGACTAACTTCAGTCGATCCGTTAATTATTCTTCAAACCCAAACTGTTTCAGTTGGCTAAGGGATTTGACTAATTTTAATTACCAATATCATGTTCATTCTTTAGTTAAAATTTTCGTTGTCCTGATATCTGCAAGTCATCAAGAGCTACAAAATGCTTTTCCCTACAGCTTTTCAATTCACTTTCTGAGAGACTCTATAAAATTGAAAACAGGTAAGCAAACACCAAGATTATTGAAAGTTTAAAACTGAACTCGTTTTTCTTAAGTTGGGACTTGAAAATCTTTTGAAGTTTGTTTTTTCCTCTAAATTTTCTTTTTCTATTCATGGACTGGTGTTCATCCTCATTTTGCTAGAGAGCAGCGGAAGTGTTTTTGGTACAGCTTCTAGGAGCCTCAGATGTCAAATATCAGATGGAATGAAACATACTTTTTTTTTAAAAAAAAAGGTCCGTGGAGAAGTAGTTTATCTTGTGCCCCTATTGAATCAGTGTACAGGCTTACTTAATATATTTAAGCTCATACGTTTTAGGTTTAGCATAATGTTGATGCAGCTCTCTTTGCCTATCACACATATATATGATTCAAAAAGCTTCCATTTATTTCTGTTTTCTATTATTTTCATCTAGTTAGGAACAGCATAGATCTTGATACATATACACCTCCTCAAGAGCTGCTTCAAATTCTTCCCGCTAAATCAACCATCAGGACATCAAGTTGTGGGCCTCAGATTGGACCGAAAAATCCTAAGTTCGCTTTGGTATGCTTTTCCCTCTTTGTGTCTTTGGTATAAAATTAAATCTCACGCCAAATGTACTGATGTTTTCTTTGTTGCCTTTCTTCTTTAATCCATAGGGAATGCAAGCTTTACTAGATCTAATTTTTGCTGTTGAGGGCTCGGTAGCAGATGCCGCTAAGAAGTTGGGGTACGTGTTTGTGAAATCTTCATCAAACTGTTGTTGATGTTTCAGCGCATGCACTTCTTTTAGTAGGTCAAAAGAAATAAAAGCCACTTTTTTGCAAGGGACTCAATCTTGTTCCACTTCATAGTCTTACTAAATCTTTCCCCTAGGTTAGTAATTCCAATTATCCTAGTGTAACAAGTTAAGCTTCCTGCATAGATCCCCGAAATCTTGTACTGTTATGCACATCAAAAGATAAAAATAAAAGGATCTTGTACTGTCATGTGGGCAGCAGGATAATATACGTTTCTTTGCTGAATTTTATTACAGGTTGAGTACAGGGGCTTTATCAAGGTTGATATTATCTGATGATAGTCTCAGAATGGCTGTAAATGAGTTCAGAATATCCAAGGTACGGATGCACACCTTAGATGGATATTTCAGTTCATAAGGATTGGAGCTTGGTTTCTGATTTAAATATTTGGAAGTATATCATTAACAAATGTCCAGTATCACGCTCTTGTGCTACATCTGTTTCGATCACCTGCAGAGATAAGTATAGACATCAACCTGAAAGTGGAATTGTCAAGTAGGGCATGTAACGGGGTGTTGTGCCTTCTCCTCTATAAAATGGATCTTATTGCTCAGAGTTTGTATTCATGTTGGAGAGACAAATAGTAGTATTTTGGGGCTGATTTTCTGCCTTCAGGGGATGAAAGATATGTCAAACTGTGGGATTTGAAGGGTTCTTATGATGAGTAATGGCTTAAAGATGGTTAGGGGTGAATCGTGTGAGAAAGAGGTTTATTATGTTACTAATTAGGTTTCAAACATGTTGACCCTAGGTATCAACCTTATGTCCTAAGGCATTATGTCATATTTATATCCTTGGGCACTACATCAGAATGTTGACTGTGTCATAGGATCCAATCACAGCACAGTGGCCTTTTAGAACTCTAATCTCTAAACTTGAGCAGCTGATAGAATTTACTTATAGAATATTAAAGATGCAATGTTACTCCACGGAGGATTGTGCAAACCCGCTTGGGAACATACTCTAACAGTTATATACTACTTTAGGACAAATTTGAATTACCAAAATCTTCAAGACTATGAAAGGAAACACATCTGCATCTCTCCAAAGTTTTCTCAAAGTTGCAGAAAGTAATGGACCATATAAAGCATTGTTCTTTATTCCCCTCTTCCCAAAAAGTGAGCCTAAGTTTCCCACACTAGCTTAAGCAATATAAGCCCTTCCCATAATCCCCACGTTAGCACATACTAGAGTTACCGCATGAGTGAAGGAGGGAGCGTGGGACTTGGAAATAACTTTGCAGCAAGTGTGGGATGTGACAAAGTGCTAGTTTCTCACCCTCAGATGTGGTGCAAAGGGCCAAGGGTTTCCAAATGTTGCAATAAGTGGAGACAGGAGAGACAGCAAGTATAGAGTGGGAATAAAATTTCAGTGGATGTAAAATGGTCTAGCACCAAGAGCGTCCAGCACCAAGAGCAGTAGGGGAAAATGGTGATCAAGATGGGATTCCGGCAATGGATGGGAATGAAGCTGACAATGACTGAATCAAGGAACCGCTGATATTCAAAAGGTTGTGTAGAGGTTCTGTAATCATAACGAGTAAGGCTGAGCACTAAAGGAGGGTGAACTGCCGAATGTACTTCAACCTACCAAACTGGAAAAGGATGAAACAAAGTTGAAGCAGAAACCTGCAAATCTAGTAAAGTGAAGAAACATATTTATGCTTCTACTGTTTCAGTTTTGAAATTTAGTAGCCTGTCAAATCTAGCTAGTTGAAAATATATATATACTTCTAGTCGTCTACATATCATTAGTTTCCATTCAATGTTGAAATTGAATAATGGTAGCAAAATTTTGCTGTTACTGTGCAGGGAATGAAGCCTCTGAAATAGGAATCCATGATGTTACCGTCCTTGTGTACTATTTGCTCTTCATTTCCATTTGCTATATCAAGCTATCAGGCAATAGGTGCTGGTGGAACAGATGGACTCAGGTTCATATGATTGAATAAACAATGTCTGCTACTGACAAATTTTGTGGAAAACAAGTACTTCTAGTGATTCTGACCATGGTTTGGCATTTGGCTCGCGGCTTTGTTTATCAAGCAATGCAGATGCTGGTTGTGCATTCGTGGCTCGAGAAGTCCAGCAAGTTTTCATTGCATTTCATTTCTCTTCTTGTTTTCATTGGTTTTATATCAGTCTATTTTGTGGATAAATTACCGATTAGGATATATAAAAAGAAGAAAAGGATAGATTGTGTATATTGAGATTACTGCTAGGTATGATATGCCAGTTAGGCGCTAGAATTTTCTTGTTTTACTTCTTTGGTTCTTGACTTACCTATAGAAAAATTAAATATTTTTATATTTATTGAGTGAAGTAAATAGATAGAAATCAAACATATTACTTATATACTATTTAACAACTTTGAATAGTATCAACCAAAACTCAATCTATCTACCATAATTGAAAATGGAGATAGGTGAAACTTAAACACCCAGTGCACATAACACTAATATAGGAGTAACAATTATTACAAACAATGTAGATTTTTATAACAAATTGACAAAACGCAGGGTGTGAAAGGGCCAAAATAGTAATTTTGCATACACGCAGGGTTCGAAAAAGGCCGCACGTCAAGGAGTGTGATATACATAGTCTATTCTGATGCAATCATCATTGGCGTTTCTTTAATTATACTTTCAATTAATTTAAAGTCACGAGCTATGCCATCTTAGCTAACATACCTAAGCTTTAAAAAAAATCACTATATAAAAATTGGTTAGAGATTAACAATAATAATAACAATAATAATAATGTTACAAAAGTATTTGGAGTTTTAGCATAAGTCCAACTCTTGACACCCTTATTCTGCCTATAAAACCCTTGACATCATACAACATAAGCCCATTCAACCCTATTCTTTTAACCTGTGGCGGCTCAGCAATGGCCCTTGACCATTCTGTTATACAGAGAAACCGCGGTCGAGTTACAGAATAATTAATGGGTTTACCCAATTCATTATTTTTTCTCACAACTTTACCGCGTTTCTTTGTATAACGAAATGATTTTAGGGCCACACACTACTTTCCTGCTGTTTCTATGACGAGGATTATATACAATTCTCCAATTTTTATGTAATTTTATTAATGTTATGATTACGTTATTGTTGTTTACTATAGTAGATTTGCAACTCCCTTGGTAATTCTATCAGTTAAAATGTTATGACTAATTTTCAATGAATTTATTGGGTGTATCCTAGCAGCTTGTTTGGATGGTTGTTACATGTAGTATCATAATGTATTTGTAATGAGTACAATGTTTGGATAGATTGTATTGTTACTCAGGGAAAGTAGGGTAAGAAGTAGAGGTGCTATATAATAGACGGGAAAAGGGTAAAATAAGATTATTAAGGGTGAAGAGGACAGAAAAAAGATAAGGTAATGATGCGATCACACATTAACAATAGGACGCAATACAATGGCTAACAACCATCCAAACAAGCTGTAAAACATGTCAAAAGTTAGGTAAAAGATTTACTAGGATAGAAATAATTCTTTAAGGGAGCCATTGAACTTAATTAATACTGAAATACTGGCTTTTCTGTATTTGTAGAACTTATATTGAAGTTTTGAATCAATATGGCTTTTAGGGGGTGGGGTTGCTGTGAGTTTAGTGTCTGTGAAACAAATATTACTGTAGGTTTACTGGCTTTAGATTGAAATTTACTGAATGCTTCTGTGTGGACTTTCCATTTGAATTTCTTTCATGTGTGCATATGATCTATACGAGTAGCATTGTTATAAATCCTCGTTGACCTATGTTGCTCAGCTCCTTCGAAAATGCTGCCGGGTTTGTGTCGGATCCTCTAAAAGTAGTGCATTTTTGGAGGATCCGACGCGGATGCACCAGCATTTTGAGATATTGACTGTTTACGACTTCAAGTTGCGGCAGGTATAGAACTTACACATAATGACTGGGAAATGGCAAGATATTATCCAACCACATCATACAATGCTCCCTTTGGCCTTTGTGTATTATAAGTAGTAGTACTTTCGACATGTTAGAAATCAAGAATTCTCTTCGTATACGAAAGTTTCTAAGCATTGAAGCCCTGGATAAATAGCAATTCTACATTCTCCTTCATTGTAGCTGCAAATGAAGCCACTTTAAGAATGTTTTGGTTGTTGCCACTCAATTACTGACCTATTGTAAGAAAGCATGGAGGTTCTAGATCATAATGCATCATGCTGCTCTGGTCAGAGCAGGGATACTGTATATTTATGTCTGGAGTAGAGAGAGTTCGATGAAATAGTCAGTGATAACTCTAACAGCACGTTTGGATGCTTCGAAAGGTCAAAGAACGAGACGCCCAAGCCAAGATGATGATGCAAAAACAGTGGCAGAATTTGGTGATGTGATTTATGGTTACACAATACCGTGCTTAAAGGTCTAAATTTAGTTTGGCAAAAAAGGTCCTAAAGTTAAACTCTTATTTGTATAGCAGCAGTGTCAATGATTTACATTTATATTTCCCGAAGTGTACTGTACTTATTTTAAGCTAAAAGAAGTTCAGCAACAAATTGATGATGCACAATATGCAATGCGCATTTCTCATTGATGTTCAATAACAACTTTCATTCACTTGTCCTTGTCTCATATAAGAAGTGATTGTTTTACGTGGATCTTTTTGTGTTCAAAGAAAGGAAGAATCTAGCAGCTCGTGGGATCATATTTGCAAACACGAGGAGTCCTGAGTATATTTTAACTAATGGACATGCTAGCTAGACCTGCCTCTGTAAAGAACCAGAAGAAGGGGAAAATATCTTCAGACAAACATTATAAAAGGAAGGCTTTATATTGACAAAACTGTCACAAGCTGAATAGCCTTTATGCATCTTTTGGAAAGATGTAGAAAAGGAAAAGCTTAGTGGACCTTACCCTTAAGAGTAGTGGAGGTTTGGAGAGGCGGGGTAAGGACCTGGTTGAACTTTTTTGAACTCTTTCCATGGATTGTATACTGTAGGAAAGAGTTCAGCAACTTGTCATGATTTTATTTTAATCCAAGTGGACGATTGCACTGTCACTTCAACATAAACTATATATACTTGTGCATAAGCAATTGCTGTTGATATCCAAGTGCTTTCACTTCTTCTAGGATTTCTCTTTAAATTTCAATATGGTGGAGGAATCCTGTTATGTCATTGGTGATAGTCATGATGAATGTGAACGGGCAGCGCCTTTTTCGCTATATGAGTTCCTGAGGTATATGCCATTCTGTTTGTCTTGGAAATCACCAAAGTCGTCTACCTCTCTCTGGGTTTTCTGGAGCCAAAATGAAGATATTTACCTGCATGAGTAACTTTTAGTTTCTCGTATTGTAACCTTGCCGGTGATTGTCCTTCCTGAAATACTGTTATATTTGGAAGAGAGTTTAAGACCTTTTGTTGAACATGTAGGTACGAGGATTGAATATGCACTTCAACATTTGGAAATTCATGGATTCTTGGGCTTCAGGGACATGTTTTAGTACAGTTTTGGACACCCACAAGTATAGATGGCAAATGTTTCCTCAGAACTTCAGATGAACCTTTTGGTTTTACTGCACTTGACGAAGGACTGTGTTGGTATAGGAAGAAGTGCTTGGACTACAAATTTCTGGTTGATGAAGAGAGTGAAGACGGCCATGGACTCCCTGGGCGCGTGTTCTTGCACAAGTTGCCAGAATCAATTCCTGATGTGCAATATTACACTAGGAAAGACTATCCACAACGCACTACAGCTATGAATTGTATCATTCGGGGTTGCTTAGCTTTGCCAGTATTTGAACCAGCAGGCCTTTTCTGTTTTGGTGTTCTCGAGCTTGTAGCAACTGCAGTTTTTAGTGGACCTGAAATATTTGAATTCCTTAATGATCTGAAGGTCAGTCCTTCCTATTGTCATTCTATCATGATTCCAGTTACTTGTTCTTTTTGCTGTGAATCAATGGGCTAAGAAGTATCTGACCTAATTTGGGCGGCAACCTTTTTTCCATCTTTGCATTACTTATCATCGCTTAAGAGTTCCCACTGGGATAGCATTATTCTGCATTGACACCAATGATTTTGAAATGAAAGATAGTCCATGTTAAATCTGAGTTGCTGGATCTGATGATCAAGGAGATATACTTTAGTTTGAGCTAGTAATTATTTCCTTTGTTTTAATCAAAACTGATCTCTTTGTTAAGGGAATTTACTTTTACTTCAAGGCTACAAAATTATATCTTTTAATTCAACCAAACTGGTATATCTGAGTAGGTTATGTTGGTCACTATTTTAGTGTTAAACCAATGTGGCATAAGGTCTCAAGTTCCTTTGCTTTAATAGACATGGGGTTCAGTTGTACTTTAAGGACAAAGCATCCAGTTTAATTCTGTATATAGAACCGTTTCGGGATTTATCCAGCTTATTCCCCTGGTTTCCTTGTTGCTAAGCGAGCTATCAGGTATATTCATGCATCATTGAGATTCTTCAAGGTGAAAGTGCAGGACTTTGCCTCCAAACTGAAAAGATTCATGGACTAAAGATACTCTCGTAGTGGTAAAATCTGCTTCAGTCCTGTTTGTCGTAGCAATTTAAAGATTGTCAGAATTCAATAATCAGTTCAGTTTCCTGAATGACTTCCTTTTGTTTTCCGTCTTAACAAGATTAGGATATATTTTAGGCACTTTAGAATTAAGATGAATCAAGGTATGGGCTAAGATTGTTGTTTGAAAATTTAATCGTAGATAAGACAACTTGGTTTATTTGGAGGTAAACCTGAGTGTATGCTGGAATTTGTATGCTTGTCCTATATCCTCCATCTGGTGACTACAGTTTAATCCTTAATCCACTTCCTCTCCCCCCCCCCCCCCCCCCCCACAACTCTCACAACAAACGCACGCACTCATACGCTCATACTTCACACACAGGCAGCTGGCTTCATATTTATATTCCATGGTGACATGTACTTTTACTTGATTTCCCGAATCGAGGTGATAGTTTTCTGCAAAGTTTTGATTTAGTTCAAGATGGAAAGCTACGTGCAACAATAGTTCTGGTACAAGTACACTGTTATCTCAGAGATATTGTTTGCCCTTTCCTTCCCACTGCCTGAAGTATTACTTCTGTTCCATAAGCTTCACTGTATGAAGAAAATTTGTATTGTCGTGATGAGATGACCCTCTATTTACTCTATTACTGTTCCCTGTTGCAGGTCGTGCATTTGCACTGCTCTAACCATTCGTGTATGCAGGTGAGTTTTCAGCAGAGTCATCCGTTACTTTTGAAGAACTCTCTGTAAGCTAGATTACCTTAATAATCTTCTGCTGCAGGTATCCCATATTCAATCACAGGAGATTGATGAAGTTAAGCAAGTATTGGAAGTAGTATATAAAATCCATGATTTGCCTTGAATATCCCAATTTTGTTGCATGTAAAGGCAGCACCCAGGATATGGTGAAGATGTCATTTTGATAATTCATGGACCTTGGTATGCTTTTAGATGATCAAATTGATTCTCTATTGAATTTTGGCATGGCATGTGATTCTCATCCTTTTCGGAATGGAAGAGGTGTCATAGGGAGGATATTTGCATCTCCTGCAGCATGCTCTGTGATGAGGTATCCAGATTCAGTACAAGTGAGTATCCCTTGGCACGCATGCACATCTTTTAGGATTGACTAGCTGTTTTGCAATTTGCGTGCGAAGTGCCAATGCTGGAAACAGTGTATATACTCGAGTTCTACTGCAGAAAGGATAATAAAGGGGAGCAAAAGCCATTGGACTCAATATTAACGACAATGAAGAAACATTCTCGAAGCTTCAAGTTGCTTCAGGAGAAGATATTCAAGAGGAGACAGTTGAAGTGATCAAATTCTGTGTCCCAGAAAAATGGTTCTCTTCATGGGACAGTAGCAACTTGCTCCCCGTCTTGCACTGGGAATGAGGAAGTGGATGTGAGTCGGTCCAGCAACATCTATCAGTAAACTCTGACCTGGTGCCTAATGATAGCAATCTTTTGAATGTGGAAACAGGCGAAATTTCACTCGCTCTACCCCAGAATGAATTATCTACTGAGATCTATGACAAAGAAGATATGAAAGCTAATTTTCTGATTACTTATAAGGCTCTGAAGCAAAAGTTCGGCTTGAAACTTGAAGACGCTGCAGAGGACTTTGGAGGTAGACTTCATAGCTTGCTGTCTATTTCATCTAGTTTCATTTACCTTTCATTTTTATCGCGCTTTTGTTCTGAGATTAGTATTTCTTTTCTTCAGTCAGCCGATCTACACTGAAGCGAATATGCAGACTGTATGATGTACCGAGATGGCCATCTCATAAGAGGGTTAAGGCGAATCAGTCCACTCGTATACCTTGTAAGAGTCACTTGACATCTTTCAACCCCACTCCTAAGCAAGATTTAGTCCCACTTGTTAGTGGAAAGCAAGGACCAAAAATTTCATCTCACATTCTCATCAAGATTGGCAGACTTGCAGGGAGAAATAACAAAAAGACTCAAGTTAGAGACTGGAACTTCATGGTCAAGTATTTGGATGAAGATGGTGATTGGTGTTTAACCGTAATTTCGTTTATTAGGTTAAGTCACAATTAAATTTATAAAGCGGAGTCACGATCAATAATCAAGATTAAATGCCTAATGTGAAAGGATATAAATGATTACAGTAAATATAAAGAAATAAAGACACAATTAATGCGATGTAATAAATGAAGATTTAAATAAAGGAACCGTGTTCAGGCCGTATAGACTCGATCAAACTTCCTTCCTCGTACTCTTTATGATATTTAAGCAGCGGAACAATAAATGAGATCACTTGATTATGAGTAGTAATAGTAAATATTGACAGAAGGTAAAGAATCGGATATTAATTAATAGTTGGAATACAGATGTATGTTCAGAGAAGAATTTAGATACAATGCTTGTGACTTGAATTACAATATATAGATAACTAAGCGTCCGTTCACGAGCAGTTGTAACTCCTTAATCGAGCAGTTACGTTGCTTAAGGATAAGACTTCTATTTTGAATTGGCTTGATGACGAGTTGCGACTATTCTGGCCGTGGTGACTGTTCATCTGTCCGTTATAGTTGTCCATCTTCGATTCTATCCGTTGCCTTTATGCCCATTCGTAGCCACGTGTCGTTTATACGTCGTCCTATGTGGATGCTTAGTCACCAACTTTGGTGACGACGGATTTAACCCAATACAGATAGTCCCCGCACTACTCGGGCAGAGAATCTGGTCGAGGAGTGGAAAACGAATTTTGAGCGGGAAAAAACTCTTTGGAATTTTTCTCAAGTAACACATTTGAGTCTCTGTATTCATATTTGGATGCTGCCCGTTGAATTCCTCAAAGGCTTTCGATTGATTGACATTTTATCAGTATAAGCATTAAATGCTCCGCTAAAGACAAAACGTGCAAGTTGTCAATTCCGCTCCACTTTTTACTGAAAAAGTGACTGTCGCGTGTTCCGAGGCTGCAGGAGTGATGATTGAACTGCGCCTACTCACGTCTTGCACGTCCCAAAGCAAAAACCGTCATTTCGATTTTTATTCTTTTAACGGCTGGATTTATTTACCTTTTGCGCGGATGCTTGCCACGTGTAGGGGCGGGTCGGGTTTTGCGAACCCTATAAATACGATTTCTACCAGCTTGAAACCTTTTTACTTCATTCCAAATTTCATTCAAACCTTCAAAGCTTCAAAACACCTTTCCAAAAATCCCTAAAACGCAAAAAATTCTTCCAATCTTCTAATCCAAATGTCTCCGAAAGCCAAGAGAAGTTTGAATATGGATGCTGCGGCTAGTAGTTCTTCAGCAGCAGGTGGTCAATCTACGAGTTCCCCAACTTCGGTTGCTGATGTGATTCCGAAACTTTGGGGAAGCCTTGAAAATGATTGTTCAATCAGCTCGTTCAGTCACTATGGCAATATAAGGTCGTGGCCTTCAAGCCGGTTTAAGAGTTCAATTACTCCTGACCTTTTGCCTAGGGTTAAGGCAGATTGTGGCTGGGACGATGATGTTATAGTTTCTTGCCCTTATCCACCGGAGAATATTACTTCTGCGAGAACTGGGTGGACAGCCATATCCACGTATCCATTCACGATAGGTTGCACGTTCCCGTTGCATCCTGTTATAGAGGATATTTGTAAATACTATCTTATCTGCCCGGGGCAGCTGTGTCCGAGCATTTATAGAATTATTTCCCTGCTACAATGGTTTGCCGATGAGACTGGGCAGGACTTTGAATTTAAGCATTTCGTCTCTTTGTATAGCCTTCAGGTTGCGAGAGACGGATATATTAATGCCCGTATGAGAGGAAGAAAAGCTCTAGTGAGCAAATCTGAAGATACAGGGGATAGGGGTTGGATGCACAGGTATGTTTAGTGCAGTCTAAATTCCTCACACGTGGCTGCAAAACTAATCTCTGCGAGGTGTGGAACAAAACTCGTAAGTCCTCGAGTCTTTGTATTGAATACTCTTTGAATTACGTATTTGCACCCTCTAATTTTTATTCTTTGTTGGTTAGCTGACAAGATTCCTTACGACGGTCTGATCTCCGAGGAGGAATTGTCCGCTTGGGTTGAACCTATTTTGGCAGAGTTTCCTCACGAGCAGAGGCAGTGGCCTTACTATGCTTCTTTAAAAAGTTTATCGAACCCGAGCACCCATGGTAAGCTGATTATCCAAATTCCTGCTAGTTTATGCAGAACTCACCATGGTAATAATATGATTTTACTCTCAGGTTTAGGTGTTGGTGGTAGTTATTTTCCTGCTCCTCCTCCTGTGGAGGTGACCGTTGACCCCGTGGCTGAGATCAATGAGGAGGCAGCTGCCATTCTCCAAACTGCTGCAGCTATCAAGGCCAGGGAGGGTGGTGAGGAGGTCCTCGCGAGTTTGAAGAGAAAGAAATCTGACTCTGAAAAGAGTAAACCCAAAAAGAAAACAAGGACAGCCCGTAAGACTCTTCAACCCTCTGAAAAAACAGTTGAAACCAATGTTGCTGCTGTTGATACGCCCAAGGCTGGGCAAGAGAGTGTTAAAAGTTCGGCGGCTGCCCCTGAATCTGCTGAGCCTATGATAGTTGACATTTCAGATTCAGAGGCTCCCGATGTGAGCCTGACTCAGAGGAAGAGGGCGTCTCTTCGGGGTGATAAGAGGAAGGATGTAGAGACTTCTTCTTACGCTTTTGAGGAGAGTCCCCGAGTTGGTGATGAAGGAGATAGAGCTGAAGAAGTAGGGGAAGAAAGAATGCATGAAAGTTTTGCCTTCTTCCCCGAGGACCCAAAGCCGGATGAGCCTGAACAGGTTGGTGGTCAACAGGGTGAGCCTGAACAAGTCAGCCACAGGCAACCTAGCAAAGAGCCGATGAGAGAAGAGGATGAGGGGAATGATGAAAAGGTTGATGAGCGGAGGAAGACTGAGGGGGAGGCTGAACCTCAGATCTTTCACTACAAGGATATGATGAACTTAGCTGGTGATGAGGTGGCACCTGTTTATCTGCAAGAGTGCGACACTCTGGACCCTGATGAGACAGGTGACGTTGAGGTCTCTCGCACAAAGCTTACTAGGAGAGTATCCCTAGGAGGAAGGATTGGGGCGTACTCCGTTAAGGGTATTCGTCATAAATTTGGTCCCCAATACCCTTCTGAACAAGCGAGGGAGCCCAGGCCGTGTATGAGAGAGTGTGATTTCACCATTCCCCCGGACACAGATTTTCTGACGAAGCCTGGCCACTTGGTTAAAGTGATGTCCAACCTGATCGGTCCTCGCGAGGAGTGGAACATGCGCAGCATGAGCGACGAGCAGCTAGCTTACGCAATCGCTGAAGATACTGCTCGGGTAATGTTTCTCTCTTTACTCCTTTATTTTTCTTGAGACCTTAGTTCTGATTACCTGCGTATTTTCACTTGTTGCCAGGCAAGTATGATGGCGGCCGAGATCATGTTCCGCTCTAGGCTGAACAATCAGGAACAAGTCCTTGGCTTAAAGAAAGACCTTTTGAAGGCTCTTCAGGACAAGCAGGCCTTAGAGGAGGAGAAACAGGCTCTGATCGGGGAGAAGCGGGTCCTGGAGGGGAGGCGTGGCTTCTTTGAGGATAAGATAGATAGGTTGGAGAAATCCAACACTGAGGCTAATGACAAGATAAACGCCCTCCTCGAGGAGAGAGACCGTCTTTTGGATGAGAAAGAAAGGTTTGCACTATCCTTTGAAGATCTGAAAGCCAGGATGGATGAACAGGGTAGTCAGATTTCTCAACTTGCCCATGAGCTTAATGTGAAAGAAGTCACTTTGGAAGGCATCCGTAATGCTTCCGACCTGATGTTGAGAAATCTGAACAAAGCTGAAGCTGAATCTCAGGCTGCTCGAGGAGAACTACAAGAAGCCAAAAATCGGGCTGAGGAATCTGCGAGGATCCAAGAGCTATTGACGACAGAATTGGCGAATTTGAGGGATCGTTATACAATCGACTCCAAACTGGAAGCTCTCGAAGCCAAGAAGAAGTTGCTCATCCAAATGCAGCGTGGCCAAGTTAACGTCGACTCAGTCCTCGATCAGACCATAGCGACTATCATCGATGTCAAGCGGGCCTTGGGCATGGAAGTAGGAGCCGACGATGATGATGATGATGAAAAGGATGATGAAGGCAGTGAGGATAATGAAGATGAAGATTTGGGTGGGGATCCGACTGATGGAGCTAGTGCATCAGGTCGAGAACCTGGCCAAGATGATGACTGACGCCTTATCTAGTCCTTCTTATGATTTTACCGGATGTTGTTAACTTTGGATATTGCTAACTTGTGAATGAACGTATATTTTGACTGTCTTTTGTCTGACTGGCGAGGCTTGATGACCATTTTTTATCTCAAGTCTTGCTTATATGAATGATGTTGATATTTGTTGTTTAATGAGGTTTTCAGAAGTTAGAATTATGTTTCAAATCCTAGTGTCTGAGTTCCCTTTTTGGCGTTAATCTGCGCAGATGTTTGAAATAAAATTTGATCATAACCAAGTTAAGTTGCCCTTAGTTAATATGAATGAAATCAGGCCTTTTGGGCTGGACGAAACCAGGCCGTTTAGGTTGACTGAAATCTGGCCGTATAAGATGGCCTTGCGATAAACTTTGCTTATCATTTTTGACAGTTGAAAGTTTTCGCAGAAAATTTTTGTTAAGGTTGAGGTTTTAACCTGTTATTTCTGTTGAAAAGAATAGGTAACCCAATGACCAAAACACAAGATTGTTTGGTCGTAAAGTTGTAGAATTTGGGCGAATACTGGCCGCAAAATGTAAAAATAACGTAGCACAAGTAAAATAGTTCTATTGAACTTACTTGATTCTGCTTAGTCGTGGACTTGGCGAATGATCATGACCTTGCTCTGCTCGAAGATCACTCATGTTAGCCGGGACTTTGGCCTACTGGGGCCCTCGCCACCCCCCTGTTTTTATGTTGAAATTTTGTAATTTCTGACATAAAAAGACAATGGGTGAAACGCTGAATCAGAGAACACATATAACCAAAAGAGAAGTGTGTCCGTTGTGGGATTTGAACCCACAGCCGCGAAGCACGAGGACTTCGAGCTCTACCAGTTGAGCTAAACGGATCTGGCCTTTTGAAGACCGTTAGTACCATTTAGACAAAGATAAGAAAACAGAATAATCTTAAAAGAAAACAATAGCAAGTAAGCAACAGAGAATGGATAGAAACACTAACCCATGTACTACTTAGAAGTAGTACCTCTTTAGGTGAGTCACGTTCCAACTGCTAGGTAGAAGCGATCCATCTGGTCGTGCCAAACGATATGAACCCTTACCAACGGATGCAACCACCTTGTAGGGACCTTCCCAGTTTGGACCAAGTTTGCCGACGTTCGCTTCTTGCGTATTCTGGGAGACTCTACGCAATACAAAGTCCCCGACTTCAAAGTTACGCAGCCTAAGTCCCCGATTATAATATTGTTCTATCCTTTCCTTCTGAGCTACTACTCGTATAAGTGCTAATTCTCTATGTTCCTCTAGAAAATCCAATTCCTCGGAGAGGTTGACTGAATTAGATTCTTCAGTTGCATGAGCATATCGTAGACTTGGCTCGCCGATTTCGACTGGAATCAATGCATCAGAACCATACACTAAGGAATAAGGCGTCTCCCCGGTACTCATTTTTGTGGTTGTTCTATATGCCCAAAGAACCCCGGGGAGTTCTTCCACCCAACACCCTTTGGCCTGCTCGAGACGTTTTTTGAGAGAATCCACTATTATCTTGTTGGTTGATTCTGCCTGCCCGTTTTCCACTGGGTGATATGGGGAAGAAGTGATCCTTTTAATATGCAGATCCTCAAGGAACTTTGTGACCCTCTGACCAACGAATTGAGGACCATTATCCATGACAATCTCTTTGGGTGCTCCGAAGCGACAAATGACATAACGCCAAAGGAAATCAACTACTTCCGTTTGACGTATCTTTGAATATGCTGCAGCTTCAACCCACTTTGTAAAATAATCAGTAATAATTAACAAGAAACGTACCCCTCTAGGTGCAGTGGGTAGTGGCCCAACGATATCCATTCCCCATTTCATAAACGGCCACGGGGAGATGATTGAATGCAAGGGTTCTGCTGGTTGATGGAAGAGATGTGCAAACCTTTGGCACTTGTCACATTTTTTGACAAACTCGTTAGTATCTTTTTCCATTTTGTCCCAATAATAGCCTGCTCGTATAAGCTTTCGTGCAAGCGCCTTTCCTCCCGAGTGATTTCCACAGCAACCCTCGTGAACTTCCCTCATCACATACTCAGTTTGGCTGGGACCTAGACACTTGGCGAGTGGGCCTGCAAAAGTCTTACGATAGAGGATACCATCTATAATTGTATACCTGGCAGCTTTTATCCTCAGTTTTCGAGCAGCCTTAACGCCTGGTGGTATGGTTCCATGTAGTATATAATTGATTATCTCATTCTTCCAATCCCAAGTCAGACTAGTCGTGTTGACCTCCATTGCATCTTTGTCGATTGTTGTACACAGAAGATGAGCCACGGCCACTGAACCTGCTGCTCCAATCTCTGCGACTGAACCCAAATTTGCCAAGGCATCAGCCTCGTGATTCTCTTCTCGTGGAATCTGTATGGCTTCCCAATTGTCGAATTGTGCTAGCAACCCAGTGACTCGAGCAAGATACCTCTGCATACGAGACTCCCTTGCTACGAAGCCTCCAGTTATTTGATTGACGGCCAGGGCAGAATCACTCTTAAGGCGAATTCTGTCTGCTCCATAATCTCGAGCCAATTTTAATCCTGCAATCACGGCCTCATACTCGGCCTCATTATTCGTAATAAAGGGACATTTTATGGCCTGTCTAATGGTCTCCCCCGAGGGAGCGGTGAGGACTAAACCTAATCCTGATCCTTTTACACTTGAGGACCCGTCAGTGTGTAAGGTCCATGTCCCCGACTCCGATCCGGCGAAAAGGACCGCCTCACGTTGAGCATCAGGGTACATAGTAGCACTAAAATCTGCAATAAAATCTGCTAGAGCCTAAGATTTTATGGCTACCCGGGGTTGATAAGATATATCAAACTCACTTAATTCTACCGCCCATTTTACTAACCTGCTCGAGAATTCAGGTTTGTGCAAGATATTGCGTAAGGGGAAGGTAGTAACTACAGCTATTGAGTGACTTTGAAAATAAGGTCTTAATTTACGGGCAGCGATTACCAAGGCTAGTGCTAATTTCTCCAAAGGTTGATAGTGAGTTTCAGCATCTAATAAGGATTTGCTAATGTAATAAATTGGAAATTGCTTACCTTTATCTTCTCGAACCAGAACTGCACTTACCGCAGACTCAGACACGGCCAGGTAAAGTAATAGTTGTTCACCTGGTTGGGCCGTTGAAAGTAAAGGCGGGTTTGATAGGTATCGCTTCAAATCCTTAAGTGCTTGCTGACATTCAGGGGTCCAATCGAACTCCTTGTTCTGTTTCAGCACGTCGAAGAAGCTTTTGCATCGATCAGATGATCGAGAAATGAATCTCCTTAGCGCTGCTACTCTCCCAGTTAGCCGCATTACATCTTTTCTGTTATGAAGTACGTCGGGGATGGCTTCTATTGCTTTTTATCTGGGCGGGGTTTACCTCGATCCCTCGCTGGGAAACGATGAAACCAAAAAACTTCCCTGAACTTACTCCAAATGCGCACTTCTCCGGGTTGAGTTTCATGTTGTATTGGTCAAGGATTCGAAAGGCCTCCTTCAAATGTGCTAAGTGATCTTCTGCCCGTTTGGACTTGATCAGCATGTTGTCGATGTAGACCTCCATGGTTTTGCCAATGTGGTTGTGAAACATCCGGTTGACTAACCGTTGGTAAGTCGCACCTGCATTTTTAAGTCCAAAAGGCATTACTTTATAGCAATACGTACCTCGGCAAGTAATGAAGGAAGTTTTCTCCTGGTCGTCGGGATCCATCAAGATTTGGTTATAGCCTGAATATGCGTCAAGGAATGTAAGTACTTCGTGCCCGGCCGTCGCATCGATTAGTTGGTCAATCTGAGGTAGTGGATAAGAATCTTTCGGGCAAGCTTTGTTTAGATCAGTGAAGTCGATGCAGACCCTCCACTTGCCATTTTTCTTTGCCACTACGACCACATTGGCCAGCCAATCTGGATACTTGACTTCTCGGACGGAGCCAATCTTGAGCAAGCGGTCAACTTCGTCATTTATGATCTGGTTCCTGAATGCTCCTTGTTGGCGCTTCTTTTGCTTTACCGGGCGATGGTACGGATCCACGTTCAACTTATGAGAAATAATCTCCGGGGAGATTCCTGTCATATCTGCATGTGACCATGCAAAGGTGGTGTGTCGCTCCTTGAGGAAGTGCAAGATATCTTTGCGTAAGTCTTTGTTTAACTCCGCTCCCAAATACACTTTTCTTTCAGGCATGTTGTCGAAAAGTTCCTCTGGTTCTAAAGCTTCAATGGTTGGCGCGTACTCTTCCCGTGCATCCAATTTTGATATGAATTTCGGGACTTGGTAGTCTGATGCTTCATTGTTTGACTCCGATCCCGGGCCCTTTAATTGCTATTTTGCCTCCTCGGGGAGCTTGACTGCCACTGAGTAGCAATCTCTAGCGCAACGCTGCTCTCCCCGAACTTCCCGTATTCCCCACTCTGAAGGGAATTTCATTACTTGATGATATGTTGACGGGACTGCTTGCATATCGTGTATCCATGGCCTCCCAAGGATTATGTTGTAAGCCATATCCCCATCAATGACATAAAACGTTGTTCGTCTCATAACGCCTTCGACCAGGGTTGTCAAAGTAATTTCTCCCAACGTCTTCTCGCAGGAATTGTTAAATCCTGAGAGAACACGAGAAATTGGTACAATCTCATTGTATAGTTTCAACTGTTGCACGACTCGAGATAATATGATGTTCGCTGAACTGCCTGGATCAACGAGTACTCTTCTGACATCAAACTCTTCCATTCGTAAGGTTATCACTAAAGCGTCCATATGAGGAAATTGCAAGCCGTCTGCATCTGTTTCTTCAAAAGTCATTGTATCCTCAAGTCGTGGTCGTTTGGTCTTCGTAATAGATACTTTGGCATATTTCTTTGCTGTGTATGTGACTGCATCAACCTCAATACCACCAGAGATGACGTTGACTGTCATTTTTGGAGATGATGCTCGGGGAGGTTCTTATTTATTTTGTTGGGTCTTTGCGTGAGTTTGCTTTCCTTTTTCTGTCAAGTACTCCTTGAGATAGCCCTGTTTCAATAAGTTAGCGACTTCGTACCTTAGAGCCTTGCAGTCATCCGTTGTGTGGCCGTGATCGCGATGGAATTCGCACCACAAGTTTTTGTTGCGCTTGCTGGGGTCACCCTTCATATCCTTAGGCCATTTGACCTTTTCGCTCATCCCCTCGAGCACTGCTACAAGTTCGACTGCTCCGATATTGAAAACGAGCAGGGTTGGAAGTCCACTAGAAGTTGAAGCGGAATCATTGCCCCTTGCAAGGCCTTTGTTGTTACGACCGCGTCCATTTGAGTTGTTATACGACCGATTGGGATATGGCTCGTGCCGTGCGTCTGGCTTATCTATCTCGATCTTTCCCCCAGCGCCATTGGTGCGAGTTTGGCTCCGTCCCCGAGCACCTGTGCCAATCAATTTATCTTCGTCTATACGTACCTTTGAATTATAACGATTGTAGACATCCGACCAGTTTGCTGCAGGATATTCTCGCAGCGATTCATACAATCGCCTGGTCGCTTCAGAACTCTTGACGTCCAAGCTGTTAGTGAATGCAATAGCCGCCCATCGATCTGGAACTTTGGGTAGCAACATACGTTCACGCTGAAAGCGATCCACATACTTCCGGAGAGACTCCCCGGGCAGTTGTTTGATTTCAAAGATGTCCTCAACTCTTGTTTCTGTTTTCTGACGCCTGTGTGTGCTTTGACAAATAACTCCGCCATCTCGGCAAAAGATCCTATTGAATTTGGTGGCAGCATTGAATACCATCGTAGAGCGCCATCTGCCAAGGTTTCTACGAACTTCTTCAATTGCACTGATTCGATCTCTTCGTCGGTGAGATCGCTTGCCTTTATGAAATTGCTAAACATCATCAAGTGGTCGTTGGGGTCAGTTGTTCCCCGGTATCTTGGTATGTTTGGCATTTTGAATGTTTTGGGTATTGCCTTTGGTGCTGCTTCATTCTTCCAAGGCCTTTGAGTATACCGTTGAACGTCAACTTTCTTCAAAGTGGGTGGTGCGCCAGGGATCTGATTAATCCTCTCATGAAGAGAGCGTTGCAGGGCCTCCTGGCTCTCTTTGAACTGCCTGGTGAGGGCTTCCATGACCTCGCTCATTTCCGTTGGCACCGCTGATCCTGCATTCTGATTTTCAGCGCGTCTCGAGGCATGGGATGGTGAAGCATCCCTTGGACGTCCCATGGGTGGATTTCCTGCGTTTGGCAGGGTTTGTCCTCGTAGGCTGTCGATAGCTTCCCGTATTTGCCTGTTGACTTCAGCCTGTTGCCGTATGAATTCAAGGACAGCGTCTTGAGAATTCCTCGAATTCCCAGGACCATTGGGTCTTCTAGGTCCTCCAGGCCCTTGATCGAAGTTTCCTCGACCAGGAGGGCGGCTATTTCTGCTACCCTGCTGGCTGTGCTCGTTTTCCTGTTCTGCTGGGAGCACGTTCTCGTCCTCTGCAATGGGGATTACGTCGTCGTCTGCAGGAATAACATCTTGCTGCTCGTCCCCGGCCAGATTCAAGTCTATTTGCTCCGCAGCGTTGAGGTCTTGTTGCCCGTCAATGGGAGCGTTGTTGTGTGAGTTGTTATCTGCCATTTTGACAAAAAGAAAACGAGGAGAACCAACGAGCAAGAAGAAAGCGAATAAAGAATAATACGATAAGCAATTAACCTACGGAAGTTATTGACCGGCTCCCACTGTGGTCGCCAAATTATTTAACCGTAATTTCGTTTATTAGGTTAAGTCACAATTAAATTTATAAAGCGGAGTCACGATCAATAATCAAGATTAAATGCCTAATGTGAAAGGATATAAATGATTATAGTAAATATAAAGAAATAAAGACACAATTAATGCGATGTAATAAATGAAGATTTAAATAAAGGAACCGTGTTCAGGCCGTATAGACTCGATCAAACTTCCTTCCTCGTACTCTTTATGATATTTAAGCAGCGGAACAATAAATGAGATCACTTGATTATGAGTAGTAATAGTAAATATTGACAGAAGGTAAAGAATCGGATATTAATTAATAGTTGGAATACAGATGTATGTTCAGAGAAGAATTTAGATACAATGCTTGTGACTTGAATTACAATATATAGATAACTAAGCGTCCGTTCACGAGCAGTTGTAACTCCTTAATCGAGCAGTTACGTTGCTTAAGGATAAGACTTCTATTTTGAATTGGCTTGATGACGAGTTGCGACTATTCTGGCCGTGGTGACTGTTCATCTGTCCGTTATAGTTGTCCATCTTCGATTCTATCCGTTGCCTTTATGCCCATTCGTAGCCACGTGTCGTTTATACGTCGTCCTATGTGGATGCTTAGTCACCAACTTTGGTGACGACGGATTTAACCTAATACAATTGGATTCTCATAACCTGTGATACACATTTAGGAAATTGTATTGCTGCTGCTGTAAGATCACTGGATAAAACTGTCGTTACCATGTCAATTCAACCAGTTCCTACTTAACCAGCTTGATCGAAACTGGAACCGTTTTGTGCTAAAACTGTATCTTTTTTGTTCTTTTTTCCTTTTTTAATTACAGTTCTTGGATTTTTAGTATTCATTTAGCTGTGTACAAGTGATGAGAGTATTAGAAGGTGCACTACAATAGTTGTTAAGATTTGACCATAAGGGTAGCATGCTGCACAAAGTATTCCGTGTTCACGCAGGATTCAAAGAAAGGCCGCACCCCAAGAGGTGTGATGTACGCAGCTTAATTTAATGCAAGCATTAATGACTAAGATTTCTCACCTAAAAGCTGCAAAATGGGTTTGAAGTATATATAAATTAAACATGTCGATATAGGCTTATCTTCCAAAAAGAAGAATTATATGACCTGTTTTAGCTACTACCTATTATCTCTCCAAAGAAAAACAGATCGAGGATATCTCACTGTGGGCATATATAATGAATAACTTTAGCTAATTCCTTAGGCAAACTCCCGCACTTACAGATGGTGCTCTCTGCGTTTCATTTTGAGTGCGGGATTCTGCTTATAAACACGGACTTTTAAGATGTTAATTTGAGTTATATATTCTCCTATTGGTGATAAAGAGAATATTAATTAGTAACTGAAAAGTGAACAAACATTGAGATCATAGTTTAAGTATGAATTGCAGTTTAATGAATTTAAATTCTTGAAAGTTGTATGAAAATAAAATAGCATGTCATATACTAGTATATTGGAAGCGAGGGAGTATTCTCTCAGAAATCTAGATTTTATCTTGGGTAGTTGGATGAGATACGGGCAACCCCTCACTCACTCAAGTAAATTATATATTAATGTATTCTGCTTAACTTGGCATTTGTAGTACAAGAAAATTCACTAATTTGTGACGGCCTTATTCGTCACAAATTTGTAACCAAATTTGGTCTGCTGGTTCTGTTAGGATTCTGTCCTTGCCTAGTTACGTTAGTTTCCTTGTCTAGTTTACTTATCTTTCTTTATCCTATCCATTGGCTGATAGTGAAATGAAAGAGGATATTCTGGTCAAGTGGCATAGTGGAATATTCTACTTTTCCTAGATAGTGCCAATACTCAGCCCTATATATCACTACATTTGGGTCTTTGTCTCTATACGTACTGTTAATTATATTGTGAGTTCGGATTTTGTTATTGTTCTGTTAGTATATAAATTACTTATTTACATCTTCTATTTAACTTGCTCTACATTAATAACTAACTCTTTCCTATAATGTTGTTATGATCAGCGGCACGGAGCCACTCTTTACTAAGGCCTCATTTGTTTGCACTTAATGAGAGTCTGAATCTGAATAATTCAAATAACTACCTATTAAGTGCATTTATTTTTTATTTTTGAAAAGTTCTTAATAGACCTTATTAACTCTTAATAAATAAGATCTTTAACTATGTCTTTATACCATACAGACTCTTAAAAGTGATATAGCTTCTTTTTCGGAAATAATTTCTCACGGTTTGTAACAGGCTTCTCACTGCCTCTCTTTTTCTCTCCAACTACCAAAGCCAAAAGTACTAATATACCTCAAAAATTTTACTGAAAATTTTAAAATTGGAATTTACAAGCGTGAATCTTTTTCCTAATCATATTTTTCATCTTCAAATTTGGAGTTTAACAAAATTCATTTCAAAATATTATTTGAGAAGAATAGAAGCAAAAAATAGAAGTGTGCGTAATTCAGATTCAGATGTTGAAAACAAACCGTCTTAATTAGTTAATATCTAGATATCATATCTTAATATTCAAATGTGTATTCAGGTTCAGGCGTCTTAATCTTAATAAAAACAAATGGCCCCTAAAAAATATTAATTCGTTAAAAATTATACAGATAGTAAAAAAAATATTTATGTATTTATAATACTACTATGTTAAGTCCCCTTTTGATTATATTTTGGTATTTCTTAGTGAGATTCCACTACCACAATGGTTATTGAGCTTTGTTGCTCAAATGATTGATAAAACATCAACTGCAAATCCACACCACATACTTTGAACTCAATTTAAAATTGATACCACATAGATGCACATACACGTACTATATATAGGGGTGTGTAGACGTATATAGTGGTTCATCTCTGCATGTATTTATCTATATAAACTGTGGATGCATTTGAATTTAGTGCAAGGGTATGGCAATATAATTTTGGCATGGAGCAACTAGTACATCAGTTTTACTGACACCATGTTCTTCTGCTGAAGAAGTTCTTCCCTGCAAATCACAAACTTTCAAGACTTACGGCCAACCATCAGACCTTACCACGGATAGGGACCAGACAAATAATAATAGAGCCTAATTCAAAAGAATTCCATCACCACTAAACCCTATAGCATACTTAGACTTTCTGCCCACTCTATTCACAATCTACTTTGCATGCAACGACATAAAGACTAGATAAGTCCATGTTTTGGCTTCAATATATTCATTCACTTCTAAATACTCCATGTATTATTACCTTATCTTCTCATCCCACCATTTTAGTACCACAATATGGGCACACTTCTCAACTTTCTATAAATAGAGATCAACCATGTCTTTCTCCTTCATATACTTATCAACTCAATCTTCTTGATTTTTTTCAACACGTTTTTTTTCCTTTCCTTTTCTGGAATGCAAAAGAAATTAGAAGTTCTTGAAGCTAAAAAAAGAGCTCCCAAAGGGCACTTTGTAGTATATGTTGGCAGCGAAATGACAAGGTTTGTTCTTCCTACGTATTACTTGAAGAATCCATTGTTCCAAAGGATGCTTGATAAGGCTGCTGAAGAGTATGGTTTTCATAACAGAGACAAAATTCTGCTTCCTTGTGATAAAAACAATTTTCGCCAGCTTATCGCAATTCTAGGCAAGTCCTAATTAACCCCAAGAGAAGATCGAAATCTTATTCTATCACTAATAGTAGCAACTGCTGTATCATAGTATTTGATTCCTTTAATAGAGGTGTTTTGATAACTAATTAAGCGTGGATCTGATGACAAGGGCTAAAGCTATATGGTCCAAAGAAAGTTTAAAACTATGTTGTACAAATAGGGTAGAAGCATTTGCTTTTTGTAGATACAAATTATTGAATCCTATAGACATAAGAAAAAATTCTTATGCATTGGTAAAAATGGTAAAAAGTTTGTTTTAGCTTGGTTGTTCTCGTAGCTCTGCCAATGACGGGGTCGATCCTAACTTTGTGGGATAACAAGAAATTCAAAAGGAGTTAATTTAAATTATTAAAGCTTCGTCTAGGAGGATGTTGATGAATTCATGCAAGCCTATGCTTTAGCAAGTACTCCTAGCTTGGTGTACATATATGAATATCGTTGTGTATATACAAGTCATAAGCGTGCATCGTGATTTAACTTATATTACTATATCTCACTTCTGGTTATAAAGTGTTTGATTTCTGCACTTTCGATAATGACCAAAAATAAAAATAGAAGAAGTAGAAAAATTTCAAGTCAACAGTGTACATTGTCTGTTCTTAAGAAATCTAATTCCCTCACAGTTACCCAAGGTTTGTGGATTAATTTCTCCAAAGATAGAATGAAATTATCCTCACTGTGATAGCGGTAATTCAAATCACAGTGAACATCGAACTCAAATAATGGTATATCACACTGACTCAGAACTTACTTTGTTTTGAAAATAAATGCAAAAAGTAATGAGAGAGAGAGTATGAGAGTATGAAATTTTTGGATGAACAAAATGAGGCAAAATACCTCTCTATTTATAGCCACAAGATTTGGAGTGAAAAGGCATGAAGGTGTCTTTTCATTTTTGGTGAAGTGGTTGTTCATGAAAGACAGTCGTTCAATGAAAAAGTACCTTTTCATTGAAATAACGTTACAGCAGCTTTGGGAAATTTGGAATATTTGCATAAGTATTCCACTATTTAATTCCGTTACGAAAACGGCCCCAAGTCAAATATTAATATAAAATATTAATATTTAATAAATATTCCCTTCATTTCCCATTCACACCACTTTACCTTCCTTCCAAACCCAACAATCCCCCACATGAATGGGGAATGACTATATGAAGAAAAATATGCAGAAAACTGTGTGATTTGCAAGTAAGAATTAATTGCATCTGGATAAGTGGGTTTCCCTTTGAACTTTCCGTAGCGAACATATATCGGATATACTCGGTCAATCGGTAGATTTGATATCTTTGAACCGTCGAACTTTGGTGTATACCTAGACAATACATGTCACACAATTAATCCTTGACCATTTTTGGTTCTCATTGTTGTGTTCGTTTCAGCCATGAACATCGCCTTGTTCATGAGTGCGTAGAGAATTGACCTTACAAAATTCTCCTTCCACTTCACACTCACATAGGTGATTTCTAAACGTGTAATCATGTAGATCTACACTATTTGATAATTCCCGTATCAAACTTAGATAATCATTAAAAAATGTCTTTAGCATTTTATCCTTGGTACTGAACATTGTCTTATTACGAGAACGAGTTGAGTTGTTTGACAATGTTGGAGCGATCGTACATAACTTTGTTTAAGCTCCTTGAACCTAGATCTTGGGATCTCCAGTCTTCTAGGTAGAGTTACCGCCATGACGACTTGTCCTTGGCCATAATTTCATTCTCTTCGATGACCTCTACTATCTCTCTAGTTAGCCTTTTGTTAGCGGATCCGACACATTATCACTTGACCTTACAATGTCAATATTGATAATCCCATAGAGAGTAGTTGTCGAATGGTTTTATGTCTTCGTTGTATGTAACGATTTCCAGTTATACATATTGCTCCAACCCTTCCTATTGACGCTTGACTATTGCAATGTATGCAAACCGCTGTCAACGGCTAGAGCCAAAATTAAATATCTTCCAAAATTTTGGAGCCCTTCAATTTTTCCACTGTTTAATCTAGCATCACTATCAATAGCTGAAAATGGTTGCATCAGTTATGGCCACAACCTTTTAATATTTAATATATTTCTCAACCATTTCTGTGTTGCTATTTACTTGATGCCTAAATTATAGAACCTTCAATCATTATACAAATCCAAATCAATATAAATTTTATAATTATCATTTGGTTGGTTCACCGCATAAATCCAACTTGATATGGATTTTATCACTAATACTAATAGTTGATTTACCGCTTTATAGACCAATGTATTAATACATCTGGCATGTCTATACAAACATTATCTTTCAGCCAACACATCTTTTCATGAAACAATCAAAAACTTTTAGTGACATCCTTTCATAAAAAGAAATACAACCAGCTTTCTGTAAAAGCACGTGACCAACCTTCAAATAGGCAATTTCATCAACTAGTCGCTCCAAAATAGCACTAGTTATGAATTCACAAACTACTAGGTCAATATCCACTAAGGATAGGTGTGGTTCAAAATTAATATCTAGTTTTATAGATAATGTAGACATTAAACCAAACATTGGTTTGATCATGCATAAGCTAAACGCTCCCACATTTCAAATATTTCATAAACCATTTTCTATTGTAATAGCAAAGTAACTTCGCTAAAACTAACATTTCGTTGAAGCCCGAACAATCATAAAATTTCATTGTCTATGATGGCTTCATCTGAGATCTATTTAAGTGATGGTACTTCAGTCATGCATTACAAAACATTCATGAAATTTTACTTCTCAAATATTCATCAGAATACTTGTTATTAGTTTCGGCGTCAAGTGAGCAGATCCCGTTGGAATAATTCCAATGACTAATGACTTTCATGGAGTCAAAGAAGATAATGATTCTCATCACATGCTCTCTCCCTTTATCTGCAACTTTATTAAGAGTAAATATTGTTCTCTTCTAGTTGAGATATTTCTCCATGAAAGGGTACAAAGTTTAACATTTCGAACAATCAACAGATTGAACGCATATTATGGACAAAAAAAATTGAAAGTAAATAATTCAACTTCATCCAAACTTTCCCATAACTAAAGATGCAAAGAATCACTTACGATTCGCATCAACATTTGGAAGCATCACACGACACCCACATAGCCAACTTAATGGTTCGTTAATCTCCAAAGTCAACTTTGGAATTCACACTAAGAATTAGTAAGTAGACTCTTATTCGAAATTTGTAATCCACATTTGTGTTTTAATGTCCTCGTCATTTGTCATCGCTCTTTGACCCTTTTATTTAACATCAATCAAGCAATCACGTTGCATTGGTTATACATTTTCAAGTCCCAATGAATCCAAAATTCATCACACTGATCAGATTTGGAAGATTTCATCATTCCATTTCTATTTCTCGAGTAATGTCTTTTTGTTGAAGTATGTATTTTAGAATTCTTCTTCATAAATCATTCTCCAAACAACATGACATCAATATTTCCAAATTTTTGGTTTGTTTAAGAATTGATCCAACACATCTTGTCAGATTCTATTATTCTTAATCTTCCCAAAAATATTTCTCGCTTGTCTTACGAGTCGGACACCACCATAACCTATTAAACCGCTGAAGTTTTTAATCTTCAAAGTCGATTTTGTATAACGACAAAGTTTTTAATCTTCAAAATCGTTTTTATACATCGATGAAGTTTTAAATCTTCAAACCGTGTAATACATCGGCGAAGTTTTTAATCTTCAAGCTAAATTTAAAAGTACAGTGAAGATTTTATATCTTCAAACTGATTTAACGTACACTGAAGTTTTTATATCTTCAAACTGTAAATAACAATATAAATATTTTAATAATGCGAAAGTTTTTAATCTTCTAAACGGACTAAACACACAATAATTTTAATAATCCGTTGAAGTATTTAAATCTTCAAAACGAAATATTAAATTTGGAGTAGAAAATCTTTTCAGATTTTAGTCTCCACAACAGTTTGGAGTAGAAATTCTTTTCAAATTTTAGTCTCCACAAACAGTCTATTATCGATTAGCAGACCAAAATAAATTAGATTTCTTAAGATTGTTAGATTTCTGCACTTTTGATAATGACCAAAAATATAAATAGATGAAGTAGAAAAATTCCAAGCCAACAGTATACACTGCATGTCCTTAAGAAATCTAATCCCCTCACAGTTACCCAAGGTTTGTGAATTAATTTCTCCCAAGATAGAATGGAATTATCCTCACTGTGATAGCGGTAATTCAAATAACAGTGAAAAGCGAACTCAAATAATGGTAGCAAATCACACTGACTCAGAAACTTACTTTGTTTTGAAAACAAATACAAAAAGTAATGAGAGAGAGAGAGTATGAAATTTTTGGATGAACAAAATGAGGCAAAATGTCTTATAGCCACAAGATTTGGAGTGAAAAGGCATGAAGGTGTCTTTTCATTTTTTGTAAAGTGGTTGTTCATGAAATGAGCCTTCAAGGTAGCTTTTCAATACCTTTTTCATTGAAATAAAGCTTTGGGAACTTTGAAATATTTGCATAAGTATTCCACTCTTTAATTCGGTTACGAAAACGGCCTCAAGTCAAATACTAATATAAAATATTAAATAAATATTTCCTTCATTTTTCATTCACACCACTTTACCTTCCTTCCAAACCCAACATAAATCTAATTGCTGAAAGTAAATGAATGTTATGCGGCACCTGCATGGCTATAACCATTTGATATGTAAGATGTAGCCTATATGTTGGAAATTGAATTCGATCCACCCATGTGGGTCAAACCGGATTCCATGTCGTAATAGGTTAATATATATAATTAGTTATATATATTATATTATATCTATTATAAAAGTAAAGGACATGACTATTGGGGGTTCCCTGAAAGGTTGTATCCTTTTAGGACTATAAGTAAGTTTCTGTTGGAAGAAACTCACAAGGTTTTGATCTCACCTCCCTCCTAAAAACAACGTCTCTCTGTTCTACAAAATAAGAACGGAAAAATTCTCCAAACTCTCTTCTTTATGTATGAAGAACAACTTCAATGAAAGATCCCGAGAAGAATGAAAAGGATCGTCTTCCACGAATTCTGTAACCAGGTACGACTTAGACTGTGGTCTAATCTTTACAGTTCGTGTTCTATACATGTGATTGTATTGTAGACTAGTGAAACAAATACGGTTAGACCCCGGGCAAATTGTATGTTTATGGATTATGTGTAATCCTTCATTGGTATCAGAGCCTAAGTTATTTGTTTCCTAGTCATAAAATCCATTTTTGCTACTACTGTTTTTTTCCGTTCTGCTAAATAACAGTATTGTCTGTTTTCGACGTTATGTCGAGCCATCACAGTAGAAAGCACTGCAGCAAAGAAGGTTAGAACCTTGCACTTTAACTACTGGCTGTAATGATGTCATCTACTGATGGCATAAAAGAAAAACGTTGATGATTTGATGAAGGGGTCATTGTTACCCAGTGAAGCAAACAATAAAAAAAAAACAGGAGACCTATGTGGTTCTCGTTTGTGGCGTATCAGTAAAAGCCAAAGAAGGTTTTTGTTTCCCCACAAATTTAATTAACAGATTCATCACTTATTGTGACTGTTGGTAAAGTTTTTTTGATCCACTTTAATTATCTTTCTAAGTCTAAACAAAGTTGGTAGAAATTACGAAAGTACTGGAAAACACCTATATATATATATATATATATATATATATATATATATATATATATATATATATATATATATATATATATATGTGAGTATTTTGTTTTTAAATTTTCTGCTGTTGGTTACGTGCACCATAAGTCTGAAATACATATTTGATTAGCCAAGAATCTCATAAGTTAGAGATTGTATTTTTGTTCTTGAATTAATAAGAACTTGAAGCAAGAAAAATCGGTTCTTGTTTTCAATATGACGGATAATTTGTTAATTTTTTGTGTGTTGATATATATATATATATACACACACACACACACACTAGTGTGTCTATATACAAAGATGTCTGGACATGGTTATTTCAGATACACGCACATGTATATGTATATTATAGAACACACACGGTGAGTCAAAACCTTTCCTTTGTATATGTTACAAAAGAAAATTATGTTTACGTGTATATGAGTTTTGGTAGTAATTTGACATTAGTTGGCATATTATCACTTCTTTTTTTTAAGCTTTGTTATCGCCAATTCTAAGTGGATAGAAAGTGTAAAGGCAACCCATTTTCAGTAGAGTACTCTGTGCCCTTATTTTTCAATCTGAACTCCTTATTTAAAAGGAAATAAGAGAGTAATGATTGCTTGGCATATTCATATTGAATGAAAATCTGGCCAAAGTGTTTTTGGTCCATGGAATGTTGTTTCTGTGAATTATAATTGTGAGACTCCTAAATATTTCAATATGTGACTTGAAACGTCATCTGACATTATACGTGCAAGTACATAAAAGTTTATTAAATTTTAATGATTTTTTCTATTATTTATGTTAAGTATTTTTATATTTGTTGTAGAATTGATATTGTTAGCCTTGAATTTAAGTGATTTGAGACGTGTTCCTTTAATAATTAATCATATTAAATTTATTTAATATTAGAATTTGGATGATGATTGGGAACATAGTGAACTTTCGATTCCAAATCTAATGTGAAATAAATTTTAATATAATCAAATTATTTCAGGGATTAGTATGTATATGAATTTAGGCGCTAAGTAAGTACATAGTTGTCTCAATAAGTTTATATTGGTTTATATCAATATGCCAACTGCTACTAGAATATTGTCCTGAGCTTAACAAAAGTGTTAACGCTGACAATAAAATTCAGTATGCCCTAAAAGAGCAAGAGGCTCTTAAGACTCTAGATATGTCTGTGACGTCTCCTGAAAATGGCATTACATTCCATTGTAGCTGGTATATTTTGACATATGTAATCCAAATAATGAAATTATTTCAAGTTAGTTACTCATATTCCATATAAGTTATGGATGATGAAAACCAATTTTTTTTATTGGATTGTGCTGCCTTTGTACATAAACTCTTTTTCCACATGGAAAACTAGTTCCAAGGGGAAAGACGTGTATCTTATGATACTCTATGAAGCCCAGGTTTATATGTTCATAAGTGAACGATACAATAGTGGCACTGTAACTAATTTTGGATCACATGACGTTACATTCTTAGAGAATGTCTTATCCCAAGTAGGGTGAGATAGGCCAAGACTTGTCTCTTTATGAAACTGTGGACCAGATTGCTTCCGCTATTAACACTAAATGGATTCGAGTGGGAGTCATATTTGATGATAATGGATCTGTTCCAATTAGCACTAATAAGTAGTCCAAAAGAGAATCCATATATATATTGCTGGTCCCAGTGGGAGTAACTATCAATTGATAAATCAATTTTGTCAATCTCAACCTCGACGAATGAGTCGTCTACATATTCCCTATTTTCGATTTGAGATCGAAAGGGAAGCATATATAGTTACTCCACATGATGAATAAGAGCAACGAGAGATAAATGAGGCTCTTCAATACCCTGCTAAGGATAAGTATCTAGAACAATGGAACATGAAATGGAGTTAGTGAAACCAAACCAAGAGTTGGAATTGGTTGATCTACTAATGGGTCATAGCGTCGTTGAGAACAAAGGGGTTCTTAAAATACGTGAAAGACTTGACAGAAAAAATATGGGTGAATCCTTGAAGTTCAGATTTCAAGAGATCGTTCGAAAAGATTGTTGTCCCTTTTAGAAAAATCTTATATTAAGTTTTTCTTGAACGATTTAATATGCAATAGTGCAAACCTATTAATACTCCTATTTCTAGAGGTGAAGTTTCTAGTGGGAGGATGTGTCCTCATGAATCTACAAGAATATGATATGAAAATGAATACTGAAAAGCAGTTAAAGGATACTGAGGTATCTTAAAAGCACTTGTGATTATCCTTGTAAAGTAAAGGAAAGGACCTACAATTCAAAGGCTATACGTATGATGATTGAAAAGAAGATTTAGATGAGATAAAATCTAAATCTAATTATGTCTTCTTTGCTAAACAATACCGATGTATATATTGTTTTTGTAGCAAGAAACAATCATCAGTCTTTTTTTTAAGCTGAACTTGTAGCGCTTCAGCAACTGTGCAGAGCTGTTTGGCTTAAATGTCTTTATGATAATTTTGGGTGTGTTGGATAGCGTGCCGTTGAATTAGTGACAATCAAGTGTGATAGTCAAGTCTCAATAGCTTACACAAAAGTCCCATGTATCATTAGAAGACAAACCATATTGATATAAGTATAATTTCCTAAGAGACATAGTTGTACATAGAAAAGTGAACATGAAATACATCTCTATGCATTATGTGATAGTAGATCTGATAATGAAACTCATAGAGTGTGGTGCTTATGAGTCATATATGAAGGCATTGAGTTTGCATAGATGTCGATGTATTTATATCTTAAACTTTTCCCAAGAATGTTCACTTAAAACTGCATTGTTGGAGTTAATGTAGTTGAAGCCTAAATTGCTTGTTGTTGGTTCATATACATAGAATGATTTTATGTTTAGTACATAAACGTGAAGTATGTCGGACAGACAAAAAGATTGGTCTATTCGCACAGGCAATCACCTCTATTGTCTAGGAGACTAATAGGGATGAGACAATTATAAACTTATTATTATCTGAGGTGATAATAGTAGAGAGCTTGAAATTAAAGTTTATAATAAGAATGTCGCTTGATTTTTTTTGGTTAATCATATTTGATTAAATGTGAGTCTGTCTTAATGCCGGATGTGAGTTCTGAAGGATAAATGTATGAGTAGATGTGAGAACTCAAAGTTAGACATATGTTGTCTGAACTATCATCTGCACAGTATTTTATTTGTGAAAGACATACGCTCCATGGGAAAGGAGTCAATACTGTGATACGTGATTCATACCACGTATGCATAAAGTGACCTATGGGCGATACTAGTTTAATCTCTACGTGCTTATCGTGTGAAGCCCTAAAAATTATAAGTAATTTTCTTTCTTTTGTACCCTCATGACTTTGATCAGTTTTTCGAGATTCAATTTGGTGTTTGCTATCTTAGGGTGTTGCCAAGAGATCATGGATGATTCGGTCTGGCGGGACATTTCTAGAAAAGCAAGTCAGATTGAGATTAAGAGATCCCTGAGATGAGGAAGATCATTGAGTATTATCACGTTAATTGTGTTCATTGGCGCGCCCATTATGTTTGTCTTTGAGACGAGAACATAATAACATAATGATGAACTCAAATTAATAAAAAGAGATAGTGAGAAATGTGAATGTGATAAATGATCTAGGGTACTGCATACTACAATCTACTCCAAGGTTCTGTTATTCGAGATGTTATATATTCCTAACAGATGTATAACAACTAAGCTCTCGAAGTATGCACTGGTCACACGGTCTAGTCGTTATGTATGAAAGTTACAGAATGAGAATAAGAGTTGACCCACTATGTGTGAGTGGCAGATGTTGGAAATTGAATTCGATCCACCCATGTGGGTCAAACCGGATTCCATGTCGTAATAGGTTAATATATATAATTTGTTATATATATTATATTATATCTATTATAAAAGTAAAGGACATGACTATTGGGGTTCCCTGAAAGGTTGTATCCTTTTAGGACTATAAGTAAGTTTCTGTTGGAAGAAACTCACAAGGTTTTGATCTCACCTCCCTCCTAAAAACAACGTCTCTCTGTTCTACAAAATAAGAACAGAAAAAATCTCCAAAATCTCTTCTTTATGTATGAAGAACAACTTCAATGAAAGATCCCGAGAAGAATGAAAAGGATCGTCTTCCACGAATTCTGTAACCAGGTACGACTTAGACTGTGGTCTAATCTTTACAGTTCGTGTTCTATACATGTGATTGTATTGTAGACTAGTGAAACAAATACGGTTAGACCCCGGGCAAATTGTATGTTTATGGATTATGTGTAATCCTTCACTATATTATGTCACGTGAATATTGTGAAGTAATCTTTTCGGTAGGGATATATTTTGGTATTATAATGTGTTTTTGCTAATTTTGTATCTCCCTTTGAATATAGGAAACTGCTCTTATTTGTGGAGTGTGGACGTAGGTCTAAGTTGTGCGAACAACGTAAATTTTTTGACTCCTTATATATTGTTTTTGGTTTTCTTATTTATTCGTAAAATCTACGATTTTCTCGACTTTCAATCCTTACAAATTGATTATCAAAGACAAATACCTGGTTAGTTTCTACATGCAAGATAATTTTAACAAAGACTTATGTCAGTAATATGATTGAAGTGCAAACTTCAGAGTGTGATAAATAAATATGAAAACCATCTTAATCCATGATGGTATAGACATGGCGCAGCAAGGAAAGCAGAAAAGGCGAGAAAAATGGATACGTAATGTGCATATATATTAAGTGCTAAGTGGGCGTAATTGTATTTCTAGTTTTTTATGTTTTTTGACTTTTTTCTTGCCAACTCATAGTAAATTACTACTAGCTCATCAAGGTGAAACCTCAGACGTTAGTTATTTATAGACATATATCGTCCACTTCCTTTCACTTCTTTGTTGGTCAATGAAATTGCTTTAGGGACTTTGAGAGAACTGAGAAATTGGATTTAAGAAATATTTGATTAAGAGCCTGTTTGGGTAGGCTTAAAAGCAGCTTATTTTAAGTGGCTTATAAGTCAAAAAGTGACTTAAAAGTCACTTTTTGAGAAGTTAGGATTTCCCAACTTCTCAAAAAGTGGCTTTTAAGCAACTTATGACTTATAAATCCAAAAATTTTGGATTACCAGACATATATTAATGGGCTTATAAGCTTATAAGTCACTTTTAAGCTCACCCAAACGGACTCTAAGTCACGTAAGCTTTTGGGCTTTTCAAAATGTTAGCCCATCAATTGTGGGCTATATTGCTCCCATCGAGCCTAGTGATATTCTTCGTTTATCACTTGTATATTTTGTTGGATGATGCTTGAATTAACTCCGTGGGGCAATGGTTCCCAAAAATTGTAGCAAAGACAATCAATAATTTGTTTTATTCAAAGGATGATAAGGGGAGAAGACAACCAATTCTTCTCACGTCCTTTTCTAATTTACTTTTAATAAATTTGGTATTCTCGGGTAAAGGCTATTTATCAACTCAAACATGTCCAAAACAAAACTTTGTTTTGCTTTTTTTAATTTTATAAATGTCAAATATGGATAAGATTTCCACTTCATTCCTACCTGTCTGCTGTGATACTGCATGATTATGTATGAGTCCATTACGGCGTGTTTCCATTAGTCTTTGACGTCATGGTCCACGCTATTCTGCAAGAAAGAGTAAACTCCAAGAAATCCAAAATAATAATAATAATAATAATAATAAAAAGTACTATTAATAGTCATTGATATACAAAAGGTGGTTTCATTACTTTTCAACTATAAAATAATAAAATATTGCAATATCGCATTTAACTTTTGAATATTTATTCATTATTATTCCATGTGGCGTTAATAATTACTTCCCTGGAGCACAAATTGTTCTATAGTGTTTGTCTATTCTTTATCTCCGATTATTTCACGTTGCATTGTCGACATATAACTTCAGAGTTGCTCGTCTCCGGCCTCATACTTCATTAAAAAATAACCTTTGGTCTGAGTTCCTACAAATTATTCTTAATAATTTAAATACTAGATAAGATGTACACTTCTCCTCCATTCTGTTCTGACACAATTATTGATGCAAAATAAAATTTATTCGACGACTTTGTGTTTTTGAGTCATGTTTCACGGGCTTCTACATAAATAAATAAATAAATAAATCCCACATTTTTTCCGGAGATACTTTAAAGAGAATAATTTCTCTACTCCCTCAAATTTTATATGATAAAGAGGAGTTATTGAATTTAGGGAATTTAATATTTATGTCATTATTCACGGAAGTGTTTCCGTTTAATTTATCCCATTTAAAACTTATTAGAGTTGATCCATCATTGATGAGTATATTTATAAAATATTTCTGAGTAATTTAAACACATCATGGAAACTATTCTTTATGTTTAACCCACGTCATTCCTATTTTCTACTTTTATAAAAGATGTCATTCAGAACTTCACTGTTATTATTGGGGGTGTTTATCGGTCGGTTCGGTTCGGTTCGATTTTGTACCTTATCGGTTTTGACTATCGGTTTTCGGTTTTTAAAAGTGCTAAATTAATAACCGAATCAATAAGCTATTGGTTATCGGTTATCGATTTTAAGTTCTTATCGGTTCGATTTTCGGTTTAACCATTAAGAAACTTAGGCCTAACAAGTGAAAAAAAAAAAAAAAAAAAAAAAAATCTTAAATGATTGCATCAATACAAAATCGACTTTATTTTCACAGCAAATTCAAATGCCTCTTATAGCATTCGCCGTATCCAAAAAAGCAACCAACAACAGATTCAAATATACTTCATTATTCTATAAACTAATGGAGGAGGCAAGGAATGAAATAGTAAATCAGTGGTTGAAATGGATGAGGCGACTTGAAAGGCTACACAAGTAAAAGAAGACTAGAGTTTGAGGTTTCCAAGTTCCAACTAATAATAATTAAGTATACTACTTTTATGCACATAAACGCAACATAGTAAATTTGAAAACCTTATTTGGTTATCGGTTTAACCAATAAAAAAATGTACAAAATCGACAACCGAACCGATAACCCAATAAATTTTTTTTTGCAAACCGTTAAATAATCGATAATTCGATAACTCAATATTTATAAATCATTAAATTTTTATCGGTTCGGTTTATCGATTTAAATCGAAAAAATGAACAGTCCTAGTTCTTATAGCTTTGACACTTTGCATGTTTTAAAATCTAAAAGTCCTACCGACTGAATCTTCTTGTTTGTATTGATTAACGGCAAATGGATTGTATTTCGGCATCATTATGATTAAAACTATTTAGAATGTGCTAACAAAGATTTAAGATTAACTAGTTCCACTCTCTGTTTTAAAAGGCAGTTTTGGGACTCGTCTAGAATTCGCTCCAGGACGGGGCACTTGCAAAACGCCCTAAGACTCTTGGGCGGAGCTTAGATCCGTGAGGCTTACGCCTCAAGCGCCCAACGATGCGCCCGAGCGCGCCCAATGCTCAATGCTCGGGACTCGGTTTATAGAACTTATGCAAATGATCTGTCCAATTCCATAATTAAGATTGTTCATCCACAATTTTCTTTAAAAAAAGAAGTTATATTCATCTATGGAAATTCAAAATTTGAGTAAGCTCTATTAATGAGACATAATATTATATGTAATATAATTGAGAATATCATGAGGGTGGATTCATCTGTATACTTAATCTAAAAACGCATAGTCGATGTTTATAATATCATTAATTGTTATTGGTCTTTATGTTTTATTTCTATCACTCAATATTATTAGACTTCAATTATTTTACAATTTAGAAGCAATTTTATATTTATCAAAGAAGAATTAATGTTTTAAATTATAATAGTAATAAATTTTATTGTTTATTCACTTTTTATAGTAAATTTTTTTATTTTTAATTATTTGACAGTTAAGGCCTTATGGTGTATTTGTATCTCATAAAAACTGTAACATTATTCAATTTCTTATAATTGTTAAAAATGTTAGATCTTTTGTTCCTATAATCTTTTTTTATTTTTAATTTTCTTAATTTATATTTTGATTTTTTTGACTCATTATGTTATTTTATTAATTTAAAATTAATCAAAAAATAAGATCCATGGAACATACGCCCAATGTCTCGGGGCTTACGCCTCGCCTCGTTCTAATTAAAATGCCTCGCCTTGCGCCCCGCCTTTTAAAACATTAGTTCCACCTAAAAATAAACCAAAATCTTCAAGTATGACAAATTGAAAGAAAAATAAATGTTAGTTGACTAGATTAACTGAAGTCAAAAAGTGTTCAAAAGCTTCACTCAAATATTCTCAAAGTCCACTGAGAAATGGCTCTTTGGTATTTGGATTCCAAAAGTGATTTTAAAATTTTAGAAAATTGATTAAGAGGTAATCAGTTCCATGTATTACATAAGTGAATCTCATAGTACTTTTTACTGCAGTAAAATTGAAAAACTGAAAACAGAAAACAGTTAATTTGGAGTAAATGGAATATATTTGAAATTGACTATATATCTACTTATGTATTGTACTCGAAAATTTAATTGTTTGTTTTAATTTGGTTTAAATTTCATGAATATTATATATTAGTGACTTTATATTGTAAGCACTGACTACTGAGACTGACGTTGTGCCCCATTCGTGAAGCATGGAACATACTTTGATAAAAAAATTTCCCATGTGAAAATAAATTAGGTCTTCTCCCTTGTTTGCTTGGGAAGTATTGTAGGGGTTGTTGGTTGCCAACTTAATAGGCTACCAAACTCTGGAAAATTGGTACGTACCAACTAACCTATGACGATTAAATAGATAAGTTATAATAGATGTATATGCAAAACTTTTCGATAAGGAGTAGTTTATCCTCGTTAATGTATTTACTCGATACGAATTTAAATAATCGATTTAATTAAATAATTAAAGAAAAGAAGAATTAATAGGTTTTGTTTGGAAGAGGGTTGATTAAAGGCAAGGTAAAACATATATAAATACAGGAACCTTTCTTTGATTAACGAGAGAAATAGAAAATAATTTAATTTCGTAAAACCTAAAGAAAATGAATTCATGAACGGTACTATTCACTGATCACATTAAATTCTAATTGGCAGATCTAAGAAAAATCCACAAAATTGGTATCTTGCAAATCTCTTTATTTAACCGAACATTTCTGATTGGGTCCTTCATGCTCGTAGATTTTGAGTTGAGAAAATGACTTGCCAGAAAATAATTGTTTAATTTACGAAGGCCTGATGGTGTACCTTGTGGTCCACTTTGTTAGATTCATTATTCAATGCGGGAGCAGATATATTGACCACTTACCAACAATTTCAAATATTCAAATTTACATTTTTTTTAGGAAAAGCCTTTGGTTTATAATATTGCAGCTCTTGAATTGTAGAAAATTTTCTTGAACCTAAAGGTTTCAAACAAACGGGTAAATATACGGTATAATATTTGGTTAGTTAATACTCCCTCTGTTTCATAAATGATGACATAATTCAAATTTTAGGAGTCAAACAAGTTTTTTTAATCGTATTATTTTCATATATCTTTTAAATATTTTAAATTATTAAATGTATAAATATTGTTCCAAAATATTTAAAAATTATATATCAAAATTCACGATCAAAATTAAAAGGTGACAAAGTTCATGTATTGAACCTGTGAATGGAAATTATCTCTGAACATTGGTTCGCGAATAAAGAAGAAAAACGATAGAAGCTTCAGGAATGGGAAAATTTTCTCTCTCCTCTATTATGAAAATATCTGTACATGTTATATACAAAACCCGGTATCCGACCCGGAACTCATATCCGTATCCACTACTAAAACAAATCAGAAAATATATCAAAATACAACTTGGGCTTTGCCCTTTACAATAGAAATAAATACAGAAGGCTAACTATGCTTAATATTATCTGCTAACTATGGTTTACTACTATCTATTAGTCCAACACCCCCCCTCAAGTTGGAGGGGGATAACACCTGCAACTTGAACATATTCTGATGATGGTGAACACCAGGAAGTGGCTTCGTTAGAAAATCCGCAAGTTGACCATTAGTAGGCACATGCAGCAAAGAAATCAGACCATCCACAAGCTTGGTACGCACAAAATGGCAATCAATCTCGATATGCTTTGTGCGTTCATGAAAGACAGGGTTCTTTGCAATATAAATCGCAGACTGACTATCACAATAAACGGAAATAGGAAGACGAAGCTGGACACCAAGGTCCCTAAACAAACGGGCCAACCAGGTAAGTTCTGCAACAACCTTACTAAGGGCCCTATACTCGGCCTCAGCGGATGACAACGAAACTATGGGCTGCTTTTTAGATTTCCAACTGACCAGGCTGTCACCCAAAACAACACAGAAACCCGTGACGGATCTCCTAGTATCAGGACATGCCCCCCAGTCACTGTCAGAGTAAGCTGTCAATGTGAAATCAGCACATGTAGAGTAAAATAAACCATGCTCCATAGTCCCCCGAAGGTATTTCAAAATTCTCAAAGCAGCAGACATGTGTGGAATGCGAGGGGTTTTTAAAAATTGGCTCAAATGTTGAACCGCATAGGAGATATCAGGGCGTGTATGTGTAAGAAACAAGAGCTTCCCAATTAAACTTCTGTACCGGTCAGGCTGAGGAAACAAATCACCATGTGCTGCCTTGAGTTTTACAGTGAGCTCCAATGGACTAACCACTGGAGAGACATCAAAACAGTTGTAATCCTTGAGCAAATCAAGCACAAACTTGCGTTGATTGAGTAATACACCAGAGGGAAAATGAGATACTTCAATGCCCAAGAAGTAATGCAAAATCCCCAAATCCTTGATCTTGAATTGATTATCCAAGAAGGTTTTAAGCAAAGCTATCTCCTGAAGATCATCACCCGTGAGGATGATGTCATCCACATAGACAGCCAATACAACTATGGAAGTAGCCGACTTCTTGGTGAACAACGAGTAATCATTAAGCGAATGTGTATACCCCCTAGAGCACAAAGCATAAGACAACTTGGCATACCATTGTCGGGATGCCTGCCTCAAACCATAAAGTGATTTCTGTAGTCTACAAACCAAAGGGGCAGCATGAGGAAAAGAACTAGAAACAGACAAACCTGGAGGAAGTTTCATGTATACTTCTTCATCTAGATCTCCATGAAGAAAAGCGTTGTTCACGTCTAATTGAAATAGGGGCCAATGATTCTTAACCGCAATAGAAATGAGACACTTGACAGTGGTTAACTTCACAACAGGGGAAAATGTTTCATGGAAATCTATCCCCTCTACCTGAGTGTCACCCCTAATAACCAACCTTGCCTTGTATCGCTCGATGCTTCCATCAGCCTTACGTTTGATTTTATAAACCCATTTGCAGCCGATGGGTTTCTTACCTCGGGGTAAAGGAACAATTTCCCATGTATTGTTAGCTTCTAGGGCCTCAAATTCCTTCCTCATAGCATCTTGCCATGCTGGAGAAAGGGCAGCCTTGGCATAAGTAGTTGGTTCAAGTTCTGCTTGCATAGAGGAACTAGTGTGCATGGAGAAGGAAGGAGGAAGCTGATATGCATAATCTTGTAAGTAGGAAGGAGGCTTATGAGTCCTAGGAGGTCTAGATACATGCTGCAAAGGAGGTGGAGCAGGCTGATCTGTGCGAAGTGTAGGAGAAGATGAAGGAGACAATGGAACTGAAGGAGGTGAGATTGAAGGTGAAACGACAGATGGAAAATGCAGGGACTGATCTGTAGAGGAAGATGAAGAAGGGGAAGCAGAATTCATAGGAGTAGTAAAAAAATCATAAGAATCAGGAAAATAATATTGTTGAGGTGCAGTGACAACAGGAGAAGGAAGTGTAGAGGACTGGGAGAAAGGAAAAACTTGCTCATGAAATTTTACATCTCTGGAAACAAAAACAGATTTCGTATGCAAATTGTATAACCTATATGCCTTCTTAGCAAAAGGGTATCCCAGAAAAACACAAGGAACAGCCCTAGGTTGGAGTTTGTCCCTTTGAGGAATAGGAACGGTGGCATAGCACAAACATCCAAATGCCTTTAAATGAGAATAAGTCGGGGACTTGCCATATAACATTTCAAAAGGTGTTTTATTTTGTAAAACTGAAGAAGGAATTCTATTGAGTAAGTAAGTTGCCGTGAGTAGGCAGTCACCCCAAAATTTCAACGGTAAGTGGGATTGGAAAAGAAGAGCCCTAGATAACTCAAGAAGGGTCCTATGTTTTCGTTCAACAACTCCATTTTGTTGAGGAGTGTGCGGACAAGTAGTTTGGTGAATGATCCCATTGTCTTGAAAGAAAGACATGGCTAAGTGGCTGCCTCCAATCTCCAAGGCATTGTCACTCCTAATGACTTGAATGGTAGTGGAAAATTGAGTTTTTACCATTGACACAAAAGCTTTAAGTAAAGAAAAAGTATTACTCTTGGACCCCATAAGATGTGTCCAAGTAGCCCTAGAGTAGTCATCGACAATTGTTAGGAAATACTTAGATCCTTGATATGTAGAAGTGTGGTAGGGCCCCCATGTGTCCACATGAATTAGTTGGAATGGTTTAGTACTATGACTAGAGCTATCTGGGAAGGGCAATCTAGTTTGTCTAGCCATGGGACACACATGACATGGAAAAGACTGTTTTGGTGAAATAAATGGAGATATTGCTGGTATATGCTTCATTTTAATAAAAGGAACATGAGCAAGTCGAAGATGCCAAATGATATCCATGTTATTGACATCTGCTTTATTACGACCAACTTCAGGTACAGCAGATATGGTATTTACATGTGGTAAAGAGCTAGACAAACACTTATGAAGAGAAATAGAAGGATTAAGAGTAATATCTGGACAGTGCCACACAAGCTTGTATAGCCCATTGTCCAATTTACCAAGCTCCAGAGGCTTCTTCAAAGAAGGGCCCTGCAGGAAGCAAGAACGCTCAGTAAACTGGACTCTGCACTTGAGCTGATCTATTAGCTTGTGAATTGAAATGAGGTTGTGTTGAAAAGATGGAATATAGAGGATATTGTGAAGAGTGATTTCTGAGTTCAAAGTAAAGGAACCTGTACATGTAACTTTTACTTTGTAACCATTAGGAAGGGAGACTAGCAATGGTACAGTTAATGGATTAATATTGAAGAGTATGTCCTTATTAGAGGTCATGTGGTCAGATGCCCCGGAATCAATTATCGAGGTTATGTGAGATGATTTAGTTAACATGCAAGAGCTAGAACCAAGCAAAGAGTTACCAGGCAAGGTAGTACCAGCAAAATTGGCAGATGCCATGATGTCAGACGGATGATCTGCACTAGAAAGCTGAGATTGTTGCAGCAAGTTGATCAATTGTTGGTACTGCTGCTGAGTCAGACCAGGCACCATAGAATTCTGTTCAGTATTCTCACAACCAGTAGAACTAAGATCACAACCATTAAAACCATTATCACTGGTCACATTAGCAGCTGTCCTTTTACCCCTGTTCTGCTTGTAGTTGGAATAGTTAGGATTCTGATTCTGATTTTGCTTAGCATTCTGATTATTCAGCTTGCGGCAATCCTCAATCAGGTGACCATTTTTCTTGCAATATCTGCAAAACAACTCTGACTTGGAATGATCAAAATTGATTCTTTGGTTGTAGGTCTTTGAATTGTAGTTCCTGTTGGTATTTGTGTTGGCTCTATTATTTGGGTAAGAAGTGTAGGTGTTCTGGAGAGGAGGCCTGTTGTTGGATTGCTATTGACGCTAAAAGAAGCTGAGTTTGGATTAATCTGTGGATTAAACTGAATCTGCCTCTGGGATTCATCCTGGAGTAGTATACTGTATGCGGTGTCGAGAGATGGTAATGGTTGCATCATCAAAAGATTACTTCTCACCGTGACATATGTGTCATTTAAGCCCATAAGGAACTGGTATAGCTTGTCTTCCTCCTGTTCCTTTTGTAATGCAGCTTTAGCAACACAAGTACACTCATTTCTTTTACTTTCACGCATCACCCCCAATTCATCCCAAAGCCTTTTCAACTTGTTGAAATATGAAGCGACATCTAAGGATCCTTGCTCCGTAGAAGCAAGTTCCTTTTTGATTTCAAACACCTTTGTACCATTGATCGTCCCATACCTATTTTCCAATTGTTTCCAAATACTCTCTGCCGTCTCAGAATACTTAACGCTATTGGCAATTTCCGGAGACAAAGAACTAGTCAGCCATGAAATCACCATGTTATTGCAACGATTCCATTGCTTAAGTAGAGGTGAATTATCATCAGGCCTAGAGCAACTCCCATCAACTAATCCTATTTTGTTCTTAGCAGACAAACAAACTATCATGTCCCTCTTCCATCCACCAAATGCAGACCCAGAAAACGGAACACTAACCAAACAAGTTCCAGGTATGTCTGACGAGTGGATGTACAGGGGACTATAGGGGTCAGGTGTAAAAACAGAGGACGTACTACTCGATGTCGCCATGAATCAATTTGTTCACAATACCAAATCTCAGTAATAGGCACACACTGAAGTTCAACACTGAACTTGAACAAGCTTTCAGGTAAAATAGTAAGGAGAAAATCAATTACCAGGAACTTGCAACTGAATAAAATTGAGCCGGAATAAACCCTAGCTTTCACCGATTGAGCCGGAAAATGAACCCTAGCTTTCACCGATTGAGCCGGAAAATGAACCCTAGCTTCTCACACAAATCTCGATGAGCCCCGTAACAAACTTCAACATTCCATTCATATAGCAGAAAATTGAGATGTATATGAAGGAAATCACTGAAATTTATGCACGATCGTGAAAAATTTCGGTAAAAAGAAAAACGAGTCGTCTCCCACAAAAACTCCGACGAACTGCTTCAAGGGTAAAACCACAATGTAGAGGTCTCAGATTTGGCCGGATCTGTGCTCTGATACCATGACAAAGTTCATGTATTGAACCTGTGAATGGAAATTATCTCTGAACATTGGTTCGCGAATAAAGAAGAAAAACGATAGAAGCTTCAGGAATGGGAAAATTTTCTCTCTCCTCTATTATGAAAATATCTGTACATGTTATATACAAAACCCGGTATCCGACCCGGAACTCATATCCGTATCCACTACTAAAACAAATCAGAAAATATATCAAAATACAACTTGGGCTTTGCCCTTTACAATAGAAATAAATACAGAAGGCTAACTATGCTTAATATTATCTGCTAACTATGGTTTACTACTATCTATTAGTCCAACAAAAGGCTTAGCTTTTGAAATTCAAAACATATCATCCTCCCAAAATACCAAATCATTCCATAGTTTCATGTAAAGAAGCAAAAAATATTGGCGAGTATGACGATATTTGTGGGTCATGGTTGGTTTCTTACAAGTTACAATCTACAAAAGGGATGAAATCTTTTTGTTTTGATGCTTTCCACAGTGAATCCTTCAAATTAATTAATTGTTGACGTATACAAGAAGGGTTACACTGGTTAGCTTTTATCTGTCCTACAATGAGAACATTCTAATTTAACTATTGTTTGTTCTTTATTGTTGTGCATCCTTTTCAACAAATAGTTTTTTGGAACATTTTTTGGGAGTTTTTTAGTGAAAAACTGTTTGTTTATGCTATTTTATCAAAACTTCTTCCAAAAAGTCTCAAAAACTCAAAAAGTGCTCAAAAACTCAAAAAGTGCTCAAAGACTGTTTTGGAGAAATTTGAAAAACTACTCACAAAACTTCAATTATTTTTTCAAGTAAATTTTATGTCCAAACACAACTTCAAATTTCAAAAATTATTTTTCAAACTCAACTCCATAAACTCAAATTTCCTAGTTTCAATCAAAATCTATGTCCAAACGTTAGCTTAAAAACGTAGTAGAGAAAGGAAACTTCAACTTTCTTCATAACATATAAAAAGTGGTCTAGACTAGAGGGTATATTCATATAATTTTCTATAAGAACAAATGTTGAGGAATTATTGATCCCTTTTACCTTTACTTTCGAAATCTCTCATTTACCACTTAAAGAAAATCTATTCATTAACGAGAGATTTCAGTTCCATAAGGTCAAATAGAGAAAAAAACATTTCTAATTTGAATTTTTATATTTTGAGTTCTAAATTTGACAAAAAAAATAAGAAATTAATTAAGGACTAACCAAAACGAAAACTTAGGAAATAAAACAGTATCTCATGCAAAAGTTGGATTAACATTGGGGTAAAGGCGGGGGAGAACTTGGATAGGAGTATCTTTCAGTTGACAGTTTACAGACTACAGTCCACCTTATGTTTAATTAAAGTAAAATGAATGTTAATAAAGATAAAAAGATAGTTTTAAAAATAATATTATCTTATTGAAAATTAAAAAATAGCAAAACAAAAACACGGATATTATATGAAGTAGTATATATTTCCCATTCAAAATTTTAAAAGCATAATTTTACCTTAACTAGTTGACTAAAGTCAGATGACCACATAGGAGAGCCAAGAGCCATATAATTACGAGAGGAAAAAAGAAAATAAAAATGAATATTAATAGTAAAAAAGTAAGAAAAATGTAAAGAAAATTAAGACAAGTGGGGATGAGGACAATTACAGAAGAGCAGCAAATCAGAACTGCGTTGTTTTGTCCACGTTGACTTGCCGCCACCTTTTCTTTTTTGAAATTTCTTTTATATTGAATCAATATTTTTGTGGAAAAGAAAAATGTCATAAAATTTGTAGTTAAAGAAAATGACAAATGAAACTGTTTCTGTGCAACTATAATGAATTAGCACTAACTCTGAAATGAAACTTAAAATAGATCAGTTACTGTAGTCATTAACTCTCAACTTTGCTAATCCCAAAAAATTTAGCACATCATGACTAGATCTATTGCGGTTGACTGTGCCGTAGTTGGCTACTTGTCAAGTTTATAAGCTTAAGCTGTTTGAAAAAATATATGTAAAATTCATTTTTTTCAATAATGATAGTGAGGCTTGAACACGGAATTGTTGTCAGCTCTAATACAATATTGATTGATAGTGGTTAAAAGAACACACTTTATTTATTTATCTCTTCAACTTTGATAATGTTTAAATTGAAATGAATACAATATTAGTACTACTATATAAGCGCGGATGTAGAGGTGCTTCGTCCAGCCTATGGATTCGTGCGTAGATTTGCCAAAACAGCCACTTTTTATCATTCAGTTGACTACGTAGCCAGTTAATACAATATACTATTTTCCAAAACAGCCACTTTTTCGTTTTTCAATTGATTAAGTAGCCAGTTTTTGTATATTTTATATTAAACTGATTAGCCACTTTTAGGTTAATGATTGAAACTATAGGTAAAACAGTGTCAGCTTTTGCAAAACAAGTGGTCACTTTTAAATTCACTAATTGAATATAAAGTCATTTTTGCATAGCTTGTCAACTAAATACCTACTTTTGATGATATAATCAACTTTTTTTTACTAAAATTCATGAATTTTTAAGTTGTTGATCATGAACTTTGAAAATATTTTTATAATTTACAATGGTATAGGTAAAATTTTGAGTTAGTGTTTGAAAGCTTGCCAACTAAGAACCACATTTACATATTACTTGAGCATGGGGCGTAGGACTCATTGGAAAAGATTCCTATATTTAAGTAACAAATGTGTACGTATATACTATATACTAATAGTTTAAATCATTGTCACGATTAATATAAAAAAATATCCTACTCTTAAATTTATAATCATTCTAGATGTAGCACGGAGAATTGAGTTTAATTCCTTGAAATCTGTCAGAAAGTACAGTTAAACGGTTATTAAGGAGACTAAAAAATTAAACACTACCGCTAAAATATTTTATTTGTATAATTCAACATTTAGTCCTTTATAACAATTGCACATGCATTTTTGCATAGCTTGTCAACTAAATACTCACTTTTGATGATATAATCAACTTTTTTTTTTTATTGAAATTCATGAATTTTTAGGTTGTTGATCATGAATTTCGAAAATATTTTTAGAATTTACAATGGTATAGGTAAAACTTTGAGTTAGTGTTTGAAAGCTTGCCAACTAAAGAACCACATTTGCACATTACTTGGGCATGGGGCGTAGGACTCATTGAAAAAGATTCTTATATTTAAGTAACAAATGTGTATGTATATACTATATACAAATAGTTTAAATATTTGTCACGGTTAATATAAAAAAATATCCTACTCTTAAAATTTATAATCATTCTAGATGTAGCACGGAGAATTGAGTTTAATTCTTTGAAATCTGTCAGAAAGTGCATTTAAACTGTTATTAAGGAGACTAAAAAATTAAACACTACAGCTAAAATATTTTATTTGTATAATTCAATATTTATATTACGCTTGGGCCCGGGCTGGCCCGGGCTGTCGGCCACTAGTATATTTCATATGCTCGTATGTATACTCATTTTTTGTTTATCCTAAGATTAAAGGGTTATTTGGAGAAAATATTAATTGCAAAATAAAAGTATACTTATGTACTTAAATTATTTTGTACTTATCCTTAGGACAATATTCCAGCTGTGGATTCTTACAAGGGGAAGGTAGGTTGTAAATAGGGGGAAAGTGGGGTTTGGTGGCCCCATTAAACAGTCTCCCAAAATGTCAACTTGGACATGCCATCCCATGCCAAACTCACTCTATAAATTATCACCTCTTTACATTATGACCCTTTTTTCTCCTCTTTCACTTCCCATTATTCTCCGGCGATCTCGCCGGATTCCTACCTCCATTATTTCCGGCGGATAAACCCCTTTCCCACTTTCTCCCACCTAAGGTATCTCTCTCTTTTTACTTTGTATTTTCTTGTTTATTTGTGCAAAGAACTCATTTTTATTTTCTTTGGATCTGATTTGGCTCTGGATAATTAGTTATTTTGCTTCTTAATGAAGTATTTGTACATATTTGCTTTGTGGGTTTTGTCTCTTTGCTTTGTTCATTGTATATGGATCTCAAAGTTTTGATTTTTCTTCTTTACTTATCACTTTGAGTGGAGTGGAGCTTGTAATGCAGCTTGTTTTATTAATTTGTTAGTACTACTTTTCTTTATACCCTTTTTAAAGATTTTGGATAGTTTCATTTCCTTGACTATGTTATTCCAATATTTTATCCGAAACTCCCCCGACCCCACTTGTATAATATCACTAGTTATGTCGTTGTTGTTTTAAGTTATGTCAATATTTTGTTGTAATTATAAATGGATATAGAACTCAATATTCCATTCATTTTACTATATACTAACTATCCTTCTAAAAAAGGCAATTGCTTTACTGTAGAAATTAATATATCAATCAAATCTGCAAATAATTATAGCGGTTAAGATTATTTTTATTATGGTAATTTAAGTTAATTAGTACTAAGTAATGAACTATATCTTGATATATAATAATCATTTAATAAAAAAGAAAAGATGGATAAGACTGCCAATACAAATGAGTTTGTTTCTTTCTAGGATTGTCCAATTTGCATAGTAAATGACTTGATTCTTTGTTCTTTCTTTAAGTTGGGCCACAGTGTTTGATGATTTGCTTTCTTATAACTACTAGTACCATTTTCGGTAGTTTATACGATAAGTTCGTTTTACTATGAGTTTGTGTATGGTATTTATAAATTCCCATATGTTTCATTTTCTTATTTAAAAAGTGCCGTCTATTTAGTGTGAAACTGAGTGGTAGTTGGTTGGCCAGTAGCTATTCCATTTCCTACAAATAGATAAAAATAAAATTGTGTTGTTGTTATATGAGTGTACAACTTATGTAGTGGTCTAAAGGTGCCATCTTTTATCATACAGAGTTGAGAATACTTGTTTGGGTTGAAGTTACGAGCATGGAAGGTACTGGACTGAGAAATGTCGGCTCCCACTGCTCCATCTCTGAGATGGATGACTATGATCTGTCTAAGCTTCTTGACAAGCCAAGGCTAAACATCGAGAGGCAGAGATCTTTTGATGAGAGGTCGCTCAGTGAGTTATCTATAGGCCTAAGTAGAGGTTTAGATAATTATGAGAGTGCTTACTCGCCTGGTAGGTCTGCCTTGGACACCCCTGCTTCATCAGCACGCAACTCTTTTGAGCCTCATCCAATGGTTGCTGAAGCTTGGGACGCTCTCCGCCGTTCTTTGGTTCACTTTCGAGGCCAACCAGTTGGTACGATTGCTGCAGTTGACCATGCCTCTGAGGAAGTCCTCAATTATGATCAGGTCTGTGTTAATTGCAATCCAGCAATCCTAGTGTAATTGCTATTTCAGTAATTGTGTTTTTGTCGTTTCCATAATGCTGGTTTACATACGAGGATCAGGTCTTACTTTTTCATAAATATATTTGGAAACCGTTTATATTTTTGGATTTTGATGCCTACACTGAATTTAATGTGGAGTAATACAGTGATGTGAAAGTTTATACTCAAATTGAGAGATTTCATTTTTCGGGATGTGTGATCTTTAATGTTTGTAGTATCTGTTAAATATCCTTTTAAGTTTGTCTTTGATGTGTAGGTTTTTGTTCGTGATTTTGTTCCTAGTGCTCTTGCATTCCTGATGAATGGAGAGCCAGATATAGTTAAGAACTTCCTACTGAAGACACTTCAGCTTCAAGGGTGGGAGAAAAGAGTTGATAATTTCAAGCTGGGGGAAGGGGTTATGCCCGCTAGTTTCAAGGTACTTCATGATCCAGTTCGTAAGACCGACACAATAATGGCAGATTTTGGTGAGAGTGCAATTGGTAGAGTAGCTCCAGTCGATTCTGGATTTTGGTGGATAATTCTTCTCCGTGCATACACAAAATCTACCGGAGACCTTACTCTTTCTGAAACTCCCGAGTGCCAAAGGGGAATGAGGCTTATATTGAGCTTATGTTTGTCCGAAGGTTTTGACACATTTCCTACTTTGCTCTGTGCTGATGGATGCTCAATGATTGATAGAAGGATGGTAAGATCTTATCGTCTTAAATTTCGTATATTATTTGTTGTTGTGACATAATACTAATACTGCTGACGGCTGTAACTGGATGGTATCTATTGACTTCTTGGTTGTACAGTACAAGTTGTACCATTAGCAGTTATTCTTCTGTTTTGTGATGATTTTAATCTGTAACCCCTTCCCACTCCCCCAGAGCAATAAGGAAGAAAGAGTGAACAGAGTACATAAGTACCTGCTATCTGGCTTCTGAATCTTGTTGTACTAGACGTATGATATAAGATAGTAATGAAGAAAGTTCCACTTCCAGCACCAACATGTTTTATTGATTTTCTATGAAGTGTTTGCACTGCGATTAGGCTATGGATTCTTAACTTGAATCTGGCTGTTTAACCAAGTCAGTTTTTAAATCTGTTTTTCAAGATTTTGGACTCATGTTATCATTTCAGACATTCTTGTCTTTACTAGCCACCAAACAGAGACACATTCTCTGTTTAGCTGTGTCTTTGCTGTAAGTTGGTAGTTTTCACTCTTTTGTTTTAAAGCTGCTTTTGCTTTAATTAAAGGCTTCCCAGTGTAGTGTGCTCTGGTATTTCTTGTTTACCAAGGATGGAGAGAAGGATGGTAGTGATGTTAAATAGTTTCATAGAACATGTTCTTGATGCTTCTTGTTAGCATGTAATAAAGGATTTATTTTCTCATTTTGTATTTTTATGTTTATCGTACTTGTTTGTACAGTTTTTGATGCTTTGCTTTTTGTTGTTATTTTGAATGACTTCACTCTAGTGGCATTATGTGACAAATTTATGAGATAACTGTAATATGCTATTTTTCTTTTTTTGCTTGATAGGAATTCTTTCTCTTGGTAATGTGACGCTATATAAGTGCTATTGTTATAAATAGGAAACTGCTACATAAAACCTTAGGACTTAAAAGTATAATCTCATTGGATGACTTTCCCTTTCCTATTTCTTTTGTTTTTCTAAAAGAAAAGAATTATTGTGTTTAGTCAGCGTCAGAGTCCTACCTATTTCCCTTGTTTTTACTACTTGTTCACCTCACCCACCCACGACATATATTTTGTAAAGATGTACCTTCTCCTACTTTTCTTCATCCATGTAACCCAGTATTATTTTCTAATAGTTGTGTATTTAACAAAAATGAAGTTTTATATCATGCATAACTTGAATATCTGGACACCAAATTCTCTTTTATTGTAGTTCTGTTACGACCATATCTATGAAGTATTATTTAAGCATCATCTTTTATTTATTGGTGATTAGTTGATCTATATACACCTATATGAACTGAATTACACAGCTATACCTTCCTCAAGTCATTGTATTTAGCCCGATGAACTTTTAAAAGTGACTACAATAACAAACTGGATTTAAGTGAAGGATAGCAGGCTGGGCCCATTGTCCTCCAAATATTTGAAACTGGAGACAGCAAATTTCTCAGCTGCAAAAGAAATAGTTGTTACTACCGTAATAAAATTTCTAATAGCTATATCTGATTGGTTTTTGAATTATTGTGGTTGAATTTTCAGGGAGTCTATGGTTATCCTATTGAGATACAAGCACTCTTCTTTATGGCGTTGAGAAGTGCTTTGGTAATGATGAAGCACGACACAGAAGGGAAAGAATTTATTGAGAGAATAGTGAAGCGTCTACATGCCTTAAGTTATCACATGAGAAGTTATTTCTGGCTTGATTTTCAGCAATTAAACGACATATATCGTTATAAAACTGAGGAGTATTCGCATACTGCAGTAAATAAGTTTAATGTTATCCCTGATTCAATCCCTGAATGGGTATTTGATTTTATGCCTAATCGTGGTGGGTACTTTATTGGGAATGTTAGTCCTGCAAGGATGGATTTCAGATGGTTTGCTTTAGGAAACTGTATTGCCATCTTGTCCTCCCTTGCCACTCCCGAGCAAGCTTCGGCTGTTATGGATCTCATAGAAGCACGCTGGGACGAGCTAGTAGCAGAAATGCCCTTAAAAATATCTTATCCAGCATTGGAAAATCATGAATGGCGACTTATAACTGGTTGTGATCCCAAGAATACTAGATGGAGTTACCATAATGGAGGATCTTGGCCAGGTTCTTCCATCTTCCTTCAACTCTTCACTTGATTTATTTCAGAACTTTGTAACTCTTTTATAAAGTAGTATTTCTTCCTCATCCCAAAAAGAAGAATGTAAAGTATGACTTAGATACTTTGTGTTGGGATAGCCTTGATATTGTGCTGCAAGGACTGTATTTGTAGCTTTACTAGTAGAACACACACATTTGAGTATGCCACTTCCAGTCGAAGCATTCCCTAAATTTACAGGATAATGAAGCTTCTTTAGTTGCTTCTGTTCCCTGGCTAAAAGAAACGAGATGCATATTTCCCTGCTTGAAGTTTGATCTCGTTCGATCTAATGCAATGTCCAGATATCTAATTCATATCTTAAATGCAGTGCTTTTGTGGTTGCTAACTGCCGCATGCATTAAGACGGGAAGACCACAAATTGCAAGACGAGCAATTGATCTTGCTGAGAGCCGCTTGTCTAAGGACACCTGGCCTGAATATTATGATGGAAAAGTCGGAAGATATATTGGTAAACAAGCAAGGAAGTATCAGACATGGTCAGTTGCGGGTTATCTTGTAGCGAAGATGTTGCTCGAGGATCCTTCACACTTGGGAATGATTGCCTTGGAAGAGGACAAACAAATGAAGCCCGTAATTAAACGGTCAGCTTCCTGGACGTGCTGAATTACTGAGTTGAAGCAAAAGATATTAGTACAAAAGGATAGAGAAACACACAAGGTGAGAGGTGTTTTTGTTGTTTCATTAATAGAACACTATTCTTTGACTATTTCTGCCCTTGTAAGGTTGCTCATGATTTTCATTGTCATCCAGCGAGAGCAATGCCTCGTTTCTCATATTAAAAGACCTTGTTTGATGGTTCCTTTGTTGGAATTTTTTTAGACAGATGCTCTAATTGTTTAAACAGGACAGTGAGTATAATGTTCTAACTATATGGCTTTTGTTTCTGTTGAAGCTTTAAGTGAGCTAAATTATATAATCTGTACCTCATGTTGCTGCTGAACAAAGCTATCTATGCGCAAACATAGCTTTTAAGAGCAATGTCTAACTGAAACTGTATCCTGTATGAGACTCCCCTATGGTTTGCAAGTGATAATTTATGCTGTGGCAATTGATTTATCCAAAAAATTAAATATTTGTAAATATAGCAAGTATCATCAATGAAATAATAAAAGTTTACACCAGTCATTTTCAGCTAGATTTTTAATAGCAACATGTCGACAAGATTTGAAATGACCATAAAAAAATAAGGTTTAAGATGAGAAACAATTTTGAAGCTGGGTCCTCACTCACTAAATCAGAAGGTAGTGACGGCTACCATTAATTTGGATCCTGCATAATTCAAACATGGCACTGTTTGAAGAAAATGAAACTTTGCCAATGAATTAAACGAGTTCCATTTACATCGAAGTATCATGTCTCCCTCAAATTGAACATAATCAGTTGCCTGCAATAGATGAAATGCTGTTTGGAGCTTTTAGAAGCCAAATTACTTGGTTATTTTAGCTTAGGTAACTCTTGAACAAAGCACTTTCTCTCTTTAATATGCAACTAGCAAATAGTAATAGTATTAATTACTCCCTCCGTCCTATTTTAATTGATACTTTCAGCTTTTTCATGCCCATTAAAAAATTATTAAATAAGATGTATATTTTACTATGTTACTCCTATTTAATGTGTGTCTATTAATTTTTCTTGAGAATTCTTGTATGGTAATGGGCCTAATGGCTACTTTTTTCCTATTGGAAGTGATCAAAGAAAGAGACATACCATGAAATCCCTTAAAAAGAAAGGGAAAAATAAGATAGAAAGTGACATGTCCATGGTTACTTATCTCAAGTTCAATCAATGAAATGATTAAAGGTGGTGTAGATTATTGATATGGTAAAGCTAATCAAACTTTGATGCTTTCTTTTTCTTTCTTTTTAAATGTCACGCCAACACTTTACTGCTGTAACGCTTATTAACAATTGGAAACTAATAGACGATAATCGTGGTCGGCAAAAGCTGGTGTAAGTAACTTTTTTGAACTACTTTCTTCTTGGATTTTTTCTTAACTGTTTAAGTTTTAAGATGTTAATTGTTCACTAATTAGCTATCAGTAACATTTGTAATTGTACTTTCCAGTTCATTTGAACCTATCCTATACTGGGAGGGGGTAGGCTATAATGTATCCTAATTTTTGTCCATTATCATGTATTATTAGGACGGAAAAGGAAAGGGGAATCATTTAAATCAAAAGAACAGCTACGCAGTGCTATTTATATCCAGACATAGAAGACAAAGTCAACAAATAGATAGGGACCAATGAAATCTTAGGTGGCATTTGGAATTCAATTTTCCCCCTTCTGAATGAAATATTTTTGGGTCTTTTATTCTTTTTTATGTTGCAACAAATACTCCATCCGTCCCAAATTAATCGTCGTTTTAGGAAGATTCGTTTGTCCCAAAATAGTTGACGCTTTAGGATTTCAAGACTAAAATTGTTAGTCTTTTCCAACTATACCCTTAATAATTAAAATAATTCTCAACAAAATTTAATAGTCAACCATTAAATAGGGGTAACATTGTAAAATACATATTCTATTTAATAATTTTTTTAATGAGCGTGAAAAAGCTGAAAGTGACAACTAATTTGGGACGGAGGGAGTACTTAGATTCTTTTGTAAAACCAACATTTATTCATTTGTGGTTTAAACAATGTACAAGATAATTTGAAAGACGAGAAAAGAAGGGCATTGCGAGAAGACTTCACTCCAATTATCAACAAAGACTTTGAGGAACAGTTGTAGGCATATGTTACCATTGTTGGTTGTCACCAAAATGAATCAATTCCACTCTTCATATTTCCAATTCAAAGCAAACATAATTCCCCTTGTTTTGCTCCCCTAGAGAACATACCAAAAAACAAAAACTAAAGGGAAAAATATCCTTAAATCCATAGTTAAAAAAAAAGTAAAAAGAAAATAACAATGACCACAATATTCTCCCTAATTACACTAAAATTTAAAAACACCACCAAGAATTCATCAAAACAAGAAAGTGGGAACTCCAACTTTTTAAAATTTACTCCTTTTCAGCATCAAGAAATGGAAACTATGATTGAGAATCTTTATGATTTTCATCACCACTATCACTACCTTGTGTCTGGCTATGATGATGATGATTCTGATGCTGCTCTAAATTCATACCCAAATCAATTCTATTATTCCCACTGTTATTATTGTATGCATTCATTGATGACAATATTCCCATATTAGTCTCTGAAACACCTAACCCAAGCTGCTGAACCGGTACCATTGAACCTAACTGAACCGGATTGAACCGGCTACCACCTGGAAACTCAAATCCACCAATTCTTTGCATGGCTGAACCAGCTTTGTACTGCCAGAATTGTTGGTCCGGTTGAGCCACCCCGACCGAGGCCGTGGCTGAACCGGACCCCCCACTTACTGGTAACATCCAAAATGCATTACCAACGTTGCCAGCTCCTGGTGCAGCCACAGCCCACATGGCTGGAGCCGGGATATAACTCGAAGGTTGTGATGAACCGGGTTTATTAGACTCTGAACCCGGTTCAGTACCTTCTACTCCGGTTCTTTCCGGTTTATCAGCTGAAGGTGAAGTAGCACCACTTGTATCTTCTCTAAACCTTTTTTTCATGTAGTTTTCATCTGGGTCTTGTCCAAAACCGGGGTTGGTTAGCTGGTGGTGGAATCCTAGCATAGCGGTGGCGCCGCCGTGGAGGAAAAGAGGTGCTGATTTTGAAGGTGGAGCTGAGATTGTTGTGCCACTGCTACGTAAAGAAACGTTGAGCGTTGAAAAATTAGCTGGAATTGTACCGGTTCCAGTAGCAGCTATAATAGCCGGTTCAGCTTGTTGTAATAACCACTCAATTGTTTCACCATCAGATTTATGTCCCAGCTCTCTTGTGAGCTGGAAAACCCGGGCGGCGCATAACGCTGGCATACGTATGCGCCGCCCTCGGCCGTCCACCTTTGTGTGACGGTCTTTAGAAGGTTTCTTGGCTACTTTTGTTGATAAAGTAGTGGTGGTGTTAGGGGTGGTGGTGGAAGATGGAGAAAGTAGAGCTGTAGTATTAGTCCTTGATTGCATGGAGCCCCCCATGAAGGGACCATGGGGGTGGGGTTGGTTGGACCCAGGGGTAGGAGGGTCATTAGGTTGACTTTGGTGATTAAGTGAAACCAATTGTAAAGAAGAGGGTGTTTCTTGGTTGTGTTGTTGTTGTGCATGTTGGTGGTGCTGGTGGTGTTGTTCTGAACCGCTATTACTACTACTACCACCACCTTGTTTTTTCCTATGTGGTTCCATAAATTCCATCTTGGGAAGAGTAGAGATCAAGAAGTGGGGTGGGAGTGGGGTAGCCTAGGTAGGGTGAGAGGATAAAAGGGGTCTAACAAAGATGTTGTATTCTTGATACTTCAAAACATATGTCCAATTGACAAGTGAATTGAAAACATCAAGCATACCAAGAAAGAGAGAAAAAGAGAGAGAGAGAGACTTGAAAATCAAGTTGTTTGCAAAGTCTTTTGAGCCAAAAAAAAGTTCTGTAACAAGTGGGAAGTGGTGGGGTTTCACATCTTCTTTTTTAACTTTGTGGTTGACTGCTGTCTTTAGAGAAAGAAAAGAGTAAGGAAGGGGTAGGTGTGGGTTCCTACAAAGCTACTCAAACAGAATCAGTGAGTACTGTTTGCAGTGGGTGGGGTAAAGAAGTGGGGTTAGACTCCAACTCAAAAACTCAGTGGTGGTGGCAGAGAGAGAGAGAGGGGCAGGGGGGCAGGTGGGGGACCTGTCAATACTTGTACAAGAAAGAAAGAAAAGAAAATGCTTGCATAAGCTGAGAAGGGAAAGCCCACTCGTGTAGCTTATATTTGAAAGGAATGTCACTGTTGTTTAAGCTGCCCTTTCATGAATTTGATTTATTGCCACAGCCACCATTGACTACTCTTCCATTTTTCCTCCTTTTATTTTCCCTTTAGATTGGGTTTACCAGACTCTATTTTTATTAAGCTGGAGAGACTGTTTTCGATAGATCATCCGCTAAAAATTTCTTTCCCTTTCTTCAAAAGATTATTTAGTAGAAACAAACACCTTTTTCTTGTACTCTTTTTGTTTCTTTTAATGGGGTTTAATTAGGGGGTTAAAAAGTACAATAAAGTGATTATGGTCGTGTAGGTAAAGGAATTAATGAGATAAGTGTGAAAGGATTGAAAAGTTGGAGAAAATGGAGAGAAGACATTCATTCAAAATCAAAAGTTTTGGCCAAGAGTCATTTTCTAAAGTCTTCTTTTTTTGGCTTTTTACCCATTCTTTGTGTTCCTTTTATTTTGCCTTCTTTCTTACTGCTCACTGATTGAGTTTTTGTCATGTTGTTAGATTGTTGAAAATGATGATTATGATGACGCTTATCAAGTCCAACCACTAGCCTCTTTCAGTCCTCCAATCCCAACCCCACCTGTGTCTACATATGTAGATACATAAATCACATATGTATGCATTTATACCTACAACTAAATGACAGTAAAATTGTTAAAATGAAGACTCCATTTGTGCATGTGCTAGTCATGACCACAAGATCTTAAAGAACAAAAGAAAGAAGACCATTGATTTTGATATGGCACTATTACTTTAGTTGTCAAAAGACTCACATAGCAGAATTTACCAATATATAAATAGACATAGAACTTCTCTTTATAAAAAGAAAACCATAATAAAACTATGCTTGTTTGATCCAATAGTATGTTTTAACAGTTCTAATTAACACTTGGAACACAAGGATCTAAGACGGTGGAACATGTGTCAAATATCTTCCAACCAACACAAGACCCCTCTCACTAATTATTTCTTATCAAGTACTCCCACACAAAACACACCCCAAAAGCCATTGTCCACTTCTTCCTCCCAGCCCACCTGACATGCACTGTAAGGAGAGTCAGGTAGTGGACCAATTTGAAAACTGTGGTAAATTGAAGGTCACAGAAAGAGAGAAACAGGGAAAAAAATATGTGATGGTAGAGAGGGTAAACTGGAGAATAGAACTAAAGAGGACAAAAAACAATAATTAGGTAAATAAAGGACCAGTCCATTATTTTTTCTCTTTTATCCTACAAAAAATAAATATCTACTATATCCCTTGTAAAAAGGGTAAGCTTAGCTAAAAGGACAACTCAGGGGAGAGCATTAATGCTTACAAGGAAACACAGCTCATCCCAACACAACCCCACTTCTCCTACCTAACTTTTAAAAATAATCAAGACTAGTTGTATCCTCATTTTTCTTTTACTATTTCCTTTGTGTTTTTGGTTGCAAAATTTTCAAACCACTAATTATATACCAACCAGTCAACTCCAACTCATCAAACCTCTTTTTCCTAGAGTAAACTATCTCATTATTCAGTAAAAGAGTTTACGAATTAAGAAGCTTTTTCCAGTAAATGGCAATAGGATCCACGGTTTAATAATCTGTTAACATATTTTTATCCTTTCCATGTGACATATATATTTAACTTTTTACTTAGGACTCGTGGGATACGACACCACTTTGGAAAAAAAAGTCAGATAATATATTTGAAGCGTGTGTGCTCCCTCCATCTTAAATTTATTACTTTAGTCAATAGTTAGACAAGCATAAATACTCAGAATTCTGGGGTGCTATTTTATGACTCCCATATCTATAGTGAATGATTCCTTAGTCTAGTTATATGGTACCCATGCTAAGAATTGAAGATCCTCATGCACTCTCCTCAGCTCTTTGGTTTTTTTAATCTTTTGTTGTATGGTCAAACAGTAAGATTGACATTTATTTCAATTTTTTATATATTTAAGACCATGGTGTTGTGTTTGTAAATGCATATATGTAATGTTGGGAGGTATTGCTGTAAAGCTGAATGCATTACGTATTTAGATTTTCTGGTTTGCCAAAAATATTGTGGATAGAGTAATACTTACACTATTGACATGAAATAAATACCAAATGAAATAGTCAATATGGTTACGGATATTCATTTCTTACAAATTTATAGCATGCATGATACTTAGGTCTTTCAGTTAAATTTGATTCCCTACAGAGTCAATAAATTATTTTTACCTAAATTATTGGAGCACTGGCATTGAATGTTGCAGTTGTACAGCAACTATAGCATCAAAGGCCAGATATGGTAAAAAATTAAAGAGGAATCTCTATGTTTTTGTGTTGTCTTCCTTTCTCACTTTAATCGCCAATTTTGGTAAACCATGCCAGTGCTGGTCCATATTGAATTATTCCTCAATTAAAACGGCACAACTTTGAGGAAATAATAACCATTTTGGAAATTTGAGGACTTTGATAGCAATATTTTTGAACTTATTTCTCTATGATTTTCATGACACATCTATTGACAATTGCTCCCTTAAAATATATCTTGAAAGCGACCCTATTTAATTCAGTTATATTCTATTTTCTTGAAAGTCCAATTTATAAAAGCAAAAGGAGTCAATTAGGAAATTCTTATCTCATATTTTATTTTATTCAAAGTTGTGCGAGTTCTTTTACTAGAATATTTTGTAGAAGTTTGTAATTGGTATTTTCAGGGCGAAGCCAAAAGTTCATACAAGAGAATTAAAAAATACTAAGTTCAGTATTTTTTGAATGAGTTAATTGCATGTATAGTCACTCAATCTATGTTAGTGGGTCATCATGGTTACTTATTTTTATTTTGTCTTCTATGGTCACTCAACTTGTATTGATTGGCCACCATGGTCACTTACTTTTGTTTTATCTTTCGATGACTACTCTACATTATGCAGTTAACTCCTATGGTCATCCTAAACAAAACTACAAATTTTTAGTTTTTCTGGAGACATGATAGTTTTTAGGTAAAATATAGGTTCATAGGTGGATCAAGGTTGAAAGGCGAAGTTGTTGGTTAGGCGTAGACAAAACCAAAATATAGTTAGACGAAACCGTAGGAACTCTTGCAATGCAATCCCAACTACAGGCCAAGAAGCTAACTCCCAAAGACGAAGGAGTCACTTTCTGATTCTTACTCCACGAATGAACTCTTAGCGCCATAGCTACATGAGCTAAATTAGGTTCCGTAGGGTTAGCAATACAAGAATCTCGCATAGAAAATACCTGAGGTAGGATTACTCAATGATCCTTGTTACCTTAACTCCCTTCTCCCCATATGAAGCCTTAGAAGGAAAAGTATAGGGACCCAAAAACTCTTTAACTTTAGATGTTATATAAACCCCATAACAAGGAATCGTATTTAAAAAATCATAAATAATTTAGAATCCAACTCACTTTAAACACGACTCATTCCCCAACCTGACCCTATATGTAAAGTGATTATTATATGAAAATTTTACTCTAATTCTAGGGATTTTATTTTTAAAATATAGTAGTAATATTTTTCCTACTTTACCAGGCATAGCAACATTTTGAAAAAATGGTACCAAACACAATAAAAATACCAAAATGTTGCTATCAACCCCCCCCCCCCCCCCCTTTCTCTCTCTCTCTCAAGCCCTTCTTTGGTGCTCCAACCCCCGACAACGACATCCCTTCCCCCAACCCTTGTCGGCGTCGTTGTCATCCCTTCCTCCAACCCCCCGTTACGTTGCTGCCCCTTTTCCCCCTGACGAGTGCTGCGCGGAACTCTGGCAAGTGTTATGTCGGAGCTCCCAAGCTCTAGCTTTGGTCGGCGGCGACAGAATGGCCGATTATAGGGTGCGGCTGAGGGTTGGTAGGGGATGTAAGAAAGAATTTTAGGACTTCTCCTACTTTTCTATATATATTTGCAATGTTAAAAAATATTGCTATTTTTAAAAAAATGGCGTAGTATTTATATTTTTGTGTAAAGTGAAATGTTATAGTTTGTATAATTATGTAATCACCCTTTATTATGTGGTTGAACCATATAAGCATACCGGGTTTAAAGTGGGCTGGATTCTAAATTTTTTTAATTTTTTTAATTATATTTTTCCTAAAAATTATAGTTGTCATGTCATAAAAAAACTAACAGGGATTTGTAGTTTTGTTTACGATGACCATTAGAGTTAACTAATTAAAGTGAAGTGACCATAGAATGACAAAACAAAGCTAAGTAACTATGATGGTCAATTAACACAAGTAAAATGATCATAGAAAGATAAAATAAAGATAAGTAATTGTGGTGGTCAATTAACATAAATTGAGTGACTATAGAGGCAATCAAACTCTTTTTGAATCCACTTTACTAAAATACTAATTAACCCTTATGTCAAAGATAATTTAACAGTTTCTTGCACTTTCCAACAATAAGCAAGCTCAAAATCACCTAAAACGTGAAAGAAATATGGTGATTTAACTGTTTGGCCATAAAAAATTTCCATCTTTTCTATAAAAAAAATCAAAAACTTTTTTATTCATGAAAAAGTGTAATTTTTTGGCAAATAAAAAAGAGTTTTTCAGAAATCAAAAAGTTGTTTCGATCACTTTCTCAAGTTTTCCAAAGGAAAATCTTTTTGTCTTCATTTACAGATCTTCAACCTTTTCAAGTAAAAATTATGTCCAAATACAAATCAAAAATACTTTTTCAACTCAAACTATAAAATTGTATTGGGTAAAACCCCCCATCGCCTCGGTGCAAAGGCTCAGACCACGAGACAATCAAGTTTCATTAAGGACAGCTTCCTGAGAGGATGGTTTTCATCTCCACATCGGGTAAGATTTAGCCTAGTACAAGATCATAACTCGGAGAAATTGAAGAATGATCAATATGGCGACCTCTCGAGGGATTATGTCACCTCGACGAACGACCGCCTCTAATTATAACCATCGACCGTTGTATGACCGTTGCCCAGGCATTTAAGAAGAAGATCACGAGCTGATCACAATCAAATACGGAGTAACGGCCATAAATCATAGTTATTACGATTGTAAGGCTACTTCTCTGGTCAACTATAAATAGGACTCATTTGTAATCAAGAAAGGCATCCAGAAATACAATACTTGACTTACTTTCTTTCTTTTAAGGCTTTGTCTCATTTTATCAGCCCGTTTATTTCTTGCCTCGTTTATTTCATTAAGTATTTGCATCGTTTAAATCCAGTCTTAATTAGGGCTGTTCATTTTTTTATTTAAACCGATAAACGAACCGATAAAAAGTTATTGGGTTATTTGTATTGGGTTATCGGGTTATCAGTTATTTAACGGTTTACAAATTCTTTTTATTGGATTATCGATTCGGTTATCGGTTTTGCACATTTGCTTATGGGTTAAACCGATAATCCAATAAGGTTTTTAAATTTACTATATTGTGCTTATATATATAAAAGTAGTATACTATTCACTCTTAGTTGGAACTTGAAAACTTCAAATCCTAGTCTTCTTTTACTTGTGTAGCTTTCAGCTCACCTCCTCCATTTCAAACATCGATTTACTATTTCAATCCTCACTTCCTCCATTTAAAATATCGTTTTACTATTTCAATCCTCACTTCCTCCATTAGTTTATAAAATGATGAAGCACATTTAAATATGTTGTTAGTTTCTTCTTTGAATATGGCGAATGCTTTAAGAGGCATTTGAATCCGCTATGAAAGTGAAGCCGATTTTGTATTGGATGCAATCATTTAAGAGGTGATTATTTTACAATTGTTAGGCCTAAGTTTCTTAATGGTTAAACCGAAAACCGAACCGATAATAACCTAAAATCGATAAATCGAAAACTGATAACCTATATCTTATTGGTTTAGTGCTTTTAAAAATCAAAAATTGATAGTCTAAACCGATAAGGTCCAAAACCAAACCGAACCGACCGATAAATACCCCTAGTCTTAGTTCGATCATAACTTTGATACAAGAAAATTATCAATCAACCCCAAAATAAATTCGATTTGTTGTCTTATCTCGATTTAGGCCAACACAAATTGGCGCCGTCTGTGGGAAGTTGGTAATAAAGTTTGTTCCAAAGTCGAACCTTTTCCAGATCTTAGCAAGATATCAATTATCTCAATGTCACAAAAATAAGTGAACGTCATAACCGGCGGCATGGAAGTAAATGGTGTCAACCTCTCCTCGGTAAGAAAGTCTACGAAGTTCTCAGCCGGTACGGAAAGAAGAATCCAAATTGAAGGAAGTAACAATGAAATCATTTTTTATGAGGGGGATTGCTGCAAAACGATGATCCCTCATCACGATGCTCTGGTTATTACCTTAAGGATCACCGACTCAGACGTAAAACGAGTCATAATAGATCCTGGGAGTTCTGTAAATATCATCAATTATAGAGCCATCGAACAAATGTGGTTAAAGGATCTCATCGTCCCGAAAACAACCATTTTAGCAGGGTTCAACAACTCTGTAGAAAGAATCCTAGGGGAAATCACCCTTGTAACCACCGCATAAGGGGTTGACAAGAAAACAACTTTCCAAGTAATGAATAAGGATATGACTTACAACGTTATCCTTGGAAGGCCTTAGATTCATGAAATGGAAGCCGTACCGTCAACCCTCCACTAGGTGATTAAGTTTCTTACCCCGTGGGGGATTCGTGCAATCCGAAGTGACCAACTAACAGCTCGAAAATGCTATTCAGTTGCCGTAAAAAATTCGCCGATCGGGCACTTGAAATCAAAACCAAGCGGCTCGGAGCCCCATAAAAATGAGAGCTTGATCCAAGAAGTAGCTCATCCAAAGCAAGAAGAAAGGATCCAAACTTTCATCCAAGAACCTCGAAAGCAAAAGGTCGAGGACTCAACGGTGGAAGAGCTAGAATCTTATTCCTTGTCGGAAGAGTTTCCAAACTGAAAAATATTCGTGGGCTTGGAGCTAGATGTTGAGTATAAGAAAGCTCTCATCGAATTATTAAAATCCAACGATGATTGCTTTGCTTGGTCTCATGCAGATATGGTGGGGATCGATCCCGAGATCATGACACACAGGTTGAATATAAATCCCAACTGTTGAGAGCTGGTTTTGAAGCATGACAAACAAGAAGGACTCCTAGGTTCTCACTAAGGACCTGGTCCTTAGAATGAAGGGCACAGGTGATCGAAAAGAGTACGGGTTGCAAATCCCTGCGGAACTAGGAGTAGTGGCGCGTGATTGAACATACATCCTAGTCAGACTAAAAGAAGCTGTGTCCAGGCTGTGTCTGCGAAGTGTGAAAAGGAGTTGGACTTCAACAAGGAAAGGAGTTACTGGGAATCCTGACTTGCCTTAATTAAAAGGATTCCTTGTAGAACTCTACTAGGGTTAAAAAGACCCATATATATGCAAGTAGCAGAAGCAGCCGAAATCAGTTATTCACATACAGAGAGTTGAGAGCATACAAAGGCGATCTAGCATCTTTCTACGTGAGTAAACTGCAGAAGACAACTTGTGTGCGTGCAGGGTATCGAGTCTAGATTTTCTGTCTAGGTTCGTCAAGTTGCAAGTTGACTTTGATTAGATCTTTCATAGTTTTACCTATTAGCTTATTCAGAAGCACATGTATTAGGTGAACCTTTGTGTAATTACTGAGAAGCTAGAGTTTAGCTTTGATTAGTAAGTAGGGTCTAGAGTGTAGCCCCTTGGTTACAGAGTTTGTAATCAGAAACATTGCTCTTGTGTTAGTGGATTCAGTTCTAAATCCCAAAATGTGGGTCGTGGTTTTTTTCTCCCTTGAGCAAGGAGTTTTTCCACGTAAAAATCCTGGTGTTCTTGTGTGTATGTTTGTGTGATTGAGTGTTCCAGGCAGCAGAAGAAGAAAATCTGAGAACCAGGTTCTTCCTCAGAAGAACAAGGTTCTTGAAACGAAAATCGGAGGACACTATTCAACCCCCCTTCTAGTGTCTCAAGGAGGTGCATAGATTATAACAAGTGGTATCAGAGCGGGTCTTCTTGTGAGAGGTTAACACCTTAAGAAGGATCAAAATGAGTGCACCACCTACCATCACTGAAGGTCAGTCAGTTCAGAGACCTCCACAGTTCAACGGGCAATACTATGTGCTGAAGACTATCAACTCTGGCTGATAGTCTCTGAAGGAAATCTGATCCCCACCAAAGTAGTAGGTGAAGGAGATGCTGCTAAGCAGGAACCTAAAACAAAAGAAGAGTTCAATGAAACGGATTATAAGATGATTGAAAAAAATCACAAAGCCAAAAGGCTGGTCATTTGTGGTCTTGGTCCTGAAAAGTTCAATCGTGTATCATCCTATAAGACTGCTAAGGAAATATGGGATGCGTTGCAGGTTGCACATGAAGGAACCACTGAAGTGAAGGATTCCAAGCTAAGAATGCTGAAAAGGCAATTTGAACTTTTCACTATGGGTGAGAAAGAATCAATTCAGGACATGATGACAAGGTTGACGATCATCACTAATGAAATGAGATCCCTGGACATGGAATTGCCTGAAATAGAGATGGTCGATAAAGTCCTGAAAGTGCTGCCTGAAGCATGGGAACCCAAAATGACTGCTATCATTGAATCCAAACCTCTGAAATCAATTAAGCTTGAAGAACTAGTTGGAAGCTTGAAGACTCATGAGATGATGAAAGACTCAAAGGCTAAGCCATCTGTAAAGAAGGACAAGACCCTTGCTCTTGAAGCAACTGAAGAAACTGATGGGTACATTGATTTTCAATCAGTTGAAGCAGCAATAGTGAGTGCCTTAAGACAGAAGCTGAATCTGGGAAGGTTCAAGGGATTCAAGAGAGGTGGAAAAGAGGGTTCGAGCAGAAAGAACATAGTTGACAGTCCTGACTACTCAGGGTGCTTCAAATGTTTCAAAAAGGATCATGCTGTAGTAGACTGTCCTATGTGGGAAATAGAATGGATGAAAAATAAAGCATCCAAGGAAAAAGAGAAGGAGACACCAAAGGAAGCTGACAAAGATAAAAGGAAGTCAAGACGACCTACAAACTTCAGAGCAGAAAGAAGAAAGAAGAAGGAGGCATTCTATGCTACATGGGGACCCACTGGCAGTGAATCCGACCATGAAAAGGATTCTGGAGATGACTCGCCATTGGCACTAATGGGCATGTCAGAAAACAGTTCTGATGAAGAAGATCTTCGAGAATTGAGAGGATGAAGAGATCCTTCAAAACTCCCTGTGTTTAACGGAACTTACTACAGGAACTGGAAGAAACAAATGAAGACCTTCTTGCAAGCCACAGACTACAGTCTTTGGCTAATTGTGAAAAGAGGACCCCATGTCCCTGTAAAGAGGGCTGCAAATGGTGTCCTAGTGCCGAAGAAGGTGGAAGAACTGGATGACACGACCCGGAATCCGGCTAGGCCGTGCGGGCACCCGACATCTTCCCCTAGACCCGTCGGGCGAACCCTTACCAATTAAATTAGGAAAATAAATATAATCCAATTCATAAATAAAAATAAGACTTAGAAAAAGCACGGACATACTGATACCTCTAAGCTGTACAAAAGAAATTACAGCTGACTACACAACATACTAGGTTTAGGGCTATCCAGACTAGACATCTAAGAGTACAAAAGAGGATAGATACCTCCTGAAGGGAGCAAAATGTAACTGAAATAATAACCAATATACTGGTGGCCATCCGGAATAAAAGCTGGCTCACCCTGACAGCTGAAGTCGTCTTCGCTCCTACACAACGTGGCGAACTCAATCCTGGAGCGAACCTGCCGAAACGAAATAGATAGACAAGAAACAAACAACAAACAACGGTGAGTCAAAAGGACTCAATAAGTGGGGCAGACTAGCCACCTCAAAGAATAGGATAGCTAGCCAGGGAGAAGAAACAGATAAACAAAATTCCTCTTATTTAAATTATAAAAACGCAGAGCCAGATAATAACTAGAAACACGTATGGGATGACAAACTCATTAACAACCAGAAATATATCATATAGGTATCCCGAACACATCAACAATCAGAAATATATCATGTTGCGGCGTGCAACCCGATCCATATATTCATCCTGTTGCGGCGTGCAACCCGATCCATAGATTTATACCATTGCGGTGTGCAACCCGATCTATATATTTATACCGTTACGGCGTGCAATCCGATTCTCGCAACCCGGGATACGAGCCAGAAATATATAGGCAAACTGAGATATGTCCACGTCATAGTATACATACCGCATACATAAAACACAACACAGTACACATAATAGTCAGTATGCGGTGCAATGGGATGGGATGAATGTGGTATGATGCAATGCAGTCACATATGCCTGATACCCATCTCCGGCGTGGGACTCTCATCGCCTACCAGGAGATATATGCAATAATGACCCTTCACCGGCTCGGGACTCTCATCGATTACCGGGAAGTATATACAACAATGACCCTTCACCGGTGCGGGACTCTCATCGCCAACCGGGAAGTATATGCAATAATGACCCTTCACCGGTGCGGGACTCTCATCGCCAACCGGGAAGTATATGCAATAAGTACCCTTCACCGGTGCGGGACTCTCATCGCCAACCGGGAAGTATATGCAATGCTAAAAACCAGAGTGCAATGCTCATATGCTCAATGCAGTACCAACAACATGGCGTAACAAATAATATACAATATAAATTCAAAGCTAAGGCGTAATGAGTACGCCTATTGGCAGCTACACACGTAAGGAAACACGTGGTAGAAAATCCACGAGGCCAGGTGCCTCCAAAGAAATGGATATAAACACTTACCTTGTTACAAAGTTAGTACAGCCACTCAATAACCGCTTGTCCTTTGGTTTCATTGCCAAACGATCCCACTCTATTCAATAAGCAGAAAAATATATCAAATTAGGCTAAAGGCTTCATTCCTCACATCTTAGGGCAATCCAGGTAGGAACCTGATACCCTATTCGCATACGCAATACGCAGGCCAGACCTATATACAGGGTTTAAGGTCACATAACCAAACCCCAAATAAATTACATTTATATGTTGCCCATAACTCACTGAGTACGAATATATAATCAATTTCATTATCGGGGTCCATTTGACCCTTTAAACTATTAATTGAGCTTATTAAAACGATGTATAATATTCCAAGTTTTACCGTTAAAACATATTCAAACACACATAATATACTCAAATAATATATTAAGATCATTACCTGAATGTTCTGGGGTGAAAATACTATTTTTCTCCGGCCCCTTTTCTCATTTTCTGGCATTTTTTTCCAGCGTTCCTTCTCATTTCCGTTTCTGTTTTCTTGATGTTTCTCCATCTGTAAGCGTGTATATCTTTAGCTTATGAGCTAATCCCACAGCCGCCTAACTTATGTTTTGTCTTTTTCTTCTTATTTTTTTTTTCGTTTTTTTTTTCTTTTCTTAACGAAAATTAAAACGGTGCCCCACGATATTCGAAATAATTCCAACTTTTGCATACAAGTTGTACAAAATATATGTAACATACTTGCGAAGACGGATTTCAAATCGGACTCCCGAAACTCAAGATGCGAATTTAAATGGAAAAGAAGTCAAATTATTTAACTTTCGGCATTTTAGCGGAAACTAGCCGAACGACATCGAAATTCACTTTCGAAAGTTTCCAAAAGTTATAAATAATCATACGAACCTAGCGGCGCTTTCGAATTTCGAATCGGAGCTCGTTCGCCAAAACCGAGTTCAAAAATCTCTTTTTAATATTTATCGCCAATAAAAACTGAAACCTTTTTCCGATGCCTACCAAACGAGGTCTGATTTAGCTCAAATTTTACAGACAGGTCCTAATGGACATTACAAATATTTTAAAATTATCGGCATGCCAATTGGAGTCCTAACTTCCGAAACGACTGACAGAAGGTCGTTTCACTGGATCCCCAAGACCTTGACTGGCTTCAGGCAAACGCCAAAGCTGAATGGTACTTGAAAAGAGGACTCACCTATGATGTGCTGGCTAAGATTTCTGAGTGTAAGTCAGCCAGGGAAGTCTGGGAAAGGCTGAAGGAGGTGTACTCAGATGATGTTAAAAAGAAGGACTCAGCTCTCATGGCAACAGATGGAACTGAAGACGCTCATTCTGCAGAGGTATGTCTATCTGAACTAAAAGAAACCTTGCATACATACTCTTCTGAAAATCTGATCTTAATCACTGCTACCTTGATTGAGGGTTATGAAAAGGAGAAGCTTGAAAAGGACACACTAGCTGAAGAATTAAGTAATCTTAGAACTAAACACAAGAGTCTCCTGGAACAGAACATTGAACTAGAAGAAGTTAATGTCGTTTTGAAAGGACAGACTCTGGTGTCCAACTCTAAAATCACTGATCTTGAGCTGGAATGTAATCAGTTAAAAGAAAGTGCAAATGGTAAGCAAATAATAAGTGAAGTCCAAACCTTTTTAGAAAATGAATTAAAAAGAGCAAATGAGATTCTATATCAGGAAACTGAGAAGAACAAGGTTCTAAGTCAAAAGGTTGAAAAAGCTAAAATTAAGCTTACCAAGTTAACTAAGTGGAACAAATCATCAGAGGCAATGAAATGGGTTCTTGAGAATCAAAACAGAGGAAAACAAGGATTAGGATTCAAGAAACCATTGCCTCCTTATAACCCTAAAAGCAAGTACGTAGGGTTACCCTACAACATACTGTGTACCTTTTGTGGTGAAACGGGTCATATCAAACAAAAATGTACACATGTAAGCAAGGCAAAGGCTAAAAACAAAAGAAGTGTTTTACCTAAATGGGCTAGACAAGACCTGATTTATCTATTCTCTAGTAAGAAGGGACCCAAGCTTGTCTGGGTTCCTAAGGCTAACCTCTAATTTGTTTTGCAGGCTGAAGTGGAGGAGAACAACCCAAGCTGGATTCTTGACAGTGGTTGTTCGAGGCACATGACTGGAGATAGAAGAAACTTTCTCTCACTTGCAGCATTTCAAGGAGGCAGTGTGGCCTTCGGATGAGGAAAAAGTGGTCAAATAGTTGGAATTGGAAAAATTGGGAGAACTCTAGAGCATGCCGTTGAGAATGTTTACTGTGTTGATGGTCTTAGACACAATTGCTAAGTATCTCTCAACTATGTGACAGAGGAAATGAAGTGAAGTTCACATCTGTAGGATGCATTGTGAAGAACCTTCAGAGTGGAGAAACTGTAATGGAAGGAAAAAGGGTGAACAATGTATACAAGGCATCGCTGAAGTCATCACCTGAAAACAACCTTACATGTCTAAATGTACAAGAGAGTGACTCTCAGCTATGGCACAAAAGAATGGGACATGCAAGTCTCTCACAACTGAACAAGCTTGTATTAAAGGAGTTGGTTCGTGGATTGCCGAGTAAGAGATTTGAAAACATTAAGATGTGTGATGCGTGTGTGAAGGGAAAGCATGTTAGGTCATCTTTTAAGTCCAAGAAGGTGGTAAGCACATCAAAACCACTGGAACTGTTGCATATGGATCTGTGTGGACCTATGAGAGTCAGAAGTAGAGGAGGAAAGAGATTCGTGTTTGTGATTGTTGATGACTATTCTCGATACACATGGACTCTGTTCTTGGCCACTAAAGATGAAGCTTTTGACAGCTTTAAAGACTGAGGTGGTGTAGTTCAGAAGAGGCTAAGTCTTGAACTTATTAGCATCAGATCTGATCATGGAACTGAGTTTGAAAACTCAAAATTCTCTGAATATTGTGCAAGGGACAGTATAGATCATAACTTCTCCGCTCCAAGAACTCCCCAACAAAATGGAGTGGTAGAGAGGAAGAACAGATCTCTGGAAGATATGGCCAGAACTATGCTTTTGTCAAGTGGTCTTGCAAGAAATTTTTGGGCTGAGGCTATAAATACTGCATGCTACCTGCTGAACAGATGTTCAATCAGAGTGATTCTTGACAAAACTCCATATGAGCTACTCAGAGGGAGAAAGCCAAACATTGCTCATCTAAGACCTTTTGGGTGCAAATGCTTTGTACACAACAATGGAAAAGAACCCCTGGGAAAGTTTGATGCTAGGAGTGATGAGGCAATATTTCTTGGCTATTCGACCCAAAGCAAGGCATACAAAGTGTTTAATAAAAGGAAACAGACAGTGGAAGAAAGTATGCATGTGGTATTTGATGAGTTAGACAGGGCACTTGAGGAACGTGAGACAGATGATCAAGAAATTGGGCTTAACAGGGAAGAAGGTGTGCATGAACTGGAAGATTCCGAAGACCATGAAACATCAGGAGAAGATCCAAGTGCATTGGAACAAGGGGTAAATCTGACAGGGGGAACTGCTGATGAAGCTGATGATCCAGCAAGTCAGGAAGAAACTCACCAGGATGAGAACGTGAGTTCTTCCAGTCATGCCAAACTAAGGCCATGGAAACACCAAAGATCACATCCTCTGGAGAATGTCCTATCAGAACTGGATACAGGCATAATGACCAGATCAGCCTTGAAGAATTTCTGTGCCTTCTTTGCGTTCCTTTCATCTCGGGAACCAAAAAACGTGAAGGAGGCTCTAGAAGATCCAGAGTGGATTCTGGCCATGCAGGAGGAAGAAGGAAAGCAGCAACCAAATACTATGTTAGCAAAGCTCTCCTCGATGCTGAAACAAGGTATCCCCATTCAGAAAAATTAGCGCTTGCATTAGTCATTGCTGCTCGAAAATTACGCCCTTATTTTCAGTGCCATCCAATAATCATTGCATTAGTCATTGTTGCTTAAGGCTTTGTCTCGTTTTATCAGCCCGTTTATTTCTTGTCTCGTTTATTTCATTAAACATTTGCCTCGTTTAAATTCAGTCTTAATTCGATCATAACTTTGATACAAGCAAACTATCAATCGACCCAAAAAATAAATTTGATTTATTGTCCTATCTCGATTTAGGCCAACAAAAAAATATTTTTTGGTATTTATAGCCAAATGCCTGTGACTAGGATCAAATAGGAGTTAAGAATCACAATGAAAGATTTAACTCCGGGACACTGAGAAAAAAGAGCCAACCAGGAAAACCCTATCTCATTCTTTTTTTCAGTATGAAAGTATGGGACTTTCTTTACTAGTAAAAGACTTTGTATACAATAGAATAATACAAATGTACTTTTTATAAATCCTCCTTATATATTCCTGGCACTTTTCTGCCAAATTAAATAATATTTGACACCTAAAGTAATTAATAAACCATTCGAGAAAATTCACGAGTCACATTTTTCGCTGGATTGACTTCCGATTTATGAACCCCCACGATCATGGCACGGCTAAAGCAAATTGTTCGTCTTGCTTTTTTTTTTTTTTTTTTTTTTTTCCTAAGCTCAAATACAAGTTGATTGTAATAAAAGGTACATTTTACTTGTGTAAAATCCTACGTACACTGCAATATATGGCTAATTCGAAGAATCAAAGGTCAGGTGCGTCGCAGAATAAACCAATCGTATGTATAACAAAATGACGCATAACATTTTCATAATATCACAGAAACGGAATGGTTATGTGACTTGAGAAGAAAGATTTTCTTGCTATACCAAATCTGTAAGAAAATAAAATAGAAAAAGTACAGCTGGATTAGTATCCCTACATAGAATATTTTAAAGCATAGTATGATATGTTTTGAAAATGATAAGGCTGTGCTTTGTGGATTATCCAAAAGTACATTTTTTTTTTATAGTGCCAACTAATTGCAGCATTCTGGAATAGAATTTAGTCTGGATAAAGAATTCCCTTTTCTTCTCTCTCTTGCTTTTCTCTTTTTCCTTTTACTAATTTATTTTATCATTACAGATCACCTGATCCAAGAGCCAACGAATCAAATTAGATACAAATCCGACAAGCTTATCGTAATTAAAATCTTTAATTCTATGTTTTCATCGTCATTCTGATGATGAACTATGTGTTTATTTTTCTACACGAGTAATTTATTACTAGAAAGAAAAGTTAGTGTGTGGTTGTGATGGTTCTATTAAATTTGTTTTTCTTTTTCTTTTTTCCTTTGCTGGGTTGAAGTGAATCATGCAGTCTCTTTTTTTCTTATGAATCTCGTAATATTCTGGCCTGGTAAAACGCCCTCTTTTAAAAGGTTTATCACTTGCTAATGTAGGCGTTTACCATGCACGTTCTCCATTGATGATGTTTTAATGCAAGTAATTTGATTAAAGGTTAAGGAATTCGACTTATCGTGTCATACCATTTAACTGTAATCAATAAGCATACAAATTTACTTGAATAACATTGAGGAATGAATTGAGTTCTCAAAACCGAGGCATCAGCTCAATTTTGCCAGAAAGTAAGGCATTTCTTTTGCCTAGGTGATAATTCGGTTGCAACTTTGGTCAAACTAAAGATTACATATAATTAAGAGGATATTATACCGTCAGTCTTAATATGTTGCACCTTTTTCTTACTTTATCATATAACAAAGCCTCATAGTAGATCTTGATCCTTGTGGGGGTAGCTTAGATGCTTTTTGTTCTAAGTTCAATCTTTTAATTAGCGATAAAAATAAGCCAAAGACTTCAAAGAGTTTTTTTTTTTTTTTTTTTAATAAAGGAGAGTCGAAAAAAGGTACTACAATGGAGCTAATGGGATTATATTAGACCGCAAGAGCTTCTCAACCATTTTGTTACAGTAAAACTTTGAAAGGCACTCAAACACCAATACACACTTAAACATGGGTGAGGTTAAAAGTGGCTTATACTCACACTAATATATATTTGGTAACTTAAAAAATTTTGGACTTATAAGCTATATAAGTGGCGTAAAAGCCACTTTTTAAAAAGTTAGGAAATCCTAGGTTAGGAAATCCTAACTTCTCAAAAAGTGGTTTTTAAGTCACTTTTTGACTTATAAGCCACTTAAAATAAAGGGATAATTACACTAAAAGACAAGCAAAAGACGAAAATTACCAAAAATGACTCATATTTTCGAATCTTACCCGAGCTATCACATTTTTCCCGAAATAGGGGGTCGCTGCAAGTTTATACAAGTTTATACAATTTTATACAAATTTATACACATATATAAAATTGTATAAATTTGTATAAGTATGTATATGCGAGTGAATAAATCTGTATATTAAGGATGTTTATATTGATTTTTACTTTTTTTGTGTATATTTTTGTGTTTCTCTCATTGCTACGCATTTATCTATGTATATTCATGTATAATTTTTTTTTTTTTGGAGGCGAGGGGGAGATATGTGTGCATAAACTTGTCCAAAGCAATGATTTAGACGCAATAAACAACACAAATTCAGTAAAATACAAAAAAATAACGACACCACTGGCGGGAGAGGGTGTCTGCCGGCGACTTAGTGGCTGGGGAGGAGGAGATTTGGTTACTAGGGTGTTTTTTATGAAGGAGTGCAAAAATTTGTAATTTTAGGGGTGGGTGCTATGCATGAAAAAAAAATATGGTCTCTTGTTTGTAATTTTGGGTAGTGGACTGCCTATTTTTAAAATTTTCACTCAAATAAACTGCTTATAAGCCCACCCAAACCGACCAGGCTCCTCTCCAGTCTACCCATTGTCCAGTTCATACAGTGCATATCTAATCTTTTGACACCTGTCCATAATTAAATCTAATGGTACATTTCAACTTTAGTTAAACTACCCTCTAAACCATGGTCATATAATAGCTTCCGAAAATCTTGCCAGTATCTGCTAGTAAATATCCCAAGCCATTTCAGTGCCTCTTAACTTCTTATGGAGCTCCTTCGAAGGAAATGTCAGCATACTTTAGCAATAGAAACTACGTACAGTAATTTGGATTTTAAATATACTGCATGAGAATTTTCTTCATTTACCGAGAACAAAGCTATTTGTTATCTGCAGTGACATGTGATTCTAGATATAGTACTTTCACCATTCTTAGGGGTATCAATTACTATAAATGTAAGAACAACACCAAATTATAGAATATATGCATGTATCATTGGTTTTGGACTCAAGAACACCTGTATCTTAGATGGATACAATTAGCTCTACTAACTTGCATATCGTAATCTTACTAATAACAAATAAAGTGTTTATGTTTTATGAAAGAAATAGCTTAATATTTTACCACAGCAAGTAATTGAACATGATATTAATTTATCTTTAGCGATAAATTGTGGTGACTTGAAAGACTGGTAATATATGGTTGAGGTTAGTTGGTGCAAAGTTAATTAGGAAAACTAAATTAGCTTGATTAATGCTCTAAAATGAATAGACAAGATTGAAATCTGAAAACAATTTATAAGTTGATGCAGTTTAATCCTTTTACTTTGAACGAATTTAGGTTAGGAGAGGAGAAGGGGGAGGTAGGGAAGGGACCTTATTGGAGAACCATGAAGAAAAATAATAAAACCATAAAAAATCAAGTTATGAATTTTGCTGCCAGATAAGGAAATATAAGAGAATAAGTATTTTGGGATAAGAAAGTGTCCCAAGATTTTCGCCAAACTCTTAGCTAATTTTTAGGATGTCACAAAACAAATTGAATTTAACCATGGTTTAGAAGGTGGTTTAGATGAAACAAAAGTACACCCTTAGATTTAAATTGATACAGGTGTCAACGGATTACAAGTGCACATGATGGACTGGATATTGAGTGCACTGGAGAGGAGCTCTTTCGCACCCAAACAGGCTCATATTCTAGTCCCTAAAGTAAAATTATCCATTTTAAGAAAGAAATTTCTGACAAGGAGATTCATCTGAAACCCCGGGTTTCCTAGATCCGCATGAGCACTAGTGAACAATTTATGCTTTCTCCACATTCCTCAAATATATTACTACTACTAACCAATCTTTGTTCTGCTGAAACTAAGTATGCACTATATGCCATTGTACAATGTATGATGATATTTGACCATCCTATTGCAAGATCGTTAATTAACAATAAAGGAATAGCAATGTTTTTATGGCTAATGATGTCAATTAACACAATTTACCTCCAGAAAGAAATGGAAGAAGTTCTATCCATTGAGGAAAAAGAGTTGCTCCTATAATAATATTAAAGTTAGAAAGTTCTTGAACTGGAATTATTCCAAGAAACTTGGCAATGGGAAAAGTATAAGCTGTACTAACAAAGAGAGAATCCAAAGAACTATATACAAAAGCTTGTGCATAGTTAACTTTATTGAAGTAGTCACATGCCTTGACGTTGGTATTTTATTTGAACACTACCATAATATTTGATCTGCTTTCCCTTTTCGTTACTTGAAACTCCCCTTATTGGAATAATTTTTTCTCTAGAATAAAAGGGAAAGAAGAAATCAATTTTTTGTATAATTGTATATGTGTGTATGAGTTGTAATTCAAAAATATATGTTATAGAGTATTTCTGTTTATGCTTCAAGGGAAGAACGTAGAGTTTGAGTTTTTCCTTCTTTGGTCATTGGATAGTCCTCATCTCTTTTGAGGGTGGATTGGCTTTTGTAAGTGTACCTTGTAATGGAAACAAAGAAACTTCATCTTTAAAACTTTTAACTTTGGCCCAAAGCAGCGAGTACAGTCTTGGTCTCCACTATTTGGCCCAGTGAATTCGACAGTTTCTTTTCTTTATCTGAAAACCAAGCAACAAACGAAGAGTGTAAACTTTCAACATTAGGGACAAATTGTCGAGTGCTATAATAACTAAAGAATCGCTTATATCTTGTTGTATTTGCTGTTATTTCCTATTTACATTGGTTTCCTTGGTAGTATCAAGCTTTAAAGACTTGGTAGGACAAATGCTTCTGATTTTCGTAAATTTACCATGCTACTATCTTTTACATAAAAGTTGTCTTTGGGCAATGTTCAATACACCTACTACCTCTCGCTGGCATAAATATAGAGAAACTCTGCCACCAATTTTAGTCCAGCGCGGTTTCACTCACTTCATTAACTGCATAGACTAACCCACTGGGTGCAAAATGTCTATTATCTTCTCCCCAGAGTCCCGAAGGTCAGAAACTTTGCTCTTCCCTACAACTATGGGGAGATCACCAAACCCTTCAATTATCAAAATTTGGCGTACCTGCACTAGATAGCCATACTGCTACAATTTCATTGCTGATTACATGTTCCTGTCAACAGACGAATCAGATCTGAAATAAGAACACTTTCTGCATGTGGTTGAGCAGAGAAGGGCAATGCTTTAGGTGTCTAATGTCTTTGTAAGATAAAACTTAAAATAGATGGTGACATGAAGTCCAGAGATGAAATCCAAGTCGATCAGAAAGTAAAAGATTATCAAACTGCACAAAATCTAGTACATGAGAAGCAAAACACTTCAATTGAGTGGGTGCTTTGAGTGTAGTCAGAAAACATTATTAAAAAAACCAGGCATAATGCCGTTGTTACCGTTGAACAAGGAAAAACAAGGACCATGGTGTAGCTAAGCTAAAAGTGAAAGCTATTGAAAGCTTTAAAACAATAGTTTTAAGACTATCATCTTCACAGGGGCAAAGCAAGAACTGTTTTATTGTGGGGCGACACAATAAGAAGATGATCTAGCCCGAAGCAGTTTTCTTTTGCTGGAAGACGACAGCATAAACGGGGACTACAACACCAATGGCAACTGCAGACCAAACACCAACAGTCATCTTCAGCTTCTGATTGGACATCCTGTCCAAGTTGTACATGTGCTTAGCATGAAGATAGAATGGCTCATCATGGCCATGACCTCCCATTCTTCTTACACTAGTTGAGTGGATTCCTCTGTTCACTGTTGACAAAAAGTTTCAAATTTCAGGGTGAGATATTTAATATCATGTATCTTTGGAACTTGAATGAAAAGTAATTATCATATAGAAAGAAAGTCAGATGCAAAACAATGAGCTTTCAAAGCGAGCCACAAGTTTAGTCCTCAAAGGATTTAAGAAAGAGAAACTAATAGGCCTGCTGACAGTATTGAATGTCTGCATAATGAATAGAGTGTAGCCATTTGAGCAAATGAGATTCCATCATATCTGAGTGCTTAAGGTATTTCTATAGAAAAATATGGCAACCAGATTCCAATGCAATTAAAAGTTAATAATGTGCACTGTAACATAATAAAAATCAGAGGACTAGCACGGGAAAATGGTTACTAAAGGAAAGTTGCATATTCAAATAATCACGTCTGGCCAAAATTACTCCAAGGCCAGCTTCTAGCAAAACATGAAAAATAACATTCGAGTAACAGAACATGTTGTAAAAATGATGAAGAATGTGAAATCACATATTTGAGCTCCATCAAGTCACTCAAAAATGTTGCCAAACAAGGCCTTTTATATACTTCAAGGTACTTGTATCAGAGTTCTATGAAGCATTCTATTGGATACTTGGGTAAAGTTTTTATAATGTGACCCATATTATATATCACCTTTTTCATTCAAATTCAGTTAAGTCAATGATTTTCCACATATTCTCCATCCAACTCTGCATTGGATCTTGTTGCACCAGGTTCAGTGAGGCAGTTGGAAGAGAGAGAAGAGGAGTGACATATAACTTTTCTCACAAATTTTACCATTCTAACAACTAACAAGCGTCAACCAAGGATGGCATTTTCGGATTCAGCTCCTCTCCAGTAGATAATTTCTTAATTTCCTCCAGTTGAGTAAAAGTCATTACAAGTGTTCCCTTAAAAAATTATTTGTTGAAATTAATTTGGTTGATCCAAACATTTTACCCATGGTCAACAGTTATCTCTCTTCCTCTCTCTCCTCTCCACATTCAGAAGAGAACCATTTTTCTTTCCTACCAAATATCCCACACAAGAAGATGAACTGTGTTGGATCATGGATGCACTTCCATGAAAGTTCACGGATTCAAGTAGCAAAGAAAGAAAAAAAACAATGACCCTATGATTGTTTCACCCAGCAAAAATGGAAGTAGATAGGCGTTGGAAATTCATATAGTGGTATCACATTTTACTGGTCGAGTTGCTCACAGTACAATCCACTGCCTTCCCTAAGTATATCCTCCTACAAGATTCTATAAGACTGGTCCTGTTTCTCCCTTGGGGGGGGGGGGGGGGGGAGGGTGGGGGGAGAATGAAAGAAACTGTTATCCTCTATTCTGGATTTCAAAGAAAAATGGCTCACTTAATTGCTAAAGAAATGTAGATTAATGTGACTTGGACTGACAGGACTCTGAAGTTAAATGTCAATCAAAGTAAAGGAGCCTCAACTTGAATTAAGCAACCCAAATACTTCATTTGCACCCACTTGATGGATTTTCTGTTAAAGCAAATGTTTTAAGCTCTGTTAGGGTAGGCGTTTCCCCATGGGTTTTTGAGACGGTGTAGAGACCCTCGACTTCCATCCTTCCTTACAGACCTACCTACCATAGAAGCAACTTCAGCAGCTACTTTCACAGAACACTTCAAATCCTTGAACTACCCCCTCCTTGGAGAAGGCTGCTACTTTTGGTTTGACTTGGTGTTGGATATGTTTGCATGCAACTCTTGGCAGATTTAGAGGAAAGGAAGGTATTCGTTTCTGGAGTGGAGAGGAGAAAGAAGGCGAGAGAAGGAACTTTGACCGTGGTTAAAACTTAAAACATTTGGGCAAAGCAAACAAAACTGAATTATTATTTTGTTAAAGGGAAACGTGTAATGAATCTGACTAAATGGAGAGATTAGCTTCTGGCAAGGAGTCGGATCTGATAGTTTTACAACCAAAACAAAAAAAGCACACTAACCCCTTCATCATAATATTACCAGCATGTGCAGAATGATAGCCATCATAATTATAGTTGTGCGAGAGTTTAGTCACTAAATTGGGGGTTGCAAGTCAAAGATTTTTGTTAAATATGTGTGACTTATAAGAGAATAGAGCCATCGCAATGCACCATTCTCTGTTAAACTGTCTGTACCACAGATGACAGTTAGCAACTTTATTTTTATTTTTTTAATTTATTTTATCTTTTGATGAGGGAGATGACACTTCTATTTAGTAAGGCTTGCAACACTTGTAATCATCTGAACACCTATAAAAGGTCATCAGCAAAACGTCATGTTTCTATTTTCCAAAAAGAGCAGATGCAACTTGATCTAGATTATACTAAAGCCACCAACCCCCAGTCTGCCAGAGAAATAGGACATTTTACTAAAGTAATCTTCAGTAAGTTAACAAAAAGGAACTAGATTTCATTAACAACTCTGAAAATAAAACTTGTCTAAATTCAGTATCGGGTATATCATGATGGAGTAAACCAGTACATCTTGGTCATAACAAATTATGTTCTTTATCCAATGAGAGGATTTCGGGGGAGAAATAACTAATATAAACAGAAAACCCCACCCACAAATGTAGCTGGTGGGCGATGAACCTACAACATTTTAGTCACCATACCTAATAAACCTTGACCATTTAAGCTACACCTCATAGGCCCAAAACATTTTCTTTCTAAATTCTATCCATGGTTTGCAAGCATATGTCAAATGATAAGTGGTATTCTTCACAACTGTCCAAGCCTTGGTGGACAGAGTTACCCGATACGTATGTTGGCGACAGATAGAAGGTACCCGTGGAATTAGTTTGTGAGCAAGCTGGCTCGGACTCCACGGTAATAAAAAGGGAAAAGATATGTGGTATACATAAAAATTTAATCTTTACAATACAATCAAACAGATCTACAAAAATTCCACAACAAAGAACATAGCCCATTAAAGGGGTTACACTAAAACTGATAGATCTAAAGAAAGATAAACACCCATCAAAGTATATAAATCACAAGCGATTAAACAAACACCAAATAAAATACACAAAAATATGACACAATTTGAAAATTAAAAATGGAAAAAAAATCAAGAATAATAAGAAGCGGGAACTGACCAGAATTGGAAAGGAGGGATTGTGAAGAGGTGATAATCTTGGAAGCAGTGGACCTCAAAGCCATCGCCGCTATGTGATGTGAGAAATGACACAAAAAGGGAGTTCTATGGGTGTATTTTTAATATGAGGGTCAAAATATGAGTTTTTGCATAATAATCCATTTATAGCAACATTTTACATTATTTTTTCCCGTCTTTTTGGTTCTTTTTTTTCACCTGGGTTCTTATTTTCTTTATTATCAAGAATTACAAAATTATATAATAAAGGAAAATTACTTGATAAATATTGGAAGACCTATGGTAAATCAACAACTACTAAATTTTATTATCGTTCCTGATTCCTGAGTTGTTTCTTACTTTGATGTGTTATGTTCATTTTGTAATTCGTTTATTTTAGTGAGAATAAATTTTAAGGATTTTTACCCTAAGAATTAAGAATTCACAAAAATTATTAATATAGGTTTTTATTTTCAAATATTTCCTGAAACAGCCAGCTTGTCAACAAAATTACTAGTTACTACCATAACACCTCTTATCCAAAATACCTAGCTCCAACTCTTTCTTCTCTACTCCTTCACTTTAAAAGAAAAAATTCTAGCACCACATTTTCCCCTTGCCGACATCGCCTCCTCCCCACTCCTTCCATTGCATTTCCTCCACCGCTTCTCCTCCGAGCTACCGTCGACATTGTAGTATACCTCTTGTTGTTTATCTTGTTCTTTTTTTTTTAACTTTTTGAAGAATAATAACAATTTTTCGAAACAAATTTCGGTCAAAGTTGCGGTAAGGATTTGTTTATCATGTTTCTTTCTTCTTTTTTTCAATTTTTTTAAAAAACTGGCATGATCTACTACTTTTTTGTTGAAACTTTTTTAAGTGTTGAGATCTGTATTTTTTTATAAGAGTTTGTATAAATCTGGTATATTTTGTTAAGTTTTATGTAAAATCGGTCCAAAATACTGTATAGGATTCTTTACACATTTATATTTATACAATTTTATACATAGTTTGTACAATTTAAACACTTCTGTAAACGTATAACTTGAATATGTGTGTATGTAAAATGAATAAAGTTGAATAAACTTTTAAATTTGTATATTATTATAGATGTTTGTATAAATTTTCAGCTTTTTGTGTATATTTTTGTATTTCTCTCCTCATATACATATTTTTTTATGTATTTCTATGTATATATTTTTTTTTTGGTAGATTTGTGTGTATAACTTGTCCAAAGCAATGATATAGACAAAACTAACAAAAAAAACTCAATTGAAAAAAAAAAAAAAAAAAAAAGAGTTCAATGAGGAAAATTTTTTAGTGAAAATCCGATGATTTAAATTTTTCGATCATCGGTTACCGCTGGCGAGAGGGTGGCTGCTTGGTAGATCAGTGGCCATGGGTAGTGGCCGTTAGGATTTTTTTTCCTTGGGAGAGAGAGCCCTTATTTCAAAAATAGGCAACTTGTTACGCTAATGTAATAAAAAAAATGTCACTTCATTTGTGATATCCTTGTTTGAAGTGCTATTTAAAAAAGAAAAGAAACTTAAATTTTAACATTGCTAAAAAACTATTAATAAATAAATGACTTTTTCATTAGACGTCGTTGAAAAAATAACATAGAAATTTTATATAAAAATAACATAAAAGATTTTTATAATGTCGTTTTCTTCTTTTTAAATTGTACAACAACAACAACAACAACATACCCAGTAATATCCACTAAAGAGGGTGAGATGTACGCATACCTTACCCCCGCAAAGATGGAGAGGTTGTTTCTGATCGACGCTCGGCTAAAGAAAAATATTTAAAAACATCCTTGAGAAAAAAGCACTATGAAAATACCATGGAAAGAAAATACTAACATTAAAAACTAAAGAATACTCAAAGTACACAGAAAACACCAATAGCAATGAAGACGAAATATAAGACAAAAATAATATATATAGGAATAATACTATTTCTACAAAAATCGCTCGACTACTATCTAACTTTTACCCTAATCCTCGACCTCCCTGCTTTTCTATCTAGGGTCATGTCCTTGATAATTTGGAGGTGGGCTATTTCCTCCTTAATCACCTCTCCCCAATTATTCTTCGGTCTATCTCTACTTCTCTGGAGACCCAGCACAACCAACCCCTCGCACCTCCTCAGTGGAGCATCTGTGCTCCTCCTTTTCACATGTCTGAATCGTCAACTTCGCTTCTAGCATGTTGTCCACAATTGAGGTAACTCACACGTTGTCGTGAATGACCTCGTTCCTATTTTTATCCATCCTTATAGACCCGCACATCCACCTAAGCAATCTCGTCTATGATATGTTCATCTTTTGAATGTATATTTTTTGACTGGCCAACACTCTGTCCCATACAACATAAGTGGTCTGACGACAAATCTAGAGAATTTATCTTTAAGTTTAGCCGGCACTTTTTTATCGCGTAGGACAACAGAAGCAAGCCTCCACTTCATCCGACCTACTCTATACAATGTGTGGGACGTCATTGTTTATTCTTCCATGGAATGCATTTTCTCTAACCTTGTTGGTGTAATGATTGGAGTCCAACAATAAATGTACTCTCTTCATGTTAGTCTCGCTAACTTCGTTTTAAATCATAACGTTCAGTCAAAACCATGATATATATATATATATATATATATATATATATATCAAAATCACAAGTTTTAAAATCAAATACATACAAGAAAATGTGCACGATAACGCCTCTAACATGTTATAGCATAATTTTTTTTAATTTTATATGTATTTCGAAAAAATATGCTAGGATTGTGATGAAGTAATAATACAATGTATATAAAATACAAAATGAACCAAAAGACAAAAGGGGGAGGACTAACCAGACATGCACAAAATGAATTTAGGTGATGCATGGGTGGCTTAATAAAATTGGAGACTTAAAGCTAGAACTTAGTAAAATAGTAATGTCTTTCTAATAAAATTTATGTATTATTGTATATATATTTTACTCTTGTAATTCTTTTAGGATGCAAAATTATAATTAATCTTTTAAAAAATTAATTCATTCTATTTTTTTAATGGGCAAATAGACATAATTTCATAGTATATTTTTACATAATAGTTTAGAATTTTTAATTAAACTGCTCAAATATGCATACATGTTATTAAGGTTTTTGGCAACGGTAACCAATCTAATGTATTGAAAAAAATTGCTAACATTCTGTTAAGCTGAAAAAATTATTGCCAATATAAATAAATATATTTGGGGCCTTTGACATTTGGAGGTAGTTGTGGCAACGGCAGTAGCGTACGCAGAAATTTTAATGAGTGGTGTCAAAAACATAAGAATCTAAACATTAGAGCTGTTAGCGGGATTCGATCCATCAATGCTAAAGACTATAACTCACGCTTCAGCTAACTTAGCTGCAGCATCTCTTGTTTTAGTGGTGTCATTTTATACTTTTATAGAAAATTTTCTTTTTTTTTTTATTAATATAATATATATTTAACAAAAAATCGAGTAGTGTCGGACGACACTTGTATCGTATAGGTAGGTATGCCCCTGGGCAACGGGATGGGGCAGGGCAGGCTCAAACTTCTAATGCCAACTTAACTTCACAAGTTTTTCAAACACATTTTTGTAGTCTATGTCCATTTTCAATATTAAATAAGTTGAGTTCCAACAAGTAGGGCAATCATATAACAACTTCTCGATATAAGAACTATATAGTAAACATGCAGTTCATAAAATCTATCAATTCGATCTTGTGATCCATTCCAAAATAATACATTACACTAGCCACTTTGTCAATACCATTTTCTATCACCTTTAGACCTTCTTGATCAATCAAATTTAAAATGTACGGAACACAGCGCACATGAAGACTCCATTATCAACAATAAATTCCTTTTATTAAGCTCCTCACTCAAAGATACGTTCATTATGGAATTATTTGTACTAGCATAATCAAATGTAATAGTTGATATTCTTCGTTTAAGGTTCCAATCAAATAAACAATTAGCCAAAGCACTATATAAAGCTTCTTTATCATGTGACGTATGTGTTGACACCCAATTTCGTCCCGAAACTTAATTAATGACTAATTATTTAAATGAAAACTAATTATTTAAAATAAAATTAAAATTAAAATTAATTAATTAAAATTAGCTATAGTAAATTAATTTATTTCAAAAGAAAGGGCTAAAACTGCAAGACGTGTCCTAATTTCTTTCCTACCCGTGCAATCCCTTTATTAATTAAATTAACCCATAGAGGAGGGCTAAATTTGCCTTCCCTACACTCCAATGGCCTACCTTTGCAAACAATATATACATAACAACACACGCGTGTTTCATTCCCATTCTCAGAAAGCCTCACCCGCGACCCGATTCCCATTCTCCCCTTACCCGCGACCCGATTCCAACCCTTCGACCCGCAATTGATCCTCAAATTCTGACACGACCCGAAATCCGGTTAGGCCGTGCGGGCACCCGACATCCTTCCCTAGACCCGTCGGGCGAACCCTTACCAATTAAATTAGGCAAATAAATATAATTCAATTCATTAATAAGAACAAGGCTTAAAAAAACCACTGACATACTGATACCTCTAAGCTGTACAAAAGAAATTACAGCTGACTACCCAACATACTAGGTTTAGGGTTATCCAGACTAGACATCTAAGAGTACAAAGAAAACAGATATCTCCTGAAGGGAGCAAAATGCAACTGAAATGATAACCGATAAACTGGTGGCCATCCGGAATAAAAGCTGGCTCACCCTGACAGCTGAAGTCGTCTTCGCTCCTGAACAACGTGGCGAACTCAATCCTGGAGCGAACCTGCCGAAACGAAATAGATAGACAAGAAAACAAACAACAAACAAGGGTGAGTCAAAAGGACTCAATAAGTGGGGCAGACTAGCCACCTCAAAGAATAGGATAGCTAGCCAGGGAGAAGAAACAGATAAACCAAATTTCTTTGATTTAAATTATAAAAAGGTGGAGCCAGATAACAACCGAAAACACGTAAGAAACTTATAAACTCAACCAAGGATGCGTGCCAGAAACATAACAACAAATAAGAAATGCACATATAAGCAGGACAATAGTTATGTACCACAAGTTTACACAATGGTATGAAATAAAATGAAATGAGATGAAATATGATGCGAAGGGTCACATGTGCCCGTAATCCCATCCCGAAGCGGAATACTCCTGCATTCGAGGGGAATCCAATCTGATAACCAACTGGAGCGGAATACTCCTGCTCCTGGGGCGGAATACTCCTGCACCCGATATAATATAAACCAGAGGCGGAATACTCCTGCACTCTCCTGGGGCGGAATACTCCTGCACCCGATATAATGTAAAGCTGAGGCGGAATACTCCTGCACTCAATATCTGACATAAGAGCGGAATACTCCTGCTCTTGGGGCGGAATCCTCCTGCCCTCAATGTGATACAATGGAGCGGAATACTCCTGCTCCTGGGGCGGAATACTCCTGCCCTCAATATGATACAATGGAGCGGAATACTCCTGCTCCTGGGGCGGAATACTCCTGCCCTCAATATGATATGCAATGTAATGCATATGAATGCAATGTGATGCAATAAACCTTCACCGGCGCGGGACTCTCATCGACAACCGGGAAGCCAGGGTACAATGCTCAAATCCTCAATGCAATACCAACAATAGGACATAACATATAATATACAATATAAATCCAAAGCTAAGGCGTAATGAGTACGCCTATCGGCAGCCACACGCGTAAGGAATACGTGGTAGAAAATCCACGAGGCCAGGTGCCTCCAAAGAAATGGATATAAACACTTACCTCTTTCAAAAGTTAGCATTGCGACCAACAACCGCGTTATTTTTTTGAATTCATTGCCAAACGATCCCACTGTGATCAATAAGCAGAAAAACATATCACATTAGGCTAAAGGCTTCATTCCTCACATCTTAGGGCAATCCAGGTAGGAACCTGATACCCTATTCGCATACGCAATACGCAGGCCAGGCCTATGTACAGGGTTTATGGTCACATAACCAAACCCCAAATAAATTATATTTATATATTGCTCATAACTCACTGAGTACGAATATATAATCAATTTCGTTATCGGGGTCCATTTGACCCTTTAAACTATTAATTGAACTTATTAAAACGAGGTATAATATTCTAAGTTTTACCGTTAAAACATATTCAAAAACACGTAATAAACTCAAATACTATATTAGGATCATTACCTGAATGTTTCAGGGTGAAAATTCTACTATTTTCCCGGCTCTTTTCTCATTTTCTGGCATTTTTTTCCACTGCATCGTTTGATTTTCTCTGTTTCGATAATTCTGTTCTAATTCCTTTTTGAGCTTCCCCCACTTCTACGTTATACTGGTCCTTAGCATATTGCTAAGGACCCACCGCCCATATATTTTGTCTTTTTTTCCTTTTTCGTCTTTTTCCTTTTTTTTTTTTTTTTTTTTTTAAATTCGCAGTTACGGTAAAAATTAAAACGGTACACTACGATATTCGAAATAATTCCAACTTTTGCATACAAGTTATACAAAATATATGTAACATACTCGCGAAGGCGGATCTCAAATCAGACTCCCGAAACTCAAGATACGAATTTAAATGAAAAGAAGTCAAATTATTTAACTTTCGGCATTTTAGCGGAAACTTGCCGAACAACATCGAAATTCATTTTCGAAAGTTTACAAAAATCACGAATAATCATACGAACCTAACGGCGCTTTCGGATTTCGAATCGGAGCTCATTCGGCAAAAACCGAGCTCGAAAATCTCTTTTTAATATTTATCGCCAATAAAAACTGAAACCTTCTTCCGATGCCTACCAAACGAGGTCTGATTTAGCTCAAATTTTACAGACAGGTTCTAATGGACATTACGAATATTTTAAAATTATCGGCACGCCAATCGGACTCCTAACTTCCGAAACGACATGACCGAGGTCGTTTCATTCTCCTCCACTTAAACTCTCGTTCGTCCTCGAACGAGCCTAAGTCTAAAGCAAGATTCACGCAAATAACAGGAGAACTTGCACGACCTTCATGAGCTACTCCACGGGCATTATTTCCTGATTACAGAATCAGAGTTATAACACACATATTAAACTCTTGGATAAAACATATTTGGATAATATGATAACATCATTGCCCAACTTAGTCAGACTAAGCCGACCCTTCCTCGATCACGAGAGGAGAATTCTACATTTTCGAAGCAAAGATATACGAAACTCTGGATGGACTAACATGATTCAGCCGAGAATCACCTTTTCGATATACCTTTCGATATAGAACAGGTCGCTAAAATTAAGAATTAGCTCACGCTTGATGCAATAGGGGAAACTTTTGAAGTACCTTGTCATTACACACTATAAAAGATTTGATGCAAGCTATATTATATTTTTTACGAACGCACTATGCAACATCTCAGCTGATGTTAGTGTTGTTCCGCAAGCTCCTTGTGGGAATGTAGATACTCATATCCTAATATATGTCAAAGGTTCATCTGAACAGGGTCTATCGTATAAGGATAAGGATCATGCAACTACTACTGGATAGTATGATGTAGACCAAGAATGATCTTCAGACTGAACATCTCCCTCAGGGTATTGTCTTTGAATTGGAATTATTATGACTTGAAAAAGTAAATATAAAAGATACATGTAGTTGGACTTTCAGCTAAGGCAGAATGCCAGCAACAAAGTTGATTACATGAGCACTTACAACGCTAAAGTAACTTCTCAAAGAGTTGAGGTGTGAAAGAGATATATATACCAATGATGGATTATCGACAAGCTGGACTAGACCTTAAACTCTAAATTTTCATGAAGTAAAACAGCGTCAGTATGAGGATCCAGTTCTAGTTGAATACAGACAGATAGCCCAAAGAAAACCGAAGTCACCACACAGGGTCACTACTGACGGCGTTCTCATGTATAAAGATAGACTTTGTGTTCCTGATGTTGCAGATTTACGTGGACAAATTATGATAGAGGCACATTATTCTAAATACACTATTCATCCAGGTTCGATTAAGTTGTACCATGATCTTAAGCAGATTTATTGGTAGGACGGAATGAAGTGTCACATAGCAGAATTTGTGGCTCAATGTTCTAATTGCCAGAAAGTTAAAGTGGTGTCATCTTTCCAGAATTTATGCTTTCAGCAAATAGGTACGTATATATGATCAAGTTGCCACCTTAGCTCTGTTGCTAATAGATTATTAGTGGGTTTAGCAATGATCGACACTCATTGTAGATTTCTGTCGTGGTCTTACTTTGGGTCGTGAGAAAAGTGGTATCAACACCTCAGAGATTTAACATTACCATTCAGTATTTGGAGGAAGACTCCTCCACTTAAAGCACTAACTCATGCAGCCATTTGAATAGGAATAATCATCCTCGCACAGCCTACTGGACTAAAGATGATTTAGCTAAAAGCTGAACGTAGGCAGACCTAAGCTACCAACTACCCTTTCGAGTTGCCAAATAGCTGCAACTCTCAAGTTCACAACTCCATACCTTTGTCGTAAAAACCACCGCCTGATGGACGGTACTTCTATATAAAAATTTCGGCAGAGTTTCCCCTGAAACTGGATGATCCGCAAAAACAGAACCAACACTATACTATACATGGGAATGGATACCCGGATAAACTGATAACATAAACATGTTAAACGGATAACCAGATGAGACAACTGGATAACATGACAAATCCGCAGATAGAATGTCTGGACAGCACCACTGTCCTGATTTTCAACCTAAACAATAATATGCTTACCCGGTTACCTTGACATGCACTCTGGCTCAACACAGGGGACATCATAATAGGTTACTGACCGCCTAAGTTCACCAGTGCCGAACAAATAAGAGATGACAACGAACTGAGGATAGAAATAATTAGAGCTTCAAGAAGCTCATCTTCTTATTGCTTGGCTACCAGAGCTAGACTATTTGCGAGTCAAAGTAGCCCAAGAATCGCAATTAAAGAAACAAATATTAAATGAGCTTTATGGAACAACATCCAAGCCAATTTGACCTCCCAATAAAAAGGAAACTTTGACAATTTACCAGAAACTTTTTTTTTTTTTTTTTTTTTATAACCCAAACAAGCTCATAGGATAACATGACTCTACTAGCTCCTCGAACCATGAGGAGATATATAGATCGAATATTAATTACTAACCACTTTACACCGGAAGAAACAATGACACTTTCTGATGGTGACAAATAAGAATCCCATCATCCTACCGACACTGAGTTCCAAAGAGAGGTAGACTGACTTGACATTATAACAGAATGAGGCATAACAAAATGCCAAACAAACAATACCGATACTCACTCACACATCTCTCGCATTTAAACCACATAAACTAGTAGGGTTATCATAAATGCCGGGAATAAATCATACAAGAAGCTCACTCCTCTACCGCAACTGATTCTTAATAGAAACGACATCCAAGGAAACCATCGAAACATGATGAGACATATCATTTTCAGATCGATCGAAAGAATCAAATCTTACTCACATATACTGGAAGAAGAATTACATGGTGTACTACATCGAATGCCTCAGCATCCTGCCAGACTAGCAGTTCATAGAACTGCCTCTGCAGCTGAACTAAGCCGCTATACTGATAATTACCTTCTGAAGAACTACTACCACCACGCTCTCAACCGCTACTGAATGGTGGAATTTCTCTGGCTGATTAAGATCTAAATGAAATACCCTGCGACTGCGCGATGCCAAATGACAAGAGAAAAGATGACTGCCTACTTTCCGGAGTAAGGGAAAACTCCTCAAAGGATAACCAGACTCATGACAGTGATAACAGATTTTCATTGAAAATGGAAGCTGGACATATTGTCGATAGCTATAAAGAGGAAAACTGGGTCTAATCTTGATGAACTACTCGCGCACTCTGAGAATCACGCTCTACAAGCTGAGATAACCCGGAAGATGACTTCCAAAAATAATCAGAACTTTTACCTACAAATAAGGTACTATGGTTGCCCACCAGGGCCACAGAATTCCTTGCTCTCCCGCTCTAACTCTTCCCTCTCTAACTTATGGTATGCCTAATACCTTTGAGCAAATCAACAACGACATCAAATAAAGTCACAACATCAATTTTTTTTTTAGCCATCTGGGATCTCAAGTAAGGAGAAAGGTCACCAATAAATCTTTGAATCTCTCGAAAGGTTCATGGACTAGTTCTAATGCATATCCAGCCATTCTATAGAATTCAATTTCATATTCTGAAACACCAACAGGCTAACCGACAGGCTACCCTGTCCAATCCACTCAAACTGGCAACACTCTCCATTTCGCTCGCTACTCGAAAGGAATTTTTTTTTCCACGAATCTAGAAGAAAACCGAACCAAGTTAGCTAATAAGAGAGAGAGTCCCATCAATTCAAGGCTGGACCTTGAAACTGGAAAGCAGGATAATCAACACTATACCGATCGATATAATCAAGAGCCTGAAGGATATACAAATACCCTGATATTATTTTTTTTTAAAAAAATTCACGGGGTTTATCTGATGCATTGCTTAAGAATATCGGAAGGTTCAACCGCGTAAAATAATGCAACCTCTTTGGGCGCTCGGACCGAACAGTTACCTCGGTTGGCTAACCAGCCGGAACAATCAGAGGTACAATACATGCTGCATTGGGAACAATATATTGGAACAACATCAACGATTGCGACGGAGCTCCCTAAGACCAAACATCTGCATCTGCGGCAACCAGATATGCTGCCTAGCGAATAATAGGTTATTGTGGTATCTGTCGCCAAGATTCTCGTAAAAGTATCGTAGAGAGCCAAGGGAACCACCAGGCCCTGCTCCCTTGCCCATCGCAAGCTCGTACGGCTGGGACCTCCGTAACTAGTTCGTCACCACGATCAAAACTCTCGGAGCATCGTCAGTGTTAGCCCCAGGCTAGACTGTTTCGTCTTGAACTCATACCGTTTGCTGATTTGTCGCATGAGGTTTACAATTACCACAAAGGAATTAACGAATTAACGAAAATACTTTTGAATCCTAGACCGACGCACGATCAGAAATGAAGGAAGTGAAACTTCCTAAATGCCATCATAGCCCCTCGTAGATAAGTACGGACGTCTACGTACCCATCAGCGAGACTCTACTAGACACTGTCTTAGTCTGGATAGACTCTAAACCGGGCTCTGATACCAACTGACACGACCCGAAATCCGGTTAGGCCGTGCGGGCACCCGACATCCTTCCCTAGACCCGTCGGGCGAACCCTTACCAATTAAATTAGGCAAATAAATATAATTCAATTCATTAATAAGAACAAGGCTTAAAAAAACCACTGACATACTGATACCTCTAAGCTGTACAAAAGAAATTACAGCTGACTACCCAACATACTAGGTTTAGGGTTATCCAGACTAGACATCTAAGAGTACAAAGAAAACAGATATCTCCTGAAGGGAGCAAAATGCAACTGAAATGATAACCGATAAACTGGTGGCCATCCGGAATAAAAGCTGGCTCACCCTGACAGCTGAAGTCGTCTTCGCTCCTGAACAACGTGGCGAACTCAATCCTGGAGCGAACCTGCCGAAACGAAATAGATAGACAAGAAAACAAACAACAAACAAGGGTGAGTCAAAAGGACTCAATAAGTGGGGCAGACTAGCCACCTCAAAGAATAGGATAGCTAGCCAGGGAGAAGAAACAGATAAACCAAATTTCTTTGATTTAAATTATAAAAAGGTGGAGCCAGATAACAACCGAAAACACGTAAGAAACTTATAAACTCAACCAAGGATGCGTGCCAGAAACATAACAACAAATAAGAAATGCACATATAAGCAGGACAATAGTTATGTACCACAAGTTTACACAATGGTATGAAATAAAATGAAATGAGATGAAATATGATGCGAAGGGTCACATGTGCCCGTAATCCCATCCCGAAGCGGAATACTCCTGCATTCGAGGGGAATCCAATCTGATAACCAACTGGAGCGGAATACTCCTGCTCCTGGGGCGGAATACTCCTGCACCCGATATAATATAAACCAGAGGCGGAATACTCCTGCACTCTCCTGGGGCGGAATACTCCTGCACCCGATATAATGTAAAGCTGAGGCGGAATACTCCTGCACTCAATATCTGACATAAGAGCGGAATACTCCTGCTCTTGGGGCGGAATCCTCCTGCCCTCAATGTGATACAATGGAGCGGAATACTCCTGCTCCTGGGGCGGAATACTCCTGCCCTCAATATGATACAATGGAGCGGAATACTCCTGCTCCTGGGGCGGAATACTCCTGCCCTCAATATGATATGCAATGTAATGCATATGAATGCAATGTGATGCAATAAACCTTCACCGGCGCGGGACTCTCATCGACAACCGGGAAGCCAGGGTACAATGCTCAAATCCTCAATGCAATACCAACAATAGGACATAACATATAATATACAATATAAATCCAAAGCTAAGGCGTAATGAGTACGCCTATCGGCAGCCACACGCGTAAGGAATACGTGGTAGAAAATCCACGAGGCCAGGTGCCTCCAAAGAAATGGATATAAACACTTACCTCTTTCAAAAGTTAGCATTGCGACCAACAACCGCGTTATTTTTTTGAATTCATTGCCAAACGATCCCACTGTGATCAATAAGCAGAAAAACATATCACATTAGGCTAAAGGCTTCATTCCTCACATCTTAGGGCAATCCAGGTAGGAACCTGATACCCTATTCGCATACGCAATACGCAGGCCAGGCCTATGTACAGGGTTTATGGTCACATAACCAAACCCCAAATAAATTATATTTATATATTGCTCATAACTCACTGAGTACGAATATATAATCAATTTCGTTATCGGGGTCCATTTGACCCTTTAAACTATTAATTGAACTTATTAAAACGAGGTATAATATTCTAAGTTTTACCGTTAAAACATATTCAAAAACACGTAATAAACTCAAATACTATATTAGGATCATTACCTGAATGTTTCAGGGTGAAAATTCTACTATTTTCCCGGCTCTTTTCTCATTTTCTGGCATTTTTTTCCACTGCATCGTTTGATTTTCTCTGTTTCGATAATTCTGTTCTAATTCCTTTTTGAGCTTCCCCCACTTCTACGTTATACTGGTCCTTAGCATATTGCTAAGGACCCACCGCCCATATATTTTGTCTTTTTTTCCTTTTTCGTCTTTTTCCTTTTTTTTTTTTTTTTTTTTTTTAAATTCGCAATTACGGTAAAAATTAAAACGGTACACTACGATATTCGAAATAATTCCAACTTTTGCATACAAGTTATACAAAATATATGTAACATACTCGCGAAGGCGGATCTCAAATCAGACTCCCGAAACTCAAGATACGAATTTAAATGAAAAGAAGTCAAATTATTTAACTTTCGGCATTTTAGCGGAAACTTGCCGAACAACATCGAAATTCATTTTCGAAAGTTTACAAAAATCACGAATAATCATACGAACCTAACGACGCTTTCGGATTTCGAATCGGAGCTCATTCGGCAAAAACCGAGCTCGAAAATCTCTTTTTAATATTTATCGCCAATAAAAACTGAAACCTTCTTCCGATGCCTACCAAACGAGGTCTGATTTAGCTCAAATTTTACAGACAGGTTCTAATGGACATTACGAATATTTTAAAATTATCGGCACGCCAATCGGACTCCTAACTTCCGAAACGACATGACCGAGGTCGTTTCAAATTCCCTCCAAAATCGATCCAAATCCGTCCAAGAATCCGTACTCTCTGGTCCCCATTTCCCTCTCTCCAGTACGAGCATTGATCTTAGCCGTGGATTTTCAATAAATCGAATCCGAGCCCTCAAATTTCAAGCACTCAAATTCCTTAGAGATAAGGATGAAACGGTCGGATCCCTGATGAGATTAGACCATTTCACCCTTGTCTCATAAGGAGAGCAATGGGAACAAGTGAGGGGTCGTTAGGAAAATCAAAGGAATCCGAAAACCCTAGTTCGCAGGTATATAATCTTCTTTATGTTCATTATAAGAAAAGGGAGGGTGGAGAGACTTGCAGCAGCAGCTAGCAAAAGAAAAACCTAGCACATTTATGGGATTTCGAATGATAAAAGATTTTTTCAGTTTAATATTAAAGTTTTTGTTTACTGATTTTTGAGAAAGTCTGGTATCGTCGCTTCGCTTTTCAAGTCGTCGACGACTTTGTTCGAGTCATCGCCCTTGCTCGCGTCGACTTTATTCGAGTCGCTAGGTCGAGTCGCGTATTCTTCGTATCCGCGCCTTAGCTCACTGCCCCGCACTAGGTAATATCCTTATCCTGACTTATTTTCTGCTTTGAATAGATTTGTTTGTCGTTATTGACTAGTGTATAAATGTATTCTAGCATAGTTAAAACTGTTTTTTTTTTCAAAACGGTTTGTTTTAATATATGAGTTTTATTTTTCTTAGCCATTGCTTAAAGACTCATTGATTACTAAAATGATGGAGTAGACTGTTTATTCTAGTATTAGGGTGATTGAAGTTAAAGTCATTCTTGCTAAGAAGTCTATGAATCTGGATGATGATGTTTTGCTTGATTTAAGTTTAAAAAAAGGAATCTTTTTGCGATGTCGTATGTTCTTATCAATTCTTTGTCTAAAATGGTTGAAATAATAACATTTAAGGCTGGGTTTTCTATCTGTTAGAAGAAAAAGACAGCAGTGATTGTTCTCTAATTCTTGAGAGTTGTTAGAGAGCTGTTTCTTGTTGCTGTGAGATGAGGGAGTTCAGGTGTTATAGTGTGGTTGCTGCCTGTTCAAGGAAGAGGGGCAGTAGGGTATAGCTTGGTAACCAGGTGGTTAGTGTATGCAGTTTGGGTGTGCAGGGCTTGTTCTGATGAGTTGAAGAAGCAGTCAGTGAAGTAGATTTGCCCAGATGTTTTAGAAGAGGTTTCAGGTGGTTGTCTGGTCTAGTTAAGGTCCAATGGAGCTATGGGATTGTCAGGGCAGTGAAGAAGAAGTTTTGGCAAGCTGATGTTATTGGTTCTGTATTTCTTGCTTGTTTAAAAATGGCAGCAATGCCTGTCTAGTAGGGAAAGGCAAGTAGGGGTCTGAGGTTCTGTTCTCAGTTAGCAGTCTATTTCCCTCTCTTAGTCTTAGTCTTCATGTGTTTCATCTAGTTCTCTTCTGAGAATTTAGATGTAGTTTAGTATTTTAGAAGTCATGAATCTTTTAAAAAGAGTTATTATGCCAATAAAAATTAGTTTTAAGTTGCTTGCTCTTGCATTAGTTGATGATTTTTATTTGGTTCAAGTTTTAGTTTCCTGTCTGGGGTTGATCTTGTGAGCTTGTGGCAGGGGTTCAGTATAGTGGTTGTTTAGCTGAATTGAATTGTTAGAATATGTGTTCAGTTGTTTCTGAAATGATTTTGGAGTTGTATAGAGTTTATGTTAGGATGGTAGGCCTGGTTTGTAGTTGTAGAGGGCTAGGTAGTTAGTCTGGGTATGCTTCCTGTTGTTGTTTGCTTAGGAGAATCATTTCAGTTTCTGGGGAAGTATGCAGATTGTTGTTCATTGGCTTGAAGAAGGTTTGAGAGTGTGTGAGTGTAGAGAGGGTGTGCAGTTGGCTGTAGAAAGGTATTCTGGTGAGTTAGAGGAGCTGGAAGTGTTGCTGTTTTGGTTCAAAGATTCCAGAGGGTTGTGTTGGCTTTTCTGGGAGTTTTTAGTAGGGTGCAAGTTGTTGGTCTTGTTTGCAGGTTGTTTCTGGAGCTAGTAGGCAGTGTGTAGGGGTTCAGAGGGGTCTTAGTAGTTGCTGTGAGAGCTAGGGAGTCTGCAGTTCCAGGTTTTTGTTTAGAGTGGTGTTGATGAGGTAAGATATTTAGATAGTGTCAAGGCTGCTAGAGTGAATGTGCAGGCTAGGAGATTAGGCATTAGTAGTTATCCTGATAAGCTGGTCTGCAGAATCTGGAGGAAGTCGTATTCTGTTCTAGTACTGTATAGGGTCCTGTTAGTAGATGATTATAGTCTTGGCCGACAAGTGTGAAAGTTCCATATTTTGCTCATCTAGATACTTTGTCATCTCTGTTAAATAAATTGAGGATTAAAATTTGATCTTTATCATTCGCGAGATAATAAGTTTATAAAACTAACAAGTTCTTGTCTTGAATCATATCAAGGTTGAAGTTTAATACTCTGTTCTCACTTTGAACCTTTCCCATTTATATGCCTGAATATGTCTGCCTGCTCACCTATCTTAAATCCCTTATTCATAGTTAGTTTGGAATTGAAAGCAGTAAGTTAGGTTGGTTTCTGCAGTATCTTCATTAAGTTTAAAGTGAATTTTAATTCTTTTCTTTGGAAATTGGAAAATCTTCTTACCAAGCCATTTCTTTTATTAAGACTTGTGTTATGCTTACTGGTAGTAATAAACATTTTCTTTATTTGTCTCACTTATTTTATTTATCTTGCTATGAGATCGTTGAGCACTTCCTAACCTTTAGTTCCTTGTTTTCTTGGCATAAACTCTTGGGAACGAGTTGATCAAAACTCATAATTGGGATGGCTACGTGCATTCGAAGTTACTTGAACCGCTCCGCATTTTCGGGACTTGATATCCCCGAAAACGTAAAGAAAGAAAAAAATGAAAATTACAAAGTCCAAGGCTCAATGATGAGTTTGCGCTTCCGGGTTCTATTTTCTAAACTTTATTCTTCCCCGCTTCCTTAGAAAATGCATGTTGTATAGGGTTTCCTCATAGACCGGATTAGTAGCCCGGTAGGATAGAAATGATATTTTGAATTGTGAATAATTATTATAAATCACTTAAATTGTTTCTTTTATATGAATGCTTTGTATCATTTCTTTTCGAATTTCCAATTAATTTATGGATGTTTAGAATCATTTGTCAATTAATGAGTGCAAAATCAAATTCGAATAAAAATCGTATCTTCGTCATAATTTGCATTTGAATTACTTATTTATTGATTATATTAATATTCAATTATATATTTATCTAATCTAATTTATTTATTTAGTTAATTAATTAAATTTTAATTCTTTATTTATTTATTTACTTAATCTAATTTATTTAATTCCAATTAATAATTTAGTAAATCAATTAAATATTTATTCATTTATTTATTTAATTAATCAATTATTATTCATTTACTCCTTTATTTAATTAAAATTGATAATTATTCATTTATTTAACTAAGTTATTTATTTCTTCATCTAGCTATTTAATTAATTAATTAATTAATCAATTTTTTTATTATTATCTAATTATTTATCTAGTTTATTTCATTTATTTAATTTATTTAGCCTTTATTTATTTAATTAATTAACCAATCGATCATTATTTCATTATCCATTTAATTAATCTTAAATTGGGTCATTTATTTATCTAAGTATCGGCATATTTAAAATTTTATCTTATTTATATTATTCATATTATCCTTATATAAAATTAGCGGATTTTCGAAAGTGCTCCCGCAAGGGACCTTCTTTCGAATTTAATAGAACCACTTACTCGGAATCTCTTATTTAAATTTAATTTTATTTAATTAAAAGAATAAATTGCACTCTTTAGTTAACTTAGGTTCCTAATAATCCTTAAATTAGGTGGCGACGCCAAAGAAAACCCTTTGGAGTCCCATATTGTTGAAATATACCCGAAACCTATCTTTTCATTAAAGAAAGGGTAATTTTTGGGGTTCAACAGTATGAATATAGAAAAACGATAAAATATTACTTTGAAGCCTCAAAGAATGATAATACAATGACCAGTAATAGTTATAGACTCAATCTTGTTACTACTCGATGTCTACATATCGGTTGTAATTATTATTCTACTTGTGATTTTCTCCAATAACTTAGACTTTTTATTTTAAATTATCAAATATTTTTATCATATTATTCTTGATCGTATTTCTCAAAACCATCATAAACAAAGGTTGGAGACTCGCAACAAACTTTCTAAACCCTACATGATCAACTATAGAGATTGGATACTCGTGTAAAAATAATGGCATGGCATCTTGATCAAAGTAGTGTTGTTGCATTTTATCATCGCCCCTCGAATCATACTCACTTTTTAAAACTCTTGGCCTTTTAGGATACTTAGGTATGTGATCCCACCTAGACTTTGTCTCACAGTTTTTAATATTCTTATATTGACAATCACAATATTTGCAAAGACTATATGGAACACAATTGACCTTCATCAAATTAAAATACTTTTGTGCTTGGGAATTATTCTTTTTTGATTCTGGTTCAATAACTTCATTATGTTGTCAAGGCCTTTAACCTTTCATCCTATGCAAAAAATAATATTAGAAGAAGAACCTAGTACATTCTCTTTCTCTTAAGATACCATAGTTATCTATTACAAATATCATAAAAAGTATTACTACAAATATTGCATAATCAAGAGTCAAACTCAATAGAGCTAGCAATGGATAAGCTCCAAAATATGTATTGTTTATACTTAAAACCTCTCGAATAGGTTAAATAGATAAAATTAGAGAAGGGGTCACAAATAATAAAGTAAATACAAAGAAAATAGTATGAAAATAGTAAATGAGATGTATTATTCCTTGAGAATAGGCGGATTCGTATTGAATCGCTTGATGTCGAATACAATAGAGAAAGGGGGTATATATAGTATTAGATTTACCCCAAGCCTAATTATAGTAAAATAATATGTCTTTAGGTCGTGGGCCTGATTACATAAGGCGATGATATTAAGTAAACCCTAACTAAAAGACTATTAAGGTGGTTGGATGTGTGCCTTTTGGCCCTGGGCCGGTGCCTAATTAGCGGTCATGGTTGTGGGACAGGCGTATATCTTTAGCGCCCGATAACTTATAGAATAAGTCTAGTCTCTGCCAGCTGGACTTGTATCTCCATAATTGTAAGCGGTATACTTTTACCCACAGTGTCACTGTCAGTCCCCCCACATATTAAGCGTTGTCGTAAGCGGTTAGGAAGTTGAGAATGAACTATATGGATTAAATATATTATTCATTATATTTTGAAATTCTGATGGGGCATTCTTTAACCCAAAGGGCATAACATTCCATTCATATTGGCCAAAGGGCACATTAAATGCTGTTTTATACTTATCCCTTTCATCTATTTGGATTTGCCAAAATCCTGATTTCATATCAAATTTACTATATATTTTAGCCTTATACGTTCTTTTTAATAAATCTCTTTTAGCTTCTATGGATTTAATTATTAGCTTTAAGATCAGAAAAACATATTCTATGGATAAGGGCAATAGAAGGTCCCAAAAAACATATTTATGAAATAATAAAGCTAATAATTAAATCAAAAACTAATAATCAAAGTAAATGTTAAAAATATCTATAAGATCAGAAAACTTACTATTAAAATTGGAACTGTTTATTGAACATGAAGGAACATTGTTTTACAGAGAGGGAAAGTAGGCAATATTTCGAAAGTGAGGATTTCGAGTGATGCCTTACTTCTGATTTCTACTTCTATTTATAGCTGCTAATGATACTATTCTCCTTTACAGGTGGAGAGCTATTAACGGGGAATCTTATCTTTTATAAAGTAAGATAAGATTTACATTATTGATGCTAATGGGGTCCTATTGTCAAGAATCTTATCTTTACAAAAGTAAAGTAAGATCTACATTATTGATACCACTTGACACTTATTTGTGGTCTATCTTTTGCTAAAAATCCGTGAGATATGCTTGAGCAATCCCGTGTGGGTTCTCCATATCTCCATTATCTCCTGCTGATGCTGTTGATGACGCTGTATCTAATAATTCAGTGATTTGATTTATTTCACTGCCATTTGCTTGGTCTAAATTTGCTAAGGCCTGTTGAAGTTTTCTTTTCAACGCTTCCTTTGATAATTTGTCTGTTGATCCGATCTTCGTTTGAACTTGCTGAACCTGTTTTTCTTTGTTCTTAGGGGTCCACCCCTTAATTTTTATAGTTTTAACAAGGTACCTGACCTTGCATAATACCTCTATATTGAATTCCCAACTAATAATATAGGACACTCTTTTAGCCATGAAGAATTTACATAACTGTATATGTTCTGGTATGCTGCTAGGTCTTCGTTTTCTTTCTGGTAATTGGTGTGTAACTGTTTGAAAGAAGGTGACAACACCCTTTCGTCTGCTCCAAATGTATTCCACCATTCATAAAACCATCTTGGGATGGGATCCGTTGATACCTTTTCACAGAACTTGACAAACCATGAATGGCTGCCAGGTCTTAAGTATATGAAGTTACACCACGCATTTTTGTAGTCGTAAAAAATTATAACCTGATATTTTAAAATTCACTGATAATGGAAATTGAATCGGCGTGTGTAGATGATCTACTGGCCAATCCGCAGGGCTTAAAATTCTTTTAATAGTAAACTTGGAGTACCTAATACTCCTTGGATCATTTTTATCTGCTAACTCATTTTCAATCTCTATTGAATTGGTTGCTATCAATATAGCTTCATAAAATTCTCTTGTTTTATAAGGGTTGTCTGTTTCCACATAATTTCTGTCTGTGTAACAAGACTTGATAATATCTGTAATTCGTTTTTCAACTAATTTTCTCTCAATCGCAATGATTGGTACCTGTTGACTGTTTATCCAATCGAATTTCTGTTGACTTGCTGTTGAAGAGCTTGCTTGTTCTTGTTTAATGGGAGGTTGAGGTTGTACTGCCTCAGAATAACTGTTTATGGTTCTTTTGGCATAACTGTTTAAGGATTGTTTTGAGGTTCCTGGGGTTGCTTCTCTCTTTACCGGTGTAGGAGGAGGTAATTGAGGAAACTCTGCTAAAGCCGTATATCTGTTTATATGTGAGTTCTGGTTATGATGTTGTTCAAGGAATTGCCTCGGAGGTTTTACTGGATATAATGGCCTCATGTCTTCTCTGTAAAAATTCTCTAGTTAAAAAATCTGGAAGACTATTGTCTTCTCCTTTAATAAATTCTATTTGAAAATCAAAGCTAGATAATAAAGCTTGCCATCTGGCAAATATTTGTTTTGAAACTAAATTCTTAACATCCTTTTGCAAAACATCTTTTGCTGCTTTACAATCAACTCTTAAAAGAAATTCTTTGTTTATCAAATCATCTTGAAATTTAGTTATACATAAAACTATTGATAAAATTTCTTTTTTAATAGTACTATAATTTTTTTGAGCTCCGTTCCATATTCCAGAGCAATATCGGACTAATTGTTCAGACTCTTTTGGAGAGAGACGCTGTTTAAGAATTCCTCCGAAACCTATTTCAGAGGCATCGGTTTCAACAATCATAAAGGCATCCGGATGTGGTATGCCTAGACAAGGAAGTCTTTGAACAATACTTTTGACTTTTTGGACTGTTTGTGTTTGTTCTTGGCTCCAAGGAACTGGATTTTTCCTAAGACGCTGATAAAGGGGTTCACATATTTGTCTAAGGTTTGGAATAAAATCTGAAACATAATTGAGGCTTCCTAGAAACCTTTGTAACTGAGTTTTATCTGTTAAAACATCTGGAAATTTTGTAGAGAATTCTATGGCTCTACAAATTGGTTTATACATGCCTTGAGACAAGTCATGTCCTAAAAATCTAATAGAGGTTTGAAATAATTTAATCTTCTTGGCACTCACTACCAGCCCATTTTTCTTAATAATATTAAGAAATATCTTTAAATGCTTAAAATGTTGATCTATATTTTCTAAAAATATTAATACATCATCAATATAAACTATTGAGAATGAACTATATGGATTAAATATATTATTCATTATATTTTGAAATTCTGATTGGGCATTCTTTAACCCAAAGGGCATAACATTCCATTCATATTGGCCAAAGGGCACATTAAATTCTGTTTTATACTTATCCCTTTCATCTATTTGGATTTGCCAAAATCCTGATTTCATATCAAATTTACTATATATTTTAGCTTTATACGTTCTTTTTAATAAATCTCTTTTATTTGGAATTGGATATCGTATCCATCTTAATACTTTGTTTAAAGGTTTATAATTTATAACTAATCTTGGAGCTCCTCTTTCTCGTTCAGCATTATTATTAACATAAAATGCGGAACAACTCCAAGGTGACTTAGAAGGACGAATTATTTTCTTTTCTAATAATTCATTAATTTCCTTTTTACAATATTCCATTAATTCTTGGTTCATTTGAATTGGTCTAGCCTTAGTGGGGATAGATCCTTCTTCAAATCCTTCTATATACGGTAATCGTACTATATGCCTTTTTCTTTCCCAAAAGGCATTAGGTAGATCTGAACAGACTTCAGATTCTATTTCTTTTTGGGTTCGTAGTATTTTATCTTGAATTAGTTTATCTTTAAACTGGTTTTCTATTTTAACAATTTTAATTTCGTCTTTTATGTAATTTATTTGATTTTTTATCAATTGTATTTTATAGATACTTCTTTCTTTTATAGTATCTATTTCTCTTTGCTTTGGACCATTTAGGAAATGAAATATTATTTCTTTACCAAGATTATTGGTAGTAATACCTGTTGTATTAACTGTAAAAGGAGATATCTGAGTTAAAAAGGGAGTTCCTAATATAACTTCCTCATTTAAATCCTTTATCAGAATAAAAGTATTTTTAAAGCATATATTATCATTACATATATGTGCATTAGATAATTTATATTTTATTTTAAGTTTTTCTCCTGATGCAGAGAATAATTTTGCTGATGTTTTATCGCAATATTTTGTTGGAATTAATCCTTCTACTATACAATTTTGGTCAGCACCAGAGTCTAATAAAGCTACTGTCTGGATACTGTATTCACTATTTATGACTAATTTTATTGGTACATACCATTTTTGAGACTTAATTTTAGAGATAGCCAAGACTCCCAATTCGTCGTCTTGTGCTTCTACTTGTTTAGTATTTGAACTTTCTCCTATTATTGTAGAGTTTAACTCCTTTTGAGTTTTTTGAATTAATTCTAGAGCAAGGTTTTCTTATTCTATGTTATTAACTTTTTGTTTTAAAATATTAACTTCTTGTTTTAATGTTGTTAATTCTGCATAAATATCTGATATAGATATTTTTTCTTCTTTTTTATCAAATTTTTGTAGAATTTTTTTCATACTAAAAGGATTGGATATGTTAGGTTTATTTGATTCTCTACTTAAGACTATTTCTTTTAATTTTAAAAGATATTCTCTTTTAATTTCTTCATCCTTTATTTGATCTATTAGATCAAAGAAGAATTCTTTATTTTCATTTGATATGACTTTTATTGAACCTGTCCCGCAGGTACATAATCCTCTAGGACAATCACACTCTGATTCGGAAGTGTAACTATCACTAGACTCATATGCTATATTAATTTGTTCATCATCGCTTATGCTTTCCGTGGATGAACTTTCTTCTTCACTATTATCATTTTCGTCTAGTATAGCATATATTTTATTCTTAATGTCTTCATCTAATTCTAAACTATTAATTTTGTTTTTCTTCTTTGTCTTGACTCTACAATCATTTGCCTTATGGCCTTTTTTTCCACAATTGTAGCATCTTTCTTTAAAAGAAGGTTGTTTACTTTGACTTGTATTCTTTGGAATTTTCTTCCTGTATCTTTTGGAATATTTTCTTTTATAATCACTATTGCTACTTTTGTCTTTTCTAATTTTCCTTTTGGATTTTTTTGTTGCCTCGGTAGACGGGGCAGTTATCTTAGCATAACCAAAATCACTACAGAAATTTCCTAATTCTTTCTTAGTGATTTTATAATCTCTTTTTAGCTGATTTTTTAATTTCATATCAGTACATAGTTCTAAAGCTGTTATGTTAATAAAGCTTATTATATCACCATAGGTTAAACCATCATAAGGTATTTCACCGTTAAATCTATCTTTTATTTTTTGTCTAACTTTATCTGCAAATAACTGTGGTAATCCACTTATAAATTTTTCTTTCCAATAACTATGATTACAATCTTCTCTAATCATTACTTTATTTAGGAATATGTCTTTATACCATTTAAAGTCATGTAATTTTGGACATGATAAATTAGATAATATTTCTAAACTTCTATCTTTAAATACTTTTGGTTCTCCAATAAAGTGTTTAATTATAGCATATAATAAAGTATTTATAGCATCTTCTCGTACTTGTTCTTCTATTGTTTGATTAGTACTATTACTTTCTTGTTTAACTACCTTTATGATTGTAGTAGCATTAAGGACAGTTTCTCTATCTCTATCTGACAGATAGTTGTCCCACCAATTTTTTAACATTCCTGTAAATCCGTAAGAAAGCAGGGTTGCTGCTTGCTTATCTGTATTACCTTTTATTTTATAGGCTGTTGATGCTATTCCCATTTCAAGTAATCTATTTAGTATTTGATGTTCTGCTTGTCCATCTATATTCCACTCAGTTATAGCATCACCTGTGTGCGAACTGAATGATACTAGATGTTCTTCTTCATACTGTATATCAGGAAATGTAGGTTTTTTATAATAATTTTTCTTATGATGATAATTAGATCCTAATTTATTTAATTGATTATTTAATTCAGATAAGGTTTTTACTGAATTTTCTTTTTCTATTGGAATTTTATTTATCGTTAAAGATGATTTTAACCTTTTAGTAATTTCATCTAGAACATCACCTTTTATTTCCAATCCACCTTTAGGAAGACTAGGGAATTTATCTTTTGACATACTAGGTAGCCTGAAAATTGGATTTTCTTCAATATTATCTTCAAATTTTATTCTTTTCTCTGGGAATGGTTTAAAAGAAGACTTGCTTCTTGCTTCTTCTACCTGATTGGCTATGACATGTAGTATTTGATTTGTATAATTACTTTGTTCTATTAATTTATTAATATCTCTATTTTTAGGTTCTCCTTGGGCATCTATTGATGTTCTTTTAAAGGGATTTCCTATTACTACTTTATCACCTACTGGTATATTTATTTCTTCTAATGGGGGAATGGTAGATTCTATTATTTTATTACTTTTCGTATACCATTTTTTAACTACCATATTTAAAGATTCACAGTTAGCTAATTTTCCTGTATATTCAAACCATTTAAAAAATTATAAACTACACTTCCATTTTTTCATATCTTTCATCCATTTATCTCTAAATGATTTCCTCTGTTCTAAAGTGTAATTGTTTCTATACCATTCTCTTTTAATATTATTCTCTGGTTTTATCCAGAGTTGTTGGAGATATTTTATATCTGGTTCAAATGGTTCTTCTAACGTTATCATTCCTAAGGAATCATTTATTTCACTAAAGGTTGGGCTTGATGGTTGATTGATTATGACAGGCTTGTATTCTGGTTTTGGAATTCTTTTACTAAAGTTAACACCTTTTAAATTTTTGCTTATTATGTCTTCTTCCTCCAAGGGACAAGAAGTAGATGGCCTTGAAAAGGACATCCTGGAAGATGAAGATGTAGCATTAGAGGATCTAGATTTTAGGAATTTTAAATCTATTGATCCATCCGTATGTTGTATAACTTGTTCTATTTGTATAGATTCATCTTCCACTTTTGGTTCCGTGATGGAATCAAAGTGCCATTCATCTTTTGATAAGACTTCATCCCATTTAAGTAATCTTGGGACAAATATATTATGATGTCTAATATTTGCTTCCATTAACATTGTAACTCCTTTATGAGCTCTACTTGGTTTAGCTTTGGGAGCTAGAGTAGTTTTCATTAACTTATAATATACTCTATATATTATAGCTATTTCTCTGGCTTGATGTTTACTATTTAAATGTTTTGTTTTAACATTTAATGTTAGAACATCTAATATTGTTGGATCATTCATATCAACTGAGAAATTCGGATAACAATTAAAGTATACTGGCCCATTTGCCATGTTACTTTGTAATACGGCTATTAATGAATCATCAAAGTTTAAGAATCTATTATCTCTTAATAATAAATATATAGGAATATCTAATCCTAGTCTATGAAGTGGTTTTACAGCCACTTGCACTAGTCCTATATGTAGGAACTTATAACTTTTTCTATATTTTTCTATATCTTTTATAGACAATAGTTGAATTGTTTCAACTGACTGATTTATAGCAATTGTTGATTCACATGTTTTAATATTAAATCTATTTATGAAGTCAAATCCTCCGACTTCATATATCTTTTCTAACTTTTCTTTGGGAATATTCCAATTTAACAGATTATTTTCTATTTTTGATATTTTATCTACTTCTGTTGATAGGTTTATACTGTTTAATACTGACTGTGATGATCCTTCCATTTTAATAATGGGCTCCTGGACCGTCACAAGCTTTTCTATAATAACTTTCAGCTATAGGTTTTAATCTAAGTATTTCTGAAATATTATTTTGCATATAATGTAGAAAATCAATATTTCCTGTTGAAAGATATCTATGTAAATTATCCTTTAAAAGCTTTTCATGGTCATTAATTTCTTTATCAATATTTATCCAGAGTTCTAGATAACCTGGATCCATATTCATTTTTAAAATATTATATTTTTATTTTTATTAAGGAAATCTCTTCTCCAAAGTTTATAATATAGCAGAAGAGTTTCTTCTACGTAAGGATTATCGTTGTTTATTAAATCAGAGAAACGTATATTCATAAAGTAGATATAATATTCATTATTATTATTTTTATTAAACCGGTGTTTCATTTAGGTACGGGAGTTAAGTGTTTTTGTTTTCTTATGGGGGGAGTTATCCTATAGTTAACTCTACTCTTTACTATTAAGGTGTTTTCTTTATTCAGATTTCCTTCGTTCTTATCCTATGTAGCTAAGCGACGGGAACACCAATCCGGGTCCGGCCCTATTTCCTAGACTCAACGGGCTAATCCAACGGAACTTTATGGCTTGCCAACGTCTAAACCGGAGATTAATCGGTTACCTCGACACAAGGATAAGGACTAAGAGATATGAACAAGAAAACAGGCTTAACAGAAAATTTCGAGTTAACAAGGATAACAAGAGATTTAGCCGACGATCATATTGGCTCTGATACCATAGGGGCAATATAAGGTCCCAAAAAACATATTTATGTACCTAATGAAACACTGGTTTAATAAAAATAATAATAATAAATATTATATCTACTTTATGAGTATATGTTTCTCTGATTTAATAAACAACGATAATCCTTACGTAGAAGAAACTCTTCTGCTATATTATAAACTTTGGAGAAGAGATTTCCTTAATAAAAATAAAAATATAATATTATGGATCCAGGTTATCTAGAACTCTGGATAAATATTGATAAAGAAATTTATGACCATGAAAAGCTTTTAAAGGATAATTTACATAGATATCTTTCAACAGGAAATATTGATTTTCTACATTATATGCAAAATAATATTTCAGAAATACTTAGATTAAAACCTATAGCTGAAAGTTATTATAGAAAAGCTTGTGACGGTCCAGGAGCCCATTATTAAAATGGAAGGATCATCACAGTCAGTATTAAACAGTATAAACCTATCAATAGAAGTAGATAAAATATCAAAAATAGAAAATAATCTGTTAAATTGGAATATTCCCAAAGAAAAGTTAGAAAAGATATATGAAGTCGGAGGATTTGACTTCATAAATAGATTTAATATTAAAACATGTGAATCAACAATTGCTATAAATCAGTCAGTTGAAACAATTCAACTATTGTCTATAAAAGATATAGAAAAAGTTATAAGTTCCTACATATAGGACTAGTGCAAGTGGCTGTAAAACCACTTCATAGACTAGGATTAGATATTCCTATATGTTTATTATTAAGAGATAATAGATTCTTAAACTTTGATGATTCATTAATAGCCGTATTACAAAGTAACATGGCAAATGGGCCAGTATACTTTAATTGTTATCCGAATTTCTCAGTTGATATTAATGATCCAACAATATTAGATGTTCTAACATTAAATGTTAAAACAAAACATCTAAATAGTAAACATCAAGCCAGAGAAATAGCTATAATATATAGAATATATTATAAATTAATGAAAACTACTCTAGCTCCCAAAGCTAAACCAAGTAGAGCTCATAAAGGAGTTACAATGTTAATGGAAGCAAATATTAGACATCATAATATATTTGTCCCAAGATTACTTAAATGGGATGAAGTCTTATCAAAAGATGAATGGCACTTTGATTCCATCACGGAACCAAAAGTGGAAGATGAATCTATACAAATAGAACAAGTTATACAACATACAGATGGATCAATAGATTTTAAAATTCCTAAAATCTAGATCCTCTAATGCTACATCTTCATCTTCCAGGATGTCCTTTTCAAGGCCATCTACTTCTTGTCCCTTGGAGGAAGAAGACATAATAAGCAAAAATTTAAAAGGTGTTAACTTTAGTAAAAGAATTCCACAACCAGAATACAAACCTGTCATAATCAATCAACCATCAAGCCCAACCTTTAGTGAAATAAATGATTCCTTAGGAATGATAACGTTAGAAGAACCATTTGAACCAGATATAAAATATCTCCAACAACTCTGGATAAAACCAGAGAATAATATTAAAAGAGAATGGTATAGAAACAATTACACTTTAGAACAGAGGAAATCATTTAGAGATAAATGGATGAAAGATATGAAAAAATGGAAGTGTAGTTTATAATTTTTTAAATGGTTTGAATATACAGGAAAATTAGCTAACTGTGAATCTTTAAATATGGTAGTTAAAAAATGGTATACGAAAAGTAATAAAATAATAGAATCTACCATTCCCCCATTAGAAGAAATAAATATACCAGTAGGTGATAAAGTAGTAATAGGAAATCCTTTTAAAAGAACATCGATAGATGCCCAAGGAGAACCTAAAAATAGAGATATTAATAAATTAATAGAACAAAGTAATTATACAAATCAAATACTACATGTCATAGCCAATCAGGTAGAAGAAGCAAGAAGCAAGTCTTCTTTTAAACCATTCCCAGAGAAAAGAATAAAATTTGAAGATAATATTGAAGAAAATCCAATTTTCAGGCTACCTAGTATGTCAAAAGACAAATTCCCTAGTCTTCCTAAAGGTGGATTGGAAATAAAAGGTGATTTTCTAGATGAAATTACTAAAAGGTTAAAATCATCTTTAACGATAAATACAATTCCAATAGAAAAAGAAAATTCAGTAAAAACCTTATCTGAATTAAATAATCAATTAAATAAATTAGGATCTAATTATCATCATAAGAAAAATTATTATAAAAAACCTACATTTCCTGATATACAGTATGAAGAAGAACATCTAGTATCATTCAGTTCGCACACAGGTGATGCTATAACTGAGTGGAATATAGATGGACAAGCAGAACATCAAATACTAAATAGATTACATGAAATGGGAACAGCAGCAACAGCCATGCTAATGGGGTCCTATTGTCAAGAATCTTATCTTTACAAAAGTAAAGTAAGATCTACATTATCTTTTACATGACTTGTCTCAAGGCATGTATAAACCAATTTGTAGAGCCATAGAATTCTCTACAAAATTTCCAGATGTTTTAACAGATAAAACTCAGTTACAAAGGTTTCTAGGAAGCCTCAATTATGTTTCAGATTTTATTCCAAACCTTAGACAAATATGTGAACCCCTTTATCAGCGTCTTAAAAATATCTATAAGATCAGAAAACTTACTATTAAAATTGGAACTGTTTATTGAACATGAAGGAACATTGTTTTACAGAGAGGGAAAGTAGGCAATATTTCGAAAGTGAGGATTTCGAGTGATGCCTTACTTCTGATTTCTACTTCTATTTATAGCTGCTAATGATACTATTCTCCTTTACAGGTGGAGAGCTATTAACGGGGAATCTTATCTTTTATAAAGTAAGATAAGATTTACATTATTGATGCTAATGGGGTCCTATTGTCAAGAATCTTATCTTTACAAAAGTAAAGTAAGATCTACATTATTGATACCACTTGACACTTATTTGTGGTCTATCTTTTGCTAAAAATCCGTGAGATATGCTTGAGCAATCCCGTGTGGGTCCTCCATATCTCCATTATCTCCTGCTGATGCTGTTGATGACGCTGTATCTAATAATTCAGTGATTTGATTTATTTCACTGCCATTTGCTTGGTCTAAATTTGCTAAGGCCTGTTGAAGTTTTCTTTTCAACGCTTCCTTTGATAATTTGTCTGTTGATCCGATCTTCGTTTGAACTTGCTGAACCTGTTTTTCTTTGTTCTTAGGGGTCCACCCCTTAATTTTTATAGTTTTAACAAGGTACCTGACCTTGCATAATACCTCTATATTGAATTCCCAACTAATAATATAGGACACTCTTTTAGCCATGAAGAATTTACATAACTGTATATGTTCTGGTATGCTGCTAGGTCTTCGTTTTCTTTCTGGTAATTGGTGTGTAACTGTTTGAAAGAAGGTGACAACACCCTTTCGTCTGCTCCAAATGTATTCCACCATTCATAAAACCATCTTGGGATGGGATCCGTTGATACCTTTTCACAGAACTTGACAAACCATGAATGGCTGCCAGGTCTTAAGTATATGAAGTTACACCACGCATTTTTGTAGTCGTAAAAAATTATAACCTGATATTTTAAAATTCACTGATAATGGAAATTGAATCGGCGTGTGTAGATGATCTACTGGCCAATCCGCAGGGCTTAAAATTCTTTTAATAGTAAACTTGGAGTACCTAATACTCCTTGGATCATTTTTATCTGCTAACTCATTTTCAATCTCTATTGAATTGGTTGCTATCAATATAGCTTCATAAAATTCTCTTGTTTTATAAGGGTTGTCTGTTTCCACATAATTTCTGTCTGTGTAACAAGACTTGATAATATCTGTAATTCGTTTTTCAACTAATTTTCTCTCAATCGCAATGATTGGTACCTGTTGACTGTTTATCCAATCGAATTTCTGTTGACTTGCTGTTGAAGAGCTTGCTTGTTCTTGTTTAATGGGAGGTTGAGGTTGTACTGCCTCAGAATAACTGTTTATGGTTCTTTTGGCATAACTGTTTAAGGATTGTTTTGAGGTTCCTGGGGTTGCTTCTCTCTTTACCGGTGTAGGAGGAGGTAATTGAGGAAACTCTGCTAAAGCCGTATATCTGTTTATATGTGAGTTCTGGTTATGATGTTGTTCAAGGAATTGCCTCGGAGGTTTTACTGGATATAATGGCCTCATGTCTTCTCTGTAAAAATTCTCTAGTTAAAAAATCTGGAAGACTATTGTCTTCTCCTTTAATAAATTCTATTTGAAAATCAAAGCTAGATAATAAAGCTTGCCATCTGGCAAATATTTGTTTTGAAACTAAATTCTTAACATCCTTTTGCAAAACATCTTTTGCTGCTTTACAATCAACTCTTAAAAGAAATTCTTTGTTTATCAAATCATCTTGAAATTTAGTTATACATAAAACTATTGATAAAATTTCTTTTTTAATAGTACTATAATTTTTTTGAGCTCCGTTCCATATTCCAGAGCAATATCGGACTAATTGTTCAGACTCTTTTGGAGAGAGACGCTGTTTAAGAATTCCTCCGAAACCTATTTCAGAGGCATCGGTTTCAACAATCATAAAGGCATCCGGATGTGGTATGCCCAGACAAGGAAGTCTTTGAACAATACTTTTGACTTTTTGGACTGTTTGTGTTTGTTCTTGGCTCCAAGGAACTGGGTTTTTCCTAAGACGCTGATAAAGGGGTTCACATATTTGTCTTGGTTTATACATGCCTTGAGACAAGTCATGTCCTAAAAATCTAATAGAGGTTTGAAATAATTTAATCTTTTTGGCACTCACTACCAGCCCATTTTTCTTAATAATATTAAGAAATATCTTTAAATGCTTAAAATGTTGATCTATATTTTCTGAAAATATTAATACATCATCAATATAAACTATTGAGAATGAACTATATGGATTAAATATATTATTCATTATATTTTGAAATTCTGATGGGGCATTCTTTAACCCAAAGGGCATAACATTCCATTCATATTGGTCAAAGGGCACATTAAATGCTGTTTTATACTTATCCCTTTCATCTATTTGGATTTGCCAAAATCCTGATTTCATATCAAATTTACTATATATTTTAGCCTTATACGTTCTTTTTAATAAATCTCTTTTATTTGGAATCGGATATCGTATCCATCTTAATACTTTGTTTAAAGGTTTATAATTTATAACTAATCTTGGAGCTCCTCTTTCTCGTTCAGTATTATTATTAACATAAAATGCGGAACAACTCCAAGGTGACTTAGAAGGACGAATTATTTTCTTTTCTAATAATTCATTAATTTCCTTTTTACAATATTCCATTAATTCTTGGTTCATTTGAATTGGTCTAGCCTTAGTGGGGATAGATCCTTCTTCAAATCCTTCTATATACAGTAATCGTACTATATGCTTTTTTCTTTCCCAAAAGGCATTAGGTAGATCTGAACAGACTTCAGATTCTATTTCTTTTTGGGTTTGTAGTATTTTATCTTGAATTAGTTTATCTTTAAACTGGTTTTCTATTTTAACAATTTTAATTTCATCTTTTATGTAATTTATTTGATTTTTTATCAATTGTATTTTATAGATACTTCTTTCTTTTAGAGTATCTATTTCTCTTTGCTTTGGACCATTTAGGAAATAAAATATTATTTCTTTACCAAGATTATTGGTAGTAATACCTGTTGTATTAACTGTAAAAGGAGATATCTGAGTTAAAAAGGGAGTTCCTAATATAACTTCCTCATTTAAATCCTTTATCAGAATAAAAGTATTTTTAAAGCATATGTTATCATTACATATATGTGCATTAGATAATTTATATTTTATTTTAAGTTTTTCTCCTGATGCAGAGAATAATTTTGCTGATGTTTTATCGCAATATTTTGTTGGAATTAATCCTTCTACTATACAATTTTGGTCAGCACCAGAGTCTAATAAAGCTACTGTCTAGATACTGTATTCACTATTTATGACTAATTTTATTGGTACATACCATTTTTGAGACTTAATTTTAGAGATAGCCAAGACTCCCAATTCGTCGTCTTGTGCTTCTACTTGTTTAGTATTTGAACTTTCTCCTATTATTGTAGAATTTAACTCCTTTTGAGTTTTTTGAATTAATTCTAGAGCAAGGTTTTCTTCCTCTATGTTATTAACTTTTTGTTTTAAAATATTAACTTCTTGTTTTAATGTTGTTAATTCTGCATAAAGATCTGATATAGATATTTTTTCTTCTTTTTTATCAAATTTTTGTAGAATTTTTTTCATACTAAAAGGATTGGATATGTTAGGTTTATTTGATTCTCTACTTAAGACTATTTCTTTTAATTTTAAAAGATATTCTCTTTTAATTTCTTCATCCTTTATTTGATCTATTAGATCAAAGAAGAATTCTTTATTTTCATTTGATATGACTTTTATTGAACCTGTCCCGCAGGTACATAATCCTCTAGGACAGTCACACTCTGACTCGTAAGTGTAACTATCACTAGACTCATATGCTATATTAATTTGTTCATCATCACTTATGCTTTCCGTGGATGAACTTTCTTTTTCACTATTATCATTTTCGTCTAGTATAGCATATATTTTATTCTTAATGTCTTCATCTAATTCTAAACTATTAATTTTGTTTTTCTTCTTTGTCTTGACTCTACAATCATTTGCCTTATGGCCTTTTTTTCCACAATTGTAGCATCTTTCTTTAAAAGAAGGTTGTTTACTTTGACTTGTATTCTTTGGAATTTTCTTCCTGTATCTTTTGGAATATTTTCCTTTATAATCACTATTGCTATTTTTGTCTTTTCTATTTTTCCTTTTGGATTTTTTTGTTGCCTCGGTAGACGGGGCAGTTATCTTAGCATAACCAAAATCACTACAGAAATTTCCTAATTCTTTCTTAGTGATTTTATAATCTCTTTTTAGCTGATTTTTTAATTTCATATCAGTACATAGTTCTAAAGCTGTTATGTTAATAAAGCTTATTATATCACCATAGGTTAAACCATCATAAGGTATTTCACCGTTAAATCTATCTTTTATTTTTTGTCTAACTTTATCTGCAAATAACTGTGGTAATCCACTTATAAATTTTTCTTTCCAATAACTATGATTACAATCTTCTCTAATCATTACTTTATTTAGGAATATGTCCTTATACCATTTAAAGTCATGTAATTTTGGACATGATAAATTAGATAATATTTCTAAACTTCTATCTTTAAATACTTTTGGTTCTCCAATAAAGTGTTTAATTATAGCATATAATAAAGTATTTATAGCATCTTCTCGTACTTGTTCTTCTATTGTTTGATTAGTACTATTACTTTCTTGTTTAACTACCTTTATGATTGTAGTAGCATTAAGGACAGTTTCTCTATCTCTATCTGACAGATAGTTGTCCCACCAGTTTTTTAACATTCCTGTAAATCCGTAAGAAAGCAGGGTTGCTGCTTGCTTATCTGTATTACCAGAGTAGATGTTACGTCCCTTCCAGAACTCTACGTGTCTTTGCTTGACTGGCTATGTTGATCCTCTTCGCCTTTCAAATACCTACAATTTACTGAACCGAACTGTTTTATATCTTTTGCCATAATTGCTCCTTGATTGTTTAGTGCTCATCCTTATCTTTTCGTGCCTATATAAAGAGCCTTCATCTGTAGCCCATTTTCATAAGCTCCTCACGTATGGATATTTTGTTTCTTCAAAAGTTGCTTTCTTTTGTAGGAAAACAAACTGACATTCATTCTCTCTAAATGTTCATTTTTTATACATGTTTTTTTCCTTCTTTGAAACATTACCATCTTCAAGAGTGGATGATGTGCAATAAACTAAAACTATAGAGTCGATTGTCGACTTCTTCCTTCGTTCTTTTATTCTTGTTGAAAAAGATGAAGTCCCCCATTTCATGAGACTTGAATGGAATCCTAACGACGTTCTTTGGAATATCTTCATCATGGAATGTGCATAATTACTGTGCACTTATTTTCTAACGCAACGGTTGTTGTGATATTTCTCTTATCAGACAGGACTGAGCTATTTGGTCCCCATGATTGTCATTAGGCTTCTCCTCCAGGTAGCCTCTACTCTCTAGCAAGTTATTGGACCTTCTGACGGTGAATGGCCCATGACCCAGTGCCCCATTTTTTTACTTTCTTGACAAAGGGATTCTGCCTTACACCATAAGTAGGTTATAGAGGCTTTAAACTCCATGTTTGCTTGTGGCTCGAGGTTGTCCTCTATTTCGGTCAGTTCGGGTTAATTTCTCAAGCGATGACTTTCTAGCCGTTGGCTCTGAGCTAATTTGAGAGGGAGTTCATCTCTCGTGTAGGTTCCAAGTCTCAACCTTCTCCTCTTCAATATACTCCCAATTGTTCTTGGAGATTCACTTCAAACTCTACTGGTTGGAGGGCATTCGTGCCTTTGGGTTTCTTCGAGTTCCTTCATCACAGTTGGAGCTCGTCTTAATTTTCACGCTTCTGAAGCCCTTTCTTTCAGGCGTTATGATGTAATCAACACATGTCTATGGTACGGGCGCTGGAAGTGATGAAAACTCCATGCCAAGGGAATGCTCAAATTTCTTGCCATCTAGATGGTGGTCTCGAGATAGAGCTTTTCCGATCGTGTGACGTCCAAAAGATTTTCATATAGAGTCTCCCGGAACCATGTAATAGATAGGAAAAGCTTATGTAAGCAAACTTGTATATGAAGTTTAATTGTATATTGTAGCACTCGTGTCTTTGATATTAATGAAAACGGATGTTAACTAATAATTGTTTCTTATACATATTTGATGTCTTTATGCTTTTCCTTGAATGCAATCAAGCAATATGGTGCGCCTAAACGGGCATTATATTAGTCTGTTGTAGACGTATGTGCGCTTGTTTTAAGGTGCACCGATGGATGGCGGCTTAAATGCGTCAGTAGTAGACATTTTTGAATAGGGCATGGTCCGCGCCCGTATGGGTCGACTTTAATATGTTGTAGATAACATGACATTTTTTTGCATCCATAGAGGACAGTTGTGCTTGTCCACTCGAGTGCTTAAGTCTCTCACGGCACTATGCAGCTGAGCGTCCCCATCCCACTTCGGTGCAAATGTTAAATTGACGATTTCAACGTAAGTAAATGCCTGGTGGCTTAGCTAGAATTGATCTAGTTTGAGCGAGTGTCTAACTTCAAAAAAAATGTGGCCGAGGCTAAGAGTATGTGGATCTAGACGATCGAATAAAACTGACTAAATATAAAATAGTAGTCTTATTAAATAACAAGGGCTTGAGGGCCAAATAAAAGTGTAATAAACTCTGATAATATTGTTCGGAGCTAGATACCCCTTTTCAGAAATAAATAAGAAAGAAAGTAAAATATCCTGATTATACGGGCTTCCTGGCCTATCAAGAATAATACTTTTTAATCTATGTGACTTTCTAGTTGTTTGGGATGGCTGTTCCTTCCATATCTTCGAGGGTGTACGCTCTTTTCCTGTGATCCCCCGAATTTTGTATGGCCCTTCTCAATTCAGGGCTAGCTTGCCTGCGTTCCTTGGTGCTCGGGGAAACCTTCAAAAGGACTAAATCCCCCACATTGAAGGAACGGATGTTAGTCTTTACGTTGTAATATTGCTCTCCTCGTTGATTTTGGGCCGCTAAGCGAACTACCGGTAGTTCCCGGTGCTTGTCATGACCGGCACAAACAAGACTCGTCTATCTCGACATGGATCATCACCTTTCCTCATGCGTCTGAGAAATGAGTTTCTCTTATGCTTGCTTTCTACGTAGTGCGATAGGCCCACAGAACTCTTGGTGATTCCTCCGGTCACTTACCAAATTGTAAGCGACTCTTCTTTAGGCAATTTACGCTTAGTCACAAGTTAATTTCTTTAGGCAATTTAAAATACAAGTTAATTTCATTTATTCTACCAATTTTTTCAGAACAAGCTTTCGATCAATTTAGTCATTTTACATTCACTTTACTTGAAATACTTTCCTGCACTTTCATTCCTTTTCAAGCAAGTGTTTCTTTTCCTTAAAATATTTACTCAATTCTTTTAAAGTCAAATTTAACATATTATCAACATATGATAATTATTCTTCTTAGATAGTTTTTTCATATTTATTTATTAAGTCTAGATTTTCTCGAGCGTTATTCTTTAATTATATCCATGAAACTCATCATACATACCTTAGTTTGTTACTTTAATGATGTCATTCTTTTGTATACCACCATATCTTTGTCAAAAATATAATCCAACGTGAAACCACTTTCTTAGTGGATCTGAAGAGTTCCTAATACTTTTTCTTTAGATAATTTGAACCCCTGCTCATAATCTCACATGTTTCGCACACCATAATCAGAGTCAGGTACACATACTTTATTTATTTAGATGTCTTGACAAGCCTTTAAATTGTTAGGTGGCGATTATGTTCTTTTACATAAAAAGAGTCCTTGAAGTTGTATAAATGCTTTACCTGGTGTAAGATAGGATGTAACACTGTCAAAGGCAAGAAGCTGAGAAAATTCACCGGAGAATTTGATGAATTGTAAAATTGTAGCTTGAGTCATACAGAAAAGCAAGGACGGATGTACAAGTCATCCCAAGAAAGATATTATGTCACAACATATTAGGGCGGGGTGGATAAAAAGGAGGCTCGTATCCGGTGTACTACCGAAACTTAAATATAAATTCTAAATTTTGTTAGATCAACTATATTGTATGAGGTGTAGTGCTGACTAGTCAAGCACACACATTCAAAAAATAGAAAAGGGCCAAAAATGCCCTTGAACTAACTTAATTAGATAAAAAATATCATCCGTTTTAAAGCGGTAGCAAAAATACCCCTAACATCAAATCATTCGTCCACAAATGACCTTCTACTTAACGAGAAGTCCATGAAAGCATAAAAAATATAAGAACAATGGAAGTATGATGACATGACTGTCACATAGACTCAACACATAAGCCTACCCATTTTTTCCCATTAAAATGTTGAGTAGGGTCTTCTTCCCCAACATTAGAAACCGTAAGTTCTTCTTTTTTAAAAATAATCATTTTAATGTGAAGAGAAATCCTTTAGTTCACAATGTGAAGAGATACTCCTTTAATTATTTCTTCAAAAATTAATTTGATGAACTAGAGCAATCCGACATTGTCAATTAAAAAATTTCTCTTCACACTAAAATGTGTTATTTTTAGAGAAGAAGTTAGGGTTTCTAATGTTGAGGAAGAAGACTATACTCAACATTTTAATAGGAAAAAATGGGCAGGCTTATGTGTCAAGTCTGTGTGACAGCCATGTCATCATACTTCCATTATTTTTGCTTGTTTTATGCTTTAATGGACTTTTGGTTAAATAGAAAAGCATTTGTGGCCGAATGGTTCGATGTCAGTGGTATTTTTAAAATAGAGGATATTATATTTTTAGTCTAATTCTGATAGTTCGAAGGTATTTTTGACTATTTTTCATTCAAAAAATAGCAAACCGAGAATGATTAGTGGTTGTGTATGTATACTAGGATGAATGAAATTATGTCAACATAATTAAAGTGTCTAAATAAAAAGAATTACCAATTTTAAGGGGATCTAGATGCATTTTGCCAAACTGAAAATAAAGTTTTCTCCAAAAAAAAAAAAAGAGAGAAGAAGTTAGAGGTTAGGAAAACATCAAAACAACAAAATTTCCCAAATCGTGCTTCAAAAACCTTGAAGCCAAAGTCTAACTTTGTTAACAATTAATCCTCAAATTACACCAAATCCATTGTAGACCAGTGGCCAATGTCGAGCAGAGGAAACTCTCCTTCAACTCCGGTAGGTAACTGCGATCGGCTGTACACGGCATTAACCGGGTGTCACCGGCGGTTCGCGGCAGGGAGGGAAAGGGAAATAGCTTGCCGCCATATAAACCGCTCATTGGCTGAGTGTATGGTGGCAGTGATATGTCCAGCTGAATCAGACGCCGTGCGCAGCCTCTGTTCAAGTGGCGGCACCGCCCTTAAACGCCAACAATGTCGGGAGGCTCAGCTGTCCCTTTCTATTTGTCTCGAATCACATCAGGACCCTTAGAAGTGGAATCACAATTCTTCTTTGTTTTTTGTTACAACTCAAAATTGTAATTTTCAATTTTTGGTGTATCTTAGACATAATAATTTGTCTTACCAAATTATCCAGTTGTGTAAAGTCAATTTTAACAAAAAGAATCTAACATTTGTAGAGCAACTTAATTCTACTTTTTAATAATGCAAAATATGTTACGGTTTGGTTCGAAGTTGTTTTTGGATTACGTTATGGACATTATTATATTGTTGAGACCAATAAATTTGAATTATTTATTGTAATACTTTGTGTTTGATTTGTTGTAATGAAAATGAAACACACTATTATCGAAGGCCAAACTTTGTTTAACCTTAAGTTAAGGAAAGCTGATGGAAGAGCTTTTCATAAATTTTAGTAAGAGTAATTTTGTAACTAAACTTTGTACAATATATTTTGGTAAGCTAGTCTTTTTTTTTTTTTTTGTTGGTTTAAATAGATAATGCATTTAACTTAAACACATTACAGGAGATGGATTGCCAGTAGGCATCCTATTACATAGATTAGTGCTTAGAGGCACTTGATAACAGCTAGGAATAACGGAACGTAAAGCTGAAGTTACACCAAAGGAGTAGCATGCTGCGTAGTCGCAGTTTTAGGATTACTATTACATAAACTACTAACATTAAAAACTTGCTTAGAGGAAATTCTAGGAAATTGTTGTCCTTCTTTGTCAGCTGCATAGGTGGTGTGAGCAAAAAACGGTGGTGATTCAAAATTTGCTGCTCGTCAGAAGGATCCATTGTCATACCAAAGTTTGTCATACCAAAGTTTGCTAAAGCATCTGCTAACTGATTTGTGATTGACCTGAGGATTACCCAGCTGCTGGAGGAGGAACCTGCAATCGCACAACATATTTGAATCAGTGGTATTATCCATTTGTTGAAGTAGGTAGACTAATTCGGCAGCATCTATGTCAATTTCTAAGGGAGTTAAATGATGAAGGAGAGCTAATTGAAATTCTGTAAGTAAGGCAAGCATTTCTATCTCAAAAGGTGAGCCTGTATTTGTTGAAGCTGTAAATCCCAGGATCCAATCGCCAGAGGAGTTCCTAAAAACACCACCTAGTCCTCTTTTAAGAGGGTGAGATGTGGTGACTACACCATCAGTGTTTAATATGAAGCTTCCAGGTTTTGGAGTGTGCCATTGAACCATGATTTCAGAATAAGGTCGTGTATAACATGAGTATTTTGTTAGAAAGAAAAATTCAGAGGCTTGAGTGATCATTGTACTAGGTGAAAGATAGGTATACTTTTTATCAAAAACATTTCTATTTCTAGTTGTCCAAATATACCATAAATAAAATGGGAAAAAAGTTGAAGTAGGTAAATGATTTGGTGTTCAATATTTTATTTTAAAAGATAGATGATGAATCCAGAAGCAAGGGTCAGGATTTGTCATAATAATATTGCCAGTAACATCAAGGAGATTTAATTTAGCCCAAAATTGTCTAGCATTATAGCAAAGGAAAAATATGTGATTAATAGTTTCAATAGTATGATGACAAAAATGACAATTAGGAGATGCTACAATGTTGATGTGAGATAGATAGGAAGCCGTAGGAAGACGCTTTAGACAACAAAGCCAAAGAAATGTTCTAATTTTGGGAGGGACTGGAGTTTTCCAAATCCAGTTTATAGGGTATAATAGGGTGTTATCAATTTGGTGTAAATGGTCATACATTGATTTGACTGAAAATTCTTCATTCGATAAGAGTCCCCATATAAGTTTGTCATCATTTCGAGTTCTATGCTGAGAAATATATCGATCCTTAATATGTAGGAGGATGTGATTGGGTAGAGTGAAAGATAGAGATGAGAGGTCCCAGGTAGAGTTAGTTATTAATTGAGATACAATGGCTGAGTTTTCTGTTGGAAGAAGAGGACCAGTTATAAGAGATCGGATGGAGACACCTGGTTTAATCCATGGGTCATGGAAGAAGTTTATATTTGAGCCAGATCCTAGACGCCATAATAAACCTTGCTTACAGGCATCCCATTCCTTTAAAACATTTTTTCTAAATAGTAGTGGATGAGCTAGATGGTGTAAACGAGATATGCTTTGAGATTAAGATTGAAGCCAAGTAGGAATATCTATTTGAATAGAGTCGCCAAGCTAGGCTTGCTAGAAGAGCACGATTTTTGTGATGAAGACATTGGATGCCTAGGCCTCCCTTATCTATTGGCTTGATAATTGATGACCATTTAATTAAATGGAACTTATGCTTTTGGTCAGTTGAACCCATAATTTTTTTTTTTGGCATCGTTCTAATTTGGAAATGATATTTTTAGGAAGATGAGTAAATTGCATAACATGATTGGGTATTGAGTTTAGAGTAGCACAAATAAGTGTTGTTCTGCCTGCCATAGTTAACATGTTAGACTTCCATCCTGCTAAACGATTTTTAAAATTGTCTATCAAAATTTGGTAAGCTAGTCATAACAATCATTTAACATCTTGTTTGGGTTTTCGCCCAAGACATACCTATTTAGGAGTCTGATTAATTCGAATTTGTAATTAAAAATTATATTTTTATAGTAACACTTTTGTATCGTCTCTTTATATCCATAATTTATATCCATAATCAAAGTGGAGTCTGAAAAATGTGAAATGTATGCGGACCTTATCATTAAGGTGGAGAGATTGCTTTCGGAAGACCCTCAACTTATATTTATTCATAATTCCAGTAACATTAGATTGTGAACCAATAAAAATGCCCCATTAATTATTTACAACATCCACAACTTTAAGTTGAAACTAATTTGAAATTCAATATTAGACCTTAATTTTCCAGTTTCGCACATTCAAAGGGGGCCTTAACAAGTTTCCCTCCTTTGCCTATTACTTGTCCACTACTCTCTATTTCCCATTACCCCAAAATGGCTTCATCTTCTACACCTCTCTACACACTCGACGACGACGATGTAAGCTCTATCTCTACTGTGTGTGTGTGTGTTTTTATTTCTCCATTTAACCCTCATTTTACTATCTTACAGGATTTTGATTGGGACGCAGCTGTTAAAGAAATCGACATAGCTTGTGAAGCAAAAGCAATTTCCAACAGAACCCTTTCTTCCAATTTTGCTTCTACTTCTAATTCAAATCACCAAAATAAGGAACCCAGCAAATACCCTTTTGTTTCTAATACTTCTAAACAATCCACACTTGATAAATTTATCCAAAATTCCACCAAGAATACTAGACTGGAACAGGATTATCCAAATGAGGTTCGAGAAAACAACGACAATGATTTTGAATCTTTCGGGCCTGGTTTTGTTAAGATTGATCCTGAGGCTGCAAAAACTTGGATTTATCCAGGTTCTTTTTTTGTCACTATACTTCCCAATTTATCTATTTTTACATATTCATGTTTTATACAGATCAAAAAGAGTAAGCATTTATGAAATATTTTACTTTATGTCGCAAATGAAACAATTTTGTCACAAATTAAAAAATTAGATACAAGTTGAATGTGCTTGTGTGGTATGTTGTAGCAGGCTGCACAATGAATTAATCGAGGTCTGCATATGTTTCGAACACCACCATTATCCAAAAGGGGGTGGGGGTAAACTGTATGTTATTGTTAATCTTTGCTCATATATTGTTATCCTTGTACCATAACATAGCAACTGTTGGAGGAGGTAAAAATCATTTCATATGGTGTTTTTTGAAAATAATTACTAGTACTAATTCTCTTTCTGAAGTTCTAGTGCTTTTCTTTTTCTCTATAGTACTTTCTTTTAAAATTTTAAGCATACTATCTTAGTGCACTAACATGATATTTAACGAAATGAACAATCTTGAATAGTTAGGCTGGTTGAATGGAACTTATAAGCTATATGATGTAACCCTTACTATTTTTTTTTGATAAAGCATTGTAGTAGTTTCTGGGAATGAAGATTCATGTTCATCTTCCTTGCAGTCAATTTCGATCGTCGTGATTATCAATTTTCTATCATCCGGACTGCTCTTTTTACCAATACCTTAGTGGCATTGCCCACAGGACTTGGGAAGACGTTTATTGCTGCTATTGTAATGTATAATTATTTCAGGTGGTTCCCAGAAGGTAATTCAATGCTACATTTAACTTATTTCTTATTCTTTCAAACTTGATACTTACATTGTCAAGTGTCTTCTTGCAACTCATTGCTATTCCGCCTCCATATTGGCGGCACGGCCACACGCATTTGTGTTGCATTTGTCGTGACATGGGCTCATGACATGGGAAATGCCACCATGACATGGGAATACAACATGAATACATATATCTATGTGTCTTCTTATTAGCAAGTGTACAAGTTCCTCTATATGTTATCTGCAAGTATACGTATGTCCATATTTCTTTTTATTGGCTATTTTATATTGTACACTATTAAGTCCTAGTTCACAAGTGTGACTCGAGTAATTCTATAGCAGATTTAGGTCTATAGCTCACGGGTTCGAGCCGTGGAAACAACCACCGATGCTTGCATCAAGGTAGGTCGCGTACATCACACCCCTTGAGGTGCGGCTCTTCCCGGATCCTATGTAAACGCGGGATGCTTTGTGCACCGGGCTGCCCTTTTTTATTTAGGTCTCCATCCTTTTTCTTCCCTTTTTACTTTTTTCTCTGATGACATCTTTTAGATTTTCTACTATCATGCACCGTATATAACAAAAGACAAAAAGATTTGTTTTGAAGAATGTGTCAAGACTTAACATGCAAAAATCCCCACTGGTACCTAATTTCCACTGCTATATGCTGCAAAAGAGCAAGTTATTAAACTCGTGATTTATGAACCGTTGCCTTGGATATTTTTGATTCATAGACTTTAATCATTAAGCTCTTTCCATTTGCCAATGTTCATTTTGATAAATGCACCCTTGTCAGCAGCTATTTCTACTTGTTATGTTTTGCTTTGACTTCTAAACGTATTGCCTGGAGTTCTTGAATTTTGAGTGCACATCTTATGCTAATAACTGTGAAGCATTATGCAACAACCATGTTTGTCCAGATGCTTCATTTTATGCATTTTCAATTTTGTAAACTAAGGATATTTTGTTGTGAGTTCTTAAGATGTCTGAATCCTGATGAGCCCTTCAATTACTGATGACTGTTCTGGTTATATATGTATTAGTTGCGAATTTATATTTTAAATCCTTGGATTAATTGTTCTGGTTGGTGTCCCAATGGCAGGAAAAATTGTTTTTGCAGCTCCTTCACGCCCACTTGTTTTGCAGCAAGTGGAAGCACTGCATAAGTTTGTAGATATTCCACAAGTGAGGAGCTCAGTTTTTTTTTTTTCATTTATGTTTTCCCTATTCGGTGTCCTATACGAGCAATTGTACTGGTATTCACTATTTGAGACAATTGCTACCAAACTGATTGCAGGAGTGCACAATTGACCTGACAGGCCAAACAAATCCTGAGAGAAGAAAGAGCTTGTGGAAAGAGAGACGAGTTTTCTTTGTTACTCCACAAGTGCTGGAGAAGGATATACAGTCTGGTGGCATTCTGTTCTCAATTTTGAAGATAATTCTAGTGTTATATAGTTTTCAAGTTTCGAAGAAAGCCAAGATTTACTCTTATACATGATTGTTTGCTTTCATGAAAGGAAATTGAACTTAACTTCTGGTGTGCTTTCTGTATGCCTTGATGTCAATGTGCACGTTAAAGGAGTGTCACTTACATTTGTATGATTGGATCTTTTGGGGTCAACAACACCATACTCACTCTTACCAGATGTGTTGAAAGCATTTCTAAAGTTGAATTTATATATTTATGTAGTTTTTGACGTACTTTTGGAGTTATCTTCACTTATTGACTCTACACTATTATTTTAAACATTCTAGGTAAGAATTATATTTAGGTTAATTGCTCGGCCCCAAATAGATTTTTTCTGCTTAAATACTACTTAGAACCTAAATATGGTCTAGAACCACAAAAATCATAGGAGTCCTCATATATGAATTGTATTAATTTGAGGAAATACTTACTGACTAGACGTTTAATGCACATCGAATGTATCTCCTTTTGATTGAGATAACTATAAACACAATATCTTCGTGATTCTGCCGTCTTAGACCATACTGAATGCTTATGAAGGTATATTCGTAAACACATTACAGGAAGATGCTTCATGAGACATCTAGTTTGCTTGGTAATTGACGAGGCTCATCGCGCAAGTGGAAATTACTCTTATTGTGTTGTACTTCGTGAGGTTTGTCATATAGTTCTCTTTTTATGTACTAGCTTTCAGATATGATTCTTAATATGTCTGTCAAGTTCCTTGCTTCCTGGTTTTGATGAAAGTGGATCTTCTAGAACATTGCTTCATACCCATATCAGTGCGACACTATTCTATAACTTTATGAGTTGCTTTGTGTTGTGACTTTCACCTGGTACCTGTTATAATTGTTTTCTCCTTTCAGTTGAAAATCAGTATTTCTGGAAAAAAAATTTACACCTCGGAAATATGCTTAATTCCCAGACCTCACTTGTGGGATCTCACTGGGTATTATGTTGTTTGTAACTCGGAAATATGCCTAATACTTATAAAAACCCTCAGAAATATGCCTAACATTACCATTAAAAAAAATGCTTAACATTCTTTTTTCGTCAACGATAGTCGATTACTATTTATAGTTGTTCCATGAGATACCTATTCTTCGCGGAGGTGAAAAAGAGAAAGGCGAGAACCCTCTCCCTTTCTTAATAAATCACCCTTTCACCACATGCAAGATTTTATAATCTGGACAGCTCATCAACAATTTGGTATTCTACCCTTTGCAATTAATTTTACAACGATATGGAGCTGCGTGGATATCTGAAAGAGCAATTCAGGAAACATAAAGTTTTCCATGCAACTTTCTTATAAGTACAGTAGCTTTAGTCATGTAATTACAGCACCTAGAAGGTACTGTCTGAACGCAAGCACATCATGGACCTGATTCCTCCGGTGTAGATTGAATCAAGGCACTATTGATTGTATATCATTTGCAAAAGACAATTTGCACCAAGATTTTAACTATAGGATAATCACCCATGTAATGAGAGTACAGCAAATCAAGAAGCAAGGCTATAGATATCCAAGAATATGAGACCAAAAAAGCGATCATGCTTCCAAAATGTAAAACTAATTTTCAATAACACTAGAAATCAAACTGAAGTACTGTGACAGTGGCTCTTCTTTCTCAAATCTGTCATTGTGATAACTGACATAAAGGGATCAAGAGAACGGCGTTGTTGCTTCTATTTGCTCTATGTAGAATTAAAAACCCATTGTGAGTTTAATGCCAGCTTTTTATACCTAATTCAGGATTCCACTACAGATTCTTGTTTTGCTTTTCCTTGCTAAAGTCAAATCTTTGGCCCACTTCTGCCAATGATCATTAAATTTGGCCCATTACCAACAGGGAAGGCTTCTATGAGTTCCAAAGCTCAAATGCTTATTTCATTTTTTAAAAGCTCCATTATGATGTACATTCTAATACAGTGCTCAAATATAAGAACATTTAGAGGTAGTCTTAGATTATCATGTCATTTTTTGTTTAGCTCTCTACGAATAAGGTAAGAATCGCCACCTCGATTCCTTAATTTGTGTATAAGGGGTTGGTGAAAAACCTAACTTTTTTTAAAAATATTTTGTAGTTGATGGCAGCTCATGTGCAACTCAGGATATTAGCATTAACTGCAACACCTGGTTGTAAGTAACTATTAATCTGCTGGACTTCGTTGGGATTTAAATCAGTTCCGTGTCTTATATCACCCTTCTTTCTGGGATCTTTCATATTGTCAGCTAAAAGGCAGGCAGTTCAGAGAGTTATCAATAACTTGCAAATATCAACACTTGAATATCGAAATGAAACTGATCCAGATGTGCTCCCATATGTGCATGCTCGAAAGATTGAACCGATAACGGTACGAATATATCTCCTCCGGCACTCTGTGGAAGCTTTTTCATCGTTGGTTATCTTCAAAAGTTGCCCACACTTTCAGGTTCCCATGGGCCAAGAGGCAGTTGAAGTTGGTGAACTCTTCTGGGAAGTAATCCGTCCGTTAATTGCTCGGCTTAATTCATATGGAGTATTACTGAATAGAGACTACCGGACGGTATGGCTACTATTACTTAAATATTCTTTTGATGTTTTGTCTTAATTATGGTATAGTTATTTGCAACATTTTTTTGGGGGGGGGGGGGTTGCTCTTTTGACTGGTCAGTCAACCAAGTTCAAGTATGGGATGGTTGTTCAATGAAGTCATTATCCTCTTTCTACACTTTCCTTCTTATTTTTGTCAGTGTTATCAAAGGCGCGCTTAAGCCCTGAAGCGAGGCGCTCAAACATGTTGAGCGCTTCATGGGCGCTCCAGTGACTTCATCAAGACTCTAAGGCATACTTCTCCTTGCCAATGAACGTAGTCATGAAGAGTCACACTAAAACAATTGATACTTCACTTTATCTTATTTTTTTTCCAAGTTATTTGTCTGTATATTTGTTATACATGCTTATAATTATTAGTCTTTGGGTGCAAGTATATTTTCTTCGGTTGCGCGTTTCTTCACTAAAGCTCATGCTTTTTTTGCGCTTTGTGCTTAAAGCCCAAGACAGACCTTAGCGCTCTTTTGCGCTTTTCGCTTTTAATAGCACTATTTTTGTTCTGGTTATGTTTTTCTTTCACATTTGCAAATTCTCAATAGATTATATAGATACAGTCTATTGTTAAATGGATGCTAATGCAACCATGTGGCTCCTATCCTGACTGGAAAAATTGTTTGAATCTGAGGCTTACATGTTATCGTTTTGATTGCATTATTTAACGAAGAGTAGCTTGCGAGCACGTGCAAAAGTAAAATGTCTAATTTTTTATTGATAAGTAGGTAAATTATATTAATAGAGAACTGGGGCAGTACCATAAACATACAATCCTCCAAGAAGTTACAGCCCCATAAAATCTAACAGCTCATTCAACTGGGATTTCCTATTGTCAAAGCACCTCATTATTCCTTTCTAACCATAACGTTCCCATAACACAAACTGGTATAGTCATCCAAATGGCTTTACATCTTCTGTCCAGTGCCTGGTTCTGCCACTCCTCTTATGGACTCCTAACTGTCGTTGGCATGAACCAAGTAGTTCACAAATGCATAAGTAAAAGTCCAATATTTTGCACTGAATGAGAAGATGGTTTGTAGGCTCCTCTTTTTCACAGGAATAGCATCTGCTGCACAACTTGAAACCTTTTCTTTGCAAACTCTTTTGTGCGAGGCAAGCATCCATGGAGACAATCCATCCAAAACAAGCCACTTTGGATGGGGGTTTAATTTGTTAAAAATTAGAAGCTAAAATTTTAAGTGGTGCCTTTGATTTAATGTCATTGGTAATAAGCATCCATGGAGACAATCCATCCAACAAGCCACTTTGGGTGTGGCTTTAATTTGTTAAAAATTAGAAGCTAAAATTTTAAGTGGTATCTTTGATTTAATGTCATTGGTAATGTATAATTTCTGGAAAATTTGTATTCTAAATTTCTATTTGAGAAATCCTGATATTTCCTGTTCTTAATGCCTTCTAATTACTAAATTTGAATGATATGGACATATAAGCTCTAGTACTGTATTGTACTAATATGATTCTAAGGGTTTCTACAGTGAAGTACACATAACGACCATTTTATACGCTTTAAGCAAACTCACATTCACACGAAGTCGCTGAGAATACATTGGAAGAGCAGGGGTTAAAATTATGGTAGTCCAATGAACTGTTGATTAGTTAGTTACCACGTTTTCCAATTTCTGAAGATTGTACAGTCTTATATTTTTCCCGGGGATTGACAAATCATGGTAACCATGTTCATCTGTACAATGGACTGGTTTCTTCATCCATTTAAGATATTTCATGTTACTGTTGCCATATAGGCCCTGCTTGTGGGATAACACTGGGTATGTTGTTGTTGCCACTAGTACTTAAATTGGATAGCACAACCCATCTTCTATATGTATATACGTGTTCTGTTTTTTTTGACAAGTCTATATGTATACTTGCTTTTCTTACGGTTTGTTTGTCTTGTCCAATTTACAGTTAAGCCCGCACCAGATACTTGAGTCACGGTCAAAATTTCGTGAAGCTCCACCTCAAAATTTGCCTCCAGTGAAGTTTCAAGATATTGATGGATTACATGGAGTTCTGATAACACTTTACCATATAGTAAAACTGCTCTCAAGCCATGGGATAAAATCTGCATTTGAGATGTTTGAAGAAAAGCTGCAAAGCAACACGTGAGTTATGCTTAAGCAGTGATATCCCTCCTAATATTGCACCAATTCATATCTTGTATAATCTGACGTCAAATTGCCAGCGACAACTGCTCTAAAGATACTATCACACATATTGTGCAGTTAATTGTAGCTTATTTGTGCAACTTCTACTGTTTAATGAAAACTTCTGTCCGTACTCTAAACATGCACATGTTGTTTACAGGTTACGACTAGTGAGCAGAAATGAAATTCTTTTGAAAGCAAAGCGTTTAATGCAGCAAGTTGTATCTCATGGTGCTCCTAGTCCCAAGTTATCAAAAACGCTGGAAATACTGATTGCTCATTTCAGTATGTTACAATCACAATATTCTTTTTTTCTAAGTATTTGTTCATTTTAATTGTTCAATGAGCACCCTGTTTGTGTTTCTGTGGATGCAAAATGGATCTGAAGCATGTTTTTATGCTTTTCGATTCAGATTTAGGCATCATTTTTATAAGCGAAATTTGATTGTTTGTCAATAGGTTTGAGGGTTTGGGTATGTCATTTGCTTTTTTATTTTGAAAATTCATTGAGGATTCTGCTTGTTGTAAGTTGTAAATTTCTCCATGTCATAGTAATCTTAATAGAGACAAACATAGTGGCACATAATTAACAATTATCCTTAGAGTTCAATAATGGAAAATTATGACTTTGTTTCTCCGTTTTAACTGAAGCTTGTGTTACTTCGGCATATTTTCAAGCTTAACTTTATCATTAGTCCTTGGGAATTCTAAGTGCGATGATACATTCTTCCTCCATTCTCTCCTTCTAACATCCAAACATTAAACTATTTTCTTTTCTTACATTTTGGGCGGTCCGTAAAATTCTTGAACCATGTCGACAGAATATAGATGTTTTCTTAACGTTGTTCCCTGTGCGGGAGCCTTTAGGCTGCAAAAAAGAAAGAAAAAAAACCACAAATTTAGGCCGTAGATATTTTCCTTTGGTAATAACTCTTTGCTCAACATTGATTTTCATGTTAAAAGTCGAATTTTGAATGCCTTTTGCACGTACTTTAATGGATTATCAGCTTCTCGGCGCTGTGTGTACTCATTCTCAGGGTACTTTTACCCTGTAGAATATGACACTCCAAAGTCACGTTGATAAGTAGAAAGAGGCGAATGTGAAGCATTATTGTATGCTATATGTGGATTTGAAGTTCATTTGTAGCTTATGGTGCAAACTAGAGACTAGTCAAATATTGGCTAGTGATTTATATTTCGAATACTATGAATTAGTATCTCACTCAAGCTTTTGACTAGCAATTAATATTTGGAATAATATGAATTGGTATCTCACTCAACCTTTCCTGAATGGTGCACTAAACTGCAAGAGATGTCATTTCTCGTTCAAATTGTTAATTGACAAAGATTGGCTCTTCTTCTATGCTACGGAAACTCGGATTCCTGTATATCAGATACTAAGTTATTAGTGGTGATGATTGAAGGTGTTAGAAGAGGAAGAGGTAGGCGTAAAATCGCTTGAAAAGGAGTTATCTCAGAATCCAGAATAACAATGGAAAGTTGAATATCTGTGTAGGCCAGTTAGAAAACTAGTGCTTACTCGAACACGCTTAGTATATTAGAGATATAGCCACTAGAGCATATTAGCAAAACCCTGGTGTTAGATAAACCTTAAATACAGAGTATCAAAACATTATTTACCCGAGCGAAGCATATATGACATTGAGGATTCATACAACACCCGAACTAGCTTAAGATTGAGGCATACTTGTCGTTATTGTACCCTAGATTTCTCATTGTAGGGACTCGGCCACTTCCCTGTAGAGATGAGGTTGCACCAGAGATCAACTCTTAGTATGTTTTTATTTGCCTCGGTGATGGACGAACTGACAAGACATATTCAAGAGGAGGTGCCATGATGTATGTTGTTTGTGGATGACATAGTGCTGATAGACGAGACACATAACAGAGTTAACGATAGGCTAGAGGTTTGGAGGAGACTCTGGAGTCTAAGGTTTTAGGTTGAGCAGAACTAAGACAGAGTACATGGAATCCAAGTTCAATGAAGCATCGCACGAGTCGGGTAGGGAAGTGAGGATTGGTACAAAGTTATTCCCAAGAGAGAAAGCTTTAAGTATCCTGGATCTATAATTTTATAAATGGAGAGATCAACGATGATATCACTCATCGTATTGGCGAGGTGGATGAAATGAAGGCTCACATCCAGTGTTCTATGCGATAAGAATGTGCCATTGAAACTTAAAGTTAATTTCTATAGAGTGGTCGTTAGATAAACTATGTTGTATCGGGGGAGTATTGGCCAATCTAGAACACACATTTAAAAGATGAACGTAGCAGAGATGAGAATGCGTAGATGGATGTGTTGGCAAACTAGGATGGATAATATTAGGAACGAGATCATATGAGACAAGGTGAGAGTAGCCTAAGTGGTGGACAAGATGCGAGAACCAAGATTGATAGGTTCTGACATGTGCAGAGGAGCATAGATGCCCACTGAGAAGGTCGGAGGGTTTGGTAATGCTGGGTATAAGTGCCCATTGAGGAGGTGAGAGGGTTGGTAGTGCTGGGTTTAGGTAGAAGTAGAGGTAGTCTGAAGAACAATTGGAGTGAGGCAATTAGACAGGACATGACTCACCTTCAGATCACCGACGAGGCGAGGACATGACTCTAGATAGAAAAACGTGGAGGTCGAGGATTAGGGTAGAAGATAGTCGACAGATTTCTGTCATATTAGAATTAGCATTTTTCTTATATATACTATTATATCTTATTTTTCGTGTTTATTGCTACTGTTGTTTCTTTTAATCTGGGTATATTTGATTTATTATGCCAATATTTTCTATATCTTGGTATTCTCATATTTTTTTTTTCCAAAACCTATTTTTAAAAATATTTTTCTTTAGCTGAGGGTCTATCGCGAACAAGCTCTCTACCTACTCAATGTAGGGGTAAAGTCTCCGTACACTTCACTTTCCCCATACCACACTTATGGTATATCATTGGGTATGTTGTTGTAGTGCGTCTGTTTTTTTATTTTCTTTAATATTTCTCCATCTATTGCAGAAATGAATGATCCAAAAAATTCAAGGGTTATCATTTTCTCAAATTATAGACAAAGTGTCAGGTGAAGCTTGAATTAGTCCTTTACAGTGGCATTCTCACACTTTAATTTGTTTATTTCTGTTGGATTCTTTTTTACTTTTAAATTCTGAATGCCTGGTTTTGGCTGCAGTGACATATTGCTTGCTCTGAGGAGTCTAATGGAGTTCGTTAAAGCTACCGAGTTCATAGGCCAAAGCTCAGGTATCTGTACCCTTTACATTTCGGTGGAACAACTTCCTAACGGTTTAGTACTTCAATGAGTTTCTTTGTCAGATTGTTCTTTTGCGATACATTATGAGGCTAACCCCTAATTTCTCATTATGGGGTAGCTCAGTGTACAAAGCATCCTGTGTTCACGCATGGTCCGAGGAAGGGCTGCACCCCAGGGGTATAATGTACGCAGTCTTATCCTGATGCAAACATCAATGGTCGTTTCAACGGCTCGAATTCGTGACATATAGGTCACATGGAGACAACTTTGCTAGTTGCTCCAAGGTTCCCCGTTATCATTTGCTCAAAGACTCCCCCAATTTCTCATTACGTAGTAGTTTATTATCATTACTCAGATTGCTGGAATACAAGGTTTTGGCGTTTTGCAAAGCAATGGCTGCTTTGCATTGCCATTTTTTTTGTGAGACAGAAGCTACCCCATGTTAGAACCACAACTTTTGCTGGGGGTGTGAGCTTTGGTGCAAGCCCTAAGCTAATTAGTTTAAGCTATAGAATTCCAGAATTTGAGCCCTTTCTGAGCTTGATGAAACAGCTATGTAGTACTAACAAATAACAACTATTTCTGATCCCCTTGCCCCTAAAGCAGACAAGTAAAAGAATAAAGTCATACACTGCAGAAATGCATAAAGTAGAAAATTCCGCGATTATTAAGTTAGCAAAACGTTAGTACTGTGCTTTAATCTTTATGACACAGTCTGTAGGCCTCAGTTGTAAAGACTCACTTGAGGCGTGCTAAGTCCTGAATCTCAGGTAGGGTGCTTTAGTGCAGGCACTGAGGTCCTCCTCCTGCATCTCTTCAGTTATAGCTCTTTGCCTTTTTCTCCGTATCGCAGGTTGTCCTAATTATTGTACCATGTCAAAAACTGAAATTTGCCTCCAGACATCTCTTTCCAAGGATCTGCAGTTCTCATAGCTCTATTTATGATCTTCCTTTGCAGGCAAAGCATCAAAAGGCCAATCACAAAAAAATCAACAGGCTGTTTTGGAGGTAGTTCTTTTTCTCTCCTTATATTGTCATTTGACAATGACAATCGACCTTGCTTGAGTTGAATTTTCCATGTAGAAATTTCGGACTGGCGAATACAATGTCATTGTTGCAACATCAATTGGTGAAGAAGGCCTAGATATCATGGAAGTAGATCTTGTCATATGCTTTGATGCTAATATATCACCTCTGAGAATGATTCAGCGAATGGGCAGAACAGGAAGGAAAAATGAAGGACGAGTTGATATCCTTTATCATCTAGATTAGGCTTTTGCTTTTCTTTTTCTTTTGCAAAATTGCTTTCTCAAGTACAATTTTTATCTGCACTTGCAATAGTCAGTTTCTGGGTACCAATTTGTGTGTTTATTTCAATAGTTTTCCTTAATGAAGTTCTACTAGTTTTAGCTTACGAAGGAAGAGAGTTAAAAGGTTACTTGCAAAAGCAAACAAGCGGCAAGGCGATTATCAAAGACATGAGAAATGGGGGGACAAGACACTTTTCTTTTCATTCCAGTCCAAGGATGGTATGTCATACCAACACATTTTCCCGTCAGCTTCAAGAAAACTATTACCTTCTTAAGTCTGTATATTTGTCTATTGTAGATTCCACATACTTTTAAACCAGAAGTCCAGTTCCTCAAGCTTTCAATCCCACAGTTTGTTCCTCGTGGAAAGAACACAAAAGATGTTATCCCTATCCAAGTGCCTGCATTCCAGAACAAATTAAGTGATGAAGAAGTTAAGTTGCTTGTGAAATATTTCAAGTTCGGTGATCACGAGACTCAGACATGGAGGCCATCACTCATTGCCTTCCGGCATGACCAGGCATTTCCTTCCAAAGTGCACAAAGTGGCGCATTCATTTAGAACGGGAATGCTAATAGATGCCATGCAACATTTGCAAGAAATGCCTTTTTCCCGAGATACCAAAGTTTCTATGGATGAGGTTCTTGCAGTGCTATATGCTTAACTTTCTTATCTGTCGAATTAGCTGGAAATTGAATCACTTCTCTTTGATGGCTCAGGATGAAATTTCTGAAAGTTTGTCTATGAAAGTTCAAGCTACCGAACAATGTGAAAGAAGTCTGAAAGGTAACTTGTATAATCGCTCTATTGCTTCATCCCCAAAACTATTCAGCATTTTGAACATTTTATTGATTGAATATTTGTAAAGCTATTTACTTCCTTAACATACTGACTCTACATTATCTCTGAGTCTGGTGGAGATTTCTTTTCATTAAATGGAACCTGTATTCATGTTCAATGATTAAACCAGTACAAAAAGTTCTGAGATATGTTAATTCGCCTTTTATATAAGTCTATGACATATTTTCAACAATATATGCCAATTTTACATGATTCAGCAGATATATATCCAGGCAATTTCAATGTAACAATGGTTTGTTTCTTAATATCCATTATAATTTGATGTAGTTATGTGATAAAGAAAGATTCATTCTAGCGAAGCTCCTCCCCTACCCCACCCAATGAAGGCCCGATTTTATGGTGCCAGTATAGACCAGAATTCTGCTGTGGTCCACTTTTTGATCTGTGAAGCTCCCCCGTAGACACAAGATCTCACTGATCACAATTTAAAAATATTCCAGTTAACACGGGATAATTTCAGTCTAGGAAATCTCAACCTCGTAGGAATCATTTCAACCTATTATACGCGTTTGTCATTTTATCTATGAATTGATGTTAGCTTTCAATAATATTTCAACCTTGAGGGAGGGAGGGAGGGAGGGAGGGAGGGGGTATTTCAAGTGTAGCGGCAAATCTGGTTTCAATCCTCTAATAGACTGGCTCCCTCTGTGTGTGTGTGTGTGAGAGAGAGAAAGGTACCAATGTATTCATATCAGCACAAAGCCTTTGCTGAGAGCCAATTTGCAGTTCCAAAAGCAAACGTATGTCCTTGTTTTAAAAACTTACAAGGACTCTCTAATAGCTCAAGTAATGATTCAGCTTCATGAACAAAATTTTCTTTACACCAGAAATGAAATAACATACTAGTATAATTTATCTTGATTTTATGTATCGAGCTTTCCTTCCAAATTGTCCACCATATGCATGCTGTGATTGCTTTCCGCCATTTCTTCTGCCTTACATTGCCACCTACATTGTTCTAGCACCTTAAAAGATTACCTGCAGACTTAGGCATCACCCATTTGCTTCCCACTAAAGTGAGAAAAATTTATTACAACTGATCAGTAATTCTGCAGTGGAGGAAGAAGGTGGCTGTTGTTTTCTGTATTTTCCTGACACAGAAAGCACCATTTTCTCAACTGAAAGCCCCTTCTTGGAATATTCTCCTGTTGTAAACAAGCTTGTCTCGAAACCAACAGGTAAAGCAAGCCACTATGAATGGGATTTTGACTTCCCGAATATACTTACGAGTCCAACTTTAGCCTTGGTGTCCAGCCTGAGAGAAAGAGCAGTAAGAATCTTTGACAGTGAACACTTTCCTACTGTTTCCATTCCATATTACAGAGTCTTCACTATTGCTAGTGCCCTGGAAAGGTTCTATTGTCCTAAAACATTCAGTAGCTTCGTCTATCTCCCAATCATTTAATAATCTTCTAATAGTTAGATTCGACCCTTATTTGCCCCATATGGCCTCCACTGCTGCAGATGTTACAAGAAACCAACAAAACAATTCTGCAGACAAGTTTTAAGTGGACTGGCTCTTATTTTGTTCCTCGATTATTTTAGAATCTGGTTCACCTGCTGTAATGCTCTTTAACACATGAAAGATTGCTATCAACTAGCTGGCTATGCTTCATTTCCATGCATAGTCCACATGTGACCTGTGTTAAGGCATTATCCGAACAGCTGCAGCTACTGTTTGTATGTTTTTATGAACAAGCTCAGGTTTCATTATTTTGTGGTCCAATAGAGGCAAGAGCCAAATAAAGCCGAAACTTGCACATATGTCCCCTTTATCCTGCTTTTTTCAAATTTAAGATCGTTGTTTATTTTATTTTTTTTGGATTTCTTCTACATCAAACAAAAGAAATTAGAAGGGAAATAAGAATAGTTCAGAAAAAGAAATTGAATGTATTTCATACTTGTATCTAACTTTTTCAGATTCATACAGGCTGTTCTACTGAAGAAGGTCGTAAAACAAAACAAAAGAATGACTCCATACCCGTAGTAATGTCAAGTTATAAAGAAACGCTTCTACAGGACATACTTCGAGGGGAAAACTCTCATGTCTTCCTCTTTGGCTCGGAATTTGTTAGTGTTGATGATAAAGGGAGTGTTATAGTCTCGTCTGTTACCCAACTATCCCTAAAAGAAACTTCGGTTTCTCAATATAGAAGCACCAGATTGTTTGAACAGTTCAACCTGCCAGAAAAAGATACTCTTCTTGGCAAGGTGTCAGGGCATGAGCTGGAGGAACAGACTCAGACAGGTACTGCAGAAAAAGTTAATTTGGAAGCATCAAGAGTCTGCGAGTCTAATGCGCAGCAACAGAAGATATCTGATCTATGTGAGAATAATTTTGGAAGTTCAGATGACAATGCAAAACCGGAAGGTAAGAGCATTGATGAGGGTCAGGAAGTTCAAATTTGTGGGACACCAATAGTAGCTGATGAGCCAGACAAAAGTTTTGGAGATATGGAGCTTAGTCCACGTCTAACCAACTTTATCAAAAGCGGTGTTGTCCCAGAATCTCCTATAGCTGACGGTTTGTTTGTTTTTCTTAAACAAAGCCTGTTATGGAACTATGCCCTTATTGTTTGCAGTATTATTCTTTTTACCTAATGGTTTATTTTTCTTTTGCAGGGGCGTTTAAGGATAAAGGTGTACAGGTCATGGTTATAGACCTTGTCTCAACAACAAAAGAATCTTCAGAACAGGATGAAAAGACAGTAGGTGTCAGTAGCAACTGTGGAAAATATAATGAAATATCAACTCCTATACAAAATATTGACAGCAATGAACTCAGAACTTGCAAGTATACAACTGTTGAAGATAATCAAACTCCTACGGCGGAATTATCAAACATGAGCTGTAGCAAGGACTGGCAACTGGGCTCTACAGAGAAATCAGAGAGCATTGGGAAACGGAAGTTTAGAAGATTGCTCAAACACGGTGATCTTCCTAGAAGAAAACCACCAGACAAGCTAAATACTGATACTTCCCGAAAAGGGTCAGCTCCTTGTGGCACTGCCAGTCATACTGGTTTCAAGCGTGGAAGAGCTATAGGTAACTTTAATGCTTTACTTTTCTAGCGAAAATGATGGCATGCTTGCTGCTAATACTTCCCGCCTTCCGATGCTAGATTGTTTTGATTTGGCTATTCATTTCCCTACAACTTTTTTAAAGGGTTTTCTATTCTATGTCATTTGCGAAGTATGTTATCTTTGATAAAATATTGGAGGTTGATGAATCTGCTACTGCCATCAGGTGAGAAATGGCAGCCAAACAATGTGACAGACTTCGTTGAAGAGGAAGCCGAGTAAGTTCATTCTTAAAGAACTGGAAATCTCTTGTTCCCATTAATTGGTGCTAGAGCCCGTTTGGGTAAGCTTAAAAGTGGCTTAAAAACACATATGTACGTATAAGTCCATTAATGGGTGTTTGGTAACTCAATAAGCCAAAAGTGAGAAGTTAGAAAATCCTAACTTCTCAAAAGTGGCTTATGAGCATCTTTTGGTCTATAAGCTACTTATAACACCCAAACGGGCTCATAGTTAGCTCACTTCAAAAGTTAGATGGATTGCATAGTCAATATGCTGACATTGCTAGTGGAGTAGTGATAGTACTCAGCTATGCTATAATCTGGTACTAAAAGGTGTATTGTCTTCATTTGATTTCACCGGGGAGCGCTGAAACTTATTTGACTTCCTTATTCTTTCAATAGAAGACTCTTCATAAGAATTGGATGCTTAGCCATTTTGCTCTTTCCGAGTTGTGAATAAATGTTGTCTCAACGAAATCTTAGCTCTTTGCTCATCTTCTTTGTTTATTGTGTCTCTGACCGGGCATTCCTTTCTTTCATGTCTGATGATGCTTCTCCCTGTTTTTTTTCCCTTTCTTCTGTTTGGCGGTTGTCCTCTCCAGAAGAGGAAAACATATAAGTTCCCTCAAGCATCCAAGGGAAAAAGTGAGTTTCTAACAGATTTTAAGACATGTAGCAAGTAAGAATATTGAGTAGGATCTCAATCCCCCTGAAAATTTGTATGAAGGTCTCTTAGTTTTACTTTACCATCCCCCACATGCATTCTAGAATAAGGGGTAGAACTCTAAACCCTCTTTTTGAGCGAATAGGGAGTGGAAACGGAGTGTCTGGATGGTTGCTCAATCCTCTATTCCTCCCCTCAATTTTTTAGAATATAGATTTGTGCTTCGAAAGTTCTACAAGTACTAATTTTCAAAATGCTTTTTAAGGACTAATGTGTCCTTTCACTTTACAGAAAGGACAAGAAAGAGTAGTGATAAAACATGTCACTTTCTACGCGACTAAGCTGCACCACTACATGCAACTGGGCAAGTGTGCCATCTTTGATTATCAAAAAAGGTTACACAACTAATGACGTGATAGACATGCCCAGTGACCCCAATTAGTTTGTTCTGCTGCCACATTGATGTTTAGACTTTAGAGTATCCATCCTACAGTTAATGTTTCAAAAACAATAAAAACCATTATACATCTGTCACGAAGTGAATTTTTCATACTTATGAATTTCATCTGCCTCATGACATGTCATGCACTTCACCTGATATGCTTCTAAAATAATGGTTGTTCTTACACAGGGTGTCTTCAGAAGTTTCAGTATCTGACGATGAGGAGGATAAGCAGGATTACAGTTCATATGATAGTTTCATTGATGACAGGATAAATCCTACAGCAGCAGATAGTCAAGCCGAGGCTGGTGAAGTTGACATGATAGCAATTTACAGGTTTATGCATATACCAATTATTGTCCTTTTTGTCTACGTACATCGTTGTAGGTATTAAACCCCCCCCCCCCCCCCCCCCCCAAAACACATACACACACACACTTTTTCCCCATAAACTCAACTAAAAAAAGAGAGAACAAAAAAGAAAAGAAACCGAAGAAAGAGAAGAACAGTTTATCTCGGGTGGAGCAAATGGGGTCTTGTCATCTCAAGCGAAGTGCTTTAAATGTTATAAACGGGGGTGTTAGTTATTGACAGATTATTTATCAAGGATATAGAGGCCCTTTTAGCAGTATTTTCATGTTAATAAAATTTGCATTCAAGTCCTAGATCATCTGATGATCGTAGCCAATCTTTAATCACAGGAGGTCATTGCTCACTCAGTCACCGATGCCAAACATTTCAACCGATTATACTCCTGATTCTGAGGTTCCAACTAGCAGAGCAGATGAAAGCAAGAGCTTATCAGGAGCAGCAAATCATCTGACACCTCAAACTGGCCAGAAGTCAATAACGAGAAATTCATCAAGTTTTCAGCAACGTATTAATAGAATCTCATCAGAAGCCATGCCATGCTCAACTAATTGCTCTTTGAGTGATAACGTTAGCAAGTTAGAGAGTAGGAAAAGAAAGTTGAGCTATCATCAAGCAACTTCACTGCCAACTCTCAATTTACAAAACGAATTTTCTCGTCATTCTAAAGCTGCTGGTGAGAACTTACACCTTTTGGAAGAAGCAGCGGAAAATAAAGTTGTTGATCCATTTGATGATGACCAGTTCTATCAAAGTATCGATCTTGATGCATTGGAAGAACAGGCTGCTAGAATGCTTAGAAATAAATCACAGGCCTTGATGCAGAATACAGTGACTTCATTACCTATTACACAAATTCCTGATGGCAGCTTTCCTTCATTTGATCTTGGAATTTAGTTTTGATGACTCAACTGTAGATTTTTTAGTACTGGTCAATGATCACTTATGTAAAGCAAAAAATATTTTGTTAGCCTTCCCAAATAGGATAATTGTAATTATCATTTGATAGTTATAGCCTTACAGGAAAGTCCATCGTGAAAGAAATGAGGTGTATATATCTTCAAGGAATATGCAAACATCTGCTGTATATAATGTGTAATGTATATTGTTACCCTAGTCCAAATAAACTTAAAGTGGCTTTGTTGTTTCAGTGCTTGAACCACATGGGCATGATCGGATACCTTTTGAAGCAGAATGTTGTTTTTTATTTTATACATTGTTCTCGCCCCTTCCCACCAGAGGTGGCTGCACTTGCGGTTGGGTACGGGAGAATTTGAGGATCATATTACCTAGTATACTCAATAGCTTCCATAGACCTACAAAAAAAGGCATTTGTTCAAGAAACTTGCCTCGCTTTAATACGAAGGAATGCCGAATGCAAGATATGATTACTGCTTTAGTGCTTTGCCCTAAATTTCGGTATGTAACAGTAAAGGGCAATATGTTAATTTAAGTTCTTTTTTCTTTTATGAATTTATGTTCGATTTTTGTTGAACACTTAGTAAGAACAAAAGAAAAGAATTGGCTCACATTACGGAGAAGCCGCTGCTACACTTTTGTATCTCAAAATATTACATAGAGCATGTCACTTAACTCTGGTAGGCGGTCTTCCAGCCATGACCCATACTGACTCCGTTTACATCCCATTTCATGGCTGCTCTTGGGTCTTTACTCTTTCACAAAGCATACACCGGGTGGTTTTCGAGTATTTCCTCCACTTCACCCAAACCAAGAGGACTGGCAAGCTGAGTCCATAAACAATATTATTCACTTTCTCGGTTGCTCCTGTCCTCCGAGACCTCGTGACATGCAACCAAAACAGCCTTCGTTAATGATACTAAATATTTACAGACTTCGCAGGGCAAAGTTGATGACATATTCGCTTTCCGCAAAAGATCTTTCGAGTTGGATATTTTCCAAATGCAAACTTGACTTTATGGCATCAAATTTCAGATCCATATTTACTATGCTACATGAAGGGGTATAGCTGTAATGTGGACCAAAATTTGATCTCAAAACTGAAAAACAAAGAAGAAAAGAACTCCACTGCCTTTCACAAAGACGAAGCTTTCACTAAAGACCATCCTACAGCAATATCCATACAACCTACTCTACACCTCTGAAAGGTTAAAGCTTGAGTAGTCAAACACATTTTTACAGAGAAAATAAACACATTCTTTTCAGCAACATCTGGGTTTGTCAAGGAAGAGCAACATGCACTAGTGAGACATGAATGACATGTTTCGTCTGAAATCCAAGGATCTCAGTGCTGACTCTGAGAACTTGCCATCAGGTACCCACAAACCTCCATTATGAGGCAGCAAAACCTGTGGTTGATTACCCTTTGATGCGTCTTCTCCAGCTGCTGGCATAACTTCTTGCTTTTTCTTTACGAATTCAAAGAAATCAGCAACTTGGCGAGCATACCTTCACATAAACATAAAATAACAATTAAATAAAACATAAAGACTAAGCAGTTCAAATACTGGGCAAAAGAAAGAGATGGATAAACCTTCATAAAAAAGAAATAACAATTGACACCTTGACAGAAAGGTACACTCAGAAATTCCCAACACAAACACACACCATATTACTTCAAAAAGATGTATTAAAATCAGCTATTTTTTTTTATTTTTTAGAAAGATAACTGTATTAAAATCAGCTATAAAAAATATTATGAGCTTTAAAAAGTGACCTTACTATATACTATTATCTAGTGGTCCCATGCAGGGCATAGCAAATTAAGTTTTTAGGGGCTATAATCGACTTTGGCACATCAAGGATTAAAGACATCAGAAAACGATGATTACCTGTAATGAATATGTTACAGTATCTCAGATCACCCAAAAAGGAAACTGCATTGAGGATAGAAGATCCTTTTTTTTTTTTTTTTTTTGGGGAGGGGGGGGGGGGGGGGGTGCGGAAAGTACTTGTGGATGGGAAGATACTTTTTTCCCCATTACTTCTCGGTGATCAAGTGATAAAGGATGCAAGCTCCTATTCAGGGTGAATTTAATCTTTATCAAAGTTCTGTTACCCCCTAGAAAAATTCTTTAGATGACTTCTCAGGGAAAGAATAGCTATCCCTCTTGCGCTGTCAGATCTGCACTCTGCAGTCCTCATTTTCTAACAACTCTACTACATACTTCTAATCCACATTATCTTCTTCAAAAAAAAAAAAAAAATACTTCTAATCCACATTAAGTTGCCTGTTGGGCAAAAATCCTACAGATTACAAGTTTAGTCAATTTACTGAAATACCCGTTATTCTGAAACACCTTAGAGTACTTCACGTGTATGGCTTATTAAAGGACTGTTTTTTGATATCTACTGAATCCACTATTCAAACCACAGCCCAGATAACCATTGACCTAGGTGACACTTAAACACACTATGTTATTAGTGAACAGAAACTAAAGTGTGAAGACTGATAAAATGATCTGCGTCAACGCCGCTAAAATAGAAACTCAGTTTGCCTCTAATTTAAGTGCAACAAAAGACAATATCTTTATTTTTAATGGATTTCATAACAAAAAGATGATATCCTCTAGTGGGGTATACTGTTTGGCGAAAGAGAAATTTAATAAACATTCAGTGAAAATAAAGGAAAGTTGACATACTGCCTCTTTGCTTCTATATCTCTGTTAAAGTCAATGTTGGGCTCGCAGTCAAGAACCAAAGCAGGAACCTGCATCATAATAGACAGTTAAATATCACAATGTCTTATCACAAAAGAGAGAGATATCCGGGAACCGAGTTACATTGACGGACAGTACCTTTTGAATACTCGGGTGCATGTGATTGCCCTCCAGATAAAAAACACGATCCCTTATCTCTGGGGGTACAGATTTGTCAACGTTTTGGGGTAGCTCACTAACAGACAATACCCCATGATTTCCACTTTCAAATGGGAAAAGCCAACTCTCATGCTTTTCATGCAAGTCTCGCAGATATTCCAAAGAGACTCCACCTTCCTCAGTTCTCTTGCGCAACATCATTCTCTTGTGACATGTATCAGGGCTTGCTCTAAGGTAAATAAAACCATCAGGAATCAGTCCAGGCAAAGTTGAAACAACCGGGTCAAACCATGAGTCATAAATGCTGATCTCCATCTCATTCATCCAGTTTGCTTCATGAACAGCTCTCACAAAGACCTTTATGAAAAACAGTATGCATCATACACTAACCCTTGTCATGGTATTACTAACCAGGTATATGGTACATTGTGTTCAACAACAACAAAACATCAATCTCAAAATAGTTTGGATCGGCTAGCTATAAAACGTTGTGTGCGGTACAAAAATCAACTCCCAGTGAAATGTTCCTAAGCATAGAAAGTAAAGCAGGATAGATTTAAAAAACTCTTCAATATTATATATACGACCACAATATTATATATACGACCACATTACTACTGGAGTCTGACACTTTTTTTTAACTTTGATTGTTCCAAGTATCATATTAATCACAACACAGTGACCCGATAGTACTTTAATGTACTTTCTAGATATGTAAATTTCATTTCAAGAAAAGGGTAAACAATCGATGTTCACATTGACAACAAATACTAAACGGTCTGATCTTTGTGCACTGAACACCATCACTATTATCAGAACAGATGCAGCATTTGAGTGTACTGTGCGCTCTATTTAAAGGTTTGTCAGTAATAGATAATAAAGTAGCAAGAGTGTTGTTCCATGTCAGCATCATAAGAGGTGCCAAATATAAAAGGTGTAAATCGTTGGTACAAATGTAACGACCTAGACCATGCATTGTCTTAGGGGTTAAGGAGAGCTAGACAACCATAGATCAAACACGAAGATGCAATCAACGAGCATTTACACAAGCTTGGGAATGTTAGATATTTACCATCCTGTCACTGAACACACTTCTCTCCATCAGCCTAAGGGGCCTGACACCACCAGATGATTCTCTCTCCTGCATAACTCTTGTAACAAAAACATAATTCTGAAATGTGTAAGCATATCTTTGTGGCTCCGCATAGAATGCATCTAATATGTTAAAGTGATCTGGCCCAATATCCTGCCACTTGTCAATAGGCTCGGGAACTATTTCAACAAGATCTTGCAGTTCAAGTGTCTCATTAGCTATTCTTTGCAGAAAGGTTGTCTTTCCAACACTAATGTTTCCCTCAACACAGAAAGTAAGTCGCTTCTTTTGTGCGGACTTCACACCAGAATCTGAGTTCTTCTCAGTCAACTCTTCATCCACACTCTTTTTGATAAAAGTGGTGATACTCTCAGCATGGTTTCTGTGAATGATTCCAATTGAGCTTTGCAAGAACTCAACCATCTTCTCATTAGATTTTCCAAAAAACTGCAGATGAACCAAAAGAAGGCCTTTATTATAACAAAGCACATCATTTACAGATAAAAAGAGCTGCATAATTTCTTTAACATCACCAATTACATACATTTTAAGCCAAGTACTTCAGCCAGTAATTCCTATACAACACAATAATAACTGCAAAACAGGGAGCCATATAGGCTATCCAAACTGGTCAAGTCAAAAAATTGGATATAACGATAGTATGCAGTCCTAGGGAATCCCAACATTTCTGTCTCTGCCATCCAGAAACTGGAAGGGTGATAGGTTCATAACCAAAAAAGCTATAACCCAAGCTCACACTCATCATCTAAGTTCTAACACTTCTAGCATGATACTGCAATATAGGTGATTCCAATATGCAGTCATACTTTGGTATGCCCTCATCAAGAACCAACAACACTGGATTGGTTATATAAATCCTTTTAATCACTCCACTTTATTGAGGCCTAAATCGTTCCAACATCATGGAGTATAAAATTGGTGGGTGTGTTCATATGGATGAAAATGCTTTTATCGAAAAATATTGTTGGGAGACAATGAATTTCCAATGGTTAATGAGGTATAAATAAAGTGCCACTTATTAACAACAATACAAAGTGAAAGATAGATAGATGGTACAAATTTGCAGAGGAGATGATTTCCCCTCCACAAGAGAGGAAGCCAGTTTTCCTCTTCACATGGAATATAGTTTCCTTAGGAGATAATGCCAGATAAACAACACAAAACGCACTCGAGAATAATGTCACACATATTCCTAGACCAGCACGCAGAGTCTATAACCATCTCATTTAAACATTTCAAAGGAACACAGTACAACTTTACGGAACAACAAACTTAAGCAAAAGGAAATCATTATTAAATATTATTTGGACTCTCCATTATTTATATTGGTATATACCTTATCTCTATAGAGTTGCTTGAGCTGGTCAACACCCATAAAACCTTTCTGCACTAACTTCCTCAAATTCCTCGGCCCAACACCCGGTATCGCTAGCAAATCCGGACTAGCAAGAACGCCCCCTCCTCCCCCAGCACTCCTCTGCCTCCTATGCTGTAACCTAGCACTCACATTCTCCTCATTACATTCAACAACCCCATTATCCTCTAGAACCTTCCCCTCCGCCTCACCACCACTAGAAGTGACAGGAACAACATCCTTGGACGAAGCGAGGGTGCCGAACCAGGCAGCACTAGTCTTGCTCTGCTTCAGCAAAACCCAAGCCCTAACAGGGGTAGTAGTAGTTTCAAGAGAACACCTACAAATACGGCAACTGTTAACACTGGGAACAACTGCTGGTGCCTTAACAGAAGAAGAATCAGTAGCTATATTTCGGAAACCCGAAAAGGGTTTGCTCAAAGGAGCATGGTGAAGGGCGGCAGAAGAAGTCATTCTAAGTTTAGGGGTTTTGCAAAACCCAACAAAGGAAGGGTGAGAAGCAAAAAGGTTAAGGGATAGGATAGGAGAGGGTAACTGTAAAGATGGGTTTTTGCTTAGCAGTTTCTGCATAATTTTGGCACATTTCACACACTCACCAAAAAGCTGTATTATTCACACACAGTAACAGAGAGAGGGATAAAGATAAAGATAAACCCCAAGCACAGTAAAACAATAAACCCTAGCTATCTATCGGTGTGTTGTGTGGGTGTATGTGTATACATAGAGAGAAGTGAAGATAGAGACACATATATAGAAAGACAAAGCGGGAATATTGAAAGGGTTTTTGTGTTTGTGGGAATAAAGAGTAAATGCCAACACCCCATAGCAAGTGGATTATATGTTTGGTGTTACTTTTTTTTTTTTTTTAAAGGTAACATTTTTGTATATATATATACTAACCGTGTCGAGACATTATAGTCATTCATAATTACAATGAAGAGTATGGAAGAATCATGATCCTTTATCTGTTACAAGGATCCTAAGACATCAATAAAGGATTCATTGTCTTCCATGAACTCTTGTTTACACCAAAAATAAAAGAGGGCTAAGCATTGCATCTTCAAGTTCTGAATGGTGTTGCTGTTGTCTTCAAAACATCTTTGGTTTCTCTCTCTCTAAACTGACCACCATATGCAAGCTGGGACAATCTTCCATCTCTCTTTGTGACTGGAGGTATTGCTAATCTTGTTCCAGCTTTCTAGAACTTCAAGAATACCCCTAGGCATTACCCACATGAGTCCTTTTAAATTAATAAAGATCCTCCATAACTGATTATAGTGCAATACAAAAAAAGATGATTGATTGCCTCAGCCTCTGCTCCACATAAATAATATCTTGAACATAAATGAAAGCCTCTTTTGATGAGATTGTCTTGAGTTAGGACTGCTTCCTTCCACAACAGCCACGAAAAGCAAGCAACTTTGAGTGGGACTTTAATCTTTCAAATCAACTTCCATGGCCAGCAACCTATCTGATTGTTAGAGGTATTATACAATTTGAAGGCTGACTTGACTGAGAATCTTCCATTTCTGTCCCCTTGCCATAACATACAGTCTTCAGAAGTAGATGTCTCATTGAATTGCTCTAAGGTGTTATAGAATTGAGCTAGTCTGTCAATCTCCCAATCATTCAAGAGTCTTCTAAAGGTGAGATTCCATCCTTGAATTGACAAGACTTCTCATATAGTTGCACCTTGTTGTTGATTCAAGTAGTAGATGGCTGGGAATAAATGTTTCAGGGGTGTGGGACCCAACCAATTGTCTTCCCAGAAAGATACTTTCATCCCATTTTCGACTTTGAAACTTGATTTGTTCATGAGATTGGGCCATAGATTCCTGATAGATTTCTAAACACTGACCTCATAAGGAGAATTGCTAAGTTTAGTCGTCCATTTCCCTTCCATTCCATATTTTACTGTGATTACTTCTTTCCACAGAGCATTTTCTAGTGAAGCAAATCTCCATAGCCACTTCATCATTAAACTATGATTCTGAATTCTCAGGTTCCTAACTCCCAAGCCTCCATCCTTCTTGCATGGTGTTATGCATCCCATTTAACCAAATGGATTTTTTTATGTCACTATTGCCTCGCCAAAGGAAGTTCTTCTCAAAGCATCAATTTTGTTAACAACACTGATTGGAATAGGGAATAAAAACATCATGTATGTCGGTTGAGCATCAAGAACACCATTGATCAGGATAAGTCTACCTCCCAAGGAAAGTTATTGACTCTTCCAGTTGGTAAGCTTCTTTTCACACTTTTCTAGAACTCCATTCCAAATTGTTTTTGACTTACTCTTAGCTCCCAGGGGCATGCCAAGGTATATTGTTGGTAGTTCTCCCGTTCTCCCACCAAGAATGTTAGCCAAAGCTTGAAGTCTTATCACCTCATTGACTAGAAAAATAAAACTTTTGCTCCAGTTGATATGTAACCCGGACACAGCTTCAAAAAGGATAAGATCACCCTTAGAACCTTCAGTTGTTCTGTGTTAGCATCACAGAAAATAATAGTATCATCTACATATTGAAGATGTGTGATTTCCAAGTTATTTTCAGATCTAGAGGATACATTGAAACCCCTGATCCAGTCGTTGGCTTGAGCAGTCTTCAACATGTCATTAAGCCCTTTCATGGCAATAATTAACAAAAAGGGTAACAGAGGATCACCCTGTCTCAAACCTCTTTGAGAAGAGAAGAAGCCAGCCGGTGAATCATTAATCAAAATGGAGAACTTGACCGTGAATCATTAATCAAAATGGAGAACTTGACCGTGCTTATGCAATATCTGATCCATTTGACCCATCTACTCCCAAAGCCCATCTTCTCTAGTAAGCTAAGCAAAAAATTCCAGTTCAGGTGATCGAAAGCCTTTTGTATGTCCAGTTTACATAATAGCCCTGGCTTTTTACTTTTATTTATTGCATCCACACACTCATTTGCAATCAAAATAGCATCCATGCTCTGTCTATCTTTGATAAAGGCCATCTGTTGATTATCCACCCGTCTGCATATGACTTTTTTGAGCCTTTCAGTCAACAACTTGGAGATAATGTTTGGTGTTACTTTTCAAAATGCTTTGTCACAAAACCAATTTCTCTTGTATTCTTAAATTTGGTATTTTTGTAGTGACATCATATGAACCTTCCATCCTTAACTAGACATCTCGTGTGTGAGTATTAAAAATATGAAGAAAATTTTAGTATGGAACACTTGTATTAAATTAGGTGTGGCTCCAATTGGTACCGAACATCAGGTGAAAAATTCAAAAATAAAAAATAAAAATAAAAATTGGTATCTTCCTCTACAAGGTACTTATCATAATCATTGATATGAAATTTTTTACCGTGAATGCAATTTCTAAGCTATTATAGATTCTTGTGTGTTTTGAAATTTGGATAATATTACTTTATTACAAATAATGATTGTATATTGATAATATTTGAAATGTAGAAAAAAGATAGAGTAACTAGTATTGCTCAAAAGAATAAATAGAAAATGAATTTTTTGGTCAGAGAATCCATCCTCCAAATTGTTGATTAGCTCTTAAAAAGACAGTCCAGTGCATAAAGCATCACGTATTTACGTAGTGTCCGAGGAAGAGCGCATCCCAAGAGATATGATATACGCAGGCTAACCTAATGCAAGTATCTGTGGCTGCTTGAAGGTTAAAAGTAATATGGAGCATCGAATATTAAATTGTGGGCTAATTAGTAAATAGTAGTAAAGAATTCTTTCTGGAATATAGGACTGTCCTTATTTGATGTGTAAAATATCTAATATGAAGGGTAATTGTCTTTTTGTCAGTATGTTATGTTTGCAGATTTTAAGGACTGTTAGGAGTCAGAGGAAATGCAGAAACACATTATTAGTGGCATAACTCAACAAAACATGGGTCAGAATGGATGAGACCTACTTTATTTTATGAAATTCTATTATTCTTCTTTTCTGTCTTCTTAATTCATTAATCATCTTCTATTGGAGTTGTGAGCACATGTTACAATCTAGCTCATTTGTACCATGAAATGTGGGGACCACCCAAATAAACCCTAATTTAGCTTCTATAGCTCCAAGCCGGAATTAAGAGTGCACGAAAAGTCTATTTTAGGCGTGCCATTTAAGATATAACCAGTTTTTAAAAATTATTTAGTTTTAATTACTCCGTTTGAACTTCAAACCTTCGAATCTCAATTTCAGATTTGAAGTTGAACTTCAAATATTCGGATTTCAGGTTTGAAGTTAGGCATAAACATATTCCAACTTCATATGTACACTTGATACAAAACATTGTCATTTGTGTATCATTTGTATCTCTATAGTATCAAACATATATCTTTTTTCTCCCTCCCTATCAAATATTTATCAATTGCATTTCTAGCGTATCAAAAGTCTATCCTCCTCCTCTTCCTCCTTATTCTTGTTCTTCTTTCTCTAGGAATCAAATGTGTATCAATTGTATATAGAGAATAACAAAATTTAATTACATCAAACAATGAGAAGATCTGAAGAAACCCACGTGTATCTTATTCTTTATTCTTTTTTTGTCTCTATATATTTTTAGATTAAAAAATACATTGAGTCGACAGTGACAATTAACAAAATTTCAATTGGAGATTCACTAGAGAAATCGTAAACAAAAAGTAGTTTGAATAGATTGAAATTGATCGCAATCAATAGAAAAATTGAAATTGGATGCTCATTACAAACTTTTTATAGAAATTACATACAAAAAAGACATTAGGGATTTTTACACTCTATACTCATAAAATTTAAAGTATTTATAAGTCATATCCATTAAAAATTATACTACCCATAAAACTAAAAGTATTCACCCTACATGCCTATTTATTATTGTATACCTTTGTTATGCCTTATAAGTGTATACTTTTAAGGTATACTGCATAAATTATGGTATAAAAGTCTGGAGGGTCATTTATTACTGTATACCTTTATTATACCTTATATGTGTATATCTTTATGATATACTGCATAAACTAGGGAAATTTTGATCAGTAGCCATTTTTGGACGCGCTTATTGGGGACTATCCAGCATTTCAAAATTCATTGAAGAATAACCAAAAATTCGCGCGCACACTTCAGCTCCATTAGCGTTGGAAAAACACCCCAAACTAGTCCCATAACAAAAACCTGGGGCTTTGAACAAAACTTGTTCAAAGCCCAAGTATTTTGTTATGGGACTGAAGAAGTTCCATAACAAAATAATCCCATAACAAAATAATGGGACCTTGAACTAACATGTTCAAAGGTCCCATTATTTTGTTATGGGACTTTATTATCCCATAACAAAATAATGGGATTTATTCCCATAACAAAGGTCCCATCAAAAGGATAAATCCATTATTTTGTTATGAGACTTTATATATAAAGCTTCAGTCCCATAACAAAATGCTGGGCTGTGAACAAGTTTTGTTCATAGCCCCAGTATTTTGTTATGTGACTGAAGCTTTATACAAAGTCCCATAACAAAATGCTGGGGCCTTGAACAAAACTTGTTCAAAGCCCCATTATTTTATACTGTGGTTAGTTTACTGAAGCTTCCCAGTATAAATACTGAGGCTTTGAACAAAAGCCCCAGTATTTATACTAGGATTTGTCCGGAGGTGGCTATTTCTCAGTAAATTTATTTTTGACGGCTACAAATCAATTAGCGCGCGCCAAACAGGCTCCCTACACGAAATTTTTACCATAAATTATAGTATATATAAGTCTGGATGGGTAGAGTGGGTAAATAATTTAGTGGGTAGGTCGGGTAATATTTAAAAGTAGTGGGTAATAGCTGTAATTATTTTAAATTTTGTGAGTATTTTTATAAGTGTCCTTGATGTTATTCCTTATTTTTGCGCAACACAGATCCTTTTTTTCGCGCAAGAAAAAAAAAAGTAAAACTACCTATGCCATATTTTGATAAGGCCGTACTGTCACTATTTTTATGGAAACAAGCCCCTACACTTGTATATATGTGTAAACGCATATCTAAAAAAGGTTTTGAAAATGACACACATTACCTACGACATTTTGTGGTAAAATTCAAACTCGTAACGTACCCCAGCGCACAACTACTACTCATTCACAATGATTTGTTCAAGTTAAGTTCTAATCGTTAACATAAATCACCAAGACAATTAAATCCTTTGGATTATTTGCACACTTAATATTGAAAGATCACCGCAAATTTGGTGAGAAGAGTTGACCATATAAATCAAACAATTCAGCAAAGTATCTTCCAGAGTGTGTATAAATTGAAGACATTACATAAAAGAAAGACATAAGAAACCAAAATTTTGGACCAGCTTCAGTACTGATCGACACTTTTTGCAACCAGATGCACAAGGGAATGTAGACATAATTTATGAGGCTTAACTCATGTTTGGCAAAGCTCGTCAAAGATCCTTTAGTTTATCTTCCTCGGTTTCCCTTCTTGCCTCCTGCAGCTGCTGAAGCTTTCCCTGGGCTTTTTCCTTTCTGATTGCCGCCCTTCTTTCCCTTGGCCTGCTGCTTTTTCTTCTTCATTCCATGCTTTCTAGCATCTGCTTTCATTCGTGGATCGACAAGGACTTTCCCCTTGCCAACCTTAACTTGAACACCCTTCTTTGCTACGACATATTCCCTTTCTGGTCTTTTCTCTGTCGTTGCTTTCTTGTATAGTTTTTCAATCATCTTCTGCTTTGAACGATCATTGATATCGGCTTGGTCTGATATTGTGTTAGCTTTCTTCCGGACCTTCTCTAGCTTTCTGTGAGCTGCCCGTTTCTTACGGGCTTTTGCTTCTGCTACCTTCTTTGCAGGCCGAGCATCAATTGCTTTAAATTGAGCTCTCATTGCAGCAACCTCCTCTTTCGTCACAGGCTTCACTGGCTGGTAATGCTTCTGTTCCTCGTCAATGAACCATTTCGGCAACCCCTCATCGTGAAACATGTATCTGTTGTAACCATCATCAATCATTTCTTCTCTATTCTTTTTCTTCAGCATCCTCTTTGCTGTAGCCAATATTTCAGCTTTTTCATTGATATCGTCATCTGATTCATCGGATGATGAGTCACTTGAATCAGTACCAGGAGCAGGAACAATCTCAAAATCCTCTTCCGTCTTAGATGCCGAGACTTGTAAGCCACCGTTTGGTTTCCTCATTAGATCCGGAGTTTTTGCCACCTGTTTATCATTTGTCAGTTTCTTAGGTTTTGGGGCCTCTTTCACTACTCCATCGATTTGCATTTCATCTTCACTGTCATACTTGTCCAATATATCTTGCTCTTCTGCTTCAGCAAAAACATCTTGAGTAAACCACTTCTTCACAATCTCCTCTTCAGTCGGAGCATCCTCAAGGGGCACGACAAGAGGGTTGCCTTCATTATCTTCCTTGTCACTCTCAGAGTCTTGAGCAGCATGAGTCATACTATCATCATTGCCATCCTGGAAAAAACAGAAAGACCGAGACTTCCATCAATACAAAGAAAGAGAAAAGTGGATTAAACATTGGAGAATTTTGGGAAGGCATGTGAAAAAACCACTTCCTACACACACAAAATAGAGTTCAGTAAGACTGCCTAGAAATTATTAGATAAGGATCAAATCAAATCCTACTTTGTAATCTAGTTTGAGGCTTATCTAATTTAATCGATCTGTATTTGACTTTCATTTTGGTCGAACTGGGCCTCATCAAGGAGTTGGTAATTCTAATTCAGCAAATTGAAATATCACAGCTAATTTTATTTAAAGGTTGCATGCCAGTATATTAGTACATGTTTTTTGATGAAGTGCATGTCAGTATATTACATGTTACATGCACTAAATTTTGCAATTATATGATAGATATATGTATATCAGATAAAGTAATAAAGTTCTAATTTATCAAGCACCATGTATGAAAGAGATTAAGTTTTGTTGCTAGTGCTCCCTGGAGCAAACTTAATCCAGATTTGGGGTCATTCACAGACCAAGTTCGATTCAGAGAATAGGATTTAAATCTTTGCAAAACTAGGGCAAAAGCTCAAATAAGTCGCCCCCACTAAATCCAGATCAGGAGTGCTATCAAACAAGCACCAAAATAATGTAATTCTATACAGCTACTTGAACGAATGACACCACTAGAATTTCTATAAATGTACAAAAGGAGAGATTAAAAAATAACTACACTGAGAAAATGCATATAAGAATTTTATACTAAAACTTAAACCACACTACACACCTGCAGGAGTTGACCATCCTCCAAGTAAGCTTGTTTGGATCGCTTTCTCTGTTTTGATTTTCCTTCCACTCTACCCAAATACCGTTCATAGGCATCATCAAATAATGCCTCAATTTTATCATCATGTCTGAAAATGAGAAACACACATGCAGCTTTATGAGTATACGAGCAACAATTAATTTTAGAAGCAGATGTCCAGAAAGTTGGCCATATTACCTTCTGCGTTCTTCTTCAGAGTCCAGATCACTGGATGAATGCTCCTGGGCTTCCTCATCGCTTCCATCATTTCCATCGCTTACCTCAGTAGTTTCTTTATCAAATTCACTGTTATCAACAGCTACAAGATCTTTCTTGTCCTGAGTTTTTTTTTTTTTTTAAAGAAACGCATGGGAAGAATAGTATTAACAAATGTGGTAGCAGAACCCACACAGCAGTATAAATGAAATAAATTGTGTGGAAAAGAACATTATCACGATTGGCATGAAAGAAATCTTATAGACAGTGAAAAGTATTAAAAGAAGTAGCATACAGACTTTCTCGTCCCATAAGGTAGTGAGTAGTCTGCCACATTAGAAGCATTAGCATTGTACTGATTATTCTCAAAGGGGTTGAACGGAAAGATAAAGAAAGAAGGAAAAGGAAAAGAAAACTTCAATTTTAAGAAGAAAAAGAGATTTATCTCAAGTCCTGTACGTTGTTCAATTTTGGCATCCACTTGATAAATGAATTTGCCTCTTATTTTTTCTTACCCCATAAATGAATCTCCCTCGGATTACAGCCTCTTACAATCCTTACTACCACGGGTTAAGGAAATTACTCTTCCAGCCCTCACTCTCTACTTTGTTTGCTGTTTCTCACTGCCGTACTAACTGTGGCCCTCTGTCACTACAATAAACTACTCCTCTTAGTATGTAACACGTCCTCACTTCCTCAGAAGGCTTAGAAATTTCCCCAACTGTAGGATAGTCAACCATTTATGTGTCCTTTTCAAATGGTGGATTCCACAGGCTTCTCAATACCCATAACTTATGGGAATTACTTGGTGAACAAATGTAGAAAGAGACGGAGATCTGGAAACTTGGAAAAGAGTTCTAAAAGATCTTCATGGAATAATGAGAAGAAGACTTCATCAAAAAAAAAAAAAAATTGAGAAACAAATGTTTCTGGAATTCTTTTCTTGGAGCATATGTTCCTGCTTTCTGTTTCAAACTAGAACTGAATCCAAGTTGACCAAATTACATTGTTTCTGTTAGTTCCATCTCAAAGGAATTTCTTCAATCTTTTCTAATTTTTTTTAAAGAAGTTCTTCAATCTTTTCTAATTGAAACTACAATTGGGTACATGGACATGAAGTTTGTACGGGTACAAGGACATAAAGTTTGTAAGAATGTGTTAATTTTATCAAGTTTGTAAGGATGTGATGATTTTATCCAGGCAGTTTTCCACCCCTAAAAGATAATGTTTCGTCTATCCCTCCATAATCTTCTCTCAAACATTTGTAACACAGGTTGCCATAGATCAGTAACCGTGGATTTTATTCCAAGTGGAAATCCCACACTCTGAGGGACAATCACCCAGTTCTACATACTTTGGTTTTTAATTCCACAATATGCTTTTAGAAAGTTGTTTCGCTGTCCAGGCTCATTCAAATGGATTCTTCTTTTCAGCAAACACTATGCTGAAGCATCATCCAACTCTATTCCCACAAATTTCAGAACACAGTAAGACAGCATAAATGAATTTAAGATAGCACAAACATAAAACAAAAATAAGAATAAGAAGTAATAAGTGGATTGTATCCCATAGCAACTCTTTCAGTTTTTAGCTATAATAACTAGATGAAATCTAGATTTAGATTTTCTTAAATGGACGAGATCCGTCATGTTTCGAGGAACATCAGAGCCTCCAACAGGACCAGCTTTCAGGAAAACCATTTTCTCTGTAATGGCCACAGCCAGACCTCGAGGACAAACAATAGAACAAAAAAACTCAAGTGTGAATATACCTTGATAGAAGATAGAGAAAACAAGTCTGGATCACCATAACCATCCTCTGTTGCATCTAGTTGTATCCCAAGTGCCTTGCGTGCTTTTTCCTGCAATCAGAATTACTATTATTATTATTATGAAGCAATCAGAAGAATTATTAAGAAAATAAACACCAGTGTAACAGATCCCTGTGACTGCTTCATGATTTTAGAAAAGAAACAGAAACTGGTAAGAGTACAAATCAATTCAAGGACACATTGTCAAGACTTCAACAAAATAATAGTAATTGGCAGCAAGATTCTTTTCCCAAATGCTCACGTGTAAAATTCTAGACATTGATAGACAGCTAATCGATAAGTACTCAACCAGATCTGAACTGCAACTCTGCCCTGGCTCTAGTTCGAATTCTGTTTATAGCTAAGATCTCAGAAGATGGGGATGCGCCAACAATTTCTTTTTCCAACAACAACATGCCCAGTGATATCCCACCAAGGTGGGGTCCGGGGAGAGTGAGATGTACGCATACCTTACCCTCACGGAGGTGAAGAGGCAAACCCAATAAAAAACATGGAAATCATGCTTGTCTTCCTAAGAATAAAGCACGGAATGTCACCACTTGGATTACTTGTTCATTCTTTAATTCTTCCAAACTCAGCAGAATAAATCACCCCAACAAGCTATTTTATGGCACAAATTCTTAACTGTCTAAACAAAGGTAAAATCAAGACAAAAACTTAAAGAGATAGAGCAGATGCACAGACCTTAGCTCGTCTTTTTGCTTGAAGTTTTTTCTCCCTTTTCTGCCTTCTCTCCGCAGTATGGGTCCTCTCCTCTATTTCGATGAGAACTCTTTCCTCTTCATCTTCTTCTTCATCTTCTTTATTCTCACTTTCAACAACAGCTATCGGGGTACTAATTTTTTCAGGAGATAAAGCTTTTCTTATCTGAATACGCCACCTAGCAAAACAAGGTCGAATCAGGATTATAAGAAAGCACAAAACCAAAAAAAAAAAATGAGAACACATAATAAATTATTAGCCTATTAAAATTTATAGGAACTTTGAGTATCTCTAAACGAAAAGGCGCTCAGAAGGTTTCTGTTCCATACTTTAAGAGATGCTTGAAATCTTGCTTTGCAAGGAGACGCAAATCATCACATAGACTTTTAACCTGGGACAAACATTCCAAGGGTAAGGCTGAATATAGCAAACAATTACAGCATCTAGCAACAAAAGGCTACCATAGATCACATGTAATATACCTCCTCCGTTGTAAGAGCATGATCTCTAATGGGAAAACAAGCAGGATCATCAAAGCTCATTGAAGTAAATGAACCGAGGACATTAACAGGGTTGTCAGACCAAACAAAATCTGCAACTGGGCAAACCTTCCTTAAGACTGTGGCTCCATCTTCATACCTGCAAGGATCATTTCATACAGAAGTGTGCAGATGTATTAGGATAACCCATACGTCTGAAACCTGAACGAAGAAATCAATTAACTCAAAGCCGTTAAACTGAATCAAGGATGACAACTATCATTTGAAAGCTGGCAATTAGTTAATTATAAAAATAATTCAACATAAGTGCCATCAGAATGATTCCGATCTATTAATAAGTGGATAATTAAAAAGGTAAAGCACAGAATACTAAGAGGTTATATGTGTCCAGCAAACAATTAAAGGTTCCAAAACAGATTAGCAGACAATGAGGCTGGAAATATATGGTCAGACAAAGCAACCTTTGACATTCATCATCAACCCAGTCCAAAATTCTCATTTAGTACACACGAAGAAAGAGATTCAGGGAGTCCAAATCTTCATAAGCAACACCCACTTCAGAACAAAAGCAGCACTTGGAGCTGCTGAGAAAACCCAGAAACTGAAACCTCAATGGCCAAAGGCAGAAGGCGCCCTTCCTTTACAAAATTTGTTTCTCCCTTAATATGTATACATAAATATACACATCCTTGCATCCGTTCAAATGAATGGCACCAATTATCCTGATTTGACCATAAAGCTGTAATGGGTGTGCAGTTAATGTTGGAAATGAAACAGGGTTCAGCTTCTTCTTTTCATAATTCAAGACGAGAGGCAGATCAGGCATCCCCCTAAGATACTTCATCTAATGATTAACTACTTATTGAAAATGACAAAAGTCGTCTGCTTCGCTTCATTTCTACAAGACCAGATTCTGTAAAGTTTCAGAACAGACTGGTCCATTGTACGAAGTTCAGTAGCCCAGAAATCAGTGCACAAACATGTTTTAGTCATTTGATTATAATCAAAGGAATGTGCTGTTCTTTCACATGGAATAAAGACAATGTGTCAAATGCTTAATAAGCTGCAAAATAGGATATACCCATCACGGTGTCTCTTCTGCTTTGTCCCCCTGAGTACATCGACCACCTAATCAAGTACACGCAAGAAGCTTGATTAGATTATAGGAGCATCTATATGAAAAGGGAAAGGATAATGTGTGCACATAGTATTCATGTGAGAGGGGGAGAGTATGGTATGTCAGAGAGAGGACCATAGTTCAGAAGTTCCTCCAGTACCTTGGGGGGTTCTTGACCTCCTTGAAAGAGGTGTTTCACATCGAGGAGTCGTGGATCAATCTTTGCAGGAGCCTTATATTTAAGGCCTATAATATAAATTTCCGCAGAAGCAGATCGACTAGCCAATGGTTTGTCCACCTCAACCTTCTCAAAAAGCTGTCACGAAACTCAAAAAGTGAGATCATTTGATCCTAGTAAATTTGAAGCGGAAGCTTTGTATAGATATGGAAAATTACCTGTCTTAGACAGTAAAGAACAGCATTGTAATCTTGAGATCTGAAAATCTAAAAGAGGACACAATATCAGTCTACTGGACCACTTTGCTTGTAGGAGAGCGATAGGAGTATTTGCATCACAAACTCTAAATGTTTAATTGGGTGGCATAACATGCTGACATGTTGCTTTCTATTTACATCACAATCGATACAATGATGTAAAAAATTACAACTTCATGCATAAGATAGCAGATACCAAATAGTTCAGCGTCGCCTCCACCAAGAAAAAAAAGAAAAAAAAAGAGGGGAAACATTTTTTATAAGCAAAAATTGGGGTAAGATGCACCAAAGTGGAATGCCATAACCGGATGTGTCTGATTTACGCCATTACAGGTAAAGTTCGCAGACCGTTCCCATCCCTGTCGTGGGAGATGCCAACCATCTCTCCTTCCACGAACACACATACCCTCAAGAGCCAGAAAAGAGGCACAAGGGCTTTATACTGGACGAAAGAATTGAACCTAAATATCCTCAAAGAGAAAGGAAAGGAGAAAGCACATAAGAAGAGTATGTGTTAACCTAAGATGCAGAGAAATATGGACAAGAAAGTGTAAAAGCAAGAGAAAACCCCTCAGAAGACAGCCAAATGCACCCTTGGCCTTGAGTAATTCACTCGACCATTCAAAAACAGGTTCACTGATGAAATTGATGAAAACACTTCATATCCAGTGAAAGGCTACTTTAAACAACATAATATTGAGCAGCAAATTTAGGAAGACTGTGAGCCTCTCAACCATCTGCCATCAGCAGGGCTATATATAAGTAATATTTTTTCCGTATAATTCAATAGTTGGAAGGGATGCTCTTTCCCTTACAAGGATGAACTTTTAAGTGATGCACTTTGGAAAAGCTACAGTGGAAAAACTCAAATCCTGGAAAACATGCTTTCTTCTAAAAGAAATGTTCTAAGTCTCATAAGTCATATCAGAATTATTCCTTCTCATATTCAATCTCATCCAACCTGACGGAATCTAGAGAATCTCTACCTTTGGGCGTAAGACCAAGTTTTGCAAGTCTCTTGGTAAAAGAGCTTAATGGGCACTACACTGGAATGCAATCAAGGTCAAACATTACTAAAGCAGCTGGTGCTAAAAATACTCCCTAATGCACGCGGACTGACTCAGATGCAAATCATCTACTATTTTTTTTTATTTTTATATAGAAGGGTGCATATTAAAACAAAGGAACACTCATTGATTTGCAAAACCCCTAATTTGCATAATTCTTGACAAGGGAAGGAAAGCCTTGGTGTAAAGGACCCTTCATCAACAACCAGGAGTTAAGGGATTCTAAGTCACCAAGGCAGTAAAAGGGAAAACGTCGGGCAAGGTTACCATGACTTATGAGAGAAAAAATGTTGAAAAGGCAAAAAGTAAGTACCAACGCTGTCGAAATGAACTTTCAGATTCTGTCTAATTGTGTTCTAGACAAATGGCTGGGATAAAGATAGTTAAAACTCCAAAAATACAGATTAAGGATTCTCCTACAATAGGATTCTGGTTCAGCATAGAAGATCCATTTAAGCACAAATAAAAATCAAATCATAACAAGACTGTAACCAATTGCATAACAGTGAGTTTTCATTAACTTACTAAGCAAGCAACACATTAACAAAGATCCAGGCATTTTCTTAAACAAGGAAACATACAACCCCTCCCAACCTAGATCCAAAATCCAAAAAGACGATTCTTCCTCTTTTCTAACTTAAGTGGCTCGAACCTCCAGTCTTATAGTCAAAGTAGAGGAATCTTCCCACTAGGCTATCCCTCGTCAACATACCCTTATTGTTTAAAATAGGTGAAGCAACATTCAAGATCACCAAGTCAGCCTTTAAATACATAACCAGAGCATTCCCACTACAGAAGATTCAATTTTTTCCTGTGTAACATTGTATTGAAAGTCTCTTTTGGAGCTGATAATTCAGCAGCAAGCTTAACAGAATCAATTTCATAAGTGAAGCAAAATACATAATAACTTCAACAAACAACGTTTAAATACATAACCAGAGAGCCTTATCACATCAAAGAGATTAAACTTTCTCCAAGCACCTTAGTAATAAAAGTCTCTTTGAAGCTAATAATTCACATATATTTCATAGGTGATGCAACATTCATACTAAGTTCAACAAGCTGATATTAAAATGCATTACTAAAAGCATTTTCACAACAAAGATTCAATCTTTTTTGAGTACCTCCGTATTGAAAGTCCCTTATAATTCGGCAGAGCAAGCTTAAGAATCAATTTCACAACATTCATAATAAGTTCAACAAGCCGACATTTTAAATACATAACCAATGAGCATATTAACAACAAAAGATCCAATTTTTATTCGTCGTACCTTAGTAACGAAAGTCCCCTTATGAGCTAACAATTCAGAAGCAAGTTTAATAGAATCAATAACCAAAGAATTCTGATTAGTAGCTTCTTTAGCCCAAGCACCACCCACATTAGGCGACCCATCATGTAGCACTAAATCAAAAGCCCTACATCCATTTTCCGCCATTAATTTCTTAATCGTGGCCCTACATTTAGTCGTTGTAATATCATCTTGAATTGCAATACAGCCTCGAATAGGTCTAATTGGGTCTAAATCAACACCGATAACTAGACTGCCAACGGGTACTTTGTTAGCAGCAACTTGCATCCAACCACCGGGTGCTGCACAAAGATCAAGTACAGAACGGGATTTGTGTAAGAAACTGTACTTAGAATCTAACTGTACAAGTTTCCATGCTGCCCTAGAACGGTAACCTTGTTCTTTTGCTAAGTAATAGTACTTGTCTAAACGATGCTTTCCTTTCACTTTTCCCATTTTTTGGTTTCTCAGCTGTTGTTGTTTGTGGGGATTGTGTAAAGGGGTTGGAGATTTTGCTAGGGTTTTAGCTCTGGATATTTATAGGGTTGTTTACCGTTTTGTCACGTGAGAAGCACGTGATTAAGACAAAGCTTGGTTGGGAGAAGAAAATACATCATATTTACGATTGGGATTATATTACTAAGATAGAAAATTGTCAGGTGGACAATATTTGCTTTTTAAGGGTGTGTTTTGTGTGATTAAAAATATTTTTGGTGAAAAATTAGAAATAAATAATTTTCATACTTATTTTTCGATGTTTGATTGTTTAAGGATAAAATAATTTTCTAACCATCTAATAAAGGGTGAGATAGGGGAGTTTGTGAGAGTAGGGGGTGGGTGTACGGGTAGGGGTGGTGGGCAGGAAGTGGGGTGGGATGGTTAGGGGGTGAGGGTTAGGGGATACGACATGGGGGTCGGTTGGATCCTTTTCTCCTTCTGGTTTTCGGGCGTCATTTATTTTGTTATATTCAGAAATTCAGCACGGAATATGCTTTCAAAAAGATGACAGTTTGTATATGCCCCAACCGGAACTTCAATTTGCGTGCTAAAGAGAATTAGAGACGACGAATTTTCTTTAATTGTCTAATTTAGGTACTTAATACTCAAATTTGTTAAAGAACATTCACTATGCACTTATACGATATGAGACGGACAAAGCATTCCTGTGAACGGTGCATACTGTGCCAGGAGCTCAATGAGTGGACAATGGAGCTTCGATGATGTAATTACAGAGCTTGGCACAACTGAGTTTGTGACCAAATTGGACATTAAATACCAAAAGAGCTCCTGAACGAGATCTTTCTGTTTATGGCAATTGTAAACATCACAATGAGCTGTAAAAGTTAAAGATACAATCTACATATATAAAAACTGTCTCGTATAGTTTCTTTAACAGCCTCGAGTAAATTCAACTCCAATTGTGCTATTTAAATGACAACTTGATGCCGCAAACAGTTATAACGTCAAGTGAAAAAGATATCTCAATGTTTGAAAACAACATATTGAATATCCGAGCCTAGAGCTTCAAAGCAGCTTTCGCCATTGCAAGTGCTCCTTCATAACTTTGATTTCCTCCAATAAACCCGCTCATATGGACAAAAACACAACCAGGAATTCCTGTTTCCTTGGAGAGTTCATCGTCTCTTAGGCCTCGCCACTGAGATGGAAGAGCTTTCCTGCTCTCAAATCTGTCAGGTGATACACCCACAGCTTGCACTCGCCAACTTTTGCTCCTATCATCCTAGAAATCAAGAAATCAATGTCATTTGATGTTTTCTAAACAAAATATAAAAGAACATGGACACACTTCCACCACTTTCTCAAGAAGCTAGCATGACAATAACACTGATAGTAAACTTATGTGGGAGCTTTTTCATTAATTCAAAATAGAGATTAGACAAAATGGTGGATCCTGATTGGAGCAATAAAATCTATCTTTCTACACCTGATACAACCAAAAAGGTATTTATGGTAATAAAAGTTGCCAAAAGCAAGGTAAATAACCCCATATTCAATACCAATCCTGATCCCTATTTTTCCTCCTAGCAAAAAAGAAACTCAAAAATGAAAACTTTGAAGAGAAACATGAGACAACACAACAAATGTGACGCAGAACAGGGAAAAGACTGAAACAGCAAAAAAAGTCAGGCACCTGATATAAAGCATATTTGATGGATGGATCAATCTTCAACTCCTGTTCCAGCTCAAATAAATGGAGCTTCCACTGTTAGACAGGAAATGACAAGTATGTATTATCAGTTCAGAGTTCATACTAGCAGTGAAAATTGATTCCCTTTATAATAATAAGTCAATGAATTTCAGTAATAACACACACCAAGTGGGTATTGAAGTATGTACAAACTGAGAGAGTGACTTAACCACGACTGGCTAATAAGCAAACCCAATCATATATACACAAAACAAATATTCTCTCCACACCTGAAATATAAATGAAATGATGAAACAAAAAGAAACTATTTGTACGACCCACTATTCTGCAATTTTCCGTTTCATTTATTTCACACCGTTCAAAAGATACATAATGGTGATTTTTCCATCCTTTTTTTTTAGCAATCTACGCTGTGATTGTTTCCTCCACCGTCCTTGGCATTGCGGATTTCCCATGCAACACTGAATGATGCACATGCAAGATTCCACAACTGCACAGTGAATTTGCAGTGCATAGAATATGGTCAGTGTCTTCCCCACTTTCTCCACACTGTTATTCTCTTATAGAATATTCGCTGTGGATATTGTACACCTCATGGCATACCAAGTGAAGAAAGCTACCCTCTTCAGTGCTTTGGTTCCAATGATTTCTTCCAACTCACCCTCTTGTCCCCCTTTCTGGACAACCCCGTGTAATGTACTTTCACCAAGGACGACTTTACCCTCTCCCCCCCCCCCCCCCCAAAAAAAAAAAATAATAACCATATCCTCTCCCATAGTACCACTAAAAATGTGACATCAGTGATTTATCCCGATGTCACAAGTAGTGCACAGAAAAGTGGGGAAGAAAACACTTGGTAGAACTATAGAAGGGAGCCTTCCTAGCCATGAAGTACCAGATCTACAACTTAACAAGATACAAGAGGATCTCGGTTATTCTGAAAAGTGCCAAATATCTACAGTTGAGGAAAAGTAGAGATGCTATACTGTTACTCGTACATACGCAACATAGAAAAGCTAATATGCCATTCTAAATTTGGCCTTAAGACATATTAGTCATAATGAAAAGTCGGCATTTGATAAGTAGTTCCAGATCTACATTTAGATTAGCATGAAACTTAGAACTTTGGACCTCACACACAATTTAGCAAGAAACAAAGCAATTTGTAATGATGTTAAATCGACACTTACTGGGCAAAACCTATTCAAAACTAAGATCTCTCCACTAGGATCAACATTTTGTCTTGCAGCAAGGCACTCCATGACAATTGAGCGTGCTGGTAACCATGATCTTGTATGAAAGCGGACACTCTGTGGTAAAAAACCATGTTAACTCAGAGAAAACAAGTGAACCATAGGCCCATTCTAAGACCTGTCTTTCAAAATAAAATCAGGTGATAAATGTATGATGTACACGACAGACTGCGTGGTACCAAAAAGCTCAAACTGAGGACTAACCACTATGCTTGTATAAACTCATATTACTAACTAAATACAAAGAGAGACAGATTAGCTCTTTCGAGAAAGCCTTACATCCAAGAACTCGCTGCCAGCTATCTCCATTGCACGGTGAAAAGCTTCATTCTCCTTTTCTGAAGACTGATCAGGTTCAGTCCAGTCCAAGTTTAGTCTTCCAACTCGTGAGGACAGGTGAGTATTATTTACATATCTTGGTGGCTGGTCCGTATCATACTGATTGATTCCATTGTCGACTGCATCAATTGCCTATTCACAGTAAGCAAAAATATTAGACTTACTAATATAGGGAGAGACATGGAAATTTGATCCTTCAACTATTTCACATAAAATCAGCTCTCTATCGCAAATCCTAAGTGTAACTTGCAAATACTTGTAACAAAATCTCAACAACCAAACAAACGAAATCAGAAAGTAAAAATCCAATAGCAACACACTCTTTAACAAGCGCAAGCTGGAAAATTAAAAGATTCCAAGATATAATAATAATCTGTGAGTCAACTCCTTACCTCCATGAAGCTCTTGTAAACAGCTAGGAACAACCTATGCACATCCGGGTGTTCTTCACCAACTTGGAGCTCCTTTGCAATGATCTCCTTTCCAAAATGCTAAGAAACACATAAAATGCCAAGTAAATGGCAGTTAATGCTCTATTAAACTCAACAAAAAGACATTAGGCATAAGTAATCTTCTATCTGAACAGAGGAGCTTCAGCTACTAGAATTTCAAAAGGAGTCTCTAGAAACTATGCAATCCACAAGGCAGTACTCCTCGCATCCCAAAATTGTGTAAGATTTTCAAAATTAACTCTACTCCAAACTTCCCAATTGCTTTTAATTTGCTCATCTTCATAAATTAATGAAAACCCTCAACTTTTCTCGAAATTGAATATAAAGTACCATGAGAAAATACTTATAGGACGGAGATATTACATTCTAAGTTGTAGGAGTGGCAATGGGGCGGGGCAGGGCGGGGCGGGGCGGGTTGAGCCCTTCCCCTGCCAAAGTTTTGCCCTGCCCCGCCCCGCCCCATTTGGTCTTTGTCAAGTTTCAGCCCCGCCCCGTTTTGACCCGCCCCACTTAAATTAACTTTTAAGTCATTATTTTTTATTTTTTATCATCAAAATTGAACTTTTCTTTTAACTTTTAATCCATTTAACATATCTCTAACTTTTTTTCTATTGAAATTTTCAAATTTGATGATTTTGTAGTTATTTGAAGAAATTGAAGCTTTTAAAAAATTTGTAGTATTTCAAAAGTATTACGTATTTACATATTAATTAATAGCTTAAATAGTCAGTAGTGGAACAGTATTTCCATTATTTCCTCAACTTAATCATGAAATAAGAAAATAGTGGAAAAAGAACAAGTAAAATTATTGGGCCTCTATGTTGCCCCGCCCCGCCCCGTTTAACAGTTGCCCCGTCCTGCCCGTTTAGTGTTTTGCCCCGCCCCGCCCGGCCCCAATTGCCACCCCTACTAAGTTGCTCTGACTCTCCAAAAATGTTGCAGCACCCACGTCGGATCCTCCAAAAGTGCAGTACTTTTGGAAGATCCAACACACACACATGGAGAGTTCGAGCAAGATAGATTGCATTAGACAAACAAAGTTAAAATCCAAGACGGGCAAGACAGAGACTCGTATACATCCACGACATTACCTACTACCACCAAAAGGAAAACAGAGAGATACACTACCTTGTAAACAAGACCAGCACTACTAAGCTTAGTAGTGAACCCATGTCCAAAGACCTCTTCAAACCCCTTTTGATGATGATCATACCGGTCTCGACTCGGATCATAAACCCCACCAACATCAAGCACAGCATCAAGCGATTCCAACAACTATTCATTCATTCAAACATTTCATCAAACACTTCACAAACACAATTTAACACCCACAAAACAAAACCCATAAAAACACATTTAAAACAGTAATCTAACCTGGGAATCACGAGTACGAACAATATGAGCATTGTAGTACTTGTTTGTAAGACGAATCATGAAACAACCAAGTGCTTCATCACAGTGAAAACTGCCATTGTGTGTACCTACTTGCTTTAAGGGAACATGATTTGAAGGGGAAGATACAGGTGAATAAGATGATGTAGCCATTAGAGAGAATAGGAAAGGGTTGTTTTGGGGTTTAAGCAAGTTGAAGCTCAACAGTTTAGGGTTTTGGAGTAGTAGACCTTTGGTGAAAACTGAGAGCATTTCTTTAAACCCTTTTAATACAAAGTGGGTAGATAGCTTTGACTGTACCTATGTACATTTCTTTTCTTGGAGGACAATAGTTGAAATAGACAAAAAAGAAACTTTTTAAAATATTTACTACTACTCCAAGTATAGTACATTACAGAGTAGTTATATAAATAGAAATAAGATTTGCAAAGGAAAAAAAACAACCAAGCTGTGTGATTAGATAAATGAGATGCAAAATATTTTAGCTTTTTTGTGAGCTCTACACGGCACAAATTCAAATTAATTGAACTAGTAAGATTCAAATGTAGAATAATTGACAAAAAATATGAAAACCGTGTAATAAAACTTAATACGTAATTATATTTTGAGGCGGATACTTAAAATTGAATGCTCTTTGCAGCAATAGTGAGCTTTCCACCTCTTTCAAATGAGTAGAATGTTCATTAAAATGCCGGTCAAGGTGCTCTAGTTTTGGGACATTACTTGATTTTTGGGACATGTCAAAGGTTTACAATATTTCTTATCTTTACATTACTTTCTCTATTTACAAAGTCGGAAAGTTTTATAGTAATAATTTACTAAGCTTATACCCCGTGTCTTGGTACTTTTCCCTAATAATATAGAAGGTAATTACGTCTACTGATTGAAACTATGGCATTTGGTTACAATACCTCAATACAGCAAAACATAATGTTGGCTTCACTGGCCACAATTAAGCAGTTGGCCTATCTGATATGTGCAATTCATTTCACTTATTATTATATTGATTAAACTTCATTTATTGTCATCCCTCAAACTAGTTGTAACGTTCTAGATCCGAAAATTGTTCTCTCCATCTACTTAACCTTCCTTTCGTAAGAAACTATTTTGTTTCGGGATTAATAGCCTAAAAGAACTCAAAAATCACCCAAACATCGCATAAATCAAATCAAACACACCCAAAATCACCTCGGATTTCTGTTATCTTCCATGTTTTACAAGGCAGAAGGACAAATAGACAGCAAATTGGACATAAATTCAGTTAATAATTTTATACTAATAGGTAGCAGAGGATAACATTTTGGCAGTTTCAAATAAGACTTTTTTTGGGAAAACTTATTGCTACACAAAGCAAGTTAGAGTTTGATACGTGACAAACACAAGCAAGCAAGGGATTTTTGTTTCTTTCACATCATATCCTCCAGAAAATATATTTCTAACTTCATTGACATCCAAACCACATCATAAGGACGTCGTTCCAGAAACTATGAGGTGGTAGTGGCCAAAGATTCATAATTATAACATCCGCAGACAAAAAACTACCAAATGCCACGAGGAAATAAAGTTGTAAATGGCATTAGAACAAAACAAAGATAAAAATACGGAGCTATCCACTTTTAGTTTGTTAGCATAGAACAAAAGAATCCTCCATTGTATCACATGAAGAAAGATCCTCTCTTGGAACTGGTTGTGATCAGCGGTACTGCAACACAAATGAGGCTCAAATTAGTTATCTAAAAATGAATATATAGCCGAACAAATGAAAGATAATCCAAACCAAATAACTTGAACAGACAATGAATCAAATATACAAGTTAAACTAGATAGCCAACAGATTTAACTGATTTTCAGTAAACCAGAACTCCAAGAAAAGAAATATTGAGGGTGTTCTTTGTACTGAGAGATAACCGTAAGATTGATTTCCAGAACGGGTATTCATTTTTTTCCCAAGTTACTAGTGCTATTTTATTTGCAAATGTAAGGATCTTGGATTAAAAAGTTAGCACCAATTGGCCAGACAGGGAAACGATCAAACAAAGCCAAGCTCAAGCTTGACACAAACAGTAAACAATCAGAGCTCAGCTCCCAACATTGCCCGTATCCAGCCACTCTAGAGGGAGGAGCACAGGATAACAGAAGATGTGATTCAGAATTTTCATGTATGCTTTTTCTTTGATGAACATGAGGATTCAGCATTTTACCTTAATGAAGCCAATTTCCTTTGCATTGCTGCGAAAGCACTGCCTACAGCACATGAGTCCATACTTCCTAATAATTGCATGGGGATTGCCACACACGCGGCTGCATAAAATATGAAGAGTTGCAGATACAAAATTAGATATACATCAACTATTTTTCCAATAACACTCTTTAAATGAGAGTAAACCCACCAAGGGAAAGCTAACTAAATATCCAAAGGTACATTGTCTAGCTCTGCTGAATGATAGCCACAGTAAATACTGAAAATAAAATAACTGATGAAAAACAAAGCTTGCAAAACCTAAAATCCGATCCATCTATGGTGAAAATTAGCTTTCATAATCTCCACCATAAGCTTGTTTTACTAAGCAAATCAGCACCCCACATCGAGAAGCTAAAAGGAATGAAACAATATCCAAAATACAGTGTCTTGAGTATTCTTCTAATTTGCATCAAATGACCGTGAAAGCTAAAACTTGCAAAAAGGCAGACACATCTAATTCATTACCATAAACACTATGAAGCTGTAGAAAAGCACTAGAAACATGTCACTTAGTAGCAGAGATAAGAATCTCAAATTCTTAACCACTCGCCTATAATGCTATAGAAGAATATTTTTATAGGAGAAAAATAAAGAAAATACGTAGGAACAAACTAAAAAGCCATAAAAGTTGGGAAAAGAAAACCTCGACCCACTAAGAACAAATTGATCAGCATTGTATGTGCCCTTTAAAATCTCTTTCATACAAACATTACCTTGTATATGCAGTTAAAAGAACTCCTTCATAGTTCATACCATAGGCTACCTACTCTAGAAATAAGAAAAGGACACACTATCATATCACTAGAGCCACACGCAATGACCAATTTTTTTTTTATAACCGTGGAGTTTGGACCAGCTTGCGTGCACCTCAAATATTGCAAAAGCATTCACTTTGATAGCTCATATTTAGATAACACATAACAATTCCAAACAAAAACAAGCTCTTGATTGTAATATCCCAAATTGCCGCAAGAAATCATATACGGGTAATTTTATTTATTGGGTATCATTGATCTCTTTGTATATACTATTTTTATCTTATTCTTCGTCTTTGTTTCTATTGTATTTTATTTACTTCGGTTATCCTTAGTTTTATATGTATGTACTTTCTTCCCATTCGTATTGTCTACACCTTAAATTTTTCCAATTTGTTTTCTAAAATGATCTCCTTAGCCGAGGGTCCAATCTGCGTACATCTTACCCTCTCCAGACCCCACTAGTGGGATAACACTGGGTTTGTTGTTGCTGTTGTTTGGGTATTATCGTATATATTAACACTATGATTTCTAGCATTTTAGAGGATCCATGAGCAACCAACAAAAATTAGTGAATCTCAAGCTATAATTCCTAAAAAAAAAATAATTCAAGAACATAACAGAACAATTGAAAAAAGCAGTTTTGTAATCATGGTATTTAATAAAAAGTGAAGAATAATACCAGGTACGAGAACCAGGACCATAGCTCTTGGGGTGAGCGTTCCAAATGTTGGAGTGACCCATTTTCTCAACAACAAAAGGCTGCGCTTTGGTGATGTTTGCTAATAAAACCCTAATAACTTGAGCACCTCCTTCACTTTTATTCTGAGTTGTTGGGAGCTAAATATATACCCAAGTTTTATTTTATTAGTCTTGGGGCATTCATGGAATTTCAATTTAGTAATTATTACTATTATTTTTTTTTGGGGGGTCAAATCAATGATAGAAGTATACTTTTATTTTTTTCCTTCCCTCTATCGGTGAAAATTCTTAGAACCAGCCATAGCATTTGAAATTTGGGGATAAATAAAAATTATATGTATTCCCATTGTTTCACAAATGGTTGCATGATTCAGATTTTGAGAGTCAAATTCCTCCTTCCTTTTTAGTAACAAAATAAACCAAAAGTTTTTGGAACAAAATTTATATATTTGGAACTACATAAAGTGTATTATAAATCATAATAATTTTTTTTATCGATACTATAAACCATAATTATTAATAATTTAAAATATTTGAAAAAATAAATAAAATCTTTCGGAAAGAGCCTCACTACCTCTCACAAGGTAGGGGAAAGGTCTTCATACATCTTACCCTTCCCGGACCCCACCAGGTGTGATTTCATTGAGTTTGTTGTCGTTAGTGTTGTTGAAAAAATAAAGAAAAATATTGTGGTCAAAAAGAAATTCGTTTGACTTATCAAAACTAGAATAATGTCATCCTATTGTGGATTAGAGGTAGTAACAAGTTTTGCATTTTTTTTAAACAAAAAAATCATATTTTATTCATCTTCAAGAGATTATAGTGGATATGGGGGAGTGCCAAAAATTCATGTCTGAAAGTCTTTGTTACAGTTGAGATGAAGTACATGCGTGGATGAGCAGATACACACTAATTTTATAAAAATTGTCCATTGTCCAGCAGGTAACAAACTATATGGAGATTGTCCACCAAGGGGTGAACTCTTTAACAATATTTAAACATTAAAAAGTTCTTTCTTCGAGATTGGCCAGTTGCAAAATTCCACCATTGTCTTGCTGTGAATATATTGAAAGTATCGTAAAGATTTCTAAAATTAGCACCTCCTTCTTCATATAGAAAGCACAAGTTATCACAGGAAGCCCAATGAACTCTTTTTTGAACATCTGTACCTCACTAAAAGAATCTTGTAATTGATACTATATTTCTGCTAAGGATCTTTGAAATAATATCTGAGAAAATAGATATTTTTTCCTACATAGTACCTATATATAAAGGACATCCAAGATATTTGAGAGGATCATCTTTGTGATACTCTCTAATCTTGATCAAGTTTTATATTGAGATTGAGTAATGTATCTCTTTTTTTCTTTTTTATTGCCTAGTAAATACAAGTAATTAAGTTTTACTACACTATTTTCTCTCCTGATCTTTATGTTTCCAATGATGCTCGCGTATAAGAAACACTAGAACTTAAACCCAAATATCTTCTCTAGGCATAACATAATTTAGCATCTAATAAATAAGGTTACGAAAGGGAATTATAGCAATACAATGAAAATTTATTCATTTGATACCAATTTAGATAGAAAATCAAAATAAGAGAAGTATGTATCGAAATAATAGATATTTTTGGAAGTTTTCCAAAATATTTGGCCTTTTATGATTAAACCATAGCTTTAAGTACATATACAATACTTTTATTCCTTTTCCTTTTTTTTTAAGCACAAGCAGGATAATCAGTCAAGAAAACAGAAGAAGAAAGATTTACTGCTTACAACTCCAAAAGACCGCCAATTGATACAATTAGAAATAACATAAAAATAGTAAAGTTGCAACCTTTTATAATAACTGAAGCTAAGAAGAAGACTACTTCAGACAGTTTATGAATTATATTTACGAATTTACAACTTCCAACATAACGATCCTTACATGATTAATCTCATCATAACTTGTCTATGAACCAAATGGCCCATTGCATTCACATAAGGCAGTGAGGGCAAACAGAATGCAAGAGGTTTTCTTTGCACCAAGTTAGCAAGAAGAAGAGGTGCAGGGAGGGGCTATATACACACAAAAGTATCATACTACAAACTAATATTGATATCTGAGCCAGACATGCATGATCACCTTCCTCCTGGAACTGGTAAAGTTATATGGTTTGATATACTATCAATATCGATACTGTGGCCACTATATTCGTATTCAAATGCCAATAGCTTACCCTGTAGCAAGGATTCTTTCTCCTCTGAATTATGACCACTTTGAACCCAAGAGTGCTTCTGCATTGCTGTTAATCTTAGTCCTTCCAATTCTGATGAAACTTCCTTCATTGTAGGTCTATCATCTCCTTTCATATTTAAGCATCTCTTTGCAAGCATGGCAACTTCTTTGATCTGCTCTGTACTCTCATCACTAACTATATGGTCATCTACCATTTCAAGCAAACGACCCTTCTCCACCGAAGATAAGAAATATTGAGCTAGGCTTCTCTCCTCCTCTGGTCCATCAAAACATAAAGCCTTCCTACCAGTTAGGAGCTCTATAAGCACTACTCCGAAACTGTATACATCACTCTTTTCAGTCAGTTGATTTGATCGCAAGTATTCAGGATCTAGATATCCTAGAGTTCCTTGAACCATGGTAGATAATTCTGTTTGATCAGCAGGAACCAACCTGGATGCTCCGAAATCTGCCACTTTGGCTGTGTAACTCTTGTCTAAAAGAATGTTGACAGACTTGATATCTCTATGGATGATAGGTGGGTAAGCAGCTGAATGCAAGTATGAAAGTACTCCGGCGGTTTCTGCAGCAACTCTTAGACGAATGTCCAAAGAAAGGATAGATGCCTTCACTTTATCATGTAAATGTTCAGAAAGTGTTCCATTGTCGATAAATTCATATACCAACGATGGAACTTCTGTCTCGAGGCAACAACCCAAGAGCTTGACTACATTTCGGTGATTGATTTGAGAGAGGACAATCACTTCATTAATGAATTGCTCAATTTGATTGGGATCAATTACCTTAGATTTCTTTATGGCAATTATGACATTATCTGTCAAATATCCTTTGTATACAGTTCCAAAACCTCCTTGACCAAGAACTCTATCTTTATCAAAGTCATTAGTTGCCTTTTTTAGCTCTTCAATTGTGAAAATCTTTACCGTATTACTTGATCCATCTTGCCTGATGAGTCGTTGCTGCAAAATCAGTCCACCATTTTCTTCAAAAAACTTCTCCCTCATCATTAACATCTTTCTCCTTTGGAATCCAACATACGAGCAGCCACAAACGATAAGCAGAAAAGTAACCCCTGCTGCAACACCTGTAATAAGATAACATATAATATTCAACTATAAGCACAATAAACCATAATATAAATAGTACGGAGGAATAATCTTGGTGCAGAAAACATTAATAAAACTTGTTCAATTTGCTAACTGTTACTAGTAATCTTTAATACATGTACACACACTATGAACAAATAGTTCTACAAGAAATGACCTGATTTCTCAGAAATTGAAAGAGAAATACCTATAACAAGCAGATCAATTTGCAACTTTCTCATAGGATTGACAGGATTGCATTCAGTACCATCACCACTGAAATTTGGAGGGCACGTGCATGTATAGTTCCCTATTGTATTTGTGCAAATGCCTTCTGGGGCACACTGCTTTTGATCTTCACATTCGTCAATATCTGCAGACTCGTAAATAAAGTACAAAATGTTACTCACAACGCAAAATATATCCATTTGCAGAACTTAACTTATAAAGTATATATACTGCAAAATATCTTTACTCGTAATTAATGTTATGTAAAAAAATGTAGTACCATTTTAACGATTTCATTTCAAAATCTAGTGGAACTAAAAGAACAAGTATTTAGTGGGGGCTTGAGCTAGGATATAACGTGCCAAAATTACTGCAAAAAGTAAACAATATATGATATAAATTCCTATGGAATCTCAGCTGTTCTCAATAGATTTAATCCTGCAGATTTATAAGGAAAGCCACAACGACATAGAAATATCCCATCCCACCCAACAATCGAAGAAAAGTAAGACAAATTAAGTTAAAACATAGCAACAAATTAAATTAAAACATAAAGAGTGTGATCTCATATACATAATACATACCTAGGCAACCATTTTCCAGGTATGGATTACCATCATATCCTTGCTTGCAAAAACATCGATGTCCATTTAAAGTATCGTAACAGTCGCTGTTGTTACTCTTACATGCATATGTAGTCAAATTGCCCTTAGCCATGTCACATTTTTCATTACCAATTACCCAATCTAGCACAAGAGGAAGCTTTTCTTTGTTGTGTAAACTGGTTATGTAGCTTGTAGAAAAGTTAAAAGTAGCTTCCTCAACTATAAAAGCATAGCTGCATTCATCAGGGCTTCCTGTCACTTGAGTATAATTATAATAGCTGCTCAGTGTTATGTTGGCAGACCACGCTCCCTTAGGTATGGATGTTTGGCAGCAACCAACTCCAGAACATTTTCCATCAACAATATCGTCAATGCTACCACACAAGGACATGCATCCAGTGGTGAAGACATTCTTCGCAGAATCATCACTCTTATAATAACCTCGAACGATGGCATAGGTGTCACAACCAACAGCTATGAACTTATTCGCGGTGTAGTTCACAGTTAACAATGGGGATGACGATAAGACCAGTTGAGGTTTGTTTCTGTCTATCCTACTGCCATTACGATAACAGTCATGTGATATGAACTTTAAGATGTTAAGTTGCCCACCGAGAGATATGCTTGTGATATTGATAGTTGTGCTTTTATAGAAAAGCTGGGGAGGTTGAAAAGAGTAATCGCAAGTGACAAGAAATTCTTGGTTTAGATAGCAATCTTGGGTCATCCCAAAAGGGAAAGGGATCTTGACATTGCCACAACTTTCATTGCAGTTAGGTTTGGCTATGGGATAGTTTCTTGGTAGAGTATTAGCACTAAGGGATAGTGATGAAAAGCAACTTACAAGCACCAATGTTAAAGTTATCAGGTGACCAAGTGCTACCATGACATTGGCAGCCATGTTAAAGGAGACTAGGGATATATCTATAGATCTTTGTGTTGTGATTAGTGATACTTCAATTCGCCCATTGTTGATCCTTTTATATTTAGGTAATACTACATGTCTGGAAAGACCAAGGCAACTCAAAGCGTCAACTACGTACACTTATTAGTGTGGACTACGTCAAGGAGGGCCTCTGTGCAGCCAATAATAGAATTGTCAGTGCAGAGTATTTGGAGAAAATGAGCAAGTTCTATCACTATCATGCTTGTCTTTTGTTGGAATTGAGTGGCAATTGAGTCAAGTGAGCAGATTCCCCGAAAGTATAGAACACTCTTAACAGTCCTACTTTATACATGCAATTTTGATTAATTTACTTTATCTGTTTTACATATATGGAGTATAACGTAATACAGTAATTTTCTTTGAAAAAAAATCTTTAAACCACCAGATACTTCGTTATGATGGAATGATAGGGATCAATTTAAATAAGACCTTTCTTGTCTTAGCTCACATGGCTGAATTTCGCTATACAATCAAGATTGTTAAAAAAAGTTTACCCTTTAATTAGTGCATTCTTTTTCCCTTGTTTTACAATTATATGGTTAGAGAATATGATCCGATTATTTGATAAACGCAATCTAACAAATCATGTCTAAATTAGACATTCTAGTACAGTTTCATGTTTGCTTTTTCTTCTCCTTTAACAGTCTCTTCCTTTCATTTGGTGGAAATCTAAATCACTCTCTCATTGTTTCACTTAGTAAAGTCTCCAGCTATTCTTAAAACTAGTGGTTTTCTATAAATTTCTTAATATATATTCAGGGGCGGTGGCAGTATTTCTAATAAGGGTTCAAAGTTTTAAAAATAAAGCTTAGACTTGTATCAGGGGTTCAACATATGGTAAATATGTATAAAAAAATCGATTTTACCCGATATATGCTGTGCAATTTTCCGAGGAATTGAACCCCTTGGGTAAGGGTGGCTCCGCCCCAGTGTATACCTAAATGATTTCGATAGCTAGGTTATGCAAACCAGAAGGCTGTAATTTAGTAAGAAAAATGAAAGCAGCCAGGTCGCCATGAGTAGGTCGCCGGCTTTGAAGGTTAGACATATCTGGCCACACAATAAATGACGTAGACTAATAAAAGCTACTTAAAAAGTACGAGCCTATTTGGGTGGGCTTATAAACAGCTTATTTTAAGTGGTTTATAAGTCAAAAAGTAATTTAAAAGCCATTTTTTGAAAAGTTAATATTTCCTAACTTCTCAAAAAATGGCTTTTAAGCCACCGATAACTTATAAATCCAAAATCTTTGAACTTACCAAACATATATTGGTGAGCTTATAATCTTATACGCCACATCTAAGCCCACCCAAACGGCCTCGTAGTCTATTTTACTGAACTTTCTAAATAAATAGCTCCCCTGTTTCTTAAAAGACGCCAAAGAAGTTGACATTAGTCAACACATGCAAGTATACTTTTTTTCTTTTTCTTTTAATCATGTGTATTTATCCTACGCAACCAAACTTTTGTTAAGAAACTAAAAGAGTAACATCTCAGTACCTTCGCCAGCATATACTGATGGTGAAATTGGAAGTAGTTGAGTACTTAATTTTTTTTTTTTTTTTTTTTGAGTACTTAATGAATGCGTGATAAAATGGACCAAGTTGACTGATCAAATAATTCATGAATATATCTCGTACAAATTATAAAGTACCGCACACTAACGTAGGCCATAGAAGTCTAGCTGCTCTTCTTTTTGCACAACCAATGTTCATATATATAGAAAACAAAAATAGATAGGTACATGAAAAAAAGGGAAGCGCCTTTTACAATCTGAATTTTGTGGTCAAAAATTCCTTTACGTTATCCATTTATCAATAACATGAACGTCTAATAATGAGCATAAATTTAAAGTTAGCAAGCAAGTGGGTGTGAACGTCGGCGGATTCGATTCAATTTAATAGAAGTTTGTTGGATTTCTTGGCTTTTGGTTTAATCAAAGTAACTCCGCTAGATTCGATCTTTTCCAAGTGTGGTTCTGTTTAATCGGTTGGACTTTTTTATTTTGTAGCAGTCAAATTAAGAGTCTTTTTCAGGGCAAAAATAGGTCTCAAAATGATATTGCAAAAATTGCTTATATTATATATGTTGAGAATATGTCTCAGGAATTTGCAGTAGTAAAATACAGTAAAAGTATCTTTAAAAATCTGCAGAATGTTAGCTTATTCAGTAGCTGAAGTTTAGGATTATTTGTTAGTTTCAGCAGTTAGTTAGGGTTTCTAGTTACTTTATTCATGTACTTAAATCGAGTTTAATCAATAAGAAAAGTAGTTCCCTTCGCTGCATATTCAAGTATACACTTCTCCCTTTTCTTCTTCAGTTATTTCCCTGCCTTTCTCCTTTTTAAAATCAACAATTGGTATCAGAGCTTTTTTTCTTAAGGGACATGTGAGTGAAAAAATTGTGAGTAAAGATATGGACTCCAAAAATAGTTTTTCAAAAATTGCTCCTCTTGTTTTCGATGGTGAAAATTACCAACTTTGGGCTGTGAGAATGGAAACTTACTTGGAGGCTTTAGATCTTTGGGAAGCCGTGGAAGACAATTATGAAATTACTCTGTTGCCCAACAATCCTACCATGGCACAAATCAAGAGTCACAAGGAAAAGAAAACCAGAAAGTCCAAGGCGAAGGCAACTTTATTTGCTGCTGTTTCAACAACTATTTTCACGAGAATTATGTCTCTCATTTCACCAAAAGAAATCTAGGATTATCTAAAAGAAGAATATGCTGGAGATGAAAGAATACGAGGTATGCAAGTTTTAAATTTAATAAGGGAATTCGAGTTACAAAAAATGAAAGAGTCTGAGACAGTCAAAGAGTATTCTGACAGATTGCTTGGCATTATTAACAAGGTAAGATTGTTAGACACTAAATTCAAAGATTCAAGGATTGTTGAAAAAATTCTTGTAACAGTGCCAGAAAGATATGAAACATGTACTACTACCTTGGAAAACACAAAAGATCTGTCTTGTGGGAGGACCATTCCTTGCGAGACTTCATTTAAGCATTTCTCTTAGAAGATGTTTGGTTGGTGGATTGGGATCATAATCCCATGATAAAAATGGGACTAAATTTATCCCGTATTTGGTTACCAGTATAAGGTAAAATGAGATAAAGTTATCCCATATATATGGGGTAAAGTGTGGGATAAGCTATCCCAGAGAAAGGGTGGGGGTGGGATAAGTTATCCCACACTTAATCCAAAGTTTAATTTCATGATATAGTTTATTCCAAAATCATGAGTATCTCACTTTCATTAATCTCTCCAATCAAACGACCCCTTAGAACTAAAGGAAACCATTATTTTGGGACCAAAATTTGCTTGATTCGAACTTCAAAAAGAATCGCCTAACTGAAACCCCGACAATTGGAAAAATGGGACTTTATACTGAATCCAATTTTTGAATATGCATCGGGTCAATAGGTGGGTTCTAAAGGTTTGAGTTATGTTGTATTATGGATATTTTTATGGAAAAATTATACAAAAGTATAAATTAGGCTTATATTAAGTGTAGAGTACATCAATTTAATTGAGCAATTTGAGGGACAAGGGATAGATTTTAGAAGGACAAAACGAAAAAAAAAAGTGACTTTAGTAGATAATTTAGTTAATGTAAGTGATCATGCCAGGAATTACTTTATAATACCTCCAACTAACTTAGTAATTGTGTTAGAATCGCTTTAGAATAAAGCATTTTAGAGATAGTACGAGGACTTTTACTTAATACTGACGTGCATCATGAAATATATGATTAAAATAAATGTACGGAAAAGCGTAATAAATTTTAGAAGATACTTTCTCTTTTACCCAAAATAAATTGCTCCCTCCTTTTTCCTAAAGACGCCAGAGGTTGACCGTTGACATGAGTCAACACAGACAGCTGATATTACTCCTTTCTCACTTTTTTTCCCTTCCTTTTTACAGATATTACTCCCTAGTCTCTACTAAGTACTACTCTCCCCGTCCTAAAATGAGTATTTGAGTTTGACTGGACACAAAATTTAAAAAATAAGGAGAATTTTTAAATTCTGTAGTTTAAAATGAAAGATGCATGTAATGTGAGTCAGAATTTTTAAATTTTGTAGTCCAAAACAAATCTTAAATTTAAAAAATTACCATAAAAAAAAGATATTTATTTTTGGACAAACAAAAACGAAAAGATAGATATTTAAACCAAAGGAGCAGTTTTGGAATATCACCTAATGTTAGCTTTAGGTAGCTGTGGCCTGTGTGTTATGCTTTGTTTGCTGCACCCAAATTCTAAATAAATATTTATCGGCACCATGATTTATATCAAACAATCCTAGTCAGAGCAATTATATTTGTTGAAAAATCCGTTATATTTTAGGTGTGTAGACCTTTCTGCCATTATTACTATAATAATGTTTGCACAAGTGACTTTGCATGGGGCCCTGCATACCTTACATAGTATTGATTTATTGTTCTAATAAGTCTCTCTTTGGTAGTTATCATACATGACTCTTGGATTCTTCCTATCCATCAAAGCATATGCTACAAGTTGCTACAAAATAAAAACATCAAGATAAAATAGAAGGTAACACAACTTAAATGATTTGGTAAATAAAAAAATGAAAAGGAAATCATTCAGGTCCTTTTTGATGTTGTTAGCCACATCGAGATGAATTTACACTGAAAACTCTAAAGACTCGTTTGGTTGGTTGCATGGAGTAAAATACTTATGATATTATATTTGGTGTTATTTTAGGAATTTTACCTGGAGAGATGGCCGATTTGCAAAAATATGACATGGAAAGCAATGGTTTGCCTTTTTGCTCGCGCTAACAGATGGTTTGCAAAAATGTCTCCGTTAAGATTTTATGAAAAAAATTCGGGGTCAAGACTTGCCTTTATATTTTTTCTCTTTTCAACACTTATCCCTTCAAGTATTGGCAATAGGCAATACTTGCCGCACTTGGCTGTAAGTCTTGGCAAAAAGGCAAGACTTGCCATTGGCCCCTGCTCGATTTGCCAACACTTGAACGACAAGTGTTGGCAAAAGGCAACACTTGCCGCACTTCGTCGTTGCCCCTTCAAATTTTTCCTGCATTATCGCCATATAACTCGAAGTATTGACAAAACAACACTTGTCCTTGAAGTATAGCCAATTGCCAAGACCTATAAAATTTTTGCCTTGAAGTCTTGGCTCCGGACCAAATAAGAGTATTTTGCTAAAACATTCCTTAGTGCATGCAATTTTGTAAAACCACTCCTTATGGAGAGTATGCAGTGAAATTTTTTGCGGAGAGATACCCAACCCATGAAAATTACTAAAATGAGCCCTTATTTCTCAACTTTACACGACCTGTCACCCCTCCATCTTTTTAATTTTTTCACTCATAGCACCCCCTTTATAAAAAAATAAAAACCCTAGCCCCTAATTTTTCTCTTTTCTCCTTCCCTCCTACCACTACCGTCGCCGCCTCCCCTCCCCCTCCACCACTGACTCACCTTCGTCCCCTCTCCTCCAAGCCACCGCCGCCCCCCGCCGTCACTGTTACACTGCCGCGGCGTCATATTTTCTTCTTTTTTTTTTTAGAATAACAATGTCGATTTTTCGATGTAAATTCCAGTCAAAGCTCCGGTGAGGGTTTGTTTGTCATGTTTTTTCTTCTTCTTTTTTTTCTTTTTTCACTTTTTTCATAAAAATCCGGTGAGATCTACTAGTTTTTTGTTAAAACTTTTTCTAATGTCTATATTTAGTGTTTTCTTGTATAAAATTAAATAAATCTTGTATATTTGTTAAGATTTTGTGTAAAAGCTGTCAAAAATATTGTATACTTTTTTTACGAGTTTATACACTTCTGTAAAAGTGTATAATAATGTATTAGTTTGTATATCTGTGTGTATACAATGAATAAACATAGTTTATATACTTTTGTGTGTATATATAAACTTGTATAAATATGTATGCACGTGTATGAATAACGAATAAAGTTGTATCAATTTCAAATTTGTGCACTATTATGGATATTTATATATTTTAAGTTTTTTGTGTATATTTTTATATTTTTCTTCTTGCATATGCATTTTTCTATGTATATCCATATATAATTTATTATTTTTAGATTTACGTGGATAAAATTATAAAAAAATAATGATTTTAAAAAAATCAGCAATAGTAAAGTTCCAGTGACATAAAATAAGCAATACAACAATCCTGATGAGATCCGATGATTTTTTAATTTTTCGGCCATCGACGACCGCTGGCCTGCAGCGGGAGTGTGGGCGGCGACATGTCAGTGGCGGTTGAGGGGGGAGTGGCACCTAGAATTTATTTATTTCGAGGGAGAGTTTAAATGGGGTTGCTATGCCAGTAATTTTTAAAATAAAGGGGGTGATATGCCATGTAAAAAAAAATATGGCCCTCATTTGTAAATTTTTTGCTTTGAAATGCTATTTTTGAAAAAAAAAAAAACCCGTTATTTTATCCAATATTGGATTTGCCTTTTTGAATCAATATAACTATCATAATACTCTACAATTTAATACACCAATTACCCCTCGTTTGGAATGTATCAACTTAGTTATTTGGTGAATAACATGATTTTCTAATACACATTAAGTGGAGCCTATTTACCAAAAAAAATTAACAATTCACGGGATGTCCACTAATTGGGCTAGTATTTAGAATTAACTAGTCTCTCGACACGTGTGTTGCACGTGTATGCCGAGTCTTGTATTACTTGTTATAAAATAATATCAATTGTTAAATGATTATACGTGAAAGAGTAAAATGTAATTTAATGTGAATGATCAATAATATTAATAATCGTTATGGAGATGATCAGGATATTATATGAACTTATGAAGATGAACAATCACCTATGAAGATGAACAATCAAAGCTTAATCAGGAACATGTGATATTGCAACTTATTTTGATTTTACGAAGTGCAACTTCAAAAACGTATACAATGAAGCTTATCTTACCAATTTCCTTATAGATGATATTTCTGGTTTATGCTACTTTCATCCGTTTAGGTTGCTTCATCATGATCTGAATCCTTGTTGCCGATTTTAATATAACTCTTTAAGATACACCATAATGTTGACCAAGAAAACATAGTGTGGTAGATACCATCCAGCATCGTGACGTGTATGAAAAGGTTGCTCACGATTTGTGAAGTTGGAAAGTTATAGTAGCTCTATGTGGTGATTGAATTTTAATGTTCATCATTGTACAAAGATTTGCTATAGTTGAAAATTGGGATAATCATATGTCCGGAAGGGGAGGCGGTAGCTAGTCATTGCATCTTATATGTGTAATTTGGTAAATAGATCCTGAGAGAATGCTTGCATCGATGATTATGTTCAAACTAACCTAGTATAATCCAAGTGACTTGTTATAAGAGTACAAAAGTAATTTACATTCTATATAATATTAAAGTTGTAAGGAAAAGACTTATAACTGACGATAATTAATTTAACTCCACGACCACTAAAACCTCCAATATATAGGATTGTTCACTCTATACTCGTTGCATGGCTGCGTTAATAGTAGCATGTTTCAAAATAGAAATTCTTAATTTTTTACTTCTTTAGACTAATGATTTAGTTGAAAACATATCGAGTTGTTTCTTAACGGTTTGTCCTTTCGCTTTATTCATTTGTTCCGTTAACATATGACATATCTTCTTCTTTTTTCAAGCACGTTAAGTATTTCTAAAAGTAATTGATTGTGCATGCAATATTTATTTTGTTGTTGCCAGATCAAATACCTTATACCAAAAAAGGTTCATAATTCAAGTCGACACTGAGATAGAATAATTCAGTTGAGAAGAATAAAAAGGATATCAAGAGATTCAAAGAATTAACATAATCACTCATTAAATCAGACGAAGATACATATAGATTATAGAATTAAGAAAAAAACTCCTATAACTTGGAACCCAACAATGTAAAGCTGGATTAGAAAAGTGAAGATGGCACATTCTTTCTTTAAAAATTTTAACATTAAGTAAATGTAACCACCTGCCTCATATTGGTTTTGAACTTTTGGTTCCAATTACAAACTTCAGTTCACTTATATGATATCTCTAGATAAACTCCGTCCAGAATTAACCATAAAACAGAAGAAAGAAGGCCTAATAGATGAAATGCCTTGCCGCTCGAATCTTCTAAAATGCTTGGGAAACTTTCTCCTTCATGTGCAAGTAAATACAACTTGGTACCCCGTAAATGCTAACAAAGACATTGTAGGCGTAATGTTCACCGCAATGAGAACGACACGATAACACCAACAATTTATCCGCGCTATATTTGACGATTGAAAATTATGTAGATTAATATTTCTAGATAAGCACACTGGCACACGATATAAAAATATCATTCAGACATTACCTTTGAATCTTGACCATAGCAACCAGCATTACGGGATGACTAATAGTTGCTTCAACGGTGGTGCAGATTGGTTAGGTGTGCACCATGTCAAGTGTGCATAATGTATTGTCCAATTTGTAGGTATTCAACCCGCCAAAGCAGTTTCAGTATCAGTAGTTCCAGATTTCCATGTCCAAGTGCGATAGACAAATTAATTATAAAAAGAAGACCAAAAGAATAGAACTCATCATAGTGCATTATAATAAAGTTCAACCCAATAAGCAGCATGTATAATAGAACAAATAATCGTGGAAGAGAATTCGTAGAAGGTTAAGAAGAATGAATAATTCGTTTGTATGTATCTAGTAACAAAGACTGTGCAAGGAAAATAGTACATTTGGTCTGTGTCACGTATTATCAAATAGGTGTTAAATAGGTGTTGTTTTGAAAGGTGTCCAACGGTTGATTACAATAGTGAGGTACAAATCAGAAGGAACACATCCTTTCAAATCTTTAAGTTCGTTCTTTATATTTTTTAAATATTAATGTCAATATTTTATCATTATATAGTCATAATTATTTAGGATATTTAGGTTATTATGATTGTTTGAAAGAGTACTTAAGTAAAATGATTTTTGCTTTTTATTGTAAATAGATTATTGTAAATAGATTAGTTATGTAAATTGTATAATGGGCCAAGTCCGTTAGGTTTACTTGGTCCCTAAGTTAGGTTTAGGGTTAGGTTATCTAGGTTTTTTTTGTATAAATAGGGGACTCCCCTCATCAATGAAAGCAAGAGTTTTCACCCAAATATTATTTCTCTCGTGTGAGTGTGCTCGGTTTTACATGGTATCAGAGCCATCGTGAAACTCTTCAAGTAGAAAAGTAATGGAGGCTCCAAAAGGTGATGTTGCAGCCGTACGGAAGACAATCTCGCCGTACGATATCACTTCGAATGATAATCCTGGTTTGATTATCACACAGGTCCAGTTGACCAGTGAAAACTATGAGGAATGGGCGCGGTCGGTTAGAACGGCGCTGCGTGCAAGGAAGAAGTTTGGTTTTGTTGACGGATCGATCAAGATGCCCGATGAAAAGTCGATCGATTATGAGGATTGGTGGACTATCAATTCTCTTCTGGTGTCGTGGATTAGGAATTCGATCGAGCCTACTCTTCGGACCACCATATCGCACATGGAAGTAGCGAAAGATCTGTGGGAGAGTATTCGAGAACGTTTCTCCGTGGGAAACGGACCTCGGATTCAGGAATTAAAAGCGGCTTTGGCCGGTTGTAAGCAAAAGGGATTAACTGTTGCTGCTTACTATGGAAAACTGGCTATGTTGTGGGAAGAACTAGGAAATTGTGATAAGCTCCCAACTTGCTCGTGTGGAAGCTGCACGTGCAATCTAACAGTTGCACTGGAGAAAAAAAGGGAAGAAGATAGGGTTCACTTATTCCTTATGGGCCTGGATGAAAGCCTTTATGGAACTGTCCGTTCCAATCTCTTGGCTCAGGAGCCGTTGCCATCGATGAATCAAGTCTACCAAAAGGTAATCCAAGATGAACGGGTCAAAGGGATGGCACGAATTCAGGAAGAACGAGGGGAGGTAACGGCGTTTGCTGCACAACGATCACAGCCGCCGAAGACAGGCTATAAGGAGTGTCACTTGTGTGATCGAGGAGGACATCCTCCGGAACGCTGCTATGAAGTCATTGGCTATCCGGAGGGGTGGGTGCATTATCCGAAGCAAGGGACTTCGAATGGAGGACGTGGTAGAGGAAAAGCTGAAGGCAACAAAGGTGGAAGAGGTCGTGGACATCAACAGTTTGGTTCAAATGCTGGTCGGGGAAGTGGCAATAATCGAGCAAATGCTGCTCAAGCTGAGCTCGAGAATGGAGAAAACGGACACATGAGTGTGCCCGGACAGGCTAACCTGTCCGGAATAACAGGTGATCAGTTGCAGATGCTGTTCGATTTGCTGAAAAAGGAAAAGGCAAGCACAAGTGAACCTTCGATCGGTAAGAAAACTCATCCTTCATGGATTATTGACACGGGGGCGTCAAATCACATGACCGGTCAGATAAGTATTTTGGAGAATTTACGAACAATACCAAAGTGTCCGGTAGGTCTACCGAACAAAAGCAGTACGATGGCGACTCAGGAAGGATCCATCAGATTTAACGAAGACATGGTTCTTCACGGAGTGTTATATGTGCCCGAAATGACTTGCAACTTGATTTCTGTGTCTCAATTAATTAATCAAGTTGGTTGCAATGTAAATTTCACTAATGATTTGTGTGTTATGCAGGACCGGGCTACGGGGAAGTTGATTGGAGCGGGTGAACAAAAGAACGGACTCTACTACTTTCGGACGATACCCGTGGTGAAAGCTGTGAAGGTCGATGTGGTGGACTTATGGCATCAAAGGTTGGGACATCCTTCGATGCAAGTAACGAAATCTCTTTCAGTCGTAGAAGATAGTGGGAAAGGTAGCTTAGAAGAAAAAGCATGTGATGTATGCCTTAGGGCAAAACAAACTAAAAATGTATTCCCTTCGAGTAATAATAAAGCTGCTGAACCTTTTGATTTAGTTCATTGTGACTTGTGGGGTCCTTATAGAACTGAGTCTTCATGTGGTGCATCATATTTTTTGACTGTTGTTGATGATTGTTCACGAGGAGTATGGGTTTTCCTGTTAATTGATAAGAAAGAGGTCGGACAAAAATTGAAGGGTTTCTTTGCAATGGTGGAGAGACAATTCAATAAACGGGTTAAGTGCGTTCGGAGTGATAATGGAACCGAATTTGTAAGTCTGAAAGGGTATTTTCTTGAACAAGGGATCTTGTTCCAAACTTCGTGTGTGGGGACACCCCAGCAAAACGGTAGAGTTGAACAGAAACATAGACATATCTTAAACGTGGCACGGGCGCTGCGTTTTCAAGCTAATTTACCAATCGACTTCTGGGGAGAATGTGTGATGACGGCATGTTATTTGATTAACCGGACACCCACTAAGTTGTTGAATGGGAAGACACCTTACGATATCTTGATGGGTGTGACACCGAATTATGATCATTTGAGGGTGTTCGGTTGCTTATGTTATGCTCGCAATCAAGGACGAACAAGTGACAAGTTTGAAAGTAGGAGTCGTCGATGTGTATTTTTGGGTTATCCAAATGGGAAGAAAGCATGGAAAATGTATGATTTGGAGACAAAGGAGTTTGTGTTCTCGAGGGATGTGGTGTTTTACGAAAAGGAATTTCCATTCGCCTCCAAGGAGACTGATGCCGAAAAACGGACACAAGATACGACTTCTGTCACCGTTGCATTGGAGGAGGAAGAGGAGAGTGTGCAAGGAAGGGGGGGTGTTGAACCCGAAGTCGTGACTCCGGTGAGTGTTGAACCCGAAGTCGCAACTCCGGTGAGTGAACCCGAAGAGGTGACTCAGGAAGCTGAACCTGCGGTTGTCCCCGACGTTGAACCCGAAGAGTTGGGTCGGGGAAAACGAACTAAGAAAGAGAATACCTTGCTGAGAGACTTTGTTACTAATACGGTCCAAAAGATGAGTCACCGGGTATCGTCCTGCGTTCGAAAGTCTGCTTGTTCATCTGTTTCTCAACAACCCTCTGGTAAGCCCTATCCTCTAGCACACTATGTCAATTGTGATAATTTCTCTTCGAAACATGTGAGTTTTCTTGCAGCTATAACGCAAGGACATGAGCCTACCTCCTATTCGGAGGCGGTAAAAAGTGACAAATGGAGAACAGCCATGGGGGAAGAATTGAAGGCATTGGAAGCGAACAGAACCTGGGAGATAGTTCCCTTGCCTACCGGGAAGAAGGCCCTCGGATGTCGATGGGTGTACAAGATAAAGTACAACTCGGATGGAACTATTGAAAGGTACAAAGCAAGGTTGGTGATTTTTGGAAATCATCAAATCGAAGGGGTTGATTATACGGAGACGTTTGCACCGGTTGCAAAGATGGTGACAGTCCGAGTTTTTCTGGCCGTAGCAGCTGCCAAAAATTGGGAATTGCATCAGATGGATGTGCACAATGCATTTTTACATGGTGATCTTCACGAGGAAGTATATATGAAATTGCCTCCGGGACATCGCATGACGGGGAGAGGAGCTGTGTGTCGCCTTCGAAAATCATTGTATGGTTTAAAACAAGCTCCCCGATGTTGGTTTGCGAAGTTGTCTGCTGCACTTAAGCAATATGGGTTTCGACAATCATATTCTGATTACTCATTGTTTACGATGAAGAAGGGAAATGTGCATTTAAATGTGCTTGTTTATGTGGATGATCTGATTATATCTGGTAATGATTCGAAGGCAATTCGAATTTTTAAGTTATATCTCTCGAAATGTTTCCATATGAAGGATTTAGGTGCCTTGAAATACTTCTTGGGAGTTGAAGTGGCAAGGGCTCCGAAAGGAATCTTCCTGTGTCAGAGGAAGTATGCATTGGATATCATATCGGAAACAGGCTTGTTGGGGGCAAAACCGGTTGGTACGCCGATAGAACAAAACCATCGCTTGGCACTTGCGTCTGGCCGTTTTATCAAAGATCCTGAACGTTATCGGCGACTGGTTGGAAGATTGATTTACTTGTGTTTCACACGACCGGATTTGTCCTATAGTGTGCATGTGTTGTCGCAATTCATGCAGAGTCTCCGTATTGAGCATATGGAAGCGGCACTCAGGGTTGTTCGATATTTGAAAGGCTGTCCGGGACAAGGCATTGTATTTCATTCTCAGTGTGATCTGAGATTGCACGGGTGGTGTGACTCTGATTGGGCAGGCTGTCCGTTGACACGTCGATCGTTAACAGGTTGGTATGTGTCGTTAGGGGACTCACCGATATCTTGGAGAACGAAGAAGCAACAGATCGTGTCGAGGTCCTCCGCTGAGGCAGAATATAGATCGATGGCGATGACTGTGTGTGAATTGAAGTGGTTGAAAGGGATTTTATGGAATCTTGGAATTGATCACGATTCTCCGATGAATTTGAAGTGTGACAGTCAAGCTGCGTTACATATTGCTCGGAATCCAGTCTTTCACGAACGCACTAAACATATCGAAGTCGACTGTCATTTTGTTCGGAATGAAATCATCGGAGGAGTCATTCGTCCCAGCTATGTGCCTACGACCACGCAACTTGCTGATATTTTTACGAAGGCGCTGGGACGCACCCAGTTCGAATTCTTCCTTAACAAGTTGGGCGTAAGGAACCCTCACGCTCCAACTTGAGGGGGGGTATTGTAAATAGATTATTGTAAATAGATTAGTTATGTAAATTGTATAATGGGCCAAGCCCGTTAGGTTTACTTGGTCCCTAAGTTAGGTTTAGGGTTAGGTTCTCTAGGTTTCTTTTGTATAAATAGGGGACTCCCCTCATCAATGAAAGCAAGAGTTTTCACCCAAATATTATTTCTCTCGTGTGAGTGTGTTCGGTTTTACACTTTTCATAGGACATGCTTATATAGTAATATGATTTATAAAGAAAAAGTGCTGCATTGGAACTATCTTGTTTAAGCAAAATGTGAACGTCCTTTTGCCCTTTCAATATCTTTGGTAGCTCCAGCCTCCAAGAGAGCATTTCACTCTTCCTCCCTACAACCCATTGGCCAAAACCAGCAGAAAAACCACTCACAACCAAAAGTTATTCCCCATCGTCAGTAGAGTATATTAGTACTATACTTGCTAAAGAAATTTTTAAAAGCGCCAAAGAAGTTGGCATTAGTCAACACACAGTACTATACTTTTTTGCTTTTCCTTTCGATCACTAGACAGGTATTGGTCCGTGCTGAGCCCGGGCCCAATATTGCAAACAACTACTACATGAATTTTTTTGTCCATGAAATATTTTTTGCTTTTAATATTTTTTGCTTTTTTCTCAAAAAAATTTTGAAAAACATGTTTGTCGATGATAAGCTGTCTGTTTTTGAAGATTTTTTCAAAAACAGTTTTTGAAAAATCAAAAAGTGCTTTTAACCACTTTTTCAAGTTTTTTCAAAAAACCAAATTCTCTCCCCTCACAAAACTTCAACTTCTTTCAAGTAGAATTCATGTCCTAACACAACTTCAATTTCCAAATATATTTTTTCAACTCAACTTTCAAAAATACTTTTTTAAAGATTTTTTTGGTATTTATGGCCAAACGGCTTAGTTTCTTTGGCTTAGAGTGAATATATTGCAAAGTACTTCTTACTTTCTTATTTGAGCTTAGATTTGTATCTTAGATATAATAGGTGTATATGATACAAGAAAGAACATTTCAGTACTAAAATAGTCATACTTTTTCTTTTTATTTCTCAAGAATTGACTCTTCAGTCCCAAAAGCTCATCTCTTAACTCCACAAAAGCTAGAGACGTCTTCTTTGAAGCATCAATAAGTCATTTTACCACAATAATCTAAGAAACCATAGAGCAAAATTAGAACACCTTCAATTTTTGGAGTGTTCAAAAGCATGCGTTTGAGAGAGCAATAACATATGCTTTATGGATTTCATTCATAAATTTCAAGAGCACATGTTTAGCGAGAACTCTTTTCAACACTTCTTTAAGGAAAAAACCTTTATTTGCAATATAATATACTAACAATAAGAGAATAAACACTTTTGCAAGTAGGGATGTTCATAGTTCGGTTAAAAATCGATCCAAATCGAAAATTAAATTTAAAAATAATAATATATCTCTTGATTTGATTTTGACTTTAAAGAAATAGATAATAGTCGGTTGAATAAACCAAACCAAACTAAGAAGTTATATACATGATTCTTATAATATTATATATCTGATATAATAATTTTTATTAATAAATTTAGTTTCTTTTTTTTAAAAAAAAATCAATTGCTTATACCAAAGAGGAATACAGTTTCTTGAATCATTATCTAGTCCAAGAGCTTCAAACGTATTTTTTTGCCAGAAATTACGATTAGGTAGTCTGCCTAAAAGAAATGCCCACGTGAAGAAACAAATAGAAGATACATTGAAGTTTCAGAACAATAGTAGTATAGTAATAAACATAAATGAAATGAACTTGGGTAAAAGCATCAAATAATAATCTCACAAAAGAAGGTAAATGTATGACCAGCGGGTCATAGCTATGACCAAATCAATTAGGCTACTGGAGAAAATAATTACAAAGCTGGGGATAGAGTCGAAAATTCACCTAGGAGACCCCAACCCAAGGATGTGAGGACGACAAATCCTTGGGTGATCTCATTTCTATATAATAGTAATATATATTCTTCCTACACAACAAAGCTTTTCTTAAGAAAATACGAGAGTAACATCTCAGTACCTTCTCTAAAATGGACCAGATTGACTGATCAATTAATTCATGAAGATTCGTACAAATTAATAAAGTAGTGCACAGCAAGTCAGCAACGTAGGCCATAGAAGATCTAGTCGCTCTTCTTTTTCCACAAAATTACTGTTCATATAGAAAACAAAAGTAGATATTCCTGCATTATATCTAGAAGTGCCTTTACAGTCTGAATTTTGAGGTTAAGAGTCTCCTTTACGATGTGCATTGTTCAAAACGAAGAATGTTTCTTATCAAAAGTCTAAATGAGCATAAATTTGAGTTAGCATGTGAGCTGGTGAACATCGGTCCGTTCAATTTGATTTTGCAAAAAATTAGTTCGATTTCTCAGACTTTTCGTTTGACGAATATGCAATCAGACGGAACCAAGTAACCAGGCTTGATTTGATCTTTTCCAAGTGTGGTTCACTATAATCAGTTCGATTTTTTAATTTGTATACCTGCCAAATTAATCTTCTTTCTCTGGCAAATAGGTCTCAGAATATTATTTTGAAGAGTGTGCTTTTTTTTTTATCAGACCATTCTAATAAATATGGACTACCTGCGCATCATCTTTTTTACCTGCCAAAGAGCCGCAGTAAAGGATATCTAATCTAAGATCCTAAAAGAGACAGAGACTCTTTAAATAAAATTTACATCTTTAAATATTATAATTTTTTATGTTTTACTAATTACGATATTATGTTTATCTTATGTTTTAATATTATGGAAAATATTGATTTAGTTTTCATTAGAAAAGAACCCTTTTCAATTAAAGGTTTGGAGTTGTAGTAAAGTCCGCGATAGAAAGTCTTCCATAGATTCTTTCAAAAGTCGCTACTTCCTTACAGTCCATTTGTATTCAAAAAAAATGTGGAAGCTTATTAAAGATACTGAAGTGTCATTGTTATTTCCGCATAAGTTTTGTTATGTAAAGCGAATGGCATCAGACAAAATAATGAACTTTGGCTGGATGGTGGTGTCTAGAAGGAAGAAAGAATAGATGGCTAAGGCCTAAGGGGACCAAAAGTTATTTTAAAAACTAATTGTAAGATCCAACAACCAACGATCAAAATCTAATAAAAAAATCAAAGTTAAAAAAGAAAAAGAAAAGTAAAGTATCCCACCAAATTAAGGTTCTTCTTATCTTCTCATTCACATAAATCTTAGCCGCCACTACCCCTCCCACAGGGGCGCCTCTACGGTTTGATTTGTTCTTTTTTTTTTTTTTGGGGTTTTGTTTTTTAACTGCCTATCCCTATCAGTGAGGCTAATTATAAGATAACTGAACAACTGGAACAACTGGTACAAAAATTTGGTAAAAATTTCGCCCAGCTGCTATTTTTAATATCGGTATTTAGTTTGAAGCCACTATTTTTTTTGGTGTTACACTAGAGGCTATTTCTGGGCCTTTACTAAATAAGCATTGACTTAAGTTCTGATCATTGACTGAAGTTCTGTCCATAGGGCCCTGGACTGAAGTTCTATCTTTAAAGACTGAACTTCAATCCATATGACCCTGGACTTAAGTTCTATCTTTAAGGACTGAACTTCAATCCATATGGCCCTGGACTGAAGTTCTATCTCTAAGGAGTGAACTTCAGTCAACATGACCCTGGACTGAAGTTCTATCTCTAAGGAGTGAAGTTCTATCTTTTAAGCAAAAGTGGCCACAAACTAAGTGTTTTGGTATTAGTGACTTGTGCCCAAAGACCAGTGATAAAAGTGGTCTTTCATGCACTTACCTCAAAAATTTGGGAGCTTTTCACAAATAGGATTAACTTTGGCCATTGCTAATATTTAAATCCAATTTTAAGGAAGTTTTGCAAAATAGACAGGATATATGCATAAGTAGCATCAGACTATATTCAATTTTTTTCCAAACATATGTGTAGCTTCACTGTTGCAAAATCAGAATAACTCGTGGCTCACATCCACATGCCACCGCCAAGTCTTTCTCAATACCAATACGCCCATCATCACTATTTGCGGGAGAGGATATATCATAGTGCAAGTTATGACGAGAGAAAGAAAAATGATGAGGATGAAGATGAGGAGGAAGGAATAGGAGAAATGGTAAATACTCCGGTAAATATTTATCCGTACTTGGTGTTTACACCAAGCCAATAAATGCAAGATATGTGTATTGCATACATCCATTAAATTTTAACTACCATAGTTAAATTGCATGTGTTGGTGTACACCAACACAGGTGCGAGTAAGGTTTTATCGAGGAGAAATAGTGTGGAGATAGATGAAGCGGTCCTTTGCCACTGATTTTACATACTACAAAGGTTTTCCAAATGTGAATAAAATATAAACAAATGATTAAAATGAGACATACATTGAAATATTGTACGACAACTTATGAACAGAATTTAGCCTTCTGGCTTACATTCTCTGTTAGATAATGCATATATTTTCTCAGAACATATCCACATTTATACACAATAACCTCAGCCTTTACGACGAAATTTTGAACTATAGCTCACCTTACTCCGGGAACTGGTAAAGTTATATGATTTGTTATGCTATCGATATTGATACTGCGATGGTCACCATATTCATATCCAAATTCCAATCGTTCACCCTGCAATAAGGATTCTTCTTCCTCTAAATTTTGATCACTTTGAACCCACGAGTGCTTTTGCTTTCCTATTAATCTTGACCCTTCAAGTTCTGATGCAACTTCCTTCATTGTAGGTCTATCATCCCCTCTAACATTTAAGCATCTCTTTGCAATCATAGCCACTTCTTTCAGTTGCCATGTACTTCTCTCATCGCTGACTATGTTGTCATCCACAACTTCAAATAAATGACCCTTATCCACTGAAGATAGGAAAAATTGAGCTAGACTTCTCTCTTCCTCCGGTTTATCAAAACATAGAGCCTTTCTACCAGTTAGGAGCTCTACAAGCACTACACCAAAACTGTATACATCGCTTTTTTCAGTTAACTGACTTGTTTGCATGTATTCAGGATCTAGATATCCAAGAGTTCCTTGAACCATGGTAGATAACTCTGTTTGATCAACAGGAACCAATCTTGATGCTCCGAAATCAGACACTTTGGCTATATAACTCTTGTCTACAAGAATGTTTACTGATTTGATATCTCTATGGATTATAGGTGGATAAGCAGCCGAGTGCAAGTATGAAAGTACTCCAGCAGTTTCTGCAGCAATTCTCAAACGAATGTCCAGAGAAAGAGTAGAGGACTTCACTTTATCATGTAAATGTTCAAACAGTGTTCCATTGTCGATATATTCATATACTAATAATGGAACTTCTGTCTCGAGGCAACAACCCAAGAGCTTAACTACATTTCTATGATTGATTTGAGAGAGAACAATCACTTCATTAATGAATTGCTCGATTTGATTGCGATCAATTACCTTAGATTTCTTAATGGCAATAATGCGGTTATCTTTCAAAATTCCTTTGTATACAGTTCCATAACCTCCTTGACCAAGAACCCTATCTTTTTCAAAATCATTAGTTGCCCTTTTCAGCTCTTCTGCTGTGAAAATCTTTACTGTATTACTTGATCCCTGATCCTGTCCGGTGAGCCGTTGTTGTAAAATTAATCCACCATTTTCTTTGAAAAACCTTTCCTTCATCATTAAAATTTTTCTCCTTTGGAGTCCAGCGTATGACCAGCCAAAAATTATAAGCAGGAAAGCTACTCCTACTGTAACACCTGTAATGATATAATTTACAATAAGCAACTTTATATGCAAATAGAAATGTATATATACACATATCCTACAAGGGAGCAAGAAGGATTTTACGTAAGTGGCCTATCATCATATCTCAGCTAATATATGGCTTTTGCATGAAGTTGTGGAGTTTAAAAGAAGGAACTCTTTCTCATATCAGACGTTTAGGCTGATCATCACTGATGTATGTCTTTCGTGAAAGGAAGCTGTTACCTATTAATTCGAATCTATTATATGCATGGAAACTTGAAAAAGCTTCCATGTTTTATCCCTTTTATTGATCATAACATGTACAGCTTTGTCAAATTTCAGTACAGGTTAGTTGTTTATTCAGCTAGTAGCTAAAATAAGTGGCCGTTTGGCCATAGATTTGAAAAAATATTTGGAAAAAGAGTTTTTGAAGTTGGGTTGAAAAATAGTATTGGAAGTTGAAGTTGTGTTTGGACATATATTTCACTTGAAAAAAATGTAGAGTTTTGTGAGAGGAGAAGAAACTTTTTTTGAAAAAACTTGAAAAAGTGCTCTAAACCACTTTTTGGTTTTTCAAAAACTGTTTTCCAAAAAAAGTTGAAAAAATCACAAAATTTCATGGACAAACATGTTTTTCAAAAACTTTCTGGAAAAAAGCATAAAATTTTCGATGGACAAACGGGTTCTAAATATTCCTTTTTTTTTTTCCCTCTTTTTCCTTCTAGTTGTGCAAGAAGTACGTAAAAAAAGTCGAAATTGATCTCCAACAACTAAGGATTACGACGTTGCTAGAATATAATTACCCTGAAATTAAGAGAGGTACATACCTATAATAAGATTATTTTGATTTTTTCTCAGAGGATTATCACGAATACATTCAGTACCATCACCACTGAAATTTGGAGGGCAGGTGCACGAATAATTCCCTATGGAATTCGTGCAAATAGCTTCTTTCGCACATCTATAATCCGACCTTTGATATACACATTCGTCGATATCTGCACACACATGAAGCAGAAAAATATGAAAACAAATTCACAAGAAATGAAAAATATCTTTATTTGTAATTATGTTAACGTTAAATAAATACTTCTTTAATGATTACATTGATTTTTCAAAAAGTAAATGGATGGGGTTAGTTTTGGGGTTACCGGTTGTTATAACAAGTGCAAAAAGAAACATTATATTTGATGATACATCGATTTGACATTTATTTTGACTTCTAGATGAAACCCTATTTAAATTTAAAAGATTCAAGGCCGGCAATTTTTTTTTGTAAAGGAAAGTCATAGTTACGTAACGACCATAGAAATAGCCTACCCCCTTCTCACAACCAAAGGACAAAATCCAAATTAAATTGAAACATATCGCAGTAGAATTTAGGAAGTGACAATTATACATACCTTGGCAACCGTTTTCCAAGTATGGATTACCATTATATCCTTGCTTGCAGGAACAACGATATCCATAGTTATTACTATCTTCAGGGTCATAACAATCACTATTGTTACTTTTACATGCATATGTACTCGAGTTTCTCTTAGCGATTTCACATTTTTCATTACCAATTGCCCAATCTAGCACAAGAGGCAGCGCCTTTTTGGTTTGTAAACTGGTAAGGTAATTTGTAGAAAAGCTAAAAGCAGCTTCTTCAACTAAAAAAGCGTAGCTGCAATTACTAGGGCTACTTGTCACATCGGTATAATTAAAATAGCTGCTTAGTGTTATGTTGACATTCCAAGTTCCCTTAGGTATGGATGTTTGACAACAACCAACCCCAGAGCATTTACCATCAACAACATCCTCAAAGCTATTACACAAGGACATGCATCCTGTCGTGTAGGCGTTTCCGTAAGATTCAGCACTCTTATAATAACCTCGAACGATGGCATATGTGTCGCAACCAACAGCAATGAACTTATTCGCGGTGTAGTTCACAGTAAACGATGACCCTAGACTTATCCAGGGGTCGTTGAAGCTGGACAATTTCCCATCACGATAACAATCTCTGGATATGAAGTTTAACATGTTAACTTGACCATCGAGAGATATGTTTGTGATTTCCAAAGGGCTGTTACTGAAAACAAGCTTGGGAGGTTGAGAAGAGTAATTGCAAGTGACAAGGAAATGACTGTGTAGAGAGCATTCTGGGGTCATACCAAATGGGAAAGGGATGTTGACATTGCCACAACTTTCATTGCAGTTAGGTTTAGCTATGGGATAGTTTCTTGGTATAGTAATAGCACTTGTAGGATATAGTGATGAAAAGCAACATATAAGGACAAATGTTAAAGTTATTACCATGACATTAGGAGCCATGTTGATAAAGGAGAATATCTGTATTTGGATTATTGCTCAATTCACTCATTAATGATCCTTTTGTACTACAGGTTTGGAAGGACTAAGTCATTGGAAGTGTGAACTATGTTAGAATTAATGTGGACTATGTCAAGGAGATGACTGTGTGCAGCCTATTTGATAATATGTTATTAATAGATTATTTGGAGAAAATAAGATTAGGTACCCTATGTTTTAGATTAGTCAATTATGGTTTGCTTATTGAAGGAAGGTAATTAGCAAGTGCTGTCATTTTCATGCTTTGTGTTTTTATTTGGAATTGACTTGGTTTAAGAATAAAAGTAAGAGAAGTTCAGAAAGTTCTTTACGATGTACTCCTACTAAATATAATAAAGGCAATTTTAGTTTACCACTATGTTTTCTATTTTAACTTAATTTTTTTTCAAAACAACAACAACTTGGTCCCCAACAATGACCAAACAATCATAGGTGGTTTCAATAACAAAACCGTATTTTATATTAGCCCACATGGCTAATTTATTTATAAAATAATGTATGCTTGGTTTACCACTTCTAACGAAAATAATCTCAGCTTATATCACCGCATATATTAATACTCCTATGGTGTTTGATTTGTTAGAACAAGAAATAATAATCGTTGCATCGCTCACATACCATATTGTAATACTATTTGGCAGACATTTGCTTAGTAGTTGGTAAACCATTAATTAAACAGTACTTCATCCGTTAATTAATGACATATTTCGAATATCGACAGTCAAACGAGTTTATCTTTGACCGTAATATTTTCATATGTCTTTTAAATATTTTGAATTATTAATTATTGCGACTTATAGTACTTTTTATGTAGTTTCCAAATATATAAATATTGTTCGAAAAATCTTAAAAATTATATGTTAAAATTCACGGTTAAAATGAACTCGTTTGACTCTCGAAATCCGAAACATGACATCAATTTCAGAATAGAGGGAGTATATGAGGCTTAGAGCATGTTTGACCAAGCTGCCAAAATCAGCTTATTTTGAGAAATATTTTTTTTTATCAAAAGTGCTTTTCAAATTAAAGAAGTGCTTTGCGAGATAAGCAATTAAAGTTTGGCCAAATTTTAGAAAACGGCTTTTGTTATTAATTTGTATTTGACCAATATTTAAAAAAATATCAAATTACGAAAATGGATATTTAATAATATTAATTTTATTAAATATGGAAGTATGAAATGGGTATTCTTGTCCCAAATAATCAAGGGATAATTACAGTAAAAGACAAGCAAAAGACGAAAATTATAAAAAATGACCCATATTTTCGAATCTTACCGATATGTCACCTTTTCCCGAGATAGCACTCTGCCGCAAGTTTATACAATTTTAACACTTATATAGAATTGTATAAATTTGTATAAGTGTGTATATGCGAGTGAATAAATCTGTATATTAAGGATGTTTATATGAATATTTATTTTTTGTGTGTATATTTTTGTATTTCTCTCATTGCTACGCTTTTATCTATGTATATTCATGTATAATTTATTTTTTGGGGGGAGATTTGTGTGTATAAACGTATCCAAAACAATGATTTAGACGCAATAAACAACATAAATTCAGTAAAATACAAAAAAGTAATGACAGCACTGACGGGGGAGGATGTCTGTCGGCGTCTTAGTGGCTGGAGAGGGGGAGATTTTGTAGCTAGGGTGTTTTTTATGAAGGAGTGCTAAAATTTGTAATTTTAAAGATGAATGCTATACAAATATGGCATCCTATTTGTAAATTTGGATAGTAGGCTACCTATTTTTGAAAAATTTTCAATAATCAAACGCACTTATTTTTTCAAGAAGCTACTTTTTTCAGCTTCTTCCCCACAGCAGAAAAACAGCTTCTGCTGCCACTCAAAAACAATTATTTTTTCCTAGAAGCTTGGCCAAACACCCCAAAAATTTAAAATAAGCACTTTTTAGAAAAAATAAGTACTTCTGACTCCCTAGAAGCTTGGCCTAACACCCCAAAAATTTAAAATAAGCACTTTTTAGAAAAAATAAGTACTTCTGACTCCCCAGAAGCTTGGCTAAACAGGCTCTTATATCGATTGGATTATCGCAACATAGTGGGGAGTTCACTTAATCCATCATCTCTATAGCTGCACGCAAAGACAAAGTTAGAATTTGAAGTTTACAGATTCAGGATTCTAGTCTTTTGAAATTAGAAGGTTCTAAATTAATTTTTTTTTTTTTTACATATTATATAAATTTTGTAGGACAAATATAGGGTTCGAACTAAAGTTAAGGAGTCCGGCCGAACCCCCTTCTAGCTCTGACACTGGCGGGAGGAGAAACAATTCAGGACATGCTACACAGAGGCAAAGATGGTGGCAGAATCGCGAAGTTCTTCATCTTAATTAATATTGTACATTTTTTACTTCAATGTAGAAGATTTTGTCAAAATGTTCTCCCGTGCTTGATTTTTATCAATACAGGCCTGCCAATATTGATATAGTCTACCAGCAAAAAAAAAAAAAAAAAAATACTGATAATGTCAAATGAAATAAACAGGTTCCCTTTTTTATATTTTTTTTTAAAAGAACCACCAGTAATTGGTGGTTGGGGGATTTGGCGAGACCCCTAGGAGTTCATTCTTTAAGCATTCATAGATATATAGAGGTGGATTTTTGTCCTTACCTAATTGTGTCATATGAAGTATGAAGAGAAGCGATAGAAAACCTATGCTATGAGGAGGACTCCTCCTTTATATCATTGCAATTTTTCAAAAGAAAGATAGGTGACCTACAAACAATTAAAGTTAAGCTATCCATTACCAAAAGTGTATTGCCCATTTTTTTTCCCGGATTCTGAGATTCGGCATCACTTCTTGATCACTCTTCAATGATGCTTCAACTTGTCTTGGCAGCAATATAGCCTCGATGAAGAATATTTTTTGATTTTTAACAATTCTCATGTTGGCCAATGACTATGCTACTATTATATAAGCTTCTCTGTAACAATGACTAACTTGAAATCTGCCTCTAGCCAGTAGCTGCTTAATTTCCTTGATCAAACTTTTAACATGCCATAAAACTTTACATTCTCCTTGGATCATTTTAACAAGTACCATTGAGTCGCACTGAATGCATACTTCCAGAAGCTGGTGTGAAACACGCTATTTCAAATGAAGAGCAAGACATTCAACTTTGTTGTTACTTTCAATCCCAAAATAAGTATGAAACGCCATCTTTAAATTTTCATGTGTATCTCTTAAAATGCCTCCTCCTGCCAATTTTCCTGGGTTGCTTTTGGAGTAGCCATCTGTATTAAATTTTAGATCATGTTTGAGTGGTTTCTGCCATCTAATCATCTTAATATTCATCACTACCTTGGCATCATCTATTTTGTCACATAATGTAATTCAGTTTGATAAATCATATAATTTGTCACAAATAACACTTTCATGATTCACTATCATGAATTTATATCCTCCTAGGATTAACTTTGATAAATTGACTAGCGGATGTTGTATATAAAAAACAATAAGGAAAATTTGTTGGATATTATTCATTTAGTTGTCACGTATCGCATATTGGCTGAAGTGCACAAATAGCTTATTCGCAAAAGTTTCACCACTTTATACATTCAATCTTAAAACTGAATTTGGACCAACTAATTGTAACATCATTTCATCGAGACCGGAGTTGAGGTATTAAGTTCAAGTTCAACTTCAGACATAAAAGAGCTGAAGTTGAACCAACTTCAGTTCGGGGGACTGATCTTAAGTGAATAAACTTGCAAAAAAAAAAAAAAAAGTGATTGTACCTTAACAACTGTTCATATAGGTTGTCCCATGAATTTTACCTTTTCACTTATGCGTATTCGAAAATTTATAGAAATAGGATACTTTTGCGCCACTCTCATGCCTATAAGAATACTCTTACATTATCTTCTACCCCAACACCACACTTCAGTGCAAACAGCTATTTTGGGTCCTAGTGATCGCTAGGAGCTTTCAAACTAAAATTTGGAGTGAATAAGCAAATACCCACAGTGGGCCTGACTAGGGTATACATGGGTCGGTATGGTTCGATTTAAAACTTATCGCTAGCAGTATATCAGTTATCGATATGTCATGACAACGAGACAACATATACAGTGATATCCCTAGGACCCAACTATACAAAACCAATATCGTACATATAAGTTATAGGTATCGATTCTTAACAGTTTGGTAACATGTATTACTAATAATGATTGTTGAATTAAAACAACACTAGTAAGAATTCTTGCATCCTACATCTTTATATGGATTACATGAATAAGGCTCATTTGCAAAAATATGACGCGGGAAGCAATGGTTTGCCTTTTTTCCCGCGCTAAGAGATGGTTTGCAAAAATGCCCCCGTTAAGATTTAATGAAAAAAATTCAGGGCCAAGACTTCCCATTATATTTTTTCGCTTTTCAACACTTATCTTTTCAAGTAATGGCAATAGGCTATACTTGCCGCACTAGGCCGTAAGTCTTGGCAATTTGCCAAGACTTGCCATTGACCCCTGCTCGATTTTCCAACACTTACGACAAGTATTGGCAATAGGCAACACTTGCTGCACTGCGTCGTAAGTCTTGGCAATTGTCAAGACTTGCCCCTTCCAGTTTTCCGTGCATTCTCGCCATATAACTTGAAGTATTGGCAAAACAGTACTTGCCCTCGAAGTATAGCCAATTGCCAAGACTAATAAATTTTTTGCCTTGAAGTGTTGGCTTGCGGACTAAATAAGGGCATTTTGCTAAAACATTCCTTAGCGCGGGTAATTTTATAAAACCGCTCCTTATGCATAGCATACGGTGAAATTTTTTGGTATAATGGTGGTAAACAACACTATAACGCCCAAAAACCATATTCTAAGTTACTGCAGAAGTGGTAACTATGCATAGATATTGAGAATCCTCCACGAAGGAATCTGTAAAAGGTTTGCTTAAGAGATCTAAGCAGCTCTACGACTAAGCAGTAAGGAATCAATTCAAAGTGTTCATCCGAGTCCTGCTAACATAACTTGAAGTAAAAATCAATACCATTAATGAAGTTTAAACCTATAAACTAAAATTGTACCAAATTAAAATTTAAAAGGATTAATAAAATAATAATAAATAAAATAAAATATAGAAAAATTATTAAAAAGTACATTATCGGTATATCGGTACGTTAGTGATAAAAATATATAAATACTATTACCGTACCGATATGTTATCGGTATTAGAAATCAATAGGGAACTCCACATAAATAGCCTTCAATATAACATATTAACAAGTCACCTAGCACTAACATAATCTCGCCACAATATTTATATTTAAAATTTAATTTATAATTAAAATATGACATATAATTAGATTGATATTCTTTATGTATAGCTTTTATACACATATATACACACATATATTTATCCTATATTTTTTTTAAATATTTATATCATCAAATTATATCTAATAAATATGTTAGGAAAAGAAAAAGAAGACAAATATGCTTATATAAAGTGGATAAGGGTTGAAAATGGTTATGTGGGGTAAAAATCCCAAATCAATATCATTACCTAACTGATATACCGTTATCGATACCATTATACTTATCGGTGCCGGTTCGGTTTTGCGCACACTAATCCTGGCCATTTAAATTTTAGTCAACTATTAAAAATTATTTACAAGTATAACCATCTACTTTGAGATCACCAGGGGTTAAGTTGAAGTTCACGCAACTTAATGGGTTGAATGTAAATCAAATTAGGGCCAAAAGTGTGAAGGTAGCTTTTGGTTTGAAGTTGATCAAAAAAGAGAAATAAGAAAAAATATATAGATTTTAATTTCAAACCAAAAGTGCTGAAGTTAGCTTAACTTGTATTGAACTTGAACCCAATGGTCTGAAGATAGTTAAAGTGGCTAGCCTCTGTAAAGGTGCGTTCGTAAGTGATTGAAACTGTAAGAGCACGCGCAAAAATAACTATTTGTGCACATTCTACAAAACTAAGTTTTCTTACGGGGCTAATAATGGGAATTTTCAGAAATAGGACACCTCTAGTGCTCCATCACATATTTGGCCCCTATAGAAGTGTGCAAAACTATAACTAAGGGTGAACATAGATCGGGTTGGTTTGGTTTTTTAATTTATCAAACCAACCCAATTCTGTCGAATTTTTAAATTTATAAACCAAATCAAACCAAATAAAGTTGGTTTTTCTATCTCGGTTTTCTCAGGTTTTTTCGATTTTTTATTGGTAAGCAACAATTTCATGGTGCTTTTTCAAGCAAAGAATACAATAAAAAAAATTAGTTGTAAAAAATATTAACACAATAAAAATTAAGATAGTATATGTGATATATTCTAATTGTGCACATAGATTTTAATAAACATAAAATATTTAAATAATAATATATATTGATTATATTATATATATACAATACATAATTATACTTTGTGTCCTTTATGTTATTTGAAAGATTTTTTTTAGGATGACTTATGGATTGTTGACTAGGATGTCTATTTTTAGCGAGATAGAAGAAGATGATTTTAAAAGATAGGGATATCTAATATACATTAATTTAGGAGATTATGAGATTATGAACGTAGTATTTTTGAAAATAAACTATACAAATATAGTATTAAATTCTCAAAAATTGTATTAGTGAAAATATTTTAAAGTGTTGGGTACATAATAAATAGAATTATATTAAAGATGGTGCTTTATGTTAATTTCACTATTTTTTTATGCATAAAAAAATTAAATAATATATTTGTGATATCAGTATGGTTTGGTGTTGGTTCGGATTTTTCTTTGTTAACATCGAACCAAACCTAATATGTCGGTTTATTTTCTTCCAACACCAAACCAAATCAAACCAAACCACTAGTCGGATTTTTTCGGTTTGGTGCGGTTCGCCGACTTGGTTTGTACACCCCCTAACTGTAACAACGCCAGAAGTGACTGGGCACTGAAACTTGTTGCGTATTCGAGATGGAACACCTCCTAACCACTTTTAGGGATGCATTTTCACTTTTTAACCACTATCCTTTTATCCAGTTTCCCAATTTAAATCTTCTGGATATTGTATCTAGAAATTAAGATTTTAGTTCGGTGAAATGACAACTAGCAAAAGCCTAAATTTATGCACTTAGGAATGGCCAATCCTGCACTTCAACCATAATCGGGTATATTTTGTTTGGGCTGCCTTAAGCTGGGCTTCGTTATCATTATCTGGTTTCTACATAAAAATTAGGGCGAAGTGCACCAAAGGCTACTTTTGGCAGTCGTCTTTAGTTTGAGGCTGTTTTTTTATTGGTTTTATATGAGAGGTCACTTTTTGGAACTTCAATTTTTTTGTGTTGAACTTTAAACAATTTCAGCCTACAAGGATTGAAGTTCAACTTCAGCCTACCACAAGAATTGAAGTTCAACTTCAGCCCATAAGAGTTGAAGTTTACGCATCTATATCTAAAAGTTCAGTCCTTACATATTGAAGTTGAAACTTCATAATTTAGGCATGAAGTTCAACCCACAAGGTTTGAATTTCAGCCCACAAAGATTGAAGTTCCAAAAAGTGGCCTATCATGTAAGATCAATTAAAAAAATGGCTTCAAACTAAATACCAATGACAAAAGTGGCATGTGAGTGAAAATTTTACTAACACGGAAAGTTATTGAAAAATAACCACTAAAGTTCAGAAAATTAGCAATTTTTCTAAGTTTATAACATTTGAATGTTTCTTTTTGAGCGGCGTTAAAGTTGACTAGTCGTCAAAATCTCACGGCTTCCGCTAGATTCGTTGTGCAAATGGTTTTATAACACATGAAGGAACACCACAAGACCCATTGGGAATTGTCATTCAAGTTTTGTTCAAAGTTTCAGTATTTTATTATGAGACTTTATATAAAGCTTCAGTAAATTAACCTCAGTATAAAATACGGGGGGTTTGAACAAGTTTTGTTCAAAGCCTCAATATTTTATTATGGGACTGAAGCTTTATATATAAAGTCCCATAACAAAATAATGGGGCTTTGAACAAGTATAAAATACCAAGACTAGTGTGGGGTGTTTTTCAACGCTAATGGAGCGTAAGTGTGCGCGCGAATTTTTGACTATTTCTCAATTAATTTGAAACGGTGGATAAAACTTATTGAGCGCTTCTAAAAATGGCTACGCATCAAAATTTCACGTAAAAGTTGGAGAAATTCATGAAATTTATTTAGGAGGGAAAAACTACATTTAGCTAGGTCTGGACATAGATTTGGTTGAAACTAACTAATTAGGATGTACTCATAATAAACAAAAGTAATCATGGACATACTATTAAATGTCATTCCATCAACCTTCTAAATAATCTATATATCTTGACAACCGTAACAACCTCCCCCCACCCCCACTCCCCTCTTTCCATTCCCATCCATATCGTCATCCAAACGAAAATATTGAAAACAAAAATAATGATCATACGTTAGGTTACAAAACTCCAAATTGGGGAGGTGAAAAACCTTATCCTAAAAGAGCTGACACAAACACAAAATTTAAATTTACTATCCTTTTCTGTTTAGAGGAAGTAATTAAAGAAGCAGCCAAGTTAGGTAGGTATGAGTAACGTGGGCTCTTTACCTGGCCATGTTCCAGAAGAAAATGTCCCCTATACATTATTATTATTCCTTGTTCAACTCAACCATGCTTTTAAATATGAGTTTAACGTAACTTTCTCAACATTATTTTAAAAAAGAAAACCAAAATAAATGCCTTCTAAAATTTAACTAATGCATGAAGGTTGGTTTTTTAAATTGCCATGAAAAGAGGCTAATTAATCTTACCATCTGTTAGCATAAAAATGTTAAATATTGGGAGCAGTGGTGTAGAAGGTTAAATTGAATTCCTTTCATCAGAAAATGAGACTGTATATGTATATTGGTAAGAGAAGAATTTTATGTCTATAAACTTGTTGAACCCTTTTTATATTTTTATAGTGTAGTGTTTTTGAATCCCCATATCAAAAATTTTGGCTCCTTCACTAATGAAAACATGAAATTAAATTGTTGGATGTGCAAATAAAATCTCACGCATAAAATTGTTTTAGCCCAACAAGAATGTGTACGGTAGTTGCCAAAGAATTGTTTAAATCGTTTAGCTTTCCATTATTTCTGAATAATAGTATTTGGTTTAATCTTCTAGAAGAAAATAACAAATGTTCAGTACGTGTCAACATAACTAAATTTGCAGAGTAAAAATCTTTTCAGCCAATATAATAACCTTTTAAAGGTTGACAAACATAAATAGTTGGTAAAGTCGAAACTGATGATTTCATATGACAATGGCCAGTAATCTAATTAAATAACTAACATCACCATACTTTGATATAATGTTATTATATATGGTCCAGAGTTAATTAACATGGTTACCTGACTTCGTCACTGTCTTGCTATATATATTACTATTGATGAATCTGCCACAAGAAGGATACTTGTTTTCCGGTGGTGGTTTGATCTTACTTCTTGTACTTAAATTGATCAATACACAAACCTCCAGTGAGCTTTATATAGAAATCTCTCTAATTCGAAATGTTTAGACAGTGGAAATGAATAAGTGCATGTGTGTGTGAGAGAGAGATCAGTAATTAGTAAACACATTTTTTTTGGGAGATTTACAAATATATACAATCCTAACACCAGAATTACAAAAAATATCAACATTATTCCATTTTACAAAAATACCAACATTTTTTACACATTATATACAAAAATCAACAAAACTAATAAATTATGATTCCTCCTTCTTCCTACTGCCCCCCCCCCCCTCCACTGCTACCACCCCAGGCGGCGGCGGCGCCTAGTCACCGCCGGCTGCCGCCGTCCACCACCGTTTTTTTTTTTTTTTGAATTTAAAAAATGAAATACACATAAATACACATATAAACATTGATTTTTTTTAAATTAAAGTTAGAAAATACATATAAACAAAAATACATGTAAATACACAAAAAAAATTGTGTTATACATACACTAAACACACACATACATACACGAATCTACAGATCTACAAACGAAACATACAAATTTATGTGTTTGATATTTATTACTTGACATACACACAAAAATACATACAAAAAATACAAATAGATGCTCAGATATACACGTTCATACAGTGATATACACGTACATACACTTGTGTGCTGAAAATTATTACATGTATACACACGAACATACAGATACATACATTTACAGATCTGAATTTGAATGTGTATATTCAAATGCAAAAAAGAAGAAGCAGAAGCAGATCTGAACTTGTATGAACAAAATACATGTGTATACATACACACATATAATGTACAAAATGAAAAAAAAAAAGAAAAAAAAAAAAGAGGAGAAGATGAAAAAAGAAGAGCAGATCTGCTCCAATCGCCGTGGTGGAGCCATGCAGCGGCAGCGACAACGGAGCAGAGGCACGGGGGAGGGGGTGACGGCGGGAGGGTAGGTGAGTGGGTGGAGGAGAGGAGAGAAAGAGAGAGGAGGAAGTTAGGATTTTGGGTATAGAGAGAAGAAAAGAAATAAAAAATTGTATATTTTGTAAAATGTGAAAAAGTGTTGGTATATAGGGTAATTATTTAAAAATATCGGTATTTTTTGTAATTAAGTGGTTTAGTATGTCAATTAGCGTAAAAATATCTTTTTTTTTTTCTTGAATTACAATTTTGTTGGGCCAATTTTAGAACAAACCATACCGAATTCAAGGTTTTGAATGGAAGCCCTGCATATAAAAATGGAATTTTAACACAATATAGATATTTGGGAGGGTGTTTATCAGAAAATAGATACATTTTATCTAAATTATTCCAAATAGACTTTTAGACTTATTTAATCATTTAATAGCCACTTTTAAAATCTTTTTATCTCCCTTTTACCGTGCCTACAATTATGGAAATGGGGATATTTATTAATTGTGCATTTACTAGTTTTTCCCGCTTCTCAAGTAATTACCACGCCTAACATTTATTTTCTATTTTTTCGGTGTTAAAAAAACAAAAGCGGTAAACCAATTTTTTTAAATTTTGCAAATCAAAATTAAAATCAAAGTTCCCTTTTAACTACTCCATCTTCAATTTCATTTCTATCTTGTTCAGACGTCGGCTTCTTCAGCAGTTCTTCTAATTGTCTTGGTCATTCAGCCTTTTTTTCATATATTATTTTCTTAGTTAGTGATATTTCCTTGTATACAATTTAATTTCATAAAATTTTCTGATATAGTTGACGATTTTAGTTTTTAACGTTTTTTATATTGATTTATTGGCACAATTGTGCAGTTTTAATGGCTAAGCGAGGGGGTAAGAATCCCAAAAAACCGGTGCATGTAATTGAAGACGATGATTTTTATGATTTTGATATTTCTCCTTCGAAGAAATCTTCCGTTGTTACACCTAGTCGTGTTACTAGGTCCACATGCAAAATGAATAGTAAAAAGAGGAGTCGTCAGGTGGATAAGCGCAAAACTAAAACGAAAAATGTTGGTTCAGATGGTAAGGGTAAAGGCGTAAGAGTCGATTCATCGAGTGAAGATTCTGATGGCGAGCCCCCAGTTATTGTTAAAAAAAAGAAAGTTTTGTGTGGATCATCTCCATCTTCAGTGAAGAAGAAGTTATAATAAGCGAAGAGTAAGAGAGCAGTTAAGTGTGTTAAGACTGACGACTTTCCTTTGGTTGATGTCGAGGTATGTTTATATAATTTTCCGCACGTGTGTTTTATGTCCACTTTGATTTTTTTTTTTATTTTGGTGTGCCTCTGTACATATTGCAATGATATTACTTGCATATTACTGATATTAGTATGTTTTTTGTATGTCAGTTGTGTAACTTGTGTTCTTATTACTGTTGTTTGTACATATTGAGGGGATATTACTTGGATATTATGGGATATACATTCTGAATTTAGTATGTTTTTATATTTTAATTTGTGTACCTGCTTGTTACTGGTTCATAGTACAGGGATATTGATTGCATATTACAGGGATATCTATAGTGAATTAAGTATTCTTTTATTTTTTAGGTGTGTAGTTTCAGAAGTTTCATAATATTTTTTGTTAGTTTGCATATTGAATTACATAGTATGTACCATATACCTTTTGTGATGTCGTAGTTTATTGTCATACATGAAGATACCTATTGCATATTAACCAAGCATAAAATTTCAAATGCTTACAAACAGTTTTCCTTCACATATATTTGTTGTTGTACTACTTGTTTTATTTTCAAAATTGCTTTTTGATTGTTCTGGTTGTACTTATTTGTTTGTTTAATTTTTCTCTCATGTTTATATTTTTCCTTGTACTAGCCGTTGAAACTCTATTTTCGTCCGGATCAATACCGAAGCCGTAGGATATGTACTCATACAAATGTTGAAGTTGTTGCAATTATCAAGCAGGTTCTTAATGATAGATTATTGGAAATTTTTAGGCAGTCGTGTTTCGGTCATTTCCTTGACATGCATGCCTTTGTTACGTGTAACAAATTGTTGAATTCTTTGCTGTTGCGAGAGGTATGTCCGCCAAGGGATGATACTGATGCTTTATAGTTTAATTTCTATGGCAACAAAATGAGGTTTGGTCTGATGGAGTTTGGATTGGTTACTGGATTAAATTGTGTGGGTGATCACCTAAAAGAGTACCATTCGGAAGTCCCTAATCGATTGTTAGAGTTGTACTTTGGGAGTGCATCGAAAGTTACAAAGAAAGCGTTGGTTGAGTGTTTTGCCACTAAAAAGTGGAGAAGTGATGAAGATGCTATCAAGCTTGCTGCTTTGTATTTCATCCATACATTCTTGTTTTCTACAAAGAATTCTGCAAATTTTGATACTACAATTGGGGAGAAGGAATTCAATGTTGTTGAATGCGGTGCATGGCAGACATTCCCCTGGGATACAAAGGTGTTTCTTGCTACAATTATGTCTATGCATGACAAGCTGAGGCCCTTTCTTCAGTGTTACCGCTTTGCTGGTTTGTCGTATGCCTTGCAGGCGTAGTTTTATGAGAGTTGCCCCCACTGTGCATGACAAGATTGATTCTAGAGTTGCAAACACATCCCCCCGAATTCTTAATTGGCATATAAAGAGGACTTATGATTTCGAAGAGTTGCAGAAAGGGTTCTTTAGCTTAAAGAAATCGCAGGTTTTGACTATTTTATTTTAATTGTTCCTGTTTATATTTTCATGGAGATACCTTGAATACTGTTACAGAAATTACATATTAAGGTGGCATAAAAAGAATATCTTTTACATACAGATTATTGATATAGGAGTGTATTGTACATACCATTGGTATATGTATTGAATATCTATATTTTTAAGCTTGTAAGATGCATACAGTTTGAATATAATGCGCATATATATTAGTGTTATACAGTGCATACAGATTATTAAGCTTGTATACATATTATTAAGCTTGTAATATGAATATACAGTGCATATCAGTATTGAACATACCAAAGTGCATATCAGTATTGTAATATGAATATTCAGTGCATATCAGTATTGTACATATTAGTAGAATGGTTATACATGAATTATCACAGCATACATTTTCTACAGGTTTTGTATTTTATATGTTAGTAAATTTTATTATTTTATTTTTTGGTTAAGGTACTGTTTACAAAGGTTGAACCTTCTGGAGAAGAAAGTGTGCGATTTAAACTGCCGGATATTAAGTCCTATGATATTGGTCCAGGGGATGCTGATGAACAACCTTGTGATGAGCCTATTGGTGTAGCTCAAAATTCACCAACTGCAGGACCTGGACATCAACCAAGTAGTATTTTTTTTAATCATCATTCTTCACCCGATGTGCAGTTATTATTTGGGCAACAGAAATTGTTGCAGGCTGATGTGCGGGGGTTGAAGTTGTATATGGTTAAGTGCTTTGATAAAATTTTCAAGAAGTTAAACATTGATCCGGATGATTTGGGAGAAGACCATGAATCTGATGGGGGTATGTGTATGTGCCTGTAATATTCTTATTGTTTGTTTGTTTCAATTATTAACCTTTTTAATTTTATTATTCAAGGTCTCTGTGTCGGGCAAAGAAACGAATGAAAGAGATGAATATCATGGCGATGGTCCATCTGTTGGAAATTATGATCAGGAAAAGGAATTGAATGTTGCATATCAATTCTATGGTATTATGTTTTCATGTATTTTCATTTTTCTATTATTTGTACCTTGGTTTATTGCTTCATTAAATTTTGGTTTGCAGGTCCGTCTGAAAAACAACCACAATTCTCCCATGACAATGCAGAATTGCCAGATCAATATCAAAAGGAAAATCTTTCTGGTATTCTCACATTCCAGTCTTAATATTTATTGTTTGTTGATTCTTAATTGTTTTTGATGTACATTTTGGTTTTGATTATTGTTATTTAAATTATTTTTTTGTTTGTTTATATGTTTTTTAGAATCTGCGGAGGAGATTCAAAATATGTGTTGTGATGAGCAAGTTATTTTTGATGGTTTTCCCCCTTACAATCCTTTAGGTTTGCATCCTATTTGTCTCCAGTTTTAATTGAATATTCATTTTTTCTAGTTTCTGTTTACACCATTTTTTTCCCTGTTGCTGCAGACTTTGTTTCTGAGAAAGAAGATATGGATAATGTTCTGGAAGGTTATAAATTGTATTTTATTAGGCTTTTTTAATTATTTATTTGTTATTTATTTTTGTTTTACTTTATTTGCTTATTACTTTCAGTGGAGAAACCTGAAAAGCAGACTGTTCCTTCAGTTGAAATAGGTAATTCTGATGTAATTGAGATGACTGATATTCAAGGTATTGATGACCTTTTTTTAAAAAAATGTTATTCAAAAATTCAATCTGTTTCATGTACTTGTTTCATTTTATAAGTTCCTTTTTTTAAAAAAAATTCCTGTTAGATCTTGTACAAGAGAAGCAGAGTCATCCTTCTGTTGTAGAAGGTAATTTAGAAGGAATTGAGATGACCAATATTCAAGGTAATAATGTTATATTTTAAAAATATTATTCAAAGAATTCAAGTAGTATTTGCAGAATATTTACTAAATATTCACTGAGTATTTTCATTATAAAGTTTTCATTATGTTGGTTCATTGTACATATTAAAGGAGAAACAGGAGAAGCAGAGGAGAAACAGGAGAAGCAGAGTTTTCCTTTTGTTGTAGAAGGTAATTCAGATGTAATTGAGATGTCAAGTATTAAAGGTATTAATGTTCATTTTTTTAAATGGTATTTAAAGATTCAAGTGGTATTTGCATAATATTTATTCAATATTCAAGCAAAATATTCACGTGGATGTTTCATTTTGTTGGTGCATTTTTTTTTAAAAATGGTCCTGTTAGAACCTGTACCTGTGAAGCTGAGAGGACCTCATGTTGTTGAGGACATTTCACATGGAGTTGAGATGGTTAAGCCTCAAGGTATGCCAATTCTATTTTTTTTTTTTTTTACATGTAATGAAATATTCAAGGAATATTTTTCAAATATTAACAGAATATTCAAAAATACAAGTTCATTTGACCAATAGATTTTCATTTACTGTTGAATGTTATTGTCTTCTATATATTCTGGTAGAACCTATACTAGAGGGGCATAGAGATTTTAATGGTGTGGTAGGCACTGAAGATGGAAGTGATAAGGTTACCTGCCCAGGTATTTACATTTGTTCCTAAATATTAATATGATATTATATAAATATCCATGTTACTAGAGTTGGAATTTAGTTAGTATTAGTAACTTTATGGTATTGTGTCTGATTTATTAAAATATATATAGATGTAGGTCGTTTGGTGGACGATGGTTACGATATTCGTGAAGCGTTTAGATTGGGCGATATTGAATTCAGTAATTCTAGTGTTGTTATTGGCAACTCACCTGTTAGGAATGTTCAAGCTGGGGCTGATGACAAGTCTCTTGAATCTGTTGTTGATAAAGGTATGTGTTTGTTGTTAATGTTTAGTTTTATATGATATTATCTTTGGAAGTTACCTAACATTTATTGTCATACTAATGAACAGGCAGTCATCCTACTGGAAAGGAGAATTTGATCTTTGACGCGGGGCTGAATATTCATGATGTGCAATCTCTGGATGGGGTAAATCTGTCAAGTGAAGATCCACTTTTCCAATTACGTGAAAGTCAGTGGCATGAGCTCACTGCTAGGGCTGCTGATGTTGTTAAAACCAGAGCTCAGCAGAATGAGTTACCTTTCAATGCTGATAAACAAGATAACAGTGAGCCTCTTTTGGATAATGCTGTTGAGGAGCAAGGTGCTGATGATTCGGATTCAGATGATACACCTCTGATTTTACGCCGCACAAGAAAGACTTCCAAATTTAAGAAGTCTCCATTTGTTAATGAATTTGGCTCTGGTGGTACCTGCTCCGAACTGTCCCAGCGACGTATTTTCCGTCTCCCCTGTCCTCTGTTGGCAAACATACTGACTGAGCCTGATTTCAACCTTACAAAGCAATGGGGTCCTTGGATTGATCGGAAAGTCATTAACAAATCTAAGTAAGTAGTTTAAATGAACTGTACTGTGATGCTTATTTTAGTAAATTATCACATATCTGTCATCATTATTTATTTTTCACTATAGGGTTGGTAATATTTATCCAACAAGGGAGAATAATCTGAATCCGAAGTTTAATTTTGGTGTTCATGTGGTCGACAAGAAGGATTGGTTTCATGCCCTCAATTATGGTTCCAAAGACCTCAGTACCACGGTATTCGGCAATTTCTTTCCTTAATATCCTTATTATATTATATGATTCTGCTTACAGTTACATTGAAGATTTCTGCATTTTAAATTCTTTGGGGATAATCAAGTAGTTTATTACTGTGATATTTTTTCCCTTTTTTAGTCTAAAACTGATATATACAGGAAGTATGTTCAATATATTCATTGTATATGCACAGATTATTCAAATTTTGTAAATAAATTTTCATAGATGTTTGTATTCAAGGAATATACAACCTTTTTTGTTGTGTTTTGGCTTTTGTATCCACCTGAACTATTTCTTCCCATCCTTTGTGTACACTTGATATCTCCAGTAGTTATGTTTGTTATATCATCTTATATTCCCAGAAATTGATTGCTATACTCTTATAAAAATTTTCACAAGTGGCAGTGTAACATCAGTATGCAACCATGTCGTATTATATGGTTGATATATGCATCAGTTGATCTATATGTTAACATCAACCATTTCTATTATCAATTTTAATTGGATTATAGTCTTGTTACAAGTATTAATTCATTGTATATAAATTTTCAGTTAACTATCATATTTGGTGTATATCCTTGTTATCCAATGCTTACTATTTATATATGTATGTATTAATGATCTGTGAACTTTTTTTTCCCAGCATCTTGATGTTTTGTTTTACTATTTGCGTAAGAAGGCCAAGTATGACAAGGACATTATTGTCAAAGTCACAACCACTGATTGTCAGTTTGATTCAGTCATCAAAGCCGTGTATAATGAGTTCATCAAGTCGGGTAAAGACCTCAGGGTTGTAGATGATGCTAAATTGATTTCTGAGTATATATTTGGCACTACTTTGCGGTGTAATACACCTTGGGTTCTTGTTGATGATATCTTGTTCCCGGTCAAGGTTGTTCATGATTGGTATTGGATTTTGGAGAGATTGTCTTTTAAGGATCGGTCTATTTATGTTTATGACTCTAACTCAAATTCACCAGCATACAATGAAGAAGTCATCCACGCTCTTGATCCCTATTCTACCATGTTGCCTCTCTTCTTATCATGCACGGATTTTATACAAAGAAGAGCAGATTTGTTCTACAGTGGGTCGCCTTATGAGGGAAGATCTATGGTTGATCCCTTCATGTTGCGTTTCAGTTTAAGTCTACCGTCGTTGATGCAACGGTAAGTTTAATTGCATTATTTTTCCCTTGTTCAGATTAGTAAAATGTACTTCCATTTATGATGTTCCTCTTTTATTGAATCAGTGATTATGTTGTCTTTTCTGCTGCCTTTGCGGAGTACTGCATTCAGTACCAGTCATTGCCTACACCAGAAGATGACCTTTCTGTTGTACGCAGTCGCTATGCAATGTATCTATGGCATTATGGGATGACCAAACAACTGGACTGTGCTGTTAGCGATGAGGAGAATTGAGAACCTGCTGTCCTTTTATTTTTTGTTTTTCTTTGTCGAATTTTAGGAGTATGTCCTTTTGACAGTTAGTTGCTAGTTATTGAAGTTACAATGGATATTTTGTTATTTATTTCTGACAATACCATTGTGATTAACTGATCTTATTTAATTTTGATTACAACAGTACTATGAATTATTGGTTTTTACATTCTGGTGTTGTATTCAGAAAATATCATCCAGATATTTGTCAGAACTAGTATGTTTTATGACATATATCAGATGCATTACCTAGTTTATACATATTTCAATGTATTATTACAATCTATTTACACCAGTGGTTTAGGTTTCTGTTTACTTCCATTTTACTTCTCCATACTATTGCATTTTATTTACACCAGGGGGAAATATTTGTTGCATATTGCATCTTATATACATATTAGGACGGATTTTGCTTACGGCGGTGGAATATTTACTACATATTTGTTATTCAAGGTTATCATTAGGTACACCAAACTGCATATTATCTAGATATTTGTTGCATATTTGGTGTGTTGTAATTTTTTAATGCAATTTGTTGTTCACTATAAATCTTTATGTCTTCCTTTAATGTAAATATCAGATCCAACAATCATTTGTATATACTTATATATATTATATAAATTTATTTACACATTTGGGATAAGTTTAGTTTAGTTCTAGTTTTCATGAAAGTTTTGGTAGCATACTAATTAAATTTTTTATATTTGTTGAATATCTGCTATTGGCTGAATATATTTACTGCATTACTGTATTGTAAAGTGAAACTTTAAAACAGCCATACTTTTAAGTCAAAACAGAAATAATTACTTAAATAAATTAACAGTAAAAGTTAATAATCTTGGAAACAGTATTAAAAAACAACATCAATAGTTTCAACAGCAAAGTTCAGCAAACTTATACTTCTTTTAAAACCTTATTGGAGCATTTCTACAGGTCTTGCGGTTGTGTCCTTGTTGACCACAACGTGCACAGGCTATCCGTGCTCTCTTAAGTGATCTCTCCCATGCTGACTTGATTCTTGAAGTTTTTGGCCTGCCTGCTTGTTTTTTACTATGTGGTGGCAGTACAATTTCACTTCTTATCTCCTCGGGCACATTCCACGCACTCTCACCTTGAATTGGAAACACTGGTACTTCATATGTTTTCAAGATTGTTTCCTTTTTGTAGTATTCGGCACAGTATTCAGCTGGCTTAATGTGCATGTAGTCTAGTACAACTATTGTGTGTTTACAAGTAATTTCATCAAGCTGATACTTTCCACAAGTACATGTTTTTGCCCGTAGATCAACAATATGTTTCACCCTTCCAAAAACCACTTTGTATAGGAGATTAGTTGATGGTATTACCTGCATGTAGTTTACAGATATATCATCAATATTTTATGCATATTAATACAACCAGTAATACCTTTGAATATTCTTTGAATATTTGATGCATATATTAACATAATATGCAATAAACAATACGGCTCTTATACTACTGAAGAATTACTGTAAATTTATGCAGATGTTAACGGAAAGAATGTACTTACATTCCATTTTTTTGAAGCAGCGATGTTTTCATTTATGATTTCTTGATATTTATCCCCAAGTGCTGTGAACGTGTCCATTGCAAATTGCCTATTCTTTGCAGTCCACATCTGAAACATATCAGTCATGTACTCTATCAAAGCTACAATTGGGAGTTTCCTTGCGTGTTTGTTTTCTGCATTTACTGATTCTGCTATATTAGATGTCATAAAGAATGTTCGCTTAGTCTGTGCGTGCGCTATCGACCACCTTTGATAACCAATTTTGAAGAGGTAATCTTTCACTCTAGTGTCGATACTCTCAAGGGCCTCCATTGCTTCTTGAAATTCTTCAACTGTGTATGCCATTACCACTCTAAAATATGCATCTTTAAGTTTCTCTTCACCCTTTTAAATTTCACCTTAATATTTGTCCATAAGTGGAATACACAAACACAATGAGGTATTTTCGGATATATTGTCTTCATTGCCCGTGCTATACTTTTGTGCCTATCAGACACTACACACATGCCATCCTTTATACCATATGCTTCTCTTAAACATTTGAAAAAACCATTCCCAAGCTGCATCATTTTCAGAATCAACTACTGCATACGCTAATGGTAGAATATGACCTACACACAAAATACATTACTTGTATTATGCAGATTTATAAAGTTCAAATAATTTATTTAAATATGCAATATTAATTGGTGTACTACAACAAATATTCAACTAGTATTCAGTACAGCTTGTTTTCTTAGATGTATCTACAACAGGGTAAGATATAAATATTCATTCGCATATCGACTAAATATTTTATTAAGACACTTACCAGAACCATCCAATGTGCAGGCAATTAACATTGTACCACCGTATACGCCACTGAGAAAACTACCAGGCCTACAACATTTCCATCCATGTATAAATGCATTGAGCGCAATGAAAACATACAAAAAGGACTCATCCTCTGCTTTTTTAAGTTTTGTAACAGATCCGGGGTTGGCCATGTTCAGGACATACAGATAACTTGGAATTTTACCATAGGCTTGACTTAGTTCTCCCCTCAATAATTCAATTGTCTTCTCCTTATATCTCCACGCTTTCATGTAGTTGAGAGTAATACCGTATGTTTTTTTCAACTCCATTATGATGTCTTTTGGGGTGTATATTATTTTTGGATCTGCAAATCTTTCCTTCATTATATTTCCAATAACATCAGTACTCACACGTCTCTCTAAAATCAATCATTCTTCTATTGGACATGTGTGGACATTGTTAAACTTTCTTATCATGAATACTTTTGATCCATTCAAGCTTGATGATCGCAGCATCCAACTACACGGATTGTTAACACAAACAACTGAAAATCTGCCAGTAGAATTCAAGTTGTATTTATAAATTAATAAATATGAATTTTTTTCTAGAATATACTGTAATATGCATTCAATATCAACTGAATAAAATTACCTCTTTGTTGATGACCTATCAACTTTAGTTTCAAACTTTCCTCTCAGAGCGTAGTTCTTTACTACACTTTGGAGAGTTTGTTTGTTCTTATATACTTGATTTTCATGTATGTTGTCATGTTCAGGATTTTCAATGATCCCAATTTTAGCAATTGGTACACCTTCAATTTCATCTTTGTTAGTTGAAAAAATCTGTTGGACTACCTCTGCAATGTTGATATCTTGAATACGATCTTGATCACTACAAATATTTTGAGCCATTACCACTGCATTCGTGCTAGAACCAACTTCCATGAATTTTTCAGTTACAGTAATGGAAAGTGGATATTCGCTCATTTGTTATCCTTTTTTTTTTTGCTCCACATAAAGCTGAACACCCATATCATTCTTAATGGAGATTGGTTGGAATCCTTCTTCAATTTGATACTGGATGTTAAGCATGTATCTAGATGTATCAATTGCTAGTTGAGATACTATTGCAGCCATAAACGTTGCATACAAACAATCTTCTTGTAGTAGAATTCCATCAGCTTTGTAGTTGATAAATTTGTAATTATCAACCCATTGTCCTTCATATTGAATTAAAATTTTAATGGGTGTCATATTTTGATGATATTCCAGTGATACAACTTCAATAACGATATCTCTTCATCTTCAATGTCTGTATAGATAGATCTTCTGTTCTTAGAGAAGATGTTGAATATTTCTTTGATATTTGTTCTGTTAATATCATGTATATGGCTATATATAGTTGTAAGTATTTGTTCCTTTACGTGCCTTGTGGATTCCTGGTTTTTCGGCTGATGAGATTCCATTCCCACTAGTTAAGGGACGTGATTTTCTGGGGAATTCAGGCAGTTTTTAACATATGCAGGGACTGTTTCACATTACTGATTTTTCGGATGATATATTCCATATCCGCTCAGTTAATCGACGTTGATTATGAGATTTTCACGTTGGGTTAAAAGTTGTAGGATATTCATGGACCTAAATTTAAGCATTGATTTGGTTAGCCATTGATATTTAGTAAATGTGTCTATTAAATAGTAGGTCTATGTCATATATATGGTTAGTTTTGAAATTTTTCCTATAAAAATCTAAGTACATGCATCAGTAGACAATATTTTAGTGTCTCTTTTAATTGTCTAATACATAGTGCTTGCTTTAGCATTTCTCTTTGTTGATGTCTAAAAAGGGCAGAAAACAATGACCATTGACAGGTGAGGGTACAAAAGTTTACTAAAAAATCATGGTCTTCTTCACATGATAACTAAACATTAACATTTTACTTTATATAAAAAATGTCACTATTACACCATTTTTAAAATATAGTAATTTAAAAATATATATATAAAAGGGAAGGAGAAACCCTAAAACCACCTCCTACGTCCCTCCCGCCCCCATCCCTATCCCTTCGGATGCCGCCGGCCGTCGAAATAATTTTTTTAGTAATTTTTTGTTGTATATATAGTGTATTTTCATTGTATATATAATAATACACTGTACATACAATGAAATTTTTTTATAAATAAACATCTAAGAGGAACACGCTTTCTTCCATTGGTAAAGAGGAATTTCAAATCTAAATCAATCATTTTGATCAAATAAAAAATTTGTTGAGGTTTTTCTGTATATATTTTGTATGTCTAGTGTATGTATAGTATATGTACGTTCATACACAGGACATACATAGTATATACAACAACAACAATAATATACTCAGTATATGTACGTTCATACATAGGGCATACACAATATATACAACAACATACCCAGTATTATACACAATATATATAATAAATAAAAATTATGTGCTTATTGTATGTCTATTATGTGTACAGTATATATACATTCGTATATACGAGATACACATTTTATACAATGGATAAACAACCATACATTGTAGATCAGCTCTAGAGCTACAGAAGAATATCTTTAAAACAATAAAAAAGTATCACCGGCGCCAGAAAAGAAGCAGCGTTGGCGACTGTCACAACATCATCCCTTCCCGATCGAGGAATGTGGGGAGGGACGGTGACGATGACAGGGTAGTCGAGGGTTTGCCGGCGACAGGGGATGGGGTAGGAACAGTGCCCGGAAAACAAGGGGGGGGGGGGGGGGGGGAGAAGAGAAAGAAGAAAGGGAAGGAGAATTAGGATTTGGTGAAGGGAAAAATATTTATGTATTTTTAAATTAAGTTCCCTATCATAACACATAGTGTAATTAAATTAAAAAAAATCTTAATTTTATTATTTTGTTAAATCAAATCATATTTGCGGGATAATACTGTATGTTGCTATTTTGATAAAGCATTTCTCTTGCACTTTTCTCATTGTTCACTTAAGTTGAGTCGAAGAATCTGCGGTGAAGCATGGCAATTGATTTATCAAGAGAACATTAAATAGATAATGAAAGAATGGACTGGCTAAGGAGACAAAGCTTATCACATGTCCAACTGGATTTTTCTTGAAAAAGAAGTTTTGGCTGGCTTGAAAATCTTGACATATTTTCATTAATATTGGATTTAGGAAGGAAGCGGCAGTTATACTTAACTATATACGGTAAATACTAATATATATTTTATCAACTAATTAACCATGGTTAAAAAACTACATTTCTCTCCATTCATCACTCCATTATAAACTAATGTAGCTTAATATTCTTTTTAGAGTGAGTCTCATACTAGACTGTATTAGCACATGATTGTCCCCGTACCACATTCCCGACCCACCATCCACCTACCTATAACTAACAATGTGTTTTCATGTCCTTTCCTTTTCCCATGTTTTATATAGAAATTTGGCTACCTACCCTCCAAACATGTCACATGTTCTTCCCCTTTTCTTTTTTTGCAATTCTCAATAATACTTTTTTTTGATAAGGTAATTCTCAATAATATTTGGAAAAAAAAAAACATAGAAAGTGGTAGTACAAAGTTATAACATATTTCTACCAAAAACAAAGTTATAACATACACAATCAATAACAGAAACGGATTGGATTCCAACTTTCTTAATTATTAGTTAAATAAATAAAGAAGTGAAGGAAAATTTCAAAGGTCTAAGACCTTGAATTCCACTCAATCCAAGGAAAGCTTAGATCTTACACTACTCAAACATGGTATGATTCTCTACAGTGAGTTGTTGTGTTTCTAATAAGTGGAGGCCAAGGTAGATCTGCCTTTTCTTTTTCTGAAACCTTATATTTGACTCCAAATTAACATTGTCCCTTTATTATTTGTACTTTATTTGGGTGAAAAAAATGCATATACAAAACAGTCGCTTACATTGGAGAGATTACAAACCAACTCAACACATTCACGACAATTACAAGTTTCACACAGTTGGGTGAATTATACATGAAATAAAGTTGTCATGCCTTGGTATACACCGTAAATTTATTTGTTTGGTGTAAAATCTATCAGTTGGCATTTAGCACGGTGGAAATAGTACTCTAAACAGGAAAAGGATCTAAAATTTAAACATATAATACCTTCAAAAGTTGGGCTACCTACCCTCCAAACATGTCACATGTTCTTTCCCTTTTCTATTTGTTTTTCTTCTTCCTGTCTCTAGATGGATAGTGTAATAGTAGTTGTACAAAGGACGAAATAAAATTAATAGCTGTAACTAATGAGAGGAAAGCATTGAATTCCCTTCCTTTGTTTGAACTAAAAATAGAGGGAAAATTTTATAGGTCACTTGTCTTGATCTCCACTCTATCCAAACAAAGCTTAATACATCATACACTGTCAAATATTTATGATTATTAGTATTGAGTTGGTTCGCTTCTAGGTAGAGGAAAATCACCATTCTCGCTTGAACTTCATTATACAATACCCATCTGATTAAAATAATTCGAAATAAAATATCTTAGTTTTATAAGTGAAGCAATCCATAGACCTGGATAAAGTGTTCAACTTGTTTATATATCTATTATAATTAGAATTTAATGAAAGTTCAATGTGACAAGCTTTCACTACCTCTTCGCTTGTATTTCCAATGACTTAGCTAGCGTTTGTTCATAGTTTTTGGGGTGTTTTTGGGGGTATTTTTTGGGGATTTTTTGGGAAATCCCTCACAAACTTCAAATTTTATTCCAAATAAAATGCATGTCCAAACAAAATTTCAATTTCTCAAGTTCCAAATCCCAAATCATGTCCAAACGGGAGCTTAGTATGCCACAAGTAATTCCTCTGATACAACAAAAATACTTTCAATTATTCTTAATTGGATAACTGTATTAGCCAAAATCTGGCGGGACACTTGATCCCACGTGTTTGATGACGTGGCGAGCACAGAGTATGGGTTAGTGACAACACGACGATAAACGGTTTGTCTAATATAGCATCAACAACGAGCTTGATCCAGTCGGCTTTCATTTAGATACTCAGACTTTGGAGACAAACCATTCGATCAGGGGGATAAGACTTCAGCTGAAACGACCTCCACTATTTTCAAGGATCAGCCTTATCACATCCTAAATGGTTATCCAATCATGGAGAAACGTAGGGAAATGGGACTCTCATTATATTTAGGACTCTAAACCTATATATACTCCCTTACCCCCCTCACTTTGTATCCCTTACGTTCTATATACATACTTTACACACTTAGGGGTCGTTCGGTTACTCACTTAGTTAATGTGGGTATTAATTATTAATGCGGGTATTAGTAATGTGAGTATTAGTAATATGTGTATTAATAATGTGGGTATTAATAATGCGGGTATTAGTTAGCGCGGAGTTTAATAATGTGGTTATTATCCATGCATATGTTATAACGTAGGTATTATTTTTTGAATCACTGATATATTACAAATTAACAAAAAATATTATTATTTAAAATATTTATTTACTCCTTAAATAAAATTTTAAAATATCCTTATTATTATGAGGGTTAATTTTGTCATTTTAAATTTTAATACCTGCATTATTAATACCCACATTATTAATACCACCTTCCACCCCGCATAAAATAATACATAGATTCCCGCATTAATAATGCGGGTATTAATAATGCGGAATATACAAAAACGCAACCAAACGTTGCACTAATTTTATGCGGGTATTAAAATTTTACAAAAACCAACCGAACGCTGCGCTAAGTTAACGCTGAGTTTTGTGCCTGTATTAATTATAATACAGTGAACCGAACGACCCCTTATAACTATCTTGTGCTAAAAGCTTTATCTCTTCCATTATAGCACAAGCATAATCATAATTGACTTTATTTGATTTCTTAATTATTGTTCTTTCATCTTTGTTAATGCCTTTCCTTATTATTGTTAGGGGTCGTTCGGTTTGATTTTATTTTTACTCGGGTATTAACTATTAATACGGGTATTAGTAATGTGGGTATTAATAATGTGTGTATTAATAATGTGGGTATTGTTAATGCGGGTATTAGTTATGTGGGGTTTAATAATGTGGGTATTAGCCACACATATATTATAACGTATGGATTATTTGTTGAATCACTGATATATACAAATTAACAAAAAATATTACTATTTAAAATATTTATTTACTCCTTAAATAAAATTTTAAAATATCTTTATTATTATGAGGGTTAATTTTGTCATTTTAAATTTTAATACCTGCATTATTAATACCCACATTATTAATACCACCTTCTACCCCGCATAAAATAATACATAGATTCCCGCATTAATAATGCAGGTATTAATAATGCGGAATATACAATAACGCAACCAAACGTTGCACTAATTTTATGCCAAGCACTAAAATTATACATATACAACCGAACAAGGTATTAACATTGCGTCTTCCAATGTACAATATTAGTACATGTATAAAAGTTTAGCACCCCAAACCGAACGACCCCTTACTTCACTAATTCAACCAACGTATTTACAGTTCTTCATAGGTTTTTTACACTTTGTACCCTTAAAATTCAAAGTATTTACCCATCATACTCATTAAAAATTACACTACCCATAAAATTAAAAGTATTTACCTAATCTACCCATTTATAACTGTATAAATTTGTTATACCTTATGGGCAGTATACAGTATACCTTTATGGTATACTGCATAAATTATGGTATAGAAGCCTGGATGGGTAGAACATGTAAATATTTTATGAGTATGACTCGTAAATATGAAACTTATGGATATGTATGGATAAATATTTTAATTTTGATGGGTATTTTTGTAAACCTCTCTTCTTCATAACCATTGCTCTAATTGAATTACTAGTACAATTCGTCTATTAATTGCATATCCATCCTAACCTACTAGACGTAGGTTTAACTTACAATTGTCTAATCTCGATATAAAGGATTGTTTGTGGTTTTTCAAATATAAATTTAATTATAATACCTGAGCACGAGTTTTAGAATATATAATAACAACCTCTAAAATCAACATGGGCATATGATTTTCGACTGATCAAAATGTCACTGACCTAATTCAACAAAAATTATATTCATTCATGAAAATATTGGAAAGTATAAGGTGCTCGAATCAGTTAACACACGCAAAGACAAGATGAGGGGTCACCTGCAACCGTAGCTAACGTTTGGACATAAATTTCTAAATAATTTTTGGGAAACACTTTTTGGGTGAAGTTTGATATGAAAATGAAAAAGTGTTTGGACATACTTGTTGAGAACAAATTTTTTGGCTCAAAAGAGCCTTTGAACACTTATTAAAATGAAATTTGACGTGTAAATGTTAGTTTTTTGCTCAAAAACATCTCAATGCCAGTTTTTGAGTTTTTGGTACAAGTTTTGCTCAAAAAGTATAAACAAACACTTTTTGGCACAAAAAATCCCTCCAAAAACTATGTCCAAACGGGAGCGTAATGTCGAGAGAAAAAAAAATACTAGCATTATATATAACTGTAATATTTATACACTTTTATATTTTACTAAATATATTTATGTTGAAAATAGAAATACCTTCATCGTGCTCAAGTTTTGAGTCCGCAGGTTGACATAGTGATCGTCACAATGAATTTGTCAAAAATAATACATGCACTTTCTTTAAATTTTGTTGGACCATTCTTTGGTTAATCGTCCTTATCTGAATTTGTAACCAAAAGTTAATTAACAATTCATTTTACTACAGCCTAGAATCCTTCTTTGTCTCAAGGAAATACAATAATTTTAAATATGGAAAAAAAGTGTATTTACTTATTTGCATGTGTAACTTTTTGAAGAATGAGATCCAAATGAACCCTTGGCCTTTTGTCAATGCCTACTAGGTCCAAGCTACGTTGATCAATGCACTATCAAGAGCTAAGATTATTCTGCTAATATAGCATTTGTACTATATTTTGCTCGACAAAGGCAATAGTGTGGGGTATATACTATATGTTTGAACATTGAAGTACATATATATGGTGATTTCATCATCTGAATTCAAGAATTCTGATTTCTATCTGCTCTGATTTTATTTAAGTCATGAAAATATAAGTTCGATCATAATCAACTTGATACTGAGAAAAAGTTCCTGACAATTAGTTCAAATTTAACCATGATAAATTAGTTAGTTTGAACCATGCCTAGTAAACCTTTTTTGCTTGGAGCATCCAACGAATGTACAAAGTCAATTGCTACCTAAAAATTAACTGTACATATATATTCTAGAGCATTTTGCTTCCTCTAATGTCCATTAGACACCTAAAATCATGTGTTTTTTCTGCTATTCAGAATATAGAATTTTAATAAGCCAGTGGGGTAGAAATATTCCTCCAGATTAGATTTGGTTTGGTCAAAAGCTTGTCAGGATATGATTTTCATAAAGTCAATATATTCCATAATCTAATTAGCTCCTTCTCTTAAAAGTTCCGTATCCAATTATAACTTTTAGAACAAATTGGATTATTTTTCTGGCCATTCGAAGAGGATATCAAATTTTAAAAATCTCTTTTACGGGATTGGCTCTCTGGTTAGTGATAAAAGCAACAAAGAACCTAGGATTGAAATTTAAAAAAAAAGTTGTTAAAAGCGCGAATATATATGACTATATGAGAGAGGCAATTAAAGCAATTAGGCAAACAGTTTTCTTGATAAACAATTAAGACCCAAGGACTCAAACCATTAAGTGCAAAAGTTTTGACTGAGTCTCGATCTTTCAATGTTGGTCACGATAAATTTCCCCCCTATATTTTGAAAACGAAGCATATATAAATAAAAAACTTAAACTGTAAAACAAAATATTAGAAAAAACATTGAATGAGTATGTGACTTGTATCAAAAGAAAAAGAGAACTTTGGGCACTTTGCAATTTGCACACGGAATTTATGTTAAATGTGCCTTTTACCAAGACTGAAAGCCAATTAGTATTTTAAAAGCACTATTTTTAGTTGACATATTCTCATGTGCTATAAATTTTGGTATACAGAGTTACAGACTCAATCGTATATAATATCTCTGATTCATATTATCTCTATCGTTTATGATTTTTAGCCTCTCTAAATGATCTAATAGTCTTAACTACTATAAAGCTATATACTGGAGTATTAGACTTTTACTAGACTTTTCTCATCGGGATGAGAATAATGTAACAAAATTACTCCCTCCGTTCCATAATGGATGGCATGTTTCGGATATCGAAAGTCAAACGAGTTTATCTTTAATTGTAATATTTTCATATGTCTTTTAAATATTTTGAATTATTAATTATTGTGACGTATAGTACTTTTATGTAGTTTTTAAATATATAAATATCGTTTGTAAAAATTTAAAAATTATATGTTCAAATTCACGGTCAAAATAAACTCGTTTGACTTTCGAAATCCGAAACATATCATCTTTTTGGAACAGAGGGAGTACATGACAAGGTACATTCGCAATCATACTTCATAGTGATAATTTTCTTGAAGAGTAGATTTTTCGGCAATTGTAACTCGAATGAATTAGAAAATGCCCCTAATAACTTTATTTTTCACAAGATCATCTATTCTTAGGTGCTTTCACTTACAATTTTCTTTGTTTCCAGTTTTGATGTATAGCCTATTTGGTCAACTTGCAAAAAACGCATTATTTTGAGAAGCTGTTTTGTTAAATTAGCTTTTTACAAAAGTATATTTTTAGAAAAGTAATTTATATTTGGCCAGTTAATTTGAAAAGTACTTTTTAAGTAAAATGTATTTGAGCATCTTTCCACAAAAGTTATTTTAAATGTCTAAGTTACTAAAACAGACAAGTAATGTTCATGTTACAATTAATATAGCTAAAATAGAGAAAGAAATTATTTGAGCTTTTTTATTTTATTTAGTTAAAGCTTAAAATATAACTTAAAAATATATATTAAGGTTTTAATTGTTATAAGATAGTTAAATTAAAAGGGGATAGGAGAAAAAGGTTGTATTTATACTTGAGATATATAGATATTAAATTAGTGAGGGATAATTAGGTAAATAAATTTTTTTGGTAAAATTATTTTTATCTTAAAAATTTAATAAACTATTTTTGTTCCTTGATAGAAAAATATAATATTTTTGCTCAAATGCATTATCAAATTTGGCCAAACGCCTCAAGCTTTTCAAGAGAAAGTACGTTTAAAAAAAACAAAAAGTAATGTTGACTCAAAAAAACTTGGCTAAATAAGCTATTAATGATTTTTTCAACTAATAGATACTCCCTCCGTCCCAAATTAGTTGTCACTTTAGCAATAACCATTTGTCCTAAATTAGTTGACACTTTAGGATTTCAAGACTAAAATTGTTAGTCTTTTACAATTATACCCTAAATAATTAAAAGAATTCTCAACAAAATATAGTAGTCAAATATTAAATAGGGGTAACATAGTAAACTACACATTCTATTTAATAATTTTCTTAATGGACGTGAAAAAGCTGAAAGCGACAACTAATTTGGGACGGAGGGAGTACATTTCAGAATAATAATGAATACCACATGAAGCAAGTCTATTAATTTAGAACCGGCCAATGGCCATGTCTGTTAAGACGTTTAGGTCCCATGTGACAACACCAAACTTTCTCATACTAAATAAAGACACCTCCAATTTCCTAAATCTACCCAACATGCTAACAATTCTTTATTGACCAAATACCTAATTGACACCTACACTTGTCATGGATTTTGAAGTTCCCATCTAACTTAGTTTTTCATTTTAACACTTTAGATTTACTGTATTGCAGTCATTCTTTTATTTCGTTACCAGGGACAGATGCGGGTCATAATCACCAGTTTACACTAACCTAACCTAGTATTTTCAATTTAGGACAAATATATATATACTAGGTGGGGTGGTGCCCGTGCAAGCACGGGCCCAATATGCGGATATAAAATTTTTCTTAGGTGATGATTATTTTTGTTTGATCCTAAATAAGAATGCGTATGTTGAAAATTAGGGTAAATAGTTAGAAAATAGTCGGGCGTTTTATGTTAAATTAGTGTTAGTATTATTCTTATATACAACTATAATATTTTTATTCTATTCTCCGTCTTTATTGCAATGTTATTTCATTACCTTGATTATCTTTAGTTTTTATGTTAGTCATTTTTCCTTTATCATGGCATTTTCATCTTATTTTTTCAAACCTGTTTTCAAAAATATTTTCTTTAGCCAATCGTCTACCGAAAACAACCTCTCCACCTTGGTGAGGGTGAGGTTTGCTTATATCTCACCCTCTCCAGTAATATTTTTATTCTATTCTCCATTTTTATTGCTAATGTTATGTCATTATCTTGATCATCTTTAGTTTTTATGTTAGTATTCTCTTTTCCTTTATCATGGTATTTTATCTTAGTTTTTCAAACCTGTTTTCAAAACTATTTTCTTTAGCCAATCGTTTACCGAAAACAACCTCTCCATCTTTGAGGGAGGAGGGGTAAAATTTGCTTACATCTCACCTTTCCTAGACCTCACTTATGAGATAACCCTGGGTATGTTTTTGTTGTTGATTGTCATGTTTATGTGGCAATTTTTTTAGTCCATTTAACAAAAATAGTTTTCTAAAATTTATCCAATTCTAGTATTGGACGTTTTTTCATTTTTAGGTCCGGGTCAAACAAAGAATTTGTATTTTTCTTGACTTTTAAAAAAAATCTAACTTTTAACCTGGATAGTATGTTGCAAAGATAGGCTATTCGTTAATTAGCATCTAAGAAAGTGGCTATGAGTTAAATTTTTACAGGCTATATCTTAGTTAAGATTCAAAAAAGTAGCTACGGGTCAAATTTTGAATTGGATCGTTAACCGGAGGCAGGACACTTAGACGCTTATATATAAGTACTAATATGCAAAATTTCACTCAAATTTTAGCTAGTTTACAATGTGAAATCATAATTTTAAGAGTAAAATGGTCGACCTCATCAAGCTCAGGATGATGCATCTGTCCCGTGAATTTATTGAATTTAAATTCTAAGTTCGTCCCTATTAATTCTCATGTAATCAATGATGGTCTTCGTGGGGAAAAAAATAGCCATGATGTCTTGTTTCCCTTGTTGTGATGTCTCTAACCGTTCAGAACAACTCGAACTGGATACATTGATGCACTAATTAGATTGTCAACACTTTCAGCCAAATCACCCTTGTTTTGCAAGGATGCGTGCAACACTCAGATTTTCTGTCCTCTGATGGGTTGAAATTTGAAAAATTTTGCCCATAGAAAATTAAACTCCTAGAACATAATACAAGTGGAGTAGTATAATATGGAAATATTACAAATTGGAAAATTAAATATTTTTTCCAATTCTTTCCATAATAATTTATTCACAAAGTAGAAATTAAGGTTGTCACAGATGATACAACTTGGATAGGCCTAGCTTGATGATTACAATTGAGAGGCAAAATATATAAGCATCCAAAAGAAATAAAATCCAGAAAGCTAAACCAGCCTACAAATTGAAGAAATTAAATTTCTATACATCCATAGAGGTCAGCAATATCTGTAAAAGCCATTTGTGGTTTGACATTTACCACAAAACTGCTGACCATTTTGAGATCCTACTTGCCAACACAAACACACTGTTTTTCCTCCAATCTCCTTAGCTGAATTGGAGGAAATAGAACTACTCTGATCAGTCATCTTGGCCTGAAATATTGGTAGTCCTATTGAAAGTTCAAGATTGATCATCACTTCACCGGTAACTGGAGCTGCTGCCGGTGGCGAATCTAACGGCTGTACTTCCTCAGTAGTGCTACTGTTACATTTGGTATCTTCAAGTGAAGATATTGAACTTGACATTGGTTTTTGATCATTTTGAGATAAAGGGGTAGCTGCTATTGATGTGTTTTTTCTGAAGTCCAAGCAGATGTTTTTGGTAGAAGTGGTTATGTTAGTAGTGATGGTAGAGTTGAGTGGACGATGAGTTTGTGGATCAAGGCCACGACTGATGAGTTTTCTCTTAATGTGTGTGTTCCAATAGTTCTTGATTTCATTATCAGTTCTACCTGGTAATCTCCCTGCTATCACTGACCATCTGTAGACAAAAATTAAAAATTAAGATAAGTTACAGTTAATTTACCAAAAGTCATAAAATTAAACTCGTTTAAGCAAAAATAAAAGTATGATGGATATAAATGAAGTATATGAAAGAGCAAAATATAGCTGATTCTAAATTACTTGGACCAAGGCCTATCTACTGTATTTGGATTCGATTAATTCGAGTTAGCAGCAAGAAGTCTTACCTCGGGAGTAAAGCAATCCATACCAAATGCTACTACATTTCAAAACTTGAGACGTCCGGTTAAATACGAAAATCCACCTCATCAAAACCTTTGATGATAACTTTTTTACCCTTATGTAGATTACTCTTTACCTTTAATATATACTGTGTAGTTAAATTTATAATAGTAAGGAAAAACAATAAAATTGTACTGTTTTAAATTCTCAAGATTTTGTCCGGTTAGGTATTCAAGAAAATGGACATCTCCTTCCACCAATACCTCTTAAAATAAAATAAAAAAAGCTAACAACTTTTTTTTCTGGAAGATCCAGGTTTCGGTCTTTTTTTCTTCAAGTGGTCCCAAATTAGAAAGAAGAATTTGACTTTTATTTCCATTTTTCACACATCTTCCTAGCAGCCAATCACGCCCAAACAAAAATTCCATAATTCCATAAACTATTAAGTACGTATAACCAAAACTAATAAAAATGAGTATAGAACAGGGTGCATACTTGTTTCCAAGCAAACTATGGAGTTTGATAATCAATTCATCTTCTTCTTCAGTAAAGTTCCCTCTTTTCAGATCAGGCCTTAGATAATTTATCCATCTCAATCTACAGCTCTTTCCACACCTTTGCAATCCTAATTAACAAAATCCAACCAAAAAAAATATATATACTCAAAGGACATAAACAAAGAAACTCAAATCTTTAGCTTTTCACTTTTTCATTTTCTTTCTTCAAACTTAAAAAGAGAACAACATAGTACATATATATACCTGCAGCTTTAGGAAGAGAACGCCAGCAACCTTCACCATGAGTACGAATATAATTAATAAGGCGTTGATCTTCTTCTTTAGTCCAAGCTCCTTTGTTAGTATGAGCTTTCTCACAACAAGGTGAACGTCCCATTTTTCTCTAAAAGTTTTGTTAATCTCTCTCTGTTTGGTTATATAATTATTGGACTTTTGAGAACAAGAAATGGAAAGAAACAAAGAGAGTCGGATAAGTAGCTTCTTGTCTACGTACTCTCCTTTTCTTTTTTCTTTGTGATAAGACTAAAACTAATTTTGTGCGTCCTAGTTCTAGTGGAGAGATATTGTGGGCAGAGTTGGAGATATATATTTGAGAGGTGAAGTTAGCAAAGGAAGTGGGGTATGAGCTTGATTGCAATAGTTTGGAACTATTGCCTTTTACATACCGAAGCTTTTTTCTTCTAATTGATTTAATAATGATGCGATGGATATAGATCCATTCATTCTTTTAATTATTGAAGGTTTTTATTTTAAATTTTACAAATAAAGAAATTTTATATAGAGAATGGTTTTTCCATGTAAACTCTAATGTAAATTAAATATGTATACTAAATGTATACTAGCAATATACAATATACTTCCGTCACAATTTTAGTGTCTTACCTTTAGTCTATTGCAAGAAGAATGTCCCCTTCTACATTTAGTAAATTGACAATCAAATCATACCTGACAAGTTGAAATCACAAAATTCAAAAGGCATTTTAGTTTATTACATATATTTTTAATTTAGAACCATAACATTAAAAAAAATTCTATATTTTTTAAACTCCATATTAAGCCAAACTAAGATATTTAAATTGTGACGACTGACTACTAATATATACTTAAATTTAATGCACCGTTAATATATTTAAAGTATTTTTTTTTTTTTTTTTTGGGATAACCGTGACTAGGGGGGGTGAAGAAAAGAATTTGACCAAGTTGGTGAGAAAGGGAAGAGTGGTTAACAGATAGGGTTGGATTTGGTAGGTAGGTTTACTTTTACGATGAGTTGTCTTTGTGTTTCTTGTGTAGGGCCTACATGTTACTGTCAATACTGTGGACCCCACAATTAAATAAGATTTCTACGTAACTGAGATTAACATTTGGCACGTGGACAGTCATGTGGTGGTTTGGAGGTATTGTTGTGTATTATGTACACTTCAGCCCTCTAAGGTTCTGGTTTGTTAAACATTTTCCATCAACTTCTATAATTTACTCGTAGGTTCCTATTGTTCTTGACTAGAGTGATAACTTCCTTGTTCGTTCAATGCAGTTTCCTTTTATAGCCTAATTAGCCAAACTTTTAAAAACTGCTTATTTTCAAAAGTATTTTTTTAAAACAATAATTTTCATAAAAATACTTTTAAAAGGTAGCCGTATGTGTTTGACCAACTTATTTAAGAATCACTTTTGTCAATAGTTGATTAGTAATTTATGTTTGGCCAAACTTTTGAAAAAATACTTTTGAGTATTAAATTACGAGTAAGGACATGTAAGATTCACTTTATAATTGTTTATGCCTAAATCTGTACGTCTAGGTTAAACAAATTATAAATGAAATCACAAGTAATACAGTAAATGACGATGGAAAAGTAAATAAATATGATGAAAGTAAAGACAAACATTTAAGCAAGAAATAATAGAGAACGCAAAGTATTCTTATTCCTTGAGAGTAGCGAGTAGAGCCGTCAATATGGGCTTAACCCGCTGGGCTGGCCCGGCCTGACTCGTAATTTAATAGGATTGGGCTAAAAAAAATTTAGCCCACGAAACACTGAGGCTTTTTAGCCCGGCCCAAGCAAGCCCACGGCCCGTGAGGCTTGGGTGAAGCTGGGCTGGGCCGACCCGTGGGCTTAATTAATAAAATAATTTAAATAATAAAATAAAAACCAGTCTAAAAATAATTAAACAGAGCTTCCAGTTTTGAATATTTTGTTGCAATTTTTCAGTATTTATATTTTGACAAATATTATATTATTGGTATCTTTTATGTTTTCGTTTTAATGTTGTTTGGAATACGGGTTCTTGAAGAATAACAATTCACCAAATATGTGTGGTGACTTATCAAAGTTTGTAAATTTTTTCTGATTATCTTGTGTTAACAACAGTTAATGATATATGAACTTGCTCCAGGAATTTTATGAAATTAAGATTCTCTTTAACTAATGACGATTGAAATAAATTTTAAGTTCTCATTTAATACTTTTTGACACCAAATTTTGTACTATATTTTTGCTTGTTTACATTATCTCCTTTATAAGAATTGTTCAGTTGGATATCATGGTAATATTTGGTTTACTTCTAGTATATACTGTTATTAAAAATTCAAAAATCAAACTATCATTATTACGAAATAATAAATCATAAATAATGATGGGCTAGCCCGGCCCGGCCCGGCCCGGCCTGCAGCCCATATAGGACTAGGTTGGGCTAATAATTTAATAGCCCGCGTGAATTGTGGGCCGGCCCGGCCTGGCCGGCAAATTGCAAAGCTCACGTGGGCTAGGTCGGGCCGGCCCATTTTGACAGCACTAGTAGCAAGTTTGGTGGTGAATTATGTCTTGTGTACAATATAATGTAAGGAGGAGTATTTTATAGTAGTGATACCCAGTCCTAAATAAGGTAAAATACAAATACTAATAAGGTCATGAGCCTACAACTCAAGGCGGTGATATACTAAACCCTAATTGTTAGGAGACTTAAACCCTAGGCGGCGGGATGTGTGCCCTGCGCCCTATGACCAAACCGCCTAAACGGTCGTTGGCTCTAGAAGCGAGCGTATATCCTTAGTGCCCAGTGACTTGTAGGATAAGTCTAGTCTTGCTAGCTGGACTCGTATCCCAGTAACAATAGGTGGCGTATTTTTGCCCACACAATAGTTATTTAAATAGATGAATAGTTTTAAACATTTATTATCAAAGATTATATTTAATTTTTTCTTTTATTAAAAAATTTAAAAGTAGAGCATACGTAATTGAATATCAGAATTTCACACTTTAAAAGTAGATACTATTTGATTCAAAACTTCAAAAAATAATGATGTAGGTGTGCCTAAAGCAAAAAAAAAAAAAAGTACTATTTATATATTATAATAATTACATTAAACAAATAGCAATAATTAAGTATATAAGTATTTTTTGTAACGATGGAAATTAAAAATAATTTCCGCTTTTAGGAAAGCTACTTTTTTCAGCTTATTCCCCACAGCAGAAAAATAATTTCTAGTGTCACTCAAAAGCACTTATTTTTCTCCAATAAGCTTGGTCAAAAACATCAATCTTTCAAAATAAACACCATTTGAAAAAAAAAAAATAAGCATCATTGGCTCCCCAGATGCTTGGCCAAATAGGCTCTTAGTATGCTTGATTGATACTTTTATTTTTAGTATGCTTGATTTTCACTATAAAAGAATTTAAATTAAATAATTTTATCATTTTTTCCTATTAGAGTCCTTATACTTTAATTCATTATAATTTGTTCACAAACTAGAGGGTTAGGAGGAAAATTTTGACATATCTAAAATTATTCTGTTTCAATTTATATAAACGTGTTTGACTTGACACAAAATTTAATAAACAAATGTTGACATTTGAACCTTGTGATCTAAATTAAGTCATTAGTATTTTATTTGCTATAAATCATCTCATTAAAAGTACACTGTTAAATTGGAGTTAAATTGTTTCCAAATTTAGAAAGCGATCATTATTTTCTAAACAGATTAAAAAGGACTTTTGGTCCTTGATAAAATTTTATTTTTAATAAAAGACAACATCTTCTTCTTAGATCTTTCCTACAACAATAGGTAATCCAAGATATGACCCTCTAGTACACAATTGCATATTCCCAATCGAAGAATATATGTCAAACTTCTCTACATCAGTTGTATTTTTGCTAAAATAAAGACTTCTCATAATTAATAGCTTGACCAGGGCACCTCTTATACAAATTTAAGGTATTATTAATTTGAGAAATACTACACATGTCAGTTCTACAAAAAATAAATGAGTCATCGGTAAAAAATAAATGAGACACAACATTCCTTCCTAGTTTTATACCTTTTATAGTTCCTTGTTGCTCGGCCAAAATAAATAATACAGACAATCTTTGAACACACATAAGGAAAAGGTAAGGCATAAAGAATCGGCTTGCCGCAAACCTTTAGATGGTTTAACATAAACTTTAATCTCACCATTTAGATTAAAAAATGTGGTAGTGGTAACACAATCCATAATCATATTGAATTTTTTTTAATGAAAACTCATTTTGTGCATTACATGTAGGATATAAGATTATTCAACACGGTCATAAGCTTTTGATGTGTCTAATTCTAAAGCCATTAATTTATCTTTCCATTTCCTTTTGTTTTTCAATAAATTCATAAATTTAAGAGCCAACATAATATTATATATGATTTGTTAGTTTCCTACAAAAGCCGTTTGATTTGGAGAAATAATCATAGACATGAAAGGTTTCATACGCCTAGCAATTATTTTAGTTATAATTTTATACAAAATATAGCACAAACTTGTTGGTCTAAAATAATGTACTGTTGTAGGATTTTCAATTTTAGCACCAAAGTTATTAAAGTTCGATTACAAACATGCAAAAGTTGCTCTGAATTAAAAAAACTCCTTACTGCCGCATATATATCATTAGAAATCAGAGACAAAAATTGTTGAAATAATAAAGACGCCATTCCATCCACCTATAGAGCCTTGGAAGTCTTCATAGAAAATAATGCATCTTTAATCTCTATATCTGTGATCTCACGTAGAAGAGCTGGATTTATTTCATTAGTAAAGGACACATGAATAACATCTAAAATTTGATTTAATGAATAAGGACAGGAAGAGGTAAATAAATCTCTATAAAAATTCTCTATTTCCTTAACAATCTCACCCCTATCACAAATCCACTTTTACGACACATTTTCAATACCCTTAATAAGATTTTTGTGTCTTCATCGGATTGTAGACATGTGAAAAAGGAAGTATTTTTGTCCCCCTTATTTAACCATTATACTCTTGACTTTTGCTTCCAATAAATTTTTCCATCCCTTTACGCTATTCCTAACTCCTTACGCAGCTTTAATATTAAAGAATAATCATAACTCTTAGGATAATTTTTTGCCATCTTGAGCTGATCTTTCAACAATCTAACTTTCCCTTTCGAATTGCTCTCCCCCTTCCAAGTCCAAGACACTAAAGCTTTTTTACAATAATTTATTTTAGAGCAAACTTGATATTGTTTAGTTCCAGATACTTGATGAACCAAAGTACTTTCTATCAAAGTATGAGCTTCCTGTTTCCTCACCCAACGCTTATTAAAATATAATATTTTCTTCCATATATCATCAAAGCCATCAGTAGAACAAAGCAATAAAATATTGTTAGATGCTATCATTTTGTATACGACGGACAACAACCTGGTCATATTTTAGACGCCACTCTAGAGAAACTAAGGCACTCTCTAAGTGCTCCTGAATTAAGCCTTCATTAATTCTATAGCAAGACCAAGTTCATAGCTCCCTCTATAATCCAAGTCTAGTTCTCCTAGTCTAAAAATAAAATCCCTAAAGTCCCTAAAGGTTTAAGAAGCATGAACATTTCCCCCTTATTTCTCATTTACACCAATAATGTCATTAAGATCACCTAATAACATCCAATGTCGTCCCCAATTTACAGACCTGGATAATAATTCTAACCATTACAACAACAATAACAACAACATGCCAGTGTAATCTCACAAGTGGGGTCTGGGGAGGGTGAGATGTACACATACCTTATCTCCACCAAAATGGAGAGACTGTTTCCGAAAGACTCTCGACTCAAAAAAATATTCTAGCTATTGATTTCGCCTAATATCTCTATCAGGACTAGCATACACAAAAATATAAACAAAATTAAGGTTCTTTTCAAGAACATGTATATTAAATTCAATAAAGTAGTTAGAAGAAACAATGTTACTTACCTCAATATAATCTGTCCCAAATTAAGGAAGGTCATTATAGAGTCCGATAGGGTCAACAATGTAAGAATTTGCCATGGCAATTTTCCTTTGAATCCATCAAATGCGAGGTTGTTGGTTCTTTGTCTCACATAAAAGAATATATGTTGGGGAGTGGAGAATCACCATCTCTTTCAAGCAGGGAACTCTCAAGGATCCCCTTAACTGTCGGCATTTCCACGCCAGGACCTTCATTTTTAGGGAGGAAGACCATTTGGGGTTGGCCTTCGACATTTGACGGTTGCATTAACTTGAATAACCTCCTTACCTTTTCTTTCAATACCAACTGAATTTGAAGCTTCTGTAATAGGCACATCAACAAACATGGTACATTCATCTTTATCTGTTCAAATTCTGGTTCTGGTTGTGCTGAATTATCATTCCCTATGGCTACATTTTCCTTTTCTGGTTGCTTAATCACCTTTTCGTTCCCTTGCACTTGCTTAGTATCAGGCATATAAATTTGTAGCGTATTCCTTTGCTCGACATGTTTATACCTATCAGAATTCCCATCAGAAGATTCTTTGGCAACAATACTCTCCTGGTCAACAATAGCTTCCCGTAGATTAATATTGCTACCGTTAACATTCCGTTGAATATCACATGAAGTAATCTGCCCGACACTGTCTATTCGATTAGTATACTTCTTCATCATACTTTTCTTAACTTGTTGGAGAGTATCTTCGTCAAAAAAATTATCGAAATCATCAATTTGTGATAGATCAAATAGCTTTCTCTCGCCTCTTCCACCTTAGGAGAAATCAAATCCGAACTCATCAACCTGTATTTGCATATGAGGTCCTGTCTGATTAGAACCGCTTGCTAAAGATTGTAAGTAGTTCTTATTAATTCAAGATGGTGTTCCTTCATCAATACCACATGCCATAATGTCCATAGGAGCTGGAACAATTATATTATCCACACCACGCTCATTCACGTTTATCTTTCCTTGTAAAACTATTTAATCCACTCCCTGACCTTTCCTTTGTCTGCATGATGATTTTTGTTAGATGAACCAATTTCTTCTTCTATATTTGACTTTTTACCCGGAGAATTTTCACCCCTCATTCTCTCCATCGACATGCTATATTGATTCAAAACCACATTATTCTTAGGTCGACTACCTTCAGCACCTTGAAGTCTTTGATTTTTTGCATAAGAATTTTGCATTTCAACCAAGTACCAAACTGCTCCTCATCTAGTGTTCCCGCTCTCACATCTTTTTTTCTTTTAAGACAAGACTTCTCATTATGCCCAAAAATACCAAAATAAGAGCAAACATACGGCAGGTTCTCATATCGAATCTCAGCGAAAATAGTTTCAAAACCAACATTAATACGTACTATTCTTAGTAGTTCCTTGTTACTAATATTCACCATCACATCTAACCTCATGTATCTACCCTCCCAATTTCTGTCCAATTTTTCATGCAACTTCTTTTGACATCCAATGTAATGGTACATTCCATACTTGTACATATAATTCACAAAGATTGAAGAGAAAAGACTCACTGTTAATTCCTAGTTCCCACAAATGAAGGGTTAGTAGATAATAATTATAAAGCCAAGGCGTCCCAAATAGTACTCTTTCTATACCATCCCCGTTTTTAAAGATGAATTGGAAGAAATTCCTGTTAATTTCTTTCACTCGCAAGCCAATTGGGTTTCCCCGCGCCAATTGCATAGCATTTTTCACACCTTGAAAGTTCACTTTATTATATGCTATAACCTTTCCAAAAAGATTCACTTCACAATGTGTAAACTTGATTTAATGTCATTACGGGGTCGTTCGGTTGAACACTAATTTTACGCGGGTATTAACTCGGGTATTAGTAATATTTGTATTAGTAATACGGGTATTGGTTAGCGCGGGGGTAATATGGGCATTAGCCATGCATATATTATAACGTAGGGATTATTTGTTGAATCAGTGATATACTACAAATTAACAAACACTATTATTATTTAAAATATTTATTTACTCCTTAAATAAAATTTGAAAAATATCCTTATTATTGTAAGAGTTACTTTTGTTATTTTAAATTTTAATACCTGCTTTATTAATACCCACATTATTAATACCACCTTCTACCCAGCATAAAATAATACATAGATTCCACCATTAATAATACGGGCATTAATAATGCGGAATATACAGAAACGCAATCAAACGTTGCACTAATTTTATGTGGGTATTAAAATTTCACAGAAAATCAACCGAACGCTGCACTAAATTAGCTCGAAGTTTTGTGCGGGTATTAAATTACAAACTGGGTAACGGAACGGCCCTTAAGTTCAATAACCACATCATCTTTTTCTTCTCTCGTCAAAATATAGAAAGTACGTATAATTATACAGGGACTGGTTAAACTATACCTGTCAATCGGGCCAGGACTGGTTCGGTCCGGTCCGAACCGGTCTTTTTTTCAAAAATTTTAAGCCCAGCTCGGCCCTAGCCCATTAAGCGCCGGTCCGGTCCGGTCTGATTTTTTTTTCTTTTTTCTTTTTCATATTTTAGCTAAGTGTGACACTTTGCAGTTGCAATTGAAATGACATATAATCCTATATAAAAAGAGAAGGAAGGTGAAAGCAGTAAAGAAAGGATCAAAACATCTTGAGAATCACATGCTTTGACTCATTGATAGAAACCAAGTTTAATCACTATGTTAATTTGATGCACTACTCATGAAGCAAAAGATTACTGTTTTTATTCTATGTAAATACTATCTCATCATTACTATAATACGCCTAGTCAAATAGATATAACTTTAATACTACAACTCAATGGTGAGAAACTGAGACTTTTAATTCTCTTACAACCAAGAAGATCAGTTGTATAAAATACTTAATTAATATATATTCTTGATTTCTACTACTTGGTCTAACTTATTGACTGCTGCTTAGCAATGAAAAAAATAGTAGTAAATGAATATGTTCATTCGTTGTACCTAATGAAGCTAAAAATATCTTTGATACTGCTGCATATTGAGGGATTCTAAAAGGGACTAAATGCTACATTAGATTTTGTATGATTCTTGACAAAAGCATGTCTCCATTTCCCTCGACATATAGTATAAATTTTCTATCAAAAAATCGGTTCGGTCCACCGGTGGGCCAAAGACCGGTCTTTTACCGGTCCGGACTAACCGGTCTTTTTTCTTAAGCCCGGCTCGGTCCGCAACTGCTTCCTCCTTGTCCCGGACCATTTGTAATGAACCTATCCGGTCCGGTACCGGGCTAGCCCGGCCCGATTGACAGGTATAGGTTAAACTAGTTGGGCAATTCATTCAACATAGTCCTATTTAATCTAAAAAAGAAAACAATTAAATAGAAAATAAGTAAATCTACTGTACTTTACAAGCGTCATTTTTCGCGCCAAAAGTCGAAAACTCCTACTAGTAGTATAATAAGGGTCAGATATATTTCGGGTCGGGAAAAGGTCCGAAATTGGATTTGTGCTCCAATGGGTACACCCACAAAATCTAACCAACAAACCCTAGATTGCTCTGATGATTCTTCCATTTTCCAGAAGCTTATTTCACTCCTTCAAGCTCCTCAGGTGCTTCAATTTTCTTATTATCTCTTTTATTTCTTGTTTTGTTGCTCTTTTACTTACTAATTTTTGCTTGAGGGGTTGGGGGTTCGGGGCCGCAGAGGCAGAGTCAGGATTTGAATTATGGATTACTGGATTTTTAAATTAATTTTTTCATGTTGAATGAATTTCTTAAGACAAGTACAGGGTTTTGATCAAAGTTACTTGGTTCTGCCAAACCCGTTGCGGTATTCTAGCTGTTCCCTTTTGGGGAATGTGGGGGTGGGGTGGGGGAGGTCAAAGATTGTTACTTGAGAACATTTTGGGTATTTACTGTGCTGATTTGTGATTTTTGGTTCAAAGGGTTTAATTTACTTATGATTTGTATATTTAGCTTATTTGCAGCAACATATATATTTTTTTTGTTGTTCTTTCATTCTGAGTTGGTTAGATTTGTTAACCAACTTAATACAATTTTGTGGTTTTAGTGAGACGAAAGCTATTTGATTGCGTGGTGAACTGACTTATTAAAAAATTTTGTCGCGGACTGGTCCTGTATTAGATTTATTTGCTTGTCGGTATAAGCATTAGGAACAGTTCTAAATTTGGATTTTGTAGGAAGGAAGTGTTGAAGAGTTTGTAATTAAAGTTCCAAAATTGAAGTTTTTGGATGCTTTTGTGGTTCATTAAATGATGTCTATCTTTTTCGCTTCAGTTTACTATTATTTTTTTTGGCTTAATAAGGAAACATGACAAGAGATGTTTTTCTTAGTCTGGTGCTATGAATGTGCTAGACCCTTCTAATTGTTTGAAGGTCAGCCAACATTGTTGTTTATCACAATATTAAAGATTTTTAATGGCAAACTACAACAGCTCTACTCCCTAAAAAGTTGGATTAGAATGTGCAAAGCTCTTAAGAAATGTAGCATGGAGTGTGAATATGCGTTACATACATTGTACGGAAAAAAAGAAAGAAACATATTGCGTGATGAGAACAAAGTGGTAGAATGGAATTAAAGGGGGAACAATCTGAAAGTCAAGTCGTCTGCTAAATGTACAGTAATGCTGAATTTCTTTTTTCAAAATATTCTTTGAAATGCCCGTTTGAAGTAAATATGTTTTTGTAAACAAAACAAAACAAAACAAAACTAGACTACAAGTTGATAATTTATTTCAATTTTTTTTTTTTTTTTGGCCTCTAATTTGCTGTGCCCCCTTCTACCATCTTGCAGGGTGTAAGGTTACCTGTCTTGAAAAGTTTGTATTGTCTGCTTGTCCATTTCTCCTTGAACTCACTACAAAGGCCAACATACAAACTTGATTTAGATGATTTGGTTATGGAAATTGATCACAATGGGGTTAAGGCGACATCAAAAGATATGGAAACCCTCTCTGGTATATTATTTAAAGAAATGTATGAGAGGTTTGATCATCTATACTCTGCTCCCAATGATACTTTTGCGAATGACCTTAGACAAGGTAACTTGCAGCGTAATATGTCCAAAGATGCTGAAGCTTTCTTTTTGCTGCTGAGATGTTCTATGGTCACCTTGACCTTGCTTGTGTCCCAACCCAGTCTTCTTTTAGAAAAAGGTAAGGTCCTTTTGGTGTTACTTCGAAAGTTAGGTTCAATAAACACATCTGGGGCAGGAAATAGGATGGGATTTACTTTTCAGAAATCCGTTTCTAGTGCATGCACATCTGAGGGTAATGATTGCAGAACGACCTCCAGAGAGGACTTTGTTGCATCCCTCCACTTCATTGAACCATCTGATCTTCACGCTTCTTTCTTGTGTGCAACACTTGAGGTACTTTGCTTATGCTCATCTCTTTTTGGATAGAAGGCTCACGACCGTGCTTCTCATTTATCATGAAATAAATCTTATACTTCCTTGTCTGTCCACATAGAACATGATTCACCATTTATAAGGTCTGAGTGAGTCGGTGTATCTTTACTTGTTGGATCACTAGCGGTACAGTAGATACGGAAAGGAGATAAGGTTGATTAAAAGCCCCGAAGGAGTGAAAGAGAGCATAGGGGCTGCACAGGTATCATAGGTGTTTATAGTTGATGACATGTCCAAGCTACAAGCTTGATGACACAGGCTGCATCTTACAATACTGGATTAGGGCTATAGCATATTGCATCTCAATTAAGAAGGCTCACGAGCAAGTTTTCTCACAAAGCCTGTATTTGAAAAATCTGTTCTCTTGAGAACAGAATGAGTCTAGATATAGAAGAGAAGTGCACGGCTTTTATCCCCAATTTAAAATTTTTGTTGTATAGTGAGGAAATTACTTAACACTTACATGTTTAACATGTTTCTTGCCATGTTCACTTGTCTGGTGGAAAGGAATAAAGGGTTGGTCACTGTCTTTTAACTTGCATTTTAAGCATGAGTGCACAAGTCAGTTAGCCTTTCACTGCAAGGTATCTGTTTCTTGTTGGAGTCTATGAATGAGGTATCAAGTGTTGCCAGCACCTTGAATTTGATCTATAAATATGTTGTTTCATTATCAGCAACTTCCATCAGTCTTTTAGTTCTCTCTCCTTATTTTCCTTTTGTTTGTACTTCCTGTTGTTACTGTTGGGCTTGCCTCATGTTGTGTACTTCGCTTAGAACATCCGCTCTAATTTAGCCCCTTAATACAGAAATCATGTTGTGCAGGTTTTCGTGGATGAGCTTCTGGTGCATGGACTGCTAAGACAGTTCTTTAAGCTTATTGACTCTCTAGCTTCTTCTGCTGAAATGATATTTACACCTCAATTTGTACAGGGAGATATAGGAATAGTAATGGAAGTTTTGTCTCGGCACTTCTTAATATCATGGTCTGATGAGCATAGGTCTGGAGAGCTTCTTAACAGATTACTATTGTTAAACAATGAACATTTCAAATACTCCTTAGAAGCTCAAGAACTGAGTCTGACTGCTGCCATATCGTTGCTCCTCAACCCCGTCATTCTTTCTACCCCCAAACTAATGCAAGCACACTTGATTTCAATGGTTTACGACGCCACGTTTTTGCTGGTGGATATGCAAAATCTTAAAACAAATCATAGCCCTATCAACTTATTTCTCTCACTGTTTGAAAAGTCAGTAGCTTTGTACATGAAGCATATGTCCCTGTTGCAAATTGACTTCCAGTCTTCATTAGTTACTCATTCTTCTACCAAAGGTGCAGGAGGGAAGGACAGTCAGTTCCTTTTTGAGATGTGTATATTAGCAAGCACAAGAAAGGAGATCAATAATTTAATTTTAAAGTTCGAGGATTCGTCACAATCTCAATTTCTTAAACTTTTCTTTGAAATGAAATCTGACCTGATAAGTTCCTCTATAGCATATGTAAAAGAGAATCGATATCTTCTTGACAAATCCTGCCAAGATGAGATCTTGTCTACCTTAAGCTGCCTAATTTTAAAAGCTTCAGATAGTTTCAAGGAGAATGCTGTTGTGAATATGGGTCTGCAAGATATCTGTCTTCTGGTCTCTACGCTGAAGTTAATGAGTTCTTCCTTGTTACAAGTTGTCCGGTGCCTCAGATATAATGTGAATTCTGATTGTCCAAGAACTTTGAGTGATTTCTCATCCTGTGGGGAATACAATTCCATCTTGGGAATAATTGATCGTTTTAGAGAACTCACCATAGACAGTTCAGTCCAAAAGTCGTTATGCCAAATGATGGAGATAGATTCTGCAAAGCACAAAGTTTCCAAGATGATGTTCTTGCATTTTTCAGGATTGCTTTCATTTAGTTTCTTTAAAAGGCTTGATTGTTTAGCAAAAGGCTGCTTGTTTACTATTATAGCTCTGATGAATTTATTCATCTTTGAAGAAGGTAATTTGGATATACTCCAGTCACTAGTTGATCCCACCTCAGACTCCTCATCTGGATTATCTGTCAGAATCCAGGAGGTAAGGTTTAATTCCCTTTTGCTCCTTGAAAAGAATATATGGCTTATGTTACTGTATCTGAAGCTGTTGGTTCATAATACAGGCTGTAGTGGACAAGAGATATAGCCTTGTGGTTGCATCGAAGTTTCAGAAAGCAAGAACCCTGCGTTTGAGGTATTGATATAGTACCATCACTATGTATCTCTTATGAGCTTGACGCCATGTGTTTGCTTACCATTCATATTTTGCTTCCACCTTTCTTGTTTTCTATACTATAACTTCATCTGCATGAAATCTGGCCATCTTTGTTGGCAAGACCCATGTATGTACCTACAGATTTTGTAACCTTCCATTCTTCTAATACTCTCTCAAGCTTCCATGAGGACTGACTACCTTGTACCTTCTTCTCGGCGTTGTTATTTAAGTTAAATTAGCATCTTTGTCCCTCTATAGGACCTAGGGCTTATGGAGATATTATACCACCTTCTGTCCCACAATCCGCCGTACTATGTTGCCGTTAGATTTATGCATTACGTAGATCTTCTGATGTGAAGGGGAGCCTTTGAGCAACTGGTAAAGTTGTCTTCATGTGACCTATAGCCACAGGTTCAAACCCTGTGAACAGTCACTGATGCATCAGGCTAGGCTGTGTACATCACACTCCTTGAGGTGCGTCCCTTCCCTAGACCTTGCGTGAACGCGGGATGCTTTGTCTTGCGTGAACGCGGGATGCTTTGTCCTGTGTGAATGCGGGATGCTTTGTGCACCGGGATGCCCTTTTTTTAGATCTTATGATGTAGAGAACCCGATTCAGTCCTCCTGCCTTTTGATATCTAACTTGTAGGTTGTTACAAACGAAGTTTCTTATTTCTCTAGCATTATTTTCTGTTGTTTTCTCTGAAAAATTGATACTACTGTATAAGTGTTGAAAGTGTTAGCTTCAATGTATGATTTCTGAGTAGATGTTTTATTGTGCTAACAAGCATGTGCTGAGATTTTACTTTTAATTTTTCAAACTATTGTTTGTTACAATTATAACTTTTCCTGTCATGATGGGCATCATTTATTTCTTATGAGTTTGTGTATAAGAGCTAGGACCATTGAAACAATGAATAAAGAAAAACACAAATTTGGACGAGAGCCAAACTCTCAAAAGTTATGCCGGCATCATATAACTTAGGATTAGCCTCTCAAAACTCATTTTTCTAAGAAATAAAGGCAATGAATAAAGAAAAACACAAATTTGGACAAGAGCTAAACTCTCAAAAGTTATGCCGGCATCATATAACTTAGGATTAGCCTCTCAAAACTCATTTTTCTAAGAAATAGCTTAATCCCATGGGAGTTTCCTTATGTTTCCCTATCAAAGTAAAAAGAGTAGGTCACAAAGGATCCATCATAAAAATAGCTGCAACAGCAATACAGCATTGATGACATGGATTTTACGTTGTATTTTTATCTTATTTTACATCTAGCTGTATTTTTATCATTTGATATTATGGTACCATCCCCAGACTCCACTAGTGGGATCACACCAGGTTTTTGTTGTTCTTGTTGCTGTTGTTGGTGTTGGTATTTTGGTACCAAGCTACTCACAGTATATTTTGGATGTTCTTTACAATTGAAAAGTAGTTATAATCTATTGAGCTTATCTCAAGAAAGGCTCAAGAGTGCAACCACGTGAAGTTTTGATTTTCGCGATTTTCTGCTTCGTAGTTATCTTATTCATGATTGCCTCTCCTCCCTCCCTTTACCGCTCTTACCTTATTCTCTACCTGATAACCATCGTAGAAAGGAGGAGAACTCAAAGATAAGCACCTCCGTGCTATACAACAAAGAAGACGCTGAAGCAATGGAAGAGGAAATGGAGGAAACAACCAACGGGAAGACATTTCTTAAGTGCAGATTAGCGCATGCTGGACAAGTCCCTGATTTTGATGACTTAGCTGATTTTATTGAGTGCAAGCAAGGGAAAGACTACTCTTCCTGGCTAAAGCATCGCCAAGAATATCGTAAGTTGAAATGTGAGAAGATGGCACTGTTAAGGTGGAAAAGGAAAAAGAAATCTTGGAAAGTCATGAGAAGGAAGAAAACTTGATTGAACTTAAAGAGTTTTCCTGGGAAAAGAACTGGTGAGTTGAGCTTGATTGCATCGACTTGGACATTTGTTGGGAGATGGCTTACAGGAATTACTGTAAAATGAAGTTTTTACAAGGCCACCTCAGTGCATGTAAGGAAATTGATTAAATAAGGTTATTAATGGCTACAGCCTCGTTTAAGTATGGTGAAATCCTAAGGCTGATATTCTTGGAAGTTGAATCCTAACTAGTTAAGAGAGCTGCCGTTGTTCATTATTCTGGTGGTGGAATGGTGTCATAGAATCCGCGGAAACTTGCCTCGAACATGATTTAGCTGGTATAGCATCTTGATGGACGTATACTAGAGTATAATGGTCAATCAGCTTACTGACCTTTCACTTTGATCAAGGTACCAGATGCTTATACTAATAAATTCTGTTTGATTCATGCTTCTCCTTATATTGATGTCGTTTTTATTTTTATTTTCTCTAGAGCTATATGATGTTCTTGTAAAAGGGGCTGGGAAGTATTTACAGGATCTTCTACCTGCTCTGCTCCTCTTGCCTCTTAATGCAGAAGCAACATCATGAGATAAGTTTTTATGCTGACTGCTTCATTTGCTAATCAGAACTTCATTCAGCCAAACAGAGCTTAATGTTTCCATTGTCCCTTTCATTGTTTAGAGAAAGATTGCAGGTGGGTTATTGACAGCATTTAACTTTCCATCTATATATTTTGCTTTCTTGAGTATTTCATCAAAGGGAGAACCGAAGAAACTATCATTTTGTATGATTCAACTAGGTTGACCATAAGAAACCTGTATTATATGACTTCATGCTTGAATGGTGCAGAATTCCTGTATATTTCCCTTACATGGTTAGGTTTTTTTTCGTGTACATTTTTGTAAAGTTCTATCAAATGATTTGGAATGTAAAATTCAGTTAATGACGTTAAATTAATGTTCCCTTTTCTTTTCCAACTGATTCCGTCACGTTAAGCTAAAGAGACGATACAAACACTTAATTTCTTTTTGTTTTGTTTTGTTTTGTTTTTGTTTTTTTTTTTGTTTTTGTTTTCTTTGATAAAGACAAACACTTAGTTGATATGGCCATTGCAGTCTTTCATAAAGACCTGGTAAAATAAGTAAATGTATTGTATAACTTTAGGTTAGTTTGCCCAAAACCCATGATGCCCATTTACTCATTTTCCCGACTCTGCTTTCACAACTTAATGCTGGTTTTCAAAGCTTATCTTGCAGGAAACTGGGGAGATAAATATGTCTCGACTTATGAATTAAATGAGTACTTTGCCAATAAAACTGTTAAACAATTGTCTTCTCGCTCGCACTAGTTTTTCTTCTCCTTTTAGGACGAGAATCTAACACGAATTTGAATAATAAGAACAACGGATGACCTCTTAGTTTTCTTTTGGATTCCTAGCAAGAGAATGAATTATGTGCTCTCTGTTTTGCATTTCTACTTTCCTTTCCCTAGTTTTCAAACAAAGGGTTTAGAAGAATTGTTAATTTGAGTGCAATAGTCAGGAGCAAACACCGAATGTGGAATGACTTTCTTATTGGTATCTGCATCAAGAAAGAACCAAATCTGCCACGCAGATATCATGTTACATTTGTGAAGCAAAGCAGAATGGTTATTGCCACCTTAGTCACAGTATTACAACAAACTCACTTGCACATCTGCCCAAATCTTTATCCCAGGGGGCATAAGGTTCAGTAAGGACTAGGCTGTTAAACAAGTAGAAGCCTAATAATATACAATGCATGCAGGGCAGACTTTAAAATCATCTTACAGGCCCTGAGGGTAAGTCGCGGATCGGATAACTTTTAGTCTAGAAAGTGTCTGTAGCATCACCAAATCGCAATATTTGAAGGGGAAAAAGGAAACAATAGAGACATTTTCCACTTGGTGGTAAAAAAAATTGAGTCTCGTTTACATCCTGACTGAACCGGTAACTTGAACCCTGCTTGAACTGGCTTCATTGTTCTTTATCGAGAGGTTCGCAAACTGAGATTCAAGATCCCTGCTTTTGTTTCGACGATGTTTAGAGTGATTCTGCTGTTGTGACTGCTGATGCTGCTGCTGTTGCAGTTGTTGTCTTTGTATCTGATACAGATTTTGTAACCTTGTGAGTTCCCTCTCCAACATTTCTTGCTCCACTGTATCAATCAAACATGATGTCTTAAGTTTTGCAATGGAACAATTTAAAGTACGCGTTCAACATAACTATGAAACCAAAAATTCAAGGGGAAGTGTAAACAGTAACATGAAGGAGAGATGTATACAATGTTTTATGAGCTGCTCTTGTGATAGGCTATCCAAACGCTGTCTCAGGGCTCTATTCTCCATGCTCAGTATAATATTTTGTTGGTCAAGAAATTCAAGCTCAGCAGAAAGCTCAGATCCTTCTGCCTGAAATCGCAGCGAATTGAAGTTACAACCCTCTTTTTCCTATTCCCTTCTAAGTTAAGGGAAGTGCAAATACTAAGTGAAAAAATGCACTACCTGCAAAGCTTGAACTGTTCTTTCAAGTTCAGCTATGTGCTGAAGTTTCCTGACGCGTGATCGATGAGCAGATTGCCTGCAGAATTTATATTTTGTGTAGAGTCATGTTATTTAAATATAATATACATGTCGCATAGTTCCACTGTTTACTAAACTACCACTTCGAGAACAAATAATTCTAAATTAATAAACTAATTTTTGTTTGGAGTTAGAAAAAGCAATTAGTGAAGATCTATGTTATAGTAAAGCAGTAGCTCAGAAGGATTCCTTAGGAGCATCTTGCATAAGGACATGAAAGGAAGATATTGCTTCTTAGGAATTACATTGAAGCACAATATCACACCAAAAATATGATCTACGAAGATTATTGAAGAAGAAAACTAGAACAAGATGCTTACTGTTTGGTAGCCAGGGAGGAAAAAGAAAGGCAAGGTCTTTTCTTTTGCAGTTTTTCTGTAATTGATTAACCAAAAATTCTAAGAGAAGTAAAACAACTCTTCTCCACAGGAAAGACCTTCCGCTAGATTAACTCTTTTGCAAAATGTAGGATATCTGAAAGAAAGTTATTTCTTTTTATCTATTAATTCCCTTTTTCTGTGAAAGAAAGGTATGCAAGAAAATAACCTCTTTCCCTTTACTTGTAACTTTCTCGGGTAGTATCTTTCCAAAAAATTAGTTGGTATCTTTTTATTTTTCATGTATATAATGGTGGTGACTGAGCCAACTTATGTGCACCTCGACTATTTTAATACCTGATACCTTTCACTAACATAGGTACCAGAACTCAAGTTTGAGATATTCAAACAAAATCTTACTGTTTAGCACGTTTTGCGTCTGCCTTGGACATGGAATGTTTGGCTTGTGTATTGTTTAACCTTTCACCAGATCCTTCTTGGTTTTGTGAATTCGTGACCTCTCTGGAATGCTTCTCATGAGATACAGATGCTGCACCATTCAATTCCTGAGCAGCCTAAGAAGAATTCACCTGATTAATTTTACAAGTGTCTCTGGTATTCAAATAACGTGTTCAGGCTAAAATATATCTTTATTGACACACCTTATTAAACTTCTGCTCATGGGAAGAACTTGGCTTTGTCTCATAAGAAACTGCATTCAAATCCTTATAACTTGCATAGTTGATTGATCCCCATGATGCTCCTATATTTACATTTTTATTTTTAGCTTCTTCCCTTGTGTTTAACCTCTCAGCAGCAGCCCCTACATATGCAAAAGTGTCACTTGCTGAACGTCGATGACCTTTATGTACAACTGTTGTTTCTGCAGGTTCATTCAAAAGGTCATCCAGCCAAGAAGGTTGCTCCTCTATAAGAAAGCTCTCTGAATTACACCGATGATGGTGACTTGCTGATGATCCCTCTGTAAGCTTTGATTTTCCCTTTTGTCCATCCACATTTGAATCTGCATAGGACTGGAGAAAAGGAGAACTAGTGGAGTCCAAGATCAACTGCTTGTTGGTAAATGAGAAGTCTTTCAAGCTTGATGATCCATTTGAGCTTTCCATTTCTAAAGAAAATCTGCAAGTAATTTATATTTGAAGTGATTAATAACTACCAAAGGGCTTGCTATGAATACCTTCTAAATGACATAAATAGAACAACCTATGATAGCCTTTGACATAACAATTACTAGCCTTGAAATCTTTCTTTTACATGCACAAAAATCTTGAGATGGTTTAAACTTTCACGAGAATACAAGTTGAGGCTCCTCCTACCAAAATAAAATTGAAAAAGAAAAAGACCAATGCAAATTTGCAGGTGAAATAAGGTAAACAAACACTAAAACCAGAGTATAGCTTAACATCACCTAAATGAAACGTTTCTAATGCTGAACCTTAAACCAAGTTTCTATATTGGGATTCAAAATAAAAAAATATCGTGGTCATAGCTTTTTAGCCGTCGTGGAAAATAAAATTGTCATAAGATGGCGTTTAAATATTGCTGCATTTTTTTTTGATAATTCAAGAAATCTCCGAGGGCTAGTGGTGTATCTTTTGAAACTCCGTGGATGAGTGAATTTTCTACCTACATATCACACGTTGGCTCTTACTACTCTAGCAAAGTATTCCTATAAAACCTCCACCATTCCACATCTCTTTCTATCCCCCGTCATCTCCTTCAACATATCTTGCTATAATGGCGATCAGCACATAAAAAAGATAACCAAATAAATACAAAACGGTCACTTCGCAATGACTCATTACATTCAGGAAGAAAAGACTCAAGGACTAATGAAATAGCAAAGTATTCAAAATATTCGAAAAAACCAAATGATCAATAAGCATGACATTTTCACAGTAATTCTTCACAGACATGCTTTTGATTAGATTACAACACTCAATGAAAAAATACCTTCAAGCAAACAATTTACAGTTGTTATAAAACTAAATGCAAGTGCAACCTTATTCAAATCAGGTTGCAAATAGGAAGGAGAAATAAAAGAAAGTAGATTACAATATGAATCACAACGCAAAGAGAAAAACTTTAGAATTACCAAAGAGAGGGACGTAAAGAGTCCCAACTTGAGAGACCCCACTTTTTGGTCCTCAAATCTGTATTTGCATTTGCATTTGTTTTTTGATAATTGTTGGATTTGTGAAGGAGTAGTTTCTCATCTTCTTGAACCTCAAGAAGCAAAAAAAGAGAGAAAGAACGCACTTTACGTAACCAAAGGAAAAGGGATCCTACCACGTTTTTTCACTTTTTAATAAATTTGTTAATAGTAACAAAATCAGAAAAAATAAAATAGTGAAGTAAATATACGAGATTTGAGAAAAGTTCTTATTTTCTTTTCGAAAATGTGCAACTCATCTTGTAATATTGATAGTTAAGTAAGATAGAATTATGTAACCGTTAGTTAATTTCCCAATTGGAGGCAAACTCACTTAAAAAATTCTTTATGTAAAGAAATATAGATGGTTCGTTTTATACATGGAATTACATTAACGTGACTCATTCCAAGAAGGAATAAAAATTGTGCTCAATGTATTAAAAAAACAAAAACAAAGATGAAGATCGATTTGTTTTTCGTTTTTTGTTTTTGTTTGTCTATACTACTAGTTTTTAAGTTACCCAATATCTTTTGAACAAATCTTTTACTATAGATAGAAGGAAGCCGAAGTGATTACAATGCCAGGGATCAAACCTTCATCACCAAATGAAAATCAAAATACTATCCGTCGGCCATCATGATCCTCGGTTGGAATTAAAATCGATTGTAAATTACTAACAGTTGATCGTTATCATAGCCCGTTTGACCAACTTCTGAATCAATTTGTATTTTACCAACTCTTTGAGAAACAGTTTTGTTAAAATTTGAGTAGTAATTTATGTTTGGTCTAAATTTTAAAAAAAATACTTTTAAGTGTATTAAATTACGATTAAGGACATGTAAATATTCAAATAACAACTATTTAACTAAATGAATGATTCAAATATTTATTATAAAAAAATATATTTATTTTTTATTTAATTAATTCATAATTGAATATTTTAAATTCATACCTTAAAAATTATGCAATTTGATTAAAAGCTTCTAGCAATAATGATATAAGTGTGCGTAGAAAAAACAAAGAGGAAAAATAACATACTATTTATATAATTATAATCATTAAGTTAAATAAATAGGGGCAATTTAAAGTATTTTTGGTAAACAGCTTCAGCTGCAGCCCAAAATAGCTTATTTTCTCCTAGAAGTTTGGCTAAATACCTCAATTTTTCAAAATAAATACTTTTTTTTTTTTTAAAAACTTTTGGCTCCTCAGAAGCTTGGCCAAACAGACTTTTATTTGCTTACTCCTAAGACGCATTAATATTATTTTTGTTTTCTCTTTGTTTCATTTTCTTTAATGTATTCATTTTGAAACTAATAGAAACACATTGGTCCGGATTAGTATTTGAAGCCATGGAGGATTCACGCTCGACATCCGGAGCTTGGATGCTTCAAAAGGGCTTGGAAGCCAAGAATCAAGCCAAGGGACTGACTAAACAAAAAAATGAGAGTTCACTGGAATCTGTGTCTACGTGATCGCGAAATAACAGGTGCGACCGCGCAGAAGAAATCCACTCCACTGCGCGATCGCGAGACACCCCACGCGATCGCGAAGAAGCTTCAGCTCACAAGGCACGATCGCGAGGCACCCCACGTGATCATGATGAAGGACGTCTGGGCAGGTTGGAAAAATTAGCAATTAGGGCTTTTTAGTCCATTCCTTCATTGTATTTAGTCCCTATTATAAATAGGCTAATGGAGGGATTTATTCATTAGTTAGACTTTGATGATGGATATGATTGTGAGTGAACAATGGTTAAGCATGTTGCTTGAACACTTTATTTTCTTGGTTTGCAATTGAATGTTGATTCAATCGAGTACTAAATAATATAGGTTCTTTTTGGTTGTTGTCTTAAGGGGGGTGATTAGGTCACTTTTCCCTAATCCACTTCCTTAATTCCAAATCAATTCAAATTAGGTCTTGCTTTTATCAATTTATTTTCTTGTTATTTTCCTAATCCTAGTTAGGATCATACCATTTGGTATCATAGTCAGGTTAGTGTTTGTTCTTACAATCACTAACCCAAATTTGTTTATCAAATCTGAAAAATCACAAAAAAATCAAAAATCCATATTTTTTTTGAGTCATAGGTTTAGGTTTTCTTTGGATGAAATCTTTATTACCATTTGTTGCTTGGTGATTCTAGAAGCTGATTCTCGAAGGAATTGAACAACAAACAACATTTGAGGTGTTAATTTGAAGAATCAAAATTTAGGGTTCTTTAATAAAGATTTGGGGCTTTTGCATTTTCATTGTTGTTCTTGTAGAATTGATCATTGGGGTTTGTTCGCTGACTATAAGGAGCTTATAACTCAAATTTGGAGCAAAAATAAGTTGATTTGTGAAGATTCAAGTGAAGAAAATTTTCAGAAATTCGGGCTTCAAGTTCTGCATGAGACCCAGAATTTGCTCTTCGCGATCGCGCGAGAAGTGTCGCGATCGCGCGAGAAGTGTCACGATCGCACAGGCTTATTTATTATTGCTTTTCGCGATCGCGAAGCGACAGCGCAGGGTTAATATTTCCTCTTCGCAATTGCGCGCCGTCCGTCGTGACAGCGCTGCACAAGAATTATTTCTCTTCGCGATAGCGCCCGACATCACGCGATAGCACAGAATAAAAAATCAGTCACTTTACAGATTGCTCGGAACAGCCCTTAAACAGTTTCAGATCACCCAAACCCCTTTCATATTATCAAATATAATAAGTTTCTAGATCACACAAAAAATTTCATCTAATTCAAATTTTATTTCGTGCCAATTCGATTCGAGCCTTTCTTTCTTCATTTCTTTTACTTTTTCTAATTCCATCCGATTAGCTTTCATTGTCCGTTCTTTGCTACAACAATCCTTCCCATCCCGAATTGGATTGAGTTCGATTGTCAAATCGGAATTGAGTGCGAAAAGCAACTTGACTTTGCCAACGAGAGGTAAAAGGCAAGAGTGGTGAGAATATTAGAGTGTGGTCACAAAAGCCACTGACCTTGAGTGTATACACGAGTGGAAAGAAAATTGAGTGATACACATGAGGGAGTGAATCCGTGAGGTCCTTTTGTTATTATTGTTGTAAATATGTATTCGGGTGATGATTGTGGAGGTTATGACTCCTAGGGAGATGATGGGGATTGCTACGATGATTGTGAAGACTATGATTCCTATGATGATGGTGGGAGTTACTATGATTATCCGGGGAACTATGACTCTTATGAAGATGAAGCGAGTCACTATGTTGATCATGAAGCTCGTGGAGGCTATGAAGCTTATGAGGATGAATGTGGCGATAAAAACTCCTATACTTCTAGTCTTGGAGATGATGATAGTGACGCTTCAAGGTACAATATTTCTACTTACTCTTTTTGTGATGAACATGAAAATGTAAATAGTGACATAAAGGGAATTGATAATGAAACTTATTATAGAGATTATTTATTTGCATCCACTATTTGTGTTCCTAAAAATAAATAAGAGAGTAGTAGTGGTCTTACTATTGGTTTGAGAAGAAGTGGTAATTACTCCATGAGAAAAGAGAATCTACATATTCTAATTGTGCTAGAAGGTTTAATGTCTCTAATTCTTACGTGAAAGGCAACTTGAGGCCTAGAGTGAGAAAATGTGATACATATACTACAAGTGATTTGTCTTGGACTAACAATGCTTAGAGAACTATGTTTAAACGGAATCATTTTGTAGACAACCATGAGTCCGATTAAGTTTGTGTGGAGCATTTTTGGAAGAAAAAAAGAACTTCTTCCACGTAATTTGTAAGGTTGAAGGGTTCACTTGTGCTATGATCATTGATTATAAGAGTCATACTAATGTTGCAAGTATTTCATTGGATGGACAATTAAAATTGGAAACTTGTAGTCATCCCTTTCCCTATAGGTGGCCTTGGTTGAATGGAGATGTGTTTGTGGACATTACACAACAAGTGTGGGTAAAGTTCAAAATTGGAAATTATCATGATGAAGTACTATGTGATGTGATGCCCATAAAAGGTTGTCACTTGTTGGTGGGAAAACCATGGAAGCTTGCTAGAAATTCCAAGTATAATGACAAGTTGGGAAAGCATGTTCTCACTTTACAGGACCACAAGTTTATTCTTAACGCCACTCCTCCAATGAAAGTCAAATTTTTTTATTTGGGAATGCTAGAAATGGCAAGAAAGACAAAGGCAAAAGGGGTGAGGCAAAGGTTGGATGAAGATTCTCAAGGAGAAAAATTGAAAGATGACATCAAGAGTACCCCTACTCATTCCAAAGGAATTCTTGGCACATGTCCTAATCCGAATGAACTTGAGAGAGAAAAGATTGAGAGGAGTAAGGGAGTGGCAAGTGACAACTCAAGAGAGGAAAAAAGAGAGCTTGAAGTGAGTGAGTTGTCACAAGAAAAGAGAGTAGAGCTTGAAAATGAAATGAGATAAAAGAAAGAGGGAAAACAAAAGAGTGAGGGTGAGGATTTTCCTTATTCTAACAATTCTAACCTTTCTTCTTCCTCTAGTTGTTTCGTGTCTTTTGAAGGTATGCCTGGAGGAGCTAAATTAGGGAATCCTTCTTTGGAAGTGGTTCCACGCCTTGAAGAAAAGGGGGAGACCAAGGTGAAGTCTCCAAATGAACAAGTGAGCTTAAATTTGAAAAGCCAAGGTAAAGAAGAATCCTTAGGTGTGCTACAAGGTAACAAAGCTAATCCTAACTCTTGTACTTCTTTGGGTGAGCTTGATAGAGACTTGAGTATGATTGATAATTTTACTTTTTGTGAAATTAATGATTCTTTATCTTGCATTTCTAATAGTCCAAGTGAAAGTTGTGAGCATGCACTAGTTGGGCACACTTGTAAAAGATAATGTTTTATAACAGACCACCTTTGTTTGAAAAATGTGCTAATGAGTTGCTTGATCTTGATGTGATAGCATTTGATAGCACTCTTGATTGTGGTGGTGGTTTGTGTCAAGGTTTTAAACTATTTGAAAATCCATTTTTTTTTTTGAAAATGAGCAAGATGAAGTGTTGGAAGGTGATTTTAGTATTAACAATCCATTATTTGCTCAAAATGATTCTTGTGACTAGCTTGAGAGTGATAATTATGTGGATGTTAGCAAGCTAACTCCCAAGATGTTTGTTGAAAGCTTGTCCAATATTTGAAAGTCCTCCAAAGGTGAAGATTGCTCCTTAAAGAAGGAGGGAGGCACTATTGATTGTAGTGGTAAAGTACTAGATGCTAGTTTTAGTGTCAATTTCTTTACTTTCTCTATTCCTAGTCTTGAGCATACATTTAAAGTGAAATTTGCTAGAGCCTCTAATGTTAAGAGTGACAAATTGACAATGGAGGCTTGACATAAGTTGAATGAGTCTAAAAATGAAGATTGTTTTGTAAGTGAGCTTGCTTATTGTTGCTTTTATAGCCAAGTTTTTGATGTTGAGATTGGAAAAATGTTCTTTATGGTTGATCTTGATACTTGGTTATATCATTAGAGTGTGCACTTTGAGCATGAGTATGTGAGTCTTGTTCCATTCTCTTTATTGTGTAGTGCTTGGAAAGTTATTGAGTTGGTACTCATTCGCGTCATGGTTTTGCAAGGTACAAATTCGAGGACGAATTCCGTTAAAGAAGGAGGGAAAGGTATCCGGATGAGTACTCGAAACCATGGAGGATTCACGCTCAACATTCGGAGCTTGGAATGCTTCAAAAGGGCTTGGAAGCCAAGAATCAAGCCAAGGGACTGGCCAAACAAGCAATTGAGAGCTCACTGGAATCTGTGTCTACGCGATCGCGAAACAACAGGTGCGACCACGCAGAAGAAATCCACTCCACTGGGCGATCACGAGACACCCCACGCGATCGTGAAGAAGCTTCAGCTCACAAGGCAAGATCGCGAGACATCCCACGCGATCGCGATGAAGGACGTCTGGGTAGCTTGGCAGAATCAGCAATTAAGGGCTTTTTAATCCATTCCTTCATTGTATTTAGTCCCTACTATAAATAGGCTAATGAAGTTTATTCTTTAGTTAGACTTTGCTGATGAATATGATTGTGAGTGAACAATGGCTAAGCATATTGCTTGAGCACTTTATTTTCTTGGTTTGTAATTGAATGTTGATTTAATTGAGGACTAAATAGTATAGGTTCTTTTAAGTTGTTGTCTTAAGGGGGCGATTAGGCCATTTTTCCTAATCCACTTCCTTAATTCCAAATCAATTCAAATTGGGTCTTGCTTTTATCTATTTTTTTTTTATTATTTTCCTAATCCTAGTTAGGATCATATCAAATCTCTTCATCTTACTTAAGTGTATTATTTTCTTTTTGGTGTGTCCCGAAAAGAGTGCTTCTTGCTATATTTAGTAAATTGACAATTCAAACACTATACATGACAAGTTCACAAATTTTAAATGACATTTTAGTATAGTACACACATCTTTAATTTAGAACCACATTAAAAAGTCTCCCTATATTTCTTAAACACCATGTCCAGTCAAACTGAGACACTTAAATTGGGACGGAGGAATTATTTTATAACTTTGGTTTATATTATCAATTAGATAGTACTTCCCGTGTTCTAGTTTATGCGAACCAATTTATTTTTTACTACATTAAAAAAAAGAATGACCCTTTTTAAATTTGGAAACAATTTAAATTCAAAATTACTACTGTAATCCTAATGAAATGATTTTTAGAGCACACAAATACTAATTGCTTATTTTAGACTATAAATTTTAAAATAATTTATATACTTATTAAATTTTGTGTTAAGTTAAATATGTATACATATATAAATAGAAACTATGGGAGTAATTTTTTTCTCAATCAGAAAGCTCGATTTAATGGTCCATTATCCATTTCCTTCCCTGCCACACCTACCTCACAATATTTGAAATCTCTAATCATACCTACCACCTTGGCCCTTGCTTGATTATTTTTTATTCAGCTTGAGGCCAATGCACCACATGATATACACGAATTCCCAGTGCTCAATATGTAAGCTACTTGTTCGTGCTCCCTTGGCGCTTATTTCTGCACGCGAGCGTAATTAGATTAACAACCATAAGAACAAAAAGATGCTGAAATACTATTAATATAATCACAACATGAGGAATCTCAACAAGAAGGCAAGATTGTTAATAGGGATGGAATGATTAAGACCATGACATACATAGATAACGACAAATATTCCTTAGAACGAGATACCTATGAATAATTTTAAACAATAAGCAGGGAAGACGAGAGTTCAAATCCTTGCGGATACAAAAAATGCTAGGTTGATTTTTGTTATTTTGCTTAAGGCTTGCATTGGTACTGTACTATGTAGCGTGGCGTCCATCCAATTGAATATAGTTATGTTCTGTCGAGAAGAGGCGGATGTGGTATTTTGACAACGTCACAGTGAGCTCATTCAAACTCCGTATTTTTTATAGGGAGAATAGATACATACATAAAAAGATACATACATAGAAGACCAAGTCATTCTATCAAGGAAGCTATAAGTAATTAAGAAATAAAGGTTTGGCCAATAATGAATTGATATGGAAATGAGTATTTACAAGTGGATATATTTTGGTAATTAATAAAGCTTTATCCAATTATTTTCTGTTCTTTTAGATCACTCATTTGCTATAAATAGGTGGGCAGGATAACACACTCCTCACTCAAACACAACACTCTACAAGGTAATTAGTCACGAGAAAGCATGGCTCTTCAGAAAGTTGGTTTCCTTGCTCTCCTCCTCTTAGGTAACGCTAATCTCATCATCTTTGATACTAATTCTATGTTAAAACCATTATATGAAGCATTAATTCTTTTAAATTCTCTTCCCCCATATTCTTAAATTTGTTGAATGCTCATTAGTAATATATTGGCTACATTTGTAGGAACATTGCTTCCACTTTTAAGCAAGGTGGAATCACAAGAATTTCCGGAAGTTTTGGGAGTGGAAGCTAATAAGGCTTGTCCACGGAATTGTAATCCACAAATTTCCTACGGGAGATGTCCACAATTAGGAAATAAGAAGTTTAAAGTAGGATGCACCAACTGTTGTGCAGGCTCAGTTGGTTGCAACTATTTCAGTGCTAATGGAGCTTTTATTTGCGAAGGAGAGACTGAAGCTGAAAAACAGCCAAAAATTTGTCCCCGTAATTGTGATGGAAGAGTTGCTTACATGACGTGCCCACACTTGGGATTGGCCCAAATTACTCAAGTTTGTGTTAACTGTTGCTCTGCAGGAAAAGGTTGCAAACTCTATGGTCGTGATGGATCTTTACTTTGTACTGGGGAGCTTCAAAGCTTTTAATTTGTTAATCCTCATAATACGGATTAGCTGGTTTTTAGTTAGGTAGTTTGTACTCTATGTATCAAATAAATTCCTGAGGCAGCTACATATGCTAGCACGCTTCTAGGTAGTGTGTGATGTAGCAGTGAAATTTTCCATTTTCCACTGCTTGTACAAGGTTTTTTAAGTGCCTAATATGAATGGAGTACTCTTTTGTTTTGTTTACTTTTATATCTTGAATGAAGCTTTCCTTTAGAAAGAGAGTACGTGAATAGAACGAAAGAGTCAGAGGACGAAGAATAGATTGAGGAGTCGCTCATATATATCGTCTACCGTCTTCTTGTTCTAAGTTAATGTGTTATCTTCCAAGCTAGAAAGTAATCCTTCCGTTCCAAAATGGTTGTCATAGTTTTCTTATTAGTCCGTTCCAAAAAGAATGGCATAATTCTAAATTTGGAAACATTTTTTAGTTGAAACTACTGTAAAAATTTAGTCACGCAGCCTGTTTTGACCGCGTTAAATGAATACTAGTCAGCGATGCAAAATTGTTTGAAGACTAGCCACCTCCGGACAAATCACAGTATAAATACTGGGGCTTTGAACAAGTTTTGTTCAAAGCCCCAATACTTATACTGGGAAGCTGAAGTAAACTAATCCAAGTATAAAATACTGGGGCTTTGAACAAGTTTTGTTCAAGGTCCCAGCATTTTCTTATGGGACATTATATAAAGCTTCAGTCCCATAACAAAATGCTGGGGCTGTGAACAAAACTTGTTCAAAGCCCCAGCATTTTGTTATGGGGACTGAAGCTTTATATATAAAGTCCCATAACAAAATACTAGGGCTTTGAATTATTCAAAGCCCTAGTATTTTGTTATGAGACTAGTCTGGGGTGTTTTTCCAACGCTAATGGAGCTTAAGTGTGTGCGCGAATTTTTGGCTATTCTTCAGTGAATTTCGAAACGGTGGATAGTCTTCAATGAGCGCGTCCAAAAATGGCTACTGATCAAAATTACCCGAAACTACTGCTTTAACTTTAATGAAATGCTTTATAGCCACATATTTATGTATGGCTTATTTTGGACCACAAGTTTCAAAAGTCTTACCATATTTCTTAAACTCCTCTCCAAGTCAAACTATGACAACTATTTTAAAACGGAGGGAGTAGTACTCTTATGTAATAGTCTTACACTATTTTTTTTATTATCATTTATTTATTGGACTCACCTTTTATTATTACATATGGTATTTTGCACAAAGTTAAAACTTTCGACGTATAGACTAAATGCGTACTTCTATGACTTATTAAAGAAAATATCTTTAGAATCCTATGATGTTTAGCATGTCTTGTCATTCATGTCGAGTAGGTCCTGAAGGAGACAATGAGAATATTGTAGTACTAGTACTCCCTCCGTTTAAAAAAGGATGAACCTTTGCGGAGTACGAGGGTCAAATTGACTAATTTTGACCGGGAATTTGCACATCGAATTTTAAATTTTTTTGAAATAAAATTTATATATTTAGAAACTACATGAAAAATACTATAAGTCACAATAGTTAACAATTCAAAATAGTTAGAAAATATTTGTAAGACATGTGGTCAAACATAATCTTGTTTGACCCTTCAAATAGTAATAGGTTCATCCTTTTTGAAACGGAGGGAGTAATATTTAAGAGCAAATGTGTCAATTTTTCTAGAATTGACCACAAAAAGAAAATTAAAGAGTCGTCAGACCAAAATGGAAACGAAGCAGTAGTATACATCAATATTCAAACATAAAGTATGTGATCATCAGGGTCTTAGTATTTAATACCCTCCTTATCATGACGAAAAATTAACAATTAATTAATCGACATCATCTTTAACTGTTAAGTTTGAAAACTTGTTGGAATAGGTTTGGGCGCACTTCATGATAAGATTACAGGCGCATAACCTTTTGATTCATAAATGTGGATGCATATCTGAGCACTACAAAAGCATCAGGATTAAGCATGACATTGCACTACAATACGTAGCCTCTCCATCTTGGTTAAGAAACAACCACCTCCCAAAGTTTTGGTACTAAATGCAATTACCTTATATATCATTAGTGTATATATAAGACGGAAATAATTATCCATATATGCAATCACCCATATGATAATGCTAGCTGATTACCTCACAGTGAATTCAGTAATACTTAAAATATAAGTTTAAGACATGCAATCAAGCCCTGCTAATCCACAAAGTTTCTCTTGTGTATTAGGGTTTACATTTGCAGAACTAGTAGCTAGTTTTAATGTTGCATTATTTAAGGTAATTTCATTTGGTACCTAAACTTTTGAGGATATTATACTTTTTTTGTTACTCCTAAACTAGCTAGAGAGACTTAAATGATACTTCATCCGTTCCACTTTATGTGACAAAGTTTGAATCAAAACGAAGTTTAAGAAAAGAAAGGAAAAATTTTGAAATTTATGGATTAAAATAGGCCACAAATATTTATGTGGCTATAAATCATTTCAGTAAGAGTACAATAGTAAGTTTAAAGTTAACTTGTTACTAAATCTAGAAAGCTGATATTTTTCTTAAAAAAAATTAAGAAAATATTGCTACATAAACAAAAAGAGATGAATTGAGTAATAATTACATCATTTTAACCATATATGGTTATTTAGGACACTTGGTCAGATAATTCTGAACCTTTTTTATATTTAAATAAGATTGTCGCACGTCGAGTAAAATTTTGAAAACATAAATAAAGATACATAAAGGGAGAAGAGCCGGAATACAAACTTTTAAGTGATTCATCACCCCTTATCCTCAACTAGTTCACCATTCCGTGAGAAAATTGTAGAAACGTTTGTCATGAAAATTGTAGAAACGTTTGTCATGAATCATGATACTACACCTTATCGTCAAGATCTATTCGAATCAGTTTACACTTTATTAGTACTATTTATTTGCTCACTCAGAGACGCATGCCGTATAACTTTTAAAAAATGTGTCCCTTTTTCTGATAATATAATATTTCTTCGTCCCAATTTATATGACATAGTTCGAAGTATGAGAATAAAAGTTTTAAATTTTGATAGTAAATGTAAAAATAGATTTTTCACGTTCTTGAATTTTTTTATATATTTAGAAACTACATAAAAAGTACTATAGGTCATATTAATTTGTAATTTAAAATATTTATAAAATATTTAGAAAAAATGTGGTAAAATAACTACTTTGTAGATTCCCTAAATAATAAATGTGTCGCATAAATTGAGAGTAGGAGGTACTTATTTTGAAATTGTCTAGGGCAAACTAAATTTCGTATTCAATCACAAAGCTCGATAATTAAATGGCCGTTGTCCACCCCCCCCCCCCCCACGGGCCCCCCGCACCTACCATGAAATCTTTAATTTGGAATCTATAATCATACCTTATGCTTACCTACCAATTAGCTTGATTATTTTATGCTTCAGCTAGAGGGCAGTGCATCACGTGAAAGACACAAAAATTCCCAGTCCTCAATATGTGATCGACTTGTTCTTGTTCCCTTGGCACTCATGTCTGCACGTGTATGAATTTAGATTATCAACAGGAACTCGCGCGAAATATTATGATTCTGACGAGTATCAAGAGCAAAAAGTAGAAAGACCGACTATTTGGTCGGAGAGAAAGAAGAGGAGTGGGGTTAAAAAGAAAATGCAGGTGAGGGGGTCAATCTGCGTTTATTATTAGGATTATTACATTTTCAATCTTATCACAGTCACTGTTAGATTTTTCGAAATCCGTAATCACACCTACCCCTTTACCTAATTATACTCAAGTATAAGGCCAGTTTAGCAATTTAGTTAATATTGTGGTTGTTCAGTAAAATTGTAGGAGTACCAACTTGGATAATTAATTAAGCTACTGATAAATAATTAAACCACTATAAGACACCTAGGGAATAGTTTTCCTTTCTGAACTTTTTGGTACGAGCTTGCTTTTTATTCTCCCAGTAAAGTAGCATGCATTGGTTCCTATCAAGAAGCTGGCTATATATCAATGTTAAAAGATAATTGTTACAGCCAATAATAAATTGATATATGGTTACTCCTTTCTTTGTTCTATTTAGAGCATTAATTCGTTTGCTATAAATAGGTGGAGAGGATAATATCCTCCTTGCACAAAAAGAAATTAACAAAGTAATTAACTAAAGGAAAAAGCATAATGACTGTTCACAAAGTTTGTTTCCTACTTTTTCTGGGTAAGAATTTTCCTCTTTCTTATTTTTTCTTTTTAACTTTTCCATCTTGGTACATGCATGCACAGTTTAATTGTTATGCTTTTCCGTAAAATATATTGTCTTTCCGTAATCACTAATCCATTAATTGCTACGACATACTTAGTTAATTTGACTATACATTTCGTAGGGATGTTACTAGTTGTAACCACGCTAGAACATGCGGATGCCAAGATTTGTCCCTTCAATTGTGATGGAAGACTTGCCTATTCCATATGCCCGAAAGAATCAGGAAGTAAAAAGAATTATCGAATATGCACCAACTGTTGCGCAGCCAGAGTGGGTTGCCAATATTACAGTACTAATGGCACTTTTATCTGTGAAGGACAGCCTGATATGGAAATTAAGGAAGTTGTTGAACGTCCCAAACCTTGTCCTCGTAATTGTGATGGAAGAGTTGCTTACATGACTTGTCCAGCTTTGGGATTGGCCAAAGTTAATCAAGTTTGTGTCAACTGTTGCACAGCAGGAGAGGGTTGCAAACTCTATGCGAACGATGGATCTTTAATTTGTACTGGCCGGGCAGCTAATTAATACCTTAGTATTAAAAATCTTTATAATAGGTTGCTTTCTATCTATAATCTGTCTGCGTATGAAATAGTGGCATGATCATATGCACTACTGTCATGTCAATCTGTAATATGCGCAGTGGAGCTTTGCTTGCGCAAGGTTTTCAGGTGCTTAATGAATTATGGAGTGCTAGTTTGTTTTACTTCTCAACTCTTTTCTAGAGTCTAGCTAGAGCTTAATGAATGAATTAATGAAGGAATATATGGAGTACTGACTAGTATTTTACTCTAAAACCCAACAAGTAACGGTTTCCTTTTGGGATGTGAAATAGGAGTAGTTGAACATCTTGGGAATTTATAGTTCAAAGAGGTACAAGTGAAAAATGAACACGGGACACTAATAATATAAATCAGTACTTCAGGGCCTAAACGAAATCTCTCATATTATATTTGTAGATGATCTAACCCCAGAAAACTGCAACACTATCATTTACTTCTTTAGCTACTACTCTCTCCGTTTCAGTTTATATAAACCTTTTCGCTTTTTTAGAGTCAAACTGGATGAATTTTACCAACAATGAGAAGAGTTGCATGTATAGTACTTTTCATATAGTTTTTGAATATGCAAATTTTTATTTGAAAATATTAATTTTATACAGTCTAATTTAGATTCAAAGATTAGTCAAATTTATTCTCGAAAAACGAAAAGTTTCATCATTTTTAAAATGAGTGGAGTATTAAACTTTGCAAGATCGAAGATTATCTTCTCTAGCTAGGATCCTATATTGAAGAGAGTAAAACAGAACACATCACAAATAACTTAGCATCAATTAAGTCAGCTGAGTGTTGGTATATACTAATAATCATGTGATTTTAGTCAGAGCATCCATTGTTAGTAATTGAACGGTCATTTATTAAATATAATGAATCATTATTTATAAAACCAATATTATCATGTGTGCCCTATTATTTATATAGTAGCTAAATTAATGCATAGAGTTTTAGCTTATACAGAGAAGATTAATCATCGGTTCTTGTACATAAAAAGTAATATTCACAATCTAAGAGGAAAATTAGATAAACCATCGGTATGATTGTAGCACAAAATTATTTATATATATATATATATATATATATATATATATATATATATATATATATATATATTTTATCTTGATTATGAGAATGATATAGTTCATCTTGTTCTGGTGCACTTTGTATGTATTGAACAAACCAAGTAGAGATATGTATTTTTATATTGGTTATATAAAATAAATTTTCTAACTCATCGAATGTACTTATACTCTTAATCTTCATATAGTTATATTAGTGATGCGCATTGTTCATTGTCTTTATTTATCAAATGGTGAGATTAAGAATTAGTGGGTCGAATAATTTTTGATAAGTTAGATTGTAACAATGTGTATTTGCAAACTAGTAACTAGTTGATAGAATCCACATCACAATATAGAGGTTGATAACACCCTTTTATGAAAACAAACGTGTAAATGCGGGCGATGGATTTTGTATTCAACACTTCAAAATAAGTTAAACGGAAGTCTAAAGAATATTTATTAGGCAATAAATTCAATTGTCCGTAATTTAATTTTATTGATTGGTGTAATGTGGGGAGTTAGATAAATTTTGAGGGGAGGATTCAAAATTCTACTGAGGAGTGTAATTACCAATTTTTAGTGGAAATAATTCGTGATTTATTATGGCAAGATAGAGAAATAAAATTTATTCCAAAATACGAACCCTCATTATCAAATCTGTGGTTCTTGCTGTGCTAGAATTATATTAGGATTGTGAGAACTTTTCTTGGTGAAAAGAAATCCAGCATGTTTTAGGATAGGTGTTCTAAACCTAAAATTGGGCTATAAATACATGAAATTTTCCTCTGTAATGTTGGATGAGTTTTACTCAAAATTTTATTGTTATAATATTTATTGCACCCAAATATTATTTAGTTCGAGAATTATTTGGGAACATGACAAAAAATCAAGAGACTGGATGACAGGCTATTGAGTGCTCTCTTGCTCGTGATTGAAGATTCGTTTTCCAGTTGCAGTCATGCTTTAAGAGGTATTCCATTTTATAATTATGTAAAATTGAATTGCATGCTAGTTGTATAGATCACATGTGAGTTTCTGGCTTTGGAGTATGCTGTTTCAATTCTTTAAAAGTAAAAATAGCATTGTATACTGTAAAAGTATAAAATATACTCAAAGGATATGTAGTATACTCCAAAGGTATACGGTGATAACAAACCATTGGAGCATACTATTTCATAACATAACATTCTTCAAAGCAAAAATAATGTTATAAACTGCAGTATAAAAGTACAGGGTATAGTTTAAAAGTATACAATGAGAAGTGGGGGTGGAGGTAGGAGGTCAAGGCGAGGAGAGGTGGTTGGGGGTGGGAGTTAGGGTAGAGGAAGGGAGGAGCGGGGTGAGAAGGTAGGAGGTGGGTGGGTTAGGGCTGTGTTGGGTAAAAAGTAGAAAGATGGGTAAGTGGAGATGGGGGTAAAGGGGTAGGGGATGCGGGGTTGGGTAAGATGTTAGAGGTGGGTAGGGGTGTTAGGGCTGGGAGTGGGGGTGAGGGGGTTGAGGAAGGGAGGTTTTTAGGATTAGGGCGTGTTAGGAGGTCGGTATAGGTGGAGTGTGTGTGTAGAAGGTGGAGAGGTGGGTGGGTGTTGGAGGTGGAGGGGAGGGAAGTTTTAGGAGCCAGGAGTATGAGGTTTAGGAGGTGGGGGTGGGTGGTTTATGTGGGTAGAAGGTGGGTAGGTAGGGATGAGGATGGAGGGATTAGGATTAGGAGGTAGGGGTAAGGTCGCTTGTTGAGGCCTAAGGTGGGGTTTGGGTGGTAGGGATATGGAATAGGTAAGCTGTAGGGGGCAAGGTGTAGGGTTGGGGTAGAGGTTGGAAGTGGGGAGGGTTTGGAGGTAGTGGGGTTGGGGTAGGAGGTAGGAAGGATGGGATTCAGATGGGGAGGGAGTGGGTTGAGGGGTTTGTGCAATGGGTTATAGGTGGGTGAGGGGTGGGACTTAGGGATGTGGAGGGCTAGGGGTGGGCGAGTTGGAGTGAGGTGGTAGGGGGTTTGATTGAAATAAGGGGATGGGCGGGGCGGGGATGATGAGGGAAAATGGTAGGGGTAAGAAGATTAGGGGGTAAGAAGGTGGGGTGAGGGTAAGTAGTGAGTTTTGTTGGGCGGAGGCTCTGGTACGGTGAAGGTAGAAGGTGGGGGTGGGTTGGGAAGTTCTGGGGTTAGGTTGGGTAAGAGGTAGGGGTAGGGTGAGAGGGTTGGGGGGGGGGGGAAAGGGTGGGTGGAATATGAGGGTTGATAAAGTGGGGGTAAGTTGAAATAGGGGATAGGGGTGGGGGTAAAAAGGTTAGGGGGTAGGAAGGTGGGGGTAGGGTTGGGTGAGTTTTTGTGTGGCGGAGGGTTTGGGTAGGATGGAGGTAGGAGGTAGGAGGTAAGAGGTAGAGGTAGAGGTAGGTGGGGGTGTCGATGAGGTAGGGGTTGGATGAAAAATGGTAGTTGGGGAAAGGGTGGGCCCCTCTGGGTGGCGGTAGGGAAAATTTTCCAAGGTCTTAGTGGCTACTCTTGAAAACTTTCAATATTTTTAAGTTGTGACTATGTTTTTAATAATTTGGTAACTATTGGGTAATTAATTAACGATAAATGGGTATAGAATGAAATACAAGTTTAAATAGGTTGATACTTGTAATAACTTAACCTTTATGCGTACATGGTGTATATTACTCAATCCCTAATAAATATTTTTTTACTACATGTACCCTTTATTTTTTGTTATGATTTTTTATCTCCACTTAAGAATGATTTAGGAAAATAACCTCTCGAAAGGCAACGCTTCACGTTACAAATTGATAAGTGCTACCTCGGGGGCAGTACTTCAAGTATAATTTGAAGTACTGTCTGTAAGATAACACTTTAAGTTATCTGGGGAGAATGTTGACAGAGATAAAAGGTCAAGTGCTACCACGGGGGCAATACTTGCAGCACTTGTCAATTTATATTTGAAGTGCTGCCCCCGTGGTAGGACTTATCAATTTTATAATTTGAAATGTTGCTTCTGTAATAACACTTACTTAAAATTAATGGAGATCATTCTTGCAAACCATTTTAAGCGAGGTCAGTTAGCCAAACCATTGCCTAAAGGATTGAATAGGGCCCAATGATTTTCATCGATTTCGGTGCAAGGGAGAAAAAATAACATAATTTTTTTAGAAATAGCTTCGTAAGCCAAGATACATGAATTATATATAAAATATAGGGATAATTACACTAAAAGACAAGCAAAAGACGAAAATTACCAAAAATGGCCCATATTTTCGAATCTTACCCGAGCTGTCACCCTTTTCCCGAGATAGCAGTCGCTGCAAGTTTATACAAGTTTATACAATTTTATACAAATTTATACACATGTATAAAATTGTATATAAATTTGTATAAGTGTACATATGCGACTGAATAAATCTGTATATTAAGGATGTTTATATGAATTTTTACTTTTTTTGTGTATATTTTCGTTTTTCTCTCATTGCTACGCATTTATCTATGTATATTCATGTATAATTTATTTTTTGGAGAGGGGGGGGGGGGGGGGGATTTGTGTGTATAAACTCGTCCAAAGCAATGATTTAAACGCAATAAACAACATAAATTCAGTAAAATACAAAAAAAGTAACGACGCTACTGACGGGAAAGGGTGTCTGCCGGCGACTTAGTGGCTGGGGAGGAGGAGATTTGCTTGCTAGGGTGTTTTTTATGAAGGAGTGCTAAAATTTGTAATTTTAGGGGTGGGTGCATGAAAAAAAAAATATGGCCTCTTGTTTGTAATTTTGGGTAGTGGGCTGCCTATTTTTGAAAATTTCTCTAAAATATACCTATTGAGTAAAATGATGACTATTTTAATAAGTGGCCTAACGGTTGTTCAGACATCTTAAAAATCCCAAACGAAAATACACTTATTAATATTTTATAAAGGAGAGTATCTTACCGTAATAAAAAGAAAAAACCTGATCTCCTACGAACTTTAATTAAAATTAGTCCATGAAAACATGATCTGCCTCACACGTTCATTTATTAGTTCAACCCATCTTGACCATCCAATTCAACCCATCGTTCAATCATCCTGACTCAACTTACCTCAACCAAAGCAACCTTTAGTTTGACTCGCCTAATTGTTAACTCATATCATTTTATTAGCTTATTTTTTAATTTCTTTTATACAGTAGAAATTTACCTATAACTAACCTTTCTCTTTGATCTAATTATATAGATTTATTTTAAGTCATTTGTGCATAGAACTTAAAATTTTAGTAATTAAACAAGCTACGAGGAACCTTTGGAAAAGTTAAGCTTTTAATTTTGAACGTTTTGCACAAGCTTACATTTTATTTTCTTTTCCCAAAAAAGAAGCAAGTGCAAGTTCCTTGCTTAACTTATACCAACTTGTTTTTAAAAATGTTTTAGCCCATAATGATTGATCTTTTTTTGTTCAATTTGATCAGTCGTTTGCTATAAATAGGTGGAGAAGGATAGACCCTCCTTACGCAAAAAGAAAACAAAGTAACCCACGAGAAAACATGGCTATTGATAAAGTAAGTTTCCTTGCTCGCTTACTTGTTTTTGGCAGGATTTTTTTTTTCCTTTTCTTTCTTTGATACTGCACAAGTGAATTAGCAATATTCGTTTGCTTAAGATTGTCTTCCCTGATGGTTATATCCTTTTATTTGATCACTCGTTAGGAATGTTAATTCTACTTGCAAGCAAGGTGGAAAATGCCAAAGGTTGTTCAGGAGGATGCACTGGGGGTCTTGTAACAGAAGAATGCCCACGTACGTTCAGAAGAAAAGAGGATTGATCCCATCTGCACCAACTGTTGTGCAGGTTTAAAGGGCTTTAACTATTACAGTTCTAATGGAACTTTTATTTGTGAAGGAGGGTTTGTGATCCTAAAATTGCTTAATTATGGGATATGCCCTCTTGCGGAAGCGAAGACAAGTCATCCCAAATGCATCAGCTGTTGCACAGGCAGAAAGGATTGTTCCTATTATGCTCCGGATGGAACTTTTATTTGTCAAGGACATTATGATGGTATAATTGAACCGGAGAGCTTAATTAATCTTCGTAAGATAGCTGTTTATATATCTGTGATAATGGAAATTGATCTGTAATGTTGATCCATGAGTTTAATGGATTATAGATATAAAGTTCTCAATGATTTGTTCTTCTACTAAAATCTAATCAGACCAGCTTAATGAACAGTGTGCTTTATCTTGGTCGAGAGAAAGCCTTTGCAGCCAAAAGAAAAATAGTAGCAAAATTTAAATAACAGATATACTGCTTATGCAACACAAAATTAAAAATCTATCAAGCTCTATACATGAGCAATTTATGAAAATCTTCCTTACATTTTCCCTTCAGCCATTTTTATAAGCATATTCCTACTTCAATTCACCTTAAGCTATGTGTATTGGCATCTTGTATTCCTTCCAGCATCCAAAACAATAAGTTATTTTATAAATTAGAAAAAACTATTTCCCACAAAAGCCAGAGCAAAAGTACCTCGCCACTTTCTTGTACCCATGCTATTAAAACCTAGTGCAATAAGAAAAATCAATTCAGGAAAGTATTGAAACTATATTTTCACTAACGTAGTTATCCTTCTTGCTCATCATAGAAGCAAATTAAGTTGTTAAAAGATAAATACCAAAAAAAAAAAAAAAAAAAAAACCCCATAACCAAGTATTTCATGGAAAGAGGGTTGGATGTACATAATATATGGTTTTAAAAAATCAACCAAGAGAGAAGTAAACCTAACTGTAAGAAATCAAAACATCATACTAACAAAACAAAACTATGTACTACTCCCGGTAAAAACTTAGCCGCATTCAATAGAAAAATGATATATACATTTCATTTTATTTAACTATATATAACTATTACTCCATATTTAACCATAGTTAACATTATATGTATTGCAAATATATTATTTTATTTTAACATAATAATATAAATTACTTAATCTACTCTCCCTTATTTCCTTAACATTGACATCAAGTTAATCAACAGACTTTCGGTGCCCAATAACAACATCCAGATTAAATATTTTTTCTGGCAGTTAATTACGAGCTTTTCTTCTAAGTAACAGTATAGATTTTAATTTTAGCAAAGAAGCACTTACCTTAGTAACAGAACAATCACTACAACAAATTTCGTCTAAGACCACACTAATTTTAGGCAACACTTGAAAAGTGTTGCCAAAACCAACTATAGGCACGCTCTTAACATGTGGCCATTGTCTAGAGCTTTTGGCCACAGAAAATTAGACAACGCTCGTAAAATGTGCTCTTTACTTAAAAAAACTACGCCGTATAAGTGTTGCCAATACATAAAACAATTGGCCACTCTTATTTAGTCATACAACACTTTGGAGCGTGCTATTTAGTGATTCTAAAAGCATCAGTCTATAAACGTGCTCTTAAAATTCAAGTATACACAACCTACAATTTATTTATCATTAAAATATTCCCTTCATATTGTATCAACACCAAAATATTTCCACCATTAGTCACTTTTCGTGAAATATTTCCCCCAATTTTGAAAGGGCAAAGGATTTCCCTCCCTAAAATCTCCCATCGACCCATCAGTTTTGGTTTCTCGCTTCACCACCTCCGCCAAGTTCTCCTTCAACACCACCATCTCATGCGGCTGCTAGCAACGACTTTGTCTAATCTGGAATTTTACCGAGGCAATCTCATGGTACTGTTTCTACTTTTTACACCTTCTCAGTTCTCACCCTTCCATGGAGTAGTGTTAAGGGATTTATTTTGTGTATCTCCCGACATCCTTAATTCGATGTTAATTCGAGTTTTTGGAATCGTAAGTTCAATCTATTAACGCTTTACCCCAAATTTTTTGATTGGTATTCTTCCTCTTAGCGTGTGAGTGTAAGTTTAATAGATGATGGTTAATTCGAGCAATTGATAAATTTTGATAATATGCCAATTTTTTTTTTTTTTTTTTTTTTTTTTTTGGAATGACTCGTTGTCATTTTTATTGTGTAGAATGGTCCAATTACTTGTCATGTTTTGTGGAATGCTTCTTTCGCATGCTATGATTTAACGTATATGAAGAGCAACTAGTCGATGAAATCTAACTAGTCATTTCTGTTCCATTTAGCTCTTTTAAGAAATCCCCTAATTTGCCCTACTTTTTAGAATGCAATGTGCCTGAAAAAGATAATTGGATATAGCTGATGCATATAAAATTGACGTTGACTAGTATGGGATTGAAACTTACACGATTGATTTCTTTTAGTGTTTAGTTGAGCAATAGACTTTCTAGTTTTTCAGTTATAGCTTACTTGATTCCTAGAAAATGATTCCATGAGCAGTACATTTTGTATAGAAGTTCTCTATGAATCTATAACTTTCTTTTCTCTAATTGTGTACTTAGTCAAGATTGAGGCGTCCTAAGTGTTGCTATTGTTTTAGTAGGCTATAGCAAGGGGACTAAAGGACCTTTGTTCCGGTTTATACAAAAAACTTTGCTACTCTGGGAATTTGGTAGATGTACACTACTAAAAATCAGGGCTTTTCCCACCGCGATTTTCGGACCGAAATTCGGTTGGACAAGGTTAGGCGACCGCTGCGGTCGGACAAAACGAATTTTATTTATTAAAAATTTATTTCTGTAAAGTGTCCGACCGTAGCGGTCCGAAGCTCGTAATTTAAAGTGGGCGACCGCCGCGGTCGGCTGGCGGTCGGCTAGCAGAAAGGTAAAAAACGGGACAGACCCTCTCTCTTTCCTCATTCTCTTTCTTCCTCATTCACTCCTCTCTTCCCCAACTCTTCCCCAACCCGTCCCCAACTCAAAAACACTAAATTTTCACCTCATACGTCAAATCTAACACTAAATTTTCACCCCCATTACGTCTACAAATCCGTGGTAAGTTTTTTTTTATTGTTTTCCTTCAATTCTTATTTTTCCCCAAATCCAAAACCCTAACTTTTTTTTGGTTCTTTCATCCGAATTTTTTAGGTTGAGGTGGTGGTGGAGCAAAACTCCGGCACTTGAGGTGAGTTTTCTAGCTTTGGAGCAATTTTTTTTTTTTTTTTTTAATTTTCATCCGAATTTCTTACCATAATTTTTTTGAATTCTAGTTCATGAAATTAAATAGACATACTATATTTGTTTAGTGGTTATTATTACATAAATTTTCTTACATATTATGGATTAATATGCTTTAAAAGTGTAATCTTGTTGTATCTTTTTGGGTTGATGTTGGGGTGGTTGTTGTTGAACATAGTTTGGGATAGTTGGAAAATTGTCAATGAATATTTTTGTTGCTGTTGTTGTTGAACATTGCTTCGGGTTATTGTTGAATATTGCTTGGGGTTGTTGTTGGATATTATTTGGGGTTGTTTTTGAACATTGTTTGGGGTTGTTGTTGAATATTGTTTGGGGTTGTTGTTAAGTTGAATGTTTGAGGCATTGAATCAAACAAGTGGTGAGAACTAATCAAAAGCTCAAATTTTGGATAAATTAATTAAAGTAGTAGCAACAAAGACATAATAGTGGCTTACCATTACGAAACCAACTAAGATTTGTACATGGTCTAGTCAAGTGAACAAAAAATAAGTGTTAGGCTTAGAACTAGAATTCACAAATTAAAAATTATTAAGTACGACAATTTTAAGGTTATTTTCTTGATGGAGTTTAGTGATATTACTAATGGACTTTGAAAAGAAACAATCTTGATGCCTTTTGATTAGCAGTTGGGTTGGTTGAACTAGTATTCTTGGTCAAGCTTAGTGTAGTAATAAAAAATAAAAACAAATTAAAGTTAGGATTAGTTGAGAAGTGCTATTAATTACCAAACGATAATCCTAAAAAATAAATTAGTTAATAATATAAAAGTAATTGACTTAGATATAAATTAGATAAAAAATCAATTATTTTTCCACCTTCCTTTTTTAATCTTTTATTCTAGTTCATTTGATTCTTGAGAATTATTAATTACTAAATGATAATCTTAGAGAACAAATCAGTTAGTAATATAAAAGTAATTGACTTAGAAAATTATACAATTACTTAATCTTATGAAAATTGGTAGTGTATCAAAGAAATGTTTGTTTAAATCTTTGCAATTTAATATGCATCTCAAACGTGTAATTTTTGTGTAGATATGGTTCATGAAAGTCGTAGTTGGATGTATAATAGAAATAATCCCGGCCGGCGGGGGATGATGGCAGAATTTGCAGTAGGTGTTGGAGATTTTATTGAAAAGGCGAAAACACTTGATGATTTTATACGGTGGGGCCAGATTAAGTGTCCTTGTGTGGACTGCAAGTGCATAAAAGAAAAAAATTTGGAAGATGTTGAAATGCATCTTTATAGGAAGGGTTTTATGCCAGATTATTTTATTTGGGTTTATCATGGAGAGTCTAGGGATGTGGGGGGTGATGTTCATTTTCAAAATGCTTATGTCGGTGGGAGTGGTCCGATCTCAAATGAGGATGATCTTGATAATTATCGAATGAACGATATGGTTAATGATGCTTTTGGAATGTACCCAGAGGAGCCATCCCAACCGGGTACATCGCAACCAAATGTTGAGCACATTCCTAATGATGAGGCAAAACTCTTCTATAAACGGTTGGAGGAAGCTAGTCGTCCATTGTACGAAGGCTCAGTGCATTCCAAGTTGTCAGTTGCTGTTAGATTGTTAAGTATTAAATCTGATTTTAGTATATGTCAAGCAGCCATGGATTCCATCATTGACCTTATGAATGATCTCAATCCGACTAACATGGCATTACCAACTAATTATTACCACACTAAGAAGTTGGTTTCCACGTTAGGTCTTTCTGCCCAGAGAATTCATTGTTGTGTCAACGGTTGCATGTTGTTTTATAAGGATGGTGCAGAATTAGATAAATGTAAATTTTGTGAGGAGCCTCGTTACAAACCAGTTTTAAACCCTAAAAAGAAGCCGATACCTGTTAAGTCAATGCATTACTTACCCATTATACCTAGGTTAAAGAGGTTGTATGCGTCGATGAGCTCTGCTCCTCATATGAGATGGCACCATGATCGTACGAAACAGCCAGGCATTCTAAGCCATCCGTCAGATGGTCAGGCATGGAAACATTTTGATCAGGTGTATCCGGCATTTGCTAGTGAACCAAGAAACATAAGGTTGGGCCTATGTTCAGATGGGTTCACTCCTTTTGATGTCTCGTCTACACCTTATTCTTGTTGGCCCGTATTTGTGACGCCGTACAATCTTCCGTCCGAAATATGCATGACTAGTCCTTATCTATTTTTGAATTGCATTATCCCAGGGCCACATAACCCGAAAGCCTCCATTGATGTATTTTTGCAGCCTTTGATTGATGAGTTAAAGTTATTGTGGTATGAAGGTGTGGAAACATATGATATATCAATGAAACAGAACTTTCAACTGCATGCTTCTTTGATGTGGACAATAAATGACTTTCCAGCTTATGGAATGTTGTCTGGGTGGTCCACTGCTGGTAAGCTCGCTTGCCCTTATTGTATGGAAGATACAAAAGCATTCACTTTGAAAAATGGTGGTAAGTGTACATGGTTCGACTGTTGCCGTCGATTCTTGCCAATGGATCATCCGTTTAGGAATAACAGTATTGCTTTTATGAAGAATTAGGTTGATTTTGAGGAGCCTCCGCGAAGGTTGTCAGGAGGAGAAATATGGGATAGAGTTAAGGTGTATGCTAAGGTAACTGACCAACGGCCATCTAAAGCACCTGGCTATGGTATTGATCATAATTGGACTAAACAAAGTATCTTTTGGGAGTTGCCTTATTGGAAGGATAATCTTCTTCGACATAACCTGGATCCCATGCATATTGAGAAGAATTTTTTTGAGGCTGTCTTTAATACAGTGATGGATGTCAGAAACAAGACAAAGGATAATGTGAAGGCCAGGTTGGACCTTGAGGAACTTTGTAGGCGACCTGAGTTACACTTATCTCAAGTTGGCAACACGATTTGGCTTCCCAAGGCCAGTTACACATTCGGATTGGATGAGAGAAGAATGATTTGTGATTGGGTCAAGAATTTGAGGATGCCTGATGGATATGCTTCAAACTTAGAAAGGTGTGTTGATATGACAGAAGGAAAATTGACTCACATGAAAAGCCACGATTGTCACATCTTCATGGAAAACTTGCTCCCAATTGCATTCAATGGCTTGCCTGATAAAGTTTGGAAACCACTTACAGAGACGAGCCTATTTTTTAAGGAGCTGTGTTCTAAGACATTGAGGGAAGAGAATCTTAAGTCGTTGGAAAGTAACTTTCCTGTTGTCGCGACTAAGTTGACAAAAATCTTTCCCCCTGGTTTCTTTAAAGTAATGGAGCATCTTCCAATTCACCTCGCGGAAGAGGCACTATTGGGAGGCCCGGTGCACTGTAGATGGATGTATCCTTTTGAGAGGTAAGGTCTCTTAAATTAGTCCTTAACTCATTTTTTTAATTCATCTCAAGTAGATCAACTAATATAATGTATCATGCAGAATTATTGGCAAGTGTAAGCGGGATGTGAAAAACAGGAACCAAATTGAGGGGTCCATATGTGAGGCATACCTGGCTAGAGAAACTTTTCATTTTTGTTCATATTATTTCGATCAAAATGTGCCATGTTTGCGAAATAGGCCGGATCGACATGATGATGGAGACAACAATGATCCGAATTATCCACCATTTTCTATATTCAATCAACCTGGTAGAGGAAAGTTAATGACCGATGTATGCAAGTTCAATGACCGGGACAGAAAAGCAGCTACAAATCATGTTTTGTTGAATTGTCCCGATGTCACGCCTTTTTACAAGTATGCTTCTTTTTACATTAAAACCTAACATTCAAGTTGCATCAGTAATCTAACTAATGAGATTTTTTGACGCATCATCCAGTCACTTTGTTGGACAATTTGGCGCCTCTGCTGTTTATGAACAATTTTCAGATTGGTTTAGAGAATTTGTAAGCATTATATAAACAAATACATAAGTTTTTTGGTATATATATTTATAAATATATATATGTTGGTTTAATGTGTACAACTATCTTGAACTTTATATAGGTACTCAATCCAGACAATGGCATAAACTTTCCATTGTAGCATGATATATCTCACGGGCCTTATTATAAATACAAGAGGATGTCTAAGTACTTTGTTAGTGGGTACAAGTTCCATACTAGAGAATGGTCCTTGGGGAAGAAAACAAACAACATCGGTGTGTGTGTGAAAGGTGGTACTGGTGACCAGGATGTAGACTTTGATTACTATGGTGTGATTGAGGAGATTTTAGAAATAGAGTTTACAGTAGGTTGGCCTCGTAAAAGATTGGTACTTTTTCGTTGCAAGTGGTTTGATCCGAGTCCAAAGGGTACGAGGATAGACCCATGTTCTAAAATAGTTGAAGTTAATCACAAAAGGTCATATGGACATTATGATCCTTTCATCATTGCCCAGAACGTGAAGCAAGTGTGGTACGTTCCTTATCCACCGATAACGAACAAAGCCAAAGCCAAATCCAAAACCAAGGCCAATTGGTGGGCTGTTCTAAAAGGCAAGCCGGTGGGAAGAGTGGAAGTAGATGATGTATTAGATGTTGCATATCAAAATGAGGTATCCTCCGTTCCCTTGATTGCGGATATTGAATTAGCCGACCAGTTGCAACATAGTGAAGGCATCTATGAAAAGTTTGATGAATCGGTGGTTAGACGTAGAAAAAACACGACTAATTTTGGAGAAGGAACATCTAGGGCAAACGAGGAGGATGAATATATGGATGACGTTGAAACAAGTGAGGAAGAATTTGTTGACAGCGATGAGACGAGCGAGGAAGAGGAAATAGCCGATGACCTTAACGCGAATGATGATGACTGACATGTTCGTAGTTTGTTGTTTTTACTTTACTACAATATAATTATTTGATTATATCGTGCTAATTTATTGTGCTTATTTTACAGATATGTCATCTTCGGAGAAGGCTAGGGGAAAAAGAAAGGTTCAGAGTACCTCGCCTGCTTCAGCTGATTATACTACTCCTCCTGGACATGTACCTCATATGCTTCCTACACATCCTCCGTCTGCATATGCTCCAGGTTTTTTCACTCCTCCTCCTGCCTTTCCCCCTGGCATGCCCTTTCCTGCATCGCCTGGTTATGCCGTTCGTCCTTATGGCATCGGTTCATTATCATCCATGCCTCATCCATCTTCCAGTCCGTCACCATCCCCTTCAGCATCTACTCCTTCTGGATCTATACCTTCTGATGATCCGAGCTCGGTACCGGTGGACGCTTTGGTCCCACCTACTATACGATTTTATTCGCAGGACTCGCCTTATTACATTGGTCCTGCAGGATCATATGATGATGACGGGAGGGTGAGGATTTATCCTGAGGGTAGCCGTAGGTAAGTTTTTTTTTGTTATTTTTTAAGTATTTAATTCTACTATGAAGTTTAATTTTTTAGTATATTTATTTTAACTATAAATTTTTATCTAGTTTTACTCCCTCGATGGTGGCTACTCCCATAATCACAAGATGCATGAAATCTAGATGGACTGAGCCATGGCCATCCTGGGGTCAGGTACCATTCCCGGTAAAGATGAGCATGTTTGACGATTTTCAGGTAATAACTATATTTTATTTTTTAATAATTTAGTTAAGTGTCACTTTTTTAGAACTCTAATATTCAATAATTATTTCAGACAAAGTGTATATGGCATCCTGCATTTAATAGCATTGCCAAAAGCAATTTCCTTGGAAAATGCCAAGATAGAGTGAAAGGTAGCATGTATGATTGTCGAAACAAAGGAAAGAAGCCCGATTGGATATACGATCACGTTTGGGCACAACTTCTACAATATTGGGATACAGAAGAATTTAAGAAGAAGAGCGCCCAAGGAAAAGCCGCACGAGCCTCCGAAAGGGGTGGATCGCTGCACACCGGGGGTTCGGTTAGCGCAGCGACTCAGCGGATGATATTGGTAATTTGTTAATTAATTGTATGTATTATTTTATGTAACTCACATTAATTTTCCATCTAACTTGTCATCTTTTTAATTTTGTAGGAAAGGCAAGAAGGGCGGCCGGTTCGTGTGCCTGAAATCTTTAAGAAGAGGCATATATACAGAAACAAAAAAGGAGAGGAAGTGTGGGTCGAAGACCGCGCTAGAGAGCTATATGTAAGTTATTAAATTCAATCTTTTAAAGTTATTAAATCTGTCAATATTTTGTCAATCTAATTCTTGTTATTAAATTTTATTTCAGGAAAAGGCTACGGCAGTCTATGAAGAAAGGATGTCGACTCAGGCATCCGAGTGTGGTAGCAGTGCCCCAGCTCAATTGACACTAGAAGAGGAAACCGCAATATGGTTGGAGGTGAATGGCGGAGTAAAGAAGGGAAGTGCTTACGGCCTTGGATCGCAGTATGCCTCAGAACGTCTAAATCCAGGTTTGTTTGGCACTTACACTCCTCCTGCTAGTTCAATTAATCCCTCGGTGGAAGCCGCTTTGCGCAATGAAATCGAAGAGCTTAAGAAAAAGAGTGAAGAAGACCGTTTGCGCAATGAAGAAAATATGAGAAACATGCGGGAAATGATGGAGAACATTATGTGTGGTGGTGCGGACAAGGGAAAGAAGGGCAAGGGCAAGAGCAAGACCAAGAGCAAGAGCAAGAGCAAAAGCCGGGGGAAAGGCAAGAGCAAGCGTCAATACAGCTCTGAGTCGGGTTCGGGGTCGGGGTCGGGTTCTGAGTCAACGGAGTAGTGATAATGGATTGTTGATGTATTAGACTTGTTTTAGACATGTTTTTGATCACTATTCGGATTGGATATGTTATGTAAAATGTTAAACTTTCTATTTAAAGGCAATAAGCCTTGTTTAGACTATTATTAAGGCTTGAGAAGCCTAATCTTCTTCTGGGTGCTGTTTTTTCTGCTTTTTACAGGTGGTGTAGCTCTAATTGCAGGTTTTTTATTGCAGGTATTACACTGCCTACCGACCGCAGCGGTCCGAAATCGGTCCGAAAATTGCCAATTATTTAGCCCAGAATACACTGCCTACCGACCGCAGCGGTCCGAACTCGGTCGCCTGGCCCACCGCTGCGGTCGGCCATTTTTCCCAGTTTTTTGAAATCTCCCACCGCGTCGGTGGGAGATTTCAACATTATTTTTTTCACGTATAAACTAGGCGACCGTTGGCCGGCCGTATATCGGTCCGACGTCCGACCGCGGCGGTCGAAAAGTTGTGAGCGACCACCAATTAGCCGACCGCCTTGTTAGGTCGGACAACGGTCGCCTGGCCGACCGTTGTCCCACCGTATCGGCGGTCGGAAAAGTCCTGATTTTTAGTAGTGGTAGCAGCAAAAGTATTACTTGAATATTAATGCCATAGATTAGATTAACTGAATTTGCCATATTTTACTCTTGTCCGACGTTTGACTTGGATAGCTTAGTCATCTATGTGCTGGTATAGCTGTTCTTTCCTTATATCACCTGGATGAGCTTTTGAGGTGAATCGTGAAGCATGTCAACAAATAATATGTTGTAACTGTAGGTTTCAGCTCCATAAATGTGTTAACTAGTAAGTTCTGGATGTCTCTTCCAAGGCTTCAGTGGGAAGGCAAATGAGTAGTGTCTATAAGTGCTCCACTTTACCTGTTTATGCATGTATTATAGCATTTCATAAGATTACTAATGGTTCCAAGTTCATAATAGAGGAATGGATAGAGAGGATTCCTGTTATTGACGCTGACTATTTTGGATTGAGGCAGAGTTTACTAATATATAAATTACAAATGGTGTTTATCATTGCTTCGATTTATGTGTTTAATAAGCTCTGATTTGTGGGTTTCTGCAAATTTAATTTTTCTTATATCATGTTTACTGGATTTTCGGTAGTTTGGGCTATATACTTATAGACTTAAACTTTCGCTTCAAGTACACAGTGGAAAGGAATCCCCTTCAAGACTTATGTGGACTTTGTATTACTTGGCTCAGGTTTGCTCACATATATATTATTCAAACCTTTTTTTCCTTTTTAATTCTTCTGTTAAAGAGATACTTTAGGATCAAGTTTTATTCCAAACCAAAGTATCTGTGTTTTGTCATATTACTACTGTTTAATTATGTAGAGAAAAGGGACAATATAATATGTTAAAGGGGAAGGATTGTGCAATCTGGACTGTTTTAGTAAAGGTATGCACAACATTTCTTCACTTTTGGACAATGTTTATGCATTTGCAGCGATCTTGCATTTTTAGGCTGCATTCTGTTTTTTTTTTTTTTTTTTTTTTTGAAGTGTTTCTTCGTTTCTGTGCAGAGTTCTTCATTTCTGCTCAATATTTGGAAAGAAGAAAACTGGTTGGGTTCGATCCTATGGTAGATCTGTGAGGATAAGTCCTCTGATCTCATAAAAAGTACATTTTGATTGTTTCAAATTATTTTCTGAAGTTACCATGGTATATTACATAGTATATTTTAGGTCAATGTAGGATTGTGTAGGAGTAAATTTGACACATCCTCTCGTTTGAATAGAGGAGTTAGATACAATATTTTTAGAATTCTCTTCATGTCTCATAAATTTAATAGGATTGTGTAGGAGTAAATTTGACACATCCTCTCGTTTGAATAGAGGAGTTAGATACAATATTTTTAGAATTCTCTGCATGTCTCATAAATTTGATGATAATCGGTTATTGGTTAAAATGTCTTACTCGCCAAGCCCATTATGTTATGGGAACTTTCTTTATGTGTAAATAGCATCATCACATCACCTGGTATTCTTGGTTTCTTTCAATAATGGATATATCAAGTGAACATATCTATTTCCCTTCATGGACATGACTGATTGAAATTTGGATGTATTTTTCTTGTATTTTCTGTATGTATTTTTCACACAGGCACCAAGAAGGTGGTGCTGACAAAAAAAAAAACATACAACTAATTGAAGGTATCTCATTTCCTTGCATATATATAGCAATTAATTTATCTTAGAAGATTAATTATTGAGTGTTAGAATGAAATGATCCAACTGGAACAATGATAGTCTTGAGAATTAGTATTTACTGAAGTTAATTAATATATAGTCCACTCCTACTAGTTTGGGTTAGGCATACTTATTCTAGTTATAACAGAGATCCTTTCTTAGAATGTTACTTGCTAATTAAATATCCAAGGGGAAAATCTTCAACTTTCCTCTGAGTTTGCACTCGCATAGTATTTGTTTCTATTTGATTACTTATTTGATTGCGCTGTTGTGCAGGAAAAATTCTGGTGATAAAATTGGATGGGCAAAAGTCAACATGATTTATTGAAAGTTAATGATGAAGACTTTTAGATATATATATTTGGTTTTGTAAAGTTTGTTGGTTGTTCATACTCGGAAAGTAATTAGAATTATTAGTTTATGTAGTACACAGAATATTTGTTTTTGAAGATCATTACAAATATATACATTTGAATGTTCTGTTTAATCTATTAGTTAATTTAGTGCTTTAGATCTTCATATTGAGAAATAATTTCAATTTACATGGTAATAATGTATTTATTTATGATATATATGATTAAAGGATATGTGGAGAAAAATAAATTGTATAAAATAGCAGAAAAAAAAATTCAAACCTAGACAATATTGTTACACTTCAAAAGCGTTGCCATAAGAATTGACAAATTTGTGTCCAAAAAGTAGAAAAAGCCACACTTTTCAACAGTGGCTTAAAAACTAACAAAGACCACACTTATAACATGTGGTTGTAGCCATAGGCAACACTTTTTGTAAACTGTGGCCTTTGCCTTGTGAAAAGCGTTGCCATAGAGCAAAGGTAACGCCTTTTTTGGCCACCCCCTCAAAAGCGTTGCTTTAGAGCGAAAAGTGTGGCTTTTGATCAAATGCCACACTTTCTAATACTTTATGCAACACTTTTCGACAGTGGTAAAAGGCCTAATTTGTTGTAGTGAATACAAAAACCTTCACAAAATTGTACGTTTCATAAAAAAATTATCACACTTAATCTGAAAAATTAACTGTGTACTTATTTTTAATAACTATTCTTAGAGACAATAAAAGCCTTGGTGGGTTTCCTAACTGAAGTGAAGACTAATTTCAGCATGTAATTGCAAAGAAAAACCTAATAATACAAGAAAATTTAGATATCCTTTTCATTTCCTTTCTTCCCATAATAACAAAGAATTGTTCATCGATAATTGTCTACAAAACTTGTATGCCACAGGCCACATCCGTAATCTGTTATTATAACTTTTGATGCAATTGACAATAAATTAAAAAATAAGCAAATAAGATTAAAGAATGAAGAAAGAATATAGGATGCAAAATTTATTAATGGGAGAAGTCCAGCGACAAGAAAAAAGAAAGAAAGAGACGAGCCGACGTGTTACTCCAACCTTGATGTTAGGTTATTAAGACATTACTTCCTTGTTTAATATTTTTATTTATTAAAAATATGATTCCTAATAGATCTTAATTAGTTTGACTCTGATTAACTCAACTACATTAGATGTAAATACCGGGTAAGTTTTTACCCCGATCAATAAATAAATGATACATATCTATTTTGTTTAACTACAACTACGACTATTTAACTATAGTTAATACTATGTTACTTAAGTAATGATATAAAATAATTAATTATGTAACTGTAGCTTGCTATATATTGGTAATCTTCCTAAGATTAACGTCAAAATTAACAGCTTTTTCTATTAAAAGCTTTTCCTCGCATTTGTACTTAACTTCTTCTTCTTCTTTTTGACATAGATTTCTTTTCTAAAGTACCTTTTTTTTCTTTAACTTCTATCGTAACTCAGCAATATTAAAAATTTAACCATTAACAAAAGGAAATACATTAGATTAACAGATTCATACAACAAGTTGTCCCCCACAATACACTAGTAGGTGAGTTTTTCAAAGAATCTATGCCAATTACTTCCTAACCTCGTAGTTGTTTTAGAACAACACTTTTGATTTGCAATGGAGAAACAAAAGAAGAACATAAGATGCAGTTATTTTGAGTTAATGACTCTATAATTATTTTAAAAAACTTTTATCTAATAATGAGATTCCTAATATACTGTAATTTATTTTCTATGGTTAATTTAATTAACTTGAGTATAAACATCGGGTGTTTGCTCACTTATGTAAGTCGCCTTCAGATCACAGTTTTCTATATTCATTTGTTTGCTCACACCTAAAGACCATAAGTCGTCATGCTATTATTTTTCTTGTTACGTTGATCATTTTCCTATGCTGCAATTACATGTGAGGGCGCAAAAGACGAGATAACGTTGTGAAGATATCGATATTATGGAATTTTATAGCTTTAGCATGAACATATGAGATATCAATTTAATGGAGATCTGTTCTTCACCATTATTTTTCTCTAATGAATACACCTACCGATTTGCACAATTATATTAGAGTAATACTACTCAGCTTGAGGCCATGTGCATTTTTTCACATGATAAATACGAATTCCCATTTGCTCAAACAGATAAGCGACTTATACAGGTTAAATTCTTCGACATTCAAAGTTATTAAGATTTCGTGTGTTTGAAACTAAGCTGCTGATCATAAATAATTAAGGACTTTTGATATATATTTACACCGTCATTATAAAAATTTTACATGATTAATTTTGTTTAACTGGTTCTGTAAATATTCTTTATAGGCAACTAGTTAAGCATAGAATTTTAACTAAATTATGAAACGGCACGGCGACAAACGAACCTGGGAAAAGTTTAGCTTTCTAAACATTTTGCACAGGCTTGCATTTGCTTTTTTTCAATAGAGAAGCCAGCGTAAGTTCCTTGGTAAACTTACATAAGCAAGTAGAAACAAAACAAATAAAATTAAATTCTTTCGAGGCGCCTAGCTATCAATGTTTAAAAATGTGTATTACCCAATACTCCTAATAAATTGATTTAATTAAAAAAAATATTTGTTCTAATTGATCACTCGTTTGCTATAAATAGATGGAGAAGAATAGGACTCTCCTTACCCAAAAAAGAAAACAGAATAACTCACAAGAAAGCATAATGGCTGTTCACAAAGTTAGTCTCCTACTTATTCTTGGTAAGATATTTTCCTCTTCCTCTTTTTTTTTTTTTGTATTTTTTTCCTCTCCTTTCTGGTTCTATAAACTTTGATCCTGTCTGTTGAATTGACATACTTTCCCTTTAATATGGCTATATTTATATTTGTTTTAGGAATTTTTCTACTTGTAAGCACGGTAAATCATGCAGATGCCAAGATTTGTACCAAAGAATGTGATAAGAGAATTGTGTATGGGATATGCCCACGTGCTTATGCATACATGGTCGCTCCCACATGCACTAACTGTTGTGCAGGAATGAAAGGTTGCAACTATTTCAGCTTTGATGGTTCTTTTATTTGTGAAGGCGAGAGTAAATTTGTTATGAAAACGGAGAAGAATAGGCGCAAACGTTGCACTATGGATTGTGACTCTAGAATTTCTTACATGACTTGTCCATCTTTGGGTTTGGCCAAAGTTCATGAAATTTGTGTCAACTGTTGCACAGCAGGAGAGGGTTGCAAACTCTATGATCATAACGGAGTTCATATTTGTACTGGCTACCGGAAAAATCATGAATAATCCTCGTAAGGAAGTTGCCGCTTTCTTCTCTATAATCTGTAAATCAAACGTTGCACTATGGTCTTATGCATGAAAGAAAACCATGACGATGTGTACTGTCATGTAATCTATTATATGCTGCATTGGAGCTTCCACAGCTAGCGCTAGAGTTTAATGAATTACGGAACACGTTACTTGTTTGCTTTACTTCCAAACTCTAAAGCTTGATGACTGGAGCACTAGTTAGTTTATTTAATTAAAGAAAAAGTCAAAAAGTGTTAATTTGGTAAAAGACTAATAGTACGGTGTACATCATTTAAAAAAAAACAGATATACATTACTAATATCCACCAACAATGTTAAGCTAGGATATTTTTATGCTATCAACTCAATTTTACATACTGTAGTAGTTAACTTGCGTTAATTTTAGATTTCAGATTCCATTTTTATGGAGGTAATTTGTCTCTAATAAGTCCAATTAATCAACATTATTATGGTAACCTAATATTACAAAAAAATTATGACATTGTCGGTGCTTTGATGAATAAAAGAAGAATCGGTAGAAATTCTCATGTGAAGTAAATCTTATAGTATTAATTAGTTGAACTCTTAAAACAATCTTGTAATATAAAATAAGTCGGACGAGGTTTTTATTTGGATTTTTTTTTTTTTTAGAGATAAATATTTATACTGACTATATAAAAAAAATTCTCTAGCTCATTAAGTATATTATTTTTCCTATCAAGTCTACTTAGAGTCTGTTTCACCAAACTGTCAAAATCAGCTTGAAAACTGTTTTTGACAAAAGTGCTTTAGGAGGGTAGCAGTTTGTGTTTGGCCAAATCATGTGAGAGTGATTTTGTTATTATTTTTTATTAAAAAAATCTAAAACTTATTTTTAAATGTCTAATTACGGAAAAGGATATCCATGCAAGTTATTTCCTATTCTTTTTATATTTCTATTCTTGTCTAAAAAATTAAAAACACTTATTCTGAAAAGGCTACTTCTTCAGCTTCTGCTTAAAAGCTAAAAAGAACAGCTTTTGCTTTTGTTTGAAAGTACTTATTTTTAATCAAAAGCTTGGCGAAACACCTTTATTATCTAAAATAAGCACTTTTGGCTTCTCAGAAGTTTGGCCAAATATGCTCTTATACACTTAATCTTGATATAGGTATTATTAGAACAGTATGTTGTTCATTGTCTTGATTTATCAAAAGGTGAGGTTTAGAATATTTGGGTCAAATAATTCTTGATAATTTGGATAATGACAATATACATTTGCAAAGTAATAATTAGTTGAGAGAGTCCACTGTCACGACCCAAATCACATGGCCATGATGGGCACCCAACACTAATTTGGTTTGGCGAACCCAACACCAACTCATTAATACCTCCCAAATCATAATAGGGAGTTCACAGAAAGAATACAGAAGTTGTAAGCTTAGACATGTTTATATTCTCTACTGAAATCATGAACATCTAAGAAGGTCAAAAGACTACTTATACAATCTTCAATTAGTTGAGAGATATAGAAATAAAGGTATAATAAAAAAAAAGGTGGTTTTGTAAAATTACTAACTAGCTCACAGTTGCAATCTTCATGAATCTACTATCCAATCTTGAGATTCGTACAACCCAACAATAAAAGCTGTCCAAAGAAGTTTAACAACAAAACAACAACAAAAAAAACCAGTAGAGTGAGTCCTAAATACTCTGTAGGTGGGGAAGATAGCCTCCACAATAAATAGGAAACCAATCATAGGGAATATATCTGATATACTGTGAAGAAGTAATTTTAAAAAAATAAAACAACTTCTTTAGATGATTATATCAAATTAATATATTATAACATGGTATTACAGTTCAAAATTCGTTTACTATGGACCAACTCCAAAAATTAGATAGTGGACAACTCCGAGACTATCAAATGAAACAACTCCAAAATATAATAATGGACCAACTTCGAGATAGAATGGTAGACCAACTCTGAAATACAATAGTGAATCAACTCCGAGATTATCAACAGGGGCATGAAACATATGCCCAAACCATAACCCGATATGTGATACCACACACGCCCGTACATATCAGAAATTAGTATCAAATTTTGGCATGTGGTACAATACACGTCCGTACATATCATATTTAATATCTGGTCCCGTCACGTGATATAACACATGTCCGTTCATATTCTAAAGCATTTTCAAAATAGTGTTCAAAATATAATATTTAAAAATAAAGAACATATAATCCTTTGAATAGTTTAAAGAAAGAACATCACGAATTCAAAGTATATACAAGCACCATCAAGAATAGATATATTGATTATACTTAGGACAATGTACATACAACAAACATATGTACAAGATCCCATGTAAGAGAATTCTACCAAATAAATGGATAGAACCACTACCTCATAAGATAATACACCAAAATTACTCCGCAATGGACGTGTCTCACCAAATCTCCACTTTACAGCTCAATTCTAGCCAAAATTACAAATATAATAATTTATTCTAACTATAGAATCAATTTTCAAAGTTCAGTATAAAAATAGGGTAGAAATTACCAAAATACCCTCCAAGCCCACATGGTCGAAAATCCGGACCCCACACCAAAATTGAATCACCCAATAATTCTCAAAGTTTGAATTTATGATAAATTTATAAATCAGACTTCAATTGATAAGTCAATTTTCCAATGTAGACAACTTAGGCTTTATGCCAAAAATCAACTTTCAACCACTATCTTAAATCAACTTACCCTTCATCATAAATCCCAAATATGCAACACTTTTTAATTTGGAGTCTAATAGATATTCAAATTCTCCAAAGTTCATGTTTATGCTTCAACCTAAATTCTAAAGATGTATACTCATTCCGTCTCAGTTTAAGTGTCTATCTTTACTTTTTAGTCCGTCCCAAAAAGTGTTCCTCTTTTCCATATTTGATAACTCGTTAATCCAAGATATATTGGATCACAAGATTACCCACATTGCACACACACCTTTAATTTTAAACCGATTTAAAAGTCTTTCTTAATTATTTCTTAAACTGCGTACCCAGTCAAACGCAGACACTTAAAATAGGAAAGAGGGAGTAGTAAATTCATGGATTTTAGCATGAATTCAAGCATAGAGTAGTGTTAGTAATCAATAATAGGTGTTAAAAATCAGTAACATGTGTTAGAAATCTTACCTCAGAAGTAGAAAGAAATTCCATCTTCAAGATGGTGTTTTTTCGTGCTCCAAGTCTTAAGAAATAAGTGAAAATGAACCAAAACCGTCACTTTTAAGCCTTACAAGAAACGAGACCTTTTGTGGCGACTATCTATGCTTTTTATGGTGACCCAGTCACCACTAATAGTCTGGATTATGACAGCAAAAATCTGCAACAACTAAAAAGGCCTCGCGGTCTGAAACCCCTCAAACGACCGCAAAATTCAGGGTAATCAGTTTCTATAAGTCCCAAATAACAAGAAGTGAAAATTTTCAAAACACCAATCGGATCGCCAATGCACAAAACAAGGGGTCAAAACGATACTATGTCTTGAAATCATTCATAAAGTGACTTCTTTTTCTGAAGCAGACCAAAAGGTGTTGGAATGCCACCAAATTTTACGCATAAGTCATATGTATCATGATGATTCTAAAGAAGCTCTTGATTTCCAAAAGGGAGCTCAAATCCTAAATATGAACGTTCATGGCGTTACATCCACGTCTCGGTATAGAGATTGATGACACCCCTTCATAAAATTTTATAACTTTTCATGTATATTTGGCGAGTAGAATTTGCAGTTAATTCCTCAAAAAGTCACTACTTTATCTGCCTGAACTCGTGTAAACCAAAAGTGAATTATGTAATAAATATGAAGCAAGACCTACTCCTCCCATCCCAAGAATAATTGAAGAGAGTTATCTCCGAGTTCATGCAAATTATCCAAAATAGTTATTATTTTTTGTTTTAGAAAATAAAATTACTCAATTTTATCAAAGTATCTTTGAAAAACACTTTACAAGTCTTGCGACAACGGTCACAGGAAAAAACATTCGTGTTATTTAATTTGTTTCTTTTTTATAATAGGTGAATCCAACACCTATTATATATTTTTTAATTAAAAGGAAACCCGCTAAATGATAGAATGATCGATACTACGTACGTACACTAACCAATAATGCACACTGGAATCTTCGTAAGAAAGGTTTCTCCATCATCTTTCTTTGCAAACATTTTATGTCTGAAAATGGTTTGTAATATTTTTACTTAAAGCCTGAAATGCATTAAAAATTCGTCAATGATCAAAAGGCATTATTTTTTATGATTGAATGGTTCGTAAATCTTAATGTGCATAGCTCATTAATATTATATTTTCAGATTTGACGTATCTTTTTGTGAAATTTAGTCATCTACTTGGTAGGAGATTGATTTGCAAAATCATGAATGAAAAAGGTCAAAATTTTGATGGGTCGGGTCATCTCTCTTTTTATTTTATTTTTCTGGGTAGGTAGTATGATCATTTAATTTTGTATTTATTTTAAAAATACTAGTATAGTACCCGCGCGATGCGCGGTTATTTCATTTGATGCTCAGAGGCGAATTGAAAGTTAAACAATGGAAATTCTAAAGATTCTCCGAGCGAAAATAGAGATACCTCCTATGTTAACCATAATATGTGGAAGTATCGACATAATTTCATAAAATCATTCGCTCTGAATGCTACATAAAGAACATAAGCCATATGACGGAAGGGGAAATTGTCAATAGAAATTAGTTGTAGGAAATTTTGTGTGAGTAGAAAATATAAATTATCATATGAGTTTGATATTTACTGTGGTTCCTTATTTTTTTTTCTTCTTTTGGTTGAACTCACCCTAAAAGGAGAGAAGTACTTGGAAGGACGAAAAAGCAATATTATTGAAGGCAAAAAAATTTCCGATCATGACTATTATTCAAAAATAATTTGATAATCACATTTGGTTGCACATATTTAAGGACGTCAGAAACTATTGTGATATATTTTTTTTAGAGTTGAGTTACATATATAATCGAATCCATAACAATAGAATCAATTAATCCCAAATCAAATTTTAATTTATATTATAATTTTTTAAGTAAACTTGAATCCAAAGCTTTGATTTCATACAAAAAGTGCCCGATGTCCATCCCTACTCTTTAATTTATACTATGAGAATGAGCTAGCTGTCCATTTTTGTTTAGGCTCTTGATCAATATGGGATGATATCGTAGCTCTTACCGTTTCTTTATACTAATACTTTCATTACTTGGATTTTGGGGGCATTCCTTCAACAACTCTTATTACACCAAGCAAATAAATAATAAAAAAGGAATAATATACAAAAAAAAAAATGAAAAGATAGCTGTTAGTAAAATTTGAGTTTAACTTGTATACAAATCAAATTAAAATGACCTTGGTCCCTAATTTGATAACCTAAAATCCCCAAAAAAAAAAAACCATTTAAAGCACCTTCATAATAATAATTTTTTTTTTATAAATATTTGTGCATATAAATTAAATATGTGAGATTTACCTTGCTCTAAACCAAACTTCTTCCGTGTAGTATGTTTGTTTAAAACTATCATCAAGCGACTTGATTTTTTCTTCAAACCAAGTCTTGCTTATTTGAGTTTCGTAGCAATCGAATTGTGCTATCGTAGCTGCATAATTTCCAGTCGGCCATTTTCACAACTCAAGATCAATTGATAAGAGATAAAACAAAGCGAATTAATTTGTTTGAATGTAGACAAATGACTGCTTAAATTATCCTGTTGTTTAACTGCTGTTGTATTAAAAATACAGTACAACATGACACATATACCATATGCATTGGTTTGAGGCTCATTGCACTTATTGAGTCATTTGTCCATGCGCAAGAAGAAAATGATGCGTCGTGCCAACATCCGCTGTATGTGGATCAGATACATTTCTTTAGAATATATGGCAAGAAAATAATTACATATTAAGTATTAGGTTATAGAAGAAGTTCATAAGTACTACCACTCTCCAAAAATTCAAACAGATGCAGTTTTAGGACATAAGAACGGGTTACAAAGTAAGAACAACATTTTATGTTTAACTTATAGAAGTTACTCATATGTTCAACCTCACCTACTAAAAAAGAAAATTTATTTAAAATTGTTTCACTATGTTGCTGCTTTTCTCATACCAAAAAGAAGTGTTGCAACCACATCTATACAATATTGTAATAATACGAATTCCACACTTCAAATGTTGTTGATTATTACAATTTCATGCCGTGATACTGATTTCGTCTTTAATGCTTCATTTAATTTATTTATTTTTTTAAAAAGGGAACTATTTCCACCATCTTATCGGTCTTTAACTTATATTACTGTTCACATTCATTCCATATTCTTCTAAACTTGGAAAAAAGACAGTAGCAATGTTAAAACTGACTGCTTTCAAAGCCAACCAATATTGTGACCAGAAGCGAAATTCGCTGCAAGATTTTACACTCCCTATAGGAACTTTTAAGGCAAAAGCAAAATACAATTTTACCATATTTGATGCAATGTGAAAATGCTAAGTTTCATCTTTCCCTTCATACCTTTCGTTAATTTATTCAACCAAACCATACAATATTCATGTATGAGGCAGTAGCAATAAACTTAATATGCCAAAATTACTTAATTTGGCGTTCTTTGTTCTGTGGAATATTACATATCATAGAACTTTATATGAGGCAGTAACCATATGTTGGTTTATCAGACTAATTCTTATCTATCACTTCTATATCAAATTTACATATTAGCGCTATGTTGATTGGAAAAGAAGTGTTTCAAAAACTGTTTCTAATGTCTATAATGTAAACATACAGAATAATAAGTTTCATAGAGTATATTTACTAAAATATGTCTTAAACCATTGCTTCATTAATTTACTATTATGCCAAAACAATGAAGGGTATTGAAACTGCCTCTTCAAGATATTAAAATACATTTATGTTTCACGTCTTAAAGTTTCTGTCTAATTTATTAAAAATTGTTGCCTCATTCTTCTTACCACCACATACATATTGAGAAGTTGTTGACGAAGGAAAGTATTGTCTTGTAGAAGTTGTACACAAATTTGTTCAACATATGCATTTAGTCAGTAAACTATTGCCAAATACATGACCTGCAAATAAGTAGTAATACAGTACATAATATTTTTATTCAATATAAAACTATATATAAATGTTCTTTTGTTGACAAACACACCAACGAACAAAAGACATCATAGTTATCTTTTTCTTACCATTTGTGGTATGAGTCATTTCTGGGTAATGTCGAGATAGCACATCTTTCAAACTTTGACTTGTATTAAAAAAAAGTCCTTTCTTTGTGTACACATCCTCATTATAATTGCTAGTGAAAAAATTGTCTTCATCTAGCATCCTGCAATTTTGCAAATATCAACTTACTATTATTAATTAATTCTTTAAAGTACTAAACGGTTAGAAAGTCATATATTTAACTTCTGTACTTGTTAGATCGAGAGTCTATTCAAATATATAATGGAATGAAGAGAGAGTAATTTACATTTCAATAGTTTGCGAGTTAGTTAAATCTTAGATATATATTGTACATGGATGAACTAAATAACTTTATAATTAAATCTATACCAACCTTGATGCCATGAGAAGGAATATGTTAAAGGCAGTCCCCGAGTTGGCAAAACCCTTGATCCTTTTCTCAACTAACACTTCCAATTCTTCTCCATTATTACCATATACTTCACGAAGTGTTTCAATGGCTTCTTTGTCATCTGTCAAATCTTCCCATTTGGGGGATAGCAACCTCCTTCCTCTATCCTTATAAACTGCAACCGCAGACATAATAAATTAACCATTTTGGTTAATCGAAATTAAGATCCTTAAAACACGGATGGAAATTGTTACCTACAACCACATTTATGACAGTTCCGTCGGAAATACACATGTTTCAATAAGATAGCAAATGTTTTGACGGAATAGAAGTATTTATCAGAAAAAGGAAATGAGTTAAAGATCAATATGTGAAGACATATACTTGTATGAGAAGAGTTTTGGACTTAATACGAAGAGGGAAGGAGTGTCAGTAAACACACAATGGGAAAGACGATATACTCGCTTTTAAATATGATCTAACCACGTCAGTTTATCATTCAATTCCAATAACAGCATTTTTAGGAGAAACTGCTCCAGTTACTTCTAACATGGGTGAACATGTATGAGAACGTGTGTTTGAAAGTGTAGTTAATTAAAGCAGGTGTAATGCTTTCAACATAAAATCTGTATGGCCAAATTCACGCTTATGCTTTCAACATAAAATCAGTAGGCTAAATTTCAAACTTATTAAATATTTAAATTCAACGTGGGTAAAAAGGTAGTGCTATCTAATTTTAGGACTCTAAGGTGGATTACTCATGTGGCATATCATGTTTGGAAACCTGGATGTTGCAAATATTTGGGAACAACCATACGATCTGTTAAGCTACTGCATTTAGGAGAAATTTTCGGAGTTACTCCTATGTAGAAGTTGTAACTTCTTTTAGATAAGATTAATTCAAAAACAAACGTTTGTAATTTTTACAATTTTAAACTTTTTATTTTTGACTTTTTATTTTCTAATTTGTTGTAGTTAAATATGGATATTAGTTACTAACTAAATCACCTAATTTAACCACTTTATCATAAAAACTAACACATAGCTTTTTCTTGACATGCCATTTGTCTATTTTTTATAGACTACTACATACCTTTTAATATATATATATATATAAATAGATAGGTGTTGGATGGACAAATTAACATGTTGATTGATTTTTAAAGACATTTTGATAAACTTTGGTGATTTTATTGTCCCCCAACCAAAGGAAAGTTACTTCTTGAGATAATTTGCTTAAGATTAGTGACCTTTTGAAGAATTGACTCGTAGATTTTATATCTGACACATAAAATAAGTTAACTAGTTAAGCGTAACTTTGAACGATATTTATTTGGTCAGTAGATTAAATTGTTTATAATTTCATTGATTGATGTTTATGATCTTAAAGTAGGAAGTTAAATAGGATTTGATGGAAGAATTAGAAATTAAGCAATTACGAGTTTCTAGTAGATTAATTTATAATTTAGTACGGTAAAGCTAATTCGGAAAATTTCATAATTGCAAGTCCCATTAATTAATTCTTTAAGAAGAAATAGAATCAAGTGAAACAAAAGGAACTAGAAATGAAAGGTAAAGATGAGAAGGAAGTAAAAGGAAAAGTAAATTCATGAAAAATGACATTCCTAGAGATATTTTTAATTTTTGCTTTTCAATTACTATAATAGATTGAAGAACTCAAATCAGTAGATGTTAAGAGAACGCAATTCACTAAGATTTCAAACAACACACTACAAATATTGCAATACTACTTACATACAAATTAAATACAAAAACCAACACAAAGCCACCACTGCTAGCATATCTGGTTCTAATTGATCTTAACTGGATTGTCTGATGCACTCTCACCACGTTCCTCCAATAGTTCTTTTGGAAACCTACCATCAAGAATATGAACTTTTGTTTTCACTCCTTGATTGTTACTTTCAAGTAATTAAATGACAAAACCATCTCCCCATTTTATACCAGTAGGCAGTATCAATCACAACTTGTTTTCACCCGCCGTAAAGCCTCTTTCTTTCACCATTATTCAACTTCATTTCCTTTCCTTTCCACTCTTGTGGTAGTTGTTTACGTATTGGAAGTAGCAGAATCTGTCCATAATAAAAGATATTAGAGATAACTGATAACATATTTTAAATAAAAATATTATAGTTTGATAAGTAGCAAGTATAGTACAATCTCATCTTTTTCAACATAGGATTTGGATTTAACTGCGTAGAAGAAGGCTTAAAGTATCAACTAGAGGAGTACTTTCAACCCAGTAAGCCATTGACACTAATCTAGTGATTTTTTCACCTTCGGTTGAATTTATTAGTGTGATGTTACAGGCCTTTCACTAGGCGTATAAGAGTTGGTAAAATAATTATCAGTGGAAGCTGTGCATTTAAATCACCACTCTCATTAAAATGGTGACACGACCCGGAATCCGGCTAGGCCGTGAGGGCACCCGACATCTTCTCCTAGACCTATCGGACGAACCCTTACCAATTAAATTAGGAAAATAAATATAATCCAATTCATAAATAAAAACAAGACTTAGAAAAAAGCACAGACATACTGATAGCTCTAAGCTGTATAAAAGAAATTACAGCTGACTACCCAACATACTAGGTTTAGGGCTATCCAGACTAGACATCTAAGAGTACAAAAGAAGACAGATACCTCCTGAAGGGAGCAAAATGCAACTGAAATAATAACCAATATACTGGTGGCCATCCGGAATAAAAGCTGGCTCACCCTGACAGCTGAAGTCGTCTTCGCTCCTACACAACGTGGCGAACTCAATCCTGGAGCGAACCTGCCGAAACGAAATAGATAGACAAGAAACAAACAACAATCAAGGGTGAGTCAAAAGAACTCAATAAGTGGGGCAGACTAGCCACCTCAAAGAATAAGATAGCTAGCCAGGGAGAAGAAACAGATAAACAAAATTTCTCTTATTTAAATTATAAAAACGCAGAGCCAGATAATAACTAGAAACACGTATGGGATGAAAAACTCATTAACAACCAGGAACATAAGATAACCAAAACATATAGGTATCCCGAACACATCAACAATCAGAAATATATCCTGTTGCGGTGTGCAACCCGATCCATATATTCATCCTGTTGCGGCGTGCAACCCGATCCATAGATTCATACCATTGCGGCGTGCAACCCGATCCATATATTTATACCGTTGCGGCGTGCAATCCGATTCCCGCAACCCGGGATACGAGTCAGAACTATATAGGCAAACTGAGATACGGTATACATATCGTATATATAAAACACAACACGATAGTCACACAATAGTCAGCACGCGGTGCAATGAAATGCGATGAATGCAGTATGATGCAATGGTGTCACATGTGCCAAATAGATGGAGCGGAATCCTCCTGCTCCGGGGGCGGAATCCTTCTACCCTCAATATGATGCAATGGAGCGGAATCCTCCTACTTCGAGGGCGGAATCCTCCTGCTCCGAGGGCGGAATCCTCCTACCCTCAATATGATGCAATGGAGCGGAATCCTCCTGCTCCGAGGGCGGAATCCTCCTACCCTCAATATGATGCAATGGAGCGGAATCCTCCTGCTCCGAGGGCGACATCCTCCTACCCTCAATATGATGCAATGGAGCGGAATCCTCCTGCTCCGAGGGCAGAATCCTCCTACCCTCAATATGATGCAATAGAGCGGAATCCTCCTGCTCCGAGGGCGGAATCCTCCTACCCTCAATATGATGCAATGGAGCGGAATCTTCCTGCTCCGAGGGCGGAATCCTCCTACCCTCAATATGATGCAATGGAGCGGAATCCTCCTGCTCCGAGGGCAGAATCCTCCTACCCTCAATATGATGCAATGTGCATACAAATGCAACATGATGTAATAATAACCCATCACCAGCGCGGGACTCTCATCGACAGCTGGAAAGTATATACCAACTCACAGCCAAAGTACTATACTCAGATTCTCAATGCAATACCAATAACAGGACATAACATATAATATAAAATATAAGTTCAAATTTAAGACGTAATGAGTACGCCTATCGGCAGCTACACACGTAAGGAACACGTGGTAGAAAATCCACGAGGCCAGGTGCCTCCAAAGAAATGGATATAAACACTTACCTTGTTACAAAGTTAGTACAGCGACTCAATAACCGCTTTGTCCTTTGGATTCATTGCCAAACGATCCTACTGTGTTCAATAACCAGAAAAATATATCAAATTAGGCTAAAGGCTTCATTCCTCACATCTTAGGGCAATCCAGGTAGGAACCTTATACCCTATTCGCATACGCAATACGCATGCCAGGCCTATGTACAGGGTTTATGGTCACATAACCAAACCCCAAATAAATTACATATAAATTATATGTTGCTCATAACTCACTGAGTACGAATATATAATCAATTTCGTTATCGGGGTCCATTTGATCCTTTAAACTATTAATTGAACTTATTAAAACGATGTCTAATATTCCAAGTTTTACCGTTAAAACATATTCAAACACACGTAATAAACTCAAATAATATAGTAGGAGCATTACCTGAATGTTCTGGGGTGAAAATACTATTTTTCTCCGTCCTCTTTTCTCATTTTCTAGCATTTTTTTTTCGTATTTTCTTGTTTCTTGCCTCTCTGTTCTCGTTATTCTGCTTTTCCATGGTTTCGACTCTATCTGGTCCTTAGCATATATGCTAAGGACCCCCACCGCCACTTTCATTTCTTTTTTTTTGTTTTCTTTTATTATATATTTTTTTCTTAACGAAAATTAAAATAGTACCCTACAATTTTCGAAACAATTCCAGCTTTTGCATACAAGTTATACAAAATATATGTAACATACTCGCGAAGGCGGATCTCAAACCAGACTCCCGAAACTCAAGATACGAATTTAAATGAAAAGAAGTCAAATTATTTAACTTTCGGCATTTTAGCGGAAACTTGCCGAACAACATCGAAATTCACTTTCGAAAGTTTATAATGGTCATAAATAATCATACGAACCCAACGGCGCTTTTGGATTTCGAATCGGAGCTCATTCGGCAAAACCGAGCTCGAAAATCTCTTTTTTAATATGTATCGCCAATAAAAACTGAAACCTTCCTCCGATGCCTACCAAACGAGGCCTGATTTAGCTCAAATTTTACATATAAGTCCCAATGGATATTATGAACATTTTAAAATTATTGGCACGCCAATCGGAGTCCTAACTTCCGAAACGACTGATCGAGGTCGTTTCATTCTCCTCCACTTATACTCTCGTTCGTCCTCGAACGAGCCTAAATCTAAAGCAAGATTCACGCTGATAACTGTAATCACCTAATTTTGGCACCAAATTCAAGATAAGTGCTAAATTTACGTGCTAATTTAGCTAAGAATTTTGCCTATTTTCTTAGATCTTTGTCGATTTGTTTGGCCATTTTAATTATTTAATTAAACGAAAAATTACCAAATTTTGTCTCAAAAGACATTTGATGTGATTAATTATGTGTATAATAATTTTATGTGTTTTAGTAGTTAATTAGAATTTAGTTTTTAAAGTCATTTGTATGGTTTAAATTTGGAAAAACTGGCCATTGGGCTATTTGAAATCAGAAAAAAAAGGAAGCAAGTGTAGCCCATTTGTAATTTAACCCAACCCAATCCCCATTTTGACCCATTGGCCCAGAATGTACACCTTTTGGCTTAATCCCAATTGCCATTACACAAAATCAGAATCAAGGAACCCCACCCGTCAACACTCGCCGGATTCCTCTACTGCCGGCAGCGCTGAGCTCTGAACACCATTCCCCGGTCAGAAAAAATACATCAATCAACGACTCTTGAGCTCCTCTCTCCATCTCCGACATCATTTTTTACAAATTCCCTCTCAATTTCCATAGATCGAAGTTTCAAATGCGGTTTCACCCTAGCTCCGGCGACACTCCATTTCCGGTGAGCTTTTACATTTTCAGCTTTGTTTTCTCTCCCCATTCCGTTTCTGGAGCTCGATTACAAGGGAATCCTTTTTTTTTTCCGGTCAAAATGGGATACAGCTATGCTTGGTGTTGCTTTCCTCTATTTCTCTCGATTTTTTCATCCATTCTTTTCTTTTTCTAGTTGAAACGATCCCAATTGGAATCGTTTCAATTAGAACAAGAAAATATGGATTCAAATATTTATGGTATATCGGGATGATAGTGGTGATGAGTCGATTTTGGAGGCTGCTCCGATGAGGTATAAGCGTCGCCAAGGCTGCGAAGAGGCTGTTTGGGCAGCGACGAGGGTATAGGATGGAGATTAGGCTAGGGACTCAATGATTTGTTTTGTTTCTGATTGGATGATGGTGAGATGTTTGTGCGGACTCGAGGCGTGTGTGTGATGCTGCTAGCGAGGCTGTGATGGGAGGTGTAGTGGCGTTGACGCTGTTGTAATGGGCAATGTGGAGGCAGTTTTGCTATAGCTCGATTGAAACTGTGGGGGGCGAACATTGGTGGTGCTATGGCTCTAGCAAGGCTAAGGCGTCGGGGCTGTTTCAGTGATGGTGAGGCAGCGCTACTGTGATGAGTTTGGTTTGGGAGCTGTGGTGGTGAGTTGTGGGTTTGAAATGGCAGTGGTGGTTGATTGTGAGTAGGCCGTGGTGGTGTGGACGCTCGTTGGTATGGCAGTGAAACAAGCTTGGCTAGGCAATGGTGATCCGTTGCTAGCGTAACAGTAATGAGCGACGCAGTGGGCAAAGCAATGGTGTCGAGGTGATGTTGACTCGACGAGGCAGTGGTGGTGTTTGAGGATGCGACGAGGGTATGACAGCTGCGAGTTTTGATTGTTACGGGGTTGTTCATGGATGGCGATGTCGCATCAATGGTGTCACAAACTGGTTTGAAGCTGTGAAACAGCCGTGAACCGGGTAGCGGCTATCTTGTCGTGCTCGGCTAGAGCAGCGAGTTGATGCTAGGTGCAGCCGCTATGGTAGCAGTGATGCCATGGCAAGTTTGATTCATTAAGGGCTATTGTAGCGAGGCAGCTGGTGGCGTGGTGTCGTCGCCTTTGGTTAAAGCAAAGGGCAACATAGGTGCTGCGACATAGTGGCTGGATTTTGAGGCAATTTTGACAGCAATGATGATGGCGAGGCAGATGTAACGGGTTATTCTGTGGTGGTATTTGCTTTGTCTTTTCCCTTCCCTCATGTAGTTAGTGATTAGTCTTAGTAATCTAATAATAGTTTAGCCCTAGACTTGTGAAACAAGATGTGTATGTGTGTGAATTCATACAAAATGGCTATGTTATATCATGATCTTCACCGTTTTGATTGGAAAACACAGTTTAGCTATGTATTGACTATGTCTATGTCGTAAGTATTGCAAGTTATGATGGATCTGGTTGTGGGATTGTCAAGTCCATTGGTTCTTGTTTTAGTTTAACTAGTGTCTCATGTACACGGCTGAATCTGTTTGCATCTGCTAGTTGGTTTATGTTTAAAGATGTTCATTGTTGTTGCTGTTGTCTTATGCCCGTCTTGAGTATGTTATCTGCCTATCCATGTTGGTGTTAGTATTCAAGAGCTTGTCATATTGTTTCATATATACTGGAAAAGAGTGTGCTTAATTTAGTTTGTTGTTAGTCTTTAGGGTTGAACCTGGGATTGCTCTAGTAAGAAATTAGGATGTCAGATGTATGGTCTGTTTGTTAGAGCTTTGGTTCAGGTTTTGTTAATTTGTTCTTAGGTGGGTTAGTCCATTCAATTTAGTTTGGTCATGGTTATTGATTTGCTTAGATAGTTTAGATGACATAGGATGGATGATGTCAAATGGGGATGTCAAAATTGAGTCAAGGAAGTACAATCTTTGTTTTGTTCTGGTACTGCCCTGCAGGCAGAGAAATGATGGCCTGAATGCTAAGGCTTGGTACCTCACTGGTACACACCCCCTCTCCCTTTTCATTTGAGAGCTTTGGACTCTCTTTTAAAAAGGCAAAGAGACAGAACTAAAACAAGAAGGAGAGTGAGAGATAAAAGCTGAAACAAAAGGTGAGCAACAAAAGAAGAGAACAAAAAACAAAAAAAAACAGAAAGCAGGGAAACAAAGAACAGAAAGAACAGAGAGTGAAAAGAAGAACAGAGAGGGAGCAAATTGTGTTTGGTCAAGCTTAAGTAAATTGTGTTGTTGATGTCAGTTGATTAGTTGGCTGTTGTTGTTGCTGGCTTGTGGTCCTTGCATGGGCTTTGAAATCTTCGACTATTAGGTGAACGCTTCAACTTTATTATGGTATTATATGTATTTTTTTAGCTTGGTTTAAACATGAGCATGTGAAGAAATTGGCCTTTATCACTTACATATATTCCTTTGTTACGGTTGTCATGTTTATCTCTATATGTATTTGTCTTTGAGGAAGTTTTTTTTTACTTCAAGGCATTATAACAAATCTAACTTTGCGAAGAATAGATTACACCAATTGTAAACTAAGGGAAATTTGGATGGGAGTTAGAAAAGGGTTCTTTAGTGCAAACTTTGAAAGAAGATTGATTTGTAAAATTTAATTAGGTATCACTTTACAAGAGGGTCAGATCTGAGAGAAATAAGCAAAACAAGTCATGAATGCAAAGGAACTCGCTCTCGCATAAAATGGACGATTCTGAAATAAATTATGAAGTCTGGGACACTTAGTGTAAACTCTTGTTAAGAAATGAACCAGCTGTGCAAATCTTTAAAATACGCAATCAGTTAAAAAGGAATGGGTCATGAACGAAGATTCTTTTCTAAGTTTAACCCACTTTAAAAACAGTCTTGATGTGTAGTCCATATTTGATAACAAAAGAACATGTCATTTTTTTTAAGGTTATGAGATAAAGGGTTATTTATCCCATTTGGAAATTTATTTATGTTTTGAAAGGACAACAACATCAAGAAACAAAAGGTGGTGTCGTGTCTATTTATAACTCTAACTAATTGTTCACGCGGAACTCTATTAAGTTAGGAGATTTTGTTCGGGTGAAGTGCCTGCACAATTTAACTAACTTAAGTCGGAAGATTTTGTTCGGGTGAAGTGCCTGCGCAATTATATCTCGATTCGAGTTCCATCAAACGGTAAAATTTGATAATAAATTAAAGCGTAACAAATCAAGGCAAAATATAACAAAATAATTTTAAGAGTCGAAATGCGTCAATAAAGCAACTGTGCTTGGCACAGGACTCGAGAGTGCCTAACCCCTTCCCTCGAGTCAACCGAGATCCTTACCCGAAACTCTGACGCAGACCACTAAACGAGTCATAGGTGTTCTAGGTACACCACTTTGGTGACTTGGCACACCTTTAACTTGTCAAGTGGCGACTCCGAATATCTCTTAAATAATTTGTGTACCTATCAACACCGTCACAGACCTTTTTAAAACAATAAGTTATTCTTTTTTAGCGAAAAAAAGGGTCGTGACAGCTTGGCGACTCCGCTGGGGAAAAAAGTGAAAACTGAGAATCTCAGGCTTTATACTTTGTCGTTTTCGGCTTTTAAATATTGTTTGTACATGCTGCCTTGAATGTTACTGCTTTGATATTGTTTGAACTGTATATACACAACTGTCTTCTCTCATACACCTCTGAGTCTTCTGGAACACTGCACACATGCACGCCAGTCTCGCTTCGGCGTCTGGAATTTCTGTCGTGTCTCAGGACACAAAAAGTTAACCCTTTTTAGGAGGAGGTGCGTTGGGTTAGGCCGTTAGACGTTGTCGACCGGTACCCCCGAGGCACTTCCAAATTGCCAGAAACTATAGAACATGAACCCATTGAGTCACCTAGAGTTGAACCTGTGCTTTTATCTAGGCCGATTTATTTGCATGTCATTAGACTTAGCGAGGTGTGGTACACCGGTACCGCACTTGTCTAGGCTGACCCTTTAGAGTCCAGATGGGGCCCACACCCCAGAAAGACAATAGTGACATCTTTGTGTTGCATCTAGAGAGGCCGTTATGCTGACCGTTTATCGAGGGAAAGCGGGTTAGTCTGGAAAAATGAGGAAAAAAAATGAAAAAAAAAAGAGAGAAGAAACACTTTGTTAAGAGGGGCAATTTCAGATTTTTTCAAAAAAAAAAAAAAAAAATATATATATATATATATATATTAGCGTGTCAATTGTCCTTTTCCCGTTGTCGGCAAAGATTTTAAAACCAATTTCACGCCGTTATAATGGCCAATTTTGTGAAAAATAAAAGAGAAAAACAACGTCAATAGTCAAATTTTGGTGGCGTTGTCATGTCAAATTTTGTTCAAATTAGAAAATCAAAAATCAAAATAGAGTCGTCTTGTTTGTAAAACATTGACAAGTTTTGTTCCTATTTGTCTAGGCTAGTCAGATCATGTAAATATTTTATTTAAGCCGGCTTGTCCGTTTAATGTCAATAGTCAAATTTTAGTGTCGTCGTCATGTTGAATTTTGTTCAAAAATTAGAAAATCAAAAATCAAAGTAGAGTCGTCTTGTTTTGTAAAACATTGATAAGTTTTGTTTCTATTTGTCTAGCCTAGTCAATCATGTGAAAATTTCGTTTGAGTCGGCTTGCCCGTTTTAATGTTGTTTTACAAATTTTGTCCAAAGTTTTCTCGGTCCTAATACCTCATTTTAATAAAATAGGTATCATGGCTGCATCATCATCTAGAGTAGGGAAAAGGAAGTTTCCTGAGGGATCTACTCCACCGCCTATTAAGATGGTCGATAAATGTCCTCCATTGTTGAGAAATTGGTGGTACCATTTGAACGAAAAGCAGAAAGGGGTGGTGCATGCGAGAATTGGGGAAATGACACATTTTCTTAACCCTAAGTTTGCCCCACGTCGGGAACTAGTAAATGCTTTGATTCGGTATTGGGAACCGAGTCAAAATACCTTTGTGTTTGGTGATATTGAGATGACTCCTACTTTAGAAGAGATCTCGGGTTTGACTAATGGAGTGTTTAGGACAAAGAAGTGCATAGCACCTCGGTTTGTGAGAGTCGAGGAGTTCCTACGGGACATGAGTCTGCGTTCTGATACCCAGCTAGTGAGTTTGGCCTCGGGTTGGGTCAGTCTGGAGTATCTTTATGCTCTTTATGGGCGGGGAGATGGTTACACAGAGCATCGGCCGAAATTCATCACTATGTTGGGCCACGACCAATGGGATAACCTTAGGGAAAGAGCTTTCATTTTCGCTTTCCTTGGCCTCATGGTCTTCCCGATGGAGAATGGACAAATCTCTATCCATACCTCTTGGATCGTGAGAGCTTTATTTGGGGGAGTTCGAGATTCTACTGTTGTACCGATGATCTTGGGCAGTATTTATCGTGCTCTGACTCGATGCAAAGAGAAAGGGGCCCGATTTTTCGAGGGTTGCAACTTGTTGTTGCAAGTATGGTTCGTTGAGCATTTGTTCGGCCGTTCTGACCCTACTCCACTACCCGATGCGCCTAAATGCCATTTGAACACCCATTATTATCGTGCTCGACATCTTGATCTACCTGAGAGCTTTGATGGGTGGGCAAAGTACTTGAGCGAGCTCACTCTGGAGAATATCCGGTGGCAGGTTAGTTGGTACCCCTCGAAAGAGGGAATATACGGTAGTATGGACCGTCCTTTTCTAGTATTGATGGGTCATAAGGGAGCCGAGCCTTATTGCCCTACACGGGTGCTCCGACAGCTTGGGCGCGTTCAGGGTGTACCTAGGGTAGAGGCCGTGGAAGATTATCGCCTTGAGCATATTAGCGGTGAGTTTCCCAGGCACACTCAGTGGTTCTCCATTTGGGATAATATGAGGCCTTTGACCTCCAGCACACAGGTTATAGACCGATTCAGAGGCGAGGTCACTCCCGAGTATGTTTTCTGGTTCGGCCGACAGCCTGCTTTGGTAGCTATGCCAGCAAAAACGGTTAAGGGACCGTATGATGAGGCACTCAGGATTGACATGAAGATAGAGATGCATAGGGTAGAGACTGAGGAGAGATATGCGGGTCTGGTCTACCGTCTTCGTTCTGAGAGGGATGCTGCTCGAGCTGCTTTGGTTGAGAGTGAGGGTCTCACGCATCAGCACCTAGACACAGTTAGACGACTCCGTGTTATGCACTCTGAGGCATTGACAGAGCGGGACGCCGACAGGGCAGCTTTGGTGGAGAGCAGGAGAAGGGAGGATTATCATCGTCGGGATGCCATGGATGCTCGAGCTCAACTCGACAGGGCACTGGATCAGGGAGAGCAGCTCAGGGAGCTAGCACAGAGCCGACTTCAGGATATACAGGCTACTGGACAGACTATCAGTGTAGTTTATCGGCAGGTTTATGACTCTGCTGTATATGTTGCACAGGCTATCAGTGACTATAGGAGGTTGCCCGCGGAGGACCTACTTCCACATGTGCTTCCCTTCGTCACCAGAGTTGCAGAAAATTTGGCTGGAATGCGCCGCACTTTGGTAGAAGGCCCACCAGCAGATCCCGAGGAGCCACCAGAGGAAGATCTCGACGAGCCATTTGAGTCAGATCCAGAGGAGCCAGATGAGGCAGGGCCCGGATCACCTTAGCAGATATATGCCAGTCCGAGATGATACAGCTCATTGCCTTTTGTCATTCATTTAGCATCTTGGACAGATTGTAGCTTTTATTATGTATTGTCATTTCTATTTCGAACAGTCGGTCTAGTTTGTCTGTTTTAATTTTTGGGAGTACTACTATTGCCCCATGTTGTCGGCGGGCTTTTTATATTGTACTGTTTCGGCATTTATGAAAAGGAAATCAGAAAATCCAAAATTGTGTCTTTTATTATCTTAAATGCATTTTTTCTTCCTTTTTCAATCTGATTTTGGACCCTTCTTGCATTTGAAAGATATATGATATGAAAAAAAAAAAATGAAAAAAAATAGAGCGAAAGAAAGAGAGGAAAATGAAAAAAGAGAGAAAAGAAAAAGAAGAGAAGAAAAGAAAGAGAGGACCCGCTTTGTCTTGATTCGGGATGATGCATGACGACTTTAGGCCTTGTAGGCGCGCTCGGCTCATAAATATCATGTTTCCTAACCTGTTTTGTTTGCAGACAAGACTAGATTACCAGTGACTTGGTGCAGCGCTCTAGCATTACCCCACTCTCACACAACTAACTCAAGGGGACTTGAAATTCCATTTGGTAACATGGCCACTGAAGGAGACAAATCCGATGCCGGTTCTGAAGAAAATGATAGGACGATAGAAGAGGCCCTGATTCTGAAGCAATTTCTGGTGGACATGCATCATGCGATAACCACGGGATGGGTACCTCCTCCCATGCCAAACCTCCTAGATGGGCTTATGCCAACAGTTAGCCAGCGAGCACCAGGCACATCTACGGCGGTTGAGGATCCGACCTATCCCCCTGGTTTTGGCACTAGTCAGGGTCCAACAAAAGAAGTTGAAGTGCGCCCTCATGCACCGCCCCCACCACCTCCACCTCAAGGGCAATATGGACAACATCTACCACAGGGGCAGTATGGTCCACCCCCACCACAGGGACCGTATGGTCCACCTCTGCTACAGGGGCAGTATGGCCCACCTCTCCCACAGGTTCCAATTTTTCGGGGCCCAGCCAGGCCTGCTATGGCTAGGTCCAACAGCGAACCACATCTCCAGGCTGGGGATCATCATTATGATCAGCACCATGAACCCAATTTCCGACACAGTGACTCGTATGATCAGGGGTTCCATCGCGGGTCTCAAGTTGAGGTTGATCGATCAGGAAAGCTGGATGAGAGTGAGGTTCTAAGAAAGATGAAGGGCCTAGAACAAGCAGTAAGGACCATTCAAGGATATGGAGATCATACTGACATCTCTTTCAAGGATCTTTGCCCCTACCCTGAATTGCAATTGCCAGATGGGTTCATAGTGCCAAAGTTTGATCTATACACCGGGCAAGGAGATCCAAGGGTTCATATGAAAACCTACTGTAACAAAATGAGAGGGGTCAAGAAAGACAAACTGTTGATAGCCTACTTTTCTGAAAGCTTGGGGGGCGCGGCTGCCGAATGGTTCATGAGGCAGGACTTAACCAAGTGGTTGTCATTTGAGGATATGGCACAGGCATTCTACAACCAGTACAAGTACCACATTGAAGTTTTGCCAGATCGATCCTCTTTGGATGCGATAAAAAAGAAGCCAAGCGAAAGCTTTAGGGAGTACGCCCTCAGATGGCGTGAGCAGGCCGCTCGAGTGAGCCCCGCAATCCCGGACGATGACATGGTCCGTTTGTTCATTGAGGCGCAGGATGAGGCGTTCTATGGTTCATTGATCCCCGCCTTTGGGAAACCGTTTAGTGAAGTCGTCAAGATGGGAGAAATGATTGAGAGAGGAGTCAAAGCTGGCAAGATTGTGAGCCAGACTGCACTAAAGGCGACCACACAGGCTGTGCAGACCGGGGCAACAGGGTTCGGTAAGAAGAAGAAAGAAGATGTGGCCATGGTAGGGTCGGGTCCACGAAGGTGGAATGATGAGCGATACAGTCAAGCTAATCCATACCAAGCTCCACAAACACCCTATTTACAACACTATTACCCACCACAAAATGCACAATACTCCATACCTCCACCCCAATACTCCGTACATGCCGCGCAGCCATATGCCCCAACGTCTTATCCGCAATGGCGCGCACCAGCCCCACAGCCTACATATCCCATTCACCAAGCTCCACATAATCACTATCAGGCTCCACCTAACCCTACTTACCGACCAAGAGGTCCGGCAGGCTTCCGTCCGAGAGCTGAATTCAAGAAGGCTCGAGAAGAGAAGAAGAGAGAATTCACGCCAATTGGAGAATCCTACACCAGTATCTTTGAGAAACTGCGGGCTTTGAACATGATAAAGCCAATTCAAGGAAACATGAATCCTACTGGCAAAGTGGATCATTCTCGGCATTGTGATTACCACTCGGGCGCACCAGGGCATGATACAGAAGATTGCTACTATCTCAAGAGAGTGGTGCAGGATTTGATTGACAACAACCAAATCGTGATTGAAGACGCAGAAACGCCAAACATTAATCGCAATCCTCTGCCAGTCCATGATGTACACATGGTATATGCATGCACAGGGGGATTTGAAAGCGAATCTGCAAGGCCAATAGTGTCAGTCGATGCAATAACAGTTGAGGTGGAAAAGATGCATATCACTTCAAAGACAAGTCCTGCTGTGGTGTCCGGAGAAACAAAGCCATCTGTCCAGTTGGATAAGCCTGTGTTAACATTGAAACGAGCTGTTGAGGAGAGGGAAGAGATGACGGAGAAACCAAAGTTGGTGATCTCAAGGTCCATCAGAAAGGAAGGGGAAGCAGATTCTGCTACCAAACCGAAGTTGGTTATAAGAAATGCACCTCGGGAAGATGATTTGAACAAAATGCGCGAGCCCATTGTCATAAAGAGGGCATCCCAGTTCCATGTGACAGATAGCAAGGCTGTCCCGTGGAACTATGCCAAGGCAGTGGTGACGTACATGGGAAAGGAGGTTGTAGCAGAAACGACACAAGTGGGCGGTCTAACTCGTTCTGGGCGGTGCTTTACCCCGGAAGAGTTAAGAAAAGCAAAGCAAGCCAGGGAAAGTCAGGGTCCCATCAAGGAACCTGTCACTGAGAAAGAGGCAGAAGAGTTTCTAAAGAAGATGAAAGTGCAAGATTACTCTATTGTGGAGCAGCTGAGGAAGACCCCTGCTCAAATTTCTCTGTTGTCCCTGCTGATGCATTCTGAGGCGCACCGTCATGCTCTATTGAAAATCCTGAATGAAGCTCATGTATCTGAAAAAATGACTGTTGGAAATTTGGAGGCAATTGCTAGTCGTATCTTTGAAGTAAACAGGATCACTTTCACTGATGAAGAATTGCCTATGGAAGGCACAGGCCGCAACAAAGCACTACATCTGACTGTCAAGGTCGACAATTCTTATGTCACTAGGGTGCTGGTTGACGGTGGGTCCGGTCTGAACATCTGTCCATTGTCTACTTTGAAAAGATTGAAAATCAACGTGGACAGAATTCGAACCAACACTATGAGTATCCGAGCTTTCGATGGAGAAAAAAGACAGTCAATTGGTGAGATCGAGCTGACATTGACAATTGGGCCTGTGGACTTTGCTATTAATTTCCAAGTCCTCGATATGGATTCGTCTTATAATCTACTGTTGGGAAGGCCCTGGATTCATATGGCGGGCGCAGTACCGTCGACTTTACACCAGACTGTCAAGTTTGAATGGGATCGTGAGATGATCATGGTACACGGAGAGGGAGATTTGTCAATCTACAAGGATCCGTCCATTCCAGTCATTGAGGTCACCAATGATAGCCCAACACTGATGTACCAAGCCTTTGAAGCAGTCAATGTAGATGAGGTCCCTGAAGGCAAGCCTTTGCCCCAAGCAAGATTGTCAGAAGCAGCAGTCATGATGGCTACGGAAATGTTGAAGCATGGTTTCAAACCCGGGAAAGGTCTCGGAGCATCACTACAAGGAATGTCACATCCAATTAGTCCACTTGGCATTCGAGGTACCTGGGGTCTGGGATACAAGCCCACAGCTGCAGACAGAGCAAGAGCTAGGAAGATGAAGAAACAAGAATGGTCTCTAGAGAAGCCTGTCCCTTGCCTCGCTCAATCTTTCACGAGGTCCAATGGGGGCAAGTCTATTTCAAAAAATGCTGAGGAGACTGAAGAACAGAAGAAGTTACTGTCAGACCTGAGGCACGTCTTTGGCATCAACATGGTGCAAACTGGAGAAGGACCTAGCAATGCAGAAATCCAGGACATTGGCCCTGATGTGAAGCTGAACAACTGGGAATCCATGCCTCTCCCCACTAGGAGGGGCTATTGGTAGCAAGTTTTTGTTATCCTTTCTGTATACTTGGTTATTATAAGGGTTGTAATCCAAGTGTATTTATTTTGCTCGTTATGATGTCAAACCCTTTTGTCTTTCAAATTCAATGAAAAGCAAGACCATGCTTCTTGTCTCTATATTCTGTCTCTTTATTTTCCTAATTTTTACTTCTTATTTCTTTCTGTAGCTATGTTTCTGATGGCCTTAATAACATGACATGCATGCTGAAATCACGCCCTGATCTAAACACACAGTTTAACTTGGTCTCAATGAATCAACCAAAAATTGAGGAAGTGCATGATGGGGGGCGGGATGATTCTGAAATGGCAATTGAGGAGGTAAATGACATGGAAAGGAGTGATAATGAAGGAAGTTTTGAGGAAGGATATGATGAAGAGGAGGCCGAGAGTGAAATAAATGGAGAGTTAGAACAATTTGAAAATAAGCCCAAGCCCAATCTAGATGACACAGAAAATATAAATTTGGGAAGTCCCGATGATGTCAGGGAAACCAAGATAAGCATGCACGCGCTACCGAAGGTGAAAAATGACATAGTCCAAGTTTTGTTTGACTATAGAGACGTGTTTGCTTGGTCATATGATGACATGCCCGGTCTGAGCACAGATTTGGTGGTTCATAAGTTACCGATCAATCCTGGTTTCCCTCCGGTCAAGCAACTTCGGAGGAAATTCAAGACAGAAATGAGCAAGAAAATCCATGAAGAAATCATGAAGCAGCTATCTGCGAAGGTGATACAATCTCTTCAGTATTCCACTTGGTTGGCCAATGTTGTGCCGGTGCCGAAGAAAGATGGGAAGACAAGAATTTGTGTTGACTATCGAGATTTGAACAAGGCCAGTCCCAAGGATAATTTTCCTTTGCCTAATATTCACATTCTCATAGACAGTTGTGCTAGACACGAGATCCAATCTTTTGTGGATTGTTATGCCGGATATCACCAAATCCTGATGGACGAAGATGATGCAGAAAAGACGGCATTCACCACGCCTTGGGGAACCTTTTGTAATAGGGTCATGCCGTTCGGATTAAAGAATGCTGGGGCAACATACATGAGAGCCATGACAACCGTCTTCCATGATATGATACACAAAGAAATTGAGGTGTATGTGGATGATGTGATAATCAAATCAAGAACAGCAGAGGATCATGTTAAAGACCTCAGGAAATTCTTTGAAAGACTCAGAAGGTACAATTTGAAGTTGAACCCGACTAAGTGTGCATTCGGTGTTCCAGCTGGAAAGTTGTTGGGTTTTATTGTCAGCAGGCGAGGCATTGAATTGGATCCTTCAAAGATCAAAGCTATACAAGAGTTGCCTCCGCCAAAGAACAAGAAAGAAGTCATGAGCTTCCTCGGAAGATTGAACTACATCAGCAGGTTCATCGCTCAACTCACTACAACTTGTGAACCAATCTTCAAGCTGCTAAAGAAAGATGCTGTAGTCAAGTGGACTGAGGAATGCCAAGCGGCTTTTGACCAGATCAAGCAATACTTGTCAAATCCACCTGTATTGGTCCCACCGGAGCCAGGCCGACCTTTGTTCCTCTATTTGTCAGTGATGGATAATTCATTTGGTTGTGTACTGGGACAACACGATTCCACAGGCAAGAAAGAGCAAGCCATCTACTACATGAGCAAGAAGTTCACGGATTATGAGGTCAAGTACACTTTGTTAGAAAGAACGTGTTGTGCCCTCACTTGGGTAGCACAGAAGTTGAGGCATTATTTGTTGTCATACACTACTTACCTCATATCCCGGATGGATCCACTGAAGTATATCTTCCAGAAGCCGATGCCAACAGGAAGGCTCGCCAAGTGGCAAATGTTACTCACAGAGTTTGACATAGTCTATGTCACCCGGACTGCAATGAAGGCACAGGCTTTGGCCGATCATTTGGCCGAGAACCCAGTGGATGATGAGTATGAACCTCTCAAGACATACTTTCCTGATGAAGAGGTTGGTACAATTGAAGAGTTGTCCTCTGAAGATGATCATTATTGGAAGCTTTATTTTGATGGGGCCTCTAACTCTAAAGGTGACGGTATCGGGGCTGTTCTCATATCTCCAACAGGTCATTACTATCCAGTGGCTGCGCAACTTCGTTTCTGGTGTACTAATAACACAGCGGAATACGAAGCTTGCATCATGGGTCTACGCATGGCGATAGACATGGACATCAAAGAACTACTGGTGCTCGGAGATTCCGACCTACTAGTACATCAAATCAAGGGTGAATGGGAAACTCGAGACGTGAAACTCATCATGTATAAGCAGTATCTGGAAGATCTTTGCCGAAGGTTTGTTTCTATTGAATTCAGGCATATCCCAAGAGTGCACAATGAGTTGGCAGACGCTTTGGCTACATTAGCATCCATGCTTAGTCATCCTGACCAAACTCACATTGATCCTATCGAGATTCAAGTTAGGGATCAACATGCTTATTGCAACATGGTTGAAGAAGAACTTGATGGCGAGCCATGGTACCTGGACATCAAAAACTACATCAAGAATGGAGAGTATCCAGCGCTAGCAGAGAGTAATCAGAAAAGAACCCTCCGCCGTCTTGCAAATGGTTTCTTTCTGAGCGGAGGGATACTGTACAAGAGAACCCCAGATCTGGGACTGTTGAGATGTGTAGACGCACAAGAAGCCTCGAGAATTCTTAATGAGGTACATTCAGGAATTTGTGGGCCACACATGAATGGCTATGTGCTAGCCAAGAAGATTTTAAGAGCAGGTTATTTCTGGCTCACTATGGAGAGAGATTGCATAGGGTTTGTGCGAAAATGCCACCAATGTCAAGTGCACGGTGATTTGATACATTCGCCTCCCTTAGAGCTCCACACAATGTCCGCTCCTTGGCCTTTCGCTGCATGGGGAATGGATGTCATTGGCCCGATAGAACCAAAGGCATCGAATGGGCATAGATTTATCTTGGTCGCCATTGATTATTTTACCAAGTGGGTGGAAGCAGCGACATTCAAGTCAGTTACCAAGAAAGCTGTGGTCGACTTTGTTCACTCAAACATCATTTGTCGATTCGGTATTCCCAATACCATCATCACTGACAATGGGGCTAATCTGAACAGTCATTTGATGAGAGAGGTATGTGAAAGGTTCAAAATTGTGCATAGAAATTCTACACCATACCGGCCAAAAGCAAATGGCGCGGTCGAAGCTGCAAACAAAAACATTAAGAAGATCCTTCGAAAAATGGTGGAAAGATCTCGAGATTGGCATGAGAAGTTGCCATTTGCTCTTCTGGGTTATCGCACAACTGTGCGCACCTCAATAGGCACGACTCCATATGAACTGGTGTATGGGACCGAAGCGGTCATTCCGGCAGAAGTCGAAATACCATCCTTGAGAATCATTGTTGAAGCTGAAATTGAGGACACTGAATGGGTCAAATCCCGCTTGGAACAATTGGCTCTGATTGACGAGAAAAGGCTAAATGCAGTATGTTATGGTCAACTATATCATAAGAGAATGGCCAAAGCATACAACAAGAAAGTGCGCCAACGCAAGTTCAATGAAGGCCAGTTAGTCTTGAAGCGCATCTTTCCACATCAGGAAGAAGCAAAGGGCAAGTTTGCTCCAAATTGGCAAGGACCGTATGTGGTGAAGAAGGTGTTGCCCAATGGTGCCCTATTCTTGACGGACATCGAAGGCACGATGGCTGAAATGATTGTTAATGCTGATGCAGTGAAGAGGTACTACATTTGATTGGGATACCGAAAGTCTTTGTTTCCCTTATCCAGATAATGTATCCCTTTTGTTAGCCTTTGGCTTTGTATTGCTTTTGTGAACCCTTATTGGGAATCCTGTAATTGAACTGAAATGAAATGAAAAGAGAAAAAAATTCCAAATTTGGCATTAAATTGCTAGAGCTACGTCTGACCTGATTCCTCTCAAAAGGATACGTAGGCAACCATTCAGGTGCGGTCATATCAGTGAAAGTTCTAAAGGTTCCCTAGCTTCATAACATGGGAAAGTTCATGTTTTTTCCCTGTTCATATTGACGCAAAACTTGTCTCTAAGTTTGCGGCCAAACTCAAAGAAAATCCAAATCCGCAGTTGCTGCTAAACTGGGGCAGAAGTTTGTTTTTATTTTATTTGTCAATAAAATAAAAACAAACTTCTATTATGCTTACCATCTTTTCACATGTTCATGAGACGTTTGGAATTCTGGTCTCGAAGTCAGGAGAGGCTCAAAACACCCAAGAAAAAAAAAAGAAAAAAAAAAGAAGAAAAAAGAGAAAAGAAAAGAAAATGAAGTCTTGCCGGTGAAAACCTGAAAGGGCGCCGCATGACAAACAGTGAGATAAAAGAACAATGAGAGAGGTTAGTTGGTGAAAACCCCAAATGGGGCACCATTAGCCGAATGAGAGATGTTATATTTGTCATCAAGCTGGGATTGGCAAGCAGTCATTGCGGAATGTTTGAATTGAGGGAGAGGTCGAGGAAGAGCTGTCGTGAATGGATCGAGGTTCGAGGCCAAGATGCATGTCATGTCTATTGGGGTCATCATCATTTTTGCCTCCAGATAAGTTCATTTTCATCTTTTAAAGGACATCTCTTGTCTTGAGTCCTTTGTCCAGAATCTTCCATTTTTCGACTCTCAGTCAAAATAACATCAAAACGAGCAAAAGAAAGTTTCGCAAAAATTGTTTACCTGTTTTGCAGTTGTAGCAGAGCACAGTCAGGACCCGCCTGGATAATGGAAGTCAACATCACATCTCGATAGCAAGAATGACACATCGAGAATTTGCACCATTAAAAGACCAACAAGAGAGCCAAAGGAAATACAGAGAAATGGAAAGAAAGTAGGAAAAGAAGGGAAATAAGGAAAGCAGAATTTGGAATAGTTTTGAGAAAGTCAAGGCGCCCACCTGGAGAATGAGGGAGTAGTTTAGAGAAAGTCGAGGCACCCACCTGGAGAATGAGGGAGTAGTTTAGAGAAAGTCAAGGCGCCCACCTGAAGAATGAGGGAATATATATCAAGAAGTCGAGGCACCCACCTGGAGAATGAGGGAGTAGTTTAGAGAAAGTCAAGGCGCCCACCTGAAGAATTAGAGAATTCATTTCAAGAAAGTCGAGGCACCCACCTGGAGAATGAGGGAGTAGTTTAGAGAAAGTCAAGGCGCCCACCTGAAGAATGAGGGAGTAGTTTTGAGAAGTCGAGGCACCTACCTGGAGAATGAGGGAGTAATTTAGAGAAAGTCAGGGCGCCCACCTGAAGAATGAGGGAATATATATCAAGAAGTCGAGGCACCCACCTGGAGAATGAGGGAGTAGTTTAGAGAAAGTCAAGGCGCCCACCTGAAGAATTAGGGAATTCATTTCAAGAAAGTCAAGGCGCCCACCTGAAGAATGAGGGAATTCATTTCAAGAAAGTCGAGGCACCCACCGGGAAAATGAGGGAGTAGTTTTGAAGAAGTCAAGGTACCCACCTGAAGAATGAGGGAATTCATTTCAAGAAAGTCGAGGCACCCACCTGAAGAATGAGGGAGTAGTTTAGAGAAAGTCGAGGCACCCACCTGAAGAATGAGGAATATATTTCAAGAACTCTAGGCGCTCACCTGGAGAATGAGGGTTCGTTTTCAGAAAGTCGAGGCACCCACCTGGAGAATGAGGGAGTACATTTGAAGAAGTCTAGGCGCTCACCTGAAGAATGAAGGAATTTATTTCCAGAAGATCAAGTGTCCAAGACCCACCCGAAACCAAAGTGGTGGTTTACTTTTCAACAAATGAAGGGAGCAAGAACCAAGGAGCCCATCTCGGGAAGCATGAAGAAGTTAGCTTAGAAATTGTAATTTTACATTTCAAATGTTGTATGTTCATTTTTCCTTTGTAAAGCAGTGACCACCAGCCAGCTAGCCAGCAACCAGCGACAGTGACCAGCAGCAACAACTCCAGTGTGTCAAAAGTGTTTGTGTCAGTTCGGGTAAGTCTAGGAGCGTCGAGTCAGTCCCAGTTAGTTTTGAAAGTGTCTAGAGTTGGTCTGTGTATGTCCAGAGAGTGCTTAGTGTTATTCTAGAAGAGTCCAGTGTCTGTCTAAATGCGGTAGTCCCAGCTACCGCACGTGAGGAACTACACTGACCTGATTCCTTAGTCCGAGGATATGTAGGTAACTTTGTTCTCGGTTAGAGCCGAAATTCAAGGTACGGTCACCACTTTGAAAGGCATGCTCTCAGCTAGAACCGAAAAGCCAAAATTAGTTGTCGATTACTTCTTTGTCCGAAAACTCTTCGTGTTCCCGAACAAAGAGGGGCAGCTGTAATCACCTAATTTTGGCACCAAATTCAAGATAAGTGCTAAATTGACGTGCTAATTTAGCTAAGAGTTTTGCCTATTTTCTTAGATCTTTGTCGATTTGTTTGGCCATTTTAATTATTTAATTAAACGAAAAATTACCAAATTTTGTCTCAAAAGACATTTGATGTGATTAATTATGTGTATAATAATTTTATGTGTTTTAGTAGTTAATTAGAATTTAGTTTTTAAAGTCATTTGTATGGTTTAAATTTGGAAAAACTGGCCATTGGGCTATTTGAAATCAGAAAAAAAAAGGAAGCAAGTGTAGCCCATTTGTAATTTAACCCAACCCAATCCCCATTTTGACCCATTGGCCCAGAATGTACACCTTTTGGCTTAATCCCAATTGCCATTACACAAAATCAGAATCAAGGAACCCCACCCGTCAACACTCGCCGGATTCCTCTACTGCCGGCAGCGCTGAGCTCTGAACACCATTCCCCGGTCAGAAAAAATACATCAATCAACGTCTCTTGAGCTCCTCTCTCCATCTCCGACATCATTTTTTACAAATTCCCTCTCAATTTCCATAGATCGAAGTTTCAAATGCGGTTTCACCCTAGCTCCGGCGACACTCCATTTCCGGTGAGCTTTTACATTTTCAGCTTTGTTTTCTCTCCCCATTCCTTTTCTGGAGCTCGATTACAAGGGAATCCTTTTTTTTTTCCGGTCAAAATGGGACACGGCTATGCTTGGTGTTGCTTTCCTCTATTTCTCTCGGTTTTTTCATCCATTCTTTTCTTTTTCTAGTTGAAACGATCCCAATTGGAATCGTTTCAATTAGAACAAGAAAATATGGATTCAAATGTTTATGGTATATCGGGATGATAGTGGTGATGAGTCGATTTTGGAGGCTGCTCCGATGAGGTATAAGCGTCGCCAAGGCTGCGAAGAGGCTGTTTGGGCAGCGACGAGGGTATAGGATGGAGATTAGGCTAGGGACTCAATGATTTGTTTTGTTTCTGATTGGATGATGGTGAGATGTTTGTGCGGACTCGAGGCGTGTGTGTGATGCTGCTAGCGAGGCTGTGATGGGAGGTGTAGTGGCGTTGACGCTGTTGTAATGGGCAATGTGGAGGCAGTTTTGCTATAGCTCGATTGAAACTGTGGGGGGCGAACATTGGTGGTGCTATGGCTCTAGCAAGGCTAAGGCGTCGGGGCTGTTTCAGTGATGGTGAGGCAGCGCTACTGTGATGAGTTTGGTTTGGGAGCTGTGGTGGTGAGTTGTGGGTTTGAAATGGCAGTGGCGGTTGATTGTGAGTAGGCCGTGGTGGTGTGGACGCTCGTTGGTATGGCAGTGAAACAAGCTTGGCTAGGCAATGGTGATCCGTTGCTAGCGTAACAGTAATGAGCGACGCAGTGGGCAAAGCAATGGTGTCGAGGTGATGTTGACTCGACGAGGCAGTGGTGGTGTTTGAGGATGCGACGAGGGTATGACAGCTGCGAGTTTTGATTGTTACGGGGTTGTTCATGGATGGCGATGTCGCATCAATGGTGTCACAAACTGGTTTGAAGCTGTGAAACAGCCGTGAACCGGGTAGCGGCTATCTTGTCGTGCTCGGCTAGAGCAGCGAGTTGATGCTAGGTGCAGCCGCTATGGTAGCAGTGATGCCATGGCAAGTTTGATTCATTAAGGGCTATTGTAGCGAGGCAGCTGGTGGCGTGGTGTCGTCGCCTTTGGTTAAAGCAAAGGGCAACATAGGTGCTGCGACATAGTGGCTGGATTTTGAGGCAATTTTGACAGCAATGATGATGGCGAGGCAGATGTAACGGGTTATTCTGTGGTGGTATTTGCTTTGTCTTTTCCCTTCCCTCATGTAGTTAGTGATTAGTCTTAGTAATCTAATAATAGTTTAGCCCTAGACTTGTGAAACAAGATGTGTATGTGTGTGAATTCATACAAAATGGCTATGTTATATCATGATCTTCACCGTTTTGATTGGAAAACACAGTTTAGCTATGTATTGACTATGTCTATGTCGTAAGTATTGCAAGTTATGATGGATCTGGTTGTGGGATTGTCAAGTCCATTGGTTCTTGTTTTAGTTTAACTAGTGTCTCATGTACACGGCTGAATCTGTTTGCATCTGCTAGTTGGTTTATGTTTAAAGATGTTCATTGTTGTTGCTGTTGTCTTATGCCCGTCTTGAGTATGTTATCTGCCTATCCATGTTGGTGTTAGTATTCAAGAGCTTGTCATATTGTTTCATATATACTGGAAAAGAGTGTGCTTAATTTAGTTTGTTGTTAGTCTTTAGGGTTGAACCTGGGATTGCTCTAGTAAGAAATTAGGATGTCAGATGAATGGTCTGTTTGTTAGAGCTTTGGTTCAGGTTTTGTTAATTTGTTCTTAGGTGGGTTAGTCCATTCAATTTAGTTTGGTCATGGTTGTTGATTTGCTTAGATAGTTTAGATGACATAGGATGGATGATGTCAAATGGGGATGTCAAAATTGAGTCAAGGAAGTACAATCTTTGTTTTGTTCTGGTACTGCCCTGCAGGCAGAGAAATGACGGCCTGAATGCTAAGGCTTGGTACCTCACTGGTACACACCCCCTCTCCCTTTTCATTTGAGAGCTTTGGACTCTCTTTTAAAAAGGCAAAGAGACAGAACTAAAACAAGAAGGAGAGTGAGAGATAAAAGCTGAAACAAAAGGTGAGCAACAAAAGAAGAGAACAAAAAACAAAAAAAAACAGAAAGCAGGGAAACAAAGAACAGAAAGAACAGAGAGTGAAAAGAAGAACAGAGAGGGAGCAAATTGTGTTTGGTCAAGCTTAAGTAAATTGTGTTGTTGATGTGAGTTGATTAGTTGGCTGTTGTTGTTGCTGGCTTGTGGTCCTTGCATGGGCTTTGAAATCTTCGACTATTAGGTAAACGCTTCAACTTTATTATGGTATTATATGTATTTTTTTAGCTTGGTTTAAACATGAGCATGTGAAGAAATTGGCCTTTATCACTTACATATATTCCTTTGTTATGGTTGTCATGTTTATCTCTATATGTATTTGTCTTTGAGGAAGTTTTTTTTTACTTCAAGGCATTATAACAAATCTAACTTTGCGAAGAATAGATTACACCAATTGTAAACTAAGGGAAATTTGGATGGGAGTTAGAAAAGGGTTCTTTAGTGCAAACTTTGAAAGAAGATTGATTTGTAAAATTTAATTAGGTATCACTTTACAAGAGGGTCAGATCTGAGAGAAATAAGCAAAACAAGTCATGAATGCAAAGGAACTCGCTCTCGCATAAAATGGACGATTCTGAAATAAATTATGAAGTCTGGGACACTTAGTGTAAACTCTTGTTAAGAAATGAACCAGCTGTGCAAATCTTTAAAATACGCAATCAGTTAAAAAGGAATGGGTCATGAACGAAGATTCTTTTCTAAGTTTAACCCACTTTAAAAACAGTCTTGATGTGTAGTCCATATTTGATAACAAAAGAACATGTCATTTTTTTTAAGGTTATGAGATAAAGGGTTATTTATCCCATTTGGAAATTTATTTATGTTTTGAAAGGACAACAACATCAAGAAACAAAAGGTGGTGTCGTGTCTATTTATAACTCTAACTAATTGTTCACGCGGAACTCTATTAAGTTAGGAGATTTTGTTCGGGTGAAGTGCCTGCACAATTTAACTAACTTAAGTCGGAAGATTTTGTTCGGGTGAAGTGCCTGCGCAATTATATCTCGATTCGAGTTCCATCAAACGGTAAAATTTGATAATAAATTAAAGCGTAACAAATCAAGGCAAAATATAACAAAATAATTTTAAGAGTCGAAATGCGTCAATAAAGCAACTGTGCTTGGCACAGGACTCGAGAGTGCCTAACCCCTTCCCTCGAGTCAACCGAGATCCTTACCCGAAACTCTGACGCAGACCACTAAACGAGTCATAGGTGTTCTAGGTACACCACTTTGGTGACTTGGCACACCTTTAACTTGTCAAGTGGCGACTCCGAATATCTCTTAAATAATTTGTGTACCTATCAACACCGTCACAGACCTTTTTAAAACAATAAGTTATTCTTTTTGAGCGAAAAAAAGGGTCGTGACAGCTTGGCGACTCCGCTGGGGAAAAAAGTGAAAACTGAGAATCTCAGGCTTTATACTTTGTCGTTTTCGGCTTTTAAATATTGTTTGTACATGCTGCCTTGAATGTTACTGCTTTGATATTGTTTGAACTGTATATACACAACTGTCTTCTCTCGTACACCTCTGAGTCTTCTGGAACACTGCACACATGCACGCCAGTCTCGCTTCGGCGTCTGGAATTTCTGTCGTGTCTCAGGACACAAAAAGTTAACCCTTTTTAGGAGGAGGTGCGTTGGGTTAGGCCGTTAGACGTTGTCGACCGGTACCCCCGAGGCACTTCCAAATTGCCAGAAACTATAGAACATGAACCCATTGAGTCACCTAGAGTTGAACCTGTGCTTTTATCTAGGCCGATTTATTTGCATGTCATTAGACTTAGCGAGGTGTGGTACACCGGTACCGCACTTGTCTAGGCTGACCCTTTAGAGTCCAGATGGGGCCCACACCCCAGAAAGACAATAGTGACATCTTTGTGTTGCATCTAGAGAGGCCGTTATGCTGACCGTTTATCGAGGGAAAGCGGGTTAGTCTGGAAAAATGAGGAAAAAAAAATGAAAAAAAAAGAGAGAAGAAACACTTTGTTAAGAGGGGCAATTTCAGATTTTTTCAAAAAAAAAAAAAATATATATATATATATATATATTAGCGTGTCAATTGTCCTTTTCCCGTTGTCGGCAAAGATTTTAAAACCAATTTCACGCCGTTATAATGGCCAATTTTGTGAAAAATAAAAGAGAAAAACAACGTTAATAGTCAAATTTTGGTGGCGTTGTCATGTCAAATTTTGTTCAAATTAGAAAATCAAAAATCAAAATAGAGTCGTCTTGTTTGTAAAACATTGACAAGTTTTGTTCCTATTTGTCTAGGCTAGTCAGATCATGTAAATATTTTATTTAAGCCGGCTTGTCCGTTTAATGTCAATAGTCAAATTTTAGTGTCGTCGTCATGTTGAATTTTGTTCAAAAATTAGAAAATCAAAAATCAAAGTAGAGTCGTCTTGTTTTGTAAAACATTGATAAGTTTTGTTTCTATTTGTCTAGCCTAGTCAATCATGTGAAAATTTCGTTTGAGTCGGCTTGCCCGTTTTAATGTTGTTTTACAAATTTTGTCCAAAGTTTTCTCGGTCCTAATACCTCATTTTAATAAAATAGGTATCATGGCTGCATCATCATCTAGAGTAGGGAAAAGGAAGTTTCCTGAGGGATCTACTCCACCGCCTATTAAGATGGTCGATAAATGTCCTCCATTGTTGAGAAATTGGTGGTACCATTTGAACGAAAAGCAGAAAGGGGTGGTGCATGCGAGAATTGGGGAAATGACACATTTTCTTAACCCTAAGTTTGCCCCACGTCGGGAACTAGTAAATGCTTTGATTCGGTATTGGGAACCGAGTCAAAATACCTTTGTGTTTGGTGATATTGAGATGACTCCTACTTTAGAAGAGATCTCGGGTTTGACTAATGGAGTGTTTAGGACAAAGAAGTGCATAGCACCTCGGTTTGTGAGAGTCGAGGAGTTCCTACGGGACATGAGTCTGCGTTCTGATACCCAGCTAGTGAGTTTGGCCTCGGGTTGGGTCAGTCTGGAGTATCTTTATGCTCTTTATGGGCGGGGAGATGGTTACACAGAGCATCGGCCGAAATTCATCACTATGTTGAGCCACGACCAATGGGATAACCTTAGGGAAAGAGCTTTCATTTTCGCTTTCCTTGGCCTCATGGTCTTCCCGATGGAGAATGGACAAATCTCTATCCATACCTCTTGGATCGTGAGAGCTTTATTTGGGGGAGTTCGAGATTCTACTGTTGTACCGATGATCTTGGGCAGTATTTATCGTGCTCTGACTCGATGCAAAGAGAAAGGGGCCCGATTTTTCGAGGGTTGCAACTTGTTGTTGCAAGTATGGTTCGTTGAGCATTTGTTCGGCCGTTCTGACCCTACTCCACTACCCGATGCGCCTAAATGCCATTTGAACACCCATTATTATCGTGCTCGACATCTTGATCTACCTGAGAGCTTTGATGGGTGGGCAAAGTACTTGAGCGAGCTCACTCTGGAGAATATCCGGTGGCAGGTTAGTTGGTACCCCTCGAAAGAGGGAATATACGGTAGTATGGACCGTCCTTTTCTAGTATTGATGGGTCATAAGGGAGCCGAGCCTTATTGCCCTACACGGGTGCTCCGACAGCTTGGGCGCGTTCAGGGTGTACCTAGGGTAGAGGCCGTGGAAGATTATCGCCTTGAGCATATTAGCGGTGAGTTTCCCAGGCACACTCAGTGGTTCTCCATTTGGGATAATATGAGGCCTTTGACCTCCAGCACACAGGTTATAGACCGATTCAGAGGCGAGGTCACTCCCGAGTATGTTTTCTGGTTCGGCCGACAGCCTGCTTTGGTAGCTATGCCAGCAAAAACGGTTAAGGGACCGTATGATGAGGCACTCAGGATTGACATGAAGATAGAGATGCATAGGGTAGAGACTGAGGAGAGATATGCGGGTCTGGTCTACCGTCTTCGTTCTGAGAGGGATGCTGCTCGAGCTGCTTTGGTTGAGAGTGAGGGTCTCACGCATCAGCACCTAGACACAGTTAGACGACTCCGTGTTATGCACTCTGAGGCATTGACAGAGCGGGACGCCGACAGGGCAGCTTTGGTGGAGAGCAGGAGAAGGGAGGATTATCATCGTCGGGATGCCATGGATGCTCGAGCTCAACTCGACAGGGCACTGGATCAGGGAGAGCAGCTCAGGGAGCTAGCACAGAGCCGACTTCAGGATATACAGGCTACTGGACAGACTATCAGTGTAGTTTATCGGCAGGTTTATGACTCTGCTGTATATGTTGCACAGGCTATCAGTGACTATAGGAGGTTGCCCGCGGAGGACCTACTTCCACATGTGCTTCCCTTCGTCACCAGAGTTGCAGAAAATTTGGCTGGAATGCGCCGCACTTTGGTAGAAGGCCCACCAGCAGATCCCGAGGAGCCACCAGAGGAAGATCTCGACGAGCCATTTGAGTCAGATCCAGAGGAGCCAGATGAGGCAGGGCCCGGATCACCTTAGCAGATATATGCCAGTCCGAGATGATACAGCTCATTGCCTTTTGTCATTCATTTAGCATCTTGGACAGATTGTAGCTTTTATTATGTATTGTCATTTCTATTTCGAACAGTCGGTCTAGTTTGTCTGTTTTAATTTTTGGGAGTACTACTATTGCCCCATGTTGTCGGCGGGCTTTTTATATTGTACTGTTTCGGCATTTATGAAAAGGAAATCAGAAAATCCAAAATTGTGTCTTTTATTATCTTAAATGCATTTTTTCTTCCTTTTTCAATCTGATTTTGGACCCTTCTTGCATTTGAAAGATATATGATATGAAAAAAAAAAAAATGAAAAAAAATAGAGCGAAAGAAAGAGAGGAAAATGAAAAAAGAGAGAAAAGAAAAAGAAGAGAAGAAAAGAAAGAGAGGACCCGCTTTGTCTTGATTCGGGATGATGCATGACGACTTTAGGCCTTGTAGGCGCGCTCGGCTCATAAATATCATGTTTCCTAACCTGTTTTGTTTGCAGACAAGACTAGATTACCAGTGACTTGGTGCAGCGCTCTAGCATTACCCCACTCTCACACAACTAACTCAAGGGGACTTGAAATTCCATTTGGTAACATGGCCACTGAAGGAGACAAATCCGATGCCGGTTCTGAAGAAAATGATAGGACGACAGAAGAGGCCCTGATTCTGAAGCAATTTCTGGTGGACATGCATCATGCGATAACCACGGGATGGGTACCTCCTCCCATGCCAAACCTCCTAGATGGGCTTATGCCAACAGTTAGCCAGCGAGCACCAGGCACATCTACGGCGGTTGAGGATCCGACCTATCCCCCTGGTTTTGGCACTAGTCAGGGTCCAACAAAAGAAGTTGAAGTGCGCCCTCATGCACCGCCCCCACCACCTCCACCTCAAGGGCAATATGGACAACATCTACCACAGGGGCAGTATGGTCCACCCCCACCACAGGGACCGTATGGTCCACCTCTGCTACAGGGGCAGTATGGCCCACCTCTCCCACAGGTTCCAATTTTTCGGGGCCCAGCCAGGCCTGCTATGGCTAGGTCCAACAGCGAACCACATCTCCAGGCTGGGGATCATCATTATGATCAGCACCATGAACCCAATTTCCGACACAGTGACTCGTATGATCAGGGGTTCCATCGCGGGTCTCAAGTTGAGGTTGATCGATCAGGAAAGCTGGATGAGAGTGAGGTTCTAAGAAAGATGAAGGGCCTAGAACAAGCAGTAAGGACCATTCAAGGATATGGAGATCATACTGACATCTCTTTCAAGGATCTTTGCCCCTACCCTGAATTGCAATTGCCAGATGGGTTCATAGTGCCAAAGTTTGATCTATACACCGGGCAAGGAGATCCAAGGGTTCATATGAAAACCTACTGTAACAAAATGAGAGGGGTCAAGAAAGACAAACTGTTGATAGCCTACTTTTCTGAAAGCTTGGGGGGCGCGGCTGCCGAATGGTTCATGAGGCAGGACTTAACCAAGTGGTTGTCATTTGAGGATATGGCACAGGCATTCTACAACCAGTACAAGTACCACATTGAAGTTTTGCCAGATCGATCCTCTTTGGATGCGATAAAAAAGAAGCCAAGCGAAAGCTTTAGGGAGTACGCCCTCAGATGGCGTGAGCAGGCCGCTCGAGTGAGCCCCGCAATCCCGGACGATGACATGGTCCGTTTGTTCATTGAGGCGCAGGATGAGGCGTTCTATGGTTCATTGATCCCCGCCTTTGGGAAACCGTTTAGTGAAGTCGTCAAGATGGGAGAAATGATTGAGAGAGGAGTCAAAGCTGGCAAGATTGTGAGCCAGACTGCACTAAAGGCGACCACACAGGCTGTGCAGACCGGGGCAGCAGGGTTCGGTAAGAAGAAGAAAGAAGATGTGGCCATGGTAGGGTCGGGTCCACGAAGGTGGAATGATGAGCGATACAGTCAAGCTAATTCATACCAAGCTCCACAAACACCCTATTTACAACACTATTACCCACCACAAAATGCACAATACTCCATACCTCCACCCCAATACTCCGTACATGCCGCGCAGCCATATGCCCCAACGTCTTATCCGCAATGGCGCGCACCAGCCCCACAGCCTACATATCCCATTCACCAAGCTCCACATAATCACTATCAGGCTCCACCTAACCCTACTTACCGACCAAGAGGTCCGGCAGGCTTCCGTCCGAGAGCTGAATTCAAGAAGGCTCGAGAAGAGAAGAAGAGAGAATTCACGCCAATTGGAGAATCCTACACCAGTATCTTTGAGAAACTGCGGGCTTTGAACATGATAAAGCCAATTCAAGGAAACATGAATCCTACTGGCAAAGTGGATCCAATTCAAGGAAACATGAATCCTACTGGCAAAGTGGATCATTCTCGGCATTGTGATTACCACTCGGGCGCACCAGGGCATGATACAGAAGATTGCTACTATCTCAAGAGAGTGGTGCAGGATTTGATTGACAACAACCAAATCGTGATTGAAGACGCAGAAACGCCAAACATTAATCGCAATCCTCTGCCAGTCCATGATGTACACATGGTATATGCATGCACAGGGGGATTTGAAAGCGAATCTGCAAGGCCAATAGTGTCAGTCGATGCAATAACAGTTGAGGTGGAAAAGATGCATATCACTTCAAAGACAAGTCCTGCTGTGGTGTCCGGAGAAACAAAGCCATCTGTCCAGTTGGATAAGCCCGTGTTAACATTGAAACGAGCTGTTGAGGAGAGGGAAGAGATGACGGAGAAACCAAAGTTGGTGATCTCAAGGTCCATCAGAAAGGAAGGGGAAGCAGATTCTGCTACCAAACCGAAGTTGGTTATAAGAAATGCACCTCGGGAAGATGATTTGAACAAAATGCGCGAGCCCATTGTCATAAAGAGGGCATCCCAGTTCCATGTGACAGATAGCAAGGCTGTCCCGTGGAACTATGCCAAGGCAGTGGTGACGTACATGGGAAAGGAGGTTGTAGCAGAAACGACACAAGTGGGCGGTCTAACTCGTTCTGGGCGGTGCTTTACCCCGGAAGAGTTAAGAAAAGCAAAGCAAGCCAGGGAAAGTCAGGGTCCCATCAAGGAACCTGTCACTGAGAAAGAGGCAGAAGAGTTTCTAAAGAAGATGAAAGTGCAAGATTACTCTATTGTGGAGCAGCTGAGGAAGACCCCTGCTCAAATTTCTCTGTTGTCCCTGCTGATGCATTCTGAGGCGCACCGTCATGCTCTATTGAAAATCCTGAATGAAGCTCATGTATCTGAAAAAATGACTGTTGGAAATTTGGAGGCAATTGCTAGTCGTATCTTTGAAGTAAACAGGATCACTTTCACTGATGAAGAATTGCCTATGGAAGGCACAGGCCGCAACAAAGCACTACATCTGACTGTCAAGGTCGACAATTCTTATGTCACTAGGGTGCTGGTTGACGGTGGGTCCGGTCTGAACATCTGTCCATTGTCTACTTTGAAAAGATTGAAAATCAACGTGGACAGAATTCGAACCAACACTATGAGTATCCGAGCTTTCGATGGAGAAAAAAGACAGTCAATTGGTGAGATCGAGCTGACATTGACAATTGGGCCTGTGGACTTTGCTATTAATTTCCAAGTCCTCGATATGGATTCGTCTTATAATCTACTGTTGGGAAGGCCCTGGATTCATATGGCGGGCGCAGTACCGTCGACTTTACACCAGACTGTCAAGTTTGAATGGGATCGTGAGATGATCATGGTACACGGAGAGGGAGATTTGTCAATCTACAAGGATCCGTCCATTCCAGTCATTGAGGTCACCAATGATAGCCCAACACTGATGTACCAAGCCTTTGAAGCAGTCAATGTAGATGAGGTCCCTGAAGGCAAGCCTTTGCCCCAAGCAAGATTGTCAGAAGCAGCAGTCATGATGGCTACGGAAATGTTGAAGCATGGTTTCAAACCCGGGAAAGGTCTCGGAGCATCACTACAAGGAATGTCACATCCAATTAGTCCACTTGGCATTCGAGGTACCTGGGGTCTGGGATACAAGCCCACAGCTGCAGATAGAGCAAGAGCTAGGAAGATGAAGAAACAAGAATGGTCTCTAGAGAAGCCTGTCCCTTGCCTCGCTCAATCTTTCACGAGGTCCAATGGGGGCAAGTCTATTTCAAAAAATGCTGAGGAGACTGAAGAACAGAAGAAGTTACTGTCAGACCTGAGGCACGTCTTTGGCATCAACATGGTGCAAACTGGAGAAGGACCTAGCAATGCAGAAATCCAGGACATTGGCCCTGATGTGAAGCTGAACAACTGGGAATCCATGCCTCTCCCCACTAGGAGGGGCTATTGGTAGCAAGTTTTTGTTATCCTTTCTGTATACTTGGTTATTATAAGGGTTGTAATCCAAGTGTATTTATTTTGCTCGTTATGATGTCAAACCCTTTTGTCTTTCAAATTCAATGAAAAGCAAGACCATGCTTCTTGTCTCTATATTCTGTCTCTTTATTTTCCTAATTTTTACTTCTTATTTCTTTCTGTAGCTATGTTTCTGATGGCTTTAATAACATGACATGCATGCTGAAATCACGCCCTGATCTAAACACACAGTTTAACTTGGTCTCAATGAATCAACCAAAAATTGAGGAAGTGCATGATGGGGGGTGGGATGATTCTGAAATGGCAATTGAGGAGGTAAATGACATGGAAAGGAGTGATAATGAAGGAAGTTTTGAGGAAGGATATGATGAAGAGGAGGCCGAGAGTGAAATAAATGGAGAGTTAGAACAATTTGAAAATAAGCCCAAGCCCAATCTAGATGACACAGAAAATATAAATTTGGGAAGTCCCGATGATGTCAGGGAAACCAAGATAAGCATGCACGCGCTACCGAAGGTGAAAAATGACATAGTCCAAGTTTTGTTTGACTATAGAGACGTGTTTGCTTGGTCATATGATGACATGCCCGGTCTGAGCACAGATTTGGTGGTTCATAAGTTACCGATCAATCCTGGTTTCCCTCCGGTCAAGCAACTTCGGAGGAAATTCAAGACAGAAATGAGCAAGAAAATCCATGAAGAAATCATGAAGCAGCTATCTGCGAAGGTGATACAATCTCTTCAGTATTCCACTTGGTTGGCCAATGTTGTGCCGGTGCCGAAGAAAGATGGGAAGACAAGAATTTGTGTTGACTATCGAGATTTGAACAAGGCCAGTCCCAAGGATAATTTTCCTTTGCCTAATATTCACATTCTCATAGACAGTTGTGCTAGACACGAGATCCAATCTTTTGTGGATTGTTATGCCGGATATCACCAAATCCTGATGGACGAAGATGATGCAGAAAAGACGGCATTCACCACGCCTTGGGGAACCTTTTGTAATAGGGTCATGCCGTTCGGATTAAAGAATGCTGGGGCAACATACATGAGAGCCATGACAACCGTCTTCCATGATATGATACACAAAGAAATTGAGGTGTATGTGGATGATGTGATAATCAAATCAAGAACAGCAGAGGATCATGTTAAAGACCTCAGGAAATTCTTTGAAAGACTCAGAAGGTACAATTTGAAGTTGAACCCGACTAAGTGTGCATTCGGTGTTCCAGCTGGAAAGTTGTTGGGTTTTATTGTCAGCAGGCGAGGCATTGAATTGGATCCTTCAAAGATCAAAGCTATACAAGAGTTGCCTCCGCCAAAGAACAAGAAAGAAGTCATGAGCTTCCTCGGAAGATTGAACTACATCAGCAGGTTCATCGCTCAACTCACTACAACTTGTGAACCAATCTTCAAGCTGCTAAAGAAAGATGCTGTAGTCAAGTGGACTGAGGAATGCCAAGCGGCTTTTGACCAGATCAAGCAATACTTGTCAAATCCACCTGTATTGGTCCCACCGGAGCCAGGCCGACCTTTGTTCCTCTATTTGTCAGTGATGGATAATTCATTTGGTTGTGTACTGGGACAACACGATTCCACAGGCAAGAAAGAGCAAGCCATCTACTACATGAGCAAGAAGTTCACGGATTATGAGGTCAAGTACACTTTGTTATAAAGAACGTGTTGTGCCCTCACTTGGGTAGCACAGAAGTTGAGGCATTATTTGTTGTCATACACTACTTACCTCATATCCCGGATGGATCCACTGAAGTATATCTTCCAGAAGCCGATGCCAACAGGAAGGCTCGCCAAGTGGCAAATGTTACTCACAGAGTTTGACATAGTCTATGTCACCCGGACTGCAATGAAGGCACAGGCTTTGGCCGATCATTTGGCCGAGAACCCAGTGGATGATGAGTATGAACCTCTCAAGACATACTTTCCTGATGAAGAGGTTGGTACAATTGAAGAGTTGTCCTCTGAAGATGATCATTATTGGAAGCTTTATTTTGATGGGGCCTCTAACTCTAAAGGTGACGGTATCGGGGCTGTTCTCATATCTCCAACAGGTCATTACTATCCAGCGGCTGCGCAACTTCGTTTCTGGTGTACTAATAACACAGCGGAATACGAAGCTTGCATCATGGGTCTACGCATGGCGATAGACATGGACATCAAAGAACTACTGGTGCTCGGAGATTCCGACCTACTAGTACATCAAATCAAGGGTGAATGGGAAACTCGAGACGTGAAACTCATCATGTATAAGCAGTATCTGGAAGATCTTTGCCGAAGGTTTGTTTCTATTGAATTCAGGCATATCCCAAGAGTGCACAATGAGTTGGCAGACGCTTTGGCTACATTAGCATCCATGCTTAGTCATCCTGACCAAACTCACATTGATCCTATCGAGATTCAAGTTAGGGATCAACATGCTTATTGCAACATGGTTGAAGAAGAACTTGATGGCGAGCCATGGTACCTGGACATCAAAAACTACATCAAGAATGGAGAGTATCCAGCGCTAGCAGAGAGTAATCAGAAAAGAACCCTCCGCCGTCTTGCAAATGGTTTCTTTCTGAGCGGAGGGATACTGTACAAGAGAACCCCAGATCTGGGACTGTTGAGATGTGTAGACGCACAAGAAGCCTCGAGAATTCTTAATGAGGTACATTCAGGAATTTGTGGGCCACACATGAATGGCTATGTGCTAGCCAAGAAGATTTTAAGAGCAGGTTATTTCTGGCTCACTATGGAGAGAGATTGCATAGGGTTTGTGCGAAAATGCCACCAATGTCAAGTGCACGGTGATTTGATACATTCGCCTCCCTTAGAGCTCCACACAATGTCCGCTCCTTGGCCTTTCGCTGCATGGGGAATGGATGTCATTGGCCCGATAGAACCAAAGGCATCGAATGGGCATAGATTTATCTTGGTCGCCATTGATTATTTTACCAAGTGGGTGGAAGCAGCGACATTCAAGTCAGTTACCAAGAAAGCTGTGGTCGACTTTGTTCACTCAAACATCATTTGTCGATTCGGTATTCCCAATACCATCATCACTGACAATGGGGCTAATCTGAACAGTCATTTGATGAGAGAGGTATGTGAAAGGTTCAAAATTGTGCATAGAAATTCTACACCATACCGGCCAAAAGCAAATGGCGCGGTCGAAGCTGCAAACAAAAACATTAAGAAGATCCTTCGAAAAATGGTGGAAAGATCTCGAGATTGGCATGAGAAGTTGCCATTTGCTCTTCTGGGTTATCGCACAACTGTGCGCACCTCAATAGGCACGACTCCATATGAACTGGTGTATGGGACCGAAGCGGTCATTCCGGCAGAAGTCGAAATACCATCCTTGAGAATCATTGTTGAAGCTGAAATTGAGGACACTGAATGGGTCAAATCCCGCTTGGAACAATTGGCTCTGATTGACGAGAAAAGGCTAAATGCAGTATGTTATGGTCAACTATATCATAAGAGAATGGCCAAAGCATACAACAAGAAAGTGCGCCAACGCAAGTTCAATGAAGGCCAGTTAGTCTTGAAGCGCATCTTTCCACATCAGGAAGAAGCAAAGGGCAAGTTTGCTCCAAATTGGCAAGGACCGTATGTGGTGAAGAAGGTGTTGCCCAATGGTGCCCTATTCTTGACGGACATCGAAGGCACGATGGCTGAAATGATTGTTAATGCTGATGCAGTGAAGAGGTACTACATTTGATTGGGATACCGAAAGTCTTTGTTTCCCTTATCCAGATAATGTATCCCTTTTGTTAGCCTTTGGCTTTGTATTGCTTTTGTGAACCCTTATTGGGAATCCTGTAATTGAACTGAAATGAAATGAAAAGAGAAAAAAATTCCAAATTTGGCATTAAATTGCTAGAGCTACGTCTGACCTGATTCCTCTCAAAAGGATACGTAGGCAACCATTCAGGTGCGGTCATATCAGTGAAAGTTCTAAAGGTTCCCTAGCTTCATAACATGGGAAAGTTCATGTTTTTTCCCTGTTCATATTGACGCAAAACTTGTCTCTAAGTTTGCGGCCAAACTCAAAGAAAATCCAAATCCGCAGTTGCTGCTAAACTGGGGCAGAAGTTTGTTTTTATTTTATTTGTCAATAAAATAAAAACAAACTTCTATTATGCTTACCATCTTTTCACATGTTCATGAGACGTTTGGAATTCTGGTCTCGAAGTCAGGAGAGGCTCAAAACACCCAAGAAAAAAAAAAGAAAAAAAAAAAGAAGAAAAAAGAGAAAAGAAAAGAAAATGAAGTCTTGCCGGTGAAAACCTGAAAGGGCGCCGCATGACAAATAGTGAGATAAAAGAACAATGAGAGAGGTTAGTTGGTGAAAACCCCAAATGGGGCACCATTAGCCGAATGAGAGATGTTATATTTGTCATCAAGCTGGGATTGGCAAGCAGTCATTGCGGAATGTTTGAATTGAGGGAGAGGTCGAGGAAGAGCTGTCATGAATGGATCGAGGTTCGAGGCCAAGATGCATGTCATGTCTATTGGGGTCATCATCATTTTTGCCTCCAGATAAGTTCATTTTCATCTTTTAAAGGACATCTCTTGTCTTGAGTCCTTTGTCCAGAATCTTCCATTTTTCGACTCTCAGTCAAAATAACATCAAAACGAGCAAAAGAAAGTTTCGCAAAAATTGTTTACCTGTTTTGCAGTTGTAGCAGAGCACAGTCAGGACCCGCCTGGATAATGGAAGCCAACATCACATCTCGATAGCAAGAATGACACATCGAGAATTTGCACCATTAAAAGACCAACAAGAGAGCCAAAGGAAATACAGAGAAATGGAAAGAAAGTAGGAAAAGAAGGGAAATAAGGAAAGCAGAATTTGGAATAGTTTTGAGAAAGTCAAGGCGCCCACCTGGAGAATGAGGGAGTAGTTTAGAGAAAGTCGAGGCACCCACCTGGAGAATGAGGGAGTAGTTTAGAGAAAGTCAAGGCGCCCACCTGAAGAATGAGGGAATATATATCAAGAAGTCGAGGCACCCACCTGGAGAATGAGGGAGTAGTTTAGAGAAAGTCAAGGCGCCCACCTGAAGAATTAGGGAATTCATTTCAAGAAAGTCGAGGCACCCACCTGGAGAATGAGGGAGTAGTTTAGAGAAAGTCAAGGCGCCCACCTGAAGAATGAGGGAGTAGTTTTGAGAAGTCGAGGCACCTACCTGGAGAATGAGGGAGTAATTTAGAGAAAGTCAGGGCGCCCACCTGAAGAATGAGGGAATATATATCAAGAAGTCGAGGCACCCACCTGGAGAATGAGGGAGTAGTTTAGAGAAAGTCAAGGCGCCCACCTGAAGAATTAGGGAATTCATTTCAAGAAAGTCAAGGCGCCCACCTGAAGAATGAGGGAATTCATTTCAAGAAAGTCGAGGCACCCACCGGGAGAATGAGGGAGTAGTTTTGAAGAAGTCAAGGCGCCCACCTGAAGAATGAGGGAATTCATTTCAAGAAAGTCGAGGCACCCACCTGAAGAATGAGGGAGTAGTTTAGAGAAAGTCGAGGCACCCACCTGAAGAATGAGGAATATATTTCAAGAACTCTAGGCGCTCACCTGGAGAATGAGGGTTCGTTTTCAGAAAGTCGAGGCACCCACCTGGAGAATGAGGGAGTACATTTGAAGAAGTCTAGGCGCTCACCTGAAGAATGAAGGAATTTATTTCCAGAAGATCAAGTGTCCAAGACCCACCCGAAACCAAAGTGGTGGTTTACTTTTCAACAAATGAAGGGAGCAAGAACCAAGGAGCCCATCTCGGGAAGCATGAAGAAGTTAGCTTAGAAATTGTAATTTTACATTTCAAATGTTGTATGTTCATTTTTCCTTTGTAAAGCAGTGACCACCAGCCAGCTAGCCAGCAACCAGCGACAGTGACCAGCAGCAACAACTCCAGTGTGTCAAAAGTGTTTGTGTCAGTTCGGGTAAGTCTAGGAGCGTCGAGTCAGTCCCAGTTAGTTTTGAAAGTGTCTAGAGTTGGTCTGTGTATGTCCAGAGAGTGCTTAGTGTTATTCTAGAAGAGTCCAGTGTCTGTCTAAATGCGGTAGTCCCAGCTACCGCACGTGAGGAACTACACTGACCTGATTCCTTAGTCCGAGGATATGTAGGTAACTTTGTTCTCGGTTAGAGCCGAAATTCAAGGTACGGTCACCACTTTGAAAGGCATGCTCTCAGCTAGAACCGAAAAGCCAAAATTAGTTGTCGATTACTTCTTTGTCCGAAAACTCTTCGTGTTCCCGAACAAAGAGGGGCAGCTGTAATCACCTAATTTTGGCACCAAATTCAAGATAAGTGCTAAATTGACGTGCTAATTTAGCTAAGAGTTTTGCCTATTTTCTTAGATCTTTGTCGATTTGTTTGGCCATTTTAATTATTTAATTAAACGAAAAATTACCAAATTTTGTCTCAAAAGACATTTGATGTGATTAATTATGTGTATAATAATTTTATGTGTTTTAGTAGTTAATTAGAATTTAGTTTTTAAAGTCATTTGTATGGTTTAAATTTGGAAAAACTGGCCATTGGGCTATTTGAAATCAGAAAAAAAAGGAAGCAAGTGTAGCCCATTTGTAATTTAACCCAACCCAATCCCCATTTTGACCCATTGGCCCAGAATGTACACCTTTTGGCTTAATCCCAATTGCCATTACACAAAATCAGAATCAAGGAACCCCACCCGTCAACACTCGCCGGATTCCTCTACTGCCGGCAGCGCTGAGCTCTGAACACCATTCCCCGGTCAGAAAAAATACATCAATCAACGTCTCTTGAGCTCCTCTCTCCATCTCCGACATCATTTTTTTACAAATTCCCTCTCAATTTCCATAGATCGAAGTTTCAAATGCGGTTTCACCCTAGCTCCGGCGACACTCCATTTCCGGTGAGCTTTTACATTTTCAGCTTTGTTTTCTCTCCCCATTCCGTTTCTGGAGCTCGATTACAAGGGAATCCTTTTTTTTTTCCGGTCAAAATGGGACATGGCTATGCTTGGTGTTGCTTTCCTCTATTTCTCTCGGTTTTTTCATCCATTCTTTTCTTTTTCTAGTTGAAACGATCCCAATTGGAATCGTTTCAATTAGAACAAGAAAATATGGATTCAAATGTTTATGGTATATCGGGATGATAGTGGTGATGAGTCGATTTTGGAGGCTGCTCCGATGAGGTATAAGCGTCGCCAAGGCTGCGAAGAGGCTGTTTGGGCAGCGACGAGGGTATAGGATGGAGATTAGGCTAGGGACTCAATGATTTGTTTTGTTTCTGATTGGATGATGGTGAGATGTTTGTGCGGACTCGAGGCGTGTGTGTGATGCTGCTAGCGAGGCTGTGATGGGAGGTGTAGTGGCGTTGACGCTGTTGTAATGGGCAATGTGGAGGCAGTTTTGCTATAGCTCGATTGAAACTGTGGGGGGCGAACATTGGTGGTGCTATGGCTCTAGCAAGGCTAAGGCGTCGGGGCTGTTTCAGTGATGGTGAGGCAGCGCTACTGTGATGAGTTTGGTTTGGGAGCTGTGGTGGTGAGTTGTGGGTTTGAAATGGCAGTGGTGGTTGATTGTGAGTAGGCCGTGGTGGTGTGGACGCTCGTTGGTATGGCAGTGAAACAAGCTTGGCTAGGCAATGGTGATCCGTTGCTAGCGTAACAGTAATGAGCGACGCAGTGGGCAAAGCAATGGTGTCGAGGTGATGTTGACTCGACGAGGCAGTGGTGGTGTTTGAGGATGCGACGAGGGTATGACAGCTGCGAGTTTTGATTGTTACGGGGTTGTTCATGGATGGCGATGTCGCATCAATGGTGTCACAAACTGGTTTGAAGCTGTGAAACAGCCGTGAACCGGGTAGCGGCTATCTTGCCGTGCTCGGCTAGAGCAGCGAGTTGATGCTAGGTGCAGCCGCTATGGTAGCAGTGATGCCATGGCAAGTTTGATTCATTAAGGGCTATTGTAGCGAGGCAGCTGGTGGCGTGGTGTCGTCGCCTTTGGTTAAAGCAAAGGGCAACATAGGTGCTGCGACATAGTGGCTGGATTTTGAGGCAATTTTGACAGCAATGATGATGGCGAGGCAGATGTAACGGGTTATTCTGTGGTGGTATTTTCTTTGTCTTTTCCCTTCCCTCATGTAGTTAGTGATTAGTCTTAGTAATCTAATAATAGTTTAGCCCTAGACTTGTGAAACAAGATGTGTATGTGTGTGAATTCATACAAAATGGCTATGTTATATCATGATCTTCACCGTTTTGATTGGAAAACACAGTTTAGCTATGTATTGACTATGTCTATGTCGTAAGTATTGCAAGTTATGATGGATCTGGTTGTGGGATTGTCAAGTCCATTGGTTCTTGTTTTAGTTTAACTAGTGTCTCATGTACACGGCTGAATCTGTTTGCATCTGCTAGTTGGTTTATGTTTAAAGATGTTCATTGTTGTTGCTGTTGTCTTATGCCCGTCTTGAGTATGTTATCTGCCTATCCATGTTGGTGTTAGTATTCAAGAGCTTGTCATATTGTTTCATATATACTGGAAAAGAGTGTGCTTAATTTAGTTTGTTGTTAGTCTTTAGGGTTGAACCTGGGATTGCTCTAGTAAGAAATTAGGATGTCAGATGTATGGTCTGTTTGTTAGAGCTTTGGTTCAGGTTTTGTTAATTTGTTCTTAGGTGGGTTAGTCCATTCAATTTAGTTTGGTCATGGTTGTTGATTTGCTTAGATAGTTTAGATGACATAGGATGGATGATGTCAAATGGGGATGTCAAAATTGAGTCAAGGAAGTACAATCTTTGTTTTGTTCTGGTACTGCCCTGCAGGCAGAGAAATGATGGCCTGAATGCTAAGGCTTGGTACCTCACTGGTACACACCCCCTCTCCCTTTTCATTTGAGAGCTTTGGACTCTCTTTTAAAAAGGCAAAGAGACAGAACTAAAACAAGAAGGAGAGTGAGAGATAAAAGCTGAAACAAAAGGTGAGCAACAAAAGAAGAGAACAAAAAACAAAAAAAAACAGAAAGCAGGGAAACAAAGAACAGAAAGAACAGAGAGTGAAAAGAAGAACAGAGAGGGAGCAAATTGTGTTTGGTCAAGCTTAAGTAAATTGTGTTGTTGATGTGAGTTTATTAGTTGGCTGTTGTTGTTGCTGGCTTGTGGTCCTTGCATGGGCTTTGAAATCTTCGACTATTAGGTAAACGCTTCAACTTTATTATGGTATTATATGTATTTTTTTAGCTTGGTTTAAACATGAGCATGTGAAGAAATTGGCCTTTATCACTTACATATATTCCTTTGTTACGGTTGTCATGTTTATCTCTATATGTATTTGTCTTTGAGGAAGTTTTTTTTTACTTCAAGGCATTATAACAAATCTAACTTTGCGAAGAATAGATTACACCAATTGTAAACTAAGGGAAATTTGGATGGGAGTTAGAAAAGGGTTCTTTAGTGCAAACTTTGAAAGAAGATTGATTTGTAAAATTTAATTAGGTATCACTTTACAAGAGGGTCAGATCTGAGAGAAATAAGCAAAACAAGTCATGAATGCAAAGGAACTCGCTCTCGCATAAAATGGACGATTCTGAAATAAATTATGAAGTCTGGGACACTTAGTGTAAACTCTTGTTAAGAAATGAACCAGTTGTGCAAATCTTTAAAATACACAATCAGTTAAAAAGGAATGGGTCATGAACGAAGATTCTTTTCTAAGTTTAACCCACTTTAAAAACAGTCTTGATGTGTAGTCCATATTTGATAACAAAAGAACATGTCATTTTTTTTAAGGTTATGAGATAAAGGGTTATTTATCCCATTTGGAAATTTATTTATGTTTTGAAAGGACAACAACATCAAGAAACAAAAGGTGGTGTCGTGTCTATTTATAACTCTAACTAATTGTTCACGCGGAACTCTATTAAGTTAGGAGATTTTGTTCGGGTGAAGTGCCTGCACAATTTAACTAACTTAAGTCGGAAGATTTTGTTCGGGTGAAGTGCCTGCGCAATTATATCTCGATTCGAGTTCCATCAAACGGTAAAATTTGATAATAAATTAAAGCGTAACAAATCAAGGCAAAATATAACAAAATAATTTTAAGAGTCGAAATGCGTCAATAAAGCAACTGTGCTTGGCACAGGACTCGAGAGTGCCTAACCCCTTCCCTCGAGTCAACCGAGATCCTTACCCGAAACTCTGACGCAGACCACTAAACGAGTCTTAGGTGTTCTAGGTACACCACTTTGGTGACTTGGCACACCTTTAACTTGTCAAGTGGCGACTCCGAATATCTCTTAAATAATTTGTGTACCTATCAACACCGTCACAGACCTTTTTAAAACAATAAGTTATTCTTTTTGAGCGAAAAAAAGGGTCGTGACAATAACAAAAGAACTTGCACGACCTTCATAAACTATCCCACGTAATTTTTCTCATGATTACAGAATTAAAATTATAACACGCATATCGAACTCTTGCATAAAAACATAGCTGGATAATATCCTAACGCCATTGCCCCAGGTTATTCTGACTAAACTGATCCTTCCTCGATCACAAAAGGAGAGTTCTACATTTTCGAAGCAAAGATATACGAAACTTTGAATGGGTTAACATGATTCAGTCGATAATCACCTCTTCGATATATCTTTTGATATAGAATAGGTCGATGGAACTAAAAATTAGCTCACGTTTGATGCAATAAGGGAAGCTTTGGAAGTACCTTGTTACTACACACTATAGAAGATTTAATGCAAGCTATATTATATTTACGAATGCACTATACAACATCTCAATTGATTTAATATTACCATTCAGTATTTGGAGGAAGACTCCTCCACTTAAAGCACAAACTCGTGCAGCTACTTGAATAGGAATAACCATCCTCGCACAGTCTGCTGGACTAAAGAAGATTTAGCTAAAAGCTGAACGTAGGTAGACCTAATCTGCCAACTACCCTTTTGAGTTGCCAAACAGCTGCAACTCTCGAGTTCACAACTCCATACCTTTGTCGTAAATACCACCGTCTGATGGATAGTACTTCTATATAAAAATTTCGGCAGAGTTTTCCCTGAAACTGGATGATCCGCAAAAACAGAACCAACACTATACTATACATGGGAATAGATACCAGAATAAACTGATAACATAAACATGTTAAGCGGATAAAAAGATGAGACAACTGGATAACATAACAAATCCGCAGATAGAATGTCTGGACAGCACCACTGTCCTGATTTTCAACCTAAACAATAATATGCTTACCCGGTTACCTTGACATACACTCTGGCTCAACACAGGGAACATCATAATAGGTTACTGACCGCCTAAGTTCACCAGTGCCGAACAAATAAGAGATGACAACGAACTGAGGATAGAAATAATTAGAGCTTCAGGAAGCTCATCTTCTTATTGCTTGGCTACCAGAGCTAGACTATTGGCGAGTCAAAGTAGCCCAAGAATCGCAATTAAAGAAACAAATATTAAATGAGCTTTATGGAACAACATCCAAGCCAATTTGACCTCCCAATAAAAAGGAAACTTTGACAATTTACCAGGAACTTTTTTTTATAACCCAAACAAGCTCATAGGATAACATGACTCTACTAGCGCCTCGAACCATGAGGAGATACATAGATCGAATATTACTTACTAATCACTTTACACCAGAAGAAATGATAACACTTTCTGATGGTAACGAATTAGGATCTCGTTATCCTGCCAACAATGAATTTCGAGGAGTGAGGTAAACAGAATTGACATAATAACAGAAGGTGGCGTAACAAGATGCAAAGCAAACAATACCGACAGTCACTCCCAAATCTCTCACATTTAAATAAGATAAACTAGTAGGGTCTCACAAATGCAAGCAATGAATCATATCAGAAGCTCACCCCTCTACCCAACTGATTCTTAATAGAAACGACATCCAAGGAAACCATCGAAACATGATGAGACATATCATTTCCAGATCGATCGAAAGAATCAAATCTTACTCACATTTAAGAGAAGAAGAAATCCCAGGGCCTACTACATCGGATACCTCAGCATCCTGTCGACTGGTAGTTCATAAAACTGCCTCTGCAGCTGAGTCGAGCCGCTACCCTGATAATTACTTCTAGAAAAACCACTACAACCACGCTCTCGACCCCTACTGGATGGTGGCATTTCTTTTGCTGATTGAGATCTAAATAAAATCCCCCTGCGACTATGCAGGTGACTGGCGAGAGAAAGGATGACTGCCTACTCGCCGGAGTAAGAGAAAACTCTTTAAAGGATAGCCAGACTCACGACAATGATACCACCTTTTCGCTGAAAAATGGAAGCTGGAAAGATTGTTGATAGCTATAAAGAGAAGACTGAATCTGATCTTGACAACCTACTGGTGCACTCTAAGAATCAAGTGACACAAGCTGAGATAACCTAGAAGGTGGCCTCCAAAAATACTCAGGACTCTTACCTCCAAATGAGGTACCATGATTACCCACTAGGGCCACAGGATCTCTTGTTCTCCCGCTCTCACTCTTCCCGTTTTAACTTATGGTATGCCTAATACCTTTGAGCAATATCAACAACGACGTCAAATGAAGTCCCAACCTCAATTTTTCGAGTCATCTGGGATCTCAAGGAAAAAGAAAGGTCATCAATAAATCATTAAATCTCTCGAAAGGCTCATGGACTAGTTCTAATGCATATTCAGTCATTCTATAGAATTTAATCTCATATTCTGAAACACCAACAGGTTAACCGACAGGCTACCCTGTTCAATCCACTCAAACTGGCGACACTTTTCATCTCGCTCGCCACTCGAAAGGAACTTTTCCACGAATTTAGAAGAAAAATCGAACCAAGTTAGCTAATAAGAGAGCAGTCCACCAATCCAGGGCTGGACCTTGAAACTGGAAAGAAGAATAATCAACACCATACCGCTCGATATAATCAAGAGCCTGAAGGATACGCTGACATCATTTTATTTAAAAAATTTACGCAAGGATTATCTGATGCATGGCTTAAGAATATCAGAAGATTCAATTGGGTAAAATAATACGGCCTTTTCAGATACTCGGACCGAGCCATTACTCGGGCTAGCTAACCAGCCAGAATAACTAGAGGCACAAAACATGCTGCCTCCGGAACATACTTTACTGCGGCAATATTAAGAACTAGAATAGAAGCTCCCTGAAACTGAATGCGACAACCTGCAAGATTCTCGTAAAAACATCGTAGAGAGCCAAGGGAACAACAAGGCCCTGCTCTCTTGCCCATCGCGAGCTCGTATAGTAGGGACATCCGTAACTAGATCGTCAGCACGATCAAAACTCTCGAAGCTTCGTCAGTGCTAGCCCCAGGCTAGACTGCTTCATCTTGAACTCAGTTTGCTGATTCATCGCACGAGAGTTCATAATTAACACGAAGGAATTAACAAATTAACGAAAATACTTTTGCATCCTAGACCGACGCACGATCAGAAATGAAGGAAGTGAAACTTCCTAGATGCCATCATAGCCTCTCGTAGATAAGTACGGAAGTCTACGTACCCATCAGCGAGACTCTACTAGACACTGTCTTAGTCTGGATAGACTCTAAACTGGGCTCTGATACCAACTGACACGACCCGGAATCCGGCTAGGCCGTGCGGGCACCCGACATCTTCCCCTAGACCCATCGGGCGAACCCTTACCAATTAAATTAGGAAAATAAATATAATCCAATTCATAAATAAAAACAAGACTTAGAAAAAAGCACAGACATACTGATACCTCTAAGCTGTACAAAAGAAATTACAGCTGACTACCCAACATACTAGGTTTAGGGCTATCCAGACTAGACATCTAAGAGTACAAAAGAAGACAGATACCTCCTGAAGGGAGCAAAATGCAACTGAAATAATAACCAATATACTGGTGGCCATCCGAAATAAAAGCTGGCTCACCCTGACAGCTGAAGTCGTCTTCGCTCCTACACAATGTGGCGAACTCAATCCTGGAGCGAACCTGCCGAAACGAAATAGATAGACAAGAAACAAACAACAAACAAGGGTGAGTCAAAAGGACTCAATAAGTGGGGCAGACTAGCCACCTCAAAGAATAAGATAGCTAGCCAGGGAGAAGAAACAGATAAACAAAATTCCTCTTATTTAAATTATAAAAACGCAGAGCCAGATAATAACTAGAAACACGTATGGGATGAAAAACTCATTAACAACCAGGAACATAAGATAATCAAAACATATAGGTATCCCGAACACATCAACAATCAGAAATATATCTTGTTGCGGTGTGCAACCCGATCCATATATTCATCTTGTTGCGGCGTGAGACCCGATTCATAGATTCATACCATTGTGGCGTGCAACCCGATCCATATATTTATACCGTTGCGGCGTGCAATCCGATTCCCGCAACCCGGGATACGAGCCAGAACTATATAGGCAAACTGAGATACGGTATACATACCGTATATATAAAACACAACACGATAGTCACACAATAGTCAGCACGCGGTGCAATGAAATGTGATGAATGCAGTATGATGCAATGGTGTCACATGTGCCAAATAGATGGAGCGGAATCCTCCTGCTCCGGGGGCGGAATCCTCCTACCCTCAATATGATGAATGGAGCGAAATCCTCCTGCTTCGAGGGCGGAATCCTCTTGCTCCGAGGGCGGAATCCTCCTACCCTCAATATGATGCAATGGAGCGGAATCCTCCTGCTCCGAGGGCGGAATCCTCCTACCCTCAATATGATGCAATGGAGCGGAATCCTCCTACCCTCAATATGATGCAATAGAGCGGAATCTTCCTACCCTCAATATGATGCAATGGAGCGGAATCCTCCTGCTCCGAGGGCGGAATCCTCCTACCCTCAATATGATGCAATGGAGCGGAATCCTCCTGCTCCGAGGGCAGAATCCTCCTACCCTCAATATGATGCAATGTGCATACAAATGCAACACGATGTAATAATAATCCATCACCAGCGCGGGACTCCCATCGACAGTCGGAAAGTATATACCAACTCACAGCTAAAGTACAATACTCAGATTCTCAATGCAATACCAATAACAGGACATTACATATAATATAAAATATAAGTTCAAAGCTAAGACGTAATGAGTACGCCTATCGGCAGCTACACACGTAAGGAACACGTGGTAGAAAATCCACGAGGCCAGGTGCCTCCAAAGAAATGGATATAAACACTTACCTTGTTACAAAGTTAGTACAGCCTCTCAATAACCGCTTTGTCCTTTGGATTCATTGCCAAACGATCCCACTGTGTTCAATAACCAGAAAAATATTTCAAATTAGGCTAAAGGCTTCATTCCTCACATCTTAGGGCAATCCAGGTAGGAACCTTATACCCTATTCGCATACGCAATACGCAGGCCAGGCCTATGTACAGGGTTTATGGTCACATAACCAAACCCCAAATAAATTATATTTATATGTTGCTCATAACTCACTGAGTACGAATATATAATCAATTTCGTTATCGGGGTCCATTTGACCCTTTAAACTATTAATTGAACTTATTAAAACGATGTCTAATATTCCAAGTTTTACCGTTAAAACATATTCAAAAATGCGTAATAAACTCAAATAATATAGTAGGAGCATTACCTGAATGTTCTGGGGTGAAAATACTATTTTTCTCCGTCCCCTTTTCTCATTTTCTAGCATTTTTTTTCCGTATTTTCTTGTTTCTTGCTTCTCTGTTCTCGTTATTCTGCTTTTCCATGGTTTCGACTCTATCTGGTCCTTAGTATGCTAAGGACCCCCACCGCCACTTTCATTTCTTTTTTTTTTTTGTTTTCTTTTATTATATATATTTTTTCTTAACGAAAATTAAAATAGTACCCTACGATATTCGAAATAATTCCAGCTTTTGCATACAGGTTATACAAAATATATATAACATACTCGCGAAGGCGGATCTCAAACCAGACTCCCGAAACTGAAGATACGAATTTAAATGAAAAGAAGTCAAATTATTTAACTTTCGGCATTTTAGCGGAAACTTGCCGAACAACATCGAAATTCACTTTCGAAAGTTTACAATGGTCATAAATAATCATACGAACCCAACAGCGCTTTCGGATTTCGAATCGGAGCTCATTCGGCAAAACCGAGCTCGAAAATCTCTTTTTTAATATTTATCGCCAATAAAAACTGAAACCTTCTTCCGATGCCTACCAAACGAGGCCTGATTTAGCTCAAATTTTACATATAAGTCCCAATGGATACTATGAACACTTTAAAATTATTGGCACGCCAATCGAAGTCCTAACTTCCGAAACAACTGATCGAGGTCGTTTCAAGTGGTCAAGTATTCACGGGCGTTTGATTTAATGAAATGTATTTGGAAACTTTATGGCCCACGAACCAATTCTTTTTGGAAGTTGATATGTTAATTACAAATTTGAGCACAAATGCATTCGATTTTGAAAATATAAGCACTGTTTTTGGTGGTCTTGAAAACATAAGTAATTTACCATTAAATGAAGCTAAAAGTACAAAAATATCCTTACTAATATAGAACTTTTCGTAATTACAAAAATATCACCGACCATTTTTTGAAGCCGTAATTACAAAAATGTCACCGCACCTTTTTCATCCGAAATTTCAAAAAAACGTCACTGCTTCCTACACAACAGAAAATAATGTCAACCCGATTGTGTTTCACATCTATTTTATGAATAAATAAGGCCGAATCGGCATCGTTTTGCTCATATACAAGGCAGGCAATCCGTCTATGTTTCACGTCTATTTTGTGGATAAATAAAGTCAAATCGGTATCGTTTACTCATATACAAAATCAAAGCAAAACAAAATATAAGACAATTCGACGTCGTTTCTTCATTACAATAAGCATAAAATCATGTTTGTTTTGCTTAGTAAATGATGTCAAATCGGCCTTACTTTATTGATTAAAAATACCTTCAAGTGCTTATATATTTAGAAATATGGACAATTCGACTGTATTTATGCATATATTTGTGTCCGTTTTGTGAAGAAACGAAGCCAAATTGGCATCATTTACAAAGCAAAACTATAAACAAATGACATCTAATCGTCATCACTTTGTCATATATGAAAATCCAAACTAAAAAATAAAAACTAATACCAATTCGGCATCATTTACTTACAAGTGAGTCAAACTACTATGTCTATTTTACAATCAAATGATACTAAATTGTCATCACATTGCATAAATACAAAAAAAATCAAAGTAAAAATAAAACAATGCCAATCCGACATCATTTACTTATAAGTAAGCGATACTACTATGTCCATTTTACAAGCAAATAACACCAAATCGTGGTCACTTTCATTACAACTCTAATATCTTGTCATTAAAATTTCTGTAAAACCACAAACAAAGTGTCTCGGGAAAAAATGAAAAAAGTGTATCAACATTTCAGACTTCAGATTAACCCCAAAAGGAGAAGAGACAAAAAAAAAAAAAAAAAAAAAAAACGACAACTTGTACCCTAATTGTAGTCCTTATTGAACATATGTGCTCCCCACCTAATTATGACTTGTTATATTGCGCACAACTTATCAAGTTGGCAATTATAGTAACCAAGGATTTTTAACATTGGATCACAAATGCAATCCAATAAATAACCCACCAACTCAGATTCGAGAAATTAACAGTAATCCAAGTAACTTAAATAGACAAATCTTCTCATAGTCTAGTCATATTAATATAAAAATGGAAATCCTTAAATCAAAATGTGAAAGACCAAAATACCCTTCTAAATTGATGAATTATTAACATTTTCATACTAATATAAAAGTGGGAATCCTCAAATCAAAATGTGAAAGACCAAAATACCCTTTTAAATTGATGAATTATTAACGTTTAAATAAATAAATAAATAAATGATGACTTAGTAATGACATATTATTATATACATTGTACAAGGAAGTAAGTACAACTCAAAGGTACCACTCTCTTCATAATCAGCAATTACACGAAGAATTCGATGAGTCGCAACTGATAGAATATGAACCAATCTCTCTTCAATGTAAAAAAGGTATCCCAATAGTCACCTTTTACTGATATAATAACAATGGTGCATGACGAGATGAGTACCACCAAAACTACCAGCAATAATTGAAAATCTCATGTTCTCCTTTTTTGGAGTGTATTGTCTTCTCCATTCTTCTACTAATTCTTTAGCAAAAATTATTAGCTATATAGGAGAGAGAGTCACGGTACAGTGGAAGCTCTTGACAGTTGACTCTCAGCAAAACAATACAAGAAGGATGTCCTATATAGATTGCTTTTGGCTCATTCACTCTCCTCTGTGGTCATTCTTTTTTATTTTTAAATTAAGAGGTTTATATTTCTGGCTTCTTGGTCCATTTTTTTTATTAGTGAAATGCTCCTTCAAAGATATGAAATTGGACCGCATATGATATATTTCAGAATAATTTTAAGGATTCCCTTTCACTAACTCAAAATTTTTAGAGAGATCCTAAATATCATTTTTATTTCTTCTTTAGTTAACTAAAGAATGTGAAACTAATTATTTTCATTCATGTATAAGGAAGAATATTCACTAGTTCTTTCTCTTGTGGACGTACAGAGAGAAGAAGAAGGAAGAGGACAACGATGAATGATGGTATCATGACGAACGAAAAATAAAAAGACAAAGGAGTTTCGGTGTTAAAAATTATCTAATTGGCTGGTACTATCGCTGAAAATTTGAAAAGAAGAAATTAGATCCTTGAGTTGTCAGTAGATAAGGTACTTCGATCCTTTTAAACCATCTAATGTTTATAGCTAAGATAACATTATGTTGCTGCTGGAGAATAAACATGGCTTGCTCTTTCAAAATCATTTGTCTATGATCTTTTAATTATGTTGGGAGTAAATTTTTTAAACTATAATAGTAAATTTAGTAGGGCTAATAGAGTGAAGTCTAGGGCCCAACCGTCCTTGATTTTTCAGATTCGGTTCTCAATATTAAAGGCAAGAATTTTCCTAATGACAAAGCAATTGACCACAAGCTAATATATAGGAACATGGTTTATGAAGGAGTGATATGTGAGCAGTGGGAAAAAAGCCAAACAGTATTATATGTTGAGATATTCCAACTTCAAATGAATTTTGATAATCCAGAGTATTCTTGATTTTTGTTTTATAGCTTGAACATAAACATTAAGAGTATGTGTTGGGTTACAATTTATTTATTTTTATACAAAATTTGTATTTATCGGTATGAGACCACATGCAAATCAAAGAAAATCAAACTTTTACAAATGTTGATGTCTAAGCTTTTAATTTAGAGGTCTATATGATTATTGTTTTGCAGTTTGCTTTAAAAATGTTCAATGTTGCAAGAAAGGAAGAATAGCATAATGGTAGTTCGAATTTTCACTTTTTGGCTTCCACTTTTATATTAGTATTGATAAAAATATTTAAGCTTGAAAGACAAAATTCATCACACTATACAATATAATGATCCTATAGCAGCTTCAGGCGATATCTAATCAGTGTACGTTCAATTGTCAAATCGGTTAAATAGGTTCACCATTTCATCTTATATTTTCCATAATAAATTTAGTATGTCGTAAAAAATATATTACGCTCAATGATAGGGGCACACGCGCAAAGCGCGTGCCCAATGACTAGTTTATAATAGGAGATGTTCAGGTAATTGGTAGAGCTGAGGCAGTAGGAGGATACAGAGTAAGTTCACGGTCACCATTAGTCAAGAAAATCACTGAAATCTTTTTCTCCTAATTTCAAACTCAGATCTACATTAAATTAGTATGATTTTCATAAAATAAATAGTAGAAATGAAAAAGGTATGACAAAAAAAAACTAGGGATGTAATTTTTGCAACATTTTGGTGGCAGCTGATGCTGGCCCAGTGGCGGTCAACGGCGGTAAATTAGAGAGAAGGAGGAGAAGTGGGAGATGAGTTTTCTAGAGAGAAAAAGTGTGAATGTCAAATAATTGTAGATAAGGGCTTAAAGGATAGAAGTGGAATTTTTTTTAAAAGTGCTTATGCTTTAAAGACCACTAAAAAATAGTTCACCAAATAAAGACCAGGCATTAAAATAGTTTATTATTTTTGATTCTTCATCGGCAACTTAAGGTTAGGTTTACGGTTTACCAATAAAATTCTCTCATCTATTAGCGTACGTGTAAGTCTAGGGGATTATAAAATGAAAACAAAAAAACCTTGTGTTATGTCACATGGACATAGCTAAAAAAGTTTGGGAGGCACGATTTCCAGAATCGAACCTCTAACCTTCTGATCGTAACCTTACACTTATTACTGCAGTGCTAGAATAGCAACATCTACGAATATGACTCGTTCTAGTTTTATTTACTAGGCGAATACATGATTCGTCCCTGGATGATATCTATTATTTTTGTGGAAATTCTAAATCGAGTGACCAGTCTTCTTGAAGTATTGACACGCTAATTTGTTAGGATACCCATTCTTCTTGTAGCATATTACAATAGTATGACCAGGTTTTAGACATTATTGACACTTCACATTTCTTCTGTTATTGTTGAAATTCGTTCTCTATGGAAAAGCTCTTTGAGATGGTTGATCACTAAAAAAAATTTAGTTTTGGCGTCAGATTATGCGATAGATGGCTGATCCATGTGCAACCTACACCTCAATAGGTGAGGGGCGATCGCCAAAGATATAGTACCCGAAAGAGTCGGGGTAGAATTCCACGAGGAGCTAGCACGTGTTTTATGTTAGAGTGAATAAAATCGAGTTATATGATTCGTTCGAGTATTCTTAAGTAAAAAGTGGATATTGCTTATAACTAAGGTAAAGCTATCGACTAAACTAACATATAATAATAACACTAATGAAGAGGTTGTAAATAAGAACAGAAAGCTAGGGGGTTTACCCATTCAAATAAGACTCTAATAACCTAAACGCCTTTTTTAATCATACAATTTTCATGGGTAATGATTAAATAGTCGGACCTTCACATTTAACCTCCTAAAACCATAAGGTATAGAGAGGGTCTACCAAGTTAAGTCCGTAGGGTCAATAATGAGGCGCTTAAAACTCTAGTCCAAAGACCCGAGCAGAAACAAACCTTTTTGGTCGCTCCCTTTAGATGTGGTAGGTTCGTAAGCCAATATAACCCAAATTCTCGCTAGTTTCTATAAACCCACGCCTTCAACCCTGTTAGAGTGAAGAAAGCAAAATGGGATTTTGGTCAAGTGAGGCCTCACCTTAAACCATTTTCATTTTAAAAATAATAGAAGCTAAAATAACATTAACCAATAGATTTTATAAGATTAAAACAAGTGTTTAAGCTAAAATAATCAAGTCATCATTGATAAACCCCTAATATGAGTAGGGTATAAGTTTAGCTACTAATACTAGGATTTACCACATTCATAATATGGAATGAAGTAGTAAGAATCATGTAATGGTATAACTGAAAGAGTGAAATCCTTACAAAAATTGTTGTTACAACCCTTGCTTGCCTTCCAAGTTTACAAGAATATTCAAAAGTAAGATGGAATAAAGATAATTTGCCTTGGAGGCCTAATAGTCTATCTATAGGCATGGGTTTGAAAGTAAATTTAATAATTACAAAACTATCATTTCGTTCTATTTCTACTATCTGACGATCAATCGGCGGCCGCCTGTTGTATTTGGTGGCCGCCGAAGACAAACTGTGGACTTCCTCTTTGTCATACAATTTTTAGGTTCGGCGGGCGCCCATTAAGCGACAGAATATGGAGTCTTCCTCACCTATCTTCTGAGCTCACTGTGAGTATCAGCGGAATAGTCGATCATTCTACGGCTTTCCGTTTGATTCAGCCCATTATTCAGCGGCCACCCTTTTAGACTAGTGGCTTGAAGATTTAGTTGCCTTCAACATTGAACTATTCATCTCTTTGACTGGTGCCCTCTTCAATTCAGCCCTTCATTCAGCTAGGGCCGGTCTAGTACGGTAACAACTTTGTCTGTTTTTCACTTATAGCCAAATTTCTTGCATTTTGTCCAATTTTTCATTACATTTGACTTTGTATCATTAGATATCAAGTATTGCCTGCAACATGGAGATTTACATAAGATTTACGCGTATAACAAGGCTAAAATACATAAAAACTAGTCCAAAAAAAAATCTAATTTTAGCATAAAATACCAACATATCAACTCCCCCAAACTTAAGCTTTTGCTTGTCCTAAAGCAACAATTAAAACGAATCTTATGCTCACTTTAGAAACCAGATTTGAGTTCAACTAATGGGATTTAGACAAGAGAAAGTCTATGACTTCGGTTGGTATAAACATTTAGTTTCACACATGACAATCTAACCAACAGCCATAAGAACCAACGTTAGAACTACATCAACTAGAGCTTCTATTTATAACTAAAGAATACATAGCACAATATAAAGAGCTTTTATTTATAACTAAATATTTTTAATGTCCATTAGGATATGTCTGTAAAATTTGAGCTAAATCAGACCTCGTTTGATAGGCATCGGAAGAAGGTTTCAGTTTTTATTGTCGATAAATATTAAAAAGAGATTTTCGAGCTCGGTTTTGGCGAATGAGCTCCGATTCGAAATCCGACAGCGCCGTTAAGTTCGTATAATTATTTGTGACTTTTGTGATTTTTTGAAAGTGAATTTCGATGTTGTTCGGCTAGTTTCCGCTAAAATGCCGAAAGTTAAATAATTTGACCTTTTTCCTGTAAATTCGCATCTTGAGTTTCGGAAGTCCAATTTGAGATCCGCCTTAGCGAGTATGCTACATATATTTTGTATAGCTTGTATGCAAAAGTTGGAATTATTTTAAATATCGTAGGGTAACGTTTTAATTTTCATCGCGAAAAGAAAAGTAAAAAAAATAAAAGAAAAAGGAAAATGAAAAGAAAGAAAGAAAATGATAAAGAGTTAGGCGGTGTGTGATTAGGATTAGCTCATACTCCAAAATTGAACAGAAACAACATAAGAACAGAAAGAAAACGAGAATGGCGAAATGAAACAAAAAAATGCCAAAAAATAAAAAAAGAGCCGGAGAAAAATAGGATTTTCACCCCGAAACATCCAGGTAATGATGTTAACTCATTATCTTAGCTTATTACGTGTGTTTGAATATATTTTTACGGTAAAAATTGGAATATTAGACATCGTTTTAATAAGTTCAATTAATAGTTTGAATGGTCAAATGCACCCCGATAATGGAATTGATTATATATTCGTACTCAGTGAGTTATGGGCAACATATAAATGTAATTTATTTAGGGTTTGGTTGTTCGCGTATTGCGTATGCGTATTGGTTATCAGGTTCCTAACCGGATTGCCCTAAGATGTGAGGAATGAAGCCTTTAGCCTAATTTGACATATTTTTCTGCTTATTGAATAGAGTGGGATCGTTTGGCAATGAAATCAAAGGATAAAGCACCTGTTGATTAGCAATGCTAACTTTTGGAAGAGGTAAGTATTTATATCCATTTCTTTGGAGGCCCTTGGCCTTGGGGATATTCTACCACGTGTTCCTTACGTGTGTAGCTACCGATGGGCGTACTCATACGCCTTAGCTTTGAATTTACACTGTATATTATATGTTATGCCATGTTGTTGGTATTGCATTGAGCATATGAACATTGCACTCTAGTCTTGAGTATTGCATATACTTTTCGGTAATCTATGAGAGTCCCGAGCCGGTGAAGGGTCATCATTGCATATACTTTCCGGTAATCGATGAGAGTCCCGAGCCGGTGAAGGGCCATCATTGCATATACTTCCCGGTAATCGATGAGAGTCCCGAGCCGGTGAAGAGTCATTATTGCATATATCTCCTGGTAGACGATGAGAGTCCCACGCCGGAGATTGGTATCAGGCACATGTGACCGAATTTATGTCAATGGTAAAGAGCAATGACTTAACAGAGATAGAGAAGGAATCAATGTTTTTGAAAAAATTCGACGAATCCTTGGAGAAGGGAGCACTACGTTGGTACATGCACTTACCAGCGGGGTCAATTTCCACCTTCAAAGAGCTGGTTAACGCCTTCGTTAAGGCCCATGCCGGGGCGCAAAAAAGTCTCCAAACAAAGGAGGATATATTCAAGGTCAAGCAACAGCCCAGCGAGCCAATCAAAGACTTCCTCGAGCGCTTTCACGCTGAGCGTATGGAGCTACCTACTATGGATGATACCCTAGCCATCATGGCGTTTGAAAAGGGCATCAATAAACGCAATTCTGAAGCCGCTGCTGAGTTGCGAAAAGAGCTCCAGCAATATCAAACCCTGAAGTGGGACGATTTGCACAATAGAGCTTACACCAAAATAAGGCTAGAAGAAGTTGAATGAAAAAATAATGGCCGAGGCTACAATTATAAGAACCGAGGCGAATTCTCATATCGCGCCGAGGCACCGCGAGGAAATTCGAAGGGGAGGTATGAGCCATATACCTCATCAAGGCAGCCTGTTAGTCAAAGGCTGGGAAATTCACTCGGAAATTCGTTTGGAAATCCACATGTGAGCCAACAGCTCGGAGGAAAGGTTCTTCCCAATTCGAACCAAAGGAATTCCTCAAGCCCAACTTTGATCTCAAAAAACAAAGAGTTACCTAGGATCCCTTAATACAATTTTAATATATCGACCTCGGAGCTAGTCAATGTAGTGAAGGGAACCGCCGGAGTAAGAATACCAAAAGACAAGAGAACTCCAACAGACAAAAGGGATCAAAATTTGCATTGTGAGTTTCATGCAGATTATGGCCACCGCACCGAGGACTGCAAAGCATTGCGCCTCGAGGTGGCGCACTTGTTGAGAAAGGGTGTGCTAGCTGAATTCCTCACCAACAAGGCGAAGTAAAACTACACCAAGAACCGTGGTGATCATGCTGAGAATAAATGATTGTGATTGGATGATGTTCCCCCATCACGATGCTTTGGTCATCATGCTGAGAATAAATGACTCAGATATCAAACGATTCCTGATTGACCCCGGTAGCTCGGTCAACATAATCAGTTACGGGGCCATTAAAAAGATGTGGTTGAAGGGTGAAGTTATCCCTAAGGCAACAGTGGTGACTGGCTTCAACAACTCCACTGAGAAGACGTTGGGTGAAATCACACTCAAGACGTTTGCTGAAGGAGTTAGCAAGGAAACACTATTTCAAGTCTTGCGTGAGGACTGTCACGACCCATTTTTACAACAACACAAAACTAAATTAATAGAATTGCGTATTTAAAAGGTTATGACGGGTGTTAAAGGTACACAATTATATAAGAGAAAATTCGGAGTCGCCACTTGACAAGTTAAAGGTGTGCCAAGTCACCAAAGTGGTGTACCTGGAACACCCTTGACTCGTCTAATGGTCTGCGTCAGAGATTCGGGTAAGGTCCTCAGTTGACTCTCGGGAAGGTGTTAGGCACCCTCGAGTCCTGTGCCGAGCACAGTTGCTTTATTGTCGCGTTTTGATTTATTAAACGTGGTTGTTATATATTTGCCGTTCATTTAAAGTTACGCTTTTATTTGTTGAACCAAAATTGTATTAGGTAACCCGCTGGGTATACCTTAGCGCAAACTTGTGACTATCATTTGATTTCGTTTCGCCTAGTAAGTAGATCGCATATCATACTTTATTATTACGCGCAATCGTGGAAGTCTTCTCACTCGTATTTTAGTTTTCCTAATCGATTTAGTTAAGTGTAAACGCTAAATTTATTAAGTGATAAATCTGGACTCCCAAATTTGCCTTTATTGATAAAAAAAAAAGGGATTACGAAATTATGTATATATAATACGCTGTTTGTTATAAACTTTATTAACTTTGCAAACTGCATATTCGTTCAAGATTATAAACTTTATTAACTTTGCACTTATGTCCTTTTTTTTCCTACTCATTCATAGTTATCCAAATTTTAACATGCGAAAATTTAAATATTATTCCTTTCAAGTTGACATTTATTTTGCTAAAATATATATGTTAAAACGTTCCTATATGTCTAGAAACAACAATATAAACTTGTAAGGAAGACAAACAATGCATAAGACTTTGATCATTTTTCATTTAGCACAACAACTAAGCTCATCAAGAGATTAATTAATATCATGTAGAACAAGATTTTCAAACTTTAAACATGCTGATTTTTAATCACTTTTCATGGCCAAAAGCTCAACATAAATACAAGGTTAATTTGTGTTTACCTTGTGTAGAAATTTACAAGCTAGGATACAAATGAAAATAGCAAACCAAAGCCAAAAGCAAGCAACTTATGCTCCAAAAAAAATCAGCAACTAAGTAGCCTCTTTACACCTTAAAATTGACTTGAAACTTTGAAGTTTATACCCCAAAAAGCTCTTAGTGTTGATGCCTTTTGGCTCTAAACCCCTACACTTAATTTACTAAATATTACTCCTCTTTCACTTGCTTATTTTCTCTCTTTTTCTCCCAGTTTTTTTCAGCAAGTAGTTGTTGTTTTTTTTAGAATGAAGAGGTGTATTTTTTTTTTTCGAATCCCCTTAATGAGAGTGAAGACTCTCTATTTATGCTGAAATTTCAAAAACAAAGGGGGTGGGGTGGCCACTTGTGAAAAGCACTTGAGTATATGTCAATTCCAATCTTTTCAGCTCCCATTGGGAAGAGTTCCCAGCCACCCTATACATCTACTAAAGGTGAACAAAGTTGTCCTATTGAAAAGACAGCATCATGGGCTTGGACTATTGACTTTTGGGCCTATCGGGCCGACAACAAAACATGAAAACTAATTCTAAACAAAAAATACAGATCTGAAATTTACTAAAATCAACCCAAAACACTAAAAATAAAACAACTTAAATGGGCCAAATCAAATCCCAGTGACTTAGGCTCCAAAACATGCTTGAAAATATTGAAGCAAGGCAATTAAAATACTTCACATTAAGCTAGAAACGAGCCAAACATATGAACATAAGAAACTTAATCCTATCCCTAGGCTAAACATATGGATCGAACAAATAGGACTATGGAAAGGAGGTGAAAATTTACATGTTGGTCAAACGAACGTCGCCACCAAGGCATAGCTTGTTGCCATCATGAAACAATTAGAGACAATCACCCCAAAACATGCTTTATCATTAAATCACCAATGTATGAAAGCCAAACAGCCCTATCCCCATCATCTTCATCACAAAATTCATTAGCATAGCAGCCCCAAAGACCACAACAACGGAGGAGCCAAAATTCACCGGAGTTGAGTGTTACCCAAAATTAAAAATGCAAATCTGCGCCAAACGGTGAGGATTTTGGGAATAATAATACCAGAAATGGATAGAGGGGCTCGATAGCTTTCTGGAATGGTATGGTTTGTATTTTTCCGACTGCCGGAAGGCGGTGGTCCGGTAGCGAAAAGATGGTGGCAGAGAGTGGTGGCGGGATTTTCTGATGGTGAGGAGAAAAATGGCTAGGGTTTGGCCAAGCCATAGGCTTAGGTGGTGTCCGTGATGAAAAATGAGGAAAGAGAGCTTATATATCTAGGGCTTTGGGTGGGCTTTGGTTTATTGGACCGGGTTTGGGATTGGGCTACATATATTTCTATCAATGGCCATTAAAGACTCTAAACTTCTTTTTTAAAACATACATAATTTACTACAATTAAAACCACATAAATTTATAATACTATCACCTAACAAGTATTTTTTGGCAATTTTCATATTTTCTATCCTAATCAATGACAATTTTAGTTTAAAATAAAGACTAAAATTTAGGAAAATTTTGGCGAAAATCCTAAGAATCTAACACGGCTATTTTGAGCAATTTTAATTTATTTTCGTGCCAAAATTAGGTGATTACAAGGACATGGCGTACAATGTGATCCTCGGTAGACCATGGATCCACTCCATGGAGGCTGTCCCATCCACTCTTCATCAGGTGATCAAATTCCATACCCCATGGGGAGTTCGATCAATAAAAGGGGAGCAACGAGTAGCAAAAGAATGCTATTCGGTTGCATTGAAGAGTGGAGTCGTCCCAAAATAATAGCAACCAATGCAACCAGGCTCAAGGGAGGAAGATCCCCGAGGAGAAACGGAAAAGATTTCGGTGTGCATACAAGAACCTCGGAAGCAGAAAGTCGAGGACTCCACTATAGAAGAGCTGGAATCTTTCATATTATCGAAAGATTTTCTAGAGAGGAAAGTATTTGTCGGCTCGGAGTTGGACCCAGAGTCAGAAAAAGCTATCATCGAAGTCTTAAAGTCCAACAACGATTGCTTTGCCTGATCCCATTCAGACATGGTTGGTATCGATCCGGAGATCGTGACCCACAAATTGAATGTGGATCCCAAATTCACCCCGGTGAAGCAGAAGAAAAGATCTCACGCCGGGGTAAAAAAGAAAGCAATCGAAGATGAAACTATGAAGCTGCAAGAGAATGGCTTCATAAGAGAAGTGAAATACTCCGAGTGGCTGGCTAATGTAGTCGTTGTGCCAAAAAAGAATGGCAAGTGGAGGATGTGTGTAGATTACACTGATCTAAACAAGGCTTGCCTCAAAGACTCCTATCCACTGCTGTAAATTGACAGGTTAATAGACTCCACGACTGGACACAAACTATTAACCTTCTTAGATTCTTATTCGGGGTACAACCAAATCCTCATGGATTCGAAGGACGAAGAAAAGACCTCGTTCATCATTGACCGTGGTACCTTCTGCTACAAGGTGATGCCATTCGGTTTGAAGAATGCTAGGGCGACATATCAAAGGCTAGTATGTCGCATGTTCAAAGACTACATTGGAAAATCTATGGAATTCTACATAGATGATATGCTGATCAAGTCTATCCGAATAGATGATCATCTGAACCATTTGAGAGAAGCTTTATCTGTTCTGAGGCAATATGGCATGAAATTGAATCCTGAAAAGTGTGCCTTCGCTGTAGGGTCGGGCAAATTTTTGGGATTCATTGTCTGCGAGCGAGGAATCGAAGCCAACCCAGATAAGATCAAAGCCATCGAAGAGATCCCCGAAGAGTTGACCGGGGTAAAAGAAATTCAGCACTTAACTGGCCGAGTCGTTGCCTTGAGTCGATTCATCTCAAGGTCTTCGGAGCAATGCCACAAATTCTTCTCTGTATTAAGGAAGAATAATAACTTCAAGTGGACGCCGGAGTGTAAGGAAGTGCTAAGGGAGTTGAAACGTTATCTGGCTAATGCGTCGTTGCTCGCCAAGCCAAAATAGGGTAAAACTTTGCTAGTCTACTTGGCTGTATCCGAGGTGTCAGTTAGTACTGTGCTGGTTCGGGAAGAAGATGGCAAGCAGCAGCCCATCTACTATGTGAGCGAGACACTCCTCGATGCTGAAACCAGGTATCCTCATTTGGAGAAACTAGAACTTGCTCTAATTGTTGCTGCTCGGAAATTACGACTTTATTTTCAGTGTCATCCAATAGCAGTAGTTTCCACATTCCCCTTGAGAAGCATATTGCATAAACCTGATTTGTCGGGGAGGTTATCTAAATGGACAGTAGAATTAAGCGAGTATGACATCACTTATCAACCCCAAACGGCTATAAAATCTCAAGTCTTGGCTGACTTCGTAGCTTATTTTAGCGTGGGGATCCTGCCCGAAGCAGAAAAAGAGAATTCAATGTCGAAAAGGTCTACTTCGTGGCTATGGGTACTTTACACCGATAGGAAAACTAATTCCAAGGGTTTGGGATTAGGCATTATGTTGAAAGCGTCCACCGGGGAGAAAATCAAGCACGCGGTTCTGTTCAAAAGGGTGACCAACAATGAGGCCGAGTATAAAGCAGCCCTAGCAGGCTTAGAGTTAGCCAAAGAAATAGGAGTAGACAGAATTGAGTTAAGGTATGATTCACAACTGGTGGTAAACCAAGTGCTCGGTGAATATACGGCTCGTGAGCCTAGAATGCAACAATTCTTGACCCGAGCACAAAGAATCTTAGCTCAATTCCAAGAGAGGATGATCAAACAAGCACCTCGAGAGGAGAATACTGAAGCCGATGCTTAGACAAGCTTGGGTTCGGCAGTTGATGAGGTACACTCGGGGACTGATTCAGTGGTTCGGTTGCTTTCTGCGCAAATGAGAGAAATAAAGTTGGAAGTTAACTCGGTGGATCACAAATGGGATTGGCGAAGTAAGTTTATCTCTTACTTCGACTCGGGGACTCTCCCCCAAGACAAAAAAGAGGCAAAAAAGCTGAGGACCCAAGCAGCTTCATACTTAATAATCGAAGGGAATTTATATAGACGATTGTACAGCAGCCCGATGGCCAAATGTTTGGGTCCAGACGAAGCTAGATACGTGATGGCTGAAATACACGAAGGCGAGTGCAGCAACCATTTGGGGGGAAAAGCCCTAGTGCGCAAGTTACTTCGAGCTGGGTACTATTGGCCCACTATCAGTACAGATGCAAAGGCCTTCGTAAAAAAATGTGATAAGTGTCAGCGTTACGCTCAAATGATTCATCAGCAAGCCGAACCCCTACATTCGGTCGTGTCACCATGGCCCTTCATGAAATGGGGAGTGGATTTTGTTGGCCCTTTACCGAAGGGAAAATGTGGTGTTCGGTTCATTCTGGTCTTAACCGATTACTTTACGAAGTGGGTGGAAGCAGGAGCTCTCACCGAAGTCAAACAAAAGGAAGTGATCGATTTTATTAGGAAGAACATCATCTACAGGTTCGGTGTCCCAAGGAAGATTACTTGCGACAATGGTAAACAATTCATGGGAGCAGCCATCACTGATTTCTTCAAACAATGAGGAATAAAAAGAATAGCATCGACCCCCTATCATCTAAGTGCCAATGGCCAAGCCGAGTCTTCGAATAGAGTGATAGTTGAAAACCTTAAGAAGAGGCTTGATGAGAAAAAAATGCTCTTGGCCCGAGGATTTGCCAGGTGTGTTGTGGGCTATGCGAACAACAGAGAAGAACAACACCTGTGAAAACCCATTTTCCCTCGCCTATGGCATGGATTCACTTATTCCCGTGGAGGTGGGGGAACCAAGTCTTCGGTACGCTCACACCACCGAGGATGCCAGCCAGCAAGCCATGTGCATAGAGTTGGACTTGCTCGCGGAGAAAAGAGAATTGGCTCTGGTTCGGTTAGCAGCACAGAAGAGGCAGATCGAGGCATATCTCAACAGGAAGGCCAAACTTAGAGATTTAAAGTTGGCGATTATGTGCTAAAGGCTTCGAATCAGTCAACAAAAGAAAAGAATGGGGAAAGCTCGTTGCAAACTTGGAAGGACCTTACCGAGTCAAAGCAATTATTTGGAAAGGATCCTATCAGATCGAAGACCTATAAGGCAAGCCCGAACCTTTAAATTGGAACATCTCCAATTTGAAGCGGTACTACTTTTAAATCGAGGTAAACATTCCTTGACTGTTTAAAATTTTTTACCCCAGCCTCGAGCCGGATAACGCTCCCATGGCTTCAGTCGAAATGTACTAACTTGCTCCTCGTTTCGTCCTGCTTGACCTTTTCAGGAAGTGGATAAAATGATTTCCAATATTTGGATCTTCATCTAGATTCAAACCCGAACACTGGGGGGGGGGGGGAGTAAGATGCGGGTTGCAACCGATTCCGACACTGAGCCTCCCAACCGAAGTCTATCTATTCAGCAACTGGGGACTGACACCCAGGAAATAGATTAGCACTTTGTAAGTACGCCCAATAGTGGCATGTTATCAATTTGTTTTCTACGCCTAAGTGTAACTTCGGTCAGAATCTATGTAAAAAGCCGATTTTGGATCGTTGTTATCATCAATGAAAGAAACTTGATTCAAAATCTGTTTGTTTCTATGATTTTACACGCCGAAATTCCACTTTAAATGCATCATCTCGAGAGCGAGACGTCGTTCTAAGTTGGCATCGATTTTATTTAGTTAAGTCTTGCAATAAAATTACTTTACGTGTTCGGCTCAAAGTGTCTCAAGGAAGACAATACAAAAGCTAACACTTAAAATAAGAAACATGAAATCATTTCATTTAAAAGCCCGAAGGATGTGAATTATTTACAACAGAAAGGACCCGAAGGTCCAAAGACATATACATCAAAAGCCCGAAGGCTTACATAAAAAAGGCACGAGGGCCTAAACAAAAAGCATAAAATACATAGGATGAACTATTTTCTCGTAGGGGTTTCCCCCTTCGGCGTCTTCACTGCCCTCTTTGGCGCTTTCGCCCCCCCTCCCCCCCCCCCATCGCCTTCAGACTCACCATCATCCGAATCCTCACTCGAGGGAAGATCATATACAATCTTTTGGGCTTCGGCAACAACATCCTTGGTTTGGCTATCTCTTCTTTGAGCATAATCTGCCCAGCTTGGACTTGCTTAAGTGTGCTAAGCCTAGTCTTAACAACAGCCCAAGCCTCTTCAAACTTCGCCCTCGTCGCTTTGACTTCGGCCCGCTCGTTGATGTAAGCAATTCTTCCTTGGAGTTTCGAGACTTTGCCCCGAAGAGGCACTTGGTCAATTTGGCTTTGCAACCCAGCGAGCTTGGCATTGTACTCCTCTAGCTTGTTGCGGTATTTTTTGCCTGCCTCCAACACTTCGGCCTTGGCACGACATTTTCAAGGCTCAACCTCGACGCTCGTTAAAAAATTCATTCGTCTGAACCCTTGCCTCAGCAGACTCCCGAACCCCGTTTGAATCAGCCTCGGCCTTAGCTGCTGCTTCGTTAGCGCGCCCTAAGTCTTCATTCAAAATAGCGAATTGGGCCTCCAGCTCAGCGATTCTATCTAAAAACCCCCTTTTCTGCTCTCCCCAGGCACGGTCGTCGCTTGAACATGCTATGCTCGGACGCGTTCTTGATGAATAGCTTGCAACACGAGGACCAAGCTCTGCACAAAACCAAAGTGTTAGCATCGAGAACAAAGAGAAGATAGGTCACACGAACGAAGATACATGAAAACTTATACGAAGAGCAGAGGCGGCTGAAACTCCCATCAAGCTCATGGGACTTACGTTCCGAAGAGCGTGAGCCTTAGTAGACCCGAGCATAACATCGATGGCGGTGATGTCCTCCTTGGTGGGATCCAGCAGATTGGCCTCAGGAGCAATTTCTAATACCCGAGGTGCAGCACTCCAAGCCTTGGCCGAAATTCGGGAAGCCTTAACCATGCTTTTGATCAAGCCTTCGCTAGCTTTAGCTTTGCCCTTTCGCTTGGCAGCCTCTTGGTCAGACTCCTCCACGTTTATAACCTTGGTCGCCCTAGGAACCTCGGCAGCTGGCTCTGGAGTCACCTCGAGAATTGGCTCTGGAGCTACCCCGGGAGCCGCTGGGTGAACCTCTTCATCGCTTGGCTCATCGACAAGACCTCGGCGCTTTGCGACCACCGCTTCAGAAGCAGGGGCGGCAGCCTCCTCGACTCGAGGTCCTTTCGCCTTAGTGGATCTCTTCGATTCAGCCCTCTTCCTTTTAGAGCCCAGGGAAGGGAGAGAAACAATCTCATAAGTGTGAGATGAAGTAGAAGTGGGTATCCACATAAACCGACCAAAAAAGACGTCATCACCTTGCAAAGTCCCTTGGCCCGACGAACCCTTAGCTTTTTTGTCTCTGACGAGCTTCTTCGCCAAACTCGCTTTTCGGCTTACCTCCTCCTCCTCATCTTCGATATCTTTAACAGCCCTGTTGGAAAAACCTAAGTGGGAAGGGAAAGAGAACATTAAGGAGCAATTACTCAGAGAAAACATTAGGAAATTTCAAACATCAGTGGTTAATTTACTATGCCTCTTGCATGACCATCTATTTTCCTTCAAAGCGGTTAAAATCATCCACTACCGACGAGGGCGCGTCTCTTGTTTCATGACTTCGGTTGCCCATTCGAGCAAATCCCCCGGTGGAACCTTTTCAGCTGTAAGTCACAAACAAGAAAGTAAGCACAAGCTATGGTGATCGAAGGCCAAACAAAAACAAAAACAAAAACACTTACCTTGAGCGTTCCACTCCTCGAGGAAGCCAGGCTCGGTCGATAGCAGCCTCGTGGGAACGAGTACATAGCGATCATTCCAACCTCGGTCACCATGATCTTCGCTCTTGCTCAAAATAACGTAAGATCCACGGGGTAGGAGAGCTACCACCCCGGCTTTATGAAAATAGGGGTAATAAAGGGAGATCAGATGTTGAAAAGTAGAGGGCAACTTAGCTAACCTACTTAAATATTTGAGGGCTTGTACAAAACCACCAAACCCCGGGGCCCAGCTGAGCAAAACACAAGTTGTAGGATCGACAAAACGCGTCGATTATGGGGTGAACTGGCAAGCTAAACCCTATGGTAAGGGGTACCCGAAAACCGAAGAATATCCTGGAACATGAGTGGAAGCAGCCGTCTCCGGGGCTGGAATCCTTATCTCCACCTCGGGTCCCCAATGGCAATCTGCCTGAACAACCTCAATCACGTCTTCGGTTATCACACTCAGGGTGATGTGCAGGGGTATGATTCTTATCTTCCCCTTTTGCGCATCAGATTGAATTTAGACTTTGAGGTCTTTGTCATTACTAAAATTTGAAGGGATAACCAACCGAGGGTCTATCTCCACCTCAAGAGGAATTTTCTTCCTCGATTTCTTTGAGGTTCCAGCTTCGGTTTGCGACCTTTCCTTACTGGCCTCGGCCTCACCCGCTTGGCCACTTGTCCATACATCCATTTCGGTCCCGCCCACTGGGCCACCTACCTCTTTGGTACTGATCACGTTGTCACCCTCGACGTCATCTCTGTCACCGCCGCGGTCGTCACCACCAACATCAACGTCAACGCCATAACTGACCTCAGCTTTGTCACGACCACCCCTCTCCTTGCGACGCCTTGGAGCACTGGCCGTTGACATCACTTCCCCACCGCCTTCTGCCTCTATGACTTGCAGCGCTGGTACGGTGGGGATAAAGTCGCCGGTGACAAGCGCAGCGGCAAAACGCGCGGCCCTCTCGCCGAAGTCGCTAGATCATTGTCCAAAATTTGCAGTAGACATGGTTCAAATATCGAAAGAAAAATTTTCTTACAAGGAGGTTTAAATTAAGGATGAGCAGATCAAGAAATCAACTGAAAAGAGCAACTATTTCTCTCTTGTTTCATTGTTTGACGATAGTTATTAGATGGAGAAGAAGGAAGCCAAATGGAGTATATATAGGGGATACGCACGTGCAATTGGGAATGTAATCATGACTGTAACGTTGAAAGAAATAAATAAGTCGGCGTGACCGTTCGGTGACCGGTGAACGGCCGCCCCGTATCACGAAACAGTAATTTGAAAAGGCGTGCGACTTTTTGAAACTCTTGGATAGGGTTGAGCCACGTCAGCTTCCCGCTTAAATTCATACCACTCCTCGGGGACCCTGGCACTCACCCGAGGAGTGGGGGACTATCTGTATTGGGTAAAAATCGACGTGCTCGGATAGCACTTCGATATGATGAACCGAAGACAATCAAGCTGATGTTCCGAAGGAGAAAGATCGAAGCAAGCGATTGAACTATCGAAGTCGAGCACCAATGTCACCACCGAAGGCGAGCCGCGAGTTGAGCTTCAGTGTCACCCACTTCGGCCGAACAGTAAGGTCATACCACCAAGGTCATGCACTTGAGCCTCGGTGGAGCACCTCGGTTCAAGCGGCTTAGCAGCCCACTAACTCCCCTAATAAATGTCCAGAACGTGGGTTTAGGTATGATCAGTCATGGAGAACGTGGGCAACGCCCCTTGTGCCTATAAATAGCATTAGTTTTTACCTTGTATTCATTCAAAAACACTGGCAAAATTTGTACTTATTGTTATATATTAAAATCACGTTATTCTCTCGCATTTTTGCTTATTTTTGGCATTATCTTGACTTTAATATAAAGATTTGCTTGTGTTCTTGACCCAAATTCGATTTGTGGTCCTAAATCAGTTTAGGCCATACATTACGGAGAAGGACTAAAATATTGAGAGAATAAATAAATGTTAAAGCTGGCCAAAGAGGTGTCACATCATCTTTCTTTAAATTTAACTTTACAGTATGTATATATATACTTTTGACGGTAATTTCATAATTCAGTTGATGTTTGCGTATAAATTTCAGTCACTTGTAGCTAGAATATAGAACAGTACAGCTGCTAAGGTATACACATAGTGCAGCATAATTTATTTGGTGAAAGTGAGAAGTATGACCACAGTAGAGGCCCAGAGGGTAATGGAACTAATATTAGAACCGTACAACAATCAATCAGTGTGGTGGGGACTACCAAAATTAACGAGTGGCGGAAGACAGATGAAGTAGACCAATCAATTAGTACTGTGATCAAAAGAAAAAATTAAACATGTAAAGAAAAAATTAAACGTGTGCAGAAAAAGTTATGGATACGAAGCCCCCGCTCCTCATAAGTCATGATTGTAGTCCAATCTCCAATGTTAAATAGCACGTGAATGGACGTACCTGCATAAGTTATGATTATGGTCCAATCTCCAATGTTAAATAGCACGTGAATGGACGTACCTCTATTCACAGGAACAAACAACCCAAAAAAAAAAAAAAAACAAATCCAAAAAATTGGAGATATTACAATAATACCCACCAACCGGAAACAGGTGCAAATTAAATTCCAACTTTTTTCGTTTTAACTAGGTTTTTATGTAGAAATTAACAAAAACAATTAATTTAAAATTTTAAAATATTTTAACAAAACTAATTTAATCGTACAATTTTTTAAGAATTTGTAATTTTTTTAAAATTTTAATCTATAGGAAGAAATTATCATAAAATACTATGAACAACTACTACTAATATTACTACAACAATAATGTACTCAATATAATCTCACAATTGAGTTATGAGGGGACTAAGATGTCTACGTAACCCTACATTGAGTAAGGTAGAGATGATGTTTCTGATAGACCCCGACTTAAGAAATTTTTTTCTTAAAAATTACATTAAAAAAAAAAGATGAAATTACCAAGGTATAGAAAGTACCGACATCCAAAAAATTAAAAATAACCATAGTAAATAAAACAACAATAGAAATAAAGACGAAGAATAAGATAAACTAGTATATATAATATCAATACTATCGTTAATATGACAGAACTCATTCGTCTATCTCTTAACACTTCAACCCTACTCCTCGACATTCCCTTTTTTCTATCTAGGGCCATGTTCTGGCCGATTTGGAGATGTCATATCTTACTAATCACCTCCCCCACTTCTTCCTCATTTTGCTCTACCTCTTCAAATACCCATCGCTGTCAACCTGTCGAACCTTCTCAATAGAGCATCTATGTCCCTAATTGCATATGATCGAACCATCTATGTCTCACCTCTCGCATCTTGTCCACCACTGAGGTCACTCCCATCTTATCCCGTCTGACCTCATTCCTAGTCTTATCCATTATAATATGCTTACAAATCCATCAAAGCATCCTCATTTCATCTACCTTATCTTTTGAATGCGTGTTTCTTAACTAGTCAACGCTCAAACCCAATGCAACATAGCTGGTCTAACGACCACTCTATTGAATTTTATTTTAAGCTTCGGTGGCAAATTTTTATCACACAATACACCAGATGTGAGCTTTCAATTCATCCATCCTGCCCTAATACGGTGTATGACATCCTCGTTGATCTCTCAATTTTCTTGGAATATAGACCCAAGATACTTGAAGATTCCTTTCTTGGGGATGACTTGTGTTTTATCCTCATTTCCCTATCCGACCCATGTGATGGATAACTGGATTTTCATTTTATGTACTCTAAATTAGTCCTGCTCAACCTAAAATCTCTAGACTCTAGGGCCTGCCTCCAAAATTCTAGTCTATCGTTAACACCATCACGTGTCTTATTATCACCATTATATCACCTGCAAAAAATACACCACGGTACCTCCTTTTGAATATATCGAGTCAATTCGTCTATAACCAAGGAAATTCAAACAAGCTAAAGGCTGATCCCTGGTACAACCATGTCTCTAAAGGGAAGTGACTCGAGTATACTCATATTGTCTACATTCAGGTATTGGCTCCACCGTACATATTCTTGATCGCTCTAATGTAAGCAACATGTACCTCTCTAGACTCTAGATATCTTAATTAAAACCTCTATATGGACTTTGTCGCATGTCAATTTTAGGTCAATGAACACCATATGCAGATCCTTTTTTCAATCCCTATACTGCTCCAGCATCTCCTTAAAAGATGGATGGCTTCGGCTGTTGATCGTCTCGACATGAATCCAAATTGGTTCTTTAAAATAAACACAACCTTCATCATCCTTGTTTCAACCACCACCTCCCTTGATCGGCCCGATCCAAATTGGTTCTTGAAAATAGACACAACATACCTCATTCTTATCTCAACACCATCTCCCATACTTTCATGGTGTGGCTTAATACTTTGATACTCCTATAATTGCTGCAATTTTGAACATCTCCATTTTTCATGTATAATGGACTCATTATACTCCTCCTATGTTCTAGCATTATAGTCGTCCTAGGAATGCCGTTAACAACCTAGTTAGCCATTTTATACCTACCTTGCTAGAGCTCTTTCAAAATTTCACAGGAATCTCATCTGACCGGTCGCTCTTCATCCTCTCATCTTACTAACCTCTTTTCAAACTTTCCCTCCTCTTATACATCTACAATCCCCTAAATTTCGTTAGCTTTTAGAGTGCTCCACGTCACCTAGCACAATATCTCTGCCCTCTTGTGCATTTAATAGGTTATGAAAGTATGTTTGCCATCATAAAATACTATAAGAAAAAAACAAAAGCACTTTCGAGAACTTATCTAGAAATACAAGTTACTAGACCTCGATATGGAGCCAATACAACTGACCTTTATTAAAATATAACTGAGCTCAAGTCGGGCCTAGTCCATTCTAACTTTGTTATAGTATTATCGAACTCGATTGAACCTGATCGATTCTTTTATGTTTTCTTCCGTGTGTCCTACTCTTTAGGAAAATTATCAATTCTCATAAATTTTGTTGATAAAAAATATTAATACTAATATATAGCTTAAATTGATAGTAATTAAAGTCAAATGTGATTGAATCATATGAAAGTTTGATTAAAACTCAAACCAAACTCAATTATCTGAATGTTGGACATATATTTAAGTCCAAAAGTATAATATATTAGCTATAAACACAATAAATCCAGTTAAATTTCACTAAATTTTTGAGTGATATATTGATCAGGGCCGGCTGAAGGCCCAAGCTACTAAAGCAGTGGCTTTGGGTCCCAAAATTTTTGGGGCCCTATTTTTTTTAATGGTAATAGTAAGTTTTATGGTTATTTTTCAAAAAAGGGCTACATTCGAGTGTTCATTTTACTATTTTCAAGTCCATTGAAAAATTATATTAAATGCTATATATATTTTACCACAGTGCCTTTATTTGCATATCTCGTTAGCCAAGCTTAAGTAAAACTAATCATTTCTTACATATTTAATTGCAAGTGTAGATTGGAGCTGAACAGTTAATTTTGCATTGATATTCTAAAATAATACTTTAATATACTTTTATTTAGAAGGAGTAGTATTTTTAGGTAAAGAAAAAAAGTACTCTATAAGATCCGTATAAGAAAAAAAAAGAATAAAAACTCTAATAAAAGCACGAAAGGTGTTATTAAGAGAAAAAACGATTAGATATCGTGAATTTGAAAAGAGTTATTAGAAAAGAGTGATTATTACAAATAAATATGCACCTAAAACAATCTTATAGAATAAGACTTTAAACAAAGATATAATTATTTTTTTTTAAGTGTAGGGCCTCTTAATAAAATTTGGCTTGAGGCCCCAAATGATATTGAGCCGCCCTGATATTGATCTCAACATATAAGTAATATTTCACCACTAACAAAGTAGGATTAGTTGCATCTTAATTACATCAAATAAAGAAATACAAAACTAAAATTATTAGTAATTAGTAATTTGTGAACTAATACATTATAACTTAATAATTAAATTCAGTGGATGAATTTTAATTAGTGTTAAGGTAATAATTACCCGATTCAATCAAGAAGAACCTAGCTGGCTCGTTCGGTTGTGTCCGAGCTTGACCTAGTCCGGTGGATGAAGTAAATATATAAAAGAATTTGGCGAATAATCAATTGATCTAAAATGAATATTCACATGTAGATTATGGTTATCATTTGTACCAAATATTTATAGCTTGGAAAATGTTCAGACGACAATCTTTCATGGTTACTAAGAAATTAATGAAAGCCACGTGTAACTACATTATTGAGGATGAAACAGAGTTGTTACATCATGTCATTTTCATGTACTGTTCAATTTGAACTCTCATCTGCTATAAATAGGTGTATGGATAACACCCTCCATGCTCAAAAATTAAGAACATCAGTTGAAATTTGTAAGCATGGCTGTTCAGAAAGTTAGTTTCCTCGCTCTCCTCCTTTTATTTGGTAAGGTTATTCTTCTTATTAATATATTCTTCTCAACTTTAAGTTGTTATTTATTCACTTATTTTTAAGATACTCTCTTTACCATATTGAATCCCTTGTGCAACATTTAAGGTAATTAATTTGGCTATGTTATATGTATATATATATAGGAACGTTTCTGCTGGTAAGCAAGGTGGAACATGCAGATGCCAAGGCTTGTACTAGAGAATGTGACACTAGAATTGCCTTTGGAATTTGCCCATTGGCATCAGGAAATGAAAGGATTAGTTTTGATCCCATATGCACCAATTGCTGTGCAGGGAAAAAGGGATGTAAATATTTCAGTGCTGATGGAACTTTCATTTGTGAAGGAGAGTCTGAATATGTAAGCAATAAGTTTGAGAATGGTGTAGATAAGGCTTGTACTAAAGAATGTGACACTAGAATTGCCTTTGGAATTTGCCCATTCGCATCAGGAAATAAAAGAATTAGTCTTGATCCCATATGCACCAACTGTTGTGCAGGGAAAAAGGGATGTAGTTATTTCAGTGCTGATGGAACTTTCATTTGTCAAGGAGAGTCTGAATATGTAAGCGATAAGGTTGAGAATGGTGTAGATAAGGCTTGTACTAAAGAATGTGACACTAGAATTGCCTTTGGAATTTGCCCATTCGCATCAGGAAATAAAAGAATTAGTCTTGATCCCATATGCACCAACTGTTGTGCAGGGAAAAAGGGATGTAGTTATTTCAGTGCTGATGGAACTTTCATTTGTCAAGGAGAGTCTGAATATGCAAGTAAGGAGGAGAATGATCTAGCCGTTGCTTAAATTTTTTTTAAAAAAAAGTCTGTAATCTATGTATGAAATAAAGACATGACACTATGCTCTGTCATGTATGTAACATGTAATGTGGTAGTGGAGCTTTCCACACCTTGTGCTAGTAACTTGTTAACAAGATGTGTTTAGTAATGAACGGAACACTACTACACTAGTTAGTAGTTTGTTCTAGTTTTAAAATCTGAGAGTGGTGCTTTTACCTACAGTGGTGCTTTTACCTACGCTTCTTCTATTCACCATTTTTTAGTACTCCATATATTCCCTTCCTTTAGCCTCTCTTTTCAGATGACCAAATACTTCTCCCTATTTCCAGCTTGTTCCTCCATGTTTTCTCATACTCCATTCTTAGAGTAGAGTACCTCATGGCCACAAATAGTTACAAGTAGTCACCGTTTGACAAACAACCGACTTCGCACTATTACTAAGAAGTTAGTGCCAAGTTGCAATTTGTAAATAATGACTAACTGGTGGCCATTTTGCAAAAAATTGACAGTTTTGGAAAGAGAGATATAGAGAAATTACAAAACTAAACCACTTAGTAAACTTCATTACTTAACATAAATATGCTTTTAAAATCATATTATGTTTAAAGTGAGAATTCCCTAAATAATAAAGACCAAAATACCCCTAAGTAAAAAATAACAGATGGAAATACCCCTAAAATAAAACTGAATAATTATAATACTATTCAAAATAAACAATAAATTATTTCTCATAAATTAGTACATTCATCAAACTAACATTAGCCAACCACTTTTTTCTTATTACCAGCTAGTGTATTAAAATTTTGAGATGACTTTATGTTCAATAAGATATAACGGATGAAAAGTGTCACGACCCAGTTTGGGACCGTGACCGGCGCTTAGGAACTAAGTTCCTAAACAAGCCTTATCGATATTCTACGGAAAATCGGACAGAGTTTTCCCTGTTTTAGGCCTATCCAAAAATTTCCCTATTTAGAACAGATATCAGATCCAGCCAAATATAATCAAAACTAGTCAAACTAAGCACTTACGCATTAGCAACTTAAGATTCTCACATCTCTCTCCACGTCACCATAAAAGGATCCAATACGAACCCAAAATGTTCATAGCGAAAAACTCATAAGACCAACTTATTAAATGAATAATCAAACTAAATAACTAAGTGAAAAATAAGACGACTGACTAAATGGAGCGACTCTAAGAGTTTCAAGGAATGACAATAATAAATAAATGAAGCTTCTTGCTCACGCGAATTAATGCGGGGCTCACCAGAATTGTCAACACGTATGCTCTAAGACTAGAGATCCTCAGGTACCGCACTTGCTGTCTCTGGAAAAATAATAGCGAGGAGTGAGTCGCAACTCAGTGAGTAATAACGCTTATCCACAACCGTTTTAAGTGGGGACAAGTCAAAAAACATGCCAGTATATCTTATGCAAAAATATACCATATAAATAAATTATCACTTTCAGAATAACAAACAGTATCAGTCTTTTCAAGTACTTCTTGTAAACAGTAATCAATATCAATTCAGTAGTAAAATCAGTAGTCGGAATATCATATCAAGTACATATGGTTGGGAGATTTCCAAGAACAAACCATGTAATCAGCATAAATTCCTCCCTGAGGAAATTAGTAACGGTAAGTTAGTTCTACCTTCCCACTAGCAGGGACTGTAACGGTAATCTGGAGTATATATGGTGCACCAGGTCTAACGTACCCGTCGTTAGCTACGGGGTCTATCAAGGCTCATCCCAAAAATATGTATATTCCATATACCAAGTACAGGGCATTGTTGACACCCAATTTTGTCCCGATTTTAAGTTAATATTAAATATAAAGTGTGTTTAATTAAAAGTTGTGTCAGAAAGGGCAATTTTATAATTTTAAGTAGTCAAATTGATAATTTTGTATAAAAGGGCCAAAATCGCAAAATATAGCCCAATTCCCACCTACCCACGCAAATCTCCTATTCTAATTTACTAAAAACCCCAATTTGAAATCACACAAAAATCCCAGCCCGTCTTCCCCTTTCTCAACCAGCAAATGACCCAAGTTCTAACCCCATTCCCCCAAATTTTGAATCAGAAACAGTCCAAAATTTCCAGCTCATCTTGTTCGTACAAAACCTTATCCGTTAGGAGCCGTTGGAGGGTTCTTTTGTCAATTCGAGAACCCTAATTGGTTCCATATAAAATCAAAGTTTAAAGTCATATTGAAGGAGGGGGAGCAGCCGTTAAGGAGAATATAGGGGCTAGAGCAGCGGCAAGGGGGATTTTTCTTTGACAACGGCAGTAGGGGTAAAGATAAGAGCTCTAGAGAGTGAAAACCAGCATCCAGGAATAGTAAAAAGGAGCAGAATATATGGACACACAGAATTTTTCTTAGCTTTGGAGTTCATAAGAAAATACAGTGTCCCTACTTCAGTTTCATTTTTGGTGGTGTCGTCGCGTCTTTATTCGAGTCGTCGACCTCTCTTAGTCGAGTTGCGTATCGCTTCGGATCCCTCGCCTCACTTCACTGCTCCGCAAAAGGTAATAACCTCAACTCGACAATGTGTGGTTCATCTTATGTATTGTCACTAAAATTTGAAATGTTTGCACTGCCCCTATCATTATAAATCTGAAAATACATCTTGATTGTTCCACCTTTCGTGTTTAAAATTTAAGACCTATTTCACTATGTTTAGCTCTGCTGACCTGGACCTCTTTGTGTTGCTTGTTAGCAAGAATAAAGTTCAGACTGTTCTGTCAAGTTTCTATCCTTTGGATGATTATAGGTTTATGAATGTGCGTGAAGTTGTGTTCATTGAAAAAGCGATGTCTTTATGATTTCTTTCTATAGTAAGTGTCTTAGTTTAATTATTATTTTTTTTAAAAAACAAAAGTCTTGGTTAAAATATGGTATTTGTGATGTTTGCTGGTCAAATGAAGTAACTAACATAGGTGCTAGTGTAAATTGGTCATCTGGCAAGATGTATTGTGCTATGAGAGTGATTTCTGTTTCTAGTAAAATTATGGAATGTACCCTACCTATTTGCTCTATTTTCTATATCTCTGGTTGTCTCTGAAGATGTCTAGGCAGTGAAGGGATGTGAGTTTTGGTTATTTATGAAAAGTAGAAAGGTGATTAAGTTGCATGCTGGAGGTTATTTCTTATTTCTAATTCAGTCTTTGAGTGTTGTTGCTGCTGTGAGTAAAAGAGAGCTGCAGGTCCTGTTGTTTCTGGTCTGGTTGGTAAGGTCAGAGAGGGAGTTTCAATCTGGTTTGTTTCTAAGGGAAGGGTAGTAGCCTGGTTTTAGCTATAGGAGCAGCAGAAGCAGGGGTGCTGTGTTTCAGGAGAAGGTAGGAGGTGTTTCTCTGTTTCTGGTATTATTTTTGGAGTATGTAGCAGGGTAGGTTTGTTCATAGGTGATATGGAGTTGGTATCGTGGTGTTTCCTTGCTATGAGGAAGGTGTCTGTGAGTGTTTTGTTTAGATTTAGGTGATTCTGGTGACCCCTCTGTTAAGAAGTGTGAAGTGTCTAAGGTCAGTTCTTAGTCTAGTTTTGCCTTGCCCTGAGTCTGTTTAGTAGCAACTGTAGTATCCCTCTGAAATTGATGACCTGATTAAAGCTAATTGTTGGCTACCTGAAAGCAGCTAAAAGGGTATATAAAAGAGTTGAAAAGGGATTTGCTTTGTTCTCTTCTTTAATGCAACAATCTGGTTTTGCTAAGGAAAAGGTTTCCTTTTTAGTTCCAGTAAGTTTAGTACTAAGTTTCTTTAGTATCATATAAGTAGGAATTTGTTTTAAGGAGTTGAAAATGTACTTTTTGTAGTTTAATTGCAAGTAATATGTAGTGGTTAGTTTACAAACTTTTTTTGGAAATCAATAAGGTATTTGGATAGTTCTATTTTTATCATAATTCGCTGAAGTGTTTGCTTAGCTTTAACTACTGTTAGATTTAATCTTAGTTATTGTCTGAATATTGAACCCATTTGTGAAGTTCTTAGACATAAATTGAAATAGCATAGTGGCCATTTGGGAAATTTGCAGTATTCTTTCGGCAGATTAGAGATTCAAGTTTGAATGACCCTTGATTTCTTGAGAAGTAATTAAGTTTAAATCTGCTCGCTAACAGTATGAAAGCATTAAGATGGATAAAAATGATATCTTGATTAGTATTAATCCCATTCCTACAACATGATAGATTCATGAGAAAGTCTTTGCCATGGGAAGTTTAATGTATATTTGAAATAATCCTTGTTGTGCTGGAACAGTTCTACTAGTTATTTGAGGTTCCAAATTTATTTAGTCAAGTGTAGTTTCCTTTAGCAAACTATAGAAAGGAATACATATTGGTGGTCTTCTTATCTTGATGTCTGTCCATCATTGAACCATATGAAATTGTCTATTAATTATGATAAGTTGGATACCGTCCCTCATTAATTTTCTTCTTATAAAAGTATGCATTTTTCTTGAAATATGCCTATTCGTTGGTTTATGAAATATATAGTTTCATTTTAATCTCATCTTGGTAATAAGGTTTGAATCCTTTCCTTTATGTGTTTAGCTATTATTCTGGTAAATTTATCCCAAAGTCTTAAGTTTGTTGCTTGCTCTAGGACATTTGATGCACTAGTTTTCTCTCCTAAGAGATTAAAGTTGGTAGCTTTACTCAACACAATTTGAGGTTTAGATACATGTCTAAATTAATAACTTTTTCTATCTAGTTGTATTTTTCACTTCATAAAGAGTGATATAGTTCCATGTCTTGATATATTTTGAACTAAATTCATGCCTGATTCCAAGAGTGGTTCAGTAGGAAATATGGACTGGCTAAATGACTTTTATAAGAATTCAAATAAAATAATCTTTGCTTATTTTCTTCTTGAAATAGAATGAAGTGATATTGTGTTGAACATTCTGCAGCTTTGATTCACGCCTAGCATTACTAAGATGCTCTTAATTTTCTACTGGTTGCTCTACCCTTGAAACTTTGTGTTTGCATAAGTTAAACTTTTTCAATATTTTACTTAAGTTCAAACTTCTTCTAATTCCTTCTTATCTTTGCTGCATATACCTGGGACTTGAGCTTTGGATAAAGCTCAACGTTTTCAAGTCCAATAGAGACTTCAGAGCATCAGCTGCCTCACCAAGATCAATGCATTTAACACCAGTTCGTCTAGGAGGGATTTCGTTTGCTATTTGTCATTCTGCGTTTTCGGCCATAAGCTTTTCCGGGTTCTATCTTTTAATCCCACTCTTTGTATTGCATTTAATTAGTTAGATACTTAATATAATTTGTAATTGTACAATTTGTTTGTAGAATAATCAATTGATATTAATATTATTTGATTATTTGAGTTATTTATTTACTTTATATTCATTACCTTTAATCCTGAAGTTGCTATTTTATTTATTGCAAACTGGGGCCATTTAGCAAAATGCTTGCAGATTAAATATTTTTCATAGACAAGTTTTGTTTCAATTAATTACTTTTAGATAAATTTACTAGAAAAGCATATTTTGCAAATATTTTGAAAACCTGTCGGATTAACCGTATTTTATGGAATTTCGAAAGTGCCTTAAAAACCTTCTTTCGAAATTAGAAAAACCTCTTACTCTAGAATCTCTGAAAGACTGCCTTTTTTTCAAAAATGGAGTTTTGCACGCATTTGCTTAATTAGGTTCCCTGTTTTCCTTAAATTGGGTGGCGACTCCAAAAAACTCCAAAAGAGTTGGTCCATCCTGTTGATAGTCCTGAAATTTAGCCTTTCGGGGTTATATTTTTGGGGGTTCAACAGCATGGCGACTCCGCTGGGGATCAATAAAGGTTTTGACCATAAAGATTTCCAATTATTTGCAACTAGCATGCTTATTTTATTTTGCTTTACTATATCTGTTTGTTTGTGTGCCACGAAAAGCATGTCACCACACCCTTATTTGTGCACATATATAAACTGGCATTCCGTTCATATTTCCCCCACTCCTGGGAACCTCTTGCATTCTCACTCAAATATCCGCGAGGTGTGTGCATACGCACCCGCACTTTCTTCCACTAAAGAACCCTTTGATGAGTTGGTGTACCGGCGGATTGTCGTGGGAGTTATTCGACCACGAAGCCGCCTGCCACTCACCTGTTAGCCTCAACCGTTAACCCACTCTTAGACGGAGCTTTTAGGAGCATGCATGCATTTACACCTTAGTCTGGACCCGGTCCTTGGTACCGCCTCCATAGTTAGGAAACCGCCCTTATGTCAACTGGTTTTTGAAACCTAACGACAATGCATATTATGTGCTGTGTGATGACGAATCCTCAGTCCTAACCATGTTTTGAGCAAAATCAGATTTGGAATTTTGTCCTCTATGTTGTCTTTTAGGTCAGAAAATGGAAGAATTTAGCGGAATTAAGATTATAGACAGAATTGCTGTCCGGGAGGCAGATTTGGTTGGTTTGTATTTTGGAGATGGACTGGTGTAGTGAGATCTAAGAGGCGAAGCCCCTGGTGTCTTTAAAAGGATCGGTGGGGTCCCTCTCATGAATGGCTTTGCGTGTGTGCAGGCCTATGTTGATTATCCAGCTGCAACTGTATAAAATTGAAGTATGCTTGTCGCATACTAGGAGAGCGAAGCCCCTGTGTCTTTGAATGACCAGTGGGGTCCCTCCTTGAAGACCAGTGCGGTCTTGGCTACCTAGGAAACTGAGAGGCTTAATCAAAGCCGAGGACCAGTGAGGAGCCCTATGAACAAGGTCTGTGAGCCTTGCAAAACCTAGGAAGCTGAGAGGCTTGTCCAAAGCCGAGGACCAGTGAGGTTTTTCTTGTAAAAGGCCAATTGGCGCCTTTCATGATTTGCAGTCTGGTATTGTGAAGGCGGTTGGAAATCTCACCCCTGGATGTTGTAAATAATTGGGAGTTGTGTTTGGAAGAGTGTGGATGTTTACAAAGGTGTATGGGGATTGTTTCAGGTTTTAGGCATTTGAGTTTAGAATTTTGTGCAAATGTTGTGAAGAGCATGAGCTGTGTTGGAATTTCGAGTTGATACCAACTTTTGGAAGGTAGTTGGGATAACATAATTGCAGTGTCAAGGCGGAGAGTTGATTGTTATCAATTATTATTGCTTACTCTAAATCTGAATTGCTCAGAACTGGCATGAACTATTTTTCGTTACCACTTGTTTGCGCGATTAGGCTTACCTCTAGCACAAAGAGGCACCTTACAGGGTAGGACGCGCCCGCATTTTCATTTACGCTCAACTAATTGTGATTGCCACATGTCAAACTTGTTTAAAATGCAAAGCGCTACGTGACGCGCGCTATGTGATTGTGTGCAATTATGCCAATGACCAGGAAACTAACATAGTTATTTGTTGAATTTTTCTTTTGTTTTGATTATCCCTAAAAAGAGAGAGTTTGATTCGTGTTGACTCCCGAGTTGGTGAAGCGTCTAATCCAAAGTGAAGCAAAAATGACTGATTTGACTAATGATCAGACTGGTATCCCTGCATCTTCTAATGAGCAAGCAGTTGTTGTTCCTGATGAACAAATTGCTAGAATGGCCAAGCAGATTGAATGTATGCAAGCTGAACTAGAAAGAATGAAAGGGTCGAGCCACCAAAACACGCCAGCCGGACTATCAACTCTGAATCCCAATGTTGAAACTGCCAATCCGAACACACCTTTAAATTCCAGTGTCATTCATATGCCTGCACCAGTTAACAACATCCCAAATGCATTCATTAACCAGAGCAACTTGCCTCACTATCAATATTTACTTGCCAAAGATACTCCTCGTCCTCCACAATCCAAAGCACCCATTTCTGTGGCTGTTGCTCCTCAAAATGCCAATGATACAAGACAAGGATATCCTGAAGCCCAATACTATGAGCATGACTCCAATGGTAAGAACGTGGATTTCACTAACTACGTGCCACAAAGTGAAGTGCCCGTAACCGTGAAGAAGCGGGGAAGGACAGTTGAGCAAGGGGAGATAATCCAAACGATGAAAATCATGCAGCAATCCATCAAGGATTTGCAAGTGTCTAGAGGATGTCAAAGCATCTCCTACCGCAATCTTTATCTATACCCTGACGTTACTCTTCCTCCCGGGTTTAAAGTGCCAAAATTTGATATGTATGATGGTCATAGTGACCCATTTGTTCATTTGACCAAATATATCAACCGAATGAGGGTTGCGGGAGGTAAAGAGGAACTTCTGATGGTCTTCTTCAGTCATAGTCTGGAAGGTATTGCTGCTGAATGGTTTTCAAGACAGGATGTAAGCAAGTGGAGTGAGTTTGATGACATAGCCAATGATTTTACAAAGCAGTTTGAGTACAATGTCGAGGTGGCTCCTGACCTTATAACCTTGTCCAATATGAAAAAGAAACCAACAGAAACCTTTAGGGAATACGCACTGAGATGGCGAGAACAGGCTGGAAGGGTGCAACCACCAATGACTGAGAAAGACATGGTGAAGTACTTCATCCGAGCTCAAAATGATTCTTATTACATGCACTTGCTCCCTATGATGGGTAAACCCTATTCTGAACTTCTTATGATGGGAGAAATGGTTGAAGAAGGGATTAAGACGGGGAGAATTGTAAGTTTTGCTACAGTGAAAGCAACTGCGCAAGCCATCCAGACTGGTTTGGGAAATTTAGAGGAAAAAGAGAAAGAAGTTGGCATTATTACTACCAAGAACTCATTATCCCAGCCTACTCACCAAAGCAATCCACATCCAGGCTACAATGCTCAACCCGTTTACTACCAGCAATCATTTGGCCGCCAATCAGAAATTAACAATCCCCAAGTCCGCACTTTTCAAAATCGCCTAGCAGTACCAAAGCCACGCACTAATCCTGTCAAGAAGACATATAAAACCTACACGCCTTTAGCGGAACCTTACAGTCAGCTTTATGAAAGGCTAAGGGCAGCTGGAGTGATTCACCCTATTGCTGATGCAACCCCTAATCCTCTTCCGAAATGGTTCGATGGAACCAAACATTGTGCCTATCATTCAGGGGCTCCAGGACATGACACTGAAAATTGCCACAGTCTAAAAAATGCAGTTGAAACTCTAATCCAAGAAGGTTCGATTCAACTCATTGGGAATACACCTGCTGATAATAACCCTTTGGTAGATGATGAGTATGGCATACACTTGATATCAGTTGATGAGGCTGAAAAAGGTACCATTGGGATCCCAAAGAGCCAAATAACAAAGAAGAGCTCTCGAACTTACAAAGTCGGGAGGACCAAAAGCTTTCAACGCAGAGGACAAATCAAGACAAACCCAAACTGGGGCAGATTTTATTGAAGAAGTTTTGTTGCCAAAGAAGGTAAAGTAAATCCCTAGCCAATATCAAATCAAGAACAATCAAGAGATACTACATATGACAAGGGCAAAATCAGTCTTTTCATTTCAATGTAATTTTCTATGTAATGCGAACTACGCGTAACCTGATTCCCAAGGCGGGATACGTAAGCAACTCACATAGAGCTCGGTTACACTAGCGTAGGATTCCCCTATTTCCTCTTTTATGTAATTTTGAACTACTTTTGATCTGATTCCTGAAATGGCAACAGGATAAGTAAGCAATCCATATCGGATTCGATCAAAGTTATAATACTTTAGGCTTGTTTATCTTTTATGATGTAAGGCCGAACTATGCATCTGGGCAGATGTGTAGATTTTCCAATTCGAATGCGGCTTCGTACTTAGATTGCCATATTTTCCCAAAAATCTTTATGTAAGCAGAACTACGCTCGGTCTGATTCCTAAGGAGGGATACGTAGGCGCTCTTAACGGGTTCGACTCTATAATATTAAAATTTCTAGTCTCCCATAAGGCAAGCAACTGGGGCAAATTTTGCAAGGCAAGTTGAAGATTTGAAAGTTAGCAACTGGGGCAAATTTTGCAAGGCAAGTTGAAGATTTGAAAGATCATAACTGGGGCAGATTTTGCAAAAGCCGTATTGCTTGACAAAGATAAATTGGCGAAGTTTCGAGAGTTATTTTGAGGGATAATGCAGAATTGCAAAGATAAAGGACGTTCAATATGTTCAATATATGTCACCATCTGAAATACGACAGAATTCATTAGCCAAGTCTCAAAAGACGGATCATAAATCTAGGCAGAGTGAGAAAATGAAGCAGTTGCAGGATGAAGGCTCGAGTCAGCATGAATAAAACGCTTCACACTCCCTCCCAAAACTAACAATTTTTCTTTGAGTGCAGGAATTCTCAAAAGCAGCAAAATGAGGAAAATTTGCAACCATTTTGTCATACACATTGGACAATGTTGCCAAGATAATCAACCGAGATTGGAAGCGTTATTTGATTCATCGCATACGCGAAACGATCTTATTTTTCCCTCTATTTTGCCCTTGCTTAATCAAAATCTTATTGCTTCATTAACAACTTTACTTTACTCTTTGCAGGAATTAAGCATTAACTTCAGTTTTACTCAAGAGCAACACTCAACCCTTTATGGCATCACCAAATATAAGCCGGACGGCTTAAACTCTCGCTTTACATCTCCTTTATCTTTGACATTTTCCTATTTATATGAATGTAACGAAAACTTTATTTTGCAGGACATTTATTTTACAAGTATCAACATCAAGTCTATTGGTGACAACCGAAGACATCACTTTATTGTCATTATTTACCATAGACAACCAGTGATATTATTTTGACAAAATTGTTATCAAAACTTGTCATAGACATTTGATTGAGGTATCATTAGTACCGCAGACCATCCAGGATGTTATTATCAAAGACCATGACTTTTTATATTGGATCCATCGTACACAATCGATGGTATTATTTCAATGGCCTTCTATCTTAGATCATCGTACACAATCGGTGGTATTGTTCCAATGACTTTCTGATATTATTCTAATAGCTTTTATTGGATCCATCGTACACAATCGGTGGAATTATTCCAAGGGCTTTCTTCTATTGGATCCATCATATACAATTGGTGTTTATATCGGATTTATCGTATACAATGGGTTGCATTATCTCAACGATTTTATGATGATTGTTTTATTATCCAGTCTGTCGTATACAATCGAAGACGCTACATTTATCAAGTCTATCGTATACAATCGAAGACATTATTATTGAAGCCTATCGTAGACATTCGAAGGCCTTATCATTTGAAGCCTACCATAGACAATTGGAGGCCCTATTATGAAGTCTACCGTAAACAATCGGAGACATCACATTTACCAAGTCTACCGTAGACAATCGGAGTCGTGGTTCTTTACTAAGTCTATCGTAAACAATCGAAGACGTCATTATCATTTAAAGCCTTCCATAAACAATTGGAGGCCTTTTTATGAAGCCTTTCGTAAACAATCGAAGGCGCTATTGTTATGGAGCCTACCGTAAACAATCGGGGGCCTTAATATGAAGTCTATCGTAAACAATCGAAGACGTCATTATCATTTAAAGCCTTCCATAAACAATTGGAGGCCTTTTTATGAAGCCTATCGTAAACAATCGAAGGCGCTATTGTTATGGAGCCTACCGTAAACAATCGGGGGCCTTAATATGAAGTCTATCGTAAACAATCGAAGACGTCATTATCATTTAAAGCCTTCCATAAACAATTGGAGGCCTTTTTATGAAGCCTATCGTAAACAATCGAAGGCGCTATTGTTATGGAGCCTACCGTAAACAATCGGGGGCCTTAATATGAAGTCTATCGTAAACAATCGAAGACGTCATCATCATGAAGCCTATCATAAACAATCGAAGGCGCTATTGTTATGGAGCCTACCGTAAACAATCGGGGGCCTTAATATGAAGTCTATCGTAAACAATCGAAGACGTCATCATCATTTAAAGCGTTCCATAAACAATCGAATGCGCTATTATTATGAAGCCTACCATAAACAATTGGAGGCCTTATTATGAAGTTTAACATGAACAGACAAAGACATCATTAGCATGAAGCTTACCATAGACAATTGGAGGCCTATCGTAAACAATCGAAGGCACTATTGTTATGAATCCTACCGTAGACAACTGGAGACTCGATCATGAGTCATTGCCGAAAGGCGGCATTTTTATCCTTATATTTTATTCAAGTCTACTTTATATTTCTATCGATTGAAGTCCTTTATTGTTTTATTTTCAGTCTACCAACGGCCCCGAAGTCATCTTGCCTCACAAAGCCGGATTTCTCCGTTAGTCGATTGGAGACAAGCTTATCATTGATATTGCAACCAGCATCTACAAGTTTTATTGTCATTATTCATTTATTACTTCATTTATTAAGCTTTATTTGCAGTTACTCGCTTACTGTTTGCCAAGTTTATTACAGGATTTTAGCAGTGCCGCAGCAGCATTTGGAGCATAGCGTGGAACTCTTTCTTAGCAGTGAACTGGGGCAATCGTTGATATGAGCTAGACTCGTCAACGAGGATCTGAAGAATCGCACTCGAACAAGCAAGTCTATCATAATCTTTCATTTTGGATTAGGGTGTCAGTTTGGTTTCTTTCCTATTCGTACGTCTTTTCTGTCAATCGTGCGAGTCTTCATTTCTAAGTGTCGTCGAACTACATATGGCCTGATTCTCTTTCAGCCCGAGATATGTAGGCAACTCGAAAACCGGAGTTCGGTCATACCCATAAGCCTCGCCTTTTGGTCCATGGAATCAAAAGTCCTTGGCTTTATCGTGACAAAATTGGCTTTATATCAACTTCTTTACCCTGAAAATTCTTTCATCCTTTTCCGGGTAAAGAGGGGCAGCTGTTGACACCCAATTTTGTCCCGATTTTAAGTTAATATTAAATATAAAGTGTGTTTAATTAAAAGCTGTGTCAGAAAGGGCAATTTTATAATTTTAAGTAGTCAAATTGATAATTTTGTATAAAAGGGCCAAAATCGCAAAATATAGCCCAATTCCCACCTACCCACGCAAATCTCCTATTCTAATTTACTAAAAACCCCAATTTGAAATCACAGAAAATCCCAGCCCGTCTTCCCCTTTCTCAACCAGCAAATGACCCAAGTTCTAACCCCAGTCCCCCAAATTTTGAATCAGAAACAGTCCAAAATTTCCAGCTCATCTTGTTCGTACAAAACCTTATCCGTTAGGAGCCGTTGGAGGGTTCTTTTGTCAATTCGAGAACCCTAATTGGTTCCATATAAAATCAAAGTTTAAAGTCATATTGAAGGAGGGGGAGCAGCCGTTAAGGAGAATATAGGGGCTAGAGCAGCGGCAAGGGGGATTTTTCTTTGACAACGGCAGTAGGGGTAAAGATAAGAGCTCTAGAGAGTGAAAACCAGCATCCAGGAATAGTAAAAAGGAGCAGAATATATGGACACACAGAATTTTTCTTAGCTTTGGAGTTCATAAGAAAATACAGTGTCCCTACTTCAGTTTCATTTTTGGTGGTGTCGTCGCGTCTTTATTCGAGTCGTCGACCTCTCTTAGTCGAGTTGCGTATCGCTTCGGATCCCTCGCCTCATTTCACTGCTCCGCAAAAGGTAATAACCTCAACTCGACAATGTGTGGTTCATCTTATGTATTGTCATTAAAATTTGAAATGTTTGCACTGCCCCTATCATTATAAATCTGAAAATACATCTTGATTGTTCCACCTTTCGTGTTTAAAATTTAAGACCTATTTCACTATGTTTAGCTCTGCTGACCTGGACCTCTTTGTGTTGCTTGTTAGCAAGAATAAAGTTCAGACTGTTCTGTCAAGTTTCTATCCTTTGGATGATTATAGGTTTATGAATGTGCCTGAAGTTGTGTTCATTGAAAAAGCGATGTCTTTATGATTTCTTTCTATAGTAAGTGTCTTAGTTTAATTATTATTTTTTTTAAAAAACAAAAGTCTTGGTTAAAATATGGTATTTGTGATGTTTGCTGGTCAAATGAAGTAACTAACATAGGTGCTAGTGTAAATTGGTCATCTGGCAAGATGTATTGTGCTATGAGAGTGATTTCTGTTTCTAGTAAAATTATGGAATGTACCCTACCTATTTGCTCTATTTTCTATATCTCTGGTTGTCTCTGAAGATGTCTAGGCAGTGAAGGGATGTGAGTTTTGGTTATTTATGAAAAGTAGAAAGGTGATTAAGTTGCATGCTGGAGGTTATTTCTTATTTCTAATTCAGTCTTTGAGTGTTGTTGCTGCTGTGAGTAAAAGAGAGCTGCAGGTCCTGTTGTTTCTGGTCTGGTTGGTAAGGTCAGAGAGGGAGTTTCAATCTGGTTTGTTTCTAAGGGAAGGGTAGTAGCCTGGTTTTAGCTATAGGAGCAGCAGAAGCAGGGGTGCTGTGTTTCAGGAGAAGGTAGGAGGTGTTTCTCTGTTTCTGGTATTATTTTTGGAGTATGTAGCAGGGTAGGTTTGTTCATAGGTGATATGGAGTTGGTATCGTGGTGTTTCCTTGCTATGAGGAAGGTGTCTGTGAGTGTTTTGTTTAGATTTAGGTGATTCTGGTGACCCCTCTGTTAAGAAGTGTGAAGTGTCTAAGGTCAGTTCTTAGTCTAGTTTTGCCTTGCCCTGAGTCTGTTTAGTAGCAACTGTAGTATCCCTCTGAAATTGATGACCTGATTAAAGCTAATTGTTGGCTACCTGAAAGCAGCTAAAAGGGTATATAAAAGAGTTGAAAAGGGATTTGCTTTGTTCTCTTCTTTAATGCAACAATCTGGTTTTGCTAAGGAAAAGGTTTCCTTTTTAGTTCCAGTAAGTTTAGTACTAAGTTTCTTTAGTATCATATAAGTAGGAATTTGTTTTAAGGAGTTGAAAATGTACTTTTTGTAGTTTAATTGCAAGTAATATGTAGTGGTTAGTTTACAAACTTTTTTTGGAAATCAATAAGGTATTTGGATAGTTCTATTTTTATCATAATTCGCTGAAGTGTTTGCTTAGCTTTAACTACTGTTAGATTTAATCTTAGTTATTGTCTGAATATTGAACCCATTTGTGAAGTTCTTAGACATAAATTGAAATAGCATAGTGGCCATTTGGGAAATTTGCAGTATTCTTTCGGCAGATTAGAGATTCAAGTTTGAATGACCCTTGATTTCTTGAGAAGTAATTAAGTTTAAATCTGCTCGCTAACAGTATGAAAGCATTAAGATGGATAAAAATGATATCTTGATTAGTATTAATCCCATTCCTACAACATGATAGATTCATGAGAAAGTCTTTGCCATGGGAAGTTTAATGTATATTTGAAATAATCCTTGTTGTGCTGGAACAGTTCTACTAGTTATTTGAGGTTCCAAATTTATTTAGTCAAGTGTAGTTTCCTTTAGCAAACTATAGAAAGGAATACATATTGGTGGTCTTCTTATCTTGATGTCTGTCCATCATTGAACCATATGAAATTGTCTATTAATTATGATAAGTTGGATACCGTCCCTCATTAATTTTCTTCTTATAAAAGTATGCATTTTTCTTGAAATATGCCTATTCGTTGGTTTATGAAATATATAGTTTCATTTTAATCTCATCTTGGTAATAAGGTTTGAATCCTTTCCTTTATGTGTTTAGCTATTATGCTGGTAAATTTATCCCAAAGTCTTAAGTTTGTTGCTTGCTCTAGGACATCTGATGCACTAGTTTTCTCTCCTAAGAGATTAAAGTTGGTAGCTTTACTCAACACAATTTGAGGTTTAGATACATGTCTAAATTAATAACTTTTTCTATCTAGTTGTATTTTTCACTTCATAAAGAGTGATATAGTTCCATGTCTTGATATATTTTGAACTAAATTCATGCCTGATTCCAAGAGTGGTTCAGTAGGAAATATGGACTGGCTAAATGACTTTTATAAGAATTCAAATAAAATAATCTTTGCTTATTTTCTTCTTGAAATAGAATGAAGTGATATTGTGTTGAACATTCTGCAGCTTTGATTCACGCCTAGCATTACTAAGATGCTCTTAATTTTCTACTGGTTGCTCTACCCTTGAAACTTTGTGTTTGCATAAGTTAAACTTTTTCAATATTTTACTTAAGTTCAAACTTCTTCTAATTCCTTCTTATCTTTGCTGCATATACCTGGGACTTGAGCTTTGGATAAAGCTCAACGTTTTCAAGTCCAATAGAGACTTCAGAGCATCAGCTGCCTCACCAAGATCAATGCATTTAACACCAGTTCGTCTAGGAGGGATTTCGTTTGCTATTTGTCATTCTGCGTTTTCGGCCATAAGCTTTTCCGGGTTCTATCTTTTAATCCCACTCTTTGTATTGCATTTAATTAGTTAGATACTTAATATAATTTGTAATTGTACAATTTGTTTGTAGAATAATCAATTGATATTAATATTATTTGATTATTTGAGTTATTTATTTACTTTATATTCATTACCTTTAATCCTGAAGTTGCTATTTTATTTATTGCAAACCGGGGCCATTTAGCAAAATGCGTGCAGATTAAATATTTTTCATAGACAAGTTTTGTTTCAATTAATTACTTTTAGATAAATTTACTAGAAAAGCATATTTTGCAAATATTTTTAAAACCTGTCGGATTAACCGTATTTTATGGAATTTCGAAAGTGCCTTAAAAACCTTCTTTCGAAATTAGAAAAACCTCTTACTCTAGAATCTCTGAAAGACTGCCTTTTTTTCAAAAATGGAGTTTTGCACGCATTTGCTTAATTAGGTTCCCTATTTTCCTTAAATTGGGTGGCGACTCCAAAAAACTCCAAAAGAGTTAGTCCATCCTGTTGATAGTCCTGAAATTTAGCCTTTCGGGGTTATATTTTTGGGGGTTCAACAGGCATTTCGAGTAACAATTCAATATTTCACATTGCGGTAAAACATGCCAAGTAGCGGTAAAAATCAAATCTTGTAATGGTAAAATAATTCAAATAATTATTTCGGTGTATATCTTGTAAAAGAACTTGTACCATGCAATTCAAAATATTCAGTAACACATTTTACTTCAAAATTAAATAGAAACCATGCAAGTTCTGGAAATATAAATTGCGGTAAGGTCATTACTCACCTCGAAGGCAACTAACCAGAGCTCGATTCCTTGTTCGGATTAAGCTGCTCAATTCGGTTGCGAATCTATAAATCAATATGAGGTTTGGGTTACTATCCACTAACTCTGTAATCAATCAAATTCAAGTGATATCGAGTTCCGATTCCAATTACCCATAACTTAGTTCCTTCAAACTATCATCGGTAAGATTACATATAACTATTGTTTCCTTCTTCTTCTTTTTCCTTACAAGTAATCTTGATTAACTGATGCACTATCCATTTAACAAGGTGCTTGAATGTATTCTGAATCATTCTGGAGGTTTAACAAAGTACAATAAATTAGTTTAATATATCTTTTGCTAAACTTGAATGTATTTTATTTTTCTGGAATATAATTGTTACTCAGTAAAACTAATTCACTACTTTACTTATTTAGAAAAACAAATCAGATTCCTTCCCGGTGTTTTTCATGTCTAAACATAGTTACAATTCACTTAATCCAATTACTACATTAGTATTCCTCAATCTAGGATAAGTTATGTATTACCCATGTACATGAAGTAGAAGGACATACCTTAAATGGCAAGATTAGTGTTGGCTAAAGCCCTAGTAGATAGCTTTCTTTCGAAAAGTTCCTTTTCTTTTGCCTGCTGATGCACAGGCCTCTTTCCCTTCTATTCTCTTTTTGCTTCTCACGTATGGACTCTTGCCAGAGTCTTTTAGGGCTTTGGCTTTATTACTTTTCTTTATTTTAGTCTTTCTTTCTTTTATTTAATTTAATCTCATGGTTGATTATTTATTTATTGTAAGAAATGACACAATTACCCTTATTTAAAATAGGGTATTACAAAAAGCCTTTACATCCACATGAAATACCTAAGGGTCATTGCCATTAAAAAAAGTGCATAACTTTAGAAAAATTTATGTATATCAATACCACTGCCTTTGATGTTTGTATTTCATCAAAATAACTTGGGACAATTACATTGAGAGGCACCCCACTCATGAAAATTACCAAAAAAGACCCCTATTTTGCTACCTTACATGACATAGCACCCCCTCCCTTTTTTTTTTTTTTTTCTTTCACTCCATAGCACCCCCTTTATAAAGAAAAAAAACCCTAGCCCCCATTTTTTCCCCTCTTCTCCTTCTCTCCTTCCCATTTTTCTCTCTTCTCTTCCCCATTACACATAATCCGCCCCCCCCCCACTCTTCCACCACTGCCCCACCGTCATCCCCTCTCCTCCAAACCACCGATGTCGCCGTCGCCGAGGTCGTCACCACCACCGCCGCCGCTGCTGCTTCTTCTTCTTCTTTTCATTTTTTTTTTTGCTTTTTGAATAGCAATGTTGATTTTCGTTGTATATTCCGATTCAAACTCCGGTGAGGAGTTTATTTATCAAATTTCTTTTTTTTCTTCACTTTTATCATAAAAATTCATTGAGATCTAGTGTTTTTCTTGTATAAAACTGTATAGATCTGGGATGTGTGTTAAGCTTTTGTGTAAAAGCTGCCCGAAGCACTGTTTAAAGTCAGTTTTGCGAGTTTATACACTTTTATACATTTTTATACAAGTTTATACAATTCTGTAAACGTGTATAAAAATATATAAATCTGTATATGTACGCATTAACAGTGTATAAAACACATTCTATGCATTATAAATTTTGTATAAAGCTGTATATGCGTGTATGAACAATGAATAAAATAGTATAAATTTCAGATTCGTGCACTTTTATGGATGTTTTGTATAAAATTTATATTTTTTATGTATATTTTTGTATTTTCCCTCTTGCATACACAATTTTAAATGTATTTACATGTATAATTTATTATTTTAATAGATTTAGGTATATAAAATTATCAAAAAACAATTATTTCAACAAATCCACAAATAAAATAAACAAATCCGGTGAATTTTTGGTTTTCCGGCCACCGGCCGGCGGCGGCAGCGGTGGCAGGTCGATTTCTGGTGGTGGGGCAGTGGTGGGGGAGGGTGAGGGAGTGGCTCCTAGGGTTTTTAGTTTAAATGGGTGCTATGTTATGTAATTTTGAAAATAAGAGGTGCTATGTTGTGTAATGTAAAAATAAAGGGTGCTATGGATGATATGTGGCCCCTCATTTGTAATTTTGTGTTGTGGGGTGCCTAGTTTTGAAAATTCCCCAAACAACTTTGCATACTGTATGGGCCTAAAACTGGTTTAGGATCACAAATCGAATTTGTGTAGCAAATACAAGCAATTCTCAGTATCAAAGTCGAAACAATGTAAATAACAAGCGAAAATATAAGAACAATAATACGATTTCAATATATTTGAGTGAGTACAGATTTTGCCAGAGTTTCTGTAAGTATTTCTCAATGAATACAATATGAAATGAGGAGCTATATATAAGTACATGGGGCCTTGCCCACGTTCTCCATGATTGGTAACGCCCAATCCCACGTTCTGAGCATTTATTGATGAAGTTAGTGGGCTGCTGAGCTGTTAAAACCGAGGTGTTCTACCGAGGCCCAAATGCGTGACCTCGGTGGTGTGACCTTGCCGTTTAGTTGAAGTGAAGGTTACCGAAGTGCAGCTTGCGGCTTGCCTTCGGTGATGACTTCGGTGCTTGATTTCAGCGGTTCAATCGTCTGCTCCAGCTCGCAGCTCGCCAGCACATGTTCAGTCGCCACCAGATCATGTTACCAATGTAACACATAAGCAAGCCAATTTTTCCCAATACAGATAGTCCCCCCCACTCCTTGGTCAATTACCGAAGTTTACCGAGGAGTGGAATGAAATTCCACGGGAGAGTGACGTGTCTCAATCTTATCCAAGTGTTTCAATTTTTTGTCAACGGTGTACGTCCTTTCATATCACTATTCCTTGAAACGTGTAAACTGCTCATTGGTTGGTTTCGAACGGTCACGCCGTTTTTCTCGCTTTCTCCCACGTTACAATGATGGCTTCTACGCCACTTGTCTTTCCAACGCTTATAAATACTCCCACTCTGAGTTTCTTTCGTTGTTTTCATCATCAGTAAGCAACAGTAGCAAGAAGAGAAACAACCTCCATTTTCGTCTTGATCAACCCTTGTTTCCAAAGAATCTTTCGCCTTTAAAACCATAATCATGTCCACAACGCATTCTAGACAGGATTCAAGTGATTCAGGTGAGAGGGCGAGGGTTTCCCACTTCGCCGCTGCAATTACTAGTGGCGATGTCATCGCCACCGTGCCGGCGCTAAAAGTTATCGAGGCGGAGGGCGGTGGAGAAGTGACATCAAGCGGCACCGGCTCTAGGCGGTGCAAGGCGAGAGCCGGGCGCGATAGAGCTGACGTAAGTGAAGGTGTCAGCATAGAGGAAGAAGGTGATGTCATCGGTGATGATGCCATGGTGGTAGTGGATGCTGATGCAGAAAGGGTCATCAATAGGGATGACGATGGCAAAGGGGATGACGCCGAGGGTGATGACAGTGAGGGCAAAGACGATGCCCAGGCCGCTACAGAAACTAGGGGCGAGCTGCCCGCTACCGAGGGTGGGTACGATGCCGAGGCCGGACCTTCGAGTCCTGAAAAGAAACTCCAAAAAATTCCCCTCGAGCAGGAGCTTGAGCCCCATCAGATCATTCTATCGCACTTCGATCACGGTAAAAATCTGAAGCTACAAAAGCAGTCTGCCGATCAGGAAGAACTGAATAGGAATGTTCCAGTGAACACGACTCTGACTCGCATAACGCAAGCCCACATAGAGCGAGTCCGAAAGGATTGTGGCTTTGAACCCGAGGTAAAAGTAATCATCCCCGATCCAACTAGTAGGGTTTGTCATCACGTGGAGGGGTTGTCGTTTGCGTATACTTATCCGTTCACCATTGGGTTCACTCTCCCCGTTCACAAGATTATCGACGACTTCTGCTGAGCATACAACTTGTGCTTGGCTCAATTAGGCCCGGTGTTTGGAGGGTCGTGCAGTGCTTGGCTTGGTTGAGTAAGGAGGCCAAGGTGGACTTTACTTTGCAGCATCTTATTTCTCTTTATTACCCTTACTTCCACAAGGCTGGGGTTGTGGCCCTAAACAACCGAGGCAAGTATGCGCTTCTCCACAAAAGCGAGGATCATGGAGACCGAGGATGGTGCGATCGCTATATTCTCTTGGAGACTAGCGTTTTATCGACCGAACCGGATTTCCCAGAGAGGTGGAATAGTACACGTAAGTGCTCCTTCGTTCTCAATTTCTTCTTCAATGATCGTTCTTGTTTGCTAACCTTAACCCATTTTTTGTTCTTCAGCTAACAAGGTTGCTATCGTCCCCCCCGAGGGTTTGACCGAATGGGTCAAAGCTGTGACCGGGACCCACAAACGCCTCATACGGTCATGGATGGAAATAGCTGCTGAATTCGGCTGGCAGTGTAAGAGGCATGTTAAGCTTTTTATGGTTTCTTATTTGGTATGTTATTCGAAGCTCTTGATTTGGTTATTGATCCTCTTTCCCTCGGTGTATGGTTTTCCAAATCGTGCCATCAACACAAAGAAGAATAAGAAAAAGAAAGGAAAGGGAAAGAAAAAGGATGAGGAAGATACCGAGTCAGATGATGATCTGGCTTTGGTAGCAGGTTTGGCTGGTGACCTGAAAGAACTTAAGGCTTCAAAGCCTTCGAAGGTTTCAAAGGGGTCCTCGGGGTCAAGGATCCTCAAAAGGTAAACATTGCCTTCGGCTCGCTCATTGGTCTTTACTTCTCTTCGTTCTTTCTCTTAGGATTCCTCTGTGTTGTTCTTTGTAGGTGTGAAAAGGAAGAGGGCGGTTTCCAAGAAACCCTCCCGCTCTGTAAATCCTCGCACTGAGGTGGCAACTTCTCCTCGGCCCGAAGCGGTGGCGGAAACACGCCGAAGGCTAATTGATGAGCCCAGCGACGAGGCTGCCGATGGCTTGGAAGCTCGAAGAGAAGTTGAGGTTGTGGATCTTGAAGATCAAGAGCATGACTCCGGAGCGGCAGTTGCTAAGGCCAAAGGCAAGGCCAAAGTTGGGGAAGCAGGGTCTGCTGCCACTGAAAATGGGGCAGATGTCGGCGCAGTCAGGGCATAATCTGAACCCGCGAGGCTTTCGTCCTCGGTGGGATCTTTACCAAAGCTCGAATTGCCGACTTCTTCGAATCTGTTGGCGAGCTCCCGAAATGACATTCTGAGCCTTATGCCTTTGCTCGGTCCAACAGAGGACAACACCGTGCATCAGTTTCCTCCAGCTCAGCTAGTCAGCACCCTCTCTGCCAATGCGCTCAGGGTAATTCTTGTCATCTCTAATTTTTCCTTTGTCCTCGGTCATTTGCTTACAATGATTCTTTGATGATTTCTGCTCAGGGCTTCGTTCTGTCATTAAGAGCCATCGAACTTGAAACCTCGAGGAACGAAGAGGTCCAGCGCGTTTTTCACGCTTGGGACAAGCAAAGGGACAGCTTTAACGCACAAATAGCTGAGTTGAAAGCCAAATTGTCCAAGTCTTACTCCGATTTGCGTGAAGCTGAGGCTGCCTCCGAAGCGAAAATTCAAGCCCTTGGTGAAGGTTTCCAAGTTGAGCACACTAGGCTAGAAGCCGAAGTCGCAAGGCTCAATGCAGAGTTAGCCCAAGCTAGAAGCAAATATGAAGAAATGGCCAAGAAACACCATGAGCAGCTGAGGAATCACGTGCTTCACATTTAGAGGGTGGAGGGCGAAAACTCCAAGCTTCCAACTTTTGAAGCCGAGGTTAGATCGCTTCGGGAGGAGATTACTGACCGCAAAGCTAGGGCCAAGATCAGGGCCAAGAGGGCGGATTTGGATAAACGCTGGTCAGTTATCAAATCTCGGTTAAGGCTGCTCAAGCAATGTCACGCCGGGGAGCTCAACTTGGAGGAAGAAATAGCCAAGGCAGAGGAAAAGGCAGCTAAAGCTCAAGCCATTATTGATGATCTTCCTTCAAGTGAAGGTTCGGGCGAAGAAGATGCTGAAGATGATGAAGGAGAGGATGAAGATGAAGGTGATGTGGATGCCGAGGAGGGGTTCTCCGAGGAGGGAGATGATTGGCCCGAGGCCTAGACTTCCTGCTTTCATCTCTTGTTTAATTTTTTATGTAAGCCTTCAGGCTTTATTGATGTATATGACTTGGGCCTTCGGGCCTTTTAGTTTTGATGTAAACAATCTCATAGCCCTCGGGCTTTTCTATGGAATGATTTCGTATCTTCTGTCTTTTAAGTGTTAGCTTTGTATTGCCTTTCAAGAGACTTTGAGCCGAACACGTAAAGTAATTCTGCTTGCAAGACATAATAAAATAAAACCGATGCAAACCTAGAACGACGTCTCGCTCTCGAGTCAATGCATTTAAAGTGCAACTTCGGCGTGCAAGATCATAGAAATAAATAGATTTTGAATCAAGTTTATTTCATTGATGATAACAACGAGCCACAATCGGCTTTTTACATACGGCCTAGTCGAAGTAAAACTTAGGCGCGAAAAACAACATGCCTCTATTGGGCGTTTTTAGAAAGTACTAATCTATTTCTTGAGTGTCAGTCCCCGGTTGCTGAATAGATAGACTTCGGTTGGGGGCTCGATGTCGACCTCGGTTGTAACCCACCTCTTACTCCTCCCAGTGTTCGGGTTTGAATCTTGGGCTCCATTCGGGGTTGAACTATTCCTTGCCTCTAACGAGGCACGAAACTCGGCATTAATATTGGCCTGCTCGGCCTGTTGCTCTTGCAGAGCTCTTAGTGTGGCAACAACGTAAGCTTGAAACGCTTCAGTTTTCATCGGAGATGAAGAGTTCGGGTTCGATTGAACGCTAGTCTGTCCATCGGGAGTTAACTGCTGTTCAATGGGATTTCTGCTGTTGTCAGCCATATCGTCGTCAAAAGATTATGAATTTCAACGAAAAAGGACGTTTAACTTTGGAACAAAGTATTTATGCTTGTATCCCCACAGACGACGCCAATTTGTATGGGTCTAAAACTGGTTTAGGATCACAAATCGAATTTGGGTAGCGAATACAAGTAATTCTCAGTATCAAAGTCGAAACAATGTAAATAACAAACGAAAATATAAGAACAATAATACGATTTCAATATATTTAAGTGAGTACAGATTTTTCCAGAGTTTCTGTAAGTATTTCTCAATGAATACAATATGAAATGAGGAGCTATTTATAAGTACAAGGGGGCTTGCCTACGTTCTCCATGACTGGTAATGCCCAATCCCACGTTCTAAACATTTATTGATGGGGTTGCTGAGCTGTTAAAACCGAGGTGTTCCACCGAGGCCCAAATGCGTGACCTCGGTGGTGTGACCTTGCCGTTTAGTTGAAGTGAAGGTTACCGAAGCGCAGCTTGCAGTTTGCCTTCGGTGATGGCTTCAGTGCTTGACTTCGGCGGTTCAATCGTCTGCTCGCAGCTCGCCAACACATGTTCAGTCGCCACCAGATCATGTTATCGAGGTAACACGTAAGCAAGCCAATTTCTACCTAATACACATACACGGGGTTCATATAGACCCATATATCGGTTTTAGTAGTTTTTATAAAAATATTACTACAGTATACTTCAATCTAATATAAATTTTACCCTCTTTGTTGTCCCTTTGCTTTAGTTTTGTAAAATTTTGTACTTAAATAGCTCTTTCATGAAGATCAGGTATAAAAATTAATTGCTTTATTCTTCGTAAATTTGCAATCTCGTTTTCTCCTTTTTCCCTTTTTATTCATGTGATTCATTTTATTAAATTTTTAACCGAAATAGTTTTGCTTATAGAGATTCATGTCTGATTTCTCATGTTTTTCTCCTTTTCTTTGTTTTTCCTTTATTTTTTTCCTATTTAAAGGATTGTACTGCCTTTTTTGGTATATAGTAATAACATGTTTATTTCCCCCTTACTATAAAGTAATACTAGTTCTTATTTTACTTTTCTTTTACTTATTATTTGAAAGTCTATTCTAGCTTTGTTCTAGATATAAAATTACGGATGCAGTTTTAGTATCACTAATTTATTAAGGCGAAGGTGTCAACTTCGCAGATAAGAGATTTCTTTAACATTTGCTTCAAAGAGGAATTATTTATCTTTTTATCCTTTTTATTGTATTTTATCTTTTGTATTTCGCTTGAAAGTATGTCAATTTTGGTACTTTTCTCTTCTCCTGTTCATGTGCTGCCTAACCTATCAAAATTAAATTAACTGGATTGATATTTCTTTCTCCTATTTAAGGTATTTTACTACTTTACTAAAAGTTGTCAAAATTTGATATTGAACAGAGTAGAGAAAAAAAGGGTCAGAAGGAAATTGTTGTAGCAACAGCATTATTGAACTTTTAATGCTTTTAAACTCTAATATATATATTAATTTCTGGAAAAATAATTTGTAATATTAATATCAATAAATTTGGATCATGCGATTGTATCTAAATGGTCATACTTCATTCAACTAATATTTCTTTTGTTAAATCCTCATATGAGAGGGCTCATAATTTTAAATCAGCCAATTTGTTGCATGTACATGCAATTGATTACGATAGTTTATATTATATGAATCAACAAAATTCTTTCAATTAAATACTATTAAGTGTATCTCAAATAATTACCTTTATTGCAGGTGTCACCGACACTAATCTACTATCAATTCGAAGGAAAGTATGTGTTTGATCGAATTTTAGTACTTTTGTAAGATACGGCTTCAATTGACAATAATTTTTTTATATGTGTGCAAGGGTATAATGAACTAGACTATAATTTCAAGATAACAAGGCAAAAAGTTAAAAAAGTGAAGTATTGCAACCATAGCAGATGTTAATCATATTCACGTCTAAAGGGAAATACCATATTTCATGTTACTTATCTCACTTATATTTTAATATTACTAATAGTTTTATTTAATAGTATTTGGTGTTTAGTTGGGGAACACATGAAACATACGTGTCCAAAAACTAGTATTATTAAATATAGTAATGGAAATTTTACAGTGTATAGACATTTGGATTTGTCTCTATCACAAAATAGACACATTTTTAATAATTTACAGCATATAGACATTTAGACTTATTTTAATATCTTTTAATAGCCTTTTTTAAAATCTGATAAATATCCCTCTAAGCATGCCTATTTTTCGGGAACTCCAATTTTAAGTATACAGACAAAAACAAATAAATAAAATCTAACCAAATCCCCTTTATATATCTCATCATACCAAAAAAAACAAAGCGATTTTTTCACTAAGTCGGATAAATCATAGCCGTTAGATCAAAGAAAATATGGCAGATGAAGAAGTAATGGTGGCAGCAGCAGCAACAAGCCCAGTTCCATCGGATCATCACAAGCGAAAGCTGGATGAATTGGAGCAGCCCAATGAGCCCAACACAGTCGGGTCGGACCCTAAACCCGAAATAGAATCGGATTCGGTGCAAGTAACATTGAGGAAGGTGGTGATATTGATGAGTCTAATGCTAAACGACCTCGTTTAGATGATAAACCTAACGGCTTAGAGTTTACTTCCAGTTTACTGAATGTATTGATAGCATAGTTCATATTTTGTATATATTTGCTGCATATTTGGTGTTTTTGTAATTACTTGTTGCATATTTGGTATTCACGGCATATTTTGTACATATCTGATGCATATTTGGTATTTTGTAATTCATCGCATATTTGGTATTCACTGTAAGTATTTATTCTATATTTGGTATTCACTGCATATTTTTTGTACATATTTGTTGCATATTTGCGTTGGTGTCATATTTTGATGATATTCATATGCAAAGATACTATTTCCCTTGTATTTTCTCCTTTAACGTGATACACAGTGGGTATTCACTTGCTGATATTTAAGGTAAACAATGATTAATATTAATTAGTAAGATGCCTTCTGATCTTATTTTTGTTCTTGTATGGAAAAAGAGAAGATGTAATCTGATTTGTATTTGGTGAATATTTATGACTTAATAACCTAAAAAAACTGCTTTACTGGGGATATATACTTGCCACAGATTATTGCGCACGTGATTAGTGGGATTCCATAATTATAGGAATCTAAAAATATTTTTCCATCCCATTTTTTTCGCTTCTTTTTTAGTTAACTGAATTGGCGCTAGTATTTAGGAGATATTCACGCAGATCTCTTAGAAGTTAGGATATTCATGTACCTATTATTTAGCATCAATTTTGGCTAGCCATTGATATATGTTAATATGTCTATTATCTAGTAAGGCTATGTAAGATACTTGATTAGTTATGAAATGCTAATGAATTGAATACAGAACATAATAAGTTCCTTAATATTAGGCTTTTATTTTAGAAAGAATCTTTTTATAAACACACTCCACCAAAATTAACTGACTTCTCCTAAAAAAAGAAACACTAATTCCCACCCCTTCCCCTCCCCCACATCCCTCTTGCTGCCCAACCCACTCTTGTTGGCCCACCCCCACCCCTTCCCTACCCCCTCTTGTCGTCCACCTTCCCCTCCCCCAACCCCTCTTGCCGGAGTCTCAACTAGACCTGCTTATTTTTCATCGTCTTTTATAGGAACTGCTTATTTTTCATCGTCTTTTATAGGAACTACTACTACTATTACTTCTTCTTCTTCTTCTTCTTCTTCTTCTTCTTCTATATTGTGATGGATATGGTAATTTTAAGATAAATAAGTGGCGGTTATGGTGTTTGGTGGTGATCGATATTGTGAGTTTAATGGAATAAGTACTGGTTATGATATTATGTAATGGTAGTTTGGGTGATTCGATGTATATTTTTATATATCTAGAAGTGTATTTTTGTATAAGATTGTATTTATGTATATTTTTTTATTTTTTTAATACTAATTTTAGTATATATACGTTGCACGTATCATCTTATGTAAATAATTTATAATTTTTATATGTCAACACAAGGAGATAAAAAGTCAATCAATATTTTACTACCATTTTTGTGTTGTTAATATAGTGCAAGTGCATATTCCTCTTATTCATGAGAACAATATAAATAATATTCAATAGACGCAATTGATTTGTTCCAACTAGAAAATATTAAACATGTGTAGGGTAATATATCCACTCTAATGCTTCTGATCTTATAATTTTATCATAATGATATAAGATACAGAAGTTACTATTCCATAATTAACAATAGACACTAAAAAGTGACCTGTCATAATTTTATTATATTTTGTTCCATTATACACTTAAGAAGTTCCTTACTTTGTCGAATTATAAAATACTCGTTGTCCATGCATGTATATTGAGTTGCGTGCGTGAAGCCTTGATCCTTTTGTCCATTACTTTTCATTGTCTTACTTTACTTTCTCTTCCCGTTCATCTTGCCTCGAACATCCTTGAACTATATTTACGTCTCTTGAAGTCCCTGTAATCTGGGATTTTTGGATGAGAAAAACTCTTTAAATAATTAAAAGAGACTCAAGTTTTAAAAATAAGTGAGAGAGACACTTTTACGATTAGTACTAATGACAACATTATAATAGCCTTTCAAGTTTTTTTATTTACCAAAGCCCCCGCATCTCATCTCCCACCCCCTATCGGCCCCATCCCCATTACCCCACCCCTTCCTCCCGCACATCCACCATTCCACCACCATCCTACACCACTCACTGCCACCTTCTACCACCCTCCACCACTCACCGCCACCTCCTACCACCCTCCACTATCCACCACTGCCTTTTATTACCCTCCACCACCAACCATCACATTCTACCATCCTCCACCACCACCCCACCGCCCTCCACCACTCTAATAAAAAGATATATGTACATATTAGACGAGATGTGTATACATATATATAATATGTGTACAAATCTCGTCTGATGTGTACACAATTTTTCCAGCTGTAAAAATATATCCAAAATTGTATAAACATACAGAAAATATGTTACACATCCGAAAAGATGTGTAAAACGACTAGAATTAAAAAGAAAGAAAGAAATGGGGACGAAGAATGAAGAAAAAGGAGAAGAACGAAGAAAAAATAAATTGATTCGAAATGATTTGAAATATTGGAGAAAGTGTAAAAGTAGGTGGGAAGGAGGGAAATTGAAAATTTAAAAAGTTGGATGTTTTTGTAAATTTGAAAACATGTATTTTGCCCACAAATTTTTTAAGTACTAATTAAGGTTTGTCTTGTCCCTTATTCTTCTATTCAGACTTTGGTGTACCTTTTGCCCCTTTTTCTCTGTAGATACTACTATTGGTTCTTGCTTGAAAGATGGTATCCTAGCTATTTATGTATTTATAGGAAATTAATGGTACTCATATAAAAAAAACAAGTAAGATGATTTTCTTTCATTAGAAGGTTAGACATTACAGGGAAAAAAAAGTTGCTGAAGTGGACCAGATATATGCCTTCACATTTGAGGGACAACTATTTCAATATCCCCTATTAATATATACTTGTCAAACCAAATCTCGTTAGAAAACTTGTGCTATCATGGCAAAGATACAAAAGTTGGGACAATGTGAAGTTGATCCGCCACTCGTCTACAATGGGCACAAGTATTCTTGATCGGATGTTTATTCCAGTATATTTATCCATACAATGGATAAGTATTTCTTAGGCCTCGGTTCTACTGTACATGAATATTTTCCTATTTAGGGACGTTTCAAAATGTTTTAAACCATTCTATAATTATTTGAATTTTTTGTAGCTTTTCAGAATTTTATATAGAGAGACAGATACATGAAGGAACTAAACCATAGAGAAAGCATCTCTGACAGATTTTTTGTTATCTTGACCAGAAGCCAGCGCTGTAGTTTGCTTTGAATTATATACTACACGTTTTGTTTATAGGTGTGCCATCATCACGATTTTAGTTTATATATGGCCAGTGGTCTTTGTTCTTCTTTCTCATTTAAGTTAATGAAAGAAAAGTCTTTTTGGCAAACTACTTAATTAAAGGTTGCCCATATATGCAAAAGATTTGTGTAATTTATTTATCATTGTCGAATTAATATTTCTTAGTACGATTTCATATGATAAACAAAATCTATATTTAAATATTTTGTTCAAACATCCTTATAGAGCAGAACTAATATTATACCGAACACCAGCTAGCCTATTTATCTTATATTTTCATCATTGTCGTTATTATTGTTTTTGTGTAATGACAAGCTTGACTTTAATTACAACAGTGACGCTTTGACAAACGTAATTAAATACTTTATTGATCTTACTGGATTATTTATATAACTTGTCGTAGTTTACAAAGTTCTAAACATACTTCATTCAAACAATATAATTAAATCCTGGTCCACTTTGGCGACTACGGGCAATATATTTATTTTAAGTATAGAATCGAAAGAAAAGTCATCCCAAGCTGCCTTTCTTATTACCATTCGTTTCTATAAATAGCCCATAGGATATCATCCCTGATACAGAAAGTAACAAGAATAACTCAAGAAAAAACATGGCTACCTATAGAGTTTGTGTCCTCGCTCTGGTTCTCTTGTCTGGTAAGGAATTCAATTCATTTGGTCTCTATGATGCGTAAGCAGTAAAGGATGTAGAGTGAGTTTTGCAAAATTAACAGATTGACCTCACCATTTCCATTTTATATTCATATATCTATGTCTGTGCAAGTATGCGCTGTGTAAATCCTAAATCCGGCTTGACCATTATATATTTTTATTGTGCATATATAATAAATTTATTTGGTTTTATGGTAGGAATCATTCTGCTGGGAATCAGCAAGGAGGGATATGTTGAAGCCAAGACTTGTACACGTGAGTGTGATCCTGAAGTGGCCTATATGACTTGTCCATCGTCTGGAGATGAGAAAATTGATTCACCCTGTGTTACTTGTTGCTCAGCTGGAGTGGGCTGCAAACTGTTCCGAGAGGATGATTCTCTGAAGTGTACTGGAGTACCCTAAGTTGATTGCTCCTAGCTCGATCGTCACAAAATGTCAACTACTTGAAACTCAATAATGTGTACTACTACTGTACTATATTTATATGCAATAAATGCCTGAGTTTATTTTGGCTCAGATGATTTATAATGTCAATGGAATTATGTTCTTATGAGATTTCTAATACTCCCTCCGCTTATGTTTATTTGTCCAAATTCACCAAAATTAAATTCTAAGTTTACATGTCCTTTCAGCAATTCAAGATAAAATTGGTTATATTCTTCCTAATTTACCTTTGATATTAAATACCTTGTACTTTTTAAAATCCCTTCCTAATTAAATACCTTATACTTTTCAAGTATAATTAATAAGGGTATATTTGTCGAGTTTAAGTTTTTTTTTTCTTGGTGGGAATGAAAAGCTGAAAGTGGACAAGTAAATATAAACGGAGGGAGTAGTTCAATAATTTATGTTACACCGTGCGTCCCATTTCGTTTGTCATAACTTGACACTAAATTTTATAAATAAATAAGAACTTTTGAAACTTGTACTCTGAAATGAGTTATAAATATATGTATGGTTGTAAATGAGTAAAATAAGAAGGTTAAATTTACATAGTTTTTAAATTTAAAAGTATGACAATTTTTTTAGCAAATAAAGTGAGGCATAGGGAATATTTTTTTGCACGACTGTTGTGAAAATAATGGCATATCAGATAGATAGTGGAGAAATTAATATGGTGTTTGGTCAAGCTTCTCAAAAGTCAAAAGTACTTTTTTTCAACAAAAAAGTGCTTTTGAAGAATTTTGAGGTGTTTGACCAAAAGAAAAAAGTACTTTTAGAAATAAGCAAAGCATTTTTTATGTGGTTGGGGAGCTACAATGCAGTGGAGTAATTTTTAAAGACAAAAATATCTTTACCAAAAATATTTATTTTCCATACTATATTTAATTATTTTAACCAATATAATTCTTAAATATAAATAAAACTTTATTTTCTGCTTCCCTCTTTTGATTTAACGTTATTTCTATTGATTAAAAACCATAGTATATATTTTTCTTTTATATTGTATATTTAAACTAAATAAAAATAAAATATTAAAATAAATCTTTTATTGAAATTTTTTTAAATTTTTGATATGTTTAAATAATATTAGTTGCATAATAAATCTTAGTAATGCACTTTTTCGTAATCTGACACTCAAAAGTGCTTTTAATAAAGATTATCCAAACACAAACTGTTTAAATGAGTTGGTGAAACAAAAACTGCTTATTCTTCAAAAGTACTTATCTGAAGTACTTTTTAAAATAAGCATTTTTTTGGCAGCTTGGCCAAACAGGCTCTTATTGGAATTGCACTATCGACAGATGCAGGGGCGGATCCAGGATTCAAAGGTACCGGGTGCCATATTGGTTTAAACGTAAATGTGTCGATATTTACATTATCCAAAAAAAAAAAGTTCATACATGAATCGATTAAACTAAAAAAATACAATATTAATGACAACTAGGCGGCAAGATTAAAAGTTCCAAAAGATAGTATTTATATCATAAATACTAAATAGACATCATTCATTTACAACTGTCGACGAATTCTCATACTCTGAAAATTATGGTATCGTTATTTACATTAGCAAAAAGTGAATTACAAATTTACAAATGAAATAGTTGAAATAGGAGACATATGAAATAAAGAAAAAATTACCAAATAGGACTAGGAAATAAATATATAAAAAAAAAAGCCTTACAAAAGGAAGGAGTTTTTGGACAACATTCTAGCAAGCTTAACTTTTAATTGGAAATTGTTGGGAAGGAGCAGGGCTATTTCGATTTTGGATTGGTGACCATATGGGGGAAGGAGTCGCTAGTTTATAATTGGGGTAAAGAATGGTTGATTTTTGATTTTGGCGAAAATATTATGTTGGTGTAAAGGAAACAAGTAGGTCAATGAAATAAAAAATTTAAAAGAAAAGTCAAAAATTATTGTCATAATTATAAAAGCAAGTCAAATGATTTATGAGAGAGAAATCAAAAACCAAAGAAAAAGAAGATACTCCCTCCGTCCCAAATTAGTTGTCGCTTTAGGAAAAATAGTGTGTCCCAAATTAGTTGACACTTTAGGATTTCAAGACAAAAATTGTTAGTCTTTTACAACTATACCCTTAATAATTAAAAAAAAATCTCAACAAAATTTAATAGTCAAACATTAAATAGGGGTAACATAGTAAAATACACACTCTATTTAATGATTTTCTTAATGGGCGTGAAGAAGCTAAAAGCGACAACTAGTTTGGGACGGAGGGAGTACAATTTAAGTGGGAGACATAGGCGCACATGGGAGTCTGAGACTAACTATGCATAAAACTGGGAAAAAAAAAAGAGTGTGTCTAGTGGGATTCGAAAAAAGTTAATGTGTCTAGTGGGATTTGATCATGGGTATTTGGGAAGGAAGTGAAGACCCTTACCACTGGCACGGAAACTTTTATTACAATGGATGTCAGTTTAAATATTTGTATTATTTCTAATATGGATATACCAATATACACACAGTTTCCGTCCGGGGTAAATCCGCCCTTGGACAGATGGAGTCGAACTCAGAAAGTATGCATCGTTGTGGAAGTTAATTTACTGTTACACCGTAGGAAAGTGTTCAGTTAACCATTCAAATTACTCCTCATACAAGTAAAAAAATCATACTCAACATATAAAAGGTATCATCTCTGTTACACCCGTCGACTTTCGCTAAGTTTTAAATTGATTATAATATATGTTCCAAATTGTTCAAATTAATCGTTTTATATAATGGGAAGTACAAATATTCTATCATGTTTGTATTTCCCAAAAATGTATCAGGTTTTACAATTAAATTTATATTTAGTTGAGTCTAAGGCGACCGTTTATATCTCAATTTGATCCGATTGATAAGCAGCTTACGTTAGTGGAACAATTGAACTTTAGCGGTTTAATTCGAAAACGAGTAATATATCGATGTCAAGGATGCAAATTCGATGTCAGATATCACCTAACGATGTCAAGTTCAGATAAACAGTTCGAAGGCAAGTATGAACAGACTGATTCGAAGTGAATAGCAATTGCCGAAAATTTACGAAAAGATGATTCCGTCCTAATTAGATGCACGGTTTCGATTAACTACGATGACAACAACAGATTCAGCGATGATGATAAATACGATGACGAGCGAACGTAATATGATAGTGAATGAATGCAGTATGAATATATTTGATCGAATAATATAATAAGGTAAATGACAGCAACGTATCCGAGATAACCTAACAATGAGCAGACTGACGAACTAGCTTATGCGATCGGAATGAAGACAACAAATTGATACGATTGAAAGTAGTGAGATAACGAACGAATCAAACGATAAATAAAGCAAGCATCAATTAAAACGAGCAAGCGACAAGGTAAATAGTTAAAGCAATAAAAGCTTATTGTATTGAAGAGCCGAAGGATGGTGCTTCAAATGAAAGAGATGATCCTTCTTCGACGTTTGAACCAAGCCACGACTGAATTTGATACAAGGATTGCTCTAATGGCAACAGTAATTTTATGTATGTTGAAAGAACAAAGCAAAAATATTTGAGTGGCTGAATAAAGACTGAGAGTAATGCTGCTTCAGATGTGTGTATAACCGTGTCCTCAAATGAGAGTATAAAGACCTATTTATAGGTTGAAATGATGAAGAGTTTCAACCCTAGAAGAACTCCACTTTCTCACGTTTCTCATCCAACAGTCGCACGTTTTCACCCACTTCCCCTGAATCCGCTAAATTCGTTCCGATAAATTTGGGATGAGGACAAACTGCATTATCCATTGGAATGCTGTCTTCGAAATATCCGATCGCAATGAGCACATAACCGATCACGGAAGTAAACGAAACCATTTCTTCCCAACCACAATGATTCCGAAGTCAATTAACGCCTCTTTATGAAATCATAGCCGATGACTGTGATCGAACAGAAATCGACCAATACGCATGTCTCAATTTATGTGATGTTTTTCATTTTGGAAAGTCAACAAAAAAATATTTTTGATGTAATTTTTTTATATATCTATTAAATATTTTAAATTATTTATTGTTTTGGCGTACTTTTAATTTTATGCCGTTTTTAAATATGTAATTATTTTTCAAAACCTAAAATTATATATTCTAAGGCATGGCAAAATTAAAAAAAAAAATCAACTTTTAAAATCTGAACTATCTCACATAAACCGTGAAGAAGATAATATTCGGTTTGATGTGTTTGAAATGTTGAAAGATGTGTGTTCGATGAGATCTAAAATATTTTGGAGTCACGTGAATGGGAACTTTAAGGAGAATGAGAAGAGTTAGATATTACAAGAAGCATGAGATTGAAATAATTATTCTAGGAAATAAGAGTCCATTTAAAAAAGGTAATTTTACAAGTTCACTAGGATAAGACGCAGTATATTTAGTAGTTACTGAAACCCTAGTATATAAACTTCTAATAAAGTACATTTACAGTGTATAGAAATATATAACTTTATTTTGTTATGCTAGCTCTTTTATTCTTTACACAAAAAATAGAATTTAGAATGTGGTGTAACGGGTTGATCCAACACACCGTAACAACCATCTGACAAGCGATTCCAACTGCAGTTCGCTCAATTCTAGTGTTTCTATACGACTACATGGATATTAGAAATAAGCTCTCCATTATACGCATATTTATTTCGTATAGATAAATTGTGAATGCAATCCTTCACTTATATACCTAAGTACTTTACAAATTAAATAAGCAGCTCTTGACGTAGGACAAATTTCGTCATGATTTTAGAAGAAAATTAAATTGTAGCCCCTTGAAGCGTATTTCTTAGCATTAATGTTTTAAGTCATTTACAGAAGGGATGTGCAGGAAAATCAACTATATCGGCGTGTGTGTACTTGCATGCACAATAATGCGGTAGTCGAAGAGCATATTCTACCTTGCTAGATGTATGGTGTACGCAATGCACGCATGGACACATGACGCACGCTTCACAAGAGCATTTTCTGCTTGCAAGGAAGTTTTGTGGGGGTTGTGCATGCTAAGTATGATGGATCTACAACATAATCATTGATTTTACTATTGAACATTAGAACTTAATTAATCACCTGATCAGAGATTATATATATACATGTATATATATAAGGCCTTAATTATTTGATAAGTATTAATCAGTACAATATAAATCGGGGTTCTGTTGCCCACAAAGATTAAAGATCCATCATTTCGAAACAGTTTGCAGCCAACTTCAGCTAAGCAGGAATTAGTACATTCTTGAATTATTTTTTCATCTCCTGATGATGGACAAGTCATATATGCCATTTAATTGTTACATTTCTGAAGACAAGCCTTGGCATTTGCATTCTCCACAATGCTTCCTAGCCAAAGCATTCCTATACAACATACTAACAAATACTCAGTATTTATTGCAATTAACAAATAACTAAAAATCAGAATTCACAACAAAAGAATATAGATTAGGCTAGAATTATAATTTAGGAAAGGCATACCCAGGAAAAGGAGGGGGGAGAGAGAGGGGGGGGGGGGGGGATGCCAAATTTGGTGATAACCATGCTTTGTTTTTAGCTTAATTAGGTACTTGAATTCTTGCTTGAAAAATGTTACTCAAGTCGTCGGCATTTTATAAGCGACTTGACCGAGTCTACGAAGCTTTGCTTTTCTTGTAGTCCACCCGTAATGCCTCTGATCTATTTTGAGTGTCACTTTTAACTTGTACACGTCACTTAAAAGATGCGGCAAATTTAGGTAAATATATTTAATAAAAGGGTCATTTGACAACATTATTCTCTATCTCTCTTCAATTAAAACAAATATTATTGGGATGAACAAGGGTAAGTTAAGAAAAAAGCAATTAATATTTTCTTAATTTTATAAAGTATAACACTTATTTTGGACTATTTTTAAAAGCTAAATGTCACACCTAATATGGACGGGGAGTATCTTATTTGTAATATTTATATATAGGAAAATAGTGATACTATAAAAGAACAAGTTGAGATGATTTTCTTTCATTCCAAGGTTAGATATTGCAAATAGGAGTTGCTAAAGTGGACCCAATGCATTCACATCTGAAGGTTAAACTACCTCGAAGACTATGTATTTGTTAAACCAAATCTTGCAACTAGTACATTGAAAACTTGTGGTAAATGTATGTCCGTCTGTATATAGCTAGTTTACTAGTTGAGGATATAATTTCAATGGAAGCATATGACAAGGATGATATCCTATCAAAGCAGCCGGTAATATTCTAAATTAAAGGGATCCCCATGGAAGATATGAAATAGTAGACGCAGAATACAAAGTTCATTAGCTCGGTTCTATCAAACTATAACAATCTTTAAGGGTTATCAATTTATTTCATCATTTATCCTTCTTAATTACAAAAGGAGCACTATAACAAATACTCGGTATTTATTGCAATTAACAAATTAGGATACCAACTTTAGATACCCATGCTTTTTGTACAGCTTAGCTACTCTTGAACAATTTATGTATTTATAGGAAATTAATGATAAACAAACAAGTTAAGATGATTGTCTTTCATTTGAAGGTTAGACATTACTGGGGAAAAAAAGTTGCTAGCCGATATATGCCTTATATTTGAGGGTCAACTATTTTTAATTCTTAAGTATATTTGTCAAACCAAATCTCGTTGAAAACTTGTGTTAATGTGAAGCTGATCATCTTCTGTATATAGCTGCTAGTTTCTGAGGCAAAATACAAGTTTGGATAATGTGAACTTGATCCTCTGTCAAAGCAGCCACTCTTCTACAAAGGGCTTAAGTGTATTCTCGGATGTTTATTTCAGTAAATTTATCCAGATTTTGTGGATAAGTATTTCTTCGGCCTCGGTTCCACTGTACATGAAAATTTCCTATTTAGGGACGTTATCAAAATGTTTTATACCATTCTATAATTATATGAACTTTTTGTTGCTTTTCAGAGTTTTATATAAAGAGACAGCTATACGTGAAGGAATTAAACCTTAGACAGGATATATATTTTTTTTGTTTAACCAGAAGCCAGCGCTGCAGTTTGCTTTGAATTATATACACGTTTTGTTTAGGTGTGTCATCATAATGGTTTTAGTTTATGGCCAGTGATCTTTGTTCTTCTTTCTCATTTTTAAGTAGTTAATGAAAGATGAGTCTTTTGGCAAACTTATACTTACACGTTACCTATATGCAAAAGATTTTGTGTAATTTATTTATGGATTTTTTACACTATATACCCATGAAGTTTAAAATATTTATTCGTCATACCTATTAAAAATTACACTACCCATGAAATTAAAAATATTTAGCCGACATATCCATTTATTATTGTATACCTTTGTTATACGTTATATGTGTATACCTTTATGATATACTACATATATTATTGTATACAAGTTTGGATGGATAGGGTGTGTAAATAGTTTATGAATAGGACATGTAAAAATATGAAACTTATGAGTAGGAGTGAGTAAATATTTTGATCTTAATTGGTATTTTCGTAAACCTATCATCATTTATCATCGTCAAATTAATAGGAGTATTTCTTTGTAGGATTTCATATGTTAAAAAAAGTCTATATTTAAATTTTTTTTTTTCAAACATTCTTATGATGGTGTAGAGCAGAACTAATAATATATCGAACACCATCTAGGCTATTTATCTTATATTTTCATCACTGTCGTTAATCGTTATTATTGTTTTTGTGTAATGATAAGCTTGACTTAATTACAACAGTATCCCTTTGACAACTTAGCTAGTGAAATACTCCCTCCTTTCAAAATGGTTGTCATAGTTCGGATTTCGAGAGTCAAACGAGTTCATTTTGACCGTGAATTTAAACATATAATCTTTAAGTTTTTTGTAACGATGTTTATATATTTAGAAACTACATAAAAAGTACTATAAGTCACAATAATTAATAATTCAAAATATTTAAAAGTCATGAAAATATTACGGTCAAAGTTAAACTCGTTTGACTCTCAAAATTCGAACTATGACAACCATTTTGGAACGGAATGAGTACTTGATTGATCTTACTTATTAGACTATTTTTATAACTTGTCGTAGTTTACAAAGTTTTAAAAGTAATTCATTCAAACAAGTATACATCCTAGTCCATTTTGGCAACCATGGGCGTTATATATATAGTATATTTTAAGTAAAAAGCCATCACAAGTTGCCTTTCTTATTATCGTTCGTGTCTATAAAAAGCCCAACGGGATAACATTGCTGATGCAGAAAGTAACAAGGATAACACAAGCTAAGAGAAACATGGCTAGTTATAGACTTAGTACTGTCCTCGCTCTTCTTCTCTTGTCTGGTAAGGAATTCACTTAATTTGGTCTCTGTGATGCTCAACCAGTAACGGATGTAGAGTGAGTTCTGCGAAATTATCCGACCTCACAATTTCCGATTTATATACACGTGAATATATCTATATGTGTGCACCATGCAAATTTTACGTCACTGTATGTGCTTGACCACCATGATTTTTTTTTTTTTTTTTTTTTTTGTGCATAATGAATTTATTTGGTTGTATCGTAGGGATCATTCTGCTGGGAATTAGCAAGGAGGGATATGTTGAAGCCTGTACACGTGAGTGTGATCCTGAAGTGGCCTATATGACTTGTCCATCGTCTGGAGATGAGAAAATTGATTCACCCTGTGTTAATTGCTGCTCAGCTGGAGTGGACTGCAAACTGTTCCGAGAGGATGATTCTCTGAAGTGTACTGGAGTACCCCAAGTTTGATTGCTCCTAGCTCGTAACAGAATGTCAACTGCTTGAAACTAAATAGTAATCTATATTCTATGCAATAAAATGCCTGAGTTTATTTTGGCTCAATGGAATTATCGTGCTTATGAGATTTCCAGGAGTTCAATAATTTATGTTATCCTGTTTGCACGACCGTCGCAAAAGTAATTTGGCATCTAATACTATATTTACCTACTGGAGCAACTGATATTGTCAGCTTATTGGAGTTGCACTGTCGACAGATGGAGTCGAATACCGTATGCATGCATGGTTGCAGAAATTAAATTACTATCACACTCTTGACAAGTGTTTAGTTAACCATTCAAGTTACCCCATACGTACAAGTTAAAAATCATACTCCACTAACATATAAAAAGTACTCATCTCAGTTGCACCTTGTAGACTTTCGCGAAGTTTTAATTTGATTCTATGTTCCAAATAGCTTTATATGATGGGGAGTATTACAAATACTTGGTTTGATGGGTTTGAAATGTTGAAAGATGTGTGTTCTATGATGAGATTGAGACTTGGAAAGAAAGTATTTGGGAGTCACATGCATGGGAACTTTAGGGAGTACTATAAGAGTTAGAAAGACAATACAAGAAGCATGAGATTCTAGCAACTGAAACAATTATATACTTAAGTACTTAACAATTAATAGGCAGCTCTTGATATAAAACGAATTTCGCCATGATTCTAGAAGAAAAGTTGTAGCCTTTGTAGTGTGTAGTATTTAACTATTCAAACGTTTTAAGTAAGTCATTTACTAAAAGGATCTGCATGAAGGTCAATGATATCCGCACGCGTATACTTGCATGCACAATAATTGCAGTAGAGAAGAGCATATTCTACCTGCAAGATATGTAAGGTGTATGCAATGCATGTTGCACACAACATGCGATCTCAGAAGAGCATTTTCTGCTTGCGAGGAAGTCTTGTGGGGGTTGTGCCTGTGCGTACCAAGCATGCACGGTATACATATCTCTTGCATATTTTCACCTATATGAAGTGCCAAATCAGAATAATTCATCATGTCTGTCAATTCCAAGAGATAGGGCACAACTTTGAGGAGGTAAACTCAATTTTTGACCATTCCGACCATGAATAGAAGGTGTTCTAATCATCATATTACTATAAAAGCATATCCTCCAAAAGACCAAAAGTCATTTTACTAACTTGTCCTTCAGAAACTTAAAAATTACCAAACTTCAAACACAAGCCTACTTCGCCAAAACTAAGAGACGGTAGATTAGTTGAAGGGATGTAATCCTTCACATTAGCTGAAACGATGCAACTTTATCACTGACTAGATGCTTTACACTAGGTATTAAAGCAACCAGTTAATTTTAAACAACCAACTTTGCTTCAAACCTCTGCTTTGGCCAACCTAATAGTGACAAACAACTCTCTTCATTAGTATTAACTCATAATAGAAAACACGTTGTCAAAGACCTAATAGTCGGAGGAAAAGTGGCAACTTCGTTTCTGAATTTCGCATGATGACAAATCTCGGATTACTACTTATGGATTTGCAAGATATATAGTTGCATCTTTGTGGTTACATGCGACTACCATAAATGCATTAATATCGTGAAGAAGATGACGCTTTATCCTGAAGAAGAAATAGCAAATTACCTTTTCAAGATTGCTTTGATTGGTGTACAAGGTCGTATTAGTTATGTTCGTCCGTAGTTCAATAATCAAGAACTTTGCGCAGACAGAATCATACAATATCAATTAAAATATTGAGGTACCGGTTAAATAGCCTATTTTAGCAACCATATGTTTCATTTATTTGATTATGCATTGTTATGCTCCTACATAATTCTTCTTGGTTGGTTAGATTGTTTAGAAGGAACCAGTGTCCCTATGTCGCGAAATATGCAATATGTTTGTCATTGTAGAAGGCCTTATTTCTAAAGTGCACTAAATTCACGTTGGGGTTGTGCCACAATTCTTTCTTCTAAAGCCATTTTCTGAACTGGAAAATTAGTTGTATTCTAAGATGAATGCTTTCCTTGATTGAATAAAAAAAAGTAGCCACATTCACTTCATTCATAATTTTATCTTACTGTGGTTTAGCAAAGTAATCCTCTTTGTATCTTTAAGAAAAAGTTGTCACAGTTAGTAATGTACAAAGCACAAAACTAGAGGCTGGAGGTTATGGCTATTGAAAAGTTTTACAATTTGAAAGTTCATTTAATCATCTACATTATTATTAACGGAAATTTTATACTTTCTTCTTCAATGTAGTATTATTACTAATAGCTTTGTTAAATACCGTTGGCATTACTTTACAGCTAGGTACCACAAAATTTATAAACACGTGCAACGCATGTGCCGAGAGAATTGTTATGTTCTATCTAAACATGTACGCTAGGATGCTCTACATATACTTTATTTAGTTCTATCAATTGTTTATAACCATTTTATTGTTGCTTTAAATGCTTGCTTCCTGACTAAAGTGACAATATTTTATCACAATTTACGGTAATTGGAAGATGAGAGGAGTAAAAACATCATGCGAACCCATTTGCCCTGTGACAGTGAAGCAGTACTATAGCTGAGTTAATTCCAGTCATTTCTCACCTGTTAATTTGGAAGTCCAAGTGCGACTAATCCTTCAAAGTTTTAACACTTCTGTGCGCTGATATGATATGGTTTTTTATAACATTGATTTAATTGCCATATGCTACAACCTAACAGGTATTTTCCGTAATTTTAATTTGGTAATTAACTCCTTGCTTCAATAAAATTGAAACTATTTTACACAAATCGTGTGATGCATGACTCAGTACCCACGTGCAACGCACGTGCCGGGACACTAGTAGCACACTACTAAAAAAACCGTCATTTTCGACCGCCGAATCGGTCGAAATTCGGTCGACCTATCGACCATATTTCGACCGATTGCGGTGGTCGATAAAATTCAGGTAGAAATTCAAGTATCGACCGAAATTCGGTCGAAGGTCGACCGAGGTTCGACCGAATTTCGGTCGATAGGCCTTCGACCGAATTTCGGTCGAAGGTCTGGTAAATTTTTTTTGACCAACTTTCGACCGAAAGTCGGTCGAAAACCTGTAAAAACCTGCAACATAAAAGCTGAAATTAGGCCTATACCACCTGTAAACACGCAGAAAAACCAGTCACAAAACATTCATAAACGCTATTTAAACAAGGCTAACAAAGCCAAACAATAGAAAGGAGTCTTTCATCATTCGTTCAAGTTCTACAATATTCAAACAAACTAAACAAACAGTTTAAAGTTCAACTTTCACTACTAATGGCTAGAAGCCGAACTAGACCCGGCATCAGACTGAGACGGTGAATGGTGGCTATGTCTGCTCTTGCTCTTTCCCTTTCCCGAGCTATCACGCCTTCCTTTACCTTTTCTTTGGTTCCTGAGGATCTGTTGCATCATTTCATGCATTTCTCTTTGATGCGCCTCCTGTGATGCGCGCATCATTTCATGCACTTCTCTCTGATGCGCCTCTTGTGCTAAGCGCATAGCTTCATTTTGCTTTCTCAGTTCTTCGATCTCCGCTTGCATCTGTGTCATTTCTGGAGCGGGAGCAGAGCTTGCTGGAGCACTTGAACACGAGCCCAAATAGTTCGATTTATGCTTGGCAGATGAATACAGTGTTCCAATGCCATAAGCTGAACCCTTCTTCACCCCTCCGACCGCTTCCAACCATAAGTTGGTTTCTTGCTCGAGCGTTAGCGGTGCTGGGGTACTGCTTCCGCATTCAGATTGCTGAGTCGTAGTCCAGTCCTCAAGGGCCTTTGTAGCTTTTTCCTGAAAAACATAAATATATCAACGGTACAACAATGAAGTTTTAAACTTGAAGGATTGGCGCGACTTTAGTTTAAATTTAAGTACTTACCCAGGCCTCTTGTGCTCGGGGCTCGACCCATGTTTCTCCGCCCTTTTTATCTTTCTTGATATGGCGGATCTTGTGCATTTCAGAGAGCGGAATAGTCCGATTTTGTTGCTTTTCTTACAAATTAAAGAAGAGAACAAGTTAGATAGAAAATAAACTATTATAGTAATTCTTATAAATTAAATTACTTTACCAAGCGCATCTTCTGCGTCGCAGCGCTAACTGCGCCGCCGGTATGCAGCGATCCACCCTTAGTAGATGCCCGAGCTTTCTTCCCTTGCTCGCTCTTCCTCTGAAATTCGGGAGTACCCCAATACTGCAGCAGCTCTCTCCATTGATGATCATAGAGGAAGCGGGGCATTTTCCCATTTTTGCGCGCATTGTACATTGCGTTCTTGTACACATCCGCGCATTTCTTAGGGAAGTTACAACGGACTTTATAGTCCAGAGCCGAATGCCACTTACACTGAACCTGCAATATTCATCAAAATATTTTATTTAAACATAATCATTAAGAAAACCTGCAATTAGTGAAAAATCTTATGCATATTTATCACCTCAAAAGCTTGCATTATCTGTTGCTTTACATGAGGGGGCACAGCGCCCCAGGATGGCCATGATTCCTTCCATTGAGATTTCATGCATTTCGTCAGCACAGGAGTAGCATCAGTGTTGGGGCAAAAGCTACGTAAAAAAACAGACGGGTTAATAGAAATACTAATATTTAAAAGCTTACTGCTAAATAGATAAGAACTTCATAAATACTATACTTACCCCTTATCCCCCTCGGGATAAATAATCAAACGCCCGTCTTCCCAAGTGCCAGGCTCACCGATGTAATATGGCGATCTGGGATCATAGTAAGGAATCTCCTGCTGTACCGAAGGGCAGGTAGGGCTAGATGGGTCGGAAGGCGGCTGAGTCGACCCAGACGGACTAGTGGACTGTGTGGGCTTTGTAATAGTCCGGGAACGCCCTGGGATGGACCGTCCTGGCTCTCAGTCATGTCATAACTACTGAAGTGATGCCTCCAACCAGTATGGCTCGGAGGCATGCCAGGTGGTCTGAAAAAATCCGGACTGTATCCGGCAGGTGCTCCTGTAGGAAGCGAATGCGGCACCTGGGACATGCCGGGCGGCCTGAAAAAATCTGGACTGTTTGCTGCTGGTGCTCCTGTAGGAAGGTGATGCGGCACCTGAGAGGTAGGAGTCTCCTGTGCCGGCTCACCTGAAGGCTCACATGCCTTTCCTTTCCCCTTCCTTCTTGAAAACACTAGAGGGGGAGGACTGTCCTGTGCCGGCTCACGTGAAGGCTCAGCTGCCTTTTTAGGCCCCTTCTTTCCTGAAAAAATATTCTTCATTCCTGTTGACACATTCATTGCACAAAAATTAGACGGGTTAAATAGATTAAATAAACACATTCATTGCAAAAAAAATAGGCGGGTAACATAGATTAAATACACACATTCATTGAAAACAAATAGGCGGGTTAAATAGATTAAATACACACATTCATTGAAAACAAATAGGCGGGTAACATAGATTAAATACACACATTATTATAAAAAAAAAATAGTCCAGTTAAATAGATTAAATACACACATTATTAGAAAAAAAATAGTCCAGTTAAATAGATTAAATACACACAATCATTGAAAACAAAAATAGTGAATACAAATATCTTCTTATGTTTATAATTAAAAAATTACATTAAACTAGTAAATTACTTGTTTGATGAAATGCCCCAAAGAAACAATATTATCTAATAACACCCTATTAATTAATATTATCCAAGCAATTCAAACAAACAAAAGCTTATTCGTTTTAGGCATAACATGTTCATCTTCTCAACAATACCAAGGCAAGAACACATTGCAAACAAAACTACCAAACAATACCAATTCAACTACAACAATTCCAAACAACACAAACCTAACTTTGTAATAGCTAACAACACCAAACAAGTTGTTCAACATCAACAATTACTACAATAAGCTTTGCTAACTAATAAGTAACTAAATATGCAAAGTTACAAAATAATTAAAAAGTTAATTAAATTCGGAATAAATAAAAAAAAAAAAAGTACCTAAACGTTGATTTATGCTCCTATAGCACGTACAATTGAATCCCCACTGCTTATATGCTTCAAAACTACAAAAAAATTGAGTTAAAAAGTTAGGGTTCAAGTTTTACAAAGTAATTAAAGTAACCCTAAAATTAAAAATTTACCTTGAATTTGTTGTTATGGGTAGTGATTAGGAGGGTAGATTGTGTTTAAGTGTTGATTTTGGGGGTGGGTTTGGGTGGATTTCGGGTTTTTTGAGGTTTGGGGGTGTTGAGAGAGAGAGAAATGGTTGGGGAAGAAGAACAAAATGAAGGAGGAGGGCTCACTGCCCTGGTTATCATCGCGTGGGTCGACCGCCACGTCGACCGAAATTCGGTCGAGAGTTATTCCTGAAATTTTTTTGTTCGACCGAAAATCGGTCGAACACGTATTTCGACCGATTTTCGGTCGAACATTTTCGTGAAGTGAACTGTTCGACCGAAAATCGGTCGAAATACGTGTTCGACCGATTTTCGGTCGAAATAGCGTAGTCGAAAATTCCGGTTTTTTTAGTAGTGGTATTTAAACTCACTTATAAGTTCTTCTAGTTTGATTCTTTTAACAATTTGGATTATGACTGTATATATACGCGCAATGTTCACCCTTGATTCCCCAAGAACACTACTTTGGGGATGTTTTCTCTCATCATTATTAGCTAAATTATGATTTATGGGTACGAATTAATTAGCATTCTGGTAGTCTGAATTGGTATTTTGATGTCGGGATTGTGATGCGTGAGCACAGAACTCATGACCCTTGGTCGTCGTGCTAATTAGAGCGTTGGGGTTGCTAAGGATGCCCTAAAATCACGATATGAATGTTTTTAATACTATGAGTTATCTGTTAGGAATTTTATTTATTATTCCCCTTAATTTGATGTATAGATGACGAAGATTGAAAGATGGCATCAATTAGGATATATAGACATAAAAATTAGTTTAGTAGGAGTGACTTTTATTCAACACTAAAAAAGTTTACACAATCATTGATCTTAATTACTATTGAACATTAGTACTCAGCTGATCAGAGATCATACACATAAGGCCTTAATTATTTCATAAGTACTATCAGTACAATATACCCGGCCTACTCATGAGGATCATCCGGGTTCCTGTTGCCCACACAAATTAAAGATCCATCATCTCGAAATAGTTTGCAACCAACTTCTGCTAAGCAACAATTAGTACATTCTGGAATTACTTTTTCAATTCCTGATGATGGACAAGTCATATATGCCACTTCATTGTTACATTTCTGAAGACAAGCCTTCGCATTTACATTCTCCACAATGCTTCCTAGCAAAAGCATTCCTATACGCACAGCATAACAAGTACTCATATTTATTGAAATTAACAAAAAATTAGAATTTCACCAAAAGGAAAAAAGCAAATAGATTAGATTAACACTAAATTTACGAAAAGGCTTACCCAAGAAAAGGTAGAGAGAGAGGATACCAACTTTGGAGATACCCATGCTTTGTTTTTAGCTTAGTTACAATAGTACTTGATTCTTGCCTGAAGGATGTTATCCTGTTTGTGTATTTATAGGAAAATAATGATACTATAAAAAGACAACTTGGGATTATTTTCTTTCGTTCCAACTTCCAAGCTTAGATATTATTGCAAATAGCAGTTGCTAAAGTGGACCCAATGAATTCACATCTCAGGGTCAAACTACTTCGAAGACTGTATATTTGTTAAACCAAATCTTGCAACTAGTACATTGAAAAAACTTGTGCTAAATGTGAAGTTCGTCTGAATATATAGTTGACGATACAATTTCAATGGAAGCAGACGACAAAGATGATATTCTATCAAAACGGCCAGTACTGTTTTGTAAACGTATATTTGCTCGACTGATTCAATATTTCTTGTGTTTATCCCATTATTAGCATGTTGCACTCTAGGGGCTGCAAGGACCCCATGGAAGTTATGAAATAGGCGCAGAATAAAAAGTTCATTATCTCGGTTCCATCAAACTATAACAATCTTCTAGGGATATATATTAGTATAATTGATTTCATCATTTTTCCTTCTTAATTATAAAAAGGAAGTACTCCTATTCCATTTTATATGAAATTCTTTCTATTTAGTCATCATATAAAATAATAATTATGCCCCAAACCCGAGTAAAGGAGGATACAATGTGAAACTAGTCAGTTTGTGATGAATCCTCACATTATCAAATATGCCTATGGTATAGTGAAAATTATGACCTATAATACCATTCATAGTTTTAGCTAGGAGAAGTCTTTTAGTTCTATTAGAAACTTATATGCTAGTAGACAAATAGAAGTACTTTTTATTTTCTATAATACTACTATTAGACTAAGATGAGCTTAAGTGGAGCGAGATGATAAATGAAGATTTATAGAGCCAATTCAATTTGCTTGGAATAGAGCTATAGTAATTGTAATTGTTATATTAAAAAAAATAATTGGAAGGGACTCTCGAGATGTTTAAACACTCTGCTTTTTTGTAATTATTTCTGAACCTTAGTGCGATATCATGTATATATTCACAAACTTGATGAAAATATGTTTCTGTAAGACAACGCTAATATTTTTTATTGATCTTATACGTACAATTTCATCAAAGTACACAAAACTATTTTAATAGTTCATTCAAACAATTAGTAATTGATTAAATATTGGTCAACTTTGGCAACTGTACATGGGCATTAATTTTTTAAGTACAAAGCCGAATTAAGTGAAAGTCATGCCTTTCTTATTACCATTCGGTTCTATAAATAGCCAAAAAGGATAAAATCCCTGATGCAGAAAGCAAAGATAAGTTTCAATAACTCAAGAGAAAACACATATGGCTAGTTATAGAGTTGGTGTCCTCGCTCTTCTTCTTTTGTCTGGTAAGGCTTTGATCACTTCATTTGGTCTCTATAATGCTCAAGCTCAACCAGTATCATGTCTAAAGTGGATTCTGCGAATTCAACAGAACTCACGATTTCTATTTCATGTACACCCAAAAAAAGATATATATATATATATATATATATATACTTGTATGTGTGTGCGCGCGTATCAAAGCTTACACTGTTATTTCATAATACATGTCGTGTAAATCGTAAATCCGTCGTTATGCACGAGTACCAGTAAGTTTGTTTTATTCTTAATTCTTAATGAATTTATTTGGTTTTATAACAGGAATCATTCTGCTGGGTAGCAAGGAAAGATATGTTGAAGCGAAGGTTTGTACACTAAACTGTGACGGGGAAGTGGCCTATATGACTTGCCCATCATCTGGAGATGAGAAAATTAGTCCAGTATGCGTTAACTGTTGCTCAGCAAAAGTGGACTGCAAATTATTCCGAAAGGATGATTCTTTAAAGTGTATTGGAGTGCCATAAGTTATTAATTGATTGAAACTCAATAATGTGTACTATTTTCAATCATGTGTACAACTCTCTATTAAATACATACAAAAATAAATGCCTGAGCTATTTTTGGCTCAGATGATATATATACGAGTTTTATCTTTCTCCACGTTGTTCAGGGGTGAGTCCTCCTTTTCCACAAACAGGACAACTCTTCAAGCCAAAACCTTGGCAATCAAAGCACCTACAAAATACATACATGTATTTACTATTTACATGTTTATCAAGTTTTTTTATAGCACGACAAAATATGGCACTTTTTTTTTTTAATGAAAACTGAAAAGAAAGCTTACTTCCATCTCTCAAATATGTTCCCGTTCTTCTTATTCTTTCCTGTCCCCTGAACCAAACAAGAATTAAAGTAGAAAGAGAAATGAAGAATAGCTCTCGTAGACATGAAGAATTTTAGTCTTATGAGTATTAATGTTTTTTTACCTTACTTTTTTCTCTGAAAATAGGATATACACTACCACGTAATCTAGAGGATTTAATTAGATTAGAATACCTTACATCCAGGACACTCTATAGCACCTTGACCGCGACAATTTTCACAACTATTCACAATCTGCAAAATTTATAATTCAGATCAAAACGTTGAATAACTCCAACAAAAATAAATGCGTGAACAGATTTTTAATAAGGAAATATTTGAATAGAAGAGAGAGAGATAGGGTAGAGACTCACTGATTTAAGCGAAAAACCACCAGATTTTGCTGCAGAAGTAACAACTCTATGGCTTCTTGATGGACCTCCCATGTTACCACTTCTGGTACCTTGTGAAATTTGAGGAATTCTTGGAGTAACTAGAGAGTTAGAAGAGCAGCAACATATGGAAAGCATAGCCATTTTTCTTTGTTGAGAAAGGACTGAGACAGTCTTTCAATTTATTTTTGTGCTTAAAGAAGTGGGATTCGCACGTACTTTACTATAAAAAGCTATGGTGGAAATGGATAATGAGCTTACACCACCCACATATCCTTAGGCGGGCCCTATCCATCAATAATCTTTCATGGATATATATATATATATATATATATATATATATATATATATATATAAAAGCATTGGAGTCAAACATTTATACAAAGAGATTCGTACAAACACTAAAATGTCATGAGATTTGGGTGTCCATGGTTCGATCAGTCAGTTATTTTTAAAAATATTAACACCAACAAATTTAAGTGTTTATTTTTAATTTAGCCAAGGAGAAATTAATTGATAACTACTCCAGTCCCTGTGTGTTCGACACTTTCCTAAATTATTTTTGACACACCACGAGCATAGGCTTTTTGCTACTTGGGGTCCATGTATATAAACGATGTTATATTTTTGTTTTTTCTTTCATCCATTGAAAGGAGAGAATAAGCACAATTAATTCTGGTATGCTAATAGAAAGCAAACTTAGAAAATTCTATGCTGCAATGCAAAACATCTTGCTAAATGAGCATACAAGTAGCACTTACCCAAGCAATATCTCAAGTATGGGATTTGCTCAAAATGGGACTTCTCTCCTGGCAGTACAACAGTACTGGCATTGTATGCTTCATTGTATCCACATTGCAGATGCAAGTCTACCTCAAAAATTCTACTGTCATAAGCATCTATACTATAACATCAAAATGAGTAACCCCTAGGGATAGCAAAACATATACATAGAAATCCATGCCTCTTTACAAACACTCAGTTCTGTTAACATTCCATTCCACAGACATCAGTAATTGTCCATGGAAGCATGTAAATTCCTGCGCAGCACAAGGGCAGTGTCAACTTGACATTACGTGGCATTACAAGAAGATGTAAATGCATAAAATGATACTCTCTCTCTAAACAATCTACTTCTTGAATCAATGAAAGCAGTTTTTGCTTTCGGGGGTGGGGGTCGGGGTTTAGACTACACCTTTATAGACAATTTTATAGCATGACAGCGAACTTGACAAAGATAAGAATAATTACAGCAAATGTTCCTTGAAAGGGAACCGATATAGCTAACGTTGCATACTTCATAACCCTGCTGAAGTAGTTACTTATCAGAATATCCAGGCATAGATTTCCTAGGCAAAGAAAATACAGTGGTGTTTTCAATAATCCACCCAAAAAAACCAAGAGAATCAGTATCAGAATAGAATAATCCATCAAGAGTACAAATAAGCTTCTTCAGACATCTTATATTACTTTTTTCTTATAACCTAGGAACTCCAGTGGCACACGGTACGGAACTAGGTAGATAATGGGCCGACCCTCCACCCTTCTCTTCTTAAATACTAGGCTTTTCTTAGAAGTAGAAGCCCACATCATGCTTTGCGCTCTAACCACTAGATAAAAGCTCTGGAGTCGCTATCTTATATTACTTATTTAAGATACAAAGCATGTTAAATGATTAACCAGCAGTTTTCTGCATTCTATTTACTGTTATCTCGAACGAACTAGCCAACATTGATCTTCAGAGCCTCCGTAGTCATAGACTTTGACAGTAATACAGTTAAGAAGGAAGACAATTAGCATTATGTAGCATTACAAAAAGATGTAAATCCAGATGCTACCTAATTTTTAAACAACCTAGCTACTGCTGTGCACTTTAAAATATTGCTAAACTGGTTACTCTGTCAGAGTTGCAAGCATAGTTTTCCTAGGCAAATAAAATACAGTCATGTTTGACAAATTAATAACAGTAGAAATAGCACCATACTTCTGCATCAAGAGTTCAAATGAGTTTCTTCAAAATTGTGTCATCTTATGAAGACAGAAAATAGACTGAACCATCATCCAGCAGGTTACCTCCTTAAACTATGACACTACCCAATATCGATCTCCAAAGCCTTTCTAGTGTAGATCTCGCTAATTACTCTACAATAGAGGAGGTAGACAACAAAGTTCCACTGTAAATTAGTGCATCTAGATAGTAGTTTTACCTTCAGAATTCTTAAAAGTATTACACACAGATCTAAAACTACTCTTTTCAAGACGGCATATAATCGTAACTGTACTTATTCCTTAGAGGACCGCCCTGAATTGAGGCAAGCCACTAATCCAAGTTATTCCTTTTCATGCAGCACAGTTAATCATCGTATAGTTTCTTTAAGAAGGATGAAATATGGGGACGAAAAATGGTGTTAAAAAAAAAGTCTACCATTTATTGAATCAAATATGGGGATTGTTAAAGATAATTGAAATATATGAAAGTGTACTTTGGCTCAAGAAAAAGACTCAAGCCCGCACATGCAGGAACATTTTGTAAATATAGTTAAATACATACAAGTCTGCAAAGTTCAACAGAAACCAAATTAACACTACAAGATATAATAAAAATGGAAAAAGAAAACCGTGCATAATTTCATGCAATACCTGTGCAAGGCATCTCACATAAAAAATTATAGTAACAGTGAGTTTCCTAATCGTAAAATATAGGAGAAACAAGACTCTCCCTAAAGGTTGCAGTTCCAGCTTCCTGAAACAAACTAGGAATTTCCATCATATCAAACCACTCGTCCTCTCTCATATTGTAGGCAATCAACTCTCCATCCGTATCTAGTACAACATCATCCCGAGTCGTTAAGTACACTGGTATTACATAATTATCGAAACTCAGTCCTTTGACTTCAAATTTGGTCCAAGACTTCTCAACCCAATAATCTTTCATCATCCAAATATCAAATTTCTCCTCGAGTGTATTAATAACAGAAAGACAGCCTCTAAGAACCACAAGCTTGTTGAACATAAAATCACCCTTACAAAGCGCAGCAGGTGCTGGCACCTCCAAGAATTTCTCATCGCTTAAATCAAAAGCAGCAATTACACACGAAGAATCCGACCGTTTACTAGCCAACCAATGCATTGCCCCATTCAACAAAGCACCAGGAGCAAGTCCAGGAAGTGAATGATCATAAGGAGAAGGCTCGAGTCTCCTCCAAACACCCTTTCTCACAGAGTGAACATCCACAAAAGTGTAGTCAACATCCGGCTCATACTCATTATCCATATCGTAATGAGAAAGAGCGACCACCTTATAATCATCACTAACAACATCATAACCTAAACCATACGTATAAAAGCTACCGGGCACAGGGAGAGCCAAATCAAACTTTGGAATGTCATAATACTTTAAGGTCGTGGGGTTGATTAAAAATTGCACCTTTTTATTATCCTCTACTAAGACCAAGCCATTACACGCACCATCTATAGCAATCCAGTTGTCCGGGAGTCGGTCAAAACAAATCTTTCTTGGTATAATATCATCAATTTCATTTTGATTAAATGTCATGCTGTGAAGAAAGTTACATTCAGAGACAAAAATGAGCTTTTCTTGTTCTTTATTAGAATGGAAAGTAAGGTGAGCTTTGATGAATTTTGGGGCTGAGAGGAGATTGAACCATCTTATTGAAACGCACCTGAATTGAGCAATAGACTTTGCAGGCAGCCGTAATAGTATCTCTATTAGCATTTCTCTAGGTAGCTCTACCTTTTCACTACTGCTCTTTGCCATTCTTGATTTTGGAGGAGAGGATGTTATTTCTTCTGTGAATCTTCAAAGAAAGTCGAATGATTCCCCTATTTCTATTGCAAGGAACCCTTTATGCAAAAATTGAGTGAAATGGTGGGAACTTGAATTTTAGTGAAACTATACAACATACGCTTACAAGTTACAAGTACATCCATGTCCCAATTCATGTCTATATTTCCTTTTTAGTTGTTTACAAAATAGTGTCTTTTTCATATTTGATGGATTTCATTAATATATTTTTTATCGTAAAATTTAAAGTCACGAACTTATATTACATAAGTATTAATTTTAAACTACTCGATTTAAAAAGTCTTTCCTATTTTTTACATTATAATGTGAAAAAATAGCACATTTCATTTTAGTTTCAAATTCAATAAATAAACTCAACTATGATGTGTCTGACTACCATTATATATATCGAGACATGTAAATTTGTTAGATTTTGATTTTAATTTTGTGGTACGTACGTAATAGAGAACACACATAATGCTTTGCTATTGTTTGAGGTATGTTTGTAGAAATCATAAATAAGGTGACTAGAGTATTTACTTTTTGGTTGAATGATTCTCAGTTAATTACTGAATTATTCTTTACTATACCACTTACTATCTTAATTACTCATATTTGGAATTTACTTTATATACACAGTTACACATTTGGATCAGATACCCAAACCTTGGTTCAGTGACGTGAGTAGTGATTCAATTATTTGGAAGTGATCTAAGAGCTCGTTTGGGTGAGCTTAAAAGTGACTTATAAGCTTATAAGTTCATTGATATATGTTTGATAACTTAAAATTTTTTGGACTTATAAGCCATAAGTGACTTTTAAGTCACATTTTAACTTATAAGCCATCTAAAATAAGCTGCTTATAAGCCCACCCAAACAGGCTCTAAATAACCTTTTAGATAAATGTGATAATTACAGGAGAAACTAAAAGAGGATATAGGTTAATAATTTTGTGTATTTCTTGTTTCTTTTTCCCTCCCATTTTTCTAATATCTACTTTTGAGAAAATTAATTATAATTAAAATAATAGAAGAGGAAAAAACAATTATAATTATAAAAACTTATACTACTCCGTAGATAAGAAAGACAAAGGGGATGTAATCTTTGGGCATTAACTCGAGTAGAATTGTAATGAAAAGAGACATTACGCGTAGCCTATAAATTACCCCTTCGAACAAACACATAAAATAAAATCCCAGAAATATGATGATCCATAGCAAACTTCAAAACCGTGTGAATTGTGAAAAAGAAACCTCCAGTGGCAAAATCTAAGCCCTTTTTCTACTGATTCTTCAACTTAGCCATGGCAAAATCCGATAATTTGAAGTCAAATTTACCCCAAAAAATGAACTCCACCAATGATCCATCTGAATCCAATCCTCTTTCCTATTCCCTCGAAAAATTTCGCCTCTACGAAACACGTGCTGTACGTTTTAATTACTTTATTTCCATTTAAAATCATACTAGTTATTTGTATTTTCCAATTGAAAGATCCAAGTTTGGGTCATTTTCGAGTAGAGTTTAAGTTATATACATCGTCAGTTTAAATAATTTTTCACTATGAGGTCACCCTAGTTAATATGTCTTATTTCTAAGATTACAATTCGTACCTGGATATATCCTTTGTGTGACGTGACAGTGTAAAAGTTTCTTTATACTGACATTGTATATAACTTAAACGATTAGGAAAAAGTAAAGTGGTAGTTTTTATTTTTTGATTGATTTGATATTTTGTGTTTGCAGAGGTTTTATTTAATAGGGAGTGATAGGAATAAGCAGTTCTTTAGAGTGCTAAAGATTGATAGAATGGAGCCTTCGGATCTTAACATAAGTGAGGATCCAGTTGTCTATCCACCTAAAGAAGTAAAAAGCTTACTTCAACGAATCGCTGAAGGGAATAGAGCTACTGGGGGTTTGAATTTTGTTGCTAAAGTTTATGGCATTGCTGGTTAGTAGTCTTTGTTTATTTCAAGTATTTTAATATTATCGTGTTTTGCTTGAAATATTTTTGAGCTAATTTTGTGATGGATTTGATTTAGGTTGCATTAAATTCTTGGAGTCATATTATCTTGTATTGGTGACGAAAAGGCGCCAAATTGGGTGTGTATGTGGTCATGCGATATATAGTATAGATGAGAGCCAAATTATTACTATACCTCATGTCTCTGTCCAAACGGATGTTGCTCATTCGAAAACCGAGTTAAGGTAAGTGGCTTATTTGGGAATGAGAAGCTTTTCTTGCATACTGTTTATGTATCTTCTGAGCTAGTGATACCATACCTTTCTTTTTATTGCTTATAGTTAAAGCTGAAATCTTTTGTAAGTATTCTCGGAGGGTTTGTTTATTAAAGCGCCAAGAAGGTGCAGAGATGTACAAAAAGGACCATGCTCACATTCTTTGTCCTATACAAAAATGCCAAAAAGTATAAACACATATATTTTGTATTGTGCTCAAATTTACCCTAAAAAAAGCATATACAATCGCGTTCTGCCCACAAATCTTATATTATGCATGCAGGACCAATTCTCCAAAATATTTACATTGCCCTGTTCATGTTTTGGGCTTGTCAGCTATCCTTCATTTACTGTGGCATAACCAACTGTACTACAAATAACTTTGAGAATAAGCACCAACTCTGCTAGCTCAAGAATATCGCCGTCCTATTTTCCATTTTGAGATAATTTTTTCTTAAAATCAATAAGAGCAGAAGAGTATGCATGTTCCATTTCATGTGAAGGTGTTTGATTAGATTAATATGTTGATCTGACTTATGCATTAAGTCATTATATTAATGGTCGTGGAAGAAAATATTAAAATAGGGAATTGAATAGTTAGTCTGAAAAAGAATTGATTAATTAATTTGATTTGAATATTTAAAGTTGTAAATGCTGAATGGAATAGTAATTTTACTGAAATGGTGTTAAAATATTTTGGAATGTCCCAAGATTGAGAGAGTGTCATGTAAACTTGTAAGGAGAAAGAAAGTAGTAGGTCAATCTTCTCCTGTTCCTCTTTCAGAATAGTCATCAATGCTTTTCCACATCTGTCTTCTTAGCTATGGTTTCTGACCCGGAGATTTTGAAGAAATCATCATTGCTTGTGTGGTTTTCTTTTCAGTCCACTTAAATTTTGTTTACGTTTATGCCCTCAAATTTTATGCCTTCTGTTGATTTGGCTAAAAATACCATTTGCCCCTTACATTTCTTCTTGGATGACAAATTTTCGACAATTGCAGGTACAAGAAGCTTTTGTCCAGTGTTGACTTGACAAAAGATTTTTTCTACAGTTACACGTATCCTATAATGCGAAGCTTGCAGAAGAATGTCTTGTCTAAGGGTGAGGACGGAATGCCGTATGACAATATTTTTGTCTGGAACAGTTATCTTACACATGCAATTCGATCAAGATGCAAGAACACAATGTGGACAATTGCTTTAGTTCATGGGCACTTTAAGCAGGTGTTTGCTTATGTTTCAATTACATATTGTTTTCGCCTACAGATACCTCTAGTTACAAGCATATTGGATTCAATGCTCAAGCTTAAAATATACTTTCTAACCTCCTGCTTCTTGTTGCATTGGTTTCTTCATAATTTCTCTATGTGATCTTGCTGAAGCTCTTGTTTAAGTGCACGTAAGTTGGTCCCTTTTAAAGGACAAATTAGCTTGTTTTATCTTTTGATATGTCTAGTACATGGATAAAAGCTGCTTCATATTACATTATATGGAAATGAAAATCCAAGAATATAGTATGGAAAGTAAACTTAATGATTTTTTTTAGTTACATCTGCATCTGAGATAGTTAATAGTTACAGTGATCATGGGCCAGCTTAGTTGGTTTTACCTCCAAATCCTATCATATAAAACTAATCAGTGAATATATTTGAATCTCAAATCTCTTAAAACAAACAGTAAATAGTTGAAATTTAAATCACTGTTGACCTTATTTCCTGTCAACCAAGGATATGAGTTGAAGGCAGATTAGGTTCACTTAAGGAAATGTCTTTCTTCCCCCCTTTTAACTATTAAAACTTCTGTGCATTCTTCTTGGAATTCAGAAAAGTAAGAGCAAAGGAACTGGCCTGGAAGATTCATACCAATAAATGAGTTCAGTATGTATATAACTTGTGTGTAATCCATTTTTGAGTGGTCTTTTCTGCATGGATATAGCCAGACACAGTCCATTTTCCTTATAAAAACTCATGGAAAAAAGACATTCAGGAGTTTTAGGTCCAAAATAATGAGTTTTCCAGAATGATTCTTGATTTGGTTTAATCTTTCGTTTGACCAGTTGGTTTGAGGCTTTGAGCTGTTATTTGGTTTAATTTTCTCATTTCATATTTGTTGTAATATATCCCTTCGATAATCCCAGAGTATTCCTACCAGTTGATGATAATTGCTAGGGCACCTAATGTCTAATCCTTGCTTAATGCCTGCAGGTTAGGCTATCGATATTTGGAAAAGACTTCAGTGTTTCTCTGGTTTCTAGGCGTTCTCGGCATTTTGCGGGAACACGGTATGCGGACCCGTTTTTTATTGCAAGTGTAGTTTCCAGATGTCTCCCCTATGTCCTTCATAGCTTGCATCTCCTTGAGATCTTGCTACCTTTGTCTTTATATGCTTGACTTGATTTTCATATGTGCTTGCACAAATAGTACAAATTCTATGGCTCAATCTAAAATTAATGTTCTGTTTCTATGAGCATTCTTCAATCTCATTTTGCTGCATCTGCATTTCTTTGTTTTTCCTTCTATTTGCCAAGTTCAGGGAAGGACCAAAGGAGAGAGAACAATGACCAAGGTTAGCATATGTCCTTGCTTGGATTGCCGAAATATTTGGGAAGTCCTAAATTGAACTGTGGGTTCCTCGCTTACATCGTCCACTTGGACTTCCATCGTCTTGGCATCAATTTTCTGCTAGGCTAGCTAGTATCAGTCGTTTCTTATTGTTGTCTGCAAAGCCACTTGTCATCTAGATTCTCTAGGAAACTGCAATTCGCCGAAGAATTGAGGCAGATGAGGCATATATTTGTCTATATCCGTGATATATAGTCATAGAGGGAGGATTTCTGAAGATTTTCAGAGAGAAGGAAAATTCTTCTATTATTTCTGAATGAATATTACAACTTATGAGGAGGTATATTTATACAATGAGTCCTAGGGCTAAACAAGGAAACATAACTAATTACAATACAATAAGGAAAACATAACTAATTACAATACAATAAGGAAAAGGATAATTCTATAATAACTATCAACACTCCCCCTCAAGTTGGTGCAAAGATGTTGCGCATGCCCAACTTGCAAACCAAAGTATGAAAATCCTTTTTGCTGAGATCTTTTGTGAGCACATCTGCCAGTTGTTGTTCTGATGGAACATACAACAAATTCAAGGTACCATTAGCAACCTTTTCTTTAATGAAGTGTCGATCAATCTCAACATGCTTTGTTCGATCATGCTGGACAGGATTCTGAGCAATACTGATTGCAGCCTTGTTATCACAATACAAGGAAAGTTTCCCTTTTCCAAACATTCTCAATTCCTTTAGTAACCTTCGTAGCCAAAGAAGTTCACAAACCCCTTGGGCCATAGCTCTATATTCAGCTTCAGCACTGGATCTAGCAACAACACTTTGCTTCTTACTTCTCCAAGTAACTAAGTTCCCTCCTACGAAAGTACAGTAGCCAGTGGTAGATCTTCTGTCATCCAAAGATCCAGCCCAATCCGCATCTGTAAAGGCTTCTATTAGGAGGTGACCATGCTTAGAGAAAAGCAAACCTCTCCCTGGAGCAGACTTCAGATATCCTAAGATGTGGAAGACAGCTTGCATATGAGGATCTCGGGGATCATGCATATACTGACTAACCAAACTAACTGGATAGGCTATGTCTGGTCTAGTGTGAGAGAGATAAATAAGTCTCCCAACCAACCTCTGATATCTCCCTTTGTCAACTGACTCTCCAATTCCTGCTTGTAACTTGTGATTACTCTCAATGGGCGATTCAGCTGGCTTTCAACCTAGCATACCAGTTTCTTTCCAGAGATCCATAATATACTTCCTTTGGAAAATAAAGATCCCTTTATTTGATCTAGCCACCTCGATTCCCAAGAAGTATTGGAGTTTTCCTAGATCCTTGATTTCAAATTCCTTTGCCAACAGCTTCTTCAATCGGGTCATCTCCTCTTTGTCATCTCCTGTCATTACAATGTCATCAACATAAACTATGAGAAGAGTGAGTTTACCCTTTTTATGCCTTATGAAGAGGGTATGATCAGCATTACTTTGTCTGTAGTCAAAGGAGATCATAGCTTTGCGGAATCTGTCAAACCACGCTCTAGGCGATTGCTTCAACCCGTACAAGGCTTTCTTCAGTTTGCACACCTTTCCTCGACTCTGTTCAGTATTAAATCCGGGAGGGATCTCCATATACACTTCTTCTTTTAAATCTCCATGAAGAAATGCATTCTTTACATCAAACTGCTGTAAGTCCCAATCCAGATTAGCTGCACAAGATAAAAGGATTCTTATGGTGTTCATTTTTGCAACTGGAGCAAATGTCTCCTGACAATCCACTCCATAAGTTTGAGTGAATCCCTTAGCCACCAATCTTGCCTTGAATCTCTCAATCGAGCCATCAGCTTTATGCTTCACAGTAAAGACCCATCTGCAACCAACCAGCTTCTTGGCCTGTGGTTTAGTGACAAGTTCCCAAGTGTTATTTTTTGACAAAGCCTTCATTTCTTCAATCATAGCCTGCTTCCATTTAGGATCTGCAAACGCTTCCCTCCAATTCTGGGGAATAGACACAGAAGAAATAGACAAGACAAAGGCTCTATAGGAGGGAGATAAGGAATCAAATGAGACAAAATTAGATAAGGGATGTTTGGTAGTGCAAGTTCTGACACCTTTTCTGTGAGCAACGGGCAAATCTAACTCATTAGGAAAAGTAGGTAACTCACCAGTAGAAGAGGATTCAGCTTCAGCAAATTGCATGACGGCTTCTTCTGCTTCTTCAGCTGCTTTCTTTTTCCTCGAGTAAGTTTTCAAACCAGGTACATCCAAAAGGCCATGTAAACGGTTTTGAAAGCTTCTAGAGGAGCCTGTCATGTGTCTATTCGCACCAGAATCAATAATCCAAGAATTTAAGTGAGCAGTAAAGGCAGAACCTGATTGCACATAATTGGATGTTGCCACAGATGGAGAGTAAAGTTTGGACAGACTGTTCATTTTTATGTCTCCAATAAGTCAAAAAATATCTTACCAACTAAAAAGGTATACCTTGAACCTGGCAGCAACCAGATCTGTAGAAACAGTGGCCGGAAATCGAGAAAAAACTCGCCGGAAAAACTTTTGTCCGCTGGAAAATAAAGAAAGTTGGATGGGTAGGCTCGGAATAGTGTAGCAACCTCAACCCAAAAAACAATCTGGAAAAAAACTAGCCGGAGATGGCTCACGCGCCGGCGCGTTGTCGTCGGAGCTGGATGTTCCGGTGGCGCGTGAAGGCGTGTGGAGGGTGTTTTCCGGCAGGGGTTGACTGGGTTTGTTCGCAGATGCAAGCGGAAGCTTTTGGTACTTTTAGTTTTTTCAGAAACCAACTAAAAAATTAATTTAAGCGGACAGCCACCAGAGCAAGAAAAAACTTGACCTCTTAGAGTGACACGTGAAACCCTAGGCTGCAAAAGGCAGCGAGCTCTGATACCATGAAGATTTTCAGAGAGAAGGAAAATTCTTCTTCCTAACAATACAATAAGGAAAAGGATAATTCTATAATAACTATCAACAATTTCCTATAGATATGTGATTCTAAATAGTTGGACTATGGATATTTTGTTTGCAACTCCACTTTTCATCTAGATTCTCCAGGAACCATTAAATTCCCGAAGAATTAAAGAGCTAGATGAGGCAGATATTTGTCCATACCCGTGATATATAGTCGTAGATGGTGGATTTCCTGGAGATCTGTGATTCTAAATAGTTGGATTATTGATAATATTAAGGGCCATTTAAGGTGGAAACAGCCTCTCCACCTTGGTGGGGGTAAGGTTTGCGTACATTTCACCCTCCCCAGACCCCACTTGTGGGATAATACTGGGTATGTTGTTGTAGTCCCATATAAACACCATAATACAGCATTCCATTTTTTGTGTGGGGGGGGGGGGGGGTGCAGAGCGGGAAAAGCAGATTAAACTTTGTTAAGGTCTGATTGCGGAAAAGAAAAATGCACTAAGTATTTACACCTCAAGAAGAAGAAAAGGATGGAGAATAACAAGTAATAAAGGGAATCTGATGGTAGTCGTATGCTGCTCTCCCCTTTGATCATCCCATTTCTGTAGCCTGAGAACATCCGTTTTTGGTAGTGTAATCCGTCTAATTTAGTTTCCAATGTATCATTAGACTTCATTTTTATTGAAAAACCAGATAATGTAAATGGTATGGGTAGATGAAATACCAGGAGAGCTTCTCTTTTAGTCATCTTTCGCTTGGAAACCTATCTGAATGGTAAGGAGTGAATTCTTTGCTGTTTCAATCATTGTTGACTGCACTGCCAAGTTACCAGTTATTTTTTGTACATGTTTCTCTCTTTGGCTTTCAATGGGTACACATGCACCAATACGTGCTTTAACTCTTGAACTGCTATTAAGCTGGGAAACTACAGACACAGCCGATAGGTCATGCTCCCAAAGTACAATGTGAACCCCAAGGATACCTTGAAGGAAAGAGAGAGTAGATATTTCGAGTATTTGTCTGAGTTAGTTCTTGAACGGAAAGTTTGATCTCTCATACAACTCCTTTTACGGATAAAGAAGTCCGCGCAGATGGAATTGCAGTTGTTGTGCCGTTTGTGTCCTTAATAATCCTAATTAATGCAGCTGTAGGTTTGCTCTTTTCTTGTTTCTAGATTCTTCATGCTTTTGGTAAATTTGAGATGCTCTGAGTTTTCACTTGCTCGGTGACATTCTATACAGAACTTCTAGTCATTTATCCATCAAAATAAATATGTGTATGCCATAAAACAAGAAGCTTTTCTAGCTTCATGATTGAGTCTATTCATGTGCATAATTTTATTAGCTGATGAGAGATTGACTACATAGGCTAAGAGGGTTATAGTTAGCTGGTTACTGGAATAACGAAATGACAAACATTTAGTAGTCTTATTACATTTCAAAAGCATTCTGAAAGGGCACGGAGTACCTTACAATTTTATGTAGAGGCTGGCCTAAGAGTGTTATGGAATATGAAAATTAGCCCATTTTTCATTTATATTTGTTTGGAAAAAGCTTTTCCTTACTACACCTATCACACTACCTAAGTTACTCGGACTCTTCAAAATTACCGCCGTACTCGTGTCAGATAGGATCCGTGTCGGATAGGACACGAGATTCATACCGGATGTGGTCAAATAAAAATGGATACTTTGACCAAAATCCACAGAAAATTGAAGATTTTTTTAGACAAATAGACTCTCAAGATAAACATTGGAAATGAGATACCTTCAAAATTATGCAAAAATTTATTGTCTTTTATCTCTTTTTCATCTTTTGTCGGCATTCTCGAATTTCGAATTTTATGTTTTGAGGGTAACTTTTGGGAAGACGACTTAATAGAGAAAAACAGAGATATTGGGGAAGAGACTTCTCTAGGAAGAACCGAAATTAAGGATTATGACTTTATTTTTAGAATTTTGAAATTTTTTAAACAGATCCCCGCACCCGTATCCGTGTGCGGACCCATACTCCCGAATCTCTAAATTTAGATTTTGTCGAATCCGACCTCTAGATCCGTACCCGTGTCGGATACCCGTACCCGAGTCCAAGTAACTTAGCACACTACTGTTGTTCCCATGTACAAAAGCTGAATAACTGACTTTTCCCGTTAATTTGTGATTGTCACTTCTGTGATATTTCCTTGAGCAACTTCAGCATCTGTCACGCAAGTCTTAACAGTGAACATTCATGCTGCAGTTACTTGAAAAGGGGAGTTAATGATCATGGTAGAGTGGCAAATGATGTTGAAACAGAACAAATTGTGCTAGACGAAGAAGCTGGCTCATCCAAAGGAAAAATGAGCTCAGTTGTTCAAATGAGGGGCTCAATTCCTCTTTTCTGGTCACAAGAAGCTTCAAGGTTCAGCCCAAAACCTGATATAATCTGTAAGAGCATCTAGATTTGTCTACATGATTGTTGCTACAAAATTTTAAAGGTGGAGTCATGGTTACGTTCATTCTGACTAAAATGAGCTTGTGATGGTTGTCTCCTTCTGATACCAGTACAAAGATATGATCCTACTTATGAAGCGACAAAAACGCATTTCGAAGATCTTGCATGGAGATATGGAAACCCGATAATCATACTTAATCTGATCAAGGTTTGCGCAAAAATAAATCTTTTGTGGCGTCCTAAAAATTTACATTGCGTTTGCTTCTTAAGTTGATCAGACTAACTATGGTTTGGCCACCTCCTGGGAACTTTCTGCTTCAAATGGTTCTAGTCTTTGAATTCCAGTACCAATATTTTCCTTGCAGTATTTTTTTCCCTGTCCTTTACAAATTCAATCACTGCAGACTGTTGAAAAAAGGCCTAGAGAAATGATGCTGAGGCGTGAGTTTGCGAATGCAGTTGGGTACCTAAATCAGATACTTTCAGAAGAAAATCACCTAAAATTCATCCATTGGGATTTTCACAAGTTTGCAAAAAGGTATCTCTTTTCCCCTGATTATCCTTGACGAGCTAATCTTTTAAAATCCACTTTTGCTAATTTCTTCCTTTTTTCCCATGTTAAGCAAGTCTGCAAATGTCTTAGCAGTTTTGGGTGGTGTGGCAAGTGAAGCACTTGATTTAACTGGATTTTACTACAGTGGAAAGCCAACGGTTGTTAAAAGGCGTGCCACCCAGCTCAGCCGTACAAGCACTGCAAGGTATTTTCTGTGCATCTATTGACATATGTGTTTGGACTATCGAGTATCAGATTTGCTAGGTAGGCATGTGATGAGTTACTTACTTTGAGACTAAGTTTGTTTTCGAATTTGTATGGTTTAACTTGCAAACGCTAAGGTGAGGCTAGTTAATTATATGTAATGTGGCTCACTTCTTTCTCTGTTCCATGTTAAGTTATATTGTTCTTCAGTCTCTATTTCTCTTGTCTAGGCCTGGGCATCGAGCGAGCCGAGCCCGAGCCGAGCCCAACCGAGCTTACTATGTTACCGAGTCGAGCCGAGCCTGAGCCGAGCCGAACCGAGCTTTAAACTATACCGAGCCGAGCCGAGCTCGAGCCGAGCTCAACCGAGCTTTGCTAGAGTTTGACCGAGCCCGAGCCGAGCCCGAGCTGACTCTTTTTCTTTTGTGTCCTCATACTTAATAATATAAAAAATAATATTTATTTTTGCCATGGTAGACAAAATTGGATATGATTTTTGCCAATTTTTCCACCAGTCCAAAATATCAAAATTGTCTGCATCATACACTTGTTCACTGTTTAAAAATAAATTTAATTCTGTATTTATAGCCATATCACTTGAAGCAGCAGCTCTCTTTTTATTACTAATAATTTGTGCTAGAGGATCATTATTTGCACTGGAAACAATAGAAGATACACTTGAAGTAGAGGATCTCTCTAATTTATTATTTATTGTACTATTATAATTGGAGATTTTCTTTCACCAACAATATTGCGTTAGTAAATATTTTCATGACTTTTTTAAGCTTGTCTGATTAATTTAATACACATTTTTTTCTGCATCATACACTTGTTCACTGTTTAAAAATAAATTTAATTATGTATTTATAGCCATATCACTTGAAGCAGCATCTCTCTTTTTATTACTAATAATTTGTGCTAGAGGATCATTATTTGCACTGGAAACAATAAAAGATACACTTGAAGTAGAGGATCTTTCTAATTTATTATTTATTGTACTATTATAATTGGAGATTTTCTTTCACCAACAATATTGCCTTAGTAAATATTTTCATGACTTTTTTAAGCTTGTGTGATTAATTTAATACACATTTTTTTCTATGATTATTTTAGATCCTATTAATATATATTTTATTTTTGGTGAGAAATTCAATATTATGGTTATAATTTTACCATGTTAATAATTAAATGGTTAAATTAAAAATATGAATTGCATTTGATTTTTAGTATCAGCTATTTAGTAGGCTTAACCTTTACATTATGAGAAAATAAATTTGCTTATGTCAAATAAATAAGGATAAGAGTACAAGTTTATCAATTGTTAATTATATTAAATATTAAGTAGACTTCAAATTAGTAATTGAGACTAATGAATGAAAGTTATATTTTAAAGAGAAAATTACATAATAAATCAAGTTAACCGAGCTGAGCCGAGCCAGCTCTGTCGAGCCGAGCTTTGACCGAGCCGAGCTTGACCGAGCTTTGACCGAGCCGAGCCGAACCGAGCCAAACTTTGAATAAAACCGAGCCGAGCCCGAGCCGAGACTCTTTTCAAAATGAGCCGAGCCGAGCCGAGCTAAAGGCAATCGAGCCGAGCCGAGTTCCGAGCTGGCTCAGCTCTATGCCCAGGCCTACTCTTGTCTATATAAAGTTTTTTCCACCCTTTCATGGGGCTGACATTTTGACGAGGAGTACAGAGCTAAAATTTAAGATAATAATACTGCTAAAATTAAAGATAATAATACTGCAATCTTTTATTGAACTAAATCAAGTATTACATTTCCTCCATTGCAAAAGGAATGACACTATTAGCCCGTCCCAAAAAAGAATGACACGTCTCCAAATTTGGAAACAAATGATAAGATTTTTTTAGCTACCAAAATCTTATGACGTTTAAAACCAGGCATATTTAAAACGGTAAGTTCAAAAAGTCTTCATTTCTTTCTGAAACTCCCTGCCTTGTCAAACTACACCATTTAAATTGAAACAGAGGGAGTAATAATCTTGTGTTATTGATCCATCACCAAGTTGAGTTATAAATACTTTTTTATAGACAAATCTAACATCTAACATTATTCTGGCACTTGTTTTTTTGAAAGCATGGGCCTTTGTAAAATTGTAGTTAACATATAGTTGCTCGAGTTTGAAATAGTTGTCATTCAGATGGACATCAGTAGTTATCTTTCATTCTAGTCTCAGACTTTGTATAATCATCCATGTTATTTGCTATAAAATCCATAGCTGGACGTAGTCATAAGATGGTGCTGCTATTCAGTCGTGGGCCTAGTGGCCAATATGTTCTAGCTTTCTGTATTATATTCAGATCTCTTATCAGATAAGTACTATTCTCTTTGGAGTGAATAAGTTGCTAAGAAGAATTTATTCTTGTTTTGTCTGTATCATGGATATTTAATGGCATTGAGGCACACGTAACTGATGAGTAGATGTAACTACTTCATGGTGCTTCCCGCAGGGATTCTTCTCTTAGAGATTTGAGGGCTAATTCAGGAGAGCTCTCAAGGATTGGAAGCAGTAATGAAATTCTGAATTCACTGATCAAACAAGAAAGAGAGGCTGAGAATAGTCAACAGATTGAAAAAGATAATGACGATAGTGCAGCACCAAGATTTCAAAGTGGAGTGCTGCGCACCAACTGTATTGATTGCTTGGACCGAACAAATGTCGCCCAGTATGCTTATGGTCTTGAAGCTTTAGGTCGCCAACTCCATGCTTTGGGCTTGACTGATAGGCCTAAAGTGGATGCTGATAGTAGCATTGCTGCTGCTCTCATGGATATGTACCAGGGTATGGGCGATGCCCTTGCTCAACAATATGGTGGCTCTGCTGCTCACAACACCGTATGTTTACCGATTCTTAGAGTCCAAAAAATAAACCAGTTCTGTTGATTAGATGTTTATCCTAGAAATTATTCTTATTGTTGAATAGATGTTTTGATAAACTAGGTGTTTCCGGAGAGGCAGGGCAAGTGGAAAGCCACAACTCAATCAAGGGAATTCCTCAAGTCTATCAAACGATATTACAGCAATGCATATACAGATGGTGAAAAGCAAGATGCAATTAACTTGTATATTCTTTCTCTAAACTTTTACGTGCAATGTAATTTTCCTTGTTATGATGCAGGGATGAGTCTAGGTGGTTAAGAACAAATTTAACACCTTTTCTTGGTTTCTTTCGTTTCCAGATTCTTGGGATATTTCCAACCTCAGGAAGGGAAACCTGCACTTTGGGAGCTGGATTCCGACTATTATCTTCATGTATCTGGCATAGGAGACGATCTCATCCCAGAGTACGGGTACTTTATTGCAAATTTTAGTTCATTTAATTTGCTACCTTTTAGTAGAGATCAGATTGAAGTAATATTTCTAGGGAAGTTGAATTTTGTGAATCAAGTATCGTTCCTCTGTTCCAGTTTAACTGTCTTGCTCTTTTTACTTTAGTTATCTGAAAATTTTTCCCACTTAAAAAAAGGAGAAAATTTTCGGTAGTTTATTCACTATTTTTACAATTTACCATTAAGAGATACCATTTCCAGCTTTTCATTAAGAAATTTCAACTTTTTCGAGAGGTAATTTTCTCTCATTTTTTTTTTGGGGGACAAACTGGTATTTAAATAAAATGAAAATTGAATTCACCCTTATTGCTCTTGCCAATCAAACTAGGGTAAATTTGGTTGGCGAGAGTAGTAGAAAAGAAAATAGGTCTTCTTTTATTCTTTTCTCATTCACAAAAAAATGTCTTTCTTTTCTTACAATACGAGCATGATGAGTTGTGACAACTGACATGCTTCACTCAGTACATTAAATTTTTCCTTTCCAAAACTAGCTCTTTAAGCTATTAACAACTGGAGAAATAATAAAAAGGATTTGGCTGCAAATATGGACTCTTTTTCTTGTCGTGCTACATATGCACTTTCTCTCTTCTTGAATAAGAAACTGAATGTTCCTAAACTACAGAGGTTGGACTTCAGTCCTCGTTTTTGGCAACTGTGTATTTGTTAATGAGGAAATATTCAAGGAGAAAATTCTTGCTTTCAGTTTTGAGTCATTTAGATAGCAGCCATCGTCCTGTCAATTCCTTGAATAATAGTTCTAACTTTCTCTTCTCCTTTAACATATGTTTTATCTGCTTTCTAATAAATGCCTCCTCAATTCATGGCACAGTCTGTCATTTGATGCTAGTGCTGTTGGACAAGGAACTGCTCTAGCCCCTGTTCCAGCATGCAGGGAGGATTTTTCGCGCATGAAGTTGACATCGTTTGACAAGTTGCTTGAAAGGACATGCTGTTATATTAAGAATGTACGGCTCTGTAGTGAGACTGATCAAAAACCAGGGAATTCTGGAGTGGCACCTGATGCTGCGTAAGCATTAACTGAAATCTAGCATATATTTATGTTTGATGCTCAAAGTTTTCTTTTATTCTTCTGCAGTTTTCATTTATGTGCATATATATTGACCTTGAGACAACTGCAAGTGCTGATTTGGTTACTTATAGTCTCCAAAACAGCTATTCTCTTCACAAAAGCTTGAGCCTCTTGCCATGTTTCTTTTGAGATTTAAATTTGTGTCCATGTATTCTGATAAAATAGCTTATATTTATTTTTATTTTCAGCTTTTTGCCCTGTAAAAAATTTGCATTATATGACCAGAAACTTTGATAACTCTTGAGATTCTTTATTTCAGTGAAATACAGCTTAAAAGCCCGAATTGGCTTTTTGGACAGAGGAAGTATGATGATAGTAATGCTGCATCCAAGGTGTCCTCACATGCAGTTTCGAATGGGGGTTCCAACGGTGAGAACAAAGTTGATGGTCTTGGTGATCTTAGCTGGATTTCTGGTGTTCCTGATTCGAATCAAGAAGATATATTTGAAAGGTATTTTACCAAAAACTTTTCTTGTAGCTATACTGAGCTTTATCTAAAGTCTCTGGCCAATTATCTGTGGCTCCTTACATGCTTGATAGCCTACCAGCATGCGCCTCAGGCATAAATTGAGCGGTTTGTCATATTGCTTCTACTCATTCCCTTCTCTGTTTTTTCCTCATTTTTCTTTTCTCATAGTGAAAGTACGTGCCAAAAATATTTTATGATGGTGATAGAAGTGTTCATAACAGAGTGAAACATGATCAACTCTATGGTTCATCATCAGCTGTATGTGTAATGCTTCAGCAAATTATAATTCTACACTCCTGGACTTCCTTCAGAGTTGTCTATAACATATCTTGAAAGTTTTGCTATTTGATGTCCGAATGTCATTTGTTTTAGTCTTCCATCACCTTCTTGTATTTTCTTTATTTCAAATGCTCATTAAAGTTGTTCGTCTCTCTGCAGTCGAAGGATTAGGTGAAGCTGAATTTTTTTCTATTTTTGGTTTAAATTTCTGTAGACCTGGTATATATTAAAATAATACTCCCTCTGTCCCACTTTGTTTGTCATAGTTACTGTTTCGAGAGTCAAACTTCTTAAATTTGACCGTAGATTAAGATATAAAATTTTTAACTTTTTTTAAATAAAATTTACATATTTGAAAACTACATGAAAAGTACTATAAGTCACAATAAATTACAACTCAAAATATTTAAAAGATATATGAAAATATTACCGTCAAAGATAAACTCGTTTGACTCTCGAAATCCAAACTATGGCAAACAAAGTGGGACGGAGGGAGTATATCCCCAACCAACCTTGTAAAACAAAATAAAGATAAACTTACTCTTGAGGAAAGAGAAGGGGCTGGTACTGTACCTCTTTTTTCCTTCAGTTTGCACTCATAAAGAAGCACTGATTATGTTTGGTTCTGACTGTTTATACAAAATGCTTTTCCTGTTCTCGCACTCTTTAATTCAGTTTAGACTCATGCGCTGTTTTAATCCTCTTCTAGATACCTTACAATGACGGCCACAAATGAGGCAAATGGCTGGTATGGTGGTACATTGCTTGGTGATCAAGATGAAAGCAGTGAAATCTACAGACATTATGCAGAACTTATCCAGGTACAGATGTTTTCTACAACTTTTGTGCCGTCTGTGATCATGCTTTTGCTCTTTCCTGGCCTGTGGACAGCTTTTGCTGGTTAATGTTAATATGTTTCAACTTTTTTCAAGTTTAACTAGATTAGATCTTATCTTGTCGGGCCACTTTCAATTATACTCAGGACACACCTAGTATGAGGCTGAGCCATTTGTTTATAAAACCTGGGAACTTTATTTGAAATTATACTTCAAATTCTTGTTTGTTTATAGGATTTATCCAAAATTTGAAACCCAGAACTTCAAATTCTCAAATACTAGTCTCAAGTCTCTCAACTAGTTTTTGGGAGATTTGGGAAAAGCTACTTCCAAAACTTCAATTTTTTTTCAAGTGAAGTGTATGTCCAAACACAATTTCAAGTTCCAGAAACTATTTTTCAACTCAACTCCAAAAACTGAAATTTTCTAGTTTCAACCAAATCTATGTCCAAATGCTAGCTTAGTTTCTGGGCATTTCTATAATTTCTTGCGGTCCTGATGAACATCTCCTTGATATGTGTTATTGTTGAATACTTAGTTTTAAGTTATGGAAGAGAATGTTTGGGATTCGCCTTACTCGAGATATTGTGTAAACAAGCAGGGCCCTGCAATGGAACCTTTCGAACATGATTCTGAGAAGGAAAAGTATTACGCTGAACTTCTCCAGAAAGGTTCTGTTGATACCATGGATGATGCAGCAATTGAAGCAGAGATGGAATCTGCTCTTAAGGCCTATGACCAAATCGGTGCAGATCTTGGTATTTTCCCAAAGTCGTGTAAGGCATTGGCTGCTGATCCGAGCCAGTTAACAAGATGGCTGGTTGGTGAAGACAAGCTGCCCAACTAAAAAATACGCGATGCTGTAATGTTTGCATTTCACCATGTTAGTATATATTTTGTTTTGATATTTTGAGGGATTCGTTAACATTTTGACAGAAAAGAAAGCTATTTATAGCAGCAGGTTTTACTGCTGAAAAGCATGCTGCTCCTGTACATATGTATTGTGTGTATTAATTGAGAAATGTTGTGATCTTGAATATATTCATGTTACTATAGTCTATATGAACTCTCCCTATTGAGGAACATGTTAATATAGCGTTTTTTGTAAAGAACCACAAGTCGCTATTGCCTTTCTTTTTTCATTAATTTCCAGTAAGATGCTATTACTTGGTCTTTAGATCTTAATAACAAATGATTAATTACTTGTTTAATTTTAGGAATTTTTACATAAAAGTACAAGTTTTAGAAGTTATTTACAAAAATAGCAATATTTTAGCAAAATTACCCATTATAGCAAAATTACCCATTATAGAGGAAAGGGAAAGTTAATTACAAAACATAGCAAAAATATAGTAATATATTCTCATAACATTGCAAACTCTTAGATTCTTCCTCCTATTTCCCCCAATATCACTTTTCCTCCTCCCATTTCTCCCAATTTCACTTTTGCTCCCACTATTTCTCTTAATTTCACTTTTGATCATCTCATTTCTCACTATTTCTTCCAATTTCACTGTATCTAACTGTTTCTGCACTGTATCTGCGCTGTTTCAATTGTTTCCGCATCATTCAATTGTTTCTGCATCGTTTCAGCACTGCATCATTTCAGCACTGTATCTGCATTGTCTCTGCATCGTTTTAGGACCGTATCTGCGTTGTTTCTGCATCGTTTCAGCGCTGTATCTGTGTTGTTTCAAACTGTTTCTCGTTGTATCTGCATTATTTTTTCAGCGTATCTAATTGTATCTCGCTGTATCTGTTTTGTTTCAGCTTTGTTTCAAATTGTTTCGGTGTTGTTTCAGACCGTTTCAACGCCGAGTCAGACTATTACAGCAGCCATTTCAGATTGTTTTAGCGATGTCCAGCAATTGCGATCTTACTTCTCTAGCCTTGCGCATACCTTTGACCTGTAAAAAGTGGTTAGTACACCAATCCCCTCTGTATTGATTAGCTTTCCATTGCTGGTAAACATTAAGTAGCGTGAGGTGATTGGATTATGGCATAAAACTTTTTCTCTAGCAGCATCACTTTCCTCTGCCCTATCCTTAGGTCGAAAGAAAACTGAAGGCACTGAAAGCACTGAAACAATTGTCAGAACCTCATTTAAGCATTCTGATTCTTCTCCCATCAAGAGCATTTTGGCAAGGGGACGATCCAATGGGAACTCCACCGTTTTCTAGCCAAGGCCCATTAAATCCCCAACATTGTTAAGTGCACATAATACCCACAATTGATACGTAGAATTAAGGATGAAAACGGACAATTTTGTCTTCTTATTCTTTTGTTCTTTTTTCCTATTTGATTTTTTAGGAGGCCAAAACATATAATGAAATTTAAAATCCAGTTATGTGAAGTACATTCAGCAAATACGTAAAAATTATATAAATAACCTAATTATTTCCATAAATATAGGTGGGTGGTGGGTCTATAAAATCGAAATCCTACATATCTGAATTTTTAGAGACTTGAGCAGCAAAATCACGTGGCACTGGGGTGGTGGGGGTGGGGGTGATGGCGCTGGGTGGTGGGGGTGGGGGTGATGGTGGCGTCGGGGGTTGTATCTCAACTATGGGAGGAAGAGAGAGAGAGGTGAGAGATGTTGTAATTTGGGGAAATGAAAGTGAAATGAATGTGTTGGAAAAATAATGATATGTCTTGTAATTTAAGAAATGTTGCTATTTTTCGTAATATAGGGTGTATGTTTGTATATATGTGTAAAAAAAACCCATTTTAGTTAGCTGCTGAGATTTGCCAAATAGCTACAACTTGAGACAGTCTTTTCACATTAGCAACTTGGCAATATATTATACCGGCTACAGCCAAGTACCGCCGAATTGCTTATGTGTATAAGGTCACTCTAGTTGTGGCTATATTTTCAATAGTAAACGAGTAACTAACAAACAACTATTTTCTTCAAAATTTGTCTTCAATTGCTATTAATTTCTAAGAACCAAACCAAAATTTAGCTCCAAATGCCAGGTGCGCATAAAGAACATATTCCCCCCAAAACTACTACCGTTCAAAATCCGGTGGCATAGAATGTTTTACATATTACTGCCATTATTCGAAAAGGCACATTGGTTGTCTGCGCTCATCATTTTACTGCTGAAATGCATGCTGCTCCTGTACATATTGTGTGATCATTAGTCAAGAAATGTTGCGATCATGATTATGTTCATGTTTGTTCTTCACATAATATGAAACTGAAACGACTTCGGTCAGTCGTTTCTGAAGTTAGGATTCCGATTGGTGTGCTGATAATTTTAAAATATTCGTAAGGTCCATTAGGACTTGTCTGTAAAATTGGAGCTAAATCAGACCTCATTTGGTAGACATCGGAAGAAGGTTTCAGTTTTATTGTCAATAAATATTAAAAAGAGATTTTTGAGCTCGGTTTGGGCGAATGAGCTCCGATTCAAAATCCGAAAGCGCCGTTAGGTTCGTATGATTATTTATGACTTTTATGATTTTTCGAAAGTGAATTTCGATGTTGTTCGGCTAGTTCCGCAAAAATACCGAAAGTTAAATAATTTGACCTTTTTCCTTTAAATTCGCATCTTGAGTTTCGGGAGTCCGATTTGAGATCCGTCTTCGCGAGTATGTTACATATATTTTGTATAACTTACTTGAAAAATTTGGGATCATTTCGACTTCTCTAGGGTTCTATTTTAATTTTAATCGTCGTAGTGAATTTATTTTAAAAAAAAAAAAAAAAAAGGGAAAAGATGTCGGCTAGTTTGGGATTTATATCCCTTATCATTATTTAGTACATAAACATGGAAAACGCATCAGAAACATTACAAACAAATACAGAGAAGGAAAAATTAGAAAAGAGGGAGGAAAAAAAGAGTGGAAAAATAGTGGAATTTCTACCCCAAATCTTCAGGTAATGATGTTAACTCATTATCTTAGCTTATTACGTGTCTTTGAATATATTTTTACGGTAAAAATAGAGATATTAGACATCGCCCTAATGACGTAAATTGATAGTTTAAAGGGTCAATTGGACCCCGATGATGGAAATGATTATATATTCATACTCAGTGAGTTATGGACAACATATAAATATAATTTATTTAGGGTTTGGTTATGGAACTTTGAACCCTGTATATAGGGCTGGCCTGCGTATTGCGTATACGAATAGGGTATCAGGTTCCTAACTGGATTGCCCTAAAACATAAGGAATGAAGCCTTTAGCTTTATTTGATATAATTTTTCTGCTTATTGAATAGAAAGAGATCGTTTGGCAACTAATACAAAGGAAAAGCCAGTGGTTGAGTAACAGGACTAGCTTCGGAATACGGTAAGTGTTTATATCCATTTCTTTGGAGGCACTTGGCCTCGTGGATTTTCTACCACGTGTTCCTTACGTGTATAGCTGCCGATAGGCGTACTCATTACGCCTTAGCTTTGGATTTACATTCTATATTGTATATTATGTCCTGTTATTGATATTGTATTGGGAATCTGAGTATTGTACTTTGGCTTGGAGTTGGCATCTGCTTCCCGGCTATCGATGAGAGTCCTGTGCCGGTGAAGGGTTATTATTGCATCACATTGTATTCATATGCATTACATTGCATATCATACTGAGTGCAGGAGTATTCCGCCTCAGCTTTACATTTTATCGGGTGCAGGAGTATTCCGCCCCAGGAGAGTGCAGGATTATTCCGCCTCTGGTTTATATTATATCGGGTGCAGGAGTATTCCGCCCCAGGAGCAGGAGTATTCCGCTCCAGTTGGTTAGCAGATTAGATTCCCCTCGAATGCAGGAGTATTTCGCTTCGGGCTGGGATTATGGGCACATGTGACCCTTTGCATCTCATGTCATTTCATCTCATTTCATTTTATTTCATTTCATCCCATTCCATTTCATTTCATACTTTTGAGTAGATTTTTTTGTACATGAATACTGTTCTGCTTATATGTGCATTGCTTATTTGTTGATTGTTGTCTGCTTCCGTTTCCCTGACTAGCGTATCTATTTTTCGAGGTTGCTAGTTTGTTCACACTTATTGAGTCCTCATGACTCACCCCCTATTTGTCCTTGTGTTTTCTTTTCGTTCGGCAGATTCTGCTCCAGGACCCAGCCAGTCGCGCCGTGATTGAGGAGTAGTACGTTCTCAGCTGTCTACGGTGAGCCATCCTGTTCATTGCGGCCACCAACTTCAGATATTACAGTTTTCCTTACTTTTGCTCCCTTCGGGAGATGTGTATATCTTTTGGCCTTCTTAGATGTCTGATCTGGAAACCTTTAAACTTGTGTATTCTGTGTAGTTAGTTGTTTTGTCCAGACAGTTTGTATATATGTCTATCCTTGAGAGTTATTTTATGTTGTTAAGGTCATGTTTAATTTTATTTTCAAGGTAATTGTGTGCCGTTTTTATCAATTTTGTCTATAGGGTTCGCTCGACAGGTCTAGGAAAAGTGGTCGGGTGCCCGCACGGCCTAGCCGAAAATGCGGGTCGTGTCAGTTGGTATCAGAGCGAGGTTTAGAGTCTTTCCAGATCATGACAGTGTCTAATAGAGTCTCGCTGATCGGGCGGAGACGTCCGTACCTATCTACGAAATGCTATGATGGCATTTAGGCAGTTTCCCTTTTTTTTCCCTGTCGTGCGTGAGTCTTCTTATCTGAAGTTAAATATTTTTAATTTTCCGCAGTATGGTGAGAACGCGCGCGAATGTTCGGCGAGAGGCGGAGGAGCCAGCGGCCACCCCTATGCCTGCTGCTCCGCGAGGTCGCGGTGTTGGCCGCGGTAGAGGTCGTGGTCGAGGCAGAGGTAGAGTTGCCCAGGCCGCGAGGATGGTGGATCGTGTTAATCCTGCTGCAGAGGTTCCGGTAGTGCCAGCTTTTGCCGGGCAGGGGGAGCAGGGCTTATTCGTTCCCCCCGCACTTCATGACGCTTTTATGAGATTCTTAGCGACGCGATGCCCCAGGGACCTCCTATTCAGGCTGCCGTAGATGCTCATATTCTTCAGGCTGCTGTGGATGCTCCCATTCCTCAGGCTGCTGTAGATGCTCCTATCCCTCAGGCAGCTCCTCAGGCTGCGGTAGATATTGGTTCTCAGGTTCAGGAAGCCCCCATTCCAGCTCCACAAGTAGCCCTAGCAGTTCATGTTCTAGGTGGTTATGTTCCAGAGGTAGCGGGTGTTATACCTCCAGTTGTTCAGGATGGTCAGCCAGTCCAGGTAGCAGGTCAGGTTGATGATCCGGCAAGGTTGCATTATTTTACCCGACTTAATCCTCCGAAGTTCTCTGGTCAGAAATCAGATAAGCTTAAGCCTCGTGAGTTTGTTGATCAATGTCAGCGTATCTTAGAGGCCCTTGGATATCTTGAGCAGTATGGAGCTGATTATACTGCCTTCCAGCTTGAGGGTCCAGCTTTAGCTTGGTGGACCGCACTCCAATCAGCTAGGCAGGGCTTACCTAAGCTGACCTGGAGTGAGTTCTCTCATCGATTCATGGAGAAGTTTTTCCCTCGCAGTCAGCAGGATGAGAAGAGGAGACAGTTTGAGAGGATTGGACAGGGTAACCTGTCAGTCACGGAGTACGAGCTTTTATTTTCAGAGATGTCCAACTATGCTCCAGATCTTGTGCAGGAGCCCTCTGAGAGGGTCAGACGTTTTATTGATGGGCTTTCTCCTCATTTGCGGTCCCAGATGGCTCGTGAGATTGAGGCTGGTACTCTATTTGATGTCGTTGTTGATATTGTCAGGAGGTATGAGGCCTATCATAGATTGGAGATGGAGAAGTTAGAGCGGGAGAGTAAGAGATCTCGTGGTCCAGGGCATTCTAGTACCTCACATGGAGGTAGGAGTTATCAGCAGCAGAGTAGGCCTCCTGTCAGACCAGCTCAGTTTCCAGCGCGTGGTTCTCAGAACGCGCCTACTTCTTCTCAGGGTCAGTTTTGGTAAGCCCTGCCTAGCTGATTGGAGTGCGGTCCACCAAGCTAAAGCTGGACCCTCAAGCTGGAAGGCAGTATAATCAGCTCCATACTGCTCAAGATATCCAAGGGCCTCTAAGATACGCTGACATTGATCAAGAAACTCACGAGGCTTAAGCTTATCTGATTTCTGACCAGAGAACTTCGGAGGATTAAGTCGGGTAAAATAATGCAACCTTGCCGGATCATCAACCTGACCTGCTACCTGGACTGGCTGACCATCCTGAACAACTGGAGGTATAACACCCGCTACCTCTGGAACATAACCACCTAGAACATGAACTGCTGGGGCTACCTGTGGAGCTGGAATGGGGGCTTCCTGAACCTGAGAACCAATATCTACCGCAGCCTGAGGAGCTGCCTGAGGGATAGGAGCATCTACAGCAGCCTGAGCAATAGGAGCATCCACAGCAGCCTGAAGAATATGAGCATCTACGGCAGCCTGAGGAATAGGAGGTCCCTGGGGCATCTGCGTCGCTAAGAATCTCATAAAAGCGTCATGAAGTGCGGGGGGAACGAATAAGCCCTGCTCCCCCTGCCCGGCAAAAGCTGGCACTACCGGAACCTCTGCAGCAGGATTAACACGATCCACCATCCTCGCGGCCTGGGCAACTCTACCTCTGCCTCGACCACGACCTCTACCGCGGCCAACACCGCGACCTCGCGGAGCAGCAGGCATAGGGGTGACCGCTGGCTCCTCCGCCTCTCGCCGAACATTCGCGCGCGTTCTCACCATACTGCGGAAAATTAAAAATATTTAACTTCAGATAAGAAGACTCACGCACGACAGGGAAAAAAAAAAAGGAAACTGCCTAAATGCACTCATAGCCTCTCGTAGATAGGTACGGACGTCTCCGCCCGATCAACGAGACTCTATTAGACACTGTCATGATCTGGAAAGACTCTAAACCTCGCTCTGATACCAACTTGCGCCTACTTCTTCTCAGGGTCAGTTTTGGTTTCGCCCGCGAGATCAGTCTCAGTTTGATCAGCGTAGATTTGCTCCAGGGTGCTTTATCTGTCAGGATCCAGGGCATCATAAGAAGGATTGCCCTTATCTTCTTCAGCAGGGTAGTAGCCGCCCTTTCCCTCGCCTTCCAGCGCCTATGCAGCAGCAGCCTCAGGGTGCCCCTCCAGGGTCTCAGCCAGCTAGAGGTGCACCACCACCCAGTAGAGGTCGTGGACGTGGTCCCTCTAGAGGTAGTCGTCAGGGTAGCGGCTCAGCTCAGCCGCAGAGACAGTTATATGCACTGCCGGCCAGGCAGGATGCCGAGGCATCACCAGCTGTTGTGACAGGTATTTTATCTGTTTGTGGTCGAGATGCATATTCTTTGGTGGATCCAGGATCTACATATTCATATGTATCTCCTTATTTTGCTTCGGGTTTTCATGTTGATTATATGTGTCTTCGTGATCCATTCTGTGTTTCTACTCCTATTGGAGACATTATCATCGTGGATCGAGTTTATCCAGCTTGTACCATATCTTTTGGGGGTCGTTAGACACTGGTAGATCTTCTAATCCTAGATATGGTTGATTTTGATGTTGTTATTGGCATGGTTGTCATGCCATGCCACATTAGATTGTCATGCCAAGTCTCTTCAGTTGTCTCTTCCTTGTTCAGCACCAGTGGTGTGGCAGGGTTCTTATTTTCCACCCAGGGGGCATGTTATTTCTTTCCTGAAGGCAAAACGAATGATGGATAAAGGGTGTTTAGCATATCTTGCCATGGTTCGAGATACCACTGTGGAGATTCCATCTCTTGATTCTATTCCTGTCGTTAGGGAGTTCCCTGATGTGTTTCCAGATGATTTGCCAGGACTTCCTCCTGATCGAGAGATCGAGTTTGGCATTGATATAGTTCCAGGGACTCAGCCTATTTCTATCCCTCCTTATCGTATGGCCCCATCAGAGTTGAAGGAGCTGAAGGAGCAGTTGCAAGATTTGCTTGATAAGGGATTCATCAGGCCGAGTATTTCTCCGTGGGGTGCTCCTGTTCTATTTGTGAAAAGGAAAGATGGGAGTATGCGAATGTGTATTGATTATCGTCAGTTAAATAAGGTCACCATCAAGAATAAGTATCCCTTGCCTCGCATTGATGATTTGTTTGACCAGTTGCAGGGTGCCAAGTTCTTTTCGAAGATCGATCTGCGATCTGGTTATCATCAGCTAAAGATTCGTGAGTCAGATATCTCGAAGTCTGCTTTTAGGACTCGTTACGGCCATTATGAGTTCCTAGTTATGTCTTTTGGGCTGACTAATGCCCCTGCAGCCTTTATGGATCTCATGAACCGGGTGTTTAAGCCATTCCTTGATTCCATTGTCATTATCTTCATTGATGATATTCTTATTTATTCTCGTAGCCGCGAGAAGCATGATTATCATCTGAGGGTAGTTCTTCAGACCCTCCGTGATCGTAAGTTGTATGCCAAGTTCTCGAAATGTGAGTTTTGGCTTGATTCTGTAGCATTTTTGGGTCACGTAGTATCAAGTGAAGGTATCAAGGTTGATCCGAAGAAGATTGAAACAGTGCAGAAATGGCCTCGTCCTACCACTCCTACGGAGATTCGCAGCTTCCTTGGATTGGCAGGTTATTATCGGAGGTTTGTGGAAAAGTTCTCTACTATTGCAGCTCCCCTTACTCGCCTGACGCAGAAGGCGGTTCAGTTTCGATGGTCTGATGAGTGTGAGGCCAGCTTCCAGAAGCTTAAGGCCTTATTGACTTCAGCTCCAGTGTTATCCCTTCCTTTGGGTACCGGTGGATTCGTAGTTTATTGTGATGCATCTCGTGTGGGCCTTGGTTGTGTTCTTATGCAGCACGGGAAGGTAATTGCTTATGCTTCCAGACAGTTGAAGCCGAATGAGAAGAATTATCCGACTCATGATTTAGAATTGGCAGCTGTGGTCTTTGCTTTGAAGATATGGAGGCATTACCTTTATGGCGAGCCTTGTGAGGTGTATACGGATCATAAGAGTCTGTTGTATCTTCTCTCTCAGAAAGATCTTAACGGCCGACAGCGGAGATGGCTTGAATTGATTAAAGATTATGATCTCACTATCCATTATCATCCTGGGAAGGCGAACGTGGTAGCAGATGCTTTGAGCAGGAAGTCCATGGGCAGCATGGCTTTTCTTTATGCTGACATGAGACCATTGGCCCGAGAATTGCAGTCCCTTGGCGACTTTGGCGTGAGATTTCTTCTCCCAGACTCCAGTCGAGTCTTAGCGTGTATTGCAGCTCAGTCTTCCTTAGTCAGTCAGATTAAGGGATGACAGTTCGAGGATCCTCATCTGCAGGAGTTGCGTGGTCGTGTCCTAAGTGGAGGAGTTCCCTCCTTCGAGCTTGATTCAGATGGAATTCTTCGGTTTAATGGTCGACTCTGTGTTCCTGATGTTGGGGATTTGAGGCAGTCAGTACTCAGTGAAGCTCATAGCTCGCGTTATTCCATTCATCCTGGTATTACAAAAATGTATCAGGACCTCCGAGAGCTATACTGGTGGAAGGGGATGAAGAAAGATGTATTTGATTATGTATCTCGTTGCTTGAACTGTCAGCAGGTTAAGTTCGAGCACCGGAGACCAGCAGGGCTAGCTCAGGCATTGCCCATTCCCGAGTGGAAGTGGGAGCACATCACGATGGATTTTATAGTTGGTCTGCCAAAGACCCTGCGGCGCCATGATTCAGTCTGGGTCATTGTCGACTGACTGACTAAATCAGCTCACTTTATCCCTGTAAAGACTACTGATTCAGCTCAGAGACTGGCGCGGATTTTCATTGAGAAAGTGGTTAGGTTGCATGGTACTCCTGTATCCATTATCTCAGATCGTGGTTCCCAGTTTACTTCTCAGTTCTGGCAGTCTTTTCAGAGAGAGTTGGGGACCCAAGTGCAGCTTAGCACAGCATTCCATCCTCAAACTGACGGTCAGTCCGAGCGGGTTATTCAAGTTCTGGAGGACATGTTGAGAGCTTGTGTACTTGACTTCGGGGGTTATTGGGATGATCCTTTGGCATTAGCGGAGTTCTCTTATAATAATAGCTACCAGTCTTCTATTCAGATGGCTCCATTCGAGGCCTTATATGGTCGTCGATGTCGTTCTCCTATTGGCTGGTTTGAGTCTCGAGATGTCGAGGTGATGAGTTCAGATATGGTTCGTCAGACTCTTGAGGTTGTTCGTGTTATTCAGGATCGTTTACGGACTGCCCAGAGTAGGCAGATTTCATATTCGAACCGGAGGAGCCGAGAGTTAGAGTTCGAGGTCGGGGACATGGTATTTCTAAAAGTGTCACCGATGCGAGGTGTAAAGAGATTTGGTAGGAAAGGAAAGCTTAGTCCCAGGTTCATTGGCCCTTTCCGTATCGAGAAGCGTATTGGTAAGGTAGCTTATCGGCTCGACCTGCCAGCTTCTATGCCAGTTCACCCAGTTTTCCATGTATCGATGCTTCGAAAGGGTATCCGAGATCCTTCCGAAGTGATCGAATTAGACCCTGCTCAGCTAGATGTGAATCTGGCTTACGAGGAGTTCCCAGTAGCTATCGTAGCGCGTGATATCCGGAAGCTTCGTTCGAAGCAGATTCCGATGGTTCGAGTGCGATGGAATAATCGTCCACATGAGGAGGACACTTGGGAGCTTGAGTCCAGTATGCATGAGAGGTATCCTTACCTCTTCGACGATTCAGGTTCGAACTTGCTTTAAAGCCTAAAAGTTCTAATCATTGCATATGACTTTGGTTTCATAGTAAATGTCATTAAAAAAAATTCCTGTAAGCATTCTTATTAGAGGTATCAAATCTATTTTAGACTCTTGCTCGTTCGAGGACGAACGAGAGTCTAAGTGGAGGAGAATGAAACGACCTCGGTCAGTTGTTTCTGAAGTTAGGACTCCGATTGGTGTGCTGATAATTTTAAAATATTCGTAAGGTCCATTAGGACTTGTCTGTAAAATTGGAGCTAAATCAGACCTCGTTTGGTAGGCATCGGAAGAAGGTTTCAGTTTTATTGTCAATAAATATTAAAAAGAGATTTTTGAGCTCGGTTTGGGCGAATGAGCTCCGATTCAAAATTCGAAAGCGCCGTTAGGTTCGTATGATTATTTATGACTTTTATGATTTTTCGAAAGTGAATTTCGATGTTGTTCAGCTAGTTCCGCAAAAATACCGAAAGTTAAATAATTTGACCTTTTTCCTTTAAATTCGCATCTTGAATTTCGGGAGTCCGATTTGAGATCCGTCTTCGCGAGTATGTTACATATATTTTGTATAACTTACTTGAAAATTTTGGGATCATTTCGACTTCTCTAGGGTTCTATTTTAATTTTAATCGTCGTAGTGAATTTATTTATTTTTTTTTTTACAAAAAGGAAAAGATGTCGGCTAGTTTGGGATTTATATCCCTTATCATTATTTAGTACATAAACATGGAAAACGCATCAGAAACATTACAAACAAATACAGAGAAGGAAAAATTAGAAAAGAGGGAGGAAAAAAAGAGTGGAAAAATAGTGGAATTTCTACCCCAAATCTTCAGGTAATGATGTTAACTCATTATCTTAGCTTATTACGTGTCTTTGAATATATTTTTACGGTAAAAATAGGGATATTAGACATCGCCCTAATGACGTAAATTGATAGTTTAAAGGGTCAATTGGACCCCGATGATGGAAATGATTATATATTCATACTCAGTGAGTTATGGACAACATATAAATATAATTTATTTAGGGTTTGGTTATGGAACTTTGAACCCTGTATATAGGGCTGGCCTGCGTATTGCGTATACGAATAGGGTATCAGGTTCCTAACTGGATTGCCCTAAAACATAAGGAATGAAGCCTTTAGCTTTATTTGATATAATTTTTCTGCTTATTGAATAGAAAGAGATCGTTTGGCAACTAATACAAAGGAAAAGCCAGTGGTTGAGTAACAGGACTAGCTTCGGAATACGGTAAGTGTTTATATCCATTTCTTTGGAGGCACTTGGCCTCGTGGATTTTCTACCACGTGTTCCTTACGTGTATAGCTGCCGATAGGCGTACTCATTACGCCTTAGCTTTGGATTTACATTCTATATTGTATATTATGTCCTGTTATTGATATTGTATTGGGAATCTGAGTATTGTACTTTGGCTTGGAGTTGGCATCTGCTTCCCGGCTATCGATGAGAGTCCTGTGCCGGTGAAGGGTTATTATTGCATCACATTGTATTCATATGCATTACATTGCATATCATACTGAGTGCAGGAGTATTCCGCCTCAGCTTTACATTTTATCGGGTGCAGGAGTATTCCACCCCAGGAGAGTGCAGGAGTATTCCGCTTCTGGTTTATATTATATCGGGTGCAGGAGTATTCCGCCCCAGGAGCAGGAGTATTCCGCTCCAGTTGGTTAGCAGATTGGATTCCCCTCGAATGCAGGAGTATTCCGCTTCGGGCTGGGATTATGGGCACATGTGACCCTTTGCATCTCATGTCATTTCATCTCATTTTATTTTATTTCATTTCATCCCATTCCATTTCATTTCATACTTTTGAGTAGATTTTTTTGTACATGAATACTGTTCTGCTTATATGTGCATTGCTTATTTGTTGATTGTTGTCTGCTTCCGTTTCCCTGACTAGCGTATCTATTTTTCGAGGTTGCTAGTTTGTTCACACTTATTGAGTCCTCATGACTCACCCCCTATTTGTCCTTGTGTTTTCTTTTCGTTCGGCAGATTCTGCTCCAGGACCCAGCCAGTCGCGCCGTGATTGAGGAGTAGTACGTTCTCAGCTGTCTACGGTGAGTCATCCTGTTTATTGCGGCCACCAACTTCAGATATTACAGTTTTTCTTACTTTTGCTCCCTTCGGGAGATGTGTATATCTTTTGGCCTTCTTAGATGTCTGATCTGGAAACCTTTAAACTTGTGTATTCTGGGTAGTTAGTTGTTTTGTCCAGACAGTTTGTATATATGTCTATCCTTGAGAGTTATTTTATGTTGTTAAGGTCATGTTTAATTTTATTTTCAAGGTAATTGTGTGCCGTTTTTATCAATTTTTTCTTTAGGGTTCGCTCGACAGATCTAAGAAAATTGGTCGGGTGCCCGCACGGCCTAGCCGAAAATGCGGGTCGTGTCAGAAACTTCCCCAATTGGAGGAAAATGGGACTTCTTAACTAACCACAACTCGGTATTACCTTCTAGGCTTCTAGTAAGGTGCCAACAACAGTGTTTGAATAGGAAGGTAAAGAAAAAAAATTGTTAGGTGAAGGAAGACTAGATGGTACTAGCCAACATTACTTGGTCATTTGATCTTAATAATAAATTATTCTATGAGACAGATAAGTAATAGTAATATCTTGGGATAGGACAAGTTGTCATAACGGGTAAAGTGAAAATGTCTAAATCGTACTCCCTCCATACTAATTTATATGACACCATTTGATCGGGTATGAAATTTTTAAAAAAAAAAAATTGTTATGTTTATCAAATTGTCCTTATTTTAGAGTCTATTTTTGTTAAATTTTCTTTACAATAAGTACAATCTTGAAAAGTAAATGGGACCTAATAGAATAAAGGATTTTTTACATAAAAGTACAAGTTTTAGAGCTTAATTACCAAACATAGCAACATTTTAGTAAAATTACCCTATATAGAGGAAAACACAAGATAATTACAAATATAGCAAAAATATAGCAATATTTTCCCATAACATATCAAACCCTTACATTCTTCCTTCTATTTCCCTCACTATCACTTTTGCTCCTCCTATTTTCCCCTATTTTACTTTTCCTCCCACCATTTCGCCCCCAATTTCACTTTTACTCCTCTCATTTTCCCCAATTTCACTTTTGCTCATCCATCCTCAATGTATCTCGTTGAATCTCACTATTTCTGCACCGTTTCTGCACCGTATCAACTGTTTCTGCACCGTTTCTGCATCGTATCAACTGTTTCTGCACCGTATCAACTGTTTCTGCAGCACTGTATCTAACTGTTTCTGTACCGTTTCGGTTCATTTCAGCATTGTATCTAACTGTTTAAACTGTATCAACTCCCATTTTAGATTGTATCAGACTATTTTAAACTGTATCAACTCCCGTTTCAGACCGTATCATAGTGTTTCAATGTTGTTTCAGACTGTATCACACTGTTTTAAACTGTATCAAGTCTCGTTTCAGACTGTATCAACTCCGTATTAGACTGTATCAGACTGTTTTAAACTGTATCAAGTCCCGTTTCAGACTGTATCATATTGTTTTAAACTGTATCAACTCCCGTTTTAGACCGTATCAGACTGTTTCAACAGTTATTTCAGATTGTTTCAATGTCGTTTCAGACCGTATCATACTGTTTCAACATCGTTTCAGACTGTATCAAACTGTTGCAACAACTGTTTCAACGTTTCAACGATGTTTCAAACCGTATCATATTGTTTCAACGCCATTTCAAACTGTATCAGACCATTCCAATAAGCTGTGTAATCAGTCGTGAGTAATAGAAAACAAGAGTTCAAATTTATTAAACCGGTATAACAAATCTGTAGAAACAGAAACAGAAACAGAAATGAAACAAATATGAAGAAACATGAATAGAAACGGAACAACAACGAAATTTGAACAATTCTGAAAAAACAGAAACAGAACAAAAATAAAACAAATCTAAAGAAACAGAAGCAGTTGAAATTTCTTTCGATGTCGCTAATTTGGTAAACCAACAGTCTGCTGCACCAGCTACACATCCATGGCAATGTTCATACTACACCACCACTAATTCATAACTCCATAGCTACCAAACCACCGCAGACCGGAGGTTGAGTATTTTAGTGAAATACCTTGAACTGTGTTCCTCCTCCGCCATCGAATGTGGCATCTCCGCAACACCAACGTCGGGATACGTAGAGGATGTTGAAACAGAGAGGAGATGTTCTGATGTCGGAGTGAAACAGGTGATCGAACGAAGGCAATGCTAGCGGCGACGTTGCCGTCGCGACGCCGTTATAGATCTGATAAGGAAATGGCGGCGATTAAGAAATGACGGCGATGATCTACTCGCCGGATCTGGGGGTTATCGCGCTGGGATTTGTAGGGGTGGGGGGTTGGGTGGATGGGCGGCGACGCCAGTGGATTTTGGGGTATAGGTGGTAGGGGAGGTGGAAGGATTTTGGGAGTAGGAGTTGAAATTAGGGTTTGTTTGGAAAATTGTTATTTATCTTGTTTATTGTAAAATGTGCTAAAATAAATATTGCTATGCCTTGTAATTTGAAAAATATTGCTATTTTTTTGTAATTAAGGTTGAAAATTTGTATATTTGTGTAAAAATCCCTAGAATAAATTAGACATAGTGTCATAAAGAATTACCAAATAAAAAAAAGTGACATTTATTTTGGACGGGCTAAAAAAAATGATGCCATATAAATTAAGACGGAGGAAGTAATTGATTACGCAGACAATGTGAATTTGTAGAAAACGACATTCTTCATAGGTATCTTCTACTAAAATTCTTCACACAAAAGAAGAAAAGAGTTTAAGCCTGTCGTAAAGAAGCAGAGCAAAAGACATGTCTTTTTTTTTTTTTTTTTTTTTTGGGGGTTAGACGGACAAAAAGAAGCTATGTTTCCTCTTATAATTTCTCAACTGATACAATTGTTAGGGTCTTTTCCTAACAGTTCTTTCTCTTTCCTATTTTTTATTTATTAATATAGTAGAATGGTATCTATATATGACTCTTATATATATATATATATATATATATATATATATATGGATCGGGGTTAAGCTACATAATTAGTGACCCAATAATCTAATTTCCAACCGTCTTATTGTGTTCGTAAACTTTAAAACGAGTTAATATAACATCAATAAAACGGCATTTAATGTAATCTATATCTATCTATCTATCTATCTATCTATCTATATTTTTTATGTATATATACTAATTGAGAACTATAGCCAAGTGATGTGGTATGTCTCTATGACCACTATTCACTTTAAAATGTAAAGAAATCTTCACATTTGTTTTCCACCCATCTCCCTTCCGGTTCTTCCTTTCATTTATTTAGACGATGACTTGGCAAGTCATGATTCAATAAGTTTATATCATGAGTTAAAGCTCTTAGTAAATGATTGGACAGTTTTTTCTTACGTTACAAAACCAAAAGATTATCAGGAAAAAAAAACGTTACATGCAACAAGGGACCCTATTAATACCTCTATCACAACTTGCATGTATATATTTAAAAAAACAAAAGCCTATCATGGAAATAACAAAAAGAAATATGGCAGAACACACTCTCTGATTTGCTCAAGAAACAAGGAGGTGTTCCCTGAATTAGTTTGTTGCCAGATCGTATGCTCATGAAATTCTACATGTACGTGTTTGGTTATCGTCACTTAATTGGGGTTGTAGATTGTGATATCAAGGGCAATATGCAAAAATGTTCAAGATAGATGATTTGGGATGTGGGTAATTGTTGCAACTTTACACTCCTTGAATTTATTATGTCTTTTCGTAATATAGCAACGCAGCAAAAGCATGATACCTAACATATAATGGTAGTGTTCTTGAGAAGAAGACAACTGCGAATGTGTCTTAGCTAAGACTATTCTGATTAAATTTGTTTATTGTTTAATTTTTTTATATCATAGGCATCTTTTTCCTTACATATTTTCTTTTTGTATGTATGTCTTGCCTTAAATTTTCGGGTACTTTCTATGTATTTGAAGTTTTGGATTAAAGATGAATTTCATAATATAGATGTTTGTGATAATTCTTTCACTAAATAGGAAGTTTTATTTACACAATTCTTTTACTACTGTAGGAGAACAGAGAAAAGAATTTCAGAATACATAGAGCAAATAAGTCCCCTCCCTTGCCCACCTTCTCTATGCAAGACAGTGGTTAACAGGTCTTGCTTTTCCTCAAAACAACCTACATGCACTCAATTTTTTGATGCAGAAACTATATGCAATATTATTGAGGCATGTCTAAACATAGAATCTGAGTAACAATCAAACATTCAAGTGGTCATATATAAGTTTAATTTAGGTAATCTGATAAAATGTTTTGGCCATCTATATTCGGCCTATGATAATATTCAAGTGGTCATATATAGCTTCATAATAATTCATATTTTTTGTCCAGATTTATTACTTCTATAACAACATATGTTCTAATGAACCAAGCTCAACTTGACGTATGAATATTGTAAGTCAAATTTATGTTTGTGTAGGTGTATTTTTTCTCATAGAAAAGAGATATTATGTTTAGGAATTCATCTTTTTTGGCCTTTTTTCAAACCTTTCGTCTACTGTCATTCAGTATTGGTTGTTTATTCCTTCCTATTTAAGATGTTTCCAAAATAACTCTTAAATTCAAAATGAGATAGTAAGAATGACACTGAAAATAAAAAGAGACCGTTAGGGAAGAGAGATAAGAACGGAAGGAATAAAAATACGATGCCTAACAAAGAAAATAGCAGTTTCCTATAATCCCTTCAACTCCCTTCTTCTACGCAAATCTTTATTTTGTAATAATTACTATGCTCATTATTACTATCTATAATAATAATAATAATTTATCTCTTTAAACTTTTGAGTTCCGTTTGTTCCTTCTAAAACATGTGTTATATATATGACTCTTCCCATGAAGATGGTCATCTCGTGAAGCTTATAAATACAATTATTGGCTTTTTTGTTGAGTGTTACCATTACTATTTCTTCAGTATTTTTAAATTAAAATATCCAAGAAGTTTCTTTGAATATAGAAAAACACCATGACAGTAACACAACTACTTCATAATAAACATTCTTTGAATTTAATTAATTTCGAATATGGTTGCAGATTGGGTTTCCTTATACAAAAAAGGTTTGTTTAAAATAGAGTTTTAACTTATAATATAATTGAGCTCATTAAATAATGACATTTGGATTTCTAACATAAACTAAAATGAAAAGAATGAGCAAAAAAGTGCGAATAATGGAGAAAAACTATAGTTAAGATTTCATGGCATATAAGAAGTGTAAATACATCTTCTCCATGACTACGGAATACGGTTGACAAACTCACAGACTACTGAATACAAACCAACAAAAATTTTTAGAAGTAATAAATAAAAATGAATACACGACAATATAAATTACAAATTTGCTATAGCAGTTCCCTAGTGATTATATATATTAGACAAAAACTATGATCATATATAAATACTGAGATTTGAGACAACAATCAATACTTTGGACACGGCTCAGCCAATCAACCGAAGCTATATAGGTTGAGATCCCATCCATTACCTAGAGCTTCTTCTTTATTAATTTTAAAACTAAGTTTCCATTCGATGCAGTAAGTAATTTTAATAGTTGAATTCAATATTTTTAACATGGAACATATATACATAATAAAACTCCTGGAAAAGATTTTGGCATTTACATATACGCTAGGTACTTCGCATGTTGATAAAAATGACGACTTGAATAAACCAAACTACAAAAATTAGTGCTATGTAAATTGATTTGAGTCAATTGTACGTAGGTCAAAGAAATCTTTTCTATGTTACTACTCCGTATCAGATATCCTATATATCCCAATGGAATACCACCAAACGTAATGATCAAACCTAGCCACTAAGTACGAAAAATATAATAATTAATAGTCAATTACGTAGAAACTTCCGACGGGAAATACAGGGTCTGTCTAGTTTTTTATTCTGTCTCTTTATCATGAGAGACATTTTATAATGTCATCTTCTTGGAGCTTCTGCTTGACCCTGTAATTTTCAAATACGAGGTCTTGCTTTTGGTAGGCAAGTAACTAGTCAAATTCTGACTCTTTCTTTTATTCTTTTCCTTTCAAAGTTAATTTATCAAAATAATACAACTCATCAGATTATTCAGATTCAGATCCAATCCAATTTCTTATTTCCAAGCTCATATTAATTAGTACTACTATCTACTAATAAATGATTAAACAAAAAGCGTAAACTATTCCTCAATTGTGGTTCATTATTAGTAGTAACGTATTCAATTATCAACAGTATCTCCTCTTCAATATTTGCGTAACCGCGCGCATCCTTGTTGCATTCAAAAGGATTATATATCATAGAGAAGTTAATAATAAGAAAAAGGCAGAAGCTCAAAAGAACACTTGTACTTGTCCGGTTTAATCATAATCACGCTTATACTTTGGAAAGTGTCAAACTGCCCCTTCTACTCATTTCAAACATAACTTTTAAACCCTCCTGTCTAAACGTGGTGCACAAACGCGGCCAGGTGGCTTCCACGTCAAATAATTATGCCACATCATATGCCACCTAATTTTTTTACCCAAAAAATAAAAGGAAAATTAAATAGACAGTAAAAACAAGAAGAAAAGAACGCACACCTCATTCTTACCCCCTCTTACCTGTTGATTACCCAAACTTACCCATCAATTAAGTTCGCCGAAATGGTCCTCAAATCAGATCAAGAACAGTTAAAGGATTAGTTCTTTAGAATTTGAAGATTTCACCAAATTTGAGGCAAGGGTTTTAGCCCTTTTTTTTGGATTTGTTTGCCGATTTTTAAATTGTGATTAGTTATAATAATTAGGGTTTTCAGAGAATTAATGACACATAGTCATATTATGTTTATAAATTAGGGTTCTTGATTGATTATTGTTTATTAATAGAGTCTAGGGTTTTAAATCGATGAAAACGAATCTTGGAATATTTAGGATGAATCAATTAGGACTTTATGTAGGACCCTTTTAAATTGTTTATTCCTTGTATAAAATTATGACTTTAAACAACCTTTAATTGATTCTTCAGTCGTTAATAGGCTATATGACTTTAAACATCCTTTAGTGACTTTATGTCCGCTATTATTTTACAATAGCACAATGGTGGATGCTCCATGTCTTCCACCATTAAATCTGAATTTTGGTAAAAAAATAGAATAAGAAATAAGGCTAAGGAATAAAGAAGAAGGCTGAAAGAAACTAAGGAAAAAGAAGTAAAAGACAAAGCAAAAAATGAAGGTAAATGATTTGATAGTGAAAGGGCCTTAAAAAGACCAAAAATAGCTGTTAGTACTGCATTTAGACTGTTCCACGCACTAAAAAGTCGTGTGGCGCACGCTCATTTGCCACATAAGCAACATACAAGACATATCAGCGCGGGAGGGTTTAAAAGTTATGTTTGGAACGAGTAGGAGGGGCAGTTTGACATTTTCCAAAGTATAAGCGTGATTATGGTTAAACCGGACAAATACGAGTGTCCATTTGAGCCTTCTGCCTAAGAAAAAAGGAAAACTGATTTTTGGAACCTTAGCTTATATAAGGAAAATCTCTCTCCTATTTATGTCGGCAGCCTCTCCCCATAATAAAAAGAACGTAAAGGGGAAAAAAATAGTACTATAGGTACTTATAGATTAAAATATTGATGTCAAGGTTATGTATAGAAAACGCGTCAAGTATGACGCTTTGAACAATATGCTAGCTAGCACTCAATAGTTTGATGTGAAAAGTACTAGGTCTATGGCTAATTAAGGTTGGTAAAGGTCAATGTCAATACAAAAAAATAGAACGTACACGTACGCATATAAGTTTTTTTTTCACTAAACTCTTATATAAGAGGCCTAAGAAATTCACAAGTCAAAAAGCTCAATTGAGTTTGAAATAATTATGGAAGGGAACAAACTCAATTATGCTCTCTGCATATTCTTCCTCATGGCTTTAGCCATATGCAGTGGAGAAACTGCAAAGGCATTAACTCCAGCTCAATGTAAAGCAGAGAGAAGAGTTCTGGTGAATGCATGTAAAACAGTGCTGACAAGACGACCGCCGAGCCCCTTTTGCTGCGAGAGGCTGAGGTTGACTCATATTCACTGTGTCTGCTCTGTCATTACACCTAAGTTGGCTGCTCTAATTGATGTTAGCTATGCCATCAAAGTCGTACGAAGTTGTGGAAGACAAGTCCCTCGACATTTCAAGTGTGGAAGTAAGTTATTTACTCTCTCTGTTACATTTTGCTCTTAATTTGTGTGATCAGTATGTTTTATTAAAATGAAGTTTAAGAACAAAAAAAAAAAAAAAAAAAAAGGAATCTGAAACATATGGGCTTAAGCCACACTCCTTCAGTTCCACAATGAATGTCCTAGTTTGACTTAGATCGGAATTTAAGAAATGAGAGAAATTTTTTGAAATTTATGGTCTAAAATAAGTCATAGATAAATGTGTGGCTATAAATCATCTTATTAAGGACGAAGTGGTAAGTATAAAAGTAAATTGTTTCCAAATATATAATTGTGTTATTCTTTTTTAAATCCATTGTGGAACGGATGGACTATAATTTTTGGAAGTTTACGAAAATACCCATCAAAATCAAAATATTTACCCACTTCTACCCATAAATTTCATATTTCACCAGAAAATTATACTGTGTAGATAAGTTAAAGTTAACTATTTATGGCTAAATATTATGCTTTGAACACCTTTGATACAATTTATAGTTTTAGCCTAGTGGTGTAGGATTGTTTAAAATATACTAAACGGAGTGGTGTGGGGTTGTTTAAAATATATTAAACGGCCCAAAATCAAGTACCAACTTATACATTTTTAAAAAGATTTTTTTTTTTAAAAGTTGAACGCCCTTAAAAAAATACCTTGCTACTTAGATGCAGGATTCAAACCAGGAAATCCTACCAAACAGCTTCGCCTTAATTTCTTCTACCTCTTTTGTCTATTTGCCCTCCGTAGAGATGTGAATAATTACAATAGTTAAACTACAACGGGGAACATATAGGAAGTGACTGAAAATATGGAAATACCATTGCATGTTAGGACCCTTGTTCCCTTATTTTTTAAATTTTAAACTCAGAAAAATGGTCTTGCAATTTTGTTAAAAACGAGAATAAAATGCTATCATATTTAAAATTTTGTTATTCATAAGCAATATATATATATATTACATTTAATCTAAACTTCTTCAAAATTACATTACACCCATATAGAAGTGCGGCTCTTCTCCGAATCGGGCATGAACATGGAATGTTTTGTGCACCGAAATTTTTTTTCTTAAAAATTACATATACTTGTCGTATCATGAAAAGGGATTATAAGGAGTAAATCTATTCCATAAAGTTAGTAAAAATATCGTTCTTATTTATTTATTCCTTTTTGTAGGTATCACTACACCATAAGGTTGTCAAGTTATTGCTTCTACAGCAGCCACTCACGGAGATTGACACAGTATTTTAATAGCAACAACCTCTTCACTCTCTCTCTCTCTCTCTCTATCTCTCTGTATAGAGGTTGTCGTTGTTTTCATAGGTAAAAGTATGCATTCCATGTTTACCTTTGATGTTTGAAGTGAATGGATTTAGAAAGTCGAGAGTATTTTCTTTTATGCCTTTAATCATGCTACATTGCTACTTTGCTTTTCCTTGGTACTTTATTTTAAAGTATTTTCTGATCAAAGTGTGATATCTTTTTTTTAATTGGAGGAAGACTGAAGATGAATGAGTATATCAGTTGGAGCAGTAAAACCAATAGACTTCAGAAAAAGAATGAAATTGTCAAATAGCTGGACTAGTGTAGAAATTTGGAAGAAGTTAAAGTTGTTAAAAATATCTTTATATATAATTGATGAGTATAAAGTTTCACACCATAAAATCAAATTTTGAGCTATTAAGAACTTCAATAGTTGAATATTTGATGACTTATATATTACAAGGTGAATAGATAACTAATGATATGCCGCTAATTACTTTAGCGATCGAAACAATGATAGATGTATAACAAGTAAAGGGTGTTAATCAACACAATGAAAAAATGAGAGACGCCTATTCTTGTTGATGCAAATCTGAAAACTTAGATCACTTTAAAAGCAGAGTAGGTTTTGGGAGGTTTAAAAAAACAACTGTGTAGGACAATAAAGAACAGCAGTTTAATTAAAGATAATAACAACTCAATATAAAAACAACAAAAATTTAGGATGAGAGCATCCACACCCTAAGATGATAACAATAAAAAAATAAACAACTTAGGATAATAGCCGACATCCAATACAAAAAATAGACATGTAAGAATTTCAATATTGTTGGTATAGAACATAAGATGTTATCCTTTATGTGATGGAACTCCACAAAACATGATAAATGTTGCATATGATTCAAAGTTCTGTTTACAAATCAATAAAATTATGATAAGCACTGAACTTTGCTACACTATTTTCATGCAAAAATTTGATATACTTCACATGTTATATCGCTACACTTTCATACCCAAAAGAATTACTACCTCTTCTTTTTCTACTGTTACAACATGTCGACATAAGGAGTGATCTAATAATGAAAGGGTTTGTCTCACAAATTCAAATAAGGGACAGAAGGAGGGATGATTTTATTTTCTTACCAAAAATCCAGCACAAATCCAAATAAAGTAATCCAAAAATCAGATTAATATATTTTCTCTTTTAAATGTTCATTAATTCCATTAATTAACCTTCTTTTCATTCTTAAAGTCACTACAAATAAATTGGTAACCATTTGCTTCCTATATGTTGCATGCTTTGAAAGACTAAGTGAGCGCTTTTAACATCGGGTTAAGTGCAATTTTCCTTTTTACGAAAAATGCTCAAGAAATCTAGAAACTAAATTGTATTTTATCTTTTAGAAATTCATTGATTCTAATTAAGAACCTTCTTTTCATTCTTGTTGGTAGGGTTTTAATTAGTCACTAGTAGGTGTTTGGATTTAAAAAAATAATAATTGAAGAAGAGTTCTTGAAGTTGAGTAAAAAAAATTTATTTTAAGAGAAAATTGTAAATAGACATGCATTCTACTTGAGAAATTATAAAAAGTTAAGCATTATGAGTAGAGATTTTTCTTTTCTTTTTTGTAAAATTAAAAATTTTATTTTATATCCCATTTTGAAGTAATTTTAAAAAAACCACATCTTATGACCAAACAAGTTTTTAAATAATAATGAAAAAAGAAGTGAAAAATATGTATGGCCAAATGGGCACCTTCTTTGCGATCTTAATTCCTTAAATTATGTGAGTTCTTTTTCGAAGACGGTCTTGCTTACGTTATTTTCATGAAAAGTCCTACTAATTTTTATTTAGAAAACAAATTAATTCAGAGTAACTTTATTAGCTTGATATAAAAGAGACAAGAATACTCTTTGTATAGGTAAATAAAATAGAGAACTAATTTACACCAAAAATGATCACATCTCGAGTTCTTTCTCGTCTTTCTTTTAAGTGGGGCCTTTGCTGTTTGTTGTTGTTGGTATTGTTGTTGTTGATGATGATGCTGCTACTACTATTGTTATTATTGTTGTTGTTACTTTGTTGTTGTTGTTGTCCTTGGTAAAGTAACAACATCAACACCATTAACACTAACAACTAATACTAGCAACTATAACAACAACAATAACAATAACAACAACAACAACATCAACAACAACAGCAACAGCAGCAACACCAACAAAAATAACAAGAATAATAAATCACTCTAAGTTCTACATTACCTTCCTTACTTGGACTGTCCAAAACATGAATATGGAACTAAAATAATGAATTTCATTGTTGATATCATAGAAATAAAAGATGTCATCCTTTTTCTGATGAAAATCTACGACATATAATATGCCCACAATATTGTGTATGGATTTGAGATGTTCTGTTTACTAGTCATAATGAGCAATGAACCTTTGCTACATCCTTTTCACACCTATATTTACATACTTCTCATATATGTCGCTAGATTTCCATCCAAAAAAGAATGACCTCTTCTATTTCTTTGGTTACAACAAGGGAAGATTAGTGGTAAATGAAAAACTTTGCCTCGTGAATTTATATAAAGATCACAAGAAGGAGTGAATTTATTTTCTTACAAAAATACTAAAGACAAATCTAATTGACGTAATCCAGAATATCAAGTTGTACTTTCTCTTTTAGAAAGTAATTCATGCTAATAATTAATATTCTTTTTTGTTCTTGCTAAGTCATTTGGTGATCATTGTTTAGATGATGTTGATATCGCTTACGCTCTTTTTGAAAAGAAAAAATATTAAAAATTTACCATGGTAGTGTCTTCTTTTAAAATATTTAAAGGCTTACCATTGTAGAATTTTATTTAAAAATGAGTTAAAAAGTTATTAATAAGGTAGACATATCAACCTTCTAAAAGTCGTCTTTACATAAATACATAAAATAAAAAATTAAGCTACTAAATTAATAAAAAGTTTATTGCGAAAGAAGGGGCTGGCTTTTAATTTTTTCTTACCGCAAGACCAGAAAATATTTTCTTTCTTTTTTACTTACAAAAATCACAAATCCAATTGAAGAAAATCTGTAGATAAAATTGTAGTTTCTATTTTAGAGATTCATTTATTCTAATAATTAACTGTTTATGCCTAAAATTGTACGTCTATGTTAAACAATTATTTATGCTTAGGTCACAAACAATACAGTAACTACAACGAAAAATATGTAAGTATAATGAAAGCTCATATAAACAAGACGAAATAATTAAGAGAAAGACGGAGTAATTCTTATTCCTTGAAAATAGCCGAATTCGGTGTTGAATCATCCGATGTACAATACAATATAAGGAGGGAATTTATAGTATTGTTATCCAGTCCTAAATAAGGTAAAATACAAAGACTAAAAAGACTATGGGCCTATAACTCAAGGCGGTGGTATATACTAAACACTAACTAGGAGACTGTGAATCCTAGGCAGCGGGATGTATACCCTGCATCCTACAGGCGTGCCGCCTAAACGGTCATTGGCTCCATGAGAGGGCGTGTATCCTCTACACCTGGTGACTTGTAAGATAAGTCTAGTCTTGCCAACTGAACTTATATCCCCGTAATAGCAGGTGATGTATTTTTATCCACACAGTCAGTCCCTCCACTTGCTGAGTGCCGACGCAGGCAGTCAGGAAGTGAAAGAAGCATGGTGCGATGGTACTGATGCCTTCCTTTTTGCGTGCGTCGCATTGAATGCAAATTCCTCCATACAGCAACGTGTCCTCCTACAATTGGAGGGGTCTTTCGCATATCTTCCCAAGGCTGCTACATGGTCTGTTCATATCCCGTAATTATTGGGATGCGTATCACTTGAACTACAGTAATCATAATTACGATCCCACGTGACCGTGATCATTCAACTTCTCGATCAAGCAACCCCCATAGACGTGTATATATACGTCGTAGCATACGGATTAACCCATCGATCTCTAATGAATTTCAAGAACTTCTCCAAGGATAATATCTTCTCAATCTTAATAATATTTTCACCATCGCTCAAGGATCAAACTTCCTCTCTGATAACTTTCGAGCCCAAGGCTATCTCCCTTCCATCATTAATTTCGAAGGCAATGACCATATGCAGGGCCAGACTTCTAAACAAGAGGGCGAGAATAGAAATCTCTCCATAGAATATTACTCTTCTGCAGTCGTGAGGAATGTCCTGTTTGGTGCTATCCTCATCGCGAAACATAATCGTCACATTTTGGGCACGATCCTTACATGGTGCTTCCGTACTGTCGTGTCATCCTTTGAGCAGTGTTGGCTCTCGCTTTTGGTGAAGGTTTCCTCTATTGGTGAGCAGGTCCTTGAGATAACCTTTGTTCAACAAATCCATAACTTCCAAAATTAATGCTCTGCATCCAGTTGTGTCATGCACGTGGTCCCTATAAAAATTGCAATAAAGACTCTTATTTCTTCTGCCCGATTCGGCCCTCAAATTGATTGGCCAACGTATTTGGACGTCCTTCATATGATCTCTTACGAACTTTACGGTGTTGACTCTCAATCCCAACTCTTCGAACCGATCAAGAACCCACTCCACACTGAGTGACCCCTTTATTGATGGAGCTGAGGTCTTTCTATTATCTTCTCGCTTTGGAAAATCATCCCTGTAACCTCTCATATTCCGCTTCCCTTTGTCTTCTGCTTGAGGCTCCTCCACGTATCCTCATTTTTGTCCTTGGCGGATGACGTCTTGGACGGCTGGTTGAATTTCCTCAAGGGCGGATGATTCTCCGGGCTCAAGGCGAAGCTTCTCGGTGTACCTTTGGTGCAACGCGCTCCATGTGGTCACCGGGTGCTGGGTTAAACTCCACTGCAACTCCATGGTGGCCAACGTTCCCTTTGAGTTCAGACTCTTGTCCAAGGCTACCACAACGATGTTGTCAGGAACTGGAGGAAGCTCCATGCTTTCTTTTTGAAATCTATCAAGATAGTCTTTTAGCAGCTCGATGTCCCGTTAACGTATCTCGAAGATATCTTCCATGCGCTTCTCCCGCTTGCGGGCACCAGAATGCGCTTTATTGAACAAGTCTTGCATCTGAGTGAATGATTCGATAGATCCCATCGGTAGGTTGAGTGTACCAGGCGAGGGCCCCATTAGTCATGGTCGATCCAAACCTTTTCACTAGAGCAGACTGAATTTATTCCTCAGTAATCTCGTTACTTTTCACGGACATGTAATACACAACAATATGCTCGTCCGGGTCAGTCTTTCCATCATACTTCAAGTTATCCGACAAGCGGAAGTGCTTTGGTATGCGGACCCGTGCGGCACTTGCCTTGTATGCATGTTTATAAAACTTCTGCTCATCTACCGTGGTAACTTGGGGTGGAGCACCCGACACATTACCAATTCGGTCATAGATGGCCTTCATCTCTTTTATAAGGTCCTGAATAGTAGGAGCTCCTTTGAGTTATTGGTTGTTGATTGTTGACGAGCTTCCAGGGGCGTTATCTATTTTGAGCCTCTGGATAGGAACGGATGCTGGTGAATTATTCGTGGGCGCTGGTCCTCGCGGGGATGTTGGCCTCTAAGACGATCCAGCAAATATTTCTCCTAGCTTTCGAGATACCCATTCGATCACGCTGTTCGAGTTCTGTTCTGCATGTTCTGACATGGTTTTGAGGAGATTAACAATGAAAGTTCTGAACTCGGGATTACCTTACAGCGATCGGTCTCCTTTCCTATTATTGGCAACAGGGATCAGTTCCTTAGAAGTGTCTTTCGGCTGCTCGATGGGATCTTTAGACTATTCAGACTGAATTCTAGCAAACAATTTATATAAACTATTCAGGGATCTTTTCCAATGTGATGAGTTTATTAACTAAAGAACAGTAATTAAATGGTAGAAGTGAATTCAAACAATGGAGCAAGACTTGGTTGTTATCAGTAATAAGGAGACGGTCCAGGGTCAGAGTTACGAACAATCCAGTTGAGTTTTCCAATTGATTCCACTTTTTAAACCCCGGGTTACTAACTAACAGATTAAATGTACCCGTGAAAACCTTTCAGTTCTTCACGGTCTATGCAGGCTACTCCAATCCCTATATGTCTATGGGTTGAATCACGTGCACGCATTAACGAATTCTGTAATGAGTTAAACTAGGCGAGCAAGTATATGTCTATCCTACTCACAAATTGGTTCCCCGATGCCCGGGTTCACAAACTAGTCCTATTCTTTCTTATTACGTAATTAAATTCCCTCTTTCGAGTTCAATCTAAAAACCATAGATAATGCGTAATAATCGGGCCCTGACAATTACACAAGTGAAATCAAGAAAGAATAAGCAACCCGTTATGGGATTCAATCAATGGGAATCAATCTTCAAACAATCAACCTTCATGAAATACTCTAACCCTAGAACGATAGATTTAGCTACGCATACTCATAATAACAACACAAGGAATTGATGTAAAATAATGATGAAATAAATTAATGGAAGGAAGAAAAACCCTTGTTCTTGATGTTATGAGCTCTCCAATTTACTCCAAGGTCTGAACTCCCACCAAAAACTAAGTAAAAGAGTATTTATAGGGTTTACAAACACCTAGTAATAAGTTACACCTAATCCTAGATGAAATAGGAAGTAAAAACCGCTCCAGGGGCGCTATAACGGGCGCCCCGCGCCTCGTAACGCGCTACAACAATCAGAACCCGTCGAACTTGGCACGCTTTTGGTCCGCGGTGCATGGAGAACCGCGCCTGGGGGTGGCGCGCGCTGGAGGGCGCGGCGCATGGCCCACAGCGCCCAGCCATTTTTCTGTTCCGTTCCTCCTTTTCTCGTTTCGTGTTGTGCCTTCGTGTGCTCGATCCAATCCTCAGTCAAAATCCAATCTTTTCTCGCTCAATCATGCTCTTAAAAGCTCCAATTGCACTGCACAACAACCTACATACACACGACATTAAATCAGTGCAAAATCACATTCATAAACCATAAAACGAGCGAATAAGGTACTAAAACGTGAGGAAATATTAAGGAAATATAGGCATAAAATGCCAAACATCACCACCCCACACTTGAACCTTTGCTCGCCCTCGAGCAATCACAAATAACTTCCAACCTAGGTAAAACAGGTCTGCCCATGACTATGGTTGATACCGACCATTGAACCAATGCACACATGACTACTATGGATCCACAACATGCCAACAATTTACCAAAACCAAAAATATGAGAACAACCACCCCAAAATAACTCAAATGCACAAACTCAACTTATTGCAACCATGCTCCCACAAAATCACACCTATCTACTCAACCAAGAAGCCACCAACTTCACCTATTTCATGCAAATCACGTGCCCTCACCAATATGAAAGAGAGTGCCCCCCTAAAGATCACACACAACAAAAATTATCATGAATAGAACGGGGGCAACAACAAATGAATTCACTCACTCTCATGAAAGGCTCACATGTCACACACAACGTACCATAGGCTTGCCCGTAGTGTAGGACTCCACTAATATAGGCTCACTCCAATCGGGATTAACTAGGACTTTAGAAAGGTCGTAATGTAGGCTAAGGGGCGGGTAGGATACATATGGTAATAGTGACTACTTCCCTAAGCACTTTAATATATCACAATTTAAATTAATCATCAATCTCATCAAGCCACCCAAATCAACAACTTCTACACATACACCTTCTCAACAAGTAGCAATTTTTTCTTTTAAGCACACACTAGAAAGGAATGGATATCTTTTTCTCTTTATTTCTTTTTCCACAATTTTTTTCTTTCAACTTTGCTCTTTTTTTTTTCTTTTCTTATTTCAATTTCATCCAACCTTGCCAATGCCTTTCACTACTTCACAAATTTTCAATTATTCCCCTTCATTAGCTCCACTCAAAAACCTCCCAATTCCAACCACAACTCCAATCAACTACACAATATCAACTAAAGTGCTTAAGGAGTAAAGGGCCAAAAGAGACAATTTAGAACAAATGGGTAGGCTCGGGGTGTGGGTGCCAACAAAAAGGGTCAAAGAAATCACAACAACAATTTTTTTTTCAAGGTATATATGTAAGGGTAGGCAAATCAAAAGAAGGCCTTGTATCATTTCCCAACTAGAGCAAACCTAGGATTTCACTTTGCACACACACGGGGCAAGTTCTAGACATTAATATGCAACATGGAGTAAACAAGAACATGCCTCACAACACACATTGCACACGATCCACACAAAATGGCTCCATCAACAACTCCCAATCAAGCATTTGGAGTGCAACTTGTGAAAATTTAAGCACTCATGCACAAAGGTTCACAACAAAGTCAAGCAAGTGGACTCAAGCCTCTCAAGGGGGTCGTTCCATGTTTTTTTTTAGGCATGCCTCACAATTAAAACCCAAGGACACCATAAATAGCACATGCAATCAATTCAAGTCCACCGGTATCAAACAAATCAAAGGCACCTAGCATTCCACCTATTCCTTCGTCTAGGGTCACCTATAACTAACTACTCTAATCCTAAAAAATAAAAACTACCCGGTTCAAAGGTCTCCCCGTGGAAAAGAACCGAGGCCATAAGAAAAACCACGGGGCGGATGACATGTACCACTAAAAAAAACTAAAAGGAAAATCTTTTTGGAATTTTTCATTGGTTTTCTAATTTTTTTTTTTCATATATTAAAGCAAGAAACAAATAAAAATAAAGTCAAGTGACAAAAGAAAAATCCTACGGTACATGCATCCCTAACCTCAAAAATAGATAAAGGTAGTTCCCCCACCCCACACTTAAACTAAGCACTGTCCTCAGTGCTAAAAATAAGCAAGCGCAAGGTAAAGAAAACTTCCCTGAAGATTCTAGTCCTTGGTGCTAGCATCCTCCAAGCTTCCATATAGTATGAGGTACTCAGACTTCCCTCATCAGGTCATCAATATTGGGCAAGGGTGAGGACACCCCACACTTAGCCTCGACATTACATGAACCTGCAATCCAAAGAATCACCCAAAGTAATATACAACTATAAAAATACTAATAAAAATAAATAAAAGTAAAGCAAGCAAATTGGGTTGCCTCCCAAGACGCGCCTTAGTTAACGTCGTGGCACGACGAAGACAATTTCATCACTTTTGTCTCCACCTTGAACTAATGAATTGAATCCCCAACTTTGCCTCAAGTTTACAACTATGGTATTGGGGTGGTGGCAAAAATACAACAGGACCAAGTAAACAATGCCGCATTTTGCACTTCTTAGCCTTTAAATGAGGGATGTCGTTTTGTCTCCTTGGCATCACAAACTCTAAAATATAGGCACCTTGTTCCTCCTCCTTTTGTTTCTTCATAGGCTCGGGTGGCTCAATTTTCATGTCACCATCCAAACACAATGTTGAAAAATGATTGGAATGAGGTCCAATGCGCTTCAATTCTAAAGTTGCGTTACTTTTGACACCCTCACTTGCACAAACACTAGAGTCCTCACCTATGATGTTTTCTATTTCCTCACTTGACTCTAATGTGATTTTCTCAACCTTGGCATCATCAACTGCTATTGGGTCGAATGGTAGGAATTCCACTTTTTGCTCCTCAAATTGGCTTCTAAGCTCTTCTATCTCAAATCTACTATTCACGACAACTGATAATTGGGCATTAGACACCTCAACCATATCACTCAAATTCTCCTCCAAATCGTGAATAGTCAAGCCAAATTCGTCGATCTCTTGCCTGAGCACAACCCTCTCATCTATAAATTGCCTCGTCATATTTGCAAGTTCACTCCTGAAATCCCCATAAGCTTCTAAGAGTTTGGCTTGCTCCATTAGCCAAGTTTCGCTAACAACCTGCACTTTATCGCTCCTGTCAAACTCACAAACATCATTAGAATCATCACCAAAATTATTGGGGGAAGGAGCTGATGTTTGGCATTTTATGCCTATATTTCCTTAATATTTCCTCACGTTTTAATACTTTATTCGCTCGTTTTATAGTTTATGAATGTGGTTTTACACTAATTTGATGTCGTGCGTGTGTAGGTTGTTACGCAATGGATTTGGAGCTTTTAAGAGCATGATTGAGCAAGAAAAGATTGGATTTTGATTGAGGATTGGATCGAGCACACGAAGGCACAACACGAAACGAGAAAAGGAGGAACGGAACAGGAAAATGGGCTGGCGCCCTAGCCCATGCGCCGCGCCACTTATAGCGCGCAGTGGCTAGGCGCGATTCCTTGTGCGGCGCGTGCCAAACGCGGGGAGTTTTCGACGGGTTCTGTCCAAGGTCACGCGTTCCGGGGCGCGGGGCGCCCGTTATAGCGCCCCGTGTGCGGTTTTTACTTCCTATTTCGTCTAGGATTGGGTCTAACTTATTACTAGGTGTTTGTAAACCCTATAAATACTCTTTTACTTAGTTTTTGAGGGGAGTTCAGACTTTGGAGCAAATTTGAGAGCTCATAACATCAAGACAAGGGTTTTTCTTCCTTCCATTAATTTATTTCATCATTATTTCATTATTACATCAATTCCTTGTGTTGTTATTATGAGTATGCGTGGCTAAATCTATCGTTCTAGGGTTAGAGTATTACATGGAGGTTGATGTTTGAAGATTGATTCCCATTAATTGAATCCCACTACGGGTTACTTATTCTTTCTTGATTTCACTTGTGTAATTGTCAGGGCCCGATTATTACGCATTATCTATGGTTTTTAGATTGAACTCGAAAGAGAGAATTTAATTACGTAATAAGAAAGAATAGGACTAGTTTGTGAACCCGGGCATCGGGGAACCAATTTGTGAGTAGGATAGACATATACTTGCTCGCCTAGTTTAACTAATTACAGAATTCGTTAATGCGTGCACGTGATTCAACCCATAGACATATAGGGATTGGAGTAGCCTGCATAGACCGTGAAGAACTGAAAGGTTTTCACGGGTACATTTAATCTGTTAGTTAGTAACCCGGGATTTAAGAAGTGGAATCAATTGGAAAACTCAACTGGATTGTTCGTAACTCTGACCCTGGACCGTCTCCTTATTACTGATAACAACCAAGTTTTGCTCCATTGCTTGAATTCACTTTTACCATTTAATTACTGTTCTTTAGTTAACAAAATCCTCACTATTGGAAAAAGATCCCTGAATAGTTTAAATAAATTGTTTGCTAGAACTCAGTCTGCATAGTTCTCGTGGGAACGATACTCATCTTATCACTTTATTACTTGTCGACCACGTATACTTGCGTGTGCGTTTGGGAGCAACAAGTTTTTGGCGTCGTTGCCGGGGACTAAATTGATTGTTTTCTTTTTGAACAATTTATTATTTTCTATTCAGGTTTAATTTTTTTTTTTTTTAGTTTATTATTTTATTACTAGTTTACATGGCATCTTTTAATGAAAGTGGGTTGAATGATGGTTGCTCAAATTTTGTTGATTCTTATCTACTTTGTGGAGGACATCATTTTTGGGAAAATTGCCCGAGTCTTCCAACCCTGCGAGACTGGTTATGTGAATTTTCTACCACCTTTGATTGGAATTTTTGTAAATTGTGTGGTGGTCGGTGGAATGATTGTCCTAAGTGTCATGCTCCTTCCCCCAATAATTTTGGTGATGATTCTAATGATGTTTGTGAGTTTGACAGGAGCGATAAAGTGCAGGTTGTTAGCGAAACTTGGCTAATGGAGCAAGCCAAACTCTTAGAAGCTTATGGGGATTTCAGGAGTGAACTTGCAAATATGACGAGGCAATTTATAGAAGAGAGGGTTGTGCTCAGGCAAGAGATCGACGAATTTGGCTTGACTATTCACGATTTGGAGGAGAATTTGAGTGATATGGTTGAGGTGTCTAATGCCCAATTATTAGTTGTCGTGAATAGTAGATTTGAGATAGAAGAGCTTAGAAGCCAATTTGAGGAGCAAAAAGTGGAATTCCTACCATTCGACCCAATAGCAGTTGATGATGCCAAGGTTGAGAAAATCACATTAGAGTCAAGTGAGGAAATAGAAAACATCATAGGTGAGGACTCTAGTGTTTGTGCAAGTGAGGGTGTCAAAAGTAATGCAACTTTAGAATTGAAGCGCATTGGACCTCATTCCAATCATTTTTCAACATTGTGTTTGGATGGTGACATGAAAATTGAGCCACCCGAGCCTATGAAGAAACAAAAGGAGGAGGAACAAGGTGCCTATATTTTAGAGTTTGTGATGCCGAGGAGACAAAACGACATCCCTCATTTAAAGGCTAAGAAGTGCAAAATGCGGCATTGTTTACTTGGTCCTGTTGTATTTTTGCCACCACCCCAATACCATAGTTGTAAACTTGAGGCAAAGTTGGGGATTCAATTCATTAGTTCAAGGTGGAGACAAAAGTGATGAAGTTGTCTTCGTCGTGCCACGACGTTAACAAAGGCGCTTCTTGGGAGGCAACCCAATTTGCTTGCTTTACTTTTATTTATTTTTATTAGTATTTTTATAGTTGTATATTACTTTGGGTGATTCTTTGGATTGCAGGTTCATGTAATGTCGAGGCTAAGTGTGGGGTGTCCTCACCCTTGCCCAATATTGATGACCTGATGAGGGAAGTCTGAGTACCTCATACTATATGGAAGCTTGGAGGATGCTAGCACCAAGGACTAGAATCTTCAGGGAAGTTTTCTTTACCTTGCGCTTGCTTATTTTTAGCACTGAGGACAGTGCTTAGTTTAAGTGTGGGGTGGGGAACTACCCTTTATTTATTTTTGAGGTTAGGGATGCATGTACCGTAGGATTTTCTTTTATTACTTGACTTTATTTTTATTTGTTTCTTGCTTTAATATATGAAAAAAAAAATTAGAAAACCAATGAAAAATTCTAAAAAGATTTTCCTTTTAGTTTTATTAGTGGTACATGTCATCCACCCCGTGGTTTTTCTTATGGCCTCGGTTCTTTTCCACGGGGAGGCCTTTGAACCGGGTAGTATTTCTATTTTTAGGATTAGGATAGTTAGTTGTAGATGACCCTAGACGAAGGAAATAGGTGGAATGCTAGGTGCCTTTGATGTGTTTGATACCGGTGGACTTGAACTTGATTGCATGTGCTATTTGTGGTGTCCTTGGGTTTTAATTTGATGCATGCCTAAACAAAACATGGAACAACCCCCTTGAGATGCTTGAGTCCGCTTGCTTGACTTGATTGTGAACCTTTGTGCATGAGTGCTTAAATTTCCACAAGTTGCACTCCAAATGCTTGATTGGGAGTTGTTGATGGAGCCTTTTTGTGTGGATCATGTGCAATGTGTGTTGTGAGGCATGTTCTTTTTTACTCCATGTTGCATATTAATGTCTAGAACTTGCCCCGTGTGTGTGCAAAGCGAAATCCTAGGTTTGCTCTAGTTGGGAAATGATACAAGGCCTTCTTTTGATTTGCCTGCCCTTACATATATACCTTGGAAAAAATTGTTGTTGTGATTTCTTTGACCCTTTTTGTTGGCACCCACACCCCGAGCCTACCCATTTGTTCTAAATTGTCTCTTTTGGCCCTTTACTCCTTAAGCACTTTAGTTGATATTGTGTAGTTGATTGGAGTTGTGGTTGGAATTGGGAGGTTTTTGAGTGGAGCTAATGAAGGGGAATAATTGAAAATTTGTGAAGTAGTGAAAGGCATTGGCAAGGTTGGATGAAATTGAAATAAGAAAAGAAAAAAAAAAGAGAAAAGGAAAAAAAAATTGTGGAAAAAGAAATAAAGAGAAAAAGATATCCATTCCTTGCTAGTGTGTGCTTAAAAGAAAAAATTGCTACTTGGTGAGAAGGTGTATGTGTAGAAGTTGTTGATTTGGGTGGCTTGATGAGATTGATGATTAATTTAAATTGTGATGTATTAAAGTGCTTAGGGAGGTAGTCACTATTACCATATGTATCCTACCCGCCCCTTAGCCTACATTACGACCTTTCTAAAGTCCTAGTTAATCCCGATTAGAATGAGCTTACATTAGTGGAGTCCTACACTACGGGCAAGCCTATGGTACATTGTGTGTGACATGTGAGCTTTTCATGAGAGTGAGTGAATTCTTTCTATGCTATTGTCCCCATTCTATTCTTGATATTCATGGTTGTATGTGATACTTGGGGGACACTCTCTTGCTTCATTTTGGTGAGGGCACATGGTTTGCATGAGATAGGTGAAGTTGTGGCTTCTTGGTTGAGTAGATAGGTGTGATTTTGTGGGAGCATGGTTGCATTAAGTTGAGTTTGTGCATTTGAGCTATTTTGGGGTGGTTGTTCTCATATTTTTGGTTTTGGTAAATTGTTGGCATGTTTGTGGATCCATAGTAGTCATATGTGCATTGGTTCAATGGTCGGTATCAACCATGGTCATAGGCAGACCTGTTTTACCTAGGTTGGGAAGTTATTTGTGCTTGCTCGAGGACGAGCAAAGGTTCAAGTGTGGGGTGGTGATGTTTGGCATTTTATGCCTATATTTCCTTAATATTTCCTCACGTTTTAATACTTTATTCGCTCGTTTTATAGTTTATGAATGTGGTTTTACACTAATTTGATGTCGTGCGTGTGTAGGTTGTTACGCAATGGATTTGGAGCTTTTAAGAGCATGATTGAGCAAGAAAAGATTGGATTTTGATTGAGGATTGGATCGAGCACACGAAGGCACAACACGAAACGAGAAAAGGAGGAACGGAACAGGAAAATGGGCTGGCGCCCTAGCCCATGCGCCGCGCCACTTATAGCGCGCAGTGGCTAGGCGCGATTCCTTGTGCGGCGCGTGCCAAACGCGGGGAGTTTTCGACGGGTTCTGTCCAAGGTCACGCGTTCCGGGGCGCGGGGCGCCCGTTATAGCGCCCCGTGTGCGGTTTTTACTTCCTATTTCGTCTAGGATTGGGTCTAACTTATTACTAGGTGTTTGTAAACCCTATAAATACTCTTTTACTTAGTTTTTGAGGGGAGTTCAGACTTTGGAGCAAATTTGAGAGCTCATAACATCAAGACAAGGGTTTTTCTTCCTTCCATTAATTTATTTCATCATTATTTCATTATTACATCAATTCCTTGTGTTGTTATTATGAGTATGCGTGGCTAAATCTATCGTTCTAGGGTTAGAGTATTACATGAAGGTTGATGTTTGAAGATTGATTCCCATTAATTGAATCCCACTACGGGTTACTTATTCTTTCTTGATTTCACTTGTGTAATTGTCAGGGCCCGATTATTACGCATTATCTATGGTTTTTAGATTGAACTCGAAAGAGAGAATTTAATTACGTAATAAGAAAGAATAGGACTAGTTTGTGAACCCGGGCATCGGGGAACCAATTTGTGAGTAGGATAGACATATACTTGCTCGCCTAGTTTAACTAATTACAGAATTCGTTAATGCGTGCACGTGATTCAACCCATAGACATATAGGGATTGGAGTAGCCTGCATAGACCGTGAAGAACTGAAAGGTTTTCACGGGTACATTTAATCTGTTAGTTAGTAACCCGGGATTTAAGAAGTGGAATCAATTGGAAAACTCAACTGGATTGTTCGTAACTCTGACCCTGGACCGTCTCCTTATTACTGATAACAACCAAGTTTTGCTCCATTGCTTGAATTCACTTTTACCATTTAATTACTGTTCTTTAGTTAACAAAATCCTCACTATTGGAAAAAGATCCCTGAATAGTTTAAATAAATTGTTTGCTAGAACTCAGTCTGCATAGTTCTCGTGGGAACGATACTCATCTTATCACTTTATTACTTGTCGACCACGTATACTTGCGTGTGCGTTTGGGAGCAACAAGTTTTTGGCGTCGTTGCCGGGGACTAAATTGATTGTTTTCTTTTTGAACAATTTATTATTTTCTATTCAGGTTTAATTTTTTTTTTTTTTAGTTTATTATTTTATTACTAGTTTACATGGCATCTTTTAATGAAAGTGGGTTGAATGATGGTTGCTCAAATTTTGTTGATTCTTATCTACTTTGTGGAGGACATCATTTTTGGGAAAATTGCCCGAGTCTTCCAACCCTGCGAGACTGGTTATGTGAATTTTCTACCACCTTTGATTGGAATTTTTGTAAATTGTGTGGTGGTCGGTGGAATGATTGTCCTAAGTGTCATGCTCCTTCCCCCAATAATTTTGGTGATGATTCTAATGATGTTTGTGAGTTTGACAGGAGCGATAAAGTGCAGGTTGTTAGCGAAACTTGGCTAATGGAGCAAGCCAAACTCTTAGAAGCTTATGGGGATTTCAGGAGTGAACTTGCAAATATGACGAGGCAATTTATAGAAGAGAGGGTTGTGCTCAGGCAAGAGATCGACGAATTTGGCTTGACTATTCACGATTTGGAGGAGAATTTGAGTGATATGGTTGAGGTGTCTAATGCCCAATTATTAGTTGTCGTGAATAGTAGATTTGAGATAGAAGAGCTTAGAAGCCAATTTGAGGAGCAAAAAGTGGAATTCCTACCATTCGACCCAATAGCAGTTGATGATGCCAAGGTTGAGAAAATCACATTAGAGTCAAGTGAGGAAATAGAAAACATCATAGGTGAGGACTCTAGTGTTTGTGCAAGTGAGGGTGTCAAAAGTAATGCAACTTTAGAATTGAAGCGCATTGGACCTCATTCCAATCATTTTTCAACATTGTGTTTGGATGGTGACATGAAAATTGAGCCACCCGAGCCTATGAAGAAACAAAAGGAGGAGGAACGAGCGAATAAGGTACTAAAACGTGAGGAAATATTAAGGAAATATAGGCATAAAATGCCAAACATCAATTAACAATGAAAGTTCTGAACTCGGGATTACCTTACAGCGATCGGTCTCCTTTCCTATTATTGGCAACAGGGATCAGTTCCTTAGAAGTGTCTTTCGGCTGCTCGATGGGATCTTTAGGCTGTACGCTAGGAATACAGGTATTCTTTGCGGACTCGTCTACTGCGTCTGCAGTGTTCTTTGGAATGCTATCGTTGTCGGACATGATTGCGCCTCTTCCTTTGTAGAATACCTACAATTGCCTGGGTCCCCACGCTGGGTGCCAAACTATTTATGCCTAAAATTGTACTCTAGGGTAAACAATTATTTATGGTTAGGGTTGTTGAACCCCAAAAGTTATCCCGAAAAGGATAAATTCCGGAATATCGACAGGATGGACTAACTCTTTTGGAGTTTTTGGAGTCGCCACCCAATTTAAGGAAAACAGGGAACCAAATTAACAAATGCGTGCAAAAACTCTGTTTTTATAAAAGACGGTCTTTCTTTCAGAGATTCTAAAGGTAAGAGGTTTTATTAATTTCGGAAGAAGGTTTTTAAGGCACTTCCGAAATTCCGTTAAAAACGGTTAATCCGACAGGTTTCCAAATCATTTGCAAAATATGCTTTTCTAGAAAATTTATCTAAAATAATTAATTGAACTAAAACTTGTTTATAAAATATTTAATTTGCACGCATTTTGCTAAATGGCCCCGGTTTGCAATAAATTAAATAACGACTTTAAGATAAAAGGCAATGAACATAAAGTAAAGCAATCAACAAACAATTACATATTATTGATAAATAAAATATTTTACACATTTATTTGCATAAATATCCAAGGAAAGTAATGCAAAGTTAAAGATAGAACCGGGAAAGTGATCAACTCGCGGGAGTCTTGAATTTTTTAAAATTTCTAAGTCTTATTTCTGAATGCTCGGGTCCGAATTCAATCCCCAAATGCCTTCCATGCCATGGATTATTCCCATTCGTGAGTTAGCCAAACTCGCCCATAAATTATTCGTGCAAAAAAGTACCTCGCAAAACAAACAAGTAAAATTGGATTAGTACGATAGTTAAAGTGTAATGAAAAATAAAATAACAAATATAAAGTAATAAAGTAGTAATAATAATAATAAAATATATATAATAATAATAATATAATAATAATAATAATAATAGAATATATAATAATAATAATAATAATAATAAAAATAATAATAATAGTAAAGGGGTTTTATTTTTTGCAAAATTTAGGCTCAGGTTTGTATGGCGCGTCGAATAGAGGCTCGGGATTTGGTACGGTTGCAAACACGGAGCCCGGGCCGTGTTGCCATGCCAAAGCACCAAACCCACTACTCTATTCGACTTGCTTTACATTAATTTCATACATTCAGCATCGCCTTTTGCTTTAGGGACACGGGAACGGGACGGTTCAAGTGTAGTATCATGTTCAAAATCAGTCAATAGCATCCGTCAATTCATTTTATTTCCGTCAAATCCTTATGTAGGCCTCAAAATAAATTGTTTTCATAGGCCATGTAGTATCGGTTCAATATCAGTCCATAGGTCTCAAATGAATTGTTTTTCATAGGCCTTATTCCAATCAATATCTGCTCAAAACATCAGTGTAATGTCTGTTCAAAATCCAGTGTAACATCATAACAAACTGTTGATCTGCAAAGCTCAGACAAAAACAGTCAATCCAAAAGATTGATAGAGCAAATATACAATGAAACCCAGCAACGAAAGTCAAAGCCAAAAAACAGATATTCATATGCCACAATAGTATGAAGTGCAAACAGTGACATCGAACGAGCGACATAGTCAACGCAGGGAGAGGAGCAACGCCGGCGAGCTTTTCCGGTAGAACTCCGGCGAGGCTCGCGGCGTCACTGCCACTCTCCTATCCTGATGTCTTTTCCCCACTCCTTCGATTCCCTTGCAATGGTGCCAACAGTACCTAACATTCCCCTTTCAATTTAACAACGGATCAGAGAAGACGATGGGAAAAAAATGATAAAATCCCCGGCCAAGAACAAGTAACAAAAACATTTCCACCATTATTTCCGGTGAGGCAGTGTCAAGAAAATGTCAACCAATAACAAACCCTGCAGCAAGAAATAACGACGGCCACAAACAAGATCGCGACAAACAAATAACACAGCGATAGTAACGGAAAATCAAAGGAGCAACCACCACCTCCGACGAAACGTCGATGGTGTCGCTACAAAACTCTGTTTCAACCTTCCCCTTAACTCCTCACTGAGTTCGCCATATCCCAACCCCTGATCTCCCTCTCCTAATAACAGATCTGTAACCTCAATCAAGAATTGGGGCTCCTCTGTTATCGTTCGATTTTGTGTGTGGGTGGTCTAATTGAAGGTTGTGCATTGCACATTTGGCCTCTTTCAGAATGAATTAGAAAACTTAGGAATTACATGGGTAATTTGAATTAGAAGGTGCATCGCAATTTTAGCCAACTTTATACAATATGATCAATTTGACTAAAATTATCGATTAGCCTATTTTTTCCCTTTTTAAAAGACCTTATTTTTTAAAAAAATAATTTGACATTAATTTAAAATTTTTGGGACAAAAGTGGGTGTCAACAGCTGCCCCTCTTTACCCGGAAAGGATGAAAGAGTTTCCAGGGTAAAGAAGTTGACATGAAACCCAATTTTGTCACGGCAAAGCCAAGACTCCGATTCCTGGGATCAAAATGCGAGGCTTATGGCCGAACTCCGGACCGAGTTGCCTACATATCTCGGGCTGAAAGAGAATCAGGCCATATGTAGTTCGACGCGATTTGAAAATCAAAGACGAGATAGTAACGACTACTCAAGCGTGGGAAAAGAGGCTTGTAATCACCCAAGTTATGAAAATATGGTCGACGACACACCCATAAAGAGGGGTTTACACGGACATAACTTCCACTGCATCTCGATAACCGAGCCATCTTGTCTTTAATCTCAAACCCTAGACTCTAGGGTTAACGAGAGACTTACCTCTAGGGTGGATGACTTATGCGGGTGCGATTCTTCAGGTCTTCGTTGACGAGTCTAGCTCATATCAACGATTGCCCTGGTTCATTGCTAAGCAAAGCTCCACGTTCCAAACGCTGCTGCGGTGCTGCTAAAAATCCTGTAATAATCTCAACAAGCGGTAAGCGTGCAACTGCTAATAAATTGTAATAATTTGAATAAGAAATAGATAAAGTGATAAAACTGTAAATGCGGGCTGCGGTATCATTGATAAGTTCTTCCTTCGATCAACTGACAAAGTACTCCGCCCGGAGAACCTCTAAGCTGAGCCTTATTCTGAAACAGTAAAGCAAGACAATAAGTAAAGCAAGAACGAATTGTAAAATGCAAGGCTTTCATAAGATAAGTTGACTAACGAGACATAATATCTCGAGTCGACTTGGCTAATCTATATCCTACGCAGGTAACATAGCGTTCATTTATAAGGCGAACGAGCCCAAAACATTCAATTGTAAGGCGAACGAGCCTAAAACGCTCGATTATAAGGTGAACGAGCCTAAATTTGATAGCAGCCTGCAAAACAAAATTGCAAATTAGATTAATTAAGGCAAAATAATGCAAAACAAATAAGCAAAACTGGGTCGTGTTGCTTGTATTGATAGTGATGCAAAGTGTTGAATGCTCCCTTCAATTCATATTGAATCTGATGTTCAATTCAAAAGAGCCTTCAATTGTCTATGATAGGCTTCAAAATAATGCTTCCAATTGCTTATGGTAGGCTTCAAATGATAATGATGTCTTCGCTTGCTCACGATAGACTTGATAATAAGACCCCCCGATTGCTTACGGTAGGATCAATAACAAAAGAGCCTTCAATTGTCTATGATAGGCTTCAGAATAAGGCTTCCAATTGCTTATGGTAGGCTTCAAATGATAATAATGTCTTCGCTTGCTCACGATAGACTTGATAATAAGATGTGACGTATATTTGTCCACACATTAACTTTCTTTTTTATTCTTGCAGACTAAATTTAAGTCATCACTAGATCTTGATGATCTTAGTTCCTTCATATTACGTTAGTTCTCTTCCGAATATAGAAAAAAAATTACCTTTATTAGTACTTTTTCAACTAAATAAAGTCTTATTGGTCGATTTTTATTAGCAGAATAAATAAATAAATAAATTTAGAAAATAAGGATACGTTAGAGAATTAAATTTTTACAGTACGAAATAGTATAAACAGTATGATGGATAGTAAAATCATCATTATTATAGCGAATAAAATATACGTAAGTACTTTAATATGGAGAAAAATATTTTTGCATGACTTTAATGTTATAGCAAATTCGATTTTGCTATTTTATTATGTAATAAATAAAGTTCAATGACTTTACTGTAAGAAAATATAATTGTAGCCTTACTATTAATGTGTTATCGTGAACAAACTAATGAACGATCTCGTCACATCCTAATTAAATTACCACAAGCGCCATGAGAATAGAGAGAGACATGTATTCTAAAAAAAAATAGGCCTATCAACATTACTTCTCATCGTAGAATCATGTTATATCCCCTTATTTTTTGTAAGACTGTCACGACTCATACCTAGATCGAAGTAGTCGTACGTCAGTGACACTTAACGAGATAGGATAGTACTCATTACGGGAACCCATAAACTCATCATTGTACATACCGCAGATAATATAATTAATTAATACTAAGATTTAAGACATATTATTTATAAGTACTAATAATTTAGATTAACAAAACAATGCTAGCCACCCAAATCCATTAACCCATCAAGTACTTGGAGTAATATCTATGGAGTATCTTAATAACACAACCCAATAAAAGTAAACAAGTCACAAATTTTGAGATAGCCTTCAAGGAAAGAATTTTAACAGTAAACAGAGCCAAGTCCAAGCCCAAAAGCTATAGATAAAAGTCCCCTAATCAACTAATTAAAACTACTGGCATTTTACTTAGCTAGATATTGTAGAAATATTGGCTGCCTCTGGGTTGATCAGTTGAAATTCCCAAAGGTAGAAAAAAGATTTTTCAGATCCATCTCCATCCTTCACTATTTGAAGCCCATATAAATCTTCATTTTCTCTTTTTCTCTTCTTTTCTGGCCACAAAAAAATGTAACAAAAACTGTTAGAATGAACTAGCATATGGCAACGAAAATAAAAGAAACAAGGTTCTAATTTGTTCTGTACTAACTATTTGAAATTGTTCAATTGTATCATCGGTTATCCTTTTGATTTATCCATACCCTTATAGTAAGAAAATTATCTCATTTGCCTTTACTACTAGTGCTTGTCCAACACAAAATTGGACGTTGCCAAATTCTCTGACCCTTAATTTTAATTTTGACTATGATTTAAAATTACCTCTAATTAAGTTGGAGCTTCTTTAGGGGTGAAGAGGAGTAATAAGACATTAATTATTCAAAGGGCAAGGTAAAACTAAATCAAACGTTTAACGGATGATAAAACTTTTCAATTTCACATGATACTACTATACAGCAAATTTTACCCCTTTTTTTCAAATAAAATGATAGAAATAGTTATAATACCAAACACCAATATACATGTGTTTTTATTTTTATTTATTTATTTTTTTATTTTTTGTCTTTTGTTTAATTTTAACTTACCAACATTGCAAGGGATCTCACGTTCTGACAGGTAATTAATTCCTCTTAGGTTCACCATGTAAAGTCCATTCATGAAAGGTTCATATGTACCAATTACATAATGTCTGATGAATTTGTCACCTCGTACCGTTGGTTTACGTCTCTGCATCTGAAAATCAAACGAAAATGTAACTTCATTTGAAACCCATCTCTGAATGAATGACCATGCAACAACAACAACGTCTCGTCATTAATCCTAGGTCTAATAATTTTCTTGAACTCACCTGCAACTTTTCTCCGTCGCTTACTTTCTTTATCTGTCGTTCTGGAATTTCCCCACGTACGACAAACTTATAAACCTCCATCAAAGACCTCAACACTACTTTTGTTTTCAGATGATGGTAGAACTGTTGCCAAACAATTACTGACGTTAATATTGTTTCAATCTCATCAGATGTGCGGTAAAAGATTCCAGAAGAAAAGATTTTTAAATGAAAAAGCAGATAAAAGTAGCTTATGCATTGACTTAATGACTCCATTCAAAAAAAGATTAAAAACATCTTTATTTTGCAGCTCCATTAGTAATCAACTTCTGCAGTATTCATTAGCTATCATTAGATAATAAAGCTAAACAAGATCTACTCACATCTTTCTACTTAACTGTCCAAATATGACAGAAAGAAAGCTACTTATATAGTAATATGTTCACCTTATTACGAATATTATACGTCCATTTATATATTTTGGAACTTTTATTAAAAAAGTAACCCATAAATTCAAAGCATGACAACCGAACCAGGTACTTGTTATAATGCAGATAAAGAAGAAAGAGTAGTCGATTAGTAGTTAGCTCAGTAGCTATTAGTGGATAGCCAGTTAGTTAGTTAGTTAGCCAATTAATTATTGAAGTTAGTTAGGCGGTTAAAGTAGTTAGAGTAGTTAGTCGAGCTAGGATAAATACCAGCTCATTGTACACATTTTCGGTCAATGAATTCAGTTCAATCAGATTTCCTCTTCCAATATTTCTCTCTCTAAAACTCAATATGGTATCAGAGCTTGTGAGTCAATAACTGACTCATCCTCATTGATCCTCGCAGAACATTCTAGAACTTTCTGGAAACATCATCATCTAAGCTCGAGCTGTAGCAATGGCGGAAATGCCTGCACAGGAGAAGCAATTTCATGAAAACTTAACCCTAGGGAACAATCATCCACTTTACCTTCATCCATCAGACACACCAGGGTCGATTTTGACCTCAGTACAACTCACTGGTACAGAGAACTATTCTGTTTGGAGCAGATCAATGCTGATCAATCTGCGAGCTAAGAGCAAACTAGGTTTTGTTCTAGGTACTCACAAGAGGAGTGATTTCGAAGCAGATCTAGGAGAGCAATGGGAGAAATGCAATGCCTTTGTACTAGCCTGGATCATGAACACAGTATCTAAGGAGTTGCTCAGTGGAATAGTCTATGCTGAGAATGCAGCAGTTGTTTGGGAAGATCTCAAGGAGAGATTTGATAAGGTTGATGGAGCAAGGATCTATCAGATTCATAGGGAAATCTGCAATACTCATCAAGGTACCTCATCTATTTCTTCATATTACTCAAGGTTGAGAGTGTTATGGGATGAGTTTGATGACCTAGTCCCATCCCCTTCCTGTGACTGTGAAAAGTCCAAGCTATATGTCAATAACATGCAATATCAGAGGTTGTTTGCCTTTTTAATGGGACTTAATGAGTCATACGGCCAAGCTAGGGGTCAGATATTGATGATGAACCCACTACCTACTGTTAATAAGGCCTACTCCATGGTGTTATCTGATGAAAGTCAGAAGGTAACAGCAGGGTCTTACTTAGCTAGTACCACTGCTGATAGTGTAGAGGCTGCCCTGTATGCTAATCGTGGTAACTTTAGAGGTGGATCTAATCCTAGACAACAGAGAAGGAATAATTTGTGGTGTGATAACTGCCAAATGAAAGGGCACAGCACAGAAGGATGCTGGAAAATAATAGGATATCCTCCTAATCATCCTATGCATAACAAAGGAAAGAACAAGGGAGGTGGCCACTATGCAGGTGGTCACAATGCAAATCAGGCTGTTGGTGAGGATATGTTTGCTCCTGTTGTACACAGAGATGTGCCTCAGAACAATACACAGCAGGGTACCTATCACACAGCTATTCAGGCTCAGTCACAGCCTGTCTTCACTCCAGAACAGTATGGGCAAATCCTTAGAATGCTCAGCAAAGAGAAATCACATGAGATGACAGCTAATATGGCAGGTATTGTTGAAGTAGCTAACTGTTTTTCTGTTCATAATGCAAGCCACCAATGGATAATAGACTCAGGAGCATCTACACATATGACCTCTCATTTAGAGTTACTTGAAGATGTTGAACACATAAGTGCAAGTGAAAAAAGAGTAAACCTGCCAAATGGAAATAGTATTAAAGTCACACATATTGGGAGTTGCCCTATCACTGATAAAAACAAGATGTCAAATGTATTAGTGGTCCCTGATTTCAAATTTGACCTACTATCAGTATCACAAATTACAAGACAACTACAGTGCTCAGTGACATTTTTCCCTGAGTTTTGTCTCTTCCAGGATCTGTCCACTGGGCAGGTGAAGATGATTGGTAAGGAGAGAGGAGGACTCTACTATATGCCCCAACAAGTGTGTGAAAGAGAGGTCAGCAGCATTGCAGGTTTGATGACAGCTTAGGTGAAAGAAATTAGTGAGCAGATATGGCATAGAAGACTGGGGCACCCTTCAATAAAAATCATGAAGCATCTTGGTTTGACTGAGAAAAATCATGTAAACAGTAATGTAGTAGAGCAACAATACTTGAATAAATGTCCTGTATGTCCATTAGCTAAGCAGGTTAGATTGCCATTCCCTACAAGTACTAGCAGAAGCTCAGGAGTATTTGATCTTGTGCATATGGATGTGTGGGGTCCATACAAGCATGCCACTTACAATGGTTTTAGATTCTTCTTGACTCTTGTTGATGATCACTCAAGAATGACTTGGGTGTACTTACTGAAATTAAAAAGTGATGTATGCACTGTCTTGAAGAATTTCTTTGTCATGATAAAGACTCAGTTTCACCAGTGTATCAAAATTCTCAGGTCAGACAATGGAGGAGAATTTTTTAACAGAGAGTGTAAATGCTTGTTTGATTCATTAGGGATTGTACACCAAAGTAGTTGTCCACACACTCCACAACAAAATGGAGTGGTTGAAAGGAAACATAGACACATTCTGGAGGTAGCAAGAGCTCTCAGATTTCAAGGCAATATTCCTCTTAGATTTTGGGGTGAGTGCATCTTGACAGCTGTGTACTTGATTAACAGGCTCCCTACAGTGACTCTGAGAGGGAAATCACCATATCAAATGTTCCATAAGCACAAGCCCAAGCTTGATCACCTGAGGACAGTAGGTTGTTTATGTTATGCCACCAAAGTGGTTAAGCATGACAAGTTTTCTAGCAGAGCTAGTCCATGTGTGTTACTGGGATACTCAGCAAGCCAGAAAGGATATCTCCTGTATGACTTGACTGAGAGAAGAATCATAGTCAGTAGAGATGTGATCTTCAAAGAGTTAGTGTTTCCTTTCAAGGTTGCCAAGAAGGAGAATAATATGCCATTGTTTATAGATCAGTGTATTGCAGATGCTGAGGAGTGTGTACTAGGTGATCCCATTAACCTTGATCTCTATGATGATCCATGTCTTGAGTCAGTACTGAATTCAACACCACTACCTGAAGAAGGGATGTTACCACCAGAACATGAGTGGAATGACACAGCCATTCCAGAAGGGGATGAGCACATTGGTGACCACACTTCACACATTTCAGCTAACAACAATGCAGAAACACCTGCAGTACCTACTAATAATGAAGAATTCACAATGCCTATACAGGATGCCCCTGTGATACCATCAGCTGTTACTGCCTCTCAAAGACCTTCAAGGTCCAATAATCCACCTATTTGGTTAAAGGACTATGTAGTCACATTACCAAATAGGAAGCAGTCAGCACCCTATTCAGTAGCAAACTATGTATCATATCAGCATTTATCATCCAGTTATCAAGCCTATCTTGGAAAGTTTGCAACAGAGACTGAACCCAGAAGTTATGATGAAGCTAAGAAGGATCCAAGGTGGGTTGAAGCTATGCACCAGGAAATAAAGGCACTTGAAGATAACAAGACATGGCAACTAGTTGAACTGCCCAAAGGGAAGAAGGCAATAGGTTGCAAATGGGTTTTCAAGATCAAATACAAGGCTGATGGTGAAGTGGAGAGATTGAAGGCAAGACTTGTAGCAAAAGGTTACAATCAAACTGAAGGAATTGATTACCAAGAGACATTTTCACCAGTGGTGAAGATGGTCACTGTCAGAACTGTTATTGCCTTAGCAGCATCAGAAAACTGGAATATTTTCCAAATAGATGTATTCAATGCCTTCTTGCAAGGTGATTTAATAGAAGAAGTGTATATGGAGTTGCCTCAGGGAGTTGTTAGTAAGGGGGAGCACACTGTTTGTAAGCTTGTTAAGTCCCTTTATGGGCTCAAACAGGCTTCAAGACAGTGGAACTCCAAGTTGACTGAGGCATTACTGCACTCTGGGTATAATCAAAGTCATCTGGATTACTCATTGTTCACCAAAAGGAAAGGTGATGCCTTAGTAATTGTGTTGGTGTATGTGGATGATCTTCTTATTACTGGGAATAGCATGGAGCTGATTGAGGCAACAAAGGGAGTGTTACATCACAACTTCAAGATTAAGGATCTTGGAGAACTTAGATATTTTTTGGGAATTGAGTTCAGTAGAACTAAGTCAGGAATCTTAATGAATCAAAGAAAATATGCAATGGAGCTAATCTCTGAGGCAGGGTTGGCAGGTGCAAGGCCTGCAATAACACCACTAGAGTGTAATACAAAGTTGACTACTGCTGAGTATGACAAGTATGGGGGAAAGACTGGACAAGAAGATGTAAAATTGAGAGATGTCACTAAGTATCAAAGGCTGATTGGAAAATTGCTGTACCTGACAATCACTAGACCTAATATAGCTTTCACAGTACAAACTCTTAGTCAGTTTCTTCAAACACCAAAGATGTCTCACTGGAATGCAGCACTTAGGGTAGTCAAATACATTAAGAAGGAACCAGGACTGGGAGTATTCATATCATCAGATGGAGATAAGAAGCTCATAGGGTATTGTGATGCAGACTGGGCTGCCTGTCCAAATACCAGGAGGTCTGTCACTGGATACTTGTTGAAGATGGGAAACTCTTTGATTTCTTGGAAATCCAAGAAGCAGGATACAGTTTCAAGGAGCTCAGCTGAAGCTGAGTATAGGAGTTTAGCATCCATAACCTGTGAGGTGATCTGGCTCATGAATTTGCTTGGAGAGTTAGGTGTAAGGCAAGGAGAAGCTGTAGTGGTCCATTGTGATAGCAAGGCAGCTATCCAGATTGCTGCTAATCCAGTTTATCATGAAAGGACCAAGCATATCGAGATAGACTGCCACTTCATCCGAGAAAAGGTGCAAAAGGGCCTGATCAAGACTGTCTACATCAACACTAAAGATCAGCTGGCAGACATGCTAACCAAAGCTCTGGAAGAACACAACATGAGTTCTTGCTGTCCAAGCTTGGAGTATTGAATGTTTTCAATGCGTCCAGCTTGAGGGGGAGTAATGCAGATAAAGAAGAAAGAGTAGTCGATTAGTAGTTAGCTCAGTAGCTGTTAGTGGATAGCCAGTTAGTTAGTTAGTTAGCCAATTAATTATTGAAGTTAGTTAGGCGGTTAAAGTAGTTAGAGTAGTTAGTTGAGCTAGGATAAATACCAGCTCATTGTACACATTTTCGGTCAATGAATTCAGTTCAATCAGATTTCCTCTTCCAATATTTCTCTCTCTAAAACTCAATATGTTAAACTTGCCTCTGAACGCCATGATTAAAGATATATATGCACATTATTATAAAGACATTTATAAGAAGTTCATTTAATATATTGATCAGTTTTATATAGAAATTTAATCTTATACTTAGTTAAAAGCACTTACGTAATCCATTTTTAAACCATTTGGACGAGACGTAGGCTTGATGAGCCAATGTTGCCTTCTCTCATTAAATGCAAGTGTATGCAGATAATACGTATTTTTTGGTATTTCTACAACCTCAGAGTTTTCATTCTGCAATAAAAAAGAAGTGGTATTTACATCAATAACGATTGAACGTTATATTTCTTGAATTTCATAAGATCAATAAATTAATATAAGTCATAATGATGATTTTGTCTATTAAGAAGCACATGCACATATATTTTATGCGGCCTAGAAAGTTAATTTAACATACTAGTGATTCAATATAATTACATCGTTGCACTTTCAATAACTGACCTCACATTGTTGGGGTGCTAAATAAGATATAGGAACTGCCATTATTGCTTCTGATGCATTGCCTCCAACACTATTTTGACGCTTTTTCATATTCTGCAAAAACATAGAGAGTATGAAAATTCTTATATATTATCACAGACACTTGTTCTAGCATCTCTTACATCTAAACTACTTCTATCATGAGAGATGAAAGGTTTGAATTTTGATGTATAAATATGTGATCAAATCATGATTCTAAAATTTTTACCTCTATGGAGTCGGGAGAATCAACCTCACATACTTGAGGTGCTACGCAGTATCTTGGACCTGCCATGATTTCCTTGCCTTTTCCTTCAATCTTCTTCTGATTTTCAACATCCTAGTAAAAAGATTTTAAGTGTGAAATGTTTACAGTGTGGAGATGACACATTTTTTGTAGGATGATACATCTTTCAAGTTTCAAGTTTCAACCAATGATTTAAAGGGCAAAACTAGGATTACTTGCTTTGTAGCAAGACAATTCCTAAAGTCTTCCTGAGACCACCACTATCAGAGACTAATTAAGGTCTCTAGCTTTAGCAAGACAACTGTTAAAGTACTCCTGAGTCCTGAGGCCACCGTTATCGGAGACTAATTAAGGTCTCGTGGGAATAATTTCCCCATAGGTGGGGATCATTCGACATACAATTTTAAGGCCTAGACATTTAAAATTTTACCTTTTGTTATCAATTCCATAAAATTTTAGAGATATTTTTGTGATTTAGAAAACTAGGTAATACTCTTCAATTCAGTTGATGTGGTGCATTTTCTTATTAGTCTAATCTAAATAGAATGACATCTTTTTAATTTTAGTAATAATTTAATTTTAAAAGTTACTACTTTATCTTTAATGAAATGATTTATAGCTGCACAAATATCTATTACTTATTTTAGACCACAAGTCTCAAAAGTATTTTATTTCTTCCTTAGCTTCCGTTTGGACATAGATTTGCATTACTTTTTGCAAACATTGTTTGTTCATGGAATTTGACCACTTTTTGAATTTTTGGAAGATAAAACTTCAAGCCAAAGAAGAGCAGTTGGTCACCTTCTGTAGCTCGAGGGCAAAGACCCAGATTGATTTCCTCCTCTTAAGGAAGAGCGATAGGGGTGTATGTAGAGATTGCAAGGTTATACTGAGCGAAAACCTTGTTACCAGCATAGACTCTTAGTTTTGGAGCTAGCTATTGTAAGGCCGAAGAAGAAAAGGGGTTTGTCAGAGCGTCCCCGAATCAAATGAGGGGCCCTGACCGTGGAGAAGACCCAGGAGTTGGGGAAGAAGCTGGATGCTATGGGTGCCCGGGAGAGTTACGGGGACGCGAGCATGATGTGGGCTAGGACAGCAGAGTGCATTAGAGGCGCTGCCAGAGAAGTGTTAGGGGTTTATAAGGGAAACCACTATATAGACACAAAGGGGACTGGTGGTGGAATGAAGCTGTCCAGGAGAAAGTAGAAGCCAAAAAAGCTGCATACTTGAAGTTGATTGAGAGTAGTAATGAGGAAGAAAAGATGAAGAATAGGGAAGGGTATAAGGCTGCAAAAAAGGAAGCAAAGTTAGTGGTCTGGACGGCTAAAACGGCTGCTTTTGAGTAGCTATATAGAGAATTAGCTTTAGGGGGGGGGGGGGGGGGGACCAAAAGTTGTATAGGCTCGCGAAAGTGAGGGAGAGGCGATCGCGAGATCTAGAACAAGTGAGGTGCATTAAGGATAAGCAGGGTGCGGTATTGGTGGAAGAGGCTCATATTAATTAGGCAGAGTTGGCAGTCATACTTCTATAAACTCTTGAACTCTGATGGCGATAGGCATTTCGTGCTGGGTGAGTTGGCTCACTAATAGAGGCACCGAGATTTTGGCTATTGTAGATGGATAAGAGTTGAGGAGGTCAAGGGTGCAATTCGGAAGATGCGAGGGGGAGAGCAACTGGGCCGGATGAGATTCCAGTAGAGTTTTGGAAGAATGTGGGCAGAGCAAGTTTGGAGTGGCTGACCAAGTTGTTTAATGTCATCCTTAGGTCGGCGAAATGCCTGAGGAATGGAGATGGAGTTGCATGGTTCCATTATACAAGAAGAAAGGGGATGTTCAGAACTGCAACAATTATAGGAGCATCAAACTTCTCAGCGACACTATGAAAGTCTGGGAGAGGGTGGTTGAGATGAGGGTGACGAGGGATGTGCTTATTTTTTAGAACCAGTTTGGATTCATGCCTGAGAGATCAACTACGGAATCCATTCATCTGTTGAGGAGGCTGGTCGAGCAGAATAGGGATAAGAAAAGAGACCTGCATATGGTGTTCATTGACCTTGAAAAAGCGTACGACTAGGTCCCTACGGAGGTTATGTGGAGATGTCTGGAATCTAAAGGGGTTCTGGTAGCATACGTCAGGGTGATTAAGGATATGTACGAAGGAGCCAAGACCCGTGTGAGAACAGTGGGAGGGGACTCAGACCACTTTCTAGTCGAGATGGGACTTCATCAAGGGTCAGCACTTAGCCCATTTCTATTTGTGCTGGTGATGGATGTATTGACTCGGAGTATCCAGGAAGAGGAGCCGTGGTGTATGCTATTTGCAGATGATATAGTGTTGGTGGATGAGACCCATAGGGGTGTCAATGAGAAGCTAGAGGTCTGGAGGCAAACTCTAGAGTCGAAAGGCTTTAGACTAAGCAGAGACAGAATATATGGAATGCAAGTTTAGTGACGCTCCTGATGAGCCAGATGTGGAAGTGAGGCTTGATTCTCAAGTCATTCCTAAGAAAAGAAGAATATCTAGGCTCAACCCTCCAAGGCAATGGTGAGATTGACGATGGTGTCACACACCGTATAGAAGTAGATTGGATGAAGTGGAGGCTCGCATTCGGTGTATTATGTAACAAGAGAGTGCCGCTTAGGCTTAAAGGAAAATTCTATAGAGTGGTCGTCAGACCAACTATGTTATATGGAGCAGAGTGTTGGCCAGTCAAGAATTTTCACACCCAGAAGATGAGTATTGCGGAAATGAGAATGCTTAGATGGATGTGTGGGCACACTAAGATGGATAAGATTAAGAATGAAGTCATTCGTGACAAGGTTGGTGTATCCCCAGTGGCCGAGAAGATGCGAGAAGTGAGGCTGAGATGGTCCGGCCACTTGAGGAGGATGAGTGGAGATGGCCCAGTGGGGAGGTGTGAGAGATTGGTAGTGTTGGGTCTACGGAGAAGTTGAAGTAGACCGAAGAAGAACTGGGCCGAGGTGATTAGATTCCAGATCCAGATCACCGAGGACATGACTCTAGATAGAGGGACGTGGAGGTCGAAGATTAGGGTAGAAGGTTAGGGGATAGTCAAGCATCTTTTCCTCTATTAGACGTAGTATTATGCTCATATAGTTGATTTCATCTTGCTTTTCGACTTTATACCTGCTATTATTATCTGTTTGCTGGATATGCATTAGCTTTACATTTACTTTAGCATGGTATCTTTGGCTTTATTTTTCAAATGTGTTTTCTAATATTTTTCTTTTCCTAGCCGAGGGTCTATCGGAAACAGTCTCTCCACTCTGGTGGGGGTAAGGTATGCGTACATCTCACCCTCCTCAAACCCCACTTGTGGGATACACTGGATATGTTGTTATTGTTGTTGTATAAAACTTTAAGCCAAAAACTGGTTTCAATTTTTTTTTTTCAAGTAAAATGCATATTCAAACACAACTTCAAATTTCAAGAAATTTTTTTTCGCAACTTCAAAAAATCTTTTTTTGCAAGTTTCAACTCAATCTATGTCCAAACGCTAGCTTAAACATTGTGGCAAATTGGAACAGAAAGTGTATGAGTTAAACATTTGTGGGACTTACACCCATGATTAAAGGTTTTCGTCCCACTGCATGACCTATGAGACGCTCCGCCCATGTATCTTTGCATTTTAATACATCGCTTTCAACAAGTATTTATACAGGAATGTCGTCCTAGGTCCCGTAACTTTAGAAAATTGTACTTGTCCCTTCCCTTCTAGCTACGCACAGCGTTTTTTCTCATTATTAGCAAAATTTATGATCACTCCAGTTCCTATATAGTGCCTCCTCTTTCAAGCGAAACCTCCTGCATAAATGCATCTTGCTGGATATATAGGTATTTTTCCCTCTTTAACGAAATGAAGGCACTGTTAAAGTGGAGCTCAGCCATGGAAATGTAGAGAGAAGGAAATGAGAAGGAGAGGAAAAATCAGTAAGCTTGATCTCCAAGCTAAGATATTACAAAGTGTGTTATTAACTACCTAACTAACTACTATTTATAGTAACTAACTAACTAACTACTTTACATAATTAGTTACTAACTGATCCTCTAACTTATACTATTTACAGATTGGTCCTAGCTCAATCCTAGCTCTTCCAATACTCCCCCTCAAGCTGAGGATGAAAGACATCTTTCATTCCCAGCTTGCTTAACAGATAGTCATGCTGTGGTTTACATAGTGCCTTGGTAAGGATGTTAGCTAGCTGATCTCTGGTTCCAACATGTAGAGTCTGCACTAGTCCCTTGTTAATCTTCTCTCTGATGAACAAACAATCAATGTCAATGTGCTTTGTACGCTCATGAAAGATAGGATGAGCTGTTATCTGTATAGCAGCCTTGCTATCACAGAACAGAGCAACTGGAAGTCTGACATTAACTCCCAGTTCCTGGAACAGGCCTTTGAGCCAAATAATCTCAGCAATAGTTGATCCCATGCTCCTGAATTCAGCTTCTGCTGAACTTCTGGAAACAGTATTCTGCTTCTTAGCCTTCCATGAGATAAGAGCACCTCCAAACTTGACCAGATACCCAGTCACAGACCTTCTAGTTTCAACACATGCACCCCAGTCTGAATCACAGAATGCAACTAGATCCTGCTTGCTATTTGCTGGCATGAATAGCCCAATACCAGGAGCATTCTTAACATACCTCACAACTCTCAAGGCTGCATCTAGGTGAGATTGTTTTGGATCATGCATGAACTGACTGAGGAGCTGAACTACAAAAGATAGATCAGGCCTAGTCATGGTGAGGTATAATAGCCTTCCTACTAGCCTTTGATAGATGCCTCTGTCCTTCAGTCTGTAGTCTCTTCTTGCAGCTTCAGTAGGGACATACTTATCATATTCTGTGGATGTGAGAGTGTGGTTGAACTCCAAGGGGGTAGAAAATGGCTTACTACCAGATAGTCCCATTTCAGACACCAGACCTAAGGCATATTTCCTTTGGCACATTAGTATACCACTCTTGTTTCTGGCAAATTCAATGCCCAGAAAGTACTTCAGCTCCCCCAAGTCTTTCATTTTAAACTTGGTCTGAAGCTTTGTTCTCACTTTCTCTATGAGAGATAAGCTGCTGCCAGTGATTAGCAGATCATCAACATACACAAGGATGATCAAAAGCTCACCATGTATCCTCTGAGTGAACAAGGAGTAGTCATAGTATGATTGAACAAAGCCCATTGCTAGCAAAGCTTCAGTCAGTTTCAAGTTCCACTGCCTGGGAGCCTGTTTGAGCCCATATAGAGACTTATGCAGCTTGCACACTTTCCTGTGCTCCCCCTGGCTTGAAAAGCCATCAGGAATGTGCATATAGACCTCCTCCCACAGGTCACCCTGAAGGAAGGCATTGTGCACATCCATCTGGTAAATATACCAGCCAGAGGATGCAGCCAAAGCCACTACAGACCTCACAGTGACCATCTTAGCAACTGGAGAAAAGGTCTCTGTGTAGTCTAACCCCTCCAGCTGACTGTACCCCTTAGCCACCAGCCTGGCCTTATACCTTTCAACCTCCCCTGTGGACTTGTACTTCACCTTAAACACCCATTTACACCCAATAGGATGCTTACCAGCAGGCAAGTCAACCACAGACCAAGTATGATTATCCTCTAAGGCCTGAATTTCAGCCTTCATAGCTTCAACCCATTTAGAGTCTTTACAAGCTTCTGTAAAGGAAGAAGGCTCAACTATTACTGAGTAGGCAGCCAAGGAAGCTCTATAGTGAGGAGAAAGATGATCATAACAGACAGAGTGAGAGATAGGGTAGGCACAGCAGGACTTCTTAGCCTGAACAATGTAGTCTTCCATCCAGCCAGGTTGTTTGAGAGATCTAGAGGATTTTCTGGAAGCAGGTATAGGAGGTTCAGCTGAGGGAAGACCAGGATCTTGAGGAATAGACTCAGAGTGGGAAGGAAAGGTGGGCAATGATGCCTCACTGGGAGCAGTAGCAACAGGTGGAGAAATTTGAGTGGTAGGTGAGTGAGAGACAGGAGATGAAGGTGTAGGTGGCAAGGGATCTGCAGCAGACAGGTCTAGAACTGGGAACAGTGGAGAATGAGAGATGCTTGAGGTTTTAAAAGGAAAGATATCTTCTCTGAACACCACATCTCGACTGACAAACCAGGTTTTAGTATGTAAAGCATAAAGAATGTAGCCCTTCTAGGTGGTGGAGTAGCCCAGGTGTACTGCTGGAACAGCCCTTGGGGAGAACTTATCATGCTTCTTGATGACTGAGGCATATACAAGGCACCCAAAAACTCTCAGATGCTGTAAGGAAGGGACTCTATGATAAAGCTTTTCAAAGGGAGACTTGCCATGGAGAGTAACAGTTGGGAGCCTGTTGAGTAAATATACAGCAGTGCTAACACATTCTCCCCAGAATCTTAGGGGTATGAAAGCTTGAAACCTGAGAGCCCTTGCCATGTCAAGAATATACCTATGTCTCCTCTCCACTATACCATTCTGATGTGGTGTGTACACACAGGAGCTCTGATGTACAATCCCATGAGTATTAAGTAGACTCTCAACCTGACTGTTAAAAAACTCTGAGCCATTATCAGACCTGAAGCACTTAATGTTACAGCTAAACTGAGTTTTAACTAGGTTGATAAAGCCTTGTAGTATCACCACAGACTCAGCTTTAGAATTGATGAGGAACAGCCATGTAAACCTAGTGAAGTCATCAACCAGGGTCAAGAAATATTTCTTACCATCATGAGTGGGGACTCTATAAGGTCCCCAGACATCAGCATGCACAATATCAAAAGGAGCAGAGGATTTAGAAGTGCTCAGCTGAAAAGGAGATCTAGATTGTTTTGCAAGGGGGCATACAACACAGTGATGATCTTGCAATGGCACATTATGCAGAATCTGTTTCAGAACCTTAAGAGGAGCATGACCAAGCCTCCTATGCCACAAGGCAGTAGCATCACTAGCACTAGACAAAGCATAAGGAGCTACTACATTATCAGTACAGTTATTGAATGAGGAGCTATGTACAGAGGGTAAATGTGAACAACTAGTAGCAGCAGACTCTTGACTGCAGGTCCTTTGTCCTGTTCCCTTGAGCAGATAAAGTCCTTGTTCTTCCTTACCAATCCCCAGCACCTTCCCATTGGAGAGGTCCTGGAAAACACAGAAGTCAGGATAGAAGATCACCAAACACCCTAACTCCTTGGTGATTTGAGAAACTGACAGGAGATTATACTTGAAAGCTGGTATATGCAGAACATTACTGACAGACTTATCTTCAAGTATGAGTGATTCACCAGTATGAACAATATCTACTTGACCCCCATTTGGTAGATTTACTTTACTGCTGTCATTGTTTGTCATCATCTTATGATTATTCAGCAGATCTAAGTCATGTACCATGTGATTTGAAGCACCTGTGTCTATGATCCAGTTATGTTTAACTAGATGTGTCATGAATGCACTAGGAATACCTGCTAAGCCAGTAGTAGCTGCATGGGCTTCATGATCTACTCCTTTGCCTTTATTCAGCAGCTGAATAATCTGTGAGTACTGATCCTGAGTGAAGATTGGAGGTCCTGAGTAGGAACTAGATGGTGCACTGAAGCCACCTGGATTGTAACCATTGTTGAATCCACTGTAGTGATTATATAGGTTGCTGTTGTTCCCATTGTAATTAGGAACCTGAGAATGACCTCCTTGAACTGTTCCCTGAGCACTATTGCTAGAACCATAGGACTGAGGGCCTGCATTCATGAACTCATTTCTGTAGCCTGAGTTATAAGCCTGAGGCTGAATATTCTGAGACTCAAACGAGTAGTTAGCTGAATTAGCATGATTTTGCTGACCCTGGGATCCCTATTTCTTCTTAGACTTGTAGCCTTCAGGGTAGCCAATTAGTTGAAAGCAATGTTCTCTGGTATGCCCTTTACCAGAGCAGTGATCACAAAACCTGACAGGCCTGTTAGAGGTTCTATTTCCACTGCTGTTTCCACTGTTTCTGTTTGGATTTCCCCTATATGTAGTGTTGAAGTTCACAGAGTTCATCTTATTGCTCAAAAGGGCTACTGGATCAGCTGGTCCAGTCTCAATGGATGCATTAGAAGCCTGCATTCTTTGACTTTCAACAGTGATGATCATAGCATAAGCCTGATTCAGGCTGGGAAGAGGACAGGTCATCAACACTTGACTCTTTGTTTGAGCATATGATTCATTTAGTCCCATCAGAAATTGCCATGGCCTCTGCAGCTGGGAGTGCTTTGCATACTCTTTAGATTCAGCACAACTACAGGAAGGAGGGGGAATAAGAGCTTCAAGCTTATCCCATAACTCTCTGAGTCTAGAGAAGTAAGCTGATACAGAAGATACTCCCTGTGTCAAAGTAGCAATCTCCTTATGTAGATAGAATGCTCTAGAAGTATTTACTTTGTCAAACCTTTCTCTGAGGTCTTCCCATACAGTATATGCATCTGAGGCATAAATGACACTGCTCAGGAGCTCCTTAGACACAGTGTTCATAATCCAGGCTAGTACAATAGCATTGCACCTATCCCAAAGATCATGCAGAACAGGATCATAACTCTCCTTTTTGCAGGTGCCTAGTACAAAACCTAGCTTGTTTTTACCCATCAGTACAATCTTCATTGACTTACTCCACAGGGAATAGTTTTCAGAACCTTGAAGTTGCACTGAGACTAACACTAAACCTTGCGTATCTGAGGGGTGAATATAGAGAGGGTGATTATGATGAATTTTATCATATGGATCACTAGCTGAAGCAGAGCCAATTAAACCAGCGGAAGCTTGAGGATTCACCATAGTTTTCCAGTAAGTTCTACAGAAATTCAACTACAGACTAATCGAGAAGTAAAGGAAACCCTAGAATTGATTCAAATAGGGAATCTAAAAATTTACACTTCAACAGTGAATTTAACAGCAATAGAACAGTAATAGATTGCAAGGATGAAACCTAGTTACCAAATCTGAGCTCTGGATCGCATAGCCCGTGGCTCTGATACCATGTTAAAGTGGAGCTCAGCCATGAAAATGTAGAGAGAAGGAAATGAGAAGGAGAGGAAAAATCAGTAAGCTTGATCTCCAAGCTAAGATATTACAAAGTGTGTTATTAACTACCTAACTAACTACTATTTATAGTAACTAACTAACTAACTACTTTACATAATTAGTTACTAACTGATCCTCTAACTTATACTATTTACAGATTGGTCCTAGCTCAATCCTAGCTCTTCCAACAGGCACTTATCATAGTTATTACAGTATTTACTTTCATTCTTATGCACTTGGTCTATAGCATCAAAAGATATTTCAATTTATGCCAAAAAATGACAAGTACTAATGACCCTTGAATCATGTGAATTGTGCTCATTGTTATTGAATTTTAGATATTATAATATACCTCTTTGAATTCGAGAATATCAACAGCAACTTCTTCCAACATTCGAAGATCGACCTCTTGTTCCTGTGATATGCAAACTTCCCAGATCATTGCATCTCCATCACCACCAATCTTCTCAAACTTTCCTGTTTTCTGATATAACAAGCAGAAATTAGTTATCAAATAAACCATTCTTCTTCTTTGTGCTGTAATGAAACTATACGAGGAGTGCAATATCTAGAGGCATATATCTTTTGACAATATAAACAAAAAAACATTCAGTAAATTGTGTGTACTCATTCTCGAATTTGAATTTGCTACTCACTCTTATTGTCCCAAAATGATTTATCTCATTTTCCATAGCTTACCTCTAAGAAGTGAGTGACGTCGACTTCGCATTTTTTAAAATCGACCTTAGTTTGATCATGAGGTCCGATTGAAGATATGGGAACCACCATTAGTGTTGCATCCTCTTTACCATCACCTTGGTGCTGATTTTCCATATTCTAATACAGACACAAAATATAAAATTGAATTGGCTAGTTATGTAAATGAGGCTATTATTAAATTGTTTTTCTTTTTATTACTAAAACGAGTGCATGGCGCTTAGGGTAATACTCCTAGAATTATACAATAAAAACATCATGCACAAAATTAATAAAAATCTCACAGTATTAATACCTGATTTTCTTTATTTATAATAATTTCTTGAGCATCCGACATTAGAGAAGCTAGCTGATCAGACAACTCAAAATGTTGGTAGAAGGCAATCGTTGGATTTTGTAGCTGAAAAAAATGACATGTTAGCAAGCACTAAACAAAAACATGTCATGTACCACTAAGGTTTTATAGTAGGATGATATGGTATAATTTTTCACGCAATAGATGTAGATTCAATTCTCACATTTCACTTTATCCCCTTTCCTATTCCATATAGTGTGTAGTAGAAAATATTTTATTCTAAAAATGTAAAATGTATGAAAACAGATAAAGATGAACCCCTAGCTATCTCTTAATTTATTTGTGTCATGTAACACCGAATCATAAGAAGAAAAAGAATTTTGTTGCCTTTAAAAAATGTAAACATACTCACAATCTACAAGCGACTTTATGCAAAACCAAGCAAAAAAAAAAAACACACACACACATATAGCTTTCTCTCTCTTCCCCTCCCCCGATGCTCTAGCTGGTTAGTAGAATTTTTAACTTTCGTTCTCCTGTATTTTATAAATCTTTGGCAAGAATGCAATGCTACTTCCAATTTAATTCAACGCTATCTGCTATCTAAGTGCTAGAAATGCCCAAAAAAATTGAGAAAATGTATGTCCATCATCTTAGATTTTCTTTGATCAATAACAAGATCAATGATTCCGTCAATAAAATCAAACTTTTCGTTAAGTCTTAAGCATCTTCATATAAAAAAAGTATTTGTAACACCAAGCTAATCATCTCTTTAACAAAAAAAATAATAAATTAATTTAAAACAAAAAAAAAAGGAAAAAAATCATCTCAAATTTTTAACATATTTTAAGAAGTTCTGATGTTTCTCGAATTCTCTACACTAATTCAAATCATGTTGATTCCATTTTCCTCAAAACCCTACACCAATTTGATGTCTATTCCAAAAATGTATATGGGAATGCATACCCATTTCAAAAGATTAAAAATAAATTTTCTGTCGATCTTATATACCTTTCGCACACGCACTTTTTTAATTGGTAGTGGACCAATGGCCATCTGAATCTTAAGATTCTTCAAATATCATTTGATGATAAAAATTTCCATCTCAAATCCAAAGTCCTAAGGGAAAAGCTATTTTAGGAACTTCTCTTACTAGAGAAATTGTGAAAAATGGCCACCACCTTTATATTTACCACAAATTAAATTTATTCACACCGTCAACCCCCCCCCCCCCCAACCCACACCAAAACAACATCCGACTTGGTTTTCCATTTCCTTTAGGCCAAACCAAAGATGATCTCCTTTTTTGACCGAGACGTACAAAAATTTGCAATCCAAAAATAGCAAAAAGAAGAAAAAAGCAAAGTTAGACAAATTAAAGAGGAAAAAATCATGAAAACTTTAGATACTTTTATTGAAGCAGATATACACAAATAGATTAAAGAAAACATGTAAAGCATAGATCCGAACCTCAGAGTTTTGTATGCAGTTGCCTCCACTGTTGAAGAACTAAGAGAATGGCTATGCTAGGGTAGATCTAGGGTTCTGGAATTTATATATACAACAAACAAACAAACAAAAACAGAAGTAAAGAAAACAACTTTGTCAACATTGTTACAGCTTGCTACCTGCATGCAAGCTCTTTATTGACACTTTGCACAAAATTGGAAGAATTAATGATACTGGTTAAAGAAAAGGGTATAAATCTCACCGTTTAAAATCATGTGCTGGAGGAGGTAAATTTCTTGTTCTTTTCTAACACAACACAGCTAATCACTTGTAAGAAAACTTTGTCATTATATAGTAAATTTTTTTTTTTAACCTCTACTTTTAAATTTTGTTACTAGTTCGTAGATTAAATTTAATTGAAGTACTCCTGAAAAAGAATAGAATTTCTCTTTCAACTTTTTTGTGGATGTTTATCATTAACTTTCTCATTGAAGTCGTGTAATCTTTCTTTAGATTATGCTGGCACTATTTGAGCCCATTCAAAGATACATAAATCTGAATATCTGATAGGGTAAAAATAAAAAAATATAAAAAAGGGCACTAAGGTAGTAATAACCAAAAAAAAAAAGTAAAAAGTAATACTAACATTTTAGGAATTGAAGAGCGAAATTGCCTCTTTCTTTTTTCTTTTACTTCATCTTATTTTGTATTTTGGGAGTCCATTACTGAAATGGTCACTCAACTATTGGAAATAAACTAACAAAGTCACTTTTCTTTGTATTGTTTCTAAATGATCACTCAACTTTGCATAATTGACTTAAATATTCATTCTTGCTGAAATACTTATTATTTGCGATGAATTATATATCCGTAATATTTTTTCTAAATTTTAAAATATAAAGAAATTAATCCCACGACTATTATTCTAAATCCCACTGCCTCAAATACGTATATTATTCTTGTGGGATAAGTTAATGAAATAGTGAGATTTTTAAATATTTGACTCGTTAAGTTGTTCGTGTCGATTTTATTTGAATAAATAAATTGAATAGTTGGTTAAATGGATGAGTTTAATTATTGAAGAGAGTGGCAATTGTTGTAATCTTCCATGAAATGTATTTGGAGTATGCCGCTCCCTCTCGATTAAGTTAAAGAGGTGGATTAGGATAATGGCTTTATGAACTTGCTCCAATGTGTTCAAGAAGTTGCATAGAGCAAATATCTGCATGGTTGGCTATTCTGTAGTAGAACTCTATTAAAAATATGGGACAAAGTGTTGATACGGAGGGTTAATTTATACGAATTAGTTAAGAATGAAAAAAGTAAAGAAAGCCATTGATGAAGCTAATGGAGATGGGATGGTTACGCCAGGGACCGTGGGATTTAATTTCTATATATTTTTAATTTTCTTTTTAAAATGCCACTTTAATATAATTTACCGGAGATAGTAAGTTTTCTGGCAAGAATGACTATTTGAGTCAATTATACAAAATTGAGTGGTCATTAGAAACAATACAAAGAAAAATGACTTTGCTAGTTTATTTCCAATAATTGAATTACCATTTGAGTAATGATATCATATCTTACCGTGATTCATTTTGAACTAGCTAGAAACTAAAAAAATGCTACCTTAAAATATTGTATCTTGAAAGTTCAAATAATGACTATTTAAATAACTATAAGCAGTCATATTATACCATACTTGCTCTAATTATAAGTCAGACGTGATTAGCAAAACTATCAGAAAGTGAAAAAGTAATAACTAAACTGAGATATTATACCCTACTTGCTCTAATTTAGAAAAAGGAAAAAGAAATGGTCATATTTGGAGCCTGGAGGACTCTAATTATAAAGTCTCAACTACTACGCACTGTTTGTGCTCATCTGCTCAAAATATAGTCTGGACTTTTTGGTGTACGCTAAGGTGGAATTCAATACATATATTTATTGACTTTGCGTAGAATCATTTGATACATATACAAATTGATCGAAACGCTAACATATATAGTCATAAGACACAGTTTGCTCTTGGTATTTAGGGAATAGCGATTATTGCACGTGAAATTTGCTCCAACAGGATGGCATGGGGGATTTGTTTATACAGTATCCCCATTTAAGGAAGTTTTGCAGAAAATAGCTCTATTTGTCAAGTTTTGCCGACAAGGCAGCATTTTCACCGTAACTTTTGGCGGATCTGCAACAAAGTTCAATTGTTCATAATTTGTGTCGAATTGGTGTTGCTTGTAACTTTTAAAGATAGGCCTTAGCGCTGCAACGAAATTTGTGAGCTTTTAATATTTCTGAGCCCCCAAAATTTAGGATACGATTGTTTCCAATTTTTTGTGCGCCCAGAGGCAGAGCCACCTTGTTGAAAAATTATACCGTAATAGGGTAAAATTATAGTATTTTTGGTATATATAAAAGCTATTGAACCATCTTGAAATGCTGAAAAAGTTTAGTAAATTGGCAAATTGACCTCAAAAATAGCTTTAGGTCACATATTCAAATGTATATAATATTTTTAATCCCTTATATAAAATTCTGGCTCCCGCCCTTGTACACCCGACAAAACTTGAGATTTTGTGACTATGTTTGCACAAACTTTTAAAACGGGAAAAAAATTTGTATTGCATGAGAAACTCATATTCCCTTTAATACCAATTCCTTTTTTCTTTTTTTCCAAATTAAGCACTTCGGTACCTGATATTGAATTTTTCAACATATTTTTATAGTGTTGAAATTCTGAACACTTTTTCATAATTACTAGACAATTTCTCCTTTCACAATGTGTCTTAGAAACATCTCCAACAAGTCCTCCTCTTCCTCTCAATACAATGCCTCCTCGTCGGCGCAACTGCACCGCCATTCACCATTATCCACCGGAGCATCTCAACTTTTAACTTTCTGTTCTCGAATTATAGTGGAAGTTTGGACAAATCTGGAGACTCTTAATTAGATTTGTTGACAAATCAAGTTCATCGAATTCTCGGGAGAGGGGAGGGGTGGTTAGGTAGGTGAGTGAGTTGGTAGCGTAATTTCATTCTCCATGCAAAGGCACGTCGGTATCCACCTAAGGCTTTCCTCATTGAAGATGGAGTATGGTGGATTCATCTAACAATGTCAATCTAGCTTAATATTGATACATAGTTGATTTGTGGTTGAGACTGAATGTGTGTACTATTTTTTAGTTCATTGAACATCTTTTTTGAAAATCCCAGATTTAAGAACCAAACCAAAATTTAGCTCCAAAATGCCAAATGCGTATAAAGAACATATTGCCCCCTAAATAACTACAGTTCAGATATCGCAAAAAAGGTTTTACATATTACTGCCATTATATAAAAAGGCACATTAGTTGTCAGTGCTCTCAATTTTACTGCTGAAACGCATGCTGCTTCCGTACATATTTTTATAATTTTTCTGATTAGTGGGATGAAATGCAAACAAGTTCCTAAGATCACGTCATCTTCACCTATATTGGCAGTAACTGTTAGAATTACCACAACTCTCTTCCAAGCAGTTATGGTTTTCATCAAGATTTATTCTTCCGAACTAAGTGTAGGCATTTATCTAGCTATTATGTGCCACAATCAGATTATTTATTCCTAACTCCTCCTAACATCTCTCTAATTATCTTCCAATCAATTAAAGAGAAGTATTGTATTCAACTCTAACCTAACACTGTATTCTCTTCCGAGCAACTCTAGATCAAGCAACTAACGCACTCATGCAAATAATCACAAGTAGAGATAGAGAAGAATAAATAGAATCATGAAAGAAGGACGTGAATTATAAGACTTAGTTATAGAATTCCACCCATAAAAAGGTACATCACAACCCTAGAAATAAGTTTACCTACGCATGCTTAGATGTAAAAATATAATTACAACAAGAATCATAGAATAGAGGAAGAAGAAACTCTCGAAATCCGTTTTCTTCAGTCCTCTGGACTTGATATTTTCACTCCCTTACCTCTAAAATCTTGTTCAACTTTCAAAAGATATCATATGATGTATCATACTATTTTACAACGGACTTAGAAAAACCTGTCCAAAACTAATATGGAATCGTAGTAGGAAAATATGGATGTTGTGTCGCGCAATGCGCCGCGTAGATTGCTTGCGCCTGCACAATTATCAAACTTTCTGAATATCCATCCTACAGCGGCGCGTCATGCGATGCCCAGCATGGCGTGGTAGGATTTTTATTGCTTGTCAACTTTTTCTCTCAGTTTACGTCCTTACATTAATTAAACAAATCATATAAGTATAAAACACCTACAGTATTACTCAAACAAAAAGTAAAATAGCTAGATATGAGGTAAGACGAAGGCTAAGAATGTGTACTTTTACCGAATATCAACCACCACACACTTAAACATTTGCTCGTCCTCGAGAAAACTTTAAGCTTTCACCATCCTTACTATTCTCTACCCTTAGCAACGACTCATCAACTTAGAACTTAATTCAAGTACTCCTCACACTCCTCTCTAATCTCCAATGCCAAGAATTTTCAAAAGTATTAGAGCTCGACTCATAACATCCTAGCCTCAAGATCCGGCTCTATAACACCAACCTTTCTAAACTTGCTTTCTCACTCTAGCTGTGATGTCTAATAACTTTACCTATTCATCGTGACTCGTGTGCCCTCACTACAACAACAAGAGTATAGGAATAACATGTAAGCAACATTTATAATATGTATACGAATAAATTAGTTCACAATCAAAATTAATCTAAAGATCTTTAAAATTACAATTACCCGTCGTATTATGAAAACGGATTATAAGGAGTAAATAGATTTCATGAATTAATTAAAAAAACATAGTTCTTATTTATTTATTCCCTTTTTTAGGTATCAATAATACACCATAAGGTTGTGAAGCTATTACTTCTACTTCATCCACTCATAGAGATTGACGCAATAATTTAATGACCACAAGTTCTTTCTTTTTTCACTCACTCTTTAGATATAGAGGATGCCGTAATTTGCATAGGTAAAGATGCATTCCATATTTATATCACCTTTGATGTTTGAAGTGAAGGGATATAGAAAGTCGAGAGTATTTTCTCTTATTTCTTTAATCATGCCACTTTACTTTTCCTTGGTATTTTCTTTTGAAGCATTCTCTTATCATTGTGTTATCTTTTCTTTTATGTGGAGGAAGACTGAAGATGAATGGGTATATCAGTTGGCGCCGATAGAACCAATATAGCCTGTCATTTCACAAGAAATAATAAAATTATCAAATAATTGGACTAGTGTAGAAATGTTGGAAGAAGTTCAGGTTGTTAAAAAGATCTTATATATGATTGATATTTAATGACTTATATATTACAAGGTGAATAGATAACTTACGATATGTCGCTAATTTTTTTAGTGATCGAAACAGTGATAGAGGCATAACAAGTAAAGGGTGTTAATCAACTCAATGGAAAAAGGAGAGGCACATTCTCTTGTTGATACAAATTGGAAAACTTAGAACTTTAAAGGTAGAGTAGGTGTCGGCAGGTTTCAACAAAAAAAAAAAATTGTGTACGACAATATCGGACTACAACTTAATTAAAGATAATGGTGACAACAACAACAACAACAACAACAACTACTTAGGATAACGGCCGACGTCCGGTACGAAAAATAGACATGTGAGAATTTTATTATTCTAAAACGTAAGATGTTATCCTTTCTGCGATGAAAGTCTATGCATCAACACGATAAATGTTGCATATGCTTCCAAGTTCTGTTTACAAATCAATACAGACCTTTGTTACATTATTTTCATGCATAAATTAAATACACTTCATATGTTATCTCGTTGTACTTTCATACCTAAATGAATGTCCTCTTCTGTTTATATAGTTGCAACATATCGAGTGATTGAATAATGAAAAGGCGTGTCTCACAAATTCAAATAAGGGTCGGAAGGATGAATGATTTTATTTTCTTACCTAAAATCTAACACAAATCCAAATAAAGTAATTCAAATATCATATTAATGTAATTTTCCCTTTTATAAGCTCATTGATTCTATTAATTAACCTTCTTTTCATTCTTTAAGTCACTACAAATAAATTAGTAACCCATTACTTCCCATACACTTCATGCTTTGAATGAATAAGTAATCGCTTTTAGTAATACTAGTTTCATGGCACGTGCGTTGCACGTGAACATCAAATCATGTAATACGCGATTTTGGTTAAATGGAAAACAATTATCATGAGAAAAGTGATAATAATACTACTCCTAAATACTAAAATAAATCTCAAAACTAATTCAATCAGAATGAGACCTCAATATAGTTCTGTAAGGCACCCAATACAAGCAAATTTCAAAGCAAGTGTACTCTGAAAAATTATCCTCAGGATAAATAATTGAAGAAGGTAATCACTTTGTGTGATTAGACAGTCGAGAATGCCATATTTTGTGTTTCCAACTCTATGAACTCATCTGACTTAGTCTGTAGTCGAAAGGGGAAAATACAGTGCATAATCGATGTACAACTATGTATTCGATAATTTAAGAAGTCAATAATGTAACTAATAGGACTATAAAAAGAATCGAAGAAATCATAGGTTTCTAAGATCTAAGCCCGCTCCCCAATTTGCAATTTCTCCTGTGGTGATAGACCAAGTTCAAACAAAAGTTCAAGATTTTCACATAAACAACTAACAGTATAACCTGGCATTTTGAAACATAGATATGACATCAGAGGATGGCAATGCACACATTCTTGTCATTCAATCTTTTGAGCAATATCCAAATGCTCATAATGTACAAACTTATCTCGAATCAATAATACTTCGAAAATTATTCAATTTTTTCAGATAATATATATTGATCGGTTACTTGTGGGTTATTGACTGCAAAAGAGGAGGCGTTCCACAACCTATCAGGAACAACTAAAGAGGAGCTGTTCCATAACAAAATAGGAGGCATACCTTGTATCTTTTCTAGGTTTCTATTTTGTGACAAATTTTGGAATAACTTTTTTCCGGCCAAAATGGAAATCTTATTCTTTAAAAAATAAAATAACATTCTAAGATGTCCAATAATATTATTTGTATTTGTCCACACATATTTCATTATAGCAAAATATACTAGGATTCTTATGTTAGGCTCGAGAATCATCAACCCGCTCACAAAAATAAATCTTCTCAAGCTAAAGCTAAAGAAAAGGTCATTAACTTACTGCAATATCTCCAAGAAAATCTTACTACAATATAAAATCTCTTCACATTGCAATGAATTCCAATTTCTAATTTCCTTAAAGTAATACCATCAGGATGCCATAAAAATAATGTTTCATACTTTTTGTTGGTCGCAAGTTAACCCCGTTTGATCAGATAAAATTGGGATCATGAACTCATAGTAGGGAGAAAAAAGATCAGAAACACAAGCTCTTTGGTGACAGAAAGAGACAATATATAGAGTCAAGGGATTTTTTTTAGTACTTAGATATAAAACGACTCTTCATAACTCTCAGTTTTTGCGACTATTCGTTACCCTCGAATTTAATTTCTTTGCGTTATGACTCTTCTTACCATCAGATATCTTTGAATGACAACTATTCATTAGCCTCAGTCAAGCAAATTAAGAAAAAGAATTAACTCAAGTGTATTTGCATGTGTATTCTAGCTAATCAATACAAATATTGTCAACGTATTAATTATATTACAATATCTGTGCGCACAATTTGGAGGGAAAAAGTTCAAGCTTAAACTAATGAAAGCATATCCCCATTTTGATACATATCAAAGTAAAAGTAAAGGAGGATCGAGGCTCCTCGAGGTCCATATATTTTTCATCCAACATACATGCTGCAAAACTACGGACCTATCCACGCCGCAATTTTGTTCCCTGGAGCAACACACTATGCATATACCTGGAATGCCCTATTCACTTGTCATAAAACTGTAATTAAAAAGTAAGATGTAAGCAATTTGTGTTATTACTTGTATTAACGCCACTAACCAAGAAAAAGGTCATCAATTTAACGCACAAGTAAGTAAATATATGAAAGGAAAATACATAAATATGATTTTATATGCTAGTAAATATTGAAAATAATGTAAGAATAATGAAACAATGCGAGACTTACGGAAAAAATAGAATAAATGTACGCAAGAAGTATTCAGAAACTACATTCATTATATCAATTTTCTTACACGGTATGTGTGGTTACATTCTATCACAGAAGTAAAATACCTACTTACGAAACTAAAGTTGCATTTCTCCAACTCCAACTACCAGAACTCAACCACTCAGGAAAGTAATTTGGAAGTAATAAATGAAACAGAGGAATTTTTCTTTTCTTGTATAACAAAGACAAACTTGGGCAGAATCTTTTCTAAGGAGACTTGGAGAATGACGGTAGCTTTTTAGGCTACTTGTGAGAGCTTTAAATTGCAAGGCTTTTGTTTCTGTGGCTGAAATTTTAATGACCAAAGGAATACGTGTAATTTCCTGATAAATGAACGGTCACAACTCTTCAAATAATCATTTGCTTTCGTTTTTTATTTTATATTTTTAAATATTATTTCATTTATTTAATGACTTTTTAGATTTTAGGGCATATTGGTCTTTCACTTTTTAGCTTTTTAGGTTCCCACTTTTATATTAGTATGATTGGGCTAAGCACAATTTTCTTTTTTCACGAAAAATGCAAAATATATTAAAGAAATCTAGAAATTAAGTTGTATTTAATCTTTCCGAAATTCATTGATTCTAATAAGGAAGCCTCCTTACTTCTTTTCATTCTTGTTGGTAGGGTTTTAATCACTAGTGAGCATTTGGATTCTTTAAAAAAAAAAATTGAAGAATTCTTGAAATTAAGTTAAAAATTACCTTTCAAAAAAAAATTGTAAATGGACATGCATTCTACTTAAAATAAAATTTAAGTATTATGAGTTGATATTTTCTTTTTGTAAAATGAAAAATTTTATTTTTTCCCCCCATTTTGAAGTAATTTCTAAAAATTCACATCTTAAGACCAAACAAGTTTTTTTAAAAAAAGAATCAAGATAAAAAAAGGTGAAAAATATGTACGGTCAAATGAGCACTTATATTGTGATCTTACTTCCTTCCTTAAGATTACGTGAATTCTTTTTTAAAAGACAGTCTTGCTAAAGTTTTTTTATCTAATGTCCTACTGATCGAATTTTTATTTAAAAAAAAATGGAGTCAAAATAACTTCATTAGCTTGATATAAAGGAGTCAAGAATCTACTTTGTATGGGTAAATAAAATAGAGAACTAATTTACACAAAAAAATGATCACATCTTAAGTTTTTTCTCGGTCTTTCTTCTAAGTGGGGCCTTTGTTGTTTGTTGTTGTTGGTATTGTTGTTGTTGTCGTTGTTGTTGCTAATGTTGCTACTATTATTGTTGTTGTTGTTGCTTTGTTGTTGTTGCCAATATTATTATTGTTGTTGTTGCTCTTGTTGTGCTTAGTAAAGTAACAACAACAACACCATTAACAATAACAACTAAAACCCGCAACAATAGCAACATCACAATAACAACAACAGCAACAACAACATCAACAGCAACAACAACAGCAACAACAGCAATACCTACAAAAACAACAAGAATAAATAGTATTACAACCACTCTAAGTTGTCATTGTCTTTCTTACTTGGACTGTTCAACATATGATATGAATATGGAACTATACTGATGAATTCCATTGTTGATATCGTAGAAACAGAAGAGGTCATCCTTTTTCTGATAGAGGTGTACGACATATAGCATGGAAACAATATTGTGTATACATGTTCTGTTTGCAAGTCAGTGAAATTATTGATAAGCAACAAGCATTTGCTATATCATTTTCATGCATATAATACTACTCATGTTATATCAGTAGACTTCCAAAAAGAATGACCTCTTTTGTTTCTGCGATAACAACAAGGGAGATTAGTGGTAAATGAAAATATTTGTCTCACGAATTTATATAAGGGTCACAAAAAGGAGTGAATTTATTTTCTTTCCAAAGTACAAAGACAAATCCAATTGAGGTAATATCAAATTGTACTTTCTCTTTTAGAAATTAGTTCACACTAATAATTAACATTCCTTTTTTGTTCTTGAGGTAAGTCATTTGGTGATATTTTTTAGTTAATTTTGATTTTACTTTAGTTTTTTTAAAGAAAAAATATTAAAAATTTACCATGCTAAAGGTTTTCTTTTAAAAGAAAATAATTAAAGACTTACTATAGTAGACTTTCAAAGAGGAGTTAAAGTTATTGATGAGGTAGACATCAATCTTCTACAAATCATCTTTACATAGATATATAAAAAAAAATACTAATCTCCTAAATTAATAAAATATTTATGGCGAAAAAAGGGGCTGACTTTTAATTTTTTTTTTTTTAACCACAAGACTAGAACATATTTCTTTCTTTTTATTTATGAAAATTACATATCCAATTAAAGAAAATGTGCAGATTACATTATTTTTCTATTTTAGGAATTCATTCATTCTAATAATTAACCTTCATTTTCATTCTTGCATGCTGGATTTAAGTCATTAGATCTTGATTATCTTAGTTCCTGCAGATTAAGTTATTTATTTAATCTCTTTCCTACCGAGACACGCAAACTCCCATCGTGTCCCAAATCACATTCCGTGAATCAAAAGAGGAAGTATTTCTGCTGTTAGCATGCTTTGAGGGCATAGAATCAATAGTTGACATACACAAAATAGAAAGAAGGGCTCTTTCAAATGGGGAGCAGGCCCCGACCGGGGGCATGGGAAGAACTATACTGATCCGGGTAGTTCTCTTTCAGATATAGAAAAAAAATTATTGTTTGGTACTTTTTCAACTAAATAAAATCCTACTGGCCGATTTTTATTAATAGATAAAATAAATTGAGAAATAAGAAAGCCTTAGAGAATCAAATTTTAACAGTACAAATAATACAGTCACCTTAATGAACAATAAAATCATTATTATTATTATAGAGGATAAAATATATGTAAGTGCTTTAATAAGGAGAAAAATATTTCTGCATGACTTTAATGTTATAACGAATTCGGTTTTGAGATTTTATTATGTAACATATAAAGTCCAATGACTTTACCTATAAGAAAATATAATTGTGACTATAATGTGAATGTGTTGTCGTGAAAAAAAAAACGATGTATGACCTCGTCACGTCCAAATTAAGTCACCACAAACGTCAATATAGAGAGAGACGTGTATTCTCAACAAATAGGCCTATCATTATTATTTCTCACCATAGAATCCTCTTATATCCCCTCATTTCTTGTGAGATTTTTAATTTTAATTGTGACAATACATATCTGGATCGAAGTAGTCATCACCAACACTTAATGAGATACCATACATGTCGTTGGTAATATAACTAGTTACTACTAAGATTTAAAACAGATAATATATAAGTATTACTATTTCATATGATTACAAACACAATGCTAGACACCGAAATCTTATAACCCATCAAGTAGATGGAGTAATATCTATCTATTATTATAATAAATCAAACACAAACTTGATAAAAGTAAACAAGACATAAATTCTAGGTAAAATTACCCCATAAACACACTAGTAGGACTTAATTACTGTTTCTAAACATATTTTGGATTTCTTTCTTTATCTAGCTATCCAAACTATTTATGTATATTTTTTAACCTTCATATAAATGTCATTTACTTTACCCTTAATTTTAGGGATTTCTAGTAACTAAAGATTTATCATATCAGATTTACAAAATAAACGGTCAAGAAATTGATTGGGTGTGGGACCGTTGGAGCGGAACAGGAGCAGATTTAAGGGGTCTGGATGGTTCAAACACACCTTTTTTTGTTCGAGATTTCTACTCAGACTTCAAAGCTCTATTTACTCTCATTTTAGCTCCAAATCGACCATCTTTCGTCTATTTCATTCCTACATAATTAAACAAATTATATAAGTATAAAACACCTAGAGTATTAATCAAACATAAAGTAAAATAGCTAGATATGAGGTGAGACGAAGGCTAAGAACGTGTCTTTTCACAACCACCATACACTTAAACCGTTGATCGTCCTCGAGCAAACTTAAAGCTTTTCATCATCCTTACTACTCTCTACCCTTAGCAACGGTCGTCAACTTAGAACTCAATTCAAGTACTCCTCACACTCCTCTCTCATCTCCAATGCAAAGAATTTTCAAAATTATTAGAGCCCGACTCATAACATCCTAACCTAAAGATCCAGCTCTATAACACCAACCTTTCTAAACTTGCCCTCTCACTCTAGCCGAGATGTCTAATAACTTCATCTATCCATCGTGACTCATGTGCCCTCACCATAATAAAAGAAGTATAGGATAACATGTAAGCAACATTTATAATATGTATAGGAATAAATTAGTTAACAATCAAGATTAATCTAAAGATCTTCAAAATTACATTTACCCGCCGTGTTATGAAAACGGATTATAAGGAGTAAATATATTCCATGAATTAATTAAAAAAATATAGTTCTTATTTATTTATTCCCTTTTTAGGTATCACTAATACACTATAAGGTTGTGAAGCTATTACTTCTACTTCATCCGCTCATACAGATTGACGCAATAATTTAATGACCACAAGCTCTTTCTTTTTTCACTCACTCTTTAGGTGTAGAGGATGTCGTGTTTTGCGTAGGTAAAGATGCATTCCATGTTTATATCTCCTTTGATATTTGAAGTGAAGGGATTTAGAAAGTCGAGAGTATTTACTCTTATTTCTTTAATCATGCTACTTTACTTTTCCTTGGTATTTTCTTTTGAAGCATTCTCTTATCATTGTGTTATCTTTTCTTTTATGTGGAGGAAGACTGAAGATGAATGGGTATATCAGTTGGCGCCGATAGAACCAATATAGCCTGTCATTTCACAAGAAATAATAAAATTATCAAATAATTGGACTAGTGTAGAAATGTTGGAAGAAGTTCAGGTTGTTAAAAAGATCTTATATATGATTGATATTTAATGACTTATATATTACAAGGTGAATAGATAACTCATGATATATCGCTAATTTCTTTAGTGATCGAAACAGTGATAGAGGCATAACAAGTAAAGGGTGTTAATCAACTTAATGGAAAAAGGAGAGGCACATTCTCTTGTTGATACAAATTGAACAACTTAGAACTTTAAAGGTAGAGTAGGTGTCGGGAGATTTCAACAAAAAAATATAATTGTGTACGAGAATATCGAACAACAACTTAATTAAAGATAATGGTGACAACTAAACAACAACAAAAAAACTTAGGACGACAACATAAACACCCTAAGATAACAACAACTACTTAGAATAACGGCCGATGTCTAGTACAAAAATTGACGTGTAAGAATTTTATTATTCTAAAACAAAAGATGTTATCCTTTCTGCGATGAAAGTCTATGGCATAAACACGATAAATATTGCATATGCTTCCAAGTTTTGTTTACAAATCAATGAAATTATGAAAAGTACAGACCTTTGCTACATTATTTTCATGCATAAATTAAATACACTTCATATGTTATATCGTTGTACTTTCATACCTAAATGAATGTCCTCTTCTGTTTCTACAGTTGCAGCATATCGAGTGATCGAATAATGAAAAGGCGTGTCTCACAAATTCAAATAAGGGTTAGAAGGATGAATGATTTTATTTTCTTACCTAAAATCTAGCACAAATCCAAATAAAGTAATTCAAATATCATATTAATGTATTTTCCCTTTTAGAAGATCATTGATTCTATCAATTAAAATTCTTTTCATTCTTTAAGTCAATACGAATAAATTGGTAACCCATTACGTCCCATACGCCTCATGTTTTGAATGATTAAGTGATCGCTTTTAGTAACATAGGGCTAAGAAAAATTTTCTTATTTCACGAAAAATGCAAAAACCTATTGAAGAAATCTAGAAACTAAGTTGTATTTAATCTTTTAGAAATTCATTGATTCTAATAAGGAAGCTTCATTACTTCTTTTCATTCTTGTTGGTAGGGTTTTAATTACTAGTGAGCATTTAGATTCAAAAATAAATAAATAAATAAATTGAAGGAGAATTCTTGAAATTAAGTTAAAAATTGCCTTCCAAAAAAAAAATTGTAAATGGACATGCATTCTACTTAAAATAAAAGTTAAGTTAAGTATTATGAATTGATATTTTCTTTTGCTTTTTGTAAAATGAAAAATTTTATTTTTTCCCCCCAATATGAAGTAATGTTTAAAATTTCGCATCTTATGACCAAACAAGTTTTCTTAAAAAAGAATTATGAAATTAAAAAGGTGAAAAATATGTATGGCCAAATGAGCACTTATGTTGTGATCTTAATTCCTTAAGATTACGTGAATTCTTTTTCAAAAGACTGTCTTGCTTAAGTTTTTTTCATCTAACGTCCTACTGATCAAATTTTTATTATAAAAAAATATTTGAGTCAAAGTAACCTCATTAGCTTGATATAAAGGAGTCAAGAATCTTCTTTGTATAGGTAAATAAAATAGAAAACTAATTTACACAAAAAATATTCACATCTTAAGTTTTTTCTCGTCTTTCTTCTAAGTGGGGCCTTTGTTGTTTGTTGTTTGTTGTTGTTGGCATTGTTGTTGTTGCCGTTGTTGGTTCTAACGTTGCTACTATTACTGTTGTTGTTGCTTTGTTGTTGTTGCCAATATTGTTATTGTTGTTGTTGCTCTTGTTGTGCTTGGTAAAGTAACAACAGCAACACCATTAACAATAACAACTAAAACCCGCAACAACAGCAAAAGCAGCAAGAACAACAACAACAATAACAACATCAATAGCAATAACAACAGCAACAACAGCAATACCTACAAAAACAACAAGAATAAATAGTATTACAACCACTCTAAGTTGTCATTGTCTTTCTTACTTGGACTGCTCAACATATGATATGAATATGTAGCTATAATGATGAATTCCATTGTTGATATCGTAGAAACAGAAGAGGTCATCCTTTTTTCTGATAGAAGTGTACGATATATAATATGGTAACAATATTTTGTATACATGTTATGTTTGCAAGTCAATGAAATTATTGATAAGCAACAAACCTTTGCTATATCATTTTCATACATATAATACTACTCATGCTATGTCGCTAGACTTCCAAAAAGAATGACCTCTTTTGTTTCTGCGATAACAACAAGGGGGATTAGTGGTAAATGAAAATGTTTGCCTCATGTATTTATATAAGGGTCACAAGGAGGAGTGAATTTATTTTCTTTCCAAAGTATTAAGACAAATCCAATTGAGGTAATATCAAATTGTACTTTTTCTTTTAGAAATTAGTTCATGCTAATAATAAACTTTCCTTTTTGTTCTTGAGGTAAGTCATTTGGTGATATTTTTTAGTTAATGTTGATTTTACTTTTGTTTTTTTTTAGAGAAAAACTATTAAAAATTTACCATGCTAGATGTTTTCTTTTAAAAGAAAATAATTGAAGGCTTATTATAGTAGACTTTCAAAGAGGAGTTAAAGTTATTTATGAGGTAGACATCAATCTTCTACAAATCGTTTTTACATAGATATATAAAATAAAAAACGAATCTCCCAAATTAATAAAATATTTATGGCGAAAAAAGGGGCTGACTTTTAATTTTTTTTAACCGCAAGACTAGAACATATTTATTTCTTTTTAATTACGAAAATTACAGATCCAATTAAAGAAAATGTGCAGATTAAATTATTTTTCTATTTTCGGAATTCATTCATTCTAATAATTAACCTTCATTTTCATTCTTGCAGACTGGATTTAAGTCATTAGATCTTGATTATCTTAGTTCCTTTAGATTACGTTAACTATTTAATCTCTTTTTTATCGAGATACACAAACTCTCATCGTGTCCTAAATCACATTCCATGAATCAAAAGGAGAAGCATTTCTGCTGTTAACATGCTTTGATGCCATAGAATCAATAGTTGACACGTACAAAATAGAAAGAAAGACTCTTTGAAATGGGGAGCAGGCCTTGATGGGGGCATGGGAAGAACCGACTAATTCGGGTAGTTCTCTTTCAGATATAAAGAAAAAAATCATTGTTTGGTATTTTTTCAACTAAATAAAATCCTACTGACTGAGTTTTATTATTAGATTAAATAAATTGAGAAAATAAGAAAGCCTTAGAGAATCAAATTTAACAGTACAAAATAATACCGCCACCTTAATGAACAATAAAATCATTATTATTATTATTATTATTATTATTATTATTATTATTATTATATACGTAAGTGCTTTAATATGGAGAAAAATATTTTTGCATGACTTTAATGTTATAGCGAATTTGATTTTGAGATTTTATTATGTAACATATAAAGTTCAATGATTTTATTATAAGAAAATACAATTGTGACTTCAATGTTAATGTGTTGTCGTGAAAAAATGTTGTGTGACCTCGTCACGTCCAAATAAAGTTACCACAAACATCAATATAGAGAGAGAGACACGTATTCTCAACAAATAGGCCTATCATTATTATTTCTTACTGTAGAATCCTCTTATATCCCCTTATTTTTTGTGAGATTTTTAATTTCAATTGTGACGATGCATATCTGGATCGAAGTAGTCATTGCCAACACTTAACGAGATACAATACAAATCGTTGGTAATATAACTAGTTACTACTAAGACTAAACACAGATAATATATACGGAAAAAGGCCAAATATACCCCTGTACTTTCAAATATTGTTTTGGCCTAACCCCCATCCAAGTATTCGGTTAAAAATACCCCTCCCGTTAATGTTTGGGGTGTGTATACCCCTCACATTAACGGAAGTCATACGTGGCACACATAATTATCAAAAACAAATCAAAAATCCACCCCCTTTTTAATTTAGCCCGATTAGAATCCCGACCCATTATTTTAATCCGTTTATTCCCTCAAATAAAACTCACCCGAACCATAGACCCCCATTTTTTTAGCTAAAAACCTGTACCTATCCCATCATCGTCTAAGACCATCTCGTTCATCATGTTGGTGCATACAAGTACTGTGGAAGATGCTGTAGTGTCTCAGATGGGAAATGAAGGTGCTACGAGTGATGGGTTTGCCGGTGAAAATGAGACAAAAAACATTAACGTCTGCTGGGAAAACTACTACACATGCAAACTACAGACCTGTTGCTTGAAAAATGCACGTGTTTGGGAAGATCGATGGTGGCTGCAGCTATGTGGAAAAATAATTGGCATCATCAACACAATGCACAGTAATGGAAAATATGTTTGAAGAAATACGTGGAATTGCAGGAAACCTAACAACATCAATGTAGGATGAAAGACAACCAATGTCAGAAATGGAGACAAAAACTACATGTGAACGATTCTTGAATGCAGGCATCCAAATATAGTAATTATCTGTTGGGTTGACATCATTTGGAACTCTTAATTTCAGGGAACACCATTTTTTTTATATTGTTGCTATGTTGGTCATCGGCAGAAGTATTGGTGTCAAAGAGGAGATTCCATTATTGCGTTTTCCCTCATGGTCAACCTGCCCTTTCCATGGCTCAGGAGCTTGGTGTCTAATGTGAATGTTCACGGTTCCATTGTTAACACTGATGGCTAACTATATGTTGATCAAGGAAACGTTTGTTGCATCTTATTTAAAGGCACGAATTTAACGAATTTTACAAGAAAGCAAAAAAAAAGAAAAAGAAATACTTTTTGTTATGTTAGCGATTTTCCTTCGGTTTTCACGACAAAATGTTTCAATCTTCTTTGTCTCTTTGTTTTTCACGAAATAAAGGGTGGAAATGAAGGGTTCTGATGGTTTGGGTGAGTTTTATTTGAGGGAATAAGCAGATTAAAATAGTGGGTCGGGGTTCTAATCGGGCTAAATTAAAAAGGGGGTGGATTTTTGATTTGTTTTTGATAATTATGTGTGCCACGTATGACTTCCGTTAATGTGAGGGGTATATACACCCCAAACATTAACGGGAGGGGTATTTTTAACCGAATACTTGGATGGGGGTTAGGTCAAAACAATACTTGAAAGTAGAGGGGTATATTTGGCCTTTTTATATAAGTATTACTATTTCAGATGATTACAAATACCGTGCTAGACACCGAAATCTTATAACCCATCAAGTAGATGGAGTAATATCTCTCTATTATTATAATAAATCAAACACAAACATGATAAAAGTAAACAAGACATAAATTCTAGGTAAAATTACCCACATAAACATATTAGTAGGACTTATTTACTGTTTCTAAACATATTTTGGATTTCTTTCTTTATCTAGCTATCCAAACTATTTATGTATTTTTTTTTTTAATTTTAACCTTCATATAGATGTTCTTTACTTTAACCTTAATTTTAGGGATTACTAGTAACTAAAACTTTACCATATCAGAATCACAAAATAACGGTCAATTAATTAATTGGGTGTGGGACCGTTGGGGAGGGGCAGGGGCGGATTTAAGGGGTCCGGGGTGGTTCACGTGAAACCATGATTTTCTGATTAAACTCAATATATCAGGTACGTGTTTCTAAAATTGAGTCAAATATTACTTGTATGCACCCATGCTCTGTAATGCTTAACTAGTTCCCTAGATGGATGTTTGTTTGTTTTATCTTGAGATGTATTTATGGGAGTGTGAGATGTACGCAAACCTTATCCCCATCAAGGAGGAGAATCTGTTTAAATAGACCGTCACCTAAAGAATATATTTTGAAAACACTTTTGAAAAGAGAAACGGATCTAAATACCACGATAAACAAAATGTTGTCATAAAAATTAAAGATTACAAGGGTAAACAAAACATTAACATCAATAAAGTCGAAGAGTAAGAATAAGATAGAAATAGTATATATACGAATAATACTAATATCAATAAAACTGAGTTGCTCTACGTTGACACAAATTTAGTAAATGAAAAAAAATGGTCATAGTTGGGGCTTGGAGGACTGTGATTCGCGACCTATTTGCAAAAATATGACACCATAAACAATGTTTTGCCTTTTTGCCCGTGCTAATAGGGGTTTTGCAAAAATACTCCTATTAAAGTTTAATGAAAAAAATTCGGACGGAAACACCCTGTCACGTTTTTAGGTCGGGGCTAAGACTTGCCTTTATATCTCTCTACTTTTCAACACTTATCCCTTCAAGTGTTGGCAATAGACAATACTTGCCGCACTTGGTCGTAAGTCTTGGCAAAGGTCAAGAGTTGCCTTTGACCACTCTCTATTTGCCAATACTTACCCTTAAAGTATTGGCAAAAGGTAACACTTGTCGTACTTGGTCGTAAGTCTTGGCAATTCCTTCTAGGGAAATGCATTCTCGCCATCTAACTTGAAGTATTGGCAAAACAATACGTGCCCTTAAGGTTTTGGTGATTGCCAAGACTTACAAAATTTTTGTCTTGAAGTCTTGGCTCCGGGCTAAAAAAGATATTTTGCTAAAACATTGCTTAGAACGAGTATTTTTGCAAAATCAATCCTTATGATGGGTACGCATTAAAATTTTTTGGTAATTCGCATACTAACTGTTTGAGCTCATCTGCTCAAAATATAGTTTGGACTATATTGGTTACTTGTATTTGTTGACTGCGATGGATTATTTGATATACGTAAAAGTTCATCGGAACACTAATATAGTCATAAAACAAAACGTGTTCATGATATTTAGGCAATGACGACTATTACACGTTAAACTTGCTCAAATAGGATAGTTTTGGGGTACTGTGTATTCATTATACCCATTTATTTTGCAAAAAAAAAGTGTCCATTTTTCCCAGTTTTGCCTGCATGGCAACATTTCACCACAACTTTTGCCGGATAGGCAGAAAAAAAATCAATTGTTCACAAACTTTTGGCGGAATAGGCGACACTTCCTCGTAAATTTTAAATTAAACAATAAGCCCAAGTGTTGGCGGCTCGACAAAGGTTGTGAGCGGTTGAACATTTTCCGATTCAACAAACTAAACCTTGTGATACATGTGGTTACAGCTTTTTGTGAACCCGACAGAACTTGAAAATTAAAATCTATTTTGTACAAACTTTTTAAATAGGGAAAAAACTTAAACAACGTCTATATAAAGGGGCATTTGATGATTTTTGTCACTACATGAGAAATACATTTCCCCCGTCAGTACAATTGTGTCCTTACACTTATATACAAGGTTAAAGTTGTGTTTACAAAAATATAACAAGAAAATGGCTCTAATAAAAAAAAAAAAGGAGAAACCCTAGCCTCAATTTCTCATCGCACACCCCCTGCTTCCATCGTCACCAACGCCTGTTGCCTGTGTTTTTATATATATATAAATACGCTAGTGATACAATTGTACATAATATCAATCTTTTATATTAATTAATACAGTAGATAAATTTTTGATGCATAGGAGGGAGGAGGAGGAGGAGGAGGATGAGGAGGAGGAGGAGGTGGTGGTGATGATGATATACGCTTGATACGCTATAGATACAAATTGATACACAATATCAATCTTTTATATCAAATACAATGGATACACGTTTGCCACATTGAGAAAAAAGAAAAGAAAAATACACATTGATACTCTAGGGAGATATAATTGATACAACTGATGCACTTTTGGCATAGTGAAAATACACATACATATATATACAAAAAAAAAAAAAAGATACGATTATTTTTTCTATAAATACACTAGATACACATAAGATACGATGCATACACTAGAAAAAAGAATATAATGAATGAACACATGAGATCAACTGATCAGATACACATTCTATATGGAGTAGATAGGCAATGAATTCTAAAATCTGGAGCAGATCGACGATGAATCTCAAATTTGGAGCAGATTGACGGTGAATTACATATCCTGGAGCAGATTTGGAAAGCCGAAGGAGAAGTTCATCAGACCTACGTTGCAAAATTAGTTCTATTCGGCGTAGCAAAATTTTGAAGAACTTAGCAGTGTAGCAAGAACATCGGAGAAGAAACTCCATATTTTTTAAAAAATAATAATAATATAATAATAATCCATTAGACCAAGTTTAGTGTGCTTTTCAGGCCACACCAACTCGTTCAAGTGTGGGGTTAGGCATAGACCTCTATCCGTGTATTAGCTAGAAAAAAAATAACATAAAGTTACAGATACAATGGAGGGGGACATGTACCTTACCTCCAATCTTATGATGATTTGTACTTAACTAGGAAGGTCAAGTATAAAACAAATAACTATGAGCAAAAGGGAAATAGATAGAACTGCTCACTATCCTAGGATAGGTGAACACACCTATACTTAAAAAGAGCCTATGATTTTAGATGAGGGAGATTGTCCCTTTACAAAAAACTAGTATAGTACCCGCGCGATGCGCGGTGAATTTGTTGATATCTAAGGAAAAACAATGTGAAACAAATTTTATATATCAAACTTCTAATTTTCAAAAGTATTTTTTTACGAAAAGCACTTTTGAAGAAAAATATTTTTCAAACTAAGGTGTTCTAAAAAACGTGACCAAACAGGGTTTAAATCATATTGTATCAGCAAATTCGTGTGTTCTTAAAATATTGTGTTTCATGTCTAAATATAGGTGAGTGGATTTCACACATTAAGAAGGTTATTGAAGTTTTAGAATATTTGATGGTAGTTTGAATTTCAGCCAGATGAGGAAGTTATATTTCAGATGTTCCACTCAAACCAATATAAAAAAACTATTGGAAGTACAAATACCAAGCAGACAAAGACATAAGGAATTAATTAACCAAAAATGTCAACAGTAAAAAGGTACTATTTACCTTTTCTTTCATTTAATCAGGTAAGTTTACTTCTAGATAACGTTTATGTGCAGGATTTGTTGTTCAATATTATATATTGGGGTGGGCAAGTTCTTTTAGACTATATATGATCTACTCAAATAAGGGATTGCTAGAAGTTTGTGGCACTTTAGACTATTGTATAGTGATTTATTGGCAAGGTTATCCCAGTATCTCTATTCTCATTCAAACTGCTTGCTGCACATAACTTCTTGTAAGTAAATATTAACCAAGAATCCTCACCTTCTATTCCATTCTTTAACCTATAAATCTCAATCAAAACATGTTACTAATGTAGCTTTTAGTTAAGATAAATTTTGGGAACACACAAATCTAGAAACTAAATCAAGTCGTTAAACATATTATGTATTGATGAATAAGCCTTCCTTTTATACAAATCTTGCAAGATCAATGTTAATTCCTAAGTACAACGGTTAGGAGCTCAATCTCCAAATCTAGTACAGCTGAAAAAAATTTCAAAATATAAATTTATCCCAGCAAGTACTATAGCAAAATATAACATTAAAATTTTATTTATTTAATGCTTTGGAAACACATACACACACACGTGTGTGTGCGCGCACGCGTTTGTGATGCAGACGAAATGGTCTCATCTCTCCGTAGAATTAAATCAGTGATGCCTTTCCTAAATTCTTGAGATACTAATTGAAGTCATGAACAATAATAAATTTTAATAGACTGCTAGTTAAAACAACAATGCATTTTCATATATAATATGAAGAGAATGCTTTCCTTGGAAATTGGTGAAAAATTGGAAACACATTTATAAAAAAGCCAAACTTCGCTCAATCCATCCCTTCTTCTTTCACTTCCCTCGATTAGAGCTCAAAATAAATTTAAGAGCTTGATGTGCTTCTAAGCTGTATTACAAAGAAATAATCTCATAGAGACGGAACTCCAAATACAACCTTGTGTTAGTTCCTCCACCATATATGTGATCCATCCGAGTAATTCCAGTGTTGTATGTGATAGCAATGGAGCGTATATGTTCCATTCCTACTGAAATAAGGATCCACAATGTGTGAAAAATATTCTAACAGATACACCACATAATTAAGTTAGTCGTAGTATTTTCAATGAATATATAATAGCCATGACACCATCCACATTAATGATACATATGTTACCAAAAATATGAATATCAGGAGAATACCAAATTTCACAGTTTGGTTAACTCGATATGATGTCATCAACGTATTTTTATGGGATGTATTAGCAGCTTATAAACCAAGTATTTCTCTGTTCATATTGAACAATGAATTTTTCATGAAAATCTATAATCTATACAAACGAATAGTTAACATTATCAGTTAACATGCCATCTTTCTATCCAAGCAAAAGTTGAAGTGATAAAAACTTAATCCAAGATATAAGAAGTCTATAAATTACCTCAAATTCACCAACATATAAAAAAGAGATCTAACAATGAAATGTAGAAAAGTCACCCACGTCTTTGAATTCTTGTGCTAGCATCTTCTTCAAAGGCAATTGTTCTGGATCTATATGTGCTTGGTGGATCACATGAGAAAAACCTATAGCATCTTGGTCATCGAAACATCGAAGTCCTGCATAACTATTGTATTTCTTCATCTCTATATTGCATCAAATAATAAGAATATTGAAAAAACTTAAAAAGCATATAAAAAGTGAACAAATCTATCTAATGCAACATAAATCAAATTTTAATTACGTAATGCTTCTTAATTTTCAATTGAAAGAATATATAACTTCTTGAAAATGATAATTAAATAGATATACAATTGATAATATACTAATTTGGGACTCACTTGTGCTTGCTCCCGTTGCAAAACACTTGTCCGATAACTTTCATTCTGAAAGACATCATGAAGAATGCCCATTGCTTTACCTACAACATAAATTCAATCAATTAAAATTTTAGTTGAATAACTTTTTGTTGAGATAAATTTCTAAAACACACAGAAAAATATAGATAGTACAAAAAATGAGAAACTTGCTACTCTTGTCTAGTTTCTTGTACTATCAAAAGCTCTACAATTTAGTGAATTTCATATAATTTTATTTTCCAAGTACTAATAGGAAATAAAGTATCAAATATCGTCCCATGAAGAATAATATCATGTAATTAATTCATATAATTAGGTTGCTAGTCTTAGCCAACATATTAAAGAACGATATCATGTAAATAAAACTATTGAAAGAATAAGTACTCGTCACGATCAATGTCAAGCCTGATTAATGGTTGTAGTGGCGTTGGAATGTTACTTGGTTCCTCAAGCTTTACACTCAATATAAGTCTTATAGATTTTGTTTTCCGATTCAATAGTTTTCAATCACGCTAGAAGTTTTATATATGGAGTAGGTTATCAGAAAAACATATTAGATGGAATATTAAGTTTTGTTAATATAAAATATTAACATGAAAGTATATATACTGCCAGCAAACTTACCTCCAATCTTTATGAAAAATCTATAGTATCTGATCCAAAAAGTTTATTAGTGTTCTTCATTGCATATCTGCATATAAGAAATACAGAATGCGAAACTCCCTATTAGTTCATACAATTTTATTAATTTGAGGAGAAGAAACAACCTAGTAAAAAGCAATGGTAGCAGGTGGAGTAATGTGCTGAAAGCTCACCATATATATATATATATGTGTGTGTTCCATGTTTTCCAATTTAAGACTTTATCTTCATGTACGAATAAGTAATCCATCAGTATTAACTTTTACTACCGTCGATTGCATTAATGGCTTATTTATCTACCCTTCTAAGCACATAGTAAGCAAAGAGGACAAATATAGGAATAGACTACTCCAAACGAAAAAAATTGAGAAAAAACAATGGTGGAGTACCTTTGAAAACAATAGAGGAAGAGAACTTCTCTGTTGTGGAGAAAAGTTACCGCAAATTTGGACATTTCAAAGAGAACAACTTCCACTTGGTAACTTCTACATCGTGGATATAACTTCCTCTTAATAATTAATACAAATAGGAGGTCTGCCGATAAGGATTGAGACAGTTTTTAAGTAGTGGCTGCCCTATAAGAACTAACACATTAAATTTGCCATGTTAAAAATGATTATAAGATATTAAAACTAATTATTGTCTTAATTGCAGTATATTTTAAATGTAGTAACTAATAACTATTTTTTTTTTTAAATTGCCATGTGTCTTTTTAACTTATTGCCACTTGGCTAAACATGGTTGGCTACTGCATACCTTATATATATATATATATATATATATATATATTTAGCCAGTATGTCAAACTTCAGATTATTTAATTATTTGTTACATTACATCTTAATACAAATGGGGAGTTCTCCGTCAAATTTAGTAGAATCGATTCTCCTACTAAATTTTATTCAAATTATTGTTTGTTTTAAATTCAAATTCCGAACACAATATAGATAATTCACAATTCAAACACTTAGGAACAACCAAACTAATTGTTAAACTACAGCATTATGAATACAAATTAGTAGGAAAAACGATTCTACTAAATTCAAATCCATACAAATAGGAGTTTCTCATATATAATAGATAATAGATTTTCATTTTTTTCTCACAATTATTCTTAAAATTTCAATTCGAATTTCAAAATAATTAAAATAACTATACCTAACTAATTACTAACTAATCACCTAATTTAACCATATTGTCCTAAAACCTAACACATGGCTTGTTTTTATTTTGACACTTGGCTAAGTATTAATGGCTACAACACTCCTTTTAATATATATATAGATGGTTAGCCTATGAATTAGAACTAATCTAATGAAGTAAAATTGGTCTTTAATTCAGCTGTCTCTTAAAACTAAGGATAGCCAAAATGAAGAATACCTTCCAACAAAAAAGAGGCAGCAGCATCTCCATTGGCATGACGAATAAGCACCTTCAGAAGAAGATAAGTACTAGCAGCGAGTTAAGTAACATTAGAGAGATAAGCGTCAGCTGCTTAACAGAGAGTGGACTCTCCAGAAACTAACTTAACATCGCAGATCAAAGGAAAAGTATGAGAAGTAGGAATCAAACAACTTCAGCGGCATCACAGGCTTCTAATAACATCATAATAGCAGCAAACAAAATGCCAAGCAGAGATAGCAGAAGAATGTAGCAGAACTGGAGTTCTGCTTTCATCATAACAGAACCAGAAAAACATCAGCAAAAGTTAGAGATGGCAACGGGGCGGGGCGGGTGCGGGGCGGGGCGGGTTCAACTCTACGCGGGGCGGGGCGGGTTTAAGCCATTTGCGGGGCGGGGCGGGGCGGGGCGGGGCGGGTTGGGACAAATCTTTTTAAAATTCTGGCGGGGCGGGGCGGGGCGGGTTGCGGGTTTATCTAATTTTTTTTTTTTTCAAATCCTTGTAGAACCTGTATATATATGTTTTTATATAAAAGTTATCTTAAATAGAAGTTAAATCGTAATCAAATTATATGTGTTTTTATATAAAAGACTTAATTTTATAACAAACTTATACATATGTGTATGTATAAAATCTATCATTAGAATAATAAAATTATTGCCCAAACTACTATGATAATTTACCTAAGATAAGATGATTAATACTTGAGAAAGTAGATAATTAGTTCATAAAATTAACAAAAAAAAAATAAAAATAATATAGCGGGGCGGGGCGGGGCGGGGCGGGGCGGGTTGAGAAGTGACAAAAATGCTACGCGGGGCGGGTTTAACTTTTGCGGGTTAAGATTCAACCCGCCCCGCACCCGCCCCGCCCCGCCCCGTTGCCATCCCTAAGCAAAAGCATATAGTAATAAGCAGCAGGTTCAAGAAGTATAGCAGTAGTTGTCCATGTAACAGTACCTCATTCAACATCACGCAAAGGTCCAGAATCAGTTTTCAAACAGAGAAAACAACTTCAGTTTAAAAAATAACAGCAACATGATAGTGTCAGCATCAGGACAACATCAGCAACCTATAACAGTACTGGCATACCGAGTACTATGGGTGGCTAGCGGTCCGGTCCGAGCCAAAAAAAAATCAAACCCGAAGTTTTACCTGTCTACCGGTCTAGTCTCATCCGGTTAAAAATTTTGGAGCCACAACGAGACCGGCACCGGCGACCATTAAGCCGATCGGTCCGGTTTAACGATTTTTTTAATTTTTTTTAGTTTTTTTTTTTGTTTAGGCAAATAAAGCTGAAAATTGAAAAACTTAACAATTTATTAATGAAAGTAAACACCATTTATAATAATTATGTAAATTATATTTTTAAATTTATTAATATAAAGTAAATAAATAAAAACTAAACAAACGTTGATTGGAAAAGAAATACACACAATTTATTGAAAATTCGGGAAATACATAATTGAAATGACAAAAATAAATTAGAAATTGAAAATTACGAAGATACTAAATAAACTAGAAATTTGAAAATACATAATTGAAATGACATAGAAAATTTCTTAACCATTTCTTCAATTATTACGCAGATATATGCTCCCCACCCGACGACTCCATTTGGAATTATGTTGTTTTTCTAAGTGATGTATAAGTTTATGGGATCCACCCACTAAGCTCAACTCTCTTCCACAAATTCTACATTTAGCTTTGTGATCTTCTCTATTATACTCCACAAATTCCCAAATTTCAGAGCGACATCTTCGTTCAGGACGTTGTGGAGCAGCGGGAACAGCGGGAGCAGCGGGATTAGCGGGAGCTTGATTTCCAGCCATTATAATTTATAATTGTTTGGACTTTGGAAGAAATTTAGAAAATAGCCTTTGAGAGTAATTTGAGAGATAAATTTATAGAAAGTGATGACTTGTGTGATATAATAATGAAATAATATGATATATATAGATAAAAATAGGTTGGGGGTATGGGGGGCGTTTAGGGGGGTGGTAGGCAAATATAGCCGTTTTTGGCCATTGGCCAACGGCTATATTTGAAAGAGAGCCGTTGGCCCATTCAAACAGTCGGGCCGGGCCGGGCCGGTCCGGCAGTCGCCCAAATGTATTTTTTTTTTCCTTTGTATTTTATTTAAAGTGATGGATAATTTGAAAAATATTACAACAAAATATTATCAAGTTTTTACTTGTACATATGTTTGTAATGTTTAGTTTATTTCAATGTTTAAAGTTTAAACTTAGAATTAAAAAACTTGTAGTATTGTTTAAACTTTGAAGTAGTGAAATTTTTGAAGTGATGATTCAAAGTTCAAGCTTTTGAATTAATTTGTTAAGTTCAAAGTTCAAACTTTGAATTAATTTTTTAAAAATCAAATTTGAACTAATTTACAAACTAGTAATTAGTTGTAGTATTTTTGCGCAAACTATAAATTAAAAATAAAAATATGAAGACAATAGTTGTGATTGAATTCCAAGACTTGGAGCAATTTTATTGAATTGTTTAAGACATAAGTAGTGCAACACATACTACAATAGCTAAACTTTCAAACTTGTAATTTCAAAATTTTTATTTAGAAAATTACATTCTTTTAAACATATTAGCTAGTTTTTTTAGGATAGTCGTAGCTTTTCTTTAGGAACTGGCCGTTGTTGTTCTTGTTCATCATCTCTTTCTGGTTCTTCATCTTCCTCTTCTTCTTCTTTATTTCCGGTTTGACTTCCTTCACTTGTTCCATCGCTCAAAATTTGATCAAGATATGTTTTGCCTTTTTCCTTAGTAATTTCTGGTAGACCAAAGTTTCTTCACTCTGCTCTGATTCAATACCTGAATAAAACTCCTGTCTCCGTTGCTTCCTCCTTCAACGAATATCTGTGATCTCCAATTTGAAATCTTCCTTGGCTAAAAGCACTTTCCGATGCAACTAATGAATCTTGAAGTGTTAATATATCCCGGGCCATTTTTTAAAGAATTAGAAATTGCAATTCTTGATTCTTCCAATAACGCAACAAATGATGAGTTCCAAAGTTGTTAAGTTTCTTTGGATATTGAATTAAATACACTTGGAACTCACGGTATTCCTCCTCGTACTCGTCCTGTTCTGAAAGCAACTTTTCATCGAGTCCCCCAAAAGTGCTCATCCCCGCCTGTGTGCTCCCCATTTAGGAAGAACTTTGCCCGGTGGATTGTATTGGTTCCGTTGGTGTAGCAGTATCTGCCCAAGCTCTATACTTTGCAAAAACAGCCACGGTATCTGCATAAACTTTAGCAACAGCATCTTCTACACTTGGATACCCGTTAGTAGCAATTTCAGTAGGAGTAATTTCTAAATTTGCATATATTTCTCTAACAAGTCGTTCAGTTAACTTAATTTTAAAAGCAGAATGCAACACAGAAGCAATGTAAAAAAGAGGATGAATTGGTATAAATTTTTCAATCATTCTCTCTACAACCGGTTTGTAAACTGCATATTGCTTATATAATTTCAATAATTCCGATATTCCAGCTATATAATATAACATGGTAGGAGCAGTTGGATAATATTGACCGGAAAATTCTAAAGTAGCTTGATAAATTTTTTGTAAAAACTGAAGAACATGTTGAACAAGTTGCCAATCGTCATCTTTAAGGTGATAGATTTCCATAAAATGTTTATTATACATTTGAGAAATAGGCACTCTATATTCATAAGCGACATTCAATGCATCATATGAAGTGTTCCACCTAGTACAAACTTTCTTTGGGACTCTCCTATTTGCCATTCCTAATTTTATACATATTCTTTCCCATTCTCTTCTTCTTTCTTGGTTTTTATTTCTAAAAATATAAGTAATAACTATTCGCACCTTTTTGATAATGTCGTTAAACAAGTCAAGACCATCTTTTACTACTAAGTTGTAAATATGACATATACACCTAACATGAAAAAATTTCGCAAAAGGGGGTTCAAAATAGGTATCAAGTTCCTAAGGGCATCTGTGTTGTTTGTAGCATTATCAACCGTAATACTAAAAACTTTGTTACGTGCGACAAATTGATAAAATTTTATTACAAATATAATGTTCCGTGTGTGGTTCATCAACAACTTTATAAGCAACAATACATTTTTGAAATACCCAATCAGGATCTATCCAATGAACAACAACAGTAATTTAATCACATCCATTAATAGAACGACCCATATCCGTAGTAAGACATACTCTAGTATCAAAGTTATCAAATAAATATCGCAAATAATCCTGATATTCGTTCTTAAATTTAATAATATCATTTTTAACAGTAGTTCTTGGAAAACCATTAAAAGAGGGATTATATATAGACTGAACATAACGAACAAAACCAGTAGAAGAAGGAAAACTATAAGGTAAACCCTCGACGGCAACTAGTTTAGCAATAGCTTCCCTATCCTTTTGTTTATCATAAGTAAGAAGCCCTCCTGTTGCCTGGTTAATTTTTGTTTGGGTACCCGAAGATTAATCATGCGCTACTCTCCCATGTTCGGTCCCTAAATATATATACCACCCGCCCGCATTGACCATTCTTTAGGATGTTTCTTTTGTAAGTGGGTCCTAATTTTACCCGTCCCACCATCATTACCCCCAGTTTTAAAAATCCACTCCTTTTTACAAATCCCACATACGGCCGTCTACGATTGAATATTCTTTGTTGCAAATTCCCACACCGCGGATCTTTCCTTACGTTTAACCGGTATTCTAGTAGGAGGTACAAGAGGCAAGTCAGACTGAACTTCGGGTGGACTAGCTTGAAATTCAGGTGTTTCTTCTAAATTAATCCCGCTTTGATTTCCATATCGTATTTCTAACATTTCATGATCAAGTATATTATTAGCGCTAACATCATGATAATATTGAGAATCATCTATGTGAGTGAACTGACTAGAACTACTAGCAATTTCTTTACCCCTATTTCCCCTACGACCACGTGCCCGCCCCCACCACTAGTTCCAATTGAACCTCTTTGAGACATAATAATAGCAAATAAAATAAATATATGACAACAAAATTTATAAAAGAGTATAAAGTAGGAAGGACCAAATATAACCGTATAATTGAGATGAAATTGAAATTTGAGCCTTCATTTCAATTAATTAGTTGAATACTTGAAAATCGAAAAATTACAAAAATAGCCAAATTGATATTTCAACCAAGTAGCGCCTCCAATTGACCCAATACTTGATATATGAAAACCTCACCAAATAGCCAAATATAACTTTTGTAGCAACTCCAATTAAAACTTGATAAAGTAGCCAAATTATTAATTTTTAACAAATAGCCAAAGTAGAATAATAGCAATATTGTAGAAAATTTGAGAGAATTAGAGAGAATTGGAAGATTTGTGTGAAAAATATGATGAAATAATGAGGTATTTATAGGAAAAAAATAGTTAGGGGTGGTTATGGGTGGTAGAGGGGTGAAAATGGCCGTTTTTTGGCCGTTGGACAACGGCTAGGGGGTCAAAAGAGCTGTTGCCAACGGCTGAAAATGTGACTTTTTCTATTTTTTTGGACCGGTCCGGCCGGTTCCGGTCCATTTTTATACCGGTCCGACCGATTCTGGTCCATTTTTATACCTGTCCGTTAGGGGGTATTGGTCCGGTCCGAGCCGGTTTTCGGCCCGAATCCGATCGTGACCGGGCCGTTAGCCACCCTTACTGAGTACCTCCATTCAGCATCACGCAAAGTCAATGTAAATATAGCAGCTAGACAATCGCGGCATCAAGAAACAACTACAACAACATACAACAGTACTGGAATACTACGAACAACAGCAACATCATAAAGCAGTACTTGAATACTCCCTCTGGCTTCATGTCCATTCCATCAGAGAGTGCAAACAATACAAATAAATCATATTGTAGCAGCAGTAGTGAAAATAGAGCAGCAAAATGCTAGATAGCAAAAAAAAAAACCACATGGGGCAGTGCCAAACCCGAGAGCACAAATGAGTGGAGCTTGGACCACTTCCCAACACCTTAAGTGGTAAAGGCTGCAAGCTGCAATAACAAAAAATTAGTTAAGAACAACCTATCCTCCTCTTTAAAACATGAGATCCATTCCTCCACCGAGTCATAACTTCCCTACATAATCATAAATTTCTAAACTTGGACTACAAGACCATTTAGTTGCACTGTAGGAGATGATACCAAGCCACTTTCAGAATCAAGGAGGCTTGAGTTGCTTTGTCTTCCTGATTCTGAAAGTAGACATGCCCCTCTGGTCCAAAGTTAGTTGGCTTTTTATGTGGTTAGGAAGCTCCTGAAGATTATTGATTGTTGTATGTGTATGCACCTCGTGACTCATTTTGGAGAGTGAATCTGCTACAGAGTTTGCCTCCATATAGCAATGTTCAAATTGGACTTCTTGAAAATTGGCCACTAAGTCATTTATTCCATGGATGTTGTTATAGAGTTGCCGAGGTGATGTTGATTACCCTTTAATCCAGTTGACTATCAAACTAGAGTCTAATTCCACAACTACTTTCAACCTCTATATTTCTATACACAATTGCAGACCCTGAAGGATGGCTAGAAATACATGTTGTTAGTACCCTGACCTAAAGGAGATGAAAATACAGCTAGAAAAAAACCCTGGTTGTCTCTTATAACCTCTCCAGCTCCTATTCTTCATGGGTTACTAAAAGCACTACCATTTGTGTTTAACTTGAAGAAAGTAGAAGGTGGAGGCTCCCATTTCACCTCTACACTTCTCTTCACCTGTCTCAAGTTATCAGCGAAAATGATGATATCTTGGTACTTGAGAGGCCAATCTAGCTTTGGGCATGAACATTTGAGGATCATTCTAAAACCCTCTAAGATATAATGATGAGTTCTGATAAAGGAAGAGGATTTATTACCATACTTTTTGCTACACCTATTCTTCCAAAGGTTCCAAATAATAAGTATGGGAAGGCAATTGATAATGACATTTGAGGCCAGGTTTTTACCCCTCTGCATCCACCATGTGATCAGGTTCATTCTAAGGCTATGGGGTTGAAATCTGAAGCCAAGAGGAGCAGCAAAGGCATTCCAAATTTTCTGAGCAAATTGGCCTGAGATGAAGATATGTTGTACTGCCTCACTTTGTGGATTGATGTAGCATACACAGGAGGACACTATATTGTGGCCAAATTTAAGGATTCTGTCATCAGTAGGAAACTTGTTCCTAAGTGCTCTCCACAACAAGAAAGAACACTTGAATGGAACTTGTTTGTTCCAAGTCTGAGTGTCTATAAATGTGGATGACTTTGGTTCTCTGATGGCCTGTCAAGCTGAGGCATAAGTGAAAGTACCATTTGTGTTTAGAGTCCAAACAGGCTTGTCTGGAGTAGATTGATCAGCACTAATCTCTACTTTCATGATCTTGGAGATGATATGTTCAGGAACTTCTTCAATCAACTTGTTCTTGTCTCATCTTTCTTTTATGATGAATTTCTTAACCTGCACCTTCCAATACTTGGTGCCAGGAGATAATAACTCTGCAATACAACCTGTTCCTAGCCAGTTATCCCACCAGAAGCTTGCTGAACCTGAGTGAATTCTCTACTGAATGAACTTGCCTGCTTTCTTCTTATTAGTAGTTAGCCTTTTCCATTGTTGTGGTTGGCCTGTGGTCTATTTCTTGGACATCATATGGGACCTCTGACAATATTTGGCTTTAATAAACTTACCACATAATGATTCTTTGATTCTGAAAGTCCCCCACTGTTACTATTCCATTGAAGTGCAAACATCCTCTAGTTTTCTTAGACTCACAGTTTTGCCCATGAGGCCCAGTGGTACTTAGTCTTTTCTTATCTCCATAAAAAGTCAGTCAGAAATTTGTCAATATGTCTGAGAGTTGTTTATGGTGGAGTCACGACAGACATTAAATGAATTGGTAAGTACTGGAGTACATATTTGATCAGAATCATCATTCCTCCTGGTGACAGTATTTTGCCATGCCAACCTATGATTTTGTTAAGCATTTTTTCAGTGATAGAGGCGAAATAAGAAATCCTCTTTCTCCCTTAGTAAATAGGGCACCTTAGATGGGAAATGGGTCCCTGTTTATGAGGAAAATATTGTGACTTCATGAACTTTGTCAAGTATAGCTTGAAATGCATAGGGGGAAGTCGGAAAGAAGCTCTTATTTCTGTTACTAAGCTAAACAGTCTTGTTTTCATAAAGCTTCAGGACTTTCATAAGGTTGACAAGGGTCTTTCTACTCCCAAAGGTGAAGATGATTATATCTTCAGCAAATGAAAGATGATTAATCAAAAGGGCCTTTTTTTCCATATAAAAACCTCTGTATGCAGGATCTTCATACAGGGCATTGAGTTTTCTTGATAGAAATTCTGCACCTATGACAAAGAGTGCGGGGGCTAGAGGATCACCCTGCTTAAGGCCCCTTGTAAAATGAAAAAACCCATATCTGCCTCCATTAGCAATGACTGAATACCAGTTTTTGGCTAAGGTCCTCCATACTATGTCAATAAAAATGTTATAGAGTTCCATCTTCCTCATTATGCAACAGATAAATGCTCATGAAACTCTATCATAAGACTTTGCCATGTCAAGCTTCAAGACAATATTTCCACCAATATTAGGCTTCTTGATGTCAGAGATGATTTCTTGGGCAAGTATTATGTTTTCTGATATTGATCTTCCTTTGATAAAACCACGTTAGGGGAAACTAGCTTTGGAAGAATAGTGGTAAGTCTTCTAGACATCAATTTGGAAATGATCTTACTGGTGAAATTGCTCAGACTAATGGGTCTTAGTTCAGTGAGCTTACTGGGAAATTCCACCTTGGGTAAGAGAACGAAGCAACCATGTGTGAAGAACTTTGGTAAAATGTGATCACTGAAAAATGTTGCACCATTTATTAAATCCCAGCAGTGTTGAAAAAAAGTACCATTAAACATGGAAAACACCACCTCTTTAACTTCTTCATGATCTGACATAGCAATTAGAGCCTGATTATCTTCAGCTGCTACTAGAGATAGGATGCATTGAAGGTCAGCCTCAGTAAAGGTCTCGGTGCCTTTGGTGAACAAATTTTGGTAAAAGAAGACATGTTTCCTGAGCTATTTGTTCATCTCCCTGAACCCAAGCTCTCTGGTCATTTTTTATTCTGTTAAGGAAGAGTCTTCTCCTTCTGCCCCTCATCAAGCTATCGAAATACTTGGTATTGACTTCCCCTTCTTTGAACCATTGCATGTGTGCCTTCTGCCTCAAGATTGATAGCCTCATCTTCATATATCTAGTATACTCTGCTTTCAACTTATGGAACTCTATTCTTGCTGCTTCACAGTTGGTTTTAATGAGGCACTTATCTGCTTGATTCATCTTTTCCTCAAATTCCCTAGTCTTTAAATGAATGTCTCCAAACTCTTTTCTTGACCACATATCTGAGTAGTGTTCTTGATTTTCTGCTGCAACTGATGCATGAGATTTCCTGCAGTTTCTTTTTGCCAACTTTGTTCCACTATTTCGTTGAAATCATCATGATCCACCCAACAGTCTAGGAACTTAAAGTATTTGGTGAAACTTTGGCTCCTACCATTTGACACGGTGAATTTTGCTCCAGAGTAACCCAAATCAACCAATCTGCAATCTTCAACAACTTGTAAAATTTTCAAACTCTTGTTGACTTCATATGAAAAGCCTCCTAGTTTCTCCTCTATTATGGCAATGACATTGAAATCACCAACCACACACCATGGTACAGTTATATCTGCAAAGTCCCTTATAGCTTCCCATAAAGGCCTCCTCAGGATATTTCTGCACTTGGCATATATTACAATGATTAAGATTGGTTCCCCAAATTCTGCATGCTGGACCTCACATGACACTTGCTGGTCATCAGAGGCAATGACTTTAACAGTGCAATCTAAGTCCCAAAACAACCAAATCTTGCTATTAGAGTTGCCAAGGGCCTCGTTCATGCCTATCAATGTCTTGAAGTTTTGAATACAATTGTTATCAAGAAAGGCTTCCAATATGCCAATAAAGAAAAGTTTGTGGAGTTTCTTCAAATATGTGATCCTCTATATTGATCCATGGGTCCTAATGCCCCTTCTGTTCTATATAAAGGAACTGATCATAACTTCTTAGAGACAGATTTATTTTTGACACTTTCCTTAGTGATTCTAGGTGAGATCTAGTATCTTGATCTTGGGGATAAGTTGTGCTGGTCTAAAATGTCCCTATAATCTTCCTCTATCCAAACATCTCCCAAAGCATTCTGACCCTCTAAGCGAGGACCAAAGGCTTGAATCAAATTTCTGACTTGAATTTCCTCTCCACTATCAGGATTGTGATCAAGATTTCCTGGAGTAACTTCTGACTGAAGAACCCTGTACTCATCCTCATGTTGACTCAATTCTAAGACCTGAGTTTTCAAAGTACATTCCTTAACTATTTCAGCTTCTCTGATCAATATGAGTTTGTCAGGATCTAGAGGTGACTCTTCATCTTCACGGAGGTGCTGATTCTGGCTATGATTAGAAGAGGAGGGAGGATGTATTTGAAGTGGAGTAATGTAAATATTCACTGCAGGAATAATATCTTTTGTGGTGTTTGGTGGTTGTTTGGTAGAGTGGTTAATGGCTTGGGTATTTTGGGACATTTGGTAAGTGGAGTTTGGAGCCTGGTTATTTGCTTTAGCCTCTTATTTCCTCTTTTGATTCCTTTTTTCTTGTTGGGCTTATTCTTTCTCTCCATAGGAAGAGCATCAGGTTCTTCTTGCAAGACATTTTTGCCATTTGCCTTCTCTGCCCTTCTATTTTCAATCTAGTCAGACTCCCTTAAATTATTGCCATTTTTATACCATTGTGACTATGCTTACTGATTTGCTCTACAACACCATTCTCTTTGTTAACTACAGAGGCAATTGGTGTTTGTGGAACTTTCTGGGTAAGACAATCAGATTGAGTTGATGTTTGGGGCTGTTGGAATTTCTGCATAATGGTTTCAGTGTTCTGGATGTTTGTAATATGTGAAGGAGTTGTGTGTGGTTCAACATTTGGCTTCTCACTTCCTCCATCTTGATCTCCAATCTCCTCCAGAGAAACTACATCATCAGGAAACAAATGTTCCTGATCATTAACAGTATAGGTTCTCTTTCCTCACCATATATTCCTCCATTAACTCCTCTTGACTCCTAATTTTGAATCTCACCCCCAGATGCTATAACATTAGAGGTCACAGTATTGGGATCATTCCAATAGGAGTCATGGGGAAGGGGTGAGTCTACAGTAGCCTTAACATCATTTTTCTGCACAAATTGCTGCCTGAATACTGGAGGTTTAGCTTTCTTGTCATTTCTAACAATGGGATTTGAAATAGGTGGCTTTGACACTGCACCTAGAGGATTTGGGACATGGTGATTTGCAACTGGATCTTGATGCTGCTATTGTAGCTTTTTGTTCTTGTCCCTGGCTTGGTTTTGATGAACTAGTTGGTTATTTCTCTGGTTCTGCAAGGCATTTTGAAGAAGTTCAGGGGTCCTCTTCACACCAAAAAGATTCAGGAACATCTACAACCCTTTTTATTTGCTCATCCCTTTTCTTTTTAGGACAATGAGAGATGATATATCCTTGATGCTTGTAATAAGAGCAGTATGCTGGGACTCTTTCATACTGGACCTCTTGCCAATATCCCTCCCCATTCTCACCCTCATCATAACCTACCCAAATAAAAATAGGTTTTGACTTGGTTATGTCAACTACTAGCTTGACCTTTGCAACACTCCCTCTTATTTTCTGGAATGAAGCAACATCCAACGATGCCATAGGAGTTGTGGTAAAACATCCCAAATAGGTGCTATAGGGGTTTCCTCTTTTGGACTGAATTTAGGGGTCCATGTAAACAACCTTATCGGTCTTCCCTTAATCCAAATTAATTTCCTGAACCATAATGTTTCATGATCTAGCTGATTATCAAGATCAATATACACATGGTTTTGGTTATAATAGGTAATTTTAAAAGAGCTTTTAAGTTGCACCTGAGCTTCAAAGCTCTTCCTAATCACTTCCATGTAGGGTATAGTTGAATCAAATTACCAACAATGGATCATTTACACCTTTCAACTAACTTAACCAAGTAATCATCTCTATTAAAAATAACAGCTATGTAACCTTGCTTAGAAGTTTGTTTAGCCGGGGATATTTCAATCCTTGGAGCAATTTGTTCATAAATATGCCTCAATGATGAGGCATAAGTGGGATTAACAACTAGGGGAGGTGGAGCACTCACCTTAGATTGATCCAAATTAGAGTCCGTGGATAGAATGAACTCAGAATTCTGCTTGGCATTTTTTCGAACAGCTGGAGAAGTTGTCACAGTTTTGCCTGGGAGGTTCAGACGATCCATAGAGGAGTTGAGATTATCAAAATTAGATGAGACCTTGGGGAATTGATGTGCCTTTCCCTTGTTAATATTTTGGCATTAGTCTAAGGCGTTTTAGCCGACGGGAACAGCTGCATTGCCGATGTGAGCTTTATCAGCTTTGTTGTTTTCATTGTTTCTCGCAACTGAGATGTTAGAATCATGTGAAATTTCGTGGGTAGGGGTTTTTTGACGTGAGGATTCGATCCCACAGTTTGGAATCGATATAATTGGTTCCGAAATAGTTGTATTGGTGACTGGCGAAGCTGTGGCGATTTGAGGGTGATTTGCTGAATCGTGGGGATTCAACTTCGTAGAGTTTTGGACTGATGCTTTGGAAGTTGGTAAGGTAGATTGTTTGAGAATATATTGGGAGTCAGTTTAGTGTTTATCCTGTGGAAGATGGTGGCCCGCCGTAGGCAGGAGAGGCATATCGCTTCTAGTATGGGGCCTTTGTCTCTAGAAAGAGAAAAATGTCTCTATTAATTATCCAACTATCTACTTGATATAACTGCAAATTTTGAAAAGAAGAAGTAACCATGAAAAGAAATAGTACCAGTAGTGGAGTAGTCGTTGGAGCAACGCCGGAGATGCTCCAATAAACTAAAAATAAAAAAAGAAGTCGCGCCGCATTTTACGTTGCAACGAACTTGCAACTTCGGAAGGCGAAGCTGCCACCAGAGATGACGAAGCCTCTAACTTTAATGGCACTGAATTATTTGATACTATTGCGTCAAATCTAACAATGCTGAGTGTTGGGGAGAGAGGTTAGAGCTCTGGTGATGAGGGAGAAGGAGGAGAATAACGATCAGGGGAGGAGGAAGAAAAAATGCAGCGCCAGAGAGGGAGGAGGAGGAGGTTGATGCCGAAGGAGAAGGCAGCAATCGAGGCAAAGGGAGAGACTGAAAATGGAAAAAAGTTGGAAGAACGGGATATGATTTTTTCTTGTTGCTTATGATAATTTTGTTGTGTTTTGCAAATTAGTATGTATGTGTGTGTGTGTGTATATATATAATTATTAAAAAATTATCCTGTATTGTGTTAAATATTCCTCACTTGCATATTTGTGTGAAAAACCAATACCATTTTGATCTTTTTGGGCAATAACTAAAGTGTTCTCTCCCTGGGCCAACACTATGGACCACTATTCACGGAACATAAGAATTTGGGCCTAAGAGGGAACCCAAATTGTCTAGGTGGTAGTGGGATTGATAGGATCCTTCCACCCTTAATTAAATGTCTCGGTTCGAGTCTTGCCAATAAAAAAAATCCTGATAGATAGCACTTCCTCTAAAAATGGGCCTTGTGTGGTACAAATCCAGATTAATCGGTGCTCCAATGAGAGTACCGGACATCGAGTAGAAAACTAAAAAAATAAAAGAATTTACATCCAGTTGACTCTTCTTCTGGCATCGCCGTCATAATGTTTATACCCATAAGAAAACATCTTGGTTTTTAGCACCAATCACTATAGAATTTGCTGAAACGCGCTAAACTTTAGTCCAAAATTTCGGGCAATCGTTAGCACCCGCCATGAATTTTTGAATGAGCTAAAAATATAAGAATTTTTTTATGGAGGCAAAAGACGTGAGAGTGGCGCCACATTGCCCAATTACTATAAATTTCCACTCGGGGTTCTCACACAGAAAAGATGTAAGAATTTAATTAGGCGGTAAGTTTTACATATGTTATTTAGGTTTTACCCATTTTTTAAAAATTCTTTGCAAGAATAGTCTTTCATTTTTAAACTATTAGGGCTAAAGTTGAATATTTATGGAACGAAGTTCATCACAACTTTAACTTTTTTGATATCAAAATGAATCAAATTCACCAAAATACTGAAGTTGAGTTCAAACCTTTTGGTTATTGGCAAAGATTTACAGAGTTAAACTTCAAACCAAAGGGACATAATTTAGCTTAGTTTAGCTTAACGTGAACTTTAGCCCCAATGGTCTAAAGATTGGTAAAGCAGCTAGCCTCTACAAAAGTGCACCCATAAGGGCGCGTGCGAAAGTGGCTATTTGTGCACTTCGACCCACAAAGATCCATTCGTGTTCGAATAGTACCACTGTCAAGTCCAAAACCCCTAAACTTCGAGACTTGTACGCCAAATCTCTCTCTCTCTCTCTCTGCTAAGCAAATGGAAGACATTGAAGATTTACTGGTGGGTACCGGCGCCGGAGTTCCTCCAGGTTTCCGGTTACCTATTCCGGCATCCGTTGGAGTTAATCCAAAACAAAGGAAAAAGAATGGTGTAAAGAAACTAACAGTAGTCCAAGACTCTCCATCACCTAAAATACCTGGCACTCAGGTACCCCCTTTTAGTTTTTGAAGAACCCCTTTTGTTCAGAATTTATTCTTTTAGCTAGTTTTGTGAATTATTTTCTTTGAATATGTATATGTTGCAGACTATTCATATCAAGACATTTGGTTGTTCTCATAATCAGGTACATTTTTTAATCACTCAATTATGCGCAGTTAAGATAGAAAGATGATGCTTTTGATACTTTTTAAAAATGTCCTTGTAGTTTCATTTTCTTTTCAGAAAGACTTGAGATTGTGTGAATTTTAATGGTTTGCTTTCTAATCCATGTGTGGCAAATGGGATTTACTAGACCATCTGCAGTAGTAAGGTGTAACATGATCGGGTGCAGAATTCGAGAGATAAGAGTAGTTTGCATCAAGAAAGTTGGAGAGGGTGAGCTTGAAGAAGTAAAGTACTCTCACTAGGTAGAGGGATGGGTCCATTATCAACCGAGTTTCGAACCGTGTGCCTTAAGGCCCACTTTCTTTGAGGATTTCTTGGTTATCAAAAAGAAAGTCATTCCCCCTGTTCTATTTTATGTTATACTGTATTTGACTGGGTAGGATCTAAGGTGTTAATTAGAGTTATACTTTAGTGATAGTAGAAGAAAATATTAAAGTAATGGTTTAAAACGTTTGTTTTCGAGAGAAAACATAACAGCAAAGTTTAAAACTGAATAGTTTAATGAATTTGAATTCATGAAAGTTGTGAAATTTGTATGCACATAGAATGGTGTCAAACATTTCCAACACCTGTCAAAATGGGTATGCTCAATGATGTAAAATTGGAACGGAGGGAGTAGCTTTAGATGGCTAGAGATTCCTGCGTCTACATAGCTTTCCTATTGTAATCTCCAAATAAGCTTCATCTGCATTTGTTTTGATTGTCTTATTTCCTCTGGCAGAGTGATTCTGAATATATGGCTGGTCAGCTTTCAGCTTTTGGTTATGCTCTGAGCGACAACCCTGATGAGGCAGACCTGTGGCTGATAAATACGTGAGACCTTTTATGTTTTCTTTCTTTTTTTATTATGCATTCTTGTATTTGGTTTTCATCTAGAAATAAGAAAAGCTGTTGCCAATTTTAATCTGTAAGTTGATACATTTGCATCACTACAAACAAATATTTGTTAAGAGGCTTAGAAGTCATGGTTTGTGTTTTCTCTGGTACGCTGCATCTATTTTGTTTTACAACCTCATTGAAGATGGAATTTTCTCATAGTAACAAATTGGTATTACTCTAGTATTATCTTACTCTTCTATTTATTACTACTTTTATCTTATTTTTTTACTCTTATATTTTTCAAACCTTTTTCCGAAAACAATTTTCTTAATCCGAGGTCTTTTGGAAACAATCTCTCAACCTCTCAAAAGGTAGGGTAAGGTATGTGTACATCTCATCCTCCCCCGATCCCCCTGGGTATATTGTTGCTGTAACAAATTGATTTAATATCCATATTTCATTGAAATGTCAATAGATTTGACTCTTCGGAAGTTGGTGGATCCTTTAAGATTGTGCCAGTTGGTTCAATTCGTCCACGAATCATGTTATCAGTGTAGATAAGTGAGGTTGCTCCAGTGGCAAGAGCACTCTACTTCCAACCAAGAGGCTGGGAGTTCAAGTGCCAAAGGTGCAATTAGGAGAAAAAGGGCAGAGGCGGCTCCTGGGGAAAGGAGGATTTGGAGGGTGATTACCATATCAAAAAGAAGAAACGATCATGTTTTTCGGTTTTTCCCTAATACGGGATCCACTCCTGCCGTTAGTTTGACTTAAGTCATATTCTTTTAGTTTTCATGTCAATGCAAATGAATACACCATGTGTCCCCACATATTTAGTTTATGTTTTGTGGTCATGAAGTTATGCTTACTCCCAAGACTAAGGGTAATTATGCTTGTGCATTATCATGCACAGAGCTCAAACAAATGTCTACAAGTAGGTTTTCATGCTTCATAATCTCAGCAGGTTATTGCTGCCTGCTAATAAGATCTGAAGGCTGTAGCTCAAGCTTCTTTTAAATGGAACTTCTATGTATTATTTGCTAGTTATATTCAGCTAATACTTCTCATATGATGCAGCTGCACAGTCAAATCGCCAAGTCAGTCTGCTATGGATACTCTTATAAGTAAAGGCAGAAGTGCGAAAAAGCCATTGGTGGTAGCAGGTTGTGTCCCTCAAGGAAGCCGTAATTTGAAAGAGCTAGAAGGAGTTAGTATAGTAGGAGTTCAGCAGATTGACCGTGTGGTTGAAATTGTCGAAGAGACATTGAAAGGTCACGAAGTTCGGCTTCTAACCCGGAAGACATTACCAGCACTTGATCTTCCAAAGGTGCCAATCTTAAATAATCTGCTATTTGTTTGAGTCAAAGACTTTTACCAATTAAAAAAAATTATTTAAGTCTAAGACCTGCTTACCATATAACTAATTTGTTGTCTATCTAAAGCATTTGAATCAATCATGCAGGTCCGAAAGAACAAGTTTGTTGAGATTCTTCCAATAAATGTTGGTTGTTTAGGTGCTTGTACTTATTGTAAGACGAAGCATGCCCGTGGTCATTTAGGAAGTTACACAGTTGACAGCCTTGTAAGTCCCATTATATGAGTAGAAACACATGTATTTTGAATCTTGTAGCTTTTCTACTCAACATCTGAATTTTAGGTGGGCCGAGTCAAAAATGTCATTGCTGATGGAGTGAGGGAGATATGGCTGAGTAGTGAGGACACCGGGGCTTATGGTAAATTGTCTTTTCACCTTACCACGACCAGCAAATAATGAATTAGTTGATTTTCTTTCCCAAAATTTAAGGTTGTTTTTCCTTGTTCAACCTTTGAGATAAAAGAGAGGGAGAGGGGGATGGGGTCTTCAATTTAAGTATAATTACTGAGCGGTTAAAAACCAAAATATACTAGTTGTTTTTTTGGATAAAGAATAAGGTAAGTTGTTATTACTTGAAAAACTGCATCAAGGTGATACTGTCAAAAGTACAAATCAGAACATACTTTAAACTTGTGTTGTTAACCAACCTATTTCTAGTTTCTTTAACCCGTACACATTATATTGATTTAGTTAGTAAGGTAGTATCGTCAATAAAGTCAAGCTGTGAACGGTATAAAAGCTATAGCTGGCAATATAATCTCAGTGTTTTGACTGTTTGTGACATATTTCTTGTGAAGGAGATAAGCATATAATCAGGCTTAGTTTGTCAAGAATGTTGAGCACTTATGTCTTTCTCAATTTTGCAGGTCGTGACATCGGAGTTAATCTTCCTATTCTATTGAATGCTCTAGTTGCAGAGCTTCCCTTGAATGGCAGTACAATGCTCCGAATTGGGATGACTAATCCTCCATATATTCTTGAGCACTTGAAGGAGATAGCTGATGTCCTACGTCATCCATGTGTGTATTCTTTTCTTCATGTGCCAGTTCAGTCGGGTAGTGATTCAGTATTGAGTGTAAGTTTTAATTATGTAATATTAATCCATTGATAATTAACTATTGGTTTTGGACAACCATTGTGAAATAGCCCTATGCTTGTCCTCAATCATTTTGTTGCTAGAGAAGTTGTTTATCATAGACCCATGTCTTTTCTACTTATCAAGAGATTCTCTCTTTTCTCCCATCAATTTCAGGCAATGAATCGTGAGTACACTGTGGGTGAGTTTAGGAAAGTGGTGGATACATTGATGGAACTGGTCCCTGGAATGCAGATTGCGACGGATATTATTTGTGGATTTCCTGGTATGTCAGCTCACCTTTCTGCCTTGTGAGATGTCCACAGATATGTGGACCATATTGTTGTCTCCACAATGTTTGAAGCTTCCTCTTTTGAGTAGCACTCTTCGGATTCACCTATTCCCCGCTTTCCCATTTTAGTGCTATAGAAAAACTTTAAAACACCTGTTGTCCATTCCTTATTTAAGTCAATATATTAGTGAATGTTGGAGTTTTTCAATTGCAAGGCCCCCCCCCCCAAAAAAAAAAAAAGAGAAGGTTTTTTTCTGAATAAGGAAATGAACCAGCTTTTTGAAAGAAAAAAAAAAAGAAATGTTCTGAATCCTCAAAACTATTGTAAAAGGAAAATGATCCCATTTGTTTCTTTTTTGGTCATATTCGATATATCAATCACTTTAATGATATGCATTTGTTAGAAGATCCTTCACGTGTACTCAAATCATAGGTTGCTGCTTTACTGCTCATTGCACTTAGACTATCCAACTGAAATAATGTTTAGTTATTTCGTATTCCAATCCTTTGGCCAAATAATCAAGAGTTTAGTCTTAAACCTGGAGAGGTTATGATCGATTCTGCTGCAGAAAAATTTGCAGTAAGGTTGATGTATTCAAAAGTTTCTTACCTTTGTCCTTGCATTGCAGGTGAAACTGATGAAGATTTTGCTCAGACTGTTGACCTTATTAAGGACTACAAGCTTGCGCAAGTTCATATATCACAGTTCTACCCTAGGCCTGGTATGTCGCTTTTCAGTTTTCCGACAGTAATGTCTTGATATACCAGTCAGAAATAAAGGGAAAAGATTTATTATTTCTCTTGATAAACTTTGAAGATGATTATAGAAAAATCCTCTATATAGTTTTGCATTAACAAGTGAGAGATGTGAAGCTTTTTCTTCGAAAGTTGATACTACTAGATATTATATTTGCAAGTGCGCTTCAGGATAATCTTGCGATGCATGGATTTGGTTAGATCCAACAATTTCGGACTAAAAAGGATAACCATATAATGTGCATATAGACATGTCCATAGTTATTTGTTAAAAGACTGATGTGTTATAAGCTGCTTAGTTAGTATTTGTACTTCTGTTTATCACAAATCTATATCAGGCACTCCTGCTGCAAGGATGAAGAAGGTTCCTAGTAATGTGGTGAAGCAACGGAGCCGCGAATTAACTGCTGTATTCGAGTCATTTACACCATATACTGGAATGGAAGGTAAAGAAGAGAGAATATGGATTACTGACATAGCTTCAGATGGGATTCACTTGGTAAGCATATATTTCATATTCCATGCCATCAATGATGCATCTTTTTTCTTGAATTACTTTCGTAGATGTTTCGTTTGTTTGGTGCAAATAGCCATTTTCCTACCGGTAACTCTTTCCCCCTCCATTGGTCTAGGTGGGTCACACCAAGGGATACATTCAGGTACTGGTGATTGGTCCAGAAAGCATGCTGGGCACCTCAGCTATGGTGAAGATAACATCAGTAGGTAGATGGTCGGTCTTCGGAGAAGTGATCGAGATCCTCAGTCAATATAATAAGGATGTTAGATCACATGAGAGGGTTGATGATAGGTGCTCTCCGTGCGCTAATTCAGAAGAAGCTTGTGCCTGTTCTAAAGAGCAAGGACCTAGCTCTTGTGAAACATCTAGTTGCTGCAGTCAAAGTCCAACTCAGGAAGAAACAACTCTACTGAAGAATGACACTACGCAAGATAATCATAGTAGCAGAAACTTAATTGGATGGTTTCTGAGGAATCGTAAGAATCAATCATCCAAAAAGATGGACTTGGCTAGGTTGGAGTCTAAGGAGAAGCAAATACAGAAGTTAGATCGCCAAAGTTCTTGGGGTCCTGTTGATATAGCTCTTCTTAGTGGAATATTATTGAGCTTGTTCACAATAGTAGCTCTATTTTTGAATCTCGGATCCAAGAGTTTATCAAAGTAAATCAATTGTGTCTTCAATTTTTGCCACAAGTCGCAAAGATCAGGCCAGATGTGCTTAATCTTGCAAGAGTTGATATTTTGGTTAGTTTTAGCGACAGCAGGAACAAATACTGTGATGAATTTTCTACTCAAGAGCACTATGTGCCATACACACTGCTGTAATAATAGCAATTTCTGGGCTATTTTTTCTTGTAACCTATTAAATGAATGTAATCTGAGATTTGAAGTTGGAGAACACCTTCCATCTGCTTAGAAATTGCAATTCTTTTTTACATCTAAACAAGTACAAAGTACAAACAACTATTCTATAACCCGAGAATAATTCCAAAATCAGCCAAAAAGCAAGAAAAATGACTTATCTAGTACAGGGATTTGAAGAATGTGGGACGTACAATATATGTAACATGGGATTCTGGGGAGTAGGGGATCAAGGGAACTGCACTTACATGTCTTCTGCAGCAGTCTTTATTCCAATTATTCACTAAACCCCTCTCTAGTTTACACTTGAATGAATAGTAGATAAGGTGAAACTAAACCTGGCATCTTACAAAAGCATATCAGACTTGGATGGTAATCTCTTGAAGAAGTTCACAGGTACTGATGGCAGCTTGCTCCTGAGTCGTGGATGGCGCAACCAGTAAAGGCCTATGAGCACTGCAACTACTTGGAATGGAGTAACATAGAGAAACACAGCCCAGACCAATGCTAGAATAATAAATATAGCAGTAGCCCTTGGATCCCGCCAGCTCAGTATGGCAAGAGCCCTTTCGCCTTGAGTTGCCAAATCTCCAACCACAGTCTGCACCCTCCCGGCCACGCTCCTCAGCCGATCATACCTCATTCTTACAATGTCTGTTGGCCGGGAAGTTGGGAACGTATCAAATTCCTCATCCAGTTCATCTGGGTGAGCATTTTCAGCTTGTGAAAGGCGAGCATCCATGTGGGGTGGAGCTCTAGGCCTAAACCTGTAGTTCCACAAGCCAATTACAAACAGGTAGAGGAAGATGGTTGGCAAAATGAGTTCTGGGTAGCAAACCAATATCAAGAAGAGTACATGGACAAGGATAGTAGTTAAAGGGTTTTTCCAGAAGCAAATGCCATCAAACCATCGACAAACTGCTGAAATCCCAGAAAGCAGTGACATTATACGAAAGAAATTAGCTTTGCTTCTTCTGAGGCTAAACATATGGTAATCCACATCCAGCATATACTCAACAACTTCCCTTCTGAGAGGTGGCTCTGCCCTGGCCAGCCTTGCAGCCACTATCTGCATTGCCTGGTGGCGCAACCAATCAATGTGCCTAACCGAAATTGGCTGCACATAATGCATCTTTGGAAGCAATGGCCTCCCATATTGCGCTACCATGTTCACCCAAGCTGTGCAGGTGAACCTTACTGCCAAATGAAGCTCCCCATGTTTCCTTAAACCAGAGGGTGTAAGAACCAGCAATGGATAAAAATGTGTATATATCCTATCAGTCTCCAAGGTCGATAACCTAATTCTCACCTTACCAATCCTCTGATCTTTAGCTTCATTGCCATTGATGTGGCAATTATCGAAAACCCCAATGGTGATCACAGTGCACGGATCAAACACTTCCCAAGAGAACTGCTCGTTCCACCGAGGCGCCAGAGTGTCAATAAGTGTTCTTGTTCGAACCCACTTGTTTCCATACTTAGCTACACAGTATGCATCTGTAACTCTTCCTTCTCTACCCTTCATAGGAAGCAGATTCTTGGCACTAAGAATACCCAATTCAAGAATTCCAATACTTGACTTCCTCAAGTGTTTGGATGATGGTTGAAGATCACTGCTAAAATGTGTGGACTCATCGAGAACATGGTAGCCAGCATCAATCCAAATCCGCAGGTGAATCTTGCTCGAGAACTTCACTTCTTTCTTCTTCTCATCATCATCTGCTGCCATAGAATGCTTGAGAAGGTTGAACCATGTAGCATCAGGTAGCTTAGAGTTATCCATTCTCGTTGGAATATTTCTAACAGATATCATAGCCCTGCCCATTACTTCATCTTTTCCCGGTCCAACTCTATCCACAACATCTATGATCAAATACTCCTCAAAAGGCTCAGAAGCAACAAACATGAGCTCCTCATTCCACACCGGATTAATGTGTCTCATCGGTGCAGGCTTCGTAGTCCTGCCCTGATGCCCAAGCTGCATCTTCACATAAGCTTCAGGCATTCTGCTTCTATCAGATGGCAGAAGATCCTGCGCTTCAATAATATGAACTCTTAGATAATACAATTTAGGCGAAAAGTACACTTTCGACCGTGTATTAACCAAATTTTGTTGACTAGCCAGATGAGCATCAGAATGCCAAGCCTCAGGAAAAGCCTCATCAGCTTGAGTTCCCATCCAAACAGCAAGCATGACTTCACCTTGTGAAACCTTCTCCCCTTTCTTATTCGCCAACCTATACCATTGTGGAGCCAAAGGACTGTCCGGGGGAACACGAAGAGGGACTTCAACAATATCAAATACAACTTTGCCAACAATATCATCCTTCCCAAAATCCTTATCCTTCACAGTAACTTCAATCAAATTAGACTGCAATCTTTCTTTAGAGAAGGCAAAAACACTGTTCCACACCGGATATTGATTCTTTTCATAATGCCTTGTAACACCTTTATAATTCCCAACTTTCACCTCAACATAAGGATCAAGACTCCCTGATATATCCATAACAGGAAGATCCCTAGCTTTCACAACATTCACATACAAAAAGTGCATCTGTTCCACCAAATCATAAGTACTAGCAGTCTTATCTCTACCCCAATACCCCATTCTTGCAGCCAAAGGTGGCCTGGTTTCCACCAACCCAAATTCAGGCCTTGGACCACCAGGCATTTGCATTTGCATTACATTACTAGCCATTGGACCTCCTGCCTTAGCAAAATCACTCCTAGTCTCAATCACCACCGGTCTCTCTGCCGGAGGCGGCCGAGGACCGGCCGACATCGGCGCCTGTGCCGGAATAGAATGAAAAGTCCTTACTTCAGGTTCTTTCTTTTTCTTCTTCTTAGTTTCAGTCTCCTTCATATACTGCTCTTCAAACTTGTTGTTACTATTAATTTCATGCAATGGAGAAAAATGGGCTGTCCTATCTTCACTAAAATTCACATTCTGCTGTTCAGTTTCCACTGAAAAAGTTTCCTGTACTAGATTAACATTCTCCCCATCACGACCACCAACATCGACACCACCAGAACCAACAAAAGCATAGATTTTTAAACCAATATCACCTTTAATATGCGAAAAGATACCTCTTTTATCAAGAGGGTATCTCTGAACTGAAGATTCAGAATCAGAAAAAGGAACAGAAGCACCAGAAATCCTGACACGGCCTAAGAAATTCTTGTGGTGGCCTTGTCTTTGGTCATTATAAACATAAACAGATATAGTTTGGTTTTCAAGGTCTTTTGGGTTTTTAACATTAAAGACAAGCTTTTCATTCCATTGAGGGTTGAGATCTTTGGTTTTAGTTTGAGTTCTTTGGCGTTGTTCATCAAAGTCTACTTCAACAAATGGACTTGCTGAACCTTGCCCATCTTTAGGCATCAGATCACTTGCATCAAGTACTTCTACTATTAACTTAGCCATAACAATAAAGTTTGGTTCTTTAGTACTTTGGTAGGTAAAGGTAAAAAAAGTGTTATTTTAAGACACTGGTTTGTGTGTTAAGGTGTAAGATTGAAGTAAACAAGAGAAGATGGTAGGCGGTGAAGGAGATATTGCAAAGGAAAGGAAGAGTTGCTTAATTTTTTTCTTTTTTGTTTTTTTGGTGGGGGTGTTGTGGGGGCTAGTAGAGTTAAATTTTGATGGAGGGGATGAAATTTTTTGGTGGAAAGTGGTAGGGGTCCCTATCAAAGTGTTTGGTCTTGTAGTATATCGCTTCTGATTCTACAGAGATACAAAGCAAAAGTCCCAGTTTAGGAGTGGGCGGTATGTTGGAGTTAGAGAGTTGGTTTGGAAGTCATTTGTTTTGACGGGTTAAAAGGAAAATTCTTTGAGATGAATTTGGAATTTGGAATTTGAAAGGTTGAGTTTTTTTGTTTTTTGATTAAAAAAAATATATTTTTTATTTTAATTTATGTGGTATTTTTTATTTTTCAAAATTCAAACAGCATGAATTTTGATCAATATTTTAATATATATTTTTTTACCAAAATGATATGAGAAAAGTTGCAATTTATAGTACGTTTCAATTAGTTTTTAAATATATAAATTTTAATGTTAAAATATTAAGTTAATCCAATTTAGCTTCACCAAATTGACTGTCGGAAAACGAAAAGCGTCATATAATTGTTGGGCTAAATTATACAAATATACAAACATAGTAGCAGGTTTACAATAAAATAGCAACATTATGTCACTTTTCAAGAATAGCAATACTTTCTTAACATTATATATACAAGTTATTTTAAAAAAAAAGATTTACTCAATAAAATTGAAGATACATCCTGCACTAAAATCGCGCATAATTATAGGCATGTCTTTTCATCTGTTCCTACTTTTTTTGGATTACAACTACCCAATTACTAATTCTATTGTATGTCTTTTGTATGTCTATCGTATGGTGTATGTGTATAGTATGTATATTGTATGGCTATTGCATGTGTATTGTATGGCTATTGTTAGTCTTTTGTATGTCTATCGTATGGCTATTGTATGTGTATTGTATGGCTATTGTTAGTCTTTTGTATGTCTATCGTATGGCTATTGTATGTGTATTGTATGGCTATTATATGTGTATTGTATGGCTATTGTTTTTTACGTATGCCTATTGTCAATTTTTAATAGGTGATTTTGAGGGGAGAGAGAAAATGGGTCTTTAATATATAAAGATTTAAACCTAGCTAAATATGATTTGGGTGCATAAATATAGGATTAGATTTATCTTTTTTTTTAATTACATTTTCTTTTCTTTTTAAATACATTCTGCTATTTTTTGTAGCAAACAACAAAAATGTTGCTATTTTTTGTAAGTTTTAAGTATTTATATATTTTGTAATAAAAGTACATAAAGTTATACTCTGTGTAATTTTGCCTAATTGGAAACGGAGGGAGCAGTAATTTTCTTGTGTGTATGAGCAGTAAGAAGAAGAAAAATTAGAAGTCCTTTTCAATGTATTCGATTATTGATTAGTTTATGGAACTTTGAAATGTTTAGTACCGAAAAGTGACATCTACTATATTTCAATCAACGCACTACAAGGAGGATAAGATTTATGGGACATTCAACTTTTGAGTGACACTCCACTCTTCGTAGATTTTGGACATAAAATTTGAGAGTTTTTCTAAAAAAAAAAAAATTGAAATATCTATTTATAGGGTTTTTTTTTTTTTTTTTTTTAATTTTGACGGATCATAAAAATTAAATCTTCAAATTCTTCAAAAGAATTATTGAGAATAGTTTTTGGAAAAAAAAAAAATTACCACTAACAAAACTTCAACTTTTTTTTAAATGAAATGAATTATTTTTCAACTAATTTAATTTTCTTTTGAAGTTTCAACCAAATATATGTTCAAACACCAACTAAATTCTGTTTTAAAATTCGTATATGGGGGCTTTAATCTCAGAAAGTAAATAAAGAGACGATTAAGAAAGTCATGACCTATGTTTCTTCTTCAAACAAAGAGTGGATTGTGGAACCCTATAATGATTCACTTTAAATCTAATTTGAGATCATCCCATTTTCAAAAAAACTGGACTACTTTATAAATTGGGTAAATTTCCTACAAATAATCAATTCTGCTAATTTTATAATTACTTTAGCTTTGAACAAAAATAGTAATTCAGTTAAGTGATTAAGTTGCATTGCTAATTTATCATGGTTAAAACATAAACGATGCTTGTTATGTACATAATTTACAGTCAAATTTTTTTATATTGACACCGTTTGACTGAACATTTTTTAACTATTATAGCTAGATGTTGTTATAACAAACATATTAACATAACAAGAAAAATCAATTCTAATCAAAATTTGACTGCCACAGTGAACTGTTTTTGTTGAGAAATCAGACTGTATAAGATTAACATAAACAATGAGTAATAATAACTTTTTTTCAGTCCTAATTCATCACGCAATTGGGAGCTAGCGAGAGGGACGGAGCACCCGTCACTTAGTTCATATCGTCTAAAACAAATTATTTTTTTTTTCCTGTCCGATATCCGGTATCCTCATTGGAGCCCCAATTAATTCGGATTCGTGCCGCGCCCATTTTTAGGAGAAGCGCTCCCTACCAGGATTTTTTCATTCACAGGGCCCCAACTCGAGACATTTGGTTAAATATGGAGGGATCCTATTCATCCCACAACAACCTTTGGTAGTCGTGGAACATATAGCTGAAAAAGCTTTTTCTTTCCCTTTCAAGGGGGTGTTAAGCGCGTCAAATTCATATAATTATCCTAGGTATCACTACATAGGTTGTTGATTAACCAAAACCTATAGTTTTCTGTTTATTCTTTATTGGGATTTTCTTTTTAATAATGCGCGAGGAGTCAATAGGTCAACAGACTATATATAGATAAAAAATTTCTCTTGAAGTTTCTGTTTGTATATTATCACTTTCATTGCTTATCTGAATGGTACACAATATTTATGCAGAAACTAATGACTCATGAGTCATGACGCAAAAGAAGACGATGGACGCTTACTTTCATACGTTTGACTATTTTTTCATATTCTACCAATTTTTGCTAGAGTATAATTCAATTTCATTGTTGTTGTCGTTGTAATTCTTACTATTAACAGTAGTAGTGTACTAATAATGTTTTCCGTAGTATACAACTTACAAGTACAACTAAAGATCTTTGAATTCACCGTCCACCATCTGATTGAAACAGGAAAAAAAAAATTACTAAGATTTTGTGAGAAACATTTACGTGAATGGTGTTATTTCTTAACACTACTGTGCTTCTTTTCCAATCCAAGAGAGGAAAAAAAAAAAGACAAAAAAATTGAGAACTATATAATGCAATAGTTTGGTGAAAGAAAACAATATGTAACGGTCTCCCAATATATAAGTATGTTAGTTCGGTGTGGCCATAGTAAACTCTTCAAGTTATAACAGACAAATTAAATAAGACGCGCTCCTATTAAACCACTTCAAAAATATTTTAATATCAATTGGATTAAGAGGTGAAATCTTAATGATAAAGTTGATAGTGTGATAGAATAATAAACAAAGAAAATAAGAAATACACAGGGGGGGAGGGGTATGTTATGTATCACACACTTTAATTTTTATGTTTTTCACATATTTAGTTACTACCGACTAGAAAAAGTCCAACTATATAATCTGTGATGATCATAATTAAAACATTAGAGCTTCTCTTAGCTTGGTTCCTACTTTCTAATTGATTCTTGTACAATTTTTGGTATCAAGTTAAGTATAGAGCCTACTATTAAATAAGCCCTTGAATCAGTCAAGGATTCTTGAAGCTGTTCAAATATGTAGGAACTACCATGAATCATATCACTGAATTCCTTTTTTTCAAAAAGAATCATGAGAAATTCTTTATATGTATGAAGTATATTCACTTATAAAATTCACTAAAATTCCCCTTTATTAGAAAGAGATACCTTTGATGTGAAGTTTTGAGTTGGAACCAGGGAGAATGAATAAAATCATGACACTATAGGTTGTCCATTAAATCATAGATCCTCCTACCTCTTGCCTTTTGTCACCCACTTTATGTTTCTTCCTCTATTCGATTGCATTATTATAAGCAAAACCATCCAAGAAAAGGTATGTCCAAACAGATCCAATATCCCAGCCCCCACTCCCACTCCAGCTTTTTAAAAAGTTCCATCTCCTAATGGACGATTTGTGTGGATAAAAGTGGACTCACCAAAGAGCACCTTCCCTGTATACTTTCGAATCCCTTCGGTCAAAAGTACAATGAAGTAGAGACGAGAGATACTCAATCACTGCATTCTTACTTTTTGTTCTAAGCATCTTATATTTGAGATTCACTAATTCGACTAATTCAGATTCATATTGCATTGATCCTTGAAAAAGGAAACGCTCCCTACTAAAATAATTTTAATTCTGAGGCACGAAAATAAACTTTTTATTAAAGATGTTGATTAATATCAGTAAGTCACAGACTCACATCCTTTCATCGTCACTGCAGTCTAACTTTACCATAATTAAGCTCTTTTTAATAGACTTATATTTCTATTTTTCCCATTCGCCAAGGGAAAGAATGGTGACTTTCTCTTATCCTTCCTTTTGTATTTATTTATTTCGAATGTGAAAACATGTTTAAAATGTAGTTACTTTTGTTGGAACATTTGCAGCTTATAGAAAAGTTAACATCATTTCATAATAAAATCAACGTAATTGGGATAAAAAATAAACTTTATTCTTTTATCTGTAAGACGAAATAGATGCAGAGACGTGGAAGGTCGGAATAATTTATTCTCTATTTGATTAATTTAGTCTTAAAATAGATACAGATAGTATTTAAGACCTTACCATTACCCTTTTGCTGCTCAATTCTCCCACTCTTGATTTTTTCCCTTTCGTTGCGTGCAAATATCAAAGTTACAATTGAAAAAGATTTCGAGATTACATTAGTGAATATCGTGATCACCTTTGTTCTACTCGAGATAAAGAAAAAGAACAATCATCAGTATCTTTATTAATGAAAACAAGGATCGTTTTGGGTAGTTCATATAATATTGCTATGTTTTTATGTTTTTTGATATATATATATATATATATATATATATATATATATATATATTATATATATAAAAGTAGTACTACTTCCGTTACACGATGGATGACATGTTTCAGATTTCAAGAGTCAAACAAGTTTATTTTTTATCGTAATATTTTCATATATTTTTTAAAAATTTTGAATTATTAATTATTGCGACTTATAATACTTTTTATGTAGTTTCTAAATATATAAATATCGTTCCAAAAAACTTAAAGATTATATGTTCAAATTCACGGTCAAAATGAACTTATTTGACTTTCTAAATCCGAAACATATCATCCTTGTTTTGATGATGATTAAGGCCTTGTGTTGCGCAAGACTAATAGGTCAGAAAATAAATTTTACAAGACAAGCGATTATTGAACTGAATTTCATTTGCAGTAAGGTGTAATGTTTGGCTCCCCCTCGACCCACTCCTTTCACCCATAAGGTAAAGTAAAGAAGAGAAAAAAAGCAAGAAACTTATACGAATAAAATTGGCATCTAATGGTGATGCTATTTGTCTTTTTTAAGGAAGTGGATACCCATTTTTCTTTTTCTTTATATAGGTGTGGTCCAAACTGAAAAAATAATTTAGAATTACAGATAACGAACACAAATGCAAATATGTAACACAGCATGTGAAATAGAGAGATGACAATATATGGAACTTTCTTACACCACTTCTCTTGTATTCAAGCCTGATCAAGAAAACAAAACCACCTCAGCTTCAGACAGGGGAAGGGACCCACAATTATAAATTAGAAAATGAAAAAGCATAATCCTATTTAAGTTTCCCTCTAATTCAGAATAGAGAAGTGAAATTGGGTTGCTCTTGGACCTATTCTACTTAATTATTATACAGAATAATTTACTAGAATCTGGACGAGAAGTGATTAATTAGGTTGGTTAATTTCGTAATGTCTGGGCATAGAGCTGAGCCGGCTCGGAGTTCGGTTCGATTTGATTTTCTTTTAGCTCGGCTCGGCTCGGCTCGGTCTTACTTAAAGTTTAGCTCAGCTCGGCTTGGCTCGGCTTGGCTCGGTTAAAGCTCGATCAAACTCGGCTCGATCAAAGCTCGGCTCGATTCGATTAACTTGATTAATCCTGTAACTTTTTCTTTAAAATCTAACTTCCATTCATTAGGCTTAGTTACAAAAAGAAATTAAAAGTCTACGTGAGATTTAATATTTAAATGCAATAGTTAACCGTTGATAAAACTAGTACTTTGATCCTTATCTATGATTATGATCAAAAGAAAAATTTAAATATGAGTATTTTTTATATTATAAAGTATGGGGGGCTACAAGAAAAAAAGTCGGCTCGGGCTCGGTCAAAATCTAGCAAAGCTCGGTTGAGCTCTGCTCGGGCTAGGCTCGGTATGTATAAAGTTCGGTTCAGCTCGGGCTCGGTTAGGCTCGCTCGCTTGATGCCCAGGCCTTTTAATCGTAAGTGTGTGCTTTTAGTGCAGTAATAAATGCATGTGCTTCCGATAAATAATTCAAGGAGATATATATATATATATATATATATAAAAGCAAAACAAGATGGATGTTTCAATTGAATAATCAAACTGAACAGCGAAGACTAGGAAATGAATAGCTGGCCTTTACAAATGGCTAATTCTTTATTCTCCAACATTGATACGTCGGTTCTGATCCATGTCTGAACAGTATGTCATTTAAAAATTTACGATTTGTTCATTGTCTCATTGCGTGCTTTCCTCCTTTTTCTTTTCTTTCATTTTCTTTTTGTCCCAAAAATGGGAGAAATATTTCAAAATAATTTTTAATAGAAAGTTCTTTATGACATGTTCGATTGTTTCAAAAGGAAAATAGTAATACAAATATCACATTATTGAAGTATCACCAATAAAAAAACTCCTATAAAAAATCCGGATTTTTTTTTAATTTCAACCAAAAATAAATACAATACTTAAGCGCGTTACAGTAAATTACTACTACTATATTTGGTCTTGCTATAAATGATTGTGGGAAGTGGAAAGCAATAAGAAAATAATCATAGTGATGATATCGACAATGACTATGAAAAAGTTGATCATTTAAAAATGGATATGCTACTATTTTGGATGAATAAATTGCTATGTAAAATAAAATAAAAATAAGACTTATTGTGGAAGAGAATCTTTCATTTGTGATTTTGTTTTGTAGCATCATTTTCACATGGCCACTGCACATGCTAGACTTCGGCATCTTTTATTTATGATCCTTTTCTCAAGTTGTTGACCTCAACAACTAACAAAAATTCCTCTAATTACCATACTTACTCCTCCATATTAGCAGGATTATTATTAAGTTTTGTTAACATTAACAAAATCAAAAAAGAAAAGTATACCACTCAACGTGTTATTTGCAGGTACTAGTAGACAATGCATACATTTAAATCTTCTCTTAATGAAAAGCTCAAATCGTCTCTGCAATTAACTATCAAAGAAGACTAAAGGCCAATGCAAGCTCTTATATATGCAGAAAACGATGATACTAATATCCAAGACATTCAACAGACGGGCACCTTTTAATATTTCATGGAAACATTTTTTCTGGCAACCCAGCGGTACTGATCTAGCAAGCTTAATAATACTCCACATGTCCTAGTTTAGGTGGTACAATTCAGATATCAAGAATTAAATGAATTTTTTCATATACTTTTTAAATATTTGAATATTTAATTATTGTGATTTATATTATTTAACGTAATTTTTAAATTTTATTTCAAAAACTTTGAGAGAATATATGAATCCACAATCAAAATAAGAAATTTGACAGCCAAAATCCATGCTCGTCACAAAAGTTGAGACAAAGGAGTAGGTACTATTTAGACAATTATGAATAAATGCGAACAGAGTGGAGGTAAAAGGTTACCATCATACAAGCACATCATACCAACTAAAAGGGCACAATTATTTTCAAGACATGAAATATCTATAATACCTGAAATTTCATGTACTTCTCAACAATTTTATCTTAACTTGTAATGGACGGACACAAGATCTCAACATGCGGGAGCACAATCTTTGGTTGTTATTTCATAATCATCCGGTACTCTATTTAGGCTAAAAATTTAACCGCATAAATTGTTATGTATTAAATTTTAAATCAATAAATTCATGTTATGCATGTATTTGTACATATATTATTCCTACTTAATCATATTATTAGATCACTTATAACAACAATAAGTTGACATGGTTCATGAAAACACACAATACGACTAAGCTTTCTCTTTTATATAACATGGCCCAAATAAATCGATATCGAATAATATAAAGCGTGTTAAAGGGTGAAACGTTCTCCAATTGATAAAAAAATCATTCTAGAATTCAAATATGAAACTTCTTACATGTTGGTGGATGTGTTTTATGTTTTTATCCCTCCTACCACGTACTTGGATGGCTGTTAACCATTTAAAAAAAATTACGTTCACAATTTCAAAAAGGAAACAAGAAAAAAGAAGAGAAGAGAAACATATGACATGGACAATATGGTACTACAAACAAGATCCGCAGTCAACAGTCCTATATTGTAGCCGACACTTAATTTATGAATTATTAGTATGAGGGTACCATGAAACTTAGATCCCGAGCACCAACTCTTATACGATCAGTTTAAACTTATGAGTACGCATGCCATCAAATTTTTACACTTTCTAGCTAAAGATCTATTAAAATATGTAAATTTCTATACTTATAATATTTTGTTAACAGAAAGAATTAAGGGCAAAGAGGGTAAAAATGACCCTGAATTAAGCGAAACAACACAATTATACCAATCCTAGGGTCATAGCCAACATCGTAACCAAAGTGTAGGGCAAAATTGTACCCTTCATGCACTGATGACCCCAATTATTAATAAAAAAAGTTGTGATGTCTTGCCAGGACGGGGCCAAAAATTAACGGGAGGGGCTTCGAAAAATATTAAAATGTTATACTTATAATTTGAACTTGTGATCTAGAGAAATTCTTGAATCCTCTTTACTACAACACTATATAAGTATTCACTTGTGTCAAGGGGGTTCAATATGTGTATGATCAAAATCACTCATATTTACCTAACTTGCGTAGTGTGATATTTCAACAAAGGAGGTTCAATTGAACTCCTTATCAACACATAGCTCCGCCACTGCGTCTCGCGTTTAGGCATATTTTGCCCTCTGGTCTAGAAGAATAATACTCTTTTCAATTTGGATAGCAATAGTATTTTACAAAATTCCACTGCTATACAACAACACTAAGGAAATTAGAAAGAATTCAGTTCACCTTTTTTTCTATTGAAAAATACTTTCTAGTCGTGGAAGGTTGAGAAATTTCTGCTGCCTATTATTTTTACTGGGTAGTATATCGCTTGATTACTGCTCCTTTTGTTTCGATTTGTATAACATACTTTTCGTTTTAATATCCAAAATGTTTGATCAATTTCATCTCTTTCCAACTTGCAAATTTTCAAGTTTAAACTCTTAAAATTCAATGTGATACTTATTGGAATTTAACCATTAATTTGGTATTTTTCTTTTGTTGTTGCTCAAGTGATATAAATGAATAAACTATATAAGACAAACATCACTATATAAAAATAGTGACATACTAAGTAAGCATTCTATCCAGTATTTTTCTAAGTCTTGAAACAATTTGGAAATTTACCTTAGTCTAAACGAAAGGAAACTAAATTAAATTGAGAAGAAGAAGAAAACTAGAACAGTGATTAATAGGATGTGTAGGCTGTAGCAGGGGACCAGCATGGGGTTTATTGGGTCCATGACCAGGGGGCACTAGTGGTTGGTTGGTTAGCTTAAGTAAATCTGAAAAAAGCCAATGCTACAAAATCTTTAAGTTTACTCTCTTTCATTCAACAACTGGTAGTTGCAAAACTAGTACAATCAATTATTACTGACACACTTTAAATTTAGTGAAAAACAAGAAACTATCATGGAAACATGTCTTATTTTCAGATTCTTGTTTATACTTCGCTTGTTTTGTTTTTCACGTTTCCTTGAAGGGTGTGGGAAGTGAAAAAAGAAAGAAAGAAAGAAAGAAAGCTTTTGGATTGGCCACCAAAAGAGATCCTAATGATATATATTATCCTGTTCAATGCAAGAAGGTATCATAAATTTGTCGTTTGTTATACTAATAGGGAACGATAAGAGTTAAATAGTGTCACATATACTTGTAAAATAATTGAGAAATTAGCAAACAACAACGCTTTTATTTTGCATGAAAATTTTACTTGTTACTCACGACTTCAATCAAAATATATAGGTGCGGTATCTCCTTACATCTTTGTCTAAGAATGCTTCCTTACAATTAAAATAAAATAATTTTTTTTTTTAAAAAGTACAGAGCCCTTACTCTCTCGGTTGCATGACATGACATCCTTAAAAAAGCAACATCGACTTTTGAAACAACCACAATTAGAATAATTTTTTACACATTAGCAACTTGACAGAAATAAATATCAAGTTGCTAATCTGTAAACGATAATCTAATTGTATTGGGAAAAAAAAAAAAGCAACGCCGACTTTTTGGAACAGTAGCTCTATGTGGCTGTTTGAGAATATAATTAAGGAGTGAAGTGCACCAACAGTCAGTCTTACCAAAAAAATTTCACCACATGCCATTTATAAGAAGTGGTTTTATAAAATTGCCTGCGCTAAGAAATGTTTTAGCAAAATACCTTTATTTAGTTCAGAGCCAAGACTTCAAGGAAAAAAAATTGTAAGTTTTGGTAATTGGCTATACTTCAAAGGCAAGTGCTGTTTTGACAATACTTCAAGTTATATGGCGAGAATGCAGGGAAAACTGGAAGGGGCAAGTATTGACAATTGCCAAGACTTACGACGAAGTGCGGCAAGTGTTGCCTTTTGCTAACACTTGTCGTTCAAGTATTGGCAAATCGAGCAGGGGTCAATGGCGCAAGTCTTGCCTTTTTGCCAAGACTTACGGCCAAGTCCCTCAAGTATTGCTTATTGCCAATACTTGAAGGGATAAGTGTTGAAAAATGAAAAAATATAAAGGCAAGTCTTGGCCCCGGATTTTTTTTATTAAATTTAAACGGAGGCATTTTTACAAACCATTCGTTAGCACGGACAAAAATGCAAACCATTGCTTTCTGTATCATATTTTGCAAATCAACCCAGTCTTACTACTGCTATTTAGGATTAATCAGTGCTTACAATATATTTAATATTTAGTCATAATTTAGAGTTGGGGCAAACTTTAGGACTTGTTGTCTGAAGTTTGAAATTGGGAAGCTAAACTTGAGGACACTGTGTCCTGAAGATATAGAATTTTCAGTTCAAAACTTTAGCGCCCCAAGTCCTAAAGTTCGCACCTCTATAAAGTTATTGCTAAAAAGTAAATAATTTGTAACTACTGACTAATCGCTATATTGCATCCCCTTGGAGTGGCTACTGATGTCCTTTTTTGATATTAAATTATAAAAGCTTACTCTTTAATAATTTAAACTTTTAGATACAATGATCACACAATTTAATTTGGTATTAGATAAGACTAAGATCTTGAGAACTCTCCCACTTATTAAAAAGAAAAAATCAAGCCCGTCTAGGGCATATTGAGAATACAATTAAAGTAACAAATATGTGTTTTCTCTAACTGCTTGAGTTGTTTTCAATAATATGGTCGCACAATTCAACAGTGGCTACTATACAAAAATAGCAGTGCAGATTTTTGAAATACAACCACAAATAAAGTGGTTTTTTTAAACAATAGTAACTTGGCCGTGGGCGAAGTACACCAAAGACCACTTTTGGCAGTGGTCTTTGGTTTGAGACCACTTTTTTTATTGGTTTTGCATGAGATGACACTTTTTGGAACTTCAATTTTTTTGGGTTGACACAAGTTCAGCCCACAAGGATTGAGTAAAAATTTCGCGCAGGGGCTTGTTTGGCGCGCGCTAATTGATTTGTAGCCGTCAAAAATAAATTCGCTGAAAAATAGCCACATCCGGACAAGTTCCAATATAAATACTGGGAAGCTTCAGTAAACTAACCCCAATATAAAATATTGGGGCTTTGAATGAACAAGTTTTGTTCAAAGCCCCATTATTTTGTTATGAGACTTTGTATAAAGCTTAAGTCCTATAACAAAATACTGAGGCTTTGAGACTGAAGCTTTATATATAAAGTCCCATAACAAAATAATGGGATTTATCCCTTTGATGGGTACTTTGTTATGGGATAAATCCCATTATTTTGTTATGGGATAAAGTCACATAACAAAATAATGGGACCTTTGAACATGTTAGTTCAAGGTCCCATTATTTTGTTATGAGATTATTTTGTTATGGGACTTTGTATAAAGCTTCAGTCCCATAACAAAATACTTGGGCTTTGAGTATTTTGTTATGAGACTAGTCTCGGGTGTTTCTCCAACGCTAATGGAGCGTAAGTGTGCGCGCGATTTTTTGGCTATTTCTCAATAAATTTTGAAACGGTGGATAAAACTCTTTGAGTGCGTCTAAAAATGGCTACGCATCAAAAATTTTCTAAGGATGGAAGTTCAACTTCAACTCACAAGGGTTGAAGTTTACGCATCTATACCTAAAAGTTCAGCCCTTACAGATTGAAGTTCAAACTTCATAATTTAGTCATGAAGGTTTGAACTTCAGCCAACAAAGATTGAAGTTCCAAAAAGTGGCTTTTCATATAAGACCAATAAAAAAAATGGCTTCAAACTAAATATCAGTAACAAAAGTGATCCGTAGGCGAAAATTTTACCTTGGCCGTAATAAATGTCTTTGCTATTGTGTACAAAATGATTCTAGTTGTACCTATTTTGCAGAAAAAGCTACGCCGACTTTTGGGAAATACATAGGGATTAGCAACTCTGCATGATCCAGAATTTCATGTGGCCTTTTCCTCGCTAGATTACGTTCCCATGAGAAAATTCGGTTGTCTTTGCATTAAGCCTTGACGGAAATGATAAGAACAAAGGGGGGAAAAGAAAACAAAGAAAATGGGATATCATGTCGATCTCAATAAAAAATAGTTTATAAGAGATATGACCAAGATGTATAATTTTGAAACAACGTCATTAGAGTAGTACTCGTATTCACCAGCATAGAGTCCGTTTGGGTGGGCTTATAAACAGCTTATTTTAAGTGGCTTATAAGTCAAAAAATGAATTTAAGTTAGTACTATTTCATAACTTTCTAAAAAATTTTAAGTTACCAAACATATATTAATAGGCTTATAAGCTTATAAACCACTTTTAAGCTCACCCAAATAGGCTCATAATATGATGATTTCAAAAAGCTCCAATTACGTTTTACAACACCAAGTGAAGTGAGGGTGGAAATAATCAAATAGAGGGTGATAATAAAAGGAAATCTGTGAGTTTGTTCACCTAGGAAGACAACAAATTTTGATTCTTAAAAAATGTCTTTGACAGTTGAACTTTTGGAATTATTCCAAGTTCAAGTGTTGAACGCCATAAAAATACCTTCACAGATATTGAACAAGGGAAAGTTTCACAAGGAGCTAAAAATATGCAACAACAACATACCCAGTATGTCCGATAAAAAGATATGATTTCTCGAATATACATAGTAACATAACCAGCAACAATGATTGCCTTACTACAAGGTAACAGAAAGGAATGCTAACTAAAGTATTTAAAGAACTGCTTTTGAATGCCATCAACAAGAAGACCATGAAACTAAATAGCACATAAACGGTCTGGAGATCAGGATGGCAGTAAAGATTTTACATTATGTTGCTTGTATCACCATCAATTCCATAGCTTCAAGAATGATACTGTCTCATGTACAATAAAACTAAGAAAATCCAATTGCAAACGTATCTGAGAAGTTTATCAAAGCATAAGTGATACCTACTTTGTAGTGCCTTTACAAAAAACTGGGGCAATATAGACCTACTGAGAAATCCAACCTATGAGTGACTCAGATTGACATATGAGAGTTACAGATACGACAGCTTTGCTCTAGCCACTGAACTTTAGCGGGTTGAAGTTGTATGTTTATAACCAGGCTGGAAAGAATCACATCCCCCCTCTGGTTCCCTCCTTTTCATGGGCATAGGATGTAAAGGTTGTAGCTGGTGACTTTTCATGGGCATGGGACGTAAAGGTTGTTGCTGATGAACTTTCATTTGCTCTTCTGTACTTTGTACAGGAAAAAATTGCCGGGCATTATCCTTCCTGATACCATTCATCAAATAAACTTCTCCACCATCAACATCAAATCTGGTTCGAGTTTCCATAACACCACTTGGGCTTTGACCTTGGGGAACATTTACAAGATATGGAGCCCCAGGAAAGGCTGATACTGCACTGCTATTGAGTACCTGAGGGAAAATGACCCCTTCACGTGTATCCCTTGAGCATGGAACAATACTAGCATAGTAGTTGCTGGAGGGCATGGAACTGACAGGGCCAATATAGAAGGGACCATTGGAGGGATAACTCTGAGATGGTAACATCTGGACCGCGTATGGTAACTTTGACTGCAGTGGCACCATTCTCTGGATGTGTTCCACTGGGTGCTGCATATTAGGTGTAGCCACTAGAAATGGCTGGCCAAGATAATGGCTGAAGTTATGGGACGAATTCATGCCTCCCCTGCTACCTAATCTAACAAAACTGAGGTCTTGGCCTTTGGAAAAGACTGGACAGGCTGCAGATTCTACGTTCTTCTTCCCGATGAGTTCCCCATTCTGAATATGTGGATGAACACCACTCTTTGCTCCTCCAAGCCATGGATCTTCATTCAAATTCAGGCTAAGTGATGAGAACCTTTCTGATTTCATGGGAAAAGAAGGTTGAGGACACTCATCAGCATTATCCCCAAGCAAGTTGAGGTCAAAGTTAAACTTTTCTGCTTGTTTTGAACTATAATTTGAAGAACTTTTAAAAGTTGAACCTCCCGATGTTATCCAATTTTCACTTGGCAATTCAACTGGAGGAAATTCTTCTGTAGCAGCAACATTAAGGTCAAATTCCACGACTCTTCTCGTGTCATTTGAGATCAGGTCATCCTTACACATGGAAGAAGTATTCCAATCTGAGCCCCTGGGAAAAGAAGCAGGGCGAAAAGCACTTGTAGCAGCAGCACCCCTCCAACCTAGCTTGCCTTCGAATTTCAATGAACTCATAGTCATAGACAAGGGTAGAGGAACTCCAGATTTAGCCACCACACGTATCGCCTTGATAGAAGGTATACTTTCACCATCAGATTTCTTCGGATCATCATATTGGCGGATATCCTCATTCAGATTGAGTATAGTGGCTACAGCAGTCTTTTGCTCAATTTCACACTTTGCTGAACAAGCAGGTGATTTCAGGCTGCCATTAAGTGTTTTTCCAGGATCCATCTCTTCAGATTCCTGCTGACTCGTCAACAAGGATCTATTTTCGCTTGTTGAGGATTGGCGATGCAAAACTTCTTCCCCCTTGGTAAAATAATTATCGAAGCTGTCAGATTGAATGCATGAAAGGCTTTCTTTCTTTTTTGCAGCTGCGCAGTTGTTTTCACTACGGTTACCAGAAAAATCAAGAACTCCACATACTTTATCAGGACGATTATTAAGATGTTGCCTGACTTCTCTTGCACCATTATTAGGTGCCCCTAGTGCATGATCCAGCCGTGTAAAAGATGTTCTGTTGTCGTTTGGAGCATGTAGATTTTTCCATAACTGATGACTCCATGTGGATGGGTCCAGCGTATTGTCCATAGAGGAAATTTGATCCTTAATCACCCCCGATACCTTAGTGTTGACACTAGCTTTAACATTATCAACGGAATCTTGAGCCATTTGACCATCCACTCCAGAAGCTACACTGCTTGTCACTGGATATTCCATACTAGAAATGAAACTAATCGGTGCAGAAGCACTTGAACTGAGATTCTGTTGCATGAATGTCTTGGCTTCTGCTGATGTTTCCTGGCAAACTGGATGAGTTACATATGAGTTAGAACATGAAGAATCTGTTTGTGCATCATGTGTTATGGAACTTAATCCATTTTCGCTAGAATTTAGGTTCTTCTCAAGCGCCCTCCTGGTATCGAGTTCTTTTTTGTCTCCAACAAAGGGCAGTTCCACCTCTGAGCTGATATCACTCTTTGCCGATGTGTGCTGTTCTGAAGGATTACAACCTAAAGGTTTCCTAGAGTTAGAGCCCTCAAATTTCCTCAAACTTCCATCAAAGACAACAGCTGAAGACTCATCACTAATGATACATGTTGCAGTATAGACATTTTTAGCACCTTTTTTGGAAGTTAAAATACAAGATGACTGTCCCCTTGTACTGTTTGGCAAATCTCGTTTGGAAGAGTTCCTGGAAGATGTTTCATTCTTTGGGCACTCTTTCTCAGGTACAGTAATAATGTCACCACTTCCATTTATTTTCAAAGTTGTCATTTCAGCTGACAACCTACGTTCCGACAGTCCTTCACAAAAGTTTCAGCGTGCGATTAGCTCAAAGGAAATTCCAGAGCAAGTAATGTTGCTTTTTATGTGGATACTACTCCTTGCAAGTACAATGTGCACTCAGAAAACCTTCGGAGACCACAAACGATACGCTCAATCATGAGAAAGGTAGCATGCACCAATATTTGAGTTCACAACTGCTATCTGATTGTCAATATATCAATAATCTAAGAAAGCTTGCTAATATCCCACCATCTTCAGGAAAAACCCAAGTTTATCCTACAGGACTTGAAGAATTCTATCCAGCCAACACAGAGCATAGCAGTCCGCAAATAGCACAATCAACTTGAAGTCCTGCAAAATTAACATTCATGAAGTGGTAGACATAGAATGTAACTTTAAGATGTTGGTGAGAAGGAGGTGATCCACAGCTTTGACATTAATAATGCAACTATAGGAAATGATAAATATGTATCACTTAGAGGCATATACTTCCATGTTGTCACGAAATTTTAGGAAGAAAAGCATGGCAGTAATATGCCATAAAAAATGCATGTGTGGATACAGGTTCTTGTACTAATGTTATTCTACAACAGCTCAGTGGTGAGAATCACGACATAGATGATCCAGTCACGTTTTCAAGAGTTCTTAAATCAACTACTAAAGTAGTCATATAACAAAGGCATGACCATAATGTGCAAACAAAAATGTACTTTGTAACAAGTTGAATGGACAAGAAAACAGAAACAAAAGAACCCTTAGTTCAATCAGCTAACTGGTATTTCGCTTTCCTTTCAACACTGCACAAAGTATAACAAATAAGCCACTCCTAAGGCCTTCTTCTCAGTTTAGCACAATGAGTCAAATTTGGTAGTGATGAGCTGAATTATTCAAGCTGAAGAATCACATAACACAACCCCAAATAACTCACAGCTCGTACACATATTACCTAAACACATTGCAAAAGAGTGTAAGTTGTCATGTGTACCATTTGCTAATACTTTTATCAGAAAGATCATCTTAATACATGCTACCAATAATCAGAAAGGATACAAAAATGATAGTATAGGAAACAGGACAATGAAGATGAAAGTGAACCAATAAAGCCTCACAACCAAAGAGAAAATTCCCCCACTTTCAAGCCAATGACACCACAAATAAGCAAGAAAAACTGACAATATAGCTTTACTACTGAAAAACACATGCAAGGAAGATGAACAGAACTGATAGTGAATCAAACAGTTGTCATCTAAAATTGAACAGAACAAAACAGATCTAAAGACAAAAAGACCAAAAACAGATTCATCCACCCAAAGTTCGAGCATAGAAGGACAAGAGCCAGCACAACCAACCCCTTCAACACAACCCTCAATACCTTTAAAGCCACACCAATACCAACACAAACAAAAACCTATCAAACAACAACAACAATAATAATATACACACAAGTGGGGTCGGGTGTACTCAGACCTTACCTTTCCTTAGATAGAGAAACAAAAAGCTCAAGAACACAATGAAAAAGACATCAAAACTTATTTCACTCCCTCTTTTTAACAATCTTAAATCCAACCCCCACAAACAACACACAAAACACAAATATGTACCAAATAAAGAAAGATAGAAACAAACCTGAGTTGAGCTGAGCAAAGAGTGAAAACCAATGAAACTCAAAAGCAAAGATTTCAACTTTTTAACAAGAAAGCAAGAAATGGAACAAAACCCATCACACTTGAAATAAAAAGCCTTTTTTTTCAACACTTTTATGCTCTTTTTCTGCTAAGCAAAGAAAGCACAAAAGTCTAACCAACTAGTAGTGAAACTTCCCCCACCAGTTCACCAAATTGTACCATAATATACTGCTAGTAGTACTAATAAAAGAATGAAAGGGACAGAATTAATACACCTGGCCCCCTCTTTGGCTGTTTAAGCAAGGAGCAAGAAGAAAAAGCAATAAAAAATGCTTTTGTTTGTCCCACCTATGACATTTGACACCCATGAAATATGAGAGATTGTGTCAGTGTCAGGAGTATTGTGCTATCTGGGACCCACTAAACTGCTACACTTTTGTCTGACATTCTGGGTCCCACTTGACTACATTTCATTTGGTTGGGGTCCACCTAGAGTATCCTTTTAAAGATTTACATTGATAAGGATTGATTATGTAAAAATATTGACCAAAAAGTATATTTTTACTAGTATTAGCTTGTTTAATTGCTTATTTATACGATGATATACTTTCATTTTTAGTTTGTCGCGAAAGAATATCATGTATATTTATTTAAAAGTATTTTTACCATTTTTTTAGAGTTCGAGTTAACATAGCTTTGATCCATTTGAGAATGAAAGCAAACATATCAGGTTGTTATGAAGAAATACTTACTATTGTAGGTCAATTTATACACATTATTAGGATAGTTTTGATTGGTCCGATAAAAAAAATATAATCATGCCATATCTTATATTATTAAACAATACTTACATTAAGTTATGCACTATGTATCATAAAGCTATTTAAAGTAAAAATTCTCTTTTAAATTAGTCATTCATATATAATAATTTATTTATTATTAATCAACACTTGGCAATTTATTCATTATATAAACAATTTCACAATATTTTCTACACATAAGTAATCTTTGATTCCATTGAATCGTATATACTATTACATATTAGATGAATTCAACATTGTTCATCGCCGTCCACAACTATGTGGCTCCTCCTAGTGGGCTCAAGTATTTTGGTCCTACGTGCATGCACAATTGTTACATCACTAGTAGAACCAAATGACAAAACTCAACTGAAAAGGACCTTATCAAATCGAGATTGACAAAGTTATATACTCCATTATTTAACCTATGTTACATCTGTCCCCTTAAAGAAAAAGAAAGCCAGGCCCATGATATAACAAGACATATCATTTTTCCTAAATGAATTTCTCTAAAAGTCTATCGAGTTGAACAAATTGAACATAATCCATATGATTACACTCCAATTTCAACTTATGCGACATACTTCGGCTCACAAAGTTGAAGAAATAAATAAATATTTTTTAAAATTTGTGAATCTTAACAAGTCATATCATTTATGTAGTTTGTTAGCCTTTTTGAAGCTCCTAATGTTAAATATTCCATTAAAATTGTACGGCTATTAAAGTTTCTCACTAAAGGTAATTGAGAAGTTAAAATTAAATTAAATTGTTATTCTATTTTGAATGGACTAATAAGAAAATTGAGTCACATAGATTGAAACAGAGGGGGTATAAGTAATGATAGTCATATATAATTATTAAGATTGAACTTTAATTATATGTTTAAATAATTTTTTCTAAAATAACTACTGTACAACTAAAATAATATGTCAGTTGATAATAGAACAAGATGACTGTAATTATGTCAAACCAATTACATAAAACAAATAATAAATCATTTACTAATAAAGAGAATCTTATGTACAACACGAACCCCCGCTAATGTAGATTCTACCATTAAAAATCGGAGAAAACTGTTAATCCCAGTTTAGGGATCTAACCACGTATTTTGTAGTACTAAATTACTCCATCTGTTTATATTTATTTGTCCACTTTTAGCTTTTCACTTTCACAAAAAAAAAAAAAAAAATTAAACTTGATAAATATACCCTTATTAATTATACTTGAAAAGTATTAAGATATTTTAATTTGGAAAATATTTTGAAAAGTATAAAGTATTTAATATCAAGGGTAAATTAGGAAGAATATACCCAATTATATCTTGAATTGCTAAAAAACAAGTACACTTAGAATTAGACTTTGATGAATTTGGACAAGTAAACATAAACGGAGAGTGTATATAACAATATAGAAAACAGACACTAGTACTATTATATAACATTATTTTGACTATATATGTTTGGTGCACATGTTAGAACTCGATGGCCAGTGGGGTTAGATTGAGACTTACAGTAGAAACATTGTACGTATATATATAATAATGATACTAACAAGGAGTACTTAATTAAAGTGCATGCGGTGCTCCTTTATGTTCGTGCCCAATTATTAAATTTTGTTCCAATTATGGACCTAACTTATTTCTCTTCAATTAAGAAAAAAGTTGAAATAGATGGACACTAGTACTGGCTAATGGATATAAAGACTATTTGTGTTCCGTATAGAATATGTTTATAGTACGTGTACTTTGACCAAATAATGCGCTAATTATTTAATGAAACATGGAGTATCTCCCATGAAAAGTAATTGAAAGAAAATAAGTAAAAGATTGAGAATTAAAGAAAGAGATGGGGTGCAACGGGAGTATCTTTTATGAATAAATTACTTAGCGTGCATTATTTTTTTATTTACAGTTTTGGCTCTCACAAAATGTAGGGATATAAGTATCCACATAAATCAAAGGATTTTATGAATACTTAACTGTTAGTTGAAAAATGAACAAAGAGATAAAACTAAGTATTAGTATTAATTATTAAAAAAAAAAACAAATAGAGTCACGATTTTATTGCCATAAGAAGAGGAATACATTTGAAGGAGGAGGACTAGGCCTGACCTTCTTGAGCAGTTTGTTAATTTCAGGAGACCAAGTTTGAGAATTAAGAACTATTAAATGTTCAAACAATTTATTTTTTAAAAAAAAATAGTGGCAATAAAACTGGTACTTCATGGTGGCTCAAAGATGAGCATTTCAGGTTTTATCTTCTTGACTCAAAAGGATGGAAGCTATCATTTATCTGTATTCAATAAATTAAACTTCTAATTTGTCTAGAAAAAATATTGTACTGTGTATAGATTTGAACCTCATAAGTATTGTCTTAAAGATGCTAGCTTGTGCAATTCTAAAAGCTTTCATAAAGCATGCTTAATTAGAACATCATGGCTATCAACCAACAACTTAATTTTCTTAACGATATCATCAATCTTCTAAGGTGTAATTCAGGTATCAATTTGTAAATAAAGAGAATCTATCTTCCCTATGAACAAATTATATTCTTTGTCAATGTACCAGTTCAGACCAAACAAGAAAGATGAAGCTTCAGCACAGTTGCTTGTTCTTGTCCAAGTGGTAGAATTAAACCATAATTAATTAGTCTCGATCATCTATAACTACACCTACCCCCGCAAGCATTACCAATACATATCTTCACAAAAAGTAGAGGTGGCATGATCCAATTTGACCAAGATGGCCTTGTTTTTTATTAATTTGAGTTCCAAAAGTTTGCATGAGTTCTCCTAGCCGCCAACAACATTAATTCTCTCAAAATATTGCTTTAACTAGTTGGCATATATTGAAGGATATTAAAGCAATGTATCTATTGATTGATGCATATTCTAGCTCAAATTTAGAACCGCAGCTTGATCTCCATAATTTCCCCAATATAATAGGAGACATGATTTTAAGGACACTAGTTACTCGACATGTGCGTTGCACATGAATATGATGTAGTTTATTGTAATATTTATGATGTGTTTAAACAAAAGACATCATCAAAACAAAGGGCTACACTTTAATTTGAACGTGTACATGTACACTTTAATAGTTTATAATATAGATAAATACTCGAGAAATATTTGTTGTATCTACAAATTACATACTGAAGTATACCAAAAGTTTGAATAACCTTAAAGACTTTATATGAATAAAGTAAAATGACATACTCTATCCTCTGATCAACTCGATCACCGTTCTTATAGGACATCATTCTATATATCATTAAACTTTAGTATATCTTGTTTTTTAAATATGACTGTTCCAATAAACGTGGCGGAAACAAAATTATTTGATCTATTTTATCTTCTCTGATCTTTCAGCTGTAATAATGTCAATTATATCTTAGAATAATTGTCTTTTCAAAGTTGGTTGCGCTTTAATTTTCTGAAATATTCAAACCTCGCTTTTTCTATTTTAGTGTACATGTTGTACGCAAAATCTTCAGCTTCATCACGCACGCTTATGAGTAAAATTAATGTATACATCAAAAAGTGTTAGAGTTTAATCTTATTTGTGGATATCAAAGGTTCAAGTAAATATTAGAACGTAAAATTGTTGGGGTGACCTGAGAGTGGCCCTTTCTTCACGTTAGTCTTGTTATATAAACTACATCGGACTTGCTCTAACCATTTAACTCAATTGGACTTGAATGAAACCAACATAAATTTGATAAAATAAATAAGTGGCAACATCAACTCGCCAAAGATACAGCAATAAGATGTAAAAACAAATTTAATTGAGTCTTATTAGGTTAAGAGAGTTGATATATTTATGAGAATGATGGACTTTAACGTTGCTTTGTCTCTCGACTTTTTTGAAATGACCCAAATTTTGTCAAAATATATTGCACAATTATATTGTAAGAAATATATACATCCGGAATACTCTAAACTAAAAGCAATAGCATAGTAACTCACGGAACATTGGGTAATATAGCGGGATTATAAGTCATATGACTATATCCTTTCTTCAATTCATATATATATTGTTAGTTATGCGAGGCATATCAAAGAACTTTTCCCTCAGACAGCATATTTTTTTTATAAATTTTCAAGTTCTTAGCTTGGTCACTATTCCATAGGCAATTAATTAAAAAAAGAATAGAAAATTTCAAATAGATAATGTTATTTTCAACAGACTACATATACATTGAAAGTTCATTAAAAACACAATATGGTACGATAATGGGTGTTCGCCTGACAATAGAAATAAATGAGAGTACCGGTGAAACTCCAAGTGAGAAGAGTGTTGAAAGAAGATAATTATTTGTGTGGGTAAGAAAATAGCTTAGATTAAATTAGGAGTATCAAAACCTACTCTGACTACTCAGTTTCTTTACACATTATTGTAATCAGTAATTTGATTTGAGCTTAATATATTCATCCTCGCCAATGAGTTTACTGTAATCTGTACTATCACCAATTTGGATTTCAATAGTTTCTTGAGATTGATACTCCAGTTACAAAAAATTATTCATCTAAAGAGGAGAAGAAATGAAAAAATCTGCGGTCAGAACTACTAATTTATATGACACCTAAAGTTAAACATGATTTTATGTTGCATCTCTTTGGTGGCCATATATATGGAGGAAACCCATCACTTGAAAAGTCGGATGAGAAAAAAATAAGAAGGAATGAGAAATTTACAATTGAAAGCTCTGAATAAAATATAGGAAGTGCGCAAAAGTTTGAGAAAAATAAATGACAAAATGAAAGAGCAGAGTCTCATAACGATACTCACCTTTGCAAATATCCCTAGAAAAGATTTTGGAAGAAACGATAGCCCACCAAAACTGAAGATTTTTTTTTTGTTCCAAAACTGAAGAATAGATTCTACAAAAAGAACTAAAGCAAAGAAATTAAATGCAAATCTAAATAAAATATTCCTACTTTTTGCCTAAGGCGAGTAATGATGATCGATGATCTATGAGAATTGTTAGGCAAACTTTGAAATGGAAGAAGCCTTTCAAGGGAGGGTGGAACTAAACAGTATATACAGTGTGGGAAATGAAACGGTGGGAACATGGAGGCACATTTTAGGAAGAGGTAGTTCAGTGTGAAGTGGAATAACAACTAATTAACGTCTGTTTGTTTTGGAGGCAACCTTTGCAAATAGAAGTTTTAAAAAAGAAAAATCCAAAGAACGTATGTTTTATGTTCAGGGGTATTAAGGTAAAATGACTTTTGATTTTTTTAGAACATGCTTTTATAGTAATATATGATATGATATGATAAGCAGCAATAGAGTTTTTGGCTCTGAAGTTCCAGCATTTAAACATCAAAATCCTCAAGTCGTATACTTGTATGTGATGCCAATTTTACCTGCAAAGAAATTCCATATCTTCAGTGAATATTGTCCATTGAAAAAGATGGTCAACTGACTCCATTCCTGAGGTGAAACCTGCACCAATACAACAACATTTAGAAACAATATTAGTGTCTATTTTACTAATTTTAGAATCAGTTGAAATTCTGTCACTTGTTACACTCCATGCAAGAATGGAACATCATTATTGCCATACTCTAGATTCGAATTGAAACACTTGTCTCCTCTGTCTTAGCAATTTTCAAGGAGATGATATCGAGAAGTTCTCATCTTCAGTTAATGTCTAATAAGGATTATCATTTGACTGTTGAGGCAGAGTTAAACTGAGTCCTGAATAACATATCTTTAACAAGATCGTGAGATTGAGCCTTGAGGTATCAGACATGACCCTGGACCAATCACATTGACCCTCCTTAGACACTTCCTTTATTCAAAAGAGACGAGACATATAAAAAAATAAAAATTATCTCACATAAATTGAAACGAAGAAAGCATCAGTTTTGTTATTAAGTTATATATATAGGATTATTTTGATTGAAATATGGTTAAATAACTTTCTTAAATAACACTTAATTAGGCGTGTGCACTATTCGGATTAAACCGAAAAATCAAATCGAACTGAATTATTTTTTGGTTTGGTTTGGTTTTTTCATTAATTGGTTTGGTTTGGATTGAAGATTTTTTTTGTTTGGTTTCAGATTTTAATAAATAGAAATCGAAAAATCGAAGAAATCGAATTATATATATTAAATATATACTTTTATTATTATTTCTTAACATATACCCGTTAAAGAATGTTAGAGTTTGAATATTTCAATATTTTTTTTGTTGTCATGACTTCATTCACGATCACACCTCTTTGTATAATGGTATAGCACTTGTGAAGCACTTGTCTAAAGTTTCAATATACTACGTACGGTATATCCATCAACATCTATTTCTTGAACTGTAAGTTTTCTTTTCAACCAAGATTATGATTTGCTTTTAGTTTTATATTTTCATGACATGTATTGATATGCTTTCAAGTATAATATTTAAAATTTTATTGTATGACATAACCGAAAAAAATCAAAAAACCAAATCGAAAAAAATCAAAAAGAGAAAAACTGAACCAAATCAAACTTATTTTGGTTCGAATTGGATTGCAATTTTTCAAAATAAAAAATTGAAAAATCGAAATCAAACCGAAAACTGAATGAACATTTCTACACTTAACCATGGCACAATAACATAATATATATTAGGTCATAATAGAACAAGAGGACTGTTATTATGTCATACATTTACATAAACACAAATAATAAAATTTACTAGTAAAGAGAATCTTATGTACAAGTACAACACACGAACCCACGCTAATGGAGATTCTACCATTAATAATTGGAGAAAACTGCTGATCCCAGTTTATGGGTCTAATAACTATGTATTTTTTACTACTAAATTATATATATAGTACCACTATATAACATTATTTGGTTATATATGTTTGGTACACATGTGAGACTCAATGGCGAGTAGGGTTAGACTGAGACTGATAGTAGAAACATTGTATATATAATGACTGTATATATAATGACGATACTAACAAGGAGTACTTAACTAAAGTGCATGCAGTGTTTCTTTATGTTCGTGTCCAAATATTAAATTCTGTTCCAATTATCGGAGCTAACTTATTTCTCTTCAATTAAGATAAAGATTGAAATAGATGGACACTGGCTAATGGCTATAAAGACTATTGTGTTCCGTAATCCGTATCTAATAGCATATAGGACGTGTACATAATGCGCTAATTATTCAGTGATAAATGGAGTATTATCTCTCATGAAAAGTAATTTGCTAGGAAATAAAAGATTGAAATTAAAGAAAGAGATAGGGTGCAAGGAGAGTATCTTTTATGAATAAATTTACTTACCGTGCATTATTCATGATACTATTCTGACTCTCACAAAATGTAGGGAAATTGTTATCCACGTAAATCAAAGGATTTCATGAATACTTAACGGTAGTTGAAAAAAGAAAAAAAAAAGAAAAAAAGAGAGAGATAAATTTTAAGTTTTAATTAAGATTGGACAAGTTGTACATTGTGTCTGTGTGTTTTTTTTTTTTAAACAAGTGTTGACACATAAATTGCTTTGATGACTCATGAAATGTTAAATTAAGCTAAGTGAAAAGCTTATTAAAAGTTTCTCATAAATAATATTTCGATCACCTCACGTTGCTTTTATTAAATTTAAAGCTGATCCCTCATCTCTCTTGTCTATCAACCATTTCCTTCAGTTCTCCAAAATGAGGTTGCAGATAGTGTTAATTTGTTTATTCATATGCTCCACAAACTTGATTTTTTTTTAATCATTTTTTGGTTCAGAATGTACCAGAAACAGAGCTTAATTAACTGAAGTTTATATTTTCTAGTGTCTAATATTAATTATCAAAAGGAAATAAATAAATCAATATCTCAATGGTAGACCAAACAATATTCAAATATAGATCATTACTAAGTGTTGACAAATATAATGGGATGGAGGGATCTTAACATACTGAAAATCCAATATAAATTACCTCAATTAAGTTTCATAATCGCGTCATAATATTGTAGTGAAATTACTTAAATAACTGAAAAGATATTCGAGAATCGAGAACTTTACCATGTCTTTTGACAATTAAATACTTTGACTCAAGTAGAATAGGATCTAGATATTTCTTATTAAAAAAATTGAAGGCCAAATTAATTTCCAAATGTAATACAAATGCCAAGAAAGAGATTCCTTGGACAAGTGGAAAAATGCTACTCCTTTCATTAGAACTCTTGATTATGTTGCTTGTACTGGAAGCAAACAATTAGGAAACCTACTCCTAGTCTATATAGGAGGCAAATCAAAATCCTACTGAAAAATACTTTCGTAAATGGATTTACCATATATTTAAGTACTATTAATCATCAACTTGAGATGTTAACCCTACTTTCCCATTAGCTACTCGTTGCCACAACATACTGTTATCTTAATTCTACAATTTCCATTATTCATCTTCTTTGTAGTTTTTAGACTTTGTTCAGTTGAAGTGGAGGATATGGCCATTCATGATGTCTATGGGGAGAAGTTGCAGCATGGAATTCATTGTGACAAGCAACTCAAGAATATAGGAAATCATGACTCCGTTTTGACGCAACTCATGAACAAGAAAAAATTACTTAGGCTTTCAAGTTCTGCCATGAAGGAGAAAACAAGTTCTTTTGCCAAGAAGGGAAAGATCACCAAGGGGTACACAAGAAGAAGCTGCAAGTCTGAAAATCAAGCCACACTTATGAAAAGGTATTGTTATGTTGATTCTCTTATTCATAATTTAGAAACTGATCATGTGATTTGCAAGATTAATAACAAAGCAAAAGAATATTCCATGAATTTTGATGATGATCTTTACCTAGGTGGTCAACAAAAAACATGCAGTGTTCAGTGTGATGCTAATAAGTGCAACTGGAATAATATGGTTAATGAAACTGCAGTGTCAAAAAATTGTAGCAGTAATATTGGTAATACCACTTTGGATTTAAAGCATCTGCATGTAAAAGAAGCATCTAGTGAGGAGAAGGAATTAAGGAAGTACCCAATGGATGGAGAAATTGATAATGCTGTTAAAAGTTTTTTTGAGGATGATAATGAATTTGAAGGAATTATTAATCAAGTTTTGATGGCTGAAGCTGAAAAAGTACTTCAACAAGAGAGGTTACGTAATCATCAACGAAAGCATGAAGAATGGTTTATCAAAAAATCAGATAAAGAATTTTACAGGTACATCAATGTTTAGATTAGGCAACAAAACTTACAGGGAAGAAGAACAGTGATAGCAATAAGTGCTTTGGAATTAGATATCTGTAGTAGACTGGTAGTAATATTAATTCCTTAGAAGCATAGTGTTTATGTAAAGAAACAGATTTAATAATATTGAAGGCATGTATTCTAGCTCCTTGTAGTTGTATAGAAAGCTAAGTATTGCCTGAATGTGGCTTTTGTTGACATTATTGATTTTGAAATGAACAAAGTTGATTCAATGATGACAACTAATTCTTTATACCATATACTGTTTCGCTGTGATCTTTTAGATGAATATACGGATGAAATCTGTGAATATATGGTTCATGACACACTGCAATTGTACGTTGTGGATCAAACTACTTACTACATTATTTATCTTGTTTCTGAATTTAAATATTTTGGTTCATATTAAACGTACGAAATCTGCTCCAGAATACTTTGGTCTATAACTATTTTAGTCCTTACGAATTATGTAGAGATCAACGAAATGCACAACCCCATTTCTAAAGAATAGACTACGTTGACTTGCACTATCACAAAAGCTTAATATGTTTAAATAGATTATTACATCGATTTGATAGAGTTAAGCCTTTAAATAACAGTTGAGAAGTGATAATTTGAAGAATATTACTAGTAGTTAGTTATATATCGAATCGAGTTACAAATTATAGAGAATAGTACTTATAAGTTTCTATACTAGTTAACGTACGTTGTGCAGAACAGAAAAACAAACAAAAGTTTCATTTAAGGAGATCGAGTCTTTGGACGAGATCAAAGTTAGGAAAACAAAGTTTAGTTCTATTGGAACAGAAGGATATTTCTTGCTTCTCCCAAAGGTCTATTTTCGGCTCTCTACTCTTAACTTGTGAGATTAATTTAAAATTTAGAATCACTGGACTCAAACTAATTAAGTACATTTAATGAAAAGATTTGCATATTATGGTTAGAGATGAAGCAGTAAGTAAAACCACTAAACCCGCTTTTCATCTGCCAGTTTACGCTATGTCATTGGCAACAAAGATAAACAAGAGCCTTATAGCATCAGCAAGGAACACAAGCAAAACAGGTTAAGTTCAGAACTTCCAACCTCAAAATAAGAAAATAGGAGTCTGAGCAAGAGTTGTCAAGTAATTCTTGAGAAAAGAGAGTACGTTTAACCTACTACATTCAGTAAACCAAGTTGTATCTGTGACCGAATGAGAGAGTACATTATAGACTACACATAGTTGATTAATTGAAGTCCCTGTTGTGCAAGCGCCATGCAAGTAGGGAGTAACTGCATGTTGGTTCCAGAAACTTTTGGAACTTCACTGCCAAGAGACGAAGCTGATAGCGCCATGCAAGTAGGGAGTAACTACATGTTGCTTCCAGAAACTTTTGGAACTTCACTGCCAAGAGACAAAGCTGATGAATGATTGAATTGGTCTCTCGCCAGAAAAACTGGATTTGGTTGCTGGTAAGCTGAACTCAAGCTTGATTCCAATATCTGGTGGGGAAGTAGCATATCCGCTTCACTAAATGCTGCACTAGTGCCCACTCTTTGTTTCTTTGATGACCTTTCACCTTTGGGGCTATCTATTGGAAAAGTCTCATTGCAACCAGAATCCGGTGTAAGGGGCTCATGTTGGGAGGAGAATGATTGATCGATTGAAAGGCTCTTGGAAGAGGCATGTTCTTGTGCAGGCTTATCAACGTGAGGAGACTCAGATGTTGGTGCAGGAGTCCCTGGATCAGTCCTGTTATCCGATTCCAGGCCATTGTCACCTGCTAGTAAAGGAGTGACACCAGACCCAGGCACCTCTGAGAGAACTCCACTGAGCCGCTGCTGTTCTTCGATTATCTTCTTCAAGTACTTTCCTTGTGCTTCAATTCTAAGCTGTAGCTGTCTTTGTACCTGTAAACATAAGAAGTTGGTGGTAATAAGTAACCTTCAAATCCTTAAACATTTGCAGCACTTAATTCCAATACTCTTTCTAGTGGAAGGGTGTTTTCTCATAGGTCCCGCTAACTCCTGCTTATCAAACTGTAATGAGATGAAGCCAAAATGAAGCAAGTTATCCTTTTACAATTATCAGTTCATTTCACAATGTCTGGTTTTGATGAAACAAATCAAAAATCCAAATAGATTTCAAGGGAAATGTTTCAAGATGTAGTTGGAAGGCCACTTCAATTGGTAGAAGGTGCACACCCATAAAAATGTGCTACAATGATCATAAACTGAAAGATCCAAAGAGGAAGACAATTTAAGCTATGCATTAAAAAAAAAGTACCAGGGGGGAAAGTATCTTCTTACATGTGTTCGTCTCAATGGCAAGTTTAAGATAAAACTTAAAAAAAGTTTAATAGAATAGAGTAGGAAAACACTGGTGGCTACACCTTCCCTACAGCTTTGGCAGTGTTGAAAGATTAAACTTCAAATAGTTAGAGAATAATTTTCTTGCTAACAAAACAATGTCTTTTTAACTTTTCTTCCCTTTCTATCCCTTCCCATGCTTTAAATACCCAACAAGGCTTTATATGCATGCTAAATGTGTTCAAGAAGTTCCAGGAGAACATACCTCCAGTTGCTCATGCAGACGCTTTTGCACCTCCATCTGCAGTTTTAGGGCCTCATTTATCTGCACACCGGGGCTACAGAAGAGCAATAATTCTCCCATGTCAAATTATTAATATCTCAGAAAGTACAAAACACTGTAGGAAGATTTTTCAACTAAAGAAGAAAGATAATCAGATTGGAGAATAGGCATTAGTAGGTGTATACAGTGAATGAGCATTGAGTACAAACTATATATATATATATATATATATATATATTTTTTTTTTTCAGTGAGTGCAAACTATATTAAGCATTTAAAGCTTTTGTCCTCATTATCAGCTCTACAAGCAAACAGGGAAAATCTACTTACGATGAACCATCCAAACTTGAAAGCATATCTCTCGACTCTTTCTTGTCAGATTGTTTACCTTGCAATCACAAATGCGTGCAAATACGAGATCAGAAAGTGTGTTACTGGAGGAGCATCAGGATCACCACATTTTCAAAACAACTACGGCTCTTTAAAGCTTTACCAAGTATACAAAGTTTGAAATTTTGAATTCTAAAGGAACCTACCGTCAGACGAGGAATCTGGAAGGTATTTGGCAAGTCGATATTTCTGAATAAACAGACGAATGAATGCAATCAGTCACTACAATGAAATTCTTATTCAAAAGAAAAAAAAAAGGAAAAAGAAAAAAGAAAGAAAGAAAAAAAGAATGTGGCAGATGTTGTTTCAGAATATTGTTCTGCTGCATGCATACCTGTAAATGGCTTTTTACATGGTAAATTGTTAGCCCTTGCACACCCATGACTCTAAGAACACCTTTAGGAGTAGCACCTGAACCAGAGAAAAGGAAATTATGTCATAACAATTAAAAGTTGATCCCAAATATAGAAATCACACCTCCGCTGGTGATAATATTTATCATTTGAGTTTTTCTAGGCCTGGAATATAGATAGCGTAACAACTGATTAATGGCAGAGCAAAGAGACAGAAGAAATTGAAAGAAAAGATCAGAATTATTTCTGACAACCCTCCTGGCAAGCACAACTCCTTTTAGTCCTCGCCAACCCCAAGCTGCTTGGGTTTCGGGGGTAGCTGTTATTATTGTTTTATGTCTTACTATATGTACAAAGAACAATAGAAAAGGTCAGCTCCCTAGCAACTCAAATGAGTATTGTTCTCTCTCATAGATTTATTTTTCTCCCGTAACCTAGACTGGGAAGAGGGTTGGAAGGGATGTAAGGAGCAAAAATACAATTAAACTTGAGAACTTACGGTCCGGACCACCAAGTTGTGCTACAGCATCAACAAATCGTTCATGAAGCTCATGGGTCCAGCGCAGTCGCTGCTTTGAGGCAAGACTAGGATTGTTACTGAGGTTGTTTCCTCCATTTATCGGGTCCATCGTGCTGCCACCACAGTCTAACGACTGACTGCGTACTGTAAGGTTTTTATGAATTAAGCTTGGACAGGAATGCTGTTAGCCTGTTATGCACACAAGAATCAGAAGATAGAAATACACCTGCACATATCTTCTATTTTACTTTTAATAATTCTTTCATCAACTAATTCTCTTAAAAAAATTGGTAAGAGGGAAGAGAAAAGATTGCAACATCAAACGGACTTTAATCACTGATAAGTGTGATCTGATCAATCTGTTCTCTGTAAAATGTATAATCAGGTAGAACTCTACCAGTTTGGCCTGTACATATGATATAATACCACAGCCAGAATATTCAGCAGCATCTACAATTTTCATGTGTACTTTATTTATTATACTGAGAAGCATAGCTCCGAAGACCATAATTTTCAACTTTATTGCAAGAAAATGATCTTCGCTTCGGGGAGCAACGGCGGTTCTAGAGGTTAGTGAGTTCATTTGAGATCAAAGTAAACTCAAGTCTTGCAAAAAATTATCCAATCATATCAGGGTCTATCGCAATCACCTTTCCTCAGAATAATGGATTGTCATTGCTCAGCCCTAACTTATGAGATCTCTGTTGCTTATGCATTTTACAGGAGACTGAAACAAATCAGTTCATACCTTTAGCAGAAGCCCTAGATGTACATGTATCAACTATTAGGAAATAAATACTTTAGCTACTTAAAAAAATGTTATAAAAGTTGGACCTTTTCTTAATCTATTAGGAAAGTTAGGATCTATAAAGTTGATGATTATCTTTTTCATCCCCATAACGACAAGCAACAACTGAGCCAGCTGATCATAATTTACTTCTTTGGAACAACTGAGCCAGCTGATTATCTTTTCATCCCCAAAACCACAAGCTTTCACGTTGATCATAATTTACTTTTTTGGAAACAAGTGGAAAATACAGTTATCTTAAAACTTAAACAGAAGTGATAGCAATTATTATGCAGATATATGCATGGAGGTACATATTCCTAAACTTCAACAGTTATTTCCAAATGAAGTGAACAAAGAACCCGATATCAAAGTGTGACATTAAGGAAAATAATTTATTACCAAGTCAGTACAGACTTGAGCTGAGAAAACTGGACTTTTCAGCATGCAAACATGGCAAGAGCAAGACATGGCAGACTTTACAAAGTTTCATGTAACTAAACATAGGTGGAGAATGTCTCTATTAAAACCAATGGAATTAGGTTCCAAAAGCAAGAGAATAGATGAAACTGAAGACTAAAGAACTCTAGTCCATGCACATCCACACCATCAAAAAAGCAAACCTAAGGGAGGAAATAAGAATGTGGATGAAAGAGTAAACATGTCAAGGGGGAGAAGTTCATCTCCTCTCAGTGAATAACATCCAATTCAGCACAAATGAAAATATCATGAACTACTTGCATCTTAGACATTATGTGACATCTGTATTATAACTTTTTCTCAAGATGCATTGAGGTATCATTCTCAGAATGATAGCTCCATCAGAAATCAAAAACATAATCTAAAGAACAAAGGATAAGAAACACTAAAAGGTGAACATCATTAGAAGTAAATAAACTTTTTGTAAGGTTAGTATTACCACTTTGCTTCAGTAAAGTTGCTAGCTCGCAGGTGCAAAACCATTACCAACTGAATATTAATGCATTGATAACATTTACGTACAATATACTTTCAAGTTATCCTGCATACCAATGAAAAATGCAAGTGTATGAGTTACTGATACATAATTCAACTGCATCTTAATTTGAGATACAATCATGTCGCAGCGCCTCAGAGGACAAATGACTATAGTTTCTCAATATTTTTTCATTACTCTAGAAGAATACTTGTTAAGAAAGTTACACATGTTCACACCTAAGTTCGCGGCTACCTTCCAAAAAAAGAAAAGACAGCTTGGAAAGTGTAGAAGGTGATACAAGTTAAGCTTGGTCACTACATGTAATGCACACAAACATAATACCCATCAAAACTAGATGGCGATTCAGTCCTACTATTAGATTATATCCTTGCAGATGAATTTCTGTTGCCCAAATATCAAAGGACGGAACCAACAACCCAACTACAAGCATATACTCAACAAGTACAAAACCAGCTAGTCAAAAATTCTCATCGCCGATGAAAACATAAAAAAATTCCCTTTGTTAACTCCAAATACACTATTTTGACCTAAAATTGAGTTTTCTCTAACTGATGTATGGCTTCGACTCTACTAATGTTAGGGAGAAATAACAATTTTACCACCAAGCAGCTGAAAAACTTCAACAGCCCAAGATTTAGCTTTCAACAATCACATAAATAATCAACTAATCATTAGGAAACAATGACTAATCCATTTATAAAAAGGGAAAACTACATAATTCAACAACCGACGATTAAGATTTTCCTAAAACAGCTACATTTTCTCTAAGTTCAAAAGCTTATATGAAACAACTATCCCCAAGATATTCTGTGTGGCTACTGGCTTGGTTGTCTTTTGTTTATACATCAGTATTTTTTACCATGGCATTATCATTTTGTTTTTTTTCAAACGTGTTTTCAAAAATGTTTTTCTTTAGCAGAGGGTTTATAGAAAACAGCTTCTCCACCTTAGTGGAGGTAAGGTGTGTATACATCTCACCCTTCACAGACCCAAGCGGGGGATTACAGTAGTCAGTACTCAGTAGACATGTTGTTGTTGTTGTTGTACTCAAAATTTCCTAATACAAATAAAACCCTATTCATTTCACTAGCTGAGCAACACACCCTTTACATAAAAGATATCATTTCAGCTCCAAGACTCAATTTTTCACCTTTCATACCTCCGAAACCCCTCATAAAACTCAAAAATCAGCTAACTTTCAAACCAAATTCAGCTAAAAATGAAGAAAAAATGAATCTTTTGAAGAAATAAACAGCTCAAAATCATTCTAGTCAACTCTTCCACCCAATCAAGAATAACCCTAGTTGCATGTCTAAGAATTATAAACCAATTACAAAAAAAAAAAAAAAAAAAAAAGACCCACCTTAAAACTAAACCAAATTAACCCAAATTTTCAATCAAATTCAGCTACAATTGATTAAAAAAGAGATTGAAAAAGAAACAAGGTATCTTAAGGGAAGAAAGAGAGTAACAAATCTTACTAAAAATAACTCTTTTTTGATGAGATCCTTTGAATTCTGACCTCTTTCTCTTATTGAGTGACTTTTTGTTTCTATTAGTAATTTGTTAGAATAATTATTTAAGAGGAAAAAATAATTTATATGGGGGCAGAAGAGTTGTGAAAGTTAATTATTTAAAGCTGACCGAGGGCAGGGCATCAGTTGTGTTCCTAAGACTGCCCGTGATGCCCGAGATGAGAATTGAGTAGGACATTGTTAAACCTTTTTTCCTCTTTTTGCCAAAAATATAACTACTGTTTAGTCAAACTTCTACTTTCATAAATTCCTTTTTGTCTTCTACTTATGTTGGGGAAAATACATTGAATTTTAAATTATTTTTTTATCAACCTCAACTTTCAAATAAAATTAATATTTCGAGTTCATGTTGTGTAGTCACAAAAATAAACTGTTAATCGATTCAACTTGAAATCTCAGAATTCTATAAAAGTTTTAAAATTGTAAATAAGACAGTCTTATCAATTACGTTAGATATTAATTCTTTTAATATATTTATAAGAAAAGCAAACTTGTTATCGTCGAGGTAACATTGCATGAACATATTTTATCTACTTTATTTTTAAAAAAGAAAAAAGTACATGCAAAACTATATATTTTCTCAGCGAACTTTAATTGCACAATATTTTTCTGTTAATATAAGTATGAAATCAGATTATAAAGTAATCATGTAAACTATTTTCCATGAAAGAATATTTGAAATTGGAAGTCAAAAATAATTTTACTTGTAGAAATCAGTAATCTAAAGAGAGATGTGGTTTCCAAACGATTTTATAAGTGTCACTTTTAATTTGTGCATATCCTACTATATTAAGTAATTATATTTAATAAGCGGGTCATTTAACTATATTACCCATTATTTTTCTTCAATGAAACAAATATTACTATTGGGATAAGTAAGCATGTTATTTGACTACATTACCCGTTATTTCTCTTCGATGCAATAAATATTACTATTGGGATGAGTAAGCCTAAATTGGGGAAAAGATAATTGATGATTTTTTTTATTTTTTAAAGTGGCTCTTATTTTAAATTAATTTTAATAGTTAAAGATGACATTTAAATGGAATGGGGGAGAGTAATAACTTTTAAAGTTTATTGAGACAAAACTATTTGACTGTGCAAATACATTGTATTTAGTGCCAAATTAAATGGGACTAGAGGAGCAGGAGTTATACTCTATATAGAGGCTTTAAAAGGTAAAGAGATACCATATAGCATGTTGATTGACAACAAAAGTCTTTTTGCCCATTCTTTTAATTTTCCATTGATAGACAACATTAATTGAAGGTAAAAAGACCTCTGTTATTGATCTTTGACACGTACCAACAACAACAACGATAATATATTTAGTGTAATTTTACAAGTGAAGTTTGGAGAGTACGAGATGTACGCAGACCTTATACTACCAAAGTGGAGAAGCTATTTTCGATAGACTCTCGGCTAAAAAAGAATAGTTGAAAGCATGTTTGAAAGAACAAGACGAAAATGTTTTTTTATTTTTTGTTGAGAACTAGCATACTTCATTAGACTGCCAAGTTGGCTAAAGGGTTACAGAGAGGGATATGACCTACATGCGTTGCATGGTTAGTTTGTGGCCTATCCTTTTCCAAAATACTAGTACAAACATCTAAACATAAAGGAAAACATGAAATGACATTGGACTTCTTCAGAGAGTTCCCCCACTTAGCGATTGTGTCTGCTAAGCTGTTCGCCTTTCTGGGTATATGTCTAACCCTCACCTGCTCCAGTTCTGCGACTAATAACCTGCAATCCAAGAACATATGTAAGAATAAGCTACTAGGATTTTCTAGGGAGTTGATCAATACCTGGGCGTTCGTTTCTATATGTAATGGAGTAAGATTATGTTCCTTGGCTATGATAAGCCCCAAGAGCATGCCTTTTAATTAACTGTAGAGAGCATTTGGGCTATTAAATTTTTCACAGAAGCCTAAGATCCTATCCCCTTTGTTGTTTCTAAATATTCCTCCTGCGCTACCCTGATTAGTTTTAGGATTAAAAGTACCGTCAATGTTAAGCTTATAAGTACCTATATCCGGCGGGGACCATAAGACGAAAATGTTATGATAAAGAAAATACTGACATAAGAACTATGAGAACCAAGGTAAACAACAAGCACTAGTATAGCCATAAAGACGTAAAAAAACGAAGAGAAACAAGAACGATAGAAGCAGTATATATAAGAAAACTACAAATGCTAATATAACCGACAATGCTCGTCTTTTATTTAACCTTATATCCTAATTCTCGACCTTCACGTTTTCCTATCTAGGGTCACGTCCTCGGGTGATTTGTAGGTGAGCCATGTCCTATGTAATCATCTCGCCCCAATTCTTCTTTGGTCTGCTTCTGCCTCTCCGCAGACCTAGCATTACAACCCCTCACACCTCTCACTAGAGCATTTGTGCTCCTCTTTTTCACACAACTGAACCATCTCAGCCTCGCATCTCGCATCTTGTCCACCACTGAGGCCACTCTCATGTTTTCACGTATGGTCCCGTTCCTAATCGTATCCATCCTAGTATGACCACATATCTATCTAAGCATGCTCATCTTCTGAATGTGCGTGTTCTTGACTGGCCAAGACTCTACCCTATATAACGTAGTTGGTCTAACGACCACTCTATATAACTTACCTTTGAGTCTATGTGACACTTTCTTATCGTATAGACACCGGAAGTGAGCCTCCACTTCATCTAACCTGTCCCTATATGATGTGCGACATCATCGTCAATTTTGCCATTACATTGGAGGATTGAGCCAAGATACTTTGAAACTCTTTGTCTTGGGATGACTTGTCCATCTAGCTTCACTTCCACATCTGACTCCTGAGATGCATCATTAAACTTGCACTCCATGTACGCCGTTTTCGTCCTACTCAGCTTGAAATCTTTGACATGTACCATTATAAAATAGATCATATATTTTAGGGGCAGTGAGTTGACATTTTATCACTCTTTCCATCTCATATTAGTTGTCCTTTCAGCTTTTTTATGCACATTAAGAAAATCATTGAATAGTATTTGACTATTAGTAAAAAAAAAATTAGAATTCTTTTAATTATAAAGAGTATAGTTTGAAAAAACTAGTAGCCTTAGTCTTGAAATCCTAAAAGGACAATTAATTTGGGACACATCCTTCTTACTAAAGGGATGGAAGAAGTAATATCTAATAACTTTTATATTTGACTGAACATAAAATTTAGAGAGACTTCAAAAAATTTTATTAACATAAATTTAACAACATGAACTATCAAAATTACCCTTGTAAAAGGTGGATCCACATCAAAACCAAATGAGAAAGTACAAGTTAAATAACTTCTGAATACATAAGTGTACCAATCTCTGTTAAACAGATTAAAAAATTTATTGTCAAACAAACTAGGACCATGTGTATAATTTAAGCTGACCTTGGGCAGGTAGGCCAAATGTGCCAGTGGGACTGCCCGTGGTGCCCGATGTGAGAAAGACATTGTTGTTTCAGGCGTAAAATGACGAGGATTTAGGCTTGGCCGGCCCGGAATGTACTTAGTAATATTCCGGCCATTTGTAACAAATTTTGTCATTTACTAGTACTAATTTGATATTGCCTTATTAGACTCTTTGAACCAATCATCCCCATGCTTTCATTGTCATACTTTCTTTTGTCTCTTTTGGTCAAGTTTTCTCTATGCTTTGGTCATTCTCTTCCATGTCACATGGAACATTGTGAACTTTTTATTTTTGATTCTTCTTCAATTAGTTTCAATATTTTTAAAATTGTTGTCCTGGTTATTTTTGGAGAATCTAACATAATGAATGTTGAAATTTATGTATGATTGAGAAAATCTTGCCACTTAGCTTGTGCATACTAATTTGACACAATTTCTGAGTTTTGAATAAAATTACATTTTTTTTTTCATGAAGTAATTAAGTAGATTACAATTTAGCTCTTAAATTTTCTACTTATTGTCCATACCATAAGAGAACTATATATGATCAATTTAAAATGGAGGAAATACTATTGGTTAGTTACACAACCTGAAATTAGAATATACACTAGGTTTTTGTTATAATTAAATCATAAATAAGACGTTTGATGGTCATGTAAAATTAGGAAAAGATTCATGGTAAACTAGCGCTTCTTTTCTTCATTCTTCTTTCTTCCAATAAAACATTTTAATAGGGTGCTATGAGAGATGCCTAACATCATTACATCATTCAGTCGACACTATGGTATGCAGAGACTTTCATACATTGCGGTCACAACTCATGTAATTTGACTATGAGAATTGGTAAACACAATAAATTTTTTTTGGTAAGTACGACATATTATAGATCAAATTACATAGGGTTACATAACGAGACCATGCGTCTATTTTGAGTCCCCGCATGGTCTGAATTGCAAACATAATTAGAAACAACATTGGATCTTAGTCCATACACACAATCTAATTTAGCTAATTAAATGCTTGAAATTAGTATACGAGATAATAGTAGCAAAAGTCTTGCCCCCTAGATCATCCTTGTAGGCTTGTTGCACAAAAATTGGGGGCATAATATAGTGATAGATAGTTTCTTCATTGGACCGATCAGGAGCTCCTTTGGCTAGAAGGTGAGCCACTCTATTTCCTTTACGAAGGTTATGCTGGATCGATGGCATTTGCAACTGGAGCATCATTGACCTACATTTTTGAATAATATGAAGGTAAGATGGGTGGGAACTCTGTAGTAAATTAATCACATCAGTGGAGTCAGTTTCCACCTCTATAGGAACTAGGTTTTGGTCTATAGCAAGAGTGAGACCATAGTATAGAGCTAAGATTTCAATATGGGTTGCATTTAGACCACTAACTTTCTTATGAAACCCTAATACCCAAATTCCTTGACTATTTCTAAATACTCCACCAATGCTAGCTTTGTTAGTAGTTTGGTTGAAGGCTCCGTCTATATTAAGTTTAAAAACTTTATCCTCCGGGAGTTTCCAGCCTATGGTTATAGTTCTAGTACCTTCTTGTCTAACCTCCTTTGAGGTTAGGAACAAAAACTCTAAAAGACGAGCTTGAACAGTTTGATGGGAAATTTGCCTTGCTAAATTGTTAACATTATTAAAATTACGGTTAAGCCAAAGATTCCACAAGGCTAAGGGTAAGTATTCCAACCAATTAGAATATTTGCTGACTGGATTAAAGACAATGTGACTCAAGGTCTCAAGCCAAGTAGTGGGATCATCAATAGTAAAAGCGTAGGGGGTAGTGTTTCAAAAAGATTTAGCAATGGGACACTGGATGAAAATATGAAACATAGTTTCACTTTCATTTTTACAGATTGGGCAATTTTCATCAATATTTATACTAATTTTGTTTAGGTAAAAACGAGTAGGAAACCGATTATGGTGACATTGCCACAAAAAGAATTTTATTTTGTTAATAGTATTAAGATCCCAGATCCAATTAAAATCTTTTTTGGTAGTATGGGTGTTATCTAATAAAGCATATGTTGAATTTAATTTAAAGATACCATTGCTAGTGGCTTTCCAAACCGGGTAATCCATATCATTTTGTAGAGAGGAAGAGAGAGTCAATTGCATTTGAAGTCTAATATCATTAGGGATTTCAAATGATAGTTTAGAAAAATTCCAATTACCCTCATGAATTAAAGAAGCAACAGAAGCACTTGACTGTTGATAAGTAAGGGGGCCAATAAATTGACTTCTAAGGAATTTTCCATTAGGAAGCCAGTTTTGATTCCAAAAAGAAGTATGGATAAACACAATAATTTCGATTATGGATTTTTCAAGTTTTTCTCATTTGTTTCTAAAACTATTTTTGGATGTAGGTGACTAGTAAATGGTGCAGAAGGGAAGATAGGAAAGTGAAGAGCTCCATGAGAAGGGAAAAGTTCCAAATTCGACCCTATGCAAAGTTGCTCAAATATGTCCATTAGATTATTCGTCCATTCATAATTTTATCGATACCAAGTTATCTTATTATTGTCCCATGTCATTAACAGAGTTGCAACGTGAAATGAGAAGCCATGTCCACTTTCTTTCGAGAAAAAATATTTTAATTTGCTTCTCTATCTTTTAACTATGATTTAGAATTATCCTCATGTTGGAGCTCTCAAAGCTAAAATTCAAGAACTTTTTCTAATGGTGGAGGTATGATTAAATAAAAATTTTAATAAAAGCCAAGTTGTTCAATGTCAAATAGTATGTATATAGACAAATTTGATCTTTCCTTTCTCATTATTGAGTTTACATGCAACTTCAACCTCTTAGCCAAATCAAGATGGATGCCATTTCGTTTCATTTCAATTTAAAAATCATTGGAGTTCCAATTAAGTGCATAAAAAAACCCAAATATCATCCCATTTGGAGTTATCTAATCCTGCGCCAAATACAAAGTGATGAATACAATTCCTTGTGCTTTTTGTCTTTTTTGAAACTCCAAAAGTAATTGGACTTCACAAAGAAGGACTTCTTGTCTTATTGCCTAGGAAGAACTAAGAAGTACCTTATTCCTCGAATCTTATCAAAGCATATAGTTATACGTGTTAGGCTTGTAAACTTTGCTTTAACTTTTCTTCGTTAATTTCATGGCTTTCATGTTTGTTCTTTATTGAGACGACGAGATGCCGCTCTTCCCCCTCCAAGAGCTCAAACTTCTTGCTTAAATTTGGAGAGGATTTTGAGCTACTACATGCGTTAAAAAAAAAAAAATTACGTTATCTATATAATTGAATTTCTTATAGCAGGTCGTATTATATTTAATGTTCTTTCCTTGTAAATGAGATTTTGTTATATAAATATTTTTTACACTTATAGTGAGCAAAACTTAAACTCAATCATTTGGAAATATCCAGGTTTTACTACTTGTGTTGATTTAGTAAGTGGGCATTTGACCATAAATACCAAAATACTTTGAAAAAGAGTTTTGAAGTTTAGTTGAAAAGTTATATTTGGAAGTTGAAATTGTGTTTGGGCATGAATTCACTTGAAAAAAAAAAAGTGAAAGGCTTGTGAGTGGTGAAACTTGAATTTTTGAAAAGTTAGAAAAAGTGGTCAAAATTACTTTTTAGTTTTTCAAAAATTATTTTTCATGGACAAACAATTTTCTTTTAAAAAAAAAGAATTGAAAAACAGGTATCCACTTTTCATGGCCAAACGGGGGCTTGCAAGGACATGGTTCACTAATCTTTGAAAGAGTGAATATACTCTCAATTTATACGAAAGTAAATTGCAATCACATTTTCGAAAGAGATGGGTTTGGAATATACATGACTCTATATATAGTACTTTCACCCACAACCTTTGTGTTTTTACCTTAAACTAAGCATATCTATCCTTATAGCTTTGCGTACTTTGCGAATTGCAACCTCTAAGTTTATATATAGTGGTTTGCACTTTGCAGGGAAGACGCTTATATATCAGGGAAGAAAGACAGACATAATTATTACGAAAATAAGATTCTTATTTAGGAAATGCTTTGAGGTAGGAATATGAGGTGATGAATTGCTTACCATGATTTTTCGCTGAGTCTTGAGGTATTTGGCTTCACTAAACGCTACAAGTCGGATCCAGTATAGAAAGTAAACGTCTTAAAATCATCATAAACTTAAATTCAAACTAGTTCAAAATTCGAATTGCCAACACAATATTTCTTATGAACATTTTTTTTTTATGCCAGTACTTTATTATTTCTATATCATCTATAAAAGTTCCTACACCATCTGCCTGCAGATCATGATTTTTTTTTATGGTTCAGCCGGTTTGATCTTAATTCGACACATGATTTCGTCTTTTTAATGCAATTCTAAAGAACATAAAATGAAGGTCATGGCCTCAACAAAATCCACTAGTTGTAGTTCTATCAAATGTAACCTTTCTAAATAAATCTTCTAGCTTTGCTAGTTCGAGCCCGCTTGGGTAAGCTTAAAAGTGGCTTAAAAATACATATGTACTTATAAGCCGATTAATAGATGTTTGGTAACTCAAAAGACCATGAGCTTATAAGCACTTATATATTTAAAATAAGTCAAAAATAATAGGTTGAAAAATTATAACTTCTCAAAACGACTTTGAGCCATTTCGAACAATGTGCATGTGAATTTGAAAATGGTAATTAGTCCGGGTCGACTTTTTGCCCTGATAAGTCTGTCAATGGATCTACCTAGTCACAATCATAATATAACTTGTTATTTCTATTTTCAAAAAGGTCGGAAAAGAAGATTTTGTAATCTTACTAGAAATAATAGAACTGAGTTTTACAAACAAATTTCTTGGGGTAGCCTATTTCCATACCGCCATTTATGATGCAACTACTTTATAAGGATATTTAAATGTAGCCACTTAAGTTAAGACAATGGACTGAAGTACAGGCCAACGTAAGAATAACTTCAACTTCGAAACTTTGGTTTGAGGTTAGCTAGGCTTTGACGTTGGCCAACTTCATTAACGATTTTATGAGGTTGAAAATACGGCCGAGATAAAAAAAAAATTAAGTTGTTCTCTAAATAGTGATGGTAAACTGGCTATCTACGAACTCCCCCAGTTTAAATGGCCATAAATACTATTCAACTGAGTATACCTAATTGGTTATTTACACACACATATATTGTGCACACTTTATTATAAAAAAACTAGCAATATTTTTTATATTATAAAATATATCAATATTTTTATGTAGAAATTGCTATAAATATATAACTTTAAAAAAAAAAAAAAAACTCTAGCCTCCACCTCATATCCCTCCCTCTTGTCGCCTCCCTGTCTCTGTTGCCCCCACTGCAGTTGTCGAACTGCCGCCTCCGGTCTGCAGAAACAGTTTGAAATAGTGTAGAAACAGTCAGAAATAGTGCAGAAACAGACATAAACAATGCAAAAAATAGTGTACAAACTGTGCAAATAAGTGCAGAAATGCAGAAACAGTGCAAAAACCCAAATGCATTGCAGAAATAGTCCAGAATCAGTTAGATACAATGCAGAAATAGTGTACATACAATAAAATAAAAATATGAAAAAATACACCATATTTGTCCAGAAAGTATAAAAAATAACCATAAAAAAGAAGATGTAGCCGGCAAACACAAAATTTTACTCAAAAATCACTATATTTGAACAAAAAAATATAAATATGGGGAATCAGGGTATGGAGGGTGAGAGGATAGAAAATTATGTAAAAACTTACCAGAAAAGTGACTTGGTGGCCGGAGTTAGGTGTTGGACGAAACTTTGAAGCTAGATCTACACCGATCCCACGAGAATCTGGAAAAAGTCGTAGCGAAAATGGGAAGAGGGTGAAGAGAGGAGTTCAGAAATGTGTTTTTTTTTTTGGTTTTCTAGTGGCGAAGGTCCGGCGAAGCGTTGGCGGGTGAGAGGTAGTCGGCGACGGCAGATTGGGAGTGGAGGAGGGAGAGAAAATAGGAGAAATGAGATGATGAGGCTAGGGTTATGTCTAGGGTTTTATACTTTTGCTATGTTTTGTAATTAAGTCTCTCTTTCATCTATATTGTGTAATTGTCCCAAAATGGTCTCTATATTTTGTATAAATGGTCCCCAATTTGTACTTTTGTGTAATTTTTTTCCTACCTAAGTTCCTAGTTTGTATGGTTAAACTAGCTAGAGCCCATTTTGTTAGCTCATCATGAGTAAGGAAGTGAACCAGTGGTATTTAATCCGGACACAAAGGTGCGATAGGATGAAGGTAATCCTTGTAAAGCGTGGGTGGCTAGGTCCTCATTCGTCACAGGCTTACCTTCGCTCTAAAAGAGCAGGCGATAGAATGAAGTTGCTAAAGATAATCTTCCATGGAAAGATCGAGTCTTTCTTGAAATTTTGTAATTTGGATTTAGGTGAGTAATAGAAGAAGAGACTTAGATTCAAATATAGTAAGGGTATCCAATGCTTGCTTAGAGGTCTTACACACATAGTTCAAAAGTATGTTAAGAACTGGTGGAGAAAGTGTTAGAATTAATCCAACTTAATGCAATAGTAATCACACTGAATCCATAACTTGTAATCATCGTGATCTGATGAGGGACAGGGTATGATTCCATCTACTAGAGAAAGAAGGTTGTGACTTTTAAGAATAGTGAGAAAAACTTTCTTCCAAGTAAGATAACTAATATATGTCTGTTCGATGGGGATGAAACCCTTGATATTGGAAATCGTTGGATGGTTAATATGAAGGCCAAGTGAAGATTGATTCACGGTTGTTTGAGTAGAGGGAGGAAGATTCAGAAGCCACTAACAGGGATCGTTTATAGCTGTGATACCAAGATGAATGGAAAATATTAGAGGAGCAAACGTGAGAATTCTGCTCATGCTTAGACTTATATTTATAGTTGTAAATTACAATATTTGTGTACATTAAATATATGTATACACATTTGCAAGAGATTAACTCCAACAATACTAGCTAGAGAATATATATATATATATATATTTTTGGTTGTTTTCGTTCCATTTGCAATAATATATGTATACACATTTTTTATACAATATTTTCTCACTACAACAAATGAGACCTTTAGCGGCAATTAAAAAGTCATATAGTGGCAATAGTTATTGCCGCTAAAACTTTTACCAGCAATTAGTTAATTGCAGGTAGATCCAATGTCGCTAAAAGCTTTAGCGGCAATTGTAGCGAATGTTGGTAAAGACCCCAAAAATTGCCGCTAAAAGATGTGACTTTTAGTGGCAATTATTTACCAGCAATTATAATGGCCACTAAATCCTCATGTAAATTTTTTTATTTTATGCATTTAGCAGCCATACTTATTGTCGGTAAAGGCTTACTTACCTTTGTTAGTTCCCTTTGTACTAATATTGCTAATGTTGTACAAATATTCATTCCAAAAATAAAATGTCTTCCAAAACTCAAATACAAACAAAAACAATTGCTCACAATTTCTTTGTCAACAACAAAAGAGAAATTACACCATTTGAATCTAATAACTTTTATCACGTACTTCAGCTTGTCATTTGAATTCAATAACTAGTATCATTGATTCTAATAACTAGTGCCATCGTGTAGTCAAAATGCAAACTAGTAGATAGATAATAATCAATTTTCAAAACTTGTTCATAATCCAATATCCAAGATACATTCCTTCCTTTGCCGAATATGAGATCCATTAGACATGGGGATTGATCCAGTTGGATACATCTCCATTGACTCAACCTGTCTCTGAAGCAAATCATTGAATTTCTCTATTTGATCCTTCACCATCAACCTTAAATGATATGCCTTGAAAAATTCCTGGTTTTCTTCTTCAAGTTTCTGCCACACTGGAAAAATATTTAAATGTCATATTCATCTGTTCCGCAAGATATACAAGAAGCATATCAATAACATACGTCGCTTACAGATCTAGAGAAACAAAGATTGACCAAGTGATCCAAAAAATAAAGTTTTAGATATCTCAACTCTTAACTCTATGACCCTTCAGCTTAAAGTTACTTCCTCTAGTTACTCTTTCTTATCTTTGAAAGAGAAGTAGGCGGTGAGTGCTTGTCGCATTAAGAAAAATCAATTCAATAACAAGACTACTTTTGTAGTTTGTTTTCTTTTCCTTGATCCTGGTCATTCAATCCTAGTTTAAGCATACATCAAGTCAGTCTGCATGCATTTTCTTCCTCCCAAGGCACTGAACACCAAAATAATCTCTGCATGCATATGGTAATCTCTTCATATCGGCAATATATAGGAACAAAAAGTTGGGAAGAGAAAGGACGAACCAAGCTCGGTGAAACCAGGCTCAATTTTCGCTTGATGTAAGAGAGTTCTGAAAACTTCATCCTGGTTCATGTAAAGCTGTGGACATCTTTCTATCAAGTTTTGCACCTATTATCAAAGAAGCTCAGTGTTAGGAGAGAGACAAAAGCATGTGGAACACGAGCAATTGTACATGAACGTGATAATTGTGTAAATCCTACTCTTTACTTATAAGCATGATCTTAAAGATGCAAAATTTATGCTACACCAACTATAGTTAAACAGGTTCCAGATATCTAATTATAACAAAACAAACCTAATAGCTAAAAGCAACCATAATTCCAAGTCATAAATAGTGACCCCGCTAACACAGGATTAGAAAACCTATAACAAATTTGGGAGTATCAACTGCATCAGCGACTACCATAGACAATTTCTATGCTGCACAATCCCATTTCCAAAAAGAATCAGAGAAAAGTTACAAACAACTGCCTAGGTCCACCAGGATGTTGCAAAACTTCTCGCTTCAACGAATTTCCTTTGGAAATCGAAAACTATTAACTTGGAGAACTGATAAAAGAAAATTGAGTCAAACATCTGTAACAGAGAGCTACATACATACAAAGGGAAATAGAAGACAAAGCCTCTATTCTCGATCAAGCCTTTTTAGCCTATACTCAGCAGTGACTGGACTAAAATGATTCTCAGCTCCACCAATGACGGTGCATGGTAGAAAATCAGAGATGGATGATAGAGAAAATCAGATGCAGAAGGTGCATGGCAGAAAAACATGTGACTCAGTCTAGTGGCAAGTATAGCAGGGGTCATCAAGATTAGTCACCATGATGTTGATAAATAAGTAAATAAAAGAGGTACTTTATGGAAATATGTTCAACAATCTAATAGAGGCACATAGTTAACTAGATAGGAGAAATGTACAACCACTTATGAGAACAAACTCAATTTCAGATTCACGCTAAAATGTTCTACCTCAACCACATGTAGAGAAGCAGGGAGAGGGGTGCTAATTATGTTCATGCCATGTATTCCTACGGGAAACTTTTTCCTCCTTAGCCAACTGACTTATCAAACTGATAGTTTCCCTTTGGATTATTCAGGTTAGACCATCATTTCTTTATAAGAAAAACAATTGAAAAAAATGTACTTAACATCCTATAGATCAGATGCACCATGGGCCCTAGTACAAAGCTTCTTATGTCTTAAAATAGTTGATTTTTCCCACACATCAAAGAAACCTATTACACTATTTAGAGTTTACATATAGTTCAGGACATCTAAAATATGCAAGCTTCAAACCAATATAAAAGTCTAGTTAAGGTCTTTATACGAATAGTGCACAAATACTAGTAAATATATAGTAACAGATATTCAAAGGACTGGATCAATAATAATCAAATAGTCACCAAAGAAGATTACCTAAAAGCAAAAAATCATAAGTAGGGAGAAAGACATACTTGCGGCAAATCATCTTGTCCTGATTGTACTTCCTAGCCAGAGCCATCAAGGATGACTCAATAATTCCACCACGAAGCCTTAGTACCAAATGCAGAGTCGACTCTGCAATATTTTACACATCCAAAATTAATAACCCCATAAAAAGACATAACTTTTAGCTTAAATCAACAAACAATCTAAAAAAGCAATAGAAAGACTGCACATTTTATAAGACACACAACTACAACTATATATAAAATAATAAATAAGCAGTGGGGCTGAAAGAAAAGATCTACCTTTCTGGATGTTGTAGTCAGCATGTTATGTCCATCTTCAAGCTGCTTACTAGCAAATATCAGCCATTGTTAATCTGGTGGAATTCCTATATACACAACATTTCAGTATAAAGTATAGGACATCCACTTTTGTTGCTTCAATTGCATCAAATTTGTTTTCATTTTCAGCTCTAAATCAGTGAGCAGACCACTGAGATGCGGTACCCTGCATATTACAAAAAACCAATGGATTAGACTTAGGGATCTACAAGTTTCATGTTTTACCCATCTATAACTTCATTATAGATTGGGCTTTATGGTCGTACAAAGCTAGACATTGTGTGCGCTCAAACTTTTAAGGGTCGCTACAACAATTATGTATGAAATAAGCAGATTCATTTAACAAATCTAACAGTTTCTAACAGATTCATTTAACAAATCTAAGAACTAACTACTAGGTTATCACAGAGTAACAAGAACAATCAGCCGCGTTAGAAGAAGCAAAAATTAGGGTTTCAAGCTCATAATAAACTCAAGTTAATGAATTCAAATGAACAAAATCGAATCCAATTACAATAACTCATAGATTCTGAAGTATAAGAAACAGAAAAGAATTTAGGAGTTTGAAGTATATATATAATTGTAGCAATGAGATCTTTTACCTGGGATTGTTGCCGGCGATGGAGAACGGAGACTGTGAGAGGCGACGATTAGCAGCTGAGACGTTGAATGGCGAGGGGAGCGTTGAACGGTGATGGGTGTGGCGGCGACGTTGAACCGAGACGACATCAAATGGAGAATTCGACAGTGAACGGCGGTGGTGTCGAACGGAGACGGTGAATGGAGGCGATGTTGAACGGAGATGATGAATGGCAGTGACGTCGAATGGAGACGGTGACGGGCGGCAATGTTGAATAGAGATGAGTTCGGCTGCTTTCCAAATTAGTATGGGTAGGGAACAGAGATATTTTGGTGTTGATATAATAACTTTTTATTAGAGATATAATGGCCATATCTTTAATTTGCCGCTAAACAGGTATCAGTACCGGCTAATGTTTTATTTGCCACTATATATTGAACTTATGAAGGTATTAGCGGCCATTAGTTTATAGCCACTAATAAAATGCCGGTGAAAGGTCTTTTTGTTGTAGTGTCTCTATGTATTAGGAAATCTATTAGAAAATATGTTATCATTTTTTTCAGACTTCAGTTGTTTCCAAACTTCTGAAATAAAGATTTTTTTACCGCCTCAACTGTTTTGATATGGTTTTGCAACTTTCTGGAAACTTGAGACTTCATATATACTCCCTCCGTCCAATATTAGATGTTTCTTTTAGCTTTACATGCCAATTAAGAAAATCAATAGATAGAGCGTATATTGAAATGTTACCACTATTTAATATTTAACTATTAAATTTGTTTTGAGAATTCATTTAATTATTAAGAATATAATTGGAAAGAAAATAAATTTAATCTGAAAATCCTAAACGAACAACGAATTTGAAACACATACTTTTTGCTAAAGAGACAATTAATATGAGACTAAAGAAGTATATGGTTGGCGTCAGCTTATTAGCCTTCACTCGAGGACAACTTTAGCATGATGCACAAGCTAAGCTGCACAAAGTTCCTTATTTATGCCTGCTCCTTTGACCTCTTATATTCTTGAGGGAATGAGAGATAAGTTTAGAGGAAAGAGCAAAAGATGGAAAAGGGATAAAAGGAAAAAACGCCAAATTAAAACAAAATGAACTAGTCATTTTAAAGGCATTTAACGGCGCGTCGTTCTTGATAGGTACAGCCTTCATAGACTTCATGTGTTTAATAAGTCATGCATCCTTTTATCGTCTAAATGTAGAATTTTTGTCAAATTCAAAGGACTCTAATATATATTATTGTCAAAGCATTTTTACTAATCTTGCAAAATACTGTATGCAGTAGGCTTAAGATTTCGAGTTATCCACATACAATAGGTGCATTGGGATGGTGATGTAATCACTGAAATATGGAGCATTAGATATTTGTTATGGCCCGTTTGATAGTTATTAAGATCAACTATCGATATCCAGATACACCATGGATGCAAAGCAATAATACAGACCCCCTCTCCAACTCTTGATTCATCTCTCCATCAGCTAATACGAAATAACCAATTTGTGATTTCACTAAGAAAATAAGTACAGATTTACGAGAGATATCTGCGATGATTCCTCTCAATTTTCGAAAATAAGAGATTTTATTATACCCATAATCACTTCTACCCTTTTATCTTCGTTCCCTTAACCTTAATAATGCTCTTTTGTGCACAACTTTTTCTTTTTTTACAAGATATTTAGGTATGACATTCGTCTATCTCTGTTCTTGTCACTGGTGGAAATTCCCTATAGAAAGGGGTGTCATCCAACACTATTTTACACCCAAAAAACATCATTATAACACTACTAGAAAAACGCATTTTTCGGACGAATGATAGGGACGGCTAGCCGTTTCTAAACGCTGTTTACGGACGGGCTAAGTGACGGCATAGTCTGTTCGTATATCGCTTGACGCTAGACACCTAGCGATGGGCAGCCATTCGAGAGGTGCGACTGCTAGCCCTCCCAACGTGTTGAAATCTAAAATATATTTTTTCAATTAGGGAGGGCTGGCCGTCGCTGTGTGTTAATTTTTTTGTCCATCTGCCGTCCTAAACTAAAAAAACTGATTTTTTTTTTTTTTGGTTTAGCCGTCCCTATTGTTGACATTTTTGGTTTTCTAGAGACGGCTAGCCGTCGCTGGTTTTGTTAAACCTGCACAATAAATTGTCAAAAAATAGATACGTGCCAGCCAAAAACCAATACAAATTTATATACATAGCTATCCGAACAACTTATTAAACTAAAATACACAAACAAAACTATAACGGGATAACAATAAACCTTATCAAAATTAAACATAAAGTCCTAACAATAAACCTTAACAAACCAAACATAAAGTCTCACAACGGATCATAAACGGGGACGGGATAAAAACCACAACTCTAAACTACAAGTCTAAACCACAAGAAAATAAAGTTTTAAACTACAAGTCTCACAACAAGGACCGAATAAAAACAACGTCTAGGACATAAAGTTCCAACTACCACTTGATTGAGCACTCTAGGCTGCAAGAGCAGTGATAGGTAAAATTAGAATATGTCAGCATAGTACTACTGTTAGCCGTCTGATTTTGAAACTCGGCATGAAATGGCAATGGCAAGGATTTGGCTCGATGGCCTTGCTATTGGCCTAAGTGTGGGAGACGTTGAGCATGAAACGGTGCGGGTGGCAGCGTTTGTATGTTTGCTTATGTGTGGCTGATTGATACGGCAAAGGGTGAGCTAATCTAAGACACGTCATGGCACGACATGAGTGTCAAACGATGAAGGCAAAGCTAAGGCATGTGAGCTAAGGCAAGACGGCAAGGCAATTGACAAGGACATGGGCATTGTCATGACATTGGCCTTGGATGCGTGTAGGCAGCATCAAAGCCAACCGGTGGGCGCAGAATTGGTGTCAAGACCAAACGTAGGCGTGCAGCTGTGGGCAAAAGCTTGGCAAAGTGCAGGAAAGTGTGCTATGCACGTGAGCAGGAGCTGAAGTGGCCTGGGCGCCTAAAATCAAGCAGAAACGTGGGCATAGTGGCCCAAAACGTGGCCTGCATGGCCTAGACATGTGCTGATTTCGCCCCACTCCCTTGTAAACTGCCTTGGCAGTCCCCCTTTGTATATTTTGTATATTTTCAGTCATTTTACAGAAGCTAAGTAGAAGGGAAACATTAGAAACAAACGAGAGGGTTTGTAAAAAGTGTGTTCCAAGTAGAAAAGCCATTGAACGACTTGTGTTCTTGGCTTAGGACGAAGTCGAAGTCGTTCCAATTGTATTAGACTTGATATATTAATACATTGGTTGGGATTTATTCCCGTAAATCTGATTGTCTCTTTTATATTCTTGCTGCCTTTAAATTTCCCAAACGTTTGTGCCAAAGACTGAAATTTTGGCTAAGTGTTGAACGTCGGCTGAACCAAGTGGGACTTGGCTGCCTCGCAGGGGCAAACCTCGGCAGGTTTTAAGTGTCAAAATCCGCCCCTGTGACAACTGGTATCAGAGCACGAAGGAAACGGTTGCAGGAAAAACGAGATGGCTGGTGGAACAAGTGCAGAAATGAGGGAACGTTTGGCTAGACTTGAGGCGTTGGTGGGCATGACTGATGATAGTGTCGATCTGGTTGACGTTTTGACACAGTTGGCACGTCTCAAAGCCCATTGTGAACGTCTTGAGGCAGAAAGTCAAGCCTTCAAGGACGTTGCTGCATCTGAAATTGAGACAATACGCAAGGAGAAAGAAGATCTACGTTCGGAAGTGTTGCTGTTACGTAGAGCTTTGAGTGGGACTGTCCAACGAAATGAAGATCGTGCCAAGGTAAAGATTCCAGAACCTAAAGCTTATAATGGTGCTCGTAGTGCCAAAGATCTGGAAAATTTTCTTTGGGATATGGAACAATACTTTGAAGCTGCCCGTGTTCCTAGTAACGAAAAGGTTAGGATCACAACAATGTATTTGTGTGATGATGCTAAAGTTTGGTGGCGAACACGAGTTGTAGAAGTAGAGAATGCTGGTTTGGCAAAGATTGATTCGTGGGACGACTTGAAGAAAGAATTGAAGGGGCAGTTTCTTCCTACAAACACGTCTTGGATTGCTAGGAATGGACTGCGTAAGTTGAAACAAAGTGGAACGGTAAGAGAATATGTAAAAGAATTCTCTTCGTTGTTGCTGAATGTTGGCAACATGGCTGAAGAAGATAAGCTCCATTATTTCATTAGTGGGCTGAAAAATTGGGCGCAATTGGAGTTGAGGAGGCAGAATGTGCAAAGCCTTTCAACGGCCATTGCAGCGGCTGATGCGTTGGGGGATTTCAATCTGAATGACGACCTTGCTGAAATGTCTAAAGCTAGTGGCAAGAAAGACAAAGGTAGGGATGAGACGAAGAGAAATACTCAACAAGTCGAAGACGAAAGTGGTTCGAAATGTGGAAGATATGCAGAATCTTCCAAAGGAAAAGAGAAAACGGGCAAGTTTAGTGGCTGTTTTACATGTGGTGGACCGCATTTGAAACGTGACTGTCCGGTGCAACAGCGGGTGAATGCTATTTTGGCTGAGGAGGCGGCTGAAAAAGCTCAAGTGACGGGTGTCAACAATCTGGTTGCTGGAACGGAAGAGAACCTTGGGGCAGCTTATATAAACAGCCCCTTGGGCATTATCAAGTGATGTCTCGACGAGGACGTCGAGTTTCAAAGGGTGCGGGTGGTTTGTTAGCCGTCTGATTTTGAAACTCGGCATGAAATGGCAATGGCAAGGATTTGGCTCGATGGCCTTGCTATTGGCCTAAGTGTGGGAGACGTTGAGCATGAAACGGTGCGGGTGGCAGCGTTTGTATGTTTGCTTATGTGTGGCTGATTGATACGGCAAAGGGTGAGCTAATCTAAGACACGTCATGGCACGACATGAGTGTCAAACGATGAAGGCAAAGCTAAGGCATGTGAGCTAAGGCAAGACGGCAAGGCAATTGACAAGGACATGGGCATTGTCATGACATTGGCCTTGGATGCGTGTAGGCAGCATCAAAGCCAACCGGTGGGCGCAGAATTGGTGTCAAGACCAAACGTAGGCGTGCAGCTGTGGGCAAAAGCTTGGCAAAGTGCAGGAAAGTGTGCTGTGCACGTGAGCAGGAGCTGAAGTGGCCTGGGCGCCTAAAATCAAGCAGAAACGTGGGCATAGTGGCCCAAAACGTGGCCTGCATGGCCTAGACATGTGCTGATTTCGCCCCACTCCCTTGTAAACTGCCTTGGCAGTCCCCCTTTGTATATTTTGTATATTTTCAGTCATTTTACAGAAGCTAAGTAGAAGGGAAACATTAGAAACAAACGAGAGGGTTTGTAAAAAGTGTGTTCCAAGTAGAAAAGCCATTGAACGACTTGTGTTCTTGGCTTAGGACGAAGTCGAAGTCGTTCCAATTGTATTAGACTTGATATATTAATACATTGGTTGGGATTTATTCCCGTAAATCTGATTGTCTCTTTTATATTCTTGCTGCCTTTAAATTTCCCAAACGTTTGTGCCAAAGACTGAAATTTTGGCTAAGTGTTGAACGTCGGCTGAACCAAGTGGGACTTGGCTGCCTCGCAGGGGCAAACCTCGGCAGGTTTTAAGTGTCAAAATCCGCCCCTGTGACAACTACCATCTACTCCAAAAGGACTGTTATAAATAAAGATAAATTTTTTATTCAGCAGATTGTGGTTTTTTGACTTTAACAACAAGATCCAGTAAGAGAAACAAGCTGCAACATGCGTACCTTCAGCCTTTGAGCAGCATCCAAGAATATTACTTCCTGCATGTAAGGAAAATGAATCTTCCAGGTAAATCATAGTGCAATCATGAAAATGACAAAATCTAAGCCCTATCGGAAGAAAAAAAGAGGATACAAAAGGGAAGTATGAACCTTCAAGACCGTATCTGCAGCTTGGAACAAAAAAGAAACTATCATCAAAAGACTCCAAAATACACCAGCTTCCATCAAAGAACCAGCACTAGATCCACTGCAAATTAAGTAATAGATAATCAGAAAATTCAACCACCACTTGAAAGTATGGTTCCTCATTCAAACTTAAATACAAACTAGGCCTTTCTAAAGATTTTCCAAGGAGGACAACTTTGTGGAAAGCAGATTTTCACTTCAAATCTTTCATTCATGAGATAAAAGTTACAAAGCAAATTTTTTTTTCCCAAAGACCTAACTACTTGATTTGGAGATTCCTCATTTTTCCTCTAATTTTCTTTACTATATTCTCTAAAAAACCATCATACAAATACATGAACCTAAAATACTATATTCTCTAAACACATAAAATAATGGAGATTTAATATATTCTCTAAACACTAAAATTCTTTACTATATTCTCTAAAAATCCATCATACCAATACATGAACCTAAAATACTATATTCTCTAAACACATAAAATAATTTAAACACAAAAAATAATGGAGATTTAATATATTCCTAAACACTAAAATTCTTTACTATATTCTCTAAATACTAAAAAACTTTAAAATAATTAATGGGGATTTCACAAATAAACATGAAAAAATAAACAAAAATAAAAAACTGAAAAACGCCAATAAAATACCTCTTTTGGAACTGAAATTAACCTTGGAGCCGCTACCTTGATCCGTTCCAACTGAAATTTTGAAAAAAAAAAAAAAAAAATCAGTAACCCGTTTTGGAACCTAAACCCGAAAAAAGAAAAAAAAAATAACAAACTTAGGATTTGAATGGGGATGACGGATTTCAATGGAGAAATGGAGATTTTGAAGAAATGGGAGAATGGAGAAATGGAGATTTTGGAGCTGTTTGCATTTTTGGGGAAGAAGAGGAAATGGGGAATAATGAGCTCGTTACGTTTTTGCTGGATCTGTTTCGTTGAAAATTATCCGTAGTAGCGTCTCTAGGTGTGTAATTTTTTATTCAATGGAAACTTATACGGACGGCTAGCCGTCTCTAAGAAAATAGAAACAGTTAGCCGCCTCTAGGTGTGTAACTTTTTATTTAACGGAAGGTTATACGGACGGCTAGCCGTCTCTACTCAAATCCTCCCCTCCCTGAATTGCGTTTTTCTAGTAGTGTAATATGTTTCTGAAAATTAAACTATATCAGAGAAAATAAACACACACACACAAATTACTACACTTACATTTGATACATAAACCCGCGCGAGCACCCAATGGAGCGATTCTTGCATTTAACGTCAATTTAGCATTGGAAGTAACTCTTAAAATTATCACAATTTTAAAGCCAAACTCGTTTACAATTAGAACAGGGGCTGTAATAGGATGTCGCTTGCTTAAAACTGTGAGTTCCTACCATCTGCTTGCAACTGATCGCGACTTGACAACTGAGGCACATGTACAACATATGTTAAGGTTCGATAGAACCCAGTAATTTTACTATAAACTCTATATTTGCTTAAAGAAAATCCACTAAAAACGTTCATACAATAAGCTGTGAACCGGATAACGTAAACGAATCATGGGTTCAACGAGATGCTAAGCGAAGGGTCGTCAGAATTCATAAATTCCGAATTGTAGATCTGCCTCTTCTTGACGATGCATGCATAGAAATTTATTAATTTCTATATAAGTGGGTCTGATCTTTAGGTAGGAAACACGATTTGCCCAATTTTAATGCAATGCTAGAGTTCACAAAGCAGAAATAGCGGTCAACTAGGTGATGCCAAATTTCCATGTATTAGAAATTGAATGGCTTTTCTCACATACAATTGAATTGGACTCTTTTTTAGTGGTTAAGGTTGTTATGTTACTAAAAAATGAAAGGTGCCATGTAGGTTACGGCATCATGTTGCATAGACATATTTGTGAGCTATCAGTTCAAAACATTGACATGCTAAATAAAAGTGAGTGTTCTACTGTTCTATTCGATATTTGCTGAACTACCAAAAAAATATCACTTTTTTACAACATACAATTACTTATCAATTCCAACCTTATTTGTAGGAATTCTCACTATTTATGTTGTTGTCTTTAAATACACAAGAGCTCTAATTTCACATATAGGTGCAAAGGGTGACATATTTTCATAAACTTGTTTAGAACAACAATAACATACCCAACATACTACAAGTGGGATCTGGAGAGGATCAGGTGTACGATAAAAATAGTAAAATGACAAGAAATAATGATAAGATTCTCTAAAACCCCACACTAGAACCATGTTCGTTAGAGAAGACACTTGGCTACCTTCTAACCTTCTACAATAATATTCGACCTCCATGCTCCCCTATCTAGGATCAAGCCCTCGATGATCTAGAGCCCAGTCATGTCTTGCCTAATCACCTCGTCCAATTCTTCTTCAATCTACCTCCATCCCTCCATTGACCCAGCACTGCCAACCTATCGCACCTCCTCATTGAAGCATCTCTCTCCTCCTTTCCACATGGCTGAATCACCTCAGTCTCTCACTTGTCGCATCTTGTCCACCACTGAGGTCACTCCCATCTTAGCTTGTCTCGTATAATTTGTTCTTAATCTTATCTTTCCTAGTATGACCGCACATCTAACAAAACATATTTATTTCGACTTCTTACATATTTTGAACAGGAGTGTTTTTGACTAACCAACGCTAAGTCAAGAACCTATTTGACCATGAAAATTTGCAAATTTTTGGAGATAATTTGAGAATAGGGTTTTTCAAAAACCAAAAAACACTTTTTTTTTTTTAAAAAAAAAAAAAAAAAAAAAAACCTTCCAACTTTTTTCAAATAAAATACATATTTAAATTCAATATCAACTTCCAAATAAAATTTTCAAGTAAACGTCAAAAACTCTTTATTTTTTAAATCTATGGCGAAACGGCTACTTTAGTTTCAAAAAATTGGAAAGATGTAGTTTCCTTAATTAAAATTGAAGGACAAATAGCTATTGCATTCTAGCCAGAAGGTTATGAAGTACTCCCTCCGTTCCAAAATGGTTGTCATAGTTCGGATTTCGAGAGTCAAACGAGTTCATTTTGACCGTGAATTTAAACATATAATCTTTAAGTTTTTTGTAACAATGTTTATATATTTAGAAACTACATAAAAAAAATACTATAAGTCACAATAATTAATAATTCAAAATATTTAAAAGACATATGAAAATATTACGGTCAAAGTTAAACTCGTTTGACTCTCGAAATCCGAACTATGACAACCATTTTGGAACGGATGGAGTACTAGTAACTCCCGATAAATCTTTCCTATCCCTCCCTTTTAACTCTACGTCCGGTAAGATAAAAGTTGCACTAAAAAGATTGTTAAACTCGATCAATAGGAAAACAAATGAGAGCCGCAACATCTCCCATTAAGTTCTTTGTTTTTATGACGGAATGTTCTGACCAGCTTGCACGCACCTCGATTATTTTGTTATGTACATGCTACCAACCACCAATACATGTACTATATAACTCTATTCACCACAGTATAAACAAATGAGAAGAAACCATCCCATGCATACCTCTGCTGTATCTCCCGTTATGTTGCTGATGTTCAATATTTGTAATGGTGCCAAAGGTGCACCTTGTGCAGCTAAAATCCAAATGGGAGGCAGGAAAGATGTTCTACTATATAAAACATGGTCCAACTTCGGTGGCAAAAGACATTTTTTACCAAAGTAAAATCCGAACTAGAGATTAGAAGATATACTTGTAGGTTTAGATGGCAATTTCTTTTTTGGAAAAAAGAAGAAGAGAATAGTCAGACAATTAGGAACTAGGTACAATCTCATAACAATACTAATAAACTAATTTGCTACCCCCGTGTTTTATTTACAGATATGTAGCAGGTTACATTCAAATCATCCCAACTGCAATAGTCATTTTAGAACTTTGTTTTCCTTTTCTACCATTTCCTTCTAACAATTTCTAGGATTCGAACTATGCCTTAAGAAATTAGTAAAAGTAAATAGGATGGATACTCCCTTTTGCTTTGCTTTTCCGGAGTTTATCTCTTCTTATTCAGCTATTTGTTATTAACAAGAGTAGTAGCTAAGGAAATGATCACATGGATAAAAATCCGTTTGAGGTACTTATGAAGGTCAAATTTTGTTTCAAGTGTATTAATTCTTAGCTGGCATTGTGGATTTCTTGCTGAGGAAACTCAATGAATTTTATCTCTTTATATATTTGTCTTATTCTAGATGGTTCAATACCTCCATTTAATTGGCTACAAGCCTACAACATCAACATGAACTAAACAAAAGCATAAATCTTTCACTAGTGTAACAGAAAGAAGTAAATAAAAGAAAAGAAACATCAACCTAATAATAGGTCCTAGAAGTAGCATTATAAATAGAGGTATTTGCCACCATCTTTCTCAAACATCAAACAAAATGACAATCTCCTGGCTTTTCAGTCTTTTGTTCCTTGTTTTCTCGGCATCTATATGCATATCTTCAGCTGATGCTCGAAATGATTCTTGAAATGCTTATCATCAGCCAGTGACCAAACCTCTGTTTATACCCAAACTAACACTTCTTATTCATCCATTTTGCCTTTCTCTATACAGAACCTAAGGTTCAATTCGACACAAACACCTAAACCTCTAGTTATTGTGACCCCAGCAAGTGAATATGAAATCCAACAAGTCATACTTTGTGCTAAGGAAACTAACATGCACGTTAGGATTCACGGTGGAGGGCATGATTATGAAGGCCTTTCTTATGTATCTAATGAGGATTCATTCATCCTAGTTGATCTCATCAACCATAGAAACATCACTGTCAATGTTGAGGAGAAGAGTGCATGGGTTGACGCTGGATCCACCATTGGCGAACTCTGTCATAGAATCGCGGAGAAAAGTAAAACCCTTGGATTTCCAGCTGGAACTCATCCGAGCGTAGGTGTAAGTGGTTATTTAGTGGAAGAGGCTCTGGTGTTTTGCAAAGGAAATATGGCCTAGGAGCAGATAAATTGTAGATGCACGCTTAGTTGATGCGAACGGAAGGATTCTTGATAGAGAGTCAATGGGAGAAGATCTCTTTTGGGCTATAAGAGGAGGTAGGGCAAATACCTTTGGACATGTTCTTGCATGGAAAGCCAAACTGGTAGATATTCCTGAAAAGGCGACTGTCTTCACAATTGATAAAACCTTGGAACAAAATGCCACAAAACTTGAGCATAAATGGCAATATGTCTCACCAAAGTTGCATCAAGATATGTTCATCAGAATCTTGATCCACAGAGGGAAGTCAAGTGAAGGCCGAGGCAACAATAAACAACTATTAGGATCATTCAACTCCATGCTCCTTGGTGGAATCGACCAATTACTTCTGATCATGAAAGAAAGCTTCCCAGAATTAGGTTTAACAACAGAAGACTGCAATGAGATGAGTTGGGCTGAGTCTACCTTATATTTTGCAGGGCTGCCGAGAGGAGAATCCCTTGATGGGCTAAAAAGTAGGGGTCAAATGTACTCAGCACCTTACTCAAAGATAAAATCAGACTTCGTGCATAACCCAATCTCAGAAAGCGAACTAGAAAAGATATGGAACTTCTTTCATGAAGATGAAGCTGAATTAGCAGGAATGATCTTGATTCCATATGGGGGAAAATGGATGAGATTTCAGAGCATGATCTTCCATTCCCACATAGAGCTGGAAATTTGTACAATATCCAACTCGGGGAGCATTGGTATGACCAAGGAGGAGAAGCTGAAAGGAAGCACATAAGTTGGGTTAGAAAGCTTTATGTCGACATGGCTCCTTTTGTTTCTAAGTCCCCAAGAGCTGCTACTATTAATTTAGGGATCTTGATATTGGAACGGATGACAACAACGAAACCACAAGCTATGCACGAGCTAAGGCTTGGGGGGTTAAGTATTTCAAAAGCAACTTTGATAGGTTAGTGCAGATGAAGACTAAGGTGGATCCTTCAAACTTCTTTAGAAATGAACAAAGCATCCCTCCCTTGGAGAAAACAGAAGAAGAAATGTGAATTAAGCTCATAGTGGAAGGAAAGGATAAAGTGAATAATGAATAACAATGTCTTGATCAATATTCACATTTTGCACAGCAACATTTATGTTCTATGACCTTTACACTTCTTCGAAGGAATAACCTGGAAATGCAAGCTTGAATGCTCTAGGCTGCACAATTTTAAGATATCAACAATATCTTTTAACATGAGGGGCCTCACATTTATGACACCATGGAGTACTTCAAGCTTATTTTTCGTCCAATATGTGAATGACGCCAAAGTGGGACGATCATGATTGTGAAACCTTCTTACACCAAATTTGAGAAATTATCACAATAGTTGGTTGACATTGATACTCGGGGAAAAACACTTGAAGAAATTACATATTGATGTTTTGTATCGACTTTATTAAACTCAAGATGGAACACCAATAAATAAACCATCTTTTCTTTATTCGCTTTCTTCCTTCCACTATCCACCAAGTACGAACAAACATTTTTTCTTTTTCCACCACCACAACATTTTAGACTTGGAAGAAATTACTTATCGAATAATTTGTCATTCCTATTTTAATAAAACTTTGTTAAAAAGATCAATTTATTAGAAACAGTTGCAGAAAATATTACACTATGTTAAGATGTCTTGTGTACCTATGTGCTCAAAATGAAGTACCTATGTGCTCAAAATATATCTAGTACCTATGTGCTCAGAATGAAGTGATTGATTGTTGGCCATGGAAGCTAATTTGGAGGACTAAGCTCCCAACAAAGATCATATGTTTCAGCTGGACTGCCCTCTATGAAGCCTGCCTTACACAAGACAATCTTACCAAGAGGAATTTTCACATTGTAAATAGATGTTACATGTGTCAGTGTTGTTCAGAACAAACAATCACTTGTTTCTTCATTGTACAATAGCGGCTGATTTGTGGTCTATGTTCCTATCTATTTTCGGTTTAAGCTGGGTCATGCCGCAAAGTACAAAGGAAGCCTTTCAATGTTGGAGCTTATGGAAAGTTGGTAAAGCCATCAGGAAAATCTGGAGAATGATCCCTGCTTGCATTTTTTGGTGTGTTTGGACAGAAAGGAACAGAAGATGTTTTGATGGTTTATTTAGTTGGCATAACTTGTGTCCTGTAGATTCCCTTGATGACTTTTTGAACTTTTTTAGCTCTCTGATTTTAACTTAATCCTTTCTTTCACTGTAATGGGGCTAACTCTTTGTCTTTTTGTAAGCCAACTTTATGTACAATTTGCATCTTCTTGATGCCATTTAATGAAACTTCTTACTTCATCAAAAAAAAAAAAAAAAAAAGATGTCTTGTGTGAAATCCTTTACATAGATTATTGTTTTGATAGGTTACATAATTTTTAACAAATTGTGTTACAAAATTTCCCTTCAAATTTATCATTCTGTTTAAACCCTATATGGGAGAAATTACTTATACTGAAAATCCCATACCTGTTTATTCAAAATATTATTCTCGAAATACTTGCCAGGAAAGTAGATACAACTGAAGCATGGAAAATGTTTTGAAATATCACTAAGTGAGCAATCACAGTATCATCAACATTGCAGATGCCCTACTGTGAATTAAATAAATAAATAACCCAGGGAAACGACAACAAAATAGCTCGGCAAGTACCTCAAGAAAGAGGAAAGCAAAGATGGACTTCCAAGTTGCTGGAGAGAATAAAAATGCTTATTCATTCAAGGATCCATATAGACCTAGCCTATAAAGTTTCTTCTTTGCCCTTGTACTGCAAAGCTTTCTTCTCCAATCTCTCAATAGCTGCGAAATAGAGAACAAGTAACTTGAATATTTGACATACATGTAACCACCTGAAATACACAAAAACAGGAAAGACAGAAATTTATGGGAAAGAAAAAAAGATATATTAACAACTGTTTAGATAAGATGAATACCTTGACATAGCTTTCACCCAACTAGAAGCTGTTCCACTGGCACCTGGTAACTTTTATTTTTTCGAGAGCCTGAACCTAGATTGCAAGAGATTGGGTAACTAGACCAACAATTCTCAGCTTCTCTGGCTTTCAAATTAAATCGGAATTTCCTTCTTTGAATTCTGTCTGAGTCCTACAGTAAAGGTGGACGGTCTGATGCTCACCAAAGTAGACAAAATTGAAGTACCAGGATAATATTCTTCTCAGTCTGCTGGATTAAAAATCAAATATGTCTGTCCCACTACTCCACATGATCAAGCTCACTGTAATAGTAAACCATCCATTTCCATGTATGCAAAAAAAATCTGAAATTTCTGTTATGTATGCAGAAATTCTTGGGCAGCCTGACTCATAGGGGAAACTGGTTCAGGCAACTCGAACCCTTATGCAACATATTCCACTTTGATTCCTTCCAAAGTTCCTAGTTCAGCGAGTGATCCATAGATTGCCATCATATTATACCTAATGCTCACAAATTTTAGAATAAGAAAAGTATCAGGAAAAGGTTCAACTTGGTTTTTTTTTGTTTTTTTTATTTTTTATGACGAGGGAACCCGCAGCCGCTACCCGTCGGGTGCGCTTTGGTTCAACTTGGCTATCAAATTAACGAACAAATAACATTTAGAAAATTTCACGGAGTAAAATCTGTCTATTCCTAGTTCAAACTATTTACTCTTTACACCAGCCATATGCGAAACAGTTCCAGATTTTAGAGCTGTTAAAGAAGTCGAACAATGAAACAAGTAAAAATGACTCAAAATGCGCAGAGATAAAAAGCAAATAATGTAATTTTTCTTGAAGGGGTAAACCCGTAAAGCACATTAAGACATGAAAAACAATATGACAATGATTTAAGGATTGTTTCATACCCAACTGCAACCAGGTATTTTCCTAAGACCCTTCTCACTCATTTTCTGACGCAACAACGCAACATCCAACCACCGGTTTGCCGCAGCATAGATGTCTGACAAAAGCACGTAGTTACCAGTATTTTGAGGCTCAAGTTTGAAAAGTCTTTGGGAGACCTCCTCCCCTACTTCAATATCACAGTGTAGCTTACAAGCCCCAAGAAGTGCACCCCAAGCACCAGCATGAGGCTCAATAGGCATAGACCGTATAAGTTCATATGCATCTTGAAGTTTTCCTGATCTTCCAAGAAGGTCAACTACACATGCATAGTGATCCGGAGAAGGCTTGACAGAATACTTGTTTATCATAAGATTAAAGACCCGGCAACCCTCTTTAACAAGTTCTGCACGACTACAAGCTGTCAAGATTACCTTAAGGGAAACATCATCAGGCACAAGCCCCTCATTCAGCATCCGATCAAAGAAACCTACAGCCTGAGCACCACAACCATGAATAGACAGGCCCTGTATCATTGAACAATATGATACAAGATCGCGCTTAGGCATCGCCTCAAATAGCATTGTTGCCCTTTCCATATTCCCACACTTAGCGTTCATATCCACAAGGGCTGCAGCTATGTGCAATTGATTAAGATCAAATGAATTTTGCCTCATATAATGTTCTATCCAATTTGACAGGTCCAGACGGCCTAACTGAGAACATGCACACATCACACTTACCATTATAAATTCATCTGGCCTAACATTCATTGACAACATTTCATTAAAAAATTTAACAGCCTCATTGGGCTGCCCATTCTGAGCATATCCAGATATCAAAGCAGACCAGGAAATTATGTCTTTGTCAAAAGACTGATCGAACAAGAACCTTGCTGATGCCATGTCACCAGCCTTGGCATAGCCATCAATCATAGTAGTAAAAGATACCACGTCCTTGTCAGCCATACTATCAAACAATTTTCTGGCACTACACAAATCACCAAACTTCACGAAAGCACTAATCATTGCATTCCACGAGGCTATATTTCTATGGGGCATTTCACCAAATAATTTACTCGCCTGCGATAAATCACCAAAATATATATAGCCAACAATCATAGCAGTCCATGTAACCTCATTCCTTAGTGGCATTTCATCAAAGATTCTACGTGCATACTCGATCTGCTTGCACTTCCCATAAAGATCAATCAAGCTGGATCCTACAAACATGTCACTATCAGTTCCATATCTAACTATTAACCCATGAATAACCTGGCCTTCCCTCAAAGCCAAGGAATTAGAGCAAGACTTGACTAGCGAAGGAAAAGTGTATTTATCAGGTATCACATTCAAACTTCTTTTCATTTGCTTCAAGATAAGGAAGCAATCAGCAAGAGATGACTGTTTGCTATAACCTTTAATCAATGTATTCCAAACGTAAATATTGGGATGAATGACACGCTCAAATATACTTGTAGCATAAGAGATATCGTTGGAAAAAGTGTTCCAGAGTGATATAAACTGGTTAACAATAAAATGGTCTTGCTCATAGCCTTTTTGGATTATGTGGGTGTGGACTTGCTCGAGGTTTTTGACAGTTCTGCAAGCTCTCAACAGATTCAGAAGTGGTATGGACAATGAAGATGATGGATCAGCAGAAGTTATTAAGCATTTGCTAATCAAAGACATAGCCACAGAACTAGCTGGTGATGATGCTTCAACATTGCTTCCTTTTTCCGTTTGAGATGAGGGTATCCTCTAAGAGTGCAGCACTTATCTGGTTTCTGTTTCCCCTCCAATTATTCTAGGACATATTACATGTCCCACGATAGAGGATACTTGATGCTTTCTAATACGACAAAAGAAGGAACCTTCCATTGCCTGTAAATAATGAAATTTCACCTGATCAAAACGACTAGCAAAGCATATCATAGTTGTGTGACTTAGAATACAAAGTGACAGATACACACGTGTATACAGAGATAACTGAAGTACAAGAAAACATAGTAAAGTGCAGTGAGGCTCTCAAACTTCCAGAACTTTGGAACCTGAGAGCTTCCCATTCCTGTGGAAGCTAACCCTTTAAACTAGAGCTGCAGTATCTTTAATAAAGTTTACTTATTTATATGATTTATCTTTTTGGTGTAAAAATGTAAAAAAAAATGATAGCTTGCCACCTGGCTTCTGTCCAGTTATAAGATTGCGGCACTTGATGTGCGAACTAGGAATATATCAAGGGTTCAAACCCTGCCACTGCCAAAAACTAGGTATTTAAGTAGAGAAGGATAGAGGGATGGCCCATAATCCACCGAGTATCAATTCCTGCGCCATTGGACCTAAGAGATTTCTTGGTTATCAAAAAAATGTTATAGAAAATGATAAGGTAGAGTTTATAGTCTTAACACTCTCTGGGTGCTAGGGCTTAATGCATATACAATTTACCTTTTGTAAAAAGATAGGTAATAGCCCCATGTAGTTCTTGTTGACAGCACTTTCGTAGGCTCTCTTGCCTACAGAAATAAGGCACTTAACGGAAATTAACATGAAGATCTTCATAAAAAGGGTTCCAGCAACTAAGACGGTCTTGATTTATAACTACTAATTTCAGCTGGATATTAATCTGAAGGTATATATTTGTTTTTGTCAGCGTTAATACTAATCCAGCTTTCAATTACACATGACCCTCAAACTTCTCAAAAATTTTCATCCATACTAAGTCTTCATGTATCACTTGCTGACAAAAACTGCATAATTTTCTTGTCTTCTGAGTTCCGACACTCACAATAACCTTTTTCTTAGCTATACAGCACTGTCACGTATTCAAGTAATAATTTTTACAATATCTAATCGGGGACAAGGGTAAGAGGATACAATGCAGCATCATCTGTAACGTATACGCAATACATGCCTTATCTACACCATGATAACACATTATCAACTATAAAAGACAAGTGGTGTTGAACTTATTTTACCAAACCATTTTGCATTTAGCTATTTCAACACTTCTTGTCATGCAAAGTTTGACATTTCACTCTTGTAACACAATTTACACATTCACTTAAAATTTACTAAAATTTCCCCCTCCAATTTTTTTTCTATTTTTCCAAACTACCACCATAAAAGGGTTTTCCAAACTATTAGAGACCAAATGAATTAAAAGCAGAAAAAGTAAATACCAAGAATTAGCAAGTACTTACAAAAAAAATAGCAACATAAAAGCAAATTAATATAGACAATAAAAAGAAAGTAGCAAGAAGCAGAAGAGTACCAGAAAACCAGCGACGCGCCGACCGGCGAGGAGACAACACACGCCGCTGTTACCCTTACTTGCAGAAACCTCTTTTGGTTGGAAGCCTAGCTTGGCTCCTTTGGTTTCGTGAAGTATTCTTGATGTTTTTTTATTTTACAAGGATATACCCAGGCTAAACTCTTTATACTTCTTTTTCGACCCCAAATAGTTCGAGACTGACCTTTCTTTTGTTTTTTTTTTGGTCTTTTTTAACATTTTAAGGAGTCAATAGATTTTCATTTTCTTTTTTCGACCAACTTGATTAGTTATAACTTGTGAAACATGACGATATTCTTCTGATGCGGTGCCATTTTTGTTTTGTCCCTGTTTAAAACTTTGTGAAAATATACTCTCAATTTCAAGTTCTGCGCTTGCTCACAAGTTTTGCCTAAACATAGAGCCACGGTTAAAACATACAAGCAAGATTTGGCTATTTAACAAAAATTGTTAAACAAATTGATACTAACTTTTAACGAAAACAGACCTATGTATAATTTTTGCACAATCGTGGAAAAGTTGAGCAATATTTGTACAAATTTCGTAAAAGAGGACAAAACTAAGACAGCGAGCTAAACTATCAAATATCCCAATGCGAAACTGCTATATGAGTTGTGATTTGTTGGTTGGCAATGTTTGTAAAAATAATCGTCTAAGCATCCCACATTGGTGAGTAGATGATTCCTTGGACTTCGATTTGAATTAATTTTTGAAGTTGAGTTAAATTCAATCTGAACTTTCTTAATTATAATATCACAGTCAGTACAATCCTCACCCTTGCAACTAGTTTTTAGATTTGAGATATAACCTACTCCTGATTTTGACTTTTGACTACCAATTTCCAAGTCATAATCCAAACTACGTAACCAACATCCGACGAGCCAGCAGCGAACTCATACACTAAGATAATGGAGGCATCCTGTTGTCATCATTCAATCGTTCATAAAATCTGATTGCATGCGTTCCCAAATCATAAACATGCCTGTTTATAAGACATAGTAGCCACCCATATGACTTAAAACATATACCAACAATCCCTCGCTACTTCTTTACTTAAATTCTGTATCTAACTAGACTTAATTAAGGCGCACTTGCATTACGTGCCTGGCCAGACTTATAGCCCGTTTGGCATTGCTTTTCCAGAGCCAAAAATATTTTTTTTTCAATTTTTTTTTTTTTTAGAATTTTAAGGTGTTTGCCAAAAAAAAAAAAGTACTTTTAGGTAGAAGCAGTTTTTCTGCTGTTGGGGAGAATCTACAAATATATGCTCCTTCCAAAAAGCAGAAGCAAAAGTAGTTTATTAATTTTTTCAAGACAAAAATATCCTTACTAAAAATTCATATTTACCAAATTATCCCTCATTAATTAACCACATCTCTCCCTAAATAAAATTATATTTCTCTTTTTCTATTTTTTCCTACTATTATATTTTTATAAATCTTCTTCCTCTTAGGACAAGTTTTTATTTCTAGTTATTTCTATCAACTGTACATAGGATCTCCTATTCTTTAAATTATTTTTTTAAAAGTAAGTAATTACTAGAAACTTTTTATTCCATTATCACTTCGATTTAACTATATTTTATGTTTTTCAATAGCAAATGTATATATTTTACTTTATATATTACATTTTAACTAAATAATTTTTTTTTAATTAAAGTCTTTTATGATAAATATTTTAATTTTTTTATTAATCCAAATATAAAAATAAATTTGGGTAATTTAACACTAAAAGTCATTTTGTAAAGATTAACCAAACACAAATAAATTATCAAAAGTACTTCTCCAGTGAGTTGTCCAAACACAAACTGCTTATTATCTAAAAGTACTTCTTTGAAAAATACTTATACCAAAAGTACTTCTCAAACTAAGCAGTTTTTTGCAGTAATCCCAAATAGGCTCTTAATAAAGGCACAAAATAAAGACAATCGGCATTTTAAGTCTATTACAAGTAGTTGCAAGCAGGGGCAGATCCAGGATTTAGGGGTACCGAGTGCTAAAATTAATAAGAGTGTACAGTGGCTGGACGTTAGGAGCGAAGCCCAAAAATTATACAAGTGGACTCAATGAAATACTAAGAATATCATATATAGGATTTAAACTAATACTCTAAAGCAATTCTTGAAATATCTTCATCACTTTAATAGAATTTTGTCTTACGTCAAGAGGTTAAAAATTGTATCTATAGCACAAATATTTACTTTGTTACTCTATATACATAGTCTCATTTTTGAACCTGCTGAACCTTGACATACTAAAAGGCAGAAGGTGGTAGGAAGCATGAGAGTGTTTTTTTGTTTAACCATTTTTAGACATGATTCAATTGAAATTTGAAAAAAAAATGAATTCAAAGTTAAAAAGGACAGTTGAAATTTAAAATTGTGGTTATAAAAAGTTTAAATATTTAAAATAAGATCTATGAACAAATATTTACATTTTACTAATTACAAAGAAAAAAATAATAATAAAAAGTGTAACAACAATGCAACTAATTTAAAAAATAAAAAAAAGGAAGCCCTGATTTCCGTTCTTGGAAAGATTCGAACCTAAAACACTAACATCAAAACTTTTACCTAAAACCAATGACACCATGAAGCATTTAGTTGTAGTACGTGTCACTTTATATATAGATCCGCCCTGGTTGCAAGACTCGACTTAGCACCATTGGCGACCTAGCTTTACTACTTGCGAAAATTTGTCATCCTCCAACTGCTGTACAAGCTAACGGTTAGGAAGGACAATAAGACAATCACACTTAGCAAATTAAATTGAACCGCACCAAATAAATCGACGCACTTCTCCGATTGACCTTCCACAATTTGGTGTTTACGTTTGAAAACAGAAAAAAATGACCGACTTAATGGCGAGTGGTTACACCCCTGACATATTAATGGTAAAACGCCGAATATGTATAGTTCGCTTGTGCGTGGATGTATTAATTTTTATATATAAATTTCTTGTCTGTGTATTCAATTTTTTAAATAACTTCCTAACACGAATAATTTCCTTGGCCTTCGATTTGTTCATTGAACCAGGCGTGAGTTGGCGGTAGCTTGAAGCTATTCAATATCTCTGAAAATTTCAGGTTGTCTTTTTCTCTATTCTTTGATCTAAATATACTGGATTTTGGAATTATGTCTCTTGGGCATGTGGTGCCCATCCAATCAAATGTTAGACCCAAATCACATAATCACAAAGGACAAGCACAGGTGAAAACTACTGTTAACCACTCACCATCGTCTATCGAAGTGAGAGTTAAAAAGGCTCCCTAGTTATAAGGTCCGGTTAACATTCAACATTTTCCACGTACAACAAACAGAGCAGCTACAAATCGCACACAGGAAAAGAAAAAAGGACAAGCATCTACACATAGATGACATCTATCTACCAATACAACAAAAGAAAACAGTGTAAACCAGCCAATATCTGAATCTGAGCATCAAAATCATCAGCTGCTGGCATCGAATTGCTGAGTTAGGTGAACAAGGTGATGACTTAGAGCCATGAGTGTGAGCACATTGAGAAAAGATGAATATGTATTCAACTTCTTAAGTTTCTGGCTCAATCTCACCACTTGAGGCTTCAATGTTACCTCATCATGAGACGACTTTTCTTGGTTGGTACCAGCAGCAGCAGCAGGTATAGTAGTAGTTGTCTGACTGGTTGTCTTTGCTCCTGTAGGATCCAACACCGAATCCACTCCCCTACTGCTTGGTTCAACGTTAAATATATCTCTGCCTCTCCCTTCTTCTTTCTCCAACTTCAATCTCTCAAACATAACCTGCACCCCAATAGAGAATTACTATAAAAAGATCACAAATCTTTTTTAAAAAGAAAGGATCAACTTATATACAGTCAATCAATATTGCCTTATAACTGTCGCATCATGAAATTATTAGTAGTATAATTTTGTCAGTTTAAAATAACTTTACACCCATCCAAAGTGAACTAACAAAGTTTAAAATTATATCGTGTCACTTCAAATATCTGCACTTACCTAGTGGAGTATAATAGTAATGTCACCACTACATAAGAATTTTTGCCAAATCAAACTAACTACTCACTATAAGTCTCTAACAATGGCGTTGCAAAACTTACTAGTAGTACTCATGAAGGTGATATATCACTTGAAGATAATGTTGGTAAATAGCACCAGCATTCTTCATGCTAAACAATGTCGTGACAGGATTGTGACCTTGCGGGGTTCAAGTTCAATTAGTTACTTCAACAAAAAATGGTACTACTGCTGATTTTGTGAGTTTACTGTTACATGTGTTATTAACTGCCAAATACTATGTGGTTAAAAGACAACATAAAAGGTGAATTACCTTTGTGGCTCGAGGCTCTAAGTAGAGCAAATTGACCAAAAGCATAGCAACTGAAGCTAGAAGATTAAAACCTTGAATTCTTTCAGCTGAATTGGCGTAAAGTCGATGTTTTTGGCTCAACAAATGGCCGAGGAATGCTGCGCCAACGCAATACGCCATGGTCTTGAAGTAGACAGGGTAAATCTTGCTTTGTACCAATGCAAATTGCTGCCTTGGCAAAGCTCTAGCCAACACATAACTTGAAACGAATGTAACCCAAATACACATCCCATAAGCCACAGCAAATCCCAGAAAATGTGCCAAACGCATTACTGGACGCAAAGTCTCCCGAGAGAAAATGTATCCAAATACATCAGAGAAAAATTCACGTCCTCTCTTGAGGATATCATTCAAGTCCTTTTTTCCTTCTTCTATTACACCTTCAGCACCTTCTTTTACTGAATCTTTGGTTTGTTCTACTTTATCCTTTAACTCCTTCGTTTTCTCAGAGACTTCTCCTTTGGCATGCTCCATTTTTTCCTCCATTTCACCCTTTACTTTCTTAGCTTTGTCAACAACATCCTCCATTTTTCCTTTCACTTTCTCTTTAACCCCTTCTTTAACTTCATCGACTTTCTCTCCTGCTTCATGGGCTTTTTCAGAAACCTTTTCTTTTGTTTTACCAAAAGCACCAGAAATTTTCTCTTTGCATTTGCCAAATGCATCACATACAACATCTTTAGCACTGGTCTTATGATCTTCTTGATCTTGATTCACAGTGGGCATAGAAATACCTTGACCAACATTTGGAAAAACAGAAGATGCTTCTTCAACTTTCTCATATACCTTGTCTTTGAGATTAGAAACTACATCTCCCGTTCTTGATTTTATACCTTTTGGAATTGTTTCAGCTTCTTGTGGGGAGATTGAGACTTTGGTACCATCATCTTTATCAAACTCAACTACTACAACTCTATGACCTTCTTTTAAAATAACATTTTCATCTTTCTTCTCATTGAAAAATCCTGCTGTAACAAGTGTTGTTAGTACTAGAGAAATAGCCAAAACATTCATCATCTTTTTTTATCTTTCCTTGATTTTGTTAAGTTAAGATCTGGAAGCAAAGACAAAAGTGTAACAAATGGAAGTTACTATAGTGCGATAAAATAGGGGGAATGGTAGTAATTTTTTTAGGACGGTTTGAATATTTCCGACGTCAGAGGTGTTGCTGGATAAACTATACACGTGCTACGTTGCATGCGGCTTGGAATGCTACGTGCCCGTACATTGTAGCTTTAGGTGTAAAAGGTAAATTGAGATTAAAGCAATACAGTTCTGGATAAAGTTTATAATTTAATGATAAACTTAGCAGTTTGATTCTGGATACCGCTTGAAAATCATTCCCCATGTTTGCTCTAAAATCAAGCTTCTGCAAACTTTAAACAAATTTAAGTTTGGTGCACTAATAATTATAATATTTTTATACACTATTAAATAATATTTAATTGCTATAGCAGCTCACATTCAAATTAGCACGGTTGACATGTTTTGGAAATTTTTGAGTTTAAGTTCTGAACATTATCAGTGTATATTTTTTTTTTACGTGATTAGGTCATTTTAGAAGTAACCCGAATAATTTTCTTCGATAATCTTTAAGACAATCAAAGAGAGTTTTGGAGATAGAAAACATCTAATGCAAATTAATTAGGAGATTGTATTAGTAGGATTTATGAAAGTGGTACTTCTAAAATAAAATATATAGCAAAATATGGTATAAAATTTAGAAATATGATATTAATGAAAACATTAGATCACTGGGTACATGAAAAAAGATACTTTGGAGATGATGTTTTGTATTAATTTTCCTACTTTTATGTTTAAGTTCTTTTAAAAAATATACATATAATGTTGGTTTGGTTGTATATCTGTTCAGTTTTCTTTATTAACAAACCAAACCAAACCAATAGTCATTTTTTGGTTTAGTTAACTTGATTTATAGTTTTGATTTGGTGTGTTAATTCGATTTGTACACCCATAGACCATAGTTATATGCTAGTTTGAACTCTTACTTTACACCAACTATCTTAAAAACGAATGAACATATATTTTTGTTAACAGATCACAAATGTAACAAATACTGGTCATCATAATTACCAACTCGACATATTTAAGTCATATCAAGTTTTAGTAATAAATGTTGTAATTAATGTCTTTGTCAACTATGACAATTTTGATGCACAATAGGTCTCCATATATGTTGTATACATGCTCTAATATTTATAATATTTTATAGTAGTACCAAAAGAAGTTTTAGTAATAAATCTTTCCATTTGAGATAACAGATTCGGATAATTCAAATCAATATACGCTCTTGTATTTGGCTGCTTGCAAGGAAATAATAAGGAACCAATTTTCACAAACTAGCTGAAGGAAAGAAATGTACAAAACAAAAATGAATAACATTAAAAGAAGTAGCAAGGTCCATTGCTATTTTGTAGTCTTTCTTCTTTCGGTTCAGCTATTTTGTAGTCTTTGATGTTGAGCTGAGAGCGGCTTTCTCAACTTCCTTGGTTACAAAATCTAAAATATTCTGATCAAAATCAGTCAAATCCTTTTTATCCACGGTCAGTTCATCCTTGCCCCAACGGGCATGTATAATAGTTTTCATCTTCTTAACTTTGGTCTCCAAATCATTAGTCTTTAGTTCTTCTTTGTTATTAGCAGTAGTTGCAATGATCTTTTTTATCTCTTCCCTATCATTATCTTGTTTTTGTAGATTTAACAATGAGTTATGCACAAACTCACATTCAAATATAGCAATATTCATTGATAAAAGAAGCATTAAAATATGGTAAGATAATAATATTTCTAGCTAAGATAAATTATTAGAATCTTTGACATGTTTTAAGTAATAACTCACCAAAAGTTTTATATCATACGGTATGCATGAACTATCCAAATCTCTCTCTCTCTCTAAAAAAAAGAAAAAGAGGAGAGATTTAGAAGTAATTACACACTACAAGGTAATATATGTGGATGAGCTTAAGAAAATCATTATAGTCGTAGCCGATAAAATAAAGAAGAATTCAACAAAAATGGTTTAGAAAACAAAATTAAGAAGATAAAGTCGATTTTACATGCAACTTGAAGAGAGGATGAAGTATTTGCAGATAAAGAATTGATAACACCTTTCAGCACCTAAGATTGTGGTCTAATTATCTTTAAAGTGAGTTATAAACGACATGATCTCTTTGTTCACATGTGGTGTTAATTATAAGTGAAAGATAGCGAAAAGAATAATTGAGATGCATTATATTATTTCGATCCACACTATTTAACTACTTTTCAAAAAAGAACTTAAATCGCTGGCCAAAGGTCACTAACCATTATAGAATATGTAATTTAGGTCAAATAATCTCAAAACAATATAGAAATACCCTGTGAAATTAAAGGAAGGTTATTATATGTACATGTTTAATTAGTGATCCAAAAAAGTTGAACTAATTAATTCAAGGTGATAGGAATCAAATAAGGAAAATTACTGGCATCTGATAAAAATTAAAATAAACTACTCGTATATGATAGCCTAATCACCATTTTTGTTGCTATCAAGGTCACTTTCAAAGTTGTATTTTGAGCCAAGTTTAACTCAAAAAAGTAAAGCAAACGACTAAGACTTTTGTCTTAACAAAAATTATTGGTGAAATATTTAGTTAAATCAATAAATATAAGACATATGTCGTATAGCTATATCTCTTATAACTATTCTGCACTGAATTAAATAGGAAAAAAAAGTTGAAAATAAATAATTCTGAACAGTGGAGCCATGCTAGTATGTGTCAGTTTGAAAGTGATGAAAAATGATTGGTGTATTTCAAAAGTTTTGTTCATGTGTCTTTGGATGATTTCTTGCATGGAAAAACTTATACAAATGGAAACTCCTACATACACATGGCAAGACAGAAACAAGTGTCTTTACGCATGGAGCCTTTGAAAATGTGGAAAATGTACTCTTACACTTGGCATGAGCTAAGACAAGTGTCCAATAATATTTTACAAGTGGCCATAAAGACAATCCAAGTGTCCTCATGCATGAAATGGCTCCTACACTTAGCATTCTTCTTCTACACCTGTCTAGCTAGTGTGAACCATTGCTACCTATAAATAGCCTCATGATTAGCCAAGTTTGCCATCCAAAATACACCACAAAACATTTTCTTATAGCCTTCATCATTGCTAATGGTTAGTTCCTTTGTCTATTTATCTCACTAATCATTAGTCGCATTCTTTATGGTATTGTTCCGCTCTTTCAAATACATACTCGGATTGCTCCCTTAGTTCCTTTTATCACTTTGTGACTTACAGGGCTAACATAAATAATTTTACTGATTTCTGATCCCTCTACTATAATAGAGAAAGATTCATTTTATCATGGGGAAATATTCCAGGCTGCTGAAATAGTTTCTTAGGACAGTGCCCAGCACGACTCAGAGCACTATATGTCCTTCAAACTTTTATTGAATTCAACAATATTTTCGTTGTACATTATTATTGTTGTTGTCGTCGTTATTATTATTATTATTATTATTATTATTGTTGTTGTTGTTGTTGTTGTTGTTGTTGTTGTTGTTGTTGTTGTTTTCCCCAGTGTACCCACAATCTAAGAAAACTATGGCAAGTAACGTAGGCGAAATTATTGTTGATGCTGCCAATGGAGGTGATGCACCTAATTCTCTAGGTCCGGTCATTCCTCTGTATGTGCAGAACTGTAGTAGCGACGATTCGAGGTATGTTAAATAGTCTGATGGTTATGAGCCAAGTAACCCCAATTATAAGAAAGAGAAAGGCTATAATTTTAGCTGTGAGAGAACAGGTCATTATGTCCAAAAATATATAAAGATGGCAGGAAATGACAAAGAAAATAGAAATCCTCCCAAAGCTAATTTAGCTGAAGGAGATGAAATTATTGCGGCTGTCATTTCTCAAGTGAACATTGCAGGCACTTGGAAAAAATGGGTGGTAGACTCTGGGGCTACTCAGCACATATGTGCAAATCGAGAAGCATTTATCTCCTATATTAATATATGGGAAGATAATGAAGTAGTCTACCTTGGTGACTCAGGAACTGCTAAAGTCCTGGGTAAGGGTAAAGTGCTCCTGAAACTCACTTCGGAAAAATTTTTAGCCCTTGTGGGTGTGCTACATGTGAAGATGTAATAGGGGGAGGGGGTGAATTATAATTTTTTAATTCTTTCCCAGATTCAGTCGACTTAATGAGTCGACTAGATTTTAACCAGTGATAACAGAATAATGTAAATGCAGAAAAGTAAGGAACACAGCAGATTTATACTGGTTCAGAACCAAAAATGGTTCCTAGTCCAGTCCCCTTGGGTCACAAGGGAGTTTTCTCTTCAGCTCTTTAAGATCTTTCAAAGTACAGAGTGATGGTTTTTCTTCGTTCACCAACAACGATACACAGTATGGTTTTGTCCCTTCGCTCACCACAAACGATGCTCAGTTGGTTACTCACTTAACCAACTCACTCGACACTAACCTTACTTTCCCTCTGAACTCTCTTTTCTTTTTCTTGGACAGTAGTGTACTCTAAAGATTACAATGTTTTCAAGGTTTCAAAAGAGAATGTTAGAAAGCTTAAGGTTGCGTAAGTAGACTGCCTACAGCTTTGGATATATATAGTATCAAGGTCATCTTCATGTGAACATAGGGAATGTCTTGAGGATCCTTGATTGATATGATGGAGATATTTTCCTTGGCAGAAGAGAGTCTTGACCCAAGGGATTTGATCCCCAGAAAGGTAATGATTGATCCTTTCTGGAAATAAGGTAAGATCCATAAAAGATCCTGATTATTCTCTAATCACGAGATATGTGAAATAAACTTCAATCACAGATGCCTAAAAATCAGCGACTCCAAGATCCTTCCAAATTTAGCCGACTGAATCCTTTTTGTCCCTGTCATGAAATGCAACAGTTGTTAAGTTAGCTGCTCATGAAATTTAACCATATTGTAATCATCAAAATTGGAGTTATCAACATGTTCCTGATATTTAGGACAAACCTTATTTCTGTAGTCTTGTAATTAAAAGCCGAGGTTAAAATGACATTTGAATCTGATAAGATTCTAATGACCAAAAATAATATTTTGGCCGGAAAGGGCTACTGTAACCAAAGACTCTTTGAACTTGATATTTCTAATATTATATATGAAAATACATATGTGTCTGCTTATATGGTTGAGTCTATTTCTTTGTGGCATGCTAGACTAGGACATGTTAATATATCATATATCCAGAAAAGGCAAGCTATGAGTTTAATATCTTGTTTAGACTCAAATAAAATTGATAGATGTGAAATATGTGTTGAAGCCAAAATTACTAAAAAGTCGTGTTTTCTTGTATATAGAGAAACTGAATTATTATCTTTGATCTACACTGATTTGAGTAATTTAAAACAGACCATAGCTAGAGGTGGAAAAATGTATTATGTGACATTTATTGATGATTTTTCTAGATATACTAAGGTGTACTTGCTTTGAAATAAAGATGATGCATTTGATGCTTTTACTTCGTATAAAACTGAGGTTGAAAACCTTTGCTTGCCTTCCAAGTTTACAAATATTCAAAAGTGTGTAATGGAATAAGCGATACTTTGCCTTGGAGGCCTAATGGTCTATTTATAGTCTTGGGTTTGAAAACCAAATATCTAATTTCAGTCAGTCAATCAGCGACGGCGGTTGCCGATAACTGATTTTCTGACTCTCTTCTTATCTTCTGCCTTTCAGGTTCGGCAGACGCCTATCAAGCGGTGGAATGTGCATACTTCATCGTCTAAATTCTGAGTCCACTGTGAGCACCGACGAAGCAGCCAATGACTCTGCGGCTCGCATTGGATTTAGCACATGAATCGGTGGCTGCCCATTCAAATTGGGGTTATAGATTCTAGTTATCTTCAGCTCTGAACTCTTCATCTCTCTGGCTGATGTCTTTTTCAGTTTAACCTCTCATTCGACAAGGGCTGATCTTACTCGGTGGCAGCCTTGTTTCAATTTCTTCAATTTGTAGTCGAACTTCTTTGTATTTCATTCAGCTTTCATTCCTTTTGACTCGTAACATTGAATATCGAGTATTACCTGCAACATGGAGTTTTAAATAAGATTTGCGTATTTATAAATGCTAAAAGGACAAGTGAGGGTTGCTCAAATGGTAAGCACTCTCCACCTACATTCAAGAGGTTGTGGGTTCGAGTCTTTATAGGATCAAAAAGTGGGAGGGCCACTATTTGTTCCGAGAGAGGAGATGGGGTGTGGTTTAAAAAAAAGGCTAAAAGACATGAAAAACTAGTCTAAAGAGCTAAATATTAGCATAAAAAACCAACATATCAGTACATAGTAAAAGAGTTATGATTGAGAATTTATTGAGATAGTTTCTAAAAAGAAAAGGTAATTACAAAACAGAACAAATTAATCAAAAGAGTGTTATTCTAAGAAAATGGCGAAGTGGTCAAATTGTAATCTTTTACCTTAAAATAATTAACTATTAAAATAACCAGTGAACTTCCTCCCCGTATTTTTTAATAGCCATTACTTTTTGTAGTCATTATATATTAAATTAATACACGTATAGTGTGTATAAATGATGTCTCAATATATACAATATGCCTCCTCACTTATCGATAACGTGTACACCCAATTTACTGTGTATAAAATCAGATTTCTTAGTTATACATAACGTATACATTCGACTTTTTCCAAATATATTTAGTGTATACACATTCATTTAATTACCAATGTATACACATTCAGTTTTTGTTACTATTCATTGATATGCTAGTATTGTATGTCATGGATACATTGTTATATATGCAAAATAATATTGTGAATACATATTAACATATTATGTTGTATACATTTCCATAATAATACTATCTTCCACCAGAAAAAAAAAAGAAGACTCCAACAGCTCCGGCGATGATGCTTTTGCTCGTCTTTACTCCTCCATTGATGCCGAGATTTGAATTTGCTCCTCAAGTCAATATTATTCTTGTTTTCAAAAAAAAAAAAAAAAAAAAAAAAAACCGAGAGATCAAGCTTTTTAGTTAGTAACAAAATCGCTTTTAAAGAATCAAAGATAGATTATCCGAGGAGCTTCCCAAATTACAAAAATTTTGTGGCGATTTCTGGGACCTGCTCTGTCCACATCATGAACGAGGAAGCAGGGGAGGGAAGATTTGTCGGTAGAAGGAGGGAAGAGAGAGGAAGGGTCGGCGGACGCGGGGGGTTGAAGAAAGGGCCGACCAAAAAATTCTAAAAATAGAGTGGCTACAAAAATTTAGGAGGTGTGGTTTTTTTTTTTTTTTTTTTTTTTTTTTTAAATAACACCCATTAATGGGGTTGTATTTATTCATAGAATAGCAGTACAAAGGAGGGGGACCAAACCAAGACCTCCATACATTACAAAGCAGTAAAAGGATAAGGGAATATTAACACCTATCCTTCAAATTCAGTAAGGAAGGAAACAATTCCTTCTTTCAAAATTAGTGACATTGTCTTCATTTTGTATACCTTCCAAGGTTGAAACCAAAGCTGGTACGTTCTGCATTTGAGACAACCTTGATAAGGCTGCTCTTTGTGTTCTAGAAGAAATATTAAGGAGGATCAAAGTGCCAACCAGAGTGTTTTCCAGCTCTTCTCCTAAAACTATGAATTTCCATCCTATCCATCAAAAGAGCTCCCCTGACTACACTAGGAAGGTCTCTCTCTTGGTAGTAAATGATTTCATAATTGATGGTGGTAGCATGCTTTGCCAAAGCATCTGCTACGACATTGCCCTCCCTAAAACAGTGTGAAACTTGGATGTTTCTTTGCTTGACCTTGTCCTGAATGCTTTCGATCTCCCTCTGTAAATTCCATGGTATTGAGATTTTTCCCTGAATCATTTGAACAACCAAGAGGGAATCTAACTCCAAAGAGAAGTTAGAAAGGTGCTGGTCACAACACCAATTGACCCCAAACAATGCAGCAGATGCCTCGCTAAAGTTGTTAGTTGAGAAATGGAGTGGTTTCGCAAAAGCCATCAGCATATCTCCATTTCTTCGTCTAACAACTCCACCCGCACCTGCTTTGTTCAAGCTCAAAATATTGCTCCCATCAGTGTTTAACATAAAAAAGTTAACTTCAGGTTTCCTCCAGGAAATCATTTTAGAAATGATCCTTGGTTTGTAGTTCAGAGCTAAGCTGCAAACCTGAGTCCGGTTCCAGTTACTCTCCATTTTGCTAAACCTCTTCCCTATTGAGATCTTGACTTGAAACAACACTTGTTGCCAGATTCTTGAAATTGAAATATTTTTTTTACCATACTTTTTGGCACACCTTGATTTCCACAATTCCCAACAGACAATGCTAGGTGTGGTTAGATGTCCATTGCGGGTATTTAAAAAAAAAGGAAATAGATTGTTTTTTTTTTAAAAAAAAAAAAAAAACTTAAAGGATGCCAAATAGTTATTAGGAGATATTTTTCTAAAATAAATAAGTTAAAATAATTTTTACAATGAAATTATTACATGAGAGAAGGTACCATCCTCAAATCAATGGAGGTTAGAGTTATGAAACTAAATTAACGAGGATTATCAAAATTGACTAAAATCGAAAAAAGGATTTCAAAATTGTAATATTTTTTGTGTTGACTAAAATTGAGAGATACTTTTGTTAATTTTCTAAAGTTTTAAAGTTTGCATATGAACGATTTTTAAAAAGCATTTAGAGAAAAAGCCATTTGAAATAAACAAATTTTGAATGACTAGTCAAACCGGCTCTAAATCATGGGAGATTAAAAGAGCTCGATGGTTATATGTAACGTTGAACATAAATCGATCAGATCCAATTTTTTCATTTATTAAATCAAAATCAATACGTCAAATTTTTAAATTTATAAAATAAATCATACCAGATAAAGTAGATTTTTTATCTCAATTTTTTTCGATATTTTCAAATTATCCGGTTCTTTTAGTTTTATCCTAGTAAACAATAAATGTATGGCATTTTTTCAAGGAAATAACATAACAAACATTTTAGTTGTTAAAAAATTATAATGAAATAAAGTAGTTTATGTGATATATTCATATTTTGTACATATTATATACTAAACATATATCATTATATGCTATCTAAATAATTATACTGTATATATACATAATTTTATTTCAAATGTAAAATGCCACAGCAAAAGATTTGGGGGCGTCCTTTATGGAATTTGAGAGATTTTTTAAAAATGATGGGTGAGTTATTACCTAGAATCTCTATTTTAAGTCAATTAAAGATAGAAATTTTTGCAGATAGGAAAATCTAATACAAATAGATTTAGGAGACTTTATTAATATTATGAAAGTGGTGCTATTGAAAATAAATATATAGCAAAATACGGTATTAAACTCCAAAAAAATCTATATATATATTAAAAGGAAAGTAGTGGCCACTAATAATTAGCCAAGTGGCATATAAAAAAAAAGGCCATGTGTTAGTTTTTAGGACAAAATAGTTAAATTAGGTGATTTAGTTAGAAGATAACCACATTTTAAATTAAACAACACAACTGATTCTATTTTAAACTACAACAAATCAACAAACAACGGATGAAAAAATAATTAAAAAGGATAAAAGGATAAAGTTTAATGAATCAATGTGTAACTGCCCTATTTAGGATAACCATGTATCCCACTTTTAACCACTACTCCCAAAATATAGGAGTCCAATAAATTATAATTTTTTAATAGATAAAACTAGGCGGAAAATTTTGGCAGAAAGAAACTTCCATTTTAACTGCTCCTATTTTTTGGGAAATAACCTCTAATACAGACGTGGGGATTTTCCTTCTAATTTGGTGACATAAGGATTGATATTTCGAAAAAAAATAACTTGCACTTTGTTTCTTCCATGAATTGGGAATTCAGATTATAAAATATTTTCTTATCATGTGGAACAAGTATCCATAATGAATTAGAAGAATGTGTGGGTATATTCAGCCATACTTCCCGTCATTAAGCAAAACGTACAAATAATTACACTAATTTCTTCATTTTACTTGCTTGATGTTGAATTTTAATGTTCCTAACTGTTATAAAAAATTTTTAGCAAGAACCAAGGTATGTTGCTTCACTTTCTGCTTTGCTATATGTTTTTCAAATATTTGGCTAATATATATTTTTCCTGTCAGATGCATCATGAGAAGAAAGAGTCGAAGACTTTTTGTTTAAATCTTCTTCTTTTTCCAGTGCAAAAACTAAAGAGATACCAGTACAAAATACAGGTAATCCGATGCTTTTGTATTACAAAATTTATATAATATAGTTATATTTGATTAATTTATTGTGAAATATTCTCAAAATTCTCTTGAAAATGATCTACATATGAAATCTTTGATCCACGTCCCATTTTTGAACATATATCACGTTCCTATTTTTTGGTGGATGAATCATGCTCACATAGACGAGTTTCATCTATGATGGAATCCTCCTAAAAATAGCTTATGTGAAACTACTAAGAGTTTCACCATGATAGGATCTTTCTAAAAAGTTGCTTGCATGAATTTATATGCGAATCTTATCCAGAAACCTACTTATCTGCCTTTAGAGGTTAGTTTTTATTATTATTTCGGTATATTCAAATAATATCTCTAAAAAATTTATAAATATCACAATTCGTGTAGTTACTTTTGAAATTTTGAATCAAACTTATGTATAAAAACTCCCATGATAGGAATAACTCCTCCAATCTTCTACTAATTTTTTTCATAATGCAACAGTTTATAAAATAAGTTCTACTAACTCCTACAAATTCTCCTATTTCCTCTTAAAAAATCTCTTACGTTGTGTGAATTCTCATGTATGTGATGATTCTCTTAACGACACTATGGCCAGAAAGGTAGAGTTGGAACCATTTTCTGCATTTTCTTCTACAATACAATTTGATCGATGATTTCATATGTGTGATGAAAGTGATGTATTTACCACCAATAACACTGGAAACATGGCAAAAGTTTTAGCAGGAAGAAGGTTTATATGTTGCTTCAGTTTCTGGCATTGCAATATATTTTTCATATTTTATTTTAGTTTGTCATCAACATGTTTCTTTTTCTGTTGAATTCATGAGATATTTGACCATAAATTTACCATTGCTGCAAGGCTATCATACACATGACATGGAAGGAATTTGTATTGAGGATTCGTACATTTCATAGAGGATTCATGTCGAGCCCAAAGAGGTGACATGTGAGAGTATGGAGGAGTATCTTGATCTTAAAATATTTATCATATGTTTTATCTTCACCATTAAATGTCGAGTAGTTGACCTCTCAAAAAGGAGTTTTTGTCTATCTGGCAGCCAATTTTTGAAAAATACTAACAAAATGATAGTATTTTAAATTTAATATTTCAGATTTGTTATAACTTTTTCTTTTTTGGACTAAGAGATAGAAAAGTATTTTCTTCATATTTTCACTTTTTCTTGATAATTGATAAGAAATTATGAAGTATCTATTCTAGATGAAAGAGTTGGGTAATATCAATTGAGGTTTTGTTTCTTTAGTAATTTTTAATTTTGTTAATCTCTATAGAATTTATCTGATTGATAAAATCAAAAAAAAAAAAAAAATTCAAAACTGAATGTCCCTCTTTAACTGAATTATTTAGAGATTTCATCTTAGAATTCAACATCTATGCATGTGATAAGTGAATCGTATCTTAGAATATCAACTCTTAGGAATTATCAATTGTTTCAAGGGTTTCCGCATGATGAACGTGGGAATTTGGAAGAATATTTACGATGGTTTTCTTTCTTGAAGTTCTGAAATGGTGTTTTTTTAATTGAAATATGTTACAAACGGTTGAACCCCTCCCATTTCCCTTCCCTTACATGTAATGAACTTTTATTGGTCTAAATTATAGTACTTGCCATAGTATATCAAAAAGCGCATCTCGATTAGCCCTCATCTTAACATGCTCTGGTGTTGTACGTAGGTTATAAACAAAAGACATGCTCTTATAAATTAAGTTGTTACCCTGCTCTGCCATTTGCAGGAAGATCTTCAACATGACATACATCCATATATAAGATACAGAGTGAGGTAAGTCTGCATTGCCATCTTTAAAAAGGAAAATTTTGTTAGGAATATCTTGAAGCTTATACTTTAAGATGACTTTTATTGTTTCTATGGAAATAATTGGGCGAAGAAGAAATGAACAAAGAAATGTGCTATTAAATAATTTTGATATATTTAATACAGTTTCATTCAATTATTTTGTGAACTAAGTAATACTTCAGATTATTTTTACCATATAACTATATAGTGTTGATATTAATAAGTATTATCAAAGAAAAACTATATCGTGTTGATATTAAGTATTATCAAAGAAAAAGCCGTTTAATGAATCTATGGTTCGTTTCTTTTTATTTTATAAAGTGTTGTATTTGTGGATAAGTCAAAAAATTCATGATGATATTTCATGTTGTTAGAACTATAAAACTTAAATGCTCAGATGGGCAAGATCATTATTTGCTAACAGTATTTTTTCTTTAATATAATAAGTTTTGCATAAACTATATCGTCATAATCAATGGATTTGGTTGTTTCAAGATAAATTATACTTACATTTTTTTTTTATACTTGGATGAAAGTTTTGGCTCGAAGATCAACACTAAAATACCAGGATTATTACGAGCACAATTTTCATAAAGTTAAGATTATCATGGAAGTTTTGCAAGACTATCATGTACAAATCACTGTCCATTTGGAGTTGAATATTGGAGGGAGAAGATGAGGTTATCCTGTAAATTACGATGCTTGCAAAAGCGAAGTTGGAAAAGAGAAGTGGTCCACTTTGTTAATGAGAAGTCAGAAAATATTATGTATACATTGAGCCATGGTTATCGAGTTTAGGAGCTTCCGAGTGAGCTTAGGCAACCATAAAAAAATAAAGACCAAATGACAAAGACAAACACTTAGCTCTTTACGGCTGAGATAGTGTCAATGATGTTTATTGTTGGTGTTGTATCTTTTTGAATTACTTATATTCGTTTTACTTGGAGGAAGAAGGGGCTTAGATAGGAAGTTGCTTCTATATATTAACTATTGACATGAAAGCTTCACATAATTTACACGTTTGAAGTGAATATTTTGTATTCATGGGATTGTAAGGTCAATAGTTTGTGTTTGAAGACATATAAGAGAAGCTTAACTTTTGAGAAACAATAATTCTTAAATATAATTTTTACATCGTAGTCTTTTGATTAATTGTATTTTTATTTTAGAATATGCTAAAAATTAAAAGATATTTTTATATCTTTTATTCTTTACTCTTAAGATTGTAATTGTGTCTTTTGAGTTGTAATATTATGAGCAATATGGTATCTAGGCATTTAAAGATAATTATTTATATATTTAACATTGTTCATGATACCATGTAAAAAAAATTCGTAAGCACGTAACTTTGAAAGAACAAACACTTACTTCTATGATAAAATTGAAATTTAAAAGAAGTCTATAGACAATTTTACGCATATAGTAGTTTTATTTTTCTATTCTTATTGTCTCTTTTTCAAGAAGAGAGGTTTTGCATCTCAGCTAAATAGTATTCCAAATCTATTTTTATCTAAATATTATTATTTTAATTAATCAATTCATATTAATTGCATCACAAACTATATGATCACTCAAATATTTATATTACAAATTATATGATTATTTTGTGTTACTAAATTTTCTGTCATTTGAATGAATGCATCATTAATTAATTTCATATTTTCTTATCGTAATATCGTCTATGAAGTCGTTTTCAACCGAAAGAAAAAATAGGAAACCACAATGGTAAAACCAATCATATATTTGCTATTTCGATATATAAAATTTGCTACGATTAGTTTATGTTAATTTTGACCGCGCATCGCGCGGGTACTATACTAGTAATATTAATGAGAATCTTTAAGATAATTATGTATATGAAAAAAGATACTTGGGAGATGATGTTTTGTATTAATTTTTCTGCTTTCATGTATAAATTCCTCCAAAAAAATAAATATATAATGTTGGTTTGGTTTGGTATCCGTTCAATTTTCTTCTTTATTACACAAAACCAAACTTAATTTGTCGGATTACTTTTTTTTAAAACACTAAATCAAACCAAATCACTAGTCATTTCTTTGGTTGAACTGGATTGTCGTTTTGATTTGGTGTGACGATTCGTTTGGTGTGTCGATTCGTTTTGTACACCCCTATTTATATGCTAGTTTGAACTCTTATTTTAGACCAAATGTCACTGAAAAAGATTGAACATATATTTTTGCCAATACATCACAAATGCAACAAATATTGATCATCGGAATTACTAACTTGACACATATAAGTCATGTCAAATTTAACTAATAAATCATCCACTGAAATAACAGGTTCAGATAATTCAAATCAATAAAAGCTTTTATATTTGATTACTTGCAACGAAATAATAAGGAACCGAATTTCACAAACTAGTTGAAGGAAAGGGATGTAGAAATGAAAAATGAACAACATTAAAAGAAGTAGCAAGGCCCATTGCTACTTTGTAGTCTTTGATGTTGAGCCGACAGCAGCTTTCTTAGCTTCAATCTCCTTATCAACTTCTTTGGTTACTAAATCCAAAAAATTCATAAAATCAGCCGAATCTTTTTTATCCACAGACAGTTCATTCTTACCCCAATGCGCATGTAAAATAGCCTCAATTTTCTTAATTTCGTCCTCCACACCGTTATTTTGTAGTTCTTCTGTGTTGTTAGCAACAATTGCAATGATTTTTTTGATCTCTTCCCTATCCATTATCTTATTTTGGTAAATTTAACAATGAGTTATGGACAATTTCACATCCAAATATAGCATTATATATAGGTATAAGAAGCATTATAATATGGCAAGATAATAATATTTCATAGCCAAGATAGATTATTAGAATCTTTGGCATGTTTTAATTAATAACTTTCCGAAACTTTTATATTATGCGTATACATCAACTACCCAAATCCCCCAAAAAAAAAAAAAAAAAAAAAAAAGAGAGGAGAGATTTCAAAGTAATTACACACTAACAAGGCAATGTATGTGGATGACCTAAAAAACCATTATCGTCGTTACCGCTAAAATAAAAAAGAAATTAATAAGAATGATTTGGAAAACAAAATTAAGCAGATGAAGTCGATTTTACATGCACATTGTGAAAAGGATGAAGTGCATGCAGATAAAGAATTGGTGAACTTTCTGCACCTAAGAGTGTGGCCTAGTGATTTTTAAAGTAGTTTATGACAATGTGATCTCTTCGTTCACATATGGCGTTAATTATCAGCAAATGATACGAAAAATCTCGAGTAAAATAATAATTGAGATCCGTTATATTATTGTGATCCACACTATTTAACTACTTTCCAAAAAAATAAATTTGCATAAATTTTCTTGCTCCCCTTGCCAAAGGTATAACCATTATAGAGTCTGTAATTTTGGTCAAATAATATCAAAAACAATATGGAGATCCCCTTGTGAAAGGAAAGTTATTATATGTTGATGCTACTTAGTGATCCAGAAAAGTTTAGATCTAATTAAAGGTGTACCAAACATAATAGGAATCAATTAAAGAAAATTACTAGTAATAATAACTAAAATAAATTGCTTGTATTTGATAGCCTAATCATTGTTTCTTGTTGCTAGTAAGGTCACTTTTCAAGTTGTACTTTGAGCCTTATTGAGAAAATAGAGGTAACAAGTTTAACTCAAAAGGTGGAGCAAACGACAAACTAATTGGTAAAATGTTAACATCAAATCAATAAATATAAGACATATGTCTTATAATAATTCTGCACCGAATTAAATAGGAAGAAAAAGTTGAAAAATAAATTGTTCTTAACAGTGGAGCCAAGCTAGTATGTGTAGTTTGAAAGTGCCATGACATTGTACATTGACAAAAATAACAAACACATAAATAAAGAAGTAGAACACCATATAGGATCGAAACGTTATTAACATTTTCATTCAATTAAACAAAACAAATGAAAAATATGATTTCACGTAACAAGAATGAAAACAACCTAATAATCACACTAGAAACCCTTGTAAACGACAACAAAGCAAGGCAATATAGCCTTAATTAGCATTAAGAACTTACAACATCCAAGTTAGAATAGCCTCCAGCAGCTCCAAAAATGGAATCAGACCCCTCCAAAGTTCCCTCTATACTTTTCTTCACTCTTCCTACGATCACCTTCATATGCCTTCTAACTAGCTATAGATACTTTCAATTACAAACATTAGGATTATCTAACTAGAACAAGTTAATTTGAACGCATTTAACTAAATTTCGTCACATGCAAGTCCTTGCGTTCGATCCCTGATTCCATTAGCAGATTTGTGAACCCTACCCACATTCGTAGCGTGTCAATAGACCAGTCAGATTCGATTTATTCATTTACTAAATCAAACCAATTATATCATGTTTTAAAATTTATAAACTAAATCATACCAAATAAAGCCAATCTTTTTTTTTTAGATTTTTTCTATCTTTTCAGGTTAATCGTTTTTTTAATTTTTTTTTATGTAGTAAAAAAATAAATGCATGGTCTTTTTTCAAGGAAATAACATAACATAAAATGTTTAGTTGTAAAAAAAATAATGAAATAAAATTAGTGTATATAATATATATATATATATATATATTAGTGATGGGTGGGTTATCAACTAGAATCTCTATTTTAAGACGATTAACGATAAAAATAAAGATTTTTGGATATAAAAAATATCTAATATAAATTGATTTAGGAGATTTTATTAGGATTATAAAAATAATACTTTGAAAATAAAATATACAACTAAATATGATATTAAATTTTTTGAAAAATAATATTAATGAGAATCTTTTAGATCATTGGGTATATGCAAAAAGATGCTTTGGAGATGATGTTTTGTATTAATTTTCCTACTTTTATGTTTAATTTTTTTTTAAAAAAAAGAAGTACAAATAATGTTGGTTTGGTTTTGTATTCGTTCAGTTTTTTCTTTATTAACACCAGACCAAACGTAATATATTGGTTTATTTTTTTTCTAACACCAAATCAAACCAAACCACTCGATTTGTCATTTGATTTGGTGCGTCCGTTTGGTTTGTACATCCCTAATTATATACAAGTTTGGACTCTTATTTTACACCAAATGTCTATGAAAACCAATGTTGGGGATTCAAAATATGTTTTTCAAATAGATCGATCACAAATGCAACAAATACTGGTCATCATAATTACCAATTTGACATATTTAACTCATGTGAAGTTTTACTAATAAATCTTCCATTGAAATAACAGATTCGAATAATTCAAATCAATATAAACTCTTATATTAGACTAATTGCAAGGAAATAATAAGGAACCAATTTTCGCAAACTAGTTGAAGGAAATGAATGTAGAAAACAAAAATGAATATCATTAAAAGAAGTAGCTAGGGCCATTGCTACTTTGTAGTCTTTGATGTTGAGCCGAGAGTGGCTTTCTCAGCTTCAATCTCCTTGTCAACTTCCTTGGTTGCTAAATCCAAAAAAAATTGAAAATCATCCAAATCCTTTTTATCCACAGAAAGTTCATCCTTACCCCAATGGGCAAGTAAAATAGTCTCCATCTTCTTAAATTTGGTCTCTAAACCATTATTCTTTAGTTCTTCTTTGTTGTTAGCAACAGTTGCAATGATCCTTTTTATGTCTTCCGTATCCATTATGTTGTTTTTGTAGATTAAACAATGAGTTATGCACAATTTCACATCCAATTACATCATTATTTATAGGTAAAAGAAGCATTAAAATATGGTAAGATAATAATATTTCATAGCTAAGATAGATTATTAGAATCTTTGACATGTTTTAATTAATAACTCACCAAAATTTCTATATATGAAGTTTTGCATCAACTATCCAAATCTAAAAAGAGAGAGAGATCTAGAGAGGGAGAGAGAAATTTGAAAGTAATTATACACTACAAGGCAATGTATATGGATGAGCTCAAGACAATCATTATCGTCGCTACCAATAAACTAAAGAAGAATTTAACAAAGAATAATTTGGAAAACAAAATTAAAGAGATGAAGTCGATTTTACATGCACATTGTGAAAAGGATGAAGTGCATGTGGATAAAGAATTGATGAACTTTCAAAATCCAAGGGGTGACCTAGTGACTTTTAAAGTGGGTTATAAACGAGGTAATGATCTCTTCGTTCAAATATGATGTTAATTATAAGTGAAAATGGCGAAAAAATTCGAATGAAAAAATAATGGAGATAGCATATATTATTGTGATCCACACTATTTAACTACTTTCCAAAAAAAAATAATTTTGCATTAATTTTCTTGCTCCGCTTGCCAAAGGTCACTATTCACTAACCATATAGAGTCTGTAATTTTGGTCAAATAATATCAAAAACAATATGGAGATCCCCTTGTCAAAAGGAAAGTTATTATATGTTGATGTTACTTAGTGATCCAGAAAAGTTTAGATCTAATTAAAGGTGTACCAAACATAGTAGGAATCAATTAAAGAAAATTACTAGTACCTGATAATAACTAAAATAAATTGCTCGTATTTGATAGCCTAATCATTGTTTCTTGTTGCTAGTAAGGTCACTTTTCAAGTTGTACTTTGAGCCTTATTGAGAAAATATAGAGGTAACAAGTTTAACTCAAAAGGCGGAGCAAACGACAAATCAATTAGTAAAATGTTACTCTTAATATCAAACCAATAAATATAAGACACATATCTTATAATAATTCTGCACCAAATTAAATAGAAAGAAAAATTTGAAAAATAAGTTGTTCTTAACGGTGGAGCCAAGCTAGCATGTGTAGTTTGAAAGTGCCATAACATTGTACATTGACAAAAATAACAAACACATAAATAAAGAAGTAGAACACTGTTACAAATACATGTATGTAGTATAAATGTGGATGACCACTACTTTCCATTTATTCACTTGTAACATATGATTTACTACCCCACTTTCTCCTACTTAATTCCTCCCCACTTTCTCCTACTTAATTCCTCATTTAGGGATGACTTGTAACTTCCTATGTATTGAAGTCCTATAAATAGAGGACACTTTGTCTATGGAAGACACACTTGAAGCACTTTGAGAATACAAGTTTTTCCTTCTCCTCTCATATACTTTTGTCTTGTTCTTACTTTACTATTAGTTTTACACCACGTTATCAGCACGAAGAGCTCTAATATTCTACAAGTCAAGTTTCAATCTTTCCCAACGGTAAGCCTAGGTATAATTTCTACTAATCTTTTTCAGCTTCATGTCTCTAAGTATAATTTTATTATAGATTAATATATAAATAAGAAAAGTGAACACCTTATGTTACAAATGAACTACGGCTAGCAACTTGCTTGACCAATGAATTATTTAACGTTTTTTTTTTATCTTCACACACACACACACACACACACACACATATATATATATATATATATATATATATATATATATATATATATATATATTACATTTAATAAGAAATAGAGTATTAGACATTTTTGTTTTGATTGATAATAATTCTAATCTATTTTATTTTCTTTGATAGTTTTCATTATGTCAAATTTATCAAAGCTTGAGTTTGTGGCACTTGACATATCCGGCAAAAACTATTTGTCATGGGTGCTTGATGCCGAAATACATTTGGATGCCAAAGGTCTTGGTGATACTATCAAAGAAGGAAATGAGACATCAAGCCAAGATAAGGCTAAAGCCATGATTTTCCTTCGCTATCATCTTGATGAAGGATTGAAAACAGAATATTTAACCGTGAAAGATCCACTCGAATTGTGGACTAACTTAAAAGAATGGTATGATCACCTTAAAGCCATGGTACTACCAAGGGCTCGGGATGAATGGGTTCATTTACGGTTACAAGATTTTAAAACTGTAACCGAATATAATTCTGTTGTTTTCAGGATCAGTTCTCAACTGAAATTATGTAGAGAAAATATTGCTGATGCTATGATGTTGGAAAAGACACTCTCCACTTTCCATGCATCGAACATGGTGTTACAGCAACAATACCATGAAAAGAGATTTACAAAATATTCTGAGTTGATCTCATGTCTTCTGGTGGCTGAGCAACATAATTCCCTGTTGATTAAAAATCATGAAGCCCGTCCCACTGGATCTGCTCCGTTCCCTAAGGTGAATGTGGGAGCACATGCTCCATTCCCTGAGGCGAATGTTGTGGCAACAAATAATGTGCCTGAAAGAAGGCAAAATAATTACCGTGGTAAAGGCCATGGTCGTGGCCGCGGCAAGGGACGAAATAATACTCGTCGTCACGGTGGAAATAAATATGAGAACAATAAGAGTTCTCAAGCTAATCCTTCAAATGGCAAGAATAATAATATTTGCCATCGATGTGGTGGGAAAGGTCATTGGGCGAAAATTTGTCGTACGCCTGAACATCTTGTCAAGCTTTATCAAGCTTCGCTCAAAAGAAATGAAAATAATGTGGAGGCACATTTGACCTTTCAGAATAATGACAATGGGACACATCTGGCACATCTTGCTGACAAGCATGATGAGACGGAGGCGTATCTTGTTGTAAAAGATGATGATCTTTTTGAAGGCCTCCCAAATATTACCCATTTAGAAGCTGGAGACTTCTTTGAGAATCGTAACTGAAGAACTGATGTTGTAACTGGGGAATAAAAATAATAAAGAATAATGTTGTCTTTATTTTATGTTTTAAAGTTAGAAAAAATGTCATCTTTATTTATATTTCAATGTTTAAAAGTACTTTTCTTGTACTTTATTTTTAGTATTTCTTACTATGTAATTTTTATCTTTTTATGAAGAAAATGAAAATTTCTCAGTCTTCAGTTGGATTCAAGCTCTATAATAAAGATATATGTCTCTTGGATAGTGCTACAACACACACAATTTTAAAGGATAAGAAATATTTTTCTTATTTGATTAATAAAGAATCCAATGTTAGTACAATATATGGTAGTACAAAGTTGGTTGAAGGTTATGGCAAAGCCAATTTATTATTACCTGGAGGAACAAGTTTGGCTATTGATGAAGCCATGTATTGTAGTAAGTCTCAAAGAAACTTGTTAAGTTTCAAGGATATTCGCCAAAATGGCTATCATATTGAGACTAAAACTGATGGAAAGATTGAATATCTTTATATTACTACAACAAAGTCGGGTGAGAAATATATTCTTGAAAAGCTCTCCGCTCTTTCCACCGGTGTGTACTACACAAACATTGGTACAATTGAATCACATGCCATAGTAAACAAAGGGTTTACTGAATCAAATGATTTTATTATTTGGCATGACCGGTTGGGCCATCCCGGTTATAATATGATGCGCAATATAATTGAAAATTCAAATGGGCATACATTGAAGAACCAAAAGATTCTTCAATTTAAAGAATTCTCTTGTGCTGCATGTTCTCAAGGAAAACTAATTACTAGAGCATCTAAAGTTGGGATCAGGATCCCTGCATTTCGGAACGTATACAGGGTGATATATGTAGGCCCATACACCCTCCATGTGGACCATTCAGATATTTTATGGTTTTAATATATGCATCTACAAGATGGTCACATGTGTGCTTATTATCAACCCGCAATATGGCATTTGCGAGGTTGCTTGCTCAAATAATAAGATTGCGAGCACAATTTTCCAGATTATGCTATTAAGACATTTCGTCTTGATAATGCTGGTGAGTTTACATCTCAAGCATTTAATGATTATTGCATGTCAACTGGGATTACAGTTGAACATCCAGTTGCTCATGTTCATACTCAAAATGGTCTAGCAGAATCATTTATCAAAAGCCTCCAATTAATGGCTAGACCAATGCTTATGAGAACTAAATTACCCATTTCAGTATGGGGTCATGCTATTTTACATGCGGCAGCTCTCGTTCGGATTAGGCCGACAAGTTATCATAAATTCTCCCCACTACAATTGGCTTTTGGTTAGGAGCCAAATATTTTCCATCTTAGAATTTTTGGATGTGCGGTATATGTGCCAATTGCTCCACCACAACGCACAAAGATGGGACCCCAAAGAAGGTTGGGGATATATGTTGGGTATGAATCTCCATCTATTATTAAATATCTTGAGCCCATGACGGGAGATTTATTCACCGCAAGGTTTGCTGATTGTCATTTTGACGAATTAGTTTTCCCAACATTAGGGGGAGAGAATAAGCAGCTGGAAAAAGATATTGACTGGAATGCATTAACACTATCTCATTTAGATCCTCGTACAAATCAATGTGAACAAGAAGTTCAAAAGATAGTGTATTTGCAAAATGTTGCAAATCAACTGCCAGATGCATTCACTGACCTACCAAGGGTTACTAAATCCCACATTCCAGCTGCAAATGCTCCTATTTGAGTTGATGTCCCGGTAGGACAATCTATAATTGCAAGTGATTCTAAGGTACGCTTGAAGCGTGGTAGACCACCCGGTTCCAAAGATAAAAATCCTCGAAAAAGAAAAGGAGCAATTGATCAAAAAGATCAAAATATGGAGGTAATTGCTCAAGAAGAGCATAGAGACATAACAATTGATAAGTCCTCTTCAGGAGAGGCTCAGGTACCTGAAAATACTAAAATCGAAGAGATCTCAATGAATTATGTCTCTACCGGAAAAATATGGAACCGAAATGATATTGTTGTCGACAACACTTTTGCATATAATGTTACTGTTGATGTGATGCAACATAATGAGGATCTTGAACCAAAATCTGTCAATGAATGCAGACAGAGAAATGATTTGCCAAAATGGAAAGATGCAATTCAATCAGAATTGACTTCACTTGAAAAACGTGAAGTTTTCGGACTAATTGTCCGAACACCTGAAGGTGTAAAGCCAGTGGGTTATAAGTGGGTATTTGTGCGAAAACGAAATGAGAAAAATGAAGTTGTTAGATATAAAGCACGACTTGTGGCACAAGGATTTTCGCAAAGACCTGGCATTGATTATATGGAAACATATTCTCCCGTGGTGGATGCAATCACCTTCAGGTATCTCGTAAGTCTGGCAGTACGAGAAAAACTTGATATGCATCTAATGGATGTTGTCACAGCCTATTTATATGGTTCATTGGACAACGAAATTTTCATGAAAATCCCCGAAGGGTTCAAAATGCCTGAGGCATTTAAAGGCTCCCGAGAAGCTTGTTCAATAAAGCTTCAAAAATCCTTGTATGGGTTGAAACAATCGGGACGCATGTGGTATAATCGCCTTAGCGAATACCTGTTGAAACAAGGATAGAAAAATAATCCAGTTTGTCCTTGTGTTTTTATAAAAAGGTCTGGATCTGGATATGTCATAATAGCTGTGTATGTGGATGATTTGAATATCATTGGGACTCCTGAAGAGCTCCCAAAGGCAATGGAATGCTTAAAGAAAGAATTTGAGATGAAAGATCTTGGAAAGACAAAATTTTGTCTTGGCCTACAAATTGAGCAATTGCCTAAAGGAATATTTGTTCATCAATCTACAAATACAGAAAAGGTCTTGAAAAGATTTTACATGGATAAATCACATCCGTTGAGCACTCCAATGATTGTGAGATCACTTGATGTGAATAAAGATCCATTTCGACCTTGTGAAACTGATGAAGAGTTTCTTGGTGCTGAAGTACCATATCTTAGTGCAATTGGTGCACTGATGTACCTTGCCAACAATACTCAGCCAGATATAGCTTTTGTTGTAAGCTTATTGGCAAGGTTTAGTTCTTCCCCAACTCGAAGATATTAGGATGGTATTAAGCATATACTTAGATACCTCCAAGGCACTATTGATAAGGGTTTGTTCTATTCGAATGAATCCAAGTCACAATTGATTGGTTATGTCGATGCTGGTTATTTATCTGATCCACATAAAGGTCGGTCCCAAACGGGCTATTTGTTTACATGTGGAGATACAGCCATTTCATGGCGTTCAGTGAAACAAACTATTGTTCCTACTTCTTCAAATCATGCAGAGATAATGGCTATTCATGAAGCAAGCCGGGAATACATTTGGTTGAGATTAATTGAAACGACCTCGGTCAGTCGTTTCGGAAGTTAGGACTCCGATTGGCGTGTCGATAATTTTAAAATATTCGTAATGTCCATTAGGACCTGTCTGTAAAATTTGAGCTAAATCGGACCTTGTTTGGTAGGAATCGGAAGAAGGTTTCAGTTTTTATTGGCGATAAATATTAAAAAGAGATTTTCGAGCTCGGTTTTTCCGAATGAGCTTTGATTCGAAATCCGAAAGCTCCGTTAGGTTCGTATGATTATTCTTGATTTTTGTAAACTTTCGAAAGTGAATTTCGATGTTGTTCGGCTAAGTTCCGCTAAAATGCCGAAAGTTAAATAATTTGACTTTTTCTATTTAAATTCGCATCTTGAGTTTCGGGAGTCCAATTTGAGATCCGCCTTCGCGAGTATGTTACATATATTTTGATGAGGTCGAGTGATTGAGGTCGAGATTTCATTTGATATTGTTGTTGATATTGCTCGAAGGTTCGAGGCATACCATAAGTTAGAGCGGGAAGAGTTAGAGCGGGAGAGTAAGAGATCCCACGGCTCTGGTGGGTAACCATGGTACCTCATTTGGAGGTAAAAATTCTGATTATTTTGGGAAGTCACCTTCCAGGTTATCTCAGCTTGTGTCACGTGATTCTTAGAGTGCGCCAATAGCTTGTCAAAATCAGATTCAATCTACTCTTTACAGCTATCAACAATCTGTCCAGTTTCCATTTTCACTGAAAGGGTATTATCATTATCGCGAGCATGTCATCTTTAAGGAGTTTTCCTTTACTCCGGCAAGTAGGCAGTCGTCTTTTCTCTCGTCATCAGGCACCTGCACAATCGCAGGGGATTTTATTTAGATTACAATCAGCTAAAGAAATGCCACCATCCAATAGAGGTTGAGATTGTGGTGGCAGTGGTTCTCCAGAAAGTGCTTGTCAGGGTAGTGGCTCAGCTCAGCTGCAGAGGCAGTTCTATGAACTGCTAGTCTGGCAGGATGCTGAGGCATCCGATGTAGTAGACCCGTGTGTTTCTTCTTCCCTTATATATGAGTAAGATTTGATTCTTTCGATCGATCTGGAAATGATTGTCTTATCATATTTCCATAGTTTCCTGGGATGGCGTTTCTATTAAGAATTGGTTGCGGTAGAGGGGTAAGTTTCTGATATGATTTATTCCTGGCATTTATGAGACCCTACTAGTTTATCTGATCTAAATATGAGAGATTTGATGGATGAGTATTGCTATTGCCTGCTTGGCATCCTGTTATGCCACCTTGTGATATTATGTCAAGTCATTTTACCTCTCTCCTCGGAAATCAGTGTTGGTAGGATGATGGGATTCTTATTCGTCATCATCAGGAAGTGTCGTTGTTTCTTCCGGTGTAAAGTGGCTGGTAAGTAATGCTCGATCTATGTGTCTCCTCTTGGTTCGAGATTCTAGTGGAGTCATGTTATTCTATGAGCTTGTCTTAGTTATAAAAGGGTATTCTTGTAAATTGTCAGAGTTTCCTTCTTATTGGGAGGTTAAAATTGGTATAGATGTTTTTCCATAAAGCTTATTTAATGTCTATCTCTTCAATTGCGATTTTTAGCTGGCCTGACATGGAAGTGGTCTAGCTTTGGTAGTCAAGCAAATAAGAAGATGAACTTCCTGAAGCTCTAATTATTTCTATCCTCGATCTATTTCCATTTCTTCTTCGTCCGGCACTAGTGAGCTTGGGCGATTGGTAGCCGTTTGTGACGTTCCCTGTGTTGAGCCAGAGTACGTGTTATTGTGGCCGGGTAAGCATATTATTGTTTTGGAAGCATATTATTGTTTTGGTCCAGTTGTCTCATCTTGTTATCCGTTTAACATGTTTATGTTATCAGTTTATCCGGGTATCCATCCCCATGTATTGTATCGTGCTGGTTCTGTTTTTACGGATCATCCAGTTTCAAGGGAAACTCTGCCGAAATTTTTATATAGAAGTACCACTCATCGGGCGGTGGTGTTTACGGCAAAGGTATGGAGTTGTGAACTCGGGAGTTGCAGTCGTTTCGCAACTCGAGAGGGTAATTTGGTAGCTCAAGTCTGAGCCGAATTCTATTTTTAGCTATGTCTTCCTTAGTCCGGTAGACTGTGCGAGGATGACTATTTCTATTCTAGTTAGCGGTATGAGTTAATGCTCTAAGTGGAGGAGTCTTCCTCCAATTGATACCGAATCATAATATTAAATCTCTAAGGCGTTGCTGAAGCGTGAGCTAATTCTTAGTTCCATCGACCTGTTCTAAAGCGAAAGGTATATCGAAGAGGTGATTATCGGCTGAATCATGTTAATCCATCCAGAGTTTCGTGTGTCTTTGTTTCAAAATGTAGAGCTCTCCTCACGTGTTTGAGGAAGTGTCAGCTTAGTCCGAATAAGCTAGGCAATGACGTTATCATATTATCCAGCTATATTTTTATCCAAGAGTTTGATGTGCGTGTTCTAACTCTGATTCTGTAATTATGAGATAATGTCCGTGGAGTAGTTTATGAAGGGTGTGCAAGTTCTCTTGTTACCTGCGTAAATCTTGCTTTAGATTTAGGCTCGTTCGAGGACGAACGAGAGTTTAAGTGGAGGAGAATGAAACGACCTCGGTCAGTCGTTTCGGAAGTTAGGACTCCGATTGGCGTGTCGATAATTTTAAAATATTCGTATCCATTAGGACCTGTCTGTAAAATTTGAGCTAAATCAGACCTCGTTTGGTAGGAATCGGAAGAAGGTTTCAGTTTTTATTGGCGATATATATTAAAAAGAGATTTTCGAGCTCGGTTTTGCCGAATGAGCTCTGATTCGAAATCCGAAAGCTCCGTTAGGTTCGTATGATTATTCTTGATTTTTGTAAACTTTCGAAAGTGAATTTCGATGTTGTTCGGTTAAGTTCCGCTAAAATGCCGAAAGTTAAATAATTTGACTTTTTCTATTTACATTCGCATCTTGAGTTTCGGGAGTCCAATTTGAGATCTCCCTTCGCGAGTATGTTACATATATTTTGCATATCTGGTATGCAAAAGTTGGAATTATTTCGAATATCGTAGGGTGCCGTTTTAATTTTTACCGTAGCAGCGAATTTTAAAGGAAAAAAAGAAAAAAAAAAAGAGGAAAAAGACAAAAGTATAAAAATGGAGTCGGTGGACAAAGGGATTAACTTAATCCCTTGTCCTCAATTCAAAAGAGAAAAACGAAAACAGAAACATACTTACATACATACACTGAAACATAAAATGGAAAAACACGCAGTGGAAAAATGCTAGAAAATGAGAAAAGGGGCCGGAAAAAAGTAGAATTTTCACCCTGAAATATTCAGGTAATGATCCTAATATATTATTTGAGTTTATTACGTGTGTTTGAATATGTTTCAACGGTAAAACTTGGAATATTATGCATCGTTTTAATAAATTCAATTAATAGTTTAAAGGGTCAAATGGACCCTGATAATAAAATTGATTATATATTCGTACTCAGTGAGTTATGGGCAACTTATAAATGTAATTTATTTGGGGTTTGGTTATGTGGCCTTAAACCCTGTATATATGTCTGGCCTGCGCATTGCGTATGCGAATAGGGTATCAGGTTCCTACCTGGATTGCCCTAAGATGTGAGGAATGAAGCCTTTAACCTAATTTGATATATTTTTCTGCTTATTGAATAGAGTGGGATCGTTTAGCAATGAAATCAAAGGACAAAGCGGTTGTTGAGTAATTGTGCTAACCTTGTAACAAGGTAAGTGTTTATATCCATTTCTTTGGAGGCACCCGGCCTCGTGGATTTTCTACCACGTATTCCTAACGTGTGTAGCTGCCGATAGGCGTACTCATTACGCCTTAGCTTTGGATTTACATTGTATATTCTATGTTATGTCCTATTGTTGGTATTGCATTGAGGATCTGAGCATTGTACCCTGGCTGTGAGTTGATATATACTTCCCAGCTGTCGATGCGAGTCCCGCGCTGGTGAAGGGTTATTATTGCGTCATACTGTATTCGTATGTATTACATTTTCTAGTTATGCATTGCATCATATTGAGGGTAGGAGGATTCCGCCCTCGGAGCAGGAGGATTCCGCTCCATTGCATTATATTGAGGGTAGGAGGATTCCGCCCTCGGAGCAGGAGGATTCCGCTCCATTGCATCATATTGAGGGTAGGAGGATTCCGCCCTCGGAGCAGGAGGATTCCGCTCCATTGCATCATATTGAGGGTAAGAGGATTCCGCCCTCGGAGCAGGAGGATTCCGATCCATTGCATCATATTGAGGGTAGGAGGATTCCGCCCTCGGAGCAGGAGGATTCCGCTCCATCTATTTGGCACATGTGACACCATTGCATCATACTGCATTCATCCAATTTCATTGCATCGCGTGCTGACTATTGTGTGACTATCATGCTGTGTTTTGTGTATGCGGTATGTATACCATATTGTGGACATATTTCAGTTTGCCTATATATTTCTGGCTTGTATTCTGGGTTGCGGGGATCGAGTTGTACGCCACAACGGTATAAATATATGGATCGGGTTGCACCCCGCGACAGGATGAATATATGAATCGGGTTGCACGCCGCAACAGGAAGTATTTCTGATTGTTGATATGTTCGGGATACCTATATGTTCTGGCTATCTTACGTTCCTGGTTTTAATGAGTTTGTGATTCCATACGTGTTTCTAGTTATTAATTGGCTCTGCCTTTTCATAATTTAAATAAGAGGAATTTTGTTTATCTGTTTCTTCTCCCTGGCTAGCTATCCTACTATTTGAGGTGTCAAGTCTGCCCCACTTATTGAGTCCTTTTGACTTACCCTTGTTGTTGTTTGTTTTTGTCTATCTATTTCGTTTCGGCAGGTTCGCTCCAGGATTGAGTTCGGCACGTTGTGAAGGAGCGAAGACGACTTCAGCTGTTAGGGTGAGCCGGCTTTTATTCCGGATGGCGACCAGTTTATTGTTTATTATTTCAGCTGCATTTTGCTCCCTTCAGGAGGTATCTGTCTTCTTTTGTACTCTTAGATGTCTAGTCTGGATAGCCCTAAACCTAGTATGTTGGGTAGTCAGCTGTAATTTCTTTTATACAGCTTAAAGGTATCAGTATGTCTGTATTTTTTCTTATTTATGAATTGAATTATATTTATTTTCCTAATTTAACTAGTAAGGGTTCGCCCGACGGGTGTAGGGGAGGATGTCGGGTGCCCGCACGGCCTAACTGGATTTTGGGTCGTGTCATTAATGACTCAACATATTCAGCACATTTGTGGTGTTCCTTTGAAGAAGATTCCAACAATATTATATGAAGACAATAGCGCGTGCATTGAGCAACTGAAAGAAGGATATATTAAAGGAGACAGAATAAAACACATTTCACCAAAATTCTTTTTCACTCATGATATTCAGAGAATATTGGTGAAATAGATGTTCAACAAATACGGTCGAGTGATAATCTGGCGGATTTGTTTACCAAAGCATTACCAACCTCAACATTTGAGAAGCTTGTTTACAAGATTGGGATGCGTCGTCTTCGAGATGTCAAGGAGTGTCTTCATCAGGGGGAGTAAATACGCGCTGTACTCTTTTTCCCTTAACAAGGTTTTATCCCACTTGGGTTTTACTTGTAAGGTTTTTAATGAGGCATTTCTAAAAGCGTATTACAAGATATGTGTACTCGTTTTCTTTCACTAGGCTTTTTCCCACCCGGTTTTTCCTAGTAAGGTTTTAACGAGGCACATTATCTTCCAAATGGTCATCCAAGGGGGAGTGCTACAAATACATGTATGTAGTATAAATGTGGATGACCACTACTCTCCATTTATTCACTTGTAACATGTGATTTACTACCCCACTTTCTCCTACTTAATTCCTCCCCACTTTCTCCTACTTAATTCCTCATTTAGGGATGACTTGTAACTTCCTATGTATTGGAGTCCTATAAATAGAGGACACTTTGTCTATGGAAGACACACTTGAAGCACTTTGAGAATACAAGTTCTTCCTTCTCCTCTCATACACCATATAAGATCGAAACGTTATTAATATTTTCATTCAATTAAACAAAACAAATGAAAAATATGATTTCACGTAACAAGAATGAAAACAACCTAATAATCACACTAGAAACCCTTGTAAACGACAACAAAGTAAGGCAATATAGCCTTAATTAGCATTAAAAACATACAACATCCAAATTAGAATAGCCTCCAGCAGCTCCAAAAATGAAATCAGACCCCTCCAAAGTTCCCTCCATGCTTTTCTTCACTCTTCCTACGATCACCTTCATATGCCCTCTAACTAGCTGTAGATACTTTCAATTACAAACATTAGGATTATCTAACTAGAACAAAGTTAATTTGAACGCATTTAACTAAATTTCGTCACATGCAAGTCCTTGCGTTCGATCCCTACTTTCATTAGCAGATTTGTGAACCCTACCCACATTCATGGCGTGTCAATAGACCAATCGGATTCGATTTATTTATTTACTAAACCAAACCAATTATGTCATGTTTTAAATTTATAAACTAAATCATACCAAATAAAGCCAATCTTTTTAATTCGATTTTTTTCGATCTTTACAGGTTAATCTTTTTTTTTAAGTGTTTATGTAGTAAAAAATAAATGTATGGTCTTTTTTCAAGGAAATAACATAACATAAAATATTTAGTTGTAAAAAAAATAATGAAATAAAATTAGTATATGTGATACGTTCAGATTGTGTGTGTGTGTGTGTGTGTATATATATATATATATATCAACTAGAATCTCTATTTTAAGACGATTGAAGATAAAGATTTTTGGATATAAAAAATATCTAATATAAATTGATTTAGGAGATTTTATTAGGATTATAAAAATAATACTTTGAAAATAAAATATACAACTAAATATGATATTAATTTTTTTTAAAATGATATTAGTGAGAATCTTTTAGATCATTGGGTATATGAAAAAAGATGCTTTGGAGACGATGTTTTGTATTAATTTTCCTACTTTTATGTTTAATTTTTTTTTTAAAAAAGTACAAATAATATTGGTTAGGTTTTGTATTCGTTCAGTTTTTTCTTTGTTAACACCAAACCAAACGTAATATATTTGTTTATTTTTTTTCAACACCAAATCAAACCAAACCACTAGTCACTTTTTTTTGTTTAATAACTCGATTTGTCATTTTGATTTGGTGTGTCCGTTTGGTTTGTACATCCCTAATTATATACAAGTTTGGACTCTTATTTTACACCAAATGTCTATGAAAACCAATGTTGGGGATTCAACATATGTTTTTCAAATAGATCGATCACAAATGCAACAAATACTGGTCATCATAATTACCAATTTGACATATTTAACTCATGTGAAGTTTTACTAATAAATCTTCCATTGAAATAACAGATTCGAATAATTCAAATCAATATAAACTCTTATATTAGACTAATTGCAAGGAAATAATAAGGAACCAATTTTCGCAAACTAGTTGAAGGAAATGAATGTAGAAAACAAAAATGAATATCATTAAAAGAAGTAGCTAGGGCCATTGCTACTTTGTAGTCTTTGATGTTGAGCCGAGAGTGGCTTTCTCAGCTTCAATCTCCTTGTCAACTTCCTTGGTTGCTAAATCCAAAAAAAATTGAAAATCATCCAAATCCTTTTTATCCACAGAAAGTTCATCCTTACCCCAATGGGCAAGTAAAATAGTCTCCATCTTCTTAAATTTGGTCTCTAAACCATTATTCTTTAGTTCTTCTTTGTTGTTAGCAACAGTTGCAATGATCCTTTTTATGTCTTCCGTATCCATTATGTTGTTTTTGTAGATTAAACAATGAGTTATGCACAATTTCACATCCAATTACATCATTATTTATAGGTAAAAGAAGCATTAAAATATGGTAAGATAATAATATTTCATAGCTAAGATAGATTATTAGAATCTTTGACATGTTTTAATTAATAACTCACCAAAATTTCTATATATGAAGTTTTGCATCAACTATCCAAATCTAAAAAAGAGAGAGGGGGGGGGGGGGGGATTTGAAAGTAATTATATATATATATGTTAAATTTAGTGGTGCTTCCGCCGTGCTCAGAATTCGCGTTGGTAAGTAGATGCAAATTAGTGACCCAAAAAAGTTAGAACTAATTAAAGGTATACCAAAAAATAATAGGAATCAATTAAAGAAAATTACTAGTATATGATAATAACTAAAATAAATTGCTCTTATTTGATACCCTAATCACCTTTCTTACTGCTAGCAAGGTCACTTGTCAAGTTGTACTTTGAGCCTTATTGAGACAATTGAGGAAACAAGTTTAACTAAAAAAGGTGGAGCAAACGACAAAACATTTTGTCTTCTATCAATTTTTTTGGTAAAATATTTATGTCAAATCAATAAATACATAACATGCTTATGTGTCTTATAACAATTAAATAGGAAAAAAAAAAGTTGGAAAATAAATAATTCTGGACAGTGGAGCCATGCTAGTCTCCGTCTGTTTCAGTTTGAAAGTGTCATAGCATTGTACATTGACAAAAGTAACTTAAAACACATAAATAAAGAAGTAGAATGCCATATAGGAAAAGTTATTGACATTTTCATTCATTTAAACAAATACTGAGAAAGAAAACAGCCTAATAATCTCACTAGAAACCCTTATAAATGACGACAAAGCAAGGCAATATAGCCTTAGGATTAAAAACATACAACTCATCCAAGTTAGAATAAACTCCAGCAGCTCCAGCAATGGAATCATACCCCTCCAAAGTCCCCTCCATACTTTTCTTCACTCTTCCTGCGATCACCCTGCACACTAACATTGCCCTCTTTTCATGATCATGTGACACAACTCCTGTGTTGTCGTGCGCCTTCCCACTCGTTGCAGTTGTCAATATACCTGTTAATAGTTCGGGGAGGAGGAACACTCTACATCAATTGCATTCTATTAAAGACAAGTCGATGAAAGCATTACTAAAAAAGAAAAACAACTACCTTTCTTTGTGCATGCTGCACCATCAGCAGTAGCCACCTTGAAGCCATTTTTTATGATAGTACATACATTACAATCTGGGACAGTGCACAAATTTGAGGAGCCATTTAGGCCAAGGGAACACATGAATGTTGAGCAATAGAACCTAAGGAGTTCATTCCCATCAGCAATACAACGTGGTTGTTTTTTGGGAAGGGTAGTGGCCTTAGCCTTGATAGCATCTCTATATTCCTCAAATCTTGAGATTGTTCTAGCAGTATTGCGGACTTTCAAGATTCGTTCAATCTTGCACACTGGGATCTTTTTATTCAACCAGCTTGACTGAAATATGATTTCTACTATGTTTCTACTTGTATCCTCGGGGCCCAATTCAGATACTGACAGTTGACATGATAAATGATCAGCAAAATAACAAAGATAGAGACAAAAATATTAAAAATAGGTAAATCAATTTTTGTTATATTATTTTTCTTGGAGGCTTTGGGAAGGTTAGTGCAAGGTAATGTTAATTGGAACTCCCTAGGATACTGATTCAAAACTTGAAAACTTTGAAGAATAGGACAAACGTTGAAGGGATGGGCATAGGTATTTGATACTATTAATTACACATTAAACATTGTGAAATATTATTGGAAATCATAACAAGACTCTGATTTTGGGAGATTTGATACACTATCCGTACGTGCCCAAACACTTGTACCAATAAAATATGCCAATCAGGGAGAGAGGGAGACAAGAGTCATGGAGTTCGAGGCTTGAGGGAAAAGTTTGACTAAAGAAGTGAGGAAAAAGAGAGAGATTCCTTTTAAAGTATTAGAGTATTATTATGGGAATGAAACACATTAAGAAGTAAAATAAATAACTCTAATTAAATGAAAAAAGTAGCAAGCAGAAAAAGGAAGGAATAATACCAGCATGTCTAACAGATAGATGAAGTTCCAAATGATCAGGTTTCATAAAGATTTCTCCACATTCAGGACATGAAAAGATAGTAGATCTCAAAGAAGGATCTCTAAGTGCAGGATCAATCACCATTCTACATTCATAACATCCAGAAAGCTTTCTGAAAGGCATTATTCCTCTACTTGCAGCTGAGGAATTACTACTAGAATGAGTAGCAGACTGTAGTGAAAACGAAGAAGATGAAGACGATAAGCTGCTAGTGGAAATAACAGCTTTATTACCACCATTGGCATTAAGTTCATTCAATGTAACTTTCGTGGATTTACTAGAAGTTTTTGGAGGGGATGGTGATGATTCAGGCCTTTGCATGACCTTTGTGTTGCTACAAATATTGGAGCCAGAGCATGAATACTTCATTTTCTTGCACTTTTTATCGTCGTTGTTGTTGTTATTGTTATTGTTATTGTTGTTGCTGCTGCTGCTGTTGTTGTTGTCGGCCTTGTCGTTACCATCTAACATCTGCTGTTCTAGCCGTGCAGCTTGCAAGTGTTTGCAAGTAAAGAGGCTTCTTACAACTGCCCATGAATGTGGTTTCTCTTCTTTCTGAAGCTGCTGGCGGCCATTGCGGCTTGTGGAGCTTTCTTTGGAATGCTTAGTACTGGAACTTCTTCTGCTTTTAGCCATGGCAAGAAAGAGAGAATAATACACAGTAAAAGAGTAATGTGGGGTGGTCTTTTATAGGTAAAAGAAGTATGGGCATCTCTCTTTTTTTGTCGCAGAGCAGGAGAGACCTGGCTTTTACACTTTAGAATAATGAAGTGAAAACATGTGGGAGAGTGGAGCGTGGAGTAAAAGAGGGAAGACTAGTCCTTTTCTTTGTTATACAGGGTTCTGAATTGTGGTGTTGTGGACCTAGCTCATTAATAAGTGCATGTCTATGAATTTTAATTTAATCAAAATGAAATAGAAAACATCTCAACTGATATTTCCTTGCACAATATCCAACCAAGAGTTAGATATTTCAAATTAAGAATGTAAATCACAGCATGAACCAGATATAGTTCATTCTTGCATATTCAGATGCAGCCAGGCACTAGACATTAGACATACAGCATATATTTGCCAAAAAGAAAAAGCATAGTAAAATAGCCAAGTCACATAATCAATTCACTATTGACCAGCTTCAAGCAACATGCCAATTAGGAAAAAAGGAACTTTGTATTTGGAAATCCTTGGCAAAGTAAAAGCTTTTTATCAAAGAAGTATGTAACATACATCAATACTTCCTCTGAGGAGACTTTCGAAGCACTCATCATCTCAAAACCTTGTATTGGTTTTATTCACACCCTTTTCCACCTCACACAAGTTTCTTATTACAGAGCTCAGCAATCAAACAAGAAGCAACCGAAGTAACATTGCTGGAAACAGTAGTTCATCTTCCATAAAGAAAAGAGTTTGTAAGAATAGCATAACAATCATCTTCCCCACAAACAATATGCACATTTTCAGTAATCTTGACTCAATACAAAACTGACTTTCGTGCAAAAACAAAAAATATTGAGACATTATTTTGAAAGCATATTTCTTCCTGCTTTAGATTCGCTTCTTGCAACAGAAAGGTAGTATCATAATCTGTATTGAAATCCTTTGGTTCATCTGAAGATAATGATTTGGCATCCTCAGCAAATTATAGATATTGTGAATTGCTTGATGTGCGACCATCATGCCCTGAGAAATGAAACTGGGAGATTATGCAGCATGATGGGACCTATAGCACCCTGAGCAACCACTATCAAATGTGTAGTGGACACCAACATGAAGTAAACTTTGATAAATGTGCATTAATTAACTTCTGCACGAGCGCAGACACATACACAGACATATATATGGTAATTTGCTTCAGTGGTGACTCAAAACCACAACCTTAAGGTGGAGGTGGAGGTGGAGGTGCTTCGCACTTGAGCTACCCTCTCTTGTCAAACCAAATATAACGATAACAATGATTTGAAGGATGAAAAATATTCTTCACCATTTTATCAAAAAACATACTAGATGCAAGACGAAGATAGGGATAAAGATAGGAAAGCATCTGGAAAAGGAGGATGATGGGATCATTACCTTCTGAGGTACTACTCAAGAACTTGCTTGGGAGGAGTAGAACTGAACTAAAAGATAATGGAGTTTGGAACCCCTGGTACCACCAGATCAGGTTCCTAACTTACATTACTCCTCCAACAATCCATGACAGACAAGAAGGTACTAAAAGCTCAAGAGGGGAAGGGGGAGACACCAAATGTATATCAGCATCACAGGATTCCAACAACATCATCTTAGCATTTGAGGCAATAATAGATCTTCCCTTTTTTGGGAGGTGGGGGAGGGAATGAGGTTATAAAAATAACCGTGTTCTCCTTATCAGACAAAACTAGTTGACCTTGCACTTCACTTCTAAATTCTTATTCCAGTCTTCTAGTTCTGCCATGTAGAAACTTCAAGGTTGTTTCCAAATTATGGAAGAAGCCTACGCCTTGATAAAGCCATCAGCTCAAAAGTGCTGTTCTTCAACTCATGTCGACATCATCAAAATAAATATAGAAATGTAATCTTCTTAATGAACCAGAGATGCTTTTGTCAGTGGCATCACTTCACCTTCAAGCCTAGATCTCCAAGTTAAAAATATGATAGACCAAATGCAATGACGGATGATCTTGATTCAAAACTACTGAACAAGCTAGTGCTACATGGTACATATAAATTACTGTCTAAATTTGCCAGCAGCATGCAGATCAAAACAATACTTAGGTGCAACCATAACAAAGTGAAAATTGCATTATGGTATCCTAGAACAAACAGCACAGAGCAAACGGTATAGCGAGAGAATATCATTCATAGATAAGTACCTTTTCTTTTATAAAGGTAGACTTCATTAATCAGTACCAAGAAGTTACTGCAAATGTACAAGAATTTGACAGCATCATTTCCTAAGAAATGAAATTGAACACACCCGGTGGCTTCTGAGAGTAAGCAGCATGATGGAGCTATAGCACCTTGAGCATCCACTATCAAATTTGCTCCACTGCTGACTCAAAACCACAACCTTAAGGTTGGAGGTGGAGGTGCTTCGCACTTGAGCTACCCTCTTTTGTCAAACTTAATATAATGATGACAATGATTTGAAGGATGAAAAATATTCTTAAAACAATTTTTCAAAACACAGACTAGACGCAAGGCAAAGACAGGGAACATCTTGAAAAGGAGGATCATGGGATCATTGCCTTCTTCATTAATCGTTACAGCTCAAGAACTTGTCTGAGTGGAGTAGAACTTAACTAAAAGACGAATGCAAGTTACCACCAGATACTAAAAGTCTAGAACAGGTTCCTAACTTGCAGTAATCTTACTGATTAGAGGGGAAAGTAAAGGTAATGGTGTATGACACCATAACTGAACAATTATGGAGAATAGAAATAGATTATTCAACTATACCAAAGTAATTTCAAATGGCTAAGAAGAACTAAACTCAACATCCATTAGTTTGCAGACATTTAAACAAAAGCGAGCAGCTTATGTGGTGCTCCACCATTTTCACAGCAATGATTAGTAAATCAATGAATATAGAAAGTCGTAAGATTTTAAAGTTATCAAGGTAAAATATGCATCAAATTACAAATAAGAATCTTTTCTGTTATCAGTTTTCATATCAACAAAATCTCTTATCAGCAATAAAAGGTGAATCAGTTGTAACATTTCCAAGAGGAGAGTGGATATAAGAGAACAACATTATGAACTAAAGGATTCCAGCAGAGTCTACTATCATCTACTATTCATGTACAACTCATAGACCTCTGGCATCTCATCCTTGAAAGGGAGCACATAATTCTTTAAGAACTTTGATTCAGTCATCTTCAGAACAGTATGAAGATTTCGTCTACGCTTTGTCAGCTTCTTCTGGTCGAGAAGTTTCAAGATCTCATGCCTAGTCATTAGCCTCTTCTCCAAGCTGACTGTTAAGAGAATGGAAAGAGACTAATAGATTTCATCCATATGAGAAATGCTTCATCAGGATCGAATCATGTAAATCATTTCTTTAGGAACAGTGCCATCATAAAGAATAGAAAGTTGAGCTGTGGAAAGAGGTTACAGACAAAAAATGTGGCAAGGCCGCAAGGGGGATGATTTGAAGCATAATCCTGTTTCTCTATCCAGTAGAATTGCAGTTTGGAAGAACATTTGTAAGTTTTAGAAAGAACTTCAACTGAAATTTTAAACTGAAGGTTGAGGATGGAAAGTCAATTAAACTCTGCAAAAATACTTGGTCAGATTTAGATGTAGGGAAGCTTAAAGAAAACTTCCTTGTTCTGGATAGTCTAACTTGAGATAAAAGCTGTAAAGATTGCTGCCTATTATACAGAATATAGACGGCAACCGCAATACAAAAGAAACTTCAATGATGGGGATGTCCATTAAATCAGTTAATTGGTTATCTTTTTGGAGCCTGTGACACTGGATGCTACATAACTTATACTCAGATCTGGCGAACAAAGACACTGGAATCTTTTTACTTATAAGCTGATACAGCTTGCTGCAGAAAAATTACTGGCAATTGGGAGGTTAAGTGGCCGTGAAAAATGTTATGGAAGAGGAAGACTAAGGTACCAATCCTAGGGCAGCTTGTTTTGGTTGAGTGGCTAAAATAATGCTTAATTGGCACAAGACTTGCTACAAAGGTGCTGTCCATTGTGCAGTAGATTCTTCTTTTGTGAGAAAGCTCTGGAGACTACAAATCATATGCTACTACACTGTGAGTACCTCTTGGCAAGTCTGAACTGTGTTTCTTAACATTTTGGGGTGCAATTGGTCTATGTTGGCTAGGACAGAAGCAAGGAAGCAGGCTAAGTAGATTCTCAAAACAAGGAAAGGCCTTTAATATTGTCTTAGTGCTAACTATCAGACTGAAGAAACCAAATTGATTTTAAAAGAGACAAACAGAAAAGGAGAACTAACCCTGTTGGTATCGTGTGTGAGAATATCTGGCTTGAAAGGGATAAAAGGTGCTCTAAGGGGTAAAAACAGCAGATATTGTTTGTTAAACATAAGTGTTTACAGAGTTTATTTTTCTAGGGAAGAAGAACATAGTGGAGGATGTATCACGTCTTTTTGATTTCCTAGAATGGATCCATTGTAGTGCTTTCTATAATTAGCAGTACCTTCTTGGTACTAGCTTTGATAAAATTTACAAAAGAAAATTAATGACACGAAGGAGGTGGTCTTTCAGCTACAAATGACAAGTTACTCCATGGAAGACTTTTGCCTCCTCTCAGATCACATGTAGACGGAGGATGAAACACCAGTTCAATGAGTATTATCCACTGATAAAAGAGATACTTGCAGATTCATCAACAAGCAAAAATACGCCACTGAATTTGACAATTTGGTTATGGTTTTGGCATCACCAAAATCATAACGCTGAAAGGCTGTGAAAATTTCAAATATAATGCAGAAGTTACCTTGATAGAGATATGCATTTATAGATCCTCATAATAGAAGTCAAAACTGAGTTCATTCTCCAGTTAAGAAAAAAAGCATCAGATGAAAAAGAAGAATCTTTTCTAATTCATTGACCAACCAAATCTTTCATCAGCCGTGAAAGGTGAATCAGCCTTTAACATTTCCTAGAGGAAATATGATAAACCACAACAATATCATCAACTAAATGATTACAACAAAGTTCACTATCTTCTACTTTTCATGTATAACTCATATAGCTCCGGCATCTCATCCTTGAAAGGAAGAACATAAGTCTTTAAGAACAGTGATTCAGTCATCTGCAAAACATTATATAGCTTTCGGCTACGCTTTCCCAGATTCTTCTGGTCGAGAAGTTTCAAGATTTCATGCCTGGGCAATGCCCTCTTCTCCAAGCTGCACGTTAAGAGAATGGGGCGAGAAATCAGTATATCTGCTCCATACCCCAGCTCCTTCATGAAAAAATTCAATGCCTTTCCAACCTTATTCTCTGATAAAGAAAAACATAAAGGATTTTGCTGTGCTAGTTTAAGAATTTCCAAATCAGACCACCCAAATCTCCTGAATGTTTCTAGTTTCATTTCCAGAGGTGATTCCCCCAGCGTTGCAAAAGTTATAAGTCCATAGATAAACATGGTGGAGTGTCGAGGAATGTGTAAATCGTTATCTACTCGATGCACTGCCTTCTCAAGCCACTCAGTGTTTTTCCGAAGTAGAAGCATTGGGCTATTTAGAATGAGCCTCTGAATATCCTTACCTGTAAACCCATTATTTTGAAGGAATGCAATACTAGGGGACATTAATTTAGGGGCATTATACCAAATGATTCTAGGATTTCGCTTAATAATCTTAGTGACAGAGTCATCACTACCTAACAGTTTTCGAAAATAATCAAGATTGGGTCTGATAGTTTTATCAAGACTTGAAGTCAACAAAGTCCCACCTTTGGAGAGGAGGTTAGCTAGGTCAGGACCTTTAAAGCCAAGTTCATCTTGAAGAAACTTAATTTTGGGTTTAAGGGTTCTGTCAACATTAGCAAACAAGACATTAGGCCAGGAAGAAACAAGGGTTTTGATTTGGGTCTTGTGTAGACCAACTTCTTGTTGGAAGAAATGGATGACTAATTTAGGCTTGTCGTATTCAGGTTTGGAGCGAGTTACCTTAGTGCTAGTAGAAATAGCCTTTTCTTTGGAGAAGCCAAGTGATTTCACTAACATTTCCACCAACACTTTGTTATGAGGAATTGCAGCAGCATTTGTGGAGTAATACATGGAAAAGAGACACCCCATGATGCCATTGTTACGAACCAAAAACATCATAAATTGGTACTGGAACTGGGAGGCGGTGTTATTTGATTTTGTGTCTGGATACTTGGGTGGATTGGAAACGGCAGTCAAAGTGTTAAGACTGTTCTCATTTTGGGGTCAGTCTAACCCCCAAAATGAGAGGGGTCAGTCTAACCCCCAAAATGAGAATAGTACTAATTAGGGGTGGGCGTTCGGTACTTCGGTTCGATTTTTTGAAATTTCGGTTCGGTATTTTGATTTTCGATTCGGTTTGAAGTGTAGAAATATCCGTAATTTTTATAATTCGGATCGGTTCGATTTTTTAGTTCGGTACTTCGATTCGGTACATCGGTGTTTCGGTTTAAACCAAAGTTTATGGCCAAAAAAAAAAAGCCCAAACAAGAAAATTTATAGCTTATGACTAACTAGCTATGGTTTACTATAATACAAAAAGTAACGAACCTATAATATAAAAAATTTATAGCCTATGACTAACTAGCTATGGTTTACTATAATACTAACCTAGCTATGGTTTACTATAATACAAAAAGTAACGAGCATTTAGATACTTTCTCTATTCTGCAAAATAAAAAATAGCAGAACCTTTAGTTAAATCAGTCAATATGTAAAATCATGTTACTTACTGACAATGGGTAACTTAGGGATTTAGGAAATATATGGCATATGTGTAAAAAAAAAAAAAAAACTTCAGTTTTTTCGGTTTTTCGGGTCCCGAAATTTCGGATTGCCCGAAACCGAAAAATCGAAATTTAAAAATTTCTTCGACCGAACCGAACCGAAATACCAAAATACCGAACCCGAAATACCGAATTAGTTCGGTTCGGTTCGGTATTTCGGTTTTTTCGATTTAGTGTCCTCCCAAAGTGCAAGGGTAAACTCGACCTTGTCAAGACTCTGCAAATATGTGTTTCTCTATTCCGTTTTGTATTTTTGTGAAGTACAGGGAAAAAAAAAAGGGAAAAATAATAGTACTAGCTAACGTTTGGACATAAATTTGGTTGAAACTTGAGAATTTGAGTTTTTGAGATTGAGTTGAAAATGAAAATTTAGAATTTGAAGTTGTGTTTGGACATACATTTTACTTGGGAAAAAAATTTAAATTTGTGCTAAAAATTTTCCAAAAGCTGGTGGGAATTTGGAATTTTGGATTTCAAAATTTGCCAAGTTTTATAAACAAACACCTTTTTTCCAAAAAGTGACCTAAAAAACTGTCCAAAAACTATAAACAAACTGGTCCATAATTTAATTCAATATCAAGTAGGAAATATGTATATTAATCAACCAGAATTAAATATATTTTAATAAATATCATGAGAGTGTGATAAAAGTTCAAGATAATCTTCTCATAGTTTATGTCGAATCGGTTAAAGAAAATGACCCTCTTTCAATTTTTCGAGCAGTTGTAACTTAAACTTCCAATCTTACACAAATCATATAATATGTCTAAGATATCAAGTTTCAAAAAAATTAACAGCCTCATCAATATTATGATTTGTTTAGGACCACAAGCTTCAAAAAAATTCCGTACTTAATCCTATCAAATAAGTTCACATAAATCAAAATGATGCAATAGTTATTAAGCATCAAAGGAAAAGCTGCCTGAGAAAAATGGATACATCAAAACCTCAAAAGGCTCGAGCACTAGCCAACGAGAATAGTTACATGTTCAAGCAGTATATCTCTAATCAAATTCATTCGTCAAGACAGTTACATATTTAGCTCCTCAATTCATGATTTCTCACAATCTTTTCTGAGGCTCTTGAATCAACGTGCTTCAGCTTATACACTGCGGTGCAATTAGCAGAAGAAAGTACTGTAGAAGTAAAAGACTTTGAAGACATCATTCCATAAGGAATTAAATTGAAGACACCCGGTGGCTTTTGAGAGAGCAGCATGATGGGGCTACAGCACCTTGAGCAACCATTATCAAAAGTGCAGTGGGCACCTACGTGGAGTAAACTTTGACAAATGTGACTACAGTACTTAACTTCCGCACACGCGCAGACAAACATACATACATTCTCTTGTCAAGCTTAATATGATGATGACCATGATCTGAGGATTGATGATATTCTTGACCACATTTTCAAAAGACATACTATACGCAAGGCAAAGATAGGGAAGCATCTGGAAAAGTAGAATGTTGGGATTGTTACCTTCTTTGTTACTGCTCAAGAACTTGTTTGAGGGGGGAGCAGAACTGAACTAAAAGATTAATGGAATTCGGAACCCCAGGCACCAGACAAGGTTCGAAACTTGCAGTACTCTCCAGCAATCCATGACAGACAAGAAGGTACTAAAAGCTTGAGAGGGGAATGGGAGACACCAGATGTAAATCAGCATCACAGGATGACAATAACATCATCTTAGCGACTTAGGCAACGATATATCTTCTCTTTTTTTGGGAGGCAGGGGAGGGAATGGAGTTATAAAGATAACAATATTCTTCTTATCGACAAAAGTGGCTGCACTTGCACTTCACTTCTGAATTCTACGCCTTGATAAAGTCATCACCTCGATAGTTCTGTTCTGCCACTCATACCAACATCATCAAAAGAAATATAGAAAGGAAATCTTCTTAATGAACCAGAGATGCTTCTGTCAGTGGCATCATCACACCTTCAAGCCTAGATTTCCAAGTTTAAATTTTAAAATAAGATAGACCAAATGCAATGATGGATAATCTTGATTCAAAACTACTGAACAAGTTAGTGCTACATGACAAATATAAAATACGTCCATATTTGCCAGCAGCGAGATCAAAACAATACTTATGTGCTATCATAACAAAGTGAAAAATGAATTATGGTATCCTAGAATTATTAACACCTAATTTATTTCGTCAAATTAACTAAGCCTACAAAACGGAAAGTTTCATCTATCTGTTAATCTGAGCAACACTCTTGTTTTTTTCATTTAATATTTGGGTATGAATTTGTTGACCCCATTTTCACCTCTCTCTGGTAAAACAACATAGAAACAAACACCAATTCAGCGAACGGGATTTAACAGCAGCATTATCCGCTGATGAAAGATAGACTTGCAGATTTATCCACAGCAAGATAATATCATTTGAACCGAGTTATGCAGGTTATGGCTTTAGCAGCACCAAAGTCAATAACAATCGAAAGGGGGTGGAAATTTCAGGTACGAGCAAGAAATATCTTGATAGAGATGCATTTATAAATCATCACAATAGAAGTCAAACCTGTCTTCATTTCCACTCACGAGAGAAAGCATCAAATGAAAAATAAGAATCTATTATGTAATCAGTTTCCATATCTACAAAATCTCTAATCAGCAATAAAAGGTGAGCCAGTTGGAACATTTTCAAGAGGAGCATGGATAAAGAGAACAACATTATCAACTAAACGGTTCCAACACAGTCTATTTTATTCTACTTCTCATGTATAACTCATAGAGCTCGGGCATCTCATCCTTGAAAGGGAGCACATAATTCTTTAAGAACTTTGATTCAGACATAAGCACCACAGTATAGAGATTTGAGCTGCGCTTTGCCAACTTCTTCTGGTCAAGAAGTCTCAAAGTTTCGAGTCTCGGCATTACCCTCTTCTCCAAGCTGCACGTAAAGAAAATGGGGCGAGAAGCCAGGTAACCGGCTCCATACCCGAGCTCCTTCATGAAAAAGTTCAAAGCATTTCCAAGCTTAGCCTCTGATAAACTCAAACATAAAGGAAGTGTCTGCACCAGTTGAAAAAAATCCACATCAGACCACCCGAATCTCCTGAAAGTTTCTAGTTTGATTTCCAAAGGTGATTTCCCCAGCGATTGAATAGCTAAAAGTCCATAGATAAACATGGTGGAGTGCCGAGGAATGTGTAGTTCCTTCTCTACTCGATGCACTGCATTCTCAAGCCACTCAGTCTTTTTTAGAAGAAGAAACCTTGGGTTTAGCATAATAAGCTTGTGAATATCCTTGCCTGGAAACCCATAATTTTGAAGGAAAGCAATACTAGGGGACATTAATTTAGGGGCATTATACCAAATGATTCTAGGATTTTGCTTAATAATCTTAATTAGAGAATCATGACTACCTAACAGTTTACGGAAATAATCAAGATTGGGTCTGATAGTTTTATCAAGACTTGATGCCAACAAAGTCCCACCTTTTGAGAGGAGTTTAGCTAGGTCAGAACGAGTAAAGTCAAGTTCATCTTGAAAAAACTTAATTTTGGGTTTAAGGGTTTTGTCAACATCAGAAAACAGGACACTAGGCCAGGAAGAAACAAGGGTTTTGATTTGGGTCTCGTCCAACCCAAGTTGTTGGAAGAAATGGATGACTAATAAAGGCTTATTGTTACCAGGTTTCAAGTGAGTTACCTTGGCGCTGACAGAAGTAGCTTTTTGTCTGGAGAACCCAACTGAGTTCACTAGCATTTCCACCAATAAATTGTTGTGTGGTATTGCAGCATCTGTGGAGTAATACTTGGAAAAGAGACACCTGATGCCATTGTTACGAACCAAAAACATCATAAATTGGTACAAGAATAGTGCATGTTGTGGGAGGTGTTACTTGGTGGATTGGAAACGGCAGTCAAATCAAGTAGTACTACTATTCTCATTTTAGGGGCAGGTGCTCCAAGTGCAAGGGTAAACTCGATTTGTCTAGATTGTGCAAATATGTGAATCTCTACATGAGATTTACGAAAATACTCATCAAAATCAAAATATTACTCATATTTATTCATAAGTTTCATATTTACAAGTCTTATCCATAAATTATTTACATATCTATCCATCTAGACTTGTATACTATTATTTATGCAGTATACCTTAAAGATATACACCCATAAGGTATAACAAAGATATACAATAATAAATGGGTAGATTGAGTAAATACTTTTAATTTCATGATTAATATAATTTTTAATGGCTATGGCTTGAAAATACTTTGAATTTCATGAGTATATAGTGTAAAAAGCCGAATCTCTATTCCGTTTTATAGTTTTGTGCAGTACCAAGGGAAAAAGAATAGTACTCCTCTCGATATAGTTTCGATATAGTTTTTTTCAATATCAAGTACGGAATATGTATATTAATCAACCAGAATTAAAAATTATAATAAATATCATAAGAGCGTGATAAAAATTCAAGATGCGTTAGACTAGTTTTTGGACACACGCGATGCGCGTGTAATACATGTCAATAAGTATAAAGTTTTAAAAGATCATACACTATAAGTCAAAAGTTTATAAATATCACGACCCAACTTAGGGTCACGACGGATGACCAACACTAAGTGTCGATCATCGCTAATCCTGCTGATAATCTGCTAACCATGAATATAACTGATAAACAGAATAAGCATAAACCTAACTGATAAGAATTATGCAATGCAAAACGCTGACAAGGCTCACATAAGCTGACATACATAACATACTGACAGAACCACACAGGGACATATCCACAGGCCTCAAAGAGTGCTGAACTGAATATACAAAGGACAAGACAAGGCCCCGCCATACCCAAGCTGGCTGACTGTACACATACCAAAAGATAAGTAACTCTGGGAGTAAGCGGAGTGACTCCAATAGCGGATAGATGGACTACTAACGTGGTCCAAGCATTGATCTATCTGCACCTGCGCGGCATGAAATGCAGCGCCCCAGAAAAGGGCTTGAGTACGCTATGTACTAAGTATGTAAGGCATGAGCATATAATATATCATAGCTGAATGAAACTGTAAGGCTGGAATATAAAATGTAAATATGAGCTGGAGCATAGCTATATAGCTGGGAATCTGAAGAACATACTAAAGATGATCTGAATATAAACTGAAGTCTAGCTGAATCTGAAACTGAAGACTGAGCTGAACTATACTGATAAATAACTGTAATACGACTGAGCACTAGTAACTAGAAACTAGAACTGATAACTGTCAACTGATCTGACGCTAAGAACTGGTGGCTGATAACTGAGAACTGATAACTAGTACTGAGCTAAAACTGAACTGTTATCTGAGCTGGTACCTGCCTGGTGTTATGGGCTATATCCCCCCAAATCAGGTAACTGAACATCTGAACTAGTACCTGTCTGGTGTTATGGGCTGTATCCCCCCAAATCAGGTAACTGAAAACCTGAATTGCCTCATGTATAATCATGCAGTGCATACTGTGGCTATATACGCGTATATAACAAACCTGGCGGGTGTTATGGGCTATGTCCCCCCAGCCAGTAATATCTAGTCTCTCTGGTCAGAGTGTGTGAAGGACACTCGGTCACACTAGGTGTTTCAACTCCCGCCTAAACCAAAGGGGCTGTATCCCCCAGACGGGTAGTATCACACGCGACAGGACTGTGTGTCCAATGTCCAGCCTCTATGGGGGATTCCAAATCACACATAACATGATCACAATATAAGCATAAGCATGTATGAGGCATAACACATGTGGCAATAATAGATATGGACTCAAAGAAATGATAAGAAAACTCTGGATAGAATTATAGACACAACCTAGAACTCAGAATTTGTCCAACTCTTTGAATTTCTATAAAAATTTCTCCAGAGATTCCCCTAAAACTAGAGGGTCCAAAAAAACAGAACCAGCGCTAAAATATACATGGGAATGGATACATGGATAAACTGATAACATAAACATGTTAAACGGATAACAAGATGAGACGACTGGATGACATAACAAATCCGCAGATAGAACGTATGGACAGCACCACTGTCCTGTCTTTCGACCTAATTTTCAGAATGTAGATCAAAGATATAGACTTCATGGTCTTCGCGAAAGTTTTAGATATATGTCTTAGGGTTCTGGAGATTCTTAAAGAATCTTAATATCAATTTTGTACAAGGATTTATGATCAATATACTAACAGCTATCCAAAGATCAAAAAAAATTTCTAGACTTTGAAACGTTTTGTCTTGCTGATTTGGACATCTTTCACCTTGGATTTTAGTATCAAATTAAGTATATACAAGGTTACCTTGATGATATACAATTACCCAACAAGAAACACCATGTTTGGAACAAGAAAAGCTTCAAAAGCTACAAGATACATGCCTTGCCAAAAGAAAGGTTTAGCCTTACATACCTTTGATGTTTCTTGCTTCTAAACCTTGTTTTCCTTGAATTCAACACCTTCTAAAGCTTAAACAAGCTATAATACAGTATTTAGGTACTTTACTTAGCCATGAAGTAATTCTAAAACTCAAGCTATAGACGAAATTGAAGGTAGCATAATGTTACCTTAATCGCGTAAAGCATTTTGACGGTATTTGTCTTCAATTTCGAGTTACGATTGGTGTCCTTCCTTCAAAATCATAAAATTGGCTTAAAACTAAATGAGATAACTGTTTCTCTCTTTAGATTTCTGGAAATGATGAGATGGAGGCGAATTTTTAGTTTTATACTTGAAACATTTCAGTTTTAGTCATCTTTTGCGCTTATGTCCCTTTTTCTGGCCTGACTTCTGGCGCTCATATCTTCTTATCCAAATATAGTATGAACAAAATGTCAAAAGTGTTGGAAACTACACTCCAATATCTTCAATTTGGTATATGATATATCCCCAAAAGACCTCATATAACACACGGAATTAATTGCTGAAAAAGCTTCGTTATAAGGCAATCCCTTAGTTGGTTTTTCCGCAAATTAAATCCGATTTTTCCCAAACTTTATATTCAACATATAAACATCATATATGATTATATTATGACTTTAAACTTACTTAAATCATTCTTAACATGTCATTAGAATGATATACGTTACTTTAGACATACGGGGTGTAACAATCTTCCCCCGTTAGGAACATTCGTCCTCGAATGTTAAATGAAGTATGTAGAAGCCTTAAGCAACGATCTGTTACATACTTGAAGTAATGAAGAGATGTGTATTTGTCTCTCATGTCATTTTCAGCTTCCTAAGTTATTTCTTCTATATTATTGCTTTGCTATAGCATCTTAACTAAAGGAATGTCTTTCGTCCTTAGTCAACGAATCTATCTATCTAAAATTGCAACTGGCACCTCTTTATAAGTCAACTGCTTTGTGATCTGAACATCATCTACTGGTACAACTCTAGAAGGATCTCCGACACATTTTCTGAGCATAGAAATATGGAATACTGGATGGACCTCCTGAAGGTCTGCTGGAAGGTCTAACTCATAGGCTACACGCCTAACTTGCCTGATAACCTGATATGGAGCAATAAATCTAGGGCTAAGTTTTCCCTTCTTTCTAAATCTCATAACGCCTTTCATAGGTGATACTTTCAGGAATACCCAATCGTCAATCTGAAATTCTAAATCTCAATGTCAGTTATCTGCATAGGGCTTCGGTCTGCTCTGCACTGCTAATAATCTTTCCCTGATCAACTTAACTTTATCAACTGCTTGCTGGATTAAATCTGGACCTATAAATTGAGACTTGCCAACCTCGAACCATCCTATGGGAGACCTGCATTTGCGTCCATACAAAGCTTCATATGGTGCCATCTGTATGCTAGAATGATAGCTATTGTTATATGCAAACTCTATCAACGATAGATGATCACTCCAGCTGCCTCCAAAATCTATTACACAGGCTCTAAGCATATCTTTTAACGTCTGAATGGTCTGCTCAGCCTGTCTATCTGTCTGGGGATGAAATGTTGTACTCAGATTCACTTCTGTCCCTAAACCTGTCTGGAACGATCACTAGAAATTAGTTGTAAACTGGTGCGCCCCTGTCTGAAATAATAGATACTGGAATACCATGTAGGCGCACTATCTCTTTGATATAAAGTCTAGCATAATTCTCCGCTGTATATTTAGTTCTAACAGGCAAGAAATGAGATGATTTAGTAAGCCTGTCAACTATAACCCAAAATAGAGTCATACCTGCTCCACGTACGGGGCAAGCCTGTAATGAAGTCCATATTCACTGCTTCCCATTTCTAAGATGAAATCTCTATTTCCTATAACAAGCCACTAGGTTTTTTATGCTCGACTTTAACCTAATAGCAGTTAGGACACTGAGCCACAAACTCTGCTATGTCACATTTTATTCCATCCCAACAATAAATCTGCTTAAGGTCATGATACATCTTAGTCGAACCTGGGTGAACAGTGTACCTGGAACAGTTCGCCTCAATCATAATCAATCCACGTAAATCTGCAACATCTGGAGCACAAAGTCTATCTTTATACATGAGAACCCTGTCACTAGTAACCTAAATGGTAATTTCGGTTTTCTTCTAGTTATCTGTTTGTATTCAACTAGAACTGGATCCTCATACTGACACTGTTTTACTTCTGTCACTAGGCAAGTAGTGGTTGTGTTCTGAATTGTAACTCCTGCATCCTCTGAATCTATTAAACTGACTCCCATGCTGGCCAAGTGGTGGAGTGTATGAGCTCACTCTCTTTTATGTGGCTGTAAATAAGACATACTACCAATAGACTTACGACTAAGGGCATCAGCAACAATATTCGCTTTACCCAGATAATAAAGAATGTCCATGACGTAGTCCTTCAACAACTCTAGCCACTGCCTCTGTCGTAGGTTTAGCTCATTCTGATTAAATATGTACTGGAGGCTCTTGTGATCTGTATATATATCAACATGAACACGGTACAAATAATGTCTCCAAATCTTCAATGCATGAATGACTGCTGCAAGCTCCAGATCATGGGTAGGATAGTTCTTCTCATGCTTTGTCAGCTGCCTGGAAGCATAGTCAATTACTCTTCCATGCTGCATCAAACACAACCAAGACCAATTCGAGAAGCGTCACAGTAAATGACATTGCCCTCAGATCCCTCTGGATATGTAAGTACTGGAGCTGTTATCAACCTGTTCTTTAGTTCTTGGAGCTTTGCTCGCAAGAATCAGACCACTGAAATTTAGCGATTTTCTGTGTCAACTGTCCTGAAGTGCTTTGTAGCCTCCTGTTCAAAAGTATGGCGCGCAACATACTTTTAAACAAGACTCTACTAGACACAGCCTGTAGACACCCTAGGACTGAACTGCTCTGATACCACTTTTGTCACGACCCAACTTAGGGTCGCGACGGATGACCACCACTAAGTGTCGATCATCACTAATCCTGCTGATAATCTGCTAACCATGAATTGAACTGATAAATAGAATAAACATAAACCTAACTGATAAGAATTATGCAATGCAAAAAAGCTGACAAGGCTAACATAAGCTGGCATACATAACATACTGACAGAACCACACAGGGACATATCTACAGGCCTCTAAGAGTGCTGAACTGAATATACAAAGGACAGGACAAGGCCCCGCCATACCCAAGCTGGCTGACTGTACACATACCAAAAGATAAGTAACTCCGGGAGTAAGCGGAGAGACTCCAATAGTTGATAGATGGCCTACTTGGTCCAAGCATTGATCTGTCTGCACCTGCGCGACATGAAACGCAACGCCCCAGAAAAGGGCATGAGTACGATATGTACTAAGTATGTAAGGCATGAGCATATAATATAACACAACTGAATGAAACTGTAAGGCTGGAATATAAATATGTAAATATGAGCTGGAGCATAGCAATATAGCTGGGAATCTGAAGAACGTACTAAATATGATCTGAATATAAACTGAAGTCTAGCTGAATCTGAAACTGAAGACTGAGCTGAACTATACTGATAAATAACTGTAATAGGACTGAGCACTAGTAACTAGAAACTAGAACTGATAACTGTCAACTGATCCTGACGCTAAGAACTGGTGGCTGATAACTGAGAACTGATAACTAGTACTGAGCTAAAACTGAACTGTTATCTGAGCTGGTACCTGCCTGGTGTTATGGGCTATATCCCCCCAAATCAGGTAACTGAACATCTGAACTAGTACCTGTCTGGTGTTATGGGCTGTATCCCCCCAAATCAGGTAACTGAAAACCTGAATTGCCTCATGTATAATCATGCAGTGCATACTGTGGCTATATACGCGTATATAACAAACCTGGCGGGTGTTATGGGCTATGTCCCCCCCCCCCAGCCAGTAATATCTAGTCTCTCTGGTCAGAGTGTGTGAAGGACACTCGGTCAAAGGGGCTGTATCCCCCAGACGGGTAGTATCACACGCGACCGGACTGTGTATCCAATGTCCAGCCTCTGTGGGGGACTCCAAATCACACATAACATGATCACAATATAAGCATAAGCATGTATGAGGCAAAACACATGTGGCAACAATAGATATGGACTCAAAGGAATGATAAGAAAACTCTGGATAGAATTATAGACACAACCTAGAACTCAGAATTTGTCCAACTCTTTGAATTTCTATAAAAATTTCTCCAGAGATTCCCCTAAAACTGGAGGGTCCGCAAAAACAGAACCAGCGCTAAAATATACACGGGAATGGATACATGGATAAACTGATAACATAAACATGTTAAACGGATAACAAGATGAGACGACTGGATGACATAACAAATCCGCAGATAGAATGTATGGACAGCACCACTGTCCTGTCTTTCGACCTAATTTTCAGAATGTAGATCAAAGATATAGACTTCATGGTCTTCGCGAAAGTTTTAGATATATGTCTTAGGGTTCTGGGGATTCTTAAAGAATCTTAATATCAATTTTGTACAAGGATTTATGATCAATATACTAACAGCTATCCAAAGATCAAAAAAAATTTCTAGACTTTGAAACGTTTTGTCTTGCTGATTTGGACGTCTTTCACCTTGGATTTTAGTATCAAATTAAGTATATACAAGGTTACCTTGATGATATACAATTAACCAACAAGAAACACCATGTTTGGAACAAGAAAAGCTTCAAAAGCTACAAGATACATGCATTGCCAAAAGAAAGGTTTAGCCTTACATACCTTTGATGTTTCTTGCTTCTAAACCTTGTTTTTCTTGAATTCAACACCTTCTAAAGCTTAAACAAGCTATAATACAGCATTTAGGTACTTTACTTAGCCATGAAGTAATTCTAAAACTCAAGCTATAGACGAAATTGAAGGTAGCATAACGTTACCTTAATCGCGTGGAGCATTTTGACGCAATTTGTCTTCAATTTCGAGTTACGATTGGTGTCCTTCCTTCAAAATCATAAAAGTGGCGTAAAACTTAATGAGAACTGTTTCTCTCTTTAGATTTCTTGAAATGATGAGATGGAGGCGAATTTTTCGTTTTATACTTGAAACATTTCAGTTTTAGTCATCTTTTGCGCTTATGTCCCTTTTTCTGGCCTGACTTCTGGCGCTCATATCTTCTTATCCATATATAGTATGAATAAACCGCCAAAAGTGTTGGAAACTAAACTCCAAGACCTTCAATTTGGTATATGATATGTCCCCAAAAGACCTCATATAACACACGGAATTAATTGCTGAAAAAGCTTCGTTACAAGGCAATCCCTTAGTCGGTTTTTCCGTAACTTAAATCTGATTTTTCCCAAACTTTATATTCAACATATAAACATCATATATGATTATATTATGACTTTATACTCACTTAAATCATTCTTAACATGTAACTAGAATGATATACGTCACTTTAGACATACGGGGTGTAACAATAAAGGTAAAATACTAGAGAAAAAATAAACTAAGAGATAATTTGATAAAACTTGAGACCAAAGTAATTGATGGAAAACTTTTTTTGAGTTGATACAGATAGATTCCATATACTAAGAAGATTATTTTTTTCATTTAGCACATGAATAAATTTGTTAGCCCATGAATAAAGGCAGGGCAAGCTCTTGGAATAATTCATGAGACAATATTACGTACCATAGTTTTGCTCATTTATATTTCTTTCAGCTCAAAATGGAGATACAAATGTTCGACTTCCAAAACTCGTGGCACCAATAATTCTTATTCATTCTACATGTATGTACGTTGATACGCGTACATACATACATATTAATATAGAAAAAGATGTTATAGACTATGTATTGTTTGATTAGAGGATAAAAGGTCATTCTACTTTGGTTGAATAACCTTTTATTTTGGATCTTCCCACTTGCTTCTAACTTTTTACCCCACAAATATGACTACATTTTCCCAAGATATCTTTTCTCATTATAATACCAAATGTCCTTGATTTACTAATTAAGTACTAATATTTGTAATCATGATTAGAAACAACAATTTACATTTTTCCCTACCTGTTTCTAGCTTTTCATCAAGCCATTGAATACACCATAGCTTGTATATTTTATATGTTATTTCACGTAATACTTCTCTATAAACGATGATTTACATATATGTTTTCCTCTACAGTGCAATTAATTGTCGATGAATGCTCTAGAAATACTAACAATGGAGGTTAGTCATTTATAATTGAATATTATCCATAAGGGAAAAAACTAAGGAGCTAGATGTCCTATTTTCAATTACACAAAAATAAAGTAGGAATGTTCACTCCATGGCAAATATAACATTCATAACGATGAATAAAATTAAAATTTACAAAAGGACAAAGAAGAATGAATAAACATTACCTAATCACGGTATTGAATCAAAATATAATCTTTATTTTTCCAATTTCTCAAATAATCATTCTAAATCAAGAGCTTATTACTTTAGGCACAGGCACACATGAGTTGGACTCATTGAGAGCCAAAACCCAATTAAAATTTTACTCGGATATCAATGATTACTAATTGGCTGATTTTTTTTAATAGATGGATTGTTTATGTACAAACAAATAGGCGTAAATAAATGTGATGAATAGAATTATCAAACTATAGGCAGGTTTTAATTTGATTCACGACAAATGAACTTATCTCTAAGAAAATCCGAGCTACAAAAGAGATAATAAAAGTTTACCTTTCTTTTCAAGAAGGTGCAACCGATAATGGTGCTTAGAAATTGAATTTCCAATAGATAATGATCTGAAAGAAGAGAAAAAACAAAAAGTGATTCGATGCTGCATTATGCAGTTTTATGTACAAAGTGCAATAAAATAAAGAATATGAAAGGTTATACATGAATGTTAATTGTGGAAGGTGAAGTAGTAAATCACTTGAGGCTTTAAATGTGAGAAATCTAGCATTGTAACTAATATAAATATAGCAAAAAGTTACTCGGCTAGTGAGAGAAGTAATTTATGAGCACAATATTAATTAACCTTAGACTTACTCTAGCAATTTGTGAAGTCAAGCTTCAAATAGCAAGAACAAAATGAAAGATTATTAGAATTAATTATAACGTCTCTCTGAAGACGTGGATCTGTGATACATGCATTTGAGAAGCTTATACATTGCATGAGCCAAAATAGGTTGTCTAAGTATTTAATTCCACGATAGGTTTTAAAGACGGGTGCATATAGTTTTGCTATTCTATTTCTATTTTTTACTTTTTAATTTTTATAATATAGAAATTTAATTGTGTATTGACTTCTTTGTACAAAGAAATATTTACTTAAGAAAAGCTTTACTATAGGGGCAAAAAAGTCGTTTACTTTTTGCTATAGAGATTGACTATTTTAGAATAGTATGATTAAAGTAATATTCTCATAGAATTACATTATTATCATAGACTTAATGTGTAATGTTAAACTGTCTCTGTTCTATAGTTTCCGTTGACTAATTATTTTTTTAATCAATCCAAAGAAAATGATCCCTTTTCAATTTTGCGAGCAATTTTAAGTTAAAACTTCCGATCTTATACACAAATCGTATAACATATTTAATGTTACAAGTTTCAAAAAATTTATAACCTCAAAATATTATGGTTTGTTTAAGACCACAAGCTTCAAAAAATTCTATTACATAATCTTGTGCATGTCAAATGAATTCAAATAAATTAAAATGATACTCCATCTGTCCCACTTTGTTTGTCATACTTTCCTTATTAGTGCATCCCAAAAAGATTGTCATATTTCTAAATTTGACAACAATTCAATTCAAAAGTTATTTTTTGACTCTGTTATAATCACACAAATATCCATGGTTTATTTTAGACCACAGGTTTCAAAAATCTTCGTTCTTTATTAAACTTTGTGGCAAGTCAAACTACAACAAACAAATTGGGACGGAGGGAGTACAATAATTATTAAGCATCAAAGGAATAGCTGTCTGAGAAAAATGGATGTATCAAAACCTCAAAAAGGTTCGAGAATAGTTATGTATGAGCAGTATGCTATTCTTGAGCAAATCTCTAATCAAATTCATTCGTCAACCCAATTACATATTTAGCTCCTCACGATACGCATTCATGATCTCTCACAAACTTTTCTGAGGCTCTTGAAACAACAACGTGCTTCAGCTTATACACTCCGGGGAAAGTACTGTTAGAAGTAAAGGACTTTGACAGCATCATTCCATGAGGAATTAAATTGAACAACCAGTGTCTTTTGATAGTAAGCAGCATGATGGGGCTATAGCACCTTGAGCAACCACTATCAAAAGTGCAGTGGGCACTTACGTGAAGTAAACTTTGATAAATGTGCCTGGACTAACAAATTATCTTAGCGACTGAGGCAACAATATATCTTCTCTTTTTGGGAGGCAGGAGAGTGAATGGGGTTATAAAGATAAGTATCCTCCCTATCGATAAAAGTGGCCGCACTTGCACTTCTTCTGTATTCTTATCCCAATCTTCTAGTTCTGCCATGTACAATAGTGTTCAAGGTTGTTTCCAAATTATGGAATAAGTCTACGCCTTGATAAAGTGCTGTTCTGCCACTCATACCGACATCATCAAAAGAAATATGGAAAGGAAATCTTCTGAATGAACCAGAGATGCTTCTGTCAGTGGCATCACTTCAGCCTAGATTTCCTAGTTTAAAATATGATAGACCAAATGCAATGATGGATGCTCTTGATTCAAAACTACTGAACAAGTTAGTGCTACATGATAAAGATAAATTACTGTCTATATTTGCCAGCAGTGTGCACATCAAAACGTTACTTACATGCTATCATAACAAAGTGAAAGATGAATTATGGTATCCTAGAACTAGCAGCACAGAGAAAGTTGCAGGGAGAGAATATCATCACAGATAAGTATCTTTTTTTTTTTCATTAAGGTAAAATTCATTAATCACTACCAAGAAGGTATTGCAGAAGTAAATTGGTTTTTGACAGCATCATTACCAAAGGAATGAAATTGAAGATGCTGGGGGTCTTCTAAGAGTATGCAGCTTAATGGGGCTATAGCACCTTGAGCAACCGCTATCAAAGGTGTAGTGGGCACCAACATGAATTAAACTTTGATAAATGTGCCCGGATAAACAAATTTTTAAACTTCTGTGCGCACGCACGTAGGCACAGATACATACACTCTCTTGTCAAGCATAATGTGATGATGACCACGATTTGAAGATTGATGAAGAAAACTCTTGAACAATTTTTCGAAAGACGGACTAGATGCAAGACAAAGATTGGGAAGAATCTTGAAAAGGAGGATGACGGGAGCATTACCTTCTTTGTTACTGCTCAAGAACTTGTTTGAGTGGAGTAGAACTGAACTAAAAGATAAATGGAAGTTGGAACTCCAGATACCAGACCAGGTTCCTAACTTGCAATAAATCATGTTGTTTTATTGGTTATATCATAAAGATCAGAAAGAAATGTTAAGGTAATGGTATATGATAGCACAGCTGAAAAATTCTGGAGAATAGCATCAGATTCTTCAACTATACCAAAGTAATAAGAGTCTCTCTTTTTTTCAAATGGCTAAGAAGAATTAAACTCAATGTCCATTAGTTTGCAGACATATAAAACAAAAGTGAGCAGCTTATGTGGTGCTCCTCCGTTTCACAGCACTGAGTAGTAAATCAATGAATGTACAAAGTCATAAGACTTTGTTTATGCAGCAAAGTAAAAAATACGCAATGAAGTTATTAACGTAAAGAATACAGTAGCTCAAAGCATGCTAATTTCCAAAATTGACCAGGATTCAGGAGAGACTGCACATAAGTTAAACTCGGGAAATTGTCAGATTAACTAAGCCTACAAAACGGAAAGTTTCATCTATCTGTTATTCTGAGCAGCACATTTTTTTTCTAATTTCATTTAATATTTGGGTATGCGTGTGTTGACCCCATGTTCACCTCTCTCTGGTCAAACGACATAGAAACAATCACCAATTAAGCGAACGGGATTTAACAGCAGCATTATCCGCTGATGAAAGAGAGACTTGCAGATTCATCCACAGCAAGATAATATCATTTGAACTGGGTAATGCAGGTTATGGCTTTGGCAGCACCAAAGTCAATAACAATCGAAAGGAGGGGAAAATTTCAGGTACAAGCAAGAAATTATCTTGATCGAGATATGCATTTATAAATCCACATAATAGAAGTCAAACCTGTCTTCATTTTCCACTCACAAGAGAGAGCATCAAATGAAAAATAAGAATCTATTCTGTAATCTATCAGTTTCCATATCAACAAAATCTCTAATCAGCAATAAAAGGTGAATCAGTTGTAACATTTCCTAGAAGAGTGATGAAAGAGAACAACACTATCAACTAAATGATATCAACACAAGTCTATTATCTTCTACTTTTCATGTATAACTGATAGAGCTCCGGCATCTCTTTTTTGAAAGGGAGCACATACTTCTTTAAGAACTTTGATTCAGTCAAATTCACCACGGTATAAAGATTTGCCCTACGCTTTGCCAATTTCTTCTGGTCAAGAAGTTTCAAAATTTCGAGTCTAGGCCTTACCCTCTTCTCCAAGCTGCATGTAAAGAGAACGGGATGAGAAGCGAGGTAACCAGCTCCATACCCGAGCTCCTTCATGAAAAAATTCAATGCATTTCCAATCTTAGCCTCTGATAAACTCAAACATAAAGGAAGTCTCTGCACCAGTTGAAAAATTTCCAAATCAGACCACCCAAATCTCCTGAAAGTCTTCAGTTTGACTTCCAAAGGTAATTCCCCCAGCGAACCAATAGCCATAATTCCATAGACAAACATGGTGGAGTGCCGAGGAACGTGTAAATCATTTTCTACTCGGTGCACTGCATTCTCAAGCCACTCAGTGTTTTTCAGAAGAAGCAGCATTGGACTATATAGAATAAGCTTCTGAATATCCTTACCAGAAAACCCAATATTTAGAAGGAATGCTATATTGGGTGACATTAATTTAGAGGCATCATACCAAAGAACTCTAGGATTTCTCTTAATAATCTTAGTGACAGAATCATCACTACCTAACAGTTTTCGATAATAATCAAGATTGGGTCGGATAACGTTATCAAGACTTCTACGCAACAAAGCCGCACTTTTAGAGAGGAATCTAGCAAGGTCAGAACCAGATAAGCCGAGGTCTTGAAGAAACTTGATTTTGGGTTTAAGGATTTTGTCAACATTAGCAAACAGGACATTAGGCCAGGAAGAAACAAGAGTTTTGATCTGAGACTTGTTTAGACCAAGTTCTTGTTTGAAGAAATCGATAACTAATAAAGGCTTATTGATTTCAGATTTCAAGCGAGGTACCTTGGTGCTGGCAGAAATAGCCTTTTGCTTGGAGAAGCCAACTGAATTCACTAGCATTTCCACCAATAATTTGTTGCGGGGATTTGCAGCAGCAGCAGCATTTGTCGAGAAATACATAGAAAAGAGACAGCTGATGCCATTGTAACGACACTGATGAAGCCTAAACATCATAGATTTGGCACAAAACATCATAAATTGCCGCAAGAGTTTCCACTCTTACCTTTTGTTTCTTTTTTTTTTTTTTTTTTTCAACTAGGGACAGTCTTCCATTAGGTTGTCCGCTAAGCAAAGAGAGCACATCAATTTTAGGAGATTTATCATTCTATTTAATCACTTAATTCTCAAGTGATAAAAAAGAAAATCAACATTAAAATATAGGGAGGGGTGTCAAAAAGGGCTGGTTTAATTTCAGTTTGGTTCCGATATATAGAGTCGGGTCTAGAATTTTGAGTCCATGAGTACACCATCTAACCTTAACAAAAAACCGATTTTGGTTATAATATCAAGTGATGAGAAAAAAATCTTTGTACATCATCCGATAAGATAAAACTATTTTATATATATATATATATATATATATATATATATATATATATATTGTTCACTTCATTTATAATACTAGTAGTATAGTTATAATTGGTACAATTGTTGATTACTACTGTTTAAAACCTATTCCAAAGACCCAAATAAATAAGTATATTAAATTTGTAGTTCTTGCATCCGTAGTTCAATAAAGAAAGGAGAAGTATAGAATGTGTTGGCCTAAATCTGATTAGAACAATTAATTGAATTTATTTTGGGTTAACAAGCAATTGTTTGTATCAAAGTCGTGGAGATGATAAGAGAAGGTGACCAGTAATGATAAAGCAAGAATAAGTGTTTGCATTTATTTCTGAATGCCCCATATGAATTACAATGTGGCTGTTTATAATAAACAAGGATGTTAAGGTAATAAATGCACTTAATGATCATTACTCCCACATCTGATCTCTTTTTTAATGTCACCGTAACGAGCACCAGTTACTAAATCGTCATGGTAAAACATAATGCTTCCCCGAGGGCTAAATCACTTGTCTCGGGGAGATGTGTTTTCACTCGCCCGAGGTAAGTGCTTGCTGAAGGGCTTCATCCTCGGTTCTTGTCTTCGAAAAATGAGCTTTAAGAACTTCTTAATGAATCACACCCCTCGAGCGCTCTGAGCTCGAGGCACGATTAAATTTTTACCCAATACAGATAATCCCCCACTCCTCTGGTAATAGACAGAAATTTTTAGGAGTGAAATAAATTTAAGCGGGAAGTCGACGTGGTCGCACGTACACCATGGAATTTAAAATGACAGTTGTCACTTTATATTCCTATATGTCCCACGTGGCGATCGCTGATTGGGCCGTGACCCTTCGTTTTACCTTCACCATGTAAACACAATAATTACCCTTTAACACTATGTATATCTCGATTTACCCCCTCCTTCTTCACTTTTATCTTTATAAGCAACAGTAAAACTTCTTCAGTCATTTGAATTCTCCATATCTGAGTTTGAAAAATCGATTCCCAAACTTCTTATTTAAGAATGTCGACTCACTCAGTACAAAATTCTCCAAGTCCCTCCGAAGAACTAATCCTTGTCGGCAATACCATGATCGTTGGTAATGAAGTCGTGAATGTTCTAGAGCCACTCAATATTGTTCCACCCTCTGATGGTGATGTTGAGGTAACGTCACTAGCTGGTGACTCAATCCAAAGGCGGCGCAAGGCCACCGCCAATCGCGACCCCTACTGATGCCATAATTTTTTAGGAAGAAGAAGACACTGACGTGGCTAAGGATACCGTCGCGGCTGGCAAAGCTATCATGGGTAGTGATACCGAGAATGAGGCTTCAAAATCAAAGAAGAAGAAATTTGCCATTAAGGAGCTCGAGCTTCGTCGCATCATCCTCTTGAAGTTTGATATTACCAATGACTTCAAGTTGCAAGAACGAACGGATGCTGATATTGAAAACAATAGAAACATCTCGGTTCAAACTACACCGAGTTTGATTACTCAAGCTAATATGGGTTTGGTTCGAGAAGAGTGCAAGTGGGGCCCCGGTGTCTAGATTGGAATTCTTGCCCCGAAAAGCCGTAGCTGCGATGGAGTGGTAGGGCAATCCTTCGTCTACACCTACCCTTTTACGATAGGATTCTCCTTGTATGTTCACGAGGTAATTGACACCTTCACATACAACTTATATTTTGCCCAACTTGGCCCGGGGCTTTGGAGGGTCGTTTAATGCCTTGACTACTTGAGCCATGAAGCAGGGGTCCCTTGACTACTTGAGCCATGAAGCAGGGGTCCCTTTCACTTTTGAATATTTTTCTCTCTTCTACCCCACTTTGCACAAATGTGGGGGTTGTCCAACTTAACAAATGAGACAAGTACTCGTTAATCACGAAAAGCGAAGACACAGAAGACAGCGGATGATGCGATCGCTTCGTCCTCCTCCCGACCAATCTTCTGTCTCCTCGACCTGAGTTTCCCGAGGCGTGGAATCCCACAAGTAAGTTTACTTCCGCGGCTCTTGTTGATTTCTCATCGTAACTTGTCAGTCTTTAACTTTTGTTTTATACCTCTTTAGCTGAACAAATTCCAATCGTTCCCCTCCAAAGACTTGACCCCTGCCAGAAAGTCATGTATGGTCTAGGCTGCCTTGGAAACAAACAAGTGGGCGTGCAAACGGCACGGTAAGTTTTAGTTGCTCACTTTTCAGACATCATCGAGACTCTCTATTTGCTGAATCCTTTTGCTTTTCATAGGTCTCCCAAACAAGACTTAGAGTCAACAAACACCCACTTTTAGAGGGGAATTTAGCAAGGTCACAACCAGATAATTCAAGTTCCACTTGTAGAAACTTAATTTTGGGTTTAAGGGTTTTGTCAACATTAGCAAACAGGACATTAGGCCAGGAAGAAACAAGGGATTTGATGTGGGACTTGTCTAGACCAATTTGTTGGAAGAAATGGATGACTAATTTAGGCTTGTCGTAACGAGGATTTAAGCGAGTTACCTTGGCGCTAGCAGAAATAGCTTTTTCAGTGGAGAAGCCAAGTGAGTTCACTAGCATTTCCACCAACATATTATTGTGGGGTATTGCAGCATTTGTGGAGTAATACATGGAAAAGAGACACCCCGTGATGCCATTGTTACGAACCCAAAACACATAAACCTACTGATTAATGTATCTGGATACTTGCTGGATTGGAAAGGGCAGTCAAATTATTAGGGGTTTTTTACACTGTGTGCCTATTTATTTGATTTTATTTACCTGGTGTACCCATTTTAAATTACCGTGCTACCCTATTCCCCAATTCACGAAATAATCAACTCATTTCTAAATTTTAATCTCTCTCCAACCTCTCTCCTCCTCAGCCCCAGCTTCCCCAAGTCTCTTTATTTGTCACTCTTAATTCTTCAATTACCACAAAATGCTCATTAATCTTCAGATCTATAATATTTATCTACTCTTTTGGTGATCGGGCTGCGGATAATTTAGCTATGATGATGAGATAACCTTTTTAGTTGTGATTTAAAATGACGGAGCTGCGATGGTTTTTGAAATGGAGAGGTGGCGGTTTGTTGGTTTAGAAAACTAGTAGCAGCCTGTGTGATTTTTATACGGTATAGCTATTGTATTAAGCTGGTGAAATACCAATGGAAGATAAGGTTAAATGCGGTGGAAGAACTGTCAGTTTTGGTAGTTATGTAAGATGTATTTCATTTTGTATTATTGTTCATTCTGATGTTTCATTTGTTCGTCAAATTAAGGCCACATATTGGTGTTGAGATTTAAAAGTTGGCCATTTAGGTCACTGATTACAACATTTTATATTCCATGTTCCATATCATATGTTGTGGTTTGTTACAATTCAATCCAGCTCATGAACATTGTCATGCACTTCAGCAGACACACCTTTGTTAAACTGTATACTAATTTGGTATATTATGTATTTCATTGTTATAATGCTATTTATAATGAAAAAGTATTAATTTATCATTTTTTAAACTGTATACTTTTTTGGTATATCGTGTACTCTTTAGTATATTTTTTATGTTTCGATCGAAATACGTGAATTGTAATCGAACGAATGAATGTTTTGATTTTTATTATTTTTACTATTGTATACCTTATACTCTTGAGGTAATATACCTTGTGTAAAGATCGAAAAGTGTGAATTGCTATCAAAATGATGTTTTGGTTTTTGTTATCTTAAGTGCAATATACCTTTTGGTATATCGAGTACACTTTTAGTATACCATATACTCTTTTGATATACACGTTGTAGTTTTGAATCGAAGTGGAAACTCTATCAAACAACTTGTTGTTTCAGTTTTTGTTTAAATAAAAAAAATACTTTTTTGGTATACCATATACTCTTTTGATATATATTTTTTTTTTGTATTTGAATCAAAGTATGAATTGCTATCAAACAAATAAATATTTTGAATTTTGTTGTTTTAAATTCAGTATACCTTTTTTGTATAGTTTTTGGAATACCTTGTGTTTGGATCGAAGTATATGAGCTCCTATCGAGCAATATTTTGGTTTTTGTTGTTTAAAAGCAATATACCTTTTTGGTATATCGTATATTTTTTTAATATACAAGTTTTAGTGTTTGGATTGAAGTAGAGCTCTGTAGAACAAATTGGTGTTCCAACTTTTATTGCTTTAACTACAGTATACCTTTTTTGTTAAACCATATACTCTTTTGGCATACCTTGTGTTACGATTGAAGAAGGTGAGTTGCTATCGAACTAATATTTATTTTTTGTTGTTTCAAATGCAGCATACATTTTTGGTATACAATATACTCTTTTGATATACAAGTTTTAGTGTTTGGATCGAAGTGAAAACTCTATGGAACAAATTGAAGTTTCAATTTTTGGTTTTTTAAATACAGTATACCTTTTTGGTATACAATATACTCTTTTGGTGTACAAGTTTTAGTGTATGGATCGAAGTGAAAACTCTATGGAACAAATTGAAGTTTCAATTTTTGGTTTTTTAAATACAGTATACCTTTTTGGTATACCATATACTCCTTTGGTATAGTTTAAGATAAAAAAGTGTGAGCCGCTATTGAACAGATTTTTTTTTTTGTTATTTAAATGCAGTATACTTTTTTGGTATATTGTATACTCTGTTGGTATACAAGTTTTAGTGTTTGAAACGAGTGAGAGCTCTATAGAACAAATTGATGTTTCAGTTTTTATTTTTTCAAATATAGTATACCTTTTTGGAATACCGTATCTTCTTTTAGTACACTTTGCGTTTGGATCGAAGCTTGAGCTGCTATTGAACAAATAAATATTTCGAATTTTATTGTTTTGAGTTCATTATACTTTTTTGGTGTATAGTTTTACTGTTTGGATTGAAGACTGTGAGCCGCTATAGAACAGATGAATGACTCAATTTATTATATATTTTTATATATAATATGCCAAAAATATAAAGAGAGAAAAAAAATATAACATGTCAATTCTTTTATCCTAAATATAGAGAAAGAAAGAAGGAAAAAATATTAAGTAAGCATATCATAAATATTTTTTTTTACTGATATAAAGAAAAAATAGTAAAATAAAAAAATTACTAATAGGTCATTATGTTATAAAAAATAAAAATAAAAAGAGTAAGAAACAACAAACGCACATCATATCGGTTATTTTTTTTAATCACTATGTATTAAGAAAAGAATTAAAAAAACAGAGAATGTATACTACATCTAGAAAAATGCAAGAGAAAAAAGTATGCTATGTTAGTATTTTTAGTCACAGATACATGGAATTAGAGGAAAATAAATGGAATTAGAAAAAGAAAAAGAAAAAGAAAAGAAAATGAGGAAACACATGAACAAACACGAGAAATAAGGAATATGAGGAAAACAGACAAAGAACTAAAAAAAGAAGACGAAGCCTTAAAAAGGGCACCTGCAAAAAGTGGGTTTCATTTAGGCCTCATTTGTTTGCACTTAATGGGAGTCTGAATCTGAATAATTCAGATAACCACCCATTAAGTGCATTTGTTTTTTATTCTTGAAAAGTTCTTAATAGATCTTATTAACTCTTAATAAATAAGATCTTTAACTATGTCTTTATACCATACAGACTCTTAAAAGTGGTATAGCTTCTTTTTTATTTGTAATAGGCTTCTCACGCCTCTCTTTCTCTCTCCAACTACCAAAGCCAAAAGTACTAATATACCTCAAAACTTTTACTGAAAATTTTAGAATTGGAATTTACAAACGTGAATCCTTTTCCTAATTATATTTTTCATCTTCAAATTTGGAGTTTAACAAGATCCATTTCAAAATATTATTTGAGAAGAATAGAAGCAAAAAATAGAAGTGGACGTAATTCAGATTCAGATGTTGAAAACAAACGGTCTTAATTAGTTAGTATTCAGTTCTAGATATCATATCTTAATATTCAGATGTGTATTCAGGTTCAGACATCTTAATCTTAATAAAAACAAATGGCCCCAGTGTGCTTGAGGAGGAGATTTTTTTAGGTAAAGGGTATATAGGGTAAATAGGTTTTGGGTATTAAATGTAAATACAATTGTTATGGGTAGATAAGGGTAATTATTTTAGATTGAGTAGATATTTTTGTAAATGCCCCAGTTATTAGTCTCATGTTGGGGGCGGGGGTTGTTTGGGGGAGGGGCGCATATGTGTCAAACTCCTATGCCATCGATATAGAATTATTCAATATCAAGTACGAAATAGGTAATTAATCTACCATAACTAAATATTCTAAAAAATATAATAAGAGTGCGATAAAACTGCAAGTAAAAGAGTGACCCTATCATGTATTTATCATTCAATGCATTAAATTAAAGTAATCTTCTCATTGAAAAACAATATTATCACTGATGTAATGTTGAACTACCTCCGTTCTATAGTTTATATAACTTATTTCTTTTTTAACCGGTCCAAAGAAAATAATCTCTTCTCATTTTTCCAACCAATTTTAACTTAAACTTTTGATCTTGCACACAAATCGCATAATATGTTTAAGATTACAAGTTCCAAAAAAAAAAAAAATATAGCCTCACCAATATTATGATTTGTTTAGGACCACTTTGTTACTTAATCTTGTGCATGTCAAATAGGTTCACATAAATTAAGATGATGCAATAATTATGAAGAATCAAAGTAAAAGTTGCCTGAGAAAAATGGATGCATCGAAATCTCTCAAGGACTCGAGCACTAGCCAACGAGAATAGTTACATGTATGAGCAGTGTACTATTCTTGAGCAAATCTCTAATCAAATTCATTCGTCAACACAATTATATATTTAGCTCCTCAAGGTACGAATTCATCGTTTCTCACAAACCTTTGTGAGGCTCTTGAAACAACAACGTGCTTCAGCTTATACATTGCGGGGTTCCCTTGATTTGCTTCTACATCGCATTTAACAAGAGGAGCTTATTTACACCCAAAGGGAACCCCGCAGTGCAATTACCAAAATTCTTTAATCACTACCAAGAAAGTACTGTAGAAGTAAAAAACTTTGACAGCATCACCCCCCATAAGGAATTAAATTATAGACGCCCGGTGGCTTTTGAGCATAATGGGGCTATAGCACCTCGAGCAACCACTATCAAAAGTGCAGTGGGCACTGACGTGAAGTAAACTTTGATAAATATGCCTGGACAAAAGAAATTACTCAACTTCCACACACACACACATTCTCTTGCCATGCTTAATATGATGATGACCATGATCTGAAGATTGATGAAATTCTTGATCAATTTTTCAAGAGACATACTATACGCAAGACAAAGATAGGGAAGCATCTTGAAAAGTAGAATGATGGGATCGTTACCTTCTTCATTACTGCTCAAGAACTTGTTTTAGAGGAGTAGAACTGAACTAAAAGATAAATGGAATCTGAAACCCCAGGTATCAGATCAGGCTCCTCACTTGCAGTGCTCCTCCAACAATCCATACCAGACAAGAAGGTACGAAAAGCTTGAGAGGGGAAGGGGGAGATACCAAATGTATATCAGCATTACAGGATGACAATAACATCATTTTAGCGACTGAGGCGACAATATATCTTCTCTTTTTCTGGGAGGCAGGGGAGGGAATGGGGTTATAAAGATAACAATATTCTCCTTATCAGAAAGTGGTTGCACTTCACTTCTGAATTCTTATCCCAATATTCTAGTTCTGTCATGTACAGTAGTGAACTTCAAAGCTGTTTCCAAATTATGGAGGAAGTCGACACCTTGACAAAGTCATCACCTCGAAAGTGCTGTTCTGCCACTCGTACCGCCATCATCAAAAGAAATATAGAGAGGACATCTTCTTAATGAACCAAAGATGCTTCCATCAGTGGCCTCACCTCACCTTCAAGTCTAGATTTCCAAGTTTAAAATATGATAGATCAAACCCAATGATGGATGATCTTGATTCGAAAATACTGAACAAGTTAGTACTACATGATAAATATAAAGTACTGTCTAAATCTGTGACTTGCGAGCAGCGTGCAGATCAACAATACTTACGTACTATCACAACAAAGTGAAAATGAATTATGGTATCCTCGAACTAGCAGCACAGAGAAAAAGTGCAGGGAGAGAATATCATCACATATATTTATCTTTTTATCATAAAGATAAAATTCATTATCACTACCAAGAAGGTATTGCAAAAGTACAAAAGCTTTTGACAGCATCATTCACAAGGAAGGAAATTGAAGATGCTGGGGGGCTTCTAAGAGTATGCAGCTTAATGGGACTATAGCACCTTCAGCAACCGTTATCAAATGTGTAGTGGGCACCAACGTGAAGTAAACTTTGATAAATGTGCCCGGATAAACAAATTATTTAACTTCCACGAGCGCGGGCGCAGGCACACATACATACACTCTCTTGTCAAGATTAATATGATGATGACCATGATTGACGTTTCTCTTAATCTTTACCACACCTTCTAGTTTCTGCAATGCAGCAGAATGGTAATTCTCAAGGTTGTTTTCCAAATTAGACTATTTAAGGAGCCTATACATTGAAAAGACCATCACCTGGAAACATCAGTTCAACAGAGAACCATTGCAAGGAAATCCTTGAAATAACCAGAGAAGCCTTGGTCACTAGCATCACCTCAAGATTCCAAGAATATGATAGACCACATGGGAAGAATGTACAAGGCAAAGTACAACAAGCTAGTTTAGTTTGATGCTGAATAGCAACGACAAAATAAGAATGAATGCTAAGAGCAATACTATTATAGACGTACACGTAACAAATAGGAAACACAATGTCAGCTACAATGAGCCATATATCAAAATTCACCTGTAGGATTTGCCACTTAGTTAATTTGCAACTGGAAGAACCATCTCTTGCTTTCAAATTGGTCAAAACACCTAATTGATGAGATATGAACTAAAAGTAGCTTTCCTGACAGGAACTTAAACAAAAACTAGGAAGGAAGAACATCATCAAAAGTGGTAAAACTCCAAACCTAAAATTGTTCCATTAGCCTCTACATTTGATATATAAAACAGAACCTCAAACATCTCATCCTTGAAAGGAAGCAACAATAGGTTTATTGGGATCAATATAGGGACACTGTAACAAGCAAGTTCAGCAGAAGTACGCCATTAAATTGACATGAGTACTTGATGGAGCCTCTGAAAAGGCAGCTGATATCTGATGGAACACTGGGACAGAAATATCTTCATTCTCCACTTAGGGGAAAAAAACTATCAGATGAAAAATAAACATCTATACTATCATCAGTTTTCATTGATCAACCAAAGATATAATCAGCAACGAAAGGTGAATCAGCCTTAACATCTCCAAGAGGTTACTGGATAAAAGACAATAATATTATCACTAAACGATTACAACACAGTCCATTATCTTCTACTTATCATTTTGATAAGATTACCTTCTACTTTTCATGTAAAACTCATAGACCTCCGGCATCTCATCCTTGAAAGGGAGAACATAATTCTTTAAGAACTTTGATTCAGGCATCTCCACAACAGAGTAAAGATTTTGGCTACCCTTTGTCAGCCTCTTCCGGTCGAGAAGCTTCAAAATTTCATACCTAGGCATTACCCTCTTCTCCAAGCTGCACGTAAAGAGCATGGGGCGGGAAGCCAGGTAACTGGCTCCATAGTCGAGCTCCTTCATGAAAAAATTCAAAGCATTTCCAAGCTTAGCTTCTGATAGAGACAAACATAAAGGAAGTTTCTGCACCAGTTGACAAAATTCCATATCAGACCACCCGAATCTCCTGAAAGTTTCTAGTTTCATTTCCAAACGTGATTTCCCGAGTGATTGAATAGCTAAAAGTCCATAAATACGCATGGTGGAGTGGCGAGGAATGCGCAAATCGTTATCTACTCGATGCACAGCCTTCTCAAGCCACTCAGTGTTTTTCCCAAGAAGAAGCATTGGGCTATGTAGAATGAGTTTGTGAATATCCTTAGCTGGAAACCCATTAGTTTGAAGGAAAGCTATATTGGGTGACATTACTTTAAGGACACTGTAATTAAGGATATGAGGGTTTTTCTTAATAAGCTTAGTTACAGAATCATTACAACCAAACAGTTCACGAAAATAATGAAGAATGGGTCTGATAGTGTTATCAAGACTTCTATGCAAGAAATAGCCACGACTCTTTGAGAGGAGTTTAGTTAGGTCAGAAGCAGATAAGCCAAGTTCCTCTTGGAGAAACTTAATTTTGGGTTTAAGGATTTTATCAACATTTGCATACAGCAATACAGGGCTGTAAGAAACAAGGGTTTTGATTTGGGTCTTGTCTAGACCGATTTGTTGGAAGAAATGGATGACTAATTTAGGCTTGTCGTATTCAGGTTTGGAGCGAGTTACCTTAGCGCTAGTAGAAATAGCCTTTTCTTTGGAGAAGCCAAGTGAGTTCACTAGCATTTCCACCAACACATTGTTATGAGGAATTAAGTTTGTGGAGTAGTACATGGAAAAGAGACACCCCATGATGCCATTGTTACGACACTGATGAAGACTAAACATCATAACTTGGTGATGGATTTGTAGATGCTGAAATTTGAGCTTTCCTCCCAAATGTTTCAAAACATATGCAGAACAACGCCAAGTTGCCACGAGCACTGCCCCTCTGACCTTCTTTTCCTTTTATTTATGGATTTATTCCTAGGGAAAGCACATTCATATATGGTGTGTTTGGTACGTGGAAAAATTTTATCCAAAAAATAAAATATTTTTAATTTTCTCATGTTTGGTTGACTTAGAGCCTGTTTGGGTGAGTTTATTTAAACAAGAGAAATTACCTAAAATGCACCCTGAACTTGTCCCGATTAACCATTTTCCCCCTTAAACCTTACGGGCGACCTAGTTCCTCCCTATGCTTGTCCGAAGTGAATTTATCATCCTCATAACACACATATAACCAGTCACACTATGGGAGGTGTTTTACACTCGCTCCATGTCACTGCCATGTCATTGCCACATCAGATTTCTAAATTTTCTTTTCCATGTCAGCAAAGTTCTTCTTTTTCACTACCATGTTTACCAACCACCAAAACCACCACATCATCACCGCCACGCCACCGCCATATACACATCTTCCACCATCCAAAATTAAAACAACCACCATTGATTTCATTACTCCTACCAGCAAAACATAAACAACCGCCATAAATTTATCATTCGCTATCAAAATCAAACCCACCAATAAAAACCACAAACACCACCACCACCACATTTTTCAACACCTACCAGCAACCCCGCCCCCACCCCCCACCTCCCCAAAAAAAAAAAATTACACCATCAGTACTAACACTATCAAAAATCATAACCTCCCAATTTCAATATTTATTGTCAAAACCCACCACCAAAACTCACCATCAAAAATGGAGTTTGAAAGGTTTTCTCTTTCGTCCACCAATAGTTATTCTGTACAGATCAAGTTTCATAAATAAATTTGATGTTTTGTAATAGTGTTATGAGGTAGAAGTTAATGGGGAAGGTGAAAAGAATTAGTAGTAGTAAAGACACCCTGGAGCTGGTCGAACAAGTCATCAATCCTGGGCAGAGGGTATTTATTCTTGATTGTGACTTTATTCAGCTGTCTATAACCTATGCACATACGTAGAGAGCCGTCTTTCCGAATGAACCAAACAATTTGTCCCTCTTATGTAACCCTCTATCCCTGTCGGCTTTCTGTTTCTACTTCCTCTCCTCAAGTGATAAAGCAAACGCCTGAATGTGTGATATAATACCTGACTGCATAGCAACGATCATGCACTCATTCACCAGTTGTGGACCTAGTCACACTACATACCTGTGAATTCTATCCTCCATATTGGCTACCACAGTAGGGTCAAACCTTACTAAGAAATTAAAGCGATAATTATATTCTTCTACACTCAAACTTCCATGTCTCAAGGTCAGGAACTGATCAGCACGTGCTCTCTGTGTCTCTATGAGCATATACTGATGAAGGAAGGCATTTGAGAATTCCTTCCAAGTCGCCGGAGTAGTATCTGACCCTCTACATAGCTCCCATGTCTGATACCACTCTGCTGCTAGGTCATGCAATCTGAATGCAGCTAACTCTACTGACTCTGTGTCTGACACGTGCATGACCCTCAATACCCTGGCTATCCTCACAAGGAAATCCTGAGGGTCCTCTTCTGTACGGCATCCAGTAAAGACTGGAGGCTCTAGTCGGATAAAATCCCTGATCCTGGATCCAGTATCTCCCTGGGAATATGCACTATGCTGTCTAGTCTGAGCAACTACAACACTGGTCAATAATCTGATGGTATCTCTCACTTTCTGTCCCTGACTATCAGGCTGAGGAGCTGGAGGTATGGAAGCTGCAGTACCTCTAATATCGCCCTGAACTGAAGGGATCTGTGAGGCCTCAGATGGAGCCTCAGGTCTAAACTCCTCATTCTCATCCACCTCAGGTGGCACTCTACTAGTACCCTGGCCGGCAATAGCCTTGCCTTTCTGGGCAGCTGTTAGTTTCTTCGGTGGCATTGCTTTGCTGAAAACACTATTGTTAGAGGGCTGAATTCTATAATCATGGCTCTATCGCACGATCTAGAGAAGAAAGAAAGACAACTGTCCTGAAGTGCTTTGTAGCCTCCTGTTCAAAAGTATGGCGCGCAACATACTCTTAAACAAGACTCTACTAGACACAGCCTGTAGACACCCTAGGACTGAACTGCTCTGATACCACTTTTGTCACGACCCAACTTAGGGTCGCGACGGATGACCACCACTAAGTGTCGATCATCACTAATCCTGCTGATAATCTGCTAACCTTGAATATAACTGATAAATAGAATAAACATAAACCTAACTGATAAGAATTATGCAATGCAAAAAAGCTGACAAGGCTAACATAAGCTGACATACATAACATACTGACAGAACCACACAGGGACATATCTACAGGCCTCTAAGAGTGCTGAACTGAATATACAAAGGACAGGACAAGGCCCCGCCATACCCAAGCTGGCTGACTGTACACATACCAAAAGATAAGTAACTCCGGGAGTAAGCGGAGTGACTCCAATAGCTGATAGATGGCCTACTTGGTCCAAGCATTGATCTGTCTGCACCTGCGCGACATGAAACGCAACGCCTCAGAAAAGGGCGTGAGTACGATATGTACTAAGTATGTAAGGCATGAGCATATAATATAACACAACTGAATGAAACTGTAAGGCTGGAATATAAATATGTAAATATGAGCTGGAGCATAGCAATATAGCTGGGAATCTGAAGAACGTACTAAATATGATCTGAATATAAACTGAAGTCTAGCTGAATCTGAAACTGAAGACTGAGCTGAACTATACTGATAAATAACTGTAATATGACTGAGCACTAGTAACTAGAAACTAGAACTGATAACTGTCAACTGATCCTGACGCTAAGAACTGGTGGCTGATAACTGAGAACTGATAACTGGTACTAAGCTAAAACTGAACTGTTATTTGAACTGGTACCTGTCTGGTGTTATGGGCTATATCCCCCAAAATCAGGTAACTGAACATCTGAACTAGTACCTATCTGGTGTTATGGGCTGTATCCCCCCAAATCAGGTAACTGAAAACCTGAACTAGCCTCATGTATAATTATGCAGTGCATACTATGGCTATATACGCGTATATAACAAACCTGGCGGGTGTTATGGGCTATGTCCCCCCCCCCCCCCCCCAGCCAGTAATATCTAGTCTCTCTGGTCAGAGTGTGTGAAGGACACTCGGTCACACTAGGTGTTTCAACTCCCGCCTGAACCAGAGGGGCTGTATCCCCCAGATGGGTAGTATCACACGCGACCGGACTGTGTATCCAATGTCCATCCTCTGTGGGGGACTCCAAATCACACATAACATGATCACAATATAAGCATAAGCATGTATGAGGCATAACACATGTGGCAACAATAGATATGGACTCAAAGGAATGATAAGAAAACTCTGGATAGAATTATAGACACAACCTAGAACTCATAATTTGTCCAACTCTTTGAATTTCTATAAAAATTTCTCCAGAGATTCCCCTAAAACTGGAGGGTCCGCAAAAACAGAACCAGCGCTAAAATATACACGGGAATGGATACATGGATAAACTGATAATATAAACATGTTAAACGGATAACAAGATGAGACGACTGGATGACATAACAAATCCGCAGATAGAATGTATGGACAGCACCACTGTCCTGTCTTTCGACCTAATTTTCAGAATGTAGATCAAAGATATAGACTTCATGGTCTTCGCGAAAGTTTTAGATATATGTCTTAGGGTTCTGGGGATTCTTAAAGAATCTTAATATCAATTTTGTACAAGGATTTATGATCAATATACTAACAGCTATCCAAAGATCAAAAAAAATTTCTAGACTTTGAAACGTTTTGTCTTGCTGATTTGGACGTCTTTCACCTTGGATTTTAGTATCAAATTAAGTATATACAAGGTTACCTTGATGATATACAATTAACCAACAAGAAACACCATGTTTGGAACAAGAAAAGCTTTAAAAGCTACAAGATACATGCCTTGCCAAAAGAAAGGTTTAGCCTTACATACCTTTGATGTTTCTTGCTTCTAAACCTTGTTTTTATTGAATTCAACACCTTCTAAAGCTTAAACAAGCTATAATACAGCATTTAGGTACTTTACTTAGCCATGAAGTAATTCTAAAACTCAAGCTATAGACGAAATTGAAGGTAGCATAACGTTACCTTAATCGCGTGGAGCATTTTGACGCAATTTGTCTTCAATTTCGAGTTACGATTGGTGTCCTTCCTTCAAATCATAAAAGTGGCTTAAAACTTAATGCGAGAACTGTTTCTCTCTTTAGATTTCTGGAAATGATGAGATGGAGGCGAATTTTTCGTTTTATACTTGAAACATTTCAGTTTTAGTCATCTTTTGCGCTTATGTCCCTTTTTCTGGCCTGACTTCTGCCGCTCATATCTTCTTATCCATATATAGTATGAATAAACCGTCAAAAGTGTTGGAAACTAAACTCCAAGACCTTCAATTTGGTATATGATATGTCCCCAAAAGACCTCATATAACACACGGAATTAATTGCTGAAAAAGCTTCGTTACAAGGCAATCCCTTAGTCGGTTTTTCCGTAACTTAAATCTGATTTTTCCCAAACTTTATATTCAACATATAAACATCATATATGATTATATTATGACTTTAAACTCACTTAAATCATTCTTAACATTTAACTAGAATGATATACGTCACTTTAGACATACGGGGTGTAACAATAAAGGTAAAATACCAGAGAAAAAATAAACTAAGAGATAATTTGATAAAACTTGAGACCAAAGTAATTGATGGAAAACTTTTTTTGAGTTGATACAGATAGATTCCATATACTAAGAAGATTATTTTTTTCATTTAGCACATGAATAAATTTGTTAGCCCATGAATAAAGGCAGGGCAAGCTCTTGGAATAATTCATGAGACAATATTACGTACCATAGTTTTGCTCATTTATATTTCTTTCAGCTCAAAATGGAGATACAAATGTTCGACTTCCAAAACTCGTGGCACCAATAATTCTTATTCATTCTACATGTATGTACGTTGATACGCGTACATACATACATATTAATATAGAAAAAGATGTTATAGACTATGTATTGTTTGATTAGAGGATAAAAGGTCATTCTACTTTGGTTGAATAACCTTTTATTTTGGATCTTCCCACTTGCTTCTAACTTTTTACCCCACAAATATGACTACATTTTCCCAAGATATCTTTTCTCATTATAATACCAAATGTCCTTGATTTACTAATTAAGTACTAATATTTGTAATCATGATTAGAAACAACAATTTACATTTTTCCCTACCTGTTTCTAGCTTTTCATCAAGCCATTGAATACACCATAGCTTGTATATTTTATATGTTATTTCACGTAATACTTCTCTATAAACGATGATTTACATATATGTTTTCCTCTACAGTGCAATTAATTGTCGATGAATGCTCTAGAAATACTAACAATGGAGGTTAGTCATTTATAATTGAATATTATCCATAAGGGAAAAAACTAAGGAGCTAGATGTCCTATTTTCAATTACACAAAAATAAAGTAGGAATGTTCACTCCATGGCAAATATAACATTCATAACGATGAATAAAATTAAAATTTACAAAAGGACAAAGAAGAATGAATAAACATTACCTAATCACGGTATTGAATCAAAATATAATCTTTATTTTTCCAATTTCTCAAATAATCATTCTAAATCAAGAGCTTATTACTTTAGGCACAGGCACACATGAGTTGGACTCATTGAGAGCCAAAACCCAATTAAAATTTTACTCGGATATCAATGATTACTAATTGGCTGATTTTTTTTAATAGATGGATTGTTTATGTACAAACAAATAGGCGTAAATAAATGTGATGAATAGAATTATCAAACTATAGGCAGGTTTTAATTTGATTCACGACAAATGAACTTATCTCTAAGAAAATCCGAGCTACAAAAGAGATAATAAAAGTTTACCTTTCTTTTCAAGAAGGTGCAACCGATAATGGTGCTTAGAAATTGAATTTCCAATAGATAATGATCTGAAAGAAGAGAAAAAACAAAAAGTGATTCGATGCTGCATTATGCAGTTTTATGTACAAAGTGCAATAAAATAAAGAATATGAAAGGTTATACATGAATGTTAATTGTGGAAGGTGAAGTAGTAAATCACTTGAGGCTTTAAATGTGAGAAATCTAGCATTGTAACTAATATAAATATAGCAAAAAGTTACTCGGCTAGTGAGAGAAGTAATTTATGAGCACAATATTAATTAACCTTAGACTTACTCTAGCAATTTGTGAAGTCAAGCTTCAAATAGCAAGAACAAAATGAAAGATTATTAGAATTAATTATAACGTCTCTCTGAAGACGTGGATCTGTGATACATGCATTTGAGAAGCTTATACATTGCATGAGCCAAAATAGGTTGTCTAAGTATTTAATTCCACGATAGGTTTTAAAGACGAGTGCATATAGTTTTGCTATTCTATTTCTATTTTTTACTTTTTAATTTTTATAATATAGAAATTTAATTGTGTATTGACTTCTTTGTACAAAGAAATATTTACTTAAGAAAAGCTTTACTATAGGGGCAAAAAAGTCGTTTACTTTTTGCTATAGAGATTGACTATTTTAGAATAGTATGATTAAAGTAATATTCTCATAGAATTACATTATTATCATAGACTTAATGTGTAATGTTAAACTGTCTCTGTTCTATAGTTTCCGTTGACTAATTATTTTTTTAATCAATCCAAAGAAAATGATCCCTTTTCAATTTTGCGAGCAATTTTAAGTTAAAACTTCCGATCTTATACACAAATCGTATAACATATTTAATGTTACAAGTTTCAAAAAATTTATAACCTCAAAATATTATGGTTTGTTTAACACCACAAGCTTCAAAAAATTCTATTACATAATCTTGTGCATGTCAAATGAATTCAAATAAATTAAAATGATACTCCATCTGTCCCACTTTGTTTGTCATACTTTCCTTATTAGTGCATCCCAAAAAGATTGTCATATTTCTAAATTTGACAACAATTCAATTCAAAAGTTATTTTTTGACTCTGTTATAATCACACAAATATCCATGGTTTATTTTAGACCACAGGTTTCAAAAATCTTCGTTCTTTATTAAACTTTGTGGCAAGTCAAACTACAACAAACAAATTGGGACGGAGGGAGTACAATAATTATTAAGCATCAAAGGAATAGCTGTCTGAGAAAAATGGATGTATCAAAACCTCAAAAAGGTTCGAGAATAGTTATGTATGAGCAGTATGCTATTCTTGAGCAAATCTCTAATCAAATTCATTCGTCAACCCAATTACATATTTAGCTCCTCACGATACGCATTCATGATCTCTCACAAACTTTTCTGAGGCTCTTGAAACAACAACGTGCTTCAGCTTATACACTCCGGGGAAAGTACTGTTAGAAGTAAAGGACTTTGACAGCATCATTCCATGAGGAATTAAATTGAACAACCAGTGTCTTTTGATAGTAAGCAGCATGATGGGGCTATAGCACCTTGAGCAACCACTATCAAAAGTGCAGTGGGCACTTACGTGAAGTAAACTTTGATAAATGTGCCTGGACTAACAAATTATCTTAGCGACTGAGGCAACAATATATCTTCTCTTTTTGGGAGGCAGGAGAGTGAATGGGGTTATAAAGATAAGTATCCTCCCTATCGATAAAAGTGGCCGCACTTGCACTTCTTCTGTATTCTTATCCCAATCTTCTAGTTCTGCCATGTACAATAGTGTTCAAGGTTGTTTCCAAATTATGGAATAAGTCTACGCCTTGATAAAGTGCTGTTCTGCCACTCATACCGACATCATCAAAAGAAATATGGAAAGGAAATCTTCTGAATGAACCAGAGATGCTTCTGTCAGTGGCATCACTTCAGCCTAGATTTCCTAGTTTAAAATATGATAGACCAAATGCAATGATGGATGCTCTTGATTCAAAACTACTGAACAAGTTAGTGCTACATGATAAAGATAAATTACTGTCTATATTTGCCAGCAGTGTGCACATCAAAACGTTACTTACATGCTATCATAACAAAGTGAAAGATGAATTATGGTATCCTAGAACTAGCAGCACAGAGAAAGTTGCAGGGAGAGAATATCATCACAGATAAGTATCTTTTTTTTTTTCATTAAGGTAAAATTCATTAATCACTACCAAGAAGGTATTGCAGAAGTAAATTGGTTTTTGACAGCATCATTACCAAAGGAATGAAATTGAAGATGCTGGGGGTCTTCTAAGAGTATGCAGCTTAATGGGGCTATAGCACCTTGAGCAACCGCTATCAAAGGTGTAGTGGGCACCAACATGAATTAAACTTTGATAAATGTGCCCGGATAAACAAATTTTTAAACTTCTGTGCGCACGCACGTAGGCACAGATACATACACTCTCTTGTCAAGCATAATGTGATGATGACCACGATTTGAAGATTGATGAAGAAAACTCTTGAACAATTTTTCGAAAGACGGACTAGATGCAAGACAAAGATTGGGAAGAATCTTGAAAAGGAGGATGACGGGAGCATTACCTTCTTTGTTACTGCTCAAGAACTTGTTTGAGTGGAGTAGAACTGAACTAAAAGATAAATGGAAGTTGGAACTCCAGATACCAGACCAGGTTCCTAACTTGCAATAAATCATGTTGTTTTATTGGTTATATCATAAAGATCAGAAAGAAATGTTAAGGTAATGGTATATGATAGCACAGCTGAAAAATTCTGGAGAATAGCATCAGATTCTTCAACTATACCAAAGTAATAAGAGTCTCTCTTTTTTTCAAATGGCTAAGAAGAATTAAACTCAATGTCCATTAGTTTGCAGACATATAAAACAAAAGTGAGCAGCTTATGTGGTGCTCCTCCGTTTCACAGCACTGAGTAGTAAATCAATGAATGTACAAAGTCATAAGACTTTGTTTATGCAGCAAAGTAAAAAATACGCAATGAAGTTATTAACGTAAAGAATACAGTAGCTCAAAGCATGCTAATTTCCAAAATTGACCAGGATTCAGGAGAGACTGCACATAAGTTAAACTCGGGAAATTGTCAGATTAACTAAGCCTACAAAACGGAAAGTTTCATCTATCTGTTATTCTGAGCAGCACATTTTTTTTCTAATTTCATTTAATATTTGGGTATGCGTGTGTTGACCCCATGTTCACCTCTCTCTGGTCAAACGACATAGAAACAATCACCAATTAAGCGAACGGGATTTAACAGCAGCATTATCCGCTGATGAAAGAGAGACTTGCAGATTCATCCACAGCAAGATAATATCATTTGAACTGGGTAATGCAGGTTATGGCTTTGGCAGCACCAAAGTCAATAACAATCGAAAGGAGGGGAAAATTTCAGGTACAAGCAAGAAATTATCTTGATCGAGATATGCATTTATAAATCCACATAATAGAAGTCAAACCTGTCTTCATTTTCCACTCACAAGAGAGAGCATCAAATGAAAAATAAGAATCTATTCTGTAATCTATCAGTTTCCATATCAACAAAATCTCTAATCAGCAATAAAAGGTGAATCAGTTGTAACATTTCCTAGAAGAGTGATGAAAGAGAACAACACTATCAACTAAATGATATCAACACAAGTCTATTATCTTCTACTTTTCATGTATAACTGATAGAGCTCCGGCATCTCTTTTTTGAAAGGGAGCACATACTTCTTTAAGAACTTTGATTCAGTCAAATTCACCACGGTATAAAGATTTGCCCTACGCTTTGCCAATTTCTTCTGGTCAAGAAGTTTCAAAATTTCGAGTCTAGGCCTTACCCTCTTCTCCAAGCTGCATGTAAAGAGAACGGGATGAGAAGCGAGGTAACCAGCTCCATACCCGAGCTCCTTCATGAAAAAATTCAATGCATTTCCAATCTTAGCCTCTGATAAACTCAAACATAAAGGAAGTCTCTGCACCAGTTGAAAAATTTCCAAATCAGACCACCCAAATCTCCTGAAAGTCTTCAGTTTGACTTCCAAAGGTAATTCCCCCAGCGAACCAATAGCCATAATTCCATAGACAAACATGGTGGAGTGCCGAGGAACGTGTAAATCATTTTCTACTCGGTGCACTGCATTCTCAAGCCACTCAGTGTTTTTCAGAAGAAGCAGCATTGGACTATATAGAATAAGCTTCTGAATATCCTTACCAGAAAACCCAATATTTAGAAGGAATGCTATATTGGGTGACATTAATTTAGAGGCATCATACCAAAGAACTCTAGGATTTCTCTTAATAATCTTAGTGACAGAATCATCACTACCTAACAGTTTTCGATAATAATCAAGATTGGGTCGGATAACGTTATCAAGACTTCTACGCAACAAAGCCGCACTTTTAGAGAGGAATCTAGCAAGGTCAGAACCAGATAAGCCGAGGTCTTGAAGAAACTTGATTTTGGGTTTAAGGATTTTGTCAACATTAGCAAACAGGACATTAGGCCAGGAAGAAACAAGAGTTTTGATCTGAGACTTGTTTAGACCAAGTTCTTGTTTGAAGAAATCGATAACTAATAAAGGCTTATTGATTTCAGATTTCAAGCGAGGTACCTTGGTGCTGGCAGAAATAGCCTTTTGCTTGGAGAAGCCAACTGAATTCACTAGCATTTCCACCAATAATTTGTTGCGGGGATTTGCAGCAGCAGCAGCATTTGTCGAGAAATACATAGAAAAGAGACAGCTGATGCCATTGTAACGACACTGATGAAGCCTAAACATCATAGATTTGGCACAAAACATCATAAATTGCCGCAAGAGTTTCCACTCTTACCTTTTGTTTCTTTTTTTTTTTTTTTTTTTCAACTAGGGACAGTCTTCCATTAGGTTGTCCGCTAAGCAAAGAGAGCACATCAATTTTAGGAGATTTATCATTCTATTTAATCACTTAATTCTCAAGTGATAAAAAAGAAAATCAACATTAAAATATAGGGAGGGGTGTCAAAAAGGGCTGGTTTAATTTCAGTTTGGTTCCGATATATAGAGTCGGGTCTAGAATTTTGAGTCCATGAGTACACCATCTAACCTTAACAAAAAACCGATTTTGGTTATAATATCAAGTGATGAGAAAAAAATCTTTGTACATCATCCGATAAGATAAAACTATTTTATATATATATATATATATATATATATATATATATATATATATATATATATATATTGTTCACTTCATTTATAATACTAGTAGTATAGTTATAATTGGTACAATTGTTGATTACTACTGTTTAAAACCTATTCCAAAGACCCAAATAAATAAGTATATTAAATTTGTAGTTCTTGCATCCGTAGTTCAATAAAGAAAGGAGAAGTATAGAATGTGTTGGCCTAAATCTGATTAGAACAATTAATTGAATTTATTTTGGGTTAACAAGCAATTGTTTGTATCAAAGTCGTGGAGATGATAAGAGAAGGTGACCAGTAATGATAAAGCAAGAATAAGTGTTTGCATTTATTTCTGAATGCCCCATATGAATTACAATGTGGCTGTTTATAATAAACAAGGATGTTAAGGTAATAAATGCACTTAATGATCATTACTCCCACATCTGATCTCTTTTTTAATGTCACCGTAACGAGCACCAGTTACTAAATCGTCATGGTAAAACATAATGCTTCCCCGAGGGCTAAATCACTTGTCTCGGGGAGATGTGTTTTCACTCGCCCGAGGTAAGTGCTTGCTGAAGGGCTTCATCCTCGGTTCTTGTCTTCGAAAAATGAGCTTTAAGAACTTCTTAATGAATCACACCCCTCGAGCGCTCTGAGCTCGAGGCACGATTAAATTTTTACCCAATACAGATAATCCCCCACTCCTCTGGTAATAGACAGAAATTTTTAGGAGTGAAATAAATTTAAGCGGGAAGTCGACGTGGTCGCACGTACACCATGGAATTTAAAATGACAGTTGTCACTTTATATTCCTATATGTCCCACGTGGCGATCGCTGATTGGGCCGTGACCCTTCGTTTTACCTTCACCATGTAAACACAATAATTACCCTTTAACACTATGTATATCTCGATTTACCCCCTCCTTCTTCACTTTTATCTTTATAAGCAACAGTAAAACTTCTTCAGTCATTTGAATTCTCCATATCTGAGTTTGAAAAATCGATTCCCAAACTTCTTATTTAAGAATGTCGACTCACTCAGTACAAAATTCTCCAAGTCCCTCCGAAGAACTAATCCTTGTCGGCAATACCATGATCGTTGGTAATGAAGTCGTGAATGTTCTAGAGCCACTCAATATTGTTCCACCCTCTGATGGTGATGTTGAGGTAACGTCACTAGCTGGTGACTCAATCCAAAGGCGGCGCAAGGCCACCGCCAATCGCGACCCCTACTGATGCCATAATTTTTTAGGAAGAAGAAGACACTGACGTGGCTAAGGATACCGTCGCGGCTGGCAAAGCTATCATGGGTAGTGATACCGAGAATGAGGCTTCAAAATCAAAGAAGAAGAAATTTGCCATTAAGGAGCTCGAGCTTCGTCGCATCATCCTCTTGAAGTTTGATATTACCAATGACTTCAAGTTGCAAGAACGAACGGATGCTGATATTGAAAACAATAGAAACATCTCGGTTCAAACTACACCGAGTTTGATTACTCAAGCTAATATGGGTTTGGTTCGAGAAGAGTGCAAGTGGGGCCCCGGTGTCTAGATTGGAATTCTTGCCCCGAAAAGCCGTAGCTGCGATGGAGTGGTAGGGCAATCCTTCGTCTACACCTACCCTTTTACGATAGGATTCTCCTTGTATGTTCACGAGGTAATTGACACCTTCACATACAACTTATATTTTGCCCAACTTGGCCCGGGGCTTTGGAGGGTCGTTTAATGCCTTGACTACTTGAGCCATGAAGCAGGGGTCCCTTGACTACTTGAGCCATGAAGCAGGGGTCCCTTTCACTTTTGAATATTTTTCTCTCTTCTACCCCACTTTGCACAAATGTGGGGGTTGTCCAACTTAACAAATGAGACAAGTACTCGTTAATCACGAAAAGCGAAGACACAGAAGACAGCGGATGATGCGATCGCTTCGTCCTCCTCCCGACCAATCTTCTGTCTCCTCGACCTGAGTTTCCCGAGGCGTGGAATCCCACAAGTAAGTTTACTTCCGCGGCTCTTGTTGATTTCTCATCGTAACTTGTCAGTCTTTAACTTTTGTTTTATACCTCTTTAGCTGAACAAATTCCAATCGTTCCCCTCCAAAGACTTGACCCCTGCCAGAAAGTCATGTATGGTCTAGGCTGCCTTGGAAACAAACAAGTGGGCGTGCAAACGGCACGGTAAGTTTTAGTTGCTCACTTTTCAGACATCATCGAGACTCTCTATTTGCTGAATCCTTTTGCTTTTCATAGGTCTCCCAAACAAGACTTAGAGTCAACAAACACCCACTTTTAGAGGGGAATTTAGCAAGGTCACAACCAGATAATTCAAGTTCCACTTGTAGAAACTTAATTTTGGGTTTAAGGGTTTTGTCAACATTAGCAAACAGGACATTAGGCCAGGAAGAAACAAGGGATTTGATGTGGGACTTGTCTAGACCAATTTGTTGGAAGAAATGGATGACTAATTTAGGCTTGTCGTAACGAGGATTTAAGCGAGTTACCTTGGCGCTAGCAGAAATAGCTTTTTCAGTGGAGAAGCCAAGTGAGTTCACTAGCATTTCCACCAACATATTATTGTGGGGTATTGCAGCATTTGTGGAGTAATACATGGAAAAGAGACACCCCGTGATGCCATTGTTACGAACCCAAAACACATAAACCTACTGATTAATGTATCTGGATACTTGCTGGATTGGAAAGGGCAGTCAAATTATTAGGGGTTTTTTACACTGTGTGCCTATTTATTTGATTTTATTTACCTGGTGTACCCATTTTAAATTACCGTGCTACCCTATTCCCCAATTCACGAAATAATCAACTCATTTCTAAATTTTAATCTCTCTCCAACCTCTCTCCTCCTCAGCCCCAGCTTCCCCAAGTCTCTTTATTTGTCACTCTTAATTCTTCAATTACCACAAAATGCTCATTAATCTTCAGATCTATAATATTTATCTACTCTTTTGGTGATCGGGCTGCGGATAATTTAGCTATGATGATGAGATAACCTTTTTAGTTGTGATTTAAAATGACGGAGCTGCGATGGTTTTTGAAATGGAGAGGTGGCGGTTTGTTGGTTTAGAAAACTAGTAGCAGCCTGTGTGATTTTTATACGGTATAGCTATTGTATTAAGCTGGTGAAATACCAATGGAAGATAAGGTTAAATGCGGTGGAAGAACTGTCAGTTTTGGTAGTTATGTAAGATGTATTTCATTTTGTATTATTGTTCATTCTGATGTTTCATTTGTTCGTCAAATTAAGGCCACATATTGGTTTTGAGATTTAAAAGTTGGCCATTTAGGTCACTGATTACAACATTTTATATTCCATGTTCCATATCATATGTTGTGGTTTGTTACAATTCAATCCAGCTCATGAACATTGTCATGCACTTCAGCAGACACACCTTTGTTAAACTGTATACTAATTTGGTATATTATGTATTTCATTGTTATAATGCTATTTATAATGAAAAAGTATTAATTTATCATTTTTTAAACTGTATACTTTTTTGGTATATCGTGTACTCTTTAGTATATTTTTTATGTTTCGATCGAAATACGTGAATTGTAATCGAACGAATGAATGTTTTGATTTTTATTATTTTTACTATTGTATACCTTATACTCTTGAGGTAATATACCTTGTGTAAAGATCGAAAAGTGTGAATTGCTATCAAAATGATGTTTTGGTTTTTGTTATCTTAAGTGCAATATACCTTTTGGTATATCGAGTACACTTTTAGTATACCATATACTCTTTTGATATACACGTTGTAGTTTTGAATCGAAGTGGAAACTCTATCAAACAACTTGTTGTTTCAGTTTTTGTTTAAATAAAAAAAATACTTTTTTGGTATACCATATACTCTTTTGATATATATTTTTTTTTTGTATTTGAATCAAAGTATGAATTGCTATCAAACAAATAAATATTTTGAATTTTGTTGTTTTAAATTCAGTATACCTTTTTTGTATAGTTTTTGGAATACCTTGTGTTTGGATCGAAGTATATGAGCTCCTATCGAGCAATATTTTGGTTTTTGTTGTTTAAAAGCAATATACCTTTTTGGTATATCGTATATTTTTTTAATATACAAGTTTTAGTGTTTGGATTGAAGTAGAGCTCTGTAGAACAAATTGGTGTTCCAACTTTTATTGCTTTAACTACAGTATACCTTTTTTGTTAAACCATATACTCTTTTGGCATACCTTGTGTTACGATTGAAGAAGGTGAGTTGCTATCGAACTAATATTTATTTTTTGTTGTTTCAAATGCAGCATACATTTTTGGTATACAATATACTCTTTTGATATACAAGTTTTAGTGTTTGGATCGAAGTGAAAACTCTATGGAACAAATTGAAGTTTCAATTTTTGGTTTTTTAAATACAGTATACCTTTTTGGTATACAATATACTCTTTTGGTGTACAAGTTTTAGTGTATGGATCGAAGTGAAAACTCTATGGAACAAATTGAAGTTTCAATTTTTGGTTTTTTAAATACAGTATACCTTTTTGGTATACCATATACTCCTTTGGTATAGTTTAAGATAAAAAAGTGTGAGCCGCTATTGAACAGATTTTTTTTTTTGTTATTTAAATGCAGTATACTTTTTTGGTATATTGTATACTCTGTTGGTATACAAGTTTTAGTGTTTGAAACGAGTGAGAGCTCTATAGAACAAATTGATGTTTCAGTTTTTATTTTTTCAAATATAGTATACCTTTTTGGAATACCGTATCTTCTTTTAGTACACTTTGCGTTTGGATCGAAGCTTGAGCTGCTATTGAACAAATAAATATTTCGAATTTTATTGTTTTGAGTTCATTATACTTTTTTGGTGTATAGTTTTACTGTTTGGATTGAAGACTGTGAGCCGCTATAGAACAGATGAATGACTCAATTTATTATATATTTTTATATATAATATGCCAAAAATATAAAGAGAGAAAAAAAATATAACATGTCAATTCTTTTATCCTAAATATAGAGAAAGAAAGAAGGAAAAAATATTAAGTAAGCATATCATAAATATTTTTTTTTACTGATATAAAGAAAAAATAGTAAAATAAAAAAATTACTAATAGGTCATTATGTTATAAAAAATAAAAATAAAAAGAGTAAGAAACAACAAACGCACATCATATCGGTTATTTTTTTTAATCACTATGTATTAAGAAAAGAATTAAAAAAACAGAGAATGTATACTACATCTAGAAAAATGCAAGAGAAAAAAGTATGCTATGTTAGTATTTTTAGTCACAGATACATGGAATTAGAGGAAAATAAATGGAATTAGAAAAAGAAAAAGAAAAAGAAAAGAAAATGAGGAAACACATGAACAAACACGAGAAATAAGGAATATGAGGAAAACAGACAAAGAACTAAAAAAAGAAGACGAAGCCTTAAAAAGGGCACCTGCAAAAAGTGGGTTTCATTTAGGCCTCATTTGTTTGCACTTAATGGGAGTCTGAATCTGAATAATTCAGATAACCACCCATTAAGTGCATTTGTTTTTTATTCTTGAAAAGTTCTTAATAGATCTTATTAACTCTTAATAAATAAGATCTTTAACTATGTCTTTATACCATACAGACTCTTAAAAGTGGTATAGCTTCTTTTTTATTTGTAATAGGCTTCTCACGCCTCTCTTTCTCTCTCCAACTACCAAAGCCAAAAGTACTAATATACCTCAAAACTTTTACTGAAAATTTTAGAATTGGAATTTACAAACGTGAATCCTTTTCCTAATTATATTTTTCATCTTCAAATTTGGAGTTTAACAAGATCCATTTCAAAATATTATTTGAGAAGAATAGAAGCAAAAAATAGAAGTGGACGTAATTCAGATTCAGATGTTGAAAACAAACGGTCTTAATTAGTTAGTATTCAGTTCTAGATATCATATCTTAATATTCAGATGTGTATTCAGGTTCAGACATCTTAATCTTAATAAAAACAAATGGCCCCAGTGTGCTTGAGGAGGAGATTTTTTTAGGTAAAGGGTATATAGGGTAAATAGGTTTTGGGTATTAAATGTAAATACAATTGTTATGGGTAGATAAGGGTAATTATTTTAGATTGAGTAGATATTTTTGTAAATGCCCCAGTTATTAGTCTCATGTTGGGGGCGGGGGTTGTTTGGGGGAGGGGCGCATATGTGTCAAACTCCTATGCCATCGATATAGAATTATTCAATATCAAGTACGAAATAGGTAATTAATCTACCATAACTAAATATTCTAAAAAATATAATAAGAGTGCGATAAAACTGCAAGTAAAAGAGTGACCCTATCATGTATTTATCATTCAATGCATTAAATTAAAGTAATCTTCTCATTGAAAAACAATATTATCACTGATGTAATGTTGAACTACCTCCGTTCTATAGTTTATATAACTTATTTCTTTTTTAACCGGTCCAAAGAAAATAATCTCTTCTCATTTTTCCAACCAATTTTAACTTAAACTTTTGATCTTGCACACAAATCGCATAATATGTTTAAGATTACAAGTTCCAAAAAAAAAAAAAATATAGCCTCACCAATATTATGATTTGTTTAGGACCACTTTGTTACTTAATCTTGTGCATGTCAAATAGGTTCACATAAATTAAGATGATGCAATAATTATGAAGAATCAAAGTAAAAGTTGCCTGAGAAAAATGGATGCATCGAAATCTCTCAAGGACTCGAGCACTAGCCAACGAGAATAGTTACATGTATGAGCAGTGTACTATTCTTGAGCAAATCTCTAATCAAATTCATTCGTCAACACAATTATATATTTAGCTCCTCAAGGTACGAATTCATCGTTTCTCACAAACCTTTGTGAGGCTCTTGAAACAACAACGTGCTTCAGCTTATACATTGCGGGGTTCCCTTGATTTGCTTCTACATCGCATTTAACAAGAGGAGCTTATTTACACCCAAAGGGAACCCCGCAGTGCAATTACCAAAATTCTTTAATCACTACCAAGAAAGTACTGTAGAAGTAAAAAACTTTGACAGCATCACCCCCCATAAGGAATTAAATTATAGACGCCCGGTGGCTTTTGAGCATAATGGGGCTATAGCACCTCGAGCAACCACTATCAAAAGTGCAGTGGGCACTGACGTGAAGTAAACTTTGATAAATATGCCTGGACAAAAGAAATTACTCAACTTCCACACACACACACATTCTCTTGCCATGCTTAATATGATGATGACCATGATCTGAAGATTGATGAAATTCTTGATCAATTTTTCAAGAGACATACTATACGCAAGACAAAGATAGGGAAGCATCTTGAAAAGTAGAATGATGGGATCGTTACCTTCTTCATTACTGCTCAAGAACTTGTTTTAGAGGAGTAGAACTGAACTAAAAGATAAATGGAATCTGAAACCCCAGGTATCAGATCAGGCTCCTCACTTGCAGTGCTCCTCCAACAATCCATACCAGACAAGAAGGTACGAAAAGCTTGAGAGGGGAAGGGGGAGATACCAAATGTATATCAGCATTACAGGATGACAATAACATCATTTTAGCGACTGAGGCGACAATATATCTTCTCTTTTTCTGGGAGGCAGGGGAGGGAATGGGGTTATAAAGATAACAATATTCTCCTTATCAGAAAGTGGTTGCACTTCACTTCTGAATTCTTATCCCAATATTCTAGTTCTGTCATGTACAGTAGTGAACTTCAAAGCTGTTTCCAAATTATGGAGGAAGTCGACACCTTGACAAAGTCATCACCTCGAAAGTGCTGTTCTGCCACTCGTACCGCCATCATCAAAAGAAATATAGAGAGGACATCTTCTTAATGAACCAAAGATGCTTCCATCAGTGGCCTCACCTCACCTTCAAGTCTAGATTTCCAAGTTTAAAATATGATAGATCAAACCCAATGATGGATGATCTTGATTCGAAAATACTGAACAAGTTAGTACTACATGATAAATATAAAGTACTGTCTAAATCTGTGACTTGCGAGCAGCGTGCAGATCAACAATACTTACGTACTATCACAACAAAGTGAAAATGAATTATGGTATCCTCGAACTAGCAGCACAGAGAAAAAGTGCAGGGAGAGAATATCATCACATATATTTATCTTTTTATCATAAAGATAAAATTCATTATCACTACCAAGAAGGTATTGCAAAAGTACAAAAGCTTTTGACAGCATCATTCACAAGGAAGGAAATTGAAGATGCTGGGGGGCTTCTAAGAGTATGCAGCTTAATGGGACTATAGCACCTTCAGCAACCGTTATCAAATGTGTAGTGGGCACCAACGTGAAGTAAACTTTGATAAATGTGCCCGGATAAACAAATTATTTAACTTCCACGCGCACGGGCGCAGGCACACATACATACACTCTCTTGTCAAGATTAATATGATGATGACCATGATTGACGTTTCTCTTAATCTTTACCACACCTTCTAGTTTCTGCAATGCAGCAGAATGGTAATTCTCAAGGTTGTTTTCCAAATTAGACTATTTAAGGAGCCTAGACATTGAAAAGACCATCACCTGGAAACATCAGTTCAACAGAGAACCATTGCAAGGAAATCCTTGAAATAACCAGAGAAGCCTTGGTCACTAGCATCACCTCAAGATTCCAAGAATATGATAGACCACATGGGAAGAATGTACAAGGCAAAGTACAACAAGCTAGTTTAGTTTGATGCTGAATAGCAACGACAAAATAAGAATGAATGCTAAGAGCAATACTATTATAGACGTACACGTAACAAATAGGAAACACAATGTCAGCTACAATGAGCCATATATCAAAATTCACCAGTAGGATTTGCCACTTAGTTAATTTGCAACTGGAAGAACCATCTCTTGCTTTCAAATTGGTCAAAACACCTAATTAATGAGATATGAACTAAAAGTAGCTTTCCTGACAGGAACTTAAACAAAAACTAGGAAGGAACAACCATCAAAAGTGGTAAAACTCCAAACCTAAAATTGTTCCATTAGCCTCTACATTTGATATATAAAACAGAACCTCAAACATCTCATCCTTGAAAGGAAGCAACAATAGGTTTATTGGGATCAATATAGGGACACTGTAACAAGCGAGTTCAGCAGAAGTATGCCATTAAATTGACATGAGTACTTGCTGGAGCCTCTGAAAAGGCAGCTGATATCTGATGGAACACTGGGACAGAAATATCTTCATTCTCCACTTAGGGGAAAAAAACTATCAGATGAAAAATAAACATCTATCAGCAACGAAAGGTGAATCAGCCTTAACATCTCCAAGAGGTTACTGGATAAAAGACAATAATATTATCACTAAACGATTACAACACAGTCCATTATCTTCTACTTATCATTTTGATAAGATTACCTTCTACTTTTCATGTAAAACTCATAGACCTCCGGCATCTCATCCTTGAAAGGGAGAACATAATTCTTTAAGAACTTTGATTCAGTCATGTACACAAAAGTACAAAAATTTTGGCTACCCTTTGTCGGCCTCTTCTGGTCGAGAAGCTTCAAAATTTCATACCTAGGCATTACCCTCTTCTCCAAGCTGCACGTAAAGAGCATGGGGCGGGAAGCCAGGTAACTGGCTCCATAGCCGAGCTTCTTCATGAAAAAATTCAAAGCATTTCCAAGCTTAGCTTCTGATAGAGACAAACATAAAGGAAGTTTCTGCACCAGTTGAAAAAATTCCATATCAGACCACCCGAATCTCCTGAAAGTTTCTAGTTTGATTTCCAAAGGCGATTTCCCGAGTGATTGAATAGCTAAAAGTCCATAAATACGCATGGTGGAGTGGCGAGGAATGCGCAAATCGTTATCTACTCGATGCACAGCCTTCTCAAGCCACTCAGTGTTTTTCCCAAGAAGAAGCATTGGGCTATGTAGAATGAGTTTGTGAATATCCTTAGCTGGAAACCCATTAGTTTGAAGGAAAGCTATATTGGGTGACATTACTTTAAGGACACTGTAATTAAAGATATGAGGGTTTTTCTTAATAAGCTTAGTTACAGAATCATTACAACCAAACAGTTCACGAAAATAATGAAGAATGGGTCTGATAGTGTTATCAAGACTTCTATGCAAGAAATAGCCACGACTCTTTGAGAGGAGTTTAGTTAGGTCAGAAGCAGATAAGCCAAGTTCCTCTTGGAGAAACTTAATTTTGGGTTTAAGGATTTTATCAACATTTGCATACAGCAATACAGGGCTGTAAGAAACAAGGGTTTTGATTTGGGTCTTGTCTAGACCGATTTGTTGGAAGAAATCGATGACTAATTTAGGCTTGTCGTATTCAGGTTTGGAGCGAGTTACCTTAGCGCTAGTAGAAATAGCATTTTCTTTGGAGAAGCCAAGTGATTTCACTAGCATTTCCACCAACACTTTGTTATGAGGAATTGCAGCAGCATTTGTGGAAAAGAGACACCCCATGATGCCATTGTTACGACACTGATGAAGACTAAACATCATAACTTGGTGATGGATTTGTAGATGCTGAAATTTGAGCTTTCCTCCCAAATGTTTCAAAACATATGCAGAACAACGCCAAGTTGCCACGAGCACTGCCCCTCTGACCTTCTTTTCCTTTTATTTATGGATTTATTCCTAGGGAAAGCACATTCATATATGGTGTGTTTGGTACGAGGAAAAACTTTATCCAAAAAATAAAATATTTTTAATTTTCTCATGTTTGGTTGACTTAGAGCCTGTTTGGATGAGTTTATTTAAACAAGAGAAATTACCTAAAATGCACCCTGAACTTGTCCCGATTAACCATTTTTCCCCTTAAACCTTACGGGCGACCTAGTTCCCCCTATGCTTGTCCGAAGTGAATTTATCATCCTCATAACACACATATAACCAGTCACACTGTGGGAGGTGTTTTACACTCGCTCCATATCACTGCCATGTCATTGCCACATCAGATTTCTAAATTTTCTTTTCCATGTCAGCAAAGTTCTTCTTTTTCACTACCATGTTTACCAACCACCAAAACCACCACATCATCACCGCCACGCCACCGCCATATACACATCTTCCACCATCCAAAATTAAAACAACCACCATTGATTTCATTACTCCTACCAGCAAAACATAAACAACCGCCATAAATTTATCATTCGCTATCAAAATCAAACCCACCAATAAAAACCACAAACACCACCACCACCACATTTTTCAACACCTACCAGCAACCCCGCCCCCACCCCCCACCTCCCCAAAAAAAAAAAAACTACACCATCAGTACTAACACTATCAAAAATCATAACCTCCCAATTTCAATATTTATTGTCAAAACCCACCACCAAAACTCACCATCAAAAATGGAGTTTGAAAGGTTTTCTCTTTCGTCCACCAATAGTTATTCTGTACAGATCAAGTTTCATAAATAAATTTGATGTTTTGTAATAGTGTTATGAAGTAGAAGTTAATGGGGAAGGTGAAAAGAATTAGTAGTAGTAAAGAAATTAATTTCTGTGATGAAAAATTGGAGGAGAAGAAGATTTGGGTGGGGGGGGGGGGTGATTTTTTTCTTTTTCTTTTGCAAAAAATAATCTTACTTTTCTGAAAAACACGCCTATTTATTTTTCATGTCAGCATTTAGAGCCTAAGAAGGGGGTGAAAAATTCACTTCGGACAAGCATAGGGGGGGAACTAGGTCGCCCGTAAGGTTTAAGGGGGAAAATAGTTTTTCGGGACAAGTTCAGGGTGTATTTTAGGTAATTTCTCTTTAAACAACTTATATGCAAAAAAAGGCTTATGAGAAGTTAGGAAATGCTATTTTCATCACTGAATGAGAACCGTGTGATTCACGAGTTATAAATAGGAGTACAACGCACAAGGCATTCAGCCAATAGAGTACACATATGTAGGCACTTCATCCTGATGCTAATATCAGTGGTTGATTCTGACCTTTAAGTCACATGAAGGCAACAATATATGTCATAAAAATTACGTATACTTTTGTCTAGGTTTTGGGTTCATAAAATTGTGTTGTCATAATAGTGGATTATTCTTTTCTTTGTTTGAGGATGTAAATATACTTGCCACACTATGAAGATGTGAGTTTCTATTTCTCGTTACACTGCAAGTTTGTGTTTCTTTATCATGATAATATAAAGATTAACTAATTAATTGTAGACTTTGGGATTATTCTGACCCAAGTCTAACAATTGGTCTCACAATCTCAACATTTGCGCTTAAATAGTTAGTAGTAGAGCTGTCAATTTGGGCCGGCCCAACCCAAGCCTCGCGGGCTCTGAAATTTGACGGGCTGGGACGGGCCGGCTCGACATTTTGATGGGCCACTAAATGATGAGCCAACCCAGCCCAACTAGGGCCGCAAGTTGGGTCGGACCGACCCAATGTTTTAAAATATTTTTTTTATAGTTTTTTTTTACTTCAAACTTTTAACTAACAATGCAAAAAACATAAAGTTATATAAATCCTATATAGTAATCAAGTCTCAAGTTCACAATTAAAGTATTTAACCATACATTTGTAAGATTCTTTGATGTATTATCGCGGGATATGGCGCGATATTCTACTGTAGATTCTATTTGTAAGATTTTTGGATGTATCATTATAACATTTGAGTTGTAGAGTTGTGTCTTGTAAAGTAGTTATGCAGATTAAGAAATATTTGCGCATAAAAATTTAAATGCAGCGGATTTGGCTTCTTTCCTATTATGTAATTTCTTGTTATTTCTTTAGATATTTATAATTTTGAATTATATAATTTATTTTAATTTTTACAATAAAGCCCGCAGGGCTGGCCCAGCCTCGATCAAGCCTCACAGGCCTATTTGGGTCGGGCTAAAAAGCCTCGGTCCTCTATGGACTTGAAAAAACTAAGCCCAGCCCTACAAAATCTAGAGCTAGGTCGGGCCGGCCCACGGACCAAGCCCAAATTGACGGCTCTAGACTTAGTAGTATAGAATTCAAAATCTTTTAAACTAAGTTACTCAGATACACGATTAGTAGGGCAACATAAGAACAAAATTGTTCCTCATGAAACATATCCAAAAGTAGAAATATCCTACATTAGTACTTCATAGTAAATATTACATTCAGACTTATTGCTCCAAACAAAATTATGGAACAGTACTTCTAAGCAGTAATTAAGAAGGGCACTCATAATTTAAATAATTGAGAAGAGCACTCATAATTTAAGATAATACCACATAATAATGTACTACAATTAAAACCTTCTAAACTATAGTCCGTCCACTAATTAAAGAGGTTCAAGAGATAACCAACGTTTTATCATAGTAAAACATTCAAAAGGTTTCGTGTTTGGAGCAATATGGCCTGCTCCCTGCAAGAATTGGAAAACCAAATTAAATTTTTCCACATTAATTACAGAGAAAAGAATTATAATTTATGAACAAAAAGGCCTAATGATTTCTTGCCTTCACAGTAGCATATGTCATTCTGTTGGAATAAGTTCGTGTATACCTATAAAACAATCATTAAGAAGTAAATCAAGTGTGCTCTTTGTATAGTACTACTAATAAACATTTTAAATAGAAAATCGTAATTTATGAACCTACCCTGCAATTTGACCATCAGATATCCATGGCCTCCAATCATCAATGATGGAGTAGTTCAATGATCGTATCCACGCTTGAGTTGATTGAAATGTCACAGCTCCATCATGGTCACCACTGTTTTGACAACTTTATGTATTTAATTGGTATGTGTGTTTGGTATGATTAAAAAAAAATTAGAGTTTTTTTATTTTTTTTATGATAATGAATTATTTTCTAAAAAATAATTTCCTGAGAAATACTTTTGGGTGCCTTTGACAAAGAAAAATAAAGATGGATAATAATGCAAGCAAATGGAATAGTCGCTTGACAAAATCTTTTAGTAGTAAAAATTGATATAATAATGTTAATGTTGAGACAGTTGTGAAAGAAAATACTTCCTCTCAAAAGCGAAGGAAGTCATTTTCTATGTTTTGATGAATATAATTTGGCAACTAAACATAAAAACTGACTTATTTTTCGAAGAACAGTTTCTATCATACCAAACACACAAGTTGCAGATATTGTATTTCCTGACCTGTAAATAAGCGATCTGTAACCTCTAGCACTAAGGTATGCATGATATGGTATGGTGTTGTTGACGTTGAATGTGAAAAGAATATAACCCCCATTGCAAAACCTCCACTCTCCAACTGTTCCCTGTTTTATACTACTTATGTTAGTTATCAATTGATATACTTTCACATATATTCATAAGAAGTTAAGTAATATACCTTTCGAACATGAAGGGCCTCTCTGGTTGCATTGTCATTAGCCCAAAAATTAGAAAGTCCATTCCAGTTTTCCTACAACAGTAACATGTCTTAGCATAGCGTGAACGAAGAAAAAATAATACTAGCATGTCCTACAAATTGTTTGCATCCGACCTCTTGTTTTGCATATTCTGTGTTTTAACTTGTGTTGCAATTTATGCTAATATCTTTATACTGTTATATGTAACTTGTATGGCAGGTTCTGAAGGGTGCTCTACATGTTTTTGGACAACTTGGAAATCTGAAAACTGGTCTAGAAACTAGATCTTGTATACAACCTAGTGTTGCTCCTCAATCGAGGTAGAGAGTCTTCCGCAATCGCAAGAAGATTAGTTGCTATTGCGCAGCCTCTATGTGATCTAGTCTATTTGACGAGAAGTTGTGCAAGCCTATGTAGCAAACAGACCAAATAGTTCTGAGCTCATATACATTGACTGATTTCAACAATCCCATTGAGAGATCAATCAGTGAAATTGTCCTACCAGTCCTCGTACCAGGATTGAGCAAAGCGACGTCTTTCCAAGTTATGGGTCGATATCGCCAATCCTTCAGAGATAGTTAGTTACCCGACTAAATGGGGTATAAAGGATATTCGAGGAGAACAACAAACTTCAAGAGAGTGCTACATAACCACCATTGCAAGCATGATCGAAGCAGAGGAACCAGAAGGGGCTAATCCCCACAAGATAATGAACGTCATCCACGATCTGATATAAGAGAAACCTTGGCAGTGGCAGTCAAAGACCCCTGAGCCTCAGGGCCAAACGCATCCGAGTCATTTTCCAATTGACTCGGATGCTAAGGGAATAAAGAGATCGGATAGCTAATAGATTTGGACATGATGTCTCTTGGCTCAATACTCGTTGAGAATTTAATTTATGCTAACGGACCCAGCGTCTTTTTCTTTCTCTTTGACCAAGCATCCCCTGCAGGAGCATCCAGCTAAAAAATGGAATGAGGTTTACCATCAATACAGTTACAAGCTCAAAACCGAAGCTGATTCGACGAGGTCACCAGAGAGAGACGAAAGCAAATCAAGTAAGCGTGACCCAACCGAGGGCGACAGGTTCTCGCGGCTTGATGCCCAAAAGTCAGGTTCTCGCGGTAATAAGGCTGCCCAAAGAAAGGTATGATAAGGCCATGAAGTGCTTAACGGCTGCCGTATCGCTGTGCTGAGCAAGTTCATACCACGGGGAGAGGCTCTTGTTAAACTTAGCAATATTAAGGGTAGCAGTAAGTGTCGTGCTCACAAGACAGGATACGGAGACTTGTCTCCCATGTTGGCATATCTTTACGTGAAGCTACAACTCGCTTCAAGCAGTCGGAGAAGCTGGTGTTAGTCGCGATTACAGACGCATACAAATTGTCATCATATTTTGAAAACTAAACGATAGTAGCCATGACGCCCCTCCTGCTTCAGAGCATTTTGCATAAGCCAGAGTTATCCATGTGCTTGGGGCTGGGCGTGCTATCATTTATCAGCCGCGTACGGCCATAAAAACTCTCAGGTATTGCCAGATTTCATAACAGACTTCACCATCGATATGCTTCCCGAAGTCGAAGGTGGCAATGCAGAGTGGACCGCGATCAGGCTTCAAGGGATCATGCTTAGCCCTCAGTTAGCTGTTCATCCCTTCAAGCCGCTCATTAGTTGACCGAAACTTAGCTGCCCTTTGCTTAGCTTCATTCATATCCTTCTCAATACGAGCAAGGCGTTACATTTCTCTCAAATTGCGCCGCCATGTGGTCGCTAGCAACCCTAGCCAGTTTTTCAGCAACATCCCTCTCTTAAAGGGACAAATCAAGCTCACTAATTAGCTTGGTTGGCTCCGCCCTCAAGCTCTGCTCGCTTAGCCCTCATCGTCTCCATGGCCAACAGACATAAGCTATCAGCAGCGACCTGCAGAATGCCATTCTGCTCACGAAGACGCACCAGCTCCTTTTTGAAGTCAAAGACCCGACCTACCGCTTCGACGCTATAGGTCAACCCCTACGGCAAAGGGAACAATATCATAACAAAAGAATGAACCAACATTTGTGTAAAGTGGGAAATCAAGCAAGTCCCTAGAGAGGAGAATATGGAAGTAGATGCCCTGGCCAGTTTATCTGCAGCGACAGAGATGGGCCAGGTCAGCTCGAACGCCCTGGTCCAGCTAATGCACTCAGACTTGGGGCGCCAAGAGGTAAACACAACTACTTTTCTTTGGGATTGGCGCAATGCAGTAGTGGAGTACCTGGAAAAGGGACGCTTCCCGATGACAAGAAGGTAAGAAAGAAGTAACAGTATAAGCGGCTCAATACTGTTTGATCAATAAGAAGTTGCATCAACGGATGCTCACTGGACCGCAAGCCAAATGTTTATGTCCTTCTCAGGCCGATTATGTGATAACGGAAGTCCATGAAGAACACTGGGTAAATAATTCGAGAGGAAGATCATTGGCTCACATAGCTAATCAGCAGAGACTATTATCGGCCCTGAATGAAATGTGATGGAGAAAGATTCATCAAACGTTGTGACAAGTGATATCTGTTCGCGCACACGTTGCTTCAACAGGCCGAGCAGGTGCACTTAGTAGTAGCCTCTTTGCCCTTTATGAAGTATGGAATGGATGTTCTAGGGTTGCGCCAAGAGGTTTAAAGTTCTTGCTCGTCCTAAAAAAAGTGTTCCAAAACACAACGTCAATAGAAGCAAGCTGGCCCTAATCCCTAGGTAAATGAGCTTATGCGCTCGAAAACATGGAAGGCGCTACTGTTCCGAACAATTCGAACGCAGAGTGGCTCGAAAAATGCTAACCCTAAGCCTCAGAGCCAGCATCTGAATCATTTTCCACTAGACTCGGATGTTAGGGAAAGAGCCACAATATACCCGACAGGATAGATTGGCTCACCAAGCCAGATACGCCTAGGTCGATCGGATAAGCCGGATAAGCTAGACAGGCAGGATAACAAGTAGTTTAGGACATATCATCTCTTAGTGCAATGTAGGACGTATCGTCCTCGTTTTCGGGCACAGCGTCCCCGTTATCGTATATTTAAATCGTCAATTCAATCAATTAGTCATCACTAACTCACCTCCGAGCAATATCGTTTGTTGAACTCGTCAATTCAATCTGCCTCTACACCACATCGTAAGATAGAATCGGAAACCTAACCAAGCTAGATCAATGCTAGCTAGCCCTCGGGCTGCACTGTGCATTGAAATCCACAATTCAACCTGCACCTAACTGAAAGGGGGACGCCTATACACAGTGCCAAAAGACTTTACACACTCGAGCGGACAAGAAAAAATGACCTACATAGTGCAAAAATATCTTTAATAAACAGAATGAAGACGTCCTCTACGGGCGCAATATGCATCTTCATTAGACAACTAAAGACGTCCTCTAGGGGTGCAAACAAGTCTTCAGCAAACAAACAAAAACACCCCTCACGAGCGCAAATGTGTCTTCAATAGACAAAACAAAGACGTCCCTCGCGGGCGTAAAAATGTTCTCAAGGGACAATTGAAGGACGCTCACCTCGAACGTAAAGACGCTCTTAATGAGTGCAATGAGTGCACACTCATTATAATAACAGTTGACAAAAAACTTGAGGAAATGCCCAAAAAATCTTACGCTAAAACATAAACAAAAATGAACTCCAACACACTGATAAATGATTATTTATTTCATCACACTAAAAACCCAAAGGCTACATATTACAAAAGGAACAATCAAGTGTAGGGATGACTAGAATAACTAGATAAGGCTAGGAGAGGCTGCTGGAGTAGCTGGAGCCGGGGGACTGAGTCTAAGGCTGGAGATCACCTGCTGCGCCCTTCGTTTGCGAAGAAGTCCCTTATCCCTATCAAAGAAGTTGGGATTCCTTGCTCGACAACATCGTTAGGTGTACCACACTCCTTCTCGACCAAATCTTTCAAAGGATCTCCACCACCATGGCTTCCCCAGCCAAGGTCATCTTGTTCAATCGCTCCTCTCGACCTAATCAGCAGTGAACTAGAGCCCAAGTCGCTCTCCTGCTTGGTCTACTTAGGCCCACATGACTCTGGTCCCTACATCCTCTCTTCTCGGGCCCACCACTCCTTCGCAGCCAAGGGCTCGCACCATTAACCGTAGCCTAAAGAACGATACTCAGCTCACGGAGACCCTCTAACTCCTGGGGGTGAAGATCTAACCCACAACTTCGAAGGTATAGGTCAACTCTTATGGAAACAAAAGACGCGAGTATAATCGCATGTGCCCAAAACAGCAGCAAAAGGGAAGAAAAATGCAAGGTAAATGCCAACCTCAACATTTCAGAAGCTTGCTTACAAGATTGGAATGCGTCATCTCCAAGATGTCAAGTAACTTCTTCACCAGGAGAAGTAAAATATGTGTTGTACTCATTTTCCATTAACAAGATTTTGTCCCAATTGGGTTTTCCTTGTAAAATTTTTAATGAGGCAGCTCTCAAAGCATATACTTAGTCGCCGACATACTATGTTGCTGATCAGCTCGTCAAATTCAAGTCGACCACAATCTCGATAAACCGCTGGAACATAATTTCACTTCCCGAGCACTTACGACAGTACTCAATAACTGAGGGACCAACTGTGCGGGCATAAAATGCATATCCCAAATATTTCGTATATAGATTAGTACTTATTTAGCCTATTTATGTAATGGGCCTAGGTAAAGTCGAACCTGTAAATACCTCATTCTCCCCATTGTAATTCTCACGCTGAGATTCGACTAAGATCCTTCTTCTCTCTTCAAGAAATACAACTCCTAGTTATTCGATTCTTCGATATTAAGTTATTGCTTGTGGCCTTTTATGAATTTAATTAATTGTTTTACTTATCAATCAAATTTTAGGCATAAACACTACGGGTTTAAGGTTCTTTTCCTTCAAGCAAAGATCATCACCTAAGACTTAGGTATAGATTCTAATCCATTTATAATTATACAAGATTTTACATAATATTACCATTCGAAAAAATATAGAATTGCACCTAACCACCAAATTGATAAATTTAGAAATTGAAACACTTCTAGATTCTCGATTGAAAACTAATTACTCCATATATTTGGGTTCAAAAATGTATCAAGTTTGGAGGTTTGACCTCGTTCACCTAGCGTTGACTTTGATTCGAAGTCGACACATACACCATTTGGAAGAGACGGATCAAAGAGATTTATTTAACCCTTAAGGGGTCGTTTGATATGTGAGTGAGTATTATAATCCAAGGATAATAATCCAAGGATTAAATAATAACTAGATTATTTTGTCGATACACTTTTATTGTTAGATGTTTGGTTGATTGGACTAAAAATGAGATATACTGAATATAAAATAACACATGCATGTGTTTGATGTAAAGTAGATAAACTTGGATGGTATTTCCAATTTTGATCTTAACTTAGTCAAAAACATTGAAAGAAGAGCTTTGGAAAAAGGGGCAAACAAGTCATATTGATGTTGATCCGGAGATTAACTAATCCCGAGATTATAATCCCACATGGAGTGTGGAATAAAAGTAGTACCAGAATTGTGGAGTAAATAATTCCGAATATAGTAATCCTAGAATGAGAAATCCTGCTAAACATAGGATAATATAACCCGAATTTAATTCTGGAACTATAATCCTCTTTCTTTCGTACCAAACGACCCTAGTTGGTTTATTGTGTAGATTGGGACTAAGATTTGAGACGGGGACGAAGTGTGCAGATTGCAAGCTTACTTGGTTTCTGAGGTAAGTTGAGATTTCAGTGCAAAAAATAACTTTTCCTAAAGATAAAATATGATAAAACTTCTTGTGTGACCATATATATGTGGGGATTATACACAAGAAGTTGTACGCTATACTTGTAGACTCGTTTGGAGAAAGCATTATTTCAAGAGTTAATTTTACCGATGTTCATTCAACTATTGTTTCACTACCACAAAGTCACTTTTGTTTCTTTCGTTACCCAAAAGTCACTCACCTTTCCTCCCGTCTATACCAAAGTCACTCTAACTGGATTTTACTTAAAACTCACCCGAAAAAATGACGCGACATCATTAATTAAAAATAATAATTTTTAATTATATTAACCCAATTCTTTAACCCACTACAGTAAATTTACTCAACACAAGACCCAAATCCATTTCACTACTAATTTTACCCAGCAAGAATGTCACCAATTCTCTTCAATGTCACCTTGCATGATCGCTCATCCACCTCAATAGCCATCATAGCTTGCTTTCTTGGAGCAATCCTTCATACACTCATGAAGCTTACATCAACATTCTCCTCAGACAAGATGCTTATCACCTTTCTTATCATTCTTGGTTAATCAACCTCTCGGCAAACAATGATACTGCCTTCTAAGCTCACATCCACTTCAAAAAATTAAACTTTTATTAAATGAGGATTTCCATCTCTAACCCTGCCCTCCACTCTAATCTCTCCAGAATTAAAAATAGCGCTGGCAAACTTGGACTCCATATTGACAATGTGAACGTGTGAATGAACTCTAGTGGACTTTCTGGTGAACCATCTAGAAAGAATTCTTTCTTCGATAATTCTTAGTCCCCTCTATTGTTAATAGTAGAGTAAACTAGAAGTATTTTAACGACTTGCCACAATCAACTGTAGGGTTAAACACTTCCTTAATACTTGTGCTCAGTGGCTGAAAAGCATAATTACTAGCTCACTAACCTAACATCCATGATAAATTAAAACAATGATACTACTTATAAGGGAGTAAAAGAAATCTTAAAACAGCTGAAATATTTTCTATTAAATAACCCATTTAGCAGTCTCCAGATGACAACATCAAGAATCCAATAGCAGTTTTAGTGTTGGGTAAAATTAGTGTAATGGGTTGAAAAATTGAATTTATATAATTAATTTTTTTAAAAAAAATTAGTGGTGCCACGCCATTTTTCCGGTGAGTTTTAAGTAAAATTCAGCTATAGCGACTTTGGTGTATACCGAAAGAAAGGCGTGTGACTTTTGGGTAACAAAAGAAACAAAAATGACTTTGTGGTAATGAAACAATAGTTGACTTAATTCGGTAAAATTAACTCTTATTTTAAATAGGAGATAATTCAACAACTTGACCATCCATTTTTTGCGTTTTAAATTCTACTAAACCTATTTCTTGTCAAATGAATTTTCATATATAGTAGCATTAGATATATAACAAGAAATAAACAATAATATATAGCTCTAAGAATTAGTAAGAGTTTAATTTTTGTATATGACATGTAAAATAATTTTTCTATTAATATGTAAAAAATGTCACATGAGATACGGGGTTGTTCCAGTGGTGAGCATTTCCAACTTCCACTCTGTTGGTGGGAGTTCAGAGTCATCATGCCCCCATCCCCATTCTCGTTACCTTATTCCTAAATGTAATTTAAAAAATTATAATGCAAGGAAGGAAAAAAAAAAGGCACAGATATCCATCCGTAACACACATGAGATGTGCAAGTTAGTTAATAGAAATTCCTTACTCTACATTTCATCCCAGGAAGTCCAATTGGCCAAGTAGTCTCGAGCTTATCAAACTTCTCATCAAGCGATCTCCTTTGACTAGAATACTTATGCACTTCTGTTGAGGTTAAATCACAAATAGGCTCTAGAATATGATCCTCATATAAACCTGTTAACAACTGCAGAAAATGTGTATCTTATTTCAATATATGACTTTCATACAAACCCATATGTACGGGCATACACAAATAATATTACTCCCTCCGTCCCAATTTGTTTGTCGTAGTTTGACTTGACACAAAGTTTAATAAAGTAAGGAAGACTTTTGAAACTTGTGGTCTAAAATAAGCCATGAATATTTGTGTGGCTATAAATGAGTCAAAAAGTAACTTTAGAGTTGAATTATTGCCAAATTTAGAAATACGACAATCTTTTTGGGACGGACAAATAAGGAAAGTATGACAAACAAAATGGGACAGAGGGAGTATTACACAATTATATACAATTAGATATCCCCATAAAGGTGTCATTTGTTCAGATATTTTTTTTATTGATATGTTGTTATAAGAATATATAATTTAATATTATATGAAAAATCGAATCTGTAACAGCATAACATACTAGTGAAATTGTCGTGTTTGAGCCTAAGGATCGCACGGACAATATCACTAGCGTGTTCACAGACTCTTTCAAGTGGTATCATAGCCACTCCCGTGCAACTTTGTAAGGGGGGGGGGGGGGGGGGGGGGAGTAAACCTCTCATTTAACTAAGTTTAGACAAATCTCGGGCGGTAATCTCAGTGCTAAAATTGAACAAATCTCAGCGAGGTGGAGCAAACTAAAATCTCAGGGAAGATGCGGGGAATATCTCAACGAGGAGACAAATCACATCGGCAAAACATAGATGTTGAGTATATAATGATGCAAGTCTTAGAGCTAGTGATGTATTTTACAAGGCCATGGGAGCCTAGGCCAATGACAAAAATGATATCACAGAAAATTTAGTTATTATAGTGAAATGCTATTATAGATAATGCATAACATAGACAAGTACGACTGTATGTAAAATAAGAAAAAGAAAAACATTGGAAATTACATTGGTTTACCTGTTTAAAGGTATGATCATATTGCTGGCACAATATGTTTCTGGGATCTATATTCTGATATTCTCCTCCGCAATGTCTTTCTAAAGACTGTTAGATGCATATTATTAGTGAGCTAGTAACGATATAAAGGAAAAAAATAATTAACAAAATCCCACGAAAAATAAAGATATGTTCTGCACACACTCAAGTATGTTTATACTCTATATGTGTAGAAATATTATGAAACAATAACTGACCTTGTATAATTCATCTGAAATAAGAGCCATTCCGTGGGCAAAAGTGATCAGATAGTTCTTTTCACCAGGAAGAAATGTTATAGGATTTCCAAGAACGTATCCCTACGACAATTTGAAGGGAAAAAAAAAAATTTAATAACAATATTTAAATTTGATTGAAATGATTATTACAACAGATTCCTAAATAAAAAGGAATTAGTAAGTACACCTTCAGATTAATCCGCGGCAGGATTCCAGCTTCATTTCCTGCATGTTCAAAATACTCGCTAAGTAGTGAAATCAAAGTTGGTTAAATTCGTCGCACCACTTTATTTCTTTTGTATCCCCAGTATGGATGACATAAGTAACTCATCCTTTGATTCCAATAATCGACTTTACAAGGCATAGAGGGGATTGAGAATTGTATTTTTCTTCAAAGGACTTGGGTTAGTTTCAAGCATGGCACTGAGCCTTACCTTTTAGAGAGTAAAGTTTTTTTTAAAATAATTTTATTGATCAAATTATAACAAGTATACAGTCGGTATGAGTTCATTACTTAACTATTGAAAATATGTGACAAAATAGTTTTCGCTATTTCACTTAAAAGATTACTCCAACTGAAATTGATATATTCAGCCACTTCTCCCAATAAATATAAGGCTGACGGAAAAGTAAACTATGATTATTTCTAACATAGAGAATAAGAACGTGACATGTCCATCAAGACAACAATTGTTAAAAGACATAATATGAAATCTTACCATCCGATACAGTTTGCATGATGACTGGGGCAAAAGTTCCACCATATGAGTCTCCTCCAATATAAAATGGATTTGATTGGTAGTTTGGATTGAAAACAAACCACTGATACATTATCAAAGTAAAATGTTACTATGACATTAACAATGAAAATCAGCTTCATGTATAATGTTGTTCATGTATAACTTTTATAAATGAGTTAAACAGTGAATCACTTGAACATAAAACAAGCTGGACAAGGCTGGACATATGCTTTTTTTTTAATGACAAAATATTCAAGGATATAATAAAAGAAAAATAAAGTAAATAATAAAGTTGCAAGTTTGACCTTTGTACATTAACAAATGAAAAGGCATTCCACATTGTCATGAAACATATATAATTCATGTTACCTGTTGCAAGTATATAATAGGTTGAAATATACCGATAATGTGAAAATTCGTGACGTTATTGCGCATATACATTATAAATTAAAATCCTAGCGAAAAGGATGATTTTAAGAAATTGACACGTTATTTTTACTAAATAGGCTTATGTTTTATAAGAAGAATGAACATGTCTTTGGCACATTATTAGCAGATTAATTATATGTCTTTAGCATAATATTTTTACTAAATTAGCGTATATTTTTTGGGAAAGATTTCACTATATCTCATGAAAGCTATAAATCATTTTTCTTCTCAGATCAAGAACCCAAAAAGAATTTCTACCAAGGCTTAAATCAAACTAAAATAACCTACCTTTCGAAGAAATTGATAAACATGTTCTGCTGCTAGTAGATTGTCAGACTCTTTTCCAGTTTCAGTTTTTGAATAGGAGAATCCAGTCCCTACTGGTTGATCTATAAATATAACATTTGCCACCTAATTCATTGTCACCAACATGGTAAGAATTTTATTTGTTCTAAAAATAGTTGTCACAAATAAATCAAAGATTAGACATATATATATTCACCTGTGTTAATCCATACGGGTTGTATGAAAGAGTTGGCAAGCTTCCATTGTACTCTCTACCATCAAATCGGAGAGGTCCTACAAATTTTAGGAGGTATAAACAACTCAGTGACATATAGAGATAAGGAGAGCCATTCTTGTTTTTGGTGGTAATTAGATTTGTCACTATTCATTTGGACATACATAACAATTTAGTTGATTCATTTTATAGAGTGATGATTGACTGAAAACTAAATTTAAACAAAAATTAACGTAATGCCTAGAGGTCGTATCACATTTTCTAAATTATTTCGAGTGAAAAGATAAAATCATACCATCAAGTTTCCATGCTAAAATATGATACTTACTATAACATATCATAATAAGATTGAAGCATGTCAAAATTAATAAACAAGAAGACAACATAGACTTAAACTTAGAAGTACCAACAATATATAGTTGTGTAAGATGGTCAAAGAGTGAGAGCTTTTACCAACATCGTTTGCAATTGCATAAATTGCGGAGCAGCCAGGGCCTCCAACGAGCCAAATAAATAAAGGGTCAATTTCAGGGATTGACTCCGACTTTATGAAATAGTAGAATAGTTGCACCTCCTCTGATTGGCCAACACCTATGTACCTGACATACACCAGACACAATATATTTCGCCAGAATGAAGTTGACTGAATACATCGACAACCCTCAGATTAGTCCAAAATTTTTATTTGAACATCTTGTCTAACGCAAAGTCCAATTGAACATCAGATGTTAATTCGTTAAAATATGCCTCTTATACACACCGAATTTCGATTGGTCTTATATGTTATTATAGTAGTTCAACTTTAAAAATAATGTAGACCCTTTGATCAATGCATCATCAACAAGGTTTTGCTGCCATTGTTGAAAATGATCAATCTTCTCTTGAAGCTTTTTTGACTCTACAAGGACTTCACTGTTTATCCACAGCTAAATATGCAATTGAAAAGGGCACTCCGTGGATTATTGACATTGGTAATTATCAAATTCTGGACAACAAACTGAATCCCAAATTTTTCACCAGCTAGGTCCTAAATCCAATAACCAACGGGAACTAACTTGCATCTCCTTTGACATGCTAGAGAATTAAGGATGAGAATACTTACCAACCTACATAATTGGATTGACACTCTCAGAGATCTTACGCCAAACCTTCTGGATAATCCTTGTAGTCTCGGTATTATCTTTAGCGTTTGGCACGTGCGGATTAATAGAAATCAAATCTGCACGTGATGCAACCTTGGGAGAACCACGCCCCAAAAGCTAGCTATTAAGGTGGGAGAGCCCAAGGCTATATAAGCCCCACATCAACCCCCATTTGGCTGATATGGGACTCAAGTCCCATACCTTGCAATGGCACATAACAGCACGTCACAAAAACCTAACCTAACCAGCCTCCCCGGACGTACCGAATGGACCTCCAATGTAGTCCTAGAGACCTGACGTACCGAATGGACCTCCAATGTAGTCCTAGAGACCTCGTTGCTTACTTAAGTCCTAGAAGATTATGTTCCATCATTCGCATGAACCACTATGAACTGAATAATGAATATTGATGGTGCACACAACAAATAGACACAGAGCATGTCTAGGAGTAGTCATCGGGAATAACCAAGCAACTGAATCACGGGATATACAGAGCAGAGCTACTAGCCACCCTACATGTGTTACACTAGCAGCTGAATTTCAGCTGCTGAATATTAAATGAAGCCTCTCAAAGTGGAGTGGTTCAATAGAAGCTGGAAGGCTTGAAAACTATTAGCTTTTTGAGTTGAGTTAGGCGCAAGCCCAAACGTTCCCATTGTTAAATTCATATGGTATCAGTCTATCATAGCAAGGTTGGCTAGCTACCGGTGCCCCCACACAAGATATTTTCTTCGCTCCAGTTAGAGCTGTGTAGCTGACGAGAATGGTGGATGTTATAGGAGATTGCAGGTTGTTGATGCATGAGCAAGGGTGCTCAAAATCAGCCATATAGTTTCCGGGAACAAAATTCCTTTATTAGTTTAAATTGAGTACTTTATTAAAGAGAGCTGTAAATATTGAGTGAGTGTTAGGATAGATTGTTTTAGCCAAAAACAACACACAATAGCATCATTATTTTGATAGACACGCAAGTGTATTTTAAGTCATGGCAGATGTGAATAAACTCATCAGTTGCAACTCAATGAGTGACACCACTAAAATATCCTCATTTTCCTCTTTTCAGCAATCACCTATTTATTGAACATTGTTGCCTTTTGCCATGACATAAAGTATTCAACTGATTTTGTGCGAAGAATTCATGACAAACTCTAATAATGTTGAATTCATTTATTAAATAGAATACGATTATACTATATCAATTTCTTGAATTCATGATGTAAGAATAATTATGTGATTTTGAATTTAATCTACTTTTTTAACATTATTGACCTTCAACTTAAATATTAGCATGTTTGATATTGAAAAAAACACTTTTACAAATTCCATGTTTGGTTGGATTTAAATATTTTGAAAAACATTTTATTTAAGAGAACATTTTCCTGTAGTTTATGAACAATGACTTTCCTACCAAGTAAAGGGAAGTCATTCTTCGAAGCTCTCGTGTGCTACCTCCATCCCTCCCCCTTACTATGGCGGAGCCACCTACATTCAAGGGGTATCAGTTTTGATATCCCTTCGTCTAGAGCTTTGTTAACTTACTACATGGTTGTAATATGTTACTATTGTACCTATTTTTTTATTCACCTAAAATGCCCTCTCTTTTTATTGAGACTCTTTTTATTGAGAAAACATTATATGTAGGGACTATTTTGTCTGTTCTCACTTTCCCTAATCTCTTCTCTTATAGCAGATGCCTCTTCAACAACCTCTTTCTCTCTCAAAGTATTCTGTTTGTGTCTCTCCATTCTAATATACTAATCTCAGTATTCTAATTTGATTAATAGTTACTCCCTCTGTTTCAGAATGGATGAACCTTTTCGCTTTTCGAGAGTCAAACTGGATGAACTTTGACCAACAATTTAAGATGATTTTTTTCATCATATTGATATGCGAAGAGTTGCATGTTATAGTACTTTTCGTATAGTTTTTGAATATGCAAATTTTTATTTGAAAATATTAATTTAATATAGTCTAATTTAGGTTCAAAGATTAGTCAAATTGACTTTCAAAAAGTGAAAAAGTTCATCCTTTTTTAAACGGATGGAGTAATACAATAACTATGAAAGAAAAAATACCAACCTTAGAGCTTTTGCTTTTTAGTACTGAAACTTTTTGAGTTTTTGTTTTATTTGAATAGCCTCATGATCTAGGAAGACAATAACAGGTCGTTTGGTTGAGATAGAGTTTACGCGGGTATTAACAATATACGTATTAGTAATGCGGGTATTAGCAATATGGGTATTAGTAATGTGAGTATTAATAATGCGGGTATTAATAATATGGGTATTAGTAATATATGTATTAGCTATGCATATATTATAAGGTAGGAATTATTTTCACTAATATATTAGTACAAATTAATATATAATGTTATAATTTAAAATATTTAGTTACTCCTTAAATATAATTTTAAAATATCCTTATTATTATGAGGGGTATTTTTGTCATTTTTAATTTTAATACCTGCATTGTTAATACCCACATTACTTATTCCATCTTCTACCCTGCATAAAATAATACATAGATTCCCACATAACTAATGCGGGTATTAATTATGCAAAAATGCAAAATAACATACCAGTATAAAACTTATGCAGCATTTGAGTTAAGGGGAAATGCAAACCAAACATGGTATTAAATAGTGCAGGTTTTAATGCAGGTTTTAATGTTGAGTTTGGTGCAACCAAACGACCCCTAATAGTGTAAGGTAAAGAGTTTTCGCGGGCTGGGGACTTAGGAGGGTAAGCTTTTGGCGGGTAGTTTTAGTAGCTTGTTGATTTTCCATTTGTTAAGTATTACAATTAAAATAATATAGACTAACCAAAAATAAAATACAAAATAAGAAAAATACTTTAGCCTTTAAACAAATGAATACGTGTCAAAGAACCAAGAGTGTACTGCTATTAATTAAGTACACTGGAGCAAATCCCAATCCGGTGAAATACGGTTAAGATCAAAGGTATTATAAATAATTTCTTGAATAAATAATTATAATATTACTTTTCTCCTCAGCTACCAAATACCACAAAATATGTGAGGAAATTATCAATTTACCCATGAAGATATTTTTTGGGATAAAAATACTTTTCGTCAAACAAAACACACCCTACTTAATTACCTTATCAATATTATATACTCAAACTCAATTGTTGATTTTCCTATAATGAAACCAACAATAGCAACCCGTTAATTAGTCACTCCATCAATTACTAAACGAGTGAATTCATTAGATTAACTGTTTGAGTATTACTAAAATTCTCAAAAAACAGCTGCAAAAAGAAACCAAGGGAAGAAGAAGAAGAAAGAAAAAGATAAGTCCAAGACATTTACCCTGTTTCAAGTTCAAAAGGAAGTGGTCCTTGAAATCCTGGAAGATACTTGACACGATCAGCAGCCATGGCAGGCTTTGGAATAAGCCCCGAAACACCAATCAAAAGAAGCAAAAACATAATTCGACCACCAAATGAACTGGTCGCCATTGAAGTTTTGTTGCTCTCTTGCAGCACCTCTTTTTGGTTTATTTATCTTATTTATGCGTATATCTATTCCTATAAATGAGGTACTCTTGGGATTTCTCATTATACATGACATGCCAATCTTGCTGGCTTCGCTTTTTACGTTACATCTCTTACCACGTGGGCCCAATGCTGCTTTTAGAGTTGGTCATGGCTGTTTTACTACATTTGTTTTGGTAAAGAAGAACAACAGTAAAAATATTGGGAAACGTGTACTCAACTAGTCTACTCCTATATTATAAATGGCAATAAGCACGTGCACGTCAACCAGATTGACGACCTGGGGCAAATCGTACATTTATTTAAGCAAATTGGGCCCCATAATACAAACTTATGGCTGCCAAGTCCTACATCTTGAATTAGTAGGTGTACATTTATTTAAGCAATTAATAAATAGGCCCCATAATACAAACTTTATGGCTGCCAAGTCGTACGTGGCTAGAACAGGTCCTGTCCTCTCAACAACATGCTGCCCGAAGTACTCGTTTGCTTACGTTGCTGCTTACTTTATACAGTAGAGATAATAAATGTAGTTATTCGATGCGGGACAAAAAACGTGCTTGCACTGGTATTCTTCTTATTCTTTTCTTTTCTTTATTTCTTTCTTTTAGTACGAGGTTCTTGTTCACCTGTATCATTTAACATAAGCCATAGACTAACTTTTCAATAAAACCAAAAGTTGCATTTCAGTGAAGAGTTGTATAGCTATTTGAATTGGAATTTCGGGGTACAAAATAAATAATAGCCTGTTTGGGATTGCTGTCAAAAACTGCTTATTTTGAGAAGTACTTTTGGCATAAGTACTTTTTAAATAAGTACTTTTGGATAATAAGCAGTTTGTGTTTGGACAACTCATTGGAGAAGTACTTTTGATAAATAATTTGTGTTTGGTTAATCGTTACGAAAGTACTTTTCAGTGTCAAATTACGAAAAGGACATCCAAGTTCATTTTACATTTGGATTAACAAAAAAAAAATAACTTTGAATATTTATCATAAAAGATTTTAATTAGAAAATTTATTTAGTTAAATGTAAAACATAACGTAAAAGATATAAATTTAAGTTATTGAACAACATAAAATATAGTTAAATCAAAGTGATAACGAAATTAGGAATTTCTAGTAATCACTTGCTTTTAAAAGATGATTTAAAGAGTAGGACATCCTATATACGGTTGATAATAATACCTAGAAATAAAAATTAGTCCTGGAAGAAGAAGATTTTAAAAGTACGTAGTAGAAAAAAATAGGAAAAAGAAAAATATAATTGTATTTTGAGAAAAATATGATTAATTTATAAGGAATAATATGGTAAATATGAATTCTTGGTAAGGATATTTCTGTCTTGAAAAAATTAATAAACTGCTTCTGCTTCTGCTTCTTGGAAGAAGCAGATATTTGTAGCTTCTCCCCAACAGCAGAAAAACTGATTCTGCTTCTACCTAAAAGTACTTTTTTTTTAGTTGCCAAACACCTCAAAATTCTAAAAAAAGTACTTTTGTTGAAAAAAAAGCACTTTTGGCTTTGGAGAAGCAATGCCAAACAGGCTATAAGTATCTTTTAGACAGCAAAAACAAAGTCGAAACATGCTATTAATAAGCTTCTTTTAACGAAGCCACTGACGGCCAAAACCAACAGCACCAAAATGACTTCAAAGCCTTGGGAGGTAAGCTCCCGAATCTGTAGGTAGTTTGCAAACAAACATAGTAAAACATGAAAAATGATTGATCTAACAAAGCAGCACGTTAAGGAAAAATATTAATGCACATAAAGGAAATTGAGCAAGCATAACATTCACCGTCTTATAGAGAGACCCCATTCTTCCAAGTAGAAATAATGAAACGACAGGTGTATGAATCCACCTAATTCATATCTTTTCAAGCCATTTCTTGTTTTATTTTTAAAATATTTTAGGAGCATCTTGAGGTAAAGAAGTATTTTCTAATTATACATTGTGTATATACTAATTTGTCATAAATCAAATGATACCTACTTTATAAATCCTTGCCTTACTAATCGCTATATAATTACTTTACTAAAATCTACTGTGCTAATTTGATATTACTAATCTCTACAAAAGTTAAACCCGACACTGAATTACCTATCTTTATAATTTTTACAAAGCAAAAATTGGTGGATTTTGTAAAAAGCAAAGGTATAGAAAGGAGTCTCACAATAATAAGACATAGCTTAGTGGTGCACTAACTCTTCTGAATGCTTATGAATCAGTAAGTACAATTTTTTCAAAACTTCCAATTACTGTTATTTCATTTGCAATCTTTAGAGCTAAAAATATTGTATTTCGAAACGGGCTTTTACCAAATGAGTGTCAAAATTTATCTTGGGCCCGGGCAAAACTAGCTCTCTTATATAAGAAATTGAACTATTCTTTCTGAATGGAGATTTTTAAAATGACACGAAAGGACTCCACGATTTGCTTGGATAATTTAAGAAAAATTTAATATCAATATAAACCATCATAACTGTATTGAAGCCCTCTTAAAGAAATTACCTACTCTCTCGGCTTAAACGAGAATTACACTATTTCCTTATTAATTCGTTAATTAAAATGACACAATTCTAAATTTGAAAATAATTCAACTTTAACTTTACTATCATTGGTCAATTTTGTTTCATAATTGTACAACAAGTAGGATATAAATGTGTAGGATCTTCTTGTAAATACTCCTAATTGGCAAAAGTTAGTCAAAAAGGTAATAAATGGGAAAAGGTTGGAGACAAAAGTTTTATATTATGCCAATGAGTAAATACTGCTGTAACAACACCTACGACATATTGTGGAAAGCATACTTTATTCGTAGTTAACATTTGGACATAGATTCCCAAATAATTTTTGGAAAATACTTTTTGGGTGAATGAAAATAAAAAAGTGTTTGGACATACTTTTTGGGAACAATTTTTTTGGCTCAAAAGAGCCTTTGAGCTCTTATGAAAATAAAATTTTAAATTGTAAATGTTAGTTTTTGGCTAAAAAAACAGTCCAATGCCAGTTTTTGAGTTTTTGGGACAAGTTTTGCTCAAAATGCATCAATAAACACTTTTTGGCCCAAAAACTCTCAAAAATTCCCTCCAAAACTATGTCTAAACGGGAGCATAGTGTAAAGTATTTGCTCAATTTAAGAAGAAACGTTGCGAAGACAAATGTTAGTATGTAACTGAAATTAACTTGTTTAATTTAGTTTTATTTTTATCGATAAGTAATTTTAGACTAGATGTTTCAAAAGTCTTCTTTTATTTCATAAATTTCAACCCAATTCAAACTATGACATCCTTTATGGAACGAATGGAGTAATATTTATGTATATATTTAATGAGATAAAATACATTTAGATATATTTGAATACTGAATAAATATTTAATTCAATGCACCAAACAACTACAAATATTTCTAAGAGATCTCTTTAAACACTTGGGCCCGGGTTACCCGGGCATACCTCACCTAGTGTAGAATGAAAACGGAAGAATGTCTTTAATTTATAGAGAGGGCAGACCTGCGGTGAGACTCAAGAATATCTTTACTTTTTTTCATACTCTGACTTATATCAAAAGTTTATTTAATATTAATTAATATATTAGAGTATTTTTTATAAATTTCCTAGCAACTTTGAGAGCATAGAAGTAGTTGTATAAGCAATAATAGTTGAGGTGAAAATCATTTAGACCCCCAAAATTTATTACTAAAATTCTAACTCTTCGTGAACTATGAAGAATAGTTATTCTTCCCTTTTTTACTAAAGAATCTTTTAAAATGCATATTTTACTCTCTGGGTTATCTAACTTTTTTTTAATTGCTTCATTAAGACTATATTATTTTTTACTATATATTATGGACTAATTTATAAAGTGAATAAATATTATTTTTCAAAATAAAAAAGGAGTAAAAAATAATGATCTGACATATGTGGTAATGATGTCAGTAATGAAATAATGAATTGAAAACAAAAATTTAGATTAAACATAATTTGCTTATATGAGAGATTTTTAATAAAACGTTAAATTTAAAATTAACCTACAACACAATTAAAAATAAAATAGTTAATAGCTTAATATGTCCCTAAACTATCACTTTTTTAACAATTCCATACTTAAACTATCGTTCGTTTACAATACACTCCTGAACTATAGCTTTTGCATATCATTATCCCGGACTCAATATTTGTATGTGCATGTAGTAGTCACGCTCCAAAAAAACTGAAATATGTGTCAAATGGCATACACGTAGCATTTTAATTAGAGAAAAATATTTTATTTAAACTTAAATGAAAATATTAAATAAAGAACTAAACTAACAAGAAAATAATTAAAAAAATAAAAGATAACACAAAGGATGAAGGGCCGTTCATTTTCTCTCCTTCTCCTATTAAACCAAAGTTGTTTCGCTTCCGACAAGGTGAGTCATCTAATCTTTGTCTAATTGTTTAGCTTTTGTCAATTATTTATATAATTTATCTCTCAACAAAATTAAATGAAAGCAAGAGAATGATGTTTAATTAGGGTTTTTAATTAGAGCTTTTATGAAAAAAGAGCAAACAAGAAAAATATTATACAAAATACTGCACATCTAAAAAAAATTGAAATGGTTGTGGAAGAAGAAAAGAAGGTTAATATTTAAAGAGAAAATAAAAATTTTAAAAAAAATAGTAAAAGAATAGGAAAATATAAATTTATGGTTGAATTAACCGTTCGGCTGTCTAAGTGTCAACATTTTTTTTAAGGCTCACTCGCCTTTTCTGAAGGTTGTAACAACCACAACCCAATTTGTCATGCTAGGGGGTAATAATATGCAAAAATTATAATACTTGGGATACTGCAAACACGCGATAGTTTAAGTATGAAACTATAATAAACAGTGATAGTTTAAGGGGTTTTTAAGCCATTAACTCAAAATAAAATGGAGTAAACTTCAAAATCGTACACTTAATATATGTAATAAAAATTAGAAAATACTAAAAACAGCGGTAGATTTAACAAGAAAATCAAAATAGCAGTTAAATAATTTTAAGTTATAATTTCCTTTTTTATGATAGTAAAGACTCCAAAATTCACATACAAAATGCAGAATAAGATGGAATGTGAATTTGCAAATATACACACCGAGAGTGAGTAAAAGAGATACATTTTGTCCAAATCCACATACTAAGTGCACTTAGTACTAACCAAAAATAATAATTTACAAAAAGATTACAAATGTCTTAATGAATTTAAATTACTATAATACGAATCTAATATTATGTAAATTTTAGGTTTAAAACTTTGGTAAAAGAAATTATTCTATAAAAATGTATCACATAAATGGTGAATGAAAATATTAAAGAGCAAAATAAATATTGTATTGGATAAAAACTGACTGGGCTTTGGCGAATGACACGTGTCGTCCACGTGTCATAAGCTGACGTGTCACCGGACAGATATTCGTTGGACAGACACTTCCCACGGGCAGACCCAAGGAAGTTACATGATGTATCAACGGTCAGCATAATTTGAACAAGCAGTTATTGGCGTTATTGGGCGCGATCATTCAAAATACGGTCACCCAGCGGTTACAACCTTTTTGGATAAGACACCCAGCGGTTACAACCTTTCTGATAAGGTACCCAGCGGTTACTCATCCGAACGGTTCTACACCCAGCGGCTACTACAACTTCAACAGGCGCCTCCCACGCCTATAAATAGTATTTTCCTTAGCCAATTGTAACAACTTTTACTTTCTGCACACTTGATCAATAAGAATACTCTCTGTCCTTCCATCATTGAATGATATCCATTGTTCTTATTTTAATTATTGTCTCAACGATTGGATCATCCAGCGTGGTGGTTGGCGATTGTCAGAGAACACGATACGTTTGCTCTCCCTTATTTACGTTCATATTGCATTTTTACTATTCTACATTAGCATTACTTGATTTATCGCATAGACCTTTAATCTCAACTATTGACCGTGACTCCGCAAATATAAATTTAATTGTTAATTGGCCTAAAATCGGATTTAGGTTAAACAATTTGGCGACCACAGTGGGAGTCGGTCAATAGCTTTCGTAGGTTAAGAAATCGATCTTCTATATTGTATTTATTTCTGTCTATTTTTCTGTTTCATAACTAAGCATGGCGGAAAATGGTGCCCAGCAACAACAAGCCGTCGCGGACGACCAGCGGGAAGCCACCCCTACGCGTAGTTATTCCCCCAATTACTCTCCCGATTATTCGTCCGACGGGCGGCAACAGTCCTCCCAAGGACAGGTCAGGCAGAACAGGCGTAGGCGCTCTCAGAGCTCTACTTCGTCCAGGAGACGCCGACGTTCTCAGAGCTCTACTCCGCCCAGGAGACGCCGACGTTCTCAGGGTGCTGCTCCGCCCAGAAGGCGCCGACCTAGGAGCCCTTCCCCTGACCAAGGGAATTTGCAAAAAATATTTTTTGATTTTATGCAGCAACAGGTGGAAGTGAACCGGGGAATCAACGAGGCATTGAATTCTCTCCGGACGGAGCAACGAAGGAGCAATGCCTCAACCGTAGGGGCCGATACTGCAGCGCCTGATCCCAACGCGCCCTCCTCACATACTTCGAGGCAAGAAGGAGAGCGTAACGACGGCAGTGGCACTGCAGACCCAGCGACTCAAACCAATCAGAACCCGGGTGGAGGATCTACAGCACACGCGGATATGAACCTTATCGTGGAAGCTCTCACCAAGCAATTCAAAGAAAGCCAGGAAGCACTTCAGAAGGCTCTCCACGAGAGGATCGATCAGATACCAGGCGCCCCGCCCACGCTGAAGAAAGTTGACGTCCAGCGATACTCACAGCGGCCCTGGAAGAAAGAAGCGGCCCCAAAGGCGATACCTAAAATGTTCAAAATGCCGAACATTCCAAGGTATCGCGGGACGTCTGACCCGAACGACCACCTTATGATGTTCAGCAATTTCATAAAAGCCAGCGATCTCACCGACGAAGAGATCGAGTCTGTACAATTAAAGAAGTTCGTGGAGACCCTGGCCGATGGGGCCCTGCGATGGTATTCAATGTTGCCACCCAACTCCATCGGATCCTTCGCAGAGATGGCCGAACTGTTCGTAAAGGCACATACAGGTGCCCAAAAGACGGAGACCCGGGAAGAGGATATCTTTGAGATCAAGCAGAAGCCCGACGAGTCACTCCGGAAGTACGTGGACCGGTTCCAGAGGGAACGCATGATGCTCCCCAAGGTGCCAGACAGATGGGCGGCAATCGCATTCACTAACAGCCTGGACGTTAGGAGCTCGGAAGCCACACGAAGACTCTATGAGTCTCTTCGCGAGTTCCCAGCGGCCAGTTGGTCAGACGTATACAATCGCTACAATTCCAAAGTACGTATCGATGAAGACAAACTGATTGGGGCAAGTGCTCGGGGAAGGACCCAGTCTCGCGGCAGCGGATCCGGCAGCAAGGCAGAAACGGAAAGATCGGGCACGCGATATGAGCCATATCCCGACCAGTCGCGCAGCAATCCCAAAGGACGCAGCCGCCACAGCAATAAGGGACTGTCTCGAAAGGAAAACCCTGAGTCGAGTTCACGAGGCATCCCGAACCTGCCGAGCTTCAACATTGAAATGACGGAGGTTATGGCGGTACTCAAAAACATGGGTGACAGAGTCAAGTGGCCAAGAGACATGAAGACTGATCCTAGCAAGCGGAATCAAGACCTGTATTGCGAGTTCCACCGCGATCACGGGCACACTACCGAAGACTGCAAAGCCCTAAGGTACGAAATTGCTCATTTATTGAAATAGGGGTTCCTGAAGGAGTTCCTGACCGAGAAGGGAAAACAGACCCATGCGAAGGCTCAGCAGAACAAAACCGGTCCCCCACGAGCATCTTCCCCGAAGCGAACGGTCAACGTTATTTCGGGAGGAATTGAGGTAGCCTCGGTCACCTTCACGGCAAAGAAGTACGCAAAGGTATCCATCACAAACAGCAAACGACCCCCGGTCAGAAGGAGTAATCACCTTCGAGGAGTCCGACGCTGAAGGATCACAATCTCCACACGTCGACACGCTGGTCATAATACTACGAGTAGCAGAATTCAACGTAAAGAGGGTACTCATCGATTCGGGCAGCTCTGCAAATATTATTCCATCACGAGTTATAGATGAAATGCAGGTAGCCGACAAGATCGTGCCAATATCTCGAGTTCTCTCCGGTTTCAACAACTCGAGTGAAAAGACCCTCGGGGAGATCACCCTAACAACTCTAACCGAGGGGGTAGCAAAGGAAACGACCTTCCATGTTGTCGATGCCGACCTGGCCTACAACATCATTCTGGGCAGACCATGGATCCATGACATGCAGGCCGTCCCCTCTACCTATCACCAGGTACTGAAGTTCCCATCCGAGTGGGGGGTGCGCGAAGTCAGAGGAGAGCAGCGCACCGCACGAGACTGTTACTCGGTAGCTCTACAGCTACCCGGGGAGAACAAATAGCAATTACAGCATCCGGGACCGAATACTACACCCGACGAGGCTAAATACGAGGTCCCGGAATTCATCGCCAAGATGGAAGAAAAAGAAAAACACATGCCGACAGTAGAAGCCCTGGAGCCCGAGGAACTGTTCGCTGATAAACCAGAGCGGAAGGTGTACTTGGGAACAGAGCTGAGCGAGCAATTGCGGGGAGACATCCTGCAATTCCTTAAGGAGCGGCATACAACATTCGCCTGGTCCCATGCAGACATGACAGGTATTTTCCCTGACATCATTACTCACAGGTTGCACGTGGATCCATACCACCGCCCGGTGAAACAAAAAACACGCCAGCAAGGAGCTTTCCGGAACCATGTGATTAATGACGAAGTCGACCGCCTGTTAAAGATCGGTTCGGTACGTGAAGTCAAGTATCCGGACTGGTTAGCCAACGTGGTTGTCGTACCTAAAAAGAACGGCAAGTGGCGGGTCTGCATTGACTTCACAGATCTAAACAAGGCCTGCCCGAAGGATTCCTATCCCCTTCCCAGGATAGATCAACTAATCGATGCGACAGCCGGGCACGAGGTGCTAACCTTCCTCGACGCTTACTCCGGATACAATCAGATACTGATGGACCCTGGAGATCAGGAGAAAACGGCGTTCATAACTTGCCGAGGTATGTATTGCTATAAGGTTATGCCGTTTGGACTAAAAAACGCAGGTGCAACCTATCAGCGTCTGGTCAATCGGATGTTCTACGACCATATCGGGAAGACTATGGAAGTGTACATCGACGACATGCTAATAAAATCCAAACGAGCAGAAGATCATCCGGCACATCTGAAGGAAGCTTTCCGAATCCTGGATCAATATAACATGAAATTGAATCCGGAGAAATGCGCTTTCGGAGTTGGATCGGGAAAATTTCAGGGTTTCATTATATCTCAGCGAGGCATTGAAGTCAATCCCGCTCAGATTAAGGCTATCGAGTCAATCCCAGACGTACTTCGCGACAGGAAAGAAGTCATGAGGCTGACGGGAAGAGTAGCTGCCCTGGCGCAGATTCATCTCCCGGTCATCTGATCGTTGCAAGAGCTTCTTCGATGTCTTAAAGCAGAACAAGGAGTTCGAGTGGACACCTGAATGTCAGCAGGCGCTGAGGGACCTGAAGAAATATCTCTCCAACCCTCCACTGCTTACAACACCTGTGGAAGGCGAGCAGCTGCTAATTTATCTGGCGGTCTCGGAGTCGTCGGTAAGCGCTGTGCTAGTACGGGAGGAAAAAGGTAAACAACTAGCTATCTACTACGTTAGCAAAGCTCTTATCGATGCGGAAACCCGCTACCAACCATTGGAGAAGTTAGCGTTAGCTCTAGTAACAGCTGCCCGAAAATTACGTCCTTACTTTCAAAGTCATACTATAAATGTGGTTACCACTTTCCCTTTACGAAACGTTCTGCACAAACCAGAATTTTCGGGAAGATTGGTAAAATGGGCGATAGAACTGTCCGAATTTGATATCATTTATCAGCCCAGGGTAGCGATAAAATCACAAGTCTTGGCAGACTTCGTGGCAGATTTCAGTATGAATATACACCCTGAGGCAGAGAAGAAAGCCATTCTCTATGCAGGGCAGGCTCCGGGCACTTGTGTCCTCCATACAGATGGCTCCTCAAATGTCAAAGGGTCAGGACTTGGGCTGGTCCTCGTCGCTCCATCCGGAGAGACGGTGAGGCAGGCTATCAAGTGCCCTTTCATTACTAACAATGAGGCCGAATATGAGGCCGTTATTGCAGGACTGGAGCTGGCACGAAATTATGGGGCAACCATAGTCAAGCTAAAAAGTGATTCCCAGTTGGTGGTTAATCAGATCAACGGAGGCTTCGTCGCACGAGTGCCCAGGATGCAGGCGTACCTCGGTCGGGTAAAGGAGCTTTTGATGCAATTCAACGACTGGGAGGCAATCCAGATTCCACACGAAGAGAATTACGAGGCCGACGCTCTCGCAAACATGGGATCAGTTGCAGAAATAGGAGCAGCCGGCTCTTCGGCCATCGTTCAACTTCTCTACACAACCATGGATAGGGAAAAGTTCGAAGTTAACACTATCAGCACCACCTGGGATTGGAGGAACGAGATAACAAATTATCTTATCCACGAGACCCTGCCCACAGACGCAAAGGCCGCTCGCAAACTCCGAGTGAAAGCTGCCCGATACACCATCCTCAACAGCGAGCTATACCGGAAGATGTTTGCAGGACCCCTCGCAAAATGTCTTGGACCTAACCAGACTAATTATGTGATGAGAGAAGTCCACGAAGGCTGTTGCGGTAATCATTCCGGAGGGAAAGCCTTGACACGAAAGCTGATGCGCGCAGGCTATTACTGGGACAAAATTGAGAAAGATGCGAACGATTTCGTCAAGAAATGTGACAAATGTAAGAGGTTTGCCCATCTCCTTCATCAGCCAGCCGAGCCGTTGCATTCGATAATCTCCCCATGGCCCTTCATGAAATTGGGGATGGACATTGTTGGCCCCCTTCCTACGGCACCACGGGGGATGCGCTTTTTGCTGATCATCACAGATTACTTCACAAAGTGGGTCGAAGCCGCAGCATATTCAAGGATACGGCAGACAGAGGTCGTCGATTTCCTCTGGCGCTTTGTCGTATGTCGTTTCGGAGCACCCAAGGAAATAGTCATGGATAATGGCCCGCAGTTCGTCGGCCAGAGGGTGACTAGGTTCCTCGACGACTTGCACATTAAAAGGATCACTTCCTCGCCATATCATCCTGTCGCTAACAGGCAGGCCGAATCTACCAACAAGATCGTCGTTGAATCCCTCAAAAAGCGCCTCGAACAGGCGAAGGGATGCTGGGTAGAAGAGTTACCCGGAGTACTGTGGGCTTACCGCACCACGGTAAAAATGAGTACCGGAGAGACTCATTATTCATTGGTCTATGGCGCAGACGCCTTGATCCCGGTCGAGATAGGAGAACCCAGCCTGCGATACGCGCATGCCACGGATAAGTCAAACTCTGTCAACCTGTCCGAAGAACTGGACCTTCTCGAAGAACGCAGAGAACTAGCCCTCGTACGGGTGGTTGCCCAGAAAGAGCGAATTGAGAAGTACTACAATCGGGGACTGCGCGTGCGGAATTTCCAAGTCGGGGACTTTGTACTCAGAAAAGTGTCTCAGAGCACACAGGAAACGAATTCCGGGAAACTTGGCCCTAATTGGGAAGGACCCTACAAAGTGATCGCTTCAGCCGGCAAGGGATCTTACCGCTTAGCACGACCAGATGGCTCAATCGTCCCGAACAGCTGGAATGTCGTTCATCTCAAAAGGTATCACTTCTAGGCGACAAGGACGGTCAGTCACTCTACACTTCCCTTTTTCTATCTTTACATAAAAGTTCTTCCTTTTATCCATGCATAGAAATACGAAGTTCTTACTTTTTACGCAAAAGTCCTTACCTTTTGCTATACATTCTTTCTAAATGGTACTAACGGCCTGAACAAGGCCAGATCCGTTTAGCTCAACTAGCAGAGCTCGAAGTTCTTCAGCTTCGCGGCTGTGGGTTCGAATCCCATAACGGACACACTCCTCGTTTGGTTATATGTGTTCATTAGACAGATCACCGAAAACTCCTTTCATGTTGTCACTTTACGTGTTCCAACATGAAAACATGGGGGGTGGTGAGGGCCCCATAGGCCAGAAAAGACCTTCGTACAGGCAGAAGACCTCCATACAGGCAGAAGACCTTAATGTAAAGGCAGCAAATTTTTTACTTTGCGTGATAAGGCTTCCACGAAAATAAGAGAAGTCATTCACAAGTTAAAACCTTCGAGTGGCAAGGCTTCCACGAAAATAAGAGAAGTTGTTCACGCAATCAAGCGACTCGGCCAGAGTTCTAAGCGGACACGATTCGGTCAAGCTACCTACAACTTATGACCTTTTGCCTAACGAAGGGGTAAGTTCAACACATTTGGGGAAACCTGATAAAGTACGAACTTAATAAAGTTTGGAAAGCAATTCCCAATTATGAGACACGAAAGCCGAAGTATATGCACACGAAAGGATCAAGGATTCGAAACTAAACATAATTGCTGAATGGATCTGAGAAGCTGCATATATATACACATCAAAACTATGGAATGATAAAACGTCGAGTACGGCTGACAGAATTTCATAGAGTGTCCAAACAGGCCAAACAAACTGGCCAAGGGCCAGAAAATCTTCATAAGATTTCTGCCCACCAAATAAACAAGTCCGGCTCTCGCCGGACGAAACAAAATACACAAGTTCAGAAAAGAAATCATCAGTTTGAAGGGCCGTGACCGGGACTCAACGCACCAGCTCCGTTGGGCCCGTCATCACTCCCCAGCTCTTCATCTTCATCATCATCATCTTCGCCCTCCGACTCTTCGGGAGAGAGACCCAATGCATGTTGAATCCTTCGAATAGCACTCTTCATCGACTGCAACATCTCCTCAACATCAACCTGCCTAGCACGGATCTGCGCGAGCAACGTGCGTTTGGCCTCAAGGGCCGCAAGTTTAGCCTTAATCTCCGATTGGTCACGCAAGTTGGCCAGATCCTTGGTTAACGCGGCCTGGACACCCATCAGCTGGGCAACCTGGTCCTTAGCAGCTTGAAGTTCAGAGCGGGCTTTGGTTGACTCTTCATTTGCCCTCTGCAAGTTCAGCTCAAGAGTTGCACATTCGTCGTTGGCATTGCTCAAACTACCATGGCATTCCTCAAGGAGTCTCTCCAAAGCCTGGACGGAGCGTGCGAACCCCTCTTTCTCCTCAGAAAGACGGTCCTTTTCCCTGGTGAGAGCATTGATCTGCTCCAGACGATTGTTGTTAACATCCGTTAACCGGTTAACTTCCCCACCAAGAAAACCACACTACTCGATCAAGGTTTTGTTATCCTTCAGAGCCTCAACCAATTCTCTCTTCACCTCTACCACTTCATTGGCATTGTTCAGACGGGAGCGGAACATGATTTCAGCGGCCAGCATGCTTGACTGAAACGTAAAGTAAGTCACGGTTAAAAATCATAAGCTGGCAACAACTGCTAAAGCAAAAAGGGAAAAGAGGAAAAAACTCACCCGGGCAGAATCGGAAGCAATTTGGAAAGCCAGTTCTTCGTCGGTCAGTTCCCTTAGCACCCACTCCTCTCGAGGACCGATGAGCGAAGAAACTGCTTTAACCAAGCTGCGCGGCCTGGACACAAAATTGACATCGGGAGCAAGTCTCAGGGTATGTTTTCTCTCACAAAGCTTGGGCTCCCTAGCCTGCTCCGAGGGGTAGTTCGGTCCGAACTTGTAACGAACCCCCTTGATGTCATTTAGCTCTGTCCACCCCGCAATAGCTGACCGCCAAACAAACCTCGTTGAGGAAAGGTTTGAATCACCCTCCACCTCCGGGTCTATGGTCTCGCAATCGCGAAGAACAACGGGGGTGGCCCCCTCAGCAGCCATGTTCTACAGATCCTCAAAGCGGAAAATACGAGGACCCTGGCTGCTCCCCTGGGAAGCCTCTCCCCCGGCTTCTTCTCTTGCCTCCCCTTCTCTCACTTCTTCTCTTATTTCCTCTCTTACTCTCTCTCTTACTTCTTCTTCTTCTTCACCAACCTTACCCTTGCCCTTGTCCGCACGGGAAGGACCTGCCCTCTCCCCGTCACCAACTTGGGGACTCCCTGGCGGAGGGCGGGCGATCTCCTCCTCGACACTTCTCTTGTCGCTACGGAGATGAGGCCTCCGCTGAAGGGGAACGTCTGCCTCAACCTCGGTATCCGACAAGTGGATCACCTCCGGGGTCAGACCGTCTCCCCGCACGGACTCAGGAACTTCAGCGTCAGCTGCCCTGGGCTCCGGGACGTTTGCCCCAGCAGAAGTGCTGTCCCCAGCCGCCGAGGGTTGTCCAGTAGCAGCGGAAGTCGTACGGGCAGACTTCTTCCGCGCTTCGCCCTCGCCGCGGCTCTTCCTCTTCTTCTTCAAGGAGCTCAACTCCTCGGACAGAAGTGCTTCACCGCCATCCCTACTGCGCAGAGCGCCGGCCGAAGCCAGTATAGCCTCAGCTTCAGCAAGAGGATCGGCAACAGGTTCAGCAGGTCTGTCCTGAGGGGGAGCAGGGAAAAAGCTTCCCGAAGTACCCAAGCCTGCAACAAAGGTGAAACGGTCAGACACAAGAGAGGTCCAGAAAGAAAGAGCTATCAAAAAGATAGAAATATCCTCACCATGATGTTTCACGGTCAAAATCTTGAGAGAAGCAAAGAATGACCATTCTCTCATCTCTGGTTCAAATCTCGCCAGAATCGGCCCAACCCATGCCGTCAGTTCATCTACAGTTATGAATCTGTCGTAGGGTTGCTTGGCCGCTGCACGAAGAAGGTCTGGTGAAGGTTAGAAGAAGAAGGAAAGACGAGATATACACACAAAAACTCGGGGACTTACGTGTTTTGTTCCAGACTTCTGGAAGGTGCGCCTTGTCGTCAAACGTCAAGGCCGAGGAGCGTACGAACAAATACCGGTGCACCCAGCCTCGGTCACTGGTATCCTCGGAGCTGCGCACCAAGCCCTTTTGTCCGCGCATCCTGACGTTTACATAGCCATCCTTAAAAATCTGGACGCTATACAAGGAAATGAAGTACTTGTACTCAAAAGACTGGTCGGTTTCAGCTGTAAACCAGTCTAGAAGCGTGACTATCCGATATACGCTGGGGCTCAGCTGCCCCGGGCAGAGAAGATACTCCCTGCAAAGTCTCTCCAGCACTGGGTACAAAGGCAACCTACACCCCACTGTAAAAGGGTAGGTACCAATAGCTGTCCACCCAGCCCGGTGAGAGGTAATGTTCTCACCTTCAAAAACCGGCGAAAGGGAAATTCCGTCACCCCAGTTACAATCTAATCTCACTTGAGGGATCACCTCCTTCGTGATCCCTGACTTGAATCTGTATGCCGGCCAGTTGCGCGTGTCACCTTCCATATTGTGGAAGGATTTCACGTTGCAATCTGCCTCAAGCTCGCCCCACTTTTTAGGGATTATCTCAGCGGCAGTGGCTTGGGAAGCCCGCGGCCTAGGAGTGGCCGTCGAACTCCCAGCAGCATCGAAATTTAGATTCCTTCTGGATCTTGAAGACATGATTTTAGAAGAAGAATAAAATTGCCAAGAAAGTTTCAAGAGTTAATTCAAGGATTCTTCAAAGAGCAATGCTGGAAAAATAAGAGTAGGTAAAAGGTTTTTCATCGAGTGAATTCCTATTTATAGGAATCAAGGTGCAGACCCCCAAAATTCTCGCGAAGACACGTGGAGGCTATCGGATAATCCACACCCGGATCTGACCGTCGATGAAAAGGAATAGGGTTAATCAATGCTTTACAGCACCATCATTACCCTAGAAAAATGCAGTCACTTCATAATCAGCAAGCAACGTGCGCACGTGGAAAGAGGCGGTTAAAAAGTATTGCTTTTTACCCTCGGGGAACGCAGCAGTCATTTCGGAGTAAGTTGCAGTGCCGCAGATGTGCATGTCGCAGTTACTTTTTCAGACGGCGCATTTAATGCCCGCAGCATGAGGGCTTGTCACTTGCCTGATAAGATCCCTACGTCATCAAGATTACATCACATGGAGACAAGAGTTTGCAAAAACTCCCGCCGAAAATTCTGATCCACTCCTCGGACAGACTCTCTGACCGAGAAGTGCGGGGACTATCTGTATTGGATAAAAACTGACTGGACTTTGGCGAATGACACGTGTCGTCCATGTGTCATAAGCTGACGTGTCACCGGACAGACATTCGTCGGACAGACACTTCCCACGGGCAGACCCAAGGAAGTTACAGGATGTATCAACGGTCAGCATAATTTGAACAAGCAGTTATTGGCATTATTGGGCGCGATCATTCAAAATACGGTCACCCAGCGGTTACAACCTTTTTGGATAAGACACCCAGCGGTTACAACCTTTCTGATAAGGTACCCAGCGGTTACTCATCCGAACGGTTCTACACCCAGCGGCTACTACAACTTCAACAGGCGCCTCCCATGCCTATAAATAGCATTTTCCTTAGCCAATTGTAACAACTTTTACTTTCTGCACACTTGATCAATAAGAATACTCTCTGTCCTTCCATCATTGAATGATATCCATTGTTCTTATTTTAATTATTGTCTCAACGATTGGATCATCCAGCGTGGTGGTTGCCGATTGTCAGAGAACACGATACGTTTGCTCTCCCTTATTTACGTTCATATTGCATTTTTACTATTCTACATTAGCATTACTTGATTTATCGCATAGACCTTTAATCTCAACTATTGACCGTGACTCCGCAAATATAAATTTAATTGTTAATTGGCCTAAAATCGGATTTAGGTTAAACAAATATTGTATATAATGAATGGGAGCAATATGAATAAGTTCATAGTTGGGAAAAAAGTTTAATTTTTAGAGTAAAGTTGGGAGTGTAAATAATTTTCACTCTTTATAGTTGTATAATACTCCCTCTGTTAAAAAAAAGGATGCCATGTTTCGGATTTTGAGAGTCAAACGAGTTCATTTTGAAAAATAAACTCGTTTGACTCTCGATATCCGAAACATGTCATCCATTGTGGAACAGAGGGAGTATGTGTTTTCTTAATGCGTTATCTGACAAACTTTCTTTTGAAATCACACTAGGATCCCGTTTGGGTAAGTTTAAAAGTAGCTTAAAAGCATATATGCGCTTTTTGAGTGTTTGGTAAGTCAAAAAATAATGATCGTTTATAAACACTTCCGTGCTTGTTAGATCCTAACTTTTCAAAAATGACTTATAAGCTCCTTATAATAAGCTCGCCCGAACGGATTCTAAGACGTAGGATAAGATTGGATTAGAAACAAATTATGGATGTACAGTATATGTTTCTTGACTTCTATGACATCATGTTGGACCCGACGTGCCGTTTCAAAAGGGAAATTTTGATGCGTAGCTATTTTTGGACGCGCTCAGTGAGTTTTATCCACCGTTTAAAAAATAATTGAAAAATAATCAAAAATTCGCGCGCGCACTTACGCGAAAACACCCCAGACTAGTCTCGGTATTTTATACTGGGACTTTGAACTAACATGTTCAAAGGTCCCATTATTTCGTTATGAGATTGAAGCTTTATATATAAAGACCCATAACCAAATAATGGGAAAGGTCCATCCCATTATTTTGTTATGAGACTGAAGCTTTATATATAAAGTCTCATAACAAAATAATGAGACTTCGAACTATCATGTTCAAAGGTCCCATTATTTTATACTGGGGTTAGTTTACTTAAGCTTTATATAAAGTCCCATAATAAAATACTGGGACTTGTCCGGAGATGGCTATTTCTCAGTAAATTTGTTTTTGACAGCTACAAATCAATTAGCGCGCCAAACAGGGCCCTACACGAAATTTTTATGTTTCAAAATGAGGACATATCAGTCACGTCAAAGTTATAAAGGCCATATTCTTTTCTTTCTTTCTTTTTTCTTGGATAATTTTGCTACTTCATATTTGTCTTTGTAACACTAATAAATTTGTTCATAGAATTTGAGAGTAGTATTTGAAATATTACTTTAGATTTTTGTTTGCTTATAGAATTTGAACAAAATTTGAAATCAAAGCTTCAAATCCCTAAATTCTAGTTGAGAGTAGTATTTGAGAGATTTGGGGAAAAAAATTTCCTAGTCACAAAACTTCAATTTTTTTTCAAGTAAATGTATATCCAACCATAATTTTAAGTTCAAAAAATTATTTTTTTTATCAACTAGAAAACCTCAAATTTTCAAGTTTCAACCAAATCTATGTCCAAATGCTAGTTAAGTTCTCTTGTAATTTGATATATTACACGTACCTTCTTTATTTTTAAACTTGTTCTAACCAAACCAGTTTTAAATCCATATTTTCCAAGTTTACCCTTTTATAACAACCTTATAGTCTGCCCCATTATTTAACCAAAAGGACCCTTCAAGTCCTCAATTAAAAAAGTAATCCTTTCTTTTCTTTTCCCATTATTTTCATCCACAGAAATGCTAAAAAGAGGGTTAAGTGGGTCGGGGGCTTAATTAGACAATTTAAAACTTTAGGGCCCGGATGAAACTTTACAAATAATCCCAATGCAAAACTTGGTAACCACGCTCAGCACAATCATTCCTCCATTTCAACTTGTCTTTCTTCTTTCTCTCTTCTCTCTCGTCTTCTTCTACACAGTTCGCCAACTACCACGCTCCACTACTCTGATCACCGTGATAACTTAAAAAAATAGTGTCTAAATCATAACGTACTACTCTGATCATCATCATCCTCGTCGTTTTTTTCAACAAAAAGGCCGCTAAAAATCAGTAAGGTAAACCCTAACTTAAAACTTTAACTTTTTGTATTTTTGTTTGATGACTGTGATTTTTTAAGAAAATGTAGCGTTTCTTGGAAAAAATGTAGTGTTTTTAGAGAATATTTAGGGTATTTTGATGATTTGATGAATGATTGTTGTGTCGTAACTATCGAAGGTTTGTGGGGTCACAGGTTTGTGACTGGTGTTTTTTGATTTTGCACAGTGTTATTTGGTCATGTTGATGGATTTTTAAGCAACCTAAGTAGATAAATTTCAAGTAGATTATATTTTATTTTAGTTGCATGACAAAAGTGAAATTTGTATGTTCCAGCCAACTTGAATTTAAGAGAAAAGCCAACTTGAATTTAAGACAAAAGTGAAATTTGCATGCTCCCTAGTTATATAATATATTTTGGTATATGCTTGAACTTTGTTATGTTTGCCTAACTTTGTTTAAGCCAACTTAATGTTTTGGTATACGCTGAAATTTAAGCCAACTTAATGTTTGTTACTGTAAATGATTTAATATTCCTTTTATTATCTAGATAATATGGTAAGGACAAGGAAGAATTCAGTCCCAGACAAAGTTAAGACATTGAGAATGCTCAAAGCTGCTTCAAAAAATAGAACACATGTAAGCACTAGTACTGCCAAAAGAAGAAGAAGACAATTCCAACAGGTAATGTCTGATGTGGAATCCTTAAATGAATCCCTGAACACTAGAGAAAAAGAAGTGTTATCTCTAATGCAACATAAATTTTTTGAAGAAACAACAAATGAAGAAGATACTGATGAAGGTTCTTTTGAGGTTGTGGAAAAAGATCAGGAAGAGGAGAAAGATTTTGTTAGTGAGAATGAGAAAAAAGATGGTGATGATGAGGGAAAAGACTCTAATGAGAAGGAGGTGAATGATAAACCAGCTGGTGATGGAAAGGAAAATGATCAGTCTGGTGGTGGGAATGAGGTAAAGGATAAAGCTGATGGTGAGGGACAGGAAAAAGATGGTAGTGAAGAAGCCCTTGATGATTTATCAATTACTGAAGAGGTATATGTTCATTTTTTGAGCCTATTTAGTAATACATGTTTTTTTACTTTTTTTATAATCATGTATGTTGTTGTGAAATTGATGGGCTAGCATATAATAGTAGTATTCACTAGTAGTATTATGAAGAGGTATATCTATTAAGTGTTGTAATACTAGCTCTAGTCCATTGACTCAAAGTCTATTAATCAACTCTGGCACTTCTTAAATATGATATATAAGTATAGGGTTTTAGGGTTTAGGGTTTTCATAAAGTACTTTTGATATCTGATGTTTAGCACATGTGTTTATGCATTTATTGATTTAATGAACAGGCTGATAAAGTTGTGGAAGATGATGAGGAATTAGGGGATCCAGAAGCTCTATCAGTTGCTGAGTGTCAGAAGAGTCTTGAGCTATCAAAATACAACTTCAAGACATATTTGGATTTTCATCCACCTTATGCTGCTAAGGTTTCTGTAAGATCTTCTATGAAGAAGTTTTTCAGATTCAAAGAAGAGTTAGCAACCTCAAAATTGCTAGAAGCCTTTAGAAACACTTGTTTTGGTCACTTTTTAAGCTTGTTTGAGCACTGGAAACACTTCAATGGACAGCTTGTACACTTCCTTCTTCTTCGCAAAATTGAGAGTGCAAAGTTGTATGAAATCTGGTGCATATTAGAAGGCAAACCTATTTGCTTTGAGTTGAGAGAATTTGCACTAGTTACTGGATTGTATTGCGGGGAATACCCCTCTCAAGATGAATTGGACAAGATCCATTTGAAAGGTGAGAAATTCCATGAGAAAGTGACCAAAGGTTATTATGGTGGTTTGACAGGGGATGATATCCTTGAATTGATGAAGTCAAAAAGATTCAATGCTGTAGAAAAACACAAGCTAAGCTTGCTTTGGTTTGTTCATTGCATATTAGTTGCTAGAGATGATTCAGCACATGTCGACAAGAATTGGATAAAGATGGCTTACAGTTTGGATGTCTTCATGAATTTTCCATAGGGAAGGGAGAGCTTTGAGTTAACTGTTCAATATCTTAGGAAGGATGTCATGCCCCCCATCAGCTGAGGCAAGAGAAGGCAAGAAGAGAAAAAGAAATGGCTAGTCCAGTATACTTTATTTGGCTTTCCTTGGGCTTTCATGGTAAGTATTACAACAATGTACATTTTTTTTATCATTTGTTAAGGACTGATTTATAATTTTTTATTTAATGTAGGCATGGGCCTTGGAAGCAATTCTTTCAGTTGGACTGTTAGCTATCAGATCAAATGAGAAGCCATTGCCCTTGCCGAGGATGTTAAGATGGCTCAATCCCAAAGCTTCTTCATATGGGGATGCATTTCAGCAAAGAGTGCATGGGGAGGAAAATATATTAGCAATGATTCTGTTTAAGCATTAAATTTTAAATTATTTTATTTTTTCCTTAATGTTTTTGTTTCTTGTTAATTTAAATGGTTCACCCTTTCCTATATCCTACTGTCCGGGAAGCGAGGCAGAAATACGTGTCATGTGTTAAATCATTTGATGATGAGGAGCTTGAAGATGGGCCAATTGATAGGCTAAGAATTGTCTTGGAAGGGGTAACATCTATTAAGAATGCAGCTGATGAGATAGAGACAATAAGCAGTGGAAGTGATGATTACCGGACACCGAAACAAGCTTCGATGAGTCGTGGAAAGCAGGTGGAAGGAATGAATGTTGTTGGTAGTGGAGGTAAGTTTTCCTGGAGAGATGCTAGTCATAGAGGTGATGGTGAAGGTACCTCTTATGACAATGTGATATGCAATAACTGTGGAAGGCCAAACAATGATGAATTGATGAAAAAGTTGGAGAGCTTGGAGCTGAAATTGGATGAGGTTTATAAGATTGTTTCTGTGCCACAGAAAAGGATGCTTTATCCTAGCAAATTCCAGAGATCTCCCTTTGCAGTGTTGAGTAAGTTGAGAAAAAAGAAGTCCCTAGATTCAGCTGCAAAGAAGAAAAAATTGAAGGTGAGGAAGGTTGATGTTTTTAAGCCAGTGAAGTTGGCTGATAAAAAGGCTTTTTATGAGTGGTTGGAAAGGAGGTAGACAGTGACAAGGAAGTGTTTGACTGGATTCTTCAATTGGGAATATTTTGAAAAATTGAGGATGATGTAAGTATGGAATATTATTTTAGCCTTCTTATACATATATCATCTGATTATTAAGGCAACTTTTATATTCTTTTTGCAGCACATTGATGAAGTGATGGCCCTGATGCAGCTGCGACAGAAGGAATATCCACGTTATTATGATCAATCATCTGTGATTGTTGATTTGCTATTCTGCCAGAGCTTACAAGAGATTTGGAATGAAATGAGGATTAAATGTGAGAAAGAGTTCTTGGACTTTGATGTGATGCTGAGCTTTTACCAGTTTGATAGCTGTGTGATGGACTATCACAGGGGTGCTCAACCAGCCCCATATGTACGGAACTGGGAAGGGGCCAAGAAGCTTTATTGTATCTGGAACATGGAAAACAGACACTTTGTCACCATTGTGTTCATCTTAGAGGAGGCATTAATCAAGATTTATGATTGTAATTGGGGGTGCTATACAAATGAGTAGGTTGGTGTGCTTGTGCAGCCCATTGCCGAATTGATGTCTAAGTACCTCAAACAAAGTGGGAAATTTGACCACCTGGGTGATGATGTGGTGTTAAATCCATGGACATGGCAGCGCATTCTGGATGTCCCAAACAATGAGCAGGCGTAAGGAATTTTTAACTCTAGCTTTTACTCTCAAAATTCACTTCAATTTTTGCTAAATTTGTGATTTTTTATATAGTGAATCTTGTGGAGCATATGCATTGAAGTTCATTGACTTCCTCATCACTGATACCTTGATGGATAACTTGCACGACAATACTGTTGAAGATTTTCGTGAAAAATTTGCAATTGAAATCTTCAAAGCCAGAATGGAGCCATGACTTGTTGGATGACAGTTTGGTTTTAGTTGTAAAGTTCTGGACAACTGATTTAGTTTCTAAATTTTGGACAATATTATCATCATTTTGGTTTGCTTGTTGTCCCTTCTATTTAGCATTGAGGGGCTATTTATGGCTGTCATGACAAACAATTTGATGTACGCCATTTTTTTGTGTAATGATGGATGAAAATATTTGGTAGTTATGGTCGATGGAAGTTTGTACTGTTATCCCTTAATATTTGGTGTTTGCAATTGTCCTAGTTGCATTTGATTTGGAATAGGGCAAACAAGACTCTCAAAACAGATATGAAAATCATCAATAAGTAAAACTCTTACAACTTCGGGTCGATTAAACAACTTTGGGTCGATGAATCATAGACCTGGGGTTGATTAAAAAACTCGTGGTCGATTGGCCATAGACTTGAGGTTTATTAAACAACTTTGGGTCGATGAATCATAGACCTGAGGTTGATTAAACAACTCGTGGTCGATTGGCCATAGACTTGAGGTTTATTAAACAACTTTGGGTCGATGAATCATAGACCTGAGGTTGATTAATCAACTCGTGGTCGATTGGCCATAGACTTGAGGTTTATTAAACAACTTTGGGTCGATGAAACATAGACCTGAGGTTGATTAATCAACTCGTGGTCGATTGGTCATAGACTTGAGGTTTATTAAACAACTTTGGGTCGATGAGTCATAGACCTGAGGTTGATTAATCAACTTGCGGTCGATTGGCCATAGACTTGAGGTTTATTAAACAACTTTGGGTCGATGAGTCATAGAACTGAGGTTGATTAACCAACTCATGGTCGATTGACCATAGACCTGAGGTTGATTAATCAACTCGTGGTCGATTGGTCCATAGACTCTAAGTATATTAATCGACTCTTGCCACTTCAGCATGATCTATCATAATAATCTAATGGTTAAGCATACCTAATGATCGATAATGTTGTTAATCAATGTATTAATGATATTACATATGTTAGCTATATTTACATTAATGACTAAACATAATTTGAACGTGTGTAATAGGCGATAGCAATGTGTAATAGGAATACTTGTTCGTATTGAATTATCTAGTATCATAGTAATTTAAGGAAGTTGTTTAGTTGCTAATGTGCCTATAATGTTGACATGTCAATCAACTTTTTATGATCTCACAATTAGTTGGAATAATACATAAATGCTTAACATTAGTGAATTATGTATTAGTATTAGTAGTGGTATTACTTTTGGGAAAATGTTGGATGATCATCAATGTTATTTATTTACTAATATAATATATTTTAAATTAAAATATATGGTCTCATAATGCAATTCAAGATATTAGATGATCAATTATGTTCAATGATGGGTATTTAAGGATTAATACACAATTAATCTACATAATTATCATCATAATTGTATTTTAAGGTATTATCATCATTAAATCAACATGATTATGTAAATGAATTGTAATTTAAGTATGAGTATATATGTATATCACGGATACATGCATAATTTAATTTAATGAAACAATTTTATTTCAACATATAAACCATAATTATTTATTTTAAGTCATTTTAATTTTTTTAAAGGGTGACCAAAATTTAAATTAGTCTGGCGGGAGGGGCAAATTTGAATTTCAAACTAGCATATAAATTAAATGTTGGCCCCATTCCCAAATCAGAATTTCAAAAATTCCTAATTTCCCTTTCCCCCTTTTCTCTCAGAATTCTCTTATTTTCAAAACCCTAATTTCACTTTCCCCCTTTCGCTTCGAATTGTCGCTGCTCAAGATGGAATATGTACCATTGTGTGAATGTGGAGATCAAGCATCACTAAGAACATCATGGACGAATGCTAATCCTGGTCGTCGATTCTTCAGTTGCAGATATTATGGGGTAAATTTTAACGTCTTGGGTTCGATTTTCATTTTAATTTGAATTTAAGTTTAACATTTTAAATTTGCAGAACAATGGGGCTGTTGCTTGTAGCTTCTTCTTGTGGTGTGACCCCCCAATTCCGGAGCATGCTAAGGAAGTAATTTTGGGGCTTCTTAGAAAAAAGAAGCAGATGGAAGCTAAGCTTAACGAAGCAAATAAAAAGGTATTTTTGAGGAAGATTCTATGGATGTTCGTACTGCTTATGTTGAAGTTCATTCTTGTCGGAAATAGTGGTGCTTGTTATCTATTTTGACAGGTAAATAATTAAAAGTTTCAGTTTCAGGCACAAAATAATGATAACAAAGTTTGATCATTCATTTATTCATTAAAAGGGGCCACCAGAGGAGTACAAAGTAAACACTTAATTTAAAATTAAAACATAATAATACTTAATTAAAATTAAAAACTTAATAATACTAATAACTTTAATTTGCAGAGGCCGCTGGAGGAGGAGAATGTGGAGGACCCATGTAGTCGTCAATGTCTTCCCCAGCCCTTATAAGCAGAAGACGGAGCATCCTAGCAATCCTCCGAATGTTCCTCTCTTGGCGGTTTCTGTCAGCAACATAGCTTTCCAGCAGTCTGTCTATCAGTTCCCTCATTTGTGCAATTAGATCTTGGGATGTTTCAGATGGTGGACTTGAATCTCTTCTTCGTGGTGCAGGCCTTCGTGCCATTCTTCTTGTTGTATATAAACTGGATTTGATATTGTAGAGACTGTGGATTTGATGTTGTAGTGTTGTGGATTTGATGTTGTCTTCTCCTGTATTTATAGGTAAAAAAAGTGCAGTGTGGACTTGGCTGTTGCACTTCTCCAATTTGTTGTGTTCATTTTATTTTCCAGGCGTGTATGTTCATTTAAAGAACACATCTGTTCATTTAAAGAACACATCTGTTCATTAACGTCTGTTCACGCATATCACAGAAACAAATTAATGAACAACAACCTTTGGTTGCGGGATAATCAAGAAGTCTATTAAACAACGATTGGTTGATTAACATAATAAAAGTCTATGAATAAACTAGTAGTTGTTTGGACCAACATTTAGTTGCTTGACCAGACTAATAGTTTATTATGATACTTGGCTACTTTTGACAAGATCAGAACTCAATTTAATGATTACATCACATAAATTCCTTACAAATAACATCAAATGAGTCCACAACATCCCAACAATAACATCAAATAAATTACAATCTTAAAAACAAGTAAAAACAACACTTGATCAAACAAATTTTAAAAAACTAAACCGAATTTCTCAAATTTCTTGCTTCAGAGGGAGTAGGGCATGTGGTCCTCTTGTGGCCATATCGTTTGCAGTTAGAGCATTTATTTTTCCTCTTCCCAGCTCTAACCGCTTCCCCTGTAGACGGCATCCTCCTTTTCCTCTTTCTTCCCCGTGCGTGCTTGACGAAAGGTGGAGGAATTTTTCTCTCTAAAACATCTTCAGGCACCTGCCATTGGTCTTACGAAGGAATTGGGAAATTTGGTTCAGCATATGCAAGCATGTACATCTGTGCCCTATAATATGAAGAGGTGAACTCATAAATGCTCGAACCATATCCTTCTCCAAAGTGAGCCCTCAGAGCTGCCATTGCGTGTTTACAAGGAATTTTCATAAGGTCAAACCGTCTGCAAGTACAAGTTCTGTTGTAGAGATTGACGTCTTTCTTCCCTTCATCGCTGATGACATTATAGTCCCCAGTGAATACTCTGTTCACCACAAGTGAATTCCCAGCTTCCATGTTTTTCCTTACGATTTCTTCAGCAGATTCAACTAAGATTATGGTTGCTTTGCTTACCTCTGTACGCCTCTCATGAAACTATAGGGCAAACTTACAGTTAATTGCATCAAATAGAGCAGTGATGGGAAATTCTCTTTCCTCCATGAACATTGAGTTAAATGACTCCGCAATATTCGAGGTCATCACCTCAAACCTATTCCCATGAAAAAATGTTCTAGTCCATTTATGAAATCCAATCTCCTGAAGATAATTAGCTAGCCTCCCATTAAAATCCTTGATCTCTTGAAAATGTGAGTTAAACTCTTCAAACCGGTAAGCCTTTGCTGCTTTATAGTACTTGTCTAGAATATCTCCACACTTGAACTTTACCCTGATGTTCTCAGCAAGGTGCCACATACAAAAACCATGATGAGCTTCACTATAGTACTTGGCAATACCATTTGCAATGCTTGCGTGCCGATCGGAGATAATGCACAACTCTCCAGTGCTAGGGACTATATCAAGCAACTGTTCAAAAAAATAACCCCATGAGTCATCACACTCCTTGTCCACTATACAAAATGCAAGCGGATAAATGTGGTTCTCTGTATCTTATGCAACAGCACACAACAACACTCCACCATACTTGCCTGTTAAAAATGTGCCATCAACAGCTATAACCTTTCTCATTGTCACAAACCCTCGTCTGCAAGCTCCATAAGCAACAAAAAAGTACTTGAACCTCCCTTTTCCATCAAGCCTCAGATCAGTCTTACTTCAATGATTTTTAGTTTCAAGAACATGACGATACGCCTCGATAACATTATAACCCTGCTCTGGTGTTCCCCTTAGCAAAGATTTTGCTATTTCAGCTCCCATCCAACACTTCCAATAGCTGATTTGACAGCCCAGGCCTGCACGAACAGAATTGGCAATGTCTTTTGTGGAAGGACCTTTGCAGTTAATAAATCTATTCTTCATAAATTCAGCGATGACATCGGCCGATGCATGAGGATGATGACTGGGAAGGTGTTGCACCCCACATGTGTGCTTACCATTGTATTTGGTAATATGAAACATATCAGAACACTTGTACTTCATGGATCGTACCCACCACTTGCAAGCTGGATCAACACATTTCACCACATACAAATTTTTTGTACTCTTCACAGTATTGAAACAATATGACTTCTTCACTGAAGCAAACTTAAGACAAACAACTAACTCCCGCTTGTTTTTAAAAGTTCTACCTTTGTATAAACCTGTCTCATCAACATAATTATGGCTGCTTCCCGTACCCAATGTATTATCAGTTGGATTGCTTGAACCATTAGTATTAACATCGTAGTTTAAATTACCCCCTACTCCTTCTTCAACATCATGGTTTAAATTTGATGGATTATGTTTATTGAAATGGCTGCCCTTATTATAGTCATCCCATCCATGTTCTCCATTGAAATCAACACTTGCTTTGTCCTCTTCTGTTACAGGTGGTGGTACGTCAGCTGATCACACATAAGGAGCAGCATCAGAAGCAGCAGCAGGCTCATTTGATGCTTCTTCAGACCTTTCAACTACAGATATCCTCAAGGTGGGTCTGGAACCATCACTTGCAATATCAAGAAGATAGAGCTGCAAATCATTATCCGTCGTATGATCGAGGGAGCTATCTTTTCCTTTGCGGCAGCCACACTAAGCATATAAGTAATTGACACTTGCCTTTGCTCACATCTTAATTGGCCACTTGCAATGACATGCTTAACCAACTCATTGTAATCAACTACCCCACTCACAAAAATAGGTACGGTAACCTTAGATTTAGAATGTCAAGTCCAACATTTAGGGGTCTCCACCCATTCCCCAAAATAATCACCAGCTAATAGTATACGGTCACCCATTAATAATGGATACTCTATTAACAAGTGGTCTTTTGCAGTATGACAAATGGTGCAACAAAAAATTGCAACTTCAAGTCGATGGAATCAACTAAGAGCAAAATATTAAGAAAACAACCAGATCTGCATAATAATTAACTATTATTCGTACTTACAAGCTGAAAAGAAGGTTGCTCCAGCAAATGCACTGTAGAAAATAGAGCTCGCTTTACTTTTGACCTAATTTTTAACATTATGCAAAATGCGCGGCGCACAATATGAACCAGATTTAGGGACGGAGAAGAAGGAGAGATCAACTTGATGCAAAATGTGGTGATTTCTTGTGAAAATCCGGCCAATAGGGATTGGGTCGCCGGCGGCTATGGTGGATATATGGCGGGAAGAAGAAGGGGGAAGGGAGAAGTGGTTTTTTTCAGTTTTTTTAACCATTTTTGGCATATTATTACATATATATACTGAGGGACTATCCTGCAAATAAAAAAAGTTGGAAGACCCCACCACCAATTAGCTTTTAATTAACTAACCATCAGCTTAAGTGTTAATTTCCCTTAATATAAGAAAAGGGTTATTTTACTAAGAAAAAAAACTTGAGGGTTATTTGACTAAAAAAGACTTCAAAGGGGTCTTTTAATCGAAGGACCCAAGTAACATATACTCGGTTACACTATAAAAAATGATTCACTTGCACCCCCTACCTCACCCCTTACCTACTTACCTCCCACCCCTAACCCCCCTCCTCGTTTTCGGCGCATATCCTACCTCCTACCCCCAACAACGCCTCCATCCTACTCTGTATTGGTAGGAAACTATTGTATTTTATGGAAACCAAACACTAAAAATAAGTATGAAATTGATTTATTTTTCAAAAAAAAAAATATTTTCCCTCATACCGAACACACCCATAATTTTAAGAGATTTATCAATTATATTTGAGTTTAAGTTTTGTGTACGTAGATGTACAAAACTTTTTACACTATTAAATTATTTTATAGGTAATTTAACATAACTTCAATTTAAAATAAAAAGGTCAATAAAGGCAAGTTGTATCCCATTTGTACTCTACAACCTAAATTAATAGAAATCAATGGTTGCTTCTTCTTGAAACTATTTTTTGGGGTTTTTTTTAACATTAAATGTTAACGCAGATATTTTTGCAAATCATCTGTTAGCACGAGCAAAAAGGTAAATCATTGCTTCCCGTGTCATATTTTTGCAAATCAGCCCTTAAATCTTGGGAAACTATTTTGATGCAAATTAACAGAACTATATCTTGTCATGTGCGGCTTTTAAGAGTCTTTTAAGTTGGCCGCGTACTTCCACCATTGTGGGTGGAATTTTAGTTTTTTTTCTCATTTATCAATTATCGAAAGGATTTACCTTTTAGGCTTCTCTAAAGGTACTCTACTAAACTTTTATCAGTGTTTATAGATTTTTTTCTCATTTATTAAGCCTTCAAAGGATTTACCTTTTAAGCTTCTCTAAAGGCACTCTACTAAACTTTTATCAGTGTTTAGTAGTTAATAATAAAAAATTGTATGAATTCCATGTTTAAAAGTATATCCGATTTGAAGGAGAAACTACGAGAGGTTTTTGGTGGGATAAGAAGCAACGAGAGAGAAATATTTGGTCAGAATATTGAGGAAAACATAGTTGAAGGGAAGAGACATGGGGAAAATAGAAAAACCAGTGTGTAATTCAGGCGTCAGATAATAAGTAATGTCACATTTGATCCAAACTACTAACGAATGTCAAATTTAGGTCTTGCATAGTCGAAAGAGAAAATTGGATATTTTCCAAATTTCAATTTGTATATATTCAAAAATACATATATGAAAATTCCAAGGGATAGTGGTATGAAAAAACAAAATATGAAGTGTAAGCTGGGTATTATTGGCCCACAATCAGTGCCGATGTGAAAGCCTTCGTGCAGAAATGTGATAAGTGCCAACGCCATGGGCGGATGATCCACCAACAGGCCGAGCCTTTACATTCAGTGGTGTCACCATGGCCCTTCATGAAATGGGGAATGGATGTCGTGGGACCATTACCCAAAGGAAAAGATGATGTTCGTTTCATCTTAGTATTGACCGATTACTTTACAAAATGGGTGGAAGCGGCGGCTCTCACTGAGGTAAGGCAAAAGCAAGTAATCGACTTCATCAAAAAGAATATCATCTACAGGTTCGGCGTCCCAAGGGAAATTGCTTGTGACAAAGGTAAACAATTCATGGGGGCAGCCATCACTGATTTTTTCAAGCAATGGGGGATCAAAAGAATTACCTCGACTCCCTATCATCCAAGTGCCAACGGCCAAGCTGAGTCTTCGAACAGAATCATAATTGAAAATTTGAAGAAAAGACTCGACGAGAAGAAAGGTCCTTGGCCCGAGGAGTTGCCCGGAGTTCTATGGGCCATGCGAACAACGGAAAAGAATAGCACCGGTAAGACTCCTTTCTCACTAGCCGATGGCATGGATTCTCTCATCCCCGTAGAAGTGGGCGAACCAAGTCTTCGGTACGCTCACACTGCCGAAGACGCCAACCAAGAGGCAATGCGTATAGAGCTAGATTTGCTCGAAGAGAAAAGAGAATTAGCTTTGGTTCGGCTAGTTGCCCAAAAAAGGCAGATCGAGGCTTACCTCAACAGGAAAGCCAAACTTAGGGACTTCAAGGTTGGAGATTATGTGTTGAAAACTGTGAACCAGTCAACAAAGGAAGACAACGGGGGGAAGCTTATTGCAAATTGGGCAGGACCCTATAGAGTCAAGGCAATCGTTGGAAAAAGCTCTTATCAAATTGAGAGTCTTCAAGGAGAACCCGAACCTCTGAATTGGAACATCTCCAATCTGAAGCGATATTACTTCTAGCCGAGGTAAATACTTTTCAATTCTTTTTCAATTAAACAGCCTCGAGCCGAACAACGCTCCCATGGCATTGATAGAAAATGTACTAACTTACTCCTCGTTCCATCTTTTTGCTTTACCTTTTCAGGAAGCGAATCGAACCGTTTCCAGTGCTCGGATCTTCATCAAGATTCAAAACCGAACACTGGGGGGGAGTGAGAAGGGTTGATATCGAGGTCGACATCGAGCCTCCCAACCGAAGCTTATCTATCCGACAACCGGGGACTTACGCCCGGGGATTAGATTTAGTACATTGTAAATTAGCCCGATAGCGGCGTATTGTCAATTTGCTTTTATTGAAAGCTTGCTTTTCACCCCAAGGTCCGCTTCGACTTGGTTTTTATGTAAATAGCCGACTTCCGGCTCGTTGATATCAATAAAATGACTTTGGTTTCATTTATTCTATCTGTGTGAATCTTACATTCTGAAGCTGCACAATGCATCGACTCGAGGGCGAGACGTCGTCCTAAGTTTGCATCGATTAAATTCAGTAAAGTCTTGCAAGCATATCATTTATTTTTAAAGTGTTCGGTATACGTAAAAAGCCAACACACGAAGCAAAGATACAAACAGTCTTTCATTAAAAAGCCCGAGGGCTGAGAATATTTACATTCAAAAAATGACCCGAAGGTCCAAAGCATAAGCACAATAGCCCGAAGGCTTACAAAACAATACTACAAGAAGTCTATGCCTCGGGAGAATCACCTCCGTCCTCGGAACCCCCCTCGGCATCTTCATCCTCTTCTTCATCTTCATCGCCACTCGAAGCTTCACTTGATGGGAGTTCATCAATGATCGCTTGGGCCTCCGCCGATTTCACTTCGGCCTTCGCAATCTCCTCATCTAAGTCAATCTCCCCGGCGCGGCATCGCTTGAGCAGTCTTAGCCGAGACTTGATAATGGCCCATCGCTTGTCCAGCTCGGCCCTTTTTACCTTGAGTGCAGCCCTACTCTTTCGATCAGCGATCTCATCTTGAAGGGCCACAATCTGAGCATCCTTAGCTGAAAGCTTGGAGTTCTCACTCTCCAGCTTATTGATATGGAGCAGATGATCCTTCAGCTGCTCGTGATGCTTTTTGGCCATATTCACAGCCTCGGCCTTTGTTCGAGACAACTCACCACCCAGCCTCGCAACTTCATCCTCCAGCTTCGAGCGCTCAGCCTGGAAATCGTCACCGAGGATTTTGATTTTAGCCTCGGAATTCACCTCGGCTTCACGCAGATCGGACTATGACTTAGCCAAGTCAGCCTTCAGCGAAGCTATTTGGGCGTTGAATTTGTCCTTTTGCTGATCCCATAAGCGAGCCACGCGCCGAACTTCGGCAGTCCTCGCGGACTCGACCTTGATGGCCTTCAGTGAGAGGATGAAACTCTGAGCAAAGATTAAAGAGTCAGGGTCAGCTACAAAACGAAGGTAAAAATACAAGTTTTTCAATTTAAGTATGGTGAAACTTACCCTCACAGTGTTGGAAGCCATAGTGCTATATAGTTGGCCAGAAGTAAACTCCTGCACAACCTTATCCTCGGTCGGTCCCAACAAAGGCGCGAGGCTTAAGAGCTCCTCGCGGCCGCAAGCTAGCAAATTGGAGGAAACTGGCACCTCGAATCTCCGATAAGACCCCACCGAGGATGAAATTCTCGCGGGTTCGGAATGTTCCCTAACCGCCCCGGTGCTAGCCCCTTCTTCAAGTGCAGCAGTACCAGCCTCCGCAACTTTAGCCTTGCCCTTAGCTTTTGCCACGGCTACCTCGACTTCAACTTCTTGATCCTCGAGATCAATAACATCAACATCCCTTCGAGCCAGAGTCTCGACAGCTGTGTCATCGGGCTCATCAACAATCTTCGGCGCCTTTCCACCGCCGCCTCGGGTTGAGGAGGAACTTCCGCCTCGGTTCGAGGAACCACCGAACGGGAAGATTTCTTCGAAGTGGCCCTCTTCCTCTTCACGCCTACAACAAGGGAAGAAATTAGAATAAGAAAACAAAGAAGGAATGACATTTGATGATATCAACCGAAGACGAAGGTTACCTTTGGAGGTCCCTTGATCGGAGGCTCCCTTTGAAACTTTTGAAGACTTGGAAGCCTTCAACCCCTTGTACTCTCCAGCCACCGCAGCCAGATCGTCATCCGACTCGGTCTCCTCCCCATCCTTCTTCTTCTTCTTCTCCTCCTCCTTCTTCTTCTTACTCTTCTTAGTGTTGCTGGCACGGTTTGGAAAACCTAGCACCGAGGGAAGGAAAGTCAGAAAAACAAAGTCAAAATCCCAAAACGACCCACCTATCAAAGCATTACCAAAAACTTACCGTGCCTCTTGCATTGCCAACCAAATTCGGCGGCCATTTTCATCCATGTCCTCTCGGGGCGTTTAAGAGCCCCGGTCATTGCTTTGACCCAAGCAGTCAAACCTGCCGGGGGCACGATGTCTACCTTGTTGGCTGAAGAAACAACAAAGAAACGAAATCATTAGCATGGACAAACCACCGAGGAGTAAGATATGAAAGGAGGAATACTTACGTGTGTTATTCCACCGTTCGAGGAAATTAGGCTTGGCGGATAAAACTTTTGTCTCCAACAAGATGTACCGATCGCACCAACCTCGGTCCCCATGATCCTCACTCTTGTGAAGAAGGGCAAACTTGCCTCGGTTATTCAGCGCCACGACTCCGGCCTTGTGAAAGTAGGGGTAGTAAAGTGAGATGAGGTGTTGAAAGGTGAAATCTACCCTGGCCTTCGTGCTCAACCAATCCATGCATTGGACAACCCTCCAGACGCCGGGGCCAAGTTGAGCCAAACACAAGTTGTAGGCCCGGCAAAAATCATCAATTACTCTATGGACTGGGAGGGAGAAGCCGAGGGTGAAGGGATAAGTGTAAGCGAAAGAAAACCCCTCAATATTGTGACACACCCGGCTTGTTGGATCAGGTATGATCACTTTCACCTCGGGCGCGAATTAACACTCCCTCCGAACCCGCTCGATATGAGCTTGAGTTATGCGGGTCGGGGCGGTATTCACGGGGATATTCCTGTTTTTCTCCTCCTGGTCGGCTTTTTGAGCTTGCAATTTCAAGTCCTTGTCGTTGTCGAAGTGGGAGGGAATAATCTGATGGGGCTCGAGCTCTTGCTCTAGGGGAATTGATGGTCCCGAGGATCCCCCCTCGGCGACATTATCGCCCTCGGACTCGCCCACGACATCGTCGCTCTCGGCATCCTCACCCTCACCATCACCTCCGTCATCATCACCTCTGAGGAGGGCGTCACTAAAGTTACTCATCATGACGTCGTCAAGCATGGCGTCATCTTCCCCTACATCGGCCTCCTCCTCCACCGCCAACTGGCGCATAGCTCTAGCCTTACGGTGCACTACACCGCCAGCGCCCAAAGATACTTCTCCACCTTCTACCGTCGGCGTAGCGGCGGCGGCATCACCACTGGCAGTGGCCGCAGCTGAATGCAAAACTCTCGCTCTCTCACCTGAATCGCTCGAATCTTGTCTAGACTGAGTGGTTGACATGATTGGAATCTGGAATTTGTAATCTCGCAAAGATGAAAGATGGTTGAAGGAAATATGGAAGCTTTGTTCTCAACACTGTTGCTCACAAGAAGTTAAAAGTGAGAAGAAGAATCTAATGGGGAAGTATTTATAGGTATGGAAAAAAGCAAGTGGCAAAGGTCATCATTGTAACGTTGGGAGAAACAAAAATTACGGCGTGACCGTTCGGGCAACCAGCGGATGAACGCCACGTGTCCAAGGGAAGCGACCTGATGGGACGCGAACCGTTGACAAGTTTGAAACACTTGGATAAGATCGAGCCACGTCACTTTCCCGCTAAACTTCACTCCACTCCTCGGTTGCCTACCGAGGTAACCGAGGAGTGGGGGGACTATCTGTATTGGGTAAAAATCGACCCGCGATGATTCGCCCCGGTCATGCAAATCTTAACGACCGAACACGTCCCAGCAAGACAAACGCTGAAGCGATTGAACAAGTCGCCGAGGCCATGAAACCGAGGTCGCTACCGAAGGCGAGCCGTGAGCTGAGCTTCGGTAGCAATCACCTCGGTCAAGCAACGGGCCGACACCACCGAGGTCACTTATTCGCTCCTCGGTGAATCCCCCCGGTTCTTGCGGCTTTGCAGCCCACTACTTCACCCCACTAACTCCTCCAGTTGATGCCAAAATCGTGGGGTGATGCAGCAACAGATGATGGAGAACGTGGGCACGGCCCTAGGTCTATAAATATAACTTCACTTTGTATTGAAAGGATCCAGAAATTTGTACTGAAACGCGGCCCAAATTTGTAATCACATTCATATATTGAAATACAGTTATTTTCTCGCATTTACATCCTTTTTCGCGTATTATTTCAACTTTGATACGAAGAATTGCTTATATTCGAAACCAAATTCGATTTGTACACCTAAACTGATTTAGACCCATACATTAAATGACGGGTCGACCCGTCGAAGCATGTTGAATGACATTGTCCGCAAATGTTATATTGAGTTGAGTTGGGTTGGGCTGCCCCTTTTTTGACAGCTTTATATGTTGCAAACTCATGAATTTTGAGCTATTTGCATGATTTTGCAAGAACATACACTGTTACCGGATTTGGCATGAAGGAATTCATAGAAGAAAATAAGGTGCAATGCTAGAATTCAATAATGTGTTAACTAACAAAAATCAACTAAAACAAGAATCAAAGGAGAACGAAATAAGAGTAGGAAAAGTCCGTCACTATAGACCTTTGTGGAATCCATTCTATTGTATTTAATTATCTTGTTTCTCTATGCGTAATTGAGTTTCAAATCTTTACACAAGTGGAACCGTATACTTCTTTTTTGAAAGCAGTTCACACTATTCCAGAACTATCAAACCAAATGTTCAGTTTGGTTTATCAACATAATATATCAACATACAACAAGTTAGTTCAGTTTGACCTGAACGACGATGACAAAATAAAATTGAATGCTATGAACAATACTATTATGGTTTTACACATGACCAACAGGAGATAAAATGTCAACTAGAAGCAATCAAGACATTCTGATTGAGCCACATATCAAGATTCACTTCTAGGACACAAATTTTGCCTGTTTCTTCAATTTGCAATTGGAGGGAAGCGTTTTGTGACTTTAAATTGATCAAAACACCTAAATCATGAGATATGAACTAATACTCGTAACTTTCCTGACAGGAGCTTGAACAAAAAGTAAAAAGGAATAACATCACCATAAAGCTGGTAAAACTCCAATCTAAAAAAAGTGTTCCATTACCATTGAAAGGAAGCAACAAGTTGCTCGCTGCAATCAATTTAGGAACGGGACACCAAGTGAGTCCACCAGAAGTACGACATGAGCGCTTGCTGGAGCTTTTGAAGAGGACAGCTGATATCTAATAGGACACGGGGATGGAAATGACTGGCGCCATATTTTGAAGCCCAAACATCAGGGAAGGCAGAGATCAGTTTGTTGGCAGTGGGAGATGGAACGACTACTTCTGCTTCTGCTCAATCCCTTCTTTTGGTTTTTGTCCTTTTCTTTTCATTAACTTTTCCTCCTATAAAAGCGCGTCGTACGTATCATGAAAAACATCATCGAAGAATTTTTTAAAGCAAATCCATGTGAATCAGAGTGCCTCTGCCACTGGCATCACCTCATCCTCAAGCCTCTAAAGATTTCCAAGTTAAGGATATGACAGACCAGACAAATCAATATTAAAAAATCAAGAAAATTTGGGATTATTACGTATAAATATGATGCAATTGTCATTACCTTGCAGATCAAATGATAGGTGTTATAGTAACATGCAACATATTTTGAGAAAGAATGTCATCAGAGATAAACACCTTTGATCTCCAGTAAGGGCGCATAAGACACCATTGGATGGGTGTATTGACAAACCTAATGTTACTTCTGTACAATATTGTGAAGAAGAAATCTTAAATAATATTTGAAGAAATTATGTTAAGGAATATAATAAAGGACTGTCATCTTGCCTAATTTCCCAAGAAAAATATCAAATTGCCGGTTCAGTAAAATTAGAGGCTGCTGTAGATCCACTCTCCAGCAGTTATCCATGCCATTTAGCCCTATTGGTGACTTATCCTCCATCTTAAAACGAGAAAGCTAGCAGTGTAGAAAAATATACATGAAAGTGATACATGTTTCAACAGATTTCCTTTCTAAGTCATACTGAAGTGCTAGCACCCAAGGCCGTGGCCTAATGGTCGATAAAGTGGGTGCAAACCTTGGAACCAAGGTTCAACCCCCAGCATAGACAAAGAAAGCACTAGGTAACTTCTTATTTGCTTAAACCTTGATAGCAGAGTTACCCGATGGAAGGTAGCTGGTAGTCAATGGATGCAAGCTTCGGACACCTCAGTTATGGAAGAAAATAAACAGGCCATAGCAAAGAGTTAATAAAAACATATAGATCTATACCCAAACTTAAAGATAACGGACAAAAACATATTTCCATTCTATTTACAGATTCACATTGAATATGGCAAATATGTTTGCCTGTATATAGTATACACATATATAAACAGTACAGGAAAAAAGATTTTTTGTTAATAAAATGAAAAAATTTCTGGTACTTGTTTAGGAATAAGTAAATCTGGGAAATGTGGCAGAGGAAAACAGTTCTCGTGCCAGAAGTTTAGAATAATATACAGCAACAAGCAAGCTACCTAGTTTGATGCTGAATAGCAATGAAAGAAATTATAATGAATGGAGGACATCAGGAATGGTGACTACATCATTCCAAACAAACTTAGAATACCTACATACTGCAGTGTGTGTTGGCTGCAACCTAACTCTTCGCTTAGTTATGCTTCTACACATACAGCGTAAAACAAAGCTAAGACACGATACCATATCCAGATTGTAGAAGAGTTTTACTAGGTCAATAAGGGCTTTAGGAGCAATACTAGCATGGGTATCACATGACAAACAGGAGAACTAAGACTGTCAGCTACAAGCATTCAATCAAGAATACGTTGTCCCGATTGGTAATAGCAATATTTAAAAAAAGAAAAAACATTTAAACATATATATTTAGCCTCTCTGTTCATTTTACAACTGGAGAACAACATCTTTTGGCATTGAAATGATAATAGGACCTGATCAGCAATGAGATACGAATTAACAGTAACTTTGAGCCTTACAGAAAACTAAGGATACATTTGTCAACAAAGATGGTAACATTCACAGAGATACCAGTTCAATGAGTATTATCCACTAATAAAAGAGAAACCTGCAGATTCATCCACAAGCAAGAATATGTCATTTGAATTGGATAATTCAGGTTATGGTTTTAGCAGCACCAAAATCATAACATCAAAAGGAGGTGAAAACTTCAGCTACAACCAAGTAGTTCTTTGGATAAGGTGCAGCCAAGAAGTTTCCTTGATAGAAATATGTATGGATCCACATAATAGAAGTAGAACGTGTCTTCATTCTCCATTTAAGAAAAAAAGCATCAGATGAAAAATAAGAATCTAGTCCATTTCAGTTTTCATTGATCAACCAAATCAGTTATCAGCAATGAAATGTGAATCAGCTGTAACATTTCCAGGACGATATACGCTAAAAGACAATAACATTACTATCAACTAAACGATTACAGCACAGTTCATTATCTTCTACTGATCAGCTTGACAGGATTATCTTCTACTTTTCATGTATACCTCATAGAGCTCCGGCATCTCATCCTTGAAAGGGAGCACATAATTCTTCAAAAACTTTGATTCAGTCATCTTCACAACAGTTCTAAGATTTCGGCTACCCTTTGCCAGCTTCTTCTGGTCGAGAAGTTTCAAGATTTCATGCCTAGGCAGTACCCTCTTCTCCAAGCTTAACGTTAAGAAAACGGGGCTAGAAGCCAGGTAACTGGCTCCATACCCGAGCTCCTTCATGAAAAAATTCAATGCGTTTCCAATCTTAGCCTCTGATAAAGCCAAACATAAAGGATTGTTCTGCGCTAATGTAAGAATATCCAAATCAGACCACCCAAATCTCTTGAAAGTTTCCAGTCTCATTTCCAAAGATGATTCCCCCAGTGATGCAATAGCTATAATTCCATAGATAAACATGGTGGAGTTGCGAGGAATGTGTAAATCATTTTCTACTCGATCCACTGCTTTGCCAAGCCAGTTAGTGTTTGTCAGAAGAAGAAACCTTGGGTTTAGTAGAATAAGCTTGTGAATATCCTCACTAGAAAAGCCATTATTTAGAAGGAATGCTATATTGGGGGACATTAATTTAGGGGCGTTAGACCAAAGGATTCTAGGGTCTCTCCTAACAATCTTAGTTACAGAGTCATGATTACCTAACAATTTACGGAGATAATCAAGATTGGGTCTGGTAACGTCATCAAGACTTGCACGTAACAAAGCCCCACCTTTAGAGAGGACTTGAGCAAGGTCAGAAGCAGACAAGCCAAGTTCATCTTGAAGAAACTTAATTTTGGGCTTAAGGATTTTGTCAACATTAAGAAAGAGCAACTTAGGGGAGTAAGAAACAAGGGTTTTGATGTGGGTCTTGTTTAGACCAATTTGTTGGAAGAAATCAATGACTAATTTAGGCTTGTCGTTACCAGGTTTCAAGCGAGTTGCCTTGGAGCTGGCAGAAATAGCCTTTTTTCTGGAGAGGCCAAGTGATTTCACTAGCATTTCCACCAAGAGATTGTTGTGGGGAGCGGCGGCGGCGGCGGCAGCAGCATCTGTGGAGTAGTACATGGAAAACAAACACCTGACGCCATTGTTACGACACTGAAACATCATCAATTCGCCTGTGGGAGTTGCCGAAATTTGAACATGCCCAACATTAAGTTGCTGTATCTTATTGTTACTTTATTTAATTTCTTTTCCTCTTATTTTGTTCCTGTATGCATATTCTAATTAGTAATACTCACTCCGTTTCATTTTATGTGTCGTAGTTTGATTCAACACAAAGTTTAAAAAATAAAAGAAAATTTTTGAAATTTGTATAAAATAAACCAAAGAAATTTGTGTGGTTGTAAATCATTTTAATAATGATAAAATTGTAATTATTGAGGTTAAATTGTTACCAAATTTAGAATGTTGTCATTCTTTTTGGAACGGACCAATAAGAAAATGTTGCCACATAAATTGGAACGGATGGAGTTTTATTTTTTATTGTTGATAAACGAGAGTCCTCTATTAAATGAGCAAGAGAGTGCAACTGCAACTTATATCTTGTTATGCTTGTTATATATGCTTTGGTCATCTATGTTTTATATTGTATCGCATCGTACTATATTTTTTTTGTCATTATAATATTTTGGCCAAATATATCGCCAGCCCCTTGAACTTGACACTATATTCCACATAGACACTCTAACTACGGCCCTTTCCAGTTGAGCACTTGAACCTTTTTCAAGAGTGTCCATCTAGACATTTTCCACTCACTCTGTTGAAAAATCAATGCGCGTGTTTGAACACGAGTCTTACGTGGATAAATGACCCATTTATAGGCCTTTAATAAGTAGGCTCGATTGATGATATAGAGACTTCGTTAGGTTTTTTTAGTAGAGTCGATTTGAGAGGAAGAAGAATTATAAGCTTTTGATTGTCAAAGTCCAACAGACGGGTTGAATTATGAGAGTTTTGGGAAAATGGGTTGTGGGTTACCCTTATTAGGATGAGATAGGGCCAACTTTTGAAGCGAGTCGGGCATTAATTCATCATCCAGATGTATTGTGTGTTATATGATGTGTCCAATTATTATATGTGGAAGAATATAAATGAGTCACTTATCCACGTAAGACTCGTGTGCAAACACGTGCATGAGTTTTTCAATAGAATGTGTGGAAAGTGTCTAGATGGATACTTATAAAAAATGTTCGAGTGCTCAACTGGAAAAGATATGGAGTGTCTTAGTGGAATATAGTGTCGAGTTCAAGGGGCTGACGATGTATTTGGCCTAATATATAAATAGATTATGAGCTTGTTTGGGTGGGCTTATAAGCAGCTTATTTTAAGGGGACACTTACAAAAATACCCATAAAACCTAAAATAATTACAGCCACTACCCACTACTTTCAAATATTACCTGATCTACCCACTAAATTATTTACCCATTCTACCCACCCAGACTTGTATACCATAGTTTATGCAGTATACCATAAAGGTATATACCTATAAGGCATAACAAAGGTATACAGTAATAAATGTCACTCCAGACTTGTATACCATAATTTATGCAGTATACTTTAAAGGTATACACCTATAAGGCATAACAAAGGTATACAATAATAAATGGGTAGGTTGGGTAAATACTTTTAGTTTTATGGGTAGTATAATTTGTAATAGGTATGACTTGTAAATACTTTAAATTTTATGGGTATAGAGTGTAAAAATCCCTTAAGTTGCTTATAAGTCAAAAAGTGGCTTTTAAGCCCAAAAATTTTTAAATTATCAAACATATATTAATGTGTTTATTAGCTTATAAGCCACTTTTAAGCTCACCCAAATGGGCTCTATATTGTTTTGTGTTGTTATACAATACCATCCACTAAACATTTGAAGAATAAACTTACAATATTACAAAATTAAAGTAGGATAGAGGTAGAGTTAGTATGTTAAATGGTAAAATTTAATTTTCTAAATAATAAATAAGGGCAATATAAGAGGAAAAAAAGGTAATAGTGCGACCACATGAAGTCTGTCGTTATATAAGCTGATATCTTTAATGTATTTAATAATACATACAATAAAACTTAAAATACAATATTGTAAGTATAGTTTGAATAACCTCTTATCAGTTGCGAGCATTCATGGGATTTTAAGCGAGCAGTATCACCTTAGACACAATATGATTCGTAAATTTATTTGGAGAAAGGATTATTGCAGTTCAAGTATTTTACTTCATGTACCAAATCGATATGTATTGTTCTATTCAAGAAATGACGGTTACACACACATATATAAGAAAAATATTTTGGTAAACTTCTTTCCGAAAGGACATCAGACTCACTACCTCTAGTATTTGATCCACAAACTCTTTCGTCTCAGGCAAACCTACACAACTAAGTTTAGTCTCAAAATTTCTCTTTATTTCTCTAGATCCATAATTTATCTGTTGAATTCTTCTCTTCGTTTCTACTCTTCCAGGTCATTAGATTGCACCACCAATTGTAGTGGACATAAATGCTTTTGAGATGATTATAAAAGGAATCATAATATTTGACGTTTGAAATAATCCATGCATAATAATTAACTGAACCTTATCTAACATCAGACGAGTCTATTTGACATAAATTTAATAAGGCTTCTGAAACATAAATCTATCAAAAAATCAAAGCAAAAGCAATGTCAAATACTGATTAAGTCTGACTTTTTAAAGCAGCCTTACGTGTGCTTTGTAAGAAACTTGATCTGAATCCACTTAATATGCATTATGTATATTATAAAAAAGGTTTAGAATATCATCCTAAAGTTCACAGCAAAAGAAAAAAATTTATATTTGCAAAGTCATTATCAATCACATATGAATCTTATTTAAACTTCCAGAGGTTGAAAACATGAAGACCACTTTCTACAGTTGTAGATCAGTCATGTCAAATTATCCAAAACAGTCTCAATATTCCAGAAATCCAGACATTCTGCTCTGGATATTTGATTTTGTTTTCTTCCCTCGATACTTTCTTGGAGGCGACATCATTTCTGCAAATCAAGTTTCTCCCTGGAGTGCAGACCAAATACTTGTCCATAAGTTGGAATCTTGAAGCAATGCTTCTCCAAACAGGTACTCTTCCACCTAGTAAATAAGCATACAATAACAAAAATTTGTGAACACACGACATTTTGAGCATCGAAAGAGAAACGTCCCAGAACTCAAATCTCGGATGCAGCTTAGTACTTCCCCATGAGTCTATAATCTCACCCAATAACATTGATTCCTGGAACTAGATGTGCATATGGCAATCACACAAAAACAGAACACTTCTTATTTCATGGAATAACCAGTAAGATCCGGCACAAGGACCATACCCCTCTGGCTGAAGACAGAAGCCGGTCATCATTGGAAACCAAGCCATCAAGGTGGAATAGTACTTGAGGATATTGGAAAAGGGACCTCGCTACAGCCCTAGTTCATTAGTGCCTCAAATGGGACCTAATTCAACAAATAGCAAAGATAATGAGACCAGCTATTCTAAATACTCCTATGATGAGAACTATTTTACATACTCCTATAATCACTATTTCCAGGTTCTTTTCAAGATTCACAGATAAGTTTCTGGAGAGATAAACACAACTTACATGGAGGAAACTACATCTGGGTGGGATGTGTTCTGTTGTCAACCAAGTCAAAAGAACAATGTGGGATCAATAGGACTAGATATTTGCGAGAAAGATAATATGGAGAAGATCTTTCCAAAACTATCTGATGGTGTAATCAATACCTAATACCTTAGGTAGTACGTTTGAATCATAAGCAGATGACATATCACAATGAACTAGCAAAGCATGATGGAATCCAACAACAAAAGCAACTGAGTTGTTCTGCAGTAATTGGTGCCAACTCATTATGTCTAGACCACTTTCTAGGGATGCAAGAGACCAGGGTTTTGATCTGGGTCTTGTCTAGACCAAGTAATAAGATTCCCTTTATCAAATGGCTAAGAAGAATTAAAGTCAAAGACCATTAGTTTGCAGAAATTTAAACAAAACTGAGCCCAAAAAACTATAAATAAAACAAAATTGAGCAGCTTATCTGGTACTCCACCATTTTCACAGCATTGAGTAGCAAGTTGATGAATATATAAAGTCATAAGACTACGTTTATGCAGCAAAGTCATCAAGGTAAAAATTACGTAACAAAGTTATTAAGGTAAGATATATGGTAGCTAAAAGCATTCTAATTTCCAATATTGACAAGGATTCAAGAGAGACTGCACATAAGTTAAACTCCGGAAATGAATTTGTATTCCGAAATTCAACTAACACCCTCCCCTCTTCCCCCATCATCTCTTCATCTACCTTTAATAACACCTACTTTATTTCGTCAAGTTACTTCAGCCTACAAAACCAAAAGTTACATCTATCTGATATTCCGAGCAACACTCATTTTTTAGTTTCAAACAATATGTGTATGTGTATGTGTGTGTGTTGACCCCATTTCACCTCTCTCAGGTTCCAGAAAGAAAGAAACACCAATTCACCGAGGGGACTTTAACAGCAATATTATCCACGGATGAAAGAGACTTGCAGATTTCTCCATAAGCAAGAACACATCATTGGAATCGAGTTATGCAGGTTATGGCATTAGCAGCACCAAAGTCAATAACTATAACAAAGATGTGGAAATACCAAGAAATTATATTGATAGAGGTATGCATTTATGAATCCACATAATAAAAGTCAAAACTGTCTTCATTCTCCACTCATGAGAGAAAGCTTTAAATGACAAACTAAGAATCTACTCTATTATGGACTTTTCTTATCAGCAAAATTTCTCATCAATCTATTATCTTCTACTTTTCATGTATAAATCATAGAGCTCCGGCATCTCTTCTTTGAAAGGGAGCACATAATTCTTTAAGAACTTTGATTCAGTCATATTCAACAGGGTATAAAGATTTGCGCTACACTTTGCCAACTTCTTCTGGTTGAGAAGTTTCATGATTTCGAGCCTAGGCAATACCCTCTTCTCCAAGCTGCACGTTAAGAAAGCGGGTTGAGAAGCCACGTAACCGGCTCCATAGCCGAGCTCCTTCATGAAAAAATTCAATGCATTTCCAATCTTAGCCTCTGATAAACCAAAACATAAAGGATTTTTCTGCGCTAGCGTACGAATATCCAAATCAGACCACCCAAATCTCCTGAAAGTTTCTTGTCTGATTTCCAGAGATGATTCCCCCAGCGTTGAAATAACTTGAAGTCCATAAATAAACATGGTGGAGTGCGGAGGAATGTGTAAATCGTTTTGTACTCGATGCACTGCCTTGTCAAGCCACTCAGTGTTTATTCGAAGAAGGAGCATTGGCCTTCGTAGAATAAGCTTCTGAATATGCTCACCTGAAACCCCAAGATTCTGAAGGAATGCTATATTGGGGGACATTAATTTAGGGGCATTATAAAAAAGGATATGAGGGTTTTTAGTAATAAGCTTAATGACAGAGTCGTGACTACCTAACAGTTTACGGAAATAATCAAGACTGGGTCTGATAGTGTTATCAAGACTTGAAAACAAGAAAAACCCGCGACTTTTGGAGAGGAGTTTAGCTAGGTCAGTACCAGATAAGCCAAGTTCCTCCTCAAGAAGCTTAATTTTGGGTTTAAGAGTTTTGTCAACTTTTGCAAACAAAAGACTAGGGGCGTAAGAAACAAGGGTTTTGATTTGGGTCTTGTCTAGACCGATTTGTTGGAAGAAATCGATGACTAATTTAGGCTTATTGTTCCCAGGTTTCAAGTGAGTTACCTTAGCGCTGGCAGAAATAGCTTTTTCTGTAGAGAAGCCAAGTGAGTTCACTAGCATTTCCACCAATAAATTGTTGTGTGGAACTGCAGCAACAGCAGAATCTGTGGAGTAATACATGGAAAAGAGACACCTGATGCCATTGTTACGCCACTGAAGAAGCCTAAACATCATAAATAAGAGATGGTTTTGTGGATACTGTGAGAGTTGCCGAAATCTGAGATTTCCTCCCAAATTTTTGCACAAAACATGCCCAACAATTGCAGTAGAACCCCAAGTTGCCACTTCTACAGCTTGTTTGGAAGGTTGTATTGTCACCAACATGCTTTACAAACGGATTTAGCCCGTAGCATCGTTTGCACCGCGCTAAATGAATAGTACTAGCCAACAAAGCAAAATCGTTTGAAGACTAGCCACCTTCAGATAAATTCCAATTTTGAACATATTAGTTCAAAGTACTATTATAAAATATTGGAATCACTTAAACACTAATCTCAGTATAATTCAGAGGTACTATAAATATGAATCATTAAATAAAATAATGAGAGTCTCAGTATAAAATACTTAGACTAAACTTTATATATAAAGCTTCAGGGTACTATAAACATGAATCCCATTAAACATGAATTCCATTATTTTGACTTTGAACATGTTAGTTCAAAGTCTCATTATAAAATACTGAGACCAATCTGGAGTGTTTGCCAATGCTAATGGAGTGTAAGTGTGTACGTGTATCTTTGACTATTCTCAATTAATTTTGAAACGGTGAATAATTTTCATGTAGAGCGTCCAAAAATGGCTACGCATCAAAATCACACCTCTATATCTTGTTTTGGTTGTTACATGTGTCGTGGGTTATAGTAATGTATTGTTTTTATGATACAATTTTCAATAGAATGTATTGTTTCTCATCGTTTCATAATACCATCACAAGAAATTTGTGTCTAATTATTCAAATGAAACATGTCTTAGATGAAGTGTTTAAATGAAAATTATGGAAAATTTTAGGGACTGTCGATGTGGAGATAGGGTTGTTGCAGTTTTAGGACTTCACTTCATGTAGCAAACTGATATTTATTTTATGTTATACTCCGTTTCAAGTATGTCACTAGTGTCAGTTACACACATATATAGTATAAGAAAAATATTCTGCTAGGCGACTCAATGAAACTCCTTTCTAAGAAGACATCAGACTGGCATCCTCTTTCATCTCAGGCAAACCTACACAACTAAGTTTAGTATTGTTACTAATTAGTCTTTAAACTTCTCTTTATTGATTCGAGTAATAGGCCCTTATTACTCTAGATCCATAATTCATCTATTCAAGTATTCTCTTCATTTTTACTCTTCGAGGTCATTTGGCTCAGAGCAAAATGAAATAGCATTGTAGTCTTGTAGATTGTACCACTAAATAATTGCTAGTAAGATGATTATAAAAGAAATCATAATATTTGTTATAGGCAAGATTAAAGGCGGGATTATGTTTTTGCGGTAAGAATACTCCATGCATACCATTCGAAATAATTAACTGAACCTTATCTAACATCAAAACAAATTTAACAAGTAGACATGAGTCTATTTGAGATGTATTTAATAAGTCTTCTGAAACATAAATCTAGCAAAAAATCGAAGAAAAAGCAAGTCAAGCACTGATTAAGGAGGACTTTCTACAGTTGTAGATCAGTCATTTCAAATTATCCAAGACAGTCTCAATTTTCCAGAGATTTTATTTGCCATGGAAATCGAACATTCTGCTCTGGATATTTGAAAATTCTGTTTTCTTCTCTCTATACTCTCTTGGAGGCAACACCATTTCTGCAAATCAAGTTTCTTCCTGGAGTGGACACCGAATACCTGTCCCTTAAGTTGGAATCTTGAAGCAATGCTTCTCACAAACAGGTACTCTTCCACCTAGTAAATAAGCATACAATAACCGAAGTTTGTGAAGACACCATATTTTGAGCATCGAAATAGAAACGTCCCAGAACTCAAATCTCGGATGCAGCTTAGTACTTCTCTATAAGTCTATAATCTCACCCAATTACATTGAACTAGATGTGCATATGGCAATCACATTAAAAGAGAACACTTCTTATTCCATGGAATAATCAGTAAGATATGGCACAAGGACCGTACCCCTCTGGCTAAAGACAGAAGCCGGTCATCCTTGGACACTAAGCCATCAAGAGTGGAATAGTACTTGAGGATATTGGAAAAAGGGACCTCGTGTAATATACTATAATTGACAAGAAGGAAATTTGGAATTCTATTATTGAAGCAAGTATTACAAACTATGAATTGGTACAAATGAAGTCTACTGATACTAAAGGAAAAGAGAAGTTGAGAAAGAGTAGCGTAAAGAGTAAGTTGAGAGTTGGTTAACTAATTCCAAAAGCATAACTGTCAAGTCTCAATCTGTTAACTTCCTTATACTTGGTCAATCTATTTCCAGCCGTTGATCTCATCATCCAAATCTGACCGTCCGTGCACAAGGATTAGTACAGCTGTAATTCCACATTCATTTCCTTTTATTGAAATAACTAATTACTCTATTTCCCACGTATCCCTTCTTGTTCCTCCACGTGTCCCCACTTTATTCACAAACTTTACCATCTTTTCCCTTTTCACTTTCAGCCGACACTAATATTCCAAAACCTACGAACATTACAATGCCCCTCCGATCAAATCGACCTTGTCCTCAAGGTCGAAGCTGAGCAACAAATTCCGGAAATCGACCCTTAATGTAACCCCAATCCTCCCACGTTGCCTCCTCCGGCCCCAAATTAACCCATTGCACTAAAACCTGCACTCCAACTCCATTATTGACCTTCACCATACGCCTCTGTAGAATGGCGAGAGGCTGGATCAAGACCTTCCCCTCACCGTCACAAATTGGTAGCTGCGTCTGAGGCGTCACTGCGGGACCAATCCGTCGTTTCAGTTGGGAGACATGAAATACCGGATGGATATGCGATCCCGGTGGTAGATCTAAACGGTAAGCCACAGAACCCACTCGCTGTATTACTTTGTAAGGCCCATAAAATTTTGCACTTAGTTTTAGGTTGTTTCTGACTGATACCGACGACTGTCGATATGGCTGGAGCTTGAGATATACCATGTCTCCCTCAGCCAACACCCTTTCAGTCCTATTCTGATCCGCGTAGAATTTCATGCGAGCTTGGGATTGTTCTAGATTGTCCTTCAATGTCTGTAGCATATTCTGTCTTTGAGCTAAACTCGCACCCACTGTGTTGTTAATTGAATGAGGAAGTGAACCCATTGGAATTTGGGGTGGGGGAAATCCATAAACAGCTTCGAAAGGGGTGGCCTTTATCGAGTTGTGGTAATTGGTGTTGTACCACCACTCCGCTAGTGGTAACCATTTTTGCCATTGTTTAGGATTGGTGAACACCATAGATCGTAGATAAGTTTCCAAACAGCGTTTGAGTCGCTCTGTCTGCCCATCAGATTGTGGGTGGTAGGCTGTTGTCAAGTTCAGTTTAGTACCTAAGGCCTTGAATAGTTGCTGCCAGAACTGGCTAGTAAAAATAGGATCCCGATCTGTGACTATCGTCTTTGGCAACCCGTGTAGTCGATAGATTTCCTTGAGAAATACTTCACTCACTTCCTGGGCTGAAAAAGGGTGGCTGAGGGCCAAGAAATGCCCATATTTTGTTAGTCTATCCACTATAACAAGTATGACATTTTTATTGCCTGAGGTAGGTAGCCCTTCAATGAAATCCATGGCAATATCCTGCCATGGAGCTTCCGGGATAGGGAGGGGCTGAAGCAGCCCAGGAGAATGGATGTTTTCAGTCTTAACCTGTTGGCACACGTCGCGTTCTGATACCCATTTAAAAATGTCAACCTTCATGTGGGACCAATAGAACGGTCTTTTAATCCTCTTGTAGCTTCCTAACTGTCCGGAATGACCTCCAACTGGAGAGTTGTGCAGGGATTCAAAAATTTTGAACCTCAGTTCAGTGTTACTCCCCACAAAAACCTGCTGCTCATGCCTAATGATCCCTTGCTGTAAACTGAAGTCTTTCTTACTGTTTGGTGCTGCAGTTAACTCCATTAATAATTGAGTTGCTATAGGGTCATTATCATAGCTTAAGATTACCTCTTGTAGCCATGTAGGTTCTGCAGGCAGGTTTGCCTCTTCTTCTTGTCTTCTCGATCGAGCATCAGCAACTCTATTTTCTGCACCCTTCTTAAATTGGATCTCATAGTCCAACCCTAAGAGCTTGGTCAGCCCCTTTTGTTGAAGAGCAGTAGTAACTCTTTGTTCTAGTAGGTACTTCAGACTATGATGATCTGTCTTGATGATAAAGTGGCCATTTTGTAAATAGTGTCTCCATCTGTCCACTGCTGAAAGGACAGCCATGTATTCCTTTTCGTAGGTAGACAATCCACAATGTCTAGGGGCCAAGGCTTTGCTAAAAAAGGCAAGAGGCCTGCCCTCTTGCATTAACACTGCCCCTATCCCTCTAGAGCATGCATCTGACTCAATAACAAAAGTTTTAGAGAAATCTGCCATGGCTAATACTGGTGCAGTGGTCATTGCTGTTTTAAGTTGCTGAAATGCCTTTTCTGCTTCCTGGTTCCAATGGAATGAATTCTTTCTCAACAAATTAGTTAAAGGTTTGCTAATTAACCTGTAACCCTTGACAAATCTCCTGTAGTAACCGGTTAGGCCTAGGAATCCCCTTAAAGCCTTCACAGTTTTTGGCACAGGCCAGCTAACCATGGCCTCAATCTTTGCTGGATCTGTAGAGACTCCTTGTCCAGTGATTATATGCCCCAGATATTCTACTCTATCCTGCCCAAAAGAACATTTAGACAGCTTGGCAAATAGTTTTTCCTCCTTAAGAATCTGCAGCACCCTCCGGAGGTGCAAAACATGCTCTTGAATAGAAGAACTATATATCAATATGTCGTCAAAAAATACTAGCACAAACTGTCTCAAATAGGCTTTGAACACATGATTCATAAGGCTTTGAAAAGTGGCCGGGGCATTAGTCAAGCCAAATGGCATGACTTTGAACTCATAATGCCCCAAGTGAGTTCTAAATGTTGTCTTGTAGATGTCCTCTGCTCCCATTCTTATTTGATGATACCCTGCCCTTAAATCTATTTTTGAGAATATGCACGATCCATTAAGCTCATCCAACAAATCATCCACTAAGGGAATGGGGAACTTATCCTTAATCGTCATCTTATTAAGTTCTCTATAGTCTATACAAAACCTCCAGCTCCCATCCTTCTTTTTAACTAACAAAACTGGAGAAGAAAATGGTGAATGACTTGCTTGTATGATCCCATTCTCCAGCATCTCATTAACCTGCTTTTCAATTTCATTTTTTTGGAAGAAGTTGTATCTGTATGGCCTTATACTGACTGGTATTGCATCTGATTTCAGGGGGATAAGGTGGTCATGCTCTCTTTGAGGTGGCAAGGACTTGGGCTCCACAAACACTTCTGGAAATTCAGCAACCACTTTCTTAATATCTTCAGATACTTCCATGTCTTCTCCTGCTTTGGCCGTGATAGTAAATAGATGTGCCCATAGAATCTTTTCCTTCTTTAAGAGATGTTTAACTCCTGAAGCTGACATACTTTGCAATTTACCTTCTTCGGTTATGCCTTTTAATTCAACCCTCCTTCCTTGCACATTTGCCTGGAGCTTGTTTTCAATAAAATCAAACTGCACTGGATTATATTTTTTCATCCAATCCACTCCCAAAACCATGTCACAACCCCCAATATCCAATAATCTGAGGTTGTCTTCAAATTCAATCCCCTGCACCTTCCATTTAAAACTTGGACAAGAATAGAGACTCATGATATGGTTTCCATTAGCCACAGTCACTCTCATAGGTGTGTCCTCCTGAATACTATATCCTACTTCCTTGGCAGTATCATGAGCTAAAAAACTGTGTGTGCTACCAGTTTCTACCAAAATGGTTAACTTCTTTTTCTTGGCAAGCCCTTGTAATCTGATAGTGTTAGTGGCTACAGTACCAGATATTGCATGTAGGCTAATAGCTTCATCTATTGTTGCTCCTTGTATCTCTTGTAATGCATCATTATCTTCCATTGCTTGTATCAGTTCTTCTTCCTCCTAATTATAAGTAGCATAAAGTGCATTCAACTGTTTGCTTTTACACTGGTGCCCATAAAAGTATTTCTCCCCACACCTGAAACATTCCCCCCTTGCTTTCCTAGCCTCATACAACTTGTTGCTCAACTGCGTACTGTTATTAACTTCTTTTTGCCCAGACCCAGTCCCAGTCCCTTTGTTAGCTTGATTATTATTCTGCCCTGTGTAAGTCATTGTTGTAGGGAAACTCCTGAGACCCATCGTTCTATTTTTCTTGTTTCTTGATTCTATCTTTCTCTCCTGATGCCTCGCCTTTTCTACTGCCTGGGGCTAAGGGAAAAGGGAGAAAGCAACCTAACAGTGTGCTTAATCTCCTCTTCAAGATCCCCAATAAAGGTTTCTAAGAAAAAGTCTTCTGGGATTGTGGGGTTTCTTATAAGCACCCATGTTCTCAACTGTTTAAACTCTTCCAAGTAGACAGATCCTTTTTGGGATATTTTATTGAACTTCTCTATTAGGGTGTGACTTCCATCCTCGGCAAACCTCTTACAAATTTCAATGGTGAACTCTCCCCATTTCACTATACCTCTGCTTACTTGAAAAGAATAAAACCAAGATTCGGCCTTCCCATTCAAATGTAGTGTAGCTGCTTCAAGTTTATCTTGTTTATCCGTAATTTTATACAAACTAAAATATTTGTCACATTTTCTTAACCAGGCTCTAGGATCTTCATTACCATCATAATAAGGGAATTTGTATTTGGGCTGAAAATGGCCAACCTGATTTCGAGATGCTTCAGTGAATTCTTGGCGATTATGCATGCTGATTTTTCCCGAAGATTCCCCCGCAGATTTGGAATGACGATCCAATAGTTTCTCAAACATATCTTCTAATTTGTTCCCCAATGCTTCAATTTTTGTATTTGTTTCTTCCAGTTTATGATTTGTCTCCAACATGTAATTTTGAAGTTGATTTTCAACACGGCTAATGTGTTCTTCATTAGATTTAGCTCTTGAATCTACCATTGTAACTGGCCAGGAAAGGGCTTTTGATACCACTTGTAATATACTATAATTGACAAGAAGAAAATTTGGAATTCTATTATTGAAGCAAGTATTACAAACTATGAATTGGTACAAATGAAGTCTACTGATACTAAAGGAAAAGAGAAGTTGAGAAAGAGTAGCGTAAAGAGTAAGTTGAGAGTTGGTTAACTAATTCCAAAAGCATAACTGCCAAGTCCCAATCTGTTAACTTCCTTATACTTGGTCAATCTATTTCCAGCCGTTGATCTCATCATCCAAATCTGACCGTCCGTGCACAAGGATTAGTACAGCTGTAATTCCACATTCATTTCCTTTTATTGAAATAACTAATTACTCTATTTCCCACGTATCCCTTCTTGTTCCTCCACGTGTCCCCACTTTATTCACAAACTTTACCATCTTTTCCCTTTTCACTTTCAGCCGACACTAATATTCCAAAACCTACGAACATTACACCTCGCCACAGCCCTAGTTCATAAGTGCCTCAAATAGGGACCTAATTCAACTACAAATAGCAATGATAGTGAGACAGCTATTCGAAATACTCCTATGATCAGAACTATTCTAAATACTCCTATAATCACTGTTTCCGGGTTATTTTCAAGATTCACAGATATGTTTCTGGACTGATAAACACAGCTTACATGGAGGAAACTACATCTGAGTGGGTTGTGTTCTGCTGTCAACCAAGTCAAAAGAACAAAGGTGTGGGATCAATAGGACTAGACATTTGCGTTAAAGATAATATGCAGAAGATCTTTCCAAAACTATCTGATGGCATGACCAATACCTCATTACTTAGGTAGTACTTTTGAATCTTAAGTAGATGACAGATGACAATGAACTAGCAAAGCATAATGGAACTCCACCAACAAAAGCAATTATCTTGTTCTGCAATAATCAGTGTCAATTCATTATGTCTAGACCAAATTCTAGGGGTGCAAGAGACTACGGTTCTGATTTGGGTCTTGTCTAGATCAAGTAATGAGATCCCTTTTATCAAATGGTTAAGAAGAATTAAAATCGAAGTCCATTAGCTTGCAGACATTTTAACAAAAAAAATAAACAAAAGCTAGCAGCTTATGTGGTACTCCACCATTTTCACAGCATCGAGTATAAATTGATAAATATATAAAGTCACAAGACTCCGGTTATGCAGCAAAGTCATCAAGTTAAGATGTAATGCAGTTATTGAGGTAAGATATATGGCAGTTCAGAGCACACAAATTTCCAAAACTGACCAAAATTCAAGAGAGACTGCACATAAGTTAAACTTCGGAAATGATTTTGTATTCAGAGGTTCAGCTAACACCCTCTCCCCTCTTTCCCCATCATCTCTTCATCTACCATTAATAACACCTAATTTATTTCGTCAATTTACTTCAGCCTGCAAAACCAAAAGTTTCATCTGTAACATTTCCAGGACAATATAGGAAAAACGAAAACAATATTGTCAATTAAACGATTAGAACACAATTCATTATCGTTTGCTAATCATTTTGATAAGATTACCTTCTACTTTTCATGTATAACTCATAAACCTCCGGCATCTCATCCTTGAAAGGGGGCACAAAATTCTTTAAGAACTTTGATTCAGTCATGTACACAAAAGTACAAAAATTTTGGCTATCCTTTGTTGGCCTCTTCTGGTCGAGAAGCTTCAAAATTTCATACCTAGGGATTACCCTCTTCTCCAAGCTGCACGTAAAGAGCATAGGGCGGGAAGCCAGGTAACTGGCTCCATACTTGAGCTCCTTCATGAAAAAATTCAAAGCATTTCCAAGCTTAGCTTCAGATAAAGACAAACATAAAGGAAGTTTCTGCACCAGTTGAAAAAATTCCAAATCAGACCACCCAAATCTCCTGAAAGTTTCTAGTTTCATTTCCAAACGTGGTTTCCCCAGCGATTGAATAGCTAAAAGTCCATAGATAAACATGGTGGAGTGCCGAGGGATGTGTAAATCGTTTTTTACTCGATGCACTGCATTCTCAAGCCACTTGGTATTTTTCAGAAGAAGAAACTTTGGATTTAGTAGAATAAGTTTCTGAATATCCTCATTGAAAAGCCATTATTTAGAAGGAATGCTATATTAATTTAGGGGCGTTATACCAAAGGATATGAGGATTTTTCTTAATAATCTTCGTGACAGAATCATTACTACCCAACAGTTTACGGAAATAATCAAGATTGGGTCTGATAGCCTTGTCGATATGCTGGTATTCAGAATTTTGAGCTACTTGCATGATTTAGACAAAGTTATCAGATTTGACATAAAAGTAATGGAATCCATTTTATTCTATCTAATGATATTGTTTCTCTATACATGTGTTTCAAATCTTAATACAACTGGAAACATATCTTTCGCACTTTATTGTGATTTTGATTTTGGTTTCATTAATTGACATTTCTAAGAAAGTTAAAATGAAAAACAATTTGTAACTACTAGCATCTTCCTTATCAACATAAACAGCTTCACTAATGTTTTCTACAGGTTTCTTACCACAGCTAGATTCTACACATTATGATTATTGATAACCATCACCTGGTTTATCTCCTACCAAATCACTGTTGAGAGGAAATCTTTTAAAATATAACCCGAGAAGGCTTTGTGACTCGCATGAGCTCACCTTCAACCCTCTCAAGATTTCCAAGAACATGATATATACCGAATGCAATCATGGATGATGTTGATTCAAAAATTCTCACAGAACGGCAACATCGTTATGTAGTAAATACAATTTAGGGTCTTAAATGACAGCACCGTGCAGATCAACCCAATTATGTGTTATAAAACAACATGATGAAAGAATAATGCTATCCTAGAACTAGCTGCACCTGACCAACAATATTGTGAGAGAATATATACCATATCATATCTCACAAACTTTGTCAAGAAAATTCCAAACAAAACTTCGTCATAGTAACTTTCTTGACAAAAGTTTAAACAAAATTTGAAAAAGAACATCATCATCATTTTTAAGATAAGGACAGGAATGCCATCATAATGCTGGTAAAACTCCAAACTTAAAAATGCCCCCTTAGCCTCTATCTTCGATGATCTAAAAGAGACCTCAGGCATCTCATCCTTGAGAGGAAGCACCAATATGTTTGGCGGCACCAATATACTTCTGGTACTTGTTTTGAGATAAGTAAATTACGCGAATGTGGCAAGAGAAAACAGTTCTCATACCAGAATGTTAGAAAAATATACAGCAACAAGCAAGCTAATCTAGTTTGATGCTGAATAGCAGTGAAAGAAATAATAATGAATGAAGGACATCAGCAATAGTGATTACATCACTCCAAACAAACTTAGAATAAGAATTACACACGCACAGTGTGTTGACTGTCAGTTAACTATGTGCTTAGTTATGCTTCCAAAGATAAAGAGTAAACCAAAGCTGAGAAGATACCGTATCCAGATTGTAGAAGAGTTTTACTAGGTCAATTAGGTTTTTAGAAGCAATACTATCATGGGCATCACATGAACAGGAAGACTGTCTGCTGCAAGCATTCAATCAGGAATATGTCATCCTGACTGAAAATATCCATAGTTCAAATATTCACATTAGAAAATACTTTTAGCCTCTCTGTTCCTTTTGCAATATGAGAATAGCATATTTTCTCTGTTCATTTTACAATTGGAGAACAGCATCTTTGGACATTGAAATAATAAAAGCACCTGATCAGCAATGAGATATGAACTAACAGTAATTTTTTTTATGACGAGGGAACCCGCAGCCACTACGTTTCCAATGCGCTCTGGCTCCTAATGCAATAGCCTGCAAAAGCCTGCAAACTATACAGGAGAGGTAACCTGCACTAGGAAAGCCCGGTGCGACAAGCTCAAACTGAAGGCTGTTGGCAAAGGGGTTTGAACCCAAGTCTTCCATGTGGGAAACCACTTGTTGAACCAACTCAGCCACCTTTGCGGTGAACTAACAGTGACTTTGAGCTTATAGAAAAACTAAAAACGGATACATTTCTCAACAAAGGTGGTGGTAACACTCACAAAACTAAAATCTATTTGATTCTACTTTTGATGTATAAATCATACACCTCAGGCATTTCATCCTTCACAGGCAGCACATAACGCTCTAAGAACTTTGACTCAGGCGAGGAGACAGCACTATAAAGTTTCTGCCCACACTTTGTCAGATCCTTATCATTAAGTAGCTTCAAAATTTCATATCTAGGTAGAACCCTTCTCTCCAAACTATACGTAAAAAATGCAGGGCGAGAAGCCAAGTAACAGGACTCATATCCAACTTCCTTCATATAAAAATTCAAAATATCTTTGATCTTAGCCTCGGATCGTGTCAAACAAACAGGAAGTTTCTGAATCAATGCACAAATATCCAAATCAGACCACCCAAAACTCCTGAAAACTTCTAATCTCCTTTTAACCGTCGACTCATCCATCCAAGCAAGTGCATAAACCCCATGTATAAACATACGGCCATCCCGAGAAATAGACAAAGTCTTCTCCACTCGATCGACAATATCTTTCAAAGATTCAGGCTTTATAATCAAAATTCTAGGATTCCAAAGTAAGAGCTTCTCTATATCCAAACTCGAAAACCCAAGATTTTGCAACAACGATATATTAGGTGGCATTAACTCATGAACAGCAAAAGAAAGCAACATGGAATGTGTCTTAATAAGTCTAGCAGCAATATCATCATTACCCAACAAATCCCTTAAATAATTAACATTTAATCTAACAACATACTCTCCACATATACAACTAAACAAATGGCCACGATTTGTAATAATTTTAACAAGGTCTGATAAGCCAAGTTCTTGAAGAATTCCAATCTTGGGCTTCAAGTGTTTATCTACATCACAAAGTAACAATTTGGGTACTGAAAACACAACTTTCTTGATTTGGGTTTTGTCTAAACCAACGTTGTGTTCGAAGAAATTGAAGACTAAATTAGGCTTGTATGTTCTTGGTCTTGAACGAGTTACCTTAGCACTTGTTGAAATTGCTTCTTCATTAGAGAAACCAAGTGAGTTTACCAAAGTGTCAACCAAGAACTTGGTGTGGGATGTTGCAGCTGCTGTTGAGTAAAATACTTTAAATCTGAGACTATAAATGTTAAGGAAATGATTAACGTTCTTGTTGAGAAATCCAGACATTTTCCAATAGCCAATGTATAAACCCTAAACCCTCTTCTTTTGTTCTTTTGTTTCGTCTTTCTGATGTTGGGAAAGGGCCAAATTTGCCCCTCTACTTTGGTAGATTGGCTAACTTTGCCCTCTGTTATATTTTCAGTCCAATCCGAACCTAACCGTTACCAAACTTGCTAAATTTGCGCCTCTCATTAACGGGAGGCCGACGTAGCAGCCATGTGGACAAATTTAATTGCCCTGTGAATAATCCACATGGCAAAACCCAATTTCCAATCCATTAACCCACAACCCCCAACCCACGACCCGTTTTCAGAAAATATAAAAACAAACCACCGATAAAACCAAGGGACATAACACCAAAAACCAAAAAAAAAAAAAAAAAACGATCGGGAACTTTAAGGGTCGAAACGATTTTAAACGATGGGATTCTGACCAACAATTTGCCTTTCTTCCTGAACAAAGGTATGGAATTTCCTAAGATTAACACTTTTTAATGATTGTTCTTCCAATTTTGTAATACTTAGTTTTAATGTTAGGGTTTCTGAATTTTGACTTAATGCTTTGTTAGGGTTTTTAGTATTAACGGCATGCTTAGTTAAGGATTTGAGTTAAAGACTATGCTTAGTTAGAGTTTGTCTACCATTTGCTTTGTATGTGTAGTATAATTTTAGGGTTTATAAACTGTTTAAGGGTTTACACATGTAAGAGTGGTTCTGTGAGTTAGGGTTTCATTTTTGGGTGGATTTAGGGTTCCAAAGTGGTATGGCCGAGTCAATTTAGGATTTTTAATGGTATCTTTGTGTCTTTTTTATTGAATGGGACCCTATTGTCATTACTTTATTTCTGTGTGGTCCTCTATTTTTGTGTAATTTATTGGAATATTGGCTGCACATGGGTGTCTATTTTTCTGTTCTTTTATGTTTCTTTATTAATCCTTCTTGTTCTTTTTTGTTTCTTTTTCAATTTTTCTTGTTCTCTTGTATTAGTTGTTGGACTGTTATGCTATTAATTCTTGGTAGTAGGATTATGCTTTATGTTCCTTTCTTGGACTGTTAAGGATCCCTTTTGGGGTTGTTTTAGTTTATCTTTTTGTACCCTTGTGTAGTTATGTTCTTTATTTTTGTTTGGCTTTGTTGCAGGTTTTACAATTATGGTTCTTGTAGATTTATTTTTCCATTATGGTGAGGATTGGGTCAGAAGCCCAGCTGTAAGTTATTCAAGTATGATGCTGCATAAATGGCCAAGTTATGATTCTGACTGTTTGTCTTATATTGATCTAGTAAATGAATATGTAACAGCTCAAGGATTGATAGGGGTTCAACAACTGATAGTTATTGTCCCATCTGGGAAGTACTATGAAATTGAAGGGGATGGAGGTATTAGGGCTTTATTGGAGCTTGTTAATAATAGCTCTAATGCCACAGACTTGTTTGCTATAGAAGAACATGAACCTGAGGTAAATGTTCCAAATATCCTGAACCATACTGAAAATTTTTTGCCAGAACTTGGGGATGGGGTTGATTCTGATGGTAGCCTCTCTGTTGATAAAGAGGGTATTGGAAGTGACTCTTATTCAGAATTTGATCTTGAAGAATTAGAGTCACTTGTAGCCCAAAAAAGTTAACTGAAAAACTAAATGATTATAAGGAGTTAGACAAGAATATATCTTTCAAAGACATTCCTGAAGCAAGAGAGGCTATCAATATGTATGCTTTAGCCACTGGTTATGGATTAATTCAACTGAAAAGTGATTAAAAAAAAGGGCTAAGGTACAGATGTGAGGATGGATTCCCTTTTGTTTGTCTTATCTCTAGGGATGGGAAGGGTCCAGGTGTTAAAATGAAGACTCTTAAAACTGAACATAACTGTGAATATGTATTTGATAACAAAAGGGTTAACTCAAAGATAATAGCTCAATACTTCAAGGCAAAGCTACAGGATAGTCCAAAATATAAGGTGAAGGACATGAAACAGGATCTGTACAGAGAGTTTAACATAAATGTTTCACTTTCAAAGTGTAAGAGAGCAAAGACAATAATTTTAGAGATTTTGGAGGGTAGCTTCACTGATGATTACAAAAAAATAGAGGCTAAGGAGGGTAGCTCATGAATTAAGACTTAGTAATCTTGGAAGTGATGTGGTAATCAACTGTTCAAAGGATGCTAAGGAAGAGGGAAGGGATGTTTTCCAGAAAATGTACGTATGCTTCAATGCATTGAAGCAGGGGTTTAAAGCAGGCTTAAGACATTTCATATGCTTGGATGGAACCTTTTTGAAAGGAAAAGTCAAGGGCATATTGTTGGTGGTTGTAGGTCAAGACTCTATGAACCACTTCTATCCCTTAGCTTGGACTATAGTGGATAAAGAAACAAACTTAACTTGAAGGTGAGGATTGAGTTTACTTCAAGATTCTTTGGAGCTCAGTGATGGGACTGGATATACATTTATCTCAGACATGCAAAAGGTATGTTGATTTTGTTTTTTTCTATTCATGTTAACATTTAGGTATTATTGTTTCTAACTTCTTCTATTTTTACATTGTAGGGGCTGACTGATGCTATTAAGGTTATCCTACCTGGTGCAAATCACAGACATCGCGTGAAGCACATTGAGGCTAACTTCTGTAAGAGGTGGAAGGCAGAGGTTGTTAAGAAATATCTTTGGTGGTGTGCATGGAGTACCTATGTGGAAGATTTTGAAGACCAGTTGACAAGGGGAGTTAGAGAAAGCTGCTGCTAAAGACTTGGTGGGATATCCGGTGCAAAGTTGGTGTAGAGCCTACTTTGACACTATTTGCAAGAATAATTCAGTAGACAACAACCTAACCGAGTCATTCAATGCTTGGGTATTGGAACCTAGGCACAAACCAATCATAAGGATGCTTGAAGACATTCAGATTAAGGTGATGACAATACTGAGGGAACATGAAAAAGAAGCTATGGCATGGAAACATCAGTTCAGCCCTATTGCCATGAAGCTATATGGCCAGTATATGAAAATTGCTCAAACTTGCAAGGCTGTGTTCAATGAAGATCACGGCTTTGAGGTGACTGAAGGTAGGGAGACACACGCTGTGAATATGGAAGCAAAACAATGTACATGTAGGTCATGGGATCTTTCTGGAATCCCATGTCCTCATGTGATCAAGGCTTTGCTTTATTTGAAGATTAATCCCATGGTGGAGATTCACTGGTGGTATAGCAAAGAAGTCACTCTATTGGCTTACAAACCTAAGTTGCAACCAGTAAGAGGGGAGAAATTTGGAAAAGATATGGCATTAGAGCAATTGAACCACCAGTGTTAGTGAACATGGCAGGGAGGCATAGAGTGAAGAGGACTAGGGACAAAGATGAGACAACTAATAGGCAAGCTGGGTGGACTGCATCTAGGAAACGAAGGACCATGACATGCTCAACCTGTGGGCAGCCTAATCATAATTCAAGGGGATGTGGAAAGGTATGTATATTTCTTATTTTTTTGTTCTAAGTTTTATTTTTCAGTTGTTATACTAACAATAATATATTTATGTAGGTTGTTAGCAAACAAGAAGAAAGCAGGAAATGAAGGGGAAAAGGCCAGCCAAGAAGCAAAGGCATTTAGTTGATGAATCAGATGAAGTTTAAGCTGGGAGGAGCCAATCTCCACATCCAGATGTTCCTGTTGCTCATGAACCAGTTGAAATTGAACTAACTCCACCACTACCTAGTCAAGCATCATGTTTAAGCCAAGCTAGTGGGCTTAGATTTATGCCAACTCCAACAGTTCGTGTGCAGCAGCTTCAGTCACCTCCACCTCCAGAATTTGAGTATCAAAACATCAATGATGAAGTGTCAGACCCCTTCCCCCACCTATAAGACCAAGAACAGTTTCAGAGAGTGTCACCAGACTTCAAATGAGGGAGAAACAAATCCCAACAGGTACAAGGTCAATTGGTTTCAGGGGTGATAGGCAAACTGGTGTGACTATTCCAAGTAACCTTCCATTTGAACCAGAAAAATTGCAATGGAATGGTAGAGCTGTTGTTATAACTAATCAGTTGGAGAGAATTGCCAAGTTGAAGTCAAAGAAGGAAAATGGCAAGTCCCAACAGTGAACAACTTTGTTATCCGTTTTTTGTTAAGCCAAACTCTATGGTTTTGTTAAAACTTGGTGTTGTTCTTTGTTCTGCACTTTAGTATTCTAAGTTGTGCACTTAGACGTTGTTATGTAGTGACTTGTGGATGTTATGTTATTACTTGGGTGGTCACAAGTTTTTGGGGTTATAGCATGACATCCTGTTGTTTTTTATATGTAATTGTTAATGACAAACTTATTATGCAATTAAGTGGTTATGGTAGTATGTTTCTATTAAGTTTGGTATTTATGCTTGATGATTATGTTTATGTTTAATTATGCGGGTTTTCAAACGAATTACATGGTTATTACTAAAAACTACCAATTTCAATCACTGCCAATTTCATAACACAAGTTACACAAATGACACATTAATCATAGCTGCAAACACACGAATTACATAAGCATCATAGGTACAAACACACACAAATTAAAGAACTTAAACAACTTACACAACTAACTAGGCCCTTACAATGATAATGCACTATCTAACCCATAACTTCAAATCAACCTTGCAGCAGCAAAACCAACGAATAATGTCCAATAAATCATGATAAACATCTTCAAATTCATCAGTTTATCTTCTTGATTTTTAGCTTTCTTCTCCATGACATCAAGCTTCTCCTTTAATTTTTCGTTTTGGGAAGTAATGTCTTGTAATGAGGATTTCAAATTTCGAATTACTATCACAACTCTATAAGAAAAGACTTCATCTTCCCATTCCCAATAGCCACATGAACTTACCCCAACCCTAGAACACTTGTAGAACCTTCTCCCGGCATTTGAGGGAGTCCAAATCGTGAAATGGTTGGCAACAATACCACAGCGGCACTTCCTATGCGAGGGGTAGCTCCCTTGAGACATTAGAACAATAATTTTCGTCCCAATCTATGAAGAATGTGAGAGGAAATAGGAACCCTAATTTTTTAGTGCAAGGGAAATAATATGCAGTAAGGGGGGGGGGGGGGGGGGAAGGAGATAATTTATTTAGTTTCGTTTGTCTATTTATTTCTTTTAAAAAATTGGGTTTGCCATGTAGATTATTCACAGGGCAATTAAATTTGTCCACATGGCTGCCACGTCGGCCTCCCGTTAATAAGAGGGGCAAATTTAGCAAGTTTGGTAATGGCCAGGTTCGGGTTGAGCTGAAAGTATAACGGAGTGCAAAGTTAGACAATTTATTAAAGTAGATGGGCAAATTTGACCCTTTTCCGATAAAAGTATAAGTAGCATTTTCCGGTACTTCTTTAATTTTTCCAAGAGCTAATATAGGAACTTTTTGAATTTACGTATTGAGCGGCTAAGTATTTCCTCTATTCAATTTAGGTGAGACTTTTTTTTCCAAAAAAGATTGTCCTACAAGAATGATATATTTTTATATGTATAAATATTCTAATTTAAAAATAATTATTGGCACAAGTTCATATATCTAGCTTGACTTTTTAAACTCTATATTCAGTTAACACACATCTTATTGATGGGATTAGGGAATAGTAATAGTCAATTACAACACTTTTTTTCTTATTAGTATTTGATAATATGATAAATTTTATTGACACAAAAAATTATATAAATATTACTCAAAATATATGATATACCAAAGTATTCTCATAATCATATAGTATCCATCATATATTCTTACGGACAAAATGTCACTAGTATTTCATAAATTACGATTACAAAAATTAGAAAAATTTGTAAGTGAAAGATCATAAATATAAAAGGATGTTACTATTTATCTTTTTAAGATGAATTAAATAGATAAAGTGACATATAAAATAGAAAAGAATACTCTTGAATTTACCCTTATTTGATATGGTTGTCTAATTTTTAGATCATCTTGTGCAATTGATTGAAGAATATCTAATAGGCAAAATAATAGATGATTCCTTAAAGTCGTACTTAATTCCCGCTTAAACATCTCAACTTATCTAGTAACCAACTAGACACCTCTTATAGTCCCCAGTATGTCATGTGAATCCTTTACGGTGATGTGGCAAATCAGGTGCAATTCACTTAAGTATGAACGCGTGAATTAGTTGTTATGCTTGACTTTTTCATTTTTTTAAAGATCAAATGCTTTGTGTGGGTCCCACAAGAAAGTTATCATTTTCTCCAATAATAATTTCACCTTCTTCCCCAATGATACCACCACTTTCCACTGCTACTTTCCACCACCGCAAAACCACCACCTTCCACCGTAAAACCACCACCTTCCACCGCAAAAAATCCTCTGAGTCTCAACGGTTAATACAAATTCCATTTAAACATACTATAGTCCCGTTGCTAATTATACAAATCTAATCGATATAGAATGAAACGTTTTTCTTTTAAAAAAGAATCTTGGTTAGCTTTTCCATAAAAAATGATAGAAATAATGGAAGAAAGTACAAAAAAAAAAACTTAGCAAAATTATTGCAAAACAAAAGCTAGGCTGAGCACAACAAAATCCAGATTCAAAACCACATGAAAATACCCATGAAACAATGAATAATCTGCTATTTTCATATCTATGGCGTTAATCCAGATTCGAGATCCTTTTCTTTTTTCTAGAATTAACAGTTTTATCTTTTGGAATTTATTGTAATTACCCGTAACAACTAGTCCAGCGGCTGTCAATACATGTGGGCTGGCTTTTAATCTCCATTGGAGAAGAAGAAAAGTGTGTGAGTGTGTGGTGGGGGGAGGGGAAGGGAGAAGTGACATGTTATGAAGAAGAGGAACTGTGGAAGTAAAAATAATTTTGAATAGGAAAGATGCAACGCAGGGGGTGTAGGCCATGAATGTAGAAGAAAAGGGAAGGGGTGGCGTGGGGGTAGTTGGTGTGGGGGGTGGGGTTGACGAGAATATGGGTTTGAGAAGAGAACATAAGGGGAAGAAGAGGTAGGTGTATTTAATAAGGATATTTAATAAACTTTTTAGAAAAACATAAAAGTGTCACTTTTTCTAAATATATGTGTCATTTTTTACACGTGTCATTTTCTTATTCGTTAGCTTGACACGTTATGATGTTTGCAACACATGTGTGAGCATTGCCAAACTCGAGTGTAGATGAGATACACTAAGGACTACAAGAAGTGTCTAGTTGGTCACTAGGTAAGTTGAGGTGTCTAAGTGAGAATTGGGTACAACTTTAAGGGACCATCTATGTATTTTGCCTATTTAATAAGTATCAAGTCCAAAAAATTATCTTTGTGATGAAGGAGATTTACGTAAAAAGGAGATTTATGTAAAAAGGATTCCCTTTTAAGAAACGGAAAAGGGCCAAAATTACCCCTGAACTGTGGAAAATGAGGCAATTTTGCCTTCCGTTTGAAAACAGTATAAAAAATACCCTTGCCGTTAGGATTTAGATCACTTATACCCCTATTTTCAAATGGATATTCCACCTAGGTATAAAACTATCTTAAAAAATTCATTTATTAATGAGTTGGAAAACCACCTAGGATAATCATCCCCACCCTTCCCAACTACCCATCACAACCACCCCTGCAACCGACCTATTTCATTTTTCATCTTCTTTACTCCCTAATTATAATTGAAATGAACTAGTACAAATTAAATATCCATCACTTGCTCTATACAATGGCAGAAACAAATTAAATAATCTATCAAGAAAAAGGTGAACTTTTTTCCTACGCACTAGAGAGCTCAATTTTAGCAGCACTTAATTTCTTCAATAAAAGAATTAGAAAAGAAAGCAAAGCATTTGGATCTCCATCCTGAACCCTCTTAGTAAAAAAACGAACAATGCTTTGTAAGAAAAAGAAACATAAACCTGAAATTTCGATCTCCGAACCATCACCTTCACCAGAAATTTCGATCAAAAAATCTTTACGCCTGACCAGTGGTCGTAAGTCTCATTTTTCAGGTGGGTTTAAAATTTTTGATGATCTTGCTGCGATATTGTTAACGTCCTCTAAAAAGTCTTGGTTGTTTGTTGTTGGTGGTGGCGTATGGTGGAGCTTTGGATGAAAGCGGTGTAGCGGTATAGTGGTAGTTCCCGATGGTCTTCAACGGGTGTTCTTTGATTTTTTTAAATTTCTCTCACAGTTAGAGACTATAATAGAGTAGAGAAATGATCACCAATTTATAAAAACTGATTTGCAGCCATGGGAGAAGCAACGGTGAGGGGAATGAGAAAATAAGGATGAAAGAAATGAAACATAAAAATAAAATAATAGGTTGGATAATAGGTTTTCCATCTCATTAATAAATAATTTTTTTAAGATAGTTTATGCCTAGGTGGAATATCAGTTAGAAAATAGGGGTATAAGTGATCTAAATCCTAACGACAAGGGTATTTTTATACCGTTTTCAAATCGAGGGCAAAATTACCCCATTTTCCATAGTTCAGGGGCAATTTTATCCCTTTTTCGTTTAAGAAATAAGTATTCACTCCGTTTAAAAAAGGATGAACCTATTTCCTTTTTAGTCTGTTTAAAAAAGAATGACCTCTTTTTAAATTTGGAAAGAAATATTCACTTTTACTCATCCTTAGATGATTTGTAGCCACACAAATATCTATAACTTATTTTATACCACAAATTTCAAAAGTCTTCTCTCTTTATTAAACTTCGTGCAAAGTCAAATGAGTTCATCTAAAGTGAAACGGAGGGAGTATATGTTTAACTTTTCACTTTGGAACAGAACTTGCAACACTTACTAGCGGATTATGGCTAAAACTAGTATTAAATTTTAAACTTTTATGGAGGCTAAAAGTTAAAACATTGGCTTAATTTTTCCTTTGGCGAAATAATATATTTTTGAACAATACAATACAGTTGCCTCATTTCCCCCACAAATCCCAAGTCCCAGCCTTCAACTTCCCCAAATCTTGCAAAACCCTACTTTCACCACATTTCTATATGACAAAAAAAATCAGATAATGAAAAGCCCATAAACCCCTAAATTTTACAGAACAAAATCAAAACCTCTATACTAATTATGTGCCTAGCTCTAATGTCTGGACTTGTTAACAATGGTACCAGGCGTGCCATTTCCATATATTTCATCAGATTTTACTCCACAACACCTCCCAAACATACCACCAACACCAATTTATTAGTAGACTTGCTAGTTAACTCACTTGGTTTCTCCAGAGAAAAAGCTATTTCTACAAGCAATAAGGTAACTTGTTTAAAACCTGGTAACAATAAGCCTGCTTTAGTTCTTGATTATTTCAAACAAATTGGTTTACACAAAACCCAAATCAAGACTCTTGTTTCTACATTCCCTAGATTGTTATTTACTAATGTTGATAAAACCCTTAAACCCAAGATTAAGGTTTTTCAAGAACTTGGCTTATCGGGCTCGGATTTAGCTAGAGTTGTTACGAAAGGGGGTGCTTTTTTTCATACAAGTCTTGATACTTCTATTAGGAATCTCGACTATATTCGCGAATTATTGGGTAATGATGATGATTTAGTAGCTATGGTTATTAAAAGAGCACCTTGGTTGTTTGCTCAGAATCTTCATAAAGTAATGCCACCTAATATGTTAATTTTACAGGAAGTGGGGTTTTCGAGTATGGATGTTAAGAAGTTTTTTCTTAATCGTCCGTGGGGTGTGGTTCAAAAGCCCGAGTGGCTTGAGGGTGTAGTGCGTAGGGTAGAAGAGGAATTTTGTATTCCTAGAGGTTCCCCTATGTTTAAACATGGACTTGAAGCTCTTGTAAGGTTTGGTGAGTCTACGTTAAAAATGAAACTAGAGATTTTTAGGAGCTTTGGATGGCCGGATTCGGATATTCTAATTATGGTGCAAAAGCTTCCTTATTGTTTGGCAGCTTCTGAGGCTAAGCTTAGAATTGGATTGAAGTTTTTCATGCATGAACTTGGATATGACTCTAGCTATATCGCCAGTCACCCTTCGCTTTTGAAGCTCAGTTTGGAGAAAAGGGTGTTGCCAAGGAATGAAGTCTTCAAAATTCTCATAGAGAAGCAACTAATAAAGAGGAAGCTATGTCTTTACACTGTCGTGTCATATCCGGAATCCAAGTTTTTAAAGTACTATGTTTTGCCTTTCAAGTATGAAATGCCTGAGTTGTATGACTTATATATGAAGAGTAAGGGCTAAGGGAAAATTCTTTTTGGTTGAGATGCTGGAAGCTGACCATTGTTTGTTTGAGGTTTATCCACTTTCGAGATGATATTTTTTTTTATTGGTTAAACTTAATCAAGTGTATATCCCTGCTAGTTTAAATTCCATTATCGATGATACATTCTCATCAATGAGAAATGAAAATTCGAGGCATTCTCCTTTTCTACTCATGTGATGCCTTTTGGTTGATGGAGAAGATAACTGCTTTTGTGGCCTGAGGGCTGTATTGCAGAGAGCCAATGAGGTCCTTCAGACTCTTGGTTGCTCAGTCGACTTGTGAATTTCAATATGGTAATCCATATGAAGTTTTATTTTTTGTTGCCCAGTGATTTTGATATATGTCTCGTATCCGTCCTGTCTTGTGGGACATTTACTGGGTATGTTGTTGTTGTCTCGTATCCGTCCTGTCTAAGCGGTTATAGTCTTTCCTTCATGTCAGTGCATCCACATAACTGCCTTTGCGCATTTGCACTGATTTTTAGTTGCGATTAGTGTGGGTGATGTCGAGAGATTACTTTGTACACATTTGCACTGGTGGTTGCAGATGATTTTTTATATGCTACTTCTGAAATCTTACTTCTCTCTATGCTTCCCTTTCTGCTGTCCAGATCGTTTATGATTTATATGGTTGTCTGCCAGCTGCATCAAGGGCTGCAGGAGTGACTGCTCTTGTTCCTTAATTGTCTCACTTCTATTTCTTTCAAATAAAGGAGCGATGGTTTCATTTGTTTAGTGAAAAACTCGAACAAATGTTTCGGAAAGAAAGCCTGTGACGTCAAAGGTCTTCGAGTTGCTCTTTGCCCAAAGCCCTCCTTCCAACTTAGTTTTCAAGTATATGTTAAGTTTAAGTTTGCTCAATTGCACCTGAGTGCAAGGAGGTATTCTCAATTTTGCTCACAGAGTTGCTAAGTTCTTTTTTGCGCAATATGTTCTTTCCTTCAGCAAAGATGGGTTTTAATGGAGAAAGAGGAGATCAGATTACACAACAAGAAAATGCTTCTTTATCAATATGAGTACGGCTTCAATTCAGCCTGCCCAAGCTCCAATAGCTTGACAAACAGTTTTCTTTGCAAATTGCTGCGACTTTGCTTAGACCATAGTCACTTCACGTCTAAAGGGGCACACCTCCAAAGACTTATTTGCTACTTTGAGAAATATTAAAGGGAGAATGAAGCCAAATTTTTAAATGCTTCCTTCATTCTAAAGGGGTAGAGACAAGTGAAAGTGAGATCATTAACTGCTTGCACCCAACAGATTGTTAATTGACTAGATCCTCATACCTTAGTCAATAGGGAGTATTTTTTTGGTATTTAGCCTGTTTGGGATAACTGCTTTAATATATCACCACAGCGGAAGGCTGTGCATGCATGTATGTCTCTTTTAACCAGAAGGCTATGCACATGTTTACCAAGTGACATCTTTTAGTCAACAGTCTAGTAGGTTGTGAATCCACCTAAAGGCTTGTGGTCATGAATTCGTACCTTGAGGAGCTAAATGTGGAATTATCTTGACGAATGGATTTTATTTGCCATTGCTCAAGAATAGTATACTGCTCAGATATGTAACTATTCTCGCTGGCTAGTGCTTGAGCCTTTGAGGATTTGGTGCATCCATTTTTCTCAGGCAGCTTTTCCTTTTGGTGCTTAAGAATTATTTAATTGTTATGTGAACTTAATTGACAAGACAAAGAGTTTAAGGTAATAATGAATATGGCTCTATGGGCTTCAGTTCTAGCTAACAAATATGGCTATAGAAGCGCATGTAGTTCTACCAATTCGAGATCTCATATTTGGAAGAACATCTGTAAGGGCTTAAAGATTTGTCAAAAGGGCATGAGATGGGTAATAGGAGACGGTTTAAAGATTAACTTATGGAATGATAAATGGATCCTAGGACAATACGAGTTAAGAAACCAAGTCATTGGCCCTCTAAACAGAGATCAAGAAAACCTCACTGTCTCGAGCATTATTAACGCTGAAAAGGAAATTAATATTACAGCTATTCCTTTCAACCTTCCTGACAAAACTATCTCCAGTATAGCTAGCACTTACATCCAAAAACATGGTAATACTCGAGATACAAATAATTGGGATATTATAAAATATGGCCACTTCACAACTAGTTCAGCCTACAGAATTATAGCTGAACAACATGAAAAACAACCCTCTACCGATAAGGACTTCTCTTGGCTATGGAAGTGGAATACCTTAAATAAGATCAAGTTCTTTATATGGCAAATAGATTTGAATACAATCCCTACTGCAAGTATGTTATATTCCAGGAATATCATAAACTCTGGTATATGCTCCATATGCGGCAACAGAAGTGAGGACCAGTTTCACATATTTTTTGAATGCGACTATGCAAGATTCATTTGGAATAGTTTCAACCATAGCGCAACAATGCCTCATAGAAATAATGATCCATATGCTTTCTATGAATGGCTGAAGAAGGAAAGAACATCAAAAATCTTAATTAACAGATATCTCCAATGGTCTGATATCCTTCCTTTTATCCTATGGCATATATGGCTTCACAGAAATGCCAGAATTCATAACAACAATGTTAAGATTCTCTACAAGGCAGACATTATAGAAAGAGCCATGGAATTTATAATGCTAACTGACAAAAGACCATCCAAACAGATTCATACTATCCAAATCAAATGGATCCCTTCCCTGGGGAATTGCTACAAGCTAAACATTGATGGAGCATGCTTAGGGAATCTGGGTAAAGGGGGTATTGGAGGAGTAATCAGGAATAGCTTAGGCAACTGGATCATGGGATACAACAAATGTATACCATATTGTACAAATATATTCGCAGAAATCAGGGCTCTAGTCCAAGGCCTTTCCTTAGTCTTGGAAAACAACTTGTTGCCAATTGTAATTGAAACTGACTGTTCAGAGCTACTAAACCTCATTGCTAACAAGCCTGGACAATTTTCAAATTTACTTAATGATTGCAGGTTGCTATTACTTAGAGCAGGGAAGCCAAGACTGCAACACATCTACAGGGAAGCTAATGGAGTAGCGGACTCGCTGGCTAAGCATGGTTGCAGTCTACCATCTTTTGAAAGCTTAAAGACTTATCATAATCCACCGCCCTTTATTTTATCTGCTTATGTAAACGACCGTGTAGGGACATTGTACTCTAGACGAGTCAAGACTGTTAATGCTCCTCTATATTTGAACTATGATACTTCAGTAGCCATGCTCTCTGAAGATATCAATTTCTGTAATAGGACCTAGCTATGTTTGTGATGAATAAAAGTCTTTGTTTACCCAAAAAAAAAAAGGTAATAATGAAACATTTTCAAGCTTGTGGTCTTAAACAAACCATACATTTGTGTGGTTATAAATTTTCTGAAACTTTTAATCTTATATATGCCATAGCACTGTATCACTGTAAAAATTTCTCATTATGTGTAAAATTAAAAGTTCAAGTTAAATTATTTTTAAAATTAGAAAAGGATCATTCTACTCGTGGTGGACTTCACATAAAATTAGAACGAGGGAGTAGAACATTACAATGATGACCATAGTGTTATTCTATAAATAAATAAAACAATTACTCTAATCCAATACATTAGACTGATAGAAATGATAGTGTCACTCTTTGGTTGAACTTTTATTATGCCTTCACGAGCTTTTTAGATTATTTAATTATAGTTAATTAATGTATATACAGTGTACACTTAATATTTAATAAAACTCTTTTGATACTAAGTATGTTTTTATGCTTCACCTTAAATACAAAATGGAATCATTAAGCATACGGCTACCAAAATACATCAAAATCATAGCGAGATTCGGGTTTAAGGAAAGAAATTTGAGGAACCCCTCAAGTTTATAAAGTGTCAAGATTCTGATCCACATCAGAATCAACAAAACACAAAGGAATATAAACCCTAATTCAGTGACAAGGAAAAACAATTGAAAAATTGAATCAAATGAAAGCTCAAATCAATATCTGTAGCTCTGATACCATGTCAAGTTTCTGATCCACAACTAGTCGTGAAGGAAGCCATGATCATCCACTTCAACTGTATTGGAAGCTCCCTGATTGGGGAAGAACTTGGAAGTTTTAGAGAGAGAAATATTTGATTGTGTTATTCATACAATAAACTAACTTGTTACAATCTACTACTACAACTACATGTATTTATACTAACAAAAAACTATCTTAGCTCATCTTAGCTCAATTACTAATCTAGCTAACTCCACCGACTAACTAAATAACTAACAACTACTAATAAGTTATAAAGTTAACTCAATTACAAAATAATCCACTAACTTTTTAATCTGTACGAGTACACCAATAGTAGCTCCGCTCAATATTAAGTGTCACCTTTAACATGTGCACACCTCTTAAAAAATACAATAAATTTAGGTAATTAAATTTAATGAACAAATTATTTGACTATATTTTCATATATCACTCTTTAATAGAAATAAATACTATTCCCTTCAGTTTATTTTATATGATTTTTTAGTACTCCCTCCGTTTATGTTTACTTGTCCAAATTCACCAAAGTCAATTCTAAGTTTACTTGTCCTTTTAGCAATTCAAGATAAAAGTGGCTATATTCTTCCTAATTTACCCTTAATATTAAATACCTTGTACGTTTCAAAATCTCTTCCCAATTACATACCGTGTACTTTTCAAGTATAATTAATAAGAGTATCTTTTTTAGGTCCAAAATAATTGATTTTTTTTTCAAAAATCAAGGTGTTATTAGTTTTGACTTTCCAAAGTTACCCTTGTTAATAAATGATTTCAACACATTTTTGAAAAGATCTCACAATTTTCAATGAGTAAATTTGAAAGACATAAAAGTTACTCCCTCAGTCCCAATTTATGTGTCACACTTTCCTTTTAGGTCTGTTCACATTTATTTATTTGTCAACTATTTAATGCACTATCTCTATTTTACCCCTATTGGGACCTACCGACTTTAAAAGTCACAAACAACTTTTTGATTACTCCAATCTTCTATCTCTTACTTTTTCAAGGGTAAATTTGAATGTTAGCAAAGTCAACTTCTATTTCTTAAACTCCGTGTCAAGTCAAACACCGTCACATAAATTGAGACGGAAGGAGCACTAATTTAATAAATGACCTCTTTAATTAATGCTAAAAGATGAATTTTTTGCTCGGTGTGAAAAAAATTAAATAATATAAACCGGGGGAGTATTGGAATAAACGAGTATAATGCTTTATTGATTTTGTAAAGTAGCACTTTTTGAATCATTTTTTACTTAAATGGACGGGAGAGTCGTAATCAGGAGGTTTTGTGTGTTTGGTGCCAAAAATTGGGAAGAAATCTCAAATAAAGCCACCTCCCACAACATCCTTAAATCAGTCGTGTCTATGATGTTTAGGTTTCATCAGTGTCCTTATAATGGCATCAGGTGTCTCCTTTCCATGTATTACTCCACAGACGCAATTCCACACAACAGCTTATTGGTGGAAATGCTTGTGAACTCAGTTGGTTTCTCCAGAGAAAAAGCTATTTCTGTCAGCGCCAAGGTAACTCACTTGAAACCTGGTAACAATAAGCCTTTATTTGTCATCAATTTCTTCCAACAACTTGGTCTGGACAACACCCAAATCAAATCCCTTGTTTCTTACACCCCTAATCTCTTGTTTGCAAAAGTTGACAAAACTCTTAAACCCAAACTTAAGCTTCTTCAAGAACTTGGCTTATCTGCTTCTGACCTTGCTCAAGTTCTCTCCAGATGTGGCGGGTTTTTCTTGTTTTCAAGTCTTGATAACACTTTCAGACCCAATCTTGATTATTTCCGTCAACTGTTAGGTAGTAATCACTCTGTCACTAAGATTATTAAGAGAAATCCTAGAATCCTTTGGTATAATGCCCCTAAATTAATGTCCCCCAATTTAGCTTTCCTGCGAAATCTTGAGTTTTCAGGTAAGCATATTAAGAAGCTTATTCTACAAGACCCAATGCTTCTTCTTCGGAAAAACACTGAGTGGCTAGAGAAGGCAGTGCATCGAGTACAAAACGATTTACACATTCCTCAGCACTCCACCATGTTTATTTATGGACTTAAAGCTATTTCAACGCTGGGGGAATCATCTCTGGAAATCAGACAAGAAACTTTCAGGAGATTTGGGTGGTCTGATTTGGATATTCGTACACTAGCACAGAAAAATCCTTTATGTTTGACTTTTTCAGAGGCTAAGATTGGAAACGCATTGAATTTTTTCATGAAGGAGCTCGGCTATGGAGCTGGTTACGTGGCTTCTCAACCCGTTCTCTTAACGTGCAGCTTGGAGAAGAGGGTATTGCCTAGGTATGAAATCTTGAAACTTCTCGACGAGAAGAAGCTAGAAAAGGGTAGCCGAAATATTACAACTGTTGTGCGGATGAGTGAACGAAAGTTCTTAACGAATTATGTGATCCCTTTCAAGGAAGAGATGCCGGAGCTCTACGAGTTATACATGAAAAGTAGAAGATAATAGACTGTGTTGGGATATTTTAGTTGATAGAGCTGTTCTCTTTCACCACTCCTTGAAAATGTTATCACTGATTCACCTTTTATTGCTGGTGAGAAATTTTTTGATAAGAAAACTCATAGTAATGGAATAGATTCTTAGTTTTGTCATTTGAAGCTTTCTCTCATGAGTGGAGAATGAAGACAGTTTTGACTTTTATTATGTAGATCCAAATGCATATCTTTATCAATATAATTTCTTGGTGTACCTGAAATTTCCACCTCTTTGCTATCATTATTGACTTTGGTGCTGCTAATGCCATAACCTGCATAACTCGATTCCAATGATGTGTTTTTGCTTATGGAGAAATCTGCAAGTCTCTCTTTCATCCATGGATAATATTTCCATTAAAGCCCCCTCGTTGAATTGGTGTTTCTTTCTCTCTGGAACCTGAGAGAGGTGAAACACACACACACACACACACACACACACACACACACACAAATATTGATTGAAACTAAAAATTGAGTGTTCCACAGAATATCAGATAGATGAAACTTTTGGTTTTGTAGGCTGAAGTAACTTGACGAAATAAATTAGGTCTTATTGAGGGTAGATGAAGAGATGATGGGGGGAGAAGCGAGAGGGGGTAGGGTGTTAGTTGAATTACTGAATACAAAATCATTTCCGGAGTTTAACTTATGTGCAGTCTCTCTTGAATCCTGGTCAATATTGGAAATTAGTATGCTTTTAGCTACCATATATCTTACCTTAATAACTTCATTATATATTTCTTACTTTGATGACTTTGCTGCGTAAACGGAGTCTTCTGACTATATATTCATCAATTTACTACTCAATGCTGTGAAAATGGCGGAGTACCAGATAAGCTGCTCATTTTTGTTTTATTTATAGCTTTATTTATTATTATTTTTTTAAAAAATGTCTGCAAACTAATGGACTTTGATTTTGATTCTTCTTAGCCATTTGATAAAGGCAATCTCATTACTTGGTCTAGGCAAGACCCAGATCAAAACCCTGGTCTCTTGCATCCCTAGAAATTGGTCTAGACATAATGAACAGAACAACTCAGTTGCTTTTGTTGTTGGATACCATCATACTTTGCTAGTTCATTGTCATCTGTCATCTGGTTATGATTCAAACGTACTACCTAAGTAATTAGGTATTGGTTACACCATCAGATAGTTTTGGAAAGATTTTCTCCATACTATCTTTCTCGCAAATATCTACTCCTATTGATCCCACATTGTTCTTTTGACTTGGTTGATTACAGAACACAATTCCCACCCAGATGTAATTTCCTCCATGTAAGTTGTGTTTATCTCTCCAGAAACATATCCATGAATCTTGAAAAGAACCTGGAAATAGTGATTATAGGAGTATGTAAAATAGTTCTCATCATAGGGGTATGTAGAATAGCTGATCTCATTATCTTTGCTATTTGTAGTTGAAATAGGTTCCTATTTGAGGCACTTATGAAGTAGGGCTGCGACGAGGTCCCTTTTCCAATATTCTCAAGTACTATTCCACCTTGATGGCTTAGTTTCCAAGGATGACCGGCTTCTTTTTTCAGCCAGAGGGGTATGGTCCTTGTGCCGGATCTTACTGATTATTCCATGAAATAAGAAGTGTTCTGTTTTAGTGTGATTGCCATATGCACATCTAGTGCCAGGAATCAATGTTATTGGGTGAGATTATAGACTCATGGGGAAGTACTAAGCTGCATCCGAGATTTGACTTCTGGGACGTTTCTTTTTCGATGCTCACAATATGGTGTGTTCACAAACTTCTGTTACTGTATGCTTATTTACTAGGTGGAAGAGTACCTGTTTGGGAGAAGCATTGCATCAAGATTCCAACTTAAGGGACAGGTATTTTGGTCTCCACTCTAGGAAGAAACTTGATTTGCAGAAATGATGTCGCCTCCATGAGATTATAGAGGGAAGAAAACAGCAACTTCAAATATCCAGAGCAGAATGTCCGTTTTCCATGGCAAATAAAATCTTTGTAACCAGAGCTTCTGGAAATTGAGACTGTTTTGACTTCTATTATGTGGATTTACAAATGCATATCTCTATCAAGGTAGCTTCTTTGGTTGGTTCTGAAATTTTCACCTCCTTTCAGTGGTATGATTTTGGTGCTGTTAGAACCGTAACCTGATTTATCCAATTCTTGTATTCTTGCTTGTGGGTGAATCTGCAAGTGTCCCTTTTATCATTGGATAATACAAAGTGGACTCGTGTTTGTGATATGAGAGAGGTGGCAAAAGTTTTTCATAGACTTCTTGTTGTAGTTGCAAAAGAGATAAAGTCTCAAAATGGATGTGATTCGGTCCACACAATCTCCAACAGCTTGCCAAGCAGTTATGTTAACAAATTGCTGGACTCTGCCTAGATCCATAGTGGCTTCACTTCTAAAGTGGCAGGCCTAGAAAGACTTTCTTGATACTTTGAGAAATATTAAAGGGAGAATGATGCAAACTTTTTGATTCCTTCATTCTTGTTCTCTTTTAAGCGGTTAACAAGTGAGTAAGATCACTAACTGTTTGCACCCAACATACTGTTTAATGACTAGATCCAGCAAGTAATAGTCATATGATCATCGGACCTTGAGATGGTTATGTAACCTTTTTTGGTATCTAAAACCTGGTTGTAATAATTGCGTTACTATGATCTCATCTCTGCTGCCTGTAAGGTGAAAGACAAAGGCATAGTGTCAGAGACTAACCCCAAGGATTGTAGTTTCAGTTTTGAGGTGACAGCTGCTTGGGCCTCAGGCTGCGGAATATTGGGTGTGTAGTAGCTCTCTGTATCGGCCGTGTCAGACCTCCTTTTATGTTCTCAGTCGTCCAATTTGATATTGCAATTTGTAAATGCACAGCAGGGGGTTGGTTCCCTTGGGGTGTAAATAAGCTCTTCCTTGGGAAAGACATGTAGAAGCAACTAGTGTATAAGGTCATGCACACTGTTGTCTGGAATTTGAAGAGCAAACCACTTAATAAGGTTGGTGGGAAATCATGAACTTTTGTACCTGGAGGTGGAGGAGCTAAATATGGATTTGACTGCCAAAAAACCTTTTTAAGTGCTTTGCTCTTAATTAGTCAGGCAGGCTTTCCTTTTCAATGTAAGACATTGGTTTTACCCTTATCTACCTTTTCGAGTGATATGCGAGACTTCAACTAGCAAGGCACTGAGGCAGGTTATTGAGCTTCTAACTCAAAGGATATCACATGAAAACGATTTTCTTCTTATATAAAAACATAAAAGAAAGGTGACAGGGGAAATGGTGGGTGAGAAAGAAATGTCCAAATATGTGAAACTATTCCGAAATTGAATAAGATAACAATTATTTTATGAAAAAAGTTTTACTCGCATCTGATAAGTCAAACTAATAAATGCATGATTGTCACCCAGACTTTGATCTAGTCCCCAGTTTGAACCTTGCGCGCCATAGACACTCATCAGAATTCCTCCTTAAAAAAAATGCATGGTTATCATTCTTTTGCTTAAATGTTCATCACTCATTCAAGATCTTTTGCAATTATAATTAATTATATATTCATACTTTTATATAACCATTTTTAATATTTAATATTTTACACGTGATGTAATAATATAGTGGAATGACATCTCTCAAATATTACGACCAACAAACTTGACATAAAATTACATCTAAATCACACTGAGAATTCGGTGTCAAAGAAGTGATATTAGATAAAGAAATCCCTACTCACCAAAGCTTCTCCTAAATTAATCAAAATTTCATACACACTTAATGAGATAAAGTATCCAAAAGTGTAACTTAGTGGTGAATGAAGTAAGTTGAAAATACATTTTCTTATATTCACATTTCGGGGATGGGAACCTATTAGGTAATCTTTTCCCATCAAGTACATGTGTAGTAGAAATAGTCGAGTTGCTTGAAAATTAAAAACAACAAATGATACTACAACACAATATATCTACCTAGTGCGAGCTCCACCAAAATAGAGATGTTTCCAATAAACTCTCGGCTAAAAAAATAGTAATTGAAAGCATGTTGACAAAAACAAGACGAAAAGAAAATATTGATTTAAAAACCACAATAATAATCAACATAAACAACAAACACCAACGTCAGTAAAAAAACAATAAATGGTACTCTAATTAGTATTTTCTTTTGTTTAGCTCATTTTGACAAATCCTCGCTATTAAAAAGGTCAAAACCCTACTGTACAAGTGAAACCTCCATACAAAACCCCTGATTCTTGAAATTGCACTAATCTTGCTTCCCAGTGCAAAGCTCTACAACAATTCCAGTATCACACAAAGATCAAATCTTGAAAGCAAAAGAAGGTCACTTTACATCTTTCAATGGAGTAAACAGGTGATGTGTATTGTTTCACAAATTGAAACTGTGCTTTTGTCATGATGTTAGGACTTGGTTGTAACAATGGCTCAAAAAGGCATCTCCTTTCCTTGTACTTAATCAAATTTGACCTCTTTTACTCAACAGCTACAGAAAATGCACCCAATTTACTAGGAGATTTTTTAGTAAAATCAGTTGGATTGTCCAAAGAAAAAGCTATCTCTGCTAGCACTAAAGCAACTCCTTTGAAACCTGGAAATAACAAACCTGAATTAGTTCTTGACTTCTTCAAACAAATCGGTTTCGATAAGTCCCAGATTAAAAAGTTGGTCTCTCCTGCACCCAGTTTGTTGTTTGCTGATGTTGACAAAACCCTTAAACCCAAGATTCAAGTTCTTCAAGAACTTGGCTTGTCGGGTTCGGAGTTAGTTAGTGTCCTATCAAGAACTGGTCCTTTTCTTAGAACAGGTTTGACTACTCGCATTGAACCGAGACTCGGTTATCTTAGAAAATTATTGGGCAGTGATAATTCTGTAGCTAAAGCTCTTAAAAGAACCCCCACATTGCTTAATTATAATCTCCAGAAAGTAATGACACCTAATATATCATTGCTGCAAAATCTTGGGTTTTCGATGTTTGATATTGAGAAGCTTATTCTTAGGAATCCTAGAATTTTTGTTCAAAAGACTGGGTGGCTCGAGGATATAGTGCAAAGAGTGGAAAAGGATTTTCGCATTCCTCGTGACTCGTGGATGTTTTTCTATGGAATTGAAATGCTATCATCGCTTAGTAAATCGAATTTAGAAAAGAAACTTGAGATTTTCAGGAGTTTTGGCTGGTCTGAATGTGATATTATTACAATGGTGCAAAGGCTTCCTTTATGTTTGACTACATCTGAGACTAAGCTGAGAAATGCGTTGAAGTTTTTCATGCAGGAGCTTGGGTATGAATCTAGTTATGTAGCTTCTCATCCCACACTCTTAATGTTCAGTTTGGAGAAGCGGATCTTGCCTAGGTATAAAATATTGGAACTTCTAAAGGAGAAGCAGCTAATAAAGAGAGTGCCAAGTATTTATACGGTTGTGAAGTGTTCTGAGTCGGAGTTTTTAGAAAATTATGTGCTTCCCTTCAAGGATGAGATGCCTGAGGTACACGATTTTTACATTGAACGTGGAAACTAAGATAATAAGTTTATTGATTTCTCATACAGGAATTTCTTGGTTTATGAATATGATTCACTGAATGTTCTCATTGCTACCATTACCGGTAGTTGTAATTGTATTTCTGGCTATTGTGCCAAATTCATTGATGAAACTTGTAATGGAAGGACATTATCATCCCGAAATCATGTAAGTTTTTTTTTTGGTTTGACATGCATTCACATGACAACATTCATGTGAATGCATGTCCTAATGAGAGTGATTGTTGTTTATTATTGATCATGAGATACAGTTGCTCCTTGCAATTAGCGTTGTTCTTCCTTCTCTGTCTAGACTTGAACCAGGGGAAGTGAGCAACTAGTTCAAGATAGATTGTTTTTTTATAACCATGGTGTCGGGGTCAGCTTGATAGATTAGTGAATAGTGTTGGTGATGATGAATGATAAATATGTATCCATTTGCACTGGTGGTTGCAGCTGATGTTTTGTATGCTACTTCTGAAATCTTAGAACTCTCAATGCTTCCCTTTCTGCTGTCCAGATCTTTCTATGATTGATATGGTTGTCTGCCAGCCGCAACAAGGGCTGCGGTAATGACTGCACTTGTTCTTTAAATGCCTCATTTCTACCATTCTTCCAAAGAAAGCAGCAGTGGTTTCATTTGTTTAGTCAAAAGCTCGAACACATGTCTTGGAAAGAAAGCCCTGGAATGTCAAAGATCTTTACAAGTCTATTTCACGTTTAAGTTTGTTCAAAATTTCACCTAGTTGAGTGCAAGGAGGTATTGCTCACTAAGTTGCTAAGTCCATGTTTGCTCAATTTATCCTTTTCCTTTAGAGAGATGGGGTCGTATTGGACAACCAAAAAATGCTTCTTTATTAATATGAGAGGTGCTGCAAAAGAGTGTGTCTCTAAATGGATGCAATTTGGCCCACACAAGCTCCAATAGCTTGACAAACAGGTATGTTTTACAAATTGCTGGACTTTGCTTAGACCATAGTCCCTTCACTTCTAAAGTGGCAGGCCTCCAAAGACTTTCTTTGCTACATTGAGAAATACTGAAGGGAGAATAAAGCAAACTGTATAAATGCTTTCTTCTTGTTCTCTTTTTTAAAGGGGTTAACAAGTGCTTTATCAAAAAAAAGAAAAAAAGAAAAAGGGGGGGAGGGGGGTTAACAAGGGGGAGTGAGATCTCTAACTGCTTGCGCCCAACAAACTGTTTATTGACGAGACCCTTATCCCTCAGTAAGTAATAGTCATCTGTTCATCAGAACTTGAGATGGCTATGTAACCTTTATTGGTGACTAACACTTGGTTCAGATGATTGTGTTGATACTTCTTGGATCTCCATCTCCTCTAATGTCATTGCACATAGATCTCTGTGTAGCTCTTGAGAAGCTACAAATGATCTCGCCATTCTTTTAATCTGCTGTAAGGTTCACAGTCATACTCAAAATGTAGCAGTGTCAATATACTAGTATTTGTTACATATTTTTTACCAGAAGATTATTCCAAGTTTGCTTCACCAAATATGTACTTATAGCTACTTGTGCCTATGTCAAGTTATGCTTCATCCATATCAGCCATGGTATATTTCTTAATTTCCCTTTATTGGGTTATGGAGAATTTTTTCCTATCACTACGTTCCCTCATCTGTGCCGATAGGTTCTGAAAGGACTCCTCAGGACCTTAAGTTTCCTGGGTTACATCAGTATCACGTTCATTTCGTAATGAGAAGATCTATTCATTTCATATGCATGATCGTTCCTTATGATGGTAACAATCATTTTCATCGGCATGATTGGTGTTTCTAGGATCTGGATTTACTTGGCAATCTTGCCTTTTTGGTGGGTTTTGACTCAACAATACTCATATTCTTCATTTTTGAAAAATCTTGGGAGAGAAATACAAAAATATACATAAATTATACATGAATATACACAAGTAACACGTAGAAAATGAGAGAAATACAAAAATATACATAAAAAGATTGAAACTTTATACAAACATCCATAATAGTGTAGAAATTTAAAAATTTATACAATTTTTATTCATTGTACATACATACGTGTACAGATTTATACAAATTTATACATGTTTACGTAATTGTATAAACTTGTATAAGCATGCATAAAATTGTATAAACATATACAAAACATCTTATACAGCTTTTACATAAAAATTTAATAAAAATACCAGATTTATACAAATGCCTTATTTTATTACTATTAATATTGTTTTATTTTCACTTTTTTTTTTTTTCTTTTCTAGCATCACGATGATAGGAATTGCGCTTAAATATGGTCTTTGAGTATTTATATAGTCGACCCCAACTTTGCTTTTTTGTGTTTGAGGTTTGGTTGTTATATTCACACATGTGTGCATATATAATTATAAATATGTTTATATATTTTTTCAATTTAGTAAGCATTTTATCTAAATTTAAACAAACTAAATATTATCAATTTTTAAATACCAAATCAAACCGATTAAAAAATAATAGTTTATTTATTCGGTTTGGTGCATAGGTTTCCACGTTTGGTGCAAATTTTTTACTCCTGATGTTACAAAAAAGATGTCACAATTTTCCTATTAGTCCGTTTAAAAAGAGAATGACACAATTTTAAATTCAAAAATATTTTAACTTTAAAATTATACTTTTACAAATATTTATGCCTTCTTTTAGACCAAAAGTTTCAGAAGTCTTCATTTCTTTTTAAAATTTTTGACGCAAGTCAAACTATGACATTCAGAGTTACTCTTGTGCAGTGGTCATCGCGGCTTCTTTACTTGATGTTTCAGGATTACTCTTGTGCATTTTTCATCACGGCTGGAAAAATAACAATGTAAAACTCCGAAGCAGTAATCCATTATTAGTCCATCCAGTCAACTTTATTTAAATTTTTTACTATTTTCACATATACCAAGGAATTCACCTTTAGCATTAATTAAGGAGGTCATTTACTATATCAACCTTTGTCTCTTTTAGAAAATTGTAAGAACTTTTTAAAAATGTATGTAGATCATTTATTAACAAGGATAACTATAATATCTTGATTTTTTCTTCTTGATTCTTGAAAAAGTCATTTATTTTGACTTAAAGAAAAAAGGGCAAAAAAATCAAATAAAGTAGATCGGAGGGATTACTATTTGTAGTTCAATATCAAGGTACTCAAGGAACATGTACTGGTAACATAGAAGTTAGTTAGAAGTGCACAAGTGGTAAAAAGGACATATATTCTCTATTAAAACCAAATATTTGGCATTAGACATCTAATTTCATATCTCAACTTCCTACACAAATTAATAGAGAAGGAGCAGCTAATATATATAGCTAGTTAGGTTGAAGTCTTGTGAATTGTGACCGTTTAGTCATGTTCCAAAAGCTACTACTCTCGTGTTCAGGGTACTTGCTTTTTTTTTTTTCGCTAAATAAGATGTAGCTAATTGTATCATAAACTGAAAATATTACATAAATTGACTTTTCTTGTCGTGTGGTAGCTAAGAAAGTTGTTGTCCAATCGATCAAGCACAAAAGTTGTCCAATAAGATAGTATCCAAAGAAACATTATTACAACTACGACTGTATAAATCAAATCGGTAAAGTGAACCAAACCGACAAACCGACAAACCGAATCGAACCGAGAAAAAAAATCGATTATGATTTGGTTTGGTGTTGGTGAAAAAAAAACGGACATATTAGGTTTGGTTTGGTATTACCCATAAAAAAATCGAACCAAGATCAAACCGAACCTACATTACATGTATGTTACTTTTAAATTTTTATTTATATAAAATTCATTCATTGAAAAGTATAGTCTAAATATTTTAGTGCTTTTCTTAGTTATGTACTTATGTTACAAACTTACGATTTACAACACACATCTACAAAAGCTAATTTTAATAAGAATGAGTGATAGGCTTATGACCCATAAAGAAAAACCCTCCAAAAAGTAACATGAGAGCCCAAATTAAGTGCACAAATAAAAAAAAACCTAATTATTAAAAATAATTTCCGAAGAACAAAAGAATTTGGCGCTAAAACATTTGAGCTGCTATTATTTTCTTTTTAACCAGTAAGTATTTTTCTTCTTTTGTTATCTATCTACGTGTGGATGAGCTATATTGTACGTCTCTGAATCTATATTTGGAATGTCTGATTGAGAGTATCATTTCTTGTAGGACTCTATAGTTACCTATCAAAAAGGAAAGTGTTGAACTCTATATATCCAACACAGTTTTAATATGAACTAACTTGGTTTAACTTGTCTTCTTTTGTACAATTTGATACAAGCTTTGTACCTATACTTCTAATGGAGAGAAAATACCACATATTTGTTGTTTAAAAAAAAAGAATGAATAAACCGAATAAAACCGTTATTAGAAAACGACTTTAGTTGGTTTGGTTTGATTTAAAGATTAAAAAAACTGAAATTATTGGTTTGATTTGGTAAATGAAAAAATCGAACCAACCCGACCTATATTCACCCCTAATTACAGCCATAACAAGATAAAGCATCATGACAAAGTTTGCTTCTCTATACATACGCATCACCCGTGCTCCATCACATGTGTGTGGTACTTTCAATGTTAGTATTGGTTACTCATAGGTTCTATTTGTTGGTTATATGACCACATAATTTTTTGTTGTGTATCCAATTTTAGGAGCAAAATGTACTTTTCTCCTCTAAAATTGACCGAGAGAAGTGTCTAATAAGTACAATCCAGGTGTTTAGTAGGAATTATTCCTAGTTCATCTAGAAAATATCCCTACTTGATCATCAGTGTATAAAAATTTAAAAGCCTAATGAAATTGTTTTCAACTTCTACACACACCATCGTAAATATTTTTACAAAAATGTAATATAGTTTACACTATTATGGCGAGAAGAGGTAATAAATTGAATTCGATAACCTAGAAAATAGAGTGGATAACAAATGGTATATGATATACAATTAGACATTTTCTTTATATGCAAATAAATTAAATCCATGGTTAAATCACATTGTAAAAATGTAAATATTCCTTAGATTTATCATTTAAGCAAGTTAAATCCATAAAAATAAATACTCACTGTAATTTTCACTCTTCGCCGCTAACTGAAGTGCTAATGTTAGGTCTGTGTAGCAAGAATGGCTCAAAAAGCCCAATGCATTTTATCAAATTTGATCTCCATTTCTACTCCACAGTTCCAGCAGGTTCCCGTTTACTGGACTTGTTGGTCAACACACTTGGTTTTTCCAAAAAAGAAGCCATTTCTACTACTTCCAAGGTAACTCGTTCAAGACTCCGTAATTACAAACCCCATTTGTTTATTCATCTTTTTCAAGAAATGGGCATGAACAAATCCCAGATTAAATCCCTTGTTTCTTCTTCCCCTGACTTGTTGTTTTCCCATGTTGACAACAACCTTAAACCCAAGATTCAGGTTTTAAAACAACTTGGCTTGTCTGCCTCTGAACTTGTTACATTTATTAGGAAAGCTGATTTTTTTAGAAGGGGTTTAGATAATACTATTAAACCTAGTGTAGATTATTTAAAAGAGCTGTTAGGTGATCAAGATTCTGTTGCTAGGGTTATTAAAAGAGAGCCTAGGTTGCTTTCTCATAATCTTGTTAGAGTAATACCACCTAATATATTGTTGTTGGAAAGTCTTGGGTTTTCTAGGGTGGATATCGAGACTGTTTTCAATAGGCGTCCGAGGTATCTGCTTAATAGCCCCGAGTGGCTCGAGAGAGTGGTGGATCGAGTTGAAAAGGGTTTTGGGATTCCGAGGGAGTCAAGGATGTTTCTTCATGGGATTGAAGCCATTGTGTCGCTTGCGGATGAGAAAATTGAAGGGAAGTTGGATATTTTTCGGAGTTTTGGATGGTCTGAATCTGATATTTGCAGGATGGTGCAAAGGCTCCCTTATTGTTTGACTTCTTCCGAGGATAAGATAAGAGTTACATTGAAGTTTTTCATGAATGAATTGGGGTATGAGTCTAGTTATCTGGCTTCTCATGCGACCCTTTTAAAGTACAGTTTGGAGAAGAGGATCTTGCCAAGGAATGAAGTCTTGAAATTTCTTAAAGAAAACCACCTGATCAAACGGAAGCTAACTCTTTACACTGTTGTCTCATGTTCTGAATCACAGTTTCTAGAGAAATATGTGCTTCCTTTCCGCGAGAAGATGCCTGAGGTGTATGATTTATACATGAAAAGTAGAAGCTGAAAGAGAATTCTTTATAGTGGAGACAGTGGCTGCAGAGCATTGTTTTGTTTCAGTGGTTTATTCACTTCCTTGGTAATATTGTATGTCCCTTTTCATGCTCTTGTCAAGCATATTATTACTTGTTTACTTGGCGATCCATTATTGAGCAATGAACACTGAAATTTAAGGCGAGTCTCGTTTTCAAATCAACTGGTGTGTTGTTTAAAGAAAAGACATCAGTGTAGAATTAGATTTTATGTTTATGAGATTAAGTATTTGAATGCTTATATCAATCAGGATAGTACTATTGGGCTTGCTCTGAAAATTCTTATTCTATACTATTGGGGCTTGCTCTGAAAATTCTTATTCTATCGTCTTGTTATAGGATCAGCATTAATCCTTGATATGCTGTTTTGACTTGAGGCTTTTATCTTCATTATATCTTTCAGCTTTGTCAAGTGTGGGCATGAGTAGCTTGAACCTCCTGTTAACAATTTTTGAAGGGGCCATAGACCATTCCCTGTTGCAAGACATTGGTATCAATGAGAAAATGGAGCCAAGGGAGAAAGAACAACTGAGTGTTAACTAAGATATCAGATGCAATCTAGTTTGGGATGAATTCTGGAAGAATTGTTTCACAAATCAATTTTAGTTTTGGTGTCAAGTTTTATTTCATTTTTGACGTCATAGTCGTGTATGTGGAATTTGACATTGGTTTAGTCTTGGTAAGATACTTGTCTGGCAGGATGAGGTCGTCCGTGGGCGTAAAAAGTAAAAGGTAACCTGAGATTATGTTAGTGTAACTTACCCCTCATCTGTCATGGTAATGTAGCTCTCTTAGCCCTCTTTTTGCTAGATCCCACAAAGTGTCTCTACTCGTACTTGGTTGCAAATGGCTTCTCTTAGTTAGCAAGAACTATTATTATATGGCTCTTAATAGGAGTTACATCTTTGGAATCATTATTGAACATTCACCTGGTTTACTAGAAGACATGTTTTGTGTAGCAACATTCAATAACAAGTATGCCTTAATGCTGAACTAGTTAGAGTCGGTAATGAATTCCCACCGTCCATCCCAGCTCCCATTGAACATGAACAATTTTGTGCTTGGGTAGATGTATCCCAACATATATTGTGTTGCCATTCACCATAATTGACTAGTCCCCTCAACTTAGTCAACCTTCTCTTATCCGAGCTTGGATTTATGAGCAAACTGACACAAGCAAGATCTAAAGTTCAATCAAAACACAAATTGCAGTCAGTGTAACGAACACGAATGTAATACCCCAAAAAAGCCGAATATGACATTCTAGAGAAAATGAAATAATATGTCGCTTCATAAAAAAAGATACTCAACGTATCCCAAATACAATGTTGATGAGATGTGAGTAATATATCTATGCACTACAAAAGTCTGCACAATCTTCCCGTGTTTCTCCCATAGAACTTGCTAAACACTTTCACCCCATCCTAAACCAGAAAATTGGAAATAAAACTTTTCATTCCTCATCTTCTAAAATACTCTAATCTTCATTCACATTTGTCTGACCAGATTGCTGTTGTTTATCTGGATGTGCAACCGACTTCCTCTCAAAAGACTTGTAGAAGGCATCATTCAAAACCGTGGTGTAGCCCTTCATATGCTTCGTTTAAGCACTTAATCACACTTGATATTTCTGTAGATTCTCCTAACAAACAAATTTGAGCCGAGATACCCTACAGCACCTGGAGTTTCCAACACACCAAGAAAGAATACTTCGAGTTAGAACTTTGCATGTAGGGACGACAAGTTTAGGGGAGAAAAAACAATTGAGACACTCCAGATCCTGTATCGACTAGAGGCAACAGATGATATAGCTTACCACAGAGGATGCCGAGGCCAAGGCAGAACATGAGAGTGTAGCCAAAGTAAAAGCTGGTCTGGAAGAAACCGGACATCTTAGTCTTTACATGATAGTAATATATCGCATAAAGATACACATAAAGAGCTGTTGAGGCAGCAGAGAAGAATGAAGTCCACTGCCAATGGTAGTTCTCCGCATTTAGCAAGAAATATGTGCCCACAATTGTCACACAGACAGTGACAATGATCAAGATGATAAATACAAGAAGCATAAAACCATAGACATAGTAGACCTGTCAGGAACAAAATCAAAATCAGCAGCCAAATAAATGTAAAGCACATTATGTTAAAAACAAAACAATACAGCTACACAGCAAAAACACAGTACAGTGAGTTAGAGAAAAGATCACCTTCATCTATGCACAACTGACAAGAAAGAAATAACTGTCGATAACATGTAAGATAAGAACCATCCAAGTAATACATATTAAATGCTCTGAGATTGATTGTAATTTATGGGTCTAATAATTATATGGAAAAGAAAGAAAAGAATAATATAAAAAACAATAAGTAAACCAATGTTTCAGAATCTCGTGCAACTTAGAGGAATGATCACCAGCATCTGTTGGCATCAGATAATGTCATGCAATGCAAGGTTGAGTCAGTTGCACTATACCCTATTACAAAGTTCATCGCAAAACGAAATCCGACTTCCAGCTCAAGCTTGGAACATTAGAATGGTCCAGTATCCATGTCAGAAGTAGTGTCTGACAGGAACACATCAGACAGGGGGATGCCGTAATGCCCAAAACAATGTTGACTTCTAGGTTACCTTTTCCAAATTTTATTTTTGACCAATGGAAAATTATCTTAGACAAGTCATCCATAAGTCTTAAGTGTGTTCTCACTCCTCTAACTGATACATTAAAAATCATGTTTGTCTTCCTTTTTCTGTTTTTTACTTTAGCACATAATATCAACTGAGGATTTTGAAACTTTTTCAGATTGATTCAATCTTTCGGGATAGGAGAAAATGAGAAAAGTGGAGGATCAAGCACCCTTCCGAATGCATCAACCTGAGAGAACTAGTTATAATGCATAACTATCCCTATGCATGTCTCATGGAGCTAATTAGATTTTTGTGTATGTGAGCATCATTTATGTGCTTCCATGTTGTGTCCTCTTGCATTCCATAAAATGCGACATTCCCATATTAGGCGTGTCACAAACTTGTGTCTGAATCATAGCAACTTCACTTTCAACTCACTCATAGCACTCAAACTAAAGACAAGTGCTTATGTTTGCTACTATCCCTTCCGAATGCATCAACCTGAGAGAACTAGTTATAATGCATAACTATCCCTATGCATGTCTCATGGAGCTAATTAGATTTTTGTGTATGTGAGCATCATTTATGTGCTTCCATGTTGTGTCCTCTTGCATTCCATAAAATGCGACATTCCCATATTAGGCGTGTCACAAACTTGTGTCTGAATCATAGCAACTTCACTTTCAACTCACTCATAGCACTCAAACTAAAGACAAGTGCTTATGTTTGCTACTTCTCTGAACAACACGGATAAGTAAATGATTACTCTGAAAGATTCTAATAAAGGATGAAGTTCTCCAAGTTGATCAAAGTGAAGTGAAATCAGCCTCTATAACAGTTTATAGCGGTCAATTAGTTCTTAGAAACTATATATACATGACACATCAATAAATCACAGCAAGCTATATAATCATATAAAGTCGCACAAATTTCAGTTCTTAGGCAATTAAAATCTTTAGTTCAACATTAAAACAGAGCAGTAAAGCCAATGAACATCTAAATAATGTTGAAAAGATTGTCAAGTAAAATAGTGCAAGGAAAACTATTGATATTGCTATTTCCATTTAGCAACAAAAGGAGAGAATTATTACCTTGTAGTTCCAGAAGGAAGTGAAGACGAAATACATCTCAATGAAAATGCTCCCAAAGGGAAGAAGACCTCCCATCAGAGAAATTACAGATGGTGTGAGGTACCACTTCTTCTCAGGGATAGGGCGGGGTATGGTCTTAACGCGGCATGGATTGTTTGGTGTACCACTCCAATTTCTTCCTACAACAGTACCAAGAAGTGCCAGAGGGAATGAAATAAAAGCCCAAATAACAAAAACCACCACCATTGTACCGAAGGGAATAGCAGCTAACGATCCATAAAATATAGCAACCGTGTTTAAAACGAACCCAATGCCAAAGCACATAAACGGGAAAAGTGATGCCGTAAGGATCATCGACTTTATCCACTTTTTACCTGATAAGATACAGACAAAAGGAATTTTTGATCACTTAATGTTTAGAACGAATTGATAGGAACAACTGAAGTAGGTGCAAAAAGATCACATACCACCATTACGAGAATACAGGCCACCACTCACGTATCCGGCAATGAATGATGTAAGAGCATAACAGACAATGAAGGTTGTAGTAATAGCTCCTCTCCTGAGCAGTATAAGGTATAACAGATAAGCACAATGTTGAAGTAATTGGGGGGGGGGGGGGGGGGGTTATGTCCCTCTGTATGTCACACCATTTGACCAGGGAAAGTACTATTATGTTAATGTGAAGTGTATATATATGGGCAGTAGTGAATGAAAATATAAGAAATATTTAAAAAGTTAGTTTGGAGAAGAAAAATCAAATAAATAATTTAGTCAGACTCCCAAAATAAAATCGAATTTGAGTTCTTGAAAACTTCTGCTAATTGTATAAGATTATATTATGACCCAAAACAGAAACAAATGTTAATCCCAGTTGATGTGCTATAAATGCAAGGTACTGATAATATAGCCAAAAATTAGACACCGACAAATTTGATTCATAAGGAAATATCCAATTCTTGAAATTTATGCTAATTGTATAAGATTATATTATTAATTTATTACCCAAACTAGAAGAAAATGTAACTCCCGCTTGAAGCGCTATAGATGCAAAGTACTGACCAAATAGTCAAAATATTAGACACCAACAAATCTGATTCACTAGGACATATCCACGTCCATGCAGCACCAAAACTCAAATAGAATACGACGGACAGAATATTTACACAAACATAAATGTGGAACGGTTTAGACAAGAGACGATGATTAGTGTGCTAAAGGGAGCAAGAAAATCCAACTGGTAAATGAATAGAAATAAGCTGTCCCTAAAACCACAAGCTTCAGATAGATCATGTATAATTAAAGGCAAAGAATACAGACATACCCTATGTATAACATTCCAATAATAGCAAATATTATGACAAGGAGAACCAGTGCTGTAAGCTGAGCGCCAGTGCCAACAACAGCTGAAAGCAGGGCCAAATTTAGTGGAGATCGGAAGACATCACCATGGACAAGTTTCCAACCAGACTCCTCATTTACATCCCTCTCCTGTACATTATAAGCATAAACCATCACAAATATGCCAACACTGGCACAGACAGCATGCAAAGACATGATTCATAAGAAGAAATGTTACCAGAGTCTCCAGATCATCATCTTCACGAGCATATTTAGCATAATCGTTACGAAGAGTGCGCATCAAAATCATAGACACCAAGCCAGTGAGGAAAATAACCATCATGAACGAATTGAAAACAGAGAACCAGTGGATCTGCATAAAAATTAAGATGTTACCAGAGGCTGGCAACAGAAAGAGTAACTCGGAGTTACTCACACTTATGCTAATATCTCCTTCAATCATTTGTTTCAACAAGGACCAGAAGACCATGAAGTTTCAACTGGCATGTACCTGGTGTTCAAAGAAGGGGTAATCCAAGTATACATCAAACCGTCGTTCATAACTAATATTTGTCGGAACCCATTTTACAGAGTAAGTCATGCTCAAGAGTCTTCCTTCCTCCAATGGTTTTGGACTCTCTTGAGTTAGGTTGACATGAATGATCTGTCAGAGTCAGAGGTTAACTCAGGTTAACAAGAATAAGATGCAGAAGGTTGATATGTGACCACATGAGTGAAGAATAATAATACGGTACCTGGTCTCCATTGTACTGGATCAGAAAATTCTTGTGTGTATACAGCACATGCTTGGTATCTCGGGTTCTATCAGGAAGCACTTCACCCACGAAACCTGAATTTTCATTACACCATAGAAAATTTAGTTATGTTACACAGTACATTGTTATCAGAATCAGAGGACAAAAAGCAATGAAGAGCATACCCCACAACGGCAAATCATCTGTTGCAGGAAGCCATATGTCATAACCACAACATACAGATCACAGATGGAGAAAAAAGTCAGTAAATTAGCAGGTCTTATCCAGCAGCCATGTGCATTACTGTTAAATGAACTTAAAAACCAGAAGGATGTATTAATATAAAATATACCCATAAAAAATTCAAACCAATACGAATTTTCGATTGCATCCTTAAATTGTGCCACTTTTGCTGCATCCAATTTAAGTTCACAAATTGTGCTTTTCTCCACATTTCCTATTCAAATAAAATGGAACACAGTAATAAAGATGTGGTCTGAGGCATAAAAAGTCCATTGTTAAATTAAAAACAGAAAGCAAAAAGAACCTACTTTTAAACTTTATGTCAATCCGGCTATCAATAAGCTCATTCCCACCAAGAACCTCGCCAAGGCCGCCCCATTTGTGACCACCATCACCAGGATTACAGAATGGAAGGCTGTAATAGTTGTAGGTCTCTTGTGGATTATTATAGGGTCCAACCTTGTTTACCCAAAGAGTGACAGGTTCATCTGCTTGATACTGCAGCAAATAGCAGAAGTAGACACACCTTACCATCAGTTAAAATGAAACCACATTCTTCCAACTCTCACCAACAAAACTTCATTAAGCGAGATCTTCTTATCTTTGTTTAGAAACACAAAAAAGAGACTCTTTAGGCTCCTATCAGATACACTAATCGAACAATATTCACTAGAAAAGCATTACAGCTGATTGCTGAATGTTAATTAGTTTTACAATAAGAAAAGCTTTATTATACGGTAGCAGGAGGTATAGTTTAATTAAAAGAACTAGATGCAGAAGACCTGCTGAAACAAGACATATGGAAACATTACAACTCCAACTTTCAACAGATCATTACGACATCAAAGTTACAATTTTTCTATTACAATGCTTAAAATCATTACACGCTTTGCACCTATACACATTAAAGCTCAATAAAATGACCATAAAACAATTCCATCAAAAGCATTACTATACAAAGCTCCTATATTTTTCCAACAAAGCTCAAAGATTTACACACATAAACAGCAAACGGAAAGGATCATAAAATACCCATTACTGAAAATGCAAAAAACATCACTAAGGTAACTCAAGATCCCAAGAATTGAAAACCCATAATCCATTTAAAATAGGAAACGTTAAATAGCCAGCCTAGCCGGGATATAAAGATTATACACTTATTATACATACAAGATATAAATGAAACACACGAAGACAAATGACTACTTTTTGTTAAGCGACTGTTTCAGGCAGTGTAAAAATCCCTTTACAAATTGAGAAGGTAAAGTGGATAACTTAATTATTGAATGAAATTCAAGGATTTTAAAGATACTATGATATTTACCTTGGCAAGGGATGGGTATGCAAGGAATACAAAGGAGATAATGAAAATGGAAAAAGATTGGATTTTTAATAACATTGTTGTGAGATCTGAAAACCCCACTAGATAAAAATTGATTCTTGAAAATTCTCTTGTGTGTTCTACTTTTTTTTTTTATATTTTGGCAGTGTAATTTTTCAGAAATTGAGCTCTTTGTTTTAGTTACAGTGGATCTGAGAATGGAGGAATTTGAGAGCTCAACGACTCGACAAAGTTGCAAATCTGAGTTTTTGTCGTTTCAAGGGAACTATTAAATACTTTTTTCCAAATAAATGAAGAAAAAAAATGGAAATAAGATTGTGAATAATGATGTGCTAAAACTTAAAAACTTAGGAAAAGTGCTTTAAAGATTTTATTATACTCCTATAAGATTTGGTGTGTTAATTTTTATTATCAAAAATCACTTCAACCATCTTTTTCTTTTTATCCATCTCACTCAAAATTTACTTTTGTTACCATACTTTATATACCAACCTTACTAATGTTTTGTATAATATAGATTTTAAAACATTTTAAAAATATTTATTGTTAAAGAGTGAGAGTTTTTTTGTGATTTTGTATCCTTTGGTATATTTGATCGAAATTTTTGACTAAAGATTATTTTATACGATAATTTTCGAGTTACATAAACTACATGACAAATAACAATACTGGAATAGCTAATTTCTTAATAATCAAATGAAAGATGTTCTCCTCCTAAAGTCCTTTAAGATGGCGAAGATAATTTTTCCCTCAACATATGGATTATTTATACCTTATTACTTTCATCCCAAATAATGCAGCTTTATCACTTTATTTTATATGATATGCCCATGGATTAATTTGTTCTTTGCAGAGCCTAAAAGAAGTCACTTTGTGATAAAAGTGTCTGTGAAGAAGAAGAATGTATTGTCTTGTGATTCAAATTCAAGCTTGGCTCTTTACAGCATCTGCGAGCAGTTCTTCTATCAGCTTATAATTTAGTACTAATTCCCCTTTTCTCACAAACAACCGAAAGACACCATTTTTCAAACAAAAGCAAAAATAAAGAGAAAACAGTTGTTAAATGTCCATAAATCACAATTTTTTTATAGCAGCTGGTCAGGATTTAATGACCTACGAGGCTACAACTTATAAATTGAAGAATCTTACTTGTTTCCTTCAAGCATTTTCATATGCATTTCGCGTAATAAACGAATTTTCTTCCTCATAAATCAAGGAGTGAAAGCAAATACTGTAGTTTCATACAAGCAATCAAACTTCAGATAAAACCCGAATATCACTATTTGGATCTCAAATAAGCAGAAACGAATGCCTCTTTGCCAAGATGCACCACGAGCCATCCAAACTCCAAAAAAAAAAAAAAATCAAAACCATAACTAAAAGAAAAGCGGAAAAAAAAAAAAAAAATTGGTTTGGTCAGTTTTTATTCTGTTATAAACTGAACAATACCCACCCCTAGATCCATCTCATGTTTCCTCTAGATGGATATCTTTGCTCTCCTCCTGCAAGTTCCAATTCAGAATATGTAAGATTCTCAACAAACCAAGAAAAACATGGATACAGTAGTTTGACAAAACCAGTGCATCTGCAGCAGAACTTTGATCACACTAGAAAACATCTTGAGAAGCTAAGCACAAGTATACCATTTACTTAAATTTTCCTTTGTTGTCCTCTTTAGCTGGCCTAAGAGTAGACTGTAGAGTATGAATTTTAGTAAAGAGAAAGAGGTTTCTAATCTCCAGACCTATAATTCCATTCATCAAGACATCTGGGGACTCATGTGATACATCATCTGCAATTTCTGTTATTGGTTGTGAGTAATAAAATGAAACTTAAGTTCGATAAAAACTCATTTGCCTTTTAAGGAAAGATATCTTTCAAGTAACTATTCATCAAAAAGCTGGTGAGCCCGAAAAGCAGGCTCCAATACTCTGAACGAATGAGGTGGTAAAAGTAAACATCTTACTTGCCTGCAGAAGAGGGGAATTACAGCACAACTTCAATCTTAGAAAGGCATGTCCTGTAAGTCATGACCATTAGATCACAAAATCTGCAGTCTCCCTACCAGTTTACATAAGCAACAACATCTTTCTTCAGTCTGTACTGCAACAACAAGATGCATCGTAAGATATCATAACTTTATTAGGCTTAGCTGGCAAGGTACAAGCTATAGCAGCCTGTGGTAACAATGAGCAAACAATCAAAAGAAATTTCAGAGTTGAGTCACCAGAAAATGCTATGAAAAGCTATAGCTTGGATACTACGCACTTTGTTAGAGATAGAACTAGAACCAAGAGGCATGGTCATCATCAATCTACCATTTCTCATTCAGGAAAAACAGAAAAAAGTTGGGAGGAATTTTTGGATGGATTAAATGGTAGCTTGTTAATTATCCCAACTTCCAGACCTTACAGCAGTCAATTTCATATACTTTTACACCTTTGCCTTATCCATTTTTCTTATTTTTATTTAGATTCCTATCCTTACCCAATTTAGTTTGGGTTTTCAATTGATCTAGGGCACTGCATATTAATAAAGCATAATGGCACTCCCCAATTTCCAGTTTCATTCATTAACATACGAGATCTTGCTGAAGAGCTTCACTGTAGAACAAATAGTGTTTTCTTCATTGACTTGGTGAATTCTATGAATAAAGGAGGGCAACTATGTAGATTACATGAGAAGAACCAGACTAACATGAAAATGAACTTTATTAACCAAGAGACTTCTCTCTAAGCTAATTCAAATAATTCTAAAATTCCAGAAGGCGTAAAGAAAATATAAGTTCCTAAAGCCGTAATCTTATAACCTAACAACTGATTACAATAATTACTCATAACCATATCTTTTCGTTTTCTTTTTTTTTTTTTTTTTTTTTTTTTTTGGAAAAAGGGTAATTTAAGGATTACATACCATATCAAAATCATGACTTCAATGTATGTAAATCTAAGGGATAAGGATCATTCAATTAAACACAAGGAGTCTATACAATTAGGAGATACAAATGGATAGTGATGCAATAAAATGTCGATACAAGGACCACTGTACCTTTTCAGTTAGCTCATGAAGTTGCTCCAGACCTCTGTATGTGTTCTTTCAACTCTGATACTGCTTGCTCAATCGGCTTTTTGTGATACTCAGGTTCACATGTGACATGCTCTTATCTGAAGATGAAGAAAGCTGATATCACTATGCCTCATCCTTTAACATTCATAGCTAATAACTACCCCTAATACTTAACACGTTCTGACCAAATCCTTTCTTGGGCACCACTTCTGACAAAAGAAATAAAAAGTGCCCATTTTAGGCAAATGGATAGAATTTTGGGGCTACCCGAAATATATATAAAGAATCCAATTTTTCAACTTGTTAGCTAAAATACATACCATTCAGCTAGTACATAATCCATGTAAGTTTTAATCAGTTATTATTACTGTCTAGCATATTCAAAAGGAAACAAATAGCCCATTGCCTGGCTACCTTCAACTGATCTATTAGTCACATTACAAAAGCACTCGTCTGTTTCCTCACATCTAAGAATCTCCTACACCATTATAATACAAATGGTTAACAAATTTAGCCGCCAAATTTTATAAGACATTAGAGATAAGGACTATACAGAAAGTAATATACCTACTCAGAAAAGGACATAGAACAGCAGTACTATACCAAAACCAGCGGAAAATGGTTTTTGGCTTTGACAACTGCATCCGAGCGTTCAACAACTACTACTAAATAAGTTCGGAATGCATTGAACAAACAAGGTTTGTAAATACATTAGCAATATGTTTCAGGAAGGAACAAAAACACCATTGAAATCAGTTCTACCTTAAAGGGATCAACAAAACAATATATTGAAGTTCACAGCAGACGTGTGTGTATATGTATGTATGATATTGATTGGTAAATGGTAATTTTATAGATTGCCGCATTAAGTGATTGCTGATAAATATGTACAGTATAGCACCACTACAAGTTGTTTAGCGTGCTCCAAAAATCAATCATGGCTTCTATTCTTATACCTCATTAAATGAAGCCATATTGCACCAAAAAGAAAGTCAAAATACATCTGTATTTGACTGTCAAAACAGATTCTTTTTTACTCTCTAAAAGTCTTGTCTTCCTTTCCTTCCAAATTGTCCACCAAATAGCTGCTGGAATTGCACTCTTGAGGTTTTGTGCCAGAATAACAGAGTCCAGAGTAGAGTTGGGCATTGTCCAACTGAGTCCTATAATGTTGAAGGAAAGATGTCACAGTCGGGGAGGTGAACGGACAGTGAAGAAAAGGTGATTGGAGCTTCCTAACTGCCACTTGCAAAGTGCATCTGATGAAAATTTTGAGACCTCTCTTTTGCAGGTTACATTATGACTGCATCTTTTGCTACCAACCAAGTGAAGCAGATGATCTTCGTGGGGCTGTATTTTTCCAGATTATTATCCATGGCCAGATAGAGTTACGACCACTGTAATTGGAGCGAAATTGGTAACAATTCTTAACAGTAAAGTTCCCATCAGCATTTCCTTCATTCGCAGTGTTCAGGCTTGTTAAAATTGAGGATATGTGAACTGGGCAACCGCTATAACAGTGAGCAGTAGTGTTGAACTTTCCAGTCATTAAAAGGCCTTCGAATGGTGATGTTCCACCCCTGGTCTGTGAGAATAATCAGAGATCGTGGCTCTAGGATTTGAGGCCACCCTGAAAGGTTAGGATAGCTCTCTTTTAAAGTTGAAGTTCCAAGCCAGGTATCTCCAAAAAGCTGGTTTATTTGCCATCTCCCACCTTGATAGAGGTATTAAGTTATAGAACTTCCCATATTGTTCTAATGTACTTCCCGATTCAAAATCCTAGGTTATACTTATATCATTTCTCAAATTATGAAATGTACAAGCGTCTAACTCGCAAGATAAGCAATATAACACAACTTTGGGGTTCAAGTGATTTACCTCCATCATAGATTTTCTATGGAGCGTTAGCAGTCTTTGAACAATCAATTTTAGTCTCCAGCACACCCCTAGCCTTTAGTTACTCTTTTGTGGGTCTAATTTTAGTATCATGTTAAGCAAAGAAGGATCTCGATCCCGTTTGGACGAATGGTCAATCAACAGCGAGAATGTGGTTGCATCAGCTGAGAAACCCCTTCCAACCATTTCCTTTAAAAGTTCTAATGCTTCACTAGTTTTCTTACACTTGAAAAATCCATGCACAATGATATTGTAAGTGCATTCATCTGGCAAAAAACCATTCTCCTCCATATGTTTTAGTAAAACTTTAGCGTCACATAAAAGCCCTTTTGAACAAAGTCCATTTATCATGATGTTGTATGTCCGCACATTTGGATTCAATCCTATGGAATGAAGCTTATCGAAAAACCCACGAGCTATATCGAGCTCCCCATTTTTGCATAACCCATCAATGACAGCATTGTAGACTACGATATTTACATATTCTCTCTTTCTTTCCAACTCAGAGAAGTACAACATAGCTTCTTCAACTTGTCCGTTCTTGAAATAACAGTCAAGCCAGATACAATGAGTGAAACTATCAGGATTGTGTCCAGCAATTTGCATTTCAGCAAAGAACTTTTGCGCAGATTCAATTTTACCAACATCAAGCAGGCCTTTCAAGATAGTACTATATGTGATAACGTCAAGTTTGATCCTCTTTTGAGATATTTCACTGAATATTTGTATTGCCTCATCTAATTTCTTACACTTACAATACCCATGGATCAGTATGGTATAGCTAAAAATAGAAGGTTCCATGCCCTTATCTATCATATCATCCATTATTTTCTTAGCTAAATGCACTTGACCACGCAAGCAATATCCATCCATTAATGCATTATAGGTACAGACAGTTGGTTCTTCACCTCTTTGAATCATGATTCTCATTACTTCCTCGGCATTTTCAACCTTTCCTTCTTTGCAAAATGCATCAATGAGTATATTGAAAGTCTGAACAGATGGAGAAATATTTAAATGCATCATCTCCTTAAATAGAAGCGTAGCCCTTTCCCATTGACCAGACTTACAAAACCCATCAAGCATGGAATTATAGGAGATGATATTTGGAAGAATCCCTTTTAATTTCATTTGGTTGAAAAGGTTGAAAGCTGCGTCAACCATTGTATCTTTGCAAAGGGCATGCATGAGAGTAGTATAGACCACTATGTCAGGTTTAATACCTCCTCTTTCCATTACTCCAAGCAAACTAAGAGCTCTCTGGGTGTGCCCCAATTTGCATAGCCCATTTATGACTGTCGCATATGTAATTTCATTTGGCTCACAAATATTATCTCTCGACAACTTTAGAAACAACCCAACAGCATCTTGGGCCTTATTTCCAACAAAGAGACCCTTAATGAGAGTGGTGAAGGTGACCCGGTTAAAAGGCACACCACTCTTTAAAAAAATGCCCAATACTGCTACTCCATAATCAGAGCGATATAACAAGCAATAACAGTTAATGACAATATTCAATATATAATCACTGAAGGGGACACCCAAGGTGCGCATCTCTCCAAAAAGGGAAAGCACAGTAGAGTAATGCTTCAAATTGACTAAAACCTTAAACAATTTAGAGAAGTCAACAAGAGAAGGAATGGGTTTGGATCGAACCATTTGACGGAACACAGTAACAGCATCATCCACATTTGTCACAATAATGTTGGGTTTGCCATTACTATAATCTCTAACACAAGCAAAAGTGGGAGCATTAAAAGTGGAAGAATTACCTAAATAGCTTATCCACACAGAAGGGACACTTGTCCTTTTCATCTTTCCTAAAGCTGGTGCTTCAACAGTCGAAGCCAAAGAATTTCTGTAAATAATGCCCTAGTTCTGAAGTTCTCTTTTATAATTTGAAATATCACCCGGTGTCCGCTACTCTCATTGGGTTCTCTTTTAAAATTTGAAATTTATAAACCTTTTTTTTTTATTTACCACCCGGTGTCCGCTACCCTTATTGGAGCCCGACTACTCCGAATTCGGGCCGCGTAGGACCCCATTCGGGGAAAGCGCTCTCTACCAGTAATTTTTACATACCCAAGGCTCGAACCCGTAGGACCCCATTCGGGGGAAGCGCTCTCTACCAGTAATTTTTCCATACCCAAGGCTCGAACCCGAAACCTCTGGTTAAGGGGAATAGTCTCATCCACTACACCACATCACTTGGTGGTAAATTTATAAACCTCGATATTGAGGTATCAATAGATTTTGGAGCTATGTTTAGTGGAAGAAAAGCTTCTTTAAGATCATTTTCTATATGAAATAATCCATCCATTCCACAATGGATATTCTAATTTACTTATTAAGAATGGCACGATTTCATATTTAGAAACAATTTACTTTCAAACTTACCATTTTAGCCTTAATAAAACGATTTATAGCCACACATTTAGCTATCACTTATTCTAGACCACAAATTTTAAATTTTCATCATATTTCTTAAACTCCGATCCAAATCAAACTAAGACATCCATTGTAGAACAGAGGAAGTACTATATTTCAAATACTATTTAAATAATTTTCTAATAGTACTTTCTTCATAACTCCACTCATTTTTATTTGTTACCATTAACTTTGAGTTAATGATTTAAAACCTCTTAACTATCACTTTTTTAATAGTTTCATATTTAAACTATTATTTTTTTTCAGTACCCCTGAAACTTTTACATATTATTACCGCCATGGCATGATAAAATAGCGTTGCGGTTGTTACCATCTTCGAAAAAGGTGCGTTAGCCTGGAATAAATACCGACACTTAACAATCTAACAACTAATTCAACCATAAATTCATATTTTCTTATTTTTTTACTATTTTTTATTTTCTCTTTAAATATTAACCTTCTTTTCTCTTCTTCCACCCTCAACACAACCATCTCAAATATTTTTGACATTTTTACGCTAATTGACATACTAAACCACTAACAAAAAATACCGATACTTTTAAATAATTACCCTACATACCAACACTTTTTCACATTTTACAAAATATACAATTTTTCATTTCCTTTCTTCCCTCTCTACCCAAAACCCTAACTTCTCCCCCTCTCTTTCTCTCTCTCCTCCACCCACCTACCCACCCCACCCTCCCGCCGTTCCCCACCCCCCTCGCCGGCCGCCACCACTGCGTGCTCCACCACGGCGAATTGGAGCAGATCTGCTCCTCTCTTTTCCGATCTTCTCCTCTCTTTTTTTTTCCATTTTGTACGTGTATATGTGTGTATTTTTATGTATACATAGTATTTTGTTAATATAATTTCAGATCTGCTTCTCCTTCTTCTTTTTTGCATTTGAATATACACATTCAAATTTCAGATCTGCAAGTGTGTGTATCTGTATATTCGTGTATATACATGTAATAATTTTCAGCACACAAGTGTATGTACGTGTATATCACTGTATGAACGTGTATATCCGAGCATCTATTTGTATTTTTTGTACATATTTTTGTGTGTATGTCAAGTAATTTTTATCACACACATAAATTTGTATGTTTCGTTTGTAGATCTGTAGATTCGTGTATGTATGTGCGTGTTTAGTGTATGTATAACATAATTTTTTTGAGTATTTACATGTATTTTTGTTTATATGTATTTTCCAACTTTAATTTCAAAAAACAATGTTTATATGTGTATTTATGTGTATTTCATTTTTTGGATTCAAAAAAAAAAAAAAAACAGTGGGTGATGGCGGCAGCCGGCGGTGACTAGGCGCCGCCGCCGCTTGGGGTGGTAGCAGGGAGGGTTTTGATTTTTGTATATAATGTGTAAAAAAATATTGGTATTTCTTGTAAAATGGAATAATGTTGGTATTTTTTGTAATTTTGGTGTTAGGATTGTATATATTTGTAAATCTCCCAATATTTTTAGAGGTGCAGTATTTTGTCCAATTTTTTTTTTAATATATTCTTTGTTGTTCTTTTCCATAAAAGCTAATTCAAAACCCTAACTAAATACCCTTCTCTTACTTTTCATTTAAATTTATTGAAAGATAAATTACATAAATAATGGTAAAAGCTAAACAACTAGACAAAAAATAGATGACTCATCCTGTCGGAAGCGGAACTGTCTTGGTTTAATAGGAGAAGGAGAGGAAATGGACGGCACTCCATCTTTTGTGTTTTGTTTTATTATTTTACTCTTATTAATTTAATATATTCTTTATTTAATATTTTCATTTAAGATGAAATAAAATATAATTTCGTAACTAAAATGTCACATCTATGCTACTTGACACATATTTCGGCTTTTCTGGAGCGTGTGTACATACATAGACAAATATTGAGGCTAGGAAGGGGGTAAATATATTAAAAAATAATAGATTATGGGTATTATAAGCATGCTATAGTTAAAGTATGAAACTACTAACTTTTCACACTCTTCAATCATTAATAATTTAATATTTTTAACTACTTACCCTTATTAATTATACTTTAAAAAATTAGATTTACTTTTGGTATGAAATTAGTTATTTAGTGATATGGTTCAAATTTAAAAGAACATCATTAAATATCTCTTGATTTGTTAAAAGTGATAAATAAGTTTTTTTAGGTTAAAATAGTACTCCCTCCGGTCCACTTTATTTGATATTTTTTTACTTTTCGAGAGTCAAGTTGACCAATTTTTGGATTCAAATTGAACTAGATTTAGTCAATATTTTAAAATTATAATTTAGATATTAAAAAACTACACGAAAAATACTACAAGTTGCAGTTTTTTTCATATTAATATGGTGAAGAAATATATCTCAAAATGTTGGTCAAAGTTTACATTATTTGACTTTTAAAAAAGGAAAGTGATCAAATAAAATGGACCGGAGGGAGTAGTAAAAAGGGACTGTAGTAGTCCAGTGTTTTGCCTTCCTCCTGCAAATGACGCCTGTCGCTGCCAGGTAGTATTTTGACCACAACAAGCCAAAAATTTCCAACTAGCTACTTGAACTGCTGAGTTAGGCTCTTTACAATCAAATTATTCTACAAGAAACAACTTTAGAAAGAGTAAGGACCAACTGATTTGTAGCCAGGGGTATTTATGGTTTGGTCAAAAATTGATTCAAATCGAAAATCGAATCAAAACCGATACTATATTAGGTTTGGTTTGGTTTGATTTTAAGTTTTTAAAAAACCGACAATATTTGGTTTGATTTGATTTTAGTAGAAAAACCTGAAGAAATAAGCAACCGAACCGGAAATTATATATATCAATATACTAAAGTTTAATATGTTTTCGACAAGATTTGTAATAGGTCAAATGTTAAAATACTAATGGACTAAAGTCTTTAGGCCGAAATCCTAGGGCATTAACAAAAACCCAACCATTTAATTAAAAAAAAAAACCCGATTCATGTAAACTAAAAGTTTTGCAATCTTATTTCTCACTTCTTACTTCACACAAACATATATAGACACATAGAATCATGCACGACTGAAGCAAGGTAAAACTATTTCCATAAAGTAAATTGTAGAGAGAACTGATATAATAGAAAAATTAAGAGTTCTCTATCATTCTTTTTATATTTATTATTATTTTATTTGTAAAAATCGATAAACCGAACCAAATCGAAACCAAACCGATGGTTTTAATGTTACTTGATTTGGTTTGGTTTTGATTATTTAAAAATCGATAACGTTGGTTTGATTTTAATTTTACCCAAAAGCCAACCAAACCAAACCATGAACACCTCTATTTGTAGCCATTAAATTGTATGTTCATAGTTGGGGACTGTTTACTATTAGTTGTTAACTTTTTCTTATCTCCAATTGTCAATATTTTCTTACCTTCAATATTTTTTTTTATTTTTTTAACCAATTTTCTGAAGCTGATAGTCTATTGGAATCAGATTCTCTACCTTACACAAGGTTCCAGTAAGGTTTACGTACTCTCCACCTTCATGAGATCCCAGTTGAGAATCACATTGGGTATGTTGTTGTTATTGTATAGTTGAGGACTGTATGGAGAAGGTTTGAATGTTCAATGTTATGTTTGATAAGGTTGACAACTTACGCAGATAGAACTATGAATACTAAACTTCAAATCCTCCAACTCTACCTCTGCTAGTAGCCCTTACGTTCTCTCCAACTTCCTGAGATCCCACTTGAGGATTACATCGGGTACGTTGTTGTTATTGTATAGTTGAGGACTGTATGGAGAAGGTTTGAATATTCAATGTTATGTTCAATAAGGTTTGACAATTTTGTATGGTAGGGCTACTAGCATAGGTAGAGTTGGAGGATTTGAAGTTTAGTATTCATAGTTCTATCTGCTTAAGCTACGGAATTTTATTAGTAAAAATTATTAGATATTATATGAAATTTTCAACACAAATACACAATTTGTATAAAAGATGTGGAGTTCAGTATAACCCCCTTCTAATACTCTATCTCCACACATGGCTACTGGCCTCTCTTAAAATTTAGTTAGACCAATATTAGAAATGGCCGTCACTTTTATATGCTGATCACACTGATTTTTTGTTTCCATTTTTTTCCTTATTTTATCTTTCTTCTTTCTGCTTTGCGAAGGATATTTCTGGCTAAATATGAGTACTTTAGTGTGTTAATTTCTCTTCATGTGGGTTGTTGTCAATAGTTTGGCTGAATGCCTCTCAAATTGAGAGTTCTTCATTATATAGAAAGAACTACAGTTTGCATCCCTAAAGATATGCTATTTACATCCCTGTGAATCAGCTATTTGCATCCCTTAAAATCAGCTGCTATCCCTAAATATCTGTGAACTATATAATTACATAGATATGCACATCTAATCTAATATCCTACAATTAAATGAAAGGAAGTATGAGTTGTCAATCATGCTAACATCCCCCCTCAAATTGATGCTGGAATATCTAGAAGCATCAATTTGCCTACTAGAAACTGATGACGTTGTCGCGTCATGGACTTCGTGAACGCATCAGCTATTTGGAGATCGCTGGACACATGTGGAAGAGTAAGGACTCCTTTTTCTAGAGCTTCTCGTATATAATGACAGTCCACTTCGATGTGTTTGGTCCTCTCATGAAAGACCGGATTGGTAGCAATCTGGATGGCACTTGTGTTGTCGGCGTGGAGAGGAGTAGGATTAGATTGAAGAAATCCAATCTCTGCAAGTAACCCACGAAGCCAAACAATTTCAGAGCAAGCGGTAGACATGGCTCGATATTCTGCCTCTGTTGATGATTTAGACACACGATCCTGCTTTTTACTCTTCCAGGATATCAAGGAATCTCCAAGAAACATGCACCAACCAGTGACAGAGCGACGCGTATCTGGACAACCAGCCCAATCAGAATCACTAAAAGCATTAAGACGAATAGGAGAACCACGGGGAAAGACCAAGCCACGAGTTGATGTTCCTAAGAGATAGCGGATGATCCGTCGAGCAGCCACCAAATGTAGATGACGAGGAGCCTGCATAAATTGACTTACTTGTTGTACAACAAAGGAGATATCGGGACGAGTAATAGTAAGATAATTTAGGCTCCCAACTAATTGCCGAAATAGAGTTGGATCTGGAAGAAGCTCTCCTTCCTCACGACGATACTTTACATTCAATTCCAATGGAGTATCAACAGAGGAAGATTCTTGAAGATCGGCCAAAGCAATTAAATCCTGAGTATATTTGTGTTGGTTTAAGAACACACCTACAGAATCATAATGAACTTCCAATCCCAAGAAGTATGTAAGAGTACCAAGATCTTTCATGTGAAAAGAAGCCTTAAGCTGCTGTTGGAGGCTAGTTATTGATAAGGAATCAGTTCCAGTGATAATAATATCATCTACATATACCAAAAGAAGAACACAACCAGTAGATGTTTTACGAAGAAACAAGGATGGATCATATTTGCTCTGCTCAAAAGAAAAATGCAGCAAAGTAGATCGAAACTTATCAAACCAAGCTCTTGGAGCTTGTTTTAATCCATACAAAGAGCGATTCAGCTTACATACATCTGATGTAGGGGAAAGGAACAAACCAGGTGGAGGCTTCATATAGATATCTTCTTTAAGATCACCATAGAGAAAAGCATTTTTTACGTCCATTTGGTAAAGAGGCCAACCTTGTGAAGCAGCAATAGCAATAATAGTTCGCACCGTGGTCATTTTTGCTACAGGCGCAAAAGTCTCCTCATAATCCACACCATGCTCCTGTTTGTTACCAAGGGCAACCAATCGAGCTTTGTACCGATCCAAAGTTCCATCAGATTTAAGTTTAACCGAATAAACCCATTTGCACCCAATGGGGCGAACATGGGAAGGACAAGGAACAATGTCCCATGTGTAGTTCTCTTGGAGAGCAAGAAGTTCTTCTCTCATTGCTTGTTGCCAACATTCATGTTTGGAGGCTTGCGAGTAACCTGTTGGAACAGAGATGGTAGATAAAGTAGAAGAAAAACCATACCAATTCGGAGCACGAGATACTCTGGTAGATTGTCGACGAGCAGGCTCAAGTGGATTAGACCTTGAAGAAATCTCAGATTCTTGTTGAGGAGCAGGCTCAGGTGGCGGATCAGTGTCGAGATGGGCTAAAGTTGGTTGACGCCGTTTATACACATGTCCAGGTTTGAACCGAGTTGAATAAGATGATAAATCCTCAAAAATAGGAAGAATAGTAGAAATAGGAGAGGCCTCAACATGAGTTGGAAAAAAATATTGATTCTCAAAGAAAACGACATTTCTAGAAACACGAAACTTCTTAGAACTTGGATCATAGCAAATAAAACCTTTTTGTGAAGTACTATAACCCATAAAAGCACATGTGGCAGACTGAGCAGAAAGTTTAGTTCGTTCGGAAGGAGGTAAATGTACAAAGCAAACACAACCAAATGTATGAAAATCATGATATCTAGGATATTGGCGATAAAGACGATAATACGGAGAGTCAAGATTCAACACTTGAGAGGGCAGTCTATTAATTAAATAGACGGCAGTAGACAAAGCTTCAACCCAGTATTTCGAGGGTACAGAGGACTCAATCAATAAAGTACGAGTGACATCTAAAAGATGACGGTTTTTACGCTCAGCAACACCATTTTGTTGTGGTGTATGTGGGCAAGAGCGTTGTGAGACAATTCCTTTTTCCCGCAAAAAATCATGGAATTCATGGGACATATATTGACCACCAGAATCAGATCTCAATACTTTAATGCAAGTAGAAAATTGAGTCTCAATGTAAGCCAAAAATGTCTTAAAGATGGAAAATACCTCAGATTTGGAGCGAAGAAAGTACACCCATGTAAACCGGCTATAATCATCTATGAATGTCACAAAGTACTTGAAATTAGCATGAGAGATAATTGGTGAGATGCCCCAAACATCACTGTGAATGACGTCAAAGCACTTTGTAGCACGACTACCAAAATTAGGAAAAGGAAGAATTTTACTTTTGCCTAATTTACATGTAGAACAATCAATGAAGCAACTGAAAATTTATTTTTATTTCCCAATAAACCAGAATTTGAAAGATGAGACAGCACAACGGAATTTGGATGTCCTAAACGCTTATGCCAAACTTCAGTCTTACTACCTACGGAGGTACAAGCTAAAGACAGAACACTAGGAACCGAAAAGTGTATAGGAAACAATCTTCCAACTTTAGGCCCCTTCGCGATTATCGTCCCCGACACCTGATCCTGCACAAGGCAACCATCACGAGAAAAATGAACCTCACAATTATTATCGACCAACTGACCAACTGAAATAAGACTAGTAGAGAGCTTTGGTGATACAAAAACATTCTTGAAAGTTGGAGTAATATCCCCAATCTTGGTAATGGGTAAATTACTACCATTGGCAATCTGAATTTCAGATAGACCATGATACTCACGAATATTTTTGAGCATACTAGTGGAGTTGGTCATGTGATTGGAAGCCCCAGAATCAACAAGCCAAAATTGAGATGTATTATTATTACCTTGTAATCCCAAAGCTGAAAAGGCCGACACAATCATTTGTTGTACCATTTCAGGAGTAAGAACTTGTCCAGCTGTTGTGGGAGGGTTTGCAGACACTACTGGAGTCGCAAATTGGGTGTTAAAGCTTGCAGAAGATGAGTTATCAACGGTAGAACCCATTATGCCTGCTTGAAAAGCATTGACCCTACGATTTTGAGGGCGTGTGGGACACTCTTTGATAATGTGTCCTTGTTGTTTGCAATAATTGCAGAATTTCTTACCACAATTAATAGCAATGTGGCCATATTCCTTGCAACTATAACATTGAGTTCTAGTCATGTCTATGCCCTTTCCTTTCCCTTGAGCAGCAAATGCAACTGTGACATTATTCTCTTGCTTGAAAGTGCTTTGCGTAAGAAGGCGCTGCTCTTCACGAAGTAATTCTCTAAAGCAAACATCCAAGGAGGGAGATGGGTCACGGTTCATCAAGTTAGAGCGAACATTCTCAAAATCAGATCGCAATTTCATCAAAAATTGGTCTCGCTTACTTTGCTCATGAACCTGTTGAACTATAGAGAGAGATTCAGCAGGTATTTTAGCATAAACAATATCAGTAAATTCACCCCATAGGTTCTGAAGTCCAGAAAAATAATCTTGAACAGAGAGACTTCCTTGAGAGTAATTAGCAATTTCATGTTCCAACTAAAAACGTCTTGCGCTATTGTCTTGATTGTAAACCTTTTGTAAATAATCCCACATTTCCTTTGCTGTCTTGTATGGCCTGAGATTAAGAACAATAAGAGGGTCAAGTGATCCTAAAATCCATGTCATCACGCGAGCATCTTTAACCTTCCATTGAGGTAACTTCGTAGCATCGGTTGGAGCGGGATCACTTCCATCTATGTGACCCCATAATTCTTTCTCGGTGACAAATAGTTGAAACTGAAACTCCCACGCAGAATAATTTTTTCCAGTGAAACGAACATGAAAGGACTCGAACTGTTGTGAAGCCATGTTCTTAAATAACTAAGAAAACCAAGAACTCAAAAGATAACCAGAATATCCAAGATCAAAGAGCCCTAGTTGTTTAGGACTAATTCTCAAAAAACTGCTTAGAAAACTTAAAAAAAATATGAAGAGAACACTCAAGATTCTAAGAACTAAGGCAGCCAAGAGAAGGCCCTGATACCATGTCAATAGTTTGGCTGAATGCCTCTCAAATTGAGAGTTCTTCATTATATAGAAAGAACTACAGTTTGCATCCCTAAAGATATGCTATTTACATCCCTGTGAATCAGCTATTTGTATCCCTTAAAATCAGTTGCTATCCCTAAATATCTGTGAACTATATAATTACATAGATATGCACATCTAATCTAATATCCTACAATTAAATGAAAGGAAGTATGAGTTGTCAATCATGCTAACAGTTGTATCTTGGCATAACAGTTGAACAAAGAGTTGATCGGTTTGTTCTTTGAAATAGATTTGAGCAGCAGGGATAGATATAAATTTAAACGTTTCTAATGGAGTTGGACCAAAACTGCACTAATTGTATATGCTATAACCTATAAGGACTAATAGTGCTCCATATAATAGATGAGGGATTATTTTGGTTCAAACTTCAAACATAGAGGACTATTTAGAGCTTGCCAATTTGATCCCAAAGAATGGTTGCTAAAAGGTTCATTTTCCAACTGGTGGTACTTTCGAATGTGTGGAGGTAACGTTGAGAGTTGAGAGTGTCTCGGTTTTGAACTACATTCAAGTTGATATTAACTGGGATCTTGGTTTTGGAATTCCTTGCATTGTCACGTGTCTTGCACTTGTCTTTTTTCTTTGCTGTGGTACACCAGCTTGTCCGTTTAGCAATGGATTGTGATGAAAAGAGCCTATTTGTGACTTGTGAGAATTGGCGTCCCACATCTGCAGTTACATCAATAGACAATAGATGAAACAAAAGTGAGAATGTCGAGCACAATGGACGAAGAAGCAAAACCAGAGGTGCGCTAAAACTAAAAGAACTTTGGTATCTTCCTGCATGAGATGATCATTTATAATTCCTCTGAGCAAGAAAACCTGAGGAATAGCCTTAGATGGCTAATTTTATCATCAAATCACACAATACTAACATTGGACTACAAGATTTTGAACTGCATTGAGTATGCAGAAAACTTATTTAGACCAAAAAAAAAAAAACACACACACACACACACACCCATTACATCCTTTTAACTTTTGAACAAACTTCAGTTAGATACAATAAATCAAAACCAAGTATTCATATTCTGCTGTGAGCATCTGTACCTTTTCTCTCAAAAAGATGACGATACATCTGTATTTGACTATCGAAACATATACCTATTTCTCTCAAAAAATTGTGCATTCCTTTCCTTCCAAATTGTCCACCAAATAGCTGGTGAAAATGCACTCCATATCTTGCTTGAGGTTCTCCCCAGACCTGTTATGTGCCAGTATAACAGAAAGTCCAGATTAGAGTTAGGCATTGTCCAACTGTTAAAGTTTTGAAACCTCTTTTTTGCAAGTTATATTGTGTTAACTCGGCATCTTTTGCTACTAACCAGGTGAAGCAGATGATCTTCGAGGGAGCTGCGTCCAGATTCTTTTCCTTGGGTAGATAGAGTTATGAGCATTGTAATTGGAGCGAAGTTGTTAACCATTCTTAACACTAAAAGTTCCCATCAGCATTTCCATTGTGGCGTGTCAAGCTTGTTTACATTGATGATATGTGAGCTGGGAAACTGTTGTAACATTGTGCAGTAGCTTTGAACTTCCCAGTCACTAAAAGACTTTCTAAAGGCAATGTTCCATCCTTGGTCTGTCCAATAATCAGAGATTGTGGCTCTAGAATTTGAGGTCAGCCTGAACAGGTTAAGATAGGTCTCCATTAGGATGAAGTACCAAGGCAGGTATCTTTTCAAAAGCTGGTCTTTTTTGCCATCTCCCACCTTGATAGAAGTATTAAGTTCCATAACTTCCCATTGTGTTCCAGTGTACCTGCAGATTCCAGTCACAGGTACTAATTATATCTTATCTCAAATTATGAAATGACACCACTGTCGAACTTGCATAATAACCAAGATAACACAAAATTTTAGGATTAAATTGATTTACCTCCATCATAGATTTTCTACGGAGCACAAGCAATCTTAAACAATCCATTTCAGTTTCCAATGCACCACTAGCTCTTACTTACTTTTTTGTGGGTCAAATTTTAGTATCATGTTAAGCAAAAAAGGATCTTTCTCCCCTTCTAGCGAATAATCAATCAACAACGAGAATGTGGCTGCATCGGCTGAGAAACCCCTTCCGACCATTTCTTTTAAAAGTTCTATTGCTTCACTAGTTTTCTTATGCTTGAGGAATCCATGTAAAATAACATTGTATGTACTTTCATTGGGAAAACAACCGTTCTCCTCCATTTTTCGAAGCAAAACTTTAGCTTCACATAAAAGCTCTTTCGAACAAAGTCCATTTATCATGATGGTGTATGTCCGCACATTTGGATTCAATCCTGTGTAATGAAGCTTATCGAAAATACCACGAGCTATGTCAAGCTTTCCATTTTTGCACAACCCATTGATGAAAGAATTGTAGACTGCAATATCAACAAATTCTCTCTTTTTCTCTAACTCAGAGAAGTATGACAAAGCTTCTTCAAATTGTTTGTTCCTGAGGTAACCATCGAGCCAGATGCAATGAGTGAAACTATTTGGACTATGGCCTGCTATTTGCATTTCAGCATATAACTTCTGCGCAGATTTAGTTTTACCAACATCAAGCAGGCCTTTCAAGATAGTAGTATATGTGATAACATCAAGTGTGATCCTCTTTCGAGATATTTCACAGAATATTTGCATGGCCTCATCTAGTTTCTTACACTTACAATACCCATGGATCAATAATATGGTATAGCTAACAATGGAAGGTTCAATGCCCTTATGTATCATAACATCCATTATTTTCTTAGCTAAATGCACTTGACCACGCAAGCAATATCCGTCCATTAATGCACTATAGGTACACACAGTTGGTTCTTCACCTCGGCATCTTCAAGCTTTCCTTCTTTGCAAAATGCATCAATGAGTATATTGGAAGTCCGGACAGCTGGACGAATATTTAAATGCGTCATCTCCTTAAATAGAAGCGTAGCCCTTTCCCATTGACCAGCCTTACAAAAACCATCAAGCATCGAATTATACCCATTGAATCCCTTTTAGTTTCATTTGGTTGAAAATGTCGAAAGCTGCATCAACCATTGAATCTTTGCAGAGGGCATCTATGAGAGTACTATAAACAACTATGTCACATTTCCTCTCTCCATTACCCCGAGCAAACTAAGAGCTCTCCCCCAATTTGCACATTCCATTCATGACCGTAGCATATGTAAATTCATTTGGCTCGCAAATACTATGTGTCACCAATTTTATAAACAACCCAACAGCATCTTGAGCCTTGTTTCCAGCAAAGAGTCCCCTTATTAAAGTGTTGAACGTGACAACATCAAACGGAACACCACTCTTTAAAAAGATGGCCAATACAGCTACTCCATAATCAGAGCGACTCATCATGCAATAACAATTAATGACAATATTCAATATATAATCACCGAAGGGGACACCCAACTTGCGCATATCTCTAAAAAAGGAAAGCACAGTAGAGTAATGCTTACTTTCCTTTTCATTTGATGCTTCAGTACTGTCTCTAAAGTAAATCGATTACATATATGCGATATATAGGTCCATATTTGTAGTACCCAAAAGCCAAAACTAAGCTCAACTAGCCCCAAGTGTTGACTCATGGAATTAATTGTAAAAATGGAAAAAAGAAAAATACAACATTTTACTAAAGCCTCTTTTCTGATTTGAATGTATAAAGATTTTATACAATTCCGAGTTCCAATATTGTAACTTGAAGGAATTTGAGAGACTAACGCAAATTTATTTATCACATAAAAAGAGTTACAATATTCTTTGTAAAATACTCAATTCGTTCCATTTTAATTGTTCATTTAAACTTTTTAATATTTATTAAATACAACTACAATGTACTATTAGATTATCCATAGGAAATACTTTTTGAGAATTGATTAATGCTAAAAAGAACTAATACTTTTTTAATGATTAAGGTTATAATTGAAAAAAATTAACGAATTTAATCTTGTTAATTTTAACTCTCTTATGTCTTTTATTTTTGTATCAATTGTGAATTTTCACCATATCAAATGTGTACCAATTATATTAATTGATACAAAAATTTGATATATTCTATATCAATTGTATTTCTCATGTATTAAATGTGTATCTTCATCTATAACTTGCTCTTCGATTTTCGTTTTTCACTTATGTATCAAACGTTGTACCATGTTTTTCTTTTTTTTTTTAGATTAAAAACATTCACAACGGCGGCCGGTGCCCAGCAGCAACAACAAGGGGCAGCAGCGTGGCGGAGAGGGGGGAGGCAGCATGGGGTGTGAGATGGGAAATGGAAGCTAAGATTTTTTATATATTTGTATAAAAATAATATTGATATTGGTTTGTAAGAGTTATTTTATTACTACTATTTTTGTGTAAAACATGGTTCTAGCTTGGCATACATGGGTAAAGAACCCTTCACTAAATGAGTTTATCCACAGTTCGCTTAACAAAAAATTGTTTAAATTAACCTTCAGAAACTGCAAATAACGGTAGACAGTAGGGTCGAAGAAGTAGTTCAAGATAGAAAAATACAATCCCTAGAAATGTATGTTTTGATAAGAATACAAAATACTAATGAAAATTTATTGGAAAACAACTGTTTTGTTACAAAAATAAATAACAAGTCTTGTTATTTTCTGAAGAATAAGTACTATTTTGTTCCTGAAAGAGAAATGCATAATCAAAACATAAAATAAATCTTCTTCCGATACAAAGAACAAAACTCTAACTGTTCTGAATCTATTCTAAACGCGCACGCATATACACACATTTGCATTGAAATATCAAAAAAGCAAAAATTCAAAACGAAAATTTGAATATAAAAAAAGAAAAAAATGCAATATAAATGGCAAAGGATCTGCATCTTTTAGGAAACCACTGTTAAAATATCTAACTGACGTCTTTCCAAGTTCTATTGATCCTTCAAATACTCTTCCATGGCCAAAATGTAGCAAGAGGAGGATGCACACCATGAGGGAGAAATAGCTACTCTCGACTGTATAGATACCTTTTGGATCAAATGCCCATTTAAAGTGGTCTGGATTGGGAGATAGAGTGGAAGAATTGTTAATAAGCCGAAGCAACTGTTATGAAATCATTCCCAGACATTTAGAAACTGAACTGACCAGACTTGTGCTTGCTTGATCTTTGAAATGGTGGCTTCCTGGGAATAAACGGATAAGAGATTTAGGCGCAAAACTTTTTCTTACATCTCAGGAAGCTTTCTAGGTGCACGACTCGAATCTCCCTCCATCATGCTTTCCATCTTGATGATTCGGCTATCTTGATCCTTCACATAATCTGTGAAGCCTTCAATCTCTTTACTCAGACTTGCAAGTTGCTGTTCAACTGTGGATAACTGTCACCATGGCTTGGATAACTGTGGATGGTTGATCAAAGAACGGATTTTCCCTTAAGTTGAACTTTGAGGAGAGCAGTTCACGTGGAGTAATCAGGGCATCAATATCATCATTGTCATCAGTCTGCGTGCCAGGATTCGTAGACTTAGACGGACTGAGTAAAGCCAACGTCTTGTCCACTATTTCAGCAATGTTCCTTCCTTCCTCCAAATCATTTGACACGGATCTTGCCCCCATTCAAGATCGAGAACCGAAGACAGGATTGGATGCGGACGACACTTGTTGCCCCAACATATTTGCTTTGTTCCTTGTGCTAGGTCCAGAATTTCCTGCAGTAGCCTCCAATATGCTTTCCACATCAGAGGAGAACTTGGAATCATCAGCCTTACTAGCAGTTGATTTGAAGGTATAATACACCAGAGACAAGGAGTACAGACATAGAAAAGTGATATACCAACTCAGGAAAGAACATAGTGCAGCACTACACCAAAATGAGCGCAAAAGGCATTTTGGTTTTGATGACTACATCAAAGAATTTAGCAATAATACTTAGCAATTTCAACCAATGCAATTCTCTCCTTTAATAGAGTACACTCCCGAACTGGATAGGGAAACACCACTTCTAGGCTATAGAGTTCAAAATGACTTTAAGAAGAAATGCTCATTAGATGATAAGGCTGATCAGTAGCCTTATGTTTTCCTTGGTCAAGACAGTTTTCCTCTGTTATTAAATATATCTAGAACACCGCAACTAATTGTTTTCTTTTTCTTTCTGAAAGCTGAATAAAAAGGTACAACGCATAATCAAATAAGTGTAAGATCAAGGTGCTGAGGCCAACAAACCAAGGAGAACCTCATCAAGATATAGAAACACAGACATGTAACTCAACACTCGAGTAAGCAAAAGATATCGTCACCATGAAGTGCCAAGACCCAAGATAGAGCTAGGTAGTAAAAACTAAAAAGCAACTGTTTCCAAGATTACAATGCCACACTGATCTGCAAGTAACTAACAAACCATATCATATACATCTGACATTGCACCGGAATGTTCGACAACATAAGGTTCCAAATTATAGGGCATGTGCTAATGAAGCTTTCCGCTTGAAACATCTCTGTTTCCTTTCTTTCCAAATTGCCAAAAGAATACATTCTGGAATTCTTCTCCAGATTTGCTACTAACTCTTTGCTTCCTTTGCATATCTTTGAGCTGTTTATTACTTCTATAGTTGATGGAATCATAACATTTGCCCGAAAAATGTGCACAAAAAAGGCCATGAAGCTGCACAGTAACTGGGCTGCAAAAAGATTAAAAAAACCTTGCTATCTTCCTCTTCCTTTTCACAAGAGAACTCCATACTTGTTCCTAGTAATCTGAATAAACTGGGCATGCATAGAACCAACTAGGATTGTAAATACATTAAGGTTATGTTAAAGTAAGTAAAGGGCATTTGAAATCTGTTCTACCTTAAGGGATTAAACAAAAAGATATACTGAAGTTCATGGCACAGGTAGCACTTAATTCTTTTCTCAAATTGTGAAATTCATGCACAAGCATTCTTGCAAGATAGACAGGATAACAAAACAGTTTGGGGTTTAAGTTATTTACCTCCATCATAGATTTTCTACAAGAGCGCAAGCAGTCTTTGAACAATCCATTTCAGTGTCCAGCGCACCCCTAGCCTTTAGTTAGTTCTTTTGTGGATCAAATTGAAGTATCATGTTATGCAGAGAAGGATCTTTCGACGAATGGTCAATCAACAATGAGAATGTGGTTGCATCAGCTGAGAAACCCCTACCGACCATTTCCTTTAAGAGTTCTAATGCTTCTCTAGTTTTCTGACACTTGAGAAATCCATGTACAAAGTTATTGTACGTGAATTCATCTGGCAAACAACCATTTTCCTCCATCTGTTTTAGCAAAATTTTAGCTTGACATAGAAGCCCTTTTGAACAAAGTCCATTTATCATGATGTTGTATGTCCGCACATTTGGATCCAATCCTACGGAATGAAGCTTATCGAAAATACCATGAGCTACATCGAGCTTTCCATTTTTGCACAACCCATCGATGACAGCACTGTAAAGTACAATATCAACACATCCCCTCTTTCTTTCCAACTCAGAAAAGTACGACATAGCTTCTTCAACTTGTCCGTTCTTGAAATAACTGTCAAGCCAGATGCAATGAGTGACACTATCAGGACTGTGTCCAGCAATTTGCATTTCAGCAAAGAACTTCTGCGCAGATTCAGTTTTACCAACATCAAGCAGGCCTTTCAAGATAGTACTATATGTGATAACGCCAGGTTTGATCCTCTTTTGAGATATTTCACCGAATGTTTGCATTGCCTCATCTAATTTCTTAGACTTACAATACCCATGGATCAATATGGTATAGCTGACAATAGAAGGTTCAATGCCCTTATCTATCATATCATCCATAATTTTCTTAGCCAAATGCACTTGACCACGCAGGCAATATCCATCCATTAACGAATTATAGGTGCACTCATTTGGTGCTTCACCTCTTTGGATCATGACTCGCATTACTTCCTCGGCATCTTCAACCTTTCCTTCTTTGCAAAATGCATCAATGAGTATATTGAAAGTCCGAACAGATGGAGAAATATTTAAATGCATCATCTCCTTAAATAGAAGCGTAGCCCTTTCCCATTGACCAGACTTACAAAATCCATCAAGCATGGAACTATAGGAGATGAGATTTGGAGTAATCCCTTTTAGTTTCATTTGGTTGAAAAGGTTGAAAGCTGCATCAAACATTCTATCTTTGCAGAGGGCATCTACGAGAGTAGCATAGACCACTATGTTAGGTTTAATACTTCCTCTCTCCATTACCCCAAGCAAACTAAGAGCTTTGTGAGTGTGTAAATTCATCTGGCTCACAAATATTATCTCTTGCCAACTTTAGAAATAAGCCAACGGCATCTTGGGCCTTAATGAGAGTGGTGAAGGTGACAACGTCAAACCGAATACCACTCTTAAAGAAAATGCCTAATACAGCTACTCCATAATCAGAGCGATTCAACAAGCAATAACAATTAATGACAATATTCAACATATAATCATCAAAAGGGACACCCAACTTGCGCACCTCTCCAAAAAGGGAAAGCACAGTAGAGTAATGTTTCAATTTGACTAAAGTCCTAAAGAATTTAGAGAAGTCAACATTGGAAGGAAGGGGCTTGGATTGAACCATTTGACGGAACACAATAACAGCATCATCCACATTTGTAACAATGTTGGGTTGGCTATGAAAGTCTCTAAAAAAGGGAGCATTAAAAGAGGTAGAAGAATTACCTAGATAGTTTGTCCATAGAGAAGTGACATTAATGGTTGCTCTCCTCTTCATCTTTCCTAATGTGGCACTTCACTATCTCAATATTGAAAGCCAATAGAGAACTAAAGTGGAAGTTTTGAACTACAATTAACTTGCGGAAAAGGGTCATATATACCCCCTCTACTATTAAATATTAGTTATAACTCACCTCCGTTATACTTTTGCTTGGTATCTACCCCTACCGTTAAGAAAACTCACATATCTACCCCTCCATCTAACAGAGACCCCACCCCAGCTTTGCCCCCGCCACGTGGCACTAATCTAAAGCCTCACCTTTTTTCTATAGTCTCAATTAGTAACCAAACCTTTAACCCAAATTAGAACACCCAATAACCAATCTCGGGTACAATTAGCTAATGTAAAAAATATAATATTTTACAATTAATTTTGCCACGTGTCTAACAATTAACAAAAAAATTATATCTTCATATTTTTTAAGAATTTTCATGGGCGAGTTTGGGGTACCAAACATCGGTATTTTTTTTTTTTAGGTCTTCTTCGGACGATATTGTCAAACCAAAATATGGAGAGTTGGATTATATACTTGGATATGATTTTTTTTGGGCAAAAAATTATAAATAACTGCCTATATATAGTGTATTAATTTTCTCTAACCCCAAATAAAAAATAGCATAGCTTTTAGTCAATTATACGGGAAAATCAAATACTAAAAGCAAAAAATTGGTAAATATTTGTTGCCTAGAATTAAGACTATTTGTCTCTTTAATAGATATTAGGCGTCATCTAAGGGAACCGATCAAACTGAATCCCACGAATTATGGCTGCTATCTTTTTAGTTTTTAGTTTTACGAAATTCAAAGTTAGTCTCAATTGAAATACATATCACATACAAATATGAATAACAGATATATACATGATACGTAATAAATTCATATAAAAATATTTTGATAACTAAATTTAAAAAATGCATAATACGGAATGGATACATACTACATGTCATGTCTATATTATGTTCAACATAAATCTAATGAGTCATAAATAATAGATGAATACATGATAAATAATAAGAGCTTATATGCAAAAATATTAGTGAATAAATAAATATTTAATACACTATATATATACACACACACACGCATGCGCATTATATTAACACCGTCAAATTATATTTGGTGCATATTAAGTATATATTTGAAAAAATATATAAATACGTTATATTTGTATAAATAAAAAATATAGATTTTGCACACTGTTAATAATACATAGATATATTGGTAAAAAAAGTTTCAAATAATTGATTTGATGAAATTTTCACAAATAATTATTAGTAGCCACAAATGAAAGCATCAGAATTTTACAATTAAAAAAATTAAAGGAGAGAGAGAAGAGAGAAAGATGGGTGACATTAATTAAAGATTCATCCTTAATTAACGAATGAGTATGTTCTATTTGGATAAACTAGCTGCATCATTTTATAATTTCAAAAATCTAAAATTAAGTAAATGAATAATTTATAAAATTAAACATATACAAGAAATAGAATGATTTAATCGGGTCAAAAATAAAAATGGATCATTGCTTGGATGCGCGCCACGTGGCAGTAGTGAGGCTGGAACATTGCTCCGTTAAAAGTAGGGGTAAATATGTGAGTTTTCTTAACGGCAGGGGTAGATACCAAGCAAAAGTATAACGGAGGTGAGTTATAACTAATATTTGATAGTAGAGGGGTAGATACGACCCTTTTCCGATTAACTTGTTATTTCTCGTCTAAACATAGTCTTTGCATCGTCACACTAATCCAATGTATGATCCTCTCTAATTTCAACACTTTAATGGGGGTAAACTGGTCATTTGCAATTTTTTTGGTTTAAAACACGATGTTTTATTAATAATAGAGCTACGGCGGCTACATAAAATATTCATGTAGATTCTAGTAGGATTCAAGACACGAGCATTTGAGTATATACAAAACATAGAAATGGCATTGACCGCATTCAAATTTCTTAACGAAGATGAGCTAGAACAATTACTATTCGATAGGGTGGTCACAAAATTTGTGCGTGACTTGTCTTCCATCAAAGCTTGATGAACGAAATTAGTAGGAATAGCATAATGGATGATAGAGTTTAGATTGGACTGTGATGGAACTCCTTGGGCCAAAAGGTGAGCTACTCTATTGCTTTAGCGAAAGTTATATCGGATTATTGGCATCTTTAGCTTGAACATCAACCACCTGTAATTTTCAATATTGGACAGATAAGTAGGGGTAGGTTTCTCTAATAATCTAATGACTTCTGTGGAGTCCGTTTCAACTTTCAAGGGGGAGGGGGGGGGGGGTGTAATTTTGGTCAATAGCAAAAAATAAGCCCTGCGGAAGACTCGGTAGTTCAACATAAGTATGGTTATGAACAAACACCTTTAGTGATAGTCTAAGATCCATTAACCTTTAAAATCCCTAAAGTCACCTCATATGTTAGCTGATTTATCTCGTGCCCTATAAGAGCCATCTATACTAAGTTTAATAATAATAAAATTAGGCTTGGAGGGACCAAGACACTTTGATATTCCTGGAGTATGGTCATTTGCAATGTTTAGTAAAGTAAAAGTAGAAATAATCAAGTGCACGTGAAATTAGTTAGGAAACTTTAAAAATGAGAAGAGTAGTGCAAGGATATATAGTTAGATCAAATCTTTTTACATTAAGAATTAATATATTTAATGAAATGTTACAAAATAATCAGAAGAGTGGAGGTATGCACATTATCGTATAAGGTCTCTGGAGTTATCCTTTGTGCTTCCGATAGCAGAACAAAAGGGTATAGTGTTTAATTAAATTAAGCTTGCGTTTGGACATAGATTCACAAATAGTTTTTAGAAAATACTTTTTGGGTGAAATTTGATATAAAAATAAAAAAATATTTGGACATACTTTTTGAGAACAAATTTTTTGACTTTTGGCTCAAAAAGAGCCTTTGAGCTCTTATGAAATTGAAATCTGGTAGGTAAATATTAGTTTTTGGCTCAAAAAGAGCCTAAGTTTTTGGGAGTTTTTGGAAAAAGTTTTGCTCAAATAGCATAAACAAACAGTTTTTCTCCCAAAAAAAAACTCCCAAAAAATGTTCCCAAAAACTATAAACAAACGGGGGCTAAGTGTAAGATTCAATGTGCCGGAGCAAACAAACCAAGGTGAACCTCATCTATATATAGAAAGACAGGACATGTAACTCGATACTCGAGTAAGGAAAAGATATCATTATACAAATTGCCAAGCACTAAATAGAGCTAGGTTGTATAAAACAAATGTTTCCAAGGTCACAATGCCTCTATTGCAAGTTGCTAATGAACCATATCATGCACATCTGACACATTATACCAGAATGCAAGATAACATTAGCTCCTAAATTTTAGGACATGTGCTAATGAAGCTTTACCCTTGAAACATCTCTGTTACGTTTCCTTTCTTTCCAAATTGACAAAAGAACACATTCTGGAATTGTTCTCCAGATTTATCCTAGAAGCTTCTCCATAGCTGAGCTTCAACATGGTATCAGAGCCTGGTTATGGCGATTTCTAACTCGGCATTTGGTAACCAATCTTCTTCTCTGCTACTCATTGTTTTACTGTTCAATTTCCGCATTTACTCTACATTTGTATAGGTCAATTTCTTGATCAGATCATTGAGATCTAGTATACTTTCTGTAATACTGCTTATACTCAATAAGTACTCGAACAATTAGCCTAATTTCGAGTCATTTTGTGTAAAATCTGATAAATTTGACCTAGAATTTGAAGTATTCTCTGTAATCTCTGTAATCGTCTGTGAATTTGCCTGAAAATATGACAAATACTGCAAATATTGGATCTGCTTGGAGTGCACAAGCCTCTGGTTCAGCTGTGGATCCCTACGATAAGATTCATCACAATCATCCTTTATATGTTCATCCTTCAGACACAAAAGGGTTGGTATTAGTGTCTATACAGCTTCAGGGTTCTGAAAACTACTCCTTATGGAGCAAGTCTATGAAAATAGTGTTAACTGGAAGGAATAAAGTAGGCTTTGTGTTAGGAACTTGCAAGAAGGAGAAGTTTGAACCGCATGAAATGTGGGATAGATGTAATGCAATTGTCTTAGCATGGATCATGAACATTGTGTCTAAGGATCTACTAAGTACAGTGATTTATGCATCAGATGCATATAGTGTTTGGGAAGATCTTAGGGAAAGGTTTGACAAGGTGAATGCATCTAGGGCCTTTTATCTGCACAAAGAAATAGCAACATTGACACAATGAGTGTCATCTGTGTCCACTTACACTACTAGAAATTATCAGTTTTGCGTCACAGTTTGGAGACGGAATTCCCTCTCTAAAAGGTGTTTGGAGACGGAATTCCGTCTCTGCGCGTCCTTCACCAAAAAACGCGTCGTTGGCCAACTTGGAGATGGAATTCCGTCTCCAAATGAAAAAGTCACTGGCGCACTGACACATCTCCGTCTCCAAATGAAAAAGTCACTGGCGCACTGACACATCTCCGTCTCCAAATGAAAATTCACTGCGCACTGACACATGCTTGGAGACGGAATTTCCTCTCCAAGCATTAAATTAATTAATTTAATGCTTGGAGAGGGAATTCTCTCTCCAAACTGTGATGGACTCATGGCTCATTACCCATTGAAATGCTACTAGCGCAAACCAGCATCCGGTCAAACCAAATCCTTTACTGCTCAAGAGCTGCTTGAAATAAAAAATAATTATTATTTGAAGCAAATATAGTCAAATATAGTTTTCAGAGCAAGGTAAAAAACTGAATTTGCCAACTAAATCCTGAGGACACTTCACTACTTCAGAATTAAGTGGAATGACTTACCATGACCAAAAGAGAGGCCAAACCAAATACGGTGCCCATTGATACGCTAATAAATTTCAAGTCTCGTCCAGCCTAAAGAGTAACAAGACCATCATTAGTGTTGAGGTAATGGATTCACAAAACTTTAATTAAAATAATAAAGAATATCTTATCATACAATAAGAATAATTCGAATTAAAGGGAGGGGAAAATGGGGGCCGAATTAAAGGGTGGGGAAAATGGGGAGGAGAAAATAATTCGAATTATAGCTAAAAATAATGGGGAAGATGAAGAAAACTTACTTGAATAAGTTGTTCTGATGGATTGGGTATCCCGAGGTGAATTTTCGCCGGGGAGGGAGGGTTTTGAAATTTAGGGGGAGTGACGATCTGAAAGAAATGTGGGAGCGGCTGTGTATATGTTTAGAATTGGAGACAGAATTCCGTCTCCAACCAAAAAGCAGAAAAGGTGTCAGTGATTGGAGACGGAAATTCCGTCTCCAATCACTGACACCTTTTCTGCTTTTTGGTTGGAGACGCAACTCTAAAAAATTTAATTAATTTTTTACTCAAACACTGATTGGAGACGGAATTCCCTCTCTAACTGATTGGAGAGGGAATTCTGTCTCCAATCTTTCTGTAGCTTTTTGCTCGATTTCTAGTAGTGTTATTTCTCAAACTTAGAGAGTTGTGGGATGAACTTGAAGCTCTCATACCTCCTCCATCATGTAGTTGTCCTGAATCTAAGGAGTATGCACATCATTTCCAGATGCAGAAGCTGTGGCAGTTTATTATGTGGTTGAATCCTATGCCTAAACCAAAATTCAAGTACTGATGACAACACCTCTTCCTAATTTGAACCAAGCCTAAGCCATGATCATCACTGTTGAGAGTCAAAGGATGCATGTGTCAAACTCATCTTTTGAGACTGGACCTAGTGATCCCACTGCTCTGTTGAGTAATAAGATGAATACTGGAAAATACAATAACTCATACTACAACAGGCCTAAGGGCAACTATAACAAGAACAAGTCTGGTAGATTTCGTAAAACACCTTTTCAGTGTGACTATTGCTCAGGAAAAGGACACACTAGAGAGAACTGTTATAAAATGATTGGATACCCTGATGATTACAAGCCAAAGAAGAACAATTGGGGAAATCAAGGTCAACATAACCATGCTAGTGCTGCTAATTACAGTGATAAGCCTCAAGGATATGCACCAGTCTATGGATGAAACTGTACAATACTACTCCCAAAGAGGAATGCCCTACAACAACTGTAACAGTAATGCTACCTCTCAGTATAATGGCAATCAATCCTACAACTTTGTGACAGGAACTTCAAATGCACCACCACCAGCCTTCACTCAGGATCAGTACAGTCAGATTATCCAAATGCTTAACAGAGGGAAGTATGTGGATCATGAAGCTAATGCAGCTACTTCTGGGCCAACAGGTATTGTCAGTGCATTTATGTCTAATCTAGTTAAAAGTAACTGGATAATAGACACATGAGCCTCAAATCATATGGTAAATAATCTAAGTCTGTTAAGCAAGCATCAAGCAGTCATGAACAGTGATAGAAGCAAGGTAAATTTGCCACTCACATTGGAAAATATGTTATCTTTGAAGATCAATATATTAACAATGTCTTATATATCCCAGACTTTGAGTACAATCTACTCTCAGTATCACAGATCACTAAGGAACTAAGGTGTATGGTTGTCTTCTATCCTGACTTCTGTGTTTTTCAGGACCTCTCAAATGGGAAGGTATTGGGGATTGGTAAGGAAGACCGTGGCCTATATTTGCTCAAGGGTGAAGTGAAGAACAAGGTTTCAGCTCAAAAGACTACTCTGGCTGCTAAGAATGAAGAACCTAGTGATTCAGTAGATAGCTCTGTGTATAGTATTACAATAAAACCCGTGAGCAAGAAAGTATGTCTAGTACTTGTGAAATTTCTGCTTTGTGGCATAGAAGGCTAGGACATGCCCCTCTTAAAGTTGTGCAATTTGCCTTGAACAATGGTCAGCTGAAAGATCATCATTGACCTGTATGTCCTGTTGCTAAACAACCAAGGTTGCCTCTTCCTTTAAGTGCAAACAGGTCTCTTTCTGCTTTTGATATTATGCATGCTGATATATGGGGGCCTTACAGGTTCCCACTCATGATGGGAAAAGGTTCTTTATGACACTATGGGATGATTTCTCAAGGTACACTTGGATATTCTTGATAAATAACAAATCAGAATTAGTAGTTGTCTTAAGACATTTCCTGACTTTAGTAAAGAATCAATTTGGTTATAGTGTGAAGTGTCTCAGATCAGACAATGGGACGGAGTTCTTAAATGCTCAGGTTGACAGTTTGTTCAAAGAGTTTGGAGTGATTCATCACACATCTTGTGTATACACACCACAACAAAGTGGTGTGGTGAAAAGAATGTATAGATACATACTAGATATGGCTAGAGCCTTGAGATTTCAGACCTTTGTTCTTTTGAAGTTTTGGGGTGAATGTGTGAACACATCAGTGTATATTCTTAACAGACTTCCTATTGTTCTGTTAAGAGGGAAGTCTCCATTTGAAAAATTATTCCATAAATCTCCATCATTACACCATCTCAGAGTTTTTGATAGCTTGGTGTATGCCTCAGTGATAAAAAACAGGACAAGTTTTCACCAAGAGCTGTTCCAGCTGTACACTTAGGCTACTCTATCTCTCAGAAAGGCTATATTCTGTATGATCTTCACTCACAGACTATGTTTGTGAACAGGGATGTGGTGTTCAAAGAAGATATCTTTCCTTTCAAGACTTTACAAGATGTTTCCTCACCTATGTTCCCTATACTCAACATTCCTGAGTTAGATGGAACTCCAGTTTCTTTATCAAATGACCCTTCTGATACAACATCCTCATCACCAACTCCTGTGACTGGCTCAGCTGCACCAGTCACTCCAGCCACATTCCCTGCTCAGTCACCAAACATTCAGCTTCCTCCTCCTCCACCACTACCTCTTCCCATTCCTACACCAGCACCTGACACTAGGAGGACCACTAGAGTATCCAAGCAGCCAGCCTGGATGCAAAACTATATTGTGCAGACCAAAAACTCAATAGGTTCTACCTGTCAGTATCCTATTTCAAATCATATCAGCTATGACAAGCTATCATCAGCTTATAGAGCTTCTTTAGCTGCTTACTCAGCTATTACTGAGCCTACTACCTTTGCTGAAGCAAGCAAGGACCCTAAGTGGGTTGAAGCTATGAAATCTGAAATCCAAGCTCTGGAGGACAACCAGACCTAGACTGTAGTCACCCTGGCAGCTGGCAAAGTCCCGATTGGGTGTAAGTGGGTGTTCAAGGTGAAGTATAAGTCGACTGGTGAGGTAGAGAGGTACAAAGCCAAGTTTGTGGCCAAAGGCTACAGTCAATTTGAAGGGCTAGACTACACTGAGATAGTTTCTCTAGTGGCCAAAATGGTCACTGTGAGATCTGTTGTTTCCTTAGCTACTGCTTGTGGTTGGTACATTTTTCAAATGGATGTACATAATGCTTTCCTTCAAGGGGATTTACTAGAGGAGGTGTATATGTAGATCCCAGAAAGGGGAGTATGGGAAAATATGCAAGTTAGAAAAGTCTCTCTATGGACTTAAACAGGCTACCAGATAGTGGAACCTGAAATTAACTGAAGCTTTGCTGACTATGGGCTTTATTCAATCCCATTATGACTATTCAATGTTTTCTCAAAGGATTCATGGGGAGCTAATTGTAATACTTGTATATGTGGATGATCTTTTGGTCACAAGGAGCAATCTAAACCTCATAGAAAATGTCAGGTTAAAGCTGCAAACTAAGTTCAAGATGAAGGACTTAGGGGAATTAAAGTACTTCTTAGGTATTGAGTTTTCCAGGTCAAGAAGTGGCATTCTCATGTGTCAGAGGAAATACGCATCTTGGCTTGGTGTCAGAGATGGGGCTCTTAGGAAGCAAACCAGCTTCCACTCCATTAGAGTTCAATTCACAAGTTTACCTCTACTGAATTTGACAAATATGTGAAGACATAATAATCTAAACAAGACTACAGACTGAAGGATAGGGGAGTTTATCAGAGACTAATTGGTAGGCTGCTATATTTAACCATGACCAGACCCGGTCTCTCCTTTGTAGTACAACTGCTTAGCCAGTACATGCATGATCCTAAGCAATCTCACTTAGAGGCAGCATTGAGAGTGGTGAAATATATCAAGAATGCTCCTGGAATTGGACTGTTTATGCCTGCAGGTGGTAGTCAAGAGTTAACTGCCTACTGTGATTCAGATTGGGGTGCGTGTCTTGAGACTAGAAGGTCAGTCACTGGATATCTGGTAAAGTTTGGTAATGCTCTCATTTCCTGAAAGTCAAAGAAGCAAAGTACAGTATCCAGAAGCTCAGCAGAAGCTGAGTTCAGAAGCATGGGCTCTACTGTAGCAGAGATAATCTGGTTGAAGGGATTGTTTCAAGAATTAGGAGTTAGAGTGAAGACACCAATTACACTGTTCTGTGACAGCAAGGCTGCCATTCAGATAGCAATACATCATATATTTCATGAATGCACCAAGCATATAGACATAAATGGTCTGTTTATAAGCGAAAAGATCACTAATGGAATGGTTCAGACTCAACACATTGGCACAAAGGATCAACCGGCCGATATACTGACCAAAGGATTATGCAAGCCTCAACATGACTACTTAATGAGCAAGCTGGAATTGAAAGATGTATTTCATCCTCAGCTTGAGGGGGAGTGTTGAACTATAAGGGTCAAAGTGTAATTAAGTTAAGTTAGAAGAGTTAGTTAGAAGATATTTTGTAGTTAGTTAGTTAAGTGTATATATAGTAGTTAGGTTATTGTTGTAGAGTATTTTAGCTCATTCTTCTTAGCTTAATGAGAAAACTAACTGATTCCTCTTTCCTTATTTTCTCTTAACTTCCATTCTTACCTTAGAAGTTTCTCCATAGCTGAGCTTCAACAAATAGGTGTAAGATCGAGGTGCTAAAATAGAGCTAGGTTGTACAAAAACAAATGTTCCCAGGTTACAATGCCTCATTGATCTACAAATGTTCGGGATAAGAGATCCAATTTGACTGAATTGGGTTAGACACAAATAGACTTAGTTCATTTTTGTATAATATATAATCTGGCCCACTTAATGTGACCCCGCCCATTTTGTAACTATATATACTTCTAGACATTGTACAGTTATGATTTTTGCCACTTTACACATTTAATAAAAATATCTTCTCCTCTTTCTCTGGATCCTTCTAGGTTCCGCCATGAATTCATTATATTATCTTTGATTCTTCATATTATCATGGTATCAGAGCGGAAATTCCAATAAATACTGCTCCGCTACGTCTTCCGGTATTACCCGCGACGGTTTTTACGGTGGATATCTCACCGATGCTTTATTTTCCGGCGAGTTTATTTGATTTTTGGACATTTTTGGGGGTTTTCATTCACGCAAGTCATTCTATACCAATTTTCGGCGAATTTCACGTGTTTGAAGGTAGAGTTCCTTCGGTATATAGTGTTCGTCCTCCACTGCTTCTCCTTTTGAGAATTTTTGTGTAACTATGCACGGTAACATCTATATTCATTCGATTCATACATTCAAATATGTGAATATTCTTGTGATTAGAGATAGCTTACTGTAACGCATATACCTAATTGATCTGCAAAGAGATTCATTCCCCCGATTCCTGAATTTAAGGTTTCTCGATTCCACAAATTAGGGTTTCGAATTGTCTGAAATTCGGGTTTCCACAATGTAATCATGGCGAATCCTCAAAATCAAAGTCACATACAACAATCCTTATCCAGCTCACACGATTTTCCCCCTTTTAGCATAGATCCCACACATACATTTTATATTCATCCATCTGATAGCCTAGGAACTCACTTTGTGTCAGTACCTTTTGATGGAACTGGGTTTGTGGTCTGGAGAAAGAGTATTTAGTTTCCCTTTCCTCCAAAAATAAATTAGGGCTGATTACAGGAAGGGATCCTAAACAAGACCTCAATTCTCCATATTATCCCTACTGGGAGAGATGCAACAATATGGTGTATTGCATCCAGTGTTATGAGATTTGACATTGCCAAAGAGATATGGGATGACATAAATGATAGGTTTGGACAGTCAAATGGGTCCAAATATGTTTAAATCCTCAAGGAAATTAGTGCTCTCAGTTCTCACTAATTTCAACACTTTAATAGGGATAAATTGGCCATTTTCAACGTTTAGTAAAGTAAAAATAGAAACTTTAAGAAGGCAGATAAAAGGTTGGAAACTTTAAGAAGGCAGATAAAAGGAAGAAAACATGATGCCGGGCAAATTGGAGCCAAAGCGCCAACCATCAAGAGCCAAGCTCAAGAGCACAAGGAGTATACATCATGGGCTCCCGAGGAGGACCCGAGAGTGATTTGGAGTCATGAACTTGATCACCATCGGGGGAGGACCAACTACGGACCAAGGAGGAACACCTAGAGTCCATTTTGAGCCATTTCAAGACCTCCCAGGATGAGGCGGACCGCCTACACAAAGAGGCGGACCGCCTAGACAAAGTCAAGCTTCAGGATCCAAGGAGGCGGACCGCCTGAAGTCACTAGGCGGACCGCCTAGTTGGCTGCCACTCTCTGGAAGTTGGAAACAGGCGGAGCGCCTAGAGGGGGAGGCGGACCGCCTACCCCTGTGTGTGCAGTACGGGATTTTCCTACATTTTGATGTGTATTTCCTACTTTAGCCCTAAGTGGCCTTTATTGTTTTAACCCACTTTGGGGGTATTTTAGACATTACATAGGGCATAGGAGAAGACTATAAATAGCTTCCTTAGTCTTTCATTTCATTTACACAATCTTGAATATTGATGAAACTTGAGCTATGCTCTCATTTGAACCCTTGTTGGGAACTTGAATTCAATTGGTGGAATCCAATTTGAACTTCATCCATCTTTGATCATTCTATTTGCAAGAGTCGGGTATCTCTTGAGGATAGTTGCATAGCATAGGTGTTCCTTGACTTCACCCGGGGTGTATCGAGACAAGTTCCTCGGTGCTACTTAGGTAAACGTTCAAGCCTCGTCTTGCTCTTTATCTCGATATCTTCATCGATATCGCCTATCTTGTTTTAAGCTTCCGCATTTTCATATCGTCTTTAGCTTCCGCCTATTTTGCCCTGCATCAGTTGGTATCAGAGCAAGGCTCGGGTTATGTTCTTACAAACCCCCGTTCCTTGTTCTATATGTTAGTATCATTGTTGTGTTGTTCTTGTTGTTCTTGAAAAAGAAGAAAACAAAAAAAATTGAAAAACTTGAAAATCACAAAAAAATTGCTAGAAATCGTTGGTTGTAACGATTTTGTTGTTGTTTGTTATCGGGGATTGATTGATATCATTTTCCCGTTGATTTGGTACCCTCGAAACACGATTTGAAGTTGTGAATCGAAAATCTTCAAAATCAAATCTCAAAGTTGAAAATTCACAAAATTTGCTAGAACTTGTTTGTTGTTATGGATTCTTGGATGTTTGGTATCGGGGATTGTTCTTTGATGTTAACCCGTCATTTTGATACCCCCATAACATCATTTGGAGTTGCGGAATGAAAATCGAAATTTTTGAATCTTGAAAATTTTGAAGTTTCTTGAAGAACTTGCTCCAAATTCGTGAAACAAACTTGTTTTTGGTTGTTTGTTGGATTAATCCATTGGGGTTCATTGGTTATAGGATACAACAACTTTGGGTATCATCACATATCAAAAACCCCTTGAAAACCGTTGAGAAATTGGGTGCCAAAAGCCAAGATCGCGTTTTTGCACGTTGCAGGAAATGCAAGTAGGCGGACCGCCTCCCTCTGGGCTGCCCTCTGGAACTTGTGGAGGCGGAGCGCCTCAGGTTTGAGGCGGAGCGCCTCTTTCTGGGAGCTGTCCGGGTAGTTGTTTTTCGTAGGGTTTCACTTTTTGTTGGCTTGTATCCCTTCCGGCTAGTACTTTTCAAGTAACACTCCTACTTTATTAGTACTAGTTCATTGAGTGTATAGGGTTCTCGTGCTTAGAGGAGAGTAGACCTCAAAGAAGGCTCGTAGTTAATTTTGCTTCAAGTGCGCACCTAAATAGCCTAGCGTTCATCGAGTCCCATTAACTCCACTCTTCCCGAAGAGTATTTGGTTCTTGTGAACTTGGTTGGTTATCGAGGAGGTTGTTCAACTACGAGGAAGCCTTTGAATCAAGTTTGAGTGACAAATCCCCCACCACTAAACGAGTGTACCGAGTTACATTCAAAGTGAGGGAGCGGGTGAGGCTTTTACTCTAACCTCTTTATCTTATCCTTGATTTTTGTAGGTACATGGCCGGAGACGTATACGATACCGTTGAGGTACCGGTAAGCACTTTGGTCAACCTCTTGGCCGAGGTGAGATCCATAAGCTCGAGGTTTGATCGCCTCATAGAGGAATGGACCCCGAGTGTCCAAGATGGTACCGAAGGGGGTACTAGTGATGAAGTGTTGGGCAATCCCCAACCGTTGGGCACTCCCCAACAAGTGGGCATTCCCCACAACTTGGGCATTCCCCAAGTAGATGTAACTACTCACTCTAGGAGTAATTCTACTACTCCTATGAGCCAACCAATGGCAAATGAGGGAGTTGGGGAAGGTGAGCGAGGTGATGACATTCTTGGACCTCATCCCCATGCACTTACACATACGAGCGGATTAAAAGAAGGAAGAGGAGAGGAAAAACAAATTGAGAGCGAGGGCACCCTTTGTTCTAACCACGTTTTATTCCCTTCTTCTTCTACTTGCTTGGGCTTGTGTGTAGGTACTCTTGGAGGCAAGCTAGTGGTGCCTCAACCGATTGCCTTGGAAGGAAGATAAGAGGATGGAGATCTTCATTGTGAGCTTCATGAAGGAGGAATTGAACGCGACACTTCAAGCGATGTGAGTACTCACGGGAGCGACTCAAATCTAAGTGTTACCTTTTCCTTTCATGAACATGTTAGCCCCTTGTCTTGCGTAGACTCCAATCTAGTTGTTGCTTGTAATGTCCCTATTGAACTTGCAACTAGTGAAGAGTCTAATGGTCGACTAGTGTGTGCTTGTGAACCGCTAGTAGAGAGGAATGAAAAGCCACATCATGATGTGAGCCCGGTATTCAAAGGATCTCTCTTTAGTGACAATGAAGTAGTTGACCTTGCTTGTGACCCTTGTTATGACACCCCACCCGTATTTGATAAAGGGGAAGATGAGTTATGTGACTCCACCCTTGTTGACATACTTGATTTTGGTGGATTTGTGTGTCGTAGTAAGGATGATAGTGACCTTGAGGAGTCCAAATTGCATGAATTGGACAAGGTTGTCTATGATGACTCCTCAAGTGTGGATGATGAACCTAGCTTTGATACTATGCTTTTGCTTGACCATGAAATTGAGGTGCATGCTTTTACTAATCCTTTGTTTGATAGCATCCTTATTTGTGGTGGTGAGTTGTATCGAGCTACGGTTGAGAGAGAGTTGGAACCTCCGTGGTGTGAGGGGTTTGATCCCATAGACAACTCTTTATTTGAAACTTCGAGCGAGGTAGATGATTCTTCTAGTGACCCTACCCTTGTTGGTTTGGGTTATGATGATGAAGAGACCATTACTAATACCTTCCTTGAAAGTTTACCTTGTGAGAAGGGTTGTCTCGAGGATGAAATTGGAGGTGAGGAGGTATCTCTTAGTGTGAGTATGAGAGCTCTTAAGAAGGGGAGTGGGGTAATTGATGCTAATTGTGAATTGCACTACTTTGCCTATCCCATCCCGCATGTTAACCACACTTTGAGAATTGATCATGCCGAACCCATTGTGCCACATTGTGAAAGCATTACAATAAAGGTTTGGCATGTCGATCAAGAGCTTAGGGGTCATGGGAACTTTGATTGCTTAATGTTGAATGTTCCATGTCCTAATGATCTCTTTGCTTGTTATGGATGCAAGTGCTTGTCACTATGGAGCCAAGAACTTGTTGTCTCCTTTGGAGACATAAGCTTTTTGATTTGTATTGATACTTGGCTCTATCACAAGAGTGAATTTTCCACATCACTTGCACTCACTCTTGTTGGACTTGCCTACTCGTATAGTGGAAAGTCTTGGTGTGCTAATCTTGAACTTAGGGATCATAGGGATTTTGATAGCTTGCTTTTGCATATTTCACGCACTATTGATCTCTTTATTTGTTCTTGTGTTGGGTGCACTTCTTGGATGAACCAAGTAATTGTTAGTTCCCTTGGGAACATGAACTCCTTTATAGCTATTGATACTTGGTTATATCATAAGAGTGTGTTTTCCCACACTTGTGGCACTAACCTACTCTTGTAGTAGGAGTTTTGTTTTTGTTTTGTGCTTGCCTTTGATTGTAGGACTTGATGGTTTGATTTCGAGGACGAAATCCTTTCAAGAAGGGGAGGATGATGCCGGGCAAATTGGAGCCAAGGCGCCAACCATCAAGAGCCAAGCTCAAGAGCACAAGGAGTATACATCATGGGCTCCCGAGGAGGACCCGAGAGTGATTTGGAGTCATGAACTTGATCACCATCGGGGGAGGACCAACTACGGACCAAGGAGGAACACCTAGAGTCCATTTTGAGCCATTTCAAGACCTCCCAGGATGAGGCGGACCGCCTACACAAAGAGGCGGACCGCCTAGACAAAGTCAAGCTTCAGGATCCAAGGAGGCGGACCGCCTGAAGTCACTAGGCGGACCGCCTAGTTGGCTGCCACTCTCTGGAAGTTGGAAACAGGCGGAGCGCCTAGAGGGGGAGGCGGACCGCCTACCCCTGTGTGTGCAGTACGGGATTTTCCTACATTTTGATGTGTATTTCCTACTTTAGCCCTAAGTGGCCTTTATTGTTTTAACCCACTTTGGGGGTATTTTAGACATTACATAGGGCATAGGAGAAGACTATAAATAGCTTCCTTAGTCTTTCATTTCATTTACACAATCTTGAATATTGATGAAACTTGAGCTATGCTCTCATTTGAACCCTTGTTGGGAACTTGAATTCAATTGGTGGAATCCAATTTGAACTTCATCCATCTTTGATCATTCTATTTGCAAGAGTCGGGTATCTCTTGAGGATAGTTGCATAGCATAGGTGATCCTTGACTTCACCCGGGGTGTATCGAGACAAGTTCCTCGGTGCTACTTAGGTAAACGTTCAAGCCTCGTCTTGCTCTTTATCTCGATATCTTCATCGATATCGCCTATCTTGTTTTAAGCTTCCGCATTTTCATATCGTCTTTAGCTTCCGCCTATTTTGCCCTGCATCAAAACATCCATAGATTTTCCTTTCTCAGTGGTTCCTTTGTATGATAATGGAAAAAGTTATTTTCTGGTTTGATATACAAATTTAATTCACTATTAAAACTATTTTAAAAGAATGTTTTTTTTTTTTGTAATTATAATTTTATTAATCACCAATTATAAACGTTTTACACCACAGCAGGCTCATACTCTGCCATGCTGTCTTAATATTAGACACCCTAAGGGACCATTTGTTTTTATTAAGATCAAGATGTCTGAATCTGAAAACACATCTGGATATTAAGATGTTGTTACAGGATCTCAATATTAAATCATTAAGATTGTTTGTTTTTTTCAAACATCTGAATGAGTGTAATTTATATGTATTTAAATATAGTAATATATAACTAAAAGTAGTAATTAAACATTATAATCAATAAATTATTATAGATAATCTCATATAAAAATAAAATCATTTTTTAAAAAATTAAATATGTCTTTATATTTTATAATGTTGAACTAAAATATAATATATATCAAGAAACACAATTATCTCAAAGATTTTATAAATACAACTTTAGTTAATATTTTACTAAAATGTTATTTAATTGAACATTGATTCTAGGAGTAACTTATTTCAATGAAATGCATAAGGATAAGGAAAATATGGATGATGCTGCAGATTAATCAAATCAAGAAAGAACAGAATTAAAAAAGAGGGTGAAAGTCAGTTTCAGTTCACGAAAGAGCAAAAGTTTCAAATAAGAAAGAAAAGAAAGTTAGTTACAAGAAAGCAAATAGTGGAGCCGAAAAAGATGCCGACGCTTTTACTGAAATCTGAACGCCAGAAAGTCCTTGCCATAGATCTATTTCGGACAGATCTATTAAGAGGCAATCAGTCATAAACTTTTACAAAAAAACAAATGCACTTAATGGGTTGACATCTGTACTATTCAGATTCAGACCTTCATTAAGTGCAAACAAATAAGGCCTAAATCATACACAATCAAGCCTAGCTAATACAGTCTGCTACCATCTCACTAATGTTTCATTTCCTTCTTTGCAATATAGGTCCATGACACTCCTCAATAGTAAAAAAAACCATAATGTCTCGGCTATGGAGCGAGTGGATATTCAAATTGATTTAAACAATTTGGTCCATAGTCCTAGAAAAATAAACTACTAATTAACTGAAATCCAGTAACTAAAGGCCAAAGAGATCATATACTTTGGGGTTATACATTTTAGCATTTTGAAATATGAGTTGATTTTGGACGATTCGATTCCCGAAGAGCTTTATTTGAGCAAGTTTCTTAAAATTTATGGTTTAAAACAAGATCAAAATTTTTTTTTAGCAATAAATCATTTCATTGGGGTAAAATAAGATGTTTGCTTATATCTTAATTCTATCTTAGCTAGGACATAGAATTTGGTTGAAACTTGATAAATGAGTTTTTAAAGTTGAGTTGAAAAATAGTGTTTTGGAACTTCAAGTTGTGATTGCACATGCATTTTTACTTGAAAAAGAAAGTTTTGTGATTGAAAAAAGTTTTTCTACAAATTGGTTGAGACCAGCTTTAGAGATTGAAAATTTAATTTCCAAGTTTTGGACAAATTTTATGAATAAACAAATATTTGAAAAAAAGGCTCTCAAATTCTATGTCCAAGCGGGAGCTTAGAAATGGATTTCCTACACCACTATAATACAAATGGATGACAAGGTTCTATAATACACCTGAGATATATGCTTACTTATGTTGTAACAAACATTCTGCGATCGGATCTATTCATTAAAAAGAATCGATTTGGAATATATACCTGAGCGGAAAAAGCATTTTGATTTTGATGACTGCCTCCTAGAGTTTAGCAACAATAAGTTGCAATTTCAACTAATCCAATTCCCTCCTCTAAAAGAACACACCCAAATTTGGGCAGAAAAATATACCTCTGTGGAGCTAGAATGACACTTAAGAAGAAAGGGTCTACACTAGATCTGGATGGTAAGATTGATCAGAGTCTTATGTTTTTTTAATTTGTTATTTTTAGTGTGTTATTAAATAATTGTAAGATAAGCTGAGAGAACAAACCAAGGTCATCAGCATATAGAAAGACAAGACATGTAACTCAATATTCGATTAAGCAAAAGATATCACTAATATAAATTTCCAAGCACTAAAATAGAACTAGGTAGTACCAAAACAAATGTAGCGATTGTTACAATGCTTCATTGAACTGCTAGTTACAAAAGAACCATATCTTATACTTAGCATTACACCGAAATTCCAGATAATATTAGCTCCTAAATTTTAGGACAAGGGATAATGAAGCTTTCCCCTTGAAACATCTTTGTTATGTTTCCCTTCTTTCCAACTTGACAAAACAACACATTCTGGAATTGTTCTCCAGATTTTCCTTCTTTTTTTTTCTTTCTTTTCTGGATAAGAACTTATTTGATGCCTGTACTAAGATTGTACTGCAGCAAATACTTGTATTACAAAACATATATTAAAAGCCTCTAACAAGTCCAGCAGATCTTTCATACTTCAAACAACATTTCCTTTCATCCAATATGGTCTTGGCAATGCTTAATGCGATTGACGCCCAGATCTTCTTATGAATTCTGCCAGAATATGTGAGTTCCAGCTGCACAAAGGCTCTTAAAACTTCAGAGGCATCACAAAGTATACTCCAAATAGAGATAAAAACATAGTCTAGATCTTCCAAGTATAATTGCAATGAGAAACCATGTTCAACTGACTTACAGGATCTTTTACAAACAAGACCCCGACTGCATAACATATACTTTTTTTGGGCAGATTTTCCTAAGACATGCCCCATGAGCAAGATTCGTCCAGCTCAGGAAGCTATTTTCATGACTGCTTTTGTTCTCCAGATTTTCATCTAACTCGTTTGTTCCCTTTGTATAACATCTAGCTGTTTAGTATACGAAGCTGTACAGTAATTGAGCTGCCAAAAAAAGATAGTACCTGTTATTTTCCTCTTCCTTTTCACAAGAGAACGTCGTACTTGTTTCTATAACGGTATAACCTGGGTAAATTGCATATGCATAGAACAAAAGAGGTTCATAGAACAAACAAGGTTCGTAAGTACATTAGGGATATGTGTTAAGCTAAAAAAGTGCAAGCAAAGTAGCCGCGGTCGACAAGTAATGAAGTGATAAGATCAAGTATCATTATTCTCAACGAGATTAACTGCAAACTTAATCAAACAATTTCTAATCATCCAAACAAGAAAAATGTCTTAATAGTTATTGAGAATTATTCTAACTAATATTAACTAATAAATTAATGAAAACAACTAACACGAATCAAATACATTTTGGACTTCAATAGAAATTAATAGTCCAAGGTTAAGAGATATCTACCAATTCTATTGAATTTTGTAAGTTAATTTGACTAAATTAATTTAATTGGGTTATTAATTACATGGTTAATATTACTGAAAGACTCTTTCATACCCTACTCGACTATTCAAGTTAACCTAACACATATTTATAGAGTTAGAATAATCATAAGTGCATTTGTATTTCATGTATAATGACTAAGCATGTTGGATTAAGTATTTATCCTAACAGCGAAACTCTTCCCCAATGGCCACATTCAAGCACATGGTCTATTCCGTTCTACCACAATCAATATAACAATTAAGGGCAATACTGAATAAATAACCCAATATAATAAATTAATAAAATTATACTAACATCTAAATATCAACATTCATGGAGATCCCACAACATTAGAATTACCAATTTGAAGAAAAGAAAAACTTAGAGTTGCCCAGGCGTGTTCTCTGTTCCAATGTGTTCCCAACCTGCAAAAGGGATCCCCCAGCTAAGCAACTAATTTTGAAGCTTATATAATGTGTGCAAGTCTTGGTCGGACAAACCTATCCTTCTCCGAATTACATTAGGATTCAAGAAGATGACTTTTTCCCTTAGTCTGCTGCTCGTTTTCTCCAGATCAATAGTGACCAACTCTTTGATTATTTCGTTCCATTCTTCTCTATGCATAATTGGCTGCCAAACTCTTGCTTCATTTGCTCAACTTTTGCCTTGTTTTACCTTCTTATGCACATTCTAAGCTTAGCTATATTCATGCTGCTCTAGACCCCACTGGCCATACGTTTTTCTTTTTTGTGCTCCTTTCATCCACTTTGTTCAAAATGTCCTGAACAATTCAAAACATAGTCAATTGCTGTTATAAGTGCAATAGTTTTCTACATAAGCGCAAGCAGTCTTTGAACAACCATTTTAGTGTCCAGCGCAACCCTAGTCTTTAGTTACTCTTTTGTGGGTCAAACTTTAGTATCATGCTGCGCAAAGAAGGATCTTTCGATGAATGGTCAATCAACAATGAGAATGTGGTTGCATCGGCTGAGAAACCCCTTCCGACCATTTCCTTTAAAAGTTCTAATGCTTCACTAGTTTTCTGACACTTGAGAAATCCATGTACAATGATATTGTATGTGCATTCATCCGGCAAACAACCGCTCTCCTCCATTTTTTTAAGCAAAACTTTAGCGTCACATAGAAGCCCTTTTGAGCAAAGTCCATTTATCATGATGTTGTATGTCCTCACATCTGGACTTAATCCTACCAAATGAAGCTTATCGAAAATACCACGAGCTATATCGAGCTTTCCATTTTTGCACAACCCATTGATGACAACACTGTGGACTACAATATCAACATATTCTCTCTTTCTTTCCAACTCAGAGAAGTACAACATAGCTTCTTCAACTTGTCCGTTCTTGAAATAACAGTCAAGCCAGATGCAATGAGTGAAACTATCAGGATTGTGTCCGGCAGTTTGCATTTCAGCAAAGAGCTTTTGGGCAGATTCAGTTTTACCAACATCAAGCAGGCCTTTCAAGATAGTACTATATGTGATAACGTCAAGTTTGATCCTCTTTTGAGATATTTCACGGAATATTTGTGTTGCCTCATCTAATTTCTTACACTTACAATACCCATGGATCAGTATGGTATAGCTAACAGTAGAAGGTTCAATTCCCTTATCTATCATATCATCCATAATTTTCTTAGCTAAATGCATCTGACCATGCAGACAATATCCATCCATTAACGAAGTATAGGTGCGCACATCTGGTCGTTCACCTCTTTGAATCATGACTCGCATTACTTCCTCAGCATCTTCAACCTTTCCTTCTTTGCAAAACGAATCAATGAGTATATTGAAAGTCCGAACAGATGGAGAAATATTTAAATGCATCATCTCCTTAAATAGAAGCGCAGCCCTTTCCCATTGACCAGACTTACAAAAGCCATCAAGCATGGAATTATAGGAGATGATATTTGGAGTAATCCCTTTTAGTTTCATTTGGTTGAAAAGGTTGAGAGCTGCATCAAACATTCTATCTTTGCAGAGGGCATCTACGAGAGTATTATAGACCACTATGTCAGGTTTAATACCTCCTCTTTCCATTACTCCAAGCAAACTAAGAGCTTTCTGGGTGTGCCCCAATTTGCATAGCCCATTTATGACTGTCGCATATGTAATTTCATTTGGCTCACAAATATTATCTCTCGACAACTTTAGAAACAACCCAACAGCATCTTGGGCCTTATTATTACCAGCAAAGAGTCCCCTTATTAAAGTGTTGAAAGTGACAACGTCAAACCGAATACCACTCTTAAAGAAAATGCCTAATACAGCTACTCCATAATCAGAGCGATTCAACAAGCAATAACAATTAATGACAATATTCAACATATAATCATCGAAGGGGACACCCAAGTTGCGCACCTCTCTGAAAAGGGGAAGTACAGTAGAGTAATGTTTCAATTTGACTAAAGTCCTAAATAATTTACAGAAGTCAACAGTGGAAGGAAGGGGTTTGGATCGAACCATTTGACGGAACACAATAAAAGCATCATCCACATTGGTGACAATATTGTTGGGTTTGCTATGAAAGTCTCTAAAAAAGGGAGCATTAAAAGAGGTAGAAGAATTACCCAGATAGTTTGCCCATAGAGAAGTGACATTAATGGTTGCTCTCCTCTTCATCTTTCCTAATTTGGTACTTCACTATCTCAAAAGTAAGAGTACTACAAATCGATTTAATATAGGTCCATATTTGTAGTACCAAAGAATACCCATAAGCCAAATATAAGCTCAACTAGCACCAAGTTTTGACTCATGGAAAAAGTAGAAAACCATTTTAATGATTTACTACTTCCGCGCCTATTCGTAGCACTTACTATAAATACTTGGACCGTATATACATCCCTTTATATATATTAAAATAAAATTTACCATTTTTTTCATTAAACTCTAATATTGATTGTTCTTGAAAAGCACAAACAACTAAATTATGAGTTTTTTAAAATATCAAGAAGGATAGATTAGTAAAAGTGATCTACTTATTTATTACTTATTTCTTATTATGAGACGTGCAAATGACAAACCTTACCACTTAAAACGATCGAAAAGGGTAACAGATTATCCATTATTAAATATTTTTTGAGAATTGAGCAATACTAAAAAGGATTTAATACTTTTTTTAATGATTAAGATTATAGTTGGAAAAGTTAGTAAATTTAATGTTAATTTTAATTCTCTTATGTTTTTTATTTTTGTATCAATTGTGAATTTTCACCATATCAAATAAAAATTTGATATATTTTATATCAATTATATCGTATTAAATGTGTATCTTCATCTTTAACTCTCTCTTCATTTTTCACTTATGTATCAAACGTGTACCATGTTCTTTTTTTTTTTTAGATTAAAATTATTTACATCGGCGGCCGGTGCCCGGCGGCAACAACAGGGGCAGCAGCATGGTGGAGAGGGGGAGGCAGCATGGGGTGTGAGATGGGAAATGGAGGCTAAGATTTTTTATATATTTGTATAAAAATAATATTGATATTGGTTTGTAAGAGTTATTTTATTACTACTATTTTGTGTAAAACATGGTTCTAGCTCTGCATGCATGGGTAAAGAACCCTTCACTAAATGAGTTTATCCACAGTTCGCTTAACAAAAAATTGTTTAATTTAACCTTCAGAGACTGCAAATAACGGTAGACAGTAGGGTCGAAGAAGTAGTTCAAGATAGAAAAATACAATCCCTAGAAATGTACGTTTTGATAAGAATACAAAATACTAATGAAAATTTCTTGGAAAACAACTGTTTTGTTTACAAAAATAAATAACAAGTCTTGTTATTTTCTGAAGAATAAGTACTACTCCTATTTTGTTCCTGAAAGAGAAATGCATAATCAAAACATAAAATAAATCTTCTTCCGATACAAAGAACAAAACTCTAACTGTTCTGAATCTATTCTAAACGCGCACGCATATTGTTACGCGGCGCCTTCTTGAGTTTTCTTAGAAGGGCAACGTATGCCGGCCAATGGTCCCCTCCGCACGCTAGACTAGAGCGTCAGTGCCGTGCGGGAAAACCGATGTCAATCACAGTGTGTATAAAATGAGTAATTGAAGATGAAAGTCGTTGCACTAGCTTGTATTAATCAAAAGCCAACCGATTACAAGAAAGCCAACGTGGTGTCGAGGGGGTGAGACACCAGAGCAGAAATATGAAAGCAGCTTACAAATTGTTCAAATCCTTATACCCCCTATATATGTTCTTAAAAAATAAACCCATGTCATAGCAACCCACACTAAGGGGCTAGACAATCATACTAGAAAAATACAGAAAGATAAACCTAACTATATTTACATGATGTGCGGCACTTTGAGGGGCCGCATCCTTATCTGCGTGTTCATGGCTTACGCACAGGGCGCAAGGCTTTGGCGCGCGCAGGCGCGGGGTAATCTGCGTTGAGGCGCGCATGCGTTGGTCGCATGGCATAGGCGCACTCGAGTGCGGGATGGGCAGCATTGTGGCGCGCATGCGCAGGTCGCATGGCGTTGGCGCACTCAAGTGCGGGGCGCGCGGGCGCTGACTGCGGGCAGACTTTGAGGGCGCTGTCTGCTTGCTGCGCGCGGGCACGCTCAACCGGTGGGGCAACATGCCCAGATGCGCATATAGATCTTGGCGCGGCCACAACCGTGGCGCTAGGCATCTTGGGGCTTGCCAGGGCACCACGGGATGCGCCTAAGGAGTCATGGGGCACGGCTGAGAGGCCGCCCATGACATTCTCCCCCACCTGAGTTGGCGACGTCCTCGGCGCCTTCCTTGCAAGATACTCAGCTATCAGGTCCTTGAAGGCTTTGAGGTCTGATCCCCTCTCCCAGGTGTTCTCCTCTGCATCACATCCGCTCCATTTCACCAAAAATTCCTGGTAATCTTTCCAGGCATGAATAACACGGTCATCTAGGATAGCTTCAGCTACTTTCTTCCCTGACCACTTGTTCTTCCTGATGCTCGGCATAGTGAGCTGGCTTCTGGAAGGATCATCCTTGTCTTCTTGGAAAGGCTTCAACAGGCTGACATGGAAAACAGGATGGATTTTCCACCAAGCTGGTAATTCAACTCGATAGGCAACTTTACCAACACATTTCACAATGGACAGAGGTCCAATGTATTTCTGCAAAAGACGCGGGTCATGAGCTCCCGCAAACAGATATCTCTTGGGGATCTTTACCATCACCTTATCCCCAACTTGATACTCCACAAAACGCCGGTTTTGATCTGCATACTTTTTCATCCTCCTCTGTGCTTTTTCAATATAGCTCCGCACTATCTCTAGATTTCTCTTCCACTCTCTTGAGAAACTCGCAGCTCGAGGGGACTTCGACACACTTGGTGCATCAACAGTATGCGGGAGCAGAGGTTGTTGTCCCATGATAATTTCAAAAGCGCTCCTGTTGGTACTTGAGCATTTTTGGGCATTGAAGCACAACTGGGCAGAATCCAGCAGCTTCACCCAATTCTTCTGCGATCCAGTCACAAAATGCCTAAGATATTCTTCAAGCATCCCATTAAACCGCTCCGTCTGGCCATCAGATTGTGGATGAAAGCTGGAGCTGTGGCTTAACTTCGACCCGAGACACTTGAAAAGCTCGGTCCAAAAGTTACTAGTGAATCGCGAGTCGCGATCACTAACAATATCTTTGGGGAGACCCCAATACTTCACCACATGAGCAAAGAAGAGCCTGGCCGTCTCTTCAGCTGCTATGTATTTTGGGGCTGCTATAAAAGTGGCATATTTAGAAAACCGATCAACAACTACTAGAATAGTAGTTAAATCTCCGACCTTGGGCAATCCGGTGATAAAATCCAGAGAGACACTCTCCCATGGCCTTTTTGGGATAGGTAGCGGCTGCAATAGTCCCGCTTGTGTCAAACGGTCGGGCTTGTCCTTCTGGCAAACCAAACAGGTTCGCACATATTGATCTACATCATCCGCCATCTGGGGCCAATAGTATGCGCGTTGAAGCAGCGCCAGGGTCCTATCCATTCCAGGATGGCCAGCCCAGAGGGTATCATGGCACTCTTTCAACAAGGTCTTCCGCAAATCACCTCCCTTAGGCACATAGATCCGCTTGCCTTTTGTCTTGAGAAAACCATCATCCATATAGAACTGACGCGTCTTCCCTTGCTCTATAAGGCTGATCAAATCTTGAGCAGCAGGGTCACGAACAAGAAGATCCTTGATCTGATCCTTAATATTGGTGGTTACCTCGCTTCCCCTAAGGGCGGCGAGCGTACACACCTCAGCTAAGTCGGCTCTCCGACTTAGCGCATCAGCAACTTGGTTTAACTTCCCACTCTTGTATTCTAAGTGGAAATTAAACTCGGCAAGAAGTTCTTGCCATCTCGCCTGTCTTCCATTCAGTTTTGGCTGTGTCATGAAATAACTGACAGCAGTGTTGTCAGTCTTAACAACAAATGGTGCTCCCAGTAAGTAATGGCGCCATAAGCGCAAGCAATGGACCACAGCCAACAACTCTTTTTCATGGGCTGCATAACGCCGCTCCGCATCCTTAAGTTTCCGGCTCTCATAAGCAACCGGGTGCCCCTCTTGCATCAAAACTCCACCAAGCGCAAAGTCTGAGGCATCAGTCTGCACTTCAAACGGCTTGGCCATATCGGGAAGGGCCAAGACCGGGCTGCTTGACATAGCCCTCTTCAAAGTAGTAAAGGCCTTCTCTCGCTTTGGACACCACTCCCATGGCGTGGCCTTTTTCAAAAGTTCAGTCAGGGGCAAAGCAATAAGAGAATAATCTTTCACGAACCGCCGATAGAAATTACATAGGCCCAAGAAAGATCTTAGGGCATGAATATCTGTTGGTGGTTGCCAGTCAGTAATGGCCTGAATTTTCCCGCCATCCATCTTGATTCGTCCCTCTTCGACTATATGCCCAAGGAAATCGATCTGCTTTTAGGCAAAAGCGCATTTCGATGGCTTGGCATATAACTCGTGCTCCCTCAGTCTCGTCAAGACCTTCTTCAAATGCATCATATGATCCTCCATGCTTTTGCTATAAATCACAATGTCATCCAGATAGACAACCACAAATTCATCTATAAACTCCCGAAATACTTGATTCATCAACGTACAGAACGTTGCTGGAGCATTAGTTAGGCCGAACGGCATAACTAGGAAATCAAAAGATCCATATCTTGTGACACAGGTTGTTTTGTGCTCACCTCCTTCAGCGATACGCACCTGCCAATAACCTGATCTCAGGTCTATTTTTGTGAATACCTTAGCACCACCCAGCCTGTCAAATAAGTCCGCCATCAAGGGAATAGGATATTTGTTTTTCACAGTAATTTTATTCAATGCCCTATAGTCCACACAAAGCCTTAAGGAGCCGTCGTGCTTTTTTTTGGAACAGCACAGGCGACCCATAAGGGGACTTAGAGGGTACAATAATTCCAGCATCCAGCATTTTCGTCAATTGTCTCCGAAGCTCGGTGAGTTCGAGTTGTGACATTCGATATGGCGCACGGGCAGGAGGCCTTGCGCCCGGCACCAATTCAATTTGATGATCCACATCTCGCTTAGGCGGCAGTCGCCTAGGCATTTCTGGCGGCATCACATCTTCAAAGTCCACCAACATATCCTTCACAGCAGAAGGAATAGGGCCAGATGCCCGCTCAATCTCGTCCAAGCATAAGGTGGCCAAGAACGTTGGCTCTTGTCTCTTGACACCCTTCTTAAGTTGCATGGCCGAGATGCTCCTCTCGTTCAACTTCCCAGACAAAGTTGAAACCGTGCATGGCTTTGCCCCCATGATAAGTAGGGCATCACCATGCGGCAAGACTGCGGTCTGAGTTTCCCGCAAAAATTCCAAACCAAGAATCAATTTAAAATCATCCATCGTGACTACAGATAACGTAGTCTTCCCTTCATAAGGGTCCAGTTTGATTGGGACTCATTTCGCCACGCCTCCAACAGGTTGAGCTGGAGAGTTAATAGCTTTCACCCGACCACGACCCTTCTCCACGACGAGTCCTAACCGCTCCACCTCCGTAGCAGCCAAATAATTATGAGTAGCACCCGTGTCTATCATCGCACGAACAGGCTTGCCATTAACCCGAACATCGATGTACATAAGTCCCTTACTTTTGCCAACCCGAAGTTTGGCATCGACTTCAGAATTCTTCTTCTGACCAGCATGATCAGCTTCCTTCTTCAGCCGAAGACCTGCATTACTTGATTCACCCAATTCTTGAGAGATTGAGTAGAACGTGTGCGAGAACGCACCAATCGGAGCCTCACCATCATCCTCATCCTCTTCGTCTACTTCTTCTTCATCAAGAGTTTCATGGGCATTCAGTTGCTTCCTCTTCTCAGGGCAATCAGCAACCCTGTGAGGACCCCCACATTCGAAGCATCCACCCTTAGGAACAAAGGCGGCTCCCTTTCCTTTGTTTTGAGTTACCGTGTTGCTACTGCTCGAGGAAGAGGCCTTGGAATAATTATTACTCCGCTCTCCCCCACCTTTGCTAGGACCACTTTTATTGGATTGGCCCCCTTTATAGTTGTTACCACCGGCAGAACGTGGAGTCGTCTGCTGTCTATCATTTCGAGTATCCACTTGATAGTCCGCAATGCATTCAGCAGTCTGAATAGCCCTTGCCAACGTGTCCACCCTTTGCCTCTGTAACTCGGCACGGGCGTAAGGTTTAAGTCCCTCCATGAAAGTAAAGAGCTTATCCTTCTCACCCATGTCGCGAATGCTTAGCAATAGGGCTGTGAATTCACGAACATATTCCCGCATAGACCTCGTCTGCCTTAGTTCCCTGAGCTTTCGTCGAGCACTGTATTCAACATTTTCCGGAAAGAACTGTCCACGGATAGCCGCTTTCAACTCATCCCATGTAGCCAGTTCAGGCTCGCCATTCCCTGCGGCCTCAACTTTCCCACGCCACCATAGTTTGGCGTCGCCCTCAAGGTACATGACCGTAGCTGTGATCTTCTGATCATCATCTAACCCGCCAACTGCCTTGAAATATTGTTCCATGTCGAACAAGAAATTCTCGACCTCCTTAGCACTCCGAGCACCATTGTAATGCTTGGGCTCGGGGAACTTCATCTTTTGCTTGGGAGCAAAATTCATTGCACCCCCACCTCCATTTCCTCCTCCTCCTCTGAGAAGACCCTGCATGACTTGAGCCATCAAGTTATTTACAGTGTTTTGCAACGCCGCGTGCGACGCTGCATTCTCATCCAACTGTTGTTGTATAGTAGCATTCCTTTCCTCGCTCGCATCGAGCTTATTCTTGACCGCAGCAAGCTCAACGCGGTCATTTTCCATGTCTTGGCTCATGTTAACGATGTCAGCTTCGCTACGATGCACCAGACGACTAAGATCGTCCAGTCTCTCCTCGAGACTAGCTTTGAGATCCGGGACCGTCCCTACGGTCTCTTTTAGTGCCTCGACTGTTTCTTCGAGCGCACCAATCCTTTCACCGTTCGTTTTCTGTCCACCAGCCATGTTCCGTATTGTTTGTCAACCTTTTCCTTTGTCCGTTGTCGAGCCTACGCTCTGATACCAACTGTTACGCGGCGCCTTCTTGAGTTTTCTTAGAAGGGCAACGTATGCCGGCCAATGGTCCCCTCCGCACGCTAGACTAGAGCGTCAGTGCCGTGCGGGAAAACCGATGTCAATCACAGTGTGTATAAAATGAGTAATTGAAGATGAAAGTCGTTGCACTAGCTTGTATTAATCAAAAGCCAACCGATTACAAGAAAGCCAACGTGGTGTCGAGGGGGTGAGACACCAGAGCAGAAATATGAAAGCAGCTTACAAATTGTTCAAATCCTTATACCCCCTATATATGTTCTTAAAAAATAAACCCATGTCATAGCAACCCACACTAAGGGGCTAGACAATCATACTAGAAAAATACAGAAAGATAAACCTAACTATATTTACATGATGTGCGGCACTTTGAGGGGCCGCATCCTTATCTGCGTGTTCATGGCTTACGCACAGGGCGCAAGGCTTTGGCGCGCGCAGGCGCGGGGTAATCTGCGTTGAGGCGCGCATGCGTTGGTCGCATGGCATAGGCGCACTCGAGTGCGGGATGGGCAGCATTGTGGCGCGCATGCGCAGGTCGCATGGCGTTGGCGCACTCAAGTGCGGGGCGCGCGGGCGCTGACTGCGGGCAGACTTTGAGGGCGCTGTCTGCTTGCTGCGCGCGGGCACGCTCAACCGGTGGGGCAACATGCGCAGATGCGCATATAGATCTTGGCGCGGCCACAACCGTGGCGCTAGGCATCTTGGGGCTTGCCAGGGCACCACGGGGTGCGCCTAAGGAGTCATGGGGCACGGCTGAGAGGCCGCCCATGACAATATACACACATTTGCATTGAAATATCAAAAAAGCAAAAATTCAAAACGAAAATTTGAATATAAAAAAAGAAAAATATGCAATATAAATGGCAAAGGATCTGCATCTTTTAGGAAACCACTGTTAAAATATCTAACTGACGTCTTTCCAAGTTCTATTGATCCTTCAAATACTCTTCCATGGCCGAAATGTAGCAAGAGGAGGATGCACACCATGAGGGAGAAATAGCTACTCTTGACTGTATAGATACCTTTTGGATCAAATGCCAATTTAAAGTGGTCTGGATTGGGAGATAGAGTGGAAGAATTGTTATTAAGCCGAAGCAACTGTTATGAAATCATTCCCAGACATTTAGAAACTGAACTGACCAGACTTGTGCTTGCTTGATCTTTGAAATGGTGGCTTCCTGGGAATAAACGGATAATAGATTTAGGCGCAAAACTTTTTCTTACATCTCAGGAAGCTTTCTAGGTGCACGACTCGAATCTCCCTCCATCATGCTTTCCATCTTGATGATTCGGCTATCTTGATCCTTCACATAATTTGTGAAGCCTTCAATCTCTTTACTCAGACTTGCAAGTTGCTGTTCAACTGTAGATAACTGTCACCATGGCTTGGATAACTGTGGATGGTTGAGCAAAGAACGGATTTTCCCTTAAGTTGAACTTTGAGGAGAGCAGTTCACGTGGAGTAATCAGGGCATCATTATCATCATCATTGTCATCAGTCTGCGTGCCAGGATTCGTAGACTTAGACGGACTGAGTAAAGCCAACGTCTTGTCCACTATTTCAGCAATGTTCCTTCCTTCCTCCAAATCATTTGACACGGATCTTGCTCCCATTCAAGATCGAGAACCGAAGACAGGATTGGATGCGGACGACACTTGTTGGCCCAACATATTTGCTTTGTTCCTTGTGATAGGTCCAGAATTTCCTGCAGTAGCCTCCAATATGCTTTCCACATCAGAGGAGAACTTGGAATCATCAGCCTTACTAGCAGTTGATTTGAAGGTATAATACACCAGAGATAAGGAGTACAGACATAGAAAAGTGATATACCAACTCAGGAAAGAACATAGTGCAGCACTACACCAAAATGAGCGCAAAAGGCATTTTGGTTTTGATGACTACATCAAAGAATTTAGCAATAATACTTAGCAATTTCAACCAATGCAATTCTCTCCTTTAATAGAGTACACTCCTGAACTGGATAGGGAAACACCACTTCTAGGCTATAGAGTTCTAAATGACTTTAAGAAGAAATGCTCATTAGATGATAAGGCTGATCAGTAGCCTTATGTTTTCCTTGGTCAAGACAGTTTTCTTCTGTTATTAAATATATCTAGAACACCACAACTAATTGTTTTCTTTTTCTTTCTGAAAGCTGAATAAAAAGGTATAACACATAATCAAATAAGTGTAAGATCAAGGTGCTGAGGCCAACAAACCAAGGAGAACCTCATCAAGATATAGAAACACAGACATGTAACTCAACACTCGAGTAAGCAAAAGATATTGTCACCATGAAGTGCCAAGACCCAAGATAGAGCTAGGTAGTAAAAACTAAAAAGCAACTGTTTCCAAGATTACAGTCCCACACTGATCTGCAAGTAACTAACGAACCATATCATATACATCTGACATTGCACCGGAATGTTTGATAACATAAGGTTCCAAATTATAGGGCATGTACTAATGAAGCTTTCCGCTTGAAACATCTCTGTTTCCTTTCTTTCCAAATTGCCAAAAGAATACATTCTGGAATTCTTCTCCAGATTTGCTACTAACTCTTTGCTTCCTTTGCATAACTTTGAGCTGTTTATTACTTCTATAGTTGATGGAATCATAACATTTGCCCGAAAAATGTGCACAAAAAAGGCCATGAAGCTGCACAGTAACTGGGCTGCAAAAAGATTAAAAAAACCTTGCTATCTTCCTCTTCCTTTTCACAAGAGAACTCCATACTTGTTTCTAGTAATCTGAATAAACTGGGCATGCATAGAACCAACTAGGATTGTAAATACATTAAGGTTATGTTAAAGTAAGTAAAGGGCATTTGAAATCTGTTCTACATTAAGGGATTAAACAAAAAGATATACTGAAGTTCATGGCACAGGTAGCACTTAATTCTTATCTCAAATTATGAAATTCATGCACAAGCATTCTTGCAAGATAGACAGGATAACAAAACAGTTTGGGGTTTAAGTGATTTACCTCCATCATAGATTTTCTACAAGAGCACAAGCAGTCTTTGAACAATCCATTTCAGTGTCCAGCGCACCCCTAGCCTTTAGATAGTTCTTTTGTGGATCAAATTGAAGTATCATGTTATGCAGAGAAGGATCTTTCGACGAATGGTCAATCAACAATGAGAATGTGGTTGCATCAGCTGAGAAACCCCTACCGACCATTTCCTTTAAGAGTTCTAATGCTTCTCTAGTTTTCTGACACTTGAGAAATCCATGTACAAAGTTATTGTACGTGAATTCATCTGGCAAACAACCATTTTCCTCCATCTGTTTTAGCAAAATTTTAGCTTGACATAGAAGCCCTTTTGAACAAAGTCCATTTATCATGATGTTGTATGTCCGCACATTTGGATCCAATCCTACGGAATGAAGCTTATCGAAAATACCATGAGCTACATCGAGCTTTCCATTTTTGCACAACCCATCGATGACAGCACTGTAAAGTACAATATCAACACATCCCCTCTTTCTTTCCAACTCAGAAAAGTACGACATAGCTTCTTCAACTTGTCCGTTCTTGAAATAACTGTCAAGCCAGATGCAATGAGTGACACTATCAGGACTGTGTCCGGCAATTTGCATTTCAGCAAAGAACTTCTGCGCAGATTCAGTTTTACCAACATCAAGCAGGCCTTTCAAGATAGTACTATATGTGATAACGCCAAGTTTGATCCTCTTTTGAGATATTTCACCGAATATTTGCATTGCCTCATCTAATTTCTTAGACTTACAATACCCATGGATCAATATGGTATAGCTGACAATAGAAGGTTCAATGCCCTTATCTATCATATCATCCATAATTTTCTTAGCCAAATGCACTTGACCACGCAGGCAATATCCATCCATTAACGAATTATAGGTGCACTCATTTGGTGCTTCACCTCTTTGGATCATGACTCGCATTACTTCCTCGGCATCTTCAACCTTTCCTTCTTTGCAAAATGCATCAATGAGTATATTGAAAGTCTGAACAGATGGAGAAATATTAAAATGCATCATCTCCTTAAATAGAAGCGTAGCCCTTTCCCATTGACCAGACTTACAAAATCCATCAAGCATGGAACTATAGGAGATGATATTTGGAGTAATCCCTTTTAGTTTCATTTGGTTGAAAAGGTTGAAAGCTGCATCAATCATTCTATCTTTGCAGAGGGCATCTACGAGAGTAGCATAGACCACTATGTTAGGTTTAACACTTCCTCTCTCCATTACCCCAAGCAAAGTAAAAGCTTTGTGAGTGTGTCCCAATTTGCATAGCCCATTTATGACTGTCGCATATGTAAATTCATCTGGCTCACAAATATTATCTCTCGCCAACTTTAGAAATAAGCCAACGGCATCTTGGGCCTTATTTCCAGCAAAGAGACCCTTAATGAGAGTGGTGAAGGTGACAACGTCAAACCGAATGCCACTCTTAAAGAAAATGCCTAATACAGCTACTCCATAATCAGAGCGATTCAACAAGCAATAACAATTAATGACAATATTCAACATATAATCATCAAAAGGGACACCCAACTTGCGCACCTCTCCAAAAAGGGAAAGCACAGTAGAGTAATGTTTCAATTTGACTAAAGTCCTAAAGAATTTAGAGAAGTCAACATTGGAAGGAAGGGGCTTGGATTGAACCATTTGACGGAACACAATAACTGCATCATCCACATTGGCGACAATGTTGGGTTTGCTATGAAAGTCTCTAAAAAAGGGAGCATTAAAAGAGGTAGAAGAATTACCTAGATAGTTTGTCCATAGAGAAGTGACATTAATGGCTGTTCTCCTCCTCATCTTTCCTATTTTGGTACTTCACTGTTGAAAGCCAAAAGAGAACTAAATTGGAAGTTTGGAACTACAATTAACTTGTTATTTCTCGTCTAAACATTGTCTTTGCATCGTCACACTAAGGGCAATTCACAAAACTATACAAACTAACATTCTTTCTTACACTAAAATGTCAATATTTTCTCATTTTCAAAATATAGCAACATTTTTTTTCAAAACATAGCAAAATGCACAAAATGGTGCTAAAAACCCTAGATCTTCCTCCTACCAACCCCAGCCACCACCCCCAAGCACTGCTGCTGTATGTGTTGTGTATTTTCAGTGTATGTCACATGTATATTTTTTGTATGCACAGTGTATGTAAAGTGTGTGAATCTACATCAATAAGCCATACACAACACATACAAATGAATAAACACAAATATACACTTATACCTATTGTATGTGAGGTGTATATCTATTGTATGTCCAGTGACATACATTAGATATACATATGAAAAACAGTTTCTTTTGCCTCCACCTCCACCAACAACCACCGTGCACCGCCAGAGAAACCAACAAACAAACATACACATATGTGTTGTATGAAAAGTGTATATACATTGTATGTCGGTGTATATTCACTGTATATACAGTGCATACACCACACATACAGTCTGCAAACACCAAACATACACCACCACCACCGTAACCCCGCCGTGTACCACCAAAAAAAAAAAAAAAAAAAAGGTGACAAGTAGCAGCACCGGTAGATCCTCACCGGAAAAGGCCGGATCTGCTCTTTTATAGCAGATCCGGGCACAATCAAACACAAAAACGCAGCAGCAACACTATATCCTCGCCGGAGCAACAAACTACGACGGGGGAGGGGTGGTGAGGGATGAAGACGGTGGCCCAGTCACGTAATAGAGCTCCGACAAAGCACTCGCCGGAGCTTGCTTTGTCGGAGCTCCGCCGCTGATAACAAAAAACACAGAGTACGGCGCTTAAAAACACGACTGTGCTGTGGGAACGACGACGGGAGAAGGGGAAGAGTGAGAAACCACCGGTGAAGGTTGGGGGAGGGAGAACGGCGCCGGAATCAGTGGGGTTAAGGGAGGGGGAGGAGAGAAAAGAGTGAGAAGAGGGAAAGAGATTTAGGGTTTTTTGTGACATATTTGGTAGCATTTTTAAAAATATTGCTACGTTTGGTAAAGTGACAAAATATTGCTATATTTTTGAAAAAAGTGCCCTAAAATGACATACAGTGTAATTTGCCCTCACACTAATCCCATGTATGATCCTCTCTAATTTCAACACTTTAATGGGGGTAAACTGGTCATTTGCAATTTTTTGGGTTAAAACACGATGTTTTATTAATAATAGAGTTACGGCGGCTACATAAAATATTCATGTGGATTCTAGTAGGATTCAAGACACGAGCATTTGAGTATATATTAAACATAGAAATGGTATTGACCACATTCAAATTTCTTAACGAAGATGAGCTAGAACAATTACTATCCGATAGGGTGATTACAAAATTTGTGCGTGACTTGTCTTCCATCAAAGCTTGATGAACGAAATTAGGAGGAATAGCATAATGGATGATAGAGTTTAGATTGGACTGTGATGGAACTCCTTGGGCCAAAAGGTGAGCTACTCTATTGCTTTAGCGAAAGTTATGTCGGATTATTGGCATCTTCAGCTTGAACATCAACCACCTGTAATTTTCAATATTGGACAGATAAGTAGGGGTAGGTTTCTCTAATAATCTAATGACTTCTGTGGAAACCGTTTCAACTTTCAAGGGGGTGTAATTTTGGTCGATAACCAAAAGTAAGCCCTGCGGAAGACTCGGTAGTTCAACATAAGTATGGTTAGGGGTGGGCATTCGGTTTTTCGGTTTGATTTTTAACTATTCGGTTTCGATTTTTCGGTTTTGAAAACTTCAATCCAATCCAAACCAAAATAAATTTGGTTTGGTTCGGTCTTTCTCTTCTCGGTTCGGGTTTTTTCGGTTTGGTTTTCGATTTTTTCGGTTTTGTGATATAAGACAAACTTTAAAAATGAAATACTTGAAAGAATATAAATACAAGTCAAAATATTAAATATTAAATCTAAATCATAATTCTAGATAAAGAGAGAACATGAATCCTAGGTAAAAAGAGATCTTACCATTCAAGAGGTAAAAACTGATTGAAAACTTTTGATGAAAGCTTCACACGTATTATACCATAATACAAAGAGGTTAAAGTATTGAAGGCATAATGTATTGAAATATTCAAACTCTAAAACCCTTAAACAAGTTTAGGTTAAGAGATAATCATAAAAGTATGAGAGCCTTTCTTTGTGTGTGTATATATATTTCGGTTTTTTCGGTTTTTAGGTTTCTATGATTTAAAATTCGAAACCAAACCAAAATACCAAAGTTTTCATATTCTCAATCCAATCCAAACCAATTATTTAAAGATCCAAACCAAATTAAAAAACTAATTCGGTTCGGTTTGGTTTTTCGGTTTAATCCGAATAGTGCCCACCCTTAAGTATGGTTATGAACAAACACCTTTTGTGATAGTTTGAGATCCATTCACCTTTAAAATTCATGGAGTCATCTCATATGCTAGCTGATTTACCTCGTGCCCTATAAGAGCCATCTATACTAAGTTTAATAATAATAAAATTAGACTCTATACTAAGTTTAATAATAATAAAATTAGACTTGGAGGGAACCAAGACACTTCGATATTCCTAGAGTATGGTCATTTGCAATGTTTAGTAAAGTAAAAGTAGAAATAATCAAGTGCACGTGAAATTAGTTAGGAAACTTTAAAAATGAGAAGAGTAGTGCAAGGATATATAGTTAGATCAAATCTTTTTACATTAAGAATTAATATATTTAATGAAATGTTACAAAATAATCAGAAGAGTGGAGGTATGCACATTATCGTATAAGGTCTCTGGAGTTATCCTTTGTGCTTCCGATAGCGGAACAAAAGGGTATAATGTTTAATTAAATTAAGCTTGCGTTTCGACATAGATTCACAAATAGTTTTTAGAAAATACTTTTTGGGTGAAATTTGATATAAAACTGAAAAAGTATTTGGACATACTTTTTGGAAACAAATTTTTTGGCTTTTGGCTCAAAAAGAGCTTTTGAGCTCTTATGAAAATGAAATCTGATAGGTAAATGTTAGTTTTTGGCTCAAAAAGAGCCCAAGTTTTTGGGAGTTTTTTTAAAAAGTTTTGCTCAAATAGCATAAACAAACAGTTTTCTCCCAAAAACTCCCAAAAAATGTTCCCAAAAACTATAAACAAACGGGGGCTAAGTGTAAGATTCAATGTGCCGGAGCAAACAAACCAAGGTGAACCTCATCTATATATAGAAAGACAGGACATGTAACTCGATACTCGAGTAAGCAAAAGATATTTTTCTTCTTTATAGAAAGGACTAAAAGCAGCTCAAGCAGGCATCACTTGGATGACCAACTTAATGACCTGCTTAGATACCCAGGGGCTTTTCTGTCTTTTCACTTTATTTTTGTCCGCATGACGCGCGTACAAGCTGCTGCATCTGAGATAAGAACAGGGTAACCATATTTACGTGCTGCTTTTCACTGCTTTCTTTCCTTAATACCTTCCTTTCTTTCCCTCTGTCCTTCATTGTCTCTTCCTTGTGCGTTCCTTATTTGTGCTTTCCTCTGGCTTTTCAACTTCTCTCATTGGATTCTCTTTTTGTAATTAATCAGTATTCTGGCGAGCCTTAATTTTTGTATACTCTCTGCTTTATTTTCTCTTTCGAACTTTTAAAACGGTCATTTATTGCTCTTTAAAGTATTCAAGTAAACTATAAACTAACATGTTGCTTTGGTAATTGACAAAAGGCGTTAAAATTGTGGAACAATGAAATTTCATTACCTTTTGCTTCTTTTTGTTTGTTTATCAGTATTTCAGTTATGCTCTCGCTTCATCCCATGTCAGATGCTAATTCATTATAGCTTGAGAGCTGAAAGAGATAATTTGCAAGCCTGAGCATGCCATTTACATCATGATGTATAAATCCAGGACTGTTTCAAATCTAATTCTTTATTTTTGCTATATTTACTAAAATTTGGCCAATCAAGAATCCGTTCACAAATTACTGGACAGAGTTAGATTTATATCTTTACAAAATAAGATTTTATGTTTTTGTGGAGAAAAAGAAAAGGGGTTCTTGAAAATTCAGAAGGAAGAAGGGTGAATTATTGTTTGTGTTTGAAGGAACCGGTGAGTTCTGATTCAGGCAAGTGATCCTAATAGTCCGACGTTTACTTATGATATATTAAGAGTTTTTACTGAAAAGACTGATTTTTATTGTTACAAATGCACTTCCCATGTTGATGTAGTATAATCTAAGTCTTGCTCTAATCAAGATGATAAGTGAAATGTGATATCAACAAATATTGGTTGATAAAGTTTACAACTTTATATTACTCTGCTGCATTAAATGTCCGTAATTTGGACAATCAGGGGAAAATTGTGATTATGCCTAATTACCAGCAAACAAAATTATATTTCAGTTTCTATAGCTATTCTATTTATCTGTTTCACTTTTATTTATCATGTTAGACAATAGCTTGATGCACACTAACTGCTGAAACTTGATATGGCAGTTCTACAAATATAAGCTGCTGAATATAGAGATGCCTGCACATAAAAAGATCGTGCGCTTAAGTGCTGACGCACTAAAAGAGAAGCGTCAGGCTGCAGCGAATAGGATCAAAAGTAGAAAACATGACCTGCACAAACAACTCTCAGTCGATAAAAAAGAGGCACTTCTGCTGCATCGACATACATTATACCGTGATTCGAAGATGCAAAGTCTTCGAACCCGTCACTATACGGGAGCCATCATGTCTCAGTGAAGAAGGTTACCTACATATCGTCGAGTACTACCATGTTATGATTAGACATAGTTATTATGTACTGAGGTTAAATCATCCATTTTACAGTTTCAGCGAATCCGTCGCAGAATGATGCTTCGACAATTGTGCCAGGCAAAGGGAAGAATATAGTTGGCCATCCTTGCATTTTTGAAGTTGGTAAGTCACATGTACATTTTGTTAATATTTCAAGATTTCTTAAAATGATTACTCTACTAATTAGAACCGGTTTTATGTAAGGGTCATCGTCAGCTGCACCCGCTGAACAGTCTATTACAGCAGCAACAAACAAAGGTTATAGTACCTTCTCATTCTTGCCAAATTTTTTAGTTACATTGAACTTTTAGATGCTCATTGATATCATTTTTATGTTAGGTTCAATGTCACATACAGTTGAACAACTCTGTCCGGAGGAAACGACTGCTAGAAAAAAAGGTTTTCTCGCTCTAAACTTATAACAATGTTCGCTGTTAATCTCTTCTTCAAATTTAACTTACAGCGTCAGCAAACAAAGGTTATAGTACTTTTTTCATTTTTGCCAAATCTGTGAGTTACATAGAACTTACAAATGCTAATTGCAATCATTTTTGTGTTAGGTTCAACATCACATACAGCTGAACAATTCTATTCGGAGGAAACGGCTGCCAGAAAAAAAAGGTTTTCTCGCTCTAAACTTATAATGATGTTCATTGTTAATCTCTTCTTCAAATTTAACTTACATAATATTTGATTTGATTACACAGTTAATAGATCAACCAGTAAAGGATATTGGAATATTAAGCAGCTTCCCAATAATGCAAGCACTTTAAAGAAAGTGCCAAACTGTAAATATTGTGGGCAAAAAAATTTGAATACGAATCAGCAGGATTATGCTGTAACAGTGGTTCGATTAAATTGACGTCAAATGAAATGCCATCTGATCTATTGAATCTCTATTTGGGTGACAGTGATGAATCTGAACACTTCCGGACGTATATTAGAATGTACAATAACTTGTTTGCTTTTACTTCTCTTGGAGTAAAATATGACAGGGAACTGGCAAAAAGAAACCGTGGTATCTATACCTTCATAGTTTAAGGACAAATGTATTATTTTATCGATGATTTAATTCCTTCAAATCGCCAACCAAGAAATCTACAATTATATTTCTATGATGATGAGACTGAAATGTTGAATCGTATGGCTGCCTCGGATAAACTTCAGCGAGGGGTGATAGAAAAGTTGATGGATATACTGAAGAAAAATCCGTACACTATCTGCTTAAAATCTCTAATGCATGTTCCAGAATTGCCGAACTTTTATATTGCTCTCAAATGTGACTCTGGTTTAAATCAGCAAGTTTACAATTTACCAACGGCATCAGAGGTTGCTGCAATACGGTTAGATAGAGAACCAAACGAAGATAGTTCTGCACCGCATATTCGAATTTATACTAGCAGCAACAAGAGCCAATTAGTAAATTATTACTATGGTTGTTATGATCCTTTACAGTACTCATTGTTGTTTCCGTACGGTCAAAATGGATGGCATTGTGGGATCAAAAAAATTGTACAAACTTGTAATAAAAGAAGCCGAGGTCGATGTGAAAATGAACAACTTCCGAGTGTGTCAAATATGTGTTCCATCGATGGACTACTTGATATAGAAGCTGATGTTTTACGAAAGGGAAAACGGAAAAGAGATAATGTTTCTTGTCGTGAATATTATTGTTATAAATTTCAGATGAGAGATAATGAGGAAAATGGAGTTTTACATTCGGGAAGGTTGTTCCAGCAATATTCTGTTGATGAATGCATTAAAGTAGAAACTCAAAGGTTAGATTTTGCTACTTATAATCCGGATTTATTTCGTATGGATGTGCTGCAGGGACTTATGGATTTTCTGAGACATGGAGAAAGAGATGCTACAAAGATAGGAAAAAAAAGTTTTCTTCCAGCAAGTTTTATAGGAGGTCCGAGGGATATGCGTCAGCGTTATATGGATGCTATTGCGTTAGTGCAACAGTTTGGAAAACCTGATATATTTTTGACTATGACATGCAATCCTTCTTGGCCAGAAATTAAAGAGCATTTGCTATCAATTGACGAAGCCCAAAACAGACCCGATTTAATAACTCGAGTATTCAGAGCGAAGGTAGAAGAAATGAAGACAGACATATTAAAAAGAAATATATTTGGAAGAGTTGCTGCATTTATGTATACTATTGAATTTCAAAAACGTGGCCTTCCGCATGCTCATTTTCTTGTTATTCTTACTGATGACTATAAGTTATTGACAATCGAATCCTACGATCAAATTGTTTCTGCTGAGTTGCCTGATCCTGATCAAAACTCTTACTTGCACGGACTTGTGAAAAAACACATGATGCATGGTCCCTGCGGACACTTGAATCCTGCAAATTCATGTATGAAGAAAAAAGGATATTGTAAATTCAATTATCCAAAGGATTTTGCTAACCAAACGATGAAAGGAAAGAACTCATATGCAATTTATAGAAGACGAAATACAGGTAAATCTGTGGAGGTTCGAAATCAACTTCTTGATAACTCATGGGTTGTTCCCTACAACCCTTACCTGTTGTGTAAATATAACTGTCATATCAATGTTGAGATATGCTCAGATATAAAAGTTGTCAAATATCTTTATAAGTATATTTGTAAAGGTCACGATAAAATTGCCTTTTCAGTACAGGAGGATAATACGAATATAGAGATAGACGAGATAAAAGAATATCAATCTGCTATATGGGTATCAGCTCCAGAGGCCGTATGGCGCCTATTTGGTTTCCCTATAAGTGAGATGAGCCCAACTGTCTATCATTTTCAACTACATCTTAAAGACCAACAATTTGTCTCTTTCAAGGCAGCTGAAACCATAGATAAAATCATGAATAATCCAATGATTGGAAAAACAATGTTGACAGAATTCTTCTTGACAAATAAATTGAACAAAGATGCCCAAAAGCTCAACTTATTATACAAAGAATTTCCACAGTATTTTGTGTGGCTACCTACATACAGAATGGGGTCACGAAGAAAACGCGGTACTGTTATTGGACGTGTTGTTACATGCCATCCAACAGAAGGTGAAAGATACTATCTTATATTGTTATTAATGAATGTACGAGGGCCGCGATCATACCGAGATCTTCGGACTGTGGATGGAATATGTTACAACACATTCAGAGAATCGGCAGAAAAAAGAGGCTTACTGCATTGTAATAACAATTTGGCTGAATGTATAGAAGAAGCGGCGTGCTATCAAATGCCTTATAGTCTACAACGACTATTTGCTACAATATTAGTATATTGCAATCCAATCAATCCGAAAGAATTGTGGGAACAGTTTGAGGATTCAATGTCTGACGATTTCAAGAATCTACCAAATAGTGATTCAAAAAGTATTCAGCATTTTGTTTTGAATCATATCAACGAGGTATTGCATTCTATGGGACACGATGTCAATGAGTTTAAACTTGTTCCAGAAAATATTGTGTGCTCAAGAATAGCATCAGAGTCAAAAGATGTTAACTTTGAAGGGAACATAGTTGTTACTCAAGAAGATTTATTACTGCAAACAAAATTGAACACCGCACAAAGAATAACATTTGATATGATCCTGGAAAGAGTATTCACTAGCAAAGTAGGAGCTTTTTTTTATTGATGGTCTTGGAGGAAGCGGAAAAATATTCTTATATCGTGCTCTACTAGCCATTGTAAGATCCAAAGGATTTATAGCTTTGGCAACAGCAACTTCTGGTGTTGCAGCATCGATCCTTCCAGGAGGACGAACAGCTCATTCACGTTTCAAAATTCCCATTAATATTGATGAGAAGTTCTCTTGCAATATTAGTAAGCAAAGCTCGCTTGCATGTTTAATTCGCGATGCAAAATTGATTGTGTGGGATGAAGTATCAATGGCAAAAAAAACATGATCGAAGCTTTTGATATGCTGTTGAAAGACTTGACCGACACAAATGTACCGTTTGGTGGAAAAGTAGTAGTATTCGGAGGGGATTTTAGACAAACTCTTCCTGTTGTCCGAAGTGGAAAGAAAGAAGACTTTATTTCTGAAAGTATACTATACTCAAACATTTGGAATCAACTTGAAATATTACGACTATCAGAGAATATGCGTGCCAAGACTGATCCTATTTTCTGTGAATATTTGATGAGAATCGGGAATGGGAAAGAAAAAACAAATATAAATAACAGAATAGACATCCCGAAGCCTTTCATCATTCCTTTTACTACTGAAAAAGAATCGTTGGATCTCTTATTTAAGGTAACATATCCAAACTTATGTGCATCTTTTCATGATTCTTCTTTTATGACTTCTCGCGTTATTTTAACAACGAAGAATGATTTTGTTGATGAAATAAATGAAAGACTCATAACGCAATTTTCTAGATATGCTAAGATATTTACTGCTACTGATGAAACAATTGAACCAAATGATCAAAGTCAATTCGAGGATTTCTTACACACGTTAAACCCTCCAGGCTTACCTCCATACAAGTTAGTGTTAAAAGAAAATTGTCCTGTTATTTTATTGCGAAATTAAAATCCTTCTGAAGGTTTATGCAATGGTACAAGGTTAGTATGCTGTGATTTTAAGACACATGTTATAAGCGCTAAAATTGCAAGTGGTGATTTCAAGGATATGTTGACACTCAATTTCGTCCCAAAATTTAAATTAATGACTGATTATTTAAATAAAAGTCAACTGTAAAAAAATTAATTAGTTAAAATTAAATTTAGTTAATTAAATTAATTAGTTAAGTTTAGTTAAAGCATTAATTAATTTCAAAGGGAAAGGGATAAATGTGCAGTGAGCACTTTAAAATCCAGCCTACCCGTGCAATCACCTATATTTCACTTAACTTATCCTAAAAGAGGCCAATTTCGTAAAGCCAACCTTAATTTGTTCATTTACACAACCCATATACCTAATATACCCGGCCCAAACCCATCTCCCCTCCTCACTTCAGAAATCCCAATACCCACGCCCACTCCCTTACCCAATTCAGTTTCCTCTTTCCCTTAACCCGCGACCATGAACCCTAGACCCGACCCTTTACGATTCTCACCCAAAACGCAACCAAATTCACTTAAAATGATATCCAACTTAAGTTTCTTGTCTTTTTCTCCGTACGAGGCCGTGTTGTAGCAATCCCACGCGTTCGTTCTTGTACGAATTCATCCGAGCCTCTAATTTGATCCCAACGGTCATTTTCCTTTGGGATAAGGACACGAATTGTACCATTTCTGCGGGAATGGACGATTCCAACCCTTATCTCATAGGTAAAATGTCGATTTTGGGTCACAAGTATAAGAAAAATCAAGATTCGAAACCCTAAGGTATGGGGTGTATATATATTCCTTATTGCTTTCATTTAGGGGGTTCTGGGCAGCGGCATCATACATACATAGGCATAATATATTCTTAGTTTCAATCTTTTAAAATATACATAGCATTACTGTTCCTGTTTGGGTTAAGAACATTATTTTGGTTTGGTCTCGTCGCTTTGCTTTTCGAGTCGTCGACCTCAACTGATGTCGCTTAGTCGAGTCGCTTAGTCGAATCGCGCTCATTCTTCAGATCCTCGCTCCTTGTTCACTGCCACCAAACAGGTGATATGTTGTTCTTGCTTTTAGTCTTAGCTTTATTTTCAGTTCAATTGATGGTATGAAAAAATGCAGTTCAAGTCAGGTTTATGAATCTAAGTAAAACTTATACTTTTGGTGGATAGAAGTAAATGAAATCGATATGTGCTTGAAGATTTAAAATAATGAATGTTAAAGTTTGAGTCTTTGCCTCTGTTTCCGTACTTGCGTGTGAGTTTCCTGACTTTTTCAAATAGCAAAGAGCAGTTTAAGTTGTTTTGCTAAGTATTGATCATGTATGCATGCCTATATTCTTTCTTTTGCTTGGTCTGAAGTTGTTTAGAGGGTGTTTGTCACGACCCATTTTTACTCAAAAAGAAAAACTTATTATGTTTTTAAAGGTCTGTGACTAGGTGTTAAAGGTACACAAATTATTAGAGATATTCAGAGTCGCCACTTGACAAGTTAAAGGTGTGCCAAGTCACCAAAGTGGTGCACCTAGAACACCTTTGACTCGTAAATGGTCTGCGTCAGAGTTCCGGATAAGGATCTCGGTTGACTCGCGGGAAGGTGTTAGGCACCCTCGAGTCCTGTGCAAGCACATTTGCTTTTATTGACGCATTTCGACTCTTTGAATTTTATTTATTATATTTTGCCTTTATTTGTTACGCTTTGATTTGTTTGTTAATTTTATCGTTTGACAATTGAAACTCCAATCGAATATAATCGCGCGAGAACTTCACTCGTTCGAAATCTTCCGACTTAAGTCAATTAAATCGTGCAGGCACTTCACCCGTTCGAAATCTCTTGACTTAGTATGAGTTCCAATGTGATCGATTGCTTATTTGATTCTTACTTGGTTTTCAACGCACACCTATCCCTTGCCTATTCGTGTGAGCCAATTTATTTATCTAAAATATTTTTCCATTTCTTTTGGTAAATAGCCCTCTATAAATGGGCCTTTACGTTCTGGACAAAATTACCTGCTCCATATTGGCCATTCAAGTTTGTTAGGCCCATCATAGCATTAACATCATTTAAACTTTGCGTTTGGTGCCCTTATTTTAAAGTAATTTTCTGCTCTACTTTTAATTCTCTACTTTTTTTTTTATAAGATCTTAACTACATACATGGATAGTATTTAGATAAGCAAAGAAGAAAAATTCTTGATTTTAGTGAATCATGCAATAATTGTTGTGAATGTAACGTGGCTCGAGAAATAAACAATGGCAAAAAACAGTAACAATTTTTAGGCTCTTTTCATCTCATTTTTGTTTTGAAAGACACGCACACACCGATGTTAAAACATGAAAACAACTAAAAGATAATATAAGCCCCTTGTGAGCCCTAAACAAAATGTTTCCATACATTCATCCATGGTATAAAAAGGGCTAAGATACGTTATATCATGATACATAAAAGTGGGAAGATTTACCTGATGAGTAAAATCCTTAACAAGGCAGTAATATGACCACCAGAGTTGAACCAAGACCAGCACAAACGAGCAACCGCAGACGCACAAACAACAGCTAAAGCTCTCTTTTGAACTCTACTTTTAACCCTTGAATTTGAAGATTAAAACTCCAAAAGACTCATTCTTTTACATTCAGACTCCCTCTCTTCTCACTAGCCTTTTTTCTCAGATCTGGGACACCCTTTTTTTTAAGAGTAAAGGTATGTTTTCAGCTCCCTTCTCTGTTTTCAGATGTTGCTCACTCTTTGTTTTTTGTTTGCTATCTTGTTCCTCTCTTCTGTTCAGCTTTTATGTTCTGTTTCAGTTTTTATTGATCTCTGTTGCCTCACTCTTTTTTGTTTGCTGTCTTGTTCCTCTCTTCTGTTCAGCTTTTATGTTCTGTTGCCTTCACTCTTTTTTGTTTTTGCTTTTTCTCTCTGTTGTTCCGTTTTTGTTTCTCACTCTGTTCTCTGTTTTTATAAGTTCTCTGTTGCTCCCCTTTTGTTTCTCACTCTGTTCTCTGTTTTTATAAGTTCTCTGTTGCTCCCTCTCCCTTCTCTTTTGTTCTGTATCTTCACTCTTTCTTTCTCACTTTCTGTTTTTATTTTTGTATTCTGTTCTCCACCTCCTCTTGTTCTGTCTGTTCTCTCCTTTTAAAGAGAGTCAAAGGCTAACAAAAATAGAAAAGGGAGAGGGGGTATGTACCAGTAAAGTACCAGCCCATGTGCCCAAGCCTTAACCATTTCAACCCATAATTTCCTTGCATGCAAGGCTTGTACCAGACAAAAAAAAGGACAGAACTATGCTGCCACCCATGTACTTTCTGACTCGACTTTTGACATCATCAATCCTATGTCATCCTAGCTATCTCAACAAGTCAACAATACCACAACTAAACTAATATTGAAACTAATCAGATTCTTCCACCAACTGAATAGGTTATAAACTTATCAGATTTCAGATTGGAATAATTCCCAGGATACATGCTCTATTTTATCTTAGAGAGACACATTCACTAGTCACAAAAATAATTACATGAGTAAGAGAACCTTGGACAACATTGCAGGCTTAACAAACTGGACATGACGAGCCACAGCCACTGAAGACTTAGATGGAGCAGAAAAGCAATTTCTATTCGGATAGGTTCATGTTGCATAGATCACATAGCCAACTAACCAATTCAACAGTGAGACAAGCTAAGGAATTTCTACCAAACTAAGCAAAACAAGAGACCAATTTATGCATAACATTATCACAAATCCACGCATAAACAGGAAAGACACGCATAATCTAGTAACTGTTAACATAGTATTCGAAGAAACAACACTTAATGGCTTAAACAAACTAAACAAAAAACTAGACAATCTCATGCTCAAAGATGAACACTGTTGACAACATTGGCCGAACTAAAAATGAAACAATGATTGACGAGAACTGAAGCAACAAGTTTTGCAATACTAGAAACACACTTTATTCTTGACAAGAGAAAACTCATATTCAAACTGATTCAATAAGCTTGAGTGACATAAACACGACTCGATCATACAAAAGCTACGGCCAAAACTCATTCAAACAACATAGTAACAGAAATGAAAGATAATGGTTCCCTTGCCTTTGCCGCTGCCACACTGCTCCTCGATGTTGTCATTGTCACTCAAACGATCCGACATCATTGTCGCCGCTACTCTGCCATGTCGAGCCACTGCCTTTACTTCATCGTCGCTGCGTCGACGCGATATTAGCACCACCACGAGCTCGATGCCTCGCCCAAACTAATCGATGCGTCGCCATTGTTACGTCAACAACCATCACAGCCTTCAAACCCCGCTACCTCATCAACGCTGAAATAGCCTCGGATCAGCTCTAATCCACTGCTTTGCTAGCGTCAAACCAGCCTCGTGTCGCCAAAACCAAACAACCATACATCACCACTGAAACAAAACCACGGCTAAGCCGTGTCATCACATCACAACTGCTATATGCAGCTTCATGCCACAACCAGTTCAAAATGCTAACCCCGTCACGAACCCGAGCAACATCAGTTCATCACGACACCACAGTTGCTACCTCGCCATCACCATAGTTTCAATGCAATCGCAGCCAAATAAACAACCTAACAACATTCCAACAACTGCTTCTCACCAATCCGTGTCCCTTCAGTCTTTCCACCGCTGTGAGCCACCACAAAGAGTGACGGAGCCGAAGAAAGAAAGAGGGGAAACGGAGCAGCGAGAAAGAATCAAACTTGAGGGGCCTTTACGATAAATGAGGTCAGAATCCGGTAGCGGAGACCTAGGCGAGTTCATTGATGTATGTATTGAACGGAAAAAATGGTGTCGTCGGACTTAGGGTTTAGCCCGAATTTTGGAGCCTCGATTCACGACTTTCCGTTCAATTTTTGGGAAAATTAATATCGGAACTTGGAAGAGGGGGTGAAGAGGCATCGGGTGATGCAAAATTTGGCCGGAGGAGGTGGTCCCCCGGCAATCGACGGCGGCAGTGGAGATTCCGGCGGCCTAGCTGAATTTGGCTTGAGTTTGCTTTGGTCTGATGGATTTTTGTAACGGGGAAAAATGTGGGGGAAGGGTTTTGTTAGTAGGAGTGGGCCGGTTCAAAAATTATGCGTTGGGCTTTTCAAATGGGCTAGATTGAATTTATAAATAACTATTTAAAGACAAATTATTTTAAAATATGCATAATTCTCATGAATTTAAATCACACAAATTATCACAATCAAACTATGAGGTCACAATTAAACACATAACATGTATTTTAGTTAATTTTCATTTTTTCATTTAATGACAAAATTTAGCTAAAAATAAAAGGCTAAAATTCTAGGAAAATTCGGCGAAAATCCTAAAATATCAGCTCGCCTATTTTGAGCTATTTCAAGCTATTTTTGAATTGTCGTGCCAAAATTAGGTGATTACAGTGTTCATGTTCTGGAGATGGTGTGAAGGAATCTGCAGGCCCATGTTGTTGGTCTGTGAGTTTCAAAATGCTGAGGTGGGCTGATTTGCTTAAATCCTAGTAGTAGGAGTTCATTCCCTTTCTAGTATCAGCATACTAGTTTATATCTATCATGTTTGCTCATTTCTGAATGCTGGTTCTGTGATGGTTCTGAATATTTGGAAGTTTGTTCTGGCTGGTTTTAAGTGTAGTAGTTAGTTTGTGGTCTGGGTGTTGCAGGGGTGTTGATGTAGTTGTAGGAGTTAGTGTTCAGGATATGTGGTTCTGTGAGTTTCAGGGAGTGCTTTGTGAGTGTTTTGGTATTGTAGGAGTCTGGTTGATGCAGGTCCAGGAGATCAGTTTAGGCAATTGGCAGGTGATTAGGGTGTTGTTTCTAGAGTATGTGCAGGTTAGTATGGAGTTCTGTCTGGGTTGTTTTAAGGATGGAAGGGGTGATGCAGTTTGTTATGGGTCTGCAGTTTGGCAGTTTTTGATCTGGTAGCTGTTTGGGTTAGGAATTAGGTTGTTGTTGTTGCCAGGGGTCTTGGAGAAGCAGGAAGTGTGAGGGTCTTTGGTTTGAAGGCATGGAGGGATGTAAGGTGGGTTCAGTTAAAGTAATGGAGGGTCCAGTTAGTAGTTGTTTTGTTCTGGAATTTGCTTTGAAGTTTAGGAGTAGAGGATGTATGTAGATTGTCTTTTCAGGTTGTTTCAGGATGGTCTTGTCTGTGTATGTGTCGATGTTGTTAGTTTCAGGCAGTGTGGGCTAGGGCATGAAGGTCTGGTATCGTTCTTGGTTGTCTTGGTCATTTAGGTTGTCTGTTATTAGTTTTTTTTTTCCTGAAGCCTAAGAAATTGCAATGTTAGTTCGAAATGAAAGGGATAAATTAAGATGTTTTCTTTCTAAAGTTATTCAGTAAATCATATCTTTGGGGTCTTGAATTTAGATCAACTTCAAGAGGTCTTAAGCTTCTATTTATCAAGTAGATTGCATAGTTTTCTTAAGTTATGTGCCAAATGCATAAAATCTGGTCATGTTGGTCTTCATCGAGCAGGCTTGTGATATTAGCCGAATATTGGGACTTTACTCTTTTCATATGCTTAGATCAATATGAAATTAAATGTATCCGCCGCAAATTTCTTTTAAGAATTTTTCTCTACTTTCTTTAACTTATCCAATATTGACACACTCTGTTTTCCTTCACTGTGTTCAAATGAATCTGTGATGGTCTATGTTGTAATATGCCCAAGAATGTGTCTCGGGCAGTATAGAATAGGAAATTTGATTGAATACTTTGATTGGTTAAGGAAAGTATTTAGCTATGCGAATTTTGTATGAATGCACAATCCTGATAAAAGATAATCACTTCTAGTTATTTATAAGAATGACGTTAACTAACCAGTACTAATTAGCTAATGGGAATCCTCTTAGTGCCAAGGTACAAATTGTGCATCCATTTGGTATAAGTTTCTTTTCATGATGCTGTACCTCCATACCTGTATGCGCAGATTCATTTAAACATTTGCATAATGTTAAGACCATTTCTTCATTTCATTCATATATTATTGTGTTTTGACCATTTGTTAACCCTTATCCTCTTTTTCTTTGCATAATCCACTTCTTGGGAACGAGTTGAAATAAAACTCACAAATGGGATGGCTACATGCATTGGAAGTTATTTGCTCCGCTTCGCATTTTCGGGACTTGATATCCCCGGAAATGTAAAAGAAAAATGAAAATCACAAAGTCCAAGGCTCAATGATTGAGTTTGCGCTTCCGGGTTCTATTTTCTAAACTCCATCCTTCCCCGCTCCCTTAGAAAATGCATGTTGTATAGGATTTCCCCATAGACCGGATTAGTAGCTCGATAGGACAGAAATGATATTTGAATTGTGAATAACTATTGTAAATCACTTAAATTATTTTTATACGAATACTTTGTATCATTTCTTTGCGAATCGCCAATTAATTTATGGATGTTTAGAATCATTTGTCACTTAAGGAGTGCAAAGTCAAATTCGACTAAAAATCGTGCACCCGTCATAATTCGCATTCGAATTGCTTCTTTATTTATTATGAAATATTCAATTATCTAATTTATTTATTTAGTTAATCAATTAAAATTTTAATCCTTTATTTATTCATTTACTTAATCTAATTTATTTAATTAATTTCAATAAATCATTCATTTAATCAATTAAATATTTATTTATTTATTTAATTAATCAATTATTATTCGTTTACTCCTTTATTCAATTAGAATTGATAAGTATTCATTTATTTAATTAAGTTATTTATTTATCTATTTATTCAATCAATTAATTAATCCCTTTATTATCATCCATTTATTTATTTAGTTTGTTTTTATTTAAATTATCTAACTTCATTTAACCTTTGCTTATTTTATTAATTAATTAATTGATTATTATTTCATTATCTAGTTAATTAACCTTAAATTGGATCATTTATTTATCTAAGTATCGACATAATTAAAATCTTATCTTATTTATATTATTCATATTATCCTTGTATAAAATTAGCTTTATATTTTCTTATCCTTAATAATTCGTGAAAACCGCCGGATTAACCGAATTTAGCGGATTTTTGAAAGTGCTCCCGCAAGGGACCTTCTTTCGAATTTAAAAGAACCACTTACCTAAGAATCTCTGAATTTATTTAATTTCCTTTAAAGTAAAGGGAATAATTGCACTCTTTAATTAACAATTGGTTCCTAATAGTCCTTAAATTAGGTGGCGACTCCAAAGAAACCCTTTGGAATCCCATTTTGTTGAATATTATACCCGAAACCTATCTTTTCATAAAGAAAGGGTAATTTTGGGGTTCAACAGGATAAACACGTATTTATTCCTAGAATACCTTTATTATCTTCGGAGGATGAAAAATTACCTGTTGCCTTTAAGAGAACACAATTTCCGGTACGCTTATGTTTTGCCATGACAATAAATAAAGCACAAGGACAAACATTAGATTATGTTGGTATTTATTTACGTGAACAGGTTTTTTTCCATGGTCAATTATATGTGGCTTTGTCGAGAGCGAAAAGTTCAAACTGTATAAAAATATTGATTCGACCTCCTACAGCTGATAATCATGATGATCAATCTACTTATAATATAGTGTACAGTGAAATTATTCAAAAGGCCTTACTATAAATCTATTCTCCTTTGATCTGTATGCTCTGGATGCTGAAAAAAAATGGAATTACTTCCAGCCATGAATACCTCCAACTTTGTTACTTTCTTGCTGATATTTGCAAAGTTATAACTTGAGGTAATGTTATATTTCTTTTAGTTATTTGCGAGTTATGTTTCCGACTGTTGGTTTTTTTTTCTATAAATCTATCTTTTTTTTTTTTTTTTTTTTTTTTGGTGACTTCCCATCAAATAGATTCACATCTCACAGCAGGAGTGTAAGACAAGAAGAATCAAAGGCCAATACCAGGAAAGGTCTACAAAAAGACGTCTCAGCTACTGACTACTCTCATTGCTACTCTCATATGGATGAAGAAGAGAATTTCAATTTTGTTCAACCATTTGAATCTTCAACTCACTATTCAGTATTTTATAATTTTATTATTATTTTTCCACTTGTAGTGTTCAAGTCACGTTGCTGGTTAGTCTTTCATGTTTCTTGCAAGTTATGGCATAAAGGTGGCGTCTTTCATGTTCTGTGTATTTGTTACCTAATTATGCTTATCCTATTTTAGTTTTTGTTATCTTTTTTTTCTGCTGACATATTGATTGATCTTTTGTGTTTATTTTTCATGTGATATCTTTTGCTGCCTTATGTACTAAATACTGCATTTTTAAGACTATGATAGGCCTTTATATTAATCATCGCTAACTTGAGTAATCTGGAATGTTTCAGCGTTTTCCTTATCATGTTTACTTTTGTATTTTACGAAATGAAATTCGTCTTTGTGTGTGAGCAAGAATTTGATGTAACTATGACTAAACCGTTATTTCCACTATCATTAGACAGAGTCATTATTAGACAAAAGTGTGAGATTAGCAGTTGAAGCCCGGAATAAGTTCTGGAATGCTGCGAAAAGAAATTCCAGACAGAGCTATAACAGCGAAAGCTATGGAGTATATCTTGCTGATGGTTCAGAGTACAGGTAATACGAAGAAGTTTGATTACATTCATGTTGGTTCAGTTTTGACATTCCGAAAAATAATGATTTCTTCTTAAATTTTGTCCTTTTCAGTCGGATAGGCCCAAATATTTCCACAGACGTAGTAGAAGCGCAGATAATGTAATGCATTAGCTCCTCTACCTTTTTTTTTTTAAAGCTCTTCAGGTCCAGTACTAAAGAATTCATGGCTTCCACTTGCTTCGCAATCAGAAAACACAATGTGTGCTTTATTTTCCCAGTTCGAGTAAAATTTTATCTATTGTACCTGTTTTTTGGGTTCAGTTAGTGTTAATGGAATTTTTGTGCGTTCAATTTGCACAATAATGTGTAGAAGCTGTTTGACAATATCCGTTAAACACCTAAACTATCTTTTTTGTTTTCGAGTTTTTATGTTGGAAATTGAGCTTTACGTTTTTTTCATTCCAAACTTATATGGAATCAGCAAATGAGCTTTGTAATGCCATTGTATTGAGGTTAACAATAGCATGTGATGACAGAAAGAAACTAAAAGAAAACTAAAAATGGGAATATTGAATTGGCTTTTCCTTTTTCTTCTAAATTGTGGTTGTAGTTCTTCTCTGGTTTATATCCTTATTCTATATTCTTTACTGGTACAATACTTACAGTGTAAAAGAATGAGAGGAAAGGGATAACAATTGGACAATATTTCTGAGATCAAGGTCTACACGTTCTCCGCACAAAATATAGTAAGTTTATCGGAATAGTGCTTCGAAGTAATTTATATGACATTAAAGTAATTAGTAATTGACAATGTGGGTGAAAATTCATGTACATGTTAAACTGAGAAGTTCTTTCTGTGCGACTTTTTAGTATATTTTTTCTGTTCTTTTAGTTCTTAATTCATTTTCGTAGACTGCTTTGATAAAAAAGAGAACCATTGCCTGGGCTAAACTCTCCTATACTTTTTTGCTCTTCTCTGTTGCTGCTCAACTTATATGTGTGTAGGTCAGCTCCATTTAACATTCCAACTGTAATTTCAGCGGTATTATAGTTGTTTAAATTGTGTATCATTTTGCCTTTGCGGAATATTGTGAAAAAATGAATTGTTTAAAAGCTCTGCGTTCTATCTCAATCTGAACCTGGAATACTTGAGGTTGTTCTGGTTTTTCATTGTTTCCAAAGAGAGCCTAACAATATTTTTAGAAAATGCAATAGATCTTAATTTTTGTAAATCTAAAACATAATATAACTTCTTCAATATATTATCTTGTTCTGAATCTAACCAAAATATTATTTTCAGCTGTAAATTTGCTATTCAATTAGTCATAGATGTTATTTTACTTGCATGACCAGTAAACAGATCTCAATTGGTATTACTGAGGCTGCGATATTTTTGTGGTTGCTCTTATAGTACTACATTCAACTCAATGAAACAAGGCAATATATTTTACGGGGTTAAAACCTGTTGGTGCTGAAATTTTCTTTGGTCTCTCTATGTCTTCCTTTACCTCTCTTCTTTGCAACCTATGAATAGCTGTATGGAACTAAAAGTGTCATCGAAGTTTTATATTTAACTGATATGTCAAACTTAAAACGACATGTTGCTTATTTAGGTGTTGTTTTGGGTGGTTGCTCTGAATTAGGTGTTACTGTAAAGCTAATGAAACACTCCTGCGTCTAGGTTGTTGTAAAGCTAATGAAACACTCCTGCGTCTAGGTTGTTGGGTCTGCTCAAGAAATTAATAAAAGTGGATGCCGAGCTAACCTCTTGAATTAGAGAAGTTGTGATGATAGAAAATGAAATATGTTGTAGGGTAACATTATAAAGAAACCTCCTTTTATTAGTTTCCTATAAACTAATAAGAAAAACTGAAACAATTTCCCTGATGCCAATACGTTGTACTTGATACTCCTTACGAGAGCTTAGACATTAAATGACACGACCCGAATTCTCGGTTAGACCGTGCGGGCACCCGACCACCTCCCCTAAACCTGTCGGGCGAACCCTATTGACTGAATCGATATAAGTTGTGAAGAATTACCTTGAAATGAAAATGAACCAAACTTTAACAACATAAGATAACTCTCAAGGATAGACAAATATACAAGCCGTCTGAATAATACAAATAACTACCCAGAAGACACATATTTAAAGGTTTCCAGATCAGACATCTAAGAAGGCCAAAAGATATACACATCTCCCAAAGGGAGCAAAAGTAAGGAAAAATGTAATATCTGAAGTTGGTAGCCCCAATGAACAGGATGGCTCACCATAGACAGCTGAGAACGTACTACTCCTCAATCACGGCGCGACTGGCTGGGTCCTGGTGCAGAATCTGCCGAACGAAAAGAAAACACAAGGACAAATAGGGGGGTGAGTCATGAGGACTCAATAAGTGTGAACAAACTAGCAACCTCAAAAAAATAGATACATTAGTAAGAGAAACGGAACCAGACAACAATTAACAAATATGCAATGCACATATAAGCAGAACAGTAGTCATGTACAGAAAATCTACACAATAGTATGAAATGAAATGGAATGGGATGAAATTAAATAAAATGAAATGAGATGAAATGAAATGAGATAAAAAGGGTCACATGTGCCCATAATCCCATCCCGAAGCGAATACTCCTGCATTCGAGGGGAATCCAATCTGCTAACCAACTGGAGCGCAATACTCCTGCTCCTGGGGCGGAATACTCCTGCACCCGATATAATATAAACCAGAGGCGGAATACTCCTGCACTCTCCTGGGGCGGAATACTCCTGCACCCGATAAAATGTAAAGCTGAGGCGGAATACTCCTGCACTCAGTATGATATGCAATGTAATGCATATGAATGCAATGTGATGCAATAATAACCCTTCACCGGCACAGGACTCTCATCGACAGCCGGGAAGTAGATGCCAACTCCAAGCCAAAGTACAATACTCAGATTTCCAATGCAATAGCAATAACAGGACATAATATATAATATAGAATGTAAATCCAAGGCTAAGGCGTAATGAGTACGCCTATCGGCAGCTACACACGTAAGGAACACGTGGTAGAAAATCCACGAGGCCAAGTGCCTCCAAAAAAATGGATATAAACACTTACCGTATTCCAAAGCTAGTCCTGTTACTCAACCACTGCTTTTTCCTTTGTATTAGTTGCCAAACGATCTCTTTCTATTCAATAAGCATAAAAATTATATCAAATAAAGCTAAAGGCTTCATTCCTTATGTTTTAGGGCAATCCAGTTAGGAACCTGACACCCTATTCGTATACGCAATTCGCAGGCCAGACCTATATATAGGGTTCAAAGTCCCATAACCAAACCCTAAATAAATTATATTTATATGTTGCCCATAACTCACTGAGTACGAATATATAATCATTTCCATCATCGGGGTCCAATTGACCCTTTAAATTATCAATTTACGTCATTAGGACGATGTCTAATATCCCTATTTTTACTGTAAAAATATATCCAAACACACGTAATAAGCTAAAATAATGAGTTAACATCATTACCTGAAGATTTGGGGTAGAAATTCCACTATTTTTCCACCTCTTTTTCCCTTTTTCCTCTCTGCTATTTTTGCTCCAATGTTTCTGCGTATCTATGTACTTGATGATGCTAAGGGATTTAATCCCTTAGCTTAACCGACAATGTAATTTTGTATTTTTTTTTTTTAATAAATTCGCTACGACGATTAAAATTAAAATGGAACTCTAGAGAAGTCGAAATGAACCCAAATTTTTCAAGTAAGTTATACAAAATATATGTAACATACTCGCGAAGACGGATCTCAAATCGGACTCCCGAAACTCGAGATGCGAATTTAAAGGAAAAAGGTCAAATTATTTAACTTTCGCCATTTTAGCGGAAACTAGCCGAACAACATCGAAATTCACTTTTGAAAAATCACAAAAGTCTCAAATAATCATACGAACCTAACGGCGCTTTCGGATTTTGAATAGGAGCTCATTCGCCCAAACCGAGCTCAAAAATCTCTTTTTAATATTTATTGACAATAAAAACTGAAACCTTCTTCCGATGCCTACCAAACGAGGTCTGATTTAGTTCAAATTTTACAGACAGGTCCTAATGGACCTTACGAATATTTTAAAATTATCAGCACACCAATCGGAGTCCTAACTTCCGAAACGACTGACCGAGGTCGTTTCATGAAACTTTCGTATGAACCAAGTATTGTGCACGGAAATGTTGCACTATCAGCCCACTTTACTTGGAGGATCAGCTGAAGAAAAGAGCAGTACTGATGCAGATAATCATATCAAGTTGCATAAAGGGATTATGAAGACACCCGTGCTGACCATTCATTAGACTAAAAATTGAATTGTAACATCCTATAACTCATGAAGATATATTGGCCTAGAAGGTGCTGGAGGAGACCATAAAGCATTTCACTCTGAAGTGAAGAAGTACAGTTCTGAAATTCTGCTATGTCATCAGTTGCTGCAGAAAGTTACTTTGCCCATACATCTACTACAAACCATGAGTAAATGACACTTCCCAACTCTTTCTACTTATTACACATGAATATTGCTATTATATACCTGATTAAACGATTGCAGAAGGCAACACCTAACGTAAGGAGGGAGCTTTATGAGACGACAAACATATGACTTTAAGTTATATTGAGGTAATATTATGCTATTCCAATTTCTGCTTTTCCCTCAACATTGAAATTCGAATATAGTATGAAAGTATCTATTATTTGCTGGTCAGGATGATCCTTCGGCTCTAAATGGGAATAAAGATTCTCTTGGATTTGATGGCATGGCAGATAATGAGGTTTAAAAGAGACTAAAGGTGAACATTTAGTGAGCGCTTTTTATCCTGTTTGAACATGTATACTCACAATTCTCATGAGATTCAGAAGCTGCGCATATGCTTATTCTATTTCCTTTATCCAATGCATTCCCTTCTTTGTGTTCAACATTGTAGCATAACTTACATTGAAATCTAACGTTGGGCCCGTGCTGGCACGGGCGAACCAACCTAGTCATTATACAAATTGCCAAGCACTAAATAGAGCTAGGTTGTATAAAACAAATGTTTCCAAGGTCACAATGCCTCTATTGCAAGTTGCTAATGAACCATATTATGCACATCTGACACATTATACCAGAATGCAAGATAACATTAGCTCCTAAATTTTAGGACATGTGCTAATGAAGCTTTACCCTTGAAACATCTCTGTTACGTTTCCTTTCTTTCCAAATTGACAAAAGAACACATTCTGGAATTGTTCTCCAGAGTTATTACTAGTACTAGTATAAGGTAAGATTTTACATGTCTGTACGAACATGAAACTGCAGCAAGTAAAATAAACAGGGCTTGTATTACATTACATGCTAAAAGCTTCCAACAAGACCAGCAGATCTTTCATATTTAAAGCAAGCAATTTCTTTCATCCAGTAATACACTTTCTGAATGCATCTTATAATTGACAACATAAAGCATTTCCATTTTGTCTTCGAAGCATCTCCTTTTCCTTTCCATTAATTTGGTCCACGCAATGCTTAATGGTATTGACGCCAGATCTTCTCATGATTCCACCATCACAGTGTGTCTTCCAGCTGCATAAAAGGCTCTTAAAACTTTGAGGCATCACAAAGCATACTCCAAAAAAAAGACAAAAACATAGTCCATCTCTGCCAAGTACAGTTGCAATGCAGAAAATATAGTCAACTGACCTAGAGGATCTTTCACAAAGAGACACAGACTGCATAACTTATATCCTCTTTTTCCAGATTTTCTGAGTAAGACATGCCCGTCGGCTACTTGCCATACGAAGCATGCTACTTTATGGGGAGCTAAAGTCTTCTTCAATGGCCAAGACTTGTCGAGTTCAGAAAGCTGCTTTTGTGTCTGCTTTTGTTCTCCAGATTTCTTCCAACTCTTTGTTCCATTTGCATAACATGTAGCTGTTTAGTACAACTTTTAAAGCTGTGGCATCATTCATTTTCTCCGAAAAATGTAAAGAAAACAGACCACGAAGCAGTATAGTAACTGGGCTACCAAAGAATACTTGCTATCTTCCTCTTCCTTTTCACAAGATAACTCGATACTTGCTTCTAGTAACTTGACTAAATTGAGAGTGAAAAAAACCAACAAGTTCTGTAAATACGTTAGGGATATGTGTTAGGCCAAAAAGCACACGCAAGTATACATTGTTCGACAAGTACTGATAAGGTTAAGTATTGTTCCTACAGAGACATGACTATCTATCAACTAAATCAAACAATTCCTAATAGTCTAATCAAGAAAAGTGTCCTAAACAATTCAAAACCCTAACCAATTGCTGTAATATCATTATTTGATAAATGTTGAGCATAATTAACATTACATTCAACCAAGAACAAGTAAAATTTGGGGAGAATTAATATCAAACACATATACAGTATGCCCAACGTCTATATGTTTCAAGAAGGGAGAAAAGCACATTTGGAATCCGTTCTACCTTAAGGGATTAATCAAAAAGATAAATTAAAGTTCATGGGATAGAAGTTCATGGCACAGGCAGCAATTAGTTCTTGTCTTCAAATTATGAAATTCGAGCACAAACGTTTAACATGCAAGATAAACAAGATAACAGAAAAGTTTGGGATTTGAGTTACCTCCATCATAGATTTTCTACAAGAGCGCAAGCAGTCTTTGAACAATCCATTTCAGTGGCCAGCGCACCCCTAGCCTTTAGTTACTCTTTTGTGGATCAAATTGAAGTATCATGTTATGCAGAGAAGGATCTTTCAACAAATGGTCAATCAACAATGAGAATGTGGTTGCATCAGCTGAGAAACCCCTACCGACCATTTCCTTTAAGAGTTCTAATGCTTCTCTAGTTTTCTGACACTTGAGAAATCCATGTACAATGATATTGTACGTGTATTCATTTGGCAAACAACCATTTTCCTCCATCTGTTTTAGCAAAATTTTAGCTCGACATAGAAGCCCCTTTGAACAAAGTCCATTTATCATGATGGTGTATGTCCGCACATCTGGATTAAATCCTACGGAATGGAGCTTGTCGAAAATACCATGAGCTACATCAAGCTTTCCATTTTTGCACAACCCATCGATCACAGCACTGTAAAGTACAATATCAACACATCCCCTCTTTCTTTCCAACTCAGAAAAGTACGACATAGCTTCTTCAACTTGTCCGTTCTTGAAATAACTGTCAAGCCAGATGCAATGAGTGACACTATCAGGACTGTGTCCGGCAATTTGCATTTCAGCATAGAACTTCTGCGCAGATTCAGTTTTACCAACATCAAGCAGGCCTTTCAAGATAGTACTATATGTGATAACGTCAAGTTCGATCCTCTTTTGAGATATTTCACTGAATATTTGTATTGCCTCATCTAATTTCTTACACTTACAATACCCATGGATCAGTATGGTATAGCTAACAGTAGAAGGTTCAATGCCCTTATCAATCATATCATCCATAATTTTCTTAGCTAAATGCACTTGACCACGCATGCAATATCCATCCATTAACGAAGTATAGGTACACACATCTGGTCGTTCACCTCTTTTAATCATGACTCGCTTTACTTCCTCAGCATTTTCAACCCTTCCTTCTTTGCAAAACGCATCAATGAGTATATTGAAAGTCCGAACAGATGGAGAAATATTTAAATGCATCATCTCCTTAAATAGAAGTGTAGCCCTTTCCCATTGACCAGACTTACAGAAGCCATCAAGTATCGAATTATACAAGATGAGATTTGGAGTAATCCCTTTTAGTTTCATTTGGTTGAAAAGGTTGAGAGCTGCATCAAACATTCTATCTTTGCAGAGGGCATCTACGAGAGTAGCATAGACCACTATGTTAGGTTTAATACTTCCTCTCTCCATTACCCCAAGCAAACTAAGAGCTTTCTGAGTGTGTCCCAATTTGCATAGCCCATTTATGACTGTCGCATATGTAAATTCATCTGGCTCACAAATATTATCTCTCGCCAACTTTAGAAATAACCCAACGGCATCTTGGGCCTTATTACCAGCAAAGAGTCCCTTTATCAAAGTGGTGAAGGTGACCACGTTAAAGGGAACACCACTCTTAAAAAAGAGGCCCAATACTGCTACTCCATAATCGGAGCGATGCAACAGGCAATAACAATTAATGATAATACTTAATGTATAATCATCGAAAGGGACACCCAAGTTGCGCATTTCTCCAAAAAAGGAAAGCACAGTAGGGTAATGCTTCATTTTGACTAAAACATTAAACAATTTAGAGAAGTCAACAAGAGAAGGAAGGGGCTTAGACCGGAGCATGTGACGGAACACAATAACAGCATCACCCACATTTGTCACAATGTTGTTGGGTTTGCTATTATAATCTCTAAGACATAAGAAAGTGGAAGAATTACCTTTGCTTGTCCAGAGAGAAGAGACATTAGTAATAGTTGCTCTCCTCTTCATCTTTCCTAATTTGGTAAGTAGAAATAATCAAATGCAAGTGATATTGCAAGAGTCTACTTGCAAGGATATATTAGTTAGATCAAATCCTTTTATATTTTTAAAGAAGGGAGGTATGCACACTACTAAATAATAAGGAATGTATATGAATTTTATTCCTTGGTGTTTCCAATAGCAAAAGGATATAACATACAATTAAATAGTGTTGAACTATAAGGGTCAAAGTGTAATTAAGTTAAGTTAGAAGAGTTAGTTAGAAGAGTTATTTTGTAGTTAGTTAGTTAAGTGTATATATAGTAGTTAGGTTATTGTTGTAGAGTATCTTAGCTCATTCTTCTTAGCTTAACGAGAAAGCTAACTGATTCCTCTTTCCTTATTTTTTCTTAACCTTCATTCTTATCCTAGAAGCTTCTCCATAGCTGAGCTTCAACATGGTATCAGAGCCTGGTTATGGCGATTTCTAACTCGGCATTTGGTAACCAATCTTCTTCTCTGCTACTCATTGTTTTACTGTTCAATTTCCGCATTTACTCTACATTTGTATCGGTCAATTTCTTGATCAGATCATTGAGATCTAGTATACTTTCTGTAATACTGCTTATACTCAACAAGTACTCGAAAAATTAGCCTAATTTCGAGTCATTTTATATAAAATCTGATAAATTTGACCTAGAATTTGAAGTATTCTCTGTAATTTCTGTAATCGTCTGTGAATTTGCCTGAAAATATTACAAATACTGCGAATATTGGATCTGCCTGGAGTGCACAAGCCTCTTGTTCAGCTGTGGATCCCTATGATAAGATTCATCACAATCATCCTTTATATGTTCATCCTTCAGACACAAAAGGGTGGTATTAGTGTCTATACAGCTTCAGGGTTCTAAAAACTACTCCTTATGGAGCAAGTCTATGAAAACAGTGTTAACTGGAAGGAATGAAGTAGGATTTGTGTTAGGAACTTGCAAGAAGGAGAAGTTTGAACCAAATCTGCATGAACTGTGGGATAGATGTAATGCAATTGTCTTAGCATGGATCATGAACATTGTGTCTAAGGATCTACTAAGTACAGTGATTTATGCATCAGATGCATATAGTGTTTGGGAAGATCTTAGGGAAAGGTTTGACAAGGTGAATGCATCTAGGGCCTTTTATCTGCACAAAGAAATAGCAACATTGACACAAGGAGTGTCATCTGTGTCCACTTACACTACTAGAAATTATCAGTTTTGCGTCACAGTTTGGAGACGGAATTCCCTCTCTAAAAGGTGTTTGGAGACGGAATTCCGTCTCTGCGTGTCCTTCGCCAAAAAGTGTGTCGTTGGCCAACTTGGAGACGGAATTCCGTCTCCAAATGAAAAAGTCACTGGCGCACTGACACATTCTTGGAGACGGAATGAAAATTCACTGCGCACTGACACATGCTTGGAGACGGAATTCCCTCTCCAAGCATTAAATTAATTTAATTAATTTAATGTTTGGAGAGAGAATTCCCTCTCCAAACTGTGATGGACTCATGGCTCATTACCCATTGAAATGCTACTAGCGCAAACCAGCATCCGGTCAAACCAAATCCTTTACTGCTCAAGAGCTGCTTGAAATAAAAAATAATTATTATTTGAAGCAAATATAGTCAAATATAGTTTTCAGAGCAAGGTAAAAAACTGAATTTGCCAACTAAATCCTGAGGACACTTCACTACTTCAGAATTAAGTGGAATGACTTACCATGACCAGAAGAGAGGCCAAACCAAATACGGTGCCCATTGATACGCTAATAAATTTCAAGTCTCGTCCAGCCTAAAGAGTAACAAGATCATCATTAGTGTTGAGGTAATGGATTCACAAAACTTTAATTAAAATAATAAAGAATATCTTATCATACAACAAGAATAATTCGAATTAAAGGGAGGGGAAAATGAGGGCCGTATTAAAGGGTTGGGAAAATGGGGAGGAGAAATAATTCGAATTATAGCTAAAAATAATGGGGAAGATGAAGAAAACTTACTTGAATAAGTTGTTCGGATGGATTGGGTATGCCGAGGTGAATTTTCGCCGGGGAGGGAGGGTTTTGAAATTTGGGGGGGGGGGGGGGGTGACGATCTGAAAGAAATGTGGGAGCGGCTGTGTATATGTTTAGAATTGGAGACGCAACTCTAAAAAATTTAATTAATTTTTTACTCAAACACTGATTGGAGATGGAATTCCCTCTCTAACTGATTGGAGAGGGAATTCCGTCTCCAACCTTTCTGTAGCTTTTTGCTCGATTTCTAGTAGTGTTATTTCTCAAAACTTAGAGAGCTGTGGGATGAACTTGAAGCTCTCATACCTCCTCCATCATGTAGTTGTCCTGAATCTAAGGAGTATGCACAGCATTTCCAGATGCAGAAACTGTGGCAGTTTCTTATGTGGTTGAATCCTATGCTCAAACCAAAATTCAAGTACTGATGACAACACCTCTCCCTAATTTGAACCAAGCCTAAGCCATGATAATCACTGTTGAGAGTCAAAGGATGCATGTGTCAAACTCATCTTTTGAGACTGGACCGAGTGATCTCACTGCTCTGTTGAGTAACAAGATGAATACTGGAAAATACAACAACTCATACTACACAGGCCTAAGGGCAACTATAACAAGAACAAGTCTGGTAGATCTCGTAAAACACCTGTTCAGTGTGTTATTGCTCAGGAAAGGGACACACTAGAGAGAACTGTTATAAAATGATTGGATACCCTGATGATTACAAGCCAAAGAAAAACAATTGGGGAAATCAAGGTCAACATAACCATGTTAATGCTGCTAATTACAGTGATAACCCTCAAGGATATGCACCACTCTATGGATGAAGCTGTACAATACTACTCCCAAAGAGGAATGCCCTACAACAACTGCAACAGTAATGCTACCTCTCAGTATAATGGCAATCAATCCTACAACTTTGTGACAGGAACTTCAAATGCACCACCACCAGCCTTAACTCAGGATCAGTCAGATTATCCAAATGCTTAACAAAGGGAAGTATGTGGATCATGAAGCTAATGCAGCTACTTCTGGGCCAACAGGTATTGTCAGTGAATTTATGTCTAATCTAGTTAAAAGTAACAGGATAATAGACACATGAGCCTCAAATCATATGGTAAATAATCTAAGTCTGTTGAGCAAGCATCAAGCAGTCATGAACAGTGATAGAAGCAAGGTAAATTTGCCACTCAAATTGGAAAATATGTTATCTTTGAATATCAATATATTAACAATGTCTTATATATCCCAGACTTTAAGTACAATCTACTCTCAGTGTCACAGATCACTAAGGAACTAAGGTGTATGGTTGTCTTTTATCCTGACTTTCTGTGTTTTTCAGGACCTCTCAAATGGGAAGGTATTGGGAATTGGTAAGGAAGACCGTGGCCTATATTTGCTCAAGGGTGAAGTGAAGAACAAGGTTTCAGATCAAAAGACTACTCTGGCTGCTAAGAATGAAGAACCTAGTGATTCAGTAGATAGCTCTGTGTATAGTATTACAATAAAACCCGTGAGCAAGCAAGTATGTCTAGTACTTGTGAAATTTCTGCTTTGTGGCATAGAAGGCTAGGACATGCCCCTCTTAAAGTTGTGCAATTTGCCTTGAACAATGGTCAGCTGAAAGATCATCATTGCCATGTATGTCCTGTTGCTAAACAACCAAGGTTGCCTCTTCCTTTAAGTGCAAACAGGTCTCTTTCTGCTTTTGATATTGTGCATGCTGATATATGGGGGCCTTAGAGGGTTCCCACTCATGATGGGAAAAGGTTCTTTATGACATTATGGGATGATTTCTCAAGGTACACTTGGATATTCTTGATAAATAACAAATCAGAATTAGTAGTTGTCTTAAGACATTTCCTGACTTTAGTAAAGAATCAATTTGGTTATAGTGTGAAGTGTCTCAGATCAAACAATGGGACTGAGTTCTTAAATGCTCAGGTTGACAGTTTGTTCAAAGAGTTTGGAGTGACTCATCACACATCTTGTGTATACACACCACAACAAAATGGTGTGGTGGAAAGAAGGTATAGATACATACTAGATATGGCCAGAGCCTTGAGATTTCAGACCTTTGTTCCTTTGAAGTTTTGGGGTGAATGTGTGAACACAACAGTATATATTCTTAACAGACTTCCTACTGTTCTGTTAAGATGGAAGTCTCCATTTGAAAAATTATTCCATAAATCTCCATCATTATACCATCTCAGAGTTTTTGGTAGCTTGGTGTATGCCTCAGTGATAAAAAACAGGACAAGTTTTCACCAAGAGCTGTTCCAGCTGTGCACTTAGGCTACTGTATCTCTCAGAAAGGCTATATTCTGTATGATCTTCACTCACAGACTATGTTTGTGAACAGGGATGTGGTGTTCAAAGAATATATCTTTCCTTTCAAGACCTTACAAGATGTTTCCTCACCTATGTTCCCTATACTAAACATTTCTGAGTTAGATGGAACTCCAGCTTCTTTATCACATAACCCTTTTGATACAACATCCTCATCACCAACTCCTGTGACTGGCTCAGCTGCACCAGTCACTCCAGCCACATTCCCTGCTCAGTCACCAAACATTCAGCTTCCTCCTCCTCCACCACTACCTCTTCCCACTCCTACACCAGCACCTGACAGTAGGAGGACCACTAGAGTATCCAAGCAGCCAGCCTGGATGCAAAACTATATAGTGCAGACCAAAAACTCAATAGGTTCTACCTGTCAGTATCCTATTTCAAATCATATCAGCTAGGACAAGCTATCATCAGCTTATAGAGCTTCTTTAGCTGCTTACTCAACTATTACTGAGCCTACTACCTTTGCTGAAGCAAGCAAGGACCCTAAGTGGGTTGAAGCTATGAAATCTGAAATCCAAGCTCTGGAGGACAACCAGACCTAGACTGTAGTCACCCTGGCAGCTGGCAAAGTCCCAATTGGGTGTAAGTGGGTGTTCAAGGTGAAGTATAAGTTGACTGGTGAGGTAGAGAGGTACAAAGCCAAGTTTGTGGCCAAAGGCTACAGTCAATTTGAAGAACTAGACTACACTGAAATAGTTTCTCCAGTGGCCAAAATGGTCACTGTGAGATCTGTTGTTTCCTTAGCTACTACTTGTGGTTGGTACATTTTTCAAATGGATGTACATAATGCTTTCCTTCAAGGGGATTTACTAGAGGAGATGTATATGCAGATCCCAGAAAGGGGAGTATGGGAAAGTATGCAAGTTAGAAAAGTCTCTCTATGGACTTAAACAGGCTACCAGACAGTGGAACCTGAAATTAACTGAAGCTTTGCTGACTATGGGCTTTATTCAATCCCATTATGACTATTCAATGTTTTATCAAAGGATTCATGGGAAGCTAATTGTAATACTTGTATATGTGGATGATCTTTTGGTCACAGGGAGCAATCTAAACCTCATAGAAAAGGTCAGGTTAAAGCTGCAAACTAAGTTCAAGATGAAGGACTTAGGGGAATTAAAGTACTTCTTAGGTATTGAGTTTTCCAGGTCAAGAAGTGGCATTCTCATGTGTCAGAGGAAATACGCACTTGGCTTGGTGTCAGAGATGGGGCTCTTAGGAAGCAAACCAGCTTCTACTCTATTAGAGTTCAATTCACAAGTTAACCTCTACTGAATGTGACAAATATGTGAAGACATAATAATCTGCACAAGACTACATACTGAAGGATATGGGAGTTTATCAGAGACTAATTGATAGGCTGCTATATTTAACCATGACCAGACCTGGTCTCTCCTTTGTGGTACAACTGCTTAGCCAGTACATGCATGATCCTAAGCAATCTCACTTAGAGGCAACATTGAGAGTGGTGAAATATATCAAGAATGCTCCTGGAATTGGACTGTTTGTGCCTGCAGGTGGTAGTCAAGAGTTAACTGCCTACTGTGATTCAGATTGGGGTGCGTGTCTTGAAACTAGAAGGTCAGTCACTAGATACCTGGTAAAGATTGGTAATGCTCTCATTTCCTGAAAGTCAAAGAAGCAAAGTACAGTATCCAGAAGCTCAGCAGAAGCTGAGTTCAGAAGCATGGGCTCTACTGTAGCAGATATAATCTGGCTGAAGGGATTGTTTCAAGAATTAGGAGTTAGAGTGAAGACACCAATTACACTGTTCTGTGACAGCAAGGCTGCCATTCAGATAGCAACACATCCTATATTTCATGAACGCATCAAGCATATAGACATAGATTGTCTGTTTATAAGCGAAAAGATCACTAATGGAATGGTTCAGACTCAACACATTGGCACAAAGGATCAACCGGCCGATATACTGACCAAAGGATTATGCAAGACTCAACAAGACTACTTAATGAGCAAGCTGGGATTGAAAGATGTGTTTCATCCTCAGCTTGAGGGGGAGTGTTGAACTATAAGGGTCAAGGTGTAATTAAGTTAAGTTAGAAGAGTTAGTTAGAAGATATTTTGTAGTTAGTTAGTTAAGTGTATATATAGTAGTTAGGTTATTGTTGTAGAGTATTTTAGCTCATTCTTCTTAGCTTAATGAGAAAACTAACTGATTCCTCTTTCCTTATTTTCTCTTAACTTCCATTCTTACCCTAGAAGTTTCTCCATAGCTGAGCTTCAACAAATAGGTGTAAGATCGAGGTGCTAAAATAGAGCTAGGTTGTACAAAAACAAATGTTCCCAGGTTACAATGCCTCATTGATCTACAAATGTTCGGGATAAGAGATCCAATTTGACTGAATTGGGTTAGACACAAATAGACTTAGTTCATTTTTGTATAATATATAATCTGGCCCACTTAATGTGACCCCGCCCATTTTGTAACTATATATACTTCTAGACATTGTACAGTTATGATTTTTGCCACTTTACACATTTAATAAAAATATCTTCTCTTTCTCTGGATCCTTCTAGGTTCCGCCATGAATTCATTATATTATCTTTGATTCTTCATATTATCATGGTATCTGAGCGGAAATTTCGATAAATACTGCTCCGCTACGTCTTCCGGTATTACCCGCGACGGTTTTTACGGTGGATATCTCACCGATGCTTTATTTTTCGGCGAGTTTATTTGATTTTTTGACATTTTTGGGGGTTTTCATTCACGCAAGTCATTCTATACCAATTTTCGGCGAATTTCACGCGTTTGAAGGTAGAGTTCCTTCGGTATATAGTGTTCGTCCTCCACTGCTTCTCCTTTTGAGAATTTTTGTGTAACTACGCACGGTAACATCTATATTCATTCGATTCATACATTCAAATCTGTGAATATTCTTGTGATTAGAGATAGCTTACTGTAACGCATATATCTAATTGATCTGCAAAGAGATTCATTCCCCCGATTCCTGAATTTTGGGTTTCTCGATTCCACAAATTAGGGTTTCGAATTGTCTGAAATTCGGGTTTCCACAATGTAATCATGGTGAATCCTCAAAATCAAAGTCACATACAACAATCCTCATCCAGCTCACACGATTTTCCCCCTTTTAGCATAGATTCCATACATACATTTTATATTCATCCATCTGATAGCCCAGGAACTCACTTTGTGTCAGTACCTTTTGATGGAACTGGGTTTGTGGTCTGGAGAAAGAGTATGTAGTTTCCCTTTCCTCCAAAAATAAATTAGGGCGGATTACAGGAAGGATCCAAAACAAGACCTCAATTCTCCCTATTATCCCTACTGGGAGAGATGCAACAATATGGTGTATTGCATCCACTGTTATGAGATTTGGCATTGCCAAAGAAATATGGATGACATAAATGATAGGTTTGGACAGTCAAATGGGTCCAAATATGTTCAAATCCTCAAGGAAATTAGTGCTCTCAGTTCTCACTAATTTCAACACTTTAATGGGGGTAAATAGGCCATTTTCAACGTTTAGTAAAGTAAAAGTAGAAATAATCAAATTGCAAGTGAATTTAAATTTTTGTTTGGAAACTTTAAGAAGGCAGAAGGAAACATCCATAGATTTTCCTTTCTCAGTGGTTCCTTTGTATGATAATGGAAAAAGTTATTTTCTGGTTTGATATACAAATTTAATTCACTATTAAAAATAATTTAAAAGAATGTTTTCTTTTTTTTGTAATTATAATTTTATTAATCACCAATTATAAACGTTTTACACCACAGCAGGCTCATACTCTGCCATGCTGTCTTAATATTAGACACCCTAAATCATACACAATCAAGCCTAGCTAATATAGTCTGCTACCATCTAACTAATGTTTCATTTCCTTCTTTGCAATATAGGTCCATGACACTCCTCAATAGTAAAAAAAACCATACTGTCTCGGCTATGGAGCGAGTGGATATTCAAATTGATTTAAACAATTTGTTCCATAGTCCTAGAAAAATAAACTACTCCACTAATTAACTGAAACCCAGTAACTAAAGGCCAAGGAGATCATATACTTTGGGGTTATACATTTTAGCATTTTGAAATATGAGTTGATTTTGGACGATTCGAGTCCCGAAGAGCTTTATTTGACCAAGTTTCTTAAAATTTATGGTTTAAAACAAGATCAAAATTTTTTTTAACAATAAATCATTTCATTGGGGGTAAAATAAGATGTTTGCTTATATCTTAATTCTATCTTAGCCAGGACATAGAATTTGGTTGAAACTTGATAAATGAGTTTTTAAAGTTGAGTTGAAAAATAGTGTTTTGGAACTTCAAGTTGTGATTGCACATGCATTTTTACTTGAAAAAGAAAGTTTTGTGATTGAAAAAAGTTTTTCTACAAATTGGTTGAGACCAGCTTTAGAGATTGAAAATTTAATTTTCAAGTTTTGGACAAATTTTATGAATAAACAAATATTTGAAAAAAAGCCTCCCAAATTCTATGTCCAAGCGGGAGCTTAGAATCTCCTACACCACTATAATACTAATGGATGACAAGGTTCTATAATACACCTGAGATATATGCTTACTTATGTTGTAACAAACATTCTGCGATCGGATCTATTCATTAAAAAGAATCGATTTGGAATATATACCTGAGCGGAAAAAGCATTTTGATTTTGATGACTGCATCCTAGAGTTTAGCAACAATAAGTTGCAATTTCAACTAATCCAATTCCCTCCTTTAAAAGAACACACCCAAATTTGGGCAGAAAAATATACCTCTGTGGAGCTAGAATGACTCTTAAGAAGAAAGGCTCTACACTAGATCTGGATGATAAGATTGATCAGAGCCTTATGTATTTGTTATTTTTAGTGTGTTATTAAATAATTGTAAGATAAGCTGAGAGAACAAACCAAGGTCATCAGCATATAGAAAGACGAGACATGTAACTCAATATTCGATTAAGCAAAAGATATCACTAATATAAATTTCCAAGCACTAAAATAGAACTAGGTAGTACCAAAACAAATGTAGCGATGGTTACAATGCTTCATTGAACTGCAAGAACCATATCTTATACTTAGCATTACACCGAAATTCCAGATAATATTAGCTCCTAAATTTTAGGACAAGGGATAATGAAGCTTTCCCCTTGAAACATCTTTGTTATGTTTCCCTTCTTTCCAACTTGACAAAACAACACATTCTGGAATTGTTCTCCAGATTTTCCTTCTTTTTTTTTCTTTCTTTTCTGGATAAGAACTTATTTGATGCCTTGTACTGCAGCAAATACAATAAACAGGACTTGTATTACAAAACATATATTAAAAGCCTCTAACAAGTCCAGCAGATCTTTCATACTTCAAACAACATTTCCTTTCATCCAATATGGTCTTGGCAATGCTTAATGCGATTGACGCCCAGATCTTCTTATGAATTCTGCCAGAATATGTGAGTTCCAGCTGCACAAAGGCTCTTAAAACTTCGAGGCATCACAAAGTATACTCCAAATAGAGATAAAAACAGAGTCTAGATCTTCCAAGTATAATTGCAATGAGAAACCATGTTCAACTGACTTACAGGTTCTTTTACAAACAAGACCCCGACTGCATAACATATACTACTTTTTTTGGGCAGATTTTCCTAAGACATGCCCCATGAGCAAGATTCGTCCAGCTCAGGAAGCTATTTTCATGACTGCTTTTGTTCTCCAGATTTTCATCTAACTCGTTTGTTCCCTTTGTATAACATCTAGCTGTTTAGTATACGAAGCTGTACAGTAATTGAGCTGCCAAAAAAAGATAGTACCTGTTATTTTCCTCTTCCTTTTCACAAGAGAACGTCGTACTTGTTTCTATAACGGTATAACCTGGGTAAATTGCATATGCATAGAACAAAAGAGGTTCATAGAACAAACAAGGTTCGTAAGTACATTAGGGATATGTGTTAAGCTAAAAAAGTGCAAGCAAAGTAGCCGCGTTCGACAAGTAATGAAGTGATAAGATCAAGTATCATTATTCTCAACGAGATTAACGGCAAACTTAATCAAACAATTTCTAATCATCCAAACAAGAAAAATGTCTTAATAGTTATTGAGAATTATTCTAACTAATATTAACTAATAAATTAATGAAAACAACTAACACGAATCAAATACATTTTGGACTTCAATAGAAATTAATAGTCCAAGGTTAAGAGATATCTACCAATTCTATTGAATTTTGTAAGTTAATTTGACTAAATTAATTTAATTGGGTTATTAATTACATGGTTAATATTACTGAAAGACTCTTTCATACCCTACTCGACTATTCAAGTTAACCTAACACATATTTATAGAGTTAGAATAATCATAAGTGCATTTGTGTTTCATGTATAATGACTGAGCATGTTGGATTAAGTATTTATCCTAACAGCGAAACTCTTCCCCAATGGCCACATTCAAGCACATGGTCTATTCCGGGGCGAAGTGCGCAAAAGGCCAGTTTGACCACTGATCTTATAGCAAAGGCCACTAAACCCAAAACATTAACTTTGAGGCCACTTTAGTTACACCCACAATAAATGAAAAACAAAAAAGACTAAATTACCCCTCCTTTTATATATACAACAAAGAGTTCGTTATTTTCCATACTTTGTCGCTGCTGCTGCTGCTGCTGAATTCTCTTCACCAATTCTTCACGCCCCAATCTCAATTTTTTAAATTTCTTCACAAGTTTTGCTTCAAAATTGTAAGTATTCTACGTTTGAATTATACGTTATGCTGCATTACGACTGAGTTTCAACTAAATTCAATCAATGTGAACTGAATTCAGAGAAATTCGTTTAAAATTTACTAGTTTTTATACCTCGATGTGCCTTTGATGACTGAACATCAGTATCGCCGTTTTTTGTGTTAAGTATAAGCATACTAGCACTGAAGTTTGAACTAAAATTATATTCATTAAGTATTTTATGTTTGAATTTTACGTTATGCTTCATTAGGACTGAGTTTCAATCAATGTGAACTGAATTCAGAGAAATTCTTTAAAATTTACTAGTTTTTATACCTCGATGTGCCGTTGATAACTGAACATCAGTATCGCCGTTTTTGTGTTAAGTATAAGCATACTAACACTGAAATTTGAACTAAAATTCAGTTCATTAGTATTTTACGTTTGAATTTTACGTTATGCTGCATTAGGACTGAGTTTCAATCAATGTGAACTGAATTCAGAGAAATTTGTTTAAAATTTACTTGTTTTAATACCTCGATGTGTTGTTGATGACTGAACATCAGTATCGCCATTTTTTGTGTTAAGTATAAGCATACTAGCACTGAAGTTTGAATTAAAATTCAGTTCATTAGTATTTTACGTTTGAATTTTACGTTATGCTGCATTAGGACTGAAATTCAATCTATGTGAACTGAATTCAGAGAAATTTGTTTAAAATTTACTAGTTTTAATACCTCGATTAAGGCTGTCTAATAGCCCGGTTTGGGCCGGGCCGAACCGGATCAAATCGGGCCAAATATAAAAAAAAAATTCGACCCGGTCTCAATCCGGCACGTCCAAAATGGACCGGACGAACCGGACCAAAATGGACTGGAACCGGGCCGGACCGGACCGGAACCGGACCGAACCGGATGACCTGATGGGCTTGCGAAAACTAGCCGTTGGGCAACGGCTATTTCACTTTTGGCCGTTGCCCCAACGGCCAAAAACGGCTATTTTGGCCCCCCCCACCCCCCTAGGGCGCCCCCATACCCCCCCATCTATTTTTTCTATAAATACCATCATTTTTCATCAATTTATTCACAATTTCTCTAATATTCTCTCTAAATCTCTATCAATCTCTCTTATTTCTACAAAAGGCTATTTGCTAAATTGCATACTAAAAAAATATTTGGAGTAAAGTGGAAATATTGTTCGGTGCGGTTCCGGTCAAGTTTCAACTTTCACTTCCTAAGTTCTACATTCTAAGTTCACGATATCAAGTAAACTCGTTCTTACTTTTTATTATCTATTTTATTTTTGTGCAATATTATTGTTTGTAGCATATTTTAGTAATTTGTTTGAAGCATATTTTAGTAATTATAAAAATGTCTGGAATTTGGAGATCAATTACTGGGCGTACGGGTAGCGGTCGTAGATCAAGTGCTTCTAACCGAGGGGGGATGATAGACGTAGTCGTGCTTTAGGTAAAAGACCAGTTGGTACTTCTAGCGCTCCTTCTCTTCTAGATGATTTTACTCAGGAAGATGACTCGCAATTTTTGCATGATATAAATGTTGGTGCACCACTAGATAATGATATGTTAGAGACACAATATGAAGAGTTTACCGAAGGGGCTAATTTAGATGAAACACCCACTAGTCAATTTCAAGGTGAACAACATGAAGAAACTGAATTACCACCTATGCCTCCTAGTAGAGAACGATATGCACGACCCGAAAGATCGGATGTGTGGAAATTTATGACTAAAGATATTCCGGCTCAGAAAGCTAAATGTAATATTTGTAAAAAAGTTTGGGAATTTAAAACCGGCAGCCATAATAGTGGGACGGGAAAGTTGAGAACACACTTAGAAAACCATCATAAGGATGTATGGGAAAGGAGGGAGGGTGGCCCTCGTTCAGGGAATAGAATGGCTCCATCGCAAGGTAGTGGAGTCCAACAGGAAATTAACCCAGTGACGGGGGGGCTTTTGCATTATGATAAAAAGAAAGATAGGGAACAAATGGCAAAAATGATTGCGGTAGAGTGCTTACCTTTTACATTTGCTTCTTGTCAAGGTTTTATTCGTTATATTCAAACCGTATATAATCCATCTTTTCAAGGTTTTCCAAAAACTACGGTTAGAACTGATATTATAAAATTTAAAAATGAATATAGACAATATTTACGATATATATTTTATCACTTTGATTGTAGAGTTTGTCTTACTTCTGATTTGGGTCGTGGTGTTAATGGGTATGAGTATTTAACAGTTACTTGTCATTGGATAGATCTTAACTGGGTAATGCAAAAAAGAATTTTAGCATATTCTGCTGTCGATGAACCACACACGGGAAATTTTATTAAGGGAGAAGTTTCGGATATTTGTAAGGCGTATTATCTTAGTGATAAAATTTTAAGTATAACTCTTGATAATGCAACTAACAATGATTATGCTATTACTAAGTTAATACCCGCATTGCATCCCCCTTTTGAAGAATTGTTTCATGTTAGATGTGCATGTCATATATATAATTTAGTTGTAAAAGATGGCCTTAAATTATTTGATCCTACTATTATGAAGGTTAAACTCGCAATTAGTTATATTTTTAAATCTAAAAAACCGGATAGATGGAGGGACTTTCAAGTAGATTGTGTGAAAGAAGGTATAGCTCCTAGAAAAGTTCCAAAGGAAGTTTCAACTAGGTGGAACACTGTATATGACTCTTTGACTGTTGCTTACACTTTACAAGTGCCTATTACTAATTATTTTAATCGCAAAGTAGCTGACGTGTATCACCTAGAAGAAACAGATTGGCAAGATATTGAGCGTCTTCTTCAATTTTTAGCAAAGTTTTTTTATGCTACTAAAGAATTTTCCGGTCAATATTATCCTACAATCACTACCATGTTGTATTTTATAGCTGGAATAGCAGAATTACTTTACGATTATAGAGTAGTGCCTGGTTATGAAGTTGCGGTAGAAGCAATGCTTGAAAAATTTAAAAAATATTTTTTTCCGATTCCACCACTTTATTACATTGCATCTGTATTACATCCATGTTTTAAACGTTTTAATACGGAAATGCTCATTAGAGAAATTTATCGGAATTTGAGAATTACTGATGAAGAAACACCAAGTGTAGAAACAGTTTGTGCGCAGGTAATTGTAGATTGCCAACGGATTTATGAAAGGTATAGGAGTGCAGCTGATAATGTTGTTCCAAGTGTTCCAAGTGGAGCTGGATCAAGTTCAACGCAGGCTCCCAAAAGACCTGCAACCGGATTGTGAAGTTTTTCCAGACTTAATCAAAGGCTTTCTAGCAGGCAGTCGAGTAGCAGCGGAGGGTTCAACGAGCTTGATGTTTATTTACTTCATGGTTGCAAGGAAATTGAGTATCTTGGAAGCGATCAACTACTGCCATTTTGGAAGGATCAACAAGCACAGTTTCCAGTTTTAGCAAAAATGGCGCGGGATATTCTAACTATTCAAGCATCATCTGTTGCTTCAGAAAGCGCGTTTAGCCAAGGAAGATTACAAATTGGAGATCATAGACATTCATTGAAGGAAGAAGCAATGGAGACGGCCGTATTATTCAGAGATTGGATTAGATCGGAGCGAAGAAATTTTGGATTTGCAGAAGATCAAGTAGCCGATGCAGAAGCATCATCAGAAATTTTATCAGGCGATGGAAGTTTGGACAATGAAACTGAATATGAACAAGATGACTCTTTGCCACCGGTTCCTCCAGAGGTGCCAGACGAAATTATTCAGAAAATGAGAAGTTTTTTTTATTAATATGTAGTTTTTGCAATTTAATATCTATGTACTTTGCAAAAAATCAACCATTATCCATTATTCAATAAAATGCGTTACGCCTTGCTATTAAGTAAATCCTTTGTTATATTCTCAAGTATCCTTTGCTATTAAGTTACCTCTTTGCAATTCAATACTAAAATACTAAATACTAAAATACTAAATACTAAAATACTATACTAAATACTAAAATACTAAAATACTAAATACTAAAAACTAAAAACTAAAAACTAAATACTAAATACTAAAAACTAAAATACTAAAATACTAAATACTATTATACTACTAACTTAGTATTAAGTTTGAAAAAATAACAATTTACTTACATTATACTAGATTACTAAGTTTTATAAAAAATACTCAATTATACTTTTATAATACTAAAATACTACATTACATAATAGTTAATATTTTAATACTAGATTACTAGTATTATATAAAAGTTATTAAATAAAACTAAAATTTAAACAAAACAAATAACCAAAAAACAAAAAAAAAAAAAAAAAAAAAAAAAGAAAACGACAAAACCGGGCCGGACCGGACCGGACCGGCCCACTTCAAATTTATGTCCAAATCCGCTCCATTTTGAAAAATAGCCGTTGGCAACGGTCATAAACGGCTATTTTTCCCACCCCCACACCCATAAACGCCCCTACAACCCTCCCCTACCTATTTTGCCTATAAATACTCCCATATTTCATCAAATTAATAACAATTCAATATTTTCTATTCATTTCTCTTTAAAAAAAAGCTATTTTATTAAATTTTCTATCAACATGGCTGCAAATGCAAATAATGCAAATCAAGTTCAAGGTGCTACTAACGTAGGTCCGTCTGGTGCTCAAAAAAGAACTAAACGGATCCGAAGTTTGGGAATTTATCACAAAAAATAATGATACCGGCAAAGCTCAATGTACTCTTTGTCAGAAAGTTTGGAATTGGGAAGATGGAACAAATACTGGAGGGACAATGAGGTTTAAGACCCACTTGGAAAACCATCATGACCCCGAATGGGCAGCTCGTGCTGGTGGCAAATATCTGCAACCACGTGATGACTGATGATTGAGTTGAGTCAGTGTTGAGTCGACGAACTTGAAAATTTATGTATTTTTCTAATTTCTAGTCTATTTTCATGTTTTTATTTTCTAATTATGCATTTTCATTTCCCAACATAATGTACTGTGTGTATTGTTGAATAATATATGTGTTTTGTGTTGTTTATTTAGATTTTAGTATTTTAAAAAATAAAAAATTTAATTTAAAACAAAAAAAATAATAATTAACGAACCGAACCGAACCGGATCAAACCGGACCGGGACCGGCACAATATCCGGCTGCCGGTTCCGGTTTCGTTCCGGCATTGGTGCAATTGCACCGGTGCACCGGACCGGAACCGGGCCGGTGACGGATTTTTTTTTCAACAAAACACCGGACCGGACCAGCCGAACCGGGACCGGACCGGGTCAATAGACAGCCTTAACCTCGATGTCCCGTTGATTACTGAACATCAGTATCGCCATTGTCGTGTTATCAGCATAGTACCACTGAAGTTTGAACTAGAGTTCAGTTCATTATGACTGAATTTCAGTCCTTAAGGGGTGAAAAGTTCATTTATAAACTGAAAAAAGCAACCTCAAGACTTTGCGATTACTTATTGGCATTGCCGTGTTAATTACCAGCACACTAGGACTGAACTTCAGTCCATAAGACTGAACTTCATTGGTTCAATCCTTATGCTATAACTTAAGTCCACATGAACTGAACTTCAATCCACATGCCGTGAAAAGCTTTTTATAAACTGAAAGAAGGAACTTCAAGACTTTGTGATTACTTATTGCCATCGTTATTAAGACTGAACTTCATACTAACACAATTCTTTCTCTGGTTTACTTATTCATTGCAGAATGGATACACTTTGTTTGGTTATTGCTTTCAATGGGAATTGGACAAAAGATTACAAGTACATGGATCATGAAGCAAAACTTGTGCTTGTTAATGAAATGATCGAATTCAAAACTTTCATGCACAAGATTTATGAAGCAACAAAATCTCACAGGCATTGTCAATATATGGTTTGATATTAGAATGGACTCGAGCAGAGGAATGCTTGTAACTACAGAAGAAGAACTGAGGACATGCATGCTTTTGTTGAAGAATGATCCGACTTTCAAGAATAGCCGTTTTGTGATTGACAAGCTAGAGAATCAAACTCCTCGTACAGAAGTTTCACCCCAGGAGGGAACCCTGATAATGCAGATCGACTGCATTCAAGCAATTGAAAATAATCATACTCCGTGCACAGAGCTTCCACAACAAGAGGGAGGCTTGATAATGCAGATCGACTCCAACCTAGCACTTGAAACGCCTGGCATTGCTGAGACACTGCAACCAAACAATACTCAATTTCAGTCACCAGTGCCAACATTTGAATGCCCTAGTAGCACACCAGCTGCCAGGATCAAACGGAAAAGGTCCAGGGTAAAACAGAAACAATCTCCAGCGATGATATTAACAGGAGATGTATCATCGAACGATGTAGCAGCATACTCAACATTTGACACCAAAGAAACCATGATGAAGTATTTTGTCAAAATGGCAATCAAGGAGCATTTTGAGTTCAAGGTTATCAGATCAAATAGAACAAGATATGAACTGAAATGCATCGATCCAAACTGTGATTGGAACATCAGAGCAAGAAGGATAAAAGATTCCTCACTGTTTAAGGTAATTAAGTTTCAGAATACACATACATGCTCCGTTGACGTTAAGAAGGCTGATAAAAAATATGCCACGTCAACATTGATATGTGAATACTTTCTTGAAAACATATGCGACAACAGAACAGAAGTTAAACCAACATTTATTGTCAACGAAATGAGAAGGTTACACGGGGTTGAAATAGGATATCACAAGGCATGGCGTTCAATTCAAGCAGCAAACGCATTAATTATGGGACGGCCTGATGAGCATTATCATCTGCTCCCTTCATACTTGCATGTTCTGAAAGAGAGAAATCCAGGCGCTCGCACAAATCTAAAGATAGACAGTCTTAATCGGTAAGCATTTCTCAAAAGTGAGTTCGATTGCTATACGGAAATTGAAAACTTCCTAAGAATTTTTAAAATATTTCAGGTTTATGTATATGTTTGTTGCTTTCAAGCCATCAATAGACGGGTGGAGGTATTGTCGACCAGTGATAGCAGTAGATGCGACATTTTTGAAGGCGAAATATCTAGGTGTTCTCATCATTGCTGTAGCAAAAGATGCAAATAATCAAATCTTCCCTCTAGCTTATGGGATTGCAGACTCTGAAAATAATGAAGCTTACACTTGGTTCTTCACTGAGCTGCGAAGGACAATAGGTACTCGTTCTGAACTGGTGTTTCTATCAGACAGAAACAAATCAATCGCGCATGCAATTGCACAAGTTTATCCTGATAGCCACCATGGTATCTGCATCTACCACTTTGAAAAGAATCTAAACCAAAAGAACGTGAGAACCACAGTGATAAGTCTGTTTCAAACTGCTGCAAGAGCTTATAAGCGTGAAGAGTTTCATTATTTCATGTCCGAATTAGAGGGAATGGATAGAAACACGTACAACTACATAATGGAAGAACCACCTGAAAGATGGGCTAGATCTTACTCACCGAGGCGGCGATATGATATGCTTACAACAAATATAGTTGAGTCGATGAATTCTGCATTACTTGAAGCAAGAGAGTTGCCCATTTTAAGCCTATTGGATTTAATCATTCTTAAGAAGCAGAAATGGTTTTGTGAAAGAAGAACTACTGCTCAAGAGACTTTTCATAGCTTATCAAGGTGGGCAGAAGATGAATTGAACAAGAAGATTCAACTGGCCTTCACAATGAATGTAAGTATACAGCGCCAAATATGCAATCCTAATAGTGTCTAAAAAATACAAATAAAGATAGACTGAAAATTCAGGGCTGTGAATGGAACTTCAGTAAAAAAAAGGGGGAGGGAGTTCAACCTTTTGAGGATAGCACTTCTGTTTGTAACCACTGGTGGGTGGAGTTCAAAATACTTGTTGATACAAAATTCAGTCCATAACATTAAGCAAGTTCAAGTACACACAATTCGATCCTTGTGGGATTGAACTTCAGTCCATATGATTTGAACTCCAATCAGTCCGTCAGAACTGTACTCATGAACTGTACTAATAGCTGATTTTAAATAACATCTGTGCTGACTCACAAAAGTTATTATTTTTCATTTCAAATAGGTATTCCCCACAGGTACAGCAACATTCAACGTGCACGATGAAGGAAAAAGCTTCAACGTCGACTTAAAGAAGAGGACTTGTGACTGTCTTCAATTCCAGACTGATGAACTCCCATGTATACATGCAATTGCATGCATTGAGAAAAGACGACTGCTGAAATCTAAGTTCTGCTCAAAATGGTATACACGAGAGTTTTCGTTTAACGCATATCAAGGTGGGGTGAATATGATAGGGCACAGAAGCTCTTGGACTGTACCAGATACCGTGAAAAGCCAGAGGATAGAGACTCCTGATGTCAAAATACAACGAGGAAGAAGGAAAACAAAGAGATACGTCCCGATTGCTGAGGCTGTACGGGTCAAAGGAAACCAATGTAGTCGATGCAAACTCCGCGGACATGATAGAACCTCATGCATAAATACTCCAGTAGCCCGACCCTATTCAAGGATATATAGGTACTGCTAATTCCTTCATTATACATAAACTTTTTTTTTTACTAAATATATCCCTCCTACTAATTTGATTTTCTAACTTCTTTTTGTTTCACGAAACTGCTTGGCTGTGAATGATGGTGCAGAAATAAATGAAGATATTCAAATTGCTGATAGTTTCTTATCCAACATTCAAGATAATGAAGGTATTCAAACTCTGAATGCATTGCAGTTTATTTTTTTTATCTGTCTGTATGTTAATTAGTTTCATACTAGTATTTGAATTCGAAACACTTTCAGTCCAAAGTTCAAACTCATTGTTGCAGCATTGGTGAACTTGAAAAAAAAAAATCAATAAAACTCACAATTTATTACCAACAAAACATAACAGACAACACAGAGATGTTATCTTATCAAGCATCTTCAACATCAGACCCACTACTAGAACTGGAACTTAAAGGTTCAGTAACATCCTGCCAAATAGTAGCACTTAAAACCACACGATCTGAGGATTCAACAACTCCAAAAAGTATCCTAGTTCCTACTACAAGATTATTACTACGGACAAACTCCCTCCATCCATTAGAGAACCACCTTTCTCTTCCCACTTTTAGGTAATTCATCCGGAAATGAGTACCACGGCAAATTACAGTTGCCGGAACATTACGTCTGGGAAGCATAATTGCCAACAATGCTGGCAAAACCTTTTGCAAAAAAAAAAAAAGAAAGAACTCTGTTATTTTATAATAACAAATAACAAAAACAATACTTTTGAAAGACAAAAATTGTATGAATAACTTACAAACTGATCTGATTCAGTATCGAATTGAGTCAAAACTGCATCAATGAATGCTGCCATCTTAGAAATAAAAATTATTTGGTTGTTCTCTTCAATAATAGCAAGGTCTATTTCTATTGCTATAATTATAGAAAAGATATTCTGTATTTTTGTGTGTTGTCATTTTATTTTACTGTTTGAAAAAGCTGAAGATTCTTTCTTCTTTTGTTCTATCCCAATACAACTGACAGAATGCATGTCCCCACTGGGATTTAACTACACAGTTGACTGAATACATGACCCCAGTAGGATTTAACAAGTGCACTGCAATATCAGTCCTGAGGGGGGAGTAAGATTCAGTCAAAAAACTGCAATTAATAAAAAAACTACATAATCCCAGTATGATTTGACAACTGCACTGCATTTTTCAGTCCATGAGGGGGTACTAAAGGTCAGTCCATTAGTAGGTACTGAAGTTCATTCAATAAGGGGAGTGAAGTTCAGTCAAAAACTGCAATTCATAAAAACAAATACATAAAGTGCAGTGCAATTTCAGTCCCATTAAGGGGTAGTGAAGTTCAGTCCATAGCTGGTTAGTGAAGTTCAGTCAATGGAGGGGTACTGAAGTTCAGGTCAAAAACTGCCATTAATAACCATAACTGTACAGTTTCTGTAAAACCATAAAAAGCATAACTGTACAGAAAACTGTAACACCATAGGAAACATAACTGTACAGAAACTGTAACAAACATAGAAAACATAAACTTCTTTGACTACATTTAATGAACCATAGAAACCATAACACTACAGAAAACTGAAAAGACAATCCACTTGGCAGTTACTGATTTTTTAACTATAAATACCCCCCTTTGCAGTTAAAGGAAATTACAAAATTTATTCACTCTTCATCTGATACATACTACAGAGTTTTTTTTGTCAGAAAAAAAAATATGGCAGATGAAAACAACCGCGTGGAGGAACTGGGCAGTTTTAACAAAAAAATAACATCTTCTTACTATAATAGAGATGATTTTGTATGTTAAAAGAAATAACCAGAGTATTTTTTATATTTTTCATTTAACATTTCAGCCTTTTGTGATTTTGTTTATTAACTGTGAAATATTGTTGCTTTTAGATCTTCCCAGACAATTGGAAGCAGAGGCTGCCAAGTATAAATGGACTGACATGCATAATTTGTGACGATGGAGATGATGATGTACATTTGATGAACTTCAAAGTTGGGAGGCACGCAAGGCTGTGTAACGGTTGGAAGGCTATGCTTATTAAGAAAGGCTTCAGAATAGGTCAAACGCTTCGTTTTGATCACCTATGGCACGAAATGATCGACGGTGTTCCATCTGTTGTTTTTGGTGTTTCTCTTATAAACAATCTGGCTGGTGAAGGAGAAGATGATGATGATTTAAGCAGTGATGATGATGATGATGATGGTGGAGCATCAGCAGACAATCCAATTTTAATTGAATAATTCTAGTAGTTGTTTGTTGTTTTCCTTTATGCAGTACTGTTTGTTTTTTATGACAATATCTATTTTTATATATCAGCTTTAACCTAATTATGTTCTATATATTTGAATCTCTCATTATTAACTGAAAATAACTGAAGTAGAAGCATCCTCATGGACAGAACTTCTGTCCATGAGGATTAGAAGCTCCTTGTTTAAGTAAACGTAGAACTTAAATCAACATGGAACAGAACTTCTATCATCATGGACTGAAGTTCTGTCCCATGAGGATTTTAAGTTTCAAATTGAAATAACTCGATTAGAAGATCTGTCTTTAAGTAAACACAACTCATCATGGACAGAACTCCTATTTTCATGGGCTGCTATACATGGAATATATGTAAAATGTAAAAAATTAACATTAAACATTAATAACTGTTGATACATATATAGGCACAGAACTTATAAAAAACTCTACACCATAGAAACTTCATACATATTCAGTTATGGAGATGGTGGTGGAAGAGCAGAAAGATCAAAACGAACATGTGCTGCTATAGCTTCAATACCCTGGGTGATCATTCGCACTTGTAGCCTTTGCACGTTACGCATATGCAAAATGTCATCTCGCATTTCCTGTATTGCAGTCTCCTGGTCCTGCATCTGACGCCTTAGGACTGCAATCTCCCATTGTATATTATTTGGAATACCTACTGCTACTGGTGCAAATCCTGGAACTGGGCCGAACCCTGGTGCACCTGATTGTTCTGATTGTGGTGGTTGATTTACACTACTTTCAGACATTCTTGCACCTGAAGTTTAGAAATCTCAAAATAGATAATACTAAAAATAATAAGATGATAAGAATTAACAGTCAGTTATGTATTTATAGAAAAAAATCAATAACAGTTGCAACTTGTAGTTCAAAAGGTACAATAAAATACTAAAAGTTGCAACTTATAGTTCAAAAGGCACAATAACATTTTAAAAGTTGCAACTTATAGTTCAAAAGTAACCAATCCATAACAGGTGAAATAGATATTGAACAGTCACAATGAGCGTAATAAAGTTCAATCAATGATGATAGAAGTTCAGTCCATCAATGAAGATAATACTTCTGTCTCTGAGGATAAAGCTTCAGTCCCCCCTGTAGATTGAAATTGAGGGCATATAAATTGAAGTCCAACCTATGTGTGGTAGAAATTCAGTCCTTGTGGTTTTGAATTTCCATCCTTGGAGACAGAAGTCCCTAGTGGACTGAAAACAGACACACACACAGAGTTGATGTAAAACTTTCGTCATAAGGATAAAACTTCAGTCCATCCTGTGCACTTCAATCAATTGGAGACAGACATTCATCCCTGGTGAACTGAACACACGCACACACACACACACACACAACGCATAGGGGGTATAAAAAAAGTTCACTCCATGAGAATAGAATTTAAGTGCTTAATGGTAAAAAAACTTCACTGCAACAAAAATGGCATTTACATAAATCTATGCATAATAATCTGTTCATGTGTACAAAATATCTGTTTCACCATACTTCACCAAAAAACTTTACAAAAGATATTACTAGGAATTCTGAAGATAAAAACAAAAATATCTACAACTGACACATGTCGTCATTCATAATCATGCTCAACAAATTTAGGTGGAGTCTCAAATCCATCCCTGGCCTTTGCACGACCATGAGCCCAAAGCTGTCAACCAAACCGCTCCCTGTAGCATTGAATTTGATCTGGTTTAACCTTGTCAACACTTTTACCTCTGGTCAGTAGATCAGCATACCATATTGCAAAAGCGCCACAACTAGTCCTAAAAAATGAGGCACAAAAACAAAGAGTAAGACATAAATAGGCAGAGGGTTATAAGTTCAGTCAATTATATCAAATTTGCACTAAAACTTGCACAAAAATGAAAAGACTTACCCATCTAGTTGATTCGGTGATAGTACCCAATGAGCTTTATATGCAGCATTGAACTTGTCGTCTTTGAAAGAATCATGTAGAGACCCAAAGTTGACATACTTGAAAAGATGTGGGAGCACAACAGCATAAGCCTTGATGTGGTCGAATTTCTCTGCTGGTGGCTTCTTTTTTTTTTTACCATGGAATCATATACACGTATTTTCTTGTCGTGCAAATCAAAGACTGCCAAAAAGTAATGTGTCACCGTTTGACCAGGTGCTGCTTGCAATCGGCACGGAAAATACAGCTTATCAACTCCACCCCAGGGGATTGAACACCTCCGTTCCAGGCCATGAAGGTAATCGCACATATACTGTCCAATACCGTCAAGCCAGATTTCATCACCTGGTCTTTTTTTTGTCTTTGAATTCTGACTCATAAATAGAGCACATATAACTATCAAAAACAAGATCAGTAATTGACAGTGTATGAGGAAACCGGAACAAATGGTAGCATGCCCTCTTCCTAAGATAATACATAGCAACATCGATATGCTGCAAAAAATGAACCTGTTTAGTCAATACACAAAATAACAAACATGGAACAAACCAAAAGAACAGAATATGCACTAACATTATCAGTCAAAGGGTAGGCAACATCTATAAACTCCAAAAACCACTGCTTGTCTGGCTTGATTGTTTCCAACAGATATGGATTACTGTCGTAATCATTATTGCGTATATAACAAGCACGGTTGTTCCTAATTAAAAAGATACAAAATACAAAACACATGTCACTTTTCCATCAGGAATGAACTTAAGAATATCATAGGCAATGAAGTTCAATTTTATAGGGGACAGAACTTTGCACGTCCTTGTGGACAAAAAGTCCATGGCCCTTTGACTGAGGTTCAATTCTTACAGACAGAACTTACTCCATATGCACAGAACCTCGATCCATAGGGGCAGAACTCATGGGATAAGAAGTTCAGTCCATAGGGGATTGAACTATAGGTTTCCAAATTCATCCACTATGCACTGAACTTAAAAAAACTACAGACAAGAAATCATAAAAAAATACAAATAGACTTACTGGTCAAGTTTAGTGCCATTTCTTTGAAATAGCAAAAAAGATTTAAACTCTTCCAACACTGCTGGACTAATCTTCAAGTGGTGGAATGGACAACTACGTCTGTAATTACCCTTCCAGTCAGTTGTCTTCTTTTTAGTCCTTTTGGTATCATATGGAGATAGCAACCACTGACTGGGCTTTCGGTCCCTTTTGCCCAGAAGACCTTGCTGCTCCGACTGTTCTACCTTAGTACTTTCACGGGCTTGGTCACTTGACTTGGCAATCTCCCTAACAATCGGGACATGCCTCTCCTGTTCCTGTGTAAACATCTCTTGTTTACCTGCTTCATTGACCGACTGACCTTTGCCCACAACAATTCTGTCAGCCTGTTGTTCTTCAATCAGCTCCTCTTTCTCCTGTTCCTGAGTCATTACTTCTTCTTTGCCGGCTATACCAACTGACTGTTGTTTGTCCACAAGAGTTTCGAAAGTCTTTTGTTCAGTCAAATCAACTTCTATTCTTGTTTGCTCAATATCCTGGACATTCTCCATAACAATCTTAAGAGGCATCTCCTGTTCCTGTGTGGTAACCTCTTCTTTGGGTGCTTCATCAATTGACTGACAGCCAACAGCCTGCTGATCTTCAGTCACATCCCCATCTCCTTCAACTTGGTTACTTCTGTCAGATAACAACATCAACATGCATCTCCTTTCCAGGCATCTCCTGTTCCTGTGTGGTAACCTCTTCTTTCGGTGCTTCATCAATTGACTGACAGCCAAGAGCCTGCTGATCTTCAGTCATATCCCCATCTCTTTCAACATGGTTACTTCTGTCAGCATTCTCCATAACAACATCAACATGCATCTCCTTTCCGTGCGAAATCACCTCTTCTTCTACTGTTTCGTTGACCGACTGCCCTTCTGGTTCTTCTCTTGCTGCTTGATAACTCACAACAACATTATCCATTTCAACATCATCAATCCTCTCCTGTTGCAGAATTATTCCTTGTTCTTTTCCAAGTTCAACCTTCTGCTGACTTTTCGACATATCTTGCTGAATTTCTTCAGCTCTTGGTGTATCTTCAGCATCACATGAACCCCCGCTAACACTTTCTTGAGTCGGTGGCAGTATATTAAAAGTAGGCATATCAGGATGTGAACTATTTTTCTTCAACTTCTTCCTTTTCATTTCATAGGTTTTTGGTTGGATGGGTGCAGAAGTTGTACCTGATTTCTCCACAAGCATATCCTGAGGGAGCAAGCGAGGTGTCGACAAATCAAGCTCTCCACTTATAAATTGCAATTGAATTTCAAGGACCTCCTTCTGTGCTGCAGTCAACTCACCAAACATATCTAATTCACTATCAATATTTTCATGAATTTGTCTAGGCGTTTCATTGACAAACACACCTTGCGACGCTGCATGCAATTGTATAGCTGAATTTAGACCTGCACCACCACCACTAACTTCTTTTCATACATCTGAACAGCTTTTTGATTTCCTAACTACACTTCCTTCACTGGGGTCTTGTCTGTCATCTGAATGAGATTTTGATTTCCCGGATACAGCGCCATGACTGAAGTCTTTTCTTACATCTGGAGAAGACTTTCTCTTCCTTCCATCACTAGCATTGCCTCCACATGAATACAAAATTAAGGAATTACGAAAGCTGCCAGATTGTTCCTTGCCCCTTCTTCCACTAACATCTTCCCTCCAACTTCCTTCCTTTTCCTCAAAATTCTTAGCAAACTTCTTCATAAAATCCAGAACACAATCAACCTTGTTATCTACACAACGAACCTTGTCATCTACACAACGAACCTTGTTATCTACACCACGAATATACTCCCTTATGCGCCGTCGCTGACTACGCATCCTCTTCCGGAATTTTATATTCACCTTCTGCAAAAAAAAAAAAAAAAAAAAATCAATAGAACTGATAAAAATATTCAATTAAAATAAAAACAAAAAAAGATGAATGCACATGATACTTGAAAAACTCACTTTAACAATTGCATTAACTAAATCTTGATCAAGCTCTACAACATGTCGAGCATCCTTCCTATCATCACAAGCACCCTCACCCACATGATCATCATCCTCAGTCTCAGCAACATCATCCTCGCACACATGATCATCATCCTCAGTCTCACCACCAACATCTTCACTCTCAGCACCACCATCATCAGTTTCACCGCCACTATCCTCAGTATCAGAATCATCCTCAGTCTCAGCAATATCTTCACTCTCAGCGCCACCATCCTCAGTCTCAGTCTCAGCAATATCTTCACTCTCAGCACCACCATGATATATCTGAGCCCCACCAACCTCAAAATCATCACACGTATCCTCACTATCTTCAACAACTTCTTTTCCTTTTAAAAGTTTACATGCAACAACAGGTACATCAGGACCTGCTTCTGTCACATTCAATTCCACCGACCTTTTTTCTTCCTCAGACAGAACAATTGGAACCATTTTAAATTTGTCAAAACTCTATAGATTAAAAAAAAAAAACCATGAGAAATATATTAGCACCACAGTAAAAAAAGAATAAAAGTTTTATATGCAGAAATAGAAGTTTTGTCCTCATGGACTGAACTTTAATTGGTACTATTTTAAAAAGTTCAGTCCATGAGGACAGATACATAGATGGAAGAGAAGTTCAGTACATAATGATAGAACTTCAGTAAGGATGGAGAAGTTCAGTACATTAGGATAGAAATTCAAGTCCCATGAGGGTAAAGAACTTGATCAACCACACACACACACAGAGACACAGATATAGAAACTTACATTTACATTATGAAAATACTGATCAACCAAAGTGTTATACTGAGGATTTTTGAAACTAATAAACCTAACCATCCTTGGGAAGCCATGACCATTATATGTACAAAAGTTAGAACGAAGTGTTGGAAATAAATCCAGAAACCAAGCGCATAATACAAACGGAAATCCCAGCACATAGTAATTTACACCACTTTTGAGAGGTCTCATTGCAGAGTTAACTAGTGCTTCAAAACCCGCACTGCCCCAAGGATAAACTCTACACAGATCCTCGTTGTCAATGATATCCAAGTAATGCACTTCAACCAAGCTTGTTTTTTTGTTAGAACACAAAATGATTGACTGCAAAATATAAAACTCTGCAATCTTCACTGCATCATCTTCATCAACCACATATGTCGTGCTCATCGATACTAAAAATTTACGAACATCTGACACCTGAAGATTGCTTTTGCCACGAAAGTACTGCTTCAGAAGCCTCTGATCCATATTTATAGCAGGTCCATCAAACAATTCCTCACGGTTTGCAGAAAACCTCAAACCAGTGTAAACATGATATTCTTCCGGACCAAAATGGATGACATGACCAAAAATATTAAAACTTAATCTATTCGGATCACTGCTCACAATACGTGACAATAATAAACAATGCAGTAACCTCATAGAAATTTTGTACGACTGCAACTTCAGAAAGCTTCCAAACACACCATCTGAAAGCTTCTTACGCTGTGCTTTACTGAAATTTGAAATGATATTATCCAAATTGTGCTCCCCTTGCCAATATGCATTCATGTTGAACCAGCGGTCAAATGGATACACTAGATTACCTTCCATTCCAGCATCCATATTGCAAAAAGCTAACAATAAAAAAAAAATTATCAGTCACACATACAAAATAAACAAAAATAAAGGTTTGAGAATACACACAGACACACGCACGCACACAGAAGTTCATTCCTTGGAGACAGAAGTATAATAATAGTAGGCTGAGAGCACACACTGAGTCGCACACATATGGGCGATAGGCTTCAGTCCACTAGGAATGAACATCTGTCCTATGTGGACTGAGCATACACACATACATAAGTTCTTGGTGCTGCACCAGCTATAGGCAACTTGAATCAGGGTGCAATGTACACTAAGGTCAGAGGAAACCAGGGAAATCAAAACTTCAAGAGACAGGCAAAGAAATTCTACTGTGATTTCAGCAAACTGACTAAATGGCGGCTGGAAACTAAATGCCTACCCTCAAGATTACAAAAAAAGAAAAACTGGTCCTTTTGCCTATAATGTGCAATCAGAAAGTGAAGATATTCCTTCACAGATTGGAAAGATAAGTCAAAACTGGAAGCTGCACTATTCCAACCGTTTTAAATGAAGCACACGCTTCATGTGCTGAAGCGTGAAGCGACTGAAGCGTGAAGCGAGCGCTTCAGTGAAGTTCAGTCCACACACACACACAGACACACCCAGTATGTGTCTCACACAGTATGTGTCTCACACACACACAGACACACACAGAGACAGAAGTTCAGTCCACAACACACAAACACACACAAACACATACAAACACACACACACTGAGTCACACGCATTGGGTGGGGGGGGGGGGGGGGAGGACTTCAGTCCACTAGGAATAAACTTCAATCACTGGAGACAGAAGTTCAGTCCTAGTGGAACTTCAGTCCATCACACACACAAACATAACTTCAGTCAATCACACACACAAACACACACACACGCACACACACGCGGCGATCACAGAGACATGCACACACACATAACTTTAATACAAACACACTTGAACTTGAATAAAAATTAACTACTAAATACGCAAAAAACATACAAATTTAAACTTAAATAACGTTACTTAACTTAACAACAACATATTTCACGAAAAAATACAACAAAAAAAAATACAAAAAAGTAGTATATGAAAAGAGAGAAATGTTATACCTGCGAAAATGCAAAGGTGAAGAGAGAAAACGTAATGCAATGCAACTAAAATTGAGTTCGTTAACTATTCTACATTTGAAGATGATTTTTGCATGAAGATTCAGTGAAGAAGAAGGGTTAAAATGCATGAAATGAACGGGTTAAAATGAAGAGAAGGGTTTTAAAAACCCCTGTCAATTCAGAAAAGACGAGGGGTAATTTGGACTTTTAAATATGCCCCGTTTAGTGTACTGCCACAAAAGTGGCCTCTAGTGTAAAGCCACTGAAAAAAATGGCCTCAAACTAAATACCAGTGTTAAAAGTGGCCTCTGGGCGAAATTTTTACTCTATTCCGTTCTACCACAATCAATATAACAATTAAGGGCAATACTGAATAAATAACCCAATATAATAAATTAATAAAATTAAACTAACATCTAAATATCAACATTCATGGAGATCCCACAACATTAGAATTACCAATTTGAAGAAAAGAAAAACTTAGAGTTGCCCAGGCGTGTTCTCTGTTCCAATGTGTTCCCAACCTGCAAAAGGGATCCCCCAGCTAAGCAACTAATTTTGAAGCTTATATAATGTGTGCAAGTCTTGGTCGGACAAACCTATCCTTCTCCGAATTACATTAGGATTCAAGAAGATGACTTTTTTGCTTAGTCTGCTGCTCGTTTTCTCCAGATCAATAGTGACCAACTCTTTGATTATTTCGTTCCATTCTTCTCTATGCATAATTGGCTGCCAAACTCTTGCTTCATTTGCTCAACATTTTCCTTGTTTTACCTTCTTATGCACATTCTAAGCTTAGCTATATTCATGCTGCTCTAGACCCCACTGGCCATACGTTTTTCTTTTTTGTGCTCCTTTCATCCACTTTGTTCAAAATGTCCTGAACAATTCAAAACATAGTCAATTGCTGTTATAAGTGCAATAGTTTTCTACATAAGCGCAAGCAATCTTTGAACAACCATTTTAGTGTCCAGCGCAACCCTAGTCTTTAGTTACTCTTTTGTGGGTCAAACTTTAGTATCATGCTGCGCAGAGAAGGATCTTTCGATGAATGGTCAATCAACAATGAGAATGTGGTTGCATCGGCTGAGAAACCCCTTCCGACCATTTCCTTTAAAAGTTCTAATGCTTCACTAGTTTTCTGACACTTGAGAAATCCATGTACAATGATATTGTATGTGCATTCATCCGGCAAACAACCGCTCTCCTCCATTTTTTTAAGCAAAACTTTAGCGTCACATAGAAGCCCTTTTGAGCAAAGTCCATTTATCATGATGTTGTATGTCCTCACATCTGGACTTAATCCTACCAAATGAAGCTTATCGAAAATACCACGAGCTATATCGAGCTTTCCATTTTTGCACAACCCATTGATGACAACACTGTGGACTACAATATCAACATATTCTCTCTTTCTTTCCAACTCAGAGAAGTACAACATAGCTTCTTCAACTTGTCCGTTCTTGAAATAACAGTCAAGCCAGATGCAATGAGTGAAACTATCAGGATTGTGTCCGGCAGTTTGCATTTCAGCAAAGAGCTTTTGGGCAGATTCAGTTTTACCAACATCAAGCAGGCCTTTCAAGATAGTACTATATGTGATAACGTCAAGTTTGATCCTCTTTTGAGATATTTCACGGAATATTTGTGTTGCCTCATCTAATTTCTTACACTTACAATACCCATGGATCAGTATGGTATAGCTAACAGTAGAAGGTTCAATTCCCTTATCTATCATATCATCCATAATTTTCTTAGCTAAATGCATCTGACCATGCAGACAATATCCATCCATTAACGAAGTATAGGTGCGCACATCTGGTTGTTCACCTCTTTGAATCATGACTCGCATTACTTCCTCAGCATCTTCAACCTTTCCTTCTTTGCAAAACGCATCAATGAGTATATTGAAAGTCCGAACAGATGGAGAAATATTTAAATGCATCATCTCCTTAAATAGAAGTGTAGCCCTTTCCCATTGACCAGACTTGCAGAAGCCATCAAGCATGGAATTATAGGAGATGATATTTGGAGTAATCCCTTTTAGTTTCATTTGGTTGAAAAGGTTGAAAGCTGCATCAAACATTCTATCTTTGCAGAGGGCATCTACGAGAGTAGCATAGACCACTATGTTAGGTTTAATACTTCCTCTATCCATTACCCCAAGCAAACTAAGAGCTTTGTGAGTGTGTCCCAATTTGCATAGCCCATTTATGACTGTCGCATATGTAAATTCATCTGGCTCACAAATATTACCTCTTGCCAACTTTAGAAATAAGCCAACGGCATCTTGGGCCTTATTTCCAGCAAAGAGACCCTTAATGAGAGTGTTGAAGGTGACCACATCCAACGGAAGACCACTCTTGAAGAAAATGCCCAACACTGCTATTCCATAATCGGAGCGATGCGACAAGCAATAACAGTTAATGACAATGTTCAATATATAATCATCGAAGGGGACACCCAAGTTGCGCATTTCTCCAAAAAGGGAAAGCACAGTAGAGTAATGATTCAATTTGACTAAAGTCCTAAAAAATTTAGAGAAGTCAACACCAGAAGGAAGGGGTTTGGATTGGACCATTCGACGGAACACAATAAAAGCATCATCCACATTGGTGACGATGTTGGGTTTGCTATGAAAGTCTCTAAAAAAGGGAGCATTAAAAGAGGTAGAAGAATTACCTAGATAGTTTGCCCATAGAGAAGTGACATTAATGGCAGGGGCGGAGCTAGAGTACTAGATGGGGGTTCGTCCGAACCCCTCGCATTGGTTCAAACACTGTATTTGTTTTATAAAATTTATATAGTCTTATATAAATTATTAATTTAGAACCCCTAAACATAAATAGACTATAATCTTGAACCCCTAAAATTCAAATCCTGACTTCGTCTCTGATTAATGGTTGCTCTCCTCTTCATCTTTCGTAATTTGGCACTTCACTATCTCAATATTGAAAGCCAAAAGAGAACTAAATTGGAAGTTTGGAACTACAATTAACTTGTTACAGTATTTCTCGTCTAAACAGTCTTTGCATCGTTACACTAATCCAATGTATTGATCCTCTCAAATTTCAACACTTTAATGGGGGTAGACTGGTCATTTGCAATTATTATTATTATTTTTTTTTTTGGGTTAAAACACGGTATTTTATTAATAGTAGAGTTACGGGGGTTACATAAAATGTTCATGCGAATTTCAGTAGAATCCACGACACGAGCATTAGAGTTTATACAAAACATAGGATAGGAATGACATTAACCCATTCAAAATTCCTAACTAAGATAAGCTAGAACAATTACTATCCGATGGGGTGATCACAAAACTTATGCCTGACTTGTCTTCCATCAAAGCTTGATGAACGAAAGTAGGAGGGCACATAATGGATGATAGAGTTTGGATTGGACTCTGAGGGAGCTCCTTGGGCCAAAAAGTGCTCTCTATTGCTTTTGAGAAAAAAACATAAATAGCCAAAATCAAGCATGGCCTTACTTTCAAATAGACATAAGGAATCTTACACAAATGCTAGCCAAATTTTACCCTATATAAATATGTTTATTGCATTTTTTTTCCCCTTAAAACTAGCTAGAAACTCTAACTGAAAGCGTTAATTTGGGAATCTCAATCCAAATTGAAATCCTATTTTTCCTATTATATCTCCCGCTTGTTAAGCATATTCAATAATAATGATTATCTATAATTATCGAATTGTTGATTTGCTTGAAGAGTTCAAATATTTAATTAACTACAAATTCCTTTATAATAGTAAATGGACTTGTATTTTTTTTTTTTGTAAGTATTCATACAATATTAACATATTCTCTTTTCACATAGCATTCATTTTCAAATATATTAATTTTATATTATTCATACAATATTACGCTTTTATTCTTAAGGTATTTTTTTCCTACCACATTCACATTTTGTTTAAAAAAATTATTTTTTATTTATACAGTATTCATATTTTATTCATACCATTTAAAAATAAAATATCATTGTATTTGCATATTTTATACTTTATAAAAACTTCTTATTGACTATTAAAAATATATTACATACATATCAACCAAATATCAAGTGTACATATTTGATATATATTAATTTTAAAAATGCATATTGCATGTGTATTTTTGCTGTTCTTTTTATAAATCTGGAATATCAGATGCATATTTATAATACTTATATTATATTTATGCATACAAATATATAAATAATAACCAATATATTTGGTAAATATTGGGATCAGAGAGTCCATATCGTATAAGATTATATCCATATGAAGTTGTGCATATACCATACATAATACTCGTATATGTATAAATATCATTGGGTTACCCCTATAATGCATTGTCATATGCATATGGTATGTATTAAATATACATTTTTATGAATCAATATCACTTCTAATATTTTTATGATCAAGTTGTCATGGATATATGGTATGTAATATAATTAGTTTATGTACACAATGATATACATGTAATAAGGACAAGGTATAAATAATTTTACAATATGCAGAAGCTATACACTAAATTATAAAATATTCCAACGTGTGAAGAAGTCTTATATTGAACCTTCACACCAATATTTTGTTCATGTTTAAATTTGAATTCACCATTAACATGTCTGTTAAAGAAACTTTTCTTCCTAGTTCCTTCATCGTCATAATTACAAGCTTGAAGGTTTGATACTCAATTGTTTATTTTGGTAGAGCCATGGTGGAAGATAAGAGAAATAGATTTGCTTTAAATTAGGAGAAAATTAAGCTAATTGATATAGTGTGAAATATTTAATAAATATCCTTAATTAGTGAGATAAGATCACATCTAAAAATAACTGACATGATCTATTGATTCCCCAAAAAATAGGCATGAAAGTGGGAAAGTGTTATGTGGAAAAGAATGTCTATAATAAGTAAGTGACATAATGTTAAATGTCTATAAATCATAATATAGGAAAAATATGTCTATTTTTTTGTTAAGGACTCTTCTAAATGTCTATGCCACATAATTTTCTCTATTGCTTTTAGCATAAGTTATGCAGGATTATTTGCATCTTCAGCTTGAACATCAACAACCTGCAGTTTTCAATATTGGATAGATAAGTAGGTAGGTTTCTCTAATAACCTGATGACCTCTGTGGAGTCCGTTTCAACTTCCAGAGGTGTAATTTTCGTCGATGGCCAAAAGTAAGCCCTGCTGAAGACTCGGTAGTTCAACAAGTATTGTTATGAGGAAATACCTTTTTTATGATAGTCTAAGATTCACTCACCCTTAAAATTCCAAAAGACACCTCCTAAACTAGCTGATTTATCCCATGCCCTATAAAAGCCATCTATATTAAGTTTAATAAAATTAGGCTTGAAGGGAACCAAGACACTTAGATATTTCTGGAGTATGGTCATTTGCCATGTTTAGTAAAGTAAAAGTAGAAATAATCAACTGCACGTAAAATTAGTTAGGAAACTTTAAAAATGAGAAGAGTAGTGCAAGGATATATTAGTTAGATCAAATCTTTTTACATTAAGAATTACTCCCTCCATCCCAAATTAGTTGTCAATTTCAACTTTTTCACACCCATTAAAAAAACTATTAAATAGACTGTATTTTTTCTATATTATCCCTATTTAATGTTTGACTATTAAATTTTGTTGAGAATTCTTTTAATTATTAAGGTATAGTTAGAAAAGACTAATAATTTTAGTCTTGAAATCCTAAAGTGACAACTAAATTGGGACACACATTTTTTGCTAAAGTGACAACTAAAATGGGACGGAGGAAGTAATATATTTAAGGGTTTTTTATAAAAATATACAAATTTGACCACTTAATTATAAAAAATAGCAATACTTTTCAAATTACAATACATAGCAATATTTTTTTTAGCATATTTCACAATAAACAAGATAAATCACATTTTTTCAAACAAACCCTAACTTCAACCCCTACCCCCAGAATCCTTCCCAATTCCCCTACCACCCATACCCCAAAACTCCTGCCTCCCCAGTGCTATCTCCATATCACCCTGTCGTCTCTGAAGCCGTCGTCGCCGGCGCGGCGCTTCTCCGCTGCCCTCTTCTCTCTCCACCACCTGAGCAAGCAGCAAAACAAGGGGAAAGGGACGACTGCCGATGGATTCTTTGATGGGAAATCTGGCCACCATTGCCTTCAACCTCCTCCATCTCTCGACGTTCCCGATTTGTTTCTCTCTCTGTTTTGTGCGTGTTCGCATAGGTATTCCGATCGAAACTGATTCTGGAGTTGAAGGAAGATCTTGAAACTGAAATCAGTAATAAGTTGCTCTCAGATGAAGCCTTCTTTTCTTCGTAGGGAAATTCATTTGAGAGGATATCTGAAATCAATGAGTTAGAGCCCTGAGAATTCTTCGCACCAGTTCTCCACCATTGTGGAGCTTTTGGCACAGATGGTGAAGGCATCAAGAATTCTATCTTTGATTGTGATCTTCAATTGGATGAGATCGAGGAGAGAAATTTGTTGACCCAGTCTAGGAACATCTAGATATAATCTAGAAATAGTTAGATACAAAACAACCTGAAATGGTGTAGAAACCACATAGATACAACGAAATACAGTTTGATACTGAGCAAAAATAGTGCAGATACATTGAGATACATCGCTGAAACAGTCTGAAGCGGCTAGTGAAAAAGTCTGAAATAAAATATAAAAAATGATGTGAAACATCACAAAAAAGGTGAAATAGCTTAGAAACACTGAGAAACAACGCACAAACGGGGTGAAACAACGCTGAAACAATCTAGAAATAGCTAAGATACAGCATAGAAATAGTAAGATACAGTGCAAAACAATGTAGATACAAACGAGATACGGAAAAATACAATGAGATACAAGGTGGTTGATACTTGATAAACATCGAGATACAGTGAGATACAACGAGATACAGTGAGGATGAGAGGATGAAAAGTGAAACTGGGGGAAATGTGAGGAGTAAAAATGAAATTGGGGAAAATGGTGGGAGGAAAAGTGAAATAGGGGGAAATGGGAGGAGGAAAAATGACATTGAAGAAAATAAGGGGAAGAATGTAAGGGTTTGCAATATTATGGAAAAAATATTGCTATATTTTTGCTAGTTTTGTAATTAACTCTTCATTTCCTCTAATATTGGGTAATTTTGCTAAAATATTGTTATGTTTGGTAATTAAGTTCTAAAAATTGTACTTTTGCGTAAGAATTAATATATTTAATGAAATGTTACAAAATAATCAGAAGAGTGCAGGTATGCACATTATCGTAAATTATAAGGTCTCTCGAGATATCAACGTGTTTCCGATAGCAGAACAAAAGGGTATAAATTGTATACTTAAATTAAGTGTAACATTTTTTTATTTTTTTTGATAAAGATTCAAGGTGGCGGAGCAAACAAACCAAGGTGAACCTCATCTATATATAGAAAGGCAGGACATGTAACTCGATCCTCGAGTAAGCAAAAGATATCATTATACAAATTGCCAAGCACTAAATAGACCTAGGTTGAATAAAACAAATGTTTCCAAGGTCACAATGCCTCTTTTGCAAGTTGACATCTCTGTTACGTTTCCTTTCTTTCCAAATTGACAAAAGAACACAATCTGGAATTGTTCTCCAGAGTTATTACTAGTACTAGTATAAGGTAAGATTTTACATGTCTATACGAACATGAAACTGCAGCAAGTAAAATAAACAGGACTTGTATTACATTGCATGCTAAAAGCTTCCAACAAGTCCAGATCTTTCATACTTAACACGAACAATTTCTTTCATCCAGTAATACAATTTCTGACTGCCTCTCATAATTGACAGCATAAAGCATTTCCATTTTGTCTTCGAAGCATCTCCTTTTCCTTTCCATCAATTTGGTCCACGCAATGCTTAATGGGATTGACGCCCAGATCTTCTCATGATTCCACCATCACAGTGTGTCTTCCAGCTGCATAAAAGGCTCTTAAAACTTTGAGGCATCACAAAGCATACTCCAAACAAAGACAAAAACATAGTCCATATCTGCCAAGTACAGTTGCAATGCAGAAAATATAGTCAACTGACCTAGAGGATCTTTCACAAAGAGACACGGACTGCATAACTTATATCCTCTTTTTCCAGATTTTCTGAGTAAGACATGCCCATCGGCTACTTGCCATACGAAGCATGCTACTTTATGGGGAGCTAAAGTCTTCTTCAATGGCCAAGATTTGTCGAGTTCAGAAAGCTGCTTTTGTGACTGCTTTTGTTCTCCAGATTTCTTCTAACTCTTTGTTCCATTTGCATAACATGTAGCTGTTTAGTACAACTTTTAAAGCTGTGGCATCATTCATTTTCTCCGAAAAATGTAAAGAAAACAGACCACGAAGCAGTATAGTAACTGGGCTACCAAAGAAAAAAATACTTGCTATCTTCCTCTTCCTTTTCACAAGAAAACTTGATACTTGCTTCTAGTAACTTGACTAAATTGAGAGTGCATAAAACCAACAAGTTCTGTAAATACGTTAGTGATATGTGTTAGGCCAAAAAGCACACGCAAGTATATATTGGTCGACAAGTACTGATAAGGTTAAGTATTGTTCATACAGAGACATGATTAACTATCAACTAAATCAAACAATTCTTAATTGTCTAATCAAGAAAAAGTGTCCTAAACAATTCAAAATCCTAACCAATTGCTGTAATATCATTATTTGAAAAATGTTGGGCATAATTAACATTACATTCAAGATTCAACCAAGAACAAGTAAAATTTGGGCGTTCGTCAATGACTTATTATTTTTGTTATTTACTAATTGGTTTCAAGGAAGGGGATCCTCGAAGCAACTAGTAAAGTTGTCTTCGTGTGACCTATAGGTCACGGATTCGAGCCGTGGAAACAGCCACTGATGCTTGCATCAGAGTATGCTGCGTGCATCACACCCCTTGGGTGCTGCCCTTCCCCGAACCTTGCGTAAACACGGGATGCTTTGTGCATCAGGCTGCCCTACTGGTTCTAAGAATACAAACAGCATAGCTATATACATATGGGCATATCAAACACATACAATATGCCCAACGTCTATATGTTTCAAGAAGGGAGAAAAGCATATTTGGAATCCGTTCTACCTTAAGGGATTAATCAAAAAGATAAATTAAAGTTCATGGGATAGAAGTTCATGGCACGGGCAGCAGTTAGTTCTTGTCTTCAAATTATGAAATTCATGCACAAGCGTTTAACGTGCAAGATAAACAAGATAACAGAAAAGTTTGGGATTTGAGTTACCTCCATCATAGATTTTCTACAAGAGCGCAAGCAGTCTTTGAACAATCCATTTCAGTGTCCAACGCACCCCTAGCCTTTAGTTAGTCTTTTGTGGATCAAATTGAAGTATCATGTTATGCAGAGAAGGATCTTTCGACGAATGGTCAATCAACAATGAGAATGTGGTTGCATCAGCTGAGAAACCCCTACTGACCATTTCCTTTAAGAGTTCTAATGCTTCTCTAGTTTTCTGACACTTGAGAAATCCATGTACAATGATATTGTACGTGAATTCATCTGGCAAACAACCATTTTCCTCCATCTGTTTTAGCAAAATTTTAGCTTGACATAGAAGCCCTTTTGAACAAAGTCCATTTATCATGATGGTGTATGTCCGCACATTTGGATTAAATCCTACGGAATGAAGCTTATCGAAAATACCATGAGCTACATCGAGCTTTCCATTTTTGCACAACCCATCGATGACAGCACTGTAAAGTACAATATCAATACATCCCCTCTTTCTTTCCAACTCAGAAAAGTACGACATAGCTTCTTCAACTTGTCCGTTCTTGAAATAACTGTCAAGCCAGATGCAATGAGTGACACTATCAGGACTGTGTCCGGCAATTTGCATTTCAGCAAAGAACTTCTGCGCAGATTCAGTTTTACCAACATCAAGCAGGCCTTTCAAGATAGTACTATATGTGATAACGTCAAGTTTGATCCTCTTTTGAGATATTTCACCGACTATTTGCATGGCCTCATCTAATTTCTTAGACTTACAATACCCATGGATCAATATGGTATAGCTGACAATAGAAGGTTCAATGCCCTTATCTATCATATCATCCATAATTTTCTTAGCCAAATGCACTTGACCACGCAAGCAATATCCATCCATTAAAGCATTATAGGTGAACAAATCTGGTCGTTCACCTCTTTGAATCATGACTTGCATTACTTCCTCGGCATCTTCAACCTTTCCTTCTTTGCAAAACGCATCTATGAGTATATTGAAAGTCCGAACAGATGGAGAAATATTTAAATGCATCATCTCCTTAAATAGAAGCGCAGCCCTTTCCCATTGACCAGACTTACAGAAGCCATCAAGCATCGAATTATACAAGATGATATTTGGAGTAATCCCTTTTAGTTTCATTTGGTTGAAAAGGTTGAGAGCTGCATCAAACATTCTATCTTTGCAGAGGGCATCTACGAGAGTAGCATAGACCACTATGTTAGGTTTAACATTTCCTCTCTCCATTAACCCAAGCAAAGTAAAAGCTTTCCGAGTGTGTCCCAATTTGCATAGCCCATTTATGACTGTCGCATATGTAATTTCATTTGGCTCACAAATATTATCTCTCGACAACTTTAGAAATAAGCCAACGGCATCTTTGGCCTTATTATTACCAGCAAAGAGTCCCCTTATTAAAGTGTTGAACGTGACAACGTCAAACCGAACACCACTCTTAAAGAAAATGCCCAATACAGCTACTCCATAATCACAGCGACTCAACAAGCAATAACAATTAATCACAATATTCAACATATAATTATCGAAGGGGACACCCAACTTGCGCATCTCTCCAAAAAGGGAAAGCACAGTATAGTAATGTTTCAATTTGACTAAAGTCCTAAATAATTTACAGAAGTCAACAGTGGAAGGAAGGGGTTTGGATCGAACCATTTGACGGAACACGGTAACAGCATCATCCACATTGGTGACAATATTGTTGGGTTTGCTATGAAAGTCTCTAAAAAAGGGAGCATTAAAACATAAGAAAGAGGTAGAAGAATTACCCAGATAGTTTGCCCATAGAGAAGTGACATTAATGGTTGCTCTCCTCTTCATCTTTCCTAATGTGGCACTTCACTATCTCAATATTGAAAGCCAAAAGAGAACTAAAGTGGAAGTTTTGAACTACAATTAACTTGTTATTTCTCGTCTAAACATAGTCTTTGCATGTTACACTAATCCAATGTGTTGATGATCCTCTCTAATTTCAACACTTTAATGGGGGTAGACTAGTCATTTGCAATTTTTTTTTTTTTTTTTTGGGGTTAAAACAAGGTATTTTATTAATAATAGAGTTACGGGGGTTACATAAGATGTTCATGCGGATTCCAATAGGATCCAAGACACGAGCATTAGAGTTTATACAAAACATAGGAATGATATTGACCGCATTCAAATTTCTTAACGAAGATAAGCTAGAGCAATTACTATCTTATAGGGTGATCACAAAACTTGTGTCTGACTTGTCTTCCATCAAAGCTTGATAGACGAAAGTAGGAGGCGCTGCTTAATGGAGGATAGAGTTTGGATTTGACTGTGAGGGAGCTCCTTGGGCGAAAAGGTGAGCTATTCTATTGCTTTAGCAAAAGTTATGCGGATTATTTGCATCTTCAGCTTGAACATCAACAACCTGCAATTTTCAATATTGCTCAGATAAGTAGGGTAGGTTTCTCTAATAACCTAATGACCTCTGTGGAGTCCGTTTCAACTTTCAAGGGGGTGTAATTTTGGTCGATAGCCAAAAGTAAGTCCTGCGGAAAACTCGGTAGTTCAACATAAGTATTGTTATGAGCAAATACCTTTTTGTGATAGCCTAAGATCTATTCACCTTTAAAATTCCTAAAGACACATCCCATGCTAGTTGATTTATCCCATGCCCTATAAGAGCCATTTATATTAAGTGTAATAAAATTAGGCTTGGAGGGAACCAAGACAGTTTGATATTTCTGGCAAAAAAATTCACCTAGTGCCCTCAATAAGACATGGTCTTACCTAATTGCCCCCACTTACAAATGCTTTAAGTAAATGTCCTCCACATCATACCCCTCCCTTATGAAAGGACTATTTTGCCCCCAACTTTTTTAATTTACGCTGAAAGATTACTTCTCTCTTTCCCCATTCCTGCCCTCCTTCTTTCTTCTTTGTGTGGCCCCCAACTTGTTTAATTCATGTTGAAATTCCTTCTCTCTTTCCCCATTCCTGGCCTCCTCCTTTCTTCTTTGTGTGCTGAAAATTTGGGATTTTTTTCTTGTGTTTGCTTGATTCCAGTTATTTGAAGGTTTTTATTGCCTATGGCTATTAGATATTCATGTTTTGCATAGAGCTTAAAATCTTGACCATAGCCAAGAGTTGCATCGAGTTTCTCTGCAAGTTGCTTATTGCAGTAGAGTTTAAAGTCTTGGCTATTGCCAATACTTACAGAGATGCTCCGTGTAAGTTGTCGCTTTCACCAGAACTTAGAGTCTTGGCTATTGCCAAGAGTTGCAGAGACTTTGTCTCCAACTTGTTCACTGCAGTAGAGGTAGAAGTCTTGGCAATTTCCAATACTCTTAGAGATTTTTAGTGTAAGGTCCCCCTTGCCAGAACTTAAAGTCTTGGCTATTGCCAAAAGTTGCAGAGACTTTCTCTGCAAGTTTTGCACTGCAATATAGGTAAAAGTCTTGGCAATTGCCAATACTTGCAGAGACTATTTGTACAAGTTGCCCCTTCCACTAGAGTTTAAAGTCCTGGTAATTGTCAATACTTGCAGAGACTATTTGTACAAGTTGTCCATTCCGCTGGAATTTAAAGTATTGGCTATTGGCAATAGTTATGGAGACTTTTTCTGTAGTTGTAGAGACCATGGCAACAAGGCTTAAAGTCTTGGCAATAGGCAAGAAGTCTCTACAAGCCTCCCATTGCAGTAGAGTTTAAAGTCTTGGCTATTGCCAATACTTTAGAGATTTTTCAGTGTAAGTTTTCATTTGTAGCAGAACTTAAACTCTTGACAATAGTTGCAGAGAACTTTACCCTTGCAACTTGAAGAAACCTTACATTGAATCTTCTCTTGAACAGAGCAATCTGTAAAAGGAATGGGGTTTTATGGTTTTTTTGATCGCGTGAATGGAGAAAAGGAGGGGAGGGACTGGACGGGTCTTTTTATTGGTTGTGAGGGGTATTTTCGTTCGAAATAAATTTCATTAAACTAATAGAGGACATTTTTGCTAAACATCTGTTAGTGAGGGCATTTTGACAAACCATTGCTTCCGGTAGCAGATTTTTGCAAATGAGCCTATTTCTGGAGTATGGTCATTTGCAATATTTAGTAAAGTAGAAATAATCAAGTGCACTAAAATTAGTTAGGAAACTTTAAAAATGAGATGAGTAGTGCAAGGATACAGTTGTTAGATCAAATCTTTTTACATTAAGAATTACTCCCTTTACCAAATTAGTTATCACCTTCAACTTTTCCACGCTCATTAAGAAAATCATTAAATAGACTGTATTTTTTACTATATTATTTCTATTTAATATTTGACAATTAAATTTTGTTGAGAATTTTTTTAATTATAAAAGGTATAGTTGGAAAAGATTAATAATTTTAGTCTTGAAATCCTAAAGTAATAACTATATTAGGACACACATTTTTTGCAAAGTGACAATTAAAATGGGACGGATGGAGTAATATATTTGATGAAATGTTACAAAATAACCAAAAGAGTGAGTGGAGGTATGCACATTATCGTAAATTTTAAGGTTTCTGGAGTTATGTCGTGTTTCCGATGGCAGAACGAAGGGGTATAAACTGTTTAATTAAATTAAGTGTAAGATTCAAGGTGTCGGAGCAAACAAACCAAGGTGAACCTCATCTATATATAGAAAGACAGGACATGTAACTCGATACTCGAGTAAGCAAAAGATATCATTATACAAATTGCCAAGCACTAAATAGACCTAGGTTTATAAAGGGGAAATTACGCTATATAACTGTTGGGAAAAAATAATTACTGTTTTTGTACAGTTTTTATTGTTTCTTTCTTTCCATAATTATTTAAAAAAAAAAATATTCTAAATATTTCGGATATATATTTAATATTATGTATTTATTCCTCAAAGGGATTAGATGTTGATCATTAATTTGAGCCTACATTTTAGGAGTATAAACTTTTCTTGTTTAATAGCAATTAATGTAGTAATTATACTTTTTTCCATGTTTAACTTCTACTACACACAATTGGATCTTAACATATCTACATGCAATTAGGAATAAAGCATATTTCCTAAATATAATTTTAATATTTATACAATTATATTTAATGTATATTTACATAATTTTACTTATATGTACTTAACGTATATTTAAATGTACTTTAATATTACTAGTAGACTAAAATATTATTAATAATTAATGTGTGTTTATATAATTTCATTCAATACTGTAAAATATATTTGAGATATAAATTATGCATATACATATATCATAATTTGTATATATTAGTGCATTCAAATATTTTTTTGATTTTCATTATATATATAAGTGGGAAGACCCCTATGTAGCAAAGTCAAAAGACCATATTAGCCCCTAACCAAATATTGATCTAAGTATAGTTGTGTACAAGAAGATAAATACACACTCAAATACATAAATTTAAAAACAAAAGATCCAAAAAATCTGGAGAATATAAAAAGTTGCATTCGTGATCCAATTTATGCTAAATTCATTTAACTAATTAATAGTACAAATCGACTTTATCTACTAAGGGGTCGTTCGGTTGTGGGTATTAAATATTAATACCCGTACAAAACTCAGCGTTAATTTAGTGCAGCGTTCGGTTGGTTTTTGTGAAATTTTAATACCCGCATAAAATTAGTGCAACGTTTGGTTGCGTTTTTGTATATTCCGCATTATTAATACCCGCATTATTAATTCGGGAATCTATGTATTATTTTATGCGGGGTAGAAGGTGGTATTAATAATGTGAGTATTAATAATGCAGGTATTAAAATTTAAAATGATAAAATTAACCCTCATAATAATAAGGATATTTTAAAATTTTATCTAAGGAGTAAATAAATATTTTAAATAATAATATTTTTTGTTAATTTGTAATATATCAGTGATTCAACAAATAATCCCTACGTTATAATATAGGAAAAATGACGCTTTTAGTCCTTGTATTATTGCGTAATTGCGGTTTTAGTCCCTATAATATCCGGTTCAGCATAATTAACCTTCAACTATATGAAGTGAGCATTTTTTGTCCTTTCATTAACAGAAGTTAGCATGTGCTAACAGTTGATTATTTCTGTCAAGGCTATATTATGAATTACATTACAAAAAAGAACAAGTTCAAAAAATAAATAAATAAAACCCTAATTATATCAAAAAGTATAGAACTCTTCCATCGCATCCTGCGCTCCAACCATCTTCCAGTTTTCCTCCCTTCTTCTGTTTGGATAGAATAAATCAATATGTTCCATAAATGACTATGTAACTATTGTATTTGTTGGTTGATAACAATTACTCTCTTTAGTTGCTTCCCCTATTGCATGAAAAAGGAATTCAAAATCTTTTCCTAAGGCACATAGTGCAACTCGTTGCACCTATTAAAAGGGAATGGAATTGCGTTATAAGAATGAGCTACAATTCACACCAACATGTAAGTACACAGTCAAGTTAATCACTCTAATCTTTGATACATACTGATGAAAAGAAAAAGAAAAAAAGAAAGATAACTCTTTCTGATAGGCTATAATGATAGACAACTCTTTCTGATAGTTCAAATTCAAATATGTCCTAGATTAGATAAATTAACAACCTTTTTCTGTGTGGGAATTGTGTGACGCTAACTAATCATATACCTTTTCTTTTCTTTTTTCACAACAGATGAAGGCGAAGATCCAGATATACGAGGTGAAGAAGGCTTTGTAGGTGTGGTGTTGATCGAGGAAAGTGATGAGAGTGATGCCGACAGTGATGAAAGTGAGTCATTCCATGAATCTGATTATTCCTTGGAGCAGAGTGGATTGGTGTTAATGGGATAACAAAAAATAAAGGAAAAATCATGGAGTTTGGAGTTGTCTCAAACATGTTGGCTTTACCAAGTGATACTAAAAAGATGATTGTGCTGCATCAGATGAAGAATTAATGAGTTTGCGTGGAGACTCTGATGATGAAAATCCAAAAAAAATCCATTGTTTTTAATTCAAGAAGAGACTTAGAGGATCCAAAATTTTTGTTTACACTTGATATGATTTTCAGTAATAGTAAAGAGTTCAAATGGGCAGTTGAGGTACATGCTGTGATGAACAAAAGAGATATCAAGTTTAAAAAGAACAAAATCAAGAGATCGAGGGCAATTTGTAAGGTACCAGCCTGCAAATGGTTCATATATGCATCAAAGTCTAATCAAGACGAACCTTTCAAGATCAAGACAATAGGCCCTGACTATTAATGTGGCAATCAAAGAGATAACAAGTCTATTGACTCTGGTTTTTGGCTAAGAAGTATGCAGAAGAGTTCAGAATTAATCAGGATTGGGGTGTGAAAGAATTTCAAGCTCATGTAATAAGGGCTCATAATTGTACACTTTCTAGGGATCAAGCTTACAGAGCAAAGAAGAAGGCATTAAATCTGATTACAGGGACTAAAGAAGAGCAATTTGATATGTTGTGGGACTACTGTGCTGAGCTAAGGAGGAGTAATCCAGGGACTACATGTATTTTGAAGTTGGATGATAATCCAAAAACAATGTTCAAAGGCAGAAAAAGGTTTTTAAGACTTTATATTTGTTTGCAGCTTGCAAACAAGTGTTCTTAGCTGGACGTCGACCTATTGTAGGGGTTGACGGATGCCATTTGAAGGGTTACCAGAAGGGAGGACAATTATTGACAGCAGTAGGCATAGATGGAAATAACAACATGTATCCTATTGCATTCGCAATAGTGGAAGGTACAGTGAAGGAATCATGGAGTTGGTTTCTTACACTTCAAGATGAGGACCTAGGAATCTCGCAAAACCCTTTTGCCTGTACTTTCATTTCTGATAAGCAAAAGGGTCTAATTCAAGCATTTGATGAGATAATTTCAGATGTTGCACACAGGTTTTGTGTGAGGCATCTACATAGCAATTTCAAGACAGAAGGTTTTGGAGGACAAGCATTGAAAGATATCCTATGGAATGCTGCCAGGGAAACTACCGAACTTGAATTCTCCAAGTATATGGATGAAATGGCAAAGATAGATCCAGAAGCCCCAACATGGTTCATTAATAAGCCTCTTATTCACTGGTCAAGAGCTTTTTTTTTCTCTTCTTTCACAAAGTGTGATACGTTATTGAACAACCTTTGTGAGTCATTCAACAGCGTACTTTTGCCTGCAAGAGACAAACATATTTTGAAAATGCTTGAATCGCTTAGAATCTATATGATGTCAAGACTTCAAAAGAATAGAGATAACATGCTGAAGCATTGCCAGAGAATCTGTCCAAGAATCTTATTGAAGCTAGAGAAAAATAAGGCTAAAGCGGCTGAATGTATTGCCATTAAATCAGACCAATTCCATTACTAGATTGAGGATATTCATCTAAGACTATTCTCTGTGAATCTTAAGGAAAAAAAGTGTTCTTGCAGGAGATGGGACTTATCAGGCATACCTTGTTCTCATGGTATGGCAGCTATATGGGGTAAGAAGGATGAACCTGAAGTGTATGTTCATGAATGCTACACAATTGAGCAGTACATGAAGAGTTATAGTCTATCCATCTTGCCAATTAATAGCTCTGACCAATAGTCTAAGACGGGGATACAGCCAGCACTTCCACCCATATACAAAGCTCAGCCAGGTAGACCGAAAAAATTAAGGAAAAGAGGAATTGATAAGGCAACTCAGAAAGAATCAAATCCTAGAAAGATTACAGTGTTAAAAGCATCAAGAAAAGGCACAAAAAAGAAGTGTGGATCCTGTTGAAAAATAGGGCACAATAGTAGAAAGTGCCATATTCTAATGAGTTGCAACCAATATGAATTTCCACAGCAAGAAGTCCAGCAGAAAATAAGAAAAGAAGGCCCTTCCATACCTAGAAATGCATCAGAAATAAATACTCAAATATGTTGATTCTCTTTATCAACAGTAACAATACTAAATCTATTATTTTATTGCAGGTTTCCTGCATTATAACTGAGAGCATGTCATCAATGCAGTCCAGCTCCTCATTTGTGTCTAAACAAATAGTAATTACCTTTTTTGTTGTATACTCATGTAGTCTGTATCGAACCTTGCTAGCTAGCTAGCTTAATTTCTTCTATTTCTTGTAGGCCAATGAACTTAACCAGCCAAGAGCATTCTAGGGAAAATACGAGGCTGCTCTTTATCCAAAGGATGGGAAAATAATATATACAACCGTCACGTTTACAAGAAGCACTTTCTCAAACAAGCAAGAGAAGACAAAGTGGCTCACTGACTAAAAAGAAAGTTGTTCCTTAGATATAGAATTCACAAAAAAATGATGACTATGCATACATTTTATATCTACTTCTTTATTGATAAATTTGAAGCTAGTTATGCTTTTGGCGAGACGTAAATGATTTTTTTCCCTTTACAACTGCAGGAAGCTTAAATGGTTACCTTATATTCTTGGGTTTTACTACTGCACCATGAATTTCTACATATGGTTATCACAGTTTTCAACTACATCAAATCTTGTACAATGTTGAACATCAAAAATCCGCGATAGTACAAACTGCCTTCGACTATTGAACTTCACAAACTGCGAGCAACCTTTTCATACAGATCATGAGGCCAGTTCTGATTCATATTGCTTGCGAGGAAGTTTCCAATCTGTAGAACCAAACTCACCTCAATTTTCACGAGATCTTGTTAACCAACAAAAGTGTGACTTAATAAATACGATAAGAATCACTGTCAATCTAGCAGTTTAAGAAGCAAGTGATGATGCTGGTTTTTCCCTAATGAATACATGAGAAATCATTTAAATAGAAGTGTAAAAACTATTTTATACCGAAGATGAACTAGGAAACAAGTAGAATGTCATGTATTTTCATATAATTGGGTGGCCGTCCACCTTCTTATATCAGGATATATTAAGCATAAACACTTTACTTGTCCTTAGAAAAATTTTGTACAGAAACTAAAAGGAGATCGCTTGACTAATATTTCTAGATACTGATATAGTTTTTTGATAAAGTAATGTTGAGAAAATTCTTAAACAGAATGAGTTATGCAGCTATACTTTTTTAATCTGCGCATTTTATAATATCCTACTATCAATCCTCTTGAAAGATGTCTTAACCTTGTTCTTTCATGAAATATAACAGTTAAGAGCAGGCTACACATCAAGAAGGTGATCGTGTTATACTTGACGAAAGAAACTAACTATATTTATTAGCATAACATGTTGACATCAGATGGTAAAAAACCATAGTTATAACCTTTTCTGAAGTTAATCAATAAGCAAATGTATCAACATAATTCCTAGGTCCTGCCTTGTTTGGTAACTAGAATATAGAAAAATCAGTTATCTTTCACTATCAATAAAATTAAAAGTGAAATAATTGTGGACTATCCCATCTTGATTTATGAATTGGTTAGAAAATTGCAGTAACTAAAGCTTTATCTAGCTACATAAGAAACAATTGATAATTTTAAAAAGAAAAATAAGATACACAAACATAGACATATAAAGAGTCAAGCTTTACTACCACTTCTCAGAAAATAACTCTGAAGATTGTTACGCATTTGGTAACATGTAAATTATTTTTTCCTCCTTTTACAACTGCAGGAAGCTTAAATAATTATCATATATTCTTGGGTTTTACTTCTACATCATGAATTTCTACAACAAGAGCCTAATTTTCAACCTCTTTGGACTTTGGAAGATACAAATAAACTGGAAAAGTACTTCAAACTAACAAATCAAAAAGATAAAATGTATTATCACACTTTACAAGTCATATTGCTTAGCAAACTGATCATTCTTCTCTTATAATGAAACTGGTACATGTAACAGCCCTTCACATGGTACATAATAAATTTAGAAATAACTTCTTATAAATTTAACTGTGACACGAGATAATAGATTTATAGATTTCATGTATATTCAAACAAATCCCATTTTTTGATGAAATTGCAAATATCAACACTAAAGTCAGCAAAAAAACCAAACTTCAACAACTTGGCTTGAAGTAAATAAGAAGTGTCAACTTGACAGTTCAAGAAACAAGTTATGATGCTAGTTTTTTCCCAATGAATATCTGAGAAACCATTTAAAGAAATATTTCACAAATAGTGACAATTAACAGAAGAACATTTATACAAAAAATATAAGATGGAGGGAAACTATGTGTTATGTTATTAGCTTCTGTCTCATAAAATTTAGCACTTTCTTGCATATGTTTTTGATCAGCATTAAATTAAATACCAATATATCATTTATCTTACTGAAGAGTATTGGCACTTTGGGGCAAGAAAAGTGTAATTTAGAATATTTATAAAGGGCCAAATACAAAACTACCAATTAAGCTTTCCAGAGATAGATAGATAAAAATTAAGAAAAGTCACCACTTCAGCTTTGAATTGCTCTATTAAAACATGTCAAATTGTTTCACAAGAAACTAATGCTATCACTAAGTTTTTTTTTTTTTTTCGGATAAACAATTCATTGGTTCATTCACTAAAAAGCAGAAGCAGTTTGAACTTTGAACCATAATACTACTAGTACATCCCATGAATAACTTGAGCTTTAACAAAAGTATTAGAACTGTAGAGCTGGGGTTAATATGTCACTCAAATTGAAAATTCCAAAGATTCAGTTGGTTGAGGCAGTAGGTGGTGATGTTCTCATTGTTCGTAGATGTTGAATCCACTGATCCTCAGGAACTTGGGTGGTCCAATCAGGAGCCACTCCACCAAAAGAGACGCCACGCATGGCTTCCATCACTCTCGTTGCATTCTCCGCTGTCAACGGAGCGTTGCGACGGCTCTCCTCCTCTCCGAATGGTCTCTGTACAGCAGAATCTCTCATTATCTCCTCTTCTTCCCCGTCACTGAGATCCAGCGATGACATTCCGTTCTCTACGCAATTATGCGCATAGCCATTCGGCAACCCATGGAAATCGCCGGACGCTTCATCATCAGAGTTGTGAACATGATTTGGGATTTGATCGGAGATCTGTAAATCGTCATCGTCCTCAGCTGTGGAAGAGATTGGCTGGTAATATTTGTCACGACCCTTTTTTCGCTTAAAAAAGAAAAACTTTTCTTCTTTATAAAGGTCTGTGACGATGTTCAAAGGTACACAAATATTAAGAAATTTTCGGAGTCGCCACTTGACAAGTTAAAGGTGTGCCAAGTCACCAAAGTGGTGTACCTAGAACACCTATGACTCGTAAATGGTCTGCATCAGAGTTCCGGATAAGGATCTTGGTTGACTCGCGGGAAGGTGTTAGGCACCCTCGAGTCCTGTGTCAAGCACAGTTGCTTTTATTGACGCATTTCGACTCTTTAAATTGTTTGTATGTACTTGCCTTGGATTTGCTACGCTTCAATTTGTTCTTACTTTTTATTGTTTGACAATTAAACACCAATCGAATATAATCGCGCGAGAACTTCACTCGTTCGAAATCTTTCGACTTAAATCAATTAAATCGCGCGGGTACTTCACCCGTTCGAAATCTCTTGACTTAATATGAGTTATATATGAATTTCAATGCGAACACATGGTTATTATTTTAAACTTGTTTCGGCCTATTTGAAATTGCCTAATCGAGCTTATAATTTGTCAATCTTTTGCCTAATTGGTTTTGATACAATTAATTTAAACTGTTAATCAATGCTTTAGTCAGACGTCAGGCTAAATGAAATGTTTAAATCCATGATTCGCTGATCTGACATAACCATTCTCACTAGCTTAACTTATTTGTTTGCCTTCATGTCCTAATTAGTCCATCCATTTCAGTTTTGTCCATTCAATTCTAACAAATTCTGAACTAACAAAACATACAACTTTACAAACTTAAGAGAGTCCCTTGTCATCCCATTTTTCAAGATTTACTTATAACGTGGAGTGGTACGAACTTGTTCTCTCAACATGGCCAAACATACAATATCAGATTTTCTTTAAAAAAAAAAAATATATATATATATATATAATAAAATAAAATAAATAAATACTAAACTAAGCAATATATTTCTTCAAGTCACGGGCCTTTAACATGCCTATATTTCATCACAAAATAATATAACTTGTACAATATCTAAAAAGAAAATACCTTTGAGTAAAGAACCTCCTAGGTACAGAAATGTAGATCCCACAGCCAACCGATCCCGTGCAACAGCTAGCAACAACAACTAGTGCAGATTCCCAACAGCAACAACAATGAAGAGCTAAGGAACAACAGCCAGCAGCAACACCCTTTAACCATTCCCTACTAGACTCCTTTCTTCTTGTTGTTCTAACTCCCCTCTCTCTATTTTCTCTCAACTGTCTCTCACTACTAAGACTGCTATTTTTCTTTGTTCTCAGCTCTGAAATTTTAATTTTAGAGTGAAAGGAAAGTGTATTTCTGCTCTCAGATTTCCTCTCTCTCGTTTTTTTTTTTTGGTCTGTGTGCTCTCTCTTTTCAGATCTCTTTTTTTTTTTTCTTTTGTGAAGTGTTTTTCCTCCCTCGTGAATCTGATATCCCCCTGTTAAGGAGTAAATGAACTCCTTATATAGCTAAAAAAATCAGCCCTCTTCCCTTCCCAAAACCCCAAAACATTTAATGCCTTCTCTACAAGACAAACAAGGCATGCTAGGCATTTAATAAAAGGTCAGAGAGGTGTAAGTGAAAGTGAGCTAAAAAGACAAAAGTCACATGTGACATTTGCTTTTTTTTCAAGCAGTCAAAGTATCCTATGTCGACACCCTTCCTAAAGCTTTCAGTAGACTAGCAATTCTAAGAGAAAATCTAAACTAAAGCTAAACATTCATTTTTCATGCCCTTTTCTCAAATCTCCAAGTTTTAACACTTAACATAAAGTACACCAACTGATACATTAATTCCCAGGCAGCTTTAACAAAATCAAACACTAACCAAACTAAGCAAAATCTTGACATCGTTAAGATAAATTGGAGAACATTATCTGTACTTAGGAGTTAAGACAAATATCCAGGCACCTAACCTAAGCAAATGCTAACAGTACGACACAACCAAAGAACAATTTTATACCAATTTGATGCTTTAAACAGTGAGCATCAAACAATCCAACCAGTTCCCATTTAAACGACTAGTCTTGGTAACTTATACACACGAAACAGATTAGACGACAATGATAAATTTACAAGTTTACGCGACATTTTATTAATGAACAACATACGTACATACACACAATTCATACTCAGAAACTTCTATAACTATACTAAACATACGAACTACTAGCATACTTAAACATGAAAGGCTAGCAAACAGGAAATAGGAAAAAGGGATTCACTTTAATCTGACCGTCGTCAAGCTAATCGCCAACGCCAAGGCTGCTTCGACACAATGGAATCACTGTGTCGCAGCCGCTACTTCATCAATGCTCTTTCCGCTGCGACAACACGATTACCACTGTTGCGTTTGCCGCTACTTGCTACATCATCGCAGCTTTGCCAGAAGCTACTTCAATTCATGTCCAAACCATCTCCAATGTACCAGTTTCAATCACACCAAACAAATCAACATCGCCCTCTCCGCTGCCTCGCTTTACACATCGACGCTACATCTGCGTCGTCATCAAACCGAACCCGCTGCCTCACCAACATTGAAACATCGCTAACACCATCCTAACGCCTAACATCGGCTTGAATATCAATGTCACAACCTCATCCAAACAATTATCGCAACAACCCCTCCACGATGCCATCACTATACAACCATCGCTTCATCATCGCATCAAAGCGTCAATGCCAAAAACCATCAACACAGCCCCACCATTAATATTTTTGCATAACATCACCATTTTTTACCAACAACAAACACCCGCTGCCCCCTAAACAAGAAACATCACAGCCTTCACACCATCACTGCTTAATATACGAGCATGAACAGCCCCTCGAGCTCGTAGCATCACCACCATCGCTGTCGCAGCGTCTCCATTGAGACAAAGCGCAAGCAACCAAAGCCAAAGGACAAAACATTGCCTCAACATCGTGTTATCAACCCGCGTTTAACATCACAGCGACCTCGTCGCCCGCTGCCTCGCAATTAAAGCTACACTGCCTAGCCATCGACACACACTGTTTTTCCCTTGTTTCGAACTCGACCTCACAGCACCAGAGCCGCACCACCACTGTCTCATCATTTTATCATCAGAACAACAACATTAGAAGCCCTCCGTCTAACAAAACTGCAGCAACAAAGGTCCATACAACCACTGGTTCGTCGTCGCATCAACACCCCTGCCATTCAATCATCACCATCGCTGCTACGCAACCCACCCTATTTATGTCATCCCCTTCGTCTCCAAGCAAAATACAACTCTCACACCATCAAACCAAACAGACCATGGCCATCCGAAGAAGTAAGGGAAACGGGCAGCAAAGGTGACGGGGAAATTCAGGGATTTCCAGTTGAAATTGAGCTCAAAAATGTAAATAGAAGAGTGGATAAAACCTGGGCATACATGGTTGGTGGGGTCACGGCGGTTCCCGGCGAGGACACGGCGGTTTATGGTGGCCTGATTTCCAATTAGCGAGGCTTCTTTCGTCTGTGGAATTTGGGAAAACTTTTTAACCTAAAATAGCAATTTTTTAGTTTATATACCAAATGATTGGGCCGGGTCCAAAGACTTGGGTTGGGTCAACCGATGGGCTAAGGGCATGCATTTCTTTCATTTTTTCTGATTTTCACATAGCCCAATGGCCAGTTTTTCCAAGTTTAAACCACACAAATGACTTACTAAAACTAAATTCTAATTAACTACTAAAACACATAAAATTATTATACACATAATTAATCACATCAAATATCTTTTGAGATAAATGTGGTAATTTTTGCTCAATTAGATAACTATAATGGCCAAACAAAGTGACAAAATCTACAAAAATTAGGCAAAATAGCTAGATAAATTTGCACATTAATTTTAGCTATTATCTTGAATTTTGTGCAAAAATTAGGTGATTACAGCTGCCCCTCTTTGTTCGAGAACACAAAGAGTTTTCGGACAAAGACGTAATCGACAACTGATTTTGGCTTTTCGGTTCTAGCCGAGAGCATGCTTTGCAAAATGGTGACCGTACTGTAGTTCCTTTCGTGCGGTAGCTGGGACTACCGCATTCAAACAGATATTAGACTCTTCTAGACTCACTAAGAAAAACTAGAGACTCTTCTAGACACACTTGGGGCTGACCCGACGCTCCTAGACTTACCCGGACTGACACAAGACACTTTTGACACACTAGAGTTGTTGCTGCTTGTCACTGTCGCTGGTCGCTGGCTAGCTGGCTGGTGGTGACTGCTTTACAAAGGAAAAATGAAAATACAACATTTGAAATGTAAAAATTACAATTTCTAAGCTAACTCTTCATGCTTCCCAAGCTGATAAACTGGTCCGAAGCTCCCACTACCAAAGTGGTCTTGAAGACTTGAAATTGCCGCTCGGGCGGGCTTTGCCTCTAAAGCTGAAACTGCTGCTCAGGTGAGCTTGACTTGAAAGCTGAAATTGCCGCTTTGACGGGCTTTGACTTGAATGAAATTGTCGCTTTGACGGGCTTTGACTTGAATAGAATTGCCGCTTTGACGGGCTTTGACTTGAAAGATAAAACTGGAACCACCACTCTGGTGGGTCTTGCTTTTTGTTGAAAATTAGAAATCATTACTCTGATGGGTCTTGCTTATGCTGGAAATTGAAAACCATCACTCTGATGGGTCTTGCTTCTTCTGAAAATTGAAAACCATCACTCTGATGGGTATTGCTTCTTCCGAAAATTGAAAACCATCACTCTGATGGGTCTTGTTCATGCTGAATTGAAAGACCATCACTCTGATGGATCTTGCTCTTGCTGAATTGAAAACCATCACTCTGATGGGTTTTGTTCTTGCTGAATTGAAAGACCATCACTCTGATGGGTCTTGTTCTTGCTGAATTGAAAGACCATCACTCTGATGGATCTTGCTCTTGCTGAATTGAAAACCATCACTCTGATGGGTCTTATTCTTGCTGAATTGAAAACCATCACTTTGATGGGTCTTGTCCTTGCTGAATTGAAAATCATCAACCTGATAGGTCTTGTTTTTGCTGAAAAATTAAAACCATCTCTCTGATGGGTCTTGTTCTTGCTGAATTGAAAACCATCACTCTGATGGGTCTTGCTTCTTTACAGAAATGGATTCCCTCATTCTTCAGGTGGGCGCCTAGCCTTCTTCAAATGTATTCCCTCAGTCTTTAGGTGGTTGCTTCGACTTTCCAAATTACTCCCTTATTCTCCAGGTGGGTGCCTCGACTTTCTCTAAACTACTCCCTCATTCTCTAGGTGGGTGCCTCGACTTCTCTAAACTACTCCCTCATTCTCCAGGTGGGTGCCTCGACTTTCCAAATTACTCCCTCATTCTCCACAAGCTGATGAACTGGTCTGAAGCTCCAACTAATCCAGTAGGTCTTCAAAACTTGAAACTGCCGCTCGGGCGGACATTAACTTGAAACTTGAAATTGCCGCTCGGGCGGGCTTTAACTTGAAAGTTGAAATTGCTGCTTGGCAGGCTTCGATTTGAAAGAAATTGCTGAAACTTGAAATTGCCGCTCGGGGCGGGCTTTAACTTGAAAGCTGAAATTGCCGCTTTGACGGGCTTTGACTTGAAAGTAAAATTGCCGCTTTCACGGGCTTTGGGTTGAAAGTAGAAATTGCCGCTTTGACGGGCTTTGATCTGAAATTTTAACTGCATCTTGAAATCTGCATACTCTTTGATGATCTCTTTCATGGTACACTCCTTGGTGTGGCATACTTTGTGCCGATGTGAAACATTGGGCTCCAATTATCAAGGTCGGTCCTGACTTGCTTTAGAATAATTATGAAACTTGTAAACGAGCTTTGCATAACTTTCTATTGCTCGGAAAGAAATGAGACAAATAAAAATGAAAGCTGAAGCGATGAATTTTAAGAGAAGATATTGAACAAAGATGACTCCATAAAGGAAGAAACTTATCAAAAGGTGAAGCGACGACCTTATTAAACATGAAATGTATATGGAATCAACTCTTAATCCGCTCACATAGTCTATCCCTGATTTTGCTCCCATTTTTCCAATCTTGCTTGATGGTAAATCTAACGACCCTCATTCGACTAGTAGTGCCCCTTGGGGTTTTCACCGACTAGCCTCTCTCATTGTTCTTTTAACTCACTCTTGCCTTGCAGCGCTTTTTCTGGTTTTCACCGACAAGACTTCATTTTTGTTTTTCTTTTTTTCTCTTTTTTTTTTCATTTCTGTCATTTTTCGCTCTTTCCTCATCGATCTCCTATCTTTTCTTGCTGATCGACCCCATCTTTTCTTTCTTTCTTCAATTTTCGGCCTTTATCTTTATTCCTCAGAGAATTTCTCCTTTAATGACCTTGGTGCTCCCAGCTCTAAAAGGCGTTTGTCGGCTTAAGAATGCGACTTTACAGCGTGTATCTTATCCCTTGATACCTTACTCGGCTTGACATTCTCAATGATCGGTCAGAAGGGTCTTTATTTGGACTGTAATATTGGATTTGGTTGGGCTATGAAGAGAAGGATACTACACAAAACTCAAAACATCTCATGAGACGACTAGAATGAGCATTACAAGATTTGAAATCACCACTTTTGAAAAATAAACCAAACTTTCCCCAGTTTAGGCAAATTGGGGATTCCTTCTTTCTTTTTTTTTTCTTTTTTTTTTTTTTTTTGTTTTGAAGAGCGGTATGAAAGCATCTCATGAAACGACTTGGTAAAATATTACAACCCTTGGAATCATTTCTTTCTCTTTTTTTTTTTTTAATAATAACTAACTGAGGCCCGAATTTATTGAAAACCCGAGGAATTATCTTTTGAATTTTCTGATATGCAAACATAAGGGATATTGAGACTTTCTAGGAATTGACTTTCTCCTTTTCTTTTTTAAAAATAAACTAAACTTCTGCCCCAGTTTAGGATGAATTTGGGCGCTTTGAGTTTTTTCCTCGACTTCGAGACTGATATACCAAACATCTCATGAAACAGACGAATATATGGTATAATAAAATAGAAGTTTGTAAATTTTCTTTGACGTTGGCCGCAAACTTGGAGGCAAGTTTTGCGTCAATATGAACAGGGAAAAAATATGAACCTTTTCCTATTATGACCGCACCAGAATGGTTGCCTACGTATCCTTTTGAGAGGAATCAGGTCAGACGTAGCTCTACCACTGAGGTAGATTTTTGTTGTTTTTTGTTTCCTCTTTTCTCTTTTTCTTTTCCTTTTTTTTTCTCTCTTTTTTTTTTCTTTCCTTTAATCACATCAAATTGATTCCAAGGGAGGGTAGCCAAAGAAAAATACTCAAGGCTCAAAAGGGTTTGCGAAGGATATATTGTTTGGGTAGAAGAAATGAAAGTCGTTCGTCATCCCGACCCGAGAATGCCTCACACAAATAATGGTTCAATCAATTGACCTGGATTGATCCACACGTGTCCTCGACCTCTACTTCGACGATGGTTCTCAAAACTGGTGTTTCAACTTCGGTCGAAGCGACCGTGCACGATCTTGAACTTCTCACCGATCTCCCTTATCAGATAATTACAGATTAATTTCCAACTTATTTCGCTCCCTCTTTTGTCTCTCGTTACTACTCAGATAGCTCACAATGTCAGACCACGTATTTAGATCAAGACATAAATTCCGCACGCATGTCATGTTATTAAGGCCGACAAAACATAAGACAGAATACTAAGAAAACAAGACCGAGAAAGAAAATAAGAGAAATAATGTCGAGACGAGAGAAAGATCTCGCTTTTCATTGAATTAAAGATAGAAGGATTTGAACATCAAAATAAACAAAATAATGCACTTGGGTTACAACCCTTAAATAACCAAGTACACAGAAAGATTAGCAAAACAAGCTACAACATTTCACAGTCACTCAATTGCAAGTCAGGACCAATTCCCTGCTTTTCATGCATTGTTGAGCCCTTCACAAGGACGCACCATGCTGATATCAAAGAAATTCCCTGAATCTGGCAACATCTTCAGCTTTTCTTCACTTTCTCCAACCCTTATCGGGGTAGACTTCACTCTTGGGGACTGATGAATGACCCGGTAAGATATGGAATTGGCTTCTCAAGAGAGACATGTTCATTTTCTTCATTTCTTCAACCCTTACTCTGTCTACCACCCCTGGCACAATTTCAGGAATACCGTTCACTGTCACTAGCATTTTGTTGGCCCCAACTGACACATCATCAACAGGTACTATCGGCATTGCAGATTCAGCTTTCAAATCTTCTTCACATACCATTCCCACCATATACACATCATCATGGATAGGCAACGAGTTCTGGTTTATATCTGGTGCATCTAAACCCTCAACTTGAATCTGATCGTTATCAATCAAAGCTTGGATATCCTTCTTGAGAAAATGGCAATCCTCAGTGTCGTGCCCCGGTGCACCTGAATGGTAAGCACATCGGCGAGAATAATCAACCTTTCCCGTGGGATGCATATTCCCATAGATCGGCCTCAACATATCCAAAGCCTGCAACTTCTCGAAGACACTAGTGTAAGATTCCCCGATTGGCGTGAGCTTTCTCTTTTCTCTTCTCGCGCCTTCTTGTATTTGGGTCTTGGGATGAAAGTAGAGGGTCTCCTTGATCGGTATGGAAATTCTGGTGGAGTCCGATATTGATTATGTGGAGCTTGGTGAGTGTGGCATGTGGGCTGTGAGGCTGGCGCGGTCCATTGCGGATATGAAAAATTTGGAGCATATGGTCGCGCTTTTTGGAGTGGAGGAATGGAATGTTTTGTATTTTGTAAAGGGTAGTGTTGCGAATGTTGCTTCTGTGAGGCTCGATGGCGTGAGTGGAGCCGTTTGTACCGTTCCTCATCCTTCCTTCCTGGACCTCGTTCTCTTTCATCTTTCTTCCCAAGACTCTCCGTCCTAATTAAGCCTGTGAATGGTGGAACAGAGACCAGGGGTGAAGCACACCTCTGTTTGGGCGGAGGTGGTGGTGCCAGAGGACACCCTGGGAAGGTTCTCAGAACATCTGTTGTGCTACAGTAGGGAGAGTCGGGAAAATACTGCAGGTCCTCAGCTGTAGGGCCTTGTGCCTGATGTAAGACAGTCGAGGCATGTCCTAGAAGACTAACTGGCACGGTAGAACAAGCTTGTCCCGTGTTCATGGCGATATACATATCAGCCACCAATTATTTCAGATTTTTGACCTCTTCAGTCAACCTCTTGTTTTCCAGCACCAGAAGTTCATGGACGCCGATCTCAGAATTTCCCTCATCAAACGACATGGTAATGGGTTCCTTTGATCCTGTTGTGTATGTGTGGAATGATGCCAGAATTCCGTACCAAATCTCCAAATTCCAAAGCTTTGCACAAACAAACCGGGTTAGCAAAAAAGAAGCACATATTGCAAGCCTAGGGTTGTTATGCGTCATCCCGAAACGGTTAACGGCGTAAGCCGAGTGTACCGGTCGTATCCCCGAAAGATTACAATGTGCCTTGAGCAAAATCAGAACAAAATTGTAACTGATACATAATCAGCACAAGGACGAACTTGGATGATTAATGTATTTTTTTTCCTTTCCCATTTTTTTTTTCTGACTCAACAAACGTAATTTAGACAAACGACACGAGACAAACTCAAAATAAAAGTGCTTGACATGATGCACGAGTCAAAGATATATACAAATTGACACATTGGGCGGGTACACCCATACGGTGAAAATAATGGGACCCGGCATTTTAGCGGAGTCAGATTATTTCACGAGGATCGACACAAAATACAACTTAGCTAATTGCAATTTATCGCATATACCCTGACTTGACCTTAAACAAAACAAAATAAAGCAGGACCTTAAAACAACATTTTTATTTTTTTATTTTTTTAATAAAAAAGTAAGACTCAACCGGAGATTCGAAACGGAACTTAAGAACGGATTATGAAACAAACTATTTTTTCTTATCCGAAAGGTGACTCCAAAATCGGACATTACGGTAATACAAAGACGGACACAATATTTTTTTGTTTTGTTTTGTTTTTCTTTTGTTTTTGTTCGAAACAAACTCTTTGATCTAATTCGAGAAAGAATCTTTAGAGTATTTACAAAATCTGGCAATTAGGACGACACAAAATATTACACAAATTAGACGCAAAATTGATTTCTAAAATTGGCCATTTTGACGGCGTAAAACCCCGATAAATTAATTTCAAAATATGAACTTGACTCGGATACAAACTCAACACAAAAGAGTCCCAAAATTTCGCCATTATAACGGCGCAAATTATTTTCTAACACTTGGGGCCCGGCCCGGACGTAAAATAAGACTAAAAAAAATTTGAAAAATTTTCGCCATTATAACGGCGTAAAAGACAACTAAACAAAATATTTTGAGACACGGGACTAAACTCAATTTTACTAAAATTTTCACTTCTTTTTTTTTTTTCCAAAAATTTGGCTCTCGCCCCTCGGTGATCGGTCAGCATAACAACCCTTAAACTAGAACAAATGCAACACATTATATGCTCATGATGTGTCTTTTGGAGATGTGGGCCCCATTATGACACGAGGGAGTCAGCCTAGACAAGTGCGGTACCGGTGTACTGCACCTCACTAAGTCTAATGACAAGCAAATAAATCGGCTTAGACAAAAGCACAGGTTCAACTCTAGGTGACTCATTGGGTTTATGATCTAGTGGTTCAGCAATTTGGAAGTGCCTCGGGGTACCGGTCGACAACGTCTAACGGCCTAACCCAACGCACCTCCTCCTAAGAAGGGTTAACTTTTGTGTCCTGAGACACGACAGAAATTCCAGACGCCGAAGCGAAACTGGCGTGCATGTGTGCAGTGTTCCAGAAGACTCAGAGGTGTACGAGAGAAGACAGTTGTTTATATACAGTTCAAACATATCAAAGCAGTAACATTCAAGGCAATATATACAAACAATATTCAAAGCCGAAAGCGACAAATTTTAAAGCCTGAGACTCTCAGTTTTCACTTTCCACCCCAGCGGAGTCGCCAAGCTGTCACGACCCTTTTTTCGCTTAAAAAAGAAAAACTTTTTTTCTTTATAAAGGTCTGTGACGATGTTCAAAGGTACACAAATATTAAGATATTTTCGGAGTCGCCACTTGACAAGTTAAAGGTGTGCCAAGTCACCAAAGTGGTGTACCTAGAACACCTATGACTCGTAAATGGTCTGCGTCAGAGTTCCGGATAAGGATCTTGGTTGACTCGCGGGAAGGTGTTAGGCACCCTCGAGTCCTGTGTCAAGCACAATTGCTTTTATTGACGCATTTCGACTCTTTAAATTGTTTGTATGTACTTGCCTTGGATTTGCTACGCTTCAATTTGTTCTTACTTTTTATTGTTTGACAATTAAACTCCAATAAAATATAATCGCGCGAGAACTTCACTCATTCGAAATCTTTCGACTTAAATCAATTAAATCGCGCGGGTACTTCACCCGTTCGAAATCTCTTGACTTAATATGAGTTATATATGAATTTCAATGCGAACACATGGTTATTATTTTAAACTTGTTTCGGCCTATTTGAAATTGCCTAATCGAGCTTATAATTTGTCAATCTTTTGCCTAATCGGTTTTGATACAATTAATTTAAACTGTTAATCAATGCTTTAGTCAGACGTCAGGCTAAATGAAATGTTTAAATCCATGATTCGCTGATCTGACATAACCATTCTCACTAGCTTAACTTATTTGTTTGCCTTCATGTCCTAATTAGTCCATCCATTTCAGTTTTGTCCATTCAATTCTAACAAATTCTGAACTAACAAAACATACAACCTTACAAACTTAAGAGAGTCCCTTGTCATCCCATTTTTCAAGATTTACTTATAACGTGGAGTGGTACGAACTTGTTCTCTCAACATGGCCAAACATACAATATCAGATTTTCTTAAAAAAAAAATATATATATATATATATATATATATATAATAAAATAAAATAAATAAATACTAAACTAAGCAATATATTTCTTCAAGTCACGGGCCTTTAACATGCCTATATTTCATCACAAAATAATATAACTTGTACAATATCTAAAAAGAAAATACCTTTGAGTAAAGAACCTCCTAGGTACAGAAATGTAGATCCCACAGCCAACCGATCCCGTGCAACAGCTAGCAACAACAACTAGTGCAGATTCCCAACAGCAACAACAATGAAGAGCTAAGGAACAACAGCCAGCAGCAACACCCTTTAATCATTCCCTACTAGACTCCTTTCTTCTTGTTGTTCTAACTCCCCTCTCTCTATTTTCTCTCAACTGTCTCTCACTACTAAGACTGCTATTTTTCTTTGTTCTCAGCTCTGAAATTTTAATTTTAGAGTGAAAGGAAAGTGTATTTCTGCTCTCAGATTTCCTCTCTCTCGTTTTTTTTTTTTTGTCTGTGTGCTCTCTCTTTTCAGATCTCTTTTTTTTTTCTTTTGTGAAGTGTTTTTCCTCCCTCGTGAATCTGATATCCCCCTGTTAAGGAGTAAATGAACTCCTTATATAGCTAAAGAAATCAGCCCTCTTCCCTTCCCAAAACCCCAAAACATTTAATGCCTTCTCTACAAGACAAACAAGGCATGCTAGGCATTTAATAAAAGGTCAGAGAGCTGTAAGTGAAAGTGAGCTAAAAGACAAAAGTCACATGTGACATTTGCTTTTTTTTCAAGCAGTCAAAGTATCCTATGTCGACACCCTTCCTAAAGCTTTCAGTAGACTAGCAATTCTAAGAGAAAATCTAAACTAAAGCTAAACATTCATTTTTCATGCCCTTTTCTCAAATCTCCAAGTTTTAACACTTAACATAAAGTACACCAACTGATACATTAATTCCCAGGCAGCTTTAACAAAATCAAACACTAACCAAACTAAGCAAAATCTTGACATTGTTAAGATAAATTGGAGAACATTATCTGTACTTAGGAGTTAAGACAAATATCCAGGCACCTAACCTAAGCAAATGCTAACAGTACGACACAACTAAAGAACAATTTTATACAAATTTGATGCTTTAAACAGTGAGCATCAAACAATCCAACCAGTTCCCATTTAAACGACTAGTCTTGGTAACTTATACACACGAAACAGATTAGACGACAATGATAAATTTACAAGTTTACGCGACATTTTATTAATGAACAACATACGTACATACACACAATTCATACTCAGAAACTTCTATAACTATACTAAACATACGAACTACTAGCATACTTAAACATGAAAGGCTAGCAAACAGGAAATAGGAAAAAGGGATTCACTTTAATCTGACCGTCGTCAAGCTAATCGCCAACGCCAAGGCTGCTTCGACACAATGGAATCACTGTGTCGCAGCCGCTACTTCATCAATGCTCTTTCCGCTGCGACAACACGATCACCACTGTTGCGTTTGCCGCTACTTGCTACATCATCGCAGCTTTGCCAGAAGCTACTTCAATTCATGTCCAAACCATCTCCAATGTACCAGTTTCAATCACACCAAACAAATCAACATCGCCCTCTCCGCTGCCTCGCTTTACACATCGACGCTACATCTGCGTCGTCATCAAACCGAACCCGCTGCCTCACCAACATTGAAACATCGCTAACACCATCCTAACGCCTAACATCGGCTTGAATATCAATGTCACAACCTCATCCAAACAATTATCGCAACAACCCCTCCACGATGCCATCACTATACAACCATCGCTTCATCATCGCATCAAAGCGTCAATGCCAAAAACCATCAACACAGCCCCACCATTAATATTTTTGCATAACATCACCATTTTTTACCAACAACAAACACCCGCTGCCCCCTAAACAAGAAACATCACAGCCTTCACACCATCACTGCTTAATATACGAGCATGAACAGCCCCTCGAGCTCGTAGCATCACCACCATCGCTGTCGCAGCGTCTCCATTAAGACAAAGCGCAAGCAACCAAAGCCAAAGGACAAAACATTGCCTCAACATCGTGTTATCAACCCGCGTTTAACATCACAGCGGCCTCGTCGCCCGCTGCCTCGCAATTAAAGCTACACTGCCTAGCCATCGACACACACTGTTTTTCCCTTGCTTCGAACTCGACCTCACAGCACCAGAGCCGCACCACCACTGTCTCATCATTTTATCATCAGAACAACAACATTAGAAGCCCTCCGTCTAACAAAACTGCAGCAACAAAGGTCCATACAACCACTGGTTCGTCGTCGCATCAACACCCCTGCCATTCAATCATCACCATCGCTGCTACGCAACCCACCCTATTTATGTCATCCCCTTCGTCTCCAAGCAAAATACAACTCTCACACCATCAAACCAAACAGACCATGGCCATCCGAAGAAGTAAGGGAAACGGGCAGCAAAGGTGACGGGGAAATTCAGGGATTTCCAGTTGAAATTGAGCTCAAAAATGTAAATAGAAGAGTGGATAAAACCTGGGCATATATGGTTGGAGGGGTCACGGCGGTTCCCGGCGAGGACACGGCGGTTTATGGTGGCCTGATTTCCAATTAGCGAGGCTTCTTTCGTCTGTGGAATTTGGGAAAACTTTTTAACCTAAAATAGCAATTTTTTAGTTTATATACCAAATGATTGGGCCGGGTCCAAAGACTTGGGTTGGGTCAACCGATGGGCTAAGGGCATGCATTTCTTTCATTTTTTCTGATTTTCACATAGCCCAATGGCCAGTTTTTCCAAGTTTAAACCACACAAATGACTTACTAAAACTAAATTCTAATTAACTACTAAAACACATAAAATTATTATACACATAATTAATCACATCAAATATCTTTTGAGATAAATTTGGTAATTTTTGCTCAATTAGATAACTAAAATGGCCAAACAAAGTGACAAAATCTACAAAAATTAGGCAAAATAGCTAGATAAATTTGCACATTAATTTTAGCTATTATCTTGAATTTTGTGCAAAAATTAGGTGATTACAATATTCAGGCGAATCGTCAAGGTCTGTGTCCGAATCACTCCCAACGGCGTTCTCGTGGATGATACCATTCGGTGTGGAATTCAACTGGGCATTCATTTCCTTTACAAACTTTGAGAAGAATATTCCAGAGTTAAAATGGTTCCATTCATTCTTCGTCTATTTATAGATAGACTAGGTGAGGAATTATGCTATCACTAAGTTATCAACAAGCAACAGAATCAAAACTTAAATTTACCAATGTATACTCGTGGCCACAATAGACACCTATATAAACTGAAGATCACTTAAAATAAAAAGTGAAATAATTGTAAACTATTCCTTCTTGATTTATGAAATGGTTAGCAAGTTGCAGTAACTAAGAGCCTGTTTGGGTGGGCTTAAAAGCAGCTTATTTTAAGTGGCTTATAAGTCAAAAAGTGACTTAAAAGCCACTTTTTGAGAAGTTAGGATTTCCTAACTTCTCAAAAAGTGGCTTTTAAGCAACTTATGGCTTATAAGTCCAAAAATTTTGAGGTTACCAAACATATATTAATGGGCTTATAAGCTTATAAGTCACTTTTAAGCTCACCCAAACGGGCTCTAAAGCCTTATCTAGCTACAAACAATACAATTGATAATTTTAAGAAGAAAAATAAGAGAAGCAAACATAGACATATAAAGAGTCTAAGCTTTGCTACCCCTTCTCAGAAAGTAACAATACACTACAAAAATTCATAAAACATAAAGCAAAGAGCGGCTCTTTTTCACATCGATTTTGACTTTGCACAATAGTGGCTCCTCTAAAACCATCAACTTGAACTATTAAAGGCCACTAGAATCCCCAAATGTTCTAAAAAACACACAGTAGAATAAAAAAGGATGGTAACAAGGAAGCTTGAACAAGAAACTTTAGTGTTCACACACTTCAACATACTCAAATTATCATCAGATCCAAACAAAAAATTTTCATTTTTACTAGCAAAAATTTTTTTAAAAAAATTAATCAACCATGGAAACAGCATTTGTAAGAAACAATTTAAGAAATGTAAATGTAAATTCAATAACTAAAAACTAATGAAAAGAAATAGTCTTTAGGACCTTAACATCAAGATCGAAGCTTGTAAAGAAAGATTGAAAGTTATTGAATGAACCGTGTACCTCAAGCTCGAATTGGGCAAAAATTGCGAAGCGATGTAACAGAATTTGAGCAAAAAGCTCTCAATTTTGCCTCCGTGATGAAGATACCATGAGATTTAGCTGATCTTTGCTTGTGAACCGAAGGGGAGAGAGAGTTCTAGGAGAGAGAACTTTTCAGAGTAGAAAAGGAAAGTGCAAATGAGTTATGAAAGTTACTTTATTAATGTACACATAACAATTGTAGTAGAAACAAAATGTTACGTATTAATCTGAAAACTAAAGCCATAAATTAAAATTTTTTGTAATTCCTAATATGGCCTTGATAGAAAGAATCAACTGGTACTGCAGGCTAACTTTTGTTAATAAAAAGGACCAAAAACGAAAAGGACCAAAAACGCTCACTTGATATAATTGAAGGTTAATTGTGCTGAGCCGGATATTACAAGGACCAGAAACGGTCATACGCAATAACACAGGGACGAAAAGCGCCCATTTTCCTATAATATATGCGTGGCTAATACCCACATTATTAAACCTCACATAACTAATACCCGCATTATCAATACCCACATTATTAATACACATATTATTAATATCCACATTGCTAATACCCGCATTAATAGTTAATACCCGCGTAAAAGCAAAGCCAAACCGAACGACCCCTAAGTGAAAATCAATAGACATCCAAAATGGTCACGAATTATCTCAACTAATGAAAAATCGTCGTGTATTTTGTTGAATTTTCATCATATTCTTTTTTCATTAAGTGGACGATTGCTTCAAATTTAAAATTTCAAATTAAAATTATTGTAAAGTAGGACTTTATGTTCACCTCTTGCAACACATAAATTTACTTTGCAAATGTCAACTCATGTAAGTTTATTACTTAGTTTTTTGTTTTATTTTCTACCTGCATTCTTGAAACTGTGCATTTGGTATGCTATTATCATAAATTAGGATAAAATTTGCATTTTTTTTGCGACACATAAATTAACGTTTCAAATGTCTAACTCAAGTAAGTGCATTTCTATTTTATTTTTTTACTTCCTATGAATGTTCATGAAACTATATATGTTTTTTTATTTGTGCAAATTTTGGCTAGAAAATACTTCACTCCTATTTAGTATATTATGAAATCAATCTTCTTTTGTTATATTTTATTTTTGTGTAACTATATATCAATTGCAAATTATATATCATGCATGCATCTATTTGTTACTATCATCCATTTGTGAAGGAAGATCTTGTTTCGATTTCTCAAAGCGTCGAAAATTTATTTTAGATCAAATCATTTTGGATATTCACATATGCTCTTTGCATGAAATAATCTCTCACTAATATCAAATACCACTAACCAATGTATTGTTATATTTACAAATAATAATTTTTAATTTACTCGGCTCCTTTTCTTAATTTTTTCAATTCATCTTAAAGAAGACTTATCAATGTTTAGGAATTATACTTACCTATGGTGCTCTTATTTTCCTTTAATGTGATAGCATGTTTTTGGTAATTTATTCATATTTTTGTTTATTTTTCTTTTGCCATTTTTATTTTAAACTTCGAGTTCTTTCAAACTATGTTAGAAATATCGTGACAAGAGAATTGTATTTACTATCTTGATATGTATGTAGTCGTAAAAAGGAGACTGCAATTTCATAAAAATAAGGTAGAAATTCTAAGATGTGAAACATTTGAAAATTATAGTCGTTGTCGCTCTTATTCACATTTAAACTTTGCATCATAGAAATATAAAAAAAATGACATTATCAAATTTCGTGTTACTCATCTTAAAATTTAAAAGTATTCGGTTGTTAATATATGGATTACACGCGCAATGCACGTGTCAAAAACTAATATATTTTTACTACTATTAATAAAGGAGAAGACCCCAAGTTTTGTAGTCCTCACAACACTATCCTAACCCCTCTTCACCCCTCACAAAGCTCCACGTGTTAGTGGTTCTTGGACAATTTTAAGTGGGAATATTTGCCCTTGCTTTTTTATATATTTACATCAATTGCCATCAACAGTCAAGTTAATAAAGGCACGTTTTGAGGACTTGTTCGATGCCCAAGTTTCTGTCTATACCATTTTGTATGAATTAAATCATTGCTTGCCACGTGGACAGCCAATTTGTCCTCCTTTCCTTTTAATCTTTTACCAAGAAAAGTTTCCTTCACTTACTTATATTGTTTACATCAAAAAATTGAATTTTTTTAAAAAATTATTTGAAATTATGGATTATTTTTTAGTCACACTGTCAATGTTTCATATAAAAAATATTAATAAAATTTAATGTGGTCTTCCTTTCTTACACAAAAAATTGTGCTTAGGTCAAAACGATACAGTTATTAACATGTCAAAAAATCTAAAGGAAAACTGTATTTCCTAAAAACGTATTTCAGGTATTACAATTAAATTTGTATTTAGTTGAAACTTAGGGGACCGTTTATATCTCAATTTGATTGATTGATAAGCAATTTACGTAGACAAGTGATCGATTTGTAAAACAGTACTTCGAGAATGATGTAAACAATTAATTCGATTGAGCAAAGAATAGCAAATTCGATGACACAATACGGCAGTACTGAATTCGAAGACAAGTGAAAACGAATAATCGAAGACGAATAATCGATTCCTAACACGCAAATTACAAACAAAGTGCACAATTACTATTTTGCCGAAGGCGATTCAGATATTAGTTCTGTTGAATATCAAATAAGCGGTTTAACCAAGTTCGATGAGTGATGCTATAACAGATTTACGTTAACGGTAAATATGCAAGATTATGTGAATTAGCTGATGACAGATTTGAGTAAAACGATAGGACTATAGTTAACGAATTAATGACAACTTTATCAGTTTAATGCTACAATCAAAATGATAATAACAACTACTTGACGTGATCGATGATAATAGGCAAATACGCTAAGCAATGAATTAGTAATACGATCAATGCAATGACAATAAATTAATGAGATCGATGACGATAAATAGATATGTTAGGCAATGAAAATGATATGCGAACAGTAGACAATAATAAATTAATGAACAAAGCAGTAAAGTTTATTGTATTGAAGAATTGGAGGTTTGTGCTTCGATGAAAGAAATGAATCATCTTTCAAGTCTGAACCAAGCCGCGATTGACGTTTGATACAATAATTGAGATTGCAATAATGGTAGATGCGTGTATTAATGATGGTGTGATTGAATGACAATAATAATGTAACTGATGAATAAGGGGTACTTTTGTTCAGATGAACGTAAGTCCACAAATGGGAAAATGGGTGTTTATTTATAGGTTAAAGAGATGTGGAGTTTCCAACCCTAGGAGGACTCCACTCTCTCACGTCTCTCTTCAGTTACGCAACAATTGTTGCCCACGTCCAACAACTTCCGCTGAATCCGCTTGACGAGGCCAAAGTGTATAGGATTTTCCTGCTCGTGCTTTGTCAAATTATAGTATAGTTTAAGATATCGTCCCACAGAGATTGGGAAATCTATGCTACAGACTTGGAATATTCCAACTACTATTTGAGAGAATCAAATTGATGAAAAGTGAGTTTTTGAACATTTAAATAACTTTAACTAAAACAAAATAACTTGTGGAAGATTTTCAATTTAAAAAGAGTTGGGAATCATTGAATTCACTTGATAATATTTATAATAAAAATCTCAATTTTGACATGTATTTCTCTAAAGAATAATTGCTTATCTCTAATTCAATTATATTTTGCTCACAAAAAAATAATCAATTAATAACACTCCGTGAGGTTATGCAAATTAATTAAGTTATAACAAGTGACAGTTAAACCGAAATATTTTTCTTGCCTGAATTGTGCTAAAAAGTAGTAAAAACTTCGTGAGAATATTTTTGCTAAAAATCAATAATCTTGCCTATAATAATTGCTCCGTGAGAATTAAAACTGAGGCAAGCAAGACTACGGACTTGAAATGGTAGATTACTAAAATTTACTTTCACTCTACTTATTTTATTCATCAGTTATCATATATTAATTTTGCTCCGTGAGAATTACAAAATTAATATGATAATAGCCGTGAGATAAAATATGTAAAAGTGAGTAAAGAATAATAAAACTAACATTCCCGCACAGTGTAAAATGTGAAATAGAAAATTTCATGCCAAGTATATATTAAAACTGAGATAAGTATTATAAATATATCAAGCTTTATCAACTATCCCAACAAAAAGAAATTACTCCATTATGGAGTATTTGAGCAAAAGAAAAGACTTATATTATTGACAATATTGCCAATACTTTTAGAAAATATGGAACTTACAAGAAGAAAAAGAAAATAAAGACCAAAGCTTTTAAGAGAGTAGAATAGCTATTCTATTACTTGGTGTTCAACTACGGGAGAATTGTCCTCTATTTATAGATGGAGAATTTCTTCACCAATTGTTGTTATGTCAAGGGATGAAGATGTGTAACAAGTTTCCTTCAAAGTGACATGGATACGTGAAGTCCTCTCTTGCTCCTTTCTTTGCTTTAATTCCAATATTCTTTTATTAAATGTGTAATTCCATATTACCAATATGTATAATAAGGAGCAAATATTGTAGCCAAGATATGTAGCAACTTTCTTGCACAGTGAGGAAGACATGTCATGTACTTCTTCTTGCATACGTAAAACTCTTCTTCCTTTGTTATTTACTTTATTCATGATATATTTCTCTTTCCAAATATTCTTTTTCTCTTCAAGATTTGTTAGAAAATATAGGAGAATTAAATATATTTATTCATATTTTTATTTAAAATATATATTTTTATATAAGAAAATACACGAATAAATTATATTCATCACCGCTCCGACAAAGGCGAGATAAGATCAACCAAAGTTATCTGATAAAACCACCGTCTTCGAGATATTCCGATCACAATGCAGCATAATCGATCACATCAATAACCGAAGTGTTTCTCAATCCGACCTCGTTTTACAATGTCTTCAGAATCTGTTCTCACCTTGCCACGTAATTGACCACGTGTCCTTTGCGTGATCGGATATAAATCGACCAATACAAAAACAAACTAGGTTTCTTAAATAAATTAGAAAAGTTTTTTAAAAAGTACTTAAATTTGCTTATGTGAAATAATTCCGAATTAATAAAAATCTGAGGTACTTAATTGAAAAAAAATGCACAGGTAGCATAATATGTTTCTTTTTAAAATAATATAGGAAAACTTTCTAAATATCCAAATTGGATTCTACACTTGAATTTATGAAAAGTAAATGTTAAGTTACATATTATCTTTCAATTTGAAAAAGGTGAACATATATAAAATAGTTTTATGGTTGCGACGATAACGTCATTTTGTTCATACGAAATTATTCCACTTCTATTACCACGATCATCACAAATAAAAGCTATTTATTTTAGTTATTAAATAGTATGACATAAACGATTTAAGTTCATATTTTATTACTTTACCTACACAACTAAATATAACCTCCACAATTAGGGTTTTCTAAGTTCATCCAAAATTAGGTATAAATCAGCACAATCAAATATTAAACCACCTGAACGCAATCGTTTCATCAAATTATGAGTACATATATTTAATAAATAATAAAAATATATGTTTCTATATGTAACTAATGAAGTCATAGGCACATAATTTACAGAAATGATAAAAATGTCATTTCACAAGGACATGGAAATTGAAGATAGAAGAGATGAAGATCAGTATGTAAGTATACTTACTTACGTGTTGTACTTTTACTTTGGAGATAACTTTTGACTTTACTTGTCCTTATTCTTTAACTAATGAAAGAACGCGTATAGAGGGTTTTGAATTTATGCTTAAAAAGATACTAATGTTAAATAAATGGAATAAATTGTTTTTAAAATTTGAAGGACAAATATGAAAATTCACAAGGCACACCCCATAAACACTTGTGAGGACTCATTTCCCAATTTATGATCATAAATTGAAATTATTTAGCATACTTTATATTATTTTGATTTATCAAATATCAAGTAATTTGTGACTTCTATAGTATCTGCTTATATTTTGTTAAGCTTGCTTCATTACAATCAATTTTTCATATATACAATGTTACACGATTAGTATATTATTGTTTTAATTGAGTGGCGTCTAATAAGAACTCGACGCAAATTATTATCTAAAGAATTATTACTTACTTGAATTGAGCTCGGGCCCGAGCTTAGCACGGTCCAAGACCTATCTAGTATATATATACACACACACACACACACGTAATTTTCACATATATACTTAACATATATCCAAATATATATTTTAAAAATATTAATATAATTGAGATTAAATTATTTATGTATAGAGATCAGTCAAATATATGTTTATGATAGTTAATCGGGGTAGAATAGAATTCTTAAGTTTATAGGACTCATTCCATCTTTAGTGCAAATCAATTTAAGGATTTCCTTTATTTAAGGCATTAAATTTTCACAAATATTAGTATTAATATTTAAAGTTTACCTTTATTTAAGAAGTTAATAATTACCAAATATTAATATTAATATTAATATTAATGATTTCTTTTAATTGTATTTGTATTATGGTTAGGGAAAGTTGGGGACATTAAAAATTAAATATTTATTTATGGACGGATATATATGTAAACAACCCTCGTATAAAACAAATGTTTCCAAGGTCACAATGCCTCTTTTGCAAGTTGCTAATGAACCATATCATGCACATCTGATATGGGGAGGGTGAGAACACGTTCTGGAATTGTTCTCCAGAGTTATTACTAGTACTAGTATAAGGTAAGATTTTACATGTCTGTACGAACATGAAACAGCAGCAAGTAAAATAAACAGGACTTGTATTACATTACATGCTAAAAGCTTCCAACAAGTCCAGCAGATCTTTCATATTAAAGCAAGCAATTTCTTAATGGTATTGACGCCCAGATCTTCTCATGATTCCACCATCACAGTGTGTCTTCCAGCTGCATAAAAGGCTCTTAAAACTTTGAGGTATCACAAAGCATACTCCAAACAAAGACAAAAACATAGTCCATATCTGCCAAGTACAGTTGCAATGCAGAAAATATAGTCAACTGACCTAGAGGATCTTTCACAAAGAGACACGGACTGCATAACTTATATCCTCTTCTTCCAGATTTTCTGAGTAAGACATGCCCATCGGCTACTTGCCATACAAAGCATGCTACTTTATGGGGAACTAAAGTCTTCTTCAATGGCCAAGATTTGTCGAGTTCAGAAAGCTGCTTTTGTGACTGCTTTTGTTCTCCAGATTTCTTCCAACTCTTTGTTCCATTTGTATAACATGTAGCTGTTTAGTACAACTTTTAAAGCTGTGGCATCATTCATTTTCTCCGAAAAATGTAAAGAAAACAGACCACGAAGCAGTATAGTAACTGGGCTACCAAAGAATACTTGCTATCTTCCTCTTCCTTTTCACAAGATAACTCGATACTTGCTTCTAGTAACTTGACTAAATTGAGAGTGAAAAAAACCAAGAAGTCCTGTAAATACGTTAGGGATATGTGTTAGGCCAAAAAGTCACACAAGTATATATTGTTCGACAAGTACTGATAAGGTTAAGTATTGTTCCTACAGAGACATGACTAACTATCAACTAAATCAAACAATTCCTAATAGTCTAATCAAGAAAAAGTGTCCTAAACAATTCAAAACCCTAACCAATTGCTGTGATATCATTATTTGATAAATGTTGAGCATAATTAACATTACATTCAACCAAGAACAAGTAAAATTTGGGGAGAATTAATATCAAACACATATACAGTATGCCCAACGACTATATGTTTCAAGAAGGGAGAAAAGCACATTTGGAATCCGTTCTACCTTAAGGGATTAATCAAAAAGATAAATTAAAGTTCATGGGATAGAAATTCATGGCACAGGCAGCAATTAGTTCTTGTCTTCAAATTATGAAATTCGAGTACAAACGTTTAACATGCAAGATAAACAAGATAACAGAAAAGTTTGGGATTTGAGTTACCTCCATCATAGATTTTCTACAAGAGCGCAAGCAGTCTTTGAACAATCCATTTCAGTGTCCAGCGCACCCCTAGCCTTTAGTTACTCTTTTGTGGATCAAATTGAAGTATCATGTTATGCAGAGAAGGATCTTTCAACAAATGGTCAATCAACAATGAGAATGTGGTTGCATCAGCTGAGAAACCCCTACCGACCAATTCCTTTAAGAGTTCTAATGCTTCTCTAGTTTTCTGACACTTGAGAAATCCATGTACAATGATATTGTACGTGAATTCATCTGGCAAACAACCATTTTCCTCCATCTGTTTTAGCAAAATTTTAGCTTGACATAGAAGCCCCTTTGAACAAAGTCCATTTATCATGATGGTGTATGTCCGCACATCTGGATTAAATCCTACGGAATGAAGCTTATCGAAAATACCATGAGCTACATCGAGCTTTCCATTTTTGCACAACCCATCGATGACAGCATTGTAAAGTACAATATCAATACATCCCCTCTTTCTTTCCAACTCAGAAAAGTATGACATAGCTTCTTCAACTTGTCCGTTCTTGAAATAACTGTCAAGCCAGATGCAATGAGTGACACTATCAGGACTGTGTCCGGCAATTTGCATTTCAGCAAAGAACTTCTGCGCAGATTCAGTTTTACCAACATCAAGCAGGCCTTTCAAGATAGTATTATATGTGATAACGTTAAGTTTGATCCTCTTTTGAGATATTTCACCGAATATTTGCATTGCCTCATCTAATTTCTTAGACTTACAATACCCATGGATCAATATGTTATAGCTGACAATAGAAGGTTCAATGCCCTTATCTATCATATCATCCATAATTTTCTTAGCCAAATGCACTTGACCACGCAGGCAATATCCATCCATTAACGAATTATAGGTACACACATCTGGTCGTTCACCTCTTTTAATCATGACTCGCTTTACTTCCTCAGCATCTTCAACCCTTCCTTCTTTGCAAAACGCATCAATGAGTATATTGAAAGTCCGAACAGATGGAGAAATATTTAAATGCATCATCTCCTTAAATAGAAGCGCAGCCCTTTCCCATTGACCAGACTTACAAAAGCCATCAAGCATCGAATTATACAAGATGATATTTGGAGTAATCCCTTTTAGTTTCATTTGGTTGAAAAGGTTGAGAGCTGCATCAAACATTCTATCTTTGCAGAGGGCATCTACGAGAGTAGCATAGACCACTATGTTAGGTTTAACACTTCCTCTCTCCATTACCCCAAGCAAAGTAAAAGCTTTGTGAGTGTGTCCCAATTTGCATAGCCCATTTATGACTGTCGCATATGTAATATCATTTGGCTCACAAATATTATCTCTCGCCAACTTTAGAAATAAGCCAACGGCATCTTGGGCCTTATTATTACCAGCAAAGAGTCCCGTTATTAAAGTGTTGAACGTGACAACGTCAAACCGAACACCACTCTTAAAGAAAATGCTTAATACTGCTACTCCATAATCAGAGCGATTCAACAAGCAATAACAATTAATGACAATATTCAACATGTAAACATCGAAGGGGACACCCAACTTGCGCATCTCTCCAAAAAGGGAAAGCACAGTAGAGTAAAGCTTCAATTTGACTAAAGTCCTAAGCAATTTAGAGAAGTCAAAAAGAGAAGGAAGGGGTTTGGAGCGGACCATGTGACGGAACACAGTAACAGCATCATCCACATTGGTGACAATATTGTTGGGTTTGCTATGAAAGACTCTAAAAAAGGGAGCATTAAAACATAGTAAGAAAGAGGTAGAAGAATTACCTAGATAGTTTGTCGAGAGAGAAAAGACATTAATGGTTGCTCTCCTTTTCATTCTTGCCTTAGTTTGGGACTTTGTGCTTCACTAGATCACTGTCTCAATAGCAAAGGTCAATCTATATTATATTACACTATATATATATATATTATAATAAAAGCACGAAGGCATTAGTGAAATGTCATCCGATTTTTTTACCCTTCATAAGTGGTTTTAAGTTGGATAAACTAGTAATTACAATTAATTTTTATTTTTTTAGAAAATAATTTAGTATTAAATAATTATATTGTATATAGCTAACCAAATACTAAACTTTGATTTTCACTCAATTTGTGCCGCAAAGAACTTTTGTATTTTGGTGATGAACTAAATTCAGTCATATTCAAATACGAACTCTTTCAAGGCTACAATAAACATGAGAGTCTCTTTTAAATTAGGAGATTGCTTGCATGTCTTATTAAACAATCAAATTTTACGGCGGTTGAAGAACCAGATACGTATGTGTTTGTTTCAAAAATATGTTCCCACAAAAAGTCAAGTTTGAGTTAGTTTCTATATGAAATAAAGTTTGTATTATAAGTTGTTTTTGAAACTTCCGAATCTATTTAGCTTCGTTTAGGTTTTAGTTGTCAAATATACAATGGTGCTTACAAGTAGTTTTTGAAATCCTAACAAATACTAGATACATTCGTGTTTAGGTTTGGATTTTGTTTGTTTGCTTATATAGTTATAAAATAAGCTATTAGGTAGAATTTGGATTTTTATCTTTACCCCTCCTTTGGTTATATTATGCGGTTGCTTTAATTTGTTGTTCTTATTATTTTTATTTCATATTCTTTGCAATTTTGGATTTTTTTCTCATGATATTTGTTTATTTTTCCTTTTTGTAGATCTAATTTCAAGTGGTTGCAGGATTGAAAGATTGAGAGGTACGAACAAATAATTAAATTGGGATTGCTTACATAAATTTTTCAAAAAAATTGTAGTCATCATAATTTATGTTTACATCATTTATTACTTGTTATTTGCAGGTTAATAACCTAAACCGGGAGTTTTGTGTCTTGTGGGTGAGGCCAAGGCTATTGTAAGATAGAAATTTACTTTAATACATCCATAACTTTATATTGCTACCTGAATTTGATTATTTTAGAATTTAGATTTGTTATCTTTACACCTCCTTTGGTTATATTATGCAGTTGTTTTAATTTGTTGTTCTTTATTTTTATTTCATATTCTTTGTAATTTTTGAATTTCTTTCTCATGATTTTTTTTTATTTTCCCATTTTATAGATCTTTGTGGTGATGTCTTTTGCATTATTTCTAATTTCAAGTGGTTGTAGGATTGGAAGATTGAGAGATACAAACAGATAATTAAATTGGGATATGTTACATAAATTTTCTAAAAAAGTTATAGTCATCATAATTTATGTTTACATCTTTTCTTTTAAAAAGTGATCATTTAATTTATTACTTGTTATTTTCAGGTCAATAACCTAAACCAGGAGCTTTGTGATTTGTGGGTAAGGCTAAAGCTGTTGTAAGATAAAAATCTATATATATATTAAAAGGAGTGTTGTAGCCATTAATACTTAGCCAAGTGTTAAAATAAAAACAAGCCATGTGTTAGATTTTAGGACAATATGGTTAAATTAGGTGATTTAGTTAGTAATTAGTTAGGTGTAGTTATTTTAATTATTTTGAAATTCGAATTGAAATTTTAAGAATAATTGTGAGAAAAAAATGAAAATCTATTATCTATTATATAGGAGAAACTCATATTTTGTATGGATTTGAATTTAGTAGAATCGTTTTTCCTACTTATTTGTATTCATAATGCTGTAGTTTAACAATTAGTTTGGTTGTTCCTAAGTGTTTGAATTGTGAATTATTTATATTGTGTTCGGAATTTGAATTTAAAACAAACAATAATTTGAATACAAATTAGTAGGAGAATCGATTCTACTAAATTTCACGGAAAACTTCCCATTTGTATTAATCTATATATCTATATATATTAAAAGGCATGTAGTAGCCACTAAAAATTAGCCAAGTGGCATATCAAGAAAAAAGCCATGTACAATTTTTATGTACAATTTTTTAGGACAAAGTAGTTATTTAGTTAGAATATAATCATTTTTTAAACCATTTTTAATTGTTAGTTATGTTGTTAACTTTACAATTTAAAATTTAAAATTTAAAATTGAAACACTAAATTAAATTCAGTTCCAAAGTTTGCCAACTCCACATTTTGGAACTACACGTTCTCAATGTTATTTTCGAATTAGAATAAATATCTATTATTAGTTAATGTTATTTTTGAAAAAATTAAACATGAATTTTATTTTAACTAAAAGATAAAAAACGAACAGGGACAATATTCTCCGAAGTAACTGCAACCCATCAAATAAACTGTTATTTCAAATGCTGCATATCTTATATCCTAAATTATTTGAAATTTTACCGTTTAAAAACAGCCATTACGCAGCAGTTTCATCCATGATGGCTTCTTCCTAAAAATTCTCTTACGTGACGTACAATAAGTTTACCTCTTAATTCTTTGACTTTTCAAAATGAATTAAGAATCACTTTAAAACTTCCTCTATACAGCAGTTTCCTCAATGATGGCCTCTTCCTAAAAATTCTTATAGTTGAAGAAAGAAAATTTATCTCTTAATGCTTTTAGCATGATTTTGACTCTCAATAGGAGTCCAATTTGAAGGTGTGTCTTAAATTATCTCGGCTCATAATTAGAGTATAAATTTGGGGTTCTTTTTTTATGTTGTTTTGGTTCATAATAGGAGTCTTTTGTATGCGATTGTACAGATTTTCAGTGGTCTCTTAGACATGTAGTCTCCCTACTATTTTTTTATGGTTGATGTTTCTCTTGTGATTCATTATTGCTGGTGAGATTCTTTTTTGTTTCGATTAATTCACTAACTCACTTTTTTTATGTCTTGCTTTGTGCGGGACATGTCAAATACCCCATTAATGTGATGAAAAATTTTAGATTCATCCAGAAGTTAGATAAATTAGTGAACCACTCTTATTTCGACTACGCATACCGTTTTTCCTAGGTATCAAGATCATATGACAGTCTTAAGTTTGATATGATGTTTTTCCTTTATTGGAGATATATGCATCAAATTTTTGCTATGAACGGAGGAGAGCATTTTTCACCTTCGGTTAGAAAATTGTACATTAATAATGAAATCTACACAAGTTTGACTTTGATTGATTTATAAAAACTTCATTTATTCTTTCTTTATAAAGTTGTATCTTGGAATTATGAATGCATTGCATTTTCAAAAGTTTTTTGATATCATTCTACTACTATTATCTTTACGGTTTTTGGATTTCTTTCCCATAGTTCAGGTGACATACTCTTGGCGTTATTCTACTAATGCATTCAATGGTAGTCGCGGATGGAGATAAATTATTTTAACCTTTTAATTTATAACGACAACCGTTATTGTCCGGTTGGTGGCATCGTCAAGCAGCAAATTATTTACAAAAGCTCTCATTTGAGGTATTCATAATGATGTTTTTCATTCACAATTGTGTGATAAAAGTAATTTCAGATTTCTTATCGAGATTTTGTAGCTTTATCAATTCTATATGTTAAAACCATACAAAAATGAAGAGTGTATTTTGTTTGGCATCTCAACGCATAGATAGGTCACACTTTAACTTCATTACTTGACTTCTTTGACCAATTTTTTGGTCGTTCCTTGCGATGCTTTGATGACCAAAGAAATAAGAGTAACTAAATCCATTTCTCCGCCACATGGCACAGCAATAAAAAGCTACAGTATAAGCAATTTCTATTATATAGTGTTCATGCTTGGAGTGTATATTTTATGTATGGGATTGCATCGTCAATAGCTCTGTGGTTCATATTTGATCATGTCTAATGACATATGGGAGGAAGATGGAGTTTGTGAAAAGTAATTCTTAAATTTACTTTTCACATGTAGTCTTTTATATTCTATTGTCATATGGAATATGATATAAAATTTAAGATAAACTTACTTATTTTGGATTTTATATATTCTTATTTTTCTCATAATTGGAGTAGTATGTATTGACATTTCTCAAACATATTTGACTTCTTTGGCCAAATCTTTTCAGCCAGTTTGATCGTCCTTGTGAAGCTCGCGTTGATGTCAAAAGGAAAAGGAGTAACAAAATCTATTTCTCTGCCACATGCCAGAGCAAAAAGAGACACTGATACAGTATGAACAACTTCTCTTATAGAGTTTTCTTTTATGCTTTTACATTTTTATTATGCATTCAGATACTTATTTATTTTTTCTCATCTTTGTTATCTTCTACTATCTTTTTATTTCTTTTTTCTTTTTCATTATGAAAATGTGTTAAGTCAATGGGCACAGAGAAAATTGAAATGAGAAATGTTTATAAAGTAACAGTGACAAGTGTGTCTCAATTCATTTTCATTTTTTTTTTTGTTTCCTGTTTATCTTATGTTTGTTTTCAAATTTTATTTTAGTTGTTGTTGCTTCTAACTTTTCTTGCTATCAGCTGTATATAGTAATAAATTTTGGGTGTGGCTTAGGTAGATTTTGTAGAATTAGTCTAACTATGAATCATGTGGAAGCCTTTTAGACATGAATAGATCAACAAAGACTGGTAAAATTCATATAGTTTATCTTAAGATAATTGGGATTGTTATCACATTGAACGATTTATACTCCTGCAATTGTTGGATTTCTCTATTCTGATGATTTGACTAATACCTTAATGCTCTGTTTTAGCTATTGCAGATTGATTTGCATTAAATTATTGTATGGATCTTTTTACTTGATTGTATACAACCATCAATTATATTTCTTGACCCCGTTTATTAGGGTTGTTTGAGCAATTCTGAAAGTAACAAAGCAGAAGTTGTAGGACTATTTTCTTTCATTACTGCACTCCACGACTAAAGAGTGAACTAATAGAGAAGATTGATAATTAGTCACTGATCTTAAATTATTCATGCCTGTTGTGTTACTAAAGAGTGAATTAATAGAAAAGTTGGCTGCGTGTCATTTGCTTCCTCAAATACACAATTTTATGGCTACCTCTTAATTCATTGATTTCAGAGAATGATCATAGATTCAACTTTGATTTGAAGGATCACATTTATATGTTTTGATACAAGGTACCATCTATTATTGGAGTCACCATTTTATTTATTCAATTTATTAAGTGGAGAAGTATGTAATGGTAAACGATCTTCTGGTGTTGATAGATAGAAGTTTCTGCTAGTTTACTTTAATACAATCATAACTTTTATATTGCTACCTGAATTTGATTATTTTTGTATGACATGGTATCTATTCAATTAAACTTTACCGGAGAGAAAGGTGAAAGCTCAATATAAATCAAAGTTACATTGGATGCTTAAAGTGAATGACATACAATAAAGTATTAGTCAAAATTAATATATATTTATATTAAACCGTGGATGAACGAAAGTCTTAAGACTTTTAAGTCAATAATGGTCAGTTGAGTTGGGATTAATTATGATAGCGAGTACAATGGTGCAAGAGGCATGAGTTGTATAACTTTGATATTAGATCTTCTTATTTTGGTTTAATTGGAATGAAAGAAACATAGCTCGGAGAGCAGATTGTCCAAAATACAAATATTTACGGACTTCTAATACCACTTGAGTTCTAACTTCTAAGCTATTTGATTTATGGTGCCCAATCTCACAGGGACAAAAACTCTTTATAGCTCTTCTTATTTATATATAATCTTACTGTTTTCACGTCAAGTGAATTATTTCTCATTTATTACTTCCATACAGTTTTTTATACGGTCTGAAGTATATACATCTTACTTTGATTCATTCTTTATGCAGACACTTGCAACAATGTCCAGACATTTTTGACATAATGATTCAGGTAAGTTTTCAATATTTACTTTACAATTTTCCTTAATTAGTGATATAACTAATAGTGAAAAACATCATTGGTTTTTTTCTTAATTAATATATTAATTAATGGTTCTTTTATTGTTGATAGATATTGCAAAAGAATTATTGTACCTAATTAAAAAAAAAACTTATAATTTTTCCTTTAAATTTTGATTTATTCATTTTTTTAGTTCGAATATATGCAATTATACTTTAGGAGACAAAAGCGGATCGTTTTTTTATTAGGATAGAAAATCAAGTTGAATGTTTTTGCTATCTGCGTTATTGTGTCTTACATATTCTTTAGTTTGAAAGCCATATAAATTTTGCATGAAAAACAGCCCTTTGAATTCCACCTATTATATAGAGGCTTCGTTGGCACATTGATTATTGCCACTCTGAACTCATGTTAACTTTTCTATATTTTCTTTTCGTTTATTTTATTTTCTTTTCGTAAAACTTGGTTATATATATATGAATTGATGTAAATGATAATACTTTTTGGGGATTTAGATTGTTTCAGTGATACACATCCCAACTTTTAACCTTATTGGTCTTTTGAAAATTTAGATTGTTCAAGTTGTAGGCATCTCAAACCCTATGGGTGGATGTTCGAACCCCGCTCCTGCTTCCTCATTCCCCTAATGTAATAAAAAAAAATTAAAAACTATAATAATTAAATCTTTGTTCGTTTCTGCAATTTTTACTTGATTAGGCAATGTAATAACATATTTTTCTTCCACTTAAATAATTCTTGTATATGCATTGTATGATTAAATTGCTATAACATGTTGCCTCTTTATGATTTTGGGTTTTAGTTTATTTTTTACCTTGCATGATTTCAGATTTTGGTGAAGCTTTTTAATTAATCTTCGTTTGTGTTGCAGAATATGACATGATTCAAAAAAAATATATATTATTTGCTTGAAGAACAATGATTAGGTAATATTTGAATCTCTCATTTTCTTACAAGGTCCATGGTAAGCATGAGTCGTTTTAGAGTTCGATGGAAGTCGCGGGTAGGTTTTAGCATAATGTATTTAAGTAGTGATGCCAATAGAATGTAAATTATATTAATATTATTTTGAGGCTTAAATGAGAAAAAATTATTTAGATTCCTACTTTAGAAATAATGTCATCAATCTTCTCAGTTAGCAGCCTTTTCTGGCCTCCGCATAAGGCAAAAAGTTACTGAGAATCTTATATCGAGATTACATGTTACAACATTAGGTCAAAAAATCAGAATACCTAATCAAGAGGAGCAAGCATATGAGATAAGCCGCGAAACCAAGAAGAAGAAGGGTGTTTCTTTTTCTTTAGGATTGCTTGTATAGCAGAATATGCAAACCCTTTTTCCTTTTGTGCTATCACACTATTTTGATACTTTGGTTATTTCAGATGTGATTCAAGAGTCTCTAAATTTTGTGCTTTGTTGCTATGGATATTAGATGAATATTTTAAGCTATACTGAGTTTGCTAGAAAGCGGAAACCCTTGATTTTAATTAATAAGTATAAGGTAAATGTTAGTTCGCACAAGTAATCCTAGATATAGGATATTTTCTCATAGAAGTTGTTTCATTCTAGAGACCAAGAGTATTATCAGATTATTAGATATCGACATGATGAATATTGTCGTCCTATAACTCATATATTTAAAGATGTATACTTCAAATCCTTCGATTTTTTTCAATGTTTTTAGTTTAATCTTTTACTTGCAAATGAAAATCACTCTTATTACTCCAATTGATAACTCAATTTTTTGCAGATTATCGTACTAATATTTTAAGATCAAAATTCGGGAATGAATTTATCTTTATGTACGTATATAAGTTCGCACTCATTGCTAATATATAATGTGAGTCATTTTCTTTTTTTACGTGCAATATAATTCATCGATATTTCTTTCTATGTAGGCCGAGAAAAACAAACCTGCTCCACTTTATATATTCTCGATGCTTGTGCTATTTAAATTATTTATATTCTGTAGAATGCCAATATAGGTGTCTATATATATGTGTGTGTGTGTGTGTGTGTTATAAGATGTTGATAATTATTTAAAAATAAATTCAGAAAATCACTTATGAAGCAAATATTTGATTTCATTGAAGAAGATTAAAGTAGAACACATAAAAAATTGTACTTTGCTATGGTTCAAGTCGTTTATCTTTCAAAAACATCTTTAATCTTGTATAACAAATAAATTTTATGTAGATTTTAAATGCCTATATTATTTCTTTTAATAATGCTATATTTATTGTCTTGACAAAAAATAATAAATTATTTAAGCAAGATGACACGTGCAACGTACGTACGCTAAAACTAGTGAGTAATAAATAGTACTACATGGTGATCCCTCCGTCCCATTTAGTTGTCGCTTTAGGCTTATGCACGCCCATTAAGAAATCAATAAATAGGGTATGTCTTTTACTATTTTACCCTAATAAATGAAACTAGATTGACTTTTCTAGGAAATACTCCCTCTGTTTGTGTTTACTTGTCCATTTTCAGCTTTTCACTCCCACCAAGAAAAAATAAGAAAACTTAAACTTGACAAATATACCCTTATTAATTATACTTGAGAAGTACAAGGTTTTTAATACGGAAGAGATTTTGAAAAGTACAAGGTATTTAATATCAAGGGTAAATTAGGAAGAACAAAGCTAATTTTATCTTGAATTGCTAAAAAGACAAGTAAATTAAGAATTTGACTTTGCTAATATTGGACAAGTAAACTTAAACGGAGGGAGTACTCATTTATTAAATATGGGCATAGTTGGAAAGAATTGGTAAAAAATGTCTTGAAATGCTAAAGCGACAACTAATTTGGGACAAATAAAACTTGCTAAAACAACAACTAAAATGGGACGGAGGGAGTATAACATATTTATCTATTCTTCTTGTTATTTTAAGAATCTCATAATTTAGGTATTTATATCAATTAATATTAGGGTGTAACGGAGAAAAATAGTAATTTTTTTAAGTATAATGAACCAAACACCCAATAAAATATAAGCTCTATATAATAATTCATGTATTACTAATACCGATATTATTAATTCTTGTATTACTAATCTACGTATAATTTGTATTCGTATCAAATGATCCCTAAATAAATTAGAAAACAATGGAACAACAAAACAAAATACAAAAGGTCAAAAAGGCAGGGAATGTCATTTTGTCACTTCCAACCATTATGTAAGTTCAGTCTATGTTTAATTTTTTTTCAATTATTTATTTCTTTATGTAATTATTTATAATCATTAGTTTATATAATCTTTAGTTATCAATTAACGTATAATCTTTGAACAAAATCTTCAATTATATGTGACTTTTCAGCAAAATAAAATGAAATCAAGAAAAGTTGTACTACACAAATAGAGGAAAATTAAAGTTATATAAATTATTGAATCCCTTAATACAAGGTAAGATTCATTTATAACTGTATATCCTAAAAATCGGTTTCAGGTATTACAATTAAATTTATATTTAGTTGAGCCTTAGGAGACCGTTTATATCGTGATTCGACCGATTGATGAGCAATATCACGTTAACAGGTGTGGTCGGTTTAGTAGATATTTAACCAGTGTTAATATGCAGAATACCAATTCGATGACACAAATGAAGACGAATCAAACAACGAGCAGAATAACAAATTTGATTCGAAGGCAGTGATACGATCGAACGAACGAAAGCAAATGACAAATTATGTTATCAATTACGATGATACACGTAATCGATTTACGGATGATTAATCGAACAATTGCACATATGTCGATGATGTTATTTAGTAAATCGATGGCTTTGCTTAAGATATGCTTGAATGAACACGATAGCAGTGAATGCAAACGAACAGAATAGTATAAATCAACAATTGATTGATAATTTCGTTTAAGCGATGTTAATATTAGGATGTTTAATAGCAGTTAATGATAATAAACGACTGAAACAATCAATCGAACACGCAAATAATGATTAAGCAATTAATGAACAAATAAACGAAAGTGATAAAGCTTATTGTATTGATTGATTGAAGGCTTGTGCTCAGTTGAAAGAGAAGAATCCTCCCTCCAAAGCTGAAACAAGCGACGATTGCACAAGTACACTGTGATTACAATGATGGTGGTATAACGGTAGTGAAAGTGCGATTACAATGATGGTGGTATAACGGTGTTGGAAGTGACAATGATGGTGGTAAAGTTATAGTAGCACCGGCAATATTATAGCAATAAAATAAAGAGGGATGCTTTGTTCAATTGAACGTAAGCTTACAAGTGAGGGGATAGGGGACTATTTATAGGTGAGAAACATTAAGTGTCCAACCCTAGTAGAATTCCACTTTCACACGTTTCTTCATGAGTGAAATAGTTGCCCACGTCTAATAACCTCCGCCGAACATGGTCCGACAAAAGCAGGATAAGATCAATCATTCTTATATGTTGTGGCACGTGTTTTCGAAGTCTTCCGGCCACGATTCAGTTGAATCGATCAGCCGTCATCGATCAACGTTTTCTTCTTCCGACCTCATATTACGCTGTCTCCGACATTTTCTCTCATCTTGCCACATCGCTGATTACGTGCCACGTGTGTGATCAGACGAAATCCAACCAATACAATAAAGACAGTTAAAAAATAGCTTGTATTTCTTACTGTTATATATTTGGTGTTTGTTCGGCGGTCTCTTATGCAACGGTACACTAACATGACGATCAAGAATTTACACATTACTTTGGTGGTACAAGTAATATCTGTTACCGAACCGTTAAAAACAGATAACCGATAGTTTATTGGTACGATATTGATTTTGCATTGTTACACACCGTTAACCAATAGTTTATTAGTACGGTATTGATTTTGCATTGTTACACACCGTTAACCGATATACCGCTACGGGCGCTACCTATAAGTTAAAACTCAAATATGATTAGTCAACTTCATGTGGAAATCGAGACTTCACTTAATTTAAGTGAGCATCTGATAATTCGAGTGAAGTTCTGAGGTTTTCTAATATTCTCCCATTTTTATTTGAAAAGTTTGTATAGTTTATCTTTGGCAGAATAGGCAAATTAACACTTATACTTGCACACTTTTCTATTCTCGGCCCCCAAACTATACGAGTTTTCATATAAACACTCAAACATACGCAAAACCCCTACTTTAAACTCCTTTGACCGTTGACCAGCCTTAGGTGACATTAATGTGGTTGAACACAAAAAAGCTGTGCATAGCACGTGTGTATGGAGAGTGATTCCTCATTTTGACTTAGAAAAGAAAAAAAATTAAAATTAAAAGAAAAAGACAAATAATTTGAAGAAAATGAAAAAACACACTATTTCTCTTTACCATCTTCAACCCTAACCCACGCTCCATAATTAAAGCTCTTAGGGGTCGTTCGGTTCAACAAAGAATTATTCCAGGATTAATAATGATGGGATTATAATACCGGGATTAATAATGATGGGATTATAATACCGGGATTAATAATGATGGGATTATTTAGTGGATATACTTTTATGGGTAAATGTTTGGTTCATTGGAATAATAATGGGATATAAAGTGGGATAAACATTTATTTCCATATTTAACCTTGACTTTCTTAAAAATCATTGGAAGAAAAGCTTAGAAGAAGGACAAATGCGTCTTTTGATACTTAATCCCGGGATTACTAATCCCGGGATTAGCAATCCCACATGAGGTATGGGATAGAAATAATACCACAATTGTGGTATAAGCAATCCAGGGATTAGTAATCCCAGTTTTAAAATTTCTACCAAACATGGGATAACTTAATCCTATATTTTATCCCTGAATTGTTAATGCTAATCTCATGTACCGAACGACCCCTTAGGACTAAAAAGTCGGTCTAATTTGAGAATTGCTTCATGAAAACCTCTTCCAAACCTCATTTTCTCTCCTCTTCAACCTCCATCCATGAACACCACTTGAAAGTCCATCTCAAATTCTTTCACCTCTCCACCTTTAGTTCAATAACACAACCACAATCCCCAAAAAATTGAGAGGACTGAGGAGATTCAGAATTCATCGACATTGTAATTGAAGAAAAAAATTATTTTCGGCTTCTCTGGTGATCAGATATGCCTCACGTCTTTCATTTATTTTCCGATCTAGAACTCGGTAGCTGAAATCGTGTTGATTTTTTGGAAACTTTTTGATGGGATTTTGGATTGTGGATATGGAAATTTTCCTCCTATAGTTATCTAATCTTGAAGATATGGGATTAATTCTAACCTAATGGAACTATAATTTGTGTTGTATTCTTGCCGTTCTAAGAATTAAAAAAAACACTTATTTAAGCTGTTACTAGCCTATAATGGAGTTTGAACGAGGTGGGTCTTCTTTTTTGTTAGAGGGAAGACGTGCCTTTTTTTTTTTTTTTTTTTTGTTAATTAAGAAAAAGAAGATGTTGTGTTAAAAAAAGAAGATGGAATAGAAAGGAGGAAGATGACGATGATGTGGAGCAATTTATTTGACATGGAGCAATTTATTTGACATGGAGCTGATGTGTCGTCCACGTCACGGCAAGTGAGAATCACTCAAACTCATAGGTGTTTATAATTTATATTTTGATTGAGTTGAGGTGCTCATATGAAAACTCATGGAGTTTGGGGACTGGGAATAGAAAAGTGTGCAAGTATAATGTCAATTTGCCTATTCTGCCTTTATCTTTTAGTTGAACAAAATTTTACTTCACATTCTCTCGTGTTTCTACTGATTGATTTCTAATTTCTTAGATATTCTCTTTAGTATTTACGTTGTCGAAGAGTTCAACACCTCAAAATTTGGTTGTTTTGTTTTACCTAGTCTCTTAACATCTTATATTATGAGTTTACCCATATTATCATGAATAGAAATTGATAAAATTTACCTTTGAAGACGATAAGGTAGTAAAAGAGTTGGATCAAAGAAGTAGTCTATGAAAATAATTTGCAGACACTTAATTGCACTGTACATTTTGATTGTGTTTTCTAGATTTTTTTTTTCATTTATAGGTCTCGAAATTGACCAATTAAGAATGTAGGTATCTTATGTGGTGATGTGATGTACACATGGGCGGAGAACTAAAGGGGGCCAAGGAAATTCAATAGAATCTATTTAGTCGAAAAATTGTACTACTATGCAAATAAAGTAAGCTAACCTTTGGACATAGATTTGGTTGAAACTCGGGAATTTGAGTTTTTGGAGTTGAATTGAAAAATATTTTTGGAACTTGAAGTTGTGTTTGGACATAGAATTTATTTGAAAAAATAATTGAAGTTTTGTGAGTAGTTTTTCAAATTTCCCAAAAACTGTCCAAAAACAACATTTGAGCACTTTTTGAGTTTTTAAGACTTTTTGTGAGAAGTTTTGATGAAAAAACATAAACAAACAGTTTTTCTCCCAAAAACTCTCAAAAAATGTCCCCAAAAACTATAAACAAACGGGGCTTAAATATTTAAAAGACATATAAAAATATTATGGTCAAAAATAAATTTGTTTGACTCTCGAAATTCGAAACATGACATCCATAGTGGAACAGAAGGAGTAAATGTTCAAATCAAGTACAGTGCGACACTTTTTAGTATTTCCTTTTGTTGATCCCATTCTACAAATTCCCGAGTCACCCACTTGGTTATGCACAGTTTCTAAAAAAAGAATAAGATCTAGCATGTCATGTGTGGACATCTAAAGTGACGCCATTGACAAATGACATTTGCATCTTTAAAGCAAACCATACTGCTAAAAATATCTTTACAAAACTGACCAATCCAACCTATAAAGTCAAAACACATTAAACTGATTTAGCTTGCAATTCCAGCAGTCTTTAGGTTCACTTACTTAAAAATGGCCATTTCCTCATCAACAGGAATTGTTGGAGAAGAACAAGAACAAGAAGCTGCTATGTTGGTAACTCAAACTCCATCTAACAACGTTGTTCCAGATTCCGTTGACTACTATGGTCATCCTGTCCTCCATTCAAAATCCGGTCGATGGCGATCCGCTTCTATCATCATATGTAAGAAGTCAACTTTCATACTAACTTTGGCTCAGACACTGTATATATATCAAGAAATCTACTAAATATAGTCCAATATTAAATTTTGAACTTAGTGACTCAAATGATAAGCGAGTTTAGTGGCATAATGAGCTATAAAGTTTAAATACTGGATTCGCCTACTATGATAGCATAGCATATGGTGTGTGGCAGGTGTGGAGATGGCGGAGAGGTTTGCATATTACGGAATCAATTCTAACCTTATTAATTACCTGACCGGACCATTGGGCCAGTCCACTGCGGTAGCTGCTGAGAATGTGAATGCCTGGTCCGGAACGGCGTCCCTGACTCCGCTTTTGGGTGCTTTGGTGGCTGACTCCTTTCTCGGGCGTTATCGCACTATTGTGTTTGCTTCTCTTCTTGAAGAATAATTCTAGAACACAAAGTTCACCAGACAACCGTATTTGTTTCACTAATCAATAGCACAATTACATGTAAATTAACAAGAATTGTATCAAATATCCACAGTCTAAAATCGTACCTTGTACAGACGTTTGTTCCTTGCTAATTTCGGTGAAGTGTCTTCAATTGAAATTGCTTAGGAACTAGGATTTGAGAGAAGAAGAAGAAGGAGGAAGAAAACTGCTTTTTTCTTGCGTTAGGAAAAAAGGTGTTCTGCAGGAAAAGGGACGCTTCCTTTTTATGCAGTGAAAACAACGTTTAAAAGGAAAAGTTGTGTCTTTTCCTTTTCTTCTTTATTTAATCAAAATAATAATAATAATAATAATAAATATATAACTAATATATATTTGATAATATAATTATTATTTTGGGATGGATCCGGGTTGACCCACATGGGTGACCCGATCCAATTTCCTTCATCTCCCACTCACACATAGTGGGTCAACTCTCATCCCAAGTCTGTAACTTTCATACATTACGACTAGACCGTGTGACCAGTGCATACTACGAGAGCGCATTGCTATACATCTGTTAGGAATATATAACATCTCGATCAACGGCGTCTTGGAGTAGATTAAAGTATGCAATACCCTAGATCATTTATCACATTCATCTCTATCACAATCTCTTTGTATTAATTTGAGTTCATCATTATGTTCTTGTCTCAAGGCAAACATAAAGGACCGGTCAATGAACACAACTAATGTGACAATACTCAATGATCTTGCTCATCTCAAGAATCTCTTAATCTCAACTCGATTTGCTTTTCTAGAAATGTCCCGCCAGACCGAATCATTCATGATCTCTTGGCAACACCCTAAGATAGCAAACACCAAATTGAATCTTGAGAAACTGATCAAAGTCATGAGGGTATGATTGGGAAAATTACTTGTAATTTTCATGGCTTCACACGGTAGCAAGTAGAGATTTTAACTTGTACCGCCATAAGGTCATCTTATGCATACGTGGTATGATTCACGTATCACAGTATTAACTCCTTTCCCATGGAGCGTATGTCTGTTCAAAAATAAATAAATAAATACTGTGCAGATGATAGTTCAGACAACCTATGTCTAACTTTGAGTTCACAAATCTACTCGTTCCACTTTCTATCAACAGAACTCACATCTGGCAATTAAGACAGACTTCACTCTTAATCACACTTGATTAAATATTTAAAGAAACGACATTTATATTATAAACTTTTCGCTCTCTATTATTATCACTTTCGATAATAATAAGTTTATAATTGTCTCATCCCTATTAGTCACTTAGATAATAGAGGCGATTGCCTGTGTGAATAGGCCAATCTTTTGTCTGTCCGACATACTTCTTATACTCGAATTTTATGTTCCAAACATAAAATTTATATGTATATGAACCAACAAATATGAATAATTAGGCTTCAACTATCATTAACTTCAAAAGAAAAATGATGTAGTTTTTACATGAACATGAATTGGGAAAAAATAAAATAAAACAAAAAATTACATTAGCACCTACGCAATCCCAACGACTTCACATGTTTCTCATAAGCATCACATGCTATGGGTTTCGTTAAGGGTTCTGCTACCATATGATGCGTAGATATGTATTTCACATTCACTTCTTTATGTACTACCAAGTCTCTAACAAAATTATACTTAATATCAATATGTTTAGTCTTGCCATGGTACTTGGGATCCTTTGTGTAGGCTATTGCAGCTTGACTATCGCAATTGATGGTTACTGGTTCAACAGCATTGTCATACACACCCAAGTGTACCAGAAAACGTTTAAGCCAAACAGATTCTTGCACAACGGCTGAAAGTGCTACAAATTCAGCTTCCATTGTAGATAAAGCTATGCATGATTGTTTCTTGCTGCTCCATGATATGGCGCCATTGTTCAACAAGAATACATATCCAGAGGTTGATTTTCTCTCATCTAAATCTCCTCCCTAATCAGCATCAGTGTAGCCTCTTAGTTGCAGATCATCACCTTGGTAACACAAGGGGTAGTCAACTGTGCTTTTAAGATACCGTAGTATCCTTTTAACTGCTTTCCAGTGTTGTTGTCCTGGATTAGACTGATATCTGCTAACTAACCCAACAGCATAACAGATATCAGGTCTAGTACACATCATAGCGTACATAAGACAACCGATTGCATTGGCATAAGGAACCCTTCTCATTTGTTCCATCTCTTGTGGAGTCTGAGGACACATCCTCCGACTTAAAGCTTCAGCCTTAGAAACAGGAGTGTTTATGGGTTTGCAGTCCTGCATATTAAATCGTTCAAGAACCTTCTTGATGTAAGGCTCTTGTGAAAGAGACAACAATCTCTTTGAACGATCTCTTGAAATCTTAACTCCAAGAATGTACGACGCTTCACCCATATCTTTCATCTCAAATGTTGATGATAACCACTCTTTCACTTCTTTCACATACTCAAAGTCACTTGCAGCTATAAGTATGTCGTCTACATACAATGGTAAGATCACAAACTTATCTTTGGACCTTTTGATGTACACACAATGGTCTTCATGAATCATAGTGAAATCGTATGATATGATTGCATTATGGAAACGTAAATACCATTGTCTAGAAGATTGTTTAAGACCATAAATTGACCTACGAAGTCGGCATACTTTATGCTCTTGGCCTTTTTTCACGAAACCTACAGGTTGTGCCATGTAGATTTCTTCTTCTAGTTCTCCATTGAGAAATGCAGTTTTAACATCCATTTGATGCAACTCAAGATCCAAATTAGCCACTATTGACAAAATTAGTCTCATTGAAGTAAAACGGACAACAGGCGAAAAAGTTTCCTCATAATCAATTCCTTCCTGTTGTGTATACCCCTTAGCTACTAGGCGAGCTTTATATCTCTCAATACTACCATCGGCCTTACGCTTGATCTTGAGAACCCACTTGTTCCCGATAGCTTTCCGGCCCATAGGTAGATCAACCAACTCCCATACTTGGTTTGATTTCATAGACTCCATCTCCTCCTCCATTGCTTTTAACCATTTATCCTTAGCAGGGCAAGTAAGAGCCTCATTTACGTTCCTTGGCTCTTCTTCGTCTTGTGGAGTAACCATAAATGCTTCCCATTCGATCTCAAATCGACGACGGGGAACGTGCGGACGACTCGTTCGCCGAGCTTGAGATTGACAAATTGATTTATCAATTGATGAGTTACTCCCACTGGGACCAGCAACGTTAAATGGATTTTCTTCGAATGGTATATCGGTGGCAATTGGAACAGATTCATTATCACGATGGTGAATACCATCCAAATCCATTTGTGTATCTATAGCGGAAGCGGTCTGGTTCGCAGTTTCGAAGAGAGACAAGTCCTGACCTATCTCCCTCTGCTTAGGAAAATCATTCTCTAAGAATGTAACATCACGTGATTCAATTTCAGTTACAGTGCCATTATCTTGTTCACCTATGAACACATAACCCTTAGATTGTTCGGAGTATCGAATGAAGATACACTTTCTTCCCCTTGGACCTAATTTTCCATATCGGGAAGAAGAATTATGGATAAATGCAGCACAACCCCAAGGCTTTAAAAAACTCAAATCGGGTTTTCGATTAGTCCATAACTCGTATGGAGTAGATGTAACTGATTTAGAAGGGACACGGTTAAGTACATATGCAGCAGTAAGCAATGCATCACCCCAATAGGTGACAGGCAATTTTGCTTGTGCCATCATTGACCTAACCATTTCCAACAAGGTTCTATTTCGTCGTTCCGCAACACCATGTTGTTGTGGAGTGTAGGGAATAGTCAACTGTCTTTGAATTCCCTTTTCATCACATAATTGTCTGAACTCATCAGACAAATATTCTCTTCCTCGATCGGTTCTTAAAGCCTTGATTTTTCTGTCTAGTTGATTCTCAACTAAGTTCATAAATTTGATGAAGCAACTTAAAGCCTCAGATTTATGAGAAATCAAATAGACAAAACCAAATCGAGTAAAATCATCGATAAACGTGATGAAGTAAATAGCACCATGTCTTGCCCTTACATTCATTGGACCACAGATGTCAGAATGGATTAATTGCAATGGAATATCGGCTCTAGTACCTTTTCCAAATGGTTTTCTAGCAGTTTTTCCAGCTAGGCAAAATTCGCATGTAGACATATCAATTTTATCTATAGTGCCAAGAAGACCTTCTTTGGCTAAGCGATTCATTCTTTGTTGACCAATATGGCCAAGCCTAGCATGCCACGTATTTACGTCATTTTCATAGTTGGAAGTAGACGTAAATAAGGAAAAACTAATATTATTATTCTTATTAAAAGTAGGAACAATATCCAATACAATAAAACCATCATAGAAATAACCAGTGCCATATTTTGTCTTGGCCAAATAAAAATCAAGACCTTGTTCATGAAAGACTAAATGAAATCCTAAAATAATCAACATAGTAACTGAGACCAAATTTCGGCGAATTGACGGGGCAAATAGTACATCATGTAGAAATAGAGTTCGACCACCACACATATCAAGCTTGCAGGTACCAATCCCTTTAACTTCCACTTTGGAGTTATTTCCTACATAAATCCATCTTGCTCCATGTGAAATTCGTCGAAATTCCACGAAGGCGTCTCTATCCTTCGCTATATGGTCGGTGGCTCCCGAGTCTACAATCCACATAGGATGAGATTCAGTTAGATAAGCAGAACAAGAAACATTTACATCACTATGTAAATTTGGAATAAGGTCATATACTTTTTTAGGCTCGGGGCAATCACGAGCATAATGTCCTTTGTTCTCACAGTTGTAGCACTTCTGCTTAGCCATGTCCACTTTCTTCTTTTGAAAAGAACCATCTTTCTTTCCTTGATGATTAGTCTTAGGTTTCTTAGAGGCTTGTCCTTTCCCCTTCTTTTGAGAAAACCCGCCATACTTGCATTTTTTGCCTTGCCCACGTTTTGGACCAGAACTTGCCACATACGCACTTGTAGTAGCTTTGTCCACCCCGAGGCGCTCTTCCTCGAGTTCCAAATGACGCTTAGCATCTTCCATTGTTTTGATGCTAACATTGTGGGTCAGGTGCATTTTCATGTTTTCCCAGTTTTGAGGTAAGGAACGAATTACCGCCTGGACTTGTTGCTCCTCAGTCAATACATGCCCAGCATCCTTTAGTTCATTCACCATATTCGACATATGATGAAGATGCTTACGCATGGTATGATCAGGGCGTTTCTTATAAGTATCAAACTTAATAGTAAGTGCCCTCAACTTAGCAACTGAAGTATGACCAAATTTTTCTTTCAATGCGGACCACATGTCCTTAGCATTGTCATACTCACGGAACTCTCTCATTATATCATTATCCATACTACTCAGCAAAGTAATACGAGCGAGAGAGTTCTTCTTTCTCCAAGCCTGATATGCCTGAAGGTCTCTCATATGTTGTTCAGTGTCACCATCTTCAGGAGGCGTCAGAAACACATTAAGAGCCTCAAGAGCCTCTTGCTCTTCCAAGACATACTGGATTTTCATACTCCATATTTCATAATTGTCGCCATTTAGCTTATCGCCTTTATTAAGCTCGGCGACAATGTTCTTAGTAGCAGTTGACATACTGATATTCAAAACAAGTATAAAACTAAAGTGAGACAACTAAGTACATAATTTAAGCCTAAATTCATATACATATTATTCCTTAAAATAATTAACTATATAAATATTTATTCCATATTAGATTTAGAATCGAAAGTTCACTAAGTTCCCAATCATCATCTAAAGAACTAACATGTAGTAAATCCAATATAATTAACTATGCAAGGAATACATTGTCTTAAAATAACTTAAAATTCAAGACAAAATAAACAAGGAACAAATTCTATAACAAATATAGAAATATTCAACTTTTACAATAACAATCAACATAGACACTAAAGTCAAACAAAAAAAAATTTACATATTTATGCAAATACTACATCACAAAGACAACTACTAATACTAAGCAGACCTATACTTAAATTCTTTCACATGGACTGGAATAGATTTAATAAGAGCCCTGTACAAATTAGGGGGCAATAGAAAATCTGGCAATAGAAAACCGGCTCTCGGAACCACTGGTCGAACTAAATTCAACCTATTTCTATCTCTCATAGGTAGTCCAATAGAACGACACACAGTCTTCTGGATATTTATAGCAATATCGTTATACAATTTCTGCACAATATCCTGAACTAACATTCTATAAGGTCCGACCAACACGAAAGATCCAGCCAATTTGTTTTGAATCTCTTTCCAAGTTTTATCAAGCATGTCTCTATGGAACTTATTAAATGACAGAGTTGATCGTAATGCCTTATATTTTTCCTCATCTATTAATAAACCACCAAACCACACAGTCTGTTGGATTAACTTATTAACCAATATAAGATGTTCCACAAAAGATACTAGATCTTCTTCTCTAGTATTAGGTGCTAGAGGAGATTTGGCCAAAATATCAATCATATCTTTCACCCTTCTCCTCTGACTTTCAGTGCGAACCCGTATGGGCGTCCTTCTTAGGCATGGCATGATTTTCTGTAACCCATACAGAAAAAAATTAGGAGTTGCCATAAAATATACACGTGTATATTAAAGAAGGACGCACAATAAAGTTTTACTAAAAACTTTATATGGTAGTTTAAGAGGAAAAAAAATGTATCTATATCCAGTAATTGACAATATTTTGCCAAAGAATTGAAGTCTCACTTAGTACTTAGTATATATTTGGTCTAACAAGGAGTAAAAGAAGTGTTTAAAATTCTTTTATATATAATGCTAAGGGAAAAACGGATACAACAGTATCCTGGTATTTCTGTCAGACAGAAGTTGACATCTTTTAGAGGAAAAAAAACTTTGGCTAGTAAAACACGTGATAAGCTCTTTCATAGAAAAGTGTTAAACCAGTCAACTATGCCCCAAATAGTATTAAAATTTGGGACCACTGTCATCTCCCTGATTCCTTGTCTTTAACCAATAGTTGTACCTTAAACTCCTTTTTTTTTTTTTTTTTTATTATGGTAAAAGAACAGATACCATATACTTGCAACAATAAAACTAAAGTCATCAGACCTTGGTACTTAAAAAAAAGTATTGGCAGAAGAGGACAAAAAAAGATTTAAGCCACATGATAGCAGTAAACAAAAACATATTGTTTCCGCAAGAAATATTTGTGCAAGCTACTTGTACAATACAACCAAACAAACTTTAAGAATTGTGTTCAATCATTCTCCACAAATAGTAAAGAAGGAAAAAACCAACGTCCCTTTCAAGAAAAACTTCTGCTGAGTATTACGAAGAGAAAGGACAAAAATACTACAAACTTTAAGAATTGTAGTAAAAAGTTATCTAGGCCTAATCAGTAAAGCAGCCTTCTTGCAAATATCTAGAAAAAGACAAAAAATGTTTGCTCATATAAAAACTTTTTGAGTAGTATTTTGTTACACAGACCATGACATGAAACTGTGATGTTCACTCATATTCATCAATTCCTATAGTTGGTTATCGTATTGTACTTTTACAGATAAAAACGATGCAAACGGATAAACAAATTTCCCACAACGTCAGACAAAAGACATCGCCCAAAAAAAAAATTATAAAATAGATTAAACATGACTAGGAAACAAATAGCACTGGCTTTGATACCAATGAAGAATAATTCTAGAACACAAAGTTCACCAGACAACCGTATTTGTTTCACTAATCAATAACACAATTACATATAAATTAACAAGAATTGTATCAAATATCCACAGTCTAAAATCGTACCTTGTACAGACGTTTGTTCCTTGCTAATTTCGGTGAAGTGTCTTCAATTGAAATTGCTTAGGAACTAGGATTTGAGAGAAGAAGAAGGAGGAAGAAAACTGCTTTTTTCTTGCGTTAGGAAAAAAGGTGTTCTGCAGGAAAAAGGACGCTTCCTTTTTATGCAGTGAAAACAACGTTTAAAAGGAAAAGTTGTGTCTTTTCCTTTTCTTCTTTATTTAATCAAAATAATAATAATAATAATAATAAATATATAACTAATATATATTTGATAATATAATTATTATTTTGGGATGGATCCGGGTTGACCCACATGGGTGACCCGATCCAATTTCCTTCACTTCTGTACATTCTGGTATGCCATATTAATTTCTCATCTTACAAAGTTTTTGGTGATAGACATAGAGAAAATGATCCACTAAACATCAAATCAGTATACTTGTATAGGTAATGTGGATTACTAAAGAAGGAGTTAAGTATCATTTAGGTATATTGTTCTCAGTGGTCCTTAAATATATTGTTATGGATTCAATGCTCAAGGGTCTAAGAGCCTTCAGGGCGGATGTAGAGTATTACTTACGGGCTCATCTGAACAAATAGAATGAACTCTGCCCATGTGCATGTGTTAAAAATGCACTACATTAGTACAAATAATAGATTTCGAACCCAGTAAATCAAACAGTCGTGGTAGAATCCCAAAATCAAACCCCTGATATTCAAATCCTGGACTGTTTTTTTCAAAGATTTGGTCTTTTGAAATTGAAATGGTGTTGTAAAATCATGATGTGCTTTCATCAGATGAGAAATTACAGATCGGCGATGGATTAGACAAAATTGTCTAAGATCAAGAATAGTCATTACTTCTTTGAATGTTCTTTGAGTTTGAAGCCTGTGCCTAATAAAACAAGAAGAAGATTGTACCTTAACTATGAACCTCGATTTATTAGGGAGTTCATAGTTCGTGTAGTTTTAGGCACAAAACTATGAACTTATTGGGGCTATACAGAATTTTAAGGGAGTGATCAACTTATATGTAGCCAGCTATTGGCCTAATCATAATTGGGATTGTATGTGGAAGAAAGTTTTTGTGTTCAATGTTATGTGTGATAAGGTTTACAATTTGTAAGGATGGGCTACTAGAATGTCTTTTGGGTTCAGTCAGACAAATAATCCATTTAGAAATGACAATCACATTGACTTCTGTTTTTGATTCATCTGATAACAGGGACTTGGATTATTGACGCTTTCAGCTGTCTTCCCTTTCTTCCGCTCTTCTAACTGTCAAACTACTGATAATGCCAACACATGTTCTCCTCCTCAAATCCAGGTTGTACTATTCTTTTTCTCGTTGTATCTGGTTGCAATAGCTCAAGGAGGACACAAGCCTTGTGTTCAGGCTTTTGGAGCTGACCAATTTGATCCTCTAGATCCCAAAGAATGCAAAGCCAGGAGTTCATTTTTCAACTGGTGGTACTTTGGCATGTCTGGAGGTAGTATTGTTACTGTCTCGGTTTTGAACTACATCCAAGACAATTTTAGTTGGGGTCTTGGTTTTGGAATTCCTTGCGTTTTCATGTGCCTTGCACTGGTCATGTTTTGTCTTGGCACCCTGACTTATCGGTATAGCAGCAGATGTGATGAAAAAAGCCCATTTACGAGAATTGGCATGGTTTTCAGCAAAGCTGTAAGGAATTGGCGTGGCACATCTGTGGTGAAATCAATAGAAGAAACACGAGTGCCATGTCATCAGGATTCTCAGCAATTCAAGTAAGCATTATCAGTTATGAAGTTTTACTGATGTCTTGTTGGATAGTCAGATAAGTGGTTGGTTCTATCCAGAAGCCAAATAGCTTAGCTTCATACAAATGGCGTAATGTTGTTCTTTCAGTCCTAACCAGATTATTAGACTATCCTCTTCTATAAAAATGTCACTTGAAACAGAATTACAGTGATAAACCTTCATTGAATAGAGTCTGTTTACAGGTTTCTGAATGAAGCCTTGCTTGCACCTGATGATCATTCAGCTGAATATGGCCAAATTTCCAACATCAATGATGTTGAAGAAGCAAAGGGACTTCTCAGGCTGGTTCCCATATGGTGCTCGTGTTTGATATATGCTGTTGTATTTGCTCAAGTATTCACCTTATTTACAAAGCAAGGAGTTACAATGGACAGATCAATTACACCATCATTCATGATACCATCTGCTGCCCTTCAGTCCTTTATCAACATTTCTGTTGTCCTCTTCATCCCAATCTACGAGCAGATCCTAGTACCTATTGTGAGAACACTTACTGGAACTCCATCTGGTATCACGAAGCTCCAAAGAATCGGAACTGTGATCTTTTTGTCTGTTCTTACTATGATAATTGCAGCTCTAGTAGAGACAAAACGTCTCAAAATTGCACGAGAAAATGGATTGGATAATGTACCAGATGCAACAGTTCCAATGAGTATCTGGTGGTTAGTTCCACAATATCTTTTATTTGGAATTGTTGAGGTATTCACAATGGTTGGTCTGCAAGAATTCTTCTATGACCAAGTGCCAAGAGAATTCAGAAGCATAGGCCTATCTCTTTATCTTAGTATCTTTGGTGTGGGGAGCTTCATAAGTAGCTTCCTCATCTTTGTCATTGAGAAAACCACAGGTAGTGAAGGCACAGATGGTTGGATTTCAAACAACTTGAACAGGGGACATCTAGATTACTTTTATTGGCTACTTTCTGGACTAAGTGCTCTTGGATTTATGGCTTATTTGTTCTTTACAAAAAATTATGTTTATGCTCATTACGGAAAGGTCATCTGACATTGTTTATATTGTAAGTTTTCATGATGATCTTTTAATTTTCTTTCTTTGTTTCCTTTGACATTCTTTAAGCTCCTGGTACAGCTTGTTTAATTGATGCTGAAGGCTGTCAAGGCTCAAGCCCTCATGAGGTCATTCATGGACTATTATATCCAAAGGTAAAGTTTAAACTTGATTTCTAAGTCGGATTTCAACTAATCTTAGTCCTTAAAGATCAATGCCCTTCCAAACTTTCAGGTAAAGAACTCTTAATATCATAGTCCCTTAATTTTCCTATCTTGTGAGTTGGAAGTCTTTCTTGAGATTTGATTTTTGTAATACTTAGCTCCTTACACGATATTAATAATTACGAACCCTTTTCTTATTTCAACATGATATACATCGGTTTAATGACATGAAATCTCAGCTACATGCTGAGATATATAAAGAGACGAATGACAGGCAAGTATAAAAAGCCGGCCTATATATTAAAGTGAAAATTGTGTCATGTCACTGATGTTTGGCATTTTATGCCAACGTTTCCTTAATGTTTCCGCATGTTTGAGCTTGTTATTCGCCCGTTTTATAGTTATGAATGTGGTTTTGCACTAATTTTATGTCGTGTGTATGTAGGTTGTTATGCAGTGCAATTGGAGCTTTAAAGAGCATGATCGAGCAAGAAAAGATTGAATTTTGATTGAGGATTGGATCGAGCCCACGAAGGCACAACACGAAGCGAGCAAAGGAGCAAGGGAACAGAAAATTGCACTGGCGCCGCCCAAAGCGCCCAGCTTCTGGCGCGTTTGGCTGCGCGGCGCGTGGCTAAAGCGGGCAGACTTCGACCTACTGGTTGTCTAGGCGCGGTCGTGGGCGCGGGGCGCCCGTTATAGCGCCCCTGGAGCGTTTTGGAACTTCCTATTTCGTCTAGGCTTAGGTCTAACTTATTACCAGGCCTTTGTAAACCCTATAAATACTCTTTTACTTAGTTTTTGAAGGGAGTTCAGACCTTGGAGCAAGTTTTGGAGGAGAGGGGAGGAGCCCTAGATGTCTTCTAACAAGTTATTTCTCTCTTTCTCTTATTCTTCTCTTTAATTCTATAGTTTGTTCGTTCTAGGGTTAGAGTAAACACATGAAAGTTGATGTTTGAAAGTTGATTTCTATATATTGATTTACCATTACGGATTGTTTATTCTTTCTTGATTATAATTGTTTGATTATTGAGGCCTGATAATTGAACATTATCTATGGTTTTTAGATTGAACTCGAAAGAGGGAATTTATGAACGCAATAAGAAAGAATAGAGCTTGATTGTGAACCCGGGCATCGGGGAACTAATTTGTGAGTAGGATAGACATATACTTGCTCGCCTAGCTTAACTAATCACAGAATTCGTTAATGCGTGCACGTGATTCAACCCATAGACATATAGGGATTGGAGTAGCCTCCATAGACCGCGAAGAATCGAAAGGTTTTCATGGGTACATTTAACCTGTAGTTAGCAATCTAGGAAATCAAGAAGTAGAATCAACTGGAAAACTCAACTGGATTATTTGTAACTCTGATCCTGGACCGTTTCTCCTTATTATTGATAACAACTATAGTTTGCTCTTGAATACTTGATTTTAATTACTTGTTTTTAATTATTTTCTTTAGTTAGTAAATTTCACAATTGTTTGTTAGGAGTCCAGTCTGAATAGTCCTCGTGGGAGCGATACTCTACTTATCACTTTATTACTTGTCGACCACGTATACTTGCGTGTGCGTTGGGAGTAACAGTCACATTCAAAATTCAGCTGGTTTTTCCAATAGGACTGTTAACAGAAACTAAGTCCTTCTCAAGAATCATATATACAGACTTCTAACAAAGTCAATATAGGTAGTTTCCATCGACTTATATCTTAGAAGGGAAAGATCAATCTGAAGAAACTCTATCATAACAGCTCTATCATAGGATATTCTTGATTTCTTGTGAACATTCTTTCAAGATTACCTATCAAAACAATCTTCCACTGCAAGAGTTGGCTCAAGTTGCTCTCTGACTCTTAATTTGCAAAGTTCCATCTCTTAAGATCACCAACCTGCCTCATTATCAATCTATATCAGGATATAAGGTATTGTGGCGAAGAGAATATTGAAGTTCGGTAGTTTAGACGATGAACTTGACCATCACAAATTTTCACTCTCATCCAGAATATAACCTCGAAATCTTCTTCCCTGGATTAGAGCTTGTTGAGGAAACAACTCAATGAATAAAACATGCTCTCTAACAACTTAAGCTTTTAAATGAGATGACCACACATTTCAACATGGTATAAGAGCATGCAGAGGTTTTGAGTTCAAGACTCACCGCCACCTCTGAAAAAAATAAATTTCATGTGCTAGACCCATGAAAGAAAATGAACCAGTTCTGCACGTGAAGGCGCGTGTTGAAGAGACATTTAAATAAGTAAAGTATGCCCTTTCTAAAAGCTTTCTTTAGTTTATTCCGTTACTGGTTTGCTATGCTTTTGTGAAAGTTCACTTGAGCAATATACCATCTATATATGCAATCCAATAACCCAAGACTCAAATGAGTTTTTCTTCGACAAGTAATATTTTCATATACTATGACTTATAATATCTTTTTATGTTGTTTTCCAAATATGTTAATTTTATTTCAAAAAATAAAATAAAAATAGAGATTCTAAATCCAAATTCACGGTTCAATTTAAGAAGTTTGAATCTCAAAATCCGAGCTATGACAAACAACGTGGGATGGACGGTGTCACAGGGGTGGTTTTTGACAACCAAAACCTGCCGAGGTTTGCCCCGTGCGGCGGCCACGCACCCTTGCAAGGCCCAGCCTTCCCAACACATATTTTATTAAATAGGGTCATTTGATTTCGTTTTAGCACTTGGAACAATTATAGGCAGCAAGATAAGTAAAGTAGGAACACAACGATATACGGGAAACCAATTCCCAACCTTTATATTAACCCGAAAATACAAAGGAACGGCCAGCCTTGGCCAAACGTCTCCTTCCCTAAGGAGGACGTTTATTCTATGTGTTTTATGCTACATTTCTGTCTTCTAAGTGTTTACAATGAATAAATGAACTAATATATACAAAGGGGGCAGCCAAAAGGTTTTACAAATGGATAAGGGACGAATTCCTATAAAGCAGCCCACTCAGCCCATGATCTCGGCCACATCAGCCACGTTTTAGGCCATGCTTCAGCGCCCAACCGCTCGCTCATGTGCCCTGCACATGCGTTCAGCATTCAGCCTTTGTCCAACCGACTCAGCTCATCTCGTTCAGCCGGTTCTGCCTTGTCGTTCAGCACATCCGCCCCAACTTTGGCCAAGTGCCATGCTGTACTTGTAAGATAGGTACTTTTATTGGTTAAAGATAAAGAATTAGGTAGATGACAGTGGACCCAATTTTAATACTATTTGGGCATTGTCTGATTTAACACTTTTTCCTATAAAAGAGGTTATCACTTGTTTTGTAGCCAATATGGCTTTATCTACAGATGCCATCCTCTGTTTGATTGAAAAACAAGGATACTGCAGTATCCGTTTTTCCTTAGCCATAAATAAAAGTTTTTTAAAAATACTTTTTTCCTTGTTAGACCAAAGATATACTAAGTACTAAGTCAGACTTCAATTCTTTGGCAAAATATTATCAATTACTGGATATAGATACATTTTTTTTCCCTCTTAAACTACCATATAAAGTTTTACATAGTAGTAAAACTTTACTGTGCGTCCTTCTTTAATATACACGTGTATATTTTATGGCAACTCCTAATTTTTTTCTGTATGTGTTACAGAAAATCATGCCATGCCTAAGAAGGACGCCCATACGGGTTCGCACTGAAAGTCAGAGGAGAATGGTGAAAGATATGATTGATATTTTAGCCAAATCTCCTCTAGCACCTAATACTAGTGAAGAAGATCTAGTATCTTTTGTGGAACATCTTATATTGGTTAATAAGTTAATCCAACAGACTGTGTGGTTTGGTGGTTTGTTAATAGATGAGGAAAAATATAAGGCATTACGATCAACCCTGTCATTTAATGAGTTCCATAGAGACATGCTTGATAAAACTTGGAAAGAGATTCAAAACAAATTGGCTGGATCTTTCGTGTTGGTCGGACCTTATAGAATGTTAGTTCAGGATATTGTGCAGAAATTGTATAACGATATTGCCATAAATATCCAGAAGACTGTGTGTCGTTCTATTGGACTACCTATGAGAGATAGAAATAGGTTGAATTTAGTTCGACCAGTGGTTCCGAGAGCCGGTTTTCTATTGCCCGATTTTCTATTGCCCCCTAATTTGTACAGGGCTCTTATTAAATCTATTCCAGTCCATGTGAAAGAATTTAAGCATAGGTCTGCTTAGTATTAGTAGTTGTCTATGTGATGTAGTACTTGCATAAGTATGTAAATTTTTTTTTGTTTGACTTTAGTGTATATGTTGATTGTTATTGTATAAGTTGAATATTTCTATATTTGTTATAGAATTTGTTCCTTGTTTATTTTGTCATGAATTTAAGTTATTTTAAGACAATGTATTCCTTGCATAGTTAATTATATTGGATTTACTACATGTTAGTTCTTTAGATGATGATTGAGAACTTAGTGAACTTTCGATTCTAAATCTAATATGGAATAAATATTTATATAGTTAATTATTTTAAGGAATAATATGTATATGAATTTAGGCTTTAATTATGTACTTAGTTGTCTCACTTTAGTTTTATACTTGTTTTGAATATCAGTATGTCAACTGCTACTAAGAACATTGTCGCCGAGCTTAATAAAGGCGATAAGCTAAATGGCGACAATTATGAAATATTGAGTATGAAAATCCAGTATGTCTTGGAAGAGCAAGAGGCTCTTGAGGCTCTTAATGTGTTTCTGACGCCTCCTGAAGAAGGCAACACTGAACAACATGTGAGAGACCATCAGGCTTATCAGGCTTGGAGAAAGAAGAACTCTCTCGCTCGTATTACTTTGCTGAGTAGTATGGATAATGATATAATGAGAGAGTTCCGTGAGTATGACAATGCTAAGGACATGTGGTCCGCATTGAAAGAAAAATTTGGTCATACTTCAGTTGCTAAGTTGAGGGCACTTACTATTAAGTTTGATACTTATAAGAAACGCCCTGATCATACTATGCGTAAGCATCTACGTCATATGTCGAATATGGTGAATGAGCTAAAGGATGCTGGGCATGTATTGACTGAGGAGCAACAAGTCCAGGCGGTAATTCGTTCCTTACCTCAAAACTGGGAAAACATGAAAATGCACCTGACCCACAACGTTAGCATCAAAACAATGGAAGATGCTAAGCGTCATTTGGAACTCGAGAAAGAGCGCCTCGGGGTGGACAAAGCTACTACAAGTGCGTATGTGGCAAGTTCTGGTCCAAAACGTGGACAAGGCAAAAAACGCAAGTATGGTGGGTTTTCTCAAAAGAAGGGGAAAGGACAAGCCTCTAAGAAACCTAAGACTAATCATCAAGGAAAGAAAGATGGTTCTTTTCAAAAGAAGAAAGTGGACATGGCTAAGCAGAAGTGCTACAACTGTGAGAACAAAGGACATTATGCTCGTGATTGCCCCGAGCCTAAAAAGGTATATGACCTTATTCCAAATTTACATAGTGATGTAAATGTTTCTTATTCTGCTTATCTAACTGAATCTCATCCTATGTGGATTGTAGACTCGGGAGCCACCGACCATATAGCGAAGGATAGAGACGCCTTCGTGGAATTTCGACGAATTTCACATGGAGCAAGATGGATTTATGTAGGAAATAACTCCAAAGTGGAAGTTAAAGGGATTGGTACCTGCAAGCTTGACATGCGTGGTGGCCGAACTCTATTTCTACATGATGTACTATTTGCCCCGTCAATTCGCCGAAATTTGGTCTCAGTTACTATGTTGATTAGTTTAGGATTTCATTTAGTCTTTCATGAACAAGGTCTTGATTTGTATTTGGCCAAGACAAAATATGGCACTGGTTATTTCTATGATGGTTTTATTGTATTGGATATTGTTCCTACTTTTAATAATAATAATAATATTAGTTTTTCCTTATTTACGTCTACTTCCAACTATGAAAATGATGTAAATACGTGGCATGCTAGGCTTGGCCATATTGGTCAACAAAGAATGAATCGCTTAGCTAAAGAAGGTCTTCTTGGCACTTTAGACAAAATTGATAAGTCTACTTGTGAGTTTTACCTAGCTGGAAAAACTGCTAGAAAACCATTTGGAAAAGGTACTAGAGCCGATACTCCATTGCAATTAATCCATTCTGACATCTGTGGTCCAATGAATGTAAGGGCAAGACATGGTGCTATTTACTTCATCACGTTTATCGATGATTTTACTCGATTTGGTTTTGTCTATTTGATTTCTCATAAATCTGAGGCTTTAAGTTGCTTCATCAAATTTATGAACTTAGATGAGAATCAACTAGACAGAAAAATCAAGGCTTTAAGAACCGATCGAGGAAGAGAATATTTGTCTGATGAGTTCAGACAATTATGTGATGAAAAGGGAATTCAAAGACAGTTGACTATTCCCTACACTCCACAACAAAATGGTGTTGCGGAACGACGAAATAGAACCTTGTTGGAAATGGTTAGGTCAATAATGGCACAAGCAAAATTGCCTGTCACCTATTGGGGTGATGCATTGCTTACTGCTGCATATGTACTTAACCGTGTCCCTTCTAAATCAGTTACATCTACTCCATACGAGTTATGGACTAATCGAAAACCCGATTTGAGTTTTTTAAAGCCTTGGGGTTGTGCTGCATTTATCCATAATTCTTCTTCCCGATATGGAAAATTAGGTCCAAGGGGAAGAAAGTGTATCTTCATTCGATACTCCGAACAATCTAAGGGTTATGTGTTCATAGGTGAACAAGATAATGGCACTGTAACTGAAATTGAATCACGTGATGTTACATTCTTAGAGAATGATTTTCCTAAGAAGAGGGAGATAGGTCAGGACTTGTCTCTCTTCGAAACTGCGGACCAGACCGCTTCCGCTATAGATACACAAATGGATTTGGATGGTATTCACCATCGTGATAATGAATCTGTTCCAATTGCCACCGATATACCATTCGAAGAAAATCCATTTAATGTTGCTGGTCCCAGTGGGAGTAACTCATCAATTGATAAATCAATTTGTCAATCTCAAGCTCGACGAACGAGTCGTCCGCACGTTCCCCGTCGTCGATTTGAGATCGAAGGGGAAGCATTTATGGTTACTCCACAAGACGAAGAAGAGCCAAGGAACGTAAATGAGGCTCTTACTTGCCCTGCTAAGGATAAATGGTTAAAAACAATGGAGGAGGAGATGGAGTCTATGAAATCAAACCAAGTATAGGAGTTGGTTGATCTACCTATGGGCCGGAAAGCTATCGGGAACAAGTGGGTTCTCAAGATCAAGCGTAAGGCCGATGGTAGTATTGAGAGATATAAAGCTCGCCTAGTAGCTAAGGGGTATACACAACAGGAAGGAATTGATTATGAGGAAACTTTTTCGCCTGTTGTTCGTTTTACTTCAATAAGGCTAATTTTGTCAATAGTGGCTAATTTGGATCTTGAGTTGCATCAAATGGATGTTAAAACTGCATTTCTCAATGGAGAACTAGAAGAAGAAATCTACATGGCACAACCTGTAGGTTTCGTGAAAAAAGGCCAAGAGCATAAAGTATGCCGACTTCGTAGGTCAATTTATGGTCTTAAACAATCTTCTAGACAATGGTATTTACGTTTCTATAATGCAATCATATCATACGATTTCACTATGATTCATGAAGACCATTGTGTGTCATCAAAAGGTCCAAAGATAAGTTTGTGATCTTATCATTGTATGTAGACGACATACTTATAGCTGCAAGTGACTTTGAGTATGTGAAAGAAGTGAAAGAGTGGTTATCATCAACATTTGAGATGAAAGATATGGGTGAAGCGTCGTACATTCTTGGAGTTAAGATTTCAAGAGATCGTTCAAAGAGATTGTTGTCTCTTTCACAAGAGCCTTACATCAAGAAGGTTCTTGAACGATTTAATATGCAGGACTGCAAACCCATAAACACTCCTGTTTCTAAGGCTGAAGCTTTAAGTCGGAGGATGTGTCCTCAGACTCCACAAGAGATGGAACAAATGAGAAGGGTTCCTTATGCCAATGCAATCGGTTGTCTTATGTACGCTATGATGTGTACTAGACCTGATATCTGTTATGCTGTTGGGTTAGTTAGCAGATATCAGTCTAATCCAGGACAACAACACTGGAAAGCAGTTAAAAGGATACTACGGTATCTTAAAAGCACAGTTGACTACTCCTTGTGTTACCAAGGTGATGATCTGCAACTAAGAGGCTACGCAGATACTGATTGGGGAGGAGATTTAGATGAGAGAAAATCAACCTCTGGATATGTATTCTTGTTGAACAATGGCGCCATATCATGGAGCAGCAAGAAACAATCATGCATAGCTTTATCTACAATGGAAGCTGAGTTTGTAGCACTTTCAGCCGCTGTGCAAGATTCTGTTTGGCTTAAACGTTTTCTGGTACACTTGGGTGTGTATGACAATGCTGTTGAACCAGTAACCATCAATTGCGATAGTCAAGCTGCAATAGCTTACACAAAGGATCCCAAGTACCATGGCAAGACTAAACATATTGATATTAAGTATAATTTTGTTAGAGACTTGGTAGTACATAAAGAAGTGAATGTGAAATACATATCTACGCATCATATGGTAGCAGATCCCTTAACGAAACCCATAGCATGTGATGCTTATGAGAAACATGTGAAGTCGTTGGGATTGCGTAGGTGCTAATGTATTTTTTTTATTATTTTACTTTTTCCCAATTCATGTTCATGTAAAAACTACATCATTTTTTTTTTTTTTGAAGTTAATGATAGTTGAAGCCTAATTATCCATATTTGTTGGTTCATATACATATAAATTTTATGTTTGGAACATAAAATTCGAGTATAAGAAGTATGTCGGACAGACAAAAGATTGGCCTATTCACACAGGCAATCGCCTCTATTATCTAAGTGACTAATAGGGATGAGACAATTATAAACTTATTATTATCGAAAGTGATAATAATAGAGAGCGAAAAGTTTATAATATAAATGTCGTTTCTTTAAATATTTAATCAAGTGTGATTAAGAGTGAAGTCTGTCTTAATTGCCAGATGTGAGTTCTGTTGATATAAAGTGGAACGAGTAGATTTGTGAACTCAAAGTTAGACATAGGTTGTCTGAACTATCATCTACACAGTATTTATTTATTTATTTATTTTTGAACAGACATACGCTCCATGGGAAAGGAGTTAATACTGTGATACGTGAATCATACCACGTATGCATAAGATGACCTTATGGCGGTACAAGTTAAAATCTCTACTTGCTACCGTGTGAAGCCATGAAAATTACAAGTAATTTTCCCTATCATACCCTCATGACTTTGATCAGTTTCTCAAGATTCAATTTGGTGTTTGCTATCTTAGGGTGTTGCCAAGAGATCATGAATGATTCGGTCTGGCGGGACATTTTTAGAAAAGCAAATCGAGTTGAGATTAAGAGATTCTTGAGATGAGTAAGATCATTGAGTATTGTCACATTAGTTGTGTTCATTGACCGGTCCTTTATGTTTGCCTTGAGAGAAGAACATAATGATGAACTCAAATTAATACAAAGAGATTGTGATAGAGATGAATGTGATAAATGATCTAGGGTATTGCATACTTTAATCTACTCCAAGACGCCGTTGATCGAGATGTTATATATTCCTAACAGATGTATAGCAATGCGCTCTCGTAGTATGCACTGGTCACACGGTCTAGTCGTAATGTATGAAAGTTACAGACTTGGGATGAGAGTTGACCCACTATGTGTGAGTGGGAGATGAAGGAAATTGGATCGGGTCACCCATGTGGGTCAACCCGGATCCATCCCAAAATAATAATTATATTATCAAATATATATTAGTTATATATTTATTATTATTATTATTATTATTTTGATTAAATAAAGAAGAAAAGGAAAAGACACAACTTTTCCTTTTAAACGTTGTTTTCACTGCATAAAAAGGAAGCGTCCCTTTTCCTGCAGAACACCTTTTTTCCTAACGCAAGAAAAAAGCAGTTTTCTTCCTCCTTCTTCTTCTTCTCTCAAATTCTAGTTCCTAAGCAATTTCAATTGAAGACACTTCACCGAAATTAGCAAGGAACAAACGTCGGTACAAGGTACGATTTTAGACTGTGGATATTTGATACAATTCTTGTTAATTTACATGTAATTGTGTTATTGATTAGTGAAACGAATACGGTTGTCTGGTGAACTTTGTGTTCTAGAATTATTCTTCATATGCAATCCATCAACTGGAGAATATAGTACTATCCCAAGGAACCCAATCCATAAAAAATACATTGTTGCAGAAGGTTTTGGGTTAAGCTCACACGGTCATTACAAGGTGGTCAGAGTATTCCAAGAGAAGGTGTTTGATCCCTTAACAAGCTCCCATTATGACAAGGCTGAAGCTCAAGTTTTCACTTTTGGAGGGTCAAGGGCATGGAAAAGCAGTGGTGAGGTCATGCGTACTTTCTGTTTGGACTACTCGTATCATATCAATTTGAATGGTTGTTTTCATTGGTTGGTTTTGAATCGCAAAGGTTGCAAAGTGATGTGCTGTTTTGATCTCGAGAAATGTCATTTCAACTATTTCACACTCCTTCAAGTGTAAGAGACAAGTATATGAGAAGCTTGGGGTTATTAGGATGTCATCTTTGCTTATGTGGTATTTATCCCGAGGAGAATGAAGTAGTGCTCTGGGTGATGAAGGAATATGGAGACGCAACTTCATGGAATAGTGGAGTCGTGTTTAAGCGTAACTTGAGAATACAAATGGCTGCTAGAAGGCAGCTATATTCATGTGTTGAAAGTATTTAAAGATGGTGAGATCTTACTGTTATGGCACAAAGATGTCTTCAACCCTGACTTCATGTTTTCCTACCATCCTGAGAGGAAAACTATTACTACCATTGATAAAATTTGGGAGCCTTCTTATGAAATCCAAAGGGTAAATTGCTCAAGCTTCCATGTCCCTAGCCTTCTTTCACTTGCAACTTTTGTTTCAGGACCTGTAGACAAATTCTTATATTTAAGGTTGCTCATAAACTGACTTAATCTTAAAGATCTTATAAAACAGTGTACAAAATAAAATTGTACTACTGTCGTTGATTCATGAATCTTAATCTATGACAAAGCACAGTACTGGTTGGTTATAGAGATATGAATCTGCTTCTGCTGTCCACTTTCATTCAGTGATCAAAGTTACACTTAACATGACTTGTAACGCAAAATTCTAAAGAAAAGCAGCAAAATAAGCTGCATATCTAACAACTTAGTCCTAACAATAGCAGAAGAAAATTAAGATTCTGCTAATATTTTGGATGAAGGTAACATTTGTATTCATCAATACCAAATTGGTATTGACAGCTAGAAAAATTAATTGTGCTTTCTTACAAGGAATCAAAAAAGTCTAATAGAGTTTCTGCAAAAGATTCTTTACACCAGAAGTGAAGAGACTAAAAACAGTTCATTTTGAGCTTCTGCTAATATTAGTAGCCCTATTTCCTCAATTAACCCCTTGTTTCAATATTCTTTTTGTTTAACAAAAATCCCAAGCATGGTTTGAAACTCGGTGGATAATGAATTGCAGTCTTTGTTACAAATCCACAGAATGTGGATGTCCAATCATGAACATGTTGTTCATTACATCATCCATTGAACTAGCTCATTAAATTGATGTATCTATTAAAGATGAGATTTAGCTATTGTAACTTTATAGTGATGATCTTTATCCTATATAAATGGGTGTTCTTCACCTTGTAAAGGACATAGAAATTGATAGAGCAATAAAATTTCTATCTCTCTCCATATCATTGCTATACTCTCTTATATTGTTACTGCTATTTTATATTTTATTTATAACACGTTATCAGCACGAAATAGCTCTAATCTTGTTCGAGCTAAGTTTCAAATTTTCCTAGCCATCAACTAAGGTATATATGATATCTGCTACTCCCTTGTCATTGCAGCCTCATGAATAATTTTTCATGCGAATAGGTACAAAATAATAAAAGCTACTGTTGGTACACTTGGTTGTCCATGAGCTACTGCTCATTATATTAATATATAAAGTTTTGATATTTTTCATCTTTATTATATTCTTATAATATACTATAACATACTTGCACCTTTACTAATTTTCTTTTGAACTAACGGACAAGAAATATAATACTACATATCCTTGTTTGGGTTTCGTTGGTAATAATTTTTATTATTACTAATCCATTTTGTTTTCTTTTATAGTTTTTCACTATGTCAAATTTATCAAAGCTTGAATTTGTGGCACTTGACATATCCGGCAAAAATTATTTGTCATGGGTGCTTGATGCCGAAATACATTTGGATGCCAAAGGTCTTGGTGATACTATCAAAGAAGGAAATGAGACATCAAGCCAAGATAAGGCTAAAGCCATGATTTTCCTTCGCCATCATCTTGATGAAGGATTAAAAACAGAATATTTAACCGTGAAAGATCCACTCGAATTGTGGACTAACTTAAAAGAACGGTATGATCACCTTAAAGCCATGGTACTACCAAGGGCTCGGGATGAATGGATTCATTTACGGTTACAAGATTTTAAAACTGTAACCGAATATAATTCTGATGTTTTCAGGATCAGTTCTCAACTGAAATTATGTGGAGAAAATATTGATGATGCTATGTTGTTGGAAAAGACACTCTCCACTTTTCATGCATCGAACATGGTATTACAGCAGCAATACCGTGAAAAGGGATTTACAAAATATTCTGAGTTGATCTCATGCCTTCTGGTGGCTGAGCAACATAATTCCCTGTTGATTAAAAATCATGAAGCCCGTCCCACTGGATCTGCTCCGTTCCCTAAGGTGAATGTGGGAGCACATGCTCCATTCCCTGAGGTGAATGTTGTAGCAACAAATAATGTGCCTGAAAGAAGGCAAAATAATTACCGTGGTAAAGGCCATGGTCGTGGGCGCGGCAAGGGACGAAATAATACTCGTCGTCACGGTGGAAATAAATATGAGAACAATAAGGGTTCTCAAGCTAATCCTTCAAAAGGCAAGAATAATAATATTTGCCATCGATGTGGTGGGAAAGGTCATTGGGCGAAGATTTGCCGTACGCCGGAACATCTTGTCAAGCTTTATCAAGCTTCGCTCAAAAGAAATGAAAATAATGTGGAGGCACATTTGACCTTTCAGAATAATGACAATGGGACACATCTGGCACATCTTGCTGACAAGCATGATGAGACGGAGGCGTATCTTGCCGTAAAAGATGATGATCTTTTTGAAGGCCTCCCAAATATTACCCATTTAGAAGCTGGAGACTTCTTTGAGAATCGTAACTGATGAACTGATGTTGTAACTGGGGAATAAAAATAATAAAGAATAATGTTGTCTTTATTTTATGTTTTAAAGTTAGGAAAGAAAAAAAAATGTCATCTTTATTTATGTTTTTATGTTTAAAAGTACTTTTCTTGTACTTTATTTTTAGTATTTCTTACCATGTAATTTTATCTTTTTATGAAGAAAATGGAAATTCCCCAGTCTTCAGTTGGATTCAAGCACAATAACAAAGATATATGTCTCTTGGATAGTGCTACAACGCACACAATTTTAAAGGATAAGAAATATTTTTCTTATTTGATTAATAAAGAGTCCAATGTTAGTACAATATGTGGTAGTACAAAGTTGGTTGAAGGTTATGGCAAAGCCAATTTATTATTACCTGGAGAACAAGTTTGGCTATTGATGAAGCCATGTATTGTAGTAAGTCTCAAAGAAACTTGTTAAGTTTCAAGGATATTCGCCAAAATGGCTATCATATTGAGACTAAAACTGATGGAAAGATTGAATATCTTTATATTACTACAATAAAGTCGGGCGAGAAATATGTTCTTGAAAAGCTCCCCGCTCTTTCCTCCGGTTTGTACTACACAAACATTGGTACAATTGAATCACATGCCATAGTAAACAAAGGGTTTACTGAATCAAATTATTTTATTATTTGGCATGACCGGTTGGGCCATCCCGGTTATAATATGATGCGCAATATAATTGAGAATTCACATGGGCATACATTGAAGAACCAAAAGATTCTTCAATTTAAAGAATTCTCTTGTGCTGCATGTTCTCAAGGAAAATTAATTACTAGAGCAACTAAAGTTGGGACAAGGATCCCCGCATTTCTGGAACGTATACAGGGTGATATATGTGGGCCCATACACCCTTCATGTGGACCATTCAGATATTTTATGGTTTTAGTAGATGCATCTACAAGATGGTCACATGTGTGCTTATTATCAACTCGCAATATGGCATTTGCGAGGTTGCTTGCTCAAATAATAAGATTGAGAGCACAATTTCCAGATTATGCGATTAAGACAATTCGTCTTGATAATGCTGCTGAGTTTACTTCTCAAGCATTTAATGATTATTGTATGTCAACTGGGATTACAGTTGAACATCCTGTTGCTCATGTTCATACTCAAAATGGTCTAGCAGAATCATTTATCAAAAGCCTCCAATTAATGGCTAGACCAATGCTTATGAGAACAAAATTACCCATTTCAGTATGGGGACATGCTATTTTGCATGCAGCAGCCCTTGTTCGGATCAGACCGACAAGTTATCATAAATTCTCCCCATTACAATTGGCTTTTGGTCAGGAGCCAAATATTTTCCATCTTAGAATTTTTGGATGTGCGGTATATGTGCCAATTGCTCCACCACACCGCACAAAGATGGGACCCCAAAGAAGGTTGGGGATATATGTTGGGTATGAATCTCCGTCTATTATTAAATATCTTGAGCCCATGACGGGAGATTTATTTACAGCAAGATTTGCTGACTGTCATTTTGATGAATCAGTTTTCCCAACATTAGGGGGAGAGAATAAGCAGCTGGAAAAAGAAATAGACTGGAATGCATTAACACTATCTCATTTAGATCCTCGTACAAATCAATGTGAACTTGAAGTTCAAAAGATAGTGTATTTGCAAAATATTGCAAATCAACTGCCAGATGCATTCACTGACCTACCAAGGGTAACTAAATCCCATATTCCAGCTGCAAATGCTCCAATTCGAGTTGATATCCCGGCAGGGCAACCTATTTGTGCAAGTGAGTCTAAGGCACGCCTAAAGCGTGGTAGACCACCCGGTTCCAAAGATAAAAATCCTCGAAAAAGAAAAGGAGCAAATGATAAAAATGATCATACTACGGAGGTAATTGCTCAAAACGAGCATAAAGACATAACAACTAATAAGACCTCTTCAGGAGAGGCTCGGGTACCTGAAAATAATGAAATTGAAGAGATCTCAATAAGTTATGTCTCTACGGGAAAACTATGGAACCGGAATAATATTGTTGTCGACAATAGTTTTGCATATAATGTTGTTGTTGAGATAATGCAACAAAACGAGGATCTTGAACCAAAATCTGTCGATGAATGTAGACAGAGAAATGACTGGCCAAAATGGAAAGATGCAATTCAAGCAGAATTGACTTCACTTGATAAACGTGAAGTTTTCGGACCAATTGTCCGAACACCTGAAGGTGTAAAGCCAGTAGGGTACAAATGGGTATTTGTGCGAAAACGAAATGAGAAGAATGAAGTCGTTAGATATAAAGCACGACTTGTAGCACAAGGATTTTCGCAACGACCTGGCATTGATTATATGGAGACATATTCTCCTGTGGTGGATGCAATCACCTTCAGATACCTTGTATGTCTGGCAGTACAAGAAAAACTTGAGATGCGTCTAATGGATGTTGTCACAGCCTATTTATATGGCTCATTAGACAATGAAATTTTTATGAAAATCCCTGAAGGATTTCAAATGCCCGAAGCATTTAAAGGTTTCCGAGAAGCTTGTTCAATAAAGCTTCAGAAATCCTTATATGGATTAAAACAATCGGGTCGTATGTGGTATAATCGCCTTAGCGAATACCTATTGAAAGAAGGATATAAAAATGATCCAATTTGTCCTTGTGTTTTTATAAAAAGGTCTGGATCTGAAATTGTCATAATAGCTGTGTATGTTGATGACTTGAATATTATTGGAACTCATGAAGCACTCACAAATACTATGGAGTGTTTGAAGAAAGAGTTTGAAATGAAAGACCTTGGAAAGACTAATTTTTGTCTTGGTCTACAAATTGAACATTTGACAAAAGGAATATTTCTCCATCAATCAACATATACTGAAAAGATTCTTAAGAGGTTTTACATGGATAAATCACATCCGCTGAGCACCCCGATGGTTGTGAGGTCACTTGATGTAAATAAAGATCCATTTCGACCTTGTGAAAATGATGAAGAGTTTCGTGGCGCAGAAGTACCATATCTTAGTGCAATTGGTGCACTGATGTATCTTGCCAATAATACTCGACCAGATATATCTTTTGCTGTAAGCTTACTGGCAAGGTTTAGTTCTTCCCCAACACGAAGACATTGGAACGGTATTAAGCATATATTCAGATACCTCCAAGGGACTATCGATAAGGGATTGTTTTATTCAAATGAATGCAAGTCACAATTAACTGGCTATGCGGATGCTGGATATTTGTCTGATCCACATAGAGGGCGCTCTCAAACAGGCTATCTATTTACATGTGGAGACACAGCTATATCATGGCGTTCAGTAAAACAAACTATTGCAGCTACTTCTTCAAATCATTCAGAGATATTGGCAATTCATGAAGCAAGCCGTGAATGCATTTGGTTAAGACTAATGACTCAACATATTCAGAAAATGTGTGGGTTTTCTTTACAAATGATTCCAACTGTATTATATGAAGATAATACTGCATGCATAGCTCAGCTAAAAGAAGGATATATCAAAGGAGACAGAATAAAACACATTTCGCCAAAATTCTTTTTTACTCATGATATTCAGAATAGTGGTGAAATAGACGTTCGGCAAATACGTTCAAGTGATAATTTGGCGGATTTTGTTTACTAAAGCATTGCCAACCTCAACATTTGAGAAGTTGATATACAAGATTGGAATGCGTCGTCTCCGAGATATAAAGCAATGTCTTCATCAGGGGGAGTGAAATACGCGCTGCACTCTTTTTCCCTTAACCAAGGTTTTGTCCCATTGGGTTTTCCTGGTAAGGTTTTTAATGAGGCAGCTCTAAATGCGTATCATAAGATGTGTGTACTCTTTTCCTTCACTAGGCTTTTTCCCGCTGGGTTTTCCTAGTAAGGTTTTAACGAGGCATACTCTTTGTGTAATGGACATCCAAGGGGGAGTGTTACAAATCCACAGAATGTGGATGTCCATTCATGAACATGTTGTTCATTACATCATCCATTGAACTAGCTCATTAAATTGATGTATCTATTAAAGATGAGATTTAGCTATTGTAACTTTATAGTGATGATCTTTATCCTATATAAATGGGTGTTCTTCACCTTGTAAAGGACATAGAAATTGATAGAGCAATAAAATTTATATCTCTCTCCATATCATTGCTATACTCTCTTATATTGTTACTGCTATTTTATATTTTATTTATAACAGTCTTAATATAAAAAGTTTTCAGTATTTGAGGCATTAGTTTCAATATTCTTCCTTCGGAAAAGGGTCATATTTACCCTTGTACTATTTAAAATTAGTTAGGGGTAACCTCCGTTATACTTTTCTTTAGTTTCTGCCCTCGCCGTTAGCAAAACTGATATATTTGCCCTCATTTTTAACAGAGCTGTTGGGCCACCTTTCCCCCACTCTACCCTACCCCACGTGGCATCCATCTAAACCCCATTCCTTTTAACCAACCCCCATTTAATTATCCTATTTATCCAACCTATTTTTTCACAATTTTAATTATAAAAAATATCAAGTGGACCCAATTCATTCATACTCTCTTTCTTTTTACCAGACCCGCCACCCAACCCACCATTCTCCCCCAATTTCTTTTTATCAAACGGGTTTTGTTTCTTTTTTTATCCGAACCCTTATGTTATTTTTCTCCAATTTCCATTCAAAACATAAAAACGTTCAAGAAAAATTGACCCATAAAAGATTTGTAGTTTATACTAAATCCAGAGCCACCACATCCAGTTATTTACATCCCTCCACAATTTTGACACTGCCACCTCCGCTATCCTTCGACGTTGGCTTTTCAACTACCACAAAATTCTATCGGATCATCTCTAATGAAGAAGTGATAAAAGATTAAGACGAAGAGAAAATGACGAGGGTGCTGAGTTGTTTTTCCCCCAAGTCTTGGCTTTTGTTTGATGATTTTTCTTGAGGAAGTCTAGTTGTTCTCTTTACTTTTATTCATTATGATATTTCTTTAGGTAAAAATTGTGCAATGAATTTTGATCTGTCAAGTCTTGGAAGAATGTGTGTGAACTGCAAAAATTTTTGTTCTTTCTCTTGGTAGAATTTTTTCTTATATAGACATGCTTAATTTAATTGTCTGCTCCATCCTTTATGTAATTTCCATGGCCCGTTTTTTGTAGTGCAGTAAATTTGTTGTATTAGGAGGGAAAATAATGCTTCAGGAAATAGTTTTGGAATTGTCAATTAATGTCATTTTGTTGTACTATTGTTAATATTGATATATATATATATATATATATATATATAGAAAATACAGATTAACTCTTTTTTAATCAAGAGGATTGTGTTTTTATTCAAAGTAGGAAGAAAATCTTGCAGATGAAAAAAGATCAGAAAAGAAAATTGAAGACGGGAATATAGAAATAGAAAATTTGGCAACTGGTCGGATATGATTAGTTTATTTCAAATGGGGGAGATAAAAGCTTGGTGGTTTTGTGCTGATTTATGGTGGACAAATGGAGGCAACATTGAAAATGAACAAAGAAGATTAATGAAAACATAATTAAAAAAGTCAATGAAGATTAATTGGGCCCACTTGATATTTTTTATAATTATAATTGGAGAAAAATAAGTTGGATAAATAATTGGGGTTTGGTTAAAAGGAGTAGGAGTTTAGATGGAGGCCACGTGGGGAAGAGTAGAGTGGGGGAAAGGTGGCCCAGCAGCTCTGTTAAAAATGAGGGCAAATATATCAGTTTTACTAACGGCGAGGGCAGAAACTAAAGAAAAGTATAACAGAGGTTACCCCTAACTAATTTTAAATAGTACAAGGGTAAATATGACCCTTTTCCGTTCTTCCTTTGACTCAGGAGCATCAAAACCAAGTCTTCCTCTGAGAAATCAAACCTAGATCTAAGAAGAGCCTAAGTTAAAATACCAGCATAGTAAAATGAAATTTTGCAATGTACTACCAAATAAAGCTTGATCTTAAAATGTTGTCTTGCATGGCATAAAGGATTACTTGCAAGCAGCTTGATTGATCATCAATAAAGATATCAGTGCTTCCCTAATTCCAAGGGCTGCATTCACAGCTGAGGCGGTTGAAATTAGCTTTTGGGGAAAAAATTGATTTTTTTCAAGTGAAATAGATACCAAACACAATTTTAAGTTTCAAAAACTATTTTTCAACTGTAACTTTAAAAACATATTTTCAAGTTTCAACCAAATCTATGTCCAAACGCTAGCTTAGTATCTCGACTCCTTTGATTTGATGACAAGTTATTGCCTGTTTTGCCATGTTTGTCGGAAGTCAAAAGCTGTTAGCAATTTTGGCTAAATTTCAATAGTAATTTTGTGCATTAAGAATCATAACCAAAAGCAACAAATTAATTTATCGAGATAAAAATTATATTTACCAAATATTTGTAATTATCAAATCATCTCTCATTAATATAACTCATATATCTAAAAGATAAATCGAATCATCTTGACATCTTGTCACTTCCCTATTTTGATGTACCTATATTAATATGAGTAAAATACTTAAAAGGTCACTCAACTTTGAGAAATGTGTGACCAAAGTCACTTTGCTTTGAATTGTACTAATAAAGTCACTCAACTTAAGGTAATTCTCACCAAAAGTCATTGTAACCAGATTTTGCACAATCATCTCACCGAAAATCTGACATGGCATTTTCATTTTTAATTATATATACATGTGGCGTACTTTATTTTCCATATAGGATTTTATAATAAGTTGAATTATTTTCTAAGGATTTGGAAAGTGTTCTTTTAAATTATTACAATAATAGAATATTGTCATTGCTAAATTTCTACGGGTACTGTCGAAATATTAGCTTTACTACTCTTTCAAGTACTTAACTCTTTAATTAGTTATGGTTAGAATCATGATTTTTTTCAAATCTATTAGTTAAATATATATTTTATATAATAGATAATAGGTAGATTAGTTAAATATAATAGATAGTTAAATATATATTTTATCTAGTGTCTCCATTTTCTCAAGTTCTTATTTGGATGAATTACACTTGGCCCTCTTTAAAACCAATGTTCTAGATTTAATAGGGTAAATAAAGGTATTTAACTATGGTTTGGACAAAATATCTTTCTATTTCAAATTCAATTTATCTTAAAGAATTCTATAATTTAGCAGCAAAATTTCCTCCCCTCCCTTCCCCCCCCCCCCCCTCCAAACCTAAATTTCGATCATCTCAAACTTAACCTTTCTTTTTAGTTTAATTCTTTATAGGAGTAATTTTTTATTATTGTTCGAAAATGTGCACTCAAAAAATTAAGAATCATTTTAAATAAAAATTATATTAATTGTTAAACAAACTCATCTTATTTTAGATATAGAAGTGCAGAAGATCTATGTGATTTCTATAAGTATTATGAATTAGTTGGAAAGTTTCTTTCCAAGATAAAATGTGAATAACTATGAGTAGAATATTAGGTACTATCTTCGCAACTAGTTTTAACTGATGTGATTGTGTGAAAAGAATTTCTTCGTATATTGTTATTTGAGTAAATTGACATTATTAAATCTTGTCTTGTTAATTCTATTCCTTACGATGTTATCACTTGCAAATAGTTTAACACTGTTTTTGGTTTTCTGTTATATGTTTGAGATTGGATTAGCAAAAACAAAGTTTTATTAAAACAATAAATAAACGAAAATTTTGGAGACCGAAAAATAATTTAGGAGGAGAGATGAAATTTGCTGCTAAATTATAAATATGTTAGATGTTTTGAATTTAAAATAGGAAGATATATTTTTCTAACCATGGTCAAACATTTAGTTTTACTTCATTAAATCTAGACCATCCATTTTGAAAAAGGAGATGGATCCGAAAAAATGTGGAAGAGAAATGGGTTATGGATTAAGAGTTGGGTTAATCAACTTATTATAAAATCCTACATGGAAAATAAAGTATGCCACATGTATATATAATTAAAAATAAAAATGCCATGTCAGATTTTCGGTGAGATGATTGTGCAAAATCCGGTTACAATGACTTTTGGTGAGAATTACCTTAAGTTGAGTGACTTTATTAGTACAATTCAAAGCAAAGTGACTTTGGTCACACATTTCTCAAAGTTGAGTGACCTTTTAAGTATTTTACTCATATTAATATTGATTAAAAATTTAATTTTAATTTTAAATTTGGACATAAATAATAATTTGAATAAAGTCTCTTATTTACTTAAATATATTAATTATAAAATTGAATCTTCATACTCTTTTTAAAAAAAGAAGTAATTTGACACCCAAAAATACTTTTGTAAAAGATTGGCTAAACACAACTTGTTTAAAAGAATACTTCAAAAATGAATTGGCCAAGCACAAGATATTTTTATCAAAGAGCATGCTGGTCAACCTGCCAAAAACTAATTATTTTAAAAATTATTTCTGTCAAACATACTCTCTAGATAGGTAATTTCGAATAATAAGTACTTTGTATATGACCAACTCATTTGAGAAGTATCTTTTTAAATAAATTGTGTTTGAATATCTTTACAAAAGAGTACTTTTGACTTTTGAGTGCCAAATTAAGAATCAAGACAATATTAAGACTTAATTTAATTTTATAATTTTTGTATTTAGTTATATATATATATATATATATATATATATATATATATATATATATATATATATATATATATATATCGAGATTTTAATCAATAAAAATAAAGTAAAACCAAAAGAGGTAAGAGGAGACCAAAGTTAATTTCATTTTTCAAAATAAGCATTTTTAGAAGTTTGTCCAGACATGCTCTTACTGAATAACTATAATACAATAATGTAAGAATTAGTAATGTATGAATTACTTTTTACTCTATTAGATATTTGGTTCGTTGCACTAAAATTGAATACACAAAACATAACATTTAAAAAATTATTTACTTTGTTTAGTTAAAAAACTATTACTCATTCTGTCCCAATTTATGTGTCACACTTTCCTTTTTGGTGTATCCCAAAAAGAATGTCACACTTTCTTATTTGTCAACTATTTAATGCACTATCTTTATTTTACCCATATTGGACCCTACTTACATTAAAAGCCACAAACAACTTCTTGATTACTACTCCCTTCGTCCCAAATTAGTTGACGCTTCAGCAAGTTTTATTTGTCCCAAATTAGTTGACGCTTTAGAATTTCAAGACATTTTTTGTCAATTCTTTCCAGCTATGCCCTTAATAATTAAAAGAATTCTAAAAAAAAGTTAATAGTCAAACATTAAAGAGGGATAATATTGTAAAATATACACTCCATTTAATGATTTTCTTAATGGGCGTGAAAAAACTGAAAGTGTCAACTAAAATGGGACGGAGGGATTACAATTTTCTCTCTTACTTTTTCAAGGGTAGATTTGAACATTTACAAAGTCCAACTTCTATTTTTTTTAAATTCCGTGTCAAGTCAAATACCGTCACATAAATTGGAACGGAGGGAGTATGAATCTACAATTAATTTAGGAAGACAATGTAAGTCCATCATTCAGTGCACAGACTGCACACCAATGAAAAGTCAAACATGGGTCATCGTTGTATAATTGTAAGTCATTGTCAATCCTATTGTAGTAATAAAATATCCACTAAAAAAGACAAGTAGAGGAGTATTATTGAGCTAGTAGTTGAATTGAGGTAGCATCATGGCCACCGGAGCTAGCATTTCCGACGCGGAAACACCATTTCTCGACCAAGTAGTAGAAGGCTTCGTCGACTATACAGGTCGTCGGGTAACCCGATCCAAATCCGGTGGGTGGAAATCCGCTTACTTCATCATTGGTAACTAACTCTCATCACTATATAATCCATTTCAAAAAAGTTAACTCATTTTAATTTGTACGGAGTTTAATAAAGAAGGTAAGACTTTATAGCTTATAGATATTTGTGTGGAACAAATCATTTGTTTATTTCCAAATTTGAAAAGAGTTCATTTTTTTTTGAAGCGACCTAAAAAGGAAATATGTTCAAGAGTAATTCTTATATGTATTGATCACTATATATTACTACCTCTGGATAAGAAAAATTATTTGAAATTTATGGACTAATAGAAATTTGTGTAGCAGTTAAATTATTTTTACCCCTAGAAATATGACATATTCTTTTTGGAAACAGATTAAACAAAAACGCATGCCATGTAAATTGCAACAAAGGGAGTACTAAAGTTTTGAGTTGTGAGTAATTTTTGAATTTAAAAACTGGGGTAGTGGAAAGTTGAGTTATTTGTGGAAATTTAGGTGTGGAAGTGGCGGAGAGATTTGCATATTACGGGATAAGTTCGAACTTGATAAACTACTTGACGGGACCACTTGGGCAGTCAACGGCAACAGCTGCGGCCAATGTGAATGCATGGTCTGGAACTGCTTTCCTTTTGTCACTTGTGGGTGCATCTATTGCAGATTCCTTTTTGGGTCGTTTCCGTACCATTATCATTGCCTCTGTACTCTATGTCCTGGTTTGTACTCTTCGCTCTTTTTAATGGATGTTGTATTAATTTCAAGAAAATTTATACTTGTTGCTAGCCGCTTAAACAAAAAATCGACACATTTCTATATTATGAAGCTCTTTTATTCGAAGGTTTCGTCTTTGAATTTACCTACATTTAAAAACGACATGCGTCTTGAGTTTGAGTCATTCAGTATTACAGCATAGTTATTCATAATGGGTAGAGAAACAAGAAAAAGAATTCTCTACTTTTTAGCTCAAGAAAGAGGAAAAGAGAGGAGTATGTAGTAGCAGCAGCGTAGACTTTTAGAGTGCTGTTGGATGGTTTTGAAAACACAATAATTCTAATATGATGTACATTGTACACTAATGAAAGCATTGGTATTTGGCTTTGACTGTGAAAAGATCCACAGCACCAAACAACAATACTTATGACTGGAGTGAACTCTAAAATCTGCATATATTGGTCTACTAGTTGCTTCAACTTGAAGTTTGTTATTTGTTAACCGTCATATGGTCTGATCAATATGATACCTCTAGAAGTGAGGAATGCTTTTAGTATGGCCATGCCACCACGTTGACAAAAAATCCTGTGACATCCACTGTCCCAATTTTTTTTTTTGGTAGTACTTTTACATTCGAAATGGTAGCATAATACTAATTGGGTTTATGCCTTTATGGTGCTCCTGAACTGCAGGGGCTTTGCTTCTTGACCCTTTTAGCTGTGTTTCCTCTCAACTCTTCTGACTGCCAAAATCCTGATACTATCAAGGCATGCTCTCCTCCTGAGATCCAAGTTTTACTATTTTTCTTTGCTCTGTATCTGGTAGCATTTGCACAGGGAGGTCACAAGCCCTGTGTACAAGCCTTTGGAGCCGATCAATTCGATATACAAGACCCAGAAGAATGCAAAGCTAAAAGTTCATTTTTCAATTGGTGGTATCTTGGATTGTGTGCTGGTGCTTTGGTGGCAATAGCAATTCTGAGCTACATCCAAGACAATCTCAGCTGGGCACTTGGATTTGGAATTCCTTGTGTTGTAATGGTTCTTGCGCTTACTGTTTTCTTATTTGGTACCTTCACTTACCGTATCCGCGAAAATAGTAATGAAACGAATGCATTTGTCAGAATAGGTGGTGTGTTTGTAAATGCAGCAAGGAACTGGTCTAGGACTACAGCTATGCAACTAGAAGTGCAGGGTATATCACATGAAGGTTCTCAACAATTCAAGTACAGTTCGCTCTCCAAACCTTATTTGAACAAATTAAAGCTCTTGATTTTACATTAACTGCTCAATTTGGAAATTCAGTAGAAGGCTTCAGGCCTGTCACACTCATTAGGATGAGTTGATTATCTTAAAGTGGCTCTTCTAGTGGATTTGGCTTGATTACTATTTCAAAGTGGTTGTCCTGACTCCCAAACATGTCCTTGATTAGGGTAATAGATCTGGATAATAGGTGCTTATTCTACGGCTCCACTATTGGGAAGCGAGTTGTCAAGAGTTATCTCAGTTATCCGAGGTCCCCTCGAAACTGGATAATGAAACTTTACTTGAGATATCAGATGCAACCTTCTGAAATATTCAGTTTCTATCAAGGGTGAAGTACTGTGCTGTAGTTGATGCCACACTGAAGTGTTGGTAGACCTTTTACCTGTTAACGTTTCAACTGAAAGGTTTTTATCTACGGCAATCAAGAGACATATATTTCAAACTGACACTTTTTTTATTCATCACAGGTTCCTTCACAAAGCATTGCTTACACCTGATGGTTCCAAGGACAATATTAACGTTTGTAGCTTCAGTGAGGTTGAAGAGGCTAAGTCAGTTCTTAGATTGATCCCAATTTGGAGTACATGTTTGGTGTATGCCATTGTGTCTTCTCAGACATCCACATTGTTCACCAAACAAGGTGTTACGATGGACAGATCTATTGGTTCAAACTTCAAAATACCCGCTGCTTCTTTACAGTGTTTTATTGCCATCTCTGCAGTTCTCCTTATTCCTGTATATGACTGTATTTTGGTTCCTCTAACAAGAGCTACAACTAGGAAACCTTCGGGTATCACTATGCTTCAAAGAATTGGAACAGGAATTTTCATATCAATACTCTCTATAGCAAGTGCAGCCATCGTTGAGAAGATTCGTCTCCAAACTGCTCTGGAGTACGGGCTGCTTGATAATCCGATGGCAACTATTCCTATGAGCATCTGGTGGTTATTACCTCAGTATATATTCTTTGGTATGTCTGAGATATTCACCTTGGTTGGTCTTCAGGAGTTCTTCTATGATCAGGTGCCTGTAGAGCTGAAAAGTGTAGGTCTTGCTCGGTATCTCAGTTTAGCTGGTGTGGGAAACTTCTTGAGCAGTTTTCTCATCTCTTTTATTGCAAAAGCCACTGGCAAAGATGGTCAAGAAAGTTGGTTCTCAGACAACTTGAATCGGGCACATCTTGATTACTTCTATTGGCTTCTTTCTGGACTTAGCATTGTATCTTTCACTTTTTACTTGTACTTTGCAAGGTCTTATATCTACAAAAGTTGAAGTGCTATATAGAAGATGTACTATGGATAACTATGTTCATAGTGCTATATAAAGTGAAAATGCTCTATTGACTTGGTTATCTACTATGGTTATTAAATTTACACGCACAGTCACACACATAAACAAGTCTCTATATGTATTTATTTCGTATTCCAAAATGTAATTCTTTTTTCTATGTATTATTGATTCTAAGAAAATGATAAGCTCGTCGTCGATCAACTGTTGAACGTTCTGCTGATGGACATCTCCCAGCTCTGCTGATACATTTCCCTGCACTGCTCCTAATGATGACATTTGGTTCTCTTTTCCTTTGTTGAAAGACTATTGTTTCTTTTCAATCAGAGATGATACACACCTTCATTGAATGTCATTACCTATAATTCAGTTGTGGCATTCTTTCCAAAAAATGACATTCAATTCAGTGCAACACTTAAGTTTGCTTTAAATTTTGAAGTTTGAATTTTTATTACTTAACTTGCTTAGTATACCCAGCAGTGTAATTCTACAAGTGAAGTTTGGAGATAGTGAGATATATGGAGACGTTACCCGCCGAAGTAGAGAGGCTGATTCCGAAAGTTTGAATTTTTATTCAACTCACATACTTCAGAAGTCAAACCTACTAAACTTTTTATTTTCTTGAAAAAAGAAAAAAGAAAATAAGTCAACCTCAGCGAAGATAGCAACAATTCTTGTATTTCCAACGTTTGCTTTCAGAAATGGAGTTCCCCCAAACATCAAACTCCACTTCTATCTTCAAAACCCCATTTAGTGGGTTTCTATGGCCAACATTTCCGACACCGAAACCCCACTTCTGGATGATGTCATTGAAGGGTCTGTTGACTACTTGGGTCGCCCGGTGACCCGATCTAAATCCGGTGGGCTCAAATCCGCATGCTTCATCATTGGTAAACAACCAATTAAGTATTACTTAAGTAACTTTTGTTTTTAATCTATCTGGCCTAATCATTTTTGAGTTTGTGTTTGAAATAAAGTTATAATATTATGTTTTTAAGACTTAAGACATAATTTATAAATAAATAAAAGCGCCTTCACTCTCTAGCAACTTAACTTTTCTCGATGAGGTGCTGGCAAAATTCAACTTGGTATCAGAGCAGACAGAGTTTTGAATTTGAGTCTAGCCACCCTTAATAGAAGGATTTCCATGTTCTTGACCCTCAAATAATCCGCCTCATATATGAGGTGGTGCGATAACATATGATTAACTAATATATTCAATGTTTAGCGAATTTAAATGCGGTTTGCACCATTTAGCATGGTATGAGAGTAGGCAGGCTGTCTGTGTTCGAGTTTCACCCCACTTATTATAGAAAGATTTCCATGTTCTCGATCCACAAGAAAGAATCTGGACCTTGTGTGAGGAAGCGTGCTGAGACATAATTAAACAAATATGTTTACTTTCTAACCGATTAAGCTTTTAGATGAAGCAGTTATAGAATTCTACATTATGTCCAACTCGAATGACAGTTTCACGTTATCTAAGGGTCCCATGAGAGAAAGAGGAATTGAATTTTTCTTACATTTTTAGGTGTAGAAATGGCGGAAAGATTTGCATATTATGGGATAGGTTCGAATCTGATAAGCTACCTGACGGGGCCGCTTGGCCAGTCAACGGCGACTGCAGCAGCGAATATCAATATGTGGTCAGGAACAGCATGGTTTTTGCCTCTTTTGGGTGGGTTCGTTGCAGATTCATTTCTGGGTCGGTACCGGACCATTATCATCTCCTCTGTGCTTTATATCCTGGTCAGTGCTGCAAAAAGAACTTTTTTTGTTCTTAGTGCTTGTACTTTGTCTTAATTGATGGTGCATTATGTATTGGAAGAGCTTTTCTGTTTACCTCTAAGTGCTTCGCCTTGTGAGAGATTGTGTGGTGGAGAATTATTTAGTAGTTTTTGCAATCCTTTAGAGAATGAAATTAAGAAAACATTCTTCAATAGTAAATCAACCACAACATGTTGCACTGCGCCATTCATGCTCTCTGCGGTTGCAACTGCATCTGATTATGTTGCTTGGTTACAGACAAGGCGACTTTCCATGCATAGTCCAATGGAGGTGTACTATTTGAAAGGGAGGCCTTTATAAGTAATCCTACTACTAGTAATTTTCTGAATATAGCGTTGACTTTTCTTCCACTTGATATACTACAACTCATCAGTGTTTTGCTATTAGTGCATCATACTGTTTCTCACCATCCTTTATAATGCCTTACAAGACATTAATTGATAGAAAGAATTAGCTACTCTTTGGCTCAAGGAAAAGGGAAACCACAATAACATTTTGCATAAATAGCATAAAGTTTGGAGTTTGTTCTCTCAGATCTTTGGGGCATCCCAACAATACCACCTGCTGACCTGTTGTCGCTTGTTAAATGTTTGACCTAAGTGTTGGCTGTTAAAAGCTCCAAGCAGCAGTAAAGAGATATAAGTATCTGTGGTCTATATGTTGCTTGACTCTCTTTCAGATCAAAACTGATGATTCGGCTAAGTGTTTGTCTCCTCTTTCTCCTCCTTTTTGTCTTTTCTTTGCCCAACAATATAGTACTTCCCTCATTTCTTGATTGTCCAGCCCTTTCTTCAACAGTAGACTGAATGATGAAAGAAAATATGTCTATAGCAGTGCTTGCATGAGTTTTGAGTGTTCTCAGTTAGATGTACCTATCTTGGCCTTTTGGCTAAGATCAATTGTAGTATTGTTCTTATCAGTTTGTTGAGTATTCTATATGAGATGCCCAAAAGAGAGAGCTTTATCATGGGCATGAAGTTTTAGTAAGCACTCATTCTTATGGTTTCCTGAAACATCTAATCTCTAGAATGGACTTCACTTCTGTAGTTTGCTACTTTGCTGTGAAGGGTGCTCGAGTATCAATGTTTCAGTTTGAAATTGTAGAATGATACTGATTTTTTTTCTTGTTCCCTTGACTGCAGGGACTTGGCATCTTGGTCCTTTTAGCTGTTCTCCCGATCAACTCTTCTGACTGCCAAAGTTCCTACAATATCATAGCATGTTCTCCGACTCAGTTGCAAACTATTTTCTTCTTCTTTGCTTTGTATGTGGTAGCATTTGCACAGGGAGGGCACAAGCCTTGTGTACAAGCTTTTGGAGCGGACCAATTTGATATACATGATCCAGAAGAACGTAAAGCCAAAAGCGCATTCTTTAATTGGTGGTATTTTGGAACTTGTGCTGGTGCTTTGGTAGCTATATCAGTTTTGAGCTATGTCCAAGACAACCTGAGCTGGGGTCTTGGGTTTGGAATTCCATGTATGGTTATGTGTCTTGCACTCATTGTATTCTTACTAGGAACCTTCACTTACCGGATTCGACAAAGTACTGAGAAGAATCCAGTTGTTAGAATTGCTCGAGTGTTTATTAATGCAGCTAGGAACCGGCAAACAACTTCATCAGCAATATCTATGGAGCTGGAAGTTTGTGGTATTCTACCTCATGGTGATTTTCAAGAATTCAAGTATGTTCCCTTTTTATCTATACACATAACATCTGAACAAATAAATACACTTATCTACAGGTCATGCAATCTTCTACCAAAATTTACAGGAGAAAGTAACTCCCATATTAGCCCTATAGGTATGGATAGTTGTAGTGTTTCTGAAATGGCTGAACAAATGAGAACTGTTTTTCTTAGAATTAAGGTTGCAAAGGCTGAGGCATAACTTCATAACTTGTATTGATAGTACATGTTTCTGGGATGACTCCATCATGTTGATTAAATTGCACTAAACATTCCTCTAGTCAGTCAGATATGTTAAACTTCCAGAGGAATGTATTATATTAAGCTTGCTGTTGATTAAGCCAACCTTTTCATTGTTTACCCTTTTCTGATCTACCAGCATTTCTATCCGCTTGACACACATTTTTGTACATCACAGGTTCCTTAATAAAGCATTGCTTGCACCTGATGGTTCCAAGGGATATGAAAAAGTTTGCAGCATCATTGAGGTCGAAGAGGCAAAGGCAATACTTAAGTTGATTCCAATATGGACTGCGTGTTTGGTATATGCCATTGTTTTTTTCCAGTCATCCACTTTGTATACCAAGCAAGGCATTTCTATGGATAGATCTATTGGGTCAAGCTTCCAAATACCAGCTGCATCTTTACAGTCTTTCATTGCCCTATCTATAATGGTCGCTCTTCCAGTATATGACTGTGTTCTGGTTCCTGTTTCAAGAGCTATAACTAGGAAACCTTCAGGCATAACAATCCTTCAAAGAATTGGAATAGGATTATTCTTGTCGATTCTTGCCATGGTAATTGCAGCCATAGTTGAGAAGAAGCGTCTCCAAACTGCTATGCAATATGGACTAGTTGACGATCCGAACACAACTATTCCCATGAGTATCTGGTGGTTATTACCTCAGTATCTACTGTATGGCATTTCAGAGGCATTCACCATGGTCGGTCTGCAAGAGTTCTTCTATGATCAGGCACCAACAGGACTGAAAAGCATAGGTCTTTCTCTTTACTCCTGTATATTTGGCATGGGGAGCTTCTTGAGCAGTTTTCTCATCTCTGTTATTGACATAGTGACTAGTAAAGATGGACGGCATAGTTGGTTTTCGGACAACCTAAATCGTGCACATCTTGACTACTTTTATTGGCTGCTTGCTGGACTTAGTGTGGTGGCATTCACCATATACTTGTACTTCTCGAGATCATATAGCTACTATAGAACTAGCACTGTATAAAAGAAAGTAAATTTGGTAAGTTTGGTATTCTAAAATTCTTGTTGCAGGACCATATATATTCCTATTTCATTGATAACTTTTAGGAAATGATTTTGCTTGAACTTTCATAAAGGCTTCAGTTATAGAAATTGTTGTTTTGTCAATATTTCAGATATAAATGCAAATGTTTTTTGGTATTTTTGTTTTCTGTTTTTTTTTTCCAGTCTTTTTTTCTTATTTTTTTTGAGTAAGGTAACATTTTATTCATCAACACCAAGATGGTATTGGTATCAAATATTTACACATTACAGAGAATTAAAAAATTCTACTAATGATTCTGCATCATCTATGTAGTTCCCTTTGCACCAGAATTGAAATGACAAAAAACAATTCAGCTTAATTCTCTGGAAGGAACTACTCCTATTCTCAAAACATCTACTAATCCAGTCTTTTTTTCTTATTCTTCTTCTAATCGCGGACACACTCACATATCACATATTTAAAGGTACTAGGATGATATAGAAAATCGAAAATGAATGACTAGTGAGTTGTACTTTTAGTAAAATTTTTACTAGAATGAACTCAAGTACATTACAATGTAGGATTAGCATAGCTAGAAACCTAGAACGCTGCTTGTTCCATACATCTAAGTTTAGTGAGTACAATATTGTAAATTAAATATAATTTATATAATAATATTCATCGGAAACAACCTCTCCACCAAATTGTTCCATACATCTGAGTTTAGTGAGTACAATATTGTAAATTAAATACAATTTATATAATAATATTCATCGGAAACAACCTCTCCACTTTGGTGTGGGTAAGGTCTATGTAAATCTCACCCTTCTCAGACCCCACTTGTGGGATAATACTGGGTATGTTGTTGTTTGTATAGACTATAATCAATACGAGTCAAAAAATAAAGACTCTACAATATTAAAATTGCACTAAACCAAGCATACATATTAATATCATTTTGGTACTAACTCGGGTCTTTTGGTTAAAAGAGACTCAAGGCTTTATTTAGATAAAAGTGACAATGTCTTTAAAAATAAGTATAAGGATACATTTAAGATTAATACTAATGACTAACTTTTAGAAGTCTAAAAAATTTCTTATTTACACAAAGTCTCCTACTCTTCCTCCTCCTACCCCACCAACATCCTCCCCCTTCTCCCCCCTCATCTTCCCTTCCCTGGCCCCTCCTCCACCTTCTCCGCCCTCCTTCTCTCTCCTCCACCTCGTCCTCCCTTCTCCGCCTTTCTCCCTCATACTTCATCCGCCTTAACCCTCGATGTTCAGGCCTTCTGTACAGATGTTTCGAACATCGGTACAAAATATTCCGGCAATTTATCCAGATGTTTTGGTCATCTGTAAAGATATTTTGGACATCTCGATAGACATTTCGGCTAGCTATTCGGATCTTCCGGCCATCTGAAAAAAAGAAAACCAAGAAAAAGAAGAAGAAAATGAAAGAAGGTGAAGATGCCGATCTTCACTTAGAACAAGTGAATTAGGTATGAGAGATGGAAGAAGTAGACGAAGGAGATTAGGGATGAAAAATGAAAATTTAAAATTTGATTTCCAGAATTATAATATTTACCTCCAACTTTCAAAACATTTAATTCAGCCCCCAGTTAGCCCTTAATCAAATTTAAAATCTTTTAACTCAACCTGTCAACTAACTCCACATATTGGCAAGACGAATTTAGTACAACCATTGAGGTGTAATCACAAGTCCACTTGTCAAATAAATGATGACCATCAGGGCAAGCCTCACTTATTTCAATTATGAAAGATGCAAAATATTTCTCCCACAAAACATAAATTAAACATAGCTAAATATGCATATGAACACGTGGGACTTTTTAAATGGTTTTGAAGTAGTAGTATTATGATTCCGCAAAATTCTCGTACTACTCTAATTACTCGCAGATTCACTATAAACATTTGTTACACCCTCTCATCTTCCCTTTTTCCTTCATTTCTAAGTACACATTAATTTACACAGCACCATAAAGTCGAAGAAACCAAGAATTGCACTACGTGCGGTGAGAACAAACAATGTGAAAGTTACAAAAGTTTCTACGATATGTTTTCTACAATATTTATATGGACATGTTAATAAAAATAAGCTTTGTTTTGTTGGACACAAATGATAAGTACTATAGAATGTTCAGTTCTTGATTGAATGTGATTTTGATTTTCATTGGTGATTTTGCTATCTCCAAATAATCACTTATGTTATTTGATATGGCAATGCTTATTTAGCATCAACTTTTCTTGAATGAATGAAACTGTTATTCACTGCATGTACTAAATTTTGCTTTTTTTTTTCTGTCAATTATATGATCATGTTTCATGGGGACTAGATGAAAGAGATTAGAGATGGAGCACAGGCTAACCGTATGTCGAAATCTGCATCTTCTGACTCTCATCCACTAGTTCTTGATGTAGATGATTTCAAGGTGAGGCCTTAGTCATCATTTAGAGTGGAATTTTGCATTCTTGGTTAAAATTTTTTAATTGTTAACTGCCAGCAATATGGTTTATTGAGTCATGCAGGGGGACTTTTCGTTTGATGATTTGTTTGGTAACTTGGTGACTGAGCTACTGCCATCTTATCTGGAAAAAGAAGCAGACTCATCAGATGGTCATGGCAACATTGTTAATATTGATGCACTATCAAACTGCAATTTGCGCGTACCCTCAGGAAAGTCAGTGCAAGGACTATCAAGTCCATTGTTCCCTGAAGTTGATGCTTTATTATCTTTATTTAAGAATTCCAGCACCCAGTTGGTTGACCTCAAAAGACAGGTATATGTAAAAGAACTGTGCTGATCCACTGAGGTTTATTCTTTTTGAAGAGTTTTTATCTAAATCCCTTATCTTTTGTCAAAGGTTGATTCAAAACTAAACAATCTCAAAAAGGAAGTTGCTGTCCAAGACTCAAAGCACCGCAGGACACTTGCTGAGGTAATTACTAGGGAATAATGATATCTGTACAAGATAAAATCATCAGTTTGCTAATGGGAAACCTTTTCGGCTAATTGCTTGGAAATGTTAGCTCACTTTCAATAGAATCCTTCTCTTTCTTTTGGAGGAAAAATATGAGTCCATGGGACTAGAGATCGAATTGAAGAATGAAGTGATGTCATAGTAAACTATAAACATGTTGAGTGACACTCTATTATGTGAAAATGTATTCGATATGCTTATTTCATTTGTTTCCAGATAGCATGCTTGAACCATTTGGTTCTTCATTTTCCTCGCATCATCTTTTGTTTTCTTTGAATTTCTGATCATGATCTTAGGTGGTACTCGGAGCTTCTTTATGCACATTAATTGAATGCCTTGAACTTAGCCTTGATGAGTGTTAAAATGTGCAGCTAGAAAAAGGTGTAGATGGCTTGTTTGGTAGCTTTGCACGTTTGGATTCACGTATATCCAGTGTGGGTCATACTGCAGCCAAAATAGGAGATCACCTGCAGGTAAATCTTATTTCTGCCTGATATACTTAGATTACTTTGCAAGAAATTATTTAATGCGAGACTTAGGTTACTTTTATCTTTTTCTCTATGTCAATCTGTTTTCCAAGTTATTTGAGACTAAGTTGGTGCATTCATGAACTTCTGTTGCCTGTCAGAGTGCAGACACTCAGAGAGAATCTGCTAGTCAGACGATAGAGCTCATAAAGGTAAAATTTAAATCAATAACCATCTGTAAGCCATTTTATTCATGGTGTACAACTCATAACTGCATCCTTGCTTGCTTATGTATCCCTGTGTTTTCTATTAAAAATTTGTGGTATACATTGATCTAACAGTACTTGATGGAGTTCAATAGAAGTCCAGGAGACTTGACAGCCCTTTCTCCATTATTCACTGATGATAACCGTGTTGCTGAAGCTGCTTCAATTGCACAGAAATTAAGTAATGTCATTACCTTCTTTGGATATTCACAAAACTGTAAATGTGAAAATCTCTTCGTTAAAATTTGTCTACAATCTTCAGTTGAGCTGATTAGTTTAAGGTCAAACTAAATAATTGGTTGTAACTAGTAACCATGGTAACGGAAATACCCATGCTTATGACTCTTGACTTTTTTCCTTTAATTCAGCTTTCTAGTTTTGGATGGTTAAAATGGTTGTATGCGGCTTTTCCATCTGATTTTCTTTGCCAACAAAAAAGTTAATGGGATATCTCTCCTCTGTGTTATCATCAATGATGTCATCTTTTCATTTTTCACTTATACCTAGTTGGCTTTTCCACTGGACATGCTCATATGACTATAGATGCCTTCGTAGGAAAAAAGTTCAATTATCAATATTCTGCTTCCTTCTTTATGTGAGGATATTTGAGGACATTTTGTCATCCACTTTTCACTTTTTCAGCTTCTCCTGCTTATACAATTATAGCAATGGAGAATCTCTCTTGCTGCATTTACAGTTTCTTGTTTTGTGATTTAAAAGGAAGTTTTTGAGTGATTAGTCGTCAATCCTTTGTCTGAGAGGATTCTTTTTTATCGTCAATATGTAGCAGTATACTTTTTTCCCCAGGATATAGTCACATTTAAGTAATTTTCAGGGTCATTTGCTGATGAAGATATTGGAAGACAAAAAACTACTGTCGCTTCAGCTGTAGGAAATGCAACTTCAAATAAAGGATTGGAAGTTGCTATCACAAACCTCCAGGAATACTGCAATGGTACAAAAGCGAGAAACTTATTTCTTCAACTGCTGGTGGTTTGGTGCTCCTAGTGTATTTTTGCTAGTCCTGTAAATAGCTTTACTAATACTTCAGCTAGTAATCACAAACTACCTCAAGTAGAAATGGAGAATCTGAATTTGCTGTTGGATCTTCCTTTTTTGTTTTCGAGGAGATGGATATTTGATAGAACTTGCATTGATAAGAACAAGTAGAGCAGAAGTAGGTTATTTGTCACTATAAACACGAGATATGGAGTTTTAAAAACCTTCTGACAGCTCTTAGACAAACTTTTTATATTTCTAACAATAAGCATGTTCTTGCTTTGTGCCTCCATATCTGATTAGGTGAGCATAGTTGGGCAATTTCTTTTATTCATGCTCAGGTTACTGGTTTTCTATTTCGAATTTCCTGGGGAAAAGTAGCAAGATCGGTGAATCTGGTTTAACTTGTGTAAACGGATTTTAGAAACCATTATGTGGGTAGTGTCACTTTAGTTTCAAGTGGATTTCATGAGATACACACATACTGATTTTTAAGATCTAAACGTACTGAGCAGGGTCATCCATTTTCACATTTGCTATATGGATGCCTACCTTTTGTCTTTGTTATGTGGTTTTTGCTAGCTAAAGTGTCCTTGGTTTATTTCTTTCTTTGGTGTATTTTCTGCGTGATGTCACATGCACATTTCATCTTAAAGGACATTCTAAGTCGGCTTCTTATTTGGTGACGTGCTAGAGTTGGAAAACAGATTATTAGCTCGATTCGATGTGGCTACACAGAAACGCAATTTGACTTCAATGGGTGAATATGCTAAAATTTTGTCACAGGTAAATCAAGCTGTTTCAGTAGACCTGTCAAAAGTTCTTTCATCCGGTTAAACCTCTTAAACTTACTTAAAAAAGGGATAAGGTGCGGCTGGCCAAGATATATGAAAACTTGAAACTGTACAATGCTATTATTTTTTCTTTAAGCACATATTCTGGACAAGTCATGGTCTCTTTATTTGCTGGTCGTTTTGGAAGAACATCTGTAATTTGGTTATTTTTATTTGGATTATATAATTCATTCTTGGTGTTTATATTGGCAAGTACTCTTCATCATTTGACATTTTTATTCGTCAAAGCAGTTTAACAGGGGTACGAGTGCCATGCAACACTACGTGGGACTACGTCCAATGTTTGATGTTGAGGTGATGAATGCTGATGCTAAATTGGTTCTTGGTGATGAGGGCGCCCAACCCAGCCCTAGTAATGTTGCTAATGGCCTTGCTTCAATGTTTAAAGAGATTTCAGGTTATATTGGTTGAACTATATAGGTGCTTCTCTTCTGAATATATGCCTTTTGAAATTTAACACAGATGCTTTCTTCCAGACACGGTGCGAAAAGAAGCAGCCACAATAGCAGCCGTTTTCCCTTCCCCTAAAGATGTAATGTCGATATTAGTTCAGGTATGATTGAACTGCTTGTGGCGTGTTTGAGGCAGTTAAGTCCTAATTTGTTTTCTTTTTGTATGATGGTGCTGTGCCAGAAAAAATAAGCTAGCTTAGGCTATGGTTTGCAAGAGCTTTGGCGACATATGCATAAAAAAAATAACATGCTTTCAATGAATGTGCACCAGTTATTTTAAGAAACATAAATATTTAGCCACAAACGGCTTAAGCTTCCTGCAATTTGTCCGCTGTACTTTATCAAATTGTTTTTCCCATTCCAGCAATGTGCTTACTCAATGAGTGTTACCATAAAAAAAGTGCAATTATGGCCTGATGACTAATTGATTGAGGTTATGAACAGCGTGTCTTGGAGGATCGTGTTCCAAAACTTCTAGAGAAGCTCTTACTGATACCATCTCTTGTTAACCCACCTCCCATGGTAGAAGGCGGACTTGTATTAGTGAGTGATGCTACGGAGATTGTTCTTTTCTTTCTCCTATTGAGAAGGGGAAAATGTGGCCTCTTGTTGACTCTTTTCTTGCCTTTGAATGTCCAGTATCTCAGATTGCTAGCCGTTGCATATGAGAAGACGCAAGAGTTTGCTAAGGACTTACGCAGTGTCGGATGTGGTGACTTGGATGTTGAAGGTACAAACGAGAGGAACTTTTTCACCTTCTCAATGTTACTTGAATGTAGCTGTTCAAATTGAATACATGTGCTATAGTTTTTAACAGAGGTGCGCGTGCCAAAACCTGCATGTGGCTGCTTATAATTTAGAGAACATGCTGCTTCATGATGGTATTTTATGGATTTACCTTTCAGAGACATTTACATGGATGATTTAAGCCTCTTGAGTCTTCATTCTGACATCTCCATCGACCAGGGCAGTTTTATATATAGCAACCTGACACAAATAGGGATGTAGAACAGAGGAGTTATTTCAATTATCATTGCATACAGTTCATTTCCTACTCAAGAAGTGTGAAGAAATAGCAGAAGGGCCATCAAGAAGTACGCGAAGCAGAGAACCTAGTCAGATTTTAATACTAGGTTATGAGAAAAAATGAGAGAGTTGCTTTTCTTTTCCTTATGGCACTAAAGAATAATATCAGTTAATTGAATACAACAGACAATAACAAAGAACACTGACGATTTACTAAATGCTTGGAGAAATTAAGATTGATTTATTAGGCACACTCTACAATGCACGGTAGGTTGGGAGAATTTTTTTTTTTAAAAAAAAAGTATAACAGGCAGCAAAAGTGGAAGGAAAAACATATTCTTGAAGAAACATGAGTTGTAACTTGTAGGTATAGCTAGGATGCATGGTTCCTAATAAAGAGGAGTCTTGGATACCCAAATCTTTTTCTGTTGTGTCTTTTGAGACATGTACTTTTTTCGACATTGTTGATCAATTAGTATCAGAGAGTCCTTTTTATCTTGTACCTGACAAAAGAAATAAACACAGTTTTTGTCAAATCTAAAGTGTTATGTCGCTCATAGTACACTAAGATAGTTTTCTGCTTCAGTAAAGTTCTAGTCCTGTAACATCACTTACTTTGGCCTACCACCATGGTTCAATCTGGTAATACAACATAATTTCTTGAAGCAACTCACTATTCTTTTTACCAGAAGGCTGATCTAGATTGTCTTGACCATATAGTATTTCCTTTCTATAATTTGTTTGATTGACTTTTGTTTATGTTGACTATATTCGTCACCTCCATTTTTCTTCTGGTTCAGGTTTGACTGAATCGTTATTTCTACCACACAAAGACATATACATAGAGTGCGAGCAAGCCTCTCTTAAACAACTTTACAAAGTTAAGGTTTGTGGCAATTCCGCTCTTTGAACAATCTATTACTCTAGTTTTTATTTAAGGAATCTATTCCTTTCTCTCTCTTGCTTTGGCAGAAGAAAATAATATTGAAAGAAGTTATTCTCATGATGGAGACAATCACCTCTCCTGAAGTAAATCTATCATAATAAATGGAGGAAAGAATTTATTGGTTGTCAATCTTTGGATAAACTGAGTTTTTGGGAACCTTGAGATATTTCACTTCTAATGCACCAATTAGGCACCATGCAAATTTCAAAAGATATACTCCACGTAGGCTCCCACCAGATGAAATTTTTGTACACTTGCTGATGAGGCTACCTGTCTCTGGAGATCGTTTAACAATCCTGAAGCTCCGCAATGTCATTGTAACAGTAGACATCCAACAACTTCTTAACTTATTAGATGTTTATAAAATTGTTCCACCTGAAACATATCATTTTGGTGGATCCTGCTCTTGAACAATTTTGAGCAGACTGTTTGCTTTAATTTGCAGATGGACGAACTGCGTGCTGAAGGCCAGCTATCCTCTGAGTCATCTGGGACAATTGGGCGCTCAAAAGGTGCTTCAATGGTACTCTCTAACCCCGAAATTTCTGTCACTGTGGTGACAGAGTTTGTTCGTTGGAATGAAGAAGCAATATCCAGATGCAGTTTGCTTTCATTACAGGTATATGACATGTTCTTAGATCTTGCTGAAGATGCACCTTCTTTGTGTCTCAATATTTTTCCTTTGGCTGGTAGGCTAAAGGGAACTATTTATAGCATTACGCTTGAAGTGCATAAGTAGATTCCGTCCGCACCATATCCACTGCAAGAATGATGCAGTTTTGACCTCTTCTCTTAAAAGATGATGCTGCAGGCGTAGTCAGATTAGGATTTCGACTGAAAAGATGTTAGGGTCGTATTATTGTTGAGAGGGATAGTGTATGATTCTCTACTTTGGACATCTTATATGCAGAGATTTCTCCTATCACAATAAATTATTTATCTCATAGAAAGGGTTGTAGAATAGTGTATAGCATAGCAATAGTTAACTTGTACATACAGGGGGAATGAGAGGCTTTTCCATACTTTTTTAATTTAGATAAAATTTTACCCTGAAGACCTCTGCTCCAAGATTGTACTGGCGGTTTGCAAAAGTTCTGGACTTGTCTATTTAAATATTTAGCGATATGTATAATCCAGCTCTGTATCTATGTCATTCACTACCATTCCCTTGCACCAAACTTTTAACTCTAAAAACACCTAAGCTTTACAAATTACAAGAGAATAATCTGATTTCTCTCCTATCAGACTATTAAGGAAACAGAAAAGGTTACACTTTGGACTCTAGTAATGTAGGTGCATAATGTGTACATCTTAGCTGATAGCGAAAAGCAAGAGTATCGATACTGTTTCCTATGTATATCTTGCCTCCTCGCTTCACTGTATTTAGTAGAAGAACTTGTGATTTGTTTTTAATTTCAGCAAACAGGTTGATAAAAAAGTTCAGCAAACAGATATGTCGTTGAAAAATTGTTATGCTAACTGAATACATAACTAACGGGTTACTGTTCCTGTTACCTTTGTGACTATAACACCTGGTCAATAGTTTTGTCAATTTATTTAATTACTACTTGCATGTTGCTTCACTTTTGAGAAGAAGGAATTCAATTAACAAACAAGTACTTGAAGGACTATTACCTTACACTTAAATTCTGTTTCATCTTTAAAGCCCAGCCTAGTAACTCTATTGAACATGCATATGCTTTATCCATGGAAACTGAGGATATCTGGTGCTAAGTTTTGATGTCTTCATATAAGCTTGAAATTACATCCTCAATTTGGAAGTATCAATATAAAGACTATGATAGAGCAAAAAGTCTTGTAGTAAAAAATATTTTGTAGTAACTTATATTTTTCAATGTCTTCCAGTTCTGGTACACATAGACATCCCACTCTACTAACATGTTGATCTATTTGTGAACTGTTTTACTTTTTAGTTAGAAACCTAGAGGGAGTAACCGATTGATTATTGACGTCTTATATACAGCCTTCTTCTCTTGCTGCTAGTGTTAAAGCTGTTTTCACATGTCTTCTGGACCAAGTAAGTTCATCAACTCCTTTTACATATATAATTTGTTTAGTTAATGCCATCTTATTGTTCTTTCTTCATGTCATTGGGAGGTAAAATATATATCTTATGTGATAGATCCAACGTTTCTCTAAGTGTTTTATCTGCAGTTCTCTCAGGTTGAGAATTCATGTAAGCAATTTCTCTAATGAGAACTAAGAAGTTCTATTTTTTACTTTGTTCGCTTTCTTGAAATTTCCATTTTCCCATGGAAATATCTTGCATTTTGTATAGAAACATTTCTGATGCTGAAGGCAAAAGTCCATTAAATTTTTGTAATATATTTTTGCTTTATTGTGGTAGAAAGGAGCTTTGACAAGTGAACAGTGAAATCTCCCATAATCGTGGGTTAAACCGTACTCGTCTACTGTTGACGAGTTAACAAATAGTATATATTAGATGGGATTCCTTGGAGTATGTTATTTTCAGAAGATATTGTGTTAACTAATGACTCTTGAGCCGGGGGTCTTTCGGAAACAGCCTCTCCACCTTGGTGGGGGTAAGGTCTGCGTACATCTCACCCTCCTCAGACCCCACGTGTGGGATATACTAGGAATGTTGTTGTTGTTGTTGTTGTAGTATTGTGTTAACTAATGAAACAAGCAACGAAGTCAACTAAAAGCTTGAACTATGAGGGAGCACTAGAGGGTAACGGTTTTAGGATAAGTAGAACACAGAATAAATTTGCACAACCTGTGTTCGAGCCTCGCCACTGAAAAAAAGTCTGATATTTGTGGAGAAGGTTAGATGGGCGACCCATTATCTACCGAAGTTCTAACCGTGCCCCACAGGCCTTGAAGGATTTCTCGGTTATCAACAAAAAAAATAAATGAACACAATATATTCACAAGTTAAGAAGAAGGATGAGATTAAGTAAAGTAAGATGTATTCCGTTGCCTAATGCAGTCAAATTATGATGTTGTAAGACAGAATTAAAATAGGATGACTTGAACAAAGGTAGCATTGTTATGCAATAAGATGATATCTCCCTGTAAGTAAACAAGGTCTGGATGAATCTCAATGTATTATTCCATAATGTAATAGGTACATATATAGTTACATCGCTATGCTAATTAAGGAAATAAATAATTCTATCAATCTCTAAAGATATGCTATCCTATTATACAAGATAGTGTCTATATACATTTTGTCCACATACATTCTCCAACACTCCCCTTCAAGCTGGAGCATAGATGTTAATCATGCCCAGCTTGTTACAAAGATAACTAACCCGAGTACCAGTCAACGCTTTCGTGAACAAATCGGCTGGTTGCTCTCCTGTCTTCAAGTAGCCAGTGGAGACCAAGTTTCCCTCAATCTTCTCGCGAATAAAATGACAATCAACCTCAATATGCTTGGTTCTTTCATGATACACCGGATTAGAGGCGATATGGATGGCAGCTTGATTATCACACCAAAGTTTAGCTGGAGTATGATGCTTCAACCCAAGTTCGGTTAATAGATGACGTATCCACATAATTTCACATGTAGCCTGCGCCATAGCTCTATACTCAGATTCTACACTAGAACGAGATACAACATTTTGCTTCTTACTTCTCCATGATACTAAATTTCCACCAAAAAGGACACAATATCCTGTCATAGACCTTCTATCAATTTTGGATCCAGCCCAATCTGCATCTGCAAAACACTCTATGCGAAAATGCCCATTATTGCTATATAAAATACCAAGTCCAGGTGCTCCTTTTAAGTAACACAAGATTTGTTCCAAAGCTGCCCAATGCCTAACTGTTGGTGCGGACATGAACTGGCTAACCACGCTCACTGCAAAAGCAATATCTGGACGAGTCACGGTGAGATAGTTTAATTTTCCAACTAATCTCCTATACCTCCCTGGATCATCAAACAAATCTCCATCATCGTTCATGAGGTTCACATTAGGAACCATTGGAGTACTGCAAGGTTTAGCTGCCAATTTTCCTGTTTCTGCAAGGAGATCGAGAACATATTTTCTCTGGGATATAAAAATTCCTTTCTTGCTCCTAGAGACTTCTATTCCCAAAAAGTATTTCAGTTGGCCCAAGTCTTTCGTGTGAAATCTAGCATGCACGAATGACTTAAGTGAAGAGATCCTTGCATAATCACTTCCGGTAATGATGATGTCATCGACATATACAACAAGGAGTATAATGCCAGCTGTTGATCGCCTATAGAAAACCGAGTGATCACATTTGCTCTTCTTAAGCCCGAATTCCCGAACAACCGTGCTAAACTTGCCAAACCAAGCTCGAGGGCTCTGCTTCAAGCCATACAATGACTTCTAAAAACGACATACTTTCCCATACTCCCCCTGAGCAACAAAACCGGGTGGTTGCTCCATATAGACTTCCTCTCGAAGTTCACCATGAAGAAATGCATTCTTAATATCCAATTGATGTAAAGGCCAATGCTGAGAAGCTGCTAAGGATATAAATAAGCGGACGGAAGAGAGTTTGGCCACTGGGGAGAATGTCTCTGAATAATCCACATCATATGTCTGAGCATATTCTTTAGCCACAAGTCTAGCCTTAAGTCTGGCCATAGAACCATCAGGATTGACTTTGACTGTAAAGACCCATTTGCATCGCACTGCCTTCTTTCCTTTGGGTAAATTAACCAAATCCCAAGTGCCATTTCCATCCAAGGCTTTTATGTCCTCAAACATTGCATCCCGCCAACCAGGATGACTCAAAGTCTCCTTCACTTTTTTTGGTATAGAAACAGAATCCAAAGCGGCAACAAAAGAACGAGATGTAGGAGATAATTGATCATATGAAACAAAATTGGCCATGGAATAAGTGGACTTACACTGACGTGTACCTTTGCGAAGAGCAATGGGGATGTCAAGGTCTTGTGGAGAGGAATCAAGTGAAGGAGAATCTGATGATGAGGGAACTAGATCAAGTGGGGGTGGTTCCGCTGATGCAGGACTGGTGCAAGACTTGCATTGTCAGTCTCTTGCTTTCTCGAGTAAACTTGAACAATTGGCGGTCTAGCTGGTTCAGATGGAGCAGGTGCTAATGGTGCAATAGTCGGGTTTTCTTCAATAGAGGAATTGGGAGATGCAGAAACAACCTCATCTAATTGATCCGTCAAAGCTCTAGTGACCTGATAGACTAACCACTCGTCTTTCTCCCCCTGACTTGTAGAAATGGGAGGTGAATAGAAAAATGGTGTAGTCTCTGAGAATGCCACATCAGTTGATACTAGATATTTTCCAAGTTCAGTAGAATAACAACGATAACCCTTCTGTTGGCGAGAATAACCCAGAAAAACACACTTTAGAGCCTTGGGATCCAACTTGGTAACAGTTGGTCGAACATCTCTAACATAACATGTGCTTCCAAATACCCTGGGCTCCACCGGAAATAGTGATTTGTTTGGAAAGAGAACATTATATGGTATACCACCATTAAGTACCGCAGAAGGCATCCGATTAATCAAAAAACATGTTGTAGAGATTGCATCCGCCCAAAATTGTTTAGGAACTTTCATTTGGAACAAAAGTGCCCGAGCTGTCTCAAGTAAATGTCTATTCTTTCTCTCAGCAACTCCATTTTGAGAGGGTGTATCAACACAAAATGACTGGTGCAACATCCCATGTTGTGTCATGTAAGACTGAAATGAGGCTGACATATACTCTTTAGCATTATCACTTCTTAGTATACGCACAGAAGTATTGAATTGAGTTTTGACCTCAGCAAAAAAGGTACAAAAGTGGGAAAATACCTCAGACCAATTCTTCATAAAGTAAATCTGTTAGGAACCAGAATCCTGACCTTATCTGTTAAACTCAAAACATACAAAGCAATCAGAACTAGATCACACTTCAACTAGTCTTTATTTCCACCAACAAATATAAAAGGTTTTACAACTTAACAAATAGAAACTAGTAGAACAATACACCCAATAACCAAGGTATTTCGAGGAACCTTATCCTCCCAACAACTAGAGAGAAAACATACAGACAAGTCTCCAGAATGATCTGCTCTGTTCAGACTTTATTTTTAATATAGAAAACTGAAAATAACTGGCTAACTGCTATAAAAACTGCTAGGTAACTGCTATAATAAATACACATTAATTAATAATTAAACTAGACACATTCAAGCCTTATTCTCTTCCTTCTTCCTGCGACGATAGACCCTACTAATAGCAGCAGGTCTAACAATACCCGCCCCAACAAGTTTCACCTTGTCCTCAAGGTGAAAATGAGGAAACTGAGCAGCAATGACTTCATAGGATTCCCAAGTATTCTCAAAGTCAGGTAAGTCTTTCCACTTAATCAAAACCTCTTGGGATCCATTCAAGAGCGTCCGACAATCTACCACACTTTCAGGTTGCACCTTCATTTCAAGTTCTTCAGATAAGAAAGAAGGAAGCTGCTGAACGGGAGTAGAATCCTTCACCGCACGCTTTAGCGAAGAAACATGAAACACGGGATGCACCTGGGAATGAGGGGGTAAATCAAGGCGATAAGCCACTTCGCCAATTGTACTCAAGACAGTATATGGCCCATAGTAACGTGGACTTAACTTCTCATTAACTTTTTTAGCAAGAGAGCGAAGCTTGAAAGGTTGCAAGCGGAGATAAACTAAATCACCCGGCTGAAATACTACTTCACGACACTTAGCATCAGCATATAATTTCATTTGAGTTTGGGCGTTGGCCAGATTAGCTTTGAGTTCATCCAAAATAGTGTTGCGAGCAACAAGTTGCTGGTTGACCTCTTCAACAGCAGAAATTTCGTCAGTGTACCGCAACAAAGAAGGAGGATCTCGTCCATATAAAGCTCTAAAGGGGGTCATCTTGGTGGAAGCATGGTAAGTGGTATTAAACCAAAATTCAGCCCAAGAAATCCATTTTGGCCATTGTTTCGGATGTGTCCCCACAAAACATCGTAAATAAGTCTCCAAGGAGCGGTTGACAACCTCAGTCTGGCCGTCAGTTTGAGGGTGATAACCAGAGCTTAACTTGAGGCTAGTCCCTGACGACTTAAACAATTCCTGCCAAAATTGGCTAACAAACACCCTATCTCGGTCCGAAACCATAGATTTAGGAAAACCATGCAATCGTACAACCTCACGAACAAATAGTGCTGCAACACTCTTGGCTGTATATGGATGAGATAAGATAAGAAAGTGGCTGTATTTAGTGAGACGGTCCACCACAACTAGTATAGTATCATAGCCCATTGCTTTTGGTAATCCGCTGATGAAATCCATAGCTATGTCATCCCAAACTTGAGTAGGAATAGGTAATGGTTGCAGCAAACCAGCTGGACTAAGAGCTTCATACTTGTTCTGCTTGCAAACTGTACAACTAGCCACAAAGTTCTATACGTCCCTTTTAATTCCATTCCAATACAACACTTGTGAGATGCGCTTGTATGTCCGGAAGTAACCTGAATGACCACCTGTAGGTGAGGAGTGAAATTCCCTTAGGAGCATGGGAATGTGCAATGAAGTACGAGGAATCACCAATCGGCTTTTGAAATATAGGCAACCATTCTTGAGAGCATAATCCGGTCTTGAAGCAGGATCTCGAAGCAAATCTTGTATCAATTGACGAATTTGATCATCTTGTTGAATTTCTGTGGAGAGATCATCTAATGTACTGTTGCGCAAAACAGAAAAGGCCATAAAATGAAATTGGCGGGACAAGGCATCAGCAGCCTTGTTTTCACAACCTGGACGGTATTGGATCTCAAAATCAAATCCCATCAACTTCGTGACCCATTTTTGTTGCTCCTCTGCCATAGCATGCTGGTCCATGAGAAATTGAAAACTTCGTTGATCTGTTCGAATAATGAAATGTCGACCCATAAGGTAATATCGCCATTTTTGTACAGCAAAAAAAATAGCCATTAACTCTCTCTCATACACTGACTTAGATTGTGCCCGAAGAGAAAGTGCTTGGCTGAGGAAAGCTATGGGCCGTCCTTCTTGCATTAGGACTGCTCCAATACCAAATCCCGAAGCATCTGTCTCAAGAACGAACACCTTGTTAAAATCTGGCAGTGCCAAAACCGGCAAAGTGACCATAGCCTCCTTAAGAGAATCAAAAGCTAACTGAGCTTCTGTATTCCAACTAAAAGCATCTTTCTTAAGCAGTTGTGTAAGTGGTCTGGCAATTTTTCCATAGTCACGGACAAACTTTCTGTAATAACCAGTGAGCCCCAAAAATCCCCTCAAGCCTTTAACATCTTTAGGAATTTTCCAATTAATCATGCTAGCTATTTTTGCAGGATCCGCTGAAACTCCACTTGCTGAAATGATATGCCCGAGATACTCTAGTTGATGCTGTCCAAATTGACATTTTTTCCGGTTCACAGCTAAATGATGAAATTTTAAAATTTGTAGCACCTCGCGCAAATGATCCAAGTGAGTAGGAAAATCCGCACTATAAATTAATATGTCATCAAAGAAGACCAATACAAACTTACGTAAGTAAGGTCGAAATATTTCATTCATCAAGGCTTGAAAAGTTGATGGAGCGTTAGTCAATCCAAAGGGCATGACCAAAAACTCATAGTGGCCTTCATGTGTACGAAAAGCTGTCTTTGCTACATCCTCCTTGCAAACCCGAATTTGATGGTACCCCGATCTAAGATCCAATTTGGAAAATATAGTAGCACCACCAAGCTCGTCCAATAACTCATCAATAGCTGGAATTGGAAATTTATCAGGAATAGTGACCTTATTAAGAGACCGATAATCCACACAAAACCTCCAACTACCATCTTTTTTGCGAACTAGCAAGACTGGACTAGAGAAAGGACTTATACTTGGTTGGATGATACCAGCCGCAAGCATTTCCTGAACAATTCGCTCAATCTCATTTTTCTGGTAATGGGGGTAGCGATATGGACGTATATTGGGTGGATTTGATCCTTCCTTGAGACGGATAGCATGATCATGACTCCTATTAGGTGGCAGCCCTTTCGGTTCCTCAAACAAAGTTTCAAATTCTTTGAGTAATTGGTGCAAATTTGAATTCTCTTGTTCTTCTCTTACTGTTAACTCAGAGAAATCAACATAATACCCTTCTCCATCTTTCTGTAAGGCTTTGAAAAGTGTTTTGAGTGAAGCCACAGATTTAGACAAGGAAGGGTCACCCCGAACAACTCGTGTTTGCCCTTCTATTTCAAATTTCAGCGTCAACGTCCTGAAATTGGCTTGAATATCCCCCAAAGTCTCCAGCCATTGCAATCCTAACACTACATCAGCACTGCCCAAATTGAAAAGGAAGTAGTCTTGTATTATGCACAAGTCATCAACCCACAATTCGACTTCTTTACAGCTTCCACTACCTTTTACTTGCTGTCCATTTCCCACTTCTACCACAAACGGCTTAGTTTCCGTTTGTTTTAATCCTAATGCTTCAGCCACCTTTCGGGAGATGAAATTTGTTGAAGCTCCACTATCAATCAACACAATAACCTTCTTCCCCAATATCGTTCCCCAGACTTTCAATGATTTCTTTGAAGTGAACCCTGCAATAGAGTGCAAGGACAATTCCAATAACTTTTGTGATTCTAGCTGTTCTTGAACATTTAATTGGTCTGTCCTGCCTCTTGTTGCTTCCTCTGAATCCTCATTTGAGCCTTCTTCTTCATCATCCTCTGCTGCAACAATAAGCAGATTCAACTGCTTTGAATTACACTTATGATTGGGACCATATTTTTCATCACAACGAAAACAAAGTCCTTTTCTCAATTTCTCTTGATACTCTGCATCAGAAAGCCTTTTGTATGCTCCTCCACGCCTTGTAGAAGTTTCTGTCCCCGGCTGCACCATTTCTCCTTGCTTTTGCTCTTGAAATTGTCGCGATGCTACTGTAGCACGTGCAGAATTAGATGGTGTTGTGCCAACACGAACGTGAGGACTTGTAGAGCTTCCTATTCGGCTATTGTCATTCACTAGAAAAGGAGCTGAACTTCTGGGAAGAGCCATTCGCAAATTTCTTGGCAAGTGGGCTTGGCTAAGAGCCCAATTCTTCTCTTCAATACGCTGGCTTTGGTCCATTATTTGCGTTAAGGTTCCCAGTTTGCTAAGACGTAACTCTGCTTTGATCTCTTCTCTCAATCCATTAATGAAAATTCCAATTAGAACTTCATCATCTGCATCCTTCAAAGGTGCTGAAAGTAACTCAAAATCTTCTCTGTATTGTGCCACGCTTCCAGTCTGTTGCAACCCTATCAAGACCTCATATAAGTTCCCTAATTGTGATGGAGTGAATCGCTGGAGTATGGCTACACGAAACACATCCCATGTGACAATCGGCGTTCTTGTCTCCCACCATTGGAACCAATTTAGTGCTTTTCCTTCAAGACAAACAACAGCAGCCTCCAACTTATCCTTATCAACGATGCCGTTGAAATTAAAATAACGTTCTGCCCTATTAAGCCACCCAAATGGATTATCACCGGAGAATATTGGTAGTTCCAGTCTTCTAGGATGCATTCCATTGCGAATTAGTGGCTGAATTTCTTCTCGTTGTCCATCACCTCCCCGGTTGCCGCTATTCTCTGCCATCACTTCCGCCTCTCTAATTGGATCTGGTTGAACCGCTGATTTTCCTTTCATATGTCGAAGAATTTCAGCGTCATGTTCATCTTTTTTTAGCATCCAGTCTCATAATTGGCCTATGTAATCCCGAACTGATCCAATCTCCTCTTGTACTTCGTTCATTGTCTTCTCCAACCCTTCGATCCTCCCTTCCATTCTGGTTGAGACCATGAAGGCTCTGATACCAAATTTGTTAGGAACCAGAATCCTGACCTTATCTGTTAAACTCAAAACATACAAAGCAATCAAAACTAGATCACACTTCAACTAGTCTTTATTTCCACCAACAAATATAAAAGGTTTTACAACTTAACAAATAGAAACTAGTAGAACAATACACCCAATAACCAAGGTATTTCGAGGAACCTTATCCTCCCAACAACTAGAGAGAAAACATACAGACAAGTCTCCAGAATGATCTGCTCTGTTCAGACTTTATTTTTAATATAGAAAACTGAAAATAACTGGCTAACTGCTATAAAAACTGCTAGGTAACTGCTATAATAAATACACATTAATTAATAATTAAACTAGACACATTCAAGCCTTATTCTCTTCCTTCTTCCTGCGACGATAGACCCTACTAATAGCAGCAGGTCTAACAAAATCCAAGTCATTCGAGAGAAATCATCCATAAAAGTGACAAAATACCTATGTCCAGTTTTAGAAACAACAGGACATGGTCCCCAAACATCAGAATGAACTAATTCAAAAGCCGACTCAACTCTCTTATTAATCCTTGGACCCAATGAAGTACGATGATGTTTGGCAAATTGGCATGACTCACAGTCCAAGGAAGATATAATCTGAAACTGAGGACAAAGTTTCTTCAACATAGGAAGAGATGGATGTCCTAACCGACAATGTGCTTCAAATGGAGATGTGACACTAGAACAAGCAACCGAACAAGGCTCCCATTCATCAAGGATATAGAGGCCATCAGATACATGTCCTTTACCAATAACCTGCCTCGTCGTAAGATCATGAAACAAGCAATGATCGGGGAAGAATGAGATATAACAATTAAGCTCTCTGGTAAGTCTACTCACAGAAATCAAATTAAAAGCCAATTTTGGTAGACTTAAACACAGATGACAAAGTAATAGTGGAGGTAGGTTTAACAGTACCAGATCCCGTAACATTGCATGTTGACCCATCAGCTACCATCACAAAAGAAGGTAATTTGTGTGATCGAAAGCTAGAAAAAATATTAGGATTACCCGTCATGTGATTTGTGGCACCAGAATCGATTACCCATTTGTTTGAAGATGACATAAGACATGTTGTACTCGCCTCAGCAAGGGTAGTAATTGAAGCAGATTCCTTCAATGAGTTTTGGAACTGAAGAAATTTAGCAAAGTCATCCGTTGAAACTTGAATTCTTTTCTCTGAGAGAGGAGTAGCCACTTGAGTTCTCTGATTTCGATTTTGCAATTTCTTACAGTACCACTTTACATGACCAGGTTCATGGCAGTAGTGACAAATAATATTGCTAGTATTGGCCATATCAGAGTAAACTAACAGAGATACTAACAAAATACAACACCAAATATATTAGAATCCGAAGCAGTTTGAACCAGACCAAAAGATACTGATGAGTCAGAGAACTCGTCAATCAGTAAACCAATACCAGCAAAAAGGTCCAGCACAAATATTATCAAACTAATCAAAGAGTCACCACTCTAATCTCAAAAGAAGTCCAGGTTTGGAGAAACTCCGAAGAACAAACGATGTGTTACAAACTTATGTAATTGAGATCACTCAAGATTTTCAGAAACGAAACCAAAGCAATAACAGGTCTCAAACAGATCAATCAACAGAAGGAAACATATTCGAACTCAAGTTGGTTAAGAAAAAAAGCAAGGATCGATAGAACCTGCTTATTCTTCACAGATCTGGTCCTATAAACAGAGGACCACCAACAATCAACCGGAACAGTCAAGACAATTTCGCCAACGGAAGCTGGATAAAAAATGGTCCACACACGCGCCCCCACGCGCGGCTCAATGTGGGCTGTCTCCGACAGTTTTGACGGCGCGTGAGACTCACGTGCCGCTCCTTATGCCACCGGAATCTGGGTAATGACTGATCAAAGGGAGATGCTTCTCCCAGATAGGTGATGGATAACTATTTTTCGAAGTCTAAATCACTGAAACAAAGCAGCGGCTAATTCCGGTGAACCACCGGTCTGAAACCTGACGAACCACCACTATAAGATCGGTAATGCTCTGATACCATGTCAAAGAAATGGACCTAAGGCCTAACTCAATCTCAAAAGCTAGCTCAAGGAAGGAGGATTGTCCAAGTCCATATATACAAACAACCACCCCGTTCCACAACCAATGTGGGACAACACCCACTCCAACACCCCCGCACGCCTAGACCGGCGTGGGCAAATTAATGGGGGCCCAAACGGAAACGGGCCTGGCTCTGATACCATGTAAGCAAACAAGGTCTGGATGAATCTCAATGTATTATTCCATAATGTAATAGGTACATATATAGGTACATCGCTATGCTAATTAAGGAAATAAATAATTCTATCAATCTCTAAAGGTATGCTATCCTATTATACAAGATAGTGTCTATATACATTTTGTCCACATACATTCTCCAACACTCCCAAAGTAAAAGGTAATCTTAAACATAGCGTTCATGAAATATGCAATGTAATATGCAAATGAATGAATGGCTCAACATGTCCACAAAATGTTTACCGTTGTTATTGGAGGTGTTTGTTGTTGTTGTTGTTGTTCCATTAGGTCCGGTGTTTGACAAGAGTCCACTTTGCAGGTAGAGATTATATTTCATTGTAGGGATAAGTGTTAAGGTTCAGAGAATACCTAGTTTTCAATAACCTCTAATTTATCCTAATTGGAAAATTTATGAGTATAGAATGAAGCAGGACAAATAGAGCAAATGGTTATTGAGGAGTCATATAATCTAACTCCAACTAGTTTGTAATGGAGGTGCGGTTGTAGTTGTGGTACAATTATTTGCCTTACTCTATCCTTTTGCAGGTCAATCAATACATAACAGGAGGTCTTGAAAGAGCCCGAGACGGCCTTACTGAAGCTGCAGCCTTAAGGGAAAAGCACTTGCTGGGAACTAGTGTTAGCCGAAGAGTTGCTGCAGCAGCTGCATCTGCCGTAGTTATTCTGTCTTTTCATTTCCCATTTTTTTGTGATCTAAAGTTTTTACTGTGTATAACATCTGAATAGTAGAGGATGACCATCTAGCTTATGATATGATTGGTGTTATATAGGCAGAAAATGCAGCTGCTGCTGGCGAAAGCAGTTTCAAAGCTTTCATGCTCGCTGTTCAAAGATGTGGAAGCAGTGTCGCTATTTTGCAGCAAGTGGGTTGGTCTGATACCAGTGGAATAAATTAATATCTATTTGATTATATCTGTAAAATGAGTCTTTTGATGTTTCTTCTAACACTCACTGAACACCTACTTTTCTTCAGTATTTCGTGAATTCCATATCGCGACTTCTACTTCCTGTTGATGGTGCTCATGCTGCTTCCAGTGAAGAAATGGCAACAGCTATGTCGCGTGCAGAGAATGTTGCTTGTAAGGGGCTTCAACAGTGCATTGAAACTGTCATTGCTGAGGTCTGTGATTCAAAACTTTTATTCTGCTATATAGGGTTGATATAGAATCTCATTGGTCGCTTTTACCATAAGATCCCATTGGTCACTTCTACCAAAATTTGAAGTTATCCAAGTTCTTTTATCTGTCCTCGCAAACCAAACGTTTAATTTGATAGCATGTTTCCCCCGTATTTGACTGTTATCAGGTGGATAGGCTACTGTCAACGGAACAAAAAGCAACAGATTATCGATCACCTGATGATGGAATGATTGCCGACCATCGGCCAACAAGTGCTTGTTCATGGTGAAGTCTTATAGTAGTTAGAAGATGCATATATACTAATCTGTGTCTTTTATATTGCCCCCCCCCCCCCCCCCCCCTTTTAGAAGATGAAAAAGGGCATATTCTTGACACATTGAGAATTCATCAAAGTACAAATTTTCAGCTAACCTTATAATTGGTTTCTTCAATATATCTGTCGTAGTATGTTTTAAGATCTCTGGGATTTATGTCCTTCCCTGTCTTTATTTTTCCTCCATTATTTGACATATACTAATAATATCTCCATTGACCAGTGTTGTTGCGTACCTTTCTCGTGTTCTTGAGTCGGCATTCACTGGTCTGGAAGGGCTTAACAAACAAGCCTTCCTGACTGAATTGGTATGTTAATGTTCTTGCAGCTGCCAATACTCTTATTCTTTGTCCAACTCCTTGATACGGAAGTATTCTTAGTTATCTGTTAACTAAACTTATCTTCTTTAAATTGCCCTGGTCCACGCGGTTGCCAGACATATGACAACTGATGCTTGTCCCAATTGGTTATTTTTATAGTTTCGGGGAATACTTTGTTTTTGAAAAGTCCTCTGAATTGCATAATCTACTCCAATGACCTTACACATGCCCTAGCATGTCACTCCCAAATTCGAAGATCAACAGAGCGCTCCAAGAAATTTATCTGCTGAGGAGATTTACGTATTCACTTAATCTTGCTAGGTGTAGGTGCTTTTCTTCTATATTCAAGTTCTTTATTTTGGGAGGTAGGATCAGAAATGGATTTTAGTCGTGATTGGCACTAGTCCATAACAATCAAAGTAGAACCAGGACGAATATCAGAAAGATAAATTGATAGAAAAGCAAGGATATGGGCTCTCGTACAAGTAGGACACAAAAATGCAGTGTTGGTTTGTGTTCCTTACATTTTTTGTATGAATGCTAGGAAGAAATTGAAGTTTTGGCTCCCTGCATCTCTTTTAGTTCTACGTGTTTCTGTTTTATCTGAGAATTCACCCATATTTAATTATCTGCAAATGTTTTGATTCTGTGTTTATACCCTTTTGACTCAGAATATCATGTATTGACCCTGTGTTTCTATTTCTAAAATCCTTTGTAGGGGAATCGCCTGCACAAAGGGTTGCTAAACCATTGGCAAAAGTTCACTTTCAATCCTAGGTAATTCCTTTCTCTTGTGATTTGGCGTTGCTTGGGTTGTAAAATTATAGGTGCAACAGGAAGTAGAGATACTTTTCTTCTTATAGCAATGAGTTTGAATCCATAATCATGGATTCACAGAATTCGGGGATCACATTTAATAATGTGAAGATAAACATCCAAGGGGATGCCTAGTGGTCAATGAAGTGGTGAAAACCACAAGAGTCGGGGTTCAAGTCCCAGTTGAGCCAACGCACTAGGTTATCTTTTTCCCATCTGCATGCGTCGTGGTGACCCCAGTTATCTGGTAACTTTTCTGGTGGAGGTAGCAGGTACCCAGTGGTACAGTGAAGGTGTACCCAAGCTGGGCTAGGTACCACCGTGTTAGATCTCTCCTTTTAATATTCTGTATTATAGTGGAGTAGTCCTTGTCCATGGACATTAGTTAATTCGTTGAATCACCTAAAGTACAGTCAGATTTAGTCATTCTTTATCAAGTTCTTTTGTTTGGATTAAGTACATCATTCGACCCTGTCACTGGTGTTACAGAAATCTGAGAGTGGAAGGAGATTAGGTGGTGGACTAACTGTAAAAAGGGAAGAAACAGCTGATGTAAAATTCTCAAAGCTGGCACTTTTGAAAGTAAAACCAATTTAACACTTCTTGTACATATGATTAAACACAATGAATAGAAGGATTGGGCAGAGAAATCACTAGAAATTGATCTTGAATCTGTCGACGGGTAGAAAAATATAGAACTTAAAACTTTATGCTCTGTGTACTTGCTTTGACCTTGAAGTAAGTTCCTCTATTTTATGATTTGCATCTGCTTAAAGTTGCTTCATCTACTGCTAGTGTTACTGATAATTGACATAATTCTCTCGGATTTCTGCAGTGGAGGATTGCGTTTGAAGCGTGATATAACAGAATATGGGGAGTTTGTTCGTAGCTTCAATGCTCCACAGATTGATGAGAAGTTTGAACAGCTTGGAATGTAAGTTGCAACTGTTCTTAAAATGGTAATCCCTATATTAAATATATTCTCTGCTAACCGTTCCTGTTTTAACTTTTGCTTCAGCATTGCAAATGTGTTTATTGTTGCTCCTGAAAGTCTTGGCCCGCTGTTTGATGGAACTCCAAGCATTAAGAAAGATGCACAGAGGTAACTAAGATGTTTGACACATTCTTTTCCATTCTGTTGCTAGCCTGGTTCTCAGTCTAGAACCTCTTTTGATTGAACATTTCATTTTCTCCGCAAACACAGGTTTATTCAACTTCGTGATGATTACAAGAGTGCAAAGCTTGCGTCGAGGCTTAGCTCCTTGTGGAATTAGCTTAGATGAATCAGAACTTACATTCTGGTTATAAGATCCTCTATTGCTGGTGGCCTAGATAGAGCGGACGGTTATATATCAAGGCTCTTTCATCTCATCCTGGTTTTTTAATTCATGAGTTGGAAAACATGAGGAATTTTGCTAATTTGGAGGTAGCTCATCCTAGGTTTAAGGTATATGAACCCTCTCTTGCAACAAATTTATTGTTGCGGTATTGTTAATAATAGAAGAGAATGATTTATCAGTCTTGTTGGTATAGACTTAGATTGCCTCAAGTAGGGTAGTGTAGTATTTCCTCCATTCGAGAACATTAGCATATTCGTACATAGGCCAAATCGGATATGTAATACTCGAATAATTGTTGGAAGATTCAGATGATGGATATGAAAGCATGGTTACATACATACTGTTCTGTATCTTTTATGTTATCAGGACTACATCTGACAAGCCAAACTAATACTACATCTGGATTGGATGTATTTATTCAAATACAAGGGACTAGAATTCTTTCTTTATTTCTATGATTTTATGTATTGACTGGTATATTTAGACAATCATGTTATTGTAAGGTAAACACAAATAAATCTTTATGTTAAGTATTGATCGATAACCTGATAAAACTGTTCCGTTCTTAATGTCTATCTTTTCTATTACAAAATCGTGTTTTGTATCAGAAGGTGGAACTCCTTTCTTCTCCTTTGATTTCGCTACTCAAATATAGTGGATGCAATATAAAAAAGTTCAAATACTGGGGATAATCTTTTTTCCAGCTACACACTGTTTTTCTCTATTAATATGTTATTTGATAATCTTGTTTATTTTCTTAAACCACAATAGTAAACATAGACAAATACCTCCTAGCCAACATAGACAAATACCTCCTCTTTTTCGAGAAATAAAGATGTTTTTAAATTTTGCAAAAAGATACCGAGTTAAAAGGAACTAAAACATAAATGGTATATCAAATAACGAATACAAAATAAAGTGTACAAATTGTACCACGTAAGGAGTACAAAATAGAGTGATTGAAGTGTGCAATAAGTAATAGATCTCTCATGGAAATCTCATTGTAAAAAAGATGCCGATATGCTAACTTACATTATTGTTGTAGCTTTTGTTCTTTTGATGCAACTCTAAAATTTGCTATCACTTGGATTGTAAGTAATTTGTACCTTGACAACATTCACCTTGTTAAGTCAAAGCATGTCAGTTTACAGACTAAGCTAGCATTTGGACATAAATTTTCAAATATTTTTTGAAAAATACTTTTTGGGTGAAGTTTAATGTGAAAATGAAAAAATGTTTGAATATACTTTTTAAAAATAAATTTTACTTTTGGTTTGAAATTGATATAAAGTGCAATAGTCACTTTTTGGCCCAAATTGAGCCTTAAAGCTCTTTTTGGGTTTTTGAATCTCAAATTTGATTAAGTGGTATAAACAAACATTTTTTCCCCAAAAAGTATAAACAAATGGTAACTTAAATCTCTTACCTAACCTTCACATTTATTGGTACCAGTGCAATAAAAACAAGAAAAACGTCTCCACTATTATTTTCCAATAGCTTTAAATTGGAGAAAGTATACGTAAAACTGAATTTTAGTCGATTCCTGCCAAAGTCCAAATTCCAGTAAAGAACATTATGGCTCGTGCAATTCTGGAATTAAATAATCCTTGTTAACATAATCAATAGATAGTTTGACAGCCTAAATAAGTTAAAAGAAGTTAAACATTAACAAAGTATCATGTTACAATGTCGGATACAATCTCTTTGTTCCATAATATTTCAAGAAGTCCAGATTTTCAACCTGAAATAGACCCCATCCCATCCCCTTGCGAGATTAACCTCAACTTTCAACCCAAATGACGAATGACATCTATAATTCTCGGGCATTCTGGTGAAGAAAAATAGCTACTGGAGAATATGTCATATAGCTGTAGGAAGGGTGTGAGGGCGGGGAGGGGGGTGGAACAGGGGAACCATAGGAACCTTGTTCCTGGAATCAAAGATTCAGAACACAGGAAATGTCAGAAGTAACATCTTAAACATTCCAAACCAAACATTTCTCCAGTTGCAAGAACTGAGACGAGCAAATTGTCCAAATAAAGCTTAACTACCAATTGTGGATTTGCATAGCCAATAGAACACATAAATCTATTGCCTCGGAGAGGAAGTCTGGCAGGTCATGAAACGAGAAAATGGTCATTGTGGTCCAATCAAACCAATTTTATACCTGCTTCTCTCACTGAATCAATAACTGCCTTGACCTTTCCATGGTATCTTTGCTCTCTCTTAAAGAGAATAGAGATGGCAGGAATACCTTTAGCCTGCAACCGCTCTCCCAACAACTTTCCTATCTTTGCAGCAGCAGCAACATCTCTAGTATTTTCTTTTGCTTCTACCATGGCAATCCTTAAGCCTTTCTCTTGCGTGCTTGCAGAAGCAGCCACTGTCGCCGTTGGTGTGTGAACTACTTGAGCATTTACATACTTGTTTGTGAAGTGCATTCTCAGCAAATAAGGCTTGAGATACTTTGTCAGTTTGTCTGGTCTAACTGGCGGAGGAATCACCATTTCTGCTCGACAAAACAAAGATATCAGATGAAATATCCTCAAGGAGGTCAATTGAAATTTGAAAATTCTCAAATGAGATGAGCTCAACATTTAGGGAGTCCTTCTCATCTTCAAGAAATGCAATTTTGTATCTTACCCTAGAGATAATTATTACTAATCCTAAGAAATAGCTAAGGGAATACAAACCCATCATTTATGAAATGGCTTCATAGACCCACCGTGCCAAAACCAGCAAGAAGAACTATTCGGAAGATATACAACTTGACAGATCATTTAAAGCTGCTAGTAAGAAGGATTCAAAGTCACTCTTAATGTAGTCGGTAAATTTGTGAATCAACTCCTAGAAAGTGTAATGTCCTCCAAAATTCAGTGCTCCTCTTAATTTCTCTGAAAACAAATTACTGACTTCCAATTAGAACGAGGTAATCTTCCGTTTAATACCTTTTACACCGGCAGGGAAAGCAAAAGGAAAGGTGAAGATGGACTGGAGAATATAACAAGTATGGCTTGAAAGGGCCATAGACAATTAAGCTTGAAGTTGGGCCAGGGTACAGCCTGCTGTTAGTTAACAGAAAGGAATAGGTTACTATGTATTGGTTGATAGCTGAGGTGCAACACTATTTGAGGCAAAAGTTGGAATAGGATAAACAATCGGGCAGGAAAACATGGCAATTATCACCACTTCCAGATAGATGGAATGGCTTCATTATGAGTCTGCAATGATATAACCACTAAATAGCCTCGGCCCCCATGTGCCGGAGGGAGAATTCTCACCAAGGGGTTCAACTTATACAATATATGCATTAAAAAAAAAATACGCAACCTTATATTTGTAGTAGGTTAAAAATTCAACCTTCTACTATATATGCATAAAAACAAAAATTCAACCCAAGTAGAAGAGCATGGAATTGAGGATCAGGGTGGAGGTTAGTATGTATTCAATTTTTCCCTTTATTGTGGGAGATCAAGGTTCTAGGAATATAATCTCGGTCCTTCGGATTATAGTCTACTAGTGTTAGGGGCTACTAGAGTATCATATTTGCTTCCTCTGCTAGTTATCAGTACTATTATTTTTCTATTGTTATCTTAGTCGTATTACTACTGTTGGTTCTTCTCCTTTTGTTATCTTTACTCACTGTTGTCAATATTTTCTTAGCTTCAGTATTTTCATTTTAGTTTTTGAAAAGAATACGACTATCTCGAGCCCAGTGTCTATCGAAAATCTCTACCTTGCACGAGGTAGGAGTAACGTCTGTGTACACCTCACCCTCCCCAAACCCCACTTGTGGGATCAAACTGCGTTTTTCATTATAAATATAATAGTGTAATTTTTCGGCGAAAGGGATTAAGATGAACTCCCATCTACCCCTAGCTCTGAGTGAGTCCCCCCCTCACCAAGTATCGCTTAATGTGGCCAAATTTGTCTTCAAAGGTCTGTAGAAAGGACTAATTTTTACTCAACGAAGTTGGTTTTAAGCCATTAAAAACCCATTCTTCTTTTAAATTTTATACACACTCTCTTTCTCTTTTAAACTTTTCTTAATAGGTTCCTCCGTGATTTCAGCTTATCCCAAATGGTAAAATAGACTCAAGAACATTGACTCTTACAAATCAGGCAAGTTCCTTTCGATTTCCAAACTGATTCTGATAATTCATTAGAAATGAATCAATTACTAAGTACTTAACAGAATAAAAGTAAATCAGAACATATGATAATAATCCAAATTAAACGGGCCTTTGACAGCTCCAAATATCATCTTAATGCTTCACTTATTTCAGTCATATTATCGGTTCAGTAGAAGCCAGTAACTTTGGCGCAAACTTTATATTTGTATATAAATAATCTATTCAGAAGTTAGTACGCAAGAAGGATAATAATTCAGAACCCATAAACTTAAAATACTGAATCCGCCTCATCGCATCGACCAGGTGGCAAGCATTGGTCATTCCTAAACGAAATTTCCAAGATTTGAGAAATTTTTCTAGAGTTTGTATACTTAGTACAGTAATATTAAAAAGCAAACCTGAGAGTCCAGTGAATGCTCGGACGACTCCTGAAGGTTTCTTCACTGAAATTCACCAAACCAAATGTCGACTCGGAAGAACTATTTTAAGGCTCTTCTTGGGCCGCCTAAATTAACTTTTTAGCTCCACTTACCAAAAGTTTTTACAAAATGACCCAAGTCGGAAAAATTTTGCTCTGCCAAATTTCTGTTATCCACCGAGCACCAGTTGTAATGTCCGTATAAGTTAGTTTTTCCTATGATGCAAGAGCTCAGGATATTGTGATGTTTCAATAAGTTACTGACAATGAATTTTGTGTAATTTTTTGCATCCTTGTGGGAGTTTCTCTCGCTTAGTTTTTTAATATAGGTAGAATGAATGGTGACAAGTCTTGCCCGTAAGTCATATCTTTGAAAAGTTGAGCAATATAAAGGGATTTTTACACTCTATACCCATAAAATTTAAAGTATTTACAAGTCATACCCATTAAAAATTATACTACCCATAAAACTAGAAGTATTTACCAACCTACCCATTTATTATTGTATACCTTTGTTATGCCTTATAGGTGTATACCTTTAAGGTATACTGCATAAATTATGGTATACAAGTCTGGAGGGTCATTTATTACTGTATATCTTTGTTATGTCTTATAGGTGTATACCTTTATGGTATGCTGCATAAACTATGGTATACAAGTCTGGATGGGTAGAGTGGGTAAATAATTTAGTCGGTAGATCGGGTAATATTTAAAAGTAGTAGATAGTGGCTGTAATTATTTTAGGTTTTATGGGTATTTTTGTAAGTGTCCGTGTTAATAACTTTTTGGCTATGACACATAACCTGTGATCAATTGGGTATGTTCGTTGCGTCTGACTTACTGAAACATCCCAAACTAGCTTACATGAAAAACTAATTTATACTCGCAATTTATGCCTAATGGTCACAAAAGTTTTGCCAGAGGATTTATTTAAGTGAAGATCATATTTTAAAGAGTTTTTAAGCGGAGTTAAAGTTCAAAACCACGGCCTATGGGGACCATTTTGGTAAGTAATCAATTTTTTGTGCGAATTGAACACAAAAGCCCATGGTATTAAGGGGCATGTTCGTTTTCATAAAACTTCACTGGGTGTAACAGCCTATCACTAGTTATGATTTTTTATTCTCACTTAAGAACGGTTTAGCAAAATGGTCTCAGAGGCAACACTTCAAGTTATAAATCAACAAGTGTTGTCTCTTCCGCAACACTTCAACTTATTTAGAAGAATGTGACAAGAAATAATAGGACAAGTGTTGCCTAAATAAGAGAGGGTCAAAGTCAAGTGTTGTCTAACACTTACGAGAAAGGGAGCAGCATTTACGAGAAAGGGGTGGCGAGACAACACTTCAAGTTATATGGGAGACTGTGTGAAAAGATTAAAGGGGCAAGTGTTGCCAACAAGAAAGGGAGGACAGGATGCATACGTCATTATAAAATTTCATAGGGGCATTTTTATTCGAAATTTATTCATTAAAATAAACGGAGGTCAATTTTACAAACCAACTTTACTCGAGGTCAATAAGGCAAACGGCTGTATATGGTGTCATAGTTTTATAAATTACCCGTTTGTTTTTATCCGGAGGACATTTTTGTTTCTACCTCTGAATATAATAGAATTTGAGTCTTCTCCCTCGCACTCTCTTCTTCTTCTCTCAAATGTCTACTTTCTCTAGTTTTTAATTGAAGACTCTATGTTATCTTCTTAGTTTCTGTTTCGCAATAGTTTATTTTTGTAATAGCTAGTCATTATTTTTGTAATAGCTAGTCTTTTTTTTTTTTTTTTTTTTTTTCTTTTTGTAGTTTTGCTGTCATTTTTGTGCATCTTATTGATATTTATTAGACTTAAGACGGTGATTTATTTTTGGAAAAATTACACAGAGTATAACTTTATGTACTTTTATTACAAAATATATAAATATTTTCAAAACTTACAAAAAATAGCAACATTCTTGTTTTTTGCTACAAAAAATAGCAGAATGTATTTAAAAAGAAAAGAAAATATAATTATAAAAAAAAGATAAATCTAATCCTATATTTATGCACCCAACATTTTTTCTCTCACATCAAAAACATCTATTAAAAATTGACAATAGGCATACGTAAGAAACAATAGCCATACAACAGCCATACAATACATATATATTAGCCTTATAATACACATACAATAGCTATACAATAGCCATACAATACACATAAAATAGTCATACAATATACATGCTATACACATACATCATACAATAGACATACAAAAGACATACAATAAAATTAGTAATTGGGTAGTTGTAATCCCAAAAAAGTAGGAACAGATGAAAAGACATGCCTATAAATATGGGCGATTTTGGTGCATGGTGTATTTTCAATTTTATTGAGTAAATCTTTTTTTTTAATAACTTGTATATATAATGTTAAGAAAGCATTGCTATTCTTGAAAAGTGATATAATTTTGCTATTTTATTGTAAACCTGCTACTATGTTTGTATATTTGTATAATTTAGCCTTTATTTTTTGTGATTTATTTTGTTCCGTCTGCAGTTACTAATAAAAACTTCCTTATATTACTTAAAATTTCTTAAAGTGTTGCCAGATTTTCGAGATTACTAACTATTTTAATATGTGAATTTATGATTTCTTGTGGATGTGCAAAGTGGGGACTATGTGGCAGAAGTTATTTGCAAAAGAATATTTCATTTATTTTTCTAATATTTATAATGTATTTATTTATTCAAATATTAAGTAGAAAATAAGTTTTCTGCTGCCACTGAAAATCACTTATGTTTCTCTTAGTAACTTGACCAAACACCTCAATTTTAAATAAAATTAAAAAAATTTGGCTTTCCTAAAGCTTGGCAAAACAGGCGAAAGGTCCAAACCGTAGACGGGGAGCGAGACGGATTTTTAATGAAAGTAAAAGAATAAGCATAAAAATATTTTATTGAAAACCAACGCGCACTATTAGCAAGTTTGACCAAACTTCTCAGAAGCCAAAAGTACTTTTTTTCAAGAAAAATCGCTTTTGAAGAATTTTGAGGTGTTTGGTCAACAGAAAAAAATGTTTTTGAAAAAAAGCAGAAGCAATTTTTCTGATGTTGGGGAGAAGCTACAAATTTCTGCTTCTCCCTAGAAGCAAAAGCAGTGTATTAATTTTTTAAGACAAAAATTCATACCAAAAATATTTATTTACCATACTATATTTAATTATTTTAACCAATATATTTATGAAATATAAATAAAACTTTGTTTCGGCTTCCCTCTTTTGGTTTAACTTTATATCTATTGATTAAAATTATAGTATATTTTTTATTTTATATTTCCGTTTAAACTAAATGAAAATAAAAAATTAAACCAACTCTTTTATTAAAAAAAATATTAGTCGCATAATGAATCTTTTATACGTTTAAATAATATTAATCACATAATGAATCTTAGTACTGCACTTTTTTGTAATGTGACACTCAAAAGTACTTTTTTGTAAAGATTATCCAAATATAAATTGTTTAGAAAAGTACTTCTCAAATGAATTGGCCAAACACAAATGGTTTATTCTTCAAAAGTACTTATTTAAAAAGTATTTTTCAAAATAAACAGATTTTGATAGTCTGGCCAAATAAGTTCCATATCTAAAAGTTTCTTATAAGTAGTCTAATTTCAATTGTAGTTCGCATAGAGGAAAATTGTTGAGGCTTGCCAATTTGAAAGAATGTAAGATACGAAGTGGTAAATTAGCATTTTGAGCTACATTATTCTAGGAGTTCACACGAATAATGGATAGAAAAAGAAATAAACTAATTAAGTTAATTCTTATGGAGTAAGAATGCCAATATATATATGCACAAAAGAATGTGACAAAGACGAATAAGTTCTTATCACCCTTAATTGAAGGTTACGGTCGAATTTTGAGAATGAAAAATTTATGTTATGGCACGCTTTTTCTTAAATGTACTTTGGAGTGAATCTGAAGTAGTTGACCTAGTGGCCATCAAATAAAGAGAGATAGTATTTTTTTTTTTAATTTTTTATATAGTATTCGGTACTTATATTGGAGCCACGAATAATCTAGATCTGCACCGCATAAAACTCAATGCTCAGGTAACCGCTCTTGACCAGGATTTTCATTCTAATTCGAGCTGGAACTTGGAAACATTAATTAAGAATAGCAAAGATTTTATCTATCACACTACAATACTTGATAGTGTGTGAAATCTGAGAGAGAATTTTAAATAAATAAGAAGAATATATAATAGAAAAACAAAAATATATAATCTCATCAAATGGAATTTATTAGCATGCAACAATTCTTCAAACAATTACAATGTTCTATTTCTCAGCTCTCAAGGGTGAAGGTCTGAAATTTAAAGACATCTTATAACCTTGCTAATATAAGCATGTTGCCTATCAAATGCCACCAATAAACCACCAAAAGTTGTAGTAAAACGATAAGTACTATACTTCTTCATCAAAAGTTTGAAGTTCGATCCCTGAAAATAAAATCATCTTTGATAAGAAGCATTTTACTCTATGATAGAACTTTCCGATGCCAAATCAGATTATTCAAGCTTCAAAATGGGTGCCAAATACTGGGTGGAAAACCAAACAAGAATGCCACCAATAAACTATGCAAAAAAAAAAAAAAAAAAAAAAAAAAAAAAAAACATATCCAATGCTATCTTACAAGTAAGGTAATAAACTTTTTTTTTTAAAAAAAAAAAAGTAAGGTAATAAACTATGTGGAAAGATCAAATAATGACTTTAAGTTGTAAGGCTCAACGACATCCGTAGTTCCATTCCAAAGTAATTCAGCATGTTGTTTGTATGCCGCTTCTGTGAGATGTGCAAAGTCAAAAAACATATGATCCTTCACATTTTTGCACAGCGTATACTCTTTCACTGGTCCCTTGCCTCCACAACTAGGAATTCCTCTAAATGGACCCGTTCCACAACAAGCTATTTTAGATGTTTTAAAACCTATGCAAACGCAAACATTACGTACGTGTTAGAAATTCTTAGAACCTACGTACAGAAATTCAATTGTCTAATTATTATCGGTTGTTAATTAAAAAACATGTGTAGTTTGTATTAGGTGTCTCCATTATCAAGTGGAAATTCTATTTATATATATGCATGTACATACAATATGACATATTCATATTGAATAGTGTGAACCATTTTATTTAAAAATTAATTTATTAAAGAGTAAAAAGTTTTAATTATTATTTTACTAATTTACAACGCCTTAGTGCAAGTGTGATTCTTTTTAAACATACATATGAAAAATACTTCTTTACTGATGGTTGATATTCTTGAACCTTGGGGCTACTTGAACACCATGTTAGATTGGCAACATCATTAAAATAAGAACGTATTTTGCATAAAATTATAGATACTTCATGAATCATTTAAATCAAAAGAGAGGTGAGATAACAAAAAAAATACCAACAAGTAAGAATATTGTTAAATCTAACAATTCAATGTTATATCCACCGGTTTCTTAGTTTTGAGGGTCATCAGATATGATGCAATAATGATGGTTCTTATATACAATAGAAGTTTTTATAATTTTTTTTTTGTTTGTAATAAATGTGAATGATTATCATTAACTCTCAAAAAAACATTACATTTAAAGAGCACTGAAGAATTCTGGGTTTTTGACCATGAACTCTCAGCCTCAAACAAAAACAAACTAGTTATAAAGTTTCTGTATCAACTCTCTACTCCTATTTGTCCTCTTTGAATGTTTTGGTATCTCTATTCGTTCTATGATATCCTCCTTTAACTGTTTAACTACTACAGTAGTCTATACACTAATTCCTCTATATAATTTCCAATTTCTTGCTCTCCATGTATGGTATATAACAGCACTCCAGATAGCAGCAACAATCTCCTTTTTGAATTGTGTCCAGTGCTTTCTCTTTATCCATTGTAGTGTCTGCATCACCTCCATCTGCTGAATTTGAATGCCCGTCCATTGGCTGATCTCTCTCCTAACTTCTGTGATCCAGCTGCATGCTTTGAACAAGTGTTGGTGAGTTTCATCTTCTACAGTATCACATAGACAACACCTCTTATCCTCAATGTTTATATGCATTTTCTCTAGCCTATCCCTGGTTAGAAGTTTCTGTTGTGCAGCTAGCCAGATGATGAATCTGTGCTTTGGCTGTGCTAGTGAACTCCATACCAGTTGGGCGACCTCTATCTTGCTTTGAGGTCCTATCATGGCCAGGTAACTTTGGGAAACTGAATAATTGCCTAAAGCTGTAAGGTTGTATTTCCCATTCGTGTACCAGTGCTTCATTCCACTCTTTAGCTTGTTGAGTTTCTTCCAATACCAACTGCAGTTTGCAGGTGGTCTATGATCCCATATCTCATTCATGCCTTTCATATAGTTTTCATGGACCCATTTTACCCAAAGCATCTCCTTTTGATTTATTAATTGCCACAACAGTTTACCAACTAAAGCTATGTTCCAGTTCCTACTCCCTTTGATGTTCAACCCCCCATACTTCTTAGGCATACAGACTTTATCCCATGCCACTAGTGCAATCTTCTTTTTTCCTTCCTCCCCCCCCCCCCCCCCCCCCACTAAGAAATTCTCTGCATTTCCTGTCAACCTCCTTAAGAACACTCTGCGGTAGGATGAAGACTACTCCCCAAAAATTCTGAATGGAAAATAGTATAGCAATAATTACCTGCAGTCGACCGGCATAAGATAGATGTCTTGTGTGTGCAGCTGTAATCCTCCTTGTAATCTTGTCAATGAGTTGCTTACACTCTATTTTATTCCACTTCTTCGATGTTAGGGGAAGTCCAAGATATCTTATAGGGAAAGTGCCTTCTGAAAAACCAGTTAGCGCTAACAGTTTCTTTTTCCTTTCATTGGTAATTCCTGCCATGAACATGCTTGACTTGTCAAGATTTGCAACTAACCCTGTGGCTGCTGAAAAGTGCGCTAGAGCTTCCATGACCCTAGTGACTGACCTTACAGTTCCTTTACAGAAGATCATCAGATCATCGGCAAAGGTTAAATGTGTAAGCCTCATTTTCTTGCACATAGGGTGAAATTTGAAATCAGGGAGGTCACTCATTTTCTGTAGGACTCTAGACAGATACTCCAGTACGAGAACAAATAGAAGTGGGGAAATTGGATCCCCTTGTCTGAGCCCCCTTCTCCTTTCAAAGTATCCATGTCCTTGGCTATTTACTTTAATTGAAAATTTTGTTGAAGTGACACAAACCATTACCAGCTGGACAAATTTTTCAGGAAACCCAAATCCCTTTAGAGCTTCTTCTACAAATTCTCATCTCACCATATCATAGGCTTTCCGTAAATCAATCTTCATAAGGCACCTAGGTGTGGTCTTCCTGTTATAGTGCCTCAGAATATCATGACAAATAAGCACATTATGTATCAAGGACCTCCCCTGAACAAACGTAGCTTGGTTACCTGCTACAAGATGGGGAAGTACCTTCTTTAGTCTTGTACATAGCACTTTAGAGATGCATTTGTAAAGCACATTGCAACATGATATAGGTCTATACTGGCTAGCTAACTCTGGGGCCTGAACTTTTGGAATCAAGGCTATCATTGTGGCATTGATTTGTTTCAACAATTTACAATTTGACAAGAACTCCTGAATTGCTTCTATTATATCTTCACCTACTATAGCCCATGCAGCTTTAAAAAATCCACTGCCATACCCATCCGGTCCTGGACTTTTATTTGGGTCAATGCTAAACATTCCTTTCTTTATCTCCTCCTGAGTATATGGTTGTAGCAGTGCTAGTTGTTGCTCCACACTAAGCATATGACCATTCTTCATAAAACCCGGGAGAGCCTTCATCCTTCGCCTCCTTTTGTCCCCAGAAGATCTGCATAATATTCAATAAATATTCTTGCTATCTGATCAGGATCGGTATGCTGGGTTATTACCTGCTGCAGCTTTCTCTGCTTGATTAAAGAGAAAAAGTATCTTGTATTGTCATCTCCTAATCTAATCCATGTAGCTTTACTCCTTTGCTGTAGAAACAATTCAGCCAGATAGGAAGACTCTTTGAATTTCATTACCTGTTTCTTTTCCTCCTCTTGTAAGCCAGCATTCAAAGGGTCTTGTTGTAGCAATTCCTGCAATTTATATAACTTTTTCCTGTCCTTATTTGCTTCTGTAACCACATTTCTAAAGTGCTTAGCATTTAGCTCCTTCAATTCCTATTTTAGCAACTTCAACTTCTTCACAATTTGCATCATTGTGCATCCTTCTATGTACCTCTCCCAGACTCCCTTCACTTTCTTTAAGAACTCAGGGTGTTGTGCCCATGTGTTGCAGTATTGGAATGGCAGTATTGGAATGGTTTACTTTTACTCTTAGGCTCATTCAGTGGAGTGATTCTTATTGGACTATGATCACTCACCCCTTCAGGTAGTACTTTTGCTATACAGTCTGGCATTGTATCTATCCATTCAGTATTCATAAATACCCAATCAATTTTTGTATATACTCTAGTCCCTCCTTGTTTGTCATTCCATGTATACCTGCTCCCTTGTTGTGGAAGTTCAATGAGTCTACATCCTTCCACACACTCCTGGAAATCTTTAATTTCAGCAACAGACACAGGGTTGCCCCCCAGCCTGTCTTCTTCGTTCAATACAGCATTAAAATCCCCTATTAGTAACCATGGCATCACAGTTCTACTACTTGTTCTTCTTATTTCCTCCCATAGGCTCTTCCTTTCCTCCCTGGTGTTAAAAGCATACACAAAGGTAAGAATGAAGTCCTTCTGCAGACTAACAGATTTCACCCTACATGTTATTAACTGACTGGTTTTGGTGATTGGTTCCATCTGGTATAATTCTGGCCTCCATATAATCCAAATCCTTCCATTGTAATGCTCAGAAAGATTTGTTTCATATTGCCATCCTTCAAACATACTTCTAGCTACCCTTTTTATATTATTTTCTTTTATTTTGTTTCTAACAGACCTATCAACTTGACATCTTCATTATTGCAAAGGAGTTTCACCTCCTTTTGCTTATTGGGGCCATTTAGGCCCCTTGTATTCCAGCTTAGGAGACTAACAATGCCCTGAGGGGGGGTATTAGTCTGCCTCCCCCATTTTTCACTGGGGCTTATTTGCTTCTGAGTTGCCTCATCTCCTCCTTCAGTGTTCAAAGCCAGAAAAGGATTGGTTGTATTGACTGCATCTTGGCTTGGCAGTATGTTACTTCTGAATTTGCTTGGATTTGTTGGAGTCCTCCGGGCATTATTAGTTTGTCCTACAGACTGCTGTTGTGTTGTTTGCTGTACCACTGCATCTACACCCTGGTTCTGCTGAGTACCACTGGTTACTTTTTGGTAACGTTGTTGCACAGTCCCTTCTTCCTTGCTACCTCTCTGCATATTGGTCACTGATGTTGTGTGTGTCGCAGCCTCACCTTGCTGCTCCTTCCTGTTAGCACCATCATTACTTGTTCCTTCTACCAGCTCTTCTTTCTTAGGATTCTTCTTCTTCCTGCACTCCCCTTCTTAATGCCCAAATTTCTGGCAGAACTTGCATTGTACTGGCTTCCAATCATATGTGACTTTCTGCTCTAGCACAACACTCTTTTCATTCCTAAACAATATAACTTCATGTAATGGAGCTCCTAATTTTACTTCAATCAACAACCTAGCAAAATTTAGCCCTCTCTTCTTCTCCGTATTCTGATCCACCATTAGCGGCTTACCTATTAGACTCCCTATCTTGCTTAACCCCTTAGCACTCCAGTATTTGAAGTCCAGACCAGGTAATTTGATCCAGATCGGCACTGTGTATAGCTCCTCCCTTGTGAACTCCATATCAGGGTTCCATTCTTTGACAATAAAAGGCTTATTATCGAAGTGGTAAATTCCCCCTTGTAGTACCTCCCTTTTCCCCTCTTCTGAATCAAATCGCACTAAGATAATTCCGACTTTATTAATTCCATATTTATTCCACATCCTTTGGATAAACCCATTAAGTACAGTAAAAGGGGGATGGGCCCCAAGCACATAGCAGACTACCGCAGACTTCCAATACTCTATTTCAGTACTAATGTCATCTAATTCAATGTTAATTATAGATCGCTCACCTAGAATTACAGGTTGAACATAGTCCAGTTTAAACCCGGCATTTGAAATCTTCGAGATATCAAAGTTATCCCAAACTGAGCTCCTTGGTTTTACCTCAGCTTCTATGTGCTCTGGAATCTCCACTTGATCTGCCCACGATAGCTTGCTTGCACTGGGTTCTGTTTGAATTAGTTCTTCCCATTTCTTGATCTTCTGATTTGCTTGCTTTGCCGAGATTTGTTTTCCTTTGTCTAGGGTGTTCTTAGCTGGTGATTTGTCTAGGATGTTCTTAGCTGGTGATTTGATTTCAAATTCGTCTTCTCTGATATGTTGAATTTCTTCTTCTATACTTGTGGATTGATTCTTCTTACGACCTTTGCCAACTATATTCGCTGTTTGTGCCATTATTGCTCGCTGAGAGGGTATTCTCACTCTCTTTCCCATGGGTGGTGCACGTTAGCATAACGTGCGCCGAGAGAGAAAAGAAGACCTCATCTCTGTTTGAAGTTTTTATTTATATAACAAGGTATTAAAAATGAAACGAAACATTAATTAATTTAAATACCAAAAGGGATAAACAAACTTACCATATTTTGAAGGATTTTCAAACCTTTCACGGATAACTTTGAATAAATCATAAAACGCATATTTAAATCCAGGTAATTGCTCCTCTAGTTGCTTCAACATTTTTGCCAAAACTGAATTGTGCATTTTTGCAAGGGTTGACGTCGTTTCTTCAAAGCAGTTGCTACTTTTATTTCCTTGTAGGAAATTAAGAGCCCTAGAACCTGGTGTACAATCCAAAGCACCCAAATTAAGGATACCAAATTTTCTACCTCCTTCCTGGTAGATTCCCTGTTGCATTAAATGCCAATTATGAAATGTTTACTAATTTTTTAATACAGCAAATCATTCATTAACCAAGATATAATAGCTGCATAACAATTAACTAATACCTGCATAACTTGTCTTCGAACCAGACAAGCACTGAAGGTTATAAATACTAATCAAGACATAACTATTGTGTGATTTATTAAAAAATCGTTTAACTAATTGCTACAAAAAGGGACAAAATATTAACTAATGTATAATTTATAAAAAAATAAATAAATTGTTAGCTAATGAACATCTATAGTACACTGAAAATTGGAAACGACAAAATCAAACCTTTGAATCTCGTAGTTGCTTGATGTTGGCCAACGTGAGGTTCGTTTTTTAGAGAAAAATGTGAAAAGGTTGAGGGGTGAGTGATGGAAAGGGTTTAAAGTCATTTTAATCAGGGTAGTTTAGCGATAGAAAATAATATTAGAGATATAGTAAAAGTTTTGGTCAAACCAAAAATGCTTGAGGGTGACCAAACACTTTTAGTTTAACCAAACATGGAAATAAACCGAAAAGTACTTATAAACTGGTTAAGCTAAGCCAAACACCCTCCATATAAGAACATTTCCCCCTCATTAGTATCCATATGATTTCCTACAAATGAATCTTACTATTAAAACTAATAACAAATTCAATTAGTTAATCTATTCATCCAATTTTTAGGTTAAACAAAGAGTTGAATTGTTTAGAAGCTTTTTTATAATTAAAAAAAAAAAAAAAGATGAGTCTTTTCATAATCCAACGTCAAAAGTATAATTATTACTCCATTTTTTCCTGTGGCATCAACATACAGTAACAATAAAATGCTCTTCAAATGCTATATAGTACATGCCTAGAGAATCAAGTAGCACTAACATATTTCGATTCTCACAGTTATTTTTTTTTAAAAAAACAATGGTATGTACCATCTTGTGTGCGTCATGAGAGGTTTAAATCTCACCGCCACCATTAAAAAAAATTTGAAATTCACATGTAGACTTAAGAAAAAAAAAATTAAATAAACCCACTTGTGAGGGTGCGCATCGATCACACTAAATATATAAAATGTTCTCTATCTAAAAGTTTATCCAAGAATTTGTACATCTACTGTTACTTGAACCCTAGCTTCCCATAATTTTCATTCCACGTCTAGTTGACACAAAGGCAACATTCTCTCTAGATTTTTTATTTCGTCTTTTTTTTTTTTTTTTTTGTATTGGGGAGTATTGGTCGCATTGCATGAACAGAAATGATTATAAAGAAATTCACAAAGTTCAGAAAAAAAAAATTGCTAGCAATGCAAAAACTTCAATAATCTAATTACCTTCAAAACATATGTCAAATTGCCCGTTACCATCTCTACTAATTCTTCCTTAGAATATGCGTGGAGAAGGTTAAAGTAATCATTACTTCCAGTATTAAATATGTAGACAGCACTGGAGAGGAGTCGTTTGGACTTTTTAGCTCCAAATTTCTTCTTCAAATCTTTGGCCACCTTTTGAAAATATCTTAATTGTGTTTTAAGGTCTATAACCTGCAATTTGGACGGAGAATCTTTAGTGATATCTTTCCCTTAATAATAATTAAATTGTCCCTTAACTATTGGGGTTGGTCTATTTTTGTCCTTTATATATAAGCCTAAGCATTTTTATCCTTCAAGTTTACAAAACATTTTTCATCCTTCAAGTTTACAAAACTTGAGCACTTTTAGTCTAACTAACAGATAAGTCTAACAGCTTCTATTATACAAACTAACGGCGCACATCCACTGACTGCACATGACATGGTTAATAAACCTGCTACTCTATTCTTCCTCAACTCACCTTCTTCCCCCCTCTTCCCCCCTGTTCGCTAATTTATCCAGAAGCAACTTTTCTTTTTAAATAACATGATCCTGCACTATTGATAATAAAGAACAAAAAAACTCCCAAAAAAAAAAACTCGCTTCTATCTTTTTCTCTGTGTTTTACATACACAAAAAAAAATATGCAAATTAAAAACGATGGCCAAGAAAAATGTCCACAAGCAAACATGATTGGCGGTTACTGAAGGGTGTGAGTGATAAACTAGTCAAGCGAATTGAGCAGCATGGCTAAGCTCAAAGTGGAGCCCTAAAGGTTTTCTTCTAGCTCTCCACCAAACACCCTAAGGGGTCGTTCGGTTCAATCCCGGGATTAACCCCGGGATTGTTAATCCCACCTCCTATGTGGGATTAATAATACTACAATTTAGGCATAAACTTTGTCCTAGTATTAGCTAATACCTAATACCAAATATGGGATAAAAATAATTCTGAATTCTATCCCGGAATTATAATCCCAATCCCTTATACCGAACGACCCCTAAAGGCTTAAACTAATAATAAGGAAAATGCAATAATTTTGACTTTGAGCAGAACAAAAAGAGGAACTTTCACCAAATATAAAAAAATATATATATAAAAAAAGTGAATCAAAGAAACAGAGGACCCCTCTTCTATATCCAAAATGTCAATTAGCAAATGATATAAGTATATACAACAAATGAGTGTTCTCCTGCAAAGCAAAAAAATGGAGAATTAATCAACGCACTTATTGTGCTCCTAGTTATTGTTCTGCAACTCAAATTCTTGGTACATAGAGCAACTAAATTTGCTTGAGATCAAGAATTTTATTGATGATTGCACGAGTTACAAAGTTGTTAAACTGAGAACGAATTAAAAAATTTGTCTCATTTATTTCATCTATTCACCTTTGGTTTGTTGGAACAATACTGTCAAGAGTTCTTACGGGAGAGAACATGGAGGAAATGGCGTTAAGAAGAAATCAGTGAGTTACTCGATGTGATATACGATCTGTTAGTTTAAACTGACAGTCTTAGAGTTTTTTTCAACGGAGACTAAAAGTGCTCAAGTTTAATAAACTTAAAAGATTAAAAGTGTCATGCTTATATAATGGATAAAAATTGACCTGGCCCAATAATTAAGGGACAATTTATGCCATTTTCATGAATTACAACATCGAAAGATAAAAATATTAGCAACATATTACATCTCATTACATACAGGTTTTTCAGGGACAAAAATTACACTATCTTTAGGGTATAAGACAAAATTTTGGCATGACACCTCATTTTGTTATGCATCACTAAATTACCAAATCTATAGTTTTTTTTTTTTCCAACACTAATTGTGGTTCACCTAGTGAATATATCGTGGCAAGTGGCAACACTTATTTCTTTCTGTGAGATAATTAGGAGTAACGACTATATATGGACATTTGACTCATAGAAAAAATCCTCAGAAGTGATTGGCAATATTATTATGGTTTTGAAATTACAGGTCCCAAGTGATTGAAGAAAATATATAATAGTACTAACAAATACACGCACAAAATCGAAGTTGTTACGTACTACAAATTAAGTAGTAACAAAGGAACTTTTCATCTAATTAACGGCGATTATAGAAATATGACACTTTTGTGTCACTGTCATATTTTTGCTTCCTTTAAAAAGTTATTTAAGTTTTAATCCTATTGCTACAACTTTGAGCCCCATTGGTAGAATAGGGACCAAGGACGTTTCCAGAAATACAATCACAAAGTTTAGCTGAAAAAAATCTGACAAATCGTTAGGATTTTCTCCGTGTTCGGGCAATATTAAACAGTTCAAAATTTCTACCTCGAAAGTTATTAGATTTCCTTAGTCTTCATTGGAAAAAATATACAGTAAAATAGTAGGGATTCTTCTCAAAAAGGATATGTGCAACTTTTCCTTGATATAAATTTCTGGTCCAAAGAACAAAAAATGGGAATAGAAGAAGCACTTACAAAGCCAAGAGAAGTTTCAACTAAGCAGCCTGATCCTCCTGATGCAAAATTCACTCCATCATCAATTCGGCCCTTGCCAATCCCAAGATACGGTCGAATGAGTGGCAACTCCGCATATTCCGCTAAAAAAAAAAGAATATGAATCAACTTATTATTGCAAATTAAAATTCGTATTTATACATTATAAGAATTGAACCTTATGTCTTTAGAATAACAACAGGCAAAAAAATCCTATTCAAAAGAAAAAAAAATCCATGGAAAATTTAGGAAACGCTAAAATCTTATCTAACTCGTCTTATAATTTGTAACTTAACAAGACAATTTTCAAAAACTCGTGACTACCAAGAAATGTGTTATTCTTTAAAAAACTTATTTGATGTCGATGTGTTTTCACACACTTTCTCCAATCAAATCTATTCTAAGATATTCGAAGGGAGAAAGAAAGAAGGAATGATCATTCTCTTCTCAAATGTTACCAATGAAATCAGGAATGACACGGCCATCACAGAATCTGCCAGAAGGAGGGTTGAAGAATGATTCACCATAAGGCGAATAATTAGCTTGGAATTGAGCAGTAGTATTGATATAGTTGTTATTCCCGGTATCAAAGAGGGAATCACCAAATACAAAGAGTGCTCTTTGAACTGATGATCTTTCATAGCTGTTGCTTGCAAGACACCCAAATGGTATGCTAATTAAAAAGGCAAGTGAGAAAAAGAAGCTCCAGCTCAAAGCCATAACTAAAAATATCACTTTTGAATTTTATTTTCTGGTGTTTTGAAATATGAGTGATTACTGATGAATACTCTTTTATAAGTATTTGTCTTGTATAATTAAGTGACTTTGAATTAAAATATGAACTAGCATCTTAGACCTTCACCTTCCGCCCTCCCAATATAGAGAGAGTAATAGACTACTCCAAATAGCATGTTTAGGGGTGTTTATGGTTTGGCCAGAAATCGATCCAAGCTAAAAATCAACCAAATCAATTTAAAAAGTTGACTTTTTTCTTTTATTTTGTTTGATTTGATTGTACATTTAGTGTAGCTTTAATTTAAAAAGCCGTAAAAAAACTCAAACCAAGCTAGATTATACTTTCATCAAGATTAGAGTAAGCTAAGTTATGGACTTTACCTGTAGGCCTAACTCCTAAGCCTATTTTTAAAATTTCAGAAGGAAACCTAACTCAACTAGGTTACAATTCACGGCTGAAGTTATTTATGATTGAAACTTATTATTGAGTGCCAATAGAACAAACTTAATTGGTTTACGACTTCATGTTTTGAGTTCTTATTGGTCATGGAATTTTCGAACTTTTCTGGACACTGAATCATCGATAATGCAACTTTCTTTCCTTTCTTTGCATATGGTGGTTGATTTGTTTATCAATGGAGCTGCTTAGTTCAATGATAGGCATAGAGATCAGAGGAGGCTTAACATTGATAACATGTCCATCTAATTAATATTCTTTATGCTAGCTTGCTTTCGTATCATCACTATTTTTGCTTCTTAGACTTTCTTTGTTCAGTCTTTGTTGAATTTTATACTTTTTTCTTATTCTTCCTCAGTCCATAATTTAGCTTCTTATGATTCTTTGTTGAATTCTTCATATCTTAATTGCTATATTTAGTTATTGGGTTTGTTTTAGTTTTCTGAAATTTGCAGTTGTGTGAAATGAAGTTGGGTTTACTTTCTGTTTTGTTCCGTGCTCTGGCCCTCGGAATGGTTCAAAATCTTGCTAGTGTTTTCAACAAGTCGTCTAAGTTTACACTATTCGAGAACACTTCTTTTTTTTTCTAAAGAAATTATGTATTCCTCATATGCAAACCTAATTCTTTTTTAAAGGGCCAATCATGTGCAAATACTTTTGATGAAAGAAACTCAAACTCAAAACTTCCACAGGCTATAATATCATGTTAAATTGTGTGATCGCTCCATCTAAAGAAAGCACAACAGGGATAGGCCCCCGACAGATTCTTTCATCCTTAACTGGAGATATAATCAGATACTCATTAGGAAAAAAAAAAATCCTTTCATAGATTGACACACATATTCACTTTGCCGATTGTATTTGATGAGAAAAGGGCATATTTTCCTAATGAACCTCCTGATAAAACAATAGACCAACTAAAAATGCAAAGAAATTCTCCCACCAGCATCAGCCGTAAAGTGAAACATTTTAATGTATCAGCGTACTATCAACTTCATTTGATACAATGAACTGCACCTTTCACGATTGGATCCTTCTAACTGCATGCAGGCAATGACTGAAATCCACTAGAGTTAACAGGTTTGAGCTTATCGCAGCAATACAAATACTAGTATAACATAAAAGAAAACATACACAAAAGCAGAGGTAACGGTTTTGAGCTCCCACCCAGCAGTAGAAATAATACAACATGCAAGAAACACATGCCTCTCAGAAGTTTGTGTGCATTGACAAGACAGCTACTTAAAGACTTACTGGTTTCTCTTATCAGAATATCTTTGATAAACTCTAGGAGATAACATGCAACAGTATGTTTCCTGATGATAACGAGAGATCCAGACATCTTCATATAGATTAATAAAAGGACAGCTCAATGACAGAGATGCATGGCTTTGATTATGCACAGAAGGGGCTTTACACAATAATGTATCTCACACTGTCAGGACTTTAGTTCATAGCTTCATATGTTTTTAAAAGGCGCAAATGTATCGATGTACCCCCACAATGAATGAAACCAACCAAATATTAATAACCTCTCCACAGTATTAGATGCATCAAAGTAAACCTATACTAAATAGACTCTTGGTATGCACCTATATTAGTTCTACCAGCCTCAGACTGCTTCAAGTTGAAGGATGCATCACTACGGCAAAAAAGAAAATACCTCAACCTTTAACATAGATATTATGAAGGTTTTAACATAGATATCTTTAAACTAGCACTAAGTTCTCGTGTGACATGATGCAAGTATATACTCCTTACAATAAGGTATGAAAGTTCTACAAATCTCTCTAGTTGATAATTCATAGTAATAAAGTTCTAGAATCTCTCTAGCTGATAATTCATTAATAATTGTTCATCTGAATGAAGATCTTCGGCGCAAACGCTCTGTGTTCTGATCAGAATTTAGGCCCAGTTGGTGGCTGCATGCTTGTAGCTTTGAGAATCACATATTAAGAAATTCTTGTTCCTCGCTTAAAAGGAGCAGGATACTCGAGTAGATTTGAATAATTCCACACATGAGGGAGAATCCAAGATAGGGTTAAGATACTTTAGAGTGCTTAAGTGTAGCTATAGAAGCTCTTCTCAGTGTTACTTCCCTCGCTGGTGAACCTAATTCAATATAGCAGCACATCAGTAATATATAGGAGGTTTACCTTATGGCAAATTGCAATGGACAGATCCTCTCCATGGATATACGATCTGTAGAAAGCGACAACTAAAGAGAAGTGGATGAAAATCAGGGTATAACAAATGTCACATGCAACAAACAACATTTGGCATGCCACAGTTGCAAAAGGGCTTGTGCTCCATTTAATGGTGAGATATCAACTTACACTTGAAATGTTCCATTCCCAAGCTTCTTGCACGATACACTCTACCTTTTTTGAATAGGACAATCCAGATTAATACCAATCAGCAGCCCTTTTCACATGTATGAAGCTTGAATGCTAATGTACACCTATTTTGCACCACAGTGTATTACAGTTCACGAGGTAATAACATTCTTCCCCTGCTGATTAGAGGAAAGTTGCACAGCATAAGAATTCTGATCACCTCAGATGAGTTTCAAACCAGTTAAAGATTTGCTCTGATTGTAAACTGGTCATTTCATGATAAGCAAACGCAAGATTCATTTCCTCTTGAATATGATTAGCAAAGGACTTGTCTGGGAGAATAATCTCTCTCTCCTTAAGAGCAGCTTTCCAATGTATTGCACGCCCATCATTTCTCATGAAACCTTTTGTATTAATGAAACCCTTTTCCTGGAACATATTATACAACTTTACCGAGGTAGCCAGATCAAGACCTGGAATTCTATCAGCTAAGAGATTAGGTGACAGTGCAAACTCCATACATTTGACCTCTGCAACAGATATACCTTTTTCCTTCAAGAGTGCCAAATATCTCTCTATTCTCAGTCTTCTCCTTTTATCTTTGGGCATGTGCACAAAAAGGGTAGGTGGATAACTCTTCGGAATGTCCATTTGATCAAACAATCCCTCGGCAATCATTATTGTGATGCTACTGAATCTTAAATCCGTCGCAAGGACGGAAACAAAATATCCACCAGATGAAGCACCCAATGCTACAAGAGGCAGGCTTTGAAGATTTTGTTTCACAAGCCACCATTCGATAATATCTTTAACGATCAATCTTTCCTCTCCAAACTCCCAGCACCTCCCAGCACTAGATACCGCAAGAACTGCAAATCTCCTTGCTAAGGCATTAAGGACAATAAGCCTTTCTTCAGGTAGACCCACACAATTCGGGCACTTAGGTGATTTGTCCCAAAAGTTAGCTGCTTTACCATTACAACCATGTGCTAAAAAGAGAATTGCCTTGGGTGAGTCCGGGATTTGCCATATTAAATCTGTCCCATTTCTGAACTCCACAGTTGGATCTAACTTAACCGAAGAGCTAAAGCTATTCCAATGTTGTTTCACTAAACCAGGCAATGAATCGGACGATTCAGAGTTTTCTCTAGTTTCCCAATACAAAACCAAAACTAGAACACAAATCAAAATGAGAAACACAGCAATAACATGCATTCGTATATGCTGGGCATTATTTCGTTGTCTCAGCATCCTGTTTCCGCGTTTGAGCATGCCTGGAGAACAATCAATACAATATGATCATTAATATTTAACAGCACATGTCAACACGATATAGGTCAAAATTATATGTTTTGAGTACATAAGAGAACGATAGACCCATCGAAGATCCATAAACAGCCCAAAGGCCAGTGGTGTACGGTCTGAAACTTGGTGGATAATTCCCCTCTACCTTCTCCACTTTTGGGGTTCAAACAAATGATGTGCACCTAACGCACACTTTATAGCGCTCTTACCACTGGACCAATCAAGGTGATATCATTTCTTTAGGGTGATACAAAATAAGCTGGCCAAAATTCAAATTCAATTAAATAGAATCATTTGCTAGGTATATGATTTAATTGGAGTTATGATGCCATTTATTGAAATACATTGAACCAAAAATCACATATACATTAAAATGAAGTAACATGTTAGCTAGGATGAAAACAAGTAATGACATCAATTTGATAAAGCATGTGATCAACTATTTAAACAAAAGCATGTGAATAAAAATACTATGAATGGAAGTAGCTAACAATAATACCTTAAAGAATTTGTCTTTTGATGATGTCTTGAAACACCTTGTCGACCCAAGTAAGTTTTCCTGGGAAGGCTCCGGCCACGCACCACGATGCGAGTACTGAGATTGTCGTCAACTCCTCATCTGGGCTTGGGCTCTCTCTTAAGGGCAAAGTACATAAATAGCCACTTTCGACAGTGATCTTCGGTTTGAGGCCACTTCTTTATAGGGTCTTGTGGGTTGAGTTCATGCCTAAGGGATGAAGTTCAACTTCATGCCGGCTAAACTTTTAGGCATAGAATGCGTAAACTTCAACCCTTGTGGGGTGAAGTTCAGCCATAAGGATTGAAGTTCCAAAAATTGGTATGTCATGCAAAATCAATAAAAACAGTGGCGTCAAACCAAAGACCACTGGCAAAAGTGGCATCTGTGCGACATTTTTACTAAGTTAAGGATCTAACAATTATTTTAGGGAAGTTTTCTAAACTAGTCAACCCACACAAAAATATTACCCGACCATGACCTAAGTTTTACTTAAATATTATGTAGCCACACAACCACAACATTGAACAAATCAAAATTGTATACTATTGAGGTATACTATATACTCTAAAGGTATATAATAGAAGCATGGTTAAATTATGACAAATCAAACTTGTATACCATCGGATATATCGGAGCTATGATGTATACCAGCTTGAGCTATGTAATGAAATAGTTTTAGCCAAATAGTCTGCTCAAGTAAATATTTTTAAATGGAGCTATTTTTAGTTCAAAATAAAACTCAATAGACATACAGGGTAAAAATTCATTTATTTTAACTTAAAGTGAGTTTTAACATGATTTATAAAAGCATTCAAAAATGAAAAAGAATTACCCTCTCAGTTTCACTTTACGTGGAGGTTTTTGACTCGATACAAATTTAGAAAAGACACAGTAATATTTTGAAACTTGTACTCTTAAGTATGTCGCATTTGTGTGACTTTAAAACCATGTCACTGCGGTACAATAAAATTTTTAAACTTAAATTATTTTTAAATATAAAACGTTGTCATTTTTTTTAGGAGATATGGTGTCATATAGCATGAAATAGTGCGGTATAAAATCTTCTACATAACAAAGATACAATGTCAATGGAGATTTATAGAAATAGCACATTTCAGTGCCACTCTCACACTTCTGCATTATATTAAAAATCATTAAAACCTTCAACCTCAATCCCACAGACTTGGCTAATCTCTAGGTCCAAGTGATGCGGGTAAACCTACGGAAGCGATAAACTAAGATGCGGAAGCAATAATCACAAGATAACAAGAAAATAGGGACGGGAAAGAACAGAAATAGAAGAAAAGAATGGATAAACGATTCAAACCATGAATGTATATCTGAGAGAGGAAGGGAAATTTGAACCATACAAGGATTCCGTACTAGTGACGAATCTCCATAGGTTCCAAACAAAGAGATAATCCGAAGCTTCAAGCTTCAGTAAGAAGAAGGCCTTGCCTTTCTTTCTATGTCTATTCTTCAAATCTAAACAGGCTAAATGAAATAAATGACTAAGTGCGGTATTTATAGGTTCATCACACTTCTAAATGAAATGTCTAAATAGCCCTTAAGTCTAGTCAAAACAATACAAGTCACTTAGGCCTATAGTTGGAATTACACTCAAAATAAGTGGGAGTTCCGTCTTGACACCTCAGCAAGTAGGCGTCCCGCCTTAAAAGTAGGCGTCCAGAGTAGGCGCCCAGCCTGGAAAAATGGGTGGTCCGCCCCTATAGTAGGCGGCCAGAGATTCAGAGAGTGTGCAGGCACTAGGCGGTCCTGCTAGTCCAATGGGCGGTCCGCCCCCTTCCTAGGAGGCTTGGAAACGACTCAAAATGGACTCTAAGTGTTTCTCCTTGGTCCGTAGTCGGTCCTCCCTCGATGGCGCTCAAGTCTATGACTTCAAATCACTCTCGAACCCTCCTCCGGAGCCCTTGCCTTGAATCATTTGTGCTCTTTACGCTTGGCTCTTGATGGTTGATGCTTTCGCTCCAATTTGCCCCGTATCACCAGACCAAGAACTTGGTAAAAGAGTTCCTGATGGGTCGTGGCAATTCACTAGAGTGTCTCACCACTTCTGACAATGGGGACTAAAACTTCGACATTTTTTTAGGCGCAACCAGAAGTGTGAGATTGACGTGCCAAAAGCCTAATGAGCGCCCTTTCTGAATGACAATTGGACCATTTTCCAGTCATTCATTTGATATTGGGAGAAGTGCACGAAAGGCCACTTTTGGCACTGGTCTTCGGGCACAGACCACTAATACCAAAATATTTAGTGTATAGCCACTTTTACACCCACCAGAAAAAAAAATGAAAAAAGACTAAACTACCCCCCAAATATATATATCAGTCCATGTGGATAGAATTTCAGTACATAAAGGTAGAGAAGTTCAATCCTTGTGGATGGAACATCAATCCATAAGGGTAGACAAGTTCAATCCCTGTGGATAGAACTTCAATCCACAAGGGTAGACAAGTTCAATCCATGTGGATGGAACTTCATTCCCTAAGGGTAGAGAAGTTCAATCCCTGTGGATGGAACTTCAGTCCAAAAAGGTATATAAGTTCAATCCCTGTGGATGAATCTTCAATCCATAAGAGTAGATAAGTACAATCCCTGTGGATAGAACTTCAATACACAAGGCAGAGAAGTTCAATCCATGGATAGAACTTCAGTCCATAAGGGTAGAGAAGTTCAATCCATGTGGATAGAACTTCAGTCCATTTAATGACCTTATTTTGTAAAGAGTTAAAAGTGGCCTCAAGTGTAAGACCAAAGAAAATAATGGCCGCAAAGCTGATATCAGTGTCAAAACTGGCCACTGGATGAAAATTTTGCCTTGATATTAGATAATTTACAGAAATAAGACACTTTTGGTGTCCCGTTAGATATTTGACGCCCATAAGAAATGTTTTATAAAAACAGCTCCTATAAGAAAGTTTTTGGCGATCGCCAGATCTTTCTACTAGAACAAACCTGGCGATTTCCGGTGACTCCAGTAATTTACGGGAATCATTTTTGTAATATATTTCTTATAGGGTTCAAAACTGTAATAACAACGCCAAAACGGTCTATTTCGCACAAAAACTTCCTTAATATTTGGGATTTTTTACACTATATACCCTTAAAATCCAAAGTATTTGCCATATCTATTAAAAATTATACTACCCATGAAATTAAAAGTATTTATCCGACCTACCCATTTATAACTGTATACTTTTGTTATAACTTATGTATGTATACCTTTATGATATACTGCATAAATTATGGTATACAAGTCTGAATAGATATGATATGTAAATAGTTTATGAGTAGCACACGTAATTATGAAACTTATAGGTAAAAGACATAAATATTTTGATTTTGATGGATATTTTCGTAAACCATCCTTATACTTGAGCTTAAAGGCCCATTATTCATTCCACTGTTATCTCAGCCTAATAAAGTGCAAAAGAAAAACTTGGAAGACTAAAAATTTCCCCTTTCTCTCTATTTTAGCCCGCATTTTACTTGGGTGAAATATCTTAGACTTGAAACCCTATATGAGTAAAATTGTGTTATGTTTAGTGGTGGAGGAAGAGTGTGTAGTTAGTAGTTCAATTGAACTTTCATTTTCGATAAAACATACTAAATATATTGTGAAAAGATTTTAATATTCCAAAAAATATTTTATTGCAATTCCATAAGAAGTCCAAAAGTGCAATAAATTCAGTGGAAAAAGTCTAAAGATTGAGCTCATCAAATTTAATTCTTGAATTCACCTTTGGTTATGCTTTGCAAAACAAAGGGATCCATATTCTTCCATGTATATACCTGGATTATCCTCTTCTTCTCCGTTCCTTTTTTTTTGGGTGATAATCATGGGATAAATGCATGAAATACATGATGAACTGTGAGAAGTAACATACAACATGAAATATTAAAGCTCATTGATTTTGAAAGACACATCAGAGACAGTGGCGGATCCACTTTGGTGGAAGGGTGGTCTGACGACCACCTTTCGCCAATTATACTTTGTAGATAGATTAATTTTAATTATTTGTGTTTAAATATTACGTTCTGAACACCCTTAATTCAACTAATAGTATACATGGTGTATAAAATTAGCTAAACAATCTAGGATTAAATCCTAGCTTATACATTTTTTTTTTTTAAAAAAAATTCTTTGAAACTTGAACATTCTTGAAAAAAATTCCTAGCTATGCCACTAATCAGAGAACCATGTAGATAGACTTACCGTGGGCATAAATGCTAAAAAAAAGTGTGGAATTTTGATGCGAAGCCATTTTTGGACGCACTCAAAGAGTTTTATCCACCGTTTCAAAATTCATTGAGAAATAGCCAAAAATTCGCACGCACATTTACGCTCCATTAGCGTTGGAAAAACACCCTACACTAGTCCCGTAACAAAATACTGGGGCTTTGAACAAAAATTGTTCAAAATCCAAGTATTTTGTTATGGGACTGAAGTTTTATACTAAGTCGCATAACAAAATAATACCATAACAAAATAATGGGACCTTGAACTAACATGTTCAAAGGTCCCATTATTTTGTTATGTGACTTTATCCTATAACAAAATAATGGAATTTATCCCATAAAAAAGGTCTCATCAAAGGGATTAGTTCCATTATTTTGTTATGGGACTTTATATATAAAGCTTCAGTCCCATAACAAAATACTGGGGTTAGTTTAATGAAGCTTTCCAGTATTTATATTGGGACTTGTCCGAAAATAGCTATTTCTCAGTGAATTTGTTTTTGATGGTTACAAATCAATTAGCGCGTGTCAAAAGCCCTACGCGAATTTTTTTTTTTTTTTTTAAAAAAAGTTGCAGGCAAGTAATGCTTAGATGAGCGGAACACAGAAATTGGCTTGTTGGTATTAGTGGGTCAGTTAATTCAATTAGAAGTCGCCCAACATTCTGGTTTTACATCATATATGTTTGATATAACCGAGCTCAACCATGTGACTAAGTGACCTCGATCATCTGTCCGTAACCACATTCCCATTTTGTTCATTAAATTCAATTTGACTTTAAGTAGTTCATGTCTCGTCACTTATCCATGACCTATGTCCATTTGTCTCGCTCTTTGCACACAAATCACAATGATGACCACTACTTCTTGATTGTTCCTTCTTCTACATTATGCATTTACTGTGCCCACAGATTTAGTGAGTTGTTGTCACTAGTACTATCTTTTAAAAGACTAGAATTCCACTAGGAATTCGGGAGCTGTTTAATAAGCTCAATTTCTCCTTTTTCATCTCTCTAATACTTATAATAATGTAGGAAGACCTTGATTTAATGTTTTTATTTTGTATAAAAGTTATTGATGTGTTCTGTATATTACGTATACAATACACGTCATGAGGGGAAGACATAGAAATTGGTTTTGTGGGTATTGGTGGATCAGATATAGGTGATAGGTCACTTAGAACTCTAGAAGTGCTACAACTAAGTGCACATTTTTTGTTGGTTCACATCATTATATATGTTGATAGAGTCTAAATAAAGTACTAATACCAGTATATTTACCCTCTTAGATCACGTTATTTGAAGGTAGCTTTCCTTTTTTTTTTTTTCAGAATTACAAAATATATTTTTAATATGAGATTTATATATAAGTTTTCTTAATTGATAGTAAAAAAAAAAAAAAAACTAACGACCTGTATAACTTTAACTACTGGTGATATACAGCTCCTTACATCGGGCATGAGCCGGACCCCGACCATGTGACTAAAGTCGCCTTGCTGCAGCCGCGTTCCCATTTCGATTTGATTGAGTTGGAGTACCTCAGTCCTCATGTCTCGTCACTTGACGCCATACCCATGTCACCTCATATTTCCGATTTGTCCCCTTTCTACTCTAAGAGGTTGTTTGGTATGATGTATTGGCTAATTTAATTCATGTATTAAGTTTTATCCTTTGTTTGGTAGTCAATATCAATCAAGTACTATTAATCCATGTATTATTTAGTACCTCAATTGTGGTATAACTTAATACCTAGCTCATCATAGTATTAGTAATACCATGTTTACTAATACATGGATAAACAATGAAATGACAAAAATACCCACCCTCAACCCCTTATTTTAATATATGGATAAGAATTCAAGGGCATAATTGGAAATAAAATCTTATACAATGCTTATCCATGTTTTGATACAATCAACCAAACACATGACTAAAAACAATTCTTGCATTATTAATCCCTGCATTATTAATCCATGTATTACTAATTCCTGTATTGTTAATCCATGTATAACTCAATTTTCTACCAAACGACTCCTAACTCACTAAACTATGTTTCATTAAATTGGGTGAACATTTAATTATTGGAGTTCTGCTGATTAAAATATATTTCAGCATTGGAGTTCTGCTGTGAGTAATATTGTCTTTCGAAAAAAAAAAAATTGTTTGGCCATAAAATGTGGAGAATTGTTGCAAAAATCAAAATCAAAATATTTTTTTACATTTTTTAAAATAGAATATTTTTATATACAAAGCTTCTAACTTTCAAATACAACTGTTTTAATTCAACTTCAAGAATTTATTTAAAACAATTATCCAAATTTACGACCATTAATTTTTTCTTTCCTTTCCTTTTTTTTTCCTTTTCATTTTACATAAGTGTAGTTTAAACAATAGCACATACTCGCCCCACTTTATCTTTTTGTTGTTCGTTCTACTTCTCTAGCATTATATTTTTAAATTGTGTGACAATTGATTATCCTATATGTCGTGAGAGCTGAAAAACAAAAGAAGATATAGAGCTTGTTTGGGCGGGCTTTTAAGCAGCTTATTTTAAGTGGTTTATAAGTCAAAAAGTGATTTAAAAGCTATTTTTTAAGAAGTTAGGATTATAAGCAGCTTATTTTAAATAGTTTATAAGTCAAAAAGTGACTTAAAAGCTATTTTTGAGATCTCAAAAAGTAGCCACTTATAGCTTAAAAGTCCAAATTTTTTTTAATTACCAAATATATATTAATGAACTTATAAACTTATAAATCACTTTTAAGCTCACCCAAACATGCTCATAATATGTTGTGAGATAAAACCTATTGAAGTACACATATTAGTTGTGCTGCCTTATATTACTACTATTGTTTTTAGAAATGTAGATTTGTCATGTTAACTAATTAAGAAATTAATGAAATGGATGGGGTAGTTGTATGGCTATTTCTTACACAATCATCGTCCTACGTACTACTATAATTGTCAAGGGTTCTTGTCAAAATGGAGTATGGATCATGGTGCTGATTTTGCTAGACCTTTACTCCTACGGCTAGTTCCTATAGTATGGGTTTACCTAGCTAGGCATTAGTTTATTTGTTTTTGAACATCAATTCTTGTCTATATTATCCTTGTCTTCATTGTTGCTTATCATTATCTTGTAATCCCCATCCATTATTATAGTATTCAATTTCTCTATATATAGTCTAAACTGTCTATGGTAATCCTGATTTAATAACGTAGAAAATCAAATAAATAATCTCCTTTAACCAGTTTTAATTTACCACATGTTACTAAAACCATTTGTGATTGGATAACTGAAATATTTTCTACTTCTGTCCCTCGTCTTTTACTCACATCAACCTCTTCTTTAATTTGTGCACCACAGGCAACAAAATCCATTCACCTTAAAGTCTGGCCGAATCTCTCAAATTTCTTCATTTTCGTCTTTTTTCTTGCATCATCTCTTGGCATCAGGGACCCGCTAATTGCTTATTAACAAAACCAACTGCCTCAAATTAAAAGAGGATTCATTTAATAGTCCACTTGCAACTAAACGAAAAACATAGGTTAAAACTAGCTTCCAAAAGTCGACAGACCTATGTGGATGAGAGACACCTACTGTTTCATTTCTACTTGAGTAGTACCAAAGAGACAAATATTAGCGAAAACTGTGGACGAAAATGACAACAACGATTTGAAGATGAATTTTCCTTTTCTGATTCAACTTCAGCACCTCTATATCTTCTTGTTTTGTCTTACGCTTGTGTCCCTATTTTTGGGAAACAAAGACTGGCAAATCATCAAAACTACAAAATGGTCCATGACACACAGGCTAAGTAGATATATGGGCAATAAATTCAAACAACCTTTTCTACAACGGACCATTTATCTTTTCCAATGCACCACTTCACTCTTTCACATGCTAATGTTTCGACGATGATAAGATTATCTTTTACACTTCCATACGTGGTTTCTGTACTATGTGCTGTGTTTACCCTGCTTATCCTTTGAAACGGGCACGCTTCTGCACATCTTAATTCCACTTGCGTTCTAACTTATCATTTCCAACTAAATCAGCAACCTCTAAAATTGTATGATCTTTTCATCTTCAATTGTGCAGCTATGTTTTGGGTGGAGGAGGTGTGTGGGTATAAATCATGTCATCCTTAGTTAACGGACACGGAGGCCGGTTGGCCCACGTGGAACGGGTCCGAAACGGCTGCTACAGTCGCACGGGCGCAGGGCAAACAGACGCACCACTATATCTAAGCCGCCTTTAGCCCAATGTTACTCATATCTAGTGTAGTATTAACTGCCTAGTGTATTGGGCCATGGGCTCAACGATTTTAGAGTTGTATTAGGACTGGGGTTAGGTAAAGTTTCACCCATTGTTTCATTCAAGCAATACAACGCTAACCCTACACTTATCATCTTCATTATTTTATTTACATGTGATCCTAAATACAAATTTAGTTGTTTCCTACGGTGCAACTTTTAGGCTAAACAGGAGAGGGTACAAATCATTTTTGAGTTTGATGGACTAGCTGATCTGTTGCTTAAGAAACTTGACAGAAAAGCAAATTCAATATTTAAATAAGTGGATTAACAAGTATACAGTGAGTACAAACCAATTTGCACCCTGCTGATACCTATTACCCGCTTACGCTTGATTTTTTGGAAATAGTAAACTAAAATGTTAATTTAAATTGGTTTGTGATCCATTGTTTTAACAAAATGGATTCCACTGAGCTGTAGCCATACTTCAAGTTAGAAGGTCGAAATTGGATTCAGAATGACGAGTCCATGGTCAATTGAACAATTTTTTCAGAAATTTACATTGTATGTATAAGTTAAATATTGTACATTTTTTATAACCATTCAATATTGAACACTTATAGCGAATTTTATTACTTTGCTACTGATTCAATAAAAGTGCACTAGAGAAGTGTCACATATAAGTCGCTGCTTTTGGTTAAACAGCTTATATATATACATAATATGGGCAAATGACAAAAGTGACTCCATATTTTTATGACGTATGTGAAAGTAAAACTCCAAAAGTGGCAAAGTCAAAAAAGGAATAAAGTTAGGGAAATGGACAGCAAATGGAAAGCCTAAATTTATGCAGATTACTATTAAAACCCACTTAGTTGAGTAAGCAATTATCACGGAAACACTTCTCTCATATCAGAAGAGTGCAAGAAACAAGCTAAGATAAATAGTAACAATTCCCTATCTTTCTACCTTTTGTTTTAAGGCGCTCATAATCAAAACTAAATGAGCGTATAAGCATAAAGGCACACCAGAAGAAAATACTATGTAGTTAGGTAGACTATTCAAGGGGTAATTAAGACATGCATGCTGTCACGGCCGCTCCTTCCCAATGACAGCGACACACAATTGGGTGCTCGTAGTCCCACCTGACTACGAGCCAACCTGCTCCTCGTCCAGGTTTCTAGGAAGCTCACGTCAGTCGCCTAGCTTCAACTGTGCCGCCCGAAGGTTCTCCTTTGTGCGCATCTCATATGCGGAAACTTCAGAATACGCACGTCTGGGTTGGCTAAGGACATGCATGTCCCTCGCCTAGCACTAAGCATGAGGAAGTCGAGGCACCCACCTAGAGAATGAGGGAGTAGTTTAGAGAAGTCGAGGCACCCACCTAGAGAATGAGGGAGTAATTTGGAAAGTCGAGGCACCCACCTGGAGAATGAGGAAGTAGTTTAGAGAAGTCGAGGCACCCACCTGGAGAATGAGGGAGTAGTTTAGAGAAAGTCGAGGCACCCACCTGGAGAATGAGGGAGTAGTTTAGAGAAATGCGAGGCACCCACCTGGAGAATGAGGGAGTAATTTGGAAAGTTGAGGCACCCACCTGGAGAATGAGGGAGTAGTTTAGAGAAGTCGAGGCACCCACCTGGAGAATGAGGGAGTAATTTGGAAAGTCGAGGCACCCACCTGGAGAATGAGAGAGTAGTTTAGAGAAGTCGAGGCACCCACATGGGGAATGAGGGAGTAGTTTAGAGAAAGTCGAGGCACCCACCTGGAGAATGAGGGAGTAGTTTAGAGAAGTCGAGGCACCCACCTGGAGAATGAGGGAGTAGTTTAGAGAAAGTCGAGGCACCCACCTGAAGAATGAGGGAGTAATTTGGAAAGTCGAAGCAACAACCTGAAGAACGAGGGAATCCATTTCTGTAAAGAAGCAAGACCCATCAAAGTGATGGTTTTCAATTCAGCAAGAACAAGACCCATCAAAGTGATGGTTTTCAATTCAGCAAGAACAAGACCCATCAGAGTGATGGTTTTCAATTCAGCAAGAGCAAGATCCATCAGAGTGATGGTCTTTCAATTCAGCAAGAACAAGACCCATCAGAGTGATGGTCTTTCAATTCAGCAAGAACAAGACCCATCAGAGTGATGGTTTTCAATTCAGCAAGAGCAAGATCCATCAGAGTGATGGTCTTTCAATTCAGCATGAACAAGACCCATCAGAGTGATGGTTTTTAATTTCGAGTCAGAGCAAGATCCATCAGAGTGATGATCTTCAATTTCCAGTACAAGCAAGATCCATCAGAGTGATGGTTTTCAATTTTCGGAAGAAGCAATACACATCAGAGTGATGGTTTTCAATTTTCGGAAGAAGCAATACCCATCAGAGTGATGGTTTTCAATTTTCAGAAGAAGCAAGACCCATCAGAGTGATGGTTTTCAATTTCCAGCATAAGCAAGACCCATCAGAGTAATGATTTCTAATTTTCAACAAAAAGCAAGACCCACCAGAGTGGTGGTTCCAGTTTTATCTTTCAAGTCAAAGCCCGTCAAAGTGGCAATTCTATTCAAGTGAAAGCCCGTCAAAGCGACAATTTCATTCAAGTCAAAGCCCGTCAAAGCGGCAATTTCAGCTTTCAAGTCAAGCTCACCTGAGCAGCAGTTTCAGCTTTAGAGGCAAAGCCCGCCCGAGCGGCAATTTTAAGTCTTCAAGACCACTTTGGTAGTGGGAGCTTCGGACAAGTTTATCAGCTTGGGAAGCATGAAGAGTTAGCTTAGGAATTGTAATTTTTACATTTCAAATGTTGTATTTTCATTTTTCCTTTGTAAAGCAGTCACCACCAGCCAGCTAGCCAGCAACCAGCGACAGTGACAAGCAGCAACAACTCTAGTGTGTCAAAAGTGTCTTGTGTCAGTCCGGGTAAGTCTAGGAGCGTCGGGTCAGCCCCAAGTGTGTCTAGAAGAGTCTCTAGTTTGTCTTAGTGAGTCTAGAAGAGTCTAATGTCTGTTTGAATGCGGTAGTCCCAGCTACCGCACGTAAGGAACTACACTGACCTGATTCCTTAGTCCAGGGATATGTAGGTAACCTTGTTCTCGGTTAGAACCGAAGTTCAGGGTACGGTCACCATTTTGCAAAGCATGCTCTCGGCTAGAACCGAAAAGCCAAAATCAGTTGTCGATTACGTCTTTGTCCGAAAACTCTTCGTGTTCTCAAACAAAGAGGGGTAGCTGTAATCACCTAATTTTGGCACAAAATTCAAGATAATAGCTAAAATTAATGTGCTAATTTATCTAGCTGTTTTGCCTAATTTTTGTAGATTTTGTCAGTTTGTTTGGCCATTTTAGTTATCTAATTGAGCAAAAATTACCAAATTTATCGCAAAAGATATTTGATGTGATTAATTATGTGTATAATAATTTTATGTGTTTTAGTAGTTAATTAGAATTTAGTTTTAGTAAGTCATTTGTGTGGTTTAAACTTGGAAAAACTGGCCATTGGGCTATGTGAAAATCAGAAAAAATGAAAGAAATGCAGCCCATAACTAATGACCCAACCCAATTCCCATATAACCCGGCCCACACCCTTTTGTATATAAGAATTTTGATTGCCATTTTTGGCATTTATACAAAATCATAAATATGGGCAAACTCTTGCCAAATTTTCTAAAAAAAACCGCCGGAAATCGCTCCACCATAGCTCCACCGTTGCCCCACCGTGGAGCCACCGCGCTGCCGCCGCCGGCCACCACCTCCGGTGGCCGGGAAAATACCATAATACACCATTCGAAAGATCTTGACCCCCTTGTTCCATTTCTCGACTCGGTTTCTTTAAAATCATAGCCGATTCTTGTAGATCGGGCTTTAAAGGGACTGTGCAACCTCAACTCTGGCGACCTCCATTTTTTCCGGTGAGTTTTTGGCTCCTTCTCTTCCCTTGCGCCTTTCTTTCACCTTCGTATCGCATTTTCTAAAAATTATCTCCCTTGCCCGTTTCCGTTCCTTTTATTTTTCTTTCTGATTTTCGTTTTTCTCTTTTCTTCTATTTCTTTTATCTTTTTCTGTTTTCTGATATGTTTTGTCGTTGCTCTGTTTTGGGAGGTGTGGTGGTGATGTTTATGGATTGAGGTCTGATTTATGAGCGAGGCAGCGAGTGATTGGCAATGGTGTTGTGGGTGCAGCGATGGTCCAGTGTATGGGATAACGAGGCTGGGGTATCTAGTTCAGTGGTGGCGGATTGATTGCTATGGCTTGACAATGGAAGGGGTATGGCATTGTGGGGATGGAGAAACAACAACTATGATGATTTGTTTAGGTGACTGTAGTGGCAAGGCTTGGTAACAAATCCATGGCAAAGGCAATGGTGATGCAGCGAGGTGATGCTACGCGTGGCAATGGTGATATTGAACATAGTGAAGCGGCTGCGACAGTGGCGTTACTAGTATGGCGCTTTGAGCCCGATGTGGTGATGATTTTTGAATTCAGTGGTTGTGTGTCTTGGCTCCGCAACGGTTAGAAAAATGCAAACCCCTTCCCTTTCCCATTCTTACTTTAGTTTTCTATCTAATGTGTTGGCTATAGAATCTAGGTCGAGTAGCTTGTATTGGTATTTTGAAATGGGATCGAAGAATGCGTTTGAAATGTCCTTGCTTCATCAATAATAAAGTGTGCCTATTTTGATTAGTTATCCTGTTAGCTTTGTTTCAATTATAAAGTTTTGTTTAAGTTTGTGAGTCTGATGAACATGTGAGCACATATGTGTTTGAGTATGCCTCTGAATCAATGTATGACATGTTCAAATAAATGTCATTTAGTATTTCTGTGTGGTATGATTGAACGTGTCTGGGATTAATGTCAAGGGTGAAGTTTGCATGAATCTGCTTGTGAGTTGGAATCGATGTTCATATTGGGAAGATCAAGCCTAAAATTCAGTTCTAAATGTCATTTTGAGCATGAAGTTTGTGCGAATATAATGTGAGATGAAGTATGTAAAACATGATAGTTTGGTTGAAATTGTCTTTCCTGGTAAGCAGTAATTTGGCTCTTGTGGTTTGTTTAAATGGAGTGTTTTCTTTTCAAGTGTCTGGGAGTTGAATCTAGAATCTGGTATGTGATTAGTTAGTTTGAGTCGATTTTCGAAGTGTATTAGGTTCTTGGCTGAGAGTGAGTCTAATTTTAGTTGAAGTTTGTGTGAGTTTGGACTTTAGATCCATTTAGCTCAGATGTGAATTTCTAGTGGGACTTGGAGTTAGAGTTTTGTTGAAATAGTTGGGATTTATCCAAATTAAAAAAATCAGATATTGTTTTTAAGAAAGGAGAGTGTAAAAGTCAAATAGAAAGTACTGGTGGCAGCCTTAAAAATAGGCTTTCTTCTGCCCTTTTTTGTGTTTTAGTGGAAGAGGTTTAGCATGCCAAAAATAATTTTCTGAGGGTAAAAAACATAGGCACATGGGTGTACTTTTGACCCAACTTTTACACTTCTCCTTTGGCCTATTTAAGAGGCCATTCCCTCACTCTTTAGGGGACCAACTACAATCAGATCTGGGAACTCACGGACACAGATAGACACACAATAGAGCTGAGAACTTGACTTCTCTCTCTTTCAAAAAGAGGTACCAGATCTGAAAATTGAGAGTTTTAGTAGTAAAAATTGAGAGATATGTAATAAAGGAAAGGGAAAGAAGTGAGAAAAGAGAGTCTTTTGTAATATAAACTAAGGGGCTCTTATTTTAAGTTGTGGTTTGATTTTAAAAAAAAACTAAGGGCTGTTCTTGTTGCTGGAATTTGCTACTGGCTGGTGTTCCTGTTGTTGCTAAGGGAGTTCAGCTCTTAGGTATTTATTTTTCATACTCTTTATGCATGTATAAATTTTGGCTTGCTAGAGATTTATACAATGTATGTAGCAGCCTACTCTAGGCCCAATGGAGCTCACTTGTTACACATGTTCACAGTCGTTTGGAATGTTTTCGTTTGACTGCTGCCTTTGTATGTGTGATGATGTGAATGAGGTTTATTTTTATTTTTAATTTTCTTTAAGATCGTGACTTCAAAGCATGTCTTAAAAATAGACTCGTATAATGCATTTGATATAAGCTGGACAGATCTGGAAATTGTAAGCCATTGCTTGTAAACTTGGGATAAAAATTTAAAGAAGAGGAAAATAGGACATTTAGTGCAAACATCAAAAGATGTATGAGACATGCAAAAGTTTGACTCGTGAATGGCAGTAAGTGTTGTAATTGATTGTTAAAATTTGCCATTGATTAATAGAGATACATTAGACATGCAATTTCGATCAGGCAAACATAGGAGTCGTGAATGGACATACATAAATGGATCAGGGGAGATTGATATGGAATGGTACTTTTGACTTGTAAAAATAGAAATGAGGTATTACTTTGAGTTGTAAAAAATAGAAATGAGGTATTAATAATACGGTAGGAAGAAGTTAGGCCGAAAGTAAACCATTTTAATTAAATAACTCAATTTTGTTCATTTGAAACTCATCTAAGTCAAGAGATTTCGAACGGGTGAAGTGCCTGCGCGATTTAATTGATTTTAATCGGAAGATTTCGAACGAGTGAAGTTCTCGCGCGATTATATTCGATTTGAGTTTAAACTATCCAAACAGTAAAAATTTAATAATAAATTGAAGCGTAACAAAATCAAGGCAAAACATACCAAACAATTTTAAGAGTCGAAACGCGTCAATAAAAGCAACTGTGCTCGGCACAGGACTCGAGGGTGCCTAACACCTTCCCGCGAGTCAACCGAGATCCTTACCCGGAACTCTGACGCAGACCATTTACGAGTCATAGGTGTTCTAGGTACACCACTTTGGTGACTTGGCACACCTTTAACTTGTCAAGTGGCGACTCCGAAAATCTCTTAATAATTCGTGTACCTGTTTAACACCGTCACAACCTTCCTTTTAAAACTACAATAAGTAAGTCTTTCTTTTTAAGTTTAAAAAAGGGTCGTGACAATGACATTGGCAAGCGTAGCCCTTGCATCATGTCTCCCTCCTAAGTAGTGCAACGTCGGGCCATGACTGCACGTCTAGGCCAACGAGCCCTTGCTTGCAAGGCTAAACCCTAAGCCATACTCACAAGTTAATACACGAGGCTCTCGATAGCTTCTCGAGTACTCAATGGGCACATATATCTTTATCTTATCCAAAGACAGGCCGCAGAGCTTAGCCTTTCCTCCCGTCAAGTCTTTGCTGCTCGTTGTGCGCCCAATACTAGCCCTCTCACCATGAGTTGTCTGTAGAGTCGCCTGACTTGTATGGATACCTAGAACACTCCTCTGAGATGTCTAGGCAGGCCCTTGAGGTCATTCCTCAAGGTAGCTTACTTGGTGTTATTGCCCGACAAAGTTCACGGGGAGGGCTAGCAGGGTGTCACCATATCTGTCCCCTTATATATGTCCTAAAAAAATGTCTCAGCAGTTGACATCTTTTGTCTAGAGAATCATACAATTGCTTATCTTTCAACTCCGACATCTAAATGAGGCGTTGTTTGTTCCTAGAGATTCCTCTTGACTTCCTTTACACTTTCATAAAGTTTCATAACGTTCCCATACTTGTGAAAAAATATATAGCCTCAGAAGATCAGAATAATTACGACAATGCTACTGCTCCTTGGCTAAGTCAAGCCCATACATAAAAAAACTCCAAACGGCCCCAAACTTGGTGAGCACACTTTGTAGCATCTTAGGAATACGGCCTTCACCCTATACTCCAAGATTCCCACTATAGCTCCAAAACGTGTTGCACTAACACTCGTTGCCAGGACAAAGCTCGCACGGCTGACATTTAGCCTGCGCCCAGCTTATCCTAGTCCAGTGCCTTGCTGGCCCTCGTCTAGCACATGCCTAACACTCATCTATAGCATGGTAGACACTACCACTCAAGCACATGGCTGGCACTCGTTTGCCGCATGAATAGCATCGTCCAGCGCACGACTGACACTTGTCCAATGCACGATTGACACACGACCGAGCGACTGACATTCGTTCAGCCCGCGTGTGGTACAAGGTCACGGTGTGCGCCAAGGCATCACAAAGGTGCGGCGTGACAATGCACATATATTCTTAGGTACACAGCATAAGTAGTATTAATTAAAGATAAAATATGCATAACAACATGAGATGATTGCTTCACTTGTCAAGGTATTAGTCATGTGAGAGCTTAATCTCCCCGCTGTAAAAGATTAATAGACGCCTCCTCTATCAGTGCACATTCTAAGCTCCAGTTTGGAGGCAGATTTTGGATACTTTTTTTCACATTTTTTTTAAAATGCTGTTTGTTTATAGAATGTGACGGTTTTTGAAGATAATATTGATTTTCAAATTTGCAAAAGTGGTTTGGGTCAGTTTTTCAAAAATTTGATGTTTTCACCTCTGTTTTAAAAGGCAGAATTAGGACTTGCCCGGGGCGAGGCACTTGTAAAATGCCTTTAGCTTTCGTGAGGGGGCTCTTGCCTCGTGAGTCTTACGCCTCAAGCGCCTGGGCTTATGCCCCAGACACACCAATGCCTTACGCACAGGGCTCGCCCTACAGTTCTCCATGCAATTATGTCTAATGAGACTTGTAATCCCCCAAAATCGCTTTGTTAACCATTGACTCTTTTCAAGTACTCTTCTCTAATCACATATTAGAGGTCGAGAACATTGAAACTCATGATAATTATAGTATCAAGTACATTGCAGATTGCCGATATTGGATTATGACAGAAACCTTTTATCTAAATTCTATTCATGTATTACCTATTTCTATGTCTTTCATTATTTAATCTTCCAAATTTTCTCTTTTTAGCCTCCATTTTGCTAAATAGTTCTTCTTTTTTGTTTATGAGCTATAAAACTTATCAATTTAATTGTTAAGTTATAGCTAGTAACTATCTATATACAACTATATCCATATATTATTATTTTTGAGTTGTATTATACAATATGTTGAGCTCTTTTTCAAGTTTTTAATTTGTTAAAAACAAGTTATGCTGTGAGTGATTCTCGTAAAGTATATAATCATTTATATTTATCAAAACTTTTGTTTTTTCTCAAAGGAAAATTTCAATTATGAAAAGACTGTTATATTGACGAGAAAATTTCAAATTATAGTATAAAAATTGTTCTTTATTGATTTAGGAGATCTACATGACATTTTTTTTATCTAGAACAATATGTTTTTACTTTTGATTTTTAGGTTGTTCTGATATTGTGCGTAATTTATGTATCATGATATCTTATGTATATTGGTGTTATTCATAGTTATGTTATAGTAATATATTTTAAATATTTTTATACTTTATTTTATTTCTAAAGTAATGATTTTAATGTATTTCTGTAATATATATTTATTTGACACTATTTTTTAATTTTTATAAATTCATAATATTTAAAGATCCATGGGGCTTACGCCCCGCCCTTCGAGGCTTACGCCTCGCCTCGTCCTAAATAAAACGCTTCGCTTCACGCCCTCGCCTCTGAAAACATTAGATTTTTCACTCACAAAATTTTGATTTTTTTCCAAGTAATATGCATGTCCAAACACAACTACAATTTCAAAAAAAAACTACTTTCTAACTTAACTTCAATTTTTTATTTTTAAAAAAAGTTTCAACCATATTTATGTCCAACGCTAGCTAATTTCATCTTTTAAGACATTGATTATCACAATAAGAATTATGCATGATCAGTTAACGAAAATTTTGCAATTTATGTACTGATAGTTGCTTTGTGTTCTAGAAAATAAACTTCGGGATTTAAGCCTACCAATCATAAAAAAATATTTGCTTTTTTTCTTTGTGCTCCAATGTTAATGTGATACGGAGTGTCTCCCGAAATATTCATAATTCGAAATGAGATGACATGAGATTTTTCTCTGTCAGTATGTGGAAAAGGAAAAAGAATATGGTGTGATAAATTTCGGTCATTAAAGAGGTTTTCTAGACTGCTGCATAAATAACACTAGTAATATGTTTAGATGCATGAGGACAACATTGTGATTAATTTCCAGCCGACCATACCAACGATATTTTGAGATGGAAAATCACAGTGGAAAAGCAGAATCATATTCTTGAAATCGAAATTTCAGAGTTAGGACTCAGTTGTCAATATCACGGTTGTTATCATAGGTTCCGATCCGAATAAGTGCGCGTTTCATCTGCTTTATTTTTATGGTTTCTCAATATAGACTGTCTCTTCTCAAATTGTTGGCTTTTATTTCATCCCTTTGATAATTGTAGATCAACAAACTTGATCGGACCCCTAGTCTATTTCTATTAGTACATCAAAACTTGAGATTAAACAAAAAATATCATCGGGAGTAGTTACCCACTGAAATAATTCGTTTATGGCTAAACCATTGCTATTCTTGCATTCACTATTTTCTATAAATGACGGATACGGGTTAGTTTTTAGCATTATATGTGTAGCTTGTTTAGTTAGTATGCCCGATTCAGTTTTACTTTATTTTTTTCTAATTCTTTTGAGATCCTTATCTTGAATGGTATGAATAGTTTAGTTCCTTATTGTTTGGATTTAACTAATATATAAATAGTAATAAATTTTTTATATGACTGGATTACGTATAACATATCTACAAGCAACCTTTTAAAAATAAAATATGTAACATATTACAACCGATAAAATGATCTAGTGTAAAAGTTTCCAACTTACATTGTAGAGAATATTAGTTAAAAGACTTGAATCCTAATTGTGTCGTTCCACTCTTACAAATAGTACAGTATTACTTTTTCCATCCTAATTACGTTTTGCCCTTCTCGTTTGACGGTTTGAGTACTTGAATAATAGGAGTACATATGGTTGCCCCGTCAAACCATGTGACTGTATACTCATTTTTACATTTTTTTAATCCTCCTTTTTTAACACTTCTTCCTTAACTTTAAGTCAATTGAAATGTCGTACAAAGGGTATGCAAATCCAGTGCGGTCCCTAGCAAAAAGGTTAATCTTCTCCTTATGGTCCAAATTCTTCAAGATCATTAATTAATACTAACATAACTTTTTGACTTCATTTCCAGAACTAACACGGTGGCATAAAGCATAATCTTTATTAAGTTGGTGAATTTACTTTTTACTACAATCAACAATGCCGCGGAAGGCTTTATTAAGTAGTAGTGGGCAAAACTCAAAAGACCGTAAGGATTCTGTTGGAATTATCTGTTTAAGAGTTCACCCATAAAAAAAATGCTCTTAAAGCTTATTCAGGTAAAAATATATAATTACCTAGTCGAGTTCTATAAGAGGACAACTATTTTAATTAGCTATAAATACACATGTATTAATAGTGAAAAGATGGTACTTTTCTAGACAGCTCTTTCCACTTCTCTCTACTAAATATTGGGTGTTTAGACTGTCGATAAAGTGATTGCTCTATTACCGTGACAATCATCGACGACCAGTGATTTCAGCCGTGGTAAAAATCCTACCGCCCCCGCTTATAAGAAAGACAAGTAAGTTCTCCGATTTATGTTTGAGTAATCTATGTAGTATAGATTATGTTATATGCATATGAATACTTCAGATTCAGTTCATAATACTATTATGATAGTTCTACTTTCTAGATCATGGAATTGCCTGCTATGAAATACTATAACATGATGAATTATTTGGAATACAAAAAAGGGTTTTTACACTATATACTCATGAAATTCAAAGTATTTACAAGTTATACACATTAAAAATTACACTACCCATAAAATTAAAAGTATTTACCCAACCTACCCATTTACTAGTATATACCTTTGTTATACTTTATGGGTATATACATTTAAGGTATATTGCATAAATAATAGTATACAAGTTTAGATGGGTAGAACATGTAATAGTTTATGGGTATGACGTGTAAATATGAAATTTATGGGTAGAGGCAGGTAAATATTTTGATTTTGATGGGTATATTCGTAAACACAGAGAACCAGAATTTCCTTTGGTCAAGTTTTTGGAAAATTAAGTTAGATGGTAGAACTAAAATTTACCACAAAGCTAAAACTTGCAATCTCAGTTGGTTGCAAGTGTACACCTGAGAAGAGATTGCAAGTAATGAACGATGAACGCAACCCATCTATTGTCTCACGCCGGCTTATATTGGAGGTAGGCCTGGGCATTGAGCGAGCGAGCCAGTCGAACCGAACTTTATACTATACCGAATCGAGCCGAGCTCAACCGAGCTTTGCTAGAGTTTGACCAAGCTCGAGCCGACTTTTGTTCTTATGTCCTCACACTTAATAATATAAAAAATAATATTTAAAATTGTGTTTTGATCAAAATCACAAATAATGTAGAAGTACTAGTTTATCAGTTGTTAACTATTGAGCCTAATAAATGAAAACTATATTTTAAAGAAAAAGTTACATGATAAATCAAGCTAATTGAGTCGAGCCAAGCTTTGACCGAGCTGAGCCGAGCCAAGCTTTAAATGAGACCGAGCGAGCTAAAAGGTAATCGAGCTGAGCCGAACTCTGAGTCCGCTCAGCTCTATGCCCATGCCTAATTGGAGGAATGATAGTGCGTTAAACAAATCATTTGTAGTGATAATATTAAGGAAAATATCTCCAATACCCAATTGCACCCATTTTTAATATCTTTTAAATTATACTAAATCGACACTCGATCATACTTCTTAATTCTTTTAGCCCGCCGCCCATTTTCCGTTAGATTGTGACATCATCGGTGTTAACCGCTGGTCACCATTGTTGTTCTTTGGCGCTGCCCAAAAACATATTTTGCAATACTGATTGGAGACGGAATTTCCTAGCTAAACGGAATATAGAGAGAGAATTATGTCGCCAAACTGTTATCGCTTTTTGCCTCGTCGTTGACACGTTCAGTGACAATATACTGTCGCCTAACAAAAAAGTAGCTCTCGTGTCAGAAAGTGTTTGGCGAGTACGTTCCGACGCCAAACACACAAAAAGCTGGCGTGTTAGATAGTGTTTGACGAGGGAATATCCTAGCCAAACAAAATAATTTCCAAAATTGAATTTCAATAGGCGACAGAATTCTCTCTCTATACCTATGAAATTATTTTATTTTTTCAATTTAGCTAGGGTATTCCCTCGATGTTTACTGTAAATTAATTATATTTTTAGTTTTAGAGAGGAAATTCTGTCGCTAAGTATATTAATCATACTAAATAAAAAGGTTAGAAACTTGATACAAAGCAGCCAAAATCAAAATTAGCCATTTCAGTGACGTTAAAAATAGTAATAAAACATGGTCAACATAATAATAAAGTCACCACGGGCAATTAAACTATTCTACATACTTATTTCATAAATACGCATTCAACACGAACAAAAACTAAAGAGTTTAATCATTCACAACATGATCGACAAACAAGTAATAAACCATGAACTACTTCCCCTACGGGAGGAGTCACTGCCTTTGCTCCTTATCCCTCTAAATATTTGTCACAATTTCCTCTAATTTCTTGACATTCTCACGGTCAGCTAAGCGTTGCTTTTCACTTTCCTCTAGCCTTTGGCAGTGTGACACCTTTTTCTTTTCTTTTTCTTTTTCATCTCGCCTTCTTCCAAACTTTGCACCATTTTTTCAATTCTGCCATATATTATTCTGCATTTCTTGTTTTCTTTATTTTCTGTTAGTTTTTTTAATGTATTCTCTAATTTTTTAGGGTATACCATGCATAATTTGTGTATACTTTATAAGTATATATTGTGTATAAACTGAATATTATCATACATGTGGTGGATAATCAGAGCTTACACACTACATATCTTTGACATATATATTGAGTATACATCGATTTTCAAAATAAGTTATTATATATCTAAATATATGTATACATACAAATATATAAAATAAATTCGCATATTCAACTCTTTACGATACAACAACAAAGCAAAAATTTTTGATTTCCAAATCTGTGAGGGGAGGAGGAGGAGGAGGAATGACCGGCTAGGATTCTTTATTTTATTTTTGATTTTTATGCCAATTACAATTATCCCTTATATTAATTTGTTATATATATATATATATATATATATTATAAACTATCGGCCTATTTCACAGTTAACCTAATATTAATATATGATACATATTGTATTAAATTTTGAGCATCTAACAAAAAGAATATACATTTACATTTATCAGCTGGGTCACATTATGAAGATATCTTAGTTTGAAATACAAACTTAAAATACATGTGGTCGGTCAATGTAACACAAGGATCATGCACTTTGTGTTTCCTGGCAGAGTCAGATGAAAACAGCATATGAGATGAAATTCTCAGATTTCGATTTGTTATAGGGAATTGGATTTTCAGATACAGTATTTTTCAGCAAATATTAATTACACTTCATGCTCATTTTCTTCCTTTAATAGTCAGTTAAATTAACTATTACTCCTATATATATCTTAGTTCCTCTCACATTCATTCACTGATCTTCTCAACACGTGGCAAGATCTGAGTGGTTTGATCACTGTTATTTGGAAGAAAGCTGCCCCGTCCGATTATTTGTCGACAAATGGCGGAGGAAAGCGAACAATCACAACGTCGCCATGTGTCGGTGATACAAATTGCAAAATCGTAAATAAAATAACATTTAAAGGGTAAAAAAGGAATAAGATATACATTATTCCGTGTATGCTGTATACGCAAGTAGAATTGTTGTAGGTGTAGGACTTTGTAGTCCAAATCTATCATCATCTAATTTTGCTCAGCATATATAACGGAGCTATCAGTTTTGGCTTTAGCTTTGGCTTTGACACTCTTTATGTCCCCACCCCCCTACTAAACATATGCGTCTTCTTTACACAGCCAAATAGTGTGATCTTTTAGCTAACTCAATATAATATATGTACCACTTCTACTTCATTACTTAAACTACTGAAGATCAAAGGTATCAAAGGTATATTGTCTCTGCTCTTTCGGTTATTACACTGAAACATTAATTACTCAATACTTATATGGTAACTGTCACATATTTGATCACTATTATGATCTATGTAACTGATTGTAATTAGTGAACTAGTTTATTTAATATTGATTCTTCTATTTCTTGTGGCTTTTGGATCATGAGCTATCTTCTCGAGTTGAGTTAGGCTAAAGGTTCATTTTCTTATCAAATTGATACGCAGAGAAATATGAGTTGGGTAATGAATGAGCGGATCTGAAGCTGGAAATGAGAAGAAATGAGACTTTTAATTTGGAAGAAGAAACGGAAACTGAAGATTAGTAGATAATGAAGTTCTATATATCGGCAACAGGGATTAAAAAACTGACAATATCGAGTTCCGCCGCCGTAACGAGCGGTGGAAGTGGCGTAGGATTGCCAGTTGGCATGAAAGGGAAGGGATCAACGCCGGTGACTCGCCGGATATCTCACCGGACACTATTATTGCCAGCTGTTTTGGTTCTTGGTTTACTTTTAACCTTACTTTTTTTCAGAATTACCTTTATTATGCTCGAATCAGCCGCTTTTTGCTCTTCCCCTATAGGTAAACGTATTATTTCTCATATACTTATAATGTACTCCCTCCGTCCCAAATTAGTTGTCGCCTTTAGCTTCTTCACGCCCATTAAGAAAATCATTAAATAGATTAATGTTTGACTATTAAATTTTGTTGAGAATTTTTTTAATTATTAAGGGTATAATTGGAAAAGACTAACAATTTTTGTCTTGAAATCCTAAAGTGACAACTAATTTGGGACACACCATTTTTCCTAAAGCGACAACTAATTTGGAACGGAGGGAGTAGTAATTTATTTTTTATTTTAATTTAGTGAATTTAATCTTTTTTTATTGGCAATTGTTTTTAAATTTAATAGGTTGTTTGGGATGGAGGATTTTCGGCGGGAGTGATTCAGCTATGGTAAAACATCTTTTTTATTCTGATAACTAATTTTACATTATCCTTGCGGTGATTAAATATATTTTAAAAATGTTAGTCTAGCAATTTGTTGTTGCCTCATCTTTTTGGGAGTATTCAAGTATCACGTGCTAGTTTTACCATTTTGCAATCTGTCCACGTGGGACACTATTATATTTTCCTTTTTGTTCCAATGAATTAAAATGGATCATATGCTACGATGCTTTGTTTTTGACTCGTACAGTGTCAATTTTTTCGTCTCCTAGTACTTAGGGGCGTGCATAACATAAAATTTTACCCACATTTTGAAATAAGATTTAAATTCCATGCATTGTATCATGTCATATTTATTTATTGAAGCAAATAATTTATTTTATTTTTCAAGATTATAAATGACGTTTTTATGAAGGATTATTTGTAAATATTTTTTGATAACTTGATGGTGTACAAAATTATGCATACCAATATTGTACAAAACTTAAACTCAAAGAATATAAGTTCTTTCAATCATCCATATTGACAGAAAGTTTTCAACTATCGAAACTCAAACTTTTGTCGTTATCTTTTCGTTATACACTTCAACGAATAGACTTTCACTTCGTTTGCCATTTAATTAGGTCCAACAGCATTGTATTGTATAGGACTATTACAGAAGTGTAGAAAGAAAGATGTGTCATTTTCATGGTTGCCTTTGGTACTTCAGGCAAAAAGAGTAAATTACTTACACTAGGCATTACGTATACCTCCAGCATATTCTAACCGCATTTTAAGGAATTGTCGGTAAGTGACATCCACTAGCTGGTTACTATACACCTGGCCCCTAATACAGCCACATCCACATCCATCATGGATCACTCTAATCATCCTGACTAGGACTAAGTAATGCTGTTTCATTTTAATTCTTGACTTTCTAGTCCCACTTGATTTTTATAACAGAGAAATAAGTGGGAGACACTGCTATACTGTAAGTCAAATTTGCTCCAGGAAAAAGGACTATAAACTATGCCAACTTGACTTAATCATTTAAGAGATTGGTTGGACTTTCATATAGTTGCATGTCCACATCACTATTCGTGCCTATTGATAATTAGACACTAGAGTCTTGATCAACATGATTCTTAACTTTTGTCTGTTTCTTCTGATGCTAAAATTTTCCTACCTTTGTTGACCGTACGGTTAAAAAGCTCAGAGAAGAGTTGATGCGGGCATTGCTGGAGGCAACAACAAGTGATGGTGATGAGAATGGATTAGAGAGTTTAACTTCATTACCATCCTCATTCAATGATCTTGTAAATGACATGACAACTAATGGACAAGACATCAAGGCTTTCGCTTTCAAAACTAAAGCTATGGTATATAACAAGCAACCCCTTTACTTCCTTTACTTGTACTTTCCACTTTATCATTTAATTTGCTATTCTTGCTTGTCATTTCTTCTTATTTATAACGTGCAGTAATAAAGTCTGATATACCTAACGCAATAATTTTAGTTTATTTAGCTGGAGAATAATTTGTTTCAATCTTTTTATTTCTTCCTCTTTGTTGGGGAATCTTGAATAGAGAATGCACAAGTAGGCCACTTAGTCACATGAATAATAACCACAGTTGTCTGCAATGCACCATCACTCAGGCAGGCATTGGTGCCTGTTTTTTGTTTTGAAATGCGCAATGGGCCCACTGTTGGCACCCCGTGTAAAAAGAAATTTCCTTTACCTTACAATAATTCGCGGGAAGTCAATCCTATAAGTGCAACTTGCACATACTCAGTACTTATAACTTTTAAGACAGCTAATTTAAGCATTCTCTGTAAGTTGGCGCAAAAGTTTGAATCAGAAAAGTAAGCAGGATATTTGCAAGTTGAAAGAATATTTACTGTTCGAATATCTAAGTTGCGGAAAAGTAATAAATTCACATTTGGTAATTTGATTTAGTAAGCCCACTCGTCTTACTTAATTTTCAGGTCTGTTGAAACTCTGCTGAATGTCCGAAAATAAACTCTTATGTAGAAACTGTTTTCCACCTTCCTGTAAGGGGCATTTACATTTACAGGATATCAGTATTTTTGGTCCCATCCGGCTCCACTTGCCAAGAAAAGCCAAATTTCAAACTTTTAAGTTTTGGTAGATTCAGCTGCTTGTTACCCTAGGTGAATTAAATCACATTACTTAGCTTTTGTTAAAGGCTAGCTGTCCGCTCTAGTAGCTTATTTTGCATTGTCCTGCTAAGAAAGAACGTGTCGATGTACTCTTAGTACTCGCTGAGTCTGAAATGCTGAGACGTCCCCTAGGATTTCCTTACCTGTGGAGGAATAGGTATATCTCCATAAGATTGCTAGCTATTTGGACCCAGAGGTTTCTGAGCCAGTTTTTGGTACTAGCTCAAGTACATTGAAGTATTGAACTAGAAATAGTGTCAGAGTGAGTCCTCACAAACTCTGTTTCTTTGCAACCAGTATTCACTGATCTAGAGGACTAATAGAGGACATCAAAGAGAAGAAATTGTTATCAACCTGAAACTAGTTTAATATATAGGTTCTTCTCCAATACATTTGAATCATTCTAAGGTGTAACTTGCTAATGGCCTTTACTAGGCTTCGATTCTACTTGCATTGTAGTTGAAAATATGTACTTGGACCTTTTTCATTTTGGTTGCTGCAGTATCTAACTTATTCCTAATGGGCCGCCTAAGACCAAGAGAAAGTTACACCAGTATGATTATCAGTCATAATAAACAAAACCGAGGGAGGGGCAATCCTCCAAAATTTTCGGAACGACATAGCCTCATGAACGAATGTCAACATTTCGATTGATAGTTTCTGTTTTAAATGTCAGGTTTACAAATTACAAGAATTACTCATATTGAATTCCAAAGTATATTTTGAACCAGCTTTGTGTTATTTGAATCAAGTATATGCTTCTTTCACTTGTTAGATAACAAAGATGGAGCACTCGGTAGAATCAGCTAGACGACGTGAGTCTATTTTCTGGCATTTAGCTTCTCTCGGTGTTCCAAATGGAATACATTGCCTATCCCTCAAGTTAGCTGAAGAGTATGCTGAAAATGCTGCTGCACGTTCTCGCTTGCCTCCTCCACAATATGTTTCCCGCCTCACTGACCCTTCCTTCCATCATGTAGTTCTTTTGACAGACAACGTACTTGCTGCGTCTGTTGTAGTTTCCTCGACCATCAAAAGCTCAAGTATCCCAGAAAGATTGGTGTTTCATATAGTTACTGATAAGAAGACATACACTACAATGCATGCATGGTTTGCCGTAAACTCCATTAATTCGGCTGTCCTGGAAGTAAGAGGATTGCACCAGTATGATTGGTCTCATGAGGTAAATATCGGGATCAAAGAGATGATAGAGATTCATCGGTTGATCTGTAGCCACAAATTTGACAGCATGAAGAAGGAAAATACTGCTAACGGGTATGGAGATGAAAAGGATTTGCAGTATCTACGGCCTAGCTGTACATCCCTTTTGAATCACCTGCGCATCTATATCCCTGAGGTAATCACTCAATTTAACATTGTTTTTTCTGTCAAAAGGATGATATTCAGCATGGACATACAATGAATAATTGATTTTCTTATATAATTTCATGGGTTCACAGCTCTTCCCAGATCTGAACAAGATTATATTTTTGGACGATGATACTGTAGTACAGCATGATTTATCATCTCTATGGGATTTGGATCTCAACGGGAAAGTTGTTGGTGCAGCTTTTGACTCGGGCTGTGGAGATGACTGTTGCCCTGGAAGAAAGTACAAGGATTATTTCAATTTTTCGAGTCCTATTATATCATCTAAGTTGGATTATGATCGTTGCGGATGGCTTTATGGAATGAATGTCATTGATCTTCAAGCTTGGAGGAAGACTAACATCACTGCGACTTACCATCGCTGGCTTAAACTTGTAAGTATAGTTTCAATATATAAACTGCTTGTTATTATTAATCCTAATAGTATTAGTGACAAGGATTTCATCAGTATATGTGTCATGCCTAGCTGCTGCAGCAGAATGTTTCAAGTTGAGCATTTTATGTCTAATTACCTGATTGCTAGTTTAATCTTTTCTGACAGTTTTTTTATGCTATCGAATATAAGGAATTAGCTTTTTCCTTTCATGGTAAAAGAAGGAACACTCAATCTAATGGAAATCTAGCCTTGTCGCTTCTTTTTTAAGTTTAAGAAGCTGCTTTAACAGCTTTTTTTGAACGATGTCATGACTTTGGCCTCTTAATCAAATTTTGCAGAGCCTCAACTCTGGTTTTGAATTGTGGAATCCTGGAACACTCCCACCTTCACTGATTGCTTTCGAGGGTCATGTACACCGAATTGATCCTTCATGGCACATTGCTGGTTTAGGCTATCGATCTATGAATTTCACAGAATCTACGCTGGAAGACGTAGCTGTTGTACATTTCAGTGGACCAGCAAAACCATGGCATGAGGTTGGGGCCCCTGAGATACGAAGCTTATGGAGCCGCCATGTAAATTTCTCAAATGAATTTATTAGGAAATGCGGAATAGTGGGGTGAATGGTGAAGGGGACTAAGTCTCATTCTCAAGGTGAAATCTATCAGAATTTAGCCATGGGATATAGTCTGAGTTGGAGGGAAGAAGGTACATCCTTCAGTCTCCGATCACACCACACTGTGCAATACAAGTATTTAGTCCCTGTATAGACAGAAGCTAGCACGCCATACACTACACAGGCTAGACATTTAACAACCTTATGATGCAATAGGTTGATTTATATAGCTATTGTAAAGTCTTTTTCCACGTTCTCTTACCTATAATATATTTATTCTACTCTCTAAAAACTCGGTGCATCTCTCTATTGTGTCAGTTCCAAATTTACGATTAAGCTTTGAAGTCATTTGAAGCTTAATCTCTTCCTTCGTACACGCTAGAAGGTTGTCTAAAACCATTCTTTAAGTGAGTGAGTTATAATACAAGAAACACTTATGGCGGACATAAAAGAGTGGGACGGTGACTGATCTGATGGGATTATGCCTTTTCAAGAGCTTGTATGTTGAGTGGAAGCCTAGAAAAAGTCCTGTACTTTCATATAATGAGGACCAATTTAAATACATGAACCAACAGTGGGAAGTCCACCCATAAGATTTGAGGCTGGTTTTAAAGATTATCACTAGGCTACCATACAAACATTATCAAACACTCTTTAACATTTATAGAAGCCTGGAAGAATAAAAGGCAACATCAAACAAGATTTCATTCCTTAACGAAACAGATAACTAAATGCTTAACCAGAAACATACAAATCTCAGTGGTAGCAGTTCTGAGGATTTACAAACTATAGGTTAAAACTGAAGGACGTTTCTGAAGATGAAGGAAGACCCCTGAGCTAAATTCAGAAAACTGGATAGTAGATTCCTCCAAGATCATCAGCTGCATAGATTTCATCAGGCAGCAATAAGGGAAAGTAATCAGTAAGAGACTAAATATAGTAAACGATCACATCATAACTGTTCCAATTAGAAACTATTGTTGTATTTAGTAATATGCAGTTCAAGGCAAAAGCAATAATCAAAATTATGTAATTTTAACCAAGATGCTACACCACTAGGAAGAGGAAATAGTTTGATAGCAAAAGCAAAAGCAATGCTCTATGAATCTGTAGAAAAGATAAGGATCATGGACCTAATAGTTGAGACATTTAACTACTATTCTGGATAATCCAAAAGAGAGTATTACAAATATCTTGTCATATCCAATAAAATGTAGAAAATATACAATGATCTTGCATTGAAGGCTCAACTCCCACATTGTTTCAAGGAAGTAGTGTGGCAGATGAGTTGGTTGGCTATATATGAGATACAATTTCTTAATCCGATGTAAACTTTAGCAAACTTCACACCGTGGCCTTAGGTCTGCATCACTCATTGAGAAGCCATTCAGATATAATTCAACACCGCCCACATATGTAACCCAATTTTGGAGTTCAAATCATACAAGGAATCTTTGTGTGCTCTAATCACTGTAAGATGGAGTTACCAATGGTTGATTTTTGATTACTATTGTTGGCATCCAACCTAAACCTTAAGAATGTGCTGAGGACCTCTAGAAACTCCTTTGGAGCCCCCTTAATCAATATAGAACAACTATATAGCTCAACAATTGACAATAGATAATTATAAATGTATATGATATCACATTCTACTCCTTATTTTTACATACAAGATTTGGTATAACCATCGATGATAACAGCTAGGAGGCTATTTTTCGTACTGTCAGAAATTTAAAGCTGATGTCCATCTTGGAACCAGCAGTGGCAATAAGCAGGTTAGAAGGGAAGCTTACACAAGCTGTAGAGCAGTTTGGTCCTGACGAGAGTAATGAGGATTAGGTTCGAGCAGATTTACAGGCAGGAAGTTGCGAGCATCATAAGGCTGAGAAGTACTACTCATGGGCTGTTGCTGGTATTCAGATCCTCCTCCAGGCATCAAGTTCATTTGCTGTGTTGCTCTCTCTACCTCAGCAATCTGCACACATTATTCAAAGTAATACACTTGGCTTCAAAAAATTCATCGGAAATATCTCAGTTTCTATGTGAAAGAATATCCATGAAATAAAATTAGTATTACTACTACTTTTTATTAAATCCTGCAAGTCAAAACTTTTTAAGATAACAGAAAATGCTAGACAACCTAGCTAATTCCCTATATGGTAGTAGCATCATAAAAATGGAGTATAAAAAGTTCATACAAAAAATGTAAACAAAAAGAATAGGACCTTTGCTCGAAGGTACATGTTGGCATTCTGCATCTCAATCTCCTGCAAGAGGTGTGGCATCTTTAAACATCATAAATTAGAAATTAAAACTTCCAACTCTATATTTCCACTACCCTGCTTGTCATAATTGATTTACATGGATCATCAAAAAAAATAACTTGCTCGTATGATCCTATTTCTTTTTTATGGTCTGTTGTATTATTATACATTTTCCCAAAGAACAACCATTCATTTCTTTCTTCCCTGTCGACCACGACAACTAAAACGGCACCAGAAATTCAGACCCGTAAAGGAGAAGGGCCGGTGGGGATATCGTATTCTCTTCGCGAGAACTTCCGGATTTTAGAAGCATTTGGAACGGGCTCCGCGTTCATTTTGTTGGCAGAAACAATCTACCGATCATTTTCTAAATTTAAAAATAATTTAATTTAAAATACTCATTTTAACCTTCAACGACAAAATTTTATAGCCGCACAAATTTCAAAGTTATTCTTTTATTCTTAAAATTCCGCGTCTAGTACTCGATAAGGTCACATTTTTGAAACAGATATAATTATATACTAGTAATAAGTAAAGCACATGAATTAGTGGTTTACCCTCTTTTGCATGAGCTCTATTTCTGAGAAGAGCAATTCATTCTGGAAAATCATAAAGCATGTATCAGTTTTTGCCTCATATATAGGAATAGAGAAATACTGGAATCAGCTTAAAAAGGAAGTCAAAATTCATTTACAGTACCTTTTTGGAACGAACTCTACCGATGGCCTTCTCAAGCTTGCCTTCCAGATTCTTGAGGTCCCTTGGGCTTAAACTGCTCAATGCCTCTCCAACAATTTGCCTAAACAAGAATGCATCGTAATTAGTCTCATGATTACAACTACAATACTCTATATTCCATATCAGAATATATTATCTCTTTGTACCAACCTGTTATAAGTCTGTATATCTCGTATTTGTCGTCGCAGTTTTGCTGCTTCTTGCTGGTAATACTGAGGCAAAATCGCATCATTTTAGTTAATTCTGTTATGAAGTTCACAAGAATTGAAGTAGTGTTATTTGTCTTTGTTGAAATTCGAACCTTGGCTCAACATAATTTTCACTTATTAATAATGTGATCATTGTACCATTCCCATACCCTTGGGTGCTTGTTCAATGTTCAAGCCCAACTAGTACTAAAACAAAATGCAATGGTGGTCCTACTTTTCTTTTTATTTACTGTATTACAAAAATGTAGAATATCAAACTAATTAAAAAACTTAAAGTTAGAACCCTGATGCTTAAAAATCAAAACAGGCTAGTTGTTTTGATTGTTGTCATGACTCAGACTAAAGAGTAGCGAGAAGGAGGAGGATCAGGGGCGAAACTACCCTAGAGGGAGGGGTGTCATGGGACACTGCTTCAGCAATTATTTTTTACCGAGTATACATATAAATATATGAAAATCTACAATATGTTGGTACAAATATAAAAAGTGACACTACTTGAAACAAGAAGTGTTAATGGTGTAATGGTTATGTACTTATCTGTTTTCTCAATATTCGTGGGTTCGAAACTTATCTACCGCTTTACTAACAGTAAAATGTACAAGTATACAATAGAAATAGAAGGCAAACAAAAAAATCCTTAGACTTCTAAAAGTTGAGGAGGATATAAACAAGTTTACCTGCGTATTAGCTTCAGAAACAGATCCTGTACTTGTGGAATCGGCATGGTGTTTCTTGTACCTATCAATAGTCGCCCTAACACTGCATGCACATACCCAATTAGTTAGAATTGATTTAAAAAAGCTTTTAACAATAATTGAACAACCAAGCCATTTCTCTTGGCAAATTAGCTTATGTAGTTAAGTCAAAAAAATAAAAAATAAAGAGACTTCAGCATCCAAAGAAAATAATTACTACATAAGGTGTTTTTTGGGGTTATTTGACAGATTATTGTACCTGCGACACTGTTCTCTACGTCATTTGACTCATTTGCAAGGTTAACTAGTGTGTCAAAGGGAAAAACGTGGACTCAAATTAAACCATGCCGGCAGAAGCAACAGCCATGCTTTTTTGCATTTTTAACTTTTAACTATACAAACATGAAGGATATTCGAACTTGGAGGTACGTAGAGACAGATTATTCACAAGAACTCAGAATGAATGTCACACTGCAGGTAAATACAAAGAAGAGAAAGGTACAGGATTTGAGATTTGATATATAGAGACAAGAGCTGGTCCCTAACATTGATTTATCCTTTAGGCCTTTAGGAAGCAAATAATTTGCTTGCTACATATGCACAAATTGTATATTCACTCCTTATTTTTGTCCATTCTGATGATCTTCCTTCCAAAACAAGAGACCTTGTAAGACTGAATATAATGTCTTATCATTCTTTGATTTAGACACCTAAAATAGAAGCGCATGTGCATTCATAATTAAGCTGATAACTCAACATGTAATATGTTGGATAAAGTCATGCTATGCATGTACTACGAGGATTAGAGACTAGATTGAGTCTTACTATGAAAGCATATCTTTAGGGAGAGCAACCAAGCAGCGGATGAATTAGAAAATTTGAGTTTAAAGGAAAGGGTAGTCCGATGCACAAATACATCCCGCGATCATACGGTCTTAACCCAAGATCCTGATGAAAATAAATTCCACACTTTGAACGCATTTTTAGGTCACACAGACAATTTTTATCGTTGCTTCAAAGCTCCACTTCACTAAGTTAAAGAAAAATGCAGCTAAATTTTGTGTATTTTTCCAGGGACTAATTTCACTAGAATTGTCCCTAGATGTAAACGAATTAATATGTATACTTAACTATCAAGCTAAAGATGCCTCATTATCCAATGGTACTTTAACCCCCCCCCCAAATCCCCCCTCTCTTTCTACCTCATCCTTCTCCCCATGGGCTTATATACCAACTATATCCAGCTCCTCTAGCAGCACATAGTGTAAGCAACTTAAATTTTACGATTAAAAGTTAAAGTAAGACTGCATCACTAACCATGATTTAGTGATGAATGTGTGCACGAAGAAACATTTCTTGCATTCATTAGGTTTCTGTTCAAGACATTGTCAGGGAGGGAGGCGCTTAATTCGATAGGGTAATGTGAAGAATATCATAAATAAGGTGCCTGGAAGTTTTTAAATAATATTTTTAAGCACTGCTTTGGTGAAGCAGAAATGGTGGCTGAACAATTGTGTAACACTGGAATTAAGCTACTTAAAAATATGCGTTCTTCCATAAATTTGTTTCACTGCCTAAATGTGTTAAGGCCATCTTTGAAGCATGATAAAAATGAGCTACTTATGTTTAGGATTCCACCAAAGGAGGGGGGGGGGGGGGGGGGGGGGGTTTCTCTTTTAAATACGGTTAGATATTCTGTTTACTAAGTATATAAATAATAATAACCACCGTTTGTGGTGGTATGGATATGATTCCTCCACCTTAACTAGAGGTCTCGGGTTCGAGTCCTGGGAATGGAAAAAATACGGGTACGGAGCGCTTCCTGGTACGGAGCGCTTCCCTCAGAAATGGCGCTTCCCTCAGAAATGGGCCTTACGTAGCGCAAATCCGAATTAGTCGGACTCCAATAAGAATACTGGACACCGGCTGAAAACCCAAAAAAGTGTATATAATAATAATTAGTACTAATTAGGCATCTTTGGAAGTTTAACTGATTGCATAAATGTAAAGGAGGAGTCCTTCTTGTAATGCTCTGCCTAATCTACTATAACTTCTGGTATTATAAGAATGCCTTAGCCCATTCTTCAAATGTGATGGGAAGATTGGTATAGAGTTAATTTCTTATAATACAACACACAGGTTAGCATTAATTTCTAACCCCCACCCCCACCCCCACCAGAATGGTGGTATTTTTTAATCAAAAAAACCTGATTTATCCTACACGAAATGTAAGAGATTCAGCATATTTTGACCTATTTAAGGTGAAAAATGGTGTAAACATGGTAGTGTAAGTAAATTTTTACTGTGCTTCCATCCCCTTTTTTTTTAATAATAAAACCCAGAAGGCGTCTGCGTGACGATTTTATAGCCACCATAACATATTACACTTGAGAGTTTAGGGCTAAGCCTTAATCACAAAATGTCAAGCGGACTTGTATATTATATTCATGAGAGTAGAAGAAAATAATACTAAGTGAACACTAATTTGAGGGAAACAAAATCGCATCAAAGTTAAAGTTTTGATCTGGTAAATGAAATTTAAGTTCTAAAACTCTCAAATTTAGATAACATAGTAATAAAATTCTCTAACATACGGAAACATAAAAAATATAAAAGAATGTCATGTAAATCACACAGATGGATTATTCCTATTACAAGGGCATATATTTTTAAGCACTATACCTTTGATTTGCACATTCTGTAAACTATTCTCTTTTCCTATTAATTAGTATGTAAACTTTTAGAGTGAATATAATGCTGCTAATTAATTCCCCAATCTTATTTGGCTCATCATGAAGTAACAGTGTTGAAAGTTCTTAGTTTCTCTCAAGATCATCAATGGAAATGTGGTTTTATCCTTCTGAAAATCCTTTTGAAACTACAATCAAACCGCAGGGCCCCTAAACTTTAAAAACTTTATATTGTAAAACAAATTGCTCAACTTTGAGGTCATATTCTAGCACGAAACTTTCATGTTAAATTACTTCTTTAAAAAAAAAAAAAAACTCTTTCGGTTGACTTATATTTACCATGTGGTTTTTTTATTAGTACTAAGTGTTACTGCTATAGTATTTTAGAACTTTTACGAAAAGGAAAAACAGATTGTAGAACTAAGATTTTTGAACAATAGAATTAGCTACTACTACTAATTATACATCCTTAAGATTAGGTCAAAAGGTCAAAGGCAAACAAATCTACTATTAACTGTAACAAAGATTTTGGAAGTTGTGAGTTCTCCACATTTTTGTTACTTCGTATTATCCGCTGGGTTAAAGATAAACAAGTAAAGCTTCTGTTGTTATTATAACACCAAGACCTGCAACTTACAGTGAGGGGAAGCTGTAACCTTAATTTCGTCGAGGCAGTGATTGGTTGTCTCTGCCACGTTGGCGCAAGATCCCACAACATGATTGGCTCGAATGTCTCTATCTCAATATCCCACCCCCCCAATCCCCTTTTACCCAAAGCATAATACCCTAAAGTTAACCCTTTTACCCACCTCGATAACTCTCCCATAATCAAACAATTTACTTATCTTCCTTAGCTTTGTTCTTGCACCCTCATTAATTACTTGTACACTTCCACGATATTTGACTCGACACGAAATTTAAAAAAATAATAATAAATAAGTCTTTTTACATACAAAATATATTCATGAAAAAAATATCATAACATTTCTGTAACATTTTTGTAATTATAAAAGTATAGTATTATTTAGAGTACATGAAAAATTTAAAAATTACTACTAATACTATAGTATCATATTATACTACTATAAAAAACTCAAACAGTCAAAGTAGCTAGTGAGCTTGTGTGTGTGTGAGAGAGAGATGCTTTTACTGAACTCTCTCTTATGTAAAGTGTTTGAGTGCAGAATATGAGAAGCAGTGAGTTTAAAGAGCAGCCATTCTATGGTTGCACGCTCTTCCATATTATGTAATGTAAGAAAGACATCACATAAAAGTTGCAGTGACTCTTTCTCTTTTCCGTACCCTCTCTACTTAAACTTCACAACAAAAGGTTAAAATATTAAGACCAAATTCTGATCAAGTCTAGCTAGTCACTAGTCAGTCACCCTCTTTAGTTTTGACTAGGTCTTCATAAATGGAACTGCTTAAGTGTTAATTAACCTTGATAAACGTACGAAAGAGAGAGATCTAAGTATAGAAGGAACTACAGTAATGCTAAAAGAGTAAAAAATATTTACTTTTTGAGATAAGAAAATTTGAAAAAGTGTGTAGTGATGAAAGAAAACCAAACCAGGAAAAGGAATATATGACAAAACCGTGTTGTTGTTTAGCTCAGAACTGAAAATTCGTATCTGACGTGACCAAATATTCGTGTCTAACACCGTATCATATGATGTCTATGGTCATAATCACATCAAACCCTAACCCCTACTTCAAAGTTCCATTTCAAGAAATTAAATAATTGTAATTTTGAGACAATAAATGAGTAGTATACGGTAATAAACTCATTTACTAAGATCACTCCTAGTTAAGCTTTGACTATCCACCACTAAGGATGTGTTATGACTTGTGATTGATGAGATCCTTTGATTCTGATCTGAAATTTTGAATTCAGATTTTGGAAATTGTGAAATTTTTAATAAGGAGGTTCAGTTTCTCCCTTTATTAGGCCATATGCAACACATTACCTTAGTTATCAATAGTTTATCAGTAGTTCATCTTATTTTTGCTAGCATATTTTCGGAATATTGCTTCTTGAGCTGAAGGCCTATCAGAAACAGCTTCTCCACTTCGGTGGGTTAGATCTGCGTACATCTCAGCATTCCAGACCTCACTTTCGGATTATACGTGGTATGTTGTTGTAATAGGCCATATGCAACACAAATCCAACTTAAGTAAGTTAGAGAACACCACCAGATACTGGATGTCTTTAAAAAAAAAAAAAGGAGTTCTGACTATCCTTAACTTGGAAATTGACTGAGTTTAATCAGGCCATTTCAAGATTATGGAAGCCCTAGAAATAGAAAGACTTATTTGGGGTTATAGAGGGATAGAATGGTAAAACCAAGGACAGAATCTAAAGTAATACAGTATAACCCTAATTCAGCATTTAACTAGCTGAGAGAGAGAACATGATCTTTGGCATCCTGAAACCCTAATCTGCAAGCTGATAGGCTATTGCTTCTGTGATAACTGAAATGACATGTTATTAAGGAAGTGTCAATAAGAAGAGGAGAAATAACAAATCAGAACATGACAGCTTGTATAGAGAGAGAAATGCAAATGGGGGAGAGAGAGAGAGAGAGAAGAAAAGCTTAGATTTTCTATGAACTTTCATATCTATTAACCCTACTACTTGTAAATTTTATCAGTACAATTTGTTTCTATTAGTTTCAACACTAGATCTACCTGTAAAATCAAAGAATTAAGAAACTGGAAAGAAAGCACAAAAGAAAGGGTTGTGTTCTAAAGCTCATAAAGGAAAGAAAACAAAAATTATAATAAAGCAAATTAAAAGACAAGTGAATCTTTGTGACGGAGAAACTCAATCTTTTAACTGAACACAACATATATACTTACTTTCTTATGTCAACAAATCCACCCAAAATCTTTCAACAAAAAAAATTCCAGACTGACATAGATATGCCAATCAATCTGCATCTATGTATTAATAACATAAACAGAAAAAAGATCTAACACCAAATATAAACACAAAATATTTTGTATAACTTGTCAGCTGAAAACTGAAACAAAATGAAGAGGTAACATGTAAACACAAAATATATTGCAAAACTTGTCAGCTGAAAACTGAAACAAAATGAAGAAGTGCAGAAAAAGATTAGTTAAATCAAGAATTTAAACCTGTTGTTGGCATATTCATAGAGACGGCCACGGCTAGAGAAAACAATAAGGGCAACTTCAGCATCACAAAGCACAGATAGTTCATAAGCCTTTTTCAAAAGACCATTTCTACGTTTGCAAAAAGTAACTTGTCGATTCGTAGTATTTTCAATCCTCTTGATTTCAATTTTTCCTCTTCCTGATTTCCTCTGAGATGATGATGACTCAAATTCTTGATTAGGAAACACCATCTTAATTTTTCTCTAAAGCTGAAAAAAGCAAAACCAATCCAACGATGCACGTTAGCTAAATTAATTAAAAGTCATGTCGCGTAAGAGAAATATTTTGTATGCATCCAAAAGAAGCAAAACAAGAATTTTACTTAGACTTGTATATGTTTTTTCTTTGATACTTTTATGATGTTTTGATCAGGTAATATAGGAAGGATAAGGTAAAGAAAGAAAGAAAGTCTACCTAGAAAATTTGTTCTTCACAATCTTGGATCAAACTCTATCCTATTTTGTATAGCTGTGAACAAGAGAGGTTGCAGAAAATGGAAGTGAGTTGCTCAAGCAGAAGGGTAGTTATAGATAGGAAAAAATTGGACCGTCCAACCGAAAATACTACTTTTTGCGTGTATGCCTACACTAAACTACAAATATTTTTTTTATCTGTAGGTAAGTGGTATTGAAGGAAAGTATGTAGCAAAAGAGGGTGTAAAATTTTAGTTGTACACTTTGATCAAACTCTCCATTTACCATCCATTTTTTCTCAAAGTATGGGAAAAAGGGAGTGAAAGACAATGAGAGGCTCTTTTGAAAAGTGACAATTAATGGGATTGAACAAGTTTGTTGAAGTGCAGTCAACCCACAGTTTAAATGCCCTTTTATGTATTGTTTTTGTATATTTGCAGCTGTAAACTCTTCAAGGTTTCTTTACACTGAATTCTGACCTCAGCAGTGTTTAGTAGAAAAATTCACTACTCAAGTTCACACCTCTTCCTGTTTTCACGGATAAAGGAAATAATAGAACAAGGGTTAATGTAGATGACTGAGATCTTTTTACCTTGATTAACTTGATGTTTTATAAACGAGTCCTCGGCATAAAACTTTTGGTTAGGAGCGGTTTACTTCCTGAGTACGCCTATTGTGCACGAATTCAAATTTATCATACTAGTAATAAGTTTCACAATCAAAAAATTAAAAATTTAATAAAGGCCACGCCTCTCCAAATCCAAAAGAACTTCTCTCTCTTGAATTATTACGAGAAAGTTTTTTCGCGACTCTTGAAGTTGTGACGCCTAGGAACAAGACTCCCATGTGATGTCCTATTCGCCATTACCCATTACTCAATTCGTTTATGGTAACGGTAGGGGAAACCTCATGATACACATTGCTGCATTTGGTTACCATCTATCAGTCTAGGGCCATATGTTGTGTGGGAGCTTTTCATCGTGTGCAGCCAAAATTAACTCCCACTATCTCTATATTGCATTAACGAATTCACCAAGTCACCTCAGATATCCGATAATCAGAAATATGTGCCAATAACATAGTGGAGTAAGAAATAATAAACCACGCCAGTACAAAGTTTCTCAATCTCAAGCTAGTTGCACAGTATAAAAATTTCTTCAATGTCTACTAATCAATTCATTTGTTAAAAAGGATTCTTCCATTCCACAAAAGATGTCATAATGGTTTGACTTGAATCAGAATTTAAAAAATAGAATATGACTTTTGAAACTTACAACAACAACAACAACAACAAAAAAAAACCAATATAGTCCTACAAATGGGGTCTGGAAAAGGTGAGATGTACGCAGACCTTACCCCTACCAAGGTGGAGAGGCTGTTTCCGGAAGACCCCAAGCTAGAGAGAAATAGCAATAAAACTAGCAAATAAGAAGAGACATCAAGATGAAACATAATATCAAATATCAACACAAAAACTAAATATAACCTAAGTGAACAAAAATAAGCACGCGGTGTAAATAAAGAATAGGATAGAAATAACAAATATATACAAAAACATACTAAAGCCGATACAACCTATAACTCTCGACTACCATCTAATCTTCTACCCTAATCCTCGACCTCCATGCTCTCATATCTAAGGTCATGTCCTCAGTGATTTGGAGGTGGGCCATATCTTGTCTAATAACCTCGCCTAAATTCTTCTTCGGTCTACCTCTGCCTCTCCGTAGACCCAACACTGCCAGCCTCTCCGTAGACCCAACACTGCCAACCTCTCGCACCTCCTTACTGGAGCATCTGTGCTCATCCTCTTCACATGTCGGAAACCATCGAAGCCTCGCCTCGCGCATCTTGTCCACTACTGATGCCACACCCACCTTATCACGAATGACTACATTCTTAATCTTATCCATCTTAGTATGTCCACACATCCATCTCATCATCCTCATCTCTGCTACACTCATCCTCTGAATATGGGTATTCTTGACGGGCCAACACTCCACCCCGTACAGCAGCGCTGGCCTAACGACCACTCTATAGAACTTTCTTTTAAGTTTAGGTGACACTTTCTAATCCAAAGGACCCCGGTTTGCGAGCTTCCACTTCATCCACCCTGCCCCTATTCGATTATGACATCTTCGTCAATTTCTCCATTACCTTGGATGATTGAGTCAAGATACTTGAAGCTTCCCTTCTTGAGGATGACTTGAGTATCGAGCGCCACTTCCACCTCAGACTCATCAGGAGCGTCACTGAACTTACACTCTTTAAGGTTAAAATGGCTATAAACCATAGATTAATGACTATAAACCATCTCGTTAAGGGTAAAATGGTAAGTTTGAAGTTAAATTGTTCTAAATTTATGTGTGAATTTGATGAATTCGCAGTAGTAAAAAATAAAGCAAAAATTCTTCTCTGTGTATTTTACTTCCTGTACAGAACTCTGTACTTATACAACATGTTGAGGAGATCCCAAAGCTACTTAGGACTCTAGAGTCACATACGTGCTAAATTAATCCATGCTAGATTTACTATAATCCTAAATATATAATGCATATTCTATTTACAATATTATCATACACTGAATAAAATAAACCTATGTATAAAATTATAAGTGGCCGACTAAAACTTAGTAAACCCAACATAGTTGGGCTACGGCCCAAACGAACAAGAAAACAAAACATGACCCGAGCCCAAACATATTACAACCCAGTCAAAGCTGAAGATGGAACATTTTCTCGAGAACTCAGATAATCAAACTCTTTGTCTTTCTCTTGTCTGTTGGAATCCTCATCATAGGTAACCAATGGAGACTTTCCAACAACACCTTCCGCAGTGGGAGATCGATGATCGGACACCCAACTTGGATATAAAATGCCGATGGAGCGGCCCAGTTAACGCTTTAGCAAAGAGATCTGCAATCTGAGTTGAAGATGGTACAAAGAAAAGAGAAATCAAACCATCGACCAGTTTTCACGAACGAAATGACAATCAAGGTCAATATGTTTCATTCGTTCGTGAAAAACTGGATTTTTAGCTATATGTATGGCGGCCTGATTGTCGCAATGAAGAGGGTCTGGTAATGCCGGTGAAGCTGAAAAATCGAAAAGTAAATGAACAATCCAGGCTAGCTCTGCAATAATACGACGCACTGAACGATACTGTGCTTCAGCAGAGGAAAGGGAAACGATAGCTTGATTCTTAGATTTCCAAGAAATGGGCGAATCCCCCAAACTTATGAAAAAACCACTCACCGATCTACGAGTATCCAAACACGCAGCCCAATCAGCGTCGCAATAAGTAATTAATTAAAACGAATGAGAAGAGGACATGAGAAGCCCCAAACCAGGATCCCTTTGTAAATACTTGAGAGTATGATAAGCTGAAGATAGGTGGTCAGATCGAGGACTTTGCATGAATTGACTTAAAATTTGAATGGCACAGGAAAGATCAGGGCGAGTGTGACATAAAAAATCAATTTTCCCAATAAACGTCGATATACAGCGGGATCGGAGAGTGGTATACCAGAGTCCTTTGTCAATTTCATAGTAGGATCAAGAGGAGAAGAAACGGTCCTATTACCAAGGAAGGGATACTCCTCTAACAAGTTCATAGCAAATTTTCGTTGTGTGAAAACAAGGTCATCAGATTCAGGTAACATTTCCATACCAAAAAATAATGTGATATTCCTAAATCCTTGATTTTGAACTCTGAATCAGAAAATGCTTTAATATTTCAATTTCTGATTGATTATTACCCGTGACAAGGATATCATCGACATAAACTGCGATGATTGTGACAAAGGTGCTAATAGACTTGTAGAACAGTGAATAATCATTTTTAGAAGATAGAAAACCCTGTGTCCCTAAAGCTGCAGAAAGGCGCGAGTACCACTGGCGGTGAAGCCTGTTTCAATCCATAGAGAGATTTGCGCAAAAGGCATACATGACTGGGGGAAGGTGGACTGACTCCTGGAGGAAACTTCATGAACACTTCCTCATTTAAATCCCCATGAATGAACGTGTTGTTAACATCCAGCTGATATAAAGGCCATTTGTGCTTCACTGTAATGGAAATCAATCATCGGATAGTGGTCATCTTAACCACAGGTGAGTAGGTTTTTTGTATAATCAATTCCCTGTCTTTGTATATCTCCTCTAATAACTAAACGTGCCTTTAGACGTTCCAAACTGCCATCTGACTTTAGTGTCACTTTGTAAACTCATTTACAAGGGAGAGCCCTTTTATTAGGTGGTAAAGGCACTACTTCCCAAGTGGAATTAGCTTTGAGGGCCTCAAGTTCTTTGGACATTGCAGCTTGCCAACCTGGATGTTGTGCTTCTTGTAGGTAAGTAGTAGGCTCTGTGATTTGAGAGATATGGTGTAATAACTGTTTGTTTTGGGGATTAAAGGCAGAGAAGGAGAAAGCATGTAAAGGGAGGGTTGGGGGGTTCGGAGATATAACTGAATATGCATGATCACAAATATAATCTGATAGATACATAGGTGCACTAGTCATTCTAGTATACTTGCGTGGGACTGCTTCTGTAGATATCACATCATTGAAACTAGGAAAAGGAATGAGAGATAAACTTTGACTTCTTTCTATAGAGGAAGAAAAATCAATGTCTAAAGACTTATGTAGGCTGGATGACCTATTTAAATTAGGCGCAGATTGTGAATTTGGAGTTGAACTCTGTTGATCTTGTTGAGAATATCTGTCTAAGGACTGATGTAGGATTGATGACCTAGTGAAATTAGGTGAAGATTGAGGACTTAGAGTTCCACTATGTTGGTTCTGCTTAACACTATCTTTGTTCTGGTTCATGGTTATTGAACCAGTTTTGTGCAGAGTGCAGACAATTAGATTAGGAAAAAATGATTGGAAACAATCTATTGTTGGAACTGATATGAATAAATGGAAATATAGTTTCATAAAATTGCATTTCTTGTGATAACAATCTGCTTGGATTGTAGACATCGGATTTTGTACCCTTTCTTATTGAAAGGATATCTCCGGAATACTCCAGGTACTGCCCTGAGTTCAAGTTTGTCTCTATGAGCAGACAAAGTTCCTACAAACACTAAACATCCAAAGGACTTGAGTTGACTGTAGTCAGGTTCTTTCTTAAACAAAACTTCATGAGGTGATTTGTTTTTCAGGACTTTAGAAGGGAATCTATTGATTAGGTATGTTGCAGTGAGCAAACATTCCCCCAATATTTCTTAGGCAGATTAGATTGGTATAGTAATGCCATGCATATTTCTAAAAGATGTCTGTGCTTGCGTTCAACCACTCCATTTTGTTCTGGAGTGGCTGTGCAAGTTGTTTGATGAATAATTCCTAAAGAAGAAATATTAAGAGGGTAAATTACCAGATCCTAATTCATAGGCATTGTCTGATCTGATAATGTTAACCTTAGCTGAAAATTGCCTTTCAACGAAAGCTAAAAAAGTCTTCAAAGTGGGAAAGGCATTTGATTTGGCAGATAGGAGTAGGTCCATGTTGCTCTTGAAAAATCATCTACAATAGTTAGAAAATATTTTTCTCCTTTATAGGTGGGGATCTTATATGGTCCCCAAGTGTTAATATGTATTAACTCAAAACATCTTTTAAATGAAATAGAACTGGTAGAAAAAGGATGCTTGGACTGTCTTGCCATAGGGCAAATATCACAGAGATATTCATGCTTCCCCAGATTTGGAGTTTTGATTCCTTTTATATTTCGCATTGCTTGAATTGGTAAGTGACCTAATCTGAAATGCCAAACTTTAGAAGAAATAGCAGATTGTTGAATACTATCACTTTTATTCATATCAGTCACCTTAGAAACATAAGAAGACTCTTTTCTAGAACTAGAAATCGAAACACAAGACCTAACATTACTTGAACTAATAGTACTCCTAACAGGAAACAAATAATTCTTAATAGTAGATTCACAGAATTTAGACTCTGGTTAAATGGAATGAGATGTGTTATCCTTCAGTAAGTAGAGCCTCTCATCTTCCTCGCCAAAAACTACCTTCCTCTTCATAGGGACTTGTAACATGCATGCAGACTTAGTGAATATAAGTGTAGAATTCAGTTGTGCATGTAGCTGGCTAACAGAATGTAGATTATGTTTAAAACAAGGTACATAAAGTACATTATTTAACTCAATATCAGAAGAAAGGTTGACTGTGACTACATATTCTATTGTTACTTTAAAAGAATTGGGTAAATTTACTGTTATTGGCTTCTGAAGTTGTTTAATGTTGTGAAGAATAGACTTGTTAAAAGTCATGTGTTGAGAAGCCCCTGAATCTATTATCCAGGGGTTAGTGGTAATAAAGTTAAAACATGAGGTAAAGGTGTGACAAGCAGTACCAGCAAAGTTTGCACTTACAATTTCCTTTAAACCAGAAGCACCAGGATTTCCATTTTGCATAGACTGGAACATTTGTATGATCTGACTGCATTGTTCCTTTGTAAAGCCCTGTGTGTTGTAATTTCTTACTACTGAACTCTCTGGGTTAACATCAGATGATTTCTCTCCCTCTCCTATTTTTGCAGAATTAACCTGCACACTGAATTGCTTCTTACCTGAGTGTTAGTGAATTTAAAGTCATCAGGATATCTATTGAGCTTGTGAAAATCTTCCCTTACATGTCCCTGTAATTTGCAGTAAGTGAAAAACATGTTGCTCCTGCAGTTTTGCTTCTGATGCCCTTTCTTCTTACAGGTAGTACAAAATAGATTGTTCATTCTTGTTGTTGAATTATTGTTATAAGATTTGATCTTATTATATTGGTTGTTCCTCCGGAAATTGCCTTGCTACCCAACAGCATTGAAGGCACTTGGCTCAATGAAAGCTTGGTTTCCTGAATGTATTTCTGTCTGGCTTTCTGCATGCAACACAAATGAATAAGCTTGACTTGTGGTTGGAAGAGGTTTCATCATCAATATGTTACCTCTTACTCCAGTTAAAAATTGAATTAATTTTTTATCTTCATTCATCTTAAAATTGTGTGTTTTGGCACCACACTTGCATTCACCATTACAAATCATAAATGTGTTCAATACTTTCAACTGATCCCAAATCTTCTTCAATTTGTTGAAATAGGTTGCTACATTCATAGTTCCTTGACTGATAATGTTCAATTCTCTCTGCAATTGATATAATTTGGTCCCATATGTCTGTCCATATCTTTCCTCAAGTTCACTCTAAAGTTCTGCGGTAGTTTGGGAATAAATCACACTCCCAGCAATCTCCTTGTCTAAGGCATTCAAAAGCCATGTAATGACCATGTCATTGCCCATGTTCCATGCCGTCAACAATGGTGATCCTTCATCGGGAATGACAGAGGTACCATTTATAAAACCCAATTTATTTTTAGCTGATAAAGAAATCAACATTCCTCTTCTCTAATTCGCATAGCTGGTTCTATAAAAAACTGCATTGACAAGATTCATCCCAGGTGAATCAGAGGGTGAAAGAAAATATGGATGAGATGCATCCATTATCTCAGAAGTTTTTTTTCCTGTAGATGATTTGGCAAGTTCTAAACCTGCTGAAAGAGTACCATTGGATGAAGATATTAAACCAGGTGTAGTTCCTATGGTTGAAGAAGTTTTCTCAGATTCGGTTCCTGATGAATTTGTCATGACTAGTGATTTATTTTTAAAAAAATTAGGAAGGACTTGGATTGTATTATGAACTGATTGCAATAATTAAAATTGCTCTGATACCATGTGTGAATTTGATGAATTCGCAGTAGTAAAATATGAAGCAAAAATTCTTCTCTTTGTATTTTACTTCTTTTATAAAACTCTGTACTTATACAACATGTTCAGGAGATCCCAAAGCTACTCAGAACTCTAGAGTCACATACGTGCTAAATTAATCTATGCTAGATTTACTCTAATCCTAAATATATAATGCATATCCTATTTACAATATTATTATACAGTCAATAAAATAAATATATGTATAAAATTATAAGTGGCCGGCTGAAACTTAGAAAACCCAACACAATTGGGCTACAGCCCAAACGAACAAGAAAACAAAACATGACCCGGGCCCAAACATATTACAGCCCAGTCAAAGCTGAAGATGGAACATTTCCTCGAGAACTCAGACAAGCAAATTCTTTGTCTTCCTCTTGTCTGTTGGAATCTTCATCAGAGGTAACCAATGGAGATTTTCTAGCAACAATTTAGAAAAGTGATCTTCTTTTAAGCAGTCAAAAATAGAAATTATGACATCCTTTATGGACCGAGGGGAGTATGTACCTCTATTTATGAGTTACTGATACGAGGCTAGAAGTAGTAGCAGCTTGGGTGGTTTGGCCTCGTCAATATGGTTTTTATGCTATATTTTTATACTACTTTAAGCCGAATTGCGGTTATCTTGAATGTTTTGGCTTGTAGAAACTAAATTTATGATATCATGCCTTTTTGGAGCAGAAAATAAAATTCAAGGTTTTGAAGTCTAAGTAAAAGCCCGAGGGTCGCATAAACAAAGTGTTACACCCCGTACGTCTAAATTGACGTATATCATTATAATATCATGTTAAGAATGATTTAAGTGAGTTTAAAGTAATAATATGACCATATATGATGTTTATATGTTGAATATAAAGTTTGGGAAAAATCAGATTTAAGTTGCGGAAAAACCGACAAAGGAATTGCCTTGTAACAAAGCTTTTTCAGCAATTAATTTCATGTGTTATATGAAGTCTTTTGGGGACATATCATATACCAAATTGAAGGTCTTGGAGTGTAGTTTCCAACACTTTTAACGGTTTGCTCATATAACTTATAGATAAAAAGATATGAGCGTCAGAAGTCAGACCAGAAAAAGGGACATAAACGCAAAAGAGGGCTGGAACTGAAATATTTCGAGTATAAAAGGAAAAATATGTATTATCTTCGTCATTTCCAGAACACACACCATAGAAACAGTTCTCTCTTGAGTTTGAAGCTGATTTTTAGGATTTTGAAGAAACAACATCAATCTTAACTCGAAATTGAAGACAAATTGCGTCAAAACGCTCTACGCGATTAGGGTAACATTATGCTACCTTCAATTTCTTCTATAGTTTGAGTTTTAGAATTACTTCATGGCTAAGTAAAGTACCTAAATATTGTATTATAGCTTGTTTAAGCTTTGGGAGGTATGGAATTCAAAGGAAACGAAGTTTAGAAGCTAGAAACATCAAAGGTATGTAAGGCTAAACCTTTCTTTTGGCAAGGCATGTATCTTTTAGATTTTGAAGCTTTTATTAATTTTAAACTTAGTTTTTCTTGTGAGAAACTTGTATGGTACCAAGGAAACCTTGAATATACTTAATTTGGTACTAAAATCCAAGGTGAAAGACGTCCAAATCAGAAAGGCAAAACATTTCAAAATCTGAAAAATTGTTTTGAACTTTGGATAGTTGTTAGTATATTGATCATAACTCCTTATACAAAATTGATATTAAGATGATTTAAGAATCTCCAGAATCCTAATACATATATCTATAACTTTCATGAAGACCATGAGGTCTATAACTTTTATCTGCACCCTCAAAACTATGATGCAATACAGGACGCTGGTACTGTCTAGAAATTCTGTACATCCATGGAATTGTTACGCCACTCTCATCTTGTTATCCAGTTAATTTGTTTATGTTATCAGTTTATCCGGGTATCCATTCCCGTGTATAGTATAGCACTGGTTCTGTTTTGCGTATCATCCAGTTTCAGTGGAAACTCTGCCGAAATTTTTATAAAAATCAAAGAGTTAGACAAATTCTAAGTTTCAGGTTGTGTCTACAATTCCATCCAGAGTTTTCTTATCATTCCTTTGAGTCCATATATATTGTTGCCACATGTGTTATGCCTCATACATGCTTATGCTTATATTGTGATCATGTTATGTGTGATTTGGAGTCCCCCATAGAGGCTGGACATTGGACACACAGTCCGGTCGCGTGTGATACTACCCGTCTGGGGGATACAGCCCCTCTGGTTCAGGCGGGAGTTGAAACACCTAGTGTGACCGGGTGTCATTCACACACTCTGACCAGAGAGACTAGATATTACTGGCTGGGGGGGATATAGCCCATAACACCCACCAGGTCTGCTATATATGGGTATATAGCCACAGTATGCACTGCATGATTATACATGAGGCTAGTTCCGGTTTTCAGTACCTGATTTGGGGGGATACAGCCCATAACGCCAGACAGGTACTAGTTCAGATGTTCAGTTACCTGATTTGGGGGGATATAGCCCATAACACCAGACAGGTACCAGTTCAGATAACAGTTCAGTTTTAGCGTCAGTATCAGTTGACAGTTATCAGTTCTCAGTTATCGGCCACCAGTTCTTAGCGTCAGTATTAGTTGACAGTTATCAGTTCTCAGTTATCAGCCACCAGTTCTTAGCATCAGTATCAGTTGACAGTTATCAGTTCCAGTTTCTAGTAACCAGCTATCAGTCATATTACAGTTATTTATCAGTATAGTTCAGCTCAGTCTTCAGTTCCAGATTCAACTAGACTTCAGTTTATATTCAGATCATGTTTAGTACGTTCTTCAGATTTCCAACTATATTGCTATGCTCCAGCTCATATTTACATATTTATATTCCAGCCTTACAGTTTCGTTCAGCTATGATATATTATATGCTCATGCCTTACATACTTGGTACATATTGTACTCACGCCCTTTTCTGGGCGCTGCGTTTCATGCCGCGCAGGTGCAGATAGATCAATGCTTGGACCATGTTAGTAGGCCATCTATCAGCTACTGGAGTCACTCCGCTTACTCCCGGAGTTACCTATCTTTTGGTATGTGTACAGTCAACCAGCTTGGGTATGGCGGGGCCTTATCTCGTCCTTTGTATATTCAGTTCATCACTCTTAGAGGCCTGTAGATATGTCCCTGTGTGGTGCAGTCAGTATGTTATGTATGTCAGCTTATGTTAGCCTTGTCAGCTATTTGCATTGCATACTCCTTATCAGCTAGGTTTATGCTTATTCTGTTTATTAGTTATAATGGTTAGCATATTATCAGTAGGATTAGTGATGATCGACACTTAGTGTTGGTCATCCGTCGCGGCCCTAAGTTGGGTCGTGACAAAAGTGGTATCAGAGCAGTTCAGTCCTAGGGTGTCTACAGGCCGTGTCTAGTAGAGTCTTGTTTAGGAGTATGTTGCGCGCCATACTTTTGAACAGGAGGCTACAAGGCACTTCAGGACAGTTGTCTTTCTTTCTTCTCTAGATCGTGCGATAGAGCCATGATTATAGAATTCAGCCCTCTAACAATAGTAATTTCAGCAAAGCGATGCCGCCAAAGAAACTAACAGCTGCCCAGATGGGCAAGGCTATTGCCGGCCAGGGTACTAGTAGAGTGCCACCTGAGGTGGATGAGAGTGAGAAGTCCAGACCTGAGACTCCATCTGAGGCCTCACAGATCCCTTCAGGTCCGGGCGATATTAGAGGTACCGCAGCTGCTGTACGTCCAGCTCCTCTACCCAACAGTTAGGGGCAGAAAATGAGGGATGCCATCAGATTATTGACCAGTGTTGTAGTTGCTCAGACTAGACAACACAGTCCAGATGCCCAGGGAGATGTTGGATCCAAGATCAATGATTTTATCAGGCTAGAGCCTACAGTTTTTACCGGATCCCGTACAGGAGAGGACCCTCAGGATTTTCTAGTGAGGATAGCCAGAATGTTGAGGGTTATGCACGTGTCAGACACAGAGTTAGTAGAGTTGGATGCATTCAGATTGGATAACTTAGCAGCAGGGTGATATCAGACATGGGAGCTATCTAGACGGCCCGATGCTACTCCCACGACTCAGAAGGAATTCTCAGATGCCTTCCTTTATCAGTATATGCCTATAGAGGCATGGGGAGACCGTGCTAATCAGTTCCTGAACTTGAGACAGGGAAGTTTGAGTGTAGAAGAGTATAATTATTGCTTTAGTTCTTTAGCATGGTTTGCCCCTACGGTGGTAGTGAGTATGGAGGATAGAATTCACAGGTATATAGTAGGACTAGCTCCACACCTAGTGAACGAGCGTATGACAGTTGTTATGCAGTCATGTATGAACATAAGATTCAGGCATTTGCTTTGTTACTTGAGGAGAGGAAGCAAAAACAGAGAGCCGACAGGGATAGAGTGTTACACAAGAGGGGCAGATTGTCTTGTTCATTTAGAGAGACATCTGGAGCGAGTAGATAGCAGAGTGTTAGACAACCACCAGCTAGTATGCCTCCATAGTCTCATGGCCTGAGATTTGATAGATCTCCTCAGTCTAGATCTAGTCACACATCACTGACTTCAAGATTAAAGTGTCGTGGTACTTCTATACCGGCCAGTCAGACATATCCCAGATGTTCGGATTGTGGTAGACGCCACTTGGGTCCATGTCAGTTAGGAGTTGATACTTGTTATATTTGTCGCGAGGCAGCTATTTCATGAAAGGTTGCCCGCCTAGGGGTGGCAGTTGTACAGCCTAGCCAGCTAGATCACCAGTTGCTTGCTCAGCATCAGCACGCCATCAGGGGCATGTTCTTCAGGATGGCACCTGTATAACAGAAAGAATTTAAGGAGCAATTGAAGGATTTGTTAGATAAAGGCCTCATCAGACCCAGCAATTCCCCGTGGGGAGCCTCGATACTATTTGTAAAAAAAGAAATATGGCTCTCTACGCATGTGCATAGATTACAGACAGCTGAATAAAGTCATTATTAAGAATAAATACTCTCTGCCCAGGATTGATGTGTAGTTTGACAAGCTCCAGGGTGCCAAGTGCTTCTCGAAGATAGATTTGCGATCAGGCTACCATTAGGTTAGAGTCAGAGAATCTGATATACCTAAGACTGCATTCAGGATTAGGTATGGCCATTATGAGTTTTTAGTGATGTCGTTTGGACTCACTAACACCTCAATAGTATTTATGGATCTGATGAACAGCGTATTCAGGCCTTATCTAGATTTATTTGTGATTATATTTATTGATGATATTCTCATCTATTCAAAGTCTGAATCAGAGCATGCAGAGCACCTACGCACAATATTGGGTACTCATCGGGACCAACAATTATATGCTAAGTTCTCAAAGTGTAAATTCTAGATAGATTCAGTGGCATTTCTTGGCCACATAGTTTCAGCAAAAAGAATTAAAATAGATGACCAGAAGATCTAGGTTGTGAAGAATTGGCCCATGCCTATGACGCCAACTGAAGTACGTAGTTTTCTGGGTTTGGAAGGTTATTACAGAAAGTTTATAGAGGGTTTTTCCTCCATTGCAGCTCCACTGAACAAATTGACAAAGAAATCAGCTAAATTTGAGTGGTCTGATTCTTGCGAGCACAGCTTCCAAGAACTAAAGAACAGGTTGATAACAGCTCCAGTACTTACACTTCCAGAGGGATCTGAGGGCTATGTCATTTACTGTGATGCTTCTGGAATTGGTCTTCGTTGTGTTTGATGCAGCATGGAAGAGTAATTGCTTATGCTTCTAGGCAGCTGAAAAAGCACGATCAGAACTACCTCATCCATGATCTTGAGCTTTCAGCAGTCATTTATGCATTAAAGATTTGGAGACATTATTTTTACGGTGTTCATGTTGATATTTATACGGATCACAAGAGCCTCCAGTACATATTCAAGCAAAAGGAGCTTAGCTAACCCTATGATAGAGGCGGTGGCTAGAGTTGCTGAAGGACTATGACAAGGACATTCTTTATCATCCGGGTAAAGCGAACGTTGTTGTTGATTCCCTTAGTCGCAAGCCTATGGGTAGTCTATCTTATTTACAACCAGAGAAAATAAAGTTAGCTCATACACTCTACCAGTTGGCCAGCATGGATGTCAGACTAATAGATTCAGAGGACGCAAGAGTTACAGTTCAGAACGCAACCACTACTTGCCTAGTGACATAAGTAAAGCAGCGCCAGTCTGAGGATCCAGTTCTAGTTTAATACAGACAAATAGCCAGAAGAAAACCGGAGTCACTATACAGGGTTATTAGCGATGGGGTTCTCATGTATAAAGATAGACTTTGTGCTCCTGATGTTGCAGATTTACGTGGACAGATTATGACTGAGGCACACTATTCCAGGTACACTTTTTATCTAGGTTCGACTAAGATGTATCATGACCTTAAGCAGATTTGCTGGTGGGACGGAATGAAGCGTGACATAGCAGAATTTGTGGCTCAATGTCCTAACTTCCAACAGGTTAAGGTCGAGCATCAAAAACCTAGTGGCTTGTTACAGGAAGTCGAGATTCCATCATAGAAATGGGAAGCAGTGAATATGGACTTCATTACATGCTTTCACCGTATGCGGAGCAGATATGACTCTATTTGGGTTATAGTTGACAGGCTTACTAAATGAGCTCATTTCTTTCCTGTTAGAACTACATATACAGCAGAGGATTATGCCAGACTTTATATCAGAGAGATAGTGCGCCCACATGGTATTCCAGTATTTATTATTTCAGACGGGGGCGCACCAGTTTACAGCTAATTTCTATAGATCGTTCCAGACAGGTTTAGGGACACAGGTGTATTTGAGTACAGTATTTCATCCATAGACAGACAGACAGGCTGAGCGGACCATTCAGACATTAGAAAATATGCTCAGAGCTTAAGTGTTAGATTTTAGAGGCAGCTAGAATGGTCACCTACTGTTGATAGAGTTTGCATATAATAATAGCTATCATTCTAGCATACAGATGGTGCCATATGAAGCTTTGTATGGGCACAAATGCAGGTTTTCTATATGATGGTTCAAGGTTGGCGAGTCTCAATTGATAGGTCCAGACTTAATCCAACAAGTAATTGATAAAGTCAAGTTGATCAGGGAAATATTATTAGCAGCGCAGAGCAGACAAAAGCCCTATGCAGATAATCGACGTCGAGATTTAGAATTTCAGATTGGCGATTGGGTATTGCTGAAAGTATCACCTATGAAAGGCGTTATGAGATTTAGAAAAAAAAGGGAAGCTTAGCCCTAGATTTATTAGTCCATATCAGGTTATCACGCGAGTTGGGCGTGTATCCTACGAGTTAGACCTTCCAGCAGACCTTCAGGAGGTACATCCAGTATTCCATGTTTCTATGCTCAGAAAATGTGTTGGAGATCCTTCTAGAGTTGTACCAGTAGATGATGTACAGATCACGGAGCAATTAACTTATGAAAAGGTGCCAGTTGCAATTTAAAGAGACAGATTCGTCGACTAAGGACGAAAGACATTCCTTTAGTTAAGATGCTATATCAAAGTAATAATATAGAAGAAATAACTTGGGAAGCTAAAAATGACATGAGAGCCAAATATACACATCTCTTCATTACTTCGAGTATGTAACAGATCGTTGCTAAATGCTTCTACATACTTCATTTAACATTCGAGGACGAATGTTCCTAACGGGGGAATATTGTTACACCCCGTACGTCTAAATTGACGTATATCATTATAATATCATGTTAAGAATGATTTAAGTGAGTTTAAAGTAATAATATGACCATATATGATGTTTATATGTTGAATATAAAGTTTGGGAAAAATCAGATTTAAGTTGCGGAAAAACCGACAAAGGAATTGCCTTGTAACAAAGCTTTTTCAGCAATTAATTTCATGTGTTATATGAAGTCTTTTGGGGACATATCATATACCAAATTGAAGGTCTTGGAGTGTAGTTTCCAACACTTTTAACGGTTTGCTCATATAACTTATAGATAAAAAGATATGAGCGTCAGAAGTCAGACCAGAAAAAGGGACATAAACGCAAAAGAGGGCTGGAACTGAAATATTTCGAGTATAAAAGGAAAAATATGTATTATCTTCGTCATTTCCAGAACACACACCATAGAAACAGTTCTCTCTTGAGTTTGAAGCTGATTTTTAGGATTTTGAAGAAACAACATCAATCTTAACTCGAAATTGAAGACAAATTGCGTCAAAACGCTCTACGCGATTAGGGTAACATTATGCTACCTTCAATTTCTTCTATAGTTTGAGTTTTAGAATTACTTCATGGCTAAGTAAAGTACCTAAATATTGTATTATAGCTTGTTTAAGCTTTGGGAGGTATGGAATTCAAAGGAAACGAAGTTTAGAAGCTAGAAACATCAAAGGTATGTAAGGCTAAACCTTTCTTTTGGCAAGGCATGTATCTTTTAGATTTTGAAGCTTTTATTAATTTTAAACTTAGTTTTTCTTGTGAGAAACTTGTATGGTACCAAGGAAACCTTGAATATACTTAATTTGGTACTAAAATCCAAGGTGAAAGACGTCCAAATCAGAAAGGCAAAACATTTCAAAATCTGAAAAATTGTTTTGAACTTTGGATAGTTGTTAGTATATTGATCATAACTCCTTATACAAAATTGATATTAAGATGATTTAAGAATCTCCAGAATCCTAATACATATATCTATAACTTTCATGAAGACCATGAGGTCTATAACTTTTATCTGCACCCTCAAAACTATGATGCAATACAGGACGCTGGTACTGTCTAGAAATTCTGTACATCCATGGAATTGTTACGCCACTCTCATCTTGTTATCCAGTTAATTTGTTTATGTTATCAGTTTATCCGGGTATCCATTCCCGTGTATAGTATAGCACTGGTTCTGTTTTGCGTATCATCCAGTTTCAGTGGAAACTCTGCCGAAATTTTTATAAAAATCAAAGAGTTAGACAAATTCTAAGTTTCAGGTTGTGTCTACAATTCCATCCAGAGTTTTCTTATCATTCCTTTGAGTCCATATATATTGTTGCCACATGTGTTATGCCTCATACATGCTTATGCTTATATTGTGATCATGTTATGTGTGATTTGGAGTCCCCCATAGAGGCTGGACATTGGACACACAGTCCGGTCGCGTGTGATACTACCCGTCTGGGGGATACAGCCCCTCTGGTTCAGGCGGGAGTTGAAACACCTAGTGTGACCGGGTGTCATTCACACACTCTGACCAGAGAGACTAGATATTACTGGCTGGGGGGGATATAGCCCATAACACCCACCAGGTCTGCTATATATGGGTATATAGCCACAGTATGCACTGCATGATTATACATGAGGCTAGTTCCGGTTTTCAGTACCTGATTTGGGGGGATACAGCCCATAACGCCAGACAGGTACTAGTTCAGATGTTCAGTTACCTGATTTGGGGGGATATAGCCCATAACACCAGACAGGTACCAGTTCAGATAACAGTTCAGTTTTAGCGTCAGTATCAGTTGACAGTTATCAGTTCTCAGTTATCGGCCACCAGTTCTTAGCGTCAGTATTAGTTGACAGTTATCAGTTCTCAGTTATCAGCCACCAGTTCTTAGCATCAGTATCAGTTGACAGTTATCAGTTCCAGTTTCTAGTAACCAGCTATCAGTCATATTACAGTTATTTATCAGTATAGTTCAGCTCAGTCTTCAGTTCCAGATTCAACTAGACTTCAGTTTATATTCAGATCATGTTTAGTACGTTCTTCAGATTTCCAACTATATTGCTATGCTCCAGCTCATATTTACATATTTATATTCCAGCCTTACAGTTTCGTTCAGCTATGATATATTATATGCTCATGCCTTACATACTTGGTACATATTGTACTCACGCCCTTTTCTGGGCGCTGCGTTTCATGCCGCGCAGGTGCAGATAGATCAATGCTTGGACCATGTTAGTAGGCCATCTATCAGCTACTGGAGTCACTCCGCTTACTCCCGGAGTTACCTATCTTTTGGTATGTGTACAGTCAACCAGCTTGGGTATGGCGGGGCCTTATCTCGTCCTTTGTATATTCAGTTCATCACTCTTAGAGGCCTGTAGATATGTCCCTGTGTGGTGCAGTCAGTATGTTATGTATGTCAGCTTATGTTAGCCTTGTCAGCTATTTGCATTGCATACTCCTTATCAGCTAGGTTTATGCTTATTCTGTTTATTAGTTATAATGGTTAGCATATTATCAGTAGGATTAGTGATGATCGACACTTAGTGTTGGTCATCCGTCGCGGCCCTAAGTTGGGTCGTGACACAAAGGTCGGGAACAAAATAAGAAAAATTGCCAGAAAAATGAAGGCACGGTGAAAAGCACTACGTGCTACACGGCGTGCCCGGTGTAAAAATGGCACGATGTGCACTCATCCCATAGAAATATTGAAGCTTGTTATTTTCTTAGAATCATGTAAAAATGAGGCCTCACGACGTGCATCACGTCGTATGCGCTGTGTTTTATGCTAATCCAAAGTTGTGACGGATTTTAAAATGGCAATTCTGTCCGTGTCAGGTTTGTACTCTATAAATATGTCCTAAACATATTGAAGCGGGAGCTATGCGATTCAAGAGTTTATTTCATCCCTCTATTCACTTACTTGTTAAATTAGATGTTCATAGTTAAACTCATGTATTTGAGTATGATTATGAGCTGCTAAACCACCAATCTAGGGTTTATTGAACCGCTATGGATGCTTGTGTGATCATTGTTATTGCATTATTAATGAAACTTGATGATTCTTCATATTTATGTATTTATGTTATATTGATTGGTAGAACTCCCAATTAATAATCCTCTTTATTCTTATGACTCTAGGATAGATCTATGGATTAGGATTAAACACATAGTGTTACTTCAGCCTAAAATAAAAGTATTGCTTAGGTTGTCAAACAGGTAAGTGTAGCCTCCTTATCTTTATTAGTTTATTGAAAAATTGGTTAATGAAAGTTATGTTTACTTAACGAAAGTTCGTAAACTTGGAGCAGTTCAATAGAAAAGCTCAAGTGGAATTAATATTGAATTACTATAGCACACAAGTTAGGAGTTGGAGAAATCAATTCTAGGTTCCACCTCTCTAGAAATATAAATATGTATTTAATTTCTTGCAAAGTAGTTGATAGAAAATACAATCCATTAAAGATATACATCTCAAAGTTGATTGTTTGAATAATTTAGTTAGACTCCTTGCTAGAAATCACACGTTTGTAAGATTTGACCTCAGGACTTTAAGTATTGAGCTATATTTTTTGTGACCACTTAGTTCCTTATATATATAGTTACACGTGATCAATTTCTCATTTGCATGCTAGATAGTTTTACTTAGGAAATTATAATACTAGACTAGATAATTTCTACATTTTCCACCAACAAACAAAATTGTAAACATTAATTAGAGAAGTTAGATCTGTGCATGGCAATAATATGTATACAAAAGAAATTGAAAACTTAAAGCAACTGGTAAAGTGGCCTAGGAGGCTAGGACAATGTAATACTCTCTTGAAAATTTTGCACAATTAATGAAGGACAAATGTAATTATTTAACACTCTTAGGGATCATTTATTTTTATTAAGATTTAGAGGTCTGAATCTAAATACACATCCGAATATTAAGTTGTGGCACTAAGAACTGAAAACTTAATGATTAAAATCGTTTGTTTTTCCAACATCTGAATGGAATTTTTCTTTATTAAAGTTTATAAATATTATAAAATAGTCTAAATATTATCCACGAGTTATTAGATTATAAGGTGGTGGTTGGTGGTGGCATGACAGTGGTGTCTGGTAGCAGTGACTGTTGGTAATTGTAGTATTAGTAGTGGTTGTGTGATAGTGATGGTTTGATGGTAGAGGTGGTTGGTGGTAGTGACTAGCAGTTTTGGCGGGGGTAGGTAATAATGGTGGTGGTGCTTGGTAGTGAAGGCAATTGTGTTTGTAGAGGTGGTTGGTATTAGTTGTTGCAGTGGTGGTGGTGATGATCATTGGTGCTAATGGCGATGTATGCTAATGGTGATAGGTAGTGGTGGCTAGTTGTGGCAATTGACTGGTTGTGGCGGGTGGTGGTTGGCAGTAGTGGTGGTGGTGGTTATCAATTGTAGTAGTGCAGTGATAACTAGTTGTCGTAATATATGGAGCGGTAATGAACCTCTTCATGATATTAGATTTTGTTCAAGATCTGAATGATACAGATCTATAAGAGCCATTAAGTGGTTAAATCTTAATAAAAATAAACGTACTTAATGTTATGAGGTCTGAATCATTAAGTGCAAAAAAATGAAGCCTTATGCACTTATTACATAATTATAGGGTTTACACGTGTCTTTTTTTTTTTTTTTTTTTTTTTTTTATATAAAACTTTGTTCCTTTTTTTTTTTTATGAGAACATTGAATGAAAATTAGGTGAGAAAGAGTAGGCCGAAGAGAATGCGAGGTAAGTTGAAGACAAGCCTAAAGTTGAGGGAGAGACATTATAGCTGGCGTTGGTGGTGGTCCGCTATGAAGGTTATATTGTGGAGGTTGATGCTAGTCATGTTTTGTATATGAGGTTATGACCAAAGTGGCCTTGTTGTGTAGTGGTTGCTAGTGCTGACACGAAATAATAGATATACCGTGTTTTTTTATGGTGATAGAGGTAGTTGATGATGGTTATCAAAGGTTGTGGTTGTAGGGCGGGTGGTAATAGCGGTGAACGGTCGTAGAGGTTATTAATTAGTGGTTGTAGTTAATGGTGAAAGTGGTCAATTAGTATTTTGGTGGTGGTGATTGAAAGTGGTGGTTGTACAATAACGGTGGTTGTTAATATTATTAGCAGGTTCAGGAGGTGACTAGTCATGGTAGTTATTGGTGGAGCTGGTTATCAATGGTGATTGTGTAGCGGTACACTGAACACCAACCCAATCTCGACGCATGGTGTTGATGTGGTTAGTGGAGATAATAAATAGAATGGTGGTAAAAGGTTATGTACATAAAAACTTTTAAGTGGATGTGTTATTATTATTAAGAGCTTATATCGGAATAATTTAAATTTATTTAAACAAATAAGAGGTAAAAGAAAATAATTAAATACATTTATTGATGGATAATTACTACAACAACCAGTCAACTCGCGTCAGCTCACTTTTAAATATCACTTACTTTTTGTAGACAACATACGCAAAAATAATACATAGTGTGTACAAATGATGGCCCAAAGTACACAGACCCTCCTCACGTATACACAGAGTTTACACCCAATTTTACGGTCTATACAGTCAAATTTATCAGTTATACACAATGTATACACATACTTTTTTCAGTTATATTTTATGTATACACGCTGTTTTGTAGTGTGTGTGTGTCTATATATATATATATATATATATATATATATATAATAGATTATGTATACATACATCTAAAAAAAAAATAAAGAAGAAGAGGAAGGAGAGAGCAGTCTCGGCCACCCAGCTCCAATAGAAAACTGCACTAGTTCCGGTTAGCATTAGGTCTGATGTGCCGGAGAAGTAGCAGATCTGCAGCGACGAAACAGTGATGCAACGGTCACCGGAGCTCCGACGAACAGCAGATCTGCCGATTTCAGTCGTGGTGGAGAAGGAGCAATTAGCCGGAGCAATGGTGCATCCCAGATCTGCAGCAGCTTCGCCGGAGTAGTGAGAGATCTGGAACACAAGGAAGCAGCGGTGAAGCAATAGATATGGAACGACGTGGGGAAGCGGTTGTCGGCCCATGGCCGGAGGACTTAGGACAGTTTCCCCGGCGCAGTGGTGGAGCAATAGATTCGGGACGACGGGGGAAATGGTGGTCGAAGCAGCAGTGGTGGGAGAGGGGTGACAGTGGTGGTGAACGAGAAGGGAAGCTACAAACTCTAAAGAGGAAGTGGCTACAAAAAGTTAGGAGATTTGATTGTGTGTTTATTTAGGAATATTTTGAAAAATAGGGGCTTAAAAATATATAATTTGTTTTTTGTTCTTTCTATTGTAATTTTTCCTTTATTGATGAGATCTGAATGTTCAGGTAAATAAAATAAAAACAATGAAGCTTAAGGACAGTTAATTTTGAAAAGAACATGATTTTATTAGGAAAGAAGTTCAGTTAAAGTTAACTCTAACCAGAAACATGTAAAGATTTTCTTTTTTTTAATTAAAGAGAAACAAAAGCTCTATTGTTTTTTCTTTTTGCTGGCTAAGGGGTGTCTTCTCACCCTCGACGACTTTCTGCGGACTCGAAGTTGGGTGGCCATATTTAAGGGTGGCAAAACAAACTCATGAAACTATCATATGTTTAATCCGTACATATTAATTACGGGCCATCATGGTCACACCTCAAATCAACAATAATAACAATGTACCGGTATTATTTTACAAGTGAAATTTAGTATGAGTACTGAGATAACATAGACCTTATCCCCACTAAAGGTGGAGTGGCTGTTTCCGATAGATCTACGACACCACAATTCAAATAGACTAATTTAAAATTTGAGCTATTCAAGGATTATTATGTAGCTCAAATTAACTCTTATGTATTTTGTCAAATATTTTTAAAAGGAAATTTTTTGTTTGATGCTATAACAAACCCTTTGAATAATAATTAAACAAATTATAAGGAAATAATCGAAGCAATTAAACTATAAGCCATTGCTTATAACCTTTGGACGAGTATCCACATATTTTTTAATTCAACTAATTCAATCCCATTCTTGTACCAAATCACCCCTAAAGGTGTCCTAAGGTCAAGGATTAACTGCTTCTCCAAAACTATTCCCTCTCTTGTCTAACCACTTATCCTTTTCTTTGATTTTCAACGTAATCGTGAGTAACATTTCATTTGTGTGTACGTGACAATTTAATTTTCTCATTTTTGTGAATATGTAACTCAATTTTCCCTGCCTGTATTTTTTTCCCTTCTTTTTTGCTCGGTTTATGGCTCCTGTGCATCGCTTCCATTTTTGAATTCAAAGCTTGTGAAATATCTTAGACAAACTTGGAAAATATAGTAACTCTGGACTAGGATTTTACTTAGAAACCAAATATAGAGCATAAGATTGGAGTTGCATGTTCTCAGGTAGATGCTGTCATTGAAATGTTCTCTGCATTTATTCTATAGAAGAACAAAGCCAACAATAGCGTGTGGACACCTATCTTTGGGTCATTTTCTCTAAAGGACATATCACACCTCGACCAACTTCAGGTACACTCTATCGTAAGTTGTATGATTGAACTCCCAACCACATCCCAATATGTATTTTTCCTTTTTCTGAATGACAAAAAGCTTGTTTTGATTTAATAATACGAACTGTAATCTACTAAAAATTCGACTAATTAATTTGCCTTCTTGAGCACAAAGCACCGTGACATCTTTAATAAAAACTCTTGAGTACTATTGCGTACAACCTTATACGAATTTTTTACATAGGTTTGTAATTGCAATTTTGGGATTTAGAGATCTTCATAGCAAAACTACGAAGGCACACTACTATAGAATTAGGCTGCCTTTATATAAGTCCTTCACGACCTTCAGATTATACCTGTCAATCGGGCCGGGCTAGTCTGGTATCGGACCGGTTCATTATAAGCGGTCTGGGACAAGGAGGAAGCGGGTTGCGGGCTGAACCGGGCTTAAGAAAAAAGACCGATTAGCCCGGACTGGTAAAATACCAGTTTTTTGCTCACTGGTGGACTGGACCGGACTGGTTTTTTCATAGAAAAATTATACTATATATATATAGAGGAAAATTGAGACATACTTTTGCCAAGAATCATACAAAATATAATGTAGCATTTAGTCCCTTCTAAAATCCCTCAATATGCAATAGTATCAAAGATATTTTTAGCTTCATTAAGTACAACGAGTGAACATATTCATTAACTATTTTTTCATTACTAATCAAGAATATATATTAATTAAGTATTTTATACAACTTATCTTCTTGGTTGTAAGAGAATTTGATAGTCTCATTTCTCACCCTTGAGTTGTAGTATTAAAAGTTGTATCTATTTGACTAAGCATACTATAGTAATGATGAGATAGTACTTACTTAAAATAATAACAGTGATCTTTTACTTCATGAGTAGTGCATCAAATTAACATAGTGATTAAACTTGGTTTCCATCAATGAGTCAAAGTATATGATTCTCAAAATGTTTGATCCTTTCTTTCCTGCTTTCACATTCCTTCTCTTTTTATATAGGATTATATGTCCTTCCAATTGCAAGTACAAAATGATAGGCTTAGCTAAAATATGAAAAAGAAAAAAGAAGAAAAAAAAAACGGACCGGTCCGGTGCTTAATGGGCTAAGGGCCGAGCCGGGCTTCAACTTTTTGAAAGAAAAACCGGTTCAGACCGGACCGGTAATGGCCCGGAGCGGATCGGATCGGTACCGAAACCGGTGAGCCGACTCTTAACGGGCCGATCTGAACCGGTCCTGACCCGATTTACAGGTATACTTCAGATCCACGTGTGTGTAAAGTGTTGTTAAGGCCAGTTTACGTCAAAAGGTGTCCCATGACAGTACTTATCGTATCACCTTTGGTTCTTGTCATTCGGTTGTCCATAAAAACATCAACGGGTTACAAGACAAATTGGCAATGTTGCACTAACAGCTTATTTACTCTTTTATCCTCGAGAGATCCATTATGAACTAACCTTTTTTAATACGAAAAGGTCTTTTGACCACACTCATTTTGGCCACAATGGCACTAATAGGGTTAAAATGGTAAATTATTGTTTAATCTAGATCATTTATAGGGTTTAGTAAAATACGACAGGTTATAAATTGAAGGATATAGAAGTCATTTTGATAGGTGTGGCCAAATTTGGGCCAGATTAGTGTGGCCATTTAGCATCTCTTGTCAATGATATACTCTTGTCATCAGCTTAATAATTTCATTCAACATAAATCATAACTATGCAAAAGTATTACTCCTCTACCCCACTTTAGATATTCTACAATCTACATTGACTTTAAATGTCAAATTGGCCAATTTTGGGTGCGATACAATTAGATACGTTGACTAAATTCTTAAATTTGAAAGAAAAAAAAAGTGGATTTCATAATCAAAGAATAAAATGCTCTGAAATAATTTAGCCAGCGTTTAGTCGTAGAACTGAGAAAGTATATTAACAAAAGAAAAAAGATAATCAGAGACATATTGCATCAACATTTATTCCACCCTGTCCCAATCGCGTCCTTCCATGGATGGAAACTTAATTTAAAAAATTTTGATACGCCTTGACACTCACCTCCTCTCGAGTGCAACCGTACAATAACTTGGCTCAAACTTAATTAGAGATAAGAATCTTATTGGTCAAACTTATAATACTTAAATAAATGGGTAATGCTGATCTTTTTCACATGTATAGTTCCTGTGTTCGAAAAGATGTAAAACAGAAGTAAAACTAAAACAAAGCTTTGTTAAACGAAAATGATTCCGAGTCCATAAATTGTTTGTCTCCTCAAGAATTTAATTTTTTATTGTTGTCAAAGGTTAACCAGTTAATTCCTCTCAGAATAAAATTGAATACAGTTTTACAATAGTGGCATTTCAAATTATAAAATTTGTAGAATTCAAAGGAACGTGCAAATCACACGACACTAACTTTTAAATTTTAATTTATGAACCAATGCAGAAAAGAGGTGAGAGAATTTCAAATTTTTGTATGTAAAAATCTGAGGCGATGTCACACTGTTTATAGCATGAAATAGGTCATTTATGGTGAAAAGATTTGAAGAAATCATTTTTCGTTCACACATATTCTCATACTACTAGTTAAGCGTAGAAAAGGGAAGAAGCTGAGTATGGTAGGAAATCCATTCTCTGGTTAATCTGATACCAGGATAAAGAAAATGAACATTGAATCTGAATCTGACTCTAACTCTAAAAGTTAAAGTTAATTCAAAGGGAATAGAATTGCTCAAGCCATACAGATAGACCAAATTAATTACCATAATCAAGAAAATAGACATTGTTCCTAGGTTAACTACAAAAGCTAGCTCAAAGGGAAGGAAGATGCTCTAGCCATATAAAGAGACCAAAGTACTCCGTCGTAGCCGATGTGGAAATCTGACACCCCTCCCCCCACATGCCTGGGACTGTCAGCTAGTATGTGGACAAATATAATATGGTAGCCGACGATCGGGTGAAATAAAAATTGGGTGGCCTTGGTTATGATGCGATGAGAATATTTTGGTGAAATGGCTAGAATGAATGATAGAGCCTTCTTTCAAGTAATATTTATAGTGAAATAATTAATATATAAAAAGATAAGTACATCACCTACAAAATTATATTGGGTTAAATCCGTCGTCACCAAAGTTGGTGACTAAGCATCCACATAGGACGACGTATAGACGACACGTGGCTACGAATAGGCATAAAGGCAACGGATAGAATCGAAGATGGACAACTATAACGGACAGATGAACAGTCACCACGGCCGGAATAGTCGCAACTCGTCATCAAGCCAATTCAAAATAAAAGTCTTATCCTTAAGCAACGTAACTGCTCGATTAAGGAGTTACAACTGCTCGTGAACGGACGCTTAGTTATCTATATATTGTAATTTAAGTCACAAGCATTGTATCTAATTTCTTCTCTGAACATACATCCGTATTCCAACTATTAATTAATGCCCGATTCTTTACCTTCTGTCAATACTTGCTGCTACTACTCATAATCAAGTGATTTCATTTATTGTTCCGCTGCTTAAATATCATAAAGAGTACGAGGAAGGAAGTTTGATCAAGTCTATACGGCCTGAACACGGTTCCTTTTATTTAAATCTTCATTTATTACGTCGCATTAATTGTGTCTTTATTTCTTTATATTTACTATAATCATTTATATCTTTTCACATACGCCATTTAATCTCGATTATTGATCGTGACTCCGCTTTATAAATTTAATTGTGACTTAACCTAATAAACGAAATTACGGTTAAACAATTTGGCGACCACAGTGGGAGCCGGTCAATAACTTCCGTAGGTTAATTGCTTATCGTATTTTATTCTTTATTCGCTTTCTTCTTGCTCGTTGGCCCTCCTCGTTTTCTTTTTGTCAAAATGGCAGATAACAACTCACACAACAACGCTCCTATTGACGGGCAACAAGACCTTAACGCTGCGGAGCAAATAGACTTGAATCTGGCCGGGGACGAGCAGCAAGATGTTATTCCCGCAGACGACGACGTAATCCCCATTGCAGAGGACGAGAACGTGCTCCCAGCAGAACAGAAAAACGAGCACAGCCAGCAGGGTAGCAGAAATAGCCGCCCTCCTGGCCGAGGAAACTTCGATCAAGGGCCTGGAGGACCTAGGAGACCCAATGGTCCTGGGAATTCAAGGAATTCTCAAGACGCTGTCCTTGAATTCATACAGCAACAGGCTGAAGTCAACAGGCAAATACGGGAAGCTATCGACAGCCTACGAGGACAAACCCTGCCAAATGCAGGAAATCCACCCATTGGACGTCCAAGGGATGCTTCACCGTCCCATGCCTCGAGACGCGCTGAAAATCAGAATGCAGGATCAGCGGTGCCGACGGAAATGAGCGAGGTCATGGAAGCCCTCACCAGGCAGTTCAAAGAGAGCCAGGAGGCCCTACAGCGCTCTCTTCATGAGAGGATTGATCAGATCCCTGGCGCACCACCCACTTTGAAGAAATTTGACGTTCAACGGTATACTCAGAGGCCTTGGAAGAAAGAAGCAGCACCAAAGGCAATACCCAAAACATTCAAAATGCAAAACATACCAAGATACCGGGGAACAACTGACCCAAACGACCACTTGATGATGTTTAGCAATTTCATAAAGGCAAGCGATCTCACCGACAAGGAGATCGAGTCAGTACAATTGAAGAAGTTCGTAGAAACCTTGGCAGATGGCACTCTACGATGGTATTCAATGCTGCCACCAAATTCAATAGGATCTTTTGCCGAGATGGCGGAGTTATTTGTCAAAGCACACACAGGCGCTCAGAAAACAGAAACAAGAGTTGAAGACATCTTTGAAATCAAACAACTTCCCGGGGAGTCTCTCCAGAAGTATGTGGATCGCTTTCAGCGTGAACGTATGTTGCTACCCAAAGTGCCAGATCGATGGGCGGCTATTGCATTCACTAACAGCTTGGACGTCAAAAGTTCTGAAGCGACCAGATGATTATATGAATCCTTGCGAGAATATCCTGCAGCAAACTGGTCGGATGTCTACAATCGTTATAATTCAAAGGTACGTATAGACGAAGATAAATTGATTGGCACAGGTGCCCGGGGACGGAGCCAAACTCGCACCAATGGCGCTGGGGGAAAGATCGAGACAGATAAACCAGACGCACGGCACGAGCCATATCCCAATCGGTCGCGTAACAACTCAAATGGACGCGGTCGTAACAACAAAGGTCTTGCAAGGGGCAATGATTCCGCTTCAACTTCTAGTGGACTTCCAACCCTGCCCGTTTTCAATATCGGAGCAGTTGAACTTGTAGCAGTGCTCGAGGGGATGAGCGAAAAGGTCAAATGGCCTAAGGATATGAAGGGTGACCCCAGCAAGCGCAACAGGAACTTGTGGTTCGAATTCCATCGCGATCACGGCCACACAACGGATGACTGCAAGGCTCTAAGGTACGAGGTCGCTAACTTATTGAAACAGGGCTATCTCAAGGAGTACTTGACAGAAAAAGGAAAACAAACTCACGCAAAGGCCCAGCAAAATAAATCAGAACCTCCCCGAGCATCATCTCCAAAAATGACAGTCAACGTCATCTCTGGTGGTATTGAGGTTGATGCAGTCACATACACAGCAAAGAAATACGCCAAAGTATCTATTACAAAGACCAAACGACCACGACTTGAGGATACAAGAACTTTTGAAGAAACAGATGCAGATGGCTTGCAATTTCCTCATATGGACGCTTTAGTGATAACATTACGAGTGGAAGAGTTTGATATCAAGAGAGTACTCGTTGATCCAGGCAGTTCAGCGAACATCATATTAACTCGGGTCGTGCAGAAGTTGAAACTATACAATGAGATTGTACCAATTTCTCGTGTTCTCTCAGGATTTAACAATTCCAGCGAGAAGACGTTGGGAGAAATTACTTTGACGACCCTGGTTGAAGGCGTTATGAGACGAACAACGTTCCATGTCATTGATGGGGATATGGCTTACAACATAATCCTTGGGAGGCCATGGATACACGATATGCAAGCAGTCCCGTCAACATATCATCAAGTAATGAAATTCCCTTCAGAGTGGGGAATACGGGAAGTTCGGGGAGAGCAGCGTTGCGCTAGAGATTGCTACTCAGTTGCAGTCAGGCTCCCCGAGGAGGCAAAATAGCAATTAAAGAACCCGGGATCAGAGTCAAACAATGAAGCATCAGACTACCAAGTCCCGAAATTCATATCAAAGTTGATGCACGGGAAGAGTACACGCCGACTATTGAAGCTTTGGAACCAGAAGGACTTTTCGATGACATGCCTGAAAGAAAAGTATATTTGGGAGCAGAGTTAGACAAAGACTTACGCAAAGATATCTTGCACTTCCTTAAGGAGCGACACACCACCTTTGCGTGGTCGCATGCAGATATGACAGGAATCTCCCCGGAGATTATCTCTCATAAGTTGAACGTAGATCCGTACCACCGCCCGGTAAAGCAAAAGAAGCGCCAACAAGGAGCATTCAGGAACCAGATCATAAATGACGAAGTTGACCGCTTGCTCAAGATTGGCTCCGTCCGAGAAGTCAAGTATCCAGATTGGCTGGCCAATGTGGTCGTAGTGGCAAAGAAAAATGGCAAGTGGAGGGTCTGCATCGACTTCACTGATCTGAACAAAGCTTGCCCGAAAGATTCTTATCCACTACCTCAGATTGACCAACTAATCGATGCGACGGCCGGGCACGAAGTACTTACATTCCTTGACGCATATTCAGGCTATAACCAAATCTTGATGGATCCCGACGACCAGGAGAAAACTTCCTTCATTACTTGCCGAGGTACGTATTGCTATAAAGTAATGCCTTTTGGACTTAAAAATGCAGGTGCGACTTACCAACGGTTAGTCAACCGGATGTTTCACAACCACATTGGCAAAACCATGGAGGTCTACATCGACGACATGTTGATCAAGTCCAAACGGGCAGAAGATCACTTAGCACATTTGAAGGAGGCCTTCCGAATCCTTGATCAATACAACATGAAACTCAACCCGGAGAAGTGCGCATTTGGAGTAGGTTCAGGGAAATTTCTTGGTTTCATCGTTTCCCAGCGAGGGATCGAGGTAAACCCCGCCCAGATAAAAGCAATAGAAGCCATCCCCGACGTACTTCATAACAGAAAAGATGTAATGCGGCTAACCGGGAGAGTAGCAGCGCTAAGGAGATTCATTTCTCGCTCATCTGATCGATGCAAAAGCTTCTTCGACGTGCTGAAACAGAACAAGGAGTTCGATTGGACCCCTGAGTGTCAGCAAGCACTTAAAGATTTGAAGCGATACCTGTCAAACCCGCCTTTACTTTCAACGCCCCAACCAGGTGAACAACTATTACTTTACCTGGCCGTGTCTGAGTCTGCAGTAAGTGCAGTTCTGGTTCAGAAGACAAAGGTAAGCAACTTCCAATTTATTACATTAGCAAATCCTTATTAGATGCTGAAACTCGCTATCAACCTTTGGAGAAATTAGCACTAGCCTTGGTAATCGCTGCCCGTAAATTAAGACCTTATTTTCAAAGTCACTCAATAGCTGTAGTTACTACTTTCCCCTTACGCAATATCTTACACAAGCCTGAATTCTCGGGCAGGTTAGTAAAATGGGCAGTAGAATTAAGTGAGTTTGATATATCTTATCAACCCCAGGTAGCCATAAAATCTCAGGCTCTAGCAGATTTTATTGCAGATTTTAGTGCTACTATGTACCCTGATGCTCAACGTGAGGCGGTTCTGTTCGCCGGATCGGAGTCGGGGATATGGACCTTACACACTGACGGGTCCTCCAGTGTAAAAGGATCAGGATTAGGTTTAGTTCTTACCACTCCCTCGGGGGAGACCATTAGACAGGCCATAAAATGTCCCTTTATTACAAATAATGAGGCCGAGTATGAGGCCGTGATTGTAGGATTAAAATTGGCTCGAGATTATGGAGCAGACAGAATTCGCCTTAAGAGTGATTCTGCCCTGTTCGTCAATCAAATAACTGGAGGCTTCGTAGCAAGGGAGTCTCGTATGCAGAGGTATCTTGCCCGAGTCACTGGTTTGCTAGCACAATTCGACAATTGGGAAGCCATACAGATTCCACGAGAAGAGAATCACGAGGCTGATGCCTTGGCAAATTTGGGTTCAGTCGCAGAGATTGGAGCAGCAGGTTCAGTGGCCGTGGCTCATCTTCTATGTACAACAATCGACAAAGATGCAATGGAGGTCAACACGACTAGTCTGACTTGGGATTGAAGGAATGAGATAATCAATTATATACTACATGGAACCCTACCATCAGACGTTAAGGCTGCTCGAAAACTGAGGATAAAAGCTGCCAGGTATACAATTATAGATGGTATCCTCTATCGTAAGACTTTTGCAGGCCCACTCGCCAAGTGTCTAGGTCCCGGCCAAACTGAGTATGTGATGAGGGAAGTTCACGAAGGTTGCTGTGGAAATCACTTGGGAGGAAAGGCGCTTGCACGAAAGCTTATACGAGCAGGCTATTATTGGCACAAAATGGAAAAAGATACTAACGAGTTTGTCAAGAAATGCGACAAGTGCCAAAGGTTTGCACATCTCCTCCATCAACCAGCAGAACCCTTGCATTCAATCGTCTCCCCGTGGCCGTTTATGAAATGGGGAATGGATATCGTTGGGCCACTACCCACTGCACCTAGAGGGGTACGTTTCTTGTTAATCATTACTGATTATTTTACAAAGTGGGTTGAAGCTGCAGCATATTCAAAGATACGTCAAACGGAAGTAGTTGATTTCCTTTGGCGTTATGTCATTTGTCGATTCGGAGCACCCAAAGAGATTGTCATGGATAATGGTCCTCAATTCGTTGGTCAGAGGGTCACAAAGTTCCTTGAGGATCTGCATATTAAAAGGATCACTTCTTCCCCATATCACCCAGTGGCAAACGGGCAGGCAGAATCGACCAACAAGATAATAGTGGATTCTCTCAAAAAACGTCTCGAGCAGGCCAAAGGGTGCTGGGTGGAAGAACTCCCCGGGGTTCTTTGGGCATATAGAACAACCACAAAAATGAGCACCGGGGAGACGCCTTATTCCTTAGTGTATGGTTCTGATGCATTGATTCCAGTCGAAATCGGTGAGCCAAGTCTACGATATGCTCATGCAACTGAAGAATCTAGTTCAGTCAACCTCTCCGAGGAATTGGATTTTCTAGAGGAACGCAGAGAATTAGCACTTATACGAGTAGTAGCTCAGAAAGAAAGGATAGAGCAATATTATAATCGGGGACTTAGGCTGCGTAACTTTGAAGTCGGGGACTTTGTACTGCGTAGAGTCTCCCAGAATACGCAAGAAGCGAACGTCGGCAAACTTGGTCCAAACTGGGAAGGTCCCTACAAGGTGGTTGCATCCGTTGGTAAGGGTTCATATCGTTTCGCACGACCAGATGGATCGCTTCTACCTAGCAGTTGGAACGTGACTCACCTAAAGAGGTACTACTTCTAAGTAGTACAGGGGTTAGTGTTTCTGTCCATTCTCTGTTGCTTACTTGCTATTGTTTTCTTTTAAGTTATTCTGTTTTCTTATCTTTGTCTAAATGGTACTAACGGTCTTCAAAAGGCCAGATCCGTTTAGCTCAACTGGTAGAGCTCGAAGTCCTCGTACTTCGCGGCTGTGGGTTCAAATCCCACAACGGACACACTCCTCTTTTGGTTATATGTGTTCCTTGATTCAGCGTTTCACCCATTGTCTTTTTATGTCTGAAATTACGAAATTCCAACATAAAAACAGGGGGGTAACGAGGGCCCCAGTAGGCCAAAGTCCCGGCTAATATGAGTGATCTTCGAGCAGAGCAAGGTCATGATCATTCGCCAAGTCCACGACTAAGCAGAATCAAGTAAGTTCAATAGAACTATTTTACTTGTGCTACGTTATTTTTACATTTTGCGGCCAGTATTCGCCCAAATTCTACAACTTTACGACCAAACAATCTTGTGTTTTGGTCATTGGGTTACCTATTCTTTTCAATAGAAATAACAGGGTAAAACCTCAACCTTCAACCTTAACAAAATTTAAATTTTTCTGCGAAAACTTTCAATTGTCAAAAATGATAAGCAAAGTTTATCGCAAGGCCATCTTATACGGCCAGATTTCAGTCAACCTAAACGGCCTGTTTTCGTCCAGCCCAGAAGGCCTGATTTCATTCATCTTAACTAAGGGCAACTTAACTTGGTTATGATCAAATTTTATTTCAAACATCTGCGCAGATTAACACCAAAAAGGGAACTCAGACATTAGGATTTGAAACATAATTCTGACTTCTGGAAACCTCATTAAACAACAAATATCAACATCATTCATATAAGCAAGACTTGAGATCAAAAATGGTCATCAAGCCTCGCCAGTCAGACAAAAGACAGTCAAAATATACATTCGTTCACGAGTTATCAATATCAAAAGTTAACAACATCCGGTAAAATTATAAGAAGGACTAGATAAGGCGTCAGTCATCATTTTGGCCAGGTTCTCGACCTGATGCACTAGCTCCATCAGTCGGATCCCCACCCAAATCTTCATCTTCATTATCCTCATTGCCTTCATCATCCTCTTCATCATCATCATCATCGTCGGCTCCTACTTCCATGCCCAAGGCCTGCTTGACATCGATGATAGTCGCTATGGTCTGATCGAGGACTGAGTCGACATTAACTTGACCACGCTGCATTTGGATGAGCAACTTCTTCTTGGCTTCGAGAGCTTCCAGTTTGGAGTCGATTGTATAACGGTCCCTCAGATTCGCCAATTCCATCGTCAACAGCTCTTAGATCCTCGCAGATTCCTCAGCCCGATTCTTGGCTTCTTGTAGTTCTCCTCGAGCAGCCTGAGATTCAGCCTCAGCTTTGTTCATATTTCTCAACATCAGGTCGGAAGCATTACGGATGCCTTCCAAAGTGGCTTCTTTCACATTAAGCTCATGGGCAAGTTGAGAAATCTGGCTACCTTGTTCATCCATCCTGGCCTTCAGATCCTCAAAGGATAGTTCAAACCTTTCTTTCTCATCCAAAAGCCGGTCCCTCTCTTCGAGGAGGGTGCTTATCTTGTCATTAGCCTCAGTGTTGGATTTCTCCAACCTGTCTATCTTATCCTCGAAGAAGCCACGCCTCCCATCCAGGACCCGCTTCTCCCCAATCAGAGCTTGTTTCTCCTCTTCTAAGGCCTGCTTGTCCTGAAGAGCCTTCAAAAGGTCTTTCTTTAAGCCAAGGACTTGTTCCTGATTGTTCAACCTAGAATGGAACATGACCTCGGCCGCCATCATACTTGCCTGGCAACAAGTGAAAATACGCAGGTAATCAGAACTAAGGTCTTAATAAAAATAAAGGAGTAAAGAGGGAAACATTACCCGAGCAGTATCTTCTGCGATTGCGTAAGCTAGCTGCTCGTCGCTCATGCTGCGCATGTTCCACTCCTCGCGAGGACTGATCAGGTTGGACATCACTTTAACCAAGTGGCCAGGCTTCGTCAGAAAATCTGTGTCCGGAGGAATGGTGAAGTCACACTCCCTCATACACGGCCTGGGCTCCCTCGCTTGTTTAGAAGGATATTGGGGACCAAATTTGTGACGAATACCCTTAACGGAGTACGCCCCAATCCTTCCTCCTAGAGATACTCTCCTAGTAAGCTTTGTGCGAGAGACCTCGATGTCACCTGTCTCATCAGGGTCCAGAGTGTCGCACTCTTGCAGATAAACTGGTGCCACCTCATCACCAGCTAAGTTCATCATGTCCTTGTAGTGAAAGATCTGAGGTTCAACCTCCCCCTCAGTCTTCCTCCGTTCATCAACCTTCTCATCTTTCTCCCCATCCTCTTCTCTCATCGGCTCTTTGCCAGGTCGCCTGTGGCTGACTTGTTCAGGCTCACCCTGTTGACCACCAACCCGTTCAGGCTCATCTGGCTTTGGGTCCTCGGGGAAGAAGGCAAAACTTTCATGCATTCTTTCTTCCCCTACTTCCCCAGCTCTATCTCCTTCTTCATCGCCAACTCGGGGACTCTCCTCGAAAGCGTAAGAAGAAGTCTCTACATCCTTCCTCTTATCACCCCGAAGGGATGCCCTCTTCCTCTGAGTCAGGCTCACATCGGGAGCCTCTGAATCTGAAATATCAACTATCATAGGCTCAGCAGATTCAGGGGCAGCCGCCGAGCTTTTAACACTCTCTTGCCCGGCCTTGGGCGTATCAGCAGCAGCAACATTGGTTTCAACTATTTTTTCAGAGGGTTGAGGAGTCTTACGGGCTGTCCTCGTTTTCTTCTTGGGTTTACTTTTTTCAGAGTCAGATTTCTTTCTCTTCAAACTCGCAAGGACCTCCTCACCACCCTCCATGGCCTTGATAGCTGCAGCAGTTTGGAGAATGGCAGCTGCCTCCTCATTGATCTCAGCCACGGGGTCAACGGTCACCTCCACAGGAGGAGGAGCAGGAAAATAACTACCACCAGCACCTAAACCTGAGAGTAAAGTCATATTAATACCATGGTGAGTTCTGCATAAACTAGCAGGAATTTGGATAATCGGCTTACCATGGGTGCTAGGGTTCGATAAACTTTTTAAAGAAGCATAGTAAGGCCACTGCCTCTGCTCGTGAGTGAACTCTGCCAAAATAGGTTCAACCCAAGCGGACAATTCCTCCTCAGAAATCATACCGTCGTAAGGAATCTTGTCAGCTGGCCAATAAAGAATAAAAATTAGAGGGTGCAAATACGTAATTCAAAGAGTATTCAATACAAAAACTCGGGGACTTACGAGTTTTGTTCCACACCTCGCAGAGATTAGTTTTGCAGCCACGTGTGAGGAATTTAGACTGCACATAAACATACCTATGCATCCAACCCCTATCCCCTGTATCTTCAGATTTGCTCACTAGAGCTTTTCTTCCTCTCATACGGGCATTAATATATCCGTCTCTCGCAACCTGAAGGCTATACAAAGAGACGAAATGCTTAAATTCAAAGTCTTGCCCAGTCTCATCGGCAAACCATTGTAGCAGGGAAATAATTCTATAAATGCTCGGACACAGCTGCCCCGGGCAGATAAGATAGTATTTACAAATATCCTCTATGATGGGATGCAACGGGAGCGTACAACCTATCGTGAATGGATACGTAGATATGGATGTCCATCCAGTTCTCACAGAAGTAATATTCTCCGTTGGATAGGGGCAAGAAACTATAACATCATCGTCCCAGCCACAATCTGCCCTAACCCTGGGCAAAAGGTCAGGAGTAATTGAACTCTTAAACCGGCTTGAAGGCCACGACCTTATATTGCCATAGTGACTGAACGAGCTGACTGAACAATCATTTTCAAGGCTTCCCCAAATTTTCGGAATCACATCAGCAACCGAAGTTGGGGAACTCGTGGATTGACCACCTGCTGCTGAAGAACTACTAGCCACAGCATCCATATTCAAACTTCTCTTGGCTTTTGGAGACATTTGGACTAGAAGATTGGAAGAATTTTTGCGTTTTAGGGATTTTTGGAAAGGTGTTTTGAAGCTTTGAAGGTTTGGATGAAATTTGGAATGAAGTAAAAAGGTTTCAAGCTGGTAGAAATCATATTTATAGGGTTCGCAAAACCCGACCCGCCCCTACACGTGGCAAGCATCCGCGCAAGAAGTTAAATAAATCCAGCCGTTAAAAGAATAAAAATCGAAATGACGGTTTTTGCTTTGGGACGTGCAAGACGTGAGTAGGCGCAGTTCAATCATCACTCCTGCAGTCTCGGAACACGCGACAGTCACTTTTTCAGTAAAAAGTGGAGCGGAATTGACAACTTGCACGTTTTGTCTTTAGCGGAGCATTTAATGCTTATACTGATAAAATGTCAATCAATCGAAAGCCTTTGAGGAATTCAACGGGCAGCATCCAAATATGAATACAAGGACTCAAATGTGTTACTTGAGAAAAACTCCAAAAAGTTCTTTCCCGCTCAAAATTCGTTTTCCACTCCTCGACCAGATTCTCTGCCCGAGTAGTGCGGGGACTATCTGTATTGGGTTAAATCCGTCGTCACCAAAGTTGGTGACTAAGCATCCACATAGGACGACGTATAGACGACACGTGGCTACGAATAGGCATAAAGGCAACGGATAGAATCGAAGATGGACAACTATAACGGACAGATGAACAGTCACCACGGCCGGAATAGTCGCAACTCGTCATCAAGCCAATTCAAAATAAAAGTCTTATCCTTAAGCAACGTAACTGCTCGATTAAGGAGTTACAACTGCTCGTGAACGGACGCTTAGTTATCTATATATTGTAATTTAAGTCACAAGCATTGTATCTAATTTCTTCTCTGAACATACATCCGTATTCCAACTATTAATTAATGTCCGATTCTTTACCTTCTGTCAATACTTGCTGCTACTACTCATAATCAAGTGATTTCATTTATTGTTCCGCTGCTTAAATATCATAAAGAGTACGAGGAAGGAAGTTTGATCAAGTCTATACGGCCTGAACACGGTTCCTTTTATTTAAATCTTCATTTATTACGTCGCATTAATTGTGTCTTTATTTCTTTATATTTACTATAATCATTTATATCTTTTCACATACGGCATTTAATCTCGATTATTGATCGTGACTCCGCTTTATAAATTTAATTATGACTTAACCTAATAAACGAAATTACGGTTAAACAAAAATAAGACTGCGATTTACCAATATTATCGACAAATAAAATAATTCTTTATTTACAAGAGTTTTCAAATAGAAGTCCTAATACTACTGATATCAACATTCAACAAACTACTTCTACGAGTTAATGTGATACTAAAGTTTGAATTGTTACCTTATGATAGCAAGATTATATTGTTCCTTCGAACACGGCAATTTAATTTCACGAGACTGCTACTTAAATTGTAAATACGCTTCTACTAATCTACATAGGTTCTGGTCTTCATTGTGATTATGAATGCCCTCATATGATCTTCGTAAAAAGTAAAGACATGTTTGAAAAGCATCCCAAATTAGGTACTGCATTGAATTCTTTTATCTTTCGCTCTCACACGTTGGTATGATATATTTACTAAGTGCATGCATATAAATATCTATGAAACATAAATGTATTCATGTCCTGATGTACACACCATATGTTGCTGTCTTGGTCCCCGCACCTTTCAAAAGAACATTATGGTTGAAAACAAACCGTAATAACATGGGTTGTACATTCTCTTTTCGATCTTCTTTTTAATGTGTGAATTAGGAGGATAATCAACCCTTAATTTGTGTGTTCAATGGCCAAGAGTCGGATATTGAATAAGACATTCCTCTAACACGTATATTTTGTGTTGTTTATTGGATGGTGTTCCTAATTAACGACTGGACTAACTCCAAATAATGTTACTATATAAAATGTTATAAGAGTTGGGATAATTATAGTGGAAAGCCTTTATTAATAATTGGTCAAGACTCAAGAGTGACTTACCTTAGAGTAAGGAAATTTATTTGAATCTCTTTGCCTTTGATGAATTTATGTATTTATATGAGTCAAAAGAGAATTTTTTTTTTTTTTTGTAGTAGAGTACAAAGATATATATAGTTGAACCTCCTTCATACGGGGAATTAAGGCTTCTCTAGTAGTATTGGTTACTCTGCTCTTGTTGAATCTTACAGTAAATAGATATTTTTAACATTTATGAGTTTTTAACCAAAAGAAAAAGAAGCATGTAGTAAAATTTGAAGATTTTCTTGATTTAAAAAAAAACAAAAATCAACCTTTCCTATTGGTTGTTCCTAGACTTCAAATGGTTTTGAAAAAAAATCTAACATCATGAAAGTCAAATTAGTGGCGTGTGAAGTTTCAAGTACAGTCAAACCTCGTTATAACAACATTTCAGTATAACAACTTAATTTTATTCATAACCAATTTTTTATATTAAATTTTATTTCTCTATAACAGTATTTGACCTATAATGACAATGGCATGCACTATAGCGGAACGCTCTTTGTAAAATTATCTCTCTATAAAAGTCGTACTCAAATATTACGTAATTATATTTTGCAAGAGATATATTATGTATAGAATAAAATACAAAATATTTATGATAATCATTTGTACCATAAATATACTTCCTTTTTCACATTGGTAGCATAAAAACAATTATAAGAAAATTGTATTAAATATGTATAGTTTATCGGTATGGTACAACTAGTTATGAATTTATTAATAATGTATTAACCGTTACAGTTTTTAATTAATGAAATATGATAATCTATTGAGATTTTAAAATTAACATGTATTTTTTGCCTATTTTTCGGTTATAACAGCTAAATGAGATGTAAATGTCAAACGCCAGTATACATATATAACAACATTTCACTATATTGGCCATGAAAGTCCAGACAAACATGCTACTATAGCGAGGTTTGACTGTAATTTGCTAAACACGAGGGATTTATTGTAATTTTAACAAATACAAATGTGGGGGCTTCTTTGTAATTACTAACTGTTAGATTTTAACTCTTGTCATTTTTACTACAATATAGAGTACAATTGCAGGGACATACTAAAACAAATTCAATTGCCTATAACATAGAAGCATGAGTAATTGGCTATAAAAATGAGGAATAGAAATGCTTGGAAAAGCCAAGATATTGGGAATCCAGCAATGATGAATGTAGTATGGGCATGCTCTTGTAAACTTGGGTAAATAAGATAAAATGGCAAAGTTACTTTGTATTTTATTCGCAGGAGGCTCTGTTTCTGAAGCTGAAGACGAAAATGGATTCGAGGAATACGTCATTTAGCAACCTAGTGTAGCTTGAAAGAACAATTTCCCAAAGTTTGTTGTGATCATCATGCTTTCTTGGATCTCCTTTTTATTTCTTACCTCTTTAAAAAAGTTAAAATGGAAAGTTGGCTAACCAAAATGACCCCCCAAATTTTGTCATTAATTAGGTGCACATCTGGAATAGGTAGTGCTTCTTAGCACAAGGCTCTTGCATGTTGTACCAAGTCTCCGTCGTCCATTATGTGCTTGTAAGATACTATAAACACTACTGAAATATAAACGTGTCATACAAAAATTGTGACGATTCTAATGGTTTTATGACATAATTCATCAATATGCCGAAACTTCTGATGGAATTGTGATGAATTCTCCGTCACAAATTATTTCTTTTCTTGTAGTGAGCTGTAGAGATCATCCCAAACTGTCGTGATGAAAATTAAGCTGTATAAATGATAGTGCCGTAATGACATCTAGATTTATGAAGGAATATTGGTTCAAGAATTTCATAGTTTTGGATAGGGAGAAAGAACTCCAACTAAGAATTACGATTAAGAAGCTGTCATAAAGCGACAAAGTTAAAAAGAAAATAGAGGAAATAATTGCTTCTCTATCGCTTAAGATACAAACAGAAAACTTGCAATCAGTTTACATTAACATAGAAAGGTCTTAAGAAACGATAATCTTCAGCTTTGATAAGGCAAATTTGGTCTATCCATTTTGTATATATTGTTGGATGGCTGCTTGTCCATATATGAAAAGCTAGTACAGTGCATCATTTGAAATTCAAAACATTTTGCTTAAACGAGTTTGTAATCCACTCTTGACTTCTGAATTAACCTTTTGTGTTCTCATTTAACTTGTCATACTGAAGCTAATGCATATGACTAAATGTAACTGTTGCCGCTAAATAACATGGCCCAGGAGATTTTATCACAAGAATGCTAAATTAATGCTTGTGGTCCTCGGATTAATGGCTTGGAGAAATTCATTGATAACAATTATCACAAGGAGTAGTAGCTTTTATAGAGTAAATATTACCACTTCTGATCAGATTAGAGTAAAATATGGATGAAATAATGACACTTACCAATAGAAGCAATCATAAAGAAAAGCTCTTTTTAAACTAACTCAAGGAGGTCATGTGCGAACTGTTAGTTTGGCTGGAATATCAAGTTATTAACGAATAGTCAGCTATATATGCTGCTTTGGTATTTCCTGTTTTACTACATATATAGTACTCCCTCCATTTCATTTTGGGTGATTGTTTGACCGCGGAATACATCTAATCAGTGAAAGAGTTTTTTGTTCTTCTATTTTAAAGATTATTGATCTCAATTTTGGTCTATTTGCAATAACAAGGGAAAGGAGAACAAGGAGCCTCAAGTTTAGTCAAATATATATGATAATTTTAGAAAACAAGTACTCCATTTGTTCGAAAAAGGATAACATGTTTTGACCGTAAATTTAAACATATAATTTTTAAATTTTTTGGAACGTTATTTATATATTTAGAAACTATATAAAAAATACTATAAGTCACAATAATTAATAATTTCAAATATTAAAAGACATAAAAATATTACGGTCAAAAATAAACTTGTTTGACTCTCGAAATTCGAAATATAACCTCCATTATGGAACGGAGGAGAGAGTAGTTCCCCTAATTTTGTCATATTTTGAGCATGCATCATAATTAATCCTGATATTGTTGTTGGCATCATGTGTTTGCACATGTGGTCCCCTTATTACTGCCAGGAATGTATGTCCAATGATACGAGGTGGTAGGGCATTCTAACAATGATGAAGCATGGGCTGTTCATATATATACGTCAAGGACTTAGAAGCAGCTCTTATAAAAGTTGGATCATTGGTTCATTAACTCTTTATTTTTACTTCCATTAGTCTTAATTTGTATGGTCCTTTTAGAACTAGGACTAGGAAACATTCTTGTAAATGTAAATTATTGACTCTTTGGTACCGCGTGAGAATATCGTGGAATAGATGACATTGATCTAGCTCTTAAGTTCTAACTAAAGTTGTGGTATTTGTTTAAGCATATTTGTTGCCAGAAAAATGTGTCTTGCAATCATCTTGTCAAAGCCATCAAAGAAGAAATCAAGCTATAAATCAATAATAGATGAAGAGAAAGATAAACGTCTGGGTTTTAATTTTCTTAACACTACTTATTACGTATTTATAAAGAATATGATTTTTATGAATATATGTTCTCATAAATGTTAGGGTAGTTGATCTAAATTGTGATGATCTTAAAAGTGGACATGCTAAATTTAGGAATAACATCTTTAATGTGATTATAATTAGTTATTCTAACTAGCATAAACATGATGTGGAGTTTAAGTTCAAGTTGAGAAATGATATAAAATTATTATATTGGGAGGTAATATCAACACAAGAAAGTCATGTTATCACTTTGAGAGCATGATTTATGTATTGCTTTGCTTAAGAGTTGATGACGTTTTATGAATGTAATTCCTATAGGTAGAAGAAACATAGTATTCATGTGTTATGCATTGTGCTTGAATTTAATTTGTGTTCTCATATGGAGTATATGTTATGAAAAGACACTTAAAATGTCTAACGTGTATGAGTGTTTGGCTTATGATTAAGAGTCGAGCGCCTACTTTTTAACATAATTGTGTTCTTTTATGAAAGTGTGTCTTGAAAGTCGAGGATTAGAGTATAGAAGGTTAGTAGGTAGTTGCGCGTGTTCTTTTTCCTTTTTGTGGAGAACCTGGTGATAGTGTAGGTTGCACAAGAATAGCTCTGATACCATCAAATGTAACATTCTTCAAAATTTCTCTAAGTTTCAAGACATTATTGACATGAAAAATATTTAAAAAAATTCGTTTCATATATTATGAAAAATTCCAAGTTTGAGGTATATGGTGAAAGTATGTTATACTCTAATAGTTATCATGAATGGGGTACAAGTATTTAGTTATATGCAAAATGAAAGGATAAATTAGCAACGGACAAAAGTTAAAAGATAACTTAAGATAGTCAAAGTTTAATTGGTCTAAGATATGGCGCTGCATATCATGGGGTCAGATTATCCTTTATTTGTATCACATTTTTTGGGCTTATAAGCGACATAAAAGAAAATGAATCCAAGTTAAATTCATTTGACTTTTATTTATGGGCACCATAAATATCATTAGCTTATTCTGAAGGGAAACATAGTAGGTAGATTACCGAACTACTGAGAGTTTCTTGATTAAAATCCATCTTCAAGCTACAACCAAGTTTATTTTTTCCTATGGATTTATGATGATTATAACATAATTATACACAAGATCGATCCTAGTATCCTAACACATTATATAGCTAGGATAATTTCTCAAAACCTAGAAAGTTAGAAGTTGGAACCTAAATTCTGAAATTGAGAAAATGTGAGAACTTTAGGATCGATTAGATGAGTTGTTTTGTTATAGTAGTTGTTCGGTGACATAAAAGGTATGGATTGGAGCTTACGTTTGGGCTTGAGAAGGAATCTAGATGAGTTGATATATACCTTTGTTAGGATCATTTCTCTCACGAAATATTGCTTTCAAAGTATTTGATAAAATGCATATTTACGCTTTTATACACCTAATTTGATTGAGTAGTTGCATAATTGCTAAATGATATTCTTGATGAGATTTCATGGTTAATTATTCCGTTTTAACTGATAAGAAATTGCAGATTTTTATGAAGTTTATGGTGATAATTTCTTCTTGAGTTTTCCAGAAAATAGAAAGAATTATGAATATTATTTTGGTGAATTAAAAAGTTGTTTAAACCTTTATTCTAGTAAGTGTTGTGAAATAGCATTTTTATTCTTAAAGATGAATGTTAGACCGTAATGGTCAAGAAAGTTGCGAAACTAATTTAGACCTTAAATAGGATAGAAAGTTTAAGAAAGAAAAAAAAATTGGGAGTATCCTCTATTTTGATAAAGGGTTATTGTCTAGGCCAAGCATCCTGATCAAGGCGTCAATTTCCTAAAACTACTCGTACCTAGATTAGGAGAGCAAACAGGGCAAGGGTCCTCTTGATGAGACTTCAGTTAGCAGTAACGCATGAGATGCATGAGCGATGAGAACCTTGAACCACAGTGGAACCTCGGGGATGGGGCCTATTTGATTAGGCTATGATCGAACTCGTGCTGATCATATAGTGATAAAAATAGAAAAATGTCAGGATTGTTAGAACTCCCTAAGAATAAAGTATGTTTCTTTAGGAAAGAGATAAAAAAGTATGTTCCTATTACTAAGTTACTTTTCAAAGGAATATTTATGATGTTTTAGAATATTTGTATCTTTATATTGCTGAAAGTTTATAAGAGTTGTTTTTATATTTCTTTCGGAAAGAGATAAAAGTATGTTTCCACCCATAAATGAAGAGTCGTTGAGACTCATTAAGTTAATTAGATAATACTGACATTCTCTCATGGGAACGTACATTAGTATGGGACGCAATGTAAGAACCAGCTTTGCAAACAAGCAGGCTACATATTAGGATCTCATTCATGTCTAGTGTTATTGGTGAGCTAAGCTTTTATTCGTGGAGTAATTTATTTTTTATTCAGTTTTATTCATTTATTTGTTTGCTTTGAGAACTAGCTAGGAAATTTATGCCCCGAGCAGTGCATCAATTGAGCAGTGGGATAAGATTCACATATGTTACATAAACGAATTCTCAATATTACAGCAATTGCTACGAATAAAGCTTTCCAGAGTTTAATTTTATTGCATAAGTTTAGCTTCACTTAAGAGTATATGATTAAATTATTACACTATTAGATATCAGGTGTTGGTCACTACTTGTTCAGGAAAATGAGCCTGGTGTTGATATTATCTGCATTGGGCTACGGTCTAAGATATGCATACTTATATACCCACATCTGTCCCGTGTTTTGCTGATGTGAGATTCTCCTAGCAGGGGTGTCACTTATATCCCTTTTATGGACTCAGTGTCCTCGTTGAGGTTTGTTTGTCTCTCTCCCTTTGGGGATTTGCATAAACTCAATTGAACTCTGTCGCACACTGTACAAGGTTGCACATGAGTAGCTCTGATACCATCTGTAACAGTCAAGTTCGCTAATTATATTGTCTGCTTTGTGCCTAGGCCGCCACGAGTTTAAAATGTATCACTACAATCTAAGACGTGCATACTTATATATCTGGTTTTGCCAATCTTGGAATCTCATGTGTTGTCACCGTTCATTTTAAGGAATACGTGTCTCAAACGTAGTAAAGACACTGTAAGAACTTCATCTATATAGACATCAAAGTAGTGTCGCTTCAATTTGGAGTTGAAGTCGTTCTTAATAATGTTAATGCATTTTGGATGGTATATGTACCATAAAAGTGCTAAGCATGTTTGATTGGAAAAAGAAGAATAAAATGTTTATGTATGTAGTGCTATCAATGTTGTCACAAGAAATAACATGTTCAAAGCTCTTATGCTATGTGCAATTTCGATTTCAATTTGTGATGCTAAACTAAAGTTATATTAAAATGAAAATTTCACACATAAACTAACTTAATCCTTGAGCTTTCCATTATATTGAGCAAGTGAAGATGTATTGGAAAACTATGATTTTTATTTTTACAAGTATTTTAGGCGAGGATGTGTCTATTAAATGATCGGATGTATTCATTCTTTATTTAGTTATCACCTATTTCATTTGACTCGTCAAGGTGATTAAGGATATGTACAAAGGAGTTAAGACCCGAGTGAGAACAGTGGGAGTAGACTCAGACCATTTCCCGGTCGAGATGAGACTTCATCAGGGGTCAGCGCTTAGTCTATTTTTTATTTGCGCTGGTGACGGATGAATTGAATCTGAGTATGGAAGGAGAGGTCTCGAGGTGTATGTTATTTGTAGATGATATACTGTTGGTGGATGAGATACGCAGAGGTGTCTATGAGAAGCTGGAGGTGTGAAGGCAGACTCTAGAGTCTAAAGGCTTTAGACTAAGCAGGACAAAAACAGAATATATGGAATGCAAGTTTAGTGACGCTCCTAATGAGTCAGATGTGGAAGTGAGGCTTGATTCTCAAGTCATTCCTAAGAAATGAAGCTGCAAATATCTTCGCTCAATCCTCCAAGGCAATGGTGAGATTGATGATGATGTCACACACCGTATAGGAGTAGGTTGGATGAAGTGGAGGCTCGCTTCTGGTATACTATGTGATAAGAGAGTGCCACTTAGGGTTAAAGACAAATTCTATAAAGTGGTCGTTAGACCAGCTATGTTATATGGCTCAGAGTGCTGGTCAGACAAGAACGCTCATATCCAGAAGATGAACGTAGCGGAAATAAGAATAATTAGATAGATGTGTGGGCACACTAAGATGGATAAGATTAAGAATGAAGTCATTCGTGACAAGGTTGGTGTAACCAGAGTGGCTGAAAAGATGCGAGAAACGAGGTTGCGTCGAACACGTGAGAAGGAGAACTGTAGGTGTGAGAGATTAACAGTGATGGGTCTACGGAGAGGTAGAGGTAGGCTGAAGAAGAACTGGGCCAAGGTAATTAGACAAGACATGACCCAGATCCAGATCACTGATGACATGATCCTAGATAGGAGAGCGTGAAGGTCGAGGATTAGGGTAGAAGGTTAGGTTGAAGTCGAGTATATTTTCCCTTATTAGATATAATATTATAGTTATATAGATGATTTATATTTTAGTCTTCCCTTTTATATCTACTGTTATTATCTGGTTGTTTTGGATATGCTTTAGTTTTAACATTCTCTTTAGCATGATATTACTGGCTTGATTTTTAAAGTATTTTCTTATATGTTTTTTTTCCTAGCCGAGGGTCTATTGGAAACATCCTATCCATCTTGATGGAGGTAAGATCTACGTATATCTCACCTTTTCCAGGCTCCACTTGTGGAATACACTGGGTATGTTGTTGTTGTTGTAGTAGTAGTATCTTGCAGAAGTTTCCTGAACTTACTCCTCAAAACTATGTTTTATCTCTATTTTACTTGTTCAAATTCTTGCTTTCCAGCACTACAATTTAACGATTATTATTTAGTTGCAGTAAGTCAATGCCAGCTAATTAAAGCATTAAGATGAAAAATTAGCGGCAGATAATCATTCACCACTAGTAATATTCGTTTACCCACAATTAAAATATTTTGCCACGAAAAGTTACTAATTAAACATAATTTTGACCACTTTCGGTGTGTTTGGTATGAATGAAAGCACATTCCACAGAAGAAAAAAATCATTTTTCTCCTGTTTGATTGACTTAAAAATTTTGAAAAATATTTTCGTAACAGCTCATTTTTCTTAAATTAATGTAAAATGACTTCATAGTAAAAATAGAGAAAACAAGTTTCAAATGAAATTTATCCCATTGTTTCATCTACACCAATACCACCCCTCTCTCCACCCTACCCATCCGTAACACTAGCACCTCCACCCACGAACCCTACCCCCACCCCCTACCTCCTCACCAGCACCCCACTCCACCCCTATGGTTAGGAAATTCTTGTACTATTTGGCAATAAGAAAATAAGTATGAAAGTGATTTATTTTCTAAAGAAACATTTTCTAACACACCATTTATCTTTTCGTCCAATTCTTTTATAGAACAATTTATTATTCCATTCAATTAATAAAAAGGGAATAAAGAAAAAACCTATTCACACATGGTTGACTTGGAGCCCATTTGGGTTAGCTGATTTAAAGTGGCTAATAATCACCAAGTGCTGAAAGGTATTCTTAACTGTTGAAGTGATTTTATAAATAAGCAGTTATCTATTTGGATATAAGTGGTGAAAGTGGTTATAAGTAGCTGGTGTATTTGATAAAAAATGATGATAAGCAACATTTGTTATCACTAAAGTATAGTTCAAATTATTTACAAAAAATATAATTCTGAGAGTATTTTACATTAAAAATGAGAAATGACAAATATATAATTAAGAGGCCACTGAAAATTTTATTTTAAAAATGATATTTTCACGAATATAAAAGTTTTTTAGGATAAAATGGTAAATTACTTGGTTAAGCTAAAAGTTTTTGTAAGCTGAAAAACCATGAGTAGGGAGCGACCAACTTATGACTGATTTCCTTCTCAGTATGAGTCTGTGGCATCGGCTTGTCTAGTGCAGGTTACCTCTCCAGTATGTGGTTTGCACACTATTGCATTAGACATCCAGAATGTACCCAAATGGTTGCGGCTGAGTTACTTGTATATATATATAAAAAAAACTATTCCCTCCAAATAGTGTACCCAAAGTGTACCCAAATGGTCACGGCTGAGTTACTTGTATATATATATAAAAAAAACTATTCCCTCCAAATCCTTTAAATCCAAAAGAACGGCGATCATCCAAAAGAAAAGTTGCTGCTGTTCTGATAAAATAAGCGCGGCTGCTCGACGTTGCTACCAGCATCATCGTTTCCCACAATTGTCAGGTAACCTAACGGACAAGTGGAGTTAGTTAATGAAACTTGACAATAATAAAGAACTTCAATAGTTTATAGGAAACAATAGTTTCGAAACAGAACCGTGTCAAAATCTGGTTTCGAATACATTACTTTCTTGTTCGAAAGTGAACAAATTCATTAATCAACAAATTCATTAATCACTTATATTGCGAATGCCGATAATGGATGGGCATAAAAAGCAAAGTTAGCAAGTGAGGCCATGTTCCAAATGAACCAAAAAAAATGCTATTTTGAATGAACAAATTCATTAATCACTTATGCTAATTTAATTTCTCTTTATTGTAATGCGGAAAGATAAATTTCAACACTCGGTTGCCATCACATGGCACATTTCATCACTTGAACACATAATAAATCCGGGCAAACCGTCACACGGGCGCCCGCATAAGTCTTGGATGTAAACTCCACTCTAAAAGCTAGCTCAAAGGGGAGGATTATCCAAAGCTTATATGAGCCACTTACCCTTCATTTTCCATCAGTATGGGAGTCTTTCCACCCACCGACTCATTCAACACGGAAAGGTGCATTTCCTTGAACAAAGCCGATTATAAGTTTAGTTTAGTTTAAACTTCTACGCCCTTCAGCAACTTGGCTGTTTATAACGATGCGGATACCAATTTCACTGCCTTGATCATTGCTGTGGCTGGGTAATCTTGTCATACTCTGTCGTTTTGTATTCATTCCTTCAAGTGTTTGAACTTTGCTTTCTGTAGGTGTTTTATAAGCTGCTTATGCTGGAAATTTATTTCTTTCAGGTCTCACTTAAGCATTCTGGAGTTCTTTTTATGTATGCTGGCCCTGCTGGTGGAGCATATGCCAAGAATAGCTTCGGGAATATGTATGGTTACTGCGTTTGGTTTTTGTTTTAAACATCTTTTCCTTGTCTAGGAATACGTTTGTGCATAACCTTGATGTTCATCAATGTGGTCATGCATCCTTTTTCATTTTGTGATACCATCTTTATTGTTTTCTTTGTTAGCTGCATTGGCAAGTAGTTGAATATACCCGTGCTGTCATGTTTTGTACACAAACATTATTGGTGAAACTACTGTTTTTTTAGGAGTCTGAGTTGTGAGCTGAGTGGGTTGTTGCTTCAAACAACTCTTGTGGAGTCATGAGCGCGCTGTTGTTAAAAAGTTAAAGCAATGGAGCTCGAGAGGGGCTTCTTATGACATTCATCTTCTTGGCTAAAATATGATAAACTCATCAGCCACTTTTCTGGATGGTTTTAATGTTGTGCACTAATTCTGCTCATTTCGTGCAGAGAACGGTATAGGCCTGCTGGCGCCGTTTGTAGCAAATCATCCAACTACAGCTGCCTGGTCTTCTATATTGTCAAATCTTCCATTGCATAGTCATTATAGTAGTGAACTCTTTGAATCTCAGCTTGCTGTGTTATTTGCATTTTGTAGCTACACTGGCGTTGGTGTCTTCGTTTTTGGACGGACGTTTCATGAGGAATGGGTACTCAAGCAAGCAAGAAGCAGGCAGACTTCAATGAGTTTCTTGAGGTATTTAACAAAAAGTTGTTCTATATGTAGGAGAGTTTGTAGTACATACCTTATAGATTTTGCTGATCCAGTCAGTTAAAATTGTTTTTTGATCAGAAGTGAGACTTATTAAAAGAAACTCATCAATGTTAACTATAGTTGAACCAAAAGAACTTTCTCTTTACCCATTCAATTTTTTATCATAACCAATTGAATTAAAAGAGCTAGCTGCTGAAAAGTTTCAAGTAAGACTTGGTGCAGTTTACCAGGAGAAGTTAAATTAGTCTTAGGTCTTAGCTTTTTAGTTCATCTTCAAAAATTTTGCTTAGTTCTACCTCTGCACTTCAAAAGTCCTCTTTATTTGAACTTGTCAAAAAAAAAAAAATTAAAAAAAGAGCGGAAATAAAAGAAAAGAAAAGAAAAGATAGCCTCTTCATTTGATTATTACTGAAGTGGTTTCTACCGTTTCTTTCCTTTTGTTCTTGCTTGTAGTAGATTTGTCCTTTGGATTACTTTTCTTTTCCAATCTCCTCTTTTGGTCCATCTTCTCTTTTATTTTTTTTCTTTCCAGCCTATATTCTTTTTGTTTTGCAGAATTAATTGGTAGTGCTGATTGATCATTAGCTCTGTGTATGTGGTTGGTAAATGGATTATCTGTTGTCTAGATCAGATGGACTCTCCAACCCTGTATTTCATTAATTGAGCAAAATGCTATGTCATTAAAATAGATCATTAAATTAGATTAGAAAAGATCTGCTGCCAAAGATTAGGATGGAAATCTATAGGGCTTTTCGCATCATTGGTAGCAGAGAAATTTCTGGCCCTCCACCTTTATTTACTCATGCAATCGTCCATGTGAAGTTGAATCTCTCTAACCCACACAACTGAAATCCTTAGTAAAATGAACCCTGATTATCGCAACTTTCATCGAAACAGAAGTCTTCCAAATCATTTTCCTGCTCCCTATTTTTTCTGCTTCATGATTGTATTTTTGTTCCATTTATTCCAGCCCTTCACCTCCTAATTTCTTTTATGTTCATTAGAAGGGACCAGTTGTCTCCACTCAGTGAGTCCCCTCTTACTCATAGTATCATAAGGGCTTAACTTTTTCTTAGATAGTAAAGTTTAATCTCTGAGCGTCCCTCATATTAATAGGTAAATATTGGCGAAAGGTTGGTGATGAACGCCGAAGAAAACCTTACTCGATCATGAGGTAAGGTTTTTTATTTGCTAAACTTAAGGCACATATTAGGTTATTTTAAGTTTCAAATTAACATAAGATGCAGTGATAGTGCTTCAAATTATGATATCACACGAAATTGCATGTTTAGTTGTAGCAACAGTTCTCTGTAGTCTGTACTATGCTTTCAACTTTTTATAGTGCCTCATAATGCATCTTCTAGTTTTAGAGTACTGTGGAATGTATATAAAGAACTTGAATTTAAGATTATTTTCAGTTTGGAATTAACATAAGATGTAGTAGTGGTGCTTCAAATCATGATACTGGATTTGCCTCACAAGGTTTAGTTCTCATCTTTGCAGATTGAGAAGATGTGCAGAAGAACAAAAGCATATGCTATTCCAGTTATACCTGATTCAGAAGGTCTTCATAGTTCCTCTTCAGTTTCTGTTAAGCTGCTTCTCGTGCAGGTTAAATGCTGGGGAAATTTGTGTTATTGACAATTCTTGTTTCTTGCTAAGCGAAAAATCATGTTCAATTCAGGTGGAAGTATGAGGCAAATGCTTCCCACCTATAACTCTGACTTTGCAGTTCTCTTGTCTGTTTAATTTAGAGTGGCGAACTCTCTACTATCTTGTTATATGTTTTTCTTTCATGGAGATGAGGCAGATATTTCCCACCTGCACTCCTTGCTTCGCAGATGCGTCAGCTATTTAACTTAGACTGGTGAAGCTCTGTTTCATCTTGTTTTATGCTTTTGTTTCTTTGAGAAAAACTGTAGACTAATATGCTTCATGGTGCTTGCACAAAATGATGTTCTGCATGCCTTTATTTTTGGTCAGTGTATTTGTAATGGTAGTAAGAGAGTGCTTTTTTGTGAAGTTCAATTGTTTCTCTAGGGTGATACTCATATACGTGTGCACAAACTGGGTCTTAGTTACCGATTGGCTAATCATGCAGGAATGGAAAGCCATCCATTCTCTGTTGATGGACTTGCGGTTTTTATATTCCGAGTACTTTACCGAGCTGAACATCCGGTACTTAATCTTCACATTACTCCGTCCTTGCAAGCTGCTCTTCCCCATTTACCCCATTCAACTCGGATATTGATGCCTTAGATCTCTTGTCGGCTTGGTCCTGAAGAGAAAACTTGACAAGTCATCTCCAAATGCTGGATTTGTGCTGCTAAAGTTTTAATTACTTTTACGAGGGAAAGGTACAAAATCTTAACCAGCTAACAAGATTGTCTGATATCTTTCTACGCTAGGAACTGTATTTCATTTATTATCAAAAATAAATAATTAAGGCATCTGTATCTGATTCTCTGGTCCACTTCCACTCAGGGTCGTCAAGAGTTCGAGGGTGAGCTCATTGAACGTTTTGGCTCACTTGTCAGAATGCCTCTACTGAGACTTGAAAGGTTAGTAAGATCTCTTTCTTCTGATCCCCTTTAATTGTGATTAACCTCTTCAGCTTGAAGTGAGTGTGTGCTCATTATGGATTCAGGTGGACTTTTTCCTACCCCTTTGTTAAATTAGCTGGTTATGTTAGATCGGAGGCTGTTACAGCAGTCACATGTGTTGTATTAGCGTCCCACGCAGGACAAATATCATAAATATCGCGTTTGACATCTGTAATACATGTTTTTTGATGCTTCAAGTCATTACTATATCTCTCCTTTCCACTTCTTTTACACTATTGCGATCTCATATGCTATGTTTCTCCTTATATCTATCTCCTGTACCTAAGGTTGGTGATTTCTTGAAGGATAAAAGCATAGTGAGCTGCATTCAGAAGGCTCATCTGACCCTGGCTCATAAGAAGTCACAGTGACACTGCAGTTGCCAATTATCGCGATAAAGTAGGTTTTAGAGCCGTAGCCCCGTGGCTATTTTGAAACCGCGACTTAAGCAGCAGTACTCAGAAAAAAATAAAGTGTTTACTACCAGTGCCTCCATATATATTAGTTCTGCCATTCCTGTCGGGTGTTTGGCTTTTGACTAAACTGTATATACCCAATGTTTCTGTTTTTGCTACACTGTTAAGTTTATCAATTATGCGTGTTCCAGTTGGTGCAAAAACTGTATGTGATGATTGTTTCTCCTAACAGTATTGTGATGAGTTGATATTGTAGTTCCAGATTCATTTTTCAGTGTCCTGCACTGCTATATGTGGTAAGGACAAGTCATAGTAGTGTCGAGACCATCTGCTGAGATTCGTCTAATTGCAACTGTGGCGTCCATTTGAATATATAACAATGTGCAACAAATTAAGGTTTGATGCAATTATTACGAGCCAATGTTCAATCTTATGATTGGACGGATTCAAACTCTTGGATCCATCATCATTCCTGATCAATTGAGATTGGTTTCATCTCAAGGGTTATTAAATAACCAGAAAGAACCTATCCAAGAATCTTTCCCCTTCCTAAGGTCTTCTAGTATAACAAGTATTGAACATGTGAAACTTTTCGAAATATTTTGCTCCAATTCTGTGAAAGAGATGATAGATGAAACGCAAATTGCGATTACTGTTTATGTGAGAAAATAGATACATTTCAAACCAAATAAAATTCTACTATCTATTTGAGTAAAATAATAAAATAATAAGTAATGGAAAACAGTTTGATAGAGTAAATCAGTTGTAACTTTTTTTTGGTAAATAAGTAGACTTTCATTACCAAAGTCGTGTACAAATCTCAAAAAACTGTCTTTGACATATCCTCAAAGACATCTGCTCATTTCAAAACAACATCAGCTATACTAATACTAAACTACTAATACTTATTGAACACACTGCATAACACTGGATCTTAGCTGAGTCTTAGCTCAGCTGAGTCCTAGCTGGATCAGGTGGAGGAGCTGGAAGAAGTCTTAGCTGGAAGAGGAGCATTGATCACAGCTGGAGAAGATCTTACCAGAAGCTTCTAGAAGCTGAGTAAGTTAAGTTAGTTAGAGATTAGTTGGAGTTAGTTAGGAGATATTTTAGTTAGTTAGTTATTTGTCTATAAATAGATGTCTTAGCTTAGCTTTGTAAACTTGAGTTTCTCTTTTCATTTCAATGAAGTTGAAAGCTCCCAGAGCAGTCTGATTTCTCTCCCCAAATTCATCTCCATAGCTGCAAACTTGACATGGTATCAGAGCCTACGATTGGGACCTATGCAAAGCAGATTTGTGAGTTTTTACTTCTGCATTGATTGTTAATTCTTCTGTGCAATTAGTTTAGAATTCCCTTTTTTCCCAATTTGCTGTAAAACTTTCGATTAGGGTTTCAAAATCTAGTTGAAATGGCAAATCCAAATGGTATTGCTTCATCGAGTGACAGTGTGATTGATCACAATCACCCACTCTTTTTACATCCATCTGATACCCCAGGTGCACATTTGACCTCAATTCAGTTGCGAGGTACTGAGAATTACACATTATGGAGTCGTGCTATGCGCATAGCCCTAAGGACTAAAAGTAAACTAGGCTTCATTGATGGGAATTGTAAGAAGGATAGTTATGTTGAGACTTTACATGAACAGTGGGAGAGGTGCAATGCCTTTGTTCTAAGCTGGATCATGAATATAGTAACTAAGGATCTGTATAGTACAGTAGTGTATGCATCAGATGCTTATCGCGTCTGGATGAATCTGAAGGAAAGATTTGATAAGATCAATGGTTCAAGAATTTATAACTTGCATCAGGAAATTGTGACTCTAAGACATGGCCTAACTTCAGTTACTAGCTATTACTCCAAACTTAGAGACCTATGGGATGAGTATGATGCCATGGTGCCATTGCCATCCTGTGGTTGTAATGAATCAAAGGTGTATTTCACTCATATGGAGCAGCAGAGGTTGTATCAGTTTTTGATGGGTCTGAATGACTCATTTGCACAAGCAAGAGGCCAGATTCTTATGATGACTGTTGTTCCATCAGTTGATCAAGCTTATGGGATGATTATTCAGGATGAGAGTCAAAGAGCTAAACCAAATGAACCTGGTACAATAGAACTGGGAGGAAATGCAATAATGTATAAGAACAGGAATGATTCAGGCTATAATGCCAAGAATTCAGGATTTCAGGAGACTGGAAACAATGCAACAAGTTACATGAACAAAAATGGAACAAGCTACAACAATGGATACAACAAGAGCAATAGAAGTTCAAACAACAATTATAAGCAGAACAAGATGGCCAAATGGTGTGACTTCTGCAGAATTAAGGGGCACACTAGGGAAGAATGCTATAAAAGGAAGAGAATGATGGGATCCAACAATATGACAGCAAACAATGCTCAGGCTTGTGATTTTGACAGTAATGCAGAACACAAGGAAAACATAAATCCAAATACTGCAGTGCCTTTCTTTACTTATGAATATGTGCAACAAATTCTGCAGATCCTGAATGGTGGAGTGAATTCCCCAAATGAGAATGCAGCAGCAGCAAATGTGACAGGTACAGTTTTGTCACTCATGAGTACAGTCATAGGAAATAGGTGGATTGTAGACACTGGTGCCTCTAATCACATGGTCTCATGTCTAGATATGTTTCATACCCCTAAAAGATTGCACACAATGAAACAAGTACAGTTGCCCAATAGTGCACTGAGTACAATCACACACACAAGCTCATGCTACTTATTTGAGGATAGAATGATTCATGATGTGTTGTATGTTCCTGACTTCAAATACAACCTATTGTCAGTTTCTAGACTCACCAAGGACACAGGTTATACCATCACCTTCTTTCCTGATCACTGTGTGTTTCAGGACACTTGGAATGGGATGGTGAAGGGGATTGGTAGAGTGGAGCATGGGCTATACATACTGGACACTCAAGTTACTCTGCAAAAGGAGCCTGCTCAGTCAAGAGTTAACTCATCTCTAGTTATAAATAGAATAAATGGCCAGCTATGGCATAGAAGGTTAGGGCATGTGCCATTTGATGTTCTTAGACACTTTCCTGCTTTCAAGAACACTAGAGTTGATGATTGTACTGAGCACTGTGATATATGCCCTGTAGCCAAGCAGGCAAGATTTCCCTTTCAGCTGAGTATCAATAAAAGTGCAGCAATTTGTGACTTGATCCATGCAGATGTATGGGGTCCTTTTAAAGTTCCCACTTATGATCATAAACGTTATTTCCTCACATTAGTAGATGATTACAGTAGGTATACCTGGGTATGTCTGATGAATACTAAGGATGAATCAGTAGTGGTATTGAGAAATTTTCTTAAGTTGATTAAGAACAAGTTTTTCACAACTGTAAAGACATTGAGAACAGATAATGGTGGAGAGTTTTTTAATGCTCAAGTTAGAGAACTGTTGGCCTTGGAAGGCATCACTCATCAAAGCTCTTGCCCCTACACTCCACAACAAAATGGAGTGGTTGAAAGGAGACACAGATACATTTTGGACACTGCTAGAAGCCTGAAGTTTCAGGCAGCTATTCCTATCAGGTTTTGGGGTAACTGTGTGACCACAGCAGTGTATATTATCAATAGAATCCCTTCAAGAAATTTGCAAGGGGTTTCTCCTTTTGAATTACTCTTTGGGAGAGTTCCTACTATTGATCACATGAGGATCTTTGGATGCTTGGGTTATGGTACTAATCTGAAAAGGAATGACAAGTTCTCTCCTAGAGCAACTCCCTCAGTGTTCATGGGATATTCTATGCTCCAAAAGGGCTATAGAATGTATGATCTCCAAAACAAATGTTTCTATGTCAGCCGAGATGTCATCTTCAAGGGAGATGTGTTCCCTTTCAAACAAACACAGCAGCCTAGTCCTGCTATTCCACTTGACATACCACAGTTTCTGTATGCTGAGGTTGAGCTGCCCCTCTCACCTCCTGTGCCTTCTCCTTCAGCTGATACTTCAGGTGACATTGCACCTGCACCTGAGCATCCACCCCCTCAACCTATACCTGTTGTACCAGACTCTACCCCATTACCACCACCCAGGCCTTACAGACAACCTAAACCACCTATCTGGATGAATGACTATGTAGTCCCACAGAAGCCTCACAACAATTGTGCTTATCCTATTTCAGTATATCTGACATATACTAATTTCAAAGAGGGGTTTCAGCAGTGCCTGACAGCTTATAATGCTGAAATGGAACCTAGAAGTTATACAGAGGCTTCCAAACATCCCAAATGGATTGAAGCAATAAAACAAGAGATTCAGGCTCTAGAGGACAACAAGACTTGGACCTTAGTCCACTTGCCTTATGGTAAAGTTCCAATTGGCTGCAGATGGGTATGCAAAATCAAGTACAAAGCCAATGGGGAGGTGGAAAGGTACAAGGCAAGACTAGTTGCCAAAGGATACACACAACAGGAAGGCATTGACTACAAAGATACTTTTTCTCCTGTGGCCAAAATGGTCACTGTTAGGACAGTTGTGGCTATTGCAGCTCAACTTGGTTGGCCTTTATTTCAGATGGATATGCACAATGCATTCCTTCAGGGTGATTTGTTTGAGGAAGTCTACATGACTATGCCTCAGGGCTTCTCAAAACAAGCTGCAAAGCAGGGGGAGTATTTGGTGTGTAGGTTGCACAAGTCCCTTTATGGCCTGAAGCAAGCTTCAAGGCAGTGGAACCTCAAATTAACTGAGGCTTTGCAGCAGATGCATTTTAGCCAGAGTCCCTTTGATTATTCTCTCTTTATCAAGAAGAAGGGTGCAGAGATGGTCATAGTCCTAATTTATGTTGATGATCTCATTATCACAGGAAACAATCTCCAACTCATTCAGCACACCAGAACAAATCTGCAGAAACATTTTAAGATGAAAGACCTGGGAGAATTAAAATTTTTCCTTGGGATAGAGTTTGCCAGATCCAACAAAGGAATATACATGTGTCAAAGGAAGTATGCACTAGAATTGGTGTCAGAAATGGGGCTAGTTGGTGCTAAACCTGCAAGTACACCTTTGGAGGTCAACCAGAAGCTCACCTCTTTAGAATTTGATAAGGTGATCAAGAAGAACACTTATGATGATCCACTCCTGACTGATGTCAGTATATATCAAAGGCTAGTTGGTTAACTGCTTTATCTCACCATGACTAGGCCTGACATAGCTTTTTCTGTTCAGTGCCTGAGTCAATTTATGCACAGTCCAAAGAAGTCTCATATGGAGGCTTCACTAAGGGTGGTCAGATACATTAAAGGTACTCCTGGACAGGGATTATTAATGCCTTCCTCAGGCTCAGGCAGGCTCAAGGGCTATTGTGATGCAGATTGGGGTGCTTGTCTTCAAACCAGGAGGTCTGTCACAAGCTATTTGGTATTCTATGATGGAGCACTGATCTCCTGGAAATAAAAAAAAAAAAAACAAGACACAGTGGCAAGGAGTTCAGCTGAGGCTGAATTTAGGAGCATGGCCAACACTGCTGCAGAGATCATCTGGCTCACTGGTGTGTTCAAAGAATTAGGCATTGATATCTTGAAGCCCATTGAGATGGTGTGTGACAGTAAAGCTGCCCTGCAGATAGCTGCTAATCCCATCTTCCATGAACGCACGAAGCATATTCACATTGATTGTCATTTTATCAGAGATTGGATAAGGAAGGGCTTAATCAGAACTACACATGTGCCTACCCTAGCGCAAACTGCAGATATCTTGACCAAGGGCCTAAGGAAGGCTCAGCATGATCATTTACTCTGCAAGCTATGAGTGAAAAACCTCTTTCTTCCCTCTAGCTTGAGGGGGAGTATTGAACACACTGCATAACACTGGAATCAGCTGAGTCTTAGCTCAGCTCAGCTGAGTCCTAGCTGGATTAGGTGGAGGAGCTGGAAGAAGTCTTAGCTGGAAGAGGAGCATTGAGAAAAATACCTTGAGATAAAAACTAGTCCCAAGAGAAAGAGGATTTGTAAAAGTACGTAGAAATAAAAAAAAATTAAAAAGAGAAATATAATTTTATTGATGTGGTTAATTAATGAAGTATAATTTGGAAAATAAGAATTTTTTGTAAGGATATTTTTGTCTTGTAAAAATTAATAAACTGCTTCTACTTCTTGGGAAAAGCTATAAATATCTGCTTCTCCCCAAAAGCAGAAAAACTACTTCTGCTTCTGCTAGAAATACCTTTTTTGAATTTCCAAAAAAAAATCCAAAATAAGCAATGCCAAACAGGCTATAAACTCAAGATAGCATTGACAAGCGAAAAAGTGCACGAATAGCCACTTGCTAGTGGTCTTTGGTTTGAGGCTACTTTTTTTATTGGTTTTGCATGAGAAGTCACTTTTTAAAACTTCAATCATTGTGGGCTGAAGTTAAAACCTTGTGGGCTGAACTTCATACTTTTAGGCATAGAATGCGTAAACTTCAAACCACAAGGGCTGAAGTTGAACCTCAACCATTGTGTTGTGAAGTTCAACCCACAAGGATTCAAATTATTTACCCACTTCTACCCATAAGATTCATATTTACAAGTCCTATCCATAAACTACTTACATGTCATACCCATCTAGACTTGTATACTAGTATTATTTATGCAGTATACCTTAAAAGTATACACCTATATCTAGACTTATATACTACTATTATTTATGCAGTATACCTTAAAAGTATACGCCCATAAGTAGGGCTGTACAAACCAAACCGGTAAACCGAACCAAATCGACAAACCGACCAAACCGAGAAAAAAAACCGACTATGGTTTGGTTTGACTTGGTTTGGTGTTGGCAAAAAAAAAAAAAAAAACAACGACATATTAGGTTTGGTTTGATGTTACCCATAAAAAAACCGAACCGAAACCAAACCGAACCGACATTACATATATGTTATTTTTAGATTTTATATGTATAAACGTATTGTATAAATATTTTAGTAGCTTTTCTTAGTTATGTATTTATGTTACAAACTTACGATTTAAAATACACATCTACCGGAGCTAATTTTAATAAGAATGAGTTATACCCTTATGACCCATAAAGGAAAGCCCAAGAAAGTAACAAGTAATTAAGTACACAAAAGAAAAAACCTAATTAGTAAAAATAATTTCCTTAGAACAAGAGATATTGGCACTCAAACATTTGAGCCGCTATTATTGTCTTTTTAATCGGTAAGTATTTTTTTCTTTTGTTATCTATCTGCATATGGATGTGCTATATTATACGTCTCTGAATCGATATTTGGAACGTCTGATTGACAGTGTTAATTCTTGTAGGACTCTACAGTTATCTATCAAAGAAAAAGGAGAAAGTCTTGAACTCTATGTATTCAACACAGTTTTAATATGAACTAACTTGGTTTAACTTGTCTTCTTTTGTACAATTGGATACGAGCTATGTTACCTATACTTCTAAAGGAGAGAAAACACCACATATTTATTGTTAACAAATAAAAACCGAATAACCCGAATAAACCGAATAAAATCGATATTAGAAAACCCGACTTTGGACGGTTTGGTTTGGTTTAAAGATTAAAAAATCGAAATTATTGGTTTGTTTGGTAAATGAAAAAAATCTGAACCAACCCGACCTATGTTCACCCTTACCCATAAGGTATAACAGAGGTATACAATAATAAATTGGTAGGTTGGACAAATACTTTTAATTTCATGAGTAGTGTAATTTTTAATGTGTAGGACTTGTAAATACTTTAAATTTCATGGGTATATAGTGTAAAAAAACTCTAAGAAAAGGCCACAAACCAAAAACCACTGGTAAAAATTGGCATGTATGCGAAATTTTTACAGTGATCCATTCGTTTTTATCTAGCTAGCTACACTTGTAGGGAGAATTAAACAACTATGACACATTAGGCAATGGTTTGCCTAACTGACCTCGCTTAAAATAATTTACAAGAATGGTCTCCACTAATTTAAAGTAAGTTCTACCACAAGGGCAACACTTCACGTTATAAAATTAACAAGTGCTACCACGGGGGCAACACTTCAAGTATAAATTGACAAGTGCCGCCCCTGTGGTAGCACTTGACCTTTTATCTCTGTCAACATCCTCTCCAGATAACTTGAAGTGCTACCACGGGGGAACACTTCAAGAATAACGTTAATTGTTGCCTCCCAAGGCCATTTTGCTAAACCATTCTTAAATAGGGACAAAAAGTCATAACCAATGATAAGGGGTACAAGTAGTGAAATTTTTGGGCTCTTTACATATATACCCGCCCATCAAGAAATAATTATTTTTAGGTGTCAATGACTTTTTGTATCCAAAAATTTCATACATATTAAATCTATTTCTTAATATTAATATTTATATATTATGAAGTCCCGAAAAATAGGTAAACAATCAATATTAATATTTAACTCCCTTAATTAAAGGAAACAATCAATGGTAAAAAAAATAGATTACCATTAAATATGGTAGTTGCACAATTATAGGCTTAATGATAGAGTCCTATCAACATAATAATATTTAAAATATTAAATATATATCAATAATATTTAAAATATTAAATATATATTTAAAAAAGGTAAAATGTATATGAAAAGAAAGAAACATGAAAAGGTGTACAAAAAAAGTAATTATTCTTGTTCAACGTTCATGGAGCGTAAATTTCCCGAAATTCTTTGACACTTGTGACAATGAAGCTAGGCCAAAAGAATTCACCGCCATGCGCTGGAGTAGTTTTGCAAAATTGCTCGCGCTTAAGAATGTTTTAGCAAAATGTTTTTATTTAGTCCGGAGCCAAGTCTTCCAGGCAAAAAATTTGTAAGACTAGGCAATTGATTATACTTCAATGGCAAGTGTTGTTTTGCCGATACTTCAAGTTAATATGGCGAGAATGCAGGGAAAACTGGAAAAGTGTAGCAAGTGTCCGTTCAAGTATTGGCAAATCGAGCAGGGGTCAAAGGCAAGTCTTGCCTTGCCAAGACTTACGACCAAGTGCGGCAAGTATTTCCTTTTGCCAACACTTGAAGGGATAAGTGTTGAAAAGCAGAGAAATATAAAGGCAAGTCTTGGCCCCGACCTAAAAACTTGACTTGGGTGTTTCCGTCCGTATTTTTTTCATTAAACCTTAACGGGAGCATTTTTGTAAAATTTCTATTAGCACGGGCAAAAAGACAAATCATTGCTTATGCTGTCATATTTTTGCAAATCATCCAACTACCAATCCAATTTGACAGCGTCTCATTTTTGCTAATACACAAAAGACGCCTACACAAAATAATGCAAGAGATTATTAGCCCTTTGGAAAAGAAACATACCAGAAATTTGCCATATAACTATCATTTTGAATTATAAGTTGAAGAACAGAAGCTTGATGAAGGCTTTGACTATCGAAAAAAAAAATCAGAACTTCCTCACAGCTTCTAAATATTAAATTTAGAACTGTCCTCACAAGTCACAACTAATATATTAACCTTAAAATTCAATGCGCATCCAGTGCTCCTCGGCACACATCAAAGCATGCAAGATATTTGATCTTAGCAAACTGAGAAACTGCTTAAGAGTTCTAGTGTTGATTGCAACTTTTGAAGAACTTCAAACATAGTATTACATATCTAACACTTCTTCCCCGACCTTATGAACCATATGGTTTAATTTAATGTCATCTTGGACCATCAAATGTAGAGTAGTTGGACATAACTTCTGATCAATGTTCGAGTTTCTTAAATTAGTCATAGTAACTTCTGACATGATGTCTTCGATATCTGTTTATCGAGGAAAATTTAGAACTCCTTTTTCAGTTGCCAAGAGTCGTCTATGTAACAAGCATTAGCTATCCACATATCTGTTGGGATAACTAATTAATAACTATGCGGTTTTAGTTACATTATTCTCTAACTCAACTCCTAATGATTAGCGGACCACCCACTGATCAAATTAATTTGGTTAAGACGAGAGAAAGGAGAGTACACTTATATATAAAGATGTATTGTACTACTATAAATTTTTAACTTTCGTCTTTCTTCCAATTTTTCCTAATTCCAGTTATATACACATGTAGTATCTTCTTTTCGATCCATGATCATATACTCACGACAACATGCATGCACCTTCAGATATTGAACCTATTTTAATTGCTGTGACGAAAAATGTTAAGTTCAACAGTTCTTTTTGTTTCTAACTGAGCCTCCATTGATATAATTGATGTGTGCAGAAAGATACATTTTGAGTCTGGTATCAAAAACTTTGTACATGATCATTAATTCATTGAGTTGAGCTGAGACTAGTGATATTTGTCCTACCCAAGATTCATAAGATTTACAAAAGGTGGTTCAAGGAGGTTCATATACGTAAAGTTCAACTGGTGGAATGTACTCCCGGTCCACTTTATATGATTTTTTGCTATTTTTTCTTAGGTCCAAAATATTTGATTTTTTCAAAAATCAAAATGTTATTTGTTTTGACTTTCCAAAGTTAACTTTGTTAATAAATTAAACACATAAAGCTCTCACAATTTTCTATAAGTAAATTTTGAAAGAGATGGGTTTAATTTAATAAATGATATCTTTAATTAATGTTAAAAGGTAGATTTCTTGGTCTGTGTAATAACAGTCAAAAAATCAAATAATATGGACTAGAGAGAGTACATATTTATATTGAAAACAGGTTGAGTACTTTGACTAATTCCTAGGGGGGTCCCAACTCTTACTCCAATAATTAATGTCCAACGTCTTAGGGTTTTCTTCTTAATTGACCTGGGAGATGTCGACTTGTCTTTACAACTAATTTCAGTTTCCCAGCACCATGGTTTATTGTATACGTGGTATTCCAATCCGTATATGTATACGAGTGTCACATTTCAATATTGTGTAGAAGCAAATCCAGAATCTAGGATAAGTGATTCTAAAATAAGTGTAATTTATTATATGACACAATTTAAATAGTTCCAGCCAAGAGAAACATAATAAGGTTCAATTGTTTCGCAATGCATGCTTGTCCGCTTTGTGATTCTCTTTTTTATCGATCCTTCAGGTAAGAGAATTATTACAAAGAAATTAAATAAGATAGAGAAACAAATGCAGGAAAAGGTATATATAGCTGGCTAAGGTGGGGTTGATATCCCTATAATTTACTGCTTTTTACTTAAAAATGTTTCTTTTTGCCGGAAGTAAGCTAGCACTAGATGTTCATTTAATATATCCTGTACTTGCTATGCTTCGTAAATGTGTGGGTAGGCTGGGGAACCAATTATGATATTGCTGTTCAAGTAGCTTTTTAGTGTGGAAACTTTTTGCAGAATACAACAATCGTTACATAAGTGACGTTTCGGTTATGGACAGTATGGATATAAATTTGTATAGTAGTACTACTATATATTACAGCCAGGACAGGACGTTATTCATGTTCTCCTAACCAAAATGAGTTATTCTTGGACTCACACACTACGACAGAATTAGAGTCTAGAGAATGATATTACAAAAGAATAAATAAATTACGTGAAACTTCTGATCTTTCACGAATACCCCTAGTCATTCAGCTTAATCATTAATTATAACATTAAGCTTGCTAATCATGTCAATTGGTCGTGTCCATGTCTTTAGCAGAGTCAATTAACAGCTGCACTGCTATTAGCTTTTACACAATGGAGTAATATCATATTTTCTCTTTTGTCTGTTACCAGCTTTGGCCTCCTTCAGTGATCTATGCTCCAGTGACCTTTCTATTTTTAACTTTATCTTTTTCTGCATATAGTGCTAGCTATCTAGCTTTAAGTAGCCATAGGATGAATTCATCTGATTCTACTTCCTTCTTTCTTATCCATGCTGTAACTTTCTCTCTCTGAGACTGAAGCAAAGACTAGATTCTATTTTCACGTGACTAGCCCCTGGGTCCATCATCCATAACCAGTTTTCACTTTTGGAAAAATTATATCTGTCCTCAAAAAGTGTACAAAATTCAACATATATATCCCTTGTTAATAGTTTCAGCAAGATCTACCCCAACGTAACATAAGTGGTGCTAAAGCCAACGGCCCTCATTCTAATTACGGCAAAGGGCCATATATGCCCTTGATTTATGAGAAACGGCTAAGGTTTGCGTAGTTAAAAAGTGGTCTCCTTCATATGTCGTTACCATGCAAAAGTTTGAGGTAAAACTAGTTTTCAAATACAAAAATGTGTCTATTTTTCATAGATTAATTTAAAAAAAGGGTCATACAAAACGAAACGATGCATATCTTGGAGGAGCATATATGTACAGTTGCTGATAGCTAGCTGTATTAAATTAAATCAATGACATATGCGACACAACAACATTTAATTTCATTTCTTCGTCGCTATCTGCTTCTTCTAGCTAGCAAAATAGATAAAATCACACTTAGGCGTCCTTGGGTCTAGGTCTAACTTCACTTAAAAAATTACTCCTAGTTCAAAAGGTGGAGGATTGACAAACTTTATAAAGGACTTTCTTGCTCTTCCCACTTCCAACGTGGGAACATTCATTCACCAAAAATCTGTTATTCTGAAGATTCATATCAGGGGATAAAATACTTAAATAATAAAGTTACAGTGATGGTTCATAATCAAGGGAAAATATGTATAGTAGTACTTGAAAACAAAGCTAAATCACCTCAATTCTGAGGTAATTATGTCAAATTAATTAAATTTTGATGTAAAAGGTGAACAGTATGCGAGTATTTTTTGTTCCATTTTAATCTCCTATGGTTTAAGAATCAGGTTCTTGATCCACTTTTTCCTCCATACCAAAAAAAAAAAAAAAAACACAAAAATGCCTTTTTGGCATTGAAAAGTTTAAAACATCAAAAACAATAATGATTGGATAGAAAACTTTTTAGAAAGCACTTGAAAAAAATCTTGTAGGAGAGGATCCAAAGCCTCTTATAGAATTATAGAAACCAAAAAGAATCCAAAGGTAGTCTTATTAAAAGCAGTACTCCCTCCGTTCCAATTTATGTGGCAGCATTTTTTTATTGGTCTGTTCAAAAAAGAATGGCAGCACTCTAAATTTGGTAACAATATAACTTCAAAATTACAGTTTTGACATTACTGAAATGATTTACAACCACACAAATTTCTTTAGCTTATTTCTTAAATTTTGTGTCGAGTCAAACTATGACACATAAAATGGAAGGGATGGAGTACAATAGTTCTCTATGTACTTTAATTAATTTTTCTCAAAAGGTTTGTACGTATCAGAATTTGTATCACAATACAAATTAGGAACCTCTCTAATCTCTATACATACAAATGTGTCTCGGGTAGTAACATTTTTTCGCCTGTGAGAGTGTCAAAGTTTAGAACTTTTGGAATATTTAAGGTTTAAGATACTCTGTGATAATGACATAAAGCAATTTACCCACCTTGTCTCCAATTAGAGCATAAACCTCGACTTCATTATTGGAATATGTTGGATGGTTAGGTGACAATAAGAATCGAACATGTTTGGCGTCCCAATAGTTGATTATTTTCTGCTTTCGTTAGATAATGTATTCATTCTTTTCTCCACATTTTCGAAGTGGAAAAGCTTTTCGAAACAGTACAAGAAGTGAAAAAATAATAATCCCTTGCCAAAAAGGAGGGGGTTAGGGGAAAAAAAGAAGCAATTCCAGAAGTACTGTACACGTATTTTACTTATTTTAGCACTATTGCTAAAAGTGATGTTGTAACAGGCAATTACTTCCAAAATGCAACTAACTCCTGCTACGTCTGCCTTTTATGTTTATCATCTTTCATACGTTTTGAGTATAGCACATTTGTTCTTTTCTCTTTTCTCACTATATGAAATTTATTCTTAACCAAAGATGATCCAAAGAATAAGAATTATACGCCTTTGAGTTACCATAGAATCAAAGAGATGCGGGTAAAATATGAAATCATCCCTCCAGCATGTAAATGTATTCCAAGAAGATCTTTTCTTTTTCTTTTTTCGTATAATTTTTTTTTTTTTGTACGCCATTCATCATGTAAACGAATGTATAAAGTTCCTCTAGGTGTAAAGCTTGTGTTCTTCGTGTCTAAAAGGAAATTTTGTATCACCTTTTGTCTTTCTATTTTCTTGCCGGCTTCATTCTTCTCTCACTGCCTTCTTGGCTCTTGCTGAAGAAACGTAGATTCTCAAAAAGATATTCTTTACTTGGATTGCATCACGTAACTACTAAGCACCTAAATACGTATAAAATCTGGCAAACACCTAAATACTACTATTCTTAATCTTCTTATCAAAATTTTACTTTCTTGATTGATTCATAGTATAAAAATAATTAAGGGATTAAACCTGCAAGAATCCAAGTGACGGTTTTCTTCAATGTCTACTATTGGAGCTATTGTTAGAAGTTTGAGTGCATTAATCGGGTAAATTTCCTCGATGAGATTTGCAATGAGAATACATTCTCAATGTGATTTTTGACTTCTTTTTTTTTTTTTCAGAAAGTTTTTGCTCTTATATGACCTGACTTTTCACCTTTTTATGTCCTTTTACCTATCAGGCCTGGGGTAATGCTCATTTATCCTCTGTGAGTCGCTAATACACTGCTTTGTCCCTAGAGAAAATGCTTTACCTGAACGAAACTGATTTAATAACTGACTCGTGTTTTTCAATGGATAGATATTCATCTATGCGAGCAATAGAGAGCCCTTCATCATTAGATGATCAACAATGGCTAAGCTATTGGGTTCTCTATGCATTCATGACCCTATTTGAGTTATCTTGCTGGAAGATACTCCAATGGTAAATACTCGATATCCCAAATGCTTATAATTTGAGCAAATATTTCCTGGACCGGTTCATCTTAGACCTGTAATTTGTCATTCATAGGCTTCCATTTTGGTCATATCTCAAGCTCGTATTCTGCCTGTGGTTGGTGCTACCCATTTTCAATGGAGCAGCTTATATACATGAGAATCTTGTGCGTAAGCATGTTAAAGTCGGTAGCCGTGTAAGCTCAAGTTATCCTGAGAACCATAGGAAGGCCCTTCAGATGATGAGTCTTGATGCAAGGAAACCAGTTGAGAGATATATGGACAACTATGGACCAGATGCCTTTGATAAGGTGGTCAGAGCGGTAAGACCACATTCTTAGAATCCCTTAAAACAATTTGACAATGTCACCTGTCTGTGCTAAGTCAGTCGTAGATAAACTCATTCTGGATTTTTGACATGTTTGCAGGCTGAACGAGAAGTAAAGAAGTACTGAGGAGACTAGCCATTTCCGAAATTCTTACTAGCAATTTATCTTGAATATGCTGTTCAACGATACCACAGGAAAAAACCTTCTATTAATGTATTCTATATTACAGCAATAATTGTTACTAGATGGACCGACAATTCTCCTTCTAACAAAGATCAGTACAGTTTTCTTGAGTTACTACTCCTTCGTCAAGTTTCTAAACATCATATATCATCGCTGTATATTGATGTCTAGTTTGATTTTTAAGTTCCACATGCTATTCCATATTTATGCATTCCATACTCTTCCCTTTCCTTCTTCCATGTGTCTTGAAGCAGCAAATTGGGTTATGAAACAGCCTAAGGTTTATAAACAAAGGTAACTTAAACATCCGCAGTATCTCTTGGATGCCTGGAAGGCCACTTCCGATAGATGCAACCAAAAATGCAATAAAAAGGACTGATGTGGTGATCTTGCAATTGCATCAGATGAGATGAGTCTAGTGGCTTACCAGATCAAATGGGGTACCTCATTATTACCCTCGGGGATACCCGAGAAAATGAGATATCAGGAATATCAAAAGAAGATCAATCTTTTTTTCTTTTTAATTTTCTCATCTCTACTTAGCATATATTTAGAACTGATAGTTGAAGGCTTACAGCAAAACAGAAGAGAGCCACACAAATATTGATGAACGTCAGAAGCTAGGCATCCACATCAAAATGTCATATCAGAATCGGACGATAGTTACCTGATAATTAGAGTATAATTTAACAGTAAAGCTTAAAAGTCGCCGCATCAACTGCAGGTCATGGTTGACGAATTATCTGATTTCAAGTCTACCAAGCAGAGAAAATCTCCTGCAGGTGGCAAAACAGATGTTCCCATGAATCATAGAGTTGGCGGTGTTTATCCTAGAAATCTTGTACTCAAAGAGATGATCAAACTCACCACTAAAACTTGTAAATCTTGGTAGGTTTCGCAGTTTCCAGAGTCGTGCTAGCAGCAGTAGATGCAGCAATTGGGATTGTTGAATGGGTTGGCTTGATGTTTTTCTGATCATTATACTGGCAGGGTTTAAGCACGTGTTTTACTCCGGCTGTTAATTTAATGGGCCCAGATCCTTGAGTACAATCAAATTTCAGAGTATCTTCACAGTTAAAAGATACAAGACCTGCCTCAGATGTTCCACTTTGGCCACTGACGATACTGGGTGCCTTGCCTTCAACTGAACCTGATTCAAATGCTTGTCTGTAGCTGAAATGACCTTCAGAATTAGAAAGGCTTTTGAATGGTGTTAGAACAATATAAGGATCTTCTCCAAACACTAAATTAGGGATCTTATTAGCGTTTATAGAATTGTCTGATGCACATAACGGCCTCTTTTTTCCCTTTTTGCTGTGACCAGGGTCTCTAAGATAAGGAGTAGATATAATCTTCCCTTTCAACTTCATCACGTCAGTATGTCTTTTATTTGTGCTAGCATTTGCTCTGAAACCTATTTGGGACGGCATAGGGGAATAGTTAGCCATAGATGTTGGAACAACTGGATTCTCCAAGACAGATTGAGGGCACTGAGTGAAAGAACAGAAGCGCTCGGATGCAAGATATACTGAAGGGTCAAATTGACGGTTATCCCCAGTAATGCTGCAGTAATGATGGTTCCTGACAGATGGAGAATACAACTCATCAGAATCCATTAGTAGTTTCTTTTCTTTTGCATCTAAAAACCAAGGGGTGCTTCCAGAAGATAACTGAGACCAAGATGACCGGAAATCCTTTCCAGAATCTGGATGCAAGAAAGGAAAATTGATGGTGCACCCTGAACTGTTCAGATCAGCCGATCTTGAGCCACCATTCTGACTGGAGTAATCATGAATTGATGTTGATATAGGTGCACAAGAGCTGATGGTGAAAGATTTATATCCACCTGTAAAAGACTCCTCAAAGTTCGATTTTTTATGATACAGAGAGAAAGGGCTTTGTTCGATTGCACCTAAACTATTTTGCTGCAGTAAGTCAATTTGGCGGCTGAAGGGAGGGGGGCAAGCAGGAGTTCCTGCAATGGCCTGATTGATTTGGATGCTAGGAGAGCGAGGAACTACGCCTTTCAGTGTCCCCAACACAGGATGCACCGTAAGCTTTTGTTGATCATGATTTCTAACCACTGTATTGTAGTTGTTGCAAGTATCTGCAGGAAAATTCTCAGCGATGATCTGCTTATCTGTCCAAATACTTTTATCCTGTGGTACATGAGAATCTCTTCTACCAACTGTAAACTCTTTTCCCATCAGACGCATTTTCGATGGAGTGACAAGCATTGAGACATGGTCAGAATTCCCATATAGCTGACTCCTGCTGGTTTCAAGTTGCTTGGTCTGATCTTCTTGCTTGCTTCTATGGTTAGACAAATTACTGAAATGGTGGCCTAACTCAAAAGTAGTAATACACTGCTCATTTTCCTTCCGTGGATCCAACTCAACTTTTGTTCTTCCAGTATCGTACTCATAGATCCCTAACCTTGACGGTACAGGGAAAGTAGGGCTCCATTCCATTGAATCATCAGAAAGGGACAACTTTAGCTGGTCTGCAGGTGGTGCTCGTTCCCAACCTCTAGCATCAGAGAGATGTTCCATGCACTTTGAGAGTTCAACGGTGTTTACAGCTAATCCTCTGGAACAAGCCTCAGTTGCCCTTGAGATTGGCAGCTGAGTCAACTTCCTTTTACCATTTGAGTTCAGATTGACTAATTCCCCTTGAGAATTGAGGGGCAAGCCAACATACTTTTCTTCAATTCCCTTCTCTCCATGTACGGATTCCCTTTGCTTCCACTCTGGGAAAGAACATATTTTGCACATTAATTCCTGAGAGGGGATCTGAGGGAAAGGCTGATATTGCATGACATGACCACTGCAATTTCCTGTGATGATTTCTGGCAGCAAAAAAGGCTTCCTGTTCACATTTTCATAAGCTGATGAATTTGAATGCTGAGAATATGCCTTCACAGAATGCATGGAGCAAACTCCAGGAACTTCCTCGACAAAACTACCAACTATTTGGTCCTTCCGTCGGTGGTTATGCATCTGTTGAGGCACATGGAGAGTCTTAGGATTGCAGGGAAATTGTGAACCATGTGATGCCACCCCGTAGCCTCTTCTGAATAATTTTAGTTTGTCATTTCCCTCAGCAACCTGATTGAAATTGTTATAGCATTCAAATGAACTGTCTTCATTACTGATATTATGCCTAAGTAAACCAGGTGCATCAGCTGTACTAAACACAACCGACAACTGCTTTGGAGATCCTGGTTGAACAGTAACCTCATTTTCTGTAGTTCTCAGCATATATTTATTTGTTCCTTTCTCCTCTGTAAGGGATAAAACCTCTCCACTCTCCGCAGCATGGTCTTATACAAGAAGTAGCAACCAGGTCAGAATACATACAGCAAATATATCCGAAAATCTGGAAAAAAAAATAGAGCAAAAGATGCTTTAGTATTTTGCCGAATAATCATTTCCTTACCTGAGCAGTTGACATGTTTGTCATTCTGTTGATTACTGCAAAAGTTTGCATCATTAGGTTCGCATGAAATGCCACTTGCCGAGTTCTCCACGGGTAATCTTTTAGTCCTTTTCTTGAGAGGGCAACAAACTGGAATCATCGTCTTTTGGTGATTTGAGGATAACTTGGAATTAGTTAAGCTTTTGGTCTTCTTTTCTAAAACTAGATGTTTCTTTTGTTGTTTCCTCCCATTCGTGGGACTATAATCTGCAATACCATTCCCACATCTCTTACTATGCTGTGAACAACTTGGTTTTGAAAAGGAATTGGGCACGTTGAGCTTGTCAAATTTCTCCTGCAAAGAAATTCAGTCAACCAAATATGCTAACATAAAGCCACTCCTGAGAGTTCATTGCATTTGAATTTAAACACTAATCAGCCTCAGTCAAGAGAAAGGTGGTTACATCAAAAACTTAAAAAAGCAGCAAATGAAGAGGATAAGTATATATGTGGCTACTGTGGCAAATATATAGCAAAAACCATGAGAGCAGCATACTCCCCCGGAGAAAATTCTAGGCTATGGTTATATTGCAAAATTTACATCATATGATGGGAAATGGGTCAAATTTACCCATATACTATTCAAAATTGAGCAAATTTACTCTCCAATAAACTTTCCATCTAATATTACCCTCCCGTACATTAAGAGAAATTAAAGTTTTGTTCTTGCTCTTAACTAATGGAGCTCCAACCTGAGGATAATTTAATTTAAACCATAGTCAAAGTTGAGGTTTTTCTCAAAGAATTTAGACATGTGGAGACTACCCATTGAAGTACGAGATGATTTTCTAATGACAAAGAGTATAAATGGACCAAAAGTATAAGGAAGGGAAAAATTGAGAAATTTCGGACAGAAAAAGGGAAATATCTTCCTTCTTCATGTGAAGGTTCATATCATACAATTAAAACACTCATACTATTTAGGAGTTCATATCCTTAGAAGTTCTTTGGCATCTCCTAGTCCTTAAATTACATTTATCTGAGAGATATCATATGTTTAAAGGCTCTTATGTTTCAGCTCAAGCAGAAGGACTAATTATCCTGGAAGATCTATCAATGTATTGATATTGATGAATTATCTATGCAACAAAATAAGAAGTAAATAAGTACATTACAAATAGTTCTTAATTCCATGCTATGAGGCATTATAATATACTTAGATACTAGGCAATTACTTTACTTGTACCCAAAAAGTAAACCCCTCAATACCCATGCTAGATTTATATATGCTGTGACATGATGATTCACTTAGCATGTCAACCAACCAAATTGCTAATGGTGGAAAAGGGTGTACATTGCCCCTTCGTCACATGTATCCAGTACACAAAACAAATGTTAACTAAACAGCATGCACCTAGAAATGTTTTGTTTCAACAAATAGTTCTTCAGGTATCCAATAGCATGTGGGTTAACTAAGGTTTCCTCTAGCAAAAATACTCCAACAATTCAGATGAAACGACGTAATTTCCAACATAAAATATTGGATTGTGAATAAGATTTAAACCCTGAATGTGATGACAAACACCTTTACTATTACACAATAAACTACCAAGCTCATAATTACCCGTCACTTTCTTCCACATTTCACACACACAAAAACAAATAACAACCTGTCTCTCCCTCTTCAGATGTATCTTAACTTTAACTTATCCAGCTTTTTCAAACAGTAATTTCAAGCACCAATGGATGAAAGGAATAGTTTACCCATAGTTCAAAGTTACTAAACTAGAAATTAGCTGTACTAACCACCGTTATTTTATGCACAAAATTACATCAATATCTCAATTAATCAAGCACCGGATACATTTCAAATTACAACTAACAAAATTACCACAAAAAATAATAGCAAATGTATGAAACTGCACACATTTATAAGCTGGTAAGTAATTTTTACCTTAGGGATTAGCATATCCAAGCAATTACTATTCACTTTCTTCTTTATTATCTGCTTTTTCACCTCCTTCAACTTATTCACAATCTTCTTCTTCTCCTTCTTCGTCTTCGCATTTCTATTACAATTTCTAATTACAGATACATTAATCCCATCATTTTCATCATCATCGTCGTCATCATAATAATCATCGTCATCAATTCTCTCAACTTGTGGCGCAACAGCAAAAATATCAACAATAGACCTTTTCTTTTGAACCCTTGGAAACTTTCCTTTATTAACAACAACATCCTTTGTAATTTTTCTACTCCTATTTACCGGTACAACAACATCAGAATCATCATCATCATCATCATCAGATTCTTTAACAACATCAAGCCACCAGCTGAATTTTTTCACTGTAATTGGAGGTAACATAGCTTTCACATGTTTTTTATCAGTTGATTTATCAAACGGCCAGCATTTCACCACGTCTACACTCCTCATCTTCGCAGTATACTCCCTATACTTTCCAAAAACAGTACACAACATAAAAATAGAAACTCAACATTATTATAAGCAAAATTTTCAATAAAATCTTACTTACCTGATAGAAAAACCATCTATTGACACCGCCATGTTTATCTTTACCTGAAAAACAACACTAAAATCATCATTAGAAAAATTAACAATTAATATGCTAATATAATTTGTAGAGAGAGAAATCTAGTAATTAAGAGTAGTACATACCTTTAATTAACTAGAGAGAGAAAGTAAAACACGCACACACACACACACACACTAACAAGTAACAACAATTACTACTACTAATAGATAACTAGTTTTAGTGAATGCTTTTACAAATTAACAAATTATGTTGATGAAGAACAAGAAGTAGAACAAGAGTTTGGGGTTTTTTTGTAGAGAGAGAAAGTGAGGAAATGTACTTTATGCGTGTTATCTATTATTTCCCGCTCGAAAAGTGTGAGAAGTAAGGGGGGGTAGGGGGGAAGGTGTCAATTTATCCTGTTTTGCAGCTTCTGTCTATTATTTTAAAGAGTGAAAGCGACACATGAGTGCTCAACCAAGTGTATAAAAGTAAGTTAAATTGAGAATATTTATAGTAATGTACTAGTAGGAGTAGTAGGACTAATTTTTTTATCTTTTTTATTTTTGCAAGTGTTATACAGTTGTGAGTGTAGGACAACACTCTCGTCTACTCAAATGAGGGAATTCAGAAACAAAGATTCGTATGTATGAGGAAACCATTAACCACGCGCTGCTTCTAATTTCATCCTTCTCACGTTCTACTATAATAAGTTAGATTTTTCATGTTATAATTTGTCTTTCGGCAAAGGGCCAAATATACCCCTGAACTATTCGATATTGCACAGATTTACCCCTCATTAACTCAAAGTCTCATTCATACCCCTGCCGTTACCCCTTTGGCCCAACTATATCCCTGTCCCTAATTTTATACTAACGGCTCAATATATATATTAATTAAAACAGTTTTTAAATGGGTAAAAATTGGTAAATATTTTAAAAAGCCACATGGCAATAAATGGACCCCTCCAACTGCCACATGGACTAACCCTACTCGCTAATTTTTTACTAGATCAACCCCCCCCCCCCCCCAAACCACGCTTTTACCCCAAGTCCCAGCCCCTTCATTTCTTTATTTTTTTGCTTTCTTCTTCAACCCCCTCTTTCCACCATTAAACCCTTTTTCTTCTTTGTTAGTCATAAATCCAAATTCACTAATTAAAACTTCTAAAAGCTTCAATTTTATAATTGATTGTATGTGCTCTCTTTTATCATCAAAACAAAATTAGGCTTAAAAAAGAACAATTTACTACGATGCTATTTTTATAAGCTCGAGTCACGGACTGTGTTCTTTGGCATTTTACAAATCTAAAACTGAAAAGTCGAGCTTGTTCTTAGATTTATTATTAAAATTATTGAGTGTTCAATATATTAGCTTAAATTTTAAAGATAATATATAGAAGTTTTAATTAGAGCTTGTTCTTTTTATTTTTCTTTTAATTTTGGTGTAAAAAATTGAAGAGGAATAGGAGAAATAGTGGCCGCAGCCCGCAGGAGAAGAGAGAAATGGTGGTGGTGGAAGATGAGATAAACAGTGGCTTGGTGGTTGCTTCAATGGTGACAGTGGAGGAGGAAAAGGACGAAGAAACAAAAGGAAGGAAAAAAGAAAAATAATAATTACTTACGGTAAAAGATTAGGGAAAAAAAAAAAAAGCAAAAAGGTTGGGGAGGGGATCAGCTAAAACAAAAATGGTGTGGGGTCCACATGTATTTTTTTTTTTTTTTTGTTATTATTAACAAAAATTGGCTAAAAACAATTTTAAAAATTAGAAAATGAGGGCCGTTAGTATAAAATTGGGGACAGGGATATAGTTGGGCCAAAGGGGTAACGGCAGGGGTATGAATGAGACTTTGAGTTAACGAGGGGTAAATCTGTGCAATATCAAATAGTTCAGGGGTATATTTGGCCCTTTGCCGTTTGTCTTTTTATAATAGCATATTAGAGTATTACTTTAAATATAACATCAGTGGCATTTGATTAAAATATTATACTTTTTATAAAATTACCTTCCTATAATAACTTTAGTTGAGTATGTCTTACACTGTGGTGATGCTAATTATGTTAATTTTACTATCAAATAATACTACCGAATATTCAATTGTTAAGCTCGTAGGCTGCTTCGAATGTTATCTGGTTGAAAGTCTAGATAGAGAACTTCTCCAATTCAATTGTTATATTCACTAAGAAACTGAAATAAATCAACAAAACGACTTGCAATGACATATATCTTCAACTAACTTGACATTTTTTTAGTTTTAATTAATTAGTTTATATACAGTCTGTTAAACAACCTGATTAGTTAGGCTAATAACGAAAGGGTAGTTTAGTCTTTACATAGTTCTGGAAAGTGGTTATAGTTGTTAAGAAGGAATCTAGTTTGTTAGAAGTTAGTTACTACTCCCTCTTTGTATAAAGTCCCACACTTTGGGCATTGATCATTATCAGAAATATGATCCATTGTTTCCAATAACTCTCTCCATCATCTTCTCTCTTATTCTCTTATTCAGTTCATCTTCTTTCTAAGTCCACCATGCTCGTACCTTCATCTTCTTCAAGCTAAGATAGTGAAACATCTTCACTACTTTTAGTACTGCATTACATTTAATTTCATGGTATTAGAGCTTCTCAGACACAGTCTGATCTGAAGCGGTTCTGCAACAACAATTCCGCGTTATTTTCCCTCTTTCCAGTTCTTGAATTCTTGAAGATCAAAACAGTTTACAACCATGGCTCAATCTGCAGAAAATCAGGTTATCGACCATAACCATCCTCTTTACTTGCATTCTAATGATGTTAGTGGCATATCTTTGGTTTCCATTCAGTTAACTGGTAGTGAGAATTATTCCCTATGGAGTCGATCGATGAGAATAGCATTGCTGGGTAGAAATAAACTGGGGTTGGTTGATGGATCCTGTAGAAAAGAAAATTATCCAGAAAGTGTTTGGACCCAATGGGAAAGGCGTAATGTCATTATTCTCTCATGGTTAATGAATTCTGTAGCCTCTACTTTGCTAGGAGGAATAGTATATGCATCTAATGCACGGATGGTATGGGAGGATCTTAAAGAGAGGTTTGATAAAGTTAATGACTCAAGAACATTTAATCTGCATAAGAGAGATTAGTTCTTTAACCCAAGGAACCAATTCTGTAGCTCTGTACTTCTCAAGATTGAAGGATATGTGGGATGAGTTTGAGGCTTTAGTCCCAACTCCTGGGTGTGATTGTGATAAGTCAAAGGACTTCAAATCCTACCTTCAGAGACAGAAGTTATATCAATTCTTAATGGGACTGAATGAGTCCTACCTTCAAGCAAGGAGTCAGATTCTGCTGATGAGTCCTTTACCCACAGTTAATCAGGCATATGCCATGATAATAAGTTATGAAAGTCAAAAAGGTGTCGCTGCTTATACTGGAGTTCTGGGTGCTGCACCAGCTATGGGAGATCTTGAACCACTTACTATGAACACCAAGGCTAGAGACTTCCAAAATGCCAAGAAGCAAACAAGGGGGTTGTATTGTGACTACTGCAAATTAACAAATCACAATAGGGATGAGTGTCGGAAACTGAATCCTGAAAAAATGAGGAGAAGAACTGGACCCACTGCTTATAATGTTCAATCAGAAGGAAATGAGATACTAGGCCAGGGAGGCTCTTTAGGAACCCAAGGACCACTGACTCAAGTTTCTCAACAGCTGGGACCCTGCACCTTCACACCGGAACAATATGCTCAGATCCTGCAGTTGTTAGGCAACAACAACACTGCTTCAACCTCCAATGCCAATATAGCAGGTACTATTAGTAGTGCTTTACTTGTCTCAAATAGTCCACAATAATGGATAATTGATACTGGTGCTACAAACCGCATGGTCTCAGATGTTAGTTTACTGGATCAAGGCTCAGTGCAGCTAATTAATCCTAAGAAGGTATTCTTACCTAATGGAGATATCTCCTATGTGACACACACTGGTACAAGCACCATTTCTGGGAACAATGCCCTGGACAATGTATTTCATCTGCCACAGTTTAAGTACAACTTACTGTCTGTCTCACAAGTAACAAAGGATCTTGGTTGCTCAGTCACCTTCTATCCCACATTTTGTGTTTTTCAGGATCTCTCCAGTAGGAAGGTGAGGCAGATTGGTAGAGTCAAGAATGGGTTGTACATGCTAAGAGACAGAGCTGACAATGAAGCAAAGGTCACCAGCCTGAATGTTAGGATGAACCATGCTGATATTAGTTTGTGGCACAAGAGGCTAGGCCATGTGCCATCTACTGTACTTAGAAAACTATTTTCTGTTCAAGTTGATACTGTTAATCAGATAGTAAGCAAATGTTCAGTATGTCCATATGCCAAGCAGACAAGAATTCCATTTCCTAATAGCACTATTAGAAGTAAAGTTCCATTTGAATTAGTTCATGTAGATGTATGGGGTCCTTACAAAATAGCAGCTTATGATGGCAGCAGATATTATCTGAATCTAGTGGATGATGTCACAAGAATGACCTGGGTGTTTTTGCTGAAACTAAAATCTGATGTCTGTGTGGTATTACAGCAGTATTTCACTTATGTACACGCTCAATTCAACTCTAATGTCAAAATCATAAGAACTGAAAATGGTGCAGAATTTCTGAACTCAGTGTGCATTGAGTTGTTTAAAAGCCTAGGAATTGTTCACCAGAGAACCTGTGCCTACACTCCAAAACAGAATGGAGTGGCTGAAAGAAGCATAGGCACATACTTGAACTCACAAGAGCCATCAGATTTCAAGCTAATATACCTATCAAATTTTGGGGACACTGTGTACTAGCTGCAGTCTATCTGATCAGCAGGTTGCCCTCCATTGTTCTAGGAAATAAATCACCCTATGAAAAACTCTATCACTGAAAACCATCAATAAACCATCTCAGAGTTTTAGGATGTTTATGTTATGCAAAGGTTCTGCATCAGACTGATAAGCTGGCATCTAAAACTAAGATGGATGTTCATATGGGATACTGTGAGGTTCAAAAGGGATATGTGCTATATGATTTACATAGCAGATCCTTCTTTGTCAATAGAGATGTGGAGTTTAGAGAAGATCAGTTCCCTTTCAGGGCATCACCAACCTCTCCTAATCCTATTTTTCAAGACACAAGTGACCTCCCAAGTACTGATACTGACTCTCTCTCACCACAAACAATACTGCCTACTGAGCCAGGGGGAGTTCTTCCCCATACACAAGATGCTGAAAATCAGCATATCCCACCTGAGATAAATGATGAAGCAGAGATACCAGTACCACAACAGCCAGTACCAGCACAATCTCTGCCATTACCTTCCAGCAGACCGGCAAGAGAAAAGAACCCACCAATCTGGATGAAGGACTTTGTGTCACTAGGAGTACATGAGGGAATACCATATTCTCTTAATAAATACATATCCTATGATGAATTGTCATCTACCTATCCAGCATACATTGCTGCTCAATCCAAAGATACAGAACCAGCAAGCTACTTGGAAGCTGTAAAAGATCCAAGGTGGGTAGAAGCTATGAAAGCTGAAATTGAAGCTTTAGAAGCCAACAAGACATGGACTGTAGTCACTTTACCACAGGGAAAAAGACTAATTGGATGCAAATGGATTTACAAAATAAAATACAAGGCATCTGGGGAAGTTGAGAGATTCAAGGCCAGGTTAGTAGCAAAAGGATTTAGTCAAAAATAAGGCATTGACTACAATGAAACATTCTCTCATGTGGTTAAAATGGTAGCTGTCAGAACTGTGTTATCAGTAGCTGCTTCTAAGAAGTGGCATGTGCATCAAATGGATATATACAATGCCTTTCTTCAGGGTGACTTGTATGATGAAATTTACATGGATCTGCCTCAAGGATTTCAGAGTCAGGGGGAGAACAAGGTATGCAGACTCACAAAATCCTTATATGGCCTCAAGCAGGCACCTAGACAGTGGAATGCAAAGCTATGTGAAGCCTTAAGAAAGATGAAATTCACTCAGAGTCAACTTGATCATTCTCTCTTCTCAAAAAGAACTGACAGTGGGATCATAATAGTATTGGTGTATGTAGATGAAATGCTAATCACTGGTGACAGCCTGAATCTAATCAGAGAAACAAAGGAAGAATTACAGCTAGCATTTAAAATGAAAGACCTAGGGAACTGAAATACTTCTTGGGGATAGAATTTGCCAGGTCTGAGAAAGGAATAGTAATGCATCAAAGGAAGTATGCATTAGAACTAATATCAGAAGCAGGACTCAGTGCTGCTAAGCCAGTAATTACTCCTATAGATCCTAATCTCAAACTGACAACAAAAGAATATGATGCACATCTGAAGTTGAAGCATATGGAAAGTGACAAGTTGTTTTCAAACCCCAGCTCATATCAGAGACTCATAGGAAAATTACTCTACCTAACAGTCACAAGGCCAGATATTGCCTTTAGTGTTCAGACTCTGAGTCAATTCCTTCACCAACCTAAGGAATCCCACATGAATGCAGCTCTGAGAGTAGTTAAGTATGTGAAGAATCAACCAGGTCAAGGTATATTACTGTCCAGTAATCCCATCAACACTATTAAAGCCTGTTGTGATGCAGACTGGGCATCCTGCATATTTTCTAGAAAATCAGTAACTGGCTTCTTTGTGAAAGTGGGAGATTCCTTAGTATCTTGGAAATCTAAGAAGCAAACTACTGTCTCTAGAAGCTCTGCAGAAGCAGAATACAGAAGTATGGCGTCTCTGACTGCTGAATTAATCTGGCTGTACTGCTTAGTCACTGAAATTGGAGTGAAGTGTGAAGTACCTATTAAAGTACTTACTGATAGCAAAGCTGCCATTCAAATTGCTGCCAATCCAGTGTTCCATGAAAGAACCAAACATATCGAAATTGATTGTCATTTTATAAGGGAGAAAATTCTACAGGGTCTGATTCAAGCAGTGTATATTCCAACCAAGCATCAGCCTGCAGACATGCTTACAAAAGGGCTCAGTCGACTGCAACATGTTTACTTATGTTCCAAGCTAGGACTCATCAATTTGTTTGAAGTGTCTAGCTTAAGGGGGAGTGTTAAACAACCTGATTAGTTAGGCTAATAACGAAAGGGCAGTTTACTCTTTACACAGTTCCGGAAAGTGGTTATAGTTGTTAAGAAGGAATCTAGTTTGTTAGAAGTTAGTTACTACTCCCTCTTTGTATAAAGTCCCACACTTTGGGCATTGATCATTATCAGAAATATGATCCATTGTTTCCAATTACTCTCTCCATCATCTTCTCTTTTATTCTCTTATTCAGTTCATCTTCTTCCTAAGTCCACTATGCTCGTACCTTCATCTTCTTCAAGCTAAGATAGTGAAACATCTTCACTACTTCTAGTACTGCATTACATTTAATTTCACAGTCGAAGTATAACTTTGTATGTCCAATACAAATAGTTATGAGTTATTTTTTCAAAAATAATTCAATAATGATATATGAATTTGTAATGAGCTTTTAATTAAAACTATTTTATTTTCTTTATAACATCATAAATATAACACCGTGCATTAGTTTTGCCTAAACAACTATATAGAATCTACATCAAATATATCATTATGCGTACATATAACAGCACTGCTTCGGTATAGAAGTCATAAGATTCTTAAACAAATATTACCACTATAAAGATCTCAACGTTCACATAATAATATGTGAAAGAATAACAGATTGTTAGTGATTCATGGGGAGAGAAAGATCTATGTGTAGTGCAATCAATAATCGTCAAAGAACAAAAGTTTCTAGTGATCTTGTGCAAATCTTAGGTAGAAAATTTAATGATCTTTCATAAAAAAGAAATATTTTAGTATGGGTAAAATTTACTCCTCCTAGCTCGATATTTATATCAAGTTAATAAGTTCACAATATTGTCTTTTTATATACAAATTCTATCAATCACTAAACCATAACTAGATGTAGTACTATGTTTTTAACGTAAATTTTCACGGCTAAGAGTAAGTTGTTTAGTTTTGTTTAAACAACACCGGTGCGTATAGAGGTTGACCTCTATAGTTTTGCAAAGTTGGATTTCTTGTTTATCTGCAGTTGATGAGCTTTAATTTCTCCACCAGGCAAACCTTCTTTCATTTTGCCATATTATACCCATCAAAGTATTATAAATTCAAGTACTTATCAGTTATCAATTGACGTTCACTAACATAATACTCTCTCCATTCCAAAGAGGATAACACTATTTTTTTATTAGTACGTTTAAAAAAGAATGCTACAATTTTAAATTTGAAAATAATTTTGAGTTGAAACTACAACGTTATACCCTTAATGAGATAGTTTATGGTCACACATTTATCTACGGCTTATTTTACATTAAAAATTTCAAATTTTTTTTTATATTTTTTAAACTCCGATTCAAATCAAATGAAAGACATCTATTATCGAATGGAGGAAGTATTGTTTCAATTACTTATTTAACTTCAGGAGTTCCTAACGTCTTCACAATTGAAAAATTATTAATTAGTCAGCTAAAATGTAATTTATAAAATTACTGTATAATATATGGAGAAAGGAGGAAAGATGAATAATTTGAGTAGTCAAAACCCTAATGGAGTGCCAAGCTAACTTACTTGATAAGAAGAGACACGCTTTACACCGGAATGCACTTTTGATCCTACTAGTAATATTTTTTGGATTATTAATGGATCATCTCTTTTTTTTTTTTTTTTTTTTTTTATAGCATAAATCTTGGTCAAAACCATAATCATAAACAAGCTACAATGCTATGGTTTAGTACTGCTTTCTGAAAGGGAACATAGCTTCATGTCACGTCCCGCCACATTCAGGCGCTCGTGCGGCGTCTTGAGGCCTCCGCTCTGCCCCAAGACCAGCCTTCCATCTTCCGTGCCAACTGGTTTCGCCCTGCCACGGGCTCATCAGGGAAGCGGCAACAGCTCCCGACCAGTTGTGCCAAGTGCTTTCGCAAGGCCCCCTTCATAGTCGCGCCACAAGCTTACCGCACACAAGCGGGTCTACAAGTCAGACTCGGCCAGACACATGCATACACTGGCTAACAACTTCCTCAACGCTATTGCCGCCCCAGCTTTTAGTCCACCATGGCAGGTTTCTTCGGGCACGTCCCTCATCTCCAGTGTCACGCAAAACAGGGCGTGACATCCTCCCCCACTCAAAATATAGCACGTCCTCGTGCTAGGGAGAGGTCCTTCATCCAAGGATCGTTTCGTACGAGCTGGCTTCCTCAAACCTTGTGGCCTTCGCAACACTACAGCTTGCCCCTCTGCCTCTACAGTCCGGCAACAAACTTGCCCCTCTGTCTTCGCAGTCCGGCCACATTCAGTGTCGCCCCAGTTCCCACACAGGATCACTTCCGCCCAGCAAGTACGGTCCGCTCTGATACCATCTGTCACGTCCCGCCACATTCAGGCGCTCGTGCGGCGTCTTGAGGCCTCCGCTCTGCCCCAAGACCAGCCTTCCATCTTCCGTGCCAACTGGTTTCGCCCTGCCACGGGCTCATCAGGGAAGCGGCAACAGCTCCCGACCAGTTGTGCCAAGTGCTTTCGCAAGGCCCCCTTCATAGTCGCGCCACAAGCTTACCGCACACAAGCGGGTCTACAAGTCAGACTCGGCCAGACACATGCATACACTGGCTAACAACTTCCTCAACGCTATTGCCGCCCCAGCTTTTAGTCCACCATGGCAGGTTTCTTCGGGCACGTCCCTCATCTCCAGTGTCACGCAAAACAGGGCGTGACATTCAGCACTTTTTTCATGGTTGCACTTAATTTCTTCTCTTTCAACTTCCACTTAACAGATACTAGTAGAATTTTGTAGTCAATATCCGTGTGATCACTTGTTGAATTTAATTGGAAAAAAGGATCAAAAGACGAAACAACTGGTCTTTAACTTCTAGAGGGAAGTTTTCTTAAAAACAAGTAGGAGAAGCTTATTTTAAACCATAAAGCACTTTATTAAAGTAGGATAAGAGTAATATTGTGGGAATAAATTAGTTTGGTCGAAAAGACTAATTGCGTCACTTGACCACTAAAACAAACTTCAAGTAGTTTTTGGTACTTAATTAAGTGTACAATCTTTTAATGTTAAATTATTTTTTGGGAAATTTTCAAAAATAGACAGCTCACTACCCAAAATTATAAATGGAAGGCCGTATTTTTTTTCATGCATAGCACTCATTCCTAAAATTACAAATTTTAGCACTTTTTCATAAAAAAATACCCTAGCTACCAAATCTCCCTTTCTCCAGTCACTAAGTCGGCGACAGACACCCTCCCCCACTAGTGGTATCGTTACTTTTTTGTATTTTACTGAATTTATGTTATTTATTGTGTCTAAATCATTGCTTTGGACAAGTTTATATACACAAATCTCTCTCTAAAAAATAAATTATATATCAATATATAGAGATAAATGCGTAGCAATGAGAGAAATATAAAATTATACACAAAAAAAGAGTAAAAATTCATATAAATTAACACCTTTAATATACAGATTTATTCACTCGCATATACACACTTATACAAATTTATACACGTGTATAAATTTATATAAACTTGTACATAAACTTGCGGCAGACTTCTATCTCGGCAAAAGGGTGACAGGTCGCGTAAGATTCGAAAATATGGGCCATTTTTTTTATAACTTTCGTCTTTTACTTGTCTTTTAGTATAATTATCTCTTATTTTTATTTCACTAGTAAAGTGGAACTACAGTTACTACAACTTAGCTTCATTTAGTTGAGTTATTTATTTAGAATAAAATGATAGAATCATTTTCGGTTTTTATAATTAAAATGTGATGACTATTAGTTTGTTTGGCCAAGTTTCTCAGAAGCCAAAAGTACTTTTTTTCAAGAAAAAAGTATTTTTGAAGAATTTTGAGGTGTTTGGCCAAAAGAAAAAAGTATTTTTGAGAAGAAGCAGAAGCAGTTTTTCTGCCGTTGGGAGAAGCTACAAATTTCTACTTCTCCTCAGAAGCAGAAGTATATTATTAATTTTTTAAAAATAAAAATATCCTTACCAAAGATATTTATTTACCATACTATATTTAATTATTTTAACCAAAATATTTCTTAAATATAAATAAAACTTTATCTTTTGCTTCCCTCCTTTGGTTTAATCTTATTTTTATTGATTAAAAACCATAGTGTGTGTGTGTGTGTGTGTGTGTGTATAGAGTATATTTAAACTAAATGAAAATAAAATATTAAATTAACTCTTTTATTGAAAAATATTTTAAATCATTGGTACGTTTAAATAATATTAGTCGCATAATGAATCTTAGTAATGCGCTTTTTCGTAATTTGACACTCAAAAGTAATTTTTGTAAGGATTATCCAAACACAAAACTGTTTAAAAAAACACTTTTCAAATGAGTTGGTCAAACACAAACTGTTTATTCTTTAAAAATACTTATCCGTAAAATACTTCTAATAAAGTACTTTTCAAAATAAACAGTTTTTGATAGCTTGACCAAGCAGGCTCTATATCTGTGGACGATTTCACAAATATAGTCACAAGCTCCCCACATCCCATTAGGCCATCATCCCTCTCTATAGTGCAAAAACACGGCATATTATGTTTATAATATATAATGTAATACAAGATGCTCGACATTCATACCCAATTTTTTATGTAGACATGATTAAGTAACATATATTTTACCTTTAATAATTAAGCAAACGTTAAATTATTTTGTTTACCATTAAATCCAATGTAGAAATTCTTTTATAAAAAAATTAATTTATAATATCGTAGTTATGTTAACATCTCTTTTTCCGCCTCACGTTAATGTTGTATTACACTTGTTCCGAATTTATTGAATATATGCTTAGCAACTGATTTACTAATTAATCAAATAATGCAGTTTCAATCTGTATTGATATAAGTGGTAGAAATAAAATTGTCCCATCAATTTTCCAATAATTCTAATTGGTTATACTATCTATCCATTTTACAGTACATGTATAGTTATTCTTCTGAGCTTTTTGTATTTTTTTAAAATAGATTTTTAAATTAAAAAGTGATTGACATCGAAGAATTTTTTATAAAGGTGTATAAATAGGTGGAATGCCTTGTTAATGTTGCTGTTGTCGTCTGTCACACAAGACCTTCATCACCGGGACCGCAACATTCACTAAGCTAGCATTCGTTCATAAAATGTGGAAGGAATATTTCAAATTTTGACTTCAAATCGGCGTATGTATATGAAATCTGTACAAAATTTCAAATTCAGCTTCTAATATTATTTCAAATCCCAAATTCTCCGAAAAAGTATGATTTGAGATTCCAAATCTTGATTCAATTTTTCTTTTAATATAATACTTGATCGATAAGTTTATATTTTGTTAAAAAAGACACATCTTATAGTTTGTATAAAATGACTCGTGCATGACGTGAAAAAATTATTCATACCATGTGGAATGATTGTATTAAAGAATATCTAGCAGTTACCACCGTTGATTTTTTTAAATTGGATATGAAAAATAATGTATATTTGAAAGATTTTAATAACATTTAATAATCTATCTATAAAAGGATTATTGAGATGTGTAATTTATTAATGTAGCGCTTTAGGATAGTCTGATATCTTGTTTATAAACTATGATTTGCTCATTCGGTAAGATTTTATAAGTTTAAGGAAGTTTTGATAGTTTTCAAAAAATTGTGGGTTTTTCATGTTTATGAGAAAAAATACTACAATTTAAGAAATTCAAATTGTATGTCCAAACAAAATTTCAACTTCAAATCAACTTAATTTCAAATCCCAAATTTCAGATCATATCCAAACGGGACCTAAGTATTTGTTTTTGTATCAGTGTGTATAGTAGTAGTCAAGTAAGTAACGGGTTGTTTGGTTGAGATAGAGTTTACGCGGGTATTAACAATGTACGTATTAGTAATGCGGGTATTAACAATGTACGTATTAGTAATGCGGGTATTAGCAATATGGGTATTAGTAATGTGGGTATTAATAACGCGGGTATTAGTATTGCGGGTATTGATAATGTGGGTATTAGTAATATATGTATTAGCTATGCATATATCATAACGTACGGATTATTTCTTGAATCACTAATATATTACAAATTAATATACAATGTTATAATTTAAAATATTTAGTTACTCTTTAAATATAATTTAAAAATATCCTTATTATTATGAGGGGTATTTTTGTCATTTTAAATTTTAATACCTGGATTGCTAATACCCACATTATTATTCCACCTTCTACCCTGCATAAAATAATACATAGATTCCCGCATAACTAATGCGGGTATTAGTTATGCGGAAATTAAAAAGTGAAACCAAACATTGCACAAAATAGTGCTAAGTTTTATGCTATGAAGAAAAATGCAACCAAACATTGCACAAGTAATGCTAAGTTTTATGCGGGTAAAAAATGTGCAACCAAACATTGTATTAAGCAATGTAATGCTATGTGGGTTTTAGTGAGGGTATAAGCTTAACCCCATTGCAAACCAAACGATCCCTAAGGGGTCGTTCGGTTTGTGTTTCTTTTTACGCGGGTATTAACTATTAATGCGGGTATTAATAATGTGGGTATTAATAATGTGTGTATTAATAATGCGGGTATTAGTTATGTGGGGTTTAATAATGTGGGTATTATATTATAATGTAGGGATTATTTGTTGAATCAATGATATATTACAAATTAACAAAAAATATTATTAGTTAAAATATTTATTTACTCCTTAAATAAAATTTAGAAATATCCTTATTATTATGAGGGTTAATTTTGTTATTTTAAATTTTAATACCTGCATTATTAATACCCACATTATTAATACCACCTTCTACCCCGCATAAAATAATACATAAATTCCCGCATTAATAATGCGGAATATACAAAAACGCAACCAAACGTTGCACTAATTTTATGTGGGTATTAAAATTTCACAAAAACCAACCGAACGTTGCGCTAAATTAACGCTAAGTTTTGTGCGGGTATTAATAATTAATACGCCACACCGAACGACCCCTAACTGTTTTATTTCTACAATTAGCCTGGTTTTGTGTCCTAAACTTGAGACAACAAAGTTGTCTCAAGTGATGTTGTGAATCTCAGTAGCGGAGCCCATATAGCTGAGGGGAATCAATTATACCCTTTTTATACATATAATATATATTGAATTCCCTTAATTTTTTTATATATTTACTTCTTTATGATACTTCTTAGTGAAAATCTTGGTCCCGCTACTGAATATAAATATTTTCAATATGGAGCAACTAATAAATTTATTTTCGTGTGACCAACAAATCAAGGATTCGAGTTGTGAAACTAGTCATTGATACTTGTATTAGGGTAGACTGCATTAATCACATTTCTTAAGATGTGGCACTTCCTCGAACCTTGCGTGAATGTGGCTACTTTCAAGGTTTTAAAAAAAGAAAAACTTACAAAGCTTTAGTCTTTCTTAAAATTAACATGCATGTTCAAAAACTACTTCAATTTTTATGTAAAATTTTTCAACTTAAATTCAGTAACTCTTGTTTAAAAAAAAATAATATTGTCAAATGCCCACAAAAATGCATGCGTAATTCTCTTATTACTAATATTCTGCGGGTAAAAATGGGTAAGTAATATATACTCCACTGAAACCTAATGAACTTTGGCGAGTGACAGTGTGACTGAAGTGTCAATCCACTTAAGGCGCGTAGTGAAACAGCAGACTAGATATTATTATTACCATACTGGAAAGTACTACCCCTACGTGTACAAACTTATTCGTGAGTTGGGGAAAAGTAATGAGTGTGACCACTGGCCTTAGCTAGCTGTGTGGTTTTTACAACATCCATCTTTAATACGATACTTGAGGTACGTTTATATCGTATTTTAGCAAAACGTATGTTTTACTAACGTTACTAGGATGAATACTTACTCACACCGGGTATATATATCTAATCAATGAATGCACATTATTTATTGGGATAATTACACCTAGTATAACTTTATCTACTTTTGTTACAAATTATATAAATATTTTTAAAACTTACAAAATATAGCAACATTTTTGTTGTTTGCTACAAAAAATAGCATAATGTATTTAAAAAGAAAAGAAATACTATAATTTAAAAAAAAAGATAAATCTAATCCTATATTTATTCACCCAAATCATGTTTAGATAGGTTTAAATTTTTTTACATTTAAAACCCCATTTTCTCTCTCCCTTCAAAACCATCTATTAAAAATTGACAATAGGCATATGTAAAAAAACAATAGCCATACAATACACATACAATAGTCATACGATAGACATACACAAAAGACTAACAATAGCCATACAATACACATACAATAGTCATACTATACACATACACCATACGATAGACATACAAAAGACATACAATAGAATTAGTAATTGGGTAGCTGTAATCCCAAAAAAGTAGGAACAGATGAAAAGACATGCCTATAATTATGGGCGATTTTGGTGCATGGTGTATCTTCAATTTTATTGAATAAATCTTTTTTTTTAATAACTTGTATATATAATATTAAGAAAGTATTGCTATTCTTGAAAAGTGACATAATGTTGCTATTTTATTGTAAACCTGCTATTATGTTTGTATATTTGTATAATTTAGCCTTATTTATTTACAAATAACTATTAGCACTCAACCATAATTAAGTGATTTAATAAAAAGAGAATGCTAATAATTATTTGTAAAAATATTTTTTTTGAGTCGAAGGTCTGTAAGACACAACTTTCGACCTCACCCAAGTTAGTGATGGTAGTAAGATCAAGTACACGACACTTATGAGGTAAAGTATGTTGTCGTCCTATTAATCTCATAGACTTTCGACTCAAGAAAAATAATTTTAAAATATAAATTTGACAAAAAATTAAGATGATAAATTTTTACAATCACAAAAATATGAAGTAATATAAACATTAAAAATCACGAGTTTCAAAAAAATTATTATGGATCACAAATTTAAAAAATAATTATTACTTTAAATCGAGTTAAATATATCACGGAAATTAATATAGCAACATATCCAACAATATCTCACAAATAGAATTAAGAAAGAATGAAATGCACCATATATTTATCTCATTAAGATAGAGAGTCTATCAAGTAAGTTAAATCATAAATTAAATTACTAGTGGATTGCAAGGATGACTTGTGTCATCAAACCCGAGACCGTCAACTGAGCGGAGCTTACATGGGACCCTATGGTGCATAAAATGACGGTCGCATCGATAAAGACAAAAGGTTGATTATTTAGCCTAACCTAAAGTAGGAACAAAAATCACTGTTATTATGGTTTAGGACGTTATTGGGTTGTGTGTTCCATGAAAACTTTACAAGTCTTTGGATTGTACTATAATTTATAGACACTACCAATTAATTACCACAAAATTGTACCCTCGAACATAAATTTGTGGAGAGAATACCAACATATTGTAGGGAAAGTATGCAGAAGGTACGTCGTTGTAACGTACGTTTGTATGATTTACCTATATCTATTCTCAGTATGTGTTGCTGCTGAGTGTTAGTGTAGTCCAGTGTTGTTTCAAAATAATCAAAAATCAAATGAAATTCAAGACATTTAAACTTAATTAGTTTTGTCAAAAGCACGGGATTATGACAATATTTGAGAAGATAATTAAGAAGAACGGTAGGCTCTCAACAGTGAAACCCTGTTCCTAGTCTATGTCTTCAATATCATAGAAAGATTTCCTTTTAACTAACCCTCAGAATTGAGGCTACACATTGATTTGATATAAATATAGGTAAGGATAACTATTCACCGGGTCCACAATGTCATCATGTCGAGAGCATCTCCAGGCAAGCCTCCAAGGTAAGATGGTCCATATAATCTATTTCCACTGGGACACATATATACTTCGCTGACACGTTAATTTGAAAATACTACTAGTAAGCTACTAGATCTTGGTCATGATTCATGATCATGACTAAAGCTGCATGTTAATTGTGAAGTATAAACTCAAAGAGAAGGGATAAAACCACAAAGGATACGAACCTAGGCGCTGTTGCAGTAATTATCTAAAGTGAACTAATATAACTGCAATTCTGCCAAAGTATTGCATGTGTATGTGGATTACAGAAACGCCCAAAAACAACGTGATCTTATCATATAGTACTACATATTGTAAACTCTTTCATAGATTAGACTGATGAACCTAATTAGTAGCTACTGTTCTGCGCGAGGCTAAGCTTGCGGTAAAGATGGAAGTTCAATTGAATCTACTTCGCTACAAAATTGTACCGTTCAAATAGGTTAAAAGTTAATTTTTTCAATTATGTATAAGTTGTTGAATCCCTTAAAAGTGATAAATATGGTAATGTGACAAAGGTGGTTCAAATTAAAATCACATAAGTGAAATTTTTGAATCTTTTATATACATAAAATTCTGATTACACTCCTAACTGCAACAAGTTTCGATGAGATAGTTGGAGTGGGCAGCAATCATCTTTCTAGCAGGTAGCTAGCTTCCCCATATATGTTGCACGTAAATGGGAAGAAAGCAAAGTGGAAACAGAAAACGAGACATCTTGTCTCGGACTCTTGTCTCCCCACAAACCCTATTGAGTAGTTGGTGTGTGTGTGTGTGTGTGTGTGTTGTGTTTTTCTGGTTTCTTTCACTTTCACTTCTTGAAATGATTGATCCAAATTGGCAATTTCAAACTCCCTAACTCAGCAGAACGTGCAAATACGTATTGCACAAGTCGCTAAAACTTAAAAGCTGTTGGGGAAATAATTGACTGCATGTAAACATGCGGTCTTCCCACTTCTGCATATAATTAATCTGCACATTTTCATAGAGAGACATGGGTTCGACCTCACCTTTTAACTTGCAAATGGTAGAACTACGTACATATGGATATGGTTTAATGCATGGAGATTTTGCAGGCAAATGAATTACGTACTGTAGGGCATTGTGAAAAATACAGCACATGGAATTTGGTTTCTCAGGTCTCCATCACAGTGTACCTGGTAAAATAACATATCTCCAATAAACTGATCATTCGTGTGGCCAGTGGCCCTCAGCAAAATTATTGTAAAAGTGACCTGTATCTGCCGTGGCGGACGCTTCACCGATACAATTGAAGAAGCAACTCTGAACAACCTTTGACATGATCTTGAAGATTTTTGAGCTGCAAGTGCGTTACCTAGTTATCTAAAAGTGACTGTTGTTATTTTTGTTTGATCGTATATTCTCTCTAATTTCAAAATGTAATTGGAACCTTTCCAGAATAGAAATGTCTTTTTGATGACTAATCATTTCCATATTATTACAGACTATCTTAACAATTTGTATATAAAAGTTATGAGTATGCTGTACTAAACTTTTAAAAGATATACTTATATACGCGTACTGAACTTTCTATCAGCTGGATTAAGATCTTGAATTATCTTTTGCACGGAAAGTGGTCCCCTGATATGCATGAAACCTTATTAACCAGTGCTGGTGGCAACATTTAATATTTCAAGATTAATGGTGGCAAATATATTTATATACAAAAGTTGCTCTTTTTAGGTCTGAAGCTTAACTGCGCAAATCAATTGCTAATACAATGTCTGTAAGATGGTTAAGTTTGATCTTATTGCTTGGCAAATGACCGTTTTTATATTAGTTCAATTTATTTGTTTGCTGCGTCAAAAGAAAACAGTGTCTGTGTCTGAGTGAAATTCGTGCCTTTTCAGGTTTTGAAAAACTGGTCAAAGGAAAAACCTTGTGGTAGTTCCTAGCTAGTACAGGAGTACTATATATGTTTCTTGAAGTTTTCCTTTTGGCGTGGGGGGACACTAGGGTAGGAAATAAAAGGGAATTAAATGAAAGAGCAAGGTACAAGCTTTAAACTGTATACTAGTAACTTCCATCCAACTATGGAGTAGTATGGTAGCAATATGATTCTTTAGGTACACTCCTTCCATTTTGCTTTATGTGATAGTATCATTTTCTTTTTAGTAATAATTTTCTAATTTAAGAACAATTTAAATTAAACTTTTCCTTTAATCTTTATAGTGAGAAATTTTTATAGCTACACTAATGTTATAACACGCCTAAGACTATAAGTTTTAAATTTCTTACACATATGTTATAACTTTATGATATGCCTAAGACCACCAATTTCAAAAAAATTAATTCATTTCGTTCTTAAATTTCGTATCCAATCAAATTAGGTTACTCACTCCTTCTCAGTTTAAGCATTACTTTAACTATAAAGAAGTATTCCCAAAATAAGTGTAACTTCAAAAAACAAATGCAAAATTAATTACTCCCTCCCGGTCCTTTTTAGGTATCATGATTACTATAAATAATCGGTCAAAAATAATTGTCGTTATAGAAAACTATTAAAGCATTTACTCTACTAATTTTTATCACCTTTACTGTTACCTAATATTTGTGAAGAGATTTTATTATTGTGAAAACAAGAGATACACTAAGGAAAATTAAGATTAAAACATACATAAGGACAATTTAGTCAAGTTTTTTCAATTAATACTTTTTCAAGATATGTACAAATTCCAAACATGACATGTAAAAGGGAACATTGGAGGGAGTTCTTTTTTAATTTTACACTTACTATTAAATAGGTCAAGAGTGATTAGTAATACTAGTTCTTTTTTAATTTTACACTTACTATTAAATAGGTCAAGAGTGATTAGTAATACTCATTTTTCAATTGTTGTACTTAATGGTCAATCAATAAATAATATAGTACTAATTTTATAAAAACTATATCATTTATTTAATAATTTCTTAATAGGCATAAAAGAATCATTTATCTTATATTAAGATTAAAATGTTTGACTTTGAATGCACATCTGAATTTAAAGATCTAAATATGTCTGAATCTGAATATAATATCTGAATATTAAGATTTTAATGATTAATGATTAAGGCTATTTTTTTTTAATAATTAAATATTTATTAAAGTTAGTAAATATAAAAATTAAATAAGATATATTCAAATATTACATCTACAAATTATAGCAGGTAAGGTATTGGTTGGTGCTGGCTAGTTGGTTGTATTTGGTAGTGGTGTCGATTGCTGTAAGGTAGAATATGTGAATGGTCGACAGTGGTGTTGATGGGGTTGGTACTTGGTAGTCGTGGTGTTAGTTGACACGGGTGGAGGTGTCATTAGTGGTAGGGATGATAGTTGAATAGTAGCTGGTGGTGGTAGAGGTGATGGTGATTGACATTTGTGTTATATAATTGTAATAATGGAGATGGTTTGTGTGATAGTGATTAATAATGGTTGTTGGTGGCGGCAATGGTGATAGGTAGTTGTGGCGGTGGTATGGTGAAATGTCATTCTCACAAAAATCTTTTGAATAATCACTTTCATTAAGACTTAGACTTTCATTAAGTGCAAATAAATAAGGTCTTAAAACGAAACCAAAGAGTACATACATTATATTGAAACCGAGGGAGTAGTTATTTGTATGACTTAAATGATAGGCAGTTCCTTGCAGAAGTATTTATCTGGTAACGTATGTACTTTCCTTTACATATATACTTTCCGGGAAGTCTTGAATGTATACAGTATACACAGACCTCTTCAAAAGAAAACTTCTGCATAATATTCTATGCTTTGAGTTTCTTACGTAAGAAATTGTATTGATCTTTACGGACTAGGTTAAGGTTACACTTTGGACATTAATTATAGTAAAGATTCACAAAAACAAGTTTAAAGACAAATGCTATCAACAAAGTGTCAGCTTTTTAATAAGAAAAAATTGACTAGCGTTCTTGAAATAGTAACTTGAGTGATTCTTTTACCCTCACTGATAAAGAGAAGTGTAAAAACATTTCGACTTTGGCTCTATGCTACTTTTGCGAATGTCAAGGAATTAAAGAGAGTTCGTAACATATGGACATGCAACCACGTGCGATGGAAATGACTGATTTTTAGGAGAAAATAAAAAAGAAATTAAATTAGAAAAAGAATTATCGATCTTTTTGTGTCATTGGTTATGACAAGAAAAGGGGTTTTCACTTTTTTGGGCAATATTTCCACTTTAGTGATGGTTTTCTATGAGTCAAACATCCAATAAAAATGTAACCCTTTAGTTTAACATGTTAATTGCGCACTAAACCATCTGGGGATAAGTGATTAGGTAAAAACATAATTGTCTTTTAGGAAGTGTGAAATTGTCAGTGGAGGCTCTATTTTAAGGAGATATCATGGAAGTGTAATATTTTAACAGTAGAGGACACGTGTCTATAATATTCTTAAACAAATTAGAGAGAGAGGGTGATTGTGATTTACTAGTCTAATAATTAATGTCACCAGACCATCTTCTTTTGTGGAATTTGCGCTCAGTGACTCTGCAGCCGCCTGTGTACTTTTATCGCGACGGAAGAATTTTTGCAAAAATGGCCTTTTATGAAAATCTGCCAGGATTATTTTGAATTTAAGTGCCAGTGATCTGCAAGGGAGTACCTCCAAGTTTTGACGTCAAAAGTTAAAATCTTTTTTAATAAGAGTCAAAAGTTAAACATTGACGCTGAAGTGTGCTATTTCAATAATTCTCTCCATTCTTCTTCAACTTTCATGAGTAGGTATGGAGAAGGGAAATGGAAGTGCTTGGGGAGAATGATTAGAATTCTAAGATGCAAAGTCGTAGCTTTACTACCAAATGGCTAGTTAATTATTAACTAATTAATTATTTTATCCATTTCAATTTATGTATCTTTCTTTTTTTAATCTATTTGGAAAGTATGTGTGACAAACTAACAATTATGATAATTAGTAAGTTTGCATTTCCACCATTTGTGCTTTACTCTGAATAACATTGCCTTATAGGAATAATAAGTCATATCTAAAATTACAAGATTCAAGGAGTAATTTTGATATATTGTACCTACATTTAGTTTAATACCACATGATGATTCTAAAGTTCTTTTTACATTATAAACTTCACGCTCTATCAAATTAAGACAATTGAATGATACGAGACTAAGGTATATTCATATTTAAATTAGAATTAGATGAAGCTTATTAACTTTGACCCGCAATCGATCGAAGTGGTATTTTGCCGCACGAGATGGTATTTGCCTGCGTTTATTTTAATCGAGTGTTCCATTTTATTTGTGTTGATTTAAATTTACAGAAATCTAAGTTGGTGCACTTGTTGCTAATATGAAAGTATCAAAAAGACAATTTCATTACAATTAACACTGAAGGGGGAGACATAAAAGTACAACTCCATGAAGGGGAGTTTTCAAAATTGGTCAGTCCATAATAAATTATTATCCAACAAGTAAAATTTTCACCCACGGACCATTTTTGTTACTAGTATTTAGTTTGAAGCCACTTTTTTTATTGGTCTTACATGAGAGGCCACTTTTTGGAACTTCAATCTTTGTGGGCTGAAGTTCAAACTTTGTGGGTTGAACTTCATGCATAAATTATGAAGTTTCAACTTCAATCTGTAATGGCTGAACTTTTAGGTGTAGATGCGTAAACTACAATCTTTGTGGGCTGAAGTTGAACTTCAATCCTTGTAGTAGGCTGAAGTTGAATTTCAATCATTGTGGGCTGAACTTGTGTGAAGTTCAACTCAAAAGAATTGAAGTTTTAAAAAGTGGCCTCTCATGTAAAACCAATAAAAAAAAGTGGTCTCAAACCAAAGACCACTGCCAAAAGTGGCCTTTGGTGCACTTCGCCCATCCAACCATAGTCTAAATTTTGCTTAAATCTTTTGTAGCCGCACAGCCACAACATTGGGGTATACTATTGGAGTATAGAGTATACTAGAACAAATTAAACTTGTATACCATAGGGGTATACCGTATACCATAAAGGTAAGAGTTATTAAATTGTGACAAATCTAACTTGTATATCATTGAGGTATACCGCGGCTAGGCTATACCAGCTTGGGTATACCGCAGCTATGGAATGAAGTACTTTTAGCTACATGGTCAGCTCAAAAAAATATTTTTAAATATGACTATTTTTATTTAATAATAAAAATCACTGGACAGAGATGGTAAAAATCCCTTACATGAATGCTGGTATATAAACAGCACAAACCCACAAACTCTATCTAGTCCACTTGTCCACTAATAGCTAGATTTAAGCCCATAGCCCACTATACCAACGTAGCCTGTTTGGCGTAAAAAATTGATAACTAGCCAATTTTGAATGTCTATAGTGATTTTTATCCACTATTTTAAAATTAATTAAGAAATAGTTAAATTTCTGCATGCAGACTTACAGTCCATTAGTGTTGACAAACATTCAAATTAGTCCCAGTACTTTTTACTAGTACTTTGAACGTTCAAAGTGCTAGTATTTTTTACCGGAATTCATGTTTAAAGTCCCAGAGCATCATGTAATTCCAGTATTTTATATTGGGACTTTGAAATACTGAATTTTTTCGAATTTGACTAGTCTTCAAAAAAATTTGTACTGCTGACTAATTTTCATTTAATACAGTGCAAACAGGCTATGGAGCTAAATTTTGACTTTATCTTATGAGCCCATATAAGACTGGCCCGTGATATGAACTGGTACATACTACAAGCTTAACTTCTCTTTTCTGACAGTTGAAAATGAAGAAGAATGAACCCTCCTTCAGTTTGTCAGGCAAATCCTTTCTCTTTGTACTTTTGAGTTACTTCTTACATTTACTATAATGTTCAGTACATAAGATTCAACAAATGTTGTTATACAGAGGATTCTTAGGTACCCCTATACCTCTTCTTGAAAAAAGTTTATATTTTGTACATTTTTTATATAGTAGAGTACTTAATAAATTGTGAATGCTAGTGGCGCAAAGTTCAAAGCTCGATAGAACTAGATAATGGATCCGTCCCTTTAACCTTCTTTGCTTATATTTTCTTCATTCCCTACCCCTTAGTTAAAAAAATCATTTTGTGTAATGAAATTTGATTAGCCAAGAATTGATTTTTAAGAGTTCAATAACTTCTCTTTTGGACTAAAGGGTGTGTGAAAAGCTAGCAATATGAACCTGTCACTGTACACAGCTAAAACAGCCTACAGGTTCTTGAGCTCCAAAGCTACATGTTGGTCTCAAGCTAGTGCAAAAATCAAGGTGAAACGGCGTAGGAATGAACTCACAAGCCGTATAAATCCTAAAGTAAAGTTAACTGACCAGCAAAATCAAATCTTGGAAACCATTTCAAATGGGAATTCAGTTTTTATTACTGGGTCTGCAGGGACTGGAAAAACCTATTTGCTTCAGCATATTATTAGTAAACTTAGGAAGATTCATGGGAAATCTAAGGTTTTTGTAACAGCCTCAACTGGGGTTGCTGCTTGTTCCCTTAATGGACAGACCCTTCATTCTTTTGCTGGCATAGGCCTTGGTGATGCTAGTGCTGCGGATTTGCTCTCGAGGGTAACGTTGGATAAGAGAGCGTATCGTAGATGGAATAAAGTTAGGGCCTTGGTTATTGATGAGATTAGCATGATTACTGGTGAGGTTTTCGATAGTCTTGAGTTCATTGCGAGGCGCATAAGAAGTGAGGAAGATGGTTGTGAGGACAAGATTTGGGGTGGGATACAACTAGTTGTGAGTGGTGACTTCTTTCAGCTTCCACCGGTTGTCAAAAAGAAGGGACAGGAAAAGGAATTTGCTTTTGAAGCTGATTGTTGGAATGCTAGTTTTGACATGCAAATTGAACTTAAAACCATCTTTAGGCAATCAGATGCACAACTCATTAAACTGCTACAGGGAATTAGGAAAGGGGAGTATGATTCTGAGGATATGCAGCTCTTGGATAAATGCTGCTCAAAGGCGGAGCCAGATCCTTCAGCTGTTCAGCTCTACCCTAGGAATGAGGATGTGAGCAGAGTCAACACTGATCGAATTGACTGTTTAGACGAGGTACTATATCATTTTCAGGCTCTTGACAGTGGTACGGATCCTTGGAAGAAGCAGCTTAATCATGGGATTGCACCTGAGTTACTCAAATTGTGTGTAGGAGCTAGGGTGCTTTTGACAAAGAACCTTGATGTTATTGGCGGACTCGTGAATGGTGCTTCTGGTACAATCTTAGATTTTGCTGTTGTTCAAGATTCTCATAGATTATACGACAATGAAATCTCTGACATTTGCAGAAATGGGAACCTGCTGCCTATTGTTAAATTTGATTGTGGGCAAGAACTTATGGTTGGTCTAGAAAGATGGTATGTAATGGTTGGAGATGAAGCTGTTGCAATGCGAAAGCAAATTCCCCTCATATTGGCTTGGGCTCTAAGCATTCATAAATGTCAAGGGATGACTCTGAACAGCCTCCATACAGATCTCTACCGGGCTTTTGGCTATGGGATGGTCTATGTTGCTCTTTCGCGTGTTAAAAGCTTGGATGGCCTTAATTTAGTCAATTTCAATCCGTCAAAGATTAGGGCGCATCCCAAGGTTTTGCAGTTCTATATAAGATTGTCTGGTGAGAAAGATGAACAAAAGGAAGACACTATAACTGATGAGATTTAAAATTGGAAGTCCATGTTGTAAACATTAAGCAGTGGTACGAGAATTCGGAAAATTACTTTGATGTTCTGGAAAGTATGGATCCCACAGAGGTTATCCTTGCCAGTCCTCTTCTTGTACTCTGTCAAATGAATCAGTTTTTATCTTTACCAGTTTGTCCCTATTTTGTTATGCTAGAGTTAGCTGCTGACAAGTTTTAGGCTGAAATAGCTTACTTGGTGGGAGGATACACACTTTCATCCTTGTGCAGATTGTATTGATGCTGCTTTATTTCGCTGCCAATAGGTGTCAGTAGGAGTCTTGAGGGATAAAGGAGGAAATGACCATAGCCTACTGTGCCCCCCTGGTAACACCTTAAAAGCAGAAGCTAGCTATGTGTGTGGGAAGATATATGGGACTTCAAAGTGGAAACAGATCCATTCCTCATTGTAGAAGCAAAACAGAAGGAATCTAGCACCACCGCAATCCGGGAAGACATAGGAAAGAGACAATCTTTTATCATGCAAACAGGGCCTTGAGTTCATCGTTGCCTCAGGATAGCAGATTCCTTGCCAAGCATGAGCAGGAGTTACCTCAAATTTACACCAATGTAAAGATCTCTCGCCTATCACGAGCCTCCTTAAACTTCACAAGCTGTAATGTCTTTCTTTTAGAGTATAGGCACTTGAATCCGAAAAGAACATGAAGTGTCACAACTGTGTAAGAACAGGTTATTGTAGTAGAATGAATATAACCATTCTTTGCTCGGATTATGGAGTTACATGTTAACGATCCTCCTTTGTGTATTAAACAAATTTCTTTATATTTTGATAATAATCAAGGAAGCTCTCTCTGGGCTTAGATGGGATCCTGATCCATGACAACCTACTGTCTAGATTGAGATTTTGCTACAAACAACTAAGGTAATTGAGATGAAAGTATCATTTTTCGTTGCCAAGCTCCCTTCTGGCTTTCTCTGGTTCCACTAGCTGAATCAGTTGTTTGAAATGGCTCTTCTACATCAAGCGCCATGCCTCGGATAGCATCACTCTATGAAATATACTTGTTTTGGATGGTTACTCTAAGCACTAATTATAAGATGGATACAGCTTGTCAAAATAGGGTCAACTATAGACTATGAGAGCTCAAACCAAAGTTGGTCAATGAGTTTGGTATGATGGAATGTTTTCAAGAACATTTATACTTTTAAAACTATTTTCAAATATATTTTGTGGTGTTTGGTTAATAGAACCGATTCAATAATAGTTATGTATCGGTTGAAGGATGTGAAGTAAGCAACAGTTGAGATACTTTGTGTTCCCTTTGGGTAATATTACCATGGTTGACCCTTCTGTTTGTGTTTTGATCAAAGAATTGCTTTTGAAGATTGGTGGATATGGAATTACCGCATATAAACCACATAAACACACAGTTTATTATAATGGACAATTCCGAAAAGACAATTAACAACGTTTCCTAATATAGCTTCATCTTGCATCCTCTTCAAAGTTAAATGAGGACCATCAGGAAGGAGGACAGCCAACAGGAATTGCCCCTCTCTCCCCAAAGCGTCCCCGCACAAAGAAGAAAAAAGTTAATGTTGGAAAGTTGTGCACAATAAGAGCTGGTCAAGAATAAAAAATGAAAAGTTAAAAGCTATACACAACAAGAAGTGATAAAGATGTAGCTGCAACACAAGAACTTTTTTTCTTTTTTTTTTTGAGAATGGTAACTATATATTATACTCCCTCCGTCCCAAATTAGTTGACGTTTTAGCAATAACCATTTGTCCCAAATTAGTTGACACTTTAGGATTTCAAGACAAAAATTGTTAGTCTTTTCCAACTATACCCTTAATAATTAAAAGAATTCTCAACAAAATTTAATAGGCAAACATTAAATAAGGACAACATAGTAAAATACACACTCTATTTAATGATTTTCTTAATGGGCGTGAAAAAGCTAAAGGCGACAACTAATTTGGGACGGAGGGAGTAAATAAGCAGCACCAAGGTAGTGCTGAAAAATAGTTATAAGTTACAAGATTTAGCAAAATATCACTTGCGCTTCTTATAGTGATACTAAGCAAGAGGTTGTGCTTCATCTATATATTTTTCTTTACACCAAAAATAAAATAAAAAATACAGTTCAGTTTGATCTTTCGTATAGAACTGCTCCCGTCTTCAAAGCACCTTGTGTTCCTCTCCTTCCATAAAGTCCACCAAATGCATGCTGGAATAATTCTCCACCATTGCTTTTGTTTTACCATGCCTCCCGTATTATTCCAGCATCCCAAAAGTTCTTTTGTGGTTCCGGGCATACACCATTTGAGACCAATAATGTTAAGGAACAACTGCCATAGTTGATTTGCTACTACGCAATGCAAAAATAAGTGGCCAATGCTCTCTGATTCCGCTCGACAGAGGTGACATCTGGAGCACAAATGAATGCCCCTTTTCTTCAAATTCTCCTCTGTAAGACGAGCTTTCTTGACGACCAACCACGTAAAGCACGCCACTTTGAAAGGGAGCAACACAACCACTTCTCATCAGATGGTTGACCGAGATGAGCGACTCTTTGAATGCGATTGACCAAACCTCAAGATGGCCTTAAGATTCTGAAAACATTAAAGTACCACTGCGGCATTGCCTGCAAGGACAGACTCAAAGCTGAGAAATTTTTGGCAAGTGACATACTCAAAGCTGAGAAAAGTCTCATGATGCTGAGTCAACAAAAGCATGGAAGCAGTTGCAGAAAAATAAATGATCAGGACAAAACAACAAAACCTTGGATGTAGAACCCAACTTGACTACATTGGGCACTGACTGAAGCCAAAACGTTTTTTAGTGATTTATTCAAAGATAAGTTAGCAGAAAGGAAGCCTTGGTACAACAAGGCAGAGTTGCCACCGTGTAACTATCATACAATAGAACCAGTATGGTCCATCCTTCCTGGACCCTGCGAGTTACAACAGTTTAGTGCACCGAAGTACCGTTTTATTCGGAGATAATTTAATATATCACAAACAGTAACAGCATTCCTCATTTGTTTTGATCACAAACATGATAATAAGAGTGACCAGATAAGAGCAAGCATTGATACTGAATTTCCTGCAGAGGCTCTGGAGGGATGGTGAAACAGATAGTATGGTTTTTGAAAGCCAAACATATGTATGTGTGTGTGTGTATGTGTGGAGACAGTCCTAAGTAGTGTAGTTACAATCGATAGAATTGATAACTTAAATATCGTACAGTACATACTAATTCTTAGTAACATCTACTCTCGCAAATCATAGGATCACACAGAAAGTGGCAGTGTCTTAGTTAGGAGAACCTAAGCCATTGTTCATATATGCTTTGTAAAAGAAAAAAAATAAAGGAACGAAAACATAGGAGTAATTAAATGACAGCAAAATAGGCAGCAGTGAATCATTAGTGTGCAAGTTTATTTTTTATTTTATTTTATTTTTTTTTTTTTTTTTTTGAGATGGTAACAGTGTGCAAGTATTTCTTTAATGACATAAAACGCTGGCATATACTCACATGAATCCTCTTGACAAGTCAATGGTCTATCTTCCTTTGTTTTGGTAAATTTCATCAGCTTATTTAATCCAAAATCTGCAACTATCAGATGTCCAGAATCATCTCGTAATATGTTTCTGTCATTAAACTCAGAAATTAACAACTTCCCAGACATTGGACAAGCTAACTTCAGTCTCGAAAGCACAACTAAAGTACGTGAGTAGGGAATATCCAGTAAGACTAACATACCCGTGCTCCAGGTCTCGATGAATTATTACTTCAGGTTTATGCTCATGCTAGTTCATTCCCCTGAGAAATGTATACAAACTAGTTCCCAACACATGCCATGCACGTGAGTCCCATATGAAGCAGTACAGACGGTAAAATCATTATTAGACAGGATTCTAATGAGCGCCAAACAATTGGAAGGATAGTACAACTGAAAATGATGAAAATTTAGCCTATTCGACTGACTTGACTGTTGATGACACATGATTAGATATTATCTGAACCTGCAAAATTGAACAACAAAAATTAGTGGTAGAATGTATAATGAGTAACATTTTGTATTATTAGGGGAAAACATGTAACATATCACTTGCCAACGAACACCCAAGAGATTTGCACTTCTCCACTCCTTTATTAAGCCTCTTCGAATTACTAAAGCTTTAATAAATTATTTTGTTTCAAATTTCTTCAACTTGCTAATAGGTAAGCACTGTTTTTCTAGTCTCTTCCCATTATGACTTATCCTATAGTAGCTAGGAAACTGATCCAAACATTATGTATAGTTGTAATGTATAAATGGTTTTCTGCTATCTAATTTATCACTTCAGAAGTCGAATAAAAAGTCATAGAATATAAAGCTTAACACAAGAAAATGTTATGCAATCGAATATGGTACATTCACAAAGCTAAATTTCGTGGTTTAATTGAAAAACTAGTAACTTCAGTTCGCACTTATATGTATGACTATATTACTTAATAATTCCAAAAAGTAATTATAAAGTGTAGAATTGTTATCAATTATATGATGCGGCAGGCCAAGTAACATGTTAGAATGGCCGTAACAGCAAATTAAGTGAGCTAAAAAGAATGTGTTAAAGTTAAATTCCAAGAATCGAAAATATTTAAACATGTCATAAAAGAAATGAGCATTATTCAAGTACAACCAAGGCCTGAGACATGCTATCAGGGAGAGGCACATTAGTATAATTCTGGCGAAACATGTGCAAACCAACCACATTTTAATCATAATATATTATACTGAGAAAGCTAGGCAACATACATATAATAAATCTTATATCTCATGGCTTTTGCAAGTGAAAAAGTTCCAATGCCATCTTAGAGTCCTACGACTTTAACCTTAACAAAAAGCAGGTTTTCTAAAAGATCTTGCTAAAAAGTACTGGGTGTAAGCAAATGCTACCTCCCACCAGCACAAATATTGCGTAACTCTAAAAGTTCCAATGCAAATGCATCAGCTTCTCATACCAAGGCCCCCAGATTTCTTGCTTAGTGTTAAGAGTCCTCCGTTTTCTACCTTGTCAAATGGATGACTCTATAACACTAAGCAAGAAATTCGGGGGGCCTACATATGAACTGGCTGTTTTGTCTGGACGATCAAGCCTTATGAAAGGAAGTTATCAGCGAGAAATATAGTTTGGATGGTCAGTGGATTTTAAAGGTAGTGACTACACCACATGGAGTAAGTATGGAGAGGACTATAAGGGCAATGTGGTCTTCTTTTGCTTCTAATGTTGATAAAACAGTATGGAATGGTAGGAAGACATCTTTCTGGAATGACACATGGATAGGTCATGCACCTATGAAAGAATTGTTCTCTGATATGAGAAGTTTGATACTCAATCCTGAAGCCACAGTCAAGGAAAGCTGGGATCAACAAGGTGGATTTTAAACTTTAGGGCAGCTTAATGACTGGGAATTGCCTAGATTCACCGATTTTCTTGAAGTTCTCGACCATTTCAAGGGAATTACAACAGAGGAGGACAAGCTAAATTGGAGGAGGCACCGTAAGAGCATATTTTCAGTAAATCAGCATATACTACCTTCTTAATCGACGAGATCAGCAACCTAATCCTTGGAGTTGCAAAGCAGTTTGAAAATAGAAAATATCTCTAAGGTAACTTGCTTTGTATGGTAAGTTGTTAGAGAAGCATGTCTAACTCAAGTAACTTGAAGAGTAGAGGATTTCAATTGTGCTTCAGGTGCTATCTGTGTGGCAAGGAATCTGAAAGCAGCAGCCATTTGTTTATCCTCTGTGAGGCTATTGATGCTCTCTGGAAGTTACTCCTAAGCATGAAAGGCATGGCATGGATCATGCCAAGGTCTACTAGGAAGATGCTTGCCTGTTGGAATTACTCTGGTGGTTTGCTTAGGCAAAAGAAATGGCGGAAGACTATTCCAGCCTGCATTTGGTGGACCATATGGAGGGAAGAATACCAAATGTTTTGATGCGGACAGTAACTCAATGCAGAAAATCAAGATGAACTGCCTTGTTTTGTTTCACTTCTGGTGTAAGGAAGATTTTGTACAGAAAGTAGACTCAATGCTAGATATCAAAGGATCCCTGTAGTAGGAGCTAGGAGATAGCTATGATTTTTTTCTTATATGGTAAAGAGGGCTTAGCACAGCCTTTATGTAAATTATATATAAAACTGTTACTCCATCATTCTCCAAAAAAAAAAAAAATGCATGAAAGAGATATTAAATGAAGTTAACAATACCAAATTATACATAGAACTAGAAAATGTGTAGTTGGTACTCCTGTATTTATGGCAATTTACCTACAGGCATTTTAGGCAAATTGAAGCACCTGGTGAAAAATATATAAAACTAATAAGATCTTCAGGGGAAAGTCAGAACGTCAGCAGTAAACTAACCTTCCAATATCACTGCAAATTTCACAGGCATTATCAGCTTTAATGCACCTTTTCCCTTCAGGAATGCACGAAGATGTCCCCGAATCAACGGGATACTTTGGATTGTCAAAGACCTCAAAGGGTCTCTGACTTTTTATAAATTTTCTTGACATCAATAATGGAGAAAATATTTCCTTTGAGTTATTTTATTAAATCAAAAGTACCTAAGATAGATACTCTGTAATGATCATTGGACTACTCTGTGCCAGAAACAAATACAAACATAGCAACGGATGTTTTCATCAACCCAAAACTCATGATTTACTTACCTACGGCGTACCTCATAAATATTAGGAATTTTTTCTTGAATCACAAGATTTTCTAAGTTAAGTAGTGTCAATTTATATTATCTTAATTTTGAATTAGATCGCTGCTACTAGCAATCCCATATCTTCACAATTCCAAACTCATTTTAAACCTTCTCTTCTAAATGTCCCTGCTAGTCAAAATTAGGTCATCTATGGTGAGATGGATGAATACCATTTGGAATCAGAAAATAAGAAAACATAAACAACAGAGGCTGCACTAGATTTGTGGCGAGTTGATCAACTAAGATAACCAAAGGGGAAATAGAGACCGGGGATTTTATGCTACTTGTTACCAGAGGCAAACATCCTTTCCAAAGAAACAAGAAATCAGCGGACATCTAATGTTATATCACAACACAAATAACAAGGGGGAAAAGTGTGCAACAGTTAACCAACAGAATATGATATATCAAACTAAACGTTTCAACCAACCATTGCTTTCATAATCTCTCTCGCTACTGCTAAGATAACATATATATATCAAATAAACAGTTCACAGCGAGTCCATGACTGAAACTCTATAAATCTGAGCAGGAGTTATGAGTAGCTAATGACGCAGTAAGTGATAAAAGAGGTTAAGCTGTAGATCAATGTCACTGTAAAGAATATTTTACACTATCGGGTCTCAAAGGATATCTGCAAGCCCCCTTAAAAAGAGTGATTTGTAATCTATCAAATAAGGCAGCTTACCTGCTACGACAAGGTGAAATGATAGTAAAAAATTCTATACATTGATGGTGTATGAAGCTTAAACTCTATAATAACCGAAGAAGACATGAAGTATAGACACGTCACCACTAGCTAATTACACATTAATAATAAAGGATATACCGTACTGCCCATCGCTCCATGGCATCAACCAGGGTGCCATTACTTAGAAACAAATCAAACACATCGATGTTGGCCTGACAAACTGCAACGTGCAATGCAGTCCTTCCATGTCCATGTAGTTCATACTAATCCGTAAGTCCAAAAGTTCCCTTATACCTTCCAAATCACCATTGTTGGCCATATACATTAACCTTAAACCGGAAGCAATACTTCCATTATCATCCCCTCCGTTAAAGCCGGCGGTAACTGAGTCAGAAAGGCCGTCATTCGCCGGGGCCAGTGATGATTGTCTGCCCAATGGAAACCTTGACGCCATTTTGAAGAATTCAAGAACTCTCTAGAAAAATATCTCTGTGTTTCGTTCTGTGTCTTTTTCCTACAGGTGTAATGAGAATTGTTTTTTCTCTGTGGCTATAATAAGTGAGGAATGAGATCTGAAAGGAAAAAAAGGAAGAAAAACGATTAAAGAGCAAAGGTGGGTCCTGGGTGCAACGAGTTTTTGAAAATTAATGGAAAAGCAAAATGGGAAACCCACAGGAATAAAAATTTATGTGCTTTATTAAAAGCACCAAAGTTGGATACATTTTTTCTTAAGTTTCAAGGAATAAAAGGTATTTTTGGCATTACCATAGGCCACAACAGAAACTTTGGAAGTGGAAGGCTCTGCTAAAATATCAAATCTCTCTGTCTCTTCATGGTACAAGGAGGCAGGAACCATATAAATGACTAGTACACAGCAAATTCAGATACACAATCCATGGCAACCAATGATGTGCTTTAAATCATTTGTTGAACTAAAACAGCAATCCAAACAGATACAACTGCAGGACTTCACTTCTTGGTGGTAGATCCAGTTGTTATAAAGTAAGGTTTTATTAATAGGCAGTATCAACTTGATCAAGAAAAAAAAGTAGGCAGTGTCACTTGATTGAAAAAAATTAATAGGCAGTATCAAGAAAATACTGCAGCAAGTACAACAAAGCTAGACTTGGAACATCAGATCTCTACAAAATCTAACAAGTCTAGCAAATCCTGGAAATTAAAAACACTGTTTCCATTCTTCCGATAGTACAAACTTTGAATTCATCTGTATTTCACAACTTGAAGCTCTGGAGAATAACACTTTGAACACCAAAAATAGCCATAAACATGGTCCAGTTAGGAATCAGACTATTCAATACAAATTGGGCACCCATCAATCTACAGAAATTGCTCGCGCCAATTCAAAAGTTGCAGCAATGAGCCTTACCCTTGAGCAAATTGTTCCACAGACAGAACATCTGTCGTGGAGACTGGTAATGAGCCGTGAAATAATCTTCCATACATCCATATTGACAAAACTTCCAGTTGTGGGAGTACTGTACAGGAGTGGAACTGTTGTACTTCTCAACCCACATTCCCATGCTCACATCCTCCATTTTGAAAAGCCGTAAGCTTCGGTTCCGATATTGAGAAATGATATGTTTGGCAATATCACTTGATATTATATATCCTGGCCCATTAGCATAAGGGGGATATATATCTTCTGGCCACTCCTCAAATGATACAGCCCATTTTCCTGTACGAAGTGGTCGATGCAAGAGATTAAGATTACCCATATAAAGAGATCGTCTAGGAGGAACACGTTGAATTTCGCTCAGGACTGCATCTACCCTGATGAAATTATCATCATCACATTTCATGATATATGCAGCTGTCACATTCTGAATTCCATACTCGCAGATGGCAATAGTTTTTAGAACCACTAGCTCGTATCTGTCGATAAAGGGGACAATCACAATGTCTCCAAAGTAATCTGCTTCCTTCTTCAATATAGCATTCAACTCCTTTCTTGGATTCAATGCAACAAAGAAGCGGACAGCTATATCTGAGGACTTGACTGCTGATGCTTGCATCCACGTCTTCCTGATTGCCATACGCTCGGCAAAGTGATTGGTGGCAGAGAGCACCCCAATGAAAAGTTGGATGTGCTTTTGAGGTAAAGGAAGAGATTTCCACTTCTCTGAGAAGTCCAACACTCTTTGGGGAGAAAAACTTGGATGAGAGGTTGGTAGAGAAGTAGCATAAACCGAATGTACATCTAAATCACCTCTGATGGCCAACCCTGTAGCATCTTCCAGTGTGAAGCCAGTTCGATATGGAAATGAAGTCACATGTCGCCCACCTACATTAATATGATAGCCATCAATACCAGCACGAATAGTCAGAACAAACATCCTACCCTCCACAAATGGGAAAGGCCATGTCACCTCAGGTTTCTTAGCACGTCCAATGAATCGGTCAAACCATGAGAATATTTTGGACTCTTTAGTATCAACAATATCATTTCGCATCCACTTCTCACATCTCAAGTATCCATCAACAAGCATTTCATCATCATACTTGGAAGGTAAACCATCACACCTTTGAGCAGTTCCCCATTGCATCCTATAGCAAGTATTGTGCTCAATGACAGGTCGACGGCTCCAATCTCCTCTTATCCTAGGATTGAGATGCAGAATCTTTGGTGGATCCTCACCAACGACGGCCTTCAAACCTTGTAACTCCATCATAAATTGGGAAACCAAAACTAACGCATCACCACTTGTTTTGGCAAGCTGGGGTACATACTCATGATGGGCATAATGAGGAGTAGCAATAAGGGTTATAGAAGAACCTGCTGCAAGGCCACATGGTAGGAACATCATATGATCTGTTTGAGTAAGTTGTGCTCCACTACTAGAAACCCATGAAGGACACGATTCAGGCTTTCCCTCATGTATCGAATTATTCATCTCATGAATCCCCTTTTCCTCATAGTTACCTAATTCTTCCCACGCTTTCAAGCCTAACGTCCACGCTTCATCTGCCATTTTATCCAAAATAGAACTCCGCGACATATTCTGCTTCCGTTTCATAATAGCTGCAGTAATTCGGCCATAGTGAAGCTTCTTTATACTTTCCCGGCTATCATTATTACTCTGAAACGCGGAAGTCAACTCTCGACCTACATCCTCCTCCAAATCTAGAGCTGCCACATCAGCTGTAGCACTCTCAAGAAACTGCGGAAACTTGATGCAGATTAGGATCAAGTACAATGCAGCTAAACCAAGCAAAATATATGACAATTTCAACCTCCTCACATTCCAACCCGAACCCTCATTTTTCAACCTCTTCATGCTTTACCACAACAATTTACAACATACAGTACGATCCCACAAGTGGGGTCTGGGGAAGGTGAGGTGTACGCAAACCTTACCCCTACCAAATCATCACGAAAAGGGGGTAAATCATACAAATGCAATAAGAAATCAAATTTAACAGCAATACAGGAAAACCCCACCTGGCTAATAATATGAAACCCTTGTTCAGTAATACAGAAACAAGAAAATAGAAGCATATAACAGTTGATTTATGGAAATAAGGTACTTTCCTGCTCAAATCAATATGGAAAGTGAATTGTGAAGAAGAAGGAAGTTTCCCCAATTACGTTATGGAAAATGGAATGAGGTACTTTTGGGTCAATGTTGGATCAAATCAATTTTAATAGGGTTTATTGTGTTTTATTATAGCTTCCTTAATTAAACCCTCTATTTTCTTCATTTTTTGTTTTTTTTTTTTTTTTTTTTGGGTAAAAAGGAAATATTTTAGTCTTTTGCTTTCAACAAGACAACATTGTTTGATGTACTTGTTAGGGTGTGTTTGGTATGGTTGACAGTTTACGGAAATTGTTTTCCAATTTTTTCATTTTGATTGGCTTAATAATTTTGAAAAATATCTTTTATAACAACTCACTTCCCGGAAAATGGTTTTCCTTGTACATTACTATATTTTCCAAATGTGGTAATTCATCGACATTGTCTCTTTATATACCAAAAATCAACCACACCCTACCCTGTTACACTCCCATCCAACATATCCAATACTCCTACACCCCACCCCCACCCCCACCCCACTCTGCGCACTCTAGACCTCCTCCCTCCCTACCTATCTTTGCCCTATCAACACCAACACCCCGCTACTTATTAGATAGTTAGAAAATTATTTTATTTTTTTGACAACCAAACACCGAAGAATAAGTATGAAAACAACTTATTTTCAAAGAAAACAAACCCCTAATATATATTGGAAAATTTTAAAAAATAGGCAGTCCACTACCCAAAATTACAAACAGGGGGCCATATTTTTTTCATGCATAGCACCCATCCCTAAAATTACAAATTTTAGCACTCCTTCATAAAAAATACCCTAGTTACCAAATCTCTCGCTCCCCAGCCACTAAGCCGCCGACAGACACCCTCCCCCGCCAGTGGTGTCGTTACTTTTTTGTATTTTACTGAATTTATGTTGTTTATTGCGTCTAAATCATTGCTTTGGACAATTTTATACACATAAATCTCCTCCCAAAAAATAAATTATACATGAATATACATAGATAAATGCGTAGCAATGAGAGAAATACAAAAATATACACACAAAAAAGTAAAAATTCATATAAACATCCTTAATATACAGAATTATTCACTCACATATACACACTTATACAAATTTATACAACTTTATACACGTGTATAAATTTGTATAAACTTGCGGCAGACTGCTATCTCGAAAAAATGGTGACAGGTCGGTAAGATTCGAAAATATGAGTCATTTTTGGTAATTTTCGTTTTTTGCTTATCTTTTAGTGTAATTATCCCTTTTTTTTTTTTTTTTTTTTGTGCGTGCATGAACGCCATCCCACTATTTTATATAAGAAATATCTTTTTTTATATATTTGAAAAGGCTATTAATTTCTCATAATTTTGCATGAAGTGCATTACTTTAATTTTTGCATAAAATAATCTCATATGCCTTTTTACAATTTGAATTGAAAAAACCTAAACTTGCGAGGAGGCAAAAATTTATTTCCTTAGTGTCTATAAATACTTTTACTGCAACTAGTTACTGACTGTTGTGAAATAAAAGCTACTCCAAAGTAAATAATATAGAAAAATTGTATAGAGAGAGACTAGCATATTATTTCATTTCAAACTGATGTACAAAATAAACTGAATTAGCTTCCTATTTATAGAAGAAAAGAAGCAGCTGCAAGGCTTTTCGGGAAGCAGCTGCAAGGCTTTTCGGGGAGCTGCTGCAAGGCTTTTCAGAAGCTGCTGGCAAGCTGTCTGCATGAGCTATTTGTAAGATGTCTGCTTGATTGCAAGCCCCTTCAAGCTGCTGCTAGGCTTACTAGAAGTTGCTGCAAGGCTTTTCATAGAGCTGCTTGTTAGCTGCCTGTATGAGCTACTTGCAAGCTATCTGCTTGTAAGCTACTTGTAGATCTAGCTTCTTCAAGAAGCTATGGGAGTAATGGACGTCCATAATACAACGTATTCATAACACTCCCTCTTGGATGTTCATTAATAGATAATGTGCCTCGTTAAAATCTTACTAAGGAAAAAACCCAGTGGGAAAAAATCTTAGTGGAGGAAAAAGAGTACACTTGTCTTGTAATACGTATTACCAGTTGACTCATTAAAAACCTTACCAAAAAAACCCAGTGGGAAAAATCTTGGTTAAGGGAAAAAGAGTGCAACGCGTATTTTGCTCCCCCTAACGGAAACTTCGTTCTAAGTCTCTAAGTTTCTCATTCCAATGTTATATACCATATTTTCAAAAATTGCAGGCGGTAAAGATTTGGTGAAAAGTCTGCCAGATTAGAAAATCTTCAGATCACATCTTCTCGAATGAAATGTATCACCGATCTCAACCATACGCATTTCCCTACTTGCTTCATCAATAGCTATCAACTCAGCACGATTTGGAGAAGTATCAACCATTGATTGTTTTGGAGATATGGCAGTACCTCCACATGTGAAGAGGTAACCAGTTTGAGATAGAGTCCTATGCGGGGTCAGATAAATACCCTGCATTTTCATAACAACCAAGATCTACACCATATTTGTTAGAATAAAATAAACCCATATCAACAGATCTCTTCAGATATTGAAATATCTGTTTGATACCTTTCATATGTTGCTGTGTAGGAGCAGAACTAAATCTTGCTAAAACATTAACAGAAAATGCTATATCAGGTCTTGTAGAATTATGAAAGATACATAAGTGCACCAATTGTACTTAGATATGGTACTTCAGGACCAAAGAGTTCCGCATCCTCTTCTTGAGGTCGGAACTGATCTTTATCTACTTCAAGAGATTGAACAATCATTGTAGTACTTAACAGATGTGTTTTATCCATGTAAAATCGTTTCAAGACCTTTTATGTATAGGCAGATTAATGAATAAGGATTCCGACTACTAAATGTTCAATTTGTAGACCAAGACAAAGTTTTGTCTTTTCGAGATCTTTCATCTCAAATTCTCTCTTTAAATAATCAATTGCCTTTTAGAGCTCTTCTGGAGTTCCAATGAGATTTATGTGATCAACATAAATAGTAAGTATAACAAACTGTGATGTTGTTTTCTTTATGAATATGCATGGACAAATGATATCGTTTATATAACCTTCATTTAGCAAGTACTCAGTAAGGCGATTATACCACATACGCCCTGATTATTTTAAACAATACAAAGATTTTTGTAATTTGATTGAGCACATTTCCCGAGAATTTGAATTATATGCTTCAGGCATTTTAAATCCTTCAGGGATTTTCAAATAAATTTCACTAGGTGATTCGTAAATAGGATATAACAACACATCAGTAGATATTAGCTGACATCTTCTGGTGTCTGGACTATGTTTGCAATACTCACCAAAGCATCATTTCATTTTGGCAAATAATTTTCACGCCAGCATACTTTAACAAACGCAGATTTCAGATCCTCATAATATTTTAAACTATTACGCGCTATATTGTATCAAAGATATCATCAATGATCAATTTCTCGGTTGCAAAGCGACATAACATATTGAGATCTCTTTATTTCATAAATTTCAGGTACCCGATCCTCTCGCGAGGTTTCTTGAATTGTTATGTCGTGGGCTCTTCAAGAGCATATTGCCTCCTCATTATGACCATTTAAACATTTGCTACTCTCATTTTTCAGATATTGTTACATTTGCAATCGATTAGTCTATTACGCTTCGGGCGAACCATAGATTATATCCTTCAGGGACTTTAATCCAAATAGGAGCATCTTGCAGCTGAAATATGATGTTGATTGGGTCAGCAAATGCATCTGGCATCTGGCTTGAATTATCTTTTAAATGAGGATCATACGAATGATAATTCACAACATATTTCTAAGCTGCTTATTTTCTCCCCCTAATGTTAGAAAGCTAACGTATAAATATTTTGTTCCCGACCCTGAACAACTTGCGAGCGGAGAATTTATTATAATTTGCTGGCGTGATGCATACAAGTACTATTATATATCACATATTGATATATGTTGCTTTGATCTCATAAACAGTGGTTTAGCCATTAGTCGGGGGCATTCAATGCTAAACCAGGTTGGACATAAACCATCATTATCAAGATGAACCATCTTGATTGCATAATCTGGAAATTGTGCTCTTAATAAAATTAATTAAGCACATAACCTCAATTATCAAACTGCATGTTGATAATAAACACACATGTGACCATCTCATAAATGCATCTATCAATGATTCACATAGCAGGTGAACGGGCCCATATTCACCTCTTATATGTTCCAGAATTCAGGAAATTTATCCCAATCTTTAGATGATTTAGTAATCAATAAGAGAACAAGCAGCAAAAGAGAACTCTTGAAGAATTTTCTAGTTCTTGATTATATGCCAAACTCTTAGTATATGCATTTTATTAAAACCAAGATGGTCAAATCGGTTATGCCAACTTATACGAATTATATGAATTGATAAACTTCAAGTTTACCATGACATATGCTATTGTATTGATAAACTTCTGGTTTGTCATGTCAACGACTTTTGTATCAATAAACTTCTGGTTTATCGAGATATATGATGACATCATGCATATATGGGTAGTTTCAAAATAAAGAATATACCGGGTAATCTTTTACATTTACACATGCTTTTTACACCCTATGTTCGAAGATACTCAATCCTATCATTTGTTGTCTTAATATGATAGTCAATATTTATCCGTGAACTTCAGGTTTACTATAATATGTATGTCAATCATGACATATTCAAATATTCGTGTACTAGTATATCAGCTCTTCGGGAGATTTCAATTTAATTTTTCATAAACAAATATTATTTAAACACTGCATGTGACTCTTTCATACAAACAATTAGTCCTTTTGGAGTTTATGAAAGAAAATTGTAATTGAATGAAAATTATAAAGAAACATCGAAGATGACAAAAGTAAACATTTGAATTATATATAGTACGTAATGTTTTTAAAACCAACTTTATGGTAATATCTCCTTCGGGGAGCAAAGTCATATATTCACATCTTGATATATTGCTCTGAGTAGCAATCACATAATTGATACTTCCTTAGGGGAAAGTACATGATACATTTTCTTTTCATCAGGAAAACAAAAATAAGAACTATGCGATATGTCTATGTGGTCAAAATTATATAAGTCTCTTCTATCTCTCAGCGATACGTGAGATCATTACAAGATGTTCTGATGATAAGCATGTGCCTAATAAGTTCATATATACCACAACAATAACATTTATATTCTTTTTGTCATTCCACCTCTGCAGGAGGTTGGTTGTGGTGTTCTCAATCACTTCGGGGACTGAACCTAATTAATTGGACATATTTTGCCAATAATAGCTCATCATTTTTCTCAAGCTCAAGAAGACACTACTTCAAATTATTTCTCAAAGACATTTCGAAATTCTCTCTACTCCATGAGCAAATTTAAAAGCACTTGCTGCTTCAGGAGCAAATTTAAAAGCTTTTTTGCTGCTTCGGGGGCAAATTTGGAGGCTTTTCCATTAGGAGCATATTTAAAAGTTCTTGCTGCTTCAGGAGAAAATTTGAAAGCTTTCTGCTGCTTCAGGAGCAATTTTGAAACTTTTTGCTGCTTTCTGAGCAAATCTAATAGCTTTGCTACTTCAGGAGCATATTTGAAAGCTTTTGCTGCTTCAAGAGCAAATTCGAAACTTTTTGCTGCTTTCTGAGCTAATTTAAAAGCTTTGTTGCTTCAGGAGCAGATTTGAAAGTTTTTGCTACTTCAGGAGCAAATTCAAAACTTTTTGATGCTTTTTGAGCAAATTTAAAATCTTTGCTGCTTCAGGAGTAAATTTAAAAGCTTTTGATGCTTCACGAGAAAAATTAAAAGTTTTTGCTGCTTCAGGAGCAAATTTAAAAGTCTCTCAATATTGAGAATATATTCTCTCAATTATATTACCTCTTATGGAGGTGAATTGTGATATTTTCACAACCAAGATCGTATTCGTATTTATAAGGTTAAATATTTTCCCATTCTCTCCAGGGAATATATTTGCAAAATTATCAAAAGTTTCAATTCTTCAAAAAATGAAACATAACCATTGCTTAGAACCTCTTTTAAGATATTGCTGCTTCGTGAGCAAATGTGAGGTATCCATGTAATATATAGAGTTTTTCTCTATCATACTTCGGTTGCAACCCTATGAATATACTACCACTTTTGGTAGTCATAAGCATAAATGAGTTGGTCATAATAAGACATAAATAAGTGATTGTAGATATCACAAAATTAAATAGACGTGAAGCAATAATACTCATCTTAAAGAAAATAACCGCCAAGACAACATCAGGAACAAGAGTAATCTTGTTTAATTCTCTACATTTTTGCACAATATATGCTCCAGTTGGCAGAGTCTCGTGTTGATAACGTGTTGTGAAATAAAAGCTATAAAGTAAATAACATAGAGAAAATGTATAGAGAGAGAGACTGATATATTATTTCATTTCAAACTGATGTACAAAATAATAAAACTGAATTAGCTTTCTATCTATAAAAAAAAAAAAAAAGCAACTGCAAAGCTTTTCAGGAAGCTGCTGCAAGACTTTTCAGAAGCTGCTGGCAAGCTGTCTGCATGAGCTACTTGTTAGTTATCTGCTTGATTGCTTGTTAGTTACCTGTATAAGCTACTTGCAAGCTATCTGCTGGTAAGCTACTTGTAAGCTACTTGTAGATCTAGCTTCTTCAGGAAGCTATGGGAGTTATGGACATCCATAATACAACGTATTCATAACACTGAGTTTTTTGCAATGTGATAACTGTAGAAAATTACCACGAGTAGGAGAGTGCATCTAAATCCCTAGGAAAAAGTAAAAATTTAAGAATATTATGATTAATGATTGGTGACGAGCTGACAAGAAATGGTTAAAAGAAATTTCTTATCATTAATAAGAACTTTTCCAAAGTTATTTGAACTAGATATTTTTGTAAGGAACAATTTAGAGGCACGCTTTGGGCCTAAAACAATAGCTTTATTGGCCTAAGGTCGAGCCTGCCTTGCTATGCACAACAAGAACTGGTATAAATGTCAGCTTCAACACAAGCACTTTCATCAGATGGTTCAGCAAGATGAGCGACTCTTTGAGTGCGAATGATCAAACCTCAAGATTTTGAAAACATTTAAGTACCATTGCCTGCAAGTGACACACTCAGAACTGAGAAAACGATCATGAAGCTGAGTTAACAAAAGCATGAAAACAGTAGCAGGAAAATAAATGATCAGAACAGATGAACAATAACTTGGTTGCAAAAACCCCAGATGACTACATTGGGCACTGACTGAAGCCAAAATATTTTTCAGTGATTCATCCAAAGATAATTTAATAGAAAGGGAGCCTTAATACAATGGCCAGAGTTGTCTCAGTGTGACTAAGAGGTCACCAGTTAAAGCTGTGAATAACATTTTGCATAAATGCAAGGCAAGACTTCTACAATAGCCCCATAAGATGCGCCCTTCCTGGACCTCACGAGTACGAGAGCTTAGTGTACCAACCTACGCTTTTATTCAGAGAAAATTTAATACATTACAAACAGTAACAACATTCCTCATTTTGTTTCATTCACAAACATGACAGTAGGAATGATTAGGTAAGGGCAAGCATTGATACTTAATTTCCTATAGAGGCTATGGAGGAATTGTAACAGGATTTTCCTCACTTTTTGTCCAAGGTTTCTATCCAAAAGGGAGAGACGAGAGAGTATAGTTTTGAAGGACAAACCTGAATAAGTATATCGTGCCCTTTCTTCTAGCTTTTCTTTTTCTTTTTTCACTTTATTTTTTTTTAATTACATAGGAAGATAGGGGAATGAGAATGGGGATTCAAATCAGCACCACCAGGGTGGAAGTTTGGGATGCTTTAGTGTTTAAAGTTAATAAGCCAAAGACATTTGTATGCACTCTTTCATGGCTTCTTCTTCATTCTTTCATTTTGTTTTATTTTTGTTTCCTTTATTTGCTTTTGATGGAGCTATAAGAGGTCATTTTTTAAACAGAAACAGAATCCCCCACCACACACAAATCAAGCAACGAGCGTCGTCAATGGATCAATTATCAACACTTTGTTCAACTGATTTCAAGTTGCTTGTTCCACAACACAGGTTCCTAATATTCCTTCAAGGATTAAACCTCATCGTTGAAACTTCCTTTCCATGACTGATCTATTAAGTCCTCATGACTTACATATATCTATAATTTCAATTATTGTGGATTGCAAAAAAGTTTTATGCCCATCTTTCAAATTTATGTAACAAATCACATTGCTGTCCTGGGGAGGAAGGGAGGGGGGGGGGGGGGTTGGAGGGGGGGGGAAGAGAGAGATTTCTACCTTCCAACGTCTTCTATGTATAAGAACACGGTTGATTTCTTCCAACCTAATAATTATTTGCCCAAAAGTAGGTCTCTTTGATGGTTTCTCCTCCCAGCAATCCTCAATTAACCTGTTGACATCATCACTTCCCCAGGTAAGTGATTCACAAGTCTGACCCAGTTATAACATATACATCACATTATCCAAACAAGAATGCAACAAAGTATGACAATTATATTTGTGGTATGCAAAGGCAATCAGTTTCCAGGGTGCAGCCACAACACAAGTATGGGCATCACAAGGATGGCCTTAAGGTGCAAGGTTCCTTCCCTTCCCCTGGCTCTTTTAGAAAAAATAATAGTAAGAAAACAAGAACTTACTCTCTTAGTCCATGAGCATAAAGCTTTTGTGAAGCTTTAAAGGGAGGGCGTTCATTTGCAATATATGCTTTCGCCACTTCAACTTCCTTCTTCGTGGGATATGGTGGACAGCCTTCAATCATCTGTGGAGTGGAAAGAATATATGAGGAATATAATGTCAAAATTGTCCGTGGGTCCTCTAAAATATTAAGGGACAAACAAGTTTGAACAGTCAGGGCTGAGGGCACAAAGTAGATAAGCATAAAAAGAAATCAGAACAGGGACAGTAGATGGCACTATAATTTTTTGGATATAACCAATTTATACTACAAGATATGGTGGACCCATTGGCTTCCTTTTTCTTCCATGAGATGAGATCTACCACTCATGCATACCAACCTGTTGGCAGCATATCAGTATGATATCATGCCCATTAGCGCACGTTGCACATCAAAGTGCAGTTACATTAGTTTCCTTTTTCTTCCATGAGATGAGATCTACCACGCATACAACTAGCCGGCTGGCAACATATTAGTATGATAACTTGCATATTAGCACGATACACATCAAAGTGAAGTAACATACAGCAACTCCAAAGCAAAGTTGTGGCCAACTGGCCCACAAACAGAAACATTTCTTTCTTTCTTCCAGACAGGGCACAACTCTTTAGCCATATACTAAGTTGCTTCACAATTCTCTCATGTTTTTTGGTGCTTCTAAATTTTCACAACAATCAGAATTTTCATTCACCTTTCGGGAAAACTCAGAGTGGAGAACTTTGTTGAGTAATTAATGCATGAGAGGAATGAAGTAAGAATTAGAAGAGCTAACCTCCTGCAATATCAAAGCAAATGAGAAGACATCCACCTTTGTATCATACTCCTCATTCTTAAGAACTTCTGGAGCAACATATCTCCCTGTAACCATGAGGTCAATTCGACTTGTTATTCTCATAAACTAAAACACTATAATTTTATTAAACACCAAGTGCCATGGTTAAAACATGTATATCAGAACTCATAGTTCTATAATGACTGAATATGAAATATCAACTAGAAACTGAGGCAAACAGTACTTGTGCATAATTTTTTTTTAATTTTTTTTTTTAACTCTCCTCTTCAAGTAGCATGGCAAAATATTCAAGGGAATAATTCTTTTAAAGAATAAAAGAATTAAGTACTCCTTACATCCCAATTTTCATAGTTCCATTTAAGTGCTGAAATATGAATTGTTCATTATTTGCTGGAAAAGGATTCAACGACCCTATGTTGACTTTTAGAGTAGATTTTTTGTTTCTTTATAAAAAAAAAAAAAGTAAAACTATGAGACACTTTTGTGTTATACAAAATGTATTAAAACTTCCTGTAAGGATAGAGCAAATCATTTTGAGACTAGCCTATTTGTTATAGGAGAATTAAGCTAAAAATTGGGATTGTGGAGACTGAAGAGCGCAAAGCAGTTACAGTTAAACCTCGTTATAGCAGCCCCTTCTTATAACAACATTTCAGTATAACGGCCTAATTTTCTCAAGAACCGATTTTTCATGTTATATTTTACCGCTCTATAACAGCATTCTACCTATAACGGCAGTGGCGTTGACTATAGTGGAACACTCTTTGTAAAATTACCTCTCTATAACAGCCATACTCAAATATTACGTAATTATATTTTGTAAGAGATATATTATTTATAAAATTAAATATAAAATATTTGTGATAATCATTTGTACCATAAATATATTATTTTTTTCATATTCATACCATAAAAATAATTATAAAAAAATTCCATCAAGTATGTATAGTTTGTCAGTACGGTACAACTAGTTATGGATTTATAATAATGTATTAACCGTTACATTTTTTAATTAATGAAACATAAAAATCTATTGAGATTTTAAAATTAACATTTACTTTTCCGTACTTTTTGATATAACAGCTAAATGAGTGGTAAATGTCAAACGCCAATATAAATATATAACAACACCTCACTATAGCAGCTATGAAAATTCCCGCTGCCACTATAGCGAGGTTTCACTGTAATAGAGAGCTCAAATCAGTAGCTATGCCAAAGTGGATCAAAGTAGTTAAAGGACAGTCCTAAGTGGTGTAGATACAGATGATATAATTGATAACTTAAATTTCGTAAAGTACATAATTCGTAGTCACATCCACTCTCGCAATTGATAGGAGCACGCAGAAAGTGGCAGTGTCTTGTTTAGGAGAGCCTAAAGCCTTAGTTTTTATTTGTTATGTAAACTGTAAAACAAAAGGAACGAATACATATATGAAATGACAGCAAAATAGGCAGCAGCGAATCATTAGTGTGGATATATTTTAATGATATAAAATGCTGGAATGTACTCACATGAATCCTCTTGATACGTCAATGGTCTATCTTCCTTGATTGTTTTGGTAAATTTCATAAGCTTACTTAGTCCAAAATCTGCAACTTTCAGATGTCCAGAATCATCTCGTAATATGTTTCTGTTATTTCACTCAAAAATTAAGAAATTCCCAGACTCTGGGGAGCCTCGAAAGAACAAACAATGTGACTAGGGAATGGCCAGTAAGACTATAACATACTCAGGCTCCAGGTCTCGATGAATTATTGCTTCAGGTTTATGCTCATGCAAATAGTTCATTCCCCTGAAAAATACATACATTTATGATTGTAAGAGACACATGGACACATAAGTCATAAGAAAGACAACTTTAGATTTCTCTACATATTTATGTATGCTTCTTGTGCAATTGTTCATGGAGCTGTACACTGTTTTGCCTTCTAATGAAAATTTATGCTAATCTATGGAGGTCCAAAGGTCAGGACAGTACTATCAAGATCACCAAACTTGAATAACTTATAACCCATGGGTGCAAAAACTTAAATGCATGAAAGAGATACAAAATGAAGTAAAAAAATCCAAATTATACGTAGAACTAGAAAATCTGTAGTTGGTGATCCTGTATTAATGACCATTTGCCTACAGGCACTTCAGGCAAATTCAAGCACCTGGTGAACACTATGCAACACTAATAAGATTCTTCAGTGGGAAGTAGGAAGATCAGCCAGTAAACTAACCTTGCAATATCCAGTGCAAACTTCACAGCCATTATCGGCTTTAATGCACCTTTTTGTTTCAGGAATGCACGAAGATCTCCCTGCATCAAGAATAGAATCAACAGGATACTTTGGATTGTCAGGGACCTCAAAGTCTCTCTCAGTGGCTTATTAAGGATTTTCTTAACATCAAAAATGGAGAAAATACTTCCTTAGAGTTGTTTTAGTAAATCAAAAGTACCTTAGGTAAATACTCTGTTATGATCATCATTGGACTACTCTGTGTCACAGCACCAAGAAATTGAACTACATTTGGGTGGCGTATTTTCTGCAGTAAGGCAAGCTCATCCCTAAAAGCCTTGCTGAAAGACCAGAGAAAACCAAGATAAGAGTGTATAGTAATTGAAATGAACTGCCAAATGACAAAAGTTCTAATTCAAGCATTATTGACAGCCTATGACCAACCCACACTTTATCCTCGTCGGTGAACAATTCTTCACCAAGTTTCTTAACAGCAACCCCAGTTCCACGCCACAGAGCAACAGAAAACGTCCCCTACAAACACTTAAAATGAAATATTTATAGAAATGAAATGAAAATATACTGCGGTGTTGGAACTTATCTTCTATTATTCCAGATACGCAGTAGAAATGGTAACAAAGTTAGAAATAACAGCTAGGATCATAAAGGAAATGGTTTCCAGAAACAAATACAACCATAAGACCAGCTGCTTTATCAATCCCAAAACTCTTGATCTACTTACCTATAGCCTGCCTCACAAATACTAGGAAACATTTTCTTGAATCACACATTTTTCCTTCTTCAAAAATAAAAAAGTTAAGGTAATGTCACTTTATATTATCTTAATGTTGAATTAATAGTGCTACTAGCAATTCCACATCTTCACAATAAAGGCTCATCTTAAACCTTCTCCTCTAAATGTCCATGCTAGTGAAAATTAGGTCACTGTGTTGAGATGGATGAATACCATTTGGAATCCGTAAATAAGCAAATTCAATGAAAAGTGCCTACATAGATTTGTGGCAGGTTAAACAACTAAGATAGCCAAAGGGGAAGTAGAGACTGGGAATAAGAAAGCTATGCTAGTTTACTCGTTATCAAAGGAAAACATCCCTTTCCAAAAAATCAACAAGAAATCAACGGACATCTACTGTGATAACACAACACAAATAACAAAAGGGAAAAATGTGACACGGTTAAATAAGCATAATTAACAAGCCAAAGAGAAAACGTTTTTACCTTTGTTATGTTCACAGTATTACTAAAGTCAAGTTCTCTTGGATCAATTTCATACTCTGGAATTTCACGAGCATTTTCTACGTGCATTGGAGCCATCTAAAACAGAAAGTACAACAGAAAGGGTAAATGCTTATACCGTTGTCCAATTAGATTCTGACAATATACTAGTCCACACATACCGGGGGTTTCGCACCATGTGTTTCCAATAGCTTGACCACATCATTATTCTTGTAATATATTGCATCTGCAAGGGGCTATTTAATCAAAGTTTGTCACTGCACTACTATGAGTTTCCCAATAGATACCTCAAATTAACCAGACAAATGTTTCCACAATAAACAATTCGGTTTTTCAAGATTTACCACTATTAATCCACATTATAGACATCAGCGTACAACTTAGAGACTAGCTTAGTTCCCTAGGCAATCATGATACTGATGATTAAACACTATTAAGGCTTTGAAAATCTCCTCCAGTAACAGATGTACCCCTTCGAATTAATGCAACACTCGCCATTTGGAACCCACTGTCGGTAGTCGGTCACGTTTACCTATTATATCAGTTAACCCAGACTTATTTTCAAAATTACAAATGTGAAGTATAAATATATTTTGGCTGACCTAATAGTGTAAAACAATGCATATATATTATTTAAACTCAATTACGGATAGCAAATTACTCATTAATAATAAAATCTATACCGTACTGCCCCAACGATCCATGGCATCCACGTGGGCGCCATTACTGAGCAACAAATGAACCACATCGGTGTTGCCCTGGCAAGCCGCCACGTGCAACGCAGTCCTTTCATCAATGTCCGTGTAGTTCACACTGGTCCCAGAGTCCAAAAGCTCCTTCATACCTTCCAAATCACCGTCGTTAGCCATATACATTAACCTCAAACCGGAATCAATACCTCCGCCGTCATCATCACCGCCGTGGCTAGCGGTGACTGAGTTGGAAACGCCGTCGTTCTCCGGCGCTAGTGATGATTGTCTGCCTAGTGAAAACCTTGACTGTGACCTTGAGTATTCCATATAGAAGAATTCGAGAAGTTTCTTGAACAACATCTGTGTAATGAGAATTGTTTTATCGGGAAGGAATAAAGGGGAAAAAACAAGTTTGAAAGTTAGTTGAGAAGCAAAGCACAAGAATAAAATGCTTTATTTAAAGCGCCAAAGTTGGATACTCTTATCTTTATGCACCTCAATTCAACTAATTTTAATACTAGGGTTGCTTGTGTTTTACATGTTAAACCCTATATTTTCTTCTCTTTATTTTTTTAAAAAAAAAATATATGTTTAGATCTTTTTTTTAACAAATTTATTGATTATTTTAAATAAATAAATTTGAACTGCGTAGATAAAGTAAAAACAATATCGAATTATTTTTTCATTAGTACAGCAAAACTATCAGGTTTTACCGTTTGATGAGTGAAACTTTGATGTACCAGCATTCACGATGGTCACTAACTCAATCCTTTATGTCTGATTATTTAGTTATCACACAGTACCTTTTTAGGTCATTTTATATAATTATGCAAAGTAATATTTTACTTTATACAAAAATAAGAATATTACATCATTTTCAAAACATAGCAATATTTCAAAAAAAAAAAATATATATATATATATATATAAGGAACTCGAGAACTCCCTCCTACATCTCTGCCAACCCCAGCCGCCCCCCATAACCTCATTTCCATCGCCGTCAATTTTTTTTTCTATGTTATTTTTCGTTTGTATATACTACGTATGCCTGATGTATCTTAATTGTTTTACATTCATACATCGAACATACACTATGTATACAATGAACATACAAATGAATAGATTATATACGTTCGGTGTATGTAATGTATATACTCTATATGTTTGTTGTATATCCATTATATATACATGGCATACACCAGACATATAATGAGTATACACCTGGCATATATTCCCCACCTTCAACAACCATGAAAAACATACCATAACCGCATAGATTCGTTGTAGTTACTGAAAGAAAAAAAAGAAAAAGAAAAGAAGCAGCAACACCGACGACCAACAGATACATGGCGTCGAAAAATAGCAGCGCCAACACTGCTCGTGATAGATGACAATGGATGACGACATATAAAGCAGATCCGTCGCCGACAGAGGACATAAGACATCAAAGACTTTGACAAAAGGAGGACAACAGAGGACGACGAAGGACAACTGAGGACGACAAATGATGGACGACGAACGACGATGGAGATGAGGCGAGGGAGACGGTGACGAAAACAATGGGGTAGAGGGAGAGAGAGGGGAGAGAGAGAAGATATGGATGGGTTTCAATAGCAAGAATTTTGTATATTTGATGTGTTCGATAGCCCTTTTGCAAAATATTTATATCTTTGGTAAAGTAGGGAAAATGTCTCTATATTATTTTAAAAAATCCCTTACAATAGTACTTAATGTAATTTTCATTTTATCCCCTTAATCTTTAAGGGTTAAGATACCCCTCCACCCTTTGCTTGGAAATATTATACTATTTAACTCAAAAGTTATTGAGTTAAAAGAAAAAAAATTCCCAAATTAGTATAAAAATCATAATAAACTTTTTTTTTTGGAGGGACATCTTAGGCAATATGTTCTTGGTAAATTTGTTTACTTATGAATATAGATAATTTTGGATTACAAAACTTTTTTAAGTCCAACTTACACTAATTTCATCACTTTATAAATACATTAGATGTCATTTATACATAGAAAAATTTAACTAGTACAAAATAAATTTAAAAAATAGAGTTGGTGATAGTACTCTATTTTTGTGTTTTATGCTTAGAAGGTGTTCATAGTTTGGTTAAAAATCAATCCAAATCAAAAATCGAACTAAACCGATTAAAAAAATAATACTTTATTGGGCATCAAGTTCGAAGAAGATCTCAATTTTGGTTTGGTTTGGTTTTTAATTTTTAAAAATCGATAATATTTGATTTGATTTAGTTTATAAAAAAATCGAAGAAATAACCGTACCGACCTGATGTATCTTTTATAATTAAATATCGATATTATAATTTTTATATAGTTTAGTTTTAAGTTTTCTATATCTTTTCAATAAGACTTGTAGTAGGATAAATTAAATAAACTTAATTTTGTAGCAGCAAACACCCAACAAGCTATAACTTAGTAAAAATAAGACTGGTCCATTTAGTAAACAAGGTAATCTATTTAGTAATTTCTCTGCAACACTTACTATTAGGAGTTATGTAAAACATTACAATTCCAAATCAAGAAAGTAGAACAAAGATAGTCACGTACCACCATTTGTAGTCATATTTATCATTCCTTTTAAGCAAAATTTTCTTTTTCATTTTTTTTATGTTCATTAATTTGTCTGTAAAAAACGACAAACCGAACTAAACTGACAATAACTAATCTGACGGTTTCAAATTTTCTTGATTTAGTTTATTTTTTATAATTTAAAAATTAATTAAATTAATTTAGTTATGGTTTTAACTAAAAATCAACTAAACTATCATTTTTCTTATGCCCAATAAGTTGTTTGTAATTCATGATATTGATTTAACGCCTATCATATATAAGACTAGATTGATAAAGTCGAATGAAAAGATTAACTATCAAAACTATCTCAATGCTTGCTGAAATATGATTCAAAATGAAAGTTTTTCCAAAGTCCTTATCTACTCTTTTACAATTAATTGTCATTAAAAAATAAATAAATAAAAAACTTTTAGATAAAAAGATAAAAAGGACAACACCACTTCATTTTTTTGTATTAATATTTCAAGTTTTTATAGAAAATACTGCCAAAGGAAAGGAAGTATTGTTCCCATTAAAAAGGCGGAGAGCATCTTTTTCCAACCATAAGCGGACTATGTTTCTTATAAACTAATTAGTATATTACCCGCGCGATGCGCGGTTAGAATTTAATTGCAGCAAATTTTATTTACCAAAGCAGGATGTATAAAATTTTGATATTATTTTGGTATTTGTAGTTGTTGTCCGTAATTTTGTTTCTCTTTGGATGGAAAAGCACCCCGAAAACAATGTCACAATAGTAAATTTTAGAAACAAATAATACAAATACAAAATAATTGTACAGTTTGCGATGCAAATATTTTGATGACTATATAATTTTGATACAGACAATATGAATTGTAATAACACATAATGTTTAGATGAAAATAGAGCATGCGAAAAATTTCTTTATATATACACACTGTATTTCTAGATTCATTTGCTATTTGACCATCATCATCATCATCATAAATTAAGATCTTAAGTTGGGAGGACTAATTAGACTCATCTGGCTTTCATTTCTGAGAAACGCCTTTGACGTATATTTTTTACATATGCTACATTTTGTTTGAATATCTAGTGTTGCATGGCCATCCTTTTGTCACTATATTTTTAGCTAAATTCATAACAACTTTGCATACATCAAAATTAAATAATATATTCAAATTTTTGTCTTATTACATTAGCCTTTGCTAATTCTATGACATAATTCTACTAAATCTATAACTTTATTTTTCACTAAAAGTAAAATTTAAATGTCTACCCTCTAAGTGCATCAAATAAAACTAAAACGCATTAACTTCGCTTAAGATTGTGACATTGACTATTAACAATTTTCAAAGATCACAATTTGGTTTTTTAGGGACTTGTCACTTGAGAATAATATATTGAACAACTTTTCTTTTATATGTGTAATTCAAAAGATATAGAAGATAAATTTGATTCCATTCATACATTTTTGATGTTTTTCAATTCACACAATTTTAATATTTTTTAGTTCAGACATTAACTCTTACAAATTTAACTTGATAAAAGCTTGATGTATTTTTCAATATGAATTGACATAAGCTTGTTATTGAAATAGCTTCTTGGTTCTTCATCAAGCCATGGTTCTTCATCTATTATTAGGGCATGCACGATGTGCATATTATGAATAAATTATTGGAAATTGTGATGTTGATAAAGTTTAAATTATATAATTATCTGATATAAATAATAATATATACTTAATTTATATCAAAATAAAAAAAACTATTTATCTTTTGTATTTAACGTACTTGAATAATAATCGTATGCCATGCATATATTGTAAAAGAAGAGATGATTTTTTAGAACTTAACTGATATTTCTTAATTTAATATATCTTACCTTCAATCTTCTTTATAATATTACTTAATGTGAAAATATCGCCGAGGTGTAATCGATTTTTTTTAACAATACGAATATTCATTTTTATATATATCATTATCATGTTTATATTTATTTCGTTCTAATTGACACATATATATCGACTCCAACAACTGCTCAATCAATTGACCCTAATGATTTGTGAGAACATAAATACTAACAAAAGGACTAAAATCCCATAATCAATACATGAAGAAGAATAGAAGAAGTATATTGCTTCCAAACAATAGAAATATAAGACAATATCTCTATACAATATTTAGTTAATTAGTATTGATTTCTTAGATGTCATTAAAATAGTCATAGAACCTATATACTTGAAACAACATACATTTTTTATTTCCTTCATTTACATTATCGGCATAAATTAATGGTACTACAATACTAAAATTAATCATCTAGACATCACATAACTTAATTATCTGTGAACCAGAATATGATCACTACCTTCTGTATGCGCATTAATGTGCTACGAAAGAGCTTAAGTGCATGAAAATTTCAAATCGACAACTAAGAAATATCATTAAGATCATAACATTTACATTTGTAAGCACATGAAGTGAGAAATTAAAGAACCACTAAAGCTTATAGTTTGGTAATAGCAAAATGACATTCTTTCACACATAAGTAATGATTATTCAATTAATATCCTAGTTTCTTTCCAGCTACTCCCTAATTACCCAATGTGAGGAACGATGTAGGAAAATAAGAAGAGAAACGAAGTGAAAAAAATAAAAAATAATGAAAGTAAGTATGCTTCTTCAAATAAGAATTCACCAAAACCACTTTTGTACATATGGAGTTTATGTATCTTGTATTTCCATTAGCTCGTCTCCTCCAACTTATGGCTTCATTCCCCTAATAGAAATTTCCATGTAATATTAAACAGATGCAAGCTGACTTAGTATTGTTTCATTATACTCTATCTCTTTGGTTAACTCTACTGTTTCATCTATCGCAGCCCTCCCTAAGCAATGGTACCATGACAATTTCAATTCACCTCATCATGGGTTAGTTAAATTCCATGAAGAAGAAAAAACTTTTCACAACAAACCTGTCATATTTTTGTCCAATCACTTGCTCAATGAGCACTCCATTGAAGTAGGTTTGTGATATAAAATATTCCCTACGCCGTCAATCATTGGTATTTGCTAGATCTTTAAGATCCCTCCATTATATCGCCTTTGTCAGCTTCTTCATGGCTATCAAAAAGGCAAAATATAAAGTTAATGGACATATGACCAATTAATAAAGTTTATGTAAAAGTTTAAATGAGGATTTTACTAAAATAAAGTTAAAATGTAAAAGATTGTACCTAATTTTCATATTTCGCTCCAACATTATAAAAATATATTTTCAACATCTATTATATACGGAGTAATGCTTAAAGTGACCCAACTGAGGAGTATCAATTTTGAAGTAATTAACTTTAGGTGGGATAAAGTTATTATCTCGCTCTAGATTGAAATAGCCAAATTAGTAAACAATTTCAAGGTTTATAATAAGCTCTTACCTTTCACTGTCGCAAGTGTTCAAGGCAATGGTCATGCTCATTTAATTAAAAATGATCAACACTGTATGCCTGAAATTCACAAAAGAAATCAAACTTAAAATGTGCCAACAAAATTATAATTTTTGTTGCTGCATAATGAGTTGAATTTGCCAGTTTCTTAATTAATGGATATATCCAAGAGTCTAAAGTTTTTCTTACGCAATGAGAAGCATCATAACCTCGAATAGAGTTGATATCGAGAAAAGAAGTAACTAATTAAGTAACATTGATTTGTGCATCAGATGAGGGGTATATATATAAGATTTGGTTGCGCACCATTCATGATATGCATTTGAAGCTTATATGTACCTAAAAAACAATTCGATTAAAAACTCTAAAGGTAGTTTTAATAAAGAAGCAGGGTTAAGAGATTAAAACCAAAGTAGCTGCTTGCTTATCGTTCGCTGCTTTGACATTTCAAATCTACCATTTCTTGTCTCCGGTATTATTTGTTGACAACTTATCCTTACTGTGGTTGGGTAAGTTAATCAACTTATTTGATTCCCACAATAACCTCCTTGATGCACTTAAATTACTGTGGCGGTGAAATACTTTAAGTGGAAACGAAGATGCGGCAAACTAATTGTTCGTCGCCATTCTGTTAGTTTTCAATTTTTTTTTTGTGCTTTGTGACTTTGAGTTCGCTGGACGCATGCCTCTTTAATCCTGTATTATGAGAGTCTTTTATACAATAAACATCAATCAGATTAGCACTAACCCATTTCTCGCTTCAAGAATAGATACATTAGAAATGGATCAGATTAACGGTATCTTTTTTCCAAACGAATTACCATAGTAAATAATTATTTCACATCATGGCAAATACTAAAGAACTGTACTTTTTATTGCCTCCTGCTTCATTGAGAGTGACTTGACTGCTAGTGTTGTACTTCAATTGTGTCAAGCTCTAGCCTTAAATCAGTATCTCGTGGTTCCATATTCATTTGGTAACATCCATTTTAGGTTGCCGCCACAGTCCCTGCAACTTACATTTATCATGAAACATAGATCGAATAGAAAACCAAAGAGAGGAGAAAAGGGAAAAAATAAAAAAATAAAAAATGGAATTACGCCTTCTTCATATCTAGATCCACAATTTGCACCCCTCTAATTTATCATTACGCGGCTATTGTTTTTTCAATCACATCACAAAACAAAATAGTAATCATCCTATTATGTTTTCATCAATAAAATATAGTAGCATAAAATATAGTAACATAAAATCCTATTACGTTTTCATCAATAAGTGGTCTAGGAAAAAATTTTGGTACTTGATCTTCATATTTTAAAATTCATGATTACAACTTAAATAGCAAAGAATGGTAGCATTTACATTTATTTATTCTAGCACATATGAAAATTTATATACCAGATACATCCGTAGCAAACAAATACAGTAGTAGCCTTTATGATTCAGTTCTTGACGTCCTTGGTACATGCATCCGTCACAATGCAAGCATGTGGCATACAATACCACGACCTGCGAAGCAAATATTAGTAACGATTATAACATATTAGTTCAAAAAAATAAAACACCTAACGAATTGCAAAGTGAAATTGATTCACAAAAAATAATGCTTACATGTTTTTAAAGAGCCGGAAGAGTATGGAAAATCTTCCATTTTTACCTCCATACTTACATGTCTTTAAAACACTCTTGGAAGAGTATAGAAAATCTTCCATTTTTACAGCAAACTTACACAAACACGGTTGAAGGAACCTGCTACAATGTCTAGATTGTTTCTCTGTTGACAATACGAAATATAGATGAAAAGGATATATTTGATGGTAAATCATGAAAACAAAGAACACAGTTCTTCTAGGTAGAAGAGACACACCCTCTCAATGGCGTAATGTGGAAAGCTGATATATAGTTACATATAGAACTACATTTAAATTCACTGAAGAGAATTTTTAAAAGGAGAAGATTTAGGAGGACTCCATCATGGAGGAAACTGCTTCATGTGTAAAGTGGTTTTCAGATTTTACATCAGTTACAACATGGATAAAACTCCTATATCGTGCGGTTGTAATTGTCCTGAAAAAATGAAATCACCACTGGACTAAGAGCCTGTTTGGCCAAGCTTCTAGGGAGCCGAAAGTGCTTATTTTTCTCCAAAAGTACTTATTTTGAAAAATCGAGGTGTTTGGCCAAGCTTCTAGGAAAAAATAAGTGCTTTTGAGTGGCAGCATAAGCTGTTTTTCTGCTGTTGGGAAGAAGCTGAAAAAAGTAGCTTTTCCCTAAAAGTACTTTTGAGTAGAAGCAGAAGTTGTTTTTAATTTTTACGATTCCAAAAATATCCTTACCAAAAATACTTATATACTTAATTACCCCTATATATTTTAACTTAATGATTATAATATATAAATAGTACATTACTTTTTTAATCACTATTTTTTATATGTACACCTATATCACTATTGTTATAAACTTTTAATATAATATTTTTTTTAAGGTATAGATCAAGAATATTCAATTATGAATGCTTTATTTTGGAAAAAAATTACTAAATAAAAAAAATTTAAATATAGTGTTTGAGAATAAATGTTTAAAATCATTCATCTAGTTAAATAACTGTAAAGTGAGTATTTATATGTTCTTACTCGTAATTTAACACTCAAAAGTACTTTTTCAAAAGCTTGGCCAAACACAAATTGCTACTCAGCTTACTACTCAGCTGTTGACAGAACTGATTCTCAGATGAGTTGGCCAAACACAAAATGCTTTTCTCCAAAAGTACTTTTACGAAAAGCACTTTTGAAAATAAGCACTTCTCAAATAAGCAGTTTTTAGAAGCTTGGCCAAACAGGCTCTAAAACTCCTCATTATCTAATAAGGAGCACTTTCATACTTTTCAAATTTTAATCACACTTGAATTTACATATTTTGAACTTGATGTTTTATGTAAGTTCCATTTCTTGATGTTTTTATTTGTTTTAAATTTTCGTTGTTATCTCAAATTATGTGCCAAATTAATCTCGGTAGTTATCTAATTTTTATTTTAAATTTATATTATATTTTTTTTGATAGTTATCTACGTTGTCAAGTTAACCATTGATCTGTCTAGTTTTTGTCTCTTTATAGTTTATCTTTTTTTTTTTCCTTTTTTATTTTCAATTTGAAAAGTAATTAACATTTTAAATTTGAAAAACTAACAACTAAAAATGGTTTAAAAAATGGTTATATTTTCTAACTAAAATTCAAATAACAACTAATTTGTCCTAAAAAATTATACATGGCTTTTTTCTTGATATGCCACTTGGCTAATTTTAAGTGGCTACTACATGCATTTTAATATATATATATATATATATATATATATATATATATATATATATATATATATAGATTACTAGTAAAAGGTAGAGGGGTATTATTTGTCAATGTTTAAAAATTAGAATTTATTATTTTTAAATTTAAGAAATACTAAGAGCTTTCTTAGTATGAGACTTTTTATTAGTGGTTGCGTTAGTTGGTGCTAAATTAGTTGATCTCCAAAACGGATACAATTGACAACTAGTGAGAAATAAATAAAAAAATATAATTTCCTTGGTATCCTAGTTTCCTGGCTTAGTTTTCTGCAACATGATGTTAATAAAAAGTTACCATGAATAGGAGAGCCGAAACTATCTAGGGCTAGAAATCACTCTTTCAGTCTTCTCTTGACAAAACCCCCAAAAACCCAACCCCACAACACACTTTTCATGAAATAGCCTCTGTTCCCAATTATTATGCCCACAATGGAATCTGAGAACTCAAAAAACTCTTCATCTACAGCTGAACAACTCAAGCAACTCGCTAATGAAGCATTCAAAGGTAAAATTTAAAGACATAATAACCCAAATTAATTGTTCTTTTAAATGATAAAAGCATATTATATCTGATTTATAATGTTTTTGTAGGGCACAAGTATTCACAAGCTATTGATTTATATACACAAGCAATTGAGGTAAACAGTGAGAATGCAGTGTACTGGGCTAATCGTGCCCTTGCTCATACTAAATTGGAGGAATATGGTAGTGCTATACAGGACGCTACGAAAGCGATTGAAATTGACCCTAAATATTCTAAGGTAAAGTGTTTAAATTGTGAATATATTGGAAAAGAATTGTGCTTTTTATGTTAGTATTGAAAATATTGCGAAAGAATTGTGCTTTCTTTGTTAATATTTGAGAATGTTGGAGTTTGTAGGGTTATTATAGGCGAGGGGCTGCGTATTTGGCAATGGGAAAGTTTAAAGATGCACTCAAGGATTTTCAACAGGTTAGTAGTATTGCTTTTTTGTAACTTTCCGATTGTGGAGTATCAAAGATTTCATTTTTAATGCGTTAATTAAGGTACAAAGGAATATGTTGAGAAAAACATTGCTTGCTAACGCGTTTTAGAAGAGAAAATGTTGCCATAGTGGTGACATTGTTGTGCACGATGTTATTTGTAACGTCTAAGGTTCTTTATCAATATTATGCTCTAGCAACTTCCAGAGGTTCTAGATAAGTTATCTGGCAATACTAACGATGTACTACAACATGTTGGTTGAAATCAACATAGAAGAAGAAAAGTCAAAATCTTTCCTAAAGTGGGAATTAGAATGCAAAATTTTGGGAAGAACATTAAAGACAAACATAGCAGAATGAAATCATAGTGTAAATTTACATGCAATGGTGAAGGTCAATACTAAAAAGTTGATATGTAACTCAGGGATATTATTAGTTTATTACTGATATTACATCCTTTATTAACTTTCTATCCACCAAAAAAAAAAAAAAAAAGGAATGCACATGATTTTTTATGTCCTTACAAAAAAACCATGATGTTATTTGATGTATTTGGTAGTAGACTAGGTGAGCCAGAGAATAGGCATAAAAGTAAGTTCACAGTCATAATGTTGATTTTTAACTGGCAGCTTAAGTGTTTTGACTCAGGTTTACTTTTCGGGTGTATCACAACACGAATTTTTAGTCTTTAGCTTACACACTATGTAGAAAGATTCCTCTATGATACATATGAAAACATTAGTCCAAAATGAATTTGATATGTGACAGTTTTAGAGTTTGGAAGGCATGTCAAGTAATTTTTTGTACTGCTGTTTTCCTATAGTTATCAATTTTATGATTTTTGTCTCAGTAGCAATTGTTGAAAGTTTTTAATTCTTCGGTCATAAAAGTGGACAATATTTTGGAGAACTTAACTATGTTTTCTTGTTTCTCAAGTGGGTTTCTTCGCTGTCTCCTCTGCATTTTTATGCGCTCTCAGTTTTCTGTCTGCATGTCGCTTTTGAAGTCTGCTATATGGTCTTCTGCAGAAGATGCCACCTATCTTCTCTAGACAGAGTAAACTGGAAGGTTAAACTATCTGCTAACTTATTGGACCTTTTGGTTAATATTGTCTCACTCAGGTCAAGAGGTTATGTCCAAACGACCCAGATGCTACCAAGAAATTGAAGGAATGTGAGAAAGCCGTCATGAAGCTGAAATTTGAGGAAGCTATTGCCGTCCCAGAATCTCAGAGACGTTCAGTAGCTGACTCTCTTGATTATCACACTGTAGGTATGATATCTCCAAGCTGATGTTTCTTCCCTTATCTTTTGCTCAGCGAAGGCTTCTTGATCAAGGAGTAAATTTCTTTGCCTAGAATGGCATTTGCACGAAGTTTTCTTGTTTCATCTAGCGCTATAGTTGTTGGCTAAATTTTGTACATGTCATGACTTTTTGCAAGCTGCATGGAACGTGGTTACTATAGTGGAAAAACAAAAGCTTCTTTCCCTCTCCTTGATTTCTAATGCTTCTTGTTGCCATACACATTTGCCCCGTCAAACGGGGGAATGATATTGTTCAACATCCTCAAAACGTTGAATTTATTGCCACGAGTTTAACTATAAGTGTGGGTTTGCGTCTCTTTTGCCTGATGCATCAGTAGTTTATTCCTGCTATCTGCTCACTCTTCTCAGTCTGTAGGGTATTGGTTAGATTGTTTTTGTTGAAGAAGTTGAGGTTGTGCGCAAACATCATTGATCGGTGTTCTTTAGGATGGATGGTAGATTATGTCTAATTATCTGTAGGAACTTTTTCTTTTCTCTTTCCTACGTACTTCGGATGCTCCATTTGAAGATACCATAACAAAATAAAGAATAATCCTTTTGATGTTTTATATATCCTTGTCTCGTTGCCAATGATGATCTGTTGTTTGTTTACTATCTATAAGAACATTACAAGATGTTGTTAAGGAAGTATTTGCAGCTACTTATTTTCAGTTGACCCATTGCTCGCGCCTCCGGTCCCACTCAGGAAATGCTGAACCCTCTTAACTCAAAATTTAGCTACTACTACAGTGAAGTTTTAGTTAAATGTCCTTGTAAACTGAAGATGGGCCTGCCCCTTTAGATGATTTAACAATAAACCTTAATTTTAACTAACAAGACAAACTCGAGTTCTTTAAACTTAGGCAACTTTCAACCTTTCATGTTAATCCATATAATTTTGATTCTTATAAAAGTAAATGTTAATAGCACAATTTTACCTATTTCATCCTATAGGGTCAGGCCCTGGCTCATCATATGTTTCCACCAAAGTAACTGCTGTATCAGCGGCAGCAGCACTAATGGCAGTACTGGTGGTATATATGGGGACTAAGGCAGCTACAGTGACAGCAGCAGCTTTGGCAGCCATATTGATGGTCTTGGTAACATTTTGGTGGGCTCGCTGCAATGATGGTTTCTTTACCAAGAGTCGAACACTTGAATTAGGTTTGGGCCTTTCTAAGAAAAAAAGTTAACTAGTAAATAACCCAAGTCAGTGGTAGTTCCAAGGAAGAAATCCATCGCGATCAAGTCCTAGTTAAAAAAGGACTATTTGTCATTTGAGCCAAATGCTCATTTTTTAATTTATAATGCATTACGTTGTTGCATTTTGAGTGAAAGCTGCCCCTGTTAAATTGATGCTATGTTCTATGTATGACATTGCCTGGAGTATGGTATCCTAACGAAAACGTCTCCCTCCCTCTATGTTCAGTGTTTACAGTGGTTATTTGCTTCTTTTGGCCTGATCTGAGGGCCATATACGTATGGTGTTAACTATTCTTTTGATCATTGAGTGTGGTGTTAACTAATCCACCTTTGTAACCCGATTATAGGTGGTTATTAATCACTGGTTTTGACTATTGCCTAGAATACCACAGCACCCTTTACTTTCTAACCATTGATGTTTTTATCAAGTTAGTATTGTCTCATAACTCAGCAGAAGTAACAGATTTTGTCTCATCATTACCGTGAGTCCATGATACATTTCAATGCTGGGGGGTCATATCTGCTATTGTGTTTGTGGGGAAGCTAGATTTTCTCTATGTGAAGTAACAGCAACATTTTCCTATGCATGTTTCCTTCTGAACTTTATGCTTATAATTCCTAACTGCCCCTTTCTGAAGGCATTCATCCCTCGCCTTATGCTTTTACTGTGTTGGCTTTATGTATATAATAATTGCCAGTTTGTTGGTCCTCCAAGTTTGGATGTGCTGTGTTACTTTTGCCTTTCTTTACTTTTTAATGTGTGAAGGCTCGTTTAGGAGAATTGACATGTGGATGCGTGCATGTTCTGACGCTTCTTCCTTGCTTCTATGTGTGTCAATTTTGTTTTACATATGATATTGAAATATGGAGGCGATGTGATTATTTTCACTTAAAAATGTTTCCAGATTTTATTTTTATACGAGACAGTATTTTCACTCTTTTTGTGTGTCTACGTAGTAAGACCTCCCGTTGTTGAGTCTGTGTTGGGGAGAACATGCAGTTTGTCAATGGTTTAAGCTTTAGTAATACAGCATATTACTTCATCTAATTCAGTGAATGAGAATATCTGCTGCCTTTGTTGCACCTGAATTTACCATGTTTTGGTGCTTTAAATTGTAGAAGTGGAGCCTCAATATACTGGTGCCAGGATAGAGGGAGATGTTGTAACATTAGATTTTGTGAAGAAGATGCTGGATGACTTCAAAAACCAGAAGAATTTACATAAAAGGTATGTTTCATTTACACGGGCACAATCTTCTCTTTAATTTTTGACACGTTTCTTAATCTTTCGATGTTTGCTCCTATCTGATAGATATGCCTACCAAATAGTTCTGCAAACCAGAGAACTGTTGCGAACCTTGCCTTCCCTTGTTGACATTAGTGTTCCCGAAGGGAAGCACTTCACTGTATGTGGTGATGTACATGGTCAGGTAATGAATATCCTGGTGAAAGATGCCTTTTTTAAGCTTCTCATCTTTATTATTTGCTTCTCGTCCTTTCTGTTCTCTTCTTCCAGTTTCATCTCACCTTTCTAGTACAATATTTTTATGTCAGCAAATGATATTGACCAAGGCATATGGCCTGTCTGTCTAGTATCTAGTAGTAGGACTAGTTGAGTAGATGCACTACTGTGTGGGGCTTCCTCAGTCACAGCTTCGCTTAGTTAACTGCCAGACAAGGATGCAAATCGACTCCTTATATAGAATGCAGATACACTTCACTTATCGAACGCCACAAAATTGTCTGGTGCTTGCTAGTGGTGCTCTGCTAGCAAGAATAGCTATAACAGAAAATTCTTGTTTCTTTCAAACTTCTCCCCGATCCTTTTGAGATGTCATCTTTGCTAGGTAAGATGGTCAGCTTCCTCTTCTGAAAGGAATTTAAGAAACCTCTACCTTGAACTGTTGACAACCATTTGTGATTGACCCACTTTCAGGCAATTCCAACCTACAATTATTTTAAGCTCTTCCCCAAATCGTTCAACAAAAAACCTCTACATAAAGTGTATCTTTTCCTCATGATTCACCCTCAACCTCCATCTCTTGTTTTCCCTTGCTTCTGTTTCTCACCTTTATCGAAGTTGCCAGCAGTTGTTTAATATGATCAACTTGAGCATAGGCTTGGGGCCCCTTTTACTCGGACTACTGCCGGTCTTTTGTATGAAATTTCTGCTTGCTTGTGTGATTGTCTAGCTAACTGGAAAAATCTTTGACAAACAATTAATTGTCTGGTAGTCGGTAAGATTTGGTAAAAGTTAAAACAGTAGGATAGGTATTCCTGATTCAATCAAGGGGCAGATTTTAAATAGCTCTCGTCTGCGTTTGTGTATATGTAATGCAATTTAGCATTTACTCTTTTGTTTCCGAATGCAATTTAGCATTTACTCTTTTGTTTCCGTCCTGCTGTTTGTATAGTGACAATACATTTTGCTGGGTCTTCTATTTCAGTGCTTGGCAAAATGACTTGCTCTTTTTTTCCTATTGTTAAGGCCCAAAATGCTGAACTTTCTTCATTTTCTACCTTTGATGTTGCAGTTTTATGACCTTCTTAATATTTTCGAGCTCAATGGGCTCCCATCAGAAGACAATCCGTATCTGTTCAATGGTGACTTTGTTGATAGGGGGTCTTTCTCTCTAGAAGTCATACTGACGTTATTTGCCTTCAAGTGCATGTGTCCATCAGGTAGACCACTTGCTCTCCTTCCTCAATGCTCTAAGCTTGAGTTCTTCTATAGCCATTTTGGATCCCATGTAGATCTAACTGGGGTTCTAATGCTTTTGTTTGAGCTATCTGATGTTGCAACGCATCAAGCTCTAAGATCAAAGCTAAGATTAAGCTAAGATTTTGGTTTCTTAGATATGGTTTTTTGCTCACCAATTCCCTACTATCATGACTAAAGAAGCAATTTGTTTTTTCATGTACTCGCTGAGTCCGTCACTATTTTTAATGTTGTTCAGATGCCAATTGTATCTTGCTAACAACTTCAAATTTTCAGCTATATACCTTGCGAGGGGAAATCATGAGAGCAAGAGCATGAATAAAATATATGGGTTTGAGGGCGAGGTCAAATCCAAGTTAAGTGAGATCTTTGTGGAACTCTTCGCAGAAGTGTTCTGTTGCTTACCCTTGGCTCATGTGTTAAACGGGAAAGTCTTTGTAGTTCATGGAGGTCTTTTCAGTGTTGATGGTGTGAAACTCTCTGATATTAGAGCAATTGATCGGTTTTGTGAGCCTCCGGAAGAGGGTAAGCTTTAATGCAAGTAGAGAAGTTCAAGTGTATAATTTCCTTTCAATATGCTATTGTTGCTTTTAGTGCATTTTCTAATTGCTCTGTTCTGAGCTCCTTGATGCTCCATTAGTCATCTCAATAACTTTTCAAACAAGCAGCTTGAAAAAGCTCTTCATGTTACCTTGTAACTAAAAGCTATCCATTCTCATTTGCTTGGTAGGCATCATCATCTGACACATTGTTCCTGCAAGCCACTTTGTTGGTAAATACTAAATATAGACACCTTCAGTCCAGCGTCAACTATTATTCTGTAATAAAGGCAGTTATTCTGGTCTTTATACCTGCTCTGCCAGCCAAGCGAAATGGAGCTTCCACCAGTCTGCTTCATCTGTATTAGTTAATATGAAGCTTACTTTTTTTGATAAGCAGTTGACGTTTTGCTGACTTGTTAAGCAGCTATTTACTTATTTTCTTACCTTTGTCATACATAGTAAACATGACAAAGTTGTTTTAGGTTATAACTGGGGCTTTCCTTGATCTCCTTCAGGGTTAATGTGTGAATTGCTATGGAGTGATCCACAACCTCAGCCTGGTAGAGGACCCAGTAAACGAGGTGTTGGTCTTTCATTCGGAGCAGATATAACTAAAAGATTCTTGCAGGAAAATAATCTAGGTACTTATCTTTTCCTTTCTCTCTTATTTGTTGTTTGACCACGCGGATAATTGATCTTTCACCGTCTCTTTCTATGCTCTTGGTTGCTTTTAGCACATACACAGTACACTCGATGTTGACAAGTGTGAATGCTTGCAGATTTAGTGGTCCGATCTCATGAAGTGAAGGATGAAGGTTATGAGATTGAGCACGACGGCAAGCTTATCACGGTGTTTTCCGCTCCAAATTACTGTGACCAGGTAATTTATCTCTATGTATTCCTCTCTCGGGAACTTATTTGGGGCTCAATGCAACTTATGGTCAATTAAAATCACAATTTGCTAGTAAAGAAACCCCTTCTGGTCAAAAGCTTCCTTTAAGTTGAATGTGTAACATTTCATCCAAACCTCTACTGAGTTTGCTGTGTGTATAGATTTTGTATTTCGTGATTCTTGGTCAAGTTTAGCATTGAAGTTGTGCTTGAGGAACGCCCAAAGAGAGTCTCTTAGCACTTGAATCAGCTGATCACTCATTGCTCACTTAAATAAATATATATATATGTATATATATATATTATGGGAAATGATTACCAAAGCAACTGTGCCACGATAAGTCAAAGCTGCTGGACATGAAAGTTGAAACTACAACAGTTATGCCATTGTGCCTTCCTCATGAAGGTTGAACTCCAATGCTCTGTTAAGAATTAAGATAACTTGTTGGGGCCGTTTCTGCTTCAAGGTTGATTTGGAGTTCATTTGACCTTCACTTGGTCGAAAACTTTGGTATATGAAGTTGTGAACATATTTGGTTATGGCATGATATCCTATTCCTTGCAGTCTTTCTTGGTGCACCTTAGTGTTGTGAATTTTATCTTTGCTCATAGTATAATTTTGTGTATATAAACTGGCTGGAATATATAGCAGGCTGTAGTCATTTTTTCTGGGACAAATTAAGTGGTAATTAAATCTGACGAGATAGTTTGATAGCTTGAAGTCTTGAACTGTGTTATCTGTACTTTCTCTTTCAATTAGAGCAAGGATCCTGAAATTTGTAATAATGTCTGCTTGTATTACCTCTCAGTACTCATTGTTTTATTTGCCCCGTGATTTTTCTTTGATGTGGATGGAAATCGATTAATCAATATCCTCAAATGCAACTACTTTGCATGTTGCAGATGGGTAACAAGGGTGCTTTTATAAGGTTTGAGGCTCCTGATATGAAGCCAAACATTGTGACATTTTCAGCAGTGGTTAGTGGCTTTTATCTTTGAAAGTCCTTTTTGCTCTTCTAAATTAACGGTTTTAGCAATAGATAAAAGTTCCTCATGTCTCTTTCTTCCTTTTACCATGTTATCATGTTTTAAAACTGAGACTGGACTAACTCTTCTTCATTGTTTTGCAGCCACATCCTGATGTCAAGCCGATGGCATATGCCAATAACTTCCTTCGAATGTTCTCTTAGTCTCTGAAACCTAACTTGCAATATTACAATTGATGCAACCTTTTGTCTCGCTGACCAAGATTATATACATCAGGAGACAGAAAAGTTAGTACTTACAGACAATTATCTGCGGTGGCATTGTGTGGACGACTTCCTGACTTGCCTGCAGCTGGTTAGGATCCTCACCGTGTTTAATTTGTGTGGACGGAAAGACTTGGATTAAGGTGTAAACACTTCACCACAATAACAATGCCGTGTAAGATGTTTACGGTTTGTTCCTTGTATTATGTCTGTTCCTGTGTAAGATTGTCACTTATCATTTCTTTCGAGCATCAAACTGTGATGTTTTGATTAGTCGGAATTTTTTTTTTCTATTTATATACTAAATTAGGCTTGTTGGATTTAAGCATTAATTTTGTGGAAATCTTCTTGGACATTTCTCAATTAAAAGGTGGAATGCAAATACATTGTGTATAAATTCTTGATTCATTCCGTACAAAGCGTTACAAAGTAGAAGTTTTAAATTTACGTAGAATTTGCGTCTTTCTCCACTAAGACCCTATGAGTGGGGAGGCGGAGGGCTTAGAAATTCCTACTTAGAATAACTTCCATTCGCAGGCAAGTCAAATGGCGAGAGTCAGTCGACACCTTTACAACTAGAGGCGGATGCATCATTCAGAAGTGTCGGGTGCCTCACGTGACGTACATTCCTCTGCAATGACGATACAGTTTGAATTGAACCAAGTGAAAATCAAGTGTGAAGAGCAAATGCTGGGAGAGGAATAACCAGCATGACTGTAGAAAGGAGTCTTAGATCCCCACTTCAACGAGATAAATCTGTCTCACTTGACAATCTCTCAAGAGAGGAGTGCATTAGAATAGGCGGAAGTCCTTGCTATGGGCTGTTGCCCTTTCTTATGGCCTCAAAATTTTTCTAAGTATGGAAAATACTCCTCTCTGAAGTTTGGGTGCCCTTTCAGGTAGCCCTTATAGAGTTGGCCGCCTCTTATTCTCAAGAAGTTGAGATTGAGCATTGGGTGGTCGCCCCTTAGCTGGGCGACCGCCTTTTTTAATAGGCCAAAAATTTGTCTAAGTATGGAATTGGCACTTCTCTGAACTTTGGGTGCCCTTTCAGAGTGCGTCGCCTTCTTGACAAAAGGAGCTCGCCCCTTAGTTGGGCGACCGCCCTTTGTAGTGCACTAAAAAATTGGCTAAGTACAAAAATACAACCCTCTGGACTTTGAGCGCCCTTTCAGCGCGCCCTTCAGGCTTGGTCGCCCCTCAGGAAAGAGGTGGCCGCCCTTTTTTAAGGCGACCGTCCCTTCTCCACATTCTGAAAGAAAATTCTAAGTATGGAACTGAGAGGCGACCGCCTTTATAACATGTCGCCGCCCTTTTTCCTGTTTTCTGAAACATGTTTGGAAATCCATTGCTATCTTAAAGCCTATCACTTTAAACTATTTCTAACATGTTTCCTGCATGCTTAAATAGGATCAAATAGGTGAGATCTAGAGGTGCCAAATCCTAAAGGAGAGGGAGAGGATCTACTAACCCACCTCCCAATCTTGGGGAAGGGGTTGGGAAGCCTTTTCCAAAGCAAGGGAGAGCCACCCCACCTGACTCACCTTCAAAATCTGTAAACTCTGATGATATACCCTTGGACCAAAGAAAGAGAACCAGGGAGGTGAGGCAAAAGCTCCAACATGATCAAGCCAAAGAAGCAGATCAAAGTTCAGGGTCTGAGCATGAAACTCAACAAGCTGCTGCTGCTTCTTCTTCTTCTTCTTCTTCATCCTCCACACACTCAGATGATGGAAGCACTACCTCTAGAAATAATAAAAGCAGTGATAAACAGGAGGGGAACCAAACTGAAGGAGAGGAAGAAGCTCAAGAAGAACAACCATTACCTCCTCCTCCATCCAAGTGACCTATGAAAGTTGTGAGTCGTAGACCACCTTTTCCAGCAAATTGGGATGAGAAGTTTGTGTTTGAGCAAGCTTATTATGACTACTTTCAAGGGCCCAGGGAAAGATCTGCCACTCAGGAGAGATGCATTTCATTAGCATACATGGACCAGTTCAATAGAGGATTCTTGGACCAGATAGACCATAGAGGCGGGAGGAAATGGTTGACTGGTACACTTAAATCAGGCAATGAAATATTGATTAGAGAATTTTATGCCAATATAGGAAGGGTTGGAGTTGATGAATTTGAGGTAATTCTTCGGGGCAAGAAAGTGAACTTTGGCCCTAAAGCACTCAATGACTTCTTGGGATTGCCACATAAAACTCCTACATTTTGGTTGGAGTGGAAAGATAAAGAAGAGAAAGAACTTAAGTCATTCTTTGCAAACACTATTGCCAGTGAGCCAACCTCTGTGTGGTTAAAAAAGGGTGTTAAGATCATAAGATCTTAGTTGAATTTGAGGCAAGAGGGTGGAAAACTATTGCATGTTCAAGATTGATTCCCTCAAAGAATGATAAAAAATGCACATTAGATCGTGAGGTGTTGATTTCTACCATCATGCTTGGGAAGCTTGTGAACGTGGGCATGGTAATGAATAGTAGCATCTGGACAGCAACCAAGAGAAATGCCACAAATTTGCCCTTTCCCAACACATTGACTGGTTACTTCCGATCCCTCAAGATAATTGAGTATGAAACTGACAAGAGCATTGAAGCAAAGAAGACATGGAGTTTGTATGATGTAAAATGGTTTGAAAACCCAAAGAAGCCTTCAACAAGAGTTCCAGGCCAAGAGGTTGGTACTTCACAAACTGCCCCACCTGTTTCTGGCCCATCCACTTCTACAGTTCCTCCAGGTACATCTGATCCTTCTCCCTCCACTACTGCACCTCCCTGCCCTCCAGTCACATTGACCCCAGAGGAAGTCATTGATATACACATGTGGGTCAAGTCAGTTGACATAAAACTGGAACAAATCAAGATTTGGTTTGAAAATGGGCACAGACCCACAGTGAATCAAGTACCCAACGGTGCACTGTGTCCCCTGAGGATATGACAACTATGCATGAGATATTGAAGAAGATGTTTGAAGAGACGAAAACTCAAGGAGACACTCTAAAAAATTTGGAGGCTAGGATCACAACAATTGAGGGTGACTAAAGTGATTTGAAGCAGAAAGTGCAAGGGTTGATTGACAATACTTCCACCCATCATGACAATCCAGAAAGCAGCAGGAAGAGAAGGAGGAAGGAGAAAGCCAGAGAGAAAACATCTCCACAGTCCACTTAGGGACCCACTTAGAGAAGGAGCGCTTGCGCACACATGCCATGCTAGCTGATGCTATTGATGATAGCCATGAGTCTGCTGACATCCATATGCACACTTGTCCACCCTACCAGATACAGGAGGATCTTAAGGTTCAGATTGCTACTGAGAAATCCCTAGAGACTGCTGCTAGGGAACAGGCTGAGAGAGAGGCTTCACCATTGTCGGCCACATTACCTGAGATGGAGGGCAAAGGCAAGAACATTGTTGATGGTTGAACAGGGAGTCCCTTTTATCCCCCTTTGTGCTTATTTTTGTGCTTACTTCGCATTAGGGACATTGCAAGAGTTTTAAGTTGGGGGAGGGGGTTCAAATTCATTTATGTTATGTTTTGGATAATTTGATACACTTTCTTTTTGAATGACTTGTGGCATGATTGAATTTGAACCTCTCTTTTTAATTATATATAGTGCATGTTACTTTCATTTTTAGTATATTTAATTGAGTTCCTATAATTTTACGTTTTAAATAAGCTTTCGGTTTTCTTTTCTTGGTTCTTTCCGCAACTGGTTGTTTGAACCGATTAGTGGACATAGTAGTTTTTTTGAAATGGCCTTGTTGTTTTAGTTTGGAAGTCTCATGAAGTACCAACACTTAATTTGAATCTTATGGCATGAGACAAGTTATGGAGTGTCCACTTTGTGAGTAGGTGGTCTTGGTCGATGACTCTAGGTTCATGTGTTGCTTTGGAGTTATTGACATGGTTCCTAGTGGACCATTAAGACTTTACAAGTAGCAAGCCTTGTTGAGAGTTGAGTTTTTATCTTGATTGACCCACTTGCGTATGTGTGAGGATGGACAATGGGTTCACATGTTTGAGTTGAGGTCTAGAACTTGCCCGACTTGTGCTCAAAGCAAAATTTGAGTTGCACCAAACATGGAAATGATCTTAGGCTCTCTTTGGAACCCTTTTTGAGCCTCTTCATATACCCTTACTCTAAAAGTATCACTAGTTGTCCCTTTTGAGCCTATTAGCCTTTCATTTGGTAACCCGGTATGTGAGTAAACAATTGGTGGTTGAATGATTAAAATTTTCTTTTCAAGTGAATATTATGAAGTGAGGCAAAAGCCTAAGTTTGGGGGAAATCCATTGGATATGTCATGTGCTAGGAAGCCTAGTGAAGTTGCTAAGTAAAAAAAAAAAAAAAAAAAAAAGAAGAGAAAAGGTTGTGAAAAATCCCAAAAAAAAAAAAAAAAAAAGAAAAGAAAAGAAACAAGATGAAAAGAACTTGTCTACCTAGCTTGTGTAAATATTAAAGGTGGACTAGGTGAATAAAAAGTATTAGGCTTCCTAGACTTTGAAAATTACAAAAAGAAGTAAGAAAAGAAAAGGGAATAAAGAAAGAGGGTGAAAGGAGGTAAAAAAAGGATGGATTGCTTTATGTGTTGGTAAGGTGGTTGGTAGTCACTATGTTCCTAAATTATCACACCTAGCCCCGAGCCTTCATTACAAGCCTAATCAAGTCCTAGTTGATCCAATGTTTGGTGCTTCTCCATTAGTGGAGAGTCACAATATGGGCAAGCCTATGGTACTTTGACTCAACTCGTGAACATTCTTTTGAGAGTGAGTGCTTAATTATTTGAAGTTCTTCGTTTGAATTTGACTGTGAGGTGAGGATTGAAAGTGTGGATATGAGAGGTGAAAACTTTACTCGACATGGAGTTTGAAACCAAGTGAAGTTGGTTGATGAACCAAATCCATACTTGAGGCTCTATGTCATCCTTTGGCCATTGTAAAACTTGTGAAGCGGTTCACAAAGTGACTTGTCAAGTATTCATGGGTATGAATGTGTGTTGGTACCAAATGAGGTCAAAAGCTTTTGAAAAGTTTGAAAAATGGAACTTGGCTTCATTGTATGCTAGTCTTGAATGTGCTTCACTACTCTTGAGTAGAGATTGGTTTTGCTTGAGGACAAGCAAAACTCAAGTTTGGAGGAGTTGATGCGTGAGTATTTTGCGTACTTTAACTCGCTTAAACTCATTTTGCGTACTTTAACTCGCTTAAACTTTGTCTTTAAATCCAAAAGTGATCAATCTATAGGAAAGATTGATGTATTTTGCTTGGTTTCAAGTGTTAAAGCCTTTCAAAAGAAGAAGAAACCAAAAAGAGCAAGAAACCTAAAAAAAGTGATCAAGTTCAAGTGGCGGCCTCCCATGCTAAGGGCTACCACCCTTCCTTGGATAGGAAAATCATGCTAAGTGCCAAGCTGGGCGATGGAAGAGGCAGTAACTGCCCTTTAGAGAGAAGTTGACTGCTTAGAAACCTTGTCAGGATGCAACCGCCCATGCAAGGGGCAGGTGCTGGTGCAAGCTTATCGAGACAAGCTAAGCAACCAAACAAGAACAGCGAAAAACAGTAAATGAAGATAGAAGCAAGAGAAATCTCTTGCTTCGTTGGGATGAATCCAAGGAACTGTTCTCGGTTCAAACAACAGAAAACAAAAGAAATACCTATGCTAAGCAACAATCCTCAAGAAGAACTCACGATTCTTGCAAATTGAATGACCAAAGAAGAATTTGTTAAAATGATTACACAGAATAACACAAGTTCTTTAAATTCCTACGACGTGGTCGGCTCTCAACGGAGACACAAATAGCAACAGCTATGTTCAATATTCATAAAGCAACTAACTCCAAATAAACTAAGCTAAGGGGTTTATATAGATAGCCCCAAGGGTACTTAAGTAAAAACCATCACAAGTGACCAACTAAACAAGGCCACGCAGGGCCGAAGTGATTCATGTGCTCGGCTTTCTTGACTTCGGTTCTCAGTTGCTCAGCTTGGGCACATTTGACATTGGACGCTCACTTGTATTCGGGCACAATTGTAGCCCTTCGGTCAATCAGTGTTTGGTATCAAGGTTGAGTGTTCGGTCACTTCCTTCCTCGGGCTCGAGCTTACAGATACAGCCTTCGTACCTTGTGCTCGGCCACTCAGCATCCGAATAAGTGCTTCCTCCCGACCACACCAGCTGAATGTGCACATCGTGCATGAGCTTGGCTTATCTTCGTGTCACTGGCCTTGATGGAGTGAATGTTTGATCAGCACGGAGTTGGGTTGCATCAGGCGCTCAGTGTATCTTGCAAGGAAAAGATGCTGAAGAGGAGGTGACCACATGCTCGTGCTGCTCACCGTCCTCTCATGGAAAAAAAGAAAAGGCGGTCGCCCAATCAAAGACGGCCGCCCTCTCATACAACTCCAGAAAAGGGCATTAGCCCATGTCCAAGAGGTCGCAGCCCTTTCGCCTGGTCCAGCTCCAAGAACGCAGCCCTCTGCCAAAACGGCTACATCCCAACCTGCAAACGGCAATTTCGTAATTATTTTTAGCAAATACTATATACAGCTAGAAGCAGGTGTTTTCAAAGGATCTTACACTTTACTTTACTTGAAAGGCAAGATAGAGATAAAATACCATTACTTCTTGGTCAAACCTTCTTGTATTGTGAAGAACAACACCATCGTTTGTAAGAATCATTTCTACCTTACTATTTCAATGCATATTTCATTACTTTCAACTTTGGAATCATTATTTAGAATGAGTAGCTAAATCATCCACTAGGGTGCTAACAAAACCCTAGTCCAATAATTGAATGAGTATAGCATAATATGCTTTTAAGCACTTAGGAATACTCCATTTCACTACTTTTGATTTCATTACAACAACTTGAGGTGTACAACTTAAGTTGAGCCCCATAGTACTAGATTTATACCGAGAGGGTGAATCTAGGAATGTGAAGTGTAGTGACGGGGTACCGGGGTAAGTGTATTGCATTTACCCCGGGTTAACAAGTTGAACACCGAGAAAGGAGTACCTTACTTGGGACTAATTGCTAGCGCTCAAAGTATCAACTCTTAGCACCGAGAGGGCAAGAGTTGGTATACTCAATTCACCACCGAGAGGGGTGAGTTGAGTATATGCGAGCAAGGTCCATTTGGTGACCTTGGTGTGAAGAAGCTTAGAACTACATCCATTTGGTTAGAGGGCTAGGGGAAGTTAGTGTTCTAGTTCTTCTCTAAATTGTCAACTTAGCTTTAATTTACCGTTACCTAGCAATAGTTTTGTTTATACTAAATTTTAGGATTAACTTACTAAAACCATCGAACTCAAGCAAATCCAACTATATGGAGTCTCGTGCAAGTCCCTATTTTCGATCCCTATGATTGACTAGGCTAATTGTGACCCCTCTCCCTTAATCAGGCCGTGTCAGATACGATGCAAAAATAGTGCAGATACAATGAGATACAACGAGATACGAGGTGGTTGGTTTCTGGTGTAAGCTGAGATACAGCGAGATACGAGGTGATTGATTTTTTGGTGTAAGCTGAGTTACAACGAGATACAAGGTGGCTGGTAGTTGAGATACAACAAGATACATCGATATACGAGGTGGTTGGTAGTTGAGAAACATCGAGATACAACGAGATATGTGGTGGTTGGGAACGAGAGGAAGAAAAATGAAATTGGGGGAAATGAGAGGAAGAAAAGTGAAATTAGGGGAAATGAGAGTAGGAAAAGTGAAATTGGGAAAAATGAGAGGAAAATTGTAAGGTTTTGCTATGTTATGCTATATTTTGTTATGTTTTGTAATTGACTTTTCCTTCCTCTATATTGGATAATTTTGCTAAAATATTACTATATTTTGTAAATAATTTCTAAAACTTGTACTTTTCTGAAAAAGAATTCCTTCCCTATTCTAACAAAACTATGACCTTGGAATGTACCTGTTATTTACGACTTTATAACCAAATTTTTGGAAGGACCGATTTTAAATATCACAATTAATTATGATGACAATTAATGTTTGGTTTAGGCTTGAACCCACATTCTGTTATGTTGGTGAAGTTCTGCATGTAGTTAGTCTATTTAATATTTTGAGTCTAACTTGGACTCTATAGAAAGCACGACCTAATTCAAGGAAAATATCAATAACTATAGTTATGACCTGTTTCAATGAAAATACCAATATTACAAATTTTAACTCCAAATTTACTATTATATCCAATATTAAAGTTACATCAAGAAATAAAAAGTTCAATCACGATTTCAAATATTTTGCTCTCCCAACATTTATCCTCCAACATTTGTGCTGCTATAATAATATAGATACAACTAAAAATATAGAAAAATGTAGATATTGATATGGATACATATATATTATTTTTCATTCTAAACAGAAAGTTTCTATAAGTGTCTGAGCCAAACTGGTTGTTACAATTTATGACTTAAAATAGCCAAACTTGCTTAATTATATGATTCTGCTTTTTTTTTTTTTTTTTTTTTTTTTTAATTACTGGCAAAGATCATACGAAATTTGGATCGCCTAATTAAATGCATATCTAGGAAAAATCAGAACATATGTTTTTTCGTTTCCAAGCCTTAGTTATACCACTTTATACATGAACGAGCCAGCAACTAACTTCAATTTAAGACAAAATTCACGAGGTGATGAATGTCTTCGTTTTTAAAAATTTGAAAGGGCTATACATCTGACTAATTCCTCATAGGTAATGATCATTTTGATTTCATGTTAAAGTGTAATTCACATGACTTCCTATTTATCCTAATTGATCCGTCCAAACTTTTAGATGAATCTGTTATCTATCATGACCAATTTTTTACTTTAATCATCTAAATTTGACATCGTATAAGAGTCAGTGTTTACATATAAAACGTTTAATCTTCCTGGCACCATATGAAATTAGGTGGATTAGATTATGATGAGTTACCTAACCTATATCACCACAATTTATTGTGAACAAATCAAAGTTTGAATAGGTTGAGCTATGGCATATTGATTTTAACCAATTCAATCAACCTAAACTTGTGCCTGTTTTATGCCTAAAGTTTGCTTAATATATAGGTAAGTCAATTAAATTTTTATTGAGCCACATATAATAATGTAAATATGTAATAGCAAAGAAGAACAAGCAACATAGAGTTGTATTCCTTCAATAAAAGAGGAATTCTTAGTCAAATCGCGATGATTGTTTACAATTATGTATGTATGTATATACACACACGTGTATCTCTCTCTATATATACTAAGTACTACTACATGATAAGGAAACGAAATATCCCTACACAAAGGGATGAAAAATTGAAGACAAAGAAATGCAGTCATTGGATTCATTTATGGTTAGCCTTACGTTTTCTTTATTTCGGATGAACTTTTATTTTCCTCAGCTAAATCAAGAGAATGTGAAGAGGTGTCATCAATTTACACCCTATTTGTTAAATGCAACTGTACACGTTTTTGAGATTCTTTAATTGCGTCATTGAATACATTCATGAAGAATGGCCGCTTTAAGATAAATCAGATAGATTAGGGTATATGGAATTACTTTATGCAATTACTGATATTCCATTTTTGAATTAAAACTAAGTGGTTATGTACAGGTTTTTGATGGGTTCGTATAAATTGTAAAGGGCATATATGTCTCTTAATAATATTATAAGGATATTTTGGTCTTTTGACTTTAACTTTAGAGATTCTCACTTTTATAATATATATATATATATATACACGCATAGGTTTACTCAAATCTTAATTATGGTAAAATACTCCTTCTATTGGCTTTTGGCCCATTACAAGAGGCAATTACATAGGGTAAAATCTAACTAGAAGACTAATATTTACAAGGCGGCTAGGTGTACTTCCGTCGACTCTGGGCCCGTGCCTGATGAATGGCCGTGGCTAATGGAGCGGTCGTATATCCTTAACGCTTGTTAACTTGCATAACAAGCCTAGTTCTCGCTAGCTGGCCTCGTACTCCTGTATTTGTTGGTGGCGTATTTTTACCCACAGAGCCAGTCCTCCATCTAAGTGTTACTGTAAGCAATCAGGAAGTGAAAAGAAGTGTGAAAAGAGATAGAAAGGATTTGAAAAGGCGAAGTTTGCGCCCTTTCATGCTATGTCTTCGGCGGTTATCAAATCGTGCTTGAGCGTGGTTATGTGTTGACACCTGAGTGGAGAGCTACATCCGTGTTATCTAACGTTATTGTTCCTCTGCCATATCCCATCATCAACATTTCACGTCTGCCATAATCATCTTGTTCCCGCGTCTCCTAATTAAAGCTCGCATCTTTTCAGGTTTTCCCTGCTCTATATATATCTGCTCCACCGGCTCTTACTTCTCATTCCTTCTCCATGCCTTCTCTTTTCTGTCTGAACATGTATCATATGATTTCTACCCTTTTTCTGAGTCGTTTTTCTTACAATGGCTGCTCTGTTGAACTTTCTCCCTAATAACTTCAATGCCCGCAATTACATTCATGAGAACCCTAATTTTGAGCACGATGGCAATGTACTGGTGCAAACCGAAAATTAGGAGAAGACAAAAAACCTGACCGTCGAAGCTTATCCATCTGACATCAAAGCAGGAGATCTTCTTGTGACAGGTGTGGCTGCAGTTGGGGCCTTGAATTTGAGATCATTATCCCCTCCGTGGAGGAAAGAATCTCAAGCTATCGTAAGGGTTACTCCTTTATCTGCACGTACTCCTTCACGATTGGGTTTGGGCTGCCGTTGCACCTGATTGTCGAAGCGGTGTGTCAGCAGTACAATGTCTATTTGAGCTAAGCTGACCCTTTAGTATGGCGTTTGATTTCCATTCTCGAGTACTTGGCCTCCAAGGCTAAGCTTGAATTTACCTTTTGGAATCTCTACGCTTTTAGTCTCATAGAATGATCAAGTCTGGTATCTTGAATTGCAAAAGGCGGAGAAGGAAATCAATTGTCTTTGATAGTGAGGACGCTGGTGACCTGCATGGTGTTTTTGCTATGTTGCCCTCCAAACTTTTGACTTGGTCTCGGCTCATCCTTTTCCTGAAATCTTTAACATGAAGTGTGAGGTTCTTTCGTAACCTTGCTATTCAATTTGCACCAGTTGATAAGCTTCGTCTTTTCCTTTTCATTAATCTCTTATTTTTCGACCCTTGCAGTACGTCGCTTGACCGAGTCCCCCTATACTCGAGATGATATGGTCGAGTGGGTTAGGAGGCTTCTTTTTGCCAACCCCTCGATGGTGAGGAAATTCAAGGCTGTTGTCGCTTTACAATAGTGGTGAGCGAAAGATCACGATACACTTCGTTCTTTTACGATAGATGTTTTTTCCCTCCTACTTTGTTTGATGCCCTTTCTACTTCTTTAAGCCTCTCCCCTCGTGATGATGCATGGCTCAATTTTTTGGAAATTCAGATTGATGAACCATTAGTGGAGGACATGCCTGATCATTTGGCGGGTGTCGATAGGATTACTGAGCATGCCAACAACTTGCGGTCCTAAAAAAAGAGGAGAATTGTCGGTCCTTCGGGCACCATTTCTATCGCTTCAACCCCCACTTTACAAATTGATGAAGTCCCCCGAGTGGCTAAGAACATGCTATTAAAGCTCATTCTGTGCCGCTCTTTCTAACCCCACAATTGCCCCTTCATCCGCCCCTGTATCATAGCGACGAAGGCATGTGATCGGAGTGAGTTTTGAAGATGAAAAGGAAGACGCAGAAGATGTTGCTGATGTCGACACTCCCGCTCTTCCTTCAGGTTGGTCGTACTTGCTTCGTAATATCTCTCTATACTTCAGACTTTTTCCCTCACAAACTAATGTTTACATTACCTTCTCCTTGTTATTTTGCTGTTTCGATATGACAGATAAAGCTCCTACTCTGCCCAGTCCTTCATTCAGACACCACCTTGGGAAGGAGGTGATCTAGAGAACCACTTCAACTGTAGAGCTCGAGGTTGCGGATGCAGATGATGTCAAAGCCAAAGCTAGGGAGTTGTGTGTGGGAGTTGTCGCGAGATTGTGCTATACATTACTGAGGGGTGAATAGGGTCGAGCATCCTAACATTGTTATTGATGATCTTAAGGACCTGGTTGGGTCGTCCGAGCAACGGAGCTTTGAAGACCTTGGTCCCCGAGGACTGTTGGTAAACCTTGAAGATTTCCAAATGATGGTAAGCCTCTAGTCTTACCTTTCATGCTTTCCAGGCCAGTCCTGACCTTCCGTGTGCTTTCTTGCTTACTTTGTTTCCTGGATTTCCTCAAGGGCTGCTCACTTCTCTGGAAGTTCTTTGATGGTTAAACCATCATGGGGAAATGGTGAGACACCTTCAAAAGGAGAATGATGTTTTGAAAACCATTATGGAGAGTCTACGCTCCCAGACGGAAGAGGTCAAACAGATGGAAGGTCTAAAGAAGACCATAGAGCTTGAAAATTGTTAGAACTGGCTCCACAAGGAATGGCTGGAAAAACTGACCGAGAACATGCTAGGGGAGCATATGGACAAGATTCGTGAGGTAGAGGCGTCCATAAAAAAAAAAAAATAAGACCACTAAAGCCACGGGTAGGTTCGAGATTGCTTGTTTGCCACGGGTAGGTCCGAGATTGCTTGTTTGAAAGCCTCATTGGTGGGCTTGGACCATCGCATTTCTTTTGCTAAGAAAAAGGTAACAAGCCGAGTTGGAGGCAGCTGAACTTTGAGGGGTTGCTCAGCATCTGCACGATGAAAACTACGATCTAGGGTTGGGTTTCTTGATAGCGCCCATGATACCCTTTGCAATCGACTTTACTCTTTGAAAGAGAAGCATAAGGTCAGGCTTGACCGCACGACCTTGGCTGCTGGTTAGGCTTATTTTCAATGAGTGTGAGATATTCCTGATCTTGACTTAGCGGCTGAAAGATGCAGGCCTTGGTTGCTGCTACAGATGATCAACTCGTCCTAATGCTGAAAAAGTTCTGAAGAGGGTGTGCTCAACCAAGATGGTGATGGTGACGCTCTTTCTGGAGACTGAGCTGGCGACGAAGAGGTGTGCCCAACCAACATCTAGGGGCACTGCCAAAGATGCCAGCCTCCTCTCTCAAATGAGAGTTAGATTCCTTGGTTGGCCAGTCTTTTGGATTTATTTTCATATACTTTTAGCCATCGGGCCTTTGGAACAACTAGCATTTTTTATTTTTGACCCCAATGCTATTTTTTCCATTTTCGCCTTGAGTTGTTTGCACAATTTGTTTCTGTTCGTTTTGTTGTTAAAGTAGTGTCTTGTATAACACATAATCTTTTATTTGTGCCAAAGGCTTTGTCGATGCAGGACATCTTCGCTTGTCCACTTAAGTGCATAAGTCTTTCAGAACTGTATAGGGGAGCATCCCCACTCACATAAGTGCAAGTTGAATCAACAATTTCACTATACGTTTTAGCCTGGGGGCTTAGTTAGAGTTGATCTAGTTATTTGGGTTAATGATTCCAAATTATAGTATGACCTAGGACTAATTAGAGAGGATCTAACTGATCGTTAAACTGACTGAGTAAAAGTTACAGTTCTTATTAATACGGACTCGGGGTGCGAATGTGTAAAACAGAGGCTGGGCCCATAACATTTTGAATGGGGGACGTTGAACCCGAAAAGTTATTGCGAACATAAAAAGGAAGAAAAGAAACTAAAATAAAAGAAAAAATCGATGAGATGCCACGTCCGAAATTGCTAGTTTTTCCATCCTCTCTCTCCCCCACATCTTTAAAGTACCCGAGTCCGTGTGATAACAAACTCGGATATTGATGCTTAGGGGTCTTCAGCTGCTTTGCTGGGGCTTGACCTTTCATGTTCTCCTATTTCGACAACTCCCAAAATAGCTATTGTGTAGCATTACCTCAAGGTCTGCTGCTCTCCTTGGATCTCCTTTATCTCTCATTTAGTTGGATATTTTACCTTCTGTTGTAGCGTTGATGGTATTGCATGCATCTCATGTACCCATGGTCGCCCTTTAATTTCATTGTATGAGATGTCGCCCCTCATTACCTGATTAAGATGTTGCCCATGTCACCAAACATGTAAATTGGCAGTGTAATCTCCCCGATTTACTTCTCGCTTGAGTTGTTGAAACCTGGCAGTATGTTTTAGCTTGGGCCTATCGGCATCTACTAGGACTAGCTTCACGTCCGTGTCACCAATCCTCAAGGTGACAACCAAAGCATCATGATGTGGGGAGACAAAATCTCGAGGTCTGCATCTTCAAATAAAATCATGCCATCATAAGTCGTCTCTTTCCCTTCCTTGCTAGCTTCGCACACCATCACCCTACTCCCTATACTGTCTGGGATCTCGTGTCCTCCTATTATCACGTTGATAGATCTCTTTGCTTCTGGTAACTCCGGGGGTCCATCATCATCTCTATTTCTTGCATAGGTCTGTTTTCCTTTATATTTCTATAACTCTTTCAAGTACCCCTTGTTGAGAAGGTGTGTTACTTCTAATATCAGGGTCCTGCAATTAGCAGTGTCGTGGCCATGGTCTCTATGAAACTCACAGCATAGGTTGGAATCCTTTCTCCCTGGATCCACTCTCATGTCCTTGGGCCAACAGACCCAGGGGTGGATCCAAAATATAGAGATACCGGGTGCCACATTCTTTAATTATAGACGTATCGGTACTCGCTATTTATCGATACAGATAGGGTAACGTTCGAACGATTTGATTAACCTGAGCTTCGATACGAATTATTCGTAATTTCAATTTACATGGATAAATCGATTGAACAAAAAAAATATAATGATCATCATAGTATATCCAATATACTTTAAAGCACCATTTTTCGGTGGCAGACCCCATCTTCCAATTCAAGTTATTGCATAAAATTACTAGAAAATTGAAAAAATATCCATAAACAAAAGAAGTTTATCTATCAATCAAATAGGCTAGACAAAAGAGTATCGAAATTTTAAAATATTTTTTTAATTAAATTATTAACTAATATTTCATCCTTCTTTGTACATAAATATTAAAAAAATTATTATATATACAAAGGAAAATTAGTAAAATTAAAAGTAGATAAATGCACATTATTTATCAAAATTACTGAGATTTATGAATAAATCTAACTTAATTTATTAACTTGTAGTTCAAACGAAGTCTGAACAATTGGTATTTGGTAAAATAAATGAATGGAAGAATGAATGTGAAGAAAATAAAAAAGAAAAATAAAAGCTTAACAAGAAAAAATGAAAAGAATAGGCTGGTCAATGTGCAAAAGAAAAGAAGGAAAGAACAATGTTAACGTGCGTGGAAAAGGCAATGACTAGGAAATGAACGAAACAAGACTTGATCCCTAGCCCTCATGCTACCACAGGATCTTAGAAGACACCCTTCGACCAGTGGCACCATCCGAGAGTTTGTTTACTGGGTGCCCACTGATGATATCTAAACACTTTACAACAGTATTTATACAATGTATATACAAAATTTTTCCGAAGTAACCGTGTGCCGTGACACCCCCTCCCTATAACATAGATCCGCCCCTGAACAGATCTGTGTATTCTTGAAATGATCTTTGACAAATTTGACCGCGTTCATGCGTAAGCCAAGGTCTTTAAACCTTTCGGGCACCCGCTCGATATATGCAGAGCCTTAGTGATTGTAGGAAGTCATCTTTCGGGCATCTTCGTGCATGTCCATCAGCTTCAGCGCGTCTGCTCGGGAGTCTCTGCTACTCTTCTTTCCTCGATCCTTGAACCTAAGCTCCCTGTTGATCCACACTTTCGACTCCTTCAGCTGCTTTCCTTGGATGTTCAGACGATATCTGACTCGATCTTGAGCTTGATTGTATCAGTGGTGCAATGGGATCCACATTTTTGCTGGGTGCTCCTGCAAGGTTCTCTAAAGTTCTCATGTGGCTGCTGAACATCTGGGGTTCAAGCTTTTGACGAAATACACAGTTGCTATATTATCCAGTATTGGTTAAAGTGTCATACACTCATTCTAGAACATTTTCAAGTAATCTTTCAGCAATTCGCCCTCTTTCTCCTTGATCACGAAGATGTCTTTTATCATCTTCTCGCGCTTATGGGCGCTAGTGTGCGCCTTTATGAACTGGTCTTGCATCTGCACAAAAGACTCTATAGATTCCTCAGGCAGCTGAGTTTATCAAGTTAGGGCCCCTATAGATAAAGTTGAGCCAAAATTTTTTCACTAGCGCCGATTGGATCTCTCATCTAGTCAGATCATTGCTTTTGACTTCCGTAACGTAGGCAGACACATGGTCCTCAGGTTTCGTAGTGCCGTCATACTTCGATAAATCAGGCAGGTGGAAAGTCTTTGGAACCGCCAGTAGTGCAGCGCTAGTCTTGTAAGGCTGTTGAGAGAACTTGTCTGTATCCACTTTTGTTATAATGGGCGGATCACCCGGTATTTGATTCATTTGCTCATTGGTTTCCTTTATTTCTTGATGCAGTTCTTGTACGAGGGCAGAATTTACTGGAACATTGACTACATTGGAGCTTCCTAGGGTTGAATTCATGTTTACTCGATGTGCCACATATGCCAGGGTATTTCCTGAGGGTTTCGGTCCGCGAGGAGATTTTGGTCGTAGCGCCGATTTTGTGAAAACCTCCTCCAAGCACCCAGATAGCGTGTCAACCATCAATACCGATTTTTGTAGTGATTGTTGATGCTGGGCTTTGAGAAGTTTGTCGAATGCCTTTTCGAATGTGTTTTTGGCCCTGTCTGGGCTTCCTGAGCAGGGCCTCCCTTTGTAAACCGTGACTTGCTGTGGTGATCACTCTCTTCCTTCAGGTCCACTGAGTCCTTGGCTGGATCAGCTTCATGCTTAACGGGCTCGCTGGGGTCCTTTGTTACATTATCTGTCGTCCTAGCGGTGTTTCGCGGGATTATGTCGTCTTGTGACATAGTGAATTTTGTTTCTTCGGAATACCAAACAATTGTCTGGGCCCCACGGTGGGCGCCAAACTATTAATGCCTAAAACTTGCTTAATAGGTAAAATAATTAAATTTATATTGGGCCATAGGCAATAATGAAATATTGAAAAAGAACAAGTAAAATAGACTTGTATTCTTGAATAAGAGAGGGATTCTAGTCGAATCTCGATGATCGTTTACAATAATGGAGAGGGGTATATATAGGCTTAGGTTTACCCAATCCTAATTATGGTAAAATAGTAATTCTATTGGCCTTTGGCCCATTACAAGAGACGGTTACATGAGGTAAAACTTGGAGACTAATATTTACCAGGCAGCTAGGAGTATGCCCGTCGGCTCTAGGCCCGTGCCTGATAAACGATCGTGGCTCATAAAGCGGACGTATATCCTTAACGCCCATTAACTTGCATGACAAGTGTAGTTCTCGCCAGCGGGCCTCGTACTCTTATATTTTTACATGACAATGCCAATCAACAATCCAATTAACCGTTCTGACTCGTTTTTGCTTTTTCTTTAAATGATCTTTAAATGATGCGACTTAGTGGCCGTTTGGCCATAGATTCCAAATAATATTCGAAAAAGAGTTTTTTAAGTTGAGTTGAAAAATGGTATTTGAAAGTTGAAGTTGTGTTTGGACATACATTTCACTTGAAAAAATGGTAGAATTTTATGAGAGAATAAGTAACTTTTCTTGAAAAACTTGAAAAAGTGCTTTCAACCACTTTTTGATTTTTCAAAAACTGTTTTTTAGAAAAAGCTGAAAAAGTCACAAAATTTCACGGACAAACATTTTTTCAAAAAGTTTTTGAAAAAGAGTAGAAAAAAGTGTATGGATAAATGGGTCCTTAAATTGGACCGACTTAAATGCTTCAATTTGAACAAGACTACTCTCTCCGTTTAACAAGATTGGACCAACTATAGAGCCCGTTTGGGTGAGCTTAAAAGCGGCTTATAAGTTAATAAGTACATTAACAAATATTTGGTAACTTAAAAATTTATGGGCGCTTATAAGCCACTTTTGGGTTTATAAGCCACATAAAAAAACTGCTTATAATTAAGCCCACCCAAACAGGCTCTAGGCTCGTTTAAAATATGTGCTTCAGCTTAAATGCTTGCTTAATTACTATATATACGCTTGAAGATAAAGTGCATGAACTCATAATCAAATATCATATTAAAAAAAGCACTATTTTGTTTTGTTGGATTAGATAATCATCTCATCTAAGTCTTTCAAACAAAGTTTAGCTGCCCAATATTTCTTAGACTATGGAATTATCTAAAACTGAACAATTTTTAGAAGGCATGACTATTTTCATTACGGGTGCTACTGGTTTTCTAGCAAAGAGTAATCTCTCTCTCTATACATATATACACACACCCGCACCCACACATACACATACAAACACACAGGTGTTATAATGTACTTGTGCATACAATAGGCTAGTTTTGATATCGCTATCAATACTTAAAATAATATGCTATTAGTTCACTTGGGCTTGAAGCAAGTTCTTACATGTGTTCCTTTTTTTCTCCTTCTCCTAAATGCAGTTCTCGTAGAGAAAATACTTCGAGTTCAACCAAATGTGAAAAAGCTATTCCTTCTAGTAAGAGCTTCAGACACCAAATCAGCCAGAAAACGCTTTAATGAAGAGGTAAGGCATACTGCTTCTTTGTTTGCTTTTCCCCCCATTAATCGCATCATTTGATTTGAACAAAACTACTCTCTCGGCGTTCTAATATACCAGTATGTAATAAAGTTTATATTTTTAAATTTTGTGGTCCTAAAATAACATAGTTTTTTTTGTGATTATAACACTGGTAAAGCTTTGTGATTGTAGATATACCTAATTCCTAATGTTAAGTGAAAAGTTTATCATTAAAGGTATAATAATGAGTAGTTTAAGTAATATTGTTTTCTATTTTTGAATACTGTCTTTCAACCAATTATTGAAATTCTTTACTAAAACCTATGTCCTTTATTAATTTATCCAAGAGTGTACTTTTATTGAAATGGAATCTTCTCCTCTATATACTCATGCAATACTTTCTCATAATTTTTTTTATCACAAAGGAACCTTGTGGTGACTTTTATTCAACACCCTTCTAAATTTCTTGGAAAGTTGAGAGAATAACTGGACAGAAGAACTTGCCTAACATAAATCATTAAGTTTAGGAGGGGTGTGTGTGTGTTTCTCTTTTGCCACATCTTTTACTAAATGCAGGAGCCGCCCATTTTGTGGCCTAAACAAGTATTAATGAAAGGCCTTAAACAAAAATAAAAAATCTTAACCTCTTTTATATTATAAACATATAGAGTAATATATCGATACAAAGTTAATTAACATTTTAATTTTTTTTTCAAGAGTTCGTTTTCAATTGACAATATATATATTTCTGTTGAGTAATTGTTGATATTAAGTAAGACATAATTAAATTTAATTTCAAAATTATTTCTTTAATCTATGGAGGTGACATTATAGAAATTGTAAATGTTATGTTAGAGCAATTTATTCTATTATAATATTCAATTTCAGTATTGTGTATATAATGACTAAAAGTAGGATAAAGTTAAATTGGAGAAAACTAATTGGAACAATATAATATCAAAATGCTTGCTCTTTAATTTAATTTATGAATGAAAAATATAAAAGCTTATCTTATTAGTTTGATCAGTTGATAATCTTCAACCAAATTCAAGAATAAATGTAAAAATAAAAATATTGTAATAATAATAATAATTATTGAAACAATTATAATATTGAAATTTGTATTATTTATCCTACCATTTGGGACCTAAAGTCATGACTTTATTGGCCTTATAGTAGGGCCGCTCATGAGTAAATGGATGATAGGTTTTTCATATTATTGTTAGCAAAGTAGCTTTGAGAAATTTGTTTTTGTCTTTATTAGTTATACTTGCTATAACTTGTTTTTTTAATGTCGAAAAAGTTTGATGGAACAATACAGTAGTAATATTTTGGAAGTTTCACACAGGTTATGCAGAGTGAATTATTTTATGTACTAAGAGAAAAGATAGGTGCAAATAACTTACACTGTCTAGTAGAAGAGAAGGTATTCCCGGTTGCTGGCAACATTTCATTTGAGGATTTTGGAATTGAGAACTTGGAGATGAAAGATGAGATGTTAAAAGAAATAGACATAATCATAAACTCAGCTGCAACTACGAGATTTAATGAGAGGTATGACTATAAAGATGGAAGTATATTAATGCTGCAAGACATTTGATTTAATTTATTTCCCAATGTTTTCAGTAATACTTTCCTTTTTGTCTTGTAGATATGATGTTGCCATGAATATCAATGTCCTAGGTGCTGTCAATGTCCTCAAGTTTGCTAAAAGATGTGTAAAAGTGAAAATTCTTGTTCATGTATCCACTGGTAATGTTCTTTTGATACTTTTTAATTTTAATGTATAACTTTGTTATTGTCATTATTTTTGCCAAGGTTTCTTGAAGAACTTGTCATGTTAGTTGTATTTCATTGTCTCTATGACAGCTTATGTTTGTGGGGAAGGGGAAGGAAATATACCAGAGAAATCATTCATTTTGGGCGAGGCACTTAAAGAAGACTCGTACGTAGACATTGATGTGGAGAGGAACGTGATAGAGGACAAACTTAAGGAACTTGAAGATGATCAAAACCTGACATCAAAGGAAGTTACAAAGACCATGAAAGACTTGGGCATTCAAAGGTTGCAAAAGACTCGATTAATCATGGCAATCATTGAGATAATTAATACTCCATCCATTTCCTTTTACGTGGACCTATATCGTTTTTAGTCAATTTCGTGAAAATGATCCCTCTCTAAATTTGCAAATATTTTTATTTAAACTATTAATTTTAGTCTCAACGAGAAGCTCTCATAGCTAGTCGATCAAATATTATTTCTTGTTTAAGATGAGAAGTTTCAAAAGTCTACTCTCTCGCGACCCCTACTCTAATCAAAAGACTAAAGGCCCCTACTGAAGATAGGTCGCCAAACTACGACCGAGAGTTTCGCCTTTTGAAGCGCCAGTCGCGTAGGGCGACCGGGCCAGGCCGAGTCAGAAAGGCTTTGATGACTCAAGGTTCATATTAGGGAAAGGAGAGTGAGGGGAAGAGGGGGCAGCATATGTATGTCATACATGTTTATGACCAGAATTTTAAAAGTTTTTATTTATTTTTTAAACTTTTCGTCTATCCAAACTTTATCACATAATTAGAGTTGATGGAGTAATATATACTAGGAGCACTGTTTTTTGTTTTGTTAACATGCTTGGATTTTATTCATCTTTAGGGCAAGTTTGCATGGGTGGCCAAACACATACTCCTTCACAAAAGCAATGGGAGAGATGCTTTTAGGACACTTGAAAGAGAATCTACAACTTGTTATAATACGTCCAACAATTATCACTAGCACTTATAAAGAGCCATTTCCCGGATGGATTGAAGGAGTGAAGTAAGTTTGTGAATTGATTTTCTTTTTTTTGTAATATATTCAAGTCTTTTCAGACAAATAAAGCACATAAATAAGTCACTCATGTCTCTAATTATATTTCTGTATCTTTGCAACTGCAGAACAGTGGATTCCTTTATTGTGACATACGGTAAAGGAATAACGAAATATTTCGTTGGTGACCCAAACGCAAAACTTGACATGGTATGCGCTATCTATACTAATTCATTTTATGGTACAATATTTCAAAGTTCCTAAACTGTCATTGCACTATCGGTTTTAAATAATACTTTCTAAGAGTTTAACTTGTATATATTAACGACTAAAAAAAACATTATTACCAAACCATATAAAAGATACTGCATATAACTAAATATTAAAAGTGGGATACAATAAATTTTCTTTTCAAAACAAAAAAAGTCAAATTACCCGTTACATATATATAAAACAGGTTAAAATTCATTATAGTTTAACAATTTTATATATGGCAATGTATATAAATTATATGTTCTCTAAATTATAAGAAGAAGTTACTCCCTCTGTTCCAATTTACATGATTTTTTTTTGTCCGTTTCACATTAAAAAGAATGTTATCTTTCTATATATAGAAACGTTTACCTTTATGAAATAATTTCCAATCAAACAAATTTATATGACTTGTTTTAGACCACAAATATCCAAAGACTTCTTTCTTCCTTCCTTCCTTCCTTTCTTTCTTTCTTTCTTTCTTAACTTATACGCCAAGTCAAACTTTACCATATAAATTGGGAGAGAAATTATAACTTTTTGCCAACAAGAGGTTTGCCTATTTTGACCTTTTCCATTATAGATTCCAGGTGATATGGTGGTGAACTCCATCCTTGCAGCTGTTATAGCACATGGAAATAATCAATCTTCTCAAGAGTTTATATATCACATCAGTTCTTCTGCAAGAAATCCCCTAAAAACCTGTGACGTTCAATTATTCATGTTTCGTTACTTTACCAAAAATCCATGGATCAACACAGATGGGAACATTATCAAAGTGGGGGAGTCTACACTATTTAGCAGCATGGATAGTTTCCGAAAATACATTTCAACGTATTATTGGCCATTGTTAAAGGTTCCTTTTCAATTTAACGTTTTTCATCTTAACACAAGTTTCAGTGGCTGATTTTAGGTACTTAAGATAACCAATTAATTAACAAGCAACTTTACCTGAGCTTACGGTCAAAGCGTGTTAAACCTTATCAATTTTGAAGAACTTTTTAGCCTATTTAGGCATTTCATGAAAAAAGTTATATGTACTTATAAACTAAGTTCTTATAGCCCAAAATAAGCCAAAAATCATAAATTTGTAATTACGACCTTTCAGCTTTAATATTCTATTATTAATGTGTTTTGTGTAATCTTCAAAATCGCTTCTCAAATAAAATTTCTAACACATTTTCGTCGTTCATCTGTTTTCTTTTTTCGACAATCATCCATTTTCAGGTAAAAATTTAGAATTATATGCAACACAGTAACTACTTTAAGGGCTGATTTGCAGAAATATGCTACGGGAACAAATGGTTTGCCTTTTTGCTCGCGCTAACAGATGTTTTGTAAAAATACCCCGTTAAGGTTTAATGAAAAAAATCCAGACACTTATCCTTTCAAGTATTGGCAAAAAGCAATACTTGCCGCACTTGGTCGTAAATCTTGGCAAATGCCAAGACTTGCCTTTGACCACTCTCTATTTGCCAACACTTACCCTTAAAGTGTTGGCAAAAGGCAACATTTGCCGCACTTGGTCGTAAGTCTTGGAAATTGCCAAAACTTGTCCATTCCAGTCTTTCCCTGCATTCTCGCCATATAACTTGAAGTATTGGCAAAACAGTACTTGTCTTTGAAGTTTCGGCAATTGTCAAGACTTACAAGATTTTTTCCTTGAAGTCTTGGCTCCGGGCGAAAAAAGTTATTTTGCTAAAACATTTCTTAGCGCAGGCATTTTTGCAAAACCACTCCTTCTGGAGGGCACGCGGTGAAATTCTTTAGTTAATATGTTTCATCACTTTGGCCCAAGCACCTAAGGATTTATTTATAAAATTAGTTTTAGCAACTAAATTATTTTTCAACACTTTGATATATACTTATCGACTTCTTTTAATCAGCTCATTTAAATCGATCCTTAGAAATGAAGTATTATCAGCCCCCTCTTTTTTGACCTGGGGGTCTATTGGAAACAATCTCTCAACCTTACTCAATATAGGAGTAAGGCACGCGTACACCTCACCCATCGCAAATTCCACTTGTGGGATAATACTGACTATATTCGTAGACAACTTAACATTAAGCATTCAAGCCACTGAAACGTTACGATTTTGTTTGAAATCACAAGTTTCTAAAATTATTATTCTTTCTTAAGTTCTGTGTGGAATCAAATTCCGCCGCACATCGAAAAGGAGTCTTTTAAGTAAATAATGATTCTTTAAGGTGAAAACCTTTATTGTGTGTCAACAACAATGTAGTGTTTATAAAGTGTCACTTTCAGTGGTCTTTAACTTATTGTGCAATATGTGTTACATGTTTTAGATACTAGAGCTGGCGAATCTATTATCATGGCATCGTTTTGACAACACCTACAAAAATTTGAAAAGGAAGATTGATACGACTATACGTATGTCTGAACTGTATAAACCTTACTTGATTTTCCATGGAAGGTATGTGAATTGTTGTATTTTAATTTCTATTCTTTCCCAGTTATATTGTAGTGGCTTAAGCATCATTAAATCAACTATGTAACTCGTGGAGTAATAAAATACACTTATAGTCAAACTTGTACTTTTTTTGGTAGCTTTGATGATGTTAATGCCGAGATGTTGAGAATGGCAATGAGAGAAAGCAACATGGATGGTGTGGTAAACTTTGATCCAAGATGCATCAAATGGGAGGATTACTTCATGAATGTTCATCTCCCTGGAGCTGTAAAACGCATATTCTAGGGGGTAATTAATTTCAAGATTCATCAATTATTTATTCTTCGGCATATGATAGAGATAAGAATGTTGCTGAAGAAACAGAGAGATCGTCTTCCCACTATTCTCATTCTTCTAAACGTTTGGCTGGGACACTAACTATATAGATCGTTTTTCGTTGTGTGTGTATGTGTGCATCACGGATTCACTCCCATTAATCTCCAACTAATCTATACTAGATGTTTGGAATATAAGCACTTAACTGGTATTACCTCCATTACTAAAAATATAGATTCCATCCATGTTAAGCGGCACTCTCCACCACAAGGTTTCTATAAATTAAATGTGTAGGTGTATGATAATTTGTTGAATGCTTGTAGGTGCTTGCTTTCGTTGTCTATCTGTGTTTGTCTCTCCTCCTTGTCCTGTTCGGACACTAGTTCAGCTGGATAAGGCGGGCATAGGATGTTAGCCTAAGTGTGTATCTAGTAATGTTTGTCATAAGTTGGCCCAACTTAGGAACCTTTCTTTGTTATCCTATTGTACTGATGCTCTTTAACTATTAATGAATGTCTTTATTATATTTTTTAAAAAAACCAGTTATCTCCAACATTGTATTAGTATATTAGGTTATGTAAATGCGATACGATCATGCATATTTCTTGCCTTCAAGATAAAAAGAGAATCAAGTTAGTCAAACATATTATTTTTCAGGCTCTATGTTCAAATTGAACCTATCACCCTTGACGAGAAAATTTATTGCATCTCTCACACGCCATGTCATATTTGTGTGAGGCTCTTAATTAATTGACAAGTGGACTCTGGGTCCCATCTTTTTCAAGGACAAAGAACTGAAAATGGTAACATTTTAGTCTATATTTGTTGCTTTTTTAAATTCTTAATTGAAAGACTAAAATAGTACTAATACATTTAAAAAAATTATGGTAAAAAAATATCATTGAAAGTTTTATTGTGTACATCATATAGTTTTTCAAGTGAATAAATTGCTCAAACTATTACAAGTAATATTCCTTTCTTCATTTTTTAATTTTTTGCAAAGGTTGTTAAACAAAAAAAACTTTATTAAGAAAAAGAAAAGTATCACTACAAACAGCTTCCAAATATATATATATGAGGACAAAATAAGTTAGGTTCTAACTAGTTTACTATCTAGTGTTAACTTAGTATTCGAAAAAAGAAATTCATGCACATTACTAAAATAATGATAATTAGTACTTCTGGTCATAGTCAGAAGCACAGTAGCACAGAACCAAAGCTAGAGAAATTGTTTTTTCACGCCAACGATTAATGCCTGTCAAAAAGAACTTTTCTATAATTCTTGACAGTAATTCCTTTATCATAATTTCTTTGATATTATTGCTATTTTAGTCTTTCAATTAGGAATTTAAAAAATAACAAATACAAAGTAAAAGATTATTATTTTTAGTTTTATCCTTGAGAAAGATGAGACTCATAAGTCCACTTGTCAACTAATTAAGAGACCCAAGTATGACGTGGTGCGTAAGATATGTGATAAAATTTCTGCACCCTTAACAATTGGTCTTGTACAAATAAACCTTTGGGGTTTTTTACACATATATATAAATTTTCACCCTTAATTACAAAAAATAGCAGTATTTTATAAAATTACAACTCATAGCAATATTTTTTATAGCACATTTCCCCCTTTCCAATTTTTATTCAAAATTCAAGCATTAACATTCATAAAGTGAAAAGCCAGAGAAATGGCATATGACGAAACCCCCACCACCGAAACCTCCGCCACCAACCACCTCATTCGCCACCGAAACCCCCATCGCTGGTGCACCCAAATATGAGACCCGACCCTAAGTGATTCACTCGAATCTTGTTCCCCTTCTGAATGTAGCAAACAAAGGGAAAACAACCAGTGAGCAAAGGGGATTTTGAGAATCTGGGGTGATGACAAATTTTGAATCATTTCACTTTAGAGGGCTTAGTTACAGGGTGATTTTTTGTGAGATTGAAATTTTGATCGAATGATACTTATTGAAGTCTTGCTAAGAAAAAATAATTTTAACTTCAACATAGTCCAATGTAATTTCTCCTTTTCTGGTTCTTGAATGATGTTTGGTTTGTTTCTGTTTGCACGAAGCATTACTTGCCAAGTTGTAACATTGTGTCATCATGCTGAAATCATATAACCAGTGGTTGTACATGTAACTACTATGTGTATATGATAATTCAGGGAAATACTTCTAAAACTTCTTTATATATCAAGTGCTGTAGTCACACCCTTTGCTCACTGGTTGTTTTCAGGGGATTTAAACTGTGAAGCTGGTATGTGGCTAGAAATAATTGTTGAAACAATTTTGAAGCATCAGAGATACAATTAGATATGGAGAAAAATAGTGCATATACGATGTTGAAAAAGTTTGAAATAATGCAGATGCAACAAGATACAAATGGATACGGAGCAAAAAGTCAAGAAAATAAACCGCTTATTTCTTTTTCAAGTTTGAAACGGTGCTGTAGAAACAGTTGAAACGCTGTTGAAACGGTACAGAAACAGTTAAATACGGTGCTGTAGAAATAGTTGAAACGGTGCAGAAACAGTTAGATATGGTGCTGCAGAAACAGTTGAAACGGTACAGAAACAGTTAGATACGGTGCTGCAGAAACAGTCAAAACGGTGCAGAAATAGTTAGATACGGTGCTGCAGAAACAGTTGAAACGGTGCAGAAAAAGTTAGATACAGTGCTGCAGAAACAGTTGAGATACGGTGCTTTGTAGAAACAGTTGAGATATGGTGCTGAAATAGTTGATACGGTGCAGAAATAGTGAGATTCAACGAGATACATTGAGGATGGATGAGGAAAAGTGAAATTGGGGAAAATGAGAGGAGTAAAAGTGAAATTGGGGGGAAATGGTGGGAGAAAAAGTGAAATAGAGAGAAATAGGAGGAACAAAAGTGATAGTGGGGGAAATATAAGAAAGAATGTAAGGGTTTGGTATGTTATGGGAAAATATTGCTATGTTTTTGCTATGTTTGTAATTTTCTTGTGTTTTTCTCGATATAGGATAATTTTACTAAAATGTTGCTATGTTTGGTAATTAAACTCTAAAACTTGTATTTTTATATAAAAAATCCTAAACCTTTCTAAAATCTTATTGATATAGGTTTTTTAAGATAGGCCCAAAACATTTTAGGTCAATCTCTAAGGATGTTAAGGCTAAATAATATAAAGATGCCTTGCCATATTCTTTATGTCAAGATTCTGGGAGAGAAATTGTTTCACCATGTATAGCAACTTCTTATCATCGATAGCAACTATAATATTATCCATATTATACAAAACAATGAAATAAATTTTACTCGCACAAACTTTATAGCATACTATGTATTTACCCATACATTATAACATTTTAGTCAAAGCTAAATGACAAAATTGTTGAAGGATAAGTTTTGAAGATGACAAAGGACCTGGTGCTAAGTGGAGCATGAAAAGGTTCACAGTTGAAGTGAGAAGACCAAGCTGTTCAACGAGACAATCAAGTCAAAGTTGAATACGAAGAAAGCGAATAGCTGAAGTCAAAGTTCCAATCCTACCGGGAAAAGAAGAAGCGAGAAGCGGTGCTAAAGAGACGCGGTTCCTAAACGAACAAGGATTGGAAGCTAAGGTAAATTAACTTAGGTTTTAAATAAGGAAATATGGGTAAACCTTGTTTGAAACTGATTCAAAAGTGGAAAAGAAATTCTAAACTTAGTTGGATCCGGCTGAGTCTAGCTCCTATATATACAATTTAATTTGGCCAGAATCATCACGCACAAAAGATATCTCAACAGAGCAAATCAAGTACAATAAGATCGTGAGAGGCTTTGTGTGCAAGAACAAAGGCTGAGCAGCAGAACCTTACAAAGGAGCAGTTTCATAGATAAATTTGCTGTCTTAGTTATTTGTTATAGGCTATTGAGTTGTAATCTATCATCTTATTTAGAAGCATTAAGTAGAGATTACTTTTTGAGGTGAAGTAGAGTTAACCTTACCAGCTAACGTGTGGCTTGGAAGGTTCTAGGTACTAGGGGGTTCTAATTCCTTAATTACATTATCTTGTAGTCTAAAACTTGCTCGGGCTTTCCTTTAGTGGAAGAGTTTGGGTCGTGGTTTTTTATCCCTTGAGCAAGGATTTTTCCATGTAAAAATCTCTGTGTGATTTACGTTTCCGTATTAAGTTTAGTTTCATAGATAGGTGAAACTTGCAAGGAACCTGGTTCATTGTAAGTCAGGCGATAAAGATTAAAAGCAAGTTTTAGGATTTGAAAATTGGGTAAGGACACTATTCACCCTCCCTCTTGTGTCTTACGTAGGTGCACCAAGTGCAACAAGTGGTAGCAGAGCAGGTTCTCTCGAAGAAAGACTAACATCTTGAGAAGGATCTGAACAATAAGTGCACCACCATTCATACCCGAAGGACACTCTATCAGAAAGCCTCCGCAATTCAACGGTCAACACTACAAATTTTGGAAGTTTAGAATGGAAACCTTTCTACAGGCAAATAATTATCAGTTATGGAGGATTACACAGAATTGTCCTTTGATTTCCACAAAGATTGATACATCAGGGAACAAAATTCACAAGCCTGTAGAAAAATTTAATGAAAGGGATTTCAAACTACTTCAGATGAATGCTGAAACCATGAAGATTCTTCAGTGTGGACTAGGACTTAATGTATGTTCACGTATTCCCAAGTGCTCAAATGCAAAGGAAATCTGGGATACGCTAGACAGTGTATACAATGAAGAAACCGCAAAGTCAGAAGAAAGTTCAGTCGAGGTCATTCCTGTTAAGAACAACACTGAAAAGAATCTGAATCACTCAGGATGTCTCAGGTGTGGCGAAAAGGACCATGTTATTAAACATTGTCCAATATGGGGACCTTCTGAAAGTGAAAGTGATGAAGAAGAAGAAGAAGAACCAGAAGATGATTCTCCATTGGCACTTATGGCTCTTGATGATGAACCCTCTAATCATTATCCACCTGAGGTAAGTCTCGATCAACTAAAAACTAGACTTTATAATTGTTCTCCTATAGAATTAAATTTTCTTGCCCTGACTTTAATTGAAGAGATTGAAAATTTGAGGACTGAGAAGGAACTAGCACTTTCTGAGAAGGACCAACTAATGTCAGCTGTGTCTGATTTTTCAATGAAAAATAAAACTTGGAAAAAGCTAAATTTGATCTTAAAAAGGAATTGATTGCTAGTGAAACTCAAGTTTTTGAACTAAATTAGAAGGTCTCAGCCCTTGAATTAGAAAGTCTTTAATTAAAGGAACAGGTGCTTTGTGAGAAGAAGCTAGTTTCTGCACTCGAACTTGAAAATAAAAAATTGAAAGAAGGGTCTGGTAAGCAAGGAGTTAGTGAGGCTCAAATCAACCTTGAAGCTGAGATTAAGAAGAAAAACCAGGTTCTACATCATGAAACTGAAAAGAACCGGGTTCTTCAGGAAAAGGTTGAAAAGGCTAACTTCGAGCTCACCAGATTAATGCCAGTCAAAAAGAACTTTTCTAATGACAGTAATTCCTTTATCATAATTTCTTTGATATTATTGCTATTTTAGTCTTTCAAATAAGAATTTAAAAAATAATAAATATAGAGTGAAAGATTACTATTTTTAGTTTTTTATCCTTGAGAAAGATAAAACTCATGAGTCCACTTGTCAACTAATTTAGAGACCTAAGTATGGCTTGGTGTGTGAGACATGAAATAAAATTTCTTCACCCTTAACAATTGGTCCTGTACAAATAAATCTTTCTAGAATTTTATTGATATAGGTTTCCTAAGATAGGCCCAAAACATTTTAGATCAATCGCTAAAGATGTTAAGGCTAAATAACATAAGATGCCTTGCCATATTCTTTATGCCAAGATTCTTGGAGAGAAATTGTTTCACCAGGTGTAGCAACTTCTTATCATCGATAGCAAGTATAATATTATCCACATTATACAAATCAAAGAAATAAATTTTACTCTCACAAACTTTATAGCATACTATGTATTTACCCATACACTATAACATTTTAGTCAAAACTAAATGACAAAATGATAAGCTTACAACCGAATGCTCCCTATGACTTGAGGAGAATTCTTCTGGTTGATTGATATAAAACTTTTCCTTTAAATCTCCATGGAGAAAGTAGTATCACATCCATTTTAATGCAATTGTAAGTCAAAATAAAGATTTGATGGCTCATGTGGTCACTAAACTTTGAGTAATTGACCATAAATATCATATTTCTTTCATTTAACTTTATGTAATTAGCTCAAATAGTCATCTCCACCAATTTTGATATTTTCGGCTACCGAAATATGAAAAAAATTCAAATCCTAAATTATTTAGGACTCAAACCCAAATATTGTCCATGTTAATTGACAAGGTTTGACTTATTTTTTCAGATAATATCTTATTTTTATAAAAAATTTATGCGAATGAGTTAATTTGCTAAACATTATTTAAGATAAAAGTTAAAAATAACTAAATAAGTTTAAATTAAAAAAAATATAATATTATAATCGATGATATTAATATTACTAAAATGGTATTGGAAAACTCTAAATAATCTAGAGAGAGTGAGAGAGGTCAGACCTCTCTCTACTTTCCCCACCAACCGTGTTCTTCAAACTTCCAATTAATCAAACTGCCACTCGTTTGGTCTTCCAAAGTAAATTAAATTGTACCACCAATCTAGATGGAAAATCAAGAGTTTGATTTAATTTCTATTCCACCAAAACTACCGAATATCACTCGTAAACAGTCTGATGATGTTTCCACTCTCTCTTTCAAAGAGAAACTACAAACATTTTAAAAAATCACAGATCCAACCACTACTGAAGTTGTTATGCAAGTATTAAATAATGATGATCAAGGTGTTACTAGTTTTTCATCGGAGCATCAACATATTTGCTCAAACCACAGTGATATTTCTTTATCCATGGTAGCTGATGCTGTTTATGATGGCCATGAATCTGCTGACATCCCTATGCGCACTTGCCCACCCTACTAGATACCAGAGGATCTTAAGGTTCAGATTGCTACTGAGAGATCTTTAGAGAGTGCTGCTAGGGAACAGGCTGAGAGAGAGGCTTCACCATTGTCGGCCACATTACTTGAGGTGGAGGGCAAATGCAAGAACATTGTTGATGGTTGATCAGGGAGTCCATTTTATCCCCATTTTTGCTTATTTTTGTGCTAACTTCGAATTAGGGACAATGCGAGAGTTTTACGTTGGGGAAGGGGGTTCATATTCATTTATGTTATGTTTTGAATAATTTGATACATTTCTTTCTGAATGACTTGTGGCATGATTGAATTTGGACCTCTCTTTTTAATTGTATATAGTGCTTGTTACTTTCATTTTTAGTATATTTAGTTAAGTTTCTATAATTTTACGTTTTAAATAAGCTTTCGATTTTCTTTTCTTGGTTCTTTCCGGAAGTGGTTGTTTGAACCAAGTAGTGCACATAGTAGTTTTTCTGAAAGTGCCTTGTGGTTTTGGTTTGGAAGTCTCATGAAGTACCAACACTTTATTTGAATCTTATGGTATGAGAAAAGTTGTAGAGTGTCCACTTTGTGAGTAGGTGGTCTTGGTTGATTACTCTAGGTTCATGTGTTGCTTTGGAGTTATTGACATGGTTCCTAGTGGACCAGTAAGACTTTACAAGTAGCAAGCTTTGTTGAGACTTGAGTTTTTATCTTGATTGACCCACATGCGTATGTGTGAGGATGGACGATGGGTTCACATGTTTGAGTTGAAGTCTAGAACTTACCCGACTTGTGCTCAAGGCAAAATTTGAGTTGTGCCAAACATGAAAATGATCTTAGGCTCTCTTTGGAACCCTTTTTGAGCGTCTTCATATACCCTTACTCTAAAAATATCACTAGTTGTCGCTTTTGAGCCTATTAGCCTTTCATTTGGTAATCCGGTGTGTGAGTAATCTATTAGCGGTTGAATGAATAAAATTTCCTTTTCAAGTTAATATTATAAAGTGAGGCAAAAACCTAAGTTTAGGAGAAATATATTGGATATTCATGTGCTAGGATGCCTAGTGAAGTTGCTAAGTTAAAAAAAGAAGAAGAGAAAAACTTGTGAAAAATCCAAAAAAAAAAAAAAAAGAAGGAGAGAAATAAGATGAAAAGAATTGTGTAAATATTAAAGGTGGACTAGGTGAATAAAAAGCATTAGACTTCCTAGACTTTGAAAATTACAGAAAGAAGTAAGAAAAAAAGGGAATAAAGAAAGAGGGTGAGAGTAGGTGAAAGAAGGATGGATTGCAATGTTTATGTGCTGGTAAGGTGGTTGGTAGTCACTATGTTCCTAAATTATCAATCCTAGCCCCGAGCCTTCATTACAAGCCTAATCAAGTCCTATTTGATCCAATGTTTGGTACTTCTTCATTAGTGGAGAGTCACAATATGAGCAAACCTATGGTACTTTGACTCACCTTGTGAACATTCTTTTGAGAGTGAGTGTTTATTTGTTTGACGTCCTTCGTTTGAATTTGATTGTGAGGTGAGGATTGCAAGTGTGAAAATGAGAGGTGAGAGCTTAACTCGACATGGGGTTTGAAATCAAGTGAAGTAGGTTAACGAACCAAATCCATACTTGAGGCTCTATGTCATCCTTTGACCATTGTAAAACTTGTGAAGCGGTTCACAAAGTGACTTGTCAAGTATTCATGGGTATGAATGTGTGTTGGTAAAAAATGAGGTCAAAAGCTTTTGGTAAGATTGAAAAATAGAACTTGGCTTCATTGTATGCTAGTCTTGAAAGTGCTTCACTACTCTTGGGTAGAGATTGATTTTGGGGAGTTGATGCGTGAGCATTTTGCTTACTTTAACTCGCTTAAACTTTTGTCTTTAAATTCAAAAGCAACCAATCTATGGAAAAGATTGATGTATTTTACTTGGTTTCAGGTGTTAAAGCCTTACAAAGGAAGAAGAAACCAAAAAGAGCAAGAAACCCAAGAAAAGTGATCAAGTTCAAGAAAACATGCAGAAAAAATCAAGTGGCGGCTGCTCATGCTAAGGGCTACTGCCCCTTTCTTGGATGGGAACACTATGCTAAGTGCCAAGCTGGGCGATGGTAGAGGCCCCTACCCTTTAGACAGAAGTTGACAGCTTGGAAACCTTGTCAGGATGCGACCACCCATGCAAGGGGCGGGCGCCCACTCTATCTTGCAAGGAAAAGATGCTGAAGAGGAGGCGATTGCATGCTCGTGCTGCTCACCACCCTCTCATGGAAAATAAGAAAAGGCGGACGCCCAATCAAGGACGACCGCCTCTCATACAACTTCAGAAAAGAGCATTAGCCTATGTCCAAGAGGCCGTAACCCTTTCGCCTGGTCTAGCTCCAAGAACGCAGCCCTCTGCCAAAAGGGCTACACCCCAACCTGCAAATGGAAATTCATAATTATTTTTAGCAAACACTATATATAACTAGGATGAAGGTTTTTTCAAAGGATCTTACAATTTACTTTACTCGAGAGGCAAGATAGAGACAAAATACCATTACTTCTTGGTCAAACCTTCTTGTATTGTGAAGAACAATACCATTGTTTGTAAGAATCACTTCTACCTTACTGTTTCAATGCATATTTCATTACTTTCAAGTTTTGAATCATTATTTAGTATGAGTATGTCGACGCCCATTTTTCCCCGAACCCCGTAAGGGTTCGAAACATGGCTCGACTTATTGGGACTTGCGGATAAAGATTTGGAGTCGCCACCTAACATATTTTTTTTAACTAGGCGTATTAGGGCACCTACTTTGTTTCTAGCCAATTTTAATATTAACTCCGATACTTGATCTATGAACCGAGACTTCTGAGTAAGGTTTCAAATTAACCCGAGAGGAAGGTGTTAGGCACCTCTCAGATTCCACAAATGTGGTTACCGGCCGGACTTATAATTGGGATTCTAAGAATTATAATAAATAACTAACTAAAAATAGGCGAATAATCATGCATATAATAAAAATGTTCAAATTCACTAATTGGCTTTTTCCTTAAAGAATTGCACATCGCAAAAGACAAACAAAGTTAAGTCGGCAAACAATAATGATAATAATGATGATGCAATAATAATGAATAACAAAATGAAGGAGAAAATGAATTTTTATGAAATTGTCGTCTTTTCGTAATTCCACAATGATGTATCTCGTAAAAAAAAAGGTAAAATATGAATTAGTATGACAATTAGTAATAATAAATAATAATACTAGCAAATAGTAATGAAGTCAATAAAAAGGTCCTTCTCCAAAATAGTTCGTCGTATTTCATCCAATTTCACCTCGCAAAAATAAAAAAATACGAAGAAAATAAGTTAGTGAGGAATAATAATATTAATAAAATAATAATAATAGTAATAATAATGATTTAAAACAACAATAAGAATGATGATAATAATAACAATAATAGTAATAATAATGAATAATGATAATAATAATAAAAAAATCATTTTTCTAAGTATTTTCTTCAAAGCTAGGTCGTCTTCTATCCGAATTTACCTGGCAAAAATATAAGTGAAAGAATTAGTAAATAATAAGTAATATTGATAATAGTAAAAATACAATAATAATGATAATAATAATATTAGTAGGTAATAATAATAATAATGAAAATAATAATAATAATAATAATAATAATAATAATAATGCTAATAATAATAATAATAATAATAATAATAATAATAATAATAATAATAATAGTTTTAAAATAAAGGGGGATTTTTAAAAGTCTCGGCTCAGAATATGTATTGCGTCAAGAAGAGGTTAGGGATGTCGGTACGGCTGCAAACACAGAGCCGGTCGTGTTGCCATGCCAAACACTTTCGATCCCACTACTCCGCTATCGCTTACTTTGAAAAATGATATGCATCGTCATCGCCTTTTTATTTATTTTCGGGACACGTAAGGGACGGTAAATACGGGACTTTGTTTTGGCATCCAAACGTCATTGGCCGTGTAGTATCTTGTTCAAATCAGTCCCGAAGCCTCAATATATGTGTATATTTTTTCATAGGCCTGCGCTTTCAGGTGCAGTATATCTGTTCAAAATCAGCAAACGGGTTAAAGTAATTTATATAGTCAAAATCAGCAGGATTACTCATCTACAGTAGTAGATATAATATTGTCCATGTAAACCAATAAAAATCAGTAAAGGCAGTCAACAATATCAGCAAAACAAGACCCAAGTTAAATGGGTCAAATGTACTCAATACTGAACGACATCAGTAAAAGAGGAAGGAGAGCCCGATGGGCTCCTGACAACGGCACAGCAACGGCGATGAGACGAAGGGGAGCGACACCAGCGGCGTCACTACCACCCTCTCCATTTTCATACTGATTTAGTTGCAAGAGAAGCCAGAAAAAGTAAGCATAGGATTGCCGGCGATGGGTTTCTTCGGTGAAACCAAATAGTGACGGTTCAAACCAAAATTTCACGATCGAAACAGAGAGGAGGAGAAACACCAAGCCGTAGCGGCGCCGCTGCGACTCCTCAATGCTTGTTTCAATTCCTGCAACAAAATCAGATCAGGACACAGTGAGGCAATCAGACGGCCATTGATGAATTTCAAATGTTTTCCCAGCCGTCGCCGGTGGTGGTTTTCCGGCAGTGGTGAATACCGGTGCCACTGTCGTGGCTCTGTTTCAATCCCCTTATCTCGATCTATAAACCCCATCCATGATTTCACTGGTTGCCATTTGATTTTGTATGGGAATGTGTGTATGTGTTTCGTACTGCGTGTATGGACTCTGGTGTTAGTGTGTGTGAGGAAGAAGAAAGGCTGCGATGGGGGTGGGTATGTATGTGTGTGTGATCTATGTGTATTGTGGAGATGAGAGGGAGAAGACCCAAGGGGTCTATGTGATACCCTTTTCGTGTGTCCCTCCTCTGTGTGCGCGCTTATAGTGTTAAATAATTAACATCCTCAACGGGCAAAAACTCCAAATGGAAGGAAATAATGACAGATTTTAAAGGAGATTAGGAGTGACTAGGATGATTTGGGGAGTAAATTGAGGGATTGGAGAGGAAGCTGATAATGAGGAGATGAGATATACAAAGGATTTAGGGAGATGCGGTGAGGGGCCCAAATTAACGTTAAAAGGTAGGGAAATATATGCTGTCATTTTGTGAGTGAATTGAGGGAATGTATGAGACCATTTTCTAAGTACAAAAGGTGCATTTGGTCATATGTCTAGTCTAGGTTAAAATGAATAAATGATTAAGCAAGATTTTGGTAAGGATTGGAAAATCAACTTATTAAAATATATAGGAAGAGAGAAAAATGCTTATGGTACCAATTGAATGTATCCGGTCGAACTTTTGTCCACGTGCAAAGAAAAATATTGAATTCAAATTAATATGTCAATATTATGAGATGAATATGAACGGTATGAGATTTTGACCGGACATTTTAATTAGACTGATATTTAATTTAAAGGTGCATAATAAAGATTAAAATTAAAATATATATATATGAATCGCATATGGAAGAAAGACAAAATACACACATGAAACAAATTGTATCAAATTAAATTAATTACATATAAATATCCGCACATAATTATTAAATATTGTAAATGCAGTTAAATTGCACAAATCTATAATTTGAGATGTATTTAACAAGTAGCCTAAAATGATGAAATTATGTAATATAGCCACATTTATGTATATAATGTATAAATAGGAGATAACACACGTAAATACATGCCTTCTAATGCAAATTTCGTTCAAACAGTCGGTATTGCATCTTTAAACTAAATATAGCCAATTATGGAAAAAAGAGGGACAAAATTGGGTGTCAACAAGTATCGAAATCATCCACTAGGGTGCTAACAAAACCCTAATCCAATAATCGAATGAATATAGAATAATAAGCTTCTAAGTACCTAGAAATAACCCATTTCACTACTTTTGATTTCATTACAACAATTTGAGGTTTACAACTCAAATTGAGCCCAATAGTACTAGATTTATACCGAGAAGGTAAATATAGGAATGGGAAATGTAGTGCCGGGGTAACGAGGGTAACTGTGTTGCATTTATCCCGGGTTAACAGGTTTAACACCGAGAGGGGATACCTTATTTGGGACTAGTTGCTAGCGCTCAAAATATCAACTCTTAGCACCGAGAGAGCAAGAGTTGGTAGACTCGATTCACCACCGAGAGGGGTGACTTGAGTATATGTGAGCAAGGTCCATGGGGTGACCTTGGGTTGAAGAATCTTAGAACTGCATCCATTTGGTTAGAGGGCTATGGGGAAGTTAGTATCCTAGTTCTTCTCTAAATTGTCAACTTAGCTTTAATTTAGTGTTACCTAGCAATAGTTTCGTTTACTAAATTTTAGGATTAATTTACTAAAACCATTGAACTCAAGCAAATCCAACTATATTGAGTCTCGTGCAAGTCCCTATGTTCGATCCTTACAATTGACTAGGTTAATTGTGACCCCTCACCCTTAATCGGGTCGTGTCAGATACGGTGCAAAAATAGTGCAGATACATCGAGATATGAGGTGGTTGGTTTCTGGTGTAAGTTGAGATACAACGAGATACAGTGAGATACGAGGTGATTGGTTTTTGGAGTAAGCTGAGTTACATCGAGATACAACGAGATACGAGGTGGTTGGTAGTTGAGATACAACAAGATACATCAGGATATGAGGTGGTTGGTAGTTGAGAAACATCAAGATACCGCGAGATACAAGGAGGTTGGGGATGAGAGGAGGAAAAGTGAAATTGGGAGAAACAGGAGGAAGAAAAGTGAAATTAGGGGAAATGAGAGGAGGAAAAGTGAAATTGGGAGAAATGGAAGAAAAAATATAAGGTTTTGCTATGTTATGCTACACTTTACTATGTTTTGTAATTAACTTTTCCTTTCCTCTATATTGAATAATTTTGCTAAAATATTACTATATTTTGTAAATAAATTCTAAAACTTGTACTTTTCTAAAAAAATTCCTTCCCTGTTCTAACAAAACTATGACCTTGGAATGTACCTGTTATTTTCGACTTTATAACCAAATACTTGGAAGGAACGATTTTAAATATCACAATTAATTATGATGACAATTAATGTTTGGTTTAGGCTTGAATTCCACATTCTGTTGGTGAAGTTCGGGATGTAGTTAGTCAATTTAATATTTGAGTCTAACTTGGAATCTATAGAAAGCACGACCTAATTCAAGGAAAATATCAATAACTATAGTTATAACCTGTTTCAATGAAAATACCAATATTACAAATTTTAACTCCAAATTTACTATGATATCCAATATTAAAGTTATATCAAGGAATAAAAATTTCAATTACGATTTCAAATATTTTGGTCTCCCAATATTTATCTTCTAACATTCATACTTCTATAATAATATAGATAGATATAGATATAACTAAAAATATAAAAAGATGCAGATATAAATATAGATATATATTATTTTTCATTTTAAACATAAATTTTCTACAAGTGTCCAAGCCAAACTGGTTGTTACAATTTATGACTTAAAATAGCCCAACTTGCTTAATTATATGATTATTCTTTTTACTTTTGTTTGTTTTCTTAACATAATTTATTAGGCCATTTATGAAAGGAATATAATAGGCAAAGATCATACCAAATTTGGAACGCCTAATTAAATGCATATCTAGGAAAATCAGAACATATGTTTTTTCGTTTCCAAGCTAAATACCACTTTATACATGAACGAGCCAGCAACTAACTTCAATTTAAGACAAAATTCACGAGGTGATGAATGTCTTCGTTTTTAAAAATTTGAAAGCGCTATACATCTGACTGATTCCTCATAGGTAATGACCGTTTTGGCTAAGAAGGGACTGATTTCATGTTAAAGTGTAATTCACATGACTTCCTATTTATCCTAATTGATCCGTCCAAACTTTTAGATGAATGTATTATCTATCATGACCAATTTTTTGCTTTAATCATCTAAATTTGACATCGTATAAGAGTCAATGTTTACATATAAAAGGTGTAATCTTCCAGCACCATATTAAATTAGGTGGATTAGATTATGATCTGATGAGTTTATGAGTTACCTAACCTATATCGCCACAATTTATTGTGACCAAATCAACGTTTGAATAGGTTGAGCTATGTCATATTAATTTTAACCAATTCAATCAACCTAAAATTTGTGCCCGTTTATGCCTAAAACTTGCTTAATATGTAAGATAATTACTTTTTTATTGGGCACATGCAATAATGTAAGGGACACTTACAAAAATACCCACAAAACCTAAAATAATTACAGCCACTACCCACTGCTTTCAAATATTACCCGACTTACCCACTAAACTATTTACCCACTCTACCCATCCACACTTGTACACAATAGTTTATGCAGTATACCATAAAGGTATACACATATAAGGTATAACAAAGGTATACAGTAATAAATGGCCCTCCAGACTTGTATACCATAATTTATGCAGTATACCTTAAAGGTATACACCTATAAAGCATAACAAAGGTATACAATAATAAATGGGTAGGTTGGGCAAATACTTTTAGTTTTATGGGTAGTATAATTTTTAATGGGTATGACTTGTAAGTACTTTAAATTTCATGGGTATAGAGTGTAAAAATCCCATAATGTACGTAATAACACAGAAGAACACGTAAAATAGAGTTGTATTCCTTCAATAAGAGAGGGATTCTAGTCGAATCGCGATGATCGTTTACAATGATGGAGAGAGGTATGTATGTATGTATGTATGTATGTATGTATGTATGTATGTATGTATGTATGTACGTACGTACGTGTGTGTGTGTGTGTGTGTGTGTGTGTGTGTGTGTGTGTGTGTGTCTATATATATATATATATATATATATATATAGAGAGAGAGAGAGAGATAGAGAGAGAGAGAGAGATATAAGTCTTTGGCCTATTACAAGAGGCAATTACATCAGGTAAAATCTAACTAGAAGACTAATATTTACAAGGCAGCTAAGAGTACGTCCGTCGGCTCTAGGTCTGTGGCTCATGGAGCGGTCGTATATCCTTAGTGCTCGTTAACTTGCAGAGCAAGCCTAGTTTTCGCTAGCTGGCCTCGTACTCCTATATTTGTCGGTGGCGTATTTTGCCCCACACACCCAGTCCCCCATCTAAGTGTAGCCGTAAGCAGTCATGAAGTGAAAAAAAGTGTGAAAAGAGATGAAAGGATTCGAAAAGGTGAAGTTTGCGCCCTTTGATGCTATGTCTTCGGCGGTTATCAAATCGTGCTTGAGTGTGGTTATGTGTTGACACATGAGTGGAGAGCTACATCTGTGTTATCTAAAGTTATTGCTCCTTTGCCATATCCTAATATCAACATTTCACGTTTGCCATAATCATCTTGTTCCCGCGTCTCCTAATTAAAGCTCGCACCTTTTTAGGTTTTTCCCGCTCTATATTTATCTGCTCTATTGGCTCTTACTTCCCATTCCTTCTCATTGTCTTCTCTTTTTCGTCTGAACTTATATCATCTGATTTCCCCCCTTTTTCTGAATCGTCTTTCTTACAATGGCTGCTGCGTTGAACTTCATCCCTAATAACATCAATGCCCACGATTACATTCATGAGAACCCTAATTTTGAGCACGATGGCAAGGTACTAGTGCAAACCGAAAATTAGGAGAAGACAAATAACTTGACCGTCGAAGCTTATCCATCTGATATCAAAGCGGGAGATCTTCTCATGTCAGGCGTGGCTGTGGTTGGGCCTTGAATTTGAGATCGTTATCCCCACCGTGGAGGAAAGAATCTCAAGCTATAGTAAGGGTTACTCCTTTATCCGCACGTACTCCTTTATGATTGGGCTTGGGCTGCCGTTGCACCTGATTTTCGAAGCGGTATGTCAGCAGTACAATGTCTATTTGAGCCAAGTTGGCCCTTCAGTATGGCGTTTGATTGCCATTCTCGAGTAGTTGGCCTCCAAGGCTAATATTGAATTTACCTTTTGACTTCTCTATGCTTTTAGTCTCATAGAATGATCAAGTCCGGTATCTTGAATTACAAAAGGCGGAGAAGGAATCCATTGTCTTTGATAGTGAAGATGCTGGTGACCGTGCATGGTATTTTCGCTACGTTGCCCTCCAAACTTTTAACTTGGTCTCAGCCCTTCCTTTTCCTAAAATCTTTAACATGAAGTGTAAGTTGCTTTCGTAACCATACAATTCAATTTGCGCCAATTAATAAGCGTCCTCTTTTCTTTTTTATCAATCTCTTATTTTTCAACCCTTGCAGTGCGTTGCTTGATCGAGTCCCCCTATACTCGAGATGATATGGTCGAGTAGTTAGGAGGCTTCTTTCTGCCAACCCTTCGATGATGAGGAAATTCAAGGTTGTTGCCGCTTTACAATAGTGGTGAGCGAAAGATCACGATACACTTCGTTCTTTTACGATAAATATTTTTCTCTCCTACTTTGTTTGATGCCCTTTCTACTTCTTCAGGCCTCTGCACTTCGTGATGATGCATGGCACGATTTGCTGGAAACTCAGATTGCTGAATCCGTAGTGGAGGACATACCTGATCTTTTGGCAAGTGTCAATAGGATTACTGAGCAAGCCAACAGCTTGCGGTCCTAAGAAAGGAGGAGAAATCCCGGTCCTTCGCGCATCATTTCTAATGCTTCAACCCCCGCTTTACAAATTGATGAAGTCCCCCGAGTGGCTGAGAATAGGATATTAGAGCTCATTCAATGGCCGCTCTTTCTAGCCCCACAGTTACCACTTCATTTGCCCCTGTATCACAACGACGGAATCATGTGATCGAAGTGAGTTCTGTAGATGAAAGGGAGGACGAAGAAGATTTTTCTGATGTCGACACTCTCGCTCTTCCTTCAGGTTAGTCGTATTTGCTTCGTAATTTCTCTCAATACTTCAGACTTTGTCCCTCACAGACTAATGTTTACATTGCCTTCTCCTTGTTGTTTTGCTGTTTTGATATGACATATAAAGCTCCTACTCTACCCAGTCCTCCATTCAGATTCCACCCTGGGAAGTAGGTGATCAAGAGTAGCACTGAAACTATAGAGCTCGAGGTTGCGGATGCAAACGGTGTCGAGACCACAGCTAGGGAGTTGTGTATGAAGGTTGTCGTGAGATTATGCTATACATTCCTGAGGGCGTGAATAGGTTTGAGCATCCTGACATTGTTTTTGATGATCTTAAGGACCTGGTTGGGTTGTCCGAGCAGCGGAGCTTTGAAGACCTTGGTCTCCGCGGATTGTTGGTAAACTTTGTAGATTTCTAAAAGATGGTAAGCCTCTATTCTTACCTTTCATGCTTTCCAGGCCATTCCTGACCTTCCGTGTGCTATCTTGCTTGCTTTGTTTCCTGGATTTCCTTAGGGGCTGATCGCTTCTCTTGAAGCTCTTCGCTGGTTCGACCGTCATGGGGAAATGGTCACCTTCAAAATGAGAATGATATTTTGAAAGCCACTATGGAGAGTCTATGCTCCCAGACGGAGGAGGTCAAATAAGTGGAAGGTCTAAAGAAGACCATAGAGCTTGAAAATCGTTAGAACTGGCTCAATAAGGACGGGCTGGAAAAACTGACCGAGAGCATACTAGGGGAGCATAGGGAAAAGGTTCGTGAGGTAGAGGCGTCTATCAAAAAAATGAGACCACTAAAGCCATGGGTAGGTCCGATATTGCTTGTTTGAAAGCCTCATTGGTGGGCTTAGACCATCACATCTCTTTTTCTGAGGAAAAGGTGACAAGGGCCGAGTTGGAGGCAGCCGAACTTCGAGGGGTTGCTCAGCATCTCACGATAAAAACTACGATCCAGGGTTGGTCAGACTTTCAATCGACTTCACTCTTTGAAAAAGAAGCATAAGGTCAGACTTGACCGCATGACCTTGGCTGCTGGTTTGGCTGCTTTCCAATAAGTGTGAGATAGTCTTGATCTTGACTTAGCAGCTGAAAGATGCAGGCCTTGGTTGCTGCTACAGATGATCAACTCGTCCCAATGCTGAAGAAAGTTTTGAAGAGGGTGTGCCCAACCAAGATGGTGATGGTGACGCTCTTCCTGGAGACCAAGCTGGCGACGAAGAAGGTGTGCCCAACCAACATCTAGGAGCACTGCCAAAGAAGCCAGTCTCCTCCCCCAAATGAGAGTTCGATTCCTCTGATGGCCAATATTTTGGCTTTATTTTAATATACTTTTAGCCATCGGGCCTTTGGAACAACTAGCATTTTTTTTTTTTTTTACTCTAATGCTATTTTGTCCATTTTCGCCTTGAGTTGTTTGCACAATTTGTTCATGTTCGTTTTGTTGTTAAAGCCAATGTCTTGTATAACACAATGTTTTATTTGTGCCTAAGGCTTTGTCGATGAGGCTGTCTATATGAGTTTATGCGTATTATACTCGATGAAGGCTCGATTTGCACATGTGGAAGGGCGTCTTTCACTTTGTATAGTGAAAACATAATTCTCGCCTGCAGGGACACCCTATATTATTGGTTAAGGAAGATGTAGTTTGCGCTCGCTAGAGACGTCTTTTAGAAAAGGCTTATCATGCGCGTGCAAGAGGACGACTTCAGTCTGTTTTAATCAAGACACTTTTGCGCTCATGCAGGATGTCTTCGCTTGTCCACTTGAGTGCATAAGTCTTTCGGAACTGTATAGGGGAGCATCCCCACTCACATAAGTGCAAGTTGATTTAACAATTTCAATACACGTTGTAGCCTGGGGGCTTAGTTAGAGTTGATTTAGTTAGCTAGGTTAATGGTTCCAACTTATAATATGGCATAGGGCTAACTAAGAGAGGATCTAACTTATCGCTAAACTGACTAAGTAGAAATTACAGTTCTTATTAAAATAAGTACTCAGGGTCCGAATGTGTAAAATGGGGCCGGGCCGATAACATTTTGAAAAGGGGCCGTTGAACCCGAAAAGTTATTGCGGACATAAAAAGGCAGAAAAGAAACAAAAGAAAAAGGAAAAAATTGATGAGATGCCACGTCCGAAACTTCTAGGTTTTCCATCCTCTCTCTCCTCTTCATCTTTTAAGTACCCGAGTCCGTGTGATGACGAACTCGGATATAGATGCTTAGGGGTCTTCAGCTGCTTTGCTGGGGCTTGACCCTTCATGTTCTCCTGCTTCAACAACTCCCAAAATAGCTATTGTGTAGCATTAGCTCGAGGTTTGCTGCTCTCCTCAGATCTCTTTTATCTCTTATTTAGTTGGATATTTTACCTTTTGGTGTAGCGTTGATGGTGTTGCATGCATCTCATGTATCCATGGTCGCCCTTTAATGGCATTGTGTGGGATTTTGCCCCTCGTGTCCTGAAAATATGTTGCCCTGGTTACACCAAACAAGTAAACTGGCAAGGTAATTTTCCCGATTTACTTCTCGCTTGAGTTGTTGAAACCTGATAGCGTGTTTGAGCTTGGGACTATCTGGTATGTAATTTTCATGTTCTGCTTAACTCTCTACTTGATGAGGTTAACTACAGTGCTGGCATCTACCAGGACTCACTTCACGTCCGTGTCCCCGATCCTCAAGGTGACAACCAAAGCATCATGATGTGGGAAGATAAAATCTCGAGGTCTGCATCTTCAAATAAAATCATGCCATCATAAGCCGCCTCTTTCCCTTCCTCGTTAGCTTCGTACACCATCACCCTACTCCCTGTACTGTCTGGTAGGGGGTCAATGCTTCGGTTCGGCCATTTTTTTAAAAAAAAATTGTACCATACCAATTTTTCGGTTATTCTACTATGTATAACCATTTTTGAATTTTAAAAACCGTCCCAATAATATCGGTTTCTCTTTGATTTTGGTACGGTTCGATTAATTTTCAGTATTTTTTTAAATAACATCGTCTAAAACTACTACATCAACAAAATTTTATTTTTGGCATATGCAACAACTTATAAAAATATATCATTTTGATTACAAAACTCATATGAATCTAATGACGATACCAAAATATAAATGTCATTTGGCTTAAGTAAACGGTATTAGAGACAACAATAATATCACATTCAGTTGAATATTTGGCGAAGAGCGCCAGAATGGATCCATTGTAGTATGCGATATTGAAGCACTTTTAAATACCAAGTGTCGAAACAACATTATGAGAGAGAGTGGGTAAGAACGAATAAACAAGAAGCTAGACAATTATTTACATTATTTCGACTATTAAACTCTCGATTGTTCACTTCTTTAAAAAAGGTATCTAAATATAATATAGTATTCTATACTAAAATCAAAGTTTAAAATAAACATAAGTCAACATGAATCTAAGATGAGATTAAACCTTCACCAAAAGTGAACAAAATCTGCATGACGAGCGCAAATAGTCCCCGAAGACCTTCTAAGATAAACTATGTCACTTCTATAAGAACTAGATTTAAGGGAGTTTGGAATCTAAATCTGGCGAAAGAACTACATTATTGAATCATGTCAGTACCAACATTTAGTAGTATTACTAGTGTTATTACAGTAGGTTGAAATATTTTGAATATTTATTTCATCACAAGGATTAAGGGTGAAAAATTTTATGCTTTATTGTTGACACGACCCGGAATCCGGTTAGGCCGTGCGGGCACCCGACATCCTCCTCTAGACCCGTCGGGCGAACCCTTACCAATTAAATTAGGAAAATAAATATAATAATTCATAAATAAGGACAAGACTTAAAACAAAAATACAGACATACTGATACCTCTAGCTGTACAAAAGAAATTACAGCTGACTACCCAACATACTAGGTTTAGGGCTATCCAGACTAGACATCTAAGAGTACAAAAGAAGACGGATACCTCCTGAAGGGAGCAAGTCCTCTTCGCTCCTGAACAACGTGGCGAACTCAATCCTGGAGCGAACCTGCCGAAACGAAAGAGATAGACAAAAAACAAACAACAAACAAGGGTGAGTCAAAAGGACTCAATAAGTGGGGCAGACTAGCCACCTCAAAGAATAGGATAGCTAGCCATGGAGAAAAGAAATAGGTAGACCAAATTATTTTTATTTAAATTATAAAAAGGCAGAGCCAGATAACAATCGGAAACACGTAAGAAACTTATAAACTCAACCAAGGATGCGTGCCAGAAACATATCAACAAATAAGCAATGCACATATAAGCAGAATAGTAGTCATGTACCGCAAGTCTACACAATGGTATGAATTGAGATGAAATGAAATGAAATATAATGCGAAGGGTCACATATGCCCGTAGTCCCATCTCGAAGCGGAATACTCCTGCATTCGAGGGGAATCCAATCTGATAACCAACTGGAGCGGAATACTCCTGCTCCTGGGGCGGAATACTCCTGCACCCGATATAATATAAACCAGAGGTGGAATACTCTTGCACTCTCCTGGGGCGGAATACTCCTGCACTCGATATAATGTAAAGCTGAGGCGGAATACTCCTGCACTCAATATCTGACATAAGAGCGGAATACTCCTGCTCTTGGGGCGGAATCCTCCTACCCTCAATATGATACAATGGAGCGGAATCTTCCTGCTCCTGGGGCGGAATACTCCTGCACCCAATGTGATATGCAATGTAATGCATATGAATGACATATAATGCGTATGAATGCAATGTGATGCAATAATAACCCTTCACCTGTGCGGGACTCTCATCGACAGCCGGGAAGTAGATGCCAACTTACAGCCAGGATACAATGCTCAGATTCTCAATGCAATACCAACAATAGGACATAACATATAATATACAATATAAATCCAAAGCTAAGGCGTAATGAGTACGCCTATCGGCAGCTACACACGTAAGGAATACGTGTTAGAAAATCCACGAGGCCAGGTGCCTCCAAAGAAATGGATATAAACACTTACCTCGTTCTGAAGTTAACACTGCTACCCAACAACCGCTTTATCCTTTGGTTTCATTGCCAAACGATCACACTCTATTCAATAAGTAGAAAAATATATCACATTAGACTAAAGGCTTCATTCCTCACATCTTAGGGCAATCCAGGTAGGAACCTGATACCCTATTTGCATACGCAATACGCAGGCCAGGCCTATGTACAGGGTTTAAGGTCACATAACCAAACCCCAAATAAATTATATTTATATGTTGCCCATAACTCACTGAGTACAAATATATAATCAATTCCATTAACGGGGTCTATTTGACCCTTTAAACTATTAATTGAACTTATTAAAACGATGTCTAATATTCCAAGTTTTACCGTTAAAACATATTCAAACACACGTAATAAACTCAAATAATATATTAGGATTATTACCTGAATGTTTCAGGGTGAAAATTCTACTTTTCTCCGGCCCCTTTTCTTATTTTTTGGCATTTTTCCTGTTGCGTTCTCAGCTTTCCGTTTCCATTTACTTCTGTATCATTTCGCTGCTTTTGAACTTGGAAGATAAGGATTAAGCTAATACCTTTTGACCACCGATCATATTTTTATATTTTGTCTTTTCCTTTTCTTTTTTTTTTTGTTTTCTTTTCTTTTCTTTTCTCGACGAAAATTAAAATAGTGCCTTATGATATTCGAAATAATTCCAACTTTTGCATATAAGTTATACAAAATATATGTCACATACTCGCGAAGGCGGATCTCAAATTGGACTCCCGAAACTCAAGATGCGAATTTAAATGAAAAAAGTCAAATTATTTAACTTTCGGCATTTTAGCGGAAACTAGCCGAACAACATCGAAAATCACTTTCGAAAGTTCATAAAAGTCATAAATAATCATACGAACCTAACGGCGCTTTTGGATTTCGAATCGGAGCTCATTCGCCCAAAACCGATCTCAAAAATCTCTTTTTAATATTTATCGCCAATAAAAACTGAAACCTTCTTCCGATGCCTACCAAACGAGGTCTGATTTAGCTCAAATTTTACAGACAGATCCTAATGGACATTACGAATATTTTAAAATTATCGACACGCTAATTGGAGCCCTAACTTCCGAAACGACTGACCGAGGTTGTTTCATTGTCCTCCACTTAAACTCTCGTTCGTCCTCGAACGAGCCTAAATCTAAAGCAAGATTCACGCTGATAACAAAAGAACTTGCACGACCTTCATAAACTATCCCACGGAATTTTTCTCATGATTACAGAATTAAAACTATAACACGAACACCGAACTCTTGGAATAAAACATATCTGGATAATATGATAACACCATTGCCTGAATTATTCTAACTAAGATGATCCTTCCTCGATCACAAGAGGAGAGTTCTATATTTTTGAAACAAAGATACACGGAACTTTGAATGGGTTAACATGATTAAGCCGATAATCACCTCTTCAATATACCCTTCGATATAAAACAGGTCGTTGGAACTAAGAATTAGCTCATGCTTGCTGCAATAGGGGAGCTGTTGAAGTACCTTGTCACTACTTACTATAGAAGATTTTATGCAAGCTATATTATTTTTACGAATGCACTATGCAACATCTCAGTTGACTTTAGTGTTGTTCCGCAAGCTCCTTGTGGGAATGTAGTTACTCATATCCTAATGTGTCAAATGTTCATCTGAACAGGGTCTATCGTATAAGGATAAGGATCATACAACTACTACCGGATAGTATGATGTAGACCAAGAATGATCTTCAGACTGAACATCTACCTCAGGGTGTTGTCTTTGAATTGGAATTATCATGACTTGAAAAAGTAAATATAAAAGAGACATGTAGTTGGACCTTCAGCTGAGGCAGAATACCGACAACAAAGTTGATTACGCTAAAGTAACTTCCCAAAAAGTTGAGGTGTGAAGGAGATATGCCAATGATAGATGGACGACAAGCTGCACTAGACCTTTAACTGTAAATTTTTTGAAGTAAAACAGTGTCAGTATGAGGATCCAGTTCTATTTGAATACGGACAGATAGCCAAAAGAAAGCCGGAGTCACCATACAGGGTTACTACTGACGGTGTTCTCATGCATAAAGATAGACTTTATGTTCCTGATGTTGCAGATTTACGTGGACAAATTATGATAGAGGCACATTATTTCAAATACACTGTTCATCCAGGTTCGATTAAGATGTACCATGATCTTAAGCAGATTTATTGGTAGGACGGAATGAAGTGTGACATAGCAGAATTTGTGGCTCAGTGTTCTAATTTCCAGCAAGTTAAAGTCGTGTCATCTTTCCAGACTTTATGCTTTCAGCAGATAGGTACGTATATATGATCAGGTTGCCAGCTTATCTCTAGCATTAATAGATTATTAGTGGGTTTAGCAATGATCAACACTCATTGTAGATTTCTGTCGTGGCCTTGCTTTGGGTCGTGAGAAAAGTGGTATCAACATCTCAGAGATTTAATATTACCATTCAGTATTTGGAGGAAGACTCCTCCACTTAAAGCACAAACTCATGCAGCCATTTGAATAGGAATAATCATCCTCGCACAGTCTGCTGGACTAAAGAAGATTTAGCTAAAAGCTGAACGTAGACATACCTAAGCTACCAACTACTCTTTCGAGTTGCCAAACAGCTGCAACTCTCAAGTTCACAACTCCATACATTTGCCGTAAACAGCACCGCCTGATGGATGGTACTTCTATATAAAAATTTCGGTAGAGTTTCCCCTGAAACTGGATGATCCGCAAAAACAGAACCAGCACTATACTATACATGGGAATGGATACCCAGATAAACTGATATCCAAGACAATAATATGATTACCCGGCTACAATAACACATACTCTGGCTCTACACAGGGAACGTCATAAGCGGCTACTAACCGCTCAAGCTCACTAGTACCGAACAAAGAAGAGATGGCAACGGACTGAGGATATAAATAATTAGAGCTTTAGGAAGCTCTTCTTCTTATTTATTTGGCTACCAGCGCTAGACTACTTTCGAGTCAGGCTAACCGAAGAATCGCAATTGAAGAAACAGATATTAAAGGAGCTTTATGGAACAACATCCATGCCAATTTGACCTCCGAATAAGAAGGAAACTCTGACAATTTATCTGAAACCCTTTTATAACCCAGACAAGCTCATAGGATAACATGACTATACTAGCGTTTTGAACCAAGAGGAGATATGTAGATCGAATATTACTTACTAACCACTTTACACCGGAAGAAACTATGACGCCCCCTTATGGTGATGAACTAGAATCCCATAATCTAACTAACACGGAATTTCCGAGAACAGAGGTAAACTAATTTGATATAATAATAGAAGGTGGCACGACAAGATGCCAAGCAGACAATAGTGACACTCACAGTCAAATTTCTCATATTTAGACCAGATAAATTAGTAGGGTCTCACCAATACAAAGAATAAATCATATCAGAAACTCACCCCTCTACAGCAACCGATTCTTAATTATGACAATATCCAAGAAAACCGTCGAAACATGATAAGACACACCATTTCCAGATCAATCGGAAAGATAAATCTTACTTACAGATAAGGGAAGAAGAAACACACGGGTCTACTACATTGGATGCCTCAGCATCCTACCAGACTAGCAGTTTATAGAACTGCCTCTGCAGCTGAGTCGAGCCACTACCCTGATAATTACTTCTAGAAGAACCACTACCACCACGCTCTCGACCTCTACTGGATGGTGGCATTTCTCTGATTGATTAAAATTTAAATGAAATTCCTGCGACTGTGCAGGTGCCGGACGAGACAAAGGATGACTGCCTACTCGCCGGAGTAATGGAAAACTCTTTAAATGATAGCCAGACTCACGACAATGATACCACATTTTCGCTGAAAAATGGAAACTGGAAAGATTGTTGATAGCTGTAAAGAGAAGACTGAATCTTATCTTGATGAGCTACTGGCGCATTCTAAGAATCAAGTGACACAAGCTGAGATAACCTGGAAGGTGACCTCCCAAAATAATCAGAACTTTTACCTCCAAATAAGGTACCATGGTGTCCCACCAGGGCCGTGGGATCTCTTACTTTCCCACTCTAACTTATGGTATGCCTCGAACCTTCGGGCAATATTAACAACAACATCAAATAAAATCCAGACCTCAATTTCTCGAGTCATCTGGGATTTCAAGGAAAAATAAAGGTCATCAATAAATCTCTGAATCTCTTGAAAGGCTCATGAACTAGTTCTAATGCATATCCAGCCATTTTATAGAATTCAATCTCATATTCTGAAACACCAATAGGCTAAACGACAGGCTACCCTGTCCAATCCACTCAAACTGGCAACACTCTCCATTTCGCTTGCTACTCGAAAGGAATTTTTTTCCACGAATCTAGAAGAAAACCGAACCAAGTTAGCTAATAAGAGAGAGAGACCCATCAATTCAAGGCTGGACCTTGAAACTGGAAAAGCAGGATAATCAACACTATACCGCTCAATATAATCAAGATCCTGAAGGATACAAATACCCTGACATTATTATTTTTTTTAAAATTCACGGGGTTTATCTGATGCATTGCTTAAGAATATCGGAAGGTTCAACCGCGTAAAATAATGCAACCTCTTCGGACACTCGGACCGAACTGATACCTCGGCTGGCTAACAAGTCAGAACAATTAGAGGTACAACACATACTACCTCCGCAATATAATATACTGCAACAATATTAAGAACCAGAAAAGGAGCTCCCTGAGATCAAATGTCTGCACATACGGCAACCTGATAGGCTGCCCAGTGAATAATAGGTTATTACGGTATCTGCGTCGCCAAGATTCTCGTAAAGCATCGTAGAGAGCCAAGGGAACTACAAGGCCCTGCTCCCTTGCCCATCGCGAGCTCGTACAGCTGAGACCTCCGTAACTAGATCGTCAGAACGATCAAAACTCTCGGGGCTTCGTCAGTGCTAGCCCCAGGCTAGACTGTTTCTTCCTGAACTCCTTTCGTTTGCTGATTTGTCGTACGAGGGTTTCACAATTACCGCGAAGGAATTAAAAAAATTAACGAAATAATTTTGAATCCTTGACCGATGCACGATCAGAAAAGAAGGAAGTGAAACTTCCTAAATGACATCATAGCCTCTCGTAGATAAGTACGGACGTCTACGTACCCATCAACGAGACTCTACTAGACACTGTCTTAGTCTGGATAGACTCTAAGCTGGCTCTGATACCAACTGACACGACCCGGAATCCGGTTAGGCCGTGCGGGCACCCGACATCCTCCTCTAGACCCGTCGGGTGAACCCTTACCAATTAAATTAGGAAAATAAATATAATAATTCATAAATAAGGACAAGACTTAAAACAAAAACACAGATATACTGATACCTCTAGCTGTACAAAAGAAATTACAGCTGACTACCCAACATACTAGGTTTAGGGCTATCTAGACTAGACATCTAAGAGTACAAAAGAAGACGGATACCTCCTGAAGGGAGCAAAATGAAACTGAAATAATAACCGATAAACTGGTGGCCATCCGGAATAAAAGCTGGCTCACCCTGACAGCTGAAGTCGTCTTCGCTCCTGAACAACGTGGCGAACTCAATCCTGCAGCGAACCTGCCGAAACGAAATAGATAGACAAAAAAACAAACAACAAACAAGGGTGAGTCAAAATGTCTCAATAAGTGGGGCAGACTAGCCACCTCAAAGAATAGGATAGCTAGCCAGGGAGAAAAGAAATAGATAGACCAAATTATTTTTATTTAAATTATAAAAAGGCAGAGCCAGATAACAATCGGAAACACGTAAGAAACTTATAAACTCAACCAAGGATGCGTGCCAGAAACATATCAACAAATAAGCAATGCACATATAAGCAGAATAGTAGTCATGTAACGCAAGTCTACACAATGGTATGAATTGAAATGAAATGAAATGAAGTGAGATGAAATGAAATGAAATATAATGTGAAGGGTCACATATGCCCGTAGTCCCATCTCGAAGCGGAATACTCCTGCATTCGAGGGGAATCCAATCTGATAACCAACTGGAGCGGAATACTCCTGCTCCTGGGGCGGAATACTCCTGCACCCGATATAATATAAACCAGAGGCGGAATACTCCTGCACTCTCCTGGGACGGAATACTCCTGCACCCAATATAATGTAAAGCTGAAGTGGAATATTCCTGCACTCAATATCTGACATAAGAGCGGAATACTCCTGCTCTTGGGGCGGAATCCTCCTACCCTCAATATGATACAATGGAGCGGAATCCTCCTGCTCCTGGGGCGGAATACTCCTGCACCCAATGTGATATGCAATGCAATGTAATGCATATGAATGACATATAATGCGTATGAATGCAATGTGATGCAATAATAACCCTTCACCTCCGCGGGACTCTCATCAACAGCCGGGAAGTAGATGCCAACTTACAGCCAGGATACAATGCTCAGATTCTCAATGCAATACAAACAATAGGACATAACATATAATATACAATATAAATCCAAAGCTAAGGCGTAATGAGTACGCCTATCGGTAGCTACACACGTAAGGAATACGTGTTAGAAAATCCACGAGGTCAGGTGCCTCCAACGAAATGGATATAAACACTTACTTCGTTCCGAAGTTAACACTGCTACCCAACAACCACTTTATCCTTTGGTTTCATTGCCAAACAATCCCACTCTATTTAATAAGTAGAAAAATATATCACATTAGGCTAAAGGCTTCATTCCTCACATCTTAGGGCAATCCAGGTAAGAACCTGATACCCTATTTGCATACGCAATACGCAGGCCAGGCCTATGTACAGGGTTTAAGGTCACATAACCAAACCCCAAATAAATTATATTTATATGTTGCCCATGACTCACTGAGTACAAATATATAATCAATTCCATTAACGGGGTCCATTTGTCCATTTAAACTATTAATTGAACTTATTAAAACGATGTCTAATATTCCAAGTTTTACCGTTAAAACATATTCAAACACACGTAATAAACTCAAATAATATATTAGGATCATTACTTGAATGTTTCAGGGTGAAAATTCTACTTTTCTCCGGCCCCTTTTCTTATTTTTTGGCATTTTTCCTGTTGCGTTCTCAGCTTTCCGTTTCCATTTACTTCTGTATCATTTCGCTGCTTTTGAACTTGGAAGATAAGGATTAAGCTAATACCTTTTGACCACCGATCATATTTTTATATTTTGTCTTTTCCTTTTCTTTTTTTTTTTGTTTTCTTTTCTTTTCTTTTCTCGACGAAAATTAAAATAGTGCCTTATGATATTCGAAATAATTCCAACTTTTGCATATAAGTTATACAAAATATATGTAACATACTCGCGAAGGCGGATCTCAAATTGGACTCCCGAAACTCAAGATGCGAATTTAAATGAAAAAGTCAAATTATTTAACTTTCGGCATTTTAGCGGAAACTAGCCGAACAACATCGAAAATCATTTTCGAAAGTTCATAAATGTAATAAATAATCATACGAACCTAACGGCGCTTTCGGATTTCGAATCGGAGCTCATTCTCCCAAAACCGAGCTCAAAAATCTCTTTTTAATATTTATCGCCAATAAAAACTGAAACCTTTTTCCGATACCTACCAAACGAGGTCTGATTTAGCTCAAATTTTACAGACAGATCCTAATGGACATTACGAATATTTTAAAATTATCGACACGCTAATCGGAGTCCTAACCTCCGAAACGGCTGACCGAGGTCGTTTCAATTGTCTTTAAAATTAATTAAATTATATATAGTTATTCATATAAGTTTCATATATAAAGTACAATCTATGCATATAAATTTTTTCAGATCGATTCGGTATATTTTTGGTTTTATTTTACGCAAAATGGCTAAAATGCCCCCTAAACTTATTCTGAAACGCTCCTTACGACCTTTAAGTTTGCAGGGGTCCTATCACCCCCCCTGAACACAATTTTAAAGGTATTTAGTAACCATTTTTGCGACCAGTGAGCTCATACCCTAGTTAAAGCCCTGCGCGTGCACAATAAAATACATTTAACCCTGGTTATAATCCCAGTTAATACATAAAACTGATTAACCTAACCCCACCCATTCATTACCCGATTTTACCCTAATCGATTCATTTACCCTTTCCCCAAATTATCCGTGGTTCATTTCACCCAAATTAAATCTAATCGATTCTTCATCTAAACAACAAAATCCATAATCCTTTTTGCAAAATTATAATCAGATATTCATTGTCTATATATTATCAGGTGTGAGGATCGTTTTAAAACCCTAATCGATTATCAACGAATTTTGTAGAGGACATTTTACAGGTTTGATTTATGTTCATTTTTTTTTTTAATTTTGTTTGTAGTGTTCCTTTGTATAAAGTAGTTTTTCGAGTCACATGCAATTGTTTTTTTGTGTGTAATGTGTCGATTAGCTTTTTGGACAGTAGGTAGTTGAAAAATTGTTCTTTGTCTATTAAATTCTATAGTGGGGTTCCAATCATATGCACTTTGTTGTTTTGTGTGTATTGTTCCAACAAACTGTAAGGTTGTGCAATTTTTAATTAAAACTTAATCTTTTAATAAATTTAGGGTTAATTAATTTAATCAGTGTTAAACCCTTAGGATTGATGACTGTAAATAATGATTATAATTCAGAATAGGCATGTCTTTGATAGTACTCATTGTTTAATAATTGAGATTTTTATTAGTAATAAAATTAGGGTTAATGAATATAATTAGGCTTATTGATTGTAATTAGTAATTAGAAATTTTATTAGGGAATTTTATACTACTCAATGTTTCTAATTTTAATTTTTTATTAATTAAGATTGTTAATAGTAAAACAATTAGGGTTAATGAATGTAATTTGGGATAATGCTTGTAATTAGTGATTATAATTAACTAGAGAATTTTTAAATTGCTCATTGTTCATGCTTTTAATTATTAATTAATTGAGATTGCAATTAGTAATAAAATTAGGGATACTGGCTGTAATTACTTATTATAATTCAAAGTAGGGAATTTAAAAGTGCTTGTTGTTTACTATCTGATTTGTAATAAAGTTATGGTTATAAACTGATTGCTTTTGTTAGTCTTATAATCTGTTGTAGTATATGGCTCTCGTCGAAGAGGATCTTGTGCATACAAAAAGAACGACTAATCCCTCTAATATCCGCAATGGTCCATCCAATTGCCCTCTTGCGCTCTCGCAACACTCTTAAGACCTTCTCAACCTGTACATCAGACAACAAAGAAGACAGGGTTACGGGCAAGGTGTTACCCCTCACCCAAATAAATCTAACGTAAATGAGCAGGTAAAGGTTTAAGTTCAAGAACTGGAGCTTTCTCAATAAACGGTTTAGCATGAGCTAATGTCAGTGGCCTATCAAGCTCCTCAAACTTCTTCCATCCTGGGATAAATTGACACTCCATGTTGAGAATTTCCAAGTATTCCTCAGTTTCTTCATCATTCAACATATCATCTTCATACATTAATGCTCTTTCAAGAGGATCATCCTTAGAAGCCAAAAGTGATTTTTCAGAGGCAGTTAACTCCCTATCCAGCACTCTTACCATAGATAGCTCTTCATAGTGTGATGGAAGGTTAGTAGCCCGGAACACATTAAATACAGCTTCTTCGCTATTTACCCTCATGATCATCTTCCCTGCTCTAACTCTAATCACAGCATCAGCAGTAGCCAAAAATCCTCTTCCCAAGATGAGCGGGACCTCTTGGTCAGCCTCATAATCTAAAATGATGAAATCAACAGGGAGGATGAATTGGCCTACTTGTACTAGAACATCCTCAATAACTCCCTCGGGGCATGTCAAAGATTTGTCCGCTAACTGCAGGGTCATTGTGGTTGGTCTTGGTTCACCCAGGCCTAGCTTTCGAAACACCGATGATGGTATTAAATTTACGCTAGCACGCAAGTCACATAAAGCTCGCCCAACCTCGTACTTCCTAATTTTTATAGGAATAGTGAAGCTTCCAGGATCTTTCAATTTTTGAGGAAGTTTGCTTCTGACTCTGGAACTGCACTCTTCAGTAAGTGCAACTGTCTCGAACTCAGTCAGTCTTCTTTTATTGGCCACAATGTCCTTGATGTACTTAGCGTATTTTGGAACATCACGCAAAAGTTCCACCAAAGGAATATTAACTTGTATCTGACTCAAGATCTCCAAAAATTTCTTGCAAGCTGCATCTACTTTCTGCTTATGAAGCCCTTGAGGGAAAGGTGGGGGTGGTCTTACATTATAAAACTCGGGCTTCTTCTCTACCACTTTATCAGCTTCTTTTTCAGTATTCGGCTCCAGTTCACCAACGGGCTTCCTCGGCTTTGGAGGCACTTCTTCTAAAGCTCGTCCATTTCTCAGAGTAACCACTTGCACAAATTCCTTAGGGTTCTTCTCTATGTCACTTGGCAAGGAACCATGTGGTCTAGTGTTTTGTGCTCCAGCTAGCTGCCCCATTTGGCGTTCCAGATATTTTCGAGCATTGGCGAGATCTTTTATGGCATGTGCTTGAGCTGCATTGTTTGCTATAATTTTCTGCTGACCTGCCAACATCTGCTTTATCTGTGGTTGAGCCTGAGGCTGTGAACTCTGGTAGTTATTCTGAGATCTCGTATTACCTTGAGCAGTCTGGTTATCACTCCAAGAGAAACCAGGATGATTTTGTGAATTAGGATTGTAGCTGTTACCAAACTGATTCCGATTCTGTCCCTGAAACCTGTTTTGATTTTCCACGTAATAAACTGACTCTGGCTTGGAGGGGCAAACCTCGGTAGTATTATCCTCTCCACAGACCTCACAGAAACTTTGGAATTGCTGCACTTGTTTAACTGGTGCCATTTGTTGCTTAGTTGGTGGCAGTGCTAACTTATTGATCAGATTAGCTATGGCATCTACCTTTGTAGTTAACGCTAAGAATGCATCCAACTGAAGTATCCCAGCAGCTTTTTGCGTTAGAACTCTACTATCGCCCTGCCAGTCAGGATTGCTCTGAGAAAATTTATCCAGCAATTCATAAGTCTCACTAAAATTCAAGGCCAATACTTGGCCTCCAGCTGCAACATCCACCACAATCTTGGTATGAGCATTCAATCCTTCAACAAAAGTGTGGGCCAACACCTCATTAGATTGGTTGTGATGCGGGCAATCTCTTAACAATGACTTGGATCTCTCCCAAGCTGAATACAAGGATTCTCCATCTCGTTGTCTGAAAGACATAATCTCACTCCTTATTCTGGCTATTTTGGCAGATAGATAGAATTTTGCTAAAAATTTCTTAGCTAAATAATCCCAAGTTGTGATAGACCCAGGCTTTTCAGCCTTTAACCACTTCCTTGCTGTTCCGATCAATGAAAACGAGAAGAGTATCAAGCGAACATAATCAGTTGAAACGCCTGCTGGTGTGTATGTGTCACTAATCTCCAAGAAATTCTGGATATGCTGTTGTGGATCCTCACTAAGTAATCCAGCAAATTGCCCAGTCGCATGCAGCAGTTGTATCATACCGGGCTTAATCTCAAAGTGTCCAGTAATTTTTCGGTTTCACAATGCTAGATGCTACTCCCTCCAGACTGGGAAGAGCAATATCTCGTACAGCTAATACCCGTTCTTCTGCCATTCCAATAGGTAAGGAAGCAAGTACAAGTGCGAGTGCTTCACGGTCTCTTGCTTCTTTCCTCAATCTCCGTAAGGTCCTTTCAGGTTCAGGATCAAAAGGTTCAAGTGGTTCATTCATTCTATCCTTTTGCATTCAAGACCTATTACCTGAAATGACACAAGAAACTCAAAACAAAAATTAAACCTGAATAGAAAATAACAAATCGTCTAGAAAGAAAATGGTCAATTATTTAGTCCCCGGCAACGGTGCCAAAAACTTGTTGCTCCCGAACGCACACGCAAGTATACGTGGTCGACAAGTAATAAAGTGATAAGATTGAATATCATTCCCACGAGGACTAGTGTTAATGACTATATTCTAGCATATATTTCCTAAAAACTATCCATGGATCTTTTTCAATGATGGTTGAGATTTTTACTAGCTAAAGGAAATAATTTAAAACAAGTAACTGAAGTCAAGTAATAGGTAGCAAATTATGGTTTGTTATCAATAAAAGAGAAACAGTCCAGGGTCAGAGCTACAAATAATTCAGTTGAGTTGTGCAGCTGAATCTACTTCTTGATTTCCTAGATATCTGACTGACAGGTTTAATTATATTCGTGAAAACCTGTCGATTCTTCACGAGTCTATGAAAGCTACTCTAACGCCTATATTTCTATGGACTTAAATCACATGCATGCATTAAAGAACTCTGTATTTAGCTAAGCCAGGCGAATAGGTATATGTCTATCCTACCCGCAAATCGATTCCCTGATGCCCAGGTTCACAATCAAGCCCTACTCTTTCTTATTTGCGTTCACAAGTTCCCTCTGTGGAGTTCAACTTGTAAACCATAGATAATGTTCAATTATCAAGCCTCAATAACCAAACAATTAGGCTCAACAAAGAATAACCAATATGTAGTGGTAAATTAATAGGTAGAAATCAACTTTCAAACATCAACCTTCATGTATTTGCTCTAACCCTAGAACGATATATTTAGCTTCTCATATTCATAATAACAACACAAGAATTCATGAAAGAAATATGAAAGATTGTAATAGATGGAGTAAAAGAATTAAACCCTTGGTTCAATGTGTTAGGAACTCCAAAACATGCTCCCAAAAATCGACGACCTTACTAAAACAAAATTATAAGCTATTTATAACGTTTACAAAGTCTTCTCATAAGTTAATCCAAAGCCTAAACTAAGTTGGAAAAGTTGGGGTCGCTGAACTAAAAGCCACAGGGTACGCGTCGCATGGCTCATGGATTTTGGATATCGAGCGCTATAGCCCACGCGTCGCATGTGTTATGGCTTTTGGAAGTCTGAAGCTGTGACAGATCCATAGATTGCTCCATAGCTTTGCCTTCTAATGCCATATCCCTCAATTGGCTAAGTTCATCAACTCTTGCTCGATTATATCCATCTTCGCTCCGTTTGTACTTGTATTCATCCAAATCATTCCTAAAATGACACACACAATAAGTGAGCGCAACAATCACAATTATTTCGTGCAATGGGCGAATAATGTATCAAAATGTGAGGAAATATTAAGGTAAAATAGGCTAATATTGCCAAACATCAATGTCTTATTTTGAACTGAAAGGGTATATAAAGGAACTTGGTTACACAGATTCTTGTAAATTTTACTTTAAATCACCTTTTGATAATGTATGGTAGAAATGAAAGATGATAAGGGTATTTTAGACATGTGTGATAATTTAATTAATGGAGATATTTTGGATGTCTAAGTTAGTCATCAGATTAACGCCAGCATTTGGTCCCACTCCAACCCTACTAGAATATTACCCTACTGAGGGTGAGTCTTTTCATAAAGGGGTAGGGGATGATTTGACTACCGAGGCAGCATCTTGTGAGGGTAATGAGACTGCTCAAAACCCTAATGATACTGAAACTGCTGCTGCAGGTACAACTTCTTTTGTTGATACTACTCAGCCTTCACAGCTCAATGAGGAGGCTGTTAATGAGGAAGCTGTGAACTTTGATGATCCAGACATAGGATCTGATTACAGTACTGCAGATAGCTCTGAATATGAGCATGAAGAATTATTTCAAGAAAATGAACTAGACTATGGTAGTGATATGCATGAGGAGTATAGAGATTTTAGGGAGGAAATGAGGAAATACCAAAGGAGGAAAAGGAAGGAAAAACCTGCAAATGTAGATGTGGCCCCAAAACAGAAAAGGGGTTGATATAGGACATGATGAGCATGCTGCTGCTTTTGCTAAGAAAAAGAGCCTAGAGCGTAAGCTTGGGGGGATAAACCCTATTATCCAAGTGATGAAGCTGCTAGTTTTGTAACTGATGATAGTGATGTTGAAGATGGGGAGGAGGGTGTAAGTAAGCCAGTTAGAAGGAAGAAACCTAAGAATGATAGAGTCTTGTATGATCCAAAAGCTAAGTTAGTTTTATGGGAAGTAAGACTTGTTTTTGAAAGTATATACCAGTTTAGAGAAGCTGTCACTAAGTATGACATTCAAGAAAAAGCAAGAACTGACAAGTGGGTGAATGAAAAACATAGAGTTAGGGTGAGGTGTTGCGATGAGGGATGTAAATGGTTGATGTATGCAAGCACTGATAAAACCACAAATGATTTTGTGATGAAGACTTATAAATCAGTCCATAAGTGCTTGACAAGTACCAGGAACCATCTGTGCAATTCTAACTTTCTTGCCAAACACTACAAAGATGTCATCACTGAATTTCCAAACACTAGGGTGTTCCAGCTCCAACAAATAATTAGAAAGAAACTAGAATTGCAGGTTGGAAAGACAATAATTAGAAGGGAAAAAGCTAAAATACTAAAGCAAATCATGGGTGGTCATATTCTTGAGTTTGGGATATATATGACTATATAGATGAAGTTTTAAGATCTAATCCAGGGAGTACTTGTGTAATTAAGCTTGAGGAACCAACTGAAAATTGAAAGAAAATCTTCAATGGGTTCTAATTTTGCTTTGCTTCCTTAAAACAAGCTTTTAAGAGTGGGGTTAGGAGATGCATTGGACTAGATGAGTGCTTCTTGAAGGGTGTGTGTAAAGGGCAAATATTGTCTGCTATTTGCAAGGATGGCAGTAATCAGATGTTGCCTATTGCCTGGGCTGTTGTGGAGTATGAAAACAAACATACTTGGACTTGGTTTCTAAGGTTGTTGAAAGAAGATCTTGAATTAGGAGAGGGCAGTGAGCTAACTCTCATTACTGACATGCAAAAGGTAAACCTAATCTTATTTTCTATTCTATTTACCTTCTGTCTACAGTTTATTTATGCCTTAACTGTTTTGTTTTCATTGTGTAGGGGTTATACAATGCTGTGCAGAACCTATTGCCACTTGCTGAATACAGGATGTGTGCCAGACACATCCTTGCAAACTGGTCAAAAGATTAGAAGGAAATTGAGAGAAGGAACGTATTCTGGAGGTGTGCTAGGTCTACATTTGAATCAGAACTGAAAAGAAATCTAGAATATCTCAAGAAGTTAGGAGGAAAGAAGATCTGTGAGTCATTATTGAGGTATAACATAGAAAAATGGAGCAAAATATATTTTGAGGAGTTCAGTAAGTGTGATGCAGTTGACAATAACATGGCTGAGAGTTTTAATGCCTGAATTCTTGGTGCAAGACACAAGACTATTATCACCATGCTTGAAGAAATAATAAAGAAAGTGATGCAAAGGATTGGGCAGCTAACGGAGTTTGGACTTGGTTGGCCAACTGAAATTTCACCTATATCTTTGAAGACATTACAAGACACCATCAGTAAGTTAATGAAATGTTCCTTGGTATGGAATGGTGATGCTAGTTTTGAAGTTACAGAAGAGAAGTATACTCACAGGGTAGAGTTCAAGAAGATGACATGTTCATGTAGAGCCTGGATGCTTAAAGGCATCCCTTGTCCACATGCCATTGCAGCCATGCATCATAGAAGAATGGAGCCTTTTGATTATGTAGCCAACTGCTGCATAATAGAGACCTATCTGGAGGTTTATGGCCACTTTATTCAGCTACTAACCAACATGAACATGTTGCCAGAATCTGACAATCCTAAGGTTGAGCCACCATTTCTAAAGAAGATGTCAGGGAGGCCTAGAAAGGTTTGAAGAAAAGAGCCATCTGAGACAAAAAAGACTGGAAAGCTGCCCAAGCATGGTTCCATTATGACTTGTAGGTTATGTGGTGGAAAGAACCACAATGCAAGAGGCTGCCCCACCAAACCAGCTAAACTTTTGCTTCTACACATGTGGTATATTGCTTATATTCACTCATGTCTCTTATATTTAATGGTGTCTGACTTATTTGTGTTATTTGGGCAGTCTGCTAGTGGAAGAGAAAGAAGGAATCAAGGACAAGCAACACAAGCTACACCTGAATCAAGTGCTACACAGTCTACATAAGTGTTTTACCTATTTGTGTTATTTGAGTTTGTCTACACAGGTGTTAATTGAGTTTGTCTCACCTATTTTTGTTATTTGGGCAGGCTACACAAGACACAAGTGGAAGGGAAAAGAGGAAGCAGGGACAACACACACAAGCTACACAGACAATTGCTCCACAGTCTACACAAACAACTACTCCACAATCTACACAAACAACTGCAGCTAGAGGCAGGGGAAGACAGGTAAAAATAACTATTATTTGGCTTAAACATTTATACTTCCAGATTCTAAAACAACCACTGTTTATGTTAAAGTCTGCTAGAGGTGGATGAAGGGGAAGCCAAAGACAAACAACTGGGCAAGTTGGTGATCCCTCAAGTCAATATAAAAGGCCAAGAGTTACTAGAATTGAACTGATGGTTGGTGAAAATGGTTTTACCATATTTTCTCTAAGTATCAGTGTTTTTGTGCCTGTACCTCGCTGTTACATTTCAAGTAACCTGACCAAATATTATATATATTGTCTGGTGTTGGCACTAGTATGATTATTGACACTGGGACAAGACCTCTAAGGAGTTCAGCCGAGGTAACTGGTGACCTTGGATTTCAACCACCTAGAGGTGTCAAATGGAGGGGGAGATCAGAAATTACCACACAAGGACTTGAACGGATAAGGGGTGAAAGAATTATTCAAGCAAGGAATGATGTTGCTAGTACAACTACAAACCACCCAAGCCAAGGCAGCACAACACATTCCCAGCCTTGGAAAATTTAGTCTTCAATCCTTGTAATTTATGGCTGCTACTATTAGCTTCTTTTTTTTTTGTTGCTGGGAACTTTATTATTAATCCAGCTTTATGAATGTTTATGTTTGCTGGAACCTACATTACTAAACCAACTTTATTTTTGTTTGCGTTTGCTGGAAAATAATTAGAACACTAGCTTTAAACTAGGCACGAACAATGTAGTTTTGTTGATGGTTAATGATAATGCCTTGTTCTTTTGGTACTTATTGTCTTATTTTTATGCAGTTTACACACACCAAGAATTCATTTGAACAGTGAAATATGGGATTCAAATTTACTTCATATCATTAGGTACTAAGAAAATGTTACAAAAGACAACATCACAAACACTAGCAACTGATATACTCCATTAGGTACTAAGGAAATATTATTAAAACACATCTTCACAAACACTACAAACTAAAATAATAAACTACCTATGGAAACTCCAAGTAAGAACATTTGCATTCTCCATCTTTCACTTTGAATTTCATACACCAAACCAAAACAACCACCATGATACACAAAACATACTTCCAATCGAAGCAACACACACGGATCTTGTTTTTTTCCCTCCTTTTCCATCTTGTCAAACAATGATTCTTCCATTTCAATAGTCTTCTTGTTAAATGTCTTGTACTTTGAGAACCCATCTTCCATCTCCATGTGTTAAGTTCAATTTGTGCTAGTTCCTCCTCCATCTCTTTGAATTTGTTCACCAGCCTTGGAAGAATAAACTTCGAGCCTGGATCAATCTCCTCATCCCACCATCGAAAAAACTTGGAAGAATTATCCTAAGAATACAAACAACCAACAAAAATTAGAATGAATAGTAACATAAGAGCTTACAAGAGGGACATTAACATACCCCGTAGAATGGACATGCCCAAAATCGTCTTCCCGAGTTTTTATTCGACCAAGAAGTGAGCAAGGGTAGCAGCTCCCCATGCTTACATCTCACTATTAAATTTGACATTGAGTCTTCCTTACCCATACAAATGTGATTCAACAAAGAATTTGACATTTCCTTTATAACCATAAAACATAAAAAATAATTAGTGAACTTATATAAGATGTAATTAAGATGAAAAAAGTATTACCTACTTCAATTTCCGATAGGTTGGAAGTGAAGAGGGTGGGTTTAATTTTTGGAAGAGGACAACTTTAATGGCGGATGGGTTTAAATAGGGTGGGTTTAATTTGGATAAGAAGACCAATTTACCATACTACGTGGTAAAATTAGACTGGTCCATGGTTGCATTTTCAAATACTCACATGCTCCCTTTGCGTGCAAACTTACCAGTCGCAAAAAGAGTTATTAAATACCTTTAAAATTGTGTTCAGTAGGGTGATAGGATCCCGCAAACTTAAAGGTCGTAAGGGGCATTTCAGGACAAGTTGAGGGGGCATTTTATGCATTTTTCCTTTATTTTATAAAATAAAAAATCTAACCTAATTATCAGTACGGTTATGACTTTGCATAAGAACCTTCGATTTTATTATAAAAAACCTAAAGTTCGGTTCTGTACGGTTCGGTTTGGTTCGGTCAGTTATGTCGGTTTTCAAAAATCCATTGGCACCCCTACAGTGTCTGGGATCTCGGGTCCTCTTATTATGACATTGATAGATCTCTTTGCTTTTGGTAACTCTGGGGGTCCATCGGCATCTCCATTTCTTGCATAGGTCTGTTTTTCTTTATATTTCAGTAACTCTTTCAAGTGCCCCTTGTTGAGAAGGTGCGCTACTTCTAATATCAGGCCCCTGCAATTAGCAGTGTCATAGCCGTGGTCTCTATGAAATTCGCAGTACAGGTTGGAATCCTTTCTCTCTGGATCTACTCTCAAATCTGTGTATTCTTGAAATGATCTTTGACGGCGTTCACGCGTAAGCCAAGGTCTTTGAACTTGTCGGGCACCCGCCCGGTGTATACAGAGCCTTAGTGGGTTGGTTTCACCTCTTTGCAGGGTGATGACACCAGTAGCTGTGGAGCACAGATGACCATTTCTTAGACTATTAGGAAGTCGTGTTCCGGGCATCTTTGTGCATGTCAATCAGCTTCAGCGCGTCTTCTCGGGAGTCGCTCTTGCTCTTCATTCCTCTATCCTCGAACCTAAGCTCCCATGTTGATTCACGCTTGCGACTCCTTCAGCTGCTTTCCTTGGATGTTCAGACGACATCTGACTCGATCTTGAGCTTATGATTGTATCAATGGTGCAACAGGATCCACATTTTTTCTGAGTGCTTCTGCAAAGTTCTCTAAAGTTCTTATGTGGCTGCTGAACATCTGGGGTTCAAGCTTTTGACGAAATTCATAGTTGCTATATTATCCAGTATTGGTTGGAGTGTCATACACTCATTCTAGAACATTTTCAAGTAATCTTTCAGCAATTTGCCCTCTTTCTCCTTGATCACGAAGATGTCTTTTATCCGCTTCTTGCGCTTGTGAGTGCTAGTGTGCACCTTCAGGTAGCTGAGTTTACCAGGTTAGGGCTCTTTTAGACAAAGTTGAGCTAAAAAATTTTCACTAGTGCCAATTGGATCTCCTCTAGTCAGATCATTGCTTTTGACTGTCGTGACGTAGGTAGACACATGGTCCTTAGGGTTCATAGTGCCGTCATACTTTGGTATATCAGGCAGGTGGAAAGTCTTTGGAACCGCCAGTAGCGCAACACTGGTCTTGTAAGGCTATTGAGAGAACTTGTCTTCATCCACTTTTGTTATAATGGGAGGATCACCCGGTATTTGATTCATTTGCCCATTGTTGTCCTTTATTTCTTGATGCAGTTCTTATACGAGGGCAGACTTTACTAGAACATTGGCTGCATTAGAGCTTCCTAGGGTTGAGTTTATGTTTACTCGACGTGCCACATATGCCAGGGTATTTCGTGAGGGTCTTAATCCGCGAGGAGATTCTGGTCATGGCGGCGATTTTGTGAAAACCTCCTCAAAGCACCCAGATAACGTGTCAACCATCAGTAGCGATTTTTTTAGTGATTGTTGATGCTGGGCTTTGAGGAGTTTGTCGAATGCCTTTTTGAAGATGTTTTTGGCCTTGTCTAGGCTTCCTGAGCAGGGCCTCTCTCTATAGATTGTGACTTGCTGTGGTGATCAGCCTCTTCCTTTACGTCCACCGAGTCCTTGGCTAGATCAGCTTCATGCCTAACGGGCTCACTGGGGTCCTTTGTTACATTATTTGCCATCTTGGCGGTGTATCGCGAGATTCTATCGTTGTCTTGTGACATAGTGAATTTTGTTTCTTCGGAATACCAAAGAATTACATGGGCCCCACGGTGGGCGCCAAACTGTCAATGCCTAAAACTTACTTAATAGGTAAAATAATTAAATATCAAAAAAGAACAAGTAAAATAGACTTGTATTCTTGAATAAGAGAGAGATTCTTGTTGAATCTCAATGATCCTTTACAATGATAGAGAGGAGTATATATAGGCTTAGATTTATCCCATGGTAAAATACTATTTCTATTGGCCTTTGGCCCATTAAAGAGACGGTTACATGAGGTAAAACTTGGCTCTAGGCCCATGCCTGATGAACGACCGTGGCTAATGAAGCAGACGTATATCCTTAGTTCCCGTTAACTTGCAGGGCAAGCGTAGTTTTTGCTAGCGGGCCTCGTGCTCTTGTATTTTTACCCGAGAATGCCCACCAACAATCCAATTAACCGTACTGACTCGTTTTTACTTTTTCTTTAAATGATCTTTAAGAGTCCGTCTGGGTAAGCTTAAAAGTAGCTTATAAGCACAAAATGAGTGCTTGGTAACTCAAAAAAGCAATGAGCTTATAAGCACTTTTATGCTTAAAATAAGCAAAAAATGAGAAGTTAGGAAATCGTAACTTCTCAAAAATGGCTTGTAAGCAACTTATTGCTTATAAAGTACTTACAATAAGCTCACCCCAACGGACTCTAAATGATGCGACTTTGATTGGATGCGCTTCAGCTTAAATGCTTGCTTAATTGCTATATATACGCTTGAAGATAAGTGCATGAATTCATAATCAAATATCATATTAAAAAAAGCGTCATTTTGTTCTGTTCGATTAGATAATCATCTCATCTAAGTCTTTCAAACAAAGTTTAGCTGCCCAATATTTCTTAGACTATGGAATTATCTAAAACTGAACAATTTTTAGAAGGCATGACTATTTTCATTACGGGTGCTACTGGTTTTCTAGCAAAGAGTAATCTCTCTCTCTATACATATATACACACACCCGCACCCACACATACACATACAAACACACAGGTATTATAATGTACTTGTGCATACAATAGGCTAGTTTTGATATCGCTATCAATACTTAAAATAATATGCTATTAGTTCACTTGGGCTTGAAGCAAGTTCTTACATGTGTTCCTTCTATTTATTTATTTTTTTCTAAATGCAGTTCTCGTAGAAGAAAATACTTCGAGTTCAACCAAATGTGAAAAAGCTATTCCTTCTAGTAAGAGCTTCAGACACCAAATCAGCCAGAAAACGTTTTAATGAAGAGGTAAGGCATACTGCTTCAAGAAAAAAAATAAAAGCATACTGCTTCTTTGTTTGTGTTTACCCCCATTAATCGCATCATTTAATTTTAACAAGACTACTCTCTCCGTTCCAATATACCAGTATGTAAGAAAGTTTGCACAGCTACGGTCCTACGGAGCTAACGAAAAAAACATTTTTAAATATTTGTGGTCATAAAATAAGATAGAATTTTTGTGATTATAACACTGGTAAAGCTTTGTGAGTGTAGATATTCCTAGCTAATTCCGAATGTTAAGTGAAAAGTTTATCATTAAAGGTATAATAATAATGAGTAGTTTAAGTAATATTGTTTTCTTACCATTTGGGGCCTAAAGTCATGGATTTAGTGGCCTTATAGTAGGGCCGCTCATGAGTAAATGGATGATAGGTTTTTCATATTACTGTTAGCAAAGTAGCTTTGAGCAATTTGTTCTTGTCTTTAATAGTTATACCTGCTGCAACGAGTTAAATTATAACTTTTTTTTTATGTCGAAAAAGTTTGATAGAAGGATACAGTAGTAAGTAATATTTTGGAAGTTTCACACAGGTTATGCAGAATGCTTTATTTTATGTTCTAAGAGAAAAGATAGGTGCAAATAACCTACACTCTCTAGTAGAAGAGAAGGTATTCCCGGTTGCTGGCGACATTTCATTTGAGGATTTTGGAATTGAGAACTTGGAGATGAAAGATGAGATGTTAAAAGAAATAGACATAATCATAAACTCAGCTGCAACTACGAGATTTGATGAGAGGTATGACTATAAATATGGAAGTATATTAATGCTGCAAGGCAATTGATTTAATTTATTTCCCAATGTTTTCAGTAGTACTTTCCTTTTTGTCTTGTAGATATGATGTTGCCATGAATATCAATGTCCTAGGTGCTGTCAATGTCCTCAAGTTTGCTAAAAGATGTGTAAAAGTGAAAATTCTTGTTCATGTATCCACTGGTAATGTTCCTTTTGATACTTATTTATAATTTTCATGTAGAACTTTGTTATTGTCATTATTTTTGCTAAGGTTTTTTGAAGAACTTGTCATCTTAGTTGTATTTCATTGTCTCTATGACAGCTTATGTTTGTGGGGAAGGGGAAGGAATTATACTAGAGAAATCATTCATTTTGGGCGACGCACTTAAAGAAGACTCGTACGTAGACATTGATGTGGAGAGGAACGTGATAGAGGACAAACTTAAGGAACTTGAAGTTGATCAAAACCTGACATCAAAGGAAATTACAATGGCCATGAAAGACTTGGGCATTCAAAGGTTGCAAAAGACTCGATTAATCATGGCATCATTGAGATAATTAATATTCCATCCATTCCCTTTTACGTGTGCCTATATCATTTTTAGTCAGTTCCATGAAAATTATTCCTCTCTAAATTTGCAAATATTTTAATTTAAACTATTAATTTTAGTCTCAATGAGAAGCTCTCATAGCTAGTCTATCAAATACTATTTCTTGTTTAAGATTAGAAGTTTCAAAAGTCTACTAGTCACATAAATGTTATGTCATACATGTTTATAACAAGAATTTTAAAAGTTTTTATTTATTTTTTAAACTTTTTCACTGTCCAAATTTTGTCACATAAATTAGAGTTGATGGAGTAACATATACTAGGAGCACTGTTTTTTGTTTTGTTAACATGCATGGATTTTATTCCTCTTTAGGGCAAGTTTGCATGGGTGGCCAAACACATACTCCTTCACAAAAGCAATGGGAGAGATGCTTTTAGGACACTTGAATGAGAATCTACAACTTGTTATAATACGTCCAACAATGATCACTAGCACTTATAAAGAGCCATTTCCCGGATGGATTGAAGGAGTGAAGTAAGTTTGTGAATTGATTTTCTTTTCTTGTAACATATTCAAGTCTTTTCAGACAAATAAAGCACATAAATAAGTCACTCATGTCTCTAATTATATTTCTGTATCTTTGCAACTGCAGAACAGTGGATTCCTTCATTGTGACATACGGTAAAGGAATAACGAAATATAACGTTGGTGACCCAAACACAAAACTTGACATGGTATGCGCTATCTATACTAATTCATTTTATGGTACAATATTTCAAAGTTCCTAAACTGTCATTGCACTATCGGTTTTAAATAATACTTTCTAAGAGTTTAACTTGTATATATTAACGACTAAAAAGAACATTATTACCAAACCATATAAAAGATACTTCCTCCGGTCCATTTTAATTGATCTGTTTCACTTTTCGAGAGTCAAGTTGACCGATTTTTGGATTTAAATTGAACTAGATTTAGTCAATATTTTAAAATTATAATTTAGATATTAAAAAACTACACGAAAAGTATTACAAGTTGCAATTCTTGTTATATTAATATGGTAAAGAAATATATCTCAAAATATTGGTCAAAGTTTATATTTTTTGACTTTTAAAAAAGGAAAGTGATCAAATAAAATGCACCGGAGGGAGTACTGCATATAACTAAATATTAAAAGTGGGATACAATAAATTTTCTTTTCAAAACAAAAAAAGTCAAATTACCCGTTACATATATATATAAAACAGGTTAAAATTCATTTATAGTTTAACAATTTTATACATGGCAATGTATATTACTTATATACAACAAGTTAAAATTCATTTATAGTTTAACAATTTTATACATGGCAATGTATATTACTTATATACAACAAGTTAAAATTCATTTATAGTTTAACAATTTTATACATGGCAATGTATATAAGTTATATGTTCTCTAAATTATAAGAAGAAGTTACTCCATGTGTGCCAAATTACCGGATACTATTATTTTTTGTCCGTTCCACATTAAAAAGAATGTCATCTTTCTATATGTAGAAACGTTTATCTTTATGAAATGATTTTCAGCCAAACAAATTTTTATGGCTTGGTGTAGAAGACTCTTTTTTTTAAAAAAATTGCATGCCAAGTCAAATCCAGCCACATAAATTGAGAGAGAGAATATAACTTTTTGCCAACGAGAGGTTTGCCTATTTTTGACATTTTCCATTACAGATTCCAGGTGATATGGTGGTGAACTCCATCCTTGCAGCTGTTATAGCACATGGAAATAATCAATCTTCTCAAGATTTTATACTATCACATCAGTTTTTCTGCAAGAAATCCCCTAAAAATCTGTGATGGTTCAATTATTCATGTTTCGTTACTTTACCAAAAATCCATGGATCAACACAGATGGGAACATTATCAAAGTGGGGGAGTCTACACTATTTAGCAGCATGGATAGTTTCCGAAAATACATTTCAACGTATTATTGGCCATTGTTAAAGGTTCCTTTTCAATTTAACGTTTTTCATCTTAACACAAGTTTCAGTGGCTGATTTTAAGTACTTAAGATAACCAATGAACAAGCAACTTTACCTGAGCTTACCGTCAAAGCATGTTAAACCTTAACAATTTTGAAGAACTTTTTGGCTTATTTAGGCATTTCATGAAAAAAGTTATATGTGCTTATAAACTAAATTCTTATAGGCCAAAATAAGCCAAAAATCATAAATCTGTCACCCGACTTAATTACGACCTTTCAGCTTTAATATTCTATCATTAATATATTTTGCGTAATCTTCAAAATCGCTTCTAAAATAAAATTTCTAACACATTTTCGTCGTTCATCCGTTTTCTTTTTTCACCAATCATCCATTTTCAGGTAAAAATTTAGAATTATATGTAATACAACAACTACTTTAAGGGCATTTCAGTAATTTAAGAAAATAAGTGATTATTTGAATTTTTTTAACCAAATACACCAACTGCTTATTTAATTATAAATGAAGAGTGTTAATATGTTTCATCACTTTGGAGTTTGGCCCAAGCACCTAAGGATTTATTTATAAAATTAATTTCAGTAACTAAATTATTTTTCAACATTTTGATACTTATCGACTTCTTTTAATCATCTCATTTAAATAGATCCTTAGAAATGAAGTATTACTGGCCCCCTATTTTTTTTTTTATCTGAGGGTCTATCGGAAACCGCCTCTGAGGGTCTATCGGAAACCGCCTCTCTTTTTTTATCTGAGGGTCTATCGGAAACCGCCTCTCAATCTTACTCAAGATAGGAGTAAGACCCTCGTACACCTTACCCATCACAGATCCACTTGTAGGATAACACTGAGTATATTATCGTAGACAACTTAACATTAAGCGTTCAAAGCAACTAAAATGTTATGATTTGTTTGAAATCACAAGTTTCTAAAATCATTCTTCTTTCCTAAATTCTATATATGTGGAATCAAGTTCCACGGCATATTGAAAAGTCTTTAAGTAAATAATGATTCTTTAAGGTGAAAACCTTTATTGTATGTCAACAACTTTGTAGTGTTTATAAAGTGTCACTTTCAGTGGTCTTAACTTATTGTGCAATATGTGTTACATGTTTTAGGTACTAGAGCTGGCGAATCTATTATCATGTCATCGTTTTGACAACACCTACAAAAATTTGAAAAGGAAGATTGATACGGCTATACGTATGTTTGAACTGTATAAACCTTACTTGTTTTTCCATGGAAGGTATGTGAATTGTTGTATTTTAATTTATATTCTTTCCCAGTTATATTGTAGTGGCTTGAGCATAATTAAATCAACTATGTAACTGGTGGAGTAATAAAATACACTGATAGTTAAACTTGTACTTTCTTTTTTTTTGTAGCTTTGATGATGTTAATGCAGAGAGGTTGAGAATGGCAATGAGAGAAAGCAACATGGATGGTGTGGTAAACTTTGATCCAAGATGCATCAAATGGGAGGATTACTTCATGAATGTTCATCTCCCTGGAGCTGTAAAACGCATATTCTAGGGGGTAATTAATTTCAAGATTCATCAATTATTTATTCTTCAGCATATGATAGAGATAAGAATGTTGAATCTGCAGCAAAAAGGTTTGAAGAAGCAGAGAGATCAGTCTTCCCACTATTCTCATTCTTCTTAACGTTTGACTGGGACACTAACTATATAGATCATTTTTGGTTGTGTGTGTATGTGTGCATCGTAGATTCACTCCCATTAATCTCCAACTAATCTATACTAGATGTTCGGAATATAAGCACTTAACTGGTATTACCTCCATTACTAAAAATATAGATTCCATCCATGTTAAGCGGCACTCTCCACCACAAGGTTTCTATAAATTAAATGTTGATGGTTCTTTTCATACTCATCATCAAGCTGGTGGTATTGGTAGTGTCATACGTAATAATCATGGTGATTGGGTTATAGGTTTTAGTCAAACAATTACCAGCCACGATTCTACCTATGTAGAACTCTTGGCACTGAAGTGTGGGCTTCAACTCGTACTCGATCATAATCTGCTACCGCGGAAAGTGGAAATTGATTCCACTGAAGTCATTGAACTATTATCTGATTCTCATCCACTGTATGATAGATAATTTGTTGAATGCTTGTAGGTGCTTGCTAAGGAAACTGGGAAATCCAGTAATCAGACATAACTTTCGTGAAGGAAATAAAGTTGCACATGAACTTGCTCAAGCAAGATCCAAGCAGCCCAATGTTCGTTGTCTATCTGTATTTGTCTCTCCTCCTAGCCTGTTCGGACAGTAGTTCAACTGGATAAGGCGGGCATAGTATGTTATCCTAAGTATGTATCTAGTAATGTTTGTCATAAGTTGGCCCAACTTGGGAACCTTTCTGTGTTATCCTTTTGTACTGATGCTCTTTAACTATTAACTGTTATCTCCAACATTGTATTAGTATATTGATCACGCCCAACTACAACCTATAAAAGGGACTAAGCGGTCACGGCATATAGCTCGGTACTTAAAGTCCCGAGGTCGAATCTCACAGAGAACACGACTCCTAGCAGTTAATCTAGCTAAATTATCTACTCAACCAACTTCTAGTTTATATCTTTGGTTTGATTTTGTACTAAAACTACTAAACAAGAAAGTAAATAACAAGTGTAGAAAGATAGATTTGATTCAAGAGATGGAAAACCTAGGATTGATTTCCCCAACTCCTAACTTGTGCTAAAGTATTGTGCTATCAATTTTCTCTAACTCTTCCTATTGAACAAGTGCTCCAAATTTACAACTACCCACTTCCGTTAAATAATTATAACTTTCATCAATTAACTATTGCAATTAACTAATGAAGATAGGGAGGACTACACTTATAGTTCACTTAGGTTGAAATACTGTTATGTGTTTAACCCTAACTCATGAATCTATTCCTAGTAATCACAAGAATAAAGGGGACAATTAATTGGGGATCCTACCAATTAATAGCAAACAATTCGTAAATAACATAGATAGAAAGAATTAACAAGGTTCATTAACAACACAACAATTATCATCACACAAGTATATAGAGTGGGTCAATAAACCCTAGAATGAGTGATTTTGCCACTCATAGTCATGTTCTAAGACAAGAAATAACTATAAGCATGTAAAAAACATAATAAGATAGAAAGATGGATGAAGTAGAGCCTTGAATATTGATCTCCTCTCTTCCTTGCCTCCTTTGGATGTGGAATAGGTCAAACGTTTTGTTTTGGGACGTGTTTTAGGGCTTTATACTGTCCTCATAGACCCACACAAGTTGGGAATCCAAAATAAAGTCGGATTGAGAATGTCAGGATTTTAAGCCTACGACGTCGCGCAACGCATTGTGCAGTGCGGTGCCGTAAGCTAATTTCTGCAGGATTTCAAAAATTCGTATCCTTTGAATATCGCCCATGTTGTGTCGCACAACGCAACGCCTAGTGCAGCGCAACATGCTTAATTTACTGCTTCTCTAATTTTTCTTTGCTTTTCCTCCACGCCTTGGTTCCCAGTCGAGTCTCGGGCTTCTACTCAGACTTCAAAACCCTTGATTTTCATCAATTATGCTCCATAAACGCCTCATATCATCAATGTAATCTCTACAACATAAAACACACCAAATAAGAGCAATTCCGTTCAAACTACCAACATATATCACAAGTCGAAGCATGCACACAAGACGAAAGTATAGAAATTATTTCAATATCTAGCCTCGTATCATATATTAGGTTGTGTAAATGTGATATGATCATGCATATTTCTTGCCTTCAAGATAAAAAGAGAATCAAGTTAGTCAAACATATTATTTTTCGGGCTCTATGTTCAAATTGAACCTATCACTCTTAACGAGAAATTTTATTGCATCTTTCACACGCCACGTCATATTTGTGTGAGGCTCTTAATTAGTTGACAAGTGGACTATGGGTCCCATCTTTCTCAAGGACAAAAAACTGAACATGATAACATTTTAGTCTATATTTGTTGCTTTTTTAAATTCTTAATTGAAAGAGTAAAATAGTACTACTACATTTAAAAAAATTATGGTAATAAAATATCATTGAAAATTTTATTGTGTACATCTTATAGTTTTTCAAGTGAATAACTTGCTCAAACTATTACAAGTAATATTCCTTTATTCATTTTTAAATTTTTTGCAAAGGTTGTTAAACAAAGAAAACTTTATTAAGAAAAAGAAAAGGATCACTACAAACAGCTTCCAAATTTATATATATGAGGACGAAATAAGTTAGGTTCTAACTAGTTTACTATCTAGTGTTAATTTAGTATTTGAAAAAAGAAATTCATTAACACACTCTTTAACAAGATTCAACCCTGTATATTTAGATTCACCACGTGAAGAATCACCAAGATGGAGAATTTTTAGGGCTTTTTTCTTGAGGTAATTTCTTCAATTGACACTCACAATTTATTAGTAGAATCGAAAGATCTAAGTGATTAATAGCATTTGTGGTGGATGGTGGAGTGTATTCATGAAACCCTAGATTTCACCATTAATGGTGGTTGGTGGTTGTTGGAGAAGATAAAGTATGGCTAGGGTGGGCTACTAAATGTCGTTTGAGGAGTATCATGTGACATTTATCAACCCATAAAAACCTATAAAAATGGTTGACGACACAAGGTGCCATCAAAGGGACAGTGTAGTATTTTGGGATGACATTATCTTGATTCCAGAATGCTACACAATAGAAATATTGAGATTATGATTTGGTAGTGATGAGATAAAAAATTTTAATATAGATTGAGCTTATTCGACTTTTTGGAGCTAATATTTGGGAATTTATGTAACCAGATTGAGGTATGTTGAGTCTAACTTCCTTTTGACTTTTCATACCAAAGTCATGTGTTCAAAGATGATATTTTAAATGAGGTCTTGCTTCGGGGGCAAGCGAGCGTAATTCGCTCCATGTTTTATGGAAAAAAAATTGATAATGAATATAAATTTCTTGCTTTTCATTTATATTTTATGAAATCAATTGAATATCAAATATTATTTGTTGGTATAAAAAAGTCATGGCATGCATTGAAATTATTTATTTTAAAATGTATATTCCATGAAGGGTTGAACTTGGCTTAAAGTTCCTAACTGTGGAATTGAGCCCTGGTATGATAAATTGAAAAGGTATGAAATAGTATTTTATTAAAATGATTTTGGGAGAAACTATAAGTACCGAGAGGATATTCGGTTGTTGAAAGAAACAATGAATATTTTGAAACTATATGTTCTGGTGTAGGGATGCTCACTTGTACGAAAATGAAGCTTAATAATAATTGGCCTTACTAGCACATGTTCTCTATCGCACGACATTGTGTAGAAGCTCCACCCCAATCGAGATCGGTGATTGGGCGTTATATTGATCACCTGATGTAATAATGATGTCGGTTAGAATAGTTCTCCCGGTAAAATTTACAATTGATTTGATTAATACAATTAGGGCCTAAGGAGCCCGAATGTGTTTTACAAAAATAATGTTGTGAAAATTATGATTGAAAGTAAACTATTTACTATGCAGTGTATTATTTTATAACTCTTGTCTCACCATTTGGTAGTAGTTTCGCTATGACACATACTGAGTATCTATCATGTACTCAGGCTTCCTTTGTCATGCCATTTGTTTCAGGTGCACACTTTGTACAGGACGACCGCATATGCTAGGGTTGTTCTTGTTTCCTTGCTATTTGGTGAGCTTTGCCTTTTATTCGGTGGATGCATTTTGATAGTAATATTTTTATTCTTTTGTATAGTCGGGGCATACCCGTGCTTCATTTCATTCATTATGTTATAGGGCTCCCTAGTCTATTGGGGTTAGGATCTTATTTTGTCAAGTACTCATATGACATGTATGGATGACTAAATTTATATTATTGCGTCATCACTTTGCCCATACACAAAAATCCAAAGTAAAAATAAAACAAAGCCAATTTGGCATCATTTATTTACAAGTGAGCCAAACTACTATGTGTATTTTACAAACAAATAACACCAAATCATCATCATTTTACCCATATACAAAATAAGTAAAAATAATATAAGACCAATTCGGCAACATTTACTTATGAAGTGAGCTAAATACTACATATATTTTGTAAAGAATTAATATCAAGTCATCATCATTTTTCTCTTCTACAAAAGTACACATGAAAACATAAAAATCATGGCAATTCGGATGCACTTATTTATTAGGTGAGCCAAAAATACTCCATTCATTCAAATAAATTATGCCAAATAGTTATCATTTTTAATAAATTCAATTAGAAGAGTTACATATTCTAGAAACTATGACAAATTGCCTTTGTTCAAAGATGATATTATTTCTGGGCTAAAGAAGTTGATAACCAACCAAACTTCACTTCTACTTTCACACAACCAAACATTAATTCCACAATCACGAAATCATTACAAAGGATAACGAAACAGCTCCCGTAATTGCTAAAGCCAACATCACACTTCAGTCAACCACTTTCTTTGGGCTAGTAAGGATTTACCCGAAAAATTTTGATCAATAGCCATTTTTGGACGCGCTCATTGGAAATTATTCAGCGTTTCAAAATTCATTGAAGAATAGCCAAAAATTCACGCACACACTTAAGCTCCATTAGCGTTGGAAAACACATCAGACTAGTCTCATAATAAAAAAATGAGGCTTTGAACAAAACATGTTCAAAGCCCAAGTATTCAGTCAATAAGTCCCATAACAAAATAATATAATCCCATAGCAAAATAATGAGACCTTGAACTAACATGTTTAAAGGTCCCATTATTTTGTTATGGGACTTTATTCCATAACAAAATAATGGGATTTATTCCCATAACAAAGGTCCCATCAAAGGATAAATCCCATTATTTTGTTATGAGACTTTATATTTAAAGCTTTAGTCCTATAACAAAATGCTGGGGCTTTGAACAAGTTTTGTTCACAGTCCCAGCATTTTGTTATGGGACTGAAGCTTTATACAAAGTCTCATAACAAAATGCTGGGGCCTTGAACAAAATTTGTTCCAAGCCCCAGTATTTTATACTGGGGTTAGTTTACTGAAGCCTCCCAATACAAATACTGGGGCTTTGAACAAAACCCCAGTATTTGTACTGAGATTTGTTCGGAGGTGGCTATTTCTCAGCAAATTTGTTTTTGACGGCTACAATTCAATTAGCGCGCGCCAAACAGTCCCCTACACGAAATTTCTACGATTTACCTGACTATTGATCCAGATCCCAATTCCAAACAAGTGGGCCGAGCAGGGAATTCAACGGGAAAAGTGCATGAGAGGCCAATTTTGCTAGTGGTCTTTAGTTTGAGGCTATTTTTTTATTGATTTTGTATGAGAGATTATTTTTTGGAACTTAAATCCTTGTAGGTTGAACTTCACATAAGTTCAGCCCACAAGGGTTGAAGTTCAACTTCAGTCCACCACAAGGGTTGAAGTTGAAATTCAACTTCAACCAATAAGAGTTGAAGTTCAACTTTAACCAACAAGGGTTGAAGTTTACGCATCTATGCCTAAAGTTCAGCCCCCTTACGAATTGAAGTTGAACTTCATAACTTAGGTATGAAGTAGTTATGAAGTTCAACCCACAAGATTTGAACTTCAGCCCATAAAGATTGAAGTTTCAAAAAGTGATCTCTCATGTAAAATCAATAAAAAATGGCTTCAAACCAAATATCAGTGGCAAAAGTAGCATGTGGGCGAAATTTTTACGAATTACAAGTTCAGCATCAATGATTGGAATAGGACTGCTTATGAACATAAACTTGGTGTTCACGGATGAGTGGTATGCAAAAGATGTGTTCATTAGAGGTAACAATCGCTAGAAAATCATCGGAAAAAGACTAAACATTCCACGAAAAAAGTTTACCTGTGTTTTCATTATTAGATCACGCTAATTCAGTATGATATTTAAAAATCAATGGTAGAAACGGAAAATAGGAGGTTAAGACAAACTTGGGATATAATTTTTGCAAAATTCCGGCGGCGGTCAACAGCGACGGAACCATGGTGGAAGAAAGAGGAGAAGTGGGAGATGTGTTTTCTATAGAGAGAAAGTGTGAAAGAATAAATTGCCAAATAATTACAGAAAAATGCTTAGAGGTAAAGTGAAATATTTTTAAAAGTGCTCGAAAACTAAAGACCATGAAAAAATTGCTCACCAAATCAAGATCATGCCCAAAATTGCTCAACTCATACAAAGAAGGGGTAGTTAATGTAAAAATTTCGCCCACATGCCACTTTTGCCACTGATTTTTGGTTTGAAGCCATTTTTTATTGGTTTTACATGAGAGGCCACTTTTTGGAACTTCAATCTTTGTGGGCTGAAGTTCAAACCTTGTTGTGGGTTGAACTTCATGCCTAAGGTATGAAGTTCAACTTCAATCCGTAAGGGCTGAACTTTTAGACATAGATGTGTAAACTTCAACCCTTGTGGGCTGAACTTGTGTGAAGTTCAACTCACAAGGATTGAAGTTCCAAAAAGTGGCCTCTTATGCAAAACCAGTAAAAAAATAGTCTCAAACCAAAGACCACTGACAAAAGTGGCCTCTCATGCACTTACCCGTAATTAATCGTAAATTTTTTATCCACGGGCCACTTTTGTCACTGGTATTTAGTCTGAAGCCACTTATTTTAATGATCATACATGAGAGGCCAATTTTTGGAAAATCAATCTTTGTGGGCTGAAGTACAAACCTTGTGGGTTGAACTTCATGCCTAAATTATGAAGTTTCAACTTCAATTTGTAAGGGATGAACTTTTAGGTATAGATGCGTAAACTTCAACCCTTGTGGGCTGAAGTTGAACTTCAATCCTTGTGGGCTGAACTTATGTGAAGTCCAACCCAAAAGAATTGAAGTTTCAAAAAGTGGCCTCTCATGTAAAACTAATAAAAAAAGTGGCCTCAAACCAAAAACCACTGTGAAAAGTGGTCTCTCATGAATTATCGCAGAAGTTTTTGCACGAAATAAATAGATTTGGCGCTGCAGTTACAGTTTTGGCTTCTATAAGAAAAGTCTTACGAAAATGGGTGTTGCCAAGTTTTTGTGGAAAATAGGTAGAGCTATTATAGTTTTGTCACTCGCAAGGCAAATCTTACAAAAATGATGTGGATATTGGCAACTTTGTTTCGAAGGCTAAATTTGTAGGGCTTTTCTTATAGGAGCCAAATCTGTAGCGTGGTGACAGAAGTGTTCCATTTATGTAAATGAGCGAACTTGATAACGGTGTAAGCGAACAGTGCAACACAAAACTGTTAGTACCATTTTTGTCTACAGCCATGGCTTCAAGACTCCTTCGATCCCTTTCCAGAGTTTCTCATCTCAGATACCCAAATTACTCCATCTCCCCATGGTTACAAAATGATAAAGTAATAAAATTTCGAAATTATTCGGAAACTCCTCAGCCAACTCCTCCTATAAATCCCCGACCACCTAATAATACCTCCACCACCACCATCACTACTACTACAAGTTCATTAAATGAATTTGAACTTGCTAAATTCTCTGCCATTGCTGAAACTTGGTACTATTTAATATTTCAAACCTTTCACTAATTGTTCCTTTTATTTTTTAATATAATTTTGAAATAATCAGGTGGGATGCAGAAGGACCTTTTAAGCCATTACATTTGATGAACCCAACAAGGCTTGCTTTCATTAGGTCCACTCTTTGTCGCCATTTCAGGTAATTTTCGAAGAATATTCAGAATTCAATTGTTCATGATAAAAAGGTTTCTCCTTTTTTAATTTCAGCTTCTCTATGACTAGCGTCGTTTGTTTTTAGCTGCTATAGCGAGGTACTGGTATCGATAACGTATAATATAACATAATCAGAGAAGTTGGTTCCAAAGAAAATTAGGGTGTTATGTTGAGGTGATATTATAGAGGATGGCTGTTATAGAGAGGTCCGACTGTATATAATGTTGAAGTTGGTGAGATTACGGTGCTTGTGTTAAAAGTAGGAATGTAGCTATATTTGTTGTGTGTATCTTCATCTTGCAGGCAATATTACTCTTTTCTTTATATGAACGGGGCGATTCCATGCTTTCTGTGGATATTCTTTTGGCTTTTTGCTTGTTTGAGATTAAAGGGGTTGTAATGGAAAGAAATACTAGCGATTTATCAAGAAAAGGGAAAGGAGATAATATAAATAGGAGGTAGAAATAGGGCTATCGGATAGACAAGGAAGTAAGAAAAGCAAAAGGATTATGTAACAGGATAAGTCTGAAAAATGTTATATTTACCGTACCCTTTTTATGCTTGTCTTTATTGGGTTTCCATGGCAAAACAGTTGCATGGAGAAACTTTGGATTTTTCCAGATTGGTTGCTTGGCTAACTCCAGCTGCTGGTTCAGTGAGGGGCTGGGATTTGGTGGTGATCGTATGCCCCTACTTCATTTGATAAAATAGCTTCCATGGCTTAACTGTTCTTCCTAAATTAGCATTTTGATATTGGGAATATTTAGCACGGCGTCCGTTGAGGATTATTTCAGTCATGCTGAGCTCCTTTATAGTTTGTTGTTGCAATGGCCTATCTTATTCTCAATTCATGTGTAACAAATCCCTCCAACGGCTACTACAGTACCACCTGCCAGATAGCGTAATTAGCAAATAAGTGGTAGCTAACTCTTCGTTTTACCTCCGATATATTTCCTAACCTGTGCTATTTTCAAAGAATAAAAGTGTTACTGCATATTTTATATCTTACAAATAAGTAACAGAACCAAATGATGGCTACCTTTTGGTCTACTTGGGAACTCTCAAAAGTACATCAGATTTATATAAGAAGCTTATAAATAATTTGGATTTAGTGTTTCAACTTCTAGTCTTATGTCTGTCAAACTATGAGTGGAACTCTGCTTTGGAACATCCCTGATATAAGATGGTTCATTCTTATTCATGAAGTGTGATATATACTTCTTAACACTGCTAAGATTCCACCTTCTTTGCTCTTCTTGTATCTCTGGAAGCTAAAACTTGTTTGTTGTATCAGAAAGGATCCAAATTGCACTAGACCTTTTGAAGGACTGAAGTTTGTTGATGTTGGTTGTGGAGGGGGGATTTTATCTGAGGTATACATTCTTCAAGCTTAATACTTAGTGGAGTTTACTTTTTACATTTCCATAAGGCCCTTTCTTCATTTAAAAAAAAAACATATTTGATACTTAAATTATGGCAATGGCACCCTATGAAGGTGAATGTTTATATTAAGTATGCAGCAAGATATATATCATCCAATTTTCCTTCTTAATTCAGCCTTTGGCTCGAATGGGAGCTACAGTCATGGGAGTTGATGCTGTAGACAAAAATATTAAGATTGCTCGCCTTCATGCGGTATGTTTTACCACTTAGATGTTTCTATTATGAACTATTAAGATGCTGTATTAGTCTTGTCTTGTTAATATACATGTCTTGGGAGATCTTCCCATATGACCATAACCTGATATATCATGAGTATGGCACTAAAAAATTACAAGTCTCTTATTGACTTTGAGCTTTATGGTTTTTCCTTACCTTGAAGGACAATTACAATTTTGCTCCTGTCAAATTATAGTTTATTTTGAAACTCACCTAGCTTGGGCTGGAGAACATAGGTGCTAGGGTTTTGCACAAAGGGTGTGGCCTAGTGGGCATTGGTCAATGAAGTGGGAGGAGAACCATGAGGTTTCAAGTTCAAATCTCTATAGAGACAACAACACTACGTCATTTCTTCCGCTCCATCGAAGCATTCGTGGACAAAGTTATCCGGTGCATGTGTTGGTAGTAAGTAGCAGGTACCCAGTGGAATTGGCCGAGGTGTGCACAAGCTGGCGTGGATACCCGCGTTATTAAAAAAATTGAGCCGATCACTTGAATGTCTCTTGAGGAATCAACAAAAATTCGATACAGTATTATTTTCTAGGACCACGGGGTATGGCTGGTCATCTGATGTTTTTTCATCTTGGTTCAGATCCTACTTAGAGGTCCTCTAGAGGTTTTTTTTTTTTTTTTGAAGAAGAAATGAGATTCTTTTGCTCCTTCTAGGCAATTGGAAAATAAAGAAAAGGTTAAAGGTTAGGTATTAATATTATTGGAGGAGACATAGCAACACGCTGGGGTTTATTGGGACCAATGCTTTGTGCTTCCAGAATAGTAATTAGCATTGCAACTCATTAGAAAGTCCAGGAATTGGCAATGTCAACGGCAACTTACGCATTTAATAACTTTGGCACTAAACATTTTGGTTGATATGTATAGATCCTATCATGATTTAATGAAATGCGTAAAGCTCTATTTGCCTCTTCCATTCTATGAGTTTCTTCCTTTCTGCGTACAATAGGAAAAGTCAGATATAATCTTTGTTTTCAAGCACTCATATATGCCATATTTTGGATTCAAAGACTTATTCTATTTGTATCCATGCTATATGGAGGATAACATCAATATTTCTTTCAGGATTTGGATCCTACGACTTCTTCAATTGAATATCGGTGCACAACAGCTGGTACATGTCATACTTGTTTGATGAGAATTAAGTTCAAATATTGATGACTTATGTGCATGTTAATTTTCTATTACGATACAATGATCGGAAAGAAGTCAATTCCTTTTCCTACTATATAATGAGATACATATGGCTATTTTTCTTCAGGAGTGGAAATGCTGTAATCTTTGAAAGTTGTACATCACAGCATCATCTTAGTGCCACTGGCTTTTGATATCAATAAAAGTTGTACTTTATGAAAAATAAAAAGGAATTGACTTGACCGAGATTTTGTGCCTAATTAATTCTGGAGTGGCTACTTAAAATGGCAGTCACTCTTGTGTCACAAGGACATGGAATCTTTATGATTTGATGCTTGTTATGTTGCCACAACTTTCAGTTACAATTTGAAAATCCTTTTTTTATTTGAATCTCAAGATCATTCTTCAAAGAATGACACTATTGAATGTCTTGTTGACAGAAAAACTGGTCGAAGAACAGAGAGAATTTGATGCTGTGCTTGCTTTAGAGGTATGACTTAATAAGTGATAGGCTAACTATGTTCTAATTCTAAAATGCAATCTAACAGTTATAGTAAACTGTAATTCATCATTTGTACCTTGTTTTGCAAGCTTTCACTATCTTCATTGGAGTTACATAGTACGTTGAGTAAAGCTTCATCCTTTAAGCATCCTTTAAGCATCCTTTAAGCAGTTTTACTTTTTTCTAGCTTTGCTGCACTTGCTTAGTCTGTTAAGTGGATTTTCGAGCACCCAAGGTTTTTGCCTAGTGGTCATTAAAGTGGGTTGAGAACCATGAGATCTCATGCTCAAATCCCAGCGGAGGCAAAACATTAGGTTTTTTCTTCCCGTCAATGCAATCCTTGGTGAAAAGAGTTATTCAGTACCTATGCTAGTGGGCAGTAGAGAATTGGTCGAGGTCCGCGCAAGTTGGCCCGTACACCATCATTATACAAAAGGTGGGGCCCATGGGGCCTTTAGATCTCTCTCAGTGTCATATACTTCGTAACTGCATTTAAGTAAGTAGTTTGCTGATCTCGAGCTAATAGGTCTGCCATAAATATTTATGTACATATCCAATCTTTGAAACATAAAAGGGAAGTTATATTTTTTTTTTTTTTTTTGGGAGTGGGGTGTGGATGGTTGGGGATATTTGGGGTGGGAAGAGAATATTTAGGCCCAGTTTAAAGGTGCTTACAGGTCCTTGTTTGTTGCTCTTCTTTAAAATTGGTTTGTGTGATCTTTATATTGCATTTTGATACTCTGGCTGGTTATTGATTTTTATTTAAGTTGATGAACAAGCATGTATTAGTAGTTTAGAAGTAACTTCGTAAATGATTTGAGTGTGAATGATATGTTACAAAGATGCACACGAGCTAGGAATTCTGTATGCTGAAGTAAAAATGTAACAACTGGGTTCATATTTAAGTATTCTAACCTCCCCTCATTTGACGTCCCATTTTGAATCTCTTGTAGTATGTGTGTCTAACTTCATATTTACATAGGTGATTGAGCATGTAGCCGATCCTGCTGAATTCTGCAAATCGCTATCAGCACTGACCAGTCCTGGTGGCGCTACAGTGATATCAACAATTAATCGTTCAATGAGAGCATATGCCACAGCCATTGTTGCAGCAGAGTATCTCCTACATTGGGTATATATATACACACATATAGATCCTACTGAATTCTATTGGTCATTGTTGGTTGATGTCTGCATTCCTATGGATTTATTTTCTTGCAAAACTTGACTAAACATGCTCTAAAGTTATATATCGACTTTGCAGCTACCCAAAGGGACACATGAATGGTCAAGCTTTCTAACTCCAGAGGAACTAGTCCTTATTCTTCAACGTGCTTCTATATCTGTAAGTGGATTACACACCTTTCTGTTTTTTTCAGCTAAATCATTATCGAGCCTTTTGTGACATTTGATATGGTAATGTTGTACATTTTGCAGGTGCAAGAGATGGCTGGATTTGTATACAACCCTTTGACGGGTCGCTGGGCCTTGTCTGATGACACCAGTGTTAATTACATTGTTTTTGGAACAAAGCAAGCCAATAGGGAGACTCTATAGATTAAGTTGCAATAAAGTTACTATCAATTTTGTTCTGCTCTTATCTATATACCATCCTGTAATTGTATGTAATCTCCTTTTCAATTTTGTTAGATGGTGAATGCAATACATATCTGCTCTCACGTTTTCTGTTTTCACTTCGAGGGATCAGGTTAAATAAGTTTTTTCTCAAAATTTCTGATTACAGTACTGAGAAATAGTACATACTTACCCATGTACTATTAAGTTTTTCTTGTGATGTTCATAACTTGTGATAAAAAATGTGTTCTTGAGACTTAATACTTGTTGAATTCCTTAATCAACGTTTTTACGTTTTTGAGTAATTTATGGTTTGGCCCATGTACGTTGAAAAGGTCCTACTGAATCTGGCAAGAGAGCGAGAGTTTTTGGTAATATACTTATCTAGCAAGAGTGTAAAGAGTTTCTGATAATATTTTTAATTCCCATCTTGGAAAGTCGTGAAACTAGGATATGCTGATATTGACAGTTTGTATTTCCCAAGACGAAGACACTTACGCAACTTCCTCTTAAATAATCCTTCATCGTTACAGTCTTTTTCTTTATTTTGATCTGCTCATCTCATTTAAAATAAGATTAAGAGATTAAAGAACAAAATAGAATTTATTTAGTCAAAGTACTATATTACTCATAATTTTATTATTGGCACTTCTTATATGGTGCACAAAAGACTAAAGTAACAAAGAAATAGAACGTGGGAAGTACATAAATATTTCTCTTAGTTCAAATTCATGTAATAGTATATTCTATTTAGTCAGTTATAAAAAGATTGATATTCTTTTTGTGACATAATTTTTGCCGCACAAATTTTATGATTTATTTTAGATCATTAGTTCTATTTTATTTTTAAAAAAATTGCCATTCAATCAAATACTTTAACATAAATTAAAATCGATGAAAGTATTGCATTTTAATATTGACATTAATTAATCAACTTAAACCAAAGCAAATAATGTTTGGATATACACTACACAGGACAGGAGTATAACTTGTTGGAATACAACTAGTATATCAAAGGCTTACATAACAAGATCGCCACATTTTCCAAATTTGTCACTGCAAAAGCAGATAGCAGAATTTTGAAGCCTTATTACTCTCAATATAGAAAGTGTATTTACAGGATCATAACTAACCGTACGTTGTAATGGACCGCGGGAATTCTTCAACTATTGCTCAAGGTCGGTTAGCGGTTATTTCAGCTCATCTCGCCGCCGATTCCTCTTCCTCCGCCACTATTCTTGAAACTTCCACTGTATCCGCCGCCGTGTCGCCGCCACCTAATGTAAAAGGCACGTTGACGATCATCGATGAAAGGACCGGTAAGAAGTATCAGTTTCCCGTTACCGAAGAAGGCACTATCAAAGCCACCGACTTAAAAAAAGTACTACTCCTCCATTTATCTTTCCATATTTACGCATTTCGATTTCTGTTAATTTAAATTGTTTCCAAATTTAGAAAAACTGCGTACCAAGAATGGACTAGAAATGAAATATTGTCACATAAATTGGAACGGTTGTGTTTTAAAAATGTTTCTGATATCTGATGTACTAGAAACGACTAGAAAGTTGTCGTTCTTTTTGGAATGGACTTGAAATGAAATGTTGTTACATAAACTGGAACGGTTGCGTATTGAAAATGTTTCTGATGTCTTGATGTAATTAATTGTTATGTAGATAAAAACTGGAGATAATGATAAGGGACTCAAGCTTTATGATCCGGGCTATCTTAACACAGCACCGGTTCGTTCGTCAATATGTTACATAGATGGTGATGCTGGGATTCTCAGGTATCGAGGTTACCCTATTGAAGAGTTGGCCGAGGGAAGTTCTTTCTTGGAAGTCGCTTATCTTTTGAGTAAGTGCGAGCTACTAATGATATTTACATTCATCTGTAATTATCTAAGCTCATTAATAATTTATCAATCCCGTTACTTGAATTTTGCAGTGTATGGTAATTTACCATCTGAGAACCAATTAGCAGACTGGGATTTTGCTGTTTCACAACATTCAGCAGTTCCTCAAGGAATCTTGGTGCGTTCATATCTTAATATTCAAGGAAACTGATATTTGTATGTTAGGATACTGAGATTATCTCACTAAAATGCTATCCATTGTCTTCGAAGGCAGGTTAGAACCTATTTGTTGTATATTTTCTACTATACTCGTCTCAAAAGTGTCATCCCTTGGAGCATGAAACTTCTGAAACCAAGGGCATATCAGACATGTTTGGCTATTTTCCACATAATGGTAGCTTGCTGGTCTCAGGCATCGCTATTCCAAATGACTCAAGTGGCTAAATCGATCTTCACTTCAGACTATTGTCTGTCTGAACTTAGCTCTCTACAGCTTGCTTGTTTCTTTAGATGAACCTGCAATGTTGGCATTCAGTGCCCTTCGAACCCAGAGTGTTCAGGGAGCAAAAACTTAGTTCTGCCAAATTGTCATGAGATCACACTTCAGCATTATTATATTGTGCTTCTTAGATGTTCAGATCTGGTCATCTAAGACCAGATTTCATGTAACTCGGAGTGATTGCATAATTATTTATATGCGAATTGTTTTGAGTGTTGAGTAACTAGATAATAGTGTGATCTTGTGTTCCAGGATATCATACAGTCAATGCCTCATGATGCTCACCCAATGGGTGTTCTTGTTAGTGCTATGAGTGCTCTTTCTATCTTTCATCCTGATGCCAATCCAGCTCTTAGGGTAAGCAAAAATTTCGAAGTTCCCAACTTTTGATTCCTCCTTTTGCTTTGTGTTGTGATGCTGTATTACACTGGCAAAGTCTGCATATATGCGAGTCTGTAGGCAATATTTGCTAGAGCAATATCTATTTTTTTTTTTACATATATTCATTGCCTTGGATGTTCCTCTGCCTCATTTTGATTTGTTTTGATAACTTTACCTTATGTTTTTGTTATATTTTTAGATAAAAGAAGATGAAGTATATTCTGTAAAGCAATGGTCATATTCAAATTCTATATAATAGTTTAAGTTGCTCGTTCTTGGCCACACTTGACAGTTGTTTCTTAATGGCAAAAGGTATAGCTGTGGTAGCTGCCTTTACTTCTCGCCATTCTGGCAGTTAGAAATCAGAATCTTGAAGCAGTTTGGTAGAGAGAGATAAAAGTCTCATAGTTGAACTTTTAATAATCTTTTATTGCCCTTCCTCTTGTTCGGCTGACCTCTTAGCTTCTTGATAAGTAAGAGACTGGAATAAAAAAGTGTTTCCTGTCCAACTCTTATCTATAGCTTAATTTGCTCCTGCCGGCCATTCTCCGGGGGCATCTCCACGGAAAAGAATGTGGGGGGAGGGGGGGGGATGGATTTGAAATCTGGTTAAACCTCAATATGTTTTTAAGAGGCCATGATTCTCACTGTGGTGGAGGACAGATTGAATTATGTCCACAGATAACTCAACAGGGTGATGGAAAACAAATTGATTTACCTTGAATAAGAGCTACACATATATCTGGTTCAGCACTTGCTCTATTCTTGCTGAATGAGTTGACTTATCTAGTAGTCTGTGTACATAAATCCAGTTTAGCATTTTGTCTTGCTTGGTGACCATTGATAGCTTGACATCAAGCATCAGAAAACACTCTTTTATTTGTGACTCTGAACCCGTGTGTTTATGTTGATGCAGGGCCAAGATATATACAATTCTAAACAAGTGAGGGATAAACAAATTGTCCGCATCATTGGAAAGGTTATTTCTATTTGCTTTCTCTCTAACTTTTTCTTGATTGCTTAAACTGCTGAATAGTTAAATCATGACTCGTGTTCCTTTTCATGTGTATGTCTTTGCTGTTGTTTAAATTGTTGCACTAACCCATTGTATTTTCTCAGGCACCCGTAATTGCAGCAGCTGCTTACTTGAGAATGGCTGGAAGGCCACCTGTTCTTCCATCGAACAACCTTTCTTATGCTGAGAACTTCTTGTACATGCTAGATTCATTGTATGTTCTATTACTTGACTTTTCTCTCTCTGATATCAAAGTTCCATCTGGAAAGAAAATTTTAAGTGATGCCTAAATTGATAAAAAATAGTTTTTCTTTTCCCAGTGAACCAGTATTTGTGTAGTTGTCTGTGACATTCATGTTGCTGTTAAGATCTAGCTGGCAATTTAACGGTTCATTTCCTGAACATGCAGGGGTAATAGGTCTTACAAACCCAACCCTCGACTTGCTCGTGTCTTGGACATTCTCTTCATTTTGCATGCGGAGCATGAAATGAATTGCTCAACAGCAGCTGCTCGTCATCTTGCATCAAGGTAGGCATCTTCTTGCACTATCAAAAAGCCTAAAAATAGCCTACTGACACCCCAATGTTCATGCAGCGGTGTTGATGTGTACACAGCTATAGCTGGAGCAGTTGGAGCTTTGTATGGGCCCCTCCATGGGGGTGCAAATGAGGTACAACTTTGTACTGAAATGATGAATTCTGTACGCGAGTTTTCAAATTAATGATCTCTCTCCAGTCTCCACTCACCAGACACTTGCTAGTTCTAGCATTATAGTTGACCATGCTGTTACACCTCTATAGGCTGTGCTGAAGATGCTCAGCGAGATTGGAAGTATTGACAATATTCCGGAGTTCATCGAGGGCGTGAAAACCAAGTACATTATTTTCTGGTAGTCATTTTTAACATAAAGGGAAGCGTCTAATCATATTTAACCATTTCTTTTTCTATTTGCTTTTCCTTTTCCATTTCCCCTCTAGGAAGCGTAAGATGTCTGGTTTTGGCCACCGTGTCTACAAAAATTATGATCCCAGAGCAAGAGTGATTAAGAAGCTAGCAGAAGAAGTATTTTCTATTGTTGGGCGGGATCCTTTAATTGAGGTGAGTTTTACTTGTCTTTTAAGTGGATATCAAGCTTTCAAAAGGCTCATCTATTATTTCGTGTATATCTTGCCATCATTTTTCAAGCGGCAGTATTTGTAGTTAACGTAAGCAAATCCTCTCATGTTATCTTCAGGTAGCTGTTGCTCTGGAAAAAGCCGCACTCTCAGATGAGTATTTTGTACAAAGGAAGTTGTATCCAAATGTCGATTTCTACTCTGGTTTAATCTACAGGTAAGCATAATTTATTGTTAATCTTTACATACCCAAGTCAAAAATGATCTAGAGCGTAATACTTTACTATGCATCAGGGCAATGGGATTTCCAACGGAGTTCTTTCCTGTTTTATTTGCAATCCCTCGAATGGCTGGCTACTTGTCTCATTGGCGCGAGTCCCTGGATGATCCTGATACCAAGATTATGAGACCAGCACAGGTAACATAACTTGATTTTATTTATTTATTTATTTTCAATTCCAACCCTATCTGTTTGTGCATGCACTCAACTAGAGGTTCTACTCCATAAATCTTCTTAACAGCTTAATGCTTGCATCTGCCATTTGTTGGTATTGTCTTTATCTCGGCTGATTCCCTTGGCCTCTTGCATGACCCGGATGACATTATGGTCTTTAGGGCCTAAATTGAATGTTGGCTACTCTGATTTAGTGATTAATCACCCAAATAAGAAGAAAGGAAGGAAGAAGTTTTAGGACCATGATCGAACTTATATTTCATCATTTTCAGCAGTTACTGTAGCTTAATTGCCTTTCTAATAGTTTCAGGTATACAATTTAGATGATATTGATTTTCTCTTTCAGGTTTATACTGGTGTATGGATGCGTCACTACATGCCCCTCAAAGATCGATCACCATCAACAGAGACAGATAAGCTTAGTCAGGTGTCGGTCTCCAATGCCACCAGGCGAAGGTTGGCTGGTATAGGTGTCTAGACTTGTTATAGTTCCCGTTACTTCTTAAGGTTTGAAGAATAAAAGGATAGACTCCTAGTTTAGGCACAACAGGACTGTGACCTGGTCTTCAGCATGATGGATTCTGAACACAAAAGCAGATACTACTCGGATGTCTCTTTTTTCTTCCTAAACTTAGATGTGCTAAATTTGTTTTGTGTTTCTTGAACAATTTCGTAAGCTTTTGTTCTTCCAAGAAAATTGCCAAAGAAAAAAGAGACATGAATAATATATTATTTCTTGAATTATCCCCGCTCTAGTGTTCCTGCTTTGTGCAGGCTTCCACCTTTTAAAGGGGAAGCGTATGTTCATTTTTATGTTTCCTTTTGATAATGGTTGTATATGTTGTTTCTCTCATTTTCATTTACTTATTCATTGATGTAGAAGTGCAAGGATTTTCTTGTGTGTATTAAGGATACGTATATTTAGACGGGTGCGCACTGCAATTAGGAGACTGGAAGCCTACCTCGAATAAATGCCAGTGAGCTAATACCTTGAACTCGAATCAATTTAGTACAAGAACTATGTCAGTCCTGTAAGGAGAATCTGTGTTGTTGTCGTGGGTAGCTTATAACCGGAGGAAATGGGTGTTCTAGAAACCCTCAAGTTATTTTTGGCGTGGCAGGGCCTCTCCTTTTCTTTTTATTCCAAGTCTGATTAGGACTAATCATGGACCAAATTAATGTTTTTAAAACTTGAGGGCCGTAATTAAAATATGAAAGAAATCATTTCAAATTTTGGAAACGTCCCACCTCCCACCCGCGTGTCTTCTCTCACCATAACTTCCCATCACCTCCATTCAAAAACAAGTTGCACACAATTTGCACAAAACACTCAACCAAAATTCTCTCAATATCTCCATCGTTAAAGCATTTCTTCAAATGTCGTATAAACCCAAATGTGGGTGGTTTGAGCTTGTATTGCGTAAAACTGGAGATGATATTGAGTAAATAATGTGGAATACAAGATTATTTCAATGCAGGAAGAAGCTCAGCAATGCAACTATGGTGGAATTTTGAGCGGGAAATAGAATGGTGAAAATAGAGGAAAAAATGGGGGAGAGGAGAGAGGGAAGGGCTACTTACGTGTAGATCTAGGTTTATGGAAAATTTGACAATAAAATGGCCTTTTAGACTTGGACCATCGTGTAACATAGAATATTATCGTGAACTTTGGGGATATATTCAAGAGCAAAGTACTTGTATTAGAGACTTCTTAAGAAGCCCTTCCTCGATCTCATAAATATAAAGTTTGGCAAACTTGAAACTAGAAATTAGAGACTTATATGTTGGTTGATACTATTTACCGAGTTCACTTGTACTCAACCTTCACGTATTTGTTTCAATTATTTCGTTATTTTCCATTAATAAACGCTATCCATTTTGAGTTCATGGAGGGTGGGGAATGGGGACATTCTGTTTAACTGTTTATTAAGCCCAATATTACTGTTTACCTAAAAATGATCTCTCACATACATAGAGTTGTATTACGTAATGTTATTTGTTTTTATGGACTAAAGGAACAGCTTTTGAAGAGATCTTTGAACTGTAATGGCAAAAGACATATCTTGATCCTTTAATAAGTTGCATAAAACACCTCAGCGTACCAAATATTTTTGTTACATAAATTATACTAACTTGTTTCCTATATATATTTGTTTGATTTACTGGGATGTTGCAACGTATTGTATCTCATCAAATTTGTATGCTGTTTATACTTGTCTTGGCATGCTTAGTAATATGTTAAATTGTTCATCAATATAAAATTTATGTCATATAAAATATAAATTTTCATTTTTACACTACTTTGTCAAATTATATTATAGTAAATCTCAAAACTTACCAGTCTACTATGCATTGGGATTGTGCGATGTCTTCCTTGTGTTTAAAACGCATCGCCTCTTAATAGACTACTCAATTGTGACTAGTGTATGTTGATTGTCTTCGGACATGCATTTTCACATTTTACAAAGAAATCCAAAAACACTACTTGCAATATCATGGATTTAGAACAAAAAGTAGGATAAATCAAGCACGCCAAAGTTTTATCATAAATACAGAATTGCGCTTTTATGTTACAGGAAACAGAAAGTGTGTCATTTTCTTTCAACAGCCAACTTTAATACTTCAAACGTCAGTCTATGATCTCTCTCACCGGCTTGTGAATTTTGATCTCGAGGACGAAGCCGTAGAGGAAAAACCACCTGGTTTCTTTGTTGAAGAAATTTGGCTGGGAAAAATTGACAAAACAAAAAAGAAGATTAGAGAAGGATAGGATGGAATGTGGAAGCATCAAATCTGTAAGTACTTCTTTACCTATGATTTCTTTGCACGGCCTTATTCTTCATAGCAGCTAAATTCTTCATTTCTTGGCTGTAAGAAACGAGAGAAGACAGTGAGCTACCTGAATAAGGAGATTCTTTCAAAGAAGCAAAGCAAACTGAGCAACTCAGACAAAGAAATATACAAACAACAGCTGTTGATTTCTATAACTAGAACTGTTAAACTTCTACGGACAATTTTTTCTAATCAAATTGTATGTAAGCTGAAGACCAAGATTCCACTTTCGACTTAAGCCCATGAAGATGGAGACAGTTGAGGACATGTTCAAGAATGCAAATGCAGACACTGGGAAGGACATCGAGTATGGAGAGAAGAAGAAAGCTAAAGTTGCATGAATAGAATGTCAGAGAGATGTATTTGTTCAATGGAGCGAAATTTACCTGTTGACAAACTCAAGTTTTGCCTTCTTCATCAAGTTACTCTTTGTGTTTCCATAATTGATACCAGGTCCATTACCTACAAATTCGCTCTTTACTCAGGACCAAATAGACAAGTAACCTTCACCATGTTTTTATGACAAACTACCAAGCATTCTCAATAAAAAATAACAAATTGAGACCGACAATGAAAAAGGGATCTGAACATGAAGACTTACCCCAAAAGCTTCTTTTTGTGCTAGGTGGAACCTTTGAGCAGACTCGAACTTGTCGGCTTTGCCGTTCTACACAGGTAACCAAGATTCAATCATGATTAGTCCGTCTATAAGCCAAATAAAATGGTACCTTACAACATCTCCACTACAAGAGAAGATAATAATAACCCGCAAAGGTAGCTGAGTTGGTTCAGCAAGTGGTTTCCCACAAGGGAGACTTGGGTTCAAATCTCCTTGCCAACAGCCTTCTCAGTTTGAATCAAGCCCCGTGCGGTTTACCTCTCCTGTGTGGTTTGCAGGCTATTGCATCAGGAGCGGGGTTTACCCAGAGCGCACCCGAAGGGTAGCGGCTGCGGGTTCCCTTGTCATCAAAAAAAAAAGAGGAGATAATAAAATGGTACCTTACAACATCTCCACTACAAGAGAAGATAAACTAAACATCTTTCACGAACTAAATTTAGTCAGACGTGATCACAACTTAACCTATCACAAAAAAGACCAAACCACACTAAACCCAAATTTCTGAGCAGGATTTGTTTGAAACTCTTCTACTGATACTGAGTCCTGTAATTCACTCTTACAAGCCCAAACACAGTCCTCTAGAGGTTATTGAAAAATTTCCTGCTGCTGTTTAATGTTATGGCTATTTGGTCTTCTATCTGTAGTGGAAAGCACCGGCAAATAATAGATTCTCGCTTACAAGAACTCAAGCAAGATAAAATCGTTAATAGAGTAAAAAAATGTGCTTTCAAAGTGGTGAATACATTTTGATCTTGAGCAAATCAAATAATGATAGCTGAGGATATACATCACTAGTTTAAGCTATCAATGAGAAGATGATACCACTTGCAGGGAAAACAAATTAAAGAACAACGGAAACAGAAGTAAAGAACATACTTGCATCTTCCTTTTGGTACAATTCCTTGATTCTTTCGAATGACCTTTGTTGAGTCTCCTCCACTTCCTTTGTCTTTGCCTGCAAGTAAAGTGATATACTCGTTTGTAGATGTGGAATGATTTCGTAAAGAAAAATGATGCAATCTAGTAATAAACGTACATCATATTAAAGGGGTCAAAACTATGGAGTGGGAGAACAAAATATGAAACAAAAAATTACCTCATACAACATTTTCCATTTAAATGTTACTTTTCTTTGCTTCATTCTCTCGACCACCTGATTGGTGCTCTTTTCACCAAACTGAATCTGGTAAAACCTCTTCCAAAGTTTATCAGTCACTGGACTGAGATCTCTTCCCTGAACGAAGAAGTTTAGCGTTCAATTAGACCTGATATGTAACACTGCAATAGGATGCCTTAAAGATCAATTTACTTACTTGTGTCGATTTCTCCACATGTATCAACTGTTCAAGAGAACAGTGAGACAAAATGCGCTCAAGTAGATGAGAATCTGTTTCACCAACATCACCAAGGTATCTAACATTATCAATAGCTATCTGAACACATAAATCGACCAGTGAAGGAGCCATAAGCCTCATTGTTATACGCCTTCTTATCTCTGATTATGCGCTCCAATCTGATCTCACCAGCTTACACCTTCACATGAAAAGCTAATCAGCAGCTAATTTAAGAAGCATTTAGTAGATTCAATCTTAAAAACAGATAACCAACAGTTTCCTGTTACAGGTCTTCTAACCTTCTGCACCTTTCCTGCCGGATTTTGTAAAGACATCTTTTTGCACATATACAATTGAATTTCTTATACATTGTCTTTTTAAAAAAAATGACAATTAACGCTTCTATATATTCCTACTACATAATTCCCACACCTGTCCAACCTTAAGCAACTCTTAGTAATGAAATAGCACTTTCCTTTTTAGTCTAAAAAAATCACACCTTTCTATATTTAGAAATAGTTTTTAACATTAAATTTCCAATTCTACCCTTAATGAGATAATTTATAGCCACGATTGTAATCCCTTGTTTTCTCGAACATAAGTTTCAAAAATCTATTCTTCTTTCTTATACTCCGTGCTCAGTTAAAACACTGTCACATAAATTTGGACCGACGGACTAGTAAATAAAATTAAAACTCGGTTAATTATACATAAAGCACTGATCTTAGCCCTTAGGCATCGATTATAACAGATCAAATCCATTAGTAATTGAATTCAACAAAGCTGTGGACAAATTATTAAATTGCAACGAATAAGACATGAATTAATTGTAACATCTTCAGAGATATAAAATTAAGGATCAAATAATTGAAATTAAAGAGAATTGAATTTGAACCTCACCGGCACGTGATCGGAGCTGGAATTCGCTGGAAAAGTCCAATAACTGAATAACTGAAAATCTGAAATTAAAGGAATTTGAAATTGAATATGATTTTACAAATTAAAGGATTAGAAAAATTGATCGATTGATTCGAAGAGAAAAGCTTGCTAATATCGAAAGCGTTACAGCGCGTGGTTGCACGCGTGGTGGTTGGCAGGTAAGGTAAACATTGGGGTCTTGGATTTTATAAGGCCCAAATTGTGTTCTTGTGGGCTTTGGAATGAAAGAAGAGAGATAGTCCTTGTTTGATTGGGATTACGTATTTACATCTGAAACGACACGTGAGTGTATTTTAATTTGTTACTACATAATTACACAATTTTTTCTCATAACATTCACTTTAAAAAGGGTCGTTCGGTTGAAAGGCTCTTTTTTATACGGATATTAATAATGTGTATATTAGCAATACAGTTATTGATAATGTAGGTATTAATAATGTGGGTATTAGTTTTGAAAGATTATAATGTAGTCATTATTTCTTAAATCATTGATATACATCACAAATTAATATACAAAGTATAATTTTGAATATTTATTTATCACTTAAATAAATTTTAAAAAATATTTTTATTATTATGATGGGGTAGTTTTGTCATTTTAAAATTTAATACTCGCATTGCTAATAACCACATTACTAATTCCACCTTCTACCATGCATAAAATAATGCATAGATTTCCGCTTAATTTATGCTGGTATATGAACCAAACGTTGTACTAATTTTATCCCAACACTAAAATTTCAACTCAAAGCAACCGAACATTGTATTACTTAGTACTGAATTTAGTATGTATTTAGCCTACAACATCCAACAACCGAACGAATCCTTCAGGGTCGTTCGGTTGCAGGAGTATTTTACGCGAGTATTAACTATTAATGCGGGTATTAGTAATGTAAGTATTAATAATGTGTGTATTAATAATGTGAGTATTGATAATACGGATATTAGTTATGTGGAGTTTAATAATATGGGTATTAGTCATGCATATATTATAACGTAGGGATTATTTGTTGAATCACTGATATATTACAAATTAACAAACAATATTATTATTTAAAATATTTATTTACTTCTTAAATAAAAATTTAAAATATCCTTATTATTATTAGGGTTAATTTTGTCATTTTAAATTTTAATACCTGCATTATTAATACCCACATTATTAATACCACCTTCTACCCCGCATAAAATAATACATAGATTTCCGCATTAATAATGCGGGTATTAATAATGCGGAATATACAAAAACGCAACCAAACGTTGCACTAATTTTATGCGGGTATTAAAATTTCACAGAAAACCAACCGAACGCTGCGCTTAATTAGCGCGGAGTTTTGTGCGGGTATTAAACCCTTAACTAAGTAACCGAACGACCCCTTAGTAATGTGGAGGTGGAAATAACGCGGATATTAATTATTAGTGCGGATATTAGTAATGTGAGTATTAATAATGTGTGTATTAATAATGTGGGTATTGATAATGCGGGTATTAGTTATGTGGAGTTTAGTAATGTGGGTATTAGCCATGCATATATTATAACATAAGAATTATTTGTTGAATTATTGATATATTTTAAATTAACAAACAATATTATTATTTAATATATTTATTTACTCCTTAAATAAAATTTTATAATATCCTTATTATTATAAAGGTTACTTTTGTCATTTTTAATTTTAATACTTGCGTTATTAATATCCACATTATTAATACCACCTTCTACCCCGCATAAAATAATAAATAGATTCCCGCATTAATAATACGGGTATTAATAATGCGGAATATACAAAAACGCAACCAAACGTTGTACTAACTTTATGCGGGTATTATAATTTCACAGAAAATCAACCGAACGCTGCACTAAATTAGCGCGGAGTTTTGTGCGGGTATTAAACCCTTAACTAAGTAACCGAACGACCCCTAAGTACACTATCCTTGAGCTAATTTGAGCTGACGTTTTGGTTCCATGGTTATTATTTCGCTTTTTGTGGTTTCATAATTTTTTTTTGGGAGAAGGGTCAAATTGTCACTAAACTATCTAAAAAGTCTAATAATGCCACCTGTTAAAAATATAGTTCAAATATATCTCTACGGTTGCACTTTAGATTCAAAAATGCTATTATGTAAAATTTTCGGCTAAAAAATGTCATTATATCTGACGGAAATTATTTATTCTAATTTTTTGTTTTTCAAAAATATTAAAAATTTGTAAAAAAATCCAAATGTGCATTAAATAGCCCTTCCCTAACTTAATTTGTGACCATTATCCCCCACCACCCCCTAGTTGTATTTGTTTTAATGTATTTTTCTATTTATCTAGCAATGAACATAATATTAAAGAATTTCTTTTTTTTTTTTTGCACAAAAAGGCGACAATAAGACCGAGAACGAAATGCCATTTTTTCCCTTTTTTCTCTAATTTACACGGACCACACATATATCGGTTACTATGTCTTCTATTTCTTTAACTTTAAATATTTCTTTACATAGACTCTTTCCTAATTTTGTCAAGAAAATAGCTCGGCTTGGGATATGAAAATATCAAAAACTTATTTGTTCTCTTTTTCTACTACATATTGTATTTCTAAGTTTTCACAAATTTATTCAAGAAATTTATTAGACTTTAATAAACCTATATTGTTTTTTCCCCACATGAAATGAGCTGATTTTGGAATATAGGTTCTGAATATACTTGTAAATTTGGAGATGAAAATAATTCTTGTTATAAAAAGTAAAAGCAATAAATAAGGTAGGGTGGGTGTGTTCAGAAATTAGCTTAGGGTGAGGGTTTTAATAACCAAGTGGCTTTTTAAAGAATTTGTAGTATCTTTTAAAAAATTAAAAATTAAAATAAATGGTTCAGTTAGAAATAATGGCAATTTTGAGCCGAGAATTATGCATAATGGCATTTTTTTAACCAAAAGAGTAACGACAATGATATATTTAGGGAGATTTACAAATATATACAATCCTAACACCAAAATTACAAAAAATACCAACATTATTCCATTTTACAAAAATACCAACATTTTTTACACATTATATATAAAAATCAACAAAACTAATAAATTAGGGTTCCTCCTTCTTCCTACTGTCCCCCCCTGCTACAAGCCAGGCAGCGCCGCCGCCTAGTCACCGCCGCCATCCACCACCAGTTTTTTTTTATATTTTTTTTAATCTAAAAAATGAAATACACATAAATACACATATAAACATTGATTTTTTTAAAAAATTAAAGTTGGAAAATACATATAAACAAAAATACATGTAAATACACAAAAAAATTGTGTTATACATATACTAAACACACATACATACACGAATCTACAGATCTACAAACGAAACATATAAATTTATGTGTTTGACATTTTTTACTTGACATACACACAAAAATACATACAAATAATACAAATAGATGCTCAGATATACACGTTCATACAGTGATATACACGTATATACACTTATGTGCTGAAAATTATTACATGTATATACACGAACATACAGATACATACACTTGCAAATCTGAATTTGAATGTGTATATTCAAATGCAAAAAAGAAGAAGGAGAAGCAGATCTGAACTTGTATTAACAAAATATATGTGTATACATAAAAATACACACATATACACGTACAAAATGAAAAAAAGAAAAGAAAAGAAAAGAGGAGAAGATGAAAAAAGAAGAGCAGATCTGCTCCAATCGCCGTGGTGGAGCCACGCAGCGGCAGCAACGGCGGAGCAGAGGCACGGGGGAGGGGGTGACGGCGCGAGGGTGGGGTGGGTGGAGGAGAGGAGAGAAAGAGAGAGGGAGAAGTTAGGGTTTTGGATAGAGAGAGAAGAAAGGAAATGAAAAATTGTATATTTTGTAAAATGTGAAAAAATGTTGGTATATAGGGTAATTATTTAAAAATATCGGTATTTTTTGTAATTAAGTGGTTTAGTATGTCAATTAGCGTAAAAATATCATATATTTACTGTATATTTATAACGAGTGGCATAATTAGACCTTTTTTGATAGTTTAGTTGCAATTTTGGCCCTTCACCATTTTTTTTAGATAACATAAATTCATTACCTGTTTGTGTAAAATTTTGGTAAGTCAATTTACTTTAGAAAAAATTGAGGAACGTATGGTCAACTAAAATGTTCTTCTCCGAATATCAAAGATTAAAGAGATTGAAACATTTTAATAACACTTGACAAGAAAGTGATCATCCACCATTGAAATAAGGTGGCATTTGAAGTATATAAAATTGATTGACTATGACAGCTTTATCAAATATTAAATCTCTTGAGTCTTGAGAAGACACAAATATTTCTAGACATATTGTTAAAGAAAGACATATATAGAGTTTTAAAAATATGTAAATATTATATATGTGTGTGTCGAGTTTGTATGGTTTATTCTTGCTCGATATCTAACCAAACCAAACATAATTGATTTTTTTAGTCGAAATACCCTTATTAGCTAAGGTAACCATTTGAGGAACAAAAACCTAGCATATCATCGATATTAGTCCCCTGCTAAAGACTGTAGATTACAAAGTTAGACCATGAATGTATTTTTTTTTTTAACGGGAGCAAATGGATCTTTTATATTCTCTTTCAATTTGAATAAAAGAAAAAAAAAATAACCCTATAGAGATTTCTTGTGTTATTTTTGTAAATCTCTTATGTTGTGTTTTCAATGATCTCTTATAAACATGTTATGTAAACTAAAATCATAGAAGTAACTGTAAAGGACTATAAAACTATAGTTCTCTAACTTTCACCTTTTTTTTTTTTTTTACTGTCGTATTAATTGGTGTTGTATTTTTTGCTATTCCATATATTTAATTTCAGTTGCGTCGAAAAAAATCCAATGATATAGTGCTAGAGCCTGGCGTCCATAGAGTGTCCTATATAGTATTTGAGATTTTTTACTATCCTTGTATTTCATCTCCATGCTCATCCAAAAAGTATAGCACTTGATGTATTCAGTATTTACATCAACTCGATTAATTTAATTAAGACATCACAAATTCGAGTGAAATTACATTGCACTTAACCATAACCATGGTTAAGCGATCAAAATGATGTGCAAAATAGACAAAGTTCATTTGTTTGGTGCAAATATCAAATGCAGATAAATTATTTTCCAAAATCATTTTTTATTGAAGTTGGACCGTTCAGTACTTTAAATCAAAATTCAAGAATTAAATCTTATAACGACAGTATATCAAATTAGATTTGATGAGAAATAGCCAAACAAATCCTGTGATAGGAGACCGTAGTAGATTGTGGTAGATTTGATTGGAATTATCACAGTAGATTCTAAAACATTATCATCATACTAGATTTTATCATAGTAAAATAAATTCAGTGTCGATGGTTGATTTTGACAAAAAGCAATCAAACAAATCCATAAAGAATATCTAGAATGGAAATAGTTGTGGCAAACGGAAATAGTTGGGTGATTAATTTGCAACTTTATGGAAGTTGACCACATCTAGAATGGAAATAAATAGGAAAGCAGTACGGACTACCACCTTGTATCCTAAAGAACTACTAGTATAAGATTTCAACTTTCTAATTTAAATAGTGAATTAAGGATGTGCCCTATTTAACTCATATATCTGTTGAAATTATACTTATTAAACACATATTGGTGTGAATCTAAGAGCCCGTTTGGGTGAGTTAAAACCTGGATTATAAGTCAATTAGTAAATATTTGGTAACTTAAAAATTTATGAATTTATAATTTAAAAAAAATTAAAAATAAAAAGTTAGGAAATCATAACTTCTCAAGATTACATGTTTTTCCCCTTTCATATCCGCCAGGTGAGACCATGTATTTCTATAACTTTGATACTATTGATTAAAGGTAGAATATAGGATATAGGAAATAGGAAGGAGTTGTATTGTAAGTGTCATGTTAATTATTCGAAGCGGGATGCAACAACACCATTTTGAGTGACTACAAATAACGGATTGTAGAGTTGTTAATTATTTATATATTTGTTAAAAATATAAACAAAATAGTGCTAATTATGAGTGTAAATTCATTGGCAATTTCTGCATCCGTTCTACTATATGTATTATAGTTTGACTTGGCAAGAAGTATAAGAAATAAATGAATATTTTTGAAACTTGTGGTCTAAAATAAGACTTTAAAAATCTTTTCATTAATGACAAAATTGTAATTCTAAAGTTAAATTATAGTACCAAATTTAGAATGCTATCATTTTTTTTTAGAACATATTAATAAGAAAATGCTGTCATATAAATTGAAACAGAAAGAATAAGTTATACCATACTAGTAATTCATAGGGTACACATCTCATTATTTCTTTTAACTATTCAAGTAGTATAGCACTAGATTTGTTGTTAGGGATGGGATCAAGAAAAAGAGATTAACAATGAAAAGAGAGAAAGAAAAGCACGAATTGAGAATAAAGATAGGAGAAACTTGACATGACATGACAATACATTAAAAACTCTTACAGTCTTACGTATATCATAATTTCCCTTATGATTATAGTGTTCTCTCTTGTACACATTCGACAGATACTCCTCCGTACCAATTTATGTGACACCATTTCTTTTTTTGTTCGTTCCAAAATAAGTGGCACATTTTCTTATTTGACAACTATTTAATGCATATCTCTATTTTACTCTTGTTGAGCCCTACATACTTTTAAACCTACCAACAACTTTTTTATTACTCAAATCTTCTCTCTCTTGCTTTTTCAAGGATAAAATTGATACCCCTCCGGTCCATATTATTTGATTTTTTGGGTGTTTTCACGCATATTAAGAAAATCATCTTTTTAGCATTAATTAGTTATATAATTGACTATATTAGCCCTTATTCAAACTATTATTACTTATCATTTTGTTTAAAATTATTTATTAGCAAGAGATGAAATTATAAAATTGTGTCTTGATTTCCGAAAAGATCAAATATTGTGAACAAAAGAAAATATGCTAAAAAATCAAATAAAATGGACCGGAGGGAGTACTTAACAGGGTCAACCTTTATTTTTTTAAATTTCGTGCCCGGTCAAATGGTGCCACATAAATTAGGACGGAGGGAGTAAATCCTGGTAGTGTATGTTTGGATCGATCAAATGTCATTAGAAATAGAGCTTTACTACTCACCAATAATTATATAACCAAATCAACCTACTAAATGTTTCACATAAAGAAAATTCTGTTAATTTTGCCATCTCTTGTTTAGAACTCTTTCACTATTTCTCTTTCTCGTTCTAGAAAATTAAAAATTACGACGTCATTTTATATAATTGTACTATAGCATTGTTACTTACAATTTTCATAAATTCCTTAAAATTTGAACTCTTTTAACTAGTCCAAACTCAAAATGAAACTGTGAAGTAAACATTTTATTTTATTAAGTAATTTTTTTATTACTCGTAAATCACAAGTCAAAGTTAATTTAAAATTACCAGCCAACAGAAAGAAGTTTTATCCTTATTAGCAATTTGTCATTTTGTGCTGAAAAAGCACTGTAAACAGTACGAACGGTACCTCTGCTTTTTCCTAGCTCATATACTCTGTTTCACCAATAATTTTGAATCCATTTCCTTAAACCCCTAGGGTTTTTGCATTTTGCTTTGTTTTCTTCTTCTCCACTAAGACAGAGCAGCTGCAACAATGTCTGATTATTTACCGGCTAACGTGATCACTGAAATCCTTTGCAGGTTACCTGTTCAAAGCCTTTTAAGGTTCAGGTGCGTATGTAAGCTATGGTGCTCTCTTATTTCATCTCCTGATTTTATTACCACCCACCTATCCCACTCCCTTTCCCCCACCACCCTTACTACCACCACCCCCCTACTCCTCCTCCGTCACCTTTCCACTACACCCATCACAAAAGAACACTATTCTATTTACTCTTCTGAAAATGAAAACTTAACCCTTGTTAAACAACTGAATTTTCCTTTCAAGACTAGGTCTGGTAACCACTTTAGAGTTGTGGGGTTTTGTAATGGTTTGTTTTGTCTCTCTGATGATCTTTATGGTTACACTTATACTATTATTCTTTGGAACCCCGCCATTCGCAAAAGCATCTTGCTTCCTAAGCCTAGTGTTCATTATGGTCCAACTTATGGGCCTTACATGTTTTGCCTTGGTTTTGGTGTTGATGTGAAAACCAATGATGTTAAAGTTGTGAGGATTGCTTATTTGCAGGCACCTAATGGTGCTTATTCTGTGCTGCCTCCTATTGTTGAGGTCTATAGTTTGAGTACTGGTTTGTGGAAAACTGTGGACTCAAATGATGTGGATTGTAAGTTGGTTGAGTATTTCTGTACTAGTGTTTATTTGAACGGGTCCATTCATTGGGTTTGCTATAGGAAGAATGGACATGGGGTTTTCTTGAACAGTCTGTTGGTTTTTGATTTAGGCGATGAGAAGTTTAGTGAGATGGGGTTTCCTGAAGGGCTTGTTCATGTTTGTCCTTTGGACTTATCTGTTAGTTTGCGTGAGGGTCAGGTTACTATGATTTGGTACGAAAAGGGTCGCGATCAACCTGAATCGTGTGATCGTTGTGTTGTTTGGGTGATGAACAAGTATGGAGATGTGGAGTCTTGGATTAGGAAATTTGTGGTGGTTTTGGATGGGGGGATTTCACATGCTGTCGGGTTTGGGGGAAAGGGGGAGTTTTTCTTAGAGAAATACGTTGGGGATCTTCTGTCATATGATCTCGAGGGAAATGAATTTAAGGATCTTGGTATTCATGGTGTGAAAGATTCTTTTTTCTTGAGTAGGTATGTTGAGAGCCTACTCTTGCTTGATGGAAGCAATGGGGCGACATCTGATCCTCGTGTTGCATCTGAGGCAACTAGGCTGCAGGCTGGTATGAACAACGCATTCTTGATGAGTATCTTTGAGAGCCTGACATTACACATTGTGGGTATAGCTGATCCAACTGATGTACAGACTCAACTAGAGGAGAGTGAACGCAATGAGAAGGGGTTATTGAAGGAGTGGTATTTGAGTACCATATATGCTAAAGCTAGTCTTGTTCATTAGCAGCCTTATATTCTGTCTCCATATGTTTGTTTATGAGTAGCTATAGAGCTCAAATCCTTGTGATACTATTTTGAAAACTTATGCAGTGTAGTTTGTGAGTGTTTAATCACTTGGAGTAGCATCTTAGAATGTCTTTGGCATCCTTGCCTCGTTGACATATGTTACTTTGCTACAATCTTGCAATCAGTTACATTATGCACTTCCTTTGCTGTTCTGGAATTGCTTCTCATTTGTTCTATTTTTGCCTTTTCAAATATTACTTTCTTTGGGGGTTTCTTCTGTTTTTTCGCTGCAGAGGATAGTTCACGGATAATATAGTACTAGATGCTACAAGCTGTTTCTACTAGAGTTTGTAGTTACTATTGATTATCTTAATGTAGTTATAAAGTTACTTTTATCATAGGTAACCGTTGCTTTTCCTTGGCCTCTAAAACTAATCATTTAGACCAAGCACTACCTCACTTACTCTGGCTAGCAGCCTCTTAATCTAGGTCCACTAACTGTACCAAATTGTTTGTCTTTTCCTAGTGCCTAACTAGGTTGCTACTTTAGCGTGTTGTGTTAATGAACTGCCCCTGGCTTTAGTTGTAAGAGCACACCGCATGATATGTGAGTTAGAGACGCATCAGGAGTTTGTATCTGTTATTAATAGCAGAGGGTGTGGGGGGGGGGGGGGGGAGGGGCTCTTATCCTCCGGGATGCATCAGTTGGTCCGCGAAGATTTCTCTGTTATCAAGAAAAGTGCAAAATTTATGAACACTGTCATTGATATCGTTTATGTATCCTACTTGTGTTGAAACATATATGCTTTTCTACAGTTAGTATGCTTTCCATTTACGGTCCAGTAGATTACTTTCTTGATGGATTTGGCACTTGCCTAGGAGGTGGATTAGAATTTCAGATTCTCATCTGAAGGGAAAGATCATTGATCATCAGTTTTAGTTTTTGGCAAAAGGTGGTATATACCATACTACTTTACAAACTGACTATTCCCAAGCAATTCAACCAACTCCATGATTTAGCCACTAGCATTTATTGGGACTGGGATTGGAATATTGTTTTCAACAGAGATGCCTGCAATGCGGGTACTAATGTGGGTATTGAAGTCCTTGACAAGCAAAAATATTACCGGTCTTGATGTCTCTGTGGACTACCTCAAGGCTCGACTCCTCAAGCTTGTAAGCAGCAGGCGTATTTTGGTTAATCAGAGTTGGGAAATTTTACCTTGGATGCACAATGTTCTCTTTGCTTTTGTACCTTATCTTTGAAAATTAAGGGAATCACTAAGATTCTTGCATCTTCCTAGTTGCTGCAGTTTCTGGGCATTTCATCTTATCTCAAAGTTTAGCTTCATATTCTTATGGTAATGATTCAACATGAAGTATACTTGCATATCGTATTAATAAGTGCAGAAGAAAATAGTACTAGTTATAATAGTTAAAAAGTTAGATAGCGAAAGTATCACTGCAAGAATTCGAATTACAAATTAAACTCTTGAATTTTTTAAAATTGAACAAATGTTGAAATATACCCCTAAAGTTTGCGATTTGTGTGGCTCTCATAATTAGGGTCTTTGAAACTTGAAAGATATGGTTCTTCTTGAATCTCAATATACAGAGGTAAAACAGAGCTCATCCATGGGATATTTATCTTGCGACGGAATTTTTTGAACAAATTTATGTTAGTAAAAATATTGTTTCTCGAGTTGCAACAAGTATCGTGTGCTCATATAAGCTCCCTATATGACCTACCATCAAGGATAGGCTTTTAGAAGCTGCCAATTATACGTGTTATATTTGCTAGTACTTTCTTTTGTTTCTTGCAACCAAAAATTGCCAAAATGCAAATTTTCTGCGTTTTGCCAATGTTTCTGATGTTTTGTTTCGAATTATTAGCTCAGAAATGATTCCACAAAGGTGTCACACCCATAATATTTCAATAGCAGCTCTAAATATTATTCAATTAATCAATGACAATGGTAATTATAGATCACCATATTTCATTAACTCAGCTCCTAAAACTAGTCTTACCTGCAAGAACATAAAATACCAAAAACATAGTGGATAGAGATTCTTAACTTAAGTAAACACTAGAGTACTGGATTTATTAGAGACCTAACAATGCCAACGTTGATAAGTAAGTATACTCGAGGAATTGTTGAAAGAGCCTTTTTGTAGTAATGTTCTTTGTCATACATGATGCACCACCTGCAACTTGTCCAAAAATGACATATTTCACTAATAAATTTTCTAGAAGTACACTTTTTTTTTTTTTTTTAAATTTTCAGGTTCTTCTAAATTTTTGAAGGAGAAACCCCCAGATAATTCAAGCTTGATGACTAACAAAATAACTAAAAACTATATAACTTAAGTGTGCTGACAACTTTTTCTTAACCTCTTGGCTTGATGCTCGATAAAAATGTAAGATGCCTTGAAAGAGTAGGAAGCTCCCATGGGCTCGCATTTCACAGGGTAATGTATGTAAACAGAAGGAAACAAAGATGTAAAATGCTAGCTATATATTCACAATTCACACTGCTGCAGACCAACTCTCCAAATACGCACAAAATTTACGCATTGCGGGCTAACTCTCTAAACAAGCACAAGATATCCTATCTTACAACAACTATAGTAGCAGCAGATAATAGTAGGGTAGCCTCTGCTCAATCTTTTATGCCATTTGTGGCATGGCATGCAAGATCAAAGTTTTGGGGCAGAGAATTTCGAAGCCTTTGCAAGTCATTGATGATTATGGTTCACAGTCAGAGAACTAGCTATGCTACTGAAGTCTGGAACTACTTAAAAGAGAGTCAGAAGAGCATGCTGAATTCCTCGTGCACAGGAAGGCTTACGCAAATGGCAGTTGCTTCAAGATTCAGAATACCAACACAAATAAACATATGGGGAAATGTACACATAGTAAACCTTCAGGAAGGAACAATTAAATAAAGAAAGGAGTACAAAGAACCAGCAAAGCATCAGCCAATCACATCCAGTAGCTGTAATATCAGAGAAGAACGTCCATGACATGGTGTATGATCAAAGAGACCTAAACTCCATCCACATAAGAGGTGTACAACGTAATGATAAGCATCCGACAGCCGATATGCATTATCAATGTTGGTCTTTCGACATAGTCAGAATAGCTGAAACTACCATGGTAAGATTGGGACTATGACGAACTCAAGATATTAGCTAACCAAAAAGTGACCGTAAGACATTAGAGTTACAGCCGCTATCTCAATCATGGAGACTCTCACTTACAAGGACCATTCAAAATTACCATGCACTTCTAACTCCTATAAGAAAGTTTGACCTTCCAATAGTTCAAACTGGATAGAGTCAGAATGAAAACCTAAAAAACAAGACCATCTTTGCACTTTACACGAAGTTGATGAGAATTTAAAATCAGAACTAGATGTGATGCAATTAAGGAGATAAGAACATTAGTTATGCACTTACACTGAAGCAATTTCATGACAAAATTTGGAGGACTATAGCCTAGTATAACATGAAGAAAAAAGAAAAATCTGTAGTTTCGTGCACCCGTTTCTAATAAAATTATGCCAATTCAAGTAATCAGTTTTACTTTATATCATTTTGTGCAACAACAACAACATACCCAGTATTTTCCTACAAGTGGGGTCTGAGGAGGGTGAGATGTATGCAGACCTCACGCTTACCCCCACCTTGGTGAAGAGGCTATTTCCAATAGACCCTCGTCTAAACAACAACAATTTAAGAAAACAAGCTAGGCAGAAACAAGACTAAAGCAAAGTAGGAAATCATTTTGTGCATCCCAACATAGAAAATCAACTAGAGCATATCTAAAGACCATAGATTTGTAAGGAACGTCTTTTGAGTTGTTGACCCGTTCTTGCATTTAATTTTTTGCCTTATCTCGTGCTTTGGTTGGTAGTTATAGCACTTCTTTCAACAAACTTTAAACTCTATCTTGCCTGAACCAAATAATTGTTGTTTGCAAGTGATTCTGTTTACCAAGTAACACTAGGGTTTCCCTATAGGCGTTAAGGCTTAAGCATGTCTGAAGCGAGCTTTTGACAAAATTGATGGTGATAAGGCTCCTGCCTCTGATATCTACTCTTTAGCTTTTTCCCAAAGTGCTGGTGAGTAATAAAAGGAAGATCTAACTACTGCAGCAAATCACTACCAGTACAATTTTTTTTTTTTTAAAAACCTCAAATGTCTCCACCATGGCCATGGATCCCCCAAGGAAATTGAATCTATAAAGATTCTCCAACCTATCGATAAAATGGTTGAAACAGGTCCCCAATAACTGATTTCACCCACTCAAAAGTTGTAACGATTCCAACTTAATCGTGGAAATGATTTAACTGGATATCAGCCTAAAAATAGCCTAGACAGGACCTGCAGATTGCTCATAAGCTTTATGCTGATGATACACTCATCTTTTGTCAGGCTGCTGAGGGGTAAATGATTCACCTCAGCATCATTCATGTAGTATTTGAAATATTATCGGCTCATCCTAGGACTATCTCTTGGAGCTAAGCATAAGGAGGACATCATGTGGCAAGGAACAATCAAGAAATATGAGAAAAAGTTGGCAAGTTGGAAGAGGCACTACATATCTGGCGGAGGTAGAATCATTATTACGTGTAATAGATAGCTTATCTAAGTAGGTTATGAGTCATTGAGATTTGAGTCTATTCGTCTACCAAAGAAGGGTAAGAGACAAATTTAGAGGAGATATTATGGAACTAGACACAAGGAAGCATTGGTTTTCCCTTTGCCAGTTGGAATAAAGTCACACTGCCAAAGAAGATGATGGACTTGGCACAAGAGACCTGGTATACATGATAAATACTAACTATTAATAATTTTTGAGTAGTTTCTACTCATGCAATTTATCATACTTTTTACCAGTAGTTTTCTCCCATAACGAGCATTCGAGCAAAACAACAACTCCGCTACAGAAGATACCAAACAAAGAATGAAAACCAACAGAGTTTCTGTTATGAAGCTAGCATACTTCAGCACATAGTGGTTTCAAACACTTTCTATTATATCAGAGTAACCCAAGACGAATGTTGATGTCAACTACAATTGAAGGTCTCAGCTAAATATAGTAAAACCCGAGTAGGAAGACATAGAAAAGAACATGAAGATGAAGGAAATAGCAAAGCATTAGCCAATCCTGCTTTTAAGATCAGCAAACTGTAAAAGAAAGAAATGCTGACAAAGCATATGATTCAGAAACAGATTTGTGTTCACAAAAGTGGTCTTTAGGATTACAATTACTAAGTATCCTACAACATAGAAATGTAGCGAGAAACTGCAATAGTTATCATTAGATGGTGGCAAAAACAACATAGGTATGTAAGTAAAAATATCTACCTGTAGTTCTAGACATTAGATTTACAGCCTCAAATTTAATCAGAGAGTTTAATACCCAAAAGCTAAAAAATTGCCATGCACTCCTAACTTCTTCAAGAAACTTTGACCTTCCAATAACTTAAAAGAGATCTCCCAATGTCAGCCTAAAACCTGCAAAACAGTGTCATGTTGCAGGATATTGATAAGATTTTAAAACAAAAACCAGCTGTAATATGTTTGTGAAGACTAGCACCTAGACTTTAGTGAACTTCATCAATAAACTTATTGACTAAAGGAGTTGTACAATAATAAGAGCAAAAGAATCTTTCGTAGGTTTGTTTCTGTCTTATAAAGCACACGTCGCCTCGGCTAAAAGAATCGACTCGGCTATTATATTTTTCGTGCATTGAGCAAAAACCTAACAAAGCCACAGCTATAGATCAACTAGAACATGGCTAAGGGCTACCAGTAGACTAAGAAGGTCTTTGGACTTGCCTGTTCTTCGGTTTTGTCCTGCAGAGCATCTTTGCTTTCAGTTTGGACATGGAGCACAATCCCCTGGGGCGCAGGGGAAATACAATCTGCAGTCCTCTAGTTTTGATTTTGAGAACTTTCCTCCCACCTTTAGGCTTCATCATGCATAAATTGGATGACTCTTCACCAGTGTCTTCAGCAAAATAAGCTGTCTGTTTATCAAGTAAAATAAGGCTCATTTTGTACTTATTAACATAAAGTGCATCATGAAACAGTGAAGAGTTAGCATTACGAATGCCAAGATTCTTAATTTTTTTAGCTGCAATATCATATGAAACCAAGAGTCCATTGTCCGCTTTACACAAAATTTCACCGTTTCTCCTTGAAGCTATTGTCTTCACCAAGAAATGAGATTCCTGACGTTGGCGACCATCATGAAACATCGAGTACAATTCGTCAACAACACCGACATTGAATGTAATGCTGGAACTGATGCTGAACTGTTTCACCCATGATTCTGGGTCACCATATTCTCTCATCCTCCAAATATCAATTGTTTTGTCATCATCAAGCAGATGATTAGCCAAACAAAGTGACTCCTCAGACACAAAAAGATCGAACCAATCAGCACGAAACCATGCATAGACTAAACTAGGGGGTTGCATCATCTCCCCGAACGTCTCATTTTGCACATCAAACAGGACCATCATTTTTGAATCCTCTACAACCCAATGGCAAGCCCCATTCAAATAGACCCCAGGTTTCTTCTTAAAGAACCTATAAGCCGGAGAAACATGAGTAATGTCCTGCCAAACACCAGTGCTGAGCTTATAAAGCTCAACATTAGGTGGTACCCTATCACAAGCATCACCCGTGTGTACAATTCTTACCACCTTGTAGTCATTAGTAACACGATCGAATCCAAACCCATGTGTATGATCAAAGGGGCCATGTGTCTCATATATAAATATTGGTTTTGGAAGTTTTAGTAACTTTCTAATCGACGGATTCCAGATATAGAAAACTTCTATATAACCAAACAGGTCGTCAGAGAGGCACAAAAGGCCGTTACAACAACCTCCAATATTATAATGAACACCACGCGCATTGGTGAACGGTACATCAAAGTGGACATAGTGATCAAAATTATCATTGTCAAAGTATAAAGCATAAGATTCTTGAAATGGAGTAAACTCACGGTATCCAGGACGTTTTAGTTCTTGAGGGTCTACATATCTAACTAGCAAGTGTTCATTTTGGTTATTATGATGTGAGGAAATAAAAGAAGGGCTAGTAATGAAATCATACCAAGATTTGCACACACTTGTGCACTGAATAATGGACTTGATGGGTAGTCTTAAAAGGATTTCAACTATAACTTCTTCTGGCAAATACTCTGACATGTTTTTGTATATCTGAAAAACCCTAAGTAAGCTGTGGCTCAAATGTCATTGGAGAAGAAACTGAAAATTTTTAAGAGGGGAAAATAAAACTTTTTTGGGGGACAATTCTTTAAATTGTTAAATGGAGAAATATTTTTACTTCTTTATTCATTTTCATTCAACTAATCTGTTTGAGGTAGATAGATATACATAATTATTGAATTGAAAAAAAAAAAAATTATTAGTATTTCATCATTTAGGAGGAGGGTAAGTTTTGACTTGACGTGGAGTTTAGGGAAAAAAAAAAAATTTCGAAATTTGTGGTCTAAAATAAGCCATAAAAATTTGTATGACTAGAAATCATTTAATAAAATCAAACTGTTTCTACTTATAGAAAGATGATACATTTTTTTTTGAACAAATAAAAAATAAAATAGTGTCACATAAATTATGATTGATAAGTAGAACTTTCATCTTGTGGTACTGTTACAGAGTGTTTGTGTTCACTATATGAATATGTGCGGCCGAACTATTCTAAAGTTATATTTTTCCTGTGAATTTATGTGGATGAGCGAAATGATGACGACCGGGACTCAATTATTTATAAAATGGTCATAGATTTTTTGCTCACTGTTTGAATAGGTGCAGTCGAATCGTACTGGTTTCTGCTCTGTGTTTAGGGAGCAGGAGTATATTTGAAATTACAGCTTTATTGAATATAAAAATGTTTATTTTTTAAAACCATCTTTAATGTGCTTACTCTCTCAAAATTAGGTGCAAATGTACTTAGTATTTGTGTAATTCTGCCAAAGAAAATATTAATCTCGTTTCTCTTGTCATATCAACCAATACCCCTCTACCTTTTCGATGAGCTTCAAAATAAACATTTTGTTGCAATTAAGATATCTAAGCTGTACAATTAGCTCATAATTAGGATTATTATTAGTTTCGAGAAACTTATGCGAACTATTCAACTTCAACTTGCAATGACAGCTAAATTGGCATCACTAAATTGTGTCTGATTTTCATATATGCGCATATTGGGTGACACAAGAAATGAAGATATCAGTCGTTGTATCTTTCTTTTCTATTCTGTTTATCTTATAATTATTTGTTAAAATATATGGAAAGGAAATTAGAAAAGATCAACGGTTGAAAATAAATGATTTTCAGTGGAAAAGTTTCTTCATGTATGCTCTGTCACTGATGCATCCAGGCTTGCTACTAAAATTACATAATATGGCTTTTGGCAGAAAAAAAGAAGTAATATATAGAACTTAAAAGTATGGTATAATTCATTAGCTTCTTCGATCTTGACAATAATCACTACTAACAATCACAAATCCAATTATGAAAATTGAAAGTATTGCACTTCAACACTACGGACACAGTTCTCTAACATAATTAGAAGCTAGTTATAGAAGAGAAATTATGTAGTGACTGTTGGAACTTTACCAGTACCAGTTTATCTTGGTGCTGACAACTCTGATGGAAATGGTAAGCTGATGCAAGCCACAGCTTCCCTTTGTTGATTAGCTTCGTCAGTTCTTCTTACTGTTGGTGGATATGGGAAGCTGTAGTCCAAGTCGGTTTCAGCAGCCACCAAACCCTGCAGCACCTTAACTACCAATGACATGGAAGGCCTCTTAGTATAATCACTTTGTAAACACCATGCTGCAATCTTCATCATTTCCACAGCCTCTTCTTTATGGAGCTGCATGTCTTCACTCTTCTTGTCCACCATTTCCAAGAGTTGTTTCTCCGCTGCTTTTCTCTTGAACAAACCAAGCAAATGCATGTCATCCTCGTCTTGATGACGATCCAAATTCTTTCGGCCACAGATGATTTCCAAGATCACAACCCCAAAGCTATAAACATCTACTTTCTCCGTAATGACTGAGTTCAACCATTCTGGTGCTAAATACCCTGGCGTTCCCCTCATTGTTGTAACTATCTTACTTTCGTCTTTACCCACGAGCTTTGATAACCCGAAATCTGATACTTTTGCATTGAAGTTATGATCAAGAAGAATGTTCTGAGGCTTAATATCCAAATGAATAATTTTGTCGTTACAATCCTCATGTAGGTAAGCTAGGCCCTTGGCGACATCTGATATGATTTTTCTCCTGACATCCCATGTGAGAGATTGTTCCTGATTTCCTTGAAAAATCCACCTGTCTAAGGAGACATTGGCCATGTATTCATAAACCAGAAGCCTTTGTGATTTATCAGCACAAAATCCAACAAGTTTAACCAGATTGACATGGTGAATGCTACCTATTGTTGCTACCTCAGCTAAGAATGAATTATTTACTTTACTGGAACCTTGGAGACGCTTTACTGCTATTTTGGTGCCACAACTCATTGTTCCTTCAAATACAGAACCAAATCCCCCTTCCCCAAGTTTTTTACTGAAATTTTCTGTCAAAGCAGTTAGTTCCTCGTAGGAAAATCTAGTAGCAGGCATTCCTGGTACTTGGTCAAGGAACTCCTCCTCGTCTTCCTCAACTCCTTTTCTCCTTAAGCAAAGACAGGCAAAGCCAGTTGAAACAATGAAAATCGAAATCAATGAAGCTCCAGTGATGGATCCTATTAGCGTCCCAACAGGCCTTGATTTCTTTTCTGAAGAGACAAGTGATGGAGAGGCTTGTAGGTCAGAAGAGTTCTGCACCTTGATAAAAAAAGCGACCTTATCGAGTGATCTATCATTGTACACAAGAGTAGACACTTGAGTCAACAGTAGACAGTCACCCATATTGTAAGCAGGATCACTTAATCGAAATTGAGCTGCTTTGCAAGAACAGTTGCTTAAGCAAGACTTTTTGCAATTTTCCAACTCTGTTTTCGTACCATATTGCATATTCAGGCGAATATAAGACGTGTCCTTAAGCTCCATAAGAATATGATATTGAGAGTGTTCACAAGATAAAGGGGTGACAAGGAAACACCCCTGGTTTGGCTGCCCGTAATTGATTTGCTGTAGAAAATTTATCTGACCAACTGCAATTTGAGGACAACTACACTGCCCGTTTCCACAAATAGAGTAACTCCCACACGCAGTCGGATACCCGCAGAAACCAATGGAGGCTGTCAATAGATCAGCAGTCTCTTCCCAAGATGATTCTTTCCAGTCATACACCCTTAAATGTCCATCAGCCCCAAATCTCATGAATCGATCTTCCACAAAGTTGCTTGGATTAAGAATCGTAAATTTAAAATCCAATTCAAACATATAGAAATAGAGTTGGGGTGGATCAGACTCAAAATATGCATTAAATACTGAACCTTGATGCTCAAGTGTGAACAAACCTTCATTCCAGTTTGTTGCTGATACGCTGGATATCAGCTTCTGTCCAGGAGCCAGCATTTGTCCAGGAACCAAAGAGTCTGTAGGATAATCAAAAGACTGCCAAATGGTGTCATTACGTTTGCCAAAGAGGACAAGATTTCCCCTCCCTGTCAAGTTGAAGCCTGAAACAAGCTTCCCCTTCGTGTTTGTATTCCAAATCAAAGTGCCATTTGAGTCCATCAAGAACATGCCACTGTCTTGCCTAAGTTGCAATGTGGCCTCAACTCTAACAGGATTATTCCGATTTGCTGACCAAACTAATCTCGGATTATCCAAATATGGATTATAGGAATTTGGGTATAAAAGGACACCAAAAACGCAAGCAGTGCCATTGTAATCACATAAGAAGCCACAGACAAACGTAGTCACGTTGCCTTCTCTGAGAAGGATGGGTGTCACTTTGTATCCATCTGTGGAATTTACAACATAGGAGGGGCTATTGATCCAGGAAATGGAGGAATTGGTAATAAAAGTTTGAGGAGGTTGCCCACTGATCAGATGTTGAGAAGAGAGTATGAGGAGACTAGCTATGACGAAAAGAGTGACACGATATGCGCTATAATCAAGAACCATTGAATTGTCTCCGGAAAGAAGGCTGTGCGTGAATGAAGGGAAGATCAACTCTTCAAAAGACAGTCCAAAGTCTTAGCCAAGGCAAGTTCTCATCTTACTACTGCACATTTAAAAGTTCAAATCGATAATTTCTCTGTCCATGTGGGCACACCAAGACAACTATGATTTTTTGACTTGTTCTTTGTTGAGTAATAGTAGTATGTTTAATGACTAGTAATGACTAAACATTAAGCAGTTGCTAACAATAATATAAGAGATAGCATCATGTTTCAGCTCTTAGACAATCATGAGTTCACCTTAGAAATTGCAAATACATGAAGCTGCGTGGCTTAATAATCATTAGAACTGAGAAGACTAATGTTGTCAGTTGACTGACACTATGTTCCCACATCTTGCACCAAAATGGTGTAGTTTACTCGCACTGACTTGAAATTCTATTCTGTCTATGCTTCTAGCCTAACACTCTATTTGAGTTGTTTATTATCATTTGATAAAGTATCGTTTTGTACGTGTATTGTATTTTAATTTGTCTTGCACAATATTGTTCTGAGACACAATGTTTGAACAGTTTCTACATTGTTTGCAATTGCTATGATTTTAGTAACTGCAATGTGGTCCACAAATTGATTTCTTTTAGCTTGGGTCTCCTTTTTAATCTTTGCCCAGTCTTTACTCTTTACTGATAGAGGCATCACATTTCTTTTCTGCCGGGTACTACCATTTTCCAAACTTTATATAAGTTGACTTACTAACACCTTTTCCACCATCTGAGTTATGACTTGTCAATTTTTATTTTCAAGGACGACGGCTAGACCAAAGATATCACCGTGTTGATTTGTCAAATATGCTGAAACATGAAAATATTTCTATATGAATTAAAACCTATAGAGTTATAATTAGTAACATATTACTACTTGTATTGGTCAGAAATAGGACACAAGATTAGTACACGTCATCAGCAACGTGGCAGATATATCTTTTATATCGGGGTCAAGACAAACAGTACTGTTGAACTTATGTTTTTGACTTATGACAAATAAGGATACTCAGTTGCTAATGTACGTATTATTTGCAGGATTCTCTTACCAGTCAACTAAGGAAAGATTTGCCTAGGTTGTCCGTTACAGCTGGCTGTGATTGGTATCCCCTTTATCTAGGGATTGACTCATTAAAGGCTGCACCGTATTCTTGGAAGGTATATATACCTCCCCAAGGATCAAATCTCTTGGGTCCAATCTCTCAGAATCCCAGCTCCAAATATAGCTTCCGTGATCTGTGCCTTCACTGATTTCCTTGATCCTGACTGCCTCTCACCCAGCCCTATATATTCCAGAGGATTTCAGACTGTGGCTTACGCTTCTATTCTACTGTCTACTTTTCTCCATACTTTTACTTTGCAAAAATACTGTAACGAGTTAGTGATCAGTGTTAGAAAAGAAAAGAAGGAGAGGTTCTTGTAGAGGTAATAGTAGTGTCGAATAGAAGTTGGTTTGGTGAGCTATAAACCAAACAATACGTTGGTGGTGATCGAGTGGTAAAAACCATCTTGTAGAGACGTTTGTGGTGAACGACAAACCATCCATTGTACTCCGTGTTACTAAGAGCCTTATTAAGAGAGATACTCCCTTGTGACCCAAGGGGACTGGATTAGGAACCTTTTTGGTTCTGAACCAGTATAAAATCCTTTGTCTTTCCTCTTTCCCTTATCTCTTACTATCTGCTTGAGTTTATATACATACTGCTTAGTCGACTATAAAACTGCCTAAGTCAACTGTATTAAAAGAAAAATTTCAATTCATCCCCCCTCTTGTACTTTCAATTGGTATCAGAGCTTGGTCTCACATTTTGTTTTTTTTTGCCTTACAGCAAGTGAGTAAAGATCATGTCTGCACATGTTGTCAATGGTGCACTATTGCAAGAGGGAACCTCTGCCACCCGGCCTCCCTACTTCAATGGGAAACACTACATCCACTGGAAAATTCGCATGGAAACCTAACCTATGTCAAGTCAGTCGACTTGAAGATCTGGCGTGTAATTAAGAAGGGCCCCTATACTATTCCTACTAGTACCACTACCAAAAAGGAAGATGATAAGACTGAAACCTCAGATCCCCTAGACGTGGATGACTACACTGATGAACAAAGGGAAGTAATTCAATTGAATTACAAAGCTGTGAATATTCTATACAATGCTATAAGTGGTGAGGAATGGGAGAAGATCTCCAGTTGTGATACTGCAAAAGAAATATGAGACAAATTGGAGGTTACATATAAGGGTACCAGCAAAGTCAAGGAAACAAGAATAAATCTCCTCGTTTATGAATATGAGCTATTTCAAATGAAAGAAGGAGAATCTGCTGAAGACATGTTTGCCAGATTCAGCAAGATTATTGGAGAACTTAAAGCTCTTGGAATGGTCTACACTAGTGGACAACAGATCAGGAAGATTCTAAGAAGCCTCCCAACTTCCTGGCAACCAAAAGTTATCAACATTGAAAGCAGTGACCTTAATAAGCTTACCTATGATGAACTCAGAGGTGATTTGATTGCCTTTGAGAAAACTCATCTAAATCGCAACACTCAAGAAGAGAAGAAAAAGGCTGTAGCATTCAATACTGTCACTGAAGAAGTCGACTATGAACATGAAACTGAAGAAGATGACATACAGGAACAACTTGCTATGATGTCCAGAAACATAAATGGCCTTCTCAACAGACGAAGACAGTTCCGCAGAAATAAGACTCCCTTCAGGAAAGAGCAGACCAACTACAAAGCTGAAGGACGATGTTATGAATGTGGTAAGCAAGGACATATTGCCAAAAATTGCCCAAAAGCTAAAAGGAAAGGAAAGAATAGATCATACTCAGCCTGGAGTGAAGATGAAGCGGTCGATATGGAAACTGAGGATGCAGCAAACATATGCTTCATGGCTAACACTAATGAGGTATGTTGTGATCTTTGCACTGAAAACTCTAAAAACCTTGATGAAGCCCTTGATGAACTTGAAAAAGCTCTCAAAGTAATCAAAAGGTTAACTAAAGAAAAGGAAGAATGGGAAATGAAACTAGAAGTAGTAGAAACTGAAAATGAATTTCTAAAAGAGGAAATGGAACAGCTAAGAATTAAACTAAACAAACTTCGAAGAGCTAAAAGCTATTAATCTGATAGATCCTCCAACTCATATAAATCTGCTAGATCTATTTCTCCTACTTCTTCCAGTTCTAAATCTCAAAATATTCCTATATGTTTTCATTGTGGTGAGATTGGTCATGTCCAAAGAAAATGCTACAAAAAGAATCCTGAAATATGGATTTGGAGACCAAAAAATAAAATCGAGGCTAGCACCTCTAGCACTAACCCCCAAGGACCCAAGCAAGCTTGGGTACCTAAAACTTCTTAATACCACCATATTGCAGGGACTCCACAAGAAGAAGGCAAAGCTGGGAAAGTGGTTTCTAGATAGTGGATGCTCCCGTCACATGACTGGTGACAAACAGCTTTTCAAATCAGTTACAAGTTTTGATGGAGGTTCTGTACGTTTTGGAGGAGATGCAAAAGGAAAGATTATTGGAATAGGCATTATCTCTTTGAACCCATCGTGTGACATCAAAGATGCGTTTCTCGTGGAAGGACTTAAACATAATCTTCTCAGCATAAGTCAACTTTGTGATGGAGGGTTCAAGGTAAAGTTTGAATCCAGTAGGTGCATCATCCATGACAACAAAGGTAAAGTCGTTCTTTCTGGCGCAAGAGAAAACAATATATATGTTTTGAATAACGACAATACTTCCTCAATTTTGAAGTTTTCTGCAAAAAGGTACAAAGAGAAAAGGGTTATTTCATCACCACCATTAGAAGTGATCATGGAGGGGAATTTGAAAGCAAGATCTTTGAAGAGTACTGCAATACTCATGGGCTCACTCACAATTTCTCCTCTCCCCGCTCTCCTCAACAAAATGGTGTTGTTGAGAGGAAGAATAGGACTCTTCAAGATATGGCAAGAACCATGTTGGTAGAACACTCCCTCCCAAATCATCTTTGGGCTGAAGCAGTAAGTATAGCTTGTCATATTCTAAATAGATGTCTTATCCGTCCTATTCTCATGAAAACTCCCTATGAGCTATGGAAAGGTAAAAGGCCTAACATAAGTTATTTTCATCCTTTTGGGTGTAAATGTTTTATTCATAATAATGGCAAAGATAATCTTGGAAAGTTTGATCCTCGCAGTGATGAAGGCATTTTTCTAGGATACTCCAACACTAGTAGATCCTATAGAGTATTTAATAAGCGCACTTTATCTGTTTAAGAATCTATGCATGTTGTTTTTGATGATGCTTTAAAATCTGTCGAGAAAGGAGTTTCTGCAGATGATGAAGACGAGATCCCTTTTCACCCACACATCTCTGAAAATCCTCCTAGTTCTGGAGCTCAAAAGGAAGTTCAGATTTCTGAAGAACCTGAGTCAATAAATGAAGAGAATGAGTCAACTCTTGATGAAGTACCAAGAAATCTCAACTTTGTTGTTCCAAATGAATGGAAGAGTGATCCTGAATACCCTCAGAAATACATCATTGGCGATCCAAGGGAAGGTATGAAAACCAGAAGAGCTCATAGTTCTAACATTGCTTTTATCTCGCAGATTGAACCCAAAAGAATTGACGAAGCTTTACAAGATGAATCATGGGTTCAAGCGATGAAAGAAGAACTTGATCAGTTTGACAAAAAATGAGGTTTGGAAGTTGGTTCCAAGACCCAAAAAGAAGTCTATCATTGGGTCAAAATGGGTCTTTCGAAACAAACTGAACGAGGAAGGTAAGGTGGTAAGAAATAAGGCTCGTCTAGTCGCTCAAGGCTACTCTCAAACAGAGGGAGTCGACTATGATGAGACATTTGCCCCTGTAGCTAGACTTGAATCCATTCGTATGTTGCTTGCTTTTGCCTCTTATAAACAATTTAAACTCTTTCAAATGGATGTAAAAAGTGCGTTTCTAAATGGATTTATAAAAGAAGAAGTATATGTAAAACAACCCCCTGGTTTTGAAAATAAAAATTTTCCTCACCATGTTTTCAAACTCTCTAAAGCTCTTTATGACCTCAAACAAGCTCCGAGGGCTTGGTATGAAAGGTTAAGCTCCTTCCTATTAAGCCACGGTTTCTCAAGAGGCAAAAGTGACAAAACTCTATTTATTCAAAAGACCTCTAATGATATTCTGCTCATTCAAGTATATGTTGATGACATAATTTTTGGAAGTACTAATGCCCAATTATGCAAAAAGTTTGAGATCCTAATGCAGGGAGAATTCGAGATGAGTATGATGGGGGAGTTGACTTACTTCCTAGGACTACAAATCAAACAGCATCAAGAAGGTATTTTTGTCAACCAATCCAAGTACACAAAAGATTTACTCACTCGCTTTGGCATGGCAGACGCCAACATAGCCAAAACTCCCATGAGTCCAGCCACTCATCTGGTAAGAGATGAAAAAGGTACTAGTGTAAATTCCACTGTCTACCGAGGTATGATTGGCTCTCTTCTCTACTTAACTGCTAGTCGACCGGACATCATGTTTGATGTATGTAAATGTGCTAGATTCCAGTCAGCTCCTAAAGTTTCTCATCTAACTGCAGTAAAAAGAATTATACGCTATCTTGCTGGAACTATTTCCTATGGTCTGTGGTATCCCTTCACAGAACACTTTGATCTCATTGGTTTCTCAGATGCTGACTACGCAGGTGACAGGGTTGATCGAAAAAGCACCAGTGGAGCAAGTTTCTTTTTAGGAAAATCTCTTGTTTCCTGGCATAGCAAGAAACAAGATTGCACTGCTCTCTCTACTGCCGAATCAGAATATGTTGCTCTAGGACATTGTTGCACTCAACTTCTCTGGATGAATACTCAACTATCTGATTATAACTTATTCTTTAAACCTATCTCTATTTTATGTGATAACACTAGTGCCATTGAATTATCCTACAATCCTGTAGATCATCCTAGAACTAAGCATATTGATGTTCGTTATCATTTTATTCGTGATCATGTTCAATTTGGTGACATTGATATTGCATTTGTTAGTACTGATTTTCAATTGGCAGATATTTTTACTAAACCCTTGCTTGAAGATCGTTTTTGCACTCTAAGAGACTTACTTGGCATCATTTCATATCCCTATTCAAAAGCATGAATTCTTTTTGTTCTGTCGCATGCATCCTATTAAAAAAAAAAAAAAAAAAAAGGAAGATTTTTTACTTTTTTATCAAGTGTGTTTTGCATATGTCTATTTACTTTTTACCGCCTACTTAGTAATTATTGCTTGTCATTATTACAGCCGTCGGTTTTCCTTTCCAAGACTCTCAGTGGTCATGTCGGTCGATCTCCCTGACGCTGCAGTACCTTTCCCATCACTATCTCCTTCCCTCACGCCTTTTCATATCTCACTCACACCCTCCACCTTCCTCGACTCTGTCACTCTCCTCTACTACTTAAAAGACTCTTCTCCCTAAAATCACTTCCTCACCAAATTCTTCAAAATTCCTACTCTCCATCTCTTCTCCTATGGCAAAAAAGTCTACTATATCTGCCCGTCGTAGCCAACGCGCTAAGACCAAACCTCAAAATCCTTCCATCCCAGTTCACATTGATTCTGACCATTCTGAGAATACTACCTCCGTTTTTCCTACTCCCTCTCGGAATACTAAACTTGGAAAAAGGCCCATGCACAGTGATTTTGATGATACAGAGTGTTAAAAGGGCTAAAAAGGAATTCTCTCTCGCTGATCTTGATGAAACCCTTGACTTTTGGGATTCTTCGGCTTATGAAAGGTTGGAAACCCTAAAGGAAAAGCCCCTTGCCCATGGCTGCATTGTAGATTTGGATCTTCTGGAATCTCTCAACTGTGATATCAAACAATTTTTTGCTGACCAAGAATGGACAAACTTCTTATCTTCTGATCCTACTGATGTCCCTGAAGACCTGGTAAGACTATTTTATGCAAACCTTCGCCCCTGTCCTAGTAATGGCGTTGAAACTATGGTCCTGAACACTAGAATTGTTATCACCAACAAGATCCTCTGTCGAATTTTGGGCTGTAAGTTCTCTGGCTACCCTGTTTTCTTCAAAAACTCTTGGCCGTCTGATTTTGAAGTTACTTTTGAACAAGCAAAAGCATGTCTTTGTGAAAAGTCTGATGATATTCCTGATGGTCACTTAGGTCCTCTAGACTTGCCCTTTTCTGTGCGTGTTCTTGCTCACATTGTTGGTACTACTCTGTTGCTCCGCACTGGCTCCCTTAGCTCTCTCTCTCAGCGCGACACTCTAATAGTTTACTGTCTCTTAAAGAACAAAAAATTGGATCTTGGTGCTTGGATAATTGAGTATATGCTAGAAAGTATTGCTGACTGTGCTTCTCTGCCTTATGGACTCTTGATTTCTAGAATTTTACATTTTTATCGTGTTGATACTTCTGCTTGGAAAACTGTATATGTGAGTGCTTGCTACAACTCCCGTGCATTTGCTTCCATGGGCTATGTTCATATTGATGAGAAATGGGTAAGAAAGGAAGCTAAGGCTGTCAAAACCCCTGGTGATCAAGCTGGTCCTTCCCGTCCAACTAGTCCCTCGTTGCCGCCTCAAAACGCTGCAGAGGATGTCAAAGACATCATTGATCTCCTTCTCAGTCTTCACCTCAAAGAAGACAAAGCAGCCGAAGAGGTGACCGAAGTCAAGATGGATGTTGGAAAATTCAGCCTCAAACTAGATACTGCTGTGACAAGCTCTGATGCTGCTGTTCGTAGGCTTCATGCCCGTCTAGATGCCATCTCCACAGATATTCAGGGACGCATTGACACTCTCTCAGCTGATGTTCAGACCAAACTTGACAGGATGACAGATAATGTTGTGAACACTCTCACCTACTTTCTTGCCCCTCGCTAGACTATGCTTTTAATTTGGGTCTGTAAATATGAACTTATTTTTGCTACTCCTACCTCCCCTCTGTTTTTGCTGATGCCAAAGGGGGAGAAGACAATGCCTGCTATGCTATGTTTTCTTTGTCTTTTAACTCTTACTATGGGAACCTTTAATTTCCTAGAAAACTTTGTGAATGCAGGTTCTAGTCGACTATGCTAATAGTCTTTCAGCCAGGGGGAGTTCCCCTGAAATACGTATGATCATTGTTTCCTGAAAATTTTGTGAATGCAGGTTCTAGTCGACTATGCCAACAGTCTTTTAGCCAGGGGGAGTTCCCCTGCAATACATATGCTGCTTGTGCTTTCTTTGCAGGAAATCAGTTAACTATACTCCATCTCAAAACACTCAGGGGGAGTCGACTTAAAGCATGCAACAACTATTTGTCATCATCAAAAAGGGGGAGATTGTTGAACTTATGTTTTTGACTTATGACAAATAAGGATACTCAGTTGCTAATGTACGTATTATTTGCAGGATTCTCTTACCAGTCAACTAAGGAAAGATTTGCCTAGGTTGTCCGTTACAGCTGGCTGTGATTGGTATCCCCTTTATCTAGGGATTGACTCATTAAAGGCTGCACCGTATTCTTGGAAGGTATTTATACCTCCCCAAGGATCAAATCTCTTGGGTCCAATCTCTCAGAATCCCAGCTCCAAATATAGCTTCCGTGATCTGTGCCTTCACTGATTTCCTTGATCCTGACTGCCTCTCACCCAGCCCTATATATTCCAGAGGATTTCAGACTGTGGCTTACGCTTCTATTCTACTGTCTACTTTTCTCCATACTTTTACTTTGCAAAAATACTGTAACGAGTTAGTGATCAGTGTTAGAAAAGAAAAGAAGGAGAGGTTCTTGTAGAGGTAATAGTAGTGTCGAATAGAAGTTGGTTTGGTGAACTATAAACCAAACAATACGTTGGTGGTGATCGAGTGGTAAAAACCATCTTGTAGAGACGTTTGTGGTGAACGACAAACCATCCATTGTACTCCGTGTTACTAAGAGCCTTATTAAGAGAGATACTCCCTTGTGACCCAAGGGGACTGGATTAGGAACCTTTTTGGTTCTGAACCAGTATAAAATCCTTTGTCTTTCCTCTTTCCCTTATCTCTTACTATCTGCTTGAGTTTATATACATACTGCTTAGTCGACTATAAAACTGCCTAAGTCAACTGTATTAGAAGAAAAATTTCAATTCACCCCTCTCTTGTACTTTCAAGTACAAATAGTAAGAGCAGCTCAGCTCGAAGGAATTGATCGGTCGCTTGAACGGCCGATCAAGAAACGGGGTCAAGATTAAAAGATAAGCTCGGAAGATCAGCTTGATTCTCAACCACTTCCGCTATTTTCAGAGGTCGTTGGAAATGGATCAGAACATGGAAGAGATGTGCATAGAGTGGAGTCATGCTAGGGTTTGGACTCTTCTAACTATAAATATAACCTCATTTCCCTATTTGTAAAGTTACGTTCATCTGAACACAATTCCTCTTACTAGCAATCTCTACTTTAAGCAATTATCCTTCTCTATTAACATTATTATTACTGATTACTGCCATTACTCCGCTGTAATACTACCTTGCTTTGGAGGAGACGAAGTTCATCTTCCTCACCTAAGCACATACATCCGATCAATACAATATTTTTTCTATTCTTGTTTATTATTTTCATTATTGTTATTCCGCTTTTTTACTTTCATTATTGTCATTGTTTTTATTGTTTAGCTACCGTCTCATCTAGTCCACCACAACTTAAGTCGTTAATCCTTAATCTAATATCTGAAAGTATATCAATCACGGTCGATCAACTGCCTATGTTAGTTGTTTGTTTGATTGCAAGCGTTTATTTAAGTATCATCCATTTGCCTATTGAGTCGGCCGATCACTTGCTCACCACCCGATAGCTAATTTACTTTATTTCATATACCGCCTTTGAACATTATTCGCCGCTTATCTGTTTTGTATTATTTATTGCTTAAATCGATACGGTCGCTCTACTAATTGTCTTCGTTGCTCTTCGATAACATTTAGTACTTCAACTCATAAACATAAAACTAGTAACCAACCAATTAAATTTTGATACAAAACGGTCGCCTGTAGCTCACCTAAATAGAAATTTAATTGTAATACCTGAAGTCGTATTTTAGTAAATAACTACTGCAACTTTATTTGTATATATAATCAAAATTCTTCCCAAAACGATTCATAAGCGAAGAGAGATTTTGTTACATAAAACGAATTTTGAAACTTAATGAGACCAAATTAGCAGAAAAGAAACTTAATAAGAGCTAATATTTTTTTTTTCTTTTTCTATATATGTTTCATCGGAGTAGTAAATGCACATCGAACCTAGTCTTATCTTCGAAATAAATTTCGCTATATCTTCACACTAATATTTTCTTTTGCAGAAACCCTTCTTTGTTAAGCCTGATCAAAATGGAACAGGAAAAGCAAATGAAATGGAGATTGAAACTAGAAAGGAATGGCACCTATGGACCTTGATAGCTAGCATCCTTCTTTTTCTGAAGACTTAATGGAACAGTTTATAGCTTGTCAAAACTCAAGTTATTGTCAAGTTGATATGAAGCTTCAAGCTGGACTGACCAATCACTGCACCACCGGAAGCATGTGATCAGGAAGCTCTTAGTGTAAACTTTTTTTAAATATCTTGGTGGTTAATGTTAAGGTCATGTTGATTTCCCTGAGCATCGGACCAATGTTGAAGCAAATAAGCGACATGTCACTTGCCTTGTAAATTACTATCTCACCTTTCATTTGTTGAATGGTTTAATTAGTTAGGAACTTCGACAATATTGTTTCCTAGTGGGTAACTAAGTTAAGTTCCTATTAGCACTGATGATTGTTATTTTTTCCCCCGTTTTATTTGAATATGTTACTGCTTTCTCAATTATATATACCATATACTGTTGTTTCCAAATGCTCAGCCTCAACTTTTTGTGAGCACAAAATTGTACTTACAAAGAATCTTTAAGGTCACACTTTGATAGGTTCAGTTTCTAAAAGGACTGGTTGAAATGGGGCGTAGTTTATTACTATGAGGGAGCAGGTGAGAATATATATTGACTTCTATATTAGTAAAATGTAGAGTATAGGAAATAGAGACTGTCGGCAACAATAATCTCCACCTCTAGACGCAGCAGTCGGTATTGGAAGAAAGTGTGTGCAGTGCAATAAGGGAGAATTTGCAAGTGGATATGTGCAGGGGCGGTGGCTGAAATTGAATGGAAAGTAAACAATTAGTAGTGGATATAGATGGAGAAAGGGGGTTACAGGAGGCTTGGCCATGGAGGAGATGGGTCCGGAACACACTTACATACTTGAGCATAGTTTCATTTGTTGGCTAACTATGCATATGAAGCTTCTAACTAGAGATAGGTTGGTTCAGATTGGAATTAGTCGAGAGAAATCCTGTCTGATATGTGGTAATCAGGAGGATTCGATTGATTGCTTGTTCTTTGAGTGTCAATTCTCTAGACAGTGTTCAAGGGAAGTACTTTAGTGGTTGAAGCTTGGAATACAACAAACACAAGTGGGTGGGCTGTGGAGAAGGGTAGCAAGACTGGTACTATGTTGGCACTGATATTCTCCATAGGTGCTTACAAGGAAATGAACAGACGAAACAAGGAGAAGAACAATCAGTCAAAGCCTTTGGAAGAAAAATGAGCTTAAACAAAGTAAACCAGTCAAAACAATCTGAGCCGTTCGTTAGTGAAGATGTGGAGAGATCAGTGCCCTTGATGTCACAAGTTGTGGACAGCTGTAAGCCACATAAGAATGCTTCAGCTCTTTCTAAAACAATGCCACAAGACTTGCACGTGAGAAAGAAATAGGCAAAAGAGAATATTGTACAAATATTGTTTTATTCTTTTATTTTTATTAGGATAGTGATGGCTACACCTCATTCAATAGAAATAGGACACTTGTAATTAGTTGGTTACACATAGAGTAGTATATATACAACTTTGTACAGTGAATTCAATAAATGAAAATCATGGAAACTTTTGTTTTCCTACATCGTATCAGAGCATAGGGAATCTTCCAGCTCTGCATCTCGTTTCTTTCTTTCCAAGTAATTTTTCTTAGTCTTCTTCAACCTTTCTTCAGTCTTCCTCAATTTTTCTTTCATCTTTCTTCTTCACTTTGCTTCAACAATGGAACCTCAAATCACTGATTCATCTGAACCTTCTAAGACTTACATCACACTTGATGCTTCACACCCATACTATCTTCATCCTTCTGATTCTCCGGGGATGCTCCTTGTTAACACTGTGTTTGATGGAAAAGGATATGGAGGTTGGAGACGTGCTATGTACATAGCTCTCTCAGCTAAAAACAAAATTGGTTTCATTGATGGTTCCCAGTCTGAACCAGAGACAACTTCTTCTCTCTATGCACCTTGGAATAGATGCAATGACATGGTTATTTCTTGGCTTCTTAACTCCTTATCCAAGGAAATTGCAGACAGTGTTTTATATTCAAACACTGCTCGTCAGATCTGGAAAGAACTTGCTGATCGTTTTGGTCAGTGCAATGGTGCACAACTTTATCATCTACAAAAAGAACTCAGTGATATCAGTCAAGGATCCAGTGACATAGCAGGATACTACACCAAGCTCAAAAGGATTTGGGATGAGTTAGACTCTCTCAATACCTGTGACCATTGTTCATGTAACTGTGTCTGTGGAGGTAAAGCTAAAACTCTTAAATCTCTTCAAGATGGTCGTTTGATTCAGTTTCTTATGGGGCTTAATGACACATATTCTGGAGTGAGAAGCAATATACTAATGATTTCCCCTCTTCCAAGTATCACTCAAGCCTATTCATTGCTTATGCAAGATGAGAGGCAGAGGGAAAGCCATGTTACCTTTCACCCTATTGAATCTGCTCTTTTAGCTACAAATCAAAGACCTGCAAATCAAAATTTTGGTTCTCAAAATTATGGTAACAAATCTAAGAAGTATAATGGAAAGAAAAAGCTATGGTGCTCTCACTGTGAGATGGATAATCATTCTACTCAGCGTTGTTACAAAAAAAAATGGTTTCCCTGCAGATTTTAAGTTCACTAAGTCTAACAAACAGGGACAATCTTCCATCCATGGTAATGTTGCTGTTGCAGATGAAGATAAGGGTCAACATTCCACCATTAACTCAGATGTTCAACCACAGTGTTCCCAACAAGGTTTCAGACCTATAACTCAGGCACAGTACTCACAGCTATATCATTTGATTCAACAGGTGCAATTGGGACAGCAAGATCACTCTTCCGAGGCATCCATCTCTGCTAATTTTGCTGGTATAGCTAAGCCTAGCACAAGCTCTGTTTCCTGTTTTTCTCATTTAGATTCAAGCTCCTGGATCATAGATTCAGGAGCTTCAGAGCACATGACATATGAATATTCTGCACTTTTTGACATTAAGACCCTCATCAAGCCTTTACACATCAATTTGCCCAATTCTTTTAAGGTTAAAGTCAGTCAAGTAGGGTCTGTTGCTCTTCTTCCTGATCTGTTTCTCACTAATGTGCTCTATGTTCCAGATTTTAAATTCAATTTACTCTCTGTTCAAAAGCTCACCACTCAACTAAATTGTTCACTAATCTTTTCTCCTAATGGTGTTATGTTGCAGGGCCCTTCAATGAAGAGGCCACTGGTTCTTGGTGAGGTGAAGGATGGTCTCTATCTGCTTAATTCAGCTTTAAGTCTTAAGAATAATTCAGTTTCAATGTCCACTCTCTCATGTATTAATCCTAGTGACAGTATTTCCTCCAATTCAGTTTGTTGTTTCAACTCTAGTTTTGATGTAAGCCTTTGGCACAAACGATTAGGGCATATGCCAGTATCAAATATGAAGAATCTATCTACTTTGAATTTCAGTTCTTTATCAGCTTTGCCTGCTCCTTGTGAAATCTGTGCAAAAGCTCGGCAATCAAAGTTAATTTTTCCTAGTAGTTCAATCTCCACTACTTCAGCTTTTGAACTTATCCACATTGATACCTGGGGTCCTTATCAGGAAGCTACCTATGATGGACACAAGTACTTTCTCACCATAGTAGACGATTATACTAGAGCTACTTGGTCTTTTCTTCTTAAGACTAAGAGCAATGCTTTCCCTGTTTTAAAGAATTTTCTGTCAATGGTGGAAAGACAGTTCAGTGCCAAAGTTAAAATTATTAGATCTGATAATGCCTTTGAATTAGGGACCAGTGTTTCTACTTCTTCTTATTTATCTTCCATTGGCATTATACATCAAACTACCTGTGTTGCTACACCACAACAAAATGGTGTAGTTGAACGCAAGCATAGACACCTTTTGGAAACTTGTAGGGCTCTTTTATATCAATCTTGTTTACCTACAAAGTTTTGGGGGGATTGTTTGCTCACTGCCACTCACCTTATTAATAGGTTTCCTTCCAGAGTTTTACATTTCAAATACCCTTATGAAATTTTGTTTGGCAAGGTTCCTTCATATCAATTTTTAAAGACTTTTGGATGCTTATGTTTTGCATCTACATTGTCTGCTCACAGATCCAAGCTTGATCCCAGGGCTATCAAATGTGTGTTTCTTGGATACCCATTTAACAAGAAAGGATACAAGCTTTTAAATCTGTCCACAATGACAACTTTCATCTCTAGAGATGTCATATTTTATGAGGATATTTTCCCCTTTTCTGGTCTTCAAGCTGATTGTAGAATTTTTCACTCTACTCCCTCTTCCCCTGATGTTTTACCTACTTCTACTATTTCTGCTGATCCTATAGGTTGCTCTCCTCCTCACCCTAGTACTCTCCAGTCTTTTACTCCACCTACCCACTCTTCCCTAAGGTCTGTTTCTAGTTCCTCTAACAGGCTGGACCACTCCTCTACTTCAAGATTCTCTCATTCTCCTATTCCTATCTCTCCTCTTGTTCCTACTGCTTCTGTTCCTCAGAGAAGATCCACTAGAGTTATTACTACTCCTACATATCTCAATGACTATGTGTGTGGTGCATTGTACTTGACTGACTTAACCTCTTCATGTTTTGCAGCCCATATCACACCCCCAGTTTTACCCTTTTCTGCCCTATCTCAATCAAATCAGCACCTCCTTACCTCCATTTCCCACATCACAGAACCCACCACCTATGGTCAGGCTGCACTTTACCCATGTTGGCAAGATGCAATGTCCAAAGAGTTTGAGGCTTTGCAATCCAATAACACTTGGGAAGTGGTGGAATTACCTAAGGGCAAGAAGGCTTTGCCATCTAAGTGGGTATACAGAGTTAAATATAAATCAGATGGTACAATTGAGCGTTATAAAGCTAGATTGGTTATAAGAGGTGATATTCAACGAGAAGGAATTGATTTTACATAAACATTCTCACCAGTGGTGAAAATGACCACTGTACGATGTTTAATTGCCATTGCAATCAAGAAGGGCTGGGATCTTTTCCAATTAGATGTTAATAACGCTTTTCTTCATGGAGATTTGCAGGAAGAGGTGTACATGAAGTTTCCTCAAGGCATGCAATCTCCCAATCCTAATCATGTTTGTAGGTTAAAGAAGTCTTTATATGGGCTGCGACAAGCCTCTAGGCAGTGGTATGCCAGGCTTACAGCAGCCCTGAATTTCAAGGGTTATACACACTCCTTAAACGATTACTCATTGTTCTTTAAACGGACTGCCTCTCATATTTCTATTGTCGCAGTGTATGTTGACGATATTTTACTCACAGGAGATGACCCTATGGAGCTCAATCAACTCAAAGAATTTTTAGATTCTGAATTTAAAATTAAGGATCTTGGGCAGGCACATTATTTTCTGGGCATGGAATTATTCAAAGAACAACAAGGCATCATTATTAGTCAAAGAAGATTTACACTGGACTTACTGGAAGAGTTTGATGTTTTGCATTTACGACCAGCCAAATCTCCTATTGAGCCTTCTTGTAAACTTCGAGCAGATTCAGGCCCTTTACTTCCAGATCCAACAATTTATCGCCGTCTTGTGGGGAAGTTGAATTTCTTGACTCATACGAGGCCGGATCTATGCTTTGCTGTACAGCATTTGAGCCAATACATGCAAAGCCCTCGTCAACCTCATTTTGATGCTGCCATTCACTGTCTTCGCTATCTTCTTTCCAATCCAGGCCTTGGTCTTTTTATGACCTCTGACTCATCGCTTCAACTTCTTGCTTTTTGCGATTCCGATTGGGGATCTTGTTTGGACTCCCGGAGATCTGTAAGTGGATTCTACATCACCCTTGGTGGATCTCCTATTTCATGGAAATCAAAGAAACAATCTTTAATCTCCCTTTCCTCTGCTGAAGCCGAATACCGTTCGATGCGTCGAGTCACTGCTGAAATTACTTGGCTCGTTCGTCTCCTTTCTGATCTTGGTATTTCTCCGACTCTCCCTGTCCCTCTTCATTCCGATAGCCAAGCGGCTATCCACATCGCCAAAAACCCCGTTTTTCACGAGAGGACCAAACATGTCGACTTAGACTGTCATTTTGTTCGACAGCAATATCTTGCAGGATTGATATCCTTATCGTTTGTTCCTTCTCATTCTCAAGTAGCCGATATATTCACAAAACCTCTGTCGGGTCCTCTTCATCACTGTATTTTGAACAAGTTGGGTGTGGTTTCCTCCCCCTCCAACTTGAGGGGGGGTGTTGGCACTGATATTCTCCATAGGTGCTTACAAGGAAATGAACAGACGAAACAAGGAGAAGAACAATCAGTCAAAGCCTTTGGAAGAAAAATGAGCTTAAACAAAGTAAACCAGTCAAAACAATCTGAGCCGTTCGTTAGTGAAGATGTGGAGAGATCAGTGCCCTTGATGTCACAAGTTGTGGACAGCTGTAAGCCACATAAGAATGCTTCAGCTCTTTCTAAAACAATGCCACAAGACTTGCACGTGAGAAAGAAATAGGCAAAAGAGAATATTGTACAAATATTGTTTTATTCTTTTGTTTTTATTAGGATAGTGATGGCTACACCTCATTCAATAGAAATAGGACACTTGTAATTAGTTGGTTACACATAGAGTAGTATATATACAACTTTGTACAGTGAATTCAATAAATGAAAATCATGGAAACTTTTGTTTTCCTACATACTACAAGGTAAGCTTCTGGCAGCTTTGATTTAGCACATTTGTAGAGCAAGGAATGAAGCATCATGGCACAATAAAGTACCACGTATACAGGTCATACGGAATCAGATCGTACAACAGTCTAAATGCAGAATTCAAGAAGTTTTGGAAAAGAGACATAGATACAAATAAAGAAGATGAATAGAGGAGTTATACAATCAGAAATACTAAGTGTAGGCCTAGCAAGTTATTCCTTTGTTTTTCTTGTTTTGGTGTTTAGAATTTATTTTATTCATTCTGGTAATGTAGACTCACTTGGCTGGATGGATAGGGTTGAAGAATGATGTAGCCAGCCGAGGGAGTATACATAAGAAATGGTGTTCTTGTTCTGGTGATTAGTAAAAAGAGTACAAGAAGTAGGAAGAGTTGTATAACAAGTGTCAAATTAGTTACTTATATGAAATTGGATGCCCTAACACCATCTTGAGTAACTGTAAAAAAGGAATTGAGAAATAGAGTAGTGCTAATTTGAGTACATGTTCACTGTCACCTAGAATTATCCATACTAATTCACAGGGTGTTGGTAAATATATTTGCAATTTGAGAAACAGTAATATTTCATTTTAAGGATATGAATTCCAACTTTTTCTCATGGAATTTTCTAAAAACATTCACATCCCCACCGGAGAGAATCTTTCACTGCCTGATGCCTCCAGAAAGAAGGCATTCTATTGCATTGCACTTCTTGGTTCATCGCCGCGCTTTATAAGTAAAAATGACAGCCCAAAGGTGCTCATTGAGCCGGTCCTTGGTGGTTAAAATCATCTCAAAGTTGAAGTGAACAAAAAAGTCGAGTTATTCAAAAACATACACGAGCGCTCACTTGGCAATCTTTGTGTTGCTTAGGTTATTTTTCAAGATTCCCTATCTCTATGATTTGATCCTTAACTAATACATTCGACAAATCAATTCTTAAATATTGTATCCTTACATCAAGCAAAGACTATTAAAATCAAACTTTTGAACTTACTCCACATGATATATTGAAAATCATAAATAGTTGAGTCCAAACAAGTAGAATCTATTGATTTCACTATTTATTGACATATTATATGTAACATTGTTACTTACAATTTTCAAAAACCAACAACAACAACATTCCATGTAAAGAGACAGTTTTCAAATAATTTTAAAAAACGTGACATAATATTTTCTTATTAGTAAATCGCAAGTCAAAATTAATTAATTGCGGTTTCTGTTAGAATTTGTCTTGTTGTGCTGAAAAAGGAAACAAACAAGTGTCACTCTGCTTTTTTCTTGCTCACTCTGCAGCAGTATACTCTGTTTCATTTCAAACCCTTTGCATCTTCTTCTTTCCTTAAACCCTAGGGGTTTTGCCTTTGATTTTGTTTTCACAACAATGTCTGATTATTTGCCAGCTAATGTGATAACTGAAATACTTTGCAGGTTACCTATTCAAAGTCTTTTAAGGTTCAGGTGCGTATGTAAGCTATGGTGTTCTCTCATTTCATCTCCTCATTTTATCACCACCCACCTCTCCCACTCCCTTTCCCCTACCCCCACTACCACCACCCCCCTACTCCTCCGTTACCTCTCCACCAGCCCCAAGACAAATGAACACTACTCTATTTACTCTTCTGATACTGAAAACTTTACCCTTGTTAAACAACTGAAATTTCCTTTCAAGACTAGGTCAGGATTTCACTTTAGAGTTGTGGGGTTTTGTAATGGTTTGTTTTGCCTCTCTGATGATCTTTATGGCTACACTTACACTATTATTCTTTGGAACCCCGCTATTCGCAAAAGCCTCTTGCTTCCTAAGCCTAGAGTTCACTATGGTCCTACATATGGGGCTTACATGTTTTGCCTTGGTTTTGGTGTTGATGAGAAAACCAATGATGTTAAAGTTGTGAGGATTGCTTACTTGCAGGCGCCTAATGGTGCTTATACTGTGCTGCCTCCTATTGTTGAGGTCTTTACTTTAAGTACTGGTTTGTGGAAAACTGTGGACTCAAATGATGTGGATTGTAAAATGGTTGAGTATTTCTATACTAGTGTTTATTTGAACGGCTCCATTCATTGGGTTTGCTATAGGAAGAATGGAGATGGGGTTTTCTCGAACAGTCTGTTGGTTTTTGATTTAGGCGATGAGAAGTTTAGTGAGATGGGGTTGCCGGAAGGGCTTGTCCATGTTTCTCCTTTGGACTTGTCTGTTAGTTTGTGTGGGGATCGGATTTCTATGGTTTGGTATGAAAAGCGCGATCGACCTCAATTGTGTGATCGTTGTGTTGTTTGGGTGATGAAAGAATATGGAAATGTGGAGTCTTGGATGGAGAAGTTTGTGTTGGTTTTGGAGGGAGGGATTTCACATGCTGTCGGGTTTAGGGGTAATGGGCAGTTTTTGGTAGAGAAATACCTTGGGGATCTTCTGTCATATGATCCCGAGAGAAATGAATTTAAGGATCTTGGTATCCATGGTGCAAAAGATTCATTCTTCTTGAGTAGTTACATTGAGAGCCTAGTGTTGCTTGATGGAAGCAATGGAGCTAAATCTGATCTCTGGGTTGCATCTGAGGCAACTAGGCTACAGGATGCTATGAACCACTCATTGTTCATGAGGATCGTTGAGAGCATAGTGTTGCGCGATGGGGGTATAGCTGATCCAACTCACGTACAGACTCAACTGGAGATTACACGCGATGAGAAGGAGATATTAAGGGAGTGGTATTTGCATACTGTTTATGCAAAAGACAATCTTGCTGTTTAGCAGCCTTATATTCTGGTCTCCATGTGTTTGATTATGACTAGCTATATAGCTCAAATCCTGCTGATACTATTTAAAAAACTTATGCAGTATAGTTCGAGTATTAAACACCTCCAGTAGCATTTTAGAATGACTATGGCATCCTTGCCTTTTTGATGTATGTTTGCTATGGCCTTGCAATCAGTTCCATTATGTGCTTCATTTGCAATTCTGAAACCGTTTCTCATTTTGCTCTAAATTTGACTTTTCAAATATTTATTTGTTCCGAAGATCTTCTTTTTTTTTTTTTTTTTTCCTTTTTTTAATATTTGCGGCAGAGGTAGATAATATAGTACTGGACTTAAGCGGCTGCTACTAGAGTTTGTAGTATGATAGCTTATCATAATGTAGTTTTGAAGCTTTTCCTTGACCTCTAATACCACACATTTGGACCAGCACTACCTTCACTTACTTTGGCTAGTAGCCACTTAATCTAGGACCAGCTTTTCCTTGTGCTGATTGGATTGCTACTTTAACGCTGCTAGAATGTTTGTATTTTACAAGAGGCTAATGGTTTTTTTGTACATAAGTGTGATCTTTATGAATTCTCGGGCTTTAATCTATTTGTAAGAGCACACTGCATGATATGTGAGTTAGACACACAGCGTGAGTTTGTATTTGTGCTGAAGAGTAGAGGGGCGAGCTCATGATCCACTGAGTTTTGAGCCATGGGCCAGTTGGTCCTTGAAAATTTCTCAGTTATAAAATAGTGCAATGTTTATGAATTATCCCATTGATACCGTCTATTGATCCTACTTGTGCAGAAATATGTATGCTTTTCTACAGTTAGTATGCGTTTTCTTACTTGCTTGGGAGCTGGAATAGAATTTCTCATGTGAAGATGGTTGATCATCAGTTTTAGTTTTTCTACAAAAGGTGGTATACTGTTCACATGCAATTTAACTAAGCCACTAGCATTTAACGGCACTAGAAACGCAGTTATTCTCCAATAGTTGATTTGCTTGAACGCAATATACATGATTACTAAGAACATGATAGTAACAACTTTTTCCTCCTCTTATTTTAATAGAAATTATCTCCAGTCATGGTGGGTGATAGCGGGAGATTAGTTCTCATTGATGCTGCTCTTCAAGTACAGACTAAAACTGAAAAGATGTGTTGAGCAAAAATTATGAGCAGGGATCGGAGCAAAATGAAACCTGCTTCTTAAATCTGTTGTTAAAACATCTATCTGCATCCCAGATTTTCCAAAGTTCAAGTCAGTATATGTTCAACTTTATAGGCTAATATAGGACACTTCGGCTTTCAGTCACAATGTTCTCTTTGAAATTTAAAGAATTTCACTAAGATTTTTTTCATCGTCCTAGTTGCTGCACTTTCTCTCTAGTTCATCTACCTATTACTATCTCAAAAGTCTAGCTTCTGATTCTTATTGGAAAAAATTTCCTTGTGACTTAAATGCGTTAACGATTCACAAAACAGGGTATACACGAATCTTGAATTACAAAACATTGTTGACTGCAAATTATGAACTTCTAGAAAAAGTTCTGCTCATTGAATACAGATTGGTTTAGGCCGACTTATTTGGTTTGATTTGGTTTAATAATATAGAAGCCCGATTTAATTGGTTTGGTTTTTTTAAGGAAACAAATTCAAACCAAACAATTAACTATGAATATCCCTAGCGCTCACTTAGAATCTTTGAGTTGTTGGAGCTTCTTTTTCTTCTGCCACTTAAAATCCTCAATTTCTATGATTTGATCCTTAACTAGTCATTCAACAAATAAATTCTCAAAACATATGTGCTTGAATCAAGCAAAGACTATAGAAATGGAAATTTAGAACTTACTCTATATGATAAGTATATTAAAACCTAATTAATTGAAGTCCAAAAAATATTTCACGTTACTTATCATCTTTTATTTAAATGCGTTTCACAATTTATCGACATATTATATATGACATTGTTCCTTGTTTCTTATAATTTTAGAAAAATCGTGACATAATATTATTCTCAGAACATTTTTGTATTATTAAAACGCAAGTCAAAGTTGATTAATATTAAATTATGAGTCAGCAGAAAGCGGTTTGTGTTATTTGTCTTGTTGTGCTGAAAAGGAAACAAACTGTACCTCTGCTCCTTTCTTGCTCACTCTGCACACTATACTCTGTTTTTCATTTCAAACCCATATATAATCCTTAAACCCTAGGATTTTCTTCTTCATCACAAAGAACAGAGAAAAACAAAAATGTCTGATTATATACCAGTTAACGTGATCACTGAAATCCTTTGCAAGTTACCTGTTCAAACCCTTTTAAGGTTCAGGTGTGTTTGTAAGCTATGGTCTTCCCTTATTTCATCTCCTCATTTTATCACCACCCACCTATCCCACTCCCTCTCCCCTACCCCCACTACCACCACCCCCCTCCTCCTCCTTCGCCACCTTTCCACCAGTCCCACTACAAAAGAACACTACTCTGTTTACTCTTCTGATACTGAAAACTTAACCCTTGTTAAACAACTCACCTGTCCCTTCAAAACTAGGTCTGGTAACCACTTTAGAGTTGTGGGTTTATGTAATGGTCTGTTTTGTCTGTCTGATGATCTTTATGGTTACACTTATACTATTATTCTTTGGAACCCCGCCATTCGCAAAAGCCTCTTGCTTCCTAAGCCTACTGTTCATTATGGTCCAACTTATGGGCCTTACATGTTTTGCCTTGGTTTTGGTGTTGATGTGAAAACCAATGATGTTAAAGTTGTGAGGATTGCTTATTTGCAGGCACCTAATGGTGCTTATTCTGTGCTGCCTCCTATAGTTGAGGTGTATAGTTTGAGTACTGGTTTGTGGAAAACTGTGGACTCAAATGATGTGGATTGTAAAATGGTTGAGTATTTCTATACTAGTGTTTATTTGAACGGGTCCATTCATTGGGTTTGCTATAGAAAGAATGGAGATGGGGTTTTCTCGAACAGTCTGTTGGTTTTTGATTTAGGCGATGAGAAGTTTAGTGAGATGGGGTTGCCGGAAATGGTTGTTCATGTTTCTCCTTTGAATTTATCTGTTAGTTTGTGTGGGGATCGGATTTCTATGATTTGGTATGAAAAGGGCCGCGATCAGCCCAGATTGTGTGATCGTTGTGTTGTTTGGGTGATGAAAGAATATGGAAATGTGGAGTCTTGGATGGAGAAGTTTGTGTTGGTTTTGGAGGGAGGGATTTCACATGCTGTCGGGTTTATGGGTAATGGGCAGTTTTTAGTAGAGAAATACCTAGGGGATCTTCTGTCATATGATCCCGAGAGAAATGAATTTAAGGATCTTAGTATCCATGGCGTGAAAGACTCATTCTTCTTGAGTAGGTACATTGAGAGCCTAGTGTTGCTTGATGGAAGCAATGGGGCTACAGCTGATCCACTTGTTGCATCTGAGGCAACTAGGCTACAGGATGATATCAACAACTCATTCGTGTCGAGAATCCTTGATCACCTAGTGTTGCACGCTGGGGGTATAGCTGATCCAACTGAGGCACAGACTCAATTGGCGAGTACACCCAATGAGAAGAAGCTAATGCAGGAGTGGTATTTGAGCACCCTTTATGCAAAAACTAGTCTTGCTGATTAGCAGCCTTATATTCTGGTCCTCAACTCCTGGCGGTAGTATGTTCAAAAGTTATGCAGTAAATTTGTTAGAATGTTATCACAAAGTGACTGTTAACAGTAGTTTTATGTAACGACTATGGCATCCTTGTCTTGTTGAAATATGCTGTCTTTAGTATGACTCTGCAATCAGTTCCATTATGCACTTCATTTGCAAACCTGAAATTGATCCTTGTGTTGTTCTTTTTTGCCTTTTCAAATATTACTTTGTAGTTTCACCAAGCCAAAAATCATATATTTTGGGGTCGAAATCGTTGTCAAGCAAAATTATTACTGGTCTTGATATCTCTGTGCACTATCTTATGTCTTGACTCCTCATGGAGGTATGCTAAACCTCTTGCACAGATTGTCCTTTGTGTGGGCAGTCTAAATCATTCTGCAGATTGGGCCTTTAATCAGAATTAGGAAGTTTTACCAAAAGAGCACGAGATGCAGGGTTCTTTTCCGTGTACTCGAAGACTACCAATAGTTGATTTCCTTGAATGCAACATCCATAATTCTTAAGAACATGATAGTAGTAAACTTGTTCCTCTTTTTGTTTAATAGAAATTATCTCCACTTATGGTGGGTGGCATCGGGAGATTAGCTTTCATAAAGAAGCTATCTGGTTTGTTTTTTTTTTTGCTGCATCTGAGATTTTATGAAGTCTGTACAGGCTTATACATGACAAATCAACTGTCAGGCACAATGTTTTCTTTGAGAATCAAAGGATTTCACTAAGATTTTTTGCATCGTCCTAATTGCTGCAGTTTCTGGTGTCCAGTTTCTGGGCATTTCATCTACCTTTTATATCTCAAAGTTTAGCTTTCATATTCTTATTCGAAAAAAGTTCATTGTGACTTTAGGTATTAGTGATTCACAAAACAGGGTACTGTATAAGTGAATCTTGAATCTCAAAACATTATAGACTGCAAATTATGAACTGCTACATTGTTCTACTCATTGAATGCAGTTTGGTCTGAAAGCTAGCAGGAGACTGTTCCATCGCCATGCTGCATAATTAGATTTGTAGATTAACTTTTTTTGTCCGTCAATGTTAACTAGAACTACCCCTATTACACATATGAGATATCATTATCATAGCTGATTTAATGAGAACTATAGATTTGATTGGAATATCAAAGTAGAAATGTGTCATTCTAGTATGAAAATAATGTCATAAATTGAAACAAAGTTAAAGAACTTTAGATTACATAAAAGTAGTAATGTACTAAATTGTTATTAAAATTGTCAAAGTTAATCTCATAATCTCCAATATTTTTTTTATTAAAAAAAAACACTCAAATCTTTACAAAAAAGCCACCTTGAGCTTCTCAAGTACATTTGGGCGTTTGCCGTTTGATAACTCAAAAAGCCATGGGCTTATAAACACTTATGAGTTTAAAATAAGCTAAAAGTGAAAAAGTTAGAAAATCCTAATTTCTCAAAAGTGGCATTGCTTATAAGCTATTTAAAATAAGCTCACCCAAACAAGCTCTTAGCCCTTCAGTGAAAACTTTTACGCTAATGTTGGAAGGCATTGCACTTCCAACTTTTCCCATTTATACCTTCTTGAGACAATATCATGTAGCTATAATCTTGGCCTATTTCTTGTGCAATTTATTAACGCTTTGATAAAAATAACAAAAAAAATAATAATAAAAAAGGCTCTTTGTTTCTTGAATTATGTTCATTTCCATGATAAGATATTTTTTTATTTTCACATGGCATGAAAACTTTAAATATGGTATTTTCAGAGGCTCCTTCAAGTTTCATATAGTAGAAATTCTATTAGTTGTTTAAGACTAAAATGAAACTTAAGCAGCTTCTGTTTGGATAAACTTATTCTTCATTAAATATTTGAATGTTCATATATACAGTTGCGTCAATGGGCATTTTGTTTACTCGTTGGATACAGAAGAGTTTAGTCTTTGAAGTATACCAACTTCTTCCCCATTATCTCCAATTGAGACAGATGAATCAGTACAGGTGCCATCAGTTGACACGCTTTGGGTCTGCCAGAAGTGACTCCTCATCGATCTGAATCCTGAATCCGTTGAAACCCCTGGATCAGAAAGTACATCTTGAACAAGAGTTTGACCTTCAAGCATGCTTACTACTTGAGACATTATTGGTCTAAGTGTTGGAGCTGCATTAGTGCATAAAAGTGCAACATTTAGCACTACCATTGCCTCTTGTGATGAGTAATTGGAACCCAAGTCTGGATCAACCAATTCCAGTAGACTACCCCGCTCTTGCAAAACATAGGCCTAATCCAAACAGAAAGTTAATGTACTGATAAAGTATAACATGTTAAGCAAAAATTACAAGTTTTTTGGTTCTGAATGTACAGGTTGATCTGCATTACTCAGAACTTGATCAAAATGTTCTAGTAGAATGTAAGTAGAGCAGTCCTGTTTAAGGGCGAGGGAAACACAGATACTCAGATTAAGAGGGAAATAAAAGTTACCCAGTCAAGAAGATAGACAAAATCTTCCGCTGGCCTATAATTTGTATTGCTTTTCCCACTAATGATCTCCAATGCAACAACTCCATAGCTGTAAATATCTGCTTTACTAGTTAAGTAGCCGCGCATGGCATATTCTGGAGCCATGTAACCCCTGTATCACCAAACAACCAAAGAACTTTTAGATTTCAAAGCTTGTTATCCTCATCATTAATACAGCTAATTGCTAATCTACGGAGAATTTTGACATAAGCAATTTCCACATTCTTAAAACTGGTTATTCTTGAAGTTCACTAATAGTTCTTTTGAATTCCGAAGTGGGATGAACTAAGTAAGTGAGATGCAACAACAACATACCCAGTGTTATCCCACAAGTGGGGTCTGGGAAGGGTAAGATATATGCAGACCTTACCCCCACACAAGGTGAGACACTGTTTCCAAGAGACCCTCGGCTAAGTGATGCGTAGGCGCAAAAGATTAGCAGACCAAGGAGATAGTATTATGGTAGGGAAAGAGAGGTGGACTTACATTGATGAAGAAAGTTCTACATTACTGCTTTTAAAGTTGATTAATACCAACAAAAGGCTATAGTATCTCTTTAGCTAAGAAGTTCTTGGCTTGCTGTACTCTTTGGGAGATTACATTGCAAAATTGCTCTCTGATGAGGACAGTACCATGAATATTTCAAGAATCATGAGAGAATTAAATGTTGACCATTTCCTAATCAAATTAACTGAAGGTAGTCACTAATGAGATTGGGAAACTAGGAACTAGTTTCATAGTACTTACACAGTTCCTGCAATACGTGTACTAATGTGGGTGTTATCATCCTCATGTAGTTTCGCCAAGCCAAAATCAGATATTTTGGGATTGAAGTCCTTGTCAAGCAAAATATTGCTGGTCTTGATGTCTCTGTGGACTATCTTCAAGCTTGACTCCTCATGAAGGTAGGCTAAACCTCTTGCAATTCCTAGGCAGATTTTCCTTCGTGTGGGCCAGTCTAAATTCATTTTGCAGATTGGGCCTTTACCTAATGTAAGAGAAGACAAAAAAAAAATTTGGATCAGCTTAGTCAGTTAAAAAAGCTGCTAAGCAGCAGACATATTTTGGTTAATCAAAGTTGGGAAGTTCTACCAAAAAGAGCACGAGATACACAGTTATTCTCCAGGTACTCGTAGACTAGCAATAGTTGATTTCCTTGAATGCAACATCCATAAAGCTTTACGAGATTTGGATGTTGTACTGCAGAGATCATGCCTACTTCATTCAAGAATTCACGAGTTCCTTGTTTTGACTTTGAAGAAAGTTGTTTCACCGCAATTACTGTTCCATCAGATAGTAGACCCTATACACAAAAATCAGGATTCAAACCTATGTTCACCATTGTGCAGCTTATGGTCAACTTAAGCAGGTAAGATAACAATAGATTGAACATATATTTAATAGCCATAGAAATACATATGGTAATAGAGCATTTCCTGTGCACTCTACTCATTACAGGCAAAATTTCACACATCAAGGTAAAAGAAATTTATGATTTTAGGCTTTCATATTCTCTTCTGAGAGGCATGTGCACAATGCCATTATGATCCTTTTAGTGCTGATATTCATAGTTATATGCTTGATCTAATATGCATGAGGGAAGGGTGGTTACCTTATAAACTGAACCGAAACCACCTTCCCCGATCTTGTTTGCTGGATCAAAATTCTTTGTTGCAGCTTTAATCTGTCTGAGAGTAAATAGTCCAGCTTGTAGATCCAGTCCTTTTAGTTCTGTTCAAGGAGGAAAAGTATCTCAGTTGAAACTAATGGCTAAAAATGAATTGATAAACAAATCTACTAGATAATGGTCAAATAGTCAATGGAGGATAACACAGGGTTGCGAAAGGTTGACAGACTTGATAAAGGAGGAAGGTTGTAGTTGACAACGATATCGGATGAAATCATTTTTATCTGAAAGACAAATCCGGTAAAAAAAAAAAAAAAAGGAGTGGTAGGTTGACAATCAACATAAAATTAGTCAACATTAAGAAGATTTTTGTTAAACAAAATGGGTGAAAGTTATTTACCTGCATCTGTAGGTACTTTTTCGTATAAATAACCTCTCTTATACAGGACACCAATGATTAGAAGGACAACAACTACCGATCCAGCTATTGCCCCGACCAATATGCCAACATGAATTCTACTCTGATGAGATTCAGGCAAAGGAGGTACAAAATCTGCATGTGAAAGTAAAGAGAGTATGAAATCTCAAGACTTCAGATAATTTTGGCAAGCCGCACTGACTTGCATACGAAATTTGAAACAATTTTCGTTTAAGCCCAAGTTTTGATGCTGCACTACTGGATGAGATTGAGTAACTGATTCCGGGGCACTATTACAGGGCTCCCCACAGTATGCAAAGCACATCATGCAAGATATCGGTATATGACAAGTTTTTTAGGTTCAGCTACTTAATTTCCTGAAACATACACTGACAGTGGCTTCAGATGCATAGTGACTCAGTAGGAGGAAACAGTATGACAGCCAGATGGGTACAGACCTCTACAATGAGAATAATCTCCTATGTTTTGTGTTCATTCAGTAAAAGGGAATCGTGCATATAACTGTAAGGAAGACAGACATAAACTTGAAAAAAGTAGAAGTACATACTAGGATCCACTGATATAGCTGAAATTAGAGGACCATAAACCCCTCTAACGGGAATTCCAGTAGTCCCCTTTCCTGCCCAGTAAAAATGGATCTTCAGTGTGTGGCTTGTCACCGTTACATTGAATGTCTTCACAATGGGCTTACCAGGCCCACCAGCCTCTTTTGCAATGTTAAAATCCTTCAACACCAGATTTTCCTGTCTCAAGAAGACAGAATAAATAAATGCTGGTAGCAAACAGGAAATACATACACACTTCACTTCCCACTGTCCCTGATATTTACCTGCAAGTAGACATCAAATATACGCTCTCCAAGGCTGTTGAATGAAGTATCATTGGTGAATATTATTTCCGCAAAATGGAGCTTGACGGTATAGTTTCCTTTCATTAGACACAGTCCATAATATGTGAGAGAGAGGGGAGATACACGTGCAGTAGTGTATAGTTCCAATTCAGGGGCCTTGACATTATGCAGTAAGGAGACATTTTTATCAAGATAGACATCCGAATCAAGATCGTTGTCCATGAAATTTCCTGTGCTGCTGAATGCCCAGTTATGTCTTGAATAATACATAGAAGCACCTCTGGCTTCTAAATCAGCTTCATATGTTGTGCCATTCTTGAGTTTTACGTCTTTGCCTCCACAATTAATGTGCATAGAATAGTATTCTGCTCACCAGTAAACAATGTTATTCATAACAAAAAAAAAGTTTCAGAAAATCACCTAACAGATACATCAAAAAGCAGCTTTTATATGTTCTGCCACTAGCTGACCTCATACTACAAGTACACCTATTTAAGTGACAGGAGAAAAAGGTTTTGTTGTGCTATCAATTACAGAAATTGACTCGTAAGAATTTACTAACGCTGATTTGTTGGCTCAGAACAAGGGAAATCTTGCTTCAGACAAGGATGAATCCTGTTTCTGCGAGAAAGAAGACAAAATAAGAAGTGTTTAGAGTGCTTACAAAAAATTTCCATTGTATGTAAAAGTTCACTCTAGTTATAGTAAAACTCAAGGTCTTACGATTCTTGTCCCAATGCAGAGTAGCTCTCCACCAAGTTTCTGGATAATTTGTTTTGTTGTTAGAACTTATTGCAAACAAATAAATTAGATGAAGAGCAATAATTTTATCAGACAACTTACACACTTCCGCGTGGGCATTCAAAAGGTGCTGTGGTTTCCCATGTAAAATTGTTATAAGAAACATCTCTGTGAAGGAAAACAGACAACAAAAATTAAAACAGAAGTTCACCAAGTAGATAATTACAATAAGAACTTCTTAGATTAGATTTGAAGCTCAGGGATAATCTTTTCCATTTTATTTAAGTCTTGTTTAGCAAAGATAGGTTGCTCAATATTTATTGATTTTCAAGCCCCTACACGCACAAAAGCATGCATGCCAGTAAACAATTTACACCAAGTAAGAACTGAATGCAAGTTTATAAGAATTAAGTTCAGCAAAAAGCATACACATTTTTGTTTCTTGATAAAATCCAACCAGGAATAGGTCCAATAAGTTTGTTTCCTGTCAAATACCTGCAAAGTACCAGAAAGAAGAAAAAATGTAAGCCTGCAATCGATAAGCATATGGTAGAAAGAAATAAGGATATCTGAAGACTATCCACTTACACAAAATCTGTTTTTGATAGGTGAACAAAAGATGATGGAATCTCACCAGACAAGCTGTTAAAACTAAGGTCCCTAAATTCACAAAGCAAATATTAGTAAGCTCTCATCATCCTATGCAAACAAATAAAAGCTGAAATTAAACTGTGGAATCCTGAAGAATGCCTACATAGCAGGCATGAAAACACAACATTATTCTTTCCGTAAGGATTATCGAATAATGTTGTTATCGGAAGGTTCAACATGAAGGAGAACTCAATGAAAAGAAGTGATCAAAGCTTTTTAAACTTACAGTGTCTTCAGTTTCTTCATGTCCCCAATATATTCAGGGATCTCTCCATGAATTAAGCACTTCCTCAGTATTCTGCATTGCACAAAAGGAATTAAGTATCTTCGATGGGAAAGTGTTTCCAAATTTTTGAAATGGAATGTCCTCCAATCAGTCCATTAGAAGAAGAAGTGAAAAACTCACAGTACTTTCAGCGATTCCAGGTTATCTAATGGCGGAAAACCAGATTTTCCACCTTTTAGGTCACTGATCCTTCTGAAAATCGAAAGAAGAAGATACTAATTAGTTACTTCTGAAAGCGGCCACAGATGAAGACGAAAAGGAGCTTTACATTGACTTACAAATCAAGTAAGCTTGTTAAGGAAGATATAGCTGAAGGGATGGGACCCTCAAGAGAACAGCCTTGTATATGCCTGCAAAAATTAGAAAAACATTGAAGGTTTATGAGATCAAGCAGCAACTGAAAATATACAGGAAAATTTGGGGTTCTAACTTCTAGTATTCCTGAAAGAAGCTAGAACTAGAGTTGATCTACTAAAAGTAAGGAAAAGAAGCTTACAGCTTCTCAATTTTAGTCCAGTTGCTGATAAATTTTGGTATTTTTCCAGTGAAATTGTTGTCGTTTATCCTCCTAATATATCACAAAACAACATAGCATATAATGAGTTAGCTGTGGAATAACATTACAAAGGAAGGTGATAAAACAAAAAAGGAAAAGCAGGATAAAAAATGTTTAATGTCAACTTAAGATCCGGAAGGACATTGTAGCAGAATCAGTGGAGGAAATGGACAGTAAGGAATAGAAGATGATGCTATAGCCACAATCAAACGAAAACCTCAAAAAGGAGAAAGTTAATTATATAATATCATACATCACAAGGAACAGAAACAATGAGCAAATGAGAGTGTTTAAGGTGTGAACTCACATATCAGTTAAGTTGGTTAGCTTGCCTAATGTGGCTGGCAAAGCTCCGGTGAACTCATTTGACGACAACACACTGAATATTAAGGCAAAGATGCATTAAGACAACATAAAATGAGTATAAGCATAATCAAGAACAACATTTGAAAAGAATCACATGCATAAGTCAAATTGGAAAAAGAAAACTTACAGCTTTTCCATATGAACCATGTTGCCAATTTCTGGAGGAATTGGTCCTGAAAATCCATTTCCTTCAATGCTTCTGTATTAAACAGTCATAGAAGAAGAATTTTAACTCTCACAGAACCCAATACAGGTGACCAGCACTTCTCCTAAAAGCAACAGCTAGCTTTAAAATAAAATGCTCTAGGAGAAGAAACTACCAAAAAAAAGGAAAAAAAAGGCAATAAAAGGAACACGCACTCATACATGATATATAGGGATCTTTTTAATTCACCGCTGTTATGATTCTCGCTTCAGTGTCACATAAATTTATCAATATGTTCAGTCAAAGATTATATACAATGACAATATAAAGATTTCTTTTTTGCACTATCATTGTGGTTTAACATGTGATTAGCAAGTTTATTAGTTATTGTTTTTGCCAGGTAACAAATTAGTGATTTATCATAGAGATTTACTTGTAGTTACCTCATAAGAGACCTAATTCTGTACATATTTTTACACAGACAACGCATAGAACTTAACTCAACAATAGAACAGATTGAAACAACATAGTTCTGCACAGATTAAAATGCATCACCAGAAATGACTAGTAGACATCAAAAGAGATTTATTCTTACAGGTTCCTAAGCGTAGTAATTCTGGTGAGGACTTTTGGAAATGGACCAGATAAATGGTTTCCCATAAAAGAGCTGCACATTCAAACAACAAGTGTTTACACAATATAGCATATTCAGTTATTCTAAACCAGAAGAAAGATTAAGTAGTAACGGTAGATAGTTTAATTAGGTGAGAAACAGTTCATACAGTTCAACCAAGCGCATTGAAGCCCATTGTGACGGGATTGAACCATTGAGATAATTTCGACTAAGGTCCCTGCATTATGATCATTTTCTTGGATTAATGCAGATTACAAGCATTGAACACCTATTGAGCCATGCTGTAATAACTAGGACTTACAAGTGCTTAAGATGTCGAAGTTGGGCGAATTCTGGAGGAACATTTGCTGAAATATTCTGTGATTTCAAAGCTCTGAGCCAGAAATTGATGTTAGCTTTCCACTAGTTACATTGCATTACATGTAAGTTCAACATATAATGGGCTAAAGGAATTGTCACACTTTTAATTACAGCGACAGATTAAAAATATATTTTTACAGTGTCCATGCATGCATATGTGTTAAATGTTGAAAAAAACATGCATAAAAGTAGAATCGCGAAACTAATCCTGTATTCAGGTAATAAATAAACTTGGAACTAGTTTTTTATAGAAAATAAAAATAATGCTACTATACTGCTCACGGGTCCATAGACAACTCATAACAGCTGGGCTGCCATATAAGACGTTGACTCAACTTTCAGTCAACCCAATCAAAGTAAGAGTTACTTAAAGTGAACACATTTATTTCCATTCCACATATGGTGTGCCACTACAGTACACACAATAATCAGTAATCACTAGGATCAAAACAAAACAGTTCAAAGTCTCACCCTTTCAGACATAAAAACAAGAAATTAATTAGAGCACTTTCAATCTTATTTCTAACAAAGCAACTACTTAATTAATCAAGAAATGTTAATACATACATGGAGGTAATATGGCAAGTTGAATTGTTGTTAAAAGAACAATCACAAGCAACAGAACTCTCAACTCCTTTAACTTTAACTGCAACACTCCAGTTTCCTTCTCCACTGCAAGGATCCTTGTTAAAATCCCAATCTCTTTTCCCAAGTTTTTTAGCTATCTCTTTCAATACTTTCACTGCATAGCCAAGTCACATTCCACAAAGAAAAATGAGCAAAAGAGGTATTGAAAAACCAATTTATTCCAAGAAAACAAAGTGGTATCATGTAGAACTAGAGATAAAACTATAGTAGTGCTAATTACCTTCTTCTTGAGGGAGCTTGGATTTTGAAGTGGCAGCTAAACTATGAACTGTGAAGAAAACTAGCAAAAGAGAAAAGAGCAAAAGTTTCATTATGTTCATTTCTAGCTATATTGAATTGTCACAAGTACAAAAATCTTGAGAGTTCAGCTCTACAGAGACTAACTAAATATGAGCATTTTATTGAGAAATGAGAGAAGAAAAAAAAAGAAGGTTGGGTCATAGTTCATTATGGGGTCTTTTATAACATTGATGTGCTTATGATGGGGTAGGGGACATTAGTATAGGAGATAAGAGAATTAAATTTGAACAAAGGTGATTGGATGGTTTCTTGGATCTTTTTTACTCAATTTAATACTGGAAATGCTCTTAGACTAGTTTTCTCTTTCTTTTAATTCTTTAATCAGAGATTCTTAAAACATTGTACTATAATACTTTATTTGTCCCATTCGGTTCAGTCATTAGTTTGGTGTGTTTTGATTGAATATGGAACTCATTTCACCTACCAAATCTTTTAAGCTTAAGTTTGTTTACTAGTTTTAAATTAATATTTACTCGTGTTGTAGAGCCTTCAACTGTTAGAGGGTTTTTGGCTCTCTCAGAACCATGTGTTGTAAGTAGTCACAAAGCTTATTTTTTGGATCAATAAGTTCTCGAAAAAAATTTAAACATATCATACTTTATATTTTGTAATTTTATAATTTTACATTTCATTCTACATAAGCTCATATCCTACCCTATTGTAGAAACCAATTAGTTCGTATTTACCTTTTATAATATTAGTGTTAGCAAGAATTAATATGTTGGAAGTGGACTGTATATTAGTAGTACTTTTAGACTATGATATCTTGAAAAATAAAGAAGAGATTGCACGTAACAAAGATATAATGCACACCACTAGACCAGCCACCTCACTGTCTTCTCGGGAAAACTTATCTGAGGTTTATTTACAAAATTTGTTACCATCAAGAAATGGAAAAAGGAACAAAAAAAAGTTCCTGTCAACGTACAATTAGTTACGCAAATATAATAAGGAAACTTCTTCAAATATATAATGCACACCACTAGACCAGCCACCTCACTATCTTCTCGGACAATCTGAGGCTTATTTACCAAATTTGTTACCATCCACAAATGGAAAAAGGGAAAAAAAATTCCTGTCGACGAATCTAGGAGGTACAATTAGTTACGCAAATATAATGAGGAAACTTCTTCAATTCAAGCAACCAAACAGGCTCTAACTTTATGGGAAAGAAATTAAGAGGCATTAATTGACAAGATGTGAGGCGTAGAGTCAAAGGTTATATATATGCATTTGATCCAAATAATATGTCAACCGTTACTTTAATGCTAGTAGTTGCAAACCAATAACAGCCTCTAATTGGGAAAAAAAATTATACGTAAAACGGTCAAACGTAATACATAAATTCACGCGTTATGAAATACTCCCTAGAGAGCATGGTCTAATTTGCTAATGGTGAAAGCCCCCAAATACTATCAGAATCTTCTATTCACACTGTTCATTACTTCTGTTGCAAAATACTATTTCCTGTACTAATATTACGCCTTATAATAAAATACAGTGTTGTGGAAAACTGATTGTCAGTTGTCACACAATACAGAAACAAAACATAAGTATTACTACTACCCATTGTTGTAATAAAAGTAGTTTATGTTCCTGTTGCTATTTTCCGTTCTTTCAGTTATCAAGAATACACTGTATATTGAAATACTGTGAACTCAAACACAGAGAATTATCCTTGAGATGAAATATCCATTGTTAAATAATCCTTAAGAATAAAGTAAAGAAATATTATGATTTATTCGATAAGCAATTCTGTCAATAGTTAAGTAGCAATTTGTGTTTGATCAACTTTACTATAAAATTACCAGTATGAATATAGAAAAAAAGATAATGTACTATTTATAGCTGATATTCACTTGTTTAATTAAATAGGGTAATTCGGCATATAAATATTTTGATAAAAGATATTTTTATAATGAAAGAAATTAAAATAATTTTTACTTCTGCTTTTAGGGAAAAACTACTTTTTTCAACTTCTTCCCCACAACAGAAAAACAGTTTCTGTTGCCATTTAAATACACTTATTTTTTTGTAGAAGCTTGACCAAACACGTCAAATTTCTAAAATAAGCATTTAAAAAAAAATACTTTTGACTTTTCAAAAGCTTGGCTAAACAGGCTCTAAGTATTTAATATATTAACAATTTATACAGTCGACCCAGTTAGCTTGGAAATGAGGCATAGTTGTTATCATTGTTATCAGATTGAAGCCATGATTACGTACACAAATTCTTGTTAATTCAAAAGATTTAAGAAATGAGAAAATATTATAGATTGTAAATCAAATTAAATTACAAGAGATTAGAAAAAAAATGTCAAATTATTATGTTAGATGTGTTGAAGTAATTATCTCATTTAAAAGTTTACTATTAGAGTGTGATCACTTTATTCATTTTATTTTCTCTTCAACACGTCCCTCACGTGCAAACCCACTTGATGTTCCTTTCATGGGTCGTGAAATTCAATTTTCAGTGGTGTCTATGAGACTTGAACCTGACACATCTGCCTGCTCTGATACTACACTACAAAAAAACTAGCTAATTTCGACAGCTTAGGAGGGTTTTGCGGCGGTTTCGCCTACCGGAAAAAAATTACAAACACTGTTAAAACTGCTGCCTAAGTAGCTGTCCTTAAATTATCTAGCGATAGATTTATCGAATTGTTAGCAAAACACTAACAATAAACAGAGACATCTTACATTGAAACAAAGACCCAATCACCTACACAAACAATTCAGACCCCCACGACAACAATCAAAATCCCAAACTCATCACACACATCATGAGTAGCTGCCACCTAACGGTGTGAGACGGATATAGTTAGTTAGGAGACACTTTAATAAATTGCTGCAAAAAGGAGCTCTACTGGCAATTGTCCAAATCGTTGCTTTAAAATCGCTGGAGACTTACTTTTTGTAGTGCTATGTTGAGATTGTGAGCATCTCATCTAAAAGTTAAACTGTTAGAAAAAGCTCACTTTATTTATTTCTTATTTTTTAAATATTTGGGAAGCACAATATAGCACCTAACTTGATATAGAAAATCGTGTTGTAGTAGAGTAATTGCGACATCAAGATTATGGAGCAATGCTTTGTAGCACGAAATTTCTTTTTAAAACTAAGAAACTTTGGATGGATGAACATTAGATCCGGTGAAGGAGAGAAAATGAAAGCACGACATTGGGTACCTATGATAAGACGGTATTGAAGAGCTGTGTTTGTTACTTTCTTAGTGAATAAATTAATAGTTAAAAAAGGGTAATTATCATATATAATTGGTCATACAACCATATATTTTTGCACCAAAGTCGCACAAACTTTATTTTCTCATATAAAAAATACACTACTATCACCTTGATAACTAAATTGTCAACTTTAGTCTCTCATGTAAAAGACACTACTATCACCTTGATATCTAAATCATCACAATAGCTAAAAATATAAATTCTGGTGGGCAATTTTTTATTTTTGTTTTACCTTTTCATTTTTTTTTTTTTTACAAAAATTAAATTGAAAAACTAGATGAATGTAGATTCTCCAATAACCTCATAGTTCAAAAAATTAATATACTTTATCAGGATATATTTAATTAGAATAACGAATAAAAATTGTGTGATTTTGATTAAAAAAATTAATAATTATGTGACCCTTAAAGAGAATTACCCTTTAAAAAAATATGTAGTAATATTTTATTTATGACCATACAACGAACCTTTCTTGAACAATGAAGACATTTTTTTTTTTGGGGGGAGGAAGGGTGGGATGAGGGGGCTTCGGGAAAAACTAATTAGGCAAACGTTTTGCCATAAAAATACTACTTCCTTCATTCTACAAAGATGATTGAATTTTAAATTTCGAGAGTCAAACTTTGTAATTTTGACCGTGAATTTGAACATACAATATAAAAAAATTTAAAATAATATTTATATATTTGAAAACTACATAAAAAGTATACTATACGTCACACTAATTGATAATTTTAAAAAAAAATTAAAAAAAACATATGAAAATATTTCAGTTAAAGAAATGTTCGTTTGACTCTCGAAATTTGAAACATGCAATCTTTGTGGAATGGATTTTTTAAAGAACAAAAGAGTTTTAGGAAGTTGAATAAACTTTTTTTATTAGAATTTGAAATTGTATTTGAACTTATTTTTTGTTTGAAAAAAGGAATGACGCTTTTATTAATCAATCTTCAAAATGGACAAATTAAAACAATTTAAGCTAATCTTCGATAAGAAATGTACCAGTAAAATGTAGAAGGTCTTTTTTCAAATTCATAATTCTTTGAGTGGGAGAAAATATTAAAACGAAGAAGTTAATTTAAGACTCGTTTTTTTCTATGTGGATTTGCATGCATGATTGCATGGGGGGAATATTGTCCAAAACGCGCTTATGATTGTGGAAAGTGATATTGGAGACAACAAGGTTGGCAGGACAACGCGTTTGTCATAAAGTCCTCTTTGTTAATTTAATTTTGAAGTAACTAGTCAAATTTCATACTAAAATATAATTCCATTTTTTGACTAATTTAATGACATTCTGGAATATTTGCTATCCAATTTTTAAAAGTATTTCATCATTATATGTTCAAATTAAAGACTTCACTAAGAAGTTCACAATGTAATATATAAAACAGCTAATCATAAGTTATGTAGGCAAAATTTAAGCTGTTTTTAATATTGTGAGCAACTAAAAATTATTACTCTAATTAGCTCGTGGGGTTCTTTAATTTGTCTCAAAAAGATGATAAATGTAGAGCAGCTTGATAAATTACTAAGAGGTTAATTAGATTGAGATTCTGATAGAGACGACTCTGATAAAGACAACAGGATTATAGTATTATAGCATTTTGCACTGCAGATGATACGAGTCCACTCGAATTTTTTATTTTTTTGAACTTATTAGCTGGCAGTGGAATTTACTTATCACTTTTGTTGACGTTGACCAGCACTTAGCCATTAGTTTTTTATGTGTGTTTTTAGCTAAAGAGTTACATCTAGAAGTGTCAAAATCACATTCATCACTCATGCCCTCCACTCAATTAGAGTTCAGATATTTTAAAGGTGCAAATTTAGTGGATTTTTCGTTATTAAGCACAAAATAAAGTAAATAATTTAATCCAATTTTCCAAATTAGTGGGTTTACTCTACAGCAGTTTGCTTCTGCACTAGATGGACAAGTAGCCATAGTAGTCTGCCCAGAATGTCTCGCTTCTTTATTGGAAAATACAGAAGCAGATAACTCTACATATAGAAAATTGAGAAGTAGTTCAAGTAATTCTGATCTTACTCTAGAAAATTGAACATAAAGTTTGACAATTCATAAAAAGGCCCATTTTTTCTTTTATCAATTTGACATTACTTTGTGGACATGAGGATATTAACTTTTGGAGGATTGGATTTAGACAGGAAGCTGGCCATGTAACAATCAAATGAATAGTTTTTATGATAAATGCTATAACTGGCTACTCAATTCATCATAAGAATAAGACATATAGTTTTTGAATCTAAAATGCGATCATTAAATTAATATTAGTTGAATCTGCTCTTCCTGTTAGAGGCAGTAGATAAGTTAAATGGAAATTAGAGGCACTGTCACCTAGACCGGATCCAAGATTATATTCGGAACTTTAAAGGATCCAATTCATTCAGGATTTTATCACAACTAAGCTGAATTACTATAGGTTCAAAATTGATTATTTGTACTTCTTAAACACTTTTATAAGATATAAACCAAAATTACTGTGTTCGGATATACCCATAATTTACACACTAAATCTGCCGCTGCTGTAGAACCTAGCTCTTTTGTAAATTTGTAAATTTCCAGGCAAAGTTTTATATGAACACAAAACTATGAAATAAGAAGGTAATAAAGGAGTTGATTCCAAGAATCAGGGACCCCAGGTAGACACCAATGGATGCAATCCATTTCATCTTGAGAACTATAGCTGGATTGGTGACCGTCTGCTCTGTACTGTGACAAGCTCGTTATGTTGATTAAACCAACAAATAACTTTGACATGGTTTTTAGAACTTTTTCCAGCTCTATTTCTCCTAGATGCACACTTCCTCGACTTTGCAATGGCTCAATTTTTCCTTCACAGCTGAAAGTAGTTAAAATAAGAATATACTTTCGAGATATTAATAACTCCTACCACCTTTAAAGAAAACAAGAAACAAGCTAAGAGAAACAAAAAATGAAAGTTACCCCTCATGGTCAGGAGAAACTCCTTGAAAGAAAACTCTTGATTTTGTGGAGTTTAAATTAGAATCAGCCCATCTTGCCCATGTATTTAGTGCTTTCTTGTAAAGTAACATTCTGTCCATATCTTTGTACGTAGTATTTCCTTCTTGAATGACATTCCAACTGCAACAAATCTTGCATTTAAAGGATAATTAGTACTAGGACATGTATAAACTCAACAAACTATGTAATTAAATTGAAGGATGATCTATGATCTAATGTATCTCACGTTTGTTTTTTCCCTCTGCGATTCCACCAATGCCATGTATTAAAAATCAACACATCCATGTCTTTCCAAACATTCCCTGAACTGATGGAATCAATCTTCAGTAGCCGTGACCCTTTCTCCGTGACAATGTCAACAATGAGTGGATTCCCAAGAGACAATAACCAAATATTGTATTCCTACGTATACTTATAATCATGTCTCTATTGAGAAAAACAAAAAATAAAGAAAGAAACACAAGCTTTTGTTATTCCATCAGGTACATGCTATCTTGCACCAATAATAGTGTTTAGGTCAAAATGTTTGTGCACCTTAATTATTTAACTCGATAACTATGCTAGTGTTAGATAGAAGATATCTGTGAAATAGTGAAGGCGCACAACTTTGACCTGAACATTATTGTTTAGAAGATAAAGAACCTCGGCAATTCTTTTTTTCCTTTTTGTCTACTATAAAAAATTGTGAGCTGTTTGCAAGAGCTTTTCTGTAAAAGGTTGAGAAATCATGAAAATAATAGGGCTTACCGGGATGGAGAATGCATATAGCTTTCCAGTTTTATCAATGGTATACTTGGCTTGTGGTTGTGCAACATGAAGCATGCATGCAAGTGAAAGCCACTGATTTTGCCCCAGTGAATCTCCAACAAACATGATGCGCTTCCCTTTGTATCTTAACAACATATCGGTTCCGTTAAAGCTATTTAAAAAAAAAAAAAAGAAAAAAAAAAAAAGAGAATCAATTATAAATTCAAGAAGCGAACTTCCTAGATGTAGTCCAAACAAGTTAGGGCCGACTATTCTCCATTTACATTCATATCTCCGAGCAACATTATACATAACAAAAAGAATGACCAATGAGACAATGAACAAATATTTTTGAGCCATCAATCCATACCTTGGCAAATTACAACCATAGGGCTGCCATCTATATTTGAAATAGTCTTTATCAGGGCGTCCATTCTTTTGGCAATCCCATGAGTGCTCAATGAAAGGACAAGTTGAATAATTATAAAGAGGATATGAATCATCAAAAACCCAACTCCCTTTGAAGATATCGCACTCGTTTGTTCCAGATAGGCTTACCTCATTGAAGAATATCAGCTTCGTTTTCGAATTCAAGAAAAGGGTAAGTGAAAAAATGGTTAAAAAAGTTGATACAATGGCAATGGCAGATAGTGAAAAACAAACCATGAGAAAACTTCAATAGTATATTACTGTACCAAACGATGGGGGAGCTCCGGTCTTTTCTGTGCAATATATATGTATAGGTCAAGATGGAATACATTAAGTGACCTTTTGAAGTGAAATGCATGTGTCCATTTTTATGTTATTATGCATTAGGTAGCTTTGGGGATTCTTAATTATATTTCTACTCGTGGCTAAACATTTTTTTATGCACAAATTGGCCTATCGATTTTTGTACAATCTATTCAATGGATATTGACGATTTGATTAGAAACTTTCTTATCTCATTAATTGCTAAGTCCACCCTTTGATTCGTACTACTAAATGTATATGCTAATCATTCAACCTAATTCATGCATATGTCTCTCCATGGTGTTTACAAAAACTTTATACTACAAAAACTTAGTTAGATTGGACAGAATTTTATTAATTTAATTATGTTTCAATACGTCCCCTCACGTGTGGATCATATTACTTTTTACATACGAGCACGTAGAGAATTTGTGATAATGAATAGCGTTGAGACTTGAACTCATGAAATTTGTCTCCTCTAATATCGTTGAATTATGTGATAATAATCATCTAAAATCTTAATTTATTAGAGAAAATATATTTTTATTTATTATATTATGTGTTGAATGCTATTGAACTTAGCCCAATATTTTTAGAGGAATGGGAGAGGAAATAGCCTATATTTACCGTATTTTTACACTTTTAAGCGCACTTTCGTATAAGCTGACCACTTTGTCTATCATCAGACCACTAGGGTTCAACTTTAAACTAGATTAAGCTAACTGAAGTCCCTTTTGGCCTGTAACTAAACACTGTCTAATTATTATTCTTTTTCTTCTTCAAATCAAAAGTTTGAATTTATTTTGAGTTGAGCCCAATACCATACTTTTGGTCTTAATTTGGCTCATTTTCAGATTAAAAAAATGCAAGGTGAGTGAACTTATAATAAATCATGGTTGGAGTTGAATTCGTAACTTCAACTCTAATAATGGGTTGCATGGGTGACTACACATGCAAATAGTTTTGAAAATATGGCTAACAACTCAATGGAGCAGGTTTTTACATGAAAGTACAAGTTTTAGAGTTTATTTACCAAACGTAGCAATATTTTAGTAAAATTACCCTATATAGAGGAAAACACAAGATAATTACAAACATAGCAAAAACATAGCAATATTTTCCCATAGCATACCAAACCCTTGCATTCTTCCTTCTATTTCTCCCACTATCACTTTTGATCCTCCCATTTCTACCAATATCACTTTTCCTCCCACCATTTCCCCCTAATTTCACTTTTACTCCTCCCATTTTTCCCATTTCACTTTTCCTCATTCATCCTCAATGTATCTCATTGAATCTCACTATTTCTGCACCATATCAACTGTTTCTACACCGTATCAACTGTTTCAGCACTGTTTCTGCATCGTTTCAGCACTGTATCTGCGCTGTTTTCAAACTGTTTCTGCATCATTACAGCACTGTATTTGCGCTGTTTCAAACTATTTCTGCATTGTTTCTACTGTTTCTGCAACACTGTATCTAACAGTTTCTGTACTGTTTCTACTGTTTCTGCAGCACTGTATCTAACAGTTTCTGTACAGTTACTGCTGTTTCTGCAGCACTGTATCTAACAGTTTCTGCACGGATTTCTACTGTTTCCGCAGCACTGTATCTAACAGATTCTGCACCGTATCTAACTGTATCTCACTGTATATACGATGTTTCAGCACTGTTTCAGATTATTTCAACACAGTATCTAACTATTTCTCGACCGTATCAAGCTGTTTTCAGACTGTTTCAGTAATGTTTCATCCTGTTTGCACATTGTTTATCACTATTTGTTACTGTTTTTTTTTGTTTCACTCACGAAACTGATTTTACCTAATATAAATATCAAAAATTATTATTCAACTCAATTTTAATCACTCATTTTTGGTTGAAGGACGTCTCCTGGTTGAGCAAGAAGATAAAAATGCGTTGAACAAGAAGCTCCAACATATGAAAAAAGAATGTGAGTGTTGCAACTTTGGTTACATATATCATCTTTCCTTTTATTTTTCTCAAGTCACTATACTTCAGACAACCTGAAAGCAAAAGGAAGAGTTTCTATTGCAGTGCTTATCAGCAGAACGAAACTGGTTGAGTACCAACATGGTTCGACTTCAAGTCAATATATACATACACTAAAGCAGAAGATAATGAAATTGAGGAAAGAGAACGAGGTTCTCAAAAGGCAAATACTTGAAAGAAATTCTAGCTGAAGTATTTCCATTTTGAGTTTTTTTATCTGGTTTGAATATGCAAACGAGTTTCAGAATTCACGCATATTGACAGATCTGAGAACATTGAGTCACCTATACTGATTCTCTCTGGTAAATCCTTGTTATTTCAAATGGGGGTGAATTTGGACGAGTTTCAGCGTAAAGGAAGAGAAAAGGAAATGGGGGTGGGGGCTGATTTGGTTTAGGGGAAGTGGAGTACATGTTTTAGGGTTTTTGGTGAGTGGTGTGTAAGTATAGTTATCAAAAATGAAATGAGTTGATTATTGAAGAAATGTGCTAAAAAAATATTGTTATGTATGGTAATTTTAAAAGCATTGCTATGTTTTGCGTAATTAAAGGTGTATATTTGTATATATGTGTAAAAAAACCCAATAGTTTAAACAACGAAATATTTACAAATATGAATGAGATAGAAAGAGAAGTACGAAAAATGACACCAGCTAATCCAAGGTGCTTCTATTTGTGGATTAGCCAGTATTTATAATATATTTGTTATTTAGCCACTACTTAAAATCGGGCGATATTTTAAGACGTGGTATTCTGAGGTTTTGAACTGAAAAACCAAACCTTAGGATAAATTGAAGTTTAGGATACTATATTCTAAAACTTTAGTTTTTCAGTTCAAAACTTTGGTCACCAAGTCCAAAAGTTGCTTCATTTTAAGTTGTTGCTTGGTACTAAATACATTATAAGCACTGAGAAATATCTAAATAGCAGCGATAAAAGAAGCTATTGATGCACTTCAACCAAAGAAGCATAAGCTCATTTATACTCTGTTGAAATCATCAATCATAGTGTGGCCGTTTTCCAGACCTTGTGTGAATGTTTGTGCGTACCGGACTGTCTTTATCAACCGTGTTCTAATGAAGTTTCTAAAGTCCAAGTATGTATTAGCAAGTCAATCAAATACTGCAAATATCATCGACTCTGCAGTCATGAACTTTTCTCCAACGTCAATGAGCATTTTATATTTCTGCGGTAACCAAAGTTTTAGTTCGTAATGTTTCGTTCTTTTCTTTATGTATAATTATTAAATTTCAAGCAAGGGTGGACTGTGGAAAAGATCTTTGGTGATAACTTATAAGGTGGCTAGCTAGCAAAATTAACTCTTCCTTGCAGTCATCCAAATAATATTCTAATTAACTCTTCCTTTCAGTTATTCAAACAATATTCTAATCTAAGAACAAGAAATGCTACCTCATTTTTCACTTTAAATTATAGATATGATCTATAATTGATGAAGAAGTGCATTTAAGAGTAGATTCCAGGTATCAGCAACACCAGCCACACACCAATGTGTACAATCTGCAAACCTATGTCCACCAAAACCATAAACAGAAGGATGGCCGTCTGCTCTGTACTGTGACAACGTTGTTACGTTCAATAAATGAACTGGTTTGCTCATTCCTCTCAAAACTTTCTCCAGTATCAATTCTCCTGGATGAGGTCCTCCTGAACTCTTCAATGGTTGCGTTACTCCGACACAACTGATTTTATAATCACATAAAATGTATGTCAGTGTATATAACTTAAACGAGTAGTATAACTTACTTATAAATAATTAATAAACTCTGCATTTGTCTCACTTATCGTGGTCAGGAGAAACTCCTTGGAAAAATATTTTTGTTTTTGTAGTATCCACTTCAGAATCCACCCATTTTGCCCAGGTATTCAGTGCTTTCTCGTATAGGGTTAACCGGGGTGCGTCTTTGTATGTTGAATTGCCATCTTTAACAAGATCCCATCTGCAAAAGCAAACAGAATTGCATGACCAAACTAAAGAAATTTATTTTTATTTATATTAAGGGTTTATGTTCTATATATACATTGACTTAGTTTAAAAAACTTTGTATAGGTCTTACAAGGTAAAACATTAGTAATTATTACTAATTCAGTAAATCAATTGAAGAGTACTTACGGTTGTTTCCTGCCAGTATGAAACCACCAATGCCAAGAATCAAAGATAAGGACATCCATTTCTTTCCATTGAGAAGCATAACTGAGAGAGTCAAGCTCTAATACTCGAGTCCCATTGTTCTCTGTAGTAATGTCTACCAGGAAAACATCTCGGAGTATCAGGTACGACGTGTTATATTTCTGCAATTGGGCAATGTATTCAAGAATCAAACATAAGGGATCGACTTGGAAAAGAACTTCACTAACTTTCCTACTTAGAATCATTTTAACAATTTAGAGAATAATATTATCTATATGACACTTAGTCGACAAACACATAGGTGATGAAAAAAACTAGCAGTGTCAAATAGATGGGTTGGATAACTTTCTAACATGTTAAAACGGGTTGAATTAATAAACAATTTTGCTTATAACTCACTCAATGTTTATTTGGATCAAGATGGACGAGTCTATTTAGGCCAAATAATTAATGACTCAATCAATCCAACTCAAATATGTTGTGTAGTTACCAAATCAATTTAACCACTGAAAGTTTTTTAATTATTCATCATGAGTCATGACTATGACAAACAAACCAAATGAAAAAAAAAATTTCTAGTCTTGATAAGTTTCGACTTGATTAAGCCTAAAATGAGGTGTCAATAGAGTCTTGATAGTTGGACGAATTATATTTTCAAGGAATAAATTTAACCCTGCAAGAGAAAAACGTACTGGAAAAGTGAAGATAGAAGTTTTTCCAATCCTTTTGGAGATATACTCAGCTTGTGGGTCAGCTGCATGAAGCATACATGTGAGAGATTGCCATTGATCAAGGCTTAGTGAGTCTCCTACAAACATCAAGCGCTTCCCCTTGAATTTGTGTTGAAATTTTGTAGCATTAAACCTACAAAAACAACATACATTAATAATGTAATTTTTGCTTAGGTCGATCAAATGATGCTATAGTTAATCGTTCATAAAATATGTAATCTAAAAATAAGTTCCGAAAAACATAGATTATAGTAAGTACCTGGGCAGATTGCACCTACTGGGCTGCCATCTATATTTGAGATAATCTTTGTCTAGCCTTCCATTCTTTAAACAATCAAACTGCTTCTCAATAAATGGACACAACGATGAATCATAAAGAGGATAAGAATCATCATAAACCCAATTCCCCTGGAACAGATCACAGCCATTGTTTCCCAACTGGTTTACATCATTGATCAACTTTCCATGTACATGATTCAACATGGAAAGAACTACCAAAAGTGCAGAAGCTGCACCAATAGCAAGAGAGAAATTATCCATAACTATGAGATAAGCCAGAATAATAGTTTTGCTTCTTTGTGTCAATTTTCTTTAAAAATGGATAATGATATTGAACTTGGAAGAGTCCTATTTTATAACAATAATGTGGAATCAAAATCAAAGGAGGTTGCGAGGAGGAAAATAAATTTAAGTACGTATGAGAAAGAAAGGTCACGTCTTTGTTAGAAATGGTAATTTTGGCACTAACTCCTATTTTAGCGCATAGACTAGTAATAGTTCTCTTGATGGCAAAAAGGTTAGTTGTTTTCTTTACTTGGCAAATATCTTTATATGAAACAAAGAAAGAGGATGTGTAATTTTTTAAAAATAATGAGGGAAAATGAAAAGAGAATGGAAATAATCTGGTGGGAAATTATGTAAACTGAAAGTGCATGATAGATGATGTCATGATGATCTATAAGTTATAGTATTACTTAGAAGACATATAAAGTCAACGATAAGTATTTGATAAATCTCTTCATTCATATCTGGATTAGTGATATCTATAGATGATCATTTTAAGTTTTTTGAGAAGTGACCTGTGAAGAATGGATTTATCTTACACCAACAGAAAAGATTTTTCTTTCTGTAATTACTAGTAGAATCTTATTAGGGATTGCGCTTACTTTTGATAAGTTTGTTGACTAGGCTTTTCAAATAAAGTGTTTCTAAAAGGAATTTTTACAGGAAAATATATTTTTAAAAAGTTATTTATAAAACATAGTATTATTTTAGTAAAATTATTCAATATAAATTAAAAGAAATGAAAAGTTAATTATAAAACATGGCAAAAAAACATAACATAGACAAACCTTACATTCTTCCTCTCATTTTTCACAATTTCACTTTTCTTCCTCCTCTTTTCAACCACCTCGTATCTTGATGTATTTCGATGTTTCCCAACTACCAACCACCTCGTATCTCGATGTATCTCAACTAACAGTTACTTCGTATCTCGCTGTATCTCATTGTACCTCGTTTGTTGTTGTATCTGAATTTACATCAATAAATCAACTACCTCGTATCTCGCGGTATCTCAACTTATACAAGAAACCAACCACCTCGTATTTCATTGTATCTTGTTGTATCTGCACTATTTTTACGCTGCATCAAATTGTTTATGCACTATTTCTGAGTTTTTGCACTATTTCAACATTGTATCTTACTGCATCATAGGTACTCAAGCAAGGCATGGGTCAGTATATTCATTCTATTAGACTGTTACAATACATTTTACAATGTGTTAAACAGTTTAATATACAAGCCCAATGTATTTGACCAGTTCGAACCAATGCATGGACTATTTGTACATATTGCCATTGTCATATCGGGACTGCCTTAAACGTCCTTGCAACACCACGCACACCGTTGCCTCCTCACACCACTGCGAATCTTAAATTCGCCTAGTGTAACAACGTCATCAATAACTAGCGAACTACTACATCGCCATCTCAAAACAAGTTCAGCCGCTATAGCACCACACTAATAGAAAAACACGATTTAGGGACGAAAACGTAGAAGCGACTAGCAGTCCGTATTTGTATAGAGACGGGTCACCGTCCCAACGCTTCTAACAAATTAAAAAAATAGATAGGCTAGAGACGGCCCACCGTCCCTATTTTCTTAGAGACGGCTAGCCGTCCTTAACCAGCGCGTTAAATTTTTCAAATCAGGAACAGAACACATGCACAACTCATCCCCAAAACCCATTTTCTTCCTCTCTCTCCCGTTTTCGCTCTTATCAAAACCCCATTTTTATCTCTCTTCCTTCAAACAACTCTAAATCCACCTCACCTTCTTTATTTATCTAAGTTTCTTCCCTTTTTTATTCATTTTTCTCGGTAAAACATAAATCAAACGGGTTTATTTTTTTTTTGGATTTTTGCAGCAGTCCACCTCCGTGGGATTCGCCGCCGGATTCCGCCGAATCAGTACACCGCCGACCACCTACTTTCGTTAGGTATTTTTTAATCAGCCTACTCAGTATATACTCAAATGCTCCTTGTTCTCTTGTTTTCTTGTTTTTTGTCTTTGCAATCTGAAGATCTTTTTTCCTCTATGCAGGAGTCACCTGTTTTTAATTTTCTCAACAACCTTTCACCTCACTACACATCAGCTCCGTAAGGGAATCCTGATTTCTAAGAAGGTAATGATTGTTGGTTTTGATCTGGCGTTGCACCTTATTTATTCTCTCTCACTAGCTTTTGACGATTTTGGTTGATTTTGTTGTTTCTCTTCAGGCACCTGCTCTCAGATCCATCAAAACCAGAACTTGCATCTGATAATGGTGTTAAAGTTGATACGGATGAGGGTATGTTAGATGGTGTAAATAACTCAAATGAGCCCAAGTAACGTTTTGGTTTTGGGATTTCTGTGGTTGAAGCACCACCTTCACCATCGCATGAATGCTCAAAACCAGTAGTTGAGCTCGAAACAAAGTTAAAAAAATTTCAGATTTCACTGAGTAGGGAGCCGTCCCTACCCAGTGAAAAACGTAAAAATAGGGACGGGAATCCCTCCCTAAACAAAAAAATATATTCCACATTTCACAGAAAAGTACATTTTTGAGAAGTTATTTATAAAACATAGTAATATTTTTTCAAAATTATCCAATATAGAGGAAATGAAAGTTAATTATAAAACATAGCAAAAAATAGTATAACATAGACAAACCTTACATTCTCCCTCTCATTTCCCACAATTTCACTTTTCTTCCTCTTCTCCCCAACCACCTCGTATCTTGATCTATCTCGATATTTCTCAACTACCAACCACCTTCTATCTCGATGTATCTTAACTACCAGCCACTTTGTATCTCGTTGTATCTCGATGTACCTCGATTGTATCTGAATTTACACCAATAAACCAATTACCTCATATCTCGTCGTCTCTCAGCTTACACCAGAAAACAATCACCTCGTATCTCGCTGTATCTCATTATAACTGTACTATTTTTGCACCATCTAACTGTTTCTGCACTATTTCAGAGTTTTTGTACTGTTTATGCATTGTATCGAACTGCATTGTAAGTATTCAAGCAAGGTGTGGGTTTGTGTATTCTTTCTATTAGACTGTTACAATACATTTTACGATGTGTTAAGCAGTTTAACATCCAAGCCCAATGTATTTGGCCAGTTCGAACCAATGTATGGACTGTTTGTACATATCGCCATTGCCAAATCGGGGCTGACTCAAATGTCCTCGCAACACCACGCACACCGTTACCTCCTCACACCACTGCCAATCTTAACTTCTCCGAGTGTAACAACATCAACAATAACTAGCGAACTGCTACATCACTATCTCAAAACAAGTTCAGCCACTATAGCACCACCACGGCTGAAAACAGGGACCAAAATCGAAGGCCAAGAGAAACCCCCGAACTGTCGGTCCAATTGCATTAAAATGAGAGGTGTTTAAGATAAATGGGAGTGAGAATATGAAAGAGGAGACCGAGACAAGCTCGCCAATATATGGGTTGACCGGAGTTGGCTAAAGTTTGCCAAAGTTAGGGTTTGTCCGATTTTAAAACCTTTGATCTACAGCAATTCAAGTACTTTTTGGGAAATTGAAATCAAATATGAAGAAAGGAGGGTCAGGCGAGTGTGAGCTCCTGCGGCCGTGGAAATTTTGTCGGGGCTCCGCTAGCCTTGAGAGCTAAAGAGGTCTTTCTAGTTCAAACATTGCTAGGAAAAATATTGTTATGCCTTGTAATTTGCGTGATTTTGCTATTTTTTTTTAATAATATAACGGTGCAGTTTGTATATTTGTGTAAAATACCCTTTTTAAAACTCTTTACTTTATATAACCACTTCGGTAGCTATAAAAGCTCTTTTATAGTCTAATTTTCAAAATTAACCTCAAAATTAGATAATGCGGCAAATGTTCTTAACTAATTGTTAAATCTTAGGTTTAAAAAAAAAATTAAAATCAACTTGGGGCTTATGCTAGAAGCATTTCTTTATGCCCAAATATTTACCAATGAGAATTATTCTTAAAATTCCCAAACATTTTATAGCTAACCTGATCATGCATTATCACAGTCCAAAGAATATTGATTAACTATAGAAAAAGGAGACTTTAGTTGACATGGAAAAGCAGGTCTGCGGCACCTAAATGATTCGAGTCTGGATCCTTTTCATATCTCGTGGAAAAATAACATTCTATTAGTAGACCTACAAGTTCATTGTGCTTTTGTTTGGTCAATTCTTCCTAGCAGGTTAAATTCTCCTTTCCAGAATTAAAGCTAATTCCTGATACCCTAATCGGAATATTACACTGACAAGTAATCACAACGGCTCCCAACCGGGTGGAAACCAAAAATAAGAGTAATATTAACTAGTGTTGTAGTGGATGGTCTTTTGAAGACTTGGAAAAATCTGAACATGTGCCTTGGTGATTTTTATGTCAATTACCACTTTTGTTAGGTGGATATATTAGGTCTATCTCAGTCCCTAGACTCTCTACATATGTACTATTCAACAAATTATGCTGTTAAGCTATTACTACAATTTTGAAGGACTTTTCCTCCTTTAGAGCCTAGTCTTCAGAGAATTTGCATCCCTGTTAAAATGTTTCAGCAGTTGCCAGTTAGTACTTGAGCATGTGCAACCTTAGGAATAAAGCCCTTCATTATGCATTTTCATAGTACCCATTTATTGTAGTTGAATCACAAAAGCATGTAAAAAGAGATTGAAACCTCCGGATATTAATCAACATTTTATAATAGCAGATGATACAAAGAAGCAATTGAAGAAAAAGACACACTTAGAGCAATGCAATTTCATCAAAAGATACAATATTTCACTCTGCATTATATATAGCATGGAGACATCGGATAATGGGTATCGATTCAAGTGGATTCTGTTCAACAGTAATCTATTTTTATTGCCAAACACACCTTCAATTTTGTAACCACATGACAGCTAGCACTGAATGAGGTAGAATTTGGTAGTAACCTCTTGTCTTCCATATTTTGCTATATATATCTCCCTTCTCATATATTAGATTAACAGAGTCAACAATGTGGTGCTTGTCTGATCAGTATGTTGGATCACTGCTGGATTACCTGTGATAATAATTTCCAAGAAATATACAAAGTTTATAATTCCAAAAATACCCTCCAAACCAAAACCTTAATTAAGTATGGATAACTACTAATTGTATGGATAATTTATATTAACTATTAAAAATTATCTAATATAATCATTATATAATTAAAAGTGTATTGCGGAAACAAATTATTTTGTATTTCATACAATTAGAACCAATTTTTTTTTTTTTAAAATAATGAGCTTATTTATTGTGTTAACAGTTTTAGGGATATTTCCGTCATTTTAATAGAAAAAGTATGCTTATCAACACTTTTTACCAAACACTTCAAACAATTTTTTTTCAGCTTAAGCACTTCTATCCAAACATATACCCCTCCGTTTCAAAAAGGATGAATCTTTTCACTTTTTGAAAGTCAATTTGACTAATCTTTGAACCTAAATTAGACTATATTAAATTAATATTTTCAAATAAAAATTTGCATATTCAAAAACTATACGAAAAGTACTATAACATGCAACTCTTCGCATATCAATATGATGAAAAAAATCATCTTAAATTGTTGGTCAAAGTTCATCCAGTTTGACTCTCGAAAAGCGAAAAGGTTCATCCATTCTGAAACAGAGGGAGTAACTGCTTATTTTTAAAATAAGTAAAAATGCTTAAAAGCTACTTATTTAAGCCCACCCAAACGGGGCCATAAACTAATAAAAGTAGTTGTAATCACCAGATTCAAACTCGGGTGCAGATACGAGCTCGTAGGGGATTCTTCATGACAACAGTGAATTCTAGCTTCTCAGAAAGATCAACATCATCTCCCTCCACAGGTTTCCATTCAAAATGCCAAACCAAATTAGCCACAAAGTACTCCAAATGAAGCACAGCCAAAGCATAGCCAGGACATATTCTCCTCCCTGCACCAAATGGCATCATCTTGATCTCTCTACTACATGTTATATCAAACCCTTCCTCCTTACCTCCATCCCCTAAGAACCTCTCAGGTCTAAATTCTAACGGATCCACCCACACCTTTGGATCCAAACCCATGTCCGCAACCATGAAATTAATGGTGGCATTCTTCGGAACAACATATCCGTTCAGTTCTACTTCCTGTGTCACCGAGTGTGGCAACACAAAGTGACCAGGCGGGTGTCGCCTAAGACCTTCCAAGATCACTGCCTTCAAGTAAGGCATTTTATGCAAATCTTCTTCCTTCACCACCTCCTCCTCCAACTTTTCTCCGCGAATTGGTCCCACTACACCAGCTATTTCTTGATATAATTTTTCCTGAATGGAAGGATTTTTCACCAAATTAGCCATAATCCACTGTAAAGCAGTAGACGTCGTATCAGTTCCCGCACTTAAAAATTCACTGCAAAGGCTAACCATTTCTCCATGATTCAGCCTCCTATTTTCCTCAGGCAACTCCAAATTCAACAGAGTATCAACATAAGCCACTACTTCTTCCTCCAACTCATCAACCTTTTGTTCTTTTCCCCTGCTTTTTCGCGCTTCGATCAAAGGAACAAAGACCTTCTCTTGCTCTCTTCGTAATTCAAAAAGTTCCTTCCATCTATTCCTAAAAATAATCTTCCCAAATCTAGGAAAAAAATTGAGAACATTGAATCGCCGAAATCCTAGTAGCAGCCTACGCTGCATATCTTCAATTTGTTTAATTTGCGCTTCATCTAACTTGTCCCCGAAACACATTAACACAAGAAGACAGAACATAGCATACTGAAAATGATCAATTAACTTCACTTCATTTACTGCACCAGAATCAGAACAAGAACCATTGACTCGTATTTGTTGAAGCAAGATTCCAAGAACCCAACTTCGGGCCTTGGAATATGACTTAATACGTGAAGGATGGAGAATTTCAGAGGTAAGGTTCCTACGAAGAAGTCGCCATATGGGACCATAAGGAGCTGAACTAATGTTACGTTGATTACTATTAACAACTGCATTTGTTGGAAGAGCTCTTGGCCTATCGGAAAACACAGAGCCTTGTTGAACTAATGCTTGGTATGCTAGCTTGTGACTTGATACAAATATAGCTGAACGTGACCCTATTTTGAGAGTAATTAATGGACCATATTTTGTTTTGAGGTTACGGAGGATAGGTTCTATGTCTGCAAAGGATCTTCTTGCCCAAAATAAAGCTCCAATAACAGGAAAAGTATAAGGTCCTGGTGGGAGTTTCTTGTTTTTGTTATTGGAGGTGATGAGATTGAAGAGTAATTTGAGGATGAAAGATATGCAAAGTGTGAAGATGATGATAAACCAGGTTTCCATTATTGGTGTTTGAAATTGTGAGTCTAGAGAAAATAAAGTGGGATGATAATAATATAATGTAGAGAAAAGGTGATTTATTTATCCTTTTCTGTTTGGGTGGAGACCAAGAAACTAGAGGCAGAGAAAAATCAAATGCCAAATGCTGTGGCTGGAAAGTCGCAACGAAACCCCCAAGCCACGAATCTTCTAACTTCTGTATACTCCAAAATGACATTTCACGTCATACATGACACTCCAAGATGTTTCTATTATCTAAGATGGGAGTTTGGTCCCAGTGATGTAAAATGCTACTACTAGAATAATGCTAGTACTCTTATGCGGTTACATTTTGCTTTCACATAGTAATGCAAGACTAAGAAATTGAGGCTATTGACCGTTGTTTTTATGAAGATTATGATATTTAAGTTTGATTAAATATCTAATTTAATAAACTTCATATTTGAACATTGAATAATTAAAGGGTTAATATTTTAGTATTTGGATGTGTAAAATTTATCGATATTAGGAACATTATCGGGCCTTTGGATGATTTATCTACAAATATGTAGTACTCGTACTCCTAAAAGTTTGAGGGAATGAACAGGGAAGTGACATTCAAGAGTAGACTACTAAAGTAATACTACTAGTATAGTATATAGTATGAGATTACATTTGCTTTCACATAGTAATGCAAGACTAAGAGATTGAAGAATTGGGACGGATGTTTTTATTAACATAAAGATATTTGAATTGCGAATAAGTATCTAATAAATACTTTATTTAAGACTTAATTTTTGTGATACCTTTTTCCTCTTTTTTTAAGAAAAGAATAATATTTTATCTTGTTCATAAACAATTCAACTTTAAATTTTTATTATATTTTTATTTAAGATGATTTATAGACACGTAAATTTTTACGGTATGATGAGGAGGATTATTGACTATTTTACCCTTGTTTAATTTTTATTGGTATTTGAACAATTATAATATTAACCAATAAGTGAGATCTTTATGGTCTTCAAGACATTTATTACTATGGATAAAATGAAAAAAATTAAAAATTTTACCTTCAAATCCTAATTGGACAAATATTTTAAGACGGCTATTATTAGAAAAGACAAATAATTTGAGACGGAGGGAGTAAGTCACAAGTTATAAATGTTTATTTCTTTCGTACATTTAGTGTCTAGCAGTGTTTTCACGGGCTGGGGCGCGAGGCAAGACGTTTTACCTAACACGTGGTGGGGCATAAGTCCCTCGACGTTGGACGAAAGCCCCATGGATCTTAATTTTTAATAATATATAATTAAAATAAATAAGCAAAAAATATAGAATTCACCAAAAATGTAAACTTAAAGAGAAGTTATAGGAAGTTCAAGAAAAATATAAAATAGGAATATAGGAACTTTTCATATTAACAAAATTGCTAAAAAAAATCAATCACATTTGCATCAATTTCTATAATTGGGAATAAAATCGATAATTCAACCGTTAAGAAATCAACTAAACTTTTTCATTCTTTTTGGTATGAAATAAGAGATTTAGAACTATCCAACTAATTCAAGAATAAAATCAAGAGGAATAAGTCATGAATAAAGTGTAGAAGCAAAATGAGTCATCTTTCTCGGAACTTTGTTGATTAGAACGTAAAGGTAGAGAATGAAATTAAATTTTAGAGCTAATTTAAATAGGAAAACTTTGAAAGTTAGTAGATAAATTTTTTTGTTGATTTTGTGTAATTGCCAAGTTAAAGTTTCAGAATTAAAGACTTTGTTTAGCAGTTTTTTCTTTAATTTAGAGAGGTTTTATAAGCTTACGGCCCAACCGCCCAGACTCGCTTCACGCCTGAACTTACGCCTCAAGCCATGGGGCTTAAGTTTTTTGGTACTTTCGTCCGGCCAAGTTGCCCCGGAATGCTTTTGATATGCCCGCCCCAAGGCTCGGCTCACCCCCGCGAATGCCTTTTAAAACACTAGTGTCTAGTCAAGCACTATCACATCAATTACGAAGAAAGGAGAGCAAAAGAATGGTTTCATATTTGAACACTAAGGGGTCGTTTGGTAGGAAAGCAAGTTATACAGGTATTAGTAATGTAGGGATTAGTAATGCAGGGATTAATAATATAGGGATTAGTTATGTAGGGATTGTTTTTATCATGTGTTTGGTACATTGTATTAAAAAGTAGTTGTAGATGATATTATTTAATATATGAATTTATTTTTAAGTTTTAAATCAATGAGTTTACAATTGTACCTTTAAATTTTCTACTTTAATTGGCTTTTAGGAAAAAGACAAAGGTAGTTTTGTCTTTTTGATGTTTTATCCATGTATTAGCTATACATGGATAAGTTATTCCATGTAGGTAGTGGAATAAGCTAATACACCAATTGATGTATAAAGTTATACAAGGATTAGTTATACCAAATTTGAAATGGCAACCAAACACTGTATAAATTAATACCAATTTCTATACATGGATTACCTAAGCTTATGCACCCTACCAAACGTGCTCTAAATGGTTAAAACTTAAAATGGATAACTATTTGAGGATCTGAATGTGTTCAATAACACACTGTGATTTCATCTACGGATATCTTCTCTCTTAAGTTTAGAAGGATAAACTCGGAAGCAATATATTCAAGCTCCTATGAAAAGATTGCTTGAGAGGAATGGCATAGCTACACCCTGCGTTGTTTATATTACAATCAAGAGTTGGTGAGATTAGACATTTTAAAATAGAATTTACTTTCAAGTATATTTGTCCTACACGTTTTCAAATAGAATTTCATGGTTACGGTCTCGAGCATTTATGAGGATGATCTACAGAAATATGATACCTCCACTCCATAAGAAATTTGACCCTTCTTAAAAAAAAGGTCTTACAAGAAAATTATTGGCAATTTTCAGATCTTTCTATTAGCAAAAATATGACGGCCACCAGGAGCTTTCCACTGGCAGTTGCCAGCAACTTTCCCTAACGGAGGTCATTTTGTAACATCAGTGTAACAGCAGACCCAGAAGTGTCTATTTCGTGCAAATACTTCTAGAGATTGTGATGCAGTTCTTTCAAAATAATTTCACCCAGCTACCTCAAAATTGATTGGTGTTGCTGTTTCATCCCTGTTTAAGATGGTTTTAGCCAAATGACATTTGTAGACCACTTGAAGTTACCAATCGAGAATAACTTCCTAAGAATACTGACTCTTAGGAAGGTCTATTTCGCATAAAAACTTGTTCTTTGTTTTTGCTTTTGCGGCACATACAAAGAAATTACTGTAGAGTTTCACAAACTATTCAGTGAAAACTTTGGATTGGTTGGCCTGCTTATAGTGGGAAAAGTGCACGAAAGGCCACTTTTGCCACTGGTCTTTGGGCACAAGCCACTAATATCAAAATATTTAGTTTGTGGCCATTTTTGTTTAAAGAGATAGAACTTCAGTCCAGAGGCCGGATTGAAGTTCAGTCCTTAAAGATTGAACTTCAATCCAGGGCCATATGGACTGAAGTTCAATCCAGTCCTTAAGATGGAACTCCAGTCCAGGGCCATATGGACTGAAGTTCCCTGGACTGAAGTTCAATCCTTAAAGATGGAACTTCAGTCCATGGCCATACTTCAGTCTATGGTCATATGGACTGAAGTTCAGTCCTTAAAGATGGAACTTCAGTCCAGGGGCCGTATGGACTGAACTTCAGTCAATTATCAGAACTTAAGTCAATATTTATTTAGTAAAGGCCCAAAAAGTGGCCTCTAGTGTAAGACCAAAGAAAATAGTGGCCTCAAATCAAATACTAGTGTTAAAAGTGGCTGTTTGCAAAATTTTTACAGTTATAGTGACTACTGGTAAACTAAACCATTCTATATGGCCATATGGACTGAAGTTCGATCCTTAAAGATGGAACTTCAGTCCATGGCCATACTTCAGTCTATGGTCATATAGACTGAAGTTCAGTCCTTAAAGATGGAACTTCAGTCCAGGGGCCGTATGGACTGAACTTCAGTCAATTATCAGAACTTAAGTCAATATTTATTTAGTAAAGGCCCAAAAAGTGGCCTCTAGTATAAGACCAAAGAAAATAGTGGCCTCAAATCAAATACCAGTGTTAAAAGTGGCTGCTTGCAAAATTTTTACGGTTATAGTGACTACTGGTAAACTAAACCATTCTATATACTTTTCCTTGATTCAGTGAAAGTGACTAATTAAGCATCGTTAGATGACTAAAGAAGGATTAGTGAATAGTGACTGAGGAGCATTATTCAGACAAATCAAATACAAAAGGCCTATTTCATAAAATCACACCATGGCGCTGACACAGCTAATTCATTTGCCGCTATTGAATTCCACTTCCACCATTAGTGACAAACAGTATAAAATGGTACTTATCAGATTATTAAACACTGATCGCACATTAACTAAAGAAATGGTGTGGAATTATCAATTCAAGAGCATAATGTAACTTCTCTAACCATTTTACGGAAATCGATCAAATTAAAAAATAAGATGGACAATGGTTTTTTTTAGATACATGTGAGCTGAAAGTCAAAAGTGAACTAGAAGCATGTTTATGTAGGTTCCTTATTAGTAAGAAGTAAGAAAATGCAAAACAGATTGCCTGTACTTGTTCGATATGCATATAATTAGGAGTAAATTTTTCAAATTATCACGCAGCTAAAAAATGATAGGATGATGGCTATTAAATTAGTTGTTGGAGGGCTTACCTATAATGTTATTAGTACATATGCTCCCCAAGCGGGTCTGGATGATGCGGCCAAGAAGCAATTTTGGAATGATTTGGATGCGGTGGTTTGGGTTATTCTTAATACCGAGAAGCTTTTCATAGGAGGCGATTTCAATGGCCACATCGGGACATCTTTAGTAGGTTATGATGATGCACATGGGGGCTATGGGTATGTGGATAGAAATGATGGAGAAGTTTCTCTCCTAAAATTTGCAAAGGCGTTTGAGCTGGTGATAGTTAACTAGTGTTTCTCGAGGAAGGAGGAGCACTTAGACACCTTTTTTAGCGCGGGGGGGGGGGGGGGGGGGGGTGGTCGAAAAATCTAATTGACTTCCTAATCCTTAGAAAGAGCGATAGAGGTATGTGTGCGGATTGTAAGGTCATTCTGAGTGAGGACCTTGTGACCCGGCATCAGCTATTAGTTATGGGTCTTGAGATCCAGGAGAAGAAGAACAAGAGGGCGCTAGTTGGTCGGTCTAGAACTAAGAGGGGGGCTTTGACCACTGAGGAATTGCAAAAGATAGGACAGAAGCTACTAGATATGGGGGCTTGGGATAGTAGGGGTGATGCGAGCAGCATGTGGACTAAAACAGCTGGTTGTATTAGAGAACCAGCTAGAGTGATGTTAGGGCTATCGAAGGGAAAGCCTAATAGGCTAAAAGGTGACTGGTGGTGGAATGAAGAGGTTCAAGGAAAAGTGGAGGCCAAGAAAGCTACTTTCATGAAGTTAATGGGGAGCAAAGACGAGGAGGAGAAGAGATCAAACAGGGAAGAATATAAGACCGCGAAGAAGGAGGCGAAGCTTGCAGTGTCAAGTGCTAAGCCGACAGCTTTTGAACGCTTGTACAAGAAAATAGAGGACAAAGGCGGAAAAATGAAGTTGAATAGACTTACTAAGTCGAGGGAGCGACTGGCACGAGACCTGAACCAAGTGAAGTGCATTAAAGATGAAGATGGCACTGTTTTTATGGAAGACAAATATGGCAAGCTTACTTCCATAAACCCTTGAATGAAGAGGCGGACAAGAGTATTATGTTGGGCCAGTTAGAGCACTCTGCGAGTATTCGCGATGTTAGTGACTGCGGATGTATAAGTGTTGAAGAGGTTAAAGAGGCGGCTAGTAAGATGATAGGGGGTCGAACAACCGGCCCAACATGAAGTGGCCCAACCTTTCCCCGTAGAATTTTGGAAGGGTGCATGCATAGCAGGTATGAAGTGGCTTGCTGGGTTATTTAATGTCATCCTCAGGACGGGTAAGATGCCTGAAGAATGGAAGTTGGGTACCATGTGTCACGACCCTTTTTCAACTTAAAAGAAGAAAACTTATAGTTTAAAAAGGTCTGTGACTAGGTGTTAAATAGGTACACAAAATTGAGAGATTTTCGGAGTCGCCACTTGACAAGTTAAAGGTGTGCCAAGTCACCAAAGTGGTGTACCTAGAACACTTATGACTCGTAAATGGTCTGCGTTAGAGTTCCGGGTAAGGATCTCGGTTGACTCTCGTGAAGGTGTTAGGCACCCTCGAGTCCTGTGCCGAGCACAGTTGCTTTTATTGACGCGTTTCGACTCGTTGAATTCGTTTATATATTTTGCCTTGGTTTATTTACGCTTGATTTGATAATTAAATTGCCCTCTCAAATGGGAACTCAAATCGAGATATAATCGCGCGAGCACTTCACTCGTTCGAAATCTTCCGACTTAAATCAATTAAATCGCGCAGGCACTTCACCCGTTCGAAATCTCTTGACTTAAATAAGTTCCACGAACGATTGACACTTGTTTAAACTTATTTCGGCCTACTTGAACTTGCGTAACCGAGTGTCAGAATTATTTTAGTGACATTAATGTTGTTCAATTTGTCAAATTTCTCTTTGTCCTCTAAGATTGGCCTTATCTTTAAATGAACAAAGCATGGGCTTTACTTAAATGACAAACCTATTCACGCACCAACCCTTTCTGCTCGTTTTGGCTTTCTAAAAATTTGCACATGTATGTCTATTTTGTGAAGATGTTTGCACCAAATGTCCTCTTCCCTCTATTTTAATTTTAACGCCATGCCTTCTTTGTACTATCTTTTTTCCGGAAGTTGCTTACAGAAACAGGCTCATTTTATATTTGTTTCACTTATGTCAAGATTTTAACACATCAACACTTTGAACACAATTGCAAAAATATATATATATTAGATCCTTCACATTTGCCTTTCAAAGATGTGCCAGAATTTAACTCGCATATTCAAATTTGACTAAGTTTAACATGCTCTTTTGAAGTCATTAGCTCAAGCAAAAAATAACAATACTTGTCATCCATGGTACTATACAAAAGAAACAATACAACATAATTCAAACATAATTTTAAATTTGGAAAGATACCACTATTCCATTCAAACAAACTAGCATAACAATAGCAGTAAACTTGTAGGAAGTTTAAAGGGAAAATACCTATAATGTAGATAAAATATCAGCTAGTTCCCAGCAAGTGAAGAAGTAGCAGCCACAACCAGTAACAAAGCACAGCTTAAGACCCTTTAAACTTGAAACTAAACTCCAAAGACTACCTTTCAACACCCAGATTTGACCCCTTTTCTACTCTTAGTTTTTCTATTCTTACCTCTCAACTTTCAGATCTGCTTCTCTTTAAAAAAAAAAAAAAAGGATTGAGATAGTTTTCAAAATAGTTTCTCCCCTTTTATTTCAGTGCTTCAGATCTCAGATTGTGTGTTCTATGTGTATTGTTTTTCTATTCTCTCCATTCACTCCTCTATGTTCTTTGTTTTTTTATAAGTTCCCCTCTGTTTTCTGTTCTCTTCTTTATATGTTCTCTATTGCTCCCTCTCTGTTCTTTGTTTTTTTATAAGTTCTATTGCCTCACTCTTCTCTGTTTCCTGTTCTTGTTTTTTGTTTTTCTGTTCTAGTTTTATAAGCTCTGTTGCTCACTCTCTATTCCCTCTCTTGCTCACTCTTTTGTTTTTAGCTTTTTTTTTTTTTTTTTTTTGTTTCAGTCTGTTATCTTGCTTTTAAAAGAGAGTCCAAGGCTCTCAAATGAAAAGGGAGAGGGGGTGTGTACCAGTGTAGAGGACTAGCCCATGTGCCCCCCTCACTCATCAGATTTCAGCCCATAATTGTCTTGCATGCAAGGCTTGTACCAGAACCCAAAAAGGACAGAACTATGCTGCCACCCCTGTACTTCTTTGCCTCATTCTTTGACATCTCATTTGACATCATCCATCCTATGTCATCCTAATTATCTAAGCAAATCAAACCACCATGACCAAATCAACAATGAAGCAATGGAAATAAACATAGGACCTTATGTCTAAACAAACAAAGTCAGCGGACAAGGAAAAGACAAATGAATGCTCGGGAGCGTAACAGGAAGCGGCAAGTTCATTATTCAACAGAGGTCAAATGAAAACTAACGGATTCACATTCAAAGAGCTAAACGAACTACTGTACTCAGCCATGGACTTTATGCGACAAGGCTCGACAATTTTTCACATTTCTAGCATTTCAATATCTCAAGATTCAAATCATGTCCTCTCAGATTCATGCTTAGACAATACCAGTCATGTTCCTCGAATTCAAATGCCTCGTTCATAGGCTGCACACTTGCGAAAATTATCATAACTCAAACTCACATAGCAATTTCGTGAGCAATTTGACGAGCTAACGATTTAAAACCATTGATAATTAGTATAAACAGGTATGTACGTAATCGCTTGTTATCAATCAGAAGCAACAACATGACAGTACTAATTAATGACTAAACCTAATAGAGAAAGAAATAAGGAAAACAAACTGCGAGTTTCCTTTCTAACCCGTCACGAGCCATAGCTGCGTCGTGCCTCACGAATCACCAATCGCAAGCCAAAGTTGCTGCCTCGGCGAACCTCCACTGCCCTAGCTTTCCATCGTCGTCACTATTCGGATCAGCTCCAACCAACAGCACCAAATACCATTGAAAACCCCCTCGGATCAGCTACACTATCACACTGCAATCCAAGCATCACCATCACTGCCTCGCGCAGCCATCAACATCGCCAAAACAGCTAGCAACCTCGTCCGCTATCACCACTGCCCTAAACTACTTCCAACGCCTCTGTCATAGCTGCATTGTCGCCATCGACTCACCAAACTATCATCACAGCCACCGTGAAACAAATCATCGCAACCATTGCTGCCTGCTTGAAACCAATCGCTGCTCAGTTAACAAAATGCTGCCTCCACCACCATTACATCCCTCGGATCAACGATTGCCTCGACCCCGAAAAACAGTCCCCGCAACTAACGTCGCAGCAACACCATCACAACCTCGCTAGCCACATCACACACAACACCCACCAACTGCTTCATCGACGCCAAACAAACAATCAAAATACAACCCATCACTGCCTCATTATCGCAGGCAAACTGAACCAACAAAGACCTATTACTATCATCATCAACATCCGAAAACCAAGCAAAACCAAACGGTCATCACACACATCAAACCCATCGCTGCCTCGACACACTCGCCTTAGCCTCCCTTCGTCTAAAACCTAGTCGGCACAAACCCGACCCTCTCGTTAGCCATTCAGACCCGTCCCTTTTTTCTTCTAACAAAAACGATCCCATTTGGGGTCGTTTCAGTTAGAAGAAGGAAAGAACGGAAAGAGGAGAGAGGGACTAGCAGATAGAGTTAAAGCTCAACGAAAAAACTGAAGAAACTCACCAGCGAAACATTAACCCCGACTTTCAAATTCCGATTTACACCAAAACAACGAGAATTTAGAGAAGTTGATGCCATATTCGGATAGAGGACGTGAAGGGCGATCGGGAAAGGAGTAATTTTGGCCGGAGAGGGTGTTGTCGCCACCGTGCCAATGGTGGAGCTCAGGTGACGGTGTCGCGTGAAGAAATGGATTGGGAAAATTTTGTGTAATTGGGGAAATGCATGGGGAAGGGCTTTAACAATGGAAGTGGGCCGGGTAGGAGGGTTAATTGGGCTGGGGTCAAAACTGAAATGGATCCGGGAGTGGGCTAGTTGTTTTCATTGCTTTTCTTTTGTCAAATAACCACTAAACTAGTACTTGCTAATTTAAGATGATCAAACTCAAACTAACAACTAACACAAAATAATTAAATCACATAATTAATAATGAAACACACATAAGAGTTATTTTTAAATAAAACAACATATCAAAGAAACAATGCTCACAAAATTTTCTTTATTATTATTATTATTATTATTATTATTATTTTTGTATTTTTGTTTGAAAAATTAATACAAATGGCTAAACACAAGATAAAATCTAGCAAAGCGTCATATGATAATTAGCGTATATATTTTACGTAATTTAATTTTGTGCCAAAATTAGGTGATTACACCATGATACCGTTGTATAAGAATAAGGGTGATATTCAACATTACAACAACTATAGGGGTATCAAACTCGTAAGTCATACTATGAAAATATGGGAAATGGTGATAGAAAAAAGGATGAGGAAAAATGTGGAAATCTCAAAGAACCAATTTGGATTCATGACGGTGGGATCGACTACGGAGGCCATTCATCTTCTGAGGAGTTTGATTGAGAGTTATAGGGACAGGAAGAGGGACTTACATATGGTGTTCATCGATCTAGAAAAAGCATATGATAAAGTCCCAAGGGAAGTTTTGTTGAGATGTTTGGAACCTAAAGGTTTACCTGAAACATACATTAGAGCAATTAAGGACATGTATAATGGAGCAGAGACACGAGTGCAGACAGTAGGAGGCGACTCTAGTCACTTTTCTGTTGAGATGGGGTTACACCAGGGGTCAGCCCTTTGTCCGTTTCTATCTGCTCTGGTGATGGATGAATTAACAAGGGTTATTTGATGGGAGATACCATGGTGTGTGTTATTTGCTGACGACATAGTTTTAGTTGCTGAGACCCACGGCGGGGTCAATGATAAGCTGGAGGTGCGGAGGCAGACTCTAGAGTCTAAAGGGTTCAAGCTGAGTAAAACGAAGACGGGGTACATGGAGTACAGGTTCAGTGATGTTCACCAGGAGTCATATATAGAAGTGACGCTTGATTCACAAGTCATCACTAAGAAAGGGAGCTTCAAGTATCTTGGGACAATTATCCAGGGTAATGGAGAAATTGACGAGAATATCACTCATCGGATAGGGGCTGGTTGGATGAAGTGGAGGCTAGCTTCTGGTATCCTATGCGATAAGAAAATGTCTCATAGGCTTAAAGCTAAGTTCTATAAAGTAGTTGTTAGACCAACTTTACTGAATGGGGGCGGAGTGTTAGTCAGTAAATTCCACCCACGTCCAGAGGATGAGTGTAGCAGAGATGTGAATATTTAGATGGATGTGTGGGCATATTAAGATGGATAAGATCAAGAACGAAGTCATTCGCAACAAGGTGGGATTGGCCGCAGTGGTGGACAAGATGCGAGAAGCGAGGTTGTGGTGGTTTGGGCATGTGAAGAAGATTAGCACATATGTGCCGGTTAGGAGGTGCGAGAAGTTGGCTAAGCTAATCCTGAGGAGAGGTAGACCAAAGAAAAATTGGGGTGAGGTGTGTCGACACCCATTTTTTCCCGAACCCCGGTTAGAGTTCGAAACATGGCTCGACCTATTGGGACTCGCGGGTAAAGACTTGGAGTCGCCATCTAACATATTTTTTAACTAGGCGTATTAGGGCACCTACTTTGTTTCTAGCCAATTTTAATATTAACTCCGATACTTGATCTACGAACCGAGAATTCTGACTAAGGGTTCAGATTAACCCAAGAGGAAGGTGTTAGGCACATCTCAAGTTCCACAAAGTGTGGTTCCCGACCGGACTAAATAATTGAGATTTAATAATAACTAAAGGTAAGTAAAATAATTTCTACTATATTTTAAACACAAATAATTGCATAAATAAATAAATATTCATTATTCGCCATGAACTTCGTTCTTTGTAGGAATGTACCTCGCAAAAAGCATAAAGATGAAGTTAGTATTAAAAAAATAATAGTAATGATAAAAATAAAAATGTTAGTAGGAATGAAAGTAGTAATAAAAAATAGTAATAATAATAATAATAATAATAATAATAATAATAATAAGAAGAAGAAGAAGAAGAAGAAGAAGAAGAAGAAGAAGAAAGTAATAATAATAATAATAGTAATAATTATTATAAAAAATAATAGTAACGATAATAATGAAAAATAAAAAGGTTAGTAGTAATAAAAAATAATAGTTATAATAATAATAGTAATAAAGGGAAAATAAAAGGAAAAAGAGAATTTTTGAAAGTTTAGGCTCAGAATATTTATTGCGTCAAGCAGATGTTAGGGATGTCGGTGCGGCTGCAAATAAGGAGCCGGTCGTGTTGCCGTGCCAAGCACCTTCAATCACACCACTCCACTATCGCTTACTTTGCAAAGTGATATGCATCGTCATAGCCTTTTTTTTTGTTTGGGACATGTAAGAGACGGTAAATGCGGGATGGGACTTGTATTGGCCTCCAAACGTCATTGGCCTAAACGGTGTAGTATCCGTTCAAATCAGTGTATAGTCTCAAATAATATATTTTCATAGGCTATTGATATAGCATTATATCTGACTAAGCTTAGCAGAGTCAAAGTTGCATAACCAATTAATCCAAGTCGTAAACGGGTCCATCACAGTAATTACTCAGCAACATCAGAAGCAAATAATTTTGTGAACGGAACAACAAACTCAGAATAAGTGCTCAAAATTTCCAAACGAGTCAACACTTTGAATTAACAATGTGTTGTCAAAAGTCAAAGAAACACCCACAAGCATAAAATAGGCGAAACTGAATCGTAGCACCACCGGCCAAAAGTCGACATCGGCGAACAAGTTGGGAGGAGCGACACCAGATCCACCTCGGCGGCGGCGCTGCAACCCGCCAACTCCTTTTTAGTTTCAATCACAAACCCACAAGAAGCGAAGGGAGAAAATCGAGAACCACGTCCCCGACGATGAATATTTCCGGTGGAACCCAGCGAAAGCGCTACTACCGGTGATGGGTTTTCACTGCCTCCAATCTTCTCCCCCACCGGTGTTTTTAATCCCTCTGTTTCGACCTCCTCTCACTCTTCCCTGATCTGTTCTGATCTTTGGTGTGTGTGTGTGTGTGTGTGTGTGTGTGTGTATGAAGTGTTGAGGTAGTTGAAAATGCTCTCCGTTTGCATGTGGATGTCCTCTGCTAATATAGGAGTAGAGTGTATAGAGAGCCGTTGGGATTGATTTCCTGAAGTGGAAGGAATCGAAGGTGATCGGAGGTTGTTATGGAGCTGATTTTGGGGAGAGATTATGAGATCACTGGACTTGAGGAGAGAGAGGAGATTTTGATTAGCAATTTGGGTGAGCTGTTGGGAATTCCAGTTGAAAATGGAAGAGATGATTCCCCTTAAATCAAGGGATTGTTCTCTTTTAAAAGTCAAAATCTGTATCAAGAAAGGGGACGCTGGTAATTGGCTTTGTAAAGAGTGTTTCTTGGTAATATACCTGTAGAGAGCGTATTTAGACTAACTCTTTGTCTAGGTTCAAACGAAAAATTAAAAAGAAATACTTTTATAGAGGGATTTGCATATTTAAATTCAAAACAATTCAAATTGTGACCAACTATAACAAAAAATGAAAAAAAAAATGAGGTGGATGATACAAAGTTTAGACTTTGGACTAGGCACTTTAATTGGACTAATATTAACTTAAAAGGTGCAAGAATAAACAGAATATGAAAAAATGTAAAAATATACATTACATATGAAATAAATAAATAAAATTTACACATAAAAATAATTGGGGTCAAATTTAAGTTAAAATGCGTATGAATAGTCACAAATGATTATAAAATATTATTTATGCAGTAAATAACAACAGTTTCACAAATAGCCTAAATGATGCAAATTACATAAGATAATCACAACTAAAAATATATAATGTATAAATAGGAGATAACACACGTAAATGTATGCTTTCTAATGCATATTTTGCTCAAACAGTCAATATTGCACTTTTAAGTCAAATATAGCTAATTATGGAGAAAATGAGGGACAAAATTGGGTGTCAACAAGGTGATTAGGCGGGACATGGCTCACCTCCAAATTACCAAGGACATGACCCTAGATAGGAAAAAGTGGAGGCCGATGATCAGGGTATATGGATAGATAGTAATCGAACAATTTTTGGTATATTATGCTTTCAGCTTACTCTGAATTTTATTTGCTATTGGTATTTTCTGTTTATCTTGAACATGTTTGAGTGCTTCCTAGCAGTATTTCATTTCATTTATTTGATATTGTCATTTTGATTCTCTCAAATATGTTTCTCACTGATATTATTTAGCTGAGGGTCTATCAGAAACAGCCTCTCCACCTTGGTGGAGGTGAGATCTGCGTACATCTCACCCTTCCCAGACCACACCTTGATAGAATAGCACTGGGTATGTTGTTGTTTTTTATCATAATATAGTCACTCAAATTGTAATATAACTCTTGAAAAATTACTTGGCTGGTTTACTTGCTTTCCGGTGGCCGGAATGTTAGGGTTTTTGCCATGAATTTGTAACCTGTTAGGACTCTTCTTTTTTGAAGATATGAAAAAGAGTTTTAAGAGAATTATAACTCCTTCAAGCCTATCCTTTTCTTAGAGGAGAAGTTATTAAACTCCTATAAATAGAGGATCTTCTTCTCACAATAAGAACATAACCCAAACTCTACAATGTAGTCATTAGGAGAATTTTATTAAGGGAGGACTTTTCCTCCCATATAGGTCAGCTGGCCAAAACCACTTTCAATAAAATCTTCTTTAAATATATATATATCTTTTTATGTCTGATTTATTGTCAATCAATGATTGTTTTGTTAGCTTCCGCATGCACCTGTCACGCCTTAAAAATTACTAAAATAATAAAAAGGTTGTGACTTGGGTGTTTTTAGAGGTACCAAATTATTTAAGAGATTTTCGAAGTCGCCACTTGACATAGTTTAAGGTGTGCCAAGTCACCAAAAGGTACCTTGGAACACCTCTGACTCGTCTAATGGTCTGCGTTTAAAGATTCGGGTAAGGTTCTCAGTTGACTCTCGGGAAGGTATTAGGCACCCTCGATGTCCTGTGCCAAGCACAATTGTTTTATTGTCGCAATTTTAATTTATGAAATATGGTTGTTATATTAATGCCGTTAATTTGAGTTTTGTACTTTGATTCATAATATTTTAAGAGAGTCATTCCTATCCAACCTCACAGAGGACTGGTTAAAATTTAAATTTTACTATTCCAACCTTACAAAGGACCGGACGAATTTACACTTTTATGATAAATAAAAACGTATTGCGTATTTCCAAACCTTACAAAGGATTGGTCTATTTTTTTTTTAAAAAAAAAACAAGAATTTAATTAACTTCAATGAAACTATTTAGAAAAATGAGTTTGCGAAAATCATAGTGGGTTAGCCCGTTTGAATTAATAAGCTGTCGTCAAGATCATATTGCAAAAATTATCATACTTTTTTATTTTTATTGCTTAACAAAAAAAGATGAGTCTAATAGACTTAATTTCTTTTAGCCTAATGAGCAGACCGCGAGTCATACTTATCAATGCCTAATCGCATAAGATGTTTGATATTGAGGTCTTAATTTTATTTTTTCTTTTCGCCTAATAAGTAGATCACAAATCATACTTACTAATGCCTAATCGAGTTATAATATTATTTGAGATTAAACCAATTTCTACTGGAGCATGTAAAATGGTAGTTTTCTTTTTCCCTATAATTTAATAGCGGACCAAATTCTAAGGTTGACCAATTCATGGCAATCTTAAATACAAAAAAGAAAAATTCACTGTTGAGACAAGAAAATACCAAATTTGCCAATTCTGAATTTATTTATATCATAGCTTAGTCTATTTTTTTTTAGATTTGTCCAACTTCCATTTTTAATTTTGTCTGCATGCATGTCCTAAATTTCCTATTTATTTTCATATCTGTCCAATTGTTTGACAAAATAATTTAACTTAAAACATATTATTTTTCTAAGCCAACCCACGTTTGCCTAATTCCTTGCATAATTTATACACTCCATAACATGTTACTTCACCACACGACATTTAGTATTAGCCACTGTCATCTTCAATTGGTATTTGCATCCGATATAAAAGTCAGACAACTCATCATTTTTAGTCTAAGAAGCAGCATAGTCATTCTCACATATTAAACAAGCTTACAAGTTGAGTTGCTTTGCTTTCGAGTTCCGGTTCATCAAATGATTTCATGTTTGATCCAGTTTATAACAAGTGCGGCTAATCTTATATTTCCTTACTGGTCACGTGCTTTTCTTATTAAAAGAAGATGTAAAAATGAATTGATTTACATGGTTTAAAAGAGAGAAAAAGCTACACATAAAATATAGGCAACAATGAGAGATGATTTCTTTTTTTGGCCTCAACAGGCTAGACATCATATATAAACTTGAGCATAAAAGTAAATACATTCAAGGCTAAAAATTTTACCTCTTGTGTAGACAAAAAAAAAAAACTTCAGCTAAACAGCAACATCCAAATCCAAGCAAACAAGCCAACATAACAGTAGGGAGCAACATTGTTTACCAATCCATTTTTTAAAACTCTTAAACTCACCAATTCTCTCAGAATATTTCAGCTTTTCTCTATACAATTTCCTCACTTCTGGTCCCCTTTTATTTTCCACAAATTTCAGAACTGTTTTTTTTTTCTTTTTGCTCTGTTTTTCAGTAGGTTCTGTGGTTGAAAGAGGGCAATAAATGGCCCTATTTATGGCTGAAATTGAAGGCCAAAGGGTGGGGTATGGACTTGTACAAAAGTACAAGCCCACACCCCTATACTTGAGAGCTTTTGGACCCATTTTTTCAGAAAATACAGCAGCTATAAAAGGACACTATTTCAGCAACTCTTGGTTGTCCAAAAGCTGAAATTGTGCAAGAAAATGTCCTTTAAAAGGACACCCAAACACTCATTATATTGACTAAAGGTCTAGGACAAACTATACACACTAAATCAGCCCCAAACTAAATAGAACTAGAAATACACCAGCCCCCTAAAACAAATCTAAGCTTAAACTAAATGAAACAAGTCTTAGAACAACTAATTAGAAGCTACAGCTTGTTCACATCGCATACATACTTACATGCTAATTTTTACTAACATAAAATGACCAAAAACGCAAGCTTATTCACCATGGAATGAACTTGTAACTATGCCCGTTCAAACATTTTATGTCCAAACTAGCTAATCTATATTTGTAAGAAACTTAGTGAAACAAAAATGACCAAATTAAACATTCGATCCTTTATGCTTTTCAATCCAAAAATTCATCAGACCAAATACACTAACTAATTAAAATATGCTTGGCAATTACCACAGGATAACTTTTGACAGTGAGCCATCACAACTAAGTAAAAACTTAATTGTAGAACTAAGATAGTAAAACACATAAGCCTATGGTCGATCAGGCCATGACTGAGCAACTCCATATTTAACATGAAAAATAAAACACTACACTTTAACTATGATCAAGTACTTCAGGGAAAGATGGTGTACGAGTACTACTACAATTACCACGTTAAGCAATATATTCTTAAGATTTAACAATAAACAGGGAAGATGACTGAGGAATGAGACAAACACAATGATTTTATACATTTCATACTATCATTTTGAACAACATTTCTTGACTCTCATATGTTGGTATTATCACTGAACAAAAATTACCCCATGGCTAAACACATAACAATTAAAATAATAGGAAAGAAAAAATTGGGGATTTTCTATCTAACCAGCGGAAACAAAGATGCCACTGCTTCGGCTTCATTCACTGCACCACCACCACTGTTGCATCATCACTATAACAGTCTCCACCACTGCTTCGGCTCCAACAAATCAACAACAGCCCCGCCACCGCTCTCGGATCAACCTTTGCCACCACTGTCCACTGCCTCACTGCTATGCTCGCTGCCCCAATACTCAAAGAATCAATCATCATCACAGCTTTCCCATCAGCCTAGCCAATCCGTTGTCGCTTCACCAATCTCCCTCACTGCCTCACCATTATAGTAACATTGAAACAGCCTCCATCACTACCTATCATCCTAACGCCATCAACTAAATTCATTACAGACGTCACACACCATTGCCTCGCAACAACATATCAATCAACTACCACGGATTCTAATCCCCACAGCCTTACCCAGTTTTTTTTAATGATCAAACAAACATCACAAACTACCAACTAGCATACGAACAACAAAACAATCCTCCAACTAAACCCCACAACTGCCACGACCTCACCCAACCGTCACAGCCCCCATACCATCATCTCAGTACAGCGACCATACAAAAACAAGAAAGAAAAAATGAGAAGAAAAGAAGAACGAGGAGCAGAAACGGGAAAGAGAAACGGGCAAGAAAAGGAAGATTTTTGGGAAATGGGGTATGGGAGGTGAAAGAGGAGGGTGAGAGGAAGAGGGGAAGGTAGAACTTACCGGAAAAAGAAAAGGTCGCCGGAGTCAAGCTTTAGCCGAAACTTTGAGCTCTGATCTGTGAAAAACGGCTGCGATTTTGGATAAAATAGTTGCAGAAATGGATAGAGGATCTCAAGAGCTTTTCGAAAAGGTATAATTTTGTAATTTTTGGCCACCGGAAGGAAGCGGAAATGGCGTTTTCCGGTGGAGGCGAAAAAATGGCAGCATTTCGTTAGGGCAAAGAGCTTAGAGTCTGAAGAATGGGCAAAAATGAGGATTTTTACTTTACATATCTAGGTGTGGGCCGGGTTTGATGATTGGGCTGGCGGGCTTGGGTAATGGGCTCCTCTTCTTTGCTGATAATTGGTACAATAGCCTACCCAAATTCAACACTTAAAACTACTTAAATTACTAACAATCTAAATAATTAAAACACACTAAATATTTATAACATTATATTAAAATGTACAATCAAACTTAAAAATAATAATTAGACAATTAACATCAAGGAAAATATATATATATATTTTTTAATTTTGATATTTTTCATCTAATTAACTAAGCAAAATAGCAACATAAAATGATAAAAATCTGGAAAATTAGGCAACAACCATAGGAAATTGATAAGGCTATTCTAAGAAATTTTTTGTATTTTCGTGCCAAAATTAGGTGATTAGAGCACCATGTTGTTTTGATCCCAACAAGTGGTATCGGAGCCAGATTCAACCAATGGTTCGATGAGCCAGGTTAACGAGATTGAAGATAAGTTCAAGGCGGGTCAGTTCTAGCCGCAATTGTTTGACAATAATGAAGTTCTTATCAAGATTTTGACTACGATGCTACAAGTGGATCGGAGATAAAATATCAACCATACTTCCAAAAATACATGCTGCTATATATTCAAAATAAAACTCTTTTTTAAACTATGTTTGGGCTACTTTTAACCAGTGTCAGTTTTAACTCATGTTTATTCTTAATGCATGAGCTGGCTCCTTTTAACCTATTCATGGGTTCCTTTCAACCAATACAAAATTTTCAACTCATACATATTTTTAAACATGACAAGCAGCAGTTGGCGATAAAGATCATGTGAAGAAGAAAGATCAAGTTTACTTTGCCAGAAAATTTAGGCCAAGGGGAGAATTATTAGGGTTTTTGCCCTGAATTTGTAACCTGTTAGGACTCTTCTTTCTTGAAGAGATGAAAAAGAGTTTTCAGAGAATTATAACTCCTTAAGTCTATCCTTCTCTTGGAGGAGAAGTTAGAGAATCTTCTTCTCACAATAAGAACACAAACCAAACTCTAGTCATTAGGAGAATTTTATTTAGGGGAGACTTTTCCTCCCATATGATGTCGGTCAGTTGGTCAAAACCACTTTCAATAAAAGCTTCTTTAAATATGTCTTTTTATGTCTGATTTATTGTCAATAAATAATTGTTTTGTTAGCTTTCGCATGCACCATGTTGTTTTGATCCCAACCCGAAAATCCTACATGGCTTCTTAAATTTTTATCTATGTTCCATGTGGGATCCAAGTATTGCCATGTAAAATTGTTTCTTTTAAGGAAGAACAGGAGAACACATTGATGAGAAAATCAAATCAAGTTTGAACAAAACAAATGTGCAATTTACTGAATAACTAATTACGGCTTTCTCATTTTTTGAGAGAGCAATTTCGTCTAACTAATTTCATCAGTCACAATTTATAGAATTTCTTCGATTTTTTTGTTTTTTTTAAAAAAAAAAGCACATTCCGCTAATTCGTTAAATTTACAAATATCAAGAATCAAATTAACTTGATGATTTAATTTCAATTTAATAGCGTATATAAATCTTCCCTTACAATTTAAAACAAAAATACAGCAAAACCCTCTTTAAATTTAAGATATGATGAGTATATCAATTTGGAGAAGCACTAGATACGAAAATACTAAAACGAAAGGCTTGCATTAAAATATGAAGCCTAGCTCGCCTATTTTGTATCGCCAAGAAGTGCAGTTAAGAGTAGATTCCAAGTATCAACAACACCAGCCAGACACCAATGGGTGCAGTCCAAGTCCCTGTGTCCACCATGCCCATAAACAGAAGGATGACCATCTGCTCTGTACTGTGATAACTTTGTTATGTTCAATAAATAAACTTGTTTTTTCATCCCTCTCAAAACCTTCTCCAGTATCAATTCTTCTTGATGAGTTCTTTCTGTACTGTTCAATGGTTGCGTTACTCCTTCGCACGTCTGTGAACCAGAAGTACTCGATGGGCTGATTTTACAATTTTGGTATCATCCGTCAGTGTACAAAACTTAAAACATGTTTGTTATTTTAAGAATAAAGAATTAGTTCAAACTCACTTGTCATGGTCAGGAGAAACTCCTTGGAATAATATTTTAGTCTTTGTTGTATCTACTTCAGAATCTACCCATTTTGCCCAGGTATTCAGCGCTTTCTCATATAGGGTCAATCGAGGTCCATCTTTGTATGTAGAGTTGCCATCTTGGACAAGATCCCAACTGCAGCAACAAGAATAAGAACATGGGATAGTCAATTTCCAACTCATATTTTTCTAAGACACAGTATACATAATGAATTCTAGAAATGATGCATCCAAGTGGTAGAGAGACCAGGTTCAAATTCTATAACAGATCCAAAAACTTGGGTGATCATCTTTTCTCATTTAATTAAACATTCGAGGCAGTATTACTAAGTATATGTAGTGGTAGAATATAGCAGGTGCCATAGTCGAAGTATGCTCATGCTGACCGAATCACATTTATTAAAAAGAGAAGTGTGTGACAATTGATACTAAAAGAGGACTTACGCTTGTTTTCTGCCAGTATGAAGCCACCAATGCCAAGAATCAAAGATTAGGACATCTATGTCTTTCCATTGAGACGCAGAACTGATAGAGTCGAGCTCTAAAACTCGTGTCCCATTGCTCTGTGTTGTAATGTCTACCAGAAAAGCATCTCGGAACATCATGTACGATGTGTTGTATTTCTGCATTATGGCAAGTAGGTATAAATATTCAAGAATTAAACATATGGGAGTGTAACTTAAAGTTACGTCTAAGTATCGCTTAAAGAATTTCAATATGATGAGGTCATAAATCAGGCGTCGGAAAATTGATCTTCATGTGTATTTTTTTTTAATAATAGGCACATAGTTCATTTACTTTGACGTGATTATAATAAATATTCTGACCATTACTTTGGAACAAATTAAATGAATTGGTCATCATGAAAAAACGTACCGGGAAAGTGAAGATAGAAGTTCCTCCAATTTTTTTGGATATATATGTAGCTTGTGGATCAGCAGCATGAAGCATACAAGTGAGAGACTGCCATTGATTAAGGCTTATTGAATCTCCAACAAACATCATCCTCCTCCCCTTGAATTTTTGTTGAAATTCTGTTGCATTAAACCTACACAAAAAACAACAAATTAAACATATGTGTATATTTTACGATCAGACAAACTCATATTCTTTTGAGGGGCTCCGACAATATTACTAGCCAAGGTTAATAACTTAGTAAAAAATGCAATTTTTACGATGGTAATTTGCTTGGATTATGATTTTTTTCTTGCTTGATCATGATGCTAATACAAAAGCTACAAAAAGAGGAAAAGAAAAACAAAGAGCTGGGGGAGGGGGGGGGGGGGACCAAGCCTTTGGCAGGACCCATAGATCAAAGTGTCCACCGTCAGCTTTTGATCTATGATAAACTAGAAGTAAATTCCGAGCAAATTAAGATTACTAGATAAATTTTAATGTGTTCAATTTCACTGTCTATGTCAATTATTAAAATTAATATCTCGACCTCTAAAAGTTTTTTATATTTTCTAATAACGTCCGAATCTCGAATGAAACTAAAAAGCTCCTAGCAAGGTACATCAGATCTAAGGTGGACGTTCTAATATTTATATAACTAGTAAAAGTTAGGTCATCGATTTAGATGTTCTTCATCCATTAAACTTTTCATTCTATAACGGAGTAGTAAAAACAATAAATAAAGCACAGACAATTTAATTTGCACATGATCTCCAGCTTGGATAATCTTAGGCTTTATCACTGTGTTTGCTGTTTGATATGATTATGTTGTTTGAGCATTCGTCCAAATCCAAACTGTCCACTACTGTCGATGCTAATTTCCTTTTCTGCTTAGTTTTTCTAATTAACGTTTGCCAGTTGATTGACATGTGAACTATGATGATTACAGATCTAATAAAGAAAAAGCTCAGACTTGGAAGTACAGTCTCTAAATTAGCACTCATCAAAACAAATTATTGGCCAGGAAAAAGCAAAAGAAAACAAAAACACAAAGTCCACAAGTCTCATGATTTTCTTCAAGAGCTTATTTACTTATGGGTAATCTTTTTTCCATCAGTGCTAATCTGCAAATTAGGATCGGAAAAGCGAAGACGTGGTAAAGTAATCATAGAAAATTGAGAATCCTTTTCACTAATAATGATATTGTATAAGCAAATGGTATTTACTCCTAAATTGTCCGCGCCTTAAAGTTTATGGAATGAATTCGACCAAAATTGCAAAAGATAAAACAAATCATTAGAAGAAAGATTCTACCCCTACTTACTTCTCAGGGAAAGTTGGTAAGAGGTATCTCTCGATCAGCCTATAGCAACTCAAGTCATTTTCCATTAGACATGATCCTAAATGTCATTTAGCCCCACAATTTTTGACGGGCGCTTTTGAAAACCAACATAGCATACCATGCATCTACCTTGATTATTTTACCTTTCCTATATTCTTTTCTAATTTCCGAATTCGTCTAACTTAATATACTATTATCCATTCCAAGATGAGTGTCTACCTTTCGTTTTTAGTTTTTCTAAAAGAGGGTGTCTCTTTCCATATTTGATAACTCTTTAATACCAAGATTTGTTTTGGACGACAGAATTTAAAGGCGCTGGCTCACATTACACACAACTTTAATTTTAAACCACATAATTTAAAAATCTTACCTATTTTTTTAATCTCCGCACCAAGTCAAACACAGACACTCATTTTGGGACAGAGGGAGTAGCATTGTTGGACTAACTTCAGTACACTGATGATATAAAACTTTTTACTGTATGAATATATTTTAACTTGTTGTAACTTAACTGTTTTACTTCTTAGATCATTAATTTCAGTCATTGTGAATAGCATTTACTTTTCTAACATTCTGGAGATGAAAAGTGATCGATCAAATACTAGAAAAAAGAGTACTTAAATCATTAAACGCAGTTAGTTATAACTATATTAACTGGGGACGACATCCCATGAGAAGGAAGAGGGAGCAATAAACAAAAACAACGAAAAGGACAAACAAAAAGTCACGGATCAAAACGTTTCCACCATCAAAAGAGGCAGCTATTAATTGAAAGCTGTGCAGACAGCCAAAAGGTCATTAACAGAAAACACGAGGTAAAATATAACCAACCATGGACGAGGTCAAAATACTTGTAAGGAAGTACTATAGTACTCCTACTTAAGAAGAGGAAAATTAAAAATCTCTGAAAAGTTCGATTTCTTGAAATAGAAAAATTCCTCTTAATGAGTCCTATACACGACGCAAAATTAAATTAGTCGGACTATTAATGTTATAGCATATGGTTAGACAAAAGAATTTGATTGAGGAAGAGTACCTTGGTAAATTGCACCCATTAGGCTGCCATCTATATTTGAGATAATCTTTATCTGGCCTTCCATTCTCTAAACAAGTAAACTGCTTTTCAATGAACGGACACACCGATGAATCATAAAGAGGATAAGAATCATCATAAACCCAACTCCCTTGAAAGAGATCACAGCCATTGGTTAACTGGTTTATCTCATTGATCAACTTTCCATGTACATGATTCAACATGCAAAGAAGAAAAAAACTACTCATGATCGCCATGAGAGAAAGACAGTAAAGAAGAGAAAATTTTCTTTTTCCTTCTTTGATCTGATTATTTTTTGGAGACTCACTCCTATATATACAACATTCATGGGGAAGCAATTTAAAGAAGGTAGACAAGAGTGAAAGAAACGCTGAGATTACATGAGAAAGAAATTTAAGTGGGAAAAAGAACGGTCACGTGTTAGTTAGGAAAAATTATAATTTTGGTCTTAATTCCTATTTTAGCACATAGACTAGACTAGTTTTCTTGATATAAAGAAGCTACTAGTTTTGTTAAATTAACCAATAAATAATATGAACAAGGAAAGATAATGAGTATGTAGGAGTAAAAAATGAACGAGAACCAAACAATTTTAAAATAGTTAGATCAGGTAATCAGGTTGGCAATTTTCTGAACGGAAAGTTCATGATATCTCATGGTCTATGATTTGCTAGTTTTACTAATTAGAAGAACTGATAAAGTCAAGTAGGAATGTTAATTAATCTTTTGCATCATAAGTATATTAAGAAAATGTTTAATTCAGACTTGATTCAGCTTAATGTCTTCGTTATTTGTGTTAGGTTTTTTACTTTTTAAGGAAAAATATAGCTGATATATCAAGGGTGTGAATAATTTTCAATTCTTAGATAAGTTTCAAACAATGCTTTCAAAGCATTTTTAATTGTTTTATGTAAGTAATAAAGCTTCTTTGGTGTCTAATTAATCTCATATTGCTTAATTTAGGTCATCGAAAATTAAATTCGTATATGGTGTCTAAATTATGGACCGACAGCAATTCCACTTAGAGAAGTTTTCTTCGTCGAACTATCTACTAAAATGGAAATACTTTTAAAATTACAAAACAATATTTCAAATATGGCATTTGTGTTAAAGCACTCATTAAAAGTTGCTAGACTCTAGTGTTAGTGTCGGTGTAGGTTAATTTTACTTGTTTTGACATCAAAATGATTTTTGGAAGAAATGTTTGTGTTCAAAAAAAGATGAATGAAAATTTGGCTTTTTAAGTTGGCACTCATTGGCAGGCTTAGGTCAAAGTCACATGCTTTGTTTGCTTCACATCGGCGACCGCAACCAGTCACCGTCGGGATATTTGCACGAATAAGATGATTTTAGAATTGTTTATGATTTTTTTGCGTTTAGAGAATTTGTGCACAGATAGCACCAATTTTCACGTTCTTACGGGGCGTCAAAACTTAAGACAAAATTTACGATAAGTCAAAACTTCAGTTTTACAACTCCGCGATTCATCAATACTCGCTTGTTATTAGCCCGCAAGTATTGTTGATTTGATAAAATTTGTGAACAATTAAATATTTAGTGATTCGGCAAAATTTATTGTAAGATTGTTAACAATTTTAATGCGCCATTAAAATATGAATGTGCATGTCAATTATAGGATTCATATGGGTATTTTTTTCTAAAATTTATTTATTAAACCCAGCAGAGTTTATTTTTAATTCATTTTTGCTAAATCACTACTTCAGGATCAAAAAGGAAAATCAGCTGCCCCATCATTCATGAGCCAATCATAGGGGGCAAATTGCACGAATAGACACTTATGACAGTAGTTTTTGGTTTGAGACCATTTTTTTATTGGATTTACATGAGAGGCCATTTTTTGGAACTTCAATCCTTGTGGCCTGAAGTTCAAACCTTATGGGCTGAATGCAATGGCTGAACTTTTAGGCATAGAATGCGTAAACTTCAACTTTTGAGGGTTGAAGTGACCTCTCATGCAAAATCAATAAAGAAAATAGGAAAATTTTCAAAAATAGGCAGCCCACTACCCAAAATTACAAACAAGAGGCTATTTTTTTTCTGCATATCACCCACTTCTAAAATTACAAATTTTAGCACTCCTTCATAAAAAAACACCCTAGCAACCAAATCTCCCCCTCCCCAGCCACTAAGTCGATGGGAGAAACCCTCTCCCGTCAGTGGTGTCGTTACTTTTTTGTATTTTACTGAATTTATGTTGTTTATTGCGTTTAAATCATTGATTTGGACAAATTTATACACACAAATCTCCCCTCTCCCCCCCCCCCCCCCCGAAAAAAAATTACATATGAATATACATAGATAAATGCGTAGCAATGAGAGAAATACAAAACTATACACAAAAAAAAAAAAAAAAATTCATATAAACATCCTTAATATACAGATTTTTTTTCACTCGCATATACACACTTATACAAATTTTAACAATTTTATACATGTGTATAAATTTGTATAAACTTGTGGCAGACTGTTATCTTGGGAAAAGGGTGACAGCTCGGGTAAGATTAAAAAATATAGACCATTTTTGGTAATATTCGTCTTTTGCTTGTCTTTTAGTGTAATTATCCCAAAAAAATAGCCTCAAACCAAAGATCACCGACAAAAGTTGCATGTGTGCTAAATTTTTACAATCATAGGTATCTGTTTCGACCTAGTTTCGGAAGTGCGTGTGTGATATTTGTGCTCGTTAGTTACTTTTCTAAAAATTTCACTTCATGCCTTCCATATGGAGTGGTTTTATAAGTTTATCCCCGTTTAAAAATATTTAAGCAAAATATCCTTATATTGGTACGGGGTCAAGACTTTAAGGCACCAATTTGCAAGTACTGCCTTTTAGGCAAGAAGTTAAGGGCAAGTGTAGTCTTGCCAACACTTCAAATTATATGAGGAGAATACAGGCCGAATAGATTAGAAGGGACAAGTGTTGCCATCAAGAACTTCCCGAACAATTTTTTTTTTTTTTTTTTTGAGATTCAAGGGGCTGAATGGGCAAGTGTTGGCAAATAGAAAGGATTCAAATGACAAGTATTTGGCCCCGTGCCAAATAGATTGGAAGGGACAAGTGTTGCCATCAAGAACTTCCCGAACAATTTTTTTTTTTTTTTTTTAAAATTTGAGATTCAAGGGGCTGAATGGGCAAGTGTTGGCAAATAGAAAGGATTCAAAGAACAAGTATTTGGCCCCGTGCCAAAAAGATTGATAGAGATATTTACGTCTAGAATTTTTTCATTAAATTTAACGGGAATATTTTACAAAACCCTATTAAGCGTGGGCAAAAAGGCATAACATTACTTATGACGTCATATTTTATTCAAAAAGGCCGTTACTGTTTATAGTGATAAACGAGAAAGGGAGGTTAACAAAAATCTGACACTTTATGGCACTCGTCTGGAATTTGATGTTGTAAGTAAAAAGTCATACAAAAATATTTCTTTTTAGCTATCGTCAAATTCTTCTATTTGCAACCGCCAGCGCCAGCATGGCGGTTGCCAGGTCTTTGCTTATGGAAAGGTATGGCAACCGTTAGAAATGGTCATTTTGTAAGAATCTTCTTATGATAGTCAAAATAGTAGCAACATTGCCGAAAGTGCCCATCTCGCTCAAGTATTGTAGTCTTAAATGAATAGTCACAATTACTCAAGCTCTATAGTTTTTATTTTTCAGTTCAAAATTTTACAGTAAAATATTGAAGTTTGAAGTGAAAATTTTTGAATTTCAAGGGGAAAAATATTGGACATTCCAAAGTGTAGTATTTTTCATGAATTTAGGATTTCACTTAAAACTTCTTTTGGGGAACTTTTATATAAGACTCTGCTTTGGGGGTCGAATCTCTGACGAAGTGGCAGAAGGCGTCCTATTTGTGTAAACTTACTACATATTTTGCTTCAGCCTTCCAAATAGAGCTTACAAAAAATTTTCTTTTTATATATTCATACCCGTTAATCGTTATACATAATATACTTTTGCAACAAAGAGACGCCAAAGTAAATTCAAATAAAACGTGTGGTGCAAGTGCCTAGCTAAAAGGAATGAAATACAAGGTGTCTCTTCTTGTTTGAGCTATTATATTACTAGTACTTGTTCCTATTTCTTGGTTTACCTCAAATACAGTGAAAATCCTCTTAAAATCCTCTACATCAAATGGTTAACATTCTTTCTTCTCAGAAGGTATTCAAACTCTTTTCCCAAATCTTTTATCTAGAAGGTTTTCTTCAACTTTTTAAAAACTAAACCAAAACCAATTCAAAGGCCGAGGTTTTCTTTTGAATTAAAAAGAAATGACAATTATTTACTTTGTCTATTAAAGGGAGAATATATTTAAACCTCTAAATACCACTATGACAAATAATAATCGAAACTGAAACTACAACTACAACCATCATTTGATAGTACTCATTGTATAGATAAAAATATATCTAGTATAAATTTGATATCTTTCTTTCAAATGGTATATAAGTTCCACGGTATAACAATTTTTCCACTCATATGAGATTAGCGTAAAGTAGTTGATTCCAAGTATCAGGAACACCAGGAAGACACCAATGTGTACAATCCATGCCTTTATACATAGGGTTTCCATAAACAGAAGGATGACCGTCTACTCTATGTTGTGACATTTTGGTGATACTCAGCAAATGTATCGGCTTTCCTGTTTTTCCCAACACTTGTTCCAATAATATGTCTGCTTGATTTGGACCTCCAAAAAACTTTAGTTTTTTTATGGGTTTCTGTTCTCCTCTACATTGCATAATATTGTTGGTCTTCCCCCATTGTGTGGCACTGTTGATTTAACATTTATTAAACAAAAGAATAACATTAGTATATCTGACATTAATGGAAGTTGAGATTTTTCTAATGTACTTAATTCTGTTAACAAAAATAAATCTTACTTGCTGTGATCAGGGGAGATACCCTGGAAGAAGACTTGAACTTTCTTGAAATTAATGCTCTTCGATACCCATCTACTCCATGTTCCCAAGGCTTTTTCATAAGCTTTTAGACGATCCATATCTTGGTGTACATCTTTCCCATCTTGAATCACATCCCATCTGGCAAAATTAAGTCATTTCATGAAAGAGAAAAGTTATTGCTCGACTCTCCATATAAGAAGAGTCACGTAAACTGGATGAAAAATGTATTACTCCTATAAAGTTATTATTTGACTTGTTGTAAAGTCATATAATGGACAAATGACTAGTTAAGTAGTCTACTTAAACTCACGGTTGTTTTCTTCCAGTGTGAAGCCACCAATGCCAAGTATCAAAGATCAATATATCATAACCAATCCAGAACTTTGAAGCTCCTGCTACCGAGTCCAGCTTTAGCACTCTTTTAGATTTCTCCCTTACTATGTCTACCAGCAGCGCATTTCTCAGGTAACTCACCGTCACTTGCTTCGACTATATATATAATCAATCAACCAGGGAAGACATTATCAGTTACATTATAATCATGTGACACTAACAATAAGAAACAATTGTGAGAAAGAAAAGAGGATAAATGAATACAGAGCCAAATCTAGAAGGATTAGTAGACTCATTACTTTTGACTCAGAATCACTTATAGATGCATACAGAAAAATATAAAAATGTAAATAGATAATAAGATCAATTTATTTAGAGCGCGTCTATTCCAAATCTTGAATTTGGCTCTAGACTAATCACTTACAGGTATAGAAAAGGTGGACATGACTCCATTTCTGGTGACATTATAATTTGCACGAGGGAATGCAGAATGAATCATGCAAGCCAAGGATTGCCATTGATTCAAGCTCAATGAATCTCCCACGAACAGCACCTTCTTATTCCTAATTCTTCTCACGAAGTCCTTTCCATCCCACCTACGTATCCAAAAACAAAAAATTATTTCTAATGTTTTGTTGGAAATGAGTGAAATAGAAATATATTACTCACTCCATCCATTTTTACTTGTCCATTTTATAAGAATATTTTTTTCTACTTTTATATGTTATTTTTAGAAAATCAAGAGCTATTTAATGATTTTTTTTCAATTTTACTAATATCATTAAATAACTATTTCTCAAACGATAGTTAAATTTAAATTTTTAAAGAATAGTTAATAAAATCATTAAACTTATTTATAATTTCTTGGTGGGTGTGAAAAACTAAGAGATGATTACTAAAATGGACAGAGAAGTAGTACTCCCTCCATCCCATTTTAGATGTCACCCTCAGCTTTTTCACGCCCATTAACAAAACCATTAAATATGATGTATATTTTACTATGTTATCCTTATTTAATGTTTGTTTATTAACTTTTTTGGAGAATTCTTTTAATTATTAAGGGTATAATTGAAAATAATTAATAAATTTAATCTCAAAATTCTAAAAAGACAATTAATTTGGGACAAATCATTTCTGACAACTAATTTGAGATATAGGGAGTATATCAAAGTCTTCTCGAAATTACAAGATTAAATAATCTTCATGCAATTAATACTCAAGACGAGGGAATGCGGCAGTGGCAGATTAATAAACCTTTTTCGTTTAATGATTTTCTTCTTGATTTTCTATAATCACATGTTTCATACAAAGTACCTAAAGGGCAAAAGATACAATGCACAAAAGTTAATATATACTCCTATTATCAAAGCAAAACCTGTCCACCTAGATCAACGAATATTTACAAAGCACGATGTATATGAGACAAACTTCGGTTCTAACTTTTCAAAAAATTATCATTATTAGTAACATGAAACTTCAAATTTCTAAAAACAGACAATTGCACCACCCCCCCCCCCCCCTCCCACACAATTTACTCTCTTTGTTCAGGTAATTTAAGGATTTATCTTATAATATACACTTCCAGTTTATAAAGAAAAAATTGATGCCATTAATCCAATTTTTATTGATTGTTACATGATATTTTTTGTGTGACCGGATAATATGAATATTCTTTAAACAATTGCAGTATATAGTAGTTAAACTCACAAATTAGTTATTCTTTAATTCCCTATCCGGGAAAATGAAATCCAACAACAGCTGCTCTACTGATTAATGTTTAAATAAGACTTAACAGGATATTCAAACAATTAGCAGATGATAAATTTGGTTGTCTGACGGTTCATAAGAGAGAGCAAGAGCAAAATGTATTATGACATTGTAGTTACTACGGCTGTGATGTAATGAATGAAAATGTTAAAGAGACACTGATTTAAAAGGAGGGAAATTAACCGGAATAGCACCAACAACCTAAACAAAAAACAACTGGCAATGTATAACCTATATATCATCAGTCTATATAGTCAGTACTATGTTTATAATCTGTGTATAATAACACTGACTATATGTACTGATTATCGACTGCCAGACTATTTTTCATTGAAGCGGTTGTGTGGCAGGCTAAAAGTGTAAATCTAAGAAAAGAAAAGGATCAAAAGTAATAGGAGTAGCTAATTAAGTTTATTACCTGGTCAAGTCACAATTCCGAGGTTGCCATCTATACTTGAGATACTCTTTATCTGGTCTTCCATTCCTTACACAATCAAACTGCTGCAATAGAAATGGACAATCTTTTGCATTATAGAGTGGGTACCTATTATCAAGAACCCATCCTCCGTTATAAATATCACATTTTCCAGCCACATTTCTAGGTGGATTCTTGGTTGTAGGAGGAGGCTGTTTCTTTATCTTGGCTTCTGCTAAATCAACATTATTGCTAAAGCAAATGGTGAGTATCACTAGCATTGTCACAAGCCAAGAAAACACCACCTGACCCTCCATGTTCAAAGAGATGAATGGTGTAATGGAGGAGGATTTAATGGGTGATATTTCTGAGAAAAGGGAACAGTAAATGAGCTATTTGTATAAATGAAAGAGGGAAAAAAAATAAAGATAAGGGGGATTTAATGAGGAAGAAAGAGTAGTGTGGTTTATGCATGTAGATAGGCAGTATGCACCACGTTCCTTAAATGCCGGATTATTGGGAGTAAAGTACTGGCGGTTTAATTTGCTTTTTTATCCCCAACTGTAAAAAATCTTCATAATCATGTAAATTTATTCAAGAAATCATAGTGACTGACTCCGATTTTAGTTTCATATAATTCTTTTTATTGCGTTTCCGGCTCTCGGCTCTCGGCTCTCGGCTCTCGGCTCTCGGCTCTCAGCTCTCTTTCCCTTTATCCCGTACCTGAGGAATATATGAATGTCTTTTTCCCGGTTTACTACGATTTTCGGGTGGGAAAGAAGGTCAGCATAGCGCATTGAACCTTGTCACTTAAATTTACATAAAGCATAATTTCTTTCTGAAATTCATGACTATTTATGGAGGATTGGGAGGCAAACTCTATACCTACTAATACCACGTTCAAGTTGTACATGAATTAACGAGTATAAAATTTCCTACACGATATAATTGGACAGTTAAATGAGACAATTGCAAGGTACGTAGTTGCACAAACGTTTTTTTGATAAACTTTTATTCGTAACTTAGAATAAATTATGTAAGTTACTATAAGAGACTAAGTAAAATTTCATTATATATCCATATGTATATACTCCATTATTGATTAAATACTACAGAAAACGAGAATTACATGTTTGCTCCAAATTAAAGACCAAGAATTGGGAGACGGTGTTTAGTGGCAAAGAACAGCGAAACCAGAAAGTATTTCAATTGCTTGTCCCAATTTTTCCTTCGTATGAACGAATTGTATGTTGTACGTATAAGTTATTAGTAAGCCACGTTCCCTAAAGAACCAAACATGTTCGTGAAAGAGTTCATGTGGCAAAAGGTTTTAAAAATTAAATTGCTAAAATTGAATACTGTAGCCAGGAAAAGAATCTGTCAACCGGTGTCATTGGATCTGATTGCTGTCAGAAAATATGAGGAGGATTGGGTTTTTTAATTTTGGAGTGACCAACAAAATCCCCTTAAATGAGACCTTTCTTAACAAAGTACAGTAAACTAACGATGAAATATTCGTAAGAGTTGACTTTATAATAATTGATATAACTCTACAAACAACTATGATCAGGACGATTGGAGTACTATGTTACCAAGATCGGGCGTATCTTGTAATAGTTAAATATATTTATTTAATTTAAATGTCGTTCCTTACCAAAAAAAAAAAATTTGATATAACTCATAATAGTTATGACTTAGTTGGCACAAGGCAATAAGCAAACCCAAATCAACCTTTATTAATTTGTAGATTTTGATTATTAGTGCCTGAAATTCTTAGAATAGTTTAGAACTTAGCTTCCGTTTGTTTATATTTTTTGGGAGTTTTTGAGAGAAAAAGTGTTTGTTTATAGTTTTTGACCAAAATTTGGGACAAAATTTCTATGGAATTAACTTTAAAGATATACCCAAATTCATTTTTTTATGATGGTTGTCTGAAGTGCCAAACGAGCTATGGGTACAGTTTTGAATCTCCCTTTATGAAATTAATTAGGAACTTTATGTAGAAAGTCTTGAAGAACTAACCCATTTTTTTTAGAACATCAAATTTTTAGATTGGAAAAAGAGTCCAAAATTTGTTTCATACAGTTATAACATGACATATGACAAGAAATTCAATCTGACAAAATAGTTCTAGCAAGATTAATTTGCCTGAGTTAGGGTATTTTTAATGTTTTTAGAACTTATGGTGTGATTCATGTTTCTATATTTTTTCAAACCAAAAGTAAATTTTGTTTTTAAAAAGTATGTCCAAACACTTTTTCAATCTCAAACCAAATTTCACCCAAAAAATCTTTTTCAAAAACTACTTGTGAATCTATGTCCAAACGCTAGCTTAATATTCCTTATATAGAAATTACAATTTAAAAATTGGAAGATACTGAAGATGTGCTTATAGTAAAAAGTCCATGTAAACAAGTCATTTTTTAACTTCTCTCTAACTTCTCTTTAACTTCTCTTCTGGTACCTGTTTGTCTTCTAGCAATTAACAACACTTAATTCATTCGCTGTTTTTCAATACTTCACAGCCTTCAATGATGGAAGCTAAACCGTCTATGTCGGTCACAATTCCTCCTAAACCTCCAGATCCTATACCCACTCACTTGGAAAATACACCATCAAACTCCTTCAAGCAAAAATTACTCACTTTCCAGAAAATATGTGATCCATCTCCTTCGACTACTGACTCTCCTCTTCAACATCAAGATTGTATGCAGACTGATCGTGTCACAGCTACTGATGCAATTACTGCTCAAAAAATATGTGATCCATCTCCTTCGACTACTGACTCTCCTCTTCAACATCAAGATTGTATGCAGACTGATCGTGTCACAGCTACTGATGCAATTACTGCTCAACTGGAGGAGATTCATTTAACTATACAAGACAAAGAGAGAATCTATGCTCCTTGGAGGTACTCTTTAATTATAAAATTGTTTGGTAAACGCATAAATCATGATTACCTTAAATCCAAACTAACTGATCTCTGGAAACCATCGGAAAATATTGTCTTAATTGACTTGGGTTACGACTATTACATTGTGAAATTTAATGATCCTCATAATATGAATAGAGTGTTGTCACAGGGCCCATGGTTTGTTAATGGGTACTTTCTCACAATTAGGAAATGGAAACCAAATTTTGTGGCTAGTAATGCAATCCAGGTTACTTCAGCGGTATGGGTTAGACTCCCTCATCTTCCTACCGAATTTTATGATACAGTCATCTTAACCAAAATTGAAAATAATTTAGGAAAACTACTAAAAATTGACTATTGTACTAGTGCAGCCTTACGAGGTAGATATGCAAGACTTTGTGTTGAAGTTTCTTTAGAAAAACCAGTTAAATCCTTTATAATGATTGATAGCCACAAACAATTAATCTTATATGAGGGACAGGGTCTTCTTTGTACTGCTTGTGGATATTTAGGACACCATGCATCAATTTGTATTGCTAAACCTTCCTCTTCACAGGTTGTACCCCAGGACACTGTAGGTAATGCCCCTATTAAGGAACAATCGCAAGAGGCGTCATGGCAATGTGTCCAGTTTCCAAGACGACGCAGAGAAGTACAAGGTAATGTCAGGGCTACAAAATCTTCCACTCTGCAGCCAGGTACTCATACTAAATCTAAAAGCAGTTCACAAGGTAAGCCTATGTATGTTGCTTCATCTTCTTCTAAATCTGCGCATGTCACATATAAGGAACCCAGTCTTTGTTTAGGAGATATAAATGCTTCTGATAATTCTCATAATTTAGATATTACTAAAAGCGACAATACAACACTTTTTAAGTCTTCTGATTCGCACACTGGAACTTCCAATTTAAGGAATAAAACAATTCCCACTGTCTCCAGGATTAAAAACTCTCAGAATTTAAATAAATTTAATACTCTGAGTTCTTTAATAGATGAATCTGCTGAAAACCACACCACAACCAATAAAACTGTGTTATTGCAAAATGACCATCCCTTGTCTCTTGCTGCTGCTGAGACACGTGTAAAAAACGTGTCATATAAGAATGTGGGCCCTTCCTCTCAATCATTGGATGGGCCATACATTGAACCTTTACAACCTAAAAATAATATTATAAATTCTACAAAACATGTGCTTGACACATCATCAACACATGCAATTACTAATACTCCTTCTTCTGACAACTCAGCTTCAAATAAAAAAGTATCCTCACAAATGGCTCATTCAGTTGGCTAAGTGGACATGCAGAATGTTCATTCGCTCATACAAAATGATGATATAAAACCCTTGGCCAATCCATCTACTCCCATGCAAATAGACTCTCACGCAAAAGATTATCACAATTCTCTAGACATCACTTCTAAAAGCTTAAATAATTCATCTACTCCTAATGTTTCCTCACCAATATCGTCTATACATGAGGAGGGTGATACTGGTTCCAGTATTGAGAAGGTTTCCTCCCCAAAGAATGGCAAACAACATACCCCCTCCCAACCCCAATCCTCCACCTCAACTGATATTTGCAACACCTCCTGTTCCACCAAACCACCAGCCAATCTCTTGGTTGGAACAATCACTAATAGGTCGTGCAATATCCTTCAATATAGACCTCAATGGTCAGGAGGTAATCATTCTCCTTCAGAATCCAATGTTACTGGCTCAAATGATAACAGAAGGAATGCGTTTGACAATGGAGAATTACATCCAACACATTTGGATGATGAATATCCTGGACCCACTTGCTCCAGCCCTAGCAGCTGCTTTGTTCCCAAACCACAACTTGAACTTCCCCAACCCACTCAATCCAGCCCCACTGATAAACCCACTTCAAAACCTTCCATTCTTCCCTCCTTTGGACCCAAATGTTCCACCTCTTTTCTTTCCATGGGAAGCTCAGCCAGTCAACCCCCAACCACCACCCCATCACATGAACTAACCTCCACATCATCCCATGAACCCTCCCGATCCCAACATGCAACACCCTATGAACAACCCAGACCAGGCATTGAATCACCCAGTGATCCCCCAGGATCAGCCTCCATTAGCTCCTTTGAATCATCCACCTCCTGTACCCCAACAGGAGGAACCCCAGGAGGAAATAGTGGACCAGGAGGTTGCACCACCACCTCTGCAGGATCAAGACATGGAAGAGGAAGAAGTGGTGGGTGTACACCCAAGTCCCCATCCATCGTTCACAGAAACTTCAAGCCTACGCGTGCCAAAGTGCATGCTCTTCCCAGAAGTGGATGACAGGAAGTACATCCTGACCTTGCCTCCTGCGCTGTTCAAATGCTCTCTGGATATTCGACCAACAGTCAACAAGGATGCAGGGAAATTTGCAGCAGTACTGAACCCTACTATTGCCAGGAATCATATCCAGGCAGTAGAGGAGGGTGTTCATCTGAACAAAAAACACACCAATCCCTTGACAATGAATGCCAAGACTAGTTTCATTTTCTGGAATATAAGGGGTGGTAATAGTGAAGATTTTAGGAAAAATTTTGATGATTTAATCAAAACTCATAATCCCTGTCTAGTTGCTTTGCTAGAAACCAAGATGGTGACTCATGTGGCTATTAGAAACTATTATAGGTTTGACAGAATGGTTGAAGTACCTGCTAGAGGTAGGTCAGGTGGTATGGTGGTGTTATGGAAGACTAATATCCTCAACCTATATGACATCCAAACCAAGGAGCAGGAAATTCATGCTATGATTCAGGTAAGGCCAAATCATTCTCCTTGGCTATTTTCTGCAATATATGCCAGTCCCAAAATTAGTAAAAGATTAGAACTTTGGAACAACTTGTCTAACATTTATGATTCTTATAAGGGACCTTGGTTCATGGGGGGTGACTTTAATGACATTTTAACTCAAGCAGAAAAGTATGGAGGCAGGCATATAAATCATAGGAGGCAGACTTTTTTTGCTAGTTGCTTAGATTATTGTCACTTACAGGATTTAGGATTTAAGGGTTCAAAGTTCACTTGGTCCAATCATAGGAGGAGGCCTAATAGTTTAATTTTAGAAAGACTAGACAGATGTGTAACTAATGATGCATGGTTGCACCTTTACCCTGATATATCCATTACCCATCTTCCTAAGACCCATTCAGACCATACTCCCTTACTAGTTAAAATCCTTAACCCTTACTCAGCACCTACAAGTAAACCTTTTAGATTAGAAACATTTTGGTGTACCCATGCTGATTTCCCAAAGCTGATTGATCAAAGTTGGACTGATAGGCCTTTGGAAAATGCTATTCCTACATTCATCAACTTAGTTAAAATATGGAGTTCTGAAACTTTTGGGAACATATTACAAAATAAAAGGAGGCTATTAGCTAGATTAGGTGGAATTCAGAACTCTATACATTACCCCACTAGTAACTTCCTTCAAACTTTAGAGCAAAAGTTACAGGAGGATTATAACAATATCCTAAAGCTTGAGGAAAGTTATTGGAAAATGCGTGCTAGGATTAACTGGCTGAATGATGGTGATGCTAATACCAAGTTTTACCATTTATCAGTCATTAATAGGCGCAGAACAAACAAAATCCATTTTTTTTAAAGATGAGAATAACAACTGGATTGATAGCCAAGATCAATTGTTATCTCATACCTTGACTTATTTTAGAAAATTTTTACAACCAGTCACCTTGTCACTAACTTACATAACTTGCTCACATCTGCTACTAGTTTTCATCATATTGATTTATCTTCTATGGATTCTCCTCTGAGGGATACTGAAGTAACCAGAGCAGTCTTCTCCTTCAAACCTTTTAAGGCTCCTGGCCCGGATGGTTTACACCCCTTTTTCTATCAAAAACATTGGGATAAAGTGGGGCCTACTGTCATGGAATTCTGCCAGAAGGTATTCTCTACTAGTTCTATGCCTCCTGAACTTAATAAGACCCTTCTATGTTTGATTCCTAAGTTTCATAATGCTAATAATCTCAAAAACTTCAGGCCTATTGGCTTATGTAATACAATCTATAAGATAATCTCCAAAATTATTGTTAATAGAATGAAACCTTTTCTGGATAAACTTATCAGTCCTTGTCAATCAAGCTTCTTAAAAGGTAGAAGAACTGCTGATAATGCCATAATAATTCAAGAAATTATGGCTCATTTTCAGAAAATTAAAGGATCCAAAGGAAAAATGATGCTAAAAATTGATTTAGAAAAGGCCTTTGACAGGCTAGAATGGTCCTTCATACACCGTACATTATTATACTTTAAGTTTCCTCCTAATACTATCAAATTAATCCTTTCCTGTATTTCCACTAGTAAGATTGCCATCATAGTAAATGGAAGCTTAACTGAATATTTCTCCCCATCTAGGGGTATTAGACAGGGTGATCCAATGTCCCCCTATATTTTTATACTGGAACTTGTGCTGGAGGTGGGCCATATTGTCCCTCTGGTGGAGGTGGTGCATGAGGACGCACTTCAGCTTCATTTGTTACGCCACGGACAGGGGCAAGACCAGTAGGATAAGTGGGATCCTCAACTGCCGTAGATGTGCCCGGTGCTCGTTGTACCGCTGTCGGCACAACCCCATCTAGGTTGGTTGGAATAGGAGGAGGTGCCCGTCCTGTGGTCAGTGCGTGATGCATGTCGGCCACGAGTTGTTTCAAAGTTTGGACCTCCCCAGTCAATCTCTCATTTTCCAGTGCCAAGAGTTCCTGAGCACCGATCTCGGATCTCTCTCCATCAGATGGCATGGCTACGGGTGAAGTCACAGGTCCGCTTGATTTAGTTCTGTACGGATGGGTCGATGCCAGAATTCTGTACCAAATCTCCAAATTCCAAAGCTAATGCAAACAAACCGGGTTAGCACAAAAGAATCACAGATTGCAGCCTAAGGTTGTTATGCGTCATCCCGAAACGGTTAACGGCGTAAGCCGAGTGTACCGATTGTATCCCCGAAAGATTGCTTATGTGCCTTGATCAAAATTAGAACAAAATTGTAACTGATACATAATCAGCACAAGGACGAACCTGGATGATTAATATATTTATTTTTTCCTTTCCTCTTTTTCTGACTCAACAAACGTAATTTAGACAAACGACACGAGACAAACTCAAAATAAAAGTGCTTGACATGATGCACGAGTCAAAGATATATATACAAACTGACACATTAGGCGGGTATACCCAGACGGTGAAAATAATGGGACTCAACATTTTAGCGGAGTAAGATTATTCCACGAGGATCGACACAAAATACAATTTAGCTAATTGTAATTTATCGTCTATACCCTAACTTGACCTTAAACAAAACAAAATAAAGTGGGACCCTGAAATAAATATTTTTGTTTAATAAAAATTAAGACTCAACCCCGGCATCGAACGGGACTCAAGAACGGATTATGAAACAAACTATTTTTCTTATCCGAAAGGTGACTCCAAAATCGGACATTACGACAACACAAAGACGCACACGATTTTTTTTTTTTTTTTTTTGGAACAAACTCTTTGATCTAATTCGAGAAAGAATCTTTAGAGTATTTACAAAATCTGGCAATTAGGACGATACAAAATATTACACAAATTAGACGCAAAATTGATTTCTAAAATTGGCCATTATGACGGTGTAAAACCCCGATAAATTAATTTCAAAATATGAACTTGACTTAGACACAAACACAAAAGGGTTCCAAAATTTCGCCACTATACCGGCGCAAAATTATGACAAATATATTCTAATACTTGAGACCAAACCCGGACACAAAATTAGACTCTAAGAGTTCTTGAAAAAATTCGCCATTATAACGGCGCAAAATGACAACTAAACAAAAATATTTCGAAACACGGGACTAAACCCAATTTTTCTATCATTTTCCCTTTTTTTTTTTTTTTTCTAAATTTGGCTCTCGCCCCTCGGTGATCGGTCAGCATAACAACCCTTTGACTAGAACAAATGCAACACATAATATGCTCATGATGTGTCTTTTGGGGGACGTGGGCCCCATCATGACACGAGGGAGTCAGCCTAGACAAATGCGGTACCGGTGTACCGCACCTCACTAAGTCTAATGCAAATAAATCGGCCTAGATAAAAGCACGGGTTCAACTCTAGGTGACTCAATGGGTTCATGTTCTATAGTTTCTGGCAATTTGGAAGTGCCTCGGGGGTACCGGTCGACAACGTCTAACGGCCTAACCCAACGCACCTCCTCCTAAAGAAGGGTTAACCTTTTGTGTCCTGAGACACGACAGAAATTTCAGACGCCGAAGCGAAACTGGCGTGCATGTGTGCAGTGTTCCAGAAGACTCAGAGGTGTACGAGAGAAGACAGTTGTGTATATACAGTTCAAACATATCAAAGCAGTAACATTCAAGGCAATATATACAAACAATATTCAAAAGCCGAAAGCGACAAATTTTAAAGCCTGAGACTCTCAGTTTTCACTTTCCTCCCCAGCAGAGTCGCCAAGCTGTCACGACCCTTTTTTCAACTTATAAAAGAAAAACTTATTATTTAAAAGGGTCCGTGACGGTGTTGAAAGGTACACAAATATTAAGAGATTTTCGGAGTCGCCACTTGACAAGTTAAAGGTGTGTCAAGTCACCAAAGTGGTGTACCTAGAACACCTATGACTCGTTTAGTGGTCTGCGTCAGAGTTCCGGGTAAGGATCTCGGTTGACTCGAGGGAAGGTGTTAGGCACCCTCGCATCCTGTGCCAAGCACAGTTGCTTTTGTTGACGCATTTCGACTCTTTTGAAATTGTTTATTATATTTGCCTTGATTTTGTTACGTTTCAATTTATTATTAATTTTTTTTTTTTTTTACCGTTTGACAATTGAAAACTCCAATCGAATATAATCGCGCGAGAACTTCACTCGTTCGAAATCTTTCGACTTAAATCAATTAAATCGCGCAGGTACTTCACCCGTTCGAAATCTCTTGACTTAAATGAGTTCCATTGTGATCGATTAATTATTCATTGTTTCGGCTTAAAGCCTTCCTACTCGTGTCTTCTTTCTCGTTATTGAACATTAACGTGTTTCATGCTAAAGCTTATAAATTGTTACTGTTTAATTATGGGCAAATTTCAAAATTAAAAAAGTTGTAGGACTAGCAATCTCACATATCTAATGAATGTTGCAAAGCGTGGAGACTTTTTCATTAGCGTCCTACTTTGCATACTTGATTTCGCCCATTTTTATAGGTTATGTTAATTTGCAAAGTGAAATATTTTTTATGTTAAAGGTAGCCTGAATGTTGCCTAGCATTTGAAAAAAAATAGAAGAAAAAAAAATGTGAAAGAAGCCCAAGAAAGTGGATTAAGTTGAATCTGGTCTTAGAGTCCAACTCCAAAAAAACTCAAACTCCTTTTTTTTTAATTCTTTTAATACTTCAGTAACCTTTTAACAATAACTCTATACATTAGTGTACCACTACTTCTAAAGCAGATTATAATCATTTCGTTTGTTTTGAGGCTAATCAAAAGAGAAAGATGCATGTATTGCTACTTTTTCTCTTTTAATAAATGACAAAGAAAAAGTTTAGACTACTAAGCACATAGAGATACAGGACGCACTTATTCATTCACCCACAAAGTTTATAGCGTCCTTATATGTGTTTGTGGCTTTGTGCACTGCCCTCCAAGTTTTTGCTGTTCTTCGAACTCATTTTAATATGGTAAAATTAAATATATAGAACATCAACACAGACGAGGAAATAAAATAGAAACAAACCCAGTTTCTTTTTGCATTTTTTCAAGGCCTTAAACAAGCTATTTTACACAAGATTAAACCTTAAACATGCAAAATCCATACATAATACATAAAGGAAAGTTTAAACATAAATACCTAAAGAGTTAAACCTCCTAGCAACAGCAATGACACATCCAGAAACAAAGGCAAACTCCAACTCCTTTTTAAACAGCCTCTCAAGAACTCAAGTGCATTTCCTTTCTATCTCTTTCTTTCACCCTTCTCTTTCACAAGTTTTCTACTTTCTCTCAAGCTTATAAGAGTATTTTTCCGATCTTCTCTATATTTGTAAGTCTCTGTTTTTTCTAAGAAAATTCAGATCTGAAGTGATGGTTTTTTCTCAGATCCCTGTGTGTGTCCCCCTAAAGTGAGAGTAAAACTCTCAATAAATAGACCAAAAGTGAAAGTGAAAAAGCTTGGGTAAAAGTACAACCCATGTGCCAAACTTTAGCTTTTTAGAAAAAAGGGTACAAACCCATGTGAAAGGTTGTACTCTCAATTGACCCCTTGTACCTTTCTTTGACTTTTCAACCTTCCTTCAACTTTCAGATTTGCACCAACTTAACATGTAACCAAACTAACACTCTACTAGAATTTAAACACAACCAATTTAACCAACAAGTTAAGCTAACACATCAGCCATTAAAGACTAAGTAATAATCAATACTAACAAATCATGTTAAACAAAAGGTCACTCGAACGAACTCAAGACAGTTGGAGCATTGCAAAGCTGTGAACTAGCAAGCACACGATAAGACCATCTTCTAACTCGCCCAGTTCATACTCAGACGTGGACATGGTAATCATTGATACGATGATCTTTTGTTTCATGTAAAACAATCAAGGTGGAACTTTTAACATAATACTAATAACAAGACATGAACTTCACAAGTTAAGAACAAGAATATTACTATTATGCTTAAACTGTGAACACAAACATATTTGCTTAAATACGTGATCACTAACATTACTAACTAAGCTTGAACTCATACTAACAGATTACTAACATTTCTAGCTAAGCTTGAACTCATACTAACAGATTACTAATCTTCACAACTAAAGACTAAGGAAAAATAAGTAAAAGAGAAACTAGAATTTTTCTTACACCTAACCCGTCAGTAGTAATGGTTAATTCCAATACTCATCATCGTCGCCACCATAGCACAGTTTCATCACGAGCCATCAATTGCTTCCGAGCCGTCTCACTGCTACTGCCCCGCTGCCTCATTACCTCCATAGCACACCAGTTACAACAAACTACTAAACAAATCAAAACGCCACTGCTACACCTCCATTGCTCAAGCCGCTGCATCGTCACAACATAATCACCAACAAACAGTCCCTCCATCATAACAATAGCCAAAACAGTACCCCACATTCCGAATCATAACAACAATGAAAAAAGAGAAGAAAAAAAAAATAGCAATAATCAGAAAGAATAGATTTGGAAAACGAGAAAGAAAAAGACCAAAAGAAAAAGGGATTTAGGATAAACGGGGTTTGGATGGGAGTAGAGGAGAGTGAGGAGAAGAGGAAGACATAAAAACTTACCGGTGAAAGTCGAAATTCAACGGAGTTGGTGTTCAGCCGAGACTTTGGGATCCGATCTGCTCAAATTGGTTAGGATTTTGGAGAAAATAATTGTAGAAATGGAAAGAGGAGGTTGAGAGCTTTCCGGAATGGTATGGTTTGTAATTTTCCGACCATCGAAAGGCGGTGGTCCGGTGGCGGAGGACGGTGGTGCTACGGCGGAGATGTGGCGGCCTCAGGTTTTCCGGTAGCTAACTAAATTCGGCCATGGCTTGGCCAAGTCTCTAGGGACTTCTAGGAGTGTGGGGAAATGAAGAGAAAATTGAGTTTATATGGTGAGATGAGGGACTGTTGTGAGCCATTGGATTAAAAGTAATCTAAAGGCTGAGATCTTTTCTTACTTGGATGGGCTAAATGGAGTGGGCTGAAGCGTTGGGCCAAGGTGGTGGGCTGATTGGGCTATCTTTTTTTACAAATGACTACTAAAACATCCATTTTATTCAAAGCATACACAAACTAGCTAGATTTAAAATCACACAAAATTACAATATTATCACAATTAAACATAGAGTCACATAACAAGTATTTTTGGCAATTTTCATATTTTCTATTCTAATTAATGACAATTTTAGTTAAAATAAAGACTAAAATTTAGGAAAATTTGGTGAAAATCCTAAGAATCTAACACGGCTATTTTGAGCATTTTTCTTTATTCGTGCCAAAATTAGGTGATTACAACTATCACCCTCCCCACGTCACAAGGTGGTCTGGGCCTTAAACAATCTAGACATAAAAATATGGCTATGATGGCTAGTCTTGCATGGAGAATGTTTCAATATCCATCATCTCTTTGGGCTTCCGTTCTTTCTCATAAATATAAATTAAATAGGAGGCTTTTCCACCCTCTTTTATTTGGAAAAACATCGCAAAAGGGTGGCACATCTGTAACCAAGCTCTTGGTTGGCATGTAGGAAAGGGTGATTCCATTAATTTTTGGCATGATAGATGGATCTATAACCTACCCAACATGCCTTCTTTAAGGTCCCTTGTTTATGGCCCTCTCTCTTATCAGGAGGATACTTTAACAGTATCTCAGCTTAAAACATATGATACTTGGAATTTTTCCTTATTATCTTTTGATCTCCCTAATAGTATCATGAGTTTCATTCAGCAAATCTCTTCACCCCACTCAGTACAAGATGACTCCCCATTCTGGACACTTTCTACCAATGGTATGTTCAATACTAAGTCAATCTATCCATTACTACAACATTATCCTTCCCCCTCTATGGATTTCAATTGGATCTGGAAGTTAACTACTCTTCCAAAAATAAAAACCCTTCTTTGGCAGATCCAACATAATAGGCTGCCCACAAAATCTTATCTATGTAAGTTGGGTTTATCATCAGATCCACACTGTTATCATTGTAATCAGATAGAAACCATAGAGCATGTATTCCTTTCCTGCCCTCTTGCCTCCTCCTTCTGGAGGAGTATTAACTTACATCTTACTTATTCTACTCATCAGCCTCAATGGCTCTAGGATCTTTGGTCAAGTTATCAAAATCATGCTTTCGAAAACCACCATATTACATGGACTGACTTTTTTCCATTTGCTATTTGGAATCTCTGGATTTCTAGGAATAATAATGTTTTTACCCAAACATTCAAAACCATATCCTTGGAAAGAGTTCTAATGGCTGCTTTGGAATACAAATTTTCGACAACTCGCACTCAAGCCCCCAAAGAACATATAACAATCTCCTTTACCTGGTTACCACCACCTCCAAATGTATTCAAATTAAATGTAGATGGTGCTTTTGATCCCATTACATACAAAGGGGGAGTGAGTGGGGTGTTTAGAAACTGTTAGGGTAATTGGGTCCTGGGCTTTTCAATGCAAGTTATGGGTCCTTCGCACACTTATTTAGAACTAATGGCCTTACATACAGGCCTGCACCAAGCTGTTTTACATTGCCTCCACCCTCTTCATATTGAAACATATTCAGTTGAAGTACTTCAGTTGCTTGAAAAGGATAACAAAATGTATGCTAACATTCTTCATGATTGCAGATACGTGTTCAAGAAGTTGGCGAACCCAGTGGTTCGGCATAGCTTCAGGGATGCTAATACAGTTGCACATCTTTTAGCTCAGCAAGCTCTTCAACTTCCTGCTCCTAACCAGATGCAGCTTTATGCCGAACCGATCGAGCTTGTCAAGCAAGCAACTCTTTTTGATAAAAATGCTGAAGTTTATAAAAGATCAGTCTCAATCCAAGCTTGTAATACACTAGCTGCTTTTGGCAATTTGGCTGCTACACAGCCTACTACTATAGATGCTACTACAACTACTATGTCTATAGCTAGGACTACTATGTCTACTACGCCTTCTGTTGCTCGTGCAATCAGCACATCTGATGTACTAATTCCCTAGTATTAATATAATGATCCAGTTTACCAAAAAAAAAAACTCATTTTTTGTGTACCTTGAAACTTTTATTTGCTTATAATATCTATTTTAACATGTAACATCCTATGAAGTTTACTATTCTCTCCGTCCTATTTTATGTGGCACTATCTGATCGATACAGAATTTAAGAAAATAGATGAAGTTTCAATTTTGTCCTTGAAAAAGTAAGAGAAATAGATGATTTGAGTAATAAAAAACTTGTCTTTAGTTTTAAAAGTATGTAGGGCCCAACAAGGGTAAATTAGAGATGGTGCATTAAATAGCTCTCAAATAAGAAAAAGTGCCATTCCTTTTCGGAACAAACAAAAAAGAAAATGGTGCCACGTAAATTGGGACAGATGGAGTAATATATAGAAACGTGGTAAATCAACCGGTTCCGACCTGTGTGTTTGACTGCAAATATCACATATACTGATGGAAATTTAGTCATTTCCATATCTGATGAATGCGTCTCTTAAACTATGTGGCGTTCATTCCTACCACCATCGCTGTGTTCTACCCTTTTTCTGTCTTCATTCTTTGGTTAGTTCTCGATTTTGATCAATTCACTTCATCTATTCAATTCTCGCCTAAATCATTATCCTTTTATCTCCAGTTATTCTATAAGAGTGCCTTATTTTGAGTGTGGTTGGGTAAGAGTTTGATCTATAGAGAGAGAAAGTAGATGTGTAGAGTGAGAAATTGGTGACTGATTTTGTAAAACATAAAGGGTAGAATTGAGAATATTTTTAAAAGTTCTAAAAAGATCAAGACCATGAAAAAAGTGTTCAGCAAATCAAGACCATGCCCAAAAGTGCTCAATTGACATAAAAAAATAATTTACAAAAGATTTTTTATACAAATATACAAACTTGCACCTCTATTTTACAAAAAAAATAGCAACATTACATAAATACAAGACACAACAATATTTTTTTTAAAGCACATTTCATTTTTCATTGTCTTTCTTCAATAAAACATTCTATTTCATTTTCCCCAAAATTCCACATAATAAAATAAAATGTCTAAAACTCTTACTGTGAAACTCCACTCCCTAGTCACCACTAGAACACTCGTCGTTGCCGGCGCATAGTTTTTGGCAACAAATTGTGAAGAACTAACTACACACTTGATAAACTTCTTTGTTGAGCTAGTCGGTGCCACCACATCCTGAAAAATTCGATCAGCAAAAAACCACTGCGTTAGCACAACAACACTGCCGGAACAATAACAAAATTTCTAGAATTAGAAACACAAGACGGGGTAAGGATGTCGTGTAACGTATTACCGGGGAGAAAATTAGAAGCAGCACAATGTGTAATCCCCATTTCCGTCATATACACACCGTTAAGACCCTACCCTAACAATCCTACACTTCTGTATGCTCCCCTCTATTGTCGTAACTGCCGATCGGTTCTGAATCCATTCTCCATTGTCGATTTCTCGTCTACTAAGATCTGAATTTGTTGTTTTTGCCTTCAGCGTAAATCACTTTCCCGTTAATTATCAGTCTATTTCCGAAACTAATATGTTGGTTGAATTGTTCCCTCAATATACTACTATTAAGTATGAGAGTCCTGCTGAAAAGCCAGTGATGGCGAATTCGATTTTTCTATTTGTGGCTGGCTGATAGCAATAGTATTAGTGTGAGATAAATATTAAAGCCCCTGTTTTGGTATTTAGTTTTTCAGTTGTTGAATAACGAGTTTTTTTTTTACTGCCCATTGCTATTTGCTGCTGCTTGTTTGCAACATTAAATGCTTTGTCTAGAAACATGATGAAACAATATTGAAACAATCTAGAAACAATGCAGAATCGGTAAGATACAATACAGAAACAATGTAAAAATTCAGAAATAGTGCAGAAACAGTTGACTTTTTAAGCAACACTTGATCTTTTATCTCTTTTCACATTCTCGCAGATAACTTGAAGTGTTTCCTTGACTCCTTTCTTGTAAGTGTTGCCTCTTAGCCAACACTTGACTTTGACCTCCTCTTGCATAGACAATACTTGCCCTTTTATCTCTTCCCACATTCTCCCAGATAACTTGAAGTGGTTCCTCGGCAGCACTTGCCCCTTTAATCTCTTCGCAGACAGCACTTATCCTTTATATTTTCTGAAGTGGCAGCACTTGTCAATTCATAACTTGAAGTGCTACTTCCGAGACCATTTTGCTAAACCATATTTAAGTGGGGACAAAAACTCATAATCAGGGATATGCAGATACACCGAGTAAAATTTTTTGACTGTTACTAAACCTTAGGCCTATTTCTTGATTTTTTACAAGTGACTTCCAGCTCCTAAATTCGAACAAGATTTTTTTTTTTTTTAAAAAAAAGATGTCATTTTTGTCTCTTTCCATTACCTGGGACAAAAAAAAAATACCTTTTCCTCCAAATATATCAACTCAATCCTCAAACAGCCGATTTTGTTGAAGATTCCATTGTGCTAAAATAATTATATATAGAACAACTAAAGGTAGTTTTGCAGCTAGAAGAACGTCATTACTCACTGAACCACCAAATGGAAAAGAGGGAACATTTAGCTAAGTAACACAGACTGAAATTGTCTTATTAGAGTTTGATATTGACATGGCTTGACTTGGATTATTTAACAAAGATTACTAGTAGGGTTGTCTCTAGGTAGTTGATTTATTCAGATTAAGATCATTTTAACTTTAATTTTCTATTTCGTTTCTTCTTCTTTATTTGTGCATCTTTCAGTTTTCTCATTCTTGATCCGCTCACTCTAGTGTTTTAATAGTTCAGGAAATGCCTTCAGGTGCTTTGAGAAAAGATAAAATAATGTATCAATTAATTTTAAAATAGTTTGTTAAGAACTATTGAGTTTAATTCGTGATAAATGCAGTCACTCCACGAATATGTTCACTCCCCAATTTTTTCTATAAGCAACAATTTTAAAAGTTAAATCCCTTTGTCCAATTATACGAGAACCTTCTCTTTTTAGTTTGTTTAAATAAGGATGAAACCCTTTTATATTTAAACATGATTTGACTTTAGAAATTATTCCTTTTCCCTAATGACATGATTTTAGCCATAGAAATGAGGAATGTCATGCATGCCCATGTTAAAGATAACAAAATTCTGAAAGTTTTTTTTTCTTTTTCAAATTTTGTGGTCAAGATAACAAAATTCTGAATTTTTTTCTTCTTTTTCAAATTTTGTGGTCAGTCAAACACTTTCACAGATAAGGACGTCAATTTCTCTTGGAATAAGTACATATTTAGGCTAGTATATATGAATACTAAAGAACTCATTCTCTACTACAGTTTAATTAAGATATGTTTTTAACTTTTACTAGAACAAAGCTTAGAATTCATAAACTCCCAAAAAGGGCATCACAACAGAACCAATCCACAACTTGCCATGTTTCTCTTCAACTTCACTAATAGACCTCAATGTCTTGCCTTCAACATCTTCTAAAACCTCCAAAACTTGTCCATCCTCACTTAACTTTATTGCAGTAGCATGTGGCTGCCCTCCTACTAACAAGTTGTCCAGTTGCTGTGTGGTAAATGGCATCTTTAACAATGTCTTTCCCAGCTGCAAATTTGAAAAACTCAATTGTGCAAATAATGATCTTTTTGAATGCAATGCGACCCAAAATTCCCCTCTCGAATTCAATCTAATGTTATCGGGGAATCCTGGTAACTCAGCAAATGTTTCATGGTTTCCTACATACGGACCTTTAAGCCAATACCTTATTATTCTACAAGTAGACGTTTCAGCCACCAGTACGAAGGACCGGTCTTTGCTTAACGCGACTCCATTTGCAAAAGCAAGGCCTCTTAGTACAATGGATACAGTTTTGGTTGATTTATCATATTGCATCAGCCTGCCAGTTCTATCTCCGCTTAAAAGTGAAGCAAGAAATTGCCTGCGTTGGTACTTTGTGCTTGTATCCGTGAAGTAAATCACATCGTTATGGTCATCGATATCCAAGTCATTTGTAAAGAGCAGAGGCTTGCCTTCAAATTCTTGTACTAGTGGTGTAGCTAATCCACCTGTTGGTCCAACAACTTGGAGTCCTAAATAAGCATCAGCAATGTAGAGGTCCCCAGTTTTGTGATCAAATTTTAAGCCTAATGGCCTTCCACATATATGTTCCATTTCAGGAGCAAAGGGCCTAGTACAATTCTTCCTATGTGAAGAAGTGACTGCAAAATCAGCCCAAGATTGTGATTTCCCTTGCCATTTGAGAATACGGCCATCGGCTACTCCTGTATAAGGGCCGCCTCCATATGGATCGAACGCAATACTTTCTGGTCCAACTGCTCCTTTCAGTTGGATTATCTTAGCTTTAGGGAGAAGATTTTGGGAGCCTGGTATAGGAGGTGGTTTTAACACATTTTCGGAGTTGAAGGCCAAAATTACTGAGACAAGTGCAAGTGATGTAGCACTCAACAATAGTAGCTTTGAAGTATTCATTATGGAGAGTGTATCTTTTGGTTACAACTTAAAAAAAGTGGTACTGAGGTTATGTTGAAGTTCTCTTATAAGACAGTTGTGTTTGGCTTGTACTAGAGTGGACTGACTTCAAACATGGACCTCAAAGTCATCCGAGAGAATGACATAAAGAGAAAGACAGAGAACAATGTCAAGTATCAATGGGGAAAATTATACTACTACTATTAATGACTAGAAATGAACTATAAAGTGGTCAAGAAGGGACGGCAGAAACTTGGAATAGAAAAACAAACGTTGATTAAGAAGTAGTAATGAAAAGATTTGGTTTGTTGTAGCTTGTGGGGGCTTGAATTTAGTTCAGTAGATTGGGCCTTCAGCCGGCCTGACTCTTTCAAAAGTTCCTGAAGAATAGCCATTTGGATATAACTCTTTATATTGAGTGTGATACGTCAAATTCAAAAAATAGACCATAACTTACTATGATTTGTTAAAATACAATGATAGTATAAAAATTCTTGACATTGTCAATATACAGTATATAAATCTGATTATTCGGTACTAACTACACCATCCAAATTCAAAAGGCATCACCACTCGAATCTTAATATATATACAAATATAAATTAGCACTAAAAGTGCAACCGAACTGATGGCATTTTACACTTCCAGTAGATATCATGCAAGTACTAGTACATGGTTCACCGTGTATGGCTTCTTGTGTAACCCTCCTGCTTCCAATTTATACTTTACACCAAGATATGTGCCTTGATTGGTTGACCTGTTCTCAAAGTTTTGGGATTGTAATTTGTAGAAGTCCGTCCCTGCATTGTGAAACACGCATGTTTTTCAGAATGTCAATACAAATGTTTACCGTTAAAACAAGCAGAAGGGGTATATCATATCTGGAATAAAGAACAGTGTCACTAGAACACATTTCAGCTCAACGCAAATTGAGCTAAGGGGTAAAAATTGGAGAAGACAGGAGATGGTTGGAGTCATGCGAGACTACACTATGGAACAAGTTACCATAGATTATTCAAAGACCTCTTTTCTTGACTTAAAATCAAAATATTAAGCTTGAAGAAATAAAAGTTAAATGACGAAAAGGATTGACAACTTACACAAACTCAGCTGAGACACAATCTTTGTTGGCATTAGTTGGAAGAGGCCAGAAAACCTGGTATGGACCCTGTACAATCTCCTTTTTGTGATAGGTTGATATCGAGTCATTTGAGCACGTCGCCACTTTCCTTGTTGAACGATTTCCAGAAACTATTAAGCTGTCAAGAACAAACAACACAAACTGATCTTGGTGGATGAACTTTATATAAAATGCATCTTCCCTATTACTGAGTATACCCTCAAGAGATTTAGTGGAACAAAAGTCTAACGGGTAATTGCAACATACTTACCTTTTGTCACTAACTTCTACCTTTATATCATTTACATTGACACCGGGAAGTTCTACCAACACAACGTATGTGCATCCAGATTCTGCAACATCCATCCTAGGAGACCATCCACTTCCTGTATTAGAAAAGCAAAAGGGAATCTATCAACATTCTAAAGAGGGTGTTCCCTAAAATTCCCAAACAAAAGGCACAAATGCAATAACATTATTTCCGGCCAAAAAACCATAGAAGTCCTATGAGAATGAAGGAATTAAACACCTCAAAGCAGAACATTATCTTTGTTTACCATTGGATTCAATTCCATTTCTCTGTTCTTTCAACTGGAAATGCGACTCTTCATTAATCCTTGTACTTGGCCTTGCAAACTTGGGAGCTTCTGTACTTTCGTTGTAGGTCCTGTTACTAGGTTTCATCATCGTAGGTCTAGAAAACATTGGTCCTTCAGAAGCACTAGAACTCTTTTTTGCACAACCATTAGTCTTCAAAGGCAAGGCAGGTTCACCACAGCTTCCCTGTCCAAAGCAAGAAACATAAGTAAAACATATAAGGTTACTGAACAGATTGTATAAACTCATTGAAACTAAGAACGACATTTCTGTTCATCCACAGACCTGTTCATTTGAATTGAGCCTCATGAAAAAAGCTTGAGAACTGGAAGATTGTCGTGCATAGTGCATTCTGTTATCATGTCTCCGAATGACAGAATTCAAACTACTACTACAGCTCTGAACATTGAAACAGGTGACAAAGTAAAAATTACATAATCAAATAGCATGTGAATAGATAAAGAACAGTGTAAATGCACGGGAGGGAAATTATTGTTGACTCATCAATAGATTATAGATAACGATATCTTTTGTTCACTTTCTTAAAAAGACGAGAAGTCTGTGGATAATTTGCTAGTGAAGCTTCGAAAAATCAAGAAGAATTAGATGAAGCTCATAAACCTTATGATTTCTTGCTAGAAGTATGTTTTGTTAGACAGAGAAACCTAAGCTATTTTGTATTAGTGATAAGATGAGGTTTGTTTTTAGGATTCTCCTGTACACTTTGATACTCTAATAACCAAGAGTTGTCACAGATATACCAAGATGAATCCCATAAATAGAAACTACATATTTTCCAAATGACATGAAATGCATAAAACTCAAACTTATACTGGTCATCATAAACAAATAGCTGTGACAATAAAATTACTCTCTTTTCTTGGTGTCAAAAAAGCTAAACAAAGCATAAAACCTCAAAAGTCAATCTTTTTTGAGTTAAATTTGGATCCAATAATTATACCAGTATCCTACTCTGGTGTCAAATAACATTGATGAAGAGTCCCTTATACAAGTTGAGCTTAAATCCTATGCATGACAATGTAAAAATAAATTACGCAATCTCATTACTTATAAGGTAACAAGCACTGAACTAACATGAGCTTTTAAGTTTCATCAAGCTCAAGAAAGTCGAGCCTTAACTTATGTTATGAATGTAAATACCTTCTTGGAGGGTACATTAGGAAATTTAGAAAATTATCTTTGGGACCCGGGTTAGATAAATCGTTAAATACCACTAGAATAGTAGAAGGAAAAATTAACTATGATGTTGTAAACCTTATCCCTCCTATTTCCCCTTCTTCGGGTCTTCCTTCCTTCCTCTATCTTCTTTATCTCTATCCCTGTCTCTTTCTATCTTCCTTTGCTCTTCTATCTCTTCATTTCCTACTGCTACTTCTACTTTTCTATTGTAATAGTTGTTCTTAATATATAACAAGGTTCTATTGTTCTTATTGTGTTGTGTGGATTGTAGTAACTATAACATTGGTGCTTTTATTGAGAGAACTTATACAAGCAATTGTGAGGGCTGGTCAGATCACATATTATGTCATTCTTATGGCTTGTCACCAGGAAGGATGGCAAGAAAATGAAGCAGTATTCTTTGAAGTGATGGAGTGGGACAAAGATCTTTGTACGGTGACTTCCTTTAGCTATGCTCTCAATGCCTTAGTAGTTAATCGTCCAAGGGACGAGCTATTTTTTCTTCTTGAGTCCCATAAACTTGGGTGGTGTGAGTTACTTGATACGTATTCAGTGCCAACCATGGATTGCGTTCAAGATACTTTTCTTTATGCTATGCGGAACACTTGTGTGTTAATAGGACATTGGGTTATGTTATGGGATATAAGAGACTCATTCATTTTTTATTTGTCTCATGGAGGTGTTGATAATGCTTCTATACACCCACAGTTTGTTGAAGTCTTTGATGAACTTTGTGTGTTGACTGATGAGACAAATGTGTTTGATCCTCGCGCACATTCAACTTATTATGTCGCGATGAGGGTTTTTGAAAGGGCATATCAATTACAGGAGTTCACTGGAGCCACCATTGTTGTGGTCTACACAAGCAGCAGAACATGTGCATTTGTACTTCCATTTGAGGACAATGAGGTTTGGGGTGGTTCTTGGGGTCCTATTGATCTTAATGGAATAGCAAAGGTTGGGCTTATCCAATTTATGGGGGAGCTTTCTGGATTTTTGTGCAATCTATATAGAATGCTTACTTAGAACCTTTGCTGACCACTTGCTTGCAAACGTCACGATATACTACAACCTAATATCCTGGAAACTTGATGCAGCTACATTTGAAGCAGGGCATAAATTCTTTTTGCTGTTGACTGCTTTCGGACTTGACTTGGAGGATTGGCGAGTCAAAAAGCAGTCTTATTTTCATTCCACAACATGTTTGGTTGTTTATATTAGCTTTTCAAGTTCTCCATTTGCTCATGGCATACATGATATCCTTATTAATGGGCTTGTGCAACAAAATAGAATGTTTGATCCTGGTGGAATGCACCGAGAAACAAAATTTTGTCTCTTTAGTGCCTATGAAGATCATAGTGTCTCACCAGTACAACTTAATGGAATTTGCTATGCCCAACAAGCTATTTTTTCTGGATGTTCTACTGGTGGTTTAGCTTCAATAATGCATTGTAATGAATTCACCATTTTGCTTCCTAGTAGTACTAAAGTGAAGTGCCTAAGTGAGGTTATGATACTTTCTCTTTTGCTGTACATTTCTGCTAAGAATTTCCGCTGGTGTTCTAAGAAAAGAAAACCTAATGTGGCCGAGGAAGAGCTTGAAAAGCTTATGATGGCAGCATATGTTAAGTATGCTATTGCAGAAGTGTTGAAGCCTAGCTCACATGGCTTCTCAGTTGACTATCTATGTTGGTTGATGATCGTACAAACCAGCACTTATGGCTTAGCTAAAATGGAACATCGAATATCTGCGCATGCACGAGTGAAAGCAGCAAAATGGAAACAAGTGATGGTGTGGACCGATATTCGACCAGACTTTAGCACTCTTTCCTTATTATTATCTTCCTACTCGAACCTTGAGGACAAGGTTCTTATTGAGGATGGGAGTAATGTTATGAATGTAAATACCTTCTTGGAGGGTACATTAGGAAATTTAGAAAATTATCTTTGGGACCCGGGTTAGATAAATCGTTAAATACTACTAGAATAGTAGAAGGAAAAATTAACTATGATGTTGTAAACCTTATCCCTCCTATTTCCCCTTCTTCGGGTCTTCCTTCCTTCCTCTATCTTCTTTATCTCTATCCATGTCTCTTTCTATCTTCCTTTGCTCTTCTATCTCTTCATTTCCTACTGCTACTTCTACTTTTCTATTGTAATAGTTGTTCTTAATATATAACAAGGTTCTATTGTTCTTATTGTGTTGTGTGGATTGTAGTAACTATAACAACTTAACTGCTAGCAATTTTCTTAGCAAAAGAGTGATAGAAGAGAGACAATACCATAGGAAATAGATGAGTAGCAGCAGTGGAAATATCATCATGGGTAGCCAAATGAGCAGCAATCATGTTCATTCTTCGTCGCACAACTTGACTCTCCATTTCTGCTGCTTCTTCAAACACCTTCAATACAGAGGTGAGTTTTAGTGTATTTATATGGAATAGAAAGTGAGATTCTTTGCAGAGGTGGGATTTAAAATGGAGAATTAGATATGGTCCTGATGATATATGGGCTGATATTTTTTCTAGTGTTAAGTGTACTTTCTGGTGGAAAAGATCTCATTCCAAAAATATCGGCACTTAGATACTACTATCAGTATGGTCTTTGCAGTAACGTCATTTTCCTCCCAATATTTATCTATTTGTAACTATTGTCTTGGGCAGGTTGGAACTGGATATTTTTCTTTTCTTTCGTGTTCTTCCCTTGACATAATTAAGAGAGCGTACAGAAAACAAATTGAAGGAAACTAACAAATGGTATTCTTGCACTTCGAAGAGAAAAAATGAGAGGTAGAAATTGTCCTATTTGCGTCAACCAAATAATCAAGACTTTAAGATTATAAGAAGTGCATTAGTAATATTTTTCTTCGACTATATGAATGTTACAATATTTATAATTTTTTTATTCTATTTTAAATATAAAATTCAAGGGCTTTTGAGCTTAATTATAAACTTGATGTAATTTAATCCACAAGCTTAAAGATTGATTCCAAATATAATATATAATACTTCCTCCGTCCCATTTTAGTTGTCACTATCAGCTTTTGCACGTCCATTAAGAAAATCAATAAATAGAGTATACATTTTACTATGTTACTCGACTTACTCCTATTTAATATATGAATATTAATTTTTTTTTGAAAATATTTTTAATAATTAAGGGTATACTTGGAAAGAATGAGCAAAAAATGTCTTGAAATTTTAAAGCGTCAACTAATTTGGGACAAACAAATTTTGTTAAAGCAACAACTAATTGGAACGGAGGAAGTATATTTTAATTTAAATGCTTGAAGAAAGATCCCGAATATAATAGTACTTTTAATCCAAATGTTTAAAGTTTCATCTTGAATATGAGGATGTATGTTAATCCAAGTGCTAGAAGTTTGACCTTTCGAATCTTCGTCTTAGCTTGCCACGTAAAGAAAGTTGCACTCTTTGATCCACGGTTTGCCATGCTTCTTGTTATAAATTCCTTGTCCCTCTATGGAATTATTAACTCTTGTTTATAGTTGTGTAAAAGAGGAGTTGTGCTGAGACAAATTCATTTGCTTTGATTTGATTGACTTGAATTATTTTACCAATTCGATTAAAATAGTGTCAAATGTCAATATCAGATTTGATCGGCCAAAATATATCACTTTATGTATATTTGCGCTTGCCTTTTGAATTTGACTTGAATTTCTACACATTCGGCTTATGATATAATTTTATTGACTCTTTTATTTGACTTGGCATGTCACATTACGAAATTTCGCGTAGGGTCTGTTTGGCGCGAACTAATTGATTTGTAGCCGTCAAAAATAAATTCGCTGAAAAATAGCCACTTCCGGACAAGTCCCAGTATAAAATACTGGGGCTTTGAACAAATTTTGTTTAAGGTCCCATTATTTTGTTATGAGACTTTATATATAAAGCTTCAGTCCCATAACAAAATAATGGGTATCCCATAACAAAATACTGGGGCTTTGAACAAGTTTATTTTGTTATGAGACTAGTCTAGGGTGTTTTTCAATGCTAAAGAAGCGTAAGTGTGCGAACAAATTTTTGGCTATTTCTGAATTAATTTTGAAACAGTGGATAAAACTCTTTGAGCGCATCCAAAAATGGGAAATTTTGATCACTAGCCATTTTTGGACGCGCTCAATGGGGACTATCCACCGTTTCAAAATTCATTGAAGAATAGCCAAAAATTCGCGCGCACACTTAAGCTCCATTAGCGTTGGAAAAACTCCCCAGACTAGCCCCATAACAAAAAACTGGGGCTTTGAACAAAACTTGTTTAAAGCCCAAGTATTTTGTTATGGGACTTTATATATAAAGCTGAGTCCCATAACAAAATGATGGGGCTTTGAACAAGTTTTGTTCACAGCCCCAGCATTTTGTTATGGGTTATGAGACTTTATATATAAAGCTTCAGTCCCATAATAATGCTGGGGCTTTGAACAAGTTTTGTTCACAGCCCCAGCATTTTGTTATGGGACTGAAGCTTTATACATAGTCCCATAACAAAATGCTGGGGCCTTGAACAAAACTTGTTCAAAGCCCCAGTATTTATACTGGGGTTAGTTTACTGAAGTTTCCCCAGTACAAATACTGGGGCCTTGAACAAGTTTTGTTCAAAGTCCCAGTATTTATACTGGGATTTGTCCGGAGGTGGCTATTTCTCAGCGAATTTGTTTTTGACGGCTACAAATCAATTAACGCGCACCAAACAGGCCCCTACACTAAATTTTTACTCCAAAAATAGCTACGCATCAAAACTTCCCTTACTTGCCTTATACCTTTAGGATAATGATATGCTATAAGAAGAATTGTAGAAAATGACACCGTAATAGCGTTAGAAATTTTGACCACGCAAAACAAATTTTTTTTAAAATAGTTGATGTTGCCCATTAAATAAGTTGTGATTTTTCCTATGAAGCAGGAGTAAGAGGCGGATCCAGGATTTAAGGCCGTCGGGACACCACTAAATTTAACACATATATATATATATATGATTTTTGAAATATTTATACCTATATATTTAGAACTTTTGTCGATATCCGTACAACCGCTATTATAACACTTAGATCCGCTTCTGGCAGGAGTTCTAGACATTTCATAAGTTGCCGGCAGTAAATAATTAAAACTTATATACAATGGATAACAAATATCATTATGACTAATTCAATCTTATCCACTTAGGTCATTTATTAGAAGTTGTTAAACAGGGCCAAAAGACCAAATCGCTGCCATATGTATCCTATTTGTTTAATCACCCTATCCTATGTACCTTGATCTAGTAGGTAGCTCATCATTTATAGCCCCATTAAGTAAAACCAATTATTTAGACTTTGGGATTATTACGCTAAAAGACAAGAAATGCACTAAAAAATTATGGAATTATTACCCCCATAATCATTCCCAATCCTTATCCATTTTTTATAATTATATTTTGTCTTTTCTTTCTTTTCCTAACATATTTATTAGATATAACTTGATGATATAAATATTTTAAAAAAATAAGACAAATATATGTGTGTGTATACGTGTATAGAAGCTATATATAAAAAATATCAATCTAATTATATACCATATTTTAATTATAAATCAAATTTTAAATATAAATATTGTGGCTAGATTGTGTTAGTGCTAGGTGACTTGTTAATATGGTATATTGAGGGTTATTTATGTGAAAATCCCAAAAATTATCAAATACGGCTTCTATTTGCGAATCTTAACCAAATATCACCCTTTACGCGAAATAACAGTCCTCCGCAAGTTTATACACTTCTGTAAACGTGTATAAAATTATATAAATCTGTATAAGTGTGTATGTGCAGATAAATAAAACTGTATAAATTTTCAAATTTCTCCAGTATCATGGATGTTTATATAAATTTTCAATTTTTTTGTGTTTCTCTCATTGCCTGCGCATTTATCTATGTATATTCATGTATGATTTAATTTTTTGGGGGAGATTAGTGTGTATAAACTTATCCAAAGCAATGATATAGACTAAAACAACAACATAGCTTCAGTGAGATACAAAAAAGTAACGACACCGCTGGAGGGGAGGGTGTCTGCCGGCTGGTTACTGACAGGGGAATGAGGAAATTGGTAACTATGTGTTTTTATTTTAAATGAGTGTCTAATTTATAATTTAAGGAGTGTGCTACGTATGTAAGAAAATAATATGACATGCTAGTCATAAATTTGTGTAGTGGATTTCCTATTTTTTTATTAAATCTATATATATTCAACCTAAATTACTTATTCAATTATATTAGTAGTACATTATTATTGTGGATAAATATATTTTGCATTTAAAGAGCCAAATTACATTATGAATTTGAATCCAACAAAAGTTATCTATCTGTAAACGCATCACATAAAATGGGATAAAGAGATCAACAATTAATGGAACATAGTAGAAGGATCTAATGTTAATTTTTATATAAGTAATACCAATCAAACTAATAAATGCAGAACATGTGTTTGCACAAATACTAAGATTGATCGAATACATAATAATCCTAAAAGTACCACATTAAATTTGCAACTTACAGTATTTTTTTAATAATATCGAATGCAAAAGCATTATATAATTTGGGACAAATTAAATGACTTTATCTGAGCATTCAAATAATCTTTCCTTTAAATATTTCATTCTTAATGATGGATAAACAAATCTCAATAAAGACAGCATGATGAGCCCTTTACTTGAGTTGAAAAATCTCCTCTTGTTTTTTAGTCTTTTTGTGACACCAGACATATTACAAAGTTTTTTGACAGTATTTTTTTGTTTCTTAAGCAGCTAGCTAAATATATTACATTTTTTATAGTAATACTTTCTATGTATCTTTACTTCTAAAAATCGAGAAGGCAATAAATTTAATCAACAAACAAACCCTTGTGTTTCTTTTACATTACTGTTTCAGTTGAACAAAATATCTGAAGTTCTCAAAACAAATGAAAATCTACTTTTATCAAGGTGGTTAATTCTGGAAACTTTTTTAAGTAATTCTCTACTGCCATTTATAATAAGTTTCTGATCATCTTTCTATGCAGTGAGCCTCATAAGAAGTGCTTAAAAAAAAGGCTCAAAAGAAGTTACTGTATTAAGTTTATTACTGTAGATTGGGGAAAGGAGTAACGACCAAGAAAATGATGCTGACAAAACGTTGATCAAATAACTACACTGACCCAATTTTCTTATTACATTTCACGTCATCATAGTGATGTTCCTCAACATGAAAGAGTTCAGCTGTTTTATATTTTTCAATGTTAATCATCTGTACCTTGAACTTTATGGAGAATTTCATGTAAATTCTACTTAATTAATATATTAAAAGATAAAGTGATTTTATGTGGTTGGTCGACTGAAATGCGAAGATCAAAAGACGACGTTGTCGGCTCAACTAATGCAATATAAAAAGAACAGAACAAGAAAATAATACAGAACAAAGAAAACTTTGATTTTACTTTGAACTATAGGAGTTAACAGAGTCCTAGTACTGTGATGAGTGAGTATGCACAAACGTGCTCTCCACATACTATGATTCCTCCAACAACAACAACATACCCAACATATCCCACATGTAAGGTCTGAAAAAAGTGGATGTACGCAGATTTTACCTCCACCAAGGTGAAGATGCTGTTTCTTCCGTACTTAAAAAACAAAACATTAAATACGACTTGTTTGCACTAGTCATCTTATGTTAATTCTTTCTCGTCTATATCATGTTCTTTTTTTCTTTATTGTATAAAGGGTGCAAAACTTTAAACTACAGGAAGGATTGTCAAAGGCTATCTTGAACTAAATTTGCATTATTATGATCTCTTTCTGTTTATGTGAGTAAAGGTGGGATTCTTGTATTAGCTTTATATAATCATTTTCTTGCGTGCTGTCTCCTTGTAAATCTTTGTAGTAGCGGTTATATATTTTGTTACAGTTCTCATTACAATTCTTTTTGACAGAATGAATAAACGTTTTGACATCACAATTTTCTCTCTGGGAAAAATAGTTCAAGTCGATTTTAATAAGAAAACCCCAATTTGATTTTCAGCTATGATAGTTAGAGAATGCAGCTTTACTTCATATCTCGGTATCTAAAACTTAAATGAAAATTGACCTTTTGATTTCACCAACGTGTTAATAGAGCTTGGCAAAACAATATACTCAATGAGAGTATTGAAATTAAATTCAGTCTTTTTGAAAACTGTCTGTAACTCGTTGGAGGCCCAAAAAATAAAGAACACAATTTTCTTTTGTTTCCTCAAGCTATATAGAAATTTCATACGTGTAATATCAGATTCACGAGGTTATAACTTATACCACAACAACAAGTATTCCTTTGTGAGGGAGGTTTGTGCACATGAATTAATAGTCAAAGTATAAGGAAGATGGCATAGAGCATAGAATGAGATTGATGCTTCGAATGCCCTGTTTTCAGGGGTTGTGATAGAAGGAGCTGTGGCACTTTCGAAAGGGGAAATTAGTAAAGAAGTTGTTCAACTTGTTCATACATGTTTCTATTTTTTTCTTCAGATTAACATATCTGAGTTTAAATATATATGATTATTATAATAAAATATCCACATCTTAACACTGAATATTTAGAATTGTTCAATTTCTCAGCATCTAGATGTGTAGGATTTACCGCGCTATTTAAAACTAATAAACATGGGCATATATGAAATTCTAAGGAACGGGTTCATTTTCGAAGAAGTGTACCCAAAATTTAAACATGACCAATTTGGCCTTCGGGATTATTCGAGATTTAAATTTGATTGATTTAACTTTAAATTCTTACTCTGAACAATTTAATTTAGATCAAAATCTGAGTTAAATTAAACAGAATCTAAGCAATACTATATTGTTAGAAGTAGGGTCGTAATATTTAATAAAATTTCAAAGAAAAATATTATAAAACCACACCCAGTCAAATTGGCAGCCTCTCTTAATTAAAGAAATGAAAAAGTCATAAATCATTGATACCTCAGAACACAGTATTCCACTCTCGTGCTCTCTCAATATCTTCAAACTTGGAACGCTAAAAGCAAAACAAAATTTAGTCAAAAGACAAATGAACAAAAAGGACCGTTGAAAATTCCATGCATAAAGATACCTACACATAAAATAAACTTCATTTATCCCCCTACCCTCAACATGACCCAATTTCTCTCCACCACTTATTGCAGTCCAAATTCAAAGTCAAGTCTACCCTTCTCTCAGTCAAGCTGAATTATGAAGAAACACTATTTTCACTTTTACCTTAGTCCTTTCCCCTTATTATATACACTTCTTTCTTCTTGATCACATTATCCTTATTTTCTTCCCCTTTTCCCATTGAAACCTATTCAAAGTTCGTTAAATTTGAGAGTCTTCTTAGTTTTGTTTACTTAACAAGATTCTAAACTCGTGCATATATATGGTTGGTATAGTGAATATGGAAAATAGTAATGGTGGATCAAGTGCTCCAGCACCTTTCTTGGTTAAGACTTATGAATTAGTGGATGATCCTTACACTAATCCTATTGTTTCTTGGAGTCAAAATGGTCGTAGCTTTGTTGTTTGGAATCCCCCTGAGTTTGCTAGAGATTTGCTACCAAAATACTTTAAACACAATAATTTCTCCAGCTTTATCAGACAACTTAACACTTATGTAAGTCAACCATCCCTTGAATTCATTCTTAACTTAATATCTATCCACTCTAATACCATGTATGCGTGCGATAATCTCATCTAAAAGTTTAAACTGTTATATCTCCAGCACTTCCATTTTTTAATTTTATGTTTAACGAAGTTTTCTTCTCATTTTATAGGGGTTCAGAAAAGTTGATCCTGAACAATGGGAGTTTGCAAATGAAGAGTTCATAAGGGGACAAAGACATTTACTGAAGAATATTTATAGACGAAAACCAATCCACAGCCACTCTGCAACAACAGGACAATCTGCAGCTCCGTTGACTGATTCAGAAAGACAAGAATATGAAGAGGAAATTGAGAGACTAAAAAGAGAAAACGGCTTACTTCAATCATCAGCTGAAAAACAAGAGAAATTTAATCAACAATACGAGTTTGAAGTTAAGTCTATGATGGAACAACGTTTACACAACATAGTTCAAAGACAGGGGAAATTGATCTCTCTTTTAGCTCAATTATTGCAAAGACCTGATTTTTCCTCTGATCTTATTCAGTACAGTAACAATAACAACAAGAAAAGACGGCTGTTAGTATCCAATTACTTGGAACAAGAGCATGCAACTAACTCCATAGTTGCGCCGAAGTTGGATTTGGAGATTGTGAAAAAACTGGATTCTTCAATCAATTTTTGGGAACGTTTTCTACATGGAATTCAGAAGACTCAAAACGAAGAAATATATAGTTTTGATGTGCACAAACAACCTTTACCTTCACCAGTTGTTATACGCGAAATGGATACTTCATCTGATGATTCTGGAAAAAGAAACTCGCCTACCAATCATTCATCATCGCCTTCTAGGGATATCGAATCATCCCTCGAGTTAGGAGGAACTTTGAGTCCCGCCATATCATCAATTTATATTAATTTAGAATGTCAACTTAAGCCATCAGATCAGAATAGCGCAAATAGCAATATAGCTAGTACTTTTGGTGTTGATGATCTGATAAAAGATCAGGTTGAGGCTAACAATGACACATCTAAATCTGTGTCAAGTTTGGGTAATGATGGATTTTGGCAACAATTCTTTACTGAGACTCCTGGTTCCACTGAGCCACATGGAGTTAACATGCTGAGTAAAGACGTCAATAGTTTAACATGTGATAGCAGGTTAGCAGAAAACCAAAGACATTGGTGGAACCGCGAGTTTAATGTAGACAACCTTACTAAACACTTGGGGCATCTTAGTCCAGCAACGGGAAGTTGAGTTTAATCTAGTTCACCTTTTCCTTTACTTGTATGTCTATTGCTGTTTTTTTTTCCCAGTTTTATCTGATTTCCCGGAAGGAACTCTTGCTGGTTTATTGTGTACTAATAGATAACAAATAGAGTTCGTAGTCCTTAGATCAATCTGTTTAAGAAGGTAAACGTTAGCATATTTTTGAACTTTAAGTCTAGACTTTAGTTTGTAATTATCCGAGTTCTGTAAGATATGTATATGTATGATGAAGGATTAGAGATTTTGTACATTTAATGAATAATTCTTAAATTCGCAACACCCTTATTGTTCTTCCTTTTACCCTTACTTTTCTCTTCACTTCTTACCCAAAAAATGAGTTCTATGATTAACAAGATATGCACCTGCGTACATGTATGAGCTATAATTTAAGTTGAGGTCTATGAAAGTTACTTGCATCAATTCGAATGTTATGACTTACGACTCCTGGAACTCTATGGAGTCGCTTTTAATTTGAAATAGAGGCAAAATTAGCTAGTAGCCTGTAGCCACATTGAAATTTGATCTTAAGAGTGCTCATTTCATTAGCACACCTACTTATCTGGGGTCCAGATCACGTTAAAGTCTTGCAAGTTGTATCACAACTGGGTTCTTACGAATTTTACACAGTTTGTTTGGTTCACATAATGGTTATATACAATGAACATTAATGTTGAACTTGTTTGTGCTTGAATAGTAATATAAGCTCCTTCCTTATAGGGCGAGCAACCATACATTGATTGTTATATAGGATGCTATAAAAGTATTTATGTTTTTTGATACGCTCGTTCATGTATTACTAGTACACACGACGACACAAATTCTTTTTTTCCATACTATATGCTGCATAATAATATATTTATTTATTCTTACTTGCTTATGCTGCATATATTGATTACCAAGATTCTTTAGTTGATCGATTACGAGTAAAGAAATAAGTTGTGATTTTTTACTTACTTCCGATTTCACTCGTACTATTGACCAAATAGAAACATACACAACTTGCTGAAGCTATGATCTAGTCCAATTACTGGTAAATTTTTGTTATAGTCCTTGAAATAGTCAACAAAACACATTTTACCGACTAATTAAAACATGCATTTTCCCGTAACAAATATTGTACAGTTTGACCTTTTCATGATTATTATCCTCAGAGCATGACTTAAATGTAAATATGATATATGAGCAGCTTCATGTTTAGCAGTTAAGACCGTTACTTTTGCAGAAACCATTAGTGGATGGACCAAAAGCACATAACACGATTAATTGATGATTAAATGTGCTCAATTATATTTATATAGAAAAAATTGAAATCAAAATTTGCTAAAAATTGAGGGGCTAAAAGTGAAACGAACTATGGGTGAGACGGGGTAATATTGTTCTATTTAATTCGAAAGTTCAAACACTATGATGGCTTATATTTTACTACATCCGTACCATAAAGAATGTCCTAGTTTGACTTGCATCAGAGTTTAAGAAAATGAAGAAAATTTTTAAAATTTATGGTCCAAAATAAGCCCTACATAAATATGTGGTCATAAAGTATTTCATTAAGGTCAGCCCGAGTGACAACTTTACAATCCAACATAAGCTCTTGATTTTGGATCTAGACATCATAAAAAATAAAAAAAAATAATAAAAAAAAAGAAGAAGAAAAAAAAAGGGCTTTGAGTGAAAGACCTAGAATCAGGTGGGGCGCCTTAACCAATGGGAATATTCGGGGGTTGGGGAGAAGCCGGTGGCCATGAGAGCTTGGGAGAGTAGGGCAGATGCGAGCAACATATGCACAAGGATAGTTGAGTGTATTAAGGAAGCAGGAACAGGGGTGCTAGTGGCTTCAAAGGGAAACTCTAGTAGACATCGAGGGGACTGGCGGTGGAATGAAGAGGCCTAAGGGAAAGTGGAGGCCAAGAAGGTTGCTTACTCGAAGTGGCTGGAGAGCAAAGACAAGGAAGAAAAGAGGACGAATAGGAAATGCGAGGCAGCAAGCAAAGTTAGAGGTTACGGACGCTAAGATGGTAGTTTTTGGAGAAAATAAGTTGTATAGGTTAGCTAAGGCGAGGGAGAAGCAGTCACGTGACCTAGACCAAGTGAGGTACATTAAAGACGAAGATGGTACAATGTTAGTGGAAGAAGCACACATTAAACGGAGATGGCAAACATACATTCACAAACTTTTAAATGAAGAGGGGGAAAAAGATATTGTGCTTGGTCATTTAGAGCAATCAACAAGTCGTCGTGATTTTGGACATTGCATGTGTGTAAAATTTAAAGAGGTTAAGGAGGCGATGCATAAGATGAAAGGGGTTAGAGCGACCCGGCATGCCGAGATCCTATTGAAATTTCGGAATAGTGCAGGCGTAGCAAGAATGGAGTGGTTAACTAGGTTGTTTAATGTCATCCTCAGGATGACGAATATGCTCGATGAATGGAGGTGCAATACTAAATACCATTTTACAAGAACAAGGGTGATATTCGAAGTTTAAATAATTATAGGGGTATCAAACTACTAAGCCATACTATAAAAGTTTGGAAGAGGGTGATCGAGAAGAAGATGAGGAGAGATGTAACTATTTTCAGAACCAATTCAAATCCATTCCTACCTGATCGACTGTGGAAGCCATCCATCTTTTGAGGAGGTTGATTGAGCAATATCGGGATAAGAAAAAAGACATACGTATGGTGTTTATTGACCTAGAAAAGGCTTATGACAAAATCCCAAGAGAGATTTTATGGAGATGCTTGGAATCCAAAGAGGTACCCGTGGCATAGATCAGAGCAATTAAAGATATGTACGATGGAGCCAAGACTCGAATGAGAACAGTAGAAGGAAACTAAGATCACATCCCAGTTGAGATGAGGCTGCATCAGGGGTCAGTGCTTAGTTCGTTTTTATTTGCTTTGGTGATGGATGAATTATCAAGGAGTATTAAAGGGGAGGTATCATGGTGTATGTTATTTGCAGATGCTATAGTTTTGGTTGATGAGTCGTGTGGTGGACTTAATGATAAGCTGGAGGTATGGAGGCAAACTCTGGAATTTAAAGGTTTTATGTTGAGCAGGACGAAAATAAAGTACATAGAATACAAGTTTAGTAATGCGTCCTATTAGTCAGATGTGGAAGTGACGTTGGATATACAAATCATCCCCAGGAAAGAAAAATTTAAGTATCTTTGCTCAATCCTCTAAGATAATGGATAAATTGATGACGACGTCACTCATCGTATAAGAGTAGGTTGATGAAGTGGAGCTAGCTTCTGGTGTCCTATGCGACAAAAAAGTGCCACATAAACTTAAATGTAAGTTTTATAGGGTGGTTATTAGACCAACATTGTTGTATGGGGGAGAGTGTTGGTGGGTTAAGAACACACACATTCAAAAGATGAGCGTAGCAGTGTTAAGAATGCTTATATAGATGTGTGACCATACAAGGATGTATAACAACAGGAATGAGGCTATTTGCGAGAAGGTGGGAGTTCCATCAGTGGTGACAAGATGCGAGAAACGTGGTTGCGATGGTGCAGCCATATGAAGAGGAGGAGCGCAGATGCTCCCGTGAGGAGGTGTGAGGGGGTTAGTTGTGTTGGGTCTGTGCAGAGGTAGAAGTAGAGCGAGAAAGAATTGGGCTGGAGGTGATTAGGCATGACATAGCCTCGACCCACTTTCAAATTACTGAGGACGTGACCCTAAATAGAAAGGTGTGACACTCGAGGATTAAGATAGATGGTTAGTTAGTTGTCAAGTGACTTCTGCCGTATTAGCAGTAATATTACTTTTGTATATACCGTTTCTGTATATTCTACGTCTTTATTGCTTCTGTCATCTTCTATTTATTCTCAGGTATTCTTTAAGTTTATGCCAGTATTTTTCTGGCACTGGCAGTGTCCTTGAGGAGATGCCTCGGGAAGTGTATTACTTTAGTGCCAAGTTGGAGGAAATCAAAACTCTCCTCTCCAACTTGCCACAAGTCCAGCCACCACCTTTCTCTCCACATCCGGCTGTCTCTACGGAGCAATTTCCTGAGATGATCGAGGCCATGAATGCTCATACTGTGGCCTTTGAAAACAACACAAATGCCCTTGGGGAACACACCAAGGTCATTGAGAATCACACCAAGACTGTTGGGGGAATCAAGACAGATATTGCGGACATGAGGAAAGTCCTACGGGAGCATACAACTTATTATGTCACCATGGATCACAAACTGAGTACAGGCCTCAAGGTACCTCCAAGTTTCATATTGCAACACAAAAGAAAGCTCCAATCTGGACCAAGCAAAAGGTTCATGTTGCACTTACTGGCCCACCACTTACTCCTGCAGCTACACCACTTGTTCCTCTTACTGTTCAATCTTTTTCAGCTCCACTTCCAGCTTCTACTACTATGCCTGGACCCTCGGGTTCCAACGCCCCTATTAAGCTATCCAAGAAGGCCCATGCAAAGGAAATTGAGGACTTGCAGGCAGATTTGAAGGCCAGAAATGACATGAAGTTTGATGGTGCTGATGAGGATGTCTCTCAGGATTCAACAGTTGACCCCGCTACTGGCGGTGATATTCACGGGGGTTGCTTCTATGCCAGAGGATGTCCAGTACCAGATTACCACTCACTTGTCTATTGAGGAGGTAATCCGAGCACAGACTGAGAAGACGCAGGGAGAAGCAGAGCCTCCACTTGCATATATGGAAGGAAAAGGCAAGGAAATTCCCTGAGAGCACTAGCGAGTCCCCTTTTCTACCCCCTTGTACTTTACTTTGATTTACTTAGCATGCGGGGACGATGCTAGAGTTTTTAGTTGGGGAAGGGATTCGAATTTGTATATGTATTTTGGATAGAATTGTTCTTGTGCTTAATGATATCCATATACGAATTCGAACCATTTTGGTGTATATACACTTGCTTAGTGTAGTTAGTTGTTTATATTATATTTCTATCTTTTTAGTTTTTCAAATAGGAAGATGATACCTCTTGTGCAATATATTTTTCTAAAAGGGAATTAAGGGAAATCATTTTCGTTACTTTAAAGGAACTCGTTTTTTAAAGAAAATGTTTACCAAAATATTTGACCAACCAAACATAAAGAAATTATAAAAAGGAAAATTTACACCATATAACTACCCTAATAGCTTAATTACATAATATACCAATACTTTTAAATATTTACCCTATATAACAATACTTTCTATATTTTTACAAAACATACCATTTTCATTTCCTTCTTCTCTCTCTACCTCAAAACCCTAATTTCTCTATCTCTTTCTCTCCCCTCCTCCACCCACCCACCACCCTCCCTCCCGCCGTCTTCCTCCATCTCCAGCGATCTGTGCCTCCGGCGAACCACCATGGAGTGATGTTGCGCTGCTTCTTTCCGCCATTCCTTGCCGCTGCTCCGCCACCGGAGTGGCAGCTCTATTGCAGCTACGGATCTATTTCCGATCTGCTTCTCCTTCTTTCTTTCTTTTATGTTTTATTTTGTTTTGTATATGTATTTATATGTATATTTTTGTATAAGTTTTGTATTGATGTGTATGTATATGTTTTGGTATATAAATACAATTAAATTTTTTGAATGTCTACGTAAATTTTATTGTATATTTGTGTATGTGTATTTCAACCTATATATTTTGTATGTCAATTTATATATATATATTTTTGTACAAACTTGCATGTGTGTTAAATGTGTGACCATGAAACTTTTGTATGTATATAATCCCCTTTTGTATGTGTTTGTATATGTGATGTTGATGCATATATATTTTTAGTGTTTTAATGTATGTTTATGTATTTTTATAGATCAAATCTATTTTTTTAATATGAAAGTATTTTTATGTATGTTTATGTATTTTTATAGATCAGATCAATTTTTTTTAAGCATGAAAGTGTATTTTTGTATGTTTATGCACCTACAACTTTTTTCAGATTTTAAAACAAAAACCAAAAAATAAAAAATAAAAAATTTCGGTCATCGGCGGCTGGCCGGCGGCAGCTACAGGTGATGGCGGCGCTGAATCAGTGTAGCAGTGGGGAAGGGAGAGGGTAAAACCCTAATTTGTATGATTTAAACGGGTTTTGTATATACTATGTAAAAAAAGTATTGGTATTTTTTGTAAATAGGTATAATATTGTTATTTTTTGTAATTTTAGTGTTAGAGTGGTATATGTTTATAATTCTTTCCATAAAATGTTTTCCTTCTTAGCAAACACACTATATATTTAAAGAAATATTATCACCAAACATTCTTTTTGTTTTAACTATTTTAAGGAACTTTTGCATTAAATGGAACACAAGAATCTATGGCTTTTGAATGCCTCACTAAAGGGCATCATCAGAAATCAAAAGATTTTTTTAAGTCTAAATAATTGCCTAAAGCTGAGAGCCTATTGAAATTAAACTTTTCTTTCAAATGCATAAATCTATATTGAATGGAATTGTAATTTATAGAACATTGAACTAATATTAAAGTTTGAAATCAACTACTCCTCCCTACTTGTTACATACTATACTAAAAGAGGGAATCCCAAAGTAAAAAAGTGAAAGACCAAAAAATCCTTGTAATATTAAACACCTATTTATCCTTTGAAGCAAGTATTATTTTAAGAACGTTTTTTGTACAAAAAAATAAAAAATAAATGCACATCTTTAAAGATAAAACAAGAAGTTTAACAGTTTAAACAAAAAAAGAAATTGATGAAGCCATTCAGATGGCCTTTGGTTTCTCGCATGTATCTAAGGAATTGAGCTATTTAATTCTTCTACATATATCAAATATTGCAACTTCTCAAATTGTATTGAGCAGTAATTATTATTAGAATACCATCATTCATATTATTGAACTATCTATTCTATAGAAGAAAACCAATATGAAATAAATATAGTAATCAGTAAACCGGTTACATGGTAGAAAAATTTACATCTTCACTACTCATTGAGCTTTTTGTTGTTCCTTTGAACTTCCATTATAAAATTATTTGTTTAAATACTTTTCATGATTTATGTCCTTTTATAAGATACACAATGAATTGTCAGTTCAATTCACTCTATTGTATCCCTTTGTCTTCTTATGTCAAAGTCTATCCATTTATAAAATAATTCTTCCATTAAAGCTACTCCTATTGCTCCATTGGCATGGTATAGAGGTAAGGTAGGTGTTATTGTTGAACTATAGGGACTAAAGTGTAATTAGCTAAGTTAGGTAGTTAGTTGATTACTAGATATTTTAGTTAGTTATAGTAGGATATAAATAGTAGTAGAGTTACCAATTGTAGATCATCTTAGCTCATTACTTCTCTTAGCTTAATAAACAAGCCAACTCCCTTTCTTTTCTCTCAAGTTTCAGCTCCCATGGTTGCTCCCATAGCTGAGGTTCAACATGGTATCAGAGCAAGGTAACACGATCTTCAGCTCAGCGAGTGGTAACACAATTTCTTCTCCATTACTCTGTGTCTGCAAATCAGCAGTGTAGCATTCGTAGTTGTTCTTCCTACTCTGTTACTGTTTTATCTGCTATTGTTTGATTCAGTCTATTAGGGCAGTTATGAGCATCTAACTGTCATTGCTGATAAGAGAATCGATCGAAGAATAGGCTTCTGTGATTCGAATTGTGAATGTGCACTGTGATTCCTTTTCTAAACCTAGGTTGAAACCTTATAGAGTGAATTCTAGCTGTAAGCATGACTAATAATGTGAACATTGGATCTGTGTGGGGTGCACAAGCATCAAGATCTGTAGCTGATCCTTATGACAAAATTCATCACAATCATCCACTATACATTCATCCCTCGGATACACAGGGGTTAGTGTTAGTTTCTGTACAGCTTCAAGGATCAGAGAACTACTCACTATGGAGCAAATCCATGAAAATAGTTCTAACTGGAAAGAATAAGCTAGGATTTGTATCAGGAATGTGTAAGAAGGAGAATTTTGAGCCTGCTTTACACGACCTATGGGATAGGTGCAATGCCATTGTGTTAGCATGGATTATGAACACAGTATCTAAGGATTTGCTGAGTACTGTGATCTATGCATCAGATGCATATAGTGTTTGGGAGGACCTTAGGGAAAGGTTTGATAAGGTTAATGCCTCAAGGGCTTTTTACCTGCATCAAGAGATTGCAACCTTGACACAAGGAACATCATCTGTATCAAACTACTTTTCAAGGCTTAGAGTTCTGTGGGATGAGCTTGAAGCTCTTATACCTCCTCCATCTTGTGGTTGTCCTGAATCCAAGGAGTATACACAACATTTCCAGATGCAGAAGTTGTGGCAATTCCTCATGGGGCTAAATGAATCTTACACTCAGACAAGAAGCCAAGTACTGATGACTACACCCCTCCCAAACCTGAACCAAGCCTATGCTATGATCATCACAGTGGAAAGTCAAAGACTGCATACTGCAAACTCATCTTTTGAGACTGGCCCTCATGATCCTACTGCTCTCCTAAGTAACAACCTGAACAGGGGAAACTATAATGGGAATGCTAACTATAACAGAACCAGAGGTAACTACAACAAGAACAGGTCTAACAAGCCTCCTGTTCAATGTGACTATTGCTCAAAGAAGGGACACACTAGAGAAGGGTGCTTCAAGCTGATTGGGTATCCTGATGACTTCAAGGGTAAGAAGAATAACTGGGGAAACCAAGGACAACAGAATCAAGCCAATGCTGCTAGTTACAATGACAACAACTTCAGTGATGCACATCTTCAGGGGTTTCCCCCAGCATATGGCAACAGAACTGATCCCATGGCAAAACACTATTCAAAAGGAGGTCCCAACTTCTCATCTCAAGGAAACGGCACTTCATACTACAATGGCTATAATCCTATGGCAGGCCCTTCTCATGCACCACCACCAGCTCTCACACAGGATCAGTACAGCCAGATCATTCAGATGCTAAATAAAGGAAAGTATGTAGATCATGAAGCTAATGCAGCTAATGCAGGTACAGTAAGTGCTTTCATGTCTAATCTAGTCCAAAGTAACTGGATAATAGACACTGGAGCCTCAAATCATATGGTCAATAATCTGAACCTGCTAACCAAGCATCAGGCTATCATAAACAGTGATAGGAGTAAAGTGAGCCTACCTAATGGTGATAAGGTTCACATTACACATACAGGAGAGTCCATTATTCTTGAGGATCAGCATGTAAATAATGTCCTATACATTCCAGAGTTTAAGTACAATCTCCTTTCAGTATCCCAAATCACTAAAGCATTAGGGTGTATGGTGGCCTTTTATCCTGACTTATGTGTTTTTCAGGACCTCTCAAGTTGGGAAGGTATTGGGGATTGGTAAGGAGGACCATGGCATGTATCTACTTAAAGGGGAAGTTCAGAACAAGTCTTCAGCTCAGCGCACTGCCTTGCATGCTGAAGATAAAGGATCAACAGCCTGCATAGATAATTCTGTACATAGCACTTGTAATAAAGTCTGTCACAATAGTCATAGAAACTGTGTGAAAACTCCTATGCATAGTACTTGTGAAATATCTGCCCTATGGCATAAGACACTAGGTCATGCACCTCTCCAAGTTGTAAAATCTGCCTTGAATAATGTACAGCTACAAGATCATCATTGTTCTGTCTGTCCAGTTGCAAAACAATCAAGACTACCACTTCCTTTAAGCAAACACAGATCTACTTCACCTTTTGACATTGTGCATGCTGATATCTGGGGACCCTACAGGGTATCTACTCATGATAATAAGAGGTTCTTTATGACTTTAGTTGATGACTTTTCCAGATATACTTGGATATTCTTGTTGTGTAGCAAATCAGACTCTGTAGTGGTACTGAGGCACTTTCTATTACTTGTGAGAAATCAGTTCCAATGTGGAGTTAAGTGTCTCAGGACAGACAATGGTACTGAGTTTCTCAATGCTCAGGTTCAGGACCTACTCAGAGACTTTGGGGGTACTTCATCAGACCTCCTGTGTGTACACTCCTCAACAGAATGGAGTTGTAGAAAGAAGGCACAGGTACATTTTGGATATGGCCAGGGCCCTGAGATTTCAAGCCTTTGTGCCTTTGAGATTTTGGGGAGAATGTGTAAACACTGCAGTCTATACTCTCAACAGATTGCCTACAGTCCTATTAAATGGCAAATCTCCTTTTGGGAAACTGTTTAACAAACCTCCATCCTTGCAACATCTCAGGGTGTTTGGAAGTCTAGTTTATGCCTCAGTCATCAGAAAACAAGATAAGTTCTCTCCCAGAGCTATTCCAGCTGTACACCTAGGCTACTCACTTACTCAGAAAGGCTACATTCTCTATGATCTGCACTCTCAGACACTGTTTATTAACATGGATGTCATTTTTAAGGAGGATGTATTTCCTTTCAAGAACCTGAACATCACGCATTCACCTATGTTTCCAATACTGGATCTGCAAGAGTTAGATCCTCCACATACATCAGTTAGTACACCTGCCTCAGATGTTCCTATTCTTCCTACTCCTACTATCACACCTACTTTATCACCCCACTCTCCTCCAGTATCATCTCCTGCACCACCTATTGACACTGTTGCACCTCCTCCCTCCATTCTTATTCCAACTTCTTCAGCTCCTGCTACTGGTAGGCCTACCAGGGTGCCCAAGCAGCCAGCTTGGATGCAAGACTACATAGTGCCACCAACAAAAACCTCCTGCCAGTACCCTATTTCTAACCATGTCTGCTATGACCATATATCTGCCTCCTATAAAGCTTCCTTGGTTGCCTACTCAGCCATTGTTGAACCTACATCCTTTGCTGAAGCTAGCAAGGATCCTAAGTGGGTGGAAGCCATGAAAGCTGAGATCCTAGCACTTGAAGAAAATCACACCTGGACTATAGTTGACCTTCCTGCTGGTAAGGTTCCTATTGGGTGTAAGTGGGTCTTTAAGGTGAAGTACAAATCCACTGGTGAGGTTGAAAGATATAAGGCTAGGCTGGTAGCTAAAGGCTACAGTCAACTTGAAGGTCTAGACTACACTGAGACCTTCTCTCCAGTTGCCAAAATGGTCACAGTAAGAGCTGTGGTTGCCTTAGCAGCCTCCTCTGGTTGGTACATCTTTCAAATGGATGTCCACAATGCTTTCTTACAAGGAGATCTTCTGGAGGATGTGTACATGAAGATTCCTGATGGCTTTGCAAGCCAGGGGGAGTATGGGAAGGTATGCAAGCTGCAGAAGTCTCTATATGGGCTCAAGCAGGCCCCTAGGCAGTGGAACCTGAAGCTAACTGAAGCATTGCTGAGTATGGGGTTTGCCCAATCACATTATGATTATTCACTGTTTACTCAAAGAGTTCATGGTGATCTGGTTATAATACTGGTGTATGTTGATGATCTGCTAGTCACAGGGAGCAATCTAGCACTTATTAAACAAGTAAGATTGCAGCTTCAGACTAAGTTCAAGATGAAGGACTTAGGAGAGCTGAAATACTTTCTGGGAATTGAATTCTCAAGATCCAAGAGTGGCATCCTTATGTGCCAGAAGAAATATGCACTTGGCTTAATATCAGAAATGGGACTCTTAGGAAGCAAGCCTTCCTCCACTCCACTAGAGTTTAATCATAAGCTGACATCCACTGAGTTTGACAAGTATGTGAAGACAGAGTACTCTGAACAAGATCACAGACTGAAAGATAGAGGAATGTATCAAAGACTAGTTGGCAGGCTGCTCTACTTAACTATGACCAGGCCTGATCTCTCCTTTGTGGTTCAGCTACTCAGTCAGTTTATGCATGATCCTAAACAGTCTCATCTTGATGCAGCAATGAGGGTAGTGAAGTACATCAAGAATGCACCTGGCATTGGATTATTCATGCCTGCAGATGGAAGACAGGAGTTAAGAGCCTATTGTGATTCAGACTGGGGTGCTTGTGTTGAAACCAGGAGATCAATCACTGGATACATTGTGAAACTTGGAAATGCACTTGTTTCTTGGAAATCAAAGAAACAGAACACTGTATCCAGAAGTTCAGCTGAGGCTGAATTCAGGAGCATGGGATCAACTGTGGCAGAGATAGTGTGGTTAAAGGGGCTATTTCAGGAGTTAGGACTCAGGGTGAGGCTGCCAATCACCTTGTTTTGTGACAGCAAAGCTGCTATTCAGATTGCTACTCATCCTATCTTTCATGAACGTACGAAACATACTGACATAGACTGTTTATTCATCAGGGAAATAATCAATCATGGCTTAGTGCAGACTCAGCATATTGGGACCAAAGAACAACAGGCTGATATCTTAACAAAGGGACTGTGCAAGCCTCAACATGACTATCTCATGAGCAAGCTGGGATTGAAAGATGTTTTCCATCCTCAGCTTGAGGGGGAGTGTTGAACTATAGGGATCACTAAAGTGTAATTAGCTAAGTTAGGTAGTTAGTTGGTTACTAGATATTTTAGTTAGTTATAGTAGGATATAAATAGTAGTAGAGTTACCAATTGTAGATCATCTTAACTCATTACTTCTCTTAGCTTAATAAACAAGCCAACTCCCTTTCTTTTCTCTCAAGTTTCAGCTCCCATGGCTGCTCCCATAGCTGAGCTTCAACAGTTATGCTTTCTTATAAATTAGGTTTCTTTGAAAAGAGATATCTCTTTTTATTCCAGAACTTTTGTTAAGTTTGGACTTAAAAGAAATACTATGAACAAAAAGAGACGAGGTAAATCCCACTGCTTTTTCGTAAATTTGGTATTAGAATATGTTCAGTTTGATGAATGCTTATCTTGATACATAATTCCTCCAAGAAACTTTGATAAACATCATTGGGACGCAACTAATTAAAGCACAAGAACACCTTAAAATCTGTGTAAATTATAATTGTTGGGTATCACGGTTTTGAGTTAACTTTAGTAGTTAGTATAGAAGTTACAGTTTACGACTTTTAGAATATTTTAAAGTAAAAGTAAGATAATCTGAATAAAAACATGGCAATGGATTCTCATCCTTTCATAATATTTTTTAATATCCTTCCTTCTTTTCTCATTTGTTTAAATAGAATTTTATCAAGGTTATCTCATCGCTATTTAGATTTTTGAAAAAATATAGTAGGTATGTTGTTGTTTGTTGCCTATACTTTATTGAAAATTTCATATAAATAACAATTAACAAGGGAACTTCTACTAGGAGTTTTTCTTCTGTATTAAGTTAGTTAAATAGTATAAATATTTATTATTTTCATAAATTTACTATTTTCCTTTTAATTTATATTTTGTAAATTAGGTATATTAAAGTTTTATACTAATTGATATCGCCTGTCCCTAAAACTAGTAATACTAATAAGAGACAAAACCATAAATGATAGTAATAAAGAAGATGTTGGCACATCTTAGTCACGGAACTAGACATCTTGACAAAGGAGTAGAGATCTAGCAACCTAAAAATCTGGAATATAATAATGTAAATCCCAATGCCATTCATATCTTAAACTTCAATCTAAAAGCCGTTTTCAGTGTCTTAAGGTTAGGACCCGTTTGGACATAAAATTTGGGGTACTTTTTGAAAAAATATTTTTAAATAACTAGTATTTGTTTAGGAGTATAAAATTTGGCCAAATTTTGAAATCAAGATTTTAAATTCTCAAAAATTTGTTTCAACCAGTTTTTGGGAAAAATATTTTTTCCATTCACAAAACTTCATTTTTTTTGTTCAAATAAAATGCATGTCCAAATACAATTCAAGTTTCAAAAACTATTTTTAATCTCAATCTCAATAACTTAAATTTCTAGTTTCAACCAAATCTATGTCCGAACGTTAGCTTAGTATCACCAAATATTTTTTCATGGTGGTATATATCTCTTTCATCCTTAATCCAAGATTTTATGTTCGATCGAATTTTAAAAATAGGGTCATCTTTAATAGTCAATGACTCCGTCTATATAAGTGACAATCTGAATTAGTCGAGTTCAAACAGTAATACAAAAAAAGAAAAAGAGAAAGTGATTCAAGGCAAACGTAAGCTGTCGGCTATACAGTTGTTGTTGATTTTACCCACCATAACCAACGACAAGAATAACCCCCTTCAACCAATTGCTTTTTCCATTTCGAAATCTAAGATCAGATCACACCCCCCTCCTATTAAGCTCCATTTTCTCCATTAAGAATCCTTTATTTTGGAAGCTCAGGTCAGTATATTAGTCTTTCTTTTTCTCAATGCTTTTTACTAGTTAGCTTTATTTGAATCTGTAGACCTGTAATCCAAATGGGGTTCTTTTCTTTTTCCATTTTCTTGATAATTTGATTCAAAGTTTTGATTTTTACTGTTGGTTTTTGTGAGATTTTGGGCGATATTCTTTTCTTGAATAGTTGGTGTAATGCAGATTAGTGAACTTAACTTTGCTACTACTAAATTTGACTCAAAGTTTTGATTTTTACTGTTTTTTGAAAGATTTTGGGACATATACTTTATCCTTGAATTGGGTTGTAGTTAATTTTTAAGTTGGTGTAATGCAGATTGTTGTACTTAGCTTTGCTACTAGTGAATTGGATTAGAGAGCAGAAGAACAAGTTTGTGATTTTAATCACTTCTTGTTGTGTGTCTAATCAGATATATAGTAGTATCAGTTCAAAGTTTTAAAGGGTTAATTGCATCTGGTTAAGATTACTGGCAAAGGTCATTGTGAATTGGAGAATAGATGGCTTTTATTGTAAAGTGAGATGGTAGAGAGTGATTTGGTCATAGAGAAGGTTGAGGAGAGTGCAACTGACAAGTTTAGGAGGGCGCCTTCGTTCTCGGGCTGGTGTGATGAGACTGGCACCCTCCATTCATCTCAACTAGGGAATGTTCGTACACTTGCCGACGACTTTGACTTTGAACTACCACTGGTTAATCAAAAAAGTAATGGCGTTGGAAATGGATCTGTAAACGGCGACGCAGATAGACAAAATCATAGTAATAACTTTAAGCAGAGGATGAATGGTGGTGGTGATATGGCTGTCACGTCTGCTGGTAATGGAAAAGATAGATATGTTCCTTTTGACGTAGAGAATGGTACTAGTGGTGATCAGAATTTTTCGAATGTTGGAGGGGAAGGTTCCACTTATGCGGACTACCGTGGTGCATCACAAACAATCTCAAAGAATGTTGTGTCTGCTGCTGATGTGCTGAAGACATTGGTCTTAATACTTGTATGGTACACATTCAGTACGTTCTTGACATTGTAAGTCTACTTGTTTATGAGTTGATTATTTGAAGAAATGATTTCCTTCCTCTCTTATTTAAGCTTTATCCGGTTGGTTCTTATCATGCATTCACCTGGTCCAGGTACAATAAAACTCTTCTAGGGGATCATCTAGGGAAATTCCCTGCTCCTTTACTGATGAATACTTTCCACTTTGCAATGCAAGCCATTTTGTCCAAAGGCATCACCTGGTTCTGGTCTCGAAAATTTCAACCTACTGTAATGATGAGTTGGAGAGATTATTTTTTGAGAGGTAACTATGATCATAATATCCTATCACTCTTAAGCTATACCAGGATACAGGTTATCATTTAGTCAAGCATTCTTATGGCTTTTGAACATTGTGTTCTACTGTTTGATTGTAAATAAATCTAGATGCAAGGATATGTTCTGACATTGTGTTCCTTCAAAAGGAAATCAGAAGAGAAACAGAGGAGGCAAGGTAGAAAGATTGAAATATTTAAGGGGTACAGGACAATTTAGAAGCAGGAGATTTTTAACCCAAGGGTTTTCTGTTAGCTGTACTTCTTCCCTTGTGTAGTTTGCCTGTAGGTTTCATTATTGGGAAGACTAATGACATGATCATTTCATAGTTATATTTCCAGTTGGTACATCTTTTGCATTTGTGGCTTCAACTAGCAACCCACTTGGAACAACCCCATGTCCTTTTTCTCATAAGTAAATTTAGTTATAACGCAACAGAAAACGAGTGCTGATATCTGCACATTTACGAAGATTATTAACACTTATCTGTGATTGAAGGAGTCTATAAAGTCCAACAAAGTGTCAAACTTAAATACATCTTTCATGCGCCTAAAAAAGAAAAAAGATGGTTAACATCTATGTTTTATGGAATGAATCTGGAATTTCTTTCCCTTCCACTGTCCATATAATGCACAGTGGCATTGGGCTCCTTTGCTGTTTCTTCCCTCTCCTGCCGAGGGCCTCCTTTAAGTTTTGTGGCATTGCCCGGCTCCATTCGCACCTTGGCTTATAATCTTCTTAATATAGCTTATTAAGCTGATAGGAGTGTAACCTTTCTGCTTTTTAATTAGTACCTTTCTGGTCAAAGCGTCACAAATTTCATTTAGCTATATTGCAATTCTGAGATTATGGTATCGGCTGAACTTCAATGATAGTTCAATTTGTCTTCTCTACGTGAAGTTACAATTAGTGCTCTTCATTTGTTCAAGCCATATGATCTCTTATGCATTTTATTTGCACCTGTATTGTCTAGTGCATTACTTATATATATTAGCCTCCAATAGTTTCCTGCCAATTTTTATTAACTTTTCTGACAACTAATGCTACAGATGGCCTTTGCCTTTCACAGTTGTACCCACAGCTCTCAGTACGGCAATGGATGTCAACCTCAGCAATGCATCCCTTGTTTTCATCTCAGTCACATTTGCTACTATGGTGTGTATTCTTTCTCCCAGTAAATTTTTAACTTACCAATCTGTATGATGAAACAACAGATAAGTAAAATTGAGTCACTGGGGAACATAAAAAAGATACACACTTCCTTTAGATCTCTAGAATTTCACAGTGCACCCCCCTGAAATTCTAATAACGCCCTGTTATTTTCAAAGACTTGAAGGGAGTGAGTGAAATAATTATCTACTTTTACTTAATAAGGAATAATCCTCTTGTTTCCTTCCCTCCCCCCCATAAATTCTCGACTCCTAAAGACACGTTTACTATTGCAGTGTAAATCTGCAGCACCAATCTTTCTCCTACTGTTCGCTTTTGCTTTCAGGTACCTCTTTTGATCACTGGTCTATTTTTCATTGAATTTTTACTTTTATCGTAGATACATGTCTGTGGAACTAGTCTGTGGAACTATTCATCAATTTACATTATAACTTTTCCCCACGTTTCATTGTAGTCTGCTTAAGAAAGAATGTCACCTTTCTATATTTGGAAACTATTTAACTTTAAATTTCTCATTTTACCCTTAATGACATGCTCTTACGTCCATAGAAATGCCATGGCATGTTCTGTCTTAATTTTCCAAATAGTCTCTTTCCCATGAATAAAGCTCAGTCAGATCACATGACCTTAGAGAAGCAGGATATACCCATCACTACATGATATCCAATTAACCACTTTTTAGTGGTACGCATGATGAGAAAGGCATGTCTTTTCCATCCATTGTGTGCCTGATTCTTCAAGGGTTACATTTACCATCCATCTCTCATGAGTACTTATAAGTTTGCATATAATTGGTCTACTGCTTTGATTTTTACCCTGAACTCTTTTTGGAAGGTTGGAGTCTCCGAGTGTAAAGCTGTTAGGAATCATGTTGATTATTTCTATTGGAGTGTTATTAACAGGTATGGTTGAATAGAATGTCGCTTGTGTAATTGTCTCTTGTATTTATTTTTTATTTTTTGGGGATATCAGTTGTGTCCAGGCCAGGCAACCTGTCCAGCCTCAAGCACATTTTGCTAAGGTAATCCTGTGTACTAGTGCTGGAGCAGATGGCCGTTCCTAGTGTTGTAGGAAGTCGAACCTGGGATGTCCAGGTTGGGCCTCAACCACTAGGCCATCCCCTAGCTTCTTAATATTTAATGATCTTATTATTTATCTGTTACTGTTCTTAAGCACATCAATAGTCTACATTTCTCTTGACTTGGTGTTTCCTACATTGTGATTGCCATCATAGTATATAAATGACTAGCATTTTGTGTTTAAATACAACAAGGATGGTCTGAAATGCTGTGGGCCGATTTTAGTTTTATTTGTTTTAGTGACACTTATCTTGGATATATAGTCTTAAAAAATCAAATTGTTTGAGTATACTATTTTTCTTTCTTAAGAAAGAGTGTTTGGGACTCTTTGAGTTTCTAACTGCTAGTTTCATACTTAATAATCTGATTTTCTACTCTCTTTACTCTTCTTGTTTGCCATGACACATTTTCCTTTTAACTAGAAGGTGGCTGAAAAAATAATCATAGACAACAATACTAGCGGAATAAGAAAGTTGAGATGGATACCATGCTGAACAAGAATGGAACAGGTACCATATGCAAGTACTGAATAATGAGGAAACTGATAGGTCAAAACCACTTGCAGTTTGTCATATAATTCTGCAAGGCTATTTCATTGAAAGGAGCACTACCAAAACGATTAATGCAAAGAGTAGAGAAAATTTAACGAAGAGATAAAGAAATCCTATGACTTATGGGATGTGGGTTAATGAACAGTGTAGCCACTGAATGTAGATAAAGAAAACTGAGAAAAGTGGAATTCACGCAGCTTCACTGAATTAATTAGATAAGATTGAGTTCATTTGTATTATTCTCTTCACAACTATTTCTGTCGATTTGACTAGGTCGGGTCTTCAAATTTGAGTGCTTAACTAACTCTATTACATTGTGACTAACTCTGTTGTCTGTAAATTAGATCTGCTCAGTAGGCACATCTGACCTTTATAATTGATGATACAGTTGCAAAGGAGACAGAATTTGAGTTTTGGGGATTTATCTTTGTTATGCTTGCTGCTGTTATGTCTGGGTTCCGCTGGACTATGACTCAGATACTTCTGCAGGTAGGATCTCATTCCTTACTTAAATTGTTGGCAGTGAATAGTTTTTCCTTAGTATTTACATCATCAAACTTGTGCTCACTTCGCCTATTTTGTGTTCATTCTTCTATATTCCATCCAACGGGCGTGCACTGACAAAAATCTGTCATGAAGAAAGAAGTTTACGGTAAGGACTATCAGCAAATTATATCAAATTTCAAAGCTCTGAAGTGTTCATTCATACCATAGTTCTGTTGTTAATATTGTTTGTGGATGAGAGAAGCTTGGCCCTACAGTTCTTCTTTTTACCTAGTTTTGATTTCCCTCTAGACGGTACTTTATTTATTGTTAGTTTGTCATAACAGACCAGCTGGTAATTATTATATTTAAGGCCACAGATGGTAGGATTCGAGCATAGTATCCACCTATTCACTGTTGAGGGTATGGACTGTTCTCTTTTTATATGGTTTTGAACAATCCTCACCTCATGAGCAAGCCTTTGGTTAAGTTAGACTCAATGTCCATTTTCTTTACATATATCTGCTCCTATTGTTGGTTTACCCGAAATTGGGTCCACATCTTATATTATAGATGCTCCAGATGTCCAGCACTAGTACGGGGTGTTACGTATCCCACATTGCTTTAGGGAATGCGCTACTGTCTCCTCATATGTCTTAGAAAATTCTCGTCTTAGAACTAGCTTTTGGGGTTAACTTTGGCCAAAGGTCCATCTTCTCTACCACGTTGACTTTCTGCTAGAGCGCATCTTGTTTTAGTCTAGATTGCAAAATCTTCTAGTTCTACTATTTTAACACTACTCGGGACAAATTTGATAGTTAATCAGGTATCTTTCTTTGGATGGTTAAATTCTGTAACATATACTACTAATAAATATGACATCTCCAAAGTTTGCACCCATTTTATTGACCACTAGGCCATACCTTGGGTGTGAGCTCTCAACTAAATATTAAACATGTAGTGAGTGAAAACTTGGCCGATGTTCTTAGAAATATATAATGTCCCAACATATTGTATAAGAAATACATTAGGGAGTGAATCATGGTGAAATCAAGTACTACCACAGGACTTACACAAGTTATCTTGGTTCCAAACATTTTGTTAAAGGTTCCTCTGCCCTTTGCAATCTTATGTCTGAGGCCTTCATTTCTGGAGGAATGCAACACGTGTCCCATCCGAAAAATGTTTTAAACTGCAGTTTTCCCAGTCCTGTAAGAGCATTCCGTAGGGTTGCGAGGATGTTCTAATTAATGTAATGGAGACACTGATGCCCCATCCACACCTTTCCAAGGAATGCAAAAAGTGCTTACTCCGTTGTTCGCCACTTATGGGAACTGAAAGTATAGAGAATTAGTACTCCGGGGTTATTAGAAAGTTAAGCCCGAATAAAAGTGAGTACTCTCTCAAGGTAGAAAGAGCAATTTTTTACTCATCTGCTGGATTGCATGATCCCAGAACTATATGCTTTGTGTTTTTCTAGCAAAATCATGTTTGCTTTTAAAAAAAATGGCTACGTGGAATTTAAAATATTGAAACTTCTCCTTTGAATTAAAATATAGAAAATTTTCCTTTGAATGTTAACTATGTAGTTTGTTACGTGCATTGTGTATGACATGCTTACTTTGGTTATTTCAGGTTTAAAAAATCCACTCACGCTAATGAGCTATGTTACTCCAGTAATGGCTATTTCAACTGCTATGCTGTCTCTTATATTTGATCCATGGCATGAGTTTGGAGGCAGCAGTTACTTTGATAGCTCATGGCACATTACTAGAAGTTGTTTGCTGATGCTTTTTGGTGGAACCTTGGCTTTCTTTATGGTATGCACATATCTAACTCAAGATCAATCAATTCAACTTGTTGATTATCCCACATTCTAGGGTTAGATTTCTTTTACTGTCTTTTTTCTTCTGGAAAAAGTGGTTGACTACTAAAGTACCAGAATATCTCGAAAAAATAAACAAACTTGAGTGACCTTCCATGTGCGTAGATATAATTTTCTCTCTTTTTCTAACTGCAGGTGTTGACGGAATATATTCTTATTTCTGTTACTAGTGCAGTAACAGTGACAATAGCGGGAGTCGTGAAGGAGGCTGTCACCATCTTGGCAAGTTATCTATATCTCTTTCTTAAGTAAAGTAACGTAACTGACTGATCGAATAAAAAGAGCATACAAGCAATGCATCTTAATAACTGGTGAATACCTATTCAGATTTCATCAGTTCTTTGAGAGCAGTTTACTGCATGGAATTTGTTGGTTGTTTCTTTAGGATTTTTATACTATAAGGCCAGATTATTTCTTCCCTGCGTCCCTTGTCGTCATCTATTCCTGACCTCTGTTTTTCCCTTGGCTGTGTATTGTTGTCCTCATGGTGTGCATTTGTGGGAGGGGGGACAGATATACGATTTGTCCAGGAACAATACCTTCAGTATTGGAAGTGTATATCACATGGAAAAAATACTACAATTAAGATAAGAACACTGCATAACTGCTGAAACTATAACACTCGAGTATTCCTTGCCATCACCGAAGACTAGAAAATAAGTTTAGCAAATGTGACTTACAACAGACCATAATAGCAATTCCAGCTAGTCATGTTCCATTGAATGGTCAATTTCCAAGTACATTTGGTGGTGTATATATTAGATAAGCTAGGAGATCACTTGATCATTCCATGAGCCATCAGAAGGTGAATGCATACCTGCCAATAAGCGTGATCTAACAGCAATTTGCACTTATGGACATTGATATCTCTTATTGCTCATGGACCTCATTTTCCTAGATATCTTTACTCAGCCAATCGTGTATCTTCAATCGCATTAGACTGATATGAAACCAGCTTTCACTAGTTGAAAAGCTTCTCTGGTCAAAGGCGGATCTGGGATTTGAATTTGATGGGTTCAATATTTAAGGTTTTCAGTACTGCACTCATTGTATTGTTATAATTAATGGGTTCAGAGTTATTATTTATTGAAATTTTAGTGGGTTTTCACATATATATCACATTCAGTGTCAAAAACACTGGGTTCATGTACCCATAACTTTTTGGAAGTCACTGCTTGTCTTTTTTTTTTTTTTTTTTTGGATAAGGTAATGTAAATTACATTAATAAAGTACAAGAAGGTACAAAAAGCATACAAAGTTACAAGCTACTGCATACCTATCAGTTACAATCTAAAATACTCTATAAATCCAATATACTGAACTAAGTCTTCTACCATATTTTCCTTTACACCAAAAGTATAAATTCTGAAAACATCTTCTTTTTTTTTTCTTTTTTTTTAAACGATAGCAAATGATTCGTAGTCTTTGGTTGTAATCTGTGGTTCAGTTTGTGAAACTAATTGGTAATTATGTTGGCGACATTTTCAGGTAGCTGTGTTTTACTTCCACGATAAGTTTACCTGGATGAAAGGGTTCGGTCTCATGACAATAATGCTTGGTGTTAGTTTGTTTAATTGGTACAAGTAAGTATTTGAGCTCTCATATTTTACAAGACGTTACTGTCTCCGTGCTGCTGTTAAAATTAGATGAAGTTTTTCGTTAAAAGACCTACTGCAGATGTCTACTCCTATTTATCTCGTCAGTTCCTCAGCCTTAGTTCTGCCTTTTCAGGTATGACAAATTACAGAAAGGTCAAAGCGAAGATGAAATGTCAAGATTGTCAATGCAAAATGCGGCTGCAAAGTATGTTATTCTTGAAGAATTGGAAGATCAAGATGATGGTCCTTGAAGTTCCCATACCACATCATCTGCATTTGCAAACTTAGTAAGCTTCTTAAGTATAACTATCTGATGCTGTCATGTGTGTTGCATACGAAGGGGGAATTGTTTTATATTGTCACAGCTTATTATGAACTTCAATAACATATTCTCTCTGTCTAGTGAACAAACTTATTAGAAAGAACGGAAAAGGGCCAAATTTGCTCCTCTACTATGGTTTAGGGGTCACGTTTACCCTCCGTTAAAAATTTGGTGCAATTATGCCCCTGCCGTTACCATAGTACACACTTTTACCCCTATTTTTGACGGACCTCCACGCTGGACGACACGTAGCTGCCACATCAGTGCCATAGTAGAGGGGCAAATTTGGCCATTTTCAGTTGTTTCTAAAATCGTCTCTGGACTAAGTTTAAATACTTAGAGAAAAAGTTTCGATGCTTAGAGGAGTCATTATAAGAGAGAAAAATGTGCTAAGAATGGTAGATAAGATATTTTGAAAGAAATACAAAATTAAAATGACACTCTCTTTGGTTTGGTTCCATAAGAAAAATATACATGAAAGAACTCTTTATCCACTTTAATAGGAGTAGCATATTTTACCTTTTAGTCTTTTTAAAAAGAACATATCTATTTATTTGGAAATAATGTTATTATTAAACTTTTATCTTATTTTTAATAAAGATAATTTTTGTCACAAAATTCAAAAGTATATCTTTCTTATGGAACCAAACTGAAGAGACTGTCATTTTAATTTCGTATTTCTCTCAAAATATCTTATCTACCATTCTTAGCACATTTTTCTCTTTTATAATGACTCCTCTAAGCATCGAAACTTTTTCTCTAAGTATTAAAACTTAGTCCATACACGATTTTAGAAACAACTGAAAAGGGCCAAATTTGCCCCTCTACTATGGCACTGATGTGGCAGCCACGTGTCGTCCAACGTGGAGATCCATAAAAAAAAGGGGGTAAAAGTGTGTACTATGGTAACGGCAGGGGCATAATTGCACCAAATTTTTAACGGAGGGTAAACGTGACCCCTAAACCATAGTAGAGGGGCAAATTTGGCCCTTTTCCGTAGAAAGAATCATAAATGTATAAAAATTAAAAGAACTCTTCAAATAGCAAATGAACTTAGGATCCTAATTAAGCTCTGTATCTATGCTGGAAAAAAAAATCTTGAATATTAGTTTGTCATGTCTGTATTTAATGTGAAAATCTGTCAGGACGTTGAACGGGAAGGGCGGGTAGTTAAACCTTTTTTTGGCTGTGGGCAATATGAGAATGGAAATCGTTCTTGGTGCATGCACTTAACATGAAACCAAGCTCTTGTGGATAAAATGAAGATTAGAAGGCCTAAAGTTTTGAGCAGCCTGATTGCTGATTCTCGATTAAACTTAAATTTTCATAGTAGTATATATTTGATGTAGTTGGTGAAAATTACTTTGGTGTAGCTATATTTGGCTAGAATCTTTTATCTTCAACATATCATCTTCGCTATTCTCACGAGACATTCCATAAATAGTTGGAGGAAGTTGGATAGAAATCCTAGTTGCTTGTTTCTTTGTGTGTACTTGCTCAACTTTCATCAATGCCTTTTTATACTGGTATACTATGGGATAACAGTTTCTACTAGTCTAGCAAAGATATTTTGTATACAATATTCTGTGTTAACTGACTACTATTCGATCGTGATACATTACTAGATGAATGACTGCTTCCAATGCTGAAATTATGTTCAGAGAGGATGAGTTGCCATATTTGAATTGTACAAGAAGCTCAAATGGGACCAGGCAGCAGCAACTGGCGGCTTAACCCTGCTCGGTACCTTTGATCAGTTTGCTGGTGATAGAAGAGAACTTTTGTTCATCAGTTCTTTTTGGTAAAAAGATTGATCAGTCTCCATACATAATCCAAACTGTCCTATTTTTCTTAAAGAAATTTTGTCTACATTGTTCTTATAATGTTTCTGCATGTGGCATCATACCTTCATCCTCATTTGTTTGAATATTTTTTCCAGTTCTATTCGTTGTGATGACCTTAGTAGGCATCAACCAATGTTATAGATCTTTAGTATACTTGTAAAACAGGTCTCCAATGTATTTTAAACGAGCTTTTGCTTTGATATATGCGCTGAGCTTCATCAAGAAAGTTTGTCAACTAATATCTTTTATCCTTCAATTGTTTTATTTGTCATGGCCATGTATTACAGAACTGTCTCTCCCCCCCCCCCCCCCGGCCCCTCTCCTCCACCCCAGACGATCAATAGTGTTCACTTACCTTCCAACATGATTAAACATTCAACCTACTGGTTGATAGTAGGCGTGCTCAACCACTAGAGCAAAGCCTCTTCGTTGTATTATAGAACTGTTTAACCTGTCAATTGTTATCCAAGAACTGTCTTTTTCTTCCTAAGAAATAGACACATCGCTACAACAATCTTAACAATATCTCCTCTGCATGTCTATTTTCAGACATTTAACTTTAATAGAAAGAGTAAAAATGACATTTTTCATTCACATGCAATCTACAGGAACGTTTAAAGATGTGCATTATCTAGGCAAACATGACAATTTTTATATGGGAATTTTACCCCCATATAACCATTCCCAATCCTTATACACTTTTTGTAACCATATTTTGTTCTTTCTTTCTTTTCCTAGCATATTTATTAAATATAATTTGATTAAAAAATATGGGACAAATATATATGTGTATAGAAGGTATATATACAAAATATCAATCTATTATATTTGATATTTTAATTATAAATTAAATTTTAAATATAAATATTGTGGCTATATTATGTTAGTACTAAATAAATTGTTAATATGAAATATTGTGGAATATTTATGTGGAAATCCCTTTTTATATCGCAAAGGTACTTTCGCTATTCCAAACCCAAAATTTGAACTCGGCTCATTTTGAAAATTACAAGTCTAAGATCACAATTCGCCAATTTTTCCCATATAGCACAATGGGATTGACAGATGACAAAGACTGCTTTCTCACCTGCAAATTGATTTTAGAGTTTATAATTTCATTCAACAAACTTCCACTAGTCAATGTTCAAAAACCCATGAAGGAGCTCTTCTTTTCTTTCTCCTCTTTCAAGAAAACGAATAATTTATATGTAGTATTAATAAATTTCTTAAGATAAATATAAAGTCTGGACAAAAGCTATTGAGTTCGACCGAACCCGTACTCTAGTTCTGCCCCTGATTTCTTCACTCTTAACAAAATTCAATTTTTCCCTTTAGCAATGTTTTAAAAGAGTTGGCCTTTTAATTGTATTCACGCTTCAGTGGCGTGGGGGAGTGTCAAGTTCTACATTGGCTGAGAGAACGGGGTTTGATATACTTATATGTCCTTGGCAATCCTCTTTTTATGAGCTAGTAACTTTTGGTTTTGAGTTAAGTCTAAGCGTCATATGTTTACTCTTTACTAGTGGCGTGATTGTGTAAATATTTTTTACACTTTGCATAGAATTTAACTCAGTAAAAAAGGAGAAATTCGAGAAGGAGGTAAATTTGGACGAGATGGAAAAGGTCAACGCGTTCCTTTAGTCCTCTGATTCTCCAAGTTGTAAATAGTAGGTGGTTGTAGCTTTCCTGACCATATAATCTTTTGTATTAGAATATAAAAGGTTGACCAACGTGCATTCATTGGTCAATAAACAAATAATAGCATAATGCACTGTGTTTAGACTCTTTCAGACAAACCAAAGATCTTACATTTAAATTCAGTTTGTTTTCCTTTTTTGCTGAACCAAAAATGCACTTTGCCATGTATTAAAGTTTCCTAAATCATCCAGTATTATTTATGGCTTTATGCAGGATTTTTCCTTTCTTGTTCACTCTTTTTTGTTCTTTTCATTTAATAAAAAGCCAACCTTGGGATTACCCAACTGCAACTCTTTCAACAACTTGGATCAACAGTTTTTCTGCAAACCATTCAGTGAATTTCACTGATGGTTCAATAGTAAGAGCCACTCTACTTCGAGGAACTTTTGGTCCAAAATATGCTTGTGGTTTCTATTGTAATGGAAATTGTGAAAGTTACCTCTTTGCAATCTTTATTGTACAAACCAACAGTGTTTCCTATATTACTTCTCCTGCTATTGGATTCCCACAAGTTGTTTGGTCTGCTAATAGGAACAAACCAGTTAAGATCAATTCTACTTTGCAACTTACAGCAGAAGGAGACTTAGTGCTCAGAGATGCTGATGGTACTTTAGCTTGGTCAACAAACAGTGCTGGAAAATCTGTTGCTGGCTTAAACTTGACTGATGAGGGGAATCTTGTTCTGTTTGATGATAAAAATGCAACTGTTTGGCAATCTTTTAATCACCCAACTGATTCCTTGGTTCCAGGGCAGAAGTTAGTACCAGGGATGAAGCTAACAGCAAGTGTTTCATCAACCAACTGGACTGAAGGAGGTTTGTTTTCTTTTTCTGCTACAAGTGATGGTTTAAATGCTTTTGTTGAGTCAAATCCTCCACAAATATACTTTGAAAGATCTATCAGCGGGTCGAATCAGAGTGGTGATTCCAATTATGTTATGTATTTGAATGGAAGCTTAGCTTTACTCTCAAATTCTAGTGATTCTGCCGATCCGCAGAAATTGGTTGATATTCCTCCAGCATCCTCAGCTCAATATATGAAACTGGAGTCTGATGGACACTTGAAAGTATATGAGTGGCAAAGTCAGTGGAATGAGGTGGATGATGTCCTGACAGGTTTTTATGGCCAGTGTGCTTACCCCATGGTATGTGGAAGATATGGCATTTGCTTGAGTGGGCAGTGTAGTTGTCCCAAATCAAGCTCTAATTCGACAAGCTACTTCACACAGATAAATGATAGGCAGGCTAATTTGGGTTGCTCTGAGATCACAAAGCTGACTTGTAATGATCTAAACAAGCATAGATTTTTGGAACTTCAAGATGTGGACTATTTCACATTTACTGCAGATATTAGAAACACGGATAGGAATACCTGTAAAGAAGCCTGTTTTAGGAACTGTTCCTGTAAAGCTGCTTTATTTCGTAGTGGTTTGAACTCTTCCGAGGGGGACTGCTACCTACCATCTGAGATCTTTTCATTAATGAATAATGAGAAGGACAAGACAAGGTATGATTCCTACGCATTTATAAAAGTACAAGTTGAAGCTGAACCAGCTACTGCAAAAGGGAAAAAGAGCGTTACTGGTGCTATAGTTGGATCAGTGGTAGGAGTGTCCATCTTAGGCATCATAATTGGAATTGCAGTTTTTATATTCTGGAAGAAGAGAAAGGCCAAAGAAGATGAGGAGAATTATCTAGATCACGTACCAGGAATGCCCGCAAGATTTTCTTACGATGAACTAAAGGCTGCAACAGAGAACTTTACCAAGAAGCTTGGTGAAGGAGGATTCGGGTCAGTTTTTGAAGGGTGCTTACAAGATGGCACAAAGATTGCAGTGAAATGCCTTGATGGAGTAGGCCAAGTGAAAAAATCATTCCTAGCCGAGGTTGAAACTATTGGCAGCATACATCATGTAAACTTGGTGCAATTAATTGGCTTCTGTGCTGAGAAATCTCATAGGCTTTTAGTATACGAGCATATGAGCAATGGATCACTAGAGAAATGGATCTACCATGGGAAACAAGAGCAAACTCTTGATTGGAAGTGCAGGAGAAAGATTATTCAAGACATAGCCAAAGGATTAGCCTACCTTCACGAAGAATGCAGGCAAAAGATTCTGCATTTGGATATTAAGCCCCCAAACATACTCCTAGATGAGAAACACAATGCTAAGCTTTCCGACTTTGGGCTTTCAAAGCTAATTGATCGGAATCAGAGCCAAGTCATGACTATGATGAGAGGAACTCCTGGTTATTTGGCTCCTGAATGGCTTAGTGGAGTTATAACAGAAAAGGTGGATGTCTACAGCTTTGGCATTGTCATCTTGGAAATTTTGAGTGGAAGAAGAAATTTTGAGCCATCCGAGTCTGAAGAGCAACAGGTAATGTTGAGCTTTTTCAAGAAAAAGGCAGAGGAAGGGCAATTGGTGGATCTTATTGATAAGCGCAGTGAAGATATGCAGTTTTACAAAGAAGAAGCAGTCGAGACGATGCAGATTGCTGCCTGGTGTTTACAAGGTGATTACACAAAGAGGCCATCAATGTCAATGGTGGTCAAGGCCATGGAGGGTGTTCTGGATGTTGAAAAGAATCTAGACTACAGCTTCCTTAAGCCAGGAATGGCGAGTAAACTACCAAATATCACTTTTGCAGATTCAACTCCTTTACTTCCTTCAATTCTATCTGGCCCAAGGTGACGAGTAAGCTCCACGGATAAATTTTTCTAATTTCTAGTTTTTCTATATTGCAGCTTGCTTGCTGCTGTGTAAATTTCTTCATCAATGTTCACTATGTTATGATTATTTTCTTCAAATTATCCATGCAAAGTCTGTTCAATGTATACATGCTTATTTCTCTCTTTAACAGGGTGCAATTTGTCCAGATTAGTAACTCCAAATGATTCACCGCTCTATAATGCTTTTCACACACCAATGCAAGAAAGTTTCAGCGATTACAAATTCTCCTGCTTCATTTCAGCAAGAAGTTTATACCTCATATTTTCCAGGCTGCTGCCAAACTATCAATTGGATATGAAAATCATTCGCAACATAAGCGAAAGAAAGAGAAAAGAAGACACAAACAACTAACTTCTAAGATTTTTCACACAACCTGAAGATTCAACAATTAGGGAAGTTAATCAGAAAAAAAAAAAAATCTGCTTTACATCATAGTACATTATGGCCAGTTTACGCGATTCTTTAAGTTTTAGGTCACAAGTGATCAGGGATAAAATAACAACAACAGCTATATCATAAAACCTGAAGTTTGATCTATCCTTTGTCATGAAGTACTACAAAACCAAAGTTCTCTTGCTCCACTATTTTGCCTAGTGGTAACAGTGCAACACGTAATGTGTGGAAATGAGATACGTCACGGGTGCCAACCGCACTGCAGTGGGGCAATTGGCTCCTTGATTACAATCAACATGAAAAAAATGAAGAACCAATCGAAACACGGTGAATATTTGGAAAGCTTTCCCATTCAGGCGTAGCAGCAGAGTAGAATTTTAAGTTAGTGTGGGTACACCACAACCATTTGCTAAAAGATGTGCTGACATAGGGTATGTTTGCTATAAAGCCACAAAATATTTTTTCTAGAAAATTAATTGGCTCTCATATTTATTTAAAAGTTTTCAGTCAGTGTTAGTTATCCATTTAATACTCCCTTTGTCCCAAATGAGTGTCTACATTTCCTTTTTTGTTTGTTCCAAAATGAGCGCCTCTTTCTTTTTATGGAAACTCTTTAAATCTAATATTTGTTTTGAACCACAGATTTAAAGACATTTGCCCACATTAGACACACCTTTCATTTTAAGCCACAGAATTTAAAAGTCTTCTTTATTTTTTTAAATTCGATACTCATTTTGGAACGGAGGGAGTAACTGATAACAAAAAAAATGATTTTGTTAAAAGAGAAGAAATGCATCGTGGAATATGTACAAAGAAGACAATGTTTTAAAAGGAATTGGCATCTGCTTGGACGCTCTACGTATCGTGCAGACTCCATCATATGTATCGATTTACTTTGATGGATCATGAATAGATAATTATCCATATTATATGCTTCTCTATAATCTAGATATTAGTGATTTGATATATCTTCAAGTATAAATAGCCATTGTGCTTGAATATTTAAATTAATTTCGTACTTTTTGTTTTGAATATTATACAAAATGTATTTTCAAAGATTTCACACACACAAGCACACTTTAGAAACTTTGGCACTAATCCACGGCGCTTGTTGCTTTGTTTTAGGACTTTACTTTCATGGAGAAAAGTGATGGAACCACCTTAACATAAAAAGAAGAAGAAAAGGATCAGTAAAGTAGAAAAATATAGATATGGCAAAATCTCTATTTGGCTTAACTTATTGTTTGTAAAAGGGTTTAAAGATTCTATTGCGTTATCAGTGATAGCATGTGAGTTACTCGAGTTACTTACTGTACTATTTTATCAAGTTACCCAATTAATGCTTACTATAAACTACATGGAGCCATATTGGTGCTCAAGACCCATTGTCTTCGGATAAATCTTTACATAGACAATTAGCAAAAAGTTTTCTATTAGCATTTCACTCTTCAGCAACTCTTTTGGGCAAATATAAATTTGTGTCTGCCATTGTATAGACTATAGAGATACACCTATCATTACTTTACAAGCGGCATGATTGTGTAAATATTTAGAGTATATAAAAGTTGAACTCCTTACAAATGAAAATAAAAAATAGCAAATCGAGAAGGAGGTAAAATATGGACGAAATAGAAAAGGTCAACGCGCTCCATTAGTCCTCTGGTTCCCCAAGTTGTAATAATAGTAATCTTTTGCATTAGAATATTAAAGGTTGACAAACATGAAATCATTGGTCAATAAACAAATAATAGCATAATGCACTGTGTTTAGACTCTTTCAGACAAACCAAAGATCTTACATTTCAATTCAGTTTGTTTTCCTTTTTTGCTGATCCAAAAATGCACTTTGCCATCTGTTAAAGTTTCCTAAATCATCCAGTGTTCTTTATGGCTTCATGCAGGATTTTTCCTTTCTTGTTCACACTTTTTTGTTCTTTTCATTTGATAAAAAGCCAACTTTGGGAGTACCCAACTGCAACTCTTTCAACAACTTGGATCAACAGTTTTTCTGCAAACCATTCATTGAATTTCACTGATGGTCCAATAGTAAGAGCCGCTCTACTTAGAGGAACTTTTGGTCCAAAATATGCTTGTGGTTTCTATTGTAATGGCAATTGTGAAAGTTATATCTTTGCAATCTTCATTATACAAACCGACATTATTGACTATATTACTTCTCTTGCTATTGGATCCCCACAAGTTATTTGGTCTGCTAATAGGAACAAACCAGTTAAGATCAATTCTACTTTGCAACTTACAGCAGAAGGAGACTTAGTGCTCAGAGATGCTGATGGTACTTTAGCTTGGTCAACAAACAGTGCTGGAAAATCTGTTGCTGGCTTAAACATGACTGATGAGGGAAATCTTGTTCTGTTTGATGATAAAAATGCAACTGTTTGGCAATCTTTTGATCACCCTACTGATTCTTTGGTTCCAGGGCAGAAGTTAGTACCAGGGATGAAGCTAACAGCAAGTGTTTCATCAACCAACTGGACTGAAGGAGGTTTGTTTTCTTTTTCTGCTACAAATAACGGTATAGTTGCTTTTGTAGAGTCAAATCCTCCACAAATGTACTTTGAAATATCTATTAGCGGGTTGAATAAGAGTAGTGATTCCAATTATTTTATGTATTTGAATGGAAGCTTAACTTTACTCTCAAGTTCTAACGATCCGCGGGAAGTGATTGAGATTCCTCCAGTATCCTCAGCTCAATATATGAAGCTGGAGTCTGATGGACACTTGAAAGTATATGAGTGGCAAAGTCAGTGGAATGAGGTGGATGATGTCCTGACAGGTTTTTATGGCCAGTGTGCTTACCCCATGGTATGTGGAAGATATGGCATTTGCTTGAGTGGGCAGTGTAACTGTCCCAAATCAAGCTCTAATTCGACAAGCTACTTCACACAGATAAATGATAGGCAGGCTAATTTGGGTTGCTCTGAGATCACAAAGCTGACTTGTAATGATCTAAACAAGCATAGATTTTTGGAACTTCAAGATGTGGACTATTTCACATTTACTGCAGATATTAAAAACACGGATAGGAATACCTGTAAAGAAGCCTGTTTGAGGAAGTGTTCCTGTAAAGCTGCTTTGTTTCGCAGTGATTTGAACTCTTCCGAGGGGGACTGCTACCTACCATCTGAGATCTTCTCATTAATGAATAATGAGAAGGACAAGATAGGGTATGATTCTCACGCGTTCATAAAAGTACAGGTTGAAGCTGAACCCGCTACTGCAAAAGGGAAAAGGAGCGTTACTGGTGCTATAGTTGGATCAGTCATAGGAGTTTGCATCTTAGGCATCATAATTGCAGTTTTTATATTCTGGAGGAAGAGAAAGGCTAAAGAAGATGAGGAGAATTATCTAGATCACGTGCCAGGAATGCCCGCAAGATTTTCTTACGATGAACTAAAGGCTGCAACAGAGAATTTTGCCAAGAAGCTTGGTGAAGGAGGATTCGGGTCAGTTTTTGAAGGGTGCTTACAAGATGGCACAAAGATTGCAGTGAAATGCCTTGATGGAGTAGGCCAAGTGAAAAAATCATTCCTAGCTGAGGTTGAAACTATTGGCAGCATACATCATGTAAACTTGGTGCAATTAATTGGCTTTTGTGAGAAATCTCATAGGCTTTTAGTCTACGAGTATATGAGCAAAGGATCGGTAGAAAAATGGATCTACCATGGGAAACAAGAGCAAACTCTTGACTGGAAGTGCAGGAGAAAGATTATTCGAGGCATAGCCAAAGGATTAGCCTACCTTCACGAAGAATGCAGGCAAAAGATTCTGCATTTGGATATTAAGCCCCCAAACATACTCCTAGATGAGAACCACAATGCTAAGCTTTCCGACTTTGGGCTTTCAAAGCTAATTGATCGTAATCAGAGCCGAGTCATGACTATGATGAGAGGAACTCCTGGTTATTTGGCTCCTGAATGGCTTAGTGGAGTTATAACAGAAAAGGTGGATGTCTACAGCTTTGGCATTGTCATCTTGGAAATTTTGAGTGGAAGAAGAAATTTTGAGCCATCCGAGTCTGAGGAGCAAAAGGTAATGTTGAGCTTTTTCAAGAAAAAGGCAGAGGAAGGAAAATTGGTGGATCTTATCGATAAGCGCAGTGAAGATATGCAGTTTTACAAAGAAGAAGTAGTAGAGACGATGCAGATTGCTGCCTGGTGTTTACAAGGTGATTACACAAAGAGGCCATCAATGTCAATGGTGGTCAAGGCCATGGAGGGTGTTCTGGATGTTGAAAAGAATCTAGACTACAGCTTCCTTAAGCCAGGAATGGCGAGTAAACTACCAAATGTCACTTTTGCAGATTCAACTCCTCTATTTCCTTCAATCCTATCTGGCCCAAGGTAACGAAAAAGCTCCACGGATTAATTTTACTAATTTCTAGTTTTGCTACAATTGCAGCTTGCTTGCTGCTGTGTAGATTTCTTCTTCAATGTTCACTATTTAATTATTGTTTTCTTCAAGTTATCCATGTAAAGTCTGTTCAATATACACATGCTTCTTTCTCTCTTTAACTTGGTGCACTTATCACAACTATGTGTGTTTTGTAGAGATTATTAACTCCAGACGATCACTGCTCTATAACGCTTTTCACACTCCAATACAAAAGTCTCAGCAATTACAAATTCTGCTGCTTCATTTAAGCAAGAAGTTTGTATCTCGTATTTTCCGGCCTGCTGCCTAACTATCTAAAGGGTATGAGAATCATTCGCAAAAGACTAGCAACATAAGCAAAAGAAAAAGAAAAAACAACAAGAAAAAAAGACAAACAGCTAGCTTAAAATTTCTCACCACCTCAACAATTGGGGAAGTTAGTCAGAACAAAAAGAAATCTGCTTTACATCATAGTACATTATGGCCAGTTTACGCGATTCTTAAAGTTTTAGGCCACAAGTGATCAGGGATAAAATAACAACAAGAGCTATTGCTACATTTAATTGGCAGAAATTATACTATCCCCAGTTCCATTACGGCGTTAGCAACAACATTTGCAAGTTATTAAAAACTGTTGCGAAATGAATCTAGACTGTTAATGTGTTAACAGAATTACAGGAATCAACTGGGATTCGAGTGATTCTTAGCTGACAGGAGCCTTCGGAGAAGCTCGAGTGAACAACTAATGGAACTGGAAGGAAGAAGATGACTAGAAATTGAATAAGGAAATTGGTTGTAATTCTTATTGATGATTCTTCCAATGTATGATACAAGTATTTATACTAAATGAATGTATGTAAATCTTTACAATGGTATCCAATGCAGTGGAATATTTCCTCTAACTTCCTTTAACTACTTTTAACTGAAAAGATTCCCTTGTAACTAACTCCAACTGTTTTCCTGACTTGGCCACTTTTAACTGTAATGCTGACTGGATACTGATTTAGCATTTTCATGTAACAATACTCCCCCCTGAATGAGATCCTTGACCACAAGGATCAAAGTGTGGAAACCTGGTCTGGAGAGCAGTAACATACTCCCAAGTAGCTGAATCTGCAGTAACCCCTGTCCATTTGACTAAAACTTGAGCAACAGCTTTGTTCCCTCTTTTCACCATTCTTCTCTGTAATATAGACTCAGGATTAGGGCAATGGGGGTTGGCAATGTCAAGAACAGGAGGGCAGGTAATTTGGCTGGGTATCTCATAGCATTTTTTTAATAAGGAAACATGAACTGTAGGGTGAATTTTGACTGAGGGTGGAAATAACAGGGTATAGGCAACCTGACCAACTTTCTTAAGGATCTGGAAAGGCCCATAATATTTAGCGGCTAGTTTGTGAAATGGCTGATCAGAAATAGTTAGTTGCTTGTATGGTTGAGCTTTGAAATAAACCCAGTCACCTACATCAAAGCTTCTGTCAGACCTGTGTGAGTCAGCTTGTTGTTTCATCCTTAGCTGAGCTCTAGTCAAGTGATGTTTCAGTAGCTGTAGCTTCAACTCTCTATTAAGTAGAGTATTATCAACATCAGTAGATGCAGATTCACCAGGCAGGTAGGGAAGGTGTAGAGGAGGTGGTCTGCCATATAAGGCTTCATAAGGGGTGGTTTGGATTGCTGAATGGTGGGAGGTATTGTACCAATATTCGGCTAGTGGAATACAATTATACCACCCAGCAGGATCCTCTGCACAAAAGCACCTCAAATATGTTTCCAAGCATCTATTCAGCACCTCTGTTTGTCCATCTGTTTGGGGATGGTAAGCTGATGAAGTATTCAGCTGGACTCCCTGTAGTGAAAATAATTCCTGCCAAAAAGTGCTCAAGAACACAGCATCCCTGTCACTTGTAATAGTGTCAGGTAACCCATGAAGTCTATAAACAACATCCATGAAAGCTTTGGCCACAGTTTGAGCTGTATAGGGGTGCTTAAGGGGAATGAAATGGCCATATTTACTCAGCCTATCCACAACTACCAGGACCACCTCATAGCCCTGAGACTTGGGCAACCCATCAATGAAATCCATACTGATTTGAGACCAAACTACCTCAGGAATTGGGAGTGGTTGAAGTAACCCAGGGTATGCAGCCAAATCAGACTTATTTTTCTGACAAATATCACATGCTTGGACGAATGATTTCACATCCTTCCTTATGCCCTTCCAGTAGAATAGAGTTAGAAGTCTCTTTAGAGTGGCATCTACTCCAGAGTGGCCACCTTGAGCTGAAGAATGCCATAAGGCAATGATATCTTTCCTAAGCTGCAGTGTTCTACCCACTACTAGTTTGCCTTTCCTTCTTAGCTGGTTATTGCTCCAAGTGAATTGAGAAGGACTAGTAGGATGTGCCAGTAGCTGCTCAATAAGCACCTTAAGGTCAGGGTCTGTCTGCCAGGTGTTAGCTATAGCTTCCAGTAACTCAGAGTTAGTAGTTGAAATTACAAGTGATAACAACTCTGCCCCACTAACTCTTGAAAGTGCATCTGCCACCTTATTTTCCACTCCCTTTTTATATTCTATTGTGTAATCGAAAGGCATCAACTTGGTTAACCACATTAGCTGAGAGTTTGTATGGATCTTTTGTTCCATCAAAAACTTCAAAGCCTTTTGATCAGTTCTTATAATAAACTTCTGCCCTAGCAAGTATTGAGACCACTTGGTCACTGCATGCACAATTGCCAATAGTTCTCTGTCATACACTGATAGAGCTGCATGCCTTGGAGATAAGGCCTTGCTTATGAAGGCTAGGGGATGGCCTTGCTGCATCAGAACTGCTCCTATCCCATAGCCACTAGCATCTGTCTCAATTATAAAGGTTTTGCTAGGATCAGGCAGAGCTAACACAGGAGCCTCAGTAAGAGCTTTCTTGAGCTGTTCAAAAGCAACAGAGGCTGCAGCATTCCACTTGAACCCATCCTTCCTTAATAAATCAGTCAAAGGCTTGCTAATAATTCCAAAACCTTTTATAAATCTCCTGTAATATCCTGCTAAACCCAAAAATCCTCTAAGCTGCTTAATGGTTGTTGGCAATGGCCAATTCTTCACAGATTCAATTTTCTGAGGGTCAGTTGATACACCTTCTGCAGTGATGAAGTGACCCAGGTATTCTATTCTTTGAACACCAAAGAAACACTTACTTCTTTTTGCAAACAACTGGTGCTTCTCCATTTCAATGAAAACAGCCCTGAGATGCACTAAATGGTCCTTCATGTCCTTGCTATATATCAATATATCATCAAAGAAAACCAGAACATATTTCCTCAGAAAATCCTTGAATACAGTGTTCATTAATCCTTGAAAAGTTGCTGGTGCATTTGACAACCCAAAGGGCATTACTAGGTATTCATAGTGACCAGAGTGAGTTCTGAAGGCAGTTTTTGGCACATCAACTGTGGCCATTCTCAGCTGGTGATAACCAGATCTTAAGTCTATCTTGGAGAATATTTGTGAGCCTCCTAACTCATCCAATAAGTCTTCTACCACAGGTATAGGAAACTTATTTTTCACTGTATGTTTGTTCAAGTCCCTGTAATCCACACACAGTCTCCATGTTCCATCCTTCTTCCCTACCAGTACCACAGGTGAAGCAAAAGGGCTGCAACTTGGTTGTATAATTCCTTGATCTAGCATTTGCTGCACCAAGTTTTCTATCACATCCTTTTTAACATAAGGGTATCTATAAGGCCTTTTATTAATTGGCTCAGTTCCAGCTTGTAACTCAATTCTGTGATCAAACACCCCTCTAGGTGGGGGTAGAGCAGTAGGTTCTTCAAACAGCTTTTCAAACTCATTTAACAGTTTCAACAATTCAGGGTCATTTTCTAGTTCATTCTTGGCTTCTACTGAATACCATTCCATGCCAGAACCCTTGGAAGGTAGTACTTGAATCATAGATAGTTGAGTTTGAGTATCTGTGAGTTTTGTTAATCTTTCAGCTCCCACTGTTTTTATGTGATTTCCTGCACCTCTTAAGACATGTTTCTTCCCTCTATACTTGAATTCCATAGTCAATGAACAGAAGTTCATCTTGATATCTCCCAAGGTGAGTAGCCACTGTACTCCCAGTACCATATCACATGACCCCAAAGGTAATAACAAAAAATCTACAGTGAATTCAGCTCCTTGCAACAACCAAGATAGTTGACATCCCTTATCGACCTTCATCATATTTCCATTAGCTACAGCAACCATTTGAGGGGTAGTAGGGATTGTAGGACAACCTAACTCTTTTACTAGATTAGAATCTATGAAATTATGAGTACTACCACTGTCTATCAGGATGTGCACTGGTTTCTTGGCATGATAACCAGTCACTCTCATAGTCTTGAATCCCAATGATCCATTCAAGGCATGCACAGAAATTGCCATTTGTTCCAGGGGTTGTTCCATCTCTAGATCCTGTTCCATCAGTTCTTCTCCTTGTTCCTCCATACTCTCATGCTCTTCCACTTCAATGATGTACAATTGCTTCACATTCTGACACTTGTGACCCAATGTATACTTCTCATTACAAAAATAACACAAGCCTTTTGCTCTTTTTTCATTCATCTCATCCATACTCAAGTTTCTTCTGTGAGTGTTTCTATTAAAGGTGGGGTGGTCATTTTTGAAATTCTTGGAGGTGTTATCTGTTCTTGGCGTAGGTAAGAGTGGTTTAGCTGGATATTTGGTGTCAAAAGTGGATTTATATGCAGGTCTTTGGGTCACAGATGCAGCCATTTGTTTGTACTCCTTAGCATTCTCCTCATTAAGTGCTTCTTGCATCCTAGCTAGCTTATAAGCTTCATATAATGACTGGGGATTAGCCATTCTCACTGCTTTATTTAGATTTGGTTTCAAACCTCCTAAGAAACAACTTAGTGCATTTTCTGGTTCAATATTAACCCTAGTCAGAATTCTATCAATTTGTTTTTGATACTCCTTCACACTACCAGTTTGTGTTGCTTGTTTTAACTCTTCCATGGGGTCTTCATAATCAGACCCAAACCTTTCTATTAATGCTAAAACATAATCAGTCCAAGTAGGTGGTGTAGAATACCTTCTAGTCTTCATGTAAGCTTGATGCCATTGTATTGCATCCCCCTCCATGTGCACAGCTGCAATCCTAACTCTTTGGCTTGCAGGTATGTCATCAATGGTGAAGAACTGATCCACTTTATACAGCCAAGATCTTAGATCCTCTCCTGAAAACCTTGGGAATTCTAGTTTTGATAATCTGGAAAAGTAAGAATTATTGGAAACAGGGTGGCTCCTTTCCTTCAACTGAAGGTTCCCCTCCTCATTTTCTTCTAAATGCCTTTCCAAAGATGACCCAGCCTCCTTTCTCCCTAGGGTTTCCTCTCCTCTGCTAGCTCTAGAATTCCCCAATTGTTCTTTTAGCTCACCCACAGTTTGATCAAGTTTCTTCAAGGCTGACACTTCCCCATTAAGTGTGCTAATTTCCCCAAGAATTTTATGCATCATTTCTTTTAATTCCCCAATATCTGTTGCAGAATTCTCCACTGATCGGTGTTTTTCGCCATTGTTGCCAAGGAATGACACGGCTCTGATACCAATGTTAACAGAATTACAGGAATCAACTGGGATTCGAGTGATTCTTAGCTGACAGGAGCCTTCGGAGAAGCTCGAGTGAACAACTAATGGAACTGGAAGGAAGAAGATGACTAGAAATTGAATAAGGAAATTGGTTGTAATTCTTATTGATGATTCTTCCAATGTATGATACAAGTATTTATACTAAATGAATGTATGTAAATCTTTACAATGGTATCCAATGCAGTGGAATATTTCCTCTAACTTCCTTTAACTACTTTTAACTGAAAAGATTCCCTTGTAACTAACTCCAACTGTTTTCCTGACTTGGCCACTTTTAACTGTAATGCTGACTGGATACTGATTTAGCATTTTCATGTAACATAATGACATACTGTACATATTAGAATATATTTAGGGATTCATAGCATCATCATAGGATATCCTCTTTTATTATTTCCATAGTTAGAACCATGTGTACATGTATTTATATCCTTCACCTGTTGGAATAACATATAATGTGTTTTCCGAAATAGCTCAATCCTTTACATGGTATCAGAGCCTCGACTCGATCTTGATTTAACAAAATTTTGATTTAAGAAAAGGTTTCGGCTGTGTCAAGTCTCCTTTAAGGAGTGACATGTTAGTCTCACCTCTTTCATAGAAACAGACAGCACAAGAATTCAGGCCGGAAAGTCGATCTCCGGCATCTGACTGTACCTCACGCGCCACCCATTCCCTGCGACTCTCACCCACGCTCAGGCGCGTGTGAGCGCGTGCTCCGGCAGAATCGATTACGACTTTCATCTCCGGCGTCGTGTCTGCATTTCCGGCATTCGGGTACTTTCTGATTTTAAAACTCTATTTTTTGAAGGTCAGTTCACTGCTTCAAGATCTGTTGGTAATTTGCTAGTTCTTGTTCTTTTTGGGCATCTTTCCACTGGCCTTTTTTGTTTGTTCGACTCTGGCTCCTCTTGGTATCAACTGTTTTGGTTCCACCAGGTTGTTCTTTTCTTGTTGCTTTTGGGACAAATAATTCTGTCCATCTTTGGATTTTGTGGCTACTTGCTTTTGATTGGTTATTGAACCTTCAATCGATTGAATTGGTGACTGTTGTTTCTGGTTAGTGTTAGTTATCAGGCTTTTGAAGTTGTCATTTTGGCTACTAATAGCCTGCTTGGGATTGCTGCCAAAAACTGCTTATTTTGAGAAGTACTTTTGGTATAAGTACTTTTTTAAAAAGTACTTTTGGATAATAAGCAGTTTGTGTTTGGACAACTAATTGGAGAAGTACTTTTGATAAATAATTTGTGTTTGGTTAATCATTACGAAAAGTACTTTCCACTGTCAAATTACGAAAAGGACATCCAAGTTCATTTTACATTTAGATTAATAAAAAAAATTGAATATTTATCATAAAAGACTTTAATTAGAAATTTATTTAGTTAAATGTAAAATATAACGTAAAAGATATAAATTTAAACTATTGAACAACATAAAATATAGTTAAATCAAAGTGATAACGGAATTAGGAATTTCTAGTAATCACTTACTTTTAAAAGATGATTTAAAGAGTAGGACATCCTATATACGCTTGATAGTAATACCTAAAAATAAAAATTAGTCCTAGAGGAAGAAGATTTGTAAAAGTACGTAGTAGAAAAAAATAGAAAAATAAAAACATAATTGTATTTTGAGAGAGATATGGTTAATTTATAAGGAATAATATGGTAAATATGAATTCTTGGTAAGGATATTTCAGTCTTGAAAAAATTAATAAACTGCTTCTGCTTCTTCCAAGAAGCAGATATTTGTAGCTTCTTCCCAACAGCAGAAAAACTGCTTCTGCTTCTACCTAAAAGTACTTTTTTTTAGTTGCCAAACACCTCAAAATTCTAAAAAAGTACTTTTGGCTTGGAGAAGCAATGTCAAACAGGCTATAATTCTCAGACTCTTTAATTATTCAGTTAGAAAGCTGGTTCTGATTTTGTGTTTGTTGAACAAGTATTTTAGTGGTGAAGTCTTGTTGGTCTCTTGCCAATTCAGTTTGATTTTCTAGTATTTTACAAAGGAAGATGGTCTTCAACAGTAAATTTACAGATACTCGTAACAGTAACTCCGACAGTGTTGTGTGTCATTATTGTCATGAGCCAGGCCACATAGAGTGGTATTGTAAGAAGTTACAAAGTCGCAATCAGAGATCTCAAATTGCGAATTTTTCGGATATTCCCGGTCAACATTCTAGGAAGATACCTCAGGTATCAGTGAATGAGTTTGCTAAATTCTCTCAGCATCAGCAATCACGAGAGGAATTTAGTTCTGTTACTGCCTTTGCTGAGTCAGGTGGCATATGACTTATCTCTTATTCTCCAATTAAATGGGTGATTGATTCCGGTGCCACAGATCACATGACAGGTAATTCTAATGTCTTTTCTAGCTTTCGATCTCACAAGACACCATTTTCTGTGACCGTAGCCGATGGGTCAACCTACAACGTTGTGGGATCAGGGACGGTTGAACTCACATCCTCTATTACCTTGTCATTTATGTTAAGTCTACCGAACCTCGCATTCAATTTAATATCTGCGAGTAGACTTACCAAAGATTTAAATTGTTCTATATTATTCTTTCCCGATCATTGTCTGATTCAGGATTGTGTGACGAAGAAAATTATTGGTAAAGGATATGTATCTAGTAGTCTTTATATCTTTGATAACTATGTGCCTAAGTCTGTTGCTTGTTCGAGTGTCACTTCTCCAGTTCAAGCACATTATCGGCTAGGACATCCATCTCTTCCTATGTTGAAGAAGCTTTGTCCTCAGTTTTCTAATATTTCGTCTTTGGATTGTGAATCATGTCAGTTTGCAAAACATCATCGTACCTCGTTAGGCCCAAGGGTTAACAAAGAGCTGAGTCGGCTTTTGAGTTAGTTCATTCTGATGTTTGGGGACCATGTCCTGTTGTTTCCAAGACTGGACACAAGTATTTTATCACTTTTGTGGATGATTTCTCTCGCATGACTTGGGTTTACTTTATGAAGAGTCGTTCTGAAGTGTTTACTCACTTTTATGCCTTCTGTGCTGAAGTTAAAACACAATTCAATGCCTCTGTGCATATTCTAAGGAGTGATAATGCTAAAGAGTATATGTCGGCCTCATTCCAGTCCTATATAAGACAGCACGGGATGCTCCACCAGTCGTCTTGTGTTGATACACCGTCTCAAAATGGAGTTGCTGAAAGGAAGAATAGACATTTACTTGAGACAGCTCGGGCACTTTTGTTCCAAATGAAGGTTCCTAAACAGTTTTGGGCTGATGCTATCTCTACAGCTTGTTTTCTGATCAACCGGATGCCTTCTGTTGCGCTGAATTATGGTATACCTTACAATATTTTATTCCCAAACAAGTCACTATTTCCGATAGAGCCTAGGGTATTTGGAAGCACATGTTATGTTCGTGATGTCCGACCATCTGTTACCAAGTTGGACCCTAAGGCATTAAAATGTGTTTTTCTGGCTATTCTCGTCTTCAGAAGGGGTATCGGTGTTATTCTACTGAGCTTGGCAAATACTTGGTGTCAATTGATGTGACATTCTCAGAGACTACACCATTCTATTATGCAGCTCCTTTTTCTACAAGTCAGGAGGAGGATGATGAGTGGTTAGTCTATCAGTCCACTAGAATTGATCGATCAGATGATGTTTCTGCATCTCCCACTCTCTCTACTGAGCACCAATCGGGTGGTGTCACTAGAGCTGATCAATCAGATGATGTTGCTCCTGCATCTCCCGCTATCTCTACTGAGCACCAGTCGGCTAGTGTACCTTTAGCACCTGCTCCATCTGTTCCAGTTAAACCGCCAATTGTTCAAGTATACTCCAGGAGACAACAGACTGATGCTACATGTTTTGCACCGGTTCCTTCGTCATCAGATTCTCCTCCACATGCTCCGCCAGAAGATCTTGACCTACCTATTGCTCTTCGCAAGGGTCCACGCACTTGCAAATCCACATATTCTGTTGCTAATTTTGTGTCATATGACCACTTGTCCCCTGCGTCTAGATCCTTGATTGCTTCTTTAGACTCTATCTCGGTACCGAAAATAGTGAAAGAGGCTTTGAGTCACCCTGGTTGGCGTGATGCCATGCTTGAAGAGATACATGCCTTAGAGGAAAATTGCACTTGGGATTTGGTAAAGTTACCTAAGGGAAAGAAAGCAATAGGATGCAGATGGGTCTTTATAGTCAAAGTTAATCCTGATGGTTCTTTGGCCAGACTTAAGGCTAGACTTGTGGCTAAAGGTTATGCTCAGACATATGGTGTGGATTATTCAGACACTTTCTCTCCCGTGGCCAAACTCACTTCTGTCCGCTTATTTATATCATTAGCTGCTTCTCGACATTGGCCTTTGCATCAGTTGGATATCAAAAATGCATTTCTTCACGGTGATCTTCAAGAAGAAGTGTATATGGAGCAACCACCCGGGTTTATTGCTCAGGGGGAGTATGGGAAAGTCTGTCGTTTGAGGAAGTCATTGTATGGACTAAAGCAGAGTCCTCAGGCTTGGTTTGGCAAGTTTAGTACAGTGGTTAAGGAGTCTGGATTGAGGAAAAGCAGATGCGATCATACAGTCTTCTACAGGCGATCAACAACTGGTATCCTTCGTGTCGTATATGTTGATGACATTATCATTACAGGAAGTGATTCAGCCAGGATTTGTTCACTTAAGTCTTTCTTGCAGACCAAGTTTCAGACAGACTTGGGCCAGCTGAAGTACTTCTTGGGAATAGAAGTATCTCGGAGCAAGAAAGGAATTTTCCTATCCCAAAGAAAGTATGTTCTTGACTTGCTTGCAGAAACTGGAAAGTTGGCGGCTAAGCCTTGCAGTACTCCAATGGTTCCTAATATACAGCTTATGAAAGATGATGGTGATCCTTTTGACAATCCAGAGAGATATAGAAGATTAGTTGGAAAGTTAAACTATCTCACTGTGACGCGTCCAGACATTGCCTTCGCAGTGAGTGTTGTTAGCCAGTTCATGTCTGCACCTACAGTCAAATATTGGATAGCTCTGGAACAAATCTTATGTTACTTGAAAGGAGAACCTGGACTTGGTATATTGTATAGAGATAATGGACATTCTCATATTGAGTGTTTTGTAGATGCAGATTGGGCTGGATCCAAGGTTGATAGAAGGTCCATTACAGGCTATTGTGTCTTTATTGGTGGAAATTTGGTATCATGGAGAAGCAAGAAACAAAATGTTGTATCTCGCTCCAGTGCAGAATCTGAGTACAGAGCTATGGCTCAATCCACATGCGGGATTATGTGGATACATTATCTTTTGACTGAAATTGGAGTCAAGCATCCTATTCCAGCAAAACTTTGGTGTGATAATCAAGCAGCCCTCCATATCGCTTCAAATCCGGTATATCATGAAAGAACCAAACATATTGAGGTTGACTGCCATTTCATTTCTGAAAAGATCGAGGAAAATTTGATCTATACTGGCTATGTGAAGACAGGAGAGCAACCGGCTGATTTGTTCACAAAAGCACTGAATGGAACAAGGATTGATTACCTTTGTAACAAGCTGGGCATGATCAATATCTATGCTCCAGCTTGAGGGGGAGTGTTGCGAAATGAATCTAGACTGTTTATAACATACTGTACATATTAGAATATATTTAGGGATTCATAGCATCATCATAGGATATCCTTTTTTATTATTTCCATAGTTAGAACCATGTGTACATGTATTTATATCCTTCACCTGTTGGAATAACATATAATGTGTTTTCCGAAATAGCTCAATCCTTTAAAAAATACAGAAATCCCACGGTAAACAATTCAGAAGGAATGCACAAACTCAGTAGTGATTGGCCCATAATTTTTCTGATTCTTCCTGTCTTTTCCTCAAACTTTCTCCTTTTGGTTTTTACATGCACTTATGTAGGATACAAAACCAAACGAAAAAAATTAAAAACTTTGACAAGTTTTCCCACTCAGGCCTAGCAGCAGACTAGAATCTTATGTTAGTGTGCAAGTGCTTTTCCCCCAACAAGTACACTGCACTCATTTGGTACAACATGTGTGAACATACATTAGTTTTAATTAAACATTTACTAACTGATAACATTATGCATTCGCCACTGTGCTAGGACTCTTATAATGTGTTTGGCTGACTGATTGTTAACCTTCGTTCGTACTAGTATTGTTGTGGATACACCTTTTGCTTTAGTTTAAGAACGGATTTGTTGTTTACTTTGATGGTATCTAGTTGTACAACAACCGATAAGTTTACAAAAATACCCTTAATTGTTGTTAACATTTAAATTATCAACTGAAGGATTACACATAATCCAAGAACATATAATTCACGCAGGGTCTAACCGTATTTGTTTCACTAGTTAACAATACAATCACATGTAATTAACACATGAATTGTAAAGATTTAGCCACAGTCTAAGTCGTACCTGTTACAGAAGATTGTTCCAGCGTTTGTAGAAGATCTCAATCTTCTAGGGAATCTTCCATGACAAGAAAGAAGAAGAGAGTTTTGTTGTGGTTATAGGGAAGAGAGAAGGAGCGTTGTTTTTTTTTTTTTTGCATTGAAAGAAACGTTCTTATTGTCCTTACTAGACACAACTGTTAGGTCTTTTCCTAATGGTTGTGTCTCTTCTCTTTTTCTTAATAATTATTAATATAATAAATATATATTTTATTATTTGGATATGGATATGGGTTGACCCACATGGGTGACCCAAATCCAATTTCCAACATCTCCCACTCACACATAGTGGGTCAACTCTCATTCCCATTCTGTAACATCCATACATAACGACTAGACCGTGTGACCAGTGCATACTTCGAGAGCTTAGTTGTTATACATCTGTTAGGAATATATAACATCTCGATTACGGAACCTTGGAGTAGATTGTAGTATGCAGTACCCTAGATCATTTATCACATTCACATCTCTCTTAATCTCTTTATATTATTTTGAGTTCATCATTATGTTCTTGTCTCATAGACAAACATAAAGGGGCCCAATAAACACAATTAATGTGATAATACTCAATGATCTTCCTTGTCTCAAGAATCTCTTTATCTCAATCTGACTTGCTTTTCTAGAAATGTCCCGCCAGACCGAATCATCCATGATCTCTTGGCAACATCCTAAGATAGCAAACACCAAATTGAATCTCGAGAAACTGGTCAAAGTAATGAGGGTACAAAGAAAGAAAAAAAAATTACTTATAATTTTCAGGGCTTCACACGATAAACAAGAAGAGATTTAAACTTGTATCGCCCATAGGTCACTTTATGCATACGTGGTATGAATCACGTATCACAATATTGACTCCTTTCCCGTGGAGCGTATGTCTTTCACAAATTAAATACTATGCAGATGATAGTTCAGACAACATATGTCTAACTTTGAGTTCACACATCTACTCATACATTTTATCCTTCAGAACTCACATCTGACATTAAGACAGACTCACATTTAATCAAATATGATTAACCAAAAATAACAAGTGACATTCTTATTATAAACTTCAAGCTCTCTATTATTATCACCTCAGATAATAATAAGTTTATAATTGTCTCATCCCTATTAGCCACCTAGATAATAGAGGCGGTTGCCTGTGTGAATGGCCAACCTTTTTGTCTGTCCAACATACTTCAAATTTATGTACTAAACATAAAATCATTCTATGTATATAAACCAACTAAATAATCAATTTAGGCTTCAACTACATTAACTCCAATAATGCAGTTTTATGTGAACATGCTTGGGAAAATTTAAATATAAATACATCAACATCTATGCAAACTCAATGCCTTCACACATGACTCATAAGCACCAAACTCTATGAGTTTCATTACTAGATCTACTATCACATAATGCATCGTGATGTATTTTATATTCACTTTTCTATGTACAACTATGTCTCTAAGGAAATTATATTTATATCAATATGGTTTGTCTTCTAATAATACTTGGGACGTTTGTGTAAGCTATTGAGACTTGACTATCAACACTTGATTGTCACTAATTCAATAGTACTATCAAACACACCCAAATTTATCATAAAGACGTTTAAGCCAAACAGCTTCTTGCACAGTTGTTGAAAACGCTACAAATTCAGCTTTCTTTATAAATAAGGCTGATGATTGTTTCTTGCTACACAAACAATATATACATCACTATTATTTAGCAAAGAAGGACATACTCATATTTAGATATTCTCTCATCTAAACTTCCTTCTCAATCATCATAAATATAGCCTTTTAATTGTCGATCATTTCCTTGACAACACAAGGAATAAACAACTGTGCGTTTGAGATACCTTTGTATCCTTTTAACTGCTTTGCAGCATTCCATTTACAAGTCAGATTGATATCCCATAGCTGAATAATAGATATCAGGCATCATGAGCCAAATCATATACCTATGGGTTCACGAGGACACATCCTCCCACTTAACCATTCAGGCTCTAGAAATAGGAGTATTAACGGGTTTGCACTATTGCATAATAAATCGTTCAAGAAAAAATCTTAATATAAGATTTTTCTGAAGAGATTACAATCCCTTTGAACGATCCTGAATTTCAACAATTCACCAATAATATTTCTACATTAGGTCTTAGGCGTATTCTAAGAACCCATTTATTCCAAATGGCTCTATGACCCATAAGTAGATCAACCAATTTCAACTCTTGGTTTGATTTCACTACTCCATTTCATGTTCCATTGTTCCAGGTACTTATCCTTAGTAGGGTATTTTAGAGCCTCATTTATCTTTCGTAGCTCTTAGTCATCTTGTAGAGTAACTATATATGCTTCCCCTTCGATCTCAAATCGACAATGGGAAAAACAAAGACGACTCATTCGTCGAGGTTGAGATTGATAAAATTGATTTATCAATTGATAGTTACTCCCACTGGGACCAGCAATATAAATGGATTCTCTTTGGACAACGCATTGGTGTTAATTGGAACAGATCCATTATCACCAACTATGACTCCCACTCGAATCCATTTAATATTAATAGCGGAAGCAATTTGGTCCACAGTGTCATAAAGAGACAAGTCTTGGTCTATCACCCTACTTAGAAAAATTATTAGCTATAACAATATGAAACATCATGTAATCCAATTCAGTTACAGTGCCACTATCTAGTTCACATATGAACTCATAAACTTTGAACTTAAATAGTACCACAGAGAGATACAAGTCCTTCCCCTTGGAGCTAAGTTTCCACGTGAGGAAAAAGTTTATGTATAAAAGCAGCACAAACCCAAAAGCAAAAAGAAAATTGGGGTTTCCTCTATCCATATCTTATATGGAATATAAATAACTAGCTTAGAACAATTTCATAATTTGGATCATAGATGTCATAATGTACTAGCTACAATGGAATGTATGTCACTTTCAGGAGACGTCATAGGCATAACTAGAGTCTCAAGACCGTCTTGCTCTTTTAGGACATACTGGATTTACTGTCACCGTTAACACTTTTGTTAAGTTTGGGACAATATTCTTATAGCAGTTGACATATTGATATAAACTAGTATAAAGTACTTGAGACAACTATGTACTTTCTTCGAGCCTAAAAAATTCATGTACATACTAATCCTTAACATAATTTAACTATGTTAATATTTATTTCACATTAGATCTGGAATCGAAAGTTCACTATGTTCCCAATCATCATCCAAATTCTAATATATCATAAATCTAACAGAATCAATTAATACTTAAGGAATACTCATCTTAAATTACTTAAATTCATGACTAATAATTGAAAAAATCTATAACAAATACAGAACTATTCTATAAAAAATAATAGCACAAAGTGCCACATAGACATTATTCAAATAAAGTAGAGAATACTATCAAACTGCATTACGGGGAAGACCCCATATTCCATGGCTTTCACCCAACAAAGTATTTGACATATTTGCTTTCAAGTTGAAACTCGTTTCACAAACAATATCCAGTGAACACAATTCTAAATTTTGAACGGTTTAAGAATATTTCCACTAGAAAGTGAAATATGAATTGCTTTTATAGTCTGTACTATACAAAGTTGGAAAGCCGAATACGAATAACTTCTTCAGTATTTGCTATATAGCATAGGGAAGCCATAAATCCTTTCGCTATTATTTCGCCTCATGGGACAATAAATGTCTTTTGTAAATAATTGGTATTTGTTTACAGGACCACAAAGTCCTAAATCCTTATTTCTTTATATAATTTATAAACAAGAACATGAAAGTCTACCGTAAGGCCAACATAGGCTACATATATTCCACAAATAGATGTTAATGAACATATCACTTTCACCTTTTGTTCATTTATATAGTCAGAAATTATTCTTCATGATTTCCCATAGATTCTCAGCACTCCTCTTGGTTGGCAAAATAATATACAACTGTAATTTTTTTATTCGTTTCCAAACAATCCATAATAGATGAACCATTGCAACTTGGAAGAATAAAAACACATTCACCGATAATGCCACAACGAGGACTATGGTGACTAAACTTAAGATCCACCCAGGAATCCCATTAACCAATTCTGAAACTAAGTCCTCCTCAAAGTCTATATATTTCAAGTTTTCTAGGCAGACTGAGGTTAAAGAAAAAAGCAATTTTCTTTACATAAAAAAAATCAATGTTATAGTTCCAACCTTCTGAAACTCACACTAATAATCTCAACGAATGAGAATTCAAGTTACCTTGAAGAAATAAAATTTCAGGACTTTGCAGTATAATAAAACTTTTCCAATTCTCAATTTGTGAAGGCAGACCAAGTCCCACCGCATATTTGGATCAGAGGAAGTTTCATTCTTTCCTGGTGTTTCAACAATTTTCATGACACCTCTCTAAAATGTCCTCATTCTAATAAGATACTTATCCATACGTAATATATCATGCCTTTTTACAAACAGCACAAAGAATAGAAAATACTCAAAGTTAATTTCAATAGTTAACAGCCCGGTGGATGACATGGCAATCACAAAGCCAAATCCACAAAGAAAAGTTAAAAAAAAGTTATAAATCCAATGTTTGGCTTCGTAATTCACATGGGTATTTCAATTTCCACACTTGCCTATTGCTGTCTTATCACAGCAACTCAAGGAGTATTCATAATACCACAGTACTTTTCAAATAAAACATCACAAAGCAAAAACAATATTGTAACGTTCATCATGACAAGCATATTTTGCGTTTTCTTGTCTTAATTATAGACTAGGAAACGAATAGCACGGGCTCTGATACCAATGAAGGATTACACATAATCCAAGAACATATAATTCGCCCAGGGTCTAACCGTATTTGTTTGTTTCACTAGTTAACAATACAATCACATGTAATTAACACACGAATTGTAAAGATTTTGCCACAGTCTAAGTCGTACCTGTTACAGAAGATTGTTCCAGCGTTTGTAGAAGATCTCAATCTTCTAGGGAATCTTCCATGACAAGAAAGAAGAAGAGAGTTTTGTTGTGGTTATAGGGAAGAGAGAAGGAGCGTTGTTTTTTTTTTTTGCACCGAAAGAAACGTTCTTATTGTCCTTACTAGACACAACTGTTAGGTCTTTTCCTAATGGTTGTGTCTCTTCCCTTTTTCTTAATAATTATTAATATAATAAATATATATTTTATTATTTGGATATGGATCTGGGTTGACCCACATGGGTGACCCAAATCCAATTTCCAACCTCAACAATTACGATATAAAATTAGATTTCGCTTTAGATTACTGAAACAAAATGTTGACTCATTAGTAGTGTTTACATACACTATGACTAAACAAAAGTAGATTAAGAAAGAAAAAATGTTTGAAAATATGAATTTTTGTTGTCCCCACATGGAAAATCAGTCTTTTGGTGTCAAGTGCCCACACGCTGAAGCAAATGTCAATTTTAAAACTTGCCTTGGCTAGACTTATTGCCAGGTTTGTCTGGAAAGCCAGATCACATAGGCCACAATTTTCTTTGTTTGGTAGCTTATGTTGGGTCATTGGACTGTCTTTTGGGGGGGTTGATTTCCGCTTTAGTCCAGCAGAGTCCTCTTTCTGGAAACACTCCAATGGTTCTTGAACCATATCGTGCCACTCTTTTTGTAGCTAATCTCCTCTTCCTTGCTTCACAACATCTGATCAGTGGGCAACCTCCTCAAACTTTTATTACCAATTCCTCCATTTCTTGGATCAATAGCCCCTCCTATGTTGTGAATTCCACAGATGGAGTCAATTTGACACCCATCCTTCATAGAGAAGGCAACGGGACAAGGTTTGTGTGCGGCTTCTTATGTAATAACACTGGCACTGCATGCTTTTTTGGTGTCCTTTTATTCCCAAGTATCTATAATTCTTATTTAGATAATCCAAGATTAGTTTGGTCCGCAAATCGGAATAATCCAGTTAGAGTTAATGCAACCCTGCAACTTAGGCAAGACGGTGGCGTGTTCTTGATGGACTCAAATGGCGCTTCGATTTGGCATACAAACACAAGTGGAAAGCTTGTTTCAGGCTTAAACTTGACAGAGATGGGAAATCTTGTCCTCCTTGGCAAAAGTAATGACACCATTTGGCAGTCTTTTGATCATCCTACAGACTCTTTGGTTCCTGGACAAATACTGGCTCCTGGACAGAAGCTGATATCCAGCATATCAGCAACAAAATGGAATGAAGGTATGTTCACTCTTGATGTTCGAAAGTTTGGCCTTTTTTGCTACATTGGGTCAAATCCACGCCAATTCTATTTCGAAATGCTTGCTACGGATAAATATTTCCAACTTTCTGGACAAAGCAACTTTGTAAATTTGAGTGTTTCCAAAGGGTTGTTATTAAGATACAATGAAGGAGATGCTCGATTCATGAAATTTGAGGCTGATGGGCATTTAAGGGTGTATGACTGGAATAGATCATCTTGGACAGAGGCTGCTGATTTATTCACAGCCGACATTGGTTACTGTGGCTATCCAACTGTGTGTGGGAATTATTCTGTTTGTGGAAATGGGCAGTGTAGTTGTCATGAAGCCGCGGTTGGTCAGACAAACTTTCTCCAGCAAATCAATTACAGGCAACCAAACCAGGGGTGTTTCCTTGTCACACCTGTTTCTTGTGAACATTCCCAATATCAAATTCTTATGGAGCTTAAGGACACGTCTTATATTCCCCTTAATTCGCAATATGCTACGAAGTTAGAGGTTGAAAATTGCAAAAGATCTTGCTTAAGCAACTGTTCTTGCAAAGCAGCTCAATTTCAATTTACTGGTCCTGGCAACAAAATGGGTGACTGCATGCTGTTGAATCAAGTGTTTTCTCTTGTTAACAGAGATGGAGCAAAACATAAGAACAGTCTTTTCATCAAGGTGCAGAACTCTTCTAACCTACAATCCTCTCCATCACTTGTCTCTTCAGAGAAGAAATCAAAGCGTGTCGCAACAATAGTAGGATCCTCCGTTGGAGCTTCATTTGGTTTGCTTTGCATTGTTTTGACTTGCTTTGCCTTTCTTTTCAGAAGGATAAAAGGAGTCGACGAAGCCGAGGAGGAGTTTCTTGACCAAGTACCAGGGCCTACTAGATTTTCCTATGAGGAACCAACTGTTTTGACAGAAAATTTCAGTAAGAAACTTGGGGAAGGGGGATTTGGTTCTGTATTTGAAGGAACAATGAATGATGGCACGAAGATAGCAGTGAAGCGTCTCCAGGGTTTCAGTAAAGTAGTGAATTCATTCTTAGCTGAGGTTGCAACAATAGGTAGCATTCACCATGTCAATCTGGTAAGACTTGTTGGATTTTGTGCTGAGAAAACACACAGGCTTCTGGTTTATGAATGCATGGCCAATGGCTCCTTAGACAGGTGGATTTTTCAAGGAAAGCAGGAACAACCTCTCACATGGGATGTCAGGAAAAAGATCATATCAGACGTTGCCAAGGGCCTAGCTTACCTACATGAAGATTGTAACAACAAAATTATTCATTTAGATATTCGAATATTCTTCTTGATCATAATTTCAATGCAAAAGTATCAGATTTCGGGTTATCAAAGCTCGTGGGTAAAGACGAAAGTAAGATAGTTACTACAATGAGGGGAACACCAGGGTATTTAGCACCAGAATGGTTGAACTCAGTCATTACGGAGAAAGTAGATGTTTATAGCTTTGGGGTTGTGATCTTGGAAATCATCTGTGGCCGAAAGAATTTGGATCGTCATCAAGACGAGGATGACATGCATTTGCTTGGTTTGTTCAAGAGAAAAGCAGCGGAGAAACAACTCGTGGAAATGGTGGACAAGAAGAGTGAAGACATGCAGCTCCATAGAGAAGAGGCTGTGGAAATGATGAAGATTGCAGCATGGTGTTTACAAAGTGATTACACTAAGAGGCCTTCCATGTCATTGGTAGTTAAGGTGTTGCAGGGTTTAGTGGCTGCTGAAACTGACTTGGATTACAGCTTCCCTTATCCACCAAGGACGAGAGTAATTGACGAAGCTAATAATGAAAGGGAAGCTTTGGCTGTAAGTAGCTTACCCATTCCATCAGAGTTGTCAGGACCTAGGTAAACAACTGGTACTACAGTGTCACTGCATCTCTTCCATCAATAACTTCTAATTATGTTATAAACTGTATCCGTAGGGCTGGAGTACTACAATTTCACTTTTCGCCATTGGATTAGTGAATGTTAGTAGTGATTATTATCAAGATCGAACGAGCAAATGATATACGCCATACTAATTTGATGTCATTTGTTATTTAATCCCAAAAATCCGTCTTAGGCATTTCAATAGCAACCCAGGATGTATCATAGGCTTGGAATGACTGAGCAAACAAGATGGTTTGATGATAGTAAGACTGATTCGGTTCAAGTAGTTAGGAAAAGTTGATTGGGGTAGAGCTTTGATACTTTAACAGAAAAGGATCAAAATTGTCCTTAACTTGTGTAAAATAGAGTAATTTTACCCTCCGTTAACCTATTGGAGCCTAAATGCCATTCACGTTTTCTTTTGGCTCAAAAATACCCTCACTTGGATAGAAAAATGATGTGGCTCATGCGGGTTTTTGTTGTTCCAGGTGGCATTCTCTTATTGGTCCATTTAAATTCATCTCATCCACCAAATTAGACCTGACCTAGCTCCTAGAGCCTGACCCAAAAAGCACATAACCCATCATTTAGTTGGTGCTCCTCTTCTTTCTCCATCAAATATTCTTTTTTCTATCTTGTATCCAAACTCCAAAGAAAGATTTTCCATCCCCCTCTCATCCAGACAAGAAATATCAAACCCAACTATTTTTACACGTACATGTAGAATGTTCTATGACCAAACATCACACTCAGATGGAAATAAACTAATCTTTAACTACATATTAGCTCCACTAAGCTCCAAGATTGAAGTCTTTACCCTCAATTTAAAAACAATCAAGGAGAATGTTGTCAATGGTAGGAATGTTGTGTTCCAGCAAAAGATGGCTAACAAATCAAGATCTGCTATAGGTGGCGATAAAATGCCATTGTTTTCTTCATCACCTTCTTGTACAAATTAATAATTATTGGGGTTTTGTGAATTAGTTGAGCTTGACAAATGGTATAACTTTCTTTCTGTTTTTTAGTAGAAAAAATAGGTTTGATAACCAATAGGCAATGGAAATGTTATATATAATTGAATTTTTATTACGTTGTCGTCTATTCTGTGAGATACTGTAAGATTAATTAGTTATTGCTTAATTCAGTAATTTGCGTTGTGTTTCTTTGTGGTTGCTACGAAAAGCATAGCCCTTTGCTCCTAGTTCAATTTGTGCGCGTTTTGTTATTGTATACCTTTTTAGTATATTGTATACCTTACAAGTATACCGGTTTGCTGCTAGTGCAATTTTGCACGTTTTATTATCGTATACCTTTTCGTATACCATACACCTTACAAGTATACTGGTTTACAAGTAAAATTTTGAGTTTTTTTAAATAATTTATTAGTTTGTTGTTGTGTTATTTAACTTTATACCGTTTTACTATGTTGTATACCCCAATGGTATACCAGCTTAACATTGTAGGTCCCCTTGGCAATATAATAAAAAAGTTATTTTTCTATTATATTGTAATACGTTGTATACCATAAAAGTATAGTAGTTTAACTATTTTGCACCATATTGACAAGAAGTTGACAAAACAGTCTCTATTGTATACACTTTACAATACAGTAATTCGTTCATATACCATTTCAACTATTTATTATTTTCTATTTTTTATTTATGCAAGTGAAAAAAATAACTGATATCGTATACCATTGACAAACATAGAGTATACATTATACCGAAAAGGTATACATGTTTAAAACAATAAACATAAAATATATACTTTTTTTTAACATCTATAGCAATAACAAACTTCCAAATGTATGAAAGTTTAAAGAAATAGAACATTTTAGATGTTGAATCCATAGGGAAGAAATGTAATCATCACATTCTTTTTTCCAAGAAAAGCTACTGCTACAAAAATAGAAATGAGAAACAACAGAAACAAAACTATCTTATCACATGATTCTCCAGCATCCACACTCTACTGTTAGCCTTGGCAACCCTTTCGATATCATCTTTCTTCTTAATATCATAACTATTTGAAGAACCCTTGGGAACATTGATGAGTTCATCAGCCAAGTACTCAGCTATGGTCTTGATGTTCATGGAAGCGCTCTCAATAGCACTAGTTGTAAGCAAATAAATTGCCTGGTCGACATGACGGAGTAGGGAAATATTAACAGTTTGACGCCATACACACCAGATGATCTAGTTTGGGTTGCATCTTAAAAATGTATACAGTATTCTAAAAAATATATACATTTTTCTGTAGCTAACTCACACACTTTGATACTAGCACATAAGTCATACTAAAAGAATATACGGTACACAAAAAAGGCATATTATGTTTATAACAACAAAAAATCAAAACATATATTTGTGTGATAGCAGGCCTCACGCTTCCATCTAGATACAAAGATGTATATCAAAATAGTATACAGTATACCAACAAAGTATACCGTACTAAAAAATTATATTTATTTGATAGCAACTAATACACTATATTGCATACTGTATCAATTAGGGGTGGGCATAAAATTCGAAAACCGAAAAACCGAACCGAACCAAATTAATTCGACTTTTCCGTTTCGAAATTTTGGTAATTCGAAACATTATTTGGTGTAAAATTTTGGTATTTCGAAATTTCGGTTCGGAATTCGGTTTTGAAGTGTTAAATTTCGGAACACCGAAATCCCGAATTTTTAATATATATATGTATATATATATTACTAAATCCAAACCCAAGTTCAATTCTCTATAGTCTTGCGGTCTTCTTTAGTATACTAGTTATAAACATGGTTTGGCTTTCCTCAGTTCTTTGTGTGCACTTTTCCTCAGCTCTTTGTGTGCACTTTAACCAAAGTATGGAACCTGCTCTTTAATTTATACTTGCTGAAATGTTGATGTCTTCTGCTACTTCACATTTTTCCTTAGATCAAAGCCATGAGCCAAGGATTATATTTCAGTAGTTTAATCAAGGAGTGCTATAGACCTAAGTAGTAGTTAAGTTAACTAAGAGCCTGTTTGGCCAAGCTGCCAAAAACTGCTTATTTTGAAAGTACTTTTCAGATAAATACTTTCGACGAATAAGCAATTTGTGTTTGGCCAACTCATTCGAGAAGTGCTTTTCTAAACAGTTTGTGTTTGGATAATCTTTACAAAAGTACTTTTGAGTGTCAAATTACGAAAAAGTACATTACTAATGCTCATTATGCGACTAATATTATTTAAACGTAACAAAGATTTAAATATTTTTTCAATAAAAGAGTTAATTTAATATTTTATTTTCATTTAGTTTAAATATAAAACATAAAAGAAAGTATATATTATGGTTTTTAATCAATCGAAATAAGGTTAAATCAAAAGAGGGTAGCAGAAAATAAAGTTTTATTTATATTTAAGAAATATATTGATTAAAATAATTAAATATAGTATGGTAAATAAATATTTTTGGTAATGATATTTTTGTCTTAAAAAATTAATAAACTGCTTCTGGGGAGAAGCAGAAATTTGTAGCTTGCTTCTTCTCAAAAGTACTTTTTCCTTTTGGCCAAACACCTCAAAATTCTTCAAAAGCGTTTTTTTCTTAAAAAAAAGTACTTTTAGCTTAAGCTTGGCCAAACATGCTATAAGTAGCTACTAGTTTAGGGATTTCATTCATTGTTACCATAGAAGTATTACTAACTAGTCAAGTTTTTCTAAAAGTTAAATTGGAACGCGTAATGAATAACTTAGTGATTCAAGATAGCTTAGTTCATCTTCTAACTTACTACTTTAAATGTATGGCAATTTTAGTTTTATGAAAATGCTATAGTTTTTGTTGAAATGGAATGAATTGAATGATAGAAAATTGAAATAAAAACCGAAACCGAACCGAATAAATTTTGGTTTGGTATTGGTATCAACAATTAAGTACCGAAAACCAAAATTCCGAATTTAAAAAAACTGAACCCGAACCGAAATTTCGAACGCCCACCCCTAGTATCAGTATACTATTGCAGTAAACTGTATACTATAACAGGATACAGTTTAGAAATACTTCTTTGATTTTCAATAAATTTTTTTGATCTCAAGTACCACAAATCAGCTCCAAATGCAACCAAATTTTAGTTTAAACTTTACAAAGGTATTAGAGATAATATTTTGTAACACCCACTTCGAATCAAACAACAAATAAATAATTAAAATTTCATATTTAAGAGCTCAAAGCTTAACAATGGTGGTACTAAAAAATATGCTCCAAAACATTTCAAATCACCTCTCATCATTTGTACAAAATACTCTTTATGGAAAAAAACATCAATATGCAAACTGCTTGAGAAAATTGTAGAAACTACTGTAGCAATATGGAAAAAAACTATCATAAAATAAGTTGAAGCTATAGTTTTGAATTAATTTGTCCGTGTCTCTTCTACAATCACAAAAATAATGGATAAATATTACTGATATAGAGATTATTTGGCTATTTTATGATAAAATTAAAGAATTTAGGATAAAGGGAGTAAGAGATTTGGGGAAGTTAGGGTTGGGAAATTAAGAAAATAGACTGTAGAAGAACGTGAATTGAGGATTTGGAGGTGTGGGTACACCTTGTAATTATTTATGTAAAATTAGGTAAGGAGTTTTAGAATGGATACGCCGGATAATTTGTTTAGGTTGGATGGGTATGGGGTATAAATTCCCTTTTTGATTTTTGTACAATGAAGTACAAAGAGATTAAATTATAGAAGTGCTTCAAAGAAGCAACAGCTTGGTGAGCTTTGGCATTTGGATTCAATAGATGTAGTACTCCTGCTACCTCATATAATTTCTCACTAAAAAGTGACAAACTCTTATTGGAGTATTTGTTGTCATCACCGTCAGAACTTTTAAGAGCGAGCTTAAAAGTCATTTTATCCAAAAAAAAAAAAAGAAAGTTGAAATAAGTCAATCCAAACACCCTCTAAGTGTGTTAAAGAGCCTTAAAATTAGCCATTTTACCATATTGACTATTCACCTCAAGTAATAAAGAAAAAAAGACAAAAAAGCGACAAAAAGATGTGATGGCACATGATGTGTGAGCAAATGCCACATATTGCTTTCTATTTACTTGAGCTTTTGTTGTATATTATGGATAAAATGCGCGCACTTATCACGTTTTGGTTGCATATTGCAGGTTGTGGAAGCTGCTGCGATGAAAAGTTGGAAAACAAGTCAAAACCATGCTGATTTGAGAGGCTGCAGATTCTGGTTTGGAAAGCTGTTCATCGCAATCGCGAAGGTTGTGCCGCGATGGCGCAAGAGAACTAGATAAGCCAGCACGATAGCGCTAGAGTTGCCGTGACCGCGAAGCTTCAGAGAAGTTATTCAGCGTGATAGCGCTCAGAGGCACACGATCACGAGAGGACGCGTCTGGACTGCCCTGGGCAGATTTGTAATTTCACCCCAGCTGAATTGGGGACATATAAATAGCCCCTTGGATGACTTAGGCCAAATCTTTGGCTCATTTTCTCAAGCTTGGGGCAAGAATTCATCAATCAAGTCTAGGGTTTGAAGATTAGGAGTTCCAACTGTAAAATCCTTTTACCTTTTCTTCGTTACCTTGGTTTGTATTTCATTATCTTGACTTATTGGTGTTATTTTGAGACTATAAACATGTGTAATTGATAAATTGGCAGAGTTAGGGCTTGTGTATTGACATCATTGTGCTTTTGAGTTATTGAGTACTCTTTTACCATTATTGACTTGGGTGTTTGGCTTATTAATCACTACTTGCTTTAATTCTCATGAATTGGTAGTTGTAAATGCTAGTTCTAGCCATATGAGTACTAAATCTAGGAATAGGATAGTGATTAACGGAGTAGCGAGGGTAGGTACATTGCGGCTATCCCAGGTTAACGGGTTTAACACCGGGAGGGGGATACCTTACTTGGACACAATATCGATTGAGCTTAATGCAACACTTCCTTGCACCGAGAGGATGAGAGGTGTTAGGCTTGGTGGTCACATAGAGGGGCTATCCGGGTATAATAGCTCGACTGTCATGGCGCGCGCCTAAGCTTAACTGGTTGAGTCTCTTTACGCGAGATTAGTTAACAATGGCTCAATTACACTCCCTAAGCTCTACTACCTTGCATCCTTACTTGTATCGCTATTGATCACATTTACCTGCTTTCTTAGTATAGTTTTAGTTTTTTTTTAACCCCAACCCTTCTCCTCTCTTGGAACAAATAGTGGCCCTCCCACTTTTTGCTTCTACGGTGACTCGAACCCACAACCTCTTAAATGTAGATGGATGGTGCTTACCATAGCATAAATCTCTAGCTATTTTCCCGTTTGGCTTAGTCAATAGGTTTAGTTCCTCTACTATCTAACCGCATCACATTGTTCCCTGTGACCCCAACTCATAGTTGGGTAAATTATACTGCGACGACCATATCACTACTCTTCGAAGGGGTGTTTTGGACGTTATCAACACATACACCGACATACATCAGTTCTGAAAGGTTGATCAGAGGGCCAAATTGGTCAACACGACAAAAAATTTATAGGGGAGCTACAGTAGTCTTCTTGTTAGCCAATAGAACTATTGTAATTTGGTGCAATTACAAAAATACCCTTCGAGGCCCGAATTGTAATCTGGATGCAGCCGACAAGGAAATCGGAGGCAGCTCTCCTCCAACTTTTTAGCCCGCACGGGCCCAATATCACTTTAAGTAGATATATTTTCTTTTGAAAAATTTACGCAGTGTGAATAATGAGTAGATCACTTAAACAAATAATAGCCATTTTAATATATTTTTCATACATATTTTATGTATATTTTGCAGGGGCGGCCCAACTAAATTTGTGGCTTAAAACCAAGTTTTAGTAAGAGGCCTTAAATACAATAGTTAACCAAATTTATTGAGACACATAGTCATTAACTAAGTTTTAAACATTCTTTTCAATTGGCGATATCTTCAATACATCTAATATACTTTTACTAAGACTTTGTTGATGTAAGGTAAGACGGAATTAATTTTAGTTTGAAAAATTATTTAATTGCGTTTATTATAAAATGATGAACAGTTTGTTACGAGTAATATATTCAATTCATTGATACTATTCAGTTCATTGATACTATTCAGTTCTAGAATTCAATAGATCAACGTATGCTAAGAGAAAATTATCGTGAAATTCAAATTGGAGAATACCAAGTTGGAGCTTCAATAATATATTTACAATAATTTTAATGTTTGAGTTCATTGAGTCACAAAAGCAAGTATTTTGATTTTATAATTTCAAAGGATTTACTCTTTAACTATGAATCAATCAAATGTGACAATAGTTAACTTTGAAGAAAGTAAACTGAAAACAGAGAGTGGCTAGTTATAAACAACAAAAAACAAAAACTGAATGTATGTAAGTGAAGAAGGAAACAATTAAAACTAAAATCGGAAAGGCAAACACATTAGTTAATAAAAACTTATTCTTATTACTTATTTATTCACAAATTTCATCTTAATCTAAGTTAAAAGATATCAAAACCTTTTAATAATAACAATTATTATTTTATTAATAATAATAATAATAATAATAATAATAATAAGTACTATTAGTTAATTTGGAGCCTTTTAAAAGAGGGCCCAGAGGATAGGCGTTAGTGGCCTTATGCTTGGGCCGGCAGATATACTATGAATAATAAGTATATATTCTATACATAGAGCTTGTTTGGGTGGGCTTATAACCAGCTTATTTTAAGTGGCTTATAAGTCAAAAAGTAACTTAAAAGCCACTTTTTGAGAAGTTAGGAAATGTTGCTTTTAAGCCCCAAAAAATCTTGAGATTTTTACATATATATACAAAATTACACCCTAAATTACAAAAAAATAGCAATATTTATCAAATTATAAGTCATAGCAATAATTTTTTTAGCACATTTTTACAATAAGCAAGACATTTCATTTTTGATAATTATACTTATACAGTTATACCCCACCCTCCTAAAAACCCTAAGACATTTTCTCCTCTTCCCCTAAACCAAATCAGCCGAATCTCCCCTAGAAACTATGTCACACAAATCAAATCCAGATCCATAAGATCAAAAACAAAAACAAAAAGCACACATTAAATTAAACGCCGCTGCCTCCGCGGGAATTATACGTCGCTGCTGCTGGAATTATACGTTGCCACTGTGTGAAGAAGAAGTTGTCAAAAAAAGTATTCTGGTTCGTCAACCAACGACCCGACCCATGCTCATATCATCAGATCTATAATTGAAGTTGTTGTAGAAAAGTTATGAGTCTTTGATGTTGATTAAGAAAGTTGTTTGATATATTCTCATTCAGTGCACTTTTGAAATGCCAGTCTTGAAAATAATGTGATGAAGAAGTTGAGTATACGAAAATAAGTGTACTTTATTTGTTCTTTTCATTTTTTCCTCAGAAAAGAAAAACTTGGAAGGTTGAAAACTCACAATGTAATCTATGAGAAATATTGACTCTGCTGACATATATCCACTTAAGAAGCTAATTTTATCTTTTTCGGCCCTCCCTTCTACTGTTATCTCGTCTGTTGTATTGGTCCCTTTTCTTCCGGTGTAATTGGAATTTTTGCTCTGTGACGGTTTTGATTTGTTTGGTGTTGGTTTCTATTTAATTACTTCTCTGTTTCTAACAAAGAGTGGACTGGTAGTGATGCCGCTAGACGGCTGTCACTCCTCCACTTCGTTGTTGACCCGTTCAGTGAAGACAAGTATTTCTAGTACTTTTTTAAGAAATTTTAATTAAAGATGTATTAAGTTTTTCACTCTAAATTTGTTAACCGTGAATTTATTTCATTTTTACGGCAGTTATTCAAATACAAACAGTCTGAAACAGTCTTGATACGTTGCTGAAATGGTTTGATACAGTTAGATACAGAGCAAAAATAATGCTGATACAGCGAGATACAACACTGAAACGGTTTGAAACAGCTAGTAAAAAAGTCTAAAATAAAATCTAAAAAATAATGTGAAACAACGCAAAAAAAAATGAAATTATTTAAAAATAGTGTAAAACGATGCACAAACAGGATGAAACAATGCTGAGACAGTGTAGAAACAGCTAGATACAATCTAGAGATTGATAGATCGGGGCAAAGTAATGTAGATATAGCGAGATACGGTTAGATACGAGGTGGTTGATAGTTGAGATACACTGAGATACACTAAGATACAGCGAGATACGATGTGGTTGGTAGTTGAGATATAATGAGATACGGTGTAGTTGGTAGGCGAGATACGGTTAGATACAAGGTGGTTGATAGTTGAGATACAATAAGATATGATGTGGTTGGTAGGCGAGATACGGTTAGATACGAGGTGGTTGGTAGTTGAGATACAGTGTCTCACAACGAGATACGATGTGGTTGGTAGTTGAGATACAATGAGATATGATGTAGTCGGTAGGCGAGATACGGTTTAGATATGAGGTGGTTGATAGTTGAGATACAGTGAGATACGATGTGGTTGATAGGCGAGATACGGTTAGATACGAGGTGGTTGGCAGTTGAGATACGATGTTGGTAGACGAGATACGGTTAGATATGAGGTGGTTGGTAGTTGAGATACGGTGAGATACAATGAGATACGATGTGGTTGGTAGGCGAGATACGGTTAGATACGAGTAGTTGGTAGTTGAGATACGGTGAGATACAATGAGATACGATGTGGTTGGTAGGTGAGATTCGGTTAGATAAGAGGTAGTTGGTAGTTGAGATACGGTGAGATACAACGAGATACGATGTGGTTGGTAGTTGAGATACGGTGAGATACAATGAGATACGATGTGGTTGGTAGGTGAGATACGGCTAGATAAGAGGTGGTTGGTACTTGAGATACGGTGAGATACAACGAGATACGATGCGGTTGGTAGTTGAGATACAATGAGATACAATGTGGTTGGTAGGCGAGATACGGTGAAATTTGGGAAAATGAGATGAGAAAAAGTGAAATTGGGGAAAATGGGAGGAATAAAAGTGAAATTGGGAGAAATTGTGGGAGAAAAAGTGAAATAGGTGGAAATGGGAGGAGGAAAAGTGACATTGAGGGAAATAGGGGGAAGAATGTAAGGGTTTGGTATGTTATGAGAAAATATTGCTATGTTTTTGCTATGTTTGTAATTAACTTGTGTTTTCCTCTATATAGGGTAATTTTACTAAAATGTTGCTATATTTGGTAATTAAGATCTAAAAATTGTACTTTTGTGTAAAAATCCCAAAAATCTTTAAGTTACTAAACATATATTAATGGGCTTTATAAGCTTATAAGTCACTTTTAAGGGGCACAATGCACGAATAGCCATTTTTGCCAGTAGTCTTGGGTTTGAGGCCACATTTTTAGTAGTTTTACATGAGATGCCACTTTTTAGAAATTCAATCCTTGTGGGTTGAACTTCACACAAGTTCAGCCCACATGGATTGAAGTTCAACTTCAACCCACCACAAGGGTTAAAGTTCAACTTCAGCCCATAAGGGTTGAAGTTTACGCATCTATGCCTAAAAATTCAGTCCTTATGGATTGAAGTTGAACTTCATAACTTAGGCATGAAGTTCAATCCACAAAGTTTGAACTTCAGCCCATAAAGATTGAAGTTATAAAAAGTGGTCTTTCATATAAAACCAATAAAAAAAGTGGCTTCAAACTAAATACCCGTGGTAAAAGTAGCCTGTGGGCGAAAGTTTTACACTTTTAAGCTCATCCAAACGGGCTCATATTAACTATGACAGCTATTTCTTATAAAGTTTCTTTTTCTTTTCGTGGAAATGATACCAATTAGCCACTCTAATGGCTTCAGTTTATATTTTTAGACAGCTACTACTGGCTACTTTTAAAAAAAAATCTGCATTTTTAATATGGGTATTCTCAAATATGTTACTAACATAGGTTACCCGTTAAGTAAAATCTACAACAGTGGCTATGGGTCAAATCTGTACAGACTACGTTAATTAGATGGGAAATTTACGCCCCATGAACGTTGACCAAGAATAATTACTTTTTGTGTATACCTTTTCTTGTTTCTTTCTTTCCATATACATTTTACCCTTTTTAAATATATTTTAAATATGTATTTAATATTCTAAATATTATTGATATATATTTAATATTTTAAATATATATTTAAAATATTAATATTATTGATATTTAATATATTTAATATTATTGATATTTCATATTTTAAATATATATTGAATATATTAATCTTATTGATATTTAATATATTTAATATTATTGATATATTTAATATTATTGATATTTCATATTTTAAATATATATATTTAATATTTTAAATATTATTGATATTTAAATATATATTATATATTTAATATTTTAAATATTATTATGTTGATAGGACTCTATCATTAAGCCTAAAATCGTGCAACTACCATATTTAGTGGTAATCTATTTTTTTTTTACCATTGATTGTTTCCTTTAATTAAGGGAGTTGAATATCATACTATTAGATATTAATATTAATATTAAGAAATATATTTAGCATGTATTAAATTTTTGAATACAAAAAGTTATGGACACCTAAAAATAATTATTTCTTGATAGGCAGATATATATGTAAATAGCCCTAATTAGATTCCAAAGGAGTAGCTATGGGTTAAATTCCCAATGGACAAAGAGTAAAACTTACTACAGCTTGGTCACAGGAATTGTCAACTGTCCTTGCTGGGGCAAAATTAGGCAGCTGGGTCAACAGGAATTAATAGCAAAAAAGATAACATTAAATTCCAAAGCAACTACGGTGACTACCTTTGGTAGCCAATAGATTTGCTTGATTTTCATGCAATTACGTAACTACCTTTGGAGCCCCAAACACAATCGGGATGGAGCTGGCATTGAAACCGGAGGCAGCTCTCCTTCCACATTTATATTATATATATAGCTGGCAGTGAAACCGTCACTACAACAAAGATGATCTTTAACTACGAAAATACATGAGGCGCATACTATTAGTGACAAAATATGAATTTCGTAACAAAAGTTTTGTCTACTAAAGTTTCTACCAAAGGAATAGATTGGCGCCAATTGTTGAGTAGCATTAACCACAAATTCAAATTATCCGTGACAAAGTAGTTTCGTCACAAATGTTTTATATAGTTGGTGACAAACCATTGTTCGTCTCCTAGTTAGTTAATTTCGGGTTACGAAAACTATTTGCTAAAAATATGTTGTTTAATAACGACTGATCAATGCTCAATTATACATCACTAATGGTGAAGGGCGGCCGTCAAAGATATATACTTCGGGGTCGATTTCCAAATTAGCTTGTTCAAATGAGAGTCGCAAATAGACAATCAAATAATAGTTAAGAGTCCTAAAAAGAAGGTGTGTTGTTGTAAATCTAATATAAACTACAAAGCAAGTAAGTAAAAACAAGTACTCCGTAATTGATTCTATAGATGGAATCTAGGGATGTAAATGGCTAATAGTGGTGTCCAATCAATGTGTATAGTATTTCCACCTACCTAACACGGGTATGAATATGGTCGAGTCATATTCTATGGTAACCCCTAGAATCCGCCAGGCCTAAAAGAGGTCTACCTTACTACGCTCGTCAAAGCCATAGCTTGGCGCATAAAGGTCTAACTCACGGACCCAAGAAAAGAGGACCTCTTTTGAGTGTAACCTCTTTTAGATGGGTTAGACTAAGTTTTAATCAACAAAATCCAAATCCTTGTTAACTTCGCTAATCTACACTAGTTAATCTCTCTCGAGTTTTTAACTAGCAAAGCAGAAATGAAACCCTAATGTTATGAGCACTAAGATTTTGATATTAGTGTTATAGGAGTTAGACAATCATTACCCATGTTATGTTTAGTGAAACTAAATATATAACACCCATTGATTTTCTACCACTTATAGCATATTTACAACCCTAGTTATGAGTTTAGCTACTCATACTAGGGGTTTGAATCAAATATAAAATCATGTAATGAAAAGATGATATGGATTCAAACATGAAATATATATTGATATATATTAAGGAATCAAAGGTATAAGTTAAAGGGCTTACAAATCAATGAAACCTTGTTACTTGTCTCTTAAAACCTTGCCTCTAAGAGTAGTGTTTGAAATATAGAATAGAATATATTACAACCCTAGCCTTGTTCTATTTATACTATGCAGGGAATTGAATTACAAATTTACCATTTTGGTATGGGCGGTCCGCCCTTCTATGACTTGGCTAATCTTGAACTTCTTTCTTGCAGGCTTGGGTGATCCGCCTGATTCTTGAGGCGGGGTGTCCTTTGTAGCTCCAGACTTGCAAGCTCTCTGTATCTAAGGAGGCGGTTCGCTTAAAAGTTAGGGTGGGACACCTTTTCAAGCTTCGGGTTGTTCATCTCTTTGTATCTCATTAGGCGGTCCGCCTAGTCTTCACGGTGGGGCGCCCATCTTTCATCCTGAGTTGATGGTTCTCACGTCTTACCAAGACGGTCCACCTAGAGCATAAGACAGGACGCCCTCATCTGCAACTGATATATTTTCACACTTTGGCTCCAATTCTTGCTCTTTAGCTTCAATTTTTAGTCAACTCTTGTAAACTCATTGTAACCTGAAACTGAACAATTTATGACATTAATAACACACAATGTTGCTTTTGGATTTAAAAACGAAAGTTTTAAAGTAGTATTTAAGTTGGTAAAATACACTCGATAAGGTTTCATCGCTTAAATCCTTCTACAGATTAGGGTGGTTTCTTTGTCTGTCGGCTCTTCTAGGATTTCTAATTTACAACCAGTTTTCCGTTGATGATACACATTCTTGTCATATTTATGTTTTCTTCATGTATTATAAAATTTATAATAGTAATGCCTAGGTATAGTACATTCCGAAATTTGTTCTGATTTTGGAAGACATTAATTAAAGGTAAAAGAATTGACCAGATTAATTCATTTTCTATTTTTGAATTTAGACATGCTGAAGCAACATGAAAAAGTGATATCAGTTTCGAAATTTTCTCTATCAAGTAATCAAAATATGGATTTAGGGAATACATATATAATTTTTTCAGTCTTAGGGCTATAACATTTCCATTAGTTACATTTTTTAATTTTCTGTAAATATTTTGTGGGTTCTAATGAAGGTATGAGATTCTGTCACCAGTGTATTAGGGAATACAAATCATTCATGAGAAAAAGGAAAATACTGTGGAGGGTCTGAGGAAATACGTGAAGATTTTGCTCTTGGAATTCACCTATGGATCTCATTCGTGGCATCTGTCTATTTGGAAATATCTTAAGTGTCGCTCCAAATGCACACGCAAGTATAAGCGGTCAATCAAGTAATAAAGTGATAATAAAAATAGACAAGCAGAGATTACGATAGTTGAGAATATTATAACTAAAATTAACTAACTAAACTAATAACATAATTAACAAGCAAAGCACGAGTTTGAATTCAAGAGAGATAACAACCCAGGATTATGGGATATCTGTCAATCATATTGAATTTTTCAGTTAATTCGAACTAAATAATTTATCTGGTTTACTAATCACATGGTTAATATCACTCACAGGACTCTTTCGATACCCTGCCCACTTATTCAAGCTAAGCCAATGCCTATATGCCTATGGAGTCAGTATTAACAAGAATACATTTATATTTCCTATATAGTAACTAAGCATGATTGTTAGGTATGTTTCTATCATAACCGCGAAATCATTCCCCGATGCCCAGGTTCAGGAACACGCTATATTCAGTCCTATTGCAACCTATGGTTCCCACTTTCGAGTTCAACCCTAGTTTCATAGATAGTATTCAATTGGTGATCAAGTAATCAAATAATTAGGCTCAGGATATGAATAAATAACCCAATATAATAAATCAATAAAATCAAGTTAACCTTCGAAATTCAACATTCATGGAGAATACCACAACTTTAGAACTAACAAACTATGTAAAGAAAAAGAGAAGAAAACTCAATGTAGATAATGAGCTCCAGCCCATCTCTAGCATTTCTCTGCCTCCCTAAGGTTCAAAGATACCTAAAATATGTTTTAATTTGCTTATATATGGATTACAATGAGTACAAAATGTTTTAACCTAATTCCAATTCGGATGGAAACGTTCAGGTCGTACAACTACTCTTACAATGTATGACAATCTGTATGCTCTGTTCCCAGCTCACACAACATCTCTTACAATGTACGACTGTTGTAAGGTTCATACAAAGAGCTTACAAAGCTCATTACTTCGCTGATTTTCGACACCACTCTTCTTCATTTTTCTACATCAATTATGACTTCGGATTTCTACAAAAAGTATAGTCATCTTGCTCCAAAATTTCACCAATTCATACCTAAGTCATTCAAATACACCAAGTTAGTAGAATATCCAAAAATAAGCAATGTTGGACACTCTTTAACATTAAATTTTAGTAAAAAGTAGGAAAAATATATATCTAAAATATATCAAATATGTCCAATAATATCATTAACCAAGTGCATGTCACTTTGTCTTGCTTATAGATGAGTTAAGATGGTAGATATAAGGAGGCTCCAATAGGAACCATTATCAGCCTTGTTTTTAATGGGGTACACTTTCTATTTGTTATGTATAATATGTATGTGTGAAATCTGAAGTGAGACAGTTGTATTTGCAATTGTATAAGATTATTTTATAACACCTTAAATTAAGTATGTTAACAGCTGCAGTTTTGAGCTTAGAAGAAGAAAGAGGTAAGGATGTGTTTATTGCAGTTTGTGCAAAGCAGATGTGTGTATTCTCATATCCAACCATCTCTAATGTGCTGCTTTGAAGCTCTATCATATATTAATCAAGAGTTGTTACTTGAAGATTTTTATGGGTTTCTTTAATACCTGCATGTATAGTTCTGTACAGCTTTCTGATTTTAATTTAGCTACTGGACTTTATATGCGTAAATATGACTCTTTTCTTGGCAAGTCTTGAAGGTGTTTAAACGCAGCAATCATTGTGGAGTGTGTCACAAATGTACTGATCGGTTGATCACAACCTTGAGTTCACTTAAATTCATTGTATTATGCAACATTACATTACGTAGTGATGCTAGCCTTTAACGTGATTTTCTATTGGCTAAACTATTGTGTTGGTTAAAGGAACTGCCGAAAGTTCTTTATACTCACGGTCTACGCCCTCTTGGTATGATCAATCACTGAGTTGAATCCTACGCAATGCCTCCAGAGTTTTACCTTTTATGTTATTTAATGAGTCCCACATGCTATGGCAAAGTTATCCCTTCTCTCTATGGGAGGAAGAAGAGTGATCCTTTATTGTTAGTTTACTTTCCCTTCTTAAAATTGTAGGACGAAGTAGCGTCGAGAATTCAATTAGATGCAACAAATAATGGTCATAAAAGAATCGTCTTCTCTAACTCCAATCAAGGTGTGTTTCCACTTCACTGTACTTATTATGTTGTCTATTGCAATTTTATTCAAATAGAGTTTTTTTCATGAAATTGATTCCTCTAGGAAGTTCAACCATATATTGCTCTAGGGAAATGCTCAGTTCTTGTGTGTATAAGAAATACAAACTACATGTCACGGTAAAAAATCTATGCTCTAGTTAGTTCCTGGAGCTTTCCTCTCTAGCATTCATGTCATAAATTCAGGATTATCAGAAATTTAATGAGTTATTTTAAGACTATCATAATTTTGAAATAGGGCAAATGTTTTATGATTATAATATGTGACATGCTTGGTACACCACTGAGCATATTCGTCTCCATATTCTATGATTGGTAAAGAGAATCTTGGTGTACAAATTATACATGTGTTGTTCAAGTAGTGACCAATTTTGGCATATTTCAACTTCTACTAAATGGAGGCTGAAATGGAGTTCCTTTAATGTAAGAGATACATCTTCTTTATTTCTAAATGGGATGTTCTTGTGTTCAGAAAATTTTGAGTTGGTCATTACATTGGCATTAAATAGCTTGTCTAGTGGACTGGCTAATGTTTGATGGTTACCCTAGTTTCATGTTTTTTTTTTTTTTTTTTTTTTTTTTTTTTTTTGCCAATATTCATAGTTATTATGTTATTCAAGTGTTGAAGCCTCCTCGAATTTCTTATAAATATGTGGTTTCTATAGCCCCCCCCCCCCCCCCCCCCCCCCCGAATTGTGTTGCTTTGACGAAATAATAATTGGATTACTACCAATTTTCCCTAATTTCTGCCATCTTTTGGTCCTTTTCTCTTTTTCTCTAGATAGGAACAAAAAGTTCTTCAACAATGGAAAATGAAATCGACCGAGGAGTTTGAAGATATAAAGTAGTTTGTAAGATTTTATGTTTCTCGAGTCATATGTATATCTAATGATGAAATGTTATGAAGTATACATTGTATACGTTTACATTGTTTGATCTTTTAGTAATGAAAAGTACTTATATAATTCTATTTTTTTAGAACTGCTTTTATATTGACTCGGAATTAATTTTCTGCTTTATGAGAATTGCATTGTAACTAATCATCACAATTTATAATGAGAATTTTGTCGGAAAAAATGATACTTTTAGCAACGAAATGATAGTTTTCTAATACAAAATTCTTAAAAGTAAAATTGTCACTAATGTATAAATTCTGGAACGAAATACTTTTTGTATATAAAAGCTTGTCTTTAGTGACGAAATAATATTTGTTCAACTACAAATTACATATAACTTTAGAGACAATTGACATTGTCACCAATTAAATTAATATATTGTGACAATGTAGTTTCGTCGGTATTAATAATCTTTCTAGCGACGAAAATACACTATCAACATATAATTTTATACTTTTCTTGACAAACAAATTCGTCACAAATACCATACATTTGGAGATGAAAAAGATTTCGTAGGTAATATAGCTTTGTTTTAGTGACGAAACACTAATTCGTCTTTGTATACCTTTAGGGACCCATGGTATATGGAGGAATGATTGACGAAATATAAACTTTAGGCGACTAAATAAATTGATGCTAAAAGCAACTTTTGTTGAAGTGAGGCAGCTCAACTCTCCTCCACCTTTATAGTACTAATAATACTAATATCTTTGGGATTTAGTAATTAGTACTCTTTACCTTCAACTGTGCACAACAAGAAGGTGCATATCCAAAACAAAAAGATGAGCCACAACAGCAGGCACTAGATTTGTCTTAGTTTAGATAGCAATGGTTGCAGAGCAGAAACTGTATCTTTCTGTCCTTCTCTTCATTTATCTCCACTTTTTATCATCCAGGTTTGCTATATCCCAACCTTGGTTCGAATCATTCATCAGTATTCGGAATTCTACTGCCGGACTTTCCACTTTCTGGATCAATATGCCATCTCTTTATTTTAATTCCACAGACATCCGTATTGGGACTGCCATGCCTATTCTTCTGAGAGGAAACAATGGTCCACGATTCCTCTGTAGCTTCTCCTGCAATTTCAATGCCACAGAATGCGTTTTTGGTATCCTTTTGTTTAACAACAAACCCGGTGGGCAGAACGATACGTTAAATTACCCCCAGTTAGTCTGGTCTGCTAACAGGAATCATCCAGTGAAAATGAATGCAACCTTGCAACTAGGCCAAGATGGCAACTTGGTCTTGGCAGACTCTGATGGTACTGTTGTTTGGTCTACTAATACAGCTGGGAAATCTGTTTCAGGATTAAACTTGACAGAAACAGGGAATCTCGTGCTCTTTGATAAGAGAAAGCGCGCAGTTTGGCAATCTTTTGATCATCCTACAGATTCTTTGCTCCCGGGCCAGAGTTTGGTTTCCGGTCAGAAGCTTATAGCAAGTGTTTCAGCATCCAACTGGAGTCAAGGTTTGCTTTCTCTTACTATTCTCAACGGAAGCTGGGCAACTTACATAGATTCTGACCCACCTCAGCCATATTTCTACGATACACCCTCTTCGTATAGTCCTTATTACAGTTTTGACGGTCAAACTTTTACTGCTTTACAAGACCCTCCTACACCGGCAGCTCAATTTATGAAGCTTGGGCCTGATGGACATTTACGAGTATACGAATGGTCATTAATTGATTGGAAAGAGTCTGACGTTCTGTTCCAACTTTTTGGGGACTGTGGGTACCCAATGGTGTGTGGAAGATACAGCATTTGTATAAATAATGGCCAATGTATATGTCCGGATGAAGGGAACTTCTTCAGGCCTTCAAGTGATAGGAAACCAGATCTTGGATGTACTGAGCTGATGTCTATTTCTTGCGACTCTTCACAGTATCATAGTCTCATCGAGCTAAAGAACACTGCATATTTTGCGGCTAGTCCAAGTGTCGGCGGACCGATAACGAGCTTATGGTCTGATGCGGAAAAGCTAGAAGATTGCAAAAGGGCCTGCCTGAGTAATTGCTCCTGCAAAGCTGTTGTCTGGGCTGGGAATGGTATTAAAAACTGTTTATTAGTGAATAAAGTTTTTTCTATCATAGACAGCTCAGAGCAAGAGGACGGGACCACATTTTTCCTTAAGGTGCAGAATTCCTCAAAGGCACAGAATTCCTCAAACGCACTGAATCAGTCACCAGTCATTTCCGGTGGAAAGAATTCCAGATCTTTCAAAGTGATAATAGGATCTACTCTTGCAGCTTTGTTTGGGATAGCTTTAAGTATCACTACTTGCTTTGTTCTTCTGAAAAAGAGGACACAATTTGGTAACGCTGAGGATTTTCTGGATCTAGAACCAATCTTACCTGGAATCCTAACTCGATTCTCCTACAATGACTTGAAAATAATTACAGAAGATTTCAGCACAAAGCTAGGGGAAGGAGGATTTGGCTCTGTCTATGAAGGAACAATGAGTGATGGGACTAAAATAGCAGTAAAGCGTCTGGATGGTCTAGGCCAAGTAAAAGAGTCATTCTTAACAGAAGTAAAAGTTGTTGGGAGCATTCACCATGTCAATTTGGTAAAACTCATTGGATTTTGTGCCGAGAAAAGCCACAGGCTTCTGATTTATGACTACATGGTAAATGGATCACTGGATAAGTGGATTTTTCATGAAAATGGGCTTACATGGCAAACAAGGCAAAAGATAATATTAGATATTGCCAAAGGGTTAGCTTATCTTCACGAGGAATGCAGCCAGAAGATAATTCATTTGGACATCAAACCGCAAAACATTCTTCTAGATCAAAATTTCAATGCTAAGATATCTGATTTTGGGTTGTCAAAATTAATCGAGAAAGACAAAAGCAAAGTGATGACTAGAATGAGAGGAACACCGGGGTATTTAGCCCCTGAATGGTTGAGATCAGTAATCACTGAGAAAGTAGATGTGTTTGCATTTGGAATTGTGCTCTTGGAACTCTTATGTGGGCGAAAGAATTTGGATTGGTCGCAAGCTGATGAAGAAGATGTCCATTTGCCTAGTATTTTTAGGAGAAAAGCGGAACAACAACAGCTGATGGACATGGTTGACAAAAACAATGAGGATATGCAGCTCAATAAAGAAGCAGTGACAGAAATGATGTGCCTCGCCGCTTGGTGTTTACAGGGTGATTTTACCAAGAGGCCTTCCATGACATTGGTGGTTAAGGTACTTGAAGGTTTGGTTACTGTTGAAACAAACTTGGATTATGATTTCACAACCCTACCTGAGGTTGGGGCAGGTAACCAACAGATGGAAGCCACTATTAGTTCAAAGTTTCCTTCAGTTTTATCAGGACCTAGGTAAATAAGTTTAAGATTTCTTTATCTTCGTAAGAACCAATTTATGGTTTGTAAAATATCAGCGATTGTAAAATTTCCAATTCTAGCATAATGTTTGTATGTATGACATTATAATTTATATAAAAAAAAATGTTTTGGTATGTTTTACTGCTAGATTTCTGAGCTTCGTTGCTCTTTATTAAGATGAGCGAGTAAACAATTTGATTTTTTCTCTCGTTTATTAGTACAGTTACCTCCACTTCCTATCTTTATTTGTCCTCTTTTGTGTATATTTATTTCCCTTTTTCCTGACTATGTCTATTTCATCTCTTTCCTCTATCAGCTATTTCTCTTTGTCACTTTGATTGATATAGCTCAGAAATAGTAATCCTTGTCTCATTGATTTTTTCAAATTCTATTAAATTAGTTTAAAGTTTCTCATAGAGGCTTGGCTTTAGGCCACCGAACCCACTGAGCCGCCCGTATTGACCTGCTCTGTTTGCAATCTTCACAATAGCACAACCACATGCATTAATTGAAACAAACAATAATCAAAAAGTCTTCGCAGAAGCGTTATGTATAGTTGAGTTATATTGATTGAAAAATAAGTTTATATTCAAAGCTAATTATCCCCAGTCAATAACATTTCAGACCAAACATGCATTTAATGGAGTTGAACGCTTTCTAGTACTTACTTCATAATATGCAGTCAATAATAATTTGACATTCAAATTTTTGTGATTTATTAAGCCATTCCCAAGTAAATTTTTTCGAATAAGAATATGAAAATGCAAAATCTTAATGAAATCCTTTTAACTTTCATAGCTGACGTACAGAAGAAAGAACATTTTGCCTGAAAATCGTAGTGTCCATAGGGGCGGATTGAGTGTTATATATATGTGAACCAAGTTACTTTTGCTTGGATCTTGTGCATTTGTTTAAATCTCCACTAAGTAAATACAAACAATAGATTTTGACCTAGTGAATCAAATGGGTATGTGGTAGAATCGTAAACTCGAACCTACAATGTCCAAATTGTGGATCCACCTCTAGCGTCCTATATTTTCCTCTCCTCTTCTTCTGTTCGTCTCACTCTGCTATATCACAACCTTCAGGGAATAGAAATGGACAATAAGTGGTTTTCCACTGCGCTAGTAGTTTAGTCTTCTCAATATTCGGGATTAATGAAAACTGCAGGTACCTTTCACGCCTTTGCAGTTTGAACTATTAAGTAGCTAGTAGGAAGATGAAGACTTTATGGTTGGTTTGACTGGAAACTCAGCAAATGTGTCTTAGTATGTCCTATGCTTTTGTAGCTTATGTTGGATCATTGGACTGTCTTCTGTGGGATTGATTTCCACTTCAGTCCAGCAGAGTCCTCATTCTGGAAACACTCCAATGGTTCTTGAACCATATCACTTACAATCGTTAAGGCAACAGGGAATGCTCATTAATGCAAACTTAGTTATTTAACGAATGTAAAAGGTATGAAGCTAAATCTTGATTTAATAATAGGTGGACATAATGCCCAGAAACTACACCAAGATTAGTGTCCTATATTTCCCTGTATACTTGCACAACAACTCACTTGGAATTTGAAATTGATCACTCCGTGGATTTCTTAGGAGGTGAGTGCTAAAATAGTGGAATTAACTTGCTTTCAATCCGCCCCATCATTTATTAAAGTCAAAAGTCAGCTGCTGAAAATAGTGTTGGAAGTCAACAAAAGTTTGGAAAATGACAGCAAGTTGCACATGTCTCTGTCAGTTATTGACTGGGCAATTGTTGTTGAAAAAAAGAGACACCCGGGAAAAAATAAATCATTATTGGAGCAACTTAAATTTAAAAATATCAAATTTGGAATTTAGTACTAGTATATTGTGTTTAGCTTTAGCTGTATACAGAAAGAAGGTGCATATCCAAAAAAGGAAAGGCACGAAAGAAGGCATTAGATTTGTCATAGTTTTGAAAGCAATGGTTGCAGAGCAGAGATTGTATCTTTCTATCCTTCTCTTTATTTATCTCCACTTTTTATCATCCAGGTTAGCTATAGCCCAACCTTGGTTTAATTCAACTATCACTGTTTGGAATTCTACTGCCAGACTTTCCACTTTCTGGATCAATAGACCATCTCTTTCTTTTAATTCCACAGGCATCCCTGTCGAGACGAAGCTTGTGACGCCTATTCTTCTGAGACGAAGCATCGGTCCACAATTCCTCTGTGGCTTCTCCTGCAATTACAATGCCACTGAATGCTTTTTTGGTATCCTCTTTTTTCATAACAGATCCGACACGCAAAATGAAGCGATAAACTTCCCCCAGTTAGTTTGGTCTGCTAACAGGAACCATCCAGTGAAAACCAATGCATCATTGCAACTAGGCCAAGATGGCAACTTGGTCTTGGCAGACGCGAATGGCACTATTGTTTGGTCAACTAATACAGCTGGAAAGTCTGTTTCAGGCTTAAACTTGACAGAAACGGGGAATCTCGTGCTCTTTGATAAGAGAAAGCGCGCAGTTTGGCAATCTTTTGATCATCCAACAGATACTTTGCTTCCGGGGCAGACTCTTGTTTCTGGTCGGAAGCTCACGGCAAGTGTTTCAGCATCCAATTGGAGTCAAGGTTTATTTTCTCTTACTATTCTCAATGGAAGCCTGGTGACTTACACTGATACTGACCCACCTCAATATTACTATGCTTCAAATTATTCCGACAGTCCTTATTTCAATTTTGATGGTCAAATGCTTACTGCTTTACAATACCCTCCTGCATCGAAAGATCAATTCATGAAGCTTGTGCCTGATGGACAATTACGAGTATATGGATGGTTCGAAATTGATTGGAAAGAGGTATTTGACGTGTTGACACCAGATTTTGGGGAATGTGGGTACCCAATGGTGTGTGGAAGGTACAGCATTTGTACAAATAATGGGCAATGTATTTGTCCATATGAAGGGAACTTCTTCAGGCCTTCAAGTGATAGGAATCCAGATCTTGGATGTACTGAGCTGACGTCCATTTCTTGCGAGTCTTCACAGTATCATAGTCTCATTGAGCTCAAGAACACTGCATATTTTGCCGCTAGTCCAAGTATCGCTCAACTAATTACGAGCTCATGGTTTGACGCAAAAAAGCTAGAAGATTGCAAAAGGGCCTGTTTGAGTAACTGCTCTTGCAAAGCTGTTGTCTGGGTTGGGACTCAAAGGGAAAACTGTTTATTATTGAATGAAGTCTTCTCTATCATGGACAACTCACAGCGAGGGGACGAAACCACATTTTTTGTTAAGGTGCAGAATTCCTCAAAGGCACAGAATCAGTTACCAGTTATTTCTGAGGGAAAGAATTCAAGATCTTTCAAAGTGATAATAGGGGCGACTCTTGCAGCCTTGTTCGGGATAACTTTAAGTATCACTACTTGCTTTGTTCTTTTTAAAAGGAGGACACAGTTCGGTAACGCTGAGGATTTTCTGGATCTAGAACCAATCTTACCTGGAATCCTAACTCGATTCTCCTACAATGACTTGAAAATAATTACAGAAGATTTCAGCACAAAGCTAGGGGAAGGAGGATTTGGCTCTGTCTATGAAGGAACAATGAGTGATGGGACTAAAATAGCAGTAAAGCGTCTGGATGGTCTAGGCCAAGTAAAAGAGTCATTCTTAACAGAAGTAAAAGTTGTTGGGAGCATTCACCATGTCAATTTGGTAAAACTCATTGGATTTTGTGCCGAGAAAAGCCACAGGCTTCTGATTTATGACTACATGGTAAATGGATCACTGGATAAGTGGATTTTTCATGAAAATGGGCTTACATGGCAAACAAGGCAAAAGATAATATTAGATATTGCCAAAGGGTTAGCTTATCTTCACGAGGAATGCAGCCAGAAGATAATTCATTTGGACATCAAACCGCAAAACATTCTTCTAGATCAAAATTTCAATGCTAAGATATCTGATTTTGGGTTGTCAAAATTAATCGAGAAAGACAAAAGCAAAGTGATGACTAGAATGAGAGGAACACCGGGGTATTTAGCCCCTGAATGGTTGAGATCAGTAATCACTGAGAAAGTAGATGTGTTTGCATTTGGAATTGTGCTCTTGGAACTCTTATGTGGGCGAAAGAATTTGGATTGGTCGCAAGCTGATGAAGAAGATGTCCATTTGCCTAGTATTTTTAGGAGAAAAGCGGAACAACAACAGCTGATGGACATGGTTGACAAAAACAATGAGGATATGCAGCTCAATAAAGAAGCAGTGACAGAAATGATGTGCCTCGCCGCTTGGTGTTTACAGGGTGATTTTACCAAGAGGCCTTCCATGACATTGGTGGTTAAGGTACTTGAAGGTTTGGTTACTGTTGAAACAAACTTGGATTATGATTTCACTACCCTACCTGAGGTTGGGGCAGGTAACCAACAGATGGAAGCCACTATTAGTTCAAAGATTCCTTCAGTTTTATCAGGACCAAGGTAATCAATAAGCTTAGTCTTCAAAAGAACCAATTTATGGCTTGTAATATCAGATATTGCAAAATCTGCAATTCTAGCATAATGTTTGTGATGTATGACATTATAATTCATGAAAAAAGAAAATAGTTTTGGTATTTTCTACTGCAAGATTTCAAAGCTTCATGTAGAGGCTCTTAATGCATATGTATCAGGAAATATAATATAATTGATAACTTTTTATTTTTATTTTTATGTTTTTGTGTTGCTTTTTTAGTTTTTGGGATTTGGCTGAGGTTATTCAGATCAGCAAGTAAACTATGAGGATTTCTCTCATTAGTTAGTACATTTACCTCTACTTCCAATTTTTATTTGTCCTCTTTTGCGTACATCTCAATTCTTTTTTTCCTGAATTTGACAAATTCATCTCATTTTTCCTATATCAGCTATTTCTCTGTTCCTTCGCTTGATTTGTAGCTCGCAAAGCTAGTAAATCATTTGTCTCATAGATATTGAAATTCTATAAACCTTCTATAGAGGTTTGGGGTTAGACCACCAATTTCATTGAGCCGCCCCTGCTAATCTAGCTGTTTGCCATGTCTAGTCAACAGTCAGCTACTGGAAAGATTGTGGAAGTCTTCTCAAGTTAATATCACATTATGTGCCAGTGAGGCCCCTCCCTTTGCTGACTGAGCAAGGATTGACTAAACAACACATGTGGTGGAAATTTGTGATACTTTTCAATAAGAGGAGGAAGCTAAAATTTGAGATATAGTTAGGTGAATGAAATGCCTGGAAACTGTAGCAACTAGGAAGATGCAAAAATCTTAATAAAATCCTTTAATTTTCAAAGCTGAGGTACAGAAGAAAGATAACATTTTTGTAATGTCCTATATTTGCCAGTACAGTCTAACAATCGCTAACTTGGAATTTTTGGAAATGATCCCTTCAGTGAATTACTTGGCCTGAACGAGGAGGTGAGTGCCAAAATAGTGGGAATTAATTTGTTTTACCCAAAAACCTTTGAAGGGAAGGGAATTGAATTCTCTTCCATTTCCTTAAAATTTTCTTTTTCTATTTCTTTCTTACTTTTGACATGTATAGAAAAATAGAAAGGAAAAATCTGGTTTCCCCTATATTGAGAAATAGAAACTAATGGAAAACTATGTTGCTCGGACACCGGTGCAGGTGTCCGACACGGGTGCGTATCTAGAGGTCAGATCTTTCAATATCTAAATTCTAAGATTCGGGGATACGGATTCTATTACGGATACGGGTGCGGGGATTCGGCTAAAAATAATTTAAAAAATTAAAAATAGAGTTTTAATCCAATCCTACACTTTTTGTCGGTCTTAAAAAATATTTCCCCTTTTGATTTTCTGTAGGTACTGTAGGAAGACATCATTAGAGAGTTAATTACTACAAAATTACCCTAGCTTTGGTTCCACTTTAGGGAATCAAATTGTATCTTGTCTAGAACTTTTCCGCCGCCCGTGGTCAAAGTACCCAAAAACATTTGACCATATCCGACACGAATCCCACACCCATACTAGTGTCGTGTCGACACGGGTGCGGCACCAAAAGTGCCGTGTCCGAGCAACTTAGATGGAAACTGTGATGATTTAGAACTTGAAACATATCTCAATGTTTCTTGAAAGTAATAATGACATTCATGCTTACTTGTAAAAGGATCTATGAACTTTGAAGTCAATAACTCATAATTCAGTTGCTGGAAACACTGTTAGAAGTCAACAAAAGTAAATTAAAGCACACCGAAGAATTTAAGTGTGATGCCTTCTCCATAACAGGGAAAGATTGAAAAAAATACTCTTAAAGCTAAAAGAAACTCATCTGTTGATGTGCATATCCAAAAGAGGCACAACAGGTAGCAGGCAACAAGAGAACTAGTCCAGATTCCATATATTGTTCTATTAGCTTTGGCTTCATTTAGAAAGAAATGATTCCACAGCAGAGACTGTATCTTCCTATCCTTCTCTTCATTTATCTCCACATTTTATCATCCAGGTTTGCTTTATCCCAACCACTTTTGAATTTAAATGCCAGTCTTTTGAATTCAACTTCCGGTCTTTCCACTTTTTGGATCAATAGGCCATCTGTTGAAGTAGCAAATTCCTCTGAGCCCTCTCGATTGACACCTATTCTTCTGAGCCGAAAGGCTAGCCCAGTGTTTCTTTTTGGCTTCTATTGCAATTCCAATACCACAGAATGCCTTCTTAGTATCGCCTTATTCAACAACATCAGATCCTTTGGTGATACCAGTCAAGTAAGTGTTCTCCAGTTAGTTTGGTCTGCTAACCGAAACCATCCAGTGAAAACTAATGCAACCTTGCAGTTAGGCCAAGATGGAAACTTGGTCTTGGCAGACTCTGATGGCACTAAAATTTGGTCCACTAATACAACAGGGAAATCTGTTTCAGGCTTAAACTTGACAGAAATGGGGAATCTAGTGCTCTTTGATAAGAGAAAGCGCGCAGTTTGGCAGTCTTTTGATCACCCTACGGATTCTTTGCTTCCAGGGCAGAATTTGGGTCAAGGACAGAAGCTTATAGCAAGCATTTCTTCAACCAACCAGTCCCAGGGTTTGTATTCTTTTACTGTTCTTAATGGAAGCCTGGTGACTTCCGTAGAAACTGACCCACCTCAGTATTATATTTCTTCAAATCGGTATGACGCTGAAGGTAGTCCTTTTTATGATTTTGACGGTCGAACCTTCACGGCTCTACTACCTTTACATCCAGAAGCTCAATTCATCAGGCTTGAACCTGATGGATATATAAAGGTATACCAGACGGATGCAGTTGATTGGAAATTAGATATGCTTTTGACTCCAGATGTAGGGGACTGTGGCTACCCAATGGTGTGTGGAAGAAATAGCATTTGTACAAATGATGGGCAATGCAATTGTCCAGTAGAAGGAAACTTCTTCCAGCCAATTAATAGGAACCCTGATCTTGGATGTTCACAGCTAACATCCATTTCTTGCAAACTTTTGCAGTATCATAGTCTTATAGAACTCAAGGAAACCACATATTTTGCATTTGAGACTAACTTAAACCCAAGTTCGAGCATGTGGTTCGAGGGGACAAAATTGGAAGATTGCAAAACAGCCTGTCTGAGTAACTGCTCTTGCAAAGCTTTTGTTTGGTCTAGAACTCTAAGAAAAAACTGCTTACTACTGAATGAAGTCTTCTCTCTTATGGACAACTGGGGAGGCAACACGACTGTGTTTCTTAAGGTGCAGAATTCCTCAATGAATAATTCAAAATTCATTTCTAGAGTAAAGAAATCTAGACCTTTCAAAGCAATAGTAGGATCCACTCTTGCAGCTTTGTTCGGGATAATTTTAAGTATCACAGCTTGCTTTGTTCTTTTCAACAAGAGGAAGCAGTCTAGCAAGTCTGGGGAATTTCTAGATCTGGCACCAATCTTACCGGGAATCCTAACTCGATTCTCTTACAATGAAATGAAAATAAGTACAGAAGATTTCAGCAGAAAGCTCGGGGAAGGAGGCTTTGGCTCTGTATATGAAGGAACACTAACTAATGGCACCAAAATAGCTGTGAAGCATCTGGATGGTCTAGGTCAAGTAAAGGAATCATTCTTAACAGAAGTAAAGATTGTAGGTAGCATTCACCATGTCAATTTGGTAAAACTCGTCGGATTTTGTGCTGAAAAAAGCCACAGGCTTTTGATCTATGAGTACATGGTAAATGGATCTTTGGATAGGTGGATTTCCAATGAAAAACAAGAGAATGGGCTTACATGGCATACAAGGCAAAGGATAATATCAGATATTGCCAAAGGGTTAGCTTATCTTCATGAGGAATGCAGCCATAAGATAATTCATTTGGACATCAAACCACACAATATCCTTTTAGATCAAGAATTCAATGCTAAGATATCTGATTTTGGGTTGTCGAAACTGATTGAGAAAGACAAAAGCAAAGTTGTAACTAGAATGAGAGGAACACCAGGGTATTTAGCCCCCGAATGGTTGAGGTCAGTAATCACTGAGAAAGTAGATGTGTATGCGTTTGGAATTGTGCTCTTGGAACTCCTATGTGGGAGAAAGAATATGGATTGGTCCCAAGCTGATGAAGAAGATGTCCATTTGGTTAGTGTTTTTAGGAGAAAAGCGGAACAACAACAGTTCAATGATATGGTTGACAAAAACAATGAGGATATGCAGCTCCACAAAGAAGCAGCGACAAATATGATGAGCCTCGCTGCGTGGTGTCTACAGGGCGATTTCACAAAGAGACCTTCCATGTCATTGGTGGTTAAGGCGCTGGATGGTTTGGTGTCTGTTGAAACAAACTTGGATTATAATTTCACAAACCTACCTGAGGTTGGGGCAGACAACCAACAGAGGGAAGCCATCAGCTCAAAATTGCCTTCAGTTTTATCTGGACCAAGGTAAAGAATAAGCTTTATAATTTTATAGTCTTCGAAAGAACCAATTTTTGGCTTGTAATATCAGATATGGCAAAATTACAAATTCTAGCATAATGTTTGTAATGTATGTGATTATAGTTCATGAAGAAGAAAAATAGTTTTGGTAACTTCTACTGCTACAATTCTCAGCTGCATAGTACTATCACGTTGAGGTTCCTCAATTCACATGTTCTTTGCCAAAAAATCTTCTCTCAGCTTTGTCTTTGTCTAGCATATAACTTTTGCTAAGAGATAAAACTAATAAAATAATGTAAAAACTACAGCAGCAGCTTTACATATAGTTAACAAATCAAGTTATCCATGGCTGGCAGAGCTGGAAGGAAATTTATTTTACATTATTACTATTCTTTCGCAGTAAAAGATTATTCAAAACATTCTTGCTAATATTAATATATAATTTTCTGGAAATATATTTTCGCTCACCAACCAAACACAGGAAAATATATTTTTCATGGAAAATGACGTCCTTTATACTACCGAACACGCTCTACAAATGCCCATGAATTCTAATGAGAGGGCTTAATACTTGATAGGTGTTTCATGATATTAAAGGCGGTATGTAGGCTGTTACTTTTATTCTTGTTCGGCTAATGCACGTTAAAGAAAATCAGACACAACCGATGTCAATTTAGTTCTTACTGCAAATTCATGCTTTACTTCTAAAAGCCATCAGTGAGCATGCCTGACTTTCTAAGTTTAGTAAATTAAATGAGAACTCATTTGTCAGATTTATTGTCAAAAGCAGCTGCTGAAGAGTGTAGAAGTCAACAAAAGTTTGGAAAATAATTGCACATGGAAGAAGTTTTTTGTGGCCCTTCTCCGTGTTGACTTGACAAAGATTTAAGATAAATAACACATTTATGAGTTTAGTTATTGTTTTACTTCCACTGTACACAAAAAGAAAAAGAAAGTGCATACCAAGAAAAGCAAAATCTCAATAGAAACAAAACATGAAATAGCAATGATCCTTCCCAGATATTAGAGGTCTCGAGTTTGAGTTTGGGTATAACCAACAGCTTACTCTGGAGAGTTTGTCTTTTTATTATCTAAAATTTCGACTTTATACACAAACCAGAGTAAAGAAAATGGGAATGTCACGATGCCAAGTAATTTGGTAGAAACTGTTGGCTGGAACTTAGATATCTTAAATATAAAGTAGACATCTCAAAAATGATAACTACAGTTCAATCTTCTAGTAGTTCATAATTTGCACTGAAGAATAATTTTGATATTCAAGATTCGTTTACCAGTGTTGTCAATCATTAAGGCGTCAAGTCCAAGGAAATGTTTCTCAATTCACATTTTCTTACTTAACCAATGGGAAAATGAAGCTAAACTTGGAGATATAATAGGTGGATGAAATGCCTAGAAACTGCACCAATAAGGATGATGAAAAAGTCCTACTGATATCCTTATCTTACAAACTGAGGTACAAAAGCAGAAAAAGTTGAGTGAAAGTAGTGGCCTAGATTAATTTGTCTGTACAGTTGGCCAATTAATGTTTGGGAATGGTTGACTAAACCTTAACGAGTAGGAAGGTGGCCAAACAGTGAAATTGACTTTGGAAAATGATAGCAGAAGGAAGAAGTTTTATGATGTCCCTTAGAAAATATCCAATAAGGGAGAGCACTCAAAAGAAAAATCACTTGTTAAGCTAACTTCAATTAGCAATATCACGTACGGAATTTTTTATGGTTTTCTTTCTTCAGCTTTACAAAAAAAGAATGTGCATGTCCAAGTAAAGTCATAACAGTAGGCACTAGTAGAAATAAAAAGAGAAGCTAACTAGTCCAGGTTCCATATACTCTAGTCCAGCGAACAAGAATGTATCTTCCTATCCTTTTCTTCATTTACCTCCACCTGTTGTGGACTCCATTTGTTTTATCCCAACATTGGTGGAACTTAAATGCCAGTCTTTTGAATTCTACTTCCGGACTTTCCACTTCTTGGATCAATAGGCCATTTTTTATCGCTAATTCCACCACCTTCTTCTTTGCCGTGACACCCATCCTACTGGGTGGAAATGCTGGCTCTAAGTACCTCTGCGGCTTCTACTGCAATAACAACGCCACGGAATGCCTATTTGGTATCCTCCTAGTGATATTCCAACGCAGATCTGATGGACATGACGATGTGATTAGTTTGCCCCAGTTAGTTTGGTCTGCTAACAGGAACCATCCAGTAAAAACCAATGCAACATTGCAACTAGGCCAAGATGGCAACTTGGTCTTGGCAGACTCTGATGGAACTGTTGTTTGGTCCACTAAAACTACTGGCAAATCTGCTTCAGGCTTAAACTTGACAGAAAAGGGAAATCTGGTACTCTTTGATAAGAGCAATCGCACAATCTGGCAATCATTTGATCATCCAACAGATACTTTGCTCCGGGGGCAGACTTTGGTCCCCGGTCAGAAGCTTATAGCAAGCATTTCAGCCTCCAATTGGAGTCAAGGTTTATTTTCTCTTACTGTTCTCAATGGAAGCTGGGCAACTTACATTGATTCTGACCCACCTCAGTTTTACTATGCTTCACCTTATATGGATAGCCGTTATTTCAGTTTTGACGGTCAGACTTTTACTGCTTTACAACACCCTCCTAGACCAGCAGCTCAATTGATGAAGCTTGGGCCTGATGGACATTTACGGGTATACCAACAGGACTACCTTAAATGGAAAGAGGTATCTGACGTTTTGATGCCAGATTTTAGGAACTGTGGGTACCCAATGGTGTGTGGAAGATACAGCATTTGTTCAGATAATGGGCAATGTAGTTGTCCAGTTGAAGGCAACTTCTTCAGGCCATTTAACGATAGGAAACCAGATCTTGGATGTAAAGAGTTGATGCCCATTTCTTGTGGCTATTCGCAGTATCATAGTCTTCTAGAACTCAATGACACCACATATTTTGCAGTTGACTTCAATGTCAATCAATTGAGTTCGAGCTTATGGTTTGAGGAGAAAAACTTGGATGATTGCAAAAAGGCCTGTATGAGTAACTGTTCTTGCAAAGCTGTTGTTTGGGCTGGGACTCAAATAAAAAACTGTTTATTACTGAATGAAGTCTTCTCACTCATAGACAAAGAGGAAGTAGTATACAACAACATGACCCTTTTTCTTAAGGTGCAGAATTCCTTACACCCACAGATCAATCATTCACCAATCATAACTTTCAAAGTGATAACAGGATATACTCTTGCAGCTTTCTTTGGGATCACTGTGTTCTTTGTTCTTTTAAAAAGGAGGACACATGAATCTAGCAAGGGTGGGGATATTTTGGATCTGGAACCACTCTTACCGGGAACTCTAACTCGATTCTCTTACAATGAGTTGACAATAATTACAGAAGATTTTAGGACAAAGCTCGGGGAAGGAGGATTTGGCTCTGTATATATAGGAACATTGAGTGATGGCACCAAAATAGCTGTGAAGCATCTGGATGGTCTAGGCGAAGTGGAGGAGTCATTCTTAACAGAAGTGAAGATAGTCAGTGGCATTCACCATGTCAATTTGGTAAAACTCATCGGATTTTGCGCTGAAAAGAGCTACAGGCTTCTGATCTATGAGTACATGGTAAATGGATCTTTGGATAGGTGGATTTCTCAGGAAAAGAACGAAATTGGGCTTACATGGCATACAAGGCAACGGATTATAGCAGATATTGCCAAAGGGTTAGCATATCTACATGAGGATTGTAGCCATAAGATAATTCACTTGGACATCAAACCACAAAACATCCTTCTAGATCGAGATTTTAATGCTAAGATATCTGATTTTGGGTTGTCGAAACTGATTGAGAAAGACATAAGTAAAGTTATAACTAGAATGAGAGGAACACCTGGATACTTAGCCCCCGAGTGGTTGCAGTCGGTAATCACTGAGAAAGTAGATGTATATGCCTTTGGAATTGTGCTCTTGGAACTTCTCTGCGGGCGAAAGAATTTGGATTGGTCCCAGACTGATGAAGAAGACGTCCATTTGCTTAGTGTTTTCAGGAGAAAAGCGGAACAACAGCAGCTCATGGATATGGTTGACAAAAACAATGAGGATATGCAGATCCACAAAGAGTCAGTGACAGAATTAATGAGCCTTGCTGCATGGTGTCTACAGGGCGATTTCACAAAGAGGCCGTCCATGACATTGGTTGTTAAGGTTCTGGAAGGTTTGATGGCTGTTGAAACACACTTGGATTATAACTTCACAGACCTACCTGAGGTTGGGTCAGGTAACCAAAAGAGGGAAGCCACTATTAGTTCAAAATTTCCTTCAATTTTATCGGGACCAAGGTAAACAATAAGATTATGAGTTCGTCTTCAAAAGAGCCAATTAATGGCTGGTAATATCATATGTTGCAACATTTCCATTTCTACCATAATGTTTTGTGGTGTATGACATTATAATTCGTGAAAAGTAAAGTGTGTCCTGCAGCTTCTACATTAGACTTTTGAGCTCATGTAGAGGCTCCTCAATTCAGGTGTGACAGGAAATATAACATAGTTTTAGTAACTTCTACTGTCAGATTTCTGCGCTGCATATTCTATGACCTAGAGCTTCCTCAACCCATATGCTGTAGGAAATATGTTAGATCCATCTGTATCCTAGTTCATTCTCTTTGCCAGAAGTTCTTCCCTCGGCTTTGGCTTTGTGTAACATTTAACTTTTGCTAGGAGTAAAACTAATACAATAACAAGAAAACTATAGGAGCAATTTTATAGATGGCTAACCAAATAAGTTGTCAATGCCAGAGCTAGATGGAATTTTCTTTGGTTCATAGAGTGAAAAATGGTAGGCATTGTGGTGCTTGAAGCATTATTAAGGAACCTTATTATGGCTTACTCGGTCCTCTCCCAAATTGTAATATTAATATAGCAGAAGTTTATGCAGCTCCGAAAGGATTTCCTGGTGCCAATTAGAATCCATCTTGAAGCTGACTCTGACGGTCTGATATCAACTATATTAACAGAATCTGTCACATTCCTTTAGAAAATCCAGGAAAATGTTAGATAAGATCCATAACAAGACCAATCAAGTGGCTGATTTCCTAGCCCCGGTCAAAGTTTGGCTAGGTTCAGCTCGATTCAATTAAAGCTCGGTTCACTCAAAGGAGCACGCTAGAAATAGTTGTATTAGCTAGTTGATTCATGTAATTATTAAAAATAAACTTCATCCCTTAGGCTCAACTATTGTGTAAACTTGTATCAAATTAAGTTTAATATGTTAATTAACAATTAATAATTACTAGTAATAAGTTTGCAATTTTCTACTTTTTAAATTAAAAAAACTCAAAAGTTATTGGAACTTGACTTGGTACAAAATTATTGCCAACTTATAGTCCAACCTTAGCAGCTGAAGAGGGTATAAGCAACAAAAGTATGGAATAGAATAACAATTAGCACATGGAAGAAGTTTCCTGAGGCCCCTCAGTATTAACTGAGCAAAGATTAAGAAAATGACACATTTATTAATTTACTTATGGTTTTCCTTCTTCCACTATACACAACAAGGAATAAAACAAAAGGAATTAGTAGAAATAAAAGAGGAATTAGCAGCAGTCCAAGAAAAGGGACAACAGCACGCATAGAAAATAAAGAGAGAAGGCGAACTATTCCATGTTGCAAATACTCTCTAGTCCATTTGAGATTTGGCTTCGTTTAGAAAGCAATGATTGCAGATCAAAGACAACATTTTCCTGTCCTTCTCTTCATTTATCTCCACTTATCTTTCATATCGGTTCGCTATATCCCAACAGTCATGGAAACTAGATGCCAGTCTTTTGAATTCCAGTGCTGGACTTCCCACTTTCTGGATCAGCAGGCCCTTTGGTAATGTTAATACCACCACTGACTTATTCTCTTCCTTGACACCCATCCTTCTAACTGGAAATGCTGGCGGCCCTCAGTACTTATGTGGCTTCTACTGCAATATGGAAGCCACAGACTGATTTCTTGGTATCCTCTTAGTATTCCACGACAGTCACGCTAGTGAGAACGAATATAGAATTTACCCCCAGTTAGTTTGGTCTGCTAACAGGAACCATCCAGTGAAAACCAATGCAACATTGCAACTAGACCAAGATGGAAACTTGGTCTTGGCAGACTCTGATGGCACTGTTGTTTGGTCCACTAATACAGCTGGCAAGTCTGTTTCAGGCTTAAACTTGACAGAAACGGGGAATCTCGTGCTCTTTGATAAGAAAAAGCGTGCAATTTGGCAGTCTTTTGATTATCCTACGGATTCTTTGCTCCCTGGGCAGAGTTTAGTTTCAGGTCAAAAGCTTATAGCAAGCGTTTCAGCATTCAATCAGTCTCAGGGTTTGTTTTGTTTTACTGTTCTCAACGGTAGCCTCGTGGCTTACACAGACACTGACCCTCCTCAATATTACTACGCTTCAGATCATACAAATGATACTTATTTAAGTTTTGATGGTCAAACCCTTAGCCTTGCGCCTTTTGCTCAATTCATGAAGCTTGAGCATGATGGACATTTACGGGTATACCAATTGGACAGACAAGAGCTTGATTGGAAAGTGGTATCTGACGTTTGGATGTCTGAATTTGATGTAGGTAACTGTGGGTACCCAATGGTATGTGGAAGATGCAGCATATGTACTAGCAACGGGCAATGTAATTGTCCATACGCTGGGAACTTTTTCAGGCCATCGATCGGTAGGAAAGCAGATCTTGGATGTAAGGAGCTCACATCCATTTCTTGCAACTCTATGCAGTACCATAGTCTTCTAGAGCTCAAGGACACCACATATTTTGCATTTGATATCAACTTTCAACAAAATTCGAGCATATCATTTGAAGAAAAAAAGTTGGAAGATTTCAAAAAGGCCTGCCTGAGTAACTGTTCCTGCAAAGCTGTTGTTTGGGCTGGGACTCGAAGAAGCAACTGTTTAATACTGAATGAAGTCTTCTCAATCATGGAAAATGGGGAGGGAAGAGACAAAACCACAGTTTTTCTTAAGGTGCAGAATCAATCACCAGTCATTTCTGGAGGAAAGCAATCAAGACCATTCAAAGTGATAATAGGATCTACTGTTGCCTCTTTGTTGGGGATAATTTTGCTTCTCAGTGCTTGCTTTCTTTCCAAAAAGAGGATTTGGCTCGATTCAAGTACCACTTTTACCGGGGACCTTCTAGATCAAGAACCACTTTTACCGGGAATCCTAACTCGATTCTCTTACAATGACTTGAAAATAATTACAGAAGATTTCAGCATAAAGCTTGGAGGAGGAGGATTTGGCTCTGTTTATGAAGGAACACTTAGTGATTTTTCAACAAAGTAATATCAAGTATTGATTGTAAAAATGCTGCTATAGAATACTCATGTGCACTATACTAGTATTGATTAGATCGGAGATTGAGATGAAATAAAAGTGGTAAAGAAAAGGAAGAACCTAATGATCTTCGTATACTAGTTAGGCCATACGTTGGAGAAACGTCACGTTCCTTTGACTCACTAGGACCTATATAGCACAGGTAGAAGAACTCATTTAGTCTATAAACCTATCGACTTTTTTTTTTTTAAAACGGATGAAGGACATTGGTACATAACATTTTGTAAGAGAAGGCTCTCTAACAACATAAACAGGAGTAAAACATTGCAGTTGGCCTATCGTGTTAAATATTCAAATATCTCCCACACGTGCTTGGACCACGATGTAACACACTGAAACAAGATGGAACATGATCCCAACTATGTATAGTGAAATGCAAATTAAGTAAAACAAAAAAGAAGCTAATAATATAGACAGATACACTTAAAAACCTCAATGCGAGCTAACCAAAAAAAGAGAAATAAAGAAGGATGAAATGACATATTAAACATAATAAAACTATAACTTATCAATATGTTTTAGAAATGGGATTGACATCATATGGAAAATTATATACCTGTCAAGAATTTCCAGGCGTATTCGGTTCTTCCTTGAAGTCTTGCTCTTCGGATCATACAGAGCCAATTCTTCTTTCCTTAAAAGAAAAAAAAAAAAAAAAATTCAAGTAGGATACTAACTTACCAACCCAGCCTTTGGTAGGGAATGTTTATTTAGAGTGGGAATTTTTCATGCAAAATTGAAAAGTCGAGCCCGGAAACTTGTACTCTCTCCGTCCCAAATTAGTTGTCGTCTTCAGCTTTTTCACGTCCATTAAGAAAACCATTAAATAAGGTGTGTATTTTACTATGTTACCCCTATTTAATACTTGTCTATTAAATTTTGTTGAGAATTCTTTTAATTATTAAGGGTATAGTTGGAAAAGACTAGTAATTTTAGTCTTGAAATTCTAAAGTGTCAACTAATTTGGGACAAATTGTTATTGCTAAAGCGTCAATTAATTTGGGACGGAGGGAGTATGACACAAAAGAGGGAAAACAAGTTGAACTGGACACTACAATGTCTTTTTCAGCCAATTACGGTTTACTGTCCCAAATTCCTTGATATTGAATAACAAGAAATTATTTTTCTTTTCCGATTACAATTAGTCAAGTGTTGATGCGTTTGGTGAGATAATGAGGGAAAGTACACGAATAGCCACATTTTGGCTCCACTTTATAGTTGGAGCAACTTTTTAAAAATTATTTAGTTTTTAGTCTTTTTTGGAATTTCAATTCTTATAATCTGAACTTCAACATTGTTGGTTGGGTATGAAGTTCAACTTCGGATTAACTTTTAAGTATAGAATTCGTAACTTCAGCGAACTTCATACCCTATAAAGACTGAAGTTTTAAAAAATGGCTTGTTTTCTACAACCAAGGAAAAGTGGCTTGAAACCAAATAAGAATGGCAAAAGTGACCTCTGGACGAAATTTTTACGAGTTAATGGATTAAAGTAACTCTTTTTTTTATTTAGGAATTTAACATATTTGTACTAACTGTTGTTCCAACCAGTCATCCTTCCTGTCGCCGGGAGACGGCTTGTTTTGCCGCACCATTTGCCTGAAGCAACCACCCGTCTTCTTTCCAAATACTCAAGGTAATAAAATTGGCGAAATATATTTTCATTAATTTGCTGAACATGTGTACAAAGAATGTAGTTGGAAAAAAAGATCTGCATGTGTATAGACATTATGACATTAATTTCACATGCATAGACATTATGACATTAATTTCTGAAAAACGTAGTTGGAGATACCGACCTGGGAGATACTTGTGCCAAACATATTTGTTCAAATAACTAGTCTTTGTAACACATACTCGGAATCATAAGATGATAATCGAGAGACACTGGCAGTGCAAATTGGTAGATCAAGATCTCTGAAACAATAGTCGTCGCTGATGAAGACGATGAAGCTGCCGGAGATGAGGGCGACACCGGTGATGAAGATGGCGGAGATGATGAAGAAAGGTGCTAGTCCTTTTTTCAGTTTTTATAATATATTATATTATAAAAAAATAATGATAATTTGGCATGATTTATTTATAAAATGTACATAGAATTCGGGTTCCACTATGAATAAATAATGCTGAATTTCCTTTAGTTACGTTTTTCTTTGAATTTTTTTATGAGCGAAGTGATGACGATTTGGTGTCATTTATTATTAAAATATACGGAGTATTTTTGCTTAGTTATGAATAAATACGGCTGGATTGTCTTCATTTTATATTTCCATATGTTTTTTTATGGATGAATAAAGTGAAAACGACTTAGATTCATTCATTTGCAAAATGTATTTAACATTATGCTCACATCATGAATAAATGATGACAGATTAGTGTAGTTATATTTTCTTTTGAATTTTTGTTGATGTTTGTACTTTCATATGTATTTTTGTGGATGAATGATGTGAAGACGATTTGGACTCATTTGTTTGTAAAATGTACTTAATATTTGGGTCACAATATGAATAAATGATAGCATATTGATATAATTATGTTTTTCTTTGAATTTTGTATTTTCATATGTATTTTTGTAGATGAACAATGTGAAGATGATTTGGACTCATTTATTTCTAAACGGGCGTATTGGTTGTTGACACCCAATTTCGTCCCAAGATTTAATTAGCGGCTAAATTATTTAAATGAGAATCAATTATGAAAATAAAAATAAAATTAGATTTAGATAATTAAAATGATTTGAATTGAGTTCATATTAATCAAATTTAATTAAAGTAAATTAACTAATTTCAAAAGAAGGTTAATTTCGTTCAAAGTCCTAGAGATTTTCCTACCCGTGCAACATCCCTATCTTAATTCAATTTGACTTAAAAAGGGGCTAAATGTGCAAGCCCATGCAATCCCAGCCTACCCATGCAAGCAATATATAACATATAATACATTATATGTATATCAGTTCCCTTTTCAGCTCCCAACCCCGCGACCCAATTCAAGCCTTTCGACCCGCAAATTAGAACCAGAAACCCGACCCAAAGCCCTCATCTTCTCCGTAAGATCAATATGCTGGACGAGTCATTCAGTTCCAGCTGGTATCTCCTCACTCTCTCTCCAAACAACGGGCACAAAATCTGAGCCACCCATTTTGAATCGAAGTAAATCCCAGCCTTTGGATCTTTTCTTGGAGATAAGGATCCAAAGTGTACAATCCGAAAAGAATGGAAACTTTTGACCCTTATCCTAAAGGAATTAGATCGAAAATGGCAAGGGCAATTCAGATTTTTGCAAAGCCCAAGGTAAACCCTAAATTCTCCTATATATTTAGCATTTTTGTAGGGTTTAAGGGGGCATCTGGATCTTAACACAAGAAACAAAAAAACGGCAGCATCTTTCAGTATACATAAATATTTTCTCAGTTTTAAGAAAAAGAGAGATATAGCTTATTATTTCTGTTTTGGAATTCACGCATCGTTTTTCAAGTGTGTCGTCGCTTCATTATACTAGTCGTCGACCTTGCTCGCGTCGACTTTATTCGAGTCGCTTTGGTTCGAGTCACTCTTAGTCGAGTTTGCGTATCGCTTCAGACCCTCGCCTTTTTGTTCACTGCTCATAAAGAGGTAAATCCTAAATTCCTCGCATTTGCCTTCTCTTATGTTACATTCCTGATTTTATGCTGTTTAGGTGAAGTATGAAATAAAATGGGATCCTTGGTGTTCATGTAGCTAAAAGATGAAATTGTTATGCATTTTTGTTCCCTTGTAGTTAACTGGATTCATAGTTAAAATATTGGCCTTTATTGAAGTTTTCTGGCTCCCTGGTAGTTGAATAAAGTAGAGTTTGTTTCCTGGCATGGATTCTGGTTCTTGTGAAGGTTTCAGGTTGGGTTGATGAATAAAAGGAGGGTGTTGTAGGTTCTGTAATTGGTGTTAGGGTGCTGCAAGATCTGTCTTAGTTGGTTTCCAGGGGCATAGAAGTTATGGTTGGCTGTTCCAGGTATTGCAGGGGCTTGTTTTGTTATTATTAGGGGAGGTCAGGGTGGATGCTGGAGTTGTCTTAGTTTGTTTGCCGGAGTCTGGTTCTTATATGAATTATTACAGGCTGTAAGAAGAATGTAGGTAGTGAGGGAGTCTAGGTGGTGAGCAGTTTGTTCAGGGAGTCCCATGGTGTTTGTCTTGGTTGGTGAAGGGTTGTCCAGAGAGTGTATAAGAGGGTCTGGGGTCTGGTTATGGTGCAGAGGTGCAGGTTCTACCTTCTTGTTCTGTGTGTTTTTAGTTTGCAGTCAGTAGTAGCAGTGTTCTGATAATAGAGGGATGGTTTGAGTTTAGTTTGAGGTTGTCCAAGTGTATGTGTGAGCTGAGCGTAGGAGCTGTTTCAGCTTGTTTGCAAGAAGGGCAGGGGTTAGGTGATTCAGGGGAATATGGGGTCTTTAGGGTGTTTGCTATTCTCTTAGTTTGCTGAAGCTAAATTGTTTGCCTTTTGATTCTAATATGACCAGTGCATGTGCCTTCTCTTGCTGGTCTTTGAAATCTATGTTCTACCATGGAGTAATCAGTATGAAACTAGTTCTGAGTGTCGATGTGTTATTACTTATGGAGAGAAACAGTCAGGGAGTCTGAGGAGTCGATGGTTGTTTTGCCTGTTTGTGTATGTGTGTCTCTGTATATGTGTATGTGCATTTTCTCGTGTGTGTGTGTGTGTGTCTGCGTGGATGTGTGTGTGTGCAAGTAGAAGTGTATGAATTAGTAGAAGGATGTGAGAAGTTCAAGAGTGAGTTGTCTTCCTTGGCCTGCTTGTGAATGAGTTAAAAAGAATTGCATTCTTACATCCTGTGAATGTGAACTCCTGTGTTGTTTTAGGATCTCTTCCATCAGTGTTTTATTTGAAATTCTATTTTATCCTTAAAAATTAGGAGAAATCTAGCTATTTGATTAGCTCAGTCTATGCAGCACTATGGATTTCTAAGAATTGAAGTTGTGTTGCATTATTTTGATATGTAGACCAGTAAAGTCTCACTACTGAAATGCAGTGGTGTTAATCAATCGAATATAGTCAAATGCAGTCGTCAATAGACATAAAGGCTTCATCTTTAAAGTTTCTAAGTTGAATGCTACACAATTTTTCTTTCCAATACGCTTAGTGCTTCAGATTTTCGCCTCCCTGTAAAACTTTATATTTGTTTTGTACTTAAGCTTTCACATGTAATACATGAAACTTGTTCATCTATGGTTAAATATTCATTCATTTGAAATATAATAAATCTCATTTCTACCATATGATTTAAGTAAAACAATTATGTTGTTTGCGATTTGATTTTAATTGTTAAGAACCGTCCTCTAAAAAAGAGCCCAAATGCCAAATCACATGTTTTATCCTGTGTGTTCTGCATATTCATGAAACTCTCCCCAAAAAATACACATTCAGGGAATTTCAATCTCAATTAGTCCGCATTCTGGTTAGAATATCAGTATAGACTCTCCTGGATGTGGCTAGTTACCCACATTGATGAATCAAAATACATGCGAGCTCTTTCTGGAGTTTGAATGTCTTTGGAATGAGTTGGTCATCAATTTGCTTATGTATGCATTCAGATTGCTTACTTTCTTTTCTTTTCAAAAGCCTCCTTAGTGTGAAACAAGCAATTGAGTATTTGTCCAGATTGTTCACAACATGTGTTTGATTTGAATGTGTTTAATTTGTTGAATTAGAGTTGAAATTCTTCTCTATAAACCATGTTTATCAGAAAGGTCAATTGTTTACTGTTGTATCTATGTTATTAGTCTTCCTAATACTGAAACTAATCCTTATTTCCATTTTCTTTGACATGAACGCTTTGGGACGAGTTTGAGTCAAAAACTCACGAATTGGGACGGCTTGCATTTGGAAATTATTTGAATCGCTCCGCATTTTCGGGACTTGATATCCCCGAAAATGTAAAACAAAAGAAATGAATAAATGAAAAGCCTTGTGAAATACAGGGCTCGAATTGAGTTCGCTATCCCGGGGTCTACTTTCTAAAACTCCTTCTCTCCCGTCCCCTTTAGAAAGCATGTTTTAGGACTTTGTAAACTGAGTTAGGACTTTGTATGATTAAAAGCCTGGTAGGTTAGCCGCTTTAATTGAAATCTTATTGTTTGTCTAAGATCGTTTATAAATTGCATATCCCGTCTCTTTGGGACTCGCCAATTAATTTAAGATAGTAGAAACCTTTGGTTAATTATCGAGTGCAAAAGAAATAAAATTAAAATTGTACCTATTTACTCACTATTTATATTTAGTCAATTATTTATCCATTTATTAATTTATTTATTTAGTCATTAATTAAATTAATTAAGTGGCATTTATTATTAATTTATCTGTTTAATTTTAATTAACCATTTATCTGCCTAATCAATTATAATTATTTATTTATTTATCAAATTATTTAAGTGGTATTTATTTATTATTTTATTTATTTATTCCATTTATTTAATTAATTAATTCTAATTAATTATTTATTTGTTTAATCAATTATATTATTTATTTAATTAGTCAATTATTATTGTTCATCTCTTATCTAATTGAAATCATATAAATATTTATTTATTTAATTAAGTTATTTATCTAATTAATTTATTAACCAATTATTATTCTTTATCTAATCATTTATTAATTTATTTGTTTAGCCCTTATTTATTTAATCAATCAATCAACCCTTATCTTATTATTCATTTAATTAATCTTAAGTTTTGTTAAGTATTGTCATAATCAATTTTACCTCCTTTATATTATTCATTATCTATTTATTTTATTTAAAATTTATCCCAAACCAAATTTCAAGTAAAATTCGTGAAAATCGCCGGATTAACCGCCTTTAGCGGATTTTCGAAAGTGCTCCCGTAATAAGGACCTTCTTTCGAATTTAACAGAACCACTTACCTAGAATCTCTGAATTTAATTTAATTTCTTTTAAATAAAGGTTAAATTGCACTCTTTAGTTAACTTAGGTTCCTAATAATCCTTAAATTAGGTGGCGACTCCAAAAGAAAACCCTTTGGAATCTCCATTTTGTTGAAATATACCCGAAACTTGTCTTTTTTTAAGAAAGGGTAATTTTTGGGATTCAACAGCGTGGCGACTCCGCTGGGGATACGCAAATGGTTCTAACCAAAAGATTTTCACGAATTTGCTTTCTTTATATATGTGTTGATTGTATGTATGCGTAGCTTAACTCTTTGTTTGTTTGCATGCGTAGAATTAATTGTTGGAATTGAATGTATTGAAGCATGTTTTTATTTGTGCATAGTCTGCATTCCGTTCATATTTCCTCCCTCATGGAGCCTGTCAATTCTATTTCACCTCCTCGATTTCATCACGGGGCACCCGCTTGACGGGTAGTTATGCAGGAAGGGCATTGCCCTTACCTCACTCTTTGAAACTTCTTTCGTGTCACCAAAGTTAGTTCGGGATATTGAGATTGCCTGGTTTTGTCATGGCCAGTTCTACTGCGTTGTGAGGCCAGGTCTATCCCGCATAGGTCGAGTCAGCCTCAACCGTTAGCCCACTCTTAGATGGAGCTTTTAGGAGCATGCATGCATTTACACCTTAGTTTGGACCCGGTCCGTGATACCGTTTCCAGGAATTAAGAAACCGCCCTTTTGTCAACGGGTTCTTGAACCCAACGACAATGCATATTATGTGCTGTGTGATAACGAATCCCAAGTCCTAACCATGTTTTGAGCGAAATCAGATTTAGAATTTTGTCTCCTATGTTGTCTTTTAGGTCAGAAAATGGAAGAATTTAGCAGAATTGAGATCATAATGCAAACTTTTTGTGAACAAGGTAGAATTGTAGTCGGGGGGAAAGTTAGGCGGATTTGGTTGGCTTGTGTTTTGGAGATAGTATGGTGTAGTGAGATCTAAGAGGCGAAGCCCCTGGTGTCTTTAAAAGATCAGTGGGGTCCCTCTCGAGAATGGCTTTGCGTGTGTGCAGGCCCGTGTTGACTAACCAGCTACAAATTCTTATGGAATGAAGTATGCTTGTCGCATACTAGGAGAGTGAAGCCCCTATGTCTATAAACGACCAATGGGGTCCCTCCTTGAAGACCAGTGCAGTCTTGGCTACCTAGGAAATTGAGAGGCTTGATTAAAGCCGAGGACCAGTGAGGAGCCCTACGAACAAGGTCTGCGAGCCTTGCAAAACCTAGGAAGCTGAGAGGCTTGACTAAAGCCGAGGACCAGTGAGGTTTTTTTTTTTTTTTTTTTTTCGAAAGGCCAATTGGTGTATTTCATGATTTGCAGTCTGGTATTGTGAAGGCAATTGGAAATCTCACCCCTGGATGGAAATAATTGGGAGTTGTGCTTAGGTGGAGCGTTGATGATTGCGAAAGGTATAGAGGTTTGTTTCAGGTTTTAGGCATTTGGGTTCAGAAATTTATTGCAGATGTTGTGAAGAGCATGAGCTGTGTTAGAATTTCGAGTTTTTGGAAGTTAGTTGGGATAATGGAATTGCAATGTCGAGGCGGTGAGCTGATTATTATCAATTATTGTTATTACTTATCGCTTACTCTAAATCTGAATTGCTCAAAACTGGCATGAACTATGTTTCGTTATCATTTTTTTGCGCGTCTTAGGCCCACCTCTGGCACAAAGAGGCACCTTACAGGGTAGGAAGCGTTCGCATTTTCATTTACGCCCAACTACTTGTGTTTGCCACATGTCGAATTTGTTTAAAATGCAAAGCGCTACGTGATGCGCGCTACGTGGTTTGTGTGCAATTTTGCCAATGACATGCAAACTAACATGGCTACTTTTGAACTTTTTCTTTTGTTTTGTTTATCCCCCATTCAGAGGTTTGATTTGTGCTGATTTAAGCTGGCTGATCACTCTTATTACACAAGGACAAAGGACCAATCTGCATACTGGTACACATTTTCACAACTGACAATGACTGGAATAGATGATGAACCTCGCAATACCGAGAAAAATCTCACAACTCCTGAATCATCAAGAGGAAATGTCATTATTGCTCAAGACGAACTGATTCTTGAAATGGCTAAGGAACTACAGATGTTAAAAGATGAGCTGGCTGCGGTAAAAGGGCAAACTCCTAAAAACACGCCGCTACGTGGGCCCGATGCATCACACTCTCTGGTTCAAATGGGGCAATCTCTGGGGCAGTCTCTGAACTCAATCGATGGGGTCGCCAATATGAACACACCTTTGAACACCCACAATTCTCTAAAAGCACCAGTCCACCAAAGCAACTTGCCACTTCTCCAAGCTCCACCTCCAAATAACGCTCAATCTAGCCAAACAATTAACCGACCACCCATCTACCCATCACATCAACAACACCCATCATACACCCCGCACCCTGCCAATACTTATTATCAGACAAACACTCCATATCCTTACCAAAGCTCCACTTACCAAAATGAAACCATCCCGCAAGCTTATACTGAAAATCCATCCGCACTATTAGTCCAAGTGGCGGTATCTGGTGGGCAAGATGTTCCTATTGTGCAAATTGATGATTACACCAATCCTCCTTATGTGAAGTTTCAAAATGGTGTTAGAAGAGTCGAAAAAGCAGTCGATGGGGGTGAAGATTTAGAGAAAAAGGTACAAGGTTGGGTGATGAGTGCTCTTAGCAAAGCATCAAAAGGCAAGGACAAGGAAAGTCTAGAATATGAAGACTTGTGCGTTAATCGTGGGATCGAATACCCAGAAGGGTACAAAGTACCAAAGTTTGTTACGTTTGATGGCAAAGGCAACCCCCGATCCCATTTGAGAAGGTATTGTGAAACCTTGGGAGTGGGAAAGAATGAAGAGCTTCGTATGAAATTATTCATTCATAGTCTTGAAGGCGAAGCTTTAGACTGGTACTCCGAGCAGGATCCCTCAAAATGGATCAACTGGAGGAGTATGGCTCACGACTTCATGGAGCGTTTTGGTTTCTATGCTGAAATACCATTAGATCGGTTGGTTATTGCAAGGTTTAAGAAGAAGACGACCGAGACTTTTAGGGAATACGCAGTACGTTGGAGGAGTGAGGCTGCCAAAGTTAAGCCTCCCATGAGTGAGGAAGAGTTTGTGGGACATTTCATCGAGACATTGGATGAATTTTACTATGATCGAATGGCATCCATGACTAACTCTACTTTTGCCAATCTAGTGAAAACGGGGGAGATGTATGAAGCTGGTTTGAAATCGGGTAGGATCACAAATTTGGCCGCTTTGCAAGCTACAAGTAAGGTAATCCAGTCTGGGTCTGGTAATGGCTTTAACAAAAAGAAGAAAGAGGAAGTGGGAGCTGTTGTGGGGAATATCGAGCGTCCACCGGCTGTAAAGTTGAATTTTGACAATTCGTCTGCTTTTCCCACCTACCAAAGCCCATATTACCCAAATTACCCCACTCACTACCAGATGCCACCTGTTCCTTATCCGGTTTACAATGCACAAGCAAATTACTACCAACCTAGAGCACATGCACCTAATCAACACCCTCGTCAGCCAAATTTTCAAGCACCCCAGAATTACTAGCCTCGTCCTCCTGTTCGTCCCAATGTGCAAGGGTTTAATCAGAATTACGAAAGGAGAGCAACCAAAACCTATACTCCTATAGCCGAGTCATATGGCCAGCTTTTTGAGAGATTAAGGAATGCAGGAGTTGTGCAGCCTATCCCTGATAACACCCCAAACCCTCGTCCAAATTGGTATGATGCAAATAAGCACTGTGCTTATCACTCAGGGGCAGCCGGCCATGATATTGAGAGATGTTATACTTTCAAAGACAAGGTCGAGGGTTTAATCAAAGCAGGCACCATTCAACTCACCGGCACTCAGCCAAATGTGCATGATAATCCTCTTCCCAATCATGGTAACAATGCAGTTAATATGATTTCTCTTGAGGAAGAACCAAATCTGAAGGGCACCATAGTCTCTATCTATGATGTAGAGGTTGATAATATTGCTTTTAAGGTACCTAAGCAAGCACTAACTCTATTTCCAAAGAATGAGGGAACTTTTGGCCTAGGTGGAAACCCCGCTGAAGGAAAGATAGAAAAGGTTGAGTCTGAGAAGAACCCGACTAGTGTCATGCTACAGCCTCTTTTACCATTGAACCAGTCATTTGTCCAAGCACCAGAAATGGCCATGCAGAATTTCATTGAAGGTGTTGGCAGCCTATTCTTGAATGATGGATTGAAATGCAGTGCAACTATTGAAGATTTTGAGAAAGAGCCACATGTGCAGAATGCTGAACCAAGTGATGTGATGGCTAATTGGACTTGCGGTCCAAAAGAGACTTGATGAATGAACTTGTTATTTTTGTTTTGGCATCACAGTCAGCTTGAGGCCCTGAACTGTGTTTTGCTTTATGTTTATGTCTATGTCTTTCAAATAACTTTTTTTTTTAATCCTGCATGTTTACTTTTATGTTGTATGCCTCCCTAAATTAGGTTTTGAATAAACAAATGCACTGCATTCATACCTTATTATTTTGCTATACTTTAACTATTTATGTGCTTTATTATTTGCTTCTGATTAATATACTTACTACTGTTTCAAATTAAAAACAAAACCTGCTTGAACTTTGCTTGTGAATCTATAACGAAACAGCTGAACGATTTAAGGATGATGCACTGGAAGGTTACTTTTTGCACTCTTTGGATATTACATTACCGTTAGAACTTCAAACTGGGGCAGCTTTATTTGCCGGCAATTGGAGCCGAAGCGTTTTGTCTATACAAATGGAAGTCCTTTATTTGAGAAACCATTCAAGAAGATAAGTTGGAAGATGTTGAATGCACAAAGAGAAGATTTGAATAGTTTACTTCAAACCGGGGCAATTGGTGTTGAAGAAGCTCTTTCCCAATTAAGAAGAAGCAACGGGAAAATTTGCGCCGAGTTGGCAATGTCATTATGTGGAAGAACACTAATCCTGGCAAATATTTACAATCAAGTTTATCCAAAGGTAATCAACACAGATGCCGTCAAAAGATACTATGTCTGAAGCAACCGCAACTTAGCATTAGTTTGGATGTAATCTTTGATGTAATGCGAACTACGCGTAACCTGATTCCCGAGGCGGGATACGTAGGCAACTCGTATAGAGTTCGGTTGCACTAGCACAGGAATACCCTATTTCCTCTTTTATGTATGTTTGAACTACTTCTGACCTGATTCCTGGAATGGCAACAGGATAAGTAGGCAATCCCCGTCGGATTCGGTCAAAATATTGTAATACTTTAGGCTTGTTTATCTTTTATGATGTAATGCCGAACTATGCATCTGGGCAGATGCGTGGATTTTCCAATTCGGATACGGCTTCGTACTTAGATTGTCATACTTTCCCAAAAATCTTTATGTAAGCAGAACTACGCACGGTCTGATTCCCGTGGAGGGATACGTAGGCGCTCTTAACGGGCTCGACTCTATAATATTAAAATTTTTAGCCTCCCCTAAGGCAAGTAACTGGGGCAATTTTTGCAAAGATAATTTGAAGATATGGAAGATAAAACTGGGGCAATTTTGCAAGATAACTTGAAGATTTGAAAGATATCAACTGGGGCAAATTTTGCAAAATGAGTTGAAGATTTGGAAGTTCATAACTGGGGCAGATTTTTGCAAAATTGGTATGGCTTATCAAAGGATTAAGTGGCAAAGTTCTAAAAGTATTCGAGATTAGCATAAGTTGCAAAGACAAAGGACGTTCAGTTTGTTTCAAGATATGTCATGAGTTTGAATTAAAGCAGGAATTTTTAAATGCATTATAATTTTCGGTTGCATATCAATGATCATTTTTTTAATATTTTATCAAACTACTTTATTTTGCCTCTATCTTGAAATATTATGCAATATTGAGTTCATAAGTCAAGTCTCTGAGTATAATTTGCAAGCCCAAGTCTAAAGAAGAACGAGGGAGCAGCAGCAGCACCAATTTCAAGATGAATCAACACAAATCAGACGCCCCTATCCAAAACTAACAAATTTTTCTTTGAGAGCAGGAACATGAAAGCTTGCAATGAGAGGATCATTCGCATTATGGATGAACAATTTATTGATCGCGCACCCAAAGTTGCCTGGCAGATTGCGTCGCATTGCCTTTTTCATAACTTAAAGCATTATGCTTTGTCACGAGTTATTGTCGAACAGGCGGCATTTCTACCCCTATGACTTTCCTTCCTAATAGGCGACAAAGCCGAGGCTTGTTTTGTGTTTTCAAAACTAAGCCAAATAGGGTATCGCTTTGTTTCGGATGATAATCCGCATAAAGCCATCCTTGCCAGATTGTCTCGCCAATTGATTTATCAATGGCTATCGCACCGACTACATTCCGCACTACTTTTCTTTGCACTTGATTTGAATTATGTCATCGCACTTGCTTTAAAATTAACGCATTGCTTTACTCTTTCAGGTTGACCATCGGCTACGAAGATCCCCTTTGTTGGACTATCTCGCCTATTATTCGCCAAATGGCTCTTGCATTGCTCTACATTTCTGCATTTGCTTTTCTTTGCACTTGCTTTAAGTTATGTCATCGCACTTGCTTTAAAATTGATGCCTTGCTTTACATTTTCAGGTTGACCATCAGGCGGGGCTTCTCTCTTGATTGGACTTTCACGCCTGTTGATTCGCTCAATCGCTTTAGCATTACTTTACATTTCACGCTAAATTACCTTGCACTTGCTTTCAATTATGCCTTTGCACTTGCTTTATATTATGAACTGCTTTACTTTTAGCTTAGCAGGTTAACAGGTCAGCCCCGAGACCCTCCTTGATTCGTGCCGGACCGGCTCGCCAGCTGATTTGTTTGACAATCAACCCCAAGACCCTCCTTACTGCGTGCCCGACCGGCTTGCCAGTTGATTCGTCAAGATGTTTAAATTGCCTTGCACTTGCTTTCAATTATGCCTTTGCACTTGCTTTATATTATGAACCGCTTTACTTTTAGCTTAGCAGGTTAACAGGTCAGCCCCGAGACCCTCCTTGCTTCGTGCAGGACCGGCTCGCCAGCTGATTTATTTGACAATCAACCCCAAGACCCTCCTTGCTACGTGCCCGACCGGCTTGCCAGTTGATTCGTCAAGATGTTTAAATTGCCTTGCACTTGCTTTCAATTATGCCTTTGCACTTGCTTTATATTATGAACCGCTTTACTTTTAGCTTAGCAGGTTAACAGGTCAGCCCCGAGACCCTCCTTGCTTCGTGCCGGACCAGCTCGCCAGCTGATTTGTTTGACAATCAACCCCAAGACCCTCCTTGCTGCGTGTCCGACCGGCTTGCCAGTTGATTCGTCAAGATGTTTAAATTGCCTTGCACTTGCTTTCAATTATGCCTTTGCACTTGCTATATTATGAACCGCTTTACTTTTAGCTTAGCAGGTTAACAGGTCAGCCCCGAGACCCTCCTTGCTTCGTGCCGGACCGGCTCGCCAGCTGATTTGTTTGACAATCAACCCCAAGACCCTCCTTGCTGCGTGCCCGACCGGCTTGCCAGTTGATTTGTCAAGATTGTTGATAATGCTTTGCATTATGCCTTCGCACGTGCTTTATCGCTTCGCTAGTTGTTTGGAAGACAACTTATCAATGATATCGCAACCCGCACTTGCAAATTTGTATCATCAATATTTGATCATTCTTTACTTTTGATTATCAGGCTTTATTAGCAGTTGCTCGCTTACCGTTTGTTAAGTATTTACAGAACTTTAGCAGTACTGCAGCAACATTTGGAGCATAACGTGGAACTTTTCTTAGCAGTGAACTGGGGCAATCGTTGATATGAGCTAGACTCGTCAACGAGGATCTGAAGAATCGCACTCGAACAAGCAAGTTTTACCTAATCTTTCATTTCAGATTAGGCGTCAGTTTGAATTCTTTCCTATTCGTGCGTCATTTCTTTTGTCAATCGTGCGAGTCTTCGTTTCTAAGTATCGTCGAACTACATATGGCCTGATTCTCTTTCAGCCCGAGATATGTAGGAACTCGAAAACCGGAATTCGGCCATGCCCATAAGCCTTGCCGTTTGGTCCATGGAATCAGAAGTCCTTGGCTTTATCGTGACAAAATTGGCTTTATGTCAACTTCTTTACCCTGAAAACTCTTTCATCCTTTTCCGGGTAAAGAGGGGCAGCTGTTGACACCCAATTTCGTCCCAAAATTTATTTAGCGGCTAAATTATTTAAATGAGAATTGTTGCTCCCAAACGCACACGCAAGTATACGTGGTCGCCAAGTAATAAAGTGATAAGATGAGTATCGTTCCCTCGAGGACTATGCAGACTGAGTTCTAGCAAACAATTTATTTAAACTATTCAGGGATCTTGTTCCAATAGTGATGAGTTTATTAACTAAAGAACAGTAATTAAATGGTAAAAGTGAATTCAAGCAATGGAGCAAAACTTGGTTGTTATCAGTAATAAGGAGACGGTCCAGGGTCAGAGTTACGAACAATCCAGTTGAGTTATCCAATTGATTCCACTTCTTAAATCTCGGGTTACTAACTAACAGATTAATTGTACCCGTGAAAACCTTTCAGTTCTTCACGGTCTATGCAGGCTACTCCAATCCCTATATGTCTATGGGTTGAATCACGTGCACGCATTAACGAATTCTGTAATGAGTTAAACTAGGCGAGCAAGTATATGTCTATCCTACTCACAAATTGGTTCCCCGATGCCCGGGTTCACAAACTAGTCCTATTCTTTCTTATTACGTAATTAAATTCTCTCTTTCGAGTTCAATCTAAAAACCATAGATAATGCGTAATAATCGGGCCCTGACAATTACACAAGTGAAATCAAGAAAGAATAAGCAACCCGTAATGGGATTCAATTAATGGAAATCAATCTTCAAACATCAACCTTCATGTAATACTCTAACCCTAGAACGATAGATTTAGCTACGCATACTCATAATAACAACACAAGGAATTGATGTAATAATGAAATAATGATGAAATAAATTAATGGAAGGAAGAAAAACCCTTGTTCTTGATGTTATGAGCTCTCAAATTTGCTCCAAAGTCTAAACTCCTATGAAAAACTAAGTAAAAGAGTATTTATAGTGTTTACAAACACCTAGTAATAAGTTAGACCCAAGCCTAGACGAAATAGGACGTAAAAACGCGCACAAGGGGCGCTATAACGGGCGCCCCGCGCCTCGGAACGCGCGAGGACAACCAGAGGACGCCACAGACTCTTCCGCTTTGGGCATGCGGCGCATGGGCAACCGCGCCCAACCCCTGCGCGCTATGGGTGGCGCGGCACGGAGCCCACGGCGCCCAGCCAATCTCCTTCTTCTTTGGTCCGAAATCGTGTCCGTGTCATGCCTTCGTGTGCTCGATCCAATCCTCAATCAAAATCCAATCTTTTCTTGCTAAATCATGCTCTTAAAAGCTCCAATTACACTTCATAACAACCTACATACACACGACATAAAATCAGTGTAAAACCACAGTCACAAGCTATAAAACGAGCGAATAAGGTACTAAAACGTGAGGAAATATTAAGGAAATATAGGCATAAAATGCCAAACATCAAGAATCAATTATGAAAATAAAAATAAAATTAGATTTAGATAATTAAAATTATTTGAATTGAGTTCAAATTAATCAAATTTAATTAAAGTAAATTAACTAATTTCAAAAGATGGTTAATTTCGTTCAAAGTCCTAGAGATTTTCCTACCCGTGCAACATCCCTATCTTAATTCAATTTGACTTAAAAAGGGGCTAAATGTGCAAGCCCATGCAATCCCAGCCTACCCATGCAAGCAATATATAACATATAATACATTATATGTATATCAGTTCCCTTTTCAGCTCCCAACCCCGCGACCCAATTCAAGCCTTTCGACCCGCAAATTAGAACCAGAAACCCGACCCAAAGCCCTCATCTTCTCCGTACGATCAATATGTTGGACGAGTCATTCAGTTCCAGCTGGTATCTCCTCACTCTCTCTCCAAACAACGGGCACAAAATCTGAGCCACCCATTTTGAATCGAAGTAAATCCCAGCCTTTGGATCTTTTCTTGGAGATAAGGATCCAAAGTGTACAATCCGAAAAGAATGGAAACTTTTGACCCTTATCCTAAAGGAATTAGATCGAAAATGGCAAGGGCAATTCAGATTTTTGCAAAGCCCAAGGTAAACCCTAAATTCTCCTATATATTTAGCATTTTTGTAGGGTTTAAGGGGGCATCTGGATCTTAACACAAGAAACAAAAAAACGGCAGCATCTTTCAGTATACATAAATATTTTCTCAGTTTTAAGAAAAAGAGAGATATAGCTTATTATTTCTGTTTTGGAATTCACGCATCGTTTTTCAAGTGTGTCGTCGCTTCATTATACTAGTCGTCGACCTTGCTCGCGTCGACTTTATTCGAGTCGCTTTGGTTCGAGTCACTCTTAGTCGAGTTTGCGTATCGCTTCAGACCCTCGCCTTTTTGTTCACTGCTCATAAAGAGGTAAATCCTAAATTCCTCGCATTTGCCTTCTCTTATGTTACATTCCTGATTTTATGCTGTTTAGGTGAAGTATGAAATAAAATGGGATCCTTGGTGTTCATGTAGCTAAAAGATGAAATTGTTATGCATTTTTGTTCCCTTGTAGTTAACTGGATTCATAGTTAAAATATTGGCCTTTATTGAAGTTTTCTGGCTCCCTGGTAGTTGAATAAAGTAGAGTTTATTTCCTGGCATGGATTCTGGTTCTTGTGAAGGTTTCAGGTTGGGTTGATGAATAAAAGGAGGGTGTTGTAGGTTCTGTAATTGGTGTTAGGGTGCTGCAAGATCTGTCTTAGTTGGTTTCCAGGGGCATAGAAGTTATGGTTGGCTGTTCCAGGTATTGCAGGGGCTTGTTTTGTTATTATTAGGGGAGGTCAGGGTGGATGCTGGAGTTGTCTTAGTTTGTTTGCCGGAGTCTGGTTCTTATATGAATTATTACAGGCTGTAAGAAGAATGTAGGTAGTGAGGGAGTCTAGGTGGTGAGCAGTTTGTTCAGGGAGTCCCATGGTGTTTGTCTTGGTTGGTGAAGGGTTGTCCAGAGAGTGTATAAGAGGGTCTGGGGTCTGGTTATGGTGCAGAGGTGCAGGTTCTACCTTCTTGTTCTGTGTGTTTTTAGTTTGCAGTCAGTAGTAGCAGTGTTCTGATAATAGAGGGATGGTTTGAGTTTAGTTTGAGGTTGTCCAAGTGTATGTGTGAGCTGAGCGTAGGAGCTGTTTCAGCTTGTTTGCAAGAAGGGCAGGGGTTAGGTGATTCAGGGGAATATGGGGTCTTTAGGGTGTTTGCTATTCTCTTAGTTTGCTGAAGCTAAATTGTTTGCCTTTTGATTCTAATATGACCAGTGCATGTGCCTTCTCTTGCTGGTCTTTGAAATCTATGTTCTACCATGGAGTAATCAGTATGAAACTAGTTCTGAGTGTCGATGTGTTATTACTTATGGAGAGAAACAGTCAGGGAGTCTGAGGAGTTGATGGTTGTTTTGCCTGTTTGTGTATGTGTGTCTCTGTATATGTGTATGTGCATTTTCTCGTGTGTGTGTGTGTGTGTCTGCGTGGATGTGTGTGTGTGCAAGTAGAAGTGTATGAATTAGTAGAAGGATGTGAGAAGTTCAAGAGTGAGTTGTCTTCCTTGGCCTGCTTGTGAATGAGTTAAAAAGAATTGCATTCTTACATCCTGTGAATGTGAACTCCTGTGTTGTTTTAGGATCTCTTCCATCAGTGTTTTATTTGAAATTCTATTTTATCCTTAAAAATTAGGAGAAATCTAGCTATTTGATTAGCTCAGTCTATGCAGCACTATGGATTTCTAAGAATTGAAGTTGTGTTGCATTATTTTGATATGTAGACCAGTAAAGTCTCACTACTGAAATGCAGTGGTGTTAATCAATCGAATATAGTCAAATGCAGTCGTCAATAGACATAAAGGCTTCATCTTTAAAGTTTCTAAGTTGAATGCTACACAATTTTTCTTTCCAATACGCTTAGTGCTTCAGATTTTCGCCTCCCTGTAAAACTTTATATTTGTTTTGTACTTAAGCTTTCACATGTAATACATGAAACTTGTTCATCTATGGTTAAATATTCATTCATTTGAAATATAATAAATCTCATTTCTACCATATGATTTAAGTAAAACAATTATGTTGTTTGCGATTTGATTTTAATTGTTAAGAACCGTCCTCTAAAAAAGAGCCCAAATGCCAAATCACATGTTTTATCCTGTGTGTTCTGCATATTCATGAAACTCTCCCCAAAAAATACACATTCAGGGAATTTCAATCTCAATTAGTCCGCATTCTGGTTAGAATATCAGTATAGACTCTCCTGGATGTGGCTAGTTACCCACATTGATGAATCAAAATACATGCGAGCTCTTTCTGGAGTTTGAATGTCTTTGGAATGAGTTGGTCATCAATTTGCTTATGTATGCATTCAGATTGCTTACTTTCTTTTCTTTTCAAAAGCCTCCTTAGTGTGAAACAAGCAATTGAGTATTTGTCCAGATTGTTCACAACATGTGTTTGATTTGAATGTGTTTAATTTGTTGAATTAGAGTTGAAATTCTTCTCTATAAACCATGTTTATCAGAAAGGTCAATTGTTTACTGTTGTATCTATGTTATTAGTCTTCCTAATACTGAAACTAATCCTTATTTCCATTTTCTTTGACATGAACGCTTTGGGACGAGTTTGAGTCAAAAACTCACGAATTGGGACGGCTTGCATTTGGAAATTATTTGAATCGCTCCGCATTTTCGGGACTTGATATCCCCGAAAATGTAAAACAAAAGAAATGAATAAATGAAAAGCCTTGTGAAATACAGGGCTCGAATTGAGTTCGCTATCCCGGGGTCTACTTTCTAAAACTCCTTCTCTCCCGTCCCCTTTAGAAAGCATGTTTTAGGACTTTGTAAACTGAGTTAGGACTTTGTATGATTAAAAGCCTGGTAGGTTAGCCGCTTTAATTGAAATCTTATTGTTTGTCTAAGATCGTTTATAAATTGCATATCCCGTCTCTTTGGGACTCGCCAATTAATTTAAGATAGTAGAAACCTTTGGTTAATTATCGAGTGCAAAAGAAATAAAATTAAAATTGTACCTATTTACTCACTATTTATATTTAGTCAATTATTTATCCATTTATTAATTTATTTATTTAGTCATTAATTAAATTAATTAAGTGGCATTTATTATTAATTTATCTGTTTAATTTTAATTAACCATTTATCTGCCTAATCAATTATAATTATTTATTTATTTATCAAATTATTTAAGTGGTATTTATTTATTATTTTATTTATTTATTCCATTTATTTAATTAATTAATTCTAATTAATTATTTATTTGTTTAATCAATTATATTATTTATTTAATTAGTCAATTATTATTGTTCATCTCTTATCTAATTGAAATCATATAAATATTTATTTATTTAATTAAGTTATTTATCTAATTAATTTATTAACCAATTATTATTCTTTATCTAATCATTTATTAATTTATTTGTTTAGCCCTTATTTATTTAATCAATCAATCAACCCTTATCTTATTATTCATTTAATTAATCTTAAGTTTTGTTAAGTATTGTCATAATCAATTTTACCTCCTTTATATTATTCATTATCTATTTATTTTATTTAAAATTTATCCCAAACCAAATTTCAAGTAAAATTCGTGAAAATCGCCGGATTAACCGCCTTTAGCGGATTTTCGAAAGTGCTCCCGTAATAAGGACCTTCTTTCGAATTTAACAGAACCACTTACCTAGAATCTCTGAATTTAATTTAATTTCTTTTAAATAAAGGTTAAATTGCACTCTTTAGTTAACTTAGGTTCCTAATAATCCTTAAATTAGGTGGCGACTCCAAAAGAAAACCCTTTGGAATCTCCATTTTGTTGAAATATACCCGAAACTTGTCTTTTTTTAAGAAAGGATAATTTTTGGGATTCAACATTGGTTCAATATATGCATAAACACATCAGGATTGCCGATATTTCTAAATATATAGGTATTTGAAGGTCCTTTTGGCAGATGTGTGAAGTGAGGTTGATTTGGCCTCATTTCTTCACAAAACGAACACAATTTTAGGTTCAATATATGCATAATACATAAACACAAGCGCATTGACATTGTTTCTACTTTTGAAGAGAGTAGTGACATTTTTTATAATTACGAATTTAAAAAGATGCGGGGCATTTTTGTAATAATGGGAAGTGCTCTATTAGTAAGGGTATTTCTGTACTTTCAGCTTTATTTAATGTAAAAATGCTCAATTTTTAAAGATTTTTAAAGACCACCTTTAAAGTGCTCAACTTTCCAAGACCACCTTCTTTTCTACCTATTTTTTAAATTCTACCCAAATATGTTGCATGACTAGCCAGTTTTTAAAGCAGCTAAAAAGAAATAGCTAATAATTATAAATTTTTAGAAAAATAGCCATATTTTAGAAACACGTGTCTTTTAAGACAACCTTAGAAAAAAAAAACTCTGAGAATTTCAACTAAAACACAAGTCCCAATAAATTTTACTAAGACTTCATATTAGCAATCCCCAAAATTTAGTTCAAAATTCCATTTTTTTAGGCTTTCACGTTTTTTAAATCTGGCTATTTTAAAAAAAAAAGTTCAAACACCGACTAGTTCTCATTTAGCGCGATGCAAATTGGCAAGGAGGTCAAATTTTAAGACATTTTTATGCTAATTGACATACTAAACCACTTAATTACAAAAAATACCGATATTTTTAAATAATTACCCTTATATACCAACACTTTTCACATTTTACAAAATATATAATTTTTCATTTCCTTTCTTCCCTCTCTACCCAAAACCCTAACTTTTCCCTCTCTCTTTCTCTCCTCTCCTCCACCCACCCACCCCAACCTCCCGCCGTCACCCCCTCCCCCGTGCCTCTGTTCCGCCGTCGCTGCCGCTGCGTGGCTCCACCACGGCGATTGGAGCAAATCTGCTCTTCTTTTTTCATCTTCTCCTCTTTTTTCTTTTTTTTTTTCATTTTGTATGTGTATATGTGTGTATTTTTATGTATACACATGTATTTTGTTAATACAAGTTCAGATCTACTTCTCCTTCTTTTTTTTTTTTTTTTTTTTTTTTTTGCATTTGAATATACACATTCAAATTCAGATCTGCAAGTGTATGTATCTGTATGTTCGTGTATATACATGTAATAATTTTCAGCACACAAGTGTATGCACGTTTATATCATTGTATGAACGTGTATATCCGAGCATCTATTTGTATTTTTGCATGTATTTTTGTGTGTATGTCAAGTAATAAATGTCAAACACATAAATTAGTATGTTTCGTTTGTAGATCTGTAGATTCGTGTATGTATGTGTGTGTTTAGTGTATGTATAACACAATTCTTTTTGTGTATTTACATGTATTTTTGTTTATATGTATTTTCCAACTTTAATTTCAAAAAAAAAAACCAATATTTATATGTGTATTTATGTGTATTTTATTTTTTAGATTCAAAAAAAAAAAAAAACTGGTGGTGGACGGCGGCGGCCGGCGGTGACTAGGAGCCGCCGCCGCCTGGGGTGGTAGTAGTGGGGGGGGGGGCAGTAGGAATAAGGAGGAACCCTAATTTATTAGTTTTGTTGATTTTTGTATGTAATGTGTAAAAAAATGTTGGTATTTTTGTAAAATGGAATAATATTGGTATTTTTTGTAATTTTGATGTTAAGATTGTATATATTTGTAAATCTCCCAAATTTTTACACTTATGTTAAACGTATATTGCTTACATTTTTTTTTTCATTTTTATATTTTCCTTTCTTCTTCGTTTTGTTTATTTTGTGGTCAGTTTTGAGTGAACCGATTTCCATTTTCTCAAATCTTGTAAAATATCAAATAGAAAGTTCTAATTATTTTTTTGATTCAAATATCTCGAATGAGGAGTGCCCTCGACTTACAAAAGTTCCATTGAAGTTGCTCAATATCCTTGAAAATTCTTCTGTCACCCTTCAGTAGAGATTTCTCCTTTCTTTTTCAGGGTAGAAAGCATGAATAAACCGTCTTCAGCTTGTTTGGATGATTATTACACATTGTATCGTATCGTATTATTGCTAAGAATATAATGTTTGATTTGATTGAAATTTTAAAATTTATTATATCGTATAGTTAATCCATCGTTATGAATGCTAATAAGTCTCATCTTATATAGTGGTCGATTTGGTTTGATCGCGCCGTTATTGTAGTCTTTTTCCTCTCTTCTTACCCTTAATAATTACATATTATCATTTATTCTACATTTTATATAGTAATTTTATCTCGTTACTTTACTTTTTTCTTAGCAATATTGTATGTTCATTTCACATCTTACTAGTGCGCGATATTATGGAACGACATAAAATAGCACAATCTATCCAAACATTGATTCACCAAAATAATACAATACAATAAGACACAATATGATACATTACGAAACGATATGTAACAACCATCCAAATAAATTGTTAAAGATAGACTTGACTGCAACATTTTGTGGAACTTTATATTATAATTCAATGGTTAAATTACAATCTATATCAATTTAGGAAACTTTTTTTTTTAAAACATAGCAATATTTTACTACTTTACGAAACGTGACAACATTTTTTACAATGCTACCAAATATAGCATTTTTTTAAAAATCCTAATTTTCCTCCCTCTTCTCTCCCCCACCCCCACACCCTACTGTTTACGCCACTGCCACCCCATCCCCGTCGCCGGCATCCTCCCCCTACCCCTATCATCGCCGGCAACCTTTCCCCCTCGCGCAGTCGTCGCCTGTCGTGGCTGTGTGTGCCGTCGTGGCTGTATCTGGTCTGCGGCTTTGTGGCTGTGTTCTGGTCTGCGCCGTTGGCTGAGTTCCGGCGGCGTCTGATATGCTTCAGTAGAGCAGATCCTTTGTTTTCCGTTGAGGATCTGGTGGCGCCGCTGCTTTGGTTTTTTTAAAAAAAAAAAAACAAAAATTCTGGTGGGACACGGCAGAACCATAATGGTTGTGGTGTATATTTGGTGTTTATGAACTGTATGGAATATATACCATGCGTATTTTCATTGTATGCGCGATGTATGCATTGTATATACAATGAATATACACCGGACATACAATGAATATACAATTTCCATACAATAAAAATACAACAAGTATCTATTTGTTTTTGGTGTGTATGTCCGGTGAATGAACATGCATACATTGTGCATGCAGTAACAATACAGAGAATATACAAACATACAATAATTGTATGTGTTTGTATCTATTGTATTTTTTACTCTATGCACAATGTATTATTGTCCATACACTGTCCATACAGTGAAAATACACATAGATCTAAAAAAAATAAAAAAATAAATATTTTTCGGCGACTGGCGGCCAGCAGCTGATGGCCGGCGGCAGTGGCAGTGATGGTGAGTGGCGGCTGGGAGTGGTAGGAAGTGGATCTAGAGTTTTATCACCCTTTTGTATGTATTTTGCTATGTTTTGAAAATAAGATAATATTAACATTTTAGTGTAAAAAAGAGTGTTAGATTATATAGTTTTGTAAATTGCTTACATGAACACCAATCCTTTTTTATTAGAGGAAGAAATTTAGAACAAAGTGCAATTTCAGCCCTCGAGAATGGAGAGAATCCCTCCCCCTCCCACTACAAGGATTCAATAGGGTTTCCACTTATCTTTTAAGGTGACTCGAACTTACAACCTATCAATTAGTAGTAGAGGTGTTCAACCACTAGAGCAAAGCCTCTTCGTCAAGTGGAAAGAAGTTAATTTTGTAAATAATCATCGAATTTACAATATTTACTAAAACCATTAAGCTAATTTTTGTCAATATAAGATCACTCAATGTACGAATGATTTCTTATTAAGTAATTATGGAAACTCGCTAAATCTCAATGGAAAACCACATTGGCAAGCCACAATAGCCAAAATTCCGTGTAACTGTTGCCATAATTTTATTTATTTTTTAGTAATAAGGTGATTATGGTTAAGATTACTTGAACCCTCCGAGAAAGACTTATTGGGAACTTGTGACTACTCCCTCCGGTCCAAAATAACGGTTAATTTAGTCTTTTCAAAATAATCTAAAATTATTATCCATTTAAAAAAACAAGGAGGAGTTAATGTGTTTTTTCTCAATTTACCCCATAGTTAATACTCTTACAATTAGTCTAAGAAAATATAAATGGTAACACAATAAAATTACCCCTATAATTAATATACTTGATCAAATTTCTTAAAGCATGTGAAAAAGCCAAAACGGAAACTTATTTTGAACTGAGAGAGTAGTATTCTACAATTCAATCGACCCAGACTCGAAAGTATATAATAACTTAAAAGTCTTTAGACAAGATTACTGCAAAAAGAAAAATGTGTGTCAATGGAAGAGTCTGATACTACAATAAGCTGTCTGTCACATGGGCGATTTTAAGTAATGAAACTAGCCGAATTTTGTCCCGTGCGGCAGTCAAGCAGCCCACCCGCAAGGCTCAACCGTTTTCAACACTTAGAATATTTTTAGGGTCGTTTGTCTTAGATTTCGAAATAGGCAGCAATGTTTGTGTGTTTTAGGCAGTTGATTGAAGCAAGATGTAGTAAAGATCATTCACAATACTGAGATGTAAAGGTATAAACAAAATAGACAAAGTTTACAGGAAAAAATCCCAACCTTTATATTATTCACACCAAATACAAAGGAAAGCCACCAAGGCCAAACGTTTTCTCACCTAAGAAAACTATATAATTTTGTCTAAGTGTTTAAAATGGCATACAAAAGACTTAAATACAATGGGGAATCAAAGTTGTACCTTTGCTAGCCACTTAGCTAAAGCCGTCCAGCTACCTTAGCCTACTTTGAACACACTTTTGCCCCAATCTTGGCCAAGTGCCATGCACTAAGACTTAGGCACGCCACACCATTGCCTTGCCTTGGCATCAAGACACCAAGTCTTGACACCCCCGTTGCCCACAAAATTATTTGTCCGCTGCCGAGGTCACTTGCCACCACAAGCTGCCCGTTTGCCATTTTGACACTCACAAAGGCACAAGGCTCCCTAGCCGATGTGCCACAATTGCTTGTCAACCAGCTCATTCATGCATTGATCCCACCAAATCATTTCAAGCCCGCACTTGACAAAGCAACCAAAGTTCATGTTGCTTTCAACCAGCATTTAGCCATAACTAGGAGCAACACCCTAAATCCCGTCATAGTCATGCCATGCCATAATCCGCCGAGTCTAAGGGGCTAACACTGTTCATCCTAGATTTAAGTTCATATTATAAAGAAGACTAGCTACTGTTGATGGACTGCAGAAATTTGGCATAAGTGTGCCTTATTGTGAAAGCGTTTTTGAATCCTTTGACCACTTATTCTTCCAGTGTTCAACCACAAATGCATTATGGAACAGAATGAAGAGATGGCTGGGTATTCACAGAAAATAGGGATTGGCAAAGTGAACTGTTGTGGATATGCAAGGATGCCAGTGGAAGAACTGGACAAAGAGTAAAGACAAGTCCTTAGTTGTGTGTTTGCAACGTTAGTGTATGTGATATGGGGAGAGAGGAACTTGATTAGATTTCAACAGCACACTTACAAGCAAGACAAAATCTGTCGAGAAATAGGCTTGCATCTTCACATCAGAGAGAAGAAGATGGAAGCAGACAATGCAGCTGCTGAATTCAATGCCTTAGTATCGCTTAGCTGCTATTGCTATGTGTAATTTCTTTCTTTTGCATATGATAGAGTAGTAGTAAGGTCTTGTAATTAGTCGAATTATACGATTAGTGGGAGCTGACCTCCCACTGCTTTGTACTTACAAATTTGGTTCAATGAGAACATACAAAAACAATGCACGTCAAGTCAACATTCAAAATAAAGAGGAAAGGAATTTGACTAACCCATATCCTTCTCTTGCTCGGTAATTTAGTTATTGATAGTTTAGAGTACACTCGGCACAAGAGGGGGTGAATTGGGTCGATAACGGTTTTGCCTCTTTTTAAATTTTAGATTAAGTTAGAACAGCTCGCTTGAAACGGTTCATACGGGTGTTCCAACTGCAATTTAACAAAGAAATAAAAGAGCAAAAATAGACAAGACACACGCGATTTTAACGTGGAAAACACCTTGGCTCAAAGGTGTAAAAAACTACGACCCACATCCCTGTGAGAATTCAACAAATCCACTAAACTCACGAGCCAAAATCGGATTACAAAGGTAACCCCAAGGACTTACCTCTAAACCCTTACACAACAATCCTAGACCGTTGCTACCCTTCCAAACTACCCTAGTTTGGAACACAAAGAACTCAACTCTAAGCTCTTTACCCAATGGGATTTTAACTCTAGATTACAACCGCAAAAAGTGCTTCTTATAAGCTGAATGAGATTACAATTTAGTGCCTAATACATGAACTAAGAACTGGACTAAAACTATTTTGAATGACTTGATGAAACACTTGTCCAGATTGTTCCAGCGCCCGTTCCAACTGCTTCAGAACTTTTCTCTCTTGTATCTCAATTTCTCTTTTGCTGAAGTGTTTGGTTCCAATCTGTACATGGACTCCTTTTATAGATTAAGACCTGATCAGTAAAAATAAAGTCCAAGTATATTAGGGATAACCATATAACTTTAATTCTAATCCCTTCTCTTATCACTTTTGGATTTGTTAGACTCCTACTCCAACTCTACTTGTCTCTAGCCAAGTCCTGTAGAAAATAAATAGCAAAAGAATTTTATCAAAAATACTTAACTTAATCCATAAATCTTCTATATAAAAATTGAGAAAATTTTATAACTAGCCTAATATATAGCATAGACTTACAATTAACTAGACACATTTACCATTTCCAAGTGGCTAGCCAACAATAACCAATAAAATAGGTTTACATAAAGCAAGAAACCTTAAATAACTGCGTGTAAATAGGATACCTAAAGATTTAAACAAAACTGCAATTAAAGCACAGAACTATAATTAAGGAAAACAAGTAGTCACGTTTCCATGACCTATGCCATGTTGTAATCAGTTTCTCAATCTTATTAATAGAAAATATCTATCGAATATAAACCAGAAGTTCTGTTTTTCTTGAATACACCAAACAAAATCGCAGAAAACTTGTTCCAACAGAATTATATACATAATTGTCATTGAATATTTAACAAATATGTCCCCAGTTAAAGTATTACTTCAATATGGGGGAGAGTGGATTGAAGGATTCAAATTTATAAACTACAAAGCTGATGGAATTCTCCTGCAACAAGACTGTTCGTATACGACGTTCATGACCACAATTGTTGCTCAACTGTCAATCGATACAAGAAAGTATAACCTTGAAGTCGCGTATCAAATTGAAGACAGTTTCCAGCCAATCACAATTAAAAATGATATGAGCGTCCATCTCTATATTGAGCAGAAAAAAAATACAAAGATGAGTGAATACTCAATTTGCATCACTTTTAAAGAGAAATTCAAGAATGTGGCTCAATCTCAGAACCAGTAGTTACAAATAGGAATATATTGCAAATACCTGATCCAAGCCATGATATAAACATCACTGAGGTGGTGGAGAAGATTTTTTCAAGTAAAATAGACGATATTGATGGTGTACATATTGAAGACATCAAAATTATAGACTCCTCATCATGACTACATTGAAGAAAACCAAGTATATAAAGACAAAGGGACATTGCAAAGTGTTGTTAAAAAATACAGTCTCAAGGAAAAATTTGAAACAAAAGTGGATAGGTCCTCAACAAAAAGGTAAGCAGTTTGATAGAATTGTTTTATTTTATTAAATAGTACATGAATATTTTGTAAATATTAATTGCATATTTATTATGTTGAAAATGCACAGGTTCTCAGTTATATGTACTAACAGTCAATGTAAGTGGATGCTACGCTCGTCAAGCTTAAGTGGATCAAGTGTATTTATGATCAGAAAATTCAACAATATACATACATGTCCATTAGAAGAAAGATTGATTCTCATCGACGTGTGAGTTTTGAGGTTATTGGCAATATACTAAAGGACAGATTATCGGATCCAAAAACAGTTTACACTCCAAAGGACATCATCAAGGAATTGAAAAAAACGTATGGACTTACGCTGAACTGCATGAGAGCTTGGAGATGTAAAGAAAAAGCTATAGAATTGCTAAGAGGAGACCCAAAACAAGCATATGGGAAGATCCCAAGCTATCTATATGAATTGAATAAGGCGAACCCTGGATCAGTAACTAAACTGAAGAAAGCTGAAGACGACTCCTTTTTGTATGTTTTCATTGCACTTAAATCATTTATAAATGGATGGAATCACTGTAGGCCTGTTATGGTTGTAGATGGAAGTTTCCTGAGTGGGGTATTTGGAGGTACCACAGGTAACTTTGATGGCATTACATAATGAAATACTTAATGCATATATAATGTATATTAATATCTTTAGCTACAAATATAAATGCAGAGAAGGATCATGTAATTATATAACTAAAATATTGAATGAATATTTTTATTATATTAACAACATCACCCAGATTGAACTGACAAACAAGCGATAGTTAAATTATTTGTCAAATTGACAAAATTATTTAATATGCAGGTCACATACTCCCCTTAGCGTATGCAGTAGTTGATTCAGAAAATGATGCATCGTGGGAGTGGTTTTTTTAAATGTCTGCAAGAAGCTTATGGGGAGAAAAATGAAATGTGTGTAGTATCGGACAAACACGAGAGTATAGCACGGGCTGTTAGATCAGTATATCCAGCTGTACCTCACTGTGTATGTGTGTTCCATTTATGGAATAATATCAAGGTCAAATTCAAGAAGAGCCAAAAAAAACTAAAAGCAGCATATTTTAGCCTAGTTATGGCATACACTGTTGACGAATTTGATAAAGCGATGGCCGATCTTGAGGAAATCGAAAGTAGAGTAAAAGAGTATCTATACAATATTGGCTACGAAAGATGGTCTATAGCACATGCAACATGCAAGAGAACATTTTTCATGACATCAAATATTGCAGAATCAGTGAATGCAGCAAATATGCACGCTAGGAAACTGCCAATACTAGCCCTGCTTGAATACATGACAGATATGTTCCAAATGTGGACAGCAAAGAATAGACAGTGTGCGATGGAAACATTCATACCCCTGGGAGAAAAGTTTCAAGATATCCTCAATGCCAATACTATCGATTCCAAAAAATGGAGTGTAAGTTTTATTTTTATACACTGTTTTACTTAGTAATATTTTCTGCATATCATTAAAAAGTAAACAGAATAGAGAAATAACTATAAGGTAGTGATGCTCAAAAAACACATAACTTCACAGTTTATATAAGTGTCTCATTTACATTGCAACACATATTTACTGTTAAAAATTAATTGTGTGCAGGTAATCCCATCAACAAATCAGCTGCACAAAGTAGTTTATGGGGAACTGAAGCATATTGTTGATCTACAAGCAAAAACATGCACATGCAGAAGATTTCAATTTGATGAAATACCATGTCAGCACACAATTGCAGTCTTGGATCAAATACACATAAAGGCTAATGAATATTGTTCTAACTACTACAAAAAGGAAACAATTGTGAAATCATATGATATTCCAGTGTATCCCATTCAGGGTGAATATTTTTGGAACGTACCAGGTGGAGTATCTAATGAAAATGTTTTAGCTCCACACAGCCGAAAGCCTCCAGGCAGACCCAAAACAAGCAGAATCAAATCTGCATGGGAGAGGCCCTTCAAACGTGCCCGTATAGCATGTGCCCGTTGTGGTCAACAAGGACACAACCGCCAAACATGTAAAAATCCTCCAATTAGAATTTAGAGAGCAAGTTAGTTTACTCAAAATATATAAAGACAAAATACTTGTTTTAGCTATGAATGGTTGTTGATGTTAGTTCAAATTATATTAGTTAGAAGCTACTGCAATTTAAAGATCATTTATCTCTACTTATGTTGAATGAACAAATACAAACCAAAAAAACTGTGTATACACTAACGACACAAAAGAAACAGAAAGTGTTACATAATGTTAAGTATATTACTAGTATATTGTATTAAAAAAATAAGTATCCAAGAATAGCAATATTCTTAGAATATTAATCTATTTTCAGCAGTTATATAAACTAAGTATAACAATTAAAATAAAACTGTGGTATTATAAACACAAATATATCATAACATACACAAATATAAATGGTTGATCAATGATATAACAAATATATGTTAAAATAAAACAAATTTAGTGACTTACCATATTAGCAAACCTCATAACGACATGAAGTTATATTCAAAATATATGCAAGTAATATAGGTGCTAACAAAATTAATAAGTGGTTCCTGAAAAGATAAAAGACATAGAAATATAAATTAAAAACATCAATTTTATTAAACTTCTGTAAGAGGAAAACAATAACATATAACCAAATTGCAATATCAACTTCAAAACTGCCTAAAATACACAAAGAATATCAAAGTTATACATAATATATAAATTCTGCAAACTCAAGGAATTCTTGACGTGTAATACTTATGCAACTAATATTGACCAAAACAACACTTACGACAACATGTCTAAGTTCTCAAAATTGCATACAAAATGCATTTTTACAGAAGTAAATTTCATAAACTGATAGTACCAGAACAATATATTAAAATAAGACAAATATAAAGAGCGACAAGCTTGAATATGTAAAAAGAAAGGAATCAATTGTGATATCATTAACCATAAATAATACCTTAATCGATTCATAACAGTAGCGAACAACAGTACATCTTGCAGATAAAACATCTTAAGTTCAAAAATAAACTAACATAGTTATCCAAAACATAGTTCACCTAACAAACTATCTAGACTATACAGCAACTACACATCAAATATCATCATCGCTAACAACACAATCAATCTGCTTGTTCTTGCCATAATTCCACAGATACATTGCATAACGCCTGCGTACTACTGATAAATCATCTGTCACTGAAGGCATGGACTGAAACTGGATGAAGTACTCCGCGAAAGCAGCAGCAAACACTCCATAATCACTGAAACAAAATCAAACAATTATAATATAAAATTGAAATAATAAAATAAAAAGATATAAATAGAATATAACCTACCGTTTAATCAACGATAAAGGCCTGCCCAGAAAACGCAAAATAAAAGGATCAGCCATAGAAATGCCCTCATAGGGAGAACCCTTGTAAAACAAATAAGTTCTTGATTGGATAATTTTTGCAGCATATAAGAAGAGTGGAAACATTGTTGCATAAGGCTCTAATGCACATATGAGTTCTTCATTATATTCAGCTGAAGTGGGATCAGAGTCATACACATAAATTGTCCGATCCTTGAAAGACAACCTTGCCAATATCCAATGCCAATCATGTACAACCTTGACTGGAAAAAGAACATCATCAAGCAGAACCCAAGGTCTATTGCACCGCAAGCCACCACCATAAATGTATTCCATAATCTCTGTACTAGAATCTACAACCCTGATGTCTCTGCCTGCCCTTAAGAACTCAGCATGCACAGCTCTAAGCATTCGATCAAATTGACAATCAGTGGTCGATACTTTGACAGAAATATCTTGGTCAAACTTTGCCTTTTTTACGCAAATAATAAAACAAGACATCCAAGTGCTGCAAACAAATCAAAAAAATTTCAGACCAAATGCATATATTTCCTACATATTTACTGTATAACAGTTTTAATAATTTCTAAAGAAATATATTACATGAATATTATATGCATAAATCATGCATATGAAAAGAAAATTTAAAAATACAAAATAAGTAAGAGTTGAAGGGATGTTAATTACCGAGGTGCTGAGTTCCTTTGAACCATAGTTTAGCACATGGAACCACTCCTTCTTGTCAACAACATGTACTCCAAAATTAAACACTGGATGCAGATTGTTTTCCCTAACTGGATAAATATTGCCCACCCTGGGATAGTAAAAATGTTAACAGGAAATCAAGAAATATACAGCAATAAAAGGAGATTAAAAAAAAAAGTTAAACATACTTTGATTTTGCTATAACTTTGCGATCTATCCATGAACACCACTCAGTAATAAGTTTGTAATCCGGCTCAGTCCGTATATCTGCCAAGAGGGGATGAGTCAAACAGAAAATACGCCTCTTTGTCAGTTCAGCAGATGCTCCCGAAGAACCAAATTCAGTGGTAAAAGGTGACTTATTGAATTTAGAAGTCTTTCTTTCCCGGACTGAAATAAAAGGAGTCACATCATCAACAGCTTCAGAAGGACCTTCGTTAACAGGAGCTTCTTCAAATTCATTCATTAACCCCTCTTCTTGGCCATCAACATAACTAGGTACCGCAAAGCCAGCTTCTGCTTCTTTTGCCCTCATTTGAACCCTTTCTTTCACAACATCTGCAGCCCTAGCTGTTAGCTCATGCCACTGCGATTCCCGCAGTTGAGATAACGGATCAACATTGCCTAACTCATTTCCCATATCATCAACTGCAACAACAAAAACATTTAATCACTAATCATCTACAATCAAATTCAATATGTCTAAGGAACTGTTATTGCTTTAGTGAAATTGAAATATTAATTATACAAATAACTAAAGAAATTAAAAAAAAAATTAGAAAATGGCTTTACCCTTATTAACAACCGTATCAGCTACACTGGACGTACATGCATGAAGAGGGTCTACATTCCCCATGTCCTTATCAACACCATCAGTTGGAACAACATGAATATTGATACTCTCAACTACAATAATTAGTTTGAAAATGAATAAAATTTAACACATATCTCATTAAAAAGAGTTAACAAAAAAAATTGTAAGCTGTAATTGAGCAAACCATTTACCTTTATGAAGAACATCAGCATCTACTATAACAGGTATTGCATTAATGGTTTAAACATTACCCATTTGATTACCAACTGTATCAACTATAGGGACATCAATACTGATCCCCTCATCTAAAAGTAAGAGTTGTTTTGAAAAGAAAAGAGATACTAGTTTAATAATAGCAATTATAATTAAACTTAAAAGATATCAAATAATATGCCGTAACCAAATTTTTTTTTTACTGAAATAGACATTGGAAGTGAACATGCATATTCTATGAATATATGCATTATATATAGTAATACACATAATAAAATATCCACTAATTAAAGTTAAAAGCAACAAAGTAAACTTATTGTATATTTACCATTTATTCAAAAATTCCACAAATGAAACAGTAAATTTAGTTTCATTCCTATAATATTCTAGTAACATCACAAATATTTGTAACAATTCATTAATATGATATATATTCAGAAGCATGCAGATCACAAGTGTACTAGAATACAAAAGGTATATATGCAGAAATATAACAGATTGTAACAATTAAAATATAAACATATAGAACTTAAAAAACATTTTCACAACACACAGAAAAAAGGCAAAAATTGGCCCAAATAATTTACCTTTATGTAGAACATCAGCCTCTACTGTAACTGGACATGCATGAATGGGGTCAACAATTCCAATTTGATGACCAACTGCTTCAACTGGAGGTACTTGAACATTAATACCCTCATCTATAAAGAACAGTTATTTCAAATTAAAAGAAATACTTCTTTAATAATAACAAGATAATTAAACTTGTACAATAAAAATTAACAAAATTTGTGCAATGTCTTACCTATAGAAACAACACCAGGCAGACCAGTACTTGTACATGATTGTAATAAATTACTTTCTACTCTATCAATACCTTGACCTAAGATTAGCAAAAACCATATACAAGATATACTCTTTTTAAATAAATAAAAGAGCACAAACATAATTCATATTCATTGAATATTAACTGATATTGCAATAAAGATACGTTGGCCGACAGTATACACTAAATCAACAAATAAAACAAAAGAAAAACAGTTAAACAATAAATTCACTGTCACAAAAATATTATATAACTTTAAACAAATGATAGTAAAAACAAAACTTACAAAGTAAGAATTAGAATACACAAAAAAAAAAAAAAAATGTCAACAAAAGTGCACAAAATTTTTACAAAATACCTTGTATATTTACTTCTTCCATTACATTTGAGTTAACATCCTTGTCAACCTGTAATTCTACAAGCACTTCTACCAAAAGAAAAATAAAATGAAAGGATGCAAAACAAACATAAAGCAATAAAAATCAATAAGTTAGAGCGTATTAGCAAAATGTCATCTATTGTAAAATTATTACATGATATAGAATTCATTTTAAAAAATATAAATCAGGGATTGATATACTGAATACCTTCAGAGATAACTGCCTCATTAGTATGAATTCTTACATGCTCTTCAGCTAACTCTGAAATACATAAAAAAAAAAAGTAACAACTACATAAATACTTACATAAAAGAAGAATATCATGTTGATATTCAATAAATACTGGTTAAGTATATAGTGAATACCAGCTGTGTGGGATGTATCATTTCCTTCCATTTTATTCTCAGCTTGACCACAAATGTTCTGATCATCTAAATCAGAATCTAAACAAACAACATTGTGGAATTACAAACACAAGTTAAACTAATAAACATAATAACAAAAACAAACATCTGTAATTAATAAAAATTAAAAAATGTAAGAGTAAATAACAAAATTTTATATAGTGTTGATGTAATAAAACATATTAATAATTCAATATATAAATTAAATTTCACAGCTAGAATACAAACTAAAAACAGCGTGAAATATTCTACATACTATAACATTGAATATGCAATAAATATATGAATATTTCATTCATAATTTGTGCATACCTGTTGCATCAGACAAAACAACACCATCTAAACCTCCACCAAACTCCATATCCATTCCATGTGGATCTTCACTGACTTCTACCCAACCAAAATAACAATTCCAAACAACAGTAAATATATAAGAACAATTACTATGCTACCGATAAATATCAACGACACCTACAACATGTACAAAAAATTTCACTTTGTAGAATTATATAACAACTAAAAATCAAATAAGTATACCTTCCATATTATCACAATCATTAACAACTGGAGTGTCTTTTTGATTAGGAGAAACAACCGGTTGCTTTTCAGAGGGTCCTGTTGTAAGATAAACACAATAATGAACAAATACATATATCAATTCAACCGGATACAAATGACTAACAACACATTTACCATAACATTGATAAGCAAAAGTCTTTTGCTGTTGATGATCTTGTTGAAGATCTAACGGCTCAGAAGTTTGGTTAATCTGTTCATGAATGCGTTGATCATTCTGCACATGATCATTTCCAGAAACCTAATAATAATAGGGGAAAACAATTAAAACTAAAAATATTCAGCAAATACACAGTAAAAATCATAAAAGTATACAATCAATGTAACAACATACCCCATTGCACCCATTGGTCTCTCCAATATCATCCGGATCAATATCAAGCTTCTTGTAAATTTTATCAAAGCACTTAGCCAAATAAACCTTTAACCCTGAAAAATCTTCTCGCAACAACTTCTGCTGTCCATACAACAGCTGCAACTCAGGCGACAGCCTATGGTTATCGCGATTAGAAGATGACTGATGAACTGTTTCAGCCCTTGATCGATTAATCCCGTCCCCAGTTGAATCATCAGAAATAGGATCAACACTTACGTTTGGACCAATATTGTAAGGCTTAAACTCAGGCAGTTCAAAACTATCAATTTCTAATTCAGATGGTTCAATCTTGGTAAAACACACCTTGACAAAAAAAAAAAAAAAACAATATATGTAAACTGATTTATTGAATATAGTTATATAAAAAAAAGATATAAAATTATAAAGAACTGATCAAACAAAAGGTATACCTCACTTTTCTTTAAACTAAAAAACCCTTTCTGCAACTCTTCGAAATCATGAGCTCTCTTAACATGCCAATTCAGAATACGAGGTGATTTATGTGCAACTCTGAATGCAATCTTATCATTCACAGTAGGGCAACTTTCATAAAACCACACCTGCAACGCATAGGGCAGACCAGCAAAACGATAACACTATAGAAAAGGACGCAACTTGTCATGCATTGAAGTAATAGTTGCTAAAAACACCTTTGTGCCCCATGGAAACGTCTGCCACTCACCACACTCAACAAGATTGAATTCAGCCTCCGCAATGGTAGTATCATTAGTAGCAGAATTTTTTGTAGAAAACAAAAAAGTGTAAATGAAATACAAAGCTGCAAGCTTAATAGCATCTTCATCGGATTTCCACTTCTTTTCCACAAAACATTCTACTAAATCTTTCTTTGTTACTTTAGACGCACTCCCAAAATACAATTGCAACAATCTATTAGGTTCATCCGAATGGTACTCCTTCAAATGATCGCTAACACATTTCAGCCCCGTTATCAACCCAAACTCTACAATGCCAAATCTCAACTTATTCCCATAAAAATCAAACCACAAAGCATCTGCATCATCAGTTGGCGGACAGACCTCACGCATCAACAGGGAATTCAATAATTTGTTACATGTTACAAATACAGGCATGTCAATAAAATGACCAAAGCACGGCTGTCTAAATATTGCCAACAACCTGTCATCTAGCACCTTCTTAATGGTCGAAACAGCATCAACATTAGTGTGCGTGCATATCCTACGACTTCTAAACTGGACCGGCCGAAAATACAATTTCATTGGCTGAAAAAGTTAAAGGAAAATATTAAACTAAAAAGTTTCTACTTAATAAAAATAATCAATGAATATGCAATTAAAATGTAATTCACACAAATAGATAGAAATCTAAACTACATTAGATTTAAATAATATGAATACAATGAATATAAAGCATAATTAATGAACAGTTCCCAATATATACTTACATATGAAAAAAAAATGCAAATACACAGATTATATTAGATATATACAACAAACACAATTAAATATAATAATTGAACATACAACTAATATTCATAAACAAAAAACATGTATTCATCGACTGCATACTCGTATGCACTATCCAGCACCATAAAAAATATACCACATAAATATATATCATATATTTAGACAATATCTCAAAACTATCCCATAGACACATAAAAATTTATTGTATTAAACAATATAAGTCAACATGCATAATCTATGAATATAAGCAGTATATAAGTAAAGTACTACATCAAATACATACTTATTAGGTTGACATAAACAAGTGATTAATCAGTGTATATGTAACATTTATTCTACAATTACACACTTCATATAAAAAATCTATTACATACCTATAATATTCAAAGAATATACACAAATATTCAACAAAAACAAGTAGGTACTACAATCTATGCTACCAGATAAATATTACATTAATATATATAAAATATTCAGAAATAATGTACTTAACTAAAGGAAAATATTCAAAATATATATCAAAAACCCATCAATAAAACAGTGAACTAATCATGCATAATCTATGAATATATAAAGTATATATAGCAAATACTGCAGAACAAATGCACTAAACAATGGACATATACACATTAAAATATCAGTCTATAAGTAAAAATTAATTCGATAATTACACAAATCAAAGAGTAAATAAGTTGGTTGTGACAATATTCAAATAATATTACTCATTTACTCAACAACTGTATCTACAGAAATACACAATATTACTACCAAATACTAATCACATTAATATAAAATTTATTAAACAATTATGCAATTAATAAAATATACTTCAAACTACAAAACAAGAAGCTGAATATAACATACCTCAACATCAACCAATGGAAAATCATCAATCCTTTCCGTTTTTAGTGATCTCTTACTCTTCCCTTGAAACAATTTCTTCTTCATCATCTGGGAGGGAGCGCAGAGACCTTTCTTTTTTTTTGCCAAAACAGGAGGCTCACCATCAGAATCATCACTCGAGGATACAATACGCACACTTTTACCCCTAGAATCAGAACCAACTTTACGATATTTACGCTTGACATCAACGCCCTGCCGAGTTCTCTTTTTAGTATTCAACTTAGTAGCTGACCTTGTAACACGACTTGGCGTTTGAACCGAATTTTTGGTCGGAGAACCCATATCAAAATCGTCACACTCATCATCATCAACTACATGCAAAGATTGCTTGACCTTCTTATCACCTCTCCTAGACATTACGACAAATAAAAAATAAAAATTATTCAGTTTCAGCCAAAATTATAACATAAAATCATACAATGTAAAACTAGAAAGACTCAAAACAACTAATAAATAAAAATCTTACCAGTAAATTAAAGCAACGGTCGCAAAGAATGTAAACGGACAATGAAAAGACAAAAATTTATGGGTTTAAAAATCAGTAAAGGAAGATGTATCTGCTAAGGAAGAAGAATAAAAGTTACACGCTAATAAATAAACTCTTCGTTAACCGTTGTTTTAATGACCTAAAAAACAGGAAATAGTAGGCATGTGGGTAAGTAGTTAATAGGGATTAATGATTTCAGACTAAAATTACACTCTTCCCACTCACACTTTTCCCGAAAAAATAGGCATTAAAAACATTAACGGGGGAGTTTTAAATTTGGCTATAAATGTAGAATGGCAATAGATAAAGGTCTATAAACTACAAAAAACTTAAAATATATCTATTTAAATAAAATAACACTTTAAAGTGTCTATATTCCGTAAAATTTCCTTACAAAATTTCACCAAAATTAACAATTAAACTATATTCACCAACTTACTCTAATTCAAAAAAATAGTTCCACAAATAAGGCCTTAATAAATTCAATAAAACAATTATATTTTATTTAGGGCTAATTACAAATATATACAACCTTAACACCAAAATTGTAAAAAATAACAACATTATTCCACTTTACAAAAAATAACAATATTTTTTTACACATTATATACAAAACAAACAAAACTAACAAATTATGGTTTTTCCTTCTTCCTACTGCTCCCCCCACTGCTACTGATCACGCCCAACTACGCCCTATAAAAAGGACTAAGCGGTCGCAGCAAATATAGCTCGGTACTTAAAGTCCCGAGGTCGAATCCCACAGGGAACACTCGAAATCTAGTTGTTAATCAAACTAATTTATCTAACCAATTAACTTCGAGGTTTTGTAATTGTATAATGGTTTCAATGTAACAAAAGTAAATTGCAAAGTATTAAGAAATAAATTGATCAAGGATTTAAAAGCCTAGGATTGATTTACCCAACTCCTACCTCTGTGTTAGAGTAATTCTTTTAACAAATTCAACTTGATTTTCTTCCTATTGAACACTTGCTCCAATTATACAACTATTCACTTCCATGTAATAGTAGTAACTTTAACTAACCAATTTTCCAATTAATTAATGAAGATAACTAGGACTACAAGTTTAGTTCACAATCAGGCTCAATGGTCACAAATCACCTTATTGACAACCTAAGTAATACCTTGGTTTTAGGTTGGAATATTGCTAAATGTTTAACCCGAACCTATGAATCTATCCCTAGACACACAAGAATAATGGGAACAATCAATTGGGAGCTCTTCCAATTAATAGCAATCAAAACATAAACACTTAGATAGGAAGGATTCACAAGTTTCAATTATTGAAATAAATATTCATAACACATAAGTATTGGAGTGGTTCAATCAACCCTAGAATGGATAAGTTAGCCACTCATGTTCATGATAGTCATATCAAAATAATTCATGAATGAATAAATTACAAAAACTAAGGAAGAATTTAGGAAAAACTCGTGTTTGAAGTCTCCAAAACTCTCGCCTCCTTTTTGCCTCTTTTCCAGTGTATCATTCATAATGGAGGCAAAAGAAGCTTTTATACCCTGTAATAAACTGAGCAAAAGTACTAAAACAGCCTTATTTTTTCGGCCATCAGCCTTGTAACGTGCCATGCGGACCAAATTTCTGCAGGCAATTCAGCTCACGTGGTGCTCGCGTATTTGGCCTAAATGTGCTGAAATGTTTCTCCATTCCTAAGCAAAGACTCTATTTCTTCCCGTGTCACTCGCGTGGCACACAGATCACTTGAACTCTTCAACATCTTCATTTTTAGCTCCAAATCTAGCAGTTTATTGCTCAATTCACCATGTTCAAATCCTACAACACCAAACAACTCAATTAGTATCAACTTTTGAGAATTTTGCATACACACTCTTAGGTGTACTATCATAACATGGTAAAACTACCCTAAAAATATAGGTAAAATAGCCAAATATCAGCTACCACCCCAGGCGGCACCGCCACCTAGTCACCTCCGGCCGCCAGCCGGCCACCCGCCGATTTTTTTTTTTTTTTTTTTTGGATCTAAAAAATGAAATACACATATAAACATTGATTTCTCTTTGAAAATACACTTGCAACATACATACAAACAAAAAATATATATAAATACACAATAACAATATGTTTTACATACACTAGACACACACATACATACAACGATCTATAGATCTACAAATTAAACACACAAATTTATATATGTCACACATACACTTGACGTACACACAAAAGTATATACAAAAAATACAAATATATACTCAGCTATACACGTTCATACAGTAATATACACGTGTTCTTATGTGCTTGAAATAAATGCATGTATATACACGAACATACAGATACATACACTTGTAGAAAAAACTAATCATACACTTTCTTCCACCTTCAAATAACCATTAACCACCACTGTAATCACAAAAAATATGCAGATACACTAAAATACAAAGGGATATATGTATGTATCTGTGTGTTTTTTTAAAAATAAAATCAAAGAAGGAGAAGGAGAAGAGGCAGATCTGAAGCAACGACGAGCTCAGATCTGCAGCAGCTCCGCCGTGGTTCACAAAGAGGAGCAGATAGCCGGAAATAAGGGGGTGGCGGTAGGGGTGGGAGAGAGAGAGAGAGGGTGGAGAGAGAGAGAGAGAGAGAGAGAGAGAGAGAGAGAGAGAGAGAGAGAGAGAGAGAGTTTTGTTTTGGGAAGAGTGGAAGTGAAAAATGATATATGTAGGGTAATAAATTGAAAAATGTTGGTATATTTTGTAAATGTTTGAAAATGTCGGTATATTTTGTAATTTTAGGGTTTAATGTGTTAACTAGCGCAATTTTTTTTTATTATCATCAAAACGTCATATACTCAGCAGTTATCCAATGCTATGTTTCTAAATAGTATCTGTTTTTTTTTTTTTTTTGGGACTAAATATCTTAAATCATAAAGTCGATTGTATTGAAACTCTTATATTACAACATATAATCACACAACAAGAAATACTAAAAGAATGGCACGTTCATCCTAATATATCGCAGATTAATTAGACTCTCTCTCTCAACAAAATGCACCTAAGGCTGTAACTCTAGAATAATAACGTATGATCCTATTCATGGAGATTATGTACTTCCAAAAACCAAAAGTTCTATAAAATCGGGATTTCAAGCAATCCAAAATGGTTACTAATTCATGATTTGGCATGTATAAATAAAATTTTCATTCTAGATTCTACGAGATTTTTTTTTTTTTTGGAAGTCTTCAGTGGAAGTTTGATTTTCCAATAATATGTAATTTATTTTCAAACTATTCAAAGCAAATGCTCATGACTAATCTCATAATCCAAAAATGAAGGAATAATGTGTAATGCTTTTGTATCAAATGTAACATTGCTGTGTACATGTATCTATGGAACCTTTTCAACTTTTTCTGTGGATAACATATATATATATATATATATATATAAAGGGATTAAATTAAAACGTATTTAGCCTTAATATAGAGGCCCACAACATTAGGATAGCCATAATAAAAACTACACAAATCGTAGCCATATAAATTTGTCCATGTGAAGGATAATATATTTTTAAACCTAAACAGATTCCTTAAAATGCACAAAGAATCACTCCCTTAATATTTGTAACAGCCATTAGCGTACATAATGGGAGTTCAACAGATCAAACCCTTTCTTAAACCTACATACACATGAATATCCCAACGCAGCAAAATATGTTCTTCTTTTTCATATGATATATCATAATTTATAGTACACAAACTTCGTATGATATATCATAATTTATTGTAATATTTATAAAGTGATGCACCTGAATCATACTTGAAAAATTTACGCTGCCTGAACAATGGCTAGACAACTTGAATAAAAATTAGTCATTTTTCGTGTAGTTCATGCATATTTCATATATATTGTATGCATATTATTCATATATATTGTGCGTATAATATGAATATTAATGTGATATTGGATTAATCCCGACGAGTGGTGGGATAGACTAATGTATAATACATGAACATCGTATGATACATCATGATATATACTGTAATGTTATATTTATAAAGATATGCACCTGAATCATGAATATCATATGATACATCATAATATATATTATAATATTAATGTGATATTGGATTAATCCCGAGCGGTGGGATAAACTAATATACAATACATGAATATCATATGATACATCATAATATATACTGTAATATTTATAAAGATACAATAGCTTGACCACTTGAATAAAAAGTAATCATTTTTATATATATCATGTGTATTTCATATATATTGTGTGCATAACTTAAATAATATGAATATTGATGTGACATTCGATTAATCACTGGGAGGAGGATGAGTGATGGACGTTTTTACCTTTATCATTTACCGTATCTTGATATGTTTTTACTGCTAGTATTTAGGAGGCAATCAAGTGAAATTCATAAATACAAATATTTAGGATGTAATGCACAGGTGGTTAACTACCTAGATAAGGAAGTTGATAAGGTGTTTCCCTAATATCTAGGCACGAACCCCCTCCCATGTGTCATTAGAAAAAATTGGCTATAAGATGTTTGCAATATATCATTAACGTCTATGGTGTTAAATAAAACATTAATGTGTTTATAATATGTTTAGGAATTTAATTGGTGTATAAGCGACGTAATTTTCCCATATATATATAACATCTTACTTTTGCAAGTATGTTTCGATATATTTTTCTTTTAGCCGAGGTTCTATCGGAAACAGCCTCTCTACCTTGGTGGGAATAAGGTCTGCGTATGTCTCACGTTCCCCAGACCCCACTTATGGGGCTACACTGTATATGTTGTTGTTGGTGTGTATATATATAAATGTGTGTGTGTGTGTGTGTGTGTGTTTTAATAAGATTTTTTTTTCTATTTAGTTTTGTAATTATTCCAGTTTAATAAATAATTACCCCTTGACATGTTGACCATCAAAGTCTTAGTAGTTCTGAATATGTGTTGATTATTTTTGTTTATATAACTCTCTTTGCCGGCCTATATAATTAGTTTGTTTTTTCATGTTCCGAATTGAAGTTATACCTTTGCCGGCCTGTAAAATTAGGACTCAATGGTCCCCTCACGCATGGCCACATTTTTGTTCTGTAAATTTAAATATAAAAAAGAACAAGATAAACTGTATTCTCCCAATTTTAATTTAATAATCTTGTTTAAGTAATTAAACTGGAAACTTTGTGTTTGTAACATCTAAACCACCTTTACTCCAACCAGTAATTGTTTCATGTTTAAAAATACACTAGGTGATAAAATCAAGTTGGTATAGGTCAGATGTTTCGATTACAGTCACCCATAACAACACTTTACTATAACAGTTCATTTTTTTTTTTTTTGGGACGATCTTTTCATGTTATGATATTTATGTTCTATATAACTAATACCTTAATATAGCAACTAACAATGTCTGGACAAACAACCAATTATAGAAATGTTGGAGTGCATCTCATCCCCAAGAATAAGGCTCCTTCTTGACCATTTCAGAAGATAATGCGTCTACAAGTGAAACAAAATTTCGGTCACACGACTTCGTTGTCTTAAAATGCTGGTAGTATGCTACTCTCTTCAAATTCTCCTTTGAATAAAGAGAATTTAGAAGGTACCACACGACAATATCAAAACCTTAAGACAATGGGTAAGATACCTCAACAAGCGTGGCTGTAGAATAAGGAGAGACAAATTAGATTCAACACGTTAATGAGTGAGTCTATGTATAATAGTGGTAGTGGCTCAATGCGCTAATTAAACTAAGAAAGATAGAAGCTCATAATAGCTCCACCGGCTGAGTTGAGAGAAAGTGATTGTAAATACGAACTAACAGATACAAACCTAAAACCTCAGGGTAACAAGTAGCTTAGGACCATTTAAACCCTATTGAAACTCTAAATATAATCTGTATAGGTTAGGCTTCATGTCGGCCTCTATCGATGTTGGAGCCTTCCTAAAAAATACACTATATAGATAATTAAATTTATTACCATGTATATGTTACACATTGAATCCCTTGGTTTCTTCATACTTTTACTTTTTTATACTTTAGAGTCTCTGGGTGAAACTCTTGGCTGCATCACTGCTCAATGTTATACTTTCTCCGTTTCAATTTATGTGGTATTATTTTCTTATTAGTCTGTTTCAAAAATAATAACAATATTTTATATTTGGTATTCCAATTTAACCTCAAAATCACAATTTTACCATTAATGAAATTTACAATGTACAAATATTTATATCTTATTTTAAACTATAAATTTCAAAATTCTTCTTTTATTTCTTAAAGAAGGAGTATGTATTAATGTAAGAAAGGGTTTGCCTGCACCTTCGACGGTTTTATTTTCATTTTTTAAGTCTGAAAGTGTGAAAGAAGTAGTGATTGGTTTTGGCGTTTGTCAAGTTATGCTGACTTCTACAAACCTCTTTGCCAAAGACTCATGTTCTCTCGCAGACCCAGCCCTCCACTCACACATATATATAGATGGCAGACTCGTCATAATATATACTTATCATATTTGAAAACAGAGTGACTAGAAATGGAAATAATAACCAGCTCAATTGTAGTGCTTTGTGCTGTGTTTCTTGGGATTTGGTCATTGAAATTCTTGAACTGGGTGTGGTTCAAGCCGAGGAAGCTAGAGAAATACCTCAGGCAGCAAGGTCTCAATGGAAACTCTTATAGATTTTTCTTTGGAGACCTAAAAGAAGGTTACACTATGTCTAAAGAAGCCAAGTCCAAACCAATGAAATTCTCCCATGATATTGCTCCAAGAGTTTCCCCTCTCATCCACAAAATGTTCACGAAATATGGTATAACTCACATTTTATTAACTCCCATATATGCATGAGCTTTTTTTTCGGTTCCAAAAGTTACTAATTTCATTTATTATGAGCTAGTTATCTCAGTTATCTTTAGATGACGTGATAGTGTAAAACTTTTTTTATACAGTAATTTAGGTAAGTTAGTATGGCGCTAAAAAGCTTTGTGAAAATCTTGGAGAACCCCAACATATCATCTTTTTTATGTTTTGTGTGTGTGTGTGTTTTTTTTTTTTTTTGGTATCACCAATTAAATTGCAGGTAACATAGCCTTTACATGGGTTGGGCCAAGACCAGCTGTTTTCATCAATGATGCTGAACTAGTCAAGCAGATTTTCTCAAAGCATTACACTTTTATGAAGCCAGAGAATTATCATATGGTTAAGCTACTAATAAAAGGACTAGCAGCTGCTAACAAAGACAAATGGTCAAGACACCGCAAAATCATCAATCCTGCTTTTCACCTTGAAAAGCTTAAGGTTTGTTAATTCGTATACGTAGATTATGAAAAAAATTCTCATTGTTGCACTTATATTTATAGTAAACACTGAAAGCTTTTTTTTTTTTCCATAGATCAAGGTACCAATATTTTACTCAAGTTGTTGTGATATGGTGAGAAAATGGGAGCAGATCGTCTCAGAAACTGGTCCATATGAGTTGGATTTGTGGCCCAATATTGAAACTTTAACTTGTGATGCGCTATCACGAGCTGCATTTGGTTCAAGTTATGAAGAAGGCAAAAAGGTTTGTGAACTTCAAATGGAACTGACTGAACTAGTTATGAAACCATTTCCTCTTCCAGGAGCAAGGTAAAATTAATTACAACCATTTTTCTGTTTCCCCAAGTTCTTTTTACATATATAGATGGTGTACTTAAAATTCAATAGTGTTTGATTTAATACCGTTAAGTACTGACAGGTCTAACACTATCATGTTAACATGATTTACATAATAATGCGCAACTATTTATTATACATCTAATTGGTTATCTAGACAATAAAGTAGATACGAAATATGTTGGTGTAAAAATTCATTATACTTTGGTGTATATAAATTAAATCTAAATGTCCACTGACATTTTATTTTAACCTTGTAGTCTTTTACCGACGAAAACAAATCGAAGGGTAAAGGAGATTGTTAGGGAAGTGAGATCTTTACTTCAAGATATTATTAATAGAAGGTTGAAGGCAATGGAAGCAAGAGAAGCTGGAAATAATGACGACTTATTGGGAGTATTACTAGAATCCAATTTGAAGGAAATTAAACAAAATCAAAACAAGAGTCAGGGAATGAGTATGGATGAAGTCATTGAAGAATGTGAATTCTTCTATTTTGCTGGGCACGAGTCTACTTCACTTCTGATCATGTGGGCACTAGTTTTATTATCTAAGCATTTGGACTGGCAAGAACGTGCTAGACAAGAGATTTTACAAGTTCTTGGAGGCCAAAAACCAGACTTTGATGATTTATCCCGATTGAAAGTTGTAAGTTCCCTCCATGCTTTCTTAAAATTTCAGATGCGTCAAGCTCATTAATGTATAAATCGCCCAACCCATCAATATATACTTCTTGGCCGGCTATTTTAGCATAGTCCAAATTAGTCTATCTAAAAGATAGTGCCAAAGAAAAGATAGGGCCGACTTGGACGTAACTCAAATTAACTCAATCAACTGAAATTGGCCAATATTATCAAAAGAAAAAGTAAAAGAAGGTTTTGTTAAGTGTGATTTCTTTCGTACAACCGAACAATCAATGATAAAATAAAAGAAAAGATTTTATTAGTTTAAATTGATAACTAAACAAATTATAAAAGAACATATGAGAAAAGATTTGTAGGTAGAGGCGTGGAGTTATGATCCATTATTTAGCTCATAATTAACCAACACATCTTGCAAATTTGCATGGAACGTAAGTACGAAACAACACATTTTTAGTTTCATTTACACTTCAGTGTCCTAACAAATATAGTAACTTCTCTCTCATCATGTCTCTTATCTAACAGGTCAATATGATTCTTCTTGAGACTCTAAGGCTCTATCCACCAGGAATTATGTTTTCACGTGTGCTTGGTGAAACTGCCAAATTGGGAAATATAACTTTACCTAGTGGCGTTCAAATCTACATACCTACACTTTTCATGCATCGTAACAAAGAAATATGGGGGGCTGATGCAAATGAATTCAACCCAGAAAGATTTAGTGAAGGTGTTGCAAGTGCAGTAAAGGGAACATTTGGATATTTCCCATTTGGCTATGGTCCTCGGGTATGCATTGGACAAAATTTTGCTATGTTGGAAGCAAAGGTTGCACTTGCCACATTTTTACAACATTTCGCCTTCCAACTTTCCCCATCTTATGCTCATGCTCCTTATCTTGTGGTGACACTCCAAGCTCAGTATGGAGCACAAGTAATATTACGTAAGTTGTAAATTCTGAGCAATTCTAATTTGCTCGGGATTGAAATGTAGCAGTTGTAGAAGTACTGTTAATTCTACTAGGATTACTTCTCATAATGTACGTGGTCAAAACAATACTAGCATTCACTAAGAATTTTGTTCCTCAATAAAGAATAAAATTTTCTTAAGAATATTTCTCCTTTATAGTTTCTCTCTCTCTCATTGTACTGATCAATTGCATATGTCCGAGAAACATGAATTTGGGAAGGAAGGACTCATGATCCAATCACATTCTCATTTGGATTTAAGTACACATATATAACGTAATGATTCATTTACAGTGTAAAACTGCCAAAGAAATGACAACTTAGAGCATAAATGGGAGAAATGGTTCCTCCGTAAAAGTTGGTTCTAAGAATAAACACAATTTAAGGAACAGAATATGAAACTACGATCAGTACTTTTTGTCTTCTAATATTGGAGTATATATTGTCGTATCAGCATATTTATTTTTTATCAGTCAATCAAGATTCACCATCCAGTTAAGGAAAAACAGTTATTTAGGTTAGAACAGTCTCATCATTGACGCATTCTGTCTCTATCGATCAGTCGCGTGAGTGCAATTCCAGTCAACACATAGCAAATGGAAAAGGTGTTCATCATGCATTATCGCATTCTCTTCTTCCTCAAAGAAAATGTCTATCAGATTATCCGTATACATTCAGTCAAAGAAATTTTTTCTGAGAATTGGCAACCTAGGAAGGCTCCAAGTGCTTTAACATTCTAACTAGTATAGTACCCGCGCGATGCGCGGTTTATATTGATTGTAGAAAATTTTACATATCAAATATCAAATGACCAATTTTGATATGGTATTTTCTGTTGTGGTTGCTATTTTTTTTTTCCTCTTGGTTGAAACCCGCCCTTAATGATGTCACAGTAAGAAACTTTGGAATCAATTAGTAATGCATTTATTAAAAAGACCGAAAATACGAAAACATAAAATAATCATATGGTTTACGATGTAAATAATTTAATGATCATATAATTTGTGATACAAACAATACGAATTTAGAAACTGAAAATTTCTACACAATTATATTTTCTAGTTCTGATCTCCAAAGATCTAACAATTCCCTTCCTTTGCTCTATTTCCATTAAAGATAAATACAAAACGAAGACGTGAATGATAAGTACTTTTAAGGTACCTTAATTTCTCCAAAAGGGATAAACAGATTTCTCAATTTTGTACTTCTTTTTTCTGTGAATGTGTGATATTTGTCGTGTGATCTGCAAGACCATCCATGGTTGTGGTTTGTATCATTTTAAAGGCTGGGTGACACCTAAAAAGCAAATAATAGTAGATGAAAGCAGTTAAGAAAATGGAAGTGAACGACATGCTTATTGAACTACTGCCCAATTAACATGAGTAAACCATTAAAGCAACGCAAACTAACGAATTCCATGAATTCACCGTTGTATGCATTACCGCATAAATTTGTTTATATAAAATAAAAAGTAAGATCGCATAGCTCCCTTTGTTGCTTTTATTTTGGCTTTATGAATCTGCAATGGATGAAGACATAGCAGTTACTCAGCATCGGCCAGTATTCTCGTGGATTATAAAAAAAAAAAAGGAGTTAGCACCATCATCTTGCCAAATTAAGTTCAAAATTTCATATTCTGAAACTTCTAAGCAGAAAGATATTTCAGTTCATAAAATGAAAAGGTATAAGCCACAACATTTGGATTACGCACTATCTCATGTTATCAAATTTGAATGAAATATAAAGCAAGACCATGAAGTTGACAATTTCCAAGAGCCAAACACACCATTATATTGGTAGGACAGTTGTGGTTAATTTATACTCGTGTGTGTGTGTGTATATATATATATATATATATATATATATATATATATATATATATATATATATATATATATATATATATATATATATATATATATATATATATCATCTCATTTTTACAAAGTTTTTGGCTGAACCTTCAGTCTTGGTGCCATCATAATATATAATACTAAACATATACCATTCTTTTCTTCTTGATTCCTTTTAGGTAATTGAGAGGGATCAATCATCAAAGTGTCATCAATTAAACAACTTCACATCCTAAAATGGCTATGGTTATCATTTCTCAAGCCACAAAACCAAAAAATTAAAGAGATTAAGCCCTTCAATTAAAATATATAAAGAAAATGAGATGACATCAGATATAAAAGCCGAACAAAAATTGGGTAATGTCATCTCTTGTTTGAGTTTTTTAGATCATATTGTTTTAACAAATTTCCAACGGTCATTAAGTTTACCAATGCAGTGTAACAATGACAAAAACTTACGGACCAAAAAAAAATGAAAAAACTTTACAACGAAGCGCTATAAAACTAAAGAAACCTAATGATCGACAGTAATTTCAACAACAAAGCCATCAATAATAAGGAGGGAAATTCAATACAATTGACTGGAAAGAGCATTTTAAGTAACTATAAATTTGAAAAACAACCACAGTCATTAGTCAAATATATAATTCAATGAATGAAAATTATATCAAACTATACCACCAAATTTTAACCAATAAAGTAAAAGAAAACTATGAAAAAGAACTAACTCTGTACTCAATTATTCGGCACTGACTCATGGCTTTGATCAGGAAAATCTGTAAGAGTACTTGTCAAGAGCGGCATGACTCATCCATCCGAGTTATCAAACTTCCATATATGTCATCCTATGAAGGAAACAAATCAATAAACATTAACCAAAATTAGTATGCATATGTAAAAAATGAATTTTGTGGACACTCACCATTAGAATTCGGTATTCTCCAGAACGAAAAGTTTGTATGCATCCTCTCCTAACAAAGAAAATACAATCAAATCTTCCAACGATCCGGTAGTCTTTTTTTTCCCCCTTAATTAACAACCCAAATTTTTTTGTGAAGCACTTAATGACTAAATTATGTGAGTCAGTATTTTTCTTTTTATATTACTTACAAATAAACTTAGGAACAATTGAATTACAAAATTTAATTTACATGAATTGAACGTGGAGTAATTAGAAGTCAGTTCTTTTGTAAATTGCTAATGATAAGTTCTTATTGTAAAGGAAAATGCTGCTGAAATGGTAATCTTTCACTATTCAATCAAAGGAGAAATCTCTGTGTAAATTGCATGAGTCCAATCTCGTTTGAGAAATCATCCTATTATTTTCAACTGAATAATTTTTCAAGTCACGTTGTACCTGCTTTGAAAGAGATATGGCCAACATATGAGTATGATAAGGAACTCTTAAGTTGTTTGGTCATATATGATTGCATCTTTGCGGCATAAGGCTTTTTCAGAAGTTTCTCTCTTGGTTGTCTTTTTCATAGAAGATAGAAATTTTAATAAGCGTTAATACGATTAGACCCCCTTCAAATTACCTTAAAGTGTAACAATGGAAAAAAACTTCATAAAGAAGCCATAAAACTAAAGAAATCTGATGATTGTCAGTAATTTCAACAGAAAAACTATCAATAATAATCAGAAAAATTCAATACAATTGACTGGAAACCTTGTAATCAAATTCATGAGATATGTTTGCTATGTCCTACCCAAAGGAAGAGACGGGAAAAGTAAGCGCATCAATACAAACTAAAATAATCTTACCAAATTTGTACTCATATTAGACTTTAAAATTGGACTTATATTGAGAGCCTGCTAAAAATCAAAAGCCACATGTGAGAAAATTGCGGGAAAATGGATCAAGAAAGAGAAAGGGAGGGTATGCAATCTCAGGAAAAATTGCATAACCTTGTATCAACTCTAGTCTCAAACAAATTAATGATCTATGAAGTGTCTTCTCTATATTTTTCTTTGTTTTCTTGACAGGTCTTCAAGTAAGATTTGGAAAATTTATCACCCATATCTATTATCTTGAATAGGATAATTTTATTTCAACAGTTCCATCGAGTGGAGGTCCATGAAACTATTACCCGATCACTCATACATATGCTTGACATCAGGAACCCTTCGAATTCAGTTTTTTCTATATTTTTGATACATTCTTCCATTCAATCTGTTGAGGTGTGTTAGGGATGAAGGAGACCAAATTGATGAAGTTGAATGTTCCTGTGTTTGGATATGTAACTACAACATCCACTCCACCTTAGTTCTGTACATTGTTATGTTGATTTGACGAACATATTTGATAATAGAAGAAGAGAGAGAAAAGACCAAAAGAAGTGGATGAGGAAGTGCCATAGAAATTTGAGAAATGAAACTGCCATCATGGGAAGACAATCTTTTGTACGCAGGAGAAAACTAACCTTGTGCAGTTACCGCAAGGGACGCTACAACTCAACTTCACATATGCTTAAACTTCTCTCCGAAAGAGAAGAGCAAACATGTCAACAACGGTTACTTTGGGAGAGACCGCGATGACTCTCAATTAAATCTTAATTTCAGTTTTCATTTTATTTCATTTACCTAATTAAGACTTAAATTTCAAATTTTATTTTAGCACCATAATTTTAGGACTGCAATTTGAAAAGTAACTCCACTATAATTTAGCACCATAATATTGATAGTTAGGATTGTGCCACTTATTAATATTTAAACTAATTTTAACTATATTTCAAATGTAGTAACTAATAACTAATTTTTGTCTTAAAATTGCCATGTGTCTTTTTAATTTATTGCCACTTGGCTAATTATTAATGGCTACTACATACCTTTTAATATATATATAGATTTGGCAAAATTACAAATGATTATCGTTATAGGATTTTTGGTAAGAATGTCCAGGCTGAAAAAAAAAATGTACATTTAACTTCTTATAATGAGCATAAAATGTAATGTTCAGTTTTAACAGAAGTGATTTATAGTCTGGCGTCAACCCCTGATATTTTATTTTATCCAGAAACCATAATTATTAAATGGAATCAGGGGATTTTTGGATGAGAGAGACTCCTAAATTTTTAAATAGTTTTTTAGAACTCAAGTCACAAAAAATAGGTAAAAGGGACACTTTTAAGATTAGTACTAATTACTAACATTTTAAAAGTTCCTCAACTTTTTTTATTTACACAAAGCCCCCCCTCTCATCACCCACCCCCATCGACCCTTACCCCCCATCTGGCCCGCACCCCCTCTCCCACCCATCCACCATACCACCACCACTCACCGCCACCTTTTACCATCCCTCCACCACTCACCACCACCTCCTACCACCTTCCACCATCCACCACCACTTTCTACCACCCTCACCACCAACCACCACCTCTCTACCAACCTCCACCATCACCCCACCATCCTCCACCGCTCTAATAAAAGAATGTGTACACATCTGTCGAGATGTGTGCACATATTGTCATATGTGTACACATATATATTATATGTACACAAATAATAATAATATGTGTGCACATCTCCAAAAGTGTATAAACATATAGAAAATATGTTTACACATCTGAAAAAATATATAAAATGACTAGAATTAAAAAAAATGAAAAAGAATGAAATGGAGACGAAGAATAAGGAAAAAAAATGGATACAAAAAAGAAAGAAAGAAAACTAACATGGATTGTGATAAAATAGAATTTGAAAAGAAATTTAGAAGAAAGAATGAAAAGGAAAAAGAAAGAAGAGAAGAGAAGAGAAGAGAGAGAAATATTTTTTTGAAATGATTTGAATAAGGAAAAAGAGTGTAAAAGTGGGTGGAAGGGGGAAATGAAAAATTTGAATTTTTTTGAAAAGTTGGGTGTTTTTGTAAAAATATGAAAACTTTTTATTTATACCCACAAGTTCTTAAACAATACACTTTAACCTCCACTTAAATTAATCCACCTTTGACTTGGTCTTGTCCTTTATCATTCTATTGAAACTTATGAGGTCCTTTCCCCTCTTTTCTCTCTGGAATCAGCACTTGGGCATGACAATTGAAAACGCACCCACTGTATTTCTGTAAGATTCTTCATTATCGACTATAATAGGATCAGAAGAAGCCTATTTAAGAATTTCTTAACATGGTCCCACGGGAGCAAACACGTTATTGAATAATTAATCTAGCCTATGATAGGATGAAATTTAGTGTGACAAATATTGTTTCACCTCTGACATCATATTTGCTAATAGCACACTGCATAAATGTTTCACCTACAATCTGTGCAATATAAGAGGAGCACCATATTGCAGTTGCATAGTTAATCTTGACTGTGGAGCATGTGTATAAGAAGGAGATAGCTCAAAGGAGAATTGTTGCAGAATCAAAGCCATAGCCATCTTCACTTCTAACATTGCAAAGTTTTGTCCAATGCATATCCTAGGTCCTGCACCAAATGGGAAATATGTCATTTGGCCCTTTGTTGCCTTTAAAATACCTTCACTGAATCTCTCGGGCTTGAATTCATTTGCATCTTCACCCCATATTTCCTTGTCATGATGTACTAATATTATTGGCAACTCGATGAACACTCCAGCTGGTAAACATAGTTCCCCTAGCTTGGTTTTAGTTGTAATCCTTCGACGAAGCGCTGCAACTGGTGGATATAGCCTTAGCGATTCGTGCAAAATCATTGTCATCTGTGATTAAAGAGAATTTAGCATTAATATAGCATAGTAATGAAGAAATCGAAAACATTGAACCTGAGGCGGATGTAACAAATGTTCAATGTGTTCAACTCAACCCAATATATTCAAACAGAACACAGATACATATTTGAAATACTACTAAAGTTTCAATGAATATTAAATTAAGAAGTCATCAAGTTGGATCTGCCTACTAGCACCATATATCGTGGATATTTTGAAATTAAAAAGACAGTAAAATGTATTAAAAATTGCTTACTATTTTTAAGCGGTTTAATCCATCAAATTCTGGCATGTCATTGCCAAAGACTTGCAAAACCTCATCTCTAGCACGAGCTTGCCAGTCGGGATGTCTGCTTAACAAAATCATAGTCCATACAAGCAATACAGAGCTGGTCTCTTGTCCAGCAAAATAGAACAGTATACACTCATCAATGACCTCTCTTGTACTCATACCGAAATCCTTATCTCCATGTTGTTCAATTTCTTTGAAGTTGGATTCCAACAATATGCCTAATAAGTCATCAGTATTGGCCTCCCCTACTTTCATTGCCTTCACTCTTTTATCGATGATCCCCTTAATTGTTGCTTGAACTTCTTTCTCAATCTCCTTCATCCTTCTATTTCTCTTAGTTGGCAAAAACCTACAGTCGATTCAAAAGGATCTTGTGTATCATCATCAAAGAAGTTACTTATTATACAAAACAGTGTTAACAACTTTTACACTACCAATATAGATTAGCCTGCTACATCAACTGATTCACTCTATTTTCCATGTTTTATTCATATCACTGTTTGTTATAACTATAATCACCTAATTTTTGCACAAAATTAAACTGCGTAAAATATATGCGCTAATTATCATATGACTCTTTGCTAGATTTTATCTTGTGTTTAGCCATTTATATTAATTAATCAAACAAAAAAATACAAAAAAATGATAAAAAGAAAATTTTGTGAGCAATGTTTCTTTGATATGTTGTTATATTTAAAAATAACTCTTTTGTACTAGTTGTTAGTTTAAGTTTGACTATCTTAAATTAGCAAATACTAGTTTAGTGTAAAAATTTCGCCCAGCGGCCACTTTTAATATCGGTATTTAGTTTGAAGCCACTATTTTCTTTGGTCTTACACTAGAGGCCACTTTTGGGTCTTTACTAAATAACCATTGACTTAAGTTCTGATCATTGACTGAAGTTCAGTCCAGGGCCTTCAGTCAATATGGCCCTGGACTTAAGTTCTATCTTTAAGGACTGAACTTTAGTCAATATGACCCTGGACCGAAGTTCTATCTTTAAGGACTGAACTTCAATCCATATGGCCTTGGATTGAAGTTCTATCTTTAAGGACTGAAATTCAGTCAACATGGCCCAGGACTGAAGTTCTATCTTTAAGGAGTGAACTTCAATCCATATGGCCCTGGACTGAAGTTCTATCTGTAAGGACTAAACTTCAATCCGGGCACGGTACTGAAGTTCTATCTTTTCAGCGAAAGTGGCCACAAACTAAATATTCTGGTATTAGTGGCTTGTGCCCAAAGACTAGTGGCAAAAATGGCCTTTCGTGCACTTACCCCTAGTTTAGTGGCCATTTTACAAAAGAAAAGCAATGAAAACAACTAGCCCACTCCCGGATCCATTTCAGTCTTGACCCCAACCCAATTAACCTTCCTACCCGGCCCATTTCCATTAACAAAGCCATTTCCCATACATTTCCCCAATTACACAAAATTTTCCCAAGACCTAAAGGAAACTCTGCCCATTTCTTCAAGAGGCGACACCGTTGCCTGAGCTCTACTATTGGCGACGGTCAACCACCACTACCGACCGGAAATTATACATCCCCGTAAGCCTCATTTTCTTCTCTTCATTTCTGAATTAATTAAGCGAAATCTCGTCCCTTTATTTTGAATCGGACCTTCAATGACTGAAAATCAGCGGGGTTGAAGCGGGATGTGAATATGTGATGGTGATGACGATAATGCTTTGGTAAAGCAAGATGTCGTGGTGTTTGCAGCTTTGCGACAATGTTGGTGCAGATCGCGGTGAAGTAGTGAGGACAGCGGTGTCGATGGCAAGGCGAGAAAGTGGCTCGACATGGCGATGCAGTGATGGTGTTTCATTGATGGAGGTTGATTACGAGTTGAAGGCAATGGTGCGTGGAGTTGGTTCCGGAGACTATTTTGTGGCGAGAGGGGACAGTGGTGTGTGTCTGATGTTGACCCATGAACTGGTCTGTTTATTACTTGTATGGTTGTTTCAGCAGTGATGATGTACGACCAGGCGAGGTGAGGCAACGAATGTTGCTATGTGTTGGTGTCGATTGCTATTATGATGGTGATGAGGTGATGTTGAGGCTTTGATTCGTGTTGGGGGTTGTTATGGTCCATTTGTTAAATTTCTCAATTCCTAGCTGCTGCTATGGCAATGACAGATCTGACTGTTACCATATTCACCATGGGTGAGAAGGTTTCCTGATAATCCATGCCTTCTTTCTGACTATAGCCTTTTGCCACCAACCTAGCCTTAAATCTTTCTATCTCCCCTGTTGCTTTGTACTTTATTTTGTATACCCATTTGCAACCTATTGCTCTCTTTCCATGAGGCAAGGTTACAATTTTCCAAGTCTTATTATCTTCTAATGCTTGAAGTTCAGCCTGCATTGCAGCTGTCCACCTGGCATCTTTAGCAGCTTCAAAATAATTTTTTGGTTCTATTTCATTTGAGAAGGCTGTTAAAAAACTTTGATAGTGTGCAGACACATTTGCATAGCTAATGATATCTGTTATTGGATAACAACAATTATTGGACTTGTTTCCTCTGTCAGGACCAATGTAGTCTTTCATCCAGACCGGTGGCTTTTTGACTCTTGCTGGCTTGGTAGCTTTGAGTGGAGTTGCAGCTTCACCTTCCACTCTCACAGCTTGAGGCACATTTACAGCTTGAGGTAGTACAGGACTAGACTGACCTGCTGACTCAGGCATAAGATCAAGTGTATGTGGAGGGTGATGATCAGCTATAATCACATCTTCTGCCGTATGCAAAGTTGTGTGGAGATCATGTTGAGGAAACATGAGGGGTTCATCATCAATACTCATCAATGTGTCCATATGAAAAGTAGTAGATTCTGGATGTGGATCCCTTATTTCAGAACTGAAAGGAAACACCCTTTCATTAAATGTCACATCTCTACTAACAAAAAAAACCTTATTGACCATGTCATACAATTAGTAGCCCTTTTGTCTTACAGCATATCCCATGAGTACAGATCTTATTGCTCTAGGGCCAAACTTATCTCACTTGGTCAAGTTTGTAGCAAAGCAAAGGCATCCAACCACTCTCAGATGAGAAAGTGAAGGAGGCTTTTGATATAATATTTCATAGGGAGATTTGTTCCCCAGCACTGTGGAAGGAATTCTGTTTATTATATGCACAGCTACCTGAACACATTCACCCCAGAATCTTATAGGCAAGTGGCCTTGAAATCTGATTGCTCTAGCTGTCTCCAATATGTGCCTATGCCTTCTTTCGACCACTCCATTTTATTGTGGAGTGTATGGGCAAGAACTTTGATGAATGATGCCATGCTTACTGAATAATTCATGACAGTTGTGATTGAAGAACTCAGTTCCATTATCTGATCTAAAGGTCTTAATTGTTTTCTTAAAATGATTTCCAACCATAACAATAAAATCTCTAAGAAGTAATACAACATCAGATTTCACATGCATTAAAAACACCCAAGTCATTCTGGAAAAATCATCCACTACTGTGACAAAGTACTTCATTCCATTATGAGTTGTAATCTTGTAAGGCCCCCAGACATCTAGATGTACCAACTGAAAAGGTTCACTGGTCCTGCTGTGACTACTAGTAAAAGGAACCCTTGTTTGTCTAGAGGGCATATGTCACAGTTATTCAATACAAAGTTATTCTTGTTTTTAAAATCACCTATTTTCCTCAAAACAGCCATGGGAACATGTCCCATCCTTTTGTGCCAGGTCTCTGCATCTTCCACTACTTGTGCAGCTAATGATCTTGTAGTTCCAACATCAGCTTTCCTTGTGCAAAGTTCATATAAGCCATCTACTTCTTTACCAATCTCCTTGATTTTCCCACTCATAAGATCCTGAAATATACAGAATCCAGGAAAAAATGTGATAGAACAGTTCAGATCTCTTGTTGCTTTAGATACTGATAACAAGTTAAACCTAAAATCTGGAACACATAGGACATTCTTAATTATTTCACCTTCTGTCAGCTGACAACTCCCAACATGTGATACTTTGGCAGACTCTCCATTAGGCATTTGGACTTGACCTGAACTGCCTACTTTGTTATAACAATGCAACAAACATGTATCACCAATCATTTGGTTTGTTGCACCTGTGTCAATAATCCACTTTTGGACATTGTTATTAGTGAATTGCATACCTGCCATATTAGCACTTGCATTTCTGTCATGAATATGATTGTTGTTCAGCATCTGCATCAGTTGAGTGAACTGATCTGGAGTAAAGAAAGGTGTGGGAGTAGCTGTGTTTCGAGCATGATGTGTTGATGCCCCTGCATTCTGAGTGTGATAAGATGATGCATTATTGTTGTGGCCACCAGATCCATTGTATGCTGACCCATCATTATGATTCCCTGATCTTCCAATGCCTTGTGCTGAATTATAAGGGCTCACATTGCTCTCTTCATAAGTAGCACAATTTCCCCCATATTGACCTCCTCTCCGGTTCAACTTATTGTCAGGATTCTCAGGATTCGAGTAACAATTTGATCTCAAATGACCCTTCTTGTGACAGTAGCTGCATTCTGTAGATTTAAAACAGTTTTCCCTGCTATGTCCTTTGATATTGCAATAGTCACAAAATAGGTTGTTATATGATTTCTTCTGCCTTTGTTGACCCTTTCCTTTAGCAACAAATAGTGCAGTAGGGTCCATGGGCTCAGATTGTCCATAACTCCTCCCTGCAATCAATCGCTGACTTTCATCTTGCACTATCATAGAGTAAGCTTGGTTCAAAGTTGGTGTAGGTATCATCATCAATATTTGTCCCCTAGCCTGACTATAACCATCATTAAGGCCCATCAAAAACTGCAGTAACCTTTGATTCCTAATGTGTGTTACGAAGTCTTTAGATTTGTCACATCTACACGAGGGAGGTGGAACAACTGAGTCGTACTCATCCCACAAATCTTTCAACTTCGAGAAGTATACAGAGACTGAAGACACTCCTTGAGTCAATGTTCCAATTTCTTTGTGTAAATGAAAGACGCATGACAAATTTACTTTATCAAACCCCTCTTTGAGATCTTTCCACACAAGATGTGAATCACTAGAACAAAATAAGATTCCACTAAGTAAGTTTTTACTTACATTTCCCATTAGCCAAGAGATCACCAGTGCATTGCATCGTTCCCATTGATGTTCCAATGCTTCCCCAAAATCTTCCTTAGTGAAGCTTCCATCAATAAACGACAGTTTGTTTTTTGTGAAAAGAGCAACTTTCATGGCTCGACTCCATAAGCTATAATTTTCCATGCCAACCAATGTAATACCCACATTCACTGCCCCTGGCGTATCCGAAGGATGAAGATAGATTGGGTGATTGTGATCCAGCACCACTGTTTCTGTAGATGATTGGAAATTCCTCCCCGTCGTGGAATTGGTCAAATTTGTAGCCATGTTGAGTGAATTTGACTATAAAATGAAGAGACTTAGCTAAGAAATTGAAAAATTGCAGTGAACTTTAGAAGAAATGACTCGAATTCGGGGTAATTCTTGTTGAATGTTGAAGAAAAAACTTAGATTTACCAAAAAAAAAAAGCTCTGATACCATGTTAATTCCAGCTGGGTAACAAGGAACCAGCTTGTAAAGAGAGAGTTTAGAGAGAGAATTATTTGGAAAATATCTTCTCCATTAATAGAAAATGACAACTATATAATAACCAACTCCTAACTAGATATTTATACATCCTAACTGACTAACTAACTCACCTACTTAACTTATACTCACTAATCGACTATACACAAATGAGCTAACTACTGCTGACTAGATATGCTGACTAGGATACTCCTATTAAGTGATATCTGTGTAGTCAACAGTATTGTTCGACAATGGTGAGGCGTTGATATTGGTGGCTGGTGTTGAAATAGTACTTCTCTAATGCTCAATTTTTCTGTGAAACTATAGGCAAGGCAGCGGGTGTGTTTGGAGAAGCTGCAGAGGTGAAGCAATGTCGATTGTTGTTTTGCTTGACGGGTTAGAGTTACAAAGATCCCTCTTCCTATGTTCCCTTGTGTTATCTATTTGTTCAAAATTGTTTAGCAATAAATTTCATCTTACTTTAGCGATTAGCTTGTGTGTTAGTTTGAAGCTTACTAGTTTAAATTTAGAAAGCTTGTAAACAAGTTATGGTTTGTCCAATGATCAAAGTAATTTTCCCGAGCTTGGTAAATGGTGAACGAATGTTGATTGGTCTGTTAGTTTGATCCTTGTTGTATGTTAGTTAAATGTTTAAGTTCAAATGGAGGTCATGTTAGTATGAATCCCTATGTACATCATATATTGTTGAAGTGATTAGTTTCTATTTTTCTAGGAAGTCAGTTATGTTGAAGTTGTCTGTTTCACTTGTCCAGAAACATAAAGTGTGGTTTGTTTATGATAGTATTTTTTAAGTTTATGTGACCTTTAGAGTGAGACTTGAAGTGTTTTCATTAGCGTTAAGCTTGGTGTATATTTTCAGTTCATTAGAGCAGTTTAGTCTGTTTTGTTGGGTGCTGAGAGTTCAAATATGTCACTTTGACCACATTGGACTCAAGGGAGGTTAAAACTCAACCTGGGATGGTTAGGGTGTATGTGTTAAAATCTGAAAATTTTGAATTAAAAGAGTCAAAAAAAGTCACATGAGATTTTTAAGAGGAATCAAAAGTCAAGTAACAAGACAAAAAGTGGCAGCCCTTTTGAAGACTTTCCCTGCCACCTTTGTTATTTTCTTATGAGGCATGCTTGCTCTCAATTAATGTTTTGGAGCCTTGTATTAAATGGTAGTTTCACCCTCTTTCACAAACCACCCTCAAGTCTATTTAAAAGCCTATTTGCCTTTCGTTTGAGGGGGGACTTCACCAGTGAAAGAAAGGGAGCACATCTGAAAATAGGGAGGATAACATCTGAAACTTCACCACTCTCTCTAAAAAAATAGATCTGAAACCCTCCACTTCACAACTCAAGAGAAAAAGAGATCTGAAAAAAAAAAAAGAGCATTTCTTGATAGGAAAATAGGGAGAAACTTAAAAGAGGAAAAGAGCATGAGTTAGAAAGTGAGGTTTATGTCTTGAGGGGTCTGTTTAGTTGTTGCTTGCTGCTTCCGTTGTTTGTTTGGGTTGGTCAAGAAAGAGATTTCATTGTTGTTTTGGGTTAGGAATTTTTGCACTACAGGTAACCTTGAAATCTTTTGTACATTCTTTTAGCTTTTGTTCTTCAATGATGTTCTGCTTACTAAGGCTCAAAGCTATCATGTTTTTGCTTATATTCAAGTATGTTTCAGCCGTAGTAGCTATATATGATTCTCTAGAGTTCAATGTATTTGATGACTTATTTAAATATTAGCCGCGTATCTATATCAGTAGGTTCGAAAGATCGTGAGTTACCTGTGTAAAATTATGGGGTTCAAATCTGAAATGTTAAGCAAATATTAGGCAGATTCTAGGATTTTAATCAACTGCTGGCAACTAACTTTGGAAAGATGGGATAAATGTGGAGATGTTGTGGAATTTGGTCAATTTTTTCTTTAAAAAAAAAGAAAAAACACAGAAGCCGAAGTAAGGGCACCAAACACAAAGTTTAAATGATGTTAATGTGATGACGTGCCTAACAAACTTGAATGTCCAACATGGAGCAGATAATTTTGTCCAGAACGTAAAGGCCCATTTATAGAGGGCTATTTGTCAAAAGAAATGGCAAAACAGTTTAGATAAATAAATTGTCTCACACGAATAGGCAAAGAATAGGTGTGCATTGAAAATCAAGTAAGAATCAAATAAGTAATCGTTTACATTGAAACTTATTTAAGTCAAGAAATTTCGAATGGGTGAAGTACCTGCGCGATTTAATTGATTTAAGTCGAAAAACTTCGAACGAGTGAAGTTTTCGCGCGATTACATTCGATTTGAGTTTCATTTGTTGAACGGGAAAATTAGTAACAATCAAAGCGTAATAAAAACAAAGGCAAATACAACAAACAATTTCAAAGAGTCGAAATGCGTCAATAAAAACAACTGTGCTTGGCACAGGACTCGAGGGTGCCTAACACCTTCCCGAGAGTCAACCGAGATCCTTACCCGGAACTCTGACACAGACCAGTTACGAGTTATAGGTGTTCTAGGTACACCACTTTGGTGACTTGGCACACCTTTAACTTGTCAAGTGGCGACTCCGATTCTCTTAAATAATTCGTGTACCTTTCTAACACTGTCACAGACCTTTTAAATATAATTCTTTCTTTTTAAGTTAAAAAAAGTTCGTGACAATAACAACTAGTACTTATTAGTCCGTTAAAAATGGTCTGTTTGTAATTTGGAATATAAACTTTCTATTTACCCTTAATGATAAACTTTCATAGCCATACAAATATTATGTTACGACCTGTTCAATTCCATAAGTTTCAAGACTCTTATAGCTACAAAAATATTATGATATATTTAAGACACAACTTTCAAAAGTTTTCATAAGTTTAGAAACTCTTATAGCTACACAAATATTATGTCATCTATTTGACGTGTCTAGTAAAATAAAATGACATAAATTTAAATGTAGGGAGTACTTGTTATTGTAGAAAACTTAACCTAATAGTGTGAAATTATACCCTATTAATATACAAAAACTTAAATTCCGGGAAAAAAGAAGCTTTTTATTACCTCCATCCTGGAATATATAAGTTGCGATCAACTGCAATGACATGCTCAGCTTGTTCCTTTTGAAGCTCAAATATTTTTTGGCCTTCTTCATAGTTGCTCCCAAAGGCTGTGCGAGAAATTGCATCACTAGTCAATCTTTGAAGGTAAGGCCATATATCTATTTCACTGGATCCTTTTACTGAAACAGCAGCCTCCCATTGGCTCACCATCTCACTGCAACTCACACGAAATGCTGGAACCATATGCTACACGTTTGTTAACCACTCATTAGTACACGCCAACTGCATCTTGTAAACTTAGTCTATATTTGCAAACTAGACAAGGTAAAAATGAAAATGGAATTATATGGCTATTATCTACAACAGCAAAATAAAAAAACTATGTTTTTTTGGTCACAATATAATAATTGCACTTTAACTACCACTATAATAATAAATCCAAAGGTATATTCTGTCCTTATAGTGGGCACAGTTAGTGACTTTTACTATTATATTGAATGAAATTCAGTTTTATGTGATAAAATATACATAGTTACTTTACTTAACTGTTATAGGAGTAGCAGATAAAGTTTAATGATTTTATCACTATGTGAAAAAATTGAGTTATTTTGTTTAAAAAATACTGTATTCGAACTACTTCACATAAATTCGAAACGGAAGGAGTAATAATGTTCGTGACGGTCGTTATTATAGCAGATAAAGTTCACGGACAAATACTGAAATAAACTCATACAAATCCATATCTTTTTCACTTCTTTAAAGACGAGTAGAATAAAAATAATGGGTTAATAAATTAGATTAATAGATGAAAAATTAATTAAGAAAATTATTTTTAATTAATGATGCCACATCATTTTTCCGGCAAGTTTTAAACAAAATTCGGCTTGAGTGACTTTATTGTTGACCGGAGCAAAATTGAGTGACTTTTGGATAACAAATGAAACAAAAAGTGAGTTTGTGGTAATGAAACATAGTTGAGTGATCACCGGTGAAATTAACCCACTACCTTTATCTTCTCCACGTGGAAAGCAGGATTGAGGATTCTTCTATGCTTTGCCCATTTATCCCCTTCGTAGATTACCACTCCTCGTGCCAACAATTTGATCAGGGGATTGAATTTAGGCTTTCGGTAGAGAGGATGTTCGGTTAAGACATCCCTTATTTGTTCAGGGTCCCTTATCAATACCAAAGGACTTGGCCCAAGCCATATGAAACAGTTTTTACCTATGATATAATTGTATTGATCAGTTTAAAACTCTTGCTCAACTATTTGCTACTATATTCCATAAGTTTTTAAAGCTTACCGTATTTCTTGATTGCATCAACGAAGTGAGGAACGATTCTGTGGGCTATGTCATCATCAGAAATATTCAATGGCTTCGACTTTGCTTCTTCAAAACTTTTTGACACTTCTTTGAGGTCTCCAAATATTAGCCTGTATGAGTTTCCTTTTAGACCCTGTTGTCTTAGGCATTTTTCTAGTTTCCTTGGCCTAAACCATGCCCAGTTTAACAACTTCCATGCATATATTAATAGAGTAACTGCAAAAAAGAATGAAACCAAGTAGTAAGTAAACTCCATCATTACTTTTGGGGAAGGGATTTCTGTATTAGACTGCCTTTGAAGTTAAGGTGAACCTTCAGTTTATACATGATTTGGAGAAATGTGGTCCTTTTGTTAATCATTGAAAACGACAAGAATACTCTTGATTTCAACCACAATTCAGTTATCTTTAACCTCGTGGGTTTCTAGTCAACTAATAATATAAATATCCTTCATTTTTGGAGTGACTAAATTTGTAAAGTATATGAGCCCTATTTGCTTGCTCTTAATTTAAATTTGTTCATCATCACTTGGTCTATAAATAATTAGAATTTGGACATATGTGCTTTCCTTATACTGTATCTACATGATTTTGAAATATAGAATGCAATGACATATGATATATTTGGAATCATTATAATATTATATGCATCACTAGTTGGTATATCTATATTGTCGCACTTAAATCGAGATCAGTATTTATTTAGCCTTAAAAGATGAATTTATTATGATCATCACCATATAAATCATAGTAACAGCTTTGAGCCATGACATATATTTCTTGAGCTTTGGATGTTTCTTTCCGGAACATCAGGTTAGTTCCAACTTTTAAAATATAACTTTTGTCATGGTTATTGATTATGATCTATAATTCATTTCACATAATTGAATTTATTGAAATGAAAAAAAAAGAAGGTGAAAGTTCAATTTCTAGAAACCTTTACAAATGTTGCCAGAACTTTCTGTTGAAAATTGACTCTTTCAAGAGTTAATAATTATGGGATATATATTATTTATTACTATTGTTACAATTATTGGTGATGAAGAAATTTTAGAGAAATATATTCTCTCTGTCTCATGCCCCGGAACTGTTCTTGAAGTAGCAACAGTTTGGAGATAAAAGAAATTGCATGAAATATTCTGAAATTGACTCATGAATATGGCTCTTAACCTATTATGTCATTTGTTGAGTGTAAGATGGTGGTTTAAAATCCCATCACACCAATGATGATAAGATGTTGGGTTCACGGTCAAGTGCACCATATTGATGACAGAGGCAAATAATGAGTTACTAATATAATAATAAAGTCCATCCACGAATATGTTCTGCTCATAAAGGTGAATGTAGGAACAATATATGCTCAATTCCTAAGCGGAATATGGGAGCAGGACAAGCTTCATTCCCTAAGGTGAATGTGGGAGCATAACATATACTACATTTCTAGATGTGAACGTAGTAGCAACACATAGTATGCCTGAAAGAAGGCAAAATATTTTATATCCGAAAGAAGACAATTAATTTTATGTCTGAAAGACAACAAAATAATTACCATGGTAGAGACCATGGTTGTGGACGTGACAAGGGAAGAAATAATAGTCATCATTATAAAATAAATAAGAGAACAATAAAGAATTCTCAATTTAATCGTTCAAATGGTAAAGATAATTATGCCATCAATGTGGTATGTGATTAAGAGGCAAGTCCAGATGATTATGATCCTTTCTCTGAAGGTGAATGAGACAATTTACAATAAATATTATGAATATAGACCCATTATCCAAAGTGAATATTGCAACATATGATAAAAGATATGAATACGGATGTGCCCATGCGTGGTTGATGAAGTACCACAACTCACCTCTATAAGAGGTTCGAGTAGAATGAATTTATTATTTATTGTGGCATGAATGGTCATTACTCTTGTACAGAACATACGTCAAAATTAGGTATTATTATGAATTACATAAGAGCAAGTGAAGCAATAAATCGATCTTGCCTATAATGACTTGACCATGAGAATAATTATATGATTTTCTCTTTCGAGGAGATATTCACCATATGGATGGTGTCATGAAATATATGATAGTACAAAATTAATTAAAAGCTCTGAAAGAGCCAATCTATTACTACATGGAGGAATATGAAATTGATGAAATATTTACTATAGTACGTCTCAAAGAAACTTGTTAAGTTTCAAATATATTTACCAAAATGTGTATCTTATTGAGACTACAAGTATGAGAAGATTTAATATCTTAATATTACAGTCGTAGCAAGTATGAAATATGTATATAATAAAGGGTTACCCGCCCATTTCTCTAGTTTTCACTACACAAATTTAAGAATGTTGGAATCATATGCATGCCACAATATCCTAAAAGTTTATTGATACGAAAAGCCTATGTTATAGTAAACCAAAAGTTTACTAGGTGAACAACTTTATGAGTTGACATGACCGGATTGACCATCTCGGTTCAAATATGATGCACAAAATATATAAATGAGAATTTACATGGGTGTATACTTTATGCAGCCCGAACACGTGCTGATCAAGTGTTCGATCCACCGAGGCCAATGACACGAAGCCAAGCCAAACTTCTACACGATGTTCACATTTACTTGGCTTGGCCGAAGGAAAGCAACTACGCCGAAGCTGAGTATTCGAGCTCAAGAACCCAAGGCTTCATCTACAAGCTTGAGCTCGATGAAGGGAGTGACTGAACCTTAACCGAGCACTCAACGTCGACGCCGAAGTAAAATTCAGTAACCGAAGGAAGGGCGATCGATGTCAAGAATGAGCTGAGCCGAACAACCAAGCACCAAAGCAAAGAAGCTCGAGCTCAAGTGTTCGAAGACACGTGTTCGGTTGAAGGAGTGACCGAACACTCACTAAAACAGCCCTGTGTGGCTTACTCCTATTGGTCGCCTGTGACTATTTACTATTTTTTCCTTAGCCTAGTCTATAAATACTCCTTTACATTGCATTGTAATAGTTAGTCTTTGATGAATATTGAACATAGCGGTTGCTATTAAAGTGTCTCCGATGGAGCCGAACCCCGACGTGGGATTTTAAAGAACTTGTGTCAATCGGTGTGAGTCGTTTGAACATTTTCTTCTTGGTCATTCAATTTGCAAGAAGCGTTGTCTTTCTTGAGGATTGGTTCTTAGTATAGGTGATTCTTGACCTTCATTCGATCGAGCTTGAGACAAGTTACCTCACTGTTCTTTCTTTTGAGACAACTTTTATTCTTGTTGTTCTTCCGCGTTTTCGTGTTTAGTTTTCCCTCGGGTTTGCTTGCACCATCTTGGTATCGGAGCAATGTTTGAGTTTGTTCTTACAACCTCAAATCATGTTCGTTATATTCGTGCTTTGTGTCTCCAGTTTCAGCTTTCTTCCTTAGTGGTTGATTGTTGTTGCAGTGGTGTTTTACAAAAAAAAAAAAAAAAAAAAAAAAGTAGAAAAGAAAAATTCAAAAATTTTGGTTGATTTGTTGGTTGTTTGAATCAAACAACCATTGATTCTTGTTCACCACTATCCAAGGAGTGATTTGAGTGCCCGACGTACAACGTTTGTGACTAGGGTTTCTTGACGAAATTTTTGACTATTATGAGCTTAGCGGTGACTGATTTCGAACCGCAGCGTGTTTTGGTTGTAATGAAGATTGGTGGTTCTTGATAAATTTGGGTATGTTTTGTGCTTAAATTTCGAAGTTCTATGTTTTGAGCCATCGTCCGTACACTGGAAAATTATTACGTTTGTAACAATGAACGGACACGAGGAGCTGAATCTTAGCTCAAAGAACTTTGAACAAAATTCCTCCGTTGTTGTTGGTATCGGAGTGAAAGAAGCAACCCAAATTTTGTTAAGCAATCGTGGTCAGTGAACGAAGTAAGAGTATTCGTACACCAGAGCAAATCTTCACTGTTCCATTTAAGAAGAAAGGGGTAAAGTGTAAAGATCAAAACCCCAGGTGAAAAGTTGTCGGCTAGAAAAGGGAATTGGATAAGGTAAAACCCTATCCGTACCAAGGAGGGACCACTCTTGTACGGGCAAAAGTTGGTGTGTTCGAAAAATTTTCCGAAGAGGAAACAAAGGGTAGATTCTCCTAGGTTTTCACTTTTCTTGTATTCGATAAATCTAGTTAGTGGATCTCTAGAGTAATTTTTCCTACTCGAGGTCGTACTAACTCATTCTGAGCTTATAGGAAATCGTGCGTGGGTGACCGAAGTCCAACTTTCGTAGAAAATTCTCTGACTTCTCGATGCGCAAGAGTAAATAGCGTCCGTTCCATCGAGTCGTATCAATTCACTCATCCTGAGGAGACATTATAACTTGTCAAATTCGAAGGAACTGAGAGAAGTTGATCAACCGAGGAAGCCATTGGCTACAAGTTCTTGAGTGACCAAAACCGAACCTATAAATTGAGTGGACCCGAGTGCCACCCATCAAAGGTGAGGGAGTGTGTGAGGTGATTTCTAACCTTAACATTTTATTTGATCTTTGATTTGTACAGGTATCATGGCTGGGAATGGAGGCGATGGCAAAGGCATTGAGAAGCCCGAAGTGTCGTTAGCCGATCTCCTAGCTGCGATACAAGGCATCAGTGCCGAAGTAAGAGGAGTGAGTGCTCAAGTAGCTCAAATCGAGCAATGAAGTGTATTCGTGGCCTTACCTAGGTCCGGCGGTGGAACTAGCAACTCCACTCCGATGAAACCTGAGTTGTATGTTGAACTTGTTCGACAACATCAGTTGACGAGTGAGGCTATACGAAGAGAAATCTTGGGCAATCCCCAAGCACAACCTCAAAACTTGGGCAATCCCCAAGTTCCACATCAAAACTTGCGCATTCCCCGAGGTGAAAGAGTACCGTTTCTGAAGGCCCAAAGACAAGTTGAGAACGCTGATGAAGGGGTCAACGAAGGAGGTCGTGGAAATTTCAGAGATCGAGGCCAAGGCGCAAATGTCGATAATAATGAGCGTGAGGCTGATGATCGCTATGATGAAAATCCTGAACATGTTCGTGGTGTTCGAGATTCAAACTTGAGTTGTGTCAATATCATTATTCCATCTTTCAAAGGAACTAGTGATCCGGATGAGTATCTTGAATGGAAGCTTAAAATAGAGCGAATCTTCGAAACCAACGAGATGACCGATAAGAGAAAAGCTGCCCATGCCTTTGCTTCGTTCGAAGCGTATGCATCTACATGGTGGGAAGCTGACAAAAGGCATAGACGAACGAATGCCTATCTCGAAGTCATTACTTGGACACGGTTGAAGAGAGCAATGGATGCTAAGTATTTGAGTGCTAAGTATAGGCAAACTCAATTGCAAAAGCTCTATGAGTTAAAGCAAGGGTCCAAGTCAGTCCAAGAGTATCATGATGAGTTCGAGAAAATTCGATTGAATCTTGATCTGGTAGAAGATGAAGAGCAAGCCACTATTCAGTTCAAAAATGGCTTGGCTCGGGATGTGTCATCTCAATTGAGGCTACACGTGTACCACACGTTGGAAGATCTGTTCGAAGCTGCCACCGAAGCTGAGAAATTGGTGAAGGAAGATAAGGCAAACCGATACCGAGGAGTCACTACTTCAACTCCTTTGAACCGAGGTAAAGAATGGAAGAGTCCTAATCCAACAATTTCCAACACTGTTCGAGATTCGAAGAAACCCTTCGAGAGGGTTGTGACTGTTAACCAACCAAGAGAAGTGGGAGGTAAAGTTCAACTTAACTCTCCTAGTGCTTCAAATATTTAGTGTCATAAATGTAAAATTTATGGTCACATGGCAAAAGAATGTCCAACTCGCAAGGTTATGCTTGTGCTCGACAATGGAGAAGTTTGTGAGCAGGCGAGTGACACCGAGGAGGACTTTATCGAGGAGATTGACCGAGCTGAACAGGATGATGGTCGTGAAGTTGCCGAAGCTGATCATCCGAAAATGTTTCTTGTGGTTCGAAGGAATTTGAGTTGCATGACTCTCGAAGAAGAGGACAACCGAAGAAAAAATATTTTATATGCCCGATGTCGAGTGAGGGGGGAAGGTGTGTTCGATGATCATTGATTCGGGTAGTTGTGCGAATGTGGTGAGCCAAACCTTGGTTTCACAATTGAGACTACCTACTTTGAAACATCCCCACCCTTACAAATTACAATAGTTGAACGAGTGTGGAGAATTGAAGGTTGCCAAATAAGTGTGGATCAAGTTTAGAATTGGCGAATATCAAGATGAGATGATGTTCGATGTGGTGCCGATGCAAGCCTGTCATTTGCTATTGGGTCGACCATGGCAGTATGATCGGTCGGTTATTCACAATGGAAGATCCAACACTTACACTGCAAAGCTCGAAGGGAAGAGTTTTATACTCAAACCCTTGTCCCCAAAACAAGTCACCGAGGACTATAAACGGATGAAAGAACTGAAAGAAGCGGCCAAAGCTAAGCTTCCGATGGGAACAAAGATTGGGGCCGAAGACAAAGACTTACCACCCGAAGTAAGAAATGTCTGTGCAATCATGCAACCGGGTGAATTTCTACGAGGCAACGACAATGATCAGATGATGATTTGGCTCGTGCACAAGGGTATCTTTCTAAACTCTAATGATGATTTTTCTAACGATAACCCTTTGCCTAGTGTTGTACAAAGTGTTTTGCAGGACTTCGGAGACATGTTTTCTGAAGAAATGCCAGGTGGATTACCTCCGCTGAGAGGAATCGAGCACCAAATTGACTTCGTACCGGAGTCTCAAATCCCCAACAAACCTGCATACAGGTGTAATCTCGAAGACACCAAAGAGCTCCAAAGGCAGGTTGATCAGTTGCTGAACAAGGGCCTCGTTCAAGAGAGCTTGAGTCCTTGCGCCATTCCTGTTATCCTTGTCCCGAAGAAAGATGGAACATGGCGAATATGCGTTGATTGCCGAGCAGTCAACAAAATATCGGTAAAGTATCGTCATCCTATCCCTCGATTAGATGGCATGCTAGATGAGTTAAGTGGTTTCTCATGCTTTACGAAGATAGACCTCAGGTCCCGTTACCACCAAATCCAAATGAAACCCGGAGACGAGTGGAAAACCGCATTCAAGACCAAGTTCAGTCTCTATGAATGGTTGGTGATGCCTTTTGGCTTATCCAATGCACCGAGCACATTCATGCGACTGATGAACCATGTGCTCAAACCGTTCATAAATAAGTTTGTTGTCGTTTACTTCGATGACATGCTTGTTTATAGTAAAACTGTGGATGAACATGTCGAACACCTAAGGCTAGTGCTTGATAAGCTTAGAGAAGAGAAGTTATATGCTAACTTCAAGAAATGTGCCTTTTGTGTCGAACGTGTAGTCTTTTTAGGATTCCTTGTCAGTGCTAATGGTGTTGAAGTCGACGAGTCAAAGGTCGAAGCTATCAAGGATTGGCCAACTCCAACCTCAATATCACAAGTTCGTAGCTTTCATGGCTTAGCTAGCTTTTACCGAAGGTTTGTTCGAGACTTTAGCACCGTGGCACCTCCTTTCACCGAGCTGGTTAAGAAAGACCATCCATTTGTATGGGGAGAGTTCCAAGAAAGGGCTTTTCAAGAGTTGAAACGGAGGCTTTGCTCTGCCCCGTTGTTGCAACTCCCTGACTTCAGAAAAGCATTCGAAGTCGAGTGTGATGCATCCGAAGTTGAGTGTGATGCATCCGAAGTTGGGATCGGAGGAGTGCTTATGCAGGAATCGAAGCCGATCGCTTACTTTAGCGAAAAGCTAAAGGGTGCAACCTTGAATTACTCTGTTGAACCCCAAAAATTACCCTTTCTTTAAGAAAAGATAGATTTCGGGTATAATGTTCAACAATATGGGACTCCAAAGGGTTTTCTTTGGAGTCGCCACCTAATTTAAGGATTATTAGGAACCTAAGTTAACTAGAGAGTGCAATTTATTCTTTATTTAAAGAAATTAAATTAAAATCAGAGATTCTTAGGTAAGTGGTTCTATTAAATTCGAAAGAAGGTCCCTTGCGGGAGCACTTTCGAAAATCCGCTAAATACGGTTAATCCGGCGGTTTTCACGAATATATAAATCTAATTTTATATAAGGATAATAGGAATAATATAAATAAGATAAGATTTGAATTATGCCGATACTTAGATAAATAAATGACCCAATTTAAGATTAATTAAATGGATAATGAAATAATGGTCAATTTGATTAATTAATAGAATAAATAAAGGTTAAATGAAATTAGATAATTAAATAAAACAAATTAGATAAAGAATTGGATAATAATAAAGGATTAATTGATTGATTGAATAAATAGATAAATAAATATGCAAATAAATAACTTAATTAAATAAAGAATATTTATCAATTTTAATTAAATAAAGGAGTAAATAAATAATAATTGATTAAATAAATAAATAAATATTTAATTGATTAAATAAATAATTAATTGAAATTAAATAAATAAATAAATAAATGATTTAAATTTAATTGATTAACTAAATAAATAAATTAGATTAAATTAATAAATAATTGAATATTAATATGATCAATAAATAAATAATTCAAATGCAAATTATGACGAAGGTACGATTTTAATCGAATTTTATTTGCACTCATTAATTGACGAATGATTCTAAACATCCATAAATTAATTGGCGATTCGCACAGAAATGATACAAAGCGTTCATATAAAAATAATTTAAGTGATTTACAATAGTTATTCACAATTCGAATCTCATTTCTATCCTACCGGGCTACTAATCCGTTTTATGGGAAAATCCTATACAACATGCACTTTCTAAGGGAACGGGGAGGAGGGAGTTTAGAAGATAGAACCCGGAAGCGCAAACTCATCATTGAGCCTTGGACTTTGTGATTTTCATTTTTTCGTTCTTTTACATTTTCGGGGATATCAAGTCCCGAAAATGTAGAGCGGATCAAATAACTCCCGAATGCACGCCATCCCAATTAGTGAGTTTTGAGCCAACTCGTACTCGTCCCCAAAAGTTCATGCACAGAAAAATAGAACAGATGAGATTAGTAAATTTAGACAAAAGTTTATGCGATTTACCAAAAGCAAACAAATTAAATCTTAATCATAATCAGTACTTGTCATAGTCCTATATTTAACTTTCAAGAGGAAATTTTTTTACCTTAACCCGAAATTTATTATTCATTTAAAGACCAACTTTTACAAGGTATGAATAGTATTAACCAATTGCCATGAAAATAGTTGATTTGATATTCAAAGATAACTCAATTAAACAAGCCATAAGACTAGCAGCATCTTTTGGATTCAAAAGAGGAAGAGCCGTAAGTAACTATTTAAAGGACAAGAGCCCATCACGAAGAAAACTAATAGAAAAGGATAAGCAGCTAAGATTTCATCATTTTTTAAAGAATAACGAGGCAAATCGCAGTTTGCTTAGTTCAAAGAAAACTGAACCAGACACGAATATTAAAAATCGAAACTTGAGGTTTTAAAATAGTTTCTTCCCTTTTTTAAACTTATTCTTTCTTCCACCAACAATATATGTCTAAGTCACAATAGTTGAAACCTGTCAAACATTATTTCTCCCATATAATTTCAATGACCAGATTAGAACCTTGAACTTACAGAAACACGAACCTATAAACAAACAAGCAGGGTTATTGCTTTGAACCTGGTAGATTGCAAATGGTATGGATTGATAAATGATTCTATATCCATAAGCAAGGGAACATACCCTTATAACTTTGCTTAGATAAATATTGAACCTGAAGTCAGCTAAACATAAGGAAATAGATATTTGATAGAAGCTGGAAACGCTGAGACTCGAAGAGGACAGAAGAAGGAATCCAAGCTTAGGAAGATCAGGGCTGTCAAAAATGAATCAAGGAAGTTTTTTTTTTTTTTTTTTTTTTTGACAAAACTGAGAACGGGAACTAGCTTTAAAGGCATGACTGATATCATTTTATAATGCCCACATGAAGTTGATTTTAAGACAACCAGAACGGAACTCACATAATTTCAAAAATTGGAAAAGGGGTATATTTCAAGGGGAAAGATTAACATTTTAGGGAAAATGAGGTGGACTATCAGGTTATTAAGACACCAACGAGAAAGAAATCCGACTATCTTAGACCCCAACCTCCTAACTTTTAAAATACAAGGAACAGACTTTGCAATTCTTCACTTAATGATGCATACAATCTGGACTGAAACATAACTCACTTACACCCTAGCCTCTCCTATTCCCTGCACACTTATAAATCATATACCTCCTCTAGAACCAACTTCACAACTCCACCGCCTTCTTTTACATGTCCTGAACTACAGCCCCTTCACAGGATCAACTAGACACACAGGCCCTCCTTCACGCACTCAACAGACCTGAACCAAACCTCACAGGTTCCTCTGCTCAACAAACTCCAGAACTAAACCTCACACACACCTAAACCACTAGCAGACTACCTGGAAACCCAAACCATAACCTGAACACCCTCTTTATCTCTCACAGCCATAAGAATCAGCCTCACTACTCTCTTTAATACCTGGGAACAACCTGGACAAACTCATCAACACCTCAAGCTTACTGCTTAATTTCCTTCAAATTCCAGACCTGCAGACCCTCACAAACTCCCTGAAAATTAAATCTGACAACTCCTAAAAATAAACAACTCTGAAACCAGAACCTACACTCTCCTACAAACCTGCTACCCTTTTTGACCTTCTCTTCTTTCAAGCAGGCCTGAGCCAAAATTCTGAACCAATTACTAGCCTACATACTCCTGAACCACCTAAATGAATTGCTACCAGCTTGCCACCAGGAACAAACAATCAGACTCCCTCAACTACCCTAACTCAATCAGAACATCAGCACACCTTTTGATAAACTCTCCAAAGCCTTTCACCAATTCAACACTCTCCTGCACATCCTTGCCTACCCCTGCACCTACACCTGAACACAGAACTCCTACTGCCTGAACTACTCCCTCCCTTCTCTGCTACTAACAGCATCCTCCACTCTCACCTGAACAGAACCAGCCTACTCTCACTCTCACAGACCTCTAACTATCCTCCATTCATAACCAGGAACAACCATTTGAAGATCTCATATTCCCTAAACAATTCTGGGCTTCTCTCTCATGAAAAGCAAACAAGAAACCTGAACTACCTAATCTAAAATAGGGCTGCTTCTACACTCCACACACTCCCTAGCACCACCAGTGAATAATAGCTCCATTTTCAAACAAGAAAAGACACTTCAAGTATTTCTTTCTAAGCTTATCATTTTCCAAATTTACAAACAATGAAAGAAATGATTAAATTCACAAAGTTATCAACCTTGACCAGCACGAATATAACGTAAACAAACTGGAATTGAACTAAAGGTTGACATTCTAGCTAGATTAATCCACCTTGAACATTTATCGACTTCGAATATCAAATTCAAACTACTCCATCGCATAACAGAGTTTACAGTTTATAAATAGCATAAGAACAAAACTAAAACATCAAGGGAATAGGTTTATTACCTGTTGCGACGCAGCGAGCTAGGGCGATGGTCTGAAGAATGCGCACTCGAACTGAAGCGACTCGAGCGAGATCGACGACTCGAACAAGGTCGACGACTAGAAAGGAGAAATGACGACACAAAGCCGAAAGCGACGCTCGACTCGAAAACAGAAAACTAAAATGCTATATGGACATCTTTCTTTAAACTGAGGAGAGAAAAATATATAATGTATAGGAAAATGCTGCCGTTTTTGCTTTTTGTAAAATCCCCCGACCCCCCAAAGAAATGAGCAAAAGGATGAATTTATACCTGTTCGCTAGGGTTTCGGATTAGGCTCCAACATTCAAATTATAAGCCCAATTTGGACAATTCACTTGTAAGATAAGGGTTAAAGTCGTCTAATCTCTAAAGATTGTACAACTTCAATCTTTATCCTACAAATCTGCCCGTTGGGATGATTTGCGGCTTGGATCTACTTGCACATGAACAAACGTCTAGGATTCTTCCAACTCATGCTCGTACGGAGAAGAAGACAAAACTTTTAAGTTGGGGTGTCGTTTTGAGGCTTGGTTTGCTGCGTTTTGGAGAGGAATCGAAGAAGAATCCGCGGGTCAAGGGTTTTCTCGGGTCAAAATTAAGGAATCGGGTCGCGGGGAGAATGGGAAGGGAATTGAGCTGATGGGCTTTTCTGGTATGGGAAAGAAATGAGCGTGTATGTGTGTATATATTTGTTTGCAAAAGTAGGCCAGTGAAGTGAAGGGAAGGCAATTTTAGCCCTCTTCTATGGGTTAATTCAATTAATAAAGGAATTGCACGGGTAGGAAAATCTCTAGGACTTTGAACGAAATTAGCCTTCTTTTGAAATTAGTTAATTTACTTTAATTAAATTTGATTAATTTAAATTTAATTCAAATAATTTTAATTATCTAATTCTAATTTTAATTTTATTTTCATAATTGATTCTCATTTAAATAATTTAGCCGCCAATTAAATCTTGGGACGAAATTGGGTGTCAACAGCTGCCCCTCTTTACCCGGAAAAGGATGAAAGAGTTTTCAGGGTAAAGAAGTTGACATAAAGCCAATTTTGTCGCGATAAAGCCAAGGACTTCTGATTCCATGGACCAAAAGGCGAGGCTTATGGGTATGGCCGAACTCCGGTTTCCGAGTTTCCTACATATCTCGGGCTAAAAGAGGATCAGGCCATATGTAGTTCGACGACACTTAGATACGAAGATTCACACGATTGACAGAAAAAGGCGCACGAATAGGAAAGAATTCAAACTGACGCCTAATCTGAAATGAAAGATTAGGAAAGGACTTGCTTGTTCGAGTGCGATTCTTCAGATCCTCGTTGACGAGTCTAACTCACATCAACGATTGCCCCAGTTCACTGCTAAGAAAAAGTTCCACGTTATACTCCAAAGACTGCTGCGACTTTGCCAAAATTCTATAAAGACTTAACAAACGGTAAGCGAGCAACTGCTAATAAACTGTAATAATTGGAATGAGAAATAAATAAAGGGATAATATAAAATTGTAAATGCTGGTTGTGATGTTATCAACAAGTTCTTCTCTCGATCAACTGACGAGGTACTCCACCCAGGGAACCTCTAGGCTGATCATTATTCTGAAACGGTAAAGTGAAACAATAAGTAAAGTGGGAACGAATTCGTAAAATGCAAGGCTTTCATAAGATAAGTTGACTAACAAGATATGGCGTCTCAAGTCGAACCGCCTATCTTTATCATCTACTTCAATTATAACATGCCAATATTGCAAGACAACCGACATCGCGAAACACTCCGAAAGCGGTGCTCCAGCCGACTTGTCTTAGATTATCAATCTACTTTGAACATAAAATGTCAATACTGCAAGACAACCGACATCGCGAAACACTCCGAAAGTGGTGTACCAGCCGACTTGTCTTAAACTATCAATAAACGCCAATATTGCAAGACAACCGACATCGCGAAACACTCCGAAAGCAGTGCTCCAGCCGACTTGTCTATCAATATCGCGAGGTAAATTCTATAACAATGTTAAGATTTTGAGAAAAGAAAAGCGCCGCCTTTTCGGCAATAAATCATGACAAAGCATAATGCTTTAAATCATGAAGGGGTAGTCTACAATGCAATCTCGGAATGTGCTCCATTCAATTGATAAAGCAACGAGGCGTCGGGTCCTAAAGCATCCAACGTCCTAGCGCAATTTGAAAGAACCTGCATATCCTATTTACAGGTGGATGAACCCGAATTGTTCATTTATAAGGCGAACGGGCCCAAAACATTCATTTATAAGGCGAACGAGCCCAAAAGGTTCAATTATAAGATGAACGAGCCCAAATCATAAAATAAAGCAAAAGATACAAAATTCATTAATGCATATGCTTCTTCAAACTTAGCAATATCTGCAAATCACAGCAATGGAATTTTAGTGAATGTTCTCATAGCGGAATAGAAATAAAACTGATATTTTAACAATTGCGAGAATTATAGGAAGGAGAAATGCCGCCTTTCGGCAATAAACTATGATAAAGCATAACGCTTTAATGATCTAGTGGCAGTTTGCGATTTAATCTTGAATTGTGCTCCAATCACTTGACAAAGCAAATGAGACGTCCAGTCTTGAAGCATCCAGTGTTCCAAAGCGACTTGAAGTAAATCTGCATATCTGATTAACGGGTGGATGGACCCGGATCATTCGTTTTTAAGGCGAACGGGCCCAAAACATTCATTTATAAGGCGAACGAGCCCAAAACGTTCGAATATAAGGTGAACGAGCCCAAATTTGATAACAGCCTGTGAAACAAAGTTGCAAATTGGATTAATTAAGGCAAGATAATACAAAACCAATAAGCAAAGCTGGGTCGTGTTGCTGCAAAGAGTTGAATGCTGCCTCCAGTTCATATTGAATCTGATGTTCAATTCTCTTCCATTTTGTGGAATTCCTGCGCTCAAAGAAAAGGTCGTGAGTTCTAAAAACTGTACGAAGCCTTAGTGGTTTGCTTTGCTCCTCTTGTCTTGATGTTGAATTCTTCGGTAACATGCAAACACATTTTGCCCCTGTTTCCAAAGAAAAAGTTGTTAGGTTTTGGACAAATAGTGGCTGGCTTGATTGAACACCTAATGCGACTTCAAATCTGCATCTTCTTGTATGGCACTCAGATGTACTGCTGCTGTGAGAGTTTGATGTTCTTGAAATTCTTCTTTTGCACAAAAGGATATCATCCATAATTGCTTTTGGCTTGGCTAATTTGGGAAAAATGAATTTTCATTGATTTCGGGATTAAAAGCCCAATAAAGGGTACAAGATAGTTCATTACATAAAACTTCAAAAGAGTACGCAAACATAAGATTGTTAGGCAAGGAAATGCCATTTTCAAAAAAACAAAGTGTTGTCATTTGATCTTCTTGCTAAGCTTCACGCTTCCTTTTCAAATGCCTTGGTGCCAATTTTGATGAATCACCTCTGATGATAATTGCATTTACTGCCGAATGACCATAGTTGCTTGCTTGCTCTTGCTTCACACTTATCTTGCCTTTTTCAATCATATTCTGGATTTTGTGCTTAAGTGCCGAACATTCTTCTGTGTCATGGCCTTGAATATTTGAGTGGTATGCACACCTCTTTGATAAATCAAATCCTTGAGGCGGATTCTCAGGAATCCATCCCCTTTTTGCTTGCAATAACCCTTCTGCTTTCAATCTCTCGAATATGTCTGACAATGATTCATATAAAGGAGTGAAAGTACGAGGTCTAAACTTCTTCGTGCTTTGATGACCAGATGGTGCCTGATAAGATCGATGCTGGCGACTTGAATTTTGCATATCATGATTGTAGTGCACTTGCGAAGGCTGAGAGTCTTGAATATTTTCAGGTGCATCAGAACAATTGAAAACTGGCATTGTAGTGTCATAGTCAATCAATCTTCCGGTTTGAAACTTTACTTCCAAAATCTTTGCATACCGGATTAAGCTGGGAAAATCCTTTAAATTGGCAAAAAGTAGCTTTTCGTAAAATATGCCTTCTTGAAGGTCAATGAAAGTTGCTATCAGCTCATCTTCAGGCAATGGAGGATGCATCTTAGAAGCCTCTAGCCTCCATCTCACAGCAAATTCTGCAACAGACTCATGCGGCATCTTCTTGATTTTGCGCATATCAATTAGATAAGGATCTCTTACTATGTTGAAATTATATTGTTCCACAAAGTCTCGAGCCATGTCTTCCCATGTGTGCCATTTGGTAAAATCCTGTTTAATATACCATGCAAGTGCCATTCCTGATAAACTCTGACTAAATAGTCTCATTAGCAAAGCTTCATTCTTCCCAATTCCGATCAATCTGCCGCAATAATCTTTCAAATGAATGTAGGGATTTCCCTTTCCATCGAAAGTGTTGAGTTTTGGTATGTTGTACCCACGTGGAAGTTCAATATTCGGATGAATGCACAAGTCTTCATAACATAAAATCTGAATGTTCCTAGAGCGCAATTCTTTTCCTATGATCTTTCTCAAAATCTGTTCATCCACATTGTGAGGATAAGTTGTCTCAACTTCATTCTTAGGCAATTCTGGTGAACGCACTATCAATTGATTTGATTGACTCTCCACAACAGGTATAGTGATAAAAGGTGGTTGGTATAAAGTTGCAGCTGGCCAAGCATTTGGATTGGTAAGATATTGTTGTGGGATTTGTGGATATATAGTATGTATAGGCATTTGGTAACTAGGCATTGTTAAGTACGATGGATTGGAGGTAAAGCTTGTATTTGGCAAAGGTTTGCTAGTATTGACAAAGTTGGCAATCCTATTCCTTTGGACCACATGTTCTTCAACATCATCATTCTGCGCTTGCAAGATACCCATACCAGAACTGGTTGCCTGAAGCTGCGTTGCCATGTTGTTTTGTCCTTGATGCAGATTCTCAACCATTTAAGTGTTCAATGCTAGCCAACCTTTAACAAATGAATTCTCTACATTGAACAAAAACAAGTTAATACGTAAAATGATAATGCATGCACAAAATTTCAAATGTAAAATAGGTCATTAGGCCGAATGGATGGGACCAAAATTCCGACTCAACACATGAGTAAAATATTTAAGAGTTCGAGACTCTATGATCAACAAAATTTGATTTTTCAAGACGCGAATTGGGAAAAACAACTTTGAAAGTTTTTACTAAATTAGTATGCGTGCTAGACCATTTTAACACAAATTGCTAAAATGGTCGGCTTATTTTGAACATCAATGCTTTGCTCGACCATCGATTCTCGTTTGTCGCACAACAATCTGTACCAATTCATAGAAAACCCGCTTCTGATAACTCAACATCAATGTCTTCAATTTTTCTTTGCACAATTTTGCCCCAGTTATAACTTCAACATCCCAGCTTGCTTTGCGAAATTGCCCCAGTTATGACTTCAACATTTCAAAAAATTGCCCCAGTTATGACTTTCAAAACTTCAAACTGCTTATCAAAAGCTGCCCCGGTTGCAATTTCCCATGTCTTCTACCTGCTTTGCAAAATTTGCCCCAGTTTCTATCTTTGGGAAAATTAAAATTTAAATACTAAAGGATCGAGCCCGATGGAGGAGCCTACGTATCCCTCCTTGGGAATCAGACCGTGCGTAGTTCTGCTTACATAGAAGAGATTTTCCAAATGATGGTGTAACCAAAACTCGATATGAGTTGCCTACGCTTCCCGCCTTGGGAAACCGGTTACAGTAGTTTGCTTACATAGAAATAAATTCAAACATTCATAATTTAATATTCTTTCTTTCCTTTCAACAAAACTTAACAAAAGAAAATTACAATAGCTACTTCCTACTAATGCAAATAAACTAACTTCTGCTTCTGCAACTCTACTGCTTTTCTGGAACTTGATAGGTGCCTAAATGTCCTTCTTCGAGGAAACTCCCTTTGCATATGGAAAGATTGCGACAAAAGGTTCGCCAGTGCCATTTGTAGGTAGAATTTTGACCTGGCCAGAACTAATCAAGGTCTCAACTTTCTGCTTAAATAAAGTGCATTCTTCAATAATATGCCCCTGCATCCCTGAATGGTAAGCACAAAATTTTCCCAAATTGTCAGGCTTATGTGACCAATATGGCTTTCATTCTATAGGATGTACCAAATTGAATCCCTTGAGCCTCTCAAACAATCTTGTGTAATATTCTGAGAGCCGTGTGTATGCGAAAACAGATCTTTTGGCGCGGTTTGACTGTGAACTTGGATTGACAATTACTTGCCTGTGTGCACTAGGTACCCTTGCTATGACTGGCAAAGGTTTTGACATGACAGCTTTTCCTTTGTCTTTGGACTGTGCCTCAACCAATTCACACTTTCTCTTGTCAGAAATTATTGCAATCGGCTCTTCTTGAAGCTCTACAGATTTTCTTTTTAGTGGATTGCCCCTAGCAAAGGTTAGGTTCGGGAGTTCGTACTGCTTGACAAAGTTACGAGCTAAGTCATCCCATGTGAATCGCTTTCCAAGGTCTTGTAGTGCAAACCACGTTAAAGCCGGCCCCGCGAGCGTCTTAACAAATAACCTCAACTTGATTCCATTGCTTTTTCCAAATATTGCCACCCAATCAGTGAATGCTTTCAAATGATCATGAGGATTTCCTATCCCATCATACACTGGTGGATCAACCACGTCAAGAACATTCACATTTTCTTTTTCTGCTTCACTTAAGCCTGCTTGAGATGTTAGAGCATTCTCATCTATCATTGTGACATTGCTCTCTTCAACCCTAGGAAGCCCTTCCCCGTTGCTTTTCTCATTGCTCGTCTTTGAGAAGCCACCAAATTCCTTTTCCAACAGGAATGCATGCAAATTAGGGAACTGTTGAGCATCACACTCAAATGCTGGAGCTACTTGCATTGTAGGAGGTGCAACAGTATAGATAGGAGCCACAGGAGCACTTGGTCCCGGGCTTGACACATTTCGCACTGGGTTGCGAGCATCCATGAGCGTGACAACCAATTCAGTAAGGCTATCAAGTCTCTTCTCCAAACTTGCTACGGTTGCTTCAAGCTTGTTAACCTTGTCTTGGTGGGATCCATCATTTCCAGTCAAGTCAATCAAAACAATTTGACGAGCCATAGGTCCTGATCTTGATGTTCAAATAATTAGCCCTTTAGCAACGCATACCGAATTTAATAAAAATTTATTAAAGATGAAACTGACGGGTCAACTTATTCCAAAATGGATAAATTGAGACCGTACTGAAAAGACCCAAAATTTAGATCAAGGCACTCATTTTGTTAAAGCAAACCAGATGCGAAAATACTTGTTTAACTCTAAAGTTATTTTCGAAAGGAAAACATACTTGCGAATACTTTAAATATGACGCTAAACAATATTTTGCAAAATGACAAGACTGGGGTTTAAGATAAACAAAATACTATTTGAAAGCCATTTTAAAATAATGGTATGCATGAATTCAGATGATAGACGAATGACTTCAAAAAGCGGTTAACTTTACAAAAGATAAGTTGAAGTAACATAACGTTAATCTTACCATACCGCCGAAATTCAATCATAACATAATTAGTGCCAACAAATTTCAAGCAAGCAACACATATTAGCAAGCAATCGTATGTTAGACAGATAATTTGACATGTGGCAAACACAAGTAATTGAGCGTAAATAAAATGCAAACGCGTCCTACCCTGTAAGGTGCCTCTTTGTGCCAGAGGTGGGCCAAAGACGCGCAAACAAGTGGTAACGAAAAATAGTTCATGCCAGTTTTGAGCAATTCAGATTTAGAGTAAGCGATAAATAATAACAATAATTGATAATAATCAGCTCGCCGCCTCGACACCGCAATTCTGTCATCCCGACCATCTTCTCAAAGCTGGTGCCAACTCAAAATTCTAACACAACTTATGCTCTTTGCAACATCTGCACCAAATTTCTAAACCCAAATGCCTAAAACCCGAAACAAACCTCTATACCTTTTGCAAACATCAACGCTCCTCCACGCACAACTCCCAATTATTTCATAACATCCTATGGTGAGATTTCCAACTGCTTTAACAATACCAGACTGCAAATCATGAAAAGGCGCCAATTGGCCTTTCAAAAATAAAACCTCACTGGTCCTCGGCTTTAGTCAAGCCTCTCAGCTTCCTAGGTTTTGCAAGGCTTACAGACCTTGTTCATAGGGCTCCTCACTGGTCCTCGGCTTTAATCAAGCCTCTCAGTTTCCTAGGTAGCCAAGACCGCACTGGTCTTCAAGGAGGGACCCCATCGGTCGTTTATAGACATAGGGGCTTCACTCTCCTAGTATGCGACAAACATACTTCATTCCATAAGAATTTGCAGCTGGTTAGTCAACATGGGCCTGCACACACGTAAAGCCATTCACGAGAGGGACCCCACTGATCTTTTAAAGACACCAGGGGCTTCGCCTCTTAGATCTCACTACACCATACCATCTCCAAAATACAAGCCAACCAAATCTGCCTAACTTTCCCCCGACTACAATTCTACCTTGTTCACAAAAATCTGCATTATGATCTCAATTCTGCTAAATTCTTCCATTTTCTGACCTAAAAGACAACATAGCAGACAAAATTCTAAATCTGATTTTGCTCAAAACATGGTTAGGACTGAGGATTCGTTATCACATAGCACACAATATGCATTGTCGTTGGGTTTCAAGAACCCGCCGACGTAAGGGTGGTTTGCTAACTATGGAGGCGGTACCAAGGACCGGGTCCAGACTAAGGTGTCAATGCATGCATGCTCCTAAAGCTCCGTCTAAGAGTGGGTTAACGGTTGAGGCTAACAGTGAGTGGCAAGCGGTCTCGCAGTCGAATTACTCCTACGATGGCCGCCGGTGTACCAACTCGTCACAAGGGTTCTTTAGTGGAAGAAAGTGCGGGTGCGCATTGCGCACCTCGCGGATATTTGAGTGAGAATGCAAGAGGTTCCCAGGAGTGGGGGAAATATGAACGGAATGCCAGTTTATATGTGCGCAAATAAGGGTGTAGTGACATGTTTACGTGACACACAACAATCAACTAAATTAACTAAGCATGCTCGCAAATAAACAATAGATATAATCATGCTAGTTTCAACAATTATTAAATAAGCTACGCATACAAATATCGGCATACAACTCAAACAATACAAACAAACAAATTCGTGAAAGCCTTTTGGTTAGAACCATTTGCGTATCCCCAGCGGAGTCGCCATGCTGTTGAACCCCAAAAATTACCCTTTCTTTAAGAAAAGATAGGTTTCGGGTATAATGTTCAACAATATGGGACTCCAAAGGGTTTTCTTTGGGGTCGCCACCTAATTTAAGGATTATTAGGAACCTAAGTTAACTAGAGAGTGCAATTTATTCTTTATTTAAAGAAATTAAATTAAAATCAGAGATTCTTAGGTAAGTGGTTCTATTAAATTCGAAAGAAGGTCCCTTGCGGGAGCACTTTCGAAAATCCGCTAAATGCGGTTAATCCGGCGGTTTTCACGAATTTGTTAAGGGTAATAAATATATAAATCTAATTTTATATAAGGATAATAGGAATAATATAAATAAGATAAGATTTGAATTATGCCGATACTTAGATAAATAAATGACCCAATTTAAGATTAATTAAATGGATAATGAAATAATGATCAATTTGATTAATTAATAGAATAAATAAAGGTTAAATGAAATTAGATAATTAAATAAAACAAATTAGATAAAGAATTGGATAATAATAAAGGATTAATTAATTGATTGAATAAATAGATAAATAAATATGCAAATAAATAACTTAATTAAATAAAGAATATTTATCAATTTTAATTAAATAAAGGAGTAAATAAATAATAATTGATTAAATAAATAAATAAATATTTAATTGATTAAATAAATAATTAATTGAAATTAAATAAATAAATAAATAAATGATTTAAATTTAATTGATTAACTAAATAAATAAATTAGATTAAATTAATAAATAATTGAATATTAATATGATCAATAAATAAATAATTCAAATGCAAATTATGACGAAGGTACGATTTTAATCGAATTTTATTTGCACTCATTAATTGACGAATGATTCTAAACATCCATAAATTAATTGGCGATTCGCACAGAAATGATACAAAGCGTTCATATAAAAATAATTTAAGTGATTTACAATAGTTATTCACAATTCGAATCTCATTTCTATCCTACCGGGCTACTAATCCGTTTTATGGGAAAATCCTATACAACATGCACTTTCTAAGGGAACGGGGAGGAGGGAGTTTAGAAGATAGAACCCGGAAGCGCAAACTCATCATTGAGCCTTGGACTTTGTGATTTTCATTTTTTCGTTCTTTTACATTTTCGGGGATATCAAGTCCCGAAAATGTAGAGCGGATCAAATAACTCCCGAATGCACGCCATCCCAATTAGTGAGTTTTGAGCCAACTCGTACTCGTCCCCAAAAGTTCATGCACAGAAAAATAGAACAGATGAGATTAGTAAATTTAGACAAAAGTTTATGCGATTTACCAAAAGCAAACAAATTAAATCTTAATCATAATCAGTACTTGTCATAGTCCTATATTTAACTTTCAAGAGGAAATTTTTTTACCTTAACCCGAAATTTATTATTCATTTAAAGACCAACTTTTACAAGGTATGAATAGTATTAACCAATTGCCATGAAAATAGTTGATTTGATATTCAAAGATAACTCAATTAAACAAGCCATAAGACTAGCAGCATCTTTTGGATTCAAAAGAGGAAGAGCCGTAAGTAACTATTTAAAGGACAAGAGCCCATCACGAAGAAAACTAATAGAAAAGGATAAGCAGCTAAGATTTCATCATTTTTTAAAGAATAACGAGGCAAATCGCAGTTTGCTTAGTTCAAAGAAAACTGAACCAGACACGAATATTAAAAATCGAAACTTGAGGTTTTAAAATAGTTTCTTCCCTTTTTTAAACTTATTCTTTCTTCCACCAACAATATATGTCTAAGTCACAATAGTTGAAACCTGTCAAACATTATTTCTCCCATATAATTTCAATGACCAGATTAGAACCTTGAACTTACAGAAACACGAACCTATAAACAAACAAGCAGGGTTATTGCTTTGAACCTGGTAGATTGCAAATGGTATGGATTGATAAATGATTCTATATCCATAAGCAAGGGAACATACCCTTATAACTTTGCTTAGATAAATATTGAACCTGAAGTCAGCTAAACATAAGGAAATAGATATTTGATAGAAGCTGGAAACGCTGAGACTCGAAGAGGACAGAAGAAGGAATCCAAGCTTAGGAAGATCAGGGCTGTCAAAAATGAATCAAGGAAGTTTTTTTTTTTTTTTTTTTTTTTTGACAAAACTGAGAACGGGAACTAGCTTTAAAGGCATGACTGATATCATTTTATAATGCCCACATGAAGTTGATTTTAAGACAACCAGAACGGAACTCACATAATTTCAAAAATTGGAAAAGGGGTATATTTCAAGGGGAAAGATTAACATTTTAGGGAAAATGAGGTGGACTATCAGGTTATTAAGACACCAACGAGAAAGAAATCCGACTATCTTAGACCCCAACCTCCTAACTTTTAAAATACAAGGAACAGACTTTGCAATTCTTCACTTAATGATGCATACAATCTGGACTGAAACATAACTCACTTACACCCTAGCCTCTCCTATTCCCTGCACACTTATAAATCATATACCTCCTCTAGAACCAACTTCACAACTCCACCGCCTTCTTTTACATGTCCTGAACTACAGCCCCTTCACAGGATCAACTAGACACACAGGCCCTCCTTCACGCACTCAACAGACCTGAACCAAACCTCACAGGTTCCTCTGCTCAACAAACTCCAGAACTAAACCTCACACACACCTAAACCACTAGCAGACTACCTGGAAACCCAAACCATAACCTGAACACCCTCTTTATCTCTCACAGCCATAAGAATCAGCCTCACTACTCTCTTTAATACCTGGGAACAACCTGGACAAACTCATCAACACCTCAAGCTTACTGCTTAATTTCCTTCAAATTCCAGACCTGCAGACCCTCACAAACTCCCTGAAAATTAAATCTGACAACTCCTAAAAATAAACAACTCTGAAACCAGAACCTACACTCTCCTACAAACCTGCTACCCTTTTTGACCTTCTCTTCTTTCAAGCAGGCCTGAGCCAAAATTCTGAACCAATTACTAGCCTACATACTCCTGAACCACCTAAATGAATTGCTACCAGCTTGCCACCAGGAACAAACAATCAGACTCCCTCAACTACCCTAACTCAATCAGAACATCAGCACACCTTTTGATAAACTCTCCAAAGCCTTTCACCAATTCAACACTCTCCTGCACATCCTTGCCTACCCCTGCACCTACACCTGAACACAGAACTCCTACTGCCTGAACTACTCCCTCCCTTCTCTGCTACTAACAGCATCCTCCACTCTCACCTGAACAGAACCAGCCTACTCTCACTCTCACAGACCTCTAACTATCCTCCATTCATAACCAGGAACAACCATTTGAAGATCTCATATTCCCTAAACAATTCTGGGCTTCTCTCTCATGAAAAGCAAACAAGAAACCTGAACTACCTAATCTAAAATAGGGCTGCTTCTACACTCCACACACTCCCTAGCACCACCAGTGAATAATAGCTCCATTTTCAAACAAGAAAAGACACTTCAAGTATTTCTTTCTAAGCTTATCATTTTCCAGATTTACAAACAATGAAAGAAATGATTAAATTCACAAAGTTATCAACCTTGACCAGCACGAATATAACGTAAACAAACTGGAATTGAACTAAAGGTTGACATTCTAGCTAGATTAATCCACCTTGAACATTTATCGACTTCGAATATCAAATTCAAACTACTCCATCGCATAACAGAGTTTACAGTTTATAAATAGCATAAGAACAAAACTAAAACATCAAGGGAATAGGTTTATTACCTGTTGCGACGCAGCGAGCTAGGGCGATGGTCTGAAGAATGCGCACTCGAACTGAAGCGACTCGAGCGAGATCGACGACTCGAACAAGGTCGACGACTAGAAAGGAGAAATGACGACACAAAGCCGAAAGCGACGCTCGACTCGAAAACAGAAAACTAAAATGCTATATGGACATCTTTCTTTAAACTGAGGAGAGAAAAATATATAATGTATAGGAAAATGCTGCCGTTTTTGCTTTTTGTAAAATCCCCTGACCCCCCAAAGAAATGAGCAAAAGGATGAATTTATACCTGTTCGCTAGGGTTTCGGATTAGGCTCCAACATTCAAATTATAAGCCCAATTTGGACAATTCACTTGTAAGATAAGGGTTAAAGTCGTCTAATCTCTAAAGATTGTACAACTTCAATCTTTATCCTACAAATCTGCCCGTTGGGATGATTTGCGGCTTGGATCTACTTGCACATGAACAAACGTCTAGGATTCTTCCAACTCATGCTCGTACGGAGAAGAAGACAAAACTTTTAAGTTGGGGTGTCGTTTTGAGGCTTGGTTTGCTGCGTTTTGGAGAGGAATCGAAGAAGAATCCGCGGGTCAAGGGTTTTCTCGGGTCAAAATTAAGGAATCGGGTCGCGGGGAGAATGGGAAGGGAATTGAGCTGATGGGCTTTTCTGGTATGGGAAAGAAATGAGCGTGTATGTGTGATGTTTGGCATTTTATATATTTCCTTAATATTTCCTCACGTTTTAGTACCTTATTCGCTTGTTTTATAGCTTTTGACTGTGGTTTTACACTGATTTTATGTCGTGCGTGTGTAGATTGTTACGCAGTGTATTTGGAGCTTTTAGGAGCATGATTAAGCAAGAAAAGATTGGATTTTGATTGAGGATTGGATCGAGCACACGAAGGCACGACACGAGCGAGCAAAGGAGCGAGAAAACACGAAAATTGGCCTGGCGCTGTAGGGCATGCCCCGCGGGCCCCACCGCGCCCAGTGTTCCAGCGCGTTTCCCAGCGCGCCGCAGGCCCAAAGCGGGCTGATTTCGACGTCCTCTGTCCAACCTCACGCGTTCCGAGGCGCGGGGCGCCCGTTATAGCGCCCCTTGTGCGCGTTTTTATGTCCTATTTTGTCTAGGCTTGGGGCTAACTTATTACTAGGTGTTTGTAAACTCTATAAATACTCTTTTACTTAGTTTTTCATAGGAGTGGAGACTTTGGAGCAAGTTTTGGAGGAGAGGGGAGGAGCCCTAGATGTCTTCTACACAAGTTCTTTCTCTCTTTCTCTCATTCTTCTCTTTAATTCTATAGTTTGTTCGTTCTAGGGTTAGAGTAAATACATGAAGGTTGATGTTTGAAAGTTGATTTCTTCCTATTGATTTACCATTACGGATTGTTTATTCTTTCTTGATCATAATTGTTTGATTATAACGGCCGTATAATTGAACACTATCTACGGTTCTTAGATTGAACTCGACAGAGGGAATTTATGAACGCAAATAAGAAAGAATAGAACTAGTCTGTGAACCCGGGCATCGGGGAACCAATTCGCGGGTAGGATAGACATATACTTGCTTGCCTAGTTTAACTCATTACAGGATCGTTAATGCGTGCACGTGATTCAACCCATAGACATATAGGGATTGGAGTAGCCTGCATAGACCGTGAAGAATCGAAAGGTTTTCACGGGTACAATTAACCTGTTAGTTAGCAATCTAGGAAATCAAGAAGTAGATTCAACTGGAAAACTCAACTGGATTGTTTGTAACTCTGACCCTGGACCGTTTCTCCATTATTGATAACAACCCATAAATTGCTCTATTACTTAACTTCAGTTAATTGTTTTAATTATTGCATTTAGTTAGTAAAATCTCAACCATTGGAAAAGATCCCTGAATAGTTTCTAAGAAATTGTTTGCTAAGATTCAGTCTGAATAGTCCTCGTGGGAACGATACTCGATTTATCACTTTATTACTTGTCGACCACGTATACTTGCGTGTGCGTTTGGGAGCAACAAGTTTTTGGCGCCGTTGCCGGGGACTAAATTGACTGTTTTCTTTTTTAACAATTTATTATTTTCTATTCAGGTTTAATTTTTTTATTTTTTTATTTTATTTTTAGTTTATTATTTTATTACTAGTCTACATGGCATCTTTTAATGAAAGTGGGTTGAATGAAAGTTGGTTGAATGTTGATTCTTGTCTACTTTGTGGAGGACATCACTTTTGAGAAAATTGTCAAACTCTTTCAACCCTGCGAGATTGGTTATGTGAATTTTCTACCACCTTTGATTGAAATTTTTGTAAATTGTGTGGTGGTCGGTGGAATGATTGTCCTAAGTGTCATGCTCCTTCCCCCAATAATTTTTGTGATGATTCTAATGATGTTTGTGAGCTTGACAGGATCGATAAAGTGCAGGTTGTTAGCGAAACTTGGCTAATGGAGCAAGCCAAACTCTTAGAGGCTTATGGGGATTTCAGGAGTGAACTTACAAATATGACGAGGCAATTTATGGAAGAAAGGGTTGTGCTCGGGCAAGAGATCGACGAATTTGGCTTGACTATTCACGACTTGGAGGATAATTTGAGTGATATGGTTGAGGTGTCTGAAGCTCAATTATCAGTTGTCGTGCTTAGTAGATTTGAGATAGAAGAGCTTAGAAGCCAATTTGAGGAGCAAAAAGTGGAATTCCTACCATTCGACCCAATAGCAGTTGATGATGCCAAGGTTGAGGAAATTACATTAGAGTCAAGTGAAGAAATAGAAAACATCATATTTGAGGACTCTAGTGTTTGTGCAAGTGAGGGTGTCAAAAGTAATGCAACTTTAGAATTGAAGCGCATTGGACCTCATTCCAATCATTTTTCAACATTGTGTTTGGATGGTGACATGAAAATTTAGCCACCCGAGCCTATGAAGAAACAAAAGGAGGAGGAACAAGGTGCCTATATTTTAAAGTTTGTGATGCCGAGGAGACAAAACGACATCCCTCATTTAAAGGCTAAGAAGTGTAAAATGCGACAATGGTTACTTGGTCCTTTTGTAATTTTGCCACCACCCCAATACCATAGTTGTAAACTTGAGGCAAAGTTGGGGATTCAATTCATTAGTTCAAGGTGGAGGAAAAAGTGATGAAGTTGTCCTCGTCGTGCCGCGACGTTAAATCAAGCGCTTCTTGGGAGGCAACCCAATTTGTTTGCTTTACTTTTATTTATTTTTATTATTATTTTTATAGTTGTATATTACTTTGGGTGATTCTTTGGATTGCAGGTTCATGTAATGTCGAGTCTAAGTGTGGGGTGTCCTCACCCTTGCCTAATATTGATGACCTGTTGGGGGAAGTCTGAGTACCTCATACTATATGGAAGCTTGGAGGATGCTAGCACCAAGGACTAGAATCTTCAGGGAAGTTTTCTTTACCTTGCACTTTCTTATTTTTAGCACTGAGGACAGTGCTTAGTTTAAGTGTGGGGTGGGAAACTACCCTTTATTTATTTTTGAGGTTAGGGATGCATGTACCATAGGATTTTTCTTTTGTCACTTGACTTTATTTTTATTTGTTTCTTGCTTTAATACATGAAAAAAAAATTAGAAAACCAATGAAAAATTCCAAAAAGATTTTCCTTTTAGTTTTTATTAGTGGTACATGTCATCCACCCCGTGGTTTTTCTTATGGCCTCGGTTCTTTTCCACGGGGAGGCCTTTGAACCGGGTAGTTTTTTATTTTTAGGATTAGAGTAGTTAGTTATAGGTGGCCCTAGACGAAGGAACTAGGTGGAATGCTAGGTGCCTTTGATTTGTTTGATACCGGTGGACTTGAATTGATTGCATGTGCTATTTGTGGTGTCTTTGGTTTTGATTTGATGCATGCCTAGAAAAAGAAAAAAATTGGAACAACCCCCTTGAGATGCTTGAGTCCGCTTGTTTGACTTGATTGCTAACTTTTGTGCATGAGTGCTTAAATTTCCACAAGTTGCATTCTAGATGCTTGATTGAGAGTTGTTGATGGAACCTTTTTGTGTGGATCATGTGCAATGTGGGTGTGAGGCATATTCTTGTTTGCTCCATGTTTGCATATCAATGTCTAGAACTTGCCCCGTGTGTGTGCAAAGCGAAATCCTAGGTTTGCTCTAGTCGGGAGATGATACAAGGCCTTCTTTTACTTGCCTACCCTTACATATATACCTTGAAAAAAATTGTTGTTGTGATTTCTTTGACCCTTTTTGTTGGCACCCACACCCCGAGATACCCATTTGTTCTTAATTGTCTCTTTTGGCCCTTTACTCCTTAAGCACTTTATTGATATTGTGTAGATGATTGGAGTTGTGGTTGGATGTTGGGAGGTGTTTAAGTGGAGCTAATGAAGGGGAATAATTGTTAAAATTTTGAAGTAGTGAAAAACATTGGCAAGGTTGGAAGATAATGAAATTGAAAAAAAAAGAAAAGAAAAAATAGCAAAGTTGAAGAGAAAAAAATTGTGAAGAAAGAGAAAAAAAAGAGAAAGATATCCATTCCTTGCTAGTGTGTGCTTAAAAAGAAAATATGCTACTTGTTGAGAAGGTGTATGTGTGAGAGTTGTTGATTGGGTGGCTTGTTGAGAATTGTGTTTGAATTAATTGTGATGTATTAAAGTTCTTAGGGAGGTAGTCACTATTACCATATGTATCCTACCCGCCCCTTAGCCTACATTACGACCTTTCGAAAGTCCTAGTTAATCCTGATTGGAGTGAGCCTACATTAGTGGAGTCCTACACTACGGGCAAGCCTATGGTACGTTGTGTGTGACATGTGAGCTTTTCATGAGAGTGAGTGAATTGTTTCTATGCTATGGTCCCCATTCTATTTGTGATATTCATGGTTGTGTGTGATACTTGGGGGACACTCTCTCTTGCTTCATTTTGGTGAGGGCACGTGGTTTGCATCAATTAGGTAAAGTTGATGGCCTTTGGTTGAGTAGATAGGTGTGATTTTGTGGGAGCATGGTTGCAATAAGTTGAGTTTGTGCATTTGAGCTATTTTGGGGTGGTTGTTCTCATATTTTTGGTTTTGGTAAATTGTTGGCATGTTGTGGAACCATGGTAGTCATGTGCGCATTGGTTCAATGGTCGGTATCAACCATAGTCATAGGCAGACCTGTTTTACCTAGGTTGGAAGTTATTTGTGATTGCTCGAGGACGAGCAAAGGTTCAAGTGTGGGGTGGTGATGTTTGGCATTTTATGCCTATATTTCCTTAATATTTCCTCACGTTTTAGTACCTTATTCGCTTGTTTTATAGCTTGTGACTGTGGTTTTACACTGATTTTATGTCGTGCGTGTGTAGGTTGTTACGCAGTGTATTTGGAGCTTTTAGGAGCATGATTAAGTAAGAAAAGATTGGATTTTGATTGAGGATTGGATCGAGCACACGAAGGCACGACACGAGCGAGCAAAGGAGCGAGAAAACACGAAAATTGGCCTGGCGCTGTAGGGCATGCCCCGCGGGCCCCACCGCGCCCAGTGTTCCAGCGCGTTTCCCAGCGCGCCGCAGGCCCAAAGCGGGCTGATTTCGACGTCCTCTGTCCAACCTCACGCGTTCCGAGTCGCGGGGCGCCCGTTATAGCGCCCCTTGTGCGCGTTTTTATGTCCTATTTTGTCTAGGCTTGGGGCTAACTTATTACTAGGTGTTTGTAAACTCTATAAATACTCTTTTACTTAGTTTTTCATAGGAGTGGAGACTTTGGAGCAAGTTTTGGAGGAGAGGGGAGGAGCCCTAGATGTCTTCTACACAAGTTCTTTCTCTCTTTCTCTCATTCTTCTCTTTAATTCTATAGTTTGTTCGTTCTAGGGTTAGAGTAAATACATGAAGGTTGATGTTTGAAAGTTGATTTCTTCCTATTGATTTACCATTACGGATTGTTTATTCTTTCTTGATCATAATTGTTTGATTATAACGGCCGTATGATTGAACACTATCTACGGTTCTTAGATTGAACTCGACAGAGGGAATTTATGAACGCAAATAAGAAAGAATAGAACTAGTCTGTGAACCCGGGCATCGGGGAACCAATTCGCGGGTAGGATAGACATATACTTGCTTGCCTAGTTTAACTCATTACAGGATCGTTAATGCGTGCACGTGATTCAACCCATAGACATATAGGGATTGGAGTAGCCTGCATAGACCGTGAAGAATCGAAAGGTTTTCACGGGTACAATTAACCTGTTAGTTAGCAATCTAGGAAATCAAGAAGTAGATTCAACTGGAAAACTCAACTGGATTGTTTGTAACTCTGACCCTGGACCGTTTCTCCATTATTGATAACAACCCATAAATTGCTCTATTACTTAACTTCAGTTAATTGTTTTAATTATTGCATTTAGTTAGTAAAATCTCAACCATTGGAAAAGATCCCTGAATAGTTTCTAAGAAATTGTTTGCTAAGATTCAGTCTGAATAGTCCTCGTGGGAACGATACTCGATTTATCACTTTATTACTTGTCGACCACGTATACTTGCGTGTGCGTTTGGGAGCAACAATGTGTGTATATATTTGTTTGCAAAAGTAGGCCAGTGAAGTGAAGGGAAGGCAATTTTAGCCCTCTTCTATGGGTTAATTCAATTAATAAAGGAATTGCACGGGTAGGAAAATCTCTAGGACTTTGAACGAAATTAGCCTTCTTTTGAAATTAGTTAATTTACTTTAATTAAATTTGATTAATTTAAATTTAATTCAAATAATTTTAATTATCTAATTCTAATTTTAATTTTATTTTCATAATTGATTCTCATTTAAATAATTTAGCCGCCAATTAAATCTTGGGACGAAATTGGGTGTCAACATACACAATGTATGACAAGGAGTTGTATGCCCTCGTTCGAGCACTCGCCCATTGGCAGCATTATTTTTGGCCTCGAGAGTTTGTGATTAAAAGTGATCATGAATCTTTGAAACATCTCCGAGGTCAGGAGAAATTGAATGGAAGGCATGCCAAATGGGTTGAATTCATTGAAAGTTTTCCCTATGTAATTCATTACAAAAACGGAAAAGACAATGTCGTGGTCGATGCGCTATCAAGGAAATTTGCTTTAGCGACTACTCTCGCCTCAAGGCTCATTGGATTCGAAAGCATCAAGTAGATGTACGCAGATGATCCCAAGCTAAAATGCGTTCGTGACGCAATTTTGAGTGGCCGAAGGGTTGAGAAATATCAGTGGCACGATTGCTACCTCTTCAAGAATGGGAGGGTTTGTGTGCCAGTGTCATCATGGAGAGAGCTCTTAGTTCGAAAAGCTCACTCCGGAGGCTTGATGAGACACTTCGGTGTCGACAAAACTCTTGGTATCTTAACCGACCAGTTCCATTGGCCAAAAATGCGGTGAGATGTGGAAAAGCTATGCAACGCTTGTCTCGTTTGCAAGAGAGCTAAATCAAAGTCCAACCCTCATGATTTATACACCCCGTTTCCTGTGCCTGATCGACCTTGGATTGATATATCCATGGACTTTGTCTTGGGGTTACCAAGATCGGGGGGTGGACATGATAGCTTCTTTGTCATAGTCGACCGTTTTTCCAAAATGGCTCATTTTATTCCTTGCAAGAAGTGTGATGATGCACAACATATAGCTATATTTTTTATTTCTCATGTGTTAAAATTGCATGGTGTGCCTCGTACTATTGTGAGTGATCGAGACTCAAAGTTCTTGAGTCATTTTTGGAAATGCTTGTGGGGTGCCCTCGGCACGAAATTACTATTCTCGACGTCACACCATCCACAGACTGATGGACAGACCGAGGTACTTAACCGAACCTTGGGATCTTTGCTTCGAGCAATGACCAAAGGCAAGGTCGGGAACTGGGCTGATCGTTTGCCCATGATGGAGTTTGCATACAATCGAACGGTGCATCGAACGATAAATAATGACCCCGTTCGAATGTGTGTATGACTTTAATCCTTTGATTCCACTTGATTTAACCCCATTGCCTCAAAATTTTGTTATTGATTTTGAAGGTACTCGGCGAGCCACTACCTTGATCGAGTTGCATGCAAAGGTGAAGAAGAACCTCGAGGAAGCTTATGCAAAGGTCGCATCAAAGAAAAACAAGGGGCGAAAGAAATTGGAATTAAAGAAGGGAGATTGGATTTGGGTTCACTTCCAAAAGGAACGCTTCCCGAACCAAAGGAAAGGAAAGTTGGCTCTTTGAGGGGATGGTCCATTCCAAGTGTTGACCAAGATCAACAACAATGCTTACGTGATCGACCTCCCTGGTGAGTGTAACGTGTCCAACACCTTTAATGTTGCTGACTTAGTTCCTTGTGTTGTAGGTCAAACTTCGGAGGATGAGGAGGGCTCGATTTCGAGGACGAAATCTTCTCAAGAAGGGGAGGATGATGCAGCCCGAACACGTACTAATCAAGTGTTCGATCCACCGAGGCCAATGATACGAAGCCAAGCCAAACTTCTACACGATGTTCACATTTACTTGGCTTGGCCGAAGGAAAGCAACTACTCCGAAGCTGAGTATTCGAGCTCAAGAACCGAAGGCTTCATCTACAAGCTTGAGCCCGATGAAGGGAGTGACCGAACCTTGACCAAGCACTCAACATCGACGCCGAAGTAAAATTCAGTAACCGAAGGAAGGCGATCGATGTCAAGAATGAGCTGAGCCAAACAACCAAGCACCAAAGCAAAGAAGCTCGAGCTCAAGTGTTCGAAGACACGTGTTCGGTTGAAAGAGTGACCAAACACTCGCTAAAACAGCCCTGCGTGGCTTACTCCTATGGGTCGCCTGTGACAATTTACTATTTTGTCCTTAACCTAGTCTATAAATACTCCTTTACATTGCATTGTAATAGTTAGTCTTTGATGAATATTGAACATAGCAGTTGCTATTAAAGTGTCTCCGATGGAGACGAACCCCGACGTGGGATTTTAAAGAACTTGTATCAATCGGTGTGAGTCGTTTGAACATTTTCTTATTTGTCATTCAATTTGCAAGAAGCGTTGTCTTTCTTGAGGATTGTTGCTTAGTATAGATGATTCTTTACCTTCATTCGATCGAGCTTGAGACAAGTTCCTCACTGTTCTTTTGAATCGAAGCAAGTCTTGTCTTGCTTCTATCTTTTATTTCTTGTTGTTCTTCCGCGTTTTCGTGTTTAGTTTTCCCTCGGATTTGCTTGCACTAATACTGAATAATCAAGAATTCTCTTTGAGTTGCTCGTTCTCATAATTGGACCAACTAAAATTTGGGATCAAGATCCCCGCATCTCTGGAATGTATAAAAGGTGAATATGGGCATGTTCACCTGCCTTATGGACCATATAATTATTATATGATAGATACATCTATGAGAAGATCACATGTGCGTTATTTTAAAACCTGCAATGGTACTTACACGGTTAAGTATTTGCTCAAATTAATTTCATTAAGAGCATATTTCACGATTATGCAATCAAGATAAGTTTTCTTAATAATGTTGGCAAGCTGGTTTAGAAAATTCATATAATTAAAATCCTCCAATTAATGGCTAAACCATGTATATGAGAACAAAGCTACCTATATCAGTTAAAGTAAAACAGTAATTTAGGTTAGAACAATCTCATCATTGACGCAATTCTGCGTCTATCGATCAGTCGCGTGAGTACACTTACAGTCAATGCATAGCAAATGGAAAAAGCGTTCGTCATGCATTCTCTTCCTCAAAGAAAATGTCTATCAGTTTATCCGTATACATTCAGTCAAAGCAAATTTTTTTGAGAATTGGCAACCCAGGAAGGCTCCAAGTGCTTTAACATTCTAATTACAAATGATTATCGCTAAAGGATTTTTGGTAAGAATGTCCAGGCTGAAAAAAATGTACATTTAACTTCTATTAATGAGCATAAGATGTAATGTTCAGTTTTAACAGAAGTGATTTACAGTATGGCGTCAACCCTGATATTTTATTTTATTCAGAAACCATAATTATTAGATGGAATCAGCACTTGAGCATAACAATTGAAAACACATCCACTGTATTTCTGTAAGATTCTTCATTATTGACTATAATAGGATCAGAAGAAGCCTATTTAAGAAGTTCTTAACATGGTTCCACTGGAACAAACACGTTATTGAATAATTAATCTAGCCTATGATAGGATGAAATTTTGTATGACAAATATTGTTTCACCTCTGACATCGTATTTGCTAATAGCACACTGCATAAATATTTCACCTACAATCTATGCAATACAAGAGGAGCACCATATTGCGGTTGCATAGTTAATATTGACTGTGGAGCATGTGTATAAGAAGGAGATAGCTCAAAGGAGAATCGTTGCAGGATCAAAGCCATAGCCATCTTCACTTCTAACATTGCAAAGTTTTGTCCAATGCATATCCTAGGTCCTGCACCAAATGGGAAATATGTCATTTGGCCCTTTGTTGCCTTTAAAATACCTTCACTGAATCTCTCGGGCTTGAATTCATTTGCATCTTCACCCCATATTTCCTTGTCATGATGTACTAATATTATTGGCAAGTTGATTAACACTCCAGCTGGTAAACATAGTTCCCCTAGCTTGGTTTTAGTTGTAATCCTTCGACGAAGCGCTGCAACGGGTGGATATAGCCTTAACGACTCGTGCAAAATCATTGTCATCTGTGATTAAAGAGAATTTAGCATTAATGTAGCATAGTAATGAAGAAATAAAAAACATTGAACCTGAGGCGGATGTAGCAAATGTTCAGTGTGTTCAACTCAACCCAATATCTTCAAACAGAACATAGATACATATTTGAAATACTACTAAAGTTTCAATGAATATTAAATTCAGAAGTCATCAAGTTGGATCTGCCTCTGTTTTGTACTAGCACCCTATATCGTGGATATTATGAAATTAAAAAGAAAGTAAAATGTATTAAAAATTGCTTACTATTTTTAAGCGGTTTAATCCATCATATTCTGGCATGTCAGTGCCAAAGACTTGCAAAACCTCATCCCTAGCACGAGCTTGCCAGTCTGGATATCTGCTTAACAAAATCATAGTCCATACAAGCAATACAGAGCTGGTCTCTTGTCCAGCAAAATAGAACAGTTTACACTCCTCAATGACCTCTCTTGTACTCATACCGAAATCCTTGTCTCCATGTTGTTCAATTTCTTTAAAGTTGGATTCCAACAATATGCCTAATAAGTCATCAGTATTGGCCTCCCCTGCTTTCATTGCCTTCACTCTTTTATCAATGATCCCCTTAATTGTTGCTTGAACTTCTTTCTCAATCTCCTTCATCCTTCTATTTCTCTTAGTTGGGAAAAACCTACAGATTTAACAAAAAGGATCTTGTGTATCATCATCAAAGAAGTTACTATTATACAAAATTGTGTACACAACTTTTACACTACCAATGTAGTTTAACCTGCTACATCAACTGATTCACTCTATTTTCCATGTTTTATTCATACCTGTTAGCTTGAATAAGCTCGGAGTTTTGACTGATGACGAAAGAATAGATCCAAGGACTTGTTCCTTTGGATCACTGCAGCTGAATAATTAATTACGCAAAATCATTTAAGCGGGAACATTAATTGTTATCTTAAAATCTAATGTTAATCTTGATAAACATGCAGGGATGTACGAGATAAGAAAAGATTGCATAAGATTGGGATAAGGCTTGAAGATAAGCAAACAGTTCAATTAGGACTCAAATTCGTGGAGGCTTTGGAGTTCTAATTGCTCAAGACTCCTCAGATTTTCAAAGCTATAATTAGAGGAGCATTTCAGCTGTTGAAGACACGCACAAATACAGAGAGAAAAGAACTATAGCGTTGTTGAGTCGAAATTGTATTTGGACAGTCATTAAGCTACAGAGAACTAAGTGAAGAACCTGTTCCTTAGATTGAGTCTTGTCAAAGTTCAGTCTTAGTTCATTTGTAGTATAGTATATCAAGTTGTACTATTTGCTTTCATAGAAGTTATGTAAGAGTACGCGTCATTCAAGTCTTGTTACGTGTAGGAACTTCACTGATTGTGAAAGAGGTCACTATAGGATTAGAGTTAGTTCTAGGTTAGTAAGAGAGAAGTCTTGTAACCAAGTGAGACTTTCAAATAGTAAAGTTGAAATCCTACTTGAGAGAGTAGGTCGTGGTTTTTTGATCCCGAGTTCAAGGGATTTTTCCACGCTAGAATCATTGTTCATTTACTCTTGTTTAACTTAATTCCGCAATTTATAAGCAAATGAACACATAGAAGAAACTGGTCCTTCAGTGGTGTTTCTTGGGAAAATAACAATACAATTGTTTGTTATAACAGTTAGTACTTTTTAGTCCGTTAAAAATGGTCTCGTAATATGAAAACAACTTAATATATATAAACTTTCTGTTTACTCTTAATGATAAGCTGTCATAGCAATACAAATATTACTCTATGTTATGACCTATTCAACTCCATAAGTTTCGAAACTCTTATAGCTACACAAATATTATGATATGTTTAAGACACAACTTTCAAAAGTTTCATAAGTTTAAAAACTCTTATAGCTACAAAAATACTATGTCATCCTATTTGACGTGTCTAGTCAAATAGAATGACATAAATTTAAATGTAAAGAGTACTTGTTATTGCAGGAAACTTAACCTAATAGTGTGAAACTATACCCTATTAATATACAGAGGCGAAGCCAGCTTTTGAAGTTTGGGAGTTCAGAATTCAAGCACTTTAAGTTAGGGGTTCTAAATCTATAAGTTGTACATATTAAATATAATTTTCAAGAAAATATACATGGTTTGACTAAAATTACGGGGTTCGGCCGAATCCTCATCCGACATGCTAGCTCCGCCTCTGGTAATATACAAAACTTAAATTCCGGGAAAAAAAGAACCTTTTGATTACCTCCATCCTGGAATATATAAGTTGCGAGCAACTGCAATGACATGCTCAGCTTGTTCCTTTTGAAGCTCAAATATCTTTTGGCCTTCTTCATAGTTGCTTCCAAAGGCTGTGCGAGAAATTGCATCACTGGTAAATCTTTGAAGGTAAGGCCATATATCTATTTCACAGGATCCTTTTACTGAAACAGCATCCTCCCATTGGCTCAACATCTCACTGCAACTCACATGAAATGCTGGAACCATATGCTACACGTTTGTTTACCACTCATTAGTACACGCCAACTGCATCTTGTAAACAGCTTAGTCTATATTTGCAAACTAGACAAGGTAAAAATGAAAATGCAATATGCCTATTACCTACAACAGCAAAATCAAAGAACTATATTTTTTGTCACAATAATATAATTGCACTTTAATTACCACTATAAATGATAAAACGAAAGGTATATTCTTTCATTATAGTGGGCACTGTTAGTGACCTTTACTATTATGTTGGATGAAATTCAGTTAGTTTAATGTGATAAAATAGGATAAAGTTTAATGACTTTATCGACTTTATCGCTATAGTGAAAAAGTTGAGTTACTTTATTTAAAAAATAGTACTTCCTCCAGACTATTCACATAAATTGGGAACGGAGATAGTACTCCCTCTGTTCCAAAAAGATTGTCATGTTTCGGATTTCGAGAGTCAAACGAGTTCATTTTGACCGTAAATTTAAACATATAATTTTTAAATTTTTTCGAATGATATTTATATATTTGGAAACTACATAAAAAGTACTATAAGTCACAATAATTAATAATTCAAATTATTTGAAAGACATATGAAAATATTACGGTCAAAGATAAACTTGTTTGACTCTCGATATCCGAAACATGACAATCTTTATGAAACGGAGGGGGTAATAATGTTCGCGATGTCGTTATTACAGCAGATAAAGTTCACGGACAAATACTGAAATAAACCCATACAAATCCATATCCTTTTCACTTCTTTTAAGACGAGTAATTGTTTTTGTGGGGTATTAGAAAAAGGGATGGATGGATATACCACCTTTATCTTCTCCACGTGGAAAGCAGGATTGAGGAGTCTTCTATGCTTTGCCCATTTATCCTCTTCGTAGGTTACCACTCCTTGTGCCATCAATTCGATCAGGGGATTGGATTTAGACTTTTGATAGAGAGGATGTTCGGTAAAGACATCCCTTATTTGTCCAGGGTCCCTTATCAATACCAAAGGATTTGGCCCAAGCCATATGAAACAGTTTTTACCTATGATATAATTGTATTGATCAGTTTAAAACTCTTGCTCAACTATTTGTTATGTTCCATAAGTTTTTAAAGCTTACCGTACTTCTTGATTGTATCAACGGAGTCAGGAACGATTCTGCGGGCTATGTCATCATCAGAAACATTCAATGGCTTCGACTTTGCTTCTTCAAAACTTTTGGACACTTCTTTGAGGTCTCCAAATATTAGCCTGTATGAGTTTCCTTTTAAACCCTGTTGTCTTAGGCATTTTTCTAGTTTCCTTGGCCTAAACCATGCCCAGTTTAACAACTTCCATGCATATATTAGTAGAGTAACTGCAAAAAAGAATGAAACCAAGTAGTAAGCAAACTCCATCATTACTTTTGGGGAAGGGATTTCTGTATGAGACTGCCTTTGAAGTTAAGGTGAACCTTCAGTTTATACATGATTTGGAGAAATGTAGTCCTTTTGTTAATCATTGAAAACGACAAGAATACTCTTGATATCAACCACAATTCAGTTATCCTTATACTGTGTCTACATGATTTTGAAATATAGAATGCAATGACATATGATATATTTGGAATCATTATAATATTATATGCATCACTAGCTGGTATATTTATATTGTCGCACTTAAATCGAGGTCAGTATTTATTTAGCCTTAAAAATGAATTTATTATGATCATCACCATATAACTCATAGTAACAGCTTTGAGCCATGACATATATTTCTTGAGCTTTGGATGTTTCTTTTCGGAACATCAGGTTAGTTCCAACTTTTAAAGTATAACTTTTGTCATGGCTATTGATTATGATCTATAATTCATTTCACATAATTGAATTTATTGAAATGAAAAAAAAAAAAGGTGAAAGTTCAATTTCTAGAAACCCTTACAAAAGTTGCCAGAACTTTCTGTTGAAAATGGACTCTTTCAAGAGTTAATAATTATGGTATATACATTATTTATTATTATTGTTACAATTATTGGTGATGAAGATATTTTAGAGAAATATATTCTCTATGTCTCATCCCCCGGAACTGTTCTTGAAGTAGCAACAGTTTGGAGATAAAAGGAATTGCATGAAACATTCTGAAATTGACTCATGAATATGGCTCTTAACCAATTATGCCATTTGTTGAGTGTAAGATGGTGGTTTAAAATTCCATCACGCTATGATGATAAGATGTTGGGTTGACGATCAAGTGCACCATATTGATGACAGGCAAATAATGAGTTACTAATATAATAATGAAGTCCGTCCATGAAATGTTCTATTCATAAAGGTGAACATAGGAACAATATATGCTCAATTCCTAAGCTGAATATGGGAGCAGGACAAGCTCCATTCCCTAAGGTGAATGTGAGAGCACAATATATGCTCCATTTCTAGATGTGAATGTAGTAGCAACACATAGTATGCCTGAAAGAAGGCAAAATATTTTATGTCTGAAAGAAGACAATTAATTTTATGTCTGAAAGACAATAAAATAATTACCATGGTAGAGACCATGGTTGTGGACGTGATAAGGGAAGAAATAATAGTCATTATTATAAAATAAATAAGAGAACAATAAAGGGTTCTCAATTAATCATTCAAATGGTAAAGATAATAATGCCATCAATGTGGTATGTGACTATGAGGCAAGTCCAGATGATTATGGTCCATTCTCTGAAGGTGAATGAGATAATTTACAATAAATATTATGAATATAGACCCATTCCCCGAAATGAATGTGGCAACATATGATAAAAGATATGAATACGATGTGCCCATGCGTAGTTGATGAAGTACCACAATTCACCTCTATAAGAGGTTAGAGTAGAATGAGTTTATTATTTATTGTGGCATGAATGGTCATTATTCTTGTACAGAACACACGTCAAAATTATGTATTATTATGAATTACATAAGAGCAAGTGAAGCAATAAATCGATCTTGCCTATAATAACTTGACCATGAGAATAATTATATGATTTTCTCTTTCGGGGAGATATTCACCATATGGATGGTGTCATGAAATATATGATAGTACAAGATTAATTAAGAGCACTGAAAGAGCCAATCTATTACTACATGGAGGAATATGAAATTGATGAAATATTTATCGTAGTACGTCTCAAAGAAACTTGTTAAGTTTTAAATATATTTGCCAAAATGTGTATCATATTGAGACTACAAGTATGAGAAGACTTAATATCTTCATATTACAGTCATAGCAAGTATATGAAATATGTATATAATAAAGGGTTACCCGCTCATTCCTCTAGTTTGCACTACACAAATTTAAGAATGTTGGAATCACATACATGCCACAATAACCTAAAAGTTTATGGGAAATTTTCAAAAATAGGCAGCCCACTACCAAAAATTACAAACAAGAGTCTATATTTTTTTTTCATGCATAGCACCCACCCTTAAAATAACAAATTTTAGCACCCCTTCATAAAAAATACCCTAGCAACCAAATCTCCTCCTCCCCAGCCACTAAGTCGCCGACAGACACCCTCTCCCGCCAGTGGTGTCGTTATTTTTTTGTATTTTACTGAATTTATGTTGTTTATTGCGTCTAAATCATTGCTTTGGACAAGTTTATACACACAAATCTCTCCCCAAAAAATAAATTATACATGAATATACATAGATAAATGCGTAGCAATGAGAGAAATACAAAAATATACACAAAAAAAAGTAAAAATTCATATAAACATCCTTAATATACAGATTTATTCACTCGCATATACACACTTATACAAATTTATACAATTTTATACATGTGTATAAATTTGTATAAAATTGTATAAACTTGTATAAACTTGCGGCGGCCCCTATCTCGAGAAAAGGGTGACATGGTAAGATTAAAAAATATGGGCCATTTTTGGTAATTTTCGTCTTTTGCTTGTCTTTTAGTGTAATTATCCCAAAGTTTATTGATACGAAAAGCCCATGTTATAGTAAACCAGAAGTTTACAAGATGAATAACTTTATGAGTTGATATGACCGGATTGACCATCCCGGTTTAAATATGATGCACAAAATATATAAATGAGAATTTACATGGGTGTCTACTGAATAATCAAGAATTCTCTTTGTGTTGCTCGTTCTCATAATTGGACCAACTAAAATTTGGGATTAGGATCCCCGCATCTCTGGAATGTATAAAAGGTGAATATGGGCATGTTCACATGCCGTGTGGACCATATAATTATTATATGATAGATGCATCTATGAGAAGATCACATGTGCGTTATTTTAAAACCTCCAATGGTACTTGCACGGTTAAGTATTTGCTCAAATTAATTTCATTAAGAGCATATTTCACGATTATGCAATCAAGATAAGTTTTCTTAATAATGTTGGCAAGCTGATTTAGCAGATTTATATAATTAAAATCCTCCAATTAATGGCTAAACCATGCATATAAGAACAAAGCTACCTATATCAGTTAAAGGAAAACAGTAATTTAGGTTAGAACAGTCTCATCATTGACGCAATTCTGCGTCTATCGATCAGTCATATGAGTACACTTACAGTCAACGCATAGCAAATGGAAAAGGCGTTCGTCATGCATTCTCTCCCTCAAAGAAAATGTCTATCAGTTTATCAGTATACATTCAGTCAAAGCAAATTTTTCTGAGAATTGGCAATCCGGGAAGGCTCCAAGTGCTTTAACATTCTATTTACAAATGATTATCGCTATAGGATTTTTGGTAAGAATGTCTAGGCTGAAAAAAAATGTACATTTAACTTCTTATAATGAGCATAAGATGTAATGTTCAGTTTTAACAGAAGCGATTTACAGTCTGGCGGGAACCCCTGATATTTTTTTTAATTCATAAACCATAATTAATACTAGATGGAATAGCACTTGGGCATGACATTGACAACGTATCCACTGTATTCTGTAAAAATTCTTCATTATTGACTATAATAGGATCAGAGATTCAGACAAAGCCTAGTTAAGAAGTTCTTAACATGGTTCCACAGGAGAAATCTAGCCTATGACAGGATGAAAATTTTAATGAGACAAATATTGTTTTCATCTTCTGACATCGTATTTGCTAATACCACACTGCATAAATATTTCAACTAGAGTCTCTGCAATATAAGAGGAGCACCATATTGCGGTTGCATAGTTATTATAGACTGTGGAGCATGTGTATAAGAAGGAGAGAGCTCAAAGGAGAATCGTTGCAGGATCAAAGCCATAGCCATCTTCACTTCTAACATTGCAAAGTTTTGTCCAATGCATATCCTAGGTCCTGCACCAAATGGGAAATATGTCATTTGGCCCTTTGTTGCCTTTAAAATACCTTCACTGAATCTCTCGGGCTTGAATTCATTTGCATCTTCACCCCATATTTCCTTGTCATGATGTACTAATATTATTGGCAAGTTGATGAACACTCCAGCTGGTAAACATAGTTCCCCTAGCGTGGTTTTAGTTGTAATCCTCCGACTGAGCGCTGCAACTGGTGGGTATAGCCTTAACGACTCGTGCAAAACCATTGTCATCTGTGATTAAAGAGAATTTAGCATTGATGTAGCATAGTAATGAAAAAATCGAGAACATTGAACCTGGGGCGGATGTAGCAAATGTTCAATGTGTTCAACTCAACCCAATATCTTCAAACAGAACATAGATACATATTTGAAATACTACTGAAGTTTCAACGAATATTAAAGCTCAGAAGTCATCAAGTTGGATCTGCCTACTAGCACCCTATATCTTGGATATTTTGAAATTAAAAAGACAGTAAAATGTATTAAAAATTGCTTACTATTTTTAAGCGGTTTAATCCATCAAATTCTGGCATGTCATTGCCAAAGACTTGCAAAACCTCATCTCTAGCACGAGCTTGCCAGTCTGGATATCTGCTTAACAAAATCATAGTCCATACAAGCAATACAGAGCTGGTCTCTTGTCCAGCAAAATAGAAAAGTTTACACTCCTCAATGACCTCTCTTGTACTCATACCGAAATCCTTGTCTCCATGCTGTTCAATTTCTTTAAAGTTGGATTCCAACAATATGCCTAATAAGTCATCAGTATGGGCCTCCCCTGCTTTCATTGCCTTCACTCTTTTATCAATGATCCCCTTAATTGTTGCTTGAACTTCTTTCTCAATCTCCTTCATCCTTCTATTTCTCTTAGTTGGCAAAAACCTACAGATTTAACAATAAGGATCTTGTGTATCATCATCAAAGAAGTTACTTATTATACAAAACAGTGTTAACAACTTTTACACTACCAATGTAGTTCAACCTGCTACATCAACTGATTCACTCTATTTTCCATGTTTTAATCATACCATTGTTTGTTATAACAACTAGTACTTTTTAGTCCGTTAAAAATGGTCTCTTTGTAATTTGGAAACAACTTAATATAAACTTTCTATTTACAATGATAAGCTGTCATAGCCATACAAATATTACTCTATGTTACGACCTATTCAACTCCATAAGTTTCGAAACTCTTATAGCTACACAAATAGTATGACATGTTTAAGATACAATTTTCAAAAGTTTTCATAAGTTTAGAAACTCTTATAGCTACACAAATATTATGTATAGATGACATAAATTTAAGTGTAGGGAGTACTTGTTAAGTTGTTATTGCAGGAAACTTAACCTAATAGTGTGAAATTATACCCTATTAATATACAAAAAACTTAAATTCCGAGAAAAAAGAACCTTTTGATTACCTCCATCCTGGAATATATAAGTTGCGAGCAACTGTAATGACATGCTCAGCTTGTTCCTTTTGAAGCTCAAATATCTTTTGGCCTTCTTCATAGTTGCTCCCAAAGGCTGTGCGAGAAATTGCATCACTAGTCAATCTTTGAAGGTAAGGCCATATATCTATTTCACTGGATCCTTTTACTGAAACAGCAGCCTCCCATTGGCTCACCATCTCACTGCAACTCACACGAAATGCTGGGACCATATGCTACACGTTTGTTAACCACTCATTAGTACACGCCAACTGCATCTTGTAAACTTAGTCTATATTTGCAAACTAGACAAGGTAAAAATGAAAATGCAATTATATGCCTATTACCTACAACAGCAAAATAAAAAAACTATGTTTTTTGGTCACAATATAATAGTAATTGCACTTTCACTACCACTATAATAATAAAGCCAAAGGTATATTCTGTCATTATAGTGAGTACAGTTAGTGACCTTTACTATTATGTTGGATGAAATTCAGTTTTAGTGATAAAATAAAGTTACTTAACCTAACTATTATAGTGGATAAAGTTTAATGACTTTATCGCTATAGTGAAAAAATTGAGTTACTTTGTTTAAAAATATTCCCTTCAAATATGTAGAACTGAAATAGTAATAATGTTCGTGACGTTATTACAGCAGATAAAGTTCACGGACATATACTGAAATAAACCCATACAAATCCATATCTTTTTCACTTGTTTTAAGACGAGTAATTGTTTTTGTGGGGTATTAGAAAAAGGGATGGATGGATATAGTACCTTTATCTTCTCCACGTGGAAAGCAGGATTGAGGAGTCTTCTATGCTTTGCCCATTTATCCTCTTCGTAGCTTACTACTCCTTGTGCCAACAATTTGGTCAGGGGATTGGGTTTAGGCTTTTGGTAGAGAGGATGTTCGGTAAAGACATCCCTTATTTGTCCAGGGTCCCTTATCAATACCAAAGGATTTGGCCCAAGCCATATGAAACAGTTTTTACCTATGATATAATTGCATTGATCAGTTTAAAACTCTTGCTCAACTATTTGTTATGTTCCATAAGTTTTTAAAGCTTACCGTATTTCTTGATTGCATCAACGAAGTGAGGAACGATTCTGTGGGCTATGTCATCATCAGAAACATGCAATGGCTTGGACTTTGCTTCTTCAATACTTTTGGACACTTCTTTGAGGTCTCCAAATATTAGCCTGTATGAGTTCCCTTTTAAACCCTGTTGTCTTAGGCATTTTTCTAGTTTCCTTGGCCTAAACCATGCCCAGTTTAACAACTTCCATGCATATTTTAGTATAGTAACTACAAAAAGGAATGCAATCAAGTAGTAAGCAAACTCCGTCATTACTTTTGAGGAAGGAATTTAGTATGTATCATACTGCCTTTGAAGTTAAAGTGAACCTAAAATTTATAAATGATTTGGTGAAATGTGGTCCTTTTGTTAATCATTGAAAACGACAAGAATACTCTTGATTTCAACCACAATTCAGTTAACAAGAAAGAGAGACAAATATACGTGTACAATACACTGATGCACCCAATGACATCCTTAGCTTCTAGAAGCTAGGGGTGTCATCCCAAAACATATCCATACATGTGTAAATGATATTGTAGAACAAATCTTATGTGCATATATAAATCGACAAATCAACTATAAGTAATGTGAGGAAAACATCAATTTCGGACAAGAAATAAAGTTTTAAACTTTCTACTCTTACAAATGTAAAATTCACATATAAGTTGAATTGTTGAAATAAACTGACGTTTATATTTAGCGTATACACATGTTACAAGCCACAGAGTGTCATTTGTGTGGACCTGAAACATTATCTTTTTGTTCCAATTCCAAAAGTCTAGAAACAGCCATGGATTCGCGTAGCATCACAACATAGCGTAACGATAAATCCATTTACTGCTTAACATAGATCAATTGATTGACAATTACCATACAAGTTGTCACGTGACTTTTAGTGATCAGATCTTTCAGTACTGAATTAATTCAACAACTATATGCAAAAAAGGTAAGAAATAAGAATGAATTGTGTAGTGATTAGATTGTATTAACAATTTTCAACTGCAATCATAAGGATATTAAAGATGGTTGTTACCATCATTTACTCACACCATCATGGCATCAACCGTTATGATTAGAGGGAATAAAAACCGGTACGCATTAATGTGCATCATTTTGGCTCACAATAACAATATTAACTCCCATTTCTTCTCATGGACGTCATCGGATAATATCTACTATTACTTGTACTCCTCACAAGGCAATACAAAGGCTTTCTCTCTCTTTCTCTCATACTTTGTTTAATAGTATATTAAGCTCTTTGGCAAGAGTAAGTTGTTTTATTTTCTTGAGTTCGATTGTTCTAACTAATTCCTTCTTTTTACTTCTTGTATTAGTCTTGATACAGTTATATTGCATGTGACCTAATTAATTAAACAAATTCAATTGTTTAATCTACTCAGTACAAAAAAAAAATGTATCTAGTGGCGGTTTAAAAGTCAATTCGCGGCGGTTAAAACCACCACAAAATGAAAAATACGGCGATTTACAAACTGCTGTATAATCAGCGGCGCCACGAGGTCATTCCGTGGCGGTTTTTGTAACTGCTGGAATAACCGCTGAGGTATTCAAATTGCATTTTGTGGCGGTTGCTGAATAAATTATGGCGGTTTTTTGTTTTTGATAAATGCAAAAATTAGGCCGAGTAAAAGTACACACTACGCACTCACAATCATTACCACCCATGAAAATTGTATGATTAAATGAATGTTTATGTTATTAGAGTCTTATTTAAGTAGGTAAACCCTTAGCTTTCTCTTATGGTTTACATCTCGTCCAATTTGTGTTATCGTTGCATGTTAGTTTTATTGTTAGCTTAATTTAGATACATACAACATCCAATTTTACTAAGGAATATTTAAGCAACTTTTGGAACTTGACTTTTATTCATACTACTTTAGATCACGTGCTAGCTTCTCGTGGAATTCGACCCTGACTCTTTCGGATACTATATTTTTGACGATCTCCCCTCATCATTTAAGGTGTAGGTTGAGTGTGAATCACATTATATTGTAGCTTTGCAACCTAAGCTTGGTGCTCCCCTAATTCTGCAGAAACTCTAGTTTTGTTGCCAAATGAACCCACCGTCTTGTAAGCATACGCAGATCTTGGGTTGGTTACGTGGTTTCAATTGAATGCATTGCTTTAATCTGGAACAATGATTGCCCTTGAAAATATCTTAAATGCATACATAGTATAATTACTTTGATTCCACTAATATTATGTTTTTTCATTTTTATGTTATACTAGTTGGATTAAAAAAATTATGAAGGGCTGGTCCAACCTGGACTGCGGCCCCCTTAGAACTGGCCATTTTAAGGTTCCATATCCAAATGGTGGGCTGTCACGCCCCTGACTGCCATCTAAGGATCATGTGGGCTGGACTAGGCTAGGCCAGGCCGGCCAAATTGATGACTCTAGTCTTTAAGTTTGATTTACCATCTACCCAAGAAATTTGAGCTGAAAAAAAGATGAATGTAGACGTGTACCTCGGCATTCTCTCGTTATTGTAATAACATATTCATATATTGCATCTTTATTCATATGTCTAACATTTTGAATTGAATAATATTCAGCACAAATGCCAAACAGTTCAAGGAAGCTACTAATTCTCCTTGTCTGGTTAACATGTTAGTGGAGGACAAATTATGTTAGTAGCACAACCAAGAAACAAGACATCTATATAGTTGATACAAAAGTAACAAAGACCTAAATAAACAGGACAAGATTATACTACTGAAAAGATCGAATGAATTGGATGGATGGATGTATGTCTGATCTTACGAAGCACTGGTGAGCATTTGCGATTTCTTGTGTGGCACTAATTGGTATTTGACAAAAGCTACGGACAAGTAACAAGAAGTACTTCCACTTCAACAAGAACAGAGACAACCACATAATGGAAAGACACTAAATTCAATTAAGCATATGTTTTCCATTCCAATTTTATAAAAACTTGACAGATGGAATCTTTTGTGGATCTAGTCCATCTGGATTCGACATATATATATATATATATATATATATATATATATATATATATATATATATATATATATATATATATATATATATATATATATATATATATATATATATATACTCTTTCAGTCCTATATATTTGGCGGTTTTGGATTTCGACAGACTAGGGAAGCTTTTCGTTTACTGTGATCATTTTTCATATGCTTTTTACTGTAAATTTATGTCCCAATTAAATAAAAATCCCAATGCTACATAAATTGGACAAAGGGAGTATATACTAGTAGTGTGAAATTATTCATAGTATTAGAAAATTCAACTGGTTGTATTATGTCGTTTATTATGTTTTCCAGTTGCCACCTCACATTATTATTTATATTGTTAGGATGACCTGATAATGTAACAATTTGTTAGAAAGTTATAGTATCAACTAAAATTGTTTGGGAGCTTTTTAAGGAGCCCACACTCTCTAGTCTCTAGCAGGGCTCATTTGTAAAAATATGACACGGGAAGCAATAGTTTACCTTTTTGTCCGTGCTAATAGATGGTTTGCAAAAATGCCCCCGTTAAGATTTAATGAAAAAAATTTGGGGCCAAGACTTTTCGTTATATTTTTCTGTTTTTCAACACTTATTCCTTCAAGTATTGGCAATAGGCAATACTTGCCGCACTTGGCCGTAAGTCTTGGCAATAGTCTTGGCAATTGCCAAGACTTGCCATTGACCCCTGCTCGATTTTCCAACACTTGCACGGCAAGTATTGGCAATAGGCAACACTTGCTGCACTGCGTCGTAAGTCTTGGCAATTGTCAAGACTTGCCCCTTCTAGTTTTCCCTGCATTCTCGCCATATAACTTGAAGTATTGGCAAAACATCACTTGCCCTTGAAGTATAGCCAATTGTCAAGACTTACAAATTTTTTGCCTTGAAGTCTTGGCTTGCGGACTAAATAAAAACATTTTACTAAAACATTTCTTAGCACGGGTAATTTTGTAAAACCACTCCTTATGAAGGGTATGCGGTGAAATTTTTTGCTCCAGCAGACTAGTCTTCGAGACTATTGTAATAACTATGCCTGCTAAAGTTATCTATTGCATTCCGTCTATTACTAACGTACTATTTAGTCATATTCCATTATTTGGTGGCCAGTGGCCCAGTGTAATTAAATTTTCTGTTTTATCTGATTTTTAAACTAAATTTTATCTAGAAGTTGCCCGAAAGGAAATAGAAGTATTTTTGAAAGATCATTGAAAAGCTGCTTTTTTATTTTTGGAAAATGATCTACATGTTCATTTACTGGACTACCAAAATCAAACCTTCCACTTTCACATTCTACTTGCACTTAGTTTTGTTAAATTATGTTAATTCACCTTTAGTAAATATTAAATAATTTAAAATATACAATAACTAACCGTAATTAAATCATAAAAGCTTATATCAAAAGACTAATATCAGAACCTAAGAGTAAATGACATCCACATCCTCCCTTGCCCAAGGGTGAACCTCCTTCGACAAAAAATTGCACTGTGTATATCGGATAAAATCGATTTTTTATACATACTTGTCATATGTAGAACCCCTTGACACAAGTCTAAGCTTTATTTTTTAAATTTTGAACCCCTTGTTGGAAATCCTACCTTCGATACTTCTTATGAAGTTATTAAATTCTTCAAGTTGGAGTGGGTCCGGACCATGACGGATGGGACAAACGTCTTACGTAGTATTCTACAATGATTTTGTCATCGATGTTAAAGAGAAGATATGTGACCCTTATCTTTGTCCAGAGTAGCAATAAATATATCAGTTACCTTCCACTCTTTTTTTTCCTGTGTAATTAAGAGGGAACAAGTAAGAGAAAACTTTCATGGAAATATTGTTCAGCATGATCATAGCATTAGTTTTTCTTGCAATTTTGTTGGTGTACTATACATGGAGATTGTTGAATTATGCATGGCTTGGGCCAAAGAAATTTGAGAAGTGCTTAAGACAAAGAGGTCTAAAAGGAAATCCTTACAAGTTCCTTTATGGAGATCTGAATGAGCTTACAAAAAGTATAAGAGAAGCCAAGTCTCAACCCATCAAATTCTCTGATGATATAGCTCAAAGGGTCGTCCCTTTTTTCCTTAACGCCATCAAAAGAAATGGTATGTTTCTTCTCTTGATAATAGAAAGTATGTGTATTATTCGCGATAAACATGGTAGAATATGGGTCTTGAACTTGTAGACATGATAATTAGAAGAAGGAGAACAATATTACCTATGTGTTATGCGTCTTACTTTTTTATTCCATTTATCTCAAAAGAAATGTATTTTTCTTTACTTAGTGAAGTTTAAATTCTAATAATCTAATTTGGGTTTTAATAATGTTATTTTATAAAAATGACATTACATGTTTAAAACTAAAAAGAACCAAGTTAAGAGTACTTGTAGTGATGGAGAGGGGAGCTTCAAGACTATATAGTTGACTGGAACACTTAAGAAATTAATGAACCCTATGATCAAGACTTTGTTGGCAGCTCCGTTGAATAAATTAACGGGTATGATTTTCATGAAACTTAGAAATAGTACAGTACTGAGGTGACCTACAAAAAATTGACAAATTAGACATTGCTAACTAGATCTATGCTATAGTGCAATGGTCAAATATAGACACTTTTTTGTACCATTTCCTGTCATTTGACCTACGTACATTCACTTGCAAACAGCATAGTAAGAAAATGAGATATTGACTTAAAACCTACCCAATTGTTAGAGGTCGTTTGGTAGCAAACATAAGGATTATAATCCCGGATAAGAATGGAATTAAAATTACTATCTCAATTTTTATGTTTGGTTATAGGGATAAGAAAATAGATAAAAGTTATTCCACAATTATAAGATAGTCTTCTCCCATATATAGTGTGAGATAACTTATCCAAGCTCTAATTCCTTTTTCAATCCCAAAATAATATTATCCCAAAATCATGAAATATCCCACTTTTAACAATCTCTTTTACCAAAAGACCGTTATAGTATTTTTTTTTTTTTTCATGTAGGTTAAACTATTTCATAAATTATAATTTTGCATATCTAAAATCCCTTAAACTTGACATAAGCAGAGTGATTGTTTACCCTTTCTTGGGGGGCGTGCAGGGTTAATATTATTTCCCAGCCACGTGACTTTTACAACACTAATTCGTAGTCGTTGAATGAAAGAATTGTTCTCTTCCTACACTTAACCCAACAAATCGGGGGTTTGAGATAGAATTTTTTCCTAAAAAGTTTAGAGCCCGTTTGGGTCTGCTGATAAAGAAATAAGCAGCTTATTAAAAGTAGTTAATAAGTAGCGTACAAAAAAGATGTTTAGCTAAGCCTATAAGATTGTCAAATTAATTTATAAGCACTTTTTAACTTAGCTATGTGTTTGGTAAGTATTAAAAGTACTTATAAGTCAAGTGCTTATAAGCTAAAATTAACCATAAGTCATAAGTTGGTCATTTCCAACTTATTTCTTTATAGCTTAAGCACTTTTATTTCGACCAAGTATTTTACTATTTTATCCCTAAAATATTTTATAATTCATGAAATATTATTTTCAGAATATAATTCAACCTTCTCCTCATTCTATATTCGTCATTTTTCATTTTTAATGTAAAAATACTTTTAAATTTTCTTTTTTGTAAACAACTTAAAGGATATTTTAGTCATTTTGTCGACACTTTTTTACCAAACACACCAATTGCTTATTACTACTAGTTTCAACAATTCTATTATTCTATACAAACGTGTAACTACTTATTTATAAAATCAACTTCAACACTTAAAAATACTTTTTAGCACTTGATGCTTATCAGTCACTTCAAATCAGTTAATCCCAACGGGCTCTAAGAGTAGCTGAAACTGAGAAACATGTGTTTGGATAAAAGTTCTAAACTGAGAATAATTTGATAGAATAATTAATTAAATTTTTAGGGCTAGTGTTTAAATGTAATTTTTAATTAAATTTATTAGGTAAAACAGAATAAAAAATGAGTTTTTTACACTATATACCCATGAAGTGTTTACAAGCCATACTCATTAAAAATTACACTACCCATGAAATTAAAAGTATTTACCCAACCTACCTATTTATTATTGTATGCATTTGTTATACTTTATGGGTGTATACATTTAAGGTGTACTGCATAAATAATTGTATACAAATCTAGATATGAGTGTATACATTTAAGGTATACTACATAAATAATACAATTCTAGATGGGTAGGGCATGTAAATAAATTATGAGTAGGACTTGTAAATATGAAACTTATGGGTAGAGGTGGGTAAATATTTTGATTTTGATGGGTATTTTCGTAAACCTCCCATTTATTTGGTTAAATGCAGTCAATTTATAAGCCATAAGCCATAAGTTAGGGTTTCCTTACTTATGGCTTATGGCCTATTTCAGCTTATAAGCACAGTGCTTATAGAGCCTGTTTGGGTAAGCTTAAAAGCACATATACATATGTGCTTTTTGAGTGTTTGGTAACTCAAAAAGTAATGAGCTTATAAGCACTTTTGTACATAAAATAAGCCAAAAGTGAGAAGTTAGGCAGGACCACCTACCACTAGTCTTCGGCCGGAGGGGTTTATTGCAAAAAAATGCCGGGGCTTTTATATGCGATGGATCGGCGTACTGGGACTCAAACCAATCTGTATCGGCCCAAGCTTTAGGGGGCAAGTGTTCTTTGGAATGACTGGGCGTAAAGGGCACGTAGGTGGTGAATCGGGTTGAAAGTGAAAGCCGCCAAAAACTGGCGGAATGCTCTCGAAACCAATTCATCAAAAAAAAAAAATCATGCTTACTATAAGAAGGAAGCGGGCTCTTCTTAGAAAGCCTTTTTCCCTCTCCTTAAGTTGAAGTTAGGAAATCCTAACTTCTCAAAAGTGGCTTATTAGCAACTTATGGCTTACAAGCTACTTATAATAAACTCACCCAAATAGGCTCATAAGCAGTTTTTGAAATTACCAAACATTTCAAAGCAGCTTATAAGTTAAAAAAGAGCTTACAAGCTTTCCCTGTTTGGGTGAGCTTATTTTTAGTAGCTTAAAAGCCAAAAATTGCTTATAAGATACTTTTGAGAAGTTAGGGAATCCTAACTTCTCACTTTTTGGTTATTTTAAGCACATAAATGCTTATAAGCCCAAAGTTTTTTAAGTTACCAAGCACTCATTAATGGACTTATAAGCACATATGTGCTTTTAAGCTACTTTTAAACTTATCCAAACGGGCTCTTAATATCTTTCTTCTCTATCCTTCCTCCATAAAAGCCCTAAATTTGGAGATCTTTTTATTTGTTTACGTGGAAATTTCTTGAATAACCACCTACTTTTAGGATGATGAAGAATATATGTTTTCATTTATTTAATTTGAGCTTAGAAGAATTTTAAATATTTTGAGGACCGACATATTTTAATTTTCTTGAAAATCTATATTCTCAAGGATGAAAACTCACATTATCTTACTTTACTTTTATTTTTCTATTTTTTATTTTAATTTAACTTTTTTTTTTTAGCGAAGGTCATTAAGCAGGGTGCTTAGTGACTAATTTTATTAATAATAATACCACCTCAATCAGAACAATCCAATAAGGGAGGCTAGGCCTTACCTTATTATCCTAATGAGGCACAACCTCAACTAACTAACAACTATGTAAAAAGAAAGAACTCAAGAGCATTAGATACATTGTGATCATCATAGAGTCTATTATGAACTCAATAATGATATTACAAATAATAATACTAATAAAATGAAGAAAACTACAAGTAAGTAAGAAAGTGCAACTAAATGTCTCCTTCTTCATGCAAGTGAATTGATGTAATGCTTGTAGCCTGCTCAAATTCTGAAAACCATCTTGCTCATCTTGAAATATTAACTTATTTTTCCAATTATCCAAAAAAACTCAATACCTATATAATTTAAACACATCTTTTGCAACCCTTGGAGGGTTTATTCTACCTGTAGTCGTGGTATCATTACTTGCAAGGGCGAAACTACCTTATGCGGAGGGGTGTCACGGGACACTGCTTCATCAAAAAATTTTACCGGGTATTTATATAAATATATGAAAATCTACAATATGTTGGTACAAATATAAGAGGTGACATTACTTGAATTAAGAAGCCCAAGTGATCCAGTGGTTATGTTACTAATTGTTCTCTCTCACCCTGCGGGTTCGAGTCCAAATGATCACTTTTTATCACAATTTTTGAATATTTATTCAATTAAAAATGTTTGGTTTGTAGGGATTGAACCTTGTAGCTTCTATAAATTTAAGAGGCTTAAAACCACATGTGCTAGACATAACTATTTGCCAAAATTAGCAGTAAAATATACAAATATACAATCACAGCAGTAGGCTAACAATAGAACCATTGACTTTGAAAAGTTAAATGCGGATCTTTAAAATTTTATCAATGTCTCTATTCAAAGTGACACCGCTTACAAAAAATCCTGCGTACGCCACTGATTACTTGTTGTTCTTCTGTGAGCCTTCTTCCTTGGTTTCCTTGGTGAAATGTCAGTACCTGCTCATCTTCCTCTAAGTCTTCCCCAATGTCAACCTTCTTGCTTTCTTCTTCAATCTTATTATGTGGGATCAAAGAATTTGGCTCAAATTGCTTTGCAGTCAATGGACCTATCCATGACCCCCTCGATATCTTTTGGATTGTGTTCACCAGGCTAACATTAGCCAATTGAAAAGGAATAAACTCTGGTGCCGTAGCTTTCAAAGTACTACCCGGGACCTTTTGTGCTACCTGTTCACCCTCCTCCGCCATATTTGCCCAACTCCTGGCACTTCTTGCCCCTTACCCTGTGACTCATCAAAATCAGACACACATTTTGTATCAACATCATGAACCGAGTCATCAGGATCTACGTCAATATTAATTTAAGCATTATGGTCACCAGATATGCTACCTCTGCTAGTTTGTTCTAGATTATTGTCAAAAAACTCATTGACAAAATCTGCTGCCTTGACACTAGCCAATTCCCCAATATTATCATTAAGACCTTTGCACATGAGTTTGAGCTGCGAAGTAGGAATCAATATATTCACACCATGACCAGTACCATATTCAAGTTACTTTTCAACACTAAGAGTTTGCAAGGGAATTGTTTGTGATGATCTATTTTCTTGGCATACCTTGGTTTCATGAGTTTCAGTTGAAGCAATAGCATGTGCCTCCTTCCTCATTGAAACTGGCAAAACTGGATGATGTATTGAAGGCGACTTCTAGTGATCGCCTCCTACAATTTTATCTTACTATTTTGGCAAAGCTGTAATGGAAGCGTCGCCTTCAGAACCGCTTGGCCTTGGACGAGCTGGTTTTGGCTAAAACTGCATCACTTTGCTCAACGTCCTGCCCTCCATTAAATACACTCTCTTTCCTTGAATTTGTTGCTCCATTAGGACCTCAAAACCGTTAGTTGTTTGCATTTAATGTATGTTGTCGTCCTTTTCTACAGATTGTTTGTGCATAACGATTTGTTTAGTTGAAGCCTGGGTATTTTTGGCTTGTTCTTCTTGCGACTTATGCTGCTGGATACCATGAAATTTGCTTCCTTTTTTGTTAGTTACAGTTTGCCAACCTGTTGTTTTCTCCTTGCTTCCATGTGTAGAATCAATATGGTGAGAAGTGGTAGCAACACAAGAAACCAACGTTGCTCCTAAATTACTTATCTGCTTGTTAATACCATCAGTAATTGCCAATGCTTCTACCTGCAAAAGACCTTCACTATGCTGCCCAAAATTTAAATTCAAAGTCACCACAATCCCCGTTACACCTTAGAAACTGTATCACGTTGCTCATTCTCCCTTACTGCAATTGTACCTCCTCTCTTGGCATTAAGAATTTCCCTTGCATCTCCTTGGTATTTTTTATTACTCAATTTAGCATGTTCTTCAGCGCATGCACCCTCATTACTTGTGTGATTATGCTTCTCAATAATCAATCGATAATCATCCAACTTATGACCTTGATATTTACAAAAAGTACAATATGAAGGAAGATTATCATACTCGATCTTTTGCAAGTATTCTACCACCTTTCCTAATTTTCATCAACGTACTGGAGCCTAACACAATTAGGAAGTTTATCAAGAATATCAAGTTCAACCTTCACCCTTGCCACACTAGGTCTTGATCTTTCTTGTGTCGCCTTATCAATAGGAATTGGTCTACCTACTGCCAAAGCAATAGATAGTAATGATCTCTTAGCAAAAAGTTCAGGCAACAAATTAGGCAAAGAGATCCAACAAAACGCCCTAGAAGTTTCTTCGTTAGGGTTAAACCCTCTAACATAAGGGAAAACCATATATTGATATTCTTCACTATTACACTGCAAGAAACTAACAATGCTAGATGCGGCTAAGACATAATCATCACAATTATCAAAACGTATCAAAATATGTCTCCTAGCAAGCCACCCAACTAAACAATGACCTTGAACACCGAGATGCTTTGGGAGTAGCTTACGTAACTCTTGCATTTCAGGTTGTCCATAAGAAAACTTCATCACCAAAGCTTGATGCAACCCTTCCTCTTTCTTAAATTCTTCAATCTCATCAAAAGAAAATGTTAATGTTGGAGTTCCATGAATAACTTAAATAGGATTTAATATCAATGGTGTATTAATCATATGAGATATTTTTTATTGTGGTTGTACTTTAGAAGCAAAGGATGTTGTTAAGGAGGCGAGACAATCTCACAAGGAGGTTGTCCGCCGGTGGGCGTAGCCATGGCTGTTATAGGATGAAAATCGCCCTAGGCTAGAGAGCGTTTAGGTTTAGGTTTTCATTTAATATATATTAATATTAAAATTAAACTTTAATTTTCATTCAACTTAAATGGTATGGCAAAAATTTCAACTTAGATTTTAGATGAGATGATTATTGGTTCAATATGGCATTAGAGTAAAATTTTGGTGAGCCTCTGTTACACCTCACTCATTAATATTCTATTTCGCTAGTCTTCTTTCTTTCAAATCAACCATGTAGTTTTTAGGTTTCTTTATCACAAAAATCAACTCATTGAGCAACTCCAAGTAAATTTAATAGCATGTTGAGCCTCCTCTCCTCCTCCAAAAAAATAAAAATGCGATTAACAAGGAATATTGACGGGGTTTTAGGTACAGAAAGATATAGTTCAGAGGGTAATGGAACCTAGTCATAGTTGGTAGTATATTTTTACCTCATTAAATTATTTAACTATGATTAGTTAATAGTTGATATGATTTGGAGTTAACACGTGGTGGGGATAAGTTTTTACCGTCCTAGTTTAAGTATAAAACATAAAAGAATGGGATAGTTTAGGTAGTTTTAAGCCATAATCTCAAGAAAGATTGATTCTTTTTCTAACCCAAAACTGGGTACTCGCAGGTAAAACATCTTTTGTCTGGCTAGGACCAAATCCAGTAGTGTTGATCACAGATCCTGAACATGTAAAGGAGATGTTGGCAAAGAACTATGTTTATAAAAAGCAAACTCATCCTAATCCATTCGCCAAGTTATTGGCTCAAGGTCTTGTAAGCCTTGACGAAGACAAATGGGCCAAACACAGAAAAATCATGAATCCTGCCTTCCATGTTGAGAAATTAAAGGTTGTTCTTCGTTCCCTTATTACTAAATCCAGATATCATGGTAATTGACTTTTCATGCCTTTGAGTTATGATTGCACATTGAGATGTCTTGATTTTGGAAACTACAAGAATGTCACCTGAAACTTGAACATTATATAGATGAGACAAATTTGCACGGTTTAAATTTTCTACGAGGGGATTGAATTGAACATCTTCATTACACGTAGTTCTGCCACCTATAATTAGTACTGGTTTTGCCATTCTTTTGTACAGCATATGCATCCAGCATTTTACTTGAGTTGTAGTGAAATGCTAAGCAAATGGGAGGAGATTGTTCCAAAGGAGACGTCATTCGAGCTCGATGTATGGCCAGACCTTCAAATAATGACCGGTGAAGTCATTTCTCGTACTGCATTTGGAAGTAGCTATGAAGAAGGACGAATAGTATTTGAACTTCAGAGGGAACAAGCTGAGTATGTAATGGAAATAGGACGTTCAATTTATATACCTGGGTCAAGGTACAATAATCTATAAAAATTACACGTTCATAACTTTCTTTGTGCTTGCAAATACAAAAGGAAATGTTCTCTGCCTTTCTACTAATAGACTTTTCTTGTTGCTTAATTTTTTTTTTTATAGGTTCTTGCCTACTAAAAGGAACAAAAGAATGCTGGAAATCGAAAAGGAAGTACAAACGACTATTAGGCGTATCATTGACAAAAGATTGAAGGCAATGGAAGAAGGGGAGGCTAGTAAAGATGACTTATTAGGCATATTGCTGGAATCCAATTTGAAAGAAATTGAGTTGCATGGTAGAAAAAATTTTGGAATGACTACAACAGAAGTGATTGAAGAGTGTAAGTTATTCTATTTTGCTGGCCAAGAGACCACTTCAGCGTTGCTTGTATGGACTATGGTTATGCTGTGTTTACATCCAGAGTGGCAAGTACGTGCCAGAGAGGAGGTCTTGCAGGTCTTCGGAAATGATAAACCAGATTTGGAAGGACTAAATCGCTTGAAAATTGTAAGTACTTCTCACAAGTTCTTTTGTCACTTTAGCATTTTTTTTTTTTTTTTGGCTCAGATTTGAACTCTGATCTTTGGTGGTTTTTAATCACTTCGTGAACTACACCCTAAGAATTTTTCACCATTTTTTCATGTAAAGGTGATATTTAGGCCAACTTGTGCCCACCTTGACTATTTCATTCACGTATGCTATTACTATTTGTATCGACAACACTAGCTTAAGCATATGAAAAGAATCACTTGGCAATTTTTTGTCTCTGTTGGGATTTTAACTTTGGCGTCTCATGATTTTTACCCACGTAGTGATAGGCCGCACACTTGGGTACAAGTTTTACTCTTAGGGTACGTTTAGGCCAATTTACTTGCATTTCGACTATTCGAATTAGTACCTGCTATATTCCACTAACACATGTATTGAATGACTTTGCCAACCGACATTTAGGCAGATTGAGAGATATCATTTAGTCTCGATTGTAATAATGAATTCTCGACTGCAATTTGAACAATAGTCTCCCATAATATTCACTTGTTTTATTAATGCTAGATCACACCCTTGTGTGCAACTTTTCACATGCTCTCTTCTTCCCAACTTTTTGAGGGTATATGTGCTTTATCTCCAAATATAATCTGATCAATCCTCAAAGTTGATGAGAATTGAACTAATTCACTGTCAACTTATGCATTAGTACTTTCTCTATAGGTGACAATGATACTGTATGAGACATTAAGGCTGTTCCCTCCACTTCCAGTATTTGGTAGAAGGAACAAAGAAGAAGTGAAATTGGGGGAGCTAAGTCTACCATCTAGAGTGCTATTCTTTATACCTGCAATCTTAATGCATCATGATAAAGAAATATGGGGTGAAGATGCAAAAGAATTCAAACCAGAAAGATTCAGTGAAGGAGTGTCGAAGGCAACAAAAGGACAACTCTCATTTATCCCATTTGGCGGGGGACCTCGCGTTTGCATTGGACAAAATTTTGCAATGATGGAAGCAAAAATGGCGATAGCTATGATACTACAACGATTCTCCTTCGAACTCTCCCAATCTTATACACATGCTCCATTTGCAGTAATTACTATTCATCCTCAATATGGTGCTCCTCTGCTTATGCGCAAACTTTGAAATGGATGTAGCATATAATATTTACATGCATCTACTAAATGGTGGGGTGATGGCTGTAATCACTCTTTTCAAATTTCAACATTTGTTGTTTTAATGTTTTGGAATGTTATCAGTGTTGTTCACCTCTTTTTCACTTTTCTTAATTACTTGGTGTATTATTTAAACTTGTTATAATGTTCCCCCCATCTTGTCCTTTGAAGAGTACTGCTGGTTAGTGCTGCTTCTTGTTGATGCAAGTCAAGCATTAAACTATATTATGAAGAACATGTATAGGTATCGGATTGTGCATATTAATCACTCTTTAATCTTGCATCATGAAGTATCAAAAAGGGGCATTGATTTACAAAAGGTCTTGCTTCCACTTTCATGTATGGACAATCTTTTCTGCTGCCAACTTTGATTTTTTTTTTTTTTGGTTTAGTCCGTATTCAAAGTTCACTAATCTGCTTAATTGAGATTCGCACTTAATAGGTCCCGCTAAGAGGTAAAATGTTTCAAATCACCAAAGTGTTTTTATGGCCATTTGGAGTGTTCAAAATCTTAAATTCATTCCTTGTTGCATAAAAATGTAGTATCAGGCTAAAGATACACCTTGAAGGGACTACATTTGTAAAAATTTCGTGTAGGGGCCTGTATGATGCGCGCTAATTGGTTTGTAGCCGTCAAAAACAAATTCGCTGAAAAATAGCCACCTCCGGACAAAATCTTCAGTAAATTAATCCCAGTATAAAATATTGGGGCCTTTGAACAAGTTTTGCTCAAGGGCCCAATATTTTGTTATGAGACTGAAGCTTTATATATAACTAAAGTCCCATGCATTTTGTATAAAATACTGGGGCTTTATATAAATTCATTGAACAAAACTTAATCACAATCCCAAAATACTGGGTGTTTTTCCAACGCTTATGGAGCTTAAGTGTGCGCGCGAATATTTTGGCTATTCTTCAATAAATTTTGAAATGTTGGATAGTCCTCAATGAGCGCGTCCAAAAATGACTACTGATCAAAATTTCCCACTACATTTTCATTTCCGATATTTCTTTCAAGAAATTTGCACACTCAAGGGTCGTTTGGTTTACATTGAGAGTCAGATACACATTGCTTTTATACGTTGTTTGGTTGTACTTTTCTCCCCTACGTAAAATTTATCAATTTTATACAATGTTTAGTGTTAGTACTTTTTAATTTCTACATAACTAATGTTATTTTATGCTTGGAATGTGGAATAGGAATGTAAATAGAAACAATGCATGTATTAAATTCTAACATGATAAAATTAACCCAAAATAGATTTTAAATTATTACATTTATTTTGTTGAATATTAGTTTATAATATGTCAATAATTCAACAAGAAATAATCTTTGGAGTACAATCCATACATTACTAAATTTCCCTATACTAACTAATTTTCACATAACTAAAACTCACATTATTATTCTTCGAATAACTAATACATATATTATTAATCTGTACATAACTAATTAATACCGACATTGTTAATCCTCTAACTTAACTTTTATTCGGACCTGGATTTCACATATAATAGTACATGCTTAATACAAGTATATACTCTAGCACTAACGATTCAGTCTTTGCTTGCCTCTTTTGATACTCTATATAAAATTTAATATTAGCGATGCAGTTGGTTGTCCTTGACTCCTTCTTGCCTGCAAAATATGATTAACATACATATTAGTTATGCTGAAATCCATGTGGAGTATTCGTTTATGTAGGGTAAAATATACATACATAAAATAAGAATGTGTGAATTAGTACTCGTATATTAAAACTACAAAATGGTATATCTGACATAAAAAAACAAGAGTGGTTGAAATCTCTGATTTACTTTTCAGATCCATCTTGCATTATTGGTCGTCATTGATGACGACTTAGTTTCTTATTCCCTACGAACTTGGTAGATAAATACCATACTCTAATATGCAAGTAACAGAAGCAGGACAAAAAGTCAAAGTAGCTATTGGGGCATCAACTAGTGAGTAGTGAAAATGTACAACACTGTTCAAATCATAGTAACAGCCATAATAATCACTCTACTGGTATGTATATGGGGAGTAGTGAACTGGGTCTGGTTCAGACCAAAGAAGCTGGAGAAGTTACTGAGACAACAAGGTCTAAAAGGCAACTCCTACAAGATTCTATATGGGGACATGAAAGAGCTTTCTGGGATGATTAAAGAAGCTAACTCAAAGCCCATGAGTCTTTCTGATGATGTAGCTCCAAGATTGGTGCCTTTCTTTCTCGAGACCATCAAGAAATATGGTACTATATGTTTCTTAAATTTTCACTTTCATAACTTTAAATCTGAAATGAAATTTTAGATAAAGAGTTGTGCCAAGATTTTAATGTGTTCATCCCTTCATTAATTCCCCTGTCCCCACTCCACATTCGTAGCTGAAATTAGTACTTCATTCATCCCAATTCACGTGAAGATGTTTGACTGAGCACGAAGTTTAAAAAAAATAAAGACTTTTAGGACTTGTGGTCTAACACAAATCTTAGAAATTATATGGCTATAAATTATCTTATTAGAGGCAAAATGATAAGCTTGGAATTAAATTATTACTATAAATATAAAAATGCATCATTCTTTTTGGTCTGACCAAAAATAAAAGAGGGTCACATAAATTGTGCGGCGAGAGAGAGTACATGTTGTAAGGGTTAGGATTATTGTAAAATATATGAATATACTTAATGGTGTGAGACTTTTTAGTAAAAAGATCGAGTGGGCTTGGCTCGATTGTGGACAATACCATCACATTAAGAAGAGTATGTTGGGCGTGCTTAGTTCAACAATCACTTTGTTGCATTCTTTGTTTTTATTTCCTGAAGTAGGAACGTAATTAAATTACCAAAGGATGGGGGTTTAGTCACTTCAAGTCTTCAAACAACTTATAGCTTGTTCTAGGCACTAAACCTGAAAGAAGATAAAAACTTGTATGATTTAACTGAAGTTTGACCATATGCCTAAGAATAATTTGTAGGGTGTGGTTTGTTTAACTTATCTAGAATAAATCAAGTTAATGATTTCATAGACAAATGATCAATATCACACAATGATTCTTACGAATGAAACTGATTTAAAGAGAAGAACTGATTATTTCAGCTAAAGTAGTCCTATCAAACCAGTCCTTGTTGTAATTGCGATCAATGCTACCATTTTCTGCTTTGTTTATCCTTCACATACTCTGTTTGTTTCATTTGTTATGTTGGATAAATATTTGTCTTCAATATGAAGAAGTGAATACATAAACATCTGCTTGCAGGGAAAAAATCCTTCGTTTGGTTGGGTCCAAGACCACTGGTGTTTATCATGGATCCTGAGCTCATAAAGGAAGTATTCTCCAAAAGCTATCTGTATCAAAAGCCTCGTTCAAATCCATTAACCAAGTTATTGGCACAAGGACTAGTAAGCCAAGAGGAAGACAAATGGGCCAAACATAGGAAAATCATCAATCCAGCTTTCCATATAGAGAAGCTAAAGGTTTGTAACTGCAATAGATTCTGTTTAAGATGTCCTTTTTTTCTTTTTGTTTCATTGATACATCACCTTATACTTGATTGTGATTCTATTTTGAGGTATTTGTTTCGTAACCATCTTGTATTCTTGATTACACGTAGACACATATTGAAGGAAGTGTCCCCTTTCATCTTTATTGACTTTTTCTCTTCACCATGTCCATTTGTTAAACAGCATATGCTTCCAGCTTTTTGCTTGAGCTGTACTGAGATGCTAAGTAAATGGGAAGACATTGTTTCAGCTGAGGGCTCACATGAAATCGATGTATGGCCTGACCTTCAACAATTGACTAGTGATGTGATATCTCGGACAGCTTTTGGGAGTAGCTATGAAGAAGGTAGAAGGATATTTGAACTTCAAAAGGAACAAGCTCAACATTTTCTTGAAGCTATACGCTCAGTTTATATCCCAGGCTGGAGGTAATTTGCTTAAACTACAGCAATAGTACTCCTTACTAAGTTCATCAGGAAGTGCAATATTAAATTTCACTCTTATGTTTAATATATGTTGATGTGTGTTGCTTTCCCCTTTTCAATTTCTTGTTTATTAAACTATCTCATAGGTTTTTGCCAACAAAGAGGAACAGAAGAATGAAGGAAATAGAAAAGGATATTCAGGCCTCAGTTAGAGGTATTATTGATAAAAGAGTGAAGGCACTGAAAGCAGGAGAGGCAAATAATGAGGATCTACTTGGTATATTGCTGGAATCTAATTTTAAAGAAATTGAACATCATGGAAACAACAATTTTGGACTGAGCATTGAAGAAGTCATTCAAGAATGCAAGTTATTCTATATTGCTGGCCAAGAAACTACAGCATCATTGCTTGTATGGACTCTAATATTGTTGAGTAGGCATCAAGATTGGCAAGCACGGGCCAGAGAAGAGGTTTTGCAACTCTTTGGCGGTCAGAAACCAGATTTTGATGGATTGAATCATCTAAAAGTTGTAAGTGTTTATGTCAGTTGTTTCAGTTACTCAGCCAGGATTTTGTCTGTTATTGCTGATTTGGTGCTTAAAATTAGGCAAGGATTGCGTTTTAGTACTAATGTTTAATACTGGACTAGATATAGCCATGTTGCCCCGAGGAAGTCAACTCTATGTCTATGCTTTCATCATGTTAGTGGAATCCATCCCAGCATGAGCAGGGGCAAATATAGTATATAGGCAGTAGGTGTGTCCGCACCAATTCAAACAAATTTATTAGACAAATTATAGTTAAACTAGGTTCATGCTCATTTTCACTAAAGAGTAATGGGTGCCGTGGTACTGTGACACGATGTACTTAAAACTCTAGATCCTCTTATGAGGATTTGACGCAACCCAGCAACTCTCCCTCCTCCTGCCCCCACGAAGGGGTATGAGAAGCAGCTTTGTCATTTGCAGACTGGTTGCGAGCTAAATGAGCTCTTCATCACTTGGAATATTTTAGGCACAAAAATTGCGTCAAGTCCTTTTTCATGCTATATAACTGATGGAGGAAAACCTTTTGGTGCAGGTGACAATGATCTTGTACGAATCTTTAAGGCTATATCCCCCAGTAGCAACACTTATGCGGCGGCCTAATGAAGACGCTGTATTAGGAGATCTATCTCTACCAGCAGGTGTGCTAGTCTCCTTACCGGTGATCTTATTGCATCACGATGAAGAAGCCTGGGGTGAAGATGCTAAGAAGTTCAAGCCAGAAAGATTTAGCGAAGGAGTGTCAAGTGCGACAAAGGGTCAAGTCACTTTTTTCCCATTTACCTGGGGTCCACGAATATGCATTGGACAGAATTTTGCTATGTTAGAAGCTAAGATGGCTTTGGCTATGATCCTGCAACGCTTCTCATTCGAACTGTCTCCATCTTACACACATGCTCCTCAGTCCATAATAACAATGGGACCCAAATATGGTGCTCCACTTATTCTGCACAAACTGTAGTTTGTGACTAGTAATTGCATAGGCGGATCTACAATTTTAAGTTTATGGGTTCTACACTGTAATCCTTATCACTTATTAGGTTCTGGATAGATCAATTATACATATTAAGTGAAACTTTCAATACAGATCATCATGTACCAAAGTTACTGGTTCTACTGAATCCAGATTTAGGCCTATGTCCGCCCCTGCGTGAAAGCAGTGCCTGGCTACATGTTAGACGGTGTTTATAATGTTAAGGCTTTTAGAACTGCCAAATGGTTTGCGCTCGTGTGTTGTGGATTGTTATACTTGGAAAAGCCAGTTGTGATTTATAGTTCAAGTTGTATGTACTAGTAAATAATTTCTACATCATCAATTACAGTTTACTTACAAGTAACTTATCATAGTAAACTTGACATTTTCTTTCTTAGCTTGTAAACTTGATACCATAAGTTGACATTTTCTTTCTTAGCTTGTAAACTTGATACCATAAGTTGAAATCATAGTAAACTTGACATTTTCTTTCTTAGCTTGTAAACTTGATACCATAAGTTGACATTTTCTTTCTTAGCTTGTAAACTTGATACCATAAGTTGAAAAAATAAAGCAGCAACTAGGGGTTTATTGCCAATTAGATTGAAAGGGCAATATATTATTAGCATCTTTAGTATATATAACTTAAATCTTTTTGTTTGAACTTATAAATACAGTAGCATCTTTAACGGCCCAAGCCCGCTAGTGATACTGTCCGCTTTGGGCCTAGGGCCGCACGATTTTAAAACGCGTCACTAGGGTCTAAGACCAGTTAACTTATATACCCAGCATCTCTCCTGTGTTATGCCGATGTGGGACACTTAACCCTTAGCTGGGGTGTTACATAAACATTATTGTTTTAATGTTTTGGAATGTTATCAGTGTTGTTCACTTCTTTTTCACTTTTCTTTAGTTGGTGTATTAGTTTAAACTTGTTATAATGTTCCCCCCATCTTGTCCTTTGAATAGTACTACTAGTTAGTGCTGCTTCTTGTTGATGCAAGTCAAGTATTATTCACTCTTAAATCTTGCATCATTAAGTATCAAAAAGGAGCATTGATTTACAAAAGGTCTTGCCTCCACTTTCATGTATGGACAATCTTTTCTGCTGCCAACTTTCAATTTTTATTTTTTTTTGGTTTAGTCCGTCTTCAAAGTTCACTAGTCTGCTTAGTTGAGATTCGCACTTCGTAGGTCCTGCTAAGAGGTAAAATACTTCAAAATCACCAAAGTGTTTTTATGGCCATTAGGAGTGTTCAAAATCTTAAATTCATTCCTTGTTGCGTAAAAATGTAGTATCAGGCTAAAGATACACCTTGTAACAAAGGGACTACATTTTCATTTCCGATATTTCTTTCCAGAAATTTGCACACTCAAGGGTCGTTTGGTTTACATTGAGAGTTGGATATACGTTGTTTGGTTGTACTTTTCTCCATTACATAAAATTTATCAATTTTATACAATGTAGTGTTACTTTTTAATTTTTGCATAAAACTAATGTTATTTTGTGCTAGATGGAATGTGGAATAGGAATGTAAATAGAAACAATAATGCATGTATTGAATTCTAACATGACAAAATTAACCCAAAAAATATTTTAAATTATTACATTTATTTAGTTGTATATTAGTTTATAATATGTCAATAATTCAACAAAAAATAATCTTTGGAGGACAATCCATACATTACTAAATTTCCGTATACTAACTAATTTCCACATAACTAAAACACACATTATTATTCCCCGGATAACTAATATATATTATTAAGTTCTACATAACTAATTAATACCTATATTGTTAATCCTTAGCATAACTTTTATTCGGACCTCGATTTCACATATAATACATGCTTAATACAAGTATATAATCTAGCACTAACGATTCAGTCATTGCTTGCCTCTTTTGATACTCTATATAAAATTTGATATTAGCTATGCAGTTGGTTGTCCTTGACTCCTCCTTGCCTGCAAAATATATGATTTAACATACATATTAGTTATGCTGAAATCCATGTGGAGTATTAGTTTATGTAGGGTAAAATATACATACATAAAATAAGAATGTGAGAATTAGTACTCGTATATTAAAACTACAAAATGGTATATCTGACATAAAAAAAAACAAGTGGTTGAAATCTGTGATTTACTTGTGAGATCCATGTAACGTGCTTCCCTTAATGACGACCTTAGTTTCTTAATTCCCACGGACATGGTCGATAAATACTCTTAATATGCAAGTGACAGAAACAGGAAAAAAAGTCAAAGTAGCTATTCGATCATCAACTAGTGAGTAATGAAAATGTACAACACTGTTCAAATCATCGTAACAGCCATAGTAATCACTCTACTTGTATGTATATGGAGAGTAGTGAACTGGGTCTGGTTCAGACCAAAGAAGCTGGAGAAGTTACTGAGACAACAAGGTCTAAAAGGCAACTCCTACAAGATTTTATATGGGGACATCAAAGAGCTTTCCGGGATGAATAAAGAAGCTAACTCAAAGCCCATGAGTCTTTCTGATGATATAGCTCCAAGACTGGTGCCTTTCTTTCTTGAGACCATCAAGAAATATGGTACTATATGTTTCTCACAGACCACCCTTTCGTTTCCTTTACTCATAATGATTTTCACTTAAATAACTTGAATCTTAAATGAAATTTTACAGCTGAGTTAGATAATGAGTCGTGTCAAGATTTTAATTTGTTCATCCCTTTATTAATTCCCCTTGTCCCTGCTCCACAGTAGCTGAAAATAATAAGTTACATGTAAGGGGTAGAATATTTTAGGAGTATGAATACACTTAATGGCGACCGACTTTTTGGGAAAGTAGTCATTTTTCTGGTTTGTTTATATTTCACATACTCTGTTTCATTTCTTATGTTGGATAAATGTTGATCTTCAATTTAGAGTAGTAAATATGGAAAAATCTACTTGCAGGGAAAAAATCCTTAATATGGTTGGGTCCAACACCACTGGTGCTTATCATGGACCCTGAGCTTATAAAGGAAGTATTCTCCAAAAGCTATCTGTATCAAAAGGCTCAAGGAAATCCATTAACCAAGTTATTGATACAAGGACTAATAAGCCAAGAGGAAGACAAATGGGCCAAACATAGAAAAATCATCAATCCGGCTTTCCATATAGAGAAGCTAAAGGTTCGTAACTGCAATAGAATTCTTTTTATTGATATAGTCCTTACACTTGATTGTGATTCTATTTGAGCTATTTGTTTGGTACCCATCTTGTATTCCTGATCACATGTCGACACATTTTGAAGGAAGTGTCCCCTTTCATCTTTATTGACTTTTTCTCTTCACCATGTCCATTTGTTAAACAGCATATGCTTCCAGCTTTTTGCTTGAGCTGTACTGAGATGCTAAGTAAATGGGAAGATATTGTTTCAGTTGAGGGCTCACATGAAATAGATGTATGGCCTGACCTTCAACAATTGACTAGTGATGTGATATCTCGGACAGCTTTTGGGAGTAGCTATGAAGAAGGTAGAAGGATATTTGAACTTCAAAAGGAACAAGCTCAACATTTTCTTGAAGCTATACGCTCAGTTTATATCCCAGGCTGGAGGTAATTTTGCTTAAACTACAGCAATAGTACTCCGTACTAAGTTCAACAGGAAGTGCAATATTAAATTTCACTCTTATGTTTAATATATGTTGATGTGTGTTGCTTTCCCCTTTTCAATTTCTTGTTTATTAAACTATCTCATAGGTTTTTGCCAACAAAGAGGAACAGAAGAATGAAGGAAATAGAAAAGGATATTCAGGCCTCAGTTAGAGGTATTATTGATAAAAGAGTGAAGGCACTGAAAGCAGGAGAGGCAAATAATGAGGATCTACTTGGTATATTGCTGGAATCTAATTTTAAAGAAATTGAACATTATGGAAACAACGATTTTGGAATGAGCATTGAAGAAGTCATTCAAGAATGCAAGTTATTCTATATTGCTGGCCAAGAAACTACATCATCATTGCTTGTATGGACTCTAATATTGTTGAGTAGCCATCAAGATTGGCAAGCATGGGCCAGAGAAGAGGTTTTGCAACTCTTTGGCGGTCAGAAACCAGATTTTGATGGATTGAATCATCTAAAAGTTGTAAGTGTTATGTCAGTTGTTTCAGTTACTCAGCCAGGATTTTGTGTCTGTTATTGCTGATTTGGTGCTTAAAATTAGGCAAGGATTGCGTTTTAGTACTAATGTTTAATACTGGACTAGATATAGCTATGTTGCCCCAGGGAAGTCAACTCTATATCTATGCTTTCATCATGTTAGTGGAATCCATCCCAGCATGAGCAGGGGCAAATACAGTATATAGGCAGTAGGTGTGTCCGCACCAATTCAAACAAATTTATTAGACAAATTATAGTTAAACTAGGTTCATGCTCATTTTCACTAAAGAGTAATGGGTGCCGTGGTACTGTGACACGATGTACTTAAAACTCTAGATCCTCTTATGAGAATTTGACGTAACCCAGCAACTCTCCCTCCGCCTGCCCCCAAGAAGGGGTGTGAGAAGCAGCTTTGTCATTTGCAGACTGGTTGCGAGCTAAATGAGCTCTTCATCACTTGGAATATTTTAGGCACAAAACTTGCGTCAAGTCCTTTTTCATGCTATATAACTGATGGAGGAAAACCTTTTGGTGCAGGTGACAATGATCTTGTACGAATCTTTAAGGCTATATCCCCCGGCAATAACACTTCTGCGGCGTCCTAATGAAGATGCTGTATTAGGAGATCTATCTCTACCAGCAGGTGTGCTAGTCTCCTTACCGGTGATCTTATTGCATCATGATGAAGAAGTCTGGGGTGAAGATGCTAAGAAGTTCAAGCCAGAAAGATTTAGCGAAGGAGTGTCAAGTGCGACAAAGGGTCAAGTCACTTTTTTCCCATTCACCTGGGGTCCACGAATATGCATTGGACAGAATTTTGCTATGTTAGAAGCTAAGATGGCTTTGGCTATGATCCTGCAACGCTTCTCAATCAAACTGTCTCCATCTTACACACATGCTCCTCAGTCCATAATAACAATGGGACCCAAATATGGTGCTCCACTTATTCTGCACAAACTGTAGTTTGTGACTTGTAACTGCATAGGCGGATCTAGAATTAAGTTTATGGGTTCTACACTGTAATCCTTATCACTTATTAGGTTCTGGATAGATCAATTATACATATTAAGTGAAACTTTCAATACAGATACATGATCTGTGCCAAAGTTACTGGTTCTACTGAATCCAGATTTAGGCTTATGGATCCGCCCCTGCGTGAAAGCAGTGCCTGGTACATGTTAGACGATGTTTATATTGTTAAGACTTTTAGAACTGCCAAATGGTTTGCGCTCGTGTGTTGTGGATTGTTATACTTGGAAAAGCCAGTTGTGATTTATAGTTCAAGTTGTATGTACTAGTAAAGAATTTCTACATCATCAATTACAGTTTACTTACAAGTAACTTATCATAGTAAACTTGACATTTTCTTTCTTAGCTTGTAAACTTGATAGCATAAGTTGAAAAAATAGAGCAGCAACTAGGGGTTTATTGCCAATTAGATTGAAAGGGCTATATATTATTAACATCTTGTTAGTATATATAACTTAAATCTTGTTGTTTGAACTTATAAATATAGTAGCATATTAATTTAAATCGAGAGCACACTGCTGCTTGCAGAGCATAATGGTGTGGTTTTTGGAACATTATTCTTATACAAGTTTCCTATTCTTCACTCATCTCTTACTCCCTATATAGTAAATTATGTACTTTTATTTTTATGCAGAAAAAAACGTTAGAAACAAACGTTAGAAACAATTGTATGAAAACCTTCACCACTTTTACATGGTACCACTTTGAATTTCCTAAACTATAACCTAGCACTCATACTCATAGGTAAAAGACCAGATTTTTATTTACAAGAATGTGCACTGCGCTGCCTCATTACCTTCAAATGGCAACAAACATCATATTGGATATGCTTTCTTAAATCAAACCAAATGTTTGAAATTTAAAATATTGAATCTATGATACTATCATAGTATTGCATAAAAAGAGAGATGTTGGTATCTGTTAGCTTGGAAAGCTGCTTGGAGTTTTGACTGATGACTGAGGAACGGATTCAAAGGACCTGTTCCTTTGAATTACTGGAGCAGAATAGATAATTCATGCAAAATCATTTGATTAAGATATTATTATTTATCCTAATACTGACGTATATCTTGATAATTATGCAGGCCTAATCAGATACGAAAAGATTGCATAATCCTAAAGGATAAAGGATTTGGATTCAAGAAGGTAGAATCTAATTAGGATTCAAAGTCAAGGGAGCTTTGGAATTCTAATTCATTGGGACTTCTTGGCTGCTGGAAACTATAAAACGAGATGACTATCAGCCATAGAAGTTGTACACAAATAGAGAGAGCATCGAGCAAAAGCTGAGAAGAATTATTAGCTTATTTGTGTAATCATTAGCTACAGTAGAACTAAGTAAGAACCTGTTCCTTAGATTGAGTCTTGTAAAAGTTCAAGTCTTAGTTCAATTGTAGTAAGCAAAAATCGAGTTGTAAACTGTGTAGTTCAAGTCGTGGACTTGACACAACTTCACTGATCGTGAGAAAGATCACTAAAGGATTAGAGTTAGTCCTAGGTTAGTAAGAGTGAGTCTTGTAACCAAGTGGGTCTTTTTACATAGTGAAGTTGAAATCCTACTTGAGAAGTATGTCGTGGTTTTTTGATCCCGTGTCTAGGGGTTTTTCCACGCTAAAATCTGGTGTTCAATTACTTACAGTTTTTATTCCGCACATCGTAGAGTAAAGGAACACATTTTAAGGAACTGGTCCTTAAAACAGTAAAGTGGTGTATTTGTGGGAAATAACAATTGGTATCAGAGCAGGTTATCCTTGAAAAGGCTAACACCTAGGATTAGATGAGTACATCACGTGAGAACAGTGAGGGTCAGTCAATGGTTAGAGCACCTTACTTCAATGGAAAATACTATTCATGGTGGAAAGAGAGGATGCGTGATCACCTTCAGGCAGAGGATTACGAACTGTGGGACATAGTTACTGAAGGTCCCATGATCCCAATGAAGAAGGATGCTGATGGGAAGGATGTTCCCAAAACCAGGAAGGAGTGCAATGCCGAAGATATAAAGCAATGGGAAAAGAATGCTAAGGCAAGGAAGTGGCTGGTTGGTGGACTTAGTCCTGACGAATGCACAAGGATCAGAGGGTATGCCACTGCTAAGGAGATTTGGGATGCTCTACAAGTTGCACACGAAGGAACAAGTCAGGTAAAAAGGTCCAGAGGTACACTTCTTTATGCTGAATATGAAAGCTTTAAAATGAAAGAAGAAGAATCAATCTCTGAAATGTATACTAGATTCAATGCCATTGCCTCTGAACTTATCTCTTTGGGAAGGGTTTTAACTGTGGAAGATAGGGTAGAAAAGATTTTAACTAGGGTTCTTCCAGATTCTTGGGAGATCAAAGCATGTGCTATCATTGAAAGTAAAGATTTAACCACATTATCCTTAGATGAGCTCATAGGAAATCTAAAGACTTACGAACTAAGGAAAAAGGTTAAAAACATAGGAGCACCAGTTAAAACTGAACCTAACCTAGCCTTAACTGCTGGTGATAAAATCATTGATGATAAGGAACTGGTCCTTATCGCTAAAAGTGTTCAAAAATATTTGAATAAGAAAAGGGAAATTAGTGGACAGGGTAGGTCTACTAACATGAAACAGGCTGGAGAATGCCACAAATGTGGAAGCTCGGAGCACTACATCAGCAAATGTCCAATCATGGAAGGAGAATGGAGGAAGAAATTCATTGATGAAAGGAAGAAGGCTAGGGAACAGGTCCATAGAAAAAGTGGAAATCCCAAAGCGCTGGTTGCAGGATGGCAAGACAGTGAAGATGAAATAACTGATGATGATCTGGATGAGAATCTTGCTCTAATGGCACTTGGAGATTCAGAAAATGAAGAGGATCCTGAGGTATTTGTTTCTAAACTTAAAGAAGATGTAAAAAGCATGTCTAGAGAAAAGTTGGTTAAAGTATTCCATATTGTGCTAAATGAATTTAAAACTCTGAGGGATGATAATCACCAACTGCATGATAAAGTTGACTGTTTAGAAATAGAATGCAAAGAGAAAATAATTAAAAATGATTTTCTGGAAAGGAAGATTAGCATGCTTGAGGAACAGGTCCTCACACTTGAAACAACTGCTCAGGAATTAGAAAATGTTAAAACAGTTGTAAAAGGTAAAGGTATTGCTAATTCTCATCAGATTATTGCTGAAGAGAAACTGAAAAACACAGTTGATGAATTGTGTAAAAAAGATGAAAAGATAAGATCTTTAGAAGAAGACCTGGTTAAAACAAAAATGGAATTAAGAAAAACTGTAGAATGGAACAAGTCTTCTGAAGCACTAGAATGGTTGCAAGAAAATCATAGCAGTAACAGGAAAGGTATTGGATTCATGAAGGCACAAAGTTCATCCAAATGGGATCCAAAGAGTAAGTACTTATCATTTCCTGAAAACTGGCTATGTACTCATTGTGGGAACACTGGTCACCGGAAAGAAAATTGTCAATCTTTAAAAATGGCTGCCCAGAGGAACAGGTCCTATAAACCTGTTCGAAATCCTGTGAAACAGAAGAATAGGTTCTACAAACCTGTTCAACATTCTGTAAAAAGGAGAGATGTTCACACAAAGAAACCTTTACCATTTTGGGCTAAAAGAGATCTGATTCATCCTTTTTCAAAAGGAAAGGAACCCAAACTAGTTTGGGTTCTTAAAATTAACCCCTAGTTTTCTTTTGCAGGCTAGAGTGAAGGAGACAAACCACAAATGGTACATGGACAGTGGTTGCTCAAGACATATGACAGGGCATAAGGAACTGTTCCTTTCACTCTCAGCCTTCCAAGGAGGAAGTGTTTCCTTCGGTAATGGTAAGAAAGGGGAAATTATTGGAATTGGAAAGGTAGGTAAGTCTGACTCACACTGCATAGATAATGTATTTCTAGTAGATGGACTGAAGCATTGCTTATTGAGTATATCTCAATTATGTGACAAAGGTAATAATGTTAATTTTTCATCTACTGGATGCACTGTGACTAATCAAGCTTCTGGAGAGGTTATTTTGCAGGGAAACAGACATGGAAACATCTACAAAGTAGACTTGCTGACATTATCTGATGGAAGCTTGAGCTGCTTAAGTGTGGAGCAAAATGATCCCCTCCTATGGCACAAAAGACTAGGACATGCTAGTCTTTCACAATTGAACAAACTTGTGTCAAAGGACTTGGTGATAGGTCTTCCTAACATCAGGTTTAATGATGAAAAGGTATGTGAAGCTTGTGCCAGGGGGAAGCAGGTAAAATCCTCCTTCAAATCGAAGAAACAGGTAAGTACCACTAAGCCTTTGGAACTGGTCCATATGGATTTATGTGGTCCAATGAGAACAATGAGTCGTGGAGGTAAGAAGTATGTAATGGTATTGGTGGATGATTACTCTAGATTTACATGGACTATATTTCTTGCATCTAAAGAAGAAGCATTTAATGCATTTTCAATTTTTGCTAAGAAAGCTGAAAGAACACTAGACAGTCCTATTGTTGCCATTAGGTCAGATCATGGAACTGAATTTGAAAATCATATGTTTTTCAATTTTTGCAATGAAAATGGCATTAATCACAATTTTTCTTCACCTAGAACTCCACAACAAAATGGTGTAGTGGAAAGGAAAAATAGGACTCTAGAAGAAATGGCAAGAACTATGTTAATATCTGGAAATCTTCCACAAAACTTTTGGGCTGAGGCTATTAATACTGCATGCTACATAATAAATAGATGTATGACTAGGCCATTAATAGAAAAGACCCCATATGAGTTGCTTAAAGGAAGAAAACCAAACATCTCTCATCTTAGGGCTTTTGGTTGCAAGTGTTTTATACACAACAATGGGAAAGATGCCTTAGGAAAATTTGAACCTAGAAGTGATGAAGGAATCTTTGTTGGTTATTCTTCTAATAGTAAGGCATATAGGGTGTTTAACAAGAAAACTTTAAAAATTGAAGAAAGCATGCATGTAAAATTCGATGAAACTAACAGTCTCACTCAAGAACAGGTACAGGAGGATGAAGAAATTGGACTGCTGAAAGCTTACGAACTTGATCCACAAATGCAAGGTCTGGATGTGAGAACTGAACTGCAAGGAACTGTTCCTCAGAACAGAACTGAGAACAGTGGCACATATACAGGGGGAACAAATGCTGGTTCCACCTCACAAACTGGTAGTGCTACTCGATCAGGAACTGTTCCTCAGCAGAGGACTTCTGACAATGGATTGACCCCCAAGCCTTACAAGTATCAAGGGTCACATCCTGTGGATCAAATAATCTCAGACAAGAATGCAGGAATTCAAACTAGATCAGCAGTCAAAAATCACAATCTGTGTGCTTTTAGTGCTTTCCTATCTCTTGTTGAACCCAAAAATGTGAAAGAAGCACTGAAGGATGCAGACTGGATAAATGCTATGCAGGAGGAATTGAATCAATTTCAAAGAAGTCAAGTTTGGCATCTGGAACCCAAGCCAAGGAACAGGTCCATAATTGGAACAAAATGGGTTTTCAGAAACAAACTTGATGAGGATGGCATGGTAACAAGGAACAAGGCCAGACTGGTTGTTCAGGGATATAGTCAAGAGGAAGGCATCGACTATGATGAGACTTTTGCTCCAGTTGCAAGATTGGAAGCAATAAGACTTCTTATAGCCTTTGCTACATACATGGATTTTACTCTACATCAAATGGATGTTAAGAGTGCATTTCTGAATGGATACTTGAAAGAAGAAGTGTATGTCAAGCAACCTCCAGGTTTTGAAAGTGAACAGTTCCCTGAACATGTTTACAAGTTGGACAAGGCCTTGTATGGGCTCAAGCAGGCACCAAGAGCATGGTATGAAAGGCTATCAAAATTTCTACTCCAGCATGGATACAAGAGAGGTAAAATTGATAGTACTTTGTTCTTAAAAGAAAAAGGTAAGGATCTCTTAATTGTTCAAATCTATGTAGATGACATAATTTTTGGTGCTACTTGTGAAAATTTAAGTAAAGAATTTGCAAACTTGATGGGGAGTGAATTTGAGATGAGCATGATGGGTGAACTCAACTTCTTTTTGGGTTTACAAATTAAGCAAACCTCAAATGGAACTATGATCCATCAACAAAAGTATGTTAAGGAATTACTTAAAAGATTTGATATGGACAATGCTAAGGGAATTGACACACCTATTGCTACTGCCACAAAATTGGATCTTGATGAACATGGAATATCAGTTGATCAAAAATTGTATAGGGGTATGATAGGTTCCTTACTTTATCTAACTGCTAGTAGACCAGATATAGTGTTCAGTGTTGGTTTGTGTGCTAGATTCCAATCAGATCCTAAGGAATCTCATTTGAAAGCTGTTAAAAGAATATTGAGGTATCTGAAAGGAACAGGTCCCTTGGGACTTTGGTATCCAAAAGGTGGTAATTTTAATCTTGTTGGATATACTGATGCTGATTATGCAGGTTTCCTTGTCGATAGAAAAAGCACCTCAGGTATGGCACATTTTCTTGGTGAGTGTTTGGTTTCTTGGGGAACCAAGAAACAAAATTCAGTGGCACTTTCCACTGCTGAGGCTGAATATGTGGCAGCTGCTTCATGTTGTTCACAGTTGTTATGGATCAAACAACAATTACAGGATTTTGGTGTTGATGTAGGAACTGTTCCTATCTATTGTGATAACACTAGTGCTATTAATATGACAAAAAAATCCAGTGCATCACAAAAGGACTAAACACATTGACATAAGACATCATTTCCTAAGAGACAATTATGAAAAAGGTTTGATCACCATAGCATTTTGCCCAACTGAAAAACAAATAGCTGACATTTTTACAAAAGCTCTAGGTAGAGATGATTTTGAAAGAAATAGATTGGAATTAGGGATGATTAAATTCACATAAAATCTTCAATGCTTTGCTTCATAATTGGCTAGAAAATTGCTCTTAAAATGAATTTTATTCAAGTCATTATGAATTATTCAGTCCAGTCTCTATACTTAAATGTATACTCTCATGCTACATATATTATTTAGAGTTGCTAAAATTGAATGATGTTACCCTTATGCTCTTAGAATTTCAGATGATCAAAAATTGCAAATTGGAAGGACACTGAATTGTGGTGTTAAAACAGGTATGTACTCGTAATTATTCAATTAATTTAGGAGTATAAAGGCTATAGGTAACTTGTGTTTAGGATAAAATCCCACTAAGTTTCCTACCCATATCCAAATTGCAAAAGAGTCCCATCGGAGGAACTGTTCCTATTCTGAAAAGGTGTCCTGCAGCCTAACGGCTCTTTTTCTCCGGGAGACTCCCAAGAGTCCTTAGCCGTTGCATGTTGTGCTGAGGTAAGCTGATCGTCTCCTACTCTAATTGCACTACTTAATTCACTCTATAAATACTCTTCTTCTCCTACATTATTCTTTTACCTTGTTCATCAATTGAATTAGCAAAATTTCAGAAAGAATTGTCAATTATCTTTTGATTAGAATTGCAAACATGTCTCTTTCTTCTGATAATTCTCCATCTGCACCCACTGTTGAACAACCACAAAATCTCAACCCTCCTTCACCCATGGAAATCATCGACCCAAACCCTGAAGTTCCTGAACAAATTCCAGAATTACCTGAACCTGAGATTCAGGGGGAAGGATCAGTTCCCACGGCTGAATCCATTGCTGAGCAGGTTGAGGATCTCTCTCATGCTATGGTGTTGTATCAGTTTAAGGTAAACTACACTCACCCTCTGAATGTTGTTATTGATGAGGAAGAAGAGGGAGAAGGTTCTGAGGCTGCTCTTGAGGGGGAACTCATTAGAAGTTTGGAAGCACCGGTGCATGGGGGGTCAGGGTCTCCAGAGGTTGCTTTTAGAGCACCCATGGAAGATGTTATAGATGTTGAAGAGGCTATGAGTGACAGTGATAGGCCATTGGTGGATTTGATAAATATTAGAAGCCTGAAAAGAAAATTGGCTAGAAAGGGACCCATTAATGATCATGAGACTGTTGAAATTGCTGCTAAATTGAAGAAGATAAGTGATAGTTATAAGCCCGGAAATAAGAAGAAAGTTGGAAGTTCCTCTAAGGCAAAAGGACCTGTTCCTTCTGCCTCAACCCCTGCATCTGGGGGTAGGAGGACAAGAAGTGCTGCTAAAGCTGCTGATGAACAACTGGCTGCTGCTTTGGAAAAGAGCAGAAAAGGGAAAGGAAAACAGGTAGTTGAGGAAGAAAAGGTGGATGATAGTGATGATTTTGATTTGGCTGATTTTTCTGAGGATGATGAGATGGTAGAGGCTGAGGAGGTGGTGCCTCAGTCAAAGAAAAGAAAGGTTCCTGAGAGAAGGGTAACAAGAAGCTCAGTTAAAGCTGCTGAGAAAATTGCTAAGAGGACCAGGTCCTCTAAAAGAGTGGTGGTTTCTGAAGACTCTGCCAGTGACAGTGATGAGTTAGTTGCTGAGGCTGAGAGTGATAGTGATGCTGAAGAAAGTGAGACTGTGCACTGTGTTCATGATGACATGCTGACTAGAAAGGTGTTGAAAGGAAGGGTTATGACTGATGTTCAAGAAGAAGGAATGGTTTGGTTGCTGCAAAAGCTACATGCTCAGGGTTGGAGGGACATGGTCCTTAAGATCTCTGGTAGGTGTGCAAAGGGAATGGTGCAGGAATTCTATAAGAATTGTTCCATCCGAGGTGATCAAATCACTACATCTGTTAATGACAATGTCATCATTTTTGATACAAGGGAACTTGGTGAGTTGCTGGGGATCCCTGCCTCTGGGTATGCTAGTTATGTCAAGACTGTTTGGCCTGACTTGACAAACTTGCCTACTGATCTGGAGATCACTAGGAAGTTTGCTGAGAATGATGGTGAAGAAAAACCCAGGGCAGTGCAAAAGAGTGAGATGCATCCACAGCATCAGGTTTTATTTGAATTTGTGAACAAAGTTGTGATGCCAAGGCAGGAGAAAAGAGGAGTTGCCAGTTTCATGGACCTGGTCCTTATGGAACTGTTGGACACTGAAAAGCAGATCAATTGGCCCAGCTTTATGATCCACCTGATAAAAAGGGTGATTGCTGGGAAGAGAAAACACTCCCTGCCGTTTGGTTTCATTCTGACTGATATTTTTGCCAAGTTGAAGGTTCCCTTGGAAGGGGTTGTGAAAGCTACAAAGAAGGAGAAATTTGGGTGTGCTACCTTGATAAACTGTGACTTGCCGGTTCAGGCTGATCCTCCACAGGCTGGTGTTGGGAGGCAGCCTCTGAACAACAAAGTGAGGGCACTTAGGCAACAAGTTGCTATGCAGGCTGCTGAGATTGCAAGGTTGGAAGAAGAGAGGAATTACTGGAAGGCAGAGGCCTCAAAAGCAAAAGAGACCAATGAGGGAATGCTCAAGCAGATGTTTGATCTCCTTCACAAGTCTCAGGGAACTGGTCCTTCCACATCCTGACCACCTTAGCCCTAGCCTTTAGCCATCTTTTGTCTAGTGGGATCGAGCCTAGCCTAGTGCCTTAGCCTTTATTTTCTTCTTTAGTAGTTGGATAATTTTGTAGTACTTGCTGTATCCCCTGATTTTAATATTTGGTTATATGAATTGTCTTGGATGGCTAATATCATTGTTTTGCAGTTGCTTTATTTAATTTATGTTTGTACTTTGAGTTGCCTCAATGGCTATGTGCTGATTAAATCTAACACTTGAGTTATATTTTGATATGCAACCTTTTCAATGATGCCAAAAGGGGGAAGAGTAAGGCTGATTTTGCATGATTTTATACCTAATAAAAATTTGTTCCTTAATGATGAATTAATTCTCCACTGATTGATTGTCTTTTTGAGCTTACATTGTACTTCAGGACATTAAGGAGATGAAGCTATAAGTATGAATTTGTCATCATCAAAAAGGGGGAAATTGTTAGCTTGGAAAGCTGCTTGGAGTTTTGACTGATGACTGAGGAACGGATTCAAAGGACCTGTTCCTTTGAATTACTGGAGCAGAATAGATAATTCATGCAAAATCATTTGATTAAGATATTATTATTTATCCTAATACTGACGTATATCTTGATAATTATGCAGGCCTAATCAGATACGAAAAGATTGCATAATCCTAAAGGATAAAGGATTTGGATTCAAGAAGGTAGAATCTAATTAGGATTCAAAGTCAAGGGAGCTTTGGAATTCTAATTCATTGGGACTTCTTGGCTGCTGGAAACTATAAAACGAGATGACTATCAGCCATAGAAGTTGTACACAAATAGAGAGAGCATCGAGCAAAAGCTGAGAAGAATTATTAGCTTATTTGTGTAATCATTAGCTACAGTAGAACTAAGTAAGAACCTGTTCCTTAGATTGAGTCTTGTAAAAGTTCAAGTCTTAGTTCAATTGTAGTAAGCAAAAATCGAGTTGTAAACTGTGTAGTTCAAGTCGTGGACTTGACACAACTTCACTGATCGTGAGAAAGATCACTAAAGGATTAGAGTTAGTCCAAGGTTAGTAAGAGTGAGTCTTGTAACCAAGTGGGTCTTTTTACATAGTGAAGTTGAAATCCTACTTGAGAAGTATGTCGTGGTTTTTTGATCCCGTGTCTAGGGGTTTTTCCACGCTAAAATCTGGTGTTCAATTACTTACAGTTTTTATTCCGCACATCGTAGAGTAAAGGAACACATTTTAAGAAACTGGTCCTTAAAACAGTAAAGTGGTGTATTTGTGGGAAATAACAGTATCAATTTGGTATAAGATAAAACAACCATACAGGCACATAAATTTGTAGCTTCGGTAGGATGCAATCGTAGTTGGTTCGATACTTTGTTAATGAATAACAATACTTTTTAAAGTTTCAATGACAAGTAAATTTTGTGAAGAGTCCAAGTGGCACTTCATATTTGAGCACAGAATAATTACAACTAGCAGCAAGTTACCGAATCTAAAGTTGTATTGAACGCAAATATAAACCATAGAGAAATACTTATTAATTGTACCATTAAATGAAAGGAAAAGGGTCAAAAATACCCTCCATTTGCAAAAGGGCTCAAACATACTCTCGCTGTTAAAAAAGTGGACCACATATGCCCATTATCACTAACAAAAATCTACATCATCTATGAGTCAACTAAAATACTAATACAGGTGGAATTATAACCCAAAAAACTATTAACCCTATCCCATTGACCCACTAATCATATCCCCTCACCAGTGTGGAAGTGTTTCTCTTCTCATTTCTTCGCTATTTTCTTTTCCTGTTCTTCCATTTACCCTCACTTCTTGTCTTTATTCTGCAACCAAGCTTTCCAGAAGACATGTAATAATTTAGTAAAATTAGAAAAAAGTTTAACCCACTTAAAAATGGACTGCCACGAGGATTTTTTGGATGAGGCTCTCCGAATATCTTCTGATCTAATCTCTTGTGGTCGTTAGTGTTCTCGGTCACACTTTGAAGTTTTTTTCAACTAGAGCTTTGATTAACGGAAAAGGGCCAAATTTGCCCCTCTACTATGGTTTAGGGGTCACGTTTACCCCTCGTTAAAATTTTGGTGCAGCAATACCCCTACCGTTACCATAGTACGCAGATTTACCCCTCTCACTAACGGACCTCCACGCTGGACGACACGTGGCTGCCACATCAGTGCCATAGTAGAGGGGCAAATTTGGCCCTTTTCAGTTGTTTCTAAAATCGTGTCTGGACTAAGTTTCAATACTTAGAGAAAAAATTTCGATGCTTAGAGCAGTCATTATAAGAGAGAAAAATGTGCTAAGAATGGTAAATAAGATATTTTGAGAGAAATACGGAATTAAAATGACACTCTCTTCGGTTTTTTTCATAAAAAAGATATACTTTTGAACTTTGTGACAAAAATTATCTTTATTAAAGATAAGATAAAAGTTTAATAATAACATTATTTCCAAATAAATAGATATGTTCTTTTTAAAAAGACTAAAAGGTAAAATATGCTACTCCTATTAAAGTGGATAAAGAGTTCTTTCATGTATTTTAATTTAAAAGATATTTTTCTATTTATCACAAAAGGTGATTTTTGCTATATATTGACTTATTAACTTTAGCTGAATCTCTTTTCCTTTAATGACATATTTTTTGTAATATTAGAAAAAATAATAATAGAGTTTAATGTTTAAAATCAACAATTCTAGAATTCAATCATGATATTAAGCTAGCGTTTGTCCATAACATTAAGCTAGCGTTTGTCCATAAAATTAGTGTCATGATTGAATTCTAAAATTTGTGATTTTAAACATAAAACTCTATTATTATTTTTTCTAATGTTACAAAAAATATGTCATTAAAGGAAAAGAGATTAAACTAAAGTTAATAAGTCAATATATAGCAAAAGTCACCTTTTGTGATAAATTGAAAAATATCTTTTAAATTGAAATACATGAAAAAATTCTTTTTCTACTTTAATAGGAGTAGCATATTTTACCTTTTAGTCTTTTTACAAAGAACATATCTATTTATTTGGAAATAATGTTATTATTAAACTTTTGTCTTATCTTTAATAAAAATAATTTTTGTCACAAAGTTCAAAAGTATATCTTTCTTATGGAACAAAACCGAAGAGAGTGTCATTTTAATTCCATATTTCTCTCCAAATATCTTATTTACCATTCTTAGCACATTTTTCTCTCTTATAATGACTCCTCTAAGCATCGAAACTTTTTCTCTAAGTATTGAAACTTAGTCCAGACACGATTTTAGAAACAACTGAAAAGGGCCAAATTTGCCCCTCTACTATGGCACTGATGTGGCAGCCACGTGTCGTCCAGCGTGGAGGTTCGTTAGTGAGAGGGGTAAATCTGCGTACTATGGTAACGGTAGGGGTATTGCTGCACCAAAATTTTAACGAGGGGTAAACGTGACCCCTAAACCATAGTAGAGGGGCAAATTTGGCCCTTTTCCGTTTGATTAATGGTGATGTATCTGTAATTTTACGAAGCTATGAAGAAGAAGTCTGATCCACGCTCAATCCTACACCTTAAATGGTGAGGGGTGGTCGTCAAAGTATAATACCCGATGTGAGTCGGGGCCGATTTCCCAAGGGAACAAGCTTGTCAAGTAAGAGAGTTGCATGTAGAAATTCAAATAAACTTTAATATTGAGTCCTAGAAATGTGGTTGTTTTAAAGTAGTGCTACAATTAACTACAAGGCATACAATTAAGCAAGTAAATTGATTAGATATTACGAGACTAGGTGGTGTAAACAACTAATAGTAATTTCCAACAAACGGGTATTTTCACTTCACTTTCCCAACACAAATATAATTATGTTCGAGTCTTTCTATTGTGATCTCTAGAATCCTTCCGGCCTAGAATTCAGAATAGTCTTTGCTGATGTGGATTTCTGTTAGTGGAGAGGGGCATAAGCGTCCACTTTTTTAACTGCGAAGGTATTTTTGAGCTCTTTTACAAATGGAGGGTAAAGTTGGTCTATTTCCGATAGTTTAGGGCACTTTTAACCCTTTTCCATTAAATGAATGGACCACATCGGAATTTGACAAAAGTTTGGGGTTAAAAATGAAATAATGAAAATTAATGAAAATAAAAACAAGAAAGGACAAAAACAACATAAAGGCGTATGAATTCTGAGCTTTTGGTTTAAGAAGGGTTTTGTAGAGAACACAAACAAAGAAATTAGAAATACACATTCAGCATCATGGCTTAGCTATATTTGGGGCCTCCGAGAAATCAAACTGTTGCTGATTTTTCAGATTTTCCAAAAACATGTCTGAGTATTTGCCACAAGAAGTGTTAGTTGAAATCTTTCTAAGACTACCCATTAAGTCTATCATTCAGTGCACAAGTGTGTGCAAGTCATGGTATGCTTTAATTACTAGCCCCTCTTTTATTTCCACACACCTTAACAACACCCAAGATGACCACTTGCTTGTTAGATACCTCTCTGTATTACAAGATGAAAAACATGGGTTCTCTGGCTTTACACCAATAGAAGAAATTTATGCTTTATATTGTGACAATGAAAATTTTGATCACTATGCCCAGTTAATTGATGTGCCACCTAAGTGTAAAAATCAACATTTTAATATTGTGGGTTGTTGTAACGGCCTTTTGTGCCTTTCTGACGACCTTTATTGTTATCCTCACATTTACTACCTTTGGAACCCATCCATCAGGAAGTATGTACAACTCCCAAAACCAATTTTTACATTTTGGACACATGGTGCCTTTGATCATACGCTTGGTTTTGGATTTGATCCTGTTACTAATGACTACAAGGTCGTTAGAATAGTGGATATGGTTGATCAACATACTAGGGTACCTCCTAATGTTGAGCTTTATAAGCTGAGCACTGGCGTTTGGCAAGACATTACTCATGTTTCTCCACCTTATCAATTCTTTAAGCAGACGCCAGGGGTCTACTTGAATGGGGCTTGCCATTGGGTTGCAAAGAGTTCAGGAAAGATTGTTCTGTTTGATGTGCACAACGAGACATTCCGAACAATGATGCTACCGGGTAATGTAGAAGCGGGCTGGTGGTATTTTGATGAGAAGTTCCACCTTTTCGTGTCACAGGAGTCACTTTGTTTGGCTGATCGTTTGTACAATGATGACGGCAAACCAATTGATATTTGGAGGATGAATGAGTATGGTGACTCAGAATCATGGGTGAAACATTACAGCATCAGCTCCCACATTAAATTCCACGTTGACGTTGTCGATGAAATTTACTCGTTTTTAAATGGTGGTCGCCAGCGTCAGGTTGCTCATTACTTGGTGAAGCCAATAACTTCAAGGAGAAACGGTGAAATTTTGTGGAGAGCGGACAACGGAAACTTGGTTTCATTTGATATTGCAACTGAAAAAGTTAAGAACCTTGGAATTCACAATGCTAATTCTATACTGTTATACAATGCCCTTTACGTTAGTAATACTTACAAAGCGAGCCTTATTTTACTTGATAAACGGACAGAGATCGAGAGGGAAACTGCTGAGAAGTATAGGAAGAACATGAGCAGGAAATTGAAGTCCCCTAGTAAGCACAAGAAGAACGATTCAGATTATGATGACGACGAGTCAGACTCTAGAAAAAGGAAAAGGAGGGGTAGATCAAGGAGGAGGAAGAGTGGGAAGAAGAGGGTACACAGTGACTCAGAGGATGATGACGATGATAAGGATCACAGGAAGAGGAGGAGGGAAAAGAGAAGGAAACATGATGACTCATCAGATGAGGATGAAGATCGTCGTAGGAGGACAAAAAGTAGGAAGGACAAGAGGAGGAGGGAAAAGAGGAGGAAACATGATGACTCATCAGATGAGGATGAAGATCATCGTAGGAGGAGAAAAAGTAGGAAGGACAAGAGGAGGAGGAGAAGTCATAGACATATGGACAGTTCTGCTGAATCAAGTGATGAGTCTCCTCCACGACACAAGCGCAGGAGTAGGAGAGCAATTTCAGCATCTGATTCTGATGCCAGTAACTCCGATGATGCACGTGTTGGCTGGAAAAAAAGACGTTCTGAGAAGAGGAGCAGGAAACACTTTGATGATCAAGAGTAGTGATGGACTTCTGAAAGGAGATATATCAGCCACTATTTGAATTGTAGGTCCATTCTTTTCCATGGAACTGTACTTATCCAGGCACTTGGTTCATCTTATGTTAGTTTGAAGTATGTTATGTGGTAACACAATACTTTCAACTATAACTTGAACGGTATTGATTTTTTGTTCCTTTCAACGACTAGTGTCCATCCTCTTCGTGCTTATATTTTGTTCTGAAAGTGGAACAAATGCCCCTTTTAGATCCAAATTATTTATGGTATTTGTTCTATTCATAAAAGTTGTGCAAATTGTTGTTGAAATGATAAATAACTGGGTCTAACAGTGAAAGAATAGGAATACTTGTGGAAAATTAAGTTGTGACTGCTAAGTCGCAGGATAAATCGTTCATTCCCGTGTATTATACGAAGTCGGTACTATGGTACCAGCTGATGGAGTACTAGGTAACATCTACAGCATACGGTAGATTGTTACTAAGTAAAAACCTGCATTCCTTCTTCGTGTTTTTGGCCATTTCTGGCAGCATACTCTTTGCAGATAGCAATGATTGATAATGCGGTAAATACTTATGCTAATTAAAGTTTGTTTCAGTTTTGGGTCAATTTTTTGGTTTTATCATACATCAATATGTTCAATTTCACAGCAAATCGTATCAAGTGAAGAACATATTGATTTATGAAGCCAATTTTAGCTTTTCTTTTTATTCAAAGTGATTTTTCAATTTTCTTAAACACCCCTAAATTGATATATGAAGCCACTCTTGGGATCACACTGGGTATGTTGTTGTCGTACCCCTAAATGGTAAATGATGTGTAGAGCTGTGAACAAATAAGATGGAATTTATGTGGTGACTTTGAATTTTGTATTACTCTAACCCTGTCAAACATTGGCCTGTGGAAAACCATATGATTCTTCGAGAAAAGTCTCCTGCCTTTATTGAGACCAACAGTGGAGAATATCTGACTAATGGAGCACTTTCATTATATTACTATATTTTCTGTGCTCTTTTAATTTTTAATATTTCTGGCCTGATTTGCCTTTCTGTTAAGATTTTATTTTAATCCAATACAAGATTTGTTTGGTTTATCTTATGTTAGTTTACTTATACAAGGTAGGTGCCACGATCTTGATCTGCTATGTTTTTTTCTTCAGTTTTCGCCTAAAAAAATACTCAGTCTGCTTGTAATTTTCCTTTCATAGTATTGTGATGTGTCATGTGTCAGTTATTACAAAGTATTGGCATACTTAAAAAAATAAATAAAAAAAAAGGCTGCCCATGGTTGAACGGAAGAACAGGCAAGCTCAAAGACTTTCCTAGTCTACTTGTAGCCCTTAGTTATGTTCTATTGATCCATAGCATGTGGCTGTTTTGAGGTTTGTGCTTAATGCAGGAGCAGGACAAATATAATTGCTGAGTTGATTGTATGAGCTGTCATGTTCCATATGAGACAGAGACAAAAGATTCTTTTTCTAATATTATTTTTCAATTCCTTTAGTCCGTCGAGTTTTTGGAGAAGGTTCACTAAAGTTTAGATGCTAATCTTTTCAAACATATTACAGCTAGTTCTTGATTTAAATCTTATCAATTTCTTGCAACATACAATGTTTTGCAGGTTTCAGGCTGACCTTGGGGACCTCCTCTATTTATTGGCAGGTCAAAGTTTCTTGAAGGAGTCAGGAGTGCATGGCAATTTTGAAGCTCTTGTGTATTAAATACTATGACTGCTACTAGGTAGATGTTTTTGGCTCATCATACTTCTAAACCTTGTGTTATTTTGCAACTATCTGGTGACTACTATAACATTTTCTGCCAAATTTGTATGCTGTAAGAAGCTTAGTAGTTATATCCTAAAGACCATTTTATCTATAAAATTTTGTTTTCTTGACCATATGCCTTATCACCATCTCCTTCTTTTACTGTTTGCTGATCTTAAAAGCAGAATTAGATAATGCTTTGCTAATTTTCATCTTCCTCTTTTCTTCTATGTCTTCTTACTTGGAGTTTACCAGTTGTCTTAGCTGAAACCTTCAATTCTGGTTCACATTAACATCCATTTGCATTTCGGGTTTCATTGATATACTAGAAAGTGTTTGTAGCCGCTAATTGCCGGAGTATTTTTGCTACTTGATCGAAAATCTGTCAGGTTTCTTTCTTTCTTTGATAGCTTCTGTAACGAAGTTGTTATTTTGCTTGTTCTGGGAGATAATCTACTACAAAGTATGAGCTAATTTCCATGACTGGTAGGTAATTGTTTTTGACATAGATTTACTTGGCACATACTTTTGTTAAGTACTGATCAATATGTGTGATGTCAAAGCTCTGCACCTTAGTAGCAAAAAGCGTATGAGATACCTGCAGGTCCTGTCTATTGTGAGCCCCCAGCCTTATATCCTGATAAATCGTTTCAAGTATTAGGGATCCAGTCTTAACCTTCCACAACAATTAGAAGTAGGATACGGGATAGGAGATCTCCTTGTGTTGAAACCTTTTAAATTGACAGTCTAGGAGACGTCCACTGCTCAATTTCCTCTCTAGGTTTTCTTTTAGCAATTAAGACAACGACTATTTGTCTACCTAAAATGATAGCGTTCAGTTACTTCTACCTTTCTATCAAAAACTTGGAGATCTTACATACCCCCCACCCCCACCCCCTCACACCAACACCAGTCCGATCTTCCTTTATCATTCTTATGCACTTATTGGGAAAAGGCTGAAGAGAAGCCATCAGGTGCAGGAGCCTTGTCACGATGGCACTTCATGACAATGTTTTCCACCTCTTAGAGAATATCCTTTGCAGCCATTCCTTTTCTTTATAATATGGCTTGCCATTGCTTTTTAAGGCTGGCCTCCGATATTCTTTTTCTTGACATGCCATGTAGTAGTTTTATCTGTGATGTTTGATCCTCCGCAATGTCCTTGCTTGGGTCAGTTCATTGGTCCATTCCATGTTGTCTGTGTTCTATGGAAGAATCTAGTAGTCTTGTTACCCTGTTGCGTCTCTGGGTACTGCTTTGGCAATACCCTATAGTTCATTTTCCAAAGTTGACTATCCAAGTCTCCTAGTCTCTTCATCAATGTACAATCTTATCTCCGTGTTAGTTACTAGTGCATCATTCTTCATCTTATCTGATCTTTCTTTCTTTCACCCTCCTTAAGGTATTCTTGATCCAATCTTTGTGTTTCTGTTTCATTAGTTTTAGCTCCTATCCCTTGAATATAATTTGCCACCCATTAACACAAAAAGTACTATTTCTAGAAAACCGTCGGTATCCAACCATGCACATTTTTTTATTTGAAGTATCTCGCCCTTTCTTATTGGGCACAGCGGAACAGGGCACTGATATTACCCTTGGTAGGAGATGTTGCCTGAATGGGTCACAGTATCCCCGATCTCTGGAACCCATCCATTGGAAAGGCGACAACACTGCTTAAACCAAAAGAGACTCCCCTTGTGCATGCACTTAAGTTGGACTCGATCAATTGCAAATTTCTATAAGTTGGTTAAGTTGTTCCCATTCAATTAAGTATGTGCAAACTACCACCTATTGTTGAACTTTATAGGATAAGCATTGGAGCTTGGCACGAGATCTCTCTCATTGCTCTTAGTGTTAACCCAAGTGTATATGCATGAAGCTTCCCTTGATTTCTTTCAACGGGAAAGGAAGAGAAAGTCCAAATATACATTGTTAGACATTATACTTTCCTGGTGTCCTTTCTGTGTCAAACAATACAATTGATATTTGGTTGATGAACGAGAATGCTGGGCGAAACATTTCAGCTTCAGTTTTTTTTGCTCCTGCAGACGAAATTTTCTGAATAGTTGGTATTGGGTTATGTGTGAGCGTGAGGCTAATCGTTACTTGGAAAGCCAATGGCTATAAGGAAGAACGGTAATATTTTCTGGAAAGTGGTTGGAGAACTCTCAGTTTTCGTATGACTGAGCAGTTAAGCAGATTAGGTGGCGTTTAGTTTGGAGACCGCACTTTTTTGAGTTTTTGCATAAAGGGTTTCTCGAGTTTTGGGATGATTCGGAAAACTGAGTTTGGGAATCTTATACAAAAGAAAAGCTACATTTTCCCCCAAAATTTAGCTGAAGCAAAGACTTTTGGAAAGGCTCGAAAACTGAGTCTGCAAATTAAAAAATTCCAAAACTTCAAAGAAGCGCTACTTACGAATCTTGTTACTTGTGGCTCCACATGTAGTTGTATGCTATACTAACATCTATTGGATATCGTATGCTTGATAGACGTAAGGGTTATTTAGATGGAATCAATTGTAAACAAGTCATTTGCTCCTTAATGATCGACTGATGCTTTGGTTCTTTGTACTCCTTTTTCTATCCTAAGTATTCCAACTTGGAAGGTCACTATTTGTTTGCTTCATATGTGTTCTATTGTGTTGACATTCTGAAACCTTTTGGCAACTTCCATTTGCTGAAGCATTTTCTGTTTTAGCATGCTCTTGGAAAACAGATATACAAATAGTGTCCTCTTCGAGTTCTTGCATAAAAAACAGCAGCTAGTGACGATACGCATCATCTTAAACTCGAGGCTCATCCTTAGGCAGCTCATATAATCTGTTCGAGTTTTGGAAAATATTTATTAGCATCTTCTCTAGATTTCATATTCCCGTTTCCGTTTATTTGGGGTCCCGAAATATGCATTTTATATAATTTAAATGTTTTATTTAATTTAATTCATAAAATATTGTAGCATATTTATTGTTTTTAATTGAGAACACAGTCGCTATTTGCAGAGCATAATTCTGTGGTTTTTGGAAACCATTTTCCTAATAAAAGTTCTCCGTTTTAAATTATTGTCGTTTATATGTAGAAAAACAGGTAGAAACAATTGTACAACCACCTTCACCTCTTCTACATAGGGCTGCCCATAGTTGGTAAATACCGAATTACCGTACCGAACGGAAATATTTTTTACTTTGGTAACGGTATTTTGGTATTTGGTACAGTATTTGGTATGAAATTTTAAAAATTTTGGTATTTGGTACGGTATTCGGTATCTATAAAGAAAATATCGAAATACCGAAAATACCGAAATACTTAATTACATATACAAATTATATATATATTATATTTATACAAATCATAATAGCTTAATTAATCTAAATATGAGCTAATAAAATTCTAAATAGAATATCTAAAACTTGTAATATGATTATATATTTAATTAAAACATATAAATATTTATAAATAAAATAGTATCAATACCATCAAATCTACTTTAATTCTTTACTAGAGAGTTGTCTTTCAAGCACCGTCAAAACTCAAAAGCTTGTTGTTTTGTGTGTAAAAAATATATTAGTTTATCATAACTCAGAAGTAGAATTAAAATTTTAATAATGAATTTTTTTGTGTAAGCTTGTGTGGTAAAGTTGGTTTAATTAGATTTCGACTAGTGTTATTTGTACATTAGAGCTTTGCTATATGTTTTGTGGTATTTTTGTATTTTGCGCTGATGTACTGTGAAGGTTTATTGTTAATTGCAAGATGAAGTTTCTTAGTTCCTTTCACATTTCTTTGCAACATATATATCTATTATATGTAAGTCGAAGTTGAACAAACTACGGTTACCGACTTATCGTACCGAAATTATCGAAACCGAACATGAAAATACCGAACCATACCGAATTAGTTTGGTATGGTAATGGTATGATATTTTTAAAAATCAAAAACCGAAATTACCGAACCGAAATGTGAAATACCGTACCACGGGCACCCCTACTTCTACATCATGCCACTTTGAATTTTCCTAAAATCTGACCTTGCAAACACAAGAGTTAAGACCACGTTTTTAAGCTCAAGCATATATGTGTATCAGCATAACGCTATCTCATCGATACATCAGCATAGGATATGCTTTCTTGAGCCAAATTAAACATAGTGTTGATTTTTAAAATACTGAGGCAAGATGCTATCAGTTAAAAAGATATATGTTGGTATCAATGTGTAAAATAAGACCACCATCAATGTACATAAACATGTAGCTTCAGTAGTAGTTTATTTGAAGCTTCTAAAATTTTCAATGATAAGTAAATTTTGTAAAGGGTCTGAATGACACTTGTTTTCTCTAAATAGAACAATTACAACCGTCTAAGTAAATAAATAGGCACATGAGGAACTACTTGAAACAATAATGACAAGAGAAACTAGATCAATATTCCATTGTAAAAATGAAATTAAATAAGCCTTCTATTAAATCCTTCTCCATTGTAGATTAAGTTCCATCGCTCATCCCTTTTGATTTAGCACTCCACATTACTGAACTCCTTCCCTTTTAAACTTTTCTTTGTTTCCCTTCAACTAAATTATGTTTTGTTACAATACCAACAACAACATACCTATGGTCCCACAAGTGTTGTCTAGTGAGGGAGAAATATGAAAGATTGTTTACTAAGCATCTTTAAAAATATTTAACCGTGCCACTAGATGAAAGTCCTTTTTCCAATTATTACCCCCTCACCGCAGCATCTTTAAACAAGTTTTGTCAATTTCTTTTTGGGAATTTCATTTTTTTTTTTTTCTCCTTCACTTGTATGAATTCAACAATGTTTCGGGGTTAAAAAGGAAAAATAAAGAAAACGAAAACTGTAGACTGAGAACGTACGTATGTGCAGATAAATAAATTCAACTTTTCAAGCTTTTTGTCTTTTGCCGAGTTTTAAAAAGGGTTTTTGGAGAGAACACAAACAAGAAACTAGAAATACACATTTGAGCTACTTAGGGGAAAGGAAATCAAGTGATTTTATTTAACATGTCAGAGTATTTGCCACAAGTATTAGTTGAAATGACTACCCATCAAGTCCATTATTGGGTGCACAAGTGTGTGTAAGTCATGGTATTCTCTTATTACTAGCCCTTCTTTTATTTCCACACACCTCAGGACAGTAACCAAGATGATTAGATACCTCTCCGCAGAACACAAAAGTGCTTTGTACTGGGATAATCCTCCTGTTGAAGAAATTTATGCTTTATTCTGTGACAATGATGATTTTGATCAGTATGCCCAGTTTCTTGATGTCCCACCTAAGGTTAATGAATACTTCAATATTGTGGGTAGTTGGAACGGCCTTTTGTGCCTTTCTGATGACCTTTATACATATCCTTACATTTTCTATCTTTGGAATCCATCCATTAGAAAGTCATTACAACTTGCCGAACCAATTTTTGCATTTGAGACACATTTTAATACTCTTGGGCTTGGATTCGATCCTATTACTAATGACTACAAGGTGGTAAGGATAGTACACGAGGATGGTAGTTGCTATGAGGTACGACCTCATGTTGAGCTTTATAAGCTGAGCACTGGTGTTTGGCACGACATTACTCATGTTGCTCAGCTTGTAAATTGTATAAGAGAAGACCAGGACTCTTTATGAATGGGGCTTGCCATTGGGCTGCATATGCTTCTGTTCTGTTTAATGTGCAGGACGAGACGTTCCGTGAGATGATGCTACCAAATGTACTAGTGAGGAGTTGGTATGATGATGATTGGTGCCGACTATTTGTGTTAGAGGAGTCACTTTGTGTTGCTGTTCCTTTGTATGATGATGACAAAACAATTGATATTTGGAGGATGAAAGAGTATGGTGACTCAGGATCATGGGTAAAACATTACAGCATCAATTCCCACATTACATTCAATGTCAGTGTTGTTGATGAATTTTACTTGATCTTTCATGGTGGTCGTCAGCGTCAGGACTCTCATTTCTTGGTGAAGCCAATAGCTTCAAGGAGAAATGGTGAAACTTTGTGGAAAGCGGACTATGGAAACTTGGTTTCATGTGATATTTCAGCTGAAAAAATCAAGAATCTTGGCATTCATAATGCTAACTTTTCAGAGTATGGCGATGCACTTTATGTTGAAATTGAAGTACTCTGGGAAGCACAAGATGAACTATTCAGATGATGACGACGAGGAGTCAGACTCTAGAAAAAGGAAAAAGAGGGCTAGATCAAAGTGGAGGAAGAATGGTAAGGAAAAGGGACACAGTGACTCAGAGGTGGGTGGTGAAGATAAGAATCCCAGGAAGAGGAGGAAGGAAAGGAGGAGGAAACGTGCTGACTCATCAGATGAGGATGAGGGTCATCATAGGTGGAGAAAAAGTCGGAAGGAGAAGAGGGGTAGGAGGAGAAGTCATAGACATGCGGACCGTTCTGCTAAATCAAGTGATGATTCTCCTCCACGGCATAAGCATAGGAGTAGAAGAGCAGCCTCAGCATTTGATTCTGATGATAGCAATAGGAGGAGCAGGAAATGCTATGATGATGAAGAGTAGTAATGGATCCGTGAAAGGAGATATATCATCTACTGTTTGAATTGTAGGTCCATTGGAACTGCTTATGTAGGCACTTAATTCATCTAATCATCTTGTGTTAGTCTGAAGTATATTCTGTGGTAACACTATATTTCATCTATAACTTGAATAGTTTTATTTATTTGTTTGCCTTCAACGCCTAGTGTCCATCTTCTTCTTGCTTATATTTTGTTCTGAAGATGGAAGAAATGCCATTTTTGGATCCACACACTATTTATGTGGATAGAACAAGGTTTCTTGTTCATATGCAATATCATGGATGTTTTCTTTATTACAGTAATGATTGGCTAATGTATTGCTGGTTATTTATATTGCTTCCGCTGTTCCAAGTCCTTCATAATAAATTCTCTCTCTATTTAACAAGTCTTCCTTCTTGAAGATTACTAACTTACTATTTGTATAAACGGAAAATGCCCAAATATACCCTTAAGTTACGGTAAATGAATTAAATTGTGTCGGATTTCTTGTGGATGGGTCACACTTCCACGGGGACCAATTAAATGGTGCCATGTGTTTAAGGAAAAGTCACAGATTTTTCATGTCATTTTTCTGTTAAAGAAAGTTTATTTTTAAGTTAAATAGGTAAGTCCAGGTCAATATAAGGGCCAGTCCATTGCAAAAGCGGGTTATTCCATTAACCCACTTTGTTATTAAGCTAATTAGCAATGTCATTTTTCGCAACTTTTTAAGAAAAATCACTACAGTGACATTGATATATACGGTAGATAAGGTGAGGGACTTTTAGGTAATAACACAAACAAAAGTAAATTTGAGGAGATGAATCAATAGTTGGATGTAATAAAGTCATTTTGTTTTGTTTTACCAGAATAAAATCACTTGACTTATGTTTTATAATCTTACGTGATGTGATTTATTTGTTAGTTGACAAACCCGATTTGTGGTTGAATCGTGGTTAGAAAATAATATTAGAAAAGCAAAGACAATTGTCTAACCAACTTGAACAAGTGGGTCTGAATTTCGACTATTACTTTGGTGAAAATTTTAGAATATGTGTTGTTTAGAGTTATTGAAATTGATAAAATGACTAGAAATGGAGAACAACTTTCATTCACATAAGATTCTAGAGAGCGTTAGAGAGCATTACACTTCAGTTTAGAGATTTGGTGCTTAGCTTTTATGCTAGCTGAAGGAGAGAAGGAGGTGTTATAGCTTACTCCTTCTCCTCTATTTACAAGCAAGTCCCTATACTTATTTAATAATTGTTTCTAACCCCTCTACACTTTTCTTGTATTCCAAACAGTCCCTCTTCTACTTTACTCAATTCACTTCAATAGAAATAATCTAAATCTGGGAACATTTGCTAGAGATTTGGACTGAGTTTGAACAATAATTATAATTGTTAACACGAAAAAATCGTTTCTATAGCTAGTATACATACACTTGTATACAAATGAGTTAAAATTCTATAATATAGGTGTTTAAAAGTGTACAAACTGATACATGGAATTTAGAACTATTTAAGTGTGTAATGATTTAGAAAACAGTATAGCTAGAAAATGTAGTCCTTACTCCTTACAAAATGTAGATAAAAGGGTGCTGCTCCGGAACTGTCTATTTTTACGTGGCAAGATTTGAAAAGCCCGAGCCGTTGAAATTTGTAATATTATTGTCGGATATGCCTGGCTGACAGATGTCAATTTTGTTGAATTTTACCTCATTGATGACGTCCTTGGTTTCTTATCCCCCGCGAACTCGGCAATTATATATTATGCATAGGGTATAGTCAAGTATAGCCATCTTTACTGAGACAGAACAACTAGTGAGTGAAAATGAACACCATTATTCAAATCATAGTGGCAACATCTTGTTCTGTTACTCTACTGATATGTATATGGAGAGTACTTAATTGGGTTTGGTTCACGCCAAAGAAACTTGAAAAGTTACTTACAAAACAAGGTATAAAAGGAAACTCATACAGGATCTTTTTTGGGGACATCAAAGAGCTTTCTGGTATGATTAAGGAAGCTAACTCAAAACCCATGAGTCTTTCTGATGATATAGCACCAAGATTGGTACCTTTCTTTCTTGAAACCATCAAGAAATATGGTATGTTTCACTAGTCCCTCATTCATGGCTAGACAAAGAGTTAATTCCCTTTGTAGAATTCTATGTTTATTAATACTACAGTAGTTAGCTTGTACTTTAATCCAGTGGTGAAGCCAGGAATTTTGCTGCGGAGGTTCAAGATTCAATATTTAGACCTATGTATAAAAGTAATACTAGACCTATACATAATAGTCAACCGACCAATCTTAGCTAAACATAGCTCCACCCTTTTTAAATCTCCACAGCATGGAGGTTTATATATTCACTTCAAACGTCTTAAACTAAACTTAAAAGAAGATAAAAACTTGATTTAACTGAACTCTGACCTTTGGCCTAGGAATTTGCAGGGTGTGGGTTGCTTAACCTTTTTTTTAAGAAGAAAACAAGTTAAAAGCTTTTCCTAATAATCCTGTTTGGTCTAGATTATCAAAGCAATTTGTTTGTTTAAAAAGATTATTTGTAGAAGTTTTTTTTAAATAGTCAGGTGTCTTGAATGAGCAGTTCGTTATTAGAATTAAAGCTGAGCTTTTGTGCAATAATCAGTGAATGTCTGTTACTAATGAAATAGCCCCAGTGCTTAGTTTGATTAGGCCCACATCAGGAGTTTGAACCCTGCCATAGACAAAAGTTAGGTACTTAGTTGAGAAGTAGAGAGGTACGCACCCATCATCGACCAAGCTTTGAAACCGTGCATCGCTCGCACTTAGGGATTACTCGGTTATAAAAAAGCGATTGTTACATATGAAACTCTTTCAAGAGAAGAACTGACTATGTCCGCTAAAGTAGTCCAAATTGAACCGCCCTTTATCTAATTGATTTCCTTAGAAGGTTATGTTTTGGAACATGGGAAATTCAAGAAGTTGCATTTGTGCCTTCTCCTTCCCTGTTGTGTTTTCAAAAGCCTTGTTCGTTTATGGAAAATTGTCTGACCATCTCATCTAAAAGCATAATCTATTAGAGAGCACGTTTTTAATTACTTAATTACAGTTTCATTATTGATGTTGGATTGATATCATCTTCAACTTAGAGTAGTTTATATGGAAAAACCTGCTTGCAGGGAAAAGATCCTTTATATGGTTGGGTCCGAGACCTCTTGTGTTTATCTTGGACCCTGAGCTTATAAAGGAAGTATTCTCAAAAAACTCACTGTATCAAAAGGCTCAAGGAAATCCATTAACCAAGTTATTGATACAAGGACTAGTAAGCCAAGAGGAAGACAAATGGGCCAAACATAGAAGAATCATCAATCCCGCTTTCCATACAGAGAAGCTAAAGGTTTGTAATTGCTTCGTTTAAGCTGTCCTTTTTTTGTTCTCTTCTCTTTTCATTGGAACTGCAACTTAATTGTGATTTTTTATTTGTCTGGAACCATCTTCTCTTCCTGATTGCAAAGTAAAATCATTTTGAAGAAGTGTTTCTTATTTGAGTTTTTAAATCACCATTTCTTAAACAGCATATGCTTCCAGCTTTTTACTTGAGCTGTTCTGAGATGCTGAGCAAATGGGAAGCCATTGTTCCAGTTAAGGGCTCACATGAGATAGATGTATGGCCTGACCTTCAACAAATGAGTAGTGATGTGATCTCTCGGACTGCTTTTGGCAGTAGCTATGAAGAAGGCGGAAGGATATTTGAACTTCAAAAAGAACAAGCTCAGTATTTTGTAGAAGCCATACGCTCGGTTTATATCCCAGGCTGGAGGTAGACAGATGTGCTTAAACTATAGGTTTATAACCTTGGCGCTCCTTTACAAAGTCCTTTGGGAAGTGCAATATGATTGTCACGCTTTTGTTTGATACTTTGTTGATGCATATCACTTTCCCTTTTTTTGATTTCTTGCTTATTGAACTATTTCACAGGTTTTTGCCAACAAAGAGGAACAGAAGAATGAAGGAAATCGAAAAGGATGTTCAGGCTTCGATTAGATGTATTATTGATAAAAGAGTGAAGGCAATGAAAGAAGGAGAGGTGAATAAAGATGATCTACTTGGAATATTGCTGGAATCTAATTTTAAAGAAATTGAACAGCATGGACACAAGGATTTTGGGCTGAGCATTAAAGAAGTCATTGAAGAATGCAAGTTATTCTATTTTGCTGGCCAAGAAACAACATCCGTGTTGCTTGTATGGACTCTAGTGTTGTTGAGTAGGCATCAAGATTGGCAGACACGGGCCAGAGAAGAGGTGTTGCAAGTCTTTGGTAGTCAGAAACCAGATTTGAATGGATTGAATCATCTAAAAGTTGTAAGTATTCTCATTAGTTGTTTCATTTACATAACTGTTTTCTGGCTGTTATTGCTACTACGTGGTGCTTAAAGTAGACAAGAATTGCGTTGTAGTTCTAAAATTTAATACTGGACTAGATATAGCCATGTTGCCCCTGGGGAAGTCTACTCTGTCCATGCTTTCTTGATGTTAATGGCATCCATCCTAGCATGAACAGGGGCAAATACAGTATATCAGCAGTAGCTGTGTCTGCACTCATTGCTCTAGCTTAAACTAAACAGTTATTGAGAAAAACTATAATTAAACTAACTTCATGCTCTTTCAGAAAAGAGTGATGGCTGAGTGGTATTGTGAAACCATGTACATAAAATTCTAGATCCTCTTATGAGCATTAGAGGCTAAACACCACCCCCCCCCCCAAAGAAAAAGAAAAAAAGAAGGGGGTATGAAGAGTAGCTTTCTGCCTTTCTCGTTTGCGGACTGGTTAGCTAGCTAAATGAGTACTTCACTGGGAATATTGAGGACAGAACTTACGTCAAGTCTCTTTTCATGCTATATATAACAGCAGAGAACTTTTTGGTGCAGGTGACGATGATATTGTACGAGTCTTTACGGCTATACCCCCCAGTAGTGTCACTTGTGCGACGTCCTAATGAGGATACTGTATTAGGAGAACTTTCTCTACCAGCAGGTGTGCTAGTTTCCTTACCAGTAATTTTACTGCATCATGATGAAGAGATATGGGGTGAAGATGCAAAGAAGTTCAAGCCAGAAAGATTTAGAGAAGGTGTGTCGAGTGCAACAAAGGGTCAAGTCTCTTTTTTCCCATTTGGTTGGGGTCCCCGAATTTGCCTTGGACAAAATTTTGCTATGTTAGAAGCAAAGATGGCTTTGGCTATGATCCTGCAACGCTTTTCATTCGAACTGTCTCCATCTTATGCACATGCTCCTCAGTCCATAGTAACTATGCAACCGAAATATGGTGCTCCACTTATTCTGCACAAACTGTAGTTTGGACATGTAAGCAGAGTCTTGTTATAAGTTAAAAGAGTCCGAAATGTGGAATTAAGGCTTGTAGAGCAGCCAAATTGGGCCCATCGGCACTCGTCTGTTGTAGATTGTTGTAATTGGAAAAGCTGATGGTAAGCAGTGTCGTGTAATTTAAGGTATAAAACATGACAATTTGGATTTCACTTACAATACATGGTATAATACTTGTAGTATATTAATGGTGTAAAGATCTTGTAAAAGGCCAAGGTTTGGGAGAACTACTTGTATATTCCATTCAAAGAGTAAAGAGTAAGCCATATAAATACATATACATTGGGTGCTAACTAAGGAAAGAAATAAATAAATTATTATACCGATCTGCTATCTCTATTAGTTATGTATATTGCCTAGTAATGAGTTTATGTTCATTCTCTTACACTTCCCTCAAGCTGGAGCATATATATTGATCATGCCCAGCTTGTTACAAAGGTAATCGACTCAGATTCCATTCAACGCCTTTGTGAACAAATCAGCCACATGCTCTCCTGTCTTCACGTACCCAGTGGAAATCAAGTTTTCCTCAATCTTCTCACGAATAAAATGACAGTCAATCTCAATATGTTTTGTTCTTTCATGATACACCGGATTAGAGGCAATGTGTAGAGCAGCTTGATTATCGCACCAAAGTTTTGCTGGTGACCAAGGTTTCAAACCAACTTCAGCTAAAAGATGACGTATCCACATTATTTCACATGTGGACTGAGCCATTGCTCTGTACTCAAGATTCTGCACTGGATCTAGATACAACATTTTGCTTCTTACTCCTCTATGACACCAGGTTCTCTCCAACAAAGACACAATAGCCTGTAACAGATCTTCTATCAATTTTAGATCCTGCCCAATCAGCATCTGCAAAACACTCAATGCGAGTATGGTTGTAATTGCTATACAATATACCACGTCCAGGAGCTCCTTTCAAGTAACAAAGAATTTGTTCCAAAGCTGCCCAGTGTTTGACTGTAGGTGCAGACATGAACTGGCTAACCACACTCACTGCAAAAGTGATATCTGGACGAGTTACAGTGAGATAGTTTAACTTTCCAACTAACCTCCTGTATCTCTCTGGATTATCAAAAAGATCACCAGCATCTTTCATAAGTTGCACGTTGGGGACAATTGGAGTACTGCAAGGCTTAGCTGCCAATTTTCCAGTTTCTGCAAGCAAATCAAGAACATATTTTCTCTGAGATAGGAAAATTCCCTTCTTACTCCTAGACACTTCTATTCCCAAGAAGTATTTCAACTGGCCCAAATTTTTCGTGTGAAACCTGGTTTGCAAGAAGGACTTAAGGGAATAAATTCCAGTTGAATCACTTCCTGTAATGATGATGTCATCGACATATACAACAAGAAGGATAATACCGGCTCTCGATCGCCTGTAGAAGACTGTATGGTCACATCTGCTCTTTTTCAGCCCAAACTCATGAACAACTTTGCTAAACTTGCCAAACCAGGCCCGAGGACTCTGCTTCAAGCCATACAATAACTTCTTCATGCGACATACTTTTCCATTGATGTTTGGCATTTTATGCCAAGGTTTCCTTAATATTTCCGCATGTTTGAGCTTGTTAGTCGCTCGTTTTATAGTTTGTGAATGTGGTTTTACACTAATTTGATGTCGTGCGTGTGTAGGTTGTTATGCAGTGCATTTGGAGCTTTTAGGAGCTTGATTTAGCAAGAATTGATTGGAAGTTGATTGAGGAGTGGATTGAGCACACGAGGGCACGACACGAGCGAGATTTCGGACCAAGGAAAACACATTTTGGCTGGGCGCTTTGGGGCACGTGGCGTGCCAGTTATAGCGCCCAGTGCCCAACGCTTTTACCCACGCGGCACATGGCTATAGCGCCCAAAGTTTGGCGTCTTCTGCTTGTCTTGGCGCGTTACGAGGCGCGGGGCGCCCGTTATAGCGCCCCTTGTGTGGATTTTTACTTCCTATTCCGTCTAGCATTGGGTCTAACTTATTACTAGGTGTTTGTAAACATTATAAATAGTATTTTACTTAGTTTTTGAAGGGAGTTCTGACTTTGGAGTAATATTGAGAGCAACATACTCATTGAACAAGGGTTTATTCCTAATCTTTCATCTATTACATCAATTACTTCATTATTACACCAAATTCTTGCCTTGTGATTATGAATATGTGTGGCTAAACTTTATGTTCTAGGGTTAGAGTATTACATGAAGGTTAATTGTTTGAAGATACATTCCCATTAATTGAATCCCATAACGGGTTGCTTATTCTTTCTTGATTTCACTTGTATAATTGTTAGAGCTCGATAATTATACATTATCTATGGTTTTTGGATTGAGCTCGAAAGAGAGAATTTAATTACGTAATAAGAAAGAATAGAACTAGTTTGTGAACCCGGGCATCGGGGAACCAATTTGCGAGTAGGATAGACATATACTTGCTTGCCTAGTTTAACTCATTACATGATTCGTTAATACGTGCATGTGATTTAACCCATAGACATATAGGGATTGAAGTAGCTTGCATAGACTGTGAAGAACTGAAAGGTTTTCACAGTTACATTTACTCTGTCAGTTAGTAACTCGGGATTTAAGAAGTGGAATCAATTGGATACATCAACTGGATTGTTCATAACTCTGACCTTGGACCGCCCCCTTAATATTGTTAACAACCAAAGTATTGCACCATTGCTTGACTACACTTCTAGCACTTTAATTAGTGCGTTTTGGTTACATAAAACTCTTACCATTAAAGAAAAAGATCCCTGAATAATTTATATAAATTGTTCGTTAAGTATTAGTCTGCTTAGTCCTCGTGGGAACGATACTCGATTTATCACTTTATTACTTGTCGACCGCGTATACTTGCGTGTGCGTTGGGAGCAACAAGTTTTTGGCGCCGTTGCCGGGGACTAATTACGGACTAATTTCTTTTTGAACGATTACTTAATTTCTATTCAGGTTTAATTTTTTGTTGAGTTTCTTGTGCTGTTTCAGGCAACAGGTTTTGCATGCAAAGGAATAAAAAGGACGAACCACTCGTACCTTTGATCCCGAGCCTGAAAGAACCTTGAGAAGGTTACGAAGAGAAGCAAGAGATCGAGAAGCACTAGCAATCGTACCTGCTTCTTTACCCATTGAAATGGCAGAAGAACAAGCAGTAGCAGTGCGAGATGTTGCTCTTCCTAGCCTGGGAGGAGTAGCGTCAAGTATTGTGAAGCCCGTTATTACCGGGCACTTTGAGATCAAGCCCGACATGATTCAGTTGCTGCATGTGATGGGCAATATGCTGGATTACTTCATGAGGATCCGCAGCAACACATTCAAAACTTTCTGGAGATCAGTGATACTTATACACCATCGGGTGTGCCTACTGATTATGTTCGTTTGACTTTGTTTCCATTTTCATTGATTGGGACAGCAAGGAAGTGGTTAAAAGCTGAGAAGCGTGGGTCTATCACTACTTGGGAGGATTTGGCTAAGAAATTCTTGGCTAAGTTTTATCCGTCTGCCAAGACAGCCCGGCTGAGGAGCGAAATTATGTCTTTCAGACAGTTAGATGGAGAATCCTTGTATTCAGCCTGGGAGAGATTCAAAGCTCTATTGAGAGATTGTCCGCATCACAACCAATCTAATGAGGTTATTGCACACACTTTTGTTGAGGGGTTGAACCAACACACTAAGATCGTGGTTGATGCTGCTGCTGGAGGCCAAGTGCTGGCCTTAAATTTTGATCAGATTTATGATTTACTTGACAAGTTTTCGCAGAGCAATCCTAATTGGCAGGGTGATGGCAGAGCTACGACACAATTTGAGGGTGTTACCAGGGCTAATACGCAGAAAGCTGCTGGGATGCTTCAATTGGATGCAGTTTCAGAGCTAAGAGCGAAAATGGATGCTATTTCTAATTAGATCAGCAAGCTGACTCTTCAAGCAAAACCACAATTAGCTCCAGTGCAACAACTTCAAATCTTTTGTGAGGTTTGTGGAGAGGATCATAGTACCGAAGTCTGTCCCTCTAACCCAGAGTCAGTGTATTATGTGGGTGATCAGAACAGGTCACAGGGTCAGAATCGCAATCAATATGGTAACAGCTATAACACGGGATATAATCACCCAAATTTTTCTTGGAGGGATAACCGTGAGCAGCTTCAGGGCAATGAGAGACCCCAAATTAATCAAGGCAATGCACCACAGCAGGGGTCATAGTCACAGACTCAGCCACAGCAGTCTAATGCAGTGGAGGATATGCTTAGGAAACTTCTTGCAGGGCAGCAAAAGCTCATGGATGATTCAGCATCTCAGGCACAAACAATTAAAGATTTGAGCAGTGCGCAGAAAGATCTTGAGAGACAATTGGGGCAGCTAGCTGGAGCACAAAATAATAGACCTCGGGGTGCTTTACCTAGTGATACAGAGAAGAATCCTAAAGAATTTGTGCAAGCAGTTACTTTGAGGAATGGAAGAGCTCTAGAAGAAGTTCCCCCAAAGCCAAAGAAGCCTGTTGGTGAGTTAGAGCCCAATGCTGATAGGAAAGTGGAGAAAGAAGCAGAGACAGTGATAACAAAGCAGCCCGAGTCTGCTATTATGAGACCACCACCACCTTTCCCTCAGAGACTTCAGAAGCAGAAAGTTGATGCAACATGCAAGAAATTCTTGGAGATATTGAGTCAGATTCAGGTAAATATTCCTTTGGTGGAGCTTTTGCGGGATGTTCCCAAATATGCTAAATACATCAAGGATATTGTTGCTAACAAGAGAAGACTGACTGAGTTTGAGACAGCTGCACTCACTGAGGAGTGTAGTTCCAGAGTTAGAAGCAAGCTTCCTCAGAAATTGAAGGATCCTGGCAGTTTTACCATTCCCTTGAAAATTGGGGAACATGAGGTTGGTCGAGCTTTATGTGATTTGGGTGCTAGTGTGAATTTAATGCCTTCTTCAGTTTTCAGGAAGCTAGGCCTGGGTGAACCACGACCCACTACTGTGACTCTGCAACTGGCTGATAGATCATTGACATGCCCCGAGGGGATTATTGAGGATGTGCTTGTACAAGTGGGTCAGTTTATATTACCTGTTGATTTCATTATTCTTGATTATGAAGCTGACCCCGAGGTTCCTCTCATATTGGGAGAGGATTTTTGGCTACTGCTGATGCTGTTATTAGAGTCAGAGCTGGAAAGATGATTATGAAGGTAAATGGGGAAGAAGCTGTGTTTAATGTGTTCAGAGCTACCCAGCTTCCTTCTCATTATGAAGAGTTGTCCATGGTAAAAGTGGTAGATGATGAGTTGACTGCTGATGAGAGGTCATTCTTGGCTTCTAATGTTGATTCTTTAGAAAGGGCACTCTTATGTGATGATGATGATATCCTGAAGGATGATGAAATTGAAGAGTATTTGGAGGTTCTTAATATGCAGAGTAGATTCATCCCAGGGTGGAAGAAATTTGAGGAGCTTGATAGACCGTTGACCTTAACTCCTGCTAAACCGTCTATTGAGAGAGCTCCTAATCTTGAGCTCAAACCTTTACCCGCGCATTTGCGTTATGCTTATTTGGGTGAAGGTAATACTTTGCCCGTGATCCTTTCTTCTTTGTTATCTGATGTGCAGGTTGAGAAGGTGTTGCGGGTGTTGCGAGAGCGCAAGAGAGCTATTGGCTGGACTATTGCTGATATTAGAGGGATTAGTCCTTCTTTCTGCATGCACAAAATTCTCTTGGAGGAAGATCATAAGCCATTCATAGAGCAGTAGAGGAGGCTAAATCCAATTATAAAGGAGGTGGTGAAGAAAGAAGTTATCAAGTGGCTGGATGCTGGTATTATTTTTCCTATCTCTGACAGCAAGTGGGTGAGTCCAGTGCAATGTGTTCCAAAGAAGGGAGGCATGACAGTGGTGAAGAATGAGCATAATGAGTTGATTCCTACAAGAACAGTTACTGGGTGGCGAATTTGCATTGATTATAGGAAGCTGAATAAGGCCACCAGGAAAGATCACTCCCCACTCCCTTTTATTGATCAGATGCTGTATAGACTTGCAGGGCACGAGTATTACTGTTTCTTGGATGGGTATTCGGGCTACAATCAAATTGTGATAGCCCCTGAAGACCAAGAGAAGACTACTTTTACTTGTCCATATGGCACCTATGCATTTAGGAGGATGGCATTTGGGTTGTGTAATGCCCCAGGGACTTTTCAGCGGTGCATGATGGCTATTTTCACTAACATGGTGGAAAAATTTGTGGAGCTATTTATGGATGATTTCTCAGTGGTTGGTGACTCTTTTGATGAATGTTTGAAAAATCTTGATGCTGTGCTGAGCCGTTGTGAAGAAACAAATCTAGTGCTGAATTGGGAAAAATGTCACTTTATGGTTCAATAAGGCATAGTACTTGGGCACAAGGTGTCAAAGCAAGGGATTGAGGTTGACAAAGCGAAGATTGAGGCTATTGAGAAATTACCACCACCTATCTCTGTTAAGGGGGTGTGTAGTTTCTTGGGACATGCAGGGTTCTACAGACGTTTCATAAAGGACTTCTCCAAAATTTCCACTCCCTTGTGCAAATTGTTAGAGAAGGATGTGAAATTTGTGTTTAATGATGCTTGTCTCAAGGCATTTGAAGAGTTGAAGAAAAGGTTGGTGACCGCACCAATCATCATTGCTCCTGACTGGTCTTTGCCGTTTGAATTGATGTGTGATGCGTGTGATAATGCTATTGAGGTTGTTCTAGGCCAAAGAATTGGAAGAATCTTTCACTCCATCTATTATGAAAGCAAGACGCTTGATGCAGCCCAGTCTAATTATACCACCACTGAGAGGGAGTTGCTAGCCGTAGTTTATGCTTTTGATAAATTCAGATCTTATTTGGTTGGCACTCGTGTTGTTGTCTACACTGATCATGCCGCAATCCGGTATTTGTTTGAAAAGAAGGACTCCAAGCCTAGACTCATTAGATGGGTTCTCCTATTGCAAGAGTTTGATGTTGAAATTCGAGATCGCAAGGGGACTAAGAATCAAGTTGCTGATCATTTGTCAAGGCTGGAGAATAGAGATCATGTAGATGAAGGGCCCGAGATTAAAGAGGTATTCCCTGATGAGCAACTTTTTGCTCTAGATGCAGCTGAGGTGCCATGGTATGCTGACATGGTGAATTTATTTGTGAGTAATGTGTATCCCCCTGGGGCGACTGCTGAGCAAAAGCATAAACTCCTTCATGAGAGCAGATTTTATGTGTGGGATGAGCCCTATTTGTACAAGATAGGCGTTGATCAACTAGCTAGGAGATGCATTCCAAGGGAAGAAGTAGAGCCGATTGTATAGAGCTGCCATTCTTCTCCTTATGGTGGCCACCTTGGTGGAGATCGAACAGCTGCAAAGGTACTTCAGTCTGGTTTCTTTTGGCCTACTTTATTTAAAGATGCTCATGCATTAGTGAAGCAATGTGATCGTTGCCAAAGAACGGGTACTTTTACTAGGCGTCACGAGATGCCTACAATATCTTGGAGATTGAGCTGTTTGATTGTTGGGGTATTGATTTTATGGGTCCATTCCCACCTTCTATGGGCTATAAATACATCCTCGTAGCAGTTGATTATGTGTCTAAATGGGTGGAGGCTATTGTACTTCCAACAAATGATGCGAGTGTGGTGGTGAAGTTCGTGAAGAATAATATTTTCACTCGTTTTGGGACACCGCGGGCTATAATCAGTGATGAAGGTACGCATTTTTGTAACCGGTTGTTCAATAAATTGTTGGCTAAGTATGGGGTTCGCCACAAGGTGGCTACTGCTTATCACCCCCAAACTAGTGGCCAAGTGGAAGTGTCTAACAGAGAGATCAAGCAAATCTTTGAGAAGACTGTGAATGCCTTGAGGAAGGATTGGGCTATGAAGTTAGATGATGCTCTCTGGGCCTATCGAACCACATTCAAAACACCTATTGGAACCACTCCATATAGGCTTGTTTATGGTATAGCCTATCACTTGCCGGTTGAATTAGAGCATAAGGCGTATTGGGAAATTCAAAAGCTCAACCTTGATATGGCCTTGGCGGGTGAGAAGAGGATGCTCCAATTGCTTGAGCTTGGATAGTTCCGGTTCCATGCATATGAAAATGCGAAATTATATAAGGAACGGACAAAGAAATTGCATGATAAGCACATTGAGCGTCGTACTTTTGAGCCCGGGCAGCTGGTATTGTTGTTCAACTCGAGGTTGAAATTATTCCCGGGCAAGTTGAAGTCGAGATGGTCGGGGCCTTTTGAAGTTGTTCGTGTTACCGCACATGGAGCGGTTGAATTGAGAGCCCCGGATTCTGAGAACACATTCTTGGTTAATGGTCAAAGGGTGAAACGTTATTGGGGAGGTGCGGTGAATTACCGCACTTCCATTACTTTGAGGGACCCTTGATTAATACCCGTCATGCCACGACGTTAAATAAGGCGCTTCTCGGGAGGCAACCCGAGATTCTACTTGTAATAGTTTAGTATTTTTTGTTTTATAGTGTCACGTAGTTTGTTGTTTTTGTGTGTCGTTTTTGTAGGAATCGGGTGATCTAAACAAGGGAAAATTAACGCATTGAGGGGTACGGGACGTCTCGAGACATGTCCCGCGCTTGGGTTCGCACTTGGAATCGGAAATTGGTGCAAAAAAACGTGTTCGGACGCGTTTGGGAGTGCCCCGCGCCTCCCAACGCGGATAATGCAAGCTGAAAAACATTGGCCTGGCGCGTTTGGGAGCGCCCCGCGCCTCCCAACGCGCCGAGGCAAACAGAAAGTTCAATTTGAGAAGCGCGGTTGCTCCGCGCCGCGCTGCCTAAGGCGCTAGGCAAAAAAAAAAATCCAAAATCCGGGTCAAACGGGTCTTGACCCGCGACCCGGTTTCCCTCAACCCCTTATACCCGATTTCTATACTAATTCCTTCACTATTTTCACTCTAATTACTCTCTAAACACTCACCAATTCACCTCTAACTTTTGGAATCATCACCAATCTTGTTACAATCCACTCTAACACCTCCAAGTAAGTAAATTCCTACTTCTCTCTCTCAATAACATGTAAGTTGAACTAATTCTTTTCATGGAAGGTTTCTTAGCTAGTTACAAGTTTATGCATAAATTTTACTCTTGTTGTGCTTAAATTGTTCATGATGCTAGCTAGATAGCTTGTGACTTGTAAAAAGAGATCTCCCAACAATTTGGGAGGGTTGGCACATTTCAAAATCCATTGAACTTAATAGTTTCAAAGTGTGCACACCAAGTGTTTGTGAAAAAGCCTCAATGATGAAAATTGTATGACATTGTGAATTCTTGAGTAGCAATGCATTCCTTAGGCTTATTATGGACATTAAGTGTCGCACACACATAAGAATTGATCATGATGCACCCACACTAGCTTGATCTTGAAAAATAAAAAATGTGGCATACTTTGTCCGAAGCTAGTTTTGTTTAAGTGTGGGGTTGCTTGTGCCATTGAGTTAAGTGTTTGACACATAGAGTGTGTGATAAGTGTGGGGTGGTACCCTACCAATTGCGCTTGAATTGTATTTTTGGTGCTTAGTTATCCATGTCACATTGATCTATTGTTGTGTAGGTACTATGGTGACCACACCTCTACCAAGCAAGAGTTCTTCATCCGCCGCGGGCCCGAGGAGAGCACTCCAAGCCGGGCCTTCTTCCACAAAGCAAAAGGGCACGGCACCGGCCAAGCCCAAGGCCAAACCAAAGGCAAAGGCCAAGGCAAAGATACCTAAGGACGCGGTGCCGATACCACGTCCCGGAGGAAAGACACGTTATGGCATCACTTTTGTAAAGAGAGGTGAGTGCCAAACGTGGTATAAAAATGTGAGGCTTGCCGGGTACATCTCCGAGCAAGCAATTGATAAGAGGAGGGTCATGCAGAAATATCGAGGGGTGGCCGAGGCGATAATTGCTTTAAAGTGGGACTCAGTATTTGAGAGTCCGGGGCACGCCAACCTTGATTTGGTGCAAGAGCTTTATGCCAACTGGGAGCCGGACGACGCATGGAAGGAGGATGATATGGTCACGGTGAGGGGGGTGAGAGTGAAGCTGGATCACACGGCATTGAATGCCTTTCTGGGGGTCGAGGACCCTGATTATGATGATATGAAGGAGTTCATTAAAAAGCCTGACTACAAGGCTCTGCGAGACACACTTTGTGGCGAGAGCTCCACGCATAAGTGGGAGCGCAATGCGGCCGGAAGACACAAGTTTATGTACTTCTCGCAGTTTCTCAAACCGGCTCGTGTGTGGATGTGGTTTATCAATGCACGCATATTACCATCTTCTCATTATTCCGAGGTCACTAAGACTCGGGCGTGCATGGTATATTTCTTTATGACTGGGAAGCCGGTAAATATAGGCTACTACATGTTGCGAGTGATGAAGGAGCAACGGAAGTTAGATTCATGTAGTCGCTTGTATTTTGGGAACATCCTGACCCGATACTTAGAGGAGGCTGGTGTCCCTGTGGATGAGATTGGGGATCGCATTGTCCCTGACATAGGGAAGCCTTTTGATATTGCCTCGGTCAAGGGTGTGACTACTACTGCGCCGGTGAAACTGACGGCTAACGAGTGGCGGGAGACAGACGCCAACTTGTCTGCGCGTCAGTATTTGATGATGAAGCAGATGGCCCGGCGGTCGGGCATGGATTTTGCAGCTATTGATCGCACTGTGCCTCTCCTGGAGACCTCGAAGTGTCTGCTAAGCATGACTCGAGCTGTAGAGATGCCTCCGGAGGAGGATGAGAACACAGATTCAGATATTGTTGCTAATGATCCGGACAGTGAAGTTGAGGCGACTGATGCTGAGGGCGGTGCCTCTGATGAGGAGGAGGACTAGGTCCACACTCCTGCGCACCACCCGGATATCAGGGCAGTTTTTTTTTTTTACTTTTGCACTTACTTTTTTGTCGCACTGGGGACATTGCTTAGTTTAAGTGTGGGGTGGGTACTGCCATTTATCTATTTTTGAAGTTAGGGATGCATGTACCATAGGATTTTTCTTTTGTCACTTGACTTTATTTTGATTTATTTCTTACTTTAATATATGAAAAAAAAAAAATTTAGAAAATCAATGAAAAATTCCAAAAAGATTTTCCTTTTAGCTATATTAGTGGTACATGTCATCCGCCCCGTGGTTTTTCTTATGGTCGCGGTTCTTTTCCACGGGGAGGCCTTTGAACCAGGTAGTTTTTTATTTTTAAACTTAGGATAGTTAGTTGTAGATGACCCTAGACGAAGGAAAGAGGTAGAGTGCTAGGTGCCTTTGATTTGTTTGATACCGGTGGACTTGAACTTGATTGCATGTGCAATTTGTGGTGTCCTTGGGTTTTAATTGTGATGCATGCCTAGGAAAAAATGGAACGACCCCCTTGAGATGCTTGAGTCCGCTTGCTTGACTTGATTGTGAACCTTTTTGCATTAGTGCTTAAATTTCCACAAGTTGCATTCTAGATGCTTGGTTAAGAGTTGTTGATGGAACCTTTTTGTGTGGACCATGTGCGATGTGTGTGTGAGGCATGTTCTTGTTTACTCCATGTTGCATATTAATGTCTAGAACTTGCCCCGTGTGTGTGCAAAGCGAAATCCTAGGTTTGCTCTAGTCGGGAAATGATACAAGGCCTTCTTTGGATTTGCCTACCCTTACATATATACCTTGGAAAAAAAATTGTTGTTGTGATTTCTTTGACCCTTTTTGTTGGCACCCACACCCCGAGCCTACCCATTTGTTCTAAATTGTTTCTTTTGGCCCTTTACTCCTTAAGCACTTTAGTGATATTGTGTTGTTATGTGGGAGTTGTGGTTGGAATTGGGAGGTTCTTGAGTGGAACTAATGAAGGGGAATAATTGTTAGAATTGTGAAGTAGTGAAAAGCATTGGCAAGGTTGGAAGATAATGAAATAGAAAAAGAAAAAATAGCAAAGTTGAAAAGAAAAGAAAAAAAATTATGGAAAAAGAAATTAAAAAAAAAAGAGAAAAAGATATCCATTCCTTGCTAGTGTGTGCTTAAAAGAAAAATGCTACTTGTTGAGAAGGTGTGTGTATGAAAGTGTTGATTGGGTGGCTTGATGAGAGTTGTGTTGATTTGAATGTGATGTATTAAAGTGCTTAGGGAGGTAGTCACTATTACCATATGTATCCTACCCGCCCCTTAGCCTACATTACGACCTTTCTAAAGTCCTAGTTAATCCCGATTGGAGTGAGCTTACATTAGTGGAGTCCTACACTACGGGCAAGCCTATGGTACGTTGTGTGTGACATGTGAGACTTTCATGAGAGTGAGTGAATTCATTTGTTATTGCCCCCGTTCTATTCATGATATTTGTTGTTGTTGTTGTGTGTGATTTTTGGGGGGGCACTCTTTTGCTTCATATTGGTGAGGGCACGTGGTTTGCATGAAATAGGTTAAGTTGATGGTTCTTGGTTGAGTAGATAGGTGTGATTTTGTGGGAGCATGGTTGCATTAAGTTGAATTTGTGCATTTGAGCTATTTTGGGGTGGTTGTTCTCATAATTTTGGTTTTGGTAATTTGTTGGCATGTTGTGGATCCATAGTAGTCATGTGTGCATTGGTTCAATGGTCGGTATCAACCATAGTCAGAGGCAGACCTGTTTTACCTAGGTGGGGAAGTGAGATGTGACTTGCTCGAGGGCGAGCAAAGGTTCAAGTGTGGGGTGGTGATGTTTGGCATTTTATGCCAAGGTTTTCTTAATATTTCCGCATGTTTGAGCTTGTTAGTCGCTCGTTTTATAGTTTGTGAATGTGGTTTTACACTAATTTGATGCCGTGCGTGTGTAGGTTGTTACGCAGTGCATTTGGAGCTTTTAGGAGCTTGATTTAGCAAGAATTGATTGGAAGTTGATTGAGGAGTGGATTGAGCACACGAGGGCACGACACGAGCGAGATTTCGGACCAAGGAAAACACATTTTGGCTGGGCGCTTTGGGGCACGTGGCGCGCCAGTTATAGCGCCCAGTGCCCCAGCGCTTTTACCCACGCGGCACATGGCTATAGCGCCCAAAGTTTGGCTTCTTCTGCTTGTCTTGGCGCGTTACGAGGCGCCCAAAGTTCTTTACCATTATTATTTGGAATACAATATACTTTTGTGGTATACTATATACTCTTTTGGTATACAGCTCTTGATGTTTGGATCGAACTGTGATATGCTATGGAACAAATGAATATTTCAAATTTGTTGTTTAAATACAGTATACCTTTTGATATACCGTATATTCTTTTGGTATATACATTTCTGTGTTTGAATTGAAGTGTAAGAGTTTGTATTTTAACAAATTATATTGTATACCATTTGGGTATATCATATATTAGAAAGGTATACAGTAGAAGCATGGTTTTCTCTTAATACAAAAATATACTGTGACAAATCAAACTTGTATACCATTGTGGTAAATCATACTACAAAAGTATATAATAGAAAATGGTATTCTTTTAGTTAGTAGACACAAATATGTTGACCAAAAAGAAAGTCTTGTACCTTTAGGAAAGTCGTATACCATTGTAGAAAGGTACCGAATAGCAAGATGATTTTTTAGTTGTATACCATTAAGGTATATCATATATTAGAAAGGTATATAATAAAGCAAGATTTTATTTTATTTTATAGGTAAATATATTGTGATATTTTAAAATTGTATACTATTGTGGTATACCGTATACTGGAAAGGTATAAACAGAACCATGGTTTCTTTTTAGTTTATACACAAGTGTATTGTTACAAATTATATTTGTATACCATTCCTGTATACTATATACTAGAAAGGTATACAATAGAAGCATGATTTTCTCTTAATACAAAAATATACTGTGACAAATCAAACTTGTATACCATTGTGGTAAACCATATACTACAAAAGTATATAATGCACTGCATAAAGTATATAACAAAAAAAATGTACAGAAACAACATCACTACCAGAGGGCTCTGTCATGGGGTATGTTGAATACAATAAAGCAATAAAAAAGAAAAAATAAGTTATAGAACAAGTTGCATATTGTTAGGGGTATATTTTATTCTGTATACCTTTCTGGTATTCGGTATACCCTGATGGTATACTGCTTTAATTTAAAGGTATATAGGCAAATGAATTAACAAGTAAACGTACAGGGTATACTGTATAATAGCAAGGTATACAATGAAATATTGAACAAATTTTACTAAACGGTAAAGAACATTTGATATTGAATAGCATACCATTTGATAGTCAACACAATAAATCCAGTATACCAACATGGTATACTATACACTACCAAGGTATACAACGAGAAGTTACCAACAAATTGCACCAACAGTAAAAGGGTCAGGTATGTCAGACACGAACTAAAATAAAGAAAGCAGCATAATTTGTTGGTATATAAGGATTCTATAGGGACATTTTTTGCATGTCCTATGATTGCGACCTTTCTTTCCACACCATCCACATGTAAGTTTCACTTTCTCATGGAACATTTTCCAATTTGATTCGATTCTTCCAGTCCTTGGTCTTCCAGGTGTTGTTCCACCTTTTGGTGGTAGCACCTCACGTGATAAAATCTCCTCTGATATTTGCCATATAGTTTCATCTGGTATAGGATAACCTGGTATTGCATACGTTTGAATAAAAATCTCCCTAGTGTAGTATTCAAAGCAGTATAGGTATAGAAACAATTTGAATTTGTCCAGCAATACCAAGGCATGTCGACATGGCATTTCTTCTAGATCGAACCATTGACAAGTGCATTTATACATTACTGAACCATCAACTACTGAATGCACGAAGTCATTTGAAGGCAGGACCTATATCATTTTTTGTGAAACGAATTCTATTAGTGACATTAAAAAAATACAATAGACAGTACTTTTCACAAATATATGTTAGTGGACATGCCGTGGATCTAAAGATCTCCAGCCTGCAAAGACAGAAGCAAAACATAAGTAGTTGAAAAGAATTGTTTGGCAAGAGCAGAGCAGTAGACAAAAAAATGACCCTTCTCAAAGAGAATATGATCTTATCTCATGCGATATATTACTGCCCACTGATCAAAATGCAGAGGATTGAAGCCACTACATTTTAGCAAGTGAAGTTATCTTTTGGTTGGGAGCGGTGTCTGCTAAGAAACAGTTCATGCAGGGGCGTTTCTACAAATTTTACCGACTATTTTACATAGATCACATGGGCAAATAGACCAATCTATCAATTTAGGTTAGCAGGTTCAAATATAAATGTCCAACTATGTGAAATCACTGCCTAGTAAAAACACATACTTAGGAGTAGTTACTGAGAGGCTTTATCTTTAAACCTATATGTTAAACGAATCCTTCATTTGTCTTGATGTAACTGTGTCGAACAGGTGCGATAAGGGAATGTATATGGCGGATTCTTCAACACCAAAAATTTGCAAAATAACTTGACATACCCGTACCGGGTACTTGCACTTACCTCTACCTAATAAGTCCCCTTACACAAATCTACACGAATCTGTAAGCTGATTGACATATAAAAGAATAACCAACAGACTTACTAGGAAAAGGTCAAATCTACTACTAGGTGTGTATGTCAAAAAACAAAATTTCAAAAGGAGTAGAGATCCCTGTAGCCTGCATTCAGATGTCATGGAAGAAAGAAGAATATTGCTTTGTCATTATGAGGACACAATCTCGTGTTTCCAGAAAAAAATGATCTTCAATATCTATAACCAATGTACTAGCTGCAAGTTACAAGCTGGTAGGAAGTAATATATCCATTTCCATGGAAATTCATCGATTAGCTCACCGAGCAGAATTTGCCTACTTTTTTTTCTTTTCCCAGTCAAGAACAACAAGTATCTACTCACATTCGAGGTTGGGGTAAGGTTTGCGTACATGTCACCCTCTCCATACCCCATTTATAGAATCATACTGGATTACTGGGTATGTTGTTATAGTCAAGAGCAAAAAATGCGAAAAAGAAGTACTTGAATTATAGAGTCTCACCATTCAGGTGATTTTTGAAGCACACGGACTTGCTCGTAATAGAGTACCTGTGTAACAACACATCCCACTTTTCTACCCGATTCAACAACTTCCTCTCTGCCACTCTCATTAGTTCTTACAGGAGAACAACAATTGCAAATCTTTATAACTGCTCAAACAACTATATACATGAGAATATAAATAAAACGACGATACATGAAACGTAAAATACTACGTAAATTGACTACTTGACTGAAGACTTCAATTATATTATACTGTATAATTTGTTGGTATACCGCTTTAAATGTATTGTAATAGCGTTAAAGCCCAACCTAACAAAAACTTTTTATATACTATATAGTCCTTTAGTATCCTCTAAACCCCAATAGTATACCTGTATACCTGTTTGGTATGCTGTTTTTTCCAGAGTATATCTCTAAACAATAAAGTCACAAAATTAATTTTTTTAGGGGTACATTTGTACTGTATACATGTTTGGTATACTGTTATTTCAAGAGTATTCATCATGGTATACATGTGTACCATATACCATTTTGTTATATTGTATTTTACAGAGTACAGTTTTATGCTATGCTTACGCGCAACTGTAATGTGATTGGAATACATTACAACTGTATACTATTACAATAGAATTGTATACTAAAATGGTATACAATTGAAAATTACAATTATGTTACCTTCTCGACTACGACCGATCAACCTTGAACTGAAATTTGTTGCGAATGGGATAATGCTTCATAACACTACTAAGAACATCCTTGTACTTGAATACTTGGCCAGTTTTAATGTTCTGTTGAAATTCATCAGTAATGATGTTGCTTTCATCAATTTGGACAGTATGATTGTCTTCTTCAATTGCCATATCTATCATCTCAACCTCATTGTATGAAATATTGTTGCTTTCTGTTATCTAAATTCCATTCGCCATCAAATTGACCCAAAATTTTTACTTCCATAGATATGGAATTTGGATCAAATTGTGCGAGATTGTATGACGTAGAAGGTATACGGATCTCTGTATTTGGGAAGAATTAGAGTTTTGGCGTGAGTTTGGGGGATATTCGCATGATTTTGGGGGAGTCTGGGAACTTGCGTGAGTTTTGGGGAGCTTTTAGATGTTGGGAGATGGGGGGAGTGGAAGTGGGTATTTGGGTAAAATATTTTAGTAGGTAGGTCATGTAATATCAAAAGTAGTGGGTAGGGGTTGGTAATTAGTTATGTTGTGTGGGTATTTTTGTAAGTCCCCCATAATATGCCTATAAGGTTGTCCAAAAATTGACATGGCATCTACTTATGGGGTAATTTACAAAACTATGACACCTTAGGCAATGGTTTGCCTTATTGACCTCGCTTAAACTGGTTTTACAAGAATGGCCTCACTAATTTTAAGTAAGTGCTCTCTCGGGGGCAACACTTCAAGTTATAACTTGACAAGTGCACCCACGGGGGCATCAGTTCAAGTATAAAGTGCACCCACGGGGGCAACACTTCAAGTATAGAATGACAAGTGTTGCCCCCGTGGCAACACTTGACATTTTATCACTGTCAACATTATCTCCAGATAACTTGAAGTGCTGCCTTGCAGGCAACATTTGCAATTTACTCTTGAAGTGTTTCTCCCGAAGGAACACTTAAAAAATTTTAACGTGAAGTGTTGCCTACGGAGGCCATTTTGCTAAACTATTCTTTAGTGGGGATAAAAAACCATAACCAAGGTTAAAGGGGTACATGTAGTGAAATTATGCCACTTAGCATAATAAATGGGCTTATGGAATAATACACTTTTTGCAACCCAATTGTGGTCCGACCATATATCAGCCTGGACCTAAGCCATTTCAAACCCATAGTCCGTCCACGAAATTAGATATATTATGTACATATTTTATAAAATATATCTAATGTGATGTTTGGAACCCATACTATAAAAGATTAAATGGTTCATTAGGCCAAACGATGATCCACTTACACGTAGGAGTATGGATCAATCCTCATTTAAATGTCTTTTAATATTTTTTTCTTAATATATTAAAATGATAATTAACCTATATAAATAAAAAAATTCGACGAAAGTTGTTCACCAATCATTTTGGACGTTGTAACTCCGCTCATAGCAGTGGTGAACCTATAGTTCTGAAATTCTAGATCCACCTATGGGTGGTGTTTAGAGTTATTGAAATAATCTAAAGCTTACAAAATTTGAAAATATTTGCTAGAGATTTGGACTGAATTTGAACAATAATTATAATTGAAAACACCAAAAATTCGTTTCTATAGCTAGTGGAGTGACTTGATATACATTTTTATACAAAAGAGTTAAATTCTATATATAGGTGTCTAAGTGTATGATGTATAAGCATTAAGCACCATAAAAAAATGTTGGTGGAACACTATTTTTTAAAGGTGTATGGATTGGTACATGGAATTTAAAACAACTTTTTTTAAGTGTATAATAATGATAAAAAAACACTGTGGCTAGAAAAATGTATTCCTTGCAAAATGTACATAAAAGGGTGCTGCTCCGGAACTGTGTAGTTTTACGTGGCAAGATTTGAAAAGCCCGAGCCGTTGAAATTTGTGATATTGTCGGATAAGATGTCAATTTCGTTGAATTTTACCTCATTGATGACGTCCTTGGTTTCTTATCCCCCACGAACTCCGCAATTATATATTATGCAGAGGAGGTACGTAGTCAAGTATAGCTATGGACACCATTTTTCAAATCGTAGTGGCAACATCTTGTTCTGTTACTCTACTGATATGTATATGGAGAGTACTGAATTGGGTTTGGTTCAGACCAAAGAAACTGGAAAAGTTACTTACAAAACAAGGTATAAAAGGAAACTCATACAGGTTATTTTATGGAGACATCAAAGAGCTTTCTGGTATGGTTAAAGAAGCTAACTCAAAACCCATGAGTCTTTCTGATGATATAGCACCAAGATTGGTACCTTTCTTTCTTGAAACCATCAAGAAATATGGTATGTTTCACTAGTCCCTCATTCATGGCTAGACAAAGAGTTAATTCCCTTTGTAGAATTCTATGTTTATTAATACTACAGTAGTTAGCTTGTACTTTAATCCAGCGGTGAAGCCAGGAATTTTGCTGCGGAGGTTCAAGATTCAATATTTAGACCTATGTATAAAAGTAATACTAGACCTATACATAATAGTCAACCGACCAATCTTAGCTAAACATAGCTCCACCCTTCTTAAATCTCCACAGCATGGAGGTTTAGATATTCACTTCAAACGTCTTAAACTAAACTTAAAAGAAGATAAAAACTTGATTTAACTGAACTCCGACCTTTGGCCTAGGAATTTGCAGGGTGTGGGTTGTTTAACCTTTTTTTTTAGAAGAAAACAAGTTAAAAGCTTTTCCTAATAATCCTGTTTGGTCTAGATTATCAAAGCAATTTGTTTGTTTAAAAAAGATTATTTGTAGAAGTCGTTTTTAAATAGTCAGTTGTCTTGAATGAACAGTTCGTTATTAGAATTAAAGCTGAGCTTTTGTGCAATAATCAGTGAATGTCTGTTACTAATGAAATCGCCCCAGTGCTTAGTTTGGTTAGGCCCACATCAGGAGTTTGAACCCTGCCGTAGACAAAAGTTAGGTACTTAGTGGAGAAGTAGAGAGGTACGCACCCATCATCGACCAAGCTTTGAAACCGTGCATCGCTCGCACTTAGGGATTACTCGGTTATAAAAAAGCGATTGTTACATATGAAACTCTTTCAAGAGAAGAACTGACTATGTCCGCTAAAGTAGTCCAAATTGAACCGCCCTTTATCTAATTGATTTCCTTAGAAGGTTATGTTTTGGAACATGGGAAATTCAAGAAGTTGCGTTTGTGCCTTCTCCTTCCCTGTTGTGTTTATATCTCAAAAGCCTTGTTCGTTTATGGAAAAGTGTCTGACCATCTCATCTAAAAGCATAATCTATTAGAGAGAGCACGTTTTTAATTACTTAATTACAGTTTCATTATTGATGTTGGATTGATATCGTCTTCAACTTAGAGTAGTTTATATGGAAAAATCTGCTTGCAGGGAAAAGATCCTTTATATGGTTGGGTCCGAGACCTCTTGTGTTTATCTTGGACCCTGAGCTTATAAAGGAAGTATTCTCAAAAAACTCACTGTATCAAAAGGCTCAACGAAATCCATTAACCAAGTTATTGATACAAGGACTAGCAAGCCAAGAGGAAGACAAATGGGCCAAACATAGAAGAATCATCAATCCCGCTTTCCATACAGAGAAGCTAAAGGTTTGTAATTGCTTCGTTTAAGTTGTCCTTTTTTTTGTTCTCTTCTCTTTTCATTGAAACTGCAACTTAATTTTGATTTTTTATTTGTTTGGAACCATCTTCTCTTCCTGATTGCAAAGTCAAATCATTTTGAAGAAGTGTTTCTTATTTGAGTTTTTAAATCACCATTTCTTAAACAGCATATGCTTCCAGCTTTTTACTTGAGCTGTTCTGAGATGCTGAGCAAATGGGAAGCCGTTGTTCCAGTTAAGGGCTCACATGAGATAGATGTATGGCCTGACCTTCAACAAATGAGTAGTGATGTGATCTCTCGGACTGCTTTTGGCAGTAGCTATGAAGAAGGCAGAAGGATATTTGAACTTCAAAAAGAACAAGCTCAGTATTTTATAGAAGCCATACGCTCGGTTTATATCCCAGGCTGGAGGTAAATTGATTTGCTTAAACTATAGGTTTATTACCTTGGCGCTCCTTTACAAAGTCCTTTGGGAAGTGCAATATGATTGCCACGCTTTTGTTTGATACTTTGTTGATGCATATCACTTTCCCTTTTTTTGATTTCTTGCTTATTGAACTATTTCACAGGTTTTTGCCAACAAAGAGGAACAGAAGAATGAAGGAAATTGAAAAGGATGTTCAGGCTTCGATTAAACGTATTATTGATAAAAGAGTGAAGGCAATGAAAGCAGGAGAGGTGAATAAAGATGATCTACTTGGACTGTTGCTGGAATCTAATTTTAAAGAAATTGAACAGCATGGACACAAGGATTTTGGACTGAGCATTAAAGAAGTCATTGAAGAATGCAAGTTATTCTATTTTGCTGGCCAAGAAACAACATCCGCGTTGCTTGTATGGACTCTAGTGTTGTTGAGTAGGCATCAAGATTGGCAGACACGGGCCAGAGAAGAGGTGTTGCAAGTCTTTGGTAGTCAGAAACCAGATTTGAATGGATTGAATCATCTAAAAGTTGTAAGTATTCTCATTAGCTTCATTTACTTAACCGTTTTCTGGCTGTTATTGCTATTACGTGGTGCTTAAAGTAGACAAGAATTGCGTTGTAGTTCTAATATAGCTATGTTGCCCCTGGGGAAGTCTACTCTGTCCATTCTTTCTTGATGTTAATGGCATCCATCCTAGCATGAACAGGGGCAAATACAGTATATCAGCAGTAGCTGTGTCTGCACTCATTGCTCTAGCTTAAACTAAACAGTTATTGAGAAAAACTGTAATTAAACTAACTTCATGCTCTTTCAGAAAAGAGTAATGGGTGAGTGGTATTGTTAAACCATGTACATAAAACTCTAGATCCTCTTATGAGCATTAGAGGCTAGACCTCTCACCTCCCCCCCCACCCCCCACCCCACCCCCAAAAGAAGGGGGTATGAAGAGTAGCTCTCTCTTTTGCAGACTGGTTTGCTAGCTAAATGATTACTTCACTGGGAATATTGAGGACAGAACTTATGTCAAGTCTCTTTTCATGCTATATATAACTGCAGAGAACTTTTTGGTGCAGGTGACAATGATATTGTACGAGTCATTACGACTATACCCCCCAGTAGTGTCACTTGTGCGGCGTCCTAATGAGGATACTGTATTAGGAGAACTATCTCTACCAGCAGGTGTGCTAGTTTCCTTACCAGTAATTTTACTGCATCATGATGAAGAGATATGGGGTGAAGATGCAAAGAAGTTCAAGCCAGAAAGATTTAGAGAAGGTGTGTCGAGTGCAACAAAGGGTCAAGTCTCTTTTTTCCCATTTGGTTGGGGTCCTCGAATTTGCATTGGACAAAATTTTGCTATGTTAGAAGCAAAGATGGCTTTGGCTATGATCCTACAACGCTTTTCATCCGAACTGTCTCCATCTTATGCTCATGCTCCCCAGTCTATACTAACTATGCAACCGAAATATGGCGCTCCACTTATTCTGCACAAACTGTAGTTTGGACATGTAAGCAGAGTCTTGTTATAAGTTAATAAGAGTCCAAAATGTTGAATTAAGGCTTGTATAGCTGCCAAATGAGGCCCATCGGCACTCGTCTGTTGTAGATTGTTGTAATTGGAAAAGCTGATGGTAAGCAGTGTCTTGTAATTTAAGGTATAAAACATGACAATTTGGATTTCACTTGCAATACATAGTATAATACTCGTAGTATATTAATGGTGTAAAGATCTTTATTCTTTCTGTGCAATTTACATTATCTATAACTTATTAATTTTACGAAGTCACCAATTAAGGCTTATCATAAATCAGATGCAAATATTTTTGCTCCGCCTAAACCTTAAAACTTTTTCTACTATCCCCATGAAAATTCACATACGGCCAGAAATGAGAAAATGATAAAATACCATATACAAGGATTCTCTATAAACATAGTCATAGATAATTAAAAAAAATCAAGAGTGGTTGAAAGGTTGAAATCAGTGATCTTCTAGGGGCACTGCTGCCCGACAAATCCATGTCAGTTTCTTATATTTTTAGCTCATTGATGATGACCTTTGTTATATAATATGCTAGAGGAAAAAGTCATGTATGGCTATTCTTTAGTGGAACACAAGCTACTACTGAGTGAAAATGGACACTGTTCAAATTTTAGTAGCAACATCTTGTGCTTCCATAACAGTTGCTCTACTGATATGTCTATGGAGAGTGCTAAACTGGGTTTGGTTCAGACCAAAAAAGCTGGAGAAGTTACTTAAAAGACAAGGTCTAAAAGGCAACTCCTACAAGATTCTATATGGGGACATCAAAGAGCTATCTGGGATGATTAAGGAAGCTAACTCAAAACCCATGAGTCTTTCTGATGATCTAGCACCAAGATTGGAGCCTTTTCTTCTCGAGACCATTAAAAATTATGGTATGTTTCATAAATTCCTCAATCTGTTCTCTTTACTCATCGACGTAGTTGATTGAACAATTTGAATCTCTTTCTGTTATTAACTTTTTGAATTCCCTTTATCGAATTCTTTGTCTTATTTGATGAAGTTGGAGTACATAATTCAGTCAAACATCTCCATAACAGTCTTGTTTTTTTTTTTTTCCGAAGTTTGCATGCTATAGCGATTGACTGTTATGCACCTATAACAACATCTCACGTTTGCACCGTATTTGGGGGTGATAATTACTAAAAAAGAGCTGTTTTAAAAAAATATATATATGTTCTAAAGATAAGAAACAATATTGAAATTTAGAATTTCAAAAGTTATTCAAGTTTTCAAGAGGTTTTGACGTTTTGGATTAAAGCATGTCTTCGATAAAATCTGATTATTAGAGTGGTTGTTCTGAAGGAACACTTTATCACTAGCAGAAGCTGCCATTTTTCCTTGGAAGGTTTGGTTTTGGAATATTGGTTCTGTGTTTATCATTCAAATTTACCCTGTTTGTTTTATATTTATGTTGGATGAATATTCTTCTTTCAATTTAGAGTAGTTAATATGAAAAAAATCTTCTTGCAGGGAAAAGATCCTTTATATGGTTGGGTCCAACACCGCTGGTGTTTATCATGGACCCCGAGCTTATAAAGGAAGTATTCTCCAAAAGCTATCTGTATCAAAAGCCTCAGGGAAATCCATTAACCAAGTTATTTGCGCAAGGACTAGTAAGCCAAGAGGAAGACAAATGGGCCAAACATAGAAAAATCATCAATCCGGCTTTCCATCTTGAGAAGCTAAAGGTTTGTAACTGCAGTGGATTCTGTTTAAGTTGTCCCTTTTTCTTTTCCTTTCTTTTTGTTAAAACTGTAACTTAGTTGTCATTCTTCTTAAGGTATTTGTTTGGAACCATCTTGTGTTCCTGATTATAAAGTCTAAATTTTTTGAAGTACTGTCCCTTCATTGGTTCTCTTAACCATTTCTTATACAGCATATGCTTCCAGCTATTTGCTTGAGTTGTACTGAGATGCTGAGCAAATGGGAAGACATTGTTCCTGTTGAGGGATATCATGAGATAGATGTATGGCCTGACCTTCAACAATTCAGTAGCGATGTGATCTCTCGAACAGCTTTTGGCAGTAGCTATGAAGAAGGTAGAAGGATATTTGAACTTCAAAAGGAACAAGCTGACTATTTTATAGAAGTCATACGCACGGTTTATATCCCAGGCTGGAGGTAGACAGATGTGCTTAAACTATAGGCATTGTACTAAGTTAACTAAATTTGGAAGTGCAACATGATTTACCAACAGTTTTGATTTTGATGCATTTCTCTTTTCCTTTTTGGATACACTGTTTATTAAACTTTCTCACAGATTCTTGCCAACAAAGAGGAACAGAAGAATGAAGGAAATTGAAAAGGATATTCAGGCCTCAATTAGAGGCATTATCGATAAAAGAGTACACACACTGAAAGCAGGAGAGGCAAATAATGAGGATCTACTTGGTATATTGCTGGAATCTAATTTTAAAGAAATTGAACATCATGGAAACAACGAATTTGGAATGAGCATTGAAGAAGTCATTCAGGAATGCAAGTTATTCTATATTGCTGGCCAAGAAACTACATCATCGTTGCTTGTATGGACTTTAATGTTGTTGAGCAGGCATCAAGATTGGCTGGCATGGGCCAGAGAAGAGGTGTTGCAAGTCTTTGGTAGTCAGAAACCAGAATTTGATGGATTGAATCATCTAAAAGTTGTAAGTGGTCTCATCAGTTGTTTTATTACTTAGTCATGGATTTTCTGGCTGTTATTGCTATTACGTGGTTGCAGTGGTACTGTGACGCGATGCACTTAAAATCTAGATCTTCTTATGAGCACTATAAGCAAACCTCCCCACACCCCCAAGAAAGGGGTATGGAAATTAGCTCTCTCATTTGCAGACTGGTGCGTGCTAATGAGTTAGTTCAGTTGGATAGTTTAGGCACGAAACATTATGTCAAGTCTTTTTCGCTGCAGGTGTCAATGATTTTGTACGAGTCTTTAAGGCTATACCCTCCAGTAGTGTCAGTTACCCGGAGGCCTAATGAAGACACTGTATTAGGAGATATGTCTCTACCAGCAGATGTGCTAATCTCCTTACCGGTGATCTTATTGCATCACGATGAAGAGGTCTGGGGTGAAGATGCAAAGAAGTTCAATCCAGAGAGATTTAGAGAAGGAGTGTCAAGTGCAACAAAAGGTCAAGTTACTTTTTTCCCATTTACCTGGGGTCCCAGAATATGCATTGGACAAAATTTTGCCATGTTAGAAGCAAAGATGGCTTTGGCTATGATCCTACAACGCTTCTCATTCGAACTTTCTCCATCTTATGCACATGCTCCTTTCTCCATAATAACTATGCAACCCAAATATGGTGCTCCACTTATTCTGCACAAATTATAGTTTGGACTTGTAAGTGCTAAGGCAGTTTCTTGTTATATGTATATACTAGTTCTCGACACGTGCGTTGCACGTGAATGTCAAACTCTTATATATATATATATATATATATATATATATATATATATATATATATATATATATATATATATATATATATATATATATATATTCAATTAAGAAAAAATTGATGGTGTTCAAATGAACGTCGAGTAATTATTAACATTCGTATTTCACTTAGCATCGATTGATATCATGCTTCATATTATAGAAAACTATCAATAACAATAGTTGATATATAAATATTTTTGAAAAATAGTGAATCGTTTAACTAAACAGATAATAACAACAAATACAACATAAAAAATTGAAGTACTTACTACATTGCTATGGTAATTCAGTGTAATTCAGAGCACGACAACTATTGTATAAATGCACTGTTACAACTTACTACATTGCTATGGTTCTAATCCTATGAAAGCCATTTGGATTCTTGAAGAATTGAGTTGAAAGGATAAAAAATGAACTCTTCTTCTAACACACATTTTTAAAGTTTATCCAAATCTGCTCTAGATACACGCATATAGAAATCTTGGTCTCCATCTGCGAACTCCCTTATGTCAATCCGAGTTAGCATACCAAGTGATGGGATCCGAACTCCCTTATGTCAATCCGAGTTAGCATACCAAGTGATGGGATCCACTTCCTCTCGTACTAATATTAGCACTTGCGAAGGCAGTGTAAGAACAATTACTCAAAACATATTGGCGAGTTCCTGCAATCCCGTGCTCTTAGTCAGTTGATTACTATTGAGTTTGCTCGTCAATGTGTAGCCAGAGAATTATTAATGGAGAGAATCGTGTAAGACCATTCAAATATATATTGTCAAAGAACTAACCATCTGCGATTTTGGCATGTTATGAATAATAAAATTAGGTTATCAATCTACACGGACTATATACTCCAAGGGCATGTCCGGCATATCTTGCTAGAACTTGTAACTGCATATTTGGGGTCTTGTTCCATTAGACTGCATCTTATAAACATACTTCCAGAACCGTAGTTGTCTATTGACTTCCAAGACGTTGAAGACTGTTCAGGCTGGTTTCTTTGTGGGCTTCTTTTCTTCCTCTATTGCTGCTAGCGACATATTTTTTCTCCTTAGAAAAACTTCCGTCTCGTTTGAATTTATGGCTAAGCAATTGAAGGAAAAAAATGGTTTCAATATAATGGTCCTGGTTTTTATATTCACGTGTTCTCTGTGGCAAAATCTATGTCAAGCTCTTCAATTTGAGGCTAATTTTTTCAAACGTAGCCAACTGTGTTCAAACAGAGAAAATTAGGAAGTTAGTAGTACTAATTTGAACTAACGCATCCTTAACTTTCCTTGATAACCAGAAGAAGGCAACGTTTTAGTTCACAATTCTAATTTGTTTTTCTTTTCTTCATTATCTAATGTTTTTGGCGTAATTTTTTTTAATGATCAGGATTTCTTTTATAAGGTTTTGATTTAGTAATTAGCACTATTTTGAAGGGCATTTTAGTAATATGACTTTTCAATTTTAGGAGTAAATGCTTTTATAGTAATATGACAAGAAAGAATAAATTACAAGGTTGTGTGATTGATGAATGTTGATGGCCGAATGGTGACTTTTTTATCGAGGTAAAGATGATTGAATATTGTATGTACGTGCTAATATAAGATAAATAATCAAACTTTAATAAGATACATATGGTTCTTTTTTACTTATTTTATTTTATAAAATACAAAGATATAATGAATTAGCTAATACATGAATGACCTCTTAAAGAGTAAATGTATGTCAAGAGAGATACCTCACAAAATATAGTTGTATCATTACACAGTATGATTAACACTAATTATTAGAGAGCCAAATGAGTAAAATTAATAGTACAAATGATACTTTTACTTTTATACTCTATTTTTGCTCCTTTGAAAGCCATTCCAAAATCCAATAACTCGACGCTATAGTTATGTATGCGACCAAAAATTGTAAAATGTGGGCAATTCATCAAATCACTTTTTATGACTATATATAAGTGCAAAAGTACTCCGATTAACTAAAAACATCATGCCACAAATACAAGCAGAAGTAGGTACATTTGACACGCTACAATTCTCGGAAGCTAATTGTTACATGACAAATATTTGTAACTAAGAAGAAGTATCATAAAAGCTGAAGTCAGATGGTACAATTCGAATGTGTCTGGAATGACTCACCCACACCCATGTAATAAGGGTTCCACTCTGTGTGATTTGTAATTAGTGATTCCATAGTTTCAATCCCTTCAAACTGTTGACATCAGCCATTACCATTGCACGATTAATTTTTAGGTGCTCAACTTCATAAATTTCAGATACCTAGGGAAGTCCTTTTACCAAAATATGATAGTAAAGGCAGCAAATAAATTTGAACGCAAAGCTCTTACAAATTTACAAATTTATGAATTGGAGGCATGTTGTTGGTGCAAAGCTTGTGAGTCAATGAAGAGAGGCGTGCAAATATAACAAAAGATTCCTTTGTGTATTTACTGAAGAGTCAATGAAGCAAACATGTGGTAAAAATTATAAATAGATCAAGTGTCAAAGAACATGAAAGCTAATACATTGATAGAGTAATGTAGCAAAAAAAGAAAGAATGTAGAACTAACAGGAAGTCCAGTATGGCATATCAAAGGAAGCAAAATGCAGAGAATAAGAGAAAGAAACGACTGTGAGACTTGAATGGATACACAACGATTGTGAAGGAAATCAGAAAAGTCGTGTATACCTAAGGCATAGATAAAACGGTGGCAACTCTTCAAGCAAACTTGTTAGGCCTTAGGTATAATGTGTTATCATTAATTTTTCTTCCTTAATTAGGATATTTAGATGGGCATTTTGGTAATTTGACTTTTACTTTTTTGAGGACATGCTTTTATAGTATATATATATATATATATATATATATATATATATATAAGAGTGACTCCAAAATGTTTAATTATGGCTTGTAGAACTGCCAAATGGAACTCCATGTACACTCATGTGTTATAGATTGTTGTAATAGGAAAAGCTGATTGTTTGTTTAGCGTTTATGTTCTGTGCACGGCTACTATATTGAAACTTTTATCTATCAAGTCAAATTACTTGCAACAAGTATCTCTTCATTAACATGAGGTTTTAAACTGAATATTAGAGTAATAACTTAATTATGGCCAATTAAATTGCAATGAGTATAATATTTCTTTACGTGCAATGAGTACTCCTTAACAAAGTTCATTGGTGTTATTTTCTGAATATAAAATTAAGAAAGTGAAGAAACAAGACTTTGAGAAGAAGAAAGAAGACAGCAGCAAAAAAGCTTCTTAATATTTCAGAAAAGTTACATATTAAAGCCATATATTTAAAGGCTAATATCTACTGAAAAGTAGAGAATTAGTTCCTAACTTCTAACTAGAATCAAGTGCATAACTAACTCCTACATACTAGGAATAACTTGTTGACTGAGTACAATTTATTAAAATTACTGCAGTAAAATAACATTAGCAGTGCTGAAGCAATATTCAACACTCCTCCTTGCTTAGGCACGGCAAACTCCAATCTTTTCCCGTAGAAGCTCAAATCTGTTGAGCGGAAGTGGCTTCGTGAACAGGTCTGCCCACTGATCTTCAGATTTGCAGTAAGTTAGAGATACTTCTTCATCTTTCTGCACCTCCCTCAAGAAGAAAAGCTTGATGTTAAAATGTTTTTGTCTTTCCATGGAACACCGGGTTATGGGAGATTGCAATCGCTCCCTGATTGTCAACAAAAATAGTTGTAGCATCCTTTTGCTCCATTTGTAAATCAGCTAGTAGTTTCTTTAACCAAAGAGCTTGATTTACTGTTGATGCTGCTGCAATAAATTCAGCTTCAGCAGTTGATTGTGCTACAATCTCCTGCTTCTTCGAGCGCCATGAGAAGACTCCTGAACCTAAGCTGAAACAGTATCCCGAGGTACTTTTCATATCATCAACTGATCCAGCCCAGTCACTATCTGAAAATACACACAACCTAAAGCTTTCTTGATTTTCAAGCTTGACACCATAATCAGTTGTACCTTTTATATACCGTAAAACTCTTTTTGCTGCTCTTAAGTGCACATCACTTGCACAATGCATAAATCGAGATAAGAGACTTGCACAAAAAAGAATGTTGGGCCTTGTTGTAGTGAGGTATATCAGGCATCCAATCAAACTTCTGTAATAACTGTCATCAACTTTATCAGTGCCATCTTCCTTACTCAATTTCTCTCTTTGATTCATTAGTGTGCTTACTGCTTTGCACTCATCCATCTGAAATTTCTTCAGTGTTTCCTTCGCATACTTCTTCTGACATATGAATATCTCATCCTTTCCTTGCTTGATCTCCATTCCAAGAAAGTAAGTCATTAAACTAAGATCTGTCACCTCAAATGTTTTCTTCATATCCAGCTTGAACTCTTCAGTGAGCTTTTGCTTACTTCCTGTAATCAAAAGATCGTCAACATAAAGAGAAACCACAAGTATATCGCTGCCAGTGTGTTTGACATAAATAGTGGACTCTGAAAGGCCTTTCTCAAATCCCATGCCAAGAAAATAGTCATCTATGCAGCTATACCAGGCCCTCGGTGCCTGTTTAAGGCCATAGAGTGCTTTACTTAGTCTGTAGGCTTTGTCCTCTTTGCCTTTAACGACAAAGCCTTCTGGTTGCTCGACATAAATTTCTTCTTGAAGATTTCCATTGAGAAAAGCTGATTTAACATCCATATGATGTACTTTCCAACCCAGTTGTGCCGCAATTGCAAGAAGCAACCTGATTGTATCAAGCCTAACAACTGGTGAAATAGTATTAGAATAATCAACACCAAAAACTTGTGCATAGCCCTTAACTACGAGCCTTGCTTTATGCTTGTTGATAGAACCATCAGCATTGCGCTTAGTTCTAAACACCCATTTTACCCCCAATTACCTTTCTGTTTTGAGGTTTATTAACAAGCTCCTAGGTTTTATTCTTCTCAATCATAGCCAGCTCCTCCTTCATTGCAGCCATCCATTTTCGATGATTCTTGGCATCAGTATATCCAGCAGGTTCACATATCGCCACGTTGCACCTTTGATAAACGTCTGAAAGCAGCCTTGTTCCCCTGACCGGAGGATGATCTTCCGTTTCATTTTTCCACTGCTCATTTGCTTTCTCTCTAGGATCCTGTGAGAAACCATCTATTGTTTGCAAGTTCTTCCAGTCCCATTGTTGTTCTTCATTGAAGTGCACATCTCTGGAGATTGACACTTTTTCTGTTTGAGGATGATACACTTTGTAGGCCTTAGAGGCTGAACTATAGCCGACAAAGATACCCGGAATTGCCTTCTTGTCAAGCTTGTCTCACTTGACCTGTGGAACATGAACAAAACACAGACAACCAAACACCTTAAGGAAATTAAGTGAAGGTTTATATCCATACCAAAGTTCGAATGGAGTTTTATCTTTCAAAGCCTTGGTGGGAAGACGATTTTGCAAAAAAAACGTTGTGTTGGCTGCTTCTGCCCAGAATTTTTTAGGCAACTCCTTCTCATGCAACCAGCATCGAGTCATCTCCATAACACTTCTATTTCTCCTTTCGCTGACCCCATTTTGTTCTGGAGTATAAGGAGAAGTAAGCTGATGTTTAATTCCAGCTTCTTCGCAGAACAAGTTAAATTTTGCTGATGTATATTCTTTTCCATTATCAGACCTTACAACCTTAATGCTGCAGCCACTTGATTTTCCACCATTTTCTTGAACTTCCAGAAAACTCCAGCAACTTCTGACTTAAATTTCAAGAAAAAAATCCAACACATCCTTGTAAAATCATCAATGAAAAGAATATAGTAGACACTACCTTGAAGTGATGGCGTCCTTTGAGGCCCTCCCAAGTCTGTGTGAATCAACTGCAGCTTTTGTGTGGTCCTCCGAGTTGAATTAGGAAACGACATCCTCTTTTGTTTTCCAAATTGACAAGCATGATAGTTTGGCAAATGATCTTCAAGTACTGGTAGATCTCTTGCCATGCCTTTCTTCTTCATTTCTAGCATTCGCTGGAAATGACAATGGCCAAGCCGCTTGTGCCAAATTTCAGTGATGTTTGCTTCAGTAGAAAAGGCAATGTGATCCCTCTCTGATGGATCAAATGAGAAGCTTTTACCGTTCATTTTGACCCTTAAAATTTCCTGTTTAGTGACATCAAAGATACGACAATACTTGTCTTCGAAGGACACTTTAAATCCTTTTTCTATTAATTGGCCTACACTCATCAATATCAGGTACATAAAGAACATCTGGAATTATTTTTGTACCTGTACTTTTGTGATTGTAATGGTCCCTTTTCCTCTAGCAGGAATATAACAACCATTTCCTATTCTGACCTTTGTGATTTCTGAAGATTTCAGCTCCTTGAAGAGAGTTTTATCATAGGTCATGTGGTTAGTACAACCACTGTCAATCAACAAACTTTCTGAAGAGCATTTGGTTGATAAACACTTCACCACAAACATCCGATCTTCTTCAGCTTGATCTACAACTTGAGCATCTACTTCTTCCTTTTGAAACTTGTTACAAATAACAGCTTCATGTCCAAGTTGTTGACATTTGTTGCATTTGGCATCAGGTCTCCTCCTACACTTAAATGGTGGATGACCTAGTTTCCCACAATGCTTACAAGGAGGATACTTTTTCTTAGAGCTTCTTGCTTTACTTTTGTTGAAGCTGGATGCAGCATTTTCTCTATTTGCTTGCTGGTGGTTCTTGTTCTTCTTCTTTTTGTTTCTTCTTTCATTTTGGCATGTTGCAGGCAAAGCTTCCTCACGGATGCCATCTTCTCGCATAGCTCTCCTTTGTCTTGTGCCTGCAACGAATTCAAAAGTTCTGCCAAAGTAATTTTGGACAGACCCTTGGTGTTTTCCAAAGTGGTTATGGTGGCTTCAAATCTTTTAGGTACAGTAACCAAAAAATTTTCAACAATACGAGAATCATTAAACTCGGAACCAAGTAACCTTACTCTGTTTGCAATGCTCAACAGCCTGTCAGAGTACTCCTTGATGGTTTCCGATTCTTTCATTCTCTGTAACTCAAAATCTCTAATGAGATTCAGCACCTGCATGCCTTTGATTCGATCATCTCCTTCATATTCTGTCTTAAGATAATCCCAAATGGCTTTTGCTGATCTTAAAGACATAATACGAGTATAAATTGTTGATGAGACTGCTGAAAAAGACACGCCTTTGCCTTCGACTTTCTGGTTTTCCTCTCCTTGTGATTCTTGATTTGAGCCATAGTTGGATTGCCGGGTAATGGAGTAACTTCATAGTCTTCCTCCACCGCCTCCCAAAGATCTAAAGCTTCGAGATAAGCTTCCATTCGCACAGCCCACATATGAAAATTTTCACCATTGAAAATTGGAGGTGCCATTGCTGAGAAACTTGAGCTTTCTTCCATGCTTAAACTGTGGCGTCTCTGCTTATTGTGTGCTGGTTCTCGACTCACTTAACACACACAGATCCCGCAAGATAGAAGCTCTGATACCAATTATTATTTTCTGAATATAAAATTAAGAAAGTGAAGAAACAAGACTTTGAGAAGAAGAAAGAAGACAGCAGCAAAAAAGCTTCTTAATATTTCAGAAAAGTTACATATCAAAGCCATCTATTTAAAGGCTAATATCTACTGAAAAGTAAATAATTAGTTCCTAACTTCTAGCTAGAATCAAGTGCATAACTAACTCCTACATACTAGGAATAACTTGTTGATTGAGTACAATTTATTAAAATTACTGCAGTAAAATAACATTAGCAGTGCTGAAGCAATATTCAACAATTGGGAAGTGCAACATGATTAACCCTCAGTCTTATGTCTCATGATTTGCTGATGCATATCTGATATCGCTTTCCCTTTTCGGATATCTTGTTTCTGAAACTATCTCACAGGTTTGTGCCAACAAAGAGGAACAAAAGAATGAAGGAAATTGAAAAGCATGTTCAGGCCTCAATTAGAGATATTATTGATGAAAGAGTGAAGGCAATGAAAGCAGGAGGGGGCGAATAATGAGGATCTACTTGGTATATTGCTGGATTCTAATTTTAAAGAAATTGAACAGCTTGGACACAAGGATTTTGGATTGAGCATTGAAGAAGTCATTGAAGAATGCAAGCTATTTTATTTTGCTGGCCAAGAATCATCATCGGTGTTGCTAGTATAGACTCTAGTGTTGTTGAGCAGGCATCAAGTGTAACACCCCAGCTAAGGGTTAAGTGTGCCACATCGGCATAACACAGGAGAGATGCTGGGTATATAAGTTAACTGGCCTTAGACCCTAGTGACGCGTTTTAAAGCCGTGCAGGCTCAGGCCCAAAGCGGACAGTATCACTAGCGGGCTTGGGCTGTTACAGATGGTATCAGAGCCACTCCGTGTCAGCCTTGTCGATGTGGGTTAAAGTTCAGGGCTGAGTCTAGGCGAAGATTGGCAGGCACGGGCCAGAGAAGAGGTGTTGCAAGTATTTGGAACTCAGAAACCAGATTTTGATGGACTGAATCGTCTAAAAGTTGTAAGAATTTTAGTCGTTTCAATTACTCAGTCTGCAACTTTTCTGGCCATTATTAGGAGTACTATTACTTGGTGCTTAAATTAGAAAATAATTTTTTTCCTACTCTGATGTTTAATGCTGGACTAGTTATGGCCATCTTGCCTCTAGGGAATTACACTCTATACCCTTGCTTTCTTGATTTTACTGGATTCCATCCTAGCATGAGCAGATGCAGATACAGTATATCGGCATTGCTCAGGTTAAACTCGACCAGTTTTGAAAGAGATATAGTTATACTAAGATCACCCCCATTTTCACAAGAAAAGGGCCAAGTACTGTGCAACCAGGTCTTAACACTCTAGATCCTCCTATGAATATGTGAGACAACTTGTCCTCCCAAGAAGCCGGAATAAAAGTAGCTTTCTCATATGCAGAGTGGTTGCAAGCTAGATAAGTACTTCACGGATAGGATATTTAAACTTGTGACAGATGCTGTTTATAACTGATAAAGAACCTTTTGGTGCAGGTGACAATGATCTTGTACCAGTCTTTAAGGCTATATCCCCCAGTGGTAACACTTGTGCGGCGTCCTAATGAAGACACTATATTAGGAGATATGTCTCTACCAGCAGATGTGCTAGTCTTCTTACCGGTTATCTTATTGCATCAAGATGAAGAGATATGGGGTGAAGATGCAAAGAAGTTCAATCCAGAGAGATTTAGAGGAGTGTCAAGTGCAACAAAGGGTCAAGTCACTTTTTTTCCATTTACCTGGGGTCCCCGAATTTGCATTGGACAAAATTTTGCAATGTTAGAAGTAAAGATGGCTATGGCTATGATCCTACAACGCTTCTCATTTGAACTGTCTCCGTCATATGCACATGCTCCTCATTCCATAATAACTATGCAACCTCTCTATGGTGCTCCACTTATTCTGCACAAACTATAAGTTTGAACTTATAAGCAGTGTTTTGTTCTAACTTTAGAGTGAGTCCAAAAATGTTTAATTAAGGCTTGTACAACTGCCAAATGGAACTCTTGTTGCACTTGTGTGTTATAGATTGTTGTAATTGGAAAAGCAGATAGTTTATTTAATGTATTAGAATTTTTCATCATCAAGTAACTCTTCATTAACTTGAGATAATTAGAGTAATAGTAACATATATATAGTAATAGCCATAAATCTGGCTTATCACGGTGATACTTAATGTGCTTTATCAATTTGAAATCATTAGATTGTAAAATACTGTAAACACTAAATTTTACACCTACAATCTGGCTTGTTACGTCTTTCATTTGCCAATCTAAATTTGTGACATTTGCAGTGCAAATATACCAGCTTTGAGATTTCTATTATAGATTTAAATCACATATATAGGCGGAGTAAATTGTTTTCTACTATTGGTATAGTTTGATCTTGAAATAGCTTGGTTACCAATTTTACTGTATTACGATTTATTATCCATTGCAAATACAAACATCTCTTTAACAGTAATCCTCTATAATAATAATATTTTCACTCCTTACTGCAACAGTAATTCTCTATAATAACACTTCACTACACCAAGTTTTTTTGGAAATTCGTACCGATTTTTCGTGTTGTGTTATATGTTCTCAATAACAACACCTTATTATAGTAGTTAAGAGATGTCCGGACAAATAACGCCATTATAGAAAGGTCTGACTATATAAATATTTTTATGCCTTGGATACATGGAAAGTGGACGCCAACTTTTAATAAATTACATAAGGCCACAATTGATGCCATCTGCACAGAATAATACTCCATACGTTCCACTTTAGATGAATCCATTTGACTTTGTATGGAGTTTAATAAATAGAGAAGACTTTTGAAACTTGTGGTCTAAAATAAGTTATAGATATTGGGTTTTTTACACAAATATACAAATTTGTACCCTTAATTACAAAAAAATAGCAAGATTTTTAAAATTACAAGGCATAGCAATATTTTTTTAGCACATTCACAATAAACAAGATAAATCACATTTTCCAAACAAACCCTAACTTCAATCTTTACCCCCAAAATCTTTCCCAACTTTCCTATCACCCATATCCAAAACCCACTGCCGCCACCCATCAACCCCACCCCAACCCCCACCACCCCAGCCATCACCCCACCCCAAATCCGGCAAACGTACGACGACAACACTAGGATGCAAAATAACTTTAGGCGATTCATAGGCAATTCATAGGATGCAAAATCGCCCAGTGGTTGTCGTTGCTCGTTGTGCGTGGATCTGCCGGATCTCAGCTGAACCAATGCCGGTTCAAAATGCCTGTGACCAAGGAAATGTCTACTACGGTCGACCCTAAAGGAGTTTATCTGTTTCGTTTCAAGGCAAAAAACGAAAGGCTAAACCTGCTCCTATTGTGAGCAATTTGACTAGTATGAGAAGAGGTACGCCTGAAAGTAGGAAAACTGGACCGGAATTGGTTACAAATCGGACGGAGAATGTTAAACTGAGTGATCAGCAACAATGGCCGGGAAGATTAAAGCCGGTGAATTCAAGTTGTCTTACTCGAAGTTTGGACTGTGGTAGTGAAAAGCCGAGATTTGGATCTAGAAGTGTAATCTGGTCACTATCGAAATCAATGATGGATGAGAAAAATAGAGTTAACTTTGAAGGTTAATTGAAATCTCTTCGATGTGATAAAATTGTTAAGATGAATAAGAAGTATCAGAAAAATGATTTGAAATAGTTTGCAACGCCTCTGAAATGGTTTGAAACAACTTTGATACGGTCTGAAATAACGCTGAAACTGTTAGATACAGTCTGAAACCGCTTGTGATACAGTGCTGAAACTTTGATACCGTGCTGAACGGTATTGAAACAGTCTAAAACCGCTTTGAAACAATATGATACAGTCTCAAAACGACATTGAAACACTATGATACAGTCTCAAACAGAGTTGAAATAGTATGAAACGGTGATGAAATGATATGATACAATCTGAAACCGCTCGTGAAAAATTATGAAATAAAATATAAAAAATAATATGAAATAATGATAAAAATGTAAAAATAGCTTAGAAACAGTGAGAAACAATGCACAAATGAGATGAAACAATGCTGAAACGGTCAAGAAACAGCTTGATACAGTCGAGAACTAGTTAGATACGGTGTTGAAATAATCTGAAACAGCGTAGATACAGTGAGATACAGTTGGATACGGTGCAGAAACTGATGAAATGGTACAGAAACTGATGAAATGGTGCAGAAACAGTTGAGATACGGTGCTGCAGAAACAGTTGAGATACGGTGCTGCAGAAACAGTTGATACGGTGCAGAAACAGTTGAGATACGGTGCTGCAGAAACAGTTGAAACGGTGCAGAAATAGTTGAGATACGGTGCTGCAGAAACAGTTGATACGGTGCAGAAACGGTTGAGATACAGTGAGATACATCGAGGATGGGATAAGGAAAAGTGAAATTGGAGGAAATGATAGGAATAAAAGTGAAATTGGGGGAAATAGTGGGAGGAAAAGTGAAATAGGGAGAAATGGGAGGAGCAAAAGTGATAGTGGGAGAAATATGAGGAAGAATGTAAGGGTTTGGTGTGTTATGGGAAAATATTGCTATGTTTTTGCTATATTTGTAATTAACTTGTGTTTTCCTCTATATAGGAATATTTTTCTAAAATGTTGCTATATTTGGTAATTAAGCTCTAAAACTTGTACTTTTATGTAAAAAATCCATAGATATTTGTGTGGCTACAAATTATCTAGGGATGAGTAAAAGTGAATATTTCTTTTCAATTTAGAAAGAGATCATTCTTTTTTAAACAGACTAAAAAGGAAATAAGTTCATCCTTTTTTAAACGGAGAGAGTAGTAAGTTTACTCCTTATTATAAGGGCTGCTTCTGGTGTTTGTCGGATTTGGCTCCTCTCCATTACACCTTCTCTCCATTCCCCCAAGTACATGTTTAGATGATTGACACTTGTCTTTTTTAAAATTTAAAGGATGAGATTAACTTAACTTAACTTAACTAATATTCTAACTATGGCTAATGAGTTATTTTAGGTAAACTCTCTTTAACTTTGGTAAAAAAAAAATCTCAACTCCCATGAATTTGGCCAATCATTTATCTTTTACATTCAAATATAATACTCCATCAGGTTAATGAAATAAAATTATATATTATACCCAACTTAATAATTTATAATGCGTGATTATTTCTCTACCTCTCCTTACAGCTCATTTAATTACTTGTATTTTATAACTCATCATTCTTTGACTTAATGGTTAAAAAAACGTATCTCAACTTAAAACTGTTTATCAAATATTTTGATAAGTATTTGAAACTATCTAGTATTCTTCTTATTTTGTTGGTTATACTAAACCATAGGTCTTTTTACAAATACAATATTTAAAATTAGTAAGCAACACAACCATCAAATAAACTATCTTTGAATTTTTTAATTACATTGTCTGTTAATAGGCATAACTATTTTTAGTAATAATTTTCGTTTTATTTTTCAATTATAATACTTTTAAGGTACATGTTCTTATTTTATTGAACTTTTAATTATAATTTTGTTTTCATCTTTTAATTATAATACTTTTTAGGTATATAATCTTATTTTATTGAGATAAATCTTATTTGTATGATATTAAAAGAACGAGGATTAGAAATGCTTTATGCTCTCACTTCTCTCTAAGTTTCTCTTTCTTAATTTTTCCCTACTAAACTAAATTCTCCATCATGTGAGTTTATTCCAGCCTCAGTAATCTGATTTATGCTCTACGATTTCACCATGCAATCCTCTATTCTATTGACCAGTTCTTATGTTTGAGATCCATCTCAGTCTACTTTATTTCTTCATCTGAGTGCCTGCTTGAAAGCACCACTTCAAGGTTCCATATGCTACTACTTACTTAAGATCAAGGTTGGACTATTTCTACCAAGTTTGTCTTCTGTTATTGCTTTGCTTATTCTCATCTATAATGTCTTAATTACTTTCCGGAAATGGTTCTTCAGACCTTCTTCAATTGCTCCTAGAATTAAGTTGCTTGATTATCAAGTAAGAGTCATCAACTTGAGTTCTAAATTTATATATTTATAATCCTATATATCCTAATGTATTCAATCGAGTATATATGCTATTATCTTCTCAGACTAATTTAGCTATTTCCTTTCCTCTATTTGCATCTTCTCCTTCATCCGCTATTTCTTCCTTCAAAGTTTGAATTCATTTACCTCTTATTGTTTTTTCTTCTTCGTCCTTTAACCCCTCCTTCAAAATTGGATTCCCTTATAATTTCATCCTATTCTCCATCATGAACCCCTGTGATGAAGAAATGATCGACCAAAATTTGACCACCCCTACAACTATCTCTCCTCCGAAAGAAAGCTTTCTCCAGAAGTTAGTAGGCTCAACAGCCAAGGATCCTCAAATAAAATTCAATTCAATCCCCTCTCAAAGCAAGGACATGGATGATGAAGTGGACAACCTTGTCAACCACCCTTTCTTTATCCCAGTGTCAGCTTCAGACAAAGATAGACTCTATGAGCAATGGAAATTTGCAGTAATCATAAAGCTTCTTGGTAAGAGATTGAATCATATTACTTTAAAGGCTAAAATTCACCACATGTGGAAACTTAATAGTGACATCAATCTCGTTGATCTTGGATCTGAATTTTTCCTTGTCAACCTCAATTGTCAAGAAAACTATGATATGGCTCTTCACAATGGCCCATGGTTTATTGGTCCCTATTTTCTAACTGTTAGACAGTGGGAACCAAAGTTTCAAGCTTCTGATTCCACGCAAAACTATTCATCCATCTGGATCCGCCTTCATGAACTACCTACAGAATTCTATGACAACGACATCTTAAAGAAAGTCGGTAGTAAAATTGGAGCTCTTCTCAAGGTAGACAGTTGCACCACCCAAGCCTCGCGTGGAAGGTATGCTCGACTTTGTGTTCTAGCCCCCATAGGAAAACCGTTACCTATGGAAATTATGATTGGGAGACATATTCAAAAAATTCTTTATGAGCCATCAGTTGATTTTTGTATTAAGTGTGGGTGCATAGGCCATTTAATCCATTATTGTCCTAAGCTAAAAAATACCACCTCTACCAAATCGGCTTCCCAGTCTAATATGCCTAGTTCTTCTAATGTCAAAAATGAAGAAGGATGGCAAACAGTTAATTTCGCCAGAAATAAAAATACCAAAAGTCAACCAAACTCTCTTGACGACCTTACTAGTCCGACCCAAATAGATAAAGTTGACCCCCTTTTTGTACCAACAACTTCAAAGCTAGATAAACCAAATTTGAATCCCACCTCTGATTTAAATGTGGGTAACTCAGTCAATCCACATATGCCAAAAGCTCAAGCCAATGACAAAATAGTCAAGCCGAAAATTTCAACTACTCCAAAATCAACTTTTATTCATGACATCACCCCTATGACATCACAAGTTATCCAAGATGATAAAAAGGAAGCAATTCATACACCTCCAAGTCACTCGAAAAATATTGCAACTGTAGAAGACCCTAAACTCCAAGTTTGTCTCAATTCTTTGGATTCACCAATTAACATACTTTCTCAACAAGTATGTAAATCAGAAAATGTTACTTTGGATCCAAGCTTCAAACCAATTTCAATTAATACTAGTACTAGCTCTAAACAGATAAAACATCCTACCCCAACTAAGACTTATTCGAATAATATTCCTACTACTTCTCAGACACCTATTGCAACCCCAATACCTTCTCTACCTATCAATTTTCATAAAAATCCAATCAACAGAACTAAACTTAAACCAAATAAAGTTACAGAAATCATTCAAGAGCTGAATGAATGTATCAAAAACAACTCAAGCGTAGCAGTTCCAATCAGCAATCACGACTCTACAAAGGAAAAATCTTATAACAGTACCTCTACTCCATCTATGCCTAAGCCTAAAATAGAGTCTAACTTGCCCATCATTGCTAAGCAGAGCAACACACCTCCTTCTTCTCCAAATTCACACTCTTCCTCCTCTTCATCTGTGCATCCCACCACTTCTAAACATCAACCTCACATCGAAATTTCCCAACACAAAAATTCACTTGACTTCGATACCAACAGCCACGAAAATGCCAAGACGCAGAGCATCATCCCAATCCTCCCAAGCAGCTCAGCGACGTCGAACAGCATACTCTCAGTCACCACAAAACTTCAGTCCACACCATCGCCCCCAAAGCCCTCCATCTCAAAATTCAACCCAAGCAAATCACCAAATACCACCCCAAAATGTAAGACTCAGAACTCGACTAATACCAGTGAACAGCTATCCAATAACGAACATGCGGCTAACAATGGACATGACAAGGGAGCCACCAATGAACCCGGAAATGTGGCTGGAACTAGGACTAACAGGGGTAACGTGCGAGTTCACTGTCATCATCAACAATCAACCAACAATTGTTCCTCTCCTCGACCCTCTAGCCCTAGCAACTCTATCAGTGGAACTAATGCGCCATGGAAGCCAAAATCTGGCTGGGCTTCAAGCAGTGAGATTCCAAGAATTGAACCCGGTGGATCTGTACCAACAATTCATTCGGAACCCAAACACTACTCCAATGATTTGGCCAGCATTCTTGTGGACATCACGCCAACACCCTATCTCCGAGAATATGTTCAACACAGCTCCAATAATACCTTTGGATTTCAGATCTCCAACACCTCCTTCTCCACCAGTTGCATCACCACGAGTCTTCAGATCTCCAACTCCAATTCAATTTCAAAACAGTCCGTCACCACCAAACGGAGCAGGGATAGTTATGGAAGTGGAGACCCTATGGGGAGATCTATACAAGGGTTTCAAAGAGGATGTAGAAGAAAGGTGCATGTGGAACTTCCCGGAGACTATGTTCAAGACCTCGCTAACCATTCGTTGTTTTCCACCACCAGCGGAGCACAAATACAAGATCTGCTCAATTCCCAAACTTCTAGAGGATTACCCTATGGGGGCAGGATCGAGGGACCCTCTAGCAATGCCTTACAGTGTACAAATGTTGAGAAGAGGGAGCTCTTCAAATCTGAACAATGCCAAGATGAAGTTAATTCTATGGAACTGTAGGGGTGCGGGTAGTTTGGCTTTTCGCCGAAGCGCCCTAGATCTCATTCAAATTCACTCTCCTACCTTGCTTGTATTGGTTGAAACTAAAATGGATGTAGCAGGACACTATGAATTACTGAATTACTTGCCTTTTAATGCTGTTGAACAAGTACCCGCTGATGGATACTCTGGTGGCATAGCGATCTTATGGAGGAAGGAGGAGCTGCACCTTGAATTTGTATTCAATAGTCCTCAAGAGACCCATGTCAGTATCCAGGTAAACCCGTCTTCTCCTCCTTGGTTTTTAAGTGTGGTGTATGCTAGTTGTAATTTGCATAAGCGATTTCAATTGTGGGATAGCATTGAGAATTTCGCCTCTAACATTAATGGCCCCTGGTTATTATGTGGCGACTTTAATGAAGTCACGGCAGCCCATGAAAAATTTGGAGGAAATCCTATTAGTAATAATAGAATTATCCCTTTCTTAAATTGTATTAACAACTCTGGTATGATAGACCTAGGTTACACTGGTTCAAAATTTACCTGGACTAATAAAAGTAAAGTGGGTTCCGGTATAATTCTTGAAAGACTAGATAGATTTCTAGCTAATGCAGATTGGATCCATTTATTTAGTGATGCCACTGTTACCCATTTGCCAAGGACTAGATCAGATCACTGCCCGTTGCTCTTAGATATTATCCCAAACAAAGGTCCTGCTAATACTCTATTTAGGTTTGAGACAATGTGGCTAAATCATTATGACTTCCCTAGGATAGTTAAAACATGTTGGCATAGCCAGGCCCATTATGCTCAGTCAGTGGAAAATTTTACAAAAGCTGCAACCCTCTGGAATAAAAACGTCTTTGGGAATATTTTTCAAAAAAAGAGAATTCTTTCTAACAGATTGGCCGGTTTACAAAGAATGGACCCATCTAGGAAACATAACTTTCACTATGACCTTGAAAACTCACTCATTGATGAGTATAATGCTATCTTGAAAAATGAGGAAGACTTCTGGAAATTAAAATCGCGTATTCAATGGATAGAAGATGGGGATGCTAATACAAGGTTTTTTCATACTACCACTGTTAAGAGACGTCGGCGTAACAAAATTTCAGCTTTAGTAGATTCGGTAGGAAATTGGTTCTTTAACCCATCTGATATTCATAGTATGATCATTAGTCACTTTAGTAATATTTACAAAACTAATCTTCTTCAGTCTACCAAACCCTCAGATCTTGCCCTCGACAATTTTCTCGACCAGCAATCATCTAGCCTTATTAGTAGACCTCTCTCAATTAGTGAAATTAAAAATGCTATTTCTTCTTTCAAACCATTAAAAGCTCCTGGCCCGGATGGTCTTCATCCTGCTTTCTTTCAACAATTTCATCTGGACACATCAGACGCTATCAACCAAGTTTGCTTCCAGGCTTTTGCTACTACCAAAATTGATCCAACTATTAACAAAACTCACATTACTCTTATTCCCAAAAATCAATTTCCTGAATCTGTGAATCATTACCGCCCTATCAGCCTATGTAACACAATCTATAAAACCATTACTAAAATTCTGGTTAATAGGATTCGTCCTCACCTAGACAGTATTATTAGCCCATATCAATCTAGTTTCCTTCCAGGTCGGCGAGCTTCAGACAATGCTATTATAGTCCAGGAAGCTATCCACTCATTCAAGCGGACATCTGGTAAGACAGGTAAAATGATGATTAAAATTGATCTTGAAAAGGCTTTTGATCGACTAGAATGGTCCTTTATAAAATATAGCCTTCATTATTTCAATTTTCCTATCAATATTATAAATCTCATCATGGACTGTATCACTTCGTCCTCCATCTCTATTCTTATTAATGGAAAGCCATCTGAATACTTCTTACCTTCAAGAGGTATTAGACAAGGAGACCCTCTATCTCCTTACATATTTATTATCTGTATGGAAGTCCTCTGTCGGAATATTTCCAAATCAGTAGAGGATTCGGAATGGAAAACTATAAAGTTATCTAGAGCTGGCCCTAAGTTATCACACCTTCTTTTTGCAGATGACCTCATCTTGTTTGGTTCCGCAACAAGGGAAAATGCTACAACCATCAATGGAGTCCTCTCGCACTTTAGCAGACTATCTGGCCAAAAAATTAACTGTTCAAAGTCCAAAATGATTTTCTCAAAGAATACTCCTATTAGTCTTTGTAATGATATTTCCATTATTATGAATATTTCTATTGCAAATCAAATTAGAAAATATTTAGGATTTCCTATCACTAATAATTATCCCAAGAACTCAGATTATCAATCAATCCTTGATAAAATGAACTCTCGGCTCCAAGGATGGAAAACAAATTGCTTAAGTATTGCAGGTAGAGCCACTCTTATCAATTCAGTTCTAGCAGCTATCCCTTCATACTCTATGCAGGTAAACTTACTTCCGGCTAAGACGCTAAAAAATATTGATCAAATTCAGCGGAATTTTCTATGGGGGTCTACCACAGAAAAGAGGAAATGTCATCATGCTAACTGGAACATGGTAACCACTCCTAAAGCTAAAGGTGGATTGGGCCTTCATAAAGCAAAACAGAAAAATGGAGCTCTGGTAACAGGTCTGGCATGGAGACTAAAAATGAATCAAAATAAGCCATGGGTTCAGGTCCTAACAAGCAAGTATGGTAGAAGTTGCAACATAGCTCGAGAGATTATTGCAAAGCCGAATGACTCCTACATCTGGAAAAATATTGCTAAAACCTCTAAAGTGAGTAGTGCCGCAATCTCTTGGACTGTGGGAAATGGAGGGAAAATCGATCTCTGGGATGATAAGTGGATATACCCAAACCAATCTCTAAGATCTCTAATTCAGGGACCAATACCAAGTCAATACCTCAATTCAACAGTTCAATCTATCCTTACCCCTTCTTCTTGGAACTTATCTAACCTTCCATTTGACCTACCAACAGATATCCAAAACCAAATAAAGAACACACACTATGGGCGTTCAGGAAACCAAATAGACAAATTTTATTGGAATTTATCTCATGATGGTCACTTTACCACTAAATCGGCCTCAGCTATATGGGCAGTCACAAATCCGTTGACTGACCAAATATTAGATAAAAACCCAACATCTTGGATATGGAATTTAAAAATTCCAAATAAAATTAAATTCTTCCTATGGTCTCTTAGCCACAACAAACTTCCAACTGCTCAAAACCTTTACCATCGAAATATCGTTCAAAATGATTCATGTAAACACTGCCCATCTCAACAAGAATCCATTTATCATATCTTCTGCGAGTGCCCAAAAGCAGGTAACACTATATGGAATTTTCTTCATCCGGCTTCGCCACAAGACCCATCACATTGGGTAAGAGAGCTCTGTTGCAAAAAAGGGCCTACATCAAACATTAACGGCATCCCATTCGAAACATACATTCCATTTGCTCTATGGAATATTTGGAAAAATAGGAACAAGAATATCTTTGAAAATAGTTCCCTTCTTGTGAATGGTAGTATAATAGCATCTCAAGCAGCGGAGTATTACTACCTGAAATCAACTGCTGGGAAAAAAGATATTTCTAGCACTATTTATATCAAATGGCACCCCCCTGACGAAGGCTATTACAAACTGAACACGGATGGAGCTTTCAACAAAACATTAGGAACTGGTGGAATAGGAGGTCTCATTAGGGATTCTCAAGGATCTTGGAAGATTGGGTTTACAAAGCACTATACTCAATCTTCTGTAATCCATGCAGAAATAAATGCCCTCTACCAAGGGTTAATCATGGCAAAGTCATTCAATCTCATGCCGCTACAAGTTGAAGTTGATTCTAACATCTTAACGCTAATGCTGAAAGGAACAAATGAAACATATGCTAATCTTTTATATGATTGCAGGTCCTTACTATCTGACTTAGGATGCGCAGAAGTCAAGCATATATATAGAGAAGCAAATGCTGTGGCTGATTTACTATCTAAATATGGTTGTACTGCTTCTCAAGACTCTCTAGTTTATCTTAATTATGTCCCATCTTTTGTTATGGCTGAACTGGATTATGACTCCTCTTCTCTACTTAGGGAGAGAAAGGGGAACTTTTGTAATATTAACCAGTCATGATATATATTACTTATGCTTTCTTTAGCAAAAAAAAAAAGAGGATTAGAAATGATGATATTAATAGGTTCCTACATTTGTGAAAGTTTAGATTTTTTGTGGATAGTGATTTCCTAAAGTAACTCATTATTAGTTAGAATATTAGTTAATTATATTTTGAAAAAGACAAGTGTCAATCATCTAAACATGCACTTAAAGAAATGGAGAGAAGGTGTAATGGAGGGGAGCCAAATCCGTGTTTGTCTACTATTTTTATTACTACCTGTGTTACAAAAATGATGATATATGTCAAACGAGTTCATTTTAATCGTGAATTTGAACATATAATTTTTAAGTTTTTTGGAACAATATTTATATATTTAGAAACTACATAAAAAGTACTATAAGACACAATAATTAATACTTCCTCTGTCCCAATTTATGTGTCACACTTTCTTTTTTGGTCTGTCCAAATGTCACACTTCCTTATTTGTCAACAATTTAATGCATTATCTCTTATTTACCAATTACCCCTATTGGGCATTACTTACTTTAAAAGTCACCAACAACTTTTTGATTATTCCAATCTTCTCTCTGTTACTTTTTCAAGAGTAAATTTGAACATTTCCAAAGTCTAACGTATTTCTTAAACTCCATATCAAGTCAAACACCGCCACATAAATTGAGACATATGAAGTAATTCTAAATATTTAAAAAGTATATGAAATTATTACGATCAAAGATAAACTGCTTGATCCGAAACATGTCATTTATTGAGGAACGGAGGGAGTATTATTTTTTTTCACAAAAAAACTAGAGTTGTTGGAATCTGTGACTGTGTCAGATATGCCAAGTGAAAGATCCATGTCAACGCCATGCCTTATTGCTTGTCATCGATGACAACCTTCGTTTCTATAACCCCATGAACTAGTAAGTGAATATGGACAAGATTGTTCAAATCATAGTAGCAGTATCTTGTGCTGCAATTATAATTACTCCACTGGTGTGTTTATGGAGAATACTGAACTGGATTTGGTTCAGACCAAAGAAGCTGGAGAAATTACTGAAGAAACAAGGTATAAAAGGCAACTCTTACAGGATTTTATATGGAGACACCAAAGAGCTTTCTGGGATGCTTAAAGAAGCTAACTCCAAACCCATGACTCTTTCTGATGATCTAGCACCAAGATTGATCCCATTTTATCTTGACACCATCAAGAAATATGGTTCGTCTTTCATTCATTCGCTTTCTCTTGTGAACATTTTCTAGCTGAAATACATCAAGATTTTTAATTTGTTCATTCTTCCATTAATTCCGTATTGTGGGTTTTACTGTTTGATGAAGTTGGATTATATAGTACTAGCAGCTAGCATTTACTTAAATTCAGTGGCGAAGCCAAGAATTTTGCTAATTTCATATTTATGTATAAAAGGTAATATTTGACCTACATACACCGTATAATTTCAACCGACCACCCCTACATACACAGTATAATTTCAACCGACCACCCTGCAACCGACCGCCCTGCACGAAGGGTTGCTCGACCCCTGCTTGAATCTCCAAACTATGGGGTTTATTCACTTCAAACCTCTCAAACTTTGTTCTCAGGCGCTAGACTTAAAAGAAGAACCTTATGCCCACTTAGGTTCAATTTGCACGGTGTGGTTTGTTCAACTTTCCAGAATAAAACAAGAAAATGCGCTTCTGATTATCCTGTTTGGATTAAGATTATCAAAGCAGTTTCTGTTATTTTACGAAAGATTATTTTCTGTAATTCTTTAATGATCAATTGATTTCAACACACACTTTGCCTTTAGCAATTTGAGCTTTTGTACAACAATTACACAATGATTTACAATTGAAATTGATGTTAAGAGAACTGACTATATCAGCTAAAGTAATCCAATTTAACCAACCTCAATTTGATTGCAAAAGCTGCCATTTGTTCTTGGAAGGTTAGGTTTTGGAACATGGATATAAAGAAGTTACATTGTGCCTTCTCCTTTTCTGCTGTGTTCATCTTTTAGCCGTGTTCGTTTCATTCTTGATATTGGATTAAATTTGCATCCACAATTTGTAGTTAATATGGAAAATTTACTTGCAGGGAAGAAATCCTTTATATGGTTGGGTCCAACACCACTGGTGCTTATCATGGACCCTGAGCTTATAAAGGAAGTATTCTCCAAAAGCTATGTGTATCAAAAGATTCATGCAAATCCGTTACAAAAGTTATTGGTACAAGGACTAGCATTCCAAGAGGAAGAAAAATGGGCCAAACATAGAAAAATCATCAATCCTGCTTTCCATATAGAGAAGCTAAAGGTTTGTAACTGTGATGGATTCTGTTTATTTTCTCTTCTTGACATTGAAACATCAACTTAATTGTGCTCCTTTTTGAGGTACTTGTTTTGAACTGAAGGATTATAAACAATCCAAGAACATACAATTTGCCCAGGGTCTAATCGTATTTGTTTCACTAGTCGATAGTGTAATCACATGATATTAACACGAACTACATCATATAAATTCACAGTCTAAGGTCGTACCTGGTTACAGAATTGTACCAGTATTCGTGGAAGACCACTCTTACAAAGAATCTTCCATTGAAGTTTTTCACTTAAGGAAGAAGAGAGTTTTTTCTGTTTATATTTGGAATAGCAGGAAGGAGCTTTCTTTCCTGTATTTTCAGAAGTGGCAAAAGTTACGTTGGTTTCTTCTAAAAGAAACCTTTTAATACTTCTTTAGGGATACAACTTTTTCTAAAAGTTGTGTCTCTTTGCCTTTTTCCATTTATTAAATAATTAATATATATAACATATTATATATACTATTTATTTGGATATGGATCCGGGTTGACACACATGGGTGCCCAAACCCTATTTCCAACATCTCCCACTCACGCATGGTGGGTCAACTCTCATTCCCAATCAGTAACATCCATACATAACGACTAGACCGCGTGACGAGTGCATACTTCAAGAGCTTAATTGCTATAAATCTGTTAGGAATATATAGCATCTCGATTAACGGAACCTTGGAGTAGATTGTAGTATGCAGTACCCTAGATCATTTATCACATTCATCTCTCTCATAATCTCTTTGTATTAATTTGAGTTCATCATTATGTTCTTGTCACAAAGACAAACATAAAGGATGCATCAATGAACACAAGTAATGTGATAATACTCTATGATCTTCCTCATCTCAAGAATCTCTTAATCTCAATTTGATTTGCTTTTCTAGAAATGTCCCGCCAGACCGAATCATCCATGATCTCTTGGCAACAACCTAAGATAGCAAACACCAAATTGAATCTCGAGAAACTGATCAAAGTCATGAGGGTACAAAGATATAAAATTACTTATAATTTTCAGGGCTTCACACGATAAGCAAGTAGAGATTAAACTTGTATCGCCCATAGGTCACTCTATACATACGTGGTATGAATCACGTATCACAGTATTGACTCCTTTCCCGTGGAGTATATGTCTTTCGTGAATTAAATACTGTGCAGATGATAGTTCAGACAACTTATGTCTAACTTTGAGTTCACAAATCTACTCATACATTTTATCCTTTAGAACTCACATCTGGCATTAAGACAGACTATCGAATTTAATCAAATATGATTAACCAAAAAAAAAAAAATCGACGTTCTTATTATAAACTTCAAGCTCTCTATTATTATCACTTCTGATAATAATAAGTTTATAATTGTCTCATCCCTATTAGTCACCTAGATAATAGAGGCGATTGCCAGTGTGAATAGGCCAATCTTTTTGTCTGTCTGACATACTTCGGATTTATGTACTAAACATAAAACTATTCTATGTATATGAACCAACAACAGTCAATTTAGGCTTCAACTACATCAACTCCAATAATGCAGTTTTATGTGAACATGCTTGGAAAAATTTAAATATAAATACATCAACATCTACGCAAACTCAATGCCTTTACATATGACTCATAAGCACCAAACTTTATGAGTTGCATTATCGGATCTACTATCATATAATGCATAGAGATGTATTTCATGTTCACTTTTCTATGTACAACTATGTCTCTAAGGAAATTATACTTATATCAATATGGTTTGTCTTTTAATAGTACTTGGGACTTTTGTGTAAGCTATTGAAACTTGACAATCAACACTTGATTGTCACTAAACACACCCAAATTTATCATAAAGACGTTTAAGCCAAACAGCTTCTTGCACAGTTACTGAAAACGCTACAAATTTAGCTTTCTTTATAAATAAGGCTGATAATTGTTTCTTGCTACACAAACAATATACACATCGCTATTGTTTAGAAAAGAAGGACATACTCAGATTTAGATTTTTCTCTCATCTAAATCTCCTTCTCAATCATCGTAAGTATAGCCTTTGAGTTGTAGATCATCTCCTTTACTTTATAAGGATAATCACAAGTGCTTTTAAGATACCTCAGTATCCTTTAACTGATGTTCAGTATTCCTTTTCATATCATATTCTTGTGGATTCACGAGGACACATCCTCCCACTAGAAACTTCACATCTAGAAATAGGAGTATTAATGGGTTTGCACTCTTGCATATTAAATCGTTCAAAAGAAATTCTTAATATAAGATTTTTCCGAAAGGGACAACAATCTTTTCGAACAATCTCTTGAAATCTGAACTTCAAGGATTCACCCATATTTTTTCTGTCAAGTCTTTCGCGTATTTTAAGAACCCCTTTGTTCTCAATGACGCTATGACCCATTAGTAGATCAACCAATTCCAACTCTTGGTTTGGTTTCACTAACTCCATTTCATGTTCCATTGTTCTACGTGCTTATACTTAGCAGGGTATTTAAGAGCCTCATTTATCTTGCGTTGCTCTTATTCATCTTGTGGAGTAACTATATATGCTTCCCCTTCGATCTCAAATCGACAAAGGGAAAAAATTAGACGACTCATTGTCGAGGTTGAGATTGATAAAATTAATTTATCAATTGATAGTTACTCCCACTGGGACCAATGATATTAAATGAATTCTCTTTTGGACAATGTACTGATGTTAATTGGAATATAGCCATTATCACCAAATATAAATCCCACTTGAATCCATCTAGCGTTAATAGCGGAAGCAATCTGCTCCACAGTTTTATAAAAAAACAAGTCTTGGCTTATCTCACCCTACTTAGGAAAAATATTAGCTAATAAATATGTTGCATCATGTAATCCAAATTCAGTTACAGTGCCACTATCTTATTCACATATGAACACATAAACGTTGAACTGAAATTGTATCACAAAAAGGACACAAGTCCTTCCCCTTGGAACTAGTTTTTCATGTGGGAAATAACTTTATGTACAAAAGCAGCACAAATCCAATAGCAAGAAAAAAGAATTGGGTTTTCGTCTATCCATAACTCATATGGAATATAAGTATATGAATTAGAACAATTTCATAATTTAGACCACAGATGTCATAATATATCAGCTACAATGGAATGTAATGCCACTTTGAAGAGACATCATAGACATATCTAGAATCTCGAGAGCTTATTGCTCTTTAAGGACATACTGGATTTCATTATCAAACTCAGGATAATATTCTCATAGCAGTTGACATATTGATATAAACTAATATAAACTTATAGAGACAACTATATACTTTCTTAGAGCCTAAAATTCATATACATACTAATCCTTAAAATAATTTAACTATATTAATATTTATTTCACATTAGATTGGAATCGAAAGTTCACTATGTTCCCAATCATCATCCGCTTTCTAATATTCCATAAATCTTAACATAATCCATTATATAAAGGAACACTTGTCTTAAATTACTAATATTCAAGACGAAACTAAATATAAATTCTATAACAAATATAGAAATACTCAACAAAATTAATAGCATAAAGCATTAATTCTAGAATTCATAATATCTCAATTTTGATGTCACATAACAGTTGCAATAATGAGATACATCATGGTTTTTCTATAACACATTATATAGAAAAATATGATTGATCACTACAAATGTACATAGAGACACATGTATATACACTCTTATCATGTACACACTTGTACATAATACAAAATAGTGACATCAAAGTTTCACATAAAACTTTTATGTTAGTGCATTCCAATGAGACAAGACAACTATAGTTACTAAACAAATTTAGAACTTTTTCGGACGGAAAGTAAAATGAACTTTCACTGTACATAGTTTCATAGAAATTCAGTCACGATTAGGATTTCCGCGTACCCTTTCTTTAAAATCAAGCAATGCAGATTTCAGTCACATCTTTGTAAATAAACGACATGGCTATTGAAACAGTTTATGGCTAAACATATAATCTTAGTTGTTTAGTTTCATATCTCTCACAGTGATGAGAGATGTTGTGTTCTTGCTAAACAACTTGCCGTCATTTAGAGAAATAAAAAAAAAATTTGTTCTCTTTTCTAAAGTTCTTAATTAGTGGTGTAGCAATAAGCTTATGTGGTTTGGTATGTCATCAATATTGCCACAAGGCAAAGAAATGAAGGAAATACTGACTTGGAAACATATGCCAATTGTCATAATTCTAGATGAATATTGGATGAAGAAAAACTTAAAAAAAAATATCCAATTTTAATTTGTTCATACTTCATCCAATGTGATGCGCCACTTCCAGTGGCCTCCTCTGTTTTTCCTTTAAAGAGAATCCACTGAAAGAATTAGGATACATATTCCTCTCTCCATTTGCCTTGTGGGACCCACAAGTCCTCATACATGAAAAAAAACCTTTCTTAGGTTACCACAAAAAAGAAGAAATATGCCCACAAAAGTATTGTAAAACCAACGGAGGTTTTTCTCAATAATCTCTTGTTAAAACAATAATTTTTACCAAGATAAGTTATCTGTCAAAAATAAAACTTTGACGATCACGTATTTTCTGCCCCAAAGCATGATACACGCGACTTTTTTTTCTATCTAAAAAAACGAATTTCCTTTGCTTTCTATGGCCCAACACCCAAAAAACTTCCAAACTAGAAATTATGGTATTTATGGGAACAGAAAGATCAGATTTTTCATAAAGTCAACTGAGCAATTATGGATTCTTCCGAGAGATTACACAATCGCACCACTTCATGATACGACACTTATTTCATGGCCTCTATCTTGAAAAAAAACATATGCGTTTACGCAGCCTCTACTATCAAACTTTGATTGGAACAACGTCAAAACATAAAAGGAACTCTTCATGACAGTGTTCTAAAAAAACAACAGACAAAGAAACAAATAAAATGGGCTCTGATACCAATGAAGGATTATACACAATCCAAGAACATACAATTTGCCCAGGATCTAATCGTATTTGTTTCACTAGTCGATAGTGTAATCACATGATATTAACACGAACTACACCATATAAATTCAGTCTAAGGTCGTATCTGGTTACAGAATTGTCCCATTATATTTGGAATAGCAGGAAGGAGCTTTCTTTCCTGTATTTTCAGAAGTGGCAAAAGTTAGTTGGTTTCTTCTAAAAGAAACCTTTTAATACGTCTTTAGGATACACCTTTTTCTAAAAGTTGTGTCTCTTTACCTTTTTCCATTTATTAAATAATTGGAGTAATATATATAACATATTATATATACTATTTATTTGGATATGGATCCGGGTTGACGCACATGGTGCCCGAACCCTATTTCCAACATCCGTCCTGTGTATCTCACTACAAAGTCACATTTTGAAGAGGTGTCTCCGCATTGACGTTTCTTCTCACCATTTCTTCAACAGCATATGGTTCCAGCATTTTGCTTGAGCTGTACTGAGATGCTGAGCAAGTGGGAAGACATTGTTCCAGTTGAGGGGTCACATGAGATAGATGTATGGCCTGACCTTCAACGATTTACTAGCGATGTGATCTCTCGGACTGCTTTTGGCACTAGCTACGAAGAAGGTAGAAGGATATTTGAACTTCAAAGAGAACAAGCTCAGTATTTGGTCGAAAGTAGACGTTCGGTTTATATCCCAGGCTGGAGGTAAATAGATTTGCTAAACTATAGCCATAGTACTCCTTTACAAAGTTCACTGGGAAGTGCAACATGATTAACCCTCAGTTATATATCTGACATCGCTTTCCCTTTTTGGATATCTTGTTTATTAAACTATATCACAGGTTTTTGCCAACAAAGAGGAACAGAAGAATGAAGGAAATTGAAAAGGATGTTCAGTCCACAATTCGAGGTATTGTTGATAAAAGAGTGAAGGCAATGAAAGCAGGAGAGGCAAATAATGAGGATCTACTGGGCATATTGCTGGAATCTAATTTTAAAGAAATTGAACAGCATGGACACAAGGATTTTGGAATGAGCATCAAAGAAGTCATTGAAGAATGCAAGTTATTCTATTTTGCAGGCCAAGAAACAACATCTGTATTAGTCGTATGGACTCTAATTTTGTTGAGCAGGCATCAAGATTGGCAGACACGGGCCAGAGAAGAGGTGTTGCAATTCTTTGGAAGTCAGAAACCAGATTTTGATGGATTGAATCATCTAAAAGTCGTACGTATTTTAGTTAGTTCGTTCAATTACTCAGCCATGGGCATTTTCTGGCTTACCATTATGTGATCCTAAATTAGAAAACAATCGTGTTCTAACTCTGATGATACTAATAATTGTAAAAATCTCTTTCCATGCAATATCTAACTGATGGAGAACTTTTTGTTGCAGGTAACAATGATCTTGTACGAGTCTTTAAGGCTATACCCTCCAATAGTAGTACTTGGCCGGCGGCCTAATGAAGACACTGTATTAGGAGATATGTCTCTACCAGCAAATGTGCAGCTCTCCTTACCGGTGATCTTGTTGCATCACGATGAAGAGTTATGGGGTGAAGATGCAAACAAGTTCAATCCAGAGAGATTTAGAGAAGGAGTGTCAAGTGCAACAAAGGGTCAAGTCACTTTTTTCCCATTTAGCTTGGGTCCCCGAATATGCATTGGACAAACTTTTGCCATCTTAGAAGCAAAGATGGCCGTGGCTATGATCCTACAACGCTTCTCATTTGAACTGTCCCCATCTTATGCTCATGCTCCTCATTCCATAGTTACCATGCAACCCTACTATGGTGCTCCACTGATTCTGCAAAAACTTTAGTTTGGACTACTTATAAGCAGTGTTTTGTTACACATTAAAGTGAATCCAAAAATGTTTAACTAAGGCTTGTACAACTGCCAAATGGAACTCTGTTTGCACTCGTGTGTTGTAGATTGTTGTAACGGGAAAAGCTGATTGTCTACATAATTTTTCATCATGAAATAATTTGTTCTTACAATAGAACAATTTAGTGTCTACAAGTAATGGATCCTAAACCTATATTGAACATAAACATACAAGAGTTGGCACATTAACCATAGAACACCTGTAACGCATTGGAGGTTTTTTAAGGGTTAACTTGTTGCAGGGTTGAAGCTACTGTAGACTGTAGTGCATTGACAATTGGACACAAGATAATTTCAGAGTTACCTATAGCTTCAATAAGAATGAACATTTAATCAACGTCGTAACGAAAATGAAATTAATGAAAATCAGCCAAATATTTAATCGTACCACTGATGAAATTCCTCTTTTCAATTATTAATCAAACAACATAAGGAATCGAAAAATATATTCACTCATAGCTTCACACATACATACGGATTTTTCATTATACTATCTAAATAAATTGAGATTCATTCGAAAGTAGAACTCGTTCTTGATGGTTGATGTTTGGCATTTTATGCCTATAATTCCTTAATATTTCCTCACGTTTGAGTACTTTATTCGCCCGTTTTTTAGTTAATGGATGTGATTTTGCACTGATTTTGTGTCGTATGATTGTAGGTTGTTATGAAGTGCAATTGGAGCTTTAAAGAGCATGATCGAGCAAGAAAAGATTGGATTTTGATTGAGGATTGGATCGAGCACACGAAGGCATGACACGACGCGAGCTGCGGAGCAAGGCAGGCAAAATAAGCCTGGCGCTTTTCTCAGCGCGGGGCATGGCCAAGGTGCCCGGATTTCGACGGGTTCTGCTTGTGTAGGCGCGTTCGGGGGCGCGGGGCGCCATCTATAGCGCCCCTGGAGCGTTTTTGGACTTCCTATGTCGTCTAGGCTTAGGTGTAACTTATTACTGGGCCTTTGTAAACCCTATAAATACTCTTTTACTTAGTTTTTTATAGGAGTTCAGACTTTGGAGCAAATTGGAGAGCTCATAACATCTTGAACAAGGGTTTTTCTTCCTTCCATTAATCTATTACATCATTATTTCATTATTTCATCAATTCTTTGTGTTGTTATTATGAGTATGTGTGGCTAAATCTTACGTTCTAGGGTTAGAGTATTTCATGAAAGTTGATGTTTGAAGATTGATTTCCATTAATTGAATCCCATAACGGGTTACTTATTCTTTCTTGATTTCACTTGTGTAATTGTCAAGGCCCGATAATTATGCATTACCTATAGTTTTTAGATTGAACTCGAAAGAGGGAATTTATGAACGCAATAAGAAAGAGTAGGGCTAGTTTGTGAACCCAGGCATCGGGGAACCAATTTGTGAGTAGGATAGACATATACTTGCTCGCCTAGCTTAACTAATTACAGAATTCGTTAATGCGTGCACGATATTCAACCCATAGACATATAGGGATTGGAGTAGCCTGCATAGAGCATGAAGAATCGAAATGTTTTCACGGGTACATTTAATCTGTTAGTTAGTAATTCGGGATTTGAGAAGTGGAATCAATCGGAAAACTCAACTGGATTGTTCGTAATTCGTCCTGGACCGTCTCCTTAATATTGTTAACAACCAACGTTTGCTCCATTGTTTGACTAAATTTCCATCATTTTAATTACTGCTCTTTAGTTACTAAAACTCTCACTATTGAAAAAGATTCCTGAATAGTTGTTAGAAATTGTTTGTTGAGCGTCAGTCTGAATAGTCCTCGTGGGAACGATACTTTACTTATAATTTTATTACTTGTCAACCACGTATACTTGTGTGTGCGTTGGGAGCAACAATGGTACTATAATAGCGTATTTAATAGAATACATCAATTTTAATTTAGAATTGAATGAATACGAGTTATATATGTGAACAGGGGTTCAACCCCAATTTTTGAAAGGTTTTGGCAAGAGTTAATTAGGATTCAATACGTTCTTGATGGTACTATAATAACGTATTGTATCAACTACATCAATTTTGATTTAGAATTGAATGAAGAATTAGGATTCAATACGTTCTTGATGAAGAGTCACTTTTACAACGGTAATCGACGAACAATTAGTGTTTGCAAATTGTAGAAGAATATATAATCAGAGCCGGCTCGACAAATTTGATGGCCTAAAGCGATTTTTATGATGTAGTTAGATTCAATACGTTATTATAGTACCATCAAGAACGTATTGAATCCTAATTAACTCTTGCCAAAACCTTTCAAAAATTGGGGTTGAACCCCTGTTCACATATATGATCTATTTTTACTTAGGCCTATCTCTCCAACTATTTGAGATGCAAATAAGTAATTTTTTGTAGTAATTTTTTTCTAGTTGTTATAATTAAATTCTAGTAATAAATAAGTAACTATACAATCTATGCTTACAAAATACTATAATTATATAAGATAATACTACTAAATTTTATATGAAAAATAGTAGTATGAGTTTTTTCCATTTCCTCTAAACATAAAGGGCAACATCAATCATTAACAATGTTAAATATTATCTGACATTTTTTCTTAGAAGAGCTAGTACTTAGCCACATTGACAATGGACTTTACATATTAGAGTATATTATAGGTCTGTTTTTTTTTTTTAAACTTAAATATATAAATCTAGTTTTATAAAATTGGGGACCCTACAAAATGAGAGGGCCTAAATTAGCTGCTTTACCTTTTAGCTGAAATTGTAAATAACCTCATTCGTTCAAACGTCACAAAATTTCATAGAGTTCAAATCCAAAACTCCAAGTTTTTTGTTTGCAAAGTTTTAGAACAATCGCTCAAAATTCAAGAAAATTTTGTGAAATTTAGTTGAAAACTCAATGATTCAAATGCGCTCTTTTCATTGACTAGCATTATAAGAAAGATCTTTGGAAGAGCTTAAAACTTTATTAAATCGATACATATCAAAAACTGATATATTGATACTGATACAGCTAACACCGTACCACACTGGCTCATGAACACCCCCTTAGAATTATGATCAATCTACTTTTTCTTTTTATTGAAGAATAATTTGGTGATTCCAGGAATGGAAGGGATGAGTGAAGCTGGAGATGGTGAAAATGGTGGTGGAGGAGAAGAAGGTGCTAGTGGTGGAAGAAAACATGGGTTGGGGCAATGAGGTGGCATGCCATGCAGAGGTGGACCCAGATTTTGATGATCATGAGTGCACCATAACTTTTAGTGTAAATTTCTCATTGGTCGTTACGACCAAATGAAAAGTTTACATTAGTTTCGTGGCTCATTTTTTTATTAATTCAAATTTTCTCGCTATATTTAAATCCTATTCAATAAAATTAGAAGAGAAATACAAAGAAAGTGTCAATTAATGAGGAAGCTACTCCGATCTTTTAGGGTAAAAGGCCAAAAAGATAAATGGGAGGTTGGTAGCCTAAGCAATGAAGAGGTTTAAGCCTCATCCAGCAGCTTGTGCCCCCGCCGGTCATTTTTATTGAGGGTGCCCAGCCCCATATGTTCTAGTTTTTTAAAATTTTTCCACTTGTTTTTACAATGCTTTTGTCAACTCTATGGGTACTAGTGCACTCATCTAATATGCATAGGTCCGCCTCTGATGCCATGTGGCATCTATTTCATAAAAAATTAGTGCTATGTGGGATTAGGTGTCCACCATGGACAACCCTAATGGAGGAGGGGTATATTTGGACCAGTTGAGTAAGTTAAGGGTATTTTCCATCTAATTATCTACTTCAAAGTTCAAATAGATAAGCACATAGGACCAATTTAAGTTTTTTCTCCATTTAACAATTTTTTTTTGTTTTGCCCCAAATTATTTTCAATTAGTTCTCCAATTAATAACCCAACAAGTTCCGTCTTTAAAGAAAACTTTGGGGCTAAAAAGGAAAATAGCAAAAACTTACATGGGAGAACAAAGAGAGTATAATAGTACCTCCATTTCAGATGAATTAGAGGTGGGGGTTTTTGTAGAGAACTCATACAAGAAATTAGAAATAGGGTTTCTCTTTTAGGAAATCAAGCTTCAACATGTCTGAGTATTTGCCACAAGAATTATTAGCTGAAATATTTCTAAGGCTACCCATTAAGTCCATAATTGTGTGCACAAGTGTGTGTAAGTCATGGTATGATTTCATTACTAGCCCTTCTTTTATTTCCACACACCTTAACAACCAACATGAACACTTGCTAGTACGACACTGCTATGTTGACCCAGATTATAAAAAATATACTTCTTTCTCTGGTGATCCTCTAGCAAAAGAAATTTATGCTTTATATTGTGACAATGAAAATTTTGATCATTATGTCCAGTTTTCTGGTGACCCACCTAAGTGTCCAAATTACTACTTTAATATTGTGGGTAGTTGTAACGGCCTTTTGTGCCTTTCCGATGACCTTTTTTGTTATCCTAACATTTACTATCTTTGGAATCCATCCATCAGAAAGTATGTACAACTCCCTAGACCAATTTTTACATTTTGGACACATGGTGCCTTTGATCATACTCTTGGCTTTGGATTTGATCCTGTTACTAATGACTACAAGGTCGTTAGAATAGTGGATATGGTTGATCAACGTACTAGGGTACCTCCTAATGTTGAGCTTTATAAGCTCAGCACTGGTGTATGGCAGGACATTACTCATGTTGCTCCGGCTTATAGTTTCTTTAGTCGGAAACCAGCGGTCTATTTGAATGGGGCTTGTCATTGGGTTGCAAAGGATACTAATACAATTGTTCTGTTTGATGTTCATGAAGAGACGTTCCGAGAGATGATGCTACCGGATAATTTAGTTTTTAGTTGGGTAGGTGGTGCTTACTGGTTCAATCTTTTTGTGTCAGAGGAGTCACTTTGTTTGGCTTATTCTTTGAATGATGCTGACAAAACAATTGATATTTGGAGAATGAGAGAACATGGTGACCCAGAGTCATGGGTGAAACAGTTCAGTGTCAATTCCCACGTTACATTCAACATCAGTTTTGTTGATGAACTTTACTCGTTTCTTCATGGTGGTCTCCAGCGTCAGGAATCTCATTGCTTGAAGAAGCCAATAGCTTCTAGGAAAAATGGTGAAACTTTGTGGAGAGCGGACAATGGAGACTTGGTTTCATATGATATTGCATCTGGAATGATTAAGAATCTTGGCATTCATAATGCTAACATTTTCTCGTATCACGATGCACTTAATGTTAATACATACAAAGTGAGCCTTATTTTAGTTGATAAACGGACAAATAATTTTGCTAATTCCAATTTATGCATGACGGAACCTAAAGGTGGGAGGAAAGTTCTCAAAGGAAAAACTAAAAGAGGCTGGCAGATTATATTTCCCTTGCGCCTAAGTGGATTGTGGTACATGTCAAGAATGAAAGCAAAGAGGCTACGCAGGACAAAACAGAAGAACGGGCAAGTTCAAAGACCTTCCTAGTCTTGTAGCCCTTACTTATGTTCTAGTTGATCTATAGCATGTGGCTGTGTTAAGGTTTATTCTAAATGCACAACAAATATAATCACAGAGCTGATTGTTTAAGCCAAGATGTGCTATATGAATCAGAGACAAACCTACAAAAGATTCTCTTTGTGCTATTTTTTTTAAAAGGATTCTTTTTCTCCTATTATTTTTCAACTCCTTTAGTCCAATAGTTTATCGATGAAGTTCACTAAAGTCAAGGTGCTAATCTTTTCAAACATATTAAAGCTTGTACTTGTTTAAAATCTTATCAATTTCTTGCAACATCACATTGTTTTGCAGGTTTTAGGCTGACATTAGGAACCTCTTTTAAGTTATTGGAAGGTCAAAGTTTTTTGAAGGAGTCAGGAGTGCATGGCAATTTCTAATCTTTGGGTATTGAACTCTCTAAATCTAATGTGTAGAACTATAGGTAGATTTTTTTGGGCTTGTCAGACTTAAAATTTGCCACTATCTGAATCTGATGATAACTATTGCATTTTCTGGCTGCATTATTATGTTGTCAAACGCTTAGTAGTTCTAATCCTAAAGACCACTTTTGTGAACAGAGTTTTGTTTTCTTAATCATGTGCCTTGTTAGCATTTCTTTCTTTTACAATATGCTGATCTTAAAAGCAGGCTTGGCTAATGCTTTGCTAATTCCGTCATCTTCCTGTTCTCTGCTATGTTTCCTACTTGGATTTTACTACTTTTATTTAGCTGAGACTTTCAATTGTAGTTGACATCAACAATCATCTTGGGTTACTCTTATATACTAGAAAGTGTTTGCAGACACTATGTGCTGATTTATTATTGTTTCATAACAGAAAATGTGTTGTGATTCTTCCTTGTTTCGTATTTTTTGTAGCACATTGTTATTTTGCTCATTCTGGGAGAATATGCTAGTAGAAAGTATGATATTAAGTGCCTGATTGGCATGTTATTGCCTTTGACGTAGATTTTCATGTCACATACTTCTGTGTGACGACAAAGCTCTACAGTGTCATATCAAAGGAAATTTTACTTATTCTTTGAAATTTCACCTTTCCCATGATTTTGTCATGGTACTTGAAAGTGTTGGTAAATTTTTATTTTTTCTAGTTTCTCTTGTTTTTTCCTTGAAATATTCCAGTAATACTTTTGTTTTCAATATGTAATGCAATTGATTGATGAGAAATTGCTTAGTAGGTGCAAACATGAACAATCAATAACTCGGTCTTTCTATAGATATAGGGACCGAGGGAATATAACACTCTGTCCATGACAGGTACCTTTGACATTTTCCCAGAAAGCCAAAAATGACCACTTCAATTTGAGCTTGTCTTTAGGTTTTGCCTTTCCTTCAAAGCAGCTTTTATTCCTTTCCAGTCAAATTACCCAAAAAAAAAGGTAACGTAGGATGGTAGACCACATGCTTCTGCTATTATTTAGCCAGCTTCCTTCCAAGCCACCACCAAAGTAACGCTTTTACTGTACCCATGCCAATCCAAATAGATTGAAATACATCTCTGATTTGTTTGGTCAGCTAACAATGCAGGGGATGGTGTCTGCTTCATTCCCAGGCAAATATCACCCCTGACTAATATTGAAACCGCTCTTTTCTAATTAGGCTGAGTATGGCAAGCACCATAGGCTGCAATCATACTCAACCCAATAGTTTTCCACTTTCAAATAGATTTCCAAGGCCAAGCAAGCGGTAGTACATCAATAAGGAAGATTGTAGCAAGCTGATTTAACTAAGAAATTTTCATCCCTCTTGTGCTTACTCCTAAATCCTAATAGATTTAGAATCTCTTGTGTGATCCAATCTGTGAACATTCTAAGATTTATTAAATGCAACTATTTTATTTGTCTTTATGGCAAAGTTTAACAGGTCAGGGAGTTCCTCCTTTAAATATGAATTTCCTCCCATTATCATGCCAAAACCTTAGTTTCCCCCATACTGTCATACTACTGAACTGGTTTTTGAATGTTCCCACTGCTTCCCCATGCTGCCCCCACACACCTACACTATATATAACATGTTTTGGTGTCTAGGAATCCAGCATACAGTATTTGTTCCTTACATTTTCCCATGGTTTCCTCCGTGTGTTGACTGAATGGACTGCTTTAATAAAAGATATTTGTTATGTATACCTGGTCTTTTATGCCAAGTCCGTCATCTTCTTTGGTTTTGTGACTTTGTTCCGGCTGACTAAGGGAAAAGCAATGCTTCCTTGTGTCCTTTTGAAACTTGTGGTCTAAAATAAGTTATAGATATTGGGTTTTTTACACAAATATACAAATTTGTACCCTTAATTACAAAAAAATAGCAAGATTTTTAAAATTACAAGGCATAGCAATATTTTTTTAGCACATTCACAATAAACAAGATAAATCACATTTTCCAAACAAAACCTAACTTCAATCTTTACCCCCAAAATCTTTCCCAACTTTCCTATCACCCATATCCAAAACCCATTGCCGCCACCCATCAACCCCACCCCAACCCCCACCACCCCAGCCATCACCCCACCCCATATCCGGCAAACATACGACGACAACACTAGGATGCAAAATAACTTTAGGCGATTCATAGGCAATTCATAGGATGCAAAATCGCCCAGTGGTTGTCGTTGCTCGTTGTGCGTGGATCCGCCGGATCTCAGCTGAACCAATGCCGGTTCAGAATGCCTGTGACCAAGGAAATGTCTACTCCGGTCGACCCTAAAGGAGTTTATCTGTTTCCTTTCAAGGCAAAAAACGAAAGGCTAAACCTGCTCCTATTGTGAGCAATTTGACTAGTATGAGAAGAGGTACGCCTGAAAGTAGGAAAACTGGACCGGAATTGGTTACAAATCGGACGGAGAATGTTAAACTGAGTGATCAGCAACAATGGCCGGGAAGATTAAAGCCGGTGAATTCAAGTTGTCTTACTCGAAGTTTGGACTGTGGTAGTGAAAAGCCGAGATTTGGATCTAGAAGTGTAATCTGGTCACTATCGAAATCAATGATGGATGAGAAAAATAGAGTTAACTTTGAAGGTTAATTGAAATCTCTTCGATGTGATAAAATTGTTAAGATGAATAAGAAGTATCAGAAAAATGATTTGAAATAGTTTGCAACGCCTCTGAAATGGTTTGAAACAACTTTGATACGGTCTGAAATAACGCTGAAACTGTTAGATACAGTCTGAAACCGCTTGTGATACAGTGCTGAAACTTTGATACCGTGCTGAACGGTATTGAAACAGTCTAAAACCGCTTTGAAACAATATGATACAGTCTCAAAACGGCATTGAAACACTATGATACAGTCTCAAACAGAGTTGAAATAGTATGAAACGGTGATGAAATGATATGATACAATCTGAAACCGCTCGTGAAAAATTATGAAATAAAATATAAAAAAAAATATGAAATAATGATAAAAAGGTAAAAATAGCTTAGAAACAGTGAGAAACAATGCACAAATGAGATGAAACAATGCTGAAACGGTCAAGAAACAGCTTGATACAGTCGAGAACTAGTTAGATACGGTGTTGAAATAATCTGAAACAGCGTAGATACAGTTGGATACGGTGCAGAAACTGATGAAACGGTGCAGAAACAGTTGAGATACGGTGCTGCAGAAACAGTTGAAACGGTGCAGAAACCGTTGAGATACGGTGCTGCAGAAACAGTTGATACGGTGCAGAAACAGTTGAGATACGGTGCTGCAGAAACAGGTGAAACGTTGCAGAAATAGTTGAGATACGGTGCTGCAGAAACAGTTGATACGGTGCAGAAACGGTTGAGATACGGTGAGATACATCGAGGATGGGATAAGGAAAAGTGAAATTGGAGGAAATGATAGGAATAAAAGTGAAATTGGGGGAAATAGTGGGAGGAAAAGTGAAATAGGGAGAAATGGGAGGAGCAAAAGTGATAGTGGGAGAAATATGAGGAAGAATGTAAGGGTTTGGTGTGTTATGGGAAAATATTGCTATGTTTTTGCTATATTTGTAATTAACTTGTGTTTTCCTCTATATAGGAATATTTTTCTAAAATGTTGTTATATTTGGTAATTAAGCTCTAAAACTTGTACTTTTATGTAAAAAATCCATAGATATTTGTGTGGCTACAAATTATCTAGGGGATGAGTAAAAGTGAATATTTCTTTTCAATTTAGAAAGAGATCATTCTTTTTTAAACAGACTAAAAAGGAAATAAGTTCATCCTTTTTTAAACGGAGAGAGTAGTAAGTTTACTCCTTATTATAAGGGCTGCTCCTGGTGTTTGTCGGATTTGGCTCCTCTCCATTACACCTTCTCTCCATTCCCCCAAGTACATGTTTAGATGATTGACACTTATCTTTTTTAAAATTTAAAGGATGAGATTAACTTAACTTAACTTAACTAATATTCTAACTATGGTTAATGAGTTATTTTAGGTAAACTCTCTTTAATTTTGGTAAAAAAAAAATCTCAACTCCCATGAATTTGGCCAATCATTTATCTTTTACATTCAAATATAATACTCCATCAGGTTAATGAAATGAAATTATATATTATACCCAACTTAATAATTTATAATGCGTGATTATTTCTCTACCTCTCCTTACAGCTCATTTAATTACTTGTATTTTATAACTCATCATTCTTTGACTTAATGGTTAAAAAAACGTATCTCAACTTAAAACTGTTTATCAAATATTTTGATAAGTATTTGAAACTATCTAGTATTCTTCTTATTTTGTTGGTTATACTAAACCATAGGTCTTTTTACAAATACAATATTTAAAATTAGTAAGCAACACAACCATCAAATAAACTATCTTTGAATTTTTTAATTACATTGTCTGTTAATAGGCATAACTATTTTTAGTAATAATTTTCGTTTTATTTTTCAATTATAATACTTTTAAGGTACATGTTCTTATTTTATTGAACTTTTAATTATAATTTTGTTTTCATCTTTTAATTATAATACTTTTTAGGTATATAATCTTATTTTATTGAGATAAATCTTATTTATATGATATTAAAAGAACGAGGATTAGAAATGATGATATTAATAGGTTCCTACATTTGTGAAAGTTTAGATTTTTTGTGGATAGTGATTTCCTAAAGTAACTCATTATTAGTTAGAATATTAGTTAATTTAATTTTAATCTCATCCTTTATATTTTGAAAAAGACAAGTGTCAATCATCTAAACATGCACTTAAGGAAATGGAGAGAAGGTGTAATGGAGGAGAGCCAAATCCGTGTTTGTCTACTATTTTTATTACTACCTGTGTTACAAAAATGATGATATATGTCAAACGAGTTCATTTTAATCGTGAATTTGAACATATAATTTTTTTAAGTTTTTTGGAACAATATTTATATATTTAGAAATTACATAAAAAGTACTATAAGACACAATAATTAATACTTCCTCTGTCCCAATTTATGTGTCACACTTTTTTTTTGTCTGTCCAAATGTCACACTTCCTTATTTGTCAACAATTTAATGCATTATCTCTTATTTACCAATTACCTCTATTGGGCATTACTTACTTTAAAAGTCACCAACAACTTTTTGATTATTCCAATATTCTCTCTGTTACTTTTTCAAGAGTAAATTTGAACATTTCCAAAGTCTAACGTATTTCTTAAACTCCATATCAAGTCAAACACCGTCACATAAATTGAGACATATGAATTAATTCTAAATATTTAAAAAGTATATGAAATTATTACTGCTTGATCCGAAACATGTCATTTATTTAGGAACGGAGGGAGTATTATTTTTTTTCACAAAAAAACAAGAGTTGTTGGAATCTGTGACTGTGTCAGATATGCCAAGTGAAAGATCCATGTCAACGCCATGCCTTATTGCTTGTCATCGATGACAACCTTCGTTTCTATAACCCCATGAACTAGTAAGTGAATATGGACAAGATTGTTCAAATCATAGTAGCAGTATCTTGTGCTGCAATTATAATTACTCCACTGGTGTGTTTATGGAGAATACTGAACTGGATTTGGTTCAGACCAAAGAAGCTGGAGAAATTACTGAAGAAACAAGGTATAAAAGGCAACTCTTACAGGATTTTATATGGAGACACCAAAGAGCTTTCTGGGATGCTTAAAGAAGCTAACTCCAAACCCATGACTCTTTCTGATGATCTAGCACCAAGATTGATCCCATTTTATCTTGACACCATCAAGAAATATGGTTCGTCTTTCATTCATTCGCTTTCTCTTGTGAACATTTTCTAGCTGAAATACATCAAGATTTTTAATTTGTTCATTCTTCCATTAATTCCGTATTGTGGGTTTTACTGTTTGATGAAGTTGGATTATATAGTACTAGCAGCTAGCATTTACTTAAATTCAGTGGCGAAGCCAAGAATTTTGCTAATTTCATATTTATGTATAAAAGGTAATATTTGACCTACATACACAGTATAATTTCAACCGACCACCCCTACATACACAGTATAATTTCAACTGACCAGCCTGCAACCGACCGCCCTGCACGAAGGGTTGCTCGACCCCTGCTTGAATCTCCAAACTATGGGGTTTATTCACTTCAAACCTCTCAAACTTTGTTCTCAGGCGCTAGACTTAAAAGAAGAACCTTATGCCCACTTAGGTTCAATTTGCACGGTGTGGTTTGTTCAACTTTCCAGAATAAAACAAGAAAATGCGCTTCTGATTATCCTGTTTGGATTAAGATTATCAAAGCAGTTTCTGTTATTTCACGAAAGATTATTTTCTGTAATTCTTTAGTGATCAATTGATTTCAACACACACTTTGCCTTTAGCAATTTGAGCTTTTGTACAACAATTACACAATGATTTACAATTGAAACTGATGTTAAGAGAACTGACTATATCAGCTAAAGTAATCCAATTTAACCACCCTCAATTTGATTGCAAAAGCTGCCATTTGTTCTTGGAAGGTTAGGTTTTGGAACATGGATATAAAGAAGTTACATTGTGCCTTCTCCTTTTCTGCTGTGTTCATCTTTTAGCCGTGTTCGTTTCATTCTTGATATTGGATTAAATTTGCATCCACAATTTGTAGTTAATATGGAAAATTTACTTGCAGGGAAGAAATCCTTTATATGGTTGGGTCCAACACCACTGGTGCTTATCATGGACCCTGAGCTTATAAAGGAAGTATTCTCCAAAAGCTATGTGTATCAAAAGATTCATGCAAATCCGTTACAAAAGTTATTGGTACAAGGACTAGCATTCCAAGAGGAAGAAAAATGGGCCAAACATAGAAAAATCATCAATCCTGCTTTCCATATAGAGAAGCTAAAGGTTTGTAACTGTGATGGATTCTGTTTATTTTCTCTTCTTGACATTGAAACATCAACTTAATTGTGCTCCTTTTTGAGGTACTTGTTTTGAACTGAAGGATTATAAACAATCCAAGAACATACAATTTGCCCAGGGTCTAATCGTATTTGTTTCACTAGTCGATAGTGTAATCACATGATATTAACACGAACTACATCATATAAATTCACAGTCTAAGGTCGTACCTGGTTACAGAATTGTCCCAGTATTCGTGGAAGACCACTCTTACAAAGAATCTTCCATTGAAGTTTTTCACTTAAGGAAGAAGAGAGTTTTTTCTGTTTATATTTGGAATAGCAGGAAGGAGCTTTCTTTCCTGTATTTTCAGAAGTGGCAAAAGTTTCTTCTAAAAGAAACCTTTTAATACTTCTTTAGGGATACAACTTTTTCTAAAAGTTGTGTCTCTTTGCCTTTTTCCATTTATTAAATAATTAATATATATAACATATTATATATACTATTTATTTGGATATGGATCCGGGTTGACGCACATGGGTGCCCAAACCCTATTTCCAACATCTCCCACTCACGCATGGTGGGTCAACTCTCATTCCCAATCAGTAACATCCATACATAACGACTAGACCGCGTGACGAGTGCATACTTCAAGAGCTTAATTGCTATAAATCTGTTAGGAATATATAGCATCTCGATTAACGGAACCTTGGAGTAGATTGTAGTATGCAGTACCCTAGATCATTTATCACATTCATCTCTCTCATAATCTCTTTGTATTAATTTGAGTTCATCATTATGTTCTTGTCACAAAGACAAACATAAAGGATGCATCAATGAACACAAGTAATGTGATAATACTCTATGATCTTCCTCATCTCAAGAATCTCTTAATCTCAATTTGATTTGCTTTTCTAGAAATGTCCCGCCAGACCGAATCATCCATGATCTCTTGGCAACAACCTAAGATAGCAAACACCAAATTGAATCTCGAGAAACTGATCAAAGTCATGAGGGTACAAAGATATAAAATTACTTATAATTTTCAGGGCTTCACACGATAAGCAAGTAGAGATTAAACTTGTATCGCCCATAGGTCACTCTATACATACGTGGTATGAATCACGTATCACAGTATTGACTCCTTTCCCGTGGAGCGTATGTCTTTCGTGAATTAAATACTGTGCAGATGATAGTTCAGACAACTTATGTCTAACTTTGAGTTCACAAATCTACTCATACATTTTATCCTTTAGAACTCACATCTGGCATTAAGACAGACTATCGAATTTAATCAAATATGATTAACCAAAAAAAAAAAAAAAAATCGACGTTCTTATTATAAACTTCAAGCTCTCTATTATTATCACTTCTGATAATAATAAGTTTATAATTGTCTCATCCCTATTAGTCACCTAGATAATAGAGGCGATTGCCAGTGTGAATAGGCCAATCTTTTTGTCTGTCTGACATACTTCGGATTTATGTACTAAACATAAAACTATTCTATGTACATGAACCAACAACAGTCAATTTAGGCTTCAACTACATCAACTCCAATAATGCAGTTTTATGTGAACATGCTTGGAAAAATTTAAATATAAATACATCAACATCTACGCAAACTCAATGCCTTTACATATGACTCATAAGCACCAAACTTTATGAGTTGCATTATCGGATCTACTATCATATAATGCATAGAGATGTATTTCATGTTCACTTTTCTATGTACAACTATGTCTCTAAGGAAATTATACTTATATCAATATGGTTTGTCTTTTAATAGTACTTGGGACTTTTGTGTAAGCTATTGAAACTTGACAATCAACACTTGATTGTCACTAATTCAATAAAACTATCAAACACACCCAAATTTATCATAAAGACGTTTAAGCCAAACAGCTTCTTGCACAGTTGCTGAAAACGCTACAAATTTAGCTTTCTTTATAAATAAGGCTGATAATTGTTTCTTGCTACACAAACAATATACACATCGCTATTGTTTAGAAAAGAAGGACATACTCAGATTTAGATTTTTCTCTCATCTAAATCTCCTTCTCAATCATCGTAAGTATAGCCTTTGAGTTGTAGATCATCTCCTTTACTTTATAAGGATAATCACAAGTGCTTTAAGATACCTCAGTATCCTTTAACTGATGTTCAGTATTCCTTTTCATATCATATTCTTGTGGATTCACGAGGACACATCCTCCCACTAGAAACTTCACATCTAGAAATAGGAGTATTAATGGGTTTGCACTCTTGCATATTAAATCGTTCAAAAGAAATTCTTAATATAAGATTTTTCCGAAAGGGACAACAATCTTTTCGAACGATCTCTTGAAATCTGAACTTCAAGGATTCACCCATATTTTTTCTATCAAGTCTTTCGCGTATTTTAAGAACCCCTTTGTTCTCAATGACGCTATGACCCATTAGTAGATCAACCAATTCCAACTTTTGGTTTGGTTTCACTAACTCCATTTCATGTTCCATTGTTCTACGTGCTTATACTTAGCAGGGTATTTAAGAGCCTCATTTATCTTGCGTTGCTCTTATTCATCTTGTGGAGTAACTATATATGCTTCCCCTTCGATCTCAAATCGACAAAGGGAAAAAATTAGACGACTCATTGTCGAGGTTGAGATTGATAAAATTGATTTATCAATTGATAGTTACTCCCACTGGGACCAATGATATTAAATGAATTCTCTTTTGGACAATGTACTGATGTTAATTGGAATATATCCATTATCACCAAATATAAATCCCACTTGAATCCATCTAGCGTTAATAGCGGAAGCAATCTGCTCCACAGTTTTATAAAAAACAAGTCTTGGCTTATCTCACCCTACTTAGGAAAAATATTAGCTAATAAATATGTTGCATCATGTAATCCAAATTCAGTTACAGTGCCACTATCTTATTCACATATGAACACATAAACGTTGAACTGAAATTGTATCACAAAAAGGACACAAGTCCTTCCCCTTGGAACTAGTTTTCCATGTGGGAAATAACTTTATGTACAAAAGCAGCACAAATCCAATAGCAAGAAAAAAGAATTGGGTTTTCGTCTATCCATTACTCATATGGAATATAAGTATATGAATTAGAACAATTTCATAATTTAGACCACAAATGTCATAATATATCAGCTACAATGGAATGTAATGCCACTTTGAAGAGACATCATAGACATATCTAGAATCTCGAGAGCTTATTGCTCTTTAAGGACATATTGGATTTCATTATCAAACTCAGGATAATATTCTCATAGCAGTTGACATATTGATATAAACTAATATAAACTTATAGAGACAACTATATACTTTCTTAGAGCCTAAAATTCATATACATACTAATCCTTAAAATAATTTAACTATATTAATATTTATTTCACATTAGATTGGAATCGAAAGTTCACTATGTTCCCAATCATCATCCGCTTTCTAATATTCCATAAATCTTAACATAATCCATTATATAAAGGAACACTTGTCTTAAATTACTAATATTCAAGACGAAACTAAATATAAATTCTATAACAAATATAGAAATACTCAACAAAATTAATAGCATAAAGCATTAATTCTAGAATTCATAATATCTCAATTTTGATGTCACATAACAGTTGCAATAATGAGATACATCATGGTTTTTCTATAACACATTATATAGAAAAATATGATTGATCACTACAAATGTACATAGAGACACATGTATATACACTCTTATCATGTACACACTTGTACATAATACAAAATAGTGACATCAAAGTTTCACATAAAACTTTTATGTTAGTGCATTCCAATGAGACAAGACAACTATAGTTACTAAACAAATTTAGAACTTTTTCGGACGGAAAGTAAAATGAACTTTCACTGTACATAGTTTCATAGAAATTCAGTCACGATTAGGATTTCCGCGTACCCTTTCTTTAAAATCAAGCAATGCAGATTTCAGTCACATCTTTGTAAATAAACGACATGGCTATTGAAACAGTTTATGGCTAAACATATAATCTTAGTTGTTTAGTTTCATATCTCTCACAGTGATGAGAGATGTTGTGTTCTTGCTAAACAACTTGCCGTCATTTAGAGAAATAAAAAAAAAATTTGTTCTCTTTTCTAAAGTTCTTAATTAGTGGTGTAGCAATAAGCTTATGTGGTTTGGTATGTCATCAATATTGCCACAAGGCAAAGAAATGAAGGAAATACTGACTTGGAAACATATGCCAATTGTCATAATTCTAGATGAATATTGGATGAAGAAAAACTTAAAAAAAAATATCCAATTTTAATTTGTTCATACTTCATCCAATGTGATGCGCCACTTCCAGTGGCCTCCTCTGTTTTTCCTTTAAAGAGAATCCACTGAAAGAATTAGGATACATATTCCTCTCTCCATTTGCCTTGTGGGACCCACAAGTCCTCATACATGAAAAAAAACCTTTCTTAGGTTACCACAAAAAAGAAGAAATATGCCCACAAAAGTATTGTAAAACCAACGGAGGTTTTTCTCAATAATCTCTTGTTAAAACAATAATTTTTACCAAGATAAGTTATCTGTCAAAAATAAAACTTTGACGATCACGTATTTTCTGCCCCAAAGCATGATACACGCGACTTTTTTTTCTATCTAAAAAAACGAATTTCCTTTGCTTTCTATGGCCCAACACCCAAAAAACTTCCAAACTAGAAATTATGGTATTTATGGGAACAGAAAGATCAGATTTTTCATAAAGTCAACTGAGCAATTATGGATTCTTCCGAGAGATTACACAATCGCACCACTTCATGATACGACACTTATTTCATGGCCTCTATCTTGAAAAAAAACATATGCGTTTACGCAGCCTCTACTATCAAACTTTGATTGGAACAACGTCAAAACATAAAAGGAACTCTTCATGACAGTGTTCTAAAAAAACAACAGACAAAGAAACAAATAAAATGGGCTCTGATACCAATGAAGGATTATACACAATCCAAGAACATACAATTTGCCCAGGATCTAATCGTATTTGTTTCACTAGTCGATAGTGTAATCACATGATATTAACACGAACTACACCATATAAATTCAGTCTAAGGTCGTATCTGGTTACAGAATTGTCCCATTATATTTGGAATAGCAGGAAGGAGCTTTCTTTCCTGTATTTTCAGAAGTGGCAAAAGTTAGTTGGTTTCTTCTAAAAGAAACCTTTTAATACGTCTTTAGGATACACCTTTTTCTAAAAGTTGTGTCTCTTTACCTTTTTCCATTTATTAAATAATTGGAGTAATATATATAACATATTATATATACTATTTATTTGGATATGGATCCGGGTTGACGCACATGGTGCCCGAACCCTATTTCCAACATCCGTCCTGTGTATCTCACTACAAAGTCACATTTTGAAGAGGTGTCTCCGCATTGACGTTTCTTCTCACCATTTCTTCAACAGCATATGGTTCCAGCATTTTGCTTGAGCTGTACTGAGATGCTGAGCAAGTGGGAAGACATTGTTCCAGTTGAGGGGTCACATGAGATAGATGTATGGCCTGACCTTCAACGATTTACTAGCGATGTGATCTCTCGGACTGCTTTTGGCACTAGCTACGAAGAAGGTAGAAGGATATTTGAACTTCAAAGAGAACAAGCTCAGTATTTGGTCGAAAGTAGACGTTCGGTTTATATCCCAGGCTGGAGGTAAATAGATTTGCTAAACTATAGCCATAGTACTCCTTTACAAAGTTCACTGGGAAGTGCAACATGATTAACCCTCAGTTATATATCTGACATCGCTTTCCCTTTTTGGATATCTTGTTTATTAAACTATATCACAGGTTTTTGCCAACAAAGAGGAACAGAAGAATGAAGGAAATTGAAAAGGATGTTCAGTCCACAATTCGAGGTATTGTTGATAAAAGAGTGAAGGCAATGAAAGCAGGAGAGGCAAATAATGAGGATCTACTGGGCATATTGCTGGAATCTAATTTTAAAGAAATTGAACAGCATGGACACAAGGATTTTGGAATGAGCATCAAAGAAGTCATTGAAGAATGCAAGTTATTCTATTTTGCAGGCCAAGAAACAACATCTGTATTAGTCGTATGGACTCTAATTTTGTTGAGCAGGCATCAAGATTGGCAGACACGGGCCAGAGAAGAGGTGTTGCAATTCTTTGGAAGTCAGAAACCAGATTTTGATGGATTGAATCATCTAAAAGTCGTACGTATTTTAGTTAGTTCGTTCAATTACTCAGCCATGGGCATTTTCTGGCTTACCATTATGTGATCCTAAATTAGAAAACAATCGTGTTCTAACTCTGATGATACTAATAATTGTAAAAATCTCTTTCCATGCAATATCTAACTGATGGAGAACTTTTTGTTGCAGGTAACAATGATCTTGTACGAGTCTTTAAGGCTATACCCTCCAATAGTAGTACTTGGCCGGCGGCCTAATGAAGACACTGTATTAGGAGATATGTCTCTACCAGCAAATGTGCAGCTCTCCTTACCGGTGATCTTGTTGCATCACGATGAAGAGTTATGGGGTGAAGATGCAAACAAGTTCAATCCAGAGAGATTTAGAGAAGGAGTGTCAAGTGCAACAAAGGGTCAAGTCACTTTTTTCCCATTTAGCTTGGGTCCCCGAATATGCATTGGACAAACTTTTGCCATCTTAGAAGCAAAGATGGCCGTGGCTATGATCCTACAACGCTTCTCATTTGAACTGTCCCCATCTTATGCTCATGCTCCTCATTCCATAGTTACCATGCAACCCTACTATGGTGCTCCACTGATTCTGCAAAAACTTTAGTTTGGACTACTTATAAGCAGTGTTTTGTTACACATTAAAGTGAATCCAAAAATGTTTAACTAAGGCTTGTACAACTGCCAAATGGAACTCTGTTTGCACTCGTGTGTTGTAGATTGTTGTAACGGGAAAAGCTGATTGTCTACATAATTTTTCATCATGAAATAATTTGTTCTTACAATAGAACAATTTAGTGTCTACAAGTAATGGATCCTAAACCTATATTGAACATAAACATACAAGAGTTGGCACATTAACCATAGAACACCTGTAACGCATTGGAGGTTTTTTAAGGGTTAACTTGTTGCAGGGTTGAAGCTACTGTAGACTGTAGTGCATTGACAATTGGACACAAGATAATTTCAGAGTTACCTATAGCTTCAATAAGAATGAACATTTAATCAACGTCGTAACGAAAATGAAATTAATGAAAATCAGCCAAATATTTAATCGTACCACTGATGAAATTCCTCTTTTCAATTATTAATCAAACAACATAAGGAATCGAAAAATATATTCACTCATAGCTTCACACATACATACGGATTTTTCATTATACTATCTAAATAAATTGAGATTCATTCGAAAGTAGAACTCGTTCTTGATGGTTGATGTTTGGCATTTTATGCCTATAATTCCTTAATATTTCCTCACGTTTGAGTACTTTATTCGCCCGTTTTTTAGTTAATGGATGTGATTTTGCACTGATTTTGTGTCGTATGATTGTAGGTTGTTATGAAGTGCAATTGGAGCTTTAAAGAGCATGATCGAGCAAGAAAAGATTGGATTTTGATTGAGGATTGGATCGAGCACACGAAGGCATGACACGACGCGAGCTGCGGAGCAAGGCAGGCAAAATAAGCCTGGCGCTTTTCTCAGCGCGGGGCATGGCCAAGGTGCCCGGATTTCGACGGGTTCTGCTTGTGTAGGCGCGTTCGGGGGCGCGGGGCGCCATCTATAGCGCCCCTGGAGCGTTTTTGGACTTCCTATGTCGTCTAGGCTTAGGTGTAACTTATTACTGGGCCTTTGTAAACCCTATAAATACTCTTTTACTTAGTTTTTTATAGGAGTTCAGACTTTGGAGCAAATTGGAGAGCTCATAACATCTTGAACAAGGGTTTTTCTTCCTTCCATTAATCTATTACATCATTATTTCATTATTTCATCAATTCTTTGTGTTGTTATTATGAGTATGTGTGGCTAAATCTTACGTTCTAGGGTTAGAGTATTTCATGAAAGTTGATGTTTGAAGATTGATTTCCATTAATTGAATCCCATAACGGGTTACTTATTCTTTCTTGATTTCACTTGTGTAATTGTCAAGGCCCGATAATTATGCATTACCTATAGTTTTTAGATTGAACTCGAAAGAGGGAATTTATGAACGCAATAAGAAAGAGTAGGGCTAGTTTGTGAACCCAGGCATCGGGGAACCAATTTGTGAGTAGGATAGACATATACTTGCTCGCCTAGCTTAACTAATTACAGAATTCGTTAATGCGTGCACGATATTCAACCCATAGACATATAGGGATTGGAGTAGCCTGCATAGAGCATGAAGAATCGAAATGTTTTCACGGGTACATTTAATCTGTTAGTTAGTAATTCGGGATTTGAGAAGTGGAATCAATCGGAAAACTCAACTGGATTGTTCGTAATTCGTCCTGGACCGTCTCCTTAATATTGTTAACAACCAACGTTTGCTCCATTGTTTGACTAAATTTCCATCATTTTAATTACTGCTCTTTAGTTACTAAAACTCTCACTATTGAAAAAGATTCCTGAATAGTTGTTAGAAATTGTTTGTTGAGCGTCAGTCTGAATAGTCCTCGTGGGAACGATACTTTACTTATAATTTTATTACTTGTCAACCACGTATACTTGTGTGTGCGTTGGGAGCAACAATGGTACTATAATAGCGTATTTAATAGAATACATCAATTTTAATTTAGAATTGAATGAATACGAGTTATATATGTGAACAGGGGTTCAACCCCAATTTTTGAAAGGTTTTGGCAAGAGTTAATTAGGATTCAATACGTTCTTGATGGTACTATAATAACGTATTGTATCAACTACATCAATTTTGATTTAGAATTGAATGAAGAATTAGGATTCAATACGTTCTTGATGAAGAGTCACTTTTACAACGGTAATCGACGAACAATTAGTGTTTGCAAATTGTAGAAGAATATATAATCAGAGCCGGCTCGACAAATTTGATGGCCTAAAGCGATTTTTATGATGTAGTTAGATTCAATACGTTATTATAGTACCATCAAGAACGTATTGAATCCTAATTAACTCTTGCCAAAACCTTTCAAAAATTGGGGTTGAACCCCTGTTCACATATATGATCTATTTTTACTTAGGCCTATCTCTCCAACTATTTGAGATGCAAATAAGTAATTTTTTGTAGTAATTTTTTTCTAGTTGTTATAATTAAATTCTAGTAATAAATAAGTAACTATACAATCTATGCTTACAAAATACTATAATTATATAAGATAATACTACTAAATTTTATATGAAAAATAGTAGTATGAGTTTTTTCCATTTCCTCTAAACATAAAGGGCAACATCAATCATTAACAATGTTAAATATTATCTGACATTTTTTCTTAGAAGAGCTAGTACTTAGCCACATTGACAATGGACTTTACATATTAGAGTATATTATAGGTCTGTTTTTTTTTTTTAAACTTAAATATATAAATCTAGTTTTATAAAATTGGGGACCCTACAAAATGAGAGGGCCTAAATTAGCTGCTTTACCTTTTAGCTGAAATTGTAAATAACCTCATTCGTTCAAACGTCACAAAATTTCATAGAGTTCAAATCCAAAACTCCAAGTTTTTTGTTTGCAAAGTTTTAGAACAATCGCTCAAAATTCAAGAAAATTTTGTGAAATTTAGTTGAAAACTCAATGATTCAAATGCGCTCTTTTCATTGACTAGCATTATAAGAAAGATCTTTGGAAGAGCTTAAAACTTTATTAAATCGATACATATCAAAAACTGATATATTGATACTGATACAGCTAACACCGTACCACACTGGCTCATGAACACCCCCTTAGAATTATGATCAATCTACTTTTTCTTTTTATTGAAGAATAATTTGGTGATTCCAGGAATGGAAGGGATGAGTGAAGCTGGAGATGGTGAAAATGGTGGTGGAGGAGAAGAAGGTGCTAGTGGTGGAAGAAAACATGGGTTGGGGCAATGAGGTGGCATGCCATGCAGAGGTGGACCCAGATTTTGATGATCATGAGTGCACCATAACTTTTAGTGTAAATTTCTCATTGGTCGTTACGACCAAATGAAAAGTTTACATTAGTTTCGTGGCTCATTTTTTTATTAATTCAAATTTTCTCGCTATATTTAAATCCTATTCAATAAAATTAGAAGAGAAATACAAAGAAAGTGTCAATTAATGAGGAAGCTACTCCGATCTTTTAGGGTAAAAGGCCAAAAAGATAAATGGGAGGTTGGTAGCCTAAGCAATGAAGAGGTTTAAGCCTCATCCAGCAGCTTGTGCCCCCGCCGGTCATTTTTATTGAGGGTGCCCAGCCCCATATGTTCTAGTTTTTTAAAATTTTTCCACTTGTTTTTACAATGCTTTTGTCAACTCTATGGGTACTAGTGCACTCATCTAATATGCATAGGTCCGCCTCTGATGCCATGTGGCATCTATTTCATAAAAAATTAGTGCTATGTGGGATTAGGTGTCCACCATGGACAACCCTAATGGAGGAGGGGTATATTTGGACCAGTTGAGTAAGTTAAGGGTATTTTCCATCTAATTATCTACTTCAAAGTTCAAATAGATAAGCACATAGGACCAATTTAAGTTTTTTCTCCATTTAACAATTTTTTTTTGTTTTGCCCCAAATTATTTTCAATTAGTTCTCCAATTAATAACCCAACAAGTTCCGTCTTTAAAGAAAACTTTGGGGCTAAAAAGGAAAATAGCAAAAACTTACATGGGAGAACAAAGAGAGTATAATAGTACCTCCATTTCAGATGAATTAGAGGTGGGGGTTTTTGTAGAGAACTCATACAAGAAATTAGAAATAGGGTTTCTCTTTTAGGAAATCAAGCTTCAACATGTCTGAGTATTTGCCACAAGAATTATTAGCTGAAATATTTCTAAGGCTACCCATTAAGTCCATAATTGTGTGCACAAGTGTGTGTAAGTCATGGTATGATTTCATTACTAGCCCTTCTTTTATTTCCACACACCTTAACAACCAACATGAACACTTGCTAGTACGACACTGCTATGTTGACCCAGATTATAAAAAATATACTTCTTTCTCTGGTGATCCTCTAGCAAAAGAAATTTATGCTTTATATTGTGACAATGAAAATTTTGATCATTATGTCCAGTTTTCTGGTGACCCACCTAAGTGTCCAAATTACTACTTTAATATTGTGGGTAGTTGTAACGGCCTTTTGTGCCTTTCCGATGACCTTTTTTGTTATCCTAACATTTACTATCTTTGGAATCCATCCATCAGAAAGTATGTACAACTCCCTAGACCAATTTTTACATTTTGGACACATGGTGCCTTTGATCATACTCTTGGCTTTGGATTTGATCCTGTTACTAATGACTACAAGGTCGTTAGAATAGTGGATATGGTTGATCAACGTACTAGGGTACCTCCTAATGTTGAGCTTTATAAGCTCAGCACTGGTGTATGGCAGGACATTACTCATGTTGCTCCGGCTTATAGTTTCTTTAGTCGGAAACCAGCGGTCTATTTGAATGGGGCTTGTCATTGGGTTGCAAAGGATACTAATACAATTGTTCTGTTTGATGTTCATGAAGAGACGTTCCGAGAGATGATGCTACCGGATAATTTAGTTTTTAGTTGGGTAGGTGGTGCTTACTGGTTCAATCTTTTTGTGTCAGAGGAGTCACTTTGTTTGGCTTATTCTTTGAATGATGCTGACAAAACAATTGATATTTGGAGAATGAGAGAACATGGTGACCCAGAGTCATGGGTGAAACAGTTCAGTGTCAATTCCCACGTTACATTCAACATCAGTTTTGTTGATGAACTTTACTCGTTTCTTCATGGTGGTCTCCAGCGTCAGGAATCTCATTGCTTGAAGAAGCCAATAGCTTCTAGGAAAAATGGTGAAACTTTGTGGAGAGCGGACAATGGAGACTTGGTTTCATATGATATTGCATCTGGAATGATTAAGAATCTTGGCATTCATAATGCTAACATTTTCTCGTATCACGATGCACTTAATGTTAATACATACAAAGTGAGCCTTATTTTAGTTGATAAACGGACAAATAATTTTGCTAATTCCAATTTATGCATGACGGAACCTAAAGGTGGGAGGAAAGTTCTCAAAGGAAAAACTAAAAGAGGCTGGCAGATTATATTTCCCTTGCGCCTAAGTGGATTGTGGTACATGTCAAGAATGAAAGCAAAGAGGCTACGCAGGACAAAACAGAAGAACGGGCAAGTTCAAAGACCTTCCTAGTCTTGTAGCCCTTACTTATGTTCTAGTTGATCTATAGCATGTGGCTGTGTTAAGGTTTATTCTAAATGCACAACAAATATAATCACAGAGCTGATTGTTTAAGCCAAGATGTGCTATATGAATCAGAGACAAACCTACAAAAGATTCTCTTTGTGCTATTTTTTTTAAAAGGATTCTTTTTCTCCTATTATTTTTCAACTCCTTTAGTCCAATAGTTTATCGATGAAGTTCACTAAAGTCAAGGTGCTAATCTTTTCAAACATATTAAAGCTTGTACTTGTTTAAAATCTTATCAATTTCTTGCAACATCACATTGTTTTGCAGGTTTTAGGCTGACATTAGGAACCTCTTTTAAGTTATTGGAAGGTCAAAGTTTTTTGAAGGAGTCAGGAGTGCATGGCAATTTCTAATCTTTGGGTATTGAACTCTCTAAATCTAATGTGTAGAACTATAGGTAGATTTTTTTGGGCTTGTCAGACTTAAAATTTGCCACTATCTGAATCTGATGATAACTATTGCATTTTCTGGCTGCATTATTATGTTGTCAAACGCTTAGTAGTTCTAATCCTAAAGACCACTTTTGTGAACAGAGTTTTGTTTTCTTAATCATGTGCCTTGTTAGCATTTCTTTCTTTTACAATATGCTGATCTTAAAAGCAGGCTTGGCTAATGCTTTGCTAATTCCGTCATCTTCCTGTTCTCTGCTATGTTTCCTACTTGGATTTTACTACTTTTATTTAGCTGAGACTTTCAATTGTAGTTGACATCAACAATCATCTTGGGTTACTCTTATATACTAGAAAGTGTTTGCAGACACTATGTGCTGATTTATTATTGTTTCATAACAGAAAATGTGTTGTGATTCTTCCTTGTTTCGTATTTTTTGTAGCACATTGTTATTTTGCTCATTCTGGGAGAATATGCTAGTAGAAAGTATGATATTAAGTGCCTGATTGGCATGTTATTGCCTTTGACGTAGATTTTCATGTCACATACTTCTGTGTGACGACAAAGCTCTACAGTGTCATATCAAAGGAAATTTTACTTATTCTTTGAAATTTCACCTTTCCCATGATTTTGTCATGGTACTTGAAAGTGTTGGTAAATTTTTATTTTTTCTAGTTTCTCTTGTTTTTTCCTTGAAATATTCCAGTAATACTTTTGTTTTCAATATGTAATGCAATTGATTGATGAGAAATTGCTTAGTAGGTGCAAACATGAACAATCAATAACTCGGTCTTTCTATAGATATAGGGACCGAGGGAATATAACACTCTGTCCATGACAGGTACCTTTGACATTTTCCCAGAAAGCCAAAAATGACCACTTCAATTTGAGCTTGTCTTTAGGTTTTGCCTTTCCTTCAAAGCAGCTTTTATTCCTTTCCAGTCAAATTACCCAAAAAAAAAGGTAACGTAGGATGGTAGACCACATGCTTCTGCTATTATTTAGCCAGCTTCCTTCCAAGCCACCACCAAAGTAACGCTTTTACTGTACCCATGCCAATCCAAATAGATTGAAATACATCTCTGATTTGTTTGGTCAGCTAACAATGCAGGGGATGGTGTCTGCTTCATTCCCAGGCAAATATCACCCCTGACTAATATTGAAACCGCTCTTTTCTAATTAGGCTGAGTATGGCAAGCACCATAGGCTGCAATCATACTCAACCCAATAGTTTTCCACTTTCAAATAGATTTCCAAGGCCAAGCAAGCGGTAGTACATCAATAAGGAAGATTGTAGCAAGCTGATTTAACTAAGAAATTTTCATCCCTCTTGTGCTTACTCCTAAATCCTAATAGATTTAGAATCTCTTGTGTGATCCAATCTGTGAACATTCTAAGATTTATTAAATGCAACTATTTTATTTGTCTTTATGGCAAAGTTTAACAGGTCAGGGAGTTCCTCCTTTAAATATGAATTTCCTCCCATTATCATGCCAAAACCTTAGTTTCCCCCATACTGTCATACTACTGAACTGGTTTTTGAATGTTCCCACTGCTTCCCCATGCTGCCCCCACACACCTACACTATATATAACATGTTTTGGTGTCTAGGAATCCAGCATACAGTATTTGTTCCTTACATTTTCCCATGGTTTCCTCCGTGTGTTGACTGAATGGACTGCTTTAATAAAAGATATTTGTTATGTATACCTGGTCTTTTATGCCAAGTCCGTCATCTTCTTTGGTTTTGTGACTTTGTTCCGGCTGACTAAGGGAAAAGCAATGCTTCCTTGTGTCCTTTTGAAACTTGTGGTCTAAAATAAGTTATAGATATTGGGTTTTTTACACAAATATACAAATTTGTACCCTTAATTACAAAAAAATAGCAAGATTTTTAAAATTACAAGGCATAGCAATATTTTTTTAGCACATTCACAATAAACAAGATAAATCACATTTTCCAAACAAAACCTAACTTCAATCTTTACCCCCAAAATCTTTCCCAACTTTCCTATCACCCATATCCAAAACCCATTGCCGCCACCCATCAACCCCACCCCAACCCCCACCACCCCAGCCATCACCCCACCCCATATCCGGCAAACATACGACGACAACACTAGGATGCAAAATAACTTTAGGCGATTCATAGGCAATTCATAGGATGCAAAATCGCCCAGTGGTTGTCGTTGCTCGTTGTGCGTGGATCCGCCGGATCTCAGCTGAACCAATGCCGGTTCAGAATGCCTGTGACCAAGGAAATGTCTACTCCGGTCGACCCTAAAGGAGTTTATCTGTTTCCTTTCAAGGCAAAAAACGAAAGGCTAAACCTGCTCCTATTGTGAGCAATTTGACTAGTATGAGAAGAGGTACGCCTGAAAGTAGGAAAACTGGACCGGAATTGGTTACAAATCGGACGGAGAATGTTAAACTGAGTGATCAGCAACAATGGCCGGGAAGATTAAAGCCGGTGAATTCAAGTTGTCTTACTCGAAGTTTGGACTGTGGTAGTGAAAAGCCGAGATTTGGATCTAGAAGTGTAATCTGGTCACTATCGAAATCAATGATGGATGAGAAAAATAGAGTTAACTTTGAAGGTTAATTGAAATCTCTTCGATGTGATAAAATTGTTAAGATGAATAAGAAGTATCAGAAAAATGATTTGAAATAGTTTGCAACGCCTCTGAAATGGTTTGAAACAACTTTGATACGGTCTGAAATAACGCTGAAACTGTTAGATACAGTCTGAAACCGCTTGTGATACAGTGCTGAAACTTTGATACCGTGCTGAACGGTATTGAAACAGTCTAAAACCGCTTTGAAACAATATGATACAGTCTCAAAACGGCATTGAAACACTATGATACAGTCTCAAACAGAGTTGAAATAGTATGAAACGGTGATGAAATGATATGATACAATCTGAAACCGCTCGTGAAAAATTATGAAATAAAATATAAAAAAAAATATGAAATAATGATAAAAAGGTAAAAATAGCTTAGAAACAGTGAGAAACAATGCACAAATGAGATGAAACAATGCTGAAACGGTCAAGAAACAGCTTGATACAGTCGAGAACTAGTTAGATACGGTGTTGAAATAATCTGAAACAGCGTAGATACAGTTGGATACGGTGCAGAAACTGATGAAACGGTGCAGAAACAGTTGAGATACGGTGCTGCAGAAACAGTTGAAACGGTGCAGAAACCGTTGAGATACGGTGCTGCAGAAACAGTTGATACGGTGCAGAAACAGTTGAGATACGGTGCTGCAGAAACAGGTGAAACGTTGCAGAAATAGTTGAGATACGGTGCTGCAGAAACAGTTGATACGGTGCAGAAACGGTTGAGATACGGTGAGATACATCGAGGATGGGATAAGGAAAAGTGAAATTGGAGGAAATGATAGGAATAAAAGTGAAATTGGGGGAAATAGTGGGAGGAAAAGTGAAATAGGGAGAAATGGGAGGAGCAAAAGTGATAGTGGGAGAAATATGAGGAAGAATGTAAGGGTTTGGTGTGTTATGGGAAAATATTGCTATGTTTTTGCTATATTTGTAATTAACTTGTGTTTTCCTCTATATAGGAATATTTTTCTAAAATGTTGTTATATTTGGTAATTAAGCTCTAAAACTTGTACTTTTATGTAAAAAATCCATAGATATTTGTGTGGCTACAAATTATCTAGGGGATGAGTAAAAGTGAATATTTCTTTTCAATTTAGAAAGAGATCATTCTTTTTTAAACAGACTAAAAAGGAAATAAGTTCATCCTTTTTTAAACGGAGAGAGTAGTAAGTTTACTCCTTATTATAAGGGCTGCTCCTGGTGTTTGTCGGATTTGGCTCCTCTCCATTACACCTTCTCTCCATTCCCCCAAGTACATGTTTAGATGATTGACACTTATCTTTTTTAAAATTTAAAGGATGAGATTAACTTAACTTAACTTAACTAATATTCTAACTATGGTTAATGAGTTATTTTAGGTAAACTCTCTTTAATTTTGGTAAAAAAAAAATCTCAACTCCCATGAATTTGGCCAATCATTTATCTTTTACATTCAAATATAATACTCCATCAGGTTAATGAAATGAAATTATATATTATACCCAACTTAATAATTTATAATGCGTGATTATTTCTCTACCTCTCCTTACAGCTCATTTAATTACTTGTATTTTATAACTCATCATTCTTTGACTTAATGGTTAAAAAAACGTATCTCAACTTAAAACTGTTTATCAAATATTTTGATAAGTATTTGAAACTATCTAGTATTCTTCTTATTTTGTTGGTTATACTAAACCATAGGTCTTTTTACAAATACAATATTTAAAATTAGTAAGCAACACAACCATCAAATAAACTATCTTTGAATTTTTTAATTACATTGTCTGTTAATAGGCATAACTATTTTTAGTAATAATTTTCGTTTTATTTTTCAATTATAATACTTTTAAGGTACATGTTCTTATTTTATTGAACTTTTAATTATAATTTTGTTTTCATCTTTTAATTATAATACTTTTTAGGTATATAATCTTATTTTATTGAGATAAATCTTATTTATATGATATTAAAAGAACGAGGATTAGAAATGATGATATTAATAGGTTCCTACATTTGTGAAAGTTTAGATTTTTTGTGGATAGTGATTTCCTAAAGTAACTCATTATTAGTTAGAATATTAGTTAATTTAATTTTAATCTCATCCTTTATATTTTGAAAAAGACAAGTGTCAATCATCTAAACATGCACTTAAGGAAATGGAGAGAAGGTGTAATGGAGGAGAGCCAAATCCGTGTTTGTCTACTATTTTTATTACTACCTGTGTTACAAAAATGATGATATATGTCAAACGAGTTCATTTTAATCGTGAATTTGAACATATAATTTTTTTAAGTTTTTTGGAACAATATTTATATATTTAGAAATTACATAAAAAGTACTATAAGACACAATAATTAATACTTCCTCTGTCCCAATTTATGTGTCACACTTTTTTTTTGTCTGTCCAAATGTCACACTTCCTTATTTGTCAACAATTTAATGCATTATCTCTTATTTACCAATTACCTCTATTGGGCATTACTTACTTTAAAAGTCACCAACAACTTTTTGATTATTCCAATATTCTCTCTGTTACTTTTTCAAGAGTAAATTTGAACATTTCCAAAGTCTAACGTATTTCTTAAACTCCATATCAAGTCAAACACCGTCACATAAATTGAGACATATGAATTAATTCTAAATATTTAAAAAGTATATGAAATTATTACTGCTTGATCCGAAACATGTCATTTATTTAGGAACGGAGGGAGTATTATTTTTTTTCACAAAAAAACAAGAGTTGTTGGAATCTGTGACTGTGTCAGATATGCCAAGTGAAAGATCCATGTCAACGCCATGCCTTATTGCTTGTCATCGATGACAACCTTCGTTTCTATAACCCCATGAACTAGTAAGTGAATATGGACAAGATTGTTCAAATCATAGTAGCAGTATCTTGTGCTGCAATTATAATTACTCCACTGGTGTGTTTATGGAGAATACTGAACTGGATTTGGTTCAGACCAAAGAAGCTGGAGAAATTACTGAAGAAACAAGGTATAAAAGGCAACTCTTACAGGATTTTATATGGAGACACCAAAGAGCTTTCTGGGATGCTTAAAGAAGCTAACTCCAAACCCATGACTCTTTCTGATGATCTAGCACCAAGATTGATCCCATTTTATCTTGACACCATCAAGAAATATGGTTCGTCTTTCATTCATTCGCTTTCTCTTGTGAACATTTTCTAGCTGAAATACATCAAGATTTTTAATTTGTTCATTCTTCCATTAATTCCGTATTGTGGGTTTTACTGTTTGATGAAGTTGGATTATATAGTACTAGCAGCTAGCATTTACTTAAATTCAGTGGCGAAGCCAAGAATTTTGCTAATTTCATATTTATGTATAAAAGGTAATATTTGACCTACATACACAGTATAATTTCAACCGACCACCCCTACATACACAGTATAATTTCAACTGACCAGCCTGCAACCGACCGCCCTGCACGAAGGGTTGCTCGACCCCTGCTTGAATCTCCAAACTATGGGGTTTATTCACTTCAAACCTCTCAAACTTTGTTCTCAGGCGCTAGACTTAAAAGAAGAACCTTATGCCCACTTAGGTTCAATTTGCACGGTGTGGTTTGTTCAACTTTCCAGAATAAAACAAGAAAATGCGCTTCTGATTATCCTGTTTGGATTAAGATTATCAAAGCAGTTTCTGTTATTTCACGAAAGATTATTTTCTGTAATTCTTTAGTGATCAATTGATTTCAACACACACTTTGCCTTTAGCAATTTGAGCTTTTGTACAACAATTACACAATGATTTACAATTGAAACTGATGTTAAGAGAACTGACTATATCAGCTAAAGTAATCCAATTTAACCACCCTCAATTTGATTGCAAAAGCTGCCATTTGTTCTTGGAAGGTTAGGTTTTGGAACATGGATATAAAGAAGTTACATTGTGCCTTCTCCTTTTCTGCTGTGTTCATCTTTTAGCCGTGTTCGTTTCATTCTTGATATTGGATTAAATTTGCATCCACAATTTGTAGTTAATATGGAAAATTTACTTGCAGGGAAGAAATCCTTTATATGGTTGGGTCCAACACCACTGGTGCTTATCATGGACCCTGAGCTTATAAAGGAAGTATTCTCCAAAAGCTATGTGTATCAAAAGATTCATGCAAATCCGTTACAAAAGTTATTGGTACAAGGACTAGCATTCCAAGAGGAAGAAAAATGGGCCAAACATAGAAAAATCATCAATCCTGCTTTCCATATAGAGAAGCTAAAGGTTTGTAACTGTGATGGATTCTGTTTATTTTCTCTTCTTGACATTGAAACATCAACTTAATTGTGCTCCTTTTTGAGGTACTTGTTTTGAACTGAAGGATTATAAACAATCCAAGAACATACAATTTGCCCAGGGTCTAATCGTATTTGTTTCACTAGTCGATAGTGTAATCACATGATATTAACACGAACTACATCATATAAATTCACAGTCTAAGGTCGTACCTGGTTACAGAATTGTCCCAGTATTCGTGGAAGACCACTCTTACAAAGAATCTTCCATTGAAGTTTTTCACTTAAGGAAGAAGAGAGTTTTTTCTGTTTATATTTGGAATAGCAGGAAGGAGCTTTCTTTCCTGTATTTTCAGAAGTGGCAAAAGTTTCTTCTAAAAGAAACCTTTTAATACTTCTTTAGGGATACAACTTTTTCTAAAAGTTGTGTCTCTTTGCCTTTTTCCATTTATTAAATAATTAATATATATAACATATTATATATACTATTTATTTGGATATGGATCCGGGTTGACGCACATGGGTGCCCAAACCCTATTTCCAACATCTCCCACTCACGCATGGTGGGTCAACTCTCATTCCCAATCAGTAACATCCATACATAACGACTAGACCGCGTGACGAGTGCATACTTCAAGAGCTTAATTGCTATAAATCTGTTAGGAATATATAGCATCTCGATTAACGGAACCTTGGAGTAGATTGTAGTATGCAGTACCCTAGATCATTTATCACATTCATCTCTCTCATAATCTCTTTGTATTAATTTGAGTTCATCATTATGTTCTTGTCACAAAGACAAACATAAAGGATGCATCAATGAACACAAGTAATGTGATAATACTCTATGATCTTCCTCATCTCAAGAATCTCTTAATCTCAATTTGATTTGCTTTTCTAGAAATGTCCCGCCAGACCGAATCATCCATGATCTCTTGGCAACAACCTAAGATAGCAAACACCAAATTGAATCTCGAGAAACTGATCAAAGTCATGAGGGTACAAAGATATAAAATTACTTATAATTTTCAGGGCTTCACACGATAAGCAAGTAGAGATTAAACTTGTATCGCCCATAGGTCACTCTATACATACGTGGTATGAATCACGTATCACAGTATTGACTCCTTTCCCGTGGAGCGTATGTCTTTCGTGAATTAAATACTGTGCAGATGATAGTTCAGACAACTTATGTCTAACTTTGAGTTCACAAATCTACTCATACATTTTATCCTTTAGAACTCACATCTGGCATTAAGACAGACTATCGAATTTAATCAAATATGATTAACCAAAAAAAAAAAAAAAAATCGACGTTCTTATTATAAACTTCAAGCTCTCTATTATTATCACTTCTGATAATAATAAGTTTATAATTGTCTCATCCCTATTAGTCACCTAGATAATAGAGGCGATTGCCAGTGTGAATAGGCCAATCTTTTTGTCTGTCTGACATACTTCGGATTTATGTACTAAACATAAAACTATTCTATGTACATGAACCAACAACAGTCAATTTAGGCTTCAACTACATCAACTCCAATAATGCAGTTTTATGTGAACATGCTTGGAAAAATTTAAATATAAATACATCAACATCTACGCAAACTCAATGCCTTTACATATGACTCATAAGCACCAAACTTTATGAGTTGCATTATCGGATCTACTATCATATAATGCATAGAGATGTATTTCATGTTCACTTTTCTATGTACAACTATGTCTCTAAGGAAATTATACTTATATCAATATGGTTTGTCTTTTAATAGTACTTGGGACTTTTGTGTAAGCTATTGAAACTTGACAATCAACACTTGATTGTCACTAATTCAATAAAACTATCAAACACACCCAAATTTATCATAAAGACGTTTAAGCCAAACAGCTTCTTGCACAGTTGCTGAAAACGCTACAAATTTAGCTTTCTTTATAAATAAGGCTGATAATTGTTTCTTGCTACACAAACAATATACACATCGCTATTGTTTAGAAAAGAAGGACATACTCAGATTTAGATTTTTCTCTCATCTAAATCTCCTTCTCAATCATCGTAAGTATAGCCTTTGAGTTGTAGATCATCTCCTTTACTTTATAAGGATAATCACAAGTGCTTTAAGATACCTCAGTATCCTTTAACTGATGTTCAGTATTCCTTTTCATATCATATTCTTGTGGATTCACGAGGACACATCCTCCCACTAGAAACTTCACATCTAGAAATAGGAGTATTAATGGGTTTGCACTCTTGCATATTAAATCGTTCAAAAGAAATTCTTAATATAAGATTTTTCCGAAAGGGACAACAATCTTTTCGAACGATCTCTTGAAATCTGAACTTCAAGGATTCACCCATATTTTTTCTATCAAGTCTTTCGCGTATTTTAAGAACCCCTTTGTTCTCAATGACGCTATGACCCATTAGTAGATCAACCAATTCCAACTTTTGGTTTGGTTTCACTAACTCCATTTCATGTTCCATTGTTCTACGTGCTTATACTTAGCAGGGTATTTAAGAGCCTCATTTATCTTGCGTTGCTCTTATTCATCTTGTGGAGTAACTATATATGCTTCCCCTTCGATCTCAAATCGACAAAGGGAAAAAATTAGACGACTCATTGTCGAGGTTGAGATTGATAAAATTGATTTATCAATTGATAGTTACTCCCACTGGGACCAATGATATTAAATGAATTCTCTTTTGGACAATGTACTGATGTTAATTGGAATATATCCATTATCACCAAATATAAATCCCACTTGAATCCATCTAGCGTTAATAGCGGAAGCAATCTGCTCCACAGTTTTATAAAAAACAAGTCTTGGCTTATCTCACCCTACTTAGGAAAAATATTAGCTAATAAATATGTTGCATCATGTAATCCAAATTCAGTTACAGTGCCACTATCTTATTCACATATGAACACATAAACGTTGAACTGAAATTGTATCACAAAAAGGACACAAGTCCTTCCCCTTGGAACTAGTTTTCCATGTGGGAAATAACTTTATGTACAAAAGCAGCACAAATCCAATAGCAAGAAAAAAGAATTGGGTTTTCGTCTATCCATTACTCATATGGAATATAAGTATATGAATTAGAACAATTTCATAATTTAGACCACAAATGTCATAATATATCAGCTACAATGGAATGTAATGCCACTTTGAAGAGACATCATAGACATATCTAGAATCTCGAGAGCTTATTGCTCTTTAAGGACATATTGGATTTCATTATCAAACTCAGGATAATATTCTCATAGCAGTTGACATATTGATATAAACTAATATAAACTTATAGAGACAACTATATACTTTCTTAGAGCCTAAAATTCATATACATACTAATCCTTAAAATAATTTAACTATATTAATATTTATTTCACATTAGATTGGAATCGAAAGTTCACTATGTTCCCAATCATCATCCGCTTTCTAATATTCCATAAATCTTAACATAATCCATTATATAAAGGAACACTTGTCTTAAATTACTAATATTCAAGACGAAACTAAATATAAATTCTATAACAAATATAGAAATACTCAACAAAATTAATAGCATAAAGCATTAATTCTAGAATTCATAATATCTCAATTTTGATGTCACATAACAGTTGCAATAATGAGATACATCATGGTTTTTCTATAACACATTATATAGAAAAATATGATTGATCACTACAAATGTACATAGAGACACATGTATATACACTCTTATCATGTACACACTTGTACATAATACAAAATAGTGACATCAAAGTTTCACATAAAACTTTTATGTTAGTGCATTCCAATGAGACAAGACAACTATAGTTACTAAACAAATTTAGAACTTTTTCGGACGGAAAGTAAAATGAACTTTCACTGTACATAGTTTCATAGAAATTCAGTCACGATTAGGATTTCCGCGTACCCTTTCTTTAAAATCAAGCAATGCAGATTTCAGTCACATCTTTGTAAATAAACGACATGGCTATTGAAACAGTTTATGGCTAAACATATAATCTTAGTTGTTTAGTTTCATATCTCTCACAGTGATGAGAGATGTTGTGTTCTTGCTAAACAACTTGCCGTCATTTAGAGAAATAAAAAAAAAATTTGTTCTCTTTTCTAAAGTTCTTAATTAGTGGTGTAGCAATAAGCTTATGTGGTTTGGTATGTCATCAATATTGCCACAAGGCAAAGAAATGAAGGAAATACTGACTTGGAAACATATGCCAATTGTCATAATTCTAGATGAATATTGGATGAAGAAAAACTTAAAAAAAAATATCCAATTTTAATTTGTTCATACTTCATCCAATGTGATGCGCCACTTCCAGTGGCCTCCTCTGTTTTTCCTTTAAAGAGAATCCACTGAAAGAATTAGGATACATATTCCTCTCTCCATTTGCCTTGTGGGACCCACAAGTCCTCATACATGAAAAAAAACCTTTCTTAGGTTACCACAAAAAAGAAGAAATATGCCCACAAAAGTATTGTAAAACCAACGGAGGTTTTTCTCAATAATCTCTTGTTAAAACAATAATTTTTACCAAGATAAGTTATCTGTCAAAAATAAAACTTTGACGATCACGTATTTTCTGCCCCAAAGCATGATACACGCGACTTTTTTTTCTATCTAAAAAAACGAATTTCCTTTGCTTTCTATGGCCCAACACCCAAAAAACTTCCAAACTAGAAATTATGGTATTTATGGGAACAGAAAGATCAGATTTTTCATAAAGTCAACTGAGCAATTATGGATTCTTCCGAGAGATTACACAATCGCACCACTTCATGATACGACACTTATTTCATGGCCTCTATCTTGAAAAAAAACATATGCGTTTACGCAGCCTCTACTATCAAACTTTGATTGGAACAACGTCAAAACATAAAAGGAACTCTTCATGACAGTGTTCTAAAAAAACAACAGACAAAGAAACAAATAAAATGGGCTCTGATACCAATGAAGGATTATACACAATCCAAGAACATACAATTTGCCCAGGATCTAATCGTATTTGTTTCACTAGTCGATAGTGTAATCACATGATATTAACACGAACTACACCATATAAATTCAGTCTAAGGTCGTATCTGGTTACAGAATTGTCCCATTATATTTGGAATAGCAGGAAGGAGCTTTCTTTCCTGTATTTTCAGAAGTGGCAAAAGTTAGTTGGTTTCTTCTAAAAGAAACCTTTTAATACGTCTTTAGGATACACCTTTTTCTAAAAGTTGTGTCTCTTTACCTTTTTCCATTTATTAAATAATTGGAGTAATATATATAACATATTATATATACTATTTATTTGGATATGGATCCGGGTTGACGCACATGGTGCCCGAACCCTATTTCCAACATCCGTCCTGTGTATCTCACTACAAAGTCACATTTTGAAGAGGTGTCTCCGCATTGACGTTTCTTCTCACCATTTCTTCAACAGCATATGGTTCCAGCATTTTGCTTGAGCTGTACTGAGATGCTGAGCAAGTGGGAAGACATTGTTCCAGTTGAGGGGTCACATGAGATAGATGTATGGCCTGACCTTCAACGATTTACTAGCGATGTGATCTCTCGGACTGCTTTTGGCACTAGCTACGAAGAAGGTAGAAGGATATTTGAACTTCAAAGAGAACAAGCTCAGTATTTGGTCGAAAGTAGACGTTCGGTTTATATCCCAGGCTGGAGGTAAATAGATTTGCTAAACTATAGCCATAGTACTCCTTTACAAAGTTCACTGGGAAGTGCAACATGATTAACCCTCAGTTATATATCTGACATCGCTTTCCCTTTTTGGATATCTTGTTTATTAAACTATATCACAGGTTTTTGCCAACAAAGAGGAACAGAAGAATGAAGGAAATTGAAAAGGATGTTCAGTCCACAATTCGAGGTATTGTTGATAAAAGAGTGAAGGCAATGAAAGCAGGAGAGGCAAATAATGAGGATCTACTGGGCATATTGCTGGAATCTAATTTTAAAGAAATTGAACAGCATGGACACAAGGATTTTGGAATGAGCATCAAAGAAGTCATTGAAGAATGCAAGTTATTCTATTTTGCAGGCCAAGAAACAACATCTGTATTAGTCGTATGGACTCTAATTTTGTTGAGCAGGCATCAAGATTGGCAGACACGGGCCAGAGAAGAGGTGTTGCAATTCTTTGGAAGTCAGAAACCAGATTTTGATGGATTGAATCATCTAAAAGTCGTACGTATTTTAGTTAGTTCGTTCAATTACTCAGCCATGGGCATTTTCTGGCTTACCATTATGTGATCCTAAATTAGAAAACAATCGTGTTCTAACTCTGATGATACTAATAATTGTAAAAATCTCTTTCCATGCAATATCTAACTGATGGAGAACTTTTTGTTGCAGGTAACAATGATCTTGTACGAGTCTTTAAGGCTATACCCTCCAATAGTAGTACTTGGCCGGCGGCCTAATGAAGACACTGTATTAGGAGATATGTCTCTACCAGCAAATGTGCAGCTCTCCTTACCGGTGATCTTGTTGCATCACGATGAAGAGTTATGGGGTGAAGATGCAAACAAGTTCAATCCAGAGAGATTTAGAGAAGGAGTGTCAAGTGCAACAAAGGGTCAAGTCACTTTTTTCCCATTTAGCTTGGGTCCCCGAATATGCATTGGACAAACTTTTGCCATCTTAGAAGCAAAGATGGCCGTGGCTATGATCCTACAACGCTTCTCATTTGAACTGTCCCCATCTTATGCTCATGCTCCTCATTCCATAGTTACCATGCAACCCTACTATGGTGCTCCACTGATTCTGCAAAAACTTTAGTTTGGACTACTTATAAGCAGTGTTTTGTTACACATTAAAGTGAATCCAAAAATGTTTAACTAAGGCTTGTACAACTGCCAAATGGAACTCTGTTTGCACTCGTGTGTTGTAGATTGTTGTAACGGGAAAAGCTGATTGTCTACATAATTTTTCATCATGAAATAATTTGTTCTTACAATAGAACAATTTAGTGTCTACAAGTAATGGATCCTAAACCTATATTGAACATAAACATACAAGAGTTGGCACATTAACCATAGAACACCTGTAACGCATTGGAGGTTTTTTAAGGGTTAACTTGTTGCAGGGTTGAAGCTACTGTAGACTGTAGTGCATTGACAATTGGACACAAGATAATTTCAGAGTTACCTATAGCTTCAATAAGAATGAACATTTAATCAACGTCGTAACGAAAATGAAATTAATGAAAATCAGCCAAATATTTAATCGTACCACTGATGAAATTCCTCTTTTCAATTATTAATCAAACAACATAAGGAATCGAAAAATATATTCACTCATAGCTTCACACATACATACGGATTTTTCATTATACTATCTAAATAAATTGAGATTCATTCGAAAGTAGAACTCGTTCTTGATGGTTGATGTTTGGCATTTTATGCCTATAATTCCTTAATATTTCCTCACGTTTGAGTACTTTATTCGCCCGTTTTTTAGTTAATGGATGTGATTTTGCACTGATTTTGTGTCGTATGATTGTAGGTTGTTATGAAGTGCAATTGGAGCTTTAAAGAGCATGATCGAGCAAGAAAAGATTGGATTTTGATTGAGGATTGGATCGAGCACACGAAGGCATGACACGACGCGAGCTGCGGAGCAAGGCAGGCAAAATAAGCCTGGCGCTTTTCTCAGCGCGGGGCATGGCCAAGGTGCCCGGATTTCGACGGGTTCTGCTTGTGTAGGCGCGTTCGGGGGCGCGGGGCGCCATCTATAGCGCCCCTGGAGCGTTTTTGGACTTCCTATGTCGTCTAGGCTTAGGTGTAACTTATTACTGGGCCTTTGTAAACCCTATAAATACTCTTTTACTTAGTTTTTTATAGGAGTTCAGACTTTGGAGCAAATTGGAGAGCTCATAACATCTTGAACAAGGGTTTTTCTTCCTTCCATTAATCTATTACATCATTATTTCATTATTTCATCAATTCTTTGTGTTGTTATTATGAGTATGTGTGGCTAAATCTTACGTTCTAGGGTTAGAGTATTTCATGAAAGTTGATGTTTGAAGATTGATTTCCATTAATTGAATCCCATAACGGGTTACTTATTCTTTCTTGATTTCACTTGTGTAATTGTCAAGGCCCGATAATTATGCATTACCTATAGTTTTTAGATTGAACTCGAAAGAGGGAATTTATGAACGCAATAAGAAAGAGTAGGGCTAGTTTGTGAACCCAGGCATCGGGGAACCAATTTGTGAGTAGGATAGACATATACTTGCTCGCCTAGCTTAACTAATTACAGAATTCGTTAATGCGTGCACGATATTCAACCCATAGACATATAGGGATTGGAGTAGCCTGCATAGAGCATGAAGAATCGAAATGTTTTCACGGGTACATTTAATCTGTTAGTTAGTAATTCGGGATTTGAGAAGTGGAATCAATCGGAAAACTCAACTGGATTGTTCGTAATTCGTCCTGGACCGTCTCCTTAATATTGTTAACAACCAACGTTTGCTCCATTGTTTGACTAAATTTCCATCATTTTAATTACTGCTCTTTAGTTACTAAAACTCTCACTATTGAAAAAGATTCCTGAATAGTTGTTAGAAATTGTTTGTTGAGCGTCAGTCTGAATAGTCCTCGTGGGAACGATACTTTACTTATAATTTTATTACTTGTCAACCACGTATACTTGTGTGTGCGTTGGGAGCAACAATGGTACTATAATAGCGTATTTAATAGAATACATCAATTTTAATTTAGAATTGAATGAATACGAGTTATATATGTGAACAGGGGTTCAACCCCAATTTTTGAAAGGTTTTGGCAAGAGTTAATTAGGATTCAATACGTTCTTGATGGTACTATAATAACGTATTGTATCAACTACATCAATTTTGATTTAGAATTGAATGAAGAATTAGGATTCAATACGTTCTTGATGAAGAGTCACTTTTACAACGGTAATCGACGAACAATTAGTGTTTGCAAATTGTAGAAGAATATATAATCAGAGCCGGCTCGACAAATTTGATGGCCTAAAGCGATTTTTATGAGGTAGTTAGATTCAATACGTTATTATAGTACCATCAAGAACGTATTGAATCCTAATTAACTCTTGCCAAAACCTTTCAAAAATTGGGGTTGAACCCCTGTTCACATATATGATCTATTTTTACTTAGGCCTATCTCTCCAACTATTTGAGATGCAAATAAGTAATTTTTTGTAGTAATTTTTTTCTAGTTGTTATAATTAAATTCTAGTAATAAATAAGTAACTATACAATCTATGCTTACAAAATACTATAATTATATAAGATAATACTACTAAATTTTATATGAAAAATAGTAGTATGAGTTTTTTCCATTTCCTCTAAACATAAAGGGCAACATCAATCATTAACAATGTTAAATATTATCTGACATTTTTTCTTAGAAGAGCTAGTACTTAGCCACATTGACAATGGACTTTACATATTAGAGTATATTATAGGTCTGTTTTTTTTTTTTAAACTTAAATATATAAATCTAGTTTTATAAAATTGGGGACCCTACAAAATGAGAGGGCCTAAATTAGCTGCTTTACCTTTTAGCTGAAATTGTAAATAACCTCATTCGTTCAAACGTCACAAAATTTCATAGAGTTCAAATCCAAAACTCCAAGTTTTTTGTTTGCAAAGTTTTAGAACAATCGCTCAAAATTCAAGAAAATTTTGTGAAATTTAGTTGAAAACTCAATGATTCAAATGCGCTCTTTTCATTGACTAGCATTATAAGAAAGATCTTTGGAAGAGCTTAAAACTTTATTAAATCGATACATATCAAAAACTGATATATTGATACTGATACAGCTAACACCGTACCACACTGGCTCATGAACACCCCCTTAGAATTATGATCAATCTACTTTTTCTTTTTATTGAAGAATAATTTGGTGATTCCAGGAATGGAAGGGATGAGTGAAGCTGGAGATGGTGAAAATGGTGGTGGAGGAGAAGAAGGTGCTAGTGGTGGAAGAAAACATGGGTTGGGGCAATGAGGTGGCATGCCATGCAGAGGTGGACCCAGATTTTGATGATCATGAGTGCACCATAACTTTTAGTGTAAATTTCTCATTGGTCGTTACGACCAAATGAAAAGTTTACATTAGTTTCGTGGCTCATTTTTTTATTAATTCAAATTTTCTCGCTATATTTAAATCCTATTCAATAAAATTAGAAGAGAAATACAAAGAAAGTGTCAATTAATGAGGAAGCTACTCCGATCTTTTAGGGTAAAAGGCCAAAAAGATAAATGGGAGGTTGGTAGCCTAAGCAATGAAGAGGTTTAAGCCTCATCCAGCAGCTTGTGCCCCCGCCGGTCATTTTTATTGAGGGTGCCCAGCCCCATATGTTCTAGTTTTTTAAAATTTTTCCACTTGTTTTTACAATGCTTTTGTCAACTCTATGGGTACTAGTGCACTCATCTAATATGCATAGGTCCGCCTCTGATGCCATGTGGCATCTATTTCATAAAAAATTAGTGCTATGTGGGATTAGGTGTCCACCATGGACAACCCTAATGGAGGAGGGGTATATTTGGACCAGTTGAGTAAGTTAAGGGTATTTTCCATCTAATTATCTACTTCAAAGTTCAAATAGATAAGCACATAGGACCAATTTAAGTTTTTTCTCCATTTAACAATTTTTTTTTGTTTTGCCCCAAATTATTTTCAATTAGTTCTCCAATTAATAACCCAACAAGTTCCGTCTTTAAAGAAAACTTTGGGGCTAAAAAGGAAAATAGCAAAAACTTACATGGGAGAACAAAGAGAGTATAATAGTACCTCCATTTCAGATGAATTAGAGGTGGGGGTTTTTGTAGAGAACTCATACAAGAAATTAGAAATAGGGTTTCTCTTTTAGGAAATCAAGCTTCAACATGTCTGAGTATTTGCCACAAGAATTATTAGCTGAAATATTTCTAAGGCTACCCATTAAGTCCATAATTGTGTGCACAAGTGTGTGTAAGTCATGGTATGATTTCATTACTAGCCCTTCTTTTATTTCCACACACCTTAACAACCAACATGAACACTTGCTAGTACGACACTGCTATGTTGACCCAGATTATAAAAAATATACTTCTTTCTCTGGTGATCCTCTAGCAAAAGAAATTTATGCTTTATATTGTGACAATGAAAATTTTGATCATTATGTCCAGTTTTCTGGTGACCCACCTAAGTGTCCAAATTACTACTTTAATATTGTGGGTAGTTGTAACGGCCTTTTGTGCCTTTCCGATGACCTTTTTTGTTATCCTAACATTTACTATCTTTGGAATCCATCCATCAGAAAGTATGTACAACTCCCTAGACCAATTTTTACATTTTGGACACATGGTGCCTTTGATCATACTCTTGGCTTTGGATTTGATCCTGTTACTAATGACTACAAGGTCGTTAGAATAGTGGATATGGTTGATCAACGTACTAGGGTACCTCCTAATGTTGAGCTTTATAAGCTCAGCACTGGTGTATGGCAGGACATTACTCATGTTGCTCCGGCTTATAGTTTCTTTAGTCGGAAACCAGCGGTCTATTTGAATGGGGCTTGTCATTGGGTTGCAAAGGATACTAATACAATTGTTCTGTTTGATGTTCATGAAGAGACGTTCCGAGAGATGATGCTACCGGATAATTTAGTTTTTAGTTGGGTAGGTGGTGCTTACTGGTTCAATCTTTTTGTGTCAGAGGAGTCACTTTGTTTGGCTTATTCTTTGAATGATGCTGACAAAACAATTGATATTTGGAGAATGAGAGAACATGGTGACCCAGAGTCATGGGTGAAACAGTTCAGTGTCAATTCCCACGTTACATTCAACATCAGTTTTGTTGATGAACTTTACTCGTTTCTTCATGGTGGTCTCCAGCGTCAGGAATCTCATTGCTTGAAGAAGCCAATAGCTTCTAGGAAAAATGGTGAAACTTTGTGGAGAGCGGACAATGGAGACTTGGTTTCATATGATATTGCATCTGGAATGATTAAGAATCTTGGCATTCATAATGCTAACATTTTCTCGTATCACGATGCACTTTATGTTAATACATACAAAGTGAGCCTTATTTTAGTTGATAAACGGACAAATAATTTTGCTAATTCCAATTTATGCATGACGGAACCTAAAGGTGGGAGGAAAGTTCTCAAAGGAAAAACTAAAAGAGGCTGGCAGATTGTATTTCCCTTGCGCCTAAGTGGATTGTGGTACATGTCAAGAATGAAAGCAAAGAGGCTACGCAGGACAAAACAGAAGAACGGGCAAGTTCAAAGACCTTCCTAGTCTTGTAGCCCTTACTTATGTTCTAGTTGATCTATAGCATGTGGCTGTGTTAAGGTTTATTCTAAATGCACAACAAATATAATCACAGAGCTGATTGTTTAAGCCAAGATGTGCTATATGAATCAGAGACAAACCTACAAAAGATTCTCTTTGTGCTATTTTTTTTAAAAGGATTCTTTTTCTCCTATTATTTTTCAACTCCTTTAGTCCAATACGTTTATCGATGAAGTTCTCTAAAGTCAAGGTGCTAATCTTTTCAAACATATTAAAGCTTGTACTTGTTTAAAATCTTATCAATTTCTTGCAACATCACATTGTTTTGCAGGTTTTAGGCTGACATTAGGAACCTCTTTTAAGTTATTGGAAGGTCAAAGTTTTTTGAAGGAGTCAGGAGTGCATGGCAATTTCTAATCTTTGGGTATTGAACTCTCTAAATCTAATGTGTAGAACTATAGGTAGATATTTTTGGGCTTGTCAGACTTAAAATTTGCCACTATCTGAATCTGATGATAATTGCATTTTCTGGCTGCATTATTATGTTGTCAAACGCTTTGTAGTTCTAATCCTAAAGACCACTTTTGTGAACAGAGTTTTGTTTTCTTAATCATGTGCCTTGTTAGCATTTCTTTCTTTTACAATATGCTGATCTTAAAAGCAGGCTTGGCTAATGCTTTGCTAATTCCGTCATCTTCCTGTTCTCTGCTATGTTTCCTACTTGGATTTTACTACTTTTATTTAGCTGAGACTTTCAATTGTAGTTGACATCAACAATCATCTTGGGTACTCTTATATACTAGAAAGTGTTTGCAGACACTATGTGCTGATGTATTATTGTTTCATAACAGAAAATGTGTTGGGATTTTTCCTTGTTTCGTATTTTTTGTAGCACATTGTTATTTTGCTCATTCTGGGAGAATATGCTAGTAGAAAGTATGATATTAGGTGCCTGATTGGCATGTTATTGCCTTTGACGTAGATTTTCATGTCACATACTTCTGTGTGACGACAAAGCTCTACAGTGTCGTATCAAAGGAAATTTTACTTATTCTTTGAAATTTCACCTTTCCCATGATTTTGTCATGGTACTTGAAAGTGTTGGTAAATTTTTATTTTTTCTAGTTTCTCTTGTTTTTTCCTTGAAATATTCCTGTAATACTTTTGTTTTCAATATGTAATGCAATTGATTGATGAGAAAATGCTTAGTAGGTGCAAACATGAACAATCAATAACTCGGTCTTTCTATAGATATAGGGACCGAGGGAATATAACACTCTGTCCATGAAGGTACCTTTGACATTTTCCCAGAAAGCCAAAAATGACCACTTCAATTTGAGCTTGTCTTTAGGTTTTGCCTTTCCTTCGAAGCAGCTTTTATTCCTTTCCAGTCAAATTACCCAAAGAAAAGGTAACGTAGGATGGTAGACCACATGCTTCTGCTATTATTTAGCCAGCTTCCTTCCAAGCCACCACCAAAGCAACGCTTTTACTGTACCCATGCCAATCCAAATAGATTGAAATACATCTCTGATTTGTTTGGTCAGCTAACAATGCAGGGGATGGTGTCTGCTTCATTCTCAGGCAAATATCACCCCCTGACTAATATTGGAACCGCTCTTTTCTAATTAGACTGAGTATGGCAAGCACCATAGGCTGCAATCATACTCAACCCAATAGTTTTCCACTTTCAAATAGATTTCCAAGGCCAAGCAAGTGGTAGTACATCAATAAGGAAGATTGTAGCAAGCTGATTTAACTAAGAAATTTTCATCCCTCTTGTGCTTACTCCTAAATCCTAATAGATTTAGAATCTCTTGTGTGATCCAATCTGTGAACATTCTAAGATTTATTAAATGCAACTATTTTATTTGTCTTTATGGCAAAGTTTAACAGGTCAGGGAGTTCCTCCTTTAAATATGAATTTCCTCCCATTATCATGCCAAAACCTTAGTTTCCCCCATACTGTCATACTACTGAACTGGTTTTTGAATGTTCCCACTGCTTCCCCATGCTGCCCCCACACACCTACACTATATATAACATGTTTTGGTGTCTAGGAATCCAGCATACAGTATTTGTTCCTTACATTTTCCCATGGTTTCCTCCGTGTGTTGACTGAATGGACTGCTTTAATAAAAGATATTTGTTATGTATACCTGGTCTTTTATGCCAAGTCCATCATCTTCTTTGGTTTTGTGACTTTGTTCCAGCTGACTAAGGGAAAAGCAATGCTTCCTTGTGTCCTATTCCATGGAGTTTTTCTTTTAAATTGTCCAGTCTTCTCTTACCCTTCATTTGTAGGGGAATAAACTCATGAGTCATGACATAAGTAGGTAAGCTTTCCATGACACTTAATAATGATTCTACCTCCAACAAACATGTGCTGCCTCTTCCAACTTGCCAACGTTTTTACATTTCATGATTGCTCCTTTGTGCATATGATGTCTTCCTTATGCTTATCTCCAAGAGATAGTCCTTCAACGGGTCACCTATCGTGTGTAAGGTCAAAGTGGAAAGACGGCCTTGTTTTCAAGGTTCTATCCTTACTCTATCCACCTTGTAATATTGGAAGGTGAAGGAGTCAGAAGTGCATATTGAGGTACAAACCCTGTGAATCTATTGTCTTATAGTCTACTTTCTGGGTAGCTGTTGTTTCCAGCTCATCATTCTCCCAAACTTTTCATCGTGTTTTCTACTATTCTGGCTTCAGTCAAAGACCAACTATTGTTGTTCAATTCTTGTTCCTTAATTCATTCAGCAGTAGGATACTTACCATTATGGACAGAGCTTAGCTTTCTCGATGATATGTCATTCATGTCATGAATGTTTTCCTTCAATCTTACAATGACAGGATAATGATTGGTTTATGCCTTGGGTTCTTTATGCTCTGTTCTCTATCTTAAGTCTTCCTACTTGAAGGTTACTATTTGTTCGCTTAATATATGTTCTATTCTGTTGACATTTTGAAACATTTTGGCAACTTCCACTTGCAGAAGCATTTTCTGTTTCACAACTAGATATTTGGAGTACTCTTGGTAAACAGACACACAAATAGTTAACTTTTCGTGATGTTGCGTAAAAAAACAGCAGCTAGTGATGAATAGCAGTGGCTTAAACTAAAGGCGGAAACTCTATTTAGGGGTGTTCACTGTTCAGTTTGGATCGGTTTTTACCTGAAAGATAATCAAATCAAACCAAACCAATTAAGTCGGTTTTTTATTGATTCAATCTTTATCCGTTTTTTTAGTAAATGAAAGGGGAAAGAGAAAGAGAGACATGGATTGTAAATATAGAATGAGTCATGACCGTCTGTCCATCTCTCTACTACCATCTCAAAGTCTCGTTAACAACAGTAGTTTATCTGTTTAAATATGTTCAATTTACATGGCGTAACTTAAAAAACACATGTCATTAAGAAAAATACACACATATGAACAACATGCTACAATGTTACATGTTGAATACTTTGAAGTCAACTAATGGTGCTGGTAAATTAGTTATGCAGAATGTCTTCAAGAATATATTGCACTAATGGTGCCTGTAAATTAGTTCATCTTCCTTGCATCTATCCGTATTTTCAAGATATTACCGGATGTCGAAGATCATATATCACAGTGATCCATTCTTGGAGCTAGCAACTGGATATTACATTAGACCAAAAATTAAAAATTACGTATATTTATACTAGGAAATTTTAGAATGCACAGAATTTAGAAACAGAAAAGGGTCTCATTAGCGTACATGTTCCTTGTTAAGGACTAACTTGCTCGATAACACTCTGATTTCTTCTAGGTAAATTCATGTCAAGTTTGCATTTCTCAGACGCTTCTTCTTGGAAATGGTTAATTTCATTGGTGCCAGAAAACACTTTTTCCAAAAAATCCACCCAAATGACTCCTTTTAAGAGAACATAGCTCTCTTGTACGCGCTACATTTGGCAAAAGCAGTTGCTAGCTACAATGTTACATGTTGAATACTGCTTCCTCAATGTAATATCAGTATGTAGTTGCGTACAAGCTACACAACAGTCTCCAACTTTCTACAGCATAACTTTTAATATATCATAGAGTAATTCTTTTAAGAAAACATATAAAAACAACCATCGAGGCACATCAACATGTAGCTTCCATGATATGCAGTTGAAGTTGATTTGAAGCTTGTGATTGAGTTATTTACTTCTTTTCTAAAGTTTCAATGATATGTTAATTTTGTATAGGGTCCGCATGGACTTCTTTTTTTAGAATAGAACTATTATTACAACCAATTTCTGTTTTATCACAAGGAAATAATATGGTAACTATTGAAGTGGCACAAAAATTGGATTGAAGTAGGCCTAAGCTCAAATTACAAGTATAAATAATATGATAAGGAAGAACTACTCGAAACAATATTGTAATGACAAGGAATTATAAATTTCTTCATAAAAAAGGCAACTAGATTAAAGTTTCCTTTGATAACAACCACGTATAGCACTTGTGACAAATGATGTTAAATCTGAAATTCTATTAAATCCTTCTCGATCGTAGATTAAATTTCAACTCTTATACCTTTTAATTTAGAGTCCATTACTCAAATGGTCACTCAACTATTGAAAATAAACTAATAAAGTCACCCTTCTTTGTGCTTTTTTCTAAATAGCCAGTCAGCTTTGCATAATTGACTCAAATAGTCATTCTTGCTAGAAAACTTGTTATTTACGGTGAAATATATTGATGTGACATTCTTTTTTAATTTAAAACATATCTCATCCATTCAACCAACTATCCAATTCATTTATCCAAATAAAACCGATCCGAACAACTTAACGGGTCAAATATTTATTTCTATATCAAACTTAAATATTTAAAGAATGTCGTATTTTCTTTTAAGGAGGAGTTAAGGAACATCGTATTTTCTTTTAAGGTAGAGTTAAGAAATATCGTATTTTTTAAAGTTGTTTACACTCTGTTAATATGACACAATATACAAGGTGTCGTCTTTTGTAAAAAAAAATTAATATTGTTAACATACTTTGCCGTATTCTATCAATTCCGAAGATTCAGGCATCTTGAATAGAAAGTTGAACTTTTCTCATGGATTATGTTATGTGCTTATGGTATTTTATGAGAATATTGGTTTAATTGTAATGGTGTTGAAAGATGTAATTAGTTCCATGGCAGTGAGGTATTGTGGTTAAATTAAGCTTGATGAGAAAATTAAATACTTAAGTTTGATATTATTTTATATAATGAAAATAAATATTTAACCCATTAAGTTATTCGGGTCGATTTTACTTGGATAAATGAATTAGATAGTTGGTTAAATGGATGAGTTTAATTTCTTTATACTTTAAATTTAGAAGTTCGGCCTCGTTTTTTTGGTGTCGTAGGGGAGGAATTGACCTTTCTAACGCATATTCAGTCGTACCAGCATGGCCCCACTGATTTGTTTTCGATCGGAGCATCAAGCAGCGCAACCCGGTTCTACTTGACTAAGCTCGTGCTCCTCCAAGGAGAGAGTTTGCTTTACCCAACTCCCTTTTTGATAACAAGGCAGAAATCCCCGACCCGACACTTGTTAGTTTCGAATGAAGAACTCTTTCTATTTCTGTGCTGGCATTTGACTTGTCTCCCTTCCTCTTCAATCGAAAGACTCGACGCAGATAGCTCCGATGGCCCCTGTTTCTGCCTCTATCAGGCGGCGACAGCTCCCCCCTCCACACCCACAGCATAGAGGAGCTGCTCCTTAATCCGCACTACAACCAATTCAAATTCTCTCCAAAGCGATATATGATGCTAAACCGAGACCGAGATATAGAGAGGGATGTCCTTTTGTTTTGTTGTCTCGAAGAGAGAAAAGCACTCATATGAATGGTGTTAATTCCTATGTTCTTTCTAGTCTCGTTTGGTTTCGAGAGCCTCCCTCTCCCCGTCCCTTACTCGTCTTTTGAAAGCCGTCATCCTGGATTTGATTTCCGCATGCTAGGGAAGCCTGTTGATTTTAGCTGAAGAAGTGCTAAGCCGGGACTTGGTATCATTTTTAAAAAAAAAAATCTCAGGTCAATATATTTTGTGGATATAACAAGTTTTCTGGTAAGAATGACTATTTGAGTCAATTATCCAAAGTTAAGTGACCATTTAGGAACAATACAAAGAAGGGTGACTTTGTTAGTTTATTTTCAATAGTTGAGTGACCATTTGGGTAATAGACTCTTTTAATTTAACACTCCACGTCAATTGCATAAAGAAATCCCTTACTTTCACTTGATTTGTCATAATTTAACTTGACACAAAATTTAATAAAATAAGAAAGACTTATGAAACTTGTGGTCTAAAATACGCCATAAATATTTGTGTGGATATAATGAGTAAAATGAGAAAGTTGGAGCTAAATTATTTTCAGATTTAAAAATAAGATAATTTTTTTAACAAAAGAAAAATATGACAAATAAAGTTGAACAGATGAAGTAGTACATAAAATTAGTAAATTCATTTTATTATCTTCTTTTTTTCCTTTAAATAAAGTACATCGGTTTTCTTTACTTCCCACAAATAAATTTAACAATTTTAAAAATACTTAATCATACTACTAGATAAAATGAATAAGGTATTCTCCAATTCTGTTTGTTATTTTCCAGGTGTACCACATTAGAATTCAACAATGTTTAAGGGTGACAAAGGAAAATAATGAAAACATATACTGTGCACAACACATATGCGGAGACAAATTCAAGCTAAATACGTACACATTTAGGGTTCTTTGGCCACCTGAAATCAAGCATGTCTGAGTATTTGCCACAAGAAGTGGTAGCTGAAATATTTCTAAGGCTGCCCATAAAGTCCATTATTGTGTGCACAAGTGTGTGTAAGTCATGGTATGATTTCATTACTAGCCCTTCTTTTATTTCCGCTCACCTTAACAACCAACATGAACACTTGCTAGTTAGATATGTAGACCCAGAAAAAGAAAAAGATTCCATTTACTGTGACAATAATCCAATTAAAGAAATTTATGCTTTATACAATGACAATGAAAATTTTGATCAGTATATCCTGTTTTCTGATGTGCCACCTAAGTATCCAAGTCACCACTTTAATATTGTGGGTAGTTGTAATGGCCTTTTGTGCCTTTCCGACGACCTTTATAGTTATCCTGACATTTACTATCTTTGGAATCCTGCCATCAGAAAGTATGTACAACTCCCTAAACCAATTTTTACATTTTGGACACATGGTGCCTTTGATCATACCCTTGGTTTTGGATTTGATCCTGTTACTAATGACTACAAGGTCGTAAGAATAGTAGACTTGCATGATGGTTGTAAAAGGGTACCACCTCGGGTTGAGCTTTACAAGCTCAGCACTGGTGTTTGGCAGGACATTAGTCATGTTGCTCCACCTTATCAATTCTTTGAGCGCAGACCAGGAGTCTATGTCAATGGGGCTTGCCATTGGGTTGCACAGGATAAGATTGTTCTGTTTGATGTGCAGAAGGAGACGTTCCGGGTGATGATGCTACCAGATAATTTATCTTATGGTTGGTGTAGTGCTAATTGGTTTGATCTTTTTGTGTCAGAGGACTCACTTTGTTTGGCTAATCGTTTGGGAGATGATAACAAAACAATTGATATTTGGAGGATGAAAGAGTATGGTGACCCAAATTCGTGGGTGAAACAGTTCAGTGTTAGTTCCCGCATTACATTCAACATCGGTGTTGTTGATGAATTTTACTCGAGGTATTATGGTGGTCGCGAGCGTCAGGAATCTCACTTCTTGGTGAAGCCAATAGGTGCAAGGAGAAATGGTGAAATTTTGTGGAGAGCGGACAACGGCCTCTTGGTTTCATATGATTTTGCGGTTGGAAAAATTAAGAATCTTGGCATTCGTAATGCTAATGTTTTACTGTATCAGTTTTCACTTTATGTTAATACTTACAAAGTGAGCCTTATGTTACTTGATAAACGGGTAGATTATTTTGCTCGAGATACTGATGAAGAGTCATCCAAAGAATGAAACAAAGCTGCGCATGATAATACGGAAGAACAGGCAAGTTAAATGACCTTCCCTGTCTACTTGTAGCCCCTTAGTTATGTTCTAGTTTATCTATAGCTTGTGGCTTTGTTGTGGTGTTTGTTAAATACATACAAATATAATAGCCGAGTCGATTGTCTGAGTCGACATGTTTGAGACAGATACAGACCTTCAAAAGATTCTTTTCCTCATACTATAGTCCAACTCCTTTAGTCTATAAGTTTTCGGATAAGGTTCACTAAAGTTTAAGTTCTAATCTTCTCATACTTATTATAGCTAGTTCTTGTTTTAAGATCTTATTAAATTCTTACATCATGACATTGTTTTGCAGGTCTCAGGCTGACACTAGGGACCTCCCTTAAGCTATTGGAAGGTCAAAGTTTCTTGAAGGAGTCAGGAATGCATGGCAATTTTTAAGCTTTTGGGTATTAAACTCTCTGATTAAAATATTGCCTGTAAATCTAATGTCTAGAACTAATGGTATATGTTGGGCTTATCACACTTCTGAACCTTGCGTTCTTTTTGCAACTACTGATGATTGCTGTTAATTTTCTCGCCATATTTCAATGTTATGGGACGCTTAGTAGTTATAATCCTAAAGACCGTTTTTATGGCTTGATCATATGCTTTGTCAGCATTTGTTTCTTTTACAGTTTGCTGATCTTAAAAGCAGGATTGGCTAATGCTTTGCTAATTCCTTCATCTTCCTATTTTCTGCTATTCCTACTTGGAGTTTACTATATTTCTTAACTGGAACCTTCAAATGTAGTTGACATCAACATTCATCTTGGGTAACTTTGATATACCATAAATTGTTTGCAGCCACTATGCTGAAGTATTTTTGCTTTGTAACAAGTAATCTGTTGGATTTCTTTCTTTGTGTGGTTTCTTGTGTAGCATAGTTGTTATTTTGGTTGTTCTGGGAGAAAATTATTTGTTGAAAGTATGAGCTAAATGCCATGAGTGGCAAGTTATCTTCCCTAAAGTTTTTTTCAGTCTTCTCTTACCCTTCATTGGTAGGGGATAGACTCGTGACATACTTAGATTAGCTATCCATTAAATGTAATAATGATTCTACCTCCAACAAATATGTACGGACCCAACATATTAGGTAATGCTTGTAAATTCTGTGCATCATTAACATGAATCGTAGCTGTTAGAATTATGCTCAAGTCAGATAATGCATCAAATACTAGATGAATGATAATTATGTGAATCGTTACACCTCAGCAGCTTTACAAAAGATGAATACATCATCAGCATAACTTTTTTTTTTTTTTTAAAAAAAAAAAAATCATTCGCATTAAGTCTATGAGGAATCTGCAGGTCTTGTCTAGGCTATTGTTAAGCCTGATATCCAGAGTTAAGTCAATTAAGACAGCATCAACTATTCGTCTGCCAAATGCGACAGCATTATGAGTGCGTTAATTCGATAGCATGTTTCAACCTTTTTTATCATTAAGTTGGAGAAGATCTAATACATACCCTCCCCAGGCCATCTTCCATGAAGCTAATTGGCCTGCAATCCTCCGTCTTTATAGATTCAGTTCCCTTAGGGGATCATGGGCATGGTGGAGCCATTTGAGGTTCTTTAAAAATATCATACGGGAAGTGATTTGCTGCAGTAGATAGATATTCCTTTAATACTCACCAACACTTTTAAAAAAGGCTAAAGAGTAGCCATCAGAGGCAGGAGCCTTATCACCATCAGTCTTGTCAGAGGCTCACTTAAGATGGCTTAACACCTTTGAGGAAACCTAGTGTTAATTGATAAACCGACCAGTTATTGAGATGGAATCACTTGCAAACAACAATCATTCGGTTCAGGCAATGATAGAGTTAAAAGTTGGTTGAAAGTTCTCCTAAGCTATCGAGAGTCTCCATGATTGAGATACAGGATGTAAATTTAGTGCCTTACAGTCACTTTCTGTATGCTATTTTCTTTGATTGGTCCCTCCCAATCCTCCATGCTATATTCAACTATTTAGGCTATGTCAAAAGACCAACAGTGATAACACATTCTAGTATAGGATGCTTACACCTCTTATATGGACAGGGTCTAGGTTTTTTTTTCATATTGTCATGGATGTTTTTCTTTGTATCTTACAGCTGCAGGATATGATTGGCAAATGCTTTACTTGTTCTTTGTACTCCTTCCTCTATTTATGTGTCAAAAATCTGCTAAATATGACAAATATTAACTTTGGAATCCAATAGCTCAAAAGTCGGTGCATTCAATGGCATTCCAAATCCATAAACTTCAAATCTTGGCTCCATCTCTGTATATGTTGTGCGTGTCTAGAGAGTTTGCATGCAGCTTGTTAATTTTGTGTGTTCGCAGAGTTGATCTACAACAGAGTAAATGTATAGCTAGCATTTTATGTCTTTGTTCCCTTTTCTCTTTACATATATTACCAGTGAAATGTATCATAAAAATATTTACACATGTGAGATGCGAGTCTATGGGAACTTTCCATTGTTTAAAGACCACATATGTTTTTATTTTATTTCTAAGAAATACGAGCATCGAACCAAGAGGTTAAGAAAAAGTGATCAAAACACATTTCAGTTGTAGGATCATTAGTTATTTTTTTAATCATCAAAACTTGAATTATCTCAGAGTTTCTCTCTCAAAAATATAGAAGAGGAACTAGAAAATAAAAACACTATACTTCTAGAGAATTCAATGAAACAATGTCATATTTTTGGATAAGTTGTAGGTTGTGCACAAAGAATGAGAAACAAACATTACTATTCAACAATTCCTTTAATTTATTTACAATATTGGCATTGTTAGGTCTCTAATAAATCTAGTATGGATCTCTGTGAAGCATGAAGATAACTGGACGAGTAACTCGAAACAAAACATCACAACGATTTGCAAAACTCTGAACCCAGGTCTCTTAGGAAAAATGTTTGGTTTTGTGCATCTGTACAATGGCCAAGAAGTAATGTCCAGTGTGTTCATTAAGCTATTGAAGTAGGAGGATAGTAATAAGTGATTGTCGTGATCACGTCCATGATTCAGAAAAGGGATCCTAAAACTGTAATGAACACAAACATATAAAAAGTATCAGGGAATCGAATTGAAGCAGGCTAAGCTCAAAATTACAAGAAAATAATAAGGAACTACTCGAAATCGTTTTGTTATGACAAAGGAAATTAGATTAAAGTAAATACTTGAATAACATCCTCTTATAATACTTGTGAGAAATGAAATTACATTTGAGCCTTCCATTAAGGAACTACTTCTTCATGGTAAATGCCGACTTTCGCCCTTTTAATTGAATGTTACATGCCTAAATTATACAAATATACAAACATAGTAGCAGGTTTACAATAAAATAGCAATATTATGTCACTTTTCAAGAATAACAATACTTTCTTAACATTATATATACAAGTTATTAAATAAAAAAAAGATTTACTCAATAAAATTGAAGATACACCATGCACCAAAATCGCGCATAATTATAAGCATGTCTTTTCATCTATTCCTACTTTTTTGTGATTACAACTACCCAATTACTTATTCTATTGTATGTCTATCGTATGGTGTATGTGTATATTATGTATATTGCATGGCTATCGTATGTGTATTGTATGGCTATTGTTAGTCTTTGTATGTCTATCGTATGACTATTGTATGTGTATTGTATGACTATTATTTGTGTATTGTATGGCTATTGTTTTTTTTTACGTATGCCTATTGTCAATTTTTAATAGATGGTTTTGAGGGGAGAGAGAAAATGAGTCTTAAATGTAAAAAGATTTAAACCTATCTAAACATTATTGGTGCATAAATATAGGATTAGATTTATCTTATTTTTTTAATTATATTTTCTTTTTTTTTTAAATACATTCTGTTATTTTTTGTAGCAAACAACAAAAATATTGCTAATTTTTGTAAGTTTTTAAAATATTTATATATTTTATAATAAAAATACATAAAGTTATACTCTGTGTAATTTAACTAATAACGCTTTCCTAGTCCTTTTCCCTTTTTAACTAAACTATGTTGGTTTTATTCAGTCGCCCAGTTAAGTCTACGCCTTTAGAAATATCTAATCAGAACAACCGATGAAAGTCATCTTTTAATGATCCCTCCTTGGCCCAAAAAAAAAAAAGAGAAATGATAAAATAAACATTTTTTTGTTAAATCAATAATTATGTTTTACTTGAAAGTGGAAACAAATAACAAGAACAACCACAAATAAGTGCATAAGATGAATAAAGGTATAGCCAAACGACTTCCTTTTTTGGGAATTTAAAAATTTTCTTATTTACATTTAATTTTGAGAAGTCCAAAAAATTCTTCTTTTCCCGAATTCCCACTTTGAAAAAATTAAAATTCTGTTTTCTATTTTTTCACTTCCCAGTCCCCTCGTTAGTCGTACTACTTCGTATTGAACAAAGTTTAGCGTTAAAAGAGAAAATAATGAAAACACAAACTGGGGATCGGAGGATCATATATGCGGGTAATATTCTAAGCTCTTGTAAGTATTTTGTAGAGAACACAAACAAAGATACTAGTAAAGCAAATCAAGCTTTGGTGAAGTGTTATTCAGGAATACAAAAACATGTCTGACTATTTACCACAAGAAGTGATAGTTGAAATCTTTATAAGACTGCCCATCAAGTTCATCATTCAGTGTACAAGCCTCTCTAAATCATGGTATGCTCTCATTACTAGTCCTTCTTTTATCTCCGCACACCTTCAACAGCAACCAAGATGAGCACTTGCTAGTAAGATCCACCTCTTTAGAACCAGAATATGAAAACAATGGTTACGTAACAAAAGAAAATTATACTTTATACTGTGACAATGACAATTTTGATCACTATGTCCAATTTGATTTTCCATTTGAGAGTACAAGTGTTGTGTTTGATGTTGTGGGTAGTTGTAACGGGCTTTTATGCCTTTCTGGCAGCTACTTGTGGAGGTATAGGAACCTGAACCTTTACTATCTTTGGAATCCATCCATCCGAAAGTCAGTAAAACTCCCAGAACCAATTTTTACATTTGCAACTCATGGTCGCTTTTATCATACACTTGGTTTTGGTTTCGATCCCGTTACTAATGACTACAAGGTGGTAAGGATAGTACACACTGGTAGGGTACCACCTCATGTTGAGCTTTATAAGCTCAGCACTGGTGTTTGGCACGGCATTAGTCGTGTCGCTCCAGCTTGTAAATTCTTTAAGGTGAAACCAGGGGTCTATCTGAATGGGGCTTGCCATTGGGTTGCAGAGGCTTCAAATACGGCTGTTCTGTTTGATGTGCATGATGAAACGTTCCGAGAGATGAGGCTACCAGATAGTTTATGTTATGATCGGTTAGGTGGTGATTGCTTCAATCTTTTTTTGTCAGAGGAGTCACTTTGTTTGGCTTATCATTTGCTTGATGATCACAAGACAATTGATATTTGGAGTATGAGAGAATATGGTGACCCGGAATCATGGGCGAAACAGTTCAATGTCAGTTCTCGCATTACATTCAACGTTGATTTGATGGATCATCAGGTTGCTCATTTCTTGGTGATGCCAATTGGGCCAAGGAGAAATGGTGAAATTTTGTGGAGAGCATCCAACGGACTCTTGGTTCCATATGATAGTGTTGTTGAAAAAATTAAGAATCTTGGCGTTAGTAATCCCAACTGTTCACAACTTCGGCATAAACTTTACGTCAATAATTACAAAATGAGCCTTCTTTTACTTGATAAACGGAAAAATGAGTTTTCTGAAAACACTGGTGAAGAGTCATCCAAAATGACGAAACCTAAAGGTGGGAGGAAAGTTCTCAATGGCAAAACTAAAAGAGGATGGCATACTGTATTTCCCTTCCGCTTCAGTGGATTGTGGTACATGTCAAAAATGAAATCAAAGAGGTTGCACAGGACAAAACCGAAGAACAGGCAAGTTCAAAGACCTTCCTAGTCTACTTGTAGCCCTTATTTATGTTCTAGTTGATCTATAACATGTGGCTGTGTTAAGGTTTATTCTAAATGCACAACAAATATAATAGCAAAGCAGATTGTTTAAGCCGGCCTGTGCAATATGAGACAGATGCAATCATGCAAACCTACAAAAGATTCTCTTGGTGCTAAATTTTTGAAAAGGATTCTTTTGCTCATAGTATTTGTTGAAATATGATTTAGAATCTGTTTGAATAATTAGTTTTACTGCAGTAACTTTATTTCAGATTTCTAGTAAATAAGAACTCCAATTGTTAAGGAGTTTGTTAGTTAAATTTGAAATTTAAGAATTAGGATTAGTACTACTTTATTCTAGGAGATTTAAACTACTTCTAGTTTTGTTTAGTTATTTAAATAGTTGTATTTTGTTGAATTGAAGTAAGTTCCCTTAACAAAAAAGATTTGCAGTACTTTTTCTTTCTCTTCCTTCTGTTATTTTCCAGCAAATTTTACTTCTTAAAAACCAACAATTGGTATCAAGAGCCATTTAAGGGATCCGAGTGAGTAGTATCTTGTGTGAGTAAGAGATGGATTCTGAAAATAGTTTTTCACGAATGGCTCCTCCTGTTTTTTATGGTGAAAACTATCAATTATGGGCAGTGAGAATGGAAACTTACTTGGAGGCTTTAGATCTTTGGGAAGCCGTAGAAGAGGATTATGAAATTGCTCCGCTGCCAAATAATCCCACGGTGGCCCAAATGAAGAGTCACAAGGAAAAGAAAACCAGAAAATCTAAAGCAAAAGCAACTTTGTTTGCTTCTGTTTCAACAACTATTTTTACAAGAATTATGTCTCTCACGTCAGCAAAAGAAATCTGGGATTATCTGAAGGAAGAATATGCTGGAGATGAAAGAATAAGAGGTATGCAAGTATTAAATTTAATAAGGGAATTTGAGTTGCAAAAAATGAAAGAGTCTGAAACAGTTAAAGAGTATTCGGACAGATTACTGGGTATTGTCAACAAGGTAAGATTGCTAGGCACCAAATTTAAAGATTCAAGAATTGTTGAAAAAATTCTTGTAACAGTGCCAGAAAGATATGAAGCATGTATAACTACCTTGGAAAACACAAAAGATCTGTCCAAAATTACTTTGGCAGAACTCTTAAGTACTTTGCAGTCACAAGAGCAAAGGAGGCTTATGAGGCAAGATGGTATGGTTGAAGGAGCCCTGGCAGCCAACCACAAGACTCAAAGCAAGGGTAATAAGTCAAAGAAAAATTACCCGCCTTGTCAGTACTGTGGTAAAAAAGGTCATCCTCCATTCAAATGTTGGAAGATGTCAGATGCAAAGTGCAAGATCTGCAACCAGTGTGGTCATGAAGCTGTGATTTGCAACAACAAACCCCAGAAGCATGAAGTAGATGCTCAAGTTGCAAATGAAGATGAAGAAGACCACTTGTTTTTTGCAACATGTCTGACAAACAAGAGATTTTCTAAATCTTGGCTGATTGATAGTGGTTGTACAAACCACATGACATATGATAAAGGTCTTTTCAAAGAATTCAATTCTATTGAAAGTAAAAAAATCAAAATTGGGAATGGTGACAATATTCTTGCTAAAGGAAAAGGAACTGTTGCTATCAAAACAAGTTCAGGTATTAAGACAATTTCAGATGTTCTTTATGTACCTAATATTGATCAAAACTTGTTGAGTATTAGTCAGTTAGTAGAGAAAGGATTCAAGGTATCCTTTGAAGATAAACATTGTTTCATCTACAATGGTGCTGGAAAAGAAATTTTAAAAATTAAGAAGAGAGGTAAAAACTTCTTATTTGATCTTGAAGATGATGAACAATGGAGCCAAAAAAAGCTACAAAGTGAAGATGAATCTTCACAAGTTTTGGATGAAGATGTTCATGCAAATGATGCAATGCAGGAAAATTTGGTAGTTGGTTCTCAAAGTGAGGCAATAAAAAAATCTGCTGATTATGAGAAAGTTATCAAAGGCACTGAATTTTTTATTGACAATTATGAGGTGAAACTAAATGGAAAAGTTGATTCAAGTTATTGCAAGTCTGAAGATCAGTTGGCAGATTTGTTTAAGAAGTCACTTCCCGTTAAAAGCTTCCAATGCATAAATCCAGAATTTGCAGATTCTAAAGCAAGGGGGAGTGTTGAAATATGATTTAGAATCTGTTTGAATAATTAGTTTTACTGCAGTAACTTTATTTCAGATTTCTAGTAAATAAGAACTCCAATTGTTAAGTAGTTTGTTAGTTAAATTTGAAATTTAAGGATTAGGATTAGTACTACTTTATTCTAGGAGATTTAAACTACTTCTAGTTTTGTTTAGTTATTTAAATAGTTGAATTGAAGTAAGTTCCCTTAACAAAAAAGATCTGCAGTACTTTTTCTTTCTCTTCCTTCTGTTATTTTCCAGCAAACTTTACTTCTTAAAAACCAACAGTATTGTCCAACTCCTTTAGTCTATAAGTTTTCGGATAAGGTTCAGTAAAGTTTAGGTTCTAATCTTCTCATACTTATTATAGCTAGTTCTTGTTTTAAGATCTTATTAATTTCTTGCCTCATGACATTGTTTTGCAGGTCTCAGGCTGACACAGGGGACCTCCTCTAAGTTGGAAGGTCAAAAGTTTCTTGAAGGAGTCAGAATGCATGGCAATTTTTAAACTTTTGGGTATTAAACTCTCCAATTAACATACTGGCTGAAAATCTAATGTCTAGAACTAATAGGTAGGTGTTAAGCTTATCACAATTTCGAACCTTGTATTCTTTTTGCAACTATCTGATGATTACTGTTAATTTTCTCGCCATATTTCTATGTTATGGGACGCTTAGTAGTTATAATCCTAAAAACCATTTTTATGTCTTGTTCATATGCTCTGTCAGCATTTGTTTCTTTTACAGTTTGCTGATCTTAAAATGTTTGGCTAATGCTTTGCTAATTCCTTCATCTTCCTATTTTCTGCTATGTCTTCTTAATTGGAGTTCGCTATATTTAGCTGGAACCTTCAATTGTAGTTGACATCAACATTAATCTTGGGTTTCTGTTGTAAAATCTTTACTTCTTTGGTTATTTGTTAATCAAAACCTGAATTATCCGAGAGTTTCTCCCTTAAAAGTTGAGGAACTTGAAAAAAAAAATGTATACTTCTGGAGAATTCAGTGAAACAAAGTCATATTTTTGCACAAGTTGTAGGTGGTACACAATATGGTAAAGAAACCTTAATTGCTACAAAAGTTTCTAGTAATTTCAACAATTCCTTTAGTTTATTTACAATATTGGCATTCTTAGGATCTCTAGTAAATCTAATATGGATCTCTGTGAAGCATGAAGAAAACTGGAAGAGTAACTCGAAACAAAACATGACAAAGATTTGCAAAACTCTGCCTTTTTTCCACAAAAGCCAGATATCTGATGCTCATGGGGAGAAATGTTTGATTTTGTGCATCTGTACAATGGCCAAGAAGCAGTGTGCACTGTGTTCATTAAGCCACAAACATACAAGAAGTAGTAAGAATGGATTGAAGTAAGCTAAGTTCAAAATTACGAGGAGTAATAATAGGAAAAAAAAAATGAACTTCTCGAAATTAGTATTTAATCGTAAAAGTCGATGATAAAATAAATAATTTTTATCGTTCGATAATTTATTTAAATAAAATGTGAATAGTTATGTGATTCTAAATCCACTCGAGATCGTAGTTCTAGAGACATAAAAGCATTTAATAAAGCGATATAGGCAAAGCAAGCTTGGAGAAATCTTACGCAACCTGACTCATGGTTTTCAAGAGTGCTTAAGAGTAAATATTTTCCTAATACTTTATTTCTTTATGTATCCATATTTTCTTCCGGGTCTTGGATATGGAGATCGAAGTACTTTATGGGATCGTGAATTGCTAGCTAAAGAGTTGAAATGGAGAGTCCGCAAAGAACGAATATAAATGTATGGAACTAGCCTTGGATTTCAAATAATAACGATTTTATTCCAAAGACAATTCAGGCAAATAGAAATATTAATTTGAAGGTTTCTATTTTAATTGATGAAGTAGGACATATATAGAAGATATTGTTGAGAAGTGTAGGGACTAGACGTGTAAATAGTGTGACAGTTGTAATTCAGTTAGTAGTAGCTTGTAGATTAAGCTAAGTTAAGCAAGTAGTTAGGGTAGTTATTAGTTAGGCTATAAATATCTAGTGTGTGGGTATTGTGTAAATATCTTAGCTCATTTTGTTTCCTCTTCCAGTAATGAGAGTCAATGACTTCTCCCAATTCTCTCTAGATATTTTCCTTTACTTCTTCAATCTCTGATCCAATCCAGGAACTAACATGGTATCAGAGCCTCTCTAATGGCGATCTAGAAGCTTCCTAGCTGAGACCTAATCCAGTACAGTTACTTCTCCCTTTTCTCTTTACCTCCTTACTTGATTGGATCTGCAAGCTTAAAGCACTGCTTCAATGGCGATTAACACCGGAAGTGGAGAAGGAGCCGGAATTGATAATGCAGCTGAAAACTCAAGGATCGATCACAATCATGTTCTGTACTTGCATCCATCAGATACCTCAGGTATAACACTTGTCTCACTTCAACTCACCGGCTCAGAAAATTATGCCCTATGGAGTAGATCTATGAGAATTGGCCTGTTAGTTAAGAACAAACTAGGATTCATAGATGGCACATGTAAGAGAGATCAATTTGAACATGCTCTTCATAACCTATGGGATAGATGTAATGCAATTGTTATATCATGGATAATGAATACAGTGAGTAAGGATTTACTGAGTGGAATAGTCTATGCTACAAATGCTAGTAAAGTATGGAGTGATTTGAAGGAAAGGTTTGACAAAGTTAACAGATCAAGGATCTACTTCTTGCTTAAGGAGATTGTGACTTTAAGTCAAGGTACATCCTCTGTCTCATCATATTTTTCAAGGCTGAAGGACCTATGGGATGAATATGATGTGTTAGTCCCTGCTCCTTCCTGTGCCTGTGAAGAATCTAAGCCCTTTATCGAACACTTAGCAGATCAGCATGTGTTCCAGTTTCTCATGGGTTTAAATGAGTCCTACTCACAGTCTAGGAGTCAGATTCTGTTGATGCCAACTGCTCCTACATTGAATCAAGCTTATGCAATGATATTGTCTGAGGAAAGTCAAAGGCCATTGGCCAGTGCTTCTCATGTTGCTGAAATCACTGAGGGAACAGCTCTTCTGAGCACTAGGAGAAATTCTGGTAATTCCAGCTCTAGACAAAGGAGATCCAATGTTGAATGTGACTACTGCTCACTGAAAGGACATGTTAGAGCAGACTGCTTCAAACTAAATGGTTACCCTGATGATTATAAGAACAAGAAGAAAGGAAATAGTAACAACAATGCAGGAGGAAGTTATGGTAACAGTGGAGGAAACTATGGCAACTATGGCAGTAACCTTGAAGGAAACTACAGAGGAGCACCTACAGCAAATAATTTCAGAGGAAATGGCAGCTATAGGCCACAAGGGAACTACAGGCCTGCAGCTAATCTGGCAGGAGAACTCAGGCCAACTCCAATGTATGGTGGACCAACTCAATCTGGAAGCTCAGGACAGGGTGCCAGCTATTCTTATGGTGGACCAGGAGCATATGATGGCTCATACTGTGCTGGTAGTTCAAACTATGCTATGAATATGCCAACACCACATTTCACACCTGATGAATATCACCAGCTACTTCAGTTGATTAAGCAGAGGAAATGATGCTAAAGCAGCAGGTATCCCTATGACTAACAAGAGCTGGATCATAGATACTGGTGCATCTAGTCACATGGTTAATAACCTGAATATGCTAGATGCAGTTAAGCCACTTTTTGATAGTAAAGAAGGGAAAGTACACTTACCCACAGGAGGCTGCACTAGAGTTACCCACCTAGGTTCCACCCATATCTTTCAGGGTCATAAGATCTCAGATGTCCTCTATGTACCTGAATTCAAATTCAATCTGTTGTCAGTCCCTAAACTAACAAGAGAACTGAGGTGCTCAGTGGCATTTTATCCTGACTTCTGCACCTTTCAGGACCTTTACAGTGGGAAACTGATGGGGATTGGCAAGCTTAAAGGTGGCCTGTATGTCTTAGAAGCTGCAGCTGGATCAACTTTGAAGAGAGAAGGAGCAAGACTGGTTGAAAGTAACACTCTAGCAAACTCAAGTGTGAATGTAAATAGAATAAGTGAATGCAACAATAATGCTACTGTTACTCTGTGGCATAGAAGGCTAGGTCATGCACCTGTAACTACTTTGAAGAAATTGTCCTGTTTCAAAGATGCACACTTTGATGATAAATGCAGATATTCAGATTCCTGTACTGTCTGTCCTCTAGCCAAGCAGGCTAGGCTACCCTTCCCCTCTAGTGAGAGTACTTCATCTGCATGCTTCCAGGTACTACATGGTGATATATGGGGACCCTATAGAGTACCAACCTATGATGGCAAGAGGTATTTTCTGACTCTTGTAGATGATTACTCTAAGTACACTTGGGTAATTCTATTACATTCCAAAGCTGAGGTTATAGTGGTGCTAAGAGACTTCCTTAAGATGGTGGAAAATTACTTCTCCACATCAGTAAAAGTCTTCAGAACAGATAATGGGTGTGAGTTTTTCAATTCACAAATGGATGACCTCCTAAGATCTTTAGGCATTATTCATCAAAGCTCCTGTGTATACACCCCACAACAGAATGGGGTAGCTGAAAGGAGACACAGATATATACTTGACACTGCCAGAGCACTGAGATTTCAAGCAAGTGTTCCTTTAAAATTTTGGGGTGAGTGTGTCTCCACTGCTGTGTATGTCATCAATAGGTTGCCTACACCCACTCTGCAAGGCAAAACTCCAGTAGAGCTATTGTTCAAACATCCTGTATCCTTGGATCACATGAGAGTCTTTGGGTGTTTGGCTTATGCAACCAATGTTAAGAAATCTGATAAGTTTGCAGCAAGAGCATTACCAGCTGTCTTTGTAGGGTACTCGGCTACTCAAAAGGGCTATAAGCTGTATGATCTACATGCTAAGTGCTTCTTCATTAGCAGAGATGTAGTCTTCAAGGAAGACATCTTTCCTTTTAGAGACACCAAGACCTCTACTTCACCCTTGTTCCCTGTGTTACAGTTCACTGCAGATCACTCTTCTGTAGAGGAAAATCCTCTTGATTCTGTACCAAATGTACAGCCTCCTCTTCCAGTTCAGGGGGCACCTGCTCCAAATGTACAGCCAGAAGCACCTGTACCAGTTGTTGAGCCTCCAGTGGAACCAGCTCAACCAGCTAGCACCTCTGCAGTTCCTGCTTCAAGACCCCTCAGAACTCAGAAACCACCAGTGTGGCTCAGAGATTTTGTTGTCCCAGCTAAAAAGAGTGCACATTCCTGTCTTTACCCCATTTCTGACTATGTGAACTACAGTAACCTCTCCTCCACCTATGAAGCTGCCTTGACTACCTATTCTGCTACTCTTGAGCCAAAGACATTCAATGAAGCCAAGACTGATCCCAGGTGGGTTGAAGCCATGAAGGCTGAAATTGCAGCCTTAGAGGACAACAACACTTGGAGCATTGTATCACTTCCACCTGGGAAGAACACTGTGGGCTGCAAGTGGGTGTTTAAGATCAAATACAAGGCATCTGGTGAGGTTGAGAGGTACAAAGCTCGCTTGGTGGCCAAAGGTTACAGTCAAAGAGAAGGGCTTGACTACAAGGAGACCTTTTCTCCTGTAGCCAAGATGGTTACAGTCAGGTCCCTAGTGGCTCTTGCAGCCTCTACAGCCTGGCCTATCTTTCAAATGGATGTTCATAATGCCTTTCTTCAAGGTGACTTACTTGAAGAGGTCTACATGGACATTCCTCCAGGGTTTTGCAGACAGGGGGAGACTTCCAAGGTCTGCAAACTACATAAGTCCCTATATGGACTGAAGCAGGCTCCCAGACAATGGAACCTGAAACTAACACAAGCCTTACTGCAACTTGGCTTCAGACAGAGTCTGTATGACTATTCCTTGTTCATCAGAAAGACAGGCTCAGATATCACTATCATTCTCATTTATGTAGATGATCTACTGGTCACTGGAAGCAATGCTGCCCTGGTTCTAAAGGCCAGAAATGATTTACAGTTGAAGTTCAAGATGAAAGATCTAGGGGAGTTAAAATTCTTTCTGGGGATTGAGTTTGCTAGGTCCAAAGAAGGAATCCACATGTGCCAGAGAAAATATGCTCTTGAATTAATATCTGAGATGGGGTTGAGTGGAGCTAAACCTGTAAATGCACCTAGTGAAGCAAATCAGAAGCTAACATCCTATGAGTTTGACCAATTCATGAAGAGAATGAAGAAAGGCTCAGAGACAGGGGTAGACAGACTCTTAGAGAACCCAGCTTCATACCAGAGACTGATAGGGAGACTACTGTATCTGACCATGACAAGATTGGACATAGCATATGTGGTCCAAACACTAAGTCAATTCATGCATGCCCCTAAACAATCTCACATGGAAGCAGCTTTGAGGGTTGTGAAGTACATAAAGAATGCTCCAGGTCTTGGCTTGCTTATGCCAGCAACAAGTTCTAGAAGTCTAGCAGGTTACTGTGACTCAGATTGGGGTGCATGCCTGCAAACCAGAAGGTCTGTTACTGGCTACTTAGTGAAGTTTGGTGAGGCACTAATTTCTTGGAAATCAAAGAAACAAGAAACTGTTGCAAGAAGTTCAGCTGAAGCAGAATTTAGGAGCATGGCCTCAGTAACAGCTGAAATCTCTTGGTTAATAGGCTTGTTCAGAGAAATGGGAATGTATGTCCAGCTTCCTGTGGATCTATACTGTGACAATAAAGCTGCAATCCAAATTGCAGCCAATCCTATTTTTCACGAGAGAACAAAACATATAGACATTGACTGCTACTTTGTAAGGGAAAAGATTCTGCAAGGATGGATCAGGACTCATCATGTGTCTACCAGTGAACAACCAGCTGATCTACTCACAAAGGGTCTCCCAAGAAGCCAACATGAATATCTGATGTCCAAACTGAGGTTGAAGAACATCTTCCAACCATCAGCTTGAGGGGGAGTGTTGAGAAGTGTAGGGACTAGACGTGTAAATAGTGTGACAGTTGTAATTCAGTTAGTAGTAGCTTGTAGATTAAGCTAAGTTAAGCAAGTAGTTAGGGTAGTTATTAGTTAGGCTATAAATATCTAGTGTGTGGGTATTGTGTAAATATCTTAGCTCATTTTGTTTCCTCTTCCAGTAATGAGAGTCAATGACTTCTCCCAATTCTCTCTAAATATTTTCCTTTACTTCTTCAATCTCTGATCCAATCCAGGAACTAATAGATATAAGCTTTATTCGCTAAGTTTGCTTAAGATAACGTTTACGAAATTTTATCTATTCCTATTTCCTCCGGAGATTAGTTTCTATTTTAATTGATGAAGTAGGACATATATAGAAGATATAAGCTTTATTTGCTAATTTTGCTTAAGATAATGTTTATGAAATTTTATCTATTCCTATTTCCTCCAGAGATTATGTGGATAGATTGATATAGCATTATACGAAAATTGAGAATTATTATAAAGTTAAATTAGGTTATCATTTAGCTAAGTAGGTTTTTAGAACTCAATCTAATAATAAATTTAAATGATCAGCTTAGTTGTCATTCTTTCCTAAATCTTTTTAGGAGTCATTACGGAAATTAGGAATTAAAAATAAGCTTAAATATTTTATAATGAACTGAATGCTAATTTAGCTAGAAGATTACCACGTGTAGACAGTATTTGTAAAATGTGTGGCAGTAATGTCAACGTTTTCAATTTGTATAGAAACTGAGCCATATAAATTGGATAAGATTAGTGATTTTTCTTTATGGTGGTTCCAATTGGTTTTAAATGCTAGAAAATATCCCGAATCGATAGAGAATTAACTTAAGTGCTAATATTATGTGGCAAATATGGAAAGCTAGGAATGCTTGGATTTTTAACCAAAATATGTTTGATCCAACTAATATTATTTCTAAGGCGCTATTTGATTATAATGAATTTAAAGATGTATTAAATATTTGCGCCCCTCTATGCTCGCTTACCGATAATCATTTTGTGCCCCTTTAGACATACTATTTAGATGGTGTACTATTGTTTGTTGATGCATGTCTACGTGTGGTTGCTAGACGTGCAAGTATTGGTGTTGTGGCTATGCATGTCTACGTGTTGAGCTTTTTGCTACACCTCACCCCTAAAACGCCTCACTGGTAAGTAACTAACTGTAAATAAAATTTATTAAACCTCAATCTTTTTTTTTCCCTTTAGCTAAAGTATGTTGATTTCACTTCCCCAAATAAAATCGACAAATTTAGAAATACTTAGGGAGTGTTTGATGTGAAGGAAAACATTTTTCATTTTGTTCTTTGTTTGTTTGGCTTAAATGTTTTGAAAAATATTATTCACAATAACTCAATTTCATTCTATTGGAGTAAAATATTTTCTTTTGTGAAAGTAGGGAAAACATTTACAAATGAGATAATTCATCCTCATTGCCTCCTCGCACCACCCATCCCACCTTACCCACACCCCCATTGGGAACACACTAACTACCTCCGCCAACACTTCTATCGTACCCTTTATTAGATGGTTAGAAACGTATTTTATATTTTGGCAAAAATTTTCAATTGAAAAATATTTTTCTTCATACCAAATACACCATTCATTATACCGGAGAATGAAAGTCATATTTTTAAAAAATTAACACAGCCCCATCCCCACCCAAAAAAAAAATAAACACACACAATGATCAAATGGTAGATATTTTTGTCAATTCAACAAATATGTTTCATCTATTTACATCAAACACATTAGTGCATGAAAAAAAAGAGTAACAAAAAACAATCCTTTTTTAGGAATTTAAAAGTTTTCTCCATTCAAAATTTTAAGAAATTGTGCCCCAGAAAAAATCCTTTTTCGGAATTTCCCTCTCAAAAAATTTGTGCTCCAATACTATTTTTATGTCCAGTTATTATACCACTTGGGTTTCAACAAAGTTTAGGGGTTAAAAAGAAAAACAATGAAAACAAAATCCGCGGAGAACATATATGCTTAGGTGTGGGCACTCAACCGAAAAAACTGAAATACCGAATCGAACCGAACTAATTCGGTATTTCGGATTCGGTATTTCGGTTCGGTTCGGTCCAAGAAATTTTGAAACTTCGGTTTTTCGGTTCGGTCTTCGGTTTCGGGCAACCTGGAATTTCGGGACCCGAAAAAACCAAAAAAATCGAAGTTTTTTTTTTTTTTTTTTTACACATATGCCATATATTTTCTAAATCCCTAAGTTACCCATTGTCAGTAAGTAACATGATTCTACATATTGACTGATTTAACTAAAGGTTCTGCTATTTTTTTCTTTGGAAAAATTACGGAACTATGACACTTAAGGCAATGGTTTGGCTAATTGACCTCACTAAGGGTGGTTTAGCAAGAATGGCCTTGCTTAACTTAAATAAAATATTTCCGGACGAAACTACCCCTAAACAACTAATAAAAGATGCGATTTGTCCCTTTCCCTTCCTTTATCACCCTGCAACTTATTTCCCTAGAAAAAAGAAGCTTTTGCAATTGCTTCAAACCCTAAGAATCCAAATTTCCAGAAAAAAGAAGATTCAAAGATAATTTCTTCAATATTTCATTAATTATACGTAGTTTTTAAATTAAATTTTGTAAAATTACATCTTAAATTCGTAGAATTCATTTAGTTTTCGTATAATAACAAATTAGCTATAGCGAGTTGTGAATTTTGATGATAATGATTGAAAATTACTGCTAGATAACCAATAATTAACGTCACATTGAATTTTAATTGCTGCAAAAAAAATTTTATATTAGTTTGAATCTGTATTTGCTACAGAATTTACGAATAGAAATTGCGATTACTCTTATCTAGTTGCAACTACATTGCTTTGCCCTAAATTAACTTGAAATAACTTGTAGATGATATCTGTAAATTGTCAATAACAGGAAATATTTTTTATGATCTGCTCCATGAAAATATGTTTGTAATGCACTCATTGCCTTGTGGGCTGTACTTGCAGCTGTACTGCAAACAATTGCTTGTAGATAAACTCTACATGTGTTTGCCTAATATGCAGCACTTTTGATTTCATGGAGAGGTGCCTTGTAAGTGTTGCCCACAGGGCTACACTTGGAGGTCCGATTCAAAACAACACATGTAGAGTAGCTCTACTTGTGCTGCCTAGTAGGCAGCAGTTTTGAACGCATAGTTGGTGCCTTTTCAAGTATCTCCTTGTGGGCAGCACTTGGAGGTTTGGTGCAAAATAAAATGTAGAGAAATCTCTACATGGGATGCCTAACAGGTAGCACTTTAGTTGTGATGTTCTTGGTGTAACTTGTGCACTGAATTGCCTATAAGTTGTGCCTGAAGGACAATACTTTGAGTATAAAAGTGTAGACAAATTTCTACAACTTATTGCCAGTCAACTTCCAACGCCTACGTACAACACTAAACAAAGCAAAAATTAAACATTTGCATCTATATATCTCGTTAATCTATTCAACAAACTCTAAACTCGTGTAACCATTTCAATGTGTGCAGAATTTAGATGGCAACAAAATGCATATACATTGCTTACAATGGAACATGGCGTGCAAACAACAAGTATCTAGATCATGAGACAAAACTAATCCTCGTCACAGATGGTGTTACCTTCCATGCGCTTTAGAGGGACATCTTTAATACTCTGAACTGTAGCCCTGATGACACTGAAGAAAAAATATGGTTCGACGACTAATCTGGATACAAGCAAAAGAATGAAGGTGACGAATGATCAAGAACTCAACACTTGCTTGTATCTGTTAAGCAATGATAAACATTTCAGGAAGTCCCGTTTCATAGTAGAGCTCACTAGAAGAAATGACACGTCCTCAAAAAGTAGCAGCACCACTAACATATGCCCATCACCTGTGAATGAAGCAGAGGATAGCGGTGCGTTCCAACAGCAGCAAGGGAATTTGATTGAACTCATTGACCAACACGAAGAACTAATGGCGCTCACTGTCTCTCACTCCAGTCCAACATCCATATGCAAGAAGATATAGAAACAGAGCTAGAGTTGTGGCATGAATATGTTATTTTCTTATGAAATTGCATAAAATTTGTCAACAAATACTTTTCGTTTTGCTGTAAGCACAACTATTTCTCATTTTCGTTGAAGTTACCTGAAAATATTCAATCCACGAAACTTGCAAAAATAAGAATAGGTTTCCCCCTCATTCCCACTGCAGTTCAAATGCCTTGAAGTGTGGGCCGCTAGGCGACACTTATCCCAAACCCCAAATTAGCCTAGATTAAATGCCTCAAAGTGTTGTCCGGATGGCAGCATTTTATGTTTAACTCATAAAAACCTTCTCTAACAGATTCCATGAAAAAATGCCGGGGCAGCACTTTACCCTGGTGTACAAGTGACGTTTCAAGAAAATATAACTACCTCTTACTGGCTAGCAACTGTTAGGTCTGTTCAAATAAAATGACGACTATTAACTAACACTTGCAACTCTTCATGGGGGCAAAAAATAGACCTATAAAAACCACAAAAATACATAGCAAATTTACATTCCATTTTAAACTTCAATTTAGGAACTAAATCCAACTCCATTATAACACCAAAAATATGTCTCCAACACCAACCAACATGGCACAGCGAAGATAACAAACGGGACGGGACCCAAAAATGGGAAATTGAGTTTTCTGAAGAGTGACATGGCGGGTCTGAAGGATCAAATAAAAAAGTTAGAAGCGGAATTTTGGAGTTTGATTACAATGTACTTAAAGTACACAAACAAATAAGAGAGATGGTGCTTTCAGGATGCATAAACGACGATGACAGACCAAATATCATCGATGAATCGACTCCACTGGCTTCACCAAATTAGTGATATTCTGTCAGATCATTATGTTCTTTAATATCATGTATTGTTTGATATTTTAAAGCACCTTTTAAACAAAATTCAGTTTCCTTTGTACTATTTTCTTTTGATATAATATGTGTTAGATTCCTTTCCCCCTCTACCATTGTGTTTAGATACAAGTGTTGGCAAATGGCCAACAGTTAACCCCAAATCCTTACCAACACCTCACACCCAATTCCATTGAGTTGCTGCCTAGACAACATTTGGCCTACATCCCTCACAAACTAAATCCCTTAACTGGATGCCTGACAAGCAGCACTTGACCTATACCCCTCACAAACTAGATCCTTTAACAGGCAGCACTTAGCATCCACTCCCTACCCAAATTTTCAAAGCTAATACACTTTAAAATCTGTTGTTTAGAGAGCACTTCACCTCCACCCTCTCACCAAATTCACCAAGCGAAATTCCCTATAAATGTTGCATAGGCAGCACTTGACCTCCCCCACTAACCAACTTCCCCAAGTCAATTGCCTTGACTTGTTTCTCTCACATAATAAGCTTAAAATATACAAATAAATACTTGAAACACAAAAAACTAGTCATTTTCAATATATCTTAGCTTCATTTCTCCATTAACCCCCATCTACCATTGTATTTAGATGCAAGTGCTGCCAAATAGGCAACAATTACCCGAAAAGACTTGCCTAAACCTCAGAGTCAATTGCCTTAACTGATGTCTGACTAGCAACACTTGATCTACACCCCTCAAAAACTAGATCTCTTAACAGGCATCACTTGGCATCCACCCCCTACCCAAGTTCCCAAAGCTAACATATTTGAAATGATGCTATCTATGCAGCACTTTAACCCCCCACCATTCACCAAATTCCACAATCCACTTGCATTGAGTTATTTCCCTCACAACATCATAAACTAAAAACTCACAAAATACAAACAAACACTCAAAAAACAAGTCACCACGCACATAAAACGCTAATAGGAAAATGTATATTCAACACTACACACAATCAAACTCTACAAATCTAAAGCATTCACACTACTAAAGACATAGGCATCCAGTACACACAAATGATTTTTTCAGTTGCATCAACTAAAAGAGAAGCACTCAAGCATTCACACTAAAAATTTGATCATCCTCTTTACATTTATACAGTAGAGAAAGGCTTTCCAAGAACTCCTTCACAATGTAGAGAATTATACTCATGGTCATCATCGCCTATCTTCTCAGGAGGAGTATCATATACACCATTTGACTTGGACCTTACATGACTCCACAGATTCGTAGCCCAATCAAAATGATAATTTTTCAACTGCGTATACTTCATCTTCGAAACATCCTTCCCATATATTATTGACTCAGCAAACTTAAGAACAAAAGTACCACAATTATACCTGCACAAAAATATAACGGAAGGCTAAATAGAAAGGAAAATCATCAAGAAACTACTCAAAAATGCCACTGAACAATGCTTATTTGTTGCTCTACTTTGGGCAGTTGACCCAATCATACTTCAGCGGTGCGTACACCGATCCGTAGGATGCTCATTACATATGGAAGTTAACAAACTCAAGCAGTGAGACAATCATCCGAGCATAACAATCCACATGCGCCTTGACAGCTTGATCATATTTATCATAGAACGAGTCATAGATGTCAATTCGGTGCTCATTAATGTGGAAAACACCAAGAAAATAATAGGTGATTGCAGCATCGCCTTCTTCACCTAAGCGCATGGGGAAAAAGACTCTATCAACTGTCTCCCAAGATATACCACACATTTTCTGCCCCTAAAAAAGACATCAATAAACATCACATGATTTGGATCAGCCGGCCAATGCTAATTACCTCATTCCTCCTCGAATGTTTAGGAACATTACATAAACAAACGATCAAAATTCAGGGTGGTCTTGGTATATTTCAGTTGGCCTTCAAAAGAATGGTAAAGAGACATCTTCCTAAGATAGTACAACCCCACATTCACATGCTGCAACACAAAAATCATGAAAAGAACAATCAAGATAAATATAGAGTGGAAAAATAAAAATACATAAAAAGAAAATGCAGATTGACAGACAGCACTTCCCATACAAAAACACAACTCATACTTGATGTTATGATGTCAACTGTTGCCCTGTGGGCAACACTTTCTATATTAAACGGAAAATAAAGTACAACACCAACACTTTGCTGAAAATTGAATTAAATACATAATTAATATAATTTATGTAAACTATTGTCCAGTAAGAAACAGCTTCTATAGTTAAAGAAAATCAAAGTACAACAACAATATTTTGCTAAAAATTACATTAACTACCTCAGTAAAATAATTTAATATAACAAATTATATAAACATTACCGATTAACAACAAAATTAAAATATTGACGGAATGAAAAATTGGATAAATAATGAACATCAACAAAGGGAAAACATAAATTTGCAGTAAGCTAAACAAAGAAAAAAGAAAGGAGAATGAAACTAACCCTAATCGCAGGGGGGAGAGAGAGAAGAAGAAGAAGAAGAAGAAGAAGAAGAAGCAGAAGAAGGAGGAGGAGGAGGAGGAGGAGGAGGAGGAGGAGGGCGGCTTGAACATAGGATTAGGGTTTAGTTTGGTCAAGGGCAAAATAGTCGTTTTACACGTTTAAAAATAGGTAGGAGGCTATTTTGCTAAAACATTTGTTAGTGGGGACAAAAAAACATAACCAGAGATTAGGGGGTACATGTGGTGAAATTTTTTGTTTTTCTTTTGCAGAATAGAGAAGGTACCTAAATGTTCGTTACTTTTTGTATTATAGTAAACCATAGCGAGGTTACATAAAGTCTGTTAATTGATTGATTAGAGCCGCACAATCTCTAAGTTTGAAAGTTAAATGTGCTCAATCTATACCATTGCAAACGAAATTATAGTTTGCAAAAGGTACAAGACCAAAAGTGCACGACATGCTTGATTTGAGAAAGAGGAATTAATAGAGTTTCTTATTTTTCTTTCAAAATGTATGTTATTGTCTGATCAACGTTAAGGTCTTAGTTGTCAAACAAGTTGAATTCGCTAAAATAATTTATACTCTTAAGTTTCGTTTCTGTTGTAATATACTTAGACTGGTATATGAAAAGTCTCAGTGTAAAAATCATTCATAGCACAATTATCTAAATTGAGACGTTACAAAATTACATCAGTGCTAATTGACGAAACCAATAATTTTGCTAAGAGTGTTTAAGAATTTTCAAAATTTAATAAATATCAAGTAATACTCCAATTTGACTTATATATACAATTATAGTTTTTCAGTATCAACTTTCACTGATTGTAGCTCCGCCATGATAATATCAGACTGTAGGAAGGGGGTGAATAGTTTCATTTTCTGTAATTAGTCATACTTTTAGTACTAATTTCGTTTAAGCTAAAAGAAATTGAAAGAAATGAAAAAATGAGAGGACCAAATTATGGTGTGGTCGAGGGGACCAAATTATCCTAGTTAGTCCTTAGCTATAAATTTTCTTGTTCGGACTTTTTTTTGTGCCATAAACTTTGGTTTAAATCGAAACACCGATGTACCGAACCGAAGTACCGAACTAAAAAGCCGAACCGAACCGAAGTATAAAAATTACGAGTTTTTCTACACTTCAAACCGAACCGAAGACCGAAGTACCGAACCGAAGTTTCAAAAAGCCGAACCTAAGTACCAAACTCCACCCCTAAATTATGCCGATAAATTCTAAGCTTTTATCTTTTACCGAGTTTTAAGAAAAGGGTTTTGGTAGAGAACACATACAAGAAGTGTTAGGGGTTTTTGTAGTAGGAGAAAGGAAATCAAGCTTTGCAGATTTGATTATTTTCAGATATGTCAGAGTATTTGCCGCAAGAAGTGTTAGCTGAAATCTTTCTAAGACTACCCATCAACTCCATCATTCAGTGTACAAGTGTGTGCAAATCATGGTACTCTCTTATTACTAGCCCTTCTTTTATTTCCGCTCACCTTAACAACCAACATGAGCACTTGCTAGTTAGATACATCTCTCAAGACCCTGAGGATGAAAAACATGGCTATACTCCAGTGGAACTGGAAGAAATTTATGCTTTATACTATGACAATGATAATTTTGATCACTATGCCCATTTTTCTGGTGACCCTCCTAAGTGTCCTAATTACCACTTTAATATTGTGGGTATTTGTAACGGCCTTTTGTGCCTTTCCGACGACCTTTATAACTATCCTAACATTTTCTATCTTTGGAATCCATCCATCAGAAAGTATGTACAACTCCCTAGACCAATTTTTACATTTTGGACACATGGTGCCTTTGATCATACGCTTGGTTTTGGATTTGATCCTGTTACTAATGACTACAAGGTCGTAAGAATAGTGGATATGGTTGATAGTTGTAACAGGGTACCCCCAAAGGTTGAGCTTTATAAGTTGAGCACTGGTGTTTGGCATGACATTACTCATGTTTCTCCTGCTTACAAATTCTTTGCACGGACACCAGGGGTCTATCTGAATGGGGCTTGCCATTGGGTTGCAAAGGATTCAAATAAGATTGTTTTGTTTGATGTGCAGAATGAGACGTTCCGGGAAACAATGCTACCGGATAAGTTATATTATGATTTCCTTTGTGGTGATTGGTTTGATCTTTTTGTGTCAGAGGATTCACTTTGTTTGGCTGATCGTTTGGGAGATGATGACCAAACAATTGATATTTGGAGGATGAAAGAGTACGGTGACCCAATATCATGGGTGAAACAGTTCAGTGTCAGTTCGCGCATTACCTTCAATGTTTGTGTTGTTGACAGAGTTTACTCGATGTATCATGGTGGTTACCAGCCTCAGATTCGTCAGGTTGCTCATTTCATGGTGAAACCAATAGCTTCAAGGAGAAATGGTGAAATGTTGTGGAGAGCGGACAACGGACTCTTGGTTTCATATGATATTTCTGCTGAAAAAATTAAGAGTCTTGGCATTCGTAATGCTAACTTTTCACTATTCCGCAATGCACTTTACGTTAATAGTTACAAAGTGAGCCTCATTTTACTCGATAAACAGACAGATTATTTTGCTGAAGACACTGGTGAAGAGTCATCCAATGAAAAAAATGAAGCTGCACATGATAAGACAGAAGAAAAGGCAAGTTAAAAGACCTTCCTTGTCTACTTGTAGCCCTTAGTTATGTTCTAGTTTATCTATAGCTTTGTTTAGGTGCTAATCTTCTCAAACATATTACAGCTACTTGTTTTAAAATCTTATCAATCTTGCTACATGACATTGTTTTGCAGGCCTCAGGCTGATAATCGGGGACCTCCTTTAAGTTACTGGAAGGTCAAAGTTTCTTGAAGGAGTCAGGAGTGCATGGAAATTTTTAAGCTTTTGGGTATTGAACTCTCTGATTAAAATATTGGTTGTAAATCTGATGTCTAGAGCTAATAGGTAGATTTTTTGGGCTTATCACACTTCCAAACCTTCTGTTGTTTTTGCAACTATCTAAATACCGCTTTTATGAGCATAATATTGTTTTCTTGATCATATGGCTTGTCAGCATTTCTTTTTTATACACTTAGATGATCTTAAACGCAGGATTGGCTAATGCTTTGCTAATTACTCTACACCAACATAGAACTGAAAATGGTTTATGAAGGTTTGCCACTGCTGCCCATACACCTGCGCTATAATATTTGTAAAATGTTTCGGTGTCTAGGATTTATCATACAATATTTGTTCCTTACTGTTTCCCATAGTTCCTTCTTATGTTGGCTATATTAACTACTACCTGAATAATAGATACTTATATTATGTATACCTGGTCTCTTATACCAAGTCCATCATCTTCGTTGGCAGTGTGACTTTGTTCCAACTGACGAAGGGAATAGCAATGCTTCCTTGTGTCTAGTTCCATGGGATATATTCTTTTAAATTTGTCCAGTTTTCTCTTACCCTTCATAAGACATACCTCCAGCAGATATGTACTGCCTCTTCCAACTTGCCGACCTTTGCTCATATTTCCTTGATTGCTCCATGCCACGTGTTGTCCTCTTTATGCTTAGCTCCAAGAGATAGTTTTAGATTTAGTATGAACCAACACTGCAACCCAACATGATAAAATTTGCCTATTCTGGGCTTTTAACATGAAAGGTAGAATTATGCTCAACTCAGATAATGCTTCAAATACTACACAATTGATGCTTAGGTGAATCATTTACATCTCAGCAGCCTCAGAAAAGATGAGTGTATCATCAGCATAAACTTTATCCCAAAAAATCATCAGCGTAAAGCGTCAGAGGAATCTGCTAGTCCTGTCTAGGCTATTGTTAAGCCTGATAATTTTGTTTTTTGGTAACTAACTCATTTTGTTACCAAAAAGATATATACATCACTGTCATACTAAGCCAGCCTTGGACATTGTCCCAACTCTGCTTAGTTGAGCCTGATAATTGATATTCAGTTAAGTCATTTCAAGTATTAAGGATCGAACTTTAATCTTCCACAACCAGTAGAAAGAGGAAAAAGGATAGAGGATCTTCTGGAAGATCCTTTTTAATTGGGAAAAGTCTTCAGAGTCATCATTAATAAGATATCAAATCTATGTAAAAGATAGCCTGTAGCCAGATGAATAACCGTTGTCCACGAGATACCACCGTTGTAAAAAGATATGGAATTTGGCAGCGGTGATTCCTTGTTTTGATCCAATTCTCATTTCTCCCCCAAATCCATGTCTTCAGACATAACAAGTAATTCTAGTTGACACGGTCATATTAATTCTGTAAATCTAGGTTACTTAACAGTCTAGGACATCCACATCTCAATCTCTGCTCAAGGTTATTGTTAGCAATTAAGACAGCATCAACTAGTCGTCTACCTAAAATGACAGCATTTTGAGTGGGTTAAATCAGTTAATTGATGGCTTGTTTTCAACCTTTTCATCAATAAGTTGGAGAAAATCTTCTATACACCCCCACCCCCTGGGGTATCTCGCATGAAGCTTAACACCTATGAGGAAATCTTAGTGCTACTTGATAAACAGACAGCTAATTGAGATGGAATCACTTGCAAACAACAACCATTCAGTTCAAGCAAGTTAGAGTTAAAAATTGGTTGAAAGAAGTTCTGAAAGGCAAAAGCAAAAAAGAGAAAGGTGCATCTCTTTTCTACTTAAGAGGATTGATTTACGTATCAAATATTATAGGACGAAAATAGATAGGATGTCTGAGAACCCCTTAATTGCTAAATTTACCAATCAGAGGACGAAAGATGGCAAAAGATTAAACACACGAACATGTCAAAGACTCAAAAGACGTTCCTTACATATCTCTAGTTGATTTGCTATGTTGGAATGCACATAAAGTAAAATTGATTTCTTGAATTGGCATAATTTTTTGAAATACAGGTGCACAAAGCTACAGATGTTCCTTTTGTGCATGTTATACTAGGGTTTAGTCGTCCAAAATTTGTCATAAATTTGGGTCAGTGTAGCTAAGGTTCTTATCTCCTTGAATGCACTAGTTCTGATTTTAAAGTCTCATCAAGTTCATGCAAAGTGCAAAGATGGCCTTGTGTTTATGGTTCTATTCCGACTCTATCCACCTTGTACTATTGGAAGGTCAAACTTTCTTATGGGAATCAGGAGTGCATGGTAATTCTTTATGGTCCTTGTTAGTGAGTCTCCATGATTGAGATACAGGGTGTAAATCTAATGTCTTACAAATTATCTTGGGTTCGTCGTTCTTCCAATCTCACCATGTTATTTTTGACTGTTCTGGCTATGTTGAAAGACCACTGTGATAATGCACTTCGTCAGTAGGATGCTTATCATTTTGTTGTACACTGTTTATGTGGATACAGTCGAGTTTTTTCTAATCATACTCCATGTCATAGATGTTTTCTTTGATCTTACTGCTACAGGATATGATGGAATGATGCTATATTGGTTCTTTATACTCCTTTTTCTACTTTAGTGTTCCTTCCTGAAGATTTACAATTTGTTCATTTACCATATGTTTTTTGGTGTTGGTATTCTGAACCTTGTAGCAACCGACATTTGCATAAGCATTTCCTTTGCAATAGGAATTCAACATGCTCTTCTGAGACTCTCTTTAGTAGTTACAGACTTCCAGTAGTATGGCTGTTATGTTGCTAGTTCTTTGACTATGAACCAAAATCATCGATGATTTGCAAAGGCTTCTGAACTCTCTGCTCCAAAACTTGATCTAGCAAGCCACAAAAGGCATAAGATTGAGCAGAGGCAACCCTACTTATTATCTGTTACTGCTATACTAGTTCTAAGATGGTATTTCTTGTGCTTATTTACAGTGTTAGCCTGCAGTGCATTAATTTTATGAGTATAGCTAGTATTTTACGTCTTTGTTTCCTTTTGTCTTTACATCTATAACCCTGTGAAATGTCTCATAAAAAATATTTACACCTGAGAAATATGAGTCCATAGGAGCTTTCCCACTGTTTCAAGACCTCTTCAGCATTTTTAAAATACGAGCATCGAGCCAAGAGGTTAAGAAAGAGTGGTTTTTATTTAATTTGTTAATCATTAAATGTGAATTATCTAAGAGTTTCTCCCTCAAAAATTTGGAAGAGGAACTTGAAAATAAAAGAAAGCATACTGCTAAGAGAATTGAGTGAAATAATGTCATTTGGACAAGTTGCAGGCAGTGCACCAAGTATGAGAAGTAAACATTACCACGAAAAGTTTCCAGTAATTTCAACATTGCCTTGTTATTTACAATATTGGCATTGTTAGGTCTCTAATAAATCTAGTATGGATTTCTGCGAAGCATGAAGATAACTGGGCGGGTAACTCTTAAACAAAACATCACAAAGATTTCCAAAACTCTGAATTTTTCACAAAAACCTGCAGTTTGGCCAATTTTGGTTGCAAGAAGAAGGCACTGGCAAAGATAGTAGGGTATAATTTGCAGCTTCTAACACCCTGTCTTTAATGGTAGCCTAGGTCATATGGTGAGCTTATTTGAGCATCAAATACTCTTTGTATCTTGAGAAATAATATTTACACTTGCATAAACGTGTCCGAAAATTTTGAATACAAGACATGCCACATTTTTATACTTCGGTTGAAGTATTACCATATAATCAAACTAATAATTTCAAAACAACTCTAACTAAAATATCAACAGACTGGATGATAAGTAAACTGAGTGTGAGTTTCAAACGATCTCCTACATAACGAGCAAAACATGTATGCCTCAAAAATGGGTTAATTTCACCGGTGGTCATTGAACTATTGTTTCATTACCCCAAAGTCACTTTTGTTTCATTTGTTACCCAAAAGTCACTCAACTTTGCTCCGGTCTACAACAAAGTCACTCAAGCCGAATTTCTCGCCGGAAAAAATGATGTGGCATCATTAATTAAACATAATTTTCTTAATTAAATTTTTCATCTATTAATCTAATTCCTAACCCATTATTCTTATTCTACCAAACTCAAACTCATTACAACCAATACAAAAAATTGATCTTTTCACTCCCACAATAAAGAAAAAGACCGTAATTATGCTCCCCTTGTTCTCTCTCTAACATAATAGGAGTATTTTAGGGCTTACAAAAATGAAATCTAGTAAGATGAAAAACAGAAAAAACAGAAATGTATTTTAGGGCTTACAAAAATGAAATCTAGTAAGATGAAAATCAGGAAAAACAGAAAAAACAGAAACCTCAGAAGAAAGAAAAAGTAAGATGAAAAAGGATGATGGTTGTCCATTTAATTAAGAAAATTATGTTTAATTAATGATGCCACATCATTTTTCCGGCAAGATTTAAACAAAATCCGGCTTGAGTGACTTTGTTGTAGACCGGAGCAAAGTTGATTGACTTTTGGGTAACAAATAAAACAAAAGTGACTTTTGGGTAACAAATAAAACAAAAGTGACTTTGGGGTAATAAAATAATAGTTCATTGACCACCGGTGAAATTAACTCCCTCAAAAATGGTTAATCCCTCCGAAAAGCCAATTTTGGTGCCTAGGAGAAGGTACATTCCAATTCACAAGTGAAATTTCCATGATAGAATCAAGTAAAATCTTAATAAGATTTCACACTTCACCAAATAGCAGATCAAAAATCAAATAAGATGTTGACTGTCTAGTCCTAACAAACCCTTGACTTGAGGTTTTAAGGGCTTATTGATGAAGGTCCCCTCTTGATCTTAGACAAGGGAAAATTTAGAGGAGAAAAAAGTTCCGTTGCCGGGAATCGAACACGGGTCTCCTAACCGCTGGACGACAACGGGTCATGCTACATTTAGTTCTTAAGTTGGTTAATGATTAAATGATGAACTCTTAGTAGACATGAAATTATGAATCAATTGAAGGGTTAATTGTGCTAACGAGGAAAGAGCTGTCTGGAGATCTATTAGCTAGACTAAGAGAGCTTGGAGTTATCTATATAGGGGAGCAGGGGCGGAAGTAGAAGACCGGATATAGATTCAGCGAACCAATAGTTTTTTCCAAATATTATATTTGTGTTAAAAATTTATTAAATATTTAAATATAAAAGTTATACAGAGTAATTCAATTATTAGTACTTGAAGTCATCGTTCTAAAATTTAGAACCCATAAAGTTGAAACGTGACTCTGGCTAACTCAACACAAAAGCTATCCCCCTCAATGGAAAATTAGTTTTGCAATAACTAGAGTAATGATATAGGAGCATTTGGTGTCATCCATCCCTCTCAAAAGCAAAACAGGAAATCCCTATTTCTTTGAGATTACCCTTATAAGAATGAAGAACCATGGAATTTGAGTCTCTTTTGAGGGAAGAGAGTTGAAGGAGTAACAAGGAGCTGACATAAAGGAAAATAGGAGTTAAACAACCCGATGTAGTGGGAAAGGACTTGGACTCTAATAAATGTAGGACAGAAAGCTCTATTGCTTTCATTTTGGTGATGGAATAAGAATTCAATAGAAAACTTCCTGAAGCGTGCCAATCATTCGAGTGGTGACAAAAGGTGTATGCCAATCATCCTATGAAAGATTATAGCATGAGCAAGAAGAGAGAATCTTGATACCAAATACCATATGCAGCTACTTCAATCCTTAAACTAAATTATCACTTAGATCTAATCCTAATTGACTTGACTCAACAGGCAACGTATTGTTAAGAAATGATGGGCATAAACCATGGCATTAGTAATTTCAGTGAAATCATCACAAGACTACAAACAAGTGCAGATCATTAGAGTGCATCTTCGTTGACACCAATATTTCGATGATGAATTGCTTGTGGCTGGACTAGTCAGTTTGAACTAGTGGTGTTATACCACCTTTTTGCATAAAACTCAAACGGATGATCAATGTATTAAGGAGCAATGATCTGTTTCCTTTAGTTTAGGAGTTTGTTGATATTTTCCTATCTTTTAGCTTTGTACAGAGTTTGTTTTTATCTAGTCAAGTCATTGTGACTTATCAGGTAGTTCCACATTTTGTGTATTTTCAGAGTTGTATCACAGTTTGTATCTGCTCTATATAAAGAGCATGTTTTGTTATGAATAGATTCATACCTTCACTTCTATATTTTAAACCTTTATACAATGATCTTTCCGTTCAGATTAGAAGTTCAAATCGGGCTTCAAAACAAGTGACAAATTCATCAAGAAAGTGTTCAGATTAGAAGTTCAAATCGGGCTTCAAAACAAGTGACAAATTCATCAAGAAAGTAATCTCCAGACAGTTAAAAGAACACATAGTGACTGGAAAATCATAAATGTTTCAGCACAAATAGGATCAGTACATGGTGTCAAAGTTTATAATTCATAAACACCGCAGCACAAATAGAATCAGTAGACGATACCAATGGCATAATACATAAATATTGCACTTCTCCTGAAATCCTCGAGGGCTAGTTAGGACACGGTTCGAAACTCAGTAGATAATGAACCCAACCCTCTATCCTTCTCCAAGTAAATATCCACTCATGAGGTGAGCTTAACCAACACATCACACGGTGCGCTCTTGCCCCTAGAGTAAAGCCGTGGGGGCAATTCATTATCATTCCACCTATGCGCACCGACAACTATAGCTGTCTTGTATGATACAAACAGTCTACAGTACCACAATAGCGCGCACTAGGGAAATACAAACAATCTAGGTACAGTTCAGTGGACCTAGATTAAGTGGCTGCAAGTTAGAGGTGCAGGTAGTGTTAGTCTAGTGTTTGGTTTGAAAAGCCAAGGAAAAGTTACTCTTACCAATGACAAGCTAAAAGTAACTTAGAAACTACACTATGATAAGCTATAGAAACTAAAACTCTAGTCGCAGCAGCTTGTAATATCTGGTACTATTTTATTTTTATCTAAAAATATCCTCTGCAGCTAAAAAAACAACAACAACAACAACAAAAGCAAAAAAAAAAAAGGAACTTCAGTCCAAAGCAACACTTGAAAAGGCAAAAATGGAACAAAACGAGAAATGGTTTTAGAATTGCAAATGAAGTGCATAATGAAACTGAATACAAGGTCATAGCAAACTAACATGTCAACAATGCAAGGATTGCAAATCAAGTCATTCTGTAACGCTACTGTAAGTGATTAAATACTAACAAGCTATGCTGCATAAGTTTTCAAAATAGTATCACCAAGATTTGAGCTTTATAGCTAGTCATAAACAAACACATGAAGACCAGAATATAAGGCTGCTATTTAGAAAGAAAATCTTTTACATAAATAGTATGCAAATACCACTCCCTTAACATCGCCTTCTCTTTGTGTGTAGTCTCCGGTTGAGTCTCTACCTGAGTTGGATCAGCTATACCCGCATTGAGGAACACTATGCTCTCAACCATCCTCATAAAGTATGTGTAGCTCAAAACATCCTGTAGCCTAGTTGCCTCAGATGCAACGTGAAGATCGGCTGTAGCCCCATTGCTTCCATCAAGCAACACTAGGCTCTCAATGTACCTACTCAAGAAGAATGAGTCTTTCGCTCCATGGATGCCAAGATCCTTAAATTCATTTCTTTCTGGATCATACGATAGAAGATCCCCAATGTATTCCTCTACCAAAAACTCCCTGTTTCCCCTGAAGAACCCAACAGCATGCGAAATCCCTCCTTCCAAAACCACCACGAATTTTTCTATCCAAGACTCCACATCTCTGTATTTGTTCATCACCCAAACAACACAACGATCACATAATTTAGGCTGATCGCGACCTTTTTCATACCAAATCAGAGATATCTGATCCCCACACAAAGCAACAGACAAGTCCATGGGATATGCATGAACTAGCCCTTGTGGCAACGTGATCTCACTAAACTTCTCAGAGCCTAAATCGAAAAGCAACAGACTGTTCGAGAAATCCCCAATTTCGTTCTTTCTATAGCAAAGCCAATGAGTATACCCGTTTAAATAAACACTACTAGTACAGAAATTCTCAACCAAATTACAATCCACATTCTTTGAGTTGACAGTTTTCCAAGAACCAGTAGTTAAACTATAGACCTCAACTGTAGGAGGCAGCACAGAATAAGCACCATGACCGTCCTGCAAATAAGCAATCCTCACAACTTTAACATCATTGGTTTTCACATCAACCCCAAAACCAAGGCAAAACATGTAAGGGCCATATGTAGGACCATAATGAACAGTAGGCTTAGGAAGCAAGATGCTTTTGCGAATGGCGGGGTTCCAAAGAATGATGGTATAGGTGTACCCAAAAAGATCATCAGAGACAAAATAAACCATTACAAAACCCCACAACTCTAAAGTGAAATCCAGACCTAGTCTTGAAAGGAAACTTCAGTTGTTTAACAAGGGTAAAGTTTTCAGTTTCTGAAGAGTAAATAGAGTAGTGTTCTTTTGTATTGGGCCTGGTAGCAAGGTGGCGGAGGAGGAGTAAGGGGGTAGAGGGGGAGAGGGAGTGGGAGAGGTGGGTGGTGATAAAATGAGGAGATGAAATGAGAGAACACCATAACTTACATACACACCTGAACCTTAAAAGGCTTAGAACGGGTAACCTGCAAAGTATTTCAGTTATCACGTTAGCTGGCACATAATCAGACATTGTTGTAGGATTCTTTGTGTAAACAAAAGCAAAGGCAAAAACCCTAGGGGTTTAAGGAATGAAGAAGATGCAATGGGTTTAAAATGAAAACAGAGTATACTCTACACTTTTCTGCAGAGAGCAAAGGTACACTTCTTTGCTTTTTTTAGCACAACATGACAAATACTACTACTCAGAAACCGTCTTCTGTTGACTCGTAGTAATACAAAATGAACTTTCACTTGTGATTTACTAATAAAAAAGAAAAATGTTTGATATAAAATGTTACTCACGGTTCAATTAAGAGTTTAACATTGTCATGATGACAATAAACAATGAAAGTGTTCTAAATGAGAGATTATAATCAATAGACTTTTCTTTGTATGAAATACTTTATGATGTTCATTTAATTACGGTTTAAATGTAAGTTATAAATCTCGATTGCAAATAGTCTGTGAATGATTGAAGAGTTTATTTGTCGAATGTATACTTCAAAGAAAGTTATAAATCTCGATTGCAAATATTTGAAAGTTATAAATCTCGATTGCAAATAGTCTGTGAATGATTGAAGAGTTTATTTGTCGAATGTATACTTCAAAGATCAAATCATAGTAATAGGGGATCTTAAGTGGCGGAAGAAAAAGAACGTCAGCGAAGCTAAGATTGCAAAGTCCGTGCTCATCATGTATCACTTGACTTTTTGTTTATCTCAACTTGGAGATGATTTTACCCACCAAGGACCGGCTCATTAAACACCTTTGGGCAGTGGTTTCTCGATCAACTAGCTAACTTATTCAACACAACAATGAGCCAAGAACTGCAATGCTATAGAACCCGTCTTTCTTAAGGCGTCGGGCCGTGGAAGATTCTCTCCGTTGGGGATGTGGATGTGTAAAATTCCATGGTAAAAGTTGGAACTCACGTCCTTAACAAAATACTACTAGTATTTCTCAAATTTGGAAATGTAACTACCAACACCTTGTGAATTAGTGTGGATAAATCTGAGTGACAGTAAACCTGCACTCACAATTGGCACTAATCTGTTTATATTTCTAAACTAGTGGCACTCATAATTAGCACTACACTGAAACTTTTATCATCTGAATATTTGAGCAATACACGCTTCCAAAGGTTTCTTGGAGAGTGAAGATAATTAGTATAATTCCATCGGTTTAAATTCATTTTCATTCTGAAACCTTTAAGCGTATTTGACCGTCCTTGCTAAAAAGAAAATTTGACAAGTCATAACTCGGATGCTGGAAATAGCGCTAGTAAGTCAACAAAAGTTTCGAATTTGGTATACTCTGTTTTTTTCCACATCCAAAAAGAGGCACAACAGCAGGCATTAATAGAATACAAAAGGAAAATGACTCCATATATTTTTCTATTAGCTGTTGGCTTCGTTTAGAAATCTATATGATTGAAGAATAGACTGCATCTTCCTATACATAAGAGTTCAATTTCATCAAATGGAAAACAAAGTTGTCATCTTCATGCTATACATTCAGCATAACAATAAAAAATTATACTGCACAATAAGGAAGATGCAAAGATCTTGTAAAATAGGTTGATTAGTTGGGTCATTGGGCCTCGGATACCGAATGGTTAAATCAAATGGAAAAAGTACTACGAAATCATAGCAAACTATACAGTCCACCCAAACACTGTGTCCCCAAAACAAGTGCAATACCAATACACTACAAACAATACATTATCAAACGATGAGAACCGACTCAAGTTGAATGTAGCCTATGTAGGGCTAGAAGCATACACGGAGTAGAATTTAAGCCAGTGTGAGTAAACTATACCCAATCTTCGATCAGCCGATAACGTTGTGAATCAGCCAATCTGCTAGGAGTCTCTCAGTCTTCTCAATTCTAAGGTTTTACATGCATTTGCAGTTTCTAAGATGAACTGATTTTCTATGAGCTGAAACAGGATAATATCTCTTATATTTTCTGAAGCAAACTGAATAATGATTAGTCACTAATAGTGACTACATATACTATGATGACTTAACAAAAGGCGAAAACTAGTAAAAGAAGTATGATTATGTTGGTGTCCGGCTTCAGCACATGGACAGAGACATTGTCGATTTGAACTACTAAGTATGCACTAGTAAGATGAGAACTTGCTTTGGCTAGACTTCTTGCCAGGTTTGACTGGAAAGCCAGAAATAGTTTTTCTTTGGAATTTGGACTTTCTTTTGGAGAGTAGATCTCCCCTTCATTCAAGCATAGCCTTCTTTCTAGAAACAATCCAATGGTTCTGGAACCATATCGCGCTACTCTTTTCATAGCTAGTTTCATACTCTCTTCTCAACATCTAATTAGTGGAAAACCTCCTCAAACTTTCATTACCAATTCCTCCATTCCCTGGATCAATAGCCCCTCCTATCCTATGTAGTGGAATCGGATGATGGCACCCGTTTGACACCCATCCATCTCAGATTAACCAACGTCTGCTTGCAAGCTTGACATTGTTTTTTCCTTCTGTATCTCTCTTACATTAGGTAAAGGCCCAATCTGTGAAATGAATTTAGACCAGCCCACACGAAGGAAAATCTGCCTAGGAAATGCAAGAGGTTTAGAATGCCTACCATGACAGGTCAAGCCTTAAGATAGTCCACAGAGACATCAAGACCAGTATTTTGCTTGACAAGGACTTCAATCCTCTACACTTCACTACAAATACAAGCTCATGATGTGTGTCTAATTCAATTATTATGCAGTGTGTTTTTACAATAGACTAAAGCCCAGGGTAATTCATTAACCCAACACTCATGGGCACCAAAAACTATTAGCCTTCTTGTAAGATACAAACATTCTAGCAGTAGCATAGTAGCTATCTAATCACGCACTAAGAAAAGACAAACAATCAAGGTGCAGTTCAGTGGACCTAGATTAAGTGGCTGCTATCCAGAGAAAGTGAAGGTTGTAGTGCAGGTCTAAATGATTGGTTTTAGAGGCGAAGGAAAAGCTACTCTTACCTGTGATAAGCTAAAAGTAACTTCAAAACTACATTATGATAAGCTATAGTAACTACAGCAGCAGCAGCTTGTAATATCCAGTACCATATTATCTATGAAATATCATCTGCAGCAAATAGAAAAACAAACTAACTTCGGAACACAGCAATATTTTAAAAGTCAAAGATAGAATAAAACGAGAAACAGTTCCACAATTGCAAATGAAGTGCATAATGGAACTGATTGCGAGGTCATAGCAAACTAACATATGTCAACAAGGCAAGGAAGTCATAGTCATTCTATAGTGCTGCTATAAGTGACTAAATACTAGTAGTACTTAACAAACAATACTACATAGGTTTTCAAAATAATATCAGCAGGATTTGAGCTCTATAGCTAGTCATAAAGAAACACATGAAGACCAGAATGTAAGGCCGCTAACCAGCAAGATTAGCTTTTGTATAAACAGTATGCAAATACCACCCTCTTAATATCTCCTTCTCATCCAGTGTACTCTCCGGTTGAGTCTCTACCATAGTTGGATCGTCTATACCGCCTTGACGCAACACCATTATCTCAATCATCCTCATGAAGAATGAGCTGTTCCTATCCTCCTGTAGCCTAGTTGCCTCAGATGCAACATGAAGATCAGCTGTAGCCCCATTGCTTCCATCAAGCAACACTAGGCTCTCCATGTACCTACTCAAGAAGAATGAGTCTTTTGCACCATGGATACCAAGATCCTTAAATTCATTTCTCTCTGGGTCATATGAAAGAAGATCCCCAATCCATTTCTCTACCAAAAACTCCCTGTTTCCCCTTAAGAACCCGACAGCATGTGAAATTCCTCCTTCCAAAACCACCACAAACTTTTCTACCCAAGACTCCACATTTCCATATTCTTTCATCACCCAAACAACACAACGATCACACAATTCAGGCTGAGCGCGACCCTTTTCATACCAAATCATAGAAATCCCATCCCCACACAAACTAACAGACAAATCCAAAGGATATGCATAAACAAGCTCTTCCGGCAACCCCATCTCACTAAACTTCTCATTGCCTAAATCAAAAACCAACAGACTGTTCGAAAAAACCCCATCTTCATTCTTCCTAAAGCAAACCCAATGAATGGACCCATTCAAATAAACACTAGTATAAAAATACTCAATCAAATTACAATGCACACCCTTTGAGTTAACAGTTTTCCAAGAACCAGTGCTTAAACTATATACCTCAACTGTAGGAGGCAGCACAGTATAAGCACCATTAGGTGCCTGCAGATAAGCAATCCTCACAACTTTAACATCATTGGTTTTCACATCAACACCAAAACCAAGGCAAAACATGTAAGGCCCATAAGTTGGACCATAATGAACAGTAGGCTTAGGAAGCAAGATGCTTTTGCGAATAGCGGGGTTCCAAAGAATAATAGTATAAGTGTATCCATAAAGATCATCAGAGAGACAAAACAAACCATTACATAAACCCACAATTCTATATTGGTTACCAGACCTAGTCTTGAAAGGACAGTTGAGTTGTTTAACAAGGGTAAAGTTTTCAGTATCAGAAGAGTAAATAGAGTAGTGTTCTTTTGTATTGGGCCTGGTAGCAAGGTGGCGGAGGAGGAGTAAGGGGGTAGAGGGGGAGAGGGAGTGGGAGAGGTGGGTGGTGATGAAAACAGGAGATGAAATAAGAGAACACCATAGCTTACATACACACCTGAACCTTAAAAGGCTATCAACAGGTAACCTGCAAAGTATATCAATAATGACATTATCAGGCAAATAATCAGACATTGTTGTTGCTCTTTCAAGTAGAGAAGAAGAGAATATAAAGGAAAGAGCAAAAACCCTAGGGGTTTATGGAAATGAAACAGAGGAGTAGTATAGTGCGTAGTGAGCAAGGAAAAAAAGAGCAGAGGTACACTTCTTTGCTTTTTCAGCACAACATGACAAATTCTTGTAACAGAAACCGCCTTCTGTTGACTCGTCATTCAAAATTAAATTTGACCTGTCATTTATTACTAATAGAAAAATTCTGATGATTTTATGAAAATTTAACTAAGAATGTTGGGCATAAAAATATAAAAATGATGATACATAATGAAAGAGTTCTAAACTAGAGATGAACATTAATGAAGTGTTCTTTACTTGAAATACTATATTTGGTGTTCAATTAAGTACGTTTTGTATGTATTATCTAAAACACTTTCTAAAGTAGATTTTTAAATGATGATGCAAACATACATGTTTTTAGACTTTTTGTTGAATCAAAATTTAGCGGCAACTTGACTTTATTTTGCTTCAACTTTGGTTAGTGATTTCTGAATGGACTATCTAACTTTTTCAACAGGACGATGAATCAAGAAGTGCAGTGTAATAGAACGGCTTATTTCTGGAGGCATCGGACAGTAGACGACTGTCCCCGGTAGGGATGGGAATGTGTTATCAAACGAAATGCTATTTCTCAGATTTGCAACACTCTATTTATATACCTTTTAAATTTCTACATTATTGGCACATACCTATAAATTTATATTGATAACAGCTTCTCAATCGCTTCTTTCTAGTCACTCAAAATGGTGAACGTTGAGGCTGAGCATTTCGAAACAGCAGCATATGGTAGAATTGGAGAAGTATTTGGAGGTAATAACATATCCGGATAAAACAGAAAAAGAAATACTCCGTAACAATCATCAGTGCTGAGAGTAACTTCCAACTTAGTCGTGATAGGAAACAATGTCAGAGTTCCCAGCTTATTAAACCATTCAACAAATGAACACTAAATTGCTCAAACATTGGTCAGATGCTCAGGGATTCAACATGACCTTGACATAACCACCGAGATATTAAGACAAGTTTACAGAAGAGCTTCCTGATGACGTGATTCCAGTGGTGCAGTGATTGGTGATTCCAAATTGAAGCTTCATATTAATTTTGACAATAGCTTGAGTTTTGACAAGCTATAAACTGTTCCATTAAGTCTTCAGAAAAAGAACGATGCTAGCAAGGTCCATAGGTGCATCCATTTCTAGTTTCAACCTCCATTTCTGCAAAAGAATACAATTAGTGTGAAGATACAATTAGTTTCAACTGTCTATATCTGGATACAGGGAAATTTTTGTGTAACTAGTGCCAGTATGACAATGAGTAACCAGCTTCTTACTAAGACTGATATTTCAACACAAAATATATTTGACAATGATATAGTGAATTTTATCTCAAAGATAAGACAAGGTTCCATGTGCATTTACTACTCCGATGCAAACATATATAGAAACAGAAAATTTATTAGCTCATTAAGTTTCCTTTCTATTAATTTAGTCTCATTAAGTTTCAAAATCTCTTTATCTAACTAAATCTCTTTTGGCTTATGAATCTTTTTGGGAAGGATTTTGATTACGTGCTAAGTTTCTCCATGTTAGAGTAGTGACCAATTATAAAGTTGCAACTAAGGGAATTTCAAGAATCTTTATTATCAATGATTGAACCAGCTATGACTTTCCATGATAATTCGAGTTTATAAATTGAAAGAACTTCAAATTTCACAAAGAAGGCTCTAATTCCGACCAAGCAAATATAGTAACTAGTACAATTCCTTGTGACTACACTGCTTAAATTATTAATATAATTATTTCAGGAAAATAGGGATAAAGAGACAACGTGGCTTGCTTTGAGAACATATTTTGTTGCTGCAGCATGAAAGCAAGTTAAAATTTTCATATATACAAAGTAATAAGGAGAAAAATGAAATGACCAGTGAAGATAAATAGAGAACCTATTTCTAAATACTCGTGAACTTAATGGAAACTACCATCTCAATTTGAAGAAAATTCAAAATTTTGTCAGCTGAGTGACCTCCTTTGTCACATAGTTTCTCTTTTCAATCATTTCATTCATATTGCCTTGGTATCTACCATATCCAAGAGTCTAACCTAATTTTGAGTGAAAGGAGAAAGAGATCAACAGAAAGTATCACCTTTGATCAGATCCACATCACACCATCAGCAACTTTCCCTGGCAGAAAATCTACAACTGAATTCAGGCAATCTAACCTGCACTATGGTTTAAAGCTTTCCTGCACAGAGAATTTTAAACACCAGTTGAATTAAAACCTGGGAAAGCACTAATTCATTCAAGAATCGAGATATTAGATTAAGCGTGGATAATTGCTTAAATAATCTCAGTATTTTGTTTCAAATTTTAAGCTGGATCAATTGGCCAACAACTCTCAATCAACAAATCAACTACACCTTCTCCCAAATTAGATCGATTGCCTCACATGAATGTCGTATATCTATTTCTTCTCTATCCACGCCCAACAACTCTAACAGAGTAAAGATGACAATTAACAACCAATATTTTAAGTTACTTGGGGCATGTTTGGGCATCAAACATTATTTCATGTATTTCAAATACTGAACTTCAGTAATTGTAAATAAGGCTTTGGTCATCATTCATCAGTATTCACAAAATACTGAACTTAAAATATTGTTGAAATATTAAAATATTTCATGTGAATTTTAGTTTCCACACAGAAACCTTCAACTTAATTCTTAATTACAAAGTTAGCATGTGTCATATTTTGTTCAATAAGCAGTTACACATTCAAGAAGATTGTCAATCAGGGTTCAGATTTATAAAATCGTAATTTGCCAACTAATCGCAAAACGACAATTTATAATCAAACAAACTAGACTTCTTTTCTTGTTACCCGTTTTGTTATTGATTGGTAAAATACAAAATAAAGTAGCTTCCACCCGTCAATGACAGCTCTAAAATTTGGACCACCTTCTCAGTTTCTTCCCTTGCAAATCTGAACAGGACATTAAACCATTTCCCCTTATAGATTAGCATGCATTTATTTATTTCTGGTACAAATTTTGTCTTCGCTCTATTTACCATGTATGAAAAGCGGTGCCTTTCATACTCCTCTAGGCATCAACTTGCTTTTGAAGCTCTCTTCACCAGGAATCAGCTTCAAAGGCCTGAAACACCAGTGACTGCTCTCTCATTTTAACTCCACCCCACTCCCCAACCTCTTTCTCTAAAAAAAAAAAAAAGGAGAAGAAGAGAAGGGAAAAAAGAAAAAAGCCAAATCAGCTTCCAAGAAATATGTCAGATCATATCCCCGAAGAACTGATGGTCCATATCCTCTCAAGGCTCCCCGCAAAATCTCTTCTCCGTTTCAAGTGTGTGTCAAAATCATGGAACTCTTTAATCTCAAGCCCAGAATTCATTTGGCTACATGCTCAACAAACGATTCTCTCAAAATCCCCTACACATACAATTATTAGATACTTCTCGAAGTCTCAAAAGAAGGAACATTATTCTGTTCGATTTAATAATGCATCATTCAGTGTTGACACCAACATAAACATAAGATCCCTTTTCAATGAAACTGTGAGACATGATTGTAGGATCCTGGGTTCTTGCAAGAGCATACTCTGTTTGTCTGATGATTTATTTGGATGTGCTCGCGTTTTAGTACTTTGGAACCCATCAATTAACAGATGCCTCAGCCTCTCAATGCCAATTCCTAATCATGACAGCATGGGGGGGACATACATGTTTGTGTTCGGTTTTGGCTTTGATATGAAAAGCAAAGATTACAAGGTTGTGAAGATGACCTTTGTCCAGAGACTAGCTCTATGTTTGGTGCCACCTAAAGTTGAAATTTTTTCAGTTAGTCTGGGAGTTTGGAAGCAATTTGATGGTTTTATTCCAGAGAGTTGCATCGTGGAGTACTACTATAAGCAAGCTGTTGTTCAAGGGAAGGTCCACTGGATCGGGTATAAAATAGATAAGAAAAGCCAAAGGGTGGAGAATCTGGTTATGGCATTTGATTTAAGTGACGAGATTTTTGTGGAATTACCATTGCCAGATTGCTTGGTTACTGGACCACCTATGAATCTCAATATAGCAGAGTGTGGGGAATCACTTGCTATATGTCATTACGACAGGCGTGGTTGGATCCAGAGTTGTTCCATTTGGGTAATGAAAGAGTATGGTGTTGTCGAGTCATGGAGCAAGGAATTCCATGTCACTCTTGACCGGGGGTGTGGAATTCTGGGCTTTAGGAACAGTGTTGAAATACTTTTGACAGAAAGCACAGGACAGCTAGTGTCGTATAACCTCGAGACGCATGAAAAGATTTATTTAGATATTCGTGGCACTAAAAACACATTTTTTATGGGAACTTATGAGGAAAGCCTTGTTTTACTAAATGAAGGAGAGCTACTGGTTCCAAATGATTACTCATCTGAGACCGATGAAGATGAATGCAAGGAGAACGACATAGATAACAGGAATGCGCTAATGAACGAATTCTGGATCCAATTTGCTACGCACCGGTATCATGATGCTGTTTTGGAAGCCAGACGTATTTAAGCATTTGTTAGAATCTCATTAAATAAATCCGATTTTCGTTTCTTTTTAGTTTTCCATAGCTATGTTCATTGTGCTGTCCCATTCCAGTTTTGTTTATCATAGCTATGTTGGACATGTTGATCCTTCACAGTTCTCGTTTATCATTAGTATGTCTATTGTGGTAGCTGAAAACAATATTGTGTTCAACATTGCTACCTTCATCAATCTCTATGACCTTCCATGTGATTCTTAAACATAGACCGACAGTTATCAAAGGTGAACGCATTAGGCAATGCATTATACCTTTGGTGGGTTAAAACATATGCTCGTACTTAGATTTTCGAGTTCTAGATAGTCCCGATAGCAAATTAGTATCTAGGAATCATGAAGCTGGCATCCAATGAGAAACACAAATAAATAATGAGATCTGGTGACTTAAAGCAATCAAAGTTTTTGTTTGATGTAATAAACGGGGCTTGTGAAAAGTAATAGTCAAACCCAACAGCCTCGTTTCTCCGGAGTTTTTCGTTGATGTTATAGTGATTTGTAAGAGCATTTGGCATTTAGATCTTCTTTAGCTATTATAAGCAAAAATTACCCAAAAAGTCAATGTTTCAACTTTTTATGTTATAAAAGAGAATTATTTACATTTGAAATCTCTGTTTCGAGGTTTTCGGGTTTTCTGTTTCAAAGTTTTGAGGTTCTTCAGCTTAAACCGAAGAACTGAGTCTTTAATCTTTTGCTAGTTTGTATATTTGCATCTTCTTGATGCCTCATTGTTAATGAATCACTTTACTTCATCAAAAAAAAAAAACGAAGAACTGAAATACTTTAACCGTATGTGTATATGTAGGTAAAATTCAACTTTTAGGTCCAAACTCCTAAACACAACCCAACTTAAAACCCACCCAAGTCCAACCCCTATTCAGCCCTACTCTTCCAAACTAGGCCAACTGTAGTATCCAAAGCCCTAATCGTAGGTTACTTCTCCATTCTACTGCTTGTCTGGGTGTAGTTTCTGTTGTTGGTCATGCTTCTTGAATCACTTCAAGACTTGAGAGAATGGCATATTGTTTAAGTTTACATGGTTTTTGGTTTTCCGGTTTATGGCAGATTGTACAAATATACCCTAGACAGTAGGCAGATTGTTTTAGTTGTTATTGTTTTTACTTTGTGTTATTTCTAAAGGGAGGGCTTAAATTAATGTCTATGGTACTTTCATTTACAATTGCAGAACTTGCAAATTTACTTAATGATTGCAATTGAAGATACAGAGGTAAAACTGTTAGATCTGTGTATTCATCAAGCTACAATGGAGTAACACTGGCCTAAATCGCATCAATCAAACAGAAAAGGCCCATTTATTACAGAACAAATAGCTCAATTGAGTTCAGTTCATACTGAAAGACCGCCCAGAACCAAACCGAAATTAAAAAATAAAAACCAAACCGAGCCGAACCTTGTTCGGTGCGGTATTTTTCACCAATATTGAAGAACCGAATACCGAAAAACCGAAACAAAGTTTCTAAAAACGAACCAAAGAACCAAATGCCCACCCTACTCAACAGGTGCCAGCTCTTTGGAGAACATCAATTGCAGCTACATACAGGAGATATTTGAGGGCTTTCTCCATAGTAGTCGGAGGGCAAAGGTCTGTGAGAGTGTCACACTTATTGTTGGCAAATGCCACTCTAGTGTTTTGTGATGTTGACAGGGCTCAATTAGTTTACTTCAGTTTTGTCAAAGGCGAAACCTTTAAAAAGCGCTCCAGGTCTATTGAGACTTTAAGCACCAAATGCAGTTTAAGTGTGGGCCTTAGTAAGAAGTGGCAAAGAAGAAAAATATAACAAAATCATTCATAATGTTTTCCTTAAAAAATTAATAGATCTCTTTGACGATTATATTTATTGTTTCGAACCGCTTGAGTTAAGATAGAACTCATGGGCAATGAGGTGCATGCATCAGTGCTTCGCCTACACTGATGCGTAAGTTAAGCAAGGCAAAGCACCCTCCATGAGCTTTTATGAGCTTAAGAGTTTAACCCCGCCTTAAATGAACCTTTGACAAAGCTAGATTACTTGAGACAAGTGTTGCCATGGTTCCAGGTGATGTCATGCCTAAAGAATATTGCGATTTAAGATTTGAGATCTTAGCTCAGGTGTTTAATTGCAAGATGGGGCTCTTCTTGCTAGCTATCTTGGGTTACCACCAGGAGCATCTAATAAGGACCAAACTACTTGCAACTAGGTCATAGAAAGGGTCGAAAGGAGGCTTTCAGGTTGGCAAAAGATGCTTATCAAAAGAAAAAGAAGTGTTTATTAAGAGTACACTATGAAGCGTTCCCGAAATTTCAAGTCCCTCCAGTCAGTGTAAGAAAGTTGAATCATTATCATCCATATCGCTTCCCCAATCTAAGAAACAAAACTATCCATCTTTAAGAAAAAGTCAACAAGCTTTAAACAACTGTTCATACTTGTGGATCGGCCAAAAAACAACAAAATGAAAATGAGAAACAACAAACAGAAACTAGCAAAACTAAGAAGAGAAGAACAGATCAGAGATTCGGCACACTAACTTCTTACACATTCAGTAAACATTTGCAGAAGACAGGATTATAATTTGAGAAGGATAACCTTAACCATGAACGCTTCCACATTAGCATCTGCACATGCAAGATAGGAAGGAAAAAAAAAAGTTTCAATTAGTCATGATGGTTATAACAACGTAAAAAAGTCAGACATTAACAAGCAACTTAAAAGCTCATATGGATTCTGCAATAATTTGAGCTACTTACCTCTGAATAAAAAAGAAGAAATTACTTTGCTTTTATGTCCTTTCTTCCATGTTCAATGCATTTGGTTCCTTCATTCCAACACATTAACTTTAGCTTGAGATGTAGCACTGAACTGAAGCATGAGAGTGTAAATACCAGACGGAAATATAAAAGAAAAGGACTTTCCAAATAACAAACAAATAGGTTACCATTATAACTTATCTAAAAGGTAAGTCAACATCATATCTCAGGTAAATTGGATGGCGAGGCAACGAAAAATTCATTAGCTAGCTATGTATTTCTAAGGTAATATAGTTATAACCAAACCTATTTAAAAAGACAACACTATTCCTTATCAAATTACTAATTTTAAGGACCCGTCGTAAGAGCTTACTAATAAAATGATCCAAAACAAAATGCCCATACTTGTTCTTGAATTAATCAGATACCATCCTGCTTTGGTTAACATCTATGAAGCCATAACCCCTCGATTCGTCGCTCGTTTTAACAGCACTGTACTGTGAACTCTTTAAAATCAATCCAGAAAACAAGTTTTCCACATATCACTAACCATTTTGTTCAAATTCACATTGATGAGACTAACCTGCAACACAACTTTTCTTTTTTCTTTTTTATTTTCATTTAATATCTTCAAATTCCCTAAACTTCAAGAAATTGCAACTAAAAAGTAGGCATACAATTTATCATATTCAGCTTCAAAAAATCAGGCCCAAATCATGAAATCATTGTCCCTATAACCCCAATTTAAGAGAAAGACCAAAAGGAGTATAAGAGTGTACCGAGGAAGCAGAGACATGGGTCGGCAATTTCTCAGATGATTCACCACAGAGGTTTGAGCTTTGCAGGCAATTTCTTTGATTTAGGATACTCTATTTCTTTTGCTTCTAACTATTAAAATGAAAACATTTCAATTGAAAATATCACAATTGGTCTTCTACCTTATTTTACTTGTTACAAAGTAAAATTTTTTTACTACTGCTACAATGGAGCGTCTTTGGATTAGCTGATTAAAAATGACTAATAAATATCAAATATTCAAAAAAAAATAAAGTGTTGAAACTGATTATATAAATATACAATTAGGTATCTGGATGGAAGTGCTAAACTGATAATAAACAGTTTGTGTGTTCGGTAAAAAAAATGATAAATACATTTGCTGTTAAGATGATCAAAATATCCTTCAAGTTATTATTAAAAAATATAAATTTAAAAGTAGTTTTACATTAAAAGGACAAATCAAGAATATAAAATGATGAGCGAGTTAAAAAGTTTAATTTGAAAACGATATTTCATGAATTACAAAAAAAAAAATTAAAAGTAAAATAAAATACTTGGTAAAATTAAAAATAAGTTGGTAACTTATGTTAGGTTGGCAACTTATGGCTCATGACTGATTTTGACTTATAAGCACTTTTGATACTTTTCAATAGAGTTTGTTTGGCCAAGCTTCTGGAGAGCCAAAAGTGCTTATTTTCTCTAAAAAGAAAAAAAATAATTATTTTGCAAAAATTGGGGTGTTTGGCCAAACTTATTGAATATTTGAAAAACAGATGTATGACAACTTATACTCGTAGGTAGCAAGAGTAACAAGAAAGGAATCCAGCTGATCAAACTGTAATTTCTCAATAGACAAAAAATTTCAGATGACCTCCTTTTGATGCCGAGAGAGAGAGAGTGAGTGTTTGTAGATTGGTACCATGAAATGAGTGAATTTACACATAATTAAAATATTGTAAGAACATAATAGACAATGAATATCTAGAGAGAGTGTGTGTGTGTGTGTTTGTAGATTGGTACCATGAAATGAGTGAATTTACACATAATTAAAATATTGTAAGAACATAATAGGCAATGAATAAGTAGTGTACAGTTTCAACCCAGAAGAATCAATGTTCCTATGTCACTTACGCATTATCCATGACAATAAGATCCTGTTTTCTTCTCTCGTCGCTGATATATTTCACCGTACCAATGCCTGCAACAACGGCTAGTAGGTCGCCTTTCATAAAACATGTGGATATGAGTTAAAAAAAATACTCTCTAATTTGGCGAGAGTAATATGTAATTTTTGATGAAGTAAAAATGCATAAAAGGGGAGAGATAATAGTGTTGCAGACACGTTGTCCCGACTTCCTCTACCAAGTTGTTTCCCTTGGCTATATCATCAGCTAGCACTTATCTTATTGAGCAAATCAAGCAGAGCTGCTTAAATGATCCAACCATTCAAATTATATTGCAGCAGTTACTATCATCTTATTTCACTTACACTGACCAAGTGCTTCGTCGAAAGAGTAGGCTGGTTGTAGGCAATGATCCTCAGCTGCGCAAACACATTATTCAGTTGTGGCATTCCTCACTTACAAAAATACTCACAAAATCTAAAATAATTACGGCCACTACCCACTACTTTCAAATATTACCGGACCTACCCACTAAATTATTTACCCACTCTACCCACCCAGACTTGTATACCATAGTTTATGCAGTATACCATAAAGGTATATACCTATAAGGCATAACAAAGGTATACAGTAATAAATGTCCCTCCAGACTTGTATACCATAATTTATGTAGTATACTTTAAAGGTATACACCTATAAGGCATAATAAAGGTATACAATAATAAACGGGTAGGTTGGGTAAATACTTTTAGTTTTATGGGTAGTATAATTTGTAATGGGTATGGCTTGTAAATACTTTAAATTTTATGGGTATAGAGTGTAAAATTAGGAGGTCATTCTGGAATTGAAAGGACTCAACATAGGATGCTTAGCTTGGTCTACTAGAAAGGTATGAAAGCTGATATTAAAGTTTTATTCGGATCACCAAATGATTGGGTTTCCCATAAGTAATGGTGACTATATGTCGTTCATCATAAATTTTTGAGTATTAAGGTTTCTTTTTAGTGTCCTTCGTGTTATGCAAATGAGACAAGCAGTACTATAGTATTCTTTCATTCGACGTAAGAAGACGGGGTGTAGTTGACACTTAATGTGTTTTGAGTCATAGAGAAGTACTGGTACTATGTATAATTTGATCGAACGATGTTCTTGTTATATATTGGAGGAGTCGTCGCATATAACATCAGTACTCAGGTCTCTAACAAGTATTAATTGTCTTTTTCCCTACTAGTTTTGTATACATGCGTTGCATGTGATTTTCACGTCAATGAAAAAGCCACTCCAAAAAACTTAACAATCTAAACAGGTGTAAAGATTAGCATTGTGCTGGGCTCAACCCAAGTACCTAATTACTTGTTAATATGCTCAATGTGACAACCTCTTCCTTGAAAATTAAGAGAGTTTTGTGCAAAAGATTAAATAATTGTATAGAAAAAGTATCTACATAATGTACTATAAAGAAATGTATAAAATAGTATTGATCTAGACTACAATTGCCAGAATGATGGTATTTAGGATAATATGATATCTACCGAACCTGCGAGATTCAATAATTTATTTTAGTTGTTACAATATTACATGTAATTGTAGTTAATAAGATATGTTATATTGAATCTCACCTAATATCTCTTTGTAGACGATGTTTTTAGTATATGTTCCTTTACGACGCTTCTGTTGTTCTATCATAATCAATACTCTTATTATTGACATTAAAATTCCTCTTGATGGTGCGATATATAGCTGCCCATAGGATAATACAAGCTGCGGCGAGTACATTCCAACATTTGAAATTGTTTATCCTTGTGCTTTGTGTTATCCTTGTACATTCTAATATCTCTTTGTAGACGATGTTCTTGGCATATGTTCCTATGCGACGCTTCGATTGTTCTGTCATGATCAATACTCTTATTGTTGACATTAAAATTCCTCTTGATGGTGCGATATATAGCTGCCCATAGGATAATACAAGTTGCGGCGAGTACATTCCAACATTGGGAATTATTTATCATTGGGCTTTGTCATTGAAAAATAAAAGCTTACTGAAAATTGCTTTCTGATAAATTTAAAATTGTAGCCTTCACTTCTGGTGGAGAAAGTTGAATTCGAGGAATAAATACAATCTTGATACATTTAGGCCCATAATAATCCCAGCTTATATAAAGTTACTATCAGAACCTCTACATATCATTTTTCTACCATTACAAAGGCCGTTATTTAAAGGACCCAAAATTCTTAGCAACATGATTGGTGCATTTTTTTCTTTTCAAAACCAACCTGTAGAAAATTGCCGTTATGTTAGTCTATTGAAATGTGACAACTTCATAATCGTACCTATTATCCATAGATTGCATAACATATTTGTAAATATATAATAAAAAACTTAATCGTATTATTCTACAAATGCATTATATATTGCAGAAAAACTCCGTAGTTACAAAAAGTTTCACATAAAACAAAATTACGATTCAGTAAGAGATTAGTTAATTCTATCAAGAACATTACATTTCTTCCGAGGTCATACGCTAAGGCTTATAGTTAACTCTTTTATTGAATCAATGTACTTCCACTTTTTCAAAGCAAGTAAATGAAGTAAACTATCTACTTTGCGAACGCCATATTACTTAGCAATATGATATAGAGCTTGTTTGGGATTGCTGCAAAAACTGCTTAATTTGAGAAGTACTTTTGGCATAAGTACTTTTCCAAGAAGTACTTTTAGATAATAAGTAGTTTGTGTTTGGACAACTTATTGAAGAAGTACTTTTGATAAATAATTTATGTTTGGCTAATCTTTACGAAAAGTACTTTTGAGTGTTAAATTACGAAAAGGGCATCCAAATTCATTTTACAAAATATTTTAAATATTTATCATAAATGACTTTAATAAAAAATTATTTAATTAAAATGTAAAACGTAAAGTAAAATATATAAATTTAAGCTATTGAACAACATAAAATATAGTTAAATCGAAGTGATAACGGAATTAAAATTTATAGTAATTACTTACTTTTAAAAAATAATTTAAAGAATAGGAGATCCTATATATAATTGATAGAAATAACTAGAGATAAAAACTAGTGCTAAGAGGAAGATGATTTATAATTGTATATAGTAGGAAAAAGAAAGGAAAAGGAGAAATATAATTTTATTTTGAGAGGGATATAGTTAATTAATGAGGGATAATTTGATAAATATGAAATTTTAGCAAGGATATTTTTGTCTTGAAAAAAATTAATAAACTGTTATGCTTCTGCTTTTTGGAATAAGTAGATATTTGTAGCTTCTCCCCAACAACAGAAAAACTGATTCTGCTTCTACCTAAAAGTACTTTTTATTTTGTTGCCAAACACCTCAAAATTCTAAAAAAAGTATTTTTCTTGAAAAAAAAAACACTTTTGGTTTTGGAGAAGCAATGCCAAACAGGCTAATAATCTCATTTACAGTGCCACTTTTATAGCGTGAATTTTTTTGCTTGTGTTTTTTAAGAGACAGAATAGGGTAGGAAACCAATTAGGAGAAGTTTGATTCTGTGTGCATTTTTAAGAGACAATTATGGTAGGAAGCAAATTAGGGAAACTTTGGTTTGTATTTTATGAAACTATAGTTAAGTCAATAATTATTAAACTAATTCAAGTAGGAAAACTAATTAAATAAATTAAATTTATAATATTATCCAATTTAAAATCGCTTATGAAAGGTAAAGAAGTCGAGATATTTCACTAAGGCATTCGTGCTTTTATAATAATATACAAGTTATAGAAGATAGATAAAGTTTCCATTCTTTTTTTTATAAAATTTGGGAGCATTTTTTGAGATTTTTTTTTTATAAAGGTCTCCTAATTCCTAAGGAGTTCTATTTTATATATATATATATTTTTTTTGCTCGACTTCCTCCCTTTAAATTATTGTAACTAGTCATTATATACGGCGCCTCTTATTTTCTGAGGAGTGAAAAACCAAGAATGGGGTCATTGAGTGGTGGAAATGGGAGTCTATGGGGTATGGGATTTTTCCATTCTCAACAATCCAATTTTGAAAAAAGGAAAAAAAGAAATGATGGTAAAAACAATAATGCATCAAAATCAAGTTCAGTGAATGCAAGTGATGGAACTGGTTTTCGTTTCCCTTTAAAGCAAGCAATGACGGCTAGTTCTCTTGCTCTTACTGGTGACACTATTGCTCAGCTTCGTGACCGTTGGCTCAAGAATAAACATACTCTTCCTGACTCACCTCATTTTAAGGTCATTTTTTAAATATAACATTAATTATTGGCTATTGAGTTGTGAATTTTTGTTTTTGGTGGATTTTTTTGAACCCCATTTGAGTTTCTTGAACCCTTTTGGTGCTATGGTGCATTTTTTAGTCTTCTATGATGTAATTATGGTAATTGTGATATTGTGAAATTGTGTTTTTGTTAGTTCATAAGTTGGGAAATTTGATAGTTTTATGATTTTTTATTGCAAGGAGTTAGTTTAAGACACTAAGATGAGCTCATATGAGTGAAGTTTTGACAGAGTGATGTAACAAAGTTTCAGCTTTTCTGCTTATAGACATATTAAGTGTTGAAATTGAATCTTTTGCACTGAAGACAGAGAGTGGCAAAAAGTTTGTCAACATGGTAAAACAATGTGGATGGGGTGAAATTTATACTCTAGAAGTTACAAGAACTAATTGATATTCAGTGGTAAAGGAAAATATATTGAAGCAATTCACTTTATGTGATTACTTCGAAGATGAAACCGACGTTGCCCCTGCTCTTTCATAATCAGAAAAGTTCATGGATTTCAAACCGATAATGATATTATTAGTTTGAAACCGAGATATATGGTCTAAGAGGTAAATTAGTGGCTTTGGAATGGAAACGATGCAAGAATGATGGAAAAAGATACTTTCCATCTTACAAGATTTATAGTCTCCAGATGCCATTAGAATGTCATTGCTATCTGCAGATTTTATCCCTGTTGCACATAGATGCTTGTTGCTATCCTTAGGATAATTCATGTTTTCAGGAGAAAGCATCACCTCATGGCTTTTATGAAAGCTTGAGTGTTGTTATCTCGCTGTGCTTCAAGAAATGGCCAAACAAAGTGGGCGACAGGAATTGGCAATCGCTTATGATGTGCCTACTTTCACATACTCTGGTCCAGCTTTTATTCTGTGCAGTTCCAGTGGAACAACTTATTCCTAAGCAATAGGCTCATTGGGCCTGTTTTTCTCCTTTAGTATCTGCACTTATGGTTCTTAGCTCAATTCATATTGGTACTTATCTAAGTTTTGTTTGGTGTCTTCTCATCGTAGTACTCACCTTCTTTAAACAGGTAAAGTCGTCTGATGTGATTCCATTATTGAGAACTATAGACTTCTTGTTGCAACAATAGTGGTAATTTGATATGATTTGTTGTTTTACCTTAAGTAGCCAAATTAAGGAGCTTAAAAAATAACACTTTTGACAGGACACAAACTGCTAAAGACTTTGCATATCTTATGCACTCTCATAAAACAGTTTCACTTTGCTTATCTATTCCTGAATCTAATTCGCTGAATTGAGAAGGTGAAGTTTTGGTAGTTTGACACTAGTTTGAAGTTTATACTTGACAAAAATGCGTTATAGGATATGGTTGGTGCTCTCCTATCTGAGCATGACTGGCTTCGATCCATCCGGATGGCTTCATATGGATTTTTGTTGTATGGTCCTGGTACTTATGCATGGTACTCGTATCTTGACAGATGTATGCCCAAGCAAACGGTTGAGAACATATTGATGAAGGTAGTACTTTGCTTCTGAGCTGAGAAGAATATCTTTAATGAGTTTGACCTGCCTCACTTTGACCGGTGTCTTTAATAATCTTTGTTTCAGGTTTTATTAAACCAAATTGTGCTAGGTCCTTGTGTAATTGCTGTAATCTTTGCATGGAATAATCTATGGCTGGGTAAACTTTCAGATCTTCCAAACAAATATCAGAAAGATGCCCTGCCGACTCTATTATTTGGTAATCACTTTCCTACAGCATTGTTTTGCTGGTTGTTTTAATCCCTTCACCCAAATGAAGTTTGATTTTTTTCTCCATTTCTTACAGGATTTAGGTTCTGGATCCCTGTCAGTGTATTGAACTTTTGGTACGGCTCTTACTACCTTCCTCACCCCCCCCCCCCCCCCCAAAAAAATAAAAAATAAAAGCCACATAAGATAGTCTAATATAAAGTAAAGGTAGCTCTCACTGATTTGTTAGCCTAGCTGTAATGGGAGCTTTTCTCATTCTAGTGAAAATGTATTTTTTGGGCGGGAAGTTATTTACTTCAACATTTGCTTGTGATATGTTGTCCATTGCCCTTGCCATACCATGTTTACTCTCAATAAGTTTCAATACCAGAAGTTGAATTTAGGATGTTCTGTTTCTGGATCTATTTATGTATTGTTCATCAATCCTTTGCAGTCAGCACTTGCTCAGCAAAGAGTCGATATGTTAATAGTAGTATTATCTTTTGAGCAATGATCTATGCACCTGACGATTTGCTATAAGCTTGTTTTCTGTCTGTTTACACTTTATTTCCTTTTTGCAAATAACTATTTGTTACATCTCCTTATAGCATCATTTATCTTCTTCCTCGGGTGTGGGCATAGGTGTGCTATAAAAATTAATCTCCACAAAGGACATGTGATCAAGTGCATCATGTGAGCAAGTGTATCCCTATGGCATGATTCCACAGAAACTTATTTTGTCATCACCATGTGCATTAGCAGTTAGTATGATTCTCTTTGTTTGTATTTAGAACCTTTGCCCTTGGTAAAAGTCCGGCTAAAACTACTAGACTTAGTTTTGGTCTGGTGTTATTAAATTTAATTTTTCTTTGTTGTCAGACAAGTTTTTGCGCAAAAGGCATGTGTAACATGTGTTTCTCTCCTTTTATCTCTTTGGCTTTGAAACATGCTACTTTTGAGTTCTTTCTTCGTTCAGGTTGAATTATGTGGGTCATACTAGTAATTGAACAGTTTTTTGGATGACTTACATCATTATTCTAGAAATTTAACAGCTTTTCGTATAATTAAATATGATAACTTCTGTATTGGAAATCATAGGGCGGTTCCTCTTCAAGCTCGTGTTGCTTTCATGTCTATGGCTTCTATATTCTGGAATTTCTGCTTGTCAGCAACTATGAGCAAGTAACTGCTGTCGTAGGGATTGACAACAGAAAATGAAGCATCAGGTCGACAGGGCTAAGGCAGTAATCTCGACGGAGATTAGGATGAGCTTTGATGAATAAAAGAAGAATTGGTACAAATTCTCATAGGTGTTACAGGCCTAACCCATATTATGAGCTTATTGTTATATCATTTCATATTTAAGTTTTATTTGGTAATTTAGGATTACACAGTTGTGTTACGTAATATCAAGACTGAAAACTGTGCTGGAGGCAATAGTTTGAAACCTTTCTGATTCTCTGAAGGTAGCTCACTCTGGTGTTCAACAGCGGCTCAGCTCAGCTGGCACCTCATAACACACATGATATGTGAAGGAGTTCTCTTTTGTCATTGTTATTAGATGTTCTCCAGGTGTAGAGCTTTTGACTCTAGTTCTATCATAAAAGATATTTGATTGGCTTGTTTGACCAAGTTACTTCCATTTGCTTTAGGTGTTGTTGGTTCTTCACCTTTTTTCCTGTTAAGGTGTTGAATCCAGCCAGATAGTAATATCTATGCAGTGCAGTTTTTGCAGTATGTCATTTGAAAGCAAGTGCTGCTGCACTTTGGATAGGAAGTCATCAGGTTCAAATTCCACTATGGTGGACAGCTTGAGGATTGAGGAAAATCCCTTTTAGAATGCCAAATTATACTAGTTGTTTTAGTGAAAAGTGTTGTATAAAACCTCGCTTTCTGAAATGTTCCGTTAGTTGAGAATTACATAACATGGAGCGTGCAGCATATCAGCTTGAGGAGAGTGTTATCATATCTGTGATGTGCAATACATTTGTCGTCCAATACTTTAGGTAAATCACAAAATTTTATACGCACACAATTTTGTGGCCGCTGATTTAAAGCCGTAAAATCTATCTAATTAAGTATTTTGTTAATTGTGATTATAGAATGATCTATTTAGCTTGCTTCTTGCTGCTTTGAATATAAGTGTATTATGTGGAGAAATAGTAAGGATATGCCTAAATTTAAGGTTGAGATCAATGGTGGTTGATGGGGGAGAGATTGAGAGGAAGGTGATGACCAATGATGTGGAAAAGAATAAGAGAAGAAAGGATAGAAAAAAAAAATTAAAACAAAAATTCATTTTCTCACGCTCGTAATACACGCATTTTGCCACATCATCTTCAAATGGAACGAACTTAAGTTGGAGTGTTAAAGTGAAAAGCCTGGACAACTTTAAGGGACATCATCTTCAAATGGAACGAACTTAAGTTGGAGTGTTAAAGTGAAAAGCTTGGACAACTTTAAGGGGCTGTGGATGTGTTTTGCCTTAAATTTAATTAGGTAATATGATAAGATAGTGAAAAACAGGAATCCTGGACCGTTGATCTTGCTGCACTGGAAAGTAACTAAGTTAAATTATGGAAAGAATCTACACTCAGAACCAAGTCACCAACGACAACTATACCACAAGCAGCCAAGAACTGGATTCTTTGCTTCTCTACTACTTTAATTGGTTTTTTATTCTGAACAAGCACCTTTTGATTGAGAAAAAGAATCACATTTCACCTCACCACACAGTATTATGACAACTTAAGAGAAACTCAAAAGCTACAATAGATTAAATACGGCCATTTATTTGCCCATAATTGAAGCTTTATAAGTTATTGTTTCCAATTCCCCTGTCCAATAACCGAAGAACTAAAGAAGAAAAGAATAAAAAGGAAAGAATATAGGGATAGAAAATCAGTGACCAAGTGAAAATTTTGGAAGCATGAGTAGTAACAGGCCTTATAATTTTACACCATCTGAGAATTGGAGTCCTGGACAGTGGCATGACTCTGCTTCACATGGACCTGAGTACAGCAGCTGGAACAGATGGCAACCCATTTTCCCTCGTCCTCCACCTACCCCAGAGATCCCTCAGGTAAGTCTATTCTTCTCCTATACATTACTAGAGGCTCAAGCCGGTATTTTCGATTTGGAACATAAATATACATGTGAAAAATCACAAACATTTTAACAAAAATCTGAATTGTTTGTGCTTTATAGAATCCTAGACGCGTCGTTCATGATCCATGGTTGCCTGTAGCAGAGAGACCACATCCAATACCTTCTGGTGTAAACAGGTAAACATTTTCTTCTATTTTTTCTTCAGAATCCATGTAGAATCCATGTAGAATCCATGTAGAATCCAAGATTCATTTCAAGAACCATTTGCAGTTTTCCATATCCAGCCCAACAACGGCGTCGGCCACAGCATCCTCCCGTTCGAGTTCTAGTCCCTCATGATGATATACCAAGACATGGATCATATCCTAGACCAAGCCAAGTTCCATTTGATTCTCCTACTCCATGGTTTCTGCAAAACCAACAACCGAACCGAGATGAATCCAAATTAAGCCCAGATGAACAAAAAGCTGCCTTGAATAAGCTCAAGAAAGAAATCTACAATCCAGTACAAACAAAAGTTGCAAGACAAGTGAGCCTTTATTTTAGAGGATTGAATAATAACGTGAATAATAATACTACTAGTGGAAAAGAGAAGGACAAGGATGAAGATGGTAAAAGATGTGCAATTTGCTTGGAAGATTTTATGGCTAAAGAAATGGTGACAGTAACTCCATGCAGTCACATGTTCCATGAAGAATGTATTGTTCCATGGGTGACAAGCAATGGCTCCTGCCCAGTTTGTCGATTTGGTATTTGTGAACGAATGAAACAGAACACTGACGCATCGGCCAGGACTACTACAAACACAATGCCACATGATCTAATGGTGGAAAGGGACTTGATTTCTATTATGAGAGCATTTGATGAAACTTTTGAATTGGATAACATAAGATCCATTCTCTTGCCAAGATTAACCAGAGGCTAGATGGGGTTGCTTAGTTTATTGGCTTCATGCTAATATCCTTCTGTTTATTCACTTTTCGCTAGTAATTGTATGTGAACATACAATGAGATGCATTTGTTCCATCTTACAAATGATGTGTGTACATCTTACTTGAATAAAATATGGCTATTTCAGATCTTGATGTGTGTACATTTTTTGCTTACGTCTACTAAGAGGAGATATGGTATCTGAACTGTGCTCGTTCTACCCATTTGGCCATATATAAAAGTAGTCAAGTTAGTTATGCAAAAAAATCGATCAACTCTATACGGAAACTGGAGTCGCTTCTTCAGTAGAAACAATTATAATCCTTGTTGATGACTAAGACGAATTAAAGGTTTTGTACGTAGTCTAAACTTACACTAAATCATTAGTAAATCATATAGGAGTTGGGACTACCCAATTGTTCAAAAGAGGAGAAAAGAGAGAGGGTAAACAACAAAGTTAGAATTGCAACTTGTGTTACATGGACTTTTCATTGGCCTTAAACATATCCGTGTCGAGCAAGTGGAATTAAGAGTGGGTATTTCTTGAAGATCTTTCAAAATACGTTTCAAAAATTAACAAAAGGATAAACAACTAAGTTAGACTTGCAACTTGTGTCATGGACTGTTCATTGGCCTTAAAGAAACCCGTGTCGTGCAAGTGGAATTAAGAGCGTGAGTATTTCTTGAAAATCTTTCAAAATACGTTATAGAAATTAACAAAAATTATTGAAGAAGCATTTACCATACACATATATCTAATACGAACCCATAAACTACTGTAATTTCTTCCTACTATAAACTATTTCCTCGACTTGAGAGGAAGAGTTTAATGACCCGTTTGTTTATATTTTTTGGGAGAAAAACTGTTTGTTTATAGTATTTGATCAAAATTTGGAGCAAAAAGTTCCAAAAATCAAAAAGTAGTTTTTTTGAGAAATTTTGTATAATTTAATCACAAAACTTGAAATATTTTTTCCAATGAAATATATGTCCAAACACAATTTCAAGTTTCAAGTTTTTTTTTCCAACTCTATTTCAAAAACTCAAAACCAAATCTATGTCCAAACCTAGCTAAGGCTCTACATCACCTACACCTAGTTTTCTTTGTTTCTCGTGAAAAAAGACATAGGGTCCTCTCAAGTTTCAAAGGAAGAAAAGGGAATAAATAATTAATTAACTTAAATGAGGACCGAATTGTAATATTTAAAACTTGTGGGTAGGAAAAAAACTTTTGAAAATTACAAAAACGCCCCAAAATTCAAAAAAAAAATCAAAAAATTTATTTTCCCTCCTTCCCACCTACTTTTACTTTCTCATCTATTCAAATCATTTCACACTTTTATTTCTTTCTCTTTCTTCTTTCACCCTCTTTTTTCTTCTTCCTTCTCCTTCTTTCTTCTAGATTTCCTTTCAAATTTTATTTCATCACCATCCTTATTATTTTTCTTTCTTCTTCTTCGTCTTCGTTTTCTTTTTTCCTCTTCGCATTCATTTTATTTTTTCTTCGTTCTTCTTCATCCCCGTTTCATTAATTTTCATATTTTTTTGTTCTAGTCATTTTACACATTTTTTTAGATCTGTAAAAATATTTTTTATATGTTTAAGCAATTTTGAAGATTTTTTCACGTTTGAAAAAATGTGTACGCATCTCGTCAGATGTGTACACATATATTATATGTATACACATCTCGGCAAATGTGTACACATATTATAATATAATATGTGTACACATATATAATATGTGTACACATCTCGACTGATGTGTACACATCCTTTTATTAAAGTGGTGAAGGGTGGTGGGGGTGGGGGTGGTGGTGGAGGGTAGTAGAAGCTGGTTGTAGGTGGTGGAGGGTGGTAGGAGGTGGCGGTGGATTGTGAAGGGTGGTTGGAGGTAGTGGTGAGTGGTGGTAGGTGGTGGAAGGTAGTTGTGGATGGTACAGGGTGGCAGTGAAGAGCGGTGGAGAGGGGTAATGGCTGGGCAGAGGGGTGGGGGCGATGGAGGTGGGGGGTCGGATGGGGGTAAGGGTTGGAGAGGAGAGATGAGAAGATGGAAGCTTTGTGTAAATAAAATACCTTAGGAGCTTTTAAAATATTAATCATTAGTACTAATCTTAAAAATTTCCTCTCACCCAATTCTTAAAGACTTTGTCCCTTTTCTTATTTAAGAAACTAGAAAGTTCCCCCACCCACAAACACATGATGTCCAGTACTCTCATTAGAGACCCTACTAATTTGAATTTGCGTGTGCAAGGCCCATTTTTTGGAAAACGCCTCCTACTAAGATTTTGTCTATTCTTAGGACTCAAATCTGAAACTCTAATTAAGAACGGAGGGATACTACCCATCCCGTCATAAACGTGTGGGATATCTCCAATCACACAGTTACAAGATTCTAATCACACCAAAGGACCTCGTTGTCCAATGCACATACGCTCACCTCAACTCAAAAGAAACAAAAAATAAAGACCAAATTAAGGGTATGCCACAAAATTGTGACACATGATTATGGTCAAAACCACCCAAGGCAAAGAAATTGAGAAGCCAATTTGACTAAAAGACTGGCCAGTGGCCACTAAGATTGGAGGCTATAAAATAAAAATCTGCCATAAAACGCCAAAACTTGAAGAAAATAATCAAATTGCAACTGTGAAAAAGTGAAGCATCAAGGAAAAGCCACGTACTCAAATCCCAAACCACATCCATTTCCTCTAAAATCACCTTACAACCCCTTCTTGCTCTTCTCAAGTTCCCACCTTCCCCCCTCCTTTCTGTTCCCAATAATCTTTCCATTTCCAATTTTATCAGGTACTTTCTCTTCTTTCAGTTCTTGTTTTTTGTATGCTTAAGCTCCTAACTTCAAATCTGTAGCTGCATTTAAGCTTAGTTTGTCATATTGCAAAAATAAAGCATCCCGCGTTCACGTAGGGTCTGCAAAAGCCGCACTCCTTATACAGTGGCTGTTTCCATGGCTCAAACTTGACCTGTAGGTCATATGGAGTCAACTTCACGAGTTGCTCTTTCAGTTTTTGAAATTGGGTAGTTTGTGAAATTGGGAAATACTAGTAATTGAACTTCAAGATTGTTTTTTTTTTTCCTTACTTGGGGTACTTGTTTGTGAAATTGGGAAAAGATATTCAGCTTCAAGATTGGTTTTTTTTTTTTTTGAACTCTAGGTCACTGGTTGAAGTATACCGCATATAACTGGCTATGTTAATTGTGGGATTTGAATTTTATGACCTAACAAAGCTTTGTTTACTTGCTTCACTTTAAAACTTTGGTGAATGAGTTGGGGAAATGATATCTTGGTGCCAAAATGACATTTTTGTTAGAAAAGTTACATAGATTGGCAATAAAAAAAGGTTTGAAATAAGAAAATTTTACCTGAATATGATTTTTATTCAGTTTCTTGTGAATAGGCATGATTGAAATTCCATGAAGCTTTTAGAATCATCATTGTTGGTGTCAGTAATTATCTTAAGTCTGTTCTAACTCGAGATGACAAATGGAAAAGGGAAAAAGTTGGTGTCCCGGTGTTTTTAGAATAATTTTTGAAGTTGTTTAAGTAGCATTGCTACCAGGCATATGCCTGATTGATTTATGTCCTTGTAACTTGTAGTAGTTATCAACTTGGTGTATCCTATTTGCAAATTTATCAGTTTGAAGTGAACTGTGCAGGTTATTGTTTCTCGTGAGTGTATCAACATGGCTACTTCATCAGTATGCCTAGCAGGAAATGGTCTGTCGACCCATAGAACACAGAAAGTTCTTAGGAAGGAGATCTATGGCAGGAAAATTTTGTTCTCTCCAAATCTTCCATCATCTAGTAAAACATCAAGAGTAGTTGTAAAAGCATCCCTTGAGCAAAAGCCGGATGAAGGAAGAAGAGGCTTTCTCAAATTATTACTTGGAAATGTTGGGCTTGGGGTACCTGCTTTGTTAGGTAATGGCAAAGCCTATGCTGATGAGCAAGCTGTTTCTAACTCAAGGATGTCTTATTCTAGATTTTTGGAATATTTGGACAAGGATAGGGTGCAAAAAGTTGATTTGTACGAAAATGGAACCATAGCTATTGTTGAGGCTGTATCTCCAGAATTAGGAAACCGGATTCAGAGAGTACGGGTACAACTACCTGGGCTGAGCCAGGAACTCCTTCAGAAGTTCCGGGAAAAGAACATTGACTTTGCTGCTCACAATGCTCAAGAAGACTCAGGTTCTTTCCTAGCCAACTTGATTGGAAATCTAGCCTTCCCGCTTCTATTGATTGGTGGTCTTTTCCTGCTATCGAGGCGGTCTTCTGGGGGAATGGGAGGTCCTGGTGGGCCTGGTTTCCCACCAGGCCCAATGGCGTTTGGTCAATCAAAGGCGAAGTTCCAAATGGAGCCAAACACTGGTGTGACATTTGATGATGTTGCTGGTGTAGATGAAGCAAAACAAGATTTTATGGAGGTGGTAGAATTTTTGAAGAAGCCTGAGAGGTTTACTGCAGTGGGGGCTCGTATCCCAAAAGGTGTTCTTCTAGTTGGTCCTCCTGGTACTGGGAAGACCCTGTTAGCAAAGGCAATTGCTGGGGAAGCTGGTGTTCCATTCTTCTCGATTTCAGGTTCAGAATTTGTTGAGATGTTTGTTGGTGTTGGAGCCTCTCGAGTCCGTGATCTTTTCAAGAAAGCAAAAGAAAATGCTCCATGCATTGTTTTTGTTGATGAAATTGATGCTGTTGGGCGGCAAAGAGGGACTGGAATTGGAGGAGGGAATGATGAAAGGGAACAGACTCTGAACCAACTATTGACGGAAATGGATGGTTTCGAGGGAAATACTGGTATCATAGTTGTTGCGGCAACCAATCGTGCAGATATTCTTGACTCTGCTTTGTTGAGGCCAGGACGGTTTGATAGACAAGTAAGTATCTGCCCTTGACTCAGTTTTTGAACTTTGATTCCAACAGGAAAACTAAATTTGAAGCTCTATACAGGTAATGGTGGATGTTCCAGACGTCAGGGGAAGAACAGAGATCTTAAAGGTTCATGCCGGCAACAAGAGGTTCGATCCAGATGTGTCTCTTGAAATCATAGCCATGAGGACACCTGGTTTCAGTGGAGCAGATCTTGCGAACCTCTTAAATGAAGCAGCTATCCTTGCTGGTAGACGTGGTAAGACCGCGATTGCTTCCAAAGAGATTGATGATTCAATTGATAGGATAGTGGCTGGAATGGAAGGAACAGTCATGACTGATGGCAAGAGCAAGAGTCTGGTGGCATATCATGAGGTTGGACATGCAATCTGTGGGTGAGTGCTAAACTATTAGCTAGTTACTGTTGGCTCCTGATTCACATATTTCATAGAAGCATTTTTTTTGCGACAAAATTCTGACATTTTATTATTAAGCCACGTAATGCTTGTTTCAAACTCTGAGGTACCATGTGCTTATTAATAATACAAATGTGGCCTCAGACACGTATATCCCGCACTTGACTCCACCCACAATTTAGCTTATTAATGAATTATCTTTATTGTCTTCCAATCTAAGTGTAAAAAAAAATTCCAGTAAATTAAGGGAAATTTTTCGTTGGCATTGCAATTCACTAATAGCATTTGCAGCCGAATAGTCATGGGTGACCCTCTAATGACGCTCTCTGTTCCTTGTCGTGCAGAACTCTCACTCCAGGGCATGATGCTGTTCAAAAGGTTACACTAGTCCCACGTGGTCAGGCAAGAGGGCTGACCTGGTTTATTCCTGCAGATGACCCAACCTTAATCTCCAAGCAGCAACTCTTCGCTAGAATTGTTGGTGGACTTGGGGGAAGAGCTGCGGAGGAAGTGATTTTTGGTGAACCTGAAGTGACCACTGGTGCTGCAGGTGATTTGCAGCAGATCACTGGTTTGGCGAAACAGGTACACTTTCCTTCAGTTCCTTTTTTGTTTACGAGGATTCTGAAATGGCATATATGTTGAGGTGATACAGAGACTAGGAATTTTACAGATTGATTTCATTCATTCAAAATATACTTTAACCTATACCCCCCCCCCCTTTGTGGTCAAAGATTGTAACAGCAGTCAAATTGTCGAGGTCTTAGTCCAATCATCATGGCTAGTTGACCCACCCGATCAAGTTAATGCGGGAAAATTACTCACGATACCACCTTTGGTTCAGTTCTTTTTTCATTAGTTTAGTAACAAGAAGGGTTGTAAGATAGGCCCATTCAAGCAAGCCAAGCTATGCTATGCCCCCCTAATAAACAAAAGAAAGGGGATGATGCAGTAGTTATTTCAGTTGAAGCGGGAGACCTTAACTACACTTGCTTAGTAGAGATAATGAGCATAACCAGTTCTTATCTTACCATTCCTTGCTTTTACTTGTTATAGTCTTTTGAATAACCCAGAAAAAGTCTTTTTTTCATTCACAAAAAGTCTTTCTAGATGAAGTTCTGGAAAATGATTTATGATGTATGATGCCTATGCAGATGGTTGTCACTTTTGGGATGTCTGATATTGGCCCATGGTCACTTATGGATGCATCCCAAAGTGGTGATGTAATCATGAGAATGATGGCCAGGAATTCAATGTCGGAGAAGCTAGCTGAAGACATTGATGTTGCTGTGAAGACGCTTTCAGACAGTGCATATCAGATCGCATTGACCCACATCCGCAACAATCGTGAAGCAATTGATAAGATTGTGGAAGTCCTTATTGAAAAGGAGACAATGACTGGAGATGAATTCCGCGCTATTCTCTCAGAATTTGTTGAAATTCCAGTTGAAAACCGAGTCGCTCCAGCTGTACCTACACCAGCAACTGTATAATAACATGAACATATACTGCAGCTTGTACAATTCACATACTATCCACCTAATTGATTTAGGTTATAATTATAATTTTGTATAGATTATCAGAAAAGCTATAGCTTTTGTGCATGTGTGTTGTAAACAGATTTTCGCATTTGAAATTGAACTAGTCGTCTTTCTTGATTGTTATGCTTTTCCCCGCGATGTAAGATGAGCTGTTTCATTTCCCAAGCTTAAGCACTTCTCGTGACTCGAAATTCCTCGTCACAATAGATTTACACAACACCATGACAATACAGACAAGATTTTACTATCCATGCATTCCCTCTTAACATAATGCTGATGTTAGACTGAAACTTATGTTCCCAAGATCACTTACTTCAGGTTGTACTATAATTTACTACATTCAAGGAGTAAACCAGGAATATAAGTTCTTTTGTAGCTTTAAACCAGGATGTAGTCTTGTCGTTTGGTAGCACATCGAGTTATTTTGGGATTAACAATTTTGGGATTATAAATCTCACTTCCCATATTTTATGTGTAAAATTGGTACTAGTATTAACTAATACTTCAAACCAAACATGAAATAAGGATAGTCCCAAATTCTATCCCGAGATTATAATCCTTATCTCGTCTATCAAAGGATCCCTCGGGATAATAATCCTTATCTCGGCTTTGGTTGGCGGGACTAAGAATGAGGGATATCCCATAAATTTGGGATTAAATTTATCCTGGGATTATAATCCCGGGATTAATACTCCCACACCTTTTATGGGATCCATATTTGCGGGTCGTTTGGTTGAGATAGAGTTTACGCGGGTTATAGTAATGTATGTATATGTATTAGCAATATGAGTATTAATAATGCGGGTATTAGTAATGCGTGTATTGATAATGTGGGTATTAGTAATGTAGATATTAGCTATAGGAATTATTTCTTGAATCACTAATATATTACAAATTAATGTACAATGTTATAATTTAAAATATTAGGAACTCCTTAAATATAATTTAAAATTATCTTTATTATTATGAGGGTTAATATTGTCATTTTAAATTTTAATACATGTATTGTTAATACACGTATTATTATTCCACCTTCTACTCTGCATAAAATAATACATAGATTTCCTCACTATTTAATACGTGTATTAATATGAAAGATGCCCAAAAGCAAACCAAACATTGTACTACTTATGCAAGTTTTTATACCTCTATCAAATCAACAACCAAACAAAGTATTAGTTAGTGCTAGATTTAATGTGGGTATTAACCCATTCCCATGACCAACCAAACGACCCATTGTGGTATAAAATTTATCCAGGATTAGTTAATCCCACAAACCAAACATGGGATAACTGTAATCCCAAAGTTAATCTCGAGATTGTTAATCCAATTCTACAAACCAATCTCTGTTGTAAAATAAATAGTAAAGTAAGAACAAGACAAAAGTATATGAGAGGAGAAGGAAGAACTTGTATTCTCAAAGTGTTTTCAAGTGTATCTTCCATAGACAAAGTGTCATCTATTTATAGGACTCCGTCTCATCATGCTTGTCAGCAAGATGTGCCAGATGTGTCTCATTCTCATTATTCTGAAAGGTCAAATGTGCCTCCACATTATTTTCATTTCTTTTGAGAGAAGCTTGATAAAGCTTGACAAGATGTTCAGGCGTACGACAAATTTTCGCCCAATGACCTTTCCCACCACATCGATGACAAATATTATTATTCTTGCCTTTTGAAGGATTAGCTTGAGAACCCTTATTATTCTCATATTTATTTCTACCGTGACGACGAGTATTATTTCGTCCCTTGCCGCGCCCACGACCATGGCCTTTACCACGGTAATTATTTTGCCTTCTTTCAGGCACATCATTTGTTGCTACAACATTCGCCTCAGGGAATGGAGCATGTGCTCCCACATTCACCTTAGGGAACGGAGCAGATCCAGTGGGACGGGCTTCATGATTTTTAATCAACAGGAAATTATGTTGCTCAGCCACCAGAAGGCATGAGATCAACTCAGAATATTTTGTAAATCCCTTTTCACGGTATTGTTGCTGTAACACCATGTTCGATGCATGGAAAGTGGAGAGTGTCTTTTCCAACATCATAGCATCATCAATATTTTCTCCACATAATTTCAGTTGAGAACTGATCCTGAAAACAGCAGAATTATATTCGGTTACAGTTTTAAAATCTTGTAACCATAAATGAATCCATTCATCACGAGCCCTTGGTAGAACCATAGCTTTAAGGTGATCATACCGCTCTTTTAAGTTAGTCCACAGTTCGAGTGGATCTTTCACGGAATATTCTGTTTTTAATCCTTCATCAAGATGATGGCGAAGGAAAATCATGGCTTTAGCCTTATCTTGGCTTGATGTCTCATTTCCTTCTTTGATAGTATCACCAAGACCTTTGGCATCCAAATGTTTTCGGCATCAAGCACCCATGACAAATAGTTTTTGCCAGATATGTCAAGTGCCACAAATAAATGTACTCTTTCAATCTCAATTTGTGGCACACTTTTTATTTTTTTGATAGTTTAAAATCATAAATTTTAAAAGTTTTATATTTTTCTTAAATTTTATATTGAGTCAAATTTTGTCACATAAAATAGGACGAAGTAGTACTTATTTCTGAGTGCAACAAGAACATACGTGTTTACATCACTAAATTTCAATAAATTAGATTTTAAACCCGCAAATTATAAAAATAACCTTACAAAGATCTTTAGTGTTTTATTTACTCATCTCCTATTATCACAATATATTACTTCATCCTTTTCCGTTTATGTGAACTTTTATTTTTCAAATATTAGTTTGACTAATCTTTGCAGTTAAATTGGATTAAACTAATTCGATGCTTTAAAATTAAAATTAAAATATTCACAAATTATATGATATTACTATAAGTTTCAACTCTTTCATATCAATATGGAGACCTGCTCCAATACAAGTCTCCCCACAAAACTTGCTCCAAATGAATGGGTCATTCGTGTTTGCGGCCTCTGAGTTTGCTTTCATCAAACTCTAGACCATTCTCAACAGCCACCACCGAGTTTACAACCCTATGTTCTCAAGGCCACATAAAAGAAGCTTTCAACAAGTTCACTTTTCTAATATGGAACAACCCATCTCATTTCTCTTTCCTTTTACAAGCATCTATTCAAAAACACTCATTTTTCCTTACCAAACAGTTGCATTCTCTTATAATAACCTCAGGTTGTTTCAAAGACAAATTTGTTTCAAATCACCTCCTTAATACTTACTCTAAATTGGGTCAATTAGATAATGCACTTAAACTGTTTGATAAATTGCCTAAAAGAAATGTTATGTCTTTTAACATTTTGATTGGTGGGTATGTTCAGATTGGTGATTTAGATAGTGCGTATAAGGTTTTTGATGAAATGGGTGAGAGAAATTTGGCTTCTTGGAACGCGATGATTACCGGGTTGACTCAGTTCGAGTTTAATGACAAGGCATTGAGTTTGTTTTCGGAAATGCATAGGTTGGGTTATTTCCCTGATGCATTTACGTTTGGAAGTGTTATTAGAGGTTGTGCTGGTTTGAAAGATTTGAATAAGGGAAGGGAGGTTCATGGTTGTGTGTTGAAGTCAGGATTCGAGGACCATCTTGTTGTTGCGAGTTCGTTGGCACATATGTATATGAGGTGTGGTGGGTTGAGAGAAGGAGAGATTGTGATCAAGTCAATGCCAGCTCAAACTGTCGCGGCTTGCAATACGCTTATTGCTGGTAGGGCTCAGAATGGTTGTTTTGAGGATGCATTGGAGATGTATAATGTGATGAAGATTGTTGGGTTTAGACCGGATAAGATAACGTTTGTTAGCGTGATTAGCTCGTGTTCGGAGCTGGCTACAGTAGGACAAGGACAGCAGATTCATTGTGAGGTTATAAAAACTGGAGCAATTTCTGTGGTTGCGGTTGTTAGTTCTTTGATTAGCATGTATTCAAAATGTGGGTGTTTAGATGAAGCTGAGAAGATTTTTGAGGAAAGGGAGGAAGCTGATATTGTTTTATGGAGTGCTATGATTGCTGCTTACGGGTTTCATGGGAGAGGAAAGAACGCAATTGGGTTGTTTCGTCGTATGGAGCTGGAAGGACTGGTACCTAATGATATCACTTTCTTGAGTTTGCTCTATGCCTGTAGTCATAGTGGGATGAAGGACGAAGGGCTCGAATTTTTCGACTTGATGGTGAAAAAGTACAATTTGGAGCCCCAACTTGTACACTATACCTGTGTGGTTGACCTGCTAGGAAGAGCAGGCCGTTTGCAGGAGGCTGAAGCTCTTATTAGGTCTATGCCTGTGAAGCCAGATGCTATCATATGGAAGACATTGTTATCAGCCTGTAAGATTCATAAAAATGCAGATATGGCTAGAAGTATAGCTGAAGAAGTTTTGAAGATTAATCCTCAGGATTCAGCTTCATATGTGCTCCTTGCAAATGTTCAAGCATCTGCTAAAATGTGGAAAGATGTTTCTGAAGTTAGGAAATCAATGAGGGATAGAGGAGTAAAGAAAGAGCCTGGAATAAGCTGGCTAGAGTTGAAGAACCAGGTTCACCACTTTATTATGGGTGATAAATCTCATCCACAATCGGAAAAAGTTGATGCGTACTTAAAAGAATTGATCGCAGAACTGAAGTTAGCGGGCTATGTTCCTGATACAGGATCTGTTTTGCACGATATGGATTTAGAGGAAAAAGAGTACAACTTGGTCCATCATAGTGAAAAGTTAGCAATTGCTTTTGCGCTAATGAACACTCACGAGGGTGTTCCAATTAGGATAATGAAGAATTTACGAATTTGTGGTGATTGCCATGTGGCTATAAAGTACATATCCAAAGTGAAAAAGCGAGAAATTATTGTACGCGATTCTAGTAGGTTTCATCACTTCAACGATGGCTCTTGTTCTTGTGGTGATTATTGGTGAGATTTTGCATGTGGCAATCTGACTGTAGGTAGAAGAAAATGACCACCTTTTTTCATTCTGAGACTATTTATGTACCATTTTTTACTCATTGCTTGTAACAATATTCAAAACTGGAAAGAGACTCCCAACATAGTTCATAACTAAATCTTTTATTAATTTTCATTCATATTGAAAAGTGAAAAGGTCTCAGAGCACAATGTGTCTAAATGTTCTTACAGATATGTAGTTGATTCAAAGTTTCAGAGTTTCATGTTCACTTTAATTAGACTTCTACCCTGTTACTTCTAACTTCTAAGCTCCAAAAGTGTATTCTAAGGTCCTCATTATATGGGACTAGCAACTGGAGATCCATCAGAAATCTTTGGGAGAATTTGCTTCAAACATCAGTTTTATTCGTGGGAATGGAAGGAGAATTTCCTTATCGAATGACAAATGGATGGAACATGGTCCTCTTAAAGACATGTTCCCCGAGATTTTCAACATCTCTTTACAACCAGAGGCAACAATTAGAGATGTTTGAGGCCAGCAAGGTTGGAACTTGACATTTAGAAGAGCTTTGAATGACTGGGAGCTAGAAAGGATCACTGAATTTTTTAAGGTTTTAGATGTATTTCAGGGAACTACTGACAATGAAGACATAATGGCCTGGAATGGAAGGCGAAAAAAGATTTACTGAGTCAGAAATGCATATAGGCAACATGTCACAACATGGCTATGGAAGCAAATCTGGAAAGTTAACGCTCCACATAACGTTTTATGCTTCACATGGTTGGTGGCTGGAATGGCTTGTTTAACACATGAAAACCTTCAGAAAAGGGGTATGCAATTGCCTTCTAGATGTTTTCTATGCAAAGCTGAGGCAGAAACCAATATCCATCTCTTTCTCCATTGTGTGTTTACCTCCCAAATATTGGCAGCTGTTCCTAACTTTAGCAAACCTGAAATGGGTAATGCTTGGTTCCACTTGTGATTTGCTAAAGTGTCGGAACAGTTATGGAAGAGGAAATGGTGGAAGATAGTACCTGCGTGCATATGGTGGGCCATATGGAAAGAAAGGAATGCAAGGTGCTTTGAAGACGATAGAAATTCCATACAAGAAGTCAAGATGACTTGTACCCTATCTTTTCATTTTTGGTGTAAACAATGTAATTTAGATGACACTGAACTTATGATGCAATTTTTGGAGGCTTTGTAAGGCTAAACAAGCCCTTTTTGTACTGGTAAATATGATGTCAACACAATCTTTGTGTTGATGAATATACTTGTTAACATTCTCAAGAAAATGTCCTTATTCGTATTGAAAGTATGATCTTCCAAATATCAGTATCAAAAACAGTTACTGTATGTACCTGAATCAGAAAAGCTAAACATTATAATGTTCCGTGGTACTAAACTAAGGAAATATCATTTATTTGTAATTTACAAAAACAAATATATTCTTAGATCAGCGTATTTAGAGTAGCACCTCAACATATTACCACTTTTAGGACATCGTATCTAAACAGAGTATGATTGTGTAGTATTCAGATTCAGAACTTCACAAGAGTGCTCTTTCTATTATGTTGTGAATGGAAAAAGGAGTTATAAAAGTGGTGTGGCATCACAATTATTCATCAGATGACCCTACATATTGTCCCAACACTTTTTTACTTTTTCTACGGAAGGACGGTACCTTCAACCAAGACAAAGCCTTACATTTAAATAGGCAGGCTTCGGGTCAAGAAATTGAGGAAACTTTCTTCCCTTGACTTGAAGTTTGCTACAGAATGTTGGCCATGTGATTCTCCCAACATTTTTTTTAATATGTACCCACAAAATTCCCAAGAGCTATTGGCATATGGTTCAAGACTTGGTGGATAATTAGCACGCTCATCTGCTATTTCATAGCGACTCTAGAAATATTCTAGAGGCAACATAATAAATAGAGAAAAGGCTACCATCAAAATGGATAGGTGAGAGATCTTTATGATTAGAAAACCCTGAAATCTAAAACAAAATATTCTTCCATTAACTTATATCCAAATAATGCTTTTGATAGGACCAGAAAAGAGGAGAGAAATTTTCCCACTCCACATCTCTAATCTTAGACTGTACAATTAAGAAAGACTGCCAAAACTACTGTCTCAATCCACATTGTTGATGCTTATTACCAGCCACATATCCCATGACCACTGACACAATGCTACTCTAAACTAGGTCCACATGCGACCAACTTAGAAAACAAAGAAAAAAAAATAAAACTTTGTATATTACAATTAAATTGTTGAGCAGCCACAAAGCAGTCTTCAGTCATAGCTTTGCCGCCACAATAGGAAGAACTTCATTTAGTTCCAACATAATTCAGGAATGATCAGAGCTTGTCACTCCTACAAAATTCCATGCCCCCCGTGGTCTCACAGAAACCATGTCTAACATCTGTGGCTCAGTCCCCTCCCTTCTCATGGTTCTTTGCTTATGCATAAATACTGAATGCCCCTCTGGACTTGTCATTGTCTTTCGACGAAGCGCTCTTATCAACCTGCATTCATCTTCTGTATTTCTCCCCTTCTCGTAAATATTTAACATCCAGGCTAGTGATAAAAGAATAGAAACTTTCAGAAAAGGACAGAATGATTGAGCAGAATTCGAGATTCCCATTTTGTTAACCTTCAAAACCTAACTATCAAATGGACAAAATAAATCTTCCAACCTGGAATATACATTTAGCGGAGAAGGTAATCAGAGCAAACCAAGCAACTGCTAATTACATTCAGTCCGAGTTCTCAGGTTCTTCATCGGAAGTCACTGGAGTATCAGTGGCTTCAGCAAGGGACTCGAGCATCAGCACTACCTCGGATGTGTCATCCAAGTAATACTTAGCTTTGCTAGGTTTTTGTCCCACTGTGCAAGCAAATACCTTGGTGTCATATGAAAGAATATTTCTGGACAAAGCATCGCCGATGATTTCAAACATATCTTCATCAGATCTATCATCACCAATGCAAAGTACAAAATCTGCCAGCTTTCCTTTCTCTGCTAAAGATGTAAAGATCTTTTCGGCAACTAAACCTTTGGTGACCCCCTAAAATGAAACGAGAAAATTAAGGTTATTCAGAACACATGCTAGGCTTGACACATTAGAGACTGAAACCAATGCTTGCAATACACATAAACAATCATTAAAAAGAAGAATATTCCGGATACTCAAGAAGCTGACAACAGCCATTAGAATAGTGGAAAAAAAAACTCTCACTGTTATTATTAGTTTGTCCCAAAAAGATTGAGACTTCTCTGAATCTGGAAACAATGTAACCTTATTTCCAATGTTACCATGAAAGACATGCTTTAGTACGAACAAAATCTCATGGCCAGTCAAATCACGCCCCATAAATTGAACAGCGGGAGTATTAAAATTGCTACTTGTCAATAACTTTTCCAGACAGGAAAACTATGCCACTCACTCACTTGTCACTAGAAAATGAATTCAGCTCTCAACCCCTTACATGAATTGTTAGAAAATACTAAAGGTTCCTTGGTCCACAGATAAGTTACACACAGATTAGTGGCTCATGGGTAAAAAAAGGAATAATGATACACACTTAATGTGGAGGATGATTTACATAATTGGGATAGCTAATGGAGATAAACACATCCAGCTTGAATGGACATTATCCGCACTATCTCAACCCAAAAAAAAGAATATCAACAACTAGCAAAACCCAGAAAGTAAATGCCAGACTTAATGGGAAATCAAGACAGTTATTGTATTCAGGAAACTAAATGATGTATAAGTTAGTATATGGTTTCAACATGATAGTCCTATATTGCAACCAAACGCCCAATAGCTAATAAAAAACGTTTACCCAGACATCATTACAGGAAACCAAACACCTCCTAAGAGCTACCCTGTACTGTTTTGAGGAAGTAGACTATAATCAACACAAAACGGGGTCATTTACCAAGGATGCTAATTACCATTAGGTAGATGTAAAACTTGGAATATAAACAACAAATAAAAATGAAAACATATGGGATTGGGATAAGTTACGTGCCTGTGGCTTCACTTCAACAATGAACTGGCCGCTCTTCACAGCAACTGGTTCATTTGCTAAAACACTCTCAAGATGATCAAGCATCTCCTTTGCCTGAGAAAACCCAAATCCAGAATCCGCATCACGATACTGCCACACTATGGCACTTTCCTTTCTTTCTATGCAAGAACCATCTGTAGCATCAGTGTAGGATTGCATCACAGGTTGGGCAAGATGCATCCAACCAAAATCAGAGGTCTGACTGCTTGTTTCCCATTCCTGATCTTGTGTCCGCCTGCACTATCAGAACATTAAAAGTTATCAAACCTAAAAGAGAAAAAATTGATCTCGCAAACAGAAAAGCTAATTCGTGCATATAATCTCCACCCGTCCGCCGAGTAAAACCATATCTGACTTAGGTGCACATTGCCAGGACATGAAGTTCAACGAGATAAGTTTTGAGTTACTGCAAAACTTTATTGATAAGAATAAATAAGAATCTGGGATGATTGGATTGGATTATTAAATGAATTTGAATTATTGAAAGGTCTGAGAACTGTAAAAAATACTATATCGTAATCTTTTAAACTATATCAAATATTAGGACATCCCCAAATGGAAACTGTATCACATAATTTGAGACAAAAAAAGAGCTTTATCACTTCTTCTACATTTGCTAGAACATTTATTCTGCACCATACCTTTAAGGCTTTAACAAGCACCAGACTATTTATTTAGACTACCATACAAAATAAGAAACAGGAATGTTTCATATCAAGACCACATCAACTAGAATGATTGATGTTGTGAATAATGTAACACAAAATATGGCACAAGTTATTCAGGTTACGGACAACAACAGCAACGCCTCATTCCAGCACCAGATTGCAGTTAAAATTGATATCAGTTGACATTGTAAAAGGTAAGAGAAGAAAACCGACCTCAGAAAGTAGCCATGTTCAGCTGCAAGGCCCAGTTTCTTACAAGGAGAAAACCATTTGCTCAGGCTTTCCCTCCCCCTTCCACTAACAATGAAGACTGTATTGTTTTGATCACCACAAATTCGATTTAGGATTGAGATAACTTCAGCACTTGGAGACTTAATGATCGAATTCTGCGGCATCACGGTTCCATCATAGTCCAGGAATATGGCCCTGCTCTTAGACTTAATATAAGCGTTCACAATATCATCAATTGACAGCTTCCTGAAGTTGGGATCTAAGGCAACAACTCTAAACCCAAAGCCCAAACCAATGCCATAGCATCTTTTCCTAAAGTGATCGACACAAGTTCTCTCCATATCTTGCAAGAAGCTTCTCGACCAATAAGCAACATCGTGGGTGCTGACATAGCGGTAATGCTTCTCATGTCGTAGCTGTTTCTCTTGTTCGGCCATTGATATAGCCTCATTCATTGCCTCGCCTGTTGCTTCAACATTCCATGGGTTAATACGGATTGCCCCACTTAAGGAAGGTGAACACCCAATGAACTCCGACACAACTAGCATGCTCTTGTCAGGTCCACCTACACCTGAATCTGTTGAATCAGATACACCCTGTCGACAAACGATGTATTCATATGGAGTCAGATTCATTCCATCCCTAACAGCTGTGACAGCAACACATTCAGCAAGACTATAATAAGCCATTCGTTCACTACTTGACACAGACCTATCAATATAAACTATAGGTTCATAACCAGGCTTGCCAAATTGCTTATTAATTCTCTTGCAGCTTTCCTGTATCTCAGCTTGTATTTCGTCGAGATCTATACCTTTACCCCGTGTAGGATTGGCAATCTGGACAAGTACAGCCTGCCCTTGCCATTTGGGATGCTGTTTGAGCATGTGCTCCATAGCTAGAAGCTTTAAATTGATACCTTTGAAAATATCCAAGTCATCAACTCCAAGCAGAACAGTCTTTCCTTCAAATTGTTGTTTTAGCTCCTTAAACTTTAATTCTTTATCCGCAATTCTCTTCATGGACTCGATGTGACCCATATGTATACCTACGGGCATAATCTTAATACCTACTGTCCTCCCATAGTATTCTAGTCCTATATAACCTCTTTTAGACTGATACTCTAAACCCAACATTCGACTGCAACAAGAAAGGAAATGTCGAGCATAGTCAAAAGTGTGGAATCCAACAAGGTCTGAACATAGCAGAGCCTTAAGTATTTCCTCTCTAACAGGAAGTGTCCTGTAAAGCTCAGATGAAGGAAATGGGCTGTGAAGGAAAAACCCGATTCTCAATCGATTGAACCGCCTCCTCAAGAACGTGGGCAACACCATCAAATGATAATCGTGAACCCAAACAAAATCATCCTCGGGATTAAGCACCTCAACCACTTTCTGTGAAAACATCTTGTTGGCAGCAACATATGCTTCCCACATAGAGCGATCAAAGCGGCCACCGTGGTCAGGTGAAAATGGCAACATGTAGTGAAATAGTGGCCACAAATGCCTCTTGCAGAAGCCCTCATAATACTTTTCCAGAATATTAGGTGGAAGGAACGTCGGAACACATCTAAATTTTTCCAAAAGATAGCTAGAAACGTCGTCCTGTTCAATAGGATCAACATCAATGGATAAAGACCCAACATACAACACTTCCATATCTTCAGGTAAACCATCCTTAAGTCTCAAAAGCAATGAGTCCTCATTCCAACTAAAGCTCCAGCCTTTATTATCCGGTCTCCTTTTCGCTTTCAATGGCAACAGATTCGCCACGATAATCATCCGATCACCAGCAAGCGAAGACGGATTGTCAGAAGAAACACTAATAGCCTGGTCATCATCAAGCTCACATATACTCCCAGGCACTGTCATTACCCGAGACATCCGCCTCCGGTCCCTCTCTCTTCCCATTACTGGAAAATTCCCAGATGCCAAATCCATAAGATTGGTATATGATCTGGACATCATCTTGACAAAGATTCTTGGATTCCACTAATTGGTGAGTTTCAAGTTTCTGAAAAATTATACACAAAAGATACTAACTTTAACCATACAAAACAGCTAAAACACAATTAACCCAAGCAAAAAATGCTGATTAAAATGAATCAAACAGAAACCCATGTGAGTAAACTACATAAAGATTTGATCTTTATAATACCAACATGAAAATAAACATAGAAAGTGAATCAAACATTATTAAAGTTTAGTTTCAAGCAGAAATACAGATAAATTACAACAACATAACCAGAATGATCTCACCAGTGGGGTCGGGAAGGACGAGATGTAGGCACACTTTACCGCTAACTTACAAATAAATTACACAAAAATAAAAATTGGGAAACTAAGATTTTACCTTGAAGATTCAATAAGCAGAAAATCTTGGATCTTTTTAAGTGAAAGACTTGATCTTTTAGGATGATTTGTTGTATATGTTAAAGGGTGATCCCTAAATATGTAAAAAGATTATGAATATTCAGAAAATTAAAAATTAAAAAATAAATATTTTTACATAAATTTATGTTGTAGTAGCTGTTTTTGCAAGATAAATAAATATTCTTTGCTTGACCCCAACTTAAAAACAAAAACAAAAAACGTGCAATGCATACGTGAAGATGTGTTTTAAAGGGGGTGTCCATTTTTTGTAGCTAAGGCCACCGAAAGGGGCTAAAAAGAGAAAGGATAAGGATAAAACCTAAAAAAGGTTGTATAAAGGTACAATAATTGAATAAATTTGACAAATCAATTTGCATGGTTTATTAAAATGTGACATTGTGTATATAGCATAAAATAAAGTGGTATTAGCTCTATATGTCTATAAATGTTAAAATTGACAGCTCACCCAATATTGTTTGTGAGATTATAAGGGTAAGGAAATCTTTGTTGAATATGATTGATGTTGTCAAAATGCTCATACTTAAAATTATGTCTTTTTTTAATTCTTTCTTAAAGGTGAAACAAGTGTGACCAGAAAAAAAAAATGCAGATAGCTTTTAAAGTGTAATTTACAATAAGAGTAAAGTTCAACAGTAAATATTTAATTAAGTAATTGACAGCCACTTCAGTAAAAGAGATGTTGTTAGTATCTAATTATTGAATTTAATGATGTCACTTGATGTTAGGGAAGGTAGAAGTCAAGATACGGTTGGATCCAATAAATTTTCTTCAATTTTATGTTTATATTAAAAATTAAAAATTTATACTTATATATAAGTACTAGATTTAGAACTCAATTATTAATATTTGATGTCGTTTTTTAGATTCGAAACTCATAAATTTAAATTTAAAAATTATAAGTTTAAAGTTTTTTATAAATATATATAAATACTAGATTTAAAACTCAGTTATTAATATTTAATGTCATTTTCCTAAAATTCGAAACTCATAAGACTAAAATATTGGCTTTCTGTCTCTGTGAATAATGCAATTAGGTCTATGTGTAACACTAATCCTTGTCAACAATATTTCTATAACAACCAAGTTTCTTTGAACTGATTTCTCATGTTATGCTATATTTTTTTTAACAACACATTGCTATAACAGCTAAAAATATTCGAGACAAACGATGTCTTACTGTGTTTCTTTCGAGGACATCTGGAGACTAAGCTCCTGTTTGGACGTGAAAATTGGGAACACTTTTTTAAATATATTTTGAAAATAATGTTGGGGCACGAGTTTTTGGAAACTTTTTGAAATAGACTTTTTCAAAAACAAAAAGTGGTCTAGACCATTTTTTTGGGAGTTTTGAAAAAAATACTAAATTTCTTCACTCACAAAATTTCAATTTATTTTCAAATAAAATATATGTCTAAATATAACTTTAGTTTTTAAAAATCTTTCAACTCATCTTGAAGAACTAATTTTTCCAAGTTTTAGTTAAATCTATGTCCAAATGCTAGCTAAGAAATTTAATTTCGGGTCAACCCATTTATTTGGTGGGTATAGCGGACTAAACCGGATATTTTATAGCGAGTGCTTGCTTATCTGGATGCTTGTTGTCTTGCCAGCTCAGTGCCCAACAAGTGGCAATTTCTAGTGGCTCATTCACTTTTTATTTAATCATATTTGATAGGTACCAAACTTTAAAATCTTAAAAGTAAAAAAGATGTATGGCAGATATATTAATTACGTGTAAGTTTACACACAAACATATCGTTAGGATCTTGTAATCATATAAAGGGTTTATATTATTTTTTTAAAAAAAGAAATCTCTAAAAATAAAATGGGTATGTTAAAATAAAGAGTTTAACAGTAGAAAAAAACAGTTGTACTTTTAAATAGGCTAAGGGATCGTTTGTTTTTAAAATTTTCCGAGAGGAAATTATATTTTATGCCCACTTACGATTTAAGTGAAAAAAAATGACTTTACAAAGATTTTCTATGTTAGTTTTACATATCTTCAATACTATTTTTTTCACTAATTCCTGTGAAAATATTCCTCCTATATATATATATAGCTAATATAACATCCGTAGAGGATTATAAGACTAAGTCTCTAATTTTCCTAAATCCAACCAAACACTTTTTTGGCAATTAACATAGAAATTGAAATTGATAGACACTTTTTTACAATTATACGAAATTGACATGTTTAAGTTTTGATGAGAAACAAAAAAATTATAAGACCTCAAATTTTGAACAATTTAAAATATTACAATTTCTTAAAAAACAAAAGCGAATAGTCAATAAATTTTATTTTTATTATAATTTTAAAAGTAATTCTTCATGAATAGTTATGAACTTTACTTTCAAATTGCATAATAACCGAATATAATGATTTTGAGAGACAACAATAGGTCGTGAAGATCAATAATATGTGATAATAGAAATTTTAATAATATATTTTCAAAATAAATGTATATATGATATTCATCCTCATGGTATTTTCAATTACAATATATGCAATATAATGTCTCGTTATGCTATATTAAATTACTTAATTCCTATAGATGAATATAATTTGTATTGTTTATTTTTAAAGAATTTTGTACGTGAGCAGTCCTAATTAGGGAATTTTGATAGATGATTTGTATAAGTTCTATTAGACGAGCCTCGTTGCTTGGTCGTTCGAGTGGTGGATTATTTCTTCGGATCAATCACCTCAGTTCCTGCTCCGCAAGAGGTAATATCCTACTTTCTACTTTATTTTTTCTTTTTATGGGCAATCCGTAGATAAATTATTTTTTTCTATAGCTTTGAGATGTATGTTCAATATAATTTTCTCCATTTTTTATTGTATTAATAAATAAATAAATCGAATTCTTAGCTAGTCTTACTTAATAAGTAGAATTGGTGCATTGTTTAGGTTTATTAGCATGATGTTACATTGAGTAAATTTATTTTATTTTAGTGCTTATCGTGATAAAGTTTGAATTTTTTAGGGTTGTGTTAAAAGTATAAAAGCTTATAGTAATTCAATGATTGAGCTCCTATCATTTAGCTGCTTGCAAGTTTTTCCTTAAACTTATTGAAGTTTTATGCTTGTCTGCAATGCAAGTTTTCAAAAAGTTTTACCAAACTGTAAAGGGAAAGTCCTGTTTATATGAGGACCTGTTTGTTTGCATTTGGATATCATGTTTAAGCTCGTTCTCCATTGTCCGAAATTGTATATTTGTTTAGATTGTGAATACAAAGTCTTGAAAGACTTAATGGTGGTAAAGGTTTTAGCTTTCTGTTCATGGAAATAATAGCAGGTGTTTAATAGAAATTTGGCATCCTTTCCTTCTAATATATTTAATCCCTTTTAACTCGAATGAACCTGCATAAGTTTGAGCTCCTCTTGTCAATATATTGGCCTACTTAATATTTGTCCTATTCTTTAAAGGGAAGAAGATATAGATCATGTCTTAATGACGTTGTTTAAATATCTGAAGTTAATAGATATAAACTTTTTTGTGTGTATGAAATGCTTTACTATGATGGTTGTTGTCAAATCCATATGTTTTGCAATTTAGCATATGCAGTTGTTAGTTAGTTTCTTTTGGTTGTTAACTATAGGCTTGCTCTAATCTGCTTATATTAGGTCAACATGCTTTCATAATTGATTTTGCAGTGATGACTTTGGTGTTTTAGCCAGAATGATAGCTTGAATTGAATTATAGTAGGGATAGTCATTGCTGGAAGTCTCTCTCTTTTTTTTTTTTTTGGTAAAACACGACATTTATTTCACACAAACAAACTAACTATTACAAGATAGGACTGACCCTGGTAACGTAGTACCCGGATTGTCCTGATCATAATTGTTCATAGAGTTAATCAAAGTGAAAGATCTAGGTACCGTAATACCTAGATTATCTTGTTCTAAAGTAGAAATTACACATAAAGGAGGATAATTGTAAGTCCTAAGTTCTTCAAAAGATGAACTGCAACCCAATTTTGCCATTTGATCCGCAACTCTGTTAGCTTCTCTAAAGATGTTGCAGCTTTGGCCCTCCGGCTTCAAGTAATAGGAACCTGCAATCATTGATTAAGTTTAGATAGAGTCCAGTTCCACTAGTTATTAAATTAAGTATATCCTTACAGTCTGTTTCTATTAGCAAAGGTGCAATATTATTTTCCAATGCTAATTTCAACCCATGATATAGAGCGAGTAGTTCTGCATAGAGACCTGTCGAACAATTGATTAGCTTACTAAAGCCCAGAACCCAGCTCCCATTCCAATTTCTAAACACACCTCCAATGCCTCTCTTCCCCAACCTTCCCGACCCATCTATGTTTAGCTTGTACCAGTTTTGCTCGGCTTATTCCATTTAATATATATTGTTTCATGGTAGCAAAGATGCTCCTTCTCAGTCAAGAGCTTGAATTCCAATGCTTTGTTAATAATATCTTCAATATTACAAGGCTTCCCAGTTCTCTTATAAATTCTATCATTTCTTTCAAGCCATATATGCTATAAGATAAAAGGAATAACCTCAGGCCATTTAATATATGCATTGAATTTTTTTTAGACTTACATTGAGATTGAAGCCAGTCAAAGAAGTACCCATTATCATTATCAAAAGGGATGGTATCTCAGTTGAAGTTTAGTTGATTCCACACAGTTCTGGGAAATCTGCATCTAAAGAAAAGGTGCAAGACATCTTCTGTTTCATTATCACAAATAGCGCACCTATCAGAATCTATAATTTTCCTTCGATATAGCAGGCTCCTAGTAGCTATTCTATTATTGACTGCTAGCCAGAGGAAGGACTTGATTTTATTAAGAGTGTTCAGCTTCCATAACCTGCCATAGTCTCTAGTTACATTTTCATGATCAGTTTCACCAATTATAATATTGTAAGCAGATTTTGTCGAAAAATTACCTAGCTGGCCATACTTCCACATAAAGTCATCAATAGCTGGACTAGTTCTTTGGATGTACGTGTTTTTAATTTTAAGTTTTCAGGAAGCTCAAATGATAACATAGTCGTATCTATTTCAAAATTTGATATAAGGTCTTTCAATAGCATATTACTCTCGTGTCTCATTAAAGGACCTGGATGCTACTCCTTAAGTTATTATTTGACATAATCCAGTTGTCATCCCAGGCTTTTATAAGACTACCATCCCCAACAGCTCAATGAATGGCTTTCTTGCAGATTTCGACTCCCCTTTCTACATTCTTCCAAACATGGGATTTTGAAGACGAGATAGAAGAGTTTGAGGTGTACTTACTTGATAGCACCTGCGCCCAAAGTGACGTTTTATTTCTCATCATTCTCCAAGCCAGCGATTCATTGCTGGAAGTCTGTTGAACTGATATCAAGTTTAAGAATCCACATTGTTAGTCTCCTTTATTTACTTACAACTTGGTTAGTAGATAAAGTTAAAAATCTTATTTATGGAAAATTTGTTGGTTTATACACATCCTTTAAACAAATTGGACTTTTTAAATGTCACAACGTGAAAAGCATTTCATTTGGCTTAGATTTGACTAAGAGTGTCCACCGGTCCGGTTCCGCGCGCCTTGACTACTTTTTTTTGATATAATAATCTGATACTCATTTTAATAAACTCTACTTTACAATCTACACCAGGCAAAGATGTCATATAGTTTCCCAAAAAAAAAAAAGAACAAACAATTGATATTACAATAATGGAGAAGATACAAAGAAAAAGCTAATAAAGGTAATGACCTGCCAAGAATGTTGAGCTCAATCTTTTGGTTCTCATCCATTGAATAGTTTCATGAATGGCCCATCTTTTCGATCTTTTGCAGCTTCTATTAAAAAAGGAATCTCTTGAAACCTATAGTGGTCACACCTCTTTCAAGTGCAGCTGCTCTGGTCAGCACATCTTCTCTTTAAGTGATGGCTCTGCTGATCAACAATTTTCAAGCCCTTAAGCTCCAATAGCCGCTGAAACTCTGCAAATGTTCCCTCCGGTAGCAATGCACAATATGCATCTGCCACTGAGTCTAGAGGTGACAGTATTATTGAAGATATTGAAGAAGCAGAATCAGTTAGTTAGTTAGCATCCTGTCAGCTAGTTAGTTAGTCATTATGATTAGTTAGTTAGTGGATGACAGCTGTTAATTATTGTTACAATTAGTTAGGTTAGTTAGCTTTAGTTAGTCTTAGCTCAATGTAGTGCAGTGTATATATACTGTACATTGTGATCAATTCCTTTTCAATGATATTCAATCAGAAATTCCCAAACACCCACTCTCAATATTTCTCTCACTAAAACTCACATGGTATCAGAGCTGGTGAGTTGCTAATCAACTCATCTCTTCGATCCACAATTGATTTCATTTCCAGTAGGTTCCAGAAGTTCTTCCTCTAAGCTCAAGCTGTAGCAATGGCGGATGTAATGCCTGCGCAGGAGAAGCAAATGCAGGAGAATCTCAACCTGGGGAACAATCACCCTCTATACCTTCATCCTTCTGATACACCAGGATCAATTTTGACCTCAGTGCAGCTCACTGGTGCAGAAAACTACTCGATTTGGAGCAGATCAATGTTGATCAATCTTCGCGCTAAAAGCAAGCTAGGGTTTGTTCTAGGTACTCACAGAAGGAATGACTTTGCAGAAGAACTAGGAGAACAACGGGAGAAGTGCAATGCCTTTGTGTTGGCTTGGATCATGAATACAGTGTCCAAGGAGTTGCTTGCTGGGATTGTCTATGCTGAGAATGCAGCTGCTGTTTGGGAAGATCTCAAGGAGAGATTTGACAAAGTTGATGGAGCAAGGATATATCAGATCCATAGAGAAATCTGCACAACTCATCAAGGTACCTCATCTATCTCCTCATACTACTCAAAACTGCGAGTGCTCTGGGATGAGTTTGATGCCTTAGTGCCACCCCCTACTTGTAGTTGTGAAAAATCCAAGTTATATGTTAATCATATGCAATATCAGAGGTTATTTGTCTTCCTGATGGGACTTAATGAGTCATATGGCCAAGCTAGAGGTCCGATATTGATGATGAATCCCCTGCCTACTGTGAATAAGGCTTACTCAATAGTGTTGTCTGGTGAGAGCCAAAAGGTAACAACAGGTTCATATTTGGCTAGTGCCCCTACTGATAGTGCAGAAGCAGTAATGTATGCCAGTCGTGGTAATTTCAGAGGAGGATCTAACACTAGGCAGCAAAGGAGAAACAATCTATGGTGTGATAATTGCAAAATGAAGGGACATAATAAGGAGGGATGCTGGAAGATAATAGGATATCCTCCTAACCATCCTCTCCATGGTAAAGGCAACTATAAGACAAATGGTGAGAGACACAATGCCAATCAGGCAGTTGAAGAAGATGTGTTTGCTCCTATGATACACAGAGATGGTGGTCAGCATAGCACTCAACCTGTCAACTATCAGCAGGGTAACTTTCATGCCAATCAGAATCAACCTGTGTTCACTCCAGAACAATACAGTCAGATTCTCAGAATGCTCAATAAGGGAAACACAAGTGATGTGACAGCTAACATGGCAGGTATTGCTAATGTAGCTGATTCGTTCTCTGCTCATAATGAAAACTGTCAATGGATAATAGACTCAGGAGCATCCACTCATATGACTTCTCACATAGAACTGATTGAGAATATTGAATCATTAAGCACAAGAGACAAGAGAGTTAACCTCCCAAATGGAAACAGTACCAGTATTACACATGTAGGGAATTGCTATCTGACTGCTAAAGATAAGATTTCAAATGTGCTGGTAGTTCCTGATTTTAAATTTGGCTTACTGTCAGTATCACAGATTACAAAGCAGCTTCAATGCTCAGTGACATTTTTCCCTGAGTTTTGTCTCTTCCAGGATCTGTCAACTGGGCAGGTGAAGATGACTGGTAAAAAAAAAAGGGGCCTCTATTATCTACCACAACAAGCATGTGACAAGAAGCACAATCATATTACAGGATTTATGACAACTCATGTGACTCAGACAGATGAAATGATATGGCACAGAAGGCTGGGTCACCCTTCAGAAAGAGTAATGAAGCAGCACTTGTTAGGAATAAAGAATGGTAATGCAGAACATTTATGTGTAAATAAGTGCTCAATATGCCCTTTGGCTAAGCAAGTTAGATTTCCTTTACCTGTAAGCATTAGTAGGAGTCCTGCAGTTTTTGACCTTGTACACATGGATGTATGGGGACCATATAGACATGCTACTCACAATGGCTTTAGATTTTTTCTGACTCTTGTTGATGATCATTCCAGAATGACCTGGGTGTACTTGATAAAATTGAAAGTGATGTCTATACAGTGTTGAAAAGTTTCCTTGTTATGATCCAAACTCAGTTTCATTGTTGTGTTAAAGTCATGAGGTCAGACAATGGTGGTGAATTCTTTAACAGGGAATGTAAGCACTTGTTTGACTCCCTAGGAATTTTGCACCAAAGTAGTTGTCCCCACTCCACAACAAAATGGAGTTGTGGAGAGGAAGCACAGGCATATCCTTGAGGTAGCAAGGGCACTCAGATTTCAGGGCAACATTCCTCTTAGATTTTGGGGTGAATGCATCTTGACAGCAGTTTTTCTAATAAACAGACTTCCTACACTGACCTTAAAAGGGAAGTCACCATATGAGGTCTTCCACAAACACAAGCCTAACCTGGGTCACTTGAGAACAATAGGGTGTTTGTGTTATGCTACTACACTGCTAAGGCAAGATAAATTCTCTAGTCGTGCAAATCCATGTGTGCTGCTAGGCTATCCTGCAAGTCAAAAGGGATATCTTTTGTATGATCTAACTGAGAGGAAGCTGATTATTAGCAGAGATGTGATCTTCAGAGAGTCAGTATTTCCCTTCAGGGATGCTAAGATGAAGAACACTCCCCCATTATTCACTGATCACTGTGTTGCAGGTGATCCCATTAACCTCAACCTTTATGATGATCCCTGTCTCCAATCAGTACTAGAATTGATGCCAGATGCTCTGGAAGAGATACAAATGCCTGGGACAGAGGATGCACATAGTCCTAGTCCTATCAGTCCAGAAGAAGCTGAGAACAACACAGATAGTAATGCAGGAAATTCTTGACTCTCATGAACCTGGACACAGTCATATCCAGGCTCACTCTGAGGAGCATGTTTCTGATGAACATGTTTCTGATGCTGAGGTTGCACCTAATCCACCATTAGCACCATCAGCTGCAGCTCCCAACAGGCCTTCAAGGACAAACAATCCTCCTATTTGGCTGAAAGATTATGTAGTGACACTGCCCAAAGGGAAACAGTCTGCACCATATTCTGTAGCAAATTATGTGTCTTATGAGAACCTATCATCTAGCTATCAAGCTTATCTTGGCAAGTTTGCAGTAGAAGCTGAACCCAGAAGTTATGATGAGGCCAGGCAGGACCCTAGATGGGTAGAAGCTATGAACTAAGAGATCAAAGCTCTTGAGGATAAGAAGACTTGGAAATTAGTTGATTTGCCTAGAGGAAAAAAGGCAATAGGCTGCAAATGGGTTTTCAAGATCAAGTACAAAGCTGATGGTGAGGTAGAAAGATTCAAAGAAAGACTTGTGGCAAAGGGATACAGTCAAACTGAAGGTATTGATTATCAAAAAACCTTCTCACCAGTGGTGAAAATGGTAACTGTCAGGGCTGTCATTGCCTTAGCAGCATCAGCAAACTGGACCATTTTTCAGATGGATGTATTCAGTGCCTTTTTACAAGGTGATTTGGTGGAGGAAGTATACATGGAATTGCCTAAAGGAGTTCCTAGCATAGGGAAGCACACTGTGTGCAGGCTTGTCAAGTCACTTTATGGACTTAAGCAGGCCTCAAGACAGTGGAACTCCAAGCTAACTGAAGCATTGTTGCAATCTGGGTACAATCAGAGTCATTTGGACTATTCACTGTTCACTAAAAGAAGGGGTGATGACTTAGTTATTATATTGGTGTATGTGGATGACTTGCTCATCACTGGTAGCAGTGCAGAGTTACTAGAAGAAACTAAAGCAGTGTTGCACCACAATTTCAAGATAAAGGACCTTGGAGAACTTAGGTACTTTCTGGGAATTGAGTTTAGTAGGACCAAATCAGGGATCCTAATGAACCAGAGGAAGTATGCAATGGAGTTGATTTCCGAAGCAGGTTTAGCAGGTGCAAAACAACCAGCAGTAACACCATTAGAATGCAACACAAAGCTGACTACTGCTGAGTATGACAAGTATGGAGGAGCCACAGGACAAGAAGACATGATACTGAAGGATGTCACTAAATACCAAAGGATCATAGGCAAACTGCTATATCTTACAATCACCAGACCAGACATAGCATTCACAGTCCAAACACTTAGTCAATTCTTCAGACTCCAAAGTTGTCCCATTAGAATGCAGCACTTAGGGTGATCAAGTACATCAAGAAATAACAAGGCTTGGGTATTTTCATGTCATCAGGGAAGGACATGAGACTCATAGGGTACTGTGATGCAGACTGGGCTGCTTGCCCAAACACCCGGAGATCTGTGACTGGATATTGCTTGAAGTGGGGAGATTCATTGGTGTCATGGAAGTCAAAGAAGCAAGATACAGTTTCAAGAAGTTCTGCTGAGGCTGAATACAGGAGTCTAGCATCAGTAACATGTGAAGTGATCTGGCTTGTGAATTTACTTAAGGAGCTTGGAGTCAGGCAGAAGGAAGCAGTTGTAGTGCATTGTGACAGCAAATCAGCTATTCAAATAGCTGCAAATCCTGTTTTTCATGAGAGGACCAAGCACATTGAAATAGATTGCCATTTTCATTCGAGAGAAGGTGCAAAAGGGCCTAATCAAGACAGTTTACATCAACACCAAGGATCAGCTGGCAGACATTTTGACTAAGGCTTTAGGGAGAACACAACATGAGTTCCTATTGTCCAAGCTTGAAGTATTGAACATCTTCAATACGTCCAGCTTGAGGATGAGTATTGAAGATATTGAAGAAGCAGAATCAGCTAGTTAGTTAACATCTTGTCAGCTAGTTAGTTAGTCATTATGATTAGTTAGTTAGTAGATGACAGCTGTTAATTATTGTTACAATTAGTTAGGTTAGTTAGCTTTAGTTAGTCTTAGTTCAATGTAGTGCAGTGTATATATAACTGCACATTGTGATCAATTTATTTTCAATGATATTCAATCAGAAATTCCCAAACACCCACTCTCAATATTTCTCTCACTAAAACTCATAAGTATGACCTTCAATAATGCTTCTGATTTGCCCATTTCACGACTGGCAAATTTTGAATAGCTGGCAGCTCCTGCTGTTTGTTTACCAAGAGAAGGAATTTCCAGCAAAGTAGTCTTTACTGCTTGTGTATTTGCTATGCTCCAGTCTCTGATATCTGTTTGCATTTGAATATGTTGTGATAGAATTGTGGACTAAGAGATGATGCAAGCTTATCCAAGAAGAACTGGAAGTAAATGGGTTAGAGAAGGCTTCTAAGCACTGGAATGCTACTGGTTAGGATCAAATTTATGCCATTGACGTACTCTGACTGATCACCAACACTTTCAAAGGTATCCCATGGAATACGAGTCATTGCAGCCATTTCAGAGTCAAACTTCTTCTCTATTCCATGCACTAGTAATCAATGATCTTGTAATAACTACTGAAAATTCATCCTGTACTTCAGCCATTTTGGGGTCGCATTGGGATCAAGTTTGTAAATCAAGCTCAAGTTTATAAAAGGGAATGAAGATTGTTGGACAAATAAATTTTTTATTGTATACCTTTGTCGCATAAGATATACTTTAGTGGAATCTAATGTGATACCAATTTTTCTTTTAAATATCTTTTGGGATATTTATAGTTCTCATTTTCTTGCCTTGTGTTGACCATGTGGAATTTATGCTGTAAATTTTGATGTCAACGAGTTTATGTTATAAGAATTTCTATCCATCAGTGAAATTGTTAAGAAGTGAATTCCCGAATGACGTATATCATATACTTTTATAATAGGCAAAATTCTTTCATAGCACCTTAAACTTGGCAGCATCTTTAAGTTAAACACTTCAACTTACCTAGTGATCGGATAGACACTTCAATTCGACAAAAGTGTATTTTTTAAACACAAATGTCTGACCTGGCCATGTGAGTGTCACCAACTCAGTCTTGAGCGCGTGGGATTTTATTTTTATTCCTATTTTTTATTTTCTCCTAAGAAGAAACGTCAAATCTTCACTCCTGTTTCCGGCGAGTAATTGATCAGGAAAAATACCAGTCCGGCCTAAACGAGAGAAATTGTCCTCCATTTGTGCCCTCTCTTTCCTAAAATTTTCTACCCAAATTCAAATCTATTCTTCCCCCTAAATATACATGGTAACTGTTCTCCGTCAAAATCCAAAACAGAACCAAAAGAATGGAACCCACTTTAGATTTGACCAAGTAGATTAAAAGATCTCAAAAGAACCAAGTTAACTTTAAATTTTCGTAATGATCTCAATCGTCAAGCGAGCACGAGCACGAAGGGAAAAGATAGTATGGCTTCTTAAATTTTCCATATAGATTGAAATTGGAGAATATAGATATGCATAAATCAGTTGAGAATATGGAGTTGGGAAGCTACTGTAAATGATTACTACTTATTTTGTTCAATGAATCAACCAAATGGAATTTAAACAATGTTAATATTAAAACTATCCTGATAAAGTTAATGCTTGAAGAGTAGAGGGGAGGGTGCGGGAAGAAGATAACAACCTTGGGGGTGGGAAGTGGAGTTTATTTTTCTTCTCTCTTTAATCTTATAGTATTTGTTTTATTTCTTAGTTTCATTTGTTAATTTTTTTCTTTCAAATTACACGTGTCAATAAATAATTGGCTCACTTGACACACCAGCAGCAAGTATGTTACACGCACTTGGCCTCATGGATACAGGTGTTCCTATGACATATATCTGTCAAGTAAATGTGTCTATCTGATCGCTAGGTAAGTTGAAGTGTTTAACTTACAGATGTTGCCAAGTTTAAGGGGCTATCTAAGAATTTTGCCTTTATAATATACAGTGTTATTTTTCCTTTGAAAAATGCTATGTTTTAAAATAGTATACTCATATTTTTCGTTATCACTGTATACCCTTGGAGTATACTCTTTTTATGTGAGGTGCTATCAAATAAATTATCGTTATAAATTTTTATTGTTATAGACAGAGTATATCTTTTTGGTATACCATATACTCTTTTGGTATACCTTTTTATATTTTGATCAAAGTGTGAAATGCTATCGAGCGAATAAATATTTCAGTTTTTTTTGTTTGAACTACTCTTCTGGTATACTGTATACTTTTATGGTATACCCTTTTGTATTTGGATCCAAGTGTGCGATGCTGCCAAACGAATAAATATTTCAGTTTTTGTTGTTTTGAACAAAGTAAACCCTTTTGGCATACTGTATACTCTTCTGGTATATCATTTTGTGTTTGGATCCAAGTGTGTAATGCTACCGAGCGAATAAATATTTCAGTTTCAGTTGTTTTGAACAAAGTATACCCTTTTTGGTATACTGTATACTCTTCCGGTATACCATTTTGTGTTTGGATCAAAGTGTGTGACGCTACCGAGCGAATAAATATTTTAATTTTTGTTGTTTTGAATAAGGTATACCCTTTTGGTATACTGTATACTCTTGTGGTATACCCTTTTGTGTCTAGATCCAAGTGTGCGATGCTACCGAGCGAATAAATATTTCAGTTTTTATTGTTTTGAATAAAGTATACCTTTTGGTATACTGTATACTCTTCTGGTATACCCTTTTGTGTTTGGATCCAAGTGTTCGACGCTACCGGGCGAATAAATATTTCAGTTTTTGTTGTTTTGAACAATGTATACCCTTTTGGTATACAAGTATACCCTTTTGTGTTTGAATCCAAGTGTGCGACGCTACCCGGCGAATAAATATTTCAGTTTTTATTGTTCTGAACAAAGTATACCCTTTTGGTATACTGTATATTCTTCTGGTATACCCTTTGTGTTTGGATCCAAGTGTGCGATGCTACCGAGCAAATAAATATTTCGATTTTTTTTAACAAAGTATACCCTTTTGGTATACTGCATACTTTTCTGGTATACCCTTTTGTGTTCGGATCCAAGTGTGCGATGCTTCCGAGCGAATAAATATTTTAGTTTTTATTATTTTGATCAAAGTATACCCTTTTGGTATACTGTATACTCTTCTGGTATACCCCTTTGTGTTCGAATCAAAGTGCAAAATATTTCAGAAGACATAGATATTTTAATCTTTATTATTTTTAAAGAAGTATACAGTTTTGGTATATTGTATTCTCTTTTGGTATACCCTTTTATGTTTGGAATAAAATGTGCGATGCTATCGAGCAAATGAGTATTTCAATAATTGTTATTTTGAACAAAATATACCTTTTTGGTATACTGTATACTATTTAGGTATACCTTGTTATGTTCGAATCGAAGTGCGAGATGTTTCAGATCACATAAATATTTTAATTTTTATTATTTTTAATAAAGTATACGTTTTTTGTATATCATATACGCTCTTTTGGTATACTATTTTATGTTTTAATAAAAGTGTGAGATACTATCGAGCAAATAAGATATTTCAGTTTTGTGTTTGTGAACAAAGTATGCCTTTTTGGAGAAAGAAAAAAAATGAGTATAATAAGGTTACGGAGAAAAAAAAAAAGAAAAGGGAGACATGAATATTGCTAGAAACAAGAGAAAGAAAATAAAAAGAAAAGAGAATAAAAAACGGAAAAGAGAAAAAAGAAAGAAGAATAGTGAAAACGGAGAAGGAGAAAAGAATAATAAGGGAATGACAAAAAAAGGAGAAAAAAAATACAATATATGAGGAGAGAGAGGAACTTGAGTTAAGTTACATGTATAAATATAATGGGTAGAGCACTGTAAATAAAATATGATGTATGTGTATTTTTGTAAATACCCCAATAACAAAAGCAACGATTTTTTGCAAGAGTTCAAACAATATTTCCACCAGCGAATGTTTTTTTTTTTTGTTACAAATATTGTACAATGTTTTCTCCACTTTCCAAAACATAAATGTCTATAATATATCGTAATTATCAGCTTATTAAAAGGTAGTAAAAAAGAGAGAGTGACTGAGGGATTGGAAATTGAATTGATCATAAAGGCTATAAGTTTGCCAATGGCCCAACTCGAAGCATTCTTACCTTCAAAGGCTGGTTCATATGAAGTGGCAATTGCAGTTTTCAAAAGAAAAAAGAAGAAGCAGTGGAGTTCAATTAGTTTGAAAGGTCAATAACTGGAAATCATACGACTAGCAAAATCAGTCATGGATCAGTCCATACTTCAATATGTTAAAATGGTAATTGATGTTTATACCAAAAGCAGGGGATCCGCTGCTTGAATTTTCCTTAACAATAATTTAAAGGAAACAAATGCATTGTTAGATCAGAAATGGAAAGACCTAGTGCTAAGTTCAAACAATATCTCTACAAACAGATTCTAGTATTAATATATTTCCGTATTGTTCAAAAAAATATCTCTACAAACAGATGCTTCTTTCTTAGTAATCCTGATTCTATAACGATATTTTAACGATATTATAATTTGAATACAACTTTTAACCAGTAATGGTATATATTGATCTATATTTTTAGTTGTATGAAATAGTGATATTGATTTGGTACAAATTTTAAGCACGACTAAATTAATTTTCCAATGGACCCTGCTAAACCTTTCATTGTGCTTCATTCGCTACTGATGTTTCATGTTGCGCCACTGGTTTTTCTTGACATCTTTTGGTTAGAATACACTTATCTGCCATTATTACAAAGTACGAGAATATATAAATAATAAGATCATCTATGCTATTGGATGACCCACCACATGCCTAATGCAATTGTTTTCCTTATTGATGTGTGTGGTTCTTATTGTACACCTAAATAAAAGTTGCAATATTTATATTCAATTGGCTGATCTTCTTCCTAATATATCCTTTTCCTTTGGAATATTATGAGTTGTAACTACCTTAAATACAGAATATTTGGGATTAATTTGACTAACCATACATAGAAACAAGTTGATTCAGATTCTGACAGTTGGTGCAAATTTACTGTAAATGTTCAACTATATATGTGGTTCTCAAATCGTGAGTGCAAATAAATATACTGCCTAAATAATCTGTCCTAGTACAAAGACGAAGAGGAAAGAAGAGAAACGAAAACACAAGTGAATTTGCTCATGTGGGATGGTAGGGTGATGATATCAATGAGTATTAACTTTCAATCTTCAGTTTATTTCTTTGAGGAAAACAAAATACTTCAATGAAAGAAAATAAAAAATAACAGTAGGATGGATTAAGGATGGAAAAAAGAGTTTAAGTTTTATATATTGACAATGTAAATATTACACTCAGTTCGCTTATAAAGTAACTATAAAATATAAATAACTAGTCGTTACATGTAAAGATACATGGATAGTGTAGTAAATTATTAACATTATACCCATACTTCATTTCCATTATTATGGTGCATTTGGCATAGTAAAAACAATATAATTGACATTCAACGATATTATTTCTATTTTACCCGAAACACCCCACCCACTCCCAACACACCCTCAAACTAGCCCTTCCTCATTCACTTCTCCCACCCCGTATTCTCAAACCCTGACATTGTGAGCACCTCTCCCACATTGATTAAAAAGAGAGATACAAATGAGTTTATCAGCTAAATGAGTGCTCCCACATACTACACTAGTCTTTTGGGTCGAACTCTCCTATATGGTCTATATTCTATAACACCTAACTCCAACACCACAATTTTACCTATAATATATAAAAATATTTTTGAAACAATATCTTTCAAGTATTTACTACTCCATAACTATTTACCAATCACTCCCTTCTTTCCAGGAAAACATAACTTGGAAGGGTAATTAGGTCATTACAAAATGTGAATTCCTTATTTGAGTTTCCAGCTTTCTTTTTGCCAAGAATATAGCCAACCTCAGACAAGAGCCCAAGTCCCAACCCAAGTTCTCTGCCTTGAACCAAAACATTCTTGAAAAAACCTGTTCTGTAAAAGTTACTTACTTTTTGCCTACCAAGAACAACATAAAAGCAAAAACAAACACAGAACAAAAGATAAACTCAGTGATTATGGCAGGTTATAGAGCTGATGATGAGTATGATTACCTTTTCAAACTAGTGTTAATAGGTGATTCAGGTGTTGGTAAATCAAATCTTCTTTCAAGATTCACTAAAAATGAATTTAATCTGGAGTCTAAATCTACTATTGGTGTTGAATTTGCTACTAAAAGTCTTAATATTGATGGTAAAGTTATTAAAGCTCAGATTTGGGATACTGCTGGTCAAGAAAGGTAAAGTTTCCTCCTTTTTATTGTTTTTTTCAATCCATGATATAAATCTTTGTTCTTTTCGTGTTTTTTGCATCTGTGGTTCTTTTATTTAATCTTTTTTTGGCTTTACTTGAAGTGATTTTAGTGCCAGAGCTTTTATTTGAAGTGTGCAAGTGCAATTCTTTTAAGCTGTGGGGTTCAAGAGTAGTAGTAAGTTCTTGCTTTTAGCTGTGTTGTGTTTTAGTCTATTGAAAAGTTGATTGTGGTTTCATAGTTTTAATCTTCTTTTTGTAGGATTCATAAATATTGTTTTGTTTATTGGTATTGTCTAAGATTGTTTGGATGTGGTGGTATGGTTGCTTGGGATCTTATCTGTTGGGTGCAGTATTTGTATTCATATTTGAAATTTGAGGGACGTCTTAGGTCCTCTGGGCTTTGGTCTAGTGGTAAGAGCGCTAGTTATGATATGTGGTTTAAGTGCACGTTTTAGGAACCGACAAAAGCTTGGTATATAAGTGGAGAAGGGTAGAAGAGCGGGATCATTGAGTCTCGATCCGTACGCCACTAGCTCTCAGGGATTTCTCAAAGTAAATTAAAAAAATTTGGGGACATCTTGTCCAGGCTATGTATACTCCTAGTTGTTTAGATGCTATTCTGGTGTCAATCTGAAAGCTAGTTTTAGAAATCTTTCTATGCTCTGTTTCACTTTCCTTCCTGCTCTATTTCACCGCCTTTCTTTAAGCTCTGTTTTTCTTTATATTTTGGATTTTGGTTTTATTATGCTTGTCCTATGGAGGATTATTTGTTCTTTCCTTTAGTGTTTGGATTGAAACATTTGCTTATTTATCTTATTTTTAATGCGTTTTTGGCTTCTTGCTTATTTAAATACTTCTATTTATTTGTGAAAAACTATTTTTTTGTTTTTTTTTAATTGCGCTTCATGTATAAAAAGCGCGCGCTTCGCTTTGCGCTTCGCGCTTTGAAGCTCCAGGGCCCTCGTCGCTTCATTGCGCTTCTCGCTCACCAAAACACTGGACTGATGTATGGAAAATGAAAAGCATACCCTTTCAACTGTCTGGTGTATGCTTTATATGGTTATTATGCAAAATTAGTATGTCTGTCTCCTTTTTGCTCCTTGAGTTGATTAGTTTCGTTAAAAGACATACTAAATGCGTCAACATAAAGGAGAGGAAGTAGCCTGGAAAACTAGAAGTGTATATTTAGTTTCAATATATATTGTTGACTTGAAATATAGATGTTTTACATGAACCCTTCATTTTCATCAGTATGCATGTACTGTGCGAGTGTGAAAGTTCGTGTTTTCAGATTCACTATATATGGCATTTGGCAAAAAGGCTATATGCAATCATACAAGATACTTTACACACCCTACATGGAATAAATCTTTCGAAACGTGTCCTACAAGGCTAGAAACTAAAACCATGCCCTTTTATGGTCAATGCAAATAAAAAAAAATTGAAAATCAATAGTTGTACTTGGGATACAGCTTAAAGTAATAAAACAATTGTATCAAAGAATTGAGATACAAAAGTAAAATTCATAAGTTGCTATATATTGTACTTATTATGTTATCAAATGAATGCAATAGATATATGATATAGGCATGTGAAAAGGGAATCTCTCATAAGTCGCATCTCCAAAAAGTAGCATGTGAGTAAAGAAAAAGTAAATCTGAGGACCAAAACTTTTGAGCTTAGGGAGAAGTTTTTGGAGAATACTGAGGTTTGACCTATTAAGAACACTCAAAACCACTTTAAAAAAGAAGAAGAAAAACAATCAAAACTTATTTGGATCCATGGTTCTGCAGGAAAGTAGTCGCGTAAATTTATTAGATTGTCAAAGTAAGAATGGATATCAGGCATTTCAATACCCATAGGTGCACAACACAAGGATGCGTGTTTGTTGATTCAAAACTACAATCTTACAAGGTCATGTCTTCTTGTGCTTATTCCAAATTCTTTTCTTCTAACATTAACCTCATCCCATCCTCCAAATGCAAAACTTTCTAAAGTAGTTCTTCAATACTTTTCTCGATAACCAAGATATTTGTGCATTTAAATGATACAAAAAGAAGATTTTGATACATGAGCAAACATTTGTCAAGTTATTGTGCAAATACAGCAGGTGCTGCCTCTACTTTACTTTTTATTTAGGTCCAATGGAAACCTAAACCTGAGAATGTGGTATACATCATTTTCTGCAAGGCTTATGAATCATAAGTGTGTTTCCATGCTATTAGCAGTGGTATCACATCACAGTTATGCTTCCACTTGCTGATGCCTGAGCACCAGTTTCATTGCATGACTTATTCCGCATTTGAGTTTAATCATTAACTCGTTAACAAGTGATATTTTCAACTAGGGCTTCAATTCCCTATGGCTATAAGTATTAGTCTTCATCCTTCTCATTTGTTCTCTGCTCATGCTTCTTACAAAAAGTACATAATAATTGGGTGCAGTATCAATGATAGGGTGATTGAAGCATGTTTTGTAATTGTATATGAAGCGCATGATATAACATGAGAACTGAATTAAAAGGAAGATGAAATACAGTTTGTCCTTCTCGAATGTCTTGGGTGGCTTTCTGATATGTCTCTTAATTCGGAACTTCCATTTATCCTATTCAGTTCTTGTGAATCTGTGCAGCTATGCGGGCTAGTTCTTCTTTCCATTGTAGTTTTTCTTTTAGCACAGTCCAGCTACTAGTCCATGGATTCTTAGTGCCTGATTTGTAACAAACAGTTCTCGATATCAAGGATGTGATCACTCTGGATGAAATATTATCACATTTTTTATTTATTACAAAGCCCACGCTGTACTGTATTCCTGTTAGCATTTGCACACAAACTCCTTTCTCTGAGATGAATAATATTTCAATCCCAAAAGTAGTCACTGAGAAATTTCATCTCTTGAGGGTAAAAAGTTATTCATCTCTGAGAAATTTCATCGCATAAGGTGCTTGTTTCGTTTTATCCCTAAAAGCGGACGGAAAATGGAGTAGATCTTCCTGGACCTTGTATTCTTTGTTATGTTTTCTTTTCCATTATTTTTTCAATAATTGTGCAGGTCATGCTAGGTCATCTCTTATTATGAGAGTTGTGGATTTTCTTCTACGTTTATGGATAATAATTGAGAAATAATTGGATAAAGTACTTAGGTTGGTCTTTGGAACCCATTCAAGTTACATCTTGATCGCACTTTAACTGTTCTTTGTTTTAGGTGTCTATGCAAGAGCTGAATTGATTGTATCTTAGAGGTGAAGTTTTGTGAAGAGTTTCAAGTTGTGTTAGTAATAATATTGGTCTCATATTACTGGTAAACTTCAATTAATCTTTAATTTCTGATCAATAAATTTTCTTTTTGGTTGGTAATATTCTTGATCAGTAAATTTTAAATTCATTATATTCAAGCTCATTTTCAAATACTATTTGTTTTGTTTTACTTTGTTTTCTTTCTTTTTTGGTGTCCCTTTACTCCCCATTAAAAAACTTTGCTCTTTGGAACTGCCTGAATGTGCTTTGTTGCTAGTTTCCTGTACAAAGGGAACAAATTGGATCCTTTGGGAAGTTTTGTCAATTGGATCCCATCATCTTAAAGTGTTATACTACTACTTCATTTTTTTAATTTTCCCATACCAGGTATCGTGCAATTACCAGTGCTTATTATCGGGGAGCTGTTGGTGCTCTGCTTGTATATGATGTTACTCGACATGTTACCTATGAGAATGTCACAAGGTGGTTGAAGGAGTTGAGAGACCATACTGACCCTAACATTGTAGTCATGCTCTTGGGCAACAAATCAGATCTCCGTCATCTTGTGGCTGTTTCATCTGATGAGGCTAAATCTTTGGCAGAGAGGGAGGCCTTATACTTTATGGAGACTTCTGCATTAGAAGCAACTAATGTGGAAAATGCATTTACAGAAGTCCTCACACAGATATACCGGATAGTCAGTAAGAAAGCGATGGAGGCTGGCGATGAAAGTGCTACTTCATCTGCTCCACCTAAAGGAGAGACGATTAATATCAAAGATGAAGGGTCTGCTTGGAAAAAGTTTGGATGCTGTTCAAGTTAAGGCTCAGAGGAAAATATGGAAGACAATAGTTCAAGCCACAGCAGATGTAAATTTGCAGTAAATCAATGATTTCCGCCCCTGGATTCTTCTTTTTCTGTTTTATTTATCGGTTGTGGAATATAAGATTTATGCTAGACATGAGAATACATAAAGCAGTGTTCTCATGAAAAAGTATGAAGCATGGTCTGTTAGTTACTAGTTACACTTCAAACAAGATCTAGCATTATATGTTTTGGATTATTTTGAAACAAAAGGCTACCACTAGCAAGATACCATTCCAATAACATGTTACCAATATCCTCTTCTCTTAGATTGGTCCTTAGATTTAATTAGTTTTTCATATTTTCTTCTTCTTTTGGTCTCTTGAGTAATTGTCGTGGTCCATGACTTATGGCAAGATTCAGCTATTGATAATATGCAGGTTTATCATGTGAGTTTCATTTAACAGCTCTTTCTTCCATTACAGACGGAATGGTGCTAAAAAGTCCCTCTCCCCATCCAACTGGCAAGATACTTCCATTTACATGGTTTTTGACAACTTGATAACTGTTGATTTAATTTTAGTTATATGACCTTTTTTTTTTTTAAAAAAAGGGAGATATCTTTTGTAAAGACATTTTTTTCTACTCAAATAGTAAATGAGCTTAGGAAATCATTCTCTGAAGTGGGAATTTTGTGAAAAAGCTTCAAGGTGCTCCTCTGGATGCCATCATTGCTCATTGTTTAAAATTTTTTTCTTTCATGAATAGGTTTAAGGAACTCACCATTAAATGATTACTTAATTAGTCTATTATCCTCTAATCATGACATCCAAATCGAAAAGAAATGTATTCCATAAATGCTTGTGTTTCCGTGTTAATGTTTTCCACATGTTGAATATGTTACTTTACTTTTGTACTTTTCATTTATTTTTGGATCATTTGATCAGAAGATATATACAACAAATAAATCAATCTGTCCCTTTAAAAAGACAAAGTAAAAGGGCAGTCTTCCTGTAAAGCCGCCACGCTTACAGATATGAAACTTAACATTAAATCCTTGTGATCCACATTATAAAGAAAGAGATGGATTGTGTTAATCTTCAAGTAAAATCAAATAAAAGTATATTCCTTTTTCCTTCTTTTTTTTTTCTTTTTTTTTTTTCTCAAATCTACCAAATCTTTACATAAAATAAAAATGTCACGAATAAAAAAACAAGTGAAAAAACAGAACTTTTTTAGTAGCTCACGTGGCAACCTCAAATATCCATCTACATATTTCAGTTATGTCTGTTCAGTGTGAAAATTTGACAAAACAGTTTGGTTGTTATCATCCTGTGCCGCCGCAACATGGTGTTTCCACACTGTACCTCCGGAAAACAACAGAACATTCCGGCAACTCACCAAGATCACCAAACAAAGACTGGTCCTCTTCCTTTATAGGCAACATGACAGCCACGTCAGAATCATTCCACGCGGACCCTACCATTGCTGACGTGGACTCCATAAATGTAGGAGCTGAGTTTCCCATATCAGAGAGCCAGCCCAATTCACCAGCCAGCTCCAAGAACCCATTGTCATGTTGATTACTATAAGTAAAGACAGCTGATTCCTCCGGCGACGATGAATTGTCTTGCATGGCGGTGGCAGTGGCAATGGTGGTGGTGTCAGTGGCAGCAGCAGTATTGCTGTCCTCGGTGGAGGTGGTGGGTGTACTGATGGCAGGAGTGGTGGTAGTAGGGTGGTGGTGGTGGTGGTGTTTGGTGGTGGTGGAGGAGGGAAGAGAGTGGTTGTGTTCAGAACAATAGGTAATGAGGAGCATGGTGGGGTCCAGGCGACTGCGCTCTACTTGTTTTCTAGCGGGACAGCCTTTTGAGCTACTGCATCGATAATATCCCCTGCATGAAACACATGCTTAATTATATTTAAATAGTCAAAAAATAAACAGTATAGCCACTGAACCATATAAGTTTTTACTTTTTACAAATGACTTAGCTTATTAATGTAATTTTTTTATATTAAGTAATTTGTCTCAGTTACTAGATTAATGGTTTCACTTCATGGACTGTAGTACTATATTTTTAGGTGATCTTATACTTCAAATAACAACATCTTCTAAAAATATCAAACACAGAAGATTGTACCCTAAGACACTCAAGATCGTTCAAGTCAGTGAGCACACTGTATTAGAGCTCTTATTAAAAGGTATATTTGGATGCTAATTTAATACAAATATAAGAATTTTTCAACATATTTTAACTACATTAATAGAAGTCATTCAATGGAGAAGAGAGTGGGCTTTTTATAAGAATTAAAAAGTGTTCCTATACCGCGGAACCCTAGGTTAGATCAAGGTGTAGAAGTTCATCCAAAGTATGAATTAAAAGATACTCCTAGTATAAGAATTATGGAAGGCCACTTTGTCCAAGTAGTACTCCATATATATTATTCCTAGGGGTGTAATGTACTAATGTTTCAATCTACTCATACTACTATTATGAAAGCAAACAACAGCAATGGTTAATTTATTGAACCATGTCTTGAAAACGTCCTAATAAATATGAGATAACTACATTAATGTTGAGGAATTTAACTAACCCTTTTGACATAAGTTCCCATACTGAAAAAAAAAAAACCAAGTACGATCCACGAACCTTTGTGCTACTCCTTAAATGGCTAATACGCTAAATGTGTGTAGTTGGTGGTCAATTCAACAGTTTACGTCCATAAGTAACATTGCATTTACAGCCTTTTTTTTTTTAAATAATATATCTGTAGACCTTATAAATGTATACACTTCTACAAAATAAATTACTGTTACATAAACAATTCAAGTAAAATTGTGAATATGTTTCCACGGTCAAAGCTCTAATCTTTTGATTGCTAAAGTGGCAAATTACCAGAGAAAGAGCGTGATTAGCAAGATGTAAGTAGGCGAGTGAAGTAGTAGCAATATGAATTAAAACAACTACATTAATTTAATGCAAGGTTTTGGTCCATAATACAAAGTCCTTAGCCTTGTGGATAAGAATCAGAACCTTTCACCAACTAACCCCGGCGGCAACTACAAAGATGAACCCAGAATAATTTTCTGTCATTACTTAAATAAAGGTTGTTACTTCAATTATTAATGATTCTTTAAACTTGAGTTTCTCAAAAATATCCCAAAATTCACCTTAATTAATCTTTACTACTGACAAATCACTTCATCTTTGTGACAATATAAAAAGAAGTGAAGATTAATTTAATTTACCTGGGATAAGGTGATCCTTTAATTGGCTTCTGGCCATATTTCCTCCATGACCAAGAATCTGGTGGTGGATATACCTCTCCTTTAGTTCTTGATCCATCAGCATCCATTATTGGCACTGTAATTACTTTCTTCTTTGCTCCTCTCCTACTATAAATTATAAATTAAAAAACAAAACCAAAATATTAGAAACATATCCAAAGTTTTCATTTTTGATCATATTTCATAAACAAGAAGTAGAAACTAACTTCATCTTAAATATTTTAAGTTTCATTTCTTCAAGAAAATCCCCTTATATAAATTTCTGGCTCCGCTAGTGTCACCATCCCACCACTACCAAAATAAAACTATAATTTACAAACCTTTTCCTAGGTGATGGCATGCTAACTTCAGCTGCTTCATCGCCGGATAAAGGTGAATCAGCTGCATTATCAGGCGGAGTTCCGGTGGAGTCTTCTTGCTTGATATAATATGGATTTTTATTTAGCCTTACTTCCATGACCAAAACAACTATATAACTTACTCAAACAAATAACCCTTTTGAGCAAATAATATTTAACATACAGAAAAGAAGGAGAAAAAAAGATGTTAAATGTGAAGGAAACTTTGTATATGGGATTGCCGGAAAGAGTTGGTATGAAGTGGGGAAAGGTAGTGGAAATTGTAAAGTTTTTGGGTTTTAATATGGGGTGAAGGCAGTTCATATTGACAGATTGGCAAAACTATAGTTTATTAAGGACGTGCCAAGCAATTAAACATAATAATGTGACATAAGGTGACATGTTCATATGTAAGATTAATTATTTTTTTCCAAAGGGACCCCTTCTCTTAAATACAGTTGAGCCCCGTCCACAATTGTTTATTCATTTATCCTAGTTGGCCATTTATGTTTTGTCTTATCAATACTATGGGTAAAATTCTACCAAATGTGTCAAATAATAGGTTTAAGGTATATGTATTAACAATATAAAGAATTTAAGCTATAAAGAGTCGTGTGGTACACCGCGTTAAAAGTTAATACCTATACTAAATTCCTCATAAAATTTATGCAGTGTTTGGTTTATTTTGCAAGAAGGTATAAAAATTTGCACTAATAATGCAATGTTTGGTTTGGATTTAGAAACTTGCACTAATAATATCAGCATAAATTAATGAGAGAATCTAAGTATTATTTTGTGCATAGAAGGTGGAATAATAATGCGGGTATTAGTTATGTAGGTATTAAAATATTAAAATGACAAATATGTCCTCTCACCTCTCTTTGGTATCATTCAAGCTAAATCTATTGAAGATTAAATATTAAAATACATAATTTAAATTATAAAATATATAATAATTTTTTAATACAGCAAACCATTCATTAACCAAGATATAATACCTGCATAACCAATACATACATTAATAATTTCTGTATTAAATAATACCTGCATAGATAATACCTGCATAACTAATACATGTATTAGTAATACCCGCGTAAAGTCTATCTCAACCAAACAACCGGTAAGTGATAGTTAATTATAGCAGATTATTACTCAAAAAATTTATGATGGCTTCTTAGATTTACTAGAAGAGTTAAATATTATTGTACGTTAATTTAGTCTCATAATATACAAATTATACATTGTGAATTATAATATTTTAAATGACATCGGCAAAATTGGACTCGCGTCTACTATTGGTTTTTGCCTGGCCATATTGTGAGGGCGAGAGGTTTTTCAAGTTGGCATATTGGAATACATTGTACTTATATATGGTGGGATGCCTAAGAACTATTATGTCTATACATCATACGGGAAATGTACTTCCAAATTTGTGGGCTTTAGCATTATTTTCTTTAGTCCAGTTTCCCCGGCCATCCTTTCTGAATACAATTTTGATTTTTGATATATGAAATACTTCACTCATTTTTTGGTAGTTTATCTGTCCTATTTTATGTGAGAATGCTATTATTTTGGACATGTTTAGATGTTAGTTTGATTTTATACCTAAGAACATACTAAATCCCTAATTGAAAAAGTGCTCACATCAAAATAAAAAAATTTAACCCCTTTAATAGTGTCAATAATGTACAAATAGCTTAAACTAGAAACATTATCATATATAAATTGAAAAAGATGGAGTGTTCTTCAGGAGATTTGATGCTAGCTAGTTTCCTTTTTTTTTTCTTTTTTTTTTTTTGGGGGTTTTCCATTCCATGTCTGATACCCTCATTGGAGCTCAGACTAATCCAGATTCGTGTCGCGTAAGGCCCATCTCTAGGGAAGCGCTTCCTATCAGGATTTTTTTCATTCTCAGGCTCAAACCCGAGACCTTTAGTTAAGGGTGGAGGGATCCTATCCATCCCACCACAACCTTTGAGGATAGTTTCTTACTTATGCTAGTAATAAGGTGTGAACTACTCGTTTTAGATTCTGAAACATCACTATTAGTTGGTGGACGCTACTATTGCTAAAAACCAACCTTTACATATATAGAGCTTACTGCTAAAGTTACATTAATAGGTTTTTTTTCTCTCTTTGCCGGAAGAACAACGAAGGTATAAGGTTGTTATAACAGATTAATTAGTAACGGTTTTGGTCTGATTAGTGGCTTAAAGCCTTAAATAAAAGACAACCTAATTAATCTACCAGTCATTCCAGCTAATCCGAGAATTGTTTTAAAGAGAGAAAGAAATATGTATTACTATTTTATGACAAGTCATAGGAATCCTAGCGGATCATCAATCATGTAAATTGTGTGTTTACATTCAGGTCTCACCTTATCCATCCTTCGATTAAACGTGTCAGTGTGGAGCGAAGTTTATATATATATGAAGATTCAGAAAATAAAACTATTATACTCCATAATTGAAATTTCAATGTATAACCTAAAGTAACTTTGAACCTCCTTATGTTAAAGAGGTTCAACAACTTATACATATAACAAATGGAGTATTGTTTTCTCTGCACATTTTATCTTTTTGAAAAAAGGGATGCAAATAAACCCCTCGACTCCACAGAGAATGTGATTGATTTCCTAGGAACTAGAGGTGAAAAGTGAAAAGAAATACAGGATATTAAAGTTGCAGTATGACTATTACATTTCTACGATAGACCACTTAAATGTGGAAATTTGGTGTTTATATATGTATGCTATATTACCTTGTTTTTTAACATCCGGTCCAAGTAGTATCAACAGTCTTTCCAAAGATAAGTAATTAAGAGTACAAGAATTCTTTCTCCTTGTAAAACAGAAGGGAGTTCGACTAAAGATCAAAGGTGAACGAGCCATATGCAGCACACATTTAAATTAATTGGATTTCAATGAACAGCAACAACATACCCGGTTTATCTCATAAATGGGGTCTGGGGAGGGTGAGATGTACGCAGACCTTACTCCCAACAAAGTAGAGATGTTGTTTCCGATAGACCCTCGGCTAGAAAAAATAAAGATATTTTAGGACAAATTTGAAAATCAAGACAACAACAAAGCGTTAGAAAGAATACAACTAACACATATACAAAATAAATATAAAATATCAGTAGACATAACAGTACATACTAAGATGAGAATAGACTATATATATATATAGTATTACATCCAAGAAGAGAACAAATACTTAGACTACTATCTAACATTCTATTATAATCTTCGACCTCCATACTCCTATATCTAAGATTATGTTCTCGGTGATCTGGATCTGAGCCATGTCGTGACAAATAATGAACATTGAGCAAAAAGAACAAAAAGATCAAAGTTGTGTCATGCTTCAAACCGTGTCTTATATCCATGTCATCAATAACGTGTTTGAATGGACCGTTTCTGCAAATTGAATGACAAACAGGGACTTCTTAATAGTGACATTATTTCTTTGTTAACCTCTATTCTTTTCTTGAGTCTTTTTTTAAAGACAATTTAAATATATTTTTGCCGATATTTCCGCAGATCTAATCAGCACCTCAGCTAAGATAATACATTTTATTCGTTCAGTTCTGGATTTTAAACCTACCTATATCTCAAAGTCAACTGTTTACAACATGCGCTGATTTCTTTATTGTTACAAACATTGAACAGTCTAAAACTGCAGAATGAAAATGACAAAAACAAATTTGAAGAGAAAGAGAAATAAATAAAAGGAAAAACTGAAATCAATTGGTGATTTTATACTAACAATTATTTGGCCTTCGAACTTGATATATTATAAAATTTACATGATTATATAATTCAAATATTAATTACTGGCATTCGTACAATAATAATGTTTAGTATGATTATGTATTACGATAACAAAAAATATCAAACAGAAAAGATTCGATATATTAGTACTTTAAATTTATATTTTTTCCTTTAATTTACTAGCAGCGGTGCACGCTTATTACACATATTTATTATTTTGTACTAGTTATTAGAAATACACGTGCATTGGATTTGTCAGAAAACTAATAAGTAATTTTTAAAAAGTCCTACATGGTAAAGAAAGTGGGACCTACGATTATATAAAAATATATTTAAAAGTTAAATCAGATTTTGTTGTTACTGCGTTCAAAAATAAATCAGAAAATACAAAAACAGATATGTATCACAATTTACTTGTGTCTCCTTAAAAAATCTAACCCCTGCACAATGCCCAAGGTTCACGAGTTAATTTCTCCCAGGAAGGAACGGGATAACAGTTCTACCGTAGCGGCACTTCAAACGGTAGAACACTGCGAACACAAAGGAACGGAGCAAACCACACGACTTACTTAATATGCAGAAAGAGAGGGAATGCAGTGAAATATATTTTTTGTCTGTGTTCAGTGTGTGTTGAAAGGTTGATGACCCACTAATGGCTGTTCCCACTAAATATTAATAATGAATTATTAATTAATGGAAAAACGTAGAAAAACGTGGAGGAAGAATTAATCTGACTAATCCATTTAGATTCCTGTTACACAAACAGATTTAATATTAATATTAATAATAAATTATAAATTAATATTTTTAGTTTTTGTTGGTCCAAAAAATTAAGTCAATCAATCATATCAATTGATCGAATCCAAAGCCGAAGCCAAAGCCGAGACGAGCGAGTGACGACGACGGCGCGAGGCTTCCCTTCTTCTCAACCCTTTTAAGAGCTAAGAGAACTAAATCTCTATTTAAACCCAACAAAAGCCTTTTCCTCTACCAATATGGGAGAAAGTGCATTTCCCTACTAAAGGAACCTTTTCACCTTTCCACCCATTTTCCATTCACATTCTTCACGTTCCAAAAAACCCAACAATCCCCACATGAATGGGGAATGGCTATATTGGAAATATGCATGACAGACTTGTGTGATTTGCAAGAAAGAATTAGTTGCATCGGGATAAGTAGGTTTCCCTTTGAACTTTCCGTAGTGAACATACATCGGATATACTCGGTCAATCGGTAGATTTAATATCTTTGAACCGTTGAGCTTTGGTGTATACCTAGACAATGTAAGTCACACAACTAACCCTTAACCGTCTTTGGTTCTCACTGTTGTGTTCGTTTCAGCCATGAACACCGCCTGGTTTCATAAGTGCTTAGAGAACTAGCCATACCGAATTTTTCTTGAAGCGGCTTCCACTTCACACTTACATAGGTGATTTCTAAACGTGTAATCCTATAGATAAACACTGTTTGATAATTACAATATCAAACTTAGATAATCATTAAAAAATGCCTCTAGCATTTTATCCTTGGTACTTGAACATTGTCTCATCACGAGAATGGACCAAACATTTCATTGACAATGTTGGACCGTCATACACAACTTTGTATTCTCCTTGAACCTAGTTCTTGGGATCTCCAGTCTCCTAGGTAGAGTTACCGCTGTGATGACTTGTCCTTGGCCATAGTCCCATTCCCTTCGATGAACACTCAACCGCCTCTCTAGTTAGGCCTTTTATAAGCGGATCTGAAACATTATCCCTTGACTTCACGTAATTAATGGTGATAATTCCTCTAGAGAGTAGGTCCCTAACGGTTTTATGCCTTCGTCGTATGTGACGATTCTTACCGTTATACATGACATTCCTAGCTCGTCCTATAGCCGATTGACTATCACAATGTATACAAATTGGTGTCAACGGTTTAGGCCAGAACAAAATGTCTTCCAAAAAGTTCCGAAGCCATTCAGTTTCTTCACCGGCTTTATCTAAAGCTATAAATTCAGCTTCCATTGTAGAGCGGGCAATACACGTTTGCTTGGACGATTTCCAAGACACCGCTCCTCCACCAAGTGCGAAAATATATCCACTTGTGGACTTAGAATCAGTTGTGCCGGTGATCCAATTGGCATCACAATATCCTTCAATGACAGCAGGATACTTGTTATAATGCAATGCAAAGTCTTGGGTGTATTTTAAATATCCCAAAACACGTTTCATTGCCATCCAATGAGTTTGATTGAGATTACTCGTGTATCGACTTAGTTTACTTATAGCACAAGCTATATCTGGACGAGTACAATTCACGATGTACATCAAACTTTCCAAAACACGAGATAATCCCGTTGCGACGTGCTTTGACCTTTGTTCTTTTTAAGATCAAGGTTTACATCAATAGGAGTCTTTGAAACTTTAAAATCTAAATATTTAAATTTTTGAAGCACACTATTGATGTAGTGAGATTAAGACAAAGCCAGACCTTGAGGAGTCCTATGGATCTTAACACCCAGAATTAAGTCGGCAACTCCTAAGTCTTTCATATCAAATTTGCTAGTCAACATGCGTTTCATAGGATTTATATTGGCAATGTTATTGCTCATTATCAACATGTCGTCTACATATAAGCAAACAATGACTATATAATTAGGAGTATTCTTAATATAAACACATTCGTCACACTCGTTAATTTTAAAGCCATTTGACAACATTGTATGATCAAATTTCGCATGCCATTGTTTAGGTGCTTGTTTTAGTCCATAAAGCGACTTAACAAGTTTACACACCATCTTTTCTTTACCCGGAACCACAAACCCTTCAGGTTGTTCCATGTAAATTTCTTCCTCCAAATCCCCATTTAAGAACGTTGTTTTAACGTCCATTTGATGGATTTCAAGACCATACACAGCGGCTAACGCTATTAACATATGTATGGATGTAATTCTGGTTACCGGCGAGTATGTGTCAAAGTAGTCAAGACCTTCTTGTTGTCTATAGCCTTTAACAACAAGCCTTGCCTTGTATTTGTCAATAGTGCCATCAGCTTTCATTTTCCTTTTGAAAATCCACTTAGAACCTAATGGTTTGTTTCCAGGAGGAAGATCAACCAACTCCCAAGTATGGTTGCTCAAAATAGATTCTATTTCACTATTGACTGCCTCTTTCCAAAATGGAGAGTCTGAAGAAGACATTGCTTCTTTAAACGTCCGAGGCTCATTTTCCAAAAGAAAAGTGACAAAGTCATCTCCAAATGAAGTAGAAGTTCTTTGACGCTTGCTCCGTCTTGATTCTTCCTCATTTGGTGAATTTTCTTTGGTTCCTTCCCGAGGTCGTTTGTATCTTTCACCAACTGACTCACATTCCTTCTTATACGGATATATAGTTTCAAAGAATTCAGCACTATCTGATTCCATCACCGTATTAACATGAATGTCAGGATTTTCTTATTTATGAACCAGAAACCGATATGCTTTACTGTTTATAGCATACCCAATCAAAACACAATCAACTGTTTTCGGTCCAATCTTAACCCTTTTGGGTTTTGGGACTTGCACTTTTGCCAAACACCCCCACACTTTGAAGTAATTCAAGTTGGGCTTCCTTCCTTTCCACTTTTCATATGGAATGGAAAGTGTTTTGCTATGGGGAACTCGATTGAGTATTTGATTAGCCGTGAATATAGCTTCCTCCCACAAGTTCTGGGGTAGACCCGAACTTATTAACAAGGCATTCATCATCTCCTTTAATGTCCGATTTTTCCTTTCCGCAATCCCATTAGATTGAGGCGTGTAAGGGGCAGTTGTTTGATGAATAATGCCATATTCCAAACATATTTGTTCAAAAGGAGATTCATATTCTCCACCCCTATCTCTTCTTATCATTTTGATCTTTTTGTTAAGTTGCGTTTCAACTTCATTTTTGTATTGCTTGAATGCGTCAATTGCCTCATCTTTACTACTAAGTAAATAAACATAGCAGTAACGAGTGCTATCGTCAATAAAAGTTATGAAATACTTCTTTCCACCGCGAGATGGTATTGACTTCATGTCACAAATATCCGTATGAATTAAGTCTAATGGTTCAGAATCTCTTTCAATTGACTTGTAAGGGTGTTTAGTATATTTAGACTCAACACATATTTGACATTTTGACTTAGCGCAATCAAATTTGGGCAATACTTCCAAATTGATCATTTTCTGCAAGGTTTTATAATTGACATGTCCCAAACGAGAATGCCATAAATTATTTGACTCAAGTAAATAAGAAGAAGCTGCAATTTTATTCATAGTGTCAACGACCATTACATTGAGTTTGAAAAGGCCCTCAGTCAGGTAACCTTTTCCTACATACAACTCATTCTTAGTTATTACAACTTTTTCAGAAACAAACACATCAATAAACTGTTTAAACAATTGGAGTAGAAAAACCACGAAGGCTTTTAGTCTCCACAAACAGATTATTTAACAGTAATTAGGAGTAGAAAAACCATGAAAGTTTTAGTCTCCACAAGGAGATTAATATACAGTATAGGAGTAGAAAACCACAAAAGTTTTAGTCTCCTTAACCAGTCTCCTTAAACAATATTTATTTAAGCACAGAAAATAAATAACGTAGATTTCTTAAGCTTGTTGTTCCTGCGTTCAAAAATAAATCAGAAAATACAAAAACAGATATGTATCACAATTTACTTGTGTCTACTTAAGAAATCTAACCCCCTCACAATGCCCAAGGTTCACAGGTTAATTTCTCCCAGGATGGAATGGGATAACAGTTCTACCGTAGCGGCACTTCAAACGGTAGAACACTGCGAACACAAAGGAACGGAGCAAACCACACGACTTACTTAATATGCAGAAAGAGAGGGAATGCAGTGAGATATGTTTTCTGTCTGTGTTCAGTGTGTGTTGAAAGATTGATGACTGACCAGTTTATATAGTCATGGAAAAAATATGAAGAGATACAACCACTAATGTCTGAATTCACTACCACTAATGGCTGAATTCACTACCACTAATGGCTGTTCCCACTAAATATTAATAATGAATTATTAATTAATGGGAAAATCACTACCACTAATGGCTGTTCCCACTAAATATTAATAATGAATTATTAATTAATGAGAAAACGTGGAGGAAGAATTAATCTGACTAATCCATTCAGATTCCTGTTACACAAATAGATTTAATATTAAATATTAATAATAAATTATTAATTAATTAATATTTTTAGTTTTTGTTGGTCAAAAATATTAAGTCAATCAATCATATCAATTGACCGAAGCCGAAGCCGAGACAAGCGAGCGACGACGACAGCGCGAGGCTTTTCTTCTTCTCAACCCTTTTAAGAGCAAAGAGAACTAAATCTCTATTTAAACCCAACAAAAGCCTTTTCATCTACCAATATGGGAGAAAGTGCATTTCCATACTAAAAGGAACTTTTTCACCTTTCCACCCATTTCCCATTCACACTCTTCACATTCCAAAAAATCCAACAGATTTCTAGTGGATTACGGTACAAAAACTGACAAGATACTTTTGGATATATTTTCCCTAATTTGAGTGATCTTTTTGGAACCAACCAAAACAAAGTGACTTTGATAGTTAATTTCCCAAATTTGAATGACCATTTGAGGTTTTAACTCACAAATAAGGTGCTGTTATTTCCCCTTCGAAGATTAATTTAGTTCCTAGACAATAGTTTAAGAATCTTGTTAATTTTCCACGTATATAAATGATATGGATACTCTTTTTCCCTTAAAAGACCGGGCCTGGAGATTCTTTTTCCTTTTTTTTTTTTAGAGCTGTTGGGATAAGTAGCTGGTGAAACTCAAAAAGTGAAATCTCCTTTTACTATTTGTGTAGTACTCTTACTAGTAATTGCTCAAGATAGAAGGTGTTTGACTGTGCTTATAAGCTGGTCAAACTAGCTTATAAATACTTTTTGATTTGTTTATGTGGTTGTTAAGTACAAAAAATACTTATATGACAAATTAGCCATAAACACTTACGACTTTTTAGTTTATAAACACTTTCTGTTTGATAAAATATTTTATTATTTTTTCTCTAAAAAATCTCGTAATCCATGGGATCTCATTTTCAAAATAACACTTTGTAACTCCATCTTCATTCAATAATCATCATTTGACATTTTTAATATAAAAATACGTTTGCATTTTTATAAACAACTTGACGCATCTTTTAGCAATTTTTTAATTAAAGAGTTTATTTACCAACACATTTTACCAAATACTGAACTGCTTATTACCAACTTCAATACTTCTACCAAATGCGTAATTATTTAATTTAAAAAATTAGCTTCACCACCTAAAAATGATCCTAAGCACTTTAGCTTCCACTTTAACCTAAACGGGATTATACAAAAGTGCTAATTACATGAGGATTTTATCAGGGGGTTTTTTCCACAGATATTTTCATAAGAAACATGTAATTTCTTAAACTCTAGAATACTTACTGTGGGATAAAAAAAATTTCAGGTAAATTCTCATGTAAATTTGGCGCCATGTAGCGCAAAAAAGCTCATAGGTAATTATTTTAGGAAATATTCTGTAAGAACAAATTTCATAAGTATATTCACAAGTAAAAAATATGAAAAAATTAGTTTATGAAATTTGCAAGAAATTCTCCAGGTATAATTAGTACTTGTGAATTTAGTTGGGGATATTTCCCGGGGGTTCACATGTTACCTAGAGAATCAACTGGAAATTGCTTGTTATTAGGTGTGGCTTTTGTTATTAGGGATTTTCCTGAAAATTTACATTAAAATTTATTATATGGGGAACTTTTGCTACAATTTGAGCTGGGGTTTATTCCAGAAGAATGACTAACTATAGTGGTAACTGGTTAATAATAGCATACGTCTCACTCGTTAGACTAGCCATCCCTACAGTTGTAAATAGTTACATACGTCTCGCACGTTAGACTAGCCTTTCCCAATTGGCTTCTACCTAGAGTGAGGCTTGACGTTTATTCCTTGACGAACTGCTCCATTGAAGTCCGCTCCTATATCGCTTGTCTTGCCACGACTCGTGTGGGACAACATGATTCACCAGTCACTACCTGCAGACTTGGCCTCTAACGAATACGGGCTCTATAAAAGGCAGGTGATGGAGAAAATAAAGGGAGATCGAGTGACCATTTTACTCAACCATCTGCTATAAGCTCTAAGCTGTAGAAAAATGTGGATAAAACTTGTAGGTGCGAACGGGTCGTATCGAATATCATGTGGATTTAAAAACTATTATGTATAGATATTACATTAGGGTTTCTTGCAAAACTAATATTTAGTGCTTTTTTCTGGGAATTTAAAATAATTTTTTGGTTACTTGTGAAATTTACACAGCAGCTTACTTACAAATTATTACTTGGGATTTTTCATGAAAGTGTACTTGCAAAATTCTGTGCAAATTTTTCTGCCAAATAGTGTCCCTTGAGATTTTTATTAATTAGGGATTTCAATTGTTGTAACAGCTCAAGCCCGCTAGTGATAATATTCGCTTTGAGCCTAGGCCCGCACGGCTTTAAAACGTGTCACTATGGTCTAAGATATGTGTACTTAAATACCCAAGATCACTCATGTGTTATGCCAATGTGGGATACTTAATCCTTAGTTGGGTGTCACATACACCCCCTCTTATGGACTCAGCGTCCTCACTGAGGTTTGCCCCACGTACCCGGGATTTGCCTAGATTCAGTCTTGAACTTTGACCCACATCGGCAAGACTCAGTCTTGAACTCTGACCCACATCGACAAGGCTGACACGGAGTGGCTCTGATACCATCTGTAACAGCCCAAGCCCGCTAGTGATATTGTCCGCTTTTGGCCTAGGTCCGCACAGTTTTAAAACGCGTCACTATGGTCTAAGGTAGGTGTACTTAAATACCCAGGATCACTCATGTGTGATGCCGATAGTGGGATACTTAGTCCTTAGTTGGGGTATCACAGTTGTTTTGCCTCAATTTTTTATTTTATTGGAGATTTAATGGGGAATAAAATGCAGATTTATTCGGAATAAAATTTTCAAGAAAATACCTTTGGTTTATTATGCACATTACATGGGGATTTATAAATCTGCAGGAAATAATTAACCATGAACGTCTTTGTAGCGAGTATTTTATGGCCGAAAAATTTGAAGGAAACTAATTTTTATAATCCCAAGGTAATTCCTTTTCTAGTATTGTAAATATTTATGTAGTTATGTATTTTCGAACTATATAGATATTTAAAGCACATAATGAACTTGGTTATGTATTTATTAATGATCAGGAGATCAAGTTTATAGCTATGGAAGTTTTAGACTCCAAATGATCATCAAAATAATTAGACAAAATTAAATTAGAAATCTTCTAATCATCTAATGGTGACATGGATATAAGACTTGATGGTGACTCGATAGTTAGCCCTAGGGGCGTTCATGAATCGGTACAGTTCAGTTTTTAGCTTATCAGTAGCAGTATATTGATTATCTCTATGTAATTATGCAAAATCAATATTATATTGATAAACTATCGGTTTATCAGTATCAGTTCTTAACGATTCGGTAACCGGTATTACAAATAATTATTATTGAATTAAACAACACGAGTAAGTATCAGTGCATCCTATACCTCTACGTGGATTACATGGACAATAGTGGTAAACAACACTATAAGGCACAAAATACATTTTAAATTACTACAAAAGTGGTAACTATGCATAGATATTAAGAATCTTCCACAAAAGGAATCTGCAAAAGGGTTTATTTAAGAGATCTACGCATCTCTACGACTAAGCAATAAGTATTCTATTCGCTAAAATTTCCATCCAAGTCCTACTAACATAACATAAAGTAGAAATTAATCAATACCATTAACGAAGTGTAAACTTATAATCTAAAGTTATACCAAATTAAAATTTAAAATGATTAATAAAATAATAATTAATAAAATAAAATATATAAAAATTATAACAAATACCTTATCGGTATATTGATACAGTAATAGTAAAAATAAATGAATACATTACCGTACCAATATCTTATCGGTATTAGAAACCAATACCATTACCAAACCGATATACCGTTATTGCCGATATTATGCTTGTCGGTACCGATTTGACTATCGGTATCAATTCGATTTTTCACGCCCCTACTTAAGCCTAGCACTATAAATTAAATTTGTCCCGATCATTAATAAACACATAGCCAAGTTCAATAAGTCGGTATCTGGCTAGTCAATAATTAGCCTAAATTATTTTTAGTTAAATGAAAACAGCCGAAAGAAAGCAAACATGACGGAAAGAAACTCCTTTTTTTTTCTTTTTTGTTTTTTTGGTGCAAGGGAAAAGAAGATAATTGTGTTTGCTATTAATACAACTAGAGTAAAGTAATAACAACATAACTAAAAGATGATAAAATTAAGTTCAGTAGCAAAAACTATTGTATGTGAATTCCTTTCTAGTCTTCTTTTTTGCAATATTTGTGAAGTAATCAAATTATTGTACAGATGACCAATTCTGCCATGATTAAGCTGTTAGACTTGTGTGAAACACCTAACACAAAAATTCTACACAATTTTATATGGCATTACAGCTTCTAATATAAAAATTTGCGGCATTGCTTTGGAGTAGCCAAGGCCACTATAAACATTTCAGATACAATTATCTTCTGATGCACATACCTTTAATATCCTTCCGCAAATGTAATTCAATTCTTGACAGTTTTTCTTTTTTTATGATTTTTTTATCTCAAAGTTTCAATTTTTGTTTTTATTTTCTATTAGCAATAAGTAGTTTCAAGCTAAGAGTTTAAAACGGCTCAACAAGTTGAAAAGAGATCTAAAGCAGAAAAGCGACTTAACAAACAGGGAGGAAAAGCATGCAAAGAGTAAAGTTAACAGGTTGATAAATATTTACCCGCACTCGCAGGGGCGGATGCACTATCAGAATTGCGGTTCACGTGAATCCATGATCTTCTCATAAAATTAGATTTCTTATGTACAAAATTTTTAAAATAAGTCTTATATGATGTGTAATAACCCAAAATAATAATAATAATAATAATAATAATTTAATTATAATAATTGGGTGCAATAGCCTTATAATATTACCAAGACATTGGGGTAATTTTAAGGTCAAAGTGAAAGTTCAATGATCCCTTTGTAATTTTACCGAACAAAGAAAGAAAGAATTGAAAGAAACCTAAAACAAAAGAAAGAAAAAGAAAACAAAAGAATTGAAAAAAAAAACCTAGAGAAGCTAAGCAAAGAAACGGCAGTCAAGTGTAGCTGCTTCGGGCATCCATTAAAGGCACCTTGGAAGTTATTCTTTTCTTAACTTTGTGCAAGGTAATACTTCATCAATCACTACTAAAAAAACAGTGATTTTCGACCTCACTATTTCGACCGAAAATCGGTCGAACCCCTATTTCGATCGATTTTCGGTCGAACAAAAAAATTAATTGAATTTCGACTATAAGCTTTCGACCGAAATCGGTCGAACCCCTATTTCGACCGATTTTCGGTCGAACAAATTCGACCCACAAGGCTTTCGATTGAATTTCGGTCGATATGGCGGTCGATAGGCCCGTTTTAATATTCAGCAGAACCCCCCTTTCCCCATTTCTATCTTCTTCCCCAAACACCCAAACACTCTCTAAACACCTCCCCCCAAACCTCTATACCCGAAAACCACCATAATCCACCCTCAAAATAAAAAATCAAACACATTCTACCCTCCTAAACACTACATATAACAAGAAATTCAAGGTAAATTCTTAGTTTTAGGGTTATTTTAATTATTTTCTAAAACTTAAACCCTAACTTTTTAACTCAACTTTTTTGTAGTTCTTAAGCATATAACTAGTGGGGAATTATTACTAGGTGCTATTGGAGCACAAATCAACCTCGAGGTAAGTTTTTGATTTTTTTTATTAAATTCGAATTTAATTGTTTTTTTAATTTTTTTTTTAATTTCGGCCTATAATGTTGCATAGGTAGTTAATTATTAGTTAATTTGTTTATTGTAGTTATTGTTGATGTTGAAGAACTTGTTTGGTGTTGTTAACTCTTATAAAGTTAGGTTTGTGTTGTTTGGGATTGTGGTAGTTGTTGGGGATTGTTGGAATAGTTTGGTAGTGGTGTTTGGAATGTGTTGTTGCTTTGGTATTGTTGAAAAGATGAACATGTTATGCCTAAAACGAATAAGTTTTTGTTGGTTTGAATTGCTTTGATAATAGTAATTAATAGGGTGTTATAAGAAAATATTGTTTGTTTGGGGCATTTCATCGAACAAGTTGCGAGCATTAACAAACCCGACCACATTAATCTTGCAATAGTGATTACAAAAAAGTGGCAAGCTAATATAAAAAATTTATTGCGTTAGGCAAAGCATGACATAAAACTTTATAATTTAGTAATTAAAAATTGATAATCTTATCTTTAAAAAAATCATACATATTGTTTTTCAATCTTGCAATGTTTGTGTAGATATGGACATTAATCGATGTCGTTTGTGGATGGATAATAGAAATTTTCCTGAGCGGCGGGGGTTGAGGCCTTCGTTTGTAGCGGGTGTTATGGAATTTCTTGATATAGCCCGCACCACAGACGATTATTTAAGGCATGGCAAAATTAGGTGTCCATGTGAAAAATGCAAATGCGTAAAGACACAAGATTTGGAGAATGTAGAGGTACATCTTTATAAGAAGGGGTTTATGCCAAATTACTACGTTTGGTATAATCATGGAGAGCCGTGGGACTTGCAGGAGCACCTTCAAAATCTTGAAAATATTCATGGCGGTAGGAGTTCTCCAGTTGTGGAACCAGACCAAGCAGTCGGGTATAGAATGGAAGATATGGTACATGATGCTTTTGGGATGTACCCGGCTAATGATCCCCTTCAGCCGGATACATCACAGCCAAACATTGAGCACATTCCCAATGCTGAGGCAAATCAATTCTATAAACGGTTGGAGGAATCAAGTCTTCCATTATATGAAGGCTCGGTGCATTCCCAGTTGTCGGTTGCTGTTAAATTGCTAAGTATCAGATCAGATTTTAGTATTTCTCAAGCTGCCATAGATTCCATCATTGGCCTTATGAATGAACTCAATCCGACAAATATGTCCTTACCAACTACTCCCTCCGTCCCAATTTATGTGGCACCATTTGACTGGGCACAGAGTTTAAGAAAATAGAGGTTGACCTTGTAAAGTATCAATTTTACCCTTGAAAAAGTAAGAGAGAGAAGAATTGAGTAATAAAAAAGTTGTTGGTAGGTTTAAAAGTATGTAGGGCCCAACAAGGGTAAAATAGAGATGATGTATTAAATAGTTGTCAAATAAGCAAAGGTGCCACTTATTTTGGGACAAACAAAAAAGGAAATGGTGCCACATAAATTGGGACGGAGGGAGTAATTATTACTACACTAAGAAGTTGGTTTCCTCATTGGGCCTTTCTGCCGAGAAGATTCATTGTTGTGTTAATGGTTGCATGTTGTATTATAAGGATGATGCAGACCTCGTGACATGTAGATTTTATGAGGAGCCTCGATAAAAGCTTGAGCAAAATTCTAAAAAGAAGCCGAAGCCTGTTAAGTCGATGCATTACTTGCCCCTTATACCCCGGTTAAAGAGGTTGTATGCTTCGATGAGTTCTGATCCACACATGAGATGACATCATGACCGTACCAAGCAGCCGGGTATTCTATCACATCCGTCTGATGGTGAGGCATGGAAACACTTTGATCAAGTGTATCCAGCATTTGCTAGTGAGCCAAGGAATGTAAGGTTGGGTCTATGTTCTGATGGGTTCACCCCTTTTGATGTCTCCTCTACGCCCTATTCTTGTTGGCCCGTATTTGTCACTCCTTACAACCTGCCTCCCGGAATGTGCATGACCAGTCCTTATCTGTTTTTGAATTGTATAATACTGGGTCCACATAATCCGAAAGCCTCTATTGATGTATATTTGCAGCCTTTGCTTGATGAGTTGCAGATACTTTGGCATGAAGGAGTTGAAACCTATGATATATCAACGAAACAGAACTTCCAAATGCGTGCTTCTTTGATGTGGACTATAAATGACTTTCCAACTTATGGGATGTTGTCTGGGTGGTCCACTGCAGGTAAGCTCTCTTGCCCTTACTGTATGGAAGATACAAAAGCATTCACTTTGAAATATGGAGGTAAATGCACATGGTTCGACTGTTGCCGTCGATTCTTGCCAATGGAACATCCTTTCAGGAATAACACTAGTGCATTTATGAAGAATCAGGTTGATTTTGAGGAGCCTCCTCGAAGGTTATCAGGCATAGAGATATGTGACATGGTTAAGGAGCTTCCTAAGGAAACTGAAGAACTGCCATCTAAAGCACCTGGTTAGGGTTGAACATAACTGGACTAAACAGAGCATTTTCTGGGAGTTTCCTTACTGGAAGGATAATCTTCTTCGCCATAATCTGGATCCAATGCATATTGAGAAGAATTTTTTCGAGGCTATCCTTAATACTGTGATGGATGTCCGGAACAAGACAAAGGACAACTTGAAGGCACGGTTGGACCTACAGCTATTATGTAGGCGACCTGAGTTACAGGTAATCCACGAAGGCAACAACATTTTCCTGCCAAAGGCTTGTTGTACATTCGATGAGGATGAGAGAAGGATGATTTGTGAGTGGGTGAGTAATTTGAGGATGCGTGATGGTTATGCGTCAAACCTAGAAAGGTGTGTTGATATGACTGGTGGAAAGCTGCATCACATGAAAAGCCACGACTGTCACATATTCATGGAAAAGTTGCTCCCAATTGCATTCAATGGCTTGCCTGATAAAGTTTTGAAACCACTAACAGAGACGAGCCTATTTTTTAAAGAGCTTTGCAGTAAGACATTGAAGGAAGAGAATCTTAACTTGTTGGAACAGAACTTTCCTGTAGTCGCTACTAAGCTGACAAAGATCTTTCCCCCCGGGTTCTTTAATGTGATGGAGCATCTTTCGATTCACCTCGCTGAAGAGGCTCGGGTATGAGGCCCGGTGCACTGTAGATGGATGTACCCTTTCGAGAGGTAAGCTTCCATATCTTTGCCAGTAACTTTTATTTTTTTAATAAAGCCAACGTAATTCCACCAACACAATAATTATTGCAGAATTATTGGTAAGTGTAAGCGGGACGTGAAAAACAGGAACCAAATCGAGGGATCAATATGCGAGACATATCTGGCTAGAGAAACTTCTCATTTTTGCTCATACTACTTCGACAAGGATGTTCCATGTTTGCGCACCAGGCCGGATCGGCATGATGTGGGAGATAATAGTGATCCCAATTACCCAGCATTCTCTGTATTCAATCAACCAGGCAGGGAAAATACATCTTCCGAAGTATACCAGTTCAATGAAAGGGACAGGAAGGTAGCTACAACACATGTGCTGTCGAACAGTTCCGAGGTCACGCCTTATTACAAGTGTTTTATTTTAACGGTACCGCCTAATATTCCTAATTGATAAGTATTCTATCTAACGTGAAATTTCCTCGGCTCATAATGCAGTCACTTTGTTGCTGAATTTGGTGATGCGGAAGTTTACGAAAATTTTACAAATTGGTTTACAGAATTTGTAAGTGTTTAACAAACTCTTAAATTTTCCTTATATTTAAGTAAAAATATTAATTTACACAACTTCGTTGAATTTTTATATAGGTGAACAATCCGGTGAATGGCATCACCTTTGATTTTCTGCGACATATATGCCATGGCCCATATTATAAATACAAAAGGATGAATACGTACTTTGTAAATGGGTACAAGTTTCATACAAAGCAGCGGTCGGAGGGTAAGAAAACATACAACTCTGGTGTGTCCGTGAAAGTAGGAACTGGTGATCAGGGGGGCGACTTTGAGTACTACGGTGTGATTGAGGAGATGTTAGCGGTACAGTATAGTGTCGGTTGGCCTCATAAAAGATTGGTTCTTTTCCGGTGCAAGTGGTTTGATCCCAGTAACAGAGGTACGAGAGCGGTTAATTATTTATCCCGAGGGGGATAACAGGTAAGTATTTTATTTTTGAAGTTCTTATCTATTTAGTAATTAATTAACGTTTAATTGTTAGTATTTCTATTAACGCTTCTGATTTTTATGTAGCTTTTGCCCCAACACTGATGCTACTCCTTTACTGACGAGATGCATGAGATCTCAATGGAAAGAATCGTGGCCATCTTGGGGCGCTGTGCCCCCTCAAGTAAAGCAGCGGATAATGCAGGCTTTTGAGGTGATAAATATGCATCAGGTTTATTACTAATTGCGGTTTTTCTAATGATTATGTTTAAATAAAATATTTTGATGAATATTGCCAGGTTGAGTGTAAGTGGCATCCGGCTCTGGACTATAAAGTCCGTTCCAACTTCTCAAAGAAATGCGGTGAGTTATTCAAGAACGCAATGTATGTTGCGCGTAAAAAAGGAAAAATGTCCGGCTTCCTCTATGATCATCAATGGAGAGAGCTGCAGCAATATTGGAAGACTCCCGAATTTCAGAAAAAGAGCGAACAAGGGAAGAAAGCGCGAGCATCAAGTAAGGATGGATCGCTCCATACCGGTGGCTCAGTTAGCGTTGCGACGCAGAAGATGCGCTTGGTAAAGTAATTTATATGAATTACTATAATCGTTTATTTTTTATCTAACTTGTTCTCTTCTTTAATTTGTAGGAAAAGAAAGAAAATCGGACAATTCCAATCTCTGAAATGCACAAGATCCGACATATCAAGAGTGATAAAAATGGCGGAGAAGTCTGGGTCGAGCCCCGTGCAAAAAAGAGACCTGGGTAAGTTATTAAATTCATACTTTTTTCGCGTCAATCCTTCAACGTTTATACTTCATATTTGTAGCGTTGATATATTTCTGTTTTTCAGGAAAGAGCTACAAAGGCCGTTGAAGACTGGACCACGACTCAACAATCTGAATGCGGAAGCAGTACCCCAGCACCCCTAATGCTCGAGCAAGAAACCAATTTATGGTTGGAAGCAGTCGGATGGGTGAAGAAGGGGTCCGCGTATGGCCTTGCAACTCTGTATTCATCTGGCAAGCATAAATCGAACTATTTGGGCTCGTGTTCTACTGCTCCTTCAAGCTCTGCTGATCCTGGAGAAATGACTCAGATGAAAGAGGAGATCGAAGAGCTGAAGAGACAAAATGAAGCTATGCGCTTAGCACAGGAGGCTCATCAAAGAGAAATGCATGAAATGATGCAACAAATCCTCATTAACAAAAAAAAGGCAAAGGAAAGCGAAAGAGCAGACATCGACACCGTTCGTCGTCTGAGTCTGATGCCGAGTCTAGTTCGGGTTCTAGCCAGTAGTAGTGATAGTTGAACCTTAAACTGTTTGTTAAGTTTGTTTGATAATTGTAACACTAGAACTAATGTTGAAAGACTTGTTTCTATTGTTTGGCTTTGTTAGCCTTGTTGAATATCGTTTATGAATGTGTTTTGTCTGGTTTTTCTGCGTGTTGCTGAATTTACAGATGGTGTAGGGCTAATTTCAGATTTTATGTTGCAGGTTCTTACAGGTTTTCGACCGATTTTCGGTCGAAAGTTGGTCAAAACAATTTACCAACATTTCGACCGAAAGTCGGTCGAAAGGACCTTCGACCGAAATTGTTGAAGAACTGGTCACTTTAAAAAAAATGATGTTCTTTGACCGAAAGTCGGTCGATGGGCGGTCGAAATTTCGACCGAAATTCAGTCGAAGGGCTATTTCGACCTAATTTTATTCGACCACCACAATAGGTCGAAGATCTGTCGACCGTTGTTCGACCGATTTGGCGGTCGAAAATCCCTATTTTTTTAGTAGTGAATTTCCTTAACTATTTTTCATAATATTGAGATTATGGAATAGTAGAGTTTGCATAAAGTCCCTTCTTCAGAGATAGCGATTTCACGCCAAAGATACAAATTGGCTACGTATCAGGAATAGTACTTCATAATCTACTTACTTTACCTAGAAGGGAATGTAGTAGAAAATTAAATTAGGATAATTAAAAGATAAACTTTCTCTTAACAGGGAGAATGAATTTGTTTCCACAAAACTAAGTAACCACCCAAGCGATAGGGATTCAATAATTCAGAATCTCGTAGTAGAATATTTATTGGGTGATCTCGGTAATTAACCTATAGAATGGTGTTAATTTATTCTAGATTGTGGATCAAGCGAATCGTATCCTGCGAGCACACGTTCGGGACGAAGGAAGCTAGTACTGTGAGTGAAATATCTCCCGTAGTTGGTTTTCAATTATAGCATATTTAAAACTCCTTTTTGTTGAAAGCTGGTTTTGAAGTATGACAAACAGGAAGGACACCGAGGTTCATGCAAGGAACCTGAAGAACCCGGTCCTTGAAGGGAAGGGCACGTTTGATCGAAAAGATTGTGGGTTGCAAATCCCTGTGGAACTAGGAATAATGGTACGTGGTTGTATACGTATCCTAGTCGGACTAAAAGAGGCGGTGTCCCAACTGTGTCTACGAAGTATGAAAAGAGTCAGACGTTAACATGGAGAAGAGTTACTACGAATCCCAACTTACCTTAATTAAGGGGATTCCCAGTAGAACTCAACTAGGGTTACACGACTCATATAAAAGCCAGTAGTAGAGACAGCCGAGTTCGATTATTCACACACAGAGAGTTGAGTACAAGTAAAGGCGATTCAATAACTTTCTACGTGGATAAGCTGAAGAAGACAACTAAACTGCATACAGAGTGTTGAGTCTAGATTTCTTTGTCTAGGATTATCGAGTTGTAAGTTGTCATAATATCGAGCATTCACTGTTTTACCTATTTGCTTATTCTAGAAGCTTATGAATTAGGTAAACTCTTTTGTGATTACTAGAAAAGCTAGAGTGTAGCTTTGATTAGTGATTAGGGTCTAGAGTGTAGCCCCTTGGTTACAGAGTTTGTAATCTAAAACATTGCTCTTGTGTTAGTGGATTCAGTGCAGAAATCCCAGAGTGTGGGTCGTGGTTTTTTCTCCCTTGAGCAAGGAGTTTTTCCACGTAAAAATCCTTGTGTGTTTGGCGTGCTAGTCAGGGTGTGTTCTTGGTAGACGGAGGCTGAAGGAAATTCTAAGAACCTTGTTCTACAGTAGAAGAACACAGTTCTTGCGAAAATCAGAAGACACTATTCAACCCCCCCCCCCCCTTTCTAGTGTCCTTAGGAGGTGCATAAAGTATAACAAGTGGTATCAGAGCGGGTGTTCTCTTGTAAGGTTAACACCTTGAGAAGGATCAGAATGAGTGCACCGCCTACCATTACTGAAGGACAGTCGGTTTTGAGGCCCCCACAGTTTAATGGGCAATACTACGCATGGTGGAAAAATATGATGGAGAATTACATATGTGCTGAAGACTATCAACTTTGGCTGATAGTTTCTGAAGGAAATCTGATTCCCACCAAAATTGTTGGTGAAGGAACCACTGCATCAAAAGAACCTAAACTGAAAGAAGAGTTTGATGAGACGGATTATAAGATGATCGAAAAGAATCACAAGGCCAAGCGGTTGGTCATATGTGGTCTTGGTCCGGAAGAGTTCAATCGAGTATCATCATATAAGACGGCTAAGGAAATATGGGACGCTTTACAGGTTGCACATGAAGGAACTACAGAAGTAAAAGACTCAAAAAGGAGAATGTTGAAGAGACAATTTGAGTTGTTCACTATGGGCGAGAAGGAGTCGATTCAGGACATGATGACCAGGTTGAACATAATAACAAATGAAGTGAGATCCCTTGAGATGGAATTGCCTGAAATAGAGATGGTCGATAAAATCCTGAATGTGTTGCCTGAAGCATGGGAACCAAAGATGACTGCCATCATTGAATCCAAACCTTTAAAATCCATCAAGCTTGAAGAATTGGTTGGAAGCCTGAAGACTCATGAGATGATGAAGGACTCGAAGGCTAAACCATTAGCAAAGAAGGAAAAGACTCTTGCGCTGGAAGCAACAGAGGAAACTGATGAATATGTTGATCTTCAATCAGTAGAAGCTGCAATGGTGAGTGCTTTAAGACAAAAGCTCAATCTGGGAAGGTTTAAAGGGTTCAAACGAGGAAACAAGGAGAGTTCTAGTAGGAAAAATATAGTTGACAGTCCTGACTACTCTGGGTGCTTCAAATGCTTCAAGAAAGATCATGCTGTCATGGACTGCCCGATGTGGGAAATAGAATGGAGGAAGAACAGAGCTGCTAAGGAAAAGGAAAAGGAAAAGGAAACCACTAAGGAATATGATACAGACAAAAAGAAGACTAGACGGCCCCCAAACTTCAGAGCAGAATGAAGGAAAAAGAAGGAAGCTTTTTATGCCACATGGGGACCAACTGATAGTGAGTCTGATCATGAAAAGGAGGCTGAGGATGACTCACCACTGGCACTAGCAGGTATGACAGACGTTAGCTGTGATGAAGAAGATCCTCGAGAACTTAGAGGAGGAAGAGATCCATCAAAACCACCAGTGTTCAATGGGACTCATTACAATCACTGGAAGAAGCAGATGAAAAATTATCTACAGGCAACTGATTACAGCTTGTGGCTAATTGTGAAAAGAGGACCTCATGTTCCTGTGAAGAGAGCTGTAAATGGTGTCCTAGTGCCAAAGAAAGTAGAAGAACTAGATCCTCAAGATCTGGACTGGTTACAAGCAAACTCCAAGGCTGTGGGGTATCTAAGAAGAGGACTCACTGAGGATGTGCTTGCACGGATACTGGAGTGTAAATCTGCCAAGGAAATATGGAAGAAACTGAAGGAATTGTACATTGCTGACAACATCAAAAAGGACTCTGCTCTTATGGCAACTGATGGAGAGGAAGCAGGAAATTCAGCAGAGGTATGCTTATCTGATCTAAAGGAAACTTTACATACATACTCTTCTGATAATTTAATACTAATCACAGCCACCCTGATTGAAGGATATGAAAAAGAAAAACTTGAAAAGGATAATTTAACTGAAGAACTAAGCAATCTTAGAACTAAGCACAAGAGTCTCCTGGAACAGAATATTGAACTTGAAGAAACTAATGCCATCTTGAAAGGGCAGACTCTTGTGTCAAACTCTAAGATTACTGAGCTTGAATTGGAATGTAATCAGTTAAGAGAAAGTAAGAATGGTAAGCAAGTTATGAGTGAAGTTCAATCCTTTCTGGAAGATGAACTGAAAAGAGCAAATAAAATTCTATATCAGGAAACTGAAAAAAACAGGATTTTAAGCCAAAAGGTTGAAAACTCAAAACTTGAACTTACCAGACTGACAAAATGGAATAAATCTTCTGAAGCTATGAATTGGGTTCTTGAAAATCAAAACAAAGGAAAACAAGGATTAGGATTCAAGAAACCCCTGCCTCCATATAATCCTAAAAGCAAATATGTAGGTCTACCTTGCAACATGTTATGCACTTTTTGTGGTAAAACAGGTCATGTTAAGCAAAAATGTGTTAATATCAGCAAGGCAAAGGCTAAAAATAAAAGATGTGGTTTACCCAAATGGGCAAAACAAGACCTGATTTATCCATTTTCTCATAAGAAGGGACCCAAGCTTGTCTGGGTTCCTAAGACTAACCTCTGATTTGTCTTGCAGGCTGGAGTGAGGGAGAACAACTCAAGCTGGATTCTGGATAGCGGTTGTTCTAGGCACATGACAGGAGATAGAAGAAACTTTCTCTCACTCGCAGCATTTCAAGGGGGCAGTGTAGCCTTCGGAGGAGGAAAAAGTGGTCAAATAGTAGGCATTGGAAAGATTGGGAGATCTCTGCAACATGCAATTGAAAATGTCTACTGTGTGGATGGTCTTAGACATAATCTACTAAGTATCTCCCAACTGTGTGACAGAGGAAACGAAGTGAGCTTCTCATCTGTTGGTTGCATCGTAAAGAACCTACAGAGTGGAGAAGTGGTGATGGAAGGAAAAAGGGTGAACAATGTATACAAGGCATCACTGAAGTCTTTACCTGAGAACAATCTGACATGCTTGAATGTGCAAGAAAGCGACTCTCAGTTGTGGCACAAAAGATTGGGTCATGCAAGTCTTTCTCAGGTAAACAAGCTGGCTTCGAAGGAACTGGTTCGCGGACTGCCAAGCAAGAAATTTGAAAACATAAAATTGTGTGACGCCTGTGTAAAGGGAAAGCATGTGAGAACATCATTCAAACCAAAGAAAGTGGTCAGCACAACAAAGCCACTGGAGCTGATACATATGGATCTATGTGGACCTATGAAAGTCAGGAGTCGTGGAGGAAAAAGATTTGTGTTTGTTATCGTGGATGACTACTCAAGATATACTTAGACCCTGTTCTTGGTCTCAAAGGATGAAGCCTTCGAAAGTTTCAATGATTGGGCTGGTGTGGTTCAGAAAAGATTAAGCCTTGAGATCATCAGTATGAGATCTGATCATGGTACTGAGTTTGAAAACTCAAAATTTTCTGAGTATTGTGCAAGGAATGGTGTAGATCACAACTTCTCTGCACCAAGAACTCCCCAACAAAACGGTGTGGTTGAAAGGAAGAACAGGTCGTTGGAAGATATGGCTAGAACTATGCTGTTAGCAAGTGGGCTGGCAAGAAATTTTTGGGCTGAAGCTGTAAACACTGCGTGTTACTTGTTAAACAGGTGTTCCATCAGAGCAATTCTTGACAAGACTCCGTATGAGTTGCTCAGAGGTAGAAAGCCAAGCATTGCTCACTTAAAACCTTTTGGTTGTAAGTGTTTCGTTCACAACAACGGCAAGGAACCTTTGGGAAAGTTTGATGCTAGGAGTGATGAGGCAACATTTTTGGGATATTCCACCCAAAGTAAGGCATACAAAGTGCTTAACAAAAGAACACAAACTGTAGAAGAAAGTATGCATGTGGTATTTGATGAATCAGATAAGACACTGGGAGAAACTGAAGCAGATGATCAAGAAATTGGGTTAAGGAGAGAAGAAAGCATAGACGAACTGGAAGACTCAGATGAAAAGGAGAATCTGAACAATTCAGACGAAGGAGTCAACTTGACAGGGGGAACTTCAGATGAGGCTGATAATTCAGAAAGTCAAGAAGAACCTAACCCAGAGAATGCTGCAGGTCCTTCCAGTCAGATTCAACTCAAGCCATGGAAGTATCAAAGTTCTCATCCACTGGAGAATGTCCTATCTGAGTTGGACACTGGAATTATGACTAGATCAGCATTGAAAAACTTCTGTGCATTCTTTGCATTTCTCTCATCCTTGGAACCAAAGAATGTAAAGGAAGCCCTAGAAGATCCAGACTGGATTCTAGCTATGCAGGAGGAACTTCACCAATTTGAACGAAGCAAGGTGTGGCATCTAGTTCCTAAGCCGAAGGACAGATCCATAATTGGAACAAAATGGGTGTTCAGGAACAAGCTGGATGAACATGGGATAGTGACAAGGAATAAGGCAAGACTAGTGGTTCAAGGATACAGTCAGGAAGAAGGAATAGATTATGATGAAACTTTTGCACCAGTTGCAAGGATGGAAGCCATTAGGATGTTGATTGCTTTTGCCACGTACATGGAATTCATACTGTATCAGATGGACGTGAAGAGTGCTTTTCTGAATGGTTATTTGAATGAAGAAGTCTATGTGGTGCAGCCTCCAGGCTTTGTGAGCAATGAATTTCCTGATCATGTTTACAAACTGGACAAGGCATTGTATGGTTTGAAGCAAGCTCCTAGAGCCTGGTATGAAAGACTCTCCGGGTTCCTGATGAAAAATGGTTTTTCAAGAGGAAAAATTGACAACACACTATTTCTCATGAAGAAAGGAAAGGATTTGCTGGTAGTTCAAGTGTATGTTGATGATATCATCTTTGGAGCTACTGATGAAGAACTGAGCAAAGGTTTTGCAGAATTGATGGGAAGTGAGTTTGAAATGAGCATGATGGGTGAACTGAACTTCTTCCTTGGGCTGCAGATAAAGCAGACTCCCGAAGGAACCATGATTCATCAGCAAAAGTATGTCAAGGAACTATTGAAAAAGTTTGATATGGAAGGAGCAAAGGAAATGACTACCCCTATTGCACCTGGAACAAAGTTAGACATGGATGAACTTGGTCCTTCGACAAATGAAACGAAATATAGAGGAATCATTGGTTCACTACTATATCTCACAGCTAGTCGACCAGATATAGAATACAGTGTAGGACTGTGTGCCAGATTTCAGTCAAAGCCCAAGGAATCACACTTGACAGCTGTGAAGAGAATCCTGAGATACTTGAAAGGGACTCAGGATTTAGGTCTTTGGTATCCCAGAGGTGGGACTTTTGAACTCATTGGTTTTGCTGATGCAGATTATGCAGGTCATTTGGTGGACAGGAAAAGCACCTCAGGGATGGCACACTTTTTAGGTCCCTGCTTGGTCTCGTGGGCTACAAAGAAACAAAACTCAGTTGCCCTATCAACAGCTGAAGCTGAGTATGTGGCAGCTGCTTCATGTTGCTCACAATTGCTGTGGATCAAGCAACAGCTAGAAGACTTTGGTATCAAGTGTGGAGCAGTGCCAATTTTCTGTGACAACACCAGTGCAGTGAACATTGCTAAGAACCCAGTCCAACATAAAAGAACCAAGCACATTGATATCAGACACCATTTTCTGAGAGACAATGTAGAAAAAGGTCTGATTACTATGAATTCATGCAGGACTGAAGATCAAATAGCTGACATATTTACCAAAGCTTTGAACAAGGTACAGTTTGAAAGGAACAGGTTGGAGTTAGGGATGACCAAAATACATGGATGACCCAGCAGGTAATTCCTTTGTATTTGGCTAGTTAAGTATTTGATGTGGTTGCTTGAAACTTGTTATAAAAGTCTAGTCTAATCTCGTGCTTGTAAAAGTACACTCGTGTTGATGTTTTGATCACAGGGTACAAATAATGTGATCCCATGAAGAACCTACTATGTACTGAGAAGGAACCAGTTTGAACACGAGGAATCATGTCCAGGTACATTCATCCTATTCTGTATGATAGTATTCATAACTGAAATCAAAATTGTCATTCATACGTGTGTCACAGGGGTCTACCATACTCTCGTAACTGTCCTAAATTATAGGAACATTTTCCTTTTTAGGATAGATCTCTTTTTGAATAGCTTGGACCCCACTTCTTGAAAAAGGGCTTATTTAATTAGGTTCATAATCGTCAAATATGTAACTTCTCCCGGTTCTCGAAAAAAATTCAAAAAGCTTCCTTTCTATTCTACTCATTACTTCTTGCCTTCCCTAGACAGTGTCAAATCACTAAAGCCTCTTCACTTCGACCACACTCTCTCAATCCCTCACACTTCACCTACCTCTTCTGCTGAAACACCAAAATTCTCTCAAACCCTAAAACAAAAATCTCCTTAGAAACCTCAGAAATCACTCATAAATCTTTCAAGATATCTGATAGACCACCTCCATCCACTCTGGCTCAAAGAATTGCAAGAGCACGCACAAAATTTCTGCAAAAGGGGGATAGGAAACTGGTAAAGAAGATGAAATCAAGAACTGTTCTCTCAACACCCACCGGACAAAGTTCATCACTATCGACACAAGAGATAATTCCTGAACCTATTGCATCTACGCCTGTTGATCCTATTAATATAAAGAGCCCTGGAATTGTAGAAAGTGAAACCCTAGTTACTGAACTAGACAAGATAATGGGTGATCAAGAAAAGGATAGAACAGATAGGGGGAATTCATGTGAGGGGGAACAAGATAGTAAAAAGATTGATCTTAGGGAAGATGTGCTAATTCCTGTAGTTTGTGAGACTGGAGATAAGTTGAATATTGCGGAGAGAATAGTAGAACAGTTTAAAGAGCAAGATAAGGTGGAAATCTTGAGGGAAGATACAGTAGAGTGAGTGAAACTGTTGAAGTTGTGAAAGAATCTGTGCCTAAAAGTCCTGCAGGTGATGGACTTGTTATTGCTGAAGCCTCAGGGGATTTGGGTCAAAAGTCTGCTGGTTGTCCAAATCCCACTGAGACTGATGAGGCAGATTTTAGTTGGACAGATTCTGAAGAGGAAAGGAACAAAGAAGTTGTTTTAAAACAAGAGGAGATAAACAAGAAAGTTGAAGAATCAAAGAGGAAGAGAAAGTTTGGGGAAGAAGATGAAAAATTAGTTGAGGAAGAAGATGAGGAAGTAGTGTTTGTGAGAGAAAATCTAGTAGAGCCAGAAAAAAGAAGAAGGTTGGTGAAAGATGGGAAGCCAGTGCTGAAGTCTAGGCTGGTTGATGAAGATAGTGTAGAAGGTGATGACAAGGCAGCTGATGAGCCTGTTGTCAGGAGAGTTGGTACCAGATCCTCATTAAAAATGCAGTTAGAAAAGCTTGACAAGTTGGGAAGGACAGTAACCAATGTCAAAGAAAGAGAAGAAAAGAAGATGGAAGAAGAAAGAAGGGAAGCTGGTGAGGCTGAGCAGGAAAGTGAGAATGAGAGCTACGTAGAACCCAGTGATTCAGATACTGATAGTGAGATGGAAAATAAGAAAAGAAGAAGAGGGGACAATGAAGAAGAAGTGGATAGGGAAGCATTTTTCTCTAGGCATCAGGTACTGTCAGGCAGTATTTTGCATGATGAAAAGGAGTTCCATATGAGACCATTGCTGAGGATGATTGGTGATCAGGGGTGGCTTGCTTTGTTTTCCAACAAGGGCAGGAAGTTGTTTGTGGATGAAGTGAGAGAATTCTATACTAATTGTAGAGTAACTGCCAGGAGAGTGTTTTCTACTATTAAAGGAATTGAGATAGAATTTGGAAGACCTGAACTGGGGGTGATTCTGGATGTACCTGCTGAAGGTTATTGCAGGTATGTTAAGCTAAAATGGCCAAAAAGAACAGATGGAGTCACTTCTTTGGATATTGTGAGAAAGTTTTCAGGGAAACCAAGACTGAGGAAGGAGAGGAAAGTAGAGAAGAAGGAGATGGAACCTGCCCATCAACTACTGTTAGAATTTGTGCACATGTTTCTTCTGCCTAGGGGAGAAAGGAATTGTGAGGCAAGTGCCCTTGATTTGACCTATATGGATCTGATGGACAGGGGGTGAAGATAAATCTTCCTGGGCTGATCGTTAGGCACATAAAGAGGATCTCTGACACTGATCAGAAGCCCCACTCTCTTGTGCACTCCTACATTCTTCATCAGATTTTTAAGCATTTTGGAGTTCCTTTGGAAGCAGGAAAGAAGCCCACAATTCATCAACTGTTTGGGATAAATATGCTTAAGAATTGTGATTTTTTCAGAGAAAGCAGAGCTTCCAAAAGGCCAATGCAGGTAAAACAAGAGCAAGCAGAGGACAGTGAAGACTTTGGTCCTGATGAGGCCATTGACGCAGTGAAGGAACTGGAGACAATTGTTCTTGAGATTAATGCTGAAAATGCTGAGCTCCAAAGACAGTTGAAGGTGAAGGATCAAGAGATTGATCGTCTGAAGATAGATTGCCACAAGTATGAGGCCGAGCTGGTGATGGAGAGGGCCAAAAATACGAAGCAACTTGAGGCACTTGTCAGACACTTCAACCTTCAGCTTTGATCTTTTCAGTCCTGTCCTCCTACCTCTATCTGATCTTTCCCCTTTCTCATTCTCCTGTGATTGCATGTTATGGATGTTTAAGACAATTTAAATTCGGTTTTGTAACTATTAACAGGGTTGTGCTGATGTCACAATCTGGATAATGTTTTTAAATTTCTTGTGTTCTTATCTGTTTTCTGCTTAAGTAATCAGGTTCTTGGATGGGCCCTTATTTGTGTATGCTTGTGTTCTTATTCCTAAAGAGTTGCCTTGTGCAGTAGACTGAACTAACTTGACAAGTTCCTGCAGGTCTTCGAATTTTTACGATGATGTCAAAAGGGGGAAGAAGGAATTTGGGGTGTTTGTGACCTAACTCATATGTTGTTTTTATTCTGTTCTCTTGTTTTGGTTTTTGGTTTATGTCTGTTCAGGTTTTTGGGCAACGGTTGTTTGTCATCATCAAAAAGGGGGAATTTGTTGAAAGCTGGTTTTGAAGTATGACAAACAGGAAGGACACCGAGGTTCATGCAAGGAACCTGAAGAACCCGGTCCTTGAAGGGAAGGGCACGTTTGATCGAAAAGATTGTGGGTTGTAAATCCCTGTGGAACTAGGAATAGTGGTGCGTGGTTGTATACGTATCCTAGTCGGAGTAAAAGAGGCGGTATCCCAGCTGTGTCTACGAAGTATGAAAAGAGTCAGACGTTAACATGGAGAAGAGTTACTACGAATCCCAACTTACCTTAATTAAGGGGATTCCCAGTAGAACTCAACTAGGGTTACACGACTCATATAAAAGCCAGTAGTAGAGACAGCCGAGTTCGATTATTCACACACAGAGAGTTGAGTACAAGTAAAGGCGATTCAATAACTTTCTACGTGGATAAGCTGAAGAAGACAACTAAACTGCATGCAGAGTGTTGAGTCTAGATTTCTTTGTCTAGGATTATCGAGTTGTAAGTTGTCATAATATCGAGCATTCACTGTTTTACCTATTTGCTTATTCTAGAAGCTTATGTATTAGGTAAACTCTTTTGTGATTACTAGAAAAGCTAGAGTGTAGCTTTGATTAGTGATTAGGGTCTAGAGTGTAGCCCCTTGGTTACAGAGTTTGTAATCTAAAACATTGCTCTTGTGTTAGTGGATTCAGTGCAGAAATCCCAGAGTGTGGGTCGTGGTTTTTTCTCCCTTGAGCAAGGAGTTTTTCCACGTAAAAATCCTTGTGTGTTTGGCGTGCTAGTCAGGGTGTGTTCTTGGTAGACGGAGGCTGAAGGAAATTCTAAGAACCTTGTTCTACAGTAGAAGAACACAGTTCTTGCGAAAATCAGAAGACACTATTCAACCCCCCCCCTTCTAGTGTCCTTAGGAGGTGCATAAAGTATAACACTTTTCTTGCATCAATAATATTTTGATTAAATTGTTTAATTGCATGGGAAAAACGCTAGTATAACTGTTATGTTGTTATATCCGAATGTTATTTTGATACTTGAGTTGTTGGTAATGGCTATGTTCCGAAACCTTGATTTATTGAGGATTTTCTAAAAATGTTGTGATTTGATATTTGCCAGAGATAAAGTACAAAACTTGTGATATTGTATTACAAGTAAATATTATTTTAGGAATTAACTTAGCCAGATTGCCGTTATCTAACGTCGGGATCGTTAGGCCTGGTTCACCTTGTACAATATTTCTCCTCCACTACTAGGAAAGAACTAGTCCACCCTCTAGAAGGGAACCCAGCTGACAGGGTAGTCAGACGGCCGTGATAAACTCATGGTGTCAGACCGTAATATTTTATTCTGGCTCAGGAACTTTCCATTATATATAAAGACACGAGTACTATGGTTGAAATTACTATTTTCAATGGAATTACTGTATTATTTATTTATGCACGTTTTCTCATATATGCTTGTCCCGAATAAAAACGTTATGGTTGATATTGTCCTCACTTAGTCTGTGTGACTAACCCTTTTCCTTTTCCCACTCATAGATAAACTAGTTGAGGCTGATACTTTGAGTCAAGGCGAGTGACAGAGCTGAGGATTGATCCAGTGAGCCCTGCATCTGCTTCGCGAGGGCCATTATTTATTATTTAATTTACTTAAGTCATTAGTTCATTTGAATCTAGAGTTTTGCTCCTTAGTCAGTCTTGGGATGTCGTTTTGATAAAAGTTTGTGTTGAAGTACTCTATAGTTTAGTTATTGTCGTGGATGACGTAGATTTGGTTTTGTTGAACCTTGTTTAGACCTTGAATGTGCGTAACAATGTCGTAGTTGGTTGTTAGACTGGTTCTGCTATTTGTTGAATGGTTTAAAAATTTTGGTTTGCTCCCGGTACAGGGGAGATTCTGCCGAATTTTCTGCGCGAATTTGATAGGCTTGCTAGGTAGGCTTAGTCTTGTCTAGCACCGATCACGGTCCTAGATAGGGTCCTGACATGATGTTTGTGAACCAATACTTTAAAGTTTAAACGTATAAATGGTTCACTTGGTTAAATGGTGGTTCACTTACACTTAAGAGTACGAATATATCCCATTTAAATGTCCTTTAAATAAATTTTTCTCCTCAATATATCATCATATTAAATGATATTTGACCTATATACACAATATTTTTTTTTACGAAAATTGTTAGTCGAACACTTTTGGAACAGTCTAACTCCGACCCTAACAATAGTGAACCTATCGTCTTGAAATCCTAAATCCGTCTCTGCGCACTCGGCGTTCACACTAAATCACCATGCAAATTAACATGGTAGTTAAAATTTAAAGTAAATATTTCTATCATCTAACCATGGTTAAGTAATAGATAAATGTATGCAATACGCATATCTTGTATTGATTGGCTTGACGCAAACACCGGTGCGGGTAACGTAATTTAGGCAACCTGAAAGTGTCGCTATAAATAGTGATGGTCCAAACGAAGGCAGGGTGAGGTTGATTATCACTGATCCGTACCTTACATCCTGCTCTGTGAAGCCAGGATTAACAGAATGATCGGTTAAACAGAAATCCGCAGCGAATTGGGTCATAAGCCGATCAGGATTTGTGCAACACTCAGCTGAGGTCGAGACTAACCATTGCTCACCCACAGCAGCAGCATAAATTATATATGCTGGTTCCATCACTTTGTAGCGCCCACTTGGGTAACAAGCCTACGCTGCTGAGATGGCCGCTGGTAAGTACTCATTTAAATGAGAACAGTTGAAGGAAAACAAACATGAAAGAAAGGAGGTTAGTGTGCCAGCAATTAACAAATGCGTACATTAAATTAAAACAGCATACTAAAGGTTGAGAAGATTAAGTTGGTCGCTAAAACTATTGTATTTGGATTCCTTCTTTGTCAACAACCAAATTATGATAAGGTGTTAGCATATATAAGCGAAACAAGATTTTAACTTTGATGGATTCGATCTTATTTGTATTGTTAAATTATGAGTTTAAATCAGATGCATGTTAAAATTTAAGTAGATTTTCATATGTATAACATAATTTATGTGGAAAATATTGAGTTCAAACGATACTGATATTGAAAATAGTTCCAATTTGAGAATCAAATACAGAACCTCAATGCAATATATGGAGTTTTCAAGATCATAATAAACTTCATGCGAGTGAAAGCGTGAAAAGGCAAAACTATATAAGCATCAAACCAAAAGGGTCAATGCAATAGATTTAGTTCTTCAATAACCTTCTTTTATTCAATAGATTTTAGATGCCCAACCTGAAACTATTAATCGAAAAAGTGATGGTCCACCAAATGGTGGGTGAGTTTGATCAGTGCTCATCCGCACAACCTTACGTCCTGCTCTGTGAAGCCAGGTTCCGCACCAACCCTGGTTCTGGCTAGCTGGCTGGCGAACTAACCAAAGCCACATGGTTCTGTGAAGTTAGCTATTAGGCTTGTGCTCAGTCAACCGAGGTGGAGAACTAACCAAAGCCACAGAACCAGGTTTGCGGATTGGGTAAATACCCACAATGCTAACACCGTATTGATGGTCCACCAAATGGTGGGTGAGTTTGATCAGTGCTCATCCGCACAACCTTACGTCCTGCTCTGTGAAGCCAGGTTCCGCACCAACCCTGGTTCTGGCTAGCTGGCTGGCGAACTAACCAAAGCCACATGGTTCTGTGAAGTTAGCTATTAGGCTTGTGCTCAGTCAACCGAGGTGGAGAACTAACCAAAGCCACAGAACCAGGTTTGCGGATTGGGTAAATACCCACAATGCTAACACCGTATTAGGTTTGCGGATCATATTTTGTGTTAACACTCAACCGCAGTCGAGGACACTAACCAAAGAGCTCACCACACCAGGCAGGCCTAGTTTATATAGACTGGTTCCACCACTTTATTGCCCCCGCTTGGGTAACAAGCCCACGCTGCTGAGCCCGGCAAACCATCTATCTAGTTGCTGCCTTATAAATTGATTTAATTATTTACTTCTTGCGATGTGGGACTGTGAAGGGACAAGAAATTGCAAACTTGCAAATAAGAGAGAAGTTGCAAACTTGCAAAAGTAAAATAAGTAATCAGTTTATTCGTTTACCAAAATTTAATGGTTTAAATATTTCACTGAAAATCAAATACTCGTAATATTTTGTATGATATTTGTTCAGCACAAAAGAAAAAAAAAAGGTGTCTTACTTTTGTAGTTTTGTTTTCCTTAAGACTTCCAGGAATATGCAACTTTTCCCTTAAAATTTTGATAAAAGATATTACCTGATTTGCAGAGCTTTTGAACGGATAAAAGTGTTTATTGTTAAGAAGAGTTAATATTTTAAAAAACGAACTTGTTTGCAATAGTTTAAGAAATGGGGCAAACAAGCTACGAACTAACCTTTTCATTATCACTTTTGCTAAAAAAATCTACTTAATTCTTAGGTAATAGTTTAAGAATCTTCTTGATTTTCCTGGTATTTAGACAATTAGCATTTTTAATGGGCTCCATCCCTCCATCTTTTTACTTGTAGAGTTTTTCACACCTATTAAGAAATCATAAATAGTATTACCTATTTTACTAACTTATTCTTATTAATTATACTTTAGAAATAAAAATTTGATTTGAGAAACAGTTATTTTAAGGGTGAAATTGAAAAATATTATTAAATATCTCTTAATTTGCTAAAAGTAACAAATAAAAATAAAAATCTTTTTGTAACAAGAAGTGACAAGTAAAAATAGAAAAAGAAGTGGACATTTTCTTTATCTTTCCTATCCCTGTTTCTCAAGATTCTTTAGACGTTGAGAAAAGTTGAAAACATAATAAAGGCGAACCAAGTTTTTGCTACCACTAATTGCATAAGATTCTGAAATATTAGTAGTATTTACTTATTAATTTCTCAGCAACCATAGACAATTAATAATTTGACTCGTGAGACGTCTGATAAAATAAATGCAGTGGTCCAATTATTTAATGGTTCTCAAACCTTCAAATAACGCTGCAAACTTGATTCTGATTATAACAGTATAATTATATACAAAGTGAGATGGCAGCTGATGACTGGTGAGTACGCAGTACTTTATTCTAAAATAGCATTTGGACATAGATTCCCAAATAATTTTTGGAAAACACTTTTTGGATGAAGTTTGATATGAAAATGAAAAAGTGTTCGGACATACTTTTTGAAAATAAAATTTTTGGCTTAAAAAGAGCCTTTGAGCTCTTATGAAGTTGAACAAATATGTAACCGTTATAGTTTTTGGATCAAATAGCTAGCATAAACAAAAATTTTCTCTCAAAAACTTCAAAAAATATCCCAAAAACTATAAACAAACAGGAGCTAAGTAAAATGAAAACAGTCGAAGGAAAATAAACATGAGAAGAAAGGAGGTTCCTGTGCCAGCACTTAACCAAAGCGTAGAATTAAAAATAGCTAAACTAAAAGTAAAGGGAGACAAGAATAAGTTTGTTGCTAAAACTAATGTTTTTTGGATTCCTTCTTGCTAACAACCAAATTATGAATGACTAATTCTACTACGATATTAATTAAGGTGTTTAGCACATGGGGATCTAGATTATTATTTTGATGGATATTGATCGATAAGCTTCTCCACACTAAACTTATTGTACCGCTAACATTTTGGGTTTAGATCATAAATGTATTGATATTTTAGTGGATTTTCAAATAATAAGTATATCTATTACGTTTGCTATCAACATATTGAGTTCAAATAATTCTTGTCGAAAATAATTTCAATTAAAGAATCAAATCCAAAAGGTCAATGCAATATATGGAGTTCTCAAGATTGACAACTGATAAGACCATTCTAAGTTCCCGTTTGTTTATAAAATTTGAGAGTTTTTTTTTTTAAAATAATATTTGAAGTTATTGTTTATTTATAGAATTTATTTATGTTTTGGAAGTCAAATCTTCAAATTCCAAAAACTGCTTGAGTAGTTTTTGGAAGTATTTTAGAAAAAAAAATACTTATAAAACTTCAACTTTTTTTCTAGACAACCTTATGTCCAAACACAACTTCAAAATTTTAAAAACTACTCCTATTTTCCAACGCAACTTCAAAAATTTATTGTTTCAAGCTTCAACCAAATCTATGTCCAAATGCTAGCTAAAAATCTTAAATCAGATTTTAGATGTATATCTTCCAAAAAAGAAGTACTACCATATAAACCAAAACTGTGATTTTTAGCTACACCTTCCCTATGATATGATGGGTAGGAAATCGGATTAGAGCTTTAATGATTATAGATAAACATGTCATGATCTATTTTTAAAGCTGGATTAATAGTATGATGGGTTGGCTAAATGTCAGAAAAGACCGGTTCTTGCTCCGCTTAACGCTCCAAGGAGAGAAAGGACGTCAAATTATCATTGGCTAATTATACTTTAAAATTGACTGATTCCTCGTAGAGAAGAATGGGTTAAGGATTTGATTTACTCGTTTATCATTGTATTATTTTATGAATATCGTCATTGACAATGAGAGTATATTTTGATATGTTTTAAGTTTTGATCTACTGATGAATTATTTTATAAGTAACTCTTTTAATGTTCTTTTTCAAGATCTTCAATCTAATCTATTTTGGCTTTTTGGTAGAAAGATTTTAGACCTTGTCGTATCTCTGAAACAGAATTTCTTAAAAGTAATCAATACAAAATTACAAATATTGCAACTATCTGAAAAAATTAAACGTTTGGCTTAGGAGTAGTTACATCATTACTTGCAAGTTGCGACGACAAAATTGTGAAGAGTAAACTACAAAAAGAGTGGATGAAAATGAAATGAACGAGATTTTGCACAACATAGACACTTTTGAGAAACATTTCGCCCAGAGGCACCACTTTTACCACTAGTATTTAGTTTGAAGCCACTTTTTTTATTAGTTTTATATGAGAGACCACTTGTTGGAACTTCAATCTTTGTGGGCTGAAGTTCAAACCCTGTGGGTTGAACTTCATGCTTAAGTTATGAAGTTCAATTTCAATCTGTAAGGGTTGAACTTTTAGGTATAGATGCCGTAAACTTCAACCATTGTAGGCCGAAGTTTGAACTTCAATCCTTGTGGTGAGCTGAAGTTAAATTTCAACCCTTGTGGGCTGAACCTGTGTGAGGGGAAAGTGCATGAAATGCCATTTTTTCCAGTGGTCTTTGCTTTGAGGCCACTTTTTTTTATTAATTTTGCATGAAAGACCACTTTTTGGAACTTCAATCCTTTTGGGTTGAACTTCATACAAGTTTCGCCCACAAGCGCTGAAGTTTAACTTCAGCTCACCACAAGGATTGAAGTTCAAACTTCGGCCCACAAGGGTTGAAGTATATGGCATCTATGCCTAAAAGTTCTAACCCTTACGGATTGAAGTTGAACTTCATAACTTAAGCATGAAGTTCAACCCACAAAGATTGAAGTTTCAAAAAGTGGCCTCTCATGTAAAACCAATAAAAAAGTGACTTTAAACTAAATACCAGTGACAAAGTGGCATTTTGGCAAAATATTTACCTTGTGTGAAGTTCAACAAAAAGGGATTGAAGTTCCAAAAAATGGTCTCTCAAGCAAAATTAATAAAAAAAAATGGCCTCAAACCAAAAACTACTGGCAAAAGTGACCTCTCATGCACTTTCCCCCACTTTTGACAATGTTGCTACAACTTTAACCCCTATAAGAAAAGTCTTACTAAATGGCTTTTGTCAGGAAAAGTTGCTCGTGGCCACTTTCTTACGGGAGGCTATATTTGTAAGACTTTCCTTAAAGGGTTAAGAAGTGTCATATTTCTATAAATAAACCGCTCAAGGGGTGAAGCATTACTTCTCGGGAGATGCACATAAATATGATAACTCTGGCGCACTGTCACAGTTTCGGCCCCATAAGAGAAGTCTTCTATTTAGTTTTCTCGTCAGGAAAAGCTCCCGACGATGCTAAATTTTATTAGCAGCAGCACCTAATGATCGCCAGGAGATTCCCTCTGGTGACCTCTGGCCATTGCCATGAGATTTTTCTAAAAATGGCAAAAATCTAAAACTTTCTTGGGGGGATAAAAGTGTGAAATTAGTCCAGATCTATCCATTTCGCACAAAAACTTGTGACTTCTTGTAGTCGAACTAGATTGTGGGCTCTCTCTTAATATGGCCTCTTTGCCATTTGCGGCTGTTATATTAGGCTCATTTGCAGAAATACGACACCATAATAGTGAATTTGTAAAAATGCTCCATTATGTTTAGTAAATAAATTATGGACGAAAATACCCCCAGTGAATCTTATGCCACGGGGTCAAAACTTGCCCTTTGACCCTCTTTAATAGCCAACACTTGCCCTTGAAGCCCTTTGAATCTGACATTCTCTCAAAGTATTGCCCGTATAGCACTTAGTCGTAAGTACTCCCTGGATAGCTTATGCCCTTGACCTCTCGCCTAAAGGATAGCACTTGCAAATTGGTAATTTGAAAGGTTAGTCCCGAACTATCATATCGTATTTTGCTAAAACATTGTTAAATTTAGGCAAACTCTCTAAACCACTCTCCATGGAGGCCATGCAGTGATTATGGTTGTATTAGGGGTGATTAACAGAAATAGGATACTTATGGTTCTTCGTCACATATTTGATCTCTATAAGGAAAGTCTCACAAATTTGATCTCGTAAAAAAGTACTAGATCATTATAATGGCAAAAACATGGTGATCACCAGCAATTTTGCGTTATGGGGGCTATAAATTAATAATTTTTCTTATAGGGGTCAAAGCTGTAATAGATCGCCAGATCAGTCTATTTGGCCGATAACTTGTTAAATGAGAGTTCATTTCGTCAAGTGAATTTTACATTGAGTAGACCTTTTTAAGTCTTCCTAACATAAAATGGATATATTATTCATTATTTATGTTATCTAGACATTTTACTATAGGCATTTACTTATTATGGTCATTACTTCTCACTTCAAAATTACCTAGTTTAAAGCCTATATTGGTGGGATTTAATGGGTAAGACATCTGCATATCCACTTTAAAATTTAAACTAATTAAGTCTCACAATCAATTATCTCCTCTTTTTAAGTAAATTAGCAACCACCCACGTCTCTTCATTTTCTCCATTTCTCCATTTTCTCCACGTCTGCGCCTGAGAGATCTGTGCATCTGCAGCAGGGAAAAACAGAAAAGATGGAGGCGGCAACGGCTGACTTCTCTTTACCACGGATCTCAGGCAAAGAAGATCTATTTGAGGGGAGGTATTGGCGTTGGTGGATTCCGAAGAATCTATGGGGTTAACCAGAATCTATGGGGTCGTCCATGTCATTTCTGCAATAGCAGTGGTTCAGTTGCACGCCACATCCTTCAGCAATTGATTATATCACTCCATTGTTCGAAATAGTATCTTTGCATATCCAATGAATATTTGGTGTATATGTAATATATTTTTTCTGGTATCAACAAAATGTATACATGAGGTCATAAATATGCAGAATATATCACTCATATCAATAGAATATAGAGAATATGTAGAATATGCAAAATAACATATCATAAATATGCAGAATATATTGCACTTGTAGCAACAAAATATTTTATGTATCATAATATCAATATATTATATATTTAAATAAATATCATAAATATGTAGAATATATCACACTCATATCAATAGAATATTTTATACATAATATTAAATATTTGGAGATGTTAAGTGTATATACTTTACCAACTACTATTGCATATTGTGTAAATATAATAAAAATTAAATGCATATTTGATGTTTATCTATTTAATGATTACAAATAATTTTGCTGAAACTAAATATATATATAAGCGTCAAAAATAAAAATAAAAAAATAGAAAAATCGAGTAAGAAGATGATTATTTGGATGGAATAGGGCTCCATAATTTTCTCCTTATTGGGTGGGAGTTGAGCTCCTTAATTTTCTCCTTTTCTTAATTACTTTTTAGATAGAATCAACTTAGACATATTTATATTGGGTAAATTTTGGCTAGCATATGTGAAGATGTTCAATGACTATTTGAATGTAGGGCCATGGTATATATTTGGTTAGATATGAAATTTTCCCTTTCGTCAATCAAGGCCTACGATAGACATATTTTCCTTTTCTTCAAGTTGCTATATTTACAAACTTATATTTAATGCAAATACTGTTTCTTCAAATTGATATTTATCTACTATCTACTATCTACTTCTATAAGTGGGAACACTGGGAAGTCCCTAAAGATGTAAAGTCAAAATACTAAGATAGCCTTCGACCCAACAATTTTTTCAAGAACTATTCATGTCAAAAGATGTAACTATACATTCACTAAAGATAATAAAAAAAGTTTTAATAAAGATAACCAAAAGAAAAAATCGGAGCTAGCAATTGAAGAAAAATATAATTGACGTCAAATGAGTAAATTAAAGTTTATTTTATTTTCATTTCCCTTCATTCTTTGTTTTTGACGTATTGCCTAAAGAAAGATATCACAATCTTAAACCAGACGTTGGCATATATACCAGTAGTTGTTAGTTGATTTTTTTAAAAAAAAATCTTACATATAATTTTTTTTGTGTTATTACTTTATTTTTAAATTATTATCTAAAGAAGATATCAAAATCTTAGTCCAAACTTTGATATATAAATACAATAGTGATTAGTTGATTCTTTCTTGAATTTAATCTATAACTTTTTTCTTTTTGTTAATATTTAGAGATATATATGATAAAATAAAAAATAAAACTCTCATAAATATATATATATATATATATATATATATATAATTTATTCAATTCTAAAAAATATTTTTTTCCTTTGTTAATTCATTGATAAAAGTATTATTTTTATCACAAATAACTAATTATTTTTGTGTAGGTCTAGACAGTAAAACTGATAATGATCTTTTAGCCATAATTAAGGAAGACATGTGATCGAATTACTATACAACTTTTACAAACCACTATTTTCATTCAACAAAAACATCTTGATTTGTTCGCAGCTCTAAAAATTAGGAGATAACAGCTTTCATTGATAAAAGTATTATTTTTATCATAAATAACTAATTATTTTCGTGTAGATATAGACAGTAAAACTGATAATGATCTTTTAGCCATAATTAAGGAAGACATGTGATCGAATTATTATACAACTTTTACAAACCACTATTTTCATTTAACAAAAACATCTTGATTTGTTCGCAGCTCTAAAAATGAGGAGACAACAGCTTTTATTAAAAAAGATAAAAACTTTAAGATGTGTCTGCAGACATAGCCAATGTTGCTCACATTCACTTTTAGATTATGTATTGTTGAGATATTAAGAGATAAGGTATTGATGTCAAGCTGGATACTTGATATATTATAAAATTTGCATGATCAAAATCGTTGAAATATTAATTACTGGCCTTCATATAATAGTAATTTTTAGTATGATTATGTATTTCAAAAATAAAATATTGATCAGAAAGAATTCGATACTTGATCACTACTTTGAATTTATATTTTCCTTTAATTTACGAGCAACTACACACACTTATTACAAAATATTTATGATTTGTGCACTAATTATTAGGAATGTATGTGCATTGCACGTGTCAGAAAAAAAAAAGCTTATTCCAAAAAAATTAAACTCAAAAGATAATGTTAGACACCTTTGTCTATATTGTACTTTTTGTTAGAAATGCATTGATAGTGTAAAAGAGCTAATGTTACATGCTTAATTTAACAGATTATAATGGATATTCACTCTATTCCCATGCTTCTACATCAAGCTTGGTCAATAGGTATATGTTGTAGGTCAATTTAATATAATAGTACAAAGAAAACTTTACACCAAGATATTGTCCCCAATAGGTTTCATTAATTTTTTTTACAGAACAACATTGTTTGATAATGTTTTGAGGAAGTATCCACACAAACAATTTTTTTCTAAACTAATATGGAGATACAAAGGAATTCGAAAGACAAAAATGAATAAGTGCGAAATCAGAAATTCTAAAAGATCATCATGCTTTGAAAGGCAGGCATGGGAAGGTTAATCATTTTTTGTGAATTTCAATCCCATTTATTGTTGCCTTTATATGTGTAATCTAAAGAGCCACTAGTGTGTATATGCCTTTGAACTTTACAAATAAGTTTATTTGTTTGCAACTGTTTAATTTTCGTACATTGTAGCTGATGCCTCTACAAGAGTATTCGGTTATCTTGCGGAACTGTACGTGAATGATTAATGAAGAGAGAAATTGTAAAGCCTTTTCACAAAATAACTAACCTGGTTAAGTGAATTTGGTAGCCACAACTGTAGAATGCAACGGTTGGTTTGTCCAATCTACCAGTATATATTACCCTGTACTCAGTACTAAACCAACATCCTACGAGTGAAAATGTCAGACAAGTTGCCTTTTTCTTGGCTCCTTCAAACGAGCATTTACAATATTACAATTGGTGGTGACACTGTCATCGCAAGAGTTGCTGATCGTGTAGATATTATGAACCATGGCATCAGCGAACTAAGGCGTGAATTGAAGTCCCCAAATTCAGTTGTTGGAAATAATATAAATTGTGGTGATTTGTCACTGTTTTATGTCAAAAGACGGTGCCTGATCATTCGATATAATCACATTTTGGCCTTGAATAATAGACGGGTCCCTGATTCTCTTTTTAAGTTCCTGGAAGACACAAGTACTATCACTTTCGTGGGTCCTAGAAATATAAACTTCAAACAGCTCCCACTCCCACATTATGATGATGATTATTATGTTTCTAGACTTAAGAATGTTGTGGATGTTGGTTATTTGGCAGCTCAGATTCTTAAGAAACCGAAGCTTCTGACAAGTAAACTAGAAGAGTTGATGGTTGAAGTTGGGCTTGATATAATTAACAGACCTACCATTACTACTACTGGTGGTACGCCTCATGACTGGAAATCGGTTCTTTCGGAGGACGAGGTGAAATTTGCAATGCGTGAAGTCGTTTCATGCTATACAATTGCGACCAAGCTTACTGATGTGATGGGGGCAAGTATGCGTGGGCAGTCTTCTGCAATTGTTGTTCGTGATCCTGACCTCTAAAACTGTTTTAAACTTCTAGGTAAATCATATAACTATATATTCTAGTTTGCCTTATTAGCTTTATGTTCTAGGTGCATTTCATTTTATGGATGATGTAATTGAGTCGATATTATAGCTTCAAAACCTCTTGATTATAGGTGTGTCCTGCTTCCGCTGATCTTTTTATACCATTAATGAAACCATTCACTATTATTAAGCCACTGAACATGCTTTTTCATAGCATATTGTAGTAACAGAGTAGTCAATGTTCAAAGCACCCTTAACAAGTTTGACATTAATACTCGTCTTTCTGTTTTATCACAAAGGAACCTACTTATAGTAAGTTCATTTAATAGCATCCCCTGCAAATTCTCCTATGTATGTATTTGCATATTCGACAGTGTTCCATCATCATCTGACATCTGTAAGAATTTGAGTGTTTGAGAGAGGACGACTATATCAATTGATTTGCTCTCAAAGGTTGCTCACTATGTATGAATCATTTGAAGGCTTCGTGGGTTTACCTCCTAATTCTCTTCTGGAGTTTCTCGGTTCAAGAAAATAAGGTAGGGCAGGCTATAAATCATCATACATTGTAGGTTAACTTGATTATTTGTATCGAGTAAATACTAGAAGAGTAGAAGTACCTTTTAAAGTGTTTGACAATAATAAATAGAAAGAAAACTTCTGTAACTTATTTTCAAAGATTGTATAATATCAACAACAGACACCATTTTATCACTTCCACTGCAACAGACACCATTATTCTGCTGTTCAATTGATAAAAGAATAGAATTGGAAGACTCATGTGAAACTAATGCTATCTGTTGAAGTGGAAGTGATCCTGATATTCTTAATTTTCTTGTGCAGATTCTCCAAATTCATGTTCCATAGCTGCTAACAAAAACTGAAAATTTCAAATTGCTAGCTAATTTTTTATAATGTAGCTAATAATATTAGCAGTTTGGTGCAGAAAAAATTTACTATGCACGAAATTTAGAAAAAAGACCATAGTATATACAGGATTAGTATTATACAGAATTTTACCCTTCGTATAGCTAAATTTACAGAGAAAATGCTCTCCTTAAGGTACTTACAATAATATAAGAGAAAGACTCTACAAAGATCTTTTATGTTATTTGTAAGATAGTGGTCATGAAACATGCAATCTCATGAGTAATTTTTTGGAGTCAAGTTATAAAAACTAACACTTACATTTAGCTTGTTAATTTGGTATTATGAAGTGGACCATATCATAGGAATTTAAGGACTAATATCATGGATGATCTCTTAAATTCATGTTATCACACCAAAGTCACTGAACTATCTCTTGTAACTAAAATATCACTCATCTTTTAAGTGATACAACATAAACCTCTTTCAATAGCCTGCTTCTTTGTAAAAGGGGAACAGTGGTCTTTTATTCTTTTGTACGAATTTTGCGCACTTGTTTTAGACTAAAGACATACCCTTATTCAAATGGTCTTGAATTTCCAAATATACAAAAAATTCGAAAGAAAAAAACTCAATTACTGCAAAATCAGAAATAGTAAAAAAAACATGCTTTTGAATTATGGCATGGGAGAAGGCTAATCTTTTTGTGAAATTCAAAATCCCATTTATTGTTGTCTTTATAATTTATTGGGCCAGAGGTGAATATTTCCCGGCATTCGAAAACTACAAATCACGCCTAAGTTGATTGATTTGCAAGTTCCCACTGTTGATCTAGGAAATCGTATTAAGACTTTTGAATCCTTAATTCCAAAGAAGAAAAAAAATACAAATCATTGTTAGAAACTACTATAAGGATATGTTTGGAAACTACTGTGTAATTATTAGGCTGTGTAATTAGTAATTATTCAGTATAGTAATTACGTAGTGATGTTTGTTTGGCATTATGTAATTACTGTGTAATTCCTTGTCACAGTTAGATAATTTTAAATAAAAGTTAGTGATCAAAATTAATAAAATAATTTCATATAAACATGTAAATAAATTTTAATGTGTATCTAAATATGTATACAAGAAATTTTTAAATAGTATTTATTATTAAGTTATTAAAATATATATTGAATATCTATAAGTTGGTAATTAATATCATAAAATATTTTTTTTAAATAAATAATTTTTAATATAAATTAGTAAGTAAAATTTTCAATCACAAGATTAAATTTCTTGCTAACTTATTTAAATTTCATATGAAGTTATAAAAGAAAAATACTTAATTTTTTTTATCATATCTACCTGTCTATCTAGAAAATAAAAGTTATCATAAACTTATTTAAAAATACAATAAGAAGGATAAAAATTATATGGAGCTACAAATTAGAATATATTTTATATATAATAAGAGAAATTGAAGCAAGAAAGTATGTAGTAAGAAAAAACGTAGGAAAAGGAGTACCAAGAATGGAATCATGAAGAATACTATCATTGAAAGAGAATCACGAGGTGAAAAGAAATGAAATATAATTCCTCATTTTTAAAAGAATATTTAAGAAAAAGAAAGAAAATAAATTATTTAAAATATAAAAACTCATGAAAAAGGTGATATCAGAACTAAACAATAATAAAACATAAAAAAATACAAAGAAGAAAGAAAATATTTAATTTCAAATAAAAATTAGTGAAATAGAAAGAATGAAAAGAAAATTATAAATGAAATAACAGAAAAAAATAGAAATACTTTGTAATTACACAATGTAATTACCTCCTGTATTTCCCAAAAAATATTTCGGGTTTTACAATTAGATTTATATTTAGTTGAGTCTAAGGCGACCGTTTTATATCTCAATTTGATCGTTTGATAGATAGTTTACGTGAACGAATTAATCGACCTCAAGAGTTTGATGTGGAAGCAATTCTAAAATCGATGTCAAGTAAGTTCGGTATCAAGTAAATTCGATGTCAATTAAATCCGATGTCAGGCAAGGATATAAATGCTGTCAAACAAGTTCGCACTAAGTAAAAGGATAGTGATATACGATGAGATGACTTCGTTTTATCAAGATGTACAGTTATCCGAACACGATTATGATACTTGAGTCGATGAAAATAACAGCAATACGATGATAACCAAGTGAAATGAATAAACGTAAAACGATGGCGAATGAACAAATTTAATCGAATAATGGATCCGATGAATAAATCGATTAGTTGTCTAATGAGTGACGATAACAGATTGTTTAAATTAAACACAGATAACAGGCAAAAGATGTTACGATCAAGATAAATGCAGATCTAAACGAAGCAAGCAACAAATAAATAATCAAAGCAGTAAAGGCTTATTGTATTTGATGGATCGATGGATGTTGCTTCAATGGAAAGAACAGGTCTCCCTCCACGTTTGAACCAAATCACGATCGAAGCTTTAAATACAATGATGATCTTTGACGTAACAAATTGACAAAGGTAAAAGACACTGTTGACTATTTTTTTGACAAGAGAATAATGGTTTTGGAGAATAGAATAATATTTGCTCAGATGACCGTATCCTCAAATGAAAATATGAGGCCCTATTTATAGGTTGAAATGGAGGAGAATCCCCAAACCCTAGCAGATTTCCACTCTCCCACGTTTCTCATCCCACTGTTGCACGTCGTCATCTGTTCCACTAAATTCGCCCTATCTGTTCCGATATTTTAGAGATGAGGATTAGTTAACCTGATCAATAATAATGTTGTTTCCGCTTTTATCCGATCAACATCGCATAACCGAACGAAACTAAACCGAAGCAGCTTCTTTCCGATCTCATAACTTTCGAAGTAAATCTGCATGTTGCATACGATCGAGTTTGCTTCTTTCGTGATCGAACAGAAAACCGACCAATACAGATAGTCCCCCCACTTGCCAAGTGTGTTCGTAAAGCTTTTGGCAAGTGGATTTGAGTTTTTAGCGGGAAAACACGTGGCACGTTCGTGTCCCTCCATTTTGAAATGTCAAAACGTCGCCTCAACTTCCCATCGCTACACGTGTCAGAAATCGTGCGGGCAGCAATTTTCGACGGTTTCCGAGGCAATGATGAATCTCTCTCTATAAATATTCGTTTCATCTCCAGCTTTACAACTTCTGAAACTTTTCAAGAAAAATCGTTTTGCAGAAATACCTTCAAATCCCAGAAATCCTCCATTTTAATTCGTTGATTCTTGTTGTTTCTGTCTTAAATCTTCCTATAAACTTCAAATCTTCTTACCAGCTTCATTTTACAACGAATTTTAGCAATGTCCACCTCATCACAGAACATAATAGAGGCTGATACCACTTCTACTACGGCAGTCGCTGCCACGGCCCCGCCGCAGTCTGGTGCGGTGGTGGAGCGAACTTCCGCCATTGCTGACCCTTCAGTAGACAAGAAGGGGAAGAAGCGGAAAGAGAGGAAAGTGAAAGATTACGGTCCAAAAAAGTCATGGTCGGAGATCCTTCCGAAAAAATTTACATATGAGAACGATTGTAAAATCAGTGAAGCGGAGCAGGGGAAGAAGAAAAATATCCCGATCGACTCCGTTCACTGTACGATCACGCCGGAGGCGATTCCTCGGGTTCGAGAGGAGTGTGGTTGGAGAGTGGGTGACATCGACGTGATGTGCCCTCCGAGGAAGTCGACGTTGGCAACCCACGTTGAAGGTCATTCCGTGGTGCTGACTTACCCATTTACGATCGGATTCTCCCTTCCGGTCGATAACATCATCGAGGAATTTTGCAGGATGTACAAAATTTGCCTCGGTCAAATTTCTCCGATGATATGGAGAACGATCATAATTATGCGATACATCGCACAGGTGGCGGAAGTGGAGTTGACACTTCGTCACATTCTCAACATATATTCTCCTCGAGTTTATAAAGGAGGGGTGATAAATTTGGCTAAACGAGGTCAGCGGGCTTTGATCTCTGACAACGATGACGATCTCCGAGGATGGGATCAGCGCTTCGTTTTTATTCCCACGGAGCAACTGACCGCCCCCGGAAGCGAGCCGCTGCCGAATGTCTGGAATCGGACTCGTAAGTATTTTGTTTTACCTTCTTTTTGAATTGATTTTTAGCAACACAATCTAAGTTCCTCTGAAAATCTTCAGCTGAGGCAGTTGAATTCGATCAAGTCGCCGACATCATACCCTGGCTAATAAGGGTGCTTGAGAAGACGACCAATGACAAGCGAGCCTGGAAGCCGGTCGCAGCTTTGAAAACACTCAAAGCCAAAAATCATGGTAACTTCAGACTGCTTTTGTTTTTATGATTTCCGTCTTCGTTGGTATTTTTCGGTACTTAAGAAAATTTTTCTTCAGGTATTACCGGTGCTGGGGGCGAGCCAAGCGACGAGGAAGTTGAGCCCGAAGGCGGAGAAAAACCCGATGACGCTCCTCCCCCAAAGAAAAAGAAGAAATCATTCCAAGATTTGAGGAACAAGTATTTGCCCAGGGTAGTGGTTGAAAAAGGGCAAGGGGGTAGTTCATCAGCTGCGCCCCCAACCATAGAAGATGTGATTGCCGGCACGAGTTCAGCGATCGCGGCGGAGAAAGCTGCCGAAAGAGTGGCTCCGGTTATTGACATCGAGGAAGAGGGTCATGGGGAGGAGTCAACGTCTGATCAGTTGGTGCAGCGTCCCAAAAGGACAGCTAAGGAAAGACTCCAAGAAACGGCCATTCAGCTTAAAGTGGCCGAACAGGGGGATATTTCCGTGGACGACTACCCTCTCCCCCCCCCATCGCTGAAGATGCCAACTCGGGTTCGGGAGGTTTGCCTAGCAGGGAAGGTGTTCTTGTTCCTTCAATCGCCGTCCCTGAAAATCAAGAGGAGATGATTGAGGCTCTCGATCGTGAACTTGAAGGGAGGGATCCTGCAAAGGGGAAAGCGCCGGCTTTGGATCGGTCAATTGAGACGACGAAATCTAAATACGATGAGGAGACGGGGTCATCGTTTTTTAATGCAGATCATGCCGATCCAATTGTGCCTCTTCCCCGAAGTGAAGAAGCCGCTGCCTTTGCTGCCTTGGGCGAATCTGAAAAGAGGGGGGTCAGATCGCTCACGATCGAAGTGCCACCTAACGTTGATTTGCTTAGATGCCCAAGAAAATTGGCCAACTAGTTCTTTGATATTATGGGTCCGATGGAGCAAGCTCGGCTTAATACGCACGAGGATTTGAGTCTGCCTTCCCAGATTTCCTACGGTGCTTTTAGGGTAAGCTCTATTTTTCGAACTCCTTTGCTTTAGAAATTCTTTGCTTTGGATAGATTTCATGACTTTCAAATTGACTTTCAGAATTGCATAATGGCGATCGAGACTGCTGATCGGATCCGCCAACTTCAAGATGGGGCCAAAGTTTTGAATGAACAGATCGTTCATCTAACTTCGGCGGGAGAAGAGTTACATCGGAAACTCAAGGTATCAGAGGCCAAGAATGCTGAACTTTCAGCCAAATTTGACGAGAGCGCGAACGAACATGCTCTTCGTCAATCGGAGTTGGAATCTCAGATCCGAGCTCTGAACACGCAACTGAGCGATCATGAAGCCAACTCTGATCTGAAATTGACCGAACTCAACTCTATTCTGGAGAGTAAAGACAAAGAGCTGGCTGATCAATCTGAGGAACTGATTGCTCTTCGAAGAAGCAATGACGGAATAAAGGCTGAAGCTGCCAGTCTAAACGAGAGGAACTTGCTACTTCAGAAGGAGTATAACATCCTAAGGCGCGACCTCGAAGAAGAATTTGACAAGAGAAAAGATTTGATCCTTGCCGAATCAAGGCGTGACGTCCTAAGGGAAATGTTAGACCGGACTGTCGATGTTCCTACCGAGCTGAGCGAAGCTATTGCAATCGTAAGATTGACTCGTGAAGAACTTGGTCTTCCAGCGAGTTCCTCCGATGAAGGTTCTGACATGGACGCTGATGAATGATTTTCTTGCTTTTGTACTTAGTCGATTTCATCCATGTATATATGACTTATGAACGAATTTCATCCATGTATATATGACTTATGAACGAATTTCATCCATGTATATATGACTAATGAATGAAATCACTTTTGTTATTGCTGTGTTGTTTTTTGCTTTTCGAAGATAATTTAATCGTTCGAAGAATTCTTACGATAGTCGTTGAAAGAAATGATTGGGGCCCAATGTTTAGTGCGTAGTAAGGAATGACGTCTCATTCTTACGTAATGCACTCTTCGAATATTTTCATGAGTTCGGAATGAAGAATTTAACACTTGGTGAATAACTTAGATGTAAAATCTGATTAAAATTTGGAACGATCGCGTAAATCGAACAAATGTAAAGAATGAGTATAACCAGTGTTGTATTATTGAAATAGACCGCTAATGGGTCTTCGATACATTTAGGATCGTATGATTCGATCGATTACAAGATGCGGCCGTAAGGCAGACATTGATCACTATTGGATCGTTTACATGAGACTGATGACGCTTGATTTCGAACGAGCCGCCAGTTCGGATGAACATTGGAGCTTTTGCCGAAGTTTGAACGAGTCCCCAGTTCGAGTGAACGTTTGAACTTGTGCCAAATTTTGAACAAGTCCCCAGTTCGAGTGAACATTGGGGCTTCTGTCGAATTTTGAACGAGTCCCCAGTGCTGTCTTCAATCGATTCCGTTTCATTTTCCGATTGAAAGTCCCCGGTTACAAGGCAGTCCCCAGTATCTGCCGATGACCCTCATGCTAACTCCATCCCCCCCAGTGTTTGGGTGCGAAGAATTGAGTAGGCGAACACTGGTTCTTGACTTCGTTACCTGAAACGGAATCATTGGGAGACCAAAGCCAAGAAACTCGTTATAGATGAAGACCACGTTAGAGTGTTCGTCAGACTTATCGACCCCGATCGGAGCATTTTGAGCTCAAATGTTCGTGGGTGATGTTTGTCATCATTCGATTCCAACTATGCCTATCATTTAAAAGTGTTAGTACCAAATAATCGATCAAACAGCTTCTTTCGATGGAGGAGTAATAAAAATTGCGAAGTAAAAGTAAAGGGTGAAGGTTGATACCGCAGGGCCTTAAAAATAGTATTTCTTCAATTGTGTGATATTCCAATTGAAGTCTACCGGTTTGGAGTCCATTGTTTCGAGTTGGTATGAACCTTTTCCGATCACAGCTTTGACGCGGAAAGGTCCCTCCCAATTTGCTCCCAGCTTTCCTTCGTTGGGTTCATCCTTCTTTGGTCTTTTGATTTTTAGCACGTAATCACCTACATTAAAAGATCGATACCTGAGCTTTTTGTTGATGTAGTTTTCTGCCCTTTGCTTTTGTGCTTGTATTCGAACAAATGCCATATCCCTTTTTGCTTCGACCAAGTTCAGATCTACTAGCATGGTCTCTTTGTTAGCTTCTTCGGTGGAGTGGGCGAACCGAAGGCTGGGCTCCCCCACTTCCACCGGTATCAGCGCTTCTGCTCCGTAGACAAGTGAGAACGGTGTCTCCCCGGTACTGTGTTTTACCGTTGTCCGATGAGCCCACAGTGCTCCGGGGAGTTCGTTCGGCCAGTTGCCCTTTGAATCATCCATCCTTTTTTTCAAGTACTCGAGTATTGTTTTGTTGGAAGATTCAGCCTGTCCATTTGCGCTGGGGTGATAAGGTGTTGATGCAATTCGCTTGATCCCCCACTTTTCGAAGAAGGCTGTGATTCGTCTCCCCACGAACTGCTTACCATTGTCGCATGTGATCTCTTTCGGGATCCCAAAACGACAAATGATATTCTGATGAATGAATTTGATAATTTCCTGTTCACGAATTTTAGCCAAGGCAATAGCTTCCACCCATTTAGAAAAATAATCCGTAAGAATTAAGATAAATTTTACCCCACCGGGCGCTGTTGGAAGCGGCCCGACCAAGTCCATTCCCCACTTCATGAATGGCCACGGTGACGTGACCGAATGAAGTGGTTCTGCCTGTTGATGTATGAGATTTCCAAATCGTTGGCACTTGTCACATTTGCGGACGAATTCCTTGGCATCATCTGCGATCGTTGGCCAATAGTACCCAGCTCTTATGATCTTTCGAACCAATGACTTGCTGCCGGAATGATTGCCGCATTCGCCTTCGTGAACCTCTTTCAGCACATAATTTGTTCCATCTGGCCCAACACATTTCGCCAAAGGGCCGCCAAACATTCTCCTGTAGAGTTGATTTTCTAGGAGGCAATATCTTGCTGCTTTGGCTTTAAGTGATCGGGCAGATTTCTTGTCATCGGGAACAGTACCTGCCTGCAAGTAAGACAAATATTTGCTTCTCCAATCCCAAGTACGATTAACATTGTTTACCTCTTTAATGCTTCGACATAGTGGGGATTCGAACAAGTGAACCACTGTCTCATCGAGCTTTTCATCGATGGCTGCTGCCGATCCAAGGTTTGCTAAAGCGTCTGCTTCGATGTTTTCTTCCCTTGGTATCTGGGCTATTTTCTACTCCTGAAAAGAAGTTAGAAAATTTTGTACCTTTTCGAGCAGTTGTTGCATCCTTGGGTCTCGAACACAGAAATCGCCTTGGATTTGATTTACCACCAGTTGGGAATCACTTTTGATGTCTATTCGTTCGACTTTCAAATCTTTTGCGATCTTTAAACCTGCAGCGAGGGCCTCATATTCGGCCTCGTTATTAGTTTTTGCATGTAATTTGATCGCGTACCTGAGCTTTTCACCCGAAGGCGCTATCAATAGGATTCCGAGGCCAGTTCCTTTGACGTTGGAAGCTCCATCGGTGTACATTACCCAGACTCCGGGGTCTGGATCTCTCATCATCAACTCTTCCTTCTTTGCCTCCGGTAAAATATTAGCGCTGAAGTCCGCTACAAAATCAGCTAAAACTTGAGATTTTATGGCGGTACGAGGCTGGTAAGTGATATCATACTCACTCAGCTCGACCGCCCATTTCATTAATCGACCAGAGAGATCTGGCCGATGTAAAATATTTCACAATGGAAACGTAGTTATCACAGATATTGAATGACATTGGAAATAAGGCCTTAATTTGCGTGCAGCAGTGACTAGTGCAAGTGCTAGTTTTTCTAGATGTGGGTACCTTGTTTCGGCATCCAACAGTGTTTTACTAACATAGTAGATAGGAAATTGGTTACCTCCATCTTCGCGAACGAGGACAGCACTTATAGCGACATCGGAAACAGCCAAGTAGATCAGCAGCATTTCTCCTTCAATTGGTTTTGACAGAAGCGGTGGATTGGAAAGGTACTGCTTTAGTTCCCGAAGAGCCCTTTTGCATTCTGGTGTCCATTCGAAGCCTTTGTTCTTTCTCAGTACTGAAAAGAACTTGTGACATCGTTCAGATGACTTCGAGATGAACCTGCTGAGATAAGCTACTCGACCGGTCAGCTGTTGAACTTCTTTCTCCGTTGTCAGGTCCTCAGGGATGTTTTCGATCGCCTTGATCTTGTCTGGATTTGCTTCGATTCCTCTTTGCGATACGATGAATCCCAAGAACTTACCGGATCCAACCCCGAACGCACATTTCTCTGGGTTCAATCTCATGTTGAATTGCCTTAGTATTGTAAAAGTTTCCTCCAAATGACTTAGATGATTCCCCTTCTCAAGAGATTTGATCAACATGTCATCGATATAGACTTCCATGGTTTTCCCGATCAAATTTTTGAACATAGTGGTGACCAGACGCTGATAAGTAGCGCCGGCGTTCTTTAGACCAAAAGGCATGACCGTGTAGCAATAAGTCCCCATGTCTGTAATAAACGATGTCTTCTCCTGATCTGATGGATCCATCGATATCTGATTATAACCTGAATAGGCATCCAAAAAACTCAACATCTCGTGACCTGCCGTCGAATCGATCAATCTATCGATGTGAGGCAGTGGGAACGAATCTTTTGGGCAAGCTTTGTTGAGATCGGTATAGTCAACGCATACCCTCCATTTGCCATTTTTCTTTGGTACTACAACCGTGTTCGCAAGCCATTCTGGATATTTTACTTCTCTAATGAACCCATTTGCTAACAACCTTTCTACCTCATCATTGATCACCTTCCTTCGGAATCCTCCATTTGGCCGTTTCTTTTGCTTCACCGGCCGATGTTTCGGGTTGACATTTAACTTGTGTGTGGCGACCTTTGGATCGATTCCCACCATATCTGCATGGGACCAAGCAAAACAATCAGAGTTGTCCTTGAGGAAGGATATGATTTTTGCTTTTACGTCGATGTCTAGTTCAGCTCCAACATAAACTTTCCGATCAGGATTGTTATCGAACAATGTTACTTCCTCAAGTTCTTCTATCGTAGAGTCTCCAGCTTTTTGTTTATGCGGTTCTCTCACACATGGTGGAACCTGTGCGAAGTCGCCTTCGACTTCGGATTCCGGTAGCTGCGTTTGATCGCACGACAGAACCGAAGTGAAGCTTTCGTTCACGGGTCCCACTAGCTTGCATGGTGAAACCTGTGCGAAGTCGCCTTCGACTTCGGATTCCGGTAGCTGCGTTTGATCGCACGACGGAACCGAAGTGAAGCTTCCGACCACGGGTTCCACTAGCTGTGATTGCTACAATCGAAAGCCTTCCTTGACAGCTACTGAGTAACAGTCTCGTGAAGCCTGTTGCTCGCCTCTGATCTCACGAATTCCCCATGGGGTAGGGAACTTCACAACTTGATGTAAAGTCGATGGAACTGCTCCCATAGCGTGGATCCATGGTCGACCCAAAATCACGTTATATGCCATTTCGCCCTTCATCACCTGAAATGATGTCTCACTCTCCACTCCTTCTGCATAGGTTTTGATTATAATCTCCCCAACGGTCACCTCACTTGAATTGTTGAAACCTGACAGGACCGTTGAGCGAGGCACAATCTTATCGCTCAACTGCAATTGTTCAACCACTCTTGCATGTATGATGTTAACCGAACTGCCAGCATCGATTAGCACCCTTTTCACATCGGCGTCGTCGATCCTTGTTGTTACTACAAGTGCATCATGATGGGGATGAATCCTTCCATCGAAATCGGAATCCCCGAACACAATCTCATCGGTCATGTCGTCTCGTGTTCGTTTGTCTCGTGTGAAAGAGACTTTTGCATATTTTTTTGTAGTGTAGGTTACCCCACAAACACCATCTCCTCCGGTAATGACATTCACCGTTTTCCTGGGAGCAGGAGGTTTTGATGGTTCATCATCTTTCTTCCTATTGAAATTGTTTCGTCCTCTCTCAGTCAAAAATTCGACCAAGTGACCCTTTTCCAGCAGGCTGGCCACTTCATACCTCAGCGCCTTACATTCTTCCGTTGTATGGCCGAAATCATGGTGAAATGCACACCACAGAGCCTCGTCCCTAGTATTTGGATTTGACTTTATGCGACCTGGGAATTTTACAACTTTGTCACCCATCCCTTTCAAGTGATTCACCAGATTTGGTGTCGATATGCAAAAATTGTATTCCGTTACTTTTGGAGGCAGTGGTCGATCTTTTGGAGCCGAGGATGTGTTTGGCTGGGCTTTCTTTGATTTATTTTTGGAGCTACCAGCTTCGTGGTTGTTGCTCCCCATCCGATGGAAACTGTAGGGCCCCCATCGTTGGTCCCTGTAGTCTCTTCTGTCGTTATCAACTCTTCTTGCCGGCCGATCATAATGATAATTATTTCGGGCTAGCTGCAATTCTTCCTCTTCGGCCCTGATCCTTGTCTCGCACTCGAGGTACAATACATCGAAAGTCCATGCATCAATCTCCCTAAGACGATCTTTCAGTTTCCATGCCTCAATTGAATCAGTGCGCAAGTTGTTAGCAAAGGTCAAACATGCCCACCTTTCTTCGAGATTTGGTATATGAATCTTCTCATCGTTAAATCTTTTTAGAAACTGCTTGATGGTTTCCCCGGGTCGCTGCCTTACGTTCAAGATGTCTTCGACCCTTGGTGCTATCTTTTTTGCTCCAGTATGTGAACGAATGAATTTCGCCGACATGTCGTCGAAACTTAATATTTCGTTTTCGGGCAGCTGTAAATACCATTTCAGTGCTGCCCCCTTCAATGTCTCACAAAACTTCTTAAGGCTGACCGAATTGATCTCCTCCGCGGTCAAGTCGTTTGCCTGAACCGCAACTGAAAACATATCAATGTGATCCCTTGGATCTGTGGTTCCATCGTATCTCAAGCTTTCCGGTAGTTTGAAAGTCTTTGGTATAGGTAGTGGGGCTGCACTTGCTGGAAAAGGACGTTTTGAGATCGATTTTGTAATGCCTTTGTCAGCCAATTTCGGAACGCCTGGCAATTTCTCCATAAATGACTTGATTTCGCTGAACTTCTTATCGATATTATCATTCAACAAGGTTTGCATCGTTGCCATCATTCTCACTTCTGCTGTGACCGAGGCCGGAACTCCCATGGCTTCGGCGGCAGTACCCGATCCCCCTGATCCGACCCCCGCTGCAAGTCCCCCTGTTACGGCGCCCTGAGGAACCGAAGTCGGAATGCTTGCTGGGGGTGTGATCGGAGAGGCAGGTGCTTTACTTCCGATAGAATTAGATAGTGCCTTCAACTGCTCTTGTATCATTTCGAACTGAGCATCATGCCGCTTCAGATACGCAAACAGTGCCGCGTTTGCGCTTCCTGATTCAGTTTCGACTGCGGGCTCCTCGCCTGAACGCCGCGCTTGGCGTGCGTTCAACTGTGAACCAGTAGGAATGTTGTTGTGAGTTGGATCCTGTTCGTTGTTGGTAGATTCATCGACCGCTTCAGCATGGGCCGGAACATGAACCTCGTCACTGGGATTGAGCTGTTGCTGACCGTTCAAAGCGTCGATGTTGCGTTCATCTGCCATTTCAAGACAAGAAAGCAAACGTAAGTAGTATCAAGCGGTTCAAATTTCGGAATAAATCGATTGCCTAGACCCCACGGTGGGCGCCAAACTGTATTTCCCAAAAAATATATCGGATTTTACAATTAGATTTATATTTAGTTGAGTCTAAGGCGACCGTTTTATATCTCAATTTGATCGTTTGATAGATAGTTTACGTGAACGAATTAATCGACCTCAAGAGTTTGATGTGGAAGCAATTCTAAAATCGATGTCAAGTAAGTTCGGTATCAAGTAAATTCGATGTCAATTAAATCCGATGTCAGGCAAGGATATAAATGCTGTCAAACAAGTTCGCACTAAGTAAAAGGATAGTGATATACGATGAGATGACTTCGTTTTATCAAGATGTATAGTTATCCGAACACGATTATGATACTTGAGTCGATGAAAATAACAGCAATACGATGATAACCAAGTGAAATGAATAAACGTAAAACGATGGCGAATGAACAAATTTAATCGAATAATGGATCCGATGAATAAATCGATTAGTTGTCTAATGAGTGACGATAACAGATTGTTTAAATTAAACACAGATAACAGGCAAAAGATGTTACGATCAAGATAAATGCAGATCTAAACGAAGCAAGCAACAAATAAATAATCAAAGCAGTAAAGGCTTATTGTATTTGATGGATCGATGGATGTTGCTTCAATGGAAAGAACAGGTCTCCCTCCACGTTTGAACCAAATCACGATCGAAGCTTTAAATACAATGATGATCTTTGACGTAACAAATTGACAAAGGTAAAAGACACTGTTGACTATTTTTTTGACAAGAGAATAATGGTTTTGGAGAATAGAATAATATTTGCTCAGATGACCGTATCCTCAAATGAAAATATGAGGCCCTATTTATAGGTTGAAATGGAGGAGAATCCCCAAACCCTAGCAGATTTCCACTCTCCCACGTTTCTCATCCCACTGTTGCACGTCGTCATCTGTTCCACTAAATTCGCCCTATCTGTTCCGATATTTTAGAGATGAGGATTAGTTAACCTGATCAATAATAATGTTGTTTCCGATTTTATCCGATCAACATCGCATAACCGAACGAAACTAAACCGAAGCAGCTTCTTTCCGATCTCATAACTTTCGAAGTAAATCTGCATGTTGCATACGATCGAGTTTGCTTCTTTCGTGATCGAACAGAAAACCGACCAATACACCTCCAATTCTAAGCTCCACTAAGAATTGAAGAGTGCAATTCATCCCCTCAATAACACTAATAAGCCAAACTGTATAATTACACCAAATTTCACTCAAATCCAATTACATAGTGGCTTTTCAAACAAGCCCTAAGTAACATTTATTTTTTGTTACATCATATTAATTAAAGCTTACGACAATCGATGATCCTTATGGAACTAAACTAGTGAATGTGAACGTGAAATATAAAAAGCAGAGAAACTGTAAAGTCTTTCTCGAATAAATCACTAATTAACCAGGTGAAGAAAATTTGGTAGCCACAACAATTAAATGCAACGGTTGGTATGTCCAATTTACCAGTATATATTATACCATGTACTGAGTAATGACTTGCATCCTACATACGAGTGCAAATGACAGAGCAATTGCCCTTTTCTTCGCTTCTTGAAACGAGCATTTACGAGGAGAAAATTGGTGATGACACTATTGTCACAAGGGTTGCTGATCGTGTAGATCTTATGATACATGGCATCACCGAACTAAGGCGTGAATTGAAGTCCCCAAATCCTGTTGTTGTAATTGATTTTACAAAACGTGGTGATATGTTGTGTTATGTCGAAAAACGGTGTTTACTCATTCGATATAAGCACATTTTGGCCTTGAATAATGAACGGATCCTTGTTCCTCTTCTTCGGTTCCTGGATGACACAAGTATCACTTTTGTGGGTCCTTTAGACATAGGGGAGAAATTACCGCTAATTGGATTTTGGAATGTCGTTGATGTTGGTATTTTGGCTGAAAAGATTCTTAAGAAGCCAGAGTTTCCTTATTGGATACTAGAAGAGTTGAATGTTGGTAAAGCTTGGCTCGATATAATTAACAGTCCTGTCAATACTAGTGGCGCAATGGGTGTTACCAGCCAATCGTCTTCGGTTCTCTCAGTCTCGCAGGATTTTGATTTGAAATACTCAATGTGTGAAGTGGTTAAATGCTATAAACTTGCAACCAAGCTGATGGGGGGCAACTATGTGTGACCACACTTCTGCACTTGTTATTTCTTATCCTGCTATCTAAAGCTAGTTTAAAGCCTTAATTCTATGATATGATCATATAGGCGCTCTTTAATTATTTTGCTTAATGTTCGTTATGCTTTTTGGATGAAATATATGAGACAAACTGAATATCGAATGTTTGTCCTGCTTCTGCTGATCATATTTCGCACGTTTGCTGAAACTTGCAGAAGAAATGATTACCTCTCTCTTGAGATGGTTATTTATATTGAATCATAACTATACCAATTGATTAGCTCTCAAAGATACTCTAAGATATGAATCCTTTGAATGTCTCGTTTGGCTTTACTTCCTATTTCTGTGCGGAGTTTCTTGAGATTCTAGAAAACTAGGACTTATAGGGCGGCTATAAATCGTTACATACATTATAGGTTGACTTAATTTGTGTCAAAATATTGGAAGTATCTTTTGTAGTTCTGGACCTTAAAAATTGGGGGCTAAATACATGGATGACCCCTCAAACTTGGCGACATATTTCATTTTGACACCTTAGCGAAGCCTTGTTCCATTTGAGCACTCCAAGTGTGTCTAAAGTGTATCATATAAGCCCTTCAATACTAGACAGTATAAAAGACGATGCGTGAACCACACATGCTATTATATGTCAAAATAACAAATAAAATTCAGCCACATATCTCTCATGTTAATTAACCCAAAAAGCCATTTAGCCAAATAAAAAAGACAAAAAGAAGATTTTACAGAACTCAAAAAAGAACCCATCAACTTCTTCCTAAATCCTTCTTCAACACCTGCAACTCCTCCTCATTATTTTATTCTATCAAAAATAAAAATTCTCAAGTATATATCAAAATTCACCCTCCTTTCTTTGTCATTAGCTTCCCTTAATTGATTGGTAAAAGGATCAAACGACCACCTCATACATTCGACTAAATTGTAGAGAAATTTCGACTTCCAATCCATTTCAATTTAAATGCCTTAAAATTAGTAATGTAAACAATAAATGTTCCAGCCAAAAAGATTCAAAATCAAATCCAACTAGGACTTTTTGTACCTTGAATCAAACTTTTAATTTTCAACGGGTAGTAGAATGACAGAATGAAAATATATGGTGCTAAACATATTGGGAATTGATCTTTTCAATATTTTCTGGCACCGAAGCCGTCGCATGGAAAGTACAAAAAAACCCCAAAAATTTTCCAACATGGAAGCAAAATTGGCTTAGACCTTTTTAACCCTGATAACGAAATTACTCTCCAGAGTAAAAGCTTGAGATTAAAAGATTTATGTGTAAGAAAAAATATGAAAAAACAAAAATGAAAAAAGAAGTAGAAAGGAGAAATACATAAAATCGTAAAAGAAGTAATATTGGAGGACTGGGGTTCACTTTACGAAGTATGGAATTCTTTCACACGCTCAGTAGGGGTGAGAGGCACACAAAGTAGCAGGTGAGCGTTATGTGTTTAAAAGGCACAATCATGACATAGATTAGGTGCCCAAATGGAAGAAGGCTGAGATAAAGTGCCAAAATAAAAAATATTGCCAAGTTTGAGGGCCTATATATGTATTTGGCCAAAATTGGAAAGGAAGCTCAATTTAATTGTGGACCTTAATTTTAAAATAGAGTGTATAATATCAAGTATCAACAACCATGAAACCACAATTCTATTGTTCAATTAATAATGTGAATGAAGAAATTTTTACAGTAAGAGACAAAGAACACACAAAATTACCAAAATAGATTAAATTTGTGTCATATATTAAAATACAAATTACAACCAAAGCACCTTCTTCACATAAAAATCTAGCCCCCACCACCTTCCTCTCTTCTCCATCCCCTTAAAAGAAAAAAACCCTACACTCCATACCTCCTCGCCACAGTCGCCTTCTCTCCCACATCTTCCATCGCATCTCTTCCACTGCCTTTCCTCCAAGTCGCCGCTCTTTTTTTTTTCTTGTTTGTTTTTTGAAGAATAATGTGGATTTTTTCGAAGTAAATTCCAGCCAAAGCTCTGATAAGAGTTTGTTTATCATGCTCCTTTTTTCACTTTTCATAAAATCCGGCAAGATCTACTAGTTTTTCGCTGACACTTTTTAAAAAAAAAATTAGATCTGATATTTTTTTTATAGGAATCTGTATAGATCTGGTATTTTTGTTAAGTTTTTAAGTAAAGATACCAAAAATATTGTATAAGATTTTTTGTACGTGTTTATTCATATTGTATACAAGTTTATACATTTCTGTAAACGTCTATAAACTTGTATAAATCTGTATATGTGTCACGCCCTAAAAAACTATAAATTAAACTGCGCGGGTTTGCGAGGTTTATTATTTAAAGGCTCGTGACTGGTGTTCAAAAAGGTACAAAATTATTTAGAGAACTCGGAGTCGCCACTTGACATAGTTTAAGGTGTGCCAAGTCACCAAAAGGTACCTTGGAACACCTCTGACTCGTCTAATGGTCTGCGTTAGAGATTCGGGTAAGGTTCTCAGTTGACTCTCGGGAAGGTATTAGGCACCCTCGAGTCCTGTGCCGAGCACAGTTGCTTTATCGTCGCATTTTTAACTTATTAAAATATGGTTGTTATATTAATGCCGTTAATTTAAATATGATACTTTGATTTAAGAAAATTAAAAGCGTTATTCTTATCCAGCCTCACGGAGGACTGGACGAATTTTCACTTTGTTTCATAGTAAATAAATAAATAAATAAATAGATAATAAAAATTTATTACGTATTTCCCAAACCATATAAAGGGCTTGTCTACTTTTTTTTTTTTAAAAAAAGAAATTTAATTAGCTTAAAATAATAATTAATTTAGAATTAATTTAAATCAATTTAGTTTTTCCTTTTAGCCTAATAAGTAGATCACAAATCATACTTATAATATTGCCTAATTAGATTTGAAACCATATTTTATCGCGAGATTCATCAATGACTTATCTCAATATAATTTGGCTCGTCTCGATTTAGTTTCTTTTGCCCTTTGCTTAAAAAGTAGATCATAGATCGTACTGTATCATTGCCTAATCGCATTAAACAAATATGTCCGATATTTACATATTAAATATTAGTTGTATAATATTTAGTTTCGACACTTTAATAAGTCCAAATACAACACTTTTTATATAAAAAGCAATTGATTTAATGTATGGGTCCGAAACACCCACAAATTTAACGTTTTAGCTTACTTTATTGACTGCAAGTTTCTCTCTTTTTAGTTTAAGAGACATGGGTTTCTAATTAATTTGCCTATTCATTCATGTTCCAAATGTCATTCAAATTAAAGTACTTAGCAACTTTGTTTAATAAAGTGTCACAAATAATATTAACATGACTAAGTAAGTACATTGTAGTTTTAAAGACTAAAGAAAAACGCACCAAAAGAATTGGTCCAAGTCCAAGTTTAAAAGGGGTCTGACTTAGGCAAAAAAAATCCACACCCTTAAAATTCTCTATATTTCCGTGTACCAAATGTAAATAAATAGCAGTTGCATTCTTTTTGTGTGGATCTATTTTATGCATCAAACATAGTAACAAAACATGCTAAAGAATCATAGACAACTACATTTTACTTAGTCTGGTCTAGTTTTCCAAGTTTGGACCCTCGGCAGGCCTACATTTCATACAAGAAAAATAGCAGTAATTCATACAAAGCTTTAAGGAGAAAAAATAATACCTAGTGAGAAGTTCCAAAGCAACTATGTAGATCCACTCAAACCAAACCAAATGAACCAAACAGCGCTTAGAACAAATAGCAACAGCGAGAACTGACCAAGAACTTCAGCAGTAAACAACCTTTTAAAACTCTATTTAACTCTTAAAAGCTTAAGATTTATGCTCCAAAATACCTTAGCTATCAAGGCTTTTTGGTTCTAAATCTATCTCTTTAACTTACTATTTTTTTAAAGTGTTTTTGTTCACTCTTTTTAGTAAAATTTCAGCAAGTAGTTGTCTTAAATGAGGGCATTCAATGCCTCTTATAGCTGAAAAATGAGAGCCAAAGGGTGGGGCTAAAAGGTGGAGTGTGGACTTGTACAAAAGTACAAGCCCACACCTCTATACTTGAGTGCTTTTTAGCTCTATTTTCAGCCAAAGGTACAGCAGTTGTTGGCCACTGTTTCAGCAGTTAAAACTGTCCAAAAAGGCTGAAATACTACAAGTAGGGTCCTCTAAAAGGACCCCCAATACTCATTACATAAACTAGAAAGTCCAAGACCAACTAGACAACTAATCAGCCCCCCCAAACTGAGTTGAAACCGAACCAGATTCTAACTAAAAGGAACAAACTAGACTTACAAGTAAACTAATTGACTAAACTAAATCAAAACTCAAGACCAAAGCAAGAACAAACATTTAAACTAGTTGCTTTCAGATTCTGGACAGTTAAACATGCTTTTAGATTTCAGTTCCATGCCTCGCAAACTCATGTAAACACACAGCCACACACAGTAAACTTCAAATATGCTTTGTTAGGATGAACTAGCGTGTGAAAAAGCTCCAAACGAAACAATCAACATTTGTTCAATATTTACCAAGCTCGGATAATTTTCTTTGATTACTAGACAGTCAACAACTTTCATGTTTAAATTGCTAAGACTTCATCAGCATAATAAGAGCTTATTCACATGCTAAAATTAATCTAAAGAAATATTTATCCCTGAACAAACCTAAACGAAATGAGTGAAGTAAAGGAAACAGGGCCAAGGGAATTTCTTCTAACCCGTCTCAAGTTGATCACTTCAAAACATCGACGCCACTGCTTAGTCGCAGCTTCAATTGTCACTGCTTCACCCTCGCTGCCACAGTTCCAGTTCTGTCGTGCCACTGTTAAAGCTGCGACGTACTGTCTAATCAAAACATAACAGCTCCAAATGACACCATGAACAAACCCCCGCCATTGACATCACTGCCTCGCTGCCTCCATTGCAAAAATCAGAACAGCCCCGCAAACAAGCTACACCATCGTACTCCACCAGTTATCTCCACAAAACCATCATCATCACACTGGCCTAATCAACAACGCTGCCTCAACGGATTGAAAACAAAATTTCTCCAAACAAAAACCTCCACCAAACTCCCAATCAACAACATCCACAGAAACAGAAAACAAGTAAGAAGGAGAATAAAAGAAAAGAAAAACAGAAACGGGAAAGAAGAAGAAAAAAAAAAAGGAAACGGGCAAAGGGAATGGGGTATTTGGGAAATGGGGTACAAGGGGTGACGGGGAAAGTGAAGAGGAGGAGAGGGAACCAAAAACTTACCCGAAAAGAGGTCAAGTTGGCCGGAGTCGAGCTTTTCAAAGTCCGATCTACTCCAAACGGTTTGGATTTTGAGGAATCCAAGTTGAGAAACGGAATGAGGGAGGCGAGAGGAGTCGATTGATGTAATTTTTATATTTTTTCGGCCACCGGAGGTGGTGGCCGGCGGCGGAGCAGTGGCGGGGCCACGGCGGAGATCCGGTGGAGGAGATTTCCGGTGGGGAGAGAAAAATTTGGCATGGGTTCCCCCATTTCTGAGTTTTTGTGTAAAAATGAGCAAATTTTTTTATGTTTTGGCTTATATACTTAGTAGATGTGGGCCGGGTTATACATATGGGCTGACGGGCTTGGCATTGGGCTACATATTTTTTTCACATATAGCCATAAAATTATTTATGCACACACAACTAAGCTAAAATCAAACCACATCCTTTACAACACTATCACAATTAAACATAGAATTACAAAAAATTAAGCAGGAACAAGTGATTTTCGTTAATTTTCAAATCTTAACATCCTAATTAGAAATAAATTTAATTAAGAACAAACACTAGAAGTCCAGAAAAATTGACGACACGTCCTAAGAATCTAATACGAATATTTTGAGCATTTTCTTATCTAGTGCCAAAATTAGGTGATTACAGCTGCCCCTCTTTGTTCGGGAACACGAAGGGTTTTCGGACAAAGAAGTAATCGACAACTAATTTTGGCTTTTCGGTTCTAGCCGAGAGCATGCTTTTCAAAACGGTGACCGTACCTTGAATTTCGGTTCTAACCGAGAACAAAGTTACCTACATATCCCCGGACTAAGGAATCAGGTCAGTGTAGTTCCTTACGCGCGGTAGCTGGGACTACCGCATTCAAACAGACACTAGACTCACTAAGACTCACTAAGACAAACCTAGACACTCTAGACTACTTAAGACAAACCAGAGGCTCTTCTAGACACACTTGGGACTGATACTAGACACTCTAGACTACTAAGAGGCTGTCGCTGCTGATTACTGGTCGCTTGCTAGTGGTCATTGCTTTACAAGGAATGGAAATACAAGGAAAAATGTAAAATTACAATCCCTAGCCTAAATCTTCATGCTTCCCTGAGGTGAATCTTGGCTTGAAAGACAAACTCCGTCACCCGTTGTATGGGCAGGCACCATCTGAAACTTGAAATGGTCGCACTTGTTTCAAACAAGTCTTGACTTGAAGCTGGGGATGGTCGCTATCTTCGAGCAGGACTAACTTGAAAAGGGAGTGGTTGCTATCTTTGAGCGCAAATGACTTGAACTACATGTGAGTGCTATCTTCTAGCAAAACTGACTTGGAAGGAAAATGATCGCTATCTTTTAGCAGATCTTGACATAGAAAGGAAATGACACTATCTCTGAGCGAGACTGACTCGAAAAGGGAAATGATCGCTATCTTTTAACGATCTTGATATGGAAAAGAAACGACGCTATCTTTGAGCGAAACTGACTCGAAAAGGAAATGATCGCTATCTTTTAGCAGATCTTGATATGGAAAAGAAATGACGCTATCTTTGAGCGAACTGACTCGAAAAGGGAATGATCGCTATCTTTTAGCAGATCTTGACATTAAAAGGAAATGACGCTATCTTTGAGCGAATTGACTCGAAAAAGAAATGATCGCTGTCTTTTAGCAGATCTTGACACGGAAAAGAAATGAAGCTATCTTTGAGCAAACTGACTCAAAAAGGAAATGATCGCTATCTTTAGCAGATCTTGACATGGAAAAGAAAATGAAGCTATCTTTGAGCAAACTGACTCGAAAAGGAAATGATCGCTATCTTTTAGCAGATCTTGACATGGAAAGGAAATGACGCTATCTTTGAGCGAACTGACTCGAAAAGGAAAAAATCGCTATCTTTTAGCAGATCTTGACATTGAAAGGCAATGACGCTATCTTTGAGCGAACTGACTCGAAACGGAAATGATCGCTATCTTTTAGCAGATCTTGACATGGAAAGGAAATGACGCTGTCTTTGAGCGAACTGACTCGAAAGGGAAATGATCGCTATCTTTTAGCAGATCTTGACATTGAAAGGAAATGACGCTATCTTTGAGCAAACTGACTCGAAAAGGAAATGATCGCTATCTTTTAGCAGATCTTGATATGGAAAAGAAATGACGCTATCTTTGAGCGAACTGACTCGAAAAGGAAATGATCGCTATCTTTTAGCAGATCTTAACATTGAAAGGAAATGACGCTATCTTTGAGCGAACTGACTCGAAAAAGAAATGATCGCTATCTTTTAGCAGATCTTGACATGGAGAGGAAATGACGCTATCTTTGAGCGAACTGACTCGAAAAGGGAATGATCGCTATCTTTTAGCATATCTTGACATTGAAAGGCAATGACGCTATCTTTGAGCGAAACTGACTCGAAAAGGAAATGATCGCTATCTTTTAGCAGATCTTGACATTGAAAGGAAATGACATTGTGTTTTAGCGGGAATTGACTCGAAGAGAGAATGGAGTTCCGTCTGACATCTAGCGCAACTATCCCAGTTCAAGTGGTCCTAGCTCTTTCTTAGCAACATAGCAAATGTCACACTTACTTTCTGCATCGTGGATACATCCTGTTTCGGATCTTGCAAATAAGCTTAGTGACTCTTGTTCTATTCTTCACAGTACTGTTGGATGAACAACGCCTAAAGCTTCTCCCAAACGTATCCACTCTTCATGATACAATTTTGGTATGTCGTCCTTCCGGCCTGATGTGCCGTGCTGGGCTCCAATTATCAATGTTGATCATGACTTGCTGCGAACTTTTCCATTGTCGAGGGTGTGCCCCGCTTGTTGGAATTAAACCTGAATCCTGAAAGACAGAGTTTTGCAATTTTCTTTTGTTGCTCATGTGAGGTTAGCGCCGAAAGGGCGAGGAATTAATGATGAGGCAAGATGTACAAAATGGAATAAAAAGTTTAAGGGCGAAAGTCGTTTGGACAGGGAACGTCTTTCTGAAGAGAGAAACTTATCTGGCAATATACTGGCGGCCTTGATGATCATGACATGTATCTTGGACGACCTCGTCCGACCAGTGCCACTTGTTTGTTGAGAGTTGATCCACGGAAGATATCAAACCATAACCAAGTTGAGGTGACTCTCAAGTCGACTAGTAGCGCCCTTTCGGGTTTTCGCCAACTAGCCTCTCTCTTTGATCTTTTTCCTCACTGTTTGTCTTGCGGCGCCTTCTCAGGTTTTCACCGACAAGACTTCTTTCTTTTCTCTCTTTTTTTTTTCTTTTTTTTTTTTTTCAATTCAATTTACAACACCAACATCTCTTGAAAAATGTGAATAGATGATACAAAAATGATAGAAGTTTATTTTTATTTTATTTTATTTATGAAATAAAATAAAAACAAACTTCTGCCCCAGTTTAGCATGAAAAGGGGAATCTAAATTTCCTTTGATGTTGGCCGCAAACTTGGAAGCAAGTTTTGCGTCAATAAAAGAAAACAGGGAAAGAGGAATTTTCTCTTATTGCGAGCACAAAGAAAATGGGGAGGAATATTGAATTTCCTCCATTTTCTTTTTAAAAAAAACAAAAACAACTTCTGCCCCAGTTTAGGATAAACTGGGGTCTTTTGTTCTCTTGGCATATTCCGCAGGCCTGGAGGCAAACCTTACGCGAATAAAAGTAGAAAAGGAAAGAGGAGTTTTTTCTTATTGCGACCGCACCGAAATGGTTGCCTACGTATCCTTTTGAGAGGAATCAGGTCAGACGTAGCTCTAGGCAAATGCCCAGGTTTCTTTTGATGCTTTTCAGTTTCATTTCATTTTGGTACAATTACATTGATTCCAAACGGAGAACATGTCTCGAAAGTACAATGTTCAAAGTGCTAATAAGGGATACATTTTGGGATAGCAAAAGAGAACAAAAGTCTTGCATTCATCCCGATTTGAAAGCCATCTTGGAGTCAAATGTAGTACCTCTTGACCGCGTCTGCATTGACGGGTATTTCAGTTGTCTTGCCTTCCGGATCTGTAAGGTACAAGGCGCCATTTGGCAATACTTTCTTTACCAGGTATGGCCCTTGCCAATTTGGAGCGAATTTCCCTCTAGCTTCTTCCTGATGAGGAAAGATTCTTTTCAAGACTAATTGCCCTTCTTTCAAGTCGCGCAGGCGCACTTTCTTGTTGTAGGCTCGGGCCATTCTTTGCTGATACAATTGACCATGACAAACTGCATTGAGCCTCTTTTCATCAATGAATGACAACTGTTCCAATCGGGTTTTGACCCATTCTGTGTCCTCAATTTCTGCTTCCACAATGATTCTGAGAGATGGTATTTCAACTTCAGCGGGTATGACTGCTTCAGTTCCATATACCAATGAATACGGGGTTGCACCTATGGAAGTGCGCACAGTTGTGCGGTAACCAAGCAAAGCAAAAGATAACTTCTCATGCCAATCACGAGATCCTTGTATCATTTTCCTAAGGATCTTCTTGATATTCTTATTGGCTGCTTCAACCGCACCATTTGCCTTCGGTCGGTAAGGCGTGGAATTTCGGTGCATGATCTTGAATCTTTCACACACGTCATTCATTAAATGACTGTTCAGATTTGCCGCATTATCAGTGATGATGGTACTTGGGATACCAAAGCGACAAATAATGTTAGAATGAACGAAATCCACCACGGCTTTCTTGGTCACGGACTTGAGAGTCACGGCCTCAACCCATTTGGTGAAATAATCTATTGCAACCAAAATGAATCTGTGCCCATTCGATGCTCTTGGTTCGATAGGCCCGATAACATCCATCCCCCATGCTGTAAAAGGCCACGGGGCTGACATTGTGTGCAACTCTAAAGGAGGTGAATGTATCAAATCACCGTGTACTTGGCATTGATGACACTTTCGCACAAAAGTAATGCAATCATGTTCCATGGTAAGCCAGAAGTATCCCGCTCTGAGTACTTTCTTAGCTAGCACGTACCCGCTCATGTGGGGTCCGCAGATCTCGGAATGCATGTCATTGAGAATTTTCGTGGCTTCAGTTGCATCCACGCATCTTAACAGTCCCAAATCAGGTGTCCTTTTGTACACCACCCCTCCACTCAGAAAGAAACCACTTGCCAGTCGTCGAAGCGTTCTCTTTTGATTATTTTCTGCCATTGGAGGATATGTCCCATCTTGAAGGAAATTCTTGATATCAAAGTACCACGGTTGACCGTCAATTTCTTCTTCAATCACATTGCAGTATGCATGTTGGCTGTGGACCTGAATCTCTAACGGATCAATATGGGCTTTATCAGGATGGACAAGCATTGAGGCTAATGTAGCCAATGCGTCAGCCAGCTCATTATGTATTCTGAGAACATGTCTAAACTTTAGAACATCGAACTTTTGGCGAAGGTCGTCCATACACTGCTTGTACATGATCAGCTTAAGGTCTCGAGTTTCCCATTCACCCTTCATTTGGCGTATCAAAAGATCTGAATCCCCGATCACCAGCAATTCTTTGATGTCCATGTCTAGAGCCATACGCAAGCCCATTATACATGCTTCATACTCAGATGTGTTATTAGTGCAACTGAAGCGGAGTTGGGCAGCTGCCGGATAGTAATGTCCCGTGGGAGAAATGAGGACTGCTCCAATACCATGGCCTTTTGAGTTAGAAGCGCCGTCAAAGTACATTTTCCACACGTGCTCTTCTTCATTAATCAACTCTTCAAGCACATCTACCTCCTCATCGGGGAAGTAAGTCTTCAATGGCTCATAATCATCATCAACCGGGTTTTCAGCCAAATGATCAGCTAAGGCTTGAGCTTTCATTGCAGTTCTAGTAACATAAACTATGTCAAATTCTGTGAGCAGGATCTGCCATTTTGCAAGCTTGCCAGTTGGCATTGGCTTTTGAAATATGTACTTCAATGGGTCCATCCGGGAAATCAGATAAGTGGTATAGGACAAAAGATAATGTTTCAGTTTTTGTGCGACCCAAGTTAGGGCACAACACGTCCTTTCCAACAAAGTGTATCTGGCCTCACAATCTGTGAACTTCTTGCTCAGATAATAAATGGCCTGTTCTTTCTTTCCCGAGGCATCATGTTGCCCCAATACACAACCAAAGGAGTTTTCATTGACTGACAAGTACAAAAACAATGGTCGGCCAGGCTCAGGCGGAACCAAAACATGAGGATTTGACAGGTATTGCTTGATCTTGTCAAAGGCTTCTTGGCACTCCTCGGTCCATGCAATCGATGCATTCTTTTTCAACAACTTGAGGATCGGCTCACATATTGTGGTAAGTTGAGCAACGAACCTACTGATGTAATTCAACCTGCCTAGAAAGCTTTTAACATCCTTCTTGGTTCGAGGCGGAGGTAGTTCTTGTATTGCTTTGATCTTTGCGGGATCCAGTTCAATACCTCGCCTACTAACAATGAAACCCAACAGTTTTCCAGCAGGCACACCAAATGCACACTTGGCTGGATTCAGCTTCAGATTGTACCTACGGAGCCTTTCAAAGAACTTTCTGAGATCTCTCACGTGGTCTTCAGCAGTTCTAGACTTGATGATCACATCATCCACGTACACTTCTATTTCTTTATGCATCATATCATGGAAAATGGCAGTCATAGCCCTCACGTAGGTTGCCCCAGCATTTTTCAAACCAAATGGCATCACTCTATAGCAATAAGTTCCCCAAGGCGTAGTGAATGCCGTTTTGTATGCATCATCTTCATCCATCTGGATTTGGTGGTATCCGGCATAGCAATCAACAAAGGATTGTATCTCATGTTTGGCACAATTGTCTACGAGAGTATGAATGTTAGGCAACGGGAAATTGTCTTTGGGACTCGCCTTGTTCAAATCTCGATAGTCGACACATATCCTTGTTTTTCCATCCTTCTTAGGAACCGGAACAACATTTGCAACCCAAGTAGTGTACTGAACCGATTGAATCACTTTTGCATCCAACTGTTTCATTATTTCATCATGGATTTTCTTGATCATATCAGTCTTGAACTTCCGTTGCATTTGTCTCACTGGAGGGAAACCGGGTTGAATTGGCAATTCGTGGACTATCAATTCAGAACTCAAACCCGGCATCTCATCATATGACCATGCAAAAACATCTCGATATTCAAAGAGCACTTTCCGAATATCGTTCTTCACTTCAGGTAGAGCATACATGCTTATCTTGGTTTCCCTCACATCATCAGGGCTCCCAAGATTAACATCCTCTGTATCAGCCAAGTTGGGTTTAGGCTTGCCCTCATGGCGTTCAACTTCCAGGCCTATCTCAAAATCTGCCTGTTCCCCGTCATATTCGATCTCATTAACAGATTCCTCAATGTTTTCTTCGTCACTTTCAACCTCAACTATGGTTATGGAGCCAAAATCAGATTGCGGTCCCTGGATGGACGATAAGTTCCTTGAACATGTCATGATATCAGGACCAGCAGATATATCACTACAGATAAACAAAAATAGAATAAAATTAGGAATATGAACAGAGATTGAAGTAAAGCTTGGCTCTTGGCCTTTCATTATTGAAAAAGGGTTTGAATTACAAAAGGAAATATGAGCAAAATAATACACTTGGCATACAACCCTTAGAATATCCAAGTGTATTCAAAAGAAAACTGTAAAACAACAGTCTACCAAGACCCCTTCCTGATGGGGAAGGGAGTTGCATTCCAGTTAGTCAGGTGCACGTCCGGGCCAATGTACTGAATTGAAGCATTACTGGAGCCTTCACCCGGCTGTACCATGCAGATTTCAAAAATGCCACCTAGATCAAATGGTGCATCCTGATTGTCTTCCACTGTGTTGACATTTGTAGCGACAACCTTTGGTTTCATAACATAACCCACAAAAGACTGAGCGAGACACGGAATTGGCTTTGGGAGAGACCAAACTTCCGACTTCTTTTTCTTTGCTTGCTTGCGATCAGCTGCTTTTGGCTTGAAACCTAGTCCCCACGTGCCTTGCACACCATTTGGATAAACCGGATTTACCCTGCCTTGTAGTGACGCTCCCAAACCCTTTCCAAATTGGAAACCATGCTTTAACATTTCGGACGCCATCATGATAGACGTCTCTGACACTCTTGGGATGGGTATAGGTTTCCCTTCTGTTACTTTTTCCACATACACCACATCGGAGGTTTGATACATAATGGTCGGGCGTGTAGTGACTGCTTCAAGGGCTGGTACGTCCGGGCTATTGTTAAACTGTGAGTCATCCTCTCCATAAATCACGACAGCTTGGTTATCCCAAGTAAACTTGACCACCTGATGAACTGTGGAGGGTACGGCACAAGCCATATGAATCCATGGTCGGCCCAGTAACAGATTGTATGATGCATCCGTCTCCATGACTTGAAACTCAATGCTGAAGGTAGCGGGCCCAATGGTTAACTCAAGATTGATGATGCCCAAAGATTCTCGAACTCCACCATCAAAAGCACGAACAGCAGAGGAACTTGCCCTGATTTTGCTCGTATCCACCCTTAGACTCTTCAATGTAGACAGAGGGCAAATGTTCAACCCCGCGCCACCATCTATCAGAACACGTGTGACATAGGAGTCTTCACACTTAACTGAGACATGAAGCGCTCGATTATGACCGGTTCCTTCTGCTGGCAGCTCCTCATCGGTGAACATCACACGATTAGTCTCAAATACTCTGCCAGCAAGTGCTTCCAGATTAGCCACAGTAGTTTGTTCAGGAATGTAGGCCTCATTCAATATCTTCAACAGTGCATTGCGATGTGCTTCAGAGTTCATAAGTAGAGACAAGAGTGATATCTGAGCTGGAGTCTTTCTCAATTGCTCGACGATAGAATAATCTGTCGATCTCATTTTCTTCAAAAATTCTTCAGCTTCTTTCTCAGACACAGGCTCTTTGATGGGTCCTTGGTCTTCTCGACCTGGCTTTGCCTTTCTCAATTCTTCCGGGGTAAAACATCTCCCGGACCGGGTTAGACCATTTACATCTGCAGCAACCTCCATGATTTCTTTCCCGTTGTAAGACACAATTGTCTTGTTGTAGTTCCAAGGAACAGCCTTTGTACTTTTGACAGGGAGTTGCGCTGCTTGAGTGATGATAACCGGTTCACACTTCTTTGCCTTAACCTCGAAGACCGGAGCTTTCTGGCATGATGCCCCTTGCACAATAAATACTGGTGCACTGTCATGAACTTTTTCCTGCTTTGCAACCGGAATTGTGAAACTTGGCTCAACAGCAGTATCTTGCTTTGTTTTGTTGACAACAGACGCACTTGACTTTCCCCTGACTACAACAATAAACGGCTCCGGGCCTTTGATGTCCGGAGAGGGACCAACTACCACAATCTGCTTGGCGGCTTTCCCTTTCAAGTCCTCTTCTATGGATACCATCCCAACCATGTGCACGTTGTTTTGAACATCATGAGCTGGTAAGGGATTTTGATTTACATTTTGTGTTTCATCCCCTACGACTTTTATCTGATTATTGTCTATCATTGCCTGGATTACCCTTTTGAGTTCCCAGCAGGATTCTGTATCATGTCCAGGTGCTCCAGAATGAAATGCACAATGGCGTGAATGATCAACTCTTCCGTTGGGGTTCACTTTTCCCGGGATTGGCTTCAACAGATTGGCTTGTTGCAACTTTTCAAACAAATTAGTGTAAGTTTCCCCCAGTGGGGTGAACTGCCTTTTCTCTTGTTGCATGTTTCTCTGTTGCATGTTTGGACGAAAGCCCTGCGGACCTCGTGGTCGGTAAGGCATCTCCTGGTGAGCCTGGAATTGAGTATGTGCCTGTTGATTGTTGTATTGGACTGGAGAAGGGGGTGGACGCCACTGTGGACCAGATAGAGGCTGAGCATAAGATGCTGCATTTACAGGGAATGAGAACTGCGGCATGGCAAATTGTTGGCCGTGAGTTGGATAGAATTGTTGTGGCGGGGGTGCCTGAATATACCCTTGACGGTCGTTGTACCTCCCATCATTTCTTCTCGGTCCAGGACCAACCATTGCCACCTCATCTTTTTTCTCTTTCTTCTTCCCATAAGTACCTGACCCTGATTGCAACGCTTGGGTCGTGGCTCTCAAAGCTGTTTGGCTAACAATCTTGCCTGCTTTGGTTCCTCTCTCAATCATCTCCCCAATTTTTACTGCTTCACTAAATTGCTTTCCAAGGGCAGAGGCCATCGCCTGGTAGTATGTTTCGTCAAGCACTTCGATGAATTCTTCGACCATTTTATCGTCTGGGATCAAAGGGCTCACACGCGCCGCCTGTTCGCGCCACCTATAGGCATACTCTCTGAAGCTTTCGCCTGGTTTCTTTGTGATCGTCTTCAAAGAAGAACGATCAGGAGCAGCCTCCATTTTGTAGCCATAATGATTCAGGAAAGCGCTGGCCATGTCGTCAAAGGTGACCCACTTGGAAACATCTTGTTGCACAAACCATTCTGTGGCCGGTCCTCCCAAACTGTCCGCAAAGTACGCCATCAATAATTCGTCCTTCTCGATACCCCTCATTTTGTTAAGGTATATCTTCACATGGATCCTCGGGTCACTTTGCCCAGTGTATGGATCAAATTTGGGCACAACAAAACCTTCAGGCAATGGCACATGAGGGAATAAGCACATGTCTTTGTATGAAATACTGGTTTTACCCCCTTGCCCTTGGATGTTTTTCACAGTTTGCTCTAAGCTTTTCAATTTCCGAGCAAAGTCAGCCTCTTCTGTTTTCCCCAATCTTTCGACATCAGCATGTGATTCTGGGTGGTGTCCATGATCATACGACTCAGTGGGGCGGAGTACATTGCCCCGGGTTTGGTCGAATTGTTGATCACGAGCCCTCAACTGTGGGTCACTGTTTGACCTTTGCAATGTGTGTCCTGCAGGAACAGTGAATACTGTGGCAGGAACTTGGGCTTGGCCATGTTGTCCATGTTGTGGGAACTGTGCCCCAGGTTGTACAGTAGAGGGTCCAACTACGTTGTCAGTTTCTGGATGTGGACCGAACCCTGGAGGATAACGGGGGTCTTCTGCCATTGTAGATTGCCCTTGCCCTGGTGGCTGAGCATTCGCCGTGAAACCAGCAGCACCTGGCGGAGCAGGAGGTGCCTGAACTGCCGACAAGTTACGGACCAGTTGCATCATCATATCTTTCATGGCCGTGAAGTCCTCGGCCATCTTAGCCTGTTGTTCAGCCAAGCGAACCAGCTCAGTGTTCTCAGTTTCTTCGGCCATCGTTGCTGGAGTGTCTTCTTGAAGACGTGCTTCAACCACTTCTGGAACTGGTAGTGGTCCCTTGATTCTGGTGGAATAGGAATGTGGGGCCAGCACGGCAGTTGCTCAAGCTCTAAACAAATCAAAACACGTTAGTGCAACAAGATAGCATGGAATATGAATTTGCTCGTCGGCCTGAACAATGCCTAAGGTCGTTATGCGTCATCCCAAATCGGTTTAGATTAGATCCCCAAGTGTATTATTTGATCTCTTTTCTCTTCTTTCTTTTTTTTTTCTTTCTTTTCTTTTCCTTTCTTTTCTTTCTTTTTCTTTTTTTTTTTTTTAAGTGAGGCTAGAGGGTAAAATGAATTGACATATAAAAATAAGCAAAATATTTCCATTACTTCAAAAGAAAGAGTACGTACGGTGCTTCCGAAGCACGACCAAAAGGAACGTACAAATGACTTAAAAAGGTGAAAATAAATTACAACATGCCAAATTCAAAAACGACATAAAGTACAACAATGCCAGGATGTAAAATAAATGACAAAAAGCAATAATCTGCATCATCTTGGCCTGATGTATCTACTAGGGTGACTGGGGCGCAAAGTCAGCTGGCTCCTCTGGGTCGAACTCAAATGGCTCCACGGGATCTGCTGGCGGGCCTTCTGCAAAAGTACGACGCAATCCATTCAAATCTGCCGCAACTCTAGTGACAAAGGGAAGCACATGTGGGAGTATGTCCTCTGCGGGAAGCCTCCTATACTCATCGATGGACCGTGCCACATATGTAGCGGAGTCATAAACTTGCCGATAAGCTACACTGATGGTCCGTCCGGCAGCCTGTATATCTCGAAGTCGGTCCTGTGCTAGCCCTCTGAGCTGCTCACCCTGCTCTAATGCCCTGTCAAGTCGAGCTCGAGAATCTATGGCATCCTGGCGATGATACTCTTCCCTTTTCCTGCTTTCCAACAAAGCTGCCCTGTCGGCATCCCGCTCTGTCAATGCCTGTGAGTGCATGACACGGAGTCGTCTGACTGTGTCTAGGTGCTGATGCGCGAAACCCTCACTCTCTGCCTGAGCAGCTCTGGCGGCATCCCGCTCTGTCAATGCCTGTGAGTGCATGGCACGGAGTCGTCTGACTGTGTCCAGGTGCTGATGCGCGAAACCCTCACTCTCTGACTGAGCAGCTCTGGCGGCATCCCTCTCTGCAATTAAGCTTTGTATGGTATCACGGCATTCCTTCCTAATCTCGTGCCTAGCAAGCTGAACCTGCATATCCAGCCTGGCCTCAGTGTCAACCGTGCCTGCTCTCGACCTCGCAGGCATCTCTTTGGGTATGGGCTGATGGTAATACCAGAACTTATACTCCCGAACGACCTCCCCCTTAAGTCCATCCTGAACCTGTGTGCTTTCTGCGAGGTGCCTCCTAGTATCCCACAGGCGCAGGATCTCTCCTCTAAGAGTAGCTGGGTTGAGAGGATAGTCTGAGGCATATGCACTCATGTCCTCAACTATTGGGATCTCCTGCTTCCGACCCAACTGCCTAAGTACACGCAGAGGAACATAAGGCTGGGATGCTGTCAAACCCATCAGAACGAGAAAAGGACGATCCACGCACCTGTGTACAACCTCCCTCTTAGAAAACCAGCTGCACTGCCACAAAATCTTGTCCGGCGTGAGAGAGTTCAAGAAAGACCTCCAATCTGGCTCACTTCCTGGGAATTTATACCTCTCGATGTGTTCGAGATGGTATTCAAGATAATCGATGTCGCAGCACCTAAGAATATCACGAGGTGGGCAAGGGCGTACATGCTCCAAGAACCAGACCTGTAATAGAAGGTTACACCCCTCAAAGAAACTGCTCTCTCCCTTGTGGCATCGAGTCAAAGCATGAAACATACTACCCAGAATCGTCGGGATGATAGTGGCATCTGGTGCTCCACCATACAAAGCTGCCATGGTCCAACTGACCTTAATGGATATCGCTCTATCCGGTAGTGGGAAAACCAACAACCCTAGCAAAGCGAACACAAAGACCTTAGGACAGAGGAGTACCCAATCTTCATATTTCAGCTTATCGTGGAACTCAAATCCATACTTCTTAAAACCATTATCGGCCCCAAAACGATCATAAAGGTAATCAAATGAAATCCAGCCGTGACGAACACTAGCGATTGAGAGGTCCGTTCGTAGCTTGATATTATTGAAAAAATCACGCTCATTAACCTTCCTCGGAGCAATCATATTCTTTTTCTCAAAATCCAGCTTAAGAAGCCCAGCTATTTCCTCGAGGGTCGGCGTCATCTCAAACCCCTTAAAACAGAAGGTATTTTGGTTTGGGTTCCAAACCCCGACTAGTGCACTGACCAAGTCTCGCCGCGGGACAATAGTTTTAGTCACAAGGTCAGTCAGAAAACCAATCTTCTCCTGGACTATATCTTTCTGCATTTCACTCATTGTGTCCCACCAAGACTTTAGAGATTTATCCGATTTGGGTGGGCCATCAGTCATCATAATAGAGGGTGGAATGGCATCAGCAGGGTATTTTCTTTTGACTGTCCTAGAAGATGATGCAGCCATTGTTCCTAATAAAAAAAATGTGTCAAATGTTTGAAAGCCTGAGAACAACTTAAAACAACTGACCGACAGAGCAAAACAGATGCCTAAACTGCTAATTCGAAACTCCAATTTTCAAAAAAAACTTTTGTCATTGTAATGACGTAAAGTTGACCCTAAGAGAATCGAAAAAATTTTGCCATCATAACGGCATCAGGACTGACTCCAGGAAATTACCAACATTGGTATTTAGATGTAATTTATAAAAGAAAAAATTCGGCGTTACAACGACGCCACATTGACATCAAAACAAAATTTCATTTCCAGTGATGAACACTACAGTACTTTTGCAAAAATTTGCCGGCATAACGACGTGAAAAAACTGGACCTCAAAAACTCCCAACATCGGTATACGAGCCTTTTTCTAAAAATTCGCCATTATAACGGCGTGAAAACTGACACAAAAATTTTTTGACTTTCTAACTACTATGTACATATATATATATATATTTTTTTTTTTTTTGTAAAATTTTCGTCATTATAACGACACAAACTGACATATACAAAAGACGGCAAACACTGACGTTTTTACAAAAATTTGCCATTACAGCAGTATGACTCAATTTTATAAAAATAGTAAAACATTTACATTTAAAACATAAAATTCAACCTCTTCCTCACTTTTCCTTTCATTTTTCTCTTTTTTTTTTCTATTTTTTCTTTTCTTTTGAAATCCGTCTCTCCCCAACTTGGTCAGCATAACAACCTTTCCTAATCGCATGCAACACATAGAATGCTTTTTTTCAGACAAGTCTTTCCCGGGAAGTGGGTCCCGTTCAGACAACAGGTAGTCAACCTAGACAAGTGCAATACCGGTGTATCGCACCTCATTAAGTCGGATATGATGCAGATAATTGGGCCTAAAGGTTTAACTCTAGGTGACACAACTGACTCAGTGTCTAGACTGGCTGGAAACCCGGTGGACAAACCGGGCGGAAAGCGCATCAGGGCCATCCGGAGACAGTGTGTCCGGCCTAAAACCCCGTCACGCCTTCCTCCTAAATCATGGGCAATTTAGTAAGAAAGTCCCAGATGCCACAAGCAATCTGGTAAGTGCACGTGTGTGTGTGTTTCAGAGACTCAGTGGGTTGCGGAGGAAGACAGTTTATATATACAGTTCAACAATATCAAAGCAGTAACATTCAACTTTTCAGGTGATAACGGCAATAAAATAACAACCAAATATTTAATAAATTAAAACATGCGACAATTTATCAAAGCCGGAGATTCTAGTTTTCACTAATTTCCCCAGCGGAGTCGCCAAGCTGTCACGCCCTAAAAAACTATAAATTAAACTGCGCGGGTTTGCGAGGTTTATTATTTAAAGGCTCGTGACTGGTGTTCAAAAAGGTACAAAATTATTTAGAGAACTCGGAGTCGCCACTTGACATAGTTTAAGGTGTGCCAAGTCACCAAAAGGTACCTTGGAACACCTCTGACTCGTCTAATGGTCTGCGTTAGAGATTCGGGTAAGGTTCTCAGTTGACTCTCGGGAAGGTATTAGGCACCCTCGAGTCCTGTGCCGAGCACAGTTGCTTTATCGTCGCATTTTTAACTTATTAAAATATGGTTGTTATATTAATGCCGTTAATTTAAATATGATACTTTGATTTAAGAAAATTAAAAGCGTTATTCTTATCCAGCCTCACGGAGGACTGGACGAATTTTCACTTTGTTTCATAGTAAATAAATAAATAAATAAATAGATAATAAAAATTTATTACGTATTTCCCAAACCATATAAAGGGCTTGTCTACTTTTTTTTTTTAAAAAAAGAAATTTAATTAGCTTAAAATAATAATTAATTTAGAATTAATTTAAATCAATTTAGTTTTTCCTTTTAGCCTAATAAGTAGATCACAAATCATACTTATAATATTGCCTAATTAGATTTGAAACCATATTTTATCGCGAGATTCATCAATGACTTATCTCAATATAATTTGGCTCGTCTCGATTTAGTTTCTTTTGCCCTTTGCTTAAAAAGTAGATCATAGATCGTACTGTATCATTGCCTAATCGCATTAAACAAATATGTCCGATATTTACATATTAAATATTAGTTGTATAATATTTAGTTTCGACACTTTAATAAGTCCAAATACAACACTTTTTATATAAAAAGCAATTGATTTAATGTATGGGTCCGAAACACCCACAAATTTAACGTTTTAGCTTACTTTATTGACTGCAAGTTTCTCTCTTTTTAGTTTAAGAGACATGGGTTTCTAATTAATTTGCCTATTCATTCATGTTCCAAATGTCATTCAAATTAAAGTACTTAGCAACTTTGTTTAATAAAGTGTCACAAATAATATTAACATGACTAAGTAAGTACATTGTAGTTTTAAAGACTAAAGAAAAACGCACCAAAAGAATTGGTCCAAGTCCAAGTTTAAAAGGGGTCTGACTTAGGCAAAAAAAATCCACACCCTTAAAATTCTCTATATTTCTGTGTACCAAATGTAAATAAATAGCAGTTGCATTCTTTTTGTGTGGATCTATTTTATGCATCAAACATAGTAACAAAACATGCTAAAGAATCATAAACAACTACATTTTACTTAGTCTGGTCTAGTTTTCCAAGTTTGGACCCTCGGCAGGCCTACATTTCATACAAGAAAAATAGCAGTAATTCATACAAAGCTTTAAGGAGAAAAAATAATACCTAGTGAGAAGTTCCAAAGCAACTATGTAGATCCACTCAAACCAAACCAAATGAACCAAACAGCGCTTAGAACAAATAGCAACAGCGAGAACTGACCAAGAACTTCAGCAGTAAACAACCTTTTAAAACTCTATTTAACTCTTAAAAGCTTAAGATTTATGCTCCAAAATACCTTAGCTATCAAGGCTTTTTGGTTCTAAATCTATCTCTTTAACTTACTATTTTTTTAAAGTGTTTTTGTTCACTCTTTTTAGTAAAATTTCAGCAAGTAGTTGTCTTAAATGAGGGCATTCAATGCCTCTTATAGCTGAAAAATGAGAGCCAAAGGGTGGGGCTAAAAGGTGGAGTGTGGACTTGTACAAAAGTACAAGCCCACACCTCTATACTTGAGTGCTTTTTAGCTCTATTTTCAGCCAAAGGTACAGCAGTTGTTGGCCACTGTTTCAGCAGTTAAAACTGTCCAAAAAGGCTGAAATACTACAAGTAGGGTCCTCTAAAAGGACCCCCAATACTCATTACATAAACTAGAAAGTCCAAGACCAACTAGACAACTAATCAGCCCCCCCAAACTGAGTTGAAACCGAACCAGATTCTAACTAAAAGGAACAAACTAGACTTACAAGTAAACTAATTGACTAAACTAAATCAAAACTCAAGACCAAAGCAAGAACAAACATTTAAACTAGTTGCTTTCAGATTCTGGACAGTTAAACATGCTTTCAGATTTCAGTTCCATGCCTCGCAAACTCATGTAAACACACAGCCACACACAGTAAACTTCAAATATGCTTTGTTAGGATGAACTAGCGTGTGAAAAAGCTCCAAACGAAACAATCAACATTTGTTCAATATTTACCAAGCTCGGATAATTTTCTTTGATTACTAGACAGTCAACAACTTTCATGTTTAAATTGCTAAGACTTCATCAGCATAATAAGAGCTTATTCACATGCTAAAATTAATCTAAAGAAATATTTATCCCTGAACAAACCTAAACGAAATGAGTGAAGTAAAGGAAACAGGGCCAAGGGAATTTCTTCTAACCCGTCTCAAGTTGATCACTTCAAAACATCGACGCCACTGCTTAGTCGCAGCTTCAATTGTCACTGCTTCACCCTCGCTGCCACAGTTCCAGTTCTGTCGTGCCACTGTTAAAGCTGCGACGTACTGTCTAATCAAAACATAACAGCTCCAAATGACACCATGAACAAACCCCCGCCATTGACATCACTGCCTCGCTGCCTCCATTGCAAAAATCAGAACAGCCCCGCAAACAAGCTACACCATCGTACTCCACCAGTTATCTCCACAAAACCATCATCATCACACTGGCCTAATCAACAACGCTGCCTCAACGGATTGAAAACAAAATTTCTCCAAACAAAAACCTCCACCAAACTCCCAATCAACAACATCCACAGAAACAGAAAACAAGTAAGAAGGAGAATAAAAGAAAAGAAAAACAGAAACGGGAAAGAAGAAGAAAAAAAAAAAGGAAACGGGCAAAGGGAATGGGGTATTTGGGAAATGGGGTACAAGGGGTGACGGGGAAAGTGAAGAGGAGGAGAGGGAACCAAAAACTTACCCGAAAAGAGGTCAAGTTGGCCGGAGTCGAGCTTTTCAAAGTCCGATCTACTCCAAACGGTTTGGATTTTGAGGAATCCAAGTTGAGAAACGGAATGAGGGAGGCGAGAGGAGTCGATTGATGTAATTTTTATATTTTTCCGGCCACCGGAGGTGGTGGCCGGCGGCGGAGCAGTGGCGGGGCCACGGCGGAGATCCGGTGGAGGAGATTTCCGGTGGGGAGAGAAAAATTTGGCATGGGTTCCCCCATTTCTGAGTTTTTGTGTAAAAATGAGCAAATTTTTTTATGTTTTGGCTTATATACTTAGTAGATGTGGGCCGGGTTATACATATGGGCTGACGGGCTTGGCATTGGACTACATATTTTTTTCACATATAGCCATAAAATTATTTATGCACACACAACTAAACTAAAATCAAACCACATCCTTTACAACACTATCACAATTAAACATAGAATTACAAAAAATTAAGCAGGAACAAGTGATTTTCGTTAATTTTCAAATCTTAACATCCTAATTAGAAATAAATTTAATTAAGAACAAACACTAGAAGTCCAGAAAAATTGACGACACGTCCTAAGAATCTAATACGAATATTTTGAGCATTTTCTTATCTAGTGCCAAAATTAGGTGATTACAATATGTGTGTGTCACGACCCCTTTTTCACTAAGAAGGAAAGACTTTAGTGTTTAAAAGGTTGTGACGATGTACATAGGTACACAAATTATTTAGAGATTTTCGGAGTCGCCACTTGACAAGTTAAAGATGTGCCAAGTCACCAAAATGGTGTACCTAGAACACCTATGACTCATAAATGGTCTGCGTCAGAGTTCCGGGTAAGGATCTCGGTTGACTCTCGGGAAGGTGTTAGGCACCCTCAAGTCCTGTGCCAAGCACAATTGCTTTATTGACGCATTTCGACTCTTTGAAATTGTTTATTATTTTGCCTTGGTTTATTTTGCTTTGATTTGATATTAATTTTTAGAAACTCGAGTCGAGATATAATTGCACAGGCACTTCACCCGAACAAAATCTTCCGACTTAAATTAGTTAAATTGTGCAGGCACTTCACCCGAACAAAATCTCTTAATTTAAAAGAGTTAAAATGAGTTTTCAATGTGAACAAATGGTTATCATTTAAATAAACTTGATTCGGCCTATTAGCTTTGCCAACTCGTACCTCATTTATAATATTTACTCTCCAAATCATCATTTATAAGTAACACTTATTATGCCAAATCTCTATACAACTATTTGACCGTTTCAGCTTACCAATTAAACTTTGCATTAATATGCTAGCTTTGCATAACCATTTCGAAATCATCCATTTTTTACACAATGTTAAATAAACTTACAAATTTGTAAAAGCCGTGGATTAAATTTTATGAGATGAAGTGTACATTTGCAACTTTGAGTTTTTGCATTGTTCTGCGTTGCCTACTCATTTCAATTTGTACTAGTAATGGGCTTATTAAGAATACTGAAAGAAGATTTTGCAGGACTGATTTTGTTTTAAAATTTGCAGCGAATAATCTTCCTTGACTTTTATTTCAGTTTTATCCATTTTTATGCTAAGGACATATACATTTGATTTAATCTAAGATCAATGTAAAAACACACTTGCAGTTTCAACAAGAATTAAAATTATACGGGCCAGCCCATTCAACTAACCCTTTTAACCATTTTGAACTTAAATACAAAAGCATAACATGGACAGAAAATAGCATAAAACTTCCCAACTTGCATTATTTCATTCATAATCAGTTTCTGTAAGCTCAGGCCCTAAGCATGGCCAAAATCATACAAAATATACAAAGGGGATTAAAGGAAAATTACCTAGTATAGCAAAAGGCCCATGAGCTTATAAAGTGGACCTCTTTAAACCAAGATTAACAAGCAGACCCTCAGCAGAGCACAGCAACAACCAATAAGCAAACAAACAGCACCAAAGCTCCCTTGAACCCTCAAACTTTCAGATTTGAACTCTCTTTAAACTCTCTAAATTTTCTTTTTCTTTCTCTCTATTTCTTCTATGTTACCAGATGCTCTTTCGAGAGAAAGAATTCTGGCCGCTTTTTAGCTTTCTTGTGTGTCTGTGTTCTCTCCTGGTGCCCTGGACTAGTGAAGAGGGGCAGCTTTATATAGATGAAAAGATGGGAAAGGGGGGTGAAAATTGGGTGAAAACACACCCATGTGCCAATATTTTTTACCCTTAGAAAATTACTTTTGGCATGCTAAGCCTCTTCCACTAAAACACAAAAAAGGGCAGAAGAAAGCCTATTTTTAAGGCTGCCAACAATACTTTCTACTTGACTTTCTACTAAAATTTCAGATTTTCTTTTTTCCAGATTTTAACTTAAAGGCTAGGATTTTCCAAACCCCAAACCTAACTATCCTTCCCAAAAACTAACTCCCAGCCTCTCTTACATCAAAGATGGGTCCCAAATGAACCCTTCAGACTCTCCCAGAAACACACAAACAGCCAGATAAAAGACTTCATGGTTCAAGAAGCTGGCACAAGCACTTTGGGACATATTTCATCATTAAAACAAAACAAATTTACCATAGACATGAGACAGGTTCAAACTTTGAACTAAATTACACAAAACTAGTTTCAACTACTAAACTAAGCATTTATTATTAACCTTGACAGTAAAGTAACTAACAATAACATAACAAAACACAGGGTTCCTCCGTCTAACCATGTCAAAACTAAAATCCAACACCACTGGAGCATTGATGTCCGAAACAAACAGAGAACTAACTTCGACACTATATCGCAAACTAGAAAACAGATTTTATTACCGACAAGATAACCTCAATTTCAAACTGAAACTCTAGCAGATTGGACCAAGCCACATTCTTGAGCCAATGAACATATACAAACTTTAATTAACGCCTCCAACGACCACTGATACACATACGAACGACACATGCTCATTGATAATAGGATTCAACATGGTTTCATATACTAAATAGTACACTAAACATGAATTCCCTAATTGAAACTCTAAGCAACACAAAATAAGAAGAGAACTTGGGTGTTCTTGTGTAACCCGTCAAACAACACGGATCCAACGTTGCTGCCTCGACGTCACCATCTCCACTGCCTAACACTGCCTGCAAAGTCGTCACCAAGCTGCCTTCACACTGCCCTTGCTTCGCCATTGCTTCACCTCCACTTGGCTGCCTCGAATCGCCACCACGAGCCATCACAACTGCCCTCGCCTTGACTGCCTCCACAAAGCCAAGCTTTTAGCACCAAACGCTACTCCACCGTGTTCGATCGACAACATCATAGCAGCCTCACTAGTTTGCCTACTGCTCAATGTTCGCAGCCTCGGATCAGCTTCAATACCAATCAAACCAGCTGCTGCTTCTCCATCAATCGTCGCTGCCTAAAACAACGCCAATGAAACAAAGGTGCTTAAATTGCCTCGTCGTCGTCTCAACATCATAGGCAGGATATCATCATCTATGCTGCATTACATTGTCTCCCAACCCGTTATCCATTCAACACCATCGTCGCTACCTAAACAGCCTCGAATCAGTACACCACCCCCCAATGCACAAAAACAAATCATCACAGCCCCAAAATGTCATAGTATCCCAACGCCACTGCTACAGTTTTATCACACCAAATCAATCAACATCGCAGCACCACCACTGCTCGTCGACCCGTCATTACTGCCTAAACAAATCAAAGGACAAAGCAGCCGCTATATACCTTTGTCACTGACAGCTTCAAACTCTCACAGTTACATCATTATAACGGCAGAAACAAACAAATTCCATCGTCCTTTTCTCGTTCTAATTGATGCGATCTCATTTGAGATTGTCTCAATTAGAACAAGAGAAGAAAAAATGGAAATAAAGCGAGACCCGAGTCGCTGCCGTTCGGACTTCAACAAACGGAGCACCTATTTATGGAAATGGAGCATGGGAGATGATAGAGGGAGCTGTGGGGATATCTTTATAGAAGAATTGCCGGAAATTCAAAAGGGGTCGCCGGAGAAGGGTTTTGCCTCTTCGATCCCCGATCTGCACCAAATTGTCGAGAATTGGGAAAATCCATTCTTGGAAATGGAAAGAGGGAATTTAGGCGAGTCGGGGGTGTATTTTTTTGGCCGGAATATAGGTGGTCGTCGGCGAAGGATTCCGGTGGTGTGAATTTCTGCAGAGTATTATTTGGTCTGTGTAATCCCTTTGTCAAATGCAGGTTTTTTTTTTTTTTTTTTTGGAATTAGAAGGGGAAATGGGCCGGGTCAAGCCTAGAGTTGGCTGATTGGTTCTTTCTGGATTTTTACAAATGGCCACTAGAAGTTTAAACTATTTAAAGCACACAATTAACTAGAATTAGAATCACCCAAATTGCAATACTATTATAATTAAAACTACAATTAAACAAGTATTTTTGATATTTTTTTATATTTTTTCTTTTAATTAACTAAAATTAGCTAAAGTGGAATGTAAATATATAAGAAAGATAAGCAATGATCACGACAAAATAAACACAATATTTTGAGAAAAAATTAAATTTTTGTGCCAAAATTAGGTGATTACAGTGTGTACGTAAAATGCAAAAAAGTTGTATAAAATTTCAGAAGCCCCAAGACAAGGTACAACTGTTGGGAAGGGGACGTGTGTGCAATTTTATAGATGTTTGTATAAAGCTTCAGCTTTTTGTATATATTTTTGTATTTTTTTCCTTATATCCGCATTTATCTAAGTATATTCATATATAATTTATTTTTCGGTAGATTTGTGTGAATAAACTTGTCAAAAATAATAATATGGACAAAAAAGATAAAAAATAATTCTGGTGAAATAAAAAAATAATAATTCTAATGAAGAAACAGAAAATTCGATAAAAATCTAGTGATTTTAAAAGTTTTGGTCGCCGACCAACTGCTACGGGTGGTGGGAGGGTGGCCACCGAGGGATCAAAGGCGGGGCTGTGGGTCCTTGTTACGGCCTAAAACCGTCAAGAATAGGGACAATTTGATTAATTTGCTAATGGTAGGATATATTTGTTCTAAAAGTATAATGTAGGGTAAATCTAGACAATTTGTGACAGTTGTGGGATAAATTTGGCACTTCCGGTATAAAGAATAAAGTTCCGAATTGATATGTTTAACAGTTGGACAAAATCAGATCGTATTTATTGTTCTCCCAGAAAAATGAATTTAAAAGAGGATAAAGTAACTCCCATCACGTGCTTAACTTTTTTAATATGGTAGCTGTGATCTGATTTGTTACCTTATACTTATCTTGACGTTTACTTTTAAGAAGAAAGAATAAGCAGAAAGAGTCGTTGTGAACCATGTGGTGAATGATATTGTTGTCCCACGTGAACATTATTTTTTCAATGTAGTACTCGTGATAGTAATATTTCAGGTTTGGCCACTTTTTTTTTGGGTACATGGGTTTGTCTACATTTGGTACCTGAAGTATAGCCTAGAATATAACCAATGTAAGCAGAAATGACAATTAATATAAACGAGGTTGAAGGTTAATTAAAAGTTTAGTCAAACATCAAATTTCGCACACGTTTTAACAGTGATATGTGGCCATTTTTTGACTGGAACAAATTCATGTTTAGAGAAACGCGTAATTCACGTGATAGTTTGAGTAATATATAATTTAATTTCGATGTTAAGTAGTGAGACATTCAATTCAATAGAATTGTTGGAGTCAGGTTATTATAGAGTAAAAATTAATCATGGAAATTTTATACTACTTATTAGTCTTTTTTAAAAAAGTTATACCCTTCTCCTTTATCGGAACAAATAGTGGCATTTTCATTTTTTTTTACGGTGACTCGAACCCACAACTTCTTGAATATAGGTGGTGGATATTTACTAACTAAGGAACTCTCACTTTTCCAATGGTAGTCATAAAAGCTTATGTATCTTATGCTTAAACTATTAGTGCTTAGCACTTAAACAAAACGTTTTGTTTAATACTACAAGAAACCAGATATGTGTGATTCTCAGGGATGGATGCAACCATTAGTATCGGGGTTATCCAAACTCATCTGTATATGATATTGAGTAAATATATTTATGAAAACTTATTAAAATTTCTAACAAATACTATATTTGAAAAGTACAATACATTAAGTGTTGCAGTAAATTCAGAGGTCAACTCATGACATATAAATATTGAAATCAGTCCCCGTTCTTGTATTAAGTAGTAATTATATTTCAACTAAGAAAAAGTAACATGACCAAAATGCATAATATTCCATTTCAGGCCGAAACGAGTATATCAATTACTCCGGTAGGAAATTAGGGGAGAGTTGAAAGCTAAATAAAAGAGGAGTGAGGAGACAGAGAGAATATTGATCTCTTATTTGTGGACAGAATATTTAGGAAAATGAAATGGAATGAAATAAAAATGACGCAACGTACTATATATAAGTCATATTCTTTTTCTTATCGATTATTGAAGTCTATGCAAATACTTTTGTTTTTTCCGTCATTTTTCCCACTACATTATTTTTGTGTTCATTGTCCAGTATTTGTTGATTGACTGGGTGTGTCATGCCTAATTAGACACTAAAATAGAAAATAAGGTCCCTACAAGAAAAATAACAAAAGCAAGCATAAGGAAGAATGACGACATGAACAGTTTTATCATAGTTCCCCTGTGATATGTTCACAATATATTATGCAATAATTTAGGGTTTACAATGACATACTAGTGGTTAAGACATAAGATTCAAAGAGTTGTTACATGACAATAACGACATGAATTTCATGCGTTGATAATAGCGAAGAACAAAATTATATTATGATAGTTGTTGTTTATTTAATGCCATAAGATACTCCTAGCTTGTACTAGTGCAATAATCTCACCGTTCACACTTCACACATCACAAAACAACATGTCATTTCATGATACTTTAATATTCCATCGTGATGACCATAATCGGAGTTCACAATGAGTATAATAATTTGATAATTCCTTTTTTACTTTCGCAGATCGAGTCGAGATAGAAATTCTTTATCAACATATTTAAATGTAAGATGTCTTTAAAGTTACCATCATTGAAAATGGAATAACCAATACCATGTTTGGCTTAAAATTTTCTAAACATTAAATTATGCATAACTTATATATACAATGTTTGCTTGTACATTTATATTTTCACATAGCTAGCTAATACACGAATAAGTTATGCGGGGATCTATGTATTATTTTATGCAGGGTATAATGCATAACTTAATTTATGCATAACTTCAGGGGCGTAACTATCATTATGCTAGGGGTGTCATGTGACACGGCTTGGTCGAATTTTTTTTACTAAATATGTGAATTAGCTAAGTAAAAATATTATTAACACATACAAGTATGATAAAATTACATTGCTTGACACTAAGAGTTCTAGACTGAGTTGATTAGATGCATCACTTGCTTGGTACGGGTTAGGGGTTCGAGACTTGCTAATTGCAAGTTTTTCCTGTTTTTAATATTTGGTTTCCTAAAGGGCATGCCGGTACACTAATCATCCCGCAATTACACAGGGTCTGAGGAAAGTTGCTACCCCAACGGGTTTTGAGCCATTGACGTCCCCTTAAAATAAAATATCATAAACCACTAAGCTAATAGAACATTTACATTTCTCCCTAAAAATATAACTCCTAGGGATTGGTCTTAGTGTTGTTCAACAGTAGGCTAGCATTTTTTTTAGAAGTGATACTACTTATAAAAAATCCTGTGTATGCCACAACATAACTTATATACAACGTTTACTTGTACATTTATATTTCCACATGACTAATACCCGAATAAGTTATGCAGGAATCTATGTATTATTTTATGTATGGTAGAATGTGGAGGCAGAGTAGAATGTGGATATTAGCAATACATGTACTAAAATATTCAAATGACAAAAATAACTTTCAAATAGTAAAAATATTGTTTTACTTTTTAAAAAATATTGAAATATTTTAAATTATACATTGTATATTGATTTAAAATTTGTGCTCAGCTAATCGATGCGTTAATAACAGTGTTAATGTCTGTATCAGTAATACTTATATTATTAACACTTGCTTAAATTAAATCTCAACCGGACACGCGGGTATTAACTATTAATGCAGGTATTAGTAATGTGGATATTAGTAATATGTGTATTAATAATGTGAGTATTGATAATGCGGGTATTAGTTATGTGAGATTTAGTGATAGGAGTATTAGCCATGCATAAATTATAACGTTGGGATTATTTGTTGAATCATTTATATATTACAAATTAACAAACAATATTATTACTTAAAATTTTTATTTACTCCTTAAATAAAATTTTAAAATATCCTTATTATTATGAGAGTTAATTTTGTCATATTAAATTTTAATACTTGCATTATTAATACCAATATTATTAATACCACATTTTACCCTGCATAAAATAATACATAGATTCATGCATTAATAATGGGGGTATTAATAATGCGGAATATACAAAAACGCAATCAAACGTTGCACTAATTTTATGCGGGTATTAAATTTCACAGAAAACTAACCGAACACTGCATTAAATTAGCGTGGAGTTTTGTACGGGTATTAATCTCTTATGTTGGCAACCGAACAACCCCTTAGTATTGTTTTAAGCATAAAATTTTATTGAGGAATTTATATTGATTTATGTCCGACATAATGTTTTAACAGTAAAATAGGACTAAAACTCGTGAATTGGAGAGTAAATTAATAACTACGAGTAAAATAAAAATAGCTTTCTTTGTATCCATGTTCTCCAAGTGTTATAAAGCATGTTCATGCAAAATGAAGACGACTATATTGATTTATAGAAAACTTAATTGCTTTAAAAGAACAAAAAGTTCATGTTAGTAGTGACAGTGGCGGACATAGAATTGTTTTTCAAGAGTACTCAAAAAATATACTAGTTGTTGTACATATGACTCGAACTAACTTTAGTCATAAGTTTGATATCCTTCACGACTAGAATGGAGATTTTTTTATAGTTAAAGAAACTCAAATATTATATATCCTTTTAAAAATAAATTTTTACATATATTTACAGTGTAATTTTAAAAAAAAGTATAGTAAATAATACCCACCGATTGTGTGTAGCTCCGCCCCTAAGTGGTGACGTTCTTTAATAATTTATTTTTATAACTTTTTTAGAAATAGTCCTTCCAAATACCTATCAAAATAAGCCCCTTTTACTCCTCTTACATTTTTTTTGCACGCTGTTTCTAAACTCTACCTAGTACATTCAGAAAATTGTAGTATTTTCATATTAGAAAATAATTTAATTTTAAATTTTTTATTTAATCATTAATAAAAAATCAAATTATAACAACATAAGTATCATGTCATTTTTACATTCACAGGTTTCAGAAGTTCAATCTATTTTCTTAACAAATTAAACTATAAATCACTTTAATTTGAATGAATGTGGAATACCCACTTTTTTAGGCACACTTAAGATGCTTGTGACCAAAAATAGAGGAGCTCCTTCCTACCTTTCCCTCTAACGAATTTGAAAATACTAAAACTTGAAAATAAAAGAAAGATTCATTCAAGTCTTTCTTTTTGTTGTTGTGGAGTAGTAATGAAAAGAATAGTCAGACAGAGCAAACGTGGAATTACTTTAATAAAGTAAACCACCAAATTGCAAAAGTTTGAACTTTGAATAGGCCCCCCTATATATACAATACACAATCATGCACCCCACTAGTAATTTAACCATTTAAACACCTCCTCTACATTTCTAAAACCTATCTCTAAACCATATCTTTTCATTTGTGCAGCCATTACAAAAATGGAAGTTCAAGAATTGCTTAATCTCTTTGATTCTTGCTGGTTTCAACATGAAATCTTCAAACCAAAAACACCCTTTTCACCAATTTCTACAACTAGCCCTATTCTTGAATCAAATGAACCATTAGCTAAACTTTCAAGAACTCCAACTTTTATAGTCAGATCACAAAGTGACCATTGTTTAGTCTCTAAAGATTGTTTAATTTCTGAAAATACAAACACCCCTTCACCAAAATCTGTTCTTGGAGTTGAGCCTAAGCTTCAGCCAATTCTTTCAGGAAAAGAATACGATGAGTTTCAGTTTCCAGCTGAGCCAACAGTTGTTAAGAGTACTAAAGAGAATTGTAAAAGGAGAAAAAAGAAGAGTAATAGTAAAAGTTTATCAGAGTTAGAGTTTGAAGAGTTAAAGGGGTTTATGGATTTGGGATTTATGTTTTCAGATAAAGATAAAGAATCAAGTTTGGTTACCATACTTCCTGGATTAAGGAGATTAGGAAGGGAAAATGAAGGATTTGAGGAAGAAAGTGCAGTGTCAAGGCCTCATCTTTCAGAAGCATGGGATGTATGGGAAGAAAAGAAAAAAATGGAGAGAAATAATCCACTTAAAAGTTGGAGGATTAATCCAGATTTTGGTAATGAAATTGAAATTAAAGATCAGCTTAAGTTTTGGGCTCATACTGTTGCTTCTACCGTTAGATAACATTGGCGAATCTTGGGCGCGTTCTGTGATTCGGGGGCAAGTGTTCTTCAGTATGACTGAGCGTAAAGGGCATCTAGGCGGTGAATTGGGTTGAAAGTGAAAGTCGCCAAAAACTGACGGAATGCTCGTTTCTGTCGCCATTGATTTTGGTTCGAACTATGTATACATATGAAAAATGTTCAAATGTTTACTTAATAAGATCTCATTTTAAATCTCTAGATTCTTGGTTTAACTTTGTCAATTGTAAATAGCATTAGTCTCCTCCTCCCAAGTCCCAATTCTCCATGAAATGGAAAGGTGGGGGAAATGCAAGTAGCTATAGAGTTGCTTTTTTGTCTTGTTTTCCAACTGTAATATACTATACTTTGTATGGCTAAATTCTTCTGCTGAATCGTTTTGATTTGATTACTATGCTAGAAAGCTTTTTACTGCTGATATCTTAAGGTTTGATTATAATCCAAACTGGGAAATTAACACCATCATATCTCAACATGTGGGAGTCAGAGATTACATAGCTCATATCAGCTTGATAGCCTCTTGCAGTTGCTATTTCAGCCATTCCAACATCTACATCCCACACCTATTTTCGCTTATTCTGGTTTTCTGTTTTCATTTTCACAAGAAATCATTAAAAGGGAAATTGATTTAAAGTAATTGAAATGTCATAATCAATTTTTGTATTCTACTTACTGATTACCTAAATTGAGTCACGAGAAGGCAGAGCTGACATTGTGTAGACCAATAATCAACACTTGACTTTTTTGCGAGTACATTATTTCTGTATCTATACTTAATCAAAGTACCCTTCATGCCACGAATTTTCCTGATATATCAAAATGATAGTGCTTATTGATCTTGGAATAGCCTCCATTGGTCCTAGTTTGTTTCACGCCATTTGATTGAACACCTTTGGAACAAAGTTAAATTTGCTAGCAATTAAGATACGGATTGAATTTGCTTGGAAAATTAATGCTTCCTGATCTCTTTAACATTATATTGCGCCCAGCTTAGGTTTATTGGTTAGAGTATGGTGCATTGTGCGTGGGTTAAGCACATATCATGGCATCAAATTTATCATTCATAAAAGCTTACAATTTTAGTAAAGATCGATAAAACTGCGATCTTATTTCATCAAATTGGTGTCGGACCACTGAAGATTCATCGGTTATATCATAAATCTAATTGTGGTCCGGCCTCCCTACATGACCAATCCATTGTTACCTCTAATTAGCTTCTTTAATAAGTGCAATTATCGATCAATAAAGAACTGGACACTTGCTTGTTCGTATAACATCTTGGGGAAAATCCAAGGCGGCTTAACAGCGACATTTGTGAGTAAAACCAAATTACGTAGAACTCTCCAGATATGAACCAGTCAAAATATTCTTAAAGGACTGCAACTACTTATTTAATTATTGAGAGTCCTACATAACAAAGTCCATTTACAAACAACAACAAAAATGACGGAGTTCATTAATTTTCTTACACAATTTCATAATATTAATTAATTTGCAGCAAGATTCTTTTAGGTAAACTGTCCTAATTTTTTTTTAAAAAAAGCGCCAATAACTTAGCTAGCTTTTGGACATAGATTTGGTAGAAATTTGAGAATTTAAGTTTTAGAAGTTGAGTGGAAAAAGAATTTTTTGAACTTGAAATTGTATTTAGATATACATTTCATTTGAAAAAATATTTGAAGTTTTGTGAGTGACAACAACAACAACAAACCCAGTGTAATCCCACGAGTGGGGTCTGGAGAGGGTGAGATGTGCGCAAAACTTACTCCACCAAGGTGGAGAGGTGAGTGAAATATACAAAATTACTCAAAAAATCTCAAAAAATGGTCTTGGTCACCTTTTGGTTTTTGAGACTTTTTGCTCCAAATTTTTGTCAAATACTATACACAAACAGTTTTTCTTACGAAAAATCTCCCCAATAAATATAAACAAACGGGAGCTTAACCAGATAACTTGGATCAAACAAGAAAAACAAAAATAACCTAGTCAGATTTCAGTATCAATAATCCAAATGCTACGCCATAGATGTTAGGTCATTTCGAAGGTGAGTTGATTTTCCAACTAACAGGAAAATGATTGGAGTAACTCATATTGCTTAATTGCTACGTAAAGCTACATTAAATCAAATCAAATAGTAAAATTTAAGTTATTCATATACTGACAAGTCTGCTGAACAACGTGCGCTAAAGTTCTAAGTAAATAACAACTAATGAGATTCGAATAATATACGTTCAGTGATTTACGTGAATGTGTCTGTGTGAGTACATACATATACTTACTATGTTACAAAACCCACTCCAAGTGTTTGACATATGCCACTTTTCTTTCAGTGGCCTAATTTGGTCATATTACAACTGTAAATCTCTAGGCGAAACAGATCATGTAATTCGATTCTATGTTCGTATATTATTCACTTCCAAAGATTTTTGCAGGGCACAGTCAGGAAGATATTCTTGATATCTGGTTAGGGTGTGCAAAACTGAATCGGTATCGATAGGCGAATCGCTACGCTACCGATAAACATAACGGTATCGGTATAACAGTTATTGATTCGGTAATGGTATTAATTTTCAATACCGATAAGATATCGGTACGGTAATGGTTTCTATATCTCTTTACCATTACCGTACCGATAATCGATAAGATTTTTATTTTTATAATTTTTGTATATTTTATTTTATTTATTATTAGTATATTAAGTCATTTAAGCTCTTAATTTACAACATTAACTTATAGGTTAAACTTCAGTTATTATTATTATTATTATTATTATTATTATTATTATTATTATTATTGGTGGTTATCTGTCAATACTCATACACTTTAATTAATGAGTCCGGCTTATTTTATAATTAATTGTGCTTTGTCGCATCATTGATCAGACTTTCTTTATCTTTTCTTTTTCTATTTCATTATTTATTGTTATGTTAGCATATTGTTAAGACTTGTTGATTGCACTTGTTTACTTAGTTTGTGTAGATGGCTTGTCTATTACTTTAGTGGTTATCCATATTAATTAAAAAATATTACCTATTGACAACCATCCACCAAGAATTCACGCATTACTTCGGTGTACCAGTTACCGAACTGTTAAGAACCGAAAATCGATAACCGACAGCTTATTGATACGGTATTGGTTTTACATAATTACATATCGTTAACCGATATACCATTAACGATAAGCTCAAACCCGAACCGTACCGCCCCATGAACACCCCTATGTCTGGTGATGATGACTTTTAGTAAGGCATTTATAGGGTGTAGACAGAATTTTCAATAAGGGGTCAAAATTTAAAACGTAAAGTTTAAATTTGTGTCAAGGGGTTCAACATATAGTATGTATATATTAAACAAATTGATTTTATCTTGTATACGTAGTGCAATGTTCAAAACCCCTTTGCAAGGGGGGCATTTGGACAATACTTGGTTGAAGTTGGGAAAAAAAAAAGGTACAGTGTTATTTGAGTTAGAAGTTGATAAGGAGTAGTTGGAAGTTGAAGTTAATAGGAACATTTATAATTTATTGTAAGCTCTCAGAAATCAATATTTTCTCAAAGATATCGAAAACCTGAGCTTCATTGGTTTTGACTATGTTAAAAAGAGCTTTTATTTCAATTGACATGAAATTTCCAAGTATATATATTATTATTTTTTTTAATTTTTTTTTTGAAACCCCATCTCTTCCCCTCTTTCAGGAGAAATTTTTTTAATTTTTTTTAAACCCATTGGAAGTTGAAGTTAATAGGAACATTTATAATTTATTGTAAGCTCTCATAAATCAATATTTTCTCAAAGATATCGAAAACCCGAGCTTCATTGGTTTTGACTATGTTAAAAAGAGCTTTTATTTCCATTGACATGAAATTTCCAGGTATATATATTATTATTTTTTTAATTTTTTTAAACCCCATCTCTTGCTTTTATTTCAATTGACATGAAATTTCCAGGTATATATATTATTATTTTTTTTTAATTTTTTTTTAAACCCCATCTCTTCCCCTCTCTTAGGAGAAATTTTTTTAATTTTTTTTAAACCCCATCTCTTCCCCTCTCTCAGGAGAAATTTTTTTAATTTTTTTTAAACCCCATCTCTTCCCCTCTCTCAGGAAAAATTGTGGTCCTCCCACTTTTCTCCTACGGTGACTCGAACCCACAACCTCTTGAATATAGATGGAGGATTCTTATCATCTGAGCAATTCTACCTTGTCTTAAGCACTATATATATATATATATATATATATATATATATATATATATATATATATATATATATATATATATATATTGAAGATGAGAAATAATTTGAAACAGAGAGAATAGTTTCTTCACTCCTCCCAAAAAAAATCACATGTGAAAGTGAGGTACTAACGAATTACCAAAACGTACCACCAAGAAAGAGATGCGAATTATGATGACAACATTAACAACAATGACCATTTACCAAATATTAAAACATCAACTGGGTACATATAAAATAGTGAATTATTGGCGACCATAACAATGCTGACACCAGCAAAATCACATTTAAACCAGTCAACTACTCAAGATAATTGCACTCTAGAAATTTCTCAACATAAATTGTGCAAGTCTTTTCTTTTCCTCTTTGACATGCATAAAAACTGAGCAATTATTTGAGAAGCAGCACAGTCTGATAAGTCTGACTGTGTATATCTTAAAACATGGTCAACTAGAGGAGAGAAGAAAAGAAAAGACCCACAAAGGGGTAGGTAAACAATACTTCATGCGTTAACAAACTTCCTTTATATAATAGTCATGCTAAAATTATGGAGGATTTTTTATAATATACTTTCCAAAGTCAACACTATGAAGTAGCAGTGAAAAGAATAAAAGGTTAATAAGTTAGACTTGAGAAATGCTCTCCATATGTGAAACTTAGAATATCCCTTTAGTTTTTCAACTTTGTTTGCTTATGCAAAGTCAAGTTCATAAGGACCTATTTCTGAGGGTACTTCTCAGTGCAGGAGAATACTAGTGTTAAAAGTATGTCATGACATAAGAGATCTTTGATATCAAATGTGTTCTTCCTACTACTCTAAGAGGTCGTTTGGTAGGAAAGCAAGTTATACAAAGATTAGTTATACAAGGATTAATAATGCATGGATAAATAATATATGGATTAGTTATGTATGGATTGTTTTTATCATGTGTTTGGTACATTGTATTAAAAAGTAGTTGTAGATGATATTATTTAATATATGAATTTATTTTTAAATTTTAAATCAATGAGTTTACAATTTTACCCTTGGATATTCAACTCTCATTGATTTCTAGGAAAAAGATAAAGGTAGTTTTGTCTTTTCATACTTTATCCATGTATTATCCATGTATAAGTAATATATGGATAAGTTAATCCATGTTGGTGGTGGAATAACTTAATACACCAATGTATTAGTTATACCAATTTTAAAATGACAACCAAATATTGTATAAGCCAATATCAATTTCTATACATGGATTATTTATGATTATACACCATAACAAACATGCTCTAAAAGTCTCCAACAAAATCCCAAGTCTTTAAAGGTTAATAAAATAACTCAAACGCCAGCCATGCTTCAGCGGTTCAACTTGGAATGTTAAAGACTATGCTAGCTAGCTCTTAAACATGCCATAACATCTGAGGCTAAATCGTCTTATTAAGGATAAAATACGAAGTTTATAAAAATGTGTCATAAAAAATAGTTTCACATAAATCGGAACAGTAGGAAGAGTATTCAATCATCAAACTGCAGAGGCAGCACATAATTTTGTGCTTCACAGAAAAGGCATTTTTTCCACATCTGGTGCAAAATGAAAGATCTTCTCTATTGATTGTTTCTCCATTTGATCCTCATATAACTTTTATTCAACAATGACTAATCTTACATACAGATGTCCGGAGGTCAATTTTGGGTATATAATTACATTGATATGGGGAGGCACCATGACTATCATGAATCGACTACACGTAAATGCATCAATCATATACAAACATATTATACAAAGGTGAGATGCATGTAACATATGCTAAAAAGTTGGTTAGGAAGTATGTCAATTGTCATTGGAGATGGCCTCTGGAAGTTTAAAGGTAGGAGGTTTATCAGCGCCTCTCCTTGAGTACTCCCTCCATCTTCGAGCAGCTGCCGCAGCTCGTCTTGATCTTTCTTCAACTTCCTCCTCTGCAGCAACCAAATCAAATTTGGTAATGTGGATAATATGCATTAGCAAAGTCATTTAGTTTCTGTTCATTACCTGTATTTGCATACTCTTTAGGATTGCCCCATAGGTTATCCCAGTATGATTCAGTTTTCTCAGAGTCTTTCTTCTGCATCATTCTGATTCTAGCTTGTTCCTGCAATAGATTATACGTTATACCAGTTTTCCATCTAATCACTATGCTACAACTACCAAATAGGAGACACCCTATAGAAAGGGGTGCAATCCACACAACTTCACAAAAAGAAAGTCTAATATATTTCTGTAAATAATTTTTTTTTTTTCAATATATATGTATATACTAAATCGACAGTACTCAAAAGTAAATATCAATTTGAGACAACGTAAATTTTAAAACCTCCACAAACCTCGACCCAAACCCCACTTATAAGCCAACTTATTACAATAAGCCGACACCGCTTGCAGAAAATTCTACATACACCAGTGCCTCTTCTAAACAAACTAACAAGCCAACCTATATTCCATGAGGTAACTCTCTTTATAAATTGTAAAATCAGAGCAATATCTATTTGCCTTGAACATTACACTGCTCAAAAGGAAACAAAGATGAGCATAACAGAAATAGAGGAATGCGTGTCTGAATTTATTGGAAATTAATACCTCCTAATGCATGAATAACCGAAAAAATCCTGGAACATGTAAAACTTAACCATTTGGAAGCATGGACCAGTACACACTGACATATGTAACTTAACACCGCCCGAAATATTTGGGATTCTTGCACGTACGCAAAAGAAACAAACTGAAAGATGCATATTACAAGGTAGGTAAGACATATTACTTTATTCACTTGGGCCAAGAGGTCTTACCAAGACTTTAGATTGCCGTTTTTCCCACCGGACACTCGCCTGCATCATAAAGTGTTTGGCATGATACAAATGTTAAAGTGAATTGGAGAAGACAATAATTGTCAGACTTTAACAGACAGAGCTTCATTATCAGAAAAAGCTCCTAAAACAACTCCATAGTTCAGCCAACTGTACCAATGGATTTCAATAGTGTTTCCAAACCATAGTTTCACCAGCAAGAATCTCTCCAATTTCCAACAAGTCCAAACAAGGGAACAGAACTAATGATGGTTTCCATAAATCGAAGAACAGAACAATTCTAGATATCAGTGAATTCACTTCTCACATAGGTAAAAGTTGGAAAATAAAAACAAACTTATACCATGCACGCCAACCTGAGCAAGCTATATTTTTGCGGATGTACTGAGAAATATCCTATTCATTGTAGAGTTAGACAATGATTCCTCTAACCCAAATGTCTGAAACAGTGATTCTTGAAATTGATTGGTCATGCTTATTTCTGATAATAGGGTTTTTCAAATTTAGTATGGTATGAAAGTATCGGTTTATGGATAACAATCTTCACGAATTAGTTTTACATGTTTGCAATATGAATTAATGTATAGTCAGACAAAATCTTCTAGATAAATATTTTTAGCTTAGAGTGCAATTTCAACTGCAATTACTTCCCAAGGTTCTTCAGAGGTGGATTCCTAAAAGATACTCCTAGTAAAATAGAAGATAGATTCATTCAAAGCTATTATGCATAAGCTTGGAACACTGTCCACGTGCAAGGGCAACTAAACTATTGACATTTGAATGACCGAAAAATTTCACGAAAATGTCAATAGTGATTAAATTTGTACTGACAAAATGAACCATTAAAAAAGGCAAAAGAAGGATTAACGGAATACCGCTCTGAAAACATCCACTGCTCCACCGCCCATTCCTGAAAGCATGAATGCGACCTATTGACACATAAAATACACAGATTACTTGATACCAAGCTAAGAGGAAGATCAAACAAGTTTAAGGATTTGAAAAGTCTAGCGGCATATTTGTTTAGTTAGAGCCATTATAAACTTGTGAAGGCGGAAACTTAAGCAAATATTTGGAGAATGTAGACAGATCACATAATGAGAGGAAGGAATGCAAGTTGATCCGTCGTTGTCTGCTATTTCTCCTAAAAACACTGTTACTTCCGCATAATCCTTTATATCTTATCAAAACCTACAGAACTGCTAAAACATTCATATTCGGCACCAATAAGCATATTCAGCTTCTAGCAATCGAAAAGGATCTCAAGCCAAGAGAGTGTGTTATCTCTGCTGCAGATGAAAAGTAATACAGTAAAACATTTAGTAGGTCATCAACTTAGCTAACTCAGAACATATGGAGTAGTCCGCCCATGGTCTTCTGACCCTCAGCTTGCTCTGAGTACTGATAGCCACTATACTAGCTTTCAAGGTTAATGCAAGATGTTTTGAATACTACTTGCCTGAGTACTGATAGCCACTACACTACCTTTCGAGGATAATGCAAGGTATTTTGAATGCTGCAACTGTCTTTGTTGCCTAGAGTTGAGTGAGATGATAAAAGCAGCATTTGATTACTTCATATTTATAAAACTTTAAGGTGACTAAGCAAGATCAGTCAACAGAAAGCATAAGTTTAGCTTGTTGACGCCCAGAGTATTGAACATGCTCAGAGTAGAATCCATCAGGCAACAACTTATGAAGTAATCAAGCATTTCGTGCAGCAGGATATATCATAAAAGGAATATAAACTGGACATGAAATTGACTAATTAAATGATAAATGTATCTCACATTTACTCTTTCAACTCTCCGCATTTCATCCTCAAGCAAAGATAGTTGTGCAGCAGAAGTCCAATGTATACAATCAACTGGGCTGCAAATAGAAAGTCCTAGTTATTCGACTTAGCAATATCATTCACTCTAACAAATTTTTGAGATTGAAATAACAGAAGTAATAAAATAACTTCCTGGACGACAAAAAAAAAGGTACTAATGCTTTAGAAAAGTAACTATTTAGATCTTCCGCATTCAGGAAGAGAAAACAGGCTTATTTTGCAGCCCTGGACAAGTTCAATAAGGTATGCACCAATGAATGAACTTCGTAGTCATCTGACATACAAACAAAAATATTTTCTCTACTCTCCTTTATGTGGGCTGATACAGCACTACTGTCTTTGTCAAAACTTACACTGCAGATATGTCCAGACACTCTTGCAATGCTTTTCCAAGAGCATAAGCAGATAAAATTCAAGCTTATTTATTCAGCTTATAAATACTCATGGAGGCGAAGATAGTGGAACCAAAGGATGTAAAGGAGTTACACATTTGCGCTAGGCTCTGTTGACTCCAGTCTCAAGTTATGTATACCCATGCTCAGGATGTTTCATAACCATTTCATAGAAGAAGAATATTTCATTTGAAAGATCTCATAGCGGCATGGTAAAATAAATGAACTTAGCAAGATGGTATAGGAGATGTATCACATATAGAAGCTCTAGAGTTAATTGTCAAACTGCAGTATCATTTTTGCAACTTTTCTTTTTCCGCATTAGGATCATACCACATCCAGAGACTAGAAAGGATAGGACAACATGTCTATTCTTACTTGAAATTTTTCAAAAAAAAAGTTAAAAAGAAAAAAGAAAAAAGAACATTAGGACTTTAGCAGAATCGAAATAGAAGTTCGAAACATGCAGCTATATCTATGAAGCAAGGACCTACCAGCTATCTATAGCTTGTTGAATCAAATCAGAATTTCCAGATTGATCATAAACTCTAGCTCTCCCATAGTCTTCCTCAATGCCAAACACCTTTGGGCAAACATTGGCACAATTTTTGCAGCCTGTGTAGGAGAGAGATGTGTTCTAAATCAAACTTATTCTAGAAGGTAGCTGCGGAAAAATTATGTAATTCAACGGAGCGAACTTCCTTGACATAGTTCAAAAAAATTAGGAACAAAACTCAGAATTGAGAATACAACGTTTTACACTTAAACAATACAAAACCTAAACAGTTTTTCTGATTACTTTCAGCATTTCAGGCTCATCGATACGTCAAACCATTTCTAGCCTTCTAAGACAGCACGATTGGTGCAAGCAAATCCATTGGAGTGGTTAACAAATGACCAAATTTTCAGCTTCTTTCATTAGTACATAGATAACTTACGAGAATGAGATGAAACAATAAACAAATTAAATGTGAGATACAATACCTATGCAGCTAAACTCGTCAACGAATACATGATCTTTCACGGAAGAATCATTCATGAAGGGGTTGATTGCTGTGGCCGTGTACCCATGGATCTCATCATAAACTCTCCTTTGCACAGGATCACTAAGAATCTAGAGTGCCATAATGATTAGCAATTGAACTTCAAAGAAAAACATGCACTGTTAAATAGTGAAATCCCCACCTCATAGACCTCATTGATAAACATGCAAAAATTGGTGGTCTCAGGATCATCGCCACTCAAGTCTGGATGGCAAGCTTTCATGCAATTATAATACGCCTTCTTTATTTGCGCGGGTGTAGCATCAGGAAGCTGGCAACATAAAGGTAGTAGCTTATAGTATGACCAAGGAGAAGCCAAAAAAGGAAACAGGGAAGAGAACTCTACTTAATTATGCTAAAGATGTGCATTTGCCATCAGAGGCGGATGCAATGTATAATCAACGGGTTCAAATGAATCCAACATTCTTTGCACAGATCATAAATATGAATGTGACAAATCACTAGAATTTCAACAAATATATAAATATGAACACATAATTGCAAAAGTGCATTGGGTACAGTGATGAATAGTTGAACCGATCAAGTTAAAATCTTGGATCCACCTCTATTTGCCATGTCCTGCATATTGGGCTTCTTGATAAAGATACTCATAAGTCATAATTGACATTCTTTTGTTACTACAGACTAATGGTATATTCACCTTAGAGGATCAATGAAACTTCTTTGTGAAGTTAATGACTGGACTAGTACTTCTTTTGACTTAAGAAGTTACTGATTAAACAAATACAAAAGTTGGAAAATAAGTAGTATTAGTAAATTACCAATCCTAATACAGCATAATAATCATCAGCAATTTCTTCAGATGCTGCTGAGTCTTGATAAGCTACTTTGATTCTCCCTACTCCTCTTTTCCTTCCAGAATGACCAACTGAGCTCCAATTCACATTGTTAAAGTTATTAGCCAAAATAGGCCATTTATTTCTTGAAGAAAAACACTGCACTGGATTTTGTAGTTTAAGGGAATCAGTGCAAACAGGTGATAATAATTGAGCCATCTTTAAAACTTGTAAGGAATCAAGAATAATGGATCAAAGATAAACAAAATGGACCAAGAAAGCAGGAATGATGGATATTTTTTGTGTGTAATATTGAAGAATATATGTAAGTTTTATGAGGAGGGAAAACTTTTGAAAGAAAAAATAATTAAGGGAAATGATGAGATGGCAAGCTGAGAACCATTTGTTTTTCAAGAATCTAGCTCCAGTGGGGCCTGGGGGAAAGAATGAATCTTGGTGCGCTTCGGCATAGGTAGGAACGTGATATTATGGGCCATCACACGTGAAGGATGTTACTTGCACGCATCTCAATTTATCTGTCCTAATTGGACCAATGTAAAGTGTTTGAAGAAAAAAAAAAATTGCATGCTCCTGCCTTGCAAAATCTAAAGACACTCATTAAAATCAAAATATTTACTCTATCTCTACCCATAAATTTCATATTTATAAGCTCTATCCATAAACTATGTACATGTCATATACTTCTATACTAATTATTTATGCAGTATACCTTAAAGGTATACACCCATAAGGTACAACCAGAGGCGGACCCCATAAGGTACAACTAGAGGCGGACCCAGAATTTCAACTCAGTGAGGGCACAAGATAAAATTGAAGAAAAGAGTATAAAGGATATTTATAAGCTCTATCCATAAACTATTTACATGTCATATATACTATTATAGGTATACACCCATAGGCGGACCCAAGATTTCAACTCAGTGGGGGCACAAGATAAGATTGAAGAAAAGACTATAAAGGATATTTATAAGCTCTATCCATAAACTACCCAGGATTTCAACTCATATATACTATTATAGGTATACACCCATAGGCGGACCCAAGATTTCAACTCAGTGGGGGCACAAGATAAGATTGAAGAAAAGACTATAAAGGATATTTATAAGCTCTATCCATAAACTACCCAGGATTTCAACTCAGTGGGGGCACAAGATAAAATTGAAGAAAAGAGTATGAAGGAAATTGTAGGAGCTGGGATTCAAACCCAAGTCTCCAGCTTAGGAGACAACTTTAAACATCTGCGTTACCAATGCACCCAATTAGCTTTTGCTCTTTTGGATGCACATTTAAATATATATACACGTTTTCTGTCATATATACATATATATACGCACAATTTTTTCCGACGCCAGCGGGTGCCGGTGCATCCACCCCCACCATGTAGGTCCGCCCCTGGGTACAACAAAGGTATACAATAATAAATAAATAAATAGTTGGGTAAATACTTTTGGTTTCATGGGTAAAGTAATTTTTAATGGGTACGGATTGTAAATACTTTAAATTTTATGGGTATATAGTATAAAAAAAACCCTTATTTCTTCTATCCACTTTATTTGATATTTTGGTCTCCTTTTTTATCTATTATATTTAATTTTTATAAAATTAAGAAGATATTAATTATCTTTTCCAAATGTTATCCTTGCTAAGAAATAACTTAACAAAATTATAGGTAAAATACATCTTGAATAAAGATTATGTAGTCAAATATATTGTTAATTAATGTTAATAGTCAAATATATTGTTAATTAATATTAATAATGTGATTTTCTTAATAAGTGTGAAAATAATTAAAACATCAAATAAAGCAGACCAGAGAGAGTAGCAAATTAAGAAACATAGTTTAATTCGAAACATGCCATCCTTTTTTGAACAAAGTGAATAACATTTATTGAACACAAAATAATAATATGGTAAATAGTCAAAAAAATATATCATTAATATTTTTTCTTATGTGGTGTATATAAGGCAAAAAGGACAAATAAAAAGAGATGGATTGAGTATAATAGTAAAGCGACTAGTAGTGTGTGTGTGTGTGTGTGTGTGTGTGTGTGTGTGTGTGTGTGTGTGTGTGTGTGTGTGTGTATGTATGTGTGTGTATTAAGCGAGAAGATCGGTGAAATTTTATTCATCACTTGTAGGTTTTGACAATGAATTCGTGAAATATGGAGTATCTGAAAAATTCAGGCACTTTGTGATGCTTTTAACGGTCAAACGTTTTTTTTTTCAATACCCAAAATCAATTGCTACCTTAGTGATGGTTCAGTAACCCCCTAGAGGTTTTAACGTACCATTTTAAATATGCTTTACTCATGTAAGTTGGAAAGTATGAAAGTACCATTTATTTCTTTAACTATGTTAATAGCTAGTCACTTCCTAAAAGTTCCGTTTCTTTCTTGACACATCTAGCTCTAGCATGATTTTACCATTGAGTTGACGTATCAAAGATTCCGTACAATATAAGCAGGCACATGCATGGAGAAAATCTGTATAAAGAAATAAAATGTCTGTATAGAGAGAAAACTCAGCAACTGTAAAGTGAAGCTAGAAACTTTACTCTCCAACTTTGCAATAAAGGTAATTTTGTGATCCTTACAAGTTACAAGTTGATCTTTCACATTTTTATTTTTTGTCATGTTTGATTTTTAAAGAATTCTTGAAAAAATATTAAAACATACTATAGCATTTAATGTTATACTACAGGGCCGGCAAAGAATCCAAAGATAGAGAAATCAAAACCCGAAACATGTCCTTTTTTTTTTTGAACGAAGTGAATAACATTTATTAAATACAGAATAATAATATGGTAAATAGTCAAAAAGACTTTATCATTAATATTTTTTCTTATAAGGTGTATATAAGGCAAAAGGACAAATAAAAAGAGATGAGTTGAGTATAATATAATGCAACTAGTAATAAATAAATAAATATATATGTATATATACACACACACACACTAAGCGGGAAGATCAGTGAAATCTTACTCATCACTTATAGGTTCTGACAATGAATTCGTAAAGTCTGGAGTATCTGAAAAATTCAGGCACCTTGTGATGCTTTTAACGGTCAAACATTTCTGTTTCAATACCTAAAATCAATTGTCACCTTAATCATGGTTAAATAACCCCCTAGAAGTTTTAACATACCATTTTAAATACACTTTACTCGTGTAAGTTGGAAAGTATGAAAGTACCATTTATTTCTTTAGCAATGTTAATAGCTAGTCACTTCCCAAAAGTTCCTTTTCTTTCTTGACACGTCTAGCTCTAGAATGATTTTACCATTGAGTTGACGTATCAAAGATTCCGTACAATGTAAGCAGGCGCATGCATGGAGAAAATCTATGTAAAGAAATAAAGTGTCTGTATAGAGAGCAAATTCAGCAACTGTAAAGTGAAGCTAGAAACTTTACTCCTCTAACTTTGCAATGAAGGTAATTTTGTGATCCTTACAAGTTACAAGTTGATCTTTCATATTTTTATTTTTTGTCATGTTTGATTTTTAAAGAATTCTTGAAAAAATATTAAAACATACTACAACATTTAATATTATACTACAAGGACCTGCAAAGAATCTAAATATAAGGAAATCAAAACCCAAAATATGTCATTCTTTTTGGAACGAAGTGAATAACATTTATTGAACACATAATAATAATATGGTAAATAGTAAAAAAAATTATCATTTCTAATAAGGTGTATATAAGACAAAAAGGACAGATAAAAAGAGATGGATTGAGTATAATATAATGCAACCATATATATATATATATATATATATATATATATATATATATATATATATATATATATATATATGTATGTATGTATATGTATGTATAGCGGGAAGATCGGTGAAATCTTATTCATCACTTATAGGTTCTGACAATAAATTCGTGAAATCTGGAGTATCTGAAAAATTCAGGCACCTTGTGATGCTTTTAGCGGTCAAACGTTTCTGTTTCAATACCCAAAATCAATTGCCACCTTAGTGATGGTTCATTAACCCCTAGAGGTTAACGTACCGTTTTAAATACACTCTACTCGTGTTGGTTGGAAAGTATGAAAGTGCCATTTATTTCTTTAGCAATGTTAATAGTTAGTCACTTCCCAAAAGTTCCTTTTCTTTCTTGACACGTCTAGCTCTAGCATGATTTTACCATTGAGTTGACGTATCAAAGATTCCGTACAATGTAAGCAGGCGCATGCATGGACAAAATCTGTATATAAAGAAATTAATAAAGTGTCTGTATAACAAGCAAACTCAGCAATTGTAAACTGAAGTTAGAAACTTTACTCTCCAATTTTGCAATGAAGGTAATTTTGTGATCCTTACAAGTTACAAGTTTAACTTTTACACTTTTATGTTTTGTCATGTTTGATTTTTAAAGAACTCTTGAAAAAATATTAAAACATACTACAATATTTAATGTTATTCTACAAGGGACCTGCAAAGAATCCAAAGATAGGGAAATCAATGGTTGAAGATGAAGACGAAGAAGATAGGAGTTACCCACTTACTGGTTAACCATATTTTGATCTAATTCTCAGCAGGACACACGTCGATCATTATCACAGGGGATTGGTATTTCGTTTTTTTACTCCTGATCTTTCTTGTAGTGCTAGTATGTGTGCAAAGATGGATTTAAGGTTTGAACTTGATGAATGTAAGTTTTATTTCATCTCAAAATTGTAGTCTCAGAATTCAAATCTTAATATTGTTGTCCAAACTTTTGTAGTTTTTCACATAATATATATGTTTTGGAGAAAAAAAATATTGTGTTTAGTTGAACCATTGAAACTACGTATGGAGCTAGTATTGAATTTATGAGCTTATTTGAACCTTATATGTTTGGTTCCAATTCTTCGTAAATGCGTTTAAAGTATACCCTTTGTTCTAGTCTACATGAACTTAGTTTTTTTTTAATCAGTTAAAAAAAAACCCTTTCTAAGTGTGAATAGAATTTAACTCATGGTCCAAGTTTTATCCTTTTTGAGAAGCTTCTATGTCACAACAAATATTATGAAATTTATAAGATCACATGTTTCAAATAAATTATAATCACATAAATGTTATGACTTGCTTAGGCTCACAAGTTTGAATAGTTTTCATTTTTTTTAATTTTTTTTCAAATTAATGAACTATGTTAGGATCGTGAACTCGAACCAATAATATTCACTGAATCTGCCTCAAGTTGAAATAATTTGCATCCGCTTTTGTGTGTATTTGAGAGCACTCTTTATACTAACTGATTAAAGAAATTTTACTCCATTGACAGGTTTTACAACAAAAATATGCCCAAAACTTCCACCAGGTGAAGTTAGAGCCGTCAATATGGGCTTGGCCCGTTGGGCTAGCCTGGCCTGACCTGTAATTTAAGAGATGATAACATAAATAGCCATAAACTCTATTAGCCTTACATCTAATTAGCCATCATAATAAACCAACAAATACTAGCCATTCAATGGTAATCCAAAGTAAAAGATCTCCTGATTATAAGTTGTTCTTTTCCTAAAAAAATAGCATAATTTACTTTTAATAATTTATGTCTTATAAAATGAGAGAACTAAGGAGTTGAACTCCCACCTCAAAACAAGGAGGTAATCTATGTAATATTCAATTGATAAAAGTAATGTATGGTATATATCAAATATAAATTAGATATTTGTGTTATTTGCATATAAGTGCAATACATATATGACATAGATTGAATATGCGTAATGTATTCATATTAAGCAGTTATTAATATATAAAGAATATGACAACTTAAAGTATAATTATGCATAGAATATGCACAAATATAGACATATAAGCAAAGAATATGCATAAATATATATTGCGCATAGAATATGTATAATTATTAAACAATTTGAAGTATAAATTACGCCCTTGATATACAATGGATATAATTAATATATTCAAGAAAAGTAAACTTAGAGTTTTTAAAAAAGAGTGACCCTTCACAAAAGGGGGAAGAGAGAGATATAGAGAAAATATCGTAACTGAAACATAGTAGGAGTACTAAATATCCCTAAATCATAGGCAAATATAACCGATCCTTATCTCTAACTTATTAGGCTATATGTTGTTAGCCACATTTACTAAATGTCTAGATTCTATAATAAAGTGAAATGAGTTTATTTAATGTTAAACAATCATATCAGTGTTCATGTGGAGTAAATTTCTCGTAATTTAATAGGGTTGGTATAAGATTTTTTTAGCCCATGAAATACCGAGGCTTTTTAGCTCGGCCTATGCAAGCCCACAGCCCGTGAGGCTTGAGCGAGGCCGGGCTAGATTGACCCGTGGGCTTAATTAAATAAAGTAATTTAAATATTTAATTAAGGACCAGTCTAAAAATAATTAAAACAGAGCTTCTATTTTTTAATATTATTTTTTACAATTTTAAGTAATTATATTTTGAGAAATATTATATTGTTGGTATCTTCTTGTAATCACCTAATTTTGGCACACAAAATTCAAAAACGCTCAAAATATTCGTATTAGATTCTTAGGACGTGTCGTCAATTTTTCTGGACGTCTAGTGTTTGTTCTTAATTAAATTTGTTTCTAATTAGGACGTTAAAATTTGAAAATTAACAAAAATCACTTGTTACGTGCTTAATTTTTTGTAATTCTATGTTTAATTGTGATAGTGTTGTAAAGTATGTGGTTTGATTTTAGTTTAGTTTGTGTGTGCATAAATAATTTTATGGCCATTTGTAAAAAATATCACAGCCCAAATACAAGTCCACCAGCCCATTTAATTACCCGGCCCACACCCAAACTATATATACAGAAAACACTTCATTTCTCATTTCACACCCCTCAAGTCCATTAGGACCAGCGGAGCTCTGGCGATTTTTCCCCTCCACGCCGGAAATCGCCAACCGCCGCGGCTCCGCCGCTGCTCCGCCGGCCGGCCACCACCTCCGGTGGCCGGAAAAATACCAAAACACACCATTTTAAAGATCTCGGCCTCCCCATTTCATTTCTCAACTCCGTTTTTTCAAAATCCAAGCCAATTTTCGTAGATCGGACTTTGAAATTCGGTAATCCGGCGACCCCATAACTTTTTCGGGTAAGTTTTTGTTTCTTTTCTTACTCTCACTCTTCTCATTATCTTCCCACATCCCATCTCCCAAAATCCCTCTCCCTTTTACCCGTTTCCCTTTTTGTTTCTTTCTCCGTTTCTGTTTTTCTTTTCTTTTCTTCTTTTTCTGATTCATTTTTTTTTTGTTTTTTGTTTGATGTTTGTTTGTTTGGAGCTATGGAGATGGTGTGGGGTTGTGTTTGTTTGATATGTAGGGAGCTGTTTCGGTTTTTTTTAACGGGGGCAGCGGGGAGTTGTGATCGATAGGGGTGTTAGTGATGTCATAGGTTAAGGCAGTGACGAGGGAGTATGGTTGGATTTTTTTGAATCAGGGGCTGTTTTGGAGTTTGAGGGAGACAATGTTGTTGGTTGAACCCGAGGCTGTGATGATGATTGTTTTGGACTGAGAATGATGATGATGATGTTGTGAAGAGGACGAGGCAGCCATGGCAGTGACGAGGTTTTACTCGCGAAGGTGATGCCATGGTGATGATCCAGTAGTTTGAACAGTGCTTGCGATGCAATGGAATTGATTTTTGTTGTGACGGATCCGTGGCTACGATATCAGGGTGAGGCAGCAGCTCGGTGACTGCTCTGTGATGACTTTGGTCGAGGCAACTATAACAGTTCGACTAGTGAATGCGCAACAGTATACAACAATGATGCTGCCTGTGATTAGCTTTTGGCGTAAACGGGTTTGGCCTTAAGAGCTTTAAGTTTTTTCCATCCTTTACTGTCATCTTTAGCTAGGAATACTTATGTTTAGTTCAGTTTATTAGTAAAATAAAAACGTGATGCTCGTATGTTTGTCTTGCGTTAGCATAATGAAAATGGTGTTCCCTTGGAATTAAGGGTCTTGAATTGTTTAATTCACACTTGTTCAATAAAAAGCATGAGAATCCTATGGTAATATGTTTATGTGCAGTTTTTAGATACGTAGTTTGGTCTGGTTTTAAGTGGAATTGTTCATTATTGTGCATTGAAGTTGTATAACTTTTGCATATGCTTATGGTTGAACTTGAAACTCAGTTGGTTTTTGTTTAGCGCACATCTAATGTGTCAAGTGATTATATTATAGCTTGAATTGTGTTCTGTGAAGTTTATCAGTCTGCTTGCTCTTGCTCCGGACTAAGTTTTGTTTTGTTTAGTCATTAAAATAGAGGTATTGATATTTGGTTTGGTTTTTAAGCATTGGGGCTGTTTAGCTTTGTTTTGTTTAAGTTTAGTTAGGAAATATAACTTAGTTACAAATCTGGCTGCTTTGGTTTAGTTTAGTTTAGTTAGTTTTGTTCTATTCTAGTTAGTCTTTGGGCTGATCTAGTTTGCCTAGTTTGGTCTCAATTTTTCTAGTTTATGTAATGAGTATTGGGGGTCCTCTTAAAGGACCCTACTTGTAGTATTTCAGCTCTTAGGACTGTTTTGGAGGGCTGAAATAGTGGCTTTTCAACTGCTGTACTTTTGCTTGAAAAATGGGACTAAAAGCACTCAAGTGTAGGGTGTGGGCTTGTACTTTTGTACAAGTCCACACCCCACCTTTTGGCTCTCAATTTCAGCCATAAATAGGGCCATTTAATGCCCTCATTTAACACCAACTACCTGCTGAAATTTACTGAAAATAGAGAGCAAACACTTGAGAAAAAATAGCAAGTCTTGAAGCTTGAGATTTAGAACCAAAAGCCTTACTTCATAGGCCTTTTGGAGCATAAATCTTTAAGTTTAGGGGGTTTAAATAGGAGTTTAAAGGGCTGTTTCGGTGTTGATTTTGAAGGTGTTTGCTGCTGTTTTTGCTTGATTTGGGTTTGGTTAAAAGCTCATTATATCTTGCTATTTGCTTGTGCCAAGAAGTTTACTCACTAGGTAAATATTCCAACTTTTGTATTACACTCTTTCTTGCGTATGAATGACACGTTTAAAGATGTTTAAGAGGTCATTTGAGCTTCATTATGTTTTCTTTATTCCTATCATTTGTTCTTAAATAGTACAAAAAATGCCTATGCTAACTAAGTGCCGTAGGAACCCCTCCTAATAATTGATATTCAAGATATGTTCATTATTGATTTGGTTGTTCATTTGAAACATTTTATTAAAACTGGACAGAATTAATTAAACAAACTTATGAATGGATTTATATTATATTTCATGTTATGCATTGTGGTAAGCCAAAATTAAAAGTTAGACAACATAAGTAATACAAACTATAATAATTAATCAGTTTTAAATGAAAATGCAACGCTAATAGTTATAGATGAATACATAAGGCAAGGTGTATAACCTGACCCTTTAACTTTTGTTCGTCTCTCTGATTATAATGGGTATTCTGTTAACTTGTGCACTTTGCAATGTAACATCCTCTATGTAACTGTATTTGCTACTCTTTGGACTCCCGAGCCCAGTTGTTGTTGTTGTTGACAATCAAGAGCACAATGTTTAAGGATCAAACAGAAGCAAAAAGGAGTGCTCGTGCGTTCTGTTTCTTTGAAAAAAATTATTTTGCGCGTTCTGTTTTTCAAAAAAATTATTTTCGGCAAATGGTGTGATCACTTTGTGCCATAGAAAAGGTTGCAGATAATATTATGTGTGCAAACGTGGGCGTATGAGATTTAAGTAGGCAAAACAGGACTATAAACGAAAACTTTGGGCAGGAAAGGCCCGATTAGGCAAATTTATGACATGCCTTTGCAAAAGTTCAATTTTTTTTGTAAAAATGAAGTTGAGATTTGCGCAAATTCTGGACAACAGCAGTTTACATATATTCTTGGTATGAAAACATGCAAAAACGGACTGAATTTTACACGCTGAATCGAGCATCATAAAATTTATATAAATGGCCTCAATTTTAAACAGAACAGCCACCATTCTAGCCAAAAAAAAAAAAATCCATCTTTGGCAAACAATCCACTTCTTTAATAAATGGTTTTCTATTACTTCGTAAAATTAATTATGTTTGAAGTTAATTAAATTCTTTTAAAATAGACCAGTCCTTTGTGAGGTTAGAAATGCTGTAATATATTTTATCTATTTATCATGAATCAAAGTGTAAATTCGTCCGATCCTCTGTGAGGTTGGATAAGAATAACACTTTTTTAATTTTCCTAAATCAAAGTATAAATTCAAATTAACGGCAAAATAATACAACCATTGTTTAATAAATTAAAATTGCGACAATAAAGCAACTGTGCTCGGCACGGGACTCGAGGGTGCCTAATACCTTCCCGAGAGTCAACTGAGAACCTTACCCGAATCTCTAACGCAGACCATTAGACGAGTCAGAGGTGTTCCAAGGTACCTTTTGGTGACTTGGCACACCTTAAACTATGTCAAGTGGCGACTCCGAGTTTTTCTCTAAATAATTTTGTACCTGTTGAACACCAGTCACGAGCCTTTAAATAAATAAACTCGCACCTCGCAGTTTAACTCGTAAATATTTTTAGGGCGTGACAGCTTGGCGACTCCGCTGGGGAAATTAGTGAAAACTAGAATCTCCGGCTTTGATAAATTGTCGCATGTTTTAATTTATTAAATATTTGGTTGTTATTTTATTGCCGTTATCACCTGAAAAGTTGAATGTTACTGCTTTGATATTGTTGAACTGTATATATAAACTGTCTTCCTCCGCAACCCTCTGAGTCTCTGAAACACACACACACGTACACTTACCAGATTGCTTGTGGCATCTGGGACTTTCTTACTAAATTGCCCATGATTTAGGAGGAAGGCGTGACGGGGTTTTAGGCCGGACACACTGTCTCCGGATGGCCCTGATACGCTTTCCGCCCGGTTTGTCCACCGGGTTTTCAGCCAGTCTAGACACTGAGTCAGTTGTGTCACCTAGAGTTAAACCTTTAGGCCCAATTATCTGCATCATATCCGACTTAATGAGGTGCGATACACCGGTATTGCACTTGTCTAGGTTGACTACCTTTTGTCTGAACGTGACCCACTTTCCAGGAAAGACTTGTCTAAAAAAGCATTCTATGTGTTGCATGCGATTAGGAAAGGTTGTTATGCTGACCAAGTTGGGGAGAGACGGATTTCAAAAGAAAAAAAAATAGAAAAAAAAAAGAAAAATGAAAGGAAAAGTGAGGAAGAGGTTGAATTTTATGTTTTAAATGTAAATATTTTGCTATTTTTATAAAATTGAGTCATACTGCTGTAATGGCAAATTTTTGTAAAAACGCCAGTGTTTGCCGTCTTTTGTATATGTCAGTTTGTGTCGTTATAATGACAAAAATTTTACAAAAAAATATGTACATACTTAGTAGTTAGAAAGTCAAAAAAATTTCGTGTCAGTTTTCACGCCGTTATAATGTCGAATTTTTAGAAAAAAGGCTCGTATACCGATGTTGGGAGTTTTTGAGATCCAGTTTTTCACGTCGTTATGCCGGCGAATTTTTGCAAAAGTACTGTAGTGTTCATCACTGGAAATGAAATTTTGTTTTGATGTCAATGTGGCGTCGTTGTAACGTCGAATTTTTTCTTTTATAAATTACATCTAAATACCAATGTTGGTAATTTCCCGGAGTCAGTCCTGATGCCGTTATGATGGCAAAATTTTTCGATTCTCTTAGGGTCAACCTTACGTCATTACAATGACAAAAGTTTTGTTGAAAATTGGAGTTTCGAATTAGCAGTTTAGGCATCTGTTTTGCTCTGTCGGTCAGTTGTTTTAAGTTGTTCTCAGGCTTTCAAACATTTGACACATTTTTTTTTTATTAGGAACAATGGCTGCATCATCTTCTAGGACAGTCAAAAGAAAATACCCTGCTGATGCCATTCCACCCTCTATTATGATGACTGATGGCCCACCCAAATTGGATAAATCTCTAAAGTCTTGGTGGGACACAATGAGTGAAATGCAGAAAGATATAGTCCAGGAGAAGATTGGTTTTCTGACTGACCTTGTGACTAAAACTATTGTCCCGCGGCGAGACTTGGTCAGTGTACTAGTTGGGTTTTGGAACCCAAACCAAAATACCTTCTGTTTTAAGGGGTTTGAGATGACGCCGACCCTCGAGGAAATAGCTGGGCTTCTTAAGCTAGATTTTGAGAAAAAGAATATGATTGCTCCGAGGAAGGTTAATGAGCGTGATTTTTTCAATAATATCAAGCTACGAACGGACCTCTCAATCGCTAGTGTTCGTCAAGGCTGGATTTCATTTGATTACCTTTATGATCGTTTTGGGGCCGATAATGGTTTTAAGAAGTATGGATTTGAGTTCCACGATAAGCTGAAATATGAAGATTGGGTACTCCTCTGTCCTAAGGTCTTTGTGTTCGCTTTGCTAGGGTTGTTGGTTTTCCCACTACCGGATAGAGCGATATCCATTAAGGTCAGTTGGACCATGGCAGCTTTGTATGGTGGAGCACCAGATGCCACTATCATCCCGACGATTCTGGGTAGTATGTTTCATGCTTTGACTCGATTCCACAAGGGAGAGAGCGGTTTCTTTGAGGGTGTAACCTTCTATTACAGGTCTGGTTCTTGGAGCATGTACGCCCTTGCCCACCTCGTGATATTCTTAGGTGCTGTGACATCGATTATCTTGAATACCATCTCGAACACATCGAGAGGTATAAATTCCCAGGAAGTGAGCCAGATTGGAGGTCTTTCTTGAACTCTCTCACGCCGGACAAGATTTTGTGGCAGTGTAGCTGGTTTCCTAAGAGGGAGGTTGTACACAGATGCGTGGATCGTCCTTTTCTCGTTCTAATGGGTTTGACAGCATCCCAGCCTTATGTTCCTCTGCGTGTACTTAGGCAGTTGGGTCGAAAGCAGGAGATCCCAATAGTTGAGGACATGAGTGCATATGCCTCAAACTATCCTCTCAACCCAGCTACTCTTAGAGGTGAGATCCTGCGCCTGTGGGATACTAGGAGGCGCCTCGCAGAAAGCACACAGGTTCAGGATGGACTTAAGGGGGAGGTCGTTCGGGAGTATAAGTTCTGGTATTACCATCAGCCCATACCCAGAGAGATGCCCGCGAGGTCGAGAGCAGGCATGGTTGACACTGAGGCCAGGCTGGATATGCAGGTTCAGCTTGCTAGGCACGAGATTAGGAAGGAATACCGTGATACCATACAAAGCTTAACTGCAGAGAGGGATGCCGCCAGAGCTGCTCAGTCAGAGAGTGAGGGTTTCACGCATCAGCACCTAGACACAGTCAGACGACTCCGTGTCATGCACTCACAGGCATTGACAGAGCGGGATGCCGCCATAGCTGCTCAGGCAGAGAGTGAGGGTTTCGCGCATCAGCACCTAGACACAGTCAGACGACTCCGTGTCATGCACTCACAGGCATTGACAGAGCGGGATGCCGACATGGCAGCTTTGTTGGAAAGCAGGAAAAGGGAAGAGTATCATCGCCAGGATGCCATAGATTCTCGAGCTCGACTTGACAGGGCATTAGAGCAGGGTGAGCAGCTCAGAGGGCTAGCACAGGACCGACTTCGAGATATACAGGCTGCAGGACGGACCATCAGTGTAGCTTATCGGCAAGTTTATGACTCCGCTACATATGTGGCACGGTCCATCGATGAGTATAGGAGGCTTCCCGCAGAGGACATACTCCCACATGTGCTTCCCTTCGTCACTAGAGTTGCGGCAGATTTGAATGTATTGCGTCGTACTTTTGCAGAAGGCCCGCCAACAGATCCCGTGGAGCCATTTGAGTTCGACCCAGAGGAGCCAACTGACTTTGTGCCCCAGTCACCCTAGTAGATACATCATGCCAAGATGATGCAGATTATTGCTTTTTGTCATTTATTTTACATCCTGGCATTGTTGTACTTTATGTCGCTTTTGAATTTGGCATGTTGTAATTTATTTTCACCTTTTTAAGTCATTTGTACGTTCCTTTTGGTCGTGCTCCGGAAGCACCTTATGTACTCTTTCTTTTGAAGTAATGAAAATATTTTGCTTATTTTTATGTGTCAATTCATTTCACCCTCTAGCCTCACTTGAAAAAAAAAAAAAAAAAGGAAAAGAAAAGAAAGAAAAAAGAAAGAAAAGAAAAGAGATCAAATAATACACTTGGGGATCTAATCTAAACCAATTTGGGATGACGCATAACGACCTTAGGCATTGTTTAGGCCGACGAGCAAATTCATATTCCATGCTATCTTGTTGCACTGACGTGTTTTGATTTGTTTAGAGCTTGAGCAACTGCCGTGCTGGCCCCACATTCCTATTCCACCAGAATCAAGGGACCACTGCCTGTTCCAGAAGTGGTTGAAGCACCTCTTCAAGAAGACACTCCAGCAACGATGGCCGAAGAAACTGAGAACACTGAGCTGGTTCGCTTGGCTGAACAACAGGCTAAGATGGCCGAGGATTTCACGGCCATGAAAGAAATGATGATGCAACTGGTCCGTAACTTGTCGGCAGTTCAGGCACCTCCTGCTCCGCCAGGTGCTGCTGGTTTCACGGCGAATGCTCAGCCACCAGGGCAAGGGCAATCTACAATGGTAGAAGACCCCCGTTATCCTCCAGGGTTCGGTCCACATCCAGAAACTGACAACGTAGCTGGACCCTCTACTGTACAACCTGGGGCACAATTCCCACAACATGGACAACATGGCCAAGCCCAAGTTCCTGCCACAGTATTCACTGTTCCTGCAGGACACACTTTGCAAACGTCAAACAGTGACCCACAGTTGAGGGCTCGTGATCAACAATTCGACCAAACCCGGGGTAATGTACTCCGCCCCACTGAGTCGTATGATCATGGACACCACCCAGAATCACATGCTGATGTCGAAAGATTGGGGAAAACAGAAGAGGCTGACTTTGCTCGGAAATTGAAAAGCCTGGAGCAAACTGTGAAAAACATACAAGGGCAAGGGGGTAAAACCAGTATTTCATACAAAGACATGTGCTTATTCCCTCATGTGCCATTGCCTGAAGGCTTTGTTGTGCCCAAATTCGATCCGTACACTGGACAAAGCGATCCAAGGATCCATGTGAAGATATACCTTAACAAAATGAGGGGTATCGAGAAGGATGAATTATTGATGGCGTACTTTGCGGACAGTTTGGGAGGACCGGCCACAGAATGGTTTGTGCAACAAGATGTTTCCAAGTGGGTCACCTTTGACGACATGGCCAGCGCTTTCCTGAATCATTATGGCTACAAAATGGAGGCTGCTCCTGATCGTTCTTCTTTGAAGACGATCACAAAGAAACCAGGCGAAAGCTTCAGAGAGTATGCCTATAGGTGGCGCGAACAGGCGGCGCGTGTGAGCCCTTTGATCCCAGACGATAAAATGGTCGAAGAATTCATCGAAGTGCTTGACGAAACATACTACCAGGCGATGGCCTCTGCCCTTGGGAAGCAATTTAGTGAAGCAGTAAAAATTGGGGAGATGATTGAGAGAGGAATCAAAGCAGGCAAGATTGTTAGCCAAACAGCTTTGAGAGCCACGACCCAAGCGTTGCAATCAGGGTCAGGTACTTTTGGGAAGAAGAAAGAGAAAAAAGATGAAGTGGCAATGGTTGGTCCTGGACCGAGAAGAAATGATGGGAGATACAACGACCGTCAAGGGTATATTCAGGCACCCCCGCCACAACAATTCTATCCAACTCATGGCCAACAATTTGCCACTCCGCAGTTCTCATTCCCTGTAAATGCAGCATCTTATGCTCAGCCGCTATCTGGTCCACAATGGCGTCCACCCCCTGCTCCAGTCCAATATAACAATCAACAGGCACATACTCAATTCCAGGCTCACCAGGAGATGCCTTATCGACCACGAGGTCCGCAGGGTTTTCGTCCAAACATGCAACAAAGAAACATGCAACAAGAGAAAAGGCAGTTCACCCCACTGGGGGAGACTTACACTAATTTGTTTGAAAAATTGCAACAAGCCAATCTGTTGAAGCCAATCCCGGGAAAAGTGAACCCCAATGGAAGGGTTGATCATTCACGCCATTGTGCGTTTCATTCTGGAGCACCTGGACACGACACAGAATACTGCTGGGAACTCAAAAGGGTAATCCAGGCAATGATAGACAATAATCAGATAAAAGTCGTGGGGGGATGAAACACAAAATGTGAATCAAAATCCTTTACCAGCTCATGATGTTCAAAACAACGTACCCATGGTAGGGATGGTATGCATAGAAGAGGACTTGAAAGGGAAAGCCGCCAAGCAGATTGTGGCAGTTGGTCCCTCTCCAGACATCAAAGGCCCTGAGCCGTTTATTGTTGTAATCAGGGGAAAGTCAAGTGCGTCTGTCAACAAAGCAAAGCAAGATACTGCTGTTGTGCCAAGTTTCACAATTCCGGTTGCAAAGTAGGAAAAAGTTCATGACAGTGCACCAACATTTATTGTGCAAGGGGCATCATGCCAGAAAACTCCGGTCTTCGAGGTTAAGGCAAAGAAGTGTGAACCGGTTATCATCACTCAAGCAGCGCAACTCCCTGTCAAAAGTACAAAGGCTGTTCCTTGGAACTACAACAAGACAATTGTGTCTTACAACGGGAAAGAAATCATGGAGGTTGCTGCAGATGTAAATGGTCTAACCCGGTCCGGGAGATGTTTTACGCTGGAAGAATTGAGAAAGGCAAAGCCAGGTCGAGAAGACCAAGGACCCATCAAAGAGCCTGTGTCTGAGAAAGAAGCTGAAGAATTTTTGAAGAAAATGAGATCGACAGATTATTCTATCGTCGAGCAATTGAGAAAGACTCCAGCTCAGATATCACTCTTGTCTCTACTTATGAACTCTGAAGCACATCGCAATGCACTGTTGAAGATATTGAATGAGGCCTACATTCCTGAACAAACTACTGTGGCTAATCTGGAAGCACTTGCTGGCAGAGTATTTGGGACTAATCGTGTGATGTTCACCGATGAGGAGCTGCCAGCAGAAGGAACCGGTCATAATCGAGCGCTTCATGTCTCAGTTAAGTGTGAAGACTCCTATGTCACACGTGTTCTAATAGATGGCGGCGCAGGATTGAATATTTGCCCTCTGTCTACATTGAAGAGTCTAAGGGTGGATATGAGCAAAATCAGGGCAAGTTCCTCTGCTGTTCGTGCTTTTGATGGTGGAGTTCGAGAATCTTTGGGCATCATCAATCTTGAGTTAACCCTTGGTCCCGCTACCTTCAGCATTGAGTTCCAAGTCATGGAAACGGATGCATCGTACAATCTGTTATTGGGCCGACCATGGATTCACATGGCTTGTGCAGTACTGTAATCATCTAATTTTGGCACCAAATTCAAGATAAGTGCTAAATTGACGTGCTAATTTAGCTAAGAGTTTTGCCTATTTTCTTAGATCTTTGTCGATTTGTTTGGCCATTTTAATTATTTAATTAAACGAAAAATTACCAAATTTTGTCTAAAAAGACATTTGATGTGATTAATTATGTGTATAATAATTTTATGTGTTTTAGTAGTTAATTAGAATTTAGTTTTTAAAGTCATTTGTATGGTTTAAATTTGGAAAAACTGGCCATTGGGCTATTTGAAATCAGAAAAAAGGAAGCAAGTGTAGCCCATTTGTAATTTAACCCAACCCAATCCCCATTTTGACCCATTGGCCCAGAATATACACCTTTTGGCTTAATCCCAATTGCCATTACACAAAATCAGAATCAAGGAACCCCACCCGTCAACACTCGCCGGATTCCTCTACTGTCGGCAGCGCTGAGCTCTGAACACCACTCTCCGGCCAAAAATACATCTCCTGAACCGATTTGAGCTCCTCTTCCTCGATCCGGTTTCGTTTTTTTTCAAAATTGCAAGGAATCATCGCGAATCGATTTTCAAAGTATGGTTGAGGGATTTCCGGTGAGTTGTCCATATTTCCCGTTAATCTTTCACGGGTACACAGTATATCTTTCGCTTTCATCCCGTCCCTTTCATTTTCTAACTGAGACGACCCCAAACGGGATCGTTTCAGCTAGAAGAAGAAAGTGACGGGTTTCTTATAAACTAGTTTTGTTTGGTTGGGTGTTTAAAACAACGGGGAGGCGCATCGCTGTTTTTGTTTGGCTTTGTTTGATTTTGGTGATGATGTTTCTGTGGAAAGATGGGGGCTTTGGGGGGCTGCTTCTGTGTGTTCAAAGCTGTGATGGCGCTGTGAGTATTGAACAGCGAGGCAGTGATGTTTTGGTTGCGTGGACTGTTTAACAGTGATGGTGAGGCAGCGATATTGTGAGTGAAGCATTGGTGGTGATGTTGTTGCAATGATGGGAACACAGTAGCGAGGCTGCGACAGTGGCGTTTGGTAGTAGTTCTTGGGGCTGCGATGACGAGCTCTGTATGTGTGTGGTTGATTCGATAGCAATGGCGAGGCTGCCTGAGGAGGCAATGAGACTGCGATGCTAAGTTGTTTTTGAGCAGCAGTGGTTCAACGGGTTTGGCGACAATGCAGTAGCGAGCGATGGTGAGGTCGCTGCAGCTTTAGTGATTGGCGAGGCAATGTCGTAGCTTCTGTAATGGGGATCGTCGAAGCATATGTAGCAGTAGCTTGGTGGTTCAGTGTTGATGAGGCGTCGTACTAAAGCTAATCCGAGGGAGCAAGACAATGACATTGAAGCAGGCTGCGTGATGAAGTTCATAAAGGCGTGAAGTTAATCATAAAGGCGTGGGTCTAATGCTTTGTGATGACTGGTGGCAGGGGCTGTGACAATGACCTTGTTTGGTTGAGATGAAATTCAATCAACCAAAGCTGCGATCAACAGTTGTAATGGTAACGAGGCAGCGAGGGAGGTTGGTTTGTAAGGCGATGGCAGTGAGACGTGGTGCTGCGAGGAAGCTGCTTGGTGGAGTTTGAAATGGTGGCGATAGCGATACAGTGGTTAGGCTTTCAGTTTGGCCTTGACTCGACGGGTTAGAATTAAAGAAGATCCCTCTTCCTCTTTTCCTTTGTGTTATCTGTTGAATGAATCGTTTAGTAATGCAATGTCGTTTAGTTTAGTGTTAGCAATCAATTTGTAAACTTATTTTGGTGCTGAAGCTTGAAAGTTAAAGTTGGAACGTTGTTACTATGTTGTTTGTCCAGTTAGAAGAATGAGTTTTAGCCGTAGCTTTTGTATGATCGAGTCGTGTTTATGTCAGTCAAGCTTTATTGAATCAGTTTGAATATGAGTTTTCTCTTGTCAAGAATAAAATGTGTTTCTAGTATTGCAAAATCTTGCCGCTTCCTGTTACGCTCCAGAGCATTCATTTGTTTTTTCCTTGTCCGCTGACTTTGTTTGTTTAGACATAAGGTCCTATGATTGTTTCCATTGCTTCATTGTTGATTTGGTCGTAGTGACTAATCAGTAAAGCGAGTATTCACTTCGAGTATGCCTGAAAATGTTCAAGAGTCCATTTGTTTCAGCCGATGAACTTTTTGTTTAATTGTCACAAAAAAAAAAAAAAAAAAGAAACTGAAAAGATGTTGCTTGATCATGTGTTCACTGTTAAATATAAAGTGTGTATATGTTATTATTGAATTTGTTGGAATCAACTTGAGTGAATATCTGCCTGGGTATGGATGTTTGTTTGATCAGGTTATTTTGTCCAAATTCTAGCTGTTGGTCATGGTAGTTTGATTTGCTTAGATAGTTAGGATGACATAGGGCTTGATGATGTCAAGTTGAGTCAGGGAATGTACAAGGGTGGCAGCAGAGTGCTGCCCTTTTTGGGTTCTGGTACAGCCTTGCATGCAAGGCAATTATGGGCTGAAAATATGATGAGTGAGGAGGGTACATGGGCTAGTCCTTGGCACTAGTACACACCCACTACCCTCTCTATTTCAAGGGGGGCTTTGACTCTCTTTTAAGGAGAGGAGATGAGGAACAGGGAAAAAAAAAAAACAAACAGAAAGAGTGAGGAACAGAGAGAAAAACAAAGAAAAGAACAGAGAAGTGAAACAATAAAAAGCTGGAAACAGAGAGGGAATAACAGAGGGATACAGAAGCATAAAAACAAAGAAATAGGGAGAAAAGCAAAACAAGAAGGGTGAGGAACAGGGAGATAAAAACTGAAAGAAGAGAGTGAGAAAAACAAAGAAACAGAGAGTGAAGAAAACTGAAACAAAGTGAGCAGAGAACAAGAAAAATAAGCAAGAGAGAACATAAAAGCAAGAACATTAACTACAAGCAGAACATTAGTTGCTTTGGTTTGCTCAGTTGCTGTGGTTGCTTGTGTCCTCGGTGGCGTTGCTGGTTTGTTCTGGGTGTGGTGTTTTGCACGATTGATCTTGGAGATTTAAGTTGTAACCTTTCTTTGGAATTTGCTCTATTAGGTACCTTTCCTATAACCCTTTCTGTATATCTGTTTAGCATGTTCTTTTTTTTTAGTTTGAGCACGAATGAAACTATTCCAGTTAAATTGTTTCAGTTTTTCAAGTCTGCTTATCTCCGCTCCATAGCTCATGCCTTTACATTGTTCTGCTATCAATAAATTAGAAAATCTGGACGTACTAATTTAATGAGGTGTTATTCATTTATAAACTTGCATAAGAAAGCTATTAAAGGATGGGAAAAGATGGAAGTTCTAGCAGGTAAAAGAGTAAAGGAACATAGGTGCCAAATCTGAAACTTAAATGTAAATGGGACATCAAATGCAATTCCTTTAGAATATAGTCTACGTGCAGACTAGTGGGCTGATGCAAGAATAAAAAAAATCATTTGCTTCTAATTGATCTGCTTAGTTTATTTATGGTGGCCCATTATTACACTTACAAAATAGTCTTCATTCACAGAATTTAGGAAATATTTTCAACATCCTACACTTTTAATAAAGTGAACCTTAAAATTAAAATAGAAAGTACACTTTTAATAAAGTGAACTTTAAAATTGAAATAGAACTTTTCTGCATAATTGCTCTTGCAACCATATGATCGAAGCACCAATATTATAAATTCGAGTTTGACCCAAAAAAAAATAATAATAATAATAATAATAAAAATACAAAAAAAAATTTTTTTTTGAGACTCAAACCAAGGTTGATAAGGTTTCGAACGGGTGAAGTGCCTGCGCGAAAATATTCGGCCGAGTCACAAAAATAAATAAATAAACAAATACTAATAATAATAAATCAAGGCGTAGCAAAAGAGATAAATAAAGGCAGGAACAACAAAAAATATTCCATATAGCCGGAATGCGTCAATAAAAGCAACTGTGCTTGGCACAGGACTCGAGGGTGCCTAATCCCTTCCTGAGAGTCAACCGAGATCCTTACCCAGAACTCTGACGCAGACCACTAACGAGTCATAGGTGTTCCAAGGTACCTCTTTGGGTGACTTGGCACACCTTAAACTTGTCAAGTGGCGACTCCGAATTTAAATAAATAATTTGTACTTTGGGACACCGTCACTTCCTTAAATGGAAACCCTAACTCGGGATAGCGCCAAATAATCATAAAATCTCATAAGCGCTTTTCTAAACCCGAAACGCCCTCCCAAAAGCGGGCGCGCGGAAAAAAGGGGTGTGACAGCCTTGGCGACTCCGCTGGGGAAAAAAGTGAAAACTGAGAATCTCAGGCTTTATACTTTGTCGTTTTCGGCTTTTAAATATTGTTTGTACATGCTGCCTTGAATGTTACTGCTTTGATATTGTTTGAACTGTATATACACAACTGTCTTCTCTCGTACACCTCTGAGTCTTCTGGAACACTGCACACATGCACGCCAGTCTCGCTTCGGCGTCTGGAATTTCTGTCGTGTCTCAGGACACAAAAAGTTAACCCTTTTTAGGAGGAGGTGCGTTGGGTTAGGCCGTTAGACGTTGTCGACCGGTACCCCCGAGGCACTTCCAAATTGCCAGAAACTATAGAACATGAACCCATTGAGTCACCTAGAGTTGAACCTGTGCTTTTATCTAGGCCGATTTATTTGCATGTCATTAGACTTAGCGAGGTGTGGTACACCGGTACCGCACTTGTCTAGGCTGACCCTTTAGAGTCCAGATGGGGCCCACACCCCAGAAAGACAATAGTGACATCTTTTGTGTTGCATCTAGAGAGGCCGTTATGCTGACCGTTTATCGAGGGAAAGCGGGTTAGTCTGGAAAAATGAGAAAAAAAAAATGAAAAAAAAAGAGAGAAGAAACACTTTGTTAAGAGGGGCAATTTCAGATTTTTCAAAAAAAAAAAAAAAATATATATATATATATATATATATATATATATATATATATATATATATATATATATATATATATATATATTAGCGTGTCAATTGTCCTTTTCCCGTTGTCGGCAAAGATTTTAAAGCCAATTTCACGCCGTTATAATGGCCAATTTTGTGAAAAAATAAAAGAGAAAAACAACGTCAATAGTCAAATTTTTGGTGGCGTTGTCATGTCAAATTTTGTTCAAAATTAGAAAATCAAAAAATCAAAGTAGAGTCGTCTTGTTTTGTAAAGCATTGACAAGTTCTGTTTCTATTTGTCTAGCCTAGTCAATCATGTAAAAATTTCGTTTGAGTCGGCTTGCCCGTTTTAATGTTGTTTTACAAATTTTGTCCAAAGTTTTCTCGGTCCTAATACTTCATTTTAAAAAAATAGGTATCATGGCTGCATCATCATCTAAAGTAGGGAAAAGGAAGTTTCCTGAGGGATCTACTCCACCGCCTATTAAGATGGTCGATAAATGTCCTCCATTGTTGAGAAATTGGTGGTACCATTTGAACGAAAAGCAGAAAGGGGTGGTGCATGCGAGAATTGGGGAAATGACACATTTTCTTAACCCTAAGTTTGCCCCACGTCGGGAACTAGTAAATGCTTTGATTCGGTATTGGGAACCGAGTCAAAATACCTTTGTGTTTGGTAATATTGAGATGACTCCTACTTTAGAAGAGATCTCGGGTTTGACTAATGGAGTGTTTAGGACAAAGAAGTGCATAGCACCTCGGTTTGTGAGAGTCGAGGAGTTCCTACGGGACATGAGTCTGCGTTCTGATACCCAGTTAGTGAGTTTGGCCTCAGGTTGGGTCAGTCTGGAGTATCTTTATGCTCTTTATGGACGGGGAGATGGTTACACAGAGCATCGGCCGAAATTCATCACTATGTTGAGCCACGACCAATGGGATAACCTTAGGGAAAGAGCTTTCATTTTCGCTTTCCTTGGCCTCCTGGTCTTCCCGATGGAGAATGGACAAATCTCTATCCATACCTCTTGGATCGTGAGAGCTTTATTTGGGGGAGTTCGAGATTCTACTGTTGTGCCGATGATCTTGGGCAGTATTTATCGTGCTCTGACTCGATGCAAAGAGAAAGGGGCCCGATTTTTCGAGGGTTGCAACTTGTTGTTGCAAGTATGGTTCGTTGAGCACTTGTTCGGCCGTTCTGACCCTACTCCACTACCCGATGCGCCTAAATGCCATTTGAACACCCATTATTATCGTGCTCGACATCTTGATCTACCTGAGAGCTTTGATGGGTGGGAAAAGTACTTGAGCGAGCTCACTCTGGAGAATATCCGGTGGCAGGTTAGTTGGTACCCCTCGAAAGAGGGAATATATGGTAGTATGGACCGTCCTTTTCTAGTATTGATGGGTCATAAGGGAGCCGAGCCTTATTGCCCTACGCGGGTGCTCCGACAGCTTGGGCGCGTTCAGGGTGTACCTAGGGTAGAGGCCGTGGAAGAGTATCGACTTGAGCATATTAGCGGTGAGTTTCCCAGGCACACTTAGTGGTTCTCCATTTGGGATAATATGAGACATTTGACCTCCAGCACACAGGTTATAGACCGATTCAGAGGCGAGGTCACTCCCGAGTATGTTTTCTGGTTCGGCCGACAGCCTGCTTTGGTAGCTATGCCAGCAAAAACGGTTAAGGGACCGTATGATGAGGCACTCAGGATTGACATGAAGATAGAGATGCATAGGGTAGAGACTGAGGAGAGATATGCGGGTTTGGTCTACCGTCTTCGTTCTGAGAGGGATGCTGCTCGAGCTGCTTTGGTTGAGAGTGAGGGTCTCACGCATCAGCACCTAGACACAGTTAGACGACTCCGTGTTATGCACTCTGAGGCATTGACAGAGCGGGATGCCGACAGGGCAGCTTTGGTGGAGAGCAGGAGAAGGGAGGATTATCATCGTCGGGAGGCCATGGATGCTCGAGCTCGACTCGACAGGGCACTGGAGCAAGAGGAGCAGCTCAGGAAGCTAGCACAGAGCCGACTTCAGGATATACAGGCTGCTGGACAGACTATCAGTATAGTTTATCGGCAGGTTTATGACTCTGCTGTATATGTTGCACAGGCTATCAGTGACTATAGGAGGCTGCCCGCGGAGGACCTACTTCCCCATGTGCTTCCCTTCGTCACCAGAGTTGCAGAAAATTTGGCTGGAATGCGCCGCACTTTGGTAGAAGGCCCACCAGCAGATCCCGAGGAGCCACCAGAGGAAGATCTCGACGAGCCATTTGAGTCAGATCCAGAGGAGCCAGATGAGGCAGGGCCCGGATCACCTTAGCAGATATATGCCAGTCCGAGATGATGCAGCTCATTGTCTTTTGTCATTCATTTAGCATATTGGACAGATTGTAGCTTTTATTATGTATTGTCATTTCTATTTCGAACAGTCGGTCTAGTTTGTCTGTTTTAATTTTTTGGGAGTACTACTATTGCCCCATGTTGTCGGCGGGCTTTTTATATTGTACTGTTTCGGCATTTATGAAAAGGAAATCAGAAAATCCAAAATTGTGTCTTTTATTGTCTTAAATGTATTTTTTCTTCCTTTTTCAATCTGATTTTGGACCCCTCTTACATTTGAAAGATATATGATATGAAAAAAAAAAATGAAAAAAAAAAAAAAATGAAATGAAAAAAAAGAGAGCGAAAGAAAGAGAGGAAAATGAAAGAAAAAAAAAAGAGAAAGGAAAAAGAAGAGAAGAAAAGAAAGAGAGGACCCGCTTTGTCTTGATTCGGGATGATGCATGACGACTTTAGGCTTGTAGGCGCGCTCGGCTTGTAAATATCATGTTTCCTAACCTGTTTTGTTTGCAGACAAGACTAGATTACCAGTGACTTGGTGCAGCGCTCTAGCATTACCCCACTCTCACACAACTAACTCAAGGGGACTTGAAATTCCATTTGGTAACATGGCCACTGAAGGAGACAAATCCGATGCCGGTTCCGAAGAAAATGATAGGACGACAGAAGAGGCCCTGATTCTGAAGCAATTTCTGGTGGACATGCATCATGCGATAACCACGGGACGGGTACCTCCTCCCATGCCAAACCTCCTAGATGGGCTTATGCCAACAGTTAGCCAGCGAGCACCAGGCACATCTACGGCGGTTGAGGATCCGACCTATCCCCCTGGTTTTGGCACTAGTCAGGGTCCAACAAAAGAAGTTGAAGTGCGCCCTCATGCACCGCCCCCACCACCTCCACCTCAAGGGCAATATGGACAACATCTACCACTGGGGCAGTATGGTCCACCCCCACCACAGGGACAGTATGGTCCACCTCTGCTACAGGGGCAGTATGGCCCACCTCTCCCACAAGTTCCAATTTTTCGGGGCCCAGCCAGGCCTGCTATGGCTAGGTCCAACAGCGAACCACATCTCCAGGCTGGGGATCATCATTATGATCAGCACCATGAACCCAATTTCCGACATAGTGACTCGTATGATCAGGGGTTCCATCGCGGGTCTCAAGTTGAGGTTGATCGATCAGGAAAGCTGGATGAGAGTGAGGTTCTAAGAAAGATGAAGGGCTTAGAACAAGCAGTAAGGACCATTCAAGGATATGGAGATCATACTGACATCTCTTTCAAGGATCTTTGCCCCTACCCTGAATTGCAATTGCCAGATGGGTTCATAGTGCCAAAGTTTGATCTATACACCGGGCAAGGAGATCCAAGGGTCCATATGAAAACCTACTGCAACAAAATGAGAGGGGTCAAGAAAGACAAACTGTTGATAGCCTACTTTTCTGAAAGCTTGGGGGGCGCGGCTGCCGAATGGTTCATGAGGCAGGACTTAACTAAATGGTTGTCATTTGAGGATATGGCACAGGCATTCTACGACCAGTACAAGTACCACATTGAAGTTTTGCCAGATCGATCCTCTTTGGATGCGATAAAAAAGAAGCCAAGCGAAAACTTTAGGGAGTACGCCCTCAGATGGCGCGAGCAGGCCGCTCGAGTGAGCCCCGCAATCCCGGACGATGACATGGTCCGTTTGTTCATTGAGGCGCAGGATGAGGCGTTCTATGGTTCATTGATCGCCGCCTTTGGGAAACCGTTTAGCGAAGTCGTCAAGATGGGAGAAATGATTGAGAGAGGAGTCAAAGCTGGCAAGATTGTGAGCCAGACTGCACTAAAGGCGACCACACAGGCTGTGCAGACAGGGGCAGCAGGGTTCGGTAAGAAGAAGAAAGAAGATGTGGCCATGGTAGGGTCGGGTCCACGAAGGTGGAATGATGAGCGATACAGTCAGGCTAATTCATACCAAGCTCCACAAACACCCTATTTACAACACTATTACCCACCACAAAATGCACAATACTCCACACCTCCACCCCAATACTCCGTACATGCCGCGCAGCCATATGCCCCAACGTCTTATCCGCAATGGCGCGCACCAGCCCCACAGCCTACATATCCCATTCACCAAGCTCCACATAATCACTATCAGGCTCCACCTAACCCTACTTACCGACCAAGAGGTCCGGCAGGCTTCCGTCCGAGAGCTGAATTCAAGAAGACTCGAGAAGAGAAGAAGAGAGAATTCACGCCAATTGGAGAATCCTACACCAGTATCTTTGAGAAACTGCGGGCTTTGAACATGATAAAGCCAATTCAAGGAAACATGAATCCTACTGGCAAAGTGGATCATTCTCGGCATTGTGATTACCACTCGGGCGCACCAGGGCATGATACAGAAGATTGCTACTATCTCAAGAGAGTGGTGCAGGATTTGATTGACAACAACCAAATCGTGATTGAAGATGCAGAAACGCCAAACATTAATCGCAATCCTCTGCCAGTCCATGATGTACACATGGTATATGCATGCACAGGGGGATTTGAAAGCGAATCTGCAAGGCCAATAGTGTCAGTCGATGCAATAACAGTTGAGGTGGAAAAGATGCATATCACTTCAAAGACAAGTCCTGCTGTGGTGTCCGGAGGAACAAAGCCATCTGTCCAGTTGGATAAGCCCGTGTTAACATTGAAACGAGCTGTTGAGGAAAGGGAAGAGATGACGGAGAAACCAAAGTTGGTGATCTCAAGGTCCATCAGAAAGGAAGGGGAAGCGGATTATGCTACCAAACCGAAGTTGGTTATTAAAAATGCACCTCGGGAAAATGATTTGAACAAAATGCGCGAGCCCATTGTCATAAAGAGGGCATCCCAGTTCCATGTGACAGATAGCAAGGCTGTCCCGTGGAACTATGCCCAGGCAGTGGTAACGTACATGGGAAAGGAGGTTGTAGCAGAAACGACACAAGTGGGCGGTCTAACTCGTTCTGGGCGGTGCTTTACCCCGGAAGAGTTAAGAAAAGCAAAGCAAGCCAGGGAAAATCAGGGTCCCATCAAGGAACCTGTCACTGAGAAAGAGGCAGAAGAGTTTCTAAAGAAGATGAAAGTGCAAGATTATTCTATTGTGGAGCAGCTGAGGAAGACCCCTGCTCAAATTTCTTTGTTGTCCCTGCTGATGCATTCTGAGGCGCACCGTCATGCTCTATTGAAAATCCTGAATGAAGCTCATGTATCTGAAAAAATGACTGTTGGAAATTTGGAGGCAATTTCTAGTCGTATCTTTGAAGTAAACAGGATCACTTTCACTGATGAAGAATTGCCTATGGAAGGCACAGGCCACAACAAAGCACTACATCTGACTGTCAAGGTCGACAATTCTTATGTCACTAGGGTGCTGGTTGACGGTGGGTCCGGTCTGAACATCTGTCCATTGTCTACTTTGAAAAGATTGAAAATCAACGTGGACAAAATTCGAACCAACACTATGAGTATCCGAGCTTTCGATGGAGAAAAAAGACAGTCAATTGGTGAGATCGAGCTGACATTGACAATTGGGCCTGTGGACTTTGCTATCGATTTCTAAGTGCTCGATATGGATTCATCTTACAATCTACTGTTGGGAAGGCCCTGGATTCATATGGCGGGCGCGGTACCGTCGACTTTACACCAGACTGTCAAGTTTGAATGGGATCGTGAGATGATCATGGTACACGGAGAGGGAGATTTGTCAATCTACAAGGATCCGTCCATTCCAGTCATTGAGGTCACCAATGATAGCCCAACACTGATGTACCAAGCCTTTGAAGCAGTCAATGTAGATGAGGTTCCTGAAGGCAAGCCTTTGCCCCAAGCAAGATTGTCAGAAGCAGCAGTCATGATGGCTACGGAAATGTTGAAGCATGGTTTCAAACCCGGGAAAGGTCTCGGAGCATCACTACAAGGAATGTCGCATCCAATTAGTCCACTTGGCATTCGAGGTACCTGGGGTCTGGGATACAAGCCTACAGCTGCAGACAGAGCAAGAGCTAGGAAGATGAAGAAACAAGAATGGTCTCTAGAGAAACCTGTCCCTTGCCTCGCTCAATCTTTCACGAGGTCCAACGGGGGCAAGTCTATTTCAAAAAATGCTGAGGAGACTGAAGAACAGAAGAAGTTACTGTCAGACCTGAGGCACGTCTTTGGCATCAACATGGTGCAAACTGGCGAAGGACCTAGCAATGCAGAAATCCAGGACATTGGCCCTGATGTGAAGCTGAACAACTGGGAATCCATGCCTCTCCCCACTAGGAGGGGCTATTGGTAGCAAGTTTTTGTTATCCTTTCTGTATACTTGGTTATTATAAGGGTTGTAATCCAAGTGTATTTATTTTGCTCGTTATGATGTCAAACCCTTTTGTCTTTCAAATTCAATGAAAAGCAAGACCGGTTTCTTGTCTCTATATCCTGTCTCTTTATTTTCCTAATTTTCATTTCTTATTTCTTTCTGTAGCTATGTTTCTGATGGCCTTAATAACATGACATGCATGCTGAAATCACGCCCTGATCTAAACACACAGTTTAACTTGGTCTCATTGAATCAACCAAAAATTGAGGAAGTGCATGATGGGGGGTGGGATGATTCTGAAGTGGCAATTGAGGAGGTAGATGACATGGAAAGGAGTGTTAATGAAGTAAGTTTTGAGGAAGGATATGATGAAGAGGAGGCCGAGAGTGAAATAAATGGAGAGTTAGAACAATTTGAAAATAAGCCCAAGCCCAATCTAGATGACACAGAAAATATAAATTTGGGAAGTCCCGATGATGTCAGGGAAACCAAGATAAGCATGCACGCTCTACCGAAAGTGAAAAATGACATAGTCCAGGTTTTGTTTGACTATAGAGACGTGTTTGCTTGGTCATATGATGACATGCCCGGTTTGAGCACAGATTTGGTGGTTCACAAGTTGCCGATCAATCCTAGTTTCCCTCCGGTCAAGCAGCTTCGGAGGAAATTCAAGACAGATGTGAGTGAGAAGATCCATGAGGAAATTATGAAACAGCTATCTGCGAAGGTGATACAATCTCTTCAGTATTCCACTTGGTTGGCCAATGTTGTGCCGGTGCCGAAGAAAGATGGGAAGACAAGAATTTGTGTTGACTATCGAGATTTGAACAAGGCCAGTCCCAAGGATAATTTTCCTTTGCCTAATATTCACATTCTCATAGACAATTGTGCCAAACATGAGATCCAATCTTTTGTGGATTGCTATGCCGGATATCACCAGATCCTGATGGATGAAGACGATGCAGAAAAGACGGCGTTCACCACACCTTGGGGAACCTTTTGTTACAGGGTCATGCCGTTCGGCTTGAAGAACGCCGGGGCAACGTACATGAGAGCCATGACAACCGTCTTTCACGATATGATACACAAAGAAATTGAGGTGTATGTGGATGATGTGATAATCAAATCAAGAACAGCAGAGGATCATGTTAAAGACCTCAGGAAATTCTTTGAAAGACTCAGAAGGTACAATTTGAAGTTGAACCCGGCTAAATGCGCATTCGGTGTTCCAGCTGGAAAGTTGTTGGGTTTTATTGTCAGCAGGCGAGGCATTGAATTGGATCCTTCCAAGATCAAAGCTATACAAGAGTTGCCTCCGCCAAAGAACAAGAAAGAAGTCATGAGTTTCCTCGGAAGATTGAACTACATCAGTAGGTTCATCGCTCAACTCACTACAACTTGTGAGCCAATCTTCAAGCTGCTAAAGAAAGATGCTGCAGTCAAGTGGACCGAGGAATGCCAAGCGGCTTTTGACCAAATCAAGCAATACTTGTCAAATCCACCCGTGTTGGTCCCGCCGGAGCCAGGCCGACCTTTGTTCCTCTATTTGTCGGTGATGGATAATTCATTCGGTTGTGTATTGGGACAACACGATTCCACAGGCAAGAAAGAGCAAGCCATCTACTACATGAGCAAGAAGTTCACGGATTATGAGGTCAAGTACACTTTGTTAGAAAGAACGTGTTGTGCCCTCACTTGGGTAGCACAGAAGTTGAGGCATTATTTGTTATCATACACTACTTACCTCATATCCCGGATGGATCCACTGAAGTATATCTTCCAGAAGCCGATGCCAACAGGAAGGCTCGCCAAGTGGCAAATGTTACTCACAGAGTTTGACATAGTCTATGTCACCCGGACTGCAATGAAGGCACAGGCTTTGGCCGATCATTTGGCCGAGAACCCAGTGGATGATGAGTATGAACCTCTCAAGACATACTTTCCTGATGAAGAGGTTGGTACAATTGAAGAGTTGTCCTCTGAAGATGATCATTATTGGAAGCTTTATTTTGATGGGGCCTCTAACTCTAAAGGTGACGGTATCGGGGCTGTTCTCATATCTCCAACAGGTCATTACTATCCAGCGGCTGCGCAACTTCGTTTCTGGTGTACTAATAACACAGCGGAATACGAAGCTTGCATCATGGGTCTACGCATGGCGATAGACATGGACATCAAAGAACTACTGGTGCTCGGAGATTCCGACCTACTAGTACATCAAATCAAGGGTGAATGGGAAACTCGAGACGTGAAACTCATCATGTATAAGCAGTATCTGGAAGATCTTTGCCGAAGGTTTGTTTCTATTGAATTCAGGCATATCCCAAGAGTGCACAATGAGTTGGCAGACGCTTTGGCTACATTAGCATCCATGCTTAGTCATCCTGACCAAACTCACATTGATCCTCTCGAGATTCAAGTTAGGGATCAACATGCTTATTGCAACATGGTTGAAGAAGAACTTGATGGCGAGCCATGGTACCTGGACATCAAAAACTACATCAAGAATGGAGAGTATCCAGCGCTAGCAGAGAGTAATCAGAAAAGAACCCTCCGCCGTCTTGCAAATGGTTTCTTTCTGAGCGGAGGGATACTGTACAAGAGAACCCCAGATCTGGGACTGTTGAGATGTGTAGACGCACAAGAAGCCTCGAGAATTCTTAATGAGGTACACTCAGGAATTTGTGGGCCACACATGAATGGCTATGTGCTAGCCAAGAAGATTTTAAGAGCAGGTTATTTCTGGCTCACCATGGAGAGAGATTGCATAGGGTTCGTGCGAAAATGCCACCAATGTCAAGTGCACGGTGATTTGATACATTCGCCTCCCTTAGAGCTCCACACAATGTCCGCTCCTTGGCCTTTCGCTGCATGGGGAATGGATGTCATTGGCCCGATAGAACCAAAGGCATCGAATGGGCATAGATTTATCTTGGTCGCCATTGATTATTTTACCAAGTGGGTGGAAGCAGCGACATTCAAGTCAGTTACCAAGAAAGCTGTGGTCGACTTTGTTCACTCAAACATCATTTGTCGATTCGGTATTCCCAATACCATCATCACTGACAATGGGGCTAATCTGAACAGTCATTTGATGAGAGAGGTATGTGAAAGGTTCAAAATTGTGCATAGAAATTCCACACCATACCGGCCAAAAGCAAATGGCGCGGTCGAAGCTGCAAACAAGAACATCAAGAAGATCCTTCGAAAAATGGTGGAAGGATCTCGAGATTGGCATGAGAAGTTGCCGTTTGCTCTTCTGGGTTATCGCACAACCGTGCGCACCTCAATAGGCACGACTCCATATGAACTGGTGTATGGGACTGAAGCGGTCATTCCGGCAGAAGTCGAAATACCATCCTTGAGAATCATTGTTGAAGCCGAAATCGAGGACACTGAATGGGTCAAATCCCGCTTGGAACAATTGGCTTTGATTGACGAGAAAAGGCTAAATGCAGTATGTTATGGTCAACTATATCAGAAGAGAATGGCCAAAGCATACAACAAGAAAGTGCGCCAACGCAAGTTCAATGAAGGCCAGTTAGTCTTGAAGCGCATCTTTCCACATCAGGAAGAAGCAAAGGGCAAGTTTGCTCCAAATTGGCAAGGACCATATGTGGTGAAGAAGGTGTTGCCCAATGGTGCCCTATTCTTGACAGACATCGAAGGCACGATGGCTGAAATGATTGTTAATGCTGATGCAGTGAAGAGGTACTACATTTGATGTTCTTTGATTGGGATACCGAAAGTCTTTGTTTCCCTTATCCAGATAATGTATCCCTTTTGTTAGCCTTTGGCTTTGTATTGCTTTTGTGAACCCTTATTGGGAATCCTGTAATTGAACTGAAATGAAATGAAAAGAGAAAAATTCCAAATTTGGCATTAAATTGCTAGAGCTACGTCTGACCTGATTCCTCTCAAAAGGATACGTAGGCAACCATTCAGGTGCGGTCATATCAGCGAAAGTTCTAAAGGTTCCCTAGTTTCATATTAGGGGAAAGTTTCCATTTTTCCTATCTCACATTGACGCAAAACTCGCCTTCAAGTTTGCGGCCAAATTCAAAGAAAATCAAATCCGCAGTTTCTGCTAAACTGGGGCAGAAGTTTGTTTTTATTTTATTTGTCAATAAAATAAAAACAAACTTCTATTATTCTTACCATCTTTTCACATGCTCATGGGACGTTTGGAATTTTGGTCTCGAAGTCAGGAGGGGCTCAATGCACCGAAGACATTATCATCAAAGAGTGAAAGAAAAAGAAAAGAAAAAGAAAATGAAAAGAAAAGAAATGAATTCTTGCCGGTGAAAACCTGAAAGGGCGCCGCATGACAAACAGTGAGATAAAAGAACAATGAGAGAGGTTAGTTGGTGAAAACCCCAAATGGGGCACCGCTAGCCGAATGAGGGATGTTATATTTGTCATCAAGCTGGGCTTGGCAAGCAGTCATTGCTGAATGTTTGAATTGAGGGAGAGGTCGAGGAAGAGCTGTCGTGAATGGATCGGGGTTCGAGGCCAAGATGCATGTCATGTCTATTGGGGTCATCATCATTTTTGCCTCCAGATAAGTTCATTTTCATCTTTTAAAGGACATCTCTTGTCCAGAGTCCTTTGTCCAGAATCTTCCATTTTTCGACTCTCAGTCAAAATAACATCAAAACGAGCAAAAGAAAGTTTCGCAAAAATTGTTTACCTGTTTTGCAGTTTGTAGCAGAGCATAGTCAGGACCCGCCTGGATAATGGAAGCCAACATCACATCTCGATAGCAAGAATGACACATCGAGAATTTGCACCATTGAAAGACCAACAAGGGAAGCCAAAGGGAATACACAGAAATGGAAAGAAATATGAAAAGAAGGGAAATAAGGAAAGCAGAATCTGGAGTACATTTGAAGGACTCAAGGCGCCCACCTGAAGAATGAGGGAATATATATCAAGAAGTCGAGGCACCCACCTGGAGAATGAGGGAGTATGTTTAGAGAAAGTCAAGGCGCCCACCTGAAGAATGAGGGAATTCATTTCAAGAAAGTCGAGGCACCCACCTGGAGAATGAGGGAGTGGTTTAGAGAAAGTCAAGGCGCCCACCTGAAGAATGAGGGAATATATATCAAGAAGTCGAGGCACCTACCTGGAGAATGAGGGAGTAGTTTAGAGAAAGTCAGGGCGCCCACCTGAAGAATGAGGGAATATATATCAAGAAGTCGAGGCACCCACATGGAGAATGAGGGAGTAGTTTAGAGAAAGTCAAGGCGCCCACCTGAAGAATTAGGGAATTCATTTCAAGAAAGTCGAGGCACCCACCTGGAGAATGAGGGAGTAGTTTTGAAGGAGTCAGGGCGCCCACCTGAAGAATGAGGGAATATATATCAAGAAGTCGAGGCACCCACCTGGAGAATGAGGGAGTAGTTTAGAGAAAGTCAAGGCGCCCACCTGAAGAATTAGGGAATTCATTTCAAGAAAGTCGAGGCACCCACCTGGAGAATGAGGGAGTAGTTTTGAAGGAGTCAAGGCGCCCGCCTGAAGAATGAGGGAATTCATTTCAAGAAAGTCGAGGCACCAACCTGGAGAATGAGGGAGTAGTTTAGAGAAAGTCGAGGCACCCACCTGGAAAATGAGGGAGTACATTTGAAGAAGTCTAGGCGCTCACCTGAAGAATGAAGGAATTTATTTCCAGAAGATCAAGTGTCCAAGACCCACCCGAAACCAAAGTGGTGGTTTACTTTTCAACAAATGAAGGGAGCAAGAACCAAGGAGCCCATCTCGGGAAGCATGAAGAAGTTAGCTTAGAAATTGTAATTTTACATTTCAAATATTGTATGTTCATTTTTTCTTTGTAAAGCAGTGACCACCAGCCAGCTAGCCAGCAACCAGCGACAGTGACCAGCAGCAACAACTCCAGTGTGTCAAAAGTGTTTTGTGTCAGTTCGGGTAAGTCTAGGAGCGTCGAGTCAGTCCCAGTTAGTTTTGAAAGTGTCTAGAGTTGGTCTGTGTATGTCCAGAGAGTGCTTAGTGTTATTCTAGAAGAGTCCAGTGTCTGTCTAAATGCGGTAGTCCCAGCTACCGCACGTGAGGAACTACACTGACCTGATTCCTTAGTCCGAGGATATGTAGGTAACTTTGTTCTCGGTTAGAGCCGAAATTCAAGGTACGGTCACCACTTTGAAAGGCATGCTCTCAGCTAGAACCGAAAAGCCAAAATTAGTTGTCGATTACTTCTTTGTCCGAAAACTCTTCGTGTTCCCGAACAAAGAGGGGCAGCTGTAATCACCTAATTTTGGCACCAAATTCAAGATAAGTGCTAAATTGACGTGCTAATTTAGCTAAGAGTTTTGCCTATTTTCTTAGATCTTTGTCGATTTGTTTGGCCATTTTAATTATTTAATTAAACGAAAAATTACCAAATTTTGTCTCAAAAGACATTTGATGTGATTAATTATGTGTATAATAATTTTATGTGTTTTAGTAGTTAATTAGAATTTAGTTTTTAAAGTCATTTGTATGGTTTAAATTTGGAAAAACTGGCCATTGGGCTATTTGAAATCAGAAAAAAGGAAGCAAGTGTAGCCCATTTGTAATTTAACCCAACCCAATCCCCATTTTGACCCATTGGCCCAGAATATACACCTTTTGGCTTAATCCCAATTGCCATTACACAAAATCAGAATTAAGGAACCCCACCCGTCAACACTCGCCGGATTCCTCTACTGCCGGCAGCGCTGAGCTCTGAACACCACTCTCCGGCCAAAAATACATCTCCTGAACCGATTTGAGCTCCTCTTCCTCGATCCGGTTTCGTTTTTTTTCAAAATTGCAAGGAATCATCGCGAATCGATTTTCAAAGTATGGTTGAGGGATTTCCGGTGAGTTGTCCATATTTCCCGTTAATCTTTCACGGGTACACAGTATATCTTTCGCTTTCATCCCGTCCCTTTCATTTTCTAACTGAGACGACCCCAAACGGGATCGTTTCAGCTAGAAGAAGAAAGTGACGGGTTTCTTATAAACTAGTTTTGTTTGGTTGGGTGTTTAAAACAACGGGGAGGCGCATCGCTGTTTTTGTTTGGCTTTGTTTGATTTTGGTGATGATGTTTCTGTGGAAAGATGGGGGCTTTGGGGGGCTGCTTCTGTGTGTTCAAAGCTGTGATGGCGCTGTGAGTATTGAACAGCGAGGCAGTGATGTTTTGGTTGCGTGGACTGTTTAACAGTGATGGTGAGGCAGCGATATTGTGAGTGAAGCATTGGTGGTGATGTTGTTGCAATGATGGGAACACAGTAGCGAGGCTGCGACAGTGGCGTTTGGTAGTAGTTCTTGGGGCTGCGATGACGAGCTCTGTATGTGTGTGGTTGATTCGATAGCAATGGCGAGGCTGCCTGAGGAGGCAATGAGACTGCGATGCTAAGTTGTTTTTGAGCAGCAGTGGTTCAACGGGTTTGGCGACAATGCAGTAGCGAGCGATGGTGAGGTCGCTGCAGCTTTAGTGATTGGCGAGGAAATGTCGTAGCTTCTGTAATGGGGATCGTCGAAGCATATGTAGCAGTAGCTTGGTGGTTCAGTGTTGATGAGGCGTCGTACTAAAGCTAATCCGAGGGAGCAAGACAATGACATTGAAGCAGGCTGCGTGATGAAGTTCATAAAGGCGTGAAGTTAATCATAAAGGCGTGGGTCTAATGCTTTGTGATGACTGGTGGCAGGGGCTGTGACAATGACCTTGTTTGGTTGAGATGAAATTCAATCAACCAAAGCTGCGATCAACAGTTGTAATGGTAACGAGGCAGCGAGGGAGGTTGGTTTGTAAGGCGATGGCAGTGAGACGTGGTGCTGCGAGGAAGCTGCTTGGTGGAGTTTGAAATGGTGGCGATAGCGATACAGTGGTTAGGCTTTCAGTTTGGCCTTGACTCGACGGGTTAGAATTAAAGAAGATCCCTCTTCCTCTTTTCCTTTGTGTTATCTGTTGAATGAATCGTTTAGTAATGCAATGTCGTTTAGTTTAGTGTTAGCAATCAATTTGTAAACTTATTTTGGTGCTGAAGCTTGAAAGTTAAAGTTGGAACGTTGTTACTATGTTGTTTGTCCAGTTAGAAGAATGAGTTTTAGCCGTAGCTTTTGTATGATCGAGTCGTGTTTATGTCAGTCAAGCTTTATTGAATCAGTTTGAATATGAGTTTTCTCTTGTCAAGAATAAAATGTGTTTCTAGTATTGCAAAATCTTGCCGCTTCCTGTTACGCTCCAGAGCATTCATTTGTTTTTTCCTTGTCCGCTGACTTTGTTTGTTTAGACATAAGGTCCTATGATTGTTTCCATTGCTTCATTGTTGATTTGGTCGTAGTGACTAATCAGTAAAGCGAGTATTCACTTCGAGTATGCCTGAAAATGTTCAAGAGTCCATTTGTTTCAGCCGATGAACTTTTTGTTTAATTGTCACAAAAAAAAAAAAAGAGAAACTGAAAAGATGTTGCTTGATCATGTGTTCACTGTTAAATATAAAGTGTGTATATGTTATTATTGAATTTGTTGGAATCAACTTGAGTGAATATCTGCCTGGGTATTGATGTTTGTTTGATCAGGTTATTTTGTCCAAATTCTAGCTGTTGGTCATGGTAGTTTGATTTGCTTAGATAGTTAGGATGACATAGGGCTTGATGATGTCAAGTTGAGTCAGGGAATGTACAAGGGTGGCAGCAGAGTGCTGCCCTTTTTGGGTTCTGGTACAGCCTTGCATGCAAGGCAATTATGGGCTGAAAATATGATGAGTGAGGAGGGTACATGGGCTAGTCCTTGGCACTAGTACACACCCACTACCCTCTCTATTTCAAGGGGGGCTTTGACTCTCTTTTAAGGAGAGGAGATGAGGAACAGGGAAAAAAAAAAACAAACAGAAAGAGTGAGGAACAGAGAGAAAAACAAAGAAAAGAACAGAGAAGTGAAACAATAAAAAGCTGGAAACAGAGAGGGAATAACAGAGGGATACAGAAGCATAAAAACAAAGAAATAGGGAGAAAAGCAAAACAAGAAGGGTGAGGAACAGGGAGATAAAAACTGAAAGAAGAGAGTGAGAAAAACAAAGAAACAGAGAGTGAAGAAAACTGAAACAAAGTGAGCAGAGAACAAGAAAAATAAGCAAGAGAGAACATAAAAGCAAGAACATTAACTACAAGCAGAACATTAGTTGCTTTGGTTTGCTCAGTTGCTGTGGTTGCTTGTGTCCTCGGTGGCGTTGCTGGTTTGTTCTGGGTGTGGTGTTTTGCACGATTGATCTTGGAGATTTAAGTTGTAACCTTTCTTTGGAATTTGCTCTATTAGGTACCTTTCCTATAACCCTTTCTGTATATCTGTTTAGCATGTTCTTTTTTTTTAGTTTGAGCACGAATGAAACTATTCCAGTTAAATTGTTTCAGTTTTTCAAGTCTGCTTATCTCCGCTCCATAGCTCATGCCTTTACATTGTTCTGCTATCAATAAATTAGAAAATCTGGACGTACTAATTTAATGAGGTGTTATTCATTTATAAACTTGCATAAGAAAGCTATTAAAGGATGGGAAAAGATGGAAGTTCTAGCAGGTAAAAGAGTAAAGGAACATAGGTGCCAAATCTGAAACTTAAATGTAAATGGGACATCAAATGCAATTCCTTTAGAATATAGTCTACGTGCAGACTAGTGGGCTGATGCAAGAATAAAAAAAATCATTTGCTTCTAATTGATCTGCTTAGTTTATTTATGGTGGCCCATTATTACACTTACAAAATAGTCTTCATTCACAGAATTTAGGAAATATTTTCAACATCCTACACTTTTAATAAAGTGAACCTTAAAATTAAAATAGAAAGTACACTTTTAATAAAGTGAACTTTAAAATTGAAATAGAACTTTTCTGCATAATTGCTCTTGCAACCATATGATCGAAGCACCAATATTATAAATTCGAGTTTGACCCAAAAAAAAAAATAATAATAATAATAATAAAAATACAAAAAAAAAAAAATTTTTGAGACTCAAACCAAGGTTGATAAGGTTTCGAACGGGTGAAGTGCCTGCGCGAAAATATTCGGCCGAGTCACAAAAATAAATAAATAAACAAATACTAATAATAATAAATCAAGGCGTAGCAAAAGAGATAAATAAAGGCAGGAACAACAAAAAATATTCCATATAGCCGGAATGCGTCAATAAAAGCAACTGTGCTTGGCACAGGACTCGAGGGTGCCTAATCCCTTCCTGAGAGTCAACCGAGATCCTTACCCAGAACTCTGACGCAGACCACTAACGAGTCATAGGTGTTCCAAGGTACCTCTTTGGGTGACTTGGCACACCTTAAACTTGTCAAGTGGCGACTCCGAATTTAAATAAATAATTTGTACTTTGGGACACCGTCACTTCCTTAAATGGAAACCCTAACTCGGGATAGCGCCAAATAATCATAAAATCTCATAAGCGCTTTTCTAAACCCGAAACGCCCTCCCAAAAGCGGGCGCGCGGAAAAAAGGGGTGTGACAAGTACCATCCACAGTTCATCAGGTGGTCAAGTTTACTTGGGATAATCAAGTTGTCGTGGTTTATGGGGAGGATGACTCACAATTTAACAATAGCCTGGACGTACCAGCCCTTGAAGCAGTCACCACACGCCCGACCATCATGTATCAAACCTCCGATGTGGTGTATGTGGAGAAAGTAACAGAAGGGAAACCTATACCCATCCCAAGAGTGTCAGAGACGTCTATTATGATGGCGTCTGAAATGTTAAAGCATGGTTTCCAATTTGGAAAGGGTTTGGGAGCGTCACTACAAGGCAGGGTAAATCCGGTTTATCCAAATGGTGTGCAAGGCACATGGGGACTAGGTTTCAAGCCAAAAGCAGCTGATCGCAAGCAAGCAAAGAAAAAGAAGTCGGAAGTTTGGTCTCTCCCAAAGCCAATTCCGTGTCTCGCTCAGTCTTTTGTGGGTTATGTTATGAAACCAAAGGTTGTCGCTACAAATGTCAACACAGTGGAAGACAATCAGGATGCACCATTTGATCTAGGTGGCATTTTTGAAATCTGCATGGTACAGCCGGGTGAAGGCTCCAGTAATGCTTCAATTCAGTACATTGGCCCGGACGTGCACCTGACTAACTGGAATGCAACTCCCTTCCCCATCAGGAAGGGGTCTTGGTAGACTGTTGTTTTACAGTTTTCTTTTGAATACACTTGGATATTCTAAGGGTTGTATGCCAAGTGTATTATTTTGCTCATCTTTCCTTTTGTAATTCAAACCCTTTTTCATTAATGAAAGGCCCAAGAGCCAAGCTTTCCTTTAATCTCTGTTCATATTCCTAATTTTATTCTATTTTTGTTTATCTGTAGTGATATATCTGCTGGCCCTGATATCATGACATGTTCAAGGAACTTATCGTCCATCCAAGGACCGCAATCTGACTTCGGCTCCATAACCATAGTTGAGGTTGAAAGTGATGAAGAAGACATTGGGGAATTTGTTAACAATACTAAATATGATGGGGAACAGGCTGATTTTGAAATAGGCCTGGAAGTTGAACGCCACGAGAGCAAGCCTAAACCCAATTTGGCTGATACGGAGGATGTTAATCTTGGGGGCCCCGATGATGTGAGGGAAGCCAAGATAAGCATGTATGCCCTACCTGAAGTGAAGAACGATATTCGGAAAGTGCTCTTTGAATATCGAGATGTTTTTGCATGGTCATATGATGAGATGCCGGGTTTGAGTTCTGAATTGATAGTCCACGAATTGCCAATTCAACCTGGTTTCCCTCCAGTGAGACAAATGCAACGGAAGTTCAAGACTGATATGATCAAGAAAATCCATGATGAAATAATGAAGCAGTTGGATGCAAAAGTGATTCAATCGGTTCAGTACACTACTTGGGTTGCAAATGTTGTTCCGGTTCCTAAGAAAGATGGAAAAACAAGGATATGTGTCGACTATCGAGATTTGAACAAGGCAAGTCCCAAAGACAATTTCCCGTTGCCTAATATTCACACTCTCGTAGATAATTGTGCCAAACATGAGATACGATCCTTTGTTGACTGCTATGCCGGATACCACCAAATCCAGATGGATGAAGATGATGCATACAAAACGGCATTCACTACGCCTTGGGGAACTTATTGCTATAGAGTGATGCCATTTGGTTTGAAAAATGCTGGGGCAACCTACGTGAGGGCTATGACTGCCATTTTCCATGATATGATGCATAAAAAAATAGAAGTGTACGTGGATGATGTGATCATCAAGTCTAGAACTGCTGAAGAACACGTGAGAGATCTCAGAAAGTGATAACACTCAAAATCGCGGAAGCAAGTAAAGTAGAGGCGGAAGCAATTAAGACACGATAACCAAGAAATAGGGATGGGGAAGGACAGAAAATAGAAGAAAAGAATGAATCAAACTAAAACACATAGATTGATTCAAAAGGGAGAAGAGACTTGAACCATTAAATGGGACTCACACTAGCGGTGATCCACCATGGATTCAACGTAAGAGATACATGAAGCCGAGCTTCAACAAGAATGGCCAAGCATATTCTATCTTCTATTCTCTCAATTCAACATTAACTAACTTCCTGTAAAATAAGCTAGGCTTGGTTATTTATAGTGTTTCCCAAGCTTACACAATGACTTAAATACCCTTACTAATAAGGTTCACCAAATAAGCCACGTAGGGCAAAACAGTAAAAGAAACATAAATTCAGTAGCTAGGAGGGGCGCCTGGGGCTGGGAGGGGCGCCTGGATCATGCTGAAGCTAGGCGGGGCGCCTGGGGCTAGGCGGGGCGCCTGGGCTAGGCGGGCGCCTGGGCTGGGGCGCCTAGGCAGGCGGGGCGCCTGGCACCATTTTGCACACTTAGGCAGTGAGCTTCCTAGGCGGGGCGCCTGGGCTAGGCGGGGCGCCTGGCTGTGCTGGGCCTTCTTCCTCCTCCTTAGGCGTGGAGCCTAATGTTGAAACCATCCGGAACACTTCCAAAGCCCGTGACCTCAAGTCCATTGTATCTTCCAAGCTTGGCACATGTCGGAAAGTGTTGGAAGGTGTCTTGGCACGATTTGGGTCTCATCATCCTCCCCTTCTTGAAGAGATTTCGTCCTCGAAATCAATGCATTCACGTTCATTGCATCATCTCTTCGGGGTGCCCAATGCTCTCCTCCTTTAACTCTTGATCGTCGCCTTGACATAGGTCTCTTCCAAGATCTCTCTTGCCTTAACATGGAGCTTAGACCCTACAAGCAACGACAAGCAACACAAGAATTCCTACTTTGAAAGTAGGTTAGTGCAAGAAGTGTGGAAAACACACTCTTGTGATATACCCAAGCATCAATGATAAGCACAAATATCAAGTCTCCAAAGAGAACTATAAGTACTTGGTTAAAGATCAACATGCACCCAATAAGATAATGAACAAATAGGTCATGGGAAGATGGGAAATGCAAGATCAAGCTACTACAATCCCCTTGAACCTTAAGCTCAAGATCAACACACCAATCTATCCTCGAGGTGTGATCAACATGTGGGGTGGAGTGAACAAAATAGTTCAATTGACAACTAACATCAAATACTCCACTCCCCTTCTTGGAAGCACTCTTACACGCACCAAGAGTGGCTTCCTCACCTCCAAATCCATCCCTAAGATAATCTCCCTCACTAGGCAAACTCCAAAGGAAGGTCTCCAAAATTGGCCCTTCATCATTATAGTCCATACAATGAAGGCTAGGACTACTAGAAGATGGTTCAACACAACCAATATCAAGACCATTCATCCCACTTGGAGTTCCAAACAATGGATCATCCATGGAGCCTAACTTTTCAAACCATGGAGGTTATATTCTATTGCCAATCCTAGTCCGATACAATTCGCTACCACAAATGAGATCATGTTCACACAATGGAAATGTAAAAGCATGCACTTCAAATTCATGGTTATCCAAAAACATGGTATCAAGACTAGGTTCTTCACTCTCACCCGAGGAGTCATTGAAAATAATTCGATCCATCTCATTCACTAGGGACTCCTCAAGGTCACTACAAACCTTACTACAACACATAGGCCCACCATTATCAAGCAATTCATCAAGGGAGAGGATAGGGTATTCATTCAACTCATCTTCCCCTTTATCAAATATAGGTGGAGTGTCGTAACAAGGATCACAAATAGGGTCAACTACACATTCTTCACTAATTAGAGGTTCAATGAAAATCGAGCTCACATCATGATGTGGCTTATCATCCCTCTCAACTAGTGGTTCACAATCACACACAAGTTGACCATTCGACTCTACACTAGTTGCAAACACATTGTAATCATACAAATCATCAACTAGTGTGGAGTTACCACCAACACTATCATAAGGCAAAGAAATAACTCGTTCAAGGGAAGAACTTTCACATACCTTTGAGTGGCCATCTTGCTCACTCAATGCACTTGAAGTGTCTTGGATTGTCCCTTTACCTTGAAGCTCACATTGAAGATCTTCTTCACCTTGCCCATCAATCTTGGAACATGATTGAGGCTCCATTGATTGGCCTCCAAGAGTACCTACACAAGCATTCAATAAAGTAGGAGAAAAAGATAAAGGGTTAAGGTTAGAATAAGGGGTGTCCTCACTCTTTTTTCCCTCTTTCTCTTCTCTCATTTTCTTTTCAAGGTTAGGTGTAGATTCGGGTGGTGACATCCCACTCACATCACTCATCACATCCTCTCCTTTTTCCACTCGAGGAATGTCACCGGTCACTCCCTTACTCCTCTCAATCTTTTGTCTCACAAATTCGGGTGAGTTGGGACGAGGCCCAAGAATACCCATAGCCGGAGTAGGTGGACTTTTTACATCAACCCGGAATCTAGGACTAAGAGACTCATCACTTGAGGTCTCTTTCTTCTTTGTTGGTGAACCACTCGGCTTTGGAGCTTGTGGCTTGGGGTTCACCTTGTTGACAATTGTCAACTCTTTTCTTGCACTAGTCCCACCGTTGCTTGTGATTGTAGGACTTCTTGTTTTCTTTCTTGCATTCTTAGATTGAGATACTTGCTCCTTTCCCTTTTTCATAGGCCAAGAGTATGTGCTAGGGTAGAACTTAAACTTTGCCCGGCAAGGTTCAATGTCATAAGTTCTTTGCCCCGTGCTCACTTTGTACACATCTTTCACGATATCATACCGCACCCTCTTACCTTGCAACCATGGTTGTCCTAGCCAAACACCATAATACTCCATAGGACACACATCACACCAAATATATTCCTTGTAACTCCCTTGAGATATGAGTACCCGAGCTTCACTAGTAATCCAAACTCCTTGATACTCATAAGGATATTTCAATTTGTAGCATGGTATCTTTTGTCTATTAACCCAAGAGACATTTACAAAATTAGCATAGGCTTCACAAACCTTGAGCAAGCATCCTCCTCTACCATTCACCTCAAAAATGAACCTACACTCACACATGTCTTGTATAGGATCAAGTCCAAGAAAACCATCACCCCCAAGTTGGGTGCTCCTTATCTCTCCACTAGTAGCAACACCACTAGAATAACCTCCACTTCCCGTCACTCTTCCAACATTAGAAGTGTTGTTGAAAGTCGAGGAAGTAGTACCACTATGGAACCCATAATTGCCTCTCGCCTTGGTTCCATAGCCCACAGCACCACTCCTACCACCACTACTAGAACAATGCACCCCCATAACGGTAAGAGCAATATCATTTCTCCTTCCACCCTTCACATGGGAACTAGAAGATGCAAACCTCCCATTTTCCATGGAACAACCACCACCACCTCCCATACTATTGGAAGGTTCTCTACTACTCTCTTGCTCACCACAAGCAACATCAAGAGAAGATGCAAATGAACAATTCTCATAATCAACCTCATCACCAATTCTCTCTACGTCACTATCATCATGCACAAATTCATCACAAGAAGAGTAAGTAGGGTCGTCATACCTTGAAGCGTCACTATCTTCATATTCTTGACTTGGAGCATAAGATTCTTCACTTTCGCCTTCGCAAGCCCCATAGTCTTCTTCATCTTCATAATCAACATAGTGACCCGCTTCTTCATCATATGAGCCTTGGTTCCCCGAATCGTCATAGCAATACCCATCATCATCACCATAGGAACCATAGTCTCCATCATCTCCACATGAGTCGTACCCTCCACAATCGTCATCCGAAGCCATAGTTGTAACCAAAGAGTTAAGGACCTCACAAGTTCACTCCCTCACGTGTATCACTCAAAAGATGTCACTCAATTTTCTTTCCACTCGTGTATACACTCAAGGTCGTTGGCTTTTGTGACCACACTCTATTGTTCTCACCACTCAAGCCTTTTTCCACTCAAGACCTTCTTGTCTCTTAGTAATCACAATGGCAAGATCAATCAACTAATGCACCCAAGTAATGGTTCGGAATGGAGTTTAAGTGACTCGATGTACGCTAAGCACTTTGAAGTGAGGACTTGAATCAAAAGATACTACGGATCTTCTTTGAATTCTAGTCTCCTTCCTAGGCACGATGATCCTAGTAGCAATTAAAAGGTTAGCACTATTCAAGTAGAACGGTTACTCAAAGTAGCACTAACTAGATGTTATGTTATCAAACAAAGGGAAATACCTATGAAAATCTACCCGAAACAATACGTTCAGCACTCAGGTGGGGCGCCTAGACTGTGCAGTGTTCTAGGCGGGGCGCCTGGATCTAGGCGGGGTGCCTGAGACTTAGGCAGTAGCCAAGTCAGGCGGGGCGCCTGGCTTAGGCGGGGCGCCTGGCCTGAAGCCTTTCCCAACTCGTTCCAAACTCGTTTCAAGTCGATTTTCAAGCCTCAAATCCGATGCTTTCAACTTGTTTTCACAATCCAATGATACCCAAAGTTGTTTTTGATCTTCCTTAACAAACCCCAATCAAATTAACATCCAAACAATCAATCAATTTCAAGATTCAATGCCAAGAACTCAAGAACAAGGGGGTTTTTCAAAGGGTCTTCAAAAAGGATTGTGATTCATCAAACTTGGTGTTATACATGCTCAAATCCCACAAAATTGGTACCGAATTGTTTGTTTTTCAATGAAGATCAATCCCCAATAACAATTTTCCAATCAAACATCAATCCAACCCAAGAATCAAGCCAAAATTCATCAAGAACAAGTTCTTCAAGGGTTTAAGGGGTTTTGGGGTTTCAATTTTTCAAACTTCACCAATTCCAACAATTTTGGTACCCAAGTAACGGGAAATCAATCACGATCAAGAATCCATAACACACATATCACAAATCATCCAAATCAACAAGTTACACCAAATTTTTGTATTTTCCAATTTTTCAATTTTTTTGTAATTTTCTTCTTTCTAATAACTTCAACAACAAGAAAACAAAAAGAGGATACTAGGCACGAAGAATCAAGGGTCGGGGGTTTGTAGAAACAAAACCCGAGCCTTGCTCTGATACCAAACTGATAAGACTCAAAATCGCGGAAGCAAGTAAAGTAGAGGCGGAAGCAATTAAGACACGATAACCAAGAAATAGGGATGGGGAAGGACAGAAAATAGAAGAAAAGAATGAATCAAACTAAAACACATAGATTGATTCAAAAGGGAGAAGAGACTTGAACCATTAAACGGGACTCACACTAGCGGTGATCCACCATGGATTCAACGTAAGAGATATATGAAGCCGAGCTTCAACAAGAATGGCCAAGCCTATTCTATCTTCTATTCTCTCAATTCAACATTAACTAACTTCCTGTAAAATAAGCTAGGCTTGGTTATTTATAGTGTTTCCCAAGCTTACACAATGACTTAAATACCCCTACTAATAAGGTTCACCAAATAAGCCACGTAGGGCAAAACAGTAAAAGAAACATAAATTCAGTAGCTAGGAGGGGCGCCTGGGGCTGGGAGGGGCGCCTGGATCATGCTGAAGCTAGGCGGGGCGCCTGGGCTAGGCGGGCGCCTGGGCTGGGGCGCCTAGGCAGGCGGGGCGCCTGGCACCATTTTGCACACTTAGGCAGTGAGCTTCCTAGGCGGGGCGCCTGGCTGTGTTGGGCCTTCTTCCTCCTCCTTAGGCGTGGAGCCTAATGTTGAAACCATCCGGAACACTTCCAAAGCCCGTGACCTCAAGTCCATTGTATCTTCCAAGCTTGGCACATGTCGGAAAGTGTTGGAAGGTGTCTTGGCATGATTTGGGTCTCATCAGAAAGTTCTTTGAAAGGCTCCGTAGGTACAATCTGAAGCTGAATCCAGCCAAGTGTGCATTTGGTGTGCCTGCTGGAAAATTGTTGGGTTTCATTGTTAGTAGGCGAGGTATTGAATTGGATCCCGCAAAGATCAAAGCAATACAAGAATTACCTCCGCCTCGAACCAAGAAGGATGTTAAAAGCTTTCTAGGCAGATTGAATTACATCAGTAGGTTCGTTGCTCAACTTACCACAATATGCGAGCCGATCCTCAAGTTGTTGAAAAAGAATGCATCAATTGCGTGGACCGAGGAGTGCCAAGAAGCCTTTGACAAGATCAAGCAATACTTGTCAAATCCTCCTGTTTTGGTTCCACCTGAGCCTGGCCGACCATTGTTTTTGTACTTGTCAGTCAATGAGAACTCTTTTGGGTGTGTACTGGGGCAACATGATGCCTCGGGAAAGAAAGAACATGCCATTTATTATCTGAGCAAGAAGTTCACAGATTGTGAGGCCAGATACACTTTGTTGGAAAGGACGTGTTGTGCCCTAACTTGGGTCGCACAAAAACTGAAACATTATCTTTTGTCCTATACCACTTATCTGATTTCCCGGATGGATCCATTGAAGTACATATTTCAAAAGCCGATGCCAACTGGCAAGCTTGCAAAATGGCAGATCCTGCTCACAGAATTTGACATAGTTTACGTCACCAGAACTGCAATGAAAGCTCAAGCCTTAGCTGATCATTTGGCTGAGAATCCGGTTGATGATGATTACGAGCCATTGAAGACTTACTTCCCTGATGAGGAGGTAGATGTGCTTGAAGAGTTGATTAACGAAGAAGAACATGTGTGGAAAATGTACTTTGATGGTGCTTCCAACTCAAAAGGCCATGGTATTGGAGCAGTCCTCATTTCTCCCACGGGACATTATTATCCGGCAGCTGCCCAACTCCGTTTCAGTTGCACTAATAACACATCTGAGTATGAAGCATGCATAATGGGTTTGTGTATGGCTCTAGACATGGACATCAAAGAATTGCTGGTGATCGGAGATTCAGATCTTTTGATACGCCAAATGAAGGGTGAATGGGAAACTCGAGACCTTAAGCTGATCATGTACAAGCAGTGTATGGACGACCTTCGCCAAAAGTTTGATGTTCTAAAGTTTAGACATGTTCTCAGAATACATAATGAGCTGGCTGACGCATTGGCTACACTAGCCTCAATGCTTGTCCATCCTGATAAAGCCCATATTGATCCGTTAGAGATTCAGGTCCAAAGCCAACATGCATATTGCAATGTGATTGAAGAAGAAATTGATGGCCAACCGTGGTACTTTGATGTCAAGAATTTCCTTCAAGATGGGTCGTATCCTCCATGGGCGGAAAACAATCAAAAGAGAACCCTTCGACGATTGGCAAGTGGTTTCTTTTTGAGTGGCGGAGTGGTGTACAAAAGGACAACTGATCTGGGACTGTTAAGATGCGTGGATGCAACTGAAGCCACGAAAATTCTCAATGACATGCATTCGGGGATCTGTGGACCCCACATGAGCGGGCACGTGCTAGCTAAGAAGGTACTCAGAGCAGGATACTTCTGGCTTACCATGGAACACGACTGCATTACTTTTGTGCGAAAGTGTCATCAATGCCAAGTACACGGTGATTTGATACATTCACCTCCTTTAGAGTTGCACACAATGTCAGCCCCTTGGCCTTTTACAGCGTGGGGGATGGATGTTATCGGGCCCATTGAACCAAAAGCATCAAATGGAAACAGATTCATTCTGGTTGCAATAGATTACTTCACCAAATGGGTTGAAGCCGTGACTCTCAAATCCGTGACCAAGAAAGCTGTGGTGGATTTCGTTCATTCTAATATTATTTGTCGCTTTAGTATCCCAAGTACCATCATCACCGATAATGCGGCAAATCTGAACAGTCATTTAATGAATGACGTGTGTGAAAAATTCAAGATCATGCACCGAAATTCCACACCTTACCGACCAAAGGCAAATGGCGCGGTTGAAGCAGCCAACAAGAATATCAAGAAGATCCTTAGGAAAATGATACAAGGATCTCGTGATTGGCATGAGAAGTTGTCTTTCGCTCTGCTTGATTACCGCACAACTGTGCGCACTTCCATAGGTGCCACTCCATATTCATTGGTATATGGAACCGAAGCAGTCATACCCGCTGAAGTTGAAATACCATCTCTCAGAATCATTGTGGAAGCAGAAATTGAGGACACAGAATGGGTCAAAACCCGATTGGAACAGTTGTCATTCATTGATGAAAAGAGGCTCAATGCAGTTTGTCATGGTCAATTGTATCAGCAAAGAATGGCCCGAGCCTACAACAAGAAAGTGCGCTTGCGCGACTTGAAAGAAGGGCAATTAGTCTTGAAAAGAATCTTTCCTCATCAGGAAGAAGCTAAAGGGAAATTTGCTCCAAATTGGCAAGGGCCATACCTGGTAAAGAAAGTATTGCCAAATGGCGCCTTGTACCTTACAGATCCAGAAGGCAGGACAACTAAAATACCCGTCAATGCAGACGCGGTCAAGAGGTACTACATTTGACTCCAAGATGGCTTTCAACTCGGGATGAATGCAAGGCTTTTGTTCTCTTTTGCTATCCCAAATTGTATCCCTTATTAGCATTTTGAATATTGTACTTTCGAGACATATTCTCGGCTGGAATCAATGTAATTGTATCAACATGAAATGAAACTGAAAAGCATCAAAAAGAAACCTGGGCATTTCCCTAGAGCTACGTCTGACCTGATTCCTCTCAAAAGGATACGTAGGCAACCATTTCGGTGCGGTCGCAATAAGAGAAAATTCCTCTTTCCCTGTTTTCTTTTACTGACGCAAAACTTGCTTCCAAGTTTGCGGCCAACATCAAAGGAAATTTAGATTCCCCTTTTCATGCTAAACTGGGGCAGAAGTTTGTTTTTATTTTATTTCATAAATAAAATAAAATAAAAACAAACTTCTATCATTTTTGTATCATCTATTCACATTTTTCAAGAGATGTTGGTGTTGTAAATTGAATTGAAAAAAAAAAAAAGAGAAAAAAGGAAAAAAAAAAAAAGAAAAGAAAGAAGTCTTGTCGGTGAAAACCTGAGAAGGCGCCGCAAGACAAACAGTGAGGCAAAAGATTAAAGAGAGAGGCTAGTTGGCGAAAACCCGAAAGGGCGCTGCTAGTCGACTTGAGGGTCACCTCAACTTGGTTATGGTTTGATATCTTCCATGGATCAACTCTCAACAAACAAGTAGAACTGGTCGGACGAGGTCATCCAAGATACATGTCATGATCATCAAGGCCGCCAGTATATTGCCAGATAAGTTTCCCTTTTCAGAAAGACGTTCTCTGTCCAAACGACTTTCGCCCGTAAACTTTTTTTTTATTATCATTTCCATTTTTTGTACATCTTGCCTCACCATTAATTCCTCGCCCTTTCGGCGCTAACCTCCCATGAGCAACAAAAGAAAATTGCAAAACTCTGTCTTACAGGATTCAAGTTTAATTCCAGCAAGCAGGGCACACCCTCGACAATGGAAAAGTTCTCAGCAAGTCATGATCAACATTGATAATTGGAGCCCAGCACCGCACATCAGGCCGGAAGGACGACATACCAAAATTGTATCATGAAGAGTGGATACGTTTGGGAGAAGCTTTAGGCGTTGTTCATCCCACAGTACTGTGAAGAAATAGAACAAGAATCACTAAGCTTATTTGCAAGATCCGAAACAGGGTGTATCCACGATGCAGAAAGTAAGTGTGACATTTGCTATGTTGCTAAGAAAGAGTTAGGACCACTTGAACTGGGATAGTTGCGCTAGATGTCAGACAGAACTCCATTCTCTCTTCGAGTCAATTCCCGCCAAAGATAGCGTCATTTCCTTTCCATGTCAAGATCTGCTAAAAGATAGCGATCATTCCCTTTTCGAGTCAGTTCGCTCAAAGATAGCGTCATTTCCTTTCTATGTCAAGATCTGCTAAAAGATAGCGATCATTCCCTTTTCGAGTCAGCTTCGCTCAAAGATAGCGTCATTTCCTTTCCATGTCAAGATCTGCTAAAAGATAGCGATCATTTCCTTTTCGAAGTCAGTTTCGCTCAAAGATAGCGTCATTTCCTTTCATGCCAAGATCTGCTAAAAGATAGCGATCATTTCCTTTTCGAGTCAGTTTCGCTCAAAGATAGCGTCATTTCCTTTCCATGTCAAGATCTGCTAAAAGATAGCGATCATTTCCTTTTCGAAGTCAGTTTCGCTCAAAGATAGCGTCATTTCCTTTCATGCCAAGATCTGCTAAAAGATAGCGATCATTTCCTTTTCGAAGTCAGTTTCGCTCAAAGATAGCGTCATTTCCTTTCATGCCAAGATCTGCTAAAAGATAGCGATCATTTCCTTTTCGAGTCAGTTTCGCTCAAAGATAGCGTCATTTCCTTTCCATGTCAAGATCTGCTAAAAGATAGCGATCATTTCCTTTTCGAAGTCAGTTTCGCTCAAAGATAGCGTCATTTCCTTTCATGCCAAGATCTGCTAAAAGATAGCGATCATTTCCTTTTCGAGTCAGTTTCGCTCAAAGATAGCGTCATTTCTTTTCTATGTCAAGATCTGCTAAAAGATAGCGATCACTTCCTTTTCGAGTCAGTTCCGCTCAAAGATAGCGTCATTTCTTTTCTATGTCAAGATCTGCTAAAAGATAGCGATCATTTTCTTTCGAGTCAGTTTCGCTCAAAGATAGCGTCATTTCCTTTCAATGTCAAGATCTGCTAAAAGATAGCGATCATTTCCTTTTCGAGTCAGTTTCGCTCAGAGATAGCGTCATTTCCTTTCCATGTCGGGATATGCTAAAAGATAGCGATCATTTCCTTTTCGAGTCAGTTTCGCTCAAAGATAGCACTCACATCTAGTTCAAGTCATTTGCGCTCAAAGATAGCAACCACTTCCTTTTCAAGTTAGTCCTGCTCGAAGATAGCAACCATTCCCAGCTTCAAGTCAAGACCTGCTTGAAACAGATGCGACCATTTCAAGTTTCAGATGGTGCTTGCCCATACAACGGGCGATGGAGTTGTCTTTCAAGCCAAGATTCACCTCAAGGAAGCATGAAGAGTAGTCTAGGAATTGTAATTTTACATTTTTCCTTGTATTTCCATTCCTTGTAAAGCAACGACCACCAGCAAGCGACCAGTACTCAGCAGCGACAGCCTTTTAATAGTCTAGAGTGTCTAGTATCAGCCCCAAGTGTGTCTAGAAGAGTCTCTAATTTGTCCTAGTAGTCTAGTTGTCTAGTGTTGTCTCAGTGAGTCTAGTGTCTGTTTGAATGCGGTAGTCCCAGCTACCGTACGTAAGGAACTACACTGACCTGATTCCTTAGTCCGGGGATATGTAGGTAACTTTGTTCTCGGTTAGAACCGAAATTCAAGGTACGGTCACCGTTTTGAAAAGCATGCTCTCGGCTAGAACCGAAAAGCCAAAATTAGTTGTCGATTACTTCTTTGTCCGAAAACTCTTCGTGTTCCCGAAAAAAGAGGGGCAGTTGTAATCACCTAATTTTGGCACACAAAATTCAAGAACGCTCAAAATATTCGTATTAGATTCTTAGGACGTGTCGTCAATTTTTCTGGACGTCTAGTGTTTGTTCTTAATTAAATTTGTTTCTAATTAGGACGTTAAAATTTGAAAATTAACAAAAATCACTTGTTACGTGCTTAATTTTTTGTAATTCTATGTTTAATTGTGATAGTGTTGTAAAGTATGTGGTTTGATTTTAGTTTAGTTTGTGTGTGCATAAATAATTTTATGGCCATTTGTAAAAAATATCACAGCCCAAATACAAGTCCACCAGCCCATTTAATTACCCGGCCCACACCCAAACTATATATACAGAAAACACTTCATTTCTCATTTCACACCCCTCAAGTCCATTAGGACCAGCGGAGCTCTGGCGATTTTTCCCCTCCACGCCGGAAATCGCCAACCGCCGCGGCTCCGCCGGCCGGCCACCACCTCCGGTGGCCGGAAAAATACCAAAACACACCATTTTAAAGATCTCGCCCTCCCCATTTCATTTCTCAACTCCGTTTTTTCAAAATCCAAGCCAATTTTCGTAGATCGGACTTTGAAATTCGGTAATCCGGCGACCCCATAACTTTTTCGGGTAAGTTTTTGTTTCTTTTCTTACTCTCACTCTTCTCATTATCTTCCCACATCCCATCTCCCAAAATCCCTCTCCCTTTTACCCGTTTCCCTTTTTGTTTCTTTCTCCGTTTCTGTTCTTCTTTTCTTTTCTTCTTTTTCTGATTCATTTTTTTTTGTTTTTTGTTTGATGTTTGTTTGTTTGGAGCTATGGAGATGGTGTGGGGTTGTGTTTGTTTGATATGTAGGGAGCTGTTTCGATTTTTTTTAACGGGGGGCAGCGGGGAGTTGTGATCGATAGGGGTGTTAGTGATGTCATAGGTTAAGGCAGTGACGAGGGAGTATGGTTGGATTTTTTTGAATCAGGGGCTGTTTTGGAGTTTGAGGGAGACAATGTTGTTGGTTGAACCCGAGGCTGTGATGATGATTGTTTTGGACTGAGAATGATGATGATGATGTTGTGAAGAGGACGAGGCAGCCATGGCAGTGACGAGGTTTTACTCGCGAAGGTGATGCCATGGTGATGATCCAGTAGTCCGAATAGTGCTTGCGATGCAATGGAATTGATTTTTGTTGTGACGGATCCGTGGCTACGATATCAGGGTGAGGCAGCAGCTCGGTGACTGCTCTGTGATGACTTTGGTCGAGGCAACTATAACAGTTCGACTAGTGAATGCGCAACAGTATACAACAATGATGCTGCCTGTGATTAGCTTTTGGCGTAAACGGGTTTGCCTTAAGAGCTTTAAGTCTTTTTCCATCCTTTACTATCATCTTTAGCTAGGAATACTTATGTTTAGTTCAGTTTATTAGTAAAATAAAAACGTGATGCTCGTATGTTTGTCTTACGTTAGCATAATGAAAATGGTGTTCCCTTGGAATTAAGGGTCTTGAATTGTTTAATTCACACTTGTTCAATAAAAAGCATGAGAATCCTATGGTAATATGTTTATGTGCAGTTTTTAGATACGTAGTTTGGTCTGGTTTTAAGTGGAATTGTTCATTATTGTGCATTGAAGTTGTATAACTTTTGCATATGCTTATGGTTGAACTTGAAACTCAGCTGGTTTTTGTTTAGCGCACATCTAATGTGTCAAGTGATTATATTATAGCTTGAATTGTGTTCTGTGAAGTTTATCAGTCTGCTTGCTCTTGCTCCGGACTAAGTTTTGTTTTGTTTAGTCATTAAAATAGAGGTATTGATATTTGGTTTGGTTTTTAAGCATTGGGGCTGTTTAGCTTTGTTTTGTTTAAGTTTAGTTAGGAAATATAACTTAGTTACAAATCTGGCTGCTTTGGTTTAGTTTAGTTTAGTTAGTTTTGTTCTATTCTAGTTAGTCTTTGGGCTGATCTAGTTTGCCTAGTTTGGTCTCAATTTTTCTAGTTTATGTAATGAGTATTGGGGGTCCTCTTAAAGGACCCTACTTGTAATATTTCAGCTCTTAGGACTGTTTTGGAGGGCTGAAACAGTGGCTTTTCAACTGCTGTACTTTTGCTTGAAAAATGGGACTAAAAGCACTCAAGTGTAGGGTGTGGGCTTGTACTTTTGTACAAGTCCACACCCCACCTTTTGGCTCTCAATTTCAGCCATAAATAGGGCCATTTAATGCCCTCATTTAACACCAACTACCTGCTGAAATTTACTGAAAATAGAAAGCAAACACTTGAGAAAAAATAGCAAGTCTTGAAGCTTGAGATTTAGAACCAAAAGCCTTACTTCATAGGCCTTTTGGAGCATAAATCTTTAAGTTTAGGGGGTTTAAATAGGAGTTTAAAGGGCTGTTTCGGTGTTGATTTTGAAGGTGTTTGCTGCTGTTTTTGCTTGATTTGGGTTTGGTTAAAAGCTCATTATATCTTGCTATTTGCTTGTGCCAAGAAGTTTACTCACTAGGTAAATATTCCAACTTTTGTATTACACTCTTTCTTGCGTATGAATGACACGTTTAAAGATGTTTAAGAGGTCATTTGAGCTTCATTATGTTTTCTTTATTCCTATCATTTGTTCTTAAATAGTACAAAAAATGCCTATGCTAACTAAGTGCCGTAGGAACCCCTCCTAATAATTGATATTCAAGATATGTTCATTATTGATTTGGTTGTTCATTTGGAACATTTTATTAAAACTGGACAGAATTAATTAAACAAACTTATGAATGGATTTATATTATATTTCATGTTATGCATTGTGGTAAGCCAAAATTAAAAGTTAGACAACATAATTTATACAAACTATAATAATTAATCAGTTTTAAATGAAAATGCAACGCTAATAGTTATAGATGAATACATAAGGCAAGGTGTATAACCTGACCCTTTAACTTTTGTTCGTCTCTCTGATTATAATGGGTATTCTGTTAACTTGTGCACTTTGCAATGTAACATCCTCTATGTAACTGTATTTGCTACTCTTTGGACTCCCGAGCCCAGTTGTTGTTGTTGTTGACAATCAAGAGCACAATGTTTAAGGATCAAACAGAAGCAAAAAGGAGTGCACGTGCGTTCTGTTTCTTTAAAAAAAATTATTTTGCGCGTTCTGTTTTTGAAAAAAATTATTTTCGGCAAATGGTGTGATCACTTTGTGCCATAGAAAAGGTTGCAGATAATATTATGTGTGCAAACGTGGGCGTATGAGATTTAAGTAGGCAAAATAGGACTATAAACGAAAACTTTGGGCAGGAAAGGCCCGATTAGGCAAATTTATGACATGCCTTTGCAAAAGTTCAATTTTTTTTGTAAAAATGAAGTTGAGATTTGCGCAAATTCTGGACAACAGCAGTTTACATATATTCTTGGTATGAAAACATGCAAAAACGGACTGAATTTTACACGCTGAATCGAGCATCATAAAATTTATATAAATGGCCTCAATTTTAAACAGAACAGCCACCATTCTAGCCAAAAAAAAAAAAAAAATCCATCTTTGGCAAACAATCCACTTCTTTAATAAATGGTTTTCTATTACTTCGTAAAATTAATTATGTTTGAAGTTAATTAAATTCTTTTAAAATAGACCAGTCCTTTGTGAGGTTGGAAATGCTGTAATATATTTTATCTATTTATCATGAATCAAAGTGTAAATTCGTCCGATCCTCTGTGAGGTTGGATAAGAATAACACTTTTTTAATTTTCCTAAATCAAAGTATAAATTCAAATTAACGGCAAAATAATACAACCATTGTTTAATAAATTAAAATTGCGACAATAAAGCAACTGTGCTCGGCACGGGACTCGAGGGTGCCTAATACCTTCCCAAGAGTCAACTGAGAACCTTACCCGAATCTCTAACGCAGACCATTAGACGAGTCAGAGGTGTTCCAAGGTACCTTTTGGTGACTTGGCACACCTTAAACTATGTCAAGTGGCGACTCCGAGTTTTTCTCTAAATAATTTTGTACCTGTTGAACACCAGTCACGAGCCTTTAAATAAATAAACTCGCACCTCGCAGTTTAACTCGTAAATATTTTTAGGGCGTGACACTTCTTATGTTTTCATTTTAATGTAATTTGGAATATGGTTCATGGAGAATACCGATTTACCAAATATATGTGGTGATTAATCAAAGTTTGTAATTTTTTCTGATTATATGTGTTAGCAATAGTTGTGATATTTGAAATTGCTCCAGAAATTTTTGAAATTAAGATTTTATTTAAACTAATGACAATTAAAATGAATTAAGTTCACATTAGATACTTTTTGACACTAAAGTTTGTATTATATTTTTGTTTGTTTACATTATCTCCTTGACTAGAATTGTTCAGCTGGATATCATGGTAATATTTGCTCTACTTCTAGTATAAAATATTATTAAAAATTCAAAAATAAAAAACTAACATTATTAAAAAATAATTAATAATAAATAATGGTGGGCTAGCCCGGCCCAGCCTGCAGCCCACATAGGGCTGTTTTGTGCTAATAATTTAATGGCCCATGCGAATTGTGGGCCAGCCCGGCTTGACCCGGCAAATTGCAAAGCCCACGTGGGCTGGGTCGGACCGGCCCATATTGACAGCACTAGGTCAAGTCCCTGTAATCCTCGTTACCAACAGTGGTAAGACATGGGACATGCTCTGTAGCGGAGGCAGAACTAGGAGGCTTAAAAATGGTTGGACGTGCAAAGAATCCAAAGATAGGGAAATCAATGGTTGAAGATGAAGACGAAGACGATAGGAGTTATCCACTTACTGGTAAACCATACTTTGATCTAATTCTCAGCAGGACAAACGTCGATCATTATCAAAGGGGACTGATAATTTCGTTTTCTTACTCCTGATCTTTCATGTAGTGCTAGTATGTGTGCAAAGGTGGATTTAAGATTTGAACTTGATGAATGTAAGTTTTATTTCATCTCAAAATTATAGGCTCAGAATTCAAATCTTAATAGGGACACTTACAAAAATACCCACAAAATCTAAAATAATTACAGCCACTACCTACTATTTTCAAATATTACTCTACCCATCCAGACTTGTATACTATAGTTTATGCAGTATATCATAAAGGTATACACCTATAAGGCATAACAAAGATATACAATAATAAATGACCCTCCAGACTTGTATACCATAATTTATGCAGTATACCTTAAAGGTATACAACTATAAGGCATAACAAAGGTATACAATAATAAATGGGTAGGTTGGGTAAATACTTTTAATTTTATGGGTAGTATAATTTTTAATAGATATGACTTGTACATACTTTAAATTTTATGGGTATAGAGTGTAAAAATCTCATCTTAATATTATTGTCCAAACTTTTGTAGTTTTTCACATAATATATATGTTTTGGAGAAAAAAAATATTGTGTTTTGTTGAACCATTGAAACTACGTATGGAGCTAGTATTGAATTTATGAGCTCATTTGAACCTAATAAGTTTGGTTCTAATTCTTCGTAAATGTATTTAAAGTATAGACTTTGTTCTAGTCTACATGAACTTAGTTTTTTTTTTAATCAGTTAAAAAAAATCCTTTCTAAGTGTGAATAGAATTTAACTCAATGGTCCCAGTTTCATCATTTTTGAGAAGCTTCTATGTCACAACAAATATTATGAAATTTTTAATATCACATTTTTCAAACAAATTATAATCACATAAATGTTATGTCTGGCGTAGGCTCACAAGTTTGAATAGTTTTCATTTCTTTGATTTTTTTAAAATTAATGAACTATGTTAGGATCGTGAACTCGAACCAATAATATTCACTGAATCTGCCTTAAGTTGAAAAAATTTGCATCCGCTTTTGTGTGAATTTGAGAGCACTCTTTATACTAACTGATTAAAGAATTTTTTTTCCATGGACAGGTTTCACAACAAAAATATGCCCAAAACTTCCACCATGTGAAGTTAGAGCCGTCAATATAGGTTTGGCCCGCTGGGCTAGCCCGGCCTGACACATAATTTACTAGGGTTGGTCTAAGATTTTTTTAGCCCATGAAAGACCGAGGCTTTTTAGCTCGGCCTATTCAAGCCCACAGCCCGTGAGGCTTGAGCGAGGCCGGGCTGGACCGACCCGTGGGCTTAATTAAATAAAATAATTTAAATATTTAATTAAGGACCAGTCTAAAAATAATTAAAACTGAGCTTCTATTTTTTAATATTATTTTTTACAATTTTAAGTAATTATATTTTGAGAAATATTATATTGTTGGTATCTTCTTATGTTTTCATTTTAATGTAATTTGGAATGTGGGTTCATGGAGAATACCAATTTACCTAATATATGTGGTGACTAATCAAATTTTATAATTTTTTATGATTATATTGCGTTAGCAATAGTTGTGATATTTGAAATTGCACCAGAAATTTTTGAAATTAAGATTTCCTTTAATCTAATGACAATTAAAATGAATTAAGTTCACATTAGATACTTTTTGACACTAAAGTTTGTATTATATATTTTTTTTGTTTACATTATCTCCTTGACTAGAATTGTTCAGCTGGATATCATGGTAATATTTGTTGTACTTCTAGTATAAAATATTATTAAAAATTTAAAAATAAAAAACTAACATTATTAAAGATTACTTAATAATAAATAATGGTGGGCTAGCCCGGCCCAGCCTGCAGCCCACATAGGGCTGTTTTATATATATATATAAGCGGGAAGATCGGTGAAATCTTATTCATCACTTACAGGTACTGACAATAAATTCGTGAAATCTGGAGTATCTGAAAAATTCAGGCACCTTGTGATGCTTTTAGCGGTCAAACGTTTCTGTTTCAATACCCAAAATCAATTGCCACCTCAGTGATGGTTCATTAACCCCTAGAGGTTTTAACGTACCGTTTTAAATACACTTTACTTGTGTAGGTTGGAAAGTATGAAAGTACCATTTATTTCTTTAACAATGTTAATAGCTAGTCACTTCCCAAAAGTTCTTTTTCTTTATTGACACGTCTAGCTCTAGCATGATTTTACCATTGAGTTGATGTATCAAAGATTCCGTACAATGTAAGCAGGCGCATGCATGGACAAAATTTGTATATAAAGAAATTAATAAAGTGTCTGTATAAAAAGCAAATTCAGCAATTGTAAACTGAAGTTAGAAACTTTACTCTCCAACTTTGCAATGAAGGTAATTTTGTGATCCTTACAAGTTACAAGTTTAACTTTTACACTTTTATTTTTTGTCATGTTTGATTTTTAAAGAACTCTTGAAAAAATATTAAAACATACTACAACATTTAATGTTATTCTACAAGGGACCTGCAAAGAATCCAAAGATAGGGAAATCAATGGTTGAAGATGAAGACGAAGAAGATAGGAGTTACCCACTTACTGGTAAACCATACTTTGATCTAATTCTCAGCAGGACACACGTCGATCATTATCACAGGGGACTGGTATTTCGTTTTCTTACTCCTGATCTTTCTTGTAGTGCTAATATGTGTGCAAAGATGGATTTAAGGTTTGAACTTGATGAATGTAAGTTTTATTTCATCTCAAAATTATGGGCTCAAATTTCAAATCTTAATACTGTTGTCCAAACTTTTGTAGTTTTTCACATAATATATATGTTTTGGAGAAAAAAATATTGTGTTTAGTTGAACCATTGAAACTACGTATGGAGCTAGTATTGAATTTATGAGCTCATTTGAATCTAATAAGTTTGGTTTCAATTCTACGTAAATGTGTTTAAAGTATACCCTTTGTTCTAGTCTACATGAACTTAGTTTTTTTTTTTTTTTTAATCAGTTAAAAGAAATCCTTTTTTAAGTGTGAATAGAATTTAACTCAATGGTCCAAGTTTTATCCTTTTTGAGAAGCTTCTATGTCACAACAAATATTATGAAAATTTTTAAGATCATGTTTCAAATAAATTATAATCACATAAATATTATGGCTTGCTTAGGCTCACAAGTTTGAATAGTTTTCAGTTCTTTGATTTTTTTCAAATTAATAAACTATGTTAGGATCGTAAACTCGAACAAATAATATTCACTGAATATGCCTCAAGTTGAAACAATTTGCATCCGCTTTTGTGTGTATTTGAGAGCACTCTTTATATTAACTGATTAAAGAAATTTTACTCCATGGATAGGTTTTACAACAAAAAAAATGCCCAAAACTTCCACCTGGTGAAGTTAGAGCCGTCAATATGGGCTTGGCCTGCTGGGCTAGCCCGACCTGACCCGTAATTTAATAGGGTTGGGCTAAGATTTTTTTAGCCCATGAAAGACCGAGGCTTTTTAGCTCGGCCTATGCAAGCCCGTGCCCGTGAGGCTTGAGCGAGGCCGGGCTGGGCCGACCCGTGGGCTTAATTAAATAAAATAATTTAAATATTTAATTAAGGACCAGTCTAAAAATAATTAAAACATAGCTTCTATTTTTTAATATTATTTTTTACAATTTTAAGTAATTATATTTTGAGAAATATTATATTGTTGGTATCTTCTTATGTTTTCATTTTAATGTACTTTAGAATATGGGTTCATGGAGAATACCAATTTACCAAATATATGTGGTGACTAATCAAAGTTTGTAATTTTTTATGATTATATTGCGTTAGCAATAGTTGTGATATCTGAAATTGCTCCAAGAATTTATGAAATTAAGATACCCTTTAAACTAATGACAATTAAAATGAATTAAGTTCACATTAGATACCTTTTGACATTAAAGTTTGTATTATATTTTTGTTTGTTTACATTATCTCTTTGACTAGAATTGTTCAGCTGGATATCATGGTAATATTTGCTCTACTTCTAGTATAAAATATTATTAAAAATTCAAAAATAAAAAAACTAACATTATTAAAAAATAATTAATAATTAATAATGGTGGGCTAGCCCGACCCAGCCTGCAGCACACATAGGGCTGGGTTGGGCTAATAATTTAATGGCCCGTGCGAATTGTGGGCCAGCACGGCTTGGCCCGGCAAATTGCAAAGCCCACGTGGACTGGGTCGGACCGGCCCATATTGACAGCACTAGGTGAAGTCCCTGTAGTCCTCGTTTCCAACAGTAGTAAGACATGGGATATGCTCTGTAGCGGAGGCAGTACTAGTAGGCTTAAAAATGGTTGGACCTGTAAAGAATCCAAAGATTGGGAAATCAATGGTTGAAGATGAAGACGAAGACGGTAGGAGTTACCCACTTACTAGTAAATCATACTTTGATCTAATTCTCAGCAGGACACACGTCGATCATTATCACAGGGGACTGGTAATTTCGTGTTCTTACTCTTGATCTTTTATGTAGTGCTAGTATGTGTGCAAAAGTGGATTTAAGGTTTGAACTTGATGAATGTAAGTTTTATTTCATCTCAAAATTATGGGCTCAAATTTCAAATCTTAATACTGTTGTCCAAACTTTTGTAGTTTTTCACATAATATATATGTTTTGGAGAAAAAAAATATTGTGTTTAGTTGAACCATTGAAACCACGTATGGAGCTAGTATTGAATTTATGAGCTCATTTGAACCTAATAAGTTTGGTTCCAATTCTTCGTAAATGTGTTTAAAGTATACCCTTTGTTCTAGTCAACATGAACTTAGTTTTTTTTTTAATCAGTTAAAAAAAACCCTTTCTAAGTGTGAATAGAATTTAACTCAATGGTCCAAGTTTTATCCTTTTTGAGAAGCTTCTATGTCACAACAAATATTATGAAAATTTTTAAGATCACATGTTTCAAACAAATTATAATCACATAAATATTATGGCTTACTTAGGCTCACAAGTTTGAATAGTTTTCATTTCTTTGATTTTTTTCAAATTAATAAACTATGTTAGGATCGTAAACTCGAACAAATAATATTCACTGAATCTGCCTCAAGGTGAAACAATTTGCATCCGCTTTTGTGTGTATTTGAGAGCACTCTTTATATTAACTGATTAAAGAAATTTTACTCCATGGATAGGTTTTACAACAAAAAAAATGCCCAAAACTTCCACCTGGTGAAGTTAGAGCCGTCAATATGCCCCGCTGGACTAGCCCGGCCTGACCCGTAATTTAATAGGGTTGGGCTAAGATTTTTTTAGCCCATGAAAGACTGCGGGTTTTTAGCTCGGCCTATGCAAGCCCACAGCCCGTGAGGCTTGAGCGAGGCCGGGCTGGGACGACCCGTGGGCTTAATTAAATAAAATAATTTAAATATTTTATTAAGGACCAGTCTAAAAATAATTAAAACAGAGCTTCTATTTTTTAATATTATTTTTTACAATTTTAAGTAATTATAATTTGAGAAATATTATATTGTTGCTATCTTCTTATGTTTTCATTTTAATGTACTTTGGAATATGGGTTCATGGAGAATACCAATTTACCAAATATATGTGGTGACTAATCAAAGTTTGTAATTTTTTCTGATTATATTGTGTTAGCATAGTTGTGATATCTGAAATTGCTCCAAGAATTTTTGAAATTAAGATTCCCTTTAAACTAATGACAATTAAAATGAATTAAGTTCACATTAGATACTTTTTGACAATAAAGTTTGTATTATATTTTTGTTTGTTTCCATTATCTCCTTGACTAGAATTGTTCAGCTGGATATCATGGTAATATTTGCTGTACTTCTAGTATAAAATATTATTAAAAATTCAAAAATAAAAAATGAACATTATTAAAAAAATAATTAATAATAAATAATGGTGGGCTAGCCCGGCCCAGCCTGCAGCCCACATAGAGCTGGGTTTGGCTAATATTTTAATGGCCCGTGCAAATTGTGGGCCAGCCCGGCTTGGCCCGGCAAATTGCAAAGCCCATGTGGACTGGGTCGGACCAGCCCATATTGACAGCACTAGGTGAAGTCCCTATAGTCTTCGTTACCAACAGTGGTAAGACATGGGACATGTTCTGTAGCGGAGGCAGTACTAGGAGGCTTAAAAATGGTTGGCAAAATCGTCTACAAAAATAATTCAATCATATTAATAAGGAAAAATAACATTATGTGAACATTTAAAAAGTTTGTACTCAAATTCTAAACCCTTTTTTGTTAAATATAGCTATATAAATAAATATAATTTTTTATCTTATTTTCTAGCTAGTACGTTTTATATTCAAGATGATATTTTAACCCATCTATTAAGGGATAACAGATGCCTTAATTTAAGAGATCAGGTTTAGTTGTTATTTTAAGTCATTGAAAATTAAATAATTTTCAAATTGCTTTCTCTTTCATTTTCCTGCACTTTATTTCTTTTGTATGCACTTGAGATGCACTTAATGCATACATATTGTTATCCTTTGTCAATAATTTTGTTTTATTCATAATTATATAGGCATTTTTTTATATAATTTTATACATTTATCATTGACAATGGTATGTATATTATTCACTACCTGATTAGCATACATCATTCATTAAGTATGCACATATTATTCACTTTTTATTCTAATGTATACACTTGGTATGCATTATTATTCACTATGTAAAATTATTGTTATGAAAATATCTAATTTTATGCACTTAGTATGCGTACATGCACTTGGTATGCATTTTGCTATATACTTTTTTTCCTTTTTTATTTGTGGTTGTTGATGTTGAACAATATTTCACCAACAACCGAAGACAAGTTGAATATTTGTAGAGAAAAAAATGAAGTAAGAAGAAAAAAGGGGAAGGGAAGACGTGGGAAGTTGCTGCTTTATTATCCTTTTCATTTGTTTAGAAAATTGGTTTTTTTTTTTTTTTGGATAATGGTTGTGGTGGGTAATTGTTAGGATGTGCTTGCCTATATTAATGCAGCACATCAACATCCTAGGTGATGAGCCCTTATCTTTATTTCTTAGTTTTTTATTTTGGGCAGTGCTATTCGGCCACACCCTCTTTGTCCCAACCTTGGCCACACCCCTAAAATTACTAATATATCCTTAATGTGTGTTTGGCCTCTTAAACAATTTTTCCCTCCAAACCAACTATTAAATGATGTTTATTCCCAAAACATTGAGCCATGCAAAACATAATACTTGGGAGATGGAAGGGTGAGGAATTAATAGTACTAAGTATACGTATAAGTATATATATATACGTATACCGTATTTATATGTATTTATGTTTTTTAAAATACTCTTTATTAATTAAGTGATAAATTAATTTTATACGTATTTCTGTTTTTTAAATATGGCTTCTTTATTAATTTAATTATATTTCTTATACATACACATTTTGACTACTACCACCAACTACATGTCTATTAGTATTCCATTGTTATTCCTATACCGTTTTGAGTAACACCACAAACCCTAATCACAATCCACACCCATTTTTAAACATGAACACCAATCCATCAAGTCCTAATACGGATGAACTAAGAAATGAATTACATAGAGCTTTAGGACTGGCATCCGACGATAGTTTGATGAATGATGAGGATCATTTGGATGACCTTGATTCTGACGGGGCCCACAATGATGTATAGAATAATGAAGGTGATGATGATATTGATGTTGAAGATGATGAAGTTGTAGAAGTGTTAGAAATTGGAGAGGACAGGGAAATGGGTGATGAAATTTCTCAAGAGGATCTTGCAATAGGGCCACTTCCTGGAATGAGATTTAAAGGTAGTGGAGATATGTATGAATTTTACAAAGCACATGCTAGATTATTAGGTTTTTGTATTGTCAAACGAACATGCAACAAAAAGGGGGGGGGGGATATGGTAAGGTATGTTCAGTTTGTTTGTTATAGGGCAAGGAAACCAAAACATAAGATATCCAGCAAAAGAATGAATTGTATGGCTAGAATTAATGGAATTTTTGAAAATGATGGATCATGTCATGTTTCTAAGGTTATTAAAAATCATAATCATAAATTGGAACCATCACTATCACGATTGATGGCTGGACACATGAAGGTTAGTAATTCTCTTAAGAGATGGTTTCAAGCTAATGATCTAGCTGGCCTAAGACCATCCAAGAACATAAGAGTAGCCGAAGTACTTGCTGGTGGGCCGGAGAATTTGGGATGCACTACTAAGGACTGCAGAAATTATATTATGAATAGTAGGAGGTTTGAATTGCAAGAAGGGGACGCATAAGCATTACTGAGGTTCTAGACTGATATGCAACAAAAAGATAGGGAGTTTTTCTATTCAATTGATGTTGATAGCATAGGTAGGATTCGTAACGTTGTATGAGTGCATTCTCACTCAAAAGTAGCATATGATATGTTCCATGACGTTATATGCTTTGACACAACATACCTAGTGAACCGGTATAATATGCCATTCGCTTCGTTTGTTGGTGTCAATCAACATAGACAATCCGTACTTTTGGGGTGTGCTCTCCTATCGAATGAGGATATTGCAAGTTACTTGTTGGTGATCTCTACATGGCTTAGGGAAATGGGAGATGTTTGTCCCCTGGCTATCTTGACCGACCAATGTGAAAGCATTAAGGCAGCTATACATCAATTGATGCCAAATACGGTACAAAGATACTGTGTATGGCATATATATATCTAAGTTGCCTTTGAGGTTAAGCGGGGTTAGTGATTCTAAAAGAGCAAAGTCAGAATTTAAGGCCATGGTGCTTGAAAGCATTACTACAGTTGAGTTTGAGAATAGATGGGATGAATGCATTGCAAAATACAACTTGAATAGAAGAGAGTGGTTTCTTAAGCTTTATTTGGAAAGGAAAAAATGGGTTCCTGCATACCTAGATGATCATTTTTGGGCAGGGATGTTGTCTACTGAAAGAAGTGAAGGAATGCGTGCTTTCTTTGATGGATTTATCACCCGTCAAAGCACTCTTAAGCAATTTGTTCAGCAATACGAGTTAGCTATAAGAGATAAGTTTGAGAAAGAGCTTGAAGCAGAATATAGTCCAATTGTTTTGAATTAAAGTGTTTGTCTGAATTCCTGTGGGAGGCACAACTTCAAGCTTGCTATACTCGTGAAATATTTGAAATGTTCCAACATCAACTAAAGAAGCACATGCATGTGAAATCAGCACCTTTGAGGATGATGAAGCAGAACCTGGCGTGGAGAAATTCCTTATAACTGATTATTCAAAGAGAAGTTTTAGTCGTAGCGATCCATTTTTATTCACTGTTAGGTACACGACTGTTGGTGAACATCTAAGTTGCTCCTGCAAATGGTTTGAAAGTAGAGGATATCTATGCTGCCATATATTGAAGGTTTTGTCTCACAAAAGGATTGAAACTGTTGACCAAAGGTATATTTTGGATAGGTGGAGAAAAGATATTGTTCGTCCACACTTAAAACGATTCTTTTTAGGAGGTTATCCCCATATGACTTCCGAGTACATGATGTACAAGGATTTGCTAAAGCATTTTGAGCGGAATTGTGATATTGCATTGGATAGTGAAGTGAAGAGGAAGTATATGAAGTATATGATGATCAAAATTGAGCATGATCTTTCAAATTGGAATGATGAAATTATCGAGCAATTTGTCCCATTGGAAGAGTTGAATGAGGTTGATGTTTACGTTGACCCTGTAAGTGTGGGTGAGGGTGATGCAACTATTTTACATAACCCTCGATACACTCGTTCACGAGGACATCCACGGTTGAGCCAGAGGACGACTTGAAACATATTCTAGAAGTTCACAAAGTGGTGGCAGAGGAGGTGTGAGTAGCAGAGGTGGTGGTAGGGGTAGTAGAGTTGGTGGTAGAGGTAGTAGAGGTGGAGGTAGAGGTGGTGGTAGGGCTGGTGGTAGGGCAGGTGGTAGAGGCAGTCAAGGTAGTCAAGGCATTAACGGGCAAGATGAAGGAAATGAGGTAACATTTACTTGCATATTCACTATAGTTCATTGAATATTTGTTTTAACTATGGCATATTTTACACTAATTAATTTTTTTTTCATGTTGCAGCAAGGTGGTGCTCCAACATCACCACTTGGTAGCTTGCCCGATCTAAACGATGACATTGAAGACTTGACGATTTAATTAGATATAATATAAGTTTGAGCTTTTTTTGGTTGGTTTTGACATAGAATCCTTCTTAATTTATTTACATTCTTTTTGTAATGAAACTTAATGAAAATCGACTTATGTAAGTTTCATCCATAGAATGATGATTTTTTCATGATAAATTTTTGCAACTTAAATAGTATGAATTGATGTATCCAATGTTAGGGTTACTTAACTTAAATCCTAGTTCAAAGCTTGTATGTCCAAACTATTTTATAACAAACTATACAACTAAAACTGAGATTATTTACCTAGAATCTTTGTCCCACATCGAAAATTTTATGAAACGTTGCAGTGTTTATAAGGATTAATCAACTCTCCCTCAAGTAAATTAATGTATTGTCTTGGTAGAGCACTCTAGCAAGACAATACATTAATTTTAAGCACGACTACTTTTTATTTAAAACAATCGATAATATAGTAATAATCATACTGTCTGGGTATAATTGCATGTTATAAAAAAGGAACACGGTGATATACGACGTCGTTGCTTATCTATATTACTACTACATATACTAAGTAATTATTCCCAATTACAGTATATAAAAATACAACAATTACAGTATTAGAATTCCTATTTATATACTTCACAAGCTAATAGACCTAAATTAGGCCAAAAAATAGACCTAAATTGGGCCAAAAAATAGACCTAAATAGACCTAAATTGTGCCAAACTAGTGTCGAACCCTATACCCCAACCTCCTAATATGTAACTTATGACCATTTTGCTGGAATAGCATCATCTGCTCTTCTACAAACTTTATCATATTTTATAACAAAACAAACTATACAACTAACCAATGCTTGTATGCCAAAAAAAAAAAAAACCTAAATTGTGCCAAACTAGACTCGAACCCTATACCCCAACCTCCTAATATGTGACTTATGACCATTTTGCTGGAATAGCATTATCCGCTCTTCCACAAACTTTATCATATTTTATAACAAAACAAACTATACAACTTACCAAAACCCTAACCATCACCTCATTCACCTTTCCTTATTTAAAGAGACACAAAGGTTGTACTTCCTTTGTAAGAAATCTGAATATTTTCATACTAACTTTTAACCCACAAAAAATGGAGGCTGGTGCAACCAATCTTAAGTATTTTGGACCTGGAACCTTTATAAGCACTGTTGGTAAGAAGACCTTTCTTGCGAGGTTAACCAAATCATATGTAACTACGGATGATTTTGTAAGTTTTTTTGCTTATCTTTTTAAATTTTTTAAAATATCCATAGTTTCTAATATTATATTTTGTGATTTTTTCATGTTAATAGATTTTTCCAAAATATGTACTTTTTTTTGCATGATGAATCAGTTCCTGCTCGTGTGCTATCTGGTAATGATGTACATGATATGCGCTTGGTTATAAATAAAGGGAAGAAAAGGCTAGGGAATGGTTGGTTAAAATTCATAAAGGCCAACAATTTGAGGGTTGGTAAGGCACTTCATTTTAGTTTTGTGGAAGGTTTAGATGATGGTAGATTTGTTTGTCGAGTTCACATTATTGGACAGCCTCGTGATCTTGCTGCTGATTTTGACAATGAATTATCAAGTGCATCAAGTTCTAGTGATGGTTCTGATTTTAGGGTGATGTTGGACTTTGATGGTTCTGGAATAAGTGCAGATCCTCTTCAAATTGATTGAATGTTAAATGTTAGGGTTACTTGGTCTATGGTTCTTGGTGACATGTATTATCAAGACTTTTTGTTTTTGTTTATGTTAAGTTCTTAATATGTCCAATGATCGGTTTGTGTATTTTGTCTAGGGTTTGTTTGGTTGAATTGTTGCTAAGATGTGTAAGCAACATTTCTTCTTTGTTTTATCATGTTTTTGTTATGTTAAGGCTCTATGTATTTATCCAGGTGTTGTTATGTCAAGACTCTATGTTTATATCCAGATTTGTAGTTGTTAAATTATCACTAATGTTTAGTCTACATTTTTTTGTCACATTTGATGGCTGATTAATATCAATTGGGATTAAATAACTTGTCAAATAAATTGCAGTAAGTCATAAAAGAACACACATAGATAAATATTTTCCATAGCATTTGATTTTGATTTAGGAAGAAACAAGCCTTCATATATTATCCTGCTTACATAGCACCCATTAAACCAAAAAAAAACCCTAAAAGAACTTCCCTACACCACTTGAGCTTGGGGCTTCAATAACAAGTTTGGTAGATTGACACTTGCTCTCAATCCTACTTGCAACAGCTTCCATACGAGCCATCATCTCTTCCTGGCTAAGTTTAACTTGATCCACAAGGCGATTAAGATTGGAAATCTCACCACGCAATTCTTGCACCTGAAATTAACATTGTTCACTGTCCAGTTTGCAGGAAAAACTTATTGATCTACAGGACGACTGAGATTGGCAATTTCAGAACGAAGTTCTAGCATATGAATGATAACATTGTTCAATGCCCAGTTGATATTCATAATATGTTGTGAAGTAAAAACAGGAAAAGGATAATTGATGTTCATCCTGCAAAAAAAAGTAACACTAGGGCTGTCAATAAGGGAATAATAAGAATTATTGCAAAGTTGAAATTTATATCTTTTAACTGACATTGGATGAAGCATATATTCTCCCCCACGTGAGCTTACTTACCCGTTCAGTCTTGTAGAGTTGGTATAGATATGATTATACATTGACAGCAAAAAGTGATCTTCAAAGATATGATACGGGATGATGATTACACTATGGAATGTGTTAGGGTTTAAATAGGAAGAGTATTGGGTAATGGAAAGGCAACAAATCAAGTGATGCATGCATTGCAAGAACCCATGCACGCCAAACCAATTGAATCGGTAGCTTGTATTGGGATTGTAATTGTTGTGTGTCTTTTGATATGTCCAATGTACACATATTCACATAACAATCAATACACACATTTAATTAACAATCAATGCGCAGAAACGTTCTAATCCTAATTGTATTCTAAGTGATCCGTCCAAATCTCTTTAAAATTGCATGATCTTGGATGTAACTTAGCGAAATCAATATGTAGTTATAATAGGACGGTGCTATTACTTGCTTACATCAAATAACAACTATGATTTATGAGGTAAATAGTTCACGTAATCCTACTTACACCTTATTGCATCGAATTGGAGACGTTTAAATAAGATTTTTCATCCGTTTTGTAAAATAATTGGTAGAATTTAAAATTTGAGAAATTGTCATATTTTATGTATAAAATATGCATTTATAATCTGCCTTTATGTACATTATGAAATTTCCATAAAATGAAGTCTCTTCATCTTAGAACAATTTTTCCGAAATTAAGAGAGTGTGTTTTTGAATGTGGTAAACAACAAAAAAAAAAATTAATAACAAACATTCTTAGAATATAATACCTCCATATATTAATTCTTCAAACCAGTTTAACATTAACAACCATCCAAAACATAATAAAACTTCATCAAAAACAATAATCTCCTACTAATACATAACCCACACATCTATCCAAGTACGTACCATGAGTTATGGGGGATATAGGAATTAAAACATACAACTAAACTAGAAACTGGGTGATGTTGGAGCAGAAACATAATCATAAGGATGAAGGCCGGCACCACTAACAGCAGCCTCTGATAACTTCTCAATCCTGTCAAGCATTTTCATAATTTTGGCCTGGTTACTCTCAAGAACCTTCACAAGGTCTTCAATGTCCTCAAGTTTGCACTGCATGTCGATAACACGCTCACGAACACACTTATCCATACAGAATATATTGTCATACTTGCTAGTTGGTTTCCACTCGTTACTTTTTTCATTCCATCCATTGCTTTTTTCACCTTCTATGACTGAAAAAGAAAAATCAGAGTTAATTTACAATAACATCATCCAAAAATTAAAACAAAAACACTTATAAAATCTAAGAAATTTAAAAAGAAATGTATCATACCGTACTTCTCTTGTCAAGTGGATTTCTTCTCAAGAAATGAAGGGACGCTTTAGAGATGGTTTTAGTTGTAATGCCTTTGAGAAGCACTGATTACCTTCTTAAATAGAGATTGTCATACCCGTTCAAGATGGTGTGCGTTGTTTAAAATAGATACTAAACAGGTGGGTTGTTTAATTTTTGCACACTTAATTGCGTAAAATTATAAACATAAATATTAATAAACTGTTTGTTTAAATAATGACACCAAATTGCATAGTTTGGATTGACATTTCAGTGTAATATGACACCTACTCCACTTAATTAATAAAATATTTAAATATTTTATGACATTAGTAATTAGACATGAACAATGTTATTAGCTATGATTACTCACTTTAATTGTCACAGTATTACAAATTTATGCGATCGCATTTATACAATAGCATGATGAATACTACGACGTGTTACCGGTGTTAATTAAATCACCACAAGGACCAATGTGGGAGGTGTTAAGGGTGTCTTTAGCTATGATCAATCACTAAATTGCATCATGAAGTCAAATTTATGAAAATTATGTCTTCGCTTTGTATATAATTACAGAAGTAACACTACGACATTATGCCGGCGACCTTAACTCACCACATAGACCAATAGTGGAAGTGTAAGGGTGTCAATAAATATGATCAATCACTACAATTGCCTCATGAAGGGAAAAAGATGGAAATTATAAGTGATCACTTGTACATAATAGCAACACGCACAATACGACATATTACCGGTGATTACTAATACATTGACCAATGATTGATGACTAGCATCAATTGCAACATGTAGGAACAAGAAAATGTGTTTGAATTGATACATTGTATTACTAATATAAGTATGAATATTATGAAATTGCATTAGTAAATCTTAGAGTGTAAGGTTTACGGTTTAGGGTTAGGGTTTAGGGTTAGGGTTAGGGTTTCTATAAGCATATTTTTTAAGGGTGTCGTTACCTATGATCACTGACTACAATTGCATCATGTAGGCAAAACAACACACTTAAGTGTGCTTGTTTGTAGAGATTTATACCGGTAACCTTAAGGAGTCGTTTGGTTGGTGGGACTACATATCAAGAAAATCCCCATAAATAACCCCACCACCTCCTTGGTATAACTTATCAAAATATTTTAACAATAAAATCTATAACACAAATTAATTAATATTACTAATCAAATGTGGGTTAATTGTTCTCCTTATCAAACCAACCAAACGACTCCTAAGGGTTTAGGGTTAGGGTTTAGGGTATGGGGATAGGATTTCAATATGCAGATTTTTTTTTTTAAAAAAAATTAATTAACTGAGCCTATCCATACTCGAACCCTAAACCACCACATCAAGTCACTACACTAAACACCACTATGCTGGAATAGCGTGTTCTGCCAATTTAATTTTCTTTAATTAATGTTATAGTTGGTCTCAATATATGTGTAATTTAATTCAAACGCACTTAACGATGTGAAATTATAACTATAATCATTAATGACACTGCTTCTTTCAATAATGACCCTAATTGCATATTTTGGACTGATATTATTGTGTTATTTAATTAATGACTCTATATAAATTATATTTAATAAAAAAATTTAAAAATTATAATTTTATGTCAATTAATCATGAAAAAATTTATATGTGAGATATTTAATGGTGTCATTAGCTATGTTAATCATTTTAATTGGATCATGTAGTCACAATAGCACAAATTAATGTGATCGAAATTATACAATAGCATGATGAACACTACGACATGTTCCCGGTGTCGTTAACTCACCCCAAGGACCAATGTGGGAGGTGTAAGGGTGTCATTACATATGATCACCCACTTCAATTGCATCATGAAGGCACAAGAACACAATTACAAGTATCACTTTTATACAATAGCATCATAAACCCTACGACATATTACCGGTGACCTTAAATCACCACATGGACCAACGTGGGACATCTAAGGGTGTCGTTACCTATGATCACTCACTACAATTGCATCATGTAGGCAAAACAACACACTTAAGTGTGCTTGTTTGTAGAGATTTATACCGGTAACCTTAAGGAGTCGTTTGGTTGGTGGGACTACATATCAAGAAAATCCTCATAAATGACCCCACCACCTCCTTGGTATAACTTATCAAAATATTTTAACAATAAAATCTATAACACAAATTAATTGATATTACTAATCAAACGTGGGATAATTGTTCTCCTTATCAAACCAACCAAACGACTCCTAAGGGTTTAGGGTTAGGGTCTAGGGTTTGGAAATAGGGAATGGGGAATGGGGATTGAGCACTGCCCTTAAAAAAAAAACACATAATAAAAAAGGAGCCTAACCAAACTCGAACCCTAGATCCTCACCTCGTTCAATACACTCACAACTACTATGCTAGAATCGAATCATCTGTCCATACGACTAAATTTTTAATTTTTTATTTACTTTTGTTGCTTATATTTAGGGGGAATTCATGGAGGGAAAATAAAATTTTGTAGCTTATATTTAGGCACAGATTTTAAAACTAAAATATCAAATAAATTTCGTGGAGGGAAATTCAAATAATATGAGGGAATTATTAAAGGTTTAGTGATGTTTTGGACTCTATAAATAGTTGCACCATGCATTGTCACAAGCACTTCTAAATCAATAAAATAGTTAAAACAAATATAAATTAAATGGAATGCGGATGGATTGAAGAAGATTTCATAACATTGTTCGAGATGGAGATGCCCTATTCATACATTACTCGTGACGCATTGGTACTTTTTTTTTAGCCTTACACTTTTTTAATTCTAATATAGGAATTTACCTATGACAATAATATTACTCTTTCTTATGTTTCCGCAGTGCCTTCCAAAGAAAATCTATCACTATCTTCCTCCTACTATGGTTGAAACAACTATCCAATGTAAATGGAAGAAATGGACTACAACACTGAGCAGTGGTGTTCGGCGAAGACTCGTGAAGGGATGGAAAAAATTTGTCAAGGACAATTTCATTAAAAAAGGACATGTTCTTATCTTTGAACTTGTTCAAGCTACACCAACGACTGTTATGTTCAATGTTGAAGTGAGCATTTGAGAAATTCTTCAATGTTGAACTTGTGTTACAATTGTTTCACTTTATCAATGGAACTAGTCATTATGTTTTGATTTTTAATACGTGACAATTTAATTTCACTGACAACTTATAGTATATGTTGCCACACATAACAAATGTTATTTGCAAACTCAATCAATCATAGGTGACTACACTTAACGATTCTTATGAACATGATAGACAAGTGCAACCTCAAACAATTTTCTAAGTCAATTTATTGTAGCTAGGCGTGTCCTACATGGAAGTGCAATGGCTGCACAGAAGAGTGGAAAGGCTGCATAGAGAAGTGAAATAACTATATAGAAAGCTTAAACAATTATGAGACTACATAGGGATTAATATACTATTTAATGCGGCTAAACAAAATAAACCCCTATAAATAGTTTCCAAAGTCAAATTACGAATCCACTTCTAATCCTAATCAACTACCTTTTATAAGCATTACAATGGATAGGACTCCAAAGAAGAACGTTGTTGCACAACCACTGCAAGGATCACTAGTTAGCCATAATATTTTGTATCAGGAGCTTAAGAATATACATAGGAAGCTAGAGAGTGAGGTTAATGAATTGCTAGGGAGGTTGGTTAAGGAGAGTGACATTGCTTACATCCAAAGTCTTTTACTGGAAGGCACGGTCCCTTTAACCACTCTTTACACCATGCTTGATGACCTACCCATCCCAAGCAACGAAAGTGAGCCCAAGGAGAATTCTGTTATTATTATCTCTAGCTACACTGAATCTGTTAACAAGTCTTCTAGGTCTGTGCCTGATACCCCCAAAAATTGAGTAGTCCGTTATGAACTTGTCCCTTGTGCATGCCATGCATATAGCATGGTATGTTAGTGTAGGTGTTTTTGTTGTTTATGCTTATGGTTGTCTAGTTTGGTTCTTGTCTTGACTTGGTCGTACTATTATGTAATGGAATATCATTCCATGAACAATCTATTAATGAATCTTATATTATGGTAAAACTATTCTCCAATTCTTCTTTGCTTTTAACACGATTGATTACTAATGACTCCATCCTTATAAATATGAATAAGGTTTTCACTATTAATTGTTGAATCAAAACAGATTTTATGTGCAACCAAACTAGCTCCATATTGTAGCTTAGATCATTGGGTTCGAAATCCATAAAGAAGGTGTGGTCACTTATTAATATTACAAGCTTTTACTTGCATTATCATGTTTTTTTTTTCTCTAAGTGTATGCTATAATCAAACTTCAAAAGGCTAAACTCATGGGTTCACAATTCATAAACTAGTTTTTCAAACAACTTGAATTTCATCTAACTTAATGAATTTTGCGTTAATAAAAACTATGTATGACACATTAGACAAATGTAAACTAATTACTTGAAACAAATTTATAATTGCTAGTTGAGAAAATACTTTATCGAAAAACAAGTAAAATAATATGCCTAATTGATTAAGAACTTTACTTTCCATTAACGACTAAGAATAACACAAAATCAGTCATTTCATGATTGGAAACATATTTTAACAATCAACTTGATAATTTCATCCCTACAAACATTCCAGCTAATAAAGCAGAAGAAATAACACAAAATTCATTATCAACCTCAAACCCTACGACACTTTCATCTACTAACGAGCTTGAAGAATGATCTTTCTGACCAGTATTATTTTTTGATATTCATATAAAGCTTCTTTGGCTTCATCATAAGTCTTGAAAGCCTTGAAGATGCTACCCTTGAAACCTACTACCATTGGAGCACACTCATGCCAAGAGTTGTACAATCCGGGTCTCTTACCATAAAATACCACATACACTTTGGATTGAGACTTGTTCTTAGCTTGATCATTCTTTTGGAAGTCGTTGAAAGCTAATATGGCTTCATCATAAGATTTAAAAGCTTTAAAGATGCTACCCTTGACTCCAATAACCATAGGGGCACACTCACACCAAGAGTTGTATAATCCCAGCCTCTTACCACGAAATACCACATAGATTTTTGATGATTTATTCTCATTCACATTGACCATGGTTCAATTGTCCTCCTTACTCTATTGAAGTGAAGATAGGAGGAAAGTAGATATAGAACTAGTTTATGTGAGGCAGTCAACAATTAAAAGAGTATATATATTGCTAAAAATAATAAGGTTAGACAATGGCCAATAAAAAAAGAAGAAGTGAAATTAATCTATAAGCATATAAAATTTTGTAGTAAATACACAAAAATAGAGTATTTTCGTATGTATTTTGGTTGTATTTCGTATGTATTCCGTATGTATTTTGATGTTCTACCAATCTAATTAAATACTTTATGGGAAACAAACAAATGCATGGTTAGTTGTGAAAGTGCTTTGAAAATATAAAACATAATTAATAACATGAGAGAGAGTTAAACAAATTCAAAAAATTAACCTAAAATCTGATTAAGGGTATAAATGGAACAAAATTAACGAATTTATTAAAAAGGCGTGTGAAATTACTATATTACCCCCATTTGGGATATTTGGGCAAAAAATGGTGTGGCCAATTATATTTATCGTTTTATTTTTTATCTTATGTCTAGAATTTGATAGGTCTAACCAGATGGAAGATGCAATTATGGCCTGGTTACTTATGTACAGTTTAACTGAAAACTCGTTAAGGCTGATACAATTCACTAACACCCCAAAAATAAATGGATTATGATTACCTCTATATGCGCACATTTTACACTTCAGTAATTGAACATCTCGCACACTTTATATGTCTCAGAATATGTGTACTTTAATTTATTTTTCAACTGTTTGTCTATAACTTAATACATCGTTTAATTAAAATATTATGGATTGGATTGTACTAGAACATATAATTCTTTTTCCCGTATACTCAAATTATTATTAAAACTAATGATATAAGTATGTCAAAAATCATTTACAAATACCTTAAGGTAGTGTGTGCTCACTTTCTACTAGGAGTAGTTTTGATAAGTTAGTACTACTTTTTCTGTTCCAAAAAAAGAGAGTCAAACGAGTTTATTTTGACCATAAATTTGAACATATAATCTTTAAGTTTTTTGAAATGATATTTATATTTTTAGAAACTACATAAAAAAAGTATTATAAGTCACAATAATTAATAATTTAAAATATTTAAAAGACATATAATAAACTTATTTGACTTTCAAAATCCGAAATATGTCATCCATTTTAAAACAGTGGGAGTACTATACAAATTTTGAGAATTTGAAGGGGGATAAGAGGAGATATTACAAATTTGTGAGGAAAATGTTGCAGAGAAACAAGATTTTAGTGTAGCGGTGAGTTAACTCGTGAAAACAATAAATTGACAAAAAATAGCGCGTGGATCATTTTCCCTCGAAATTCAAACCTCAAAATTATTACAGTGACTGAAATCCCTAAAACCCTCTTTTGCAAAACCTCGATCGATGTGGAACAATCGACGGCCGCCGGAAAGTGGTTCCGGCGACGACAAAGACAATAAGGATCAAACAATAGCAAAGGCAGCAGGGTTTGTGGTCTTCTCGGGAATCGCAATGAGTATTCTTAAAGCCCTTAATCCTTTCAATAATCCGAACTTCACTAATACTAATAAACCCAGTGATTTAAAAGCACCAGTTTTTGAGTCAGCTCAACGTCAAGTGATTCAACAACTCCAGCCTGAGTCTGAGCCGGAGCCCATTGTCAAGGTTGTTTACTTGTGTAGTTGTTTATAATTGCATTCCATCTACTTGCTACTCCATCCGTTCCACTTTATGCGACACTATTTGTTTATCAGTTTGTTTAAGAAAGAAGGACATATTTCTATATTTGAAATAACTTTTCATATTATGAGATTTTTTTACAGCTATGTCATGTTTAAGTCAAATTTCAAAAGTCTTATAGCCGCGCAAATTATATTGCTTGTTTAAGACCACATGTTTCAAAAGTGTTTCGTTATTTCTTAAACTCTGTGCCCAGTCAAATGTCACATAAATTGGAACGGATGAAGTATCATTTTTGGGTCATTGTTTGAAATTTTTTGTATCTTTGTATTTGTTTTATGGCTTTCTAGAAACCCAAATGTTGCGCGGAGCTAAAAGCGAAAGAAGCTTCATCAAATGTAATAGAGATTGAGCGTGGAGATACGCTTTGGGGGCTCTCTAGAAAATATGGGGTAAGCATGCATTTTGCTCCTTGTGTCCAATTTAATACGATACGATCATACTACTACTATTTGGAAATACAGGGAAAAAAACAGTTCATTCTTTTATATGAATTTTTCAATCAATTTCTGAATGTTCTAATTATAAAAGATGCAAAATTTATTACAAAAATTAAGAAATCAATGGCCAGTTGCGAACATAGATGTTTTGTTTACACTCCAAATATGTTTATCATTTTGGACTATTGGAATATTTTTTTGCTATTGTTTCTCATTAGCCGCGGAAAGAAATTAAAAGTTTCTTCCTTTTCACATTTTATGGCATGGTGACATGTTGAATGTTATATTTGGACTTCATTTAGGTGTCAATTGAGGCAATTAAGGAGGCTAACGGGCTTGATGGGGACACCATCTATGCGGGCAAGAAACTTGTAATACCCTAATGTGCTTTTTCTCATTGCTTCTTCTTGTTGTATTGGTGGTTATCATGCGAGGTTGTTTTCTTTTTTGTTGAACTATTGGGAAGCTGTATTAGAGCAGGAATTTTTGTAGTTTGAGACCATGGCTAAGGCTGTCATTAGAAATAGGGATGTGAGATTGGTCTCAGCTATGTAAAATGAGGAAGATCTTAACTAGTATGATGAATTTGTATTTGGCTCACAAATATTTTTTTATGGAAAAGAAATGCTTACCTTGCAATTTCTCTTTTGTTTCATTGCCCTTTATAATTTGTTTATACTTCCCTTTGTTAAATTTCATCTTCCATGGAATTATATTTGGCAGTGGATCGAACTTCCAAATATAATTCTGTTGCGGAAGAAATAGAAACGCAGAAAGCAATAAAAAGAAGCTGAACAAGCAATCAAAACAGAAATGAAAAATAAATGGGCTTTGATCAGCATTCATGAGTATCCTCACAAAGATGTATTGCTAAATGACATGGCCAGTGTGTGATGGCTGAGATCTGGATAACTGATTCTGACAATAGACCTGTAGTGTAAATAATAAAAATAAGAATGAACCAATCAAATAAAATAAGTAGAATGAACTTTGAGTACCTCTACTTGACTAATTTAACTCCTAACAACTATGAACTATCAGCATCCGGTACAGCTATTTACTATGACATGCTACAAATTCCAATTCTTGCTAACCATCTTACATGTTCTCACAGAGCTATTATCTAGTTATGTTTAGCTTTTTCTGCACGAAGCTTCTAATAATTTATGCGGGACTTGATGTTCAAAAGTAACAGGGATTGGTCAACAGCTCTGAGGGTGGATGGTATGGAAAAAATGCATGCATAAGTTATTCCTAGGTTTTGTAGGATTTAAAGCTTCAAATCTACTAATACTCTTATCTAGGAAAGCCTCATTTTTTTTGCATTTTGTTCTGCCTTACCATTTGATGCATGAGTTTGCTGAATCGTCACTAATTACAAATTGGAAGAGGTAGCTCTTCTGATTTCATTACATTGACTCCAAAGTAGCTTTTGCATTGAATTGCTAAAGCTTACAAAGGTGACTATAGGATGTTTCAAATACACTAGCAAGAGAAGCAATAGTTGCATATCCACAATTTTGGGTAATATAGTTGCATGTCCGCATTCTTTAACCTACAGTTATTTTTTTCATACTCAAAGTCTGCATCACTCTGCATAGTGATGCATTTTTCACCATATTATCATTTTTATTGTTGACATCATCTTAACAATGTTCTGAGCTGGTAATGGCCTGTTCTTCCAGACTACTGCCGTTTTGCAGCACTGGGATGGACAGGTGAATTTTGTAAATTCAACATTTAATAGAGAAACAATTGAAATCCCATTCAAAAAGAAGAAGTTAACTAGAGTACAATAAAAAAAGAAGAAAAAGAACTAGAGAAACTATAAAACCTACAGTATCATGGTAATGGAACAATGAAGCAAGGTATATGTATTTACTTTACCTACCACTCTGTAATGTTGAAGGATCAGAAATTTCTCATCCCTGGAGTTTGAGATCTTACTTGTCTATGAATTCATCGCGCGTCATCTGCCCCTCTTCCACCGTACTGTAGGCTTCTTTCTATTTGGTACAAGTATGTGCATTTCTTATGCTTGGTATGGTGCTTCCTTTATAAGTTGTGGCCCCTATCCACAGGTTTTGGCTGTGAAATCATTTGAATGTAGCCTCTTTAACTTCTTTGATTTATTTAAGGATTGCTTATTCTGTGGGTATACATGATGATTTTGTATAGTCTGAAGATAAGAACTTAATGTGCTGAGCATCATTATCCTATCCTACCCATAAAAAAAGACATCATTACCATATGCTAATCATGAGCGCGACAAACTGGCATTATCTATTATGAAATGCATATACTTGCTAGAACAGCTCAACCCACATGACCCCAACCCTCCAAAAAAAAACTTCCTCACTTTCCATGGTATTGTTGTAATATTGACAGAAACAGCATAGTGCTGGACAAGTACACTGATCTTCCTTCTGGTTTGTTACTCCTTTAAGAATTAGAGTTAGTGTGAGAATGGAACTTACAATTCCTGTAGTCTCCCCATATTTCAAGTTAAGTTGATTTTTTTTGGTTCATTTTCTTTGATTATCTTCTATACTCTCTAGCTGCTGTTCAAGAATTCATGAATTTTAGTTAGTGATCAAAAAGTTTGACAGTGGAGTAGTTTATGTTCTGAAATTTTGGAACTTGTCGGAGTGCATCGCTAGCTTAGAACCAAAAATGTGAGCAGCGAAGAAGTTATATGATCATACACTGGAGTTTTCGTTTCCGGAGAGAAGTTCCTTTTTTTTTTTTCTTCTCCTTTTTTGGAGTTGTATGGGGCCATTGTAGGACACTGTGGAAATTCGTAATGAAAATGGGTGCTATGCGGTGGAGCATGTCAACCTCATTGGAAATAAGAAGCGAAATTGTTATTAACAGAATCGCAAAAGATAAAGGGAATTTGCATTGAGTTTCCTTTTGAGCTATCTTGAATTCTTCCATAATAGAAGAGGTCTATCATTAAAGGAGTACTTATTTAATTATAAGTTAGTACTATTATTTAAGAGATGTTTCTGAGAACCCAGCATACTTTATGATTTTGCATTCACCTACTTACTTCTGAGAGGATAAAGAAGCCTGATGCCAAGCATCTTGCTTACTATATTCCCTAAGGTATGGATTAGCCTTACTTTCTGGGTTAGTTTATATATTTTAATGTGATTTTATCGGTCCTACTGTTTTTTCATGCTCCCTTGCAATCATTTTGTATCACATATCCTACTTGCAATGCATATTGCCTTCAGGAAGAATTAGTCCTTTTATTCTATTTTTACAGAATCGACGTTTATGTTGTGTAGAGCAAATTTCTGGGGTTTGATGGGAGTTTTACATATTCTTGTTGATTTAATTCTGTATTTACTGTATTAAGCTCACCTGCAAGTCTGAGATCAAATCTGATGTAGCCAACTAAGATGAGAAATCTAACGTAGCTGTCATTTATGGCAAAGTAAAAGTTAAATCTTATCTGAGTCACATTAAAACAATAGGTTTCAACTTAAATCCATTTTCTTATTAGTTCTAAATGAAGAGCAGACTTACTTTTACTCCAATTGGTCGATTAGTAAACCTTTTATGGAGGAACTTTTGCATCTTCCATGATGAGGTCAAGTGGTTTCTAGCACATAATGTCCTCCCTCTGTTTCATCATCAACTTGAATATTATCCATCTGCAGCCATTTCACTGGCACACCACCAAACAGAGCTTTTCCTGATTCTTGAAATCAGCTAGTACATAGGACCTGGTACTAGCATGTGAAACCAATCACTTTTTTGCACTTTTTTATATTCTTTTAATGGTGTTTAATTGTAGAGAAACGTGATAGGAGTACTTCTGTTTTCAACCACAGCTTCTAAAGTGTGCCACCTAATACAATCTATAAAGGAAATCAAGAATATCTAATTAACATCATTATCACAAGCTTAATGAGCTAAAAGGGTGTTCCCTATATCCCTAGTGATCTTTATCGGTTCATTAATCTCGAAACACAATTATGATTAGTAAGATCCACTTTCTAATTGCATAAGTGATTTTCCCTTCATTTATCCTTCAAATCTGAGCTCAGTGTTGCTCAAAGAATGCAGAGTTCTAAGGTTGCTTCCAAGAAGCAGAAGCTTCAACTTAATGGATGCAGTGCCTTATGCTGCAGTTGTAGGCTGAGTGTTTTGTCGTCTTCTGAAGAAGCTGAAAGTTCAAATTCTTGTAGATATCCAACCATTTCAAGCCTACCACAAGGCGCGAGACAAAAATACCAAGTTTGTTGTGATGATACCCACAGAGAAGTCTTCTCATGTTCCTAGAGAGGACTTAACGGACTCCATGGAGCAGATGATAATAGCAAAGTAGGATTCCCATGTTGGGTTTGGAAGGAAGGTAAATTTGTGTGAATGGAAAATGAAATAAATATTAATATTTGATATGAAGTCGGTTTCGTAACGAAATTAAAAAGTGGACTATTCTTTGAAGTCTGTCTTTCATGAACACCTACTTCACCAATGAAAAGGTACCTTTTCATTGAACAGCCACCTTGAAGGTTGCCTTTCATGAACGGCCATTTCACCAAAAGACACATTCATGCCTTTTCACTCCAAATCTTGTGACTATAAATAGAGAGGCATTTTGCCTCATTTTCATCATCCAAAAATTTCATACTCTCTCTCTCATTACCTTTTGCATTTGTTTTCAAAACAAAAGTAAGTTCTGAGTCAGTGTGATTTGCTACCATTATTTGAGTTCGCTGTTCACTCTGATTTGAATTACCACTATCACAGTGAGGATAATTCCATTCTATCCTGGGAGAAATTAATCCACAAACCTTGGGTAACTGTGAGGGGATTAGATTTCTTAAGGACAGACAGTGTATACTGTTGGCTTGGAATTTTTCTACTTCATCTTATTTCTGTTTTGGTCATTATCGAAAGTGCAGACAGTTAACATCCCATGCCAAGGATTTAATGGCATGGTGACATATTTAATGTATATATGGACTTCATTTAGGTGTCAATTGAGGCAATTAGGGAGGCTAATGGGCTTGAAGGGAACACCATCTATGCTGGCAAGAAACTTGTAATACCCTAATGTGCTCTTTCTCATTGCTACTTCTTGTTGTATTGGTGGTTATCATGTGAGGTTGTTTTCTTTTCTGTTGAATTTTTGGGAAGCTGTTTTAGGGCAGGAACATTTTGTAGTTTGGGACCAAGGTCATGGCAGTCATTAGAGATGGAATGTGAGATTGGTTCGAGCTTTGTAAAATGAGGAAAATCTTAGCTGCTATGATGACTTTGTGTCTTGGCTCACAATATTTTATTATGGAGAAGAAATGCTTACTTCATAAATTCTCTTTTGTTTCATTACCCTTTATCATGTATGTTGTACTTCCCTTTGTTTAATTGCATTGGTGGAATTATATTAGTACCAGATCAAATTTCCTATGAAGCAACAAGAACAGTCTAAGCAAGAGAAAAGCATAAAGCAATAGCAAAAAGCTGAAGAAGCAATGATAATAGAAATGAGAAATAAAGAGTTTTTGATCATCATTCATGAGTACTCTCTCAGAGTCCCAGTTATCACAAGCTAAATGACATGCCCCAATCCGTGATGGCTGAGCTCATGTAACTGAGTCTGACAGGAGACATGTAATCTAAATAAAAAGAATGATCCAAGTCTGGAAGCTCTATTTAACTAATTTAACTCCTAATGACTACAAACTACCAGCATGCGGTTCAGCTATTGCAATATTGCATGCTACAAATTCCAAGTCTTGCTTACTGTCTTACATATTCTCGCAGAGCTAATAGCTAGTCGTCTAACCTTTTTCTGCATGTAGCTTATAATTTTTACATGGGACTTATGTAAAAAAAGTAAAATGATTGGTCTCCAACACTGAGGGTGGATGGGATGGAAGAAATAAGGGTTTAAATTATTCCTAGTCTGTGTAGGATCTAAAGCTTAATTTCTCTTATCTTGGAAAGCCTTTGTTGCATATGTTCTGCTTCACCATATGATGCATGAATTTGCTAAATCTTCAGTAGTTACAAATTGTAAGAGGTAGATCCTATGATTTGATTACATTGATTCTAAACTTTGTTGCATATGTACTGCATTACTAGATGAGCTTACAAAGGTGACCATAGGATGTTTCAATTGCACAAGCTAGAAAAGTAATAGTTGCATGCCCCCAATACTTACCATGTTATTGCTGTAATCTTTCAACTTGACAGAAACAGCAGAGTGCTGGACAAGTACACTGATCTTCCTTCTGGTTTACTATTCTTTTTTAGAATCAGTGTTAGTGTGAAGATGGAACTTACAATTCCTGTAGTTTCCCAAACTTCAAGTAACTAGATCTTGTTGTTATGCCCCTTTTCTTTTATTATCTCCTATAACTGTTACATGCAGGTCCAAGAGTTTCATGAAATTTAATTATTGTACAAAAAGCTTGACAGTCAGAGTAGTTTATGTCATGAACATTTGGAACTTGATGTAGTGCATTGCAAGCTTACAAGTTATAACCTAAAATGTGGACAGCTGAGTAGTTATGTGATCCTACACTGGAGTTCTCCTTTCTGGAGAGAGTTCCATTTTTCTTTTTGCTTTGGAGCTCTTTGTGGCCTATTGCAGGAACATTATGGAGATAAAAAGTGAAATTATTATCAAAAGATAAGTGTATTTGAATGGAGTTCTCTTTTGATCTATTAAAATCCTATCTCGAGTTTTTCCAGGAGAAGGAAGACGTGTATCATTAAAGGAATACTTATTTAAAGAAAAGGTGGAGTATTATTTTAGAGATCTTTCACAGAAACCCAGCATACTTCATGATTTTGCATTCACCTACTCAATTTTAAGAGGATAAACAAGCCTAATGCCAAGCATCTTGCTTTATTTTTTCCTAGGGTACGGATTAGCCTTACTTTCTAGGTTTAGTTTATATTCTTGGCATGATTTTATGGACCCTACTGTTTTTTCGTGCTCCATTGAAATCACTTTGCATCTCAGATCCTACTTGTAATCAGAGGCGTATCTAGGATTTAAACCTTATGGGTTCTAAATTTTTGAATAACGAAATCATGTGCAAGTAACTGGGTTCTTGACTTAATTTTTTCACATATTTAATAATTTTTTTAACAAAAATACATTGTCTGTGTTAAACCTATTAGGTTCAACCGAACCCGCGATATACACTCTACATCCGCCACTACTCGTAATGCATAGTCCTCCAGAAGAATTAGTGCCTTTCATTTTATTTTATTTTTAAATAGTTCGCGATTATGTTGGTAGAGCAGATTTATTGGTTTTGATGGCAGTTTTGCATTCTCTTGTTGATTCAATTATGTACCTAGTATAGTTAGCTCAGCTGCCTAATGTGAGATCAAACCTGATGAAGCCAACTAAGATGAGCTCTAAAGTAACTCTCAATTCTGCTTCAGAAAAGCTAAATCTGACTCACACTAAAACTATAGGATTAAACAAAATCCATTTGTTTATAAGTTGCTCCAAAACCAATCTTACTTTTATCCAATTGGGTGATTAGTAAACCTATTATACAGTAGCTTTTGCATATACCATGATGAGGCCAAGTGGTTTCTAGCACATAATGTCCTCCCTCTGTTTCATCAACTTGGATATTGCCCATCTGCAGCCATTTCACTTGCACACCAACCAAAAGAGCTTTTCCTGATTCTTGAAATCAGCTAGTACATAGGACCTGGTACTAGCATGTGAAAACAATCAAAAGTTTTCACCTTTTTGCACCTTTTGTGTTTCTTCAATTTTCTTTTAATGGTGTTTAATTGTATAGAAACGTGATACTTCTGTTTCCAACCACAGCTTCTAAAGTGTGCCACCTAATACAATTCATAAAGGAAATCAAGAATATCTAATTAACATCATTATCACAAGCTTAATGAGCTAAAAGAATGTTCCCTATATGCCTAGTGATCTTCACAGGTTCGTTAATCTTGAGACACAATCATGATTAGTAAGACCCACTTTCTAATTGCATAAATGATTTTCCCTTAACGTCTCTCCTTCAAATCAAAGCGCTGTGTCACTACTCAAAATGCAGAACTCTAAGGTGGCAGGCAAGAAGCAGAAGCTTCAGGCTAAAGGATGCAGTGCCTTGTGTTGCAGTTATAGGCTGAGTGTTTCATCGTCTTCTGAAGAAGCTGAAAGTTCAAATTCTGGTAGACGTCCAACCATTTCAAGTCTAACACATGCCATGGTGCAAGAGAAGTTAGACAAGATGATTAAAGAAAGAGAAGAGGCTAGAATTGAAGAGAGGAGGAAGGCTCGAGATGAAAAAAATACCAAGTTTATTGTGATGATAGCCATGGAGAAGTCTTCTGATTATCCTAGAGAGGATTTTAGGGACTCCATTGAGCAGATGATAATAGCAAATAGGATTCATCATGCCAAGGATTTAAGGAGACTTTTGAATTATTATGTTTCAATGAATGCTGAGGAATATCGTGGTATTATACTCGAGGTGTTCCATGAAGTTTGCACCAATTTATTCTTATCATGTAAATACCGTTCGTATCTAGTATAAAACTTAGATTCTTCCTTCAGTTCCAAGTTTATTACTATGAGAACGTGCCACCCCCCAAACCAAAACTGCCTTGAGTTTTCTTTAGCCCATCATAGCAAGACCACCATTCGAAGTTTATTCACTAAGATTGCTACCCAACCAAAGCAAGAGCTAAAGGAAGAAAAAGACAAACATGCAAAGCAGTTACTGGATATGTTCCAAACAATGTGTTAACGCTATAACGTTTAACCATTAGCTAGAAATACTTTTTACTTGCGTTTTCTTCATTTTGTCAGTGCCTGGTATCTATACTATTTTCTAGACTCTTGTGAAGTGCCGTGCATAAAAGTGTCCATATTGCTCTATTCTTCATCTTAATCTCGGCCCAAACATCCAGGCGTTTCATGTCCATCGCATTTCTGTGTGAGTCATGGATGAGAATCATCCTCATACCAAGTTTGCATGTTGCCAGAGAGACATCGTTTAAAGTTGATACTTGGGTTGCGAGAGCAATTAGGTGATAATGTATTTTGTTCTTTCGCTGGTATTCAGGCGTCAGTTGTGTGGCATAAACAGTTCAGTACACATTTAGGGACGATTATCCACCCATATTCCTAAGTGCAGCTGGCAAGTGACTGCATTGGTACACAGACTCCCCAGATCCAGATTATGCTGGTGGCATTCCATGCAAGAAGTCCAGACGCCAATGGTGGATTCAATTATAAATATTCAACACCAAATGCATCAGTAGTTCATTATCACAATGGAAACAAATCAGGCATTCAAAACTCTAATGCAAAACTAGAATGTGGTGTGAGATGATTCTGCTTTGATTGCAACATAAGAAAATGACCACAAAGTAAGATTGAATTCATCTATAGCTAAAATGAGAACTATCACGCCCTCATATGCCAACTAATAGAAACTCTCCAAAACTTCTCTCTAGGAGTGATAGATTTTCAGTCTACAAAATACATAAACAAAAACTTGCTAGAAGAAAAACAGATCCAGTCGTAGGCTCTAAGCTTATCACTGAATGTTTGAGGACTTGTTGAGGATAACACCTTCATATTTGACCTGGAACCACTTCATCGCATCATCCTTCGTGACCCTTTGGTGGATCCCAACTCGAGACTTGCACCTACGACGACGAGCAACACGGTAGCCAGGGCGCTCCAATACAACATAGAAATCCATTCCATAAATACCAGTTGAAGGGTCATATCTGTAGATAACAAGAAATAGAATGATACAAATTAGGAACAAACATATAAAAGCAATTTATATATATCAAATGCAAAAGAAAGCTCTAAAAGGGAACTATATAGAAAAGTCATCTTCCCTTATACTATATCAAAGTTTTATGCAGTTGCTACAAAAGTTTAACAAAGTTTCTTGTTAAGCATTGGTAAAGGAAGGCAGCGACAGACCACCACCCAACCAAAACAAAGCTAGCAGCAGCTAATTATGTGGAAAGTTAAAACAGGAAAAGATAGTTGATGACAATCAGCTTACTTAATCCCAAGATCGATATGCTCCTGGATACCAAACCCAAAGCAGCCAGTCTCACTGAAGTTCCTTCTCAACAACTCGTACTCCTTAACTTTCAGTCCACTCTCAAGTAGCTGCATGGCTTTCTCCCCTCTGACAGTCACATAGCATGCAATCTTTTCATTACGCCTGATTCCAAAGGACCGCACGGTATACCTTGCTGTTAATGAGAACTATGTTAACATGTAAGAAACTAAACAGTATTTCCCGATTGGCAAATCTCAGATCTATAAAGCCGTCAAATGTCCACAAGCAAAATACCAAAACAAAGCAATGGGAAATCCATTCACCACCAGTCTACACACTTTTAATAAGGAAATGTACAAAGAAGGAAACTAGTCAGCTAAACATACTCGTGAAAGGTGATCAAATTTCAACAATTAGAAATTGTGAGTAAAGTTGGAGATCAACATCTAGAAATAATACTATCATATCAATGTTAACTAAAAGAAACAAATCTAGTACAATTACAAAAGATGCTATCAATAGAGCTAGTTGCTTGAGGTTTTAGTTCATCACAATAGAACGGACATCTTTACATGCATATAGGTAGAAGAAAGGGGGAAAGGGGGAGTTACACCCCATAACCTAACATTTAAACTGCAGTTGCACAACTAAAAAACTACATCTCAATTCAAAGACTAATTGGGTCAAACAAATGAGTCCTTTGTAACTATCCCACTGTTTGGGCCGACTTTTATTTATTTTTTAATGACCAAGCACCAAGGGTCTAAAACTAGGTGGACGATAGGCCGGTTACTCTATCCTCCCCACTTAAACACTAGACTTCTATCTATGACATGATGACATCTATACTCAAAAGGCTATATTCCCACAAAAGGCTTGCATACACGTTACTTCATAAATTAGACAAATAGTCATTGTACATAGCTAAAATTCCAAGAACAACACAATGGTGCCTAGTACATTGACAATGAACAAAGAACTTAAAAACTTACCCTTAGAGAAAACAGGGGATTGACCACTAAGTTGCTCCAACACCTTTAATAAGTATCAAAAACAAAAGTAATACCAATTTTAGTTCATAACTACAAAACATTTAAAAAAACAAGAAATTATTAAAAAAAGAATCACCTTTGCAGCTCTGGTAAGTCGATCTCCACTTTCACCAACAGAGATATTGAGAACAAGTTTCTGAACCTTAATATCCCTCATGGGGTTATTCAATTTCTTGTCTGAAGCCTGTTTTCATTACATTAACAAAAATATGTTTTTAAATTAATGGCTATATATTAATATTCACTAAAAGGAAAATAAAGAAAGAGAAGATACCATTGGCGCTTCAAGATGTTACAGCAGCTGTGTAGAGTTGTATGGGTACTGAGGGCGGGGTGAAGATGGTAGAAAAACCCTAATGCTATTTGACTTTATAAATGGTATTGATATGGGCTGCACCTTGTGTTAGGGCTTGACAAGAATTTGACAGCGTAACCAGTTTGAACCACATTAAATAAGAACTAGCCAATTTTTGAAAATTTAGAAAATAGTCACATTTAAGAAATAGAGAAAAATTCAGGAAATTTTACTGGGATTTTGAATGAAATTCCAATTTTTTAAAGTTTAGTTCAAAATCTTAGATTTTTTTTCTGTAACTAGTCTTCAAGAAAAAGCACGCATTTTCAAAATATGACTGCTTTTTAAAAAGTTTCTGTGGTTAGTTGTTTCTCTTTAAGCGGTTAAAAATGGGCTAGTCATCAAAATCACCTTGCACTAATAATCTCACCGAAAGGGAAGCGCACGAAGAGCGTGTTTTGGACGTGTCAATTAAGATTTAGTCAGTATTAAAAAAATTATTTAATTTTTAGCCGTAATATATTTAACTTCAGACCTTCAGGTCTAAAGTTGGGACTCGTCTAACCTAACTTCGAAACTAAAGGTCTGAAGTTGAACTTCAAACCTTTAGGCATAGGCATCTTCGAACTTCAAATCATCATGTTTGAAGCTCAATATAGTAGCTAAAAATGAAATAATTTGTAAAAATTGATTAAAAACCTAAATAACATTTTTAGTATATAAAAATAAATATTTAAATATAATCATGAATAAATATATTCAATTATCCCTTATTTCCTAACAAATCTTCCAAGGAAACTAATACTTGGAAACAAAAGAGGAAAATAACTAGAAAAATATACGGTCACTATCCATCAACTTCACAATGCGAGAAGCCAACGACACATCCCTTCACTTCATATATTTCTCATGATTCAAGAAATTATTACACATTTTGGCCGTAACGTCTCTTCCTTGTTATGCATCTTCATCTCATAACATTACAACAGTTAAAGAATGCAAAAATGTTACTGTGGATATTTACCATAATATTTGCTTCTCATGATATATACTCTTCTCATGGCATTACAATCTTTAATTGAAGGATTGTTCTTCTATAAATAGAAGGTTACTCTCCCATGTTAAGATAATCAAGAAGAAAGAAGGCAATAGCTATTTTACTAAAACTTTGTTCTTTCTCTTGTTTTTCTCTTTTCTTTTTGATCGTAAACTCCGCTGATCTACTCCCATGGCAAAGCTTACGTTCGCATAGAATCCATAAATGAAGAAAGCATCTCAATTGAAGAAAAGTTCATTTTCCCGGAGAATTTGCTTGTAATAGAAAATATTTCCTTAGTCTTTTAAATATAAGTCTTTTGAATTTCTTTTTTTTTTTTTTTTTGGGTTATTTTTACACCATAATAGAGTAACTTTTTTTTGTTGGGATAGTTGATGAAGATTGATATATTTATGATACTAATCTCAATTTTAATACATGATTGCCCTTGAATTTTCTATTTTATATTTGACAATGTGCTGGAATGGTGGTTTTATTATTCTTTATTATCAATTCTACATATTTTATCTCTAAGTTATTATCATATTAATTTTATAATTCTCACAGAGCAGAATTGATATATAATAACTAATGAATAAAATTAAAGTAAAGATATTTTTAGTCATCTACCATTCCAAGTTTGTAATCTTGCTTACCTCAGTTTTAGTTCTTACAGAAAAATTGTTGTAGCCGGTAGGCAAGAGAAAGCTATTGATTTTAGTAAAAATATTTTCACAAAGTTTTCACTACTTTTTAGCACAATTTAGGCAAGAAAATTATTTCGATTTATGTGTCGCTAGTTATAACTCAATTAAAATACATAACCTCACGGAGTATTATTAATTGATTATTTCTTAGTGAACAAAATATAATTGTGCTGGCGCTAAGAAACTATTCTTTAGAGAAATAAATGTTAAAAATTGAGGCTTTTATTATAAATATTATTAAGTGAATTCAATGATTGCCAACTCTTTTAAATTTAAAAAATTTCTGGAAATAGTTTGGGTAAGTTAAAGTTGATTAAAAACTCAAAAACTTACTTTTTATTAATTTGATTTCTCACTTAGCAATCAAAATATCCCAAAGTTGTAGCATAGAATTCTCAATCTCTGTGGCACGATATAAGAAGTATACTAGAATTTGACAAGCACAAGCAGAAATACCCTGTACGTTGCGGATTCACCAGTCTCTATCCTTAACTATTCGAGGCTTGATTTTTCTTTGCCTTCTAAATCTTCAACACCTTCTTCACGACTTTTTGTTCTTATACCAAGAAAGCTCGGATGATTCTGCATAGCTAAATTCATTGACAGTTCAAGGTTCATGTGCGGAGAAACTTCAGATAAATATTTTCAAAAGCAAATTTAAAATTTCTTCCGACGAAAATGATATACCCCTCCCTAACGGTACCTCTAAAGAGCACACCTCCATACGCACGATTAACTATGTCGACAGCGACTTCAGTTTCGGTGGCGGAGAACATTTTTATGAGTATATAAGGGCAAGGGAAAATATTTCTATACCGTGGGGGAGATGGGAGAAATCACAATATTTTTTAAAGAGAGAAAGTGTGTGGGGAGAAGTTGTCAAGTAATTATGAAAAAATGCTCAAAATTTCTATACCATTAAAAAAAAATTACTCAAAACTTCATGATCAGGTTCAAAAGTGCTCTATTCATCATATCAACACACACACACACACACACACACACACACACACACACACACACACACACACACACACATATATATATATATATATATATATATATAAAAGCATGTCCTCTAAAAACCTAAAAGTCAGATTATTAAAATGTCTTTTCAAAACCTAAAAATACCCTAATCACAAAAATGTTGTGCCTTAAGAGTTATTTTCTTGAATAGTTGTTTTCTTTAAGAGTTGTTTTCCTTCAAATTAATTCACGACAGTCATGCTTAAATAGAAGTTAATTGTCGGCTTATAACTCTACAAAAGCCTTATCAATTCCAAGGCACTTATTAACACTAAACAAACTTTCGGTTATTTTATGGTAGGAAGAATTATTTAATTGCATCAGTAAGCCTGTTGCTGTAGCCTACAATTTTTGTTTGAGGGAAATGGAGCAACAACATCAGATATGGAGGATGGCCGCGTGTACATAGTGGATGAAACACTCGCCGGTCATTGTCGCCGGTCTTCGTTTTATTGCATAAGCATCCTAGATTTCGTGCAGAGACTATAAGCATGTAAGCTTGCTGAAGAGTGAAGTGTTTTGTTCCTTTGCTTTTTATTTTGTTTTTCGTTACTTTTTCCTCCACATTTGTTCCTATTTGTCCATTTACCTAATGATTGGTTTAAACGAGATTCTACAATACATTTGTTTCCAATGATCTATTTAACTAATGACTGGATTACATATTTGGGGAGACAACACTAAAAGAAAGTATTCAAACTCCTTCAACGTGGAAATTTCATGGTTCATGAATTCTTTCGTGCCATCCAAATCTAAGCTCGCTTGTGTATATAGTATCTTTACGGAAAGAACATAATTTTAAGAGTACTACATTATAAAAATATCTCTTCTTGGAGAGTTGTGTACTTGTGTTCCTTCAAGTTACTTCAGTTATATTCAAATACAAGAATATTCTAACCTTTTTTATTTTTTTACTCTTTCAGCATGTTGCTTGGATTACTTGCTCACATAACTGGTAATATTTTTCTTTTTACTAATTTGTATTATTTTGGTATACTAACTGAAATAGTTATACCCATACCACAACACCTTTCAGAGCTCGGGGTGTGGTTCAGATCAAATTCTTTTTGAGAAATTTGTGAAAAATGTGGCTAACGCTGTATAGACAACTTCTTTGTTGGTTTGTTTAATGATTCTACAACAATAGAAGGCAATTTGAATTTATTGCAATTATTTGACTGCTTAATTGATAATAAGAAGAAAGCATATTTTTTAATTATAAGCTTAAAGTTTGTGAGGTGTGTCTTGATAATAAGCAGCGAACATATTATTTAATTATAAAGCTTAAATTTTGTGAGATTAAATTTTGTGAGATATGTCTTTGCCCGTACACTTTTCATGTCTTCTATGGGCCATTTATGTATTAGGTGAGCTATGTTATGTTGTACATATTTGACTTTCATAAAATCAAAATAAGAAAATCGATTATATTTATCTTATTAATAAAGTTTAATTGTTCATGTTCGTTGGTACAAATGATATCAATCATATTGACCTCAACAAAAAGGTCACCTTACCATGCTCGACAATCATCATTCATGCAATCTTGTATCGTATTCTTTCATGTACAATTATTTATTCTAAACTTTGTTTTAATAATAGTATTTTTAATTATTTTATAGCATATTGTACCATAAGATTTAGCATACACGTGTAACGCACAACAAAAAGGTCACCATACAATGCTCGACAATCATCATTCATGCAATCTTGTATCGTATTCTTTCATGTACAATTATTTATTCTAAACTTTGTTTTAATAATATTATTTTTAATTATTTTATAGTATATTGTACCATAAGATTTGACATACACCTGCAACGCACGTGTCGAGACACTAGTAAAAAAAAATGATGAAACCTTGGCATGTATTTGCAATGGCATTGGCGCTTTACAACCATAAGGATGGGAAATGGAAAAATTAAGGGCCATATCTCTTTCTCATAACCTAGGCCTAATTTTGATCTCTCCCTCCTCATCTTCTCTAGCTGCCACCATCCATTCTCCTTTCCCCCCACTATGAAGCTCCTCCACCACCCTTTTACCCTGTGTCACCCTCAACTGTTGGATATTTTTGTATTGGGTGGGTCACCCATGTGGACTGACCCGACCCGGTTAGAAGAGTTAAATACAAAATAAAATAAATAAATAAATAAATAAATTTTTATTTAATTGGGAAGTTACTGACTTTGGGAGACCACTAACCCATGTTCAGGAAAATATGGAAAGTGAGTTTTCCCATAATCTCCAGTAACCACTTCTTCTCTTCTACAATAAAAGGAGGTTCTTTTACTTTCCTCTACATACAATATATCATTCCAAAAAAAAATGGTGATCTCTAACTTCTAAAAGAAAAACACACAAGTTAGGACATTTAGTTTGTGGTATTTGTGCTTCGTTTCCTTTGTGATTTGAAGTCCGACTTGGGACAAACATCAAACAAACTTCCGCTGTGTTGATTACGTTAACAGGTACGCAAATTTGTTCCTATTACGGTATTTAATTTCTTATAATTGGTATCAGAGCCTAGGGTTCTTGTTCATTATTTCCAAGTCATGGATTGAATGTTAACAGCATAATATAATGTCTGAAAATTAAAATTAGTCTAGCTCATAACTAATTTTCGACATGATACATATTTTTTTAGATTGTACCCGTTTAGAGCTTTCCGTTGATATATTCATAAAAAACGGATTTAAAACGAGTAAGATACGAATTTTTGAAGTTATGCTGAAAATTATGACAGTTTTATGAAAAGTTGCGTTCTGTAATTTGATTTCTGCAAATTATTGGTTTAGAATTAAAATATGGGTTATATATTTTCAGAATCTACTCATTACTGGCTTTCCGTTGATATATTATATTATTCATCAAAAACGGATTTAAAACGAGTAAGATACGGATTTTTAAAGTTATGCTGAAAATTGTGACAGTTTTATGAAAAACTGCGTTCTGCAAATTACTAGTTTAGAATTAAATATGGGTTATATATTTTCAGAATCTACTCGTCACAAGCTTTCCGTTGATATATTATATGATGATAAACGGATTTAAAATGAGTGAGATATGAAGTGTTGAAGTTCTGCCTATAAATGTGTTTTTCTTCGAATGACTTCGTAATAGCCAGACTATTATAATGGTATATAACCCTTACATGCAATCTTCTACAAGTAAATGTGGCATATGTTATCACATTGAATGGTATGTCCATTCTTATTGTTTCATTGTTCCTATTTCAGACATGGCTGAACAGGGACAAGCTCGACTTGCTCCAAGTGGGAGTGGTATTAGAAATCGAGGAAGAGGACAACGTATAAGAGTACGTCATCGTATGACATATTCCCGAGGACGTGAATTCATAAGGAATGATGTTTTCAGGACGATGCAAAATGTGCTAAGGGATGCAAGGGCTATACGAAGGGAAAGAGAAAAGAAATTTAGAGAGCTTAGGGCTTCACTAGCTGATCAAATTAAACATTATCAGTTTACCCGAGATGCACTAATTGATGCTATTGGCAAAATTGAACTTTATGATTGAGAAGCCTTAGCAATTTTAGTAGATTCACTTGGAGAACCTTTAGGTAGTATTTTAACTGATATTTATCACGAGGTTTGGCCAAGTGAACCTTTTTGGGTTTATATTCTTAAATTTGAAGCCGAGTGGGAGAATCGTCTCTACAACTACTTGTAATTTTTTTTAATTAATGAAACTTTGTTATTTGTTTGCAAGATTACATGTCATTTTATTTGTTTAATTTTTGTTTTGTGTGGCAATTAAAATAAGTATGACATGATATTAAAAATCTTGACGAGATACACACTATGAGAAATGATTTTATAAAATATTATTTGAATATTTAGCTGTAGATGATGAATGGAAACATAGTAACCTTTCGATTCTATACTAAGTGTAAAATTAATATTTTATTTAATTGATTTGCCTAAGTGTGTATATCATATGCGAGAATGATGAGTAATAAATACACTTGCATTATTATTTCATTTAACAGACTATGCCATCAAAAACTATCATTGCTGACTTAAACAAGGGTGACAAACTGAACGGCGATAATTATGACATTTGGAGCCGTAAGATGTGGTATGTGCTGGAAGAGCAAGATGCTCTAGAAGCCATTAACTAGATCATGGTTTGCCCAAAGGAGGGTAACACTACCCAACATATGAGAGATATTGAGGCTTACAATTCTTGGAAAAAGAAAGATGTCACTGCTCGTGGAATCATTGTAAGCTCAGTTATGGATGATTTCATTCACGAATGTGAACAATTCCCTACTGCTCATGCCATGTGGGCACATTTGAGAGAAACATATGGGGGTACTACTGTGACCCGCCTTAGATAGCTGACTATCAAATTTGACACTTACAAGAAGCGTCATGACCACAGTGTCAAACAGCACCTTAGGGTGATGTCAAACATGATAGCTCAACTCAAAAGTGCTGGTCATATTCTCTCTGATGAGCAGCAGGTTCAGGCAGTGATCCGGTCTCTTCCAAGTAATTGGGAACATCTGAAAGTAAACTTGACCCACAATGACAGCATCAAAGCTTTTGGTGATGTTGCTCGCCATGTTGAGCTTGAAGATGAGCAGCTTGGTGCTGCAAAAGCTATACCCACTGCCTATGTGGCAGAATCAAGTGGTAAAAAGGCTTCAGGATTCAAGCGTAAAAATGATTGGAAGAAAGGCGGAAAGGGCAAGGAGACTAGTGAGGGACCCTCAAAGAAGAGAAACAAACCAAACCCTAAGAAGGGAAAACGGTTCTTTAAGAAGAAAGACAAGAGCAAGATGAAATGCTACAACTGCCAAGTGCCGGGACACTTTGCTCGTGAATGCACTGAGCCGAAAAAGGTAGCATTTCAAAACGCATCTCTAAGTGCTACATTTGTTTCTAGCACAGTTTTATTAACTGAATCTTATCCTGTGTGGATTGTAGACTCAGGGGCCACCGACCATGTGACCCGTGATCGAGAAGTGTTTGTGGAGTACCGTCGAGTACCATCTGGATCAAGGTGGATATATGTAGGAAATAATGCGAAGGTTGAAGTCAAAGGTCTTGGCACTTGCAGGATTGACTTGCGTGGTGGCCGTACTTTGATGTTGCATGACGTCCTATATGCTCCAGAAATTCGACGGAACTTAATATCTGTGTCTGTCCTTCTTAATTTAGGTTTCTGTTTAAACTTTAGTCACAATGTTGTGAGAATTACTCAAGACAATTTTTTTATGGTTCTGGACATTTATGATGGTTTCTTTGTGTTAAGTTGTAATCCTTCTACTTATGACTATTATGTGGACCGTTGTGTTATGGCATGTTCTTCTAGTAATAGAGATGTTGACATTATTACATGGCATGCTAGATTAGGTCACATTGGGCAAGATCGAATGAATAGATTAGCGAAGGAAGGACACTTGAGTTCTTTCTCAAAAATTGAAATGCCAACTTGTGAACAACGTCTTGCCGGAAAGATTACACGTAAACCTTTTGAGAAGGCTAAGAGAGCTGACTTCCCATTGCAATTAATCCATTCAGATATCTATGGTCCAATGAACGTGAAGGCAAGACTTCATTACGTTTGTTGATGATTTCACACGTTTTGGTTATGTTTATTTGATTTCTCATAAATCCGAAGCACTTGAGTGCTTCAAACGATACATGAATGAGGTTGAGAATCAATTAGACAAGAGTATAAAAACTCTAAGAACTGATAGAAGGCGTGAATATCTTTCAAGACAATTTATTGATTTGTGTTGTGAAAAAGGAATCACCAGATAATTAACTATTCCTTATACACCTCGGCAAAATGGTGTAGCAGAAAGGATGAATAGAACTCTATTGGAAATGACAAGATCAACGATGGCGCAAGCTAATTTACCTATCTCTTTTTGCGGAGATACGTTATTAACTACAGCCTATATATTGAATAGAGTACCTTCTAAGTCAGTTCCTTCCACTCCTTATGAGCTATGGACCGGCCAAAAACCAAACTTGGGTTATTTACGACCTTGGGGTTGTGCTGCATTTATAAAAGATTTTTTTAACAAGTTTGGTAAACTGAGTCCAAAAGGCAAGAAATGTATCTTCATAAGATACTCAGAACACTCCAAAGGGTATGTGTTTATTGGTGAATTGGAGGATGGAAGTGTTACTGAAATTGAATCACGAGATGTCACATTTTTTAGAAAATGATTTTCCTAAGAAGGGTGGAGTAAAGGATGGGGAGCCTCTTTATGAAATGTTGAACTCAGATGGTCAGCAAGTGTCTTTTGACACATTTGATGATCTAATTGATCAAGAATATGGTGCTGATCCGAGTGGGAGCTTTTCAATACAAGATCCTTCTCGTGAATATGAGTTTCAATTAAGAAAGAGTACCAGGAAAAGTGTACCTAAACGTACTTATGATATAGAGGAATACGTTTTCCTGGTATCGGCATTGGAAGTGAATGAACCAAATTCCATTGTCGAGGCTTTATCGAGCCCTGAAAAGGATGAGTGGATGAAAGCAATGAAAGAAGAGTTAGAGTCCATGAGAACCAACAAAGTCTGGGACTTAGTTGATCTTCCGCCTGAGCGTAAAGCAATTGAGAACAAATGAGTTCTGAAAATTAAACGTAAAGCGGATGGATCGATAGAAAGATACAAGGTACGACTGGTAGCAAAAGGCTTTACTCAGCAAGCAGGAATTGATTATGAGGATATTTTTTCGCCAATTGTGAAGTTTACCTCAATTCGCTTACTTTTAGCTATTGTTGCGCGTTTAGATCTAGAATTACTTCAAATGGACGTGAAGACAGCTTTTCTCAATGGAGAATTGAACGAGGAAATCTAGATGGAACAACCTGTAGGTTTCATCGTTAAGGGCCAAGAAAATAAGGTCTGTAAATTGAAAAGATCTATTTATGGTCTAAAGCAGTCTTCAAGGCAATGGTACTTGAGATTTCATAAAGAAATGATCTGATATGATTTTACTATGTTTGATGAAGACCATTGCATTTATGTTAAAAGGTCCAATGATATATTTGTAATTATTTCTCTTTACGTGGATGATATATTGATGGCTGGAAATAATTTGGAGTATCTAAAGATTATCAAGTCATGGCTTTCAAAGTCATTTGACATGAAAGATATGGGTGAAGCAGACTATATCCTAGGAGTTAAGATCCAAAGAAACCGTTCCAAGAAATTATTGAGTCTGTCTCAAGAAACATATATAAATAAAATTTTGGAACGCTTTCGGATGAGTGAGTGCAAACCCATGGATACTCTGTAGCGAAAGGTGAAGCTTTATGTCCTGAAATGTGTCCACAGACACAAAGAGAGAAGGATGAAATGTCTCGAGTTCCATACTCAAGTGCTATCGGGAGCTTGATGTACGCTATGTTGTGTACTCGTCCTGATATCTGTTATGCCGTAGGTCTAGTTAGCAAGTATCAATCCAATCCTGGAAGAGATCATAGGAAAGCAGTGAAGAGGATATTTCGATACCTGAAAGGAACTGTAGATTATTCACTATGCTATGGTGGATCTGATATGATGTTGAGAGGTTATACAGATGCTGATTGGGCTGGTGACTTGGATGAACGAAAGTCAACATCTGGATATGCTTTCTTACTAAATGGTGGGGCCATTTCATGGAAAAGTAAGAAACAAACTTGTATTTCTCTTTCAACTATGGAAGCTGAGTTTGTAGCTTATACATATGCAGTACAAGAAGCTGTTTGGTTGAAGAGATTCTTTGAGCATCTAGATATTGCAAAGAATCCTCAAGGATCGATAATTTTATATTGTGATAGTCAGGCGGCTATTGATTTTATAAAAGATCCTAAGCATCATGAAAAGACCAAACACATTGATACCAAGTATAAGTACTTGAGAAACATAGTTGCAAGTGGTGAAGTTCCAATACAATACATGCCTACACTAAAAATGGTTGCTGATCCTTTTACAAAGGCAATATCTAGAGACTAGTTTGAGAAACATGTAATGGCTCTAGGTTTGCGTAGGATATGACTAAATTTATGTATTTTAGAACAATTTGAATGTTATACTCATCTATATATATTATTGAGTTTGTATTAAATTTCATGTGCATGTGATGGAATTTATTTGTGATAAGTGTATCGAACAAGTCGCGAGATCGGCTCTCTCACACGGGCGATCGCCTCTGACGTCGAGGAACGTGCTGAGATGAAACCAATTAGAACCTTGAATTGTACAAGGTCATAAATAGTTTAAATGGTCGGTCTTGATTAGATTTCAGACTTATGGATTAGTATATCCTATATGACTTGTTTTTTTTTTTTGTTATTCAGATGTGAGTTTTTTTCAAACAAATTGGATTTGAGGATTGCTTGAAGAAAAACTCGGGTTAGACATTTAGAAGCGTCTAGACCAAGATTTGTACGGTGTTTATATATTTAGAAATAAGACACACGCGCCAAATTAGGCAAGAACACCGTGGCACGTGTTTCATACCACGTGTGCTGATCGACCAATAGGGTAATAGAAGAAATGATCCCTGCTTCTTCATTGTGTGAGACCCTAAGAAAAATCAATATGATTTTTCATTGGAATACCATTTGACCTTTTTACTGTCTCTTGAAGTACCAATCTGTGTTGCTACTTTAGCATGTTACTAATAGCCACGAGTGATTCGGCAATGCGGTGCATGTCTAGGAAAACAACTGATTTGGGATGAATAGATTCAAGTAGAAAGGGAAGACAATTAAAACAATTTATAACTTAACTTGTATTCACAGGTCGACCATTACATTTACCATGAGGGTTTCAAGTGTAATTGTGCTACAAAGTTAAATAGGAACTCGAGTTCACCTCATTCGAGGATGAGGGATCGGATAACTAGCTACCGGAGTAGCGTATAAAGTTTGGGGTATTGCGAGTAATAAGATCCTCGTGTTTATAATAAATCCTTTCCGTATGTGATTGGATTTTTATATGAAGCTAGTGTACAACCTTAATAGGTTTAGCTCATCATAACACTCGCAGGTCGCACGAACTATTTGTCTGTATGAATTTTGTGTGTTATTGGCATGGTGCTGGTATTAGTTCAGTCCACCATATGTGAAGTGGGAGATGTTGGATATTTTTGTATTGGGTGGGTCGCCCATATGGACTGACCCGACCCGGTTAGAAGAGTTAAATACAAAATAAAATAAATAAATAAATAAGTTTTATTTAATTGGGAAGTTACTGACTTTGGGAAGTTACTGACTTTGGGAGACACTAACCTATGTTCAGAAAAACGTGGAAAGTGGATTTTTCCATAATCTCCAGTAACCACTTCTTCTCTTCTACAATAAAAGGAGGTTGTTTTACTTTTCTCTACATACAATATATCATTCCAAAAAAAAAAAAAAACGATGATCTCTAACTTCTAAAAGAAAAACACACAAGTTAGGACATTTAGTTTGTGGTATTTGTGCTTCGTTTCCTTTGTGATTCGAAGTCCGACTTGGGACAAATATCAAACAAACTTCCGATGTGTTGATTACGTTGACAGGTACGCAAATTTGTTCCTGTTACGGTATTTAATTTCTTACATCAACGATCTCCATGTCAGTCATCGTGGAGCCTCTTTCTCTCTTTCGTAATTGCCTTCGATGTGATTTAGTGAGGGAAGCAGGCTCATTTGATATATCTGCTTTGCTTCCACCCACGTCTTCCACTAATCCATTCATACTTACTGCTAAATTTAAAAATTTACTTGGAATTTAGAAAAATACATGATGTCGAGAAAATAGTAAGATTTTCAAATTGTATATCAATTGTATAGAAAGAAGTTGAGCAGATAGGAATATTTTCAAATTTTATACATTGTATCTCAATTTTTATTTGAACTCTATCTCATGTATATCGACTATTGCCCGTGTATCTCATCTTTCGCTTGTATATAATGGGGGTTTAAAGGTGAAAGAGTTATATGTCTACTGTTATTTCATTATATGTATGGTGATACAATATACATTATACGTACAATGGAGATAAACAAGATATACAAATATATTTATTGTATAAATATATTTTTAGTGTAGCTACATTGTATGTATAGTGTACCATTGTAGAAACAATAAAGATATAATGGACATACGGGTATATACAATTACATGCATAGTTTATATTCATGTATAAAAGCAAGGGGAGGATTCATATTAACTAAAAAATCATCAAATTCATTTCTAAGATTAACAAAAAAAATCTATAGCGAGGGTTGTGAATGAGAACAGCGACGAAGGCTGGATGAAGGCGGCGATCGGGAGTGGGAGCAGGCGGTGATGAGGAGTGGCAAGAGGGAGGCAAAAGGGAACCTACGATTTCTTTTCATATTTTTGTATATTGCTTTATTTTTATGTCTGCCACTAAGTACATATTTGTTAAGGAAAATTAACTCGAAAGAACCATGGGAAGGTAAAGGCCATCACAAAGCAAGCAAGCAGAAAGTTACAACATGATTGCTGACATCTAAGTTTAGGAGTATTGCGTGTAGCAGAGGCATTGGATGTATAGGAACTTCTGGTTTGTACTGTCCGTTGGTTCCATTCCATCACCGTTATTCTGCTCTCTTCTTCTCGGATTTTGATATTTTTTGTTGTCTTCCCACATATTTCGCATAATCTGCAGAATAAGATAATGTAAGAAGGATGCTTTTAGTGTAATTTAACTTGTAGTGGATTGTCTCCTTATTTCTCAAGTTACTGATTCCTTTAATGTCACTGTTATATTTAGTATCTGTTAGCTGATCTGATTATGTAAATTTCTTCTACATAATATGTTAGTGTATAGAAGTTAAACTAAATCTTTAATACTATAATTTTGTTTGGATCTGCTATAAAATAGCCTTCCCCCTAGATTGTCTTCAAGAAAAGAACATGATAAGGTAGATAGGAAGTTTATACACAAATGGAACTTGGCAGGAAACATAAGATGATTCACGCCAGAAAATGGACTGATTCTTGATGGTACTATTAAAATTAGATTCAAATCACCAAACGAGTCTTAGAAAAAAATTTGAGAGTATAGTAGAATTGCTTTTCGGATTTGATCTAATGGTAAGAGTGCAACTTGTCATGGGTAAATTAAATCGACGTGAATCCACTGAACTTTAAACTGCTACTGGCCCTGGAGTATTTTTCAGCTATAAATAAAAGTACCTGAATAATAAGATGATTATAGAATGCTACCTGCTGCCTCTCTGATTGAACCAGGCCTCGGCACAATGGCGATGACAAACACCAAGCTCTGCTTTACAGTCACAACCAAGTTGAATAATTTCCGTGGACTCATCATTCAAATGACAAATACGACATACTTTTTCTATTCCCTGATTTTCATCATTCTCTGTGTTATCCCCATCAATATCCATTACAACTTCACCAAATTTCTCTATTCTTTCTCCTTGTCCTTCTCCATTACTAGAAACCTTCTCGTCACCTCTACATTTAGTATTTAAATTGCCATCTTCTCCTTGTTTTGTTTCAGCTTCTTTCATTTCTTCAATCCCAGGATTCGTTGAACAGTTTGAAAGGTCCACTGTTTTCGAACTTCCAATACTTGCTTCAGAATTCTGCATAATTTGCAAGGTACCCTCTTAAGATTGAGTGTTTGTTTAGTGCAAAACTCAAACTTTGAGGGAAATAAAGGAAAAGATAGTCAAGGAAGGAGTAAAGAAAATGGATGAAAAAAGCATATCTACTTTACATGATCATTTGAACATGCTTTGCTTCAAGTCGTTATTTAGTATGCAGGAAGTTTTAATAAATTCGGTGGAAATTGTATGTACAAAAAGTTGAATGATACAGTGAATTAATTGGTGAATCTATAGAAAGGTGGAAGAAATTAACCTTGATTTTAGATGGCAGAAAGAATGTGAGTATACTTTGAATGGAAGATATATAGGAATTCATGAAAAACGTGGTAGAGATAATTATAAATGAAAATTTACAACCTGGATACCAAAACCAGTTTCAAGCCGCATGTGAAATTGAAGTAACTTATGATTCTTCTCCTCTTTTCTAGCGTCGAATTTCCAGCAAAGCTAGTTTTGCTAAAGTTTAACTTGTAGTACTACTACTACTATACCAATTACCTTTGAATTGAATTCTAAAATTCTTTCAAAAGAAAAAAGAAAGAAAGAAAAGGAAACAGTTGATTTATTGTTCCCTTATACATGGTGACATTCTATCCAAATGACCAAACACATCACGTTGGTAATAAGCCATGCTACCAAGATTACTCCTGTGAAGTGATTAGCATGTTACTAAACTTAAGCATATTTTCCTTTTTCGCCCGTAACCATAGTTAATTTTTGGGTACATTCCTATATTGAAGTGTGTGGCTATCTCATCTAAAAATTTAAGCTATTAGAGAGAAAACACATTTATATTTTCATTCACTTAATATCTTCATCACAACTCAAAAGTTTTACATATATGCTCTAATAGCATGGTTAAATGTGTGGCTATCTCATTTAAAAGCCCAACCAATTAAATATGACACAATTTTATTTACTTAATTATCATCTTCAACTCTATGCAAATGTAGAGATTCTGTATAGGATTACTTGTTTATCAGGCCAAACGCGACGAGAATCTGTATTAATCTGCTGAGTACGTACCGATTAAAACTCAAAAGGGAATTAAAACAGAAAGGCAAGGGAAAAAAGCGTTGTACCCCTATTTCCCATCCCTTTCCTTTCTTTTACTAATTGGTAGTAAAGCTCTCTAATGTCCGGTAGTTATAATTTCTTAAGTCAGTCTTAACGTATAAATCAAATCATTAAATCAAGAGTTTTGTCAACGCCTCGCGTGCGTCTACGTAAAGAGATTTTTATTTTTGGTTCTCTTTGCATGATTGAGATTGCTAATGTATACTTCTTTTTTCTTTTTTAATAATAATGAATGAAAAGAAAGATATGCGGTGAGAGTGGATCAAACATGTTGAGATGTGACTGCTAACTCCCAACTGTTATGAGTAATATTTTACTACTCCAAATTTGTCTACAGTAAGATTGGGGTGTTATAATTGGTAAAATAAATCCTCCTCCCAGGGCAGTCTCATTTTGATTTTTTTGGCCTAGGTTTTGGCCAAACAATTTGGTAGCCTATGGCTGGTAGTGGTACTGAAACATTCTTTTTTCTTATAATCTTTTTCCTTAATTCTAAATTATAAGTACTCTAGAATTTCTAAAAACTTTTGTTTCATGTAAAGATACTTCAAAGTTTTCATGTAATTTTTCAGATATAAATAATTATATTTAATAAAGTAATGTCTAAATTCAGCTTAAAATTCGATAAATTTCCAAACTCGTCAGTAAGATAGTAGTAGTAAGTACTAAGCGAAGATTAATGCGCACACATATAAGTATTTTTCAAGTACACATATCTACTGATTTTAAAATTTTGATGTAATGTAAATACAGTGCGGATAAGTATTATCCTAAATTCCACCGTATTTACTACTCACATAAAATCTTAGCAGAATGGGCAGATAGATTATCATTAATACTACATCCGAATATTTTGACCATTTTACCCCTCAGCCAACAAAAACAAAAAGCAACGACGTCAGGCTTATTTGACCGTTTAGTGACAGTAATTACGCTTCTCGAGGCAAATTAACTTACATTGACGGCTCGCTTAGTCCACTCTCCGTCTCCTATTTATACACCAGCTCAGCGTATAGTCACCATTTTCACATACAACACTTCGATAAACACGCCTCATTTTCTTCCCCGATTCTTTCTCTCCCAGTCCAGTACCTTAGCCATGGCGATCCGAGCCGCTATTTCTGGTCGAGTCGTGAAGCCGCTTGGAGCAGCGCGATCCATGTCGTCATGGTGGAGAAATGTAGAGCCGGCTCCAAAAGATCCTATCCTCGGCGTTACTGAAGCTTTCCTCGCCGATCCTTCTCCTCATAAAGTCAATGTCGGCGTTGTAAGTTCTCTTCTCTTTACTTTAGCTCCTTTCATATTAATTCGTATGTCTATATGTTGATTTTAATAAAGAGGAGAATTATACATAGTTTAACTTATGATAATTATTATATGTAATTGTAAAAATAGACAAATTAAGTTACATAACGGCTTACGCTTAAGTAAAAAGTAGTTGACGGATGTATAATATGTGTGTAATTGCTAGGAATGTAAACAGTGAATTTGCCAGGCTATTTGTGTAAAGATCCCGTATAAATAGTCATCATCTGAATATGCTGCATAGTAGTGGATCTCAGTTGATTTGAGATTGAGACTAGTTGATTGATTTTTTTTTCTGTGTATGTTTGTCAACTTGATTTATTTAAATAAAAAAAGTAAAAAAGATTTGAGCTTTTTACTTTAAATTGGCTCTTTAAAAAGAAATAGTAATTGATGTGATTATAACAGGGAGCATACAGGGACGACAATGGAAAACCGGTGGTACTGGAGTGTGTGAGAGAAGCAGAGCGAAGGATTGCTGGCACTTTCAACATGTCAGTCCTTCTCCTCAATTTCTCCTTTTTGTTTTTTTCTAAGAAAATGTCATTTTCTATTTATTCATGTTTTTCTGCTATTTTATTGAATATAGTAGTAATTTATCTGTTAAAAATTAAAACTTTACACAGTAAGATTACTTATTTTACTTGAGGAGTTGAGATTTGAAACCCAAGTGAGTGGCACAAGGGTTGCCTAGTTATCTAAGAATTTCCTGATATGTGTATTTATAAGATAATTCTGTATTTTCAGTTACTGTAGCCGCGAATTGTTTGTTATTTCAGTGTAAGTGAGAGTATTTGTGAGTGCACATTTGTATGAAGCATCTTTTTAAAGTCTATTGAAATATTGGCCCGATTATTTCTACCATTCGGTTCCACTAACCAGTTTGATTCTTTAGGACTTATTCTTTGTGTTCTCACTTTTATGGCTAGTGGATGGTGGAGATGGATTGCTTCACTAATCCTATATTCTGCTTTTGCAAAGCATTCGACCAAGATATATCATTAATATCAAATTTACCTGTGTCAGCAGTTTAATGGCATTTAATTTTGAAAAAAATACTGCGCCTTTTACGTCCCATTTTATGTTCTGAAGTTCAAAAGTTTAACTAGACGTGGAGTAAGAAATTTTATTTCACCTGTTTATTCTATTCATTGTGGTAGAAAAGATATTACATAACGTCTAATTTTGAGAACTTAAATTAATTGACTTCTTTAAATTTGTTGACATTATGTGGACATCACTATGAGTTTGAAAGTTTAAGAATCATTCGATGAAATTTGTTTATTCAAAATGTTTACAGCAGTGCAAATAGGGAGTTGTTATTTAAAAGACAAAAAATGATAGTTTGTGGATATTTCAGTTCAGTAAATGCACACTCACTTTCACAATTCATCATTTATCAGGGAATATCTTCCTATGGGAGGTAGTGTCAGCATGATCGAGGAATCGTTGAAGTTAGCATATGGGGAGAACTCAGACTTAATAAAAGATAAGCGTATTGCAGCTATTCAAGCTTTATCTGGGACTGGAGCATGCCGAATTTTCGCAGACTTCCAAAAGCGCTTTTGTCCTGATTCACAGATGTATATTCCTGTTCCAACATGGTCTAAGTAAGTAGTTTCTTCTGCATCGCTGCAGCTTCTTAATTGATCTTTCTCAATTGTGTTTCTTTGCACATTAAAACATGAGCATGTTGTACCTTCAAAATCTCAATTTACCTGTCATTTACTAATATTAGAATCTTGGCAGTCATCATAACATTTGGAGAGATGCTCATGTTCCCCAGAAAACATATCATTATTATCATCCTGAAACAAAGGGTTTGGACTTTGCTGCGATGATGGATGATATAAAAGTAAGAAAGATATGCATTCGAGGCTGTTTTCCATAATGCTTTGTTCCGTTGTCATGATACAGTGTCCCTCCTCAAGTAGTGATTATATGTGCTAACCTGACCTTTTACCATTTTCAATTACACAGAATGCCCCAAATGGATCATTCTTTCTGCTTCATGCTTGTGCTCATAATCCTACTGGGGTAGATCCTACAGAGGAACAGTGGAAGGAGATCTCACACCAGTTCAAGGTAATACTTTGTATATTTCTCTATCCTTTTCCTTGTCATAAGCCTCATATTGAGTTTCTTACACTGGTACCAGGTGAAGGGACACTTAGCTTTCTTTGACATGGCCTATCAAGGATTTGCCAGTGGGAATCCTGAGAAAGATGCTAAGGCTATCAGGATATTTCTTGAAGATGGTCATGCAATAGGATGTGCCCAGTCTTATGCGAAAAATATGGGACTATACGGCCAGAGAGTTGGTTGCCTAAGGTAAACTACTATTTCCACTATCATATCTTACTTGGCCTAGTTACAGTGTGGAAATCAAACTATCTTTTTGTTTACACTTTTGGTCTATTTTTAAAATTATTTCTAATTCCAAAAGCAGTTACAACTATTTCATTCAATTTACAGATCAATTAACTATTTGTTATACCTCATTATCTTCATTTAGTAATTAATTGTACCATAAAGGTGTGAACAGAAAAGTATTCTTCTGCTTCAAATCTATTACACTATAAACATATGAAGAGGAGAAAAAATTGGTTGACTTGTTGGTAAAGCTTATTTGTTGTTTTAATCACACAAAGCTAGAAGACCTTTAATACTTTTGCCATGATGCTTCCACAATTCACTGCAGTGTGGTGTGCGAGGATGAAAAACAAGCAGTAGCAGTGAAAAGTCAGCTGCAGCAACTTGCCAGGCCTATGTACAGTAATCCACCTGTTCATGGTGCACTCGTTGTTTCTACCATCCTTGGAGATCCAAACTTGAAAAAATTATGGCTCGGGGAAGTGAAGGTATTGTTTTGAATCAGATAAAATTTTCTAACTGTATACTAGCATTGATCTTTTGGCAAAAGGTAGAACCTTTGCTATTGAATGATTTCTTGCATTTTTTTTAGAAAAAAAACAGATCTTATTTTTCCTTCAAATATATGAGATTTGGATAGAGGCATCACATGGAAATGCTGACCAATTTTTTGCTATTCTGTTATAGACAAAATAGGAGAGCCCAACCCAAAAGACTAGTTTAGTAGGTGAGAGAGCCCATTTAGTCTATATACCCATTAGCATCTCTCTTTTTTATCAATGTGGGAGAGGTGCTCACAATATATTCACACGGAAATCATCTTTTTCTTTTGCTGATTTTTTAAGCACCAATTTACCAAGCCCTACTATGTTGTCCAATATTTTCTGTCTGGGAAATAAGTCTCAGTCAGTCCCAAGCTTTAATAAGCTTCTAGCGGATAACCTTCATTTTGCTCTACATTATCAGCCACAGAAATTGGTCCATTGTGCCATTAAATGTTTTCTTTATGGGACCTATTAATTAACCTGGTATCTCTCCAAGGTCAACTTGTGGGAGCTGTGACGGCCTTTATGTTTTGTACTCATTTTGCTTGGGCGGAAAGGTAAATGACAAACTTCTTTTTCCAGGGCATGGCTGATCGCATCATCGGAATGAGAACTGCTTTAAGAGAAAACCTTGAGAAGTTGGGCTCACCTCTATCCTGGGAACACATAACCAATCAGGTACTGAAATAATGAGTTTTGTTGCTTTCCATACAAGTATCAACTATAAGAAACTGTGTTGCACTTACTTGCCCCATTAATGTCCGATACTGTCTACAGATTGGCATGTTCTGTTATAGTGGGATGACGCCCGAACAAGTTGATCGTCTGACAAAAGAGTATCACATCTACATGACTCGTAATGGTCGTATCAGGTATAACTACTCGGTCATCAATTTTGCTTAATGCTCCTGGTGACCTTATACGAGCGACATCTCATTTATTTTTCCACTACTTTATATATGTGCAGTATGGCTGGAGTTACTACTGGAAATGTTGGTTACTTGGCTAACGCTATTCATGAGGTTACTAAATCTGCTTAAGGTCTCAAATCATGGATTCAATTTGAATAACCAGCTGGGAGGCTGTGGAAACGTCGTCACTATTTCTGAATATCAAGATCCATTTTTTTCTCATCAGAGTGCTTCTCTCCCTTTTATACTAGTAGGGTGGATGCTTTATTGAGTACCGTTTCTGTGGTTGGAAATTGAATTGAGATAACATGTTGTAATAGCTAAGATAAGTTAAATAACCGCTGAGGGACGAACAGAGCTTTGATTCTGGGAGATTTTTGAGGTGTAGAGCTAGTCATTAGCAACGCTGAGTGGAGAAGTTTATCCCCATTGTATTGTGTTATAGGATACATCCAAACGTTAGTCTTTTCTCAAGGAGGTCCCGTTTTACATGATACATGTGCCTACTGTTTGAAGTTATCGTTGTTTAAATTCTTGGCGCTCATTTAATGTTTCAGCTATCATGCTTACAGATTGTGTATTTGGAAGCTCTAGCAACTTGATTATTTTTCTTGATGAACTGAGTGGTTTAACTCACGAATTCCGCAACCTGAATGCACAGGACATAAACCTCCACAAATTTGATGTTAACTATTCTAAAAGAAAAAATACGATAATGGAAGGAAAAAGAAAAGTATGAAACTACATTTTTTCTTTTATCTACAAATGATCCAGTAGAGATAATTAATTATCTATGAAAAACACTATTGTGCATGATATTTAAAAGCCAAGGAATCTTCATTATCCAACACCATATTGTAGAAGTAGAAGTCTACACTAATACAGTAATAATCATGGAGACTGTATATACAAGCGGACAATTCGAAATCGGACGATTCCTCAAATAGAATTTGGCTTCTGAAAGACTTAAACAACACTAATCGATGATTAATGTAAAACACAAGCACAGCAATCAGAACCTTGTTAACAGCTAGATCATACACCACTTCTTCAGTCTGAATCAACTAGGCAAATGAAAACTTGGGCAAACATACTAAAACGACAGAACTGATAATATCTAAGGCTTACAGAGATGCAGATATGTGAAAGGATCTTGAATAGCACTTGTGCCAGACATCAAAAGAAAGAAAATAAAAGGCTCAAAATAAAGGCATGAAAAGTAACCACATACAAAAACTACAAGTCCTTGTGCTCCAGCAAGTCTCTCAAGGAAATCTGCCTAACTAGACATTACAATATTTATCATAATATACTCCTATCTGAAATCCTTTATCAAAACAATGTACAGAAGCGGCAAGAAGTCTGCTATAGCTAAGATGACATAGTAGAAAGGATCACCTCCTCGTAAGCCACACACTGACTGTACGCATACAACTTTCAGTGGCGTACATCGCCCGCTGGTTCTGCCAAAATGCCTGGTTACATTAATCAACAAAGCCTCCCTCTACTTCATGATACACCAACTCTATAATACATTAGAACAATTACGTAGCTCCGGGATAGGGAAAGTTCAAACCAATTTGCCTCCACACATGCTCAGGGATCAGCTTGTTGACCAACTCAGGTGAAGCTCCAGTTAACTACAAACAATAGGACAATGAACATAAGTTTCATGGTCTCCCAACATCTTGCAAGAAGGGAAGTTTAATCACAAAGAAAACCTACTAGTAGACCACAAAGAGTTCACCTAGTTGGTAACGAAAACAAACATCCAATGTCTGCCTCATCAATAAAAGGAAGAAATATATCCAATGCCTGAGAGAAGGCTCATTGGGTAATAGGGACCTTTGTTATGGTTAATGTTTCTGATAATAACTGAGAAGCCAAAATTATTGTTTTGATGTTTAAAGATCAGAAAATGTTTGGGATACTGCAGCTTTTAACATGTGATAACTTTCTAAAACCATCAATTACTATAGATAAGTTCTCATGACAACCAACCACTGAAACCTGATTTATTAAATGGCTCCGCAATAATTAGTAACCTTATTAAAATAAATGCTTAGATCCATGCATGACCAGGTAATCTTTAATGCATATGTTTTGGAGCAGAGGAAGGACATATGAATAAATGACGGATTGTTATTTCAGAGGAAAACGACAATCAAGGACACATCGGAACCCCACATCTCCACACTAAAAAGTTTTCCTTTATTAAAAAAAAAGACAATAAATGACAAAAACAAGGAAAAAAGAATATCACCGCCTGGACACATGACGCACTTGAAAGTACAAGAAAAAAGGACAACACACGGAAAGCATGGGCTAATATGTAACGGATCACTTTCCGGTATGATTCACTTTTGAAAGTCCTTTATCCCAAAGGATGTACTTTAATAGTTACGCTCTTGTATTTATCACTTCACACCAGAACAAAATGGGCCTTCACACACCGAACTCAACCCCTTCCATTTTCGTTCATAACAAATATCTTTATGACTGATAAGGAAAAACAATTGCTCAAATTAATAACTTTTTTTTTATAATTGTGTAACATTTGTAAATGCAACCAGTGAGCGAGCAATTTTTCAGGGACACGAAAGATAAAATCCTCGAAAGTAGTTACATAATACAATACAACTTTATTGGTAAAGGAACATAAGATTTCAGGAAATCATACTTCTTGTTTGAAGTTGAAAAGAGGTGGAAATGGGCGTCCATTTGGAAGACGGGCATTGGGCTCACGAAGCTCATCAAAGAATGAATGTGCACATGCTTCTAGCTGCAAGGAATAAAAGCAGATAAATTGAGTGATGTAACAAATGTTTTGAAACAATCATACTACAAAAAAAATATTAATTGCACAAGAGGGAATAATGCTACAAAGCATTTCCGTCTTGTGCTTAATGCTAGCTAAATGTCAATGAGACATAGAAAGAACGAGATAACTCACAGCAGTGCAGCGCAGACTTGGTGAATATTGGAGAAGCCGTGAAGCAAGATCAATTGCTTCAGGGGGCATTCTTTTGTGGAACACCTGAAACCATGGAAGTCTTTTAGCTCACTTTCAACAAAATCTGATTCTAGGAGTAGTTTTTTTACGAGGAAGTCATCATTGAAAACTGCCAACTAACTGCTGGCAGAGCAGTACTTCTAGGAGTAATTATACCTTTTAAAAGATAATAAATAATACAAAATACCTTGTGCCAAGGATGAGCTTTTATCTGTGGGAATCTGAAATCCGTGTAATTTGGGTTCATGCATCTAATTTCTTCCCGAGTAGGAGTACCAAGGACCTGTCAAAAGGTCTCACGTTAGCAAACAGAGATCCAAGTAAATTTGTCTGGATTACTAGGATGTTCAAATTAAGTACAAAGACACACCTTGATAATCTCTACAAGTTGGTCTACCGCATTTTCGCCAGGGAAGAGCGGCTGTCATAGGTTATGGTTGATGAAAGCTCAATAAGTAACAAATTCAATGAACTAAGAGATAGAAAATTATCCACTTGGAAACAAAGATAAATAACACAGACCTGCCCCAAAAGAAGCTCAGCAAGGACACAACCCGCTGACCAAATATCAATTGATGTTGTATATTCTGTGGCACCAAAAATGAGTTCTGGAGCTCTGTAGTACCGAGAGCAAATGTATGAAATATTTGCTTCACCATTCACCTGCGCATTGGAAAGTTTTTTGGTATTAAAAATGCAAAAAATGAAATGATACATTTAAATGTAATGCACAGAAAGAATTCTCCTAATGACAAAAATCATGTCCCAAAGCATATTGGAAGACACATTAACAGCACCAAGGGTGGGAACCTTTGAACCGCATGCTCAAGTCCTTATTTTTTTGGAACTGGTAAGCAAGGAGCTACATCATCCAGCACTTCTAAGAATGTCATATTAATTTAAACGACATACATACCAAGACTTTTGCACTTCCAAAGTCGCACAACTTGACTTGATGGGTCAGTGGATCAACCTTCAATGACATACAACATAGATTTAGGCCAATGGCATCATACAATAGCAATAAAGTGGATTCTTATTCACATACCAAAAGATTTTGAGGTTTCACATCTCTATGGCAAACCCTTGGAACATTATGAATGTAAGCTAGCCCCCTGAAAATCTGACAATAGCAGCTTACTTCATCAAAATCACATGATATCAGTTGAAGAATAGGCACACAAGGCGAAGGAGATGTAAACCTGATACATGTAAAGTTTGACGTAGATGAGGGGCATCCTTTGATTTGAATTGCTGTAGTGCTTTAACACCTTGTATAAACTTTCAGGGACATAATCCATGACCAAGTTAAGAAAAAGCTCATCTCTACTTGTCGTAGAAAAGAAGCAGTGCTTTAGACAAATGACATTCGGGTGATCCATCAGGCGCATCAGCTGCAGTTCACGATTTTTATACCGTTTGTCCTGCAAAACCTTCTTTATTGCCACAGTCTCTCCAGTTTCCAAGCATTTTGCCTAGAGACAGCAATGTTAGATCATTACTATGTACAAGAGGATGGATACAAAGTTAAAAATAAGTTGGCTCACAAACCTGAAACACTATTCCAAATGATCCTGTACCCACAACTCGTTCTGCCATGTAACTGATGGTCTGCACAAAAGCAATATGAGAAAATTTCAAAAGTCTAATACCTTGTTTAGCAAAGGAAAGAATTTAAAAAAAAAAAAAAAACTCATCAGACTCTGTCAAAGTTCTGAGTTGAATATCAATCTCTAAGAACCAAGAAATTACAAAAGAATAAGAACCAAGGAAACAAATTGGCGAATAACAGGTACACACCCTTTTCGGTTCTCCATTCTTGCCCCCAATTGTGGTGGAAATTATGTGACCAGTGACAGCATCATTACCCTCAACAACAGCTGCTGACATTTCCTACAAATGCAAACCAAGCAAGGTCAATTCCAGTGCCAAAAGAACTCCATCTCGTTTAAAGAGTAAGCATCCATTGTTACCAAAACCAACAGACGACGACCTTACAGAATAAAGGTTCAACAGAAACAGAAAAGTTGTATATGAAACATAGGCTTTAAGAAAAAGCTTCATATGCTAGAGACTTGTAACCGAGGCAAATAAAGTATTCAAAGGAGAATCAGCAATCAACATTCACATGAAGCAAACCCAACAATAGATTGAACCACAATTTAACTAAAGATGAAGAAAAGCAGCTAAAAATCTTTTCTTTCTTTCTTTTCCAAAAAAGAAACTTGCAAGCTACCTACTCAATTCAAGGAAACCTCTCTCATATAATTCTGAGCAAAGAAAGTTGCTAACCCGTAAATATACACTTCATATAAAACCCCACAATCAGCTACAACAAAAACCTACAGAACTTTATAAAAATAACTGGGATACATAGATTATACGCTTATTATACATGAAATATAAACAATGGCTATATTTTTAAGCAGCCTAGCCACTGTTCAAGCAGTGTAAAAACCCCTAAAATGAAACAAAGATTTTTTTTTTTTGGGTAAATGAAACCAAAAACCTGAAGCAAAAGCTACTAAGAAAAAAAAAAACAAACTTTAACATGTTACATCACACACCTTAGGGTGCGGCCCTTCCTGGACCCTACTTGAAAGGGGATGCTTAGTGCAGCTAAAAGAAAAATGCAAACTAAACCATTTTTCTTCAAAAATACAAACATTTTCTCCAACTTCCAGCTCAGTAAAAACCAACTAAGTCAAAAAAAAAAAAAAAAAAGTCGCCGGAAAATTCTCCGGCGACAACTCCGACGGACGTTCCGATGAAGAAGATCGAGCTAGATCGAAGCAACAAGAGCAAGACTGGTGCCAGAAAAGTTCATAGCAAATAAGACAAGAGTGTGAGTCTCTATGTTGCCGGAGAAGAGCAAAAGTACCTTGTCGGATTCCATCTCCGGTCGTGCACCGGCGACGGCGTGCTTTACGGCAGCTGGTGGTTGGTCATGTTGAAGAGGGTGATGATTATCTGGTGGTACATGGTGGTGCTGAGGTGCCAGCGGTAATGAGGCCATGTGCTGCTCTCTTTCTTGCTCCCTAACACTCTTCCCTTTTTCTTTCCTCTTTCTTTCTAATTCCCTTTATTTCCTCTTAACCTCACTAGTCACTACAATCTCTCTCTCTCTATTCTAACTATTTTTATATAATTTTTACTACTTTATCTAATTTTGATTAATTAATATTTTAATTAATAACGGGTAGTAAGTACTTCGATTATGGTGAAATGGTAGTTGCAATAATCCTTCAATCTTTTGAGTTCATGCCTATAAAATGGAGTCGGTTTTACCCCCATAATAATAGGACTTTGCGTTGCAAATTTAGATTAGTGGAGCTTTAAAGCAGATACCGACACTAATTTTAGGAAACAAAAATAATTGGTAGCTCATAAAGTCATTTAAATAAATACCCGAATAGAGTCGGGGTCGTGATCCTCAAGGAGCTAGCAAAGTGAATCTAGATAGTTCAAATAGATTCAAGTTCTATAGTTGTTTAGATATTTCTAAATAGAGAGTTGATTGTATACTATAAACTAAAATTGCAAGAATGGTAAAGGTTTTGTTTCTTATGTCTTAAAAATTAGAGTTGTAATCTTTCCTAATCACGCCCTTAACGGGCGCTAAAAACTAAGTCTTAGTTGGTTCGATTGGGTCACTATCTTGGAACCTACACAAATTCACCAAAGATCATCCTTTTCGGTAATGAGGTTGGACTAATAAACCTTAACCCTTTTTTGCATTGAATGGTATTGCATGATGTTCAAGCAGTTGTTTCCGGGGCGTTCCAACCCATTGATCCTAGATAAACGAAAGCACACCTACCTAGGAATCCCCGTCACTATTTTACCTTTTCCTTAATCTACTCATTCGATATATTGTGGATAATAATAGGGTTAGGATTGTGTTGATCACCATAAATTCAAAGAAATTTGGGCAAGAAAATAGTGAAATGAGACTATTTCCAATCTAATTTTAGGCTTAGTTTGTTAGAGTCATCAAGTTGGTGATATACGGTTGGATTACAACCCTAGATTATATTTGGCTATTCATGTTTTGGAATGAAATCATACTTGTAATTGAAGATATTTGAATTGAATGTAATAACAAGTAGAAATCTTTACAAAATATGATTGTATCTTCACTAAGAATAAAAGCTTGCTAAAGAAGACAATGTTTTCTTTCTAGCTTGCTCTCCAAGTAAAAGATAAGAATATAATAACTAAGTTTAGTTATTTATAGTCTATCTTAAAATTAATTACAAAAATGTCATTTTGCATGTTAGACTGTCGACCATCTGGAAAGGCTGGGCCCTTTGCGCTTAGCTTCAGATTTGGATCTCCATATGATGGATAGGGCAGCTAGCCCTACAAGGGGCTGAGCCTTCTTCTATATTCTTGAAGATTGGGCTGCAGTCTCCAGCGATTGGGCAGTCGCCTTATCATAACAACTTCAATCATAATGGGGCCTTTTTCATGGTATGCCACACTCTGGATCAAGTGTGATTTAGGCTACCCTTAAAGTTGTATCATTAGGCGCCATCCCTTTGGTAGAGGCGACAACTCTTTCTTTGATTGTGTTGAAGTCTTATCCCTTGGGCTGGGGTCCTTTGCTAACCCCTTGTCCTTGGTTGGTTAAGACCTTCAAGGCAGGGGCATAACTACCTAGTGCCTAGGGGTGTCACGTGACACCCGTTGGTTGGATAATTTTACTAATTATGTGAATTAGCAACGTAAAAATTATAAACACGTACATGTATAATAAAAGGACACTTCTTGTGCTCAGAGTTTTTGGCTAATTTGGTTAAGTGCATTGCGTTATTATATGGGTCGGGGGTTCGAGATTCGCTAACTGTAGTGTTTACAATTTTGTTTTATTTCTTTTAAATTTGGTTGCCTATTTTTGCTATAAAAATGTAGGTTATTGGTCTTGAACCATTGACCTCTCCCTAAAAATATTAAAATAAACCATTAAGCTAATAAAACTTCTATAATCTTGAGACAACAAAAATTTATACTATCGTTAAAGTAGGTTTCTCCCTAAAATGTAATTCTTGGGGTCTGGTCTTAGTGTTGTTCCATAGTGGCTAGAGGTTCTTTTTTTTTTTCTTTTTCCTTTTTTCGTGTGTATGTGTGTGTGTAAGGAATGGTTGCCTATTTTTGCTATAAAAATGTAGGTTATTGGTCTTGAACCATTGACCTCTTCCTAAAAACATTAAAATAAACCATTAAGCTAATAAAACTTCTATAATCTTGAGACAACAAAAATTTATACTATCCTTAAAGTAGGTTTCTCCCTAAAATGTAATTCTTGGGGTCTGGTCTTAGTGTTGTTCCATAGTGGCTAGAGGTTCTTTTTTTTCTTTTTCTTTTTTTCGTGTGTATGTGTGTGTGTAAGGAAATGACACTGCTTAAGAAAAATCCTGCGTACGCCACTACTTCAAGGAAAGGGTGGTTGCTCTTCAATTGGGCGCCCTCACTTTCTCTGATTCTACAGCTCTTCCAGAATCTTCACTTTTCTTGAGTATTCTGCTTGTAGTTTCATTCACTTCCATATTTCCTAAAACCCTAAAACCAAGCATAAACACATCATTTTTTCTATTGATTGGTTGATTTTTATTCAAAGATAAAAGTTTAAGCGAGTTTAATGTAAGCGAAATGCTCACGCATCAATGTTCATAATATATACGTAGTTAAATTTGAAAATTTAAGAAAAGCTAATTCATGAGTAAAGGCAACACCTTCTAGTTCAAAATTAAAGTTACAAAACGTGAATATTCAGATATTTCAGTGATGTTTTGTATGTTACTCCTTATTTAGTTGATACAAGACTATTACTATTAAAGATTGTGGTGAAATGATAATACCCCTCTATTCTTAATGAGAAATTATGAGTTTGAGCTCTGAAAATAAAATTAGCTTTAGTAGAGCCCTTTTATATCCACATAGTAGGAATTTCTGGCGTGATCCCGAATTAATCAAACTCCAAAGTAGGAACTGGCGCACACTGCATAAGAAACTAAAAAGCTGATACAAGTCTATCGAGCATAACTGTGTGCATGGCAGTGAGGAACAAGTAGAGTTGGACGACCATATGTTCAACCTTGTGGATATACATTACTAGTAAATAATTTAAAGGCTTCATTTCAGATTTCTAACGATCAAATGCTCTAATCCGTAGGTAGTTGCTGTGTTATCTTCAGCTTATTGTGATACTCACTAGGCGATTTGTATTTGGTGCTATATTCTCTGCACATCAAGTTTTATGGCGTTGTCTAAATGTCTTGATATATCTTTGTAATAAGTTGTTACTCGAAACTATTCTCTTATTGCGTTTGGGGCAAAAACATTCTCAGGTAGGACGAGAATTTATTGGCATTGCATGTGATGTGTTGTCGGAAAAGTCAAAAGTGTTCGTCTAAGGAACCATCTATTATATATTTTTTTATTTTATGTGTTTCTTGTTATTGGGTTCATTACTTCATTTACATTAGAATTGAAAACAGAATAGGAGGGCCAAAATAGTTTTGGAGCCAATTTTCAAATTAACAAACATTTATTACTATAGTAAACTACTCTTATGTTACTATCAAAAATCAACTGTTTAAGTTAAATGTTGATGAATAATTGGTTCGAAGGTTTAACAGTAAATACTTATCCACATTAAGTGTTTCCATCAAATCACATCAATTAATTATGGGCAAGTGATTTAATGAAGAAAAATATGTATTAGTTAATTATGGTTTAACGGTAGATACTTACTCACACTGAGTGTTTACACCAAACCACATCAATTAATCATGGGTAAGTGATTTAGTGAAGAAAAATATGTAGGTTAACTATGGTTAAAATACAGAAGCATGTATATCAATACATGAATGTATATATTGACTTGGTGTATATACCCGGTGTAGATAAATTTTTTCCGGGGTTTAACAATGCCAAAATAAATGACTTGGCACAACTAGACTAACAAAATTCAGAGACAATATAGGAACAAGAAATTAAGACCAATGCGTTCTGGGACGAATGTTATGGTGGGAAGGTCCATTATCCATGTGCCATAAGAATGTGCCTGGGACCTATATCCGATCTCCTAATAGGCAAAGATTGTGACTTGTTAATTTAATCAAGAACAAAAAGATCCCATTTTATAATCCCACCCAAATTAGTCATTTTTTCAAAATGATGAGCAAAGTGCAAAACGAACAGTACCTCACAAGTTTCTAAAAAGAATCAGGGGTTACGTTCCTGCATGTTAAGTGTGACCTATTTTTTTTTATAGCCAACATAATTGCAAAGAAATACTGAGAGAATAATAAACTGTGCATGCAACATATAGGGTTAGGGAGAATTAAGTATAACTAAATAATATTTCTTCCTTAAGAGTAGATAGGAAAACAAATACTTATATACTACTACCATATAAAACTGGAGGGAATATATATCATACCAAAGCATATAATTATACTTTTGCGAGCTTTAGCTTATTTAAGTATCACAATTAGTACTACTACAAAATATGACCTTTGGGTTATTATTCTCCCCAAAATTGAAGAAACTATATAAGGAAAACCACAAAGGAAATAAACGTAACACCATAGAGTACTACATTATTAGTTAATAGCCCTGCAGTTCCTTCTAATCTCTCCATTAGTTCCGGTAAGTGGACTAATATTCCCCATCCTGACCATAGCAGCAGCAAAATCAGTTCTAAAAGCCCCATCATTTGAACTATAACTTCTAACCAAAGCATCTTGAGATCCACCATTAAACAATTCTTGATCTGAATGAAGAAGTCCACGTCGTGCCATTAAGTTCTGGTAATAATTGTTATCGAACTGATTCGGTGTCTGAATATCCAAAGGAGCTAAATTAGTGTCGCCGCCAGATGCAGGACATGTGGTTCTGCGTGTGGCGGCGAACTGTGGATCAATGTTTGTTTCGTTGTAAATGCGGTTTCTGAAAACAGTGCAGCGTGCTTGGCCAATGGTGTGACCACCGGAGAGTGCGGTCATGTCACGAGCGTTTAGGCCTTTGGCTGAGAACATGGACAGAAGAGTTGAAAGGCTGGAGGTTGGTGCTGGGATTTGAGTGTTGGCTGCACTCTGGCTTGCTGTTCTTGCATCTCTTCTGCCTAATGGCACTGCCCATGATGGTCCTCGTAGCTGCATATATATGGTGACAAGGATCTTAGAGTGTAGATTTAAGTTATAGTAGTATATATTTATATTTATTAACTGTGTACAAATTTCATACTATCGTCATTTTATAATGAGTTTAAGTTATATGTGTTGATGATATAACATATATTCCTATTCACATAATCAGGGTAAATTTCTAAAATAATACTCCTATTAACCAGTAATTAACCTGATGAATATGATAATTAACTATCATTGCAAGATAAAATTCATTAAAAGATATTTGCATACGTCAGTATGTACAAATTAAGTCCCACTTTTACAAGGTTATTAGTAATCTCTATAATATACCAACTCTAACTATCACTAAGTGCTAGTGTAAGTTTTTTAAATTGTCACGATATCATTACCTGCGTCAATGTGGATATAGTACTATACTAAAGTTAAGGAAGAAAGTTTTTGACAAAGGTATATGCATGGTGGAGACAATAAGGAAGCTCTCTTGGAAGTTATGGTAATAGGGAACTCACCAACACAACGCCTTCTCTGGCAGCAAGAGCGAGGATGTCAGCACATGAGACAGCATTAGGACAAGCAGCTTCAACTTGAGTTTTAATGGTGTCAATCACTTCATATCCTCTAGCTGAGTTTCTGTTTGGATTAGCATTCTTTTCTCCTGTGAATGTTGCTGTATCATCCAGCAGTATTGATGCATCGCAGCCCTAAAGTAATAACCATAGAAGGAGATACTATTAATACTAACTCTTCACGCATTCCCTCAAAATTTTAATAGGATATATTTGTAACCGATGGAGCAGGATTTGAAACTCATGAGTTTAGGGTTCTAATAAATAATGAGATTCTAAATTTAGTAATTTAATTGGGAGCAAAATTATGGAGTTGGGGCAAACCCCCTTTTCATAATGCTCCATGAATACTCATATCATCTAACAATTAATTAGTAGAAGTTTCTCATGGTAAATTAACAGGTTTAAGTTTTGTACACTGACGATGTGAAGAAATATTTTACACCGTTGCGAGAAGATAGGCAGACAATTTATTACAGCATGGTCAAATGACAAATATGATATGGTGAAAAATAAGATGGGAGGCGCTTACGTTTACGAAGCAATCATGGAAAAACAAGCGAAGAATAGAGGCACCAAGTCTTGGCTCTCTGTTCACAGCTTGTCTCATTACATTGCTCACTATGGTCTGCAGATTAGGGCACGAGGTGCCATAAAAGTTGGCTGAGAGCTGAGCATTGCTAAAGCTAACAAAGCCCAATAAAACACATAAAAATGTCAAAAGGATGACATTCGTAGTTACGGAAGCCATATATTACTGAACTTCTAATTATGCAAAGATTAAAGCAAAGTAGATATTGAAACTCTAAGCAAACTAAAAGTTGCTTGAACGATTGTATGTATTACCATGCAAGAATGCCCCCTTTATATACAAGTGATCTACGTGCTAAATTTGAGAGATACAAAAGAAGTAAAGTCTTCTTTACTTTTAATTTTCGTTTACTTTTTGAGTAAGTAGCTAGAGCGAAAATTTCATGTATACAAAAGTCTAGTATTCAAACTTAGCTGCTAGCAACCGCGTTTATTTTTAGAGTTTACTTTGATTTGGTTGGTATGCAGCAATAGAAAATAAGAAATCAAATGAACCAGAAGGTATAGAAGGGTCCCTTAAATTAGGGGTTTGATTTCTATCTTTGGAAATTAAAGTAGACAAACATGCAAAAAACCAAAAGTTATAGCTATGTCTCGTTTTCCAAAATAAATGATATGGCAATTTATTCAAAAAAGTGTCCCTGCATGTTACTTTAATTTGTTTGAACTTCCGTCAGTTGTACTTTTTCAAAAGCAAACATCACAAGATCGAGTTTGACTAATTTTATCTGCAAGTGATATATAAGGAAATGTTGAACATTTGATATAGTCTCACTAGCTTTTAATTGTTGTTGACTAGTATAGCAATTATTGCAATACTCATCAGATCTAACTAATTATTTATTTAGTACTAGTACTTACTAATATTTCTTAGGAGGAAAGGGAGTCTTCAAGGCTATTCTAGTTGTAGTAGTATATTACTACTAGGAAATGCAACATTAGGTAGAAAGTAGAAACTCCAGCATGAATCTGGAGACGTGGTCTTATTTTTCTTATTTCTAAGAGCTATATGTATTATTAACTACGTACAACACTTCCATCGACCTATCTTCAGTTAGGCCCTTAAACTTGCACATAATTGGACCAAGCCTCTCTAATCATGATAAGTGTGATTTCCTGCTCCTAAATGCTTGTAACTTGTAAGGGCGAGCAGAGGAGACTCCAAACCCTCAATATATCTTTTGTTAGTTATAGTCTTAATTGAATAGTTCTTTTGAAGACTTCCACAGCATTAGAATAAATGTTATGAGTGAAACTCAACCACACTTCTTCTTTCATGTTATGGAATAAATATTACTACAACATTTTGTGAAAGAAGCAGTCCAAACATCTAGACATTTTTTACTTTCATATTTCTTGATGAGTCCATTCTATATGACATCATTACCATTTTTGAAAAGTCTAAAACTTTTTCCGATCCTTCGATTGTAAACTTCTCAAAATTTTCAATTATACTGAACTAGAAAAGATTATCATTTATATTATATCTTCTGTAGTTTTCGTATGTGTAAATTTAAGGAATGGACGTCCTTGTTCACACGATCGATTGTAAATATTTTTTTATAACTCTTCTCCAAGAGAGACTCTTCTAAACAACCTTGTTGCATTTCTAGAGAAGAGTTGCACAAACAAACAATGGGAAATTCCAACTCCATATGATAATTACAATCAAACGGGCTTTAGTTCTCGGAATAGCTTGATATATGGTTCTTTTTCAATCCAAAACTAAGTTTAGGTTGAAACCAATTCCTGCACCATATGTTTAAAATTGAAAAATTATATATGTTTTTCTTTTCTTTTGTTAAATTTGTTTAAGTGTGACATGCCCAATTTGCTCATCGGAGAAATATTATTTGACAGTGTCCATATAAACAATATGGTAGTATCTTAACTTTCTGACTTGCATCGCTTTTCTTTTTTCGTTTTTCCTACTCCAATTACTACATGAGAGAAAGAAAGGGAGGAAAAGAGTGATGGTGAGATACAAACTTATACCTATAGTGTGAAAAGTATTTGTCGAAACCATTAAACTACAAGTCTAGGTGGCACCGCTACAAGTCAAGGTGGCATTACGCCCAGGTGGTGCTTACTAAGAAAATATTTTACAAAGACAAATTAGTGATTTTAACTTTAAATTAGGAGTAGAAAGATGAGCAAACTAACCAATTAGCTAGCATATGGTATCAGTTAGGAATGCCCTGCTCTGCACTCAAGCTATACTCTCCTCGACAGATTCCGTCACTACGCACAAGCAAAGTGAGATGCAAACGAAGAACTTTAGTTTCACTCTAAGTACTTTTTTTAAATGGTGGTGTCCGAATAAATTTGTGCACACTTCTACTATTCCACAAGTACTGTTATCTGCTAACATAACTGTTAAAAGAGGGAGAGATTGAGAGTGTAAAATTTATTTCATTGTTGGTAATTCATACAACTGATTTCTTAGCTCAGCTAAGACTATATATAGAAATGGAAAGCTTAGTGATCAAGCTAACTCAAAAGTTAGTTACTAACTAACTAACTATACTAATTGATCCTACTAGTTATTGACTTGACATTTTGGTCCTCCAGCTCCTTAGATCATCAGCACAATAGTCCACTTAATACTCCCCTTCAATATGGAGAGTGAAACACATCATGAACTCCTAGATTGGACAGTAACAGCTTGTGCTGAACACCTCCCAAGCCTTTGGTCATGAGATCTGCCACCTGCATCCCGGTAGGAATGTACTGAGTGTCAATCAATCCTTCCTTGAGCCTCTCTCTAACAAAATGACAGTCTATCTCTATGTGTTTGGTTCTTTCATGAAAAATAGGATTTGCTGCGATTTGAATTGCTGCTTTGTTATCACAATGCAGTTGCATAGGTCTTTGTACCTCATTGTTTAACTCCTCCAAAAGTCCTACCAGCCAAACAATCTCAGCTACCATAGTTGCCATGCTCCTGTACTCAGCTTCAGCTGAGCTTCTACAAACTGTGTGTGTTTCTTGGACTTCCAAGATACAAGTGAATCTCCTAGCTTTACTACATAGCCTGACACAGACCTTCTAGTGTTGGGGCATGCTGCCCAATCAGAATCACAGTAAGCAGTAAGGTGATCACATTCTCCTTTCTTCAAGAATATTCCTTGACCTGGAGACCCTTTGTAATAGTTAGGTAGAGCAGTTTCCCTATCAATCTTTGATAGGATCCTACATCCTGCAGTTCTGTATCACCAGTTCTTCCAAGATGTCTGTCATACTCTATTATAGTCAGTCTTTGATTCTGTTCCATTGGGGTTGATACTGGTTTACATGCTCCTAGGCCAACACTTGATATCAAGGCATACTTTTTCTGGTTTAGCAAGATCCCCTTTTCTGATCTTAGCACCTCAATTCCCAAGAAGTATTTAAGCTCACCCAAGTCCTTCATTTTGAAGTTCTAATTCAGGATGCTCTTTTCTTCTGCAATCAGACTGTTGCTGCTTCCAGTTATTAATAGATTATCTACATAGATTAGGATAATTACAATGTCAGTTCCCTCATGTTTGGTGAATAGAGAATGGTCATAGGCACTTTGTATGAAACCAGCTTGTACAAGTGCATTGGTAAGCTTAATATTCCATTGTCTTGATGCTTGCTTCAACCCATAAAGGGATTTCAGCAGCCTACACACTTTGTTCTCCCCTTGGCTGTGAAAACCCTGTGGCAAAGCAATATACACCTCCTCAAAGAGATCACCCTGTAGGAATGCATTGTTGACATACATTTGGAAAAGGATCCACCCTTTAGATGCAACAACAGAGATGACAGTTCTCACAGTAACCATCTTGGCCACAGGAGAAAATGTTTCATGGTAATCAAGTCCTTCTCACCCTTAGCTACAAGCCTGGCTTTAAACCTATCAACCTCACCATTAGCTTTGTATTTTATTTTGTACACCCATTTTGACCCAATGGGATGCTTTCCAGGAGGCAAAGTGACAATCTCCCAAGTATTATTGTCTTTAAGTGCCTGCAACTCCTGGTCCATAGCATGTAGCCACCTCTCATCTTTAGCAGCCTCTTTAAATGTCTTTGGCTCAGTGTATGTAGAGAAAGCAGTCAAGTAGACTTGGTAGTGGGCTGGTAAGTGGTCATAAGAAACAAAGTTGGCTATTGGATAAGCAATATCCTTGTGCCCTTTGCTGGTAGTAACAAAATCCTTAAGCCAAATTGGAGGCCCTGCCTTCCTAGAATGCCTAGGATGTATTTGTGTTGGGGGAAAAACCTCAGTATGTTGCTCCAAGGCCCTTAGTTGGTCCTCGTTTGCAATGATTGTCTCTTATGAGTCAGGCTGATCTAAGGATGAAGGATCAGCTGCATTGGCAGTGTCCAAGAAGCACTCTCATGGTGTGCCATGTCTTCAGATGTTAGGAAATGAGTGTCTTCATTGTCACCAAAACCAAAAGGAAAAATGTCATTGTATACCAGCTGCATTGTTGTGTCTTCAGAGTATAGAGCACTTGTCTGTGTGGACTTAATGAACATGTTAGGGTCAGCAGAGTCTGACCCCTTGAATGGAAAATCAGATTCTCTGAAAACAACATCTCTACTGACTATTATGACTTTTGTTTCCATGTCATAAAGTCTATATCCTTTCTGAGTCTCAGAATAGCCAATGAAGACTGTTCTCTTTGCTCTAGGAGCAAATTTGTCATTTCTGAGTCTCAGAATAGCCAATGAAGACTGTTCTCTTTGCTCTAGGAGCAAATTTGTCACCCTTTGGCAGAGCTGCAGCATAGGCCAAACAACCAAACACCCTTAAATGATCCAGTTTGGCTTGCTTCCCATAAAGAACTGCATATGGACTCTGATTCTGTAGGACTGGTGTGAGGAGTCTGTTGATAAGATACACATCAGTTTTCACACAATCTCCCCAGAATCTGGTTGGTACTCCACTCTGAAACTTGAGTGCTCTAGCCATTTCTAGAATGTGTCTATGTTTTCTCTCCACAACACCATTTTGTTGTGGGGTATATGGACAACTACTTTGGTGAACAATGCCAAGAGAAGCTAACAGTTCATTACAACTGGAGTTAAAAATTTTGTCACATTATCTGATCTCAGAGCCTTAACAGAAACACCAAACTGATTCTTTATTAACAACAAAAAATTCTTAAGCAATACAGTGACTTCATTTTTGGATTGAATTATACATAGCTAGGTGTACCTGCTGAAATCATCAACAATAGTCACAAAGTACTGCTTTCTATCATAAGTAGGAACTCTATAAGGTCCCCAAACATCCAGGTGCAACAGCTGAAAAATTCCTGCTGTCTTAGTACTGCTATGTGGAAACTGCAACCTGCATTGTTTTTCCAGTAGGCAAACATCACAACCTTTTGTCTCCTTGCTGTCTATTTTATCTTGTAATCCTGGAATTTAATGCAGAAATCTTACTGAAGCATGTCCAAACCTGTGATGCCATAGTGTTGTTTGTACTTCCCTTTTCACTATATTTCCAGATGTTATTGAACTTGTATTCTTCTTCATTACATATATGCCATTCAGCTCCTTACCAGTCCCCAAGACCTTGCCATTGTGTAGATCCTGAAAGACACAGTACCCAGGATAAAGAGTGACTGAACAACCGAGGTCTTTATTAAGCGTGGAGACTGACAATAGGTTAAATTGAATTCTGGTGCATGCAACACATTTCTTATACAGTGTTCTGCTAAGATTTGTGCTTTCCCTGTGTGTGTTATAGCACATTTATCACCAGTAGATAATTGAACTCTATTTTTTGTTTCCCATTTGACTTCTACTAATTCACTCAACAAATCTCTATTTGAAGTAATATGATGTGAGGCTTCTGAGTCTATGATCCAGTCAGAAGATGATGCATGTGACATCAATGAAAGTATACCTGCCAAATTGTTAGGATACTCAGTTTCTGATTCTTTGTTCAGCATTCCTATGAATTTTTTGTACTCCTCTCTAGTCAGCACATGCCCCTGATCCTTGCCATTGCTACTATTGCCAGGCTCTGCACTAGCATTATTTGTATAGGATCTATTGCCCCCATTATTGAACTTCTGCTTGCTTTTGAACTCATCAGAAGTTCTCTTACTCTTGAAGTCCTCAGGGTATCCAATCAGCCTGTAACAATTCTCTTTCAGGTGCCCTTTACAGCCACATTCCTCACAGATCAATGAAGACTTCTTCTGTCTATAGGTTTTGTTCTTTCGTGCCATCATAGTTAAAGGCTCTCTATTCCATCAATCACTCCTAGGGTTCTCTGACTTTCCTCTTGTATCACAATAGCATATCCCTCATTCACATTGACAGTTGGATTTCTTAGCAGAACATTACTCCTCACAATGCTATAGCTCTCATTCAAGCCCATTAGAAACTGCAAAAGCCTTTATTGTTCTAGATGCACTACATAAGGCCTTGATTCTTCACAATCACAGAAGGGTGAGGGAACAAGGACATCTAGTTCATCCCATAAATCCTTCATTTTAGAATAGTATGTAGTGACAGAACTTGTACCTTGTGCTAGGGCTGCAATTTCTGTCCAAATTTGATAAATCCTTGTTAGATTCGATCTGTCAAAGTGTTCCTTAAAATCACTCCACACCTTCTTTGCACTTGAAGCATAGAGTATGCTAGGTAGAAATTCTGCAGAAACAGTGCTACCAATCTAAGACAGGACAACAACATTACATTTTTCCCATTGTGCCCCTAATTCTCCTTTGTACATGCTCTTCACACAAGTTCCATCTATGAACCCTAGCTTCCCCTTTCCAAGTAGTGCCATTTTCATCGATCTGCTCCACAATGCATAGTTTTCAGGGCCTGTGAGCCTGATCGGAATCAACACTAACCCTGGTGCATCAGAGGCTTGGAGAAACAACGGATGATTGTGGTCAAGAGTTCCAATTGTTACATCTGCCATTGTTGCAGAGCTTCAAAGCTTGAACAATGTCGAAAAACAGTGTAAATTTTTGCGGAATTCTTCTACGAGCTAAGCCCTAATTGCCCGCTCTGATACCATGTTAAAAGAGGGAGAGATTGAGAGTGTAAAATTTATTTCATTGTTGGTAATTCATACAACTGATTTCTTAGCTCAGCTAAGACTATATATAGAAATGGAAAGCTTAGTAATCAAGCTAACTCAAAAGTTAGTTAGTAACTAATTAACTAACTAACTATACCAATTGATCCTACTAGTTATTGACTTGACATTTTGGTCCTCCAACTCCTTAGATCATCAGCACAATAGTCCATTTAATAATAACTCTACTCACCTGTCTTAGACAAATGGTAAGAAAGTACCTAGCTAACTGTTTTTTTCTCCACCGAACTTGCATTATAAATACCTATTTGAATAGTTCAGGATGTGTTTAGACTATTCTAAAGAGAAAACCTTAGATTGTATAGACCGGCCAGAGGAAAGGGGAAGAATATAGTCAAAGAAAAGGAGCTAATCAAATAGAATTGGAGTACCACCAAACATGGAATCTTTCCGCTTTGTTCATTTTGGGTCACACTTCACAACATGCAATAATGACATTTCCGGTAGCTAACCCTGTATATCAATTGACACAAGGAACTTCACTGGACCATTTTGATAAGTTGTTAAACTAGGTATTAGTTAAATAAAACAACACCAATGAAGACTCAAAGTCACCTGGGCAGAGATCAGCTCTATTTGGAAAGATACAATCCCCAAACTTGATGAGCACTCTAGCACATTACTTGCATAAACTAGTTTTCTAATACACTAGTAATAGTTCCCTCCACCTGGTTTACTATGAGAAATGACTACATCAGCTGGCTCGCTCCACCGAATTTGTTAGATTAAAGTTACTCATAATAGGTGTCCATAAGCTAGATGGTACATAAACAAACTAAGAGGCCACTAGTTAAGAAAGTTGGATTACAAAGTTCATCAGTAGACTAAGGATCAGATATGCTTGTTTCTCTTGAAGAAAGTCTAAGCCTTGGGAGATTGAGTAGCATGGGGAGAAGGAGATTGTGTAGCATGAAAGCTGGAGCAGCTACCAGCCTTCACCGTTGGTCGCTGTTGTTTCACCAGTGGAACCAATGACTGCACAACATCGGCCATCAGTGGCCTGTAATCAGCCTCGGGTTGTACACACATTGCAGCAATAGCAGCAACCTGAATAACTTCTTTCATTGAATACTGACCCTCCAGTGCTGGATCCATAATCTCTACAACTTTTTCCCTATCAGTGAGACGGGGCAAAGCCTAACACAGACAAAATGAGAATAGAAAACAGGTTAGCAAGACCTAACACAAGTCGATTTTTTGTTCTTTTCTTTTTCATTAGCAGGGGCTGGGGGTATCAGGCAGAAGAATGAACATTGTGAATATCTAAAACCTAGTTTAGAAAGCTCTTAAAACAATTGAAGGAACCTACCCAAGATACAAGAACACCTTCGCCAGGAGGTCTCTTCATATCAACTGGAACTCTGCCCGTCAATAACTCTAGGAGGACAACCCCATAACTGTAAACATCTGACTTAGTGGTCAAGTGCCCGGTTAATGCATATCTGCAAAGTTTTTAACAAAGAAATTGACATCAACACGTGTTGAAATTTATGATAAGAAGGTAATGGAAAGTTAAGAGAAGACAATGTCTCAACTATCAGGCAAGAAACTACTATAGTATACATGATTCAGTTAAATGAAGGGTTCTTACTCTGGAGCAACATATCCCTGGGTCCCCAAAACTCGTGTCGAGACATGACCACCAGCTTTATCAGAGCCAAGCTTGGCCAATCCAAAGTCAGAAACTTTGGCATGGAAATTTTTGTCCAGAAGAATATTGCTACTTTTGAGATCTCTGTGTATAACTGGGGGAGTGACATGCTCATGGAGATATTCCAAGCCTTTAGCAGCCTCCAAAGCTATTCTCAACCGGGTCTTCCAGTCCAACTTTGGACAAAAGTTATTGGAACCTAAAGAATTCAAGGGTTACACTTTCATTAATGAATTCCAAAGTAAAACTTGACACAATTCTGACATAAGGTATAAGAATAGGGTAAGCCCATTTGCTGATCACTACATACTAAGAGCCGGTTTGGGTGAACTTAAATAAGCTTATAAGTCAATTAGTAAATGTTTGGTAACTCAAAAATTTATGGGCTTATAAGCCTTTGTGTGCTTAAAAGAAGCCAAAAGTGATTCTCAAAAAGTGGCTTATAAGCAACTTTTGGCTGACACAAACAGGCTCTAAATAGGAATACCACATGCCTATCACCTTTTAACTTGGTAGGTAATTTTAAAAATACATGCCATATGCAAAACCCTTCTGTATTGTTTCCTTTATGCTCTCTCATTGATCTGGTCAATGTACAAGTTGGATGAATTGTCTCCACAATAGCATAAATTCAAGTAGAAAAAATGTTCCTACATCTTTTGTAATATCAATACACACCCAAGAACTTATTGATTATGGTTATTAACACCAGCTAATGTTGCAAATTGCATTTGATACCTGTTCAGAAAATATGTGGTGTCGAAGCTAATTAGAAAGTCCTCATAAGAAACTTTTCCTAAAGATGATGCTAGATAACATTCTTCAGTCCACCAGCAAAGTCTACAAATCTCTTCCTTCCTTTGCATCTAGCAGACAAAGTTTGAGATGGACTCAGCATCCCCCTCCTTCAGCCTCAACTTTTTGTACTATAAATTACATTCTACATTCCTCCACTAAACATCCCTTTTCTAATAACCCCATTGCTGAACCTCAACCATTCTAACACTTTATTGACTAATGACATCTGCTCCGTCATTCCTCAAAGGTCCTTTTCAATGGCTTTGCAATATTTCTATGGCCAACCATAAGCCAAGACATGTCAGGGTTAATGGATGCAAATGATCTTGAATTACCTTGCTAGAATGACAATTTTACTTCACCATCTATCACAATGTTAAATCTAGCAGGACATACTCCTATTACTATACTAGTTGCAGTTAGTTTTTACTTTTTCCTACATAATGTAGGCGACATTATCACATGAGAACAAAGGTCCCTAGGGGATTTGCCATATCTTCAATGATTGATCTCCTCACTACACAAAATCTGACTTTTGCGTGTTTCATGTAGAAATAGAACAATTCATCTGTACTTGAAAATGTCATTCTTGGCTTTGGACCTTCTATAATGTCTTTATTTCACCCAACTTGTATCTAAGTAACATCTCCAGTTCTCCCATCTTGATGATCCTTTAAAGAATCATTATCTTCAGTTCCATTGTTCACGTCATAAATGACTCGACAGGAGTTAGCAATTTCATCGGAAAATTTTTGAATTTCCTTCTTCATTAACCAAGCTAACACCCTCAGTAGGCCAACCATGTCATGTAAATTTTCTCTAACAATGATGTTGCAATTCACATAACACCATCACTTAGAGAATGAGCCTCTTCTCTATTAACTAGTTGCATGGTTCTTATCGTGTTTTTTGTGAAATCATACTGCTACAAGCCACTTAAATTCTACTATGCCTGTATCGATTTAGATATATAATCAGATGGAATCCCTTTAGTGACTTCACTTTTTGCTTCGGAAAGGTGAAGACTCAGTTTTTGGCGGAAAGAACTAGTGGGAAAATGGCATGAAAGGCCTGCTTATTAAGTTATAGGGCATTGAAGTCACTGTACTGAAGTTTGGATGTTTTGGATGCATATGGTTTGGACAAGTAATAACGTCCCTGATAATTATACAAAGACAGCTACAGGATTCTAAAGAGCCAAAACCCATATATATGCAGCTGAAAACCAAATGCATACCATTGATTGGATACAAGTGCTCCTGCAGACCACCATTTGCCATGAACTCATAAACAAGCAGTTTACGGCTGCTTTCTGAACAATAGCCAATCAATGACAGCAAATAAGGCGAGCGCAGGCGACATAACAACTCCACCTGAATTTTCATGCCAAAGACGAATCAGGAAAAGTTTAAGAGAGTGAAAAGAACAAGTAAAAATCCTTCAACTCTCCTGGAAGTTTCAAAAACAGTTCAAGGATTCCACTGAAACTCTGATTTCTTATCACAGACGCACACACACAAATTACAATATATAAAATTGACACAACTACAAAGTCTTAAAGCCCTCAATTGAATTTAGGCTAGACTAGACGAAACCATTTAGAATTCACTTGATACCATTTAACCCCATGTGTTAAGGTTTATAAGCTCCAAAACATCAACAAGTGCTTAACTTTATTTTAGACTCGACAAAGCCTTCAACTTTTTATTGGGTAACACCCAAATTCTTCCATTATGAAGGGTTAGCAAAAGTGCTTAGATTTCATTTTCATCCCCGGAAGGTTTGAATGCCGGCCAATTATAAGTTAAAAGCAAAGGTGAGCCTAACATGAGTTTAGAAGGCTTTATTGAGACTTTGAAGAGAAAAGTTTAAGTGTTGTGGAAATACTTTTCCTATCAACATTGTAGCCTTTCAATATGTTGTGTCGGAATAGTATCGACTAGTATCTCACCTCCACTTTGAATTCTTCTTCCCCCTGTTTTCCAGCTTGATCCATCAGCTTAACTGCAACCTTTCTCCCATCTTGAAGCACTCCTCTGTAAACTGACCCGAAAGCACCATGACCAATCACATTGGATTTTCCAAGTCCACCAGTGGCTGAATGCAGCTGCTTGAAAGTGAAAATCTGAAGTCCCTTCTCAGCAATGACTTTCAGACTGGCAAAACTATTATCTCTGTCCTCATAAGCACTCTCTGTACCTGGATGGAATAACAAAATCACATCAAGAACTTGGCTTTCCCAAAACTTGAATTGAAACAGAGGAAAGCACAGTGGGCAGTGTGAATTTGTCATTAGGAAGCATTATCTCAGTATAACAACCCTGACACTTTCTGCTAGTTATATTAACAACAACAACTACTACAACTACCCCGAGCTTGGCAGATAATAAGCCCGCCATCTACCCTTCTCTACTTAAATATCAGGCTTTTGTCTGTAGCAGGCTTTGAACACGTGAATGTGCTAACCCACATATCCCAAGTTGCACTCTTACCGCTAGACCAAAGCCCTTCGAACGTACTCCTTCCAGTCATTGCTTCCAATTTAGTAGACTTCAACATTGTGTAACCAAAAATCAAAACAACCCCCACATTAAATTCTTTCTACTGTCACAGTGACGATGCATGTTTCTTTTTCACTTTTCCTTAAAAACTGAACCCCCCCCCCCCACCTCTTCTCCCACCCCATCTTTTTCTCCTTTGTTTCCTGCAATACCCTTTTAGCATTTCTTCATAAATACCAAAACTTTGTAGCACACATAAAACCACAAAACCAAAAGAACCTACTCCATAAGAAGCTTAGAACACATGCACCTAATTCTTATACTACTTGTGTACACATTGCATAAATGGAAAGCAGAGCTAAGAAAAAGTTATTAAAGACTTACAAGTTTTGTTCTTGACACGCTTAGAGACTTTGTTACGGATATAGCAGTAGTAACTAAATGCAACAAACAAAGAAACAATAGCAAGTGAAGCAAAGACTAGTATTGTTACAGCAGTGACCCTTTCTTTCTTATGATAATACTCATCATTTTGTGGTTCCATTTGGTTGCAAAATGTTGGTAAAAAGTGACACTAATTAATTTGAAGGGTTACAAAGAAGCCATTGTTACACTCCTGTGATGTTGACAAAAGAGTACTCAGTCAAAAAAACAGTCTTTTTCTTTCTCTCTCTCCACTGATTTTTCCCAGGTTTGTACTATTTGTCTTGTTTTGTGAGTGTGGGGAATAGGTGAACAGTGTACAAATGGGACAATTTTTTGAAAATCTTCTTAGGCTCATTTGTGAGTTTACAAAAGAATGTTTGTCTTTATTTAGTTAAAAAATAGTAGAAGGGTTATTGTAGTTTTTATAAAGTTGCAAGTTGCTTAACTAAAATAATCCCTCTAATCGTAAAGGATAAAGACAGAATACATAAATGGCCCCTAAAGTTGGCTTCAATTTCCAGTTGAATACTCTAACTTTTCTAGTGATCATTTAGACACATTTTCTTGACAGAGGTGTGTCTCGTCTGCGTCTATGCGCTCATTTGGGTGAAACTCAATCGTTGTTGATGTGTAACTTGACCCTATAAAATAATGACACGTGTTATTTTTAAAATAGCCTATTACTAGAAAAGGAGAAATGTAATTTATTTTCTTCTTCCCCAACCCTTTCCCCACCTATTCTTCTTCTTACCCTCTCACGTTCTCTTGCTCTCCCCGGTCTATTCTCCATCTACTCCGCCAAAATTAAATAGAAGATTCCTCTGTCGACTACATGGAAGGTATGATACGGGTTGATGATTTTGGAGGTTGAAACGATGTCGTTGGAAGTCAACGTTTTTGTGAACCATGGTTTCCATCGGTCAGTGAAAACACATGCAGGATGTTAATTATTTCGCCATTGTTATTTGAAGTATAAAATTCGAAAGAAAAATCAACTAAAATAACCCACATAAGATGAAGATTAACAAAAAGACGTAGAGCCGTAGTCATCGCAATTTAAATATAGCGAGGCCATGAAGCCACCGGCGACAGCCATTGAAGCACATTTTAGTAGATATTTTAATAAAGCTCCAAAAGCCGAGAATTGATTTTGTATTAACAGCAGGTAACAAAGAAGATAACGGGTTAAAATTGTTGAGGTTGTCTGTTGAAATTGGTGGACATTTTAACCCACCAAATTGTTGAGTTAAAGACGCCATTTTTGTGTTCTTGGAATAAAGGGTGTGCTTGTGAGTTATACACGCCATGGATCTGGCAGCCATCATGGAAGATTTGTAGGTTGATATAATTTTTGTTTTATTTTATGGGTGGGATCCACATAAAATTTTATTCTTTTGAGAAAGAGGAGAAAAATAAATTGGAAGTGGGTCCACATGCACAAGAACAAACAACAAAATTATAATTTCAAGGGGTTCATGTGCCCAAATTTGAGTGAAATACAACCGTTTTGCCATGTCAGCGTGAGAAGTTTACGAGACACACCTCTGTCAAGAAAAGGTGTTTAAATGATCATTAGAAAAATTGGAGTGTTCAACTGAAAATTGGAACCAACTTTAGGAGGTCATCTATATATTCTGCCAAGGATAAAAGTACCTGTGCAGTTTACAAGTTTAACACAAAACAAAAAAGAAGATTGATTTTTAAAAATATTTTGATAAACTTGAGCAATTTTATGGTCCTAAATTAGAAAAAAATAACTTTTTTAAGTATTTTAGGTAAGTTGAGTGACCTTTTGATTAACTCATCGTAATGCATATAGCATAGTTTGTCTTTTCATTGTCACACAATCAATAAATTTAGTTCCAATCCTAAGTTGATATTTGATTATACAAAATAATTATATCAATTTCGCTGATTTTTTTTCATTCTTATAAGAGTTACTTTATCTTATGTAATAACTCTTCTGATCTAATCGGTTTACTAATCTTACACTCAAATGAGACTAAAAATTCTGCTTAAATCGGATATATGATGGAAGAGTCAAACAAAACAAACCTTAATTGCAATGTAACATTTGAACCAATTCGACCTAGTAATCTCAAATGCAGCAAAATTAATACTAAAATTAATTTAGTCAGAATAAAAATAAAAATCTTTTCTTCAAAAAGACAAATACTATAGCAAACCAAACAACGACAATAAGTTCTGAAGCTAGGGCCCGTTTGGGTAAGCTTAAAAAACTACTTAAAGTATATTTATACGTGGGTGTTTAGTAACTAAAAAAATAAAGTACTTATAAGCATTTTTGTACTTAAAAAAAGCTAAAAGTAAGAAGTTAGGATTTCCTAACTTCTTAAAATTTACTTATAAATAGCTTTTTACTTTTAAGCTAATTAAAATAAGCCCACCCAAACGGGCCCTAGTTGAAAGTTGAAACATGAAGGCAACTTCATAAGCTCACTATTCAACATCACTGGTCATAATGAACCCAAGAACTTAAAACCAACATCAAATGGAGCTTTAAAAATAAAACAAATTGATAATGCTTAGCATGAAAACACACATCAAACGGTTAGGGATGGCAATTGGTGTGAGACGAGTAACGATTGAACCTATGTAGGTTTGTGTGGGTGGACGTTAGGTGTGAGTGCAAATATTATACGTGAAGGCAGAATGCATTAAAAATTTATTAGTTTACACGGAACTTGCATCCTCTAATTCTTGCCATGCTACAAATGCCAATATGTACATGGCATGTTAGTCTCATTATTCATCAAACTACTATGAAATTATCACGAGCTTCTTTTTTTTTTTTTAACCGTTGTGAAATCATTTTTCATTACATAAAACAAGATGATTATTAGACATTGTCACGATATTTAAGATGACAATAGGATTTTGAACTGTTTTTATTCTATGGCCTACTTTTTTGGAAGATAATGTTCAAAGATTCTTTTGCTCTGTGCTCGTCAAATAATCAAATTGCTTCAATCTGCAATCTTTTTGTTGCTCATCCTTTTCTCCTCTTCTATTTAGGTTCATCAGCTTCTTCTAATTTTGGATAAGTCTTTTTATGCGAATGTCTACAATTTTTATCTTTTTGTATTTTATTATTAATATATGTATTAAAGACCCCACTTATTAAACGAAAATGATCAAATTCATAAAAGGGAGAGTGACAGCATTTTCTTATTTGTCTGTTCCAAAAAGAATGGCAGCATTCTATATTTGGTAACAATTTAACTTCAAAATTACAGTTTTGTCATTACTGAAATGATTCACAACCACACAAATATCTCTCTCTTATTTTACACCACAAGTTTCAAAAGTCTTCCTTTATTTCTTAAACTTTGTGCCGAGTCAAACTATGACACATAAAATGGAACAGAGGGAGTAGTAATTTATATACATACTTTAATCATGCTTCATTAGGTGCAATTGAATTTCAATTATCACCTTAATATAAACAAAGTGGTGTTGCACATCTATGTTAAGACGAGTTTTATTCTTATCTGTATCAAATATTTTGAACTTTGTCAGTTTGAATATTAATTACCTGAAAAATATTTTTTGTGTCCATTATGGAAAAAAACCCCTCCACATGTTGAAAGCTACTGAAAATATTTATTCAAACGTACATTTGCGCTTTTGAAGAATGTGAAGATAATAGAAACTAGGAGGGTCTTAAAGCAAAACAGAAAAGGCATCTGGATCAGCTGGGAAAATTGAAGCTGCGACTGCTGCAGAGATGGCTCTACTTCTTATAGATCTCGAAAACCGTCATAATTAGTGAACAAGTGTAAGCTTCGCTGCCCAACAGTATGGAGTACTGACCACACCGAGGGACAGGCCCTGAAGCGAAGGACGGGAACGAGCGGAATCAATGTGTTCCAATTTCTGGCCTTGCACCGACCATCCAATGGACCATGGACTAAACGGCCACTGCCTGGAGGAGCTAATTCAAACCCATCCGGTAAAATAAGAACAACCCCCACGTTGGAGAAGCCTTCTACGTCGCGTAGGAAGCTGCCTGGAGTGCAGCGTGCTACAGTGTTAACCATTGGGGCTGCTCCTAACCATAAAGAGGGCGATGGAGAGTTGAATGGGGATGTGATTAATTGCAACAATAATGAAAATGGTATTGCTAATTCAACCAAGGGAGAGTGGAATGTTGTTGGGAAAAATAAGATGAGTGGGTTACGAATTGGTTCTCCAACTAATGCAGCGCCCTCTGAATCACAAAAAAATTCAGCTCCTATTTCTAAGGGCCATCAGGTGATTACTACAAACTCTTTCAAGGCATTGGAATCAAATAATGAGTCGAAAAAACTTGAGATGACAAGAGTTGGGGCTGCTGCGACTGTTTTGCAGCAGGCATTTGCAAGGACGATGCCCACTGTATCGCCTTGCTAAACCAGTGAACTGCATGGAGGAGATAAGGAAGCAACATTGTTAGCTCAACATGATGTTGTGAAGTTACTTCCTACAGCTGAAAACATTGTTACTGGGATATGTACGGAAAATAAAGCTTCAAACTCAATACCTTCGCATGCTCACAGTTTTAAAAGAAAGGAAGCTGAACATGGTTATGTTTATAGAGAAACTACGCTTACACCTACTTCACAATTGGAACTTATGTGCAAGGGTTCTAAAAGTATTTTAGGTGATTTAGCCAACGAGCAAGCTGCAGATTTTGTTATGGAATTTTTTGGTGGAAATTTGGAGCAATATGAGAGAGCTTGTGGATTGGGTGATCATATTGCTCTCATTAATGTTGAACATGATCCTGCACTTTAAAATTTTGTAGATAATTCTTCAGATGAAAATACTTCACATGCAGTGGATGAGGACGATGTTATTTTTACGTTCAAAGAGGAGTAGGAAGGTGTAACAAGTGCTAGAAAATATGCTGATATAGTGGATGAGGAAGAACAAGTTATACAGAAAACTCCAAGTAGTAGTTGGAAAACTACTGCTCCGGAGTTTGTTCCTTCTCATTTGGCTAATGTAATCCTGATAATCACAAGCCAAAAGAAGCCTGGGGGTTCATGGTTAGGTCCATTGACTGCAAAGCAATTTGAGCCAAATCCTTTGATCCCATATCATAAGACTGAAGAAGAAAGCAAGGAGGTTGACATTGGGGAGGACTTAGAAGAAGATGAGCAGGCACTGATGGATGATGCTAGAGAGAGTGCAGCTAGGGCGGCTGACATCTCACCAAGGAAGAAGGTTCACAGAAGAACAACAAGTGACGATACCACGACTACAGGTAGAACAAACTCTCCAAGGGTTGCAAAAAATGTGGTTAAATCATATAAATTAAACATTGGATAAGTGGGAAAACAAGTTGATTGTTCAAGTGGAGCACGATGGTTTTCAGAATTTGAGCGGGCTACAAGCATTACTTCAAGTTACTTGCGCGAAAAAGGAGGCATTCCTACATGATTGTATTGTTCTACATTATTTTAGTATTCACTTATATAATATCATCATAGAGTACACTATAAGCTCTATGATGGTCATCTTATTTTTAATTATTTTGAGTTCTTATTTTTTACATAGTTCTTAGATAGTGGAGGATTTACCTCATTAGGAATTGTAAGGCAAAGCCTAGCCCTCCTTACTTGTACTCTTCTGTATTGAGGTTTTTATTATTAATAAAAAAAGTAGTCACTAAGCAGTTGCTAAAAAAAATAAAAATAGAAAAGGTAAATAACAAGGCCAATACTTGCGTGCACTATGATCTGAATGACTAAATGCTAAAATTGATCCATTGGCATGCAAAATTAGCACTCCCTTTAGTGTTAAACAAAAATTGATGAATTACATAAGAAATTGGTGGTAGTAAATAAAAAAAAGAACGACACGGGAACAGTGAGAATACTGAGGCCTATAATCTATCTCATTCGGCTATAAACTTTAGTATGTGATCATACAAAGACTTTTGCTTGGTCTTTTGCCACAACCCAAATTAATTTAGAAAGAACGTGTATAAAATATATCTCTACACCTTCAATCAATTTATTATATTTATAGGATGTACTACTCTATCCGTTTCACTTTATGTGAATCTATTTTCTTATTAGTTTGTTTTAAAAAGTATGGCCCTTTTTGAGTTGCCTAAATTAAAGACACTTAAGTTAACCATTGATTTTTTATTTGTGGGGTTACAAACAACCAATTATATCAAGATCAACGACTAAACGGTTTGAAATTGAACGAGAATGGCAAATTTCACGGGAGATGAACAATAACAAATTGAACTTCAATATTTTAGCAATGATAACTTAATATTTTGACAGAGTTTTGGCTATATCAAAAAGTGATATTTTACAAGTGAGGGCATTTATGTTGCAAGATATAGTATCGAAAGGAGCGTGGCCGCAAAAAATGAATTTATTCAAATGAAAGTATAAGAATTGGATCTATTATCTCTAGCTCTATGAGTATGTTACCTATTAAGAATTATAGTATTTTTTTAGTGGTCAAATAGGTCGGCAAGAGAGTAGAATTATACAAGGTTGGAGAGATTATGGTAGGATAGAAGATATTACAAAAAATTTCACCTAGTACCCTCAATAAGAGGTGGTCTTACCTAATTGCTCCCACTTAGAAATGTTTTAACTAAATGCCTTCCACATCATCCACCCTTCTGGGAAAGGATTCTTTTGCCCCTGACTAAACCTAATTCATATTGAACGCATTCCTTTTTCTCTTTCTCAGTTTCTTTCCTTGTTTCTTCTTTGTGTGCTGGAGATTTACGGGTTTGTTTTTCTCTCTTTTTCGTATGTTTATCTTATGTTTGTTCTATTTTTTTTCCTTTAAAATTTAATTTTTATTTCGCTAGTGATTTATCTGTATTTATTTTTTCTTGTAATTTATTTTTATACTTATTGTTTATATTTATCTGTTAGTTTGTTTTTTTTTTTTGTTTTTTTTTTTTTTGCATTTGGATGGATGAACGTTGAATTAAATTTGAGCTTCTCTTGTTTTTGGTTGATTACGGTGATTTGAAAGTTTTTACTGGTATAGCTATTAGATTTTGTTGTTGCTCATTATTTGGAGCTTAAAGTCTTGGCCATGGCCAAGAGTTGCATAGAATTTTTCTTCAAGTTGGTTATTGCATTAGTTTTTAAAGTCTTGGCTATTGCCAAGAGTTGCAATGACTTTGTCTGCAAGTTGTTCACTGCAGTAGAGGTAAAAGTCTTGGCAATTGCCAATACTTTTAGAGATTTTCAGTGTAAGGTCCCCCTTGCATCAGAACTTAAAATCTTGGCTATTGTCAAGAGTTGCAGAGACTTTCTCTGCAAGTTTGTCACTGCAGTATAGGTAAAAGTGTTTGTAATTGCCAATAATTATAAAGACTAGTTCTACAAGTTGGCCCTCCCACTAGAGTTTAAAGTGTTGGCTATTGTCAATAGTTGTAGAGACTTTTTTGTAGTTTGCTCTTTTCATCAGTCATGCATTCTGTAGTTGTTGCTGTGTTTTTCAGTTATCTTTGCTTTGGGCCTGTTGACTTTGAATTATGGTAATGACATAGGAATTTTTCTGCATATTAATCATGAGTTTATGATGGCACTTCGTAATGTATGTTTCCTTGTCTTTACTTGCTGTTTTGTTATCATACTATCTTTATAATTTTATTTGTTGAATATGCATATTTTATCTTTTGTTCATATAGGAAGGAGATCAAAATTTTAAGTTTGAGCACTGGTTTGATGCCAAAAGTTCTTGGGGGGGTGATGTGAAGTATAGTAGTTTGGTTAGTAAAGTTTTGACGGAGCGGCAATTGACGTTGTTAAAAGGTGGAGTTTTCGGCAAATTTATGGAGTATTTTTGTATATGGTCTTTTCATTATTGTTTTATTATTTTGTTATTATGTGTTGTCATTGTTATTTTTTTTTTAAATTTTGCAGGTAATGGATATTGAATCTTCTGATCATGATCATGTATATTTAGATGTGGTGGATGATTTTATAAGTCAACCAAGATTTTCTGATGAAGGTGCCAGGAAGAGGCAAAAATGTGATGTGGGCGATGAATTTCCAAATTTTCGTTTGTTACTTCCGTCGCAAGATGATTCGTGTAGTAGTACAAATAAGACTTTTAGTACTGCAAAAGAGTTAGAGAAAGCTGATGAGTAGTTTTAATTACGTGTGTTTCATATTTACTCTGTTTTTTTATGTTTATGTAAACAAGTACACTTGGATGTTTGATATTTTTATTATTTTAAAGACTGGAGTTGTTTTGAATTGGATGAGATGGAAGTGTTAGCAATTGCAAGACTTCAAGGCTTTTTAGTTGTTGTGGGGTTAAGGGATTAGATGGAAAGTCTTTCCAATAGGCAAGACTTAAATTCTAGTTAATTAATTCCAAGTCTGATATTATATAATTAATTTAAAATTGATAAATAATTCGTGGAGGGTTGTGCTGGTAATGTTTTTGCCAAGACTTGGTGGAAATTTAGTTGTCAATACTATTGTCTATGGCAAGACTTCAAGGCAACTTAATTATTTCTAATATTAAAGTCGATAAATAAGTTTCAGTAGGAAGTCTTACCCTTTGCCAAGACTTTGCGTCAAGTTAAATTGAATTGGTTATCTGTATGAGTGTAAAGTCTTGGCTATAGCTAAAAGTTCGATTTATTGATAATATTAGCTTTCCAATCACGTTTGATTTTTAAAAATATTTATAATCAACAACTGCCCTTCCTTTTGATGCAACACCGTGCTATGGTCAGCTTCATTCACAAAGAATTCGCATGTACTTGTGGTGGTGGTGGTAGTGGTGTTGTTACTTGACATGTCCTTCATTTTAATAACTTCTACTATGAAGCGGGATTTTCTGAAATTGTTATCACTCTTCAGCAAATACATGCAAGTCATAAGTTCTTGATCATTTGTTACCATCATGCCTCTGCACGTTTCAAGATTCGTATCAAACCTTATCTTTGCTTCACTTTCATTAGTGTTGATGCTTAGAGCATTACAAATTTCTTTTTCAAATGCCTGGTAGGTTATGCCGTCTTCGACAAGTATCAACTTTATGTCATGATTTCTGTATCTGTTGTTTGCATCTCATTCTCCATTATAAGCTATGCAAATGCAATGCGTTGCCATAGTACTAATCCTGCACATAATCAATACAAATAATATGCTTTAATAGAAGCAGGATCATCGGTAAAAGTGTTGCCCTTTTCTGGGCTTAAGGTCTTGCAAAGAAGTCTCTCTTAGGTGTCGATTGCACCAGAGCTGCAACTCTTGGCAATAGTCAAGACTTGGGGAGATTTTGTCTGCAAGCCCCCCATAGTAACAGTTTTTAAGTGTTGGCAATAGGCAAAAAGTCTCTCTAAGGTGCCTATTGCACCAGAGCTGCAACTCTTGGCAATAGCCAAGACTTGCAGAGATTTTGTGTGCATGCCCCTCATAGCAACAGTCTGAAAGTCTTGGCAATAGCCAAGAAGTTTCTCCTAGGTGCTTATTCCACCAGAGTTGCAACTCTTGGCAATAGCCAAGACTTGCAGAGCCTTTCTCTGCAATTCCCCCACAGCAACAGGTTTGAAAGTCTTGGCAATAGCCAAGAAGTCTCTGCTTTGTGCTTATTGCAGCAGAGCCGAGACTTGCAGAGAATTTGTCTGCAAGTACCCCATTGCAACAGGTATGTAAGTTTTGGCAATAGGGAATAAGTGTCTACAAGGACCCCATTGCATCAGGGCTGCAAGTCTTGGCTATATCCCCTTATTGCAATAGGGTTGAAAGTCTTGGCAATATGCAATAACTTTGTACAAGCTTCCCATTGCACCAGAGATTAAACTATTGTCAATAAGCCAAGACTTTTCCAGAATTGATAGATTTTTTTTTTTTATGAAAGTGCATATTACAATTACTGTAATCAATCTAATGTCATGTGTTTTTTGATTATTATGAATAAAAACAATATCTCGTTTGGTTTATATAGAATTTTAACCAAAGTTAAGCATAATATAAATGAAATTATAAAGAAATTAATCAAACTGTTAGTAAAATTCAATAGCAATTTGAAGAAATCTTACAGTGAACCTTTGCGTGAACGGAGCAATCTCTGAAAAGAATGGGTCTTTAGGGTTGCTGTGATCGCGTGAATAGTGAAAAAGAAGGGGATGGACTGTGCGTGTCTTTTTATTGGTTTGTAGAGGGGTATTTTGGTCCGAAAAATATTTCATTAAACTAATGAGGGTATTTTTACTAAACATCTGTTAGTGAGGGCAATTTGGCAAACCATTGCTTCCGGTAGCATATTTTTGCAATTCACCCGAAGATATTATTCGAAAAATCGAGTACCAATCATTGTGAAGAAAAAAATACAATGTAACGTGTTGGACTTCTAATAAGCTGGAAGCATTTATGGGAATCATTCTTTTAAGCCTAATATTTCAAGTGATTGTGCATGTTCAGTAACTAAGAGACGAAAAACAACTCTTGAGGGGTTCAACAATGTTAAATAAGAATTCTCAAAGAAGGAGAATGATGCGCTTGTGGTAACAAGAACAGTAGAATTATTCCAAGGCATTTACTCTTTGTTGTCATAAATGTTTGAGGAACTAGGAAAAATATTTGCTTAGAGTAACTACTATTATACATGGTGTGGTGTTCTCCATATATCGATCAGATTTTATTGACTAATAAAACTTTTGGTGCTTATGAGAAATTCTAAATTCTTTATTTAATCATCTATCTTCTCAATATACAACTAAGAAGAATTAAAATGTTTCTATCTTTATGGTAATTAGATGAAAGCAATACTATTTTTATTTCACTTTAGTTATTATAATTTTTGTGTACTCCTTGAACCATTATTGTTCTTAGATATAAAGTTCATTGATATGCATAATTTATATATTTATAAAAGTTATATCTAATTAATCCACATGTATGAATTGTTGTATGAATTAACTCTAAATGTGTGTTAAATGAGTGTATTGGATAAAAAGTCACCGAGGTTTCAAGCAAGGCCCCGAAGCCTTACACGAAGTCCACTCCATGAGGCAAACTCGTGAGGGGAGGTTGCATGATTCTTTGTCCCAGAAACAAAGGGGATGGGAGGATCGACCCGTTCAGATAATTCTGAAGAAAGACTGTTGGCAGCAGGTAGAGAGATTTTTAATCGCCTCAAGAAACAAGGAGAAGCAAGCTCAAGGCATCGCGCTCGGAGAAAATGATGTAACAATACAGTACATTGAAAAATGAGGTCCAGTCTTTGTAACTGTCGACTGTTGCCCTAACATTTAACAGAAACATCGTGGATCAATCAAGAATAAACATGGAGTAATGACCATAAATGCACAATTATGATATTTACAACGTCATTTCTTTTCCCTAGCTATAAATAGGGTTCGTTCGTAAACAACAAGACACGATCAATACAATATTCAACTCTACTTTTACTTGTTGTCTCGTTTGTCATTTTAGTTTATTCCTTGCCTCATTTACTTTCTCGAGTTTTCGCCTAGCCTTAACTTAACTTTAGCTCGAGCTGCGCTTTGATACACGTAAATTACCAGTTAAACCCAATACAAATTCGATTTATTGTCCTACCCCGATTTAGGCCAACACAAATTGGCGTCGTCTGTGGGGAGCTGGTAATAACATTTTTTCCGAAGTTAAGCTTTTCCAGATTTCTGTAAGATGTCGATGGCCTCGACATGTCAAAAATCTCCAAACGTCATAATGGGCGATATAGAAATAAACGGTATCAATCATTCCTCGCTGAGGAAGCTTACGAACCTCTCAACCAGCATGGAGAAAAGAACCCAAATGGAGAGGGGCGGCGAAGAAATCATTTTCGATGAAGTAGACCACCACGAGGTAATGACCCCTCACCATGAAGCTTTGGTTGTTACCTTAAGGGTCAATGATTCAGATGTAAAACGAGTCTTGGTAGACCCTGGGAGTTCCGTAAATATAATCAACCACAGAGCCATTGAACAAATGTGGTTGAAGGACCTTGTCGTCTCGAAGGTAACCACCTTAGCAGGGTTCAATAACTCAGTGGAAAGAACTCTGGGGGGAATCACCCTCACAACCACCACCCGGGGGGGAGGGGGTGGTGGAGGGGGTTGACAAAGAAACAACTTTCCAAATAATGAACGAGCACATGGCGTACAATATTATCCTCGGAGGCCTTGGATTCACGAAATGGAGGCTGTGCCATCAACCTTTCATCAATTCGCTAAGTTCCTCACCCCATGGGGAATTTGTGAAATTCAAAGTGACCAATCAATGGCTCAAAAATGCTATTCAGTCTTTGCGCAAAATGGGAATGCGTTTGCGCCCTGAACGGGCACTCGAGGTTTCGCAACCGAGCGACCCAGAGCCTCGTGAATGGGAGAGCTCGGTCCAAAAAGCAATTCCCCCAAAGCAGGAAGGGAAGATTCCAACTTTCATCCAAGAACCTCGAAAGCAAAAAGCCGAGGATTTAACGGTGGAAGAGCATGAATCTCATGCATTATCAGAAGAGCTACCAGAAAGAAAAATATTCGTAGGGTCGGAGCTGGACGCCGAGTCCAAGAAAGATCTCATCAAATTATTAAAAGCCAACGACGATTGCTTCGCATGGTTCCACACAGATATGGTAGGGATCGACCCCGAGATCATGATACAAAAGTTGAACGTAGATCCCAACCATCGACCGGTGAAACAGAAGAAAAGACCTCACACTAGAGAAAAGAAGAAGGAGATCCAAGATAAGACCAAGAGGTTGCTCGACAACGGGTTCATAAGAGAAGTCAAGTACCCATATTGGCTTGCTAATATGGTAGTGGTGCCTAAGAAAAATGGCAAGTGGAGAATGTGTATTGATTACACCGACCTAAATAAAGCTGCCCCTAAAGATTCCTACCCTTTACCCCAAATAGACAGGTTGATAGACTCCACGGCTGGACACATGCTTTTAACCTTTTTTAATGCATATTCAGGGTAAAATCAGATCCTAATGGACCCAAGTGATGAAGAAAAAACTTCTTTCATTACGGATGAAGGAACTTATTGCTACAGGGTGATGCCATTTGGCCTCAAAATGCTGGGGCAACCTACCAGAGATTGGTGTGTCAGATGTTCAAGGATTAAATTGGAAAAACGATGGAAGCCTATATCGACGACATGTTGGTAAAATCTGCTCGGCTGGAAGATCATTTGAAACAACTGAAGGAGGCCTTCGCGATTTTGAGACAATACTGCATGAAGCTCAACCCCAAGAAGTGCGCTTTTGGGGTCAGCTCGGGCAAATTCCTAGGATTCATTGTCTCGGAGAGAGGTATTGAAGCAAATATTGACAAGATCAAAGATATACAAGAGATCCCCGAAGAATTATCAAGTCCGAAGGAAGTACAACGCTTAACTAGCCGATTAGCCGCCTTGAGCCGATTCATTTCGAGGTTGTCAGAGCGGTGCCACAAATTCTTTTCTGTCTTGAAGAAGAATACCTCCTTCAAATGGACCCCCGAGTGCAGGGAGGTCTTGAAAGAGCCGAAACATTATTTAGCCAACGCTCCGTTGTTGGCCAAACCAAAAGATGGTGTTGTCTCCGAGGTGTCAGTAAGTGTTGTTTCTAGTTCGAGAAGAAGAAGGAAAGTAGCAGCCAATATACTATGTCAGTAAAGCCCTCCTCGATGCCGAAACAAGGTACCCACATTTAGAAAAATTAGCGCTTGCATTAGTCATTGCTGCTAGGAAATTGCGCCCCTACTTCCAATGTCATCCGATAGTCGTAGTGACAACTTTCCCCTTGAGAAGTATATTGCATAAGCCAGAGTTGTCGGGAGATTGTTTAGGTGGGCAGTCGAGCTAAGTGAGTATGACATCGTATATCAACCACGCACAACCATCAAATCTCAAGTGCTGGCTGATTTCGTAGCCGATTTCAGTGTTAAACTTCTTCCCGAGGCGGAAAAAGAGAGTTTAATTTCAAAATGTCCTACCCTCGGAGTATGGAAGCTTTACATAGATGGAGCAGCCAACTCCAACGATTCGGGGCTCGGAATAGTGCTCGAAGCCCCAACTGGGGATAAGGCACTCAATGAAGTCTGAGAAGCTGACCAACAATGAAGCCGAATATGAAGCCTCCATCGCAGGATAAAAGTTGGCCAAAGAAATGGGAGTTGAAAATGTAAAGTTAAGGTGTGACTCACAACTAGTGGTAAATCAAGTCCTCGACGGATATATGACACGAGAGCCCAGAATGAAGCAACTCATGACAAGAATGCAACAAGTGCTCGAGGCCTTTCAAGAATGGAAAGTCATGCAAGTGCCACGAGAGGAAAATGACGAAGCTAATGCTCTAGCCCATCTGGCCTCGGTAGTAGCAACAGACGACTCGGGGACTGATGCCACAGTTAGCGGCCATATGATAATTGAAGCTAGAAGTAAATATTGTGAACCAACATTGGGATTGGCAAACAAAATTCATCTCTTATCTAGAGTCGGGGGCTCTACCACCAGATAAAAGAGAAGCTGCAAAATTCAAAAAGCAAGTCGTCCCATACAATATGGTGTACTGGTAGCTATACAAAAACTTTATTGCAGCCAGATGGACAAATGTTTAGGCCCCGGAGAATATGAATACGTAATGAGAGAAGTGCACGAAGGGACATGTGGAAACCACTCAGGAGCCAAAGCCCTCGTTCGAAAATTGCTTTGAGCCGGCTATTATTTGCCCGAAATGAGCGAGCATACCAGAGTGTTCGTCGGGAAGTATGACAAATGTCAAAGACATGCTTCTAGGATTAACCAACAAGCCGAGACCTTGCACTCGGTGGTTTCACTGTGGCCCTTCATGAAGTGGGAAATGGATATCGCGGGATCCTTTCCCAAAGCGAAGGGCAGTGTCAAATACATACTTGTGCTCACTGATTATTTTTTCAAATGGATCGAGGCAGAGGCCTTTGCCAAATGGATCGAGGCAGGGGCCTTAGCCAGGGGAGGTTGCATGATTCTTTGCCCCGAAAAATCGCCTCAAGAAACAAGGAGAAGCGAGCTCAAGGCATCGCGCTCGGAGAAAACGCCGTAACAACGCAATACCTCGAAAAACGAGGTTCAGTGTTTGTAACTATCGACTGTTGCCCTAGAATTTAAGAAAAAGATCGTGGATCAATCAAGAATAAATACAGAGTAATGGCCATAAAGACACAATTATGATATTTACAACGTCATTTCTTTTCCCTAACTATAAATAGGGTTCGTTTTTTAAACAACAGGACACGATCAATACAGTATTCAACTCTACTTTTACTTGTTGTCTCGTTTGTCATTTTAGTTTATTCCTTGCCTCATTTACTTTCTTGAGTTTTTGCCTGGCCTAAACTTAACTTTAGCTCGAGCTGCGCTTTGATATAAGCAAATTACCAGTTAAACCCAATACAAATTCGATTTGTTGTCCTACCCCGATTTAGGCCAAATACAATGAATATTTTCTTTTTCATAGGAAAAGATGATATTATCTAAATTTGTCATTGACATGCTTATCTTACAAGTTCACTCATATCTTCAGATGACCGTGCAAAACATGGTTATGTTCACTAGTTTATTACAAACATTATGGTTGCTCATTTTTCTTCTTATGTACTTATTGCTTGATGGAATCATGTCTTACATTTCTTGATTAAGATTAATGAGTAATTTTAAAAAAAATTGACGAGTAAGTTAATCATATTGTAATGATGCTAGCAACTGAAGTAAGAAATAAAAACTTTAGTTAAATCATTATTGTAAATCAGCATGGGAGAGTCTATACACAAGATAGCACAAGATAACACGTACAACACATGTGTACAAATTAATTTATGGGTACGATTTTATTAATAATTTTTACAGGATAAGTCGTGCAATGCACGTGCACAAAACTGGTATAATATTTGAAACGAATAGAAATAAGAGACCGTCCCTGCCAAACATGGTGACCTAAAGTTCTTATATCTCAATGGAGTAATTTATTTTATCATCAAACCTAATACATAAAGTTTCTTTCCTAAAGAGAGATAGATATGTATAAAAATAAAATAAAATAACTATTTTTATATAAGATAACACGAACAATACACATGCACAAATCATTATTTTGGGATATAATTTTATTAATAATTTTCACATGATAAGTCGTGCAATGCATGTGCACAAAAGTAGTATAAAATGTGTAGCAACTAGAAATGAGAGGTTGACCTCTCCAAACATGCACCAAAAGCTCTTAGGAAGGGTTAAAGTATCATATGTGCAAAGAATTTTCAAGAGAGATCAAGTATAATGCTACCACTATTTAAAATAAAAAACTAACATAGAGAAGTACCAACCAGATAGAGGAACCCAACACCACATCCGATAATTGCTAGGCCGATGAATTCTACAATGTCGCATCATTTGGAAACCAAGATGCTAGTAGGCTTCATGCTACTGCAAGCACCAATCCACAAAGCAATACTGGTTTGCGACTCTAAGAATATGCTAACCATAATGCAACCTATGTAGATGGAAGGGTCGAGAGGTGCACAGTGCAAGCGAGAAGAAGGAGACAACCATTAACATAAGCAAATAAATTATCAACAGTGGCATTTGCTTTCTTTTATGAAGTCCTTTTGAAAATGTCAAGATAAAGCTTTCCGTGCTAGTGATAGCACCTGGATAATGATGATAAAATAAATTATTTAGTGAAGCTTCACATCAACAATATATCATTGCATTATGAAAAATACGACCAATAATGGTATAATTTGTGATATAGTACTGCAAATTGTTGTTCCAAGCTGAAATTATCTACCAAGCACCAATTTTTAAACTCTACCTTATAGCAAATGATGGAAAAATAATATAGTGGCACAATGTATAGCAGAATGTAGCTGAAGTGTTTGATTGAAATTGCTAGAATAAAGGCTAATAGAGCTACTGCAAAGGCATAAGGAGTTACAACACTAAATAATACAGCTAGCGGATTAAAGTTGAGAAGAGCAAACAAATGATATATTTTTATTTGTCATTGCAAAGTACAAAGAGAGGTGTGAATTATGTTCATAAATTACTTCAAGCTGTATTTGATTTGGATCCTCTGGAGCTGGTATTGCTTGAAAGTCGAAGGAATATATTTTTTTGCTGGATAAGTCGGGCGACGCTCGTGCACAAAACTAGTATAATATCTGAACAAATAGAAATAAGAGACCGTCTCTGCCAAACAAGGTTACGTAAAGCTCTTATATCTCAATGGAGCAATTCATTTTATCATCAAACCGAATACATAAAGTTACTTTCCTAAAGAGAGATAGATATGCATAAAAATAAAACAAAATAACTATATTTACACAAGATAACACGAACAATACACGTGCACAAATCATTAATTTGGGATATAATTTTATTGATAATTCACACATGATAAGTCGTGCAATGCATGTGCACAAAAGTAGTATAAAAATGTGTAGCAACTAGAAATGAGAGGTTGGCCCTTCCAAACATGCACCTAAAGCTCTTAGGATGGGTTAAAGTATCATATGTGTAAAGAATTTTCGAGAGAAATCAAGTATAATACTACCACTACTTAAAATGAAAAATTAACATAGAGAAGTACCAACCAGATAGAGGAACCCAACACCACATCCGATAATTGCTAGGCCGATGACTTCTACAATGTCGCATCGTTTGGAAACCAAGATGCTAGTAGGCTTCATGCTACTGCAAGCAGCAATCCACAAAGCAATACTGGTTTGCGACTCTAAGAATTGGCTAACCATAATGCAACCGATGTAGATGGAAGGGTCGAGAGGTGCACAGTGCAAGCGAGAAGAAGAAGACAACCATTAACATAAGCAGATAAATTATCAACAGTGGCATTTGCTTTCTTTTATGAAGTCCTTTTGAAAATTTCAAGACAAAGCTTTTCGTGCTAGTGATAGCACCTGGATAATGATGATAAAATAAATTATTTAGTGAAGCTTCACATCAACAATGTTGCATTGCATTATGGAAAAATACGACCAATAATGGTACAATATGTGATATAGTGCAAATTATTGATCCAAACTGAATTTATCTACCAAGTCTATATTTTTAAACTCTACCTTATAGCAAATGATGGAAAAATAATATAGTGGCACAATGTATAGCAGAATGTCGCTGAAGTGTTTGATTGGAATTGCTAGAATAAAGGCTAATAGAGCTACTGCAAAGGCATAAGGAGTTACAACACTAAATAATACAGCTAGCGGATTAAAGTTTAGAAGAGAAAACAAATGATACATTTTTATTTATCATTGCAAAGTACAAAGAGAGATGTGAATTATGTTCATAAATTACTTCAAGCTGTATTTGATTTGGATCCTCTGGAGCTGGTATTGCTTGAAAGTCGAAGGAATATATTTTTTTGCTGGATATGTCGGGCGACGCTCGTGCACAAAACTAGTATAATATCTGAACAAATAGAAATAAGAGACCGTCTCTGCCAAACAAGGTTACGTAAAGCTCTTATATCTCAATGGAGCAATTCATTTTATCATCAAACCGAATACATAAAGTTACTTTCCTAAAGAGAGATAGATATGCATAACAATAAAATAAAATAACTATATTTACACAAGATAACACGGACAATGCACGTGCACAATCATTATTTTGCGATATAATTTTATTGATAATTCGCACATGATAAGTCGTGCAATGCATGTGCACAAAAGTAGTATATGTAGCAACTAGAATTGAGAGGTTGGCCCTTCCAAACATGCACCTAAAGCTCTTAGGATGGGTTAAAGTATCATATGTGCAAAGAATTTTCGAGAGAGATCAAGTATAATACTAACACTACTTAAAATAAAAAACTAACATAGAGAAGTACCAACCAGATAGAGGAACCCAACACCACATCCGATAATTGCTAGGCCGATGAATTCTACAATGTCGCATCGTTTGGAAACCAAGATGCTAGTAGGCTTCATGCTACTGCAAGCACCAATCCACAAAGCAATACTGGTTTGCGACTCTAAGAATTGGCTAACCATAATGCAACCTATGTAGATGGAAGGGTCGAGAGGTGCACAGTGCAAGCGAGAAGAAGGAGACAACCATTAACATAAGAAAATAAATTATCAACAGTGGCATTTGCTTTCTTTTATGAAGTCCTTTTGAAAATGTCAAGATAAAGCTTTCCGTGCTAGTGATAGCACCTGGATAATGATGATAAAATAAATTATTTAGTGAAGCTTCACATCAACAATATATCATTGCATTATGAAAAATACGACCAATAATGGTATAATTTGTGATATAGTACTGCAAATTGTTGATCCAAGCTGAAATTATCTACCAAGCACCAATTTTTAAACTCTACCTTATAGCAAATGATGGAAAAATAATATAGTGACACAATGTATAGCAGAATGCAGCTGAAGTGTTTGATTGAAATTGCTATAATAAAGGCTAATAGAGCTACTGCAAAGGCATAAGGAGTTACAACACTAAATAATACAGCTAGCGGATTAAAGTTGAGAAGAGAAAACAAATGATACATTTTTATTTGTCATTGCAAAGTACAAAGAGAGATGTGAATTATGTTCATAAATTACTTCAAGCTGTATTTGATTTGGATCCTCTGGAGCTGGTATTGCTTGAAAGTCGAAGGAATATATTTTTTTGCTGGATAAGTCGGGCGACGCTCGTGCACAAAACTAGTATAATATCTGAACAAATAGAAATAAGAGACCGTCTCTGCAAAACAAGGTTACGTAAAGCTCTTATATCTCAATGGAGCAATTCATTTTATCATCAAACCGAATACATAAAGTTACTTTCCTAAAGAGAGATAGATATGCATAAAAATAAAACAAAATAACTATATTTACACAAGATAACACGAACAATACACGTGCACAAATCATTATTTTGGGATATAATTTTATTGATAATTCACACATGATAAGTCGTGCAATGCATGTGCACAAAAGTAGTATAAAAATGTGTAGCAACTAGAAATGAGAGGTTGGCCCTTCCAAACATGCACCTAAAGCTCTTAGGATGGGTTAAAGTATCATATGTGCAAAGAATTTTATAGAGAAATCAAGTATAATACTACCACTACTTAAAATGAAAAATTAATATAGAGAAGTACCAACCAGATAGAGGAACCCAACACCACATCCGATAATTGCTAGGCCGATGAATTCTACAATGTCGCATCGTTTGGAAACCAAGATGCTAGTAGGCTTCATGCTACTGCAAGCAGCAATCCACAAAGCAATACTGGTTTGCGACTCTAAGAATTGGCTAACCCTAATGCAACCGATGTAGATGGAAGGGTCGAGAGGTGCACAGTGCAAGCGAGAAGAAGAAGACAACCATTAACAAAAGCAAATAAATTATCAACAGTGGCATTTGCTTTCTTTTATGAAGTCCTTTTGAAAATGTCTAGACAAAGCTTTTCGTGCTAGTGATAGTACCTGGATAATGATGATAAAATAAATTATTTAGTGAAGCTTCACATCAACAATGTTGCATTGCATTATGGAAAAATACGACCAATAATGGTACAATATGTGATATAGTGCAAATTATTTATCCAAACTGAATTTATCTACCAAGTCCATATTTTAAACTTTACCTTATAGCAAATGATGGAAAAATAATATAGTGGCACAATGTATAGCAGAATGTAGCTGAAGTGTTTGATTGGAATTGCTAGAATAAAGGCTAATCGAGCTACTGCAAAGGCATAAGGAGTTACAACACTAAATAATACAGCTAGCGGATTAAAATTGAGAAGAGAAAACAAATGATACATTTTTATTTATCATTGCAAAGTACAAAGAGAGATGTGAATTATGTTCATAAATTACTTCAAGCTGTATTTGATTTGGATCCTCTGGAGCTGGTATTGCTTGAAAGTCTAAGGAATATATTTTTTTGCTGGATATGTCGGGCGACGCTCATGCACAAAACTAGTATAATATCTGAACAAATAGAAATAAGAGACCGTCTCTGCCAAACAAGGTTACGTAAAGCTCTTTTATCTCAATGGAGTAATTCATTTTATCATCAAACCGAATACATAAAGTTACTTTCCTAAAGAGAGATAGATATGCATAAAAATAAAACAAAATAACTATATTTACACAAGATAACACGGACAATGCACGTGCACAAATCATTATTTTGGGATATAATTTTATTGATTATTCGCACATGATAAGTCGTGCAATGCATGTGCACAAAAGTAGTATAAAAATGTGTAGCAACTAGAATTGAGAGGTTGGCCCTTCCAAACATGCACCTAAAGCTCTTAGGATGGGTTAATGTATCATATGTGCAAAGAATTTTCGAGAGAAATCAAGTATAATACTACCACTACTTAAATACCAACCAGATAGAGGAACCCAACACCACATCCGATAATTGCTAGGCCGATGACTTCTACAATGTCGCATCGTTTGGAAACCAAGATGCTAGTAGGCTTCATGCTACTGCAAGCAGCAATCCACAAAGCAATACTAGTTTGCGACTCTAAGAATTGGCTAACCATAATGCAACCGATGCAGATGGAAGGGTCAAGAGGTGCACAGTGCAAGCGAGAAGAAGGAGACAACCATTAACATAAGCAAATAAATTATCAACAGTGGCATTTGCTTTCTTTTTATGAAGTCCTTTTGAAAATGTCAGGATAAAGCTTTCCGTGCTAGTGATAGCACCTGGATAATGATGATAAAATAAAATTGGGTCAATCACGTTTATTAGAAGTCGATTAGTGAAGCTTCACATCAACAATATATCATTGCATTATGAAAAATACGAACAATAATGGTACAATTTGTGATATAGTACTGCAAATTGTTGATCCAAGCTGAAATTATCTACCAAGCACCAATTTTTAAACTTTACCTTATAGCAAATGATGGAAAAATAATATAGTGGCACAAAGTATAGCAGAATGTAGCTGAAGTGTTTGATTGGAATTGCTAGAATAAAGGCTAATAAAGCTACTGCAAAGGCATAAGGAGTTACAACACTAAATAATACAGCTAGCGGATTAAAGTTGAGAAGAGAAAACAAATGATACATTTTTATTTGTCATTGTAAAGTACAAAGAGAGATGTGAATTATGTTCATAAATTACTTCAAGCTGTATGTGATTTGGATCCTCTGGAGCTGGTATTGCTTGAAAGTCAAAGGGGCATAGAGGATATAAAATACTAATTCAAGTTAATATATATATATATATATATATATATATATATATATATATATATATATATATATATATATATATATATATATATATATATTTTTTTTTGGATTTTGTGGAGAAAGAAACTTATATATTTGTTCCAATACTGAAGACACCTAAACAGTTAACTCATATTTCTTTCTATCTTTTTCTTGGTGCATCTGTAAACTTGTACTCCCCCATCTCAATTTATGTAGCACACTTTTCTTTTATCATCATGATTATAGTGGTGTCACTAGCATTAAAAGCTTTGTCTGGCATTTTAAAAAAGATTTCACAAAAGAAAAGCAATGTCATTGCTAATAATATATGTGCTTATGTTAATGGCTGGCTCCTTTCCTCACTTGCACTACGCACCTCTTGACCCTTCTACATACATTGGTTGCATTAGGTTTAGACAATTTTAGAGGTTGCGAACTAGTATTGCTTGATGGATTAGTGTTTGCTGTAAATGGAAGCGTATTGGCATCTTGATATCTGGTATTTCTTCAATTGCCTTTATTTTCTCTAGATTCGCTCCTATTCCTCTTTTCGAAACGATGAAGCCTAAAAACTTGCTAGATCTAACCCCAAAAGCGCACTTCTTTGATTTAGCTTCATGTTATATTGATGAAGTGTAGCAAAAGTCTCCCTCAAGTGGCTCAAAGGTTTTTTTAGCTTGCACCGACTTGACTAGCATATCATCAATATATACTTCCATAGTCTTTCTAATATACTTTATAAATATCAGATTCTCCAACCTCTGATATGTTGCACCAACATTTTTTAGACCAAAGGGCATAATCTTGTAACAAAAGGTCCCCCGGTCTATAATAATTAAGGTCTTTTGCCGATCCTTTGGCTCCATCAAGATCTGATTATATCAGGAATAAGCTTCTAAGAAACTCAGCAATTCATGATCCGCCGTTAAGTCAATCATTTGGTCAATGTGTGACAACGAGAATGAATCTTTCGGACAAGCTTTTTTTAGATATGTGTAGTCTATACACATTCTCCACTTCCCATTCTTTTTCGGCACCACGACCGTATTAGCGAGCCAATCCGGATATTTCACCACTCGAATGAGCCCATTGTCGAGCAACCTTGCCACATCTTCGTCTATCACCTTCTTCTTAAGCCCAACATTCGGCCTTTTCTTTTGCTTCCTTGGAGGGTAGTAAGGATCAATATTTAGCTTGTGCGGGATGATCTCCAGGTATATCCCATCCATGTTTGTATGTGACCGAACAAAACAATCTGCATTGATATTTACAAAATCAATAATTTTTCCTTTAGACTCGGGGTCCAATTCAGAACCTATGAACACATTCATCTCCGAAAAATCTTCAAATAATACAGCCGCATCAACTCTTCAGTCATCGAATCCTCAGCCTTTTGCTTCATGAGCTTCTTTATACATGCTGGAATTTTAGCAAACTCTCCCTCATTTTGTTCCGGAGTGACTTCGGGATCTAGTTCGCTAGAAAATCCCGAACACTGTGATTGCTATTGGGAAGGTCGTGTTGGGATGACTCTGCTTTTGAGTGCTATTTAATAACACTAACGAGAAAACATTTTTCTCTCCTCTGATTCCTCTAACTCCTTATGGGGTCGGAAACTTGACCACCTAGTGCAAGGTCAATGGCACTGCTTATATGGCATGGATCTACAGACGCCCAAGAATTAAATTGTAAGCCATGTCTCCAAACATGACTTGATATTGTCTCATTCGAAACTCCTTTGGCAAAGATGGTGAGTGTGATTTCGCCAAGAGTTTTTTCACTGGAGTTATTGAACCCCGTGAGCACGGTTGATTTCAGAACTGTTTGGTCCTTCAACTATATTTGCTTCACCACACGATACTGGATGATGTTGACTGAGTTGCGGCATCTACAAGTACTCGCTTGATGTCTGAATTGTGAATTTACACCATGATCATCAGTGCATCGTGATGAGGAAATATTTTCCCATCCGAATCCTCTTCACCAAAAATAATTTCGCCCTTGAATCCACCATCACAGTTTCTTTTCTCGTGAGTTAGCGACACCTAAGCATTTTTTTTTTTGCCGAAGTGTAAGTGACACTGTTAATCTCCGAGATAACATTCAATGTTCTCTTCGGAGAGGGGACCCTCGATGGTTGATTTCTATTTTGGTTCTTCCCAAAAGTTTGCTTACCCTTGTCCGTTAACAACTCTTTCAACAAACCTTTTTTTAGCAAGTGGGCCACTTCATACCGCAAAGCTTTGCAATCCTTGATAAGGTGACCATGATCCCCATGGAAATCACACAACAAGTTGTGAAGGTTCTCATATCTTTTGGAAGCATCACTGTTTTGTCCCCCATACTTCTCAAAATATTCTCAAGCTCTGTTGTAGAGACATTGAAGTTATATTCAAATAATCTGGGCAACGTCGACTCTTTGGGTGCAAATGACGGCCTGGAAACATCTCTTCTATCAGAAACTTTACAATCCCTCGTATCTACCCTCCGAATCGTGGACTGTTGGTGGAATTCATACGGCTCAAATCGAGCCCTCGAGTTTTTGTGCGACGACTCACTCCGTCTTGAAGTTTCAGGGTGGCTACTATGCCCGGTGCCACGATAAGGGAACCTTCATTGCTCCTCATCTGCTCTGATCTTCGTGTTTCACCTGCCGTGTACATCATCCCATGTAAGCCGATCACTCATGTAGGTCCTTTTCAACCTCTTGCAAGCTTCCGAGCTATTTTCGTTTAAGTTGTTGGTGAGCACCATTTCCGCCAAACTATCTTCTACAACTGGCATAAGCATTCTCTCCCTCTAAAAAACAATCCATAAACTCTTTGAGGGACTCATTTATCCTTTGCTTGACTTCAAATATATCCTCTTTCCTCTTTTGAATATTTTGAGCCCCCGTATGGACCTTAATAAACAACTGCGTCAACTCATCTAATAACCCAATTAACTTATCGGGTAGATGCATGTACCAAGTCAGAGCCTTCTTTTTCCCAATATTTCTCCAAACTTTTTTAACAACATCGATTCAAGCTCCTCCTCTGTCAAATCGCTCCCCTTGACCACCATAACATTGTCGACAATATGGTCAGAAGGGTCAGATGTTCCGCCCTAATTTTTCAATATGGGTAACTTGAACTTCTTTAGTATAGGCTGGGGCAGCCTCAGGTTTAAAGGTTTGTTGCTTACACTTTTTGATATCTATCTTCTTGACGGAGCCCCTGGGATTAGCTCCAACTTTCCCTCGAACTTGGCCTCGAGTTCTTTCTTCCATTTCTCCAGAGAATCCACATGCACACTCTGCAGACAATTCCCGTTGTCTCAGCTACAACAACTGTTGTTCCTGACCCTCCGGAACTGATTTCACCCAGAGGTCTCCCTATCTCGGCGCCTTGAGGATTAAAGTCAGAGTGTCTCCAACTTGAATGGTTGGGAGTACAATCGAAGCTCGAACTCTTCCAGATAAAGCAAGTAATGCATTACTCAATTGTGTGTTCATTTGCGCTTGGTCGGCAAAGAAATTGTTCTGCACCTCTCCTCCTATCATGTTCCATCAAAGCAAGGCGTTGTCGAGTCACAAAATCCTTAAGAGTGGAATTATATCAATATCAACGCCTAAACGGTGTGAAATTGAATGACAAATGACAAATGACAAATAACAAAATTCACAACATATGAACAATAACAAATCGATCTTCAATACTTTAGCAACGATAAGTGAATATTTTGACAGAGTTTTGGATATCAAAAAGTGATCCTTTACAAATGAGTGGAATGGGGGTATTTATATTAGTAGAAAGTCTTACCAAACCCCTACTCCCACTAAGGCACAAACTACTCCCTGTAATCACCTAATTTTGGCACTAGATAAGAAAATTGCTTAGAATAGTCGTATTAGATTTTTAGGACGTGCCGTCGAATTTTTCTGGATTTTTAGTATTTATTCTTAGCTAAAATTATCATTAATTAGGATGTAAACTATGAAAATTGCCAAAATTACTTGTTATGTGTTTAATTTTTGATTCTATAATTTAATTGTGATAGTATTGTGAAGTATATGGTTAATTTTTAGTCAGTTGGGTGTGCGTCAACCATTTTAAATGGTCATTTGTAAAAAAATATTAGCCCACTCTTTTAGCCCATCAGCCCATATCTATAACCCGGCCCATACTCACTAACTATATAAGCCAAAAATAACATTTTTCTCTCATTTTTACACAAAAATCAGAATATAGGGCCACCATGCTGAAATTTTCTCCCAACTCGCCGGAAATCGCTCCACGGCGGAGCCACCGGCCGGCCACCGTGCTGCCGCCGCCGGCCACCACCTCCGGTGGCCGGAAAAAATATAAAAATACACCATTCAATAGATCTTGACCCCCTCTTTCCGTTTCCGTGATTGTTTTCTTCAAATTTCAAGCCGTCTCGCGTAGATCGGAGGTCAAAGTACGGTCAAACTCCAACTCCGGTGAGTTTTTTTTGTTTTTCCTGTTTCATTCTCTTCCCCCCACCTTACTCTTTCACTCCCCATCACCCCGTTCCCTAAATTTTCTTTTTTTTCCCCTCCCTGTTTTCCCGTTTCCCATTTTTCTGTTTTTTCTGTTTTGTTTTTCTCTTTCTCGTTTCTTTCTCTTCTTATTCCTTTTCTCTTGTTTCTGTTTATGATGATGATGTTCGTGATGAGTTTGAATTGGTAAGGCTTTGGTATTGAAAGCGAGGCAGTGGGGGTGATGAAGCTGCAACAGCTATGATGATTTTGTTATGAAGGCGACGAGGCTGTTTCTGTGTTGATGTTGTCCGATTGAAAAAAGAATGTTGTGGTAATCGAGATGGAGCAGCAGCTTGTTGGTTTATTATTAGAGTAGCCATGGCGAAGATGCTGCAGCGAGGCAGTGTCGATGGTGTTGTCGGAGCGATACAGAGGCAGCTGGAGGCTCGGCAACAGCATAGCAGTGGCAACGAGGGCGATTTTGGCTCGACGGGTTAGGAGAAATACCATTGTTTTCCTTTGTCTCGTTTGTTAATTTCATAGTTTTAGCTTAGCATTACCATGAGAAAACAAAATTATCTTATATATTGTTCCTTGGTGTTACGGTCAAATGAATATGAATTTATGTGATTTCATGTTTGCCTATGTTCGAGTTTGTGCTAGTCCCTGGATTTTTGTTAGACTTGGAGTAGGCATGAACGGAATATGTAGTTGTCTATTGCATAAGTTGTCTGAGTTGGTGTCCGCTTCCCTGTTTAGCCGTAGCATCTGTTATGAGATCTGTGAGAACTCTTATCATTCATGCTTGAGGTTGTACAAGTTCTTAACTTTGTTTAACTCTGTTTCAGTGGTGAACTTGTTCATTGGTTTATGTTTAGGAGCATATGTGATTGTCTAGTACTCAAGCAGTCTTAATTAGCCCATATGACAGTTTGTTGTTGTAGTTTTAGTTCAAGTGGTCATCTTTTTATCATATTGGACTCAAAAGGAATTCAGATGGACTTATGTGATGAGTATTGAGTAATATAATGTTTCTTAGATTTAGCACAACTCTTAAGTATTTCTGTTAAAGTTTATGTGCTATGGACTTGTGTCTATTTGTGCTTTGGATCAAGTTTTGTTAGCTGGGAACTAACTTTATGGTCTAATAGGTAGTCAAGTTAGTATGGGGCTTTGCTCTAGTTTAGTTAGGATTTGGTATTCTTAGTTCTATTTTAGTTAGTTTGGGACTGGTTATTTGGTCTAGTTTGATCCTAGTTCTTTCTAGTTTATGTAATGAGTAATGAGGGTCCTTTTAGAGGACCCTACTTGTAGTATTTCAGCTTTTAGGACTGTTTTAGGGGGCTGTAACAGTGGCTATAGCTGCTGTACTTTTTGTTGAAAATTGGGGTTAAAACACTCAAGTATAGGGGTGTGGGCTTGTACTTTTGTACAAGTCCACACTTCACCTTTTAGCCCCCACACTTTGCCTTCATTTTCAGCCATAAATAGGGCCATTTATTGCCCTCATTACACACCAACTGCTTGCTGAAATTGACTAAAAATAGTGAGCAAAAACACTTAAAAAAATAGTAAGTTTGGAGAGTTAGATTTAGAACCAAAAGCCTTTACATTTAAGGTCTTTTGGGGCATAAATCTCAAGGTTTTAAAGGTTGAATAGGGGTATAAAGGGGCTGTTTTAGCTGCTGGTTTGGAGCTGAAGTTGGTGGACACTTTGGTTGGTTTTTTTGTCATCTCTTGTTGGCTGGGATTTTTTTTGGCTTAAATGTAAACACAAGGGAACTTTTGTATTCATGTTTGAGCTATTGGTTATGAAAAAATCACATGAAATTATGCATGTTTGAGCCCTTGTGCAATCTGCTTGTGTTTTGCCATGAATTATTTGTTTTCACTTGTTTCATTTCTTTTTAAAAAAAATTCTGTCAAGTGTATAAACTGTCATGAAAAAACTTATTTCATTAATTATGCTTTGCTTTCATTGAGCAAATGTACTTGAAAGGTTGGACAGAAAGTGAGCACATAGCTGAATTTGGAGTTTTATTTAATTTTGTTTTTGTTAAACACATGATCTGAAATAAGTTAGCGAAAGCTGCCCACTTGTGCAAAAAAATAATAATAATTTTGGTTAACTAAATTTGCAAAGAACTTGGCCAATAGCCGAAGTAGATCATATAAATGGGTTGTGGTATGCAAAAAAATAATTAGATGAATTTAACTTGCAAATCTATCACATGCAGGTAGCTTGTGTAGGTAGCTTAGTTTAGCACGTTGTTTCAAGTATTGGCCAACATTTCTAATTTTGTAACAAAGCAGCCACTAATCGAAAGGAAAAATGTGATAACTTTGCAAAGAGCAGCTTTCGAAATAGCCTATTAATGCAAACAGGCCCGCTAGTCTCATCAATTGATAGACTACCTATATTTTTGATAAAAATAACCCATAACTTAAAACTGTTCCAACTGTTTGAAAAAACTACAAAGGTCTATGACTTGACAAAGCTGAAAAATGAGTACACGAGTTTCGTCAATTGAAGATTTTATCAAAGTGAATCCCGTTAGGCCCATTTAATATTATTGTCATTTCATTACATTTTAAACTGGAGTTTCTTTTATAATTGAAATATAATACACGATTAGGCAAATTAAATAGGAGTGAAAAGACCTATGCAATTAGGCAAGACGATAAGTATGATTTGTAATCTACTCATCGGGCTAAAAGAAAACTAAATTGAGTTAAACTAATTCTAAATTAATTATTTTTTCGAAGTTAATTCTTTTAAAATAGATAAGTCCGTTGTAAGGTTGGAAACGCTGTAATACATTTTATTTATCTATTTATTTATTTATTTATTTACTTCGAATCAAAGCGTAAATTCATCCGGTCATCTGTGAGGTTGGATAAGAATAACGCTGTTAAATTTTTTCCGAATTAAGGTGTAAATTCATCCGATCCTCTAAGAGGTTGGATAAGAATAACACTTTTTAAATTTTTCTGAATCAAAGTTTAAATTCAAATTAACGGCAAAATAATACAACCATTGTTTAATAAATTAAAATTGCGACAATAAAGCAACTGTGCTTGGCACAGGACTCGCGGGTGCCTAATACCTTCCCGCGAGTCAACTGAGAACCTTACCCGAATCTCTAACGCAGACCATTAGACGAGTTAGAGGTGTTTTAAGGTACCTTTTGGTGACTTGGCACACCTTAAACTATGTCAAGTGGCGACTCCGAGTTTTCTTTTAAATAATTTGTATCTTTTGAACACCAGTCACGAGCCTTTAAATAAACTCGCACCCTCGCAGTTAATTAATTAAATTTTTTAGGGCGTGACACTCCCACTGCTGCACGTTCCCAACGGTCAGAATGTGGATAACAATCGTGCTGAAGGTGGACTCCTTAAATGTTGCAAGCGGTTAGAGGCTTGAAGGTATGAACTTTGATTCTACGGACACCTCGTATTGTATGTCTCCGTTGAATAGATACAGATAGTCTTTATAGGGGCTTATGGTAGGACCCTCCGGAATCCGCTCGTACTTGCTGAGTGTTTTCAAGCCATGTTCGTGTCATCATTTTCGTGGGCCACGTGCTCGTGTCAAATTACACCAATACACTTTTTTAAATTTAGAAAACAATTTAACTTCTTAATGAGATGATTTATAACCACACAAATATCAATGACTCATTTTAACCCACTGCACTCTTTTTTAATTTTTTTATTAGATTTTGTGTCAAGTTAAACGGGTTTACATAAATTGAAACAAACGGTAATATATATGGTTTGTTTCCCTGTGGAGAGCAAACATCGGATATGCAGCCATTAGTAGGAACTACGAAGCTAAAGAGTTCTCCATTCACACTCATAAAGAAACTTGCCCTTCAAAAGCTTCGTATACGAAGAGGACATTCAGCAATAGACAAAGTAGACGTAGGTCGAAAAGAAATGACAATCAAAATAGTACGAACTTAGGACCACAATCAAATTCTTTTACCTAATTGTTCAAAAATATATGCCCACAGAATCCAGCAAGAAGTAAGGCATACTTTTAACTTTTTATGAATTGCTTTTTCAATTTTATATTAAGTTGCTAAACGGTACAGTAATTTTATGATTAAACTATTTCGAGAACACAAAGAACATAGATGATAAATTATTGACCGCAAGCTGAAGTTATATTCAAATAATTTTCCCTGTTTTGTTGAACGCAAAACATCACGCTTGAAATAGAGAATTCACATGGAAAAAGCATACCAGGGAACCAATCCTGAACTGGATCAAAGAAAAAACTGCATCTAATATGTGATCTAATTAATTAATTAATTAATCATCTGAAATTAGTTGGAGGCAGATAAACTCCTCCAACTAATTGCAGGAAACGAGAAACTAATGATGGGTCAATGTGTTCTTAGAAGCAATTACTGGCTACGACCACAAAAGATCCATTCAGAGTGGCTATCACAGAATATTCGCATTTAGTAGTTGTACCTTTTATTTATATATCCTCCGAGAAAGGGATATAAATACAATTAGCCTGACTATTTATAATTTATTTATTTATTTATCTATTTAATACTTCTTCTAAAAAAATTACAGTAACTAATTCCCATCTGCTTCGAGATTGTGATTTTCTTAATTTTAGGTATAGGCTTATTATGTGCAGTGCAAACTGACTCATAATCCAGGATTATATCAAACTAATGCATGCAAAATATAATTTTTTATTTGTAAAATATTTTTTTTAGCTGATTAGAGCAAATTTGATTAAAAGAAAGTTTTTTACTCTACCATGATTAAAGCTGTAATTCTAAACTCCTAATTCAATTTAATATCATCAAGAGCAATCTAGAAGGGGAACATAAAGACCATTTTTGTAAGATACCTTTCTGTCCCATCATCTAACAAAATCCACCCCTCCCAGCTCATATTAATTGTTGAAAGTTAATGTCATTATTACTTGCCATTTTTTAATTAAAGAAAAACAAAGACATGGGCATTTCTTGATATATTCCTCTTGCATTAGTCTTAGCTATATCCTTATCTCAAACAAGTCCTTTCCTCTACTTTTCCTTTAGCCAAAAAAATGGGGACAGAAACAACATGGCATGAATTATTAGGTAGCAACAATTGGGAAGGCCTACTTTCACCATTAGACCTTAATCTCCGGCAACTCATTCTCAGATGCGGTGACTTTTGTCAAGCTACTTACGATGCTTTCAACAATGATGAAAACTCAAAGTACTGTGGCAGTAGTCGTTATGGCAAGAATTCATTTTTCCACAAAGTCATGTTACAAGATTCTTCGAATTACCAAGTTTACAGTTTCCTGTATGCAACTGCACGTGTTGGTGCACACAAAGCACTTTTCCTCCACTCTTTGTCACGTGAGTCTTGGGATCGTGAGTCCAATTGGATTGGTTATATAGCTGTGACAAATGATGAAGTTAGTGAAAACTTGGGTCGACGTGAAATTTACATAGCGTTTCGTGGTACCACGAGGAATTATGAATGGATTAATGTTCTTGGTGCTCGACCTGAATCTGCTAGCATGTTGCTCCAACCAAAATCGTTAAATAAAGTTGACACAAATGATGGTGATGGAAGTAGTAGTAGTAGTGATGATGATGATAACGTGCCTAAAGTCATGAATGGGTGGTTAAAAATTTATGTATCAAGTGATCCAAATTCGCCTTTTACGAGATTAAGTGCCAGAGAACAACTACAAACAATGATTGAAGATTTAAGGCAGAAGTATAAAGATGAGAATTTGAGTATTACTTTTACAGGACATAGTCTTGGAGCAAGTTTATCAATTTTAGCTGCTTTTGATTTAGTTGAAAATGGGGTTACTGATATTCCAGTTTCAGCTATTATTTTTGGTAGTCCACAAGTTGGAAACAAGGCATTTAACGAAAGGATTAAGGAGTTTCCTAATTTGAAAATCTTGCATGTTAAGAACAAGATTGATTTGATTACTCATTATCCAAGTTCTTTGTTGGGGTATGTTAATTCAGGAACAGAGCTAGTGATTGATACAAGGAAGTCTCCAAGTTTAAAGGACACAAAAAATCCAAGTGATTGGCATAATTTGCAAGCAATGTTACATATTGTAGCTGGTTGGAATGGGGAACATGAAGAGTTTGAGCTGAAAGTGAAGAGAAGTTTGGCTTTGGTGAACAAATCAAGTTCTATATTGAAAGATGAGATCTTGATTCCTGGATCATGGTGGGTTGAAAAGAATAAGGGGATGGTTCTTGATGAAGATGGAGAATGGATTCTTGCACCACCTTCAGATGAGGATCTTCCAATCCCTGAGTATTGACTTCTTTATTTATTTATTTTTCCTCAGAAAATGCTATGACTGGGTTGCTTGTTAGTGGTTTGTTTTCTTTTGACTTTTCGAAATTGATCTGTTTATTGTGCCTTAGACTTGTCAAATGTGGAAGGTCCAATTTCTAGTTTGCAATAATTTATGTACAGGGGTGCTATCGCTGTGTCTTGTATTAAATGTAGGGCACAATGGCATATTCTTCTTTTGACACTTCCAAAATTATATGAGCTTCTTGTGATGCTTTCTCATTCATAATGATATGAGCTTCTTGTGGTATGGACCCTATAGTATTTGCACTGTCAATTTCTTTGGCCTTTTGGTAGCAATCAGTAACCAATAGAACAAGAATCTTTCACCTTTTCAATTAATTTGTACTCCAATGTTAAATTGTGGTATTATGCCCCGTTTGGGTAAGCTTAAAAAGCTATTCAAAAATATATTTGTATTTTTAAGTAAAAAGTGAGTGTTTGGTAACTAAAAAAATAAAATATTTATAAGCACTTTTGTACTTAAAAAGGCAAAAAATAAGTTAAAATTTAAAATAACTTTTTACTTTTAAGCTAATTAAAATAAACCCACTCAAACAGGACTTATATCTATTTTGACTTGTGTAGTAAGTATTTCTTTTAAGTGCGAGTGAGCCAATACTTGAAGGGAATGTGAAAATACCTCATTAGCAAATATGAACAATTCCTCCATTGCCTTCCCCATATAATTTTGGGATTGTTCAAAGTGGTATTTCATTAGCTCTCCTTTTTTTTGTAACGAAATCGTTTATTGGTACTTTCTTTTGCATTATGGTGTCAGGGTTTGTTCACTAGAAAAGGATGCCACAAATGGACTCTGGCCGCCTTTGGGTGCACAAGATGGAATAACATCAATTCAAGATGATGAAATTCATGAGGAGCACCCACACATTGCTATTCTGAAAGATTGTCGTTTCCTCATCCACAAAACCAAGGTGGTATTAAAAGAGACTTATAGGAGTAATAAAGAAGGAAACTTTATGTTTAGACAATTTGGCAAACATGAAAGAAGACATGGCTAGTACTCGTTGTCTTTATGTTTGCATATATAGTTGTTGATACTCGTTCAACTTTTATATTTTGTTGAAACAAGTGGAGGTGTGTCTAGATTTATTTATATGGAGTGCAAATTGACTTACAGTGCTTAAAATGCCTCTGCCTGACCTAACTAGTTGGGAAGCATCTAATTAATTGGACCTCTTGTTACAAGTATAAAGTGAACTTGGGATTTTTTTCGCTGCAGGCGGATGTTTTCAATTTTCAATTCATTTTCAAAATGTATAGCATGAGAGATGGAAATGAGTACTGATCACGCCCAAAACTCGTCCTAAAAAGGATAAGCGGTCGCTGCAAATATAATCCGGTTTAACAAGTCCGGGGTCGAATCCCACAAAGAGCAATGTCAAGTTCTAGTAACTTTAATAGCCGAAGATTCAAAGTTCAACAATAATGTTTCAAGTATTAAACTATTAATTTAACTAACAATTTACTAAAATCAACGAAGAATGATAAAACTTGAACTTTAAGATGTTAAAAAGCCTAGGATAATGAATTTCCCAATTACTGGGTTAGTCCTGAGTTCACTCCAAACTTGCACGAAATACTATTCTATTCGCCTTGAACTTCAACTTGTTCGCTAGAGTTTCCCAACTACTAACAACACCGTTCTTGAGCTATTTTTCCCAAAATAAACAAGACCATTAGGAGCTGTCCAATTGATGCAATCAAAAATACGCGGAAGCAAATTATACGATAAACGAGCGGAAGCAAGTAAATTTGATAACGTGATATCAAAGATATCGAGAAGTTCAAGGCTAGGAAGGCAAGAATTAGAAGAAAGAACGGATAAACAATTCAAACAAGAATTTAATTATCCAAAGGGAGAAAGTGAAACTCGAACCTTACAAGGATTTCGCACTAGCGATGAATCTCCATAGGTTCCAAGTCGTTCAAGATACATGAAGCCTCGGGCTTCAACAAGAAAGGCTCGGCCTTCTCTCAATTCTATGTTCAATGATAGCTAATGGAAGAAATGACTAAGTGTTCCTATTTATAGTTTTTCATAAGGCTAGGTGAAATGTCTAAAATGCCCCCAAAGCTAATTAATGCATACAAGCCACTTAAGGGCAAAATAGGAACTTCACTCCAAAAATCAAGAAGGCTTCAGCGTTGGGCGCTCCGCCTGAAATCTGGGCGCTCCGCCTGGACTCTTTGAAGACTGGGCGCTCCTCCTAGAGCTGGGCGCTCCACCCTGGGCGCTCCGCCTAGAACTCAGGCGCTCCGCCTGGACCAAGAGTAATCTAGGCGCTCCGCCTGAACCTGAGGAGTCTGGGCGCTCCTCCTTTCTTGGTGCTCCGATGCATGATCTTCAAGTCGCCCCCGGAGACCTTGACTCGCAATCCTTGTGCTCTCAAGCTTGGTTCTTGATGGTTGGTGTCTTGGCTCGATTTGCACTGCATCATCCTCCCCTTCTTGAAAGGATTTCGTCCTCGAAATCAAACCATCAAAAACTACATTCAAAACAAGCACAACCAAAGTTTCCTACTTCACAAGTAGGTTAGCTTAACAAGAATAAGTGCAAGTGGTGTGGGAAAACACACTCTTGTGATAGAGCCAAGCATCAATACTAATTAAAAAGCGTATGTTCCCAAAGGAAAGAATAAATTCTTGGCTCAACAAGAACAAGCACTCATACTCAAAACATGCAAAGAGATCAAGGTCATGCAATATGTAGCAATCAAATTCCCTATAACCCCTAAGCTTATGACCCACACACTAAGCCTTCAAATCAATGTTATCGCAATGTGACACATTGGCTTTGGCATGTTCAACACTCAAGGTGTGATCAACATATGGGATGGCGTGAGTAAGATAATTCAAGCGACAACTAACATCAAATACCCCACTCCCCTTCTTTAGAGCACTCTCACACACACCAAGAGGTTCCTCCTCACCTCCAAATTTCCCTCCAAGACAACCCTCGCCGCTAGACAAACTCCCAAGAGAGGTCTCAAACAAAGGATTATCTATAGAGTTAGGCATTCCAATCCATGGAGGCGCCAACTCACACTCTACTCTAGTTTGGTACAATTCACCATTTTCATTGAAGTTGCCCTCACACAAAGGATTAGTATAGGCACACTTCTCAAGTTCATTAGTAAGAAAAGCTGAAGTTCTCAAACTAAAGACAACATCTACACTTGAGGAGTCATCGAACACAAGTCGATCTATCTCATTCTCAAGAGACTCCTCAAGGTTACAACCTTCCTCACTACGACACAAGAGACCACCGCTAGCAAATAAGCAATCAAAGGGAAGAATAGGATAATCATGCAATTCACTTTCTCCCTTATCAAACATGGGTGGGGTGTCATAACAAGGTTCACAAACAAGGTCAACTTCAACATTTCACTAAAGTGAGGTTCAATGAAAACCGAGCTCACATCATGATGTGGCTTTTCAACCCTCTCAACTAGTGGTTCATTGGAATACACAAGTTGACCTAAAGGCTCTACACTAGTTGCAAACACATTATAGTCATGCAAATCATCAACTAGCCTAGAGTTCTCACTAACAACATCACAAGACAAGGAAGTATCATGCTCAAGGAAGGAAGAACTTTCACATACCTTTGAAGTGTCATGAATGGCTCCACCTTGTAGCTCACTTTCGGCATCTCCTTCACCTTGTCTTTCAATCTCGGAACATGGTTGAGGCTCCATCGGTTTGCCTCCAAGAATACCTACACAAGTACTCAAACAAGTAGAAGAAAAAGATAAAGAGTTAAGGTTAGAATAAGGGGTGTCCTCACTCTCAATTTTTCTTTTTCCCTCTTTCTTTTCCCTCATTTTTTTCCCAAGGTCGAGTGTAGATTCGGGTGGTGACAACCCACTCACATCACTCATCACAACCTCTCCTTTTTCCACTCGAGAGTTGTCACATGTCGCTCCCTTACTCCTCTCTATCTTTTGTCTCTCAAATTCGGGTGAATTGGGACGAGGCTCAAGAATACCCATAGCCGGAGTAGGTGGACTTTTCAAGTCAACCTGGAATCTAGGACTTGGAGACTCATCACTTGAGGTCTCCTTCTTCTTCATTGGTGAACCAATTGGTTTTGCAACTTGTGGTTGGTTCACCTTGTTGACAATTGCCAACTCTTTTCTTGCACTAGTCCCACCATTGCTTGTGTTTGTAGGACTTCTTGTTTGCACAACTTCCCCAATGGAATGAAGATCTCGCTCCTTGCTCCTTTGCATTGCCAAAGAAGGTGCACTAGTAGGCATTCGGCTCCTCGCCCGGTAAGGCACAAAGTCATAAACTCTTTTCCCTATGCCCACAAGATATGCATCCTTCACCACACTATATTGCACCATCTCCCCCTCCAACCACGGCTCACCTATCCACACATCCACATGACGCATGGGATACACATCACACCACACATAGCATTTGTAATTCCTATGAGATATGAGTACCCGAGCCTCCTTAGAAACCCACACTCCATCATACTCATAAGGATGCTCTAGCTTATGGCATGGTATCCTAAGCCTATCAACCAAAGAGGTGCTAATACAATTGGCATCGGTATCACCAATCTTGAGCAAGTATCCTCCAATACCATCTACCTCAACAACGAACCTACGTCTATCCAAGTTTTGTAGACTGGCATCCAAGTGAGAACTTGAATGCCCACAAGTGTCAACTCCGACAACTTGGGTCTTCCTTATCCCTCCACTACTAGCAAGATTGCTAGTGTAACTTCCACTTCCCGTCACTCTCCCAACATTAGAAATGTTGTTGGAAGTCGAGGAAGGAACCTTGCCATGGAACCCATAAGTGCCTCTCGCCTTGGTTCCATAGCACATAGTACTACTCCTACTACAACCATCCACGCCCCTCACGACATATAACTCCTTTGTAGCAAAAGCAACACCATCTATCATACCAACCTCCTCATGGGAATTAGAAGCATTAGGTCGCTTAGCGTACCTAGAAGATGCAAGCTTCTTCTTTCCCACGGAACAACCACCACCACCTCCCATACAAATGGAAGGTCCTCTACTACTCCCTTGCACACCGTTAGCAACACTAAGAGAAGATGCATAAGAATAATGCGTATAATCAACGTCATCATCTATTCCCTGTATGTCACTATCATGCTCATATTCATCACAAGTAGAGTAAGTAGGATCTATGTACCTTGAAGCGTCACCATCTTCATTTTCCTCACTAGAAGCATAAGGATCAACACCTTCATCTTCATGAGCTTCATAGTCTTCTTTGTTGAGAGCTGGTTTTGAAGTATGACAAACGAGAAGGACACTGAGGTTCAGGAGAAGAACCTTGTCCTTGCGATGAAGGACACGCTTGATCGAAAAGATTACGGGTTGCAAATCCCTGAGGAACTAGGAGTAGTGGCGCGTGGTTGTTGACGTATCCTAGTCAGACTAAAAGAGGCGGTGTCCAGGCTGTATCTTTGAAGTGTGGACAAGAGTTAGACTTTAACATGGAAAAGAGTTACTGCGAATCTGATATTGCCATAATTAAGAGAATTCCCAGCAGGACTCAACTAGGGTTGTAAGACCTATATAAAAGCAAGTAGGAGAGACAGCCGAAACTAGTTTTTCAAAACAGAGAATTGAGAGCATATAGAGGTGATCTGAAGAACTGTCTCCGTTGGAAAACTGAAGAAGACAACTGGCTTGCATGCTGAGTATTTGAGTCTAGATCTCTTGTCTAGGTTCATCGAGTTGTAAGTTGTCTCTGTTACAAGTGTTCATTGTTTTGTCTATCAGCTTATTTCAGAAGCACATGTATTAGGCAAACTACTTTGTGATTACTAGAAAAAGCTAGAGTTTAGCTTTGATTAGTGATTAGGGTCTAGAGTGTAGCCCCTTGGTTACAGAGTCTGTAATCTGAAACGTTGCTCTTGTGTTAGTGGATTGAGATTGAAAATCCCAGAGTGTGGGTCGTGGTTTTTCTCCCTTGAGCAAGGAGTTTTCCACGTAAAATCCTTGTGTTCTTGGTGAATGGTTTGAAGTGTGTTCTTAAGTACTGTTTGCATAAAAAGGAACTGAGGAACCTTGTTCTACTACGGAAGAACCAGGTTCTTACAACCAAAATCGGAGGACACTATTCAACCCCCCCCTTCTAGTGTCCTTAGGAGGTGCTTAAAGTATAACAAGTGGTATCAGAGCGGGTCTTCTCTTGTAAGGCTAACACCTTGAGAAGGATCAAAATGAGTGCACCGCCTACTATTACTGAAGGACAGTCGGTTCTGAGGCCTCCACAGTTTAATGGACAATACTACGCATGGTGGAAAAATAGGATGGAAAATTACATATGTGCTGAAGATTATCAACTCTGGCTGATAGTCTCTGAAGGAAACCTGATTCCCACCAAAATAGTTGGTGAAGGAACCACTGCCACAAAAGAACCTAAGCTGAAAGAAGAGTTTGATGAGTCTGACTATAAGATGATCGAAAAGAACCACAAAGCCAAGCGGTTGGTTATATGTGGTCTGGGTCCAGAAGAGTTCAATCGAGTATCATCGTATAAGACGGCTAAGGAAATATGGGATGCTTTACAAGTTGCACACGAAGGAACCACTGAAGTAAAGGACTCAAAAAGAAGAATGTTGAAGAGACAATTTGAGTTATTTACTATGGGCGAGAAGGAATCGATTCAGGATATGATGACCAGGTTAACCATGATTACAAATGAAATGAGATCTCTGGAGATGGAACTGCCTGAGGTGGAGATGGTTGATAAAATCCTAAATGTGTTACCTGAAGCATGGGAACCAAAAATGACGGCCATTATTGAATCCAAACCCTTGAAATCCATCAAGCTTGAAGAACTGGTTGGAAGTCTGAAGACGCACGAGATGATGAAGGACTCAAAGGCTAAACCTGCAGCAAAGAAGGAAAAGACCCTTGCACTGGAAGCAACAGAAGAAGCTGATGAATATGTTGATCTTCAATCAGTGGAAGCTGCAATGGTAAGTGCTCTAAGACAAAAACTCAATCTGGGAAGGTTTAAAGGATTTAAACGAGGGAACAAGGAGAGCTCTAGCAGGAAGAACATAGTTGACAGTCCTGACTACTCTGGATGCTTCAAATGCTTCAAGAAGGATCATGCTGTCATGGATTGCCCAATGTGGGAAATAGAGTGGATGAAGAACAGAGCTGCTAAGGAAAAGGAAAAGGAAACCACAAAGGAAAACAATGCAGATAGAAAGAAGTCAAGACGGCCCCCAAACTTCAGAGCAGAACGAAGGAAAAAGAAGGAAGCTTTCTATGCCACATGGGGACCAACTGACAGTGAGTCTGATCACGAGAAGGAAGCTGACGATGACTCACCACTAGCATTAGCAGGAATGACGGATGTTAGTTCTGATGAAGAACATCCTCTTGAGGCAAAATGGGGAAGAGATCCATCAAAGCCACTAGTGTTCAATGGGACTCATTACAATTATTGGAAGAAACAAATGAAGAATTTCTTGCAGGCGACTGATTATAGTCTGTGGCTAATTGTGAAAAGAGGACCTCATGTTCCAGTGAAGAGAGCAGCAAATGGAGTCTTGGTACCCAAGAAAGTAGAAGAACTGGATCCACAAGATCTGGACTGGCTACAAGCAAACTCCAAGGCTGAGGGCTATCTAAGAAGAGGACTTACAGATGATGTGCTCGGACAGATACAGGAATGTAAATCAGCCAAGGAGATATGGAAGAAACTGAAGGAGTTGTACATAGCTGACAACACCAAGAAGGACTCTGCCCTCATGGCAACTGAAGGAAAGGAAGCTGACGGTTCAGCAGAGGTATGTTTATCTGATCTTAAGGAAACTTTACATACATACTCTTCTGAAAATCTAATCCTAATCACAGCCACATTGATTGAAGGATATGAAAAAGAAAAGCTTGAAAAAGATAAATTAATTGAAGAATTGGGTGATCTTAGAACTAAGCACAAGAGTCTCCTAGAACAGAACATTGAGCTTGAAGAAACAAATGCCATCATGAAAGGACAGACTCTTGTGTCAAACTCTAAGATCACTGAGCTTGAATTAGAATGTAGACAGTTGAGAGAGAGTAAGAATGGTAAGCAAGTTATGAGTGAAGTTCAAACCTTTCTGGAAGATGAATTGAAAAGGACAAATGAGATTTTAAACCAAGAAATTGAAAAAAATAAGATGTTAAATCAGAAGGTTGAAAACTCAAAACTTGAACTTACCAGGCTTACAAAATGGAATAAGTCTTCAGAAGCAATGCATTGGGTTCTTGAAAATCAAAATAAAGGAAAACAAGGTTTAGGATTCAAGAAGCCCTTGCCTCCATATAATCCTAAAAGCAAATATGTGGGATTACCTTGCAACATGTTATGCACTTTCTGTGGTCAAACCGGTCATACTAAACAAAAGTGTGTTAACATTACCAAGGCAAGGGCCAAGAATAAAAATTGTGTTTTACCCAAATGGGCCAAACAAGATCTGATTTATCCATTTTCTCATAAGAAGGGACCCAAGCTTGTCTGGGTTCCTAAGGCTAACCTCTAATTGTTTTGCAGGCTGGAGTGAGGGAGAACAACTCAAGCTGGATTCTTGATAGCGGTTGTTCTAGGCACATGACGGGAGATAGAAGAAACTTTCTCTCACTCGCAGCATTTCAAGGAGGCAGTGTGGCCTTCGGAGGAGGAAAAAGTGGTCAGATAGTAGGCATTGGGAAGATTGGGAGATCTCTTGAGCATGCAATTGAAAATGTGTATTGTGTGGATGGTCTTAGACACAATTTACTGAGCATCTCTCAACTATGTGACAGAGGAAACGAAGTGAGCTTCTCATCTGTAGGGTGCATCGTGAAGAACCTACAGAGTGGAGAAGTGGTAATGGAAGGAAAAAGAGTGAACAATGTGTACAAGGCGTCACTGAGGTCCTTACCTGAAAACAACCTGACATGCTTGAATGTACAAGAAAGCGACTCTCAGCTGTGGCACAAAAGACTGGGTCATGCAAGTCTCACTCAATTAAATAAGCTAGCCTCGAAGGAACTGGTTCGTGGATTGCCAAACAAGAAGTTTGAAAACATAAAAGTGTGTGATGCTTGTGTAAAGGGAAAGCATGTAAGAACGTCATTCAAGTCAAAGAAAGTGGTAAGCACATCTAAGCCACTGGAGCTGGTACATATGGATTTGTGTGGACCTATGAGAGTAAAAAGCAGAGGAGGAAAGAGGTTTGTGTTCGTGATTGTTGACGACTACTCAAGGTATACATGGACCTTGTTCTTGGCCTCTAAGGATGAAGCTTTTGAGAACTTTAAAGACTGGGCTGGTGTGGTTCAGAAAAGGCTAAGTCTTGAACTCATCAGTATTCGAACAGATCATGGAACTGAGTTTGAAAACTCAAAATTTTCTGAGTACTGTGCAGGGAACAACATAGATCACAACTTTTCAGCACCAAGAACTCCCCAACAAAACGGGGTGGTTGAGAGGAAGAACAGGTCGTTGGAGGATATGGCTAGAACCATGCTGCTGTCAAGTGGACTAGCAAGAAACTTCTGGGCTGAAGCTGTAAACACTGCATGTTACTTGCTAAATAGGTGTTCCATCAGAGCCATTCTTGACAAAACTCCATATGAGTTACTCAGAGGTAGAAAACCAAGTATTGCACACCTAAGGCCTTTTGGGTGCAAATGCTTTGTTCACAACAATGGCAAGGAACCCTTGGGAAAGTTTGATGCTAGGAGTGATGAGGCAATATTTCTGGGATACTCCACTCAAAGTAAGGCATACAAGGTACTCAACAGAAGAACACAAGTAGTAGAAGAAAGTATGCATGTTGTGTTCGATGAATCAGATAAGGAAATAAGAGAAGATGATGCCGATGATCAGGTGATTGGCTTAAGAAGAGAAGAGAGCATAGATGAACTGGAGGACTCAGATGAAAAGGAGAGCAAAGTCATGTCCGATGAAGGAGTCAACTTGACAGGGGGAACTTCTGATGAAGCTGAAGATCAAGAAAGTCAAGAAGAATTTACTCAAGACGATGCTGCAGGTTCTTCTAATCAGATCCAGATCAAGCCATGGAAATATCAAAGTTCTCACCCTTTGGAGAATGTTCTATCTGAACTGGATACAGGAATTATGACTAGGTCGGCATTAAAGAACTTCTGTGCATTTTTTGCTTTCCTCTCAGCCTTGGAACCAAAAAATGTCAAAGAAGCTCTAGAAGATCCAGATTGGATTATAGCTATGCAGGAGGAACTTCATCAATTTGAAAGAAGCAAAGTGTGGCACCTAGTTCCTAAACCAAAGGACAGATCCATAATTGGAACTAAATGGGTGTTCAGAAATAAGCTGGATGAACATGGCATAGTTACAAGAAACAAGGCAAGGTTGGTTGTTCAGGGCTACAGTCAAGAAGAAGGAATAGATTATGATGAAACCTTTGCACCAGTGGCACGAATGGAAGCCATTAGAATGCTGATTGCCTTTGCTACATACATGGAATTCACACTGTATCAGATGGATGTGAAGAGTGCCTTCTTGAATGGGTACCTAAATGAAGAAGTCTATGTAGTACAGCCTCCAGGTTTTGTGAACAATGAATTCCCTGATCATGTGTACAAACTGGACAAGGCTCTGTATGGTTTGAAGCAAGCTCCTAGAGCCTGGTATGAAAGACTCTCAGGGTTCTTGATGAAAAATGGCTTTTCAAGGGGTAAAATTGACAACACACTATTTCTCAAGAAGCAAGGAAAGGATCTGCTGGTAGTTCAAGTGTATGTCGATGATATCATCTTTGGAGCCACTGATGAGGAGCTGAGCAAAGGTTTTGCTGACCTGATGGGAAGTGAGTTTGAAATGAGCATGATGGGTGAATTGAATTTCTTCCTTGGGTTGCAGATAAAGCAGACGCCGGAAGGAACTATGATACACCAGCAAAAATATGTCAAGGAATTGTTGAAGAAGTTTAACATGGAAGGAGCTAAGGAGATGACTACTCCTATTGCTCCTGGAACAAAGCTTGATATGGATGAACTTGGTCCTTCGACAAATGAGACCAAGTATAGAGGAATCATTGGCTCACTTCTTTATCTCACAGCAAGTCGACCTGACATAGTCTACAACGTAGGACTGTGTGCCAGATTTCAGTCAAAACCTAAGGAATCACACTTGACAGCTGTGAAGAGAATTCTGAGATACTTGAAAGGGACTCAGGATCTATGCCTTTGGTATCCCAGAGGTGGAACTTTTGAACTAATTGGTTTTGCTGATGCAGATTATGCAGGTCATTTGGTTGATAGGAAAAGCACTTCGGGGATGGCACATTTCTTAGGTCCTTGCTTGGTGTCATGGGCTACAAAGAAACAAAACTCTGTTGCCTTGTCAACTGCTGAAGCTGAGTATGTGGCAGCTGCTTCATGCTGCTCACAATTGCTATGGATCAAGCAGCAACTGGAGGATTTTGGAATCAAGTGTGGGGCAGTGCCAATCTTTTGTGACAACACTAGTGCTGTGAACATTGCCAAGAACCCAGTCCAACACAAAAGGACCAAACACATTGATATTAGACATCATTTTCTGAGAGACAATGTAGAAAAGGGTCTAATCACTATGAATTCATGCAGGACTGAAGACCAAATTGCTGACATATTTACCAAAGCTTTGAACAAGGTGCAGTTCGAGAGGAACAGGTTGGAGTTAGGGATGACCAAAATACACGGATGACCCAGCAGGTAATCCCCTGGTGATTGGCTAGGTTAGTAGTAAAAGTGTCTGTTAGGAATTTGTCATTACTATCTGGACTAAATTTGTACTTGAGTAAGTACACTCGTTTTTAGTGTTTTGAGCATTAGGTACAAATAATGTGATCCCATGAAGAACCTACTGTGTACTGAGGAGGAACCAGTGTTAACGTGAGGAATCGTGTCCAGGTACAGTAAGCCTACTCTATTGTTAGTTGTCACAACTGGAATTAAAATTGATTATTGTACGTGCATCATGGGAGATTCTCCATATTCTCATAACTGTCCAAAATTATAGGAACACATTCCTTTTTAGGATAGAACTCCTTTTAAATTGCTTGGACCCCACTTCTTGAAAAGGGCATATTTAAATTAAGTTCATAACCGTCAAATCTCTTAACTTCTCCCGGTTCTCAAAAAGTTCAAAAAGCTGCCCTTCTTTATACTCATTTTTTTTCTTCCCTAGACATTGTCACTTCACCAAAACCCTCTTTCTTTCTACAGCACTCTTTAAATCTCTCATAATCTCATCCACCACTTCCAATTGAACATCAAAATTCTCTCAAACCCTAAAATAGATAAACCGTCAACAAACTCAGAAATCCTTACAAAATTCTTCAAGATGTCTGAAAGACCACCTCCATCCACTCTTGCTGAAAGAATTGCTAGGGCTCGCCTAAAATTTCTCAAAAAGGGGGACAAGAAACTGGTCAAGAAGTTAAAATCAAGAGTCGTTCCTTCAACACCCACTACTCAAAGTTCATCTCAACCGTTACCTGAGGTAATTTCTGATCCTACTCCATCTACACCTGTTGGTTCCGTTGATATAGCCAGTCCTGGCATTGTAGAAACTGAAACCCTAGTTGCTGAATTAGATAAAATAGTAGATGTTGAACAGAGGGACAATATAGATAGGGGGAACCCACGTGAGGAGGAACAAGTAACTAAAGAGAATGAACCTAGAGAAGATGTGCAGGATGGTGTAGACGGTGTGACTAGAGGCGAGTTAAATATAGCCGAAAAAATAGAAGAACAGTTGAGGGAACTGGATAATGATGAATCTCTGAGGAAAGAGGTTGGTGAGTGGAACAGGGGTGTGTTTAGAGGATTCTGTGCCTAAAGGCACTGAGGGTGATGGAACTGCTACTGCTGAAGTTCCAGGGGGGAAGGGACAAGAACCTGCTACTTGTCTAAACCCTAGAGCTGATGATGCAGATTTTAGCTGGACAGAATCTGATGAAGATGGAAACAAGGAAGTTGTTGTTGAAAAACAAGAGAGTGACAAGGAAGATAAAAAATTAAAGAGGAAAAGAAAATTTGGGGCAGAAGATGAGAAGGTGACAGGTGAGGAAGAAGAGGATGAGGTGGTGTTTGTAAAAGAAAATAAAGTAGAGCCTGACAAAAGAAGAAGGTTGGTGAGAGATGGGAAACCAGTGTTGAAATCTAGACTGGTAGATGAAGATAGTGAAGGAGGTGACCAAGAGGCTAGTGAGCCTGTGGTCAGGAGAGTTGGTACTAGGTCGGCTTTCAAAATGCAGATGGAGAGGATTGAAAAGATAGGAAAGACAGTAAAAAATGTGAAGATGAGGGAAGAAGAGAAGAAGAAAGAAGAAGAGGAGAAGAGAGCTGGTGAGGAAGAGGAGGAAAGTGAAGCTGGGAGTTATGTGGAACCCAGTGATTCTGATACTGACAGTGAGGTGGAGAGTAAGAAGAAAAGAAAAGAAGTGGATAGGGAAGCCTTCTTTTCTAGACATCAAGTGCTGCCAGGGAGTATACTGTATGATGAAAAGGAGTTTCATATGAAATCCTTGTTGAGAATGATAGGAGATCAGGGTTGGTTGCGCGTGTTTGGAAACAATGACAGGAAGCTGTTTGTGGATGAAGTCAGGGAGTTTTATACAAATTGCAGGGTAGTAGCCAGGAGGGTGTTTACAACTGTGAAAGAAGTGGAGATTGAATTTGGGAGACCTGAACTGGGAGTAATTCTGGATGTTCCTGCTGAAGGGTACTGCAGGTATGTTAAGCTAAAATGGCCAAAGAGAACAGATAGAGTTACTCCCTTAGATGTTGTGAGAAAGTTTTCAGGGAAACCCAGATTGAGGAAGGAGAGGAAGGTTGAGAAAAAGGAGATGGAGCCTGCACATCAGCTTTTGTTTGAGTTTGTGCATAGGTTTCTTCTGCCTAGGGGGGAAAGGAATTGTGAGGCTAGTGCTCTTGATCTGACCTATATGGATCTGATGGACAGAGGGGTAAAAATAAATTTGCCTGGGCTCATTATTAGGCACATAAAGAGAATCTGTGATACTGATCAGAAGCCACACTCTCTTGTGCATTCTTACATCATCCATCAGATTCTTGAGCATTTTGGAGTGCCTTTAGGTGCAGGGAAGAAGCCAACTATCCATCAGAGGTTTGGGGTAAATGTGCTGAAGAGCTGTGACTTCTTTCAAGAAAGCAGGGCTTCCAAAAAGCCGATGCAGGTCAAGCAGGAGGAGTCAGAGGACAGTGAAGAGTTTGGACCTGATGAGGCCATCGGTGCTGTGCAGGAACTGGAGAAAATGGTTCTTGAAGTTAATGAAGAAAATGCTGAACTGCACAGGCAGTTGAAGGTGAAGGATCAAGAGATTGATCGCTTGAAGATTGATTGCCACAAGTATGAGGCCGAGCTGGTAATGGAGAGGGCCAAAAATACGAAACAACTTGAGGCACTCGTTAAGCACTTCAACCTTCAGCTGTGATTCTTCCAGTCCTGTCCTCCTATCTGTCTCTTTTTCCTACCCCACCTGATCTTTATTCCTCCCTATTCTCCCTTGATTGCATGATTTGGATAATTAAGACAATTTCAATTTTTGTTGTGTAACTAAATAGAGTGGTGCTGCTGTCACCCTCTGGATGTTGATTTTAAATTTCTTATGTTTGCGACTGTTTCTTGTTTCAGTACCTGGTTCCTTGTTGGGCCCTTATTTTGATATACCTATGTTCTTGCTACTGATGAGCTGCCTTGTGCTATAGACTAGATTAATCTGACAAGTTCCTGCAGGTCTTTGAATCTTTTCGATGATGCCAAAAGGGGGAAGAAGGAATGTTGGGGTGTTTGTGACCTAACTCATCTGTTTTTATTGTTCTGTTATTTTTCTGTTCTTGTTTTGGTATATGTTATGTAGGTTCTTGGGCAACGTTTGTTTGTCATCATCAAAAAGGGGGAATTTGTTGAGAGCTGGTTTTGAAGTATGACAAACGAGAAGGACACTGAGGTTCAGGAGAAGAACCTTGTCCTTGCGATGAAGGACACGCTTGATCGAAAAGATTACGGGTTGCAAATCCCTGAGGAACTAGGAGTAGTGGCGCGTGGTTGTTGACGTATCCTAGTCAGACTAAAAGAGGCGGTGTCCAGGCTGTATCTTTGAAGTGTGGACAAGAGTTAGACTTTAACATGGAAAAGAGTTACTGCGAATCTGATATTGCCATAATTAAGAGAATTCCCAGCAGGACTCAACTAGGGTTGTAAGACCTATATAAAAGCAAGTAGGAGAGACAGCCGAAACTAGTTTTTCAAAACAGAGAATTGAGAGCATATAGAGGTGATCTGAAGAACTGTCTCCGTTGGAAAACTGAAGAAGACAACTGGCTTGCATGCTGAGTATTTGAGTCTAGATCTCTTGTCTAGGTTCATCGAGTTGTAAGTTGTCTCTGTTACAAGTGTTCATTGTTTTGTCTATCAGCTTATTTCAGAAGCACATGTATTAGGCAAACTACTTTGTGATTACTAGAAAAAGCTAGAGTTTAGCTTTGATTAGTGATTAGGGTCTAGAGTGTAGCCCCTTGGTTACAGAGTCTGTAATCTGAAACGTTGCTCTTGTGTTAGTGGATTGAGATTGAAAATCCCAGAGTGTGGGTCGTGGTTTTTCTCCCTTGAGCAAGGAGTTTTCCACGTAAAATCCTTGTGTTCTTGGTGAATGGTTTGAAGTGTGTTCTTAAGTACTGTTTGCATAAAAAGGAACTGAGGAACCTTGTTCTACTACGGAAGAACCAGGTTCTTACAACCAAAATCGGAGGACACTATTCAACCCCCCCCCTTCTAGTGTCCTTAGGAGGTGCTTAAAGTATAACATTCTTCAACCTCACGATCAACATGGTGAGCCGCTTCATCTTCATATGAGCCATAGTTCCCCGAATCATCATAGAAATGCCCATCATCACCATCGTAGGAACCATAGTCTCCCTCGTCTCCACATGAGTCATAGCCTCCACATTCATCATTCGACCTAATTGCAACACCAAAAGACAAACCTCCCAAAAGTCACTCCCTCACGTGTTTCACTCGATATATGAACACTCAAAGGTGAGGCCTTACAACTTGGGAACCAAGGTGATCACAACAAGTATGTCTAAGTTAAAGTTCGGAATGGAGTTAATGAGACTCGATGTACGGACGACTATTTAAAGTGCGCACTTGAGGCCAAAAGGAGTTCTACGACTCTTCTTTGAATTCTAATCTCCTCTACGCATGAGTGTCCTAATACGCCCAAGGATTAGTGTTAATGGAGTAGGCCAATTACCCTAGAAACACTAACCAAGAAGTTAGGAAACCAACGGAACACAAAAAGAAGCGAAACGAAACAATTCCGCACCAAAACAGGGGTGGGCGCTCCGCCCAGAGGGGGAGGCGCTCCGCCCAGTGAAGGTGGGCGCTCCGCCCCAAGGCTAGACGCTCCGCCTGCCTCACCCCACTGCCCAAACAAGTGGGCGGTCCGCCCAAGCTTAGGCGCTCCGCCTGGACGCGATTTTCAGCATTTTTCACAACGGGTTTTTGGTGATTTTGGCCAACTTTTCTGCTCGATTTCAACCCGATACACAAAAATAATGATACCCAAAGGTGTATACAACTATTATAAACAATCCCCAATAGTTTTTCAACCCCAAACAACAACAACAAGCTTCGATTCAAGATTGAAGCGTTTTCAAGAATTTTCAAACTTTTTGGATTTTGATTTTGGAAATTTTGATTCGTAACACCAAATTGTGATACATAGGTATCAAAACGACGGGAATACAGTAAGGAACAAACCCCAATACTTTTTAACACTTGGGGATTTGATTCCAACCCGATCTACCAAATTTTCTTCAAGTTTTCTAGTTTTTCAACTTTTTTGTTTTTCTTCTTTTTTCAAGAACAACACAACAACAATACTAACATATGGAACAAGGAACGGGGGTTTGTAAGAACATAACCCGAGCCTTGCTCTGATACCAACTGATGCAACCGAAAATACGCGGAAGCAAATTATACGATAAACGAGCGGAAGCTAGTAAATTTGATAACGTGATATCAAAGATATCGAGAAGTTCAAGGCTAGGAAGGCAAGAATTAGAAGAAAGAACGGATAAACAATTCAAACAAGAATTTAATTATCCAAAGGGATAAAGTGAAACTCTAACCTTACAAGGATTTCACACTAGCAATGAATCTCCATAGGTTCCAAGTCGTTCAAGATACATGAAGCCTCGGGCTTCAACAAGAAAGGCTCGGCCTTCTCTCAATTCTCTCTTCTCTCAATTCTATGTTCAATGATAGCTAATGGAAGAAATGGCTAAGTGTTCCTATTTATAGTTTTTCATAAGGCTAGGTGAAATGTCTAAAATGCCCCAAAAGCTAATTAATGCATACAAGCCACTTAAGGGCAAAATAGGAACTTCACTCCAAAAATCAAGAAGGCTTCAGCGTTGGGCGCTCCGCCTGAACCCTTTGAAGACTGGGCGCTCCTCCTAGAGCTGGGCGCTCCGCCTAGAACTCAGGCGCTCCGCCTGGACCAAGAGTAATCTAGGCGCTCCGCCTAGAACTCAGGTGCTCTACCTGAACCTGAGGAGTCTGGGCGCTCCTCCTAGGAGCTGGGCGCTCCTCCTTCCTTGGTGCTCTGATGCATGATTTTCAAGTCGCCCCCGGAGACCTTGACTCGCAATCCTTGTGCTCTCAAGCTTGGTTCTTGATGATTGGTGTCTTGGCTCGGTTTGCACTGCATCACCAATTTCAGACCACAGTCGAATCACGATATCCCTATAATGACTCTAAATCAGTTTAAGTAATCCCTTATCATAACCTGAAGTACTGTTATTTGACTGACCCTAACCCAAACGTCTTTCCCAAGATCATTCAAGTAAAAAGGGCACAAACAATTGCAGGCCTAACAATTGAATTCAATAAAAACACAGCCAAATAAATAGAATATTGTATTACTCAATCTTGGAGTTACTCAAAACTACCCAGTAATGGGTTCATCAAAATCCTAGAGTAGAAATTTAGCTACTCATAATTGTATTAAACAATAATGAATTCATAGTTAAAACAACACCCATAGGAAAGAGAATAAGAAAAGTTGAGAAAAACTCTTTGATTCTTCAGTTCCAATGGTTTTGATGCGTTTCCAAGCTCCAAAGTGCTTCAACAATGGTGATCTTGCTCTCCCAAGTCAAGATGTGGGCTGAAAATAGGTTAGAAAACCTTATAAATCTCGTGTCAAACTTGTGGACAAGTTTGCCCCTCGCCACTTTTCGCCAGAAAATTTGCCTCATGGCTGGATCATGGCATTACGATGCCTGGGCCATGCACTTGCGAAATTCTGCTTTCAACGTCATGGTTGAATCATGGTTTTACGATGGCTGGGCCGTGACATCTCGTTTTCAAATTCCTTTCATGGCTAATCCACGGCCTTGGCACCTTACAACGCTGTAAATTAACTTCATTTAGCTCAAATCATCAAACTTTAACACTTTTTCATACCACTTGATTCCTACACATTCAAACACCCAATATAAGCACAAAACACTAATATTGATGATAAACCGTCCACCAAAGCACCCAAAATTTGAAGAATCTAATACCAAAATACACGTTTTGTGGCCAAATATCAAGTATTCCATAATACATGTAACATCTTGACTAAAGTGAGATCTTCAAAAGGACATTGTATTGTTTACCACTCTGGCACCAACCAAATTTCCATTGCTCTAATATAGTTCATTGTATGCAAAAGGCTAAAAGCTTGTGAAGGACGGGTGAAGTGATATTCGTGCCATCACGCTTAGTATTTCTCTCTACTTTTAACTTGTTCTTGTTCTGTGTCGACCTATCTCATATAGTCCCTCTCAAATTCTTTTTGTTTTCAACTTTGTTACTTAAACAGAATTGACGAGTTTAACATGTCATTATTCTTTTATAAAATATTCTTTGATAAAATCTCCAAGAAACTAATGTATAATATAAAAATTACAACTATTGTTGGACGGATGCGCAAATTTAACTCCAAATTATACTGTCGTTTAGCAGCTTGGCTAGGACATTCTGCACCAATTACTTGTTGTTCCTGCGTTCAAATAAATCAGAAAAACAGAAGTATATAATCAGTTTCTTATGGGACGATCCCGAGCCCACAATTTCCTTGTGTCTTCTTAAGGAATCTAACCCCCTCACAATGCCCAAGGTTCACGGGTTAATTTCTCCCAGGATGGAACGGGATACCAGTTCTACAGTAGCGGCACTTCAAACTGTAGAACACTGCGAACACAAAAGAACGGAGCAAATCACACGACTTACTGTTGAATGCAGAAAGAGAGGGGATGCAGTAAGATATATTGTGTTCTGTGTATTCTGCCTATTTCAGTGTGTGCTGAAAGATTGATGACTGACCAGTTTATATATCCATGGGAAAGAATATGAAGAGACACCACTAATGGCTGAATTCACTGCCACTAACATCTGAATTCACTGCCACTAATGGCTAAATTCACTAAATGTTAGTAATGAATTATTGGTTAATGGGAAAAACGTGGGAGAATGTGGAGGAAGAATTAATCTGACTAATCCATTCAGATTTCTGTTACATAAACAGATTTAATATTAAATATTAATAATAAATTATTAATTAATTAATATTTTTTAGTTTTTGTTGGTCCAAAAAATTAAGTCAATCAATCATATCCGAAGCCGGAGCCGAGACGAGCGAGCGACGACGACGGCGCGAGGCTTCCCTTCTTCTCATCCCTTTTAAGAGCTAAGAGAAGTAAATCTCTATTTAAATCCAACAAAAGCCTTTTCCTCTACCAATATGGGAGAAAGTGCATTTCCCTACTAAAATGAACCTTTTTACCTTTCCACCCATTTCCCATTCACACTCTTCACATTCCAAAAACCCAACAATCCCCCACATGAATGGGGAATGGCTATATTGGAAATATGCATGATAGACTTGTGTGATTTGCAAGAAAGAATTAGTTGTATCGGGATAAGTAGGTTTCCCTTTGTACTTTCCGTAGTGAACATACATCGGATATACTTGGTCAATCGGTAGATTTAATATCTTTGAACCGTTGAGCTTTGGTGTATACCTAGACAACGTAAGTCACACAACTAACCCTTAACCGTCTTTGGTTCGTACTGTTGTGTTCGTTTCAGCCATGAACACCGTCTGGTTTCATAAGTGCTTAGAGAACTAGCCATACCGAATTCTCCTTGAAGCGGCTTCCACTTCACACTTACATAGGTGATTTCTAAACGTGTAATCCTATAGATATACACTGTTTGATAATTACAATATCAAACTTAGATAATCATTAAAAAATACCTCTAGCATTTTATCCTTGGTACTTGAACATTGTCTCATCACGAGAATGGACCAAACATTTAATTGACAATGTTGGACCGTCATACACAACTTTGTATTCTCCTTGAACCTAGTTCTTGGGATCTCCAGTCTCCTAGGTAGAGTTACCGCCGTGATGACTTGTCCTTGGCCATAGTCCTATTCCCTTCGATGAACACTCAACCGCCTCTCTAGTTAGGCCTTGTGTAAGCGGATCTGATACATTATCCCTTGACTTCACGTAATCAATGGTGATAATTCCTCTAGAGAGTAGGTCCCTAACGGTTTTGTGCCTTCGTCGTATGTGACGATTCTTACCGTTATACATGACATTCCTAGCTCGTCCTATAGCCGATTGACTATCACAATGTATACAAATTGGTGTCAATGGTTTAGGCCAGAACGGAATGTCTTCCAAATTTAGCTTTATCTAAAGCTATAAATTTAGCTTCCATTGTAGAGCGGGCAATACACGTTTGCTTGGACGATTTCCAAGACACCGTTCTTCCACCAAGTGCAAAAATATATCCACTTGTGGACTTAGAATCAGTTGTGCCGGTGATCCAATTGGCATCACAATATCCTTCAATGACTGCAGGATACTTGTTATAATGCAATGCAAAGTCTTGGGTGTATTTTAAATATCCCAAAACACGTTTCATTGCCATCCAATGAGTTTGATTGGGATTACTCGTGTATCGACTTAGTTTACTTATAGCACAAGCTATATCTGGACGAGTACAATTTATGATGTACATCAAACTTCCCAAAACACGAGCATTTATATTGGCAATGTTATTGCTCATTATCAACATGTCGTCCACATATAAGCAAACAATGACTACATAATTAGGAGTGTTCTTAATGTAAACACATTTGTCACACTCGTTAATTTTAAAGCCATTTGACAACATTGTGTTGAGAGCTGGTTTTGAAGTATGAAAAACGAGAAGGACTCAGAGGTCCCCACTAAGGACCTAGTCCTTGGAATGAAGGGCACATGTGATCGAAAAGGATTACGGGTTGCAAATCCTGCGGAACTAGGAGTAGTGGCGCGTGATTGAATATACATCCTAGTCAGACTAAAAGAGGCTATGTCCAGGCTGTGTCTTCGAAGTATGAAAAGGAGTTGGACTTCAACAAGGAAAGGTGTTACTGGGAATCCTGACTTGCCATAATTAAAAAGGATTCCTTGTAGAACTCAACTAGGGTTTCAAGACCCATATATATGCAAGTAGTAGAGGCAGCCGAAAAGCAGTTATTCACAAACGGAGAGTTGAGAGCAAGAAAAGGCAATCTAGCATCTTTCTACGTGAAAACTAGAGAAGACAACTTGAGAGCATGCAGGGCATTGAGTCTAGATACCTTGTCTAGGTTTGTAAAATAGCAAGTTGTCTTTAATTCGAGCTTTCATAGTTTTACCTATTGGCTTTTTCAGAAGCATATGTGTTAGGTGAACTCTTGTGTAATTACTGAAAAGCTAGAGTTTAGCTTTGAGTAGTGATTAGGGTCTAATGTGTAGCCCCTTGGTTACAGAGTTTGTAATCAGAAACGTTGCTCTTGTATTAGTGGATTCAGTTCTAAAATCCCAGAGTGTGGGTCGTGGTTTTTCTCCCTTGAGCAAGGAGTTTTCCACGTAAAATCCTTGTGTTCTTGTGTGTGTGGTGGTGTATGCTATAGTGTGCCAGGCAGTGGAAAAGATAATCTGAGAACTAGGTTCTACGCTAGAAGAACAAGGTTCTTGTGACGAAAATCGGAGGACACTATTCAACCCCCCCCCCTTCTAGTGTCTTAAGGAGGTGCATAGAGTCTAACAAGTGGTATCAGAGCGGGCCTTCTTGTGAGAGGTTAACACCTTGAGAAGGATCAAAATGAGTGCACCACCTACCATCACTGAAGGTCAGTCAGTTCAGAGGCCCCCACAGTTCAACGGGCAATACTATGCTTGGTGGAAAAACAGGATGGAGAACTACATATGTGCTGAAGACTATCAACTCTAGCTGATAGTCTCTAAAGGAAATCTGATCCCCACCAAAGTAGTAGGTGAAGGAGCTACTGCTAAGCAAGAACCTAAAGCGAAAGAAGAGTTTAATGAAACGGACTATAAGATGATTGAAAAGAATCACAAAGCCAAAAGACTGGTTATTTGTGGTCTTGGTCCTGTAGAGTTCAATTGTGTATCATCTTATAAGACGGCCAAGGAAATATGGGATGCTTTGCAGGTTGTGCATGAAGGAACCACAGAAGTGAAGGATTCCAAACGAAGAATGCTGAAAAGGCAATTTGAACTTTTCACCCTGGGTGAGAAAGAATCGATTCAGGACATGATGACAAGGTTGACTATCATCACGAATGAAATGAGATCTCTGGATATGGAATTGCCTGAAATAGAGATGGTCGATAAAGTCCTGAATGTGCTGCCTGAAGCATGGGAACCACAGATGACTGCCATCATTGAATCCAAACCTCTGAGATCCATTAAACTTGAAGAACTAGTTGGAAGTTTGAAAACTCATGAGATGATGAAGCACTCAAAGGCTAAACCATCTGTAAAGAAGGACAAGGCCCTTTCCCTTGAAGCAACTGAAGAAACTGATGATTATGTTGATCTTCAATCAGTTGAAGCGGCAATGGTGAGTGCCCTAAGACAGAAGCTAAATCTGGGAAGGTTCAAAGGATTCAAGAGAGGTGGAAAGGAGGGTTCTAGCAGGAAGAACATAGTTGACAGTCCTGACTACTCAGAGTGCTTCAAATGCTTCAAAAAGGATCATGCTGTAGTAGATTGTCCAATGTGGGAAATAGAATGGATGAAAAATAGAGCATCCAAGGAAAAGGAGAAGGAGACACCAAATAAAGCTGATAAAGATAAAAGGAAGTCGAGACAGCCTCCAAACTTCAGAGCAGAAAGAAGAAAGAAGAAGGAGGCATTCTATGCTACATGGGAACCAACTGACAGTGAATCCGACCATGAAAAGGATTCTGGAGATGATTCACCGCTGGCACTAATGGGTATGTCAGACAATAGTTCCGATGAAGAAGAACTTCGAGAGTTGGGAGGAGGAAGAGATCCGTCTAAACCTCCTGTGTTCAATGGAACTTACTACAAGAACTAGAAGAAACAGATGAAGACCTTCTTGCAAGCTGCAGACTATAGCCTATGGCTAATTGTGAAGAGAGGACCTCATGTTCCTGTAAAGAGAGATCCAAATAGTGTCCTAGTGCCAAAGAATGTGGAAGAACTGGATCCTCAAGACCTAGACTGGTTACAGGCAAACTCCAAAGCTGAATGGTACCTGAAAAGAGGGCTTACCTATGATGTACTTGCTAAAATTTCTGAATGCAAGTCGGCCAAAGAAGTCTGGGAAAGACTGAAGGAGGTGTACTCAGACGACGTTCAAAAGAAGGACTCAGCTCTTATGGCAACGGATGGAACTGAAGATGCTCACTCAGCAGAGGCTGGAGTGAGGGAGAACAACCCAAGCTGGATTCTTGACAGTGGTTGTTCGAGGCATATGACAGGAGATAGAAGAAACTTTCTCTCACTCGCAGCATTTCAAGGAGGCAGTGTGGCCTTCGGAGGAGGAAAAAGCGGTCAAATAGTTGGAATTGGAAAGATTGGGAGAACTCTAGATCATGCCATTGAGAATGTTTATTGTGTTGATGGCCTTAGACACAATCTGCTGAGCATCTCCCAACTATGTGACAGAGGAAACGAAGTGAAGTTCTCATCTGTAGGATGCATTGTGAAGAACCTACAGAGTGGAGAAATTGTAATGGAAGGAAAGAGGGTGAACAATGTATAAAAAGCATCACTGAAGTCATTACCTGAAAACAACCTAACTTGCTTGAATGTACAAGAAAGTGACTCTCAGCTGTGGCACAAAAGAATGGGCCATGCAAGTCTCTCACAACTGAATAAGCTTGTATCAAAGGAGCTGGTTTGTGGACTGCCAAGTAAGAGATTTTAAAACATTAAGATGTGTGATGCGTGCGTAAAGGGAAAGCATGTGAGATCATCCTTTAAGTCCAAGAAGGTGGTAAGTACATCAAAACCACTGGAACTGTTGCATATGGATCTGTGTGGACCTATGAGAGTCAGGAGTAGAGGAGGAAAGAGATTCGTATTCGTGATTGTTGATGACTACTCTAGATACACATGGACTTTGTTCTTGGCAACGAAAGATGAAGCCTTTGACAGCTTTAAAGACTGAGCTGGTGTAGTTCAGAAGAGGCTAAGCCTTGAACTCATCAGCATCAGATCTGATCTGGAACTGAGTTTGAAAACTCAAAATTCTCTGAGTATTGTGCAAGGAACAGCATAGATCATAACTTCTCCGCTCCAAGAACTCCCCAACAAAATGGAGTGGTTGAGAGGAAGAACAGATCTCTGGAGGATATGGCCAGGACTATGTTGTTGTCAAGTGGTCTTGCAAGAAATTTTTTGGCTGAGGCTATAAATATTGCATGCTACTTGCTGAACAGATGTTCAATCAGAGCAATTCTTGACAAGACCCCATATGAGCTACTCAAGGGTAGAAAGCCAAATATTGCTCACCTAAGACCTTTTGGGTGTAAATGCTTTGTTCTCAATAATGGAAAGGAACCATTGGGAAAGTTTGATGCTAGGAGTAACGAGGCAATATTTCTTGGTTATTCGACCCAAAGCAAAGCATATAAAGTGTTTAATAAAAGGACACATATAGTGGAAGAAAGTATGCATGTTGTCTTTGATGAATCAGACAGGGCACTGGAGGAACGTGAGACAAATGATCAAGTAATTGGCCTTAGCAGGGAAGAAGGTGTGAATGAACTGGAAGACTCTGAAGACAAGGAGACATCAGGAGAAGATCTAAGTATATTGGAATAAGGAGTCAACCTAACAGGGGGAACTGCTGATGAAGCTGACGATCCAGCAAGTCAAGAAGAAACTCACCAGAATAATGATGCAAGTTCTTCCAGTCATATCAAACTCATGCCATGGAAACACCAAAGATCTCATCCTTTGGAAAATGTCTTATCAGAACTGGATACAGGAATCATGACCAGGTCAGCCTTGAAGAATTTCTGTGCTTTCTTTGCGTTCCTCTCATCTCTGGAACCAAAGAACGTAAAAGAAGCTCTAGAAGACCCAGATTGGATTCTAGCCATGCAGGAGGAATTGCATCAATTCGAAAGAAGCAAAGTGTGGCACCTAGTTCCTAAGCCGAAGAACAGATCAATAACTGGAACAAAATGGGTATTCAGGAACAAACTAGATGAGCATGGTATAGTGATGAGAAACAAAGCAAGATTAGTAGTTCAAGGCTATAGTCAGGAAGAAGGAATTGACTATGATGAAACCTTTGCACCAGTGGCAAGGATGGAGGCTATCAGAATGCTAATTGCTTTTGCTACATACATGGAGTTTACACTATATCAGATGGATGTGAAGAGTGCCTTTTTAAACGGATACCTGAATGAAGAAGTCTATGTTATACAGCCACCAGGTTTTGTGAATAATGAATTCCCTGATCATGTTTACAAACTGGACAAGGCTCTTTATGGATTGAAGCAAGCCCCTAGAGCCTGGTATGAAAGACTCTCAGGATTTCTATTGAAGAATGGGTTCTCAAGAGAAAAAATTGACAACACACTGTTTCTCAAAAAGAAAGGAAAGGACCTATTGGTGGTTCAAGTGTATGTCGATGATATTATTTTTGGAGCCACTGATGAGGGGCTATGCAAAGGCTTTGCTGATATGATGGGAAGCGAATTTGAAATGAGCATGATGGGAGAACTAAATTTCTTCCTTGGATTGCAGATAAAGCAAATGCCTGAAGGAACTATGATTCACCAACAAAAGTATGTCAAGGAACTACTGAAGAAGTTTGATATGGAAGGAGCGAAAGAAATGACTACTCCCATTGCACCTGGGACAAAGCTGGATTTGGATGAACTCGGTCCTTCAACAGAGGAGACAAAATATAGAGGAATCATAAGATCACTTCTTTATCTCACAGCCAGTCGACCTGACATTGTATACAGTGTAGGACTGTGTGCTAGATTTCAGTCCAAGCCCAAGGAGTCACATTTGACAGCTGTGAAGAGGATCCCGAGATACTTGAAAGGAACTCAGGACCTTTGTCTCTGGTACCCAAGAGGAGGTACTTTTGAACTAATTGGTTTTGCTGATGCAGACTATGCAGGTCATTTGGTGGACAGGAAAAGCACTTCAGGAATGGTACACTTTCTGGGTCCTTGTTTGATCTCTTGGGCCACAAAGAAGCAAAACTCAGTTGCCTTATCAACTGCTGAAGCTGAATATGTGGCAGCTGCATTATGCTGTTCACAATTGCTGTGGATCAAACAACAACTGGAGGACTTTGGCATCAAGTGTGGTGCAGTGCCAATTTTCTGTGACAATACTAGTGCAGTGAATATTGCCAAGAACCCAGTCCAACATAAAAGAACCAAGCACATAGATATTAGACACCATTTCTTGAGAGATAATGTGGAAAAAGATCTGATTACTATGAATTCATGCAGGACCGAAGATCAAATTGCTGACATATTTACCAAAGCATTGAACAAGATACAGTTTGAGAGGAACATGTTGGAATTAGGGATGACCAAAATACACTGATGATCCAGCAGGAAATCCCTCTATAATTGGTTAGTTAAGTATTCGATTGTCCATGTCTAAATTTTGTCATTAATATCCAGTCTAACATGGTACTTTAATTAGTACACTTGTTCAGTTTTTTTATGAGCACCAGGTAAGAATAATGTGATCCCATGAAGAACCTACTATGTACTAAGAAGGAACCAGTCAAAGCATGAGGAATCATGTCCAGGTACATTCACACTACCCTACATGATAAAAGTCATAACTGAATTGAATTGTCAATCATACGTGTGTCAAGGGAGATCCTCCATGATCTTATAACCGTCCTAAGTTATAGGAACACATTCCTTTTTCGGGTAGAATTCTAATTGATGTATTGGACCCCACTACTTGAAAAGGGATATATCAAATAAAGTCCATAACCGTCAAAACTTTAACTCTTCCCGGTTATCAAAAAATTCAAAAAGCTGCTTTTCTTCTTTTCATCATTACTGCTTGCCTTCCCTACACCGTGTCAAATCACAGAACCTCCTCTCTCTCTCTGTCGAATACATCCACACATTTCTCCCTCATTCACACACCTAAAATCCACTACACTAAAATCCTCTTCCAAGTTCTAAAGAAAGAAAATTCCCTAGAAACCTCACAAATCGCTCATAAATTCTTCATAATGTCTGAAAGACCACGCCCATCCACTCTTGCCCAAAGAATTGCGAGGGCTCGCGCAAAATTTCTTCAAAAAGGGGACAAAAAGCTGGTAAAGAAGTTGAGGTTAAGGAAGGCTCCCACCACACCCATTGCACAAAGTTCATCACAACCACCACATGAGGTAATCTCCGCTCCTATTTCATCTACGCCCGTTGTTTCAGTAGATATGAACAGCCCTGGAACTGCAGAAACTGAAACCCTAGTTACAGGGCTAGACAAAATAATAGGTGTTGAGCATGATGAACAAATAGGTAGGGGGAACCCATGTGAGGCAGAGCGTGATAGTGTAGAAGATGAACTTAGGAAAGACTTACAGGTGCCTGTGATTGTTGTATCTGGTGGGAAATTGAATGTTGAAGAAAAGGTAATAGAAAAATTTAAAGAGGATGATAGTCTTAAAAAAATAGGGAAGAATCTGTGCCAGAAAGTCCAGTTGTTGGAGGACTTGGATCTGTTGAAGCCTCAGAGAATTTGGTGCAAGAGCCTGTTGCTTGTCCAAATTCCACTGAGGCTGATGATGCAGGTTTAGATTGGACAGACTCTGAGGAAGAAGGGAAGAAGGAGACAGTTGTGGAAAAGACTTAACCAAGAAAAATTCCCAAGATAGCTGAAGAACCAAAAAGAAAAAGGAAGTTTGGTGAAGAAGATGAGAAAATAGCAGGAGAGGAAGAGGAAGTGGAAGTTGTGTTTGTGAAAGCAAACATAGTGGAGCCTGAGAAAAGAAGGAGATTAGTGAAAGGGGGAAAACCAGTGCTGAAGACATGACTGGTTGATGAAGATTATGGTGAAAGTGATGACAAGGTTGTGTTTGAACCTGTGGCCAGGAGGGTTGGCACCAGGTCTGCTTTAAACCAACAATTGGAGAAAGTTGGGAGATTGGAGAAAACAGTGACGAATGTAAGGGATAGAGAAGCAAAGAAGAAGGATGAAGAAGAAAGAAGAGTTGAAAAAACCCAGGAGGAAAGTGATGATGATGCTGGGAGTTATGCAGAGCCAAGTGACTCTGATACAGACAGTGAAACTGAGACTAGAAAAAGGAGAAGAAGTAGTGAGGATGAAGCTGACAGGGCGACCTTCTTCTCTAAGCATCAGGTGTTGCCTAGCAGCATCCTGCATGATGAGAAGGAGTTTCATATGAAGCCACTGCTCAGAATGATTGGTCACCAGGGTTGGTTGGGGTTGTTTGCCAACAAGGAAAGAAAGTTGTATGCTGATGAGATCAGAGAATTCTACACAAATTGCAGAGTCAATGCTAGGAGAGTGTTCACAACTGTGAGAGGAATAGAGATAGAGTTTGGGAGGCCTGAGCTTGGAGTGATTCTTGACATACCTACTGAAGGTTATTGCAGGTATATAAAGCTAAAATAGCCAAAGAGGACTGATGGAGTCACTCCTCTAGATGTTGTCAAGAAGTTCTCAGGGAAACCCAAGCTGAGAAAGGAGAGGAAGGTAGACAAGAAGGAAATGGAACTTGCACATCAGTTGTTGTTTGAATTTGTACACAGGTTTCTTCTACCAAGAAGAGAGAGGAACTGCGAGGCTAGTGCTCTGGACCTGACATACATGGATCTGCTGGACGGGGGGTGAAAATTAATTTGCCTGGGCTAATAATTAGACACATCAAAAGGATTGCTGACACAGATTAGAAGCCACATTCCCTTGTGCATTCCTACATCCTCCAGCAGGTACTTGAGCATTTTGGGGTCCCTTTAGAAGCTGGGAAGAAGCCAACCATTCACCAAATGTTTGGGATTAATGTGCTGAAAAATTGTGACTTCTTCAAAGAAAGTAGAGCTTCAAAGAGACCAATGCAGGCCAAGCAAGAGCAAGAAGAGGAAAGTGAGGACTTTGGACCTGAAGAGGCTATTGATGCTGTGAAGGAGCTGGAGACGCATGTCCTTGAGGTAAATGAAGAAAACACAGAGCTCCACAGACAGCTGAAGTTGAAGGATCAAGAAATTGATCGTTTGAAGATAGACTGCCACACGTATGAGGCCGAGTTGTTGATGGAAAGGGCCAAGAATACGAAGCAACTTGAGGCGCTTTTCAAACACTTCAACATTCAGCTTTGAGTCCTCCTATCCTATTCTATCATGTCCTATCCTCCTACTTCTACTTGTTGTCTACCCCCTCATATTCTCTCCTGATCACATGTGGTTGGTTGTTTAAGACAATTTGTTCTGTTGTGTACTTAATACTGGGGTTGTGCTGATAACACAACCTGGATGATGATTTTAAATTTCTTATGCTTATGAATGTTTCATGTTTCAGTAATTGGTTTTTGATTGGGCCCTTATTATTGCTTGTGTTTGCTCTTATTACTGACTTGTTGCCTTGTGCTTTAGACTGGGTTTCATTGACAAGTTCGTGCAGGGATTTGAATCTTTTCGATGATGTCAAAAGGGGGAAGAAGGAAACGTTGGAGTGTTTGTGACCTAATTCATCATCTGTTTTTTTCTTGAACTTGTTATCCTTTATTGTTTGTTGGTATTTATGTCTACTCAGGTTCTTGGGCAACATTTGTTTGTCATCATCAAAAAGGGTGTTGAGAGCTGGTTTTGAAGTATGACAAACGAGAAAGACTCAGAGGTCCCCACTGAGGACCTAGTCCTTGGAATGAAGGGCACATGTGATCGAAAAGGATTACGGGTTGCAAATCCCTGCGGAACTAGGAGTAGTGGCGCGTGATTGAATATACATCCTAGTCAGACTAAAAGAGGCTGTGTCCAGGCTGTGTCTTCAAAGTATGAAAAGGAGTTGGACTTTAATAAGGAAAGGTGTTACTAGGAATCCTGACTTGCCATAATTAAAAGGATTCCTTGTAGAACTCAACTAGGGTTTCAAGACCCATATATATGCAAGCAGTAGAGGCAGCCGAAAAGCAGTTATTCACAAACGGAGAGTTGAGAGCAAGAAAAGGCAATCTAGCATCTTTCTACGTGAAAACTAGAGAAGACAACTTGAGAGCATGCAGGGCATTGAGTCTAGATACCTTGTCTAGGTTTGTAAAATAGCAAGTTGTCTTTAATTCGAGCTTTCATAGTTTTACCTATTGGCTTTTTCAGAAGCATATGTGTTAGGTGAACTCTTGTGTAATTACTGAAAAGCTAGAGTTTAGCTTTGAGTAGTGATTAGGGTCTAATGTGTAGCCCCTTGGTTACAGAGTTTGTAATCAGAAACGTTGCTCTTGTGTTAGTGGATTCAGTTCTAAAATCCCAGAGTGTGGGTCGTGGTTTTTCTCCCTTGAGCAAGGAGTTTTCCACGTAAAATCCTTGTGTTCTTGTGTGTGTGGTGGTGTATGCTATAGTGTGCCAGGCAGTGGAAAAGATAATCTGAGAACTAGGTTCTACGCTAGAAGAACAAGGTTCTTGTGACGAAAATCGGAGGACACTATTCAACCCCCCCCCCTTCTAGTGTCTTAAGGAGGTGCATAGAGTCTAACACATTGTATGATCAAATTTCGCATGCCATTGTTTAGGTGCTTGTTTTAGTCCATAAAGCGACTTAACAAGTTTACACACCATCTTTTCTTTACCCGGAACCACAAACCCTTCAGGTTGTTCCATGTAAATTTCTTTCTCCAAATCCCCGTTTAAGAACGCTGTCTTAACGTCCATTTGATGGATTTCAAGACCATACATAGCAGCTAACGCTATTAACATACGTGTGGATGTAATTCTTGTTACCGGCGAGTATGTGTCAAAGTAGTCAAGACCTTCTTGTTGTCTATAGCCTTTAACAACAAGCCTTGCCTTGTATTTGTCAATAGTGCCATCAGCTTTCATTTTCCTTTTGAAAATCCACTTAGAACTTAATGGTTTGTTTCCAGGAGGAAGATCAACCAACTCCCAAGTATGGTTGCTTAAAATAGATTCTATTTCACTATTGACTGCCTCTTTCCAAAATGGAGAGTCTGAAGAAGACATTGCTTCTTTAAACGTCCGAGGCTCATTTTCCAAAAAAGAAAAGTGACAAAGTCATCTCCAAATGAAGTAGAAGTTCTTTGACGCTTGCTCCGTCTTGGTTCTTCCTCATTAGGTAAATTTTCTTTGGTTCCTTCCCGAGGTCGTTTGGATCTTTCACCAACTGACTCACATTCCTTCTTATACGGATATATAGTTTCAAAGAATTCAGCACTATCTGATTCCATCACCGTATTAACATGAATGTCGGGATTTTTTGATTTATGAACCAGAAACCGATATGCTTTACTGTTTATAGCATACCCAATGAAAACACAATCAACTGTTTTCGGTCCAATCTTAATCCTTTTAGGTTTTGGGACTTGCACTTTTGCCAAACACCCTCACACTTTGAAGTAATTCAAGTTGGGATTCCTTCCTTTCCACTTTTCATATGGAATGGAAAGTGTTTTGCTATGGGGAACTCGATTGAGTATTTGATTAGCCGTGAATATAGCTTCCCCCCACAAGTTCTAGGGTAGACCCGAACTTATTAACAAGGCATTCATCATCTCCTTTAATGTCTGATTTTTCCTTTCCGCAATCCCATTAGATTGAGGCGTGTAAGGGGCAGTTGTTTGATGAATAATGCCATATTCCAAACATATGTGTTCAAAAGGAGATTCATATTCTCCACCCCTATCACTTCTTATCATTTTGATCTTTTTGTTAAGTTGCGTTTCAACTTCATTTTTGTATTGCTTAAATGCGTCAATTGCCTCATCTTTACTACTAAGTAAATAAACATAGCAGTAACGAGTGCTATCGTCAATAAAAGTTATGAAATACTTCTTTCCACCGCGAGATGGTATTGACTTCATGTCACAAATAACCGTATGAATTAAGTCTAATGGTTCAGAATCCCTTTCAATTGACTTGTAAAGGTGTTTAGAATATTTAGACTCAACACATATTTGACATTTTCACTTAGCGCAATCAAATTTAGGCAATACTTCCAAATTGATCATTTTTCGCAAGGTTTTATAATTGACATGACCAAACGAGAATGCCATAAATTATTTGACTCAAGTAAATAAGAAGAAGCTGCAATTTTATTCATAGTTTCAACGACCATTACATTGAGTTTGAAAAGGCCCTCAGTCAGGTAACCTTTTCCTACATACAGCTCATTCTTAGTTATTACAACTTTGTCAGAAACAAACACACACTTAAACCCGTTTTTAACGAGAAGTGCAGTAGACACAAGTTCTTCCTTATTTCAGGAACGTGAAGAACATTGTTCAGAGTCACAACCTTGCCAGACGTCATCTTAAGGAATATCTTCCCATATCCTTCAATTTTCGCCGTTGCAGAATTGCCCATAGAGAGCACCTCATCAGGTCCAGCGGGAGCATATGAAGCAAAGGCTTCCTTCACAGCACAAACATGGCGGGTGGCTCCTGAATCAATCCACCATTCTTTAGGATTTTTAACTAAGTTGCATTCAGAAATCATAGCACACAAATCAATGTCTCGCACTCCTTGGGCCAACTTATTCTCTTCAACCATGTTTGCTTGACCTTTTTCCTGTCCTACTTTGCAGCACGACAGTCTGCGGACTTATGTCCACTCTTGCCACAGTTGTAGCAATTTCCCTTGAACTTTTTCTTGCTTGGGTTAGTCTTCCCTCCAGAAGGCTTCTTTCTCTTATTTTGATTTGGAGTATGCTCAACAATATTTGCTCCCGCTATTGTAGCATTTCCACGAGCCTTCTTCTCAGCAGATTTGTTGTCTTCTTCAATCCTTAAGCGTACAATCAAATCTTCAAGGGTCATCTCCTTACGCTTATGTTTCAAGTAATTTTTAAAGTCCTTCCATAATGGAGGTAACTTTTCAATCATGGCTGCTGTTGACACCCAATTTTGTCCCGTAATTTTCAAATTAATGTCTAATTATTTCTAAATTAAGGTTAATTTTATATTTAAAGTGAATTAATTTTATTTTAAAAGAAATAAAGCTAAATGTGCAAATCCATATCTCAATTCCGGCCTACCCATGCAACCCCTTTAATTTCCTTAACTTATCCTACATTGGGGCTACAATCGTTTTAAAACCTAATTTCTAGCCTACTTTTGCAACCCCTATATACATATACATATACACCATACAACACATATATCATCAGCCCACACCCATCTCCCCAATTTCCCCATACCCGGCCCATCAGCCCACAAAATCCCTTTCCCACTCCAGTGTAACTCAATACCCATTTCCCTTTCCCCACTTACCCAAAAAACCCATTTTCGAATCCGACCCACGACTCCCATGTTCAAAATCAGATCAGTCCAAAATTCCAGCTGGTCTAGGTCGTACAAGAACCTTATCTCTTTAGACCCGTTGGAGGGTGATTTTGGTATTGGCCACAGCTTGAGAACCCTAATGGAGGGGGGTATATAAGAGAGGTTTTGAAGGGAACCGGGGGCCGTTAATGGAGTGAAGGGTATTGAGCAGCGGTAGTGAAGGAAAATAGGAACAAAGAGCAGAGCTCACAGGATATTTTTGAGTTTCAGTTTTAAGATTATACAAAACATAGTGTCTCGGTTCCATTCTGATTTTTGGGTTGTGTTATCGCTTCGCCCTTCAAGTCGTCGATCTTGTTCGACTCGACGATCTTGTTCGAGTTATTATTCTCAGATTTACGCCCCGGCTCGCTGCATCAAAACAGGTAATACTCTCATTCTCTTGCATTTTTGTTTTACTACTTATGATCGATATGTAGTATATGCAATGTGTATTCCTATTTTAGTACTGTTTAGCTATAAGAGAATGAAAATGCTATGATATGTCTTTCCTATTTCCACTGGATTAGCTCGTTTGTATGAGGTATACATTAAGAATTTGGAATACTTTGTTAAGTATTCATCTTGTTATTAGTATTAGTCGTATGAATTTTGTTTAGTAGTTCTTGATTTCTTTTAGGATACTATCAGATGATTCAAGTAAAGTTTCCATCTTTGTACATTTTAGTCATTGGTTTGAGCTTAGTCTAGGTCTGTTGTGGTTTCTTCCATTTTGTTTGTTTTCGCTTGCTTTTGTTTCTGCCTGGCTATATGTGTGAAGGTAGCAGGGCTGTTTTGGTCCAAGTTTCAGGAGATCTGTTTGTTTTGTTGTTGTTGAGGAGGTATAGGCAGCAGCTTCTTGGTGTTCTTGGAGGGGTTCTGGTTATGTTATGATGGTGCCTGATAGTTTGTAGAGTTGGATGGAAGTTGTTTTGATAGTTGCAGGCAGTGGTGAGGTGTTCTAAGGTGTTTTAGGATGGAAAAAGGCTTGGATTTTGTGAATTTATAGCAGGGATTTTGTGTATCTTCAGTTTGTTATGGCTGCAGCATCAGGATGATGGTTGGTGAGCTCAAAAAAAGAGTTTAAGGGGTTAAAGAGTGTGCTGAAGTTGTCTTTGGTGTTTGGAGGCAATGTAGGAGGTTTGGTGTGAGCTCAAGGGTTGTGTAGATAGTTTCTTGTTTGTGTAGAGTTGCCTCAGTTGTGTATTGAAGTATAGAGGAGCTTAGGTTTGTTTGTGGAGTTGCCTCAGGTCTTTTCTTTGCTTCTGTTCAGATTGGAGAGTGGGTGTCCAGAGTTGGTGGTGAGTTTCAGGAGAGTGGCATGGGTCTGTTAAGCTGTGTGTGCGTTTAGGGCAGTGTAGGGGTCTCTAGAGGCAAGGAGATGTGTATTAGTTGTTCAGGTCTGGTCCTTGTCTTGTGAGGGAGGTGTATGTATGCCTGAATAGTGGGTTGCAAGGTCTGGTATATCCTAGGTGTTTCAGGGAGTTTGTAGAGTAGTCTCGATGTCTGCAAGTTTGGTTCAGGATTGAGTAAGCTGAGAGGAAAGTAGCTGCAGTGAGGTTAAGAGTGTTCAGTGTGCGTATGAGTGTAAGTGAGTGTTTTGGTTCTTGAAGAAGCTATTAGGGGAAGTATAGGGATATTTCTAGTTTGGTAAGAGTTTAGGTGCATTTTTTTTGAGTTGTTTCCAGTTTGTTTCAGAGGATGCAGGTCAGGGAATTTGTGTCTGGTTTCCTGGTAGCTCAGATAGGTTGGAAGATGAATAGAAGCTGTTTTGAGTAGTCCTGGTTCTGTTTGTATGTGTGTGAGTATATCAGTGTATAGGTGTGTTTTCAGTGTGCAAAGCAGTTGTATTGGTGAGGTCAGTTATGTCCAGGAGTAGCAGAGGGGTCTGCTATGGTGCCAGGGTTGTGAGGTGGTCTGTGAGGATGGGCTCTAGTGCTTAGAAGACCATTGTTTGGGGTCTGTTAGGGCTGATTTAGAGGAGAGGGATTGTTTTCTTGTTCCATTTGCTTGCTGCAGCTTGTTAGGAGTTTCAAGGTTTGTTGTTTGGTTCTGGTAGTTATAGGTTCAGGAGGTTGGTAAGTTAATGAAGATTTATGGAGTTTCTTGTTTCAGTATAGAGGAATATAAGAGAGTATGAAAAGAATTAGGTGGCTGCTTGCTCTAGTCCTATAACTAAGTTCTTGCATTTTTCGATGGTTGTTCAGCTAGCGCATGTTTGAAATGTTGTTCGTGAAGCACTTGTCTTGTGATTAAATTCTCTGAAATAGATAAGACTTTAGTATTTCTTAGAAATCAGTTTATTTGCATCTGTTGGCACTTGGCTGCTTTATGTGATTGTTGTTGAAGATTTATGAGATATGGTCAAATTCGCATCGAATGAATTTTGTATAGTTCAGTTGTTTGCTAGTTTACTTTGGACAAATTAAATTTTCCCTCTGCTCACCATCCTTGGTTCAATCTATATGCATATCTATCTTGTGGTTATAGTTTGAGATGTCCTTTGAGTTGATTTCATCCAAGTAAATTGAGGTTGCATTTGTGTTGCACTCCAAAGTGTGTCCAAGGTGACATTTACTCTTCATCCATTAGGAAAACTAGAATACTGTATACCAGTGATTAAGAACAGAAAGGTTGTTCATTTTAAGTATTGTCAATTGACATACTAAATGTTAGGATCACTAGCTATAGTACGTGATCGGGCATAGCAAGTTGGGTAATAAGCAATCATGAGGTAGTTTAGATGCTAATCTCCTTTTTCAAAGTATAATTTCAAGGTTGCAGTGCAAGGCATTGAAAGTGAGTTGCTTTTTGAGAGGTCCCCATTAATTTATTGTTCTATTGCAATGAAAGTTTTAGTTCACAAATTGATGTCGGCAAATATTACTATGATTTGGTCCGTGGTTATGTTGCATTCTTTTGGTCTGTTATAATTTCATAGGTGCTAATCCTCATTTCTCCTTTATTTTTGCATGAACAACTCTTGGGGTCGAGTTCGGCTAAAACTCACCAATTTGGTTAGTTTATATTGGCTTGGAGTCATTTTGGGATCGAGTTCGGGTCTCAAGTTAAAATGCATTGCTATCAAGGCTCAAATTATGATTTGCATTCCCGGGTTCTATCTTTAACTTTGCCTTCCTTTTCTTTAGGATATTTATGTAAATAAATTTGTAAAATACTTTATTTATTAATATATATTTGATTTGTCTGAACGATTGTTTTACTTTTATGTTCATTATCTTTATTTTGAAGTCGTTATTTAATTTGTTGCAAATCAGGCCACTTAAGCAAATGCGTGCAAAATTTCATAAATTTTCAAAACTACGCTTAATAAATGACTATAAGAAAGGACTTCTATCTTATTGATACGAAGTAGTTTCTTTTAAAAGTCAAAATTCATAAAGAAGTTTTAATTAACTTCTAAATGTCCCGAAACAACTTTGCAAAAAGCGACTTGAAATCTAAGTTCCATCTTATGGTGAGATGCTCAGATTTTAAAGTTGAAATTAAGCAAGTGCTATTTATGCACTATCACCTACGAGTTGGCAAAGAAATTTGGACGATCAAATCGTTCCTTTTCAAAAGAAAATGCGCTTTATTTATTTATTTATTTATTTTTGAAAATAATTAAAGCTTTTAAATAAAATTGTAAAATCTTTTGAAAACTTACTAAATTTAATTAGTTGAATTAATTAATAGTTCAATTAATTATTTTTAGAAAAAAAAAAGCGCATAAATAGCACTTGCAAATATTTTGGAAACCTGTCGGATTAACCATTTTTAACGGAATTTTGAAAGTGCCTTAAAAACCTTCTTTCGAAATTAGCAAAACCTCTTACCTTTAGAATCTCTGAAAGAAAGACCGTCTTTTTATAAAAACTGAGTTTTTGCACGCATTTGTTTATCTGGTTCCCTGTTTTTCCTTAAATTGGGTGGCGACTCCAAAAACTCCAAAAGAGTTAGTCCATCCTATCGATATTCCTAAATTTTAGCCCTTCGGGGTTAATTTTTTTGGGGTTCAACAGCTGCAACTTGAAACGCCTCATTAATCACCAAACCTTCAGCAAGGAGATCATGGATAATGACTTGAAGTTCTTGGACTTGGGACACAACAGATTTGTTATCCACCATTTTATAATCCAGAAATTTGGCAGCCATAAATTTCTTCAGTCCAGCGTCTTCAGTCTTATATTTCTTTTCTAGAGCATTCCACAGTTTCTTAGACGTTTCAACGTTATTGTAAACGTTGTACAAGTCATCTTCCAAGCCACTTAGAATATAATTCTTGCATAAGAAGTCAGAATGCTTCCAAGCCTCAATCACAAGGAAGCGTTCGTTTTCAGGTGTTTCATCAGTCAGGACTGGAGCATCCTCCTTAATAAAGCTTTGCAGGCTTAAGGTGGTCAGATAAAAGAACATCTTTACTGCCACCTTTTAAAGTCCACACCAGAAAACTTCCCCGGCTTCTCTGCAGGTGGCATAACCGTTGCAGCAGCAGCACGGCTAGGCCCAGCAGCACCAGAAACTGTGGTAGCATTAGTACTCACAACAGTGACAGTTGGATCCACTTCGTTTGTCATCTTGTTGAATGCAGAAACAATATCAATAAACTGTTTAAACAATTGGAGTAGAAAAACCACGAAGGCTTTTAGTCTCCACAAGCAGATTATTTAACAGTAATTAGGAGTAGAAAAACCACGAAGGTTTTAGTCTCCACAAGCAGATTAGTATACAGTATAGGAGTAGAAAACCACAAAGGTTTTAGTCTCCTTAACCAGACTACTTAAACAATATTTATTTAAGAGCAGAAAATAAATAACATAGATTTCTTAAGCTTGTTTTTCCTGCGTTCAAATAAATCAGAAAAATACAGAAAAACAGAAGTATATAATCAGTTTCTTATGGGACGATCCCGAGCCCACAATTTCCTTGTGTCTCCTTAAGAAATCTAACCCCATCACAATGCTCAAGGTTCACGGGTTAATTTCTCCCAGGATGGAACGGGATACCAGTTCTACAATAGCGGCACTTCAAACTGTAGAACACTGCGAACACAAAGGAACGGAGCAAATCACACGACTTATTGTTGAATGCAGAAAGAGAGGGGATGCAGTAAGATATATTGTGTTCTGTGTATTCTGCCTATTTCAGTGTGTGCTGAAAGATTGATGACTAACCAGTTTATATAGCCATGGGAAAGAATATGAAGAGACACCACTAATGGCTGAATTCACTGCCACTAACATCTGAATTCACTGCCACTAATGGCTGAATTCACTAAATGTTAGTAATGAATTATTGGTTAATGGGAAAAACGTGGGAGAACGTGGATGAAGAATTAATCTGACTAATCCATTCAGATTTCTGTTACACAAACAGATTTAATATTAAATATTAATAATAAATTATTAATTAATTAATATTTTTTAGTTTTTGTTGGTCCAAAAAATTAAGTCAATCAATCATATCAATTGACCGAATCGAATCCAGATTTAATATTAAATATTAATAATAAATTAATATTTTTTAGTTTTTGTTGGTCCAAAAAATTAAGTCAATCATATCAATTGACCGAATCCGAAGCCGAGACGAGCGACGACGACGGCGCGAGGCTTCCCTTTTTCTCAACCCTTTTAAGAACTAAGAGAAGTAAAATCTCTATTTAAACCCAACAAAAGCCTTTTCCTCTACCAATATGGGAGAAAGTGCATTTCCCTACTAAAAGGAACCTTTTTACCTTTCCACCCATTTTCCATTCACACTCTTCACATTCCAAAAAACCCAACATTACTTGCAACTTATTTTTTAATTTATATGTGCGTTACTACTGGGTAGTACTTGTGTTAGTTAAAATAGGATTTAGTCAATAATAATTAATTGTATATCTAGTTCATCAAAAATAAGGGGTAATATCAAGATCAATGATTATACTTAGATTAAGATCTAGCTTAAATAAGAAACCGCGAGCTTAATCAAATAAGAAAAGTAATGATGAGTAACAATGTAAAGAAAAGAGTACGAGTAATCTTATGATGTTGATTCAAGAGATCCAAATAAGAGCCTAATATTTCATTAATCCTTGTACAAAATTCAGCCGTATATTAGTAAGCAAATTTTGTTGTGTTACAAGTGAAGGAGGTGAAGGAATATAAACACAGCGGAAGCAATTCCAGGATCATGAACTCACATGTAATCTAGACAAACTAGCAGGCTATTGAGTTTTACATAAACATAAAACGGAATACCTCTTGAAGCGTGACTTCAACCGCGAAGCAAATCTTCAATCACAAGCATGATCATCTATGGGATCGTCCTCCAGTTCCATGATCTTCTGTCGTGTGCCCGAACAATACCCAGACTAATAATCACTTGGGTGGAACAAGTGTTTCAGAAAGAGAAAAACTATTTAGGGTTTTTGTGTGTCTTTCCTTTTGACCAAGAATCCCCTTTATATAGTTTTAAGGGTAAAAACCTTTTCCAAAACTGTTTAGGATTCTTTTCCATCAAGAAACCTCTCTCCTAGTCCTAATTGGATTCGGTCACAACAGGGACCACAGAATTAATTAATGAGGCTTCCAATTATGGAATTAATTCTCTTCTCTAGAATTAACCTTTCCATAATAAATTACAAATTATTTCCACTAGAAATTCGTAATTGCACTCCTCAGTTGAATTTCGAATTCTTCCATCAAATCTTATTTAACTCCCCACGTTAAGATTACAGACACCAATCAATAATATCAAATTACTGACAATTTAATATATTGACTAAATGAATATCCTTTAGACTTCTGCTTAACTTATTCCATGTGCCGGATACAAAATCCACTGGCCAGATTTACACATAGAAACTTATAAGCTTTCATAAAGGGGGTGTCATCAATCTCTATACCGAGACGTGGATTCTATCAACTAGCTATTACTTCGCAGATGCATATTATCATTATCCAACTTATCAGGAATTATTTGACCCAAATATCCTGGACCTCACCTATTGATAAATCAAGACAATGAATAATATACACCACTAATAATAACTATATCAAGATTAAGAGTATAAGTACATCTGATGAGCTAGAGAGTTTATTTTATATAGTCAGTATAAAAATACTTATCTCTACTTGGTCCGTTCAATGCACACAAAGCGCACTAGCACAAGAAGTTGGAACTATACCATTCCCATAATTAAGATAAATTATATATAATCTTGTACTACAATCATACCGATGGCTTTGTCCAATTTCCATCTTAGACTGTGAACATTATTTTATTATTTATAAGAACCGATGATTTAATCTTCCGTGTATAAGCTTGGCTCTACACACTAAATCAACTACTATATAAATAATAGGACACACATGACACAATTGATCTAAATAAATAATACTTCATTATATTTAATAAATGAATACCAATTGTTCAACTAAGAATAATCCAACTAAAATCGTATGGTTATTAGTATATTCCAACAGGAGGGGTGTAGTTATAGTATTTTCTAACCTTATAGGTTCCTATACATTCTTTGGACGTGCGACTTTTAGATAAAATTTGTCCTTCTTGAAAGATATGGGTGTTAATGTCAGTGTACAATCTCAAATTTTTCTTATATTAGTGTAATGGCCCAAGTATCGTTTTTGAGTCTTCAGGATGTTAGTTGGCCCCGAGGTTTATGACCGACAACAAACTCTGTAGTAGGTCCAAACTTCTATGTTCGGATTTGTTGAGGCGAGTATTCCCGAGATCAACTCTTGTTAACTTATACGTAATCTTTTTGTTCTTAATTATAGTCTCAATCGTTAGACACTTTACTTTGAATTTATCCATCTGTAGTCATGTGGTTTATATGGCCGGTATGAATTTTATCCAATACTGTTACATTAATCTGGAAATAGATTGAAATTGAGTTGCTTGGAGAGGTTGTACGTTGAGCTTTGGTTGGGGGATGCAGTTCTTAATCTAGTTAAATGTTGTTGGTTTTTTATATTTTTACTTAGACCCCTTAAATTAGTTTATTTACTTAATTAACAACTACCCCATAAGATAGCTAGAATTTATCCTTTATATTTTGTTGTTGTACTCATTTTGAGGTTTAATCGATGAAAATATGCTTTAGCATCCTTTGTTTAGTTTAGTTTTAACTTAGCTTTAGCTTAATTAAGTCTAGAATGGAGTCACAAAATCCATATTGCGACGAATACAATACTATCTAGAGGAAGTCTAGCACCAACGACGTTGCTGGACATTTGCTTCTTTATGTTTAGATTTTGAAAATCCTTGAAGTTGATAAGCAACATATACTTCCCAAATTTGTCTGATTTTTCAATGTATATATAGGCAGAAACAGAAGTCTTCTCATGCAATATTTAAGATTTTCTTTAGAAATATATTCAAAGTTACCATCCTCGCTTCCCAACTCCAAATACGAATCGCAATTAGAATATTTAATTAGAAATTCGTAGACCAGATCGTTTAGTTAAAAAACTACAATAAAATTCCAATCAATCAATCGTTCTCACGCTATATATGTTTCAAAGGAAGATTTTTGTGTATTTAGTAAATTTCCTGGAAACTTCAGAAGAGAAACTCACCCTTTATTTCCCAACTCCCACGAGTGGCAATTTAGAAACATGAAGATAATAACGTTTAAGAACTAAAACAGATAGTTCCGTACTGAAAGAGACTACTATATTTCCAAATAATGCTAAAATTAGAGGCCTAACTGTTGCACCATTTAATTTGTATTTGCACTCAAACTTGATATGAGATCGGGAAAAAGGTAGGTAAACAGCAGAAAAACTTTACTACTCCCTCTATTCCAATGTGTCACACTTTTCTTTTTTATTACTCCAATTTTTTTTCTCTTACTTTTTCAAGGGTAAATTCGAACATTTTTAAAGTCAACTTCAATTTTTTAAACTCCGTGCCAAATCAAACACCACCACATAAATTGAGACAAAGAGAAAATTTACGTGACATAAACACCTCTTAAGTTGATAAACAAAAACTAAACACATTAATTTTTTATTATCCAACATAAACGTAAATTAAAGTTAGCAAACTTTTCATAGCCAAACTTTTTATGAAACATAGAGAGGTGTTCATGCCTACATTTTAGGATACATACTCGCAGTACATATCTAAATGGATATTCAGCCGACATTTCATCCAAATTATCATCTTTAAGTAATAACTACTGTAGAAATTATCTCCTAAATTAAGGTTCAATTGGAGATTAGTTGGGATTAAACTTCAAAGGGGTGACTCTAACTATATATATACTTTAAATATTTTCAGCATATTCATTTGTGGTTTGCATATTCAAGTAAATATTCCTTAAGTATTTTCAGTATGTTCATTCATGGACTTTGCATATTCAAATAAATATACTTTAAGTATTTTCAGAGTAAATATACCTTAAATATTTTCAGAATATTCATTTGTGGACTTTGCATATTCAAGTAAATATACCTTAAGTATTTTCAGAATATTCATTTGCAGACTTTGCATATTCAAGTAAATATACTTTAAGTATTTTCAGTATATTCATTAGTGGACTTTGCATATTCAAGTAAATTATCATAAGTATTTTCAGAATATTCATTTTTTAGACTTTGCATATTCAAGTAAATATACCTTAACTATTTTCAGTATATTCAATTGGGATGGAGTAAAGGAACATACATATATAATACTTATGTAGTGTTGAAGGGATGTTCCAAATCCCATTATTGGCGCACGAGATGTTCCAAATCCCAATAGTTACGCTTTCTGTTACAAAGTGGAGGGTGAAGTGATTTGTTGCTAGTTTGAAGGGAGGTGATCTTATATTAAATGCATTATCATTGAATGGGCTGATTTTTTATGGCTATCAGATGTGTATCTTATATTATGACTATTTGAATGTTAGAGGCCTCTAGTATAAGGCTAGTTACGTTTTTTTCCCCACTATTTTTATGGGGGTGTCTGCTAGCTAGTATTTTGTTGGAATTTTAGACAGAAAATGTAATTCCCAGCATTTGGGTAGCAATATTGAATTTTTTAACACAGTTTCTCAACTCATTATTCGTGCTAAGTACATAGTATCGTGACAATTGAATTTTAGATATACCATATATATATACTATCAAAAGGTGCATGACTCAATTAGGTAATCACTAGGTTTCACTTAGATTCCATATCTGTTTTCTGACATTATGCGGTAAATGCATTATTACTTATACGACTAGCAAACGGTGCATGAATCAATCAGGTTAACTTTGGATTCCTCATCTGACATGTATGCATGCATGTGGCATTAGCTCTTAAGGTGAATAATCAATTACCCTTTTTCTTCTTTTAAAATAAAAACAAAACTTTTTTTCTTCCTTCAAAATCATCTTAGAGAATCTTAGCTCACCAAAATTAATGATTCCCCGCCAGCAGCAGTGGGGTTCGATTCCCGTTATACGCGATGTGCCGAAAAAGAAAAAGAAAAATTATTTAGAGCGGGCTCAATGGTCAATCCTGTTCAAAAACTAGCACCCGCTCTCACTAATGGTATACTTTGTGTAAGCAAGCTCTAAGATCACATCTTTGGAATAAAATCTAAACTTCACTCCATTTTATCAACATCAGCAATGTCCCAAACTAATTATGCTACATATTGTCATTTTTCAGACTCGGGTATATATATACACACTATAGGACTCATGTTCATGAAAGTTGTTGAGAAAAAAAAAAGGAACTAATTAGTACCAAACATAGCAAAATTAAGGAAAAATTAAAAAACAGTTTTTATTTAAAAAAAGAAAAGAAGATTAAATGTTAATAAAAATCGTGTCTCAAGCTCCACTAATTTTACCTGTTTAATTTTTCAAATACCCCACAAAATTTTACTATGTTACCAAAATGAAAAAATGTCAGTCTGTAATACCATAATTGTAAAATATGAATGAAGGTTGCACTTGCAGTCGTGGTCATTCTATAAAATCAGAACTGTAGTGGGCACAAATTAAATTAAATCGAAAAAATCGATAGAACCGTAATATTCTTAAATTTGTTTTGCGGATTTTCGATTTTTGGATTGGTTTCAATTTTAATTTCCAATTTTTGATTTTTCGGTTCGATTTTTGATTTGTATAAATAAAAATTCGATTCAAACCTAAATCGAATTGTGTAAGTATATCATATCTATTTTATACTTTTACCGCCCGTATTTATTAAGTTTGTTCTTGGCCCATTCTTTATCACTTACACCCAGACAAATTTGAACCCTTTTTGGTATAGTATTTAGCTTGAAAATTTTTGTTTTGTTATAAAAGAGTTGGTTCTTACCCTTTGAAAATAGTTTTAATCTTTGTGTTTCCGTAGCTCATACATAGTTCCATTGACTTCAAATATGAACCAATGACATGCCATTTTTTATTTTGTATAGTACTCTAAAGAGCCTTTTTTTTTGTTATTGAAGAGAATGAAGAAGCTGGAAGCAGTTCATCGCCTGTGGGAGCTTGCTGATAGTGAGGAAGCCATAATCTATCTATCGGATGCCTATTTGTCTATCTGTCTGGTGAAAATAGAATGGAAGAGACTCTCAATAGGGCAAACACAAAATACCTCGTCGAGTCCAAAGCTCCAGCTCAAACAGAAAAGTCCAAAAAAGAGATGAATTAGTTAGTACCTATCCATTGAAGAAAGTTTTAAACTTTGTTCTCTGATAGCGTCGGTTAACAATCATAAAAAAGAAAAAGCTTTCACTAGAAAAGAAAATAACAATAAGCCAAGGACTTGGATTTTGACTGCTTTAGTGTGTATATCATGCATTCTCATTGAGAGAGGGCATTAGTACAATTCTATTAAAACCTTTGCACCAGAAAATTTTAGTTTATAAATGCTAGGAGTAGCTGCTGCTTGCTTGCTTCTTGAGCTGCTATGTGCTACTTATTTAATTGAAATTATTTTTGCCAATACAATTATAGCAACAAACTAAGTGGAATGATTTTGCCAAATTTATTTATGAGGAAATCGAGCTACTAAATCGAACCGAATTCTTAAAAATCGAACTCAATTAAATTAATATTGTTTTGAATTTGATTTTTAATATTATTAAATCAAAAATCAAAAAATCGAATCGAACCGACCAAACGTCCACTCCCATCTACGTGGAAGATTTTCACGGATCCTACACACATTAGGACGTTACACGCAAAAAAGGAAAAAAGTAAAAGAAAAAGAGAATGAAAAACACAAGGGAATTCATGTGATTTTAACCAAAGCAAAGGACAATAATTTATAGTAACTGGGGAAGGTCAAACAAGGGTCAGCGGCAATAAACCATAACTCCGACCCATACCGTAACCCCCGAAAACAAAAAACGACCCGAAAACAATTGTTACGCAAACGCAATCTCCCATTCCATTCCATTTTCTTCTTCTTCTTCATTTCTCTGTATATTCCTCTCTCTCTATTCTTGCCCAAGGTATGTAAAATTAATAATTCTCTCCTTTTTCTTTTCCCTTCACTTACTCACAATCCTAACTATTAATCTTTTACTAATTCGTCTACTTTTATTTATATATCTTCATGTCCATTTCTGAATTTTGTACTGTCATTGTCCGTGTACTATTTTCAGTTCAATTGTTATACATGTAATTCTATTGATTTTTTTCCAATTGAATTGCGCATCTACTTTCACACATCGATTTCACTTGGAATAAACTGTCTTCATTTTAAGCTTGCTCATTATATTATTCAAAAATATGTATATGTCATTTAATGTTTCGAGATTGATAAACGTATATCCAGATTTTATAGATTCAAAGGAGTACGGTAGTTACCGAATACGTTCGAGTTGAGCTGCACTCGATTTTTTTTATTAAAATGAATTAGAGGATTACAGATTACTGTTTGTTATAACTATTTCACTTGGATTTTGGAGTTAGGGCTTTGTATGTGGAATAGTATTCACCAAAATTCTAGTTACTGATCCTTGATTTTATTCGAAATGTTGATGATTTCGTTTGTTTACTGAAGGTGGCATTGATAATGCAAAGCAAAACTTGGATCAGTTAAGTACCGTGTGGATGTGTAACCATCGGTTTGGATTGCATTATAGAGTCGTCCAATTTCTGCCCGTCTGTGTTGTTGAAGGGTCTTCTTAGAAATAGAGGACCCTTCATACAGGAAATTTTTGGGTTTGCTGCTTCAAGCTGTAATTAGCTACAATAAAATAAGTTATAAAGACGGTTGTCGATTTTGCTGAACATGCCAGCTGTACAAAAGCTTTATAATGCTTGTAAAGCCTCACTTTCGACTAATGGACCTGTTTCAGAAGATGCTCTCGAGAAAGTCCGCTCCTTGTTAGGTAGGTGTTTTTTTGTGATGGAATTTCCAATCATCTTGCAGTTTAGTTAGTTATATTTTATTTGTCTTATTTTCTATTTACTTACTTTACTTCTAGACCCGATCAATTTTCAGGTAATATTTTACTAATCACTTTATGTTCAATGATAATCTCCCAAACCTACTTGAGTGACTATTCTTTTGGCCATTTTGAGATTCGGTGCTTTAGTTAATCTTGAATCTTACTTATGTGTGATAGAGGCAGCTCCCTGCTCCGTTAGTTAATGAGGCATTTGAAGTACTAGATTGTAAGAATGACATTTTGTACTGGTCAAGAATTTTAATGGGCTTATCTACATATTACATTTAAAACGATTGCAACTTATGAACTCAATGACCATTTGCTTAAGATACCTGAAAACGCATTTGTGCTTGGGAGTGCGCTGCCTGTGCATGTCATTTTGAGGTTAATAAGTATAATATGCTTCCGTGACACATTAGACGAAAACCAACATATCTTTGTTGAACAATTATTAGATTCACCTCTCCTTTCTCGAAAGCGCTTTTTTTTTTCTTTTGATAGTGTTTCTTTCCATTGTCATTATGCTTTTCTGATTTGTGGCACTCTTAAGTGCTATCATTTTGGTTTATTATTTGGGAAAGACATACTATATCAATCCATACCTCCTTCTTACAGGGGATCTAGAGTGCAAATTACGGGTTTGACAGAATCCAGCAATTTTGGTTCATACCTTGTACTTGTATTGAAAAATTCACTAAATGTGTATAAATAACCCAGTGAATAAAAAGTGTTATGTTCCAGAATCCATAAACTAAAAATCCTAAGTCCGCCCTCTTACACCATAGTGTAGGAGAACCGTGGAATTCTCAGAATGAAATCTGATACTTGAACAGATTAAAAAAAGAAAAAACTGATACTTGAACAGATTTTGTACATACCGCTTTTGGGGGAAGTTTTTTCTGAGAGATGGTAATCTGCCTGGTTAGGTAGGAGGGATTTGGGTATGGACTGAGCTGGTGGAGGATTTAGAAAACAGAGCCCTGCTACTGAATGCTATCAACATAGGGTGAATTATGTACTATCCGTACTGAAATTGGTGTCATGGTTATGGTCTGTTTCTGGCTCTTCCTAAGGTTATGGCTGTCCAGAATTGAGGCTTGGGCTCTACAAATAGCTTAGGTGCGGAATCAATTTCTTTTAATTCCGAAATTGATGACAGAGAATTTCAATAAATGTTGAATCAAAAATTGAGACCGAAGAGGATTTTCATCTTTAAGTCACTGGCATCTTAATTGTTACAGGTTGCATCTCACAGCTCCATAGTTTTAAAACATCTAGAAACATTCTCCTATTTCTCGCAATCCAAATATGCAAAACATGGGTAGTGCTATGGTCCTCTATTGCCCTTCTTGCAAATCTTTTTTTTTTTTTTTTTGGATAAAGTAAATTAGAAAAAATACAAAAAGATTTATAGACTGCAGCCCTTCTTGCAAATCATTTCGAGACTTCAGCTCGTGATAGTCTATGTTGATTACCTTGGTATCACCCGTGAAACATCAAATAAGGAGAGTGCAAGGTTTTACATATATGATTATATCAACATTTTAAGATTATTTACTCAGCATCTTCCCATCATTCCTTGCTCGACAATAATAAGACATTTACTCTAAAGAAGTTATAAAAGTTTGGCAACAATATACATTAATACGCTGAAGTCTTCATTTGAACTTTCTACTCATTATCATATTCATATCACTTTTGTTTAGGCTTGTTTGAGGTGTGCTTAAGCTCTGAAGCGAGGTGAAGTCCGGATCATGCGCTTCGTCTAGGTGGTGCTTTAGTTCAGGCGCCAAGGCATGGACATGCACTTCATTGCCCATGGATTTTGTCTTCAATAGGGCAACACAAGACAATAAACACAGTTGGCAAAGTGATATTAGTCGATAAAAATACTTTATAAATGAATTTTTAATTACTAGGAATAAGAAGTTAGAAAAGCTAGTCATTGAAATCTAAAACTGTATTGTTACATCTAAGTCAGAGGTTTATAATGAATTTTGAACTTGATCGACATGATTTTTACTCGTGTTCTTTTAATTGCATTTTTTCAATTCATTTTCATTTCTAAATATTTATTGTGCTAATGGTTATTATTCTTGCATTGTGGGTCTGCCATGTGTGTATAAAAATTTTCATTAGTTCTTTTCTTTGCTAAAGCTCACATTTCAATCGTGCTTTCCGACTAATGTCTATTAGTCCTTGGCTCTTTTGTATGCTTTTCGTCTTTGATAATTCTAATTTACAAGTTTGTATCGGATTGTGCAGCTCTGTACTCACTTTACAATTTGTAGGTTCTCAGCTTGTTAATAAATGATGTTCTAGTTGGAGTAATAGGACTCTCTTGAGTGTAGCACTAATTCTTTTATATATTGTTTCGGCTATATGGATGAAGTAACATTGTTAATTCATCAAAATTATGCAAGTATTACTCCAGTTTGCCAAATTCTTGTGAGTAGATTGGGAGGGTGGGGAAATAAAGCTTATCGTGTTGATGAAACTAATGAGGTGGAGGACTCTTTGATATATTCCAAGATATAAAACTGCTGTGTTATATGTGTTAGAATGTAATGCGTCAATGGTAAAATATTAAGAGCAGTGTTAAATTCAGCATGAAGCTAATCCCTCGTCAGATAATTCTAAGATGTGGATTGTATATTTTTTTTGAGTAAGGTAACATGAAGATGTGGATTGTATCTTACACCTATAAGTAGGTGTTCTATGTTCTATCATTACCAAGTCTTTGTTATATCGTATTCTCTCTTTTCTTTTTGGTCTTCAAAATATCTAAGGGTATGAAAATCAATTATGTGTATGCGATTCTCTACCATTGGGCACTTCATTCTAGTGGCGTCTTTTCATTTAACAGTTGTTTCCAACATCTCATTGGCGTATCACCTTCTTCTACCTTCTCTTGGCCTTGGAAAACCATTTGGAAAAGTAAGGCACCTGACAAAGTAAAATGCTTTTTGTGGATTGTGGCTCATGGTAATGCCTTACTATGGATAATTTTCAAAGAGAGGTATTCAGTCGTGTAACAGATGCGTTCTATGCGAAAAGATGTTGAAATCGTAAACCGCCTCTTTCTTCACAGTAAAGTCACCTATAGCTTATTATTGAATATGGTTCTCAATATCCTAAAGTCACCTATAGCTTATTGATTCTGTTCTCAATATCCTAAAGTCATCCTGGAATTTCTATCTGTTTGGAACCCGAGAGGCATCACAAAATACTCTCTTTCCACTTGGCACTCCATCCCAGCAGCTATCTTTTTGGTTATAGTGAGAGAATTTTTTAAAACAAAAAAGATACTATACTTAGGTTTAAGTCAAAGTGTATACAGTATAGTCTTGCTTAAGTCAAAGTGTATAGTCTTGCTTAGTTTTGGTGCTAGATGGCGATATCAAATGTATTAGAAGCTAAATCTATGCTTGATTTTATTTGCTCATTAAAGGATATGTATATCTCTTTTTTCTCTTGTACTTTTGTTTAGCTTTGTGCTGATCTATCAATAAACATTACCTTATCATAAAAAAAGTTTCTATATGCTTTAATGGATTTATGTGAGGTAACCACACTCTATCCTTCTCATTTTACATTGCTGGATTGAGATGGTGAAGGGTCTTGTTAATTCCTTAAAACTCTAAAGAAGTCTGAGGGATGAGTGGCTAACCGTAGAATCACATTGTTTACTTAATTTGTTGGTGAGTATTTCATAAGATTGCATATAGCTTGTCAACAAGGTTGAGTGACTACCATTTGTCTAAACACTATTTGATGCTGGTATTCTCTTATTGTAATGATCCAATAATATGCTGTAGCATGTCGTTAGAGAGGGAATGTGGGTCTCTTAGTGAGTGAAGAATAAAAGCATATTAGATTATGTCGCGTAAGCTACCAATAGGTTTTTATGTGATCAAATCATTTCTCGTGCATTTATAACATTTTGCTAATTGCTATGTAATATTTAATGCTGACATCAATCATGCAGTTCTTTGAAGGTTGGATGGAGTTATTTTTTAGTTTTTTCTTTCTTTCGTGGTGGTGTAAGTTGGGGGCAAATTTAGACTGGTTTTTACGTGGAGGTAAACAGATGAAGTTTGTATTAATTAATCAATGATAGTAATAGAGGGCCGCTTTGCTTCCCTCAATAACTATTTGTGATTAATTAATGCAAACCTGATCTTTTTAGCTCCACGTATACCCTGAATTACTACTTGTGATTAATTAATGCAAACTTCATCTGTTTACCTCCACATAAAAACCACTCTAAATGAATAATAGTAATTGAGTATTTAGCTTGCATTATAATTTCACAGTGGAGAACAGCTGGGAATAGCTTTCTGGAACACCTGCTCATATTTCTGTGTTTTTCATTCTTTTTTTAAGTGGTGCACACCTGTAAAATTCACGGATTTTAAGACTAATTTGGACTTTTCCCTTGGTCTCTAAAGGCTCATTTGCATAACTTCAGGCCAGTTGAACTGTCAATTTCGTTATTTATTGACCTTTCATGAAAGTCCAAGCTTATCTTGGTCTATGCTTCCATGAATGACTTACCTTTTGAACTTTGGGCTATTCATTTTGTTTCAGACAAAATCAAGCCTTCTGATGTGGGTCTTGAGCAGGAAGCACAACTTGTACGGAGTTGGAATGGTGCTGTGCATGAGCGTAATGGGGGACCACGGTCTCTCCCACCAATCAAATACCTGCACTTACATGAATGTGACAGCTTCACTGTAAGTGCTTAGCATGGTTTTATCCTCTTCTGGTTGTATGTGGGTTTTGGGGTAGGGAAGTGCTGATATTTGGAGAACATGGATTTCCAATTGTGAAAAAATGAAAACAATGTGATTGAATCTGTTATCCTATTTAATGTTTTCACAGATGGGGATATTTTGCATGCCACCTTCCTCTATCATTCCTCTACACAATCACCCTGGGATGACTGTCTTAAGTAAGCTGCTATATGGTACCTTCCACGTGAAAGCCTATGATTGGATTGATATTCCAGGTCCTTCGGTTCCATCTGAAGGTGTGTATTATTTTAAGTAGATGTCTAGTATGTGCCCGGTGGATCTGTAACTTTGCTACATTGGAGCACATAGGTTTTTCCGCTGAGATGCTTTAATGTGCAATGAATTCGCTTCCATGTGCTTGTTGGCCATGGATTTTTCTTTTTAGTTTCAATAAGAGTTGAATCATGTTCTTGTTTCATGGCATGCGGTTATTTTATCTTCCGAAGTCCTATTTTAAAAATTCAACCATAAAACTTGCTGACTTAGAAGTGACTAAGTTTGGGGTTTCAATCACTTCTTTGCCAGAATTTGGTGCGTTGATTGTATTAATGATCACTGTGTTTAGTTGAGTAGACTTGCAAGGTCAAGAATTAAATTCGCATCTTATTAGGAAGTTTGTATCCTGTAGTTCAATGGGAAAGCAAGAGGCCAGGATGCAGTGCATGTAAATAATAAGTGTAGATTGTAGATGCTACAACTGGGAGACCAAATATTTAGGACTAGAAAGATATTAGCACTTTTCATGTGAATTGGAAGGAGTCACTTTTACGAGTTCAGTTTTTTGTATTTTCATCTTTAAAATCTGGGAAATTGTTCTTTGGGGTTAATGTTTGTTATAAAAGATTTTACCAGTACCTCTTCTTGTCCCTCTTGAATTTTATACATGTACATTTGAACGCACGCCCACAAATTGCATCGGCTCTCATCAGTTACTAGTTTTTAATATTGCTCAGGTGCAAGACCAGCAAAGCTTGTTAAAGACTGTGACATGACAGCTCCGTGTGGGACTACTGTTCTGTATCCTACTTCTGGAGGCAACATCCATTGTTTCAAAGCCATAACTCCCTGTGCTATTTTTGACATCCTTTCTCCTCCTTACTCTTCTGACGATGGACGGCATTGCACTTATTTCCGGAGGTCTCCCATAGGGGATCTACCAGGTAATTGCACTTTGAGAACTATCGTACAGATATGGCATGCAATTGTATTGTATGGAAGATGATTAGTGTATTGACATGCCCTTATTCAGATGAGCTCGAGGTGGATGGAGTGACATTCTCAGATGTGACTTGGTTGGAAGAGTTTCAGCCTCCAGATGACTTTGTGATCCGTAGAGGGCAATACAGGGGCCGTGTCATCAAAACTTAAGGTGGTTCATTTTTTGGTTCTATCCGTCAACTTTTTTATGCATTCAGGTGAATTAGTAATGTCTCAACCAATCTTAGAATAATGACTTATATTGGTCAGAGAATAGGGCAATTGAGATGTACATATCAATATACCATACGTTAATTTAGTGACCTCACCTTAAATTAGTGAATGGTTAGACCGAGTATAAACAAATCTTCCGAAGTTTTGATCGATAACAAACTGTCTCAGTTAGGCTTGTTGCGCCTGCTCATCTGCTTCATGTCCATTGGGTGGTTATTAACGTCCTTCTAGAAACGTCAATCTCCAGATAGCAAAGCTTGGTTTGTTTGTACTTGGTCTAATCATTACAGGGGAATTTTTCTTAAGCTACATGTCTGACTTTAATTTACTTGTTTTTTTTTATGCCTCTCGAGCACCGAAGGCTGTGGACTTGATATCAGAATCACTGACTGCTAAGTGCTGGCACTTGACCAAGTTAAAGTTGCAATATGGTTTACTTTCTGTGAACCAGTACTCTTGGACGGAAATTGAGACACAGACGTTTACAAGACTGGAAAAGGCTTTAAATTAATAATCAGGAGTAGTTTTATATTGAACTGTTACATCCTCCTTAGGTAGCATTAACGAGCAAGTGATCCCCAGTTTGTTCATCACCTGAGCACAAGTAGACGCTATGAACTGATTTCAAAATTATGACTAATTTGAAAAAGTAAGAGAAGGATTTAAACAATTAAACATTGATAACTGACATCATATGTATTTGCATGCGTTGCTGATTATCCTGTTTAATCGAAAGTTCATGGACAAATATAATTGGCTTAGCTACTAAGTTCTTTCTCAAACAGAGGACTATAATTACTGTGTTATAAGTTGGCTTAACGTACTCTGCTTGTTAGTTGCACTTTGGTGAAAAGGATAAGATGCAATTATGATTTAATTATTCTCGTAAAAGAATCCAATTTTGTAAGAATGAGGAGCGTAATCCCACAATCTACACAAATTTTCGTATTGAACATTTGAATTTGTGAGGCCATCATTGGCCAATGAAGTTGTGGTGATACATTAGATCGTCACTACACAAGTACGCAACAATTAAGTATTCCTCCCATCAATGGAGGTCGGAGTGCTAACCTAAATTCTCTTATTATTTTTTATATGATTTCTGCTATCAAATTCTTAAAATTAACTTTGGAGTAGCATTTGAATAAAACTAAATACTGTATATAATTTCTAGAAATCAACCTTTTTGTAATGTATATAAGAGAAACATCTGAAAAACTCTAGCCAGAGAAAAGTGATCTAACTCCGAAAATACATGGAGTCGTTAAAATGGGAAAGATTAATGGCTAAATTATACAAATATACCAACATAATAGCAGGTTTACAATAAAATAGCAACATTATGTCATTTTTCAAGAATAGCAATACTTTCTTAACATTATATATACAAGTTATTAAAAAAAAAAGATTTATTCAATAAATTGAAGATACACCATGCACCAAAATCGCCCATAATTATAGGCATGTCTTTTCATCTGTTCCTACTTTTTTGGGATTACAACTACCCAATTACTAATTCTATTGTATGTCTATCGTATGGTATATGTGTATAGTATGGCTATTGTATGGCCATTGTATGTGTATTGTATGGCTGTTGTTAGTCTTTTGTATGTCTATCGTATGGCTATTGTATGTGTATTGTATGACTATTGTTTTTTATATGCCTATTGTCAATTTTTAATAGATGGTTTTGAGGGGAGAGAGAAAATGGGTCGTAAATGTAAAAAGATTTAAACCTATCTAAACATGATTTGGGTGCTTATATATAGGATTAGATTTATCCTTTTTTTAATTATATTTCTTTTCTTTTTAAATACATTCTGCTATTTTTTGTAGCAAACAACAAAAATGTTGCTATTTTTTGTAAGTTTTGAAAATATTTATATATTTTGTAACAAAAGTAGATAAAATTATACTCTGTGTAATTATCCCAAAATTAATTAGCACCCTTTATTTTCTTGTTGATACTTATTTTTAAGTTGTTGTAACAACAAATTTAAAAGTCCAGAAAATTCAAGACAAGAAATAGAAGAAGCGAGTTGTAATATCTAGGATGTCACTAAATTTATAAATGACATCCTCTGATTCTTCTCCTCACAAACATCGGTTCAAGGGCTCGAAAGCTTGATCTTGAACTTGATGGCCTTTGGATTTGATTCAAGAGTTTGATTTGAACTTGTTGTTTGTCATGAACACTTGGCGTCCGTCATGAACAGGATTTGAGATTCAACTACCACGAATAGATGATTTGAACTCGTGCCCGTTGAATCTTGATTTAAACTTTGTTGTTGAACTTGAACAGAGACGTAGATCATGACCTCCCTTGTTGAATTTGAACATAAACGTAGATCGTGACCTTCGTTGTTGAACTTGAAGAGTGACGTATATCACAAATGTAGAAGAAGACTTTAGCTTTCCTTTAGAGCTTCTTTGATTGCGCTTCAGCTTGCTTGATGTACTTCTCTTGGCCTAAAGGACATACACATATACTTCTTGTGAGATTTGTGTATGTCCTTTAGCCAAACCTACCATACAAGTGATTTTTTTCTTTTTAGTAAAACTAGTATAGTACCCGCGCGATGCGCGGATAATATTAAAGTATAACTTTCATGTCGAGTTGTGATATGGTGTGTTTGAACATATTAAATCATTACAGTATCTTGACTTTTTATCAACTTGTTACTTGAAATCGGTTAAACTTTTTCACACATCTTTGATTCTATTTTTGTCTTTGAAAACGTATAAGAGCTTTATACAAAATGCCACCAAATTCTTTAGCAAGTCAATTAGCAATTTAACTCGCCCTAAATATGCTTCAACTCTTCCTTAAATAAACATGACTTATATCTCTACGTAGATATAGTGTTGACATCTTGGTCCGTTGTGGTTCTCTTTTTTAATCTCTTGAAATAAGGTGTAGAAAAGCCAACTTTCTTTGTGCATATTATATAGAAAAAATAAATATATAATTTTGTTTCATTAATCCAAGTCAAAATATAACTAAACCATAAATTTGTCACATTATGGCTCATAACTTTGAAGATTTGGACACCAAATTGGCTCCGTATATCTTCATTTTCTCCTGCTATAGAATAAATTCAAGATTTTCCAACTTGTCTTTGAGTTGTTTCACATCAGTGTATTAGAAATGAGTTCTACCATCTTTTTCTATTTCTTCTTAAACTTCTCTGGAAGTTTCTTAAACTTTTCTGGAAGTTTCAATTGATCCACTTTGCTCATAACTGTAACTTTGTATTTCAAAATAGTTTTTGAAATGTCCATTAACTTGCTACCTTTCATAATAGAACTACAAATCTAAATATGGAGAAGAAGATAATTTAGATGATAAGTAGCCAAGTTATTATGAACAAATAACAAAGAATAGAAGGAAGCTTATATGAAGACAAACAAAAGTGAACCAAATCGAGAGAAGTTGAAGTAGAATCATTTGCTTCCAACTCGTCATTTGGATAATTGTAAAGAAACAGCAAAGCTATCAGTGGATCCATGAAATCGAGTCAATTTATTTAACGCACATATCAAACCAAAAAAGTGGACAAAGGAGCATTTTTCCTTCCTACTTGTCATTCGTGAATGATCACAAGATTATTCATTTGTTAAAAAGTTTTTTCAAAAATAGCCCCACATGTCATCCAATTGAGTTTTAATCCAATCCATCAAATATTCAACAAACTTGTATTTGAACTTCAATAGACTTCTTAATCAGTCCAGCGATACTCATACCTGAAAAATAAATATGAAGAAGTAAAAAATAACATGTAAAAATTTCTTTTCATGAAACAACAAAGACAACAATAGAAGAAATTAATTAACAAACTTTTGGCCGTATAAAATACATACCTGAAAAACATAAAATATAATTCTAATCCTTCCAACTAAGCTCAACATAATTAAAAGAATCGTCAAATGACTGATAAATATTAATGAATTGATCTAAATTTTAAAAAAATTCTGTTATATATACGCAAAGTTGATTAAAGTCACAAAAGTTTTGACACCTTGGCATCGGAGAAGTTCTTCCCATACACACACGCTGCTGCAATTGGACCCTCAAAGAAGAATTGTTCAACACTTGCATCATTTTGTTCGCCGAGCAAGCAAGTTTGACAATCAGTGATCCCCCTTTCATCATAATGTCTCTACTTTAGTACACAATTTATCTTGAATAGCCAAGTATATGATGTTCCATCTAGGTCTTGGTTACTGTAAGTTATTTTCCTCCATGGCACCTTAGGAAAATTGTCCCTCATGATGACATACACTTTCTTGACTGAGAATCACACTCATATTCGTTAAATGCAAATTCCAATAAGAAGTATGAAAGCACATCGATGTAGAACACTATGTTTGGTTACCCCGAGATGTATTATGCCTTAGCTCATTTGAAACCCGAACGCAGAAGCCACAAAATATTAAAATAGAAAATATTGAATATATCATCTGTAGAAGAGTTACACAGTACACAATACTCAAACAGAAAAACTGCAAAGCTTCAACAGTCTTTGCGACTTCAACAGAACATTGATTCTAATGAAAACATAGCTTCCAATTTGTTAGATATTCAAGCTGAATTGGAAAAAACATATGGTTACTACTTTATTTATTAACATAAAGATCACAACTATTGAGTTCATATAAAGTACAAAAAATTTCACTTTTAAAGTTAGGACCTTTCAAGAATCTTGTGCTTTTTTGGCCTATAAGAGTTAGAGAAGTATCAACTTACACGAATCTAAGATCAAGAGTCAATAGGTTTCAAAATGAATGTGATCGTATATTTTAAATAGTTACCACATATACACACACAATTTGACCAGAAAAAAATGGCTCTAGTTGAACCAACGGAACTTGTTCTAGATCATGTATGAAGCAGTTGTGTAATTTCTTACCAAATAGAGAGCTAACCACTATTTTTTATCATTTGTTCTTGAAGATTATCAACCTAGAAATACTTAACTATTTATTTAATGGATTGGTTAATCTGAAAGTAAGTTAGAGAGACAAACAAAATGAACAGAAGAATAAACCACTCTACAAAGGTCTATCAATGATGAAAGACCGTCATGCTCGTATAAGACGTCATTAATGTGCTAATAATTTTTGGATATGCAAATCATTATATGATTCTCTTTAAGAACACAGTACAACAACATAATCTTGATTGCTAACAACATATCATTCATATTCTGGTAGAGCGGTCATGATTATTTACATGTAACAATCTGTAAAAAAAAACTCCTAAGCAAATAATCAAACTAAAATTTGGTTAATATCGAACTGCAATATTGAATTTTTATCTCAAAGACAGATGTGCCAAGAAAGAAAAGAATTTCGACAGTAGCTATATAATGTGTAAAATAAAGTAATAAAAACATCCATTCTATACAAACGTGTGTAGAAAACACATGCAATTAATTTCTTGAAAATCATGAGGAGCTATTCTAACCGCAGAAAAATGTAAAATGGTATATACAACTATCAATCATAGTATTAGCAAAATGAGAAGTTAGTATTAAATACTGACTAAGTATTAAACTCCGCTTTTCACCCACTTGAAGGCTCCTTAATTTTCAGTCATGAATCTTCAAGGACTTCAGCACGCACTGGACAACAACTGATTAGCAGCTTCCTGCAAGGTAAAAATATCTGAGTATGCAAGAGAGGAAACAGAATCGGTACCAATAAAAGATCAAGTATACAACTTCAAAAAAAACAAAAGTAATCTCACAACCCATGTACACAAACAACAACATACCCTGTGTAACCCCATACTCTTTGTATTTTTATTCATTGAACGTGATTTGCAGCTTCAATTTATCTTATTGCAAATACTCCATCATGAATGAACATAAGCATTTAAAAAAATGTAAAAGTTGAAATCCGTTATCAAATGGATAATTAAGAAGGAGAAATTTGTTATCAAAATACAATTTAAGATAAAAACCAATGCTTCTTAAGCACATATCTTGGGGAGAACGTGAATGAAAAGCAATAAGAATAGGATGATGACAAAAGTCTAAAAAGGTAAGATGTAATCAGTTTAAAATTTAAAAAATACCTAGTACATTTCCATATAGTAATTTTCAAAGCTAGATTATCTATTTAAAATAAGTATTAAATTTGAGAATATTAAAAAGTAAACTTGCAAGACTTTTACTTACTTAGCTTGACTGCATATAATTATCGTGAATATTAGTTAACCTCTAAAATTAAAGTATAAATCAATACCTTGGCTATTCCTGTATAAAGGCTCCTCGAGTGTGCAACCCCTCACCCTAACTCACCCACCATTCGTTATTCTAGTCCACTTCAAATTATGCTAAATGATAAACAACTACCAAAACTTTTTTTTGAAAAAAAAAAAACATACACAAATACCAAGCACACTATTTATCATTTCTTTTACAATTCAATTTCAGAATATTGCTGATAGTTGAACTTTATAACTTCATTCAATCTAACAACATGGTTTATTTATTTATTTATTTTAAAAAATAAAGATCCTGCAAAACAAATTTGATAACTTGATGAAGAAACCTAAACGATGGCAAAAACTATAATTCAAAATTATGAAGAAAGAAAGTAGAAAAGTTGAAACATGGTTTATTACAAATTTTATAACTTCATTCAATCTAACAACATGGTTTATTCCATCAATAGAAATAAAGTATAATTCAGAAAATAGTAAAATGAATTAATAAAAAATATAAACTTGTTTGGTTCTCAAAGTTTTTTATACGACTTCCCTACAGTTTGCTCAAATTCTTCTCCTTATAAATGGAGTTGTCTCCTATCCTATCACTTACCAGAGCATTCTTCAATTTTAGATTCTTCAACATCACTTCAAAATATATGATAAAGTCATCTTTCCCTTCGAAATGCAGTCGGATATCTGCAAATTATAAATCTGAAAATTTCAAAGAAATGAGCATGAACTACTGAAAGACATAATTTTAACATATCAAAGGAGACCATCCTCCATGTTAATATAATATATATAATATAGATATCAAGTGTTTGCCACCTTTTAACAAAAAATTGCATGAAACTCCGGAATAATTTACCCTAAAGAGGAAGACTACAAAGATCATAAACTTCCACTATCAGAATTGGCATAAAACTTCTCCTAGCGGTTTCAACCGCATGAGACGTGGTAGGAAAACGTGATTGATATCCTAATATTAGGTTTTTAAGAAGTTAATATCTTTATTATTATTTTTTTGTGTTATTATTGTAAAAAAATAATTTAAATTTGTTAGATCTCCAGCACTTTACACGTAATCCGCTAACTAATAAAAACTGACTTTTATTTCTTAGTTGGATCATGGATGTATATCAATTCAATTGCCAACTTATCAAAGTTTTAATCGTGTACTTGTAGTTTTCTGGTGCAGATTTTAAATTTAAATTTCAAATTATCTATTTAAGCACCTAATAACTAATTTTCAGTTATTTTAAAAGTTTGTTAAACATTGTCCTAATAGAATACATGTGGCAATTCATATTGCTTACACTTGGCTTAAAGAGGGGCTTCACTACCCTCTTTTTAATAATATATAGATCCATTAAACTCCTTGATTTTTGAAGTTTGGGAAACATTACCTCCTCCACTTATTGAATGAGTTATGTTATCCCCTCGACTTAATATATTCTGGCGAGCTTTAAATTTTTTTTAATCGAAAAAGGGCTAAAACTGCCCTTAACGTATACGAAAATGATTAAAATTGCCCTCGCCGTTAGTTTTTTGGTTTTTTTTTCCCGCACCGTTAACGCAGTTGCTCAACTTTGCCCTCCCCACTAACGAAATTTATTTATTTTTGCTTTTCATTCTCTTTTAATTACGCGGCTGCCTAATATTTGGTCACGTCACTTAATTTAACCCACCCAAACCAATTAACACACTCCCTTAGTTAACCCACCCCAAACTAAATTAACCCGACCCATATCCCAAATAACCCGCCACCCCATTTCTTCTACATAAAACCTTTCTTCCTCATTCAGACACTCACTTCTTCTTATTGAGTTCTATCAAACTTTTTTCAATATTTTTTTGTGTTTCATTCATTTTACGAAAAAATATCTCAATCTTAAGTATCATCGTGTGACCAACTGAAGATTGAGATTTTTCCATAAAATAATTGAAATACAAGAAAATGTTGGAAATTTTTTTATAGAACCCAATAAGAAGAAGTGGGTGTTTGAATGAGGAAGAAATATTTTAAATAGAAGAAAAGGGGTGGCGGGTTATTTGGGATATAAGTCGGGTTAATTTAGTTTGGGGTGGATTAACTAAGGGAGTGGGTTAATTGGTTTGAGTGGGTTAAATTAAGTGACGTGGCCAAATATTAGGCAGCCACGTAATTAAAAGAGAAAGAAAAGCAAAAATAAATTAATTCCGTTAGTGGGGAGGGCAAAGTTGAGCCACTGCGTTAACGGTGCGGGCAAAAAACCAAAAAACTAACGGCGGGAGCAATTTTAATCTTTTCGCATACGTTCAGGGCAGTTTTGGCCCTTTTTCCTTTTTTTATTGAGATTATTTTTTAGTTTTTATTCCACAAACTTGAAGGGCCAATTACAAAAGATTATAACGATATTTGTAAGCGAAAAATCTACCACTAACACCATAAAGCTTCTTACAGTATACAATCCAAAAAAACCTCCGCAATGAATTTTCAATGTTACCTTCTTGTCCACCTGAATTATGTTCAAGAAAGAATTATCAAAACTAGTAAAGTTAAAAAATTATGCTAACTTATAATATGTTAAATTCATCCGCGTTGAACTAATTATTGTGAACTTATTATCTAAAAAATCGCTGAATTTGTCCAAGTACAACAATTTCTTCGTTTTCATTGTTTTCTAGAAAAATTACACTGCTTCTACCATCAATATAGATATTGTATTGTCAAATTTTGATTTTGCTAAAACATATAATGTATGGATGATAAAAATAATCCATACATTACTAATCTCTGTATTACTAAACTCTGCATACCTAATTTATGTATTACTATTCTCTGTACAACTTGTTTCCCAACCAAACGACCTCAGGTTAAAAATATTTATTTATTTATTACTTCTTTCCTTGCACAAGGTTTCCTGGATTGATATTCGTACTGATATTTTTTAACCATTTATAATAAGCATTACCAAAAGATAAATGCTAACCACGCTCCATCTAAAGATAGCAAAAAATATGACATAATAGAAGAAAACGATTTTATATAAGCGATACCAATTAATCAGAAATATATTTACTTTAGGTCTGAATGTTTTCTCGGAATCTTTAAGCCGTATTAGAGCTTTTTATGTGATGAAATTGTAAAGAAGTATTTTTTTTCCCAATAATTCGGCCTAAGATGAGTTCAAGCCATGTGCCTCACCTCAACATCTATTAAAAGCCCTTTCTTCTTTTCTAAATAAGGCAAGCTGGCGTTGAAGCCATTTTCTTGATTAAAAAGAATGGAAAACTTTGGTTATCTAACAAACTTGCCCAAGTAAGTATATTGAAATAAAACATTCCAATCATTATAGGCCTCCCCGAAAGATACTAACATATATAAAAGAATGTTATGGGTATTCCTAGCTAGGGAGAAATGTTTGGTGAAAGTGCAAAGACGTGAGAAACTGAAGATAATCAGCCGGCTTTCCATTTCTACCATTGAAGTTAAATGATCAGCTATTTTGGTGAAGAATTTTGTGTCATGTTTTCTCTAGAAGTTGATGACATAAAAATATTCCAGATGATATATATACCTATCCGAGAATAAGTAGATAACACACTACTTAGAATTTTTGTGTATTAATCCTAGCTAGGAGGGAAAATGTTTGGTGAATGTACAGAGACGTGGGAAACTGAACAAATTCACCTAATTCTTCTTTCCATTTCTAACATTGAAGTTATTATGTTCAACTATTCTTGTAGAAAATTTGTGTCATCAACATGACACGAAAACTAGATCAAGCTTATATATAGGTAACCTAATTTTTTGTACGGAGTGATAAGCTCATTATTACCATAATGAAAAATATGAAAGTATAAAAGTTAAGCGTCAATGGAAAACTTGCATTGTCTACTAGTTGCCCTCCCCTCAACCCTCCACACAAAAGATCGATGTAATTTCTTGCGAAACACTAATTGCTCATACAAAAGCATAATAAACAGAAAATGTGTATTTAAACGTTAGATTGCATTCGCGAGGGTGGCAATCATTCAGGAAACAATAAGTTGGGCATGGAAAAGTTGAAAGGAATTACTAGAAAATAAATAAGGTAACAAGAAGTTTGAAATAGAAATGAAACAAATATTAGTGATGTTCAACTACTTTTTATGTATCTATAGAATATACTTAGTACTTGTGAGCTCTCACCCGCATAAGTAATGATAAATCGCCCCACCATTGTTTAAATAAAAATGACGAACTCACCTTTTTTTATGCTATTTTTTTAATTTTGATCTCTCATAGTCCATTCTAGCTTCATTTTCACCTTCTAATGTCGTCCATTTTTAGAAAGAATGACGAAGATATCAAAACTTTATTCCCTTTTTTAAAAAAATAAATAAAATAATTAAGAACTATAGAATAAAGCCCGAGTACCCACTATTTTTTTTTATTTTTTTTGGTATTCCACCCAATGTCTGGTATCTTTATTGAAGCCCCGACTAATCCGCATCCGCACCACGTAAGGCCCATTTCTGAGAGTTTTTTTCTTTTTTGGTTTCCTACCAATGTCCGGTATCCTCATTGGAGCCCGACTAATCCGCATTCGCGCCGCGTAAGGCCCATTTCTGAGAGTTTTTTTTTTTTTAGTTTCCTACCCGGTGTTCGGTACCTTCATTGGAGCCCGACTAATTCGCATTCGCGCCGCGTAAGGCCCATTTCTGGGAGAAGCACTCCCTATCAGGATTTTTTTCATTCTCAGGGCTCGAACCCGAGACCTCTGATTAAGAGTGGAGGGATCCTATCCATCCCACCACAACTCTTGGTGGTCACTATTCATGTATATGTGAATGAGGAAAATGTGAAACTACGTGGGAAAGGTTTGAAATTCACACGAGTTCCATAGTCCAAGGGTGTGTTCCTATCTTTCTTTGTATAATATATAACCACAATCCTCTAGCTCAGTATTGGTAGTAGGGCGGGGTCCTAGGGGTGGTCCGCAGAATTGATATATGATCTGAGCCACGTTGTGATGTCGCACAAATTCCAAGCAACTCAAGAAGAAAGATGGTAATTACATTGTTTTTCCTCACATAAACACCTGCCACCTTCTCACAAATGCCCGAAACAAGAAAACAAAAAAATATAGAGTATATATAGTAGTTCACTGAGAAAGTATATAAATTAGCACTCGCTGATGGAATAGTACTAGTTCTCACACTTGTATTCTATGGTGGTAATTATACTACAAGAAAACAGACAAGTACGTAGCTAGCTAGGAGCCAAATCCCCAGCAAACTATTACAAATCCATACATAGCTGAAGCAGCAGAAGGATCAAAACCACATAGCTGCAGTAACATGCAAGCGTGCAGTGATGACTCTTTTGCATCATTAGGAAGAAGCCCTTCTTTTGATTTGAATGAAGTTGCTACCAATATCACTCATGATCAAGAACATGAAGATTATATAGTATCCAGTTTTATTGGCGATCATGAAGCTTATGAAAATGAGTTGTTTATTGAAAGAAAAGGTGTCCAAGGAAAAGGACAAAAATCAAGGAGATTTAGGCAATATGTTCGATCCAAAATTCCTCGGCTTCGCTGGACTCCTGATCTCCATCTTGCCTTTGTCAATGCTGTTGAATTGCTGGGAGGCCAAGAGAGTAAGTCACATTTTCTCATATTTTACAATGTAAAATGATTGAATTCTGCTACCATATCATTTAAAAGTTTAAACCGTTAGAGAGAACAATCGTGCACATCTTTATATACTTAATGTTGATTCTTTTTTATGCTAAGCACATACAATTATTTTTTTCGTCGGACAATGCATGACAATTTACAATGAAATTTGGACTCAAGACCTCGACTTGTTCTAATATCATGTCGAAGTGTCTGACCATTCTCATTTAAAAGCTTAAACTCTTAAAAAGAGCGCACACGTATTTTTAATTATGTCTCAACACATATACAATTATGATCCATTGAGCAGGGAAGAGGATTGATTTTATATTCTTGGGGTCTTGCATACATAGTCATGAGCAGTTTTTTCTCTCTTTGGTGTTTAGGAGCTACTCCAAAACAGGTTCTTGAGCAGATGAATGTAAAAGGACTCAGCATTAATCATGTAAAGAGTCATTTGCAGGTACCAAATTGTGAATGCATGTATGAGGGATTTTTTTTCTCTATACCATGTCTTTTGTATGGTTTCATGAGCTTGATCAGTTCTAATCATTCATTCTCTCATCCAGATGTATAGAAGCAAGAAGCTTCAAGACGCTGGTAGTGGTAAGCTGAAGAAAAAATTGAATCTTTCTCAAGATATTGTTTAATTAAATCTGAAAACTAATTGTTGTATTTCTACAGTTTTATCTCCTTCAAGTAGATTAATAAATCGGAAAGCTCATCTGGAAATGTATCAAAAGGTCAAAGGCTCCTCACACTTGAGAAGGGATCATAGAAACCATTTGCTGGCATCTCTACTTCAAGAACCACTAGATTCCAATTCGTGCTCTTTAAGGTAGGTGTCAAATGGATAGGTTGGTTGAGGCCGGCTTGATCAAAGATAGGCTAAACAATGGATCATAACCCAACCCATCCAAATCTTTTCCTTTATTATGACTAATCTAACATATCATACAAATAAAAGTAAAAAACATACTTCCACATTTTCTTATGACACAATTCGGGATTCATATTTAGCCCAAACAACTATACTTTTAGATGGTCAGACTTGGGTTGTGTTCCCAAATTGACTTCTCATGAAAATATCTCTAGCCCAACCCTCTCAAACTTGGCTAGTCATTATTTGATGGACTAATTTTGTCACCCTGCTTCAATTTAATGCTCATGAATATCAGAGCATGTCACAACATCGTGAAACATGAATGTGAATGTCAAATATTTTTTATTCGTTCACTCTACTCATTGTTATTCTTCAGTTATGCAATGGTGAGATGTACTGCTTCACAATGGAGAGATGCAGGATTGGTGCTACAGCGGAGCTTGAGCAATCCTTTAAATTTCAAAACTAATGACAAGTTAAATTTACGTGATATAGAACATGTAATAGCAGGATATAAGCAATCAAGGCGTAGTCGATTCGTTGACCAGAAGCAGAGGATTCCTCATGAAACGAGTGAAGTATTTCTACAGCAAGATTTTGGTCCTTCAGAAGTCAAGTTTGAGTCCCTTGAGCTAAATGTAATGCTCCTTAGTTTCGTGTCCCCCTCTCATTATCATTTCTATATATAAGAAGCTTTTCACTAAGTATAACATTTCTTGATGCAGCTTTGTGAAGCATATCAATTACAAAAAATCTCAAAGCATGACGGATCATCAAAATTACAGCTAAGTTTGAGCTGCGATCGTGATCACAATGGTGTCAAACAGATTGGTCTAAAGAAACCAAAGGATGTGAATACCATACTTTCTCTTGCCATCTCCTGATAACTAAACAACAGAACGATGTGACAATTGGGAAAAATACCAAGGCCAATATGGAAATGAGTACTCAAGATCTCAACATGCAAATCAAATATTGTGCATTGGAGTGAGATCATGCAAGTACTAGCCTGATAGACAGTTATATTAGTGTCAATAATTATTCAATTTTACTCTTTTGCTTGTTGTTTTATGGAACTGCTACGCTATTGTTGTTCGATTTCTAGTCATATGTGCAAGGGAAATTAAACGTTCCTAGTTCCAACAAATGTATGATAAATGTTGAACACAAATGGTTGAACACAACTTGAATTTAATTATTGCAAACTAGGAAGCAACTTTGATCTTACAAATATTTTACAATGTTTCACTCACACTCTAGCACCTCTCTTTATTTTCTCTCTTTAACTCTCACTTTTGCTCTCACTCTTTCTCTCTTGATTTGCTTTGCTTTCTTTTCTTGCTTGCTTGGTTGCTTGGTTACAACTCAAATGATCCACCTCTATGAGCTTGTGTTGTAGCTTTTGTTCCAATTCTCTTGAATCTGGTAGCGTGGCTTCTTGGGACCACCACGATGATGCCTCGTCAAACACCACATTTCTTGAAACATATGTCCGATTAGTGGTTGGGTCACAGCATCTCCATCCTTTTCTTTGCTCGTCGTAGCCGACAAAGATACATCGAACTGCTTTCTTATCAAACTTGCTGCGGAGATGATCTGGCACGAACACATAGCACACACATCCGAATACTCGAAAGTGACTTACAGTGGGTATCATCTTCCGAAGCTTCTCGAACGGCGAGGTAAATCCAAGTCGCGCCTGTGGTAGCCTATTAGTGATGTGAGCAACAGTCTTCATACATTCCGCCCAGAACCTTGCTGGTACATTCATGTTGTGCAGCATACTCCTACATATCTCTGCGAGATGTCTGTTTTTCCTCTCTGCTACTCCATTTTGCTGTGGGGTATTTGGACATGTCAACTGTCGCCTTATCATTTGCTCTCTGAGGTAGCCATTAAACTCTCGTGATGTGTATTCTCCCCCATTATCGGTGCGGAGACACTTGATTTTCCTTCCCATATCATTCTCCACCATGTGTTGGAACTCTTTAAACTTCTCAAATACTTCAGACTTCTCCTTTAAGAAGTAAATCCACACATACCTTGAGAAGTCGTCGATGAATGTCACCATGTATCGGTAACCACTGATGGAAGATTGTTTGACTGGTCCAAACACGTCTGAGTGCACCAGCTCCAGTGGCTCTTTAGCTTGATACTTCGATTCTTGATAGGGAAGTTGATGTGCTTTCCCATACTGACATCCGGCACAAATAGTGTCTCCTCTAATCTCAAGTTGGGGAAGCCCTTTCAACTTTGACTGTTGCATCATGACTTTCAACTTGCTGTAACTCACATGCCCAAGGCGTGCATGCCATAGGTCAGCTGTCTCATTACTCCGAGTCTTCTCCACATAAGCTGTCTCTACTGACATGACATAGATTGATTCTAATCTTCTTCCCTCCATGATTGGCGAGCTTGTAACTTTCAAGTCTCGATACACTTTTACGTTATTCGGTCCAAACACGACATAGTTGCCTGAAGCTGTTAGTTGCGATACAGACAACAAGTTCTTCTTCATACCTGGCACGTGGTAGACATTCTGAAGCTGCACTTGTCTCGAGCTGTGACGAGGCACGAACACTGTCTTGCCAATGTGAGATATTGGCATTCTCGAGTTATTTGCAGTCACCACTACTCGACCACCCTTGTATTCACTCATGTTGATCAGCTTCTTTTCATCACCAGTCATATGATTGGAGCATCCCGAATCAACGATCCAATCATGGTCATAATCTACTAATTTTTCACTTACAGTTGCAAGCGCGAGTTCTTGTTCCAACTCAGCACGGTGCGAGGTAATGGGCTCTTCCTTATTGTTACTTTCATCAACTGCATAGGAAGTTTCAAAATCCCAATCTTCTTCCTCGTCTTGCTTTTTCTGAGTAGAAGTGGCTATGTTACCTTCAGCTTTCTTGTACCAGCAGTCTCTGGCATAGTGTCCCTTCTTCCCGCAATTGTAGCACTTGTCTCGTTGCCGATTGTTGGCTCCTTGGTCCGCCTTCTTGTTGGGTTGATGACTTCCTTGACGCCGATCATGTTGATCTCCCCTTGGTTGCGAGCTTCTCGCTTCACCTCTTCTTTGGTAGCCTTGATTTTTGCTTGATCCATCGTTTCTTCTTCCTTGAGCATTGTAGCTTTGCCCTTTATTAAAGAGCGCCTTTTCTTCATCTTTTGTAGAAAGACCTGAAAGTTGTTTCTCCAAGTCTTCTTCATTTGCCAACAGATTCTCCAACGCTGATAAAGTTGGTTCCGTGGCCCACCCGCGTGTTGCAGTAACTATGCCTTTGTACTCCGGCCTCAAACCATAAATGATAATTCTCTTCTTCCTTGTCTCTGTGATAGCATTCTCTGGATCCAATTTTGATATTTCATCACACAGAGACTTAACCTTTGTGAAATACTGACTGATTGTCATATTCCGTTGCGAGATCGACAAAAGCTCATTTTCTAGCCTTTGTAATCTTGCATCATTTTTCTTGGTAAAGATTGTTGCCAACGTGTCCCAAGCTTCTTTGGGCGTCTTTGCATTCTTGATCCTCTGCAAGAACTCGTCCTCAACTGTTACTGTGAGAGCATACATGGCCTTTCCTGCTTTGACCTTCCACTTTTTTGCTTCTTCAGCATTTGTTGGTGATGTTGTTTCAGAGCCACCAACAATGTCCCATAGATCTTGGCCGAGAAAATAGTATTGCATCCTTGTGCTCCACGATCCATAATTGCTTGCGTTGAGCTTCTCAACGCTACTGAGGGTGCTTGCAAAATCCGCCATGGATTGGTGCCTCTTGACTTGTAGCCTCGAGTAGTAGCTTGTTGAATCTCTCTTGGATGACTACCGCTCTTGATCCACCAGGCTCTGATACCACTTGTTGAACACAAATGGTTGAACACAACTTGAATTTAATTATTGCAAACTAGGAAGCAACTTTGATCTTACAAATATTTTACAATGTTTCACTCACACTCTAGCACCTCTCTTTATTTTCTCTCTTTAACTCTCACTTTTGCTCTCACTCTTTCTCTCTTGATTTGCTTTGCTTTCTTTTCTTGCTTGCTTGGTTACAACTCAAATGATCCACCTCTATGAGCTTGTGTTGTAGCTTTTGTTCCAATTCTCTTGAATCTGGTAGCGTGGCTTCTTGGGACCACCACGATGATGCCTCGTCGAACACCACATTTCTTGAAACATATGTCCGATTAGTGGTTGGGTCACAGCATCTCCATCCTTTTCTTTGCTCGTCGTAGCCGACAAAGATACATCGAACTGCTTTCTTATCAAACTTGCTGCGGAGATGATCTGGCACGAACACATAGCACACACATCCGAATACTCGAAAGTGACTTACAGTGGGTATCATCTTCCGAAGCTTCTTGAACGGCGAGGTAAATCCAAGTCGCGCCTGTGGTAGCCTATTAGTGATGTGAGCAACAATAAATTCCATAAAGAGAAACATGTTAAGTAATTTGATGTTAGCGACTCCCTTAATAAAGAAAAGGGTGCACCTAGGCACAGAATGGTATAAGATGCATCATCACCCACTCATATTATTAGGATCTTCATGGTAATTTTTACTTGTCCTTGAGACGTTACTATTTGGAGTCTAAAGAAGAGAAAAAGCTTCCAAATTTCCTATGCTAAGGAACAATTGCCTGCAGAATTTAAAAGTTTAGATAAGGAAGTTACTCCTTGAGATGGTCAAAATTATATGAATTGATTCCTACATCAACTACAAACTTTAGATTGTACAAGTGAAATCACACTACCATCAAAAGTTGTGTTAGAGGGGTACACACTCTTTTACCACTCTATCCTTAATCGGAGGTCTCGAATTCGAGCCCTGAAAATGGATTCACCTTTGATGGGTAGCGCATTGGCCCCATATTGGGACTTTTTAGAAGAATCCAGATTTGTCAGATCTCAAAGTAGGTACCAGATACCGTTGAAAAGCCAAAAAAAGGGGGGAAAATCACAGTAAATATACGTGTAGTACATGTGGCAGAGCAACTGTTTCTAACTCTTTAACTAATAGGAGTAATTAAGGGGGTATTTCCTGCAAGTATTATAAAAATCAGGGGCTAAAAGTACTAGATCATTGAGGATAAATGTCTACTATTCTAAATACAGGGCAGACCCCTTTTTGTTAACAAGTGAGATTTTATTTATTTTTAAATATGTTTGCAAGTAATTTAAGGAGTGATGGTTGGTTTAAGAGTACAAATAAAAATTGAAGCGAACCATAGAAAGAATATAGAAAGAAAACTTGACATTGCAAGGACGCCAGGCATACAATAGTGCACTCACTCTTGCATAAGACATAAGCCAACAAGAAAGGTTTTGTGCACCCAACAAGAGGTTACCCCATAAGTCTAACAAAGGAAAATGATCTGATGCTTACAGACATGTTTCTCCAACTAACAATTGCAACTTTAATCAACGATATATAATATATTGACAGAAAATGCTGGGTATCCTAAATGTTGAGGTTCCAAGAGACTCTGAATATGCTAAGATGTTAATACTTTAGCTTGGTAATTGTGATGAACTTTCAATCGCTCAGCAGCCGCCGCCGCCCCCGCAGCTGCCGCCACCACCTCCTCCACAACAACCGCCACCACCACAAGCGCCGCTGCCACAACCAGCGCTACCCAAACACATGATGTTGCTACCAGTATAAAATTAAACATGTAGTACTGTATTAAGCTCTTAGATCACAATGATAGGAATGCAGGCTAAGGGGACAGACCATATATAGCCTTTTTAAGGGAAGAATAGTATGCAGACAGAGACAGATCTAACCGTAAGGTATTGGGAAAGTTTCAAGTAAAATCTATCGAAACACCTGAAAAGGGAGTGATCAATTCTACAAGTTATGAAACGGTGTCTTAATAGTCTTTGCAATTAAGTAAATCTTTTCACGTTTTCACAAAATTATGACCATGAGTTTATGTTTTTCCTTTAATTATATCAGTTGATAACTGCCAGGTTTACTATCAAAAAGTGCTGAAGCAACCAAGGTTCAAGTTGTTTAACCAGTGAGCTAACAAAGCAATACAAAAAAAATGCTTTTCATGTAGAACTGATCACATGATTTCCTGTACAAAGTCCTTTTTACTCCATGATGTACAGGAGCTAATATAGCCAAGACAGAATAGAAATGAGAGCTTGCGAATCACAAACTTGAACATTGAGAGAGAAACAGAGAGAATTTACATCAGAATGGAAGTTCATCTTATCTTTTCATGTTCTCCCAAAATTAAGACCATAGTTTAAAGTTTGTACTTTTAATATAGTATGAGTTAGTAACAAGTAGGCGTACTATCAAAGAAGTCTATTTACTGCAGCAACACAGGTTCAAATGTTCAACCAGCAAGGTAACAAAGCCAGACAGCATAGATATGATTCTCTGTGGAACATTGCATTGACTTGGATAAGTATGATCACCAAACAGAGATTGTAGGATGTTACCCTAAAGAGTACAGATCAATATTCCCATGTAGAGGATTCATGGAGAATTAAATAACATCATTACTTGTACAAAGACCTTTTATCCATGACAAGGTAATTACAGGAGCTTATACAGCCAAGACAGTGCAAACATTCGTTTCCATGGGAAGCTACATTGACTTGTACAAGTATGATCAACAGAGATGGCATGGTCTTACCTTAACACACACAGAAGATAGAATGTTTACATGGAAACTAGAACGTAATTTATTTTAAATCAATCTGATATGGGATTCATGTCGATTGACTCATCGTTACCTGTACAATGACTTTTTATTCCGTGGTGTAATTACAGTATATGAATTGGGCATAAAACTTACAGTTACAAACCCATTATAACTGGACAAAGAAGTGTAGAATCAGACCAAAACTGAATATCAATAACTTTGCAACCCATTGTGCCAATTGTTTCACCCGAGAACTACTTGAATAACAAGGGAAAGAATGGGAAACTACCAGACGACTTCAGAAAAGCTTCCACAGCTTCTATTGTGCTTCTGGTATAGGTGTCAAGGCCATCAGTTCCTGGTAGATTGGAGAGAAGTGTTACAACAAATAAGAAAAGATAAAGCACAAGTATAGCAGGCAATCAGCTTGTCCCTTGCCTTTTCTCTCCCAAAGCCAAAGAATTTGGGGGGTCGGTCTTGAAAAGAGAAGTGCACAAACTTGAATAGTGAGAGAGAGAGAATTTACCTCAGAATACGGCAAATGCTGCTGATGTCCCTTTCTTGTTTTAACAAATGTTTCCCACTTGGGATCACTAGGTAGTGTTTTACAAGATTGGTTTTTAGGACAAATTTCTGTCCCAACAAATGATCTTGAGGATGCACCTTTGGTGGACAGTGAAGGCAATGTACGGCAAAGCCATGAATCTGATGGAGATTTTGGTAAAGGAGGGGCAACAGGAAGCTTTGAGTGTATGATGGATGAGTTCTCTAACTTTTCTTTTCTCAAATTTTTCTTTCTGCCACTCTGTTTAACACCATTATTAGGCTTCACTGAGGCGACTGCATCCAGGTATCGGTCTTGAGCTTGTCCAGAAGCCGTCAGTTCCATCATTCCCCCTCCAGTGTTCAATCTTTCTACTGGCGGTGGTGGATTCAAAACTTCTTTTTGCATATTTGGCTTAGAAGCTCTAACCTCCACAGGCTTAGCAAAATAACTGACTGAAGAATCTACCGAGGGCTTTTGTTCTGTTATCTTTTTAAGAATCTCATGGTCCTTATGATCATGTAAGTTGGATGGTCTCTCCACTGTAGGGGTAAATGACAGCACAGTTGGAGATTCCACCTTATGTACAGTATCTACATGCAGAGTTTTCTCAGAAAGAGGGGTTGCTAAATCCACTACCCTTGCATCGTTCTGATAAGCCACTAATTCTTGAACGTCATTGCTGGTATCTTTCTGCAAGCCCAAGCAAACTGCCTCGGGATTATTTCCTTCTTCATTAGAGCCAGGGATTGCTTTATTCTTATAGTTCTGAGAAAAATTATTAGCATATGCAGAAATGTCCCTGCTTTTCACATCATTCTTATCTTCATGTGCTTGAGCTGATAGGAATCCAGCTACTGACTCAGACTTGGACTGCTGTAATAAGTTAAAACTATTTTTAATCAAATAAAATCTGGCAGAGAAAGTTAACACAAGTGGCTTAAGTAGAACAATGGAATAGGTAGAAAGACAATGCATATTGGTACCTCATTCCCCGATATGCTACAAGAAGGGTTAGATGATCTAGTTTGTGCTCTAGTTTGGGCAGGAGGCATGGGTACGCTGGTTCTAACACTCATTCCTGGTACAGGATTCAGAAGACAAAATGAACTTTTCAAGCAAAAACGAGGCAGTAATCCACAAACTTTATAAGGTAGAATTCCATCATCACAACTGTCATCATCACTTTCTTCTTCACCGTTATCATGAGATTGGGAATAATGAAGTGCAAAACTAGGTCCATAACGCAGTTGGGGCCGTTTGTCCCCATCTACCTTCTTCCGTTGTCTTGGTTGCTCCTGACCAGCTGGTTGCTTCCTCGGAGCATAGTGAGGTGTCTCTAAAATCTTTTCTGAAGCCATGGCCTTGGCTGCTGGCAGAAACCGATCAATCATGAAATCTCTAGTTTGTGGATCTGTAAAATTACCAGATGGTTTTGCTTCTGGCTCGTCTAATCCACTTACACTACAATTCAGGAAGAATGATTCAGTTCTTGAAAGCTTATCAAGGGCCTCTGATTCAGTTCTTGACAGCCTATCAGGGGCATCCACATATGCTTCATCGCCATCCTCTGATCCATTTTTCTCCTTACCATGTTTTGTTTCTTTTGAGCAGTCAATACTCTCAATCTTCTTCACCTTTTCATCCAGATTCATGCAGCTCGGTGTGGAATATTGAGCAATTCCTGTTTGGCTCCTACTAACATTGTGGCTTTCACGAGCTTCATCAGAGTCTTCATTATCTTTCAACTTCCTCCCTGGAGGAAGCCTTGGAGCAATAGGTGGTTTTTTGGTAGCATGACTTTGCGGACTACTTTCATCCTTGGGTTTTCCAGGGCTCTGTTCCCAGAGGAAGGGTACAGCTCCTGGATTCCTCAATGGTCCTGACTTCAGTTCTGATTTGTAGCGAGGAGGACGAGTTACAGTAGGAAGAGAATGTTCAGTTTTCTTTGCCTCATCTCTCCCAGAAACCACTTTTGGAGGAACTCGTCTTACTGACATAAAGGGTTGATTGAGATTCAGTTGCTTGTCCTCCATGAGATTCTTTAGCAACATTTAAATGCCTTATTTCTGCAGATATAATCATGAAACTGTAACACTTGGTGCAATTTACAACAACACTGACAATACAATGAGTGATACTTCCCCTAATAATTACAACAAAACACATAGTAGTAAAAACAATATCTAAACCAGCTATTCATTTTTCCAAATTGATGTTGCTCCTTGTACCAGTACATGACTTGGGATAATGCAAATCGATGTTACTCCTTGGAACACTACAAGACTTAGTCAACGCAAGTTTGTATTTATCAGCTTACTTCTGTCTCTTCTCAAAGGAGAAGCAACAATCTATATATCTAAGGATCTAACTACCCCTAAATCCAATACAAAAACTTTTATCTTTGAAGGCAAACTGAAAGTTTCCTATAGCTCGAGATTCTCTAAACCCCATAGCCCTACACCGAGGTACAAGCTCTTAACTAGACTACTACAAATATTCCTAGCAAACACGGAACCCAATACAAGTGCAACAACAAATATATTATCTAATCGCAGAAGCAATTTTCCATACAGGATTCATTTAAGCCTTCTTTCTTTTGATTCATCCCACTTCATTCAATCAAATATGCTAACAGCTGGGGCAAAAACAACTAAAGTTATTATGTAGTTAAGAAAATGAACCTTAGGTCTAACTCTAACTCAACCTCAAAAGCTAGCTAGACGAGATCATATAAAGAGACAACAACACATCTCCCTAACCAATATGTGACACTTAACAAACTACAATCAACTAAACTCATTTATAATCACCATGTGGCTCGCCCCCCCCCCCCTCCCCCCCCCCCCCCCCCACAAACAACATGAGTAATGCAATATCGCTGTCTACCAAATATACAACCAACCATATTATTCTTTGATACTTGGATTGAGTCTGGCAAATTGATAATGAAGAAAAGATTTAGAAAATTATCAATACCAATATTGGTTGAGGAAAACTTAGCTGCACATTCAACTGCACTATAGATTCATAGGCATGTATCTACGGAAATTCCAAAGCTTTTCAAAATACCAATCTGTTTTGCTATCTTAACAACATTGCTATCAACTTATTCAAACCTTAAAACATTATCAAATCCCATAATCTCCATTTCTACATGCAGCATACATACCAATGAACACAGAAATAAGGAAGAAAAATACTAGAAAGAACCTTGAACCTCCCTACCCCCCTACCCCCCCCCCCCCCCCCACACTCTCTTCTTTCTTCCTGGATTGTAAAGACAATAAAAAAGACTTAAACTTTGAAGTCCCTGAAATTTTAAATAATTCACAGGCATCAAAGGGAATATGAACCATACCAATCAGCAAAAATTAGCAAACCCCTCAATAAATCAAGACAGGGAAACCAATGATAAATACATTTAAAAGCAAAAACAAGAACAGTAACAAAGTGAAAAATTTAGATTTTAGAGTACCTCTGATGAATGGATGATCTTGATTCTTGAACTACAAGTGACTTTCCAGGCTGAATGAATGAGCATAAATGCTAAGTATACATAGCTGTAAAACACCAAGAATCATAAATCTTTTAAAAGAGCAAGATATATTAGCTAAGAGAGAGAAAAACAAACAAAAAAAGACATAAGGACAAGAATAAATACTAAGTACAAAGCTTACATATAAACTTTGCATCAATGGAGAAACATAACTCCAATTGTTTTTAGCACTTAACTAGGCAAATACAGTACCAAATCTTGTTTTTTAAATTCAAATAAACAACTTCTAAGTTAGCTAAAAAGGAATCAATACGTTACTTAGTTTAGTAGTTAAATTGTTGACTTAACCTTTTGGTTATTGGTTTTTGGATCATGTGATAGCATTTATTTAAAAAGGCTTAGGCCCCTCAAAAGTCATAGTCATACACATGCATCATTTTCAGTCATTTATGTGTGAAATCTTGGGAAATAGAATTTTATTTATTTTTGTGACCCCCCTAAAGTTGGCTTTTGAATAATGATTTTGTAATGATACATGTATTATTCTAGGTTCTTGAACACCTCATCATCTACTAGATTCTTTGTAATTATTACGGGACTACTTTTTTTTTTTTTGGGCAAAAAATTAAATAAATCTTTTTGCCCACCATAAAAAGGTGACTAAATTTTTAATGATTAGTTCACTCACTTTCATTTTTAAACACTTTACACTTAGTTAGGTGTTTAAATTGGGATTATTCTTTTTGGGATTAATGAAGCTATTCAAATGATGATTATTGATACCTAATACATTGTATTTTGATTTGTGGCAAAATTTAGGGAGACTGGAGTGTATGATAAGTAGTATGGTTTTTAATAATCAGAGCATTAATTTGCCTAGTCAGATGAATTTATTCGGTCTTGTTGAAATTGATTTTACTCACATGAGAAAGGAAACTAGATAATTATAGTGGTATAGATGCAACGTCTATCGCCTTAATGAGATTTATTGTGAAAGGAGAATTTTCTAAATGCAACTTTTTGAGTGATCTAATTAGTTCATTATGAATACAATATGATTAAGCAAAAAATATATATTTATTGTTCCTTTTTAGTCAACATTTGTAATCACATGCTCTCATAGAGTTATTTTGATCCAATGATATTCAACAATAGGAAAATTAAAATTCGATGAGTTGATTTCCTTATTTAGTGATCAATGGTTAACTTGGGACCTGAGAGTAAATCTAATATCCAGGGAAAGACCAAGAAAACCTCAACCCTAAAGACGAAAAAGGATTTCCTGCAAATATTTGAAATACTCCTTCAAAAACACTGCTCTATTTTTCCTTTTGAATTGTGGCAAATATTTTACACCTTTTTTAATATGAGAAAGCTCAGTATTGTACATCTTAGATACGATAGAACTGATATTAGGACGTATTCTAAGCGAATATTTTGGAAATACTGATACAATTCAATTTTTTGGCTAAGCCGTACGGACACCTGGCTACCTCCCCTGGATCTGTCGGACGGTCCTATCGACTGAATCGACATAAATAGCGTAGAATTATTTTATAACGAAATGAATCTTACTTTAACGGGAAATTTTGATCGCTAGCCATTTTTGGACGCGCTCATTGGGAACTATCCACCGTTTCCAAATTCATTGAAGAATAGCCAAAAATTTGCACGCACACTTAAGCTCCATTAGCGTTGGAAAAACACCCCAGACTAGTCTCATAACAAAATACTGGGGCTTTGAACAAAACTTCTTGTTCAAAGCCCAAGTATTTTGCTATGGGACTTTATATATAAAGCTTCAGTCCCATAACAAAATGCTGGGGATTTGAACAAGTTTTGTTCACATCCCCAGCATTTTGTTATGGGACTGAAGCTTTATACAAAGTCCCATAACAAAATGCTGGAGCCTTGAACAAAACTTGTTCAAAGCCCCAGTATTTTATACTGGGGTTAGTTTACTGAAGCTTCCCAGTATAAATACTGGGGCTTTGAACAAATTTTGTTCAAGGCCCAGTATTTATACTGGGATTTGTCCGGAGGTGGCTATTTCTCAGCGAATTTGTTTTTGAAGGCTACAAATCAATTAACGCGCGCCAAACAGGCCCCTGCACGAAATTTTTACTACTTTAACAATATAAGATAAATCCCAAGGGTGGACATATATAAGATAGACATATATATACAAGCTGCTTGAATAATACAACTAATTACTCAAAATACATAAATCTAGAGGTTTCCAGATCAGACATCTATGAGGTCTAAAAATATGTACATCACCTGAAGGGAGCAAAAATAAGATAAATTATAATATATACTGGCAGACTCAATGAACAAGTTGGCTCACCGTGGACAGTTAGAAATGTCTTGCTCCTCAGTCACGGTGCGGCTAGCTGGGTCCTGGAGTACAATCTGTCGAAACGAAAAGATACAACAAGAAACAAAGAGGGAGTGAGGAGTAACCAGGGACCTCGAAGAATAGCTACGTTAGCCAGAGAAATAGAAGTCATAGAAGTCATAGTAGTCAACCAGATAAGCCATTCACAGATAATCAGTGCAACAAATCCATACAGCTCACAAAACATATATAAAGACATGAAATTAATGTATCATGATGCAATGGAACACATGTGCTCGAAACATATCTCCGGTGCGGGACTCTCATCGACTACTAGGAGATATATGCAATAATAACCCTCCACCAGTGCGGGACTCTCATCGACTGTCAGGAAGTATATAGCAAACCCATAACTGGAGTAAAATACTCGTATTCTCAATACAAAACTAATAACAAGTCATAATATATGATATACAGTGTAAACCCAAAGTTAAGGCGTAGAAAGTACGCTTATCGGCAACTACACATGTAAGAAACATGTGGTAGAATATTCGTAAGGCCAAATGCCGTCAAGAAGATGGATATAATTACTTACCTCAAGTCCTGGGTCAATAAAGTTATTGCACAACTTCTTTTCCTATCCGACATCCCTCAGAATAATCCCTTTCTGAGCCAAAGAAATATATTTGCACTTATAAGTCCCTGCAAAAAGAACATTTAACCTTTAGATATTGAAAGAATAAAATTTACCAGAATACATGTGGGTCAGGCTTAGCCGAAAACCGATAAACTATATATTTTCGGACTTCTCATAATCCCAACGAGTCCAATGACATCATTAGTTTTCATATTCGAATTCAATTTCATCAAATTTCCCAATTCTATAATTTTTAGAGTTCTAATCCAATTTTCCAATTCTATTTCAAAAAATTTTAACTAAGAATCATGAATTATCGAAATTGGAAGATTATAATATGTTACCTGATGGTTTTTTAGTGGTTGGTATTTAAATTTAGCCCCGGAACTGATTGGAATTGTTTTTGGAATGAAATGAGCTAAAAAGACATATTTAAACCCTCTGTAATTGGCCTTTAGCACAAAAAAAATGCACCAGCAAAAGCTCGTGCGACGTTTTGGATCCTAACGGATCCTACGAAGCTCGAAATGACCCCAAATTTTGCATGCAAGTCGTACAACACTTGTGTAATATGTTCGCGAAAATGAAACTCGAATCGAATCTCCAAAACTCAAGATAAAGGTCCCAGGGAAAGAAGACAAATTCTTAACTTTTGGGATTTTAGCGAAAACTATTTGAACGACCTTGAAATTCACTTCTGAAAGTTCTCACGGGTCACAAATGACCATACAAACCTAACGCAACTTTCGTATTTTGAATCGAAGCTCATTTACTCAAATCGAGCTCGAAAACCTCTTTGTAAGCTTTACCGAAACTGAAACGGAAACCTTCTAAAAAAAAACCTACCATACGAGGTCCTAATCAGCTCAAATTTTACAAACAAATTCTAATGGACCTTATGGAGCTCTTAAGGCTGTCATCATGCCAATTAGAATCCTAACTCCCGCAACGACTAACTAAGGTCGTTTCAAATACTCCTTCCATAATAGTTTTCCATCGTTCTAACTTCTATTATTCCTTTTGAATAGTTGCAAATGTTGAACATTATTCTTAATTGAAAAAGTTCAATGCATACTAACTACATCAAAGGATATGTGGGAGTTAGGACATTTTATACTTATTATATAAATAAGAAAATGCTATTATAAAGATATCCATACAAATAGTAAACCATCTCATATTTTCATTCTTCGTTTGATTTATCACAAGGGCCAAAGAAGAAGTGTACAGCCAAAAGAAATGGCAGAAGTACCTGTTTGAGCAAGACACACTATTCTTATTACCTTTGCCTTTTACCTTTTTTTATATTCCTTCATCTACAAATTATCCTATAGTATTATTTTAAGTAAAAAAAGTCTTATTTTTAGTAAGGATTGTCCCTTTCGTGGACAAAATACCAATCATTAACATAGTAACGTCAAAGGAAGATATTTCTCTTTTTTTTTATAATCGTGAAATTTCCGAGCTATCCATGGAGATATTTCTTCTTAATTTTTTACCCCTGTTCAAATTTGATTACTGAAGCAATATATTTTGTTTCAAATGATAATGTTGAGTAGACAGTATTGATTCATAGCCAAAAATAAGTATAGTAGTATGGTATTTATTGTTTTAGATTATCTTAGGTGGTAATTACTCTGGTTAATTGGATCTATTCGATCTCTGTTAACTATAACAGGCATTTGTCTAAATGACAATTCTTCCATGTGAAACCAATTCTGTAAATCAAATAATTTAGTTTTAAATCTTTTGATAAAATAATAATTAACATATTACCTTCCTGGTAAAAGTTCACAACATCCGGTTTATACTAAAATAAATAATTGTAGACTTGTTTTTCATCTATATATTTATTAGTTAAGTGATATATATTATTGTCACTATAATATTTAACCATGGTTAACTGATATGTATTGTTGTCACTATAGTTTTGATCAAATTACTTCGTTTGATATAAATACTGGGTGTGGTAAGATCTTTATCAAGAGATTTTAATTTTGCAATCCTTTATAGTTGTGATTTTAGTTATATAATATTTTCAAAAGAGATCTTTGAAAAAATAATATAAGAGATCTGCAAAAATAACCTAAGATATTTATTTAAGATTATTTCCTTAAATTTCTTCGATTCAATTATAAAAGGGAATAAGAATTTATTTCCTTAAATTTAACCTTACTTATGATTACCTAATTAAAGCTTTTTTGCCACTGCATCGAGTATTTTATATATTGGAACCTCTTCATGATAATATCTCCTTCTGGGTAAAAATACCAATAATTTCCCTCGTACTCTACGGATGACAGAAAAGAAAGCTGTGGGCTCCAAACGCGAAAAATCTTATTTTTTTCTTTGTTTTACTCTCGCAGGCAGGTAGGAAATTCACAATTTGAATTAATATCAACACCTCAAAGATTAGTGTGTATCGTAACGAATTGGGAATTTGGATTTGTTTTTCCCATTCAAAAAATCAAAACAAGAAGTCACAACAAAGACATGAATGAACACGACGTTGTCACTGAAAAATTGCAAAATTGAAATCATTAACAAAAACAATAATAATTTGTGTGTGATAAAATATGATTAAAAGGGAGATTAAGAGTTTATTTGGTCAAACTGTCAAAATCAACTTATTTTGAAAAGTACTTTTCAAAGAAGTGCGTGTGATTTTGATTCATAGTCATCTAAGTGAGAATTATCTACTGTTTCAAAATTAATTGACGAATAGTCAAAGATTCGCTCGCATACTTACACTCTATTAGCGTTGGCAAACACTCCAGACTGGTCTCAGTATTTTATTATGGGACTTTGAACTAATATGTTCAAAGTCCTATTATTTTATAATGAGATTCGTGTTTATAGTACCCTGAAACTTTATATATAAGTCTAGTCTCAGTATTTTATAATAGGACTTTGAACTAACATGTTCAAAGTCTCATTATTTTATAATGAGAATCATATTTATAGTACCCTGGAGCTTTATATATAAAGTCCCAGTATAAAATACTGAGATTAGTGTTTAAGTGATCCTAGCATGTTATAAGTCCCAGTATAAACTACTTAGACTTGTCCGGAGGTGGCTAGTCTTCAAACAGTTTTGCACCGCTGGCTAGTATTCATTTAGCGGGGTGCAAACATGCTACGAGGCTAATTTTTTACTAGAAGTGCTTTGCGAGATAAACAATTTGTGCTTGGCCAAATTTTAAAGAAGTGCTTTAGTTATTAATTTGTATTTGACAAATATTTTTTAAAAAAAAGTACCAATTTACGAAAATAGATATATAATAATATTAACTTGATTAAATATATAAGTTTGAAATGAGTATTCTCATCCCAAATAATCAAAAACACTTATTTTTTCAAGAAGCTACTTTTTCAACTTCTTCTCCACAGCAGAAAAACAATTTTTGCTGTCATTCAAAAACACTTATTTTTCCATAAAAACTTGGCCAAACACCCCCAAAATTTCAAAATAAGTACTTTTGGAGAAAAATATGCACTTCTGACTCTCCAAAAATTTGGCCAAACAAGCTCTAAAGAAACATCATCGGTCCTTAGTCGGTAGGGGAGTCTCTTCCCCACTCCCCCACCTCCCACTCACTGTTCAACATGAAGTTCCTACTAGACTTTTGTACTCATTTAACCCAAGTTTTCGAGATAGAAATTGCCTCAAGTTCAACTTTCTTTTTGCATAAAATTGAGGTTTTCATTGAAAATGAGAGGCTATACTTTAATCCGTTAAATGATTTTAGGTGCCTATTATTTAGAGTTTGGGGACTAAAACTGCAACACAACTAAAAAGAAGTTAATAGAGTTGCGAATTAAATGACGAAGGAAGGTTACAATTTAGATTTTTGTCATAATTGAAGAACATCAAGTTCCTCCTTTTAATCTAAAATCTATTTTGCTTAGATTAGTCAGTACTTTAACTTTCATGTATGCTTCTGTCCAGTAAATCATGCCATGATCATTATCACTAGAAACCGTCCTCTACACCAATGGTCAAGTGATTGCCGTTTGCATAAACGTTACTCCCACAACTAGCGCACCCTGCAACAGGTTTAATATTTTTACGTATACTTTCTGAGTTGTTATTACCACAATCATGATCATCCACATAGACGCGATACCAATGGTTCCCTTGTTTCCCTGTACCCCGGAAATACACAACTGCGCACCTCCCTTCCATTGTTATTACTAGTAATATATTGTTTTGGAGAGTATATAGGTTGTGGGTGAAGAGCACCGATGCCAATTTTTTGCTGTGCTATTTAGATTTTATGTATTTAGTCGAAAATTCCAAAGGGCAACCCGTGCACAAAACATTCCGCTCATGCACCCCAAGAGCTATAATGTACGAGTCTACCGTGATGCAAGAATTTAGTCGGAAATTCTAAATAGTTTGAAATTTATTATTTCATGTTTAGTTAATTTTTTAGTTAAACTTATATTAAAATGATGCCTAGTTAAAAAAAAAAAAAAAAAAAAAAAAACTTAAGTGTGTGTGTGTGTATATATATTGTATCTTAAAAAAAAAAAACTTAAGTGTTCCACATAAAAACTTTCTCTAATATTTTAGAAAGATTAAACTCATATTTATGAATAGGATTTTTGAATATTTTAGAAAGTTAGATTAAACTCATATTTATAAATAGGAAGATTAAACTCATATTTACAAATAGGATTTTTGATAAATCTCACACATGTAGTGTATTGAATTAAATGGTTAAAAAAGATAACAAATGGTAAAATTTTTGGGTCCTAAAGCAAACGCTTTATTAGCCTTACCTGTGAGCCACTTACGCAGCCAGTAGTTGTCTGTAAAATAGATATGGTTACGCCTGAATTGTGGAAACATGAAAGCTCGGATGGAATGGGACGCGCTATATATGACTAATAAAGAAAGATCGGTAGCCTAAATCTCACGTCCTACTCACTATCCCCAAAAGCTACGTCCACTTGAAACATCAGAACATCATTAGTCCCATAAATTTGAATCTAGAAATAGGTTAATGACACTATAAGTGTTTTTTTTAAAGTAAAAAGTCAGCTAGGTATTGCACCTAGAGATTACTGCAGATACTGATAAGGGCACTGGAGTTTTACTTCTACATGAACTTCACGCTATGTAGAGTAGCACGACTCAAGGACCGACGATTTTCACTATCTTCATCGTCCTGCACCAACATAACCAAGGAGCGCCAGAAACATCATAACTCTGAACAAATGAAAACCTTGATTTACAGACCATTCTAAAACGTAGAATAATATTTTCACGCAACACCAGTCGTTTTGCGAATTCGGATAGCATATCATAGCACAAGGAAGAATACTACAATCAATTACGAAAATCCTGAGGTTTAAGCATGGGTGGCTCAATGATAAGGCCACTAAAGCTTTCGCTTTAGACCTCAAGAGTTTGCCCTCAAAACTTTATTATTAATTATATTTATTTATAATGATAATTGTTCTTTCAAATAAACAAAATGTAACTATTTGTTTCAATACATTACATTAATTCTGACTGTTAAAAATCGTATGTCAAATATGAAGATTTTAGTAGCTTAATAAAGGTTCTTAAATATTGGGCAAGTTTCTACTGTGAAAAGTGTCACGACCCTTTTTCAACACGCAAAAACTAAAGTAAAAAAAAGAATAGAAATTGCGTATTTAAAAAGGTTATGACGGGTGTTAAAGGTACACAATTATTTAAGAGAAAATCGGAGTCGCCACTTGACAAGTTAAAGGTGTGCCAAGTCACCAAAGTGGTGTACCTGGAACACCCTTGACTCGTCTAATAGTCTGCGTCAGAGATTCGGGTAAGGTTCTCAGTTGACTCTCGGGAAGGTATTAGGCACCCTCGAGTCCTGTGCCAAGTACAGTTGCTTTATTGTCGCAATTTTAATTTATTAAATATGGTTGTTATATTAATGCCGTTAATTTGAATTTCAACTTTGATTCAGAAAAAAATTAAAAGTGTTAAATCTTTCCAACCTCACAGAGGACTGGAAGAATTTATACTTTGATTCAAAATAAAATAAAATATATTGCGTATTTCCAACCTTACAAAGGACTGGTCTATTTTTTTTAAAGAGAATTTAGTTAACTTCAAAAAATAATTAATTTAAATCAATTTAGTTTTTCCCTTTAACGTAATAAGTAGATCACAAATCATACTTATAATATTGCCTAATTGTGCAAGTTTTCTTAATCCTATTAATTTGCCTAATCGTATTAAATATTAAATAGTAATATTCGATTTAAAAGTTTAACAAGGAAGCCAAAATATGATTGTTTTATCTAAATAATGATCGTTTTATTAAATAAAAGCTGTCTTGTTGGCTGTTTATGCAATGGAAGAGAAAAACTTGTAAACTGGTGCTAATATGGGCTGAGTTGTTTTTGCAAAAATGAACTACTTTATGGTGTCGTTTGAAACAAAGTGTCATTCTATTTTTACTCACTAGTAGTGGCTATTTTATTAAATTGAAACCAGCTTTGGATTATCTTTGAAAATGAAAAGATTTTTACAGAAAAAAAAAAACTACCGTGGCTTTTAAACTGATATGTGGGCTGAAGGAATTACAAAACTAGGCTGTTTAGAGGTCTGTCTTGTAAAATTAACCACAGTTGTTTTCTTCAATGTATAAATAGCAGCTTGTAAAAATGAATTAACATGTGATGGATTTTAAAGAGCGTCCTATATTCAAGCCTATTCGTTCAAACTGCACTTTGAATAACTTTGCATTTAAAAGTTCAATTTTAACCAATAATTTCAAAGTTTGTCCAACTGTTAAAATGAGTTTGAAGATTGGCTATTTTTATCAAAATTATGCAAGTATACGTACTTTCTGAAATTTTTGCAAGAGCAGCCAGAATGCGTAAAAAATTTTAGAATCAGTCCCGATTAAAAGAATTGATATTGCGTGGCCGTTTTTCAGAGATAGTCCAGATTTTAAAACATGTTAAGTTCCAAGAAAATAAGGGTCTGTGAGCTCTCCCTAAGCAATTTTCATTCATACACCTATCACTCAAACACATCAATTATAAACATGTATATGTGCATATGTTTTTCAACCGTATTTTCATCCCATTCTAGTACAAGTATATAGTGTTTAGTGACGTTAGCAACACAATAAGCATAATTTCACTACTTCAAACATGCTGCTTCATTTTTCATGGCCAAAAGGCTAAAATAAATGCCAAGGTTAACTTGTGTTTACCTAGATAACGAGATTTGGAGCACGGCTAAGTAGATCCACTAGCTAAATATAAGACACGTACACCGTAATGAACCACCAAAACCAGCAACTGGACAGCCCCAAATACCTCTAGTTAACCCTTGAAACTTTAAGATTTATACCCCGAAAGACCCTTGAAGTAATGGCTTTTGGTTCTAAATCCTAACTCTCAAACTTACTAAGTGTTTTGCTCTCTTTTAGTGTAAATTTTCAGCACCTGTGCTATGTGTTTTTCAGCTGTTAGTTCATTCTCTTTTCAGCTTGTAGATCTTCTCAAAGAGGGCAATAAATGGCCTCTTTATAGCTGAAATTTTAGGCCAAAAAGTGGGGCTAAAAGGTGGAGTGTGGACTTGTACAAAAGTACAAGCCCACACCCCTATACTTGAGTATATTTTGGCTATTTTCAGCATAGTAGAGTACTATTTCAGCAGCCAAAACAGTTCAAAAAAGCTGAAAATGCACAAGTAGGGTCCTCTAAAAGGACCCCCATTACTCATTACATTAACTAGAAGAAAACTAGGACCAATTAAGCCAACTAGACAGCCCCAAACTAAACTAAACTAAACTAAACTTATAGCAACTAAGTCATACTATCTAGCCTAAATAAGGAAAGCAAAAGCAACTAAAACATGTGCGCACTTAGGCAAATTTCATGCTAACTCACAGAACATTTCTAACACAAACTAGACAACAACAAATCTGATCAAAATACTCTAATTAACATGACTTCCATTCACAAAACACTTTCTTTTCAACCATGATTCTAATCAACAGTACTTAAAGCAAGACAACATTTTCAAGGACTAAATTTTCAGGAACCAATCCATGCCTCTGGCAAGTCAATTACAAGTAATTACCTACATCCTTCATGCTCATACTATACTCACATACACAAGCATAGCTAACATCCCATAGACTCTTGACAAAGACACATATTTACGGACACACATAAATGTTAAATTCACGTGCTAACATAACAGCGGCATAATTCAAGCTAAATTTCAATACTTCTAATAAGAACTACCACAAATCTAATGCTTCATTGAAACCACAATTCTCAAGTGAGCAGACAAACGTGATAGTTTATTTCTTATACCAGTACTAGCATTTGAGCAAGTTTCTAATGAATAAACATCTAAACAGTGGCATCCCTAACGCTAATACTACACTAACAATTTTTTTTTTTACTAAACTAGATAAGAGTAAAAGAAAAAGCAAGGGATTTAAGGACTTCCTGCTTGACCCGTGAATCATCAAAGCCAACAAGATGCTCTGCTGCGTCTCCATTGCTAGCTCCTTCAGCACCACCGCGAACTATTGCAGCGACGAGCCAAAGCCGCTGCCTTGCTGCCGTTGAAACAGCGTCATCACTGCCACGACACGGCATCACCGCCTCGCATCACAATCACTGAACCACCAAGCTGCTGCTACACCTCGTCACTGCCTCGTTGCTCCAATTCAGCTGCTTCACTAGTACCCGAGCATCGGGACAGCCCCTTTTGGCCCCGTATTCAAACAAAATCCCACCCCGAATCAACAACAAAAATATCACCTTTGCAATCCATTCACCACCACGAACATCAAATACCTCAGCTTCGCTCCATCCTCAACACAGCCCCCATCCCCGTGAAACTGCCTCGCCTTGCCACAGTTCAACCAAAATAGAAACAAACCCCTCCACTGCCTAGCTTCCACTCCATCATCTCATCATCGCAGTCCAAACAATGACTTAAAACAGTCCCCTCCCATCGTCAACATAAAACCCCACAGCCCCTCAAACAACACCAAACATCACAACAAAACAAACAAAACAGAAAAAGAAAAAAAAAATGAGAAGAAGAAACTGGAACGAGAAACAGAACGGGAAAGGAGACACGGCAAAGGGACGGGGTTTTATTTTGGAAACGGGATACGGGGATGAGAAAGAAGGAGTAAGGAGAAGAGAAGAGAAACAAAAAACTTACCGGAAAAAGCATAAAGTGGCCGGATTTTTGTTTGACCGCAACTTTGACCGTCGATCTACGAAAATCGGCTTAGAATTTGGAGAAACTAAGTTGAGAAACGGAATGGGGGGTCGAGATCTTTTGATGGTGTATTTTTCTAAATTTTCCGGCCACCGGAGGTGGTGGCCGGCGGCGGCAGTGCGGCGGATCCGCCGTGAGAGGCGATTTCCGGCCGCCCATGAGAAAATTGGCAATAGTTTGCCTAGTCACTTGACTAAATGGTGTAAAAATGATATAATGTGGGTTTTAAGCTTATATAGTCAGGGTGTGGGCTTGGGTTAAGTGGGTGGGCTGATGGGCCAAAGTCTGGGCTATTATTTTTTTTATGAATGGCCATCAAAATGGTTATACTTATCAAAATCAACACTATTAACTACAATAAAAACCACATAAATCTACAATACTATCACAATTAAACATAAAGTCATAGTTAAACACATAACAAGTAGTTTTTTTTGTTAATTTTATTATTTTTTATCATTTAAACGACAAATTTAGCTAAAATAAAAGACTGAAATTCGACGAAAATCCTAGAAAGTTAGCTCGACTATTTTGAGCTATTTCAAGCTATTTTTGAATTGTCGTGCCAAAATTAGGTGATTACAGCTGCCCCTCTTTGTTCGGAAACACGAAGAGTTTTCGGACAAAGACGTAATCGACAACTAATTTTGGTCTTTCGGTTCTAGCCGAGAGCATGCTTTCCAAAATGGTGACCGTACCTTGAATTTCGGTTCTAACCGAGAACAAAGTTACCTACATATCCCCGGACTAAGGAATCAGGTCAGTGTAGTTCCTTACGTGCGGCAGCTGGGACTACCGCATTCAAACAGACACTAGACTCTTCTAGACTCGCTAAGACAAACCTAGACCCTCTAGACCACTAATATGACACTAGACACTCTAGACTACTACGACAAACAAGAGACTCTTCTAGACACACTTGGGGCTGATACTAGACACTCATAGGCATACAAGGGCTGTCGCTGCTGGTCACTGGTTGCTTGCTGATTGGCGGTTGCTTTACAGAGAAAATGAAAGTACAACATTGAAAATGTAAAGTTACAATTCCTATTCTAAGTCTTCATGCTTCCCGAGATGAGCTTCTTGGTTCTTGCTCCCCTCGCTTGTTGAAAATAAAACCACCGCTCTTGGTTCAGGTGGGTCTTGCTTTTGTAGAAAAGAAAAACCCCCGATCTTGGTTCAGGTGGGTCTTCCCTCTTTACAGAATGGATTCCCTCGTTCTTCAGGTGGGCGCCTGGACTTCTTCAAATGTATTCCCTCGTTCTTCAGGTGGGTTCCCTGACTTCTAAAATAAAATCCCTCATTCTCCATGCCGGTTCCCCGACTTCTAAAATAACATCCCTCATTCTCCAGGCGGGCTCCCTGACTTTCTCTAAACTACTCCCTCATTCTCCAGGCGGGCTCCCTGACTTCTAAAATAAAATCCCTCATTCTCCAGGCGGGTTCCCTGACTTCTAAAATAAAATCCCTCATTCTCCAGGTGGGTTCCCTGACTTTCTCTAAACTACTCCCTCATTCTCCAGGCGGGCTCCCTGACTTTCTTTAAACTACTCCCTCATTCTCCAGGCGGGCTCCCTGACTTTCTTTAAACTACTCCCTCATTCTCCAGGCGGGCTCCCTGACTTTCTCTAATAACATCCCCCATTCTCCAGGCGGGCTCCCTGACTTTCTCTAAACTACTCCCTCATTCTCCATTCTTTTGCTTTCTTGTATTTCAATGGCATTCGACACAGAACATCATGCGGCCAAGTGTTCCAACTAGTCATTAGTCAAACTTTGTTAGGAATGGTATATTTTCCTGATAGTCTCTTTTGAGGTGCAAACCTTGGCATGTCACTCCAGATGCCAAACTACCTCATAGGCATTCTATTATCCAGGCAGGTCCTGACTGTGCTCTGCTACAACTGCAAAACAGGTGAACAATTTTTGCGAAACTTTCTTTTTCTCGTTTCAATGTTATTGTGAATGAAAGCAGAAGTGGAAGACATTTCGGATAAAGGACTCTGAATGAGAGATGCCCTTTAGGGAAGTAAAAGGACTTATCTGGAGGTGAAAGCGATGACCTCAATAACATGACATGCATCTTGGCCTCGAACCCTGATCCATTCACAACAGTTGTCCCTCGACTCTTTCCCCAATAGAAACATTCAAAGCAATACTCGTCAAAGCCCGCTTGATGACAGTTACCAAAGCCCTCATTCGGTTAGCGGTGCCCCTTTCAGGGTTTTCACCGACTAACCTCTCTCTTTGTTCTTTTGCCTAACTGTTTGTCATGTGGCGCCCTTTCAGGTTTTTACCAACAAGACTTCATTCTTTTTTTTTTACTCTCTTTTCTTTTCTTTTTTTTTTATTTTTTCTTCTTTCTCCCGTGGACCTCTTTAGTTCCACCCATTGATGATGATTTTTGAGCTAACTCTTGCTCGATTGACATTCTCAAGATTGGCCAAAATGGTCTATTAGACATTTATCTGAGTTTGGAAGCAATGTTTGGCCTGTAATAGGGTGCCTTGAGCATCTTCCCCCTTCAAGAATGAATGAATGGCACAATAAAATAGAAGTTTGTTTTTATTTTTTTTATTGATAAAATAAAAATAAAATAAAAACAAACTTCTGCCCCAGTTTAGCAGAAACCGCGGATTGTGGATTTCCTTTGACTTTGGCTGCAAACTTGGAGGCAAGCTTTGCATCGACGTGAGATAATGGAAATGGACTCTTTTCCCTTATTTTGAAACTAGGGAACTTTTAGAACTTTCTTTGATGTGAACGCACCTGAATGGTTGCCTACGTATCCTTTTGAGAGGAATCAGGTCAGACGTAGCTCTAGCAACTTAATGCCAAATTTGTTTTGGATCTTTCTTTCTTCATTTCATCGCAATTACAAAGATTCCCCATAAGGGTTTACAAAAGCAATACAAAGCCAAAGGCTAACAAGAGGGGTACATTATCTGGGTAAGGTAAACAAAGACTTTCGTTACTCCCCAAGAACATCAAATATAGTACCTCTTCACTGCATCAGCATTAACAATCATTTCAGCCATCGTGCCCTCGATGTCTGTCAGGAATAGAGCACCATTGGGCAACACCTTCTTTACCACATACGGTCCTTGCCAATTTGGAGCAAACTTGCCCTTTGCTTCTTCCTGATGTGGAAAGATGCGCTTCAAGACTAACTGGCCTTCACTGAACTTGCGTTGGCGCACTTTCTTGTTGTAGGCTTTGGCCATTCTCTTCCGATATAGTTGACCATAACATACTGCATTTAGCCTCTTTTCGTCAATCAAAGCCAATTGCTCCAAGCGGGATTTGACCCATTCAGTATCCTCGATCTCAGCTTCAACAATGATTCTCAAGGATGGTATTTCGACTTCTGCCGGAATGACTGCTTCGGTCCCAGACACCAATTCATATGGAGTTGTGCCTATTGAGGTGCGCACAGTTGTACGATAACCCAGAAGAGCGAATGGCAACTTCTCATGCCAATCTCGCGATCCTTGCACCATTTTCCGAAGGATCTTCATAATATTCTTGTTTGCTGCTTCGACCGCCCCATTTGCTTTTGGACGGTAAGGTGTGGAATGCCTATGCACGATTTTGAATCTTTCACATACTTCATTCATCAAATGACTGTTGAGGTTGGCCCCGTTGTCGGTGATAATGGTATTAGGGATACCAAATCGACAGATAATACTCGCATGGACAAAGTCGACCACAACTTTCTTGGTTACTGACTTGAATGTCGATGCTTCCACCCACTTGGTAAAATAATCAATGGCGACCAAGATGAATCTATGCCCGTTCGACGCCTTTGGTTCTATTGGGCCAATGACATCCATTCCCCATGCAGTGAAAGGCCAAGGAGCAGACATTGTGTGAAGCTCCAAGGGAGGCGAATGTATCAAATCGCCGTGCACTTGACATTGGTGGCATCTCCGCACAAAACCTATGCAATCTCGCTCCATGGTTAGCCAAAAATAACCTGCTCTTAAGATCTTCTTGGCTAGCACATAGCCATTCATGTGTGGCCCACAGATTCCAGAATGTACCTCGTTAAGAATTCTTGAGGCTTCTTGTGCGTCTATACATCTCAACAGTCCCAGATCTGGGGTTCTTTTGTACAGTATCCCTCCGCTCAGAAAGAAACCGTTTGCAAGACGACGGAGGGTTCTTTTCTGATTGCTTTCAGCTAGTGCCGGGTACTCTCCATTCTTGATGTAGTTTTTGATGTCTAGGTACCACGGCTCCCCATCAAGTTCTTCTTCAACCATGTTGCAATAAGCATGTTGATCCCTAACTTGAATCTCGAGAGGATCAATATGAGTTTGGTCAGGATGACTGATCATTGATGCTAATGTAGCCAAAGCGTCAGCCAACTCATTGTGCATTCTCGGGATGTGCCTGAATTCAATAGAGTCAAATCTTTGGCAAAGATCTTCCAGACACTGCTTATACATGATGAGTTTCACATCTCGAGTCTCCCATTCACCCTTGATTTGATGTACTAGTAGGTCAGAATCTCCAAGCACTAGTAGTTCTTTGATTTCCATGTCTATTGCCATGCGTAGACCCATGATACAAGCTTCGTACTCTGCCGTGTTATTGGTACACCAGAAACGAAGTTGCGCAGCCGCCGGATAATAATGACCTGTCGGGGATATGAGAACAGCCCCGATACCATCACCTTTAGAGTTAGAGGCCCCATCAAAATAAAGCTTCCAATAATGATCATCTTCAGAGGACAACTCTTCAATTATGTCAACCTCTTCATCAGGAAAGTATGTCTTGAGAGGTTCATACTTATCATCCACTGGATTCTCGGCCAAATGATCGGCCAAAGCCTGGGCTTTCATTGCAGTCCGAGTGACATAGACTATGTCAAACTCTGTGAGTAACATTTGCCACTTGGCGAGCCTTCCCGTTGGCATTGGCTTTTGGAAGATATACTTCAGCGGGTCCATCCGGGATATGAGGTAAGTAGTGTATGACAACAAATAATGCCTCAGCTTCTGTGCTACCCATGTGAGGGCACAACACGTTCTTTCCAACAAAGTGTACTTGACCTCATAATCCGTGAACTTCTTGCTCATGTAGTAAATAGCCTGCTCTTTCTTGCCTGTGGCATCATGTTGTCCCAGTACACAACCAAATGAATTGTCCATCACCGACAGATAGAGGAACAAAGGTCGTCCTGGCTCCGGCGGGACCAACACTGGTGGATTTGACAAGTATTGCTTAATTTGGTCAAAGGCCGCTTGACATTCCTCAGTCCACTTGACTGCAGCATCTTTCTTTAGCAGCTTGAAGATTGGTTCGCAAGTTGTAGTGAGTTGAGCGATGAACCTGCTGATGTAGTTCAATCTTCCGAGGAAGCTCATGACTTCTTTCTTATTCTTTGGCGGAGGCAACTCTTGTATAGCTTTGATCTTTGAAGGATCCAATTCAATGCCTCGCCTGCTGACAATGAAACCCAACAACTTTCCAGCTGGAACGCCGAATGCACATTTGGCCGGGTTCAACTTCAAATTATACCTTCTGAGTCTTTCAAAGAATTTCCTGAGGTCTTTAACATGATCCTCTGTTGTTCTTGATTTGATTATCACATCATCCACATACACCTCAATTTCTTTGTGTATCATATCGTGAAAGACGGTTGTCATGGCTCTCATGTACGTTGCCCCAGCATTCTTCAAACCGAACGGCATGACTCTATAACAAAAGGTTCCCCAAGGCGTGGTGAATGCCGTCTTTTCTGCATCATCTTCATCCATCAGGATCTGGTGATATCCGGCATAGCAATCCACGAAAGACTGAATCTCATGCTTGGCACAATTGTCTATGAGAATGTGAATATTAGGCAAAGGGAAATTATCCTTGGGACTGGCCTTGTTCAAATCTCGATAGTCAACACAAATTCTCGTATTTCCATCTTTCTTGGGTACTGGCACGACATTGGCCAACCAGGTGGAATATTGAAGCGATTGAATCACCTTTGCTGATAGTTGCTTCATAATCTCATCATGAATTTTCTTGCTCACATCTGTCTTGAATTTCCTCCGAAGCTGCTTGACCGGAGGGAAACCAGGATTAATTGGTAACTTGTGAACCACCAAATCTGTGCTCAAACCGGGCATGTCATCATACGACCAGGCAAACACGTCTCTATAGTCAAACAAGACTTGGACTATGTCGTCTTTCACTCTCGGTTCAGCGTGCATGCTTATCTTGGTTTCCTTAACATCATCGGCACTTCCCAGATTTATATTTTCTGTGTCATCCAGATTGGGCTTAGGCTTACTTTCAAATTGTTCTAACTCCCCATTTATTTCACTCTCAGCTCTATCCTCATCGTATTCTTCCTCAAAGATTTCTTCTGTATCGGCCTCTTCCATGTCGTCTACCTCCTCAACTGTCATTTCATACTCACTCCACTTCCCATCATTAATTTCCTTTAGTTCAGGTTGGTTCAATGAGACCAAGTTAAACTGTGTGTTTAGATCAGGGCGTGATTTCAGCATGCATGTCATGTTATTAAGGCCATCAGAAACATAGCTACAGAAAGAAATAAGAACAAAATCAGGAAAGTAAAGAGATAGAATAAGGAGACAAGAAGCAATGTCTTGCTTTTCATTGAATTTGAAAGATAAAAGGGTTTGACATCATAACGAGCAAAATAAACATACTTGGATTACAACCCTTAGAATAACCAAGTATACAGAAAGGATAACAAAAACTTGCTACCAATAGCCCCTCCTAGTGGGGAGAGGCGTAGATTCCCAGTTGTTCAGCTTCACATCAGGGCCAATGTCCTGGATTTCTGCATTGCTAGGTCCTTCGCCAGTTTGCACCATGTTGATGCCAAAGACGTGCCCGAGGTCTGACAGTAGCTTCTTCTGTTCTTCAGTCTCCTCAGCATTTTTGGAAATAGACTTGCCCCCGTTGGACCTCGTGAAAGATTGAGCGAGGCAAGGGACAGGCTTCTCTAGAGACCATTCTTGTTTCTTCATCTTCCTAGCTCTTGCTCTGTCTGCAGCTGTGGGCTTGTATCCCAGACCCCAGGTACCTCGAATGCCAAGTGGACTAATTGGACGCGACATTCCTTGTAGCGCTGCCCCGAGACCTTTCCCGGGCTGGAAACCGTGCTTCAACATTTCTGTAGCCATCATGACTGCTGCTTCTGACAACCTTGCTTGGGATAAAGGCTTGCCTTCAGGAACCTCCTCCACATGGACCGCTTCAAATGCTTGATACATCAGAGTTGGGCTATCATTAGTGACCTCAATAACTGGAATAGACGGATCCTTGTAGATTGACAAATCTCCCTCTCCGTGTACCATGATCATCTCACGATTCCATTCAAACTTGATAGTCTGGTGTAAGGTTGATGGTACTGCGCCTGCCACATGGATCCAGGGTCTTCCCAACAACAGGTTGTAAGACGAATCCATATCAAGAACTTGGAAATCGATAGCAAAATCCACGGGCCCGATTGTCAGTATCAATTCTATCTCACCAATCGATTGTCGTTTCTCTCCATCAAAAGCACGGATACTCATAGTGTTTGTTCGAATTTTGTCCATGTTGACTTTCAATCTCTTTAAGGTAGACAATGGACAGATGTTCAAACCGGACCCACCATCAACTAGTACCCTTGTGACATAAGAATTGTCACACTTGACAGTCAGATGCAGTGCTTTGTTGTGACCAGTGCCTTCCATTGGCAGTTCCTCATCGGTGAAAGTGATCCTGTTTACCTCAAAGATACGACTTGCGACTTCTTCAAGATTGCTGACGGTTATCTTCTCGGAGACATGAGCCTCATTCAGTATTTTCAACAGAGCATGACGGTGTGCCTCAGAATGCATCAACAAGGATAACAAGGAAATTTGAGCAGGGGTCTTTCTCAGCTGCTCCACAATGGAGTAATCTTGCACTCTCATCTTCTTCAGGAATTCCTCTGCCTCTTTCTCGGTGACAGGCTCCTTGATGGGGCCCTGATTTTCTCTAGCCTGCTTTGCTTTTCTTAACTCTTCCGGGGTAAAGCACCGCCCAGAACGAGTAAGACCGCCAACTTGTGTTGTTTCCGCTACAACCTCTTTTCCCTTGTATGTTACCAATGCCTTGTCATAATTCCATGGGACAGCATTAGTGTTTCTCACAGGAATCTGAGGTGCACTCTTTATGATAACAGGATCACACAACTTGTTTTGATCATCTTCACAGGGTGCTCTTCTTATAACCAACTTTGGTTTGGCCACACAATCCGCCTCCTCTCCATTTTTGTTGGTCCTTTGGATCACCAATTTTGGTTTTTCAGCCACATCTTCCTTTCGCTCAACGGCTCTTCTCAATGTCAATACTGGCTTGTTTGGCTGGGTAGGATGCCCCACTTTCCCCGGCACAACCGAAAGAATTGGTTGCATCCTTTCCACTCCAATTGTTATAGCATCGACTGACACTATTGGCCTTGCTGATTCGTCTTCGAATCCCCCTTCACATGTACCCACCATGTGTACATCATGGACCGGCAAAGGATTGCGATTAATGTTTGGCGTTTCTGCATCTTCAATCACAATTCGGTTATTGTCAATCAGATCTTGCACCGCCTTCTTGAGGTAATAGCAATCTTCTGTATCATGTCCTGGTGCGCCCGAATGGTATTCACAATGCCGAGAGTGATCCACTTTCCCAATAGGCTGCATGTTTCCTTGAATTGGCTTTATCATATCCAAGGCTCTCAACTTCTCGAAGATACTGGTGTAAGATTCTCCGATTGGCGTAAATTCTCTCTTTTTCTCCTCTCGGACCTTCCTGAATTCAGCTCTTGGACGGAAGCCTGCAGGACCTCTTGGTCGGTAGGTAGGGTTTGGCAGAGCCTGATAATTGTTAGGCGGAGCTTGGTGAATGTGATATGCAGGCTGTGGGGCTGGGGCACGCCATTGCGGATAGGATGTTGGAGCATATGGTTGTGCTGCATGTACAGAGTAATGGGGTGGAGGCATGGAGTATTGTGCATTTTGTGGCGGGTAATAGTGTTGTAAATGGGGTGTTTGTGGAGCTTGGTATGAATTATGTTGACTGTATCGCTCCTCGTTCCACTTTCGCGGACCTGACCCTACCATGGATACCTCCTCTTTCTTCTTCTTACCAAACCCTGCTGCCCCGGTCTGCACAGCCTGTGTAGTCGCCTTTAGTGCAGTCTGGCTCACAATCTTACCAGCTTTGACTCCACTCTCAATCATTTCTCCCATCTTGACGACTTCACTGAACGGTTTCCCAAATGCGGCGATCAATGAACCATAGAACGCCTCATCCTGCGCCTCGATGAACAAACGAACCATGTCATCGTCTGGTATAGCGGGGCTCACTCGAGCGGCCTGCTCGCGCCATCTGAGGGCGTACTCCCTAAAGCTTTCACTCGGCTTCTTTTTTATCGCATCCAAGGAGGATCGATCTGGCAAAACTTCAATGTGGTACTTGTACTGGTCATAGAATGCCTGTGCCATGTCCTCGAATGACAACCATTTAGTTAAATCCTGCCTCATGAACCATTCGGCAGCTGCGCCCCCCAAGCTTTCAGAAAAGTAGGCTATCAACAGTTTGTCTTTCTTGACCCCTCTCATTTTGTTGCAGTAGGTCTTCATATGAACCCTCGGATCTCCTTGCCCGGTGTATAGATCAAACTTCGGCACTATGAACCCATCTGGCAATTGCAATTCAGGGTATGGACAAAGATCCCTGAAAGAGATGTTAGTATGATCTCCATATCCTTGAATGGTCCTTACTGCTTGTTCTAGGCCCTTCATTTTTCTCAGAACCTCGCTCTCATCCAGCTTCCCCGATCGATCAACCTCAACCTGAGACTCACGATGGAACCCCTGATCATATGAGTCACTGTGTCGGAAATTGGGTTCATGATGTTGATCATAATGATGATCCCCAGCCTGAAGATGTGGTTCACTGTTGGATCTGGCCATGACAGGCTTAGCTGGGCCCCGAAAAACTGGAACCTGTGGGGGAGGTGGTCCATACTGTCCATGTGGGTGAGGTGGCCCATACTGCCCCTGTGGTGGATGTTGTCCATACTGCCCTTGTGGTGGAGGTGGTGGTTGTGGCGCATGAGGGCGCACTTCAGCTTCTTTCGTTGCACCATGGTTAGGGCCGAAACCAGGGGGATAGGTCGGATCCTCGACCGCCGTAGATGTGCCTGGTGCTCGCTGGCTAGCTGTTGGCACAAGCCCCTCCAGGAGGTTTGGCATGGGAGGAGGTGCCCGTCCCGTGGTTATCGCATGATGCATGTCTACCAGGAATTGCTTCAGAGTCAGGGCCTCTTCTGTCGTCCTATCATTTTCTTCGGAACCGGCATCAGATTTGTCTCCTTCAGTTGCCATGTTACCAAATGGAATTTCAGATCCCTTTTATAGTGGGGTAATGGCAGAGTGCTGCACCGAATCACGGGTAATCTATACTTGTCTGCAAACAAAACAGGTTAGGAAACACAATTTTTACAAGTCAATCATGCCTACAAGCCTAAGGTCATCATGCGTCATCCCGAAACGGTTTAGATTAGATTACCAAGTGTATTGTTTGAGTCTTTTTTTTCTTTTCCCTTCTTTTTTTTTTTCCTTTCCCTTCTTTTTTTTTCTTTTTTTTTTTCAAAGAGAAGCCAGAGGGTGAAACAAATTGACACATAAAATAAACAAAAGATTTCCATTACTAAGATAATGCAAGACATACAGTGCTCTGTGGCACAACCTTAGAAACGTACAAATGACTGAAAAATAGAAATACATAACTACTACCAAAAGCAACATAAAATACAATATGCCGAGATGCTAAATGAGTGACAAAACAAAACAATAAGCTGCATCATCTCGGACTAATATATCTACTAAGGCAACCCTGGCTCAGCGTCAACTGGCTCCTCTAGGTCAGACTCATGCGGCTCCTCGGGATCTTCTTCTGTTGGTGGCAAAGGCTGGCTCAAAACATCATGCAATACGTGCACTCGCTGAGATATATTCCTGGCATAATCTGGAGCCTCAATGAGGATAGTCCTGTTGGACGAGTTCCTATGATCTTGGCACATCCTAGCAACATAGTCGGCCAGTTGCCGCACGTGTTCCTGACCTTGACTAATGACTCTCTTTGACACGGCTATCTGCTGAAGCTGGCTCGTGGCTAACCTTAATGCATCATTTTTCAAAATCACTGTCTCATCAAGTCGTCTGTGAAGCCAATCGATGTTCCCCAGGCACTTATCTGCAAATCTGTCGCTCTCAGCCTGGGCGGCTAGAGCGGTGTCCTTCTCAGTCAAAGCTTTACGATGCAAGTCATGCAATCGCCTGATAGTATCCGAGTATTGATGTGTCATGTCCTCGCTTTCAGACTGAGCGGCTCTAGCAGCATCCCTCTCTGCAACTAAACCATGTATGGTAGCACGGTACTCCTGTTCAATCTCACGCCTGGCCATCCGAACCTGCATCTCCAATCTAGCCTCAAGGTCAACCACGCCTATACTCGACCTAGCTGGCATCTCCCTAGGTATGGGCTGGTGGCGATACCATGACTCGTACTCTTGAGTGACCTCCCCTACGAGTCCATTCTGAACTTGAGTCTCTTTCGTGAGGTGACGCCTAGTGTCCCACAAGTTCAAGATCTTTCCCCTGTGGGTAAACAGTCCTGGAGGATAGACTAAGTCATAAGCACTCATATCCTCAACTATCGGAACCACCTGTCGTCGCCCCAACTGCCTGAGTACCCGCAGAGGGGCATAAGGCTGGGCTGCTTCAAGACCCATCAGAACTAAAAAGGGGCGCTCGATGCATCGGTGCACAACCTTCTCCATAGAAAGCCAGTTATACTGCCACAATATCTTATCTGCTGTAAGGGAGTCCAAGCACGACCTCCAAGCACGCTCGCCATCTGGAAACTTAAACTTCTCAATATGTTCGAAGTGATAACCCAGATAGCCAAAGTCAAAGCAACCAGCAATGGGATGAGAAGGGCGGGGGCGTATGTGTTCCAAAAACCACACTTGCAATAGGAAGTTACACCCCTCGAAGAACTCACTTTCGCCTTTGCAACATCGAGTCAAGGCATGAAAGATACTTCCCAGAATTGTCGGAACGATCGTGGGATTTGGTGCTTTTTCAAACAGGGCCACCATAATCCAACTAACTCTAATGGATATCCTTTTGTGCGGCAATGGAAAGACCAATAACCCTAGAAGAGCAAACACAAAAACCCTCGGACAAAGTTGCACCCATTCATTATATGTTAGCTTGTCATGAAACTCGAATCTATACCGTTTGAAACCACTATCACATCCGAATCGAGCATAGAGGTAGCCAAATGAGACCCAACCGTGACTGGTACTAGCAATAGAGGTATCTACTCGCATCCGGATGTTTTGAAAGAAATCATTGGCATTGACATTTTTTGGGGCAATCATTCTCTTTTCATGCAAATCTAGCTTAATGAGCCCGGCTATTTCCTCGAGTGTAGGCGTCATCTCAAAGCCTTTGAAACAGAAGGTATTACTGTTTGGATTCCAGAGTCCGACCAGTGCACTAACCAGATCTCGGTGTGGCACAATATCTTTAGTCACAAGGTCAGTGAGAAAGCCAATCTTCTTTTGGACAAGACCTTGCTGCATCTCGCTCATACTCTTCCACCAAGACCTTAACAATTCGGGCGGGCCGTCGGTCATCATGATAGATGGTGGGGTGGCATCAATAGGGTATTTTCTCTTGCTAGACCTAGAAGACGATGCAGCCATGGTACCTAAAACATATGTCACTTAATTTAGACAAAACAAAAAGTACCTCGAAACATTGGCAGACAAAGCAAACTGATGTTTGAAACCTCCTCAAAATCTAACATGTGTTTAACATTTGAGACTCAGATTTTTAACAAAGTTTGGCCATTACAACGGCATAAAATTGACCCAAAAAATACTTTCGGCCGACCGAGGCACTTGCTAACTGTTGGAAAAATTGCCATTTTAGAGACGCGAATAAATTGACTCAAAATACTGTCGCCAACACCAAACACACTCTTGGACTTTCCATAAAATTGGGCATATGGCGGTCGCCGCAATGGAACTCAATAATTTACTATTATAACGGCATAAAATTGAACCCAAAGAATCCTTCGACCAACCAGGGCACTTGGAAACTTTAAAATATTTTGCCATTATAACGGTATCAAGACTATCTCCAAAAGTTGACAACTTCAGTATGAAAATTCTTTCCTTTTTCTTTCACTTTTTTTTTTTTTTTTTTTGAATAATTTCGCCATCATGACAACGTAAAAATATACTCAAAATTTTCCGACACATAAATCTTTGCAAAATTTCTTTTTCGACAGCATGACCCCAAACAGAAAAATGTATTAAAACAACAAAATCTATAAAACTGAAATTCACCCTACTTCCTCTCTTTCTTTCATTTTTTTTCAATCAATTTTTTTTTTCCTTTTCCTTTTCTCTTTTGAAATCCGCCCTTTCCCGATTCGGTCAGCATGACGACCTTTCCTTCTAAATGCAACACAAAAAATGCTTAGGACGTATCTCGACGCCAAGGAGTCATCCTAGACAAGTGCGGTACCGGTGTGCCGCACCTCACTAAGTCAAACATGATGCAGATAATTGGGCCTAAAAGGTTTAACTCTAGGTGATACAACTGACTCGGTGTCTAGACTGGCTCATAACCCGGTGGACAAACCGGGCGGAAAGCGCATCAGGGCCGTCCGGAAACAGTGTGTCCGGCCTAAAACCCTGTCACGCCTTCCTCCTAAATCATGGGTAATTTTAGTAAGAAGGCCCAGATGCCACAAGCAATCTGGTAAGTGTACGTGTGCAAGTGTTCCAGAGACTCAGAGGTGTACGTGGAGAAGACAGTTTATATACAATTCAACAAAATCAAAGCGGTAACATTCAACTTTCATGTGATAACGGCAAGAATATAACAACCAAATATTTAATAAATTAAAAATGCGACAATTTTATCAAAGCCGGAGATTCTAGTTTTCACCAATTTTCCCCAGCGGAGTCGCCAAGCTGTCACGACCCTTTTTCAACACGCAAAAACTAAAATAAAAAAAAGAATAGAAATTGTGTATTTAAAAAGGTTATGACGGGTGTTAAAGGTACACAATTATTTAAGAGAAAATCGGAGTCGCCACCTGACAAGTTAAAGGTGTGCCAAGTCACCAAAGTGGTGTACCTGGAACACCCTTGACTCGTCTAATAGTCTGCGTCAGAGATTCGGGTAAGGTTCTCAGTTGACTCTCGGGAAGTTATTAGGCACCCTCAAGTCCTGTGCCAAGTACAGTTGCTTTATTGTCGCAATTTTAATTTATTAAATATGGTTGTTATATTAATGCCGTTAATTTGAATTTCAACTTTGATTCAGAAAAAAATTAAAAGTGTTAAATCTTTCCAACCTCACAGAGGACTGGAAGAATTTATACTTTGATTCAAAATAAAATAAAATATATTGCGTATTTCCAACCTTACAAAGGACTGGTCTATTTTTTTAAAAAAGAATTTAGTTAACTTCAAAAAATAATTAATTTAAATCAATTTAGTTTTTCCCTTTAACGTAATAAGTAGATCACAAATCATACTTATAATATTGCCTAATTGTGCAAGTTTTCTTAATCCTATTAATTTGCCTAATCGTATTAAATATTAAATAGTAATATTCGATTTAAAAGTTTAACAAGGAAGCCAAAATATGATTGTTTTATCTAAATAATGATCGTTTTATTAAATAAAAGCTGTCTTGTTGGCTGTTTATGCAATGGAAGAGAAAAACTTGTAAACTGGTGCTAATATGGGCTGAGTTGTTTTTGCAAAAATGAACTACTTTATGGTGTCGTTTGAAACAAAGTGTCATTCTATTTTTACTCACTAGTAGTGGCTATTTTATTAAATTGAAACCAGCTTTGGATTATCTTTGAAAATGAAAAGATTTTTACAGAAAAAAAAAAAAAAACTACCGTGGCTTTTAAACTGATATGTGGGCTGAAGGAATTACAAAACTAGGCTGTTTAGAGGTCTGTCTTGTAAAATTAACCACAGTTGTTTTCTTCAATGTATAAATAGCAGCTTGTAAAAATGAATTAACATGTGATGGATTTTAAAGAGCGTCCTATATTCAAGCCTATTCGTTCAAACTGCACTTTGAATAACTTTGCATTTAAAAGTTCAATTTTAACCAATAATTTCAAAGTTTGTCCAACTGTTAAAATGAGTTTGAAGATTGGCTATTTTTATCAAAATTATGCAAGTATACGTACTTTCTGAAATTTTTGCAAGAGCAGCCAGAATGCGTAAAAAATTTTAGAATCAGTCCCGATTAAAAGAATTGATATTGCGTGGCCGTTTTTCAGAGATAGTCCAGATTTTAAAACATGTTAAGTTCCAAGAAAATAAGGGTCTGTGAGCTCTCCCTAAGCAATTTTCATTCATACACCTATCACTCAAACACATCAATTATAAACATGTATATGTGCATATGTTTTTCAACCGTATTTTCATCCCATTCTAGTACAAGTATATAGTGTTTAGTGACGTTAGCAACACAATAAGCATAATTTCACTACTTCAAACATGCTGCTTCATTTTTCATGGCCAAAAGGCTAAAATAAATGCCAAGGTTAACTTGTGTTTACCTAGATAACGAGATTTGGAGCACGGCTAAGTAGATCCACTAGCTAAATATAAGACACGTACACCGTAATGAACCACCAAAACCAGCAACTGGACAGCCCCAAATACCTCTAGTTAACCCTTGAAACTTTAAGATTTATACCCCGAAAGACCCTTGAAGTAATGGCTTTTGGTTCTAAATCCTAACTCTCAAACTTACTAAGTGTTTTGCTCTCTTTTAGTGTAAATTTTCAGCACCTGTGCTATGTGTTTTTCAGCTGTTAGTTCATTCTCTTTTCAGCTTGTAGATCTTCTCAAAGAGGGCAATAAATGGCCTCTTTATAGCTGAAATTTTAGGCCAAAAGGTGGGGCTAAAAGGTGGAGTGTGGACTTGTACAAAAGTACAAGCCCACACCCCTATACTTGAGTATATTTTGGCTATTTTCAGCATAGTAGAGCTGCTGAAATATACTATTTCAGCAGCCAAAACAGTTCAAAAAAGCTGAAAATGCACAAGTAGGGTCCTCTAAAAGGACCCCCATTACTCATTACATTAACTAGAAGAAAACTAGGACCAATTAAGCCAACTAGACAGCCCCAAACTAAACTAAACTAAACTAAACTTATAGCAACTAAGTCATACTATCTAGCCTAAATAAGGAAAGCAAAAGCAACTAAAACATGTGCGCACTTAGGCAAATTTCATGCCAACTCACATAACATTTCTAACACAAACTAGACAACAACAAATCTGATCAAAATACTCTAATTAACATGACTTCCATTCACAAAACACTTTCTTTTCAACCATGATTCTAATCAACAGTACTTAAAGCAAGACAACATTTTCAAGGACTAAATTTTCAGGAACCAATCCATGCCTCTGGCAAGTCAATTACAAGTAATTACCTACATCCTTCATGCTCATACTATACTCACATACACAAGCATAGCTAACATCCCATAGACTCTTGACAAAGACACATATTTACGGACACACATAAATGTTAAATTCACGTGCTAACATAACAGCGGCATAATTCAAGCTAAATTTCAATACTTCTAATAAGAACTACCACAAATCTAATGCTTCATTGAAACCACAATTCTCAAGTGAGCAGACAAACGTGATAGTTTATTTCTTATACCAGTACTAGCATTTGAGCAAGTTTCTAATGAATAAACATCTAAACAGTGGCATCCCTAACGCTAATACTACACTAACAATTTTTTTTTTTTACTAAACTAGATAAGAGTAAAAGAAAAAGCAAGGGATTTAAGGACTTCCTGCTTGACCCGTGAATCATCAAAGCCAACAAGATGCTCTGCTGCGTCTCCATTGCTAGCGCCTTCAGCACCACCGCGAACTATTGCAGCGACGAGCCAAAGCCGCTGCCTTGCTGCCGTTGAAACAGCGTCATCACTGCTACGACACGGCATCACTGCCTCGCATCACAATCACTGAACCACCAAGCTGCTGCTACACCTCGTCACTGCCTCGTTGCTCCAATTCAGCTGCTTCACTAGTACCCGAGCATCGGGACAGCCCCTTTTGGCCCCGTATTCAAACAAAATCCCACCCCGAATCAACAACAAAAATATCACCTTTGCAATCCATTCACCACCACGAACATCAAATACCTCAGCTTCGCTCCATCCTCAACACAGCCCCCATCCCCGTGAAACTGCCTCGCCTTGCCACAGTTCAACCAAAATAGAAACAAACCCCTCCACTGCCTAGCTTCCACTCCATCATCTCATCATCGCAGTCCAAACAATGACTTAAAACAGTCCCCTCCCATCGTCAACATAAAACCCCACAGCCCCTCAAACAACACCAAACATCACAACAAAACAAACAAAACAGAAAAAGAAAAAAAAAATGAGAAGAAGAAACTGGAACGAGAAACAGAACGGGAAAGGAGACACGGCAAAGGGACGGGGTTTTATTTTGGAAACGGGATACGGGGATGAGAAAGAAGGAGTAAGGAGAAGAGAAGAGAAACAAAAAACTTACCGGAAAAAGCATAAAGTGGCCGGATTTTTGTTTGACCGCAACTTTGACCGTCGATCTACGAAAATCGGCTTAGAATTTGGAGAAACTAAGTTGAGAAACGGAATGGGGGGTCGAGATCTTTTGATGGTGTATTTTTCTAAATTTTCCGGCCACCGAAGGTGGTGGCCGGCGGCGGCAGTGCGGCGGATCCGCCGTGAGAGGCGATTTCCGGCCGCCCATGAGAAAATTGGCAATAGTTTGCCTAGTCACTTGACTAAATGGTGTAAAAATGATATAATGTGGGTTTTAAGCTTATATAGTCAGGGTGTGGGCTTGGGTTAAGTGGGTGGGCTGATGGGCCAAAGTCTGGGCTATTATTTTTTTTATGAATGGCCATCAAAATGGTTATACTTATCAAAATCAACACTATTAACTACAATAAAAACCACATAAATCTACAATACTATCACAATTAAACATAAAGTCATAGTTAAACACATAACAAGTAGTTTTTTTTGTTAATTTTATTATTTTTTATCATTTAAACGACAAATTTAGCTAAAATAAAAGACTGAAATTCGACGAAAATCCTAGAAAGTTAGCTCGACTATTTTGAGCTATTTCAAGCTATTTTTGAATTGTCGTGCCAAAATTAGGTGATTACAAAAAGCTTAAAATCTTTTTTTTTTAAAAAAAATCAAAGAAAATTTAATTTCTTGGAAAGAAGATTTGCCACATTAGTAATGTTAGCACTAATCAATTTTAACTCGTTTATTTTAATCAAAAGTGTTTATTTAATTATCATAAAAATATTTTAAGAAATTAATTCTTAAAACGATTAGTTTGTAATTTTCAGCTGACAAAATTAAAAGAGTGCTTTTTAAATTAAAATAGAGTGAAAAACATTTGCACTCCAACTTTGATCTAAAAAACAAGTTCCTCCATCAACTACAATATTTCAAAATACCTACTTTACCCTCTTGATTATCAAACTTTTCTTTTTCTTCTTTAATATAATAATTTTTTTATTTATTATGAACTAACCTATTAAATAAATAACTATTACTTTCAAAATAAAAAAAGAGTAAGTAATAGTAGTTGCACATATATGTTAATCACGTCATTAATGAAATGATAAATTAAACATATATAAAAAGTTAGATTAAAAGTAACTTATTTATATCAATAAGTTTTAATAGAAATCAAACTCAAATTAAGTTTATCACATAATTAAAAATAAGATGAAGTGAATTGGTAATCGTGTACTTAATGCATACAATACATAAAAAAAATAGTAAAATAACTATAAATTTTACAACAAATTCGAAATATCATATATTTATACTTAAATAAATTTCAAGTTATAATTTAATTATGATAATTAAAACTCACCATCTATATTCAAAATTAAGAATAAAATAACTTTAATGGCCGTGGGAAGTGTGGGATGATGGTTGATCAGCATTAGCTATATCCAAAAACAACATAGAACCACCATTAACAAAACAATAAAACACAATTCCCGTTGGCTTAGTACCATCACCTTTTAAGACAAGAGCAGCTTGACGAGTATCATAATTGTTCAAATCAGCAATATTATTCATGTATTCAAACGTTTTGTTGTCGAAGTCATAAATTTCACCACAACCATTGTTCCAATCAATATCAAAACGAGGATTATAGTCCTCAGTCCCACCAACAAGATATAGCTTTCTACCAACATAACCGATGAAAGGCAATCCACGTGGAAGAATCCTACGTTTAGATTCGATATACCAATCTCTAGAATAAGAAGATTCAGCGCTTTGTCAAAGCAAATACTTTTTCAACCTGAAGTGAAAGCTGGTTCTCGCAACCCAGTAAATCATGTCATGATCATTATCACTAGAAACGACGGTCCAGCTTCCGTCCTCTACACCAATGGTCAAGTGATTGTCGTTTGCATCAACGTTACTCCCACAGCTAGGGCACCCTGCAACGGGTTTAATATTTTTACGTATACTTTCTGAGTTGTTATTACCATAATCATAATCATCCACATAGACGCGATACCAATGGTTCCCTTGTTTCCCTGTACCCCGGAAATACACAACTGCGTGCCTCCCTTCCATTGTTATTACTAGTAATATATTGTTTGGGAGAGTATATAGGTTGTGGGTGAAGAGCACCAATGCCAATTTTTTGCTGTGCTATTTAGATTTTATGTATTTAGTCGAAAATTCCAAAGGGCAACCCGTGCACAAAGCATTTCGCTCACGCACCCCAAGAGGTATAATGTACGAGTCTACCATGATGTAAGAATTTAATCGAAAATTCTAAATTGTTTGAAATTTATTATTTCATGTTTAGTTAATTTTTTAGTTAAACTTATATTAAAATGATTTCTAGTTAAAGTAGGAGCTCGTTTGAGTTTGTTGATTTAAAGTGGTGCTGAAAGTAATGGTTTAATATATATATTTATCAAGACATTAATAATACGGTAAACCTTCTTTTCAAAGTGTGTGTGTGTGTGTATATATATTGTATCTTAAAAAAAAACTCAAGTGTTCCACATAAAAACTTTCTCTAATATTTTAGAAAGATTAAACTCATATTTATAAATAGGATTTTTGAATATTTTAGAAAGTTAGATTAAACTCATATGTTGCTTAGATTAGTCAGTACTTTAACTTTCATGTATGCTTCCGATCAGGATTAACTGGCTACTACATTGTCAGGATTGATCCAATCTTGTAGCAGTGAGAATTTTAATAAAAATCTTATTTACCCAAAATAACAAGAGAGAGATACTTTTACAAAGACAAAAGTTTAGTTGGCATCAAACCTGAAGTTTTCAGTCCCTAGGTATCAATGAAGGAAAATAAAATCTTGAAGAAATGACTATGCTTTAAATAGCACCGTACACGTAAACTATTTGTGCATTGCACCCTTAAAACCTAGGAAATGGCGCTGAGTGTACCCAAACACAAGTGATTTTCCATTTTGGCCCCATCTATTTATTTTTATGAAATTGGCATCCGCTTCACTATTTTAGTTAGTCAAATGCGTTTGTAAAAATTATCTTCATCCTCCAACTTTGCTCTAAAAATCAAATACGTCCCTCAATTTTGAACAATAAACAAATTCATCCTCCTATTTTATGCAATGTCTATTATATCCTTGCCACTTTTAAGATCATTTACTATTTTACATTATATTGCCCACGTCATATATATTTTTATTATGTCATATTTTTTTTTTCAATTATCTCCTTTGGATATAATTATAATTAAGTTATAGCACATCCTCTTCTATTTCTTAGTGCATATATAGATTTTAGAGTTTAATTTTCCATTACTATAGTATTTTTTTATTATATTATAATTTGAAAGTCATCTAGTAATATATAAAGAGAATCACTTAGTGATTTTTATAAAATATATATTTATTTCTAAAAAATAAATGCATTGAACATATGTAAATAATTATAATTTTCTTTACTTTCAATTGTGTAAAAAATTATTGAGATTGGTTGTTATTATCAAAATTACTAAATACTGATATTAACAAATAATTCTAAATAAATTTATTCATTTTGTTCGATCTTTAATTATTCTAATTATGTATATGCATATCAAAATCTTTTATTTCAATATTTACTTTATAATTATGATTTATTTGTTTTATCTCTAAGCCCATAACGTAAATTAAAAAGAGAAAACATACCTAATATATTTTTCAAAAATATATAAATATTGATAAATTAGAGGGTAAAATAGGTATTAAAAATATTAATTTGAGATGAAGGGATGAATATGTCTATTGTTTAAATTTGGGGGATGTGTTTGATTTTTAAACTAAAGTTTCACCTTTTTGTTTATTAAACTTTTACCTATTAAGTAACAGGTTATAGTAAATTGTCAGGGACCAATATATTCAATATTGCTCAAGGTATTGCCTTCAAGTCATGAGTTTTTTCAATATTTAATATTTATAGCACTTTTCTTTTGCTAATATGACATTTGGTGATCCATGAATCGAATAAGGTTTGAAATTTTACCTACCTAGTTGATTACAATATGGTGTCTCTTTATGTACGATTTTAAAAAAAATATTATTTGTAATTTAGTTATTGCTCAAAATCTTGAGATAAGTATTACCAATGAGACATAAGTTGTAGATTATCTCATAAGTTAAACATGGTTAATTAATGTAAGTGCTGCCCATGAAGGGTATGTTATGGCTTCAAAGTGTGTAAACTGTTTTTTGTCTATGAGGCAAAAGTTGTAGACAGTAGACAAAACTATGATACTATTGGCAGTGGTTAGTCTTATTGACTCCGTTTAAAGTGGTTTTGCAAAAATAACTTCCTCTAATTTTAACGAATAAATTTGGGATGGAAATACCCCCTATAAAATCTTGTAATGACGCCTGCATCCCGCCTTCCCTTTCTCGTAATTGTTGCCTCTTGACAACACTTGACTTTGAAGCCCCTCTCCCCCCTTGCATAGGCAACACTTGTCCTTTAAGCTTTTCCCACATTCTTCCAGATAACTTGAAGAATTGTCTGGGCGGCACTTGTCGCTTCAATCTTTTCGCAGGCAACACTTGCCATTTGATATTTCCTTTCCACCAAGAGAGAAAGCCAGTCTTTCTAAAAAGCGTCAAAAAATCTCAATAGACCCTAGTTTAAAGCGTAGGTCAGAGTAGCAGGAGCATGCGACAAGTAGTTACATGTTCGATGTGGGAGAGCTTCTGGACTTAATACCCGAAGAGGCAATACCTGTCACTTTATAACTTGAAGTGTTGCCTCTAAGGCCGTTTTGCTAAAATATTTTTTACGTGGGAGCAAAAAGATATAACTAAGGATAAGGGGTACACGAGGTGAAATGTTTTGCTTTTGATAGTTACACCTAAGTTTTGCTTATCTGTCAGAAGTTAAATAAGTAAAAACTGTGGGAAGAGTTATAGGTGAGTATTACATATCTGTCACAAGTTCAAGATAACATAGTACTCCCTCCGTTCCACTTTAGATGAATCCATTTGACTTTGCACGAAGTTTAATAAAGAGAGAAGACTTTTGAAACTTGTGGTCTAAAATAAGTTATAGATATTTGTGTGGCTACAAATCATCTAGGGATGAGTAAAAGTGAATATTTCTTTCCAAATTTAGAAAGAGTTCATTCTTTTTTAAACAGACTAAAAAGGAAATAGGTTTATCCTTTTTGAAACGGGGAGTAAAATATACTACTTTGAAAGTGATTAAATGGTGCCTATCAGTCAGGGGTTCAAAGCAAATCAATATTAGTGTGGGAAAAGTCATCAATAATTCAAAAATATTTGTTTGAAAGTGTTAACACTAAATGTTATATATGCAAATTAGAATTTCATATGATTTAGTTGGAGGAACTAACATGCATAAATGCTTATAATCATCTATTTCTACCATACATACAAAAGTGAATGGTGAAATCAGTCTATCACTTAAAAGTGATTTTCAATACTCGATACGTAAGTATTACTACTTATTAACTGCTTAATTATAAATATCTCAGGGAAGATTAGATTTTTTTTATCTCAGTATTTCAAATCTTATCACTACTTAATATATAGTCCTCCATGACTTTGCATGATTCTCTTCTTTACAACGTTATAAATTGATGGGAATTAAAGTAGTAGACTTTAAAGTATGTGATTAAATTCAAAAAAACTTTTTGAGAAAAATTAGGTGCAATGCCAGCAAAGAGAGAGGCTGAATAATAAAAAGAGAGTAAAGAAAATAGTGTGTGTTTAAAGTTTAAAAGGATTCACGCGGATGAAGATGTGGATGTTGGTAAGCCACCCCTACTTTGCCAGCTGCTCTGTCGGAGTGAGTAGGCAAATTTCCTCTACGCACGTGACTCACACCCTTTCTCCCTTCAAATCACACATTTTTTTCCTTTTTCTTTTTTCCCATTTCTTTTATCACAAACAAAATACGTAATTTTACAATACATCAATGTAATCATTTTTTCCAAACTTTACCAGTACTATTGGTTGTTTATACGACCTATCGATACATGTCATGTCAATGCCTGCTCACATTTCTTACTTAATCATGATAAATAATATAGTTTGGTATAAACACCGAATTCACGTAAATTTTTACTATCAAATTTTCTAAATAATTTGTAATCGTAACAATAAGACATATTATCTGCTACAATATATAAAGGCATCCGATAATGTAAAATATATTTACACCAATAAGTATGCTTTAATTATTAGGGGTAGTTTGGTTGTAAGATTAAAAACCAAGGATATCCCATAAATTTGGATTATGTTTATCCCAGATTATAATTCAATGATTAATAATTCCATCCCCTCTATGAGATAAGATAATACGATGACTTTGGTATAACATCTATCCCAGATTAATTAATACCACTAACCAAATATGTGATAAATGTTATCCCAAATTTAGTACACCAACCAAACGGCCCCTTAATTTTTTTAAAAAAAATATATATAGTAGTATATTCCTTTCATTTCCCGAAATTATGGAATTTATTCCCAATTGCGTTGACTGTTGACTACACAACCAACTCCCTAATGCCTTCAATATCTTATACCATACGCTTAACTTGTTGTACCTCCTTGCACATACTGTAGTAGTAGGAGTTATAAATAACACGCCATCGCTTTCTCGGTGGATGTATCAATATCAATATACTAGTACACAAATAGACCCAAAAAAATATACTTATAATCAAACACAATCCCCGCCTCACTCTCTCTCTCTCTCTTCCCCTTTCTTTCTCTCTCTACAAACAATTTGGTATCGTAACTTTCAATTGTGACAAAGTAGCTCAATCTTCTCAACAACTGTAAAAAATATATTCAAATGCCTTAATTTTTTTTTTTACTATAAGTGAAGTGGATTCAGATTCAATTGTTTTTTCTAAGATCTACTGTGCTTTGGTAAACTCTCCGATCACCTTCTTTTTATTGCCCTTTGTATTTATTAATTTCTGATTTAATTAGGTATTGTTATGTGTTTTTATTAAATTCAGTTTGTTTATTATTCAATTCTTGTTAGTATCTTGATTTTTTGAGTTTTAATTAAATTGTTAATGTTAATGATAGTGAATGCTATTAATGTAGAAGTGTGTTGGTACTGAATTTGACTGAAAGATAATCAAGATTTTTCGAAATTAATCTTGTGTTTCGTCTCGTGGTGGAATTCGAGATAGTTGATTGTTGTTCGATGTGGTTTTGATGATACATTTGTTAATTTTGAGGCAGTTCATTCGTTAGAAGTCTGTAATTCTACTCATGAAGGTATATTATATAAGATTAATGCATATTTTTATTATTTTTAAAAAAAATCCAAGCTGTGTAAAAGAATTCGACAAACAGCAAAGCTTAGCACATTTTGACGGTTAAGTTTAGTGCATTTACTTTAAACTTGAGTGATAACAATCTCTTAGGACGCACAAGTTCTCGTATGCGGAGTTCTAGTTCCAATATCAGCAAAAAGAGTTTTAAAAAAAAGTGACATGCACTAGAATCGAGATGGACAAACTGAAAAGAGTCTGGAAGCCAAAGACTCAAGTAGCTTCGTAAAGCTGTAGTGTTACTCTCCTCAAATATCATCATGAGGTCAGAGATGGACATTTTTGTTGGAGAAATCCATAGTTAAATGTACTCTTCCAGTAATCTCACTTGTTAACTGGTTAATGTCGTACACCTTGATGGAAGAATTAGCACCATTTCTTAAAGCTTGAAACCTAAACTCCATATTCCCTATCCTCTTTATATGTTGATCAGGGGCGGTTGTAGTTTACAAGTTGGGGTCATCCGGACCCAGTGGCTTTAGCTCAGACGCTGTATCTGTTAAAAGATTCACTAAATAAGCACACAAATAGATTTCACACCCAGTTATGAAATGAGTTATGTTGGAATTTCGAACTCAAATAGATGAAGTTCAAATTCTGAAGCCGCTGATGAAGTTCATACGTTCTTACTATGAGATGACCAAGCAAAATCTAACTTCAAAAATCCGTGATGCTTAGCGCCTTGAATCATTTAATTTAGAAGAATTAAGTGTCATCATCACTGGCCGATTACTTTCGCGCGTGGCATTTCTTAACATAGACTCTTATTGCCTTTTAGCACAATTTTGCCTTGCCAAATGAGGTCCATGAGCACGGCAGAAGTGCAGATGCTGAATAAGCAACTTCTTTTGGTTGTGCATAAGAAAGACGTGGCCTTCATCATTGTGTTCTCCTTTTCCTCCTTTGCTCCTTGCTGGTACATATTAGTGAGAGTGTTGGTGGGTTCACTGGGAAGGCAAGGCTCACCGGCACTTTCTCTAATTGGAAAGTAATTACATGTACGGTCAGGAGGACATAAAATGCCTATCAATAGTCACCACAAAAAGAGAAAGAAATGACTGTTGCAACAAGATCTCAGGAGTACTAAAACGACATGTAAAACCATAAGGAGTTGCATTTGATTACTTTCTCAAGCAGATGCTGGTCATAGGTGTATGCTGGAATTTTTCTTGCACTCCTTTTGACCCAATGTGTCAAGTATTAGTCAACTAGATAGATATCCTCGAATATGTCACTTCCTAGCAATGATTAGAGAAGATGTCTTCCATTGAAAGAAGTGGCATTCTAGTATTCTCCAAAGTACAATCTTTAGATATATGGGTTATCCTCGAACCCAAATGATGCAGGCCTAAGGAGAGAGATTAATATTCTGATCTATTCATTCGTATTATTTATTCCAAGAAGGATTGAGCTTTGTAATTTTATTTTAATAACCGAGAATCCCGTTCAGAATTCATTGGATAATGGGGCCGATCCCTCTACCCTTCTCCACATAAACATTAGGCTTTTGTCTGCAGCAGGGTTTGAACCCGTGACGTGCGCCTAACCCAGTCATCTAAACTCTTACCGCTAAATCTAATTCAAACCCCTAGAGGCTCATTGAGCTTTGTAAACTTTTACTTTACTGTTTAGAAAATGTTTACTTTATTATATAAGGTTATTACTTTATTATATTTGGGTTTTCGATCTGTTGGCCATCTGGATTGCTCTTGCCACTTGTCTTTGCATCTTTGTTTCCCTGTATTAGTAATAGTCTACTGCAGGGCCTCCTTGCAGTTTCTGAATCTTAAAATAGAGATTATATACATGCTTTGATTATTTCCCATTCCTATTTTCTCTCGGAGCAGCAGAAGTTCCAATACGTAAATTGTCCTTCTGTCAACATTGCTATTCTTTTGCCTATTGGTTCCTCTCAATACCTTTAAATTAATCATAGACCAACATCTTTTTAAAAGCATGTTCGGTTTCTATATATATATATATATATATATTTGTGATCAGTTGTGGTAAATTTTATTGATGAAAAGAAGCATGTTCACTCTCATTCAAACAATTCATACTTTGCAGATTTTACAGCATCTAGCTTGGCAGATTGGAGAAGGTGAAGCTTTTTAATAACGAATATTTTGTCTTAAAACAAGTGTGAAATGTGTAGGCTCTTTAATGTGGTAGCACATTAAATGTGATTCTATTACAATTGAACTATCTACTGACATGGAAGAGACACGAGATGAAGTCAGGCCTTCAGAGCAGAGTTCCCCAATGGCCGAATGGTGGCCCTCAGATTTCGTGGAAGATTTTGGATCTGTTACCCTTGATAGCAAAGAAGATAATATGAGGAAAAAGGAGCCAAGTGAAAAGGAAGTATATGATAGGCATCCTTGTCAGACTGCTTCACAAATTCTCTGGAAAACTGGATCACTGTCAGAACCAATTCCAAATGGTTTCTACTCTGTTGTTGCTGTGAGCATCAAAACTTTTCCTTTTAGTTTTTATGCATTTTTGCTTGTTATGACTTTTGATTTCCTTTGAATGATACATATGTTTTTTGTTCTATGGAATTGAACCTTATTTTTTTGAGAATGAGGAACTGAAAAAATGATTGATGAACTTTTAGTATTCCCCTTTTGGTGAAGAGCAGCTTACTTGCCTCAAAGAGAAGGTTGCACCGTTAGATTTTTCAGTTATGGCATGTACATGTGAGTCCATAATGCGACCACTATCTTTGTTTTCAGTATGTTTAAACGCTTGGAATCTTGTAGAAGTTGATGAAGGCTCACTGTCAAGAAACAACAATCTTTTTCTTGATGACATGTCAAGAAACAACAAACTTTTCAGATGTAGAATTTTCTTTTTAAATTTGAAAAGAAGTTGAAATTAGGAAATTTATGAGTAGTAAATCGCTGCCATGCCGTGTGTGTCCTTGTCTGCTCTTTCATTCTTGTTTTTATTGCTGATTACCTGCTTTCTTAATACCTAATCAGGACTAAACAGGAAAAAGGAGTGCTGACTGTGAGCTCATAGTGATGACAATATAGGCACCAACTAAGAAACAAAAAAACTCGTAGTTGCACCAACAAAATTCTTTCTTGCCTTGAGGTTGTTATTCAGGCTGCTTATAGCTTGATTTTGTTTAAACTATGTCTCTTTTTAGTTTTTCTTACCTCCAGTCAAATTATATACGGTTGGAACGAAATGGGCAAGACTAGAATGCATTTAGCCAACATTCATTATGGTTATTGTTTAATTTAAAAACTTTCGTTCCAAAATCGTACATTAGACTGTTATCTTATCCAGATTTGTGGCTTATAAGAATTATTAGAATAGTACATGGACCAAAAAAAGATTCAAGACGAATATATTCCTCATTATACCTTTTCATAAAAAAAAGTTCCTCATTATGAACTCACTGAGGCTAGTGTTTTTACAAGGAAATCTCTAGTCAAACTTCTGGCAAGATTCTTTCTGCGACTAGATAGAAATAATGAACACCGAGGATTGATATAGCCTACCCAAGCAAGTCTGGGAATAAGGTGGTGTAGTTATTTAATATAATTATGTCTACTTTCATTTGATGATCTCTGAAGCTATTAATGTAGATGTTAATCTTAACCTCCTTAGCATATGTTTGACTTATTATGTTGACTTGCATGGCTGATATGTTTCCTCATTATATTGGAACTGATGTATCGACTTGCATGAGTGTCACTTTATCACTTCAGGATCTTGATTCTGCATTTTCATTAGTTAAGAATATTGGCTCTATATTTCCACATGACTATAATCTTTTGGAGGTTTTGGAGGGCCACAGTTTATGTGTCCAGCGATAGACATTTTTAAGGAACACAACTTCTGTCACCAACATTTCTTAATTGTTAGTTGGCCTTGAACTTTACTTCTTCCATTTTGTTCCCTTTTATATCTCCTAATGTTGGTACATAATATTGACTAGCACTTGCATTGCATTGATTTTTTCGAATGCCCTTTTCCTTTTCCTTTTGGCTCAGGAGAAAAGGCTCAAAGAGCTTTTTGAAGATATTCCCACTTTTGATGAGCTGCATGCTCTGGAGCTGGAGGGTTTAAGAGCAGATATTATACTCGTGGATGCAGGGAAAGACAAGAAGCTTTCTATGCTAAAGCAACTGATTATTGCACTGGTGAAAGGTTCAAATGCAAATCCTGCAGCTATTGTAAAAAAGATCGCTGGATTGGTCCGTATTCATCTCTTTACTTCTTTTCAACTGTACTATGTAGTGATTCAACCTGTACCTTTCCTTACTTTGCTATTCGTTCCCATGTCAAATTACTTGTTTCATTTATGGCTATGTGTCTTCATTGGTGCTTTTGTAAGTCTATCTCTGCCTTTTGGTTGCCCAGAGATTACTAGAACATGTTACAGTGATTTCTTTTTTAGCTGCAGTCTTTCAATGTATTCTTTCCCTAAGAGCCCTCTGCGTGCGAATAAGCTCACAGCCACGAAACGCATTATGAATACCTCAGGTCTAACTCCTGAAATTACATATAGGCCTATAAATTTTTTATTGGTCTCATGAGGCATTTTTTGTATGTTTTGAGTAATTATGATGACATCCTTAGTTTTCCCTTTTTTTGTCCTATGATGCTGAAATTCCTTCTGGTACTTTGCAAATCACTGAATTAACAAAGGGGAAAGTGTTCAATTCTCTACATATGAAAGCAAAAAAAGTAGAGAGTATTATTCTCGATCTATCCTGTATAAATTTTAGTTGTCTCATTAGTTTCTTACTTATATCTTTTGTTCTTGTTATGGTCCTCTAATATCTCTTTTACCCAGCCACAACCAAAAAACCTAGTATTTAAGTGGAGAAGGGCAGCGAGGGGGTGGGGAGATTATTGACCAAGTTTCGAACAGTGCGTCACTAGCCCTCGAGGATTTCTCTGTTACTGAAAAAAAAATCTCTTTGAGAGGCAAATATCTAAAGCTTGCATCTACTAATGAAATTTAGGAAAAGTGGGTTGAGGTCTATTAAGCTATGAGCTAGTTCAGTGATTTAAACTAGCATATTAAATTTTCGTAGTAAAAATTTATATTTTGTTATAAAAATTTAGTACAGTCTCTTTTAGCATTCCGCCTGTTATTGTTTAACATCCTTCTTAACTCTCTATACTAAGTTTCTGCCTTAGTGTCTTTGCATTTCCTTCTTTCTTCATTGCGATCTCACCTAGACTTCTAATAGCATTTCCTTTCTTCAATGACATTATGATATGAAGATTCTCTCATTTAGTTACTAGAAAAAGTTAAATTTTCTGTTGGTAATTTTCTTCTGATTTCAGTAGGTCAGTTGGCCTCATATTTTGTGGATCCTAAGAGATGTTCTATTTACTGATAGAACACTGTGCGAACTGTAATGCATCTTGATGGGTAAACTACTATATTTACGTCTTATTTCAAGAAGTATATTGGATTTGGCATGATTATTATGCGAACAGTTCAAACTGTGTTTCTTACTATTAGAGAAATATATGGGGCCCAACAAGTGCATTTTAGATTTTTGGTCATAGGAAATGGATGAAGTTGATGTTATTTTCATTGAACAATCATCAATTTATCTGGTGTTTGTATGGCTCCTTACATAGGTGTCTGATTTTTACAAACGACCAAACTCTGAACTTAGTCCTGCTAAAGCTGCTCTTGAAGAAAGCTCTCACATCTCTGAAAGCCGAGGCATCCAGCTGCTGGGTCAAATAAAGCATGGTTCATGCAGTTCTCGAGCAATTTTATTCAAAGTATTAGCAGATACTGTAGGTCTTGAAAGTCGGCTTGTGATGGTAAGCTTTGTGTTGAAGAAAAAAAATTTGTACCCTTTCTCTTGTAAATTGCAATTTTACCTCCAAACTGAGCACCGAAGAACGTCTCACTGCTTGTTTTGGGAATTCTTGCTCTATTTTCTTTGCTATATTTTCTTGAAACTTTGCTGATAATATTTTATGTTTCCTAATTAGGGGTTGCCTACCGAAGGAGCTTCTGAGTGTGTAGACTCATATAAACATATGTCAAATATAGTTGTGCTAAATTCTGTCGAAATGCTTGTCGACCTTTTGCGTTTTCCTGGTCAACTTATTCCTCGATCAACCAAGGCTATTTTCATGACCCACATATCTGCTACTGGGGAGAGTGATTCAGCAGAAAATGATTCATGTGATTCGCCTTTGGAGCCTAACAGTCCTCTCTATGGATTTTCAGAGAGAATTGATCCTGAGAGGTTAGAAGGAAAAGTTTCAATTTCATTTTAAGTTTAATTGCCATAATCTTTTTCATCTTTCTATGTTGTGGATGAAATGTTTTTGGTAAGGTTCTGTGGACGAATTGCTATCATTGTCGACACATTGTAATCTGCAGGAAGTTCCTTTTTGCTTGTGAAGAGGTACTTTTATTTCTTCTTTTTCTGTAATGCATTTTGAAGCGATCTTTTGTTTCTACAGTTCTGAGAAAGATGATGCCCTCCAATGTCAAAGGAGACTAGAAGCATCTTCAAACGCTGCAGGACCTTCCTTGAGGAATATGATGTTGCGGTCAAACTCTTTAATTGACAGAAAATTGAGGTATTATTTCATTCATGCTTTTACAAAATAACATTGATATTTGATAAAATCCTCTTTGAATTCGTAATGGTCATCTGTTGCATTGATAGGATCCACTTTAGGGGTTCATGCTTTTACAAAATAACATGGACATTTGATTGGATCTTATTTTCTATTATCTATTTCTGTGAATCAGCTTGTCACATAGCGAACCCAATATTGCTACAGCAGCTTGGAGAAGGAGCCGAAGGAAAGTAATTACTGAACAAAGGACTGCAAGTTCAAGGTTTACTTTTTCATGGCCATGACTCCTATTCAATTGATATTTCCCTTGACAAATTCAAACGGAGCTTTATATCAGTTTTTCAAATTTGGATGCGATCATACCTGCAAATTTCTACGGTTCCAATCAGTTTTCTGATCTTTTACAAATAATTTTTTAAGAATAAAATCATTTAAAGTCCTCTCATTATAGTATTTCCTTGTGCATCTGTCTCACGAATTTACATGGGTTTAGGTGTGACTGTTAGAGATGGGTATATATTGGACATGGAAACAGATGTTCTCTTTCTAGCAACCTAATTAACTAAATGTTTTCCTTGCAAAAGCATGTGAGAAATGTGGGTGATCAGAATGATATTGCAGCCTTGCAGGGCAGGCCATGTTAGGCATAAAGTGAAGACATCTTATTATACCGGGCAACTTTTAACTGTAGAGGTTGATGTGCCTTTAAAACTCGGTACTTTAGGTCTTTGTTTTCCGAAATCTAGTAGATGCTACGTTTTTGTATTGCCGAATTCTCAAGGGTTTACTTGGTTTCAGTAACACAGTGCTGAATCCTTAGCTTAGAGTTCAGAAGCTTATATGGTAACATGATGGTATGGTTCTTTTAAAATGATCCTGAAAATGGAGAGCAAACATATACTGTTTCTTAGATACTTGAAAGTGATAAATCAAGTTTACTAGCTTTCACTTTTTCAAAAAAAAGTTTACTAGCTTTCTGTATTGGTCTAAAAGCAGCTCGTCGAGCAACAACATCATGCTTGGTCTAGACTGTTTATTATTAATAGTCAATGACAACTTTTGGCCACTTATGCTTTTGTGTGACTTTTAGGGAGCAAACAATTCTCGGAAATACTTCAGAATAGCTCAAGTATGGCGTAAGGGTGTCATGCACCTCTTGGATAAATTTGTGCGGTTTTAAGATTTTGAATTTCTCGTTTCCAAATGGCTTGACTTGGTTTTTGTTTTTGAGCTGCTGATTATAACGTGGCTAGTAGGAGTGTAGTCTTGTTTTTATTTTGCTTCATTGGTCTTTCTTCTCATTTACTTATTTAATTTTATAACTGCTGCATTTTGTGGTTAATTTGTAAGGCCAATTTGAATCAACTACGTTGTAGTACTAAACATTAAATTTGGAGGGCTTTATGGTTGCCTTCTTTTCGTTGTTTTTAAACATGTCTTATGATCTATGAAAAATATCTGGTCTTACATGTACTTGTTAATAGTAGGGCAAACAGTAGCATCTGATATGTAGAAGTGCCCACCTAAATAATTAGGTTGATACTGGCATTTCATGCCAAATGTTGTAATTGTATTTCAGTGAGGGAAGTAAATGTGTGTCTCTGGGAGCTTCTCTGTGTTTTCTTGTCAATCCGCATCAATCAGAGGATTTTTTGTAATCCTAAGATATAAACTAAGTTTCAACACATCAAGTGGCTCTTTTAATCTTCATTAAACTGAGCAGCTCAATGCCTTGAAGTGTACTGGATGGTTTTGTCTAATTTATGTTCTTCTCTTGCTTCAAATCTCCAGTCCTGAGCATCCTTCATTTCGCGCACGAGCACGGTCTATGCTTAGTGGAGATAATAAAACATTCAGAGATTATTCAGATGATGTTGCTACATCAAGGTATCTAATTTTATTATTGTTTTCTGTTGAGTTTATGCCATTATATCCATAAAGAATTCACATGTATGAAGCACTCAAATTGTTCCTTCTGTTCCTGCCATTGTTTGCTTCATTTCAGATATTTTTCTCATTCATATTCTGGGGTTCCTAGTTCACATCCTTGGTTCATTCGCTTGAGTTGTTGATCAAAGAGGTCAAGGATGCTTAAATGTACCGCTGAATATATTTTAATACCAACAGGAGCTTGTTCTGTGGAAAACAAAAATGCACCACCTCAGCAGCTACCTCATATGAAACTTTACTGTTGATGAAACTCCATTATGTTAATCCTATCCTAAAACATGATTTTTTTTATTAGTTGTCTAGACCACTTAATTTCAATGGAAATGTGAAGATTTTCTAATAGTGGATCAATTTGTCAACACTTTTTTACTATAAAAACTTCATCATCAGAAAAGTTTGCTGAATCAACTGTTTTATCCACAGGTCAGAAGGTGCTTCAACATCAGAACCACGTCGATTACGAAGAAGAAGCATTAGTATTACTCCAGAAATTGGTGATGATATTGTCAGGTAAATATTGTAAATTGTAATTATAATGGTCAACATCATAAGTATTTTCATCCTTAGTTCATAGGCTCATCTTTTTGGTTATATTTTCTACAACTACCTTATCAAAAAATAGATGCGCAGATATGAACTAATCTGATGCTAATTTGCTTCATTTTCTGTTTTCCCGAAATATTCTAATATCTTAGAAATAACTATTAACCTAACATTTTGTGTATGGAAAAATAAAATGAATTTACTGCATTTAACTTGTGAGTGAATGTACTTTGTCAAGATGTGGATTTTGTAAAAATAATTGCGAAGTAGCCTTATCTCATTTGTGTCATAACTGTAACCAGGGCTGTTCGAGCAATGAATGAAGCACTGAAGCAGAATCGTAGAGAACAAGGGGAAAATAGCTCATACCCTCATACAGGCGGGGCATTGGATCTTCCAAAAAACGTATGATACCTTTTCTATCTGGTTTTAAGATCCCTGATAGTTTTAAGATCCCTGGTTTTAACCTGGAAATAGCTAGGTTTCTTACCGGTTCAAACGAGGGGCAGTATACTCTGTTGTAGCATTGTTTCCTCTATTCTATTGGCGGGGCTATTCTCTAGGAATCTCGCACTATTGAGAATGGTAACATGTTATATATGTCAACCTGCACAAAGACTGTGCAGAGGCCATATTTACAATTACAAAATGGGCAAAAACAAAAGAGAACCTCCTTGAGACTTTACAGGGAGCCTATCATATCTATCAATGATTCGCATGATTACAGAGATCTTTACATCAAAAATAGAAAAGAGATAGGCAGTCCATCTTGATTTTCTGCAACGAGTTGTATGTTCCTTCAAGACACTCCCTCTCCTTCCAAGCTATCCACCAAACACATGCTGGTACTATTTGCCTCCAAACTTTTTGTTGTGCAGCTCCTGCATTAAGGTTCCAACAATTCAACAGGGGTCTTTGGCATTACCCATCTCACCCAACTAAATTCAAAAAGAGTTGCCACAACTGCTTCGTGACTTCACAATGAAGGAAAACATGTGAAATAGTTTCAAGTAACATCTTGAACATAGCTGCATCCCCCTCTTCATTAGGGTTTTATGAGTTAAACAAGCTTCACAGGATTATCTTTGGAGTCATTTTCCTCAAATAGATGGCTGTTATAATCTTTATCTCATAGTGAAAACTTTAACAACCCTAACTGAGTGCTAAGCAACAGTAATTTGATGAACTGTACCTAAAAAGAAGCAACAGTAATTTGATGCAATGCCTCTTTTCTATTTCATTGTTTTGGCTAAAGGAGTTATATTTTTAGGTGTCTGATTTTCACCGTGACGATCACGAAATATCGGGTGGACAGTCTTCGTTGTTTGCATCGTCAAGGGAGCACATGAGCTCCCAGAAGGCAATATCGTTACCCTCGTCTCCCCATGAATACAGGAGGCAGGCTCCAGAAGGAAGAGGGCAGGTGAAAGACGAAATGGTCTCAACCTGGAATAGAATTTTGGAATCACCGATGTTCCTGAATAAGCCTCTTCTGCCTTTTGAAGAATGGAATATAGACTTCTCTGAATTGACTGTTGGGACTCGTGTTGGAATTGGTGAGTTTATTTTAATTCATTTTCAAAGTAGTACTCTTGTATGTTATGCTTCACTTTTTGTTTGCTAAATCATTTGGTTGCATTATTGCTTTAGTACCACTAGCGAGTTCGTAATGAGCCGAGTTGAGACCGCCTCATTGCTCCTTGGCTAATGCATGCGTTTATTATACTGTTTCTAATAATCATGTTTTGCCAATTTTGACATGTGAGAAGCTTTAGATGCTGTTCAGCATTATGTGTTCGATCACTTTATGCTTTGAGTTCAGTATAGAATGCATCTTGGGTTTGTCAATTTGCTGAATATGGACTGTAAAAAATCGACACAGAGGGTAAATAGATAGCTAGCTCTACGCCCTATTCAAGTAAAACTAATCTGCATGAGGATTCTTGTATTTGGGTGAGAGGAATAGTAGAGCATCTGAAAGAGTTGAACGTGCAATATTCTGTCACAAATAATGTATCTTCTTAGTTGTGATTGTGCTATGAAGACGTTCTTTGCTGTAAGCTAGAAGATTAGAGAATTTAAGATGTCTAAATACTTGTGTTAAACCACTTTCATATTGTCAATAACACTTTAGTCTACACCAACAAAAAGGTACATGATGTATAAGAAAAAAGAGTAGATCAAAATGGAATGCACATCAGAGATAACAACACACCAAGGAATGTTGTGACACCTTAACCAAATAGAGATTAAACTCCCTCACAATATTAGTGCAGAAAAGATGTATAAGATGTGGATACACATGGAAGCCAACGACTTTATACGGGAGATGTATTGTTTAAAGGGTCATTTTTTGATGTATCTTCAAGGTGATCATGGACCAATGTGTTCTTTCGTATGTTCTGTAAATCTGCATTTTCTTCCACTACCCGCAATTTGTATTTGGGAGTTCAAGGTCTAAATGCTCTGGCTATGTTTTTAGGATTCTTTGGAGAAGTTTTTCGAGGTATTTGGAATGGAACTGATGTTGCCATTAAAGTTTTCCTGGAACAAGATCTTACGGCAGAAAACATGGAGGACTTCTGCAATGAGATCTCTATCCTTAGGTAATGTGTCTTAATAGGATTGTGCTCAGCTCCTTTTGATTTTGTAATGTTCTAACACTACGTCTTCTTTCTTCTTGCTTTCCCAGCCGTCTTCGGCATCCAAATGGTAGTTCTCTTCTCTTTTCCTTTCAATGTTGGTTTTATTTCAATCTTGGCTTTAAGATATTGGTCCTTGCTTTGGACAATTGTACAACTAACTTAGCCACCGGTTGCAGTTATATTGTTTCTTGGTGCATGCACAAAGCCGCCTCATTTGTCTATGGTTACTGAATACATGGAGATGGGATCTCTATATTATCTGATCCATTTAAGTGGTCAAAAGAAGAGACTTAGCTGGCGGAGGAGACTCAAGATGCTTCGTGACATATGCAGGTTGGTTAGTTAATCATCTTTAGCTGTTATAGATAACACGGTGATCACTAATGCTTCTCAGTGATTCTTTGTCTTCCTTTTTTTGCTGTATTGGGGCTCTCGGTGATATTTTGATTTAACTCTACTGGAGAGCTCCCTAAATATAACTTGAGACAGTTAGTTGACCTTGATACAGTTTTGGGAGGCATCCTTGATAAATCTGGTAGCAAATATTCTTTATAAAGTTCTGTGGAGACATGAGACTATTACCTTTTCGTGGCATACCCTTTTGCATGCCTTAATACAAATTAATTATGCTGATACTTTCGATTCATTTTTGTATATGCCATTAAATAATGCTTTACCTGATGAAGTTCCATGTCCTTTTGAAAACAAATTCGTGTCTATGAATGCTGATTTTATATCCGTACAACCCTTTATTGTCTTTTATTACATAATACTTCAAAAACGTTGAGTTAAAGTACCTCAACCACGCTTCTATTTTTATATTTCTCAAGGACGGGATTTATGATTAGTTTCTTGCTTCTGTTGGCAACTAAGAGGGTTGATGTGCATTCATCGGATGAAGATAGTCCATCGTGATCTGAAAAGTGCAAACTGCCTTGTGAACAAGCACTGGACTGTCAAAATATGTGATTTTGGGCTCTCAAGAATATTGACAGATGCATCTATCAGAGATACAACATCAGCTGGTACTCCTGAATGGATGGCTCCCGAACTCATCCGCAATGAGCCTTTTTCAGAAAAGTGTGATATTTTTAGCCTTGGCGTGATAATGTGGGAGCTTTGCACCCTAAACAGACCATGGGAGGGTGTGCCACCAGAAAGGGTATGCTAAATTCACCTTGTAATTTGGTTGTAGGTTAAATTTTTTTTTTCCCTTTTGTATTGGAAAATCAATACTGTTCTCCAAATGGCTACATCAAAAGTAATTAGCAACTGCCTTGTGCTCATTGTAGGTAGTTTTTGCTGTTGCTAACGAAGGATCAAGGCTAGAGATACCCGAAGGACCCCTTGGCAGACTAATTGCAGGTAATTCCGGCCAAATTTGTAACTAAAAAATGCCAGAGGCAACTGTATATTTCTTGTTTTCTGTTCTTTTTCCATACTGTTCTCCTTTTTAGTTATATTTGACGTCCTGACACAGTTCTTTTTTCACAGACTGTTGGGCAGAGCCTAACAAAAGACCAAGCTGTGAGGAAATTCTCACCCGACTACTAGACTGTGAATATTCACTATGCTAGTGCAATCTGTTTTGTCTGTACAGAAACACATGGTAGAGGTGTTAACAATATCCGGCTCAAGTTGTAATTCGTGTGATTTTCCAGTTTTAGAAAAATATCTGTTTACCTACTTGTAGTAATATAGTAGAAACGTGCGGCCTTGTGAAATCAAAAGCAGAGTTCGTTTACCAATTTCTACTCTTTGCAAGCAAACTTAATGATCATCCTCTTTATCCAATTTGCACAAAGTGCACCAATAACCAATGCAGAAAACCATAATGCATATAAAAATATTTGGATGTTTAATACATGAATGGCGGAATAAACTCTTGAACTGTTGGGTGGGAAAATTGTGTCACGTTGTGTTCCTTGAATCAATCAGAGATCGGGCGCCGGTTTAAGGCAGCTTCAAAGCGACTCAAGGAGTCAGCCCTCATCTCTGTACTCATGTCATTCTCAGGTGCTGGATAGTAGTCCTCTCTCAGTTGCACATCTCTTAAGTTCGGGATTCTTAGAAGGAACATCATGAAATGTTCATGCGCTGTTCCATGGATGAATAATTTCCGGAGCGTGAGGCATTCTTGTAGCAGCCCAGCTGCTGGTAGGGACAGACACCGTTGGTTAACGTCCATATCTTGTGGTGGCCAATAATCAAGTTCAGTAAGGCTCAAAGTTCCAATCCCAAGCAGGTAAAATCTTTCCCACAAGCTCAAATCAACTTGTCCTGATGGTGCAGTGTGTGCATAACCTATGGTATCTCCACAATCTAAATGCATCTTCGAAAGCTTAGGGTAGTGTAGAAGAGTGCTTAGTCCAAATGCCTGCTCAGAATGTTTTGACCATAGCCTGCAATCTCCTTCCACCCTTATCTTGATTTCTTCTAAGTTAGGACAGTCTTCAAGACCTGCAGCTGTTAAAGGAGTCAGAAGATCACCAACACCTATCCAAAGAGATAGGTATTGCAGCCGATCCCATGATCGTCCACTATATCCATTGCCATGTCCATTGACTTCCTCGTACAAACTATTAAGATCATAGGAGAACTTGCATCGCTTCTTCTCTTTAAACAAGTAAGCATCTTCCTCACATCCAAATGTGTCCCCAAAGTTGCTTGAAGCTTCACATCCATCTCTTCTGTTAAGATCAAACCCATATCCATAACCATCAAGATTCTCAAATTCTTCAACACTATTCCACACACAATCAATGTGAAGCTTTTGGATCCGGTTTTGTATCGGTTCCAATGCTTTCAATGAATAAGCAGCTCCAAGATTCTTGCAGCAAGAAATCTTGACATCAATCAATGTTTTCTTAAGCAAAGAAGCTAGTGTCCTCATACCTCTAACAGTAATCTTCTTACAACCTTGGACCTCAAACTTGGCTAACCTCGAACACCCTCTACCAATAGCAATCAAACCCATATCATTCAAGTCCCCCACGTTCCTTATCGACAAAGATTCAAGCCCTTGACAAAGAGCAACGCCATCCAACTTTGATTCAACAGGCATAGAAACCCCATGAAATTGTCCCAACTTCAACGATCTCAATCTAGGACATTTCTTGTTCAAAATCTCCAAAGCAGGACCAGTGTCTCTAACATTGTTACAAACATCTAAAACAAGCTCTTCAAGTAATGGCAAACCCGAAAACACCTCAATCAAAGTCGAAACTCCAAACTTAGCATCCTCTTGAGTGAACCCATCATCATTTATATCACCCCTAGAGTTGGACAAAGCTGAAGTATCCGCCAAATGAAGCGTGGACAATTTCGGACAGTTGGTAGCTACAGCAACCAAACCTTCATCACCAACAAAACCAATGTACCTAGGATCAAACATACAAACAACACGAAACTCCTTCAAATTCGGACAAGCTAACGTTATCGCCTTAATCTCATCGGTCTTAAACCCTTCAGAGAAGCAAGGATTCAAGAGGTTTAAAGTTACGAGATTCGAAGCAACCATCGGATGAGACACAAGTGCTGTAGGTATATCATCAGTCCAACAATAAAAGGTGGATAAGTCTAATGAACTAAGATTCGGGCAATTCTCAAATAACATATTGAATTCATCCCCAGTTGCTAATTGTGGACGTTGGTGCCAGCGTACGAGTTTTATTTGTTTCAACTGGGGCCATAAAGGGGGTAACAATTGGAGGGTAAATGGGTGGCGCGTGTAAACCACGAGGGAAGTGACAAAAGGAAACGCGTGGTGAAGGAGGTGGGCGGTGAGTGAAGGGTCAGGGGTGGTGGGGGAGAGGAGGGGGTGACCCCAAGGAGAGATAAGGGAAAGGTCAAGGTGTGTTATGGATCTGAAGCAAGTGGGTAACATGAAAAGGTCACGCACGTTGCCACGGAGCGTAAGAGAAACGCGCGTGGAACGTTCAAGAACGAGCCATTTCCGGCAGACGAGGGAGGTGGAGTTGCGGCTGCGGACGTCGGTGACGGCGGCGATGATGTTTGAAAGGATCACATCAGGGAGGTCGTTAAGTTGTGTAGCCATTGATTGGATTTTGGTTTTTGAGTGGGAGAATTTTTTTTGAAGTGTGAGCAATCAGTCACAGGTGTTGATGCTGAGAATTTTTGGGTTGTACTAGTAGTTATCAACTAGTACTACTCCTCTACTACTATTTCTATTTTTGAGCTAACAAAGACTTTATCCAGTTAGGAGTCGTTTGGTAGAGAAATGAGTTATACGTGGATTAACAATACATGGATTAGTAATGGAGGGATTAGTAATGCAGGTATTAATAATACATGGATTGTTTTAAGTCATGTGTTTGGTTCATTGTATTAAAATTGAGATAAACATTGTATAACTTAAACTTTTGTTTGGTTTAAAAGTGCATAAAGTTTTATTTCCAATTATACCCTTGAATTCTTATCCATGTATTAAAAACAAGGGTTTGAGGATAGGTATTTTAGTCATTTCATTGTTTATCCATATATTAGTAAACATGGTATTATTAATACCATGGTGAGCTAGGTATTAGATAGTACTTGAATTGGTGTATTAATTAATACATGTATTAGTTATCCCAACTTAAAAAAACCTACCAAACAGTGAATAATATTGAAAAAAGTGCTAATACATGTATTAACTAAGCAATACACCATACCAAACGACCCCTTATTTCTAAAGCCAACCCACTAAAGTTTGTACCGTGTACAGCGGAGCCAGGATTTAAAGATTATAGGTCAGGATTCTAGTGTTTTTACTTACTTTTAAATTATAGTACATCATATTATATAAATTTTATAAGACTAATAGTATTGAGTTTGGATCAAAGTTATTAGGCTGACCCACGGAACCACGGCTGCATCCGTCTCTGATTGGGTTGTAATTATCTACATCCTTAATCAGATATTTCGAATTTGATTTGCATGAACGAACTCATTTTTTATTGAGAGCGTTTCCTCAAATTGAATTTTTCGATCATCATTCAAATTAACCGAGCCCAAAAACGACAGAAAATTAGTGGTGTTGAGGAAAGTGTAATTGCACTTGGTGTCTTGATCGCATCGTGTTAAATAATTTTGGCTAAATACTAAATAAACGTACATTTTAATTTATTAATGAAATTAAGTGATAAATTTATATCTGATGTATCCATTAATTTGATATAAATAAACAGTTGCACATAAGTGTTTATATATGGACTACTACAACCAAGGAGCTCTCAAGTTTGACTTCACCAGAGAGTGTGTGTGTGTCTAATTTCTACCATGTCTTGTTACTAGCATTTCCGCTTGTAAGAGCAAGAAGCTGCTAGTTGTTCTAATTGATGCAGTATAAATGTTGAAATTTCCCTATCCTAACGCTAATAAGAAACTACCATCATTTCATACATTTTATATATGCAGATTATATTTTAAGAAATTAAATAGTTGATACGCAAATTGAAAATGATAAATTTAGTCTATTTGTAGTAGTCCTACTAAATTTGTAAACGACAATCGAACATTTACCCATAATCCATCATACTCATTATGAGTGGAACAGAAAGGGTGACCACATGTGGCCCCTGTTGGTTCTGGCTTTAATGCTCACTTGTAAACAGATCAACACGGACAACACCACTCACTGCTCGTTCTTCTTTCTCATTTTCATTATGCACATTGATGCAGGGTAAACGGGCGGAAGCAACAACAAATAGCAGAAGCAAAAGATAAACTCGATAAAGGAAAAAGTATGGACGGGGAAGAACAGAAATAGAAGAAAGAACGAATCAAACTAACCAAAGTAGATTGATTCAAAGGGAGAAAGAAACTTGAACCACTCACGGGGTCACACTAGAGGTGATCCATCATGGATTCCAAGTAAGAGATACATGAAGCTCAAGCTTCAACAAGAATGGCCATGCATATTCTATCTTCTCAATTCTATCTTCAAAACTAGCTAATGAAATAAAATGACTAAGTATGGTATTTATAGATGTTCCACACTCCTAATGAAATGACATAAAAGCCCCTACAAGTTTATTGCACATAGGGCTAACATAGTAAATAACTAGACTAAAATCTCGGAATGCTAGTCAAGTAGGCGGAGCGCCTGTACTTGTCCCATTTTTTGGCAGTGCAGCCAGCTGGGCGGAGCGCTCACCATAGAGGCGGAGCGCCTCGGATGCTCCTTGCTTGGGCGGAGCGCCTGCTTTGCCTGGGCGGGGCGCCTGGGCCTGGAGCCAGCACCTCGATCTTCAAAATGCTTCCGAACTCTTCTCCGATGGTCTTGACCTCTCGTCCTTTGCATCCTCCAATCCCTGCTTTTGATGGTAAGTGCCTTAGGCTCGATTTGCCCTACATCCTCCTCCCCTTCAAACCATCAAGACCTACATCCAAAGACAAGCACATCCAAAAGCTCCTACTACAAGAGTAGGTTAGTGCAAGTAGTATGTAAAACACACTCTTATGGTATAACCAAGTATCAATGACAATAATAAAGCGCATGTTTCCAAAGAAAACAACGAGTACTTGGCTTCCCCAAGGGGTGCACTCAACACAGGATTCATCAAAGGGATCAATAGGGTAGGGAATATGCAAGATCAAGCCATCAAAATTCCTATGATCCCTAAGTCCAATAAAAACAAACCAAAACTTCCCACCATAAGAGTAGACAAGTCCAACAAGAGTGAGTGCAAGTGATGTGAAAATCACACTTTTGTGATAGAGCTAAGTATCAATACTAATCAAAAAGTATAGGTCTCCAAAGGAAACAACAAGGTCTTGGCTAAAAAATGACAAGCACTCACTACCATAACAATCAAAGAGATCAATAAGACATGAAACATGCAAGATTAAGCAACTAAGTTCCTTATGACCTCCAAGCTTATGGTTAACACACCAAGCCTTCAATTTATTACTATCACAATATGACTCATTGGCTTTGGCAGTCTCAACACCCAAGGTGTGATCAACATGTGGGGTGGAGTAAACAAAATAGTTCAATTGGCAACTAACATCAAATACTCCACTTCTTGGAAGCACTCTTACACCCACCAAGAGTGACTTCCTCACCTCCAAATCCACCTCTAAGACAATCTTCCTCACTAGGCAAACTCCAAAGAAAGGTCTCCACAATAGGCTCTTCATCATTATTGAAGGTTAGGACTACTAGAAGATGGCTCAACACAACCAATATCAAGACCACTCATCTCACTTGGAGTTCCAAACAATGGATCGTCCATAGAGTCTAACCTTACAAACCATGGAGGTTCAATTTTACTACCAACCCTAGTCTGATATAATTCACTACCACAAATAAGATTGTCTTCAAACAATGGAAATGTAAAAGCATGCACCTCAATTTTATGGTCCAACAAAAGCATAGTATCAAGACTAGGTTCTTCACTCTTATCCGAGGAGTCATTACAGACAACCTTGTCCAATTCATGCAATTCGGACTCCTCAAGATCATTATCATCCTTACCATAACACATAGGTCCACCATTATCAAGCAATTCATCAAGGGAAAGAATAGGATATTCATTCAACTCGTCTTCCTCTTTATCAAATATATGTGGGGTGTCATAACAAGGGTCACAGCACAAGGTCAACTACACAATCTTCACTAAAGAGAGGTTCAATGAAAACTGATCATGATGTGGCTTATTATCCCTCTCAACTAGTGGTTCACAATCACACATAAGTTGACCAACCGACTCTACGCTAGTTGCAAACACATTGTAATCACACATATTATCAACTGGCATAGAGTTTTCACAAATACTATCATAAGACAAGGAAGTAACATGCTCAAGGGAAGAACTATCACATACCTTTGAGTGGCCATCTTGCTCACTCAATGCACTTGAAGTGTTATGAATTGTCTCTCCACCTTGAAGCTCACATTGAAGAGCTTCTTCACCTTGCCCATCCGCTTTGGAACATGTTTGAGGCTCCATTGGCTTGCCTTCAAGAATACCTACACAAGAGCTAACACAAGTAGAAGAAAAAGATAAAGGGTTAAGGTTAGAATAATGAGTGTCCTCACTATCAATAATTCTTTTCCCTCTTTGTTTTCCCTCATTTTCTTTTCAAGGTCGGGTGTAGATTGGGGTGGTGACATCCCACTCATATCACTCAACACATCCTCTCTTTTTTCTACTCGAGGAATGTTACTGGTCACTCCCTTACTCCTCTCAATCTTTTGTCTCTCCTATTCGGGTGAATTGGGACGAGGCCCAAGAATACCCATAGCCGGAGTATGTGGACTCTTAACATCAACCCGAAATTTAGGACTTGGAGACTCATCACTTGAGCTCTCCTTATTCTTTGTTGGTGAACCACTTAGCTTTGGAGCTTGTGGTTTTGGGTTCACCTTGTTGACATTTGTCAACTCTTTTCTTGCACTAGTCCCACCATTTCTTGTGATTGTAGGACTTCTTGATTGCACTCTTTCAATCATGGAATGAGTTTCTTGCTCCTTTGCATAGACAAAGAAGGTGCACTAGGATGTATCTTAATCTTTGCCCGACAAGGTTCAAAGTTATAAGTCCTTTGTCCCTTGCTCACTTTATACTCATCTTTCATGAGATCATACCGCACTCTCTTGTCTTGCAACCATGGTTCACCTAACCAAATGCCAAAATACTTCATGGGATACACATCACACCAAACATATTCTATGTAACTCCCATGAGATATGAGTACCCGAGCCTCGCTAGTAACCCAAACACCATGACACTCATAAGGATGCTTCAATTTATAACATGGTATCTTTACTCCATCAACCCAAGAGGTGTTAATATAATTAGCATTGGCTTTACTAATCTTGAGCAAGCATCCTCCATTACTATTCACCTCAAAAATGAATTTACTTTTACACAAGTCTTGTATAGGATCATCCAAGATAGATCTTAGAAGCCTTAGACTAGTACGACCATCAACTTGAGTTTTCCTTATCCCTCCACTAGTGGCAACACCACTAGAATAACCTCCACTTCCCGTCACTCTTCCAACACTAGGAGTGTAGTTGAAAGTCGAGGAAGGAGTACCACTATGGAACCCATAAGGGCTTCTCCCCTTGGTTCCATAGCCCATAGCACCACTCCTACCACTACTACTAGAGCAATATATTCCACTAGTAGTAAGAGCAACACCATTTCTCAATCCACCCTTCACATGGGAGTTAGAATTATCAAGCCGTTTAGCACAAGTAGGATAGGCAAGCTTCTCCCTTCCCATGGAACAACCACCACCTCCTCCCATACTAGTGGAAGGACTTCTACTACTCCCTTGTACACCGCAAGCAACACCAAGAGAAGATGCATATGAATAATTCGTATAAGCAACTTCAGCATCCGTTCTCTCTATATCACTATCATCATGTTCAAATTCATCACAAAAAGAGTAAGTAGGTTCATCATACCTTGAAGCATCACCATCTTCGTATTCTTGACTAGGACCATAAGAATCTTCGCATTCATCTTCGCAAGCATCATAATCTTCTTCATCCTCATAATCATCATAGTGACCCGCTTCATCATCATACGAACCTTGGTTCCCCGAATCGTCATAGCAATATCCATTATCATCATCATAGGAACCATAGACTCCATCATCCCCACATGAGTCATACCCTCCACATTCGTCATCCGAAGCCATAGTTGTATCAATAAAGAGTAAAGGACCTCATAATTTCACTCCCTCACGCGTATCACTCAAAAGATGTCACTAAATTTTCTTTCCACTCGTGTATACACTCAAGGTCGTTGCCTTTTGTGACCGCATATTGTTCTCACCACTCAAGTCTTTTTCCACTCAAGACCTTCTTGTTCTCTTAGTAACCTCAATGGCAAGATCAACAACTAATACACCTAAGTAATGGTTCGGAATGGAATTTATGTGACTCGATGTACGGAAGCTATTTAAATGCGCACTTGAAGCAAATAAGTTCTACGACTTTAAATAAAAACTTCAAGACACACAACACCCTAAAAGCTCAAAGATTAGTGTCAATAAAGTAGGACAAATACCTTAGAAACACTAACCAAGAAGTATGGAAGCGAAATAAACACAAAAATACACGAAACGAAGCCAAACAAATCAGCCAGAGTTTTGGGTGGTCCGCCTGGGTGGGCGGGCGGTCCACCTGCCTAGGTAGGCAGTGAGTAAGGTAGGCGGGGCGCCTAGGGGCTGGGCGGTCCACCTGGGCCAAGCTTCAGCTTTTCCGAAAACGTTTTTTTGATGGTTTTTGACCCAAAATCTCAACGTTTTCAACCCGATTCTCAAATCCCCTGGTACCCAAAGTTGTGTTTAGTATTTTCTAACAATCCCCGATGAATTTCACATCCAAACAACCAAAAACAAGATCACAATCGTGATTCAAAGCGGTTTATATAAGGGTTTCAAGTTGGGTTCAATTTTCTTGAACTTTTGATTCACAACTCCAAATCATGTAAAATTAGTACCTAATGAACGGGAAAATGATATAGAACAATCCCCGATATCAATTTCACATCCAACAACCAACAAAACCGAAGAATCAAGTCATGAACTCAAGAACAAGGGTTTTTCATAAGGGTTTAAAATTTGGGATTCAAATCTTCAATAATTCGTAATACCACTCCAAATCACGTGTTTTAGGTACCAAAACGACGGGTTTTATAACAAGGATCAATCTCTAATAACACCCATATCAAGATTCAATCTCACCAACAAGTTATGTCAAATTTTTTGGATTTTCAACTTTTCAATTTTTTTGTATTTTCTTCTTTCCAATAACTTCAAACACAAGAAACTAAAGAGAAAATAAACTAGGCACGATGAACAAGGATCGAGGGTTTGTAGGAACAAATCCCGAGCCTTCTCTGATACCAAACTGATGCAGGGTAAACGGGCGGAAGCAACAACAAGTAGCGGAAGCAAAAGATAAACTCGATAAAGAGAAAAGTAGGGACGGGGAAGAACAAAAATAGAAGAAAGAACGAATCAAACTAACCAAAGTAGATTGATTCAAAGGGAGAAAGAGACTTGAACCACTCACGGGGTCACACTAGAGGCGATCCACCATGGATTCCAAGTAAGAGATACATGAAGCTCAAGCTTCAACAAGAATGGCCAAGCATATTCTATCTTCTCAATTCTATCTTCAAAACTAGCTAATGAAATAAAATGACTAAGTGTGGTATTTATAGATGTTCCACACTCCTACTGAAATGACATAAAAGCCACTGCAAGTTTATTACACATAATAAACCACGTAGGGCTAAAATAGTAAATAACTAGGCTAAAATCTCGGAATGCTAGTCAGGTAGGCGGAGCGCCTGGAAGAGAGGCGGAGCACCTGGACTTGTCCTATTTTTGGGCAGTGAAGTCAGATGGGCGGAGCGCCCACCATGGAGGCAGAGCGCCTGGGCTGCTCCTTGCTTAGGTGGAGCGCCTGCTTTGCCTGGGCGGGGCGCCTGGGCCGGGAGCCAACGCCTCGATCTTCAAAATGCTCCCAAACTCTTCCTCGATGCTCTTGACCTCTCTTCCTTTATATCCTCCAATCCCGACTCTTGATGGTAAGTGCCTTAGGCTCGATTTGCCCTGCATCACACATTAATCGGAGTTAAATTCTTCATTCAATGTAAGGACTCGTCTAAGCACTAAGCAATTAGAATTTTTGTATATGCTATGAAACATATTAAGCAAGTTCAGAATATTTAAACTCCAAAACTAATAAAAAAAAATCAAAGTTGGAACATTCCAGAAAGTTTATATTTTCAACAACTCTTGTAACACAATATATAAAATCAAAATAGTTATAGCATGTCATTAGACGTTGATCTAGTTGAATCCGAGTTTCAAAGATTTTAAACTGTAATTAGAGTTTAATTATAGCATTTAGTTAAATCACTCAAAAGAAAACACCTTCTGGTTATGTCTAGTGGAACATTCTGATCGATGACACCATCTCATCTTTAGATTGGCTAACATAGAGCAAGAAATATAAATATTCTTACTAGACAAATATAATTTAAAAAAAAAACATAGTATTAATTAAAGTAGTATTATCAACTATGGCACATTATGGTGGTTTGATGACCTTCATCACTTTCATAGTTGACACGCTAATGTTCAACATTATGACAATAATTTGCATTCACATAATTTTTTGTTACTAAATTTGCATCAGTCGTGCTCATTAATAATTAATTTACTAAATTTGCATCAGTCGTGCTCATTAATAATTAAATTGATAACTAAGTGGTACCAAGTGTTAACATAAAGCAAGATAATTTAGAACACTAACAATTAAACATTAAACTGAAAATTCATATCATTTAACTATTATTGAGTTGTAATTATAAACATAAAAAAATTATGTCTTAAATTAATTGATTTTGTGTAAACACTTGTTGCGGATAAGTTTTTGCCGACTGATATTTTGTTTTACTACTTATTCAATTACTAGTAAATTTTTATGAAAAGCACTAATTTGTAACTTATAGATTATCAATAAACTATACCGAATATGTTGTTAGAGAACATTTGGTTTGATGTATAAGAACAAAACTGTGTATGATCATCGCATTTAAAAATTTAAATTGTCAGGGAGAATGCACTTTTATTTCTTTAATTATGTCTTCACTTGGAGAACAACAATAACATACTAGTGTAATTCCACAAGTGGGGTCTAGGGAAGGTGAGATGTACGCAAACCTTATTTCCACCAAGTGGCGAGGTTATTCTGATATACCCTCGGCTAGATAAAAGTTTTTAAAACATATTTGAAAAAATAAAGAGAAAATACCATGGTAAGAAAAACAATGACATACTCCCTCCGTTCCAAAATGGTTGTCATAGTTCGGATTTCGAGAGTCAAACGAGTTGAATTTTGACCGCAATATTTTTATATGTCTTTTAAATATTTTGAATTATTAATTATTGTGACTTATAGTACTTTTTATGTAGTTTCTAAATATGTAAAAATCGTTACAAAAAAACTTAAAGATTATATGTTTAAATTCATGGTCAAAATGAACTCGTTTGACTCTCGAAATCCGAATTATGACAATTATTTTGGAACGGAGGGAGTATAAACTAAAGGTAATTAAGGTAAACAAAATTACCAACAACCATCATGATAGAAACAGAAACAATACGTATACGCACAATACAAATGCTAATATGACAGAAATATGTCCACTACTATCTAACCTTCTACGCTAATCCTAATTTTGAGGTTTTTCTATCTAGGGTCATGTCCTCAGTAATCTGAAGGTGAGACATGTCTTCTCTAATCACCTCGCCCCGATTCTTCTCCGGTCTACCCCTATCTCTCCGTAGACCCATCACTGCCAACCCCTCACACCTCCTCATATGAGCATCTATGCTTCTCCTTTTCACAAGACCAAACTATCACAGCGTTGCTTTTCACATCTAGTCTACCACCGGAGCCACTCTCACCTTGTCACGAATGACCTCGTTCATGAATTTATCCATCCTAGTTTACTCACACATCCATCTAAGCATTCTCATTTCTGCTATGCTCATTTTCTGAATGTGAAAGTTCTTGACTGACCAACACTCCACCCCATATTTCGCATGGATAACAAAGAAGGATTAAATGACCAAAAACTACAGCTAGCATTATGCAGTGGATTGTGGTTTTACGAATTTTCCTTGGGTATATATAGAGTTGGCATGCAGAATATTCTAAAATGAAACTCTTACTTTAGAAGGTGCATGAATAGAGTATTGTCGAGTAGTTGTCACATAACCCTCTTAAACAGAATTTCCTTTTTTTCTCTTTTACTGTTTTACATAGAGCTACATTAATATTCTGTGGCTTTTGATAAAATATCCTAAAGATTTTTGAGCAGTAAGGATGCTTATATACTCTCTTTGGAGAATGGTGTTATCCTTTCAGGATATATTGAAAATCTAGGCCTACTTACGTTCACATCTACTCAAAAAGGAACCTTTAATTTAGAATGACAGACTGTCACTTTGAATAAGATTTGGTTCCTAAAGATAAAATGAGGTTCTCTAATATATACACACACACACACATATTCTTATTTTTAAACCTCAGTATTTGCTAGGAAAGTCCTGAAAGGCATCTCATAGACGGTATCTACTAGTACTATCTACTCAATTCACTCCTATATTATTTGCGTATTAGCCGACCGATACCTAAGGTTATTTTTACATTCGGAAGAAGGAAAATTGAAACCACTCTGTTCAATCAAATGAAATTAAAAGTTTAAAGAGCACATGGATCAGTCGATTTTAAAATATTATTCGTTTTCTTATACACGCCCATTAAAAAATCAATAAATAGGATATGTATTTTAATATTTGATCCCTGCTGGCCACATTTTCAATATTAGACTATTAATTTATTTTTTTTGGAGAAGTACTCCTTTATGAAATATGAGCATAGTTGGAAAAAATTGGTAAAAAATGTCTTGAAATCCTAAAGCGTCAATTAATTTGGGATAAATAAATCTTGTTAAAACGTGAACTAATTTGAGATGGAGAGAGTATTTTTTTGGCAGGGATGATTCTATTTGGATCAGATTTTTAGGTATATTTTGTCCTATGGGTCCCTCTAGCTCAGAATTGTCGCTGTTTGTTGATAACAACATGTCTTCAAGTGGTGTGTCATTATAAATTCGTGTTTTTTTAAAGTCAAATTAACATTTACTTACAACCTTGGCATTTCAGGATAGGATATAACCAGTTATCAAATTGGATGTACTCAAATGTACCACTAAAGCACTCCACCTGTCACTAGCAGAAAATTTTTGGATTTTAACATTCGAATTCTAGTGATAGCTGAATTTGATTATTTTACATATTTAATAGGTAAGTTTTTTAAGGGATATATAGAGTTTGAGCTAAAGCCTCACATGTTGAATTCTATCTCCCCTACTGCCACCAAACATTGTGTGTTGGAATGATTGTAATTCTTTCTTCCGTAATTTAGATGTTTAAAAGTCTAATAACGAAATTTTCTTGATAGGAATCAAATTAGTATACTTCAAATATACACCATACCAAAACAATTGAAACTTGGATGAAAAGGACCATTTTTCTCTTCCACAGTCCAAAATTTACTCGGACATTGAATTTAGATCTTTCACAAAAAAGAGTACTCTAGTCCTATTCTATAACAATTCAAAAAGACTAATTAAAGACAGAAATGACAAGCTCCTTAAACTAAGGAAATTTCTAATTATCATGAATTTGCCACAGTGTGTGTGTTTATGTGTATTAAACTATTTTTTTGGGTGAAATGGTAAGAGTATACATGTTGCACATTGAGAAATTAAATCAATTGATGCATAGTTGCGTACATGCATGATGCAATAATTTGAACTAAGAAAAAAAAAACTCATTATTATTACTATTATTATTGTTATCATTTTCATTCAAGGAAAACAAGAGATTGGACCGATAACAAATGTACTGCTATTTCAGAACTTCAGATTATAAATATCACATTGAATTTTGTTGTCACATACTAATCTTTTATAAATACCATCGTTGCTTTTTATAAAAGGAAAAGAAGAAAAAAGCAAATAAAAAAAATGAGAGGACCATCGTGTTCTTTGTAATCTTTCTTTTATGTTTTAACCAAAACTATGGTGTCCACGCTTTTTATAATTTGCCTTTGTTGGTTTTTGCCAGAAATGGAGTGACAAGAAGTACGATAGTACTAACATCTTATCCACATCTCATTTTCCTCTTCTTGTTCTCGTGGGTTCCCAAACCCCTTCTCATCAAGTTATGTCATGTACCGCCTGTCCTTTTACCACTATTGAATGAAAAAAATATATTCTAGTAATGTCTTTTGTTTCATCTTTATATATGCAGGTATTGGACGGAGTTTAGAACAAGATTTTTTTTTTTTTTTTTTGTGCATTGATAAGTTTTGATTTTCAATAAAATCATATCATTAAGGGTATATACTTTTTTGTTGCACGTCATTCTTTTCTAGCAAGACTTAAAAAAATGTGAGGAAATGATCTCTTATGGTTGTTTACAATTTTGAAGAAAAAATAACTTTAATAAAATCTCTATTATTATTATTGCAAATATGTTATATAATCTCTTATTAAAAGATTATATAACTAAAATCCTAATTATTAATAAGGACTTTGGAACCAATTTAAACTGACCTTTCCAAGCATGAATTTACTCTTTACTGGTCTTTATTTCTTCTAGTTCGTTTTCTTATTACCTTTGTTGATTGATTGTCATCATTGGGATTTCGGAGCTAAAGATATAACTCTAATTTCGAAGGAACCCCCACATAATTAGATCATTACCACAGCCTTTTTGGTCGAGGAAAAGTCGCATTTTATTAGTTTACATAAATATCCGTCCATAAACAAATATTTATTTATAATTGTCCATAATTTTTTCTATCTAAAAATTTATTACATAAACATATATCCAAAATATATTAAATATATATCCAAAATACATAATATTAAATATATATCCGAAATATTTAAAATATATTTTTAAAAGGGAAAATAGATACGCAACAACAACAACAACAACAACATACTCAGTGCTATCCCACCAAGGTGTGGTCTGGGTAGAGTAAGATGTACGCAGACCTTATTTCCACTAAGGTGGAGAGGCTGTTTCCGATAGACCCTCAGTTAAATAACATCAGTGAGAAACATACTTGAGAGAAGCACGATGACAATATCAAAATAAATGAAATGAAATACTACCAGGAAGCATTCTAGCATGATCAAGAAAAACATAAAACACCAATAGGTAATAACAAGCAGAGTAAGCTGAAAGCATAATATACTGAAAATCACTCGATTACTATCTATCCTTCTACCCTAATCCTCGACCTCCACTTTTTCCTATCTAGGGTCAAGTCCTCGGTAATTTAGAGATGGGTCATGCCATGCCTAATCACCTCACCCCAATTTTTCTTTGGTCTACCTCTACCTCTCCGTAGAGTTAGCATTGCCAACCCCTCGCACCTTACCACTGGCGCATTTATGCTCCTTCTCTTCACATGCTGAAATCACCTCAGCTTCGCTTCTCGCATCTTGTCCACCACTGCAGGCACTCCCACCTTATCACGAATGGCTTCGTTCTTGATCTTATCCATCTTAGTATGCCCACACATCCATCTCAGCTACACTTATCCTCTGGACGTGGGTGGCCTTTACTGGCCAATACTTATGCCTGTGAGGTGGACAAAAATAGTAATTATTTTTTCTCAATGGTTGTGTGGCGTAATTTTTCCAAACTTTTTCCACAAAAATAGGATTGGTCCAAGAAATTTGATCTGACATATGTCCAAAATAAACGAGTATAAAGAATTGGTTCAAATAACTAGATGGTTTTTCGACGTGTGTCTACTTTCCAAGACACTTCTATTTTGTACCAATTTTAAAAACTTTTTCTTCCCTTGCTCCTATTGGCAAAGGCGGACCTATGTACTGATTTCGGATGCACCAACACTCCTTAATGTTGTAAATTTTTATATATATACAACAACAACAACATTCCCAGTGTATCCCACAAGTGAGGTCTGGGAAGTTAGTCCAACCCAACAAGGGGTAATCCAGCTACAAATGAAAGAGTCAAGCGCATTATCTTCATTCCACTTCCAATTAGATGTGTTACGCACAGTGACATTTGCCAATCCTGTTAGAAACCAATTAAGAAAGAAAATCAAGACTGCTTAGTGCTTGGTCCCAGATAGCAGCTCCTGATGAACTGCCCAGCTAGGCACGATCGCAGACAGACACAAATGAGGCGCCGCTTGCCTTAGTGAGCTCGAAAAACAGGAAGGAAGATGAGGACGCTTATATATATATATATATATATATTAAATTCACTGATATTCCTGTCGTGCTCAAATTCTGGGTCCGCCTCTACTTATGGATCTGAATTTTGGTATAAATATTAGACTAAACTTCATACCAAAAGTCAGATGCAATAATGGTATAAAGCTCTGGTGTAACCGTTCGAATTTTAGACTAGTAGTTTGAATTTCAGTTGCAACAAATTTTAGAATGGAACTAGCCATAGATTAGATGGTGCGAGAGTATTCAAGGGTATAACTACGAGGGCACATTATTGTCGCTAAATTGTACAACTTTTAATTGAGTACATACTAGAGAAATAGTTACACCAAAATGTAGTGACGGGGCAGCGGGAGGATGTGATTTGGACTGTCAGGGTTTCTCTTTTGAGGAAAAGGAGAATGAACGCTGCTAGTTTTTTTGTTTTTTTTGGGGCTAAATTACATTGTATGCCAATTAGGGACCTTTTTTTTTTTTAAACATAACAACATTTTACACATTTACCAAACGTAACAATACTTTTTAAAATGCTACCAAACATAACATTTTTTTAGAACCCTAATTCTCTTCTCTCTCTTCTCTCCTCCACCCCCACACCCCACTGTTTACACCGCTGCCACCCCTCCCTTGTCGCCGGCGACTTCCCGTCGTCGCCCACCGTCCCCAAACCCTTTCCCCGTCGCCCGCGATTTGTTTCTAAGTCGTGTCTGATCTGTGCCATCGTGGCGGTGCCAGATCTGCTACGGTTGAGTGTTTTTTTTGTTGTGGATCTGCTACAATAAGGTGTTTCCGTCGTATGTATGCTCGCGCCGTCGGCTGAGTTCCAGCGACATCTGTTTCTGTTGGCTACAGCGGATTCGCTAAAATAGAGAGTTTTTTATTGTCCTCTGGTGGCTACGGTGGTTGGTGGTGGTGGTTGGAGGTAAAAAATATGTATGTCATGGGTAATATCCATTATATATCCGATTAGGTATACACTTAACATACAACACATATACATGTATGTTTGTTTGTTGGTTCTTCGGTGGTGCACGGTGGTTGTTGGTGGTGGTGGAGGTTAAAAAACTGTTTTTCATGTGTATATCCAATGTATGTCACCGGACATACACTAGATACACACCTCAAATACAATAAGTATAAGTGTATGTTTGTGTTTATTCATTTGTATATGTTGTGTATGGCTTATGTATGTATATTCACACACTAGTCAGATTAAGCTAAATTTAATCCCTTTTGGTTTCAAATTGAAATTTGATATCATTTGGTTTATAGTTGAGCCTAACTTCACATTTTTTCTGAATTAGACTTATGTCAAAAAAAATTAAGTTGAATAATTTTTACACTATGATTATTCAACTTCATCCATGGATGGTTTGAAAGTGAAAAACTATACTTGCAACCATTTTTAATGCTAATACTATTGGGAAAATTTCAAAACTAACCATATATATCACATAGACCTACTATTTAATAGATACATTTACTAAATATTAATGGCTAACCACTTTCAATGCTAAAAATTAGGTCCATTAATATCCCACACTAAGTTTTTTTACAAAAAGAGTGGAATAAATGCTAGCCATACATAGCATCTCTATTTAAAGAGAATTTGGTATATGCTGATTTCGTTCCTGAAAAATAGGAACCTTTACGGAAAACAAGTAACAACAATTAAGAAAATATTGATGAATCCTAAATAGATTGAAATCCCTTTTCTTTTAATGTACATAATATATGAATATCACTCTTATCATTAATAAAAACGCAATCTCCTTCCTATTTCCTTTTTTTCTTCATCTATATTGTATAGATTAATAAAGGAATATTCAAGCTTAATTGTATGAAATAATTTTTCAATGTATTTAACCATTATGCATGATATATTTGAACAACTGGATTACAAATTTTTACATTGACCCTACCAGTATGCGCACAATATGCATGCAATATGTATGTGTATCATTAAAATTAAAGGACATAATTATATAACAGATATATAATAACACGGTTAAATATTCTACATATTTAATGGATATTCAATGTATAAATAATTTACTTCAAAATGGGAACTGGAATCAAGTGTAAATTGTAAAACAAATATAAACTAATGTAACTTTTTAGACTATGTCCTGTAACAATATAAAACAGATACATGGTGTAAATAGATATATTTTGAATTTTTTTTATGCCTAATATTATGTAAACATTATGTATATTTTATGCATAACATAAGAGTATCGTACTTATGTGCTTAAAATATGTCTATCATATTTATTTGTAACATATATATTTATCGCATACATATATATATATTTATTGCATATTTTATGTACATCATATATATTTGACACATATATTTGTTGCATATTTGACACTTAAAATATATAATTATTGCATATTTTTCAAGTGTCTATCTTCTAAAGAACGTTAATAATATAACAAAGCTGGCTTATTAATACTTGAGTTTTAAAGTTTCTATCATTATTAAGAATTTTACATTTTATCTACGTAATCAAACAGGGAAAGTAAAAGATCAACCACGTCTTTTATTAATCGGCACTACCAATGATTTTTAGTATCATCTAATATAATTAACTGATATTTAATTAAGAAATAGAATAACTTAAATTTAGTATCATCTAATATAATTAACTAATAAAAATTCACCCTTTTGAATTTTTTTTTTAACTTTTTAGTTTTACTATTAGGATTATTGGTTTAGGCTTGAAAGTAGGAAAAAATTAAGTGATTTGAGATTGTGTAAAAATACTTAACATATATAAGAAATTAATGAGAAAGATATCCTCAAACAAAATGACCCATTATCTCCCTAAAAGATAGGCGTTTGATAACAAATATGATCTTTCAGATTCCCCAAAAAATAGGCATTTAATGGGGAAAGTAATCAGCAAAATAAAAAGGTCTATAATAAGTAAAATACATAGTGTTAAAAGTCTATAAAACATAATAAAGGTAAAATAGGTCTATTTTTTGTTATACACTCCTCTGAATGTCTATACAACGTAAAGTGACAGGAGTCAAACGGGCTACTCAATGAATGTTTTACTCCACACTATGTTTAGGAGGGCGAACTACACAAAGAGCCTATTTTAGGTGTTCCATTAAGATTTTTGTCAGTTTTTAAAAATTATTTCATTTTTAGCCAGCAAATTTGAACTTTAGACTTTCAAGTCTTAATTTTGAACCTTTATGTTTTAACTTCAGCTAAAACAAAAAACTATTTCATTTTTAGCCAGCAAATTTGAACTTTAGACTTTCAAGTCTTAATTTTGAATCTTTATGTTTTAACTTCAGCTAAAACTTTGAAGTTGAACTTCAAATTTGAAGGTCTAAAGCTATGCATATACAATTTTAAATTCAAACCTTTTGATTTGAGGTTCAATATAGTAAACAATTAAATACTTTTTAATAACCGACTAAAACCCCAATGTGGAGCCAAAAATAAGCTCCCACATAAAATTTTTACTTTTTAGGCAAAAATTCTCAACCGGCGTTCATAAAGTTGACTTTTCTGAGAGTTTGTCCCCTTTTATCGTGGTAGCAAAAAAGCACCCGCTTCATTTGTAGGCAACACTTCAAATTATCAATATGCAAAGTGTTGTCCCTTAGATAGAAGTCAAGTGGCAAGTCTTGCCTAGGTAATACTTAAAGTTATTTGAGAGAATGCGAATAGAGATTAAATGGGCAAGTGTTGCCCTGATAACACTTTATCTGGGAGAATGTTAGATTCAATCACAAGTGTTGCCTATGAAGGGAGAGAAGGAGGGAGAGGGCCACAGGCAAGTGTTGCATCTTAGTCAGTACTTACAAAAAAAAAAAGGAGGACAGTGATATAGGTGGCATTATAATATTCACATAGGTATTTCCGTCAGAAATTTATTTATTAAACCAAGTGAAGAACATTTTTTTTAAAATCACTGTTATGTGGGGCAACGAGGCAAACCATTGCTTATGGTGTCATGGTTTTGCAAATTGGCCTAGGAGTACAAAAGGAAAAAATTTCACCGGGTGTCCTCCATAAAAAAATAGTTTTGCAAGATTGCCCGCATTTAATAATATTTTAGCAAAATATTCGTATATTGACACGAAGCCAAGACTTTAAGATAAAAATTTATATGTATTGGCACGTGGCCAAGAATTTGACAATGGTGTTTACATCAAAAAAAAATTTCATTAACCTTAATGGGGGCATTTGGAAAAAGTATTGTTAGCGTGGGCAAAAAGGCAAACCATTGTTTATGGTGTCATATTTCTGCAAATGGGCCGTACAAAAGCGCAAAAGGCCTGATGTAAGTCGTAAAAATTTCACGTATGAGCATGTTTGGGCCCGCTAATTGATCTGTAGAAGTCAAAAATAAATTTGCTGAGAAATAGCCATCTCCGGACAAATCTCAGTATTTTATTATGGGACTTTGTAGATAATATGTTCAAAGTCCCAGTATTTTACTATAAGACTTTATATAAAGCTTCAATAAACTAACTCCAATATAAAATAATGAGACCTTCGAACATGTTAGTTCAAAGTCCCAGTATAAAATATCGAGACTAGTTTGGGGTGTTTTTCAACGCTAATGGAGCGTAAGTGTGTGCGCGTGAATTTTTAACTATTTCTTAATTAATTTTGAAATGATGGATAAAACTCATTAAGTAGATTCAAAAATGGCTACGCATCAAAATTTCAGATGTAGGTCTACCAAAGGCTTCAACTTCCATTTACCATTACGGGTCAAGTCCATTTTCCGCTGGAATTTCCCAAATTTGAAGTGCATTCATCTCCCGCTCTTACCCTAATCCACACACCACCTGCGAAATTCAATTGTAAGTAGTGATTTCATCATTTATCCTGAAACCCTTTTTCAGTAATTACATTTATTAGCTGCCATCTCTGAAACCTATTTTGTATTATGGATATGCGTTTTTCTCTCTGTCAAATCTACTGTTTTTTTGTTTGAAATTAAACGAGTTATGAAATGTCCCAAATTCATGTATGATCCAAAGACTGTTATGCTGCAGGAATCATTTAATTGGGAGCTGTTTCAGGGACGATATACATTCATGGCAAAGAATCTCATTCAGAGGCCTCTAATCTTTCAAGATGAAAATTCGGGCATATACCTCAAAAGTACAATTTGACTTATCCATGTTCACTTTGTCGAGAAAAGATGATCTTTTGTATCTGGAAGTTCTTTAAATTGTGTAGCCTTGTTGATCCATGCTTACAGGTTGTTTCATTTGTTCTTTGTAGAGGGTGTGATAAGTGGTAAATCAAAGACTGCTAAAGCAGCGGGTGTTAAGAAAGGTACCGCAGGGCTTAAAAGTCGCAATGCCCTTAATGACATCACAAACAAGTCAACTGCTCCTCCTGAAGAAGCAGCAAAGAAAAAGAGTTCACACAAGGAGATTAAGATTCCAAGTGACTTTAACATTGCAGAGGAGACATTTCTACATGATCACAAGAAGTGCACTGAGGCACAAAAATCAGCGTTGACTCAAAAGCATTTCTTGGACTTAGTTCTGCCTGTATCTGGTAATTACTTGATCTTTGTTTGGGGGGGGGGGGGTATATTCTGTCAGTTTTGTGATAATTCAGTTAATTTTATTGGGATTTTCTGTTTGTTTACAAAACCATCACCAAACTGGAATAGATTCGAGTGGTGCAATTTTTTTTTCTGCTTTTTTGAGTTTCCAATTGATTGCTTCAGATTACAACCTTTTTTAATTCGAAATCTGTAGAAATTGACTGTGATATACTTGCCAATATGTGAAGTACTATTGTCAAGCATGAAATTTTACAAGAACTTTTGGATAAGTCCAGAAAATGAATAAACAATAAGGATTACTGCTGTCTGTTCCAAAAACAAAAGCTGCCTGGTGCCCTGGGACGGGAGTGGGGGACGGCCCTATGCGCAGGCAACAGTAGCACCGGCTCTATGCCTCGATGTTTTATATTTACGTCCTTTTTTTTTGCAACTTAAAACTGAAATTTGAGAAATGAAAACGAACACCAAAAGAACGTATACAAATATTGACTTTTTTTTGGTTATATCTGGGTTTTTATTGCTTTTTTTTTTTTCCCCTGGTTATAATGGAATAGTTCACACGGTTAATCTTTGTTGTGATATGTCCTCTGGCGACAATGCTAATTTTTATGATCTGGATTGAAGTTCCAATTCTTCAACTTGTCTTTCTGGTTTGGGGTGTCACTGCTAGTCTGCTACCATTATTTTAGTTTCGGATGTAGAAAGTCAGTACTGCACATACGGTAGAATGTGATTGTGGCAGCTCATCTTCTTTATGCATCATTTGCTCTAGTTGCTTCTCTTTCAGGCATTAAATATTAAAACTAGTCATTGCCATGCTCTGATATCAATAGCTTACTGGAAGAAAACTCTAAAGCACTTCTTGCTGCAGATTCAACTTCTTCTGTTGACATATCAAAAACAGAAATGGGAACGGTGAGTCTGATGCTTCATTCTTTTACATTAAACATGCATACGTGTGGTTTGACAGGAAAATCTAAAATAGTAGCCAGTGCGCTCATACTACTTTTTGCCTCTACAGAGTGATGAAGGAATGGATAGCTCACTCAGCTACTTTGAGCCAGAGGAATTGCCAATGTCAGAATTCCCCTCTTGGTTGAGATTTTCATGGAAGTCTCCTCCATCTTCTCCAAAGAATACGGAGTCGCCACCTTTGTCTCCTTTTGAATGGGAGTTTGAGCCGATTGAATTTACATTGAAGGAAGGAATTAATTGCTGAAAGTGCGAGTAAGCTGCTATATTTGGCTAACGAGACATATACATGCATTAGTATCAGAAACTAGTTTGTGCTCGGCAGTAGTAAGGTTGTGAGTGTTTGTAAATTATCTCTAAACTGACATTTAATTATGTGTGAATTTTATGATAATTTGCTCTTGTTTGTAAGCTACAAATGATCCACAAAGGTAGAAATAGTTCGGAGGGATTACCACTTGCAATGGTTGTCAAAGATCCAAGTGAAATTATAATGGCTGGTTGTTCATTGAAAAGCTAACCCTCGTCCAATTTTTCTTTAATTGCTAAAGTTAATACGATAAGGATGAATCTTTTATTGCTAAGATTGAATCTTTTAATGTAAGAAATAAGATAATTTCTTTGTCGAGCTAGACAGAATAGGTATAACAATTCTCGATGTAAGGCTATCTTGTAAAAATGGAAAAGATATTCACCCACATCCAATAACCAATATATGACATTACCAAGACTTCTATATTTAACATTAGCTGAAACTCTCACGAAAGCTGAGATATAGGAAGATTTTTGCAATTTATAGTTTAAAATAAATGAAGTATTAGAAATTTATGTAGCTATGAATTGCCTCATAAAATTAAATATTATTACTAAATATAATAACATCATTCTTTTTTGTATTGAAATGTAAATGAATTAGTCAGCAAGTTATAAAAAATTAAGTACCTTATTGAGAGTCTGATTCGAGAGTTTAACTTAAAACAAAAATTACTACAAACTTATTTTCTATTTTCCAGTGTAGAGTCTGAGTACTTCCCTCCAAACAGACCCACCCCCCACCTTCATACCCCGCCGTTTCACTCTCGTCGGCGTCCAAATGTTCCGTCCACACAACCATTCCGATCCCCACTCTTCTTCTAACCCTAATTCCTCCACCACTTTTCTTCTCTGTCATTCCACCGCCGCCGCTGCCGCTGCCTCTGCCGCCGCCATCACAATGTCCGACGACGACATCCCTCCATCTCCGTCACCATCACCATCACCTCCGCCAAACAACAAGCTACTAGCCCTACCTCCACCGCCGGCGTATACGCCGTCACCGGTATCCGTACGGACGCCGGTGTTCCCGAGCCGAGAAGATTGCTGGTCGGAGGAAGCTACCCACACGTTGATCGAAGCATGGGGGTCCCACTACATGAACCTCAACCGCGGCAACCTCCGTCAGCAGCACTGGGAACAAGTCGCCGACGCCGTCAACAGACTTCACGGCCATATAAAAAAGCAATACCGTACTGATATACAGTGCAAAAACCGCATCGACACCTTAAAGAAGAAGTATAAGGTCGAGAAAGCTAGGGTTTCTGAATCCCACGGCCGGTACATCTCCACGTGGCCTTTTTTCCGTAGCCTCAACGCCCTCATTGGCTCCGACGTTAAACCTTCGCCGGAAAATATCACTCCGCCGTTGTTTCCTCCGCCGTTCGTTTGCGTTCCAGTTGGTCTCCGATCAAAGCGCCCAATGGAGTACACTGTGTCGCCTAGAAGTTTCGCGACAATGGCTGCTCCGGTGGAGGAGGACAAGGACGAGGACGAGGAAATGTTGAGTGTGGTAGGTGGTGGAAGTAAGAGGAAGGGGGGTGGTGGGGGGATGTTAGAAGGTTATAAGAGGTTAGCAGAAGCAATAGGAAGTTTTTCGGAGATATATGAAAGAGTAGAAAGGGATAAACAAAGGCAAATGGTGGAGTTGGAGAAGCACAGAATGCAATTTATGAAGGACTTGGAGGTTCACAGATTGAAAGTCTATATGGAGTCACAAGTGCAGCTTCAAAGGCTTAAACGAGCTAAACATAATACACAAGCTGGTGAGTGACTCTTCATTTTTCTGTGCATGTATCTGTGTACGTATATGCATATCTTTTGTATGTTAAAAGTTCGACCACTATCAGATGTTTATAGTCCTTTTGCAAGAACTATTGTGTTATAGCATTGCTAGTTACTTAATAAACATCTTCGGCGAGATTTTTCAATTGTTGAATTTTGATGGTATGATCTTCTAGGAGTACTTGTTTATTGTATCTAGTGTTTTGATTTCCTTCTTGAAATGGACAAAAACTATTTAAAATTTCAAGAGGATGAATTCACCGCTACAATACACAACCTTTATACAAAATTTTTAATGTATATATGTCAAATAACCTTATACTACTTATGATGATATATACCCAACTAATAGTGATAGCCTAGTGACCAATGATATTCAAAAGTTAGCTCAATGCCATATGTTTGAATCTCCCACACATTTTTTTTAAAAAAAAGGACAAGTTCGCCCTATGTGAGTAATAGAAAGGGAAAGGATATTAAAAGATTAGTTAAGCAGGAATATGGGTTCATATGAATCGTATGGGATCGGTAAAGGGGAATTGAAGTTGGGATTTCTCAAGTTTTATCTTAGGAGTAATTGCTTTCTCCGGATTCCATTACTTAAATGGTTGACAAAAGTATGTCAAGAGAGAAAATGAGGTACCTTTACTAAATAAACTGTGTTGTCCTTTTATGATTTAATCTATATTATACGTCTAATAATGAATTTTTTCTAAACCATGTCGTTTGAATCGAAAAACATGTGGGGTTAAATATTTTTTATGCATGCACTTGTTAAGGTTTGAATTCATGTGTGTTATTTCAAAATCAGTATGTTTTCTTTTTATTTACTTTATTTTTTTCTACGTTTTAATTTGCGCCTGACTTTTGATTTTGTGTGTGTGTTCAAGTTCAAAATGCTGAATCTATGCAAGTCCAAAGTTGTGTGTATATTCAAGATGAAGGTGCTTTTCAAGATGAATCTGTGCAAGATGCAGTGGGTGTTAAATATGAAGGTGTAGAAGATGTGGGTGTTAAAGATGGGTTGAAGGTGTAGGAGCAAGCGATTCAAAAAGATGAATGTCTTTAAAAGAAGAGTCATAAAAGGCTTTGTTCGTGGAGTGTTGATGAAAAGTCTAGGAAATATTACGGATTTATGGTATTCTTTTTTGGTTGCGTGCACTCTTATTAATATGACATAATATATAAGGTCTTTTTTTTTTTTTTTGGTTAAAATTATTGATGTTGTTAAAATGAGAGGAAGAGGTTTAGAAATTGGTGCTAATTATTTAGCTGCATTTGTTAAGGTGGTGCTACTTCATACTTTGTCAAAGTTCTTTTGGGTTTTATTTAATTATATAGGTTTTCATTTGTATTAGATGCCAAATCCAAGTAATGGAGTAAACCACATTAATTCGTGATGTATTAATTGTTGAAGTTAAGTTCGTAGGCAAGGTGATAGCAATATTTCAACCGGAGAAGAAGGAATAAATATTGAACTATTAAGTTGTTCGTGGTTATATTTGGATCAAATGGGTTAGATAGTTGGTTAGATGGTTTAACTTTTTTATGTTTTATTTCTATAAGAAAATATGTCATGTCATTAAACTTTCAGCCAGAGATATCAATTTTCGACAACAGTGACTGTTTGAATCAAATATATAAAGTTAATTGACTTCTGTTAAAATAAAGAAAAGTGATTTTGTTAATTTATTTTGAATAGTTAATAGATGAGCATTTAAGCAAACACTACTAAAATAATAGTTTTTTTCTACTACCAGATATCGACCGAAAATCGGTCGAACAGAAATAACTGTGTATTTTTTACTATCAGCTGTCGACAGAAAATCGGTCGAAATAACGGTATCGACGTCGAACGAGCGGTCGGTAGGCCCGATTTTATTATCAGCAGAACTCCATTCCCCATTTCTATCTTCTTCCCAAAACACTTAAACTCTCTCTGAACCCCCCCCCCCCCTCCCAACCTCTATACCCGAAAACCACCATAACCCACCCCCAAAATAAAAAATCAAACACATCCTACCATCCTAAACACTACATATAACAAGAAATTCAAGGTAAATTCTTAGTTTTAGTGTTATTTTAATTACTTTCTAAAACTTAAACCCTAATTTTTTAACTCAATTTTTTTGTAGTTCTTAAGCATATAACTAGTGAGGAATCATTACTAGGTGCTATTGGAGCACAAATCAACCTTGAGGTAAGTTTTTTTTTTATTAAATCCGAATTTAATTGTTTTTAATTTTTTTTTTTTTTAATTTCGGCCTATAATGTTGCATAGGTAGTTAATTATCAGTTAATTTGTTTATTGTAGTTATTGTTGATGTTGAAGAACTTGTTTGGTGTTGTTAGCTCTTATAAAGTTAGGTTTGTGTTGTTTGGGATTGTTGGAATTGTTTGATAGTGGTGTTTGGAATGTGTTGTTGCTTTGGTATTGTTGAAAAGATGAACATGTTATGCCTAAAACGAATAAGTTTTTGTTGGTTTGAATTGCTTTGATAATAGTAATTAAAAGGGTGTTATAAGAAAATATTGTTTGTTTGGAGCATTTCATCAAACAAGTTGCGAGCATTAACAAACCCGACCACATTAATCTTGCTATAATGATTACAAAAAAGTGGCAAGCTAATATAAAAAATTTATTGTGTTAGGCAAAGCATGACATAAAACTTTATAATTTAGTAATTAAAAATTGATAATCTTATATTTAAAAAAATCATACATATTGTTTCTCAATCTTGCAATGTTTGTGTAGATATGGACATTAATCGATGTCGTTTGTGGATGTATAATAGAAATTTTCCCGAGCGGCGGGGGTTGAGGCCTTCGTTTGTAGCGGGTGTTATGGAATTTCTTGATATAGCTCGCAACACAGACGATTATTTAAGGCATGGCAAAATTAGGTGTCCATGTGAAAAATGCAAATGCGTAAAGATACAAGATTTGGAGAATGTAGAGGTACATCTTTATAAGAAGGAGCTTATGCCAAATTACTACGTTTGGCATAATCATGGAGAGCCGTGGGACTTGCAGGAGCACCTTCAAAATCTTGAAAATATTCATGAGGGTAGGAGTTCTCCGGTTGTGGAACCAGACCAAGCAGCCGGGTATAGAATGGGGGGATATGGTACATGATGCTTTTGGGATGTACCCGGCTAATGATCCCCTTTAGCCGGATACATCATAGCCAAACATTGAGCACATTCTCAATGCTGAGGCAAATCAATTCTATAAATGTTGGAGGAATCAAGTCGTCCATTTTATGAGGGCTCGGTGCATTCCAGTAGTCGGTTGCTGTTAGATTGCTAAGTATCAAATCAGATTTTAGTATTTCTCAAGCTGCCATGGATTCCATCATTGGCCTTATGAATGAACTCAATCCGACAAATATGGCCTTACCAACTAATTATTACTACACTAATAACCCGACTAATTTTGGAGAAGGAACTTCAAGGGCAAATGAGGATGATGAATATATAGATGGTGACGAGCCAACCGAAGAAGAATTTAACGATGAGGATGAGGAAGAAGAATTGACTGATGATGATGATTGACCTTATTTGTACTTTGATGTTTAGTTTTTTTAATTTGCTAGTTTAATGTACGTATAAACATAAGAAGATATATGTATTCTTATTTTGTGCAAGGAATGTGTTTATTTAATTGATCCTGGTCGTGGTAATATTGCTCAAATTATATAACATTACTATCATTAAAATGACACTAAGTAATTAATTACTCCAAATGACAACAACAAGCTAGTATGTTACGTATTTACTTTTTCTTTCCTAAAGTAATGTGAATGTTTCAACAGATATGAAGAATTTTTTAGAAGAAAGAAGGGAAATAAAAAGGTAGGCGAGACATCAGGTGAGCCGGCAGATGACACTCCTACCTCTCAGGTGCCGCATTCGCTTCCTACAGGAGCCCCTGCAGGATACAGTCCAGATTTTTTCAGGCCACCTGGCATGTCTCAGTTGCAGACTGGTTGGCGGCATGACTTTAGTAGTTATGACATGACTGAGACCCAGGCCGTTCCCACACAGGGCGTTCCCGCACAGCGATCCCACACAGTCCACTACTCCGTCTGGGTCGACTCAGCCGCCTTCAGACCCATCTAGCTCTACCGGCCCATCGGTCCAGCAGGAGATTGCTTACTATGATCCGAGATCGCCCTATTACATCGGTGAGCCTAGCACATGGGAAGGAGAGCGGTTGATTATTTATCCCGAGGGGGATAATAGGTAAGTATCTTATTTTTGAAGTTCTTATCTAGTTAGTAATTAGTTAACGTTTAATTGTTAGTATTTCTATTAACGCTTCTGATTTTTATGTAGCTTTTGCCCCAACACTGATGCTACTCCTTTACTGACGAGATGCATGAGATCTCAATGGAAAGAATCGTGACCATCCTGGGGCGCTGTGCCCCCTCAAGTAAAGTAGCAGATAATGCAGGCTTTTGAGGTGATAAATATGCATCAGGTTTATTAATTACTAATTGCGGTTTTTCTAATGATTATGTTTAAATAAAATATTTTGATGAATATTGCCAGGCCGAGTGTAAGTGGCATCCGGCTCTGGACTATAAAGTCCGTTCCAACTTCCCAAAGAAATGCGGTGAGTTATTCAAGAACGCAATGTATGTTGCGCGTAAAAAAAGAAAAATGCCCGGCTTCCTCTATGATCATCAATGGAGAGAGCTGCAGCAATATTGGGAGACTCCCGAATTTCAGAAGAAGAGCGAGCAAGGGAAGAAAGCGCGAGCATCAAGTAAGGGTGGATCGCTCCATACCGGTGGCTCAGTTAGCGCTGCAACGCAGAAGATGCGCTTGGTAAAGTAATTTAATTTATATGAATTACTATAATCGTTTATTTTTTATCTAACTTGCTCTCTTCTTTAATTTGTAGGAAAAGAAAGAAAATCGGACAATTCCAATCTCTGAAATGCACAAGATCCAACATATCAATAGTGATAAAAAGGGCGGAGAAGTCTGGGTCGAGCCCCGCGCAAAAGAGACCTGGGTAAGTTATTAAATTCAAAGTTTTTTCGCGCCAATCCTTCAACGTTTATACTTCATATTTGTACCGTTGATATATTCCTGTTTTTCAGGAAAGAGCTACAAAGGCCGTTGAAGACTGGACCTCGACTCAACAATCTGAATGCGGAAGCAGTACCCTAGCACCCCTAACGCTTGAGCAAGAAACCAATTTATGGTTGGAAGCGGTCGAAGGGGTGAAGAAGGGGTCCGCATATGGCCTTGCAACTCTGTATTCATCTGGCAAGCATAAATCGTACTATTTGGGCTCGTGCTCTACTGCTCCTTCAAGCTCTGCTGATCCTGGAGAAATGACTCGGATGAAAGAGGAGATCGAAGAGCTTAAGAGACAAAATGAAGCTATGCGCTTAGCACAGGAGGCTCATCAAAGAGAAATGCATGAAATGATGCAACAAATCCTCATTAACCAAAAAAAAAAAAAAGGCAAAGGAAAGCGAAAGAGCAGACGTCGACACCGTTCGTCGTCTGAGTCTGATGCCGAGTCTAGTTCGGGTTCTAGCCAGTAGTAGTGATAGTTGAACCTTAAACTGTTTGTTAAGTTTGTTTGATAATTGTAACACTAGAACTAATGTTGAAAGACTTGTTTCTATTGTTTGGCTTTGTTAGCCTTGTTGAATATCGTTTATGAATGTATTTTGTCTGGTTTTTCTGCGTGTTGCTGAATTTATAGGTGGTGTAAGGCTAATTTCAGATTTTATGTTGCAGGTTTTTACAGATTTTCGACCGAAATTCGGTCGAAAAGTTGGTCAAAACAATTTACCAACCTTTCGACCGAATTTCGGTCGAAGGCCTATCGACCGAACTTCGACCGATTTTCGGTCGAAGAACTGGTCACTTTAAAAAAAAATGGTCCATGTTCTTCGACCGATAGTCGGTCGAAGGGCTATTTCGATCTAATTTTGTTCGACCACCTCAATCGGTCGAAGATCGGTCGACATGTCGACCGTTGTTCGACCGATTTGGCGGTCGAAAATCTCTGTTTTTTTAGTAGTGAAATGACTCTTTTCTCCAGGATGATCTCTCCATTTGACGTGCATTTGTGGAACACTTTTTATTATGGTTAATTGAAACCCGAGAAGATCTTAGTTTTCAAGAACTACGAATACCTTTCGACTTCAAGTTGCATTTTAGTTGTCTGAGATTTGGGGATTATTGGATATTGATGGTATGATCTTCTAGGAGCAGTGAAATTATTGTATCTACTTTTCTGGGGTTTGACTTTCTCCTTCATAGTGTGGATTCTTCCTAGGCGAAAGGAGACTGGGATTCATCCAAGTCAGTTTACCTCAAATCCTGTTTCTTGATAACTGTCCCTCTGGAAATAGTTACCTCAAATCCTGTTTCATGTCTTTGGTTAGAACCTTACGAGCTGCGTCATAGCCCTAAACTCTTCCTTTGACATCGGTTTGATTCTTTTTTACCCGAGAATATCTTAAGGCATCAGGGAAATTGGGGATTCATGAGAACAAGTGGCTTCACTGACCTTTCTCTTCAATTTGTAGTTGTACTTAAAACATTGGGATGAAGTTAATAATGATCTCAAGGACTTTTGTTAACTAATGGAAACTGGGGCTTCTCCTGTGGTGAACTCGCTATAGTATTCTATCTTTGCTGACTTATCTTAATTGGTTTCAGTCAGAGAGTTGATTAAGAAATACTAATTCATTTTGTGACGTATCTTACTGCATGTGATACTATATTGTTAAAAAAGTTTGATACTGATGTATCACATAATTTATACTTAGGATTAAATGAAGCGAAATTCTCTCATGTAAACACCTCACCATGAGACAAATATTTGAGGCGCTACAATGTGGCAATCTTTCACGTCTGCTTAGACTAGTTTTTTCGATGAGCTGTAGTATATCACAAATGAAATTTGTTTATTTTGCATGCGAGATACTGTTTCTTTTTTCCTCTCCATTCCTGTTGCCTATTTTGAACATCACTGATGAAATCGATAAGGTGGGCATAAGAGACGAGGGTATCATTTCTGTTGGCTTCACCTGTTTTTCAATGTGGTTACTTTATTTTGTACTCCTATTATATTTCATTTTTTAGAACAAGAAAACGAGAAGGTTATGACTTCTGTTCTTGATGAGCATATAACTACTTGTACTTGTAGATGGGCGTGCTCACACGATTTTAAGTGGATCTTTATATATTTAAATTAGCACCGTCAAATGGATACAGATCTGCTTCTTGAAGAGGATCCATAGAGGCTAGTTGCAGGCTTAATTTGCTTTACCATAGCTCCAGAACTTGTATCTAGCTGCTTGAGAATCTGGAGAAATTTTGTAATTCATCTTCCTATAGATTATTGCATGCTTTTGCCACTTTCAGCTATAAGAATATTGACTTGAGACTGACCTTACCAAATTCCTAGTTTATATTGTTCTATGCTTCAAGCTGTTGATGATGATTGTCTGTGCACTAAATAGATGCATGAATGTCCTGGCTTTGGTACACTTGGTTATCGACTACTACTGAATTTGGCACTGACGCATCTTGTCCTTTTGGAATACATATACATAACCTAAACAAAAACACGTAAGTTCTCGAGAAAATGATGAAACCTGGATGGCAATTCATCCTTCAGACTTGTACCATAACTATTGTTTCTGGCTTTTCGCATTTACTATTTTACTTGGTGGTTCGTTTTGAAGTGTGACACCAATCAACATGGTATTTGATTTCCCACGTACAACTGTGCTTGCCTTACCGCATCCATTGCCACTTGTACAGCCATTGATAAATTAAGTTGGCTATGGTTTATTCCGGATATTATCTCATGAGCATGTGATATAGTTGAAGAAATTATGATGTTTCCATAGACAGGTAAAAGAAAAAGGTTTCTCTTCGTGATTCATTATTTTACAGGCAGCTGAATGTCTCAGAAAAAGCAAACTACCGCAAAAAAAAAACAAACAGAAATTGCTCTCGTTGAGAGTCGAACTCAAGACCTCCCGCTTACTAAACGGGTGCTCTAACCAACTGAGCTACGAGAGCTTGTTGATGATGTCATATCTAGAAATATTATATTAAACAAAATGATTGCATGCACACAACAGGTATCCAAATGCATTTAGTTGTTAAGCAATTGCCTTTGTTTGGGAAGTTCTTATCTTAGAAGTGTATCCCAACATATCTTCCAGCTTTTGCAATGCTAAGTGATGCAATCTTTCTTCTACAAGCAATAGAAAGATTTGAGCCGTAGATTTTGATTTAGCTTTCTAGATTAATATTTCAAATCTTGGATATCTAGGTAATTTATATCAAATCACGACGCAGACTACACCACAATCTAAAGCTTCTTGGGATGAACTTGTGGTTTTTGATGGCTCCTTAATCAGCTACTTGTTCAAATAATTTAATAGATCTTCCCACTTTTGCAACTGATTCAATATATTTTCTCCATTGATGTTCCCAAACAATTAAGAAAGGATCAGCAGAAACCAAGTGAAGCCCGCTTGTACTCTCTACACCGTGGTATTTTGCTTTCTGCATCACAAATGTCTCAACAGGAAGAGATACATGTATAGTTTATAATTGGATAAAGGTATTTATCCATTGGTCTGAAAATCCAATGCCTTCTACCTTCATAGTTTCCTTACAACTAATGAAATGCAATGTTCATACTCGAGGAATATAAAGTTAAATGATTAAGAAACTCTTAAGCCGCTAATGATCAAACAAAAGAGGCCACAGGATGACTTCATGTAAATCTTTTGGAGTAACTTAATTTCCCAACTTTGTCTCGTGAAGGTGTCCACAATTTATCCCTTTGGCAGAAAGGATCTATTCCACTTCTTTTAGGTAATCTTCTATTTCAGCTGGCGTAAGAATTCTGCAAGGTAATGAACTATTGACTTAGTACCAGCTAAAAGGGAGAAGGGATGTTAAGTTTCCGGTCAAAGAGCGAACTAGTGTAAATTTTAAGGACAAGAAGACACTTACTTAAATACTTTGTCAGTTCCAATAATGCCAATCTCAATGTTTTTGCCGGAGATCTGTCCCTCGAATCTGCATGAACAAAACAATACGTTATTTTCAAGGATGTTTGTATTATTATTGTTAAGGTCTTTATATTCGGGGGGGGGGGGGGAAGGGGTGGGGGGTGCGGGGGCAGAATGTCAATAGATGAACTTCAAGCTGAGAACCAGTACTGCACAACAAGCAATGATGGTAGCGGTGTGACAGACAAGTTTAAGTGCATGAGATTTCTGGCACAATACATTCGACATGAAGGACCAGATAAATACTGTTTCGGTTTGTGTTTAACAAAAATGAGGCAAATTATAGCGGACATCAAAATCATTTCCTCTACCAAAGATACAGCGGTTGAAGAAACACACCCTCTATCAAAAGGAACAATTCATAGAGTACACAGCTCCTATATTGGTGAAGAAATTAATCTTACCCCTCCTTCAGTGTCAGTATGGCAGTGTGTACAGCATCATCGAGCTCCATATCCTCCGTGTATCTAAAGAGCAACAGGAAAATTGGTTCAAAATGTTAATAAAAGATCCACAGTAATTTAACAGTGAAAAGAGCACCCCAAGTTAGATCTGTAAGAGAATGTTAGAGTATGCAGATTTGACATTATGGGAATAAAATGGTTCAGAGGCATGTCAAAGTTTGACCTATAACTCCAATTGCTAGCGCCACCGCTGTCACCGAGCAATATGGGCAGAAGACCTCTGCTGGCTTCTTATTCAAGGAAAAAAAAAAAAAAAAAGAGGTCACTCATTACTCTCCTAGCTCATCCAGAAAAGACAATTTGAGGAGGACTCCATAAAACTCATCCATCAACACAGAATCTCTCCTTTCACCCCCCCATCCACCTTCTATTGCCATGAGGTTTGGCTACATGATTACACTAGTTTATTACAATCCCTGGCACATTTGCAGTAAAAGAATATAACTGGATGCAAATCGTTAACATATTCACAAGGTGAAGAGTGTTTTCCTTAAATGCTGTCCCAACAATTTTTTGCAACTTTTGGTAAAGGAAAGCACAAGGAGTAGAATAGAGTGTTATATCAGGTCGCCACCGAGATGGAACACAATTAAGACAGTACATCATCAGGAGGCAGTGAAGAATGAGGCTTTTGTGGGTGATTGAGAGCTCCCAATTTACCAGTGCTGCTGGTGCTAATTCATGAGGTACCAGGCCAAGGCAAGTCTTCTAAAATTGGTATTTTTAAGATTACAACTGACAGTAACTTCGATTAAGGAACCAGTATTGAACCTCAAAGAGAGAGTACTTGAGAGAAAAAAGCTGTAGAATTTTAGTTGAGATTCACCTTTTCTCGAGAAATGTCTTTGCATTAGAGACATTCTTCCCCATAGCTGAAGCCTTCCAAGAAAAGTATGAACCAGATGGATCCACCTAAAAAAAAAAGAAAATTAACATGAAAAGGGTTCAAGTAACTCAGAAACCTGCAGCTGTGTTACAAGTCGTGTAAATTCACCTCATGAAGTGTAACCAAGAATTAGACACACAAAAAGAATGGGAGACCACACCAACATTGATAGATAACATACCTGATATAGTTGTGGACCCTTGTCATCAAACCCCGCAACCAAGAGTGAAACACCAAATGGCCTTACACCACTGCAAAGGAGAAAACAGAAAAACAAAGTAAGGGATTGTATAAGAAGATTGTAGAGTCACGACTAGATATTAGCAATCTAGCACGGTGTTAAGACAAGATCTGGCTTTGTCTGCTTTCTAGTTAATGGTTTTAACTCAAGGAAGGTAAAGGAAGGAAAACAAGAAAAAAAGGGAAGTGAAATAATGAGACTATCTCAAAAGGAGAAGTGGAAGAAGCATAACAATAACAACACACAAGATAATATTTCACATGATATTCAAAATAAGAGCTTTCATCCTTTTAATTTAAATACCTATTTCCCAATAGCAAAATCATATTAACTTCTATAGAATATACGACTTTTTCAACTACAGGTCCATCCAATTCTGCAAGAAAATGAAGACAGTGATGCTCTTTTGTCCTTTTGATAACCAAGAATACCCGAGGGCAAGTGGTGCATGATTCAAGACTCGTTGGATAATGGGCATAAATTTATTATGAAGTGAATACAACAAGATCTAGGTTATGGATCCAAAGAGTTAAAGTGGGTGAAATGGGAGTTCACGAAAACATTTTGAAACGGTATAGCACATGTTGCTTCCAGCATCCCTTGATAAAAGTGGCTTGTGCAGTCTCAGTACTCCAACAACTTCTTTACAAATTAAGTCAAACCCAGAAATCTACCTACATCCCTCTGGCAAGCAAATATCGAGTCCAAAGAGAGGAATGTTTTTAGTCTTAAAAATTACTTAACAAATAGAATTGTTTTTTTTTTTTTTTCAGTGCTAACTTGTGGTATCCAAGAGAACTAAAAGATTTGAAATATGACCAGCATAAAAAATCACGGACCCTCCTTATAAAGTGGAATTATGGAACAAAACAGTAGTTACCCTGACTGGGTGAATTCCTGCATGACAGCAGCAGTTTCCCTCACCAGCTGTGTGACAGGAATAGGTTCCTATAGACAAATCAGTCAAGCTTAGAAGAAACAAAGTATGCTAAAACAACATGCACATTGGAGAATTCTCATGTGAAACAAGTAATAATACACGTTAGAGCAAAAGAGAGCCAATAAAAATGCTTGCCTCCACAGCAAGATAAACTGACTTTATATCAGCTAAATAGCATTGTACGAAGGGGGCACATCCTAAATTATCAAAAAATTACTACAACAGCTGTATCAACTTCAAGGATCTCAGACTAAAGTGATAATATTTCAAGTGGTTGAGTCATAGCATTGATATATGATAAAAACATAATTCATACTTTATAGAGTCGGTGATATTGCTCAGCCTGCTTTCTACTTTTCCGAACCAAAACTCGAGAATCAGGGCCCATGCCACTACAAGAAAAAAGTCATAAATGTTGGTGGAGCATTAGAGAGATTGTCAGAGGTAACACAGTAACCACACGACACTAACAAGCATCCCCCGGAAGGATAAATCATAGAACTGAGACAATTTGCAAGGCATATATTGATGCTTTGCTGATATTGTTAGATAAATTATTAGTAGTTAGGACAAAGGTATCACCAAGAGCAAGAGAAGAAGATCACCTTTTAAAGGTTCCATCCTTGTACATGTAAAAAATTTATACTTATCAGTACTAGTGAACAGCAACTTTGTGTAATTAGTTAAAGAAGAATCTATAACAAACTGAGGATACGGAACAAGCGAATCAAAATATTATCCTCCCACTCCACAGTTTAGATTCTTAGAAGGAACTTTAAGAAATCTCTTTCCTTGATTATGGTTCTTAAACTACAATGATTATGTGATCTAAAACTTCACTTGCATTTGTCTGTCATGGACTGCTATTGAAACCGGAGTTCACAAAAGAGAAGGAAAAAGAATTTGCTATAGGTTAACTAACTGTAAATAGGAAATTTGTTCACCAGGTCCATTGCAATTTACGTAGCAAAGAGCACATAGAGAACAATTTGTTTAGTAAAAAGAGATACTCATTGTCTGGTCCACTCGATGACAGGAAACTTAAACTACAATCAGTACAAAAATTAAAGAAACAGCCAACCCGAACATACAGTATTATGCCCCATCATATAACAGATTGTACCTGTAGACAACTCCAATATTAGGTGTCAAAATCTGAATTTTCTGCACCTGTTAAACATTTCAAAGAGTCAGGGATAGATAGAGTAGCTACAAGGACATCGCAACATGACAAAGGTTAAGGATATGATGCAAAAACAAAGAAAACAATCGGAATGCCCATGCAGTCCCGAAACACCAATAATTATGAAAATTAGTGCAATAAAAGTTTAGTAATATAACATCAATAAAATATATAGCTCTGAACCACAGGAAAGAGAACTTAACACCAACGACCATTAACTTAAATGCACTTGGTATATTGTTGGCGATTGCACTTTTTATACCTTACTGTTTGCTAACTGCAACGTGTCCTCACACAAGACAGTCATTGGAGATTTTTGTAAAGAAAAATAAAGGAACAGATTGAATGAAGCAGTATCAAAGTAGAAAAAAACCTCCAGACACACTTGTGGTTGTGGGATATTAATGAGTTACTCGGACACTTCAAAAATGTCGCCGAACCCGTGTCGGATACAACATTCACGGATATGACACCGGATTTACACCGAATGTGGTCAAACAAAAATGGATACTTTGACCAAAAACCATAGAAAAATTGAATTTTTTTTTGACAAATAGACTCTCAAGATAAGGTAATTATAGATCCGAAGACATTAGAAATGATATATCATCAAAATTATGCAGAAATTTATAGTCTTTTTGTCTCTATTTCATCTTTTGTGTCTGAGAAAAATCAAATTGAAGGATTATGACTTTATTTTTAGAATTTTGAATTTTTTTAGTCAGATCCCTGCACCTGTATCCATGTCCGTATCCATACCCCGAATTTCTAAATTAAGATTTTGCCGAATCCGGCCTCTAGATCCGTACCCGTGTCGGATACCTTCACCCGAGTCCGAGTAACTAAGAATTATTATTGGGTATGTTGTTGTTGTTGTTGTTGTTGTTGTTGTTGTAGCCATTCTGGATACTATAATTAACAATGAACAACCAGTCAAAAGAAGACAACAGTGGATGAGTTTAAAGGAATATACTTACGGAAGCTTCATCAACTAAGATGGATGGTAATTTCTTCTCAGTAGCAATTACAACACCATTGGCAGCTGCAGTCATCCAATTGAAATATATAAAATCACAATAAGAATTAAACAACTCATTATCGAGCTATCGAAAAGGTGGTTGAAATATTTCCCAAGGAATCAAATATACCTGAAGGACATATATGAACTCTAATTATTGGTCTATAAGATTAGAAACCTACATTCTTTACCAAATTGATGACCTCAACTTTGGAATGCAATATTATCCTCAAAAGTTACAAAGCAAAAAAATGCTACACAATTTGCTTCGAAATACTTCACATTTTCCTTGTTTTTCTACATTAACATTCTTTTTATAATCGAGAAATCCCCAAGGGCCTGGCGGCGCACTTTTCAAAACTTGGATAATGGGCTAGTCCGTCTACCCTTCTCCACTTAAATACAAGATTTTGTTTGCATTAGAGTTTGAGCTTGTGAGGTGCGCCTAATTCACACATCACAAGCTGCGCTATTACCACTAAACACGAAGCCTTGGGGGCTTTTCTACATTCAACTCCTTCATAATACAAAACAAGTATACGTGCTGAATAGCAAATTGAGGTGGCATTACGTCAACTCTACACCTATATCAGTAAGGATTTAAGTTATACGCACTTACATTGTAAAGTTTCTTTTTTTTACACTATCAGTGAATAACCAATAATACTAGGTAACTTGCCAATTTTACCACATTACCAATTAACACTCATCAGAAGATTTACCTGCAACTATCTAATAAGCGACTTGATTGTATAAATATTTTTCACACCGTCAATGCATAGAACTTAAACTCTATCGGTAATTGTTGCACTTAAAAGAAGGATTGAGTGTTTACCTTTAATCCCCAATGAAGTCTGACCAGATCCAACAGCAGTCAATGCATGTTCAATTTGAACCAACTTTCCAGATGGACTACATATATCACAACATATTACAATATATCAATTATCACAATTTATTTAAAAAAATTACACATATAATTGATCCAAAAAAATTATACCTGAAAGTGGTGAGGGAAAAAGAGTACTGACTATCACCCATTGAATTAAAGTACTAATCTTCAGTAAAAATCCTGTTAAATTATTATGTAGAGAGCAAAAATTGTAAACCCTAAGTAAGTCAAGACAGAAAATTCAAACACAATGTGTCAAAATATAAAATTAAATTGACATACAATTAATTGGAAAGCTCCGGCTGTAAACAGGATTTGCAGAATTAGGGGCAATTGCGTAATGTATAGGAGTTGGGAGTGTAGAACTGTAAATAAGCTTTGAGCTGCTACTTTTCTTCTGCTTGACGAGGAAGAAATGTTTTTGGACAAGAAAGATGACACTTAACTCCCAAAACTCTTTTCTGGAGTATAATGTGGTCCCTAAAACATTGTTTAAGGCTATTAGGCCTTCCAATTTACACTTGTACTGCATCACTTGTATCTGTACTAGCGGCGGTAATGCCTGTGCTTGCACAGGCTCAAGATTTACTTTTGTTCATTTATTATCTTTTTATTCACAATCATGTAATAATTTATAAAAAGAATATTAATTTAAATTGAGTAACTATTGTTGTAATTTTGTCCCACAATGCAATTTTATAGACCTCTTCTGAGGTCCAACTTCGTAATATCATTCTTTCTAAGTAGTTATAATATTGGCTAACATCCTTACTTTGATTTATTTGTAATACTTCTTGTGACCTATTTATCTTCAGCGGAAACATTATTATCTTAATTATTTTAATATAATCTTTCCATTAATTGTAACATTACAATACAAAATCATGTAACCAAATGTGTTCGCTAATAATCTTTCTTCTAATTTTTGCTATATATATTTTGCAAATAAGATTCTATGGTTGTATTTAGTAAATTTTATCCTCTCTTTTTTTGTGGAATATCTTAATGATTAGATAAGGAAGAGTCAAACGTCTTAAGCCGGCATGTGTAATAGTTGAGGATTAGCTAATCAAAATGCGATTTGTTCTCTAGTTAAATTGAGGAGGCTTGTTTATAAAAGTTAAGTAATTAATTTTGTGCTTGTATTCTTTATTTTTTTTAGAATATCAGAGAGAAAATTAAGACTAAACTTTTACTATCTAAATTAAGACAAATTATTTTATGGTTTATTACAAGTAATGTTTGCAATCAGCGTGAACCAACCTGTTAATTTGGATGATTTGATTCTGTTGTACATTACCCGTATTATTTTAATTATGTAGAAGAAATAACACATATCGGTAAGGCCATATTCTTCTATTCAACTTGTAAGTTGATATAGAAGATCTTTTTATTTTTTATTTTTGTGCTAAGAACAGCTGAGAAACTATGAATGGTTTTGTTAATGATAAAATTTTATACCATTGGATAATCAAATGTGTGAAACTAAAATTAATCTTAAAATTAATTGAACTCGATGATAGTAATACAGTAGGTTCATTTGGTTTTGAACTTGATAATACAAGAGTTACCAAAACCAAATTGTCTTCTACAAGGATGCAGTCTCAAGAACCCAAGTTTAAAGGATTCATTTGTTATGACAATGTGGTAGCATAGGGCTAAAGGTAAAAAAGCAAGCTGGGACCTTGACATTATCGCAATTCACACATAAGAAACTTTTGCTTTGAGAAGACTGTAAACAGAAGGTCATACTTCGTCCCACATCGGATAAGCAAGCCTACTATATGTTCTTTATAAGCAAGATCAACAGTTCCCGTGTGTCAAAACAGTAAAATCGTTGTATGTGAATGCCTAAGCATTTCTTCAGAGGAGTGGTTAAAATGGCCACGTGGGAAGATGTGTGTATGCCATATAACACATGGGGGGTCCACGACCTTTTAAAAAGAGAGTGATGATGTAGTAGTACTTCAACCGCTGCTTCATGTACAATTCAGTCAAGGCAAAAGAATGTAATGTGAAATTCCTAATTTACCCTTAGTCGGCAAGCATGTTGACGCTGAGCAGCTTATTGCCATTTATAAAGGAGTAGTAGATGTTTGTTTTAAGCCAATCAATCCTCCAAAACGTGAAATATTTACATTTCGTGATGGTACAAATTACATGTAATGACCAAATACCTAATTAACCTTTCAAATTTGGGTTTATGACCATTTGCACTCATTTATAGAAATGTGTATCATGAATACAAGATGTTGATGGGCCAAACCATGTGTGACACTAGTTTTGAGTGAGTAAATATGATTATTTGGTTCTTCTTCAATTAAATTTTTCAGCCCTGACTGTATATATATGGGTATAATTTTAGGCTTTATGACTCACACTACTGATTTATGGTACAAAAGTACCTAAATTAAGTTATAATTAGAATTTAGTAAAAGAAAGACAGACTCAGGCATACGTAATATCTCGATAAACATAAAGTGTACATATTACGGTTTATAAGCTTCAACGAAGCAATAATGAAGAGTTACAATATTCTTGACAATAACTAACTACGATGTTGTTCCTCAAAGTAATCAAAGTAAGATGAGTGAGAGTTGGATAAGATTGGTGCCTTTAACTTCTATCTTCCATCTGTTTTTATAGTAGGGATCAAGTTCGATAAAAGTCTTTCAAATTTCTTATTACTGGTTCAATCATTAGGACGAACTATAATTAGTGAAGTCTGTGACGTACAACTTATCTCCGGAATCTCGGAAGGGGGCCGTGGGAGCAACTAATTTGTTGAGTCTGTGACTCAAGAGCTGTTGTGCCTTTCTTCTGGTTGCCCTGGCTGAGTAAATGAAAGGTTAGTCTATGAAGACGTTTGCAGAACATCTTGCCGGAATTGCTGTCTATTATTCCCGATTGGACTGGTTTGACACAAGCAATTCTGGACTGGACTTTGGGCATACCCAGGATGATGTAAATGTTTTGACCACAACCAAAATATCATCACACGCTTGAGCACCTAACTGCAAACCTTGCTTCCTTGTGTGTTCGAACAATTTTGTCAAGTGGGGGCCAATAATTGTCTTTGTATTGATTTGTGTTAGTAAAAATAGATTTTACTAGATTATGTGTTTTAAAATTAGTGTTGTTATTAGTAATGCTGGTCTTGAGCTAATATTAGGCGAGGAGAAGCAAATTTGATATCCGAAAAAAGGGATTATTTTATAGGTTGATCTTTAAAATTTAAAATATGAGGGTGGTAAAATTTTTTTTAAAGCGTGACTAGTCGAGAAATGTGTAGTGGGAATGATGCGTAATATACAACCTCAATAACATATAGGGAGATTTACAAAAATATACAACCCTAACACCAAATTTACAAAAAATACCGATACTTTACCATTTTACAAAACATACCAATACTTTTTTTACAAAGCATATACAAGTTTCAACAAAACCATAGAAATGAAGCTTTTACTCCTCCCCAAGCCCACTGCTCCAGCTTTCAGATTTCCCGCCGGCGGCCGGCGGCCGCAGCAGGTCGCCGGAAATGTGTTTTTTTTTTTTTTATAATAAATCAGCAAAACAAGCTAACATAAGCATAAAACATACAAAAAATACACATTCATACTTAAAAAAAGAGTATATTTAACCAATGAAAATACATAAACATACATAAACTTTAAAATATACAAAACATATAAATGAAATACAAAAGATTCATTCACATACATATGAAACACACATACACTTAAATACGTGTACATACAAAAATATACAAATACAAAATCAGAAATATTTACAAACATACAATTGAAATACAAAAATATACAATAAAATACAAAAAATTCAACTAGCCATTCAAAAAGATTTTATTTATTTATTTATTTTTTTTTTAGATCTACAAAAGGAAACATACAAAATATACACATATATACATATGAAACTTCATATAAATTATTGTTTTGAAATCAAACATACATAAACATATAAAAAATACACAAACATACAAAGATATTCAAAAAAATATACAAACAACACACACATATATACACCAACATACACATACACCAACATACAAATACACAAATATACAAACACATACACATATATACACCAACATACACATACAAAAAGTGGAAGATAGATATTTTATATACAAAAATACAAGTATATACAGATTTTATACAAAATAATACAAAAATATACAAACTACACACATACAAACGGGAAAAAAGGAAAAAGAACAGATCTGAAAATCCACCACCAAAAAACCCACCGGAGAAGTTAAATCGGAGCAGCAGCCGCTGCAATGCAGCAACGCCGCCGCGAGGAGCAGCGCCGCTGCACTGCGGCGGCAGCAGCACCGGAGAGGAGTGAGGAGCAACTGCGGGGCGTGACTGGGTGGCCGGATCTGCTCGTCGGAGAGAGGGAAGGGACGGCGGCAGGGGTGGTGGATGGGTAGAGTAGGAGAGAGGAAGAGAGAAGAAGAATTAGGGTTTTGTGGGTGGGAAAGTGGAGATGAAAAAATGGTATGTTGGGTAAATATCAAAAACTATTGTTATGTTTTGTAAATGTAGAAAAAGTATCGGTATTTTTTGTAATTTAGCTATTAGGGTAGTTATTTTGTGTAAATTTTCCTAACATATATATGGGTTATTTTCAAGGAAAACTTTCAAAAATAGCCAGCCCACTACCTAAAATTACAAACAGCAGACCATATTTTTTTTATGCATGCATAGCACCTATCCCTAAAATTACAAATTTAACCATTCTTTCAAAATAAAAAATCCTAGCTGCCAAATCTATCCCCTCCCCTACAACTGAGCCTCCGTCAGATACACTCCCCGCCGGTGGTGTCGTTACTTTTTTGCATTTCACTGAAGTTATGTTGTTGATTTTGTCTATATCATTGCTTTGGACAAATTTATACACACAAATCTCCCCCCAAATAATAAATTATACATGAATATACATAGATAAATGTATAGGCAATGAGAGAAATATAAAAATATACACAAAAAAAAGTAAAAATTCATATAACATCCTGAATACTAAAGAAATGTGAAAATTTCTATAGATTTATTCACTCGCATATACACATTTATACAAGTTTATACAATTTTATACACGCGTATAAAATTGTATAAACTTGTATAAACTTGCTATCTCGAAAAAATGGTGATATTTCGGATAAAATTCACAAATATGGGCCATTTTTTATAATTGTCGTGTGTTGCTTGTCTTTTGGTGTAAAAATCCCTATTTTCAAAACTATGACACTAGGCAATTGGTTTACCCTTTTGACACCCGTGTAGTGGTTTAGCAACAATAGTCGGGATAACTACACTAAAAGACAAGCAAAAGACGAAAATTACCAAAAATGGCCCATATTTTCGAATCTCACCTGACCTGTCACCCTTTTCCCGAGATACCAGTCTGCCGCAAGTTTATACAATTTTATACAAATTTATACACGTGTATAAAATTGTATAAATTTGTATAAGTGTGTACATGCGAGTGAATAAACCTGTATATTAAGGATGTTTATTTGATTTTTTTCTTTTTTGTGTATATTTTTATATTTCTCTCATTGTTACAAATTTACCTATGTATATTCATGTATAATTTATTTTTTGGGGGGAGATTTGTGTGTATAAACTTGTCCAAAGCAATGATTTAGACGCAATAAACAACATAAATTCAGTAAAAGATAAAAAAATAACGACACCATTGGCGGGGGAGGGTGTCTGCCAGCGGCTTAGTGGCTGGGGAGGGGGAGATTTGGTAGTTATGGTGGTTTTTATGAAGGAGTGCTAAAATTTATAATTTTAGGGATGGACGCTATGCATGAAAAAAAATATGGCCCCCTGTTTGTAATTTTGGCTAGTGGGCTGCCTATTTTTGAAAATTTCTCAAAATAGTCTCTTCACTTGGTTTAATGAATAAATTTCGAACGAAAACATCTTTATAGATATTATAAATGACACCTGCATCTCCCGCCTTCCATTTCTCTATAAGTACTACCTAAGATGCAACACTTACCTTTGATCCATCTTTCTTAGGCAATATTTACCATTGAACTCTTCTCACATTGTTCCAGCTAACTTGGAGTGTTGCTTAGGCAACACTTGATGTTGACATTCTTGCCTAGGCAACACTTATCCTTGACGTCTTCCCACGTTCTCCCATATAACTTGAAGTGTTACTTGCAAACGAAGCGGATACCATTTTGTTAAAACTGTCTTAAACAGGGACAAACTCTCACAATCAACCAATTTTGAGGACATCAGTTTTTTTTTTTTTGTGTGCATATATAGGGATATAAATCATAATAGAACTTTTAACTATAGTTTTTGTTGAGTTTGCCTCCTATATTCCTTACTTCAATAAATATTATGCTAGCAACTTGGTTGTGAAAATTTCTTGCCAATTGTTATTTGTCTAACCATCGCGTGGTAAATCCTTATAGATATCATTATATTATAAGCATAGCTTTGAAATTCGCGGGGCGAGTTTCGGAATGCAAATCGGGGCGTGGCATAGGGAAAACCTACTAGGGCAATTGTGGTGGCGTAGCTTCTATGGGCCGCATGCCCTAGAATTTGAGGCGTACGCCAAGCATAAAAACACGCCTCAATGAAAAGGTACCTTATTGAAATTAATATAATTGAGGCACAATTACATTCCCATTAGGATTATATATAAGGAGAATAAACTACGTACTGCACAATAGTAGATAATTTGGATCCAAAATTGAGAGAATTGATGCACTGGCAAATAGGAAATTCACTTGTACAAAGAGTCTATAATCTTACAAGAACTAACATATGATTCAGAAAAAGCTGAGAAATTAACGGGCTAACTCCACTAGAAATTAACTCCAATAGAGTACTTACTACAAATTATTTAAAGTTCAAAACCGGACAATATCACTAACTGGACTTGGCTGGTACACATTTGGATCGGATATTTGCTATTAGCATAGAAGGGGAAGGATCTTATAACCAATGGTGACTTAATATGAGACACAAATTCTTCCAGAGTATATAGCATATCACCCTACACAGCAAATCCCACATATGTTCTGCAATATCCTGCTCATGAAGATCGAGTAATCATCAGTTCTGTTGTTTTAATTAGAAGCATAATCATACATTAACCATGTGCGTACATGTATTTATATGAATGGGTATATCGTGATTTACTAGTACTAGAAATTAATTATATATTGTTAGACAACATACGAAAGCCTACAACAAATGCATGTTAAATGATATGAATAGTGTAAACGTTCTCTATCAGGTGTACATATAGTTAAATCTCAGATAAAGTAAGGAGAGTTTCATGAAAACATCAAAGATGATCCCAGAGATGCATGATTAAGAGCACGATAGTCGAAGATTTGTAGAACCTACTTTGAATATTTGAAGAAAACGGGAAAATAACATTACTAAACTTGGGACAAAAGCACTATAATGGGTAGATTTCCTTACAATTAGATTAGCTTAAGGATAAAAACAGGCTAACTAATCCAACCTAGTGCTATTAAATGGATAAATTATATCTAAGTACTTGTCCAACCCAACCAAATAAAAGCAGGTCAGATATTTTATTTATTTGAAGCGGATAAAATAAATGAATCATATTCCTATTGTCCGCTTTAAGAAAATGGATAAGCAAATTCTCATATAAATCACGAAGGGACAATCCAAAACATTAATGCATGGGACATCTGTTAAGATCACTAATACTAATAGACTAGAAATATGAAGAGCTTATTGTAGATTAAGCTTTTTAACTGTGATAAAATTATTTTCTGCAATCCATTCTTTGTACGCTTGATATTTGTGTGAAGTACAGATCTCCAGGTCTTCATGTGAACATAACTGATGGAAGGATGGTATTGCAAAGTACTTTTTGTAAACTTAATTTTATACTACCGTTTAATCTCTAATAACTTAAGAATTTTATTAATTTATAAATTCTGCATGTCGTTATTGTTATTTTACCAATATTTCCGCTTATACATGTATTGCTGTTTACTTAGATATTTGATGGAGCTAAATTTATCTTGATTTTATAATATACTCCTAAGTCCTACAATTAAGCTCATACATTTGTTAGGTCTTCTCGTGTTAGTCGTACTGCAGTCTCTTCAAAAGGAAAAGCTCGGAAACTAACTATATACTGTAATAGTAAACGCAAACATGACCATCAAATTGTTTAGATTGATCAATGCCCTCAGCAAAACATACACACTCCAAACATTTATAAGTTTAACAAATTAAACGCTCATTCGTATTTTCTTAACCAGAAGCAAACACACATAAAACATAAAATCTACATTGAAGATTGGAACTTATTAAACTTAGGTCGTTTTAAGTTAGTACTAAATTAATACTAGTTTCTTGCATACCAGAATACATTAAATTTAGTTAAATAAGCATTGGTGGAAATGTTGCATATATATAGACAGGAAAAAACAAAATTAACCCCCCCCCCCCCCCCATAGGAGGAAGACATGCATTTGAGAGGAAGCTATATAGAACTCTACCCTATCGAAGAACATTCCACTACAACAATCAACTGTTTTCTTTGGAACTGAATTTTTAAGTTATGTGATATTATATGTTCTTTATAACATCATTTTCTCATAGCAGCTAAAAAAGGTCCAGACAAACACGTCATACCAAAGAGGTTTATATGTATATATGAGATAATACTACGCACTCCACTTCCAAAAGGGGATATATAGAGACTATCATCCATATTATTAAAGGTGTAGAACAGCATTCAATAATGCTTTTACTGACCCAAATTTTTGATTCCTGAATGAAGAAATTAATAAATAAAGGAGGAATTTAGTGGAAAATCGGGTCCCTCATAATCTTTTTGTTCAAAATCTTCAGTCTTCCATTAACAAAGGTGTAGAGTGTAGAGCAGCATAATCTAATGCCTTTTCAATGTTTGTCCACAAAGGGATTTTAGAAAGGAAAAGAAAAGACGGGACATATATGATCGTTAATTGCTAGCTGGTAACAGATTTAATTGTAGGATTAGGTGACAAATATAAACACATGCGACATCAGACTTTTAGCTTATATATGAACGTAAAAAATATACAAATCATAGATTATTCTTGCATATATGAAGCTTAAATTTCCAATGTTTTAGCTAGAGGTGGATCCAAGATTTAAACATTTTGGGTTTAAATTTAGAACTCTACGTAACTTATAATTCACGAATCTTTAATAATATTCAGAAGGGAAAAAGATATGATATCCTTAATTATATTCTTTAAGTCCAACAGATTTACCAGAGGTGATGTTTCATCAAGTTCACTAGACAGCAAAAATACAGAACCCCACCATTTTGTCATATATTCTTCTTGTTACAGCATAAAACAAGAGAGATGAGCTACCTGTTTCTTAATTTGAATGTCATGAACGATTAATGAAGGACAGATGACAAATTTGCAGCAAGCAGCCAACAGTTTCGATAATGGCGGAAATAGGATGTCATATGTAGTACATAAAATTATTTGTTTATTGAAAAATAAAGAGCATTCTGACACAGAAAGAATAAATATGTTGCCCCACAAAATCCAATATAGACAGTGAGCAATCTTGTAAAGATACAAAGGACAAATTATAAACAATGAATAGGAGAATTAGTATTTTAATGTTACCAAGAAGTTAATGAAATATCCATATTATATTGTTTCCCGTACATAAGAAAGATTTGCAATTATGATTCTGCTGATAAAAAAAGATCCAATAGAAAGCGCACTTTTTAATAAATTAAAGGGCAATGCATGGTGCAGTAAATTATACATTGATTAATTCAGGTGTAGGACATTAAATTACTATATTAAATTGTCTAGTCTATTAAACGTTCGAAAGCGTATGCTACCTCAAAATGAGTATATGTGGATTGTGGGGTGCACAAAATCTCTAGAATCCGGAAAGAATATAAACAAATGAAAGGCTGACACTGTAACATATTATTAAAGCCGGGAATAGTTACTAAGTTGATCATGGCAGAAAGTGAAAGAAGGGGCAATTCTTGAGCTTCACTATATTTGAGAAAGTTAGAGGAAGATAGATCACATGGTTTTTCATTGGTGTCTGATAGTTTTCATGAAGGTAATAAAATGGGGTTATTTGGGAAATGTTGTTAAAGCAATTCCTCCAGCATTTCTAGGGTTTGAGGTAATAGGGCTAAGTCCTTTCTGCTTCTTTTATTGAAACTAAGGAGTTTTAATATTGTAAGAGAATGCATCGTCTCTATATACTATTTTCTCCCACCAAGTTTCTTTTTTATCTGTTGGGGTTCACAGAAACCTAGTCTAACAGCTTAAATCACTTATCATAAGATGAATCAGTGAAATCTTGTATTGCTCCAACATATATAAAGCTCATGGATCCTTAACTTAATTTGAAGGCCTAGTAGCTCATTGGCATGGAAAATTCATATGTAGGCCACATATATAGGAAGACAAATAAAGTAGTCGATCACTAACAAGAAATAACTCGAAGCTGAATGCATTTGATTTTTTTTTTATCCCTTCCCTCTTTTGTTGTTGATTATATATGTACAAGTCTTAATAGGGACACATTTGTAAAACTACTATTTAAAATACTAAGCACTCATGTAAAGACAAGCACAGAAAATGTGTTTGAAAGACTTTTACCTTTTAGAGAAGCAGGCACTAGGCATCAATAAAATGCACTGGATCAAGAAAAGGTGTGAAAAGAAGTGGAATCATCATCTCCTTTGCTCTCACTGCTGGTTCCAGCTTTCTTCTTTTTCTTCTTGTACGGAATGCCACGGGCTTTTGCTTGACACTCTTTCACTTCCCTAAGATAAACCCGAATTGCACCACTAGCAAAAGGATTTGTCTCAGGTGAGCCGCCGTTTTCTTCATAGGCGGCTCGAAGCCTTCCGATGAGTGCATCAAGGCTTCCCCAAGCTTGTCTCAGTGGACAAGTACAAGGAGCTGGTGGCTCGGGTTGTCCATAGAAAATACAACCTTGTAAGTGAACCTTAGTCTTTCCAAACTGGTCCAGGTACCCAAGAAACTCTAACACATGGTTGCTAGTACATTGGGATATCGAAATTGGTGGCCTTTGGTTCCTCAAGTACTGACCAAAAGTGTTCCAATCTCGTCGTTTTTGAGACTCATATCGACTAAGGGTGGCTGGCTGATCGCTGCCTGGAGATCTTGAGGATCCCTCAACCAATTCTTTCCCTCTATCAATATTTGACATGTTTAGTAGAATTGAAGTGGATGGTGATTGATCTATTTTTGTAGCCAAAATTGAGGCAACTATTAGGAAGTTTATTGCAATGGTTAAAAGAATAGGAGAAGATGGGGGATGAAATAACATCAAAGGACATATTGATTTGACAAGAAATGGGCCACATGAATGTTGCTTTCTGCTTCTCTTTCTTCGTCTATGTTATTGCCTTTATTTTAAATCAAATATTAGTAGGTAATTTCGTTTACATTACCATTAACTATACGTTTCAAACTAAGCCACAATTATTGATGTCATTTTTGTCAACATTTGTCATATCTCCACTATGTGTCAAAATATATGATCTCCTTTAGTATCTTCCTTAAAAAGACGGTGAGACTCAGTAATCCCACCTTTCCCTAGTTGTATTTGCATACTCTAGTAAGCTGGGAAAGGACATACATATGTGTATCATAATTTAATTGGTGCCAAATTTTTTGACCTTAAATATACAAGTATTTGACCAGTTAAAGGAAACCAAATTAAAAAATGAATAACAGAAGACTATTTATGAGAACCAATAACAATTATTGATGCATAAAGCAGGTTAGATACATCCGCCGAAACTGGGAAATATTCTTTAACATGATCTTTATTTTGACTAGGTTTAGTGGAAGGTTGGATATGGTATGAATCAGATTATATGGAGCTAGTGTAGTAGCGCTTCTATACTTAGCTGTTTTGGCTGTCCTTTTCAGATGTAATTGGAATAATATTGTGTGCATATAGGGCCTATATATAAAATACTTCTAGAATTTGTGATGAGTAATGTGGACTTTTGAGTTTTTCTCCAGAATTGGAGATCCATGTCAGGTTTATTGGAAGCAGGATCTTTTTATGTTTAACTACTTTACTCGACTTATTATTTCCCGGACAAAGAAAATAATCTTCAGCCGGGGTAATTAATTTATTAATTGAAATCTGAATAAAGCTATTAAACACTTAACATTGTAAATTGAATTCACCTTATCCAAATAAATTCAGTTACTATTCAAGATGCTAGAATTTGGCATGGGACACTTGAAAGTTGCAACTATTGAGTTCTGGATTGACGAACGTAGTGAAACACTAGAAATCAACTTCAGTAACTCCAGAATAGAGAACTAAAAATTTCCCCAAACATTGGTACAGTTTACACCTCAGTTGTATAAATAATGATAATCTGTTTTGCGTGTATTGTTAATAAGAAATAAGCAAAAAATAAAAGGAAAAAAAATCATAGTTTGTTCTCAAAGGGCATGCCCGAGAATTAGCTACCAGTGAAATAGATACCGCCTGTCATAACGGACGGCATCTGATACTGTTTCAGATGAAAGTTTTCTTATACTATATGCGTGTGTACATAAGATTTTCCTATATTATATACTCCATATAATAAATAATACAAATTTAAATTCAATTTGGAACATAAAACAAAATCTTAAACTATCACAGTTTAGGACACTGAATTCACTTACAATATGAGTGGCGACAATATGCCGGCCATATAGCTTGCACCCTTGCACAATATCGTATGTTATTGAGTGAGCAACATATTATAACATGAGGAAAAAGATGGTAAATGAACAATCTTAAGATAATAAGGCTGATTAATCTTAATTATTTGGTATCTGAAATTTATCTAAACTCATATTCGTAATCAAAAGAAGATCAATTGAAGCATCTCATACCAAAATATCAAACATTCAGTTGCTGAATATTTTCAAAGCTATGCAACAACAAAAGGAAGCAAACCCTTGTCATGTGGTGGCACGATCAGATTAATATTAGTTGATAGCTAAATATTCATGGAAAAACGGGAGAATATAATTTTTTTAAAATATAAATATATATATATTCCTTCTTTAAAAATAAGAAATTACCAAAGCCAGTGTATTAGATATAATCAACCTCTTGAATCGGATATTACTAGAGTACGTATTTATGATATAGTATTGGGTAAAAATCGGCTTGCATACGTGGTACTTTGGTGGCATAACTCAGAGTTAGCCAAACGGATATCTACAAGTTATGGTCAGACATAGATGGTGAGATTACCGAAGTCAACCGAAGAACATAGTCCATGTTGTACCTCGGCGAAGTACTATTACCTCAGTTGATAAGCAAGTTCACTCACCGAGGTCGATGCCTCAGACTTCGGTGGGTCATTTTAGTTCCGGCGGAGTAACTCCCCACTATTTCAGCCCACTATCACATGCACCACAGAAAGAAGAAGTGGGCATAGCCATGGATGTGGGGAACATGGCCCAAACCTCTTGTATTCATTAGTCTATAAATAGCTCTTTATTTTACAATGTAATGATCTAGAAAATATATACTGAAACTCTGGCAAAATTTATATTCAACCTCATATATTGAAATTTCGTTATTTCCTTGTCATTTACGTTTGATTTTGTTTATTATCTTAATTTTGATACTTAGCATTGCGTGTTAATCAAATTCAAATTCGATTTGTTGTCCTAAATCGCTTTAGGCCAATACAGATATTATAGACTCGTCTGGACATAAAATATTGTCCTTTTTTCATTAAAAAAAAAGTTATTTTTTCATAGATGCAATGATTTTTTGGCCAGTTTTTAAAACGAGTTTTCCAAGTTTTAAAAACATGGGATTTTTGGGTGAGAAGGACCCCCAAGTCTTTTATTAGTTATAAGGGACTCAAGTCTTGAAAAATGGGTGAGAGGGACACTTTTAAAATTAATACTAATGACTAACATTTTAAAAGCCCCCCAAGTTTTTCTATTTACACAAAGCCCCCACCTCTCATCACCCACCCATCAACCCCTTAGCCCCCCTTCCGGCCCCCTACCCCCACCCCGCCCATCCATCATTCCACCACGACCCTCCACCACTCGCCGCCACCTTCTACCACCCTCCACTCCCACCACCACCTTCTACCACTCTCCACCACCACCCACCACCCTACACCACTCTAATAAAAAAGATGTGTACATCTCGACTGATGTGTACATATGCAGATATGATATATGTGTACACATATTATTATATGTGTATAATATGTGTACACATATTATATGTGCGCACATATTATTATATGTGTACACATATATATGATAAAAGTGTTACACATCTCGTCATATGTGTACACATATAATAATATGTGTACACATATTATTATATGTGTACACATCTGACGAGATGTGTACACACTTTTTCCAGCCGTGAAAACATCTTCAAAAATGTATAAACATATAGAAAATATGTTTACACATATGAAAAGATGTATAAAATGACTAGAATTAAAAAAAATGAAAAGGAATAAAATGGGGATGAAGAAGAAACAAAATGGATACGAAAAAAAATAATATAGAGGGTGATAAAATGAAATTTGAAAAGAAATTTAGAAGAAAGAATGAAAAGAAAGAAGAGAAAAGAGGAAGAAAGAGAGAAGAGAGAGAGAGAGAAATAAAATTTGAAATGATAGAATAAAGAAAGAGAGTGTAAAAGTTGGTGGGAATGGGGGAAATGAAAAATCTGATTTTTTGAAAAGTGGGTGTTTTCGTAAATATAAAAGCTTTTAATCATACCCACAAGTTTTTAAACAATTCACTTCAACCCTCACTTAAACTAATTACCATTTGACTTGGTCTTGTCCACTATCCTTCTATTAAGACTTGGGAGGTCTTTTCCCCTCTTTTCTCTCTAAAAACATAGTAGGACTAGCTTTTGAGTCACTTTTTTTTTTCCACTTAAAAAGTTTCAGCTTTGTATCAAGTGAATTGTGTCCCAATATTTCTTCAACTTTTAAATACTCCACTATTTTACAAATTCAACTTCAAAGACTCTACTTTTCAAGTTTTTCAACCAAATCTATATCCAAAGTCCAAGCGCCTACTAATTATTATTCTAACTTGCGATGATTTTGAGTGTTAAAAGAAGCCTGGTGATTACGTCAAGTTACTGTAGAATTGACATGCTAACAATCTAGAGTGTTACACATGAAAAAACAAATCTGCATATCTGTTGAGCTATCGCCGTAATTAATTATCCTTCTTCCTCCTCACATTATTGACATTTTAAACTAACGTATATATTACATTCAATTTTTTTTAGCAAGAGCTATCGTAGTAGAGTATTATATTCCCTATTGTTAGTACAGTATAGTTGCTGTATATTAGTAAAAGACTCCACAGCACAGCAATCATCGACTTAATCAGCACTGTTATACCATTTTTATTTGTAAAAACAAAAAAATTCTCCGACTGTTGGTGGCAGAAGGTGTTGTTTTCTTTCCTTTATTCTTTGAGAGTTTGAGTAATACTCTCTTCTTTCAAAAGTATAAGTGATTGTTTGGCTGGCCAATGAACTGAGTATGTTACATATAGGGTGAGTTATTGAGGAGACATGTCCAGCTAAAATTTGGTTAATTTTTGACTTTCACTTAATTTTAGAGTTAATTTCTAAAATGGTTACTGAAATAGTAAAGTATTTAAAAAGTCATTTTCCTTTGGTTTGGGACAAAAATATCACTCAACCTATTTTGAGAGAAAAATATCAAATTGTGCCCTAAAGTTCACCGGAAAATGCTGACGTGAAATTTTATTTTAATTCTTTTTATTAAAATAAGACCCAATAAATATTTTATTTTTTTTTTAAAAAATACACCAAATTATTTATTTTGTGAGAGACTCACATACTACCCAACCCAAAACAGGCCTTTTTAAGATTACTTGAAGAATGTACCAATTTAAGAACCGAGTTTTATTGATATATGTTATAAGTGTTTTCAAGTCATTCTACGGGTAAAATGCAAGATAAATTTTTAAATCCTCCAAACCATAATAGAGTTTTAGCATAACAGGATGCTAACCTCATAATGAGATGAGAACCACTCAGAAGTCCTGCACCTATTGAATGCAAAACTCTAAATAGAGAAAATTTCAATTGCACAATAAATAGCAAGTCAAGACATTCAGAGACATAACATTAAAAGAAAGGTTAATGTTAATACTATTTAACAAACAAAAGCTTGTCTAAATATCCCACCAAATCTTGAAAGCGCCATTGTCAACAAAAAAGAGTAACATACTATATATATGCTAAATAAGTTTTTTACATAATCAACAAAAAATAAATTTCAAAACAATTCAATCTAAATTTTGGTAGGATTTCTTGTCTTCTTCTTTTTGAATTAGTACAATCTTCAAGTAATCTTAAAAAGATCCATTTTGGGTCGAATAGTATGTGAGTCTTTCATAATATAAATTTGATTTTTTAAAAAAAATTAAATTATTTATTGGATCCACTTTTAATAAAAAGAACCAAAATAAAATTTGACGTCAGCATTTTTCGGGAACCTTTAATGCACAACTTGGGAGAATGACAATTATATTTTTATCCCAAACAAAAGGAAAATAATATTTTTAAATACTTTGGAATAGTTCAATGACCATTTTAGGAATTAACTCCTTAATTTTATCCATTGCTAGAAGTTGAGATTCATCTCATCTATCCGTATAATATGTATGAACTTATGTATTAATGGCTTCAACTTAAACCATTTAACATATGTTGGCGTTATTTTTTATTTTAAAGAGAATTTAATTTAAAGACTTAAAATAAAAAATAGCTAACAGATATAAAAAAGAAATGCATTTACCTGAAGAATATGCATTTACAATTTTCCTTTGGTTTTGAGCTTTATAAAAGGATTATCGAATTTTAATTGATGCCAAGTTTGGTTCTTTGAGTGTAAAACCTCAGGATAACCTTAGGGAAAAACTGTTTGGTAGTACTATATACTTGTATCTCTCGTCTTTTTGTAAGCTAACAAGTTGTAAAGAATTGGTGTACCGTGGATGTAAGGTTTTATATCCCTTCTTTTATACTTATATTCACTGGATTTTAATACAAGGTGGAGATCAAAACCAAATTCATAGTAAAGGTGAACTCGATTACTATTATTATTATTATTACTCTATTATTATTATTATTATTATTATTATTATTATTTAAAAAAAAACTAAACTAAACAAGTGGTCTTTCAGGCAATAGATATAGGGATATTCACAAAAATAGGATACTTTAACGCCACTGTTACACTTCTGATCTCCGTTTAAAATTGCTCCAACTTTTTGCTCCATCTAAGAGCACTTCTCTGGCGGATCTCCAGGTAGGATTGCGAGCAATTCAGTTCAAAAGATTTCGGGCGGATTGCCATAAGAAGCTAAGGCCTCATTTGTTTGCACTTAATGGGAGTCTGAATCTGAATAATTTAGATAACTACCTATTAAGTGCATTTGTTTTTTATTTTTGAAAAGTTCTTAATAGACCTTATTAACTCTTAATAAATAAGATCTTTATCCATGTCTTTATACCATACAGACTCTTAATAGTGATATAGCTTCTTTTTCGGAAATAATTTCTCACGGTTTGTAACAGGCTTCTCACCCCTCTCTTTCTCTCTCCAACTACAAAGCCAAAAATACTAATATACCTCAAAACTTTTATTAAAAATTTTAGAATTGGAATTTACAAACGTGAATCCTTTCCTAATCATATTTTTTCATCTTCAAATTTGGAGTTTAACAAGATCCATTTCAACTTGAGAAGAATAGAAGCAAAAAATAGAAGTGGGCGTAATTCAGATTCAGATGTTGAAAACAAACAGTCTTAATTAGTTAATATTCAATTCTAGATATCATATCTTAATATTCAGATGTGTATTCAGGTTCAGACGTCTTAATCTTAATAAAAACAAATAGCCCCTAAAACTTAAAGACTATTTCTGCTAGGACTAAAATTTCAATTCTTCCGCCCGCCATGGCAACTAGGCGATATTTTCTGATAATATTGGGGCAAAGCCTGACGTAGGATTGTTTTCCGTAATGCCGTCATTCTTTCGTCATGTTTCTGAGTTTTATTTTTCACATAATACGTTAGTTTATTGTTGAAAACAAAATATAAAAATGCCTAAGAAGAAGACCCCCCCCCCCCCCCCCCCCCTCCTTAAGAAAAGAACTAGCTCAGACAACTAGGTGATTAGAAGATAGGATTAGACAAATGCGCGTGATATTTGTAGACCACAATGGAAATCGGAGTAGTTTATGCTAGCTTGTTAAAGCCATTTTACTAGGGTGTCGGTGGAAAAAATTTACCGACACCAGATGTATACACTCAAAAGAGTTAAATTAACCGTAGATTATGAGTCATATTTTAATAAATAAGAAAAAAAAAAGTTAAAGCTAATGTCGTAAGGTTAGGATTAAGCTCGTTACTCTCTTTGTTTTTTCTTATCTCATCTTCTACTATACCTTTAAGTTCTGCATAATTGTTTATCATTTTTTAATTTTTATTTTCTTCATTCTTTACTTTAATTTCCATCGAATCAAAAGTTATCTTTATGAAATCACGCTTTATTGCTTTTCTTTGAGTTTCTATGTTTTCACGTTTTAAATAACAATTTTTTTCATACAGCTGGATAATATTGTTATGTTGTTTAAGCTCAACTAAAAAGTTAATGCATATTATTCTATCATAAACTCAAGTAATAATATATTGTGGGAGACATGCTTTGTAAGAAATTACTAATGTATATTTCTTTTTCTAGTAAGAAAGGAAGTGCTCGAGTATACGATGAGAAGTACAAATAATAAATTAGAAATTCTTTTTTAATGAAAAAAAGTGTAGTTTTATATGCTTAGAAGAAGGAAAATACCTGCATATGAGAAGTATTAAGAACATAAAAATTCTACAGTAAAAAGTATCTAATTTTATATGGGTTGAAGAAAAAAATATCGAAGCTATGAAAGCCTTCAATATTATTGGGCATTGATGTCTGTTAATGACATTAATGTTATAAGTAGAGTAGATAGCTAATTAGATTATTAAGTATTTTATATTATTAATTAAGTATTCAAAATACATAGTGTTAACTATGGTTAAATACTAATAGTTGTAGTTAAATAAAGAGACATGTGGCATTTGTTAATTGGCCGGATGTATACACCCGGTATGGGTAAGTTTTCCGGATGTCAATTGTTATTTGCGAATCGATCATAATCAATCGAATCTATTATGAAGATTTATTTCTTAAAATTCATAGGTTCAATTTTAAAGTTATATCCGTACCGAAAAATATTTACATTTTTATTTAAAAAGAAATTGAAAAATATTGACCCGAGCCGAATAAAATATAATTTATCAATTAGTTTCTAATAAAGCTTTAAAATAAAAATGCATAAATTTTTGGATTTTTTACACTCATTACCCATGAAGTTCAAAGTATTACCCGCCATATCAATTAAAAATTACACTACCTATAAAATTAAAAATATTTACCCGACATACCCATTTATAACTATATACATTTGTTATACCTTATATGTGTATACCTTTATAATATACTACATTAATTATGGCATAGAAGTCTGGATGGGTAGGGTGGGTAAATAGTTTATGGATAGGACATGCATGTAAATATGAAACTTATGGGTAGGGGTGGATAAATATTTTGCTTTTGATGAGTATTTCGTAAATCTCCCTAAATTTTTTAACAATTGGGCTTAAGCCTTAGGTTGGAATCAATTACCCCAATGTCCCACGGGTGAAATATCAATCCGGTTGTATTTTTCGTCCATTTTGTGAATAAATAAGGCCAAATCGTCATCGTTTCGCTCATATACGAGGCCGGATAAAAATGTCAACTTGTTTGTGTTTCACGTCTGTTTGTGAATAGACAAAGCCAAATCGTCTTTTTTTCTCTCATACACAAAAATCAAAACAAAACATAACATAAGACCAATTCGACATCATTTCTTCATATAATGAGTAAAATATCATATTCGTTTTGTAAACAAATGACGTCAAACCTTACTTTATTATTTCACAAATATACCTTTAAGTGTTTATATATTTAGAAATAACGATGATCTGGTTGTGTTTATGCATATAATTGTGTTTGTTTTATGAAGAATGTGGCCAAATCGGCCTCACTTCACACATCCACAAGAAAGACCTTTAAGTGTTTATATATTTAGCAATAATGACAATTCAGCTGTGTTTATGCATATGTTGAAACAAAAATTGCATCTGTTTGCAAACAAATGAGTCCAAATCGTTTTCACTTTGTTCATCCACAAAAATATATATTAAAATATAAAAATCAACAAGAATTCAAAGAAAAACATAATTAACCCAATCCATCATTATTTATTCATAATGTGAGTCAAATATTAAGTATATTTTACAAACAAGTGAGTTCAAACCGTTTTCACTTCTTTTATCCATAAAATACATATGAAAATATAAAAGGAAGACAATTCGACCATATTTATTCATAACTATGTAAAACTACTATGTTTATTTTACAAGTAAATGACGCCAGATCGTCATCATTTTTCTCATATACAAAAAATTAAGGTAAAAATAAAACAAGATCTGGCATCATTTGTTCATAGTGTGAGCCACATAATATGTACATTTTACATATAACTAAAGCCAAATCGTCATCACTTTCAGTTCAACTTTGAATTACAAATTGTTGTCACTTTTATAGAAAAAATAATATCCCCAACTTTTCCGCCAACAATAATTTATTTACAGAGATCCTTTTTTTAAATAAAAAATGTTCCTTGCCATAATAATTAAGCATTGGAATATACTGTGACATAGTTCATGTCACAATTACATCAATGTACTTAGTATTACGCCATAATCTAGTAATTACAACTTCTCTTACTTCAGGGTCTGTAATTTGAGAATTTAGAATACAAATACTTCTCGAGAAAAAATAGCACAGTTAATTCCAGAAGCAAAAACTGCACCAACACGAAAAAACTTCATTATTCTCAAAATCAGATCTACATTGATTTAATGTGATTTTTGAAAAAACAATGGTAGAAACAGAAAAAGGAGGTCAAGACGATATAATTTTTGTAGTATTCCGGCGACGACAGGTGGCGGTCAACGACGACGGAGCTATGGTGGAGAAAGGAAGAAATGTGAGATGGATTTTCTAAAGAGAAAAAGTGTGAAAGAAGAAAGGTTGTCAAATAATTGTAGAAAAATGCTTAAAAGGTAAAAGTAGAAATATCTTTAAAAGTGCTCAAATTTTCAAGACCATGAAAAAAGTGCTCATCAAATCAAGACCATGGTCAAAAGTGTTCAACTCACATTAAAAAAATGATGTTTCACCTATTGTATTACTAAAAATACTATTATTCAAAGCTGATTCTTATGTGCTTCAGTACTAAAGTATATTCGATAATTTTTGATTCTAATCTCCTCTAAATCTAGTTCTCATGAAGTGATAGATTTATTTTATAAAGTTTTTGCGGGTTGTTTGAGTTGGTCTTATAAAGTTTGTTCACTTTAGATGAAGATTTTATTCTCTTTATAGATTTATACCAAATTATTTTTGCTTTAAATTTCATATAGTACGGGGATGATAGATATTTGAAAAAAAATGAATGAGCTTGAGTTTGACAATCGAATTAGTGTTGTCTTATTTCTTATTTATGCATTTGTACCCTGTTTAATAAAATGTAATCTTGAGATTTTATATTTAAAAATGCTTTACATTTCCCGTATTGCTCGTGAATTCCTTCTAAGCACCCCTAGTCAACTATACAACTGAAATATGATATCATTATTGGCTTCTAATGTTATTCACTTAGTAGGTGGAATCAATGTTTTGATTCGGTCACTTGAAAATATGAGTTTTATAATAAAAATGGTATATCTTTTTCAATGTGATTGACTTGTTTGCAAAATACATCTTTGTTTATAGGTATTTTTAGATACGTCTAATAAAATTGAAAAGTAACCGAATTGTACTAAAATTCAAGGGAAACCGAGATTATTGGGACAGTTTCAAAAATTTAAATTTTAGTTACATACATTAGAATAATCGAAAATTGGTATGGTACAAAATTTTCAAAATAACCTTCCGAACTGGACTATCGATACCCCTACATTTTATAGCGTAATACAGATTTTTAGTGGCGATATATCTCGTTATTAGATTATAATATTGAATAGGTATCCTATTAAAACCAATAGGCAGAAACAAACTTTGAAGAGAATCAATTTTGGAGCGAAAAACCTCTCACATTTTCCATTGATAATGGGAGTATATACACAAGTAAAATCTAACGTAACCTAGCTTAGTGTCTAAGTTACTAATGGACCAAGTACAAAATTACAAAGAAAAACCCTAGCCTACCGTTAATTACACAATTAACCTTTACTACCCCCTCAAGTTGGAGCATGGGGATTCTGAATGCCCAACTTGCAAAGGAATTAATCAAATCGTGCTCGCCCAGAGCCTTTATAAATATATCAGCCAAGAAAGTGTCAACGGGCACGTGTCTAGAGCGTATAATTCCTCCAATAATTTCATCACAAACAAATGTGACAATCTACTTCAATGTGCTTGGACCATACGTGAAATATCGGAGTTTCGAGCGATGTGTAAAGCTTCCTGACTATCACAATTTAGCTGAACCGGAGATCGAGGACTTATTCCAAGACTCCACAACTCCTTTCAGTCACTTTAGTTCACATATGGTCATAGCCATAGCAGCCTCTATCAATGATCTGGACATTGTATGCTGCTTCTTCGTTCTCCAGGATATAGGTGTATCTCCGAGAGAAATATACCACCCGGTGAGTAACCGGCGTGTCAGTAGGCATCCCACCCAATTAATGTCACACCATCCATATAAATGGAGATCACACTAAAAATTCATCACAATTTCTTATCTTGGACAACCTTCAACGTACCACCCAAAGAGCTGCATCCCAATGCTCAATCCGTGGTTGTTGCATAAATTAAGACAACATATGAACATTGTAAGATAAGTCAGATGCGTGAAGTAGAGATAAATCAGATGATCGATTAGTCTTCGATATCGTTCAGGATCATTTATAAACCGGCCACTAGCAAGTGCTAACCAGTGAGTTTTCTCCATTAAAGTATCAGCTGGGCGAGCCCCCAACAGACCAACCTAAAAAATTATATCTAATGCATACTTTCTTTGGCAGAGAAAAATCCCTTTAAGACCTCTTGCCACTTCAACCCCTAAATTTTTTTTTTAAAAGACCAAGATCCTTTATATGAAAACAAGTGGATAGATACATTTTGAAGATTTGAGTAGCTCATGAATTATTGTCGGAGATAATCAAATCATCCACATAGACAAGCACACTCAACTGGGTTGTTCCTTTCTTGAATGTGATTGTCGAACGCCATAGTTCTTCAGTGCGGTTGATGGCAAATCAACATTTGGGTGTCTGTTTCAAACCACAATGATTTCCAGAGACGAAAAACATTCCCGGACTTCTTATTTTGATAACCCAGAGGCAGTTTTATATAAGCGTCTTCATGTAGATCACCATGAAAGAATTTATTATGGGCATCCATCTGATGTACTTCTCAATTTTTACCAGCAGCTATTGCCAAGAAAATACGGACAATCACCATCTAAGTGACCGGTGCAAAAGTCTTAGTGTAGTCAATTCCTTCAACTTGGTGACTTCCAAAGATGACAAACCTCACTTTGTATTGCTCAATAGTACCATCAGAGTTGTACTTGATCTTATATAGCCACTGACATCAAAGTTCTTTCTTTCTCGAAGACAAGTGTCCGATAATTAAAGTTTTCTTAGCCTCTAAAGCTTGCATTCCTTATGCATGGCTTTTCTCGATTTTTCATCTTTCACATCTTTAGAAAAAAAAGGTTTGTTGATGCCCTTCTTTTATGGCTGCAAGAAAATTTACATGGCACGAAGAAAAATTATCACAATTAACATAATGTGCTAGTAGATAAGGCATACCTGAGGTTCTTTGAGGCTCGATGAAAGATCAGATTTCCGGACACATATTGATACCCGATGACTAAGTTTTTGGACCGTATTATTGACAAAATCATGCAAAAAAAAACATTCTACTTCTTAGTCTGCTTTCCTCAACCCAACACTTCCTCTATCACTTATACATCCACGTGGCCAGGAAGAATTTTTGGGTTCAGATTATCTTGTTCTGACCCCTCATTTCGCGAATTAAGTTCTTCTTCCACTTGTGCTTCACCCGTTACTTGTGCTAGGGGAGTCTCAACACACCCTTGCTTCAATGTTGTCATCTTCTTCAACCACACCATCGCCTCCACTCACACTATCGTGTATGACAATATCTTGACTCCGGTACTCATTCATATCATTATTTGGGGGCAAATAGAAATTCTATCTCACAAAATATTTCTCGTGATACCAAAAAAATCTTTAGTACTATCTAAATCATACAACTTCCATGCATTTTTCTCATATGGATACCTAACAAAAATACATCGACAAATCCTGCTTGCAAACTTATCTTTCGTTTATCCTTGCTTATGAGCATAACATAGACATCTGAACACTCTCAAAGAATTGTAACTTGGTGCCTTTACAAATAATATATCATATGGGTCTTCCCATGCTATACCAAAGAAGGATTGGTTAATTAAGTAACAAGCTGTCAAGACATACTCCCCAAAATCCAGTTGGAAAGTTTGCTTGAAATTTAAGTGCCCGACTACATTTAAAATGGGTCTATGGTTCCTTTTAACTCTCTCGTTTTGTTGTGGTGTCCCAACACATGATGTTTGAAAATTAATCCTCTTGTTCAAGAAAGTAAGTTTTCATACTCGTAAACTCAGTTCCATTATCACATCGAACAATCTTAACTCGTTTATTATATTATTTGTTCCACCATAACCAAGAAATTTTTAAATTAATATTTGACTTAACTCTTTCTCACCGATTACTCAAGATACCCGCACAACCCGTGAGCAGTCACCCATAATTGTAAAAAAATATGAGGCACCACACAAAGACTCAGTTCTATAAGGGCCCACTAATCATAATGTTTTAACTAAAAATTTTGGAAGTTTTATTATCACTTAAAGGGAATGTATTCCTTGTCTGTTTTGCCTGATGGCATATATCACATGCTTTTTCGTTCAACTTACCACTACAACTCCTAATTTCTTAAATTGGAAGAGATAATTTGTTACTCAAACTAAAGGATGTACTAACCTTTGATGCCATAAATTCAAAACATCCACTTTCAAAGCCTTCATGTGTGGTATGGTTCGGAAATAATACAGTCCATCCTTTCGTTCACCCACTCCAATCAGCATCTATATGGTCCCATCTTGCATTACACACAAGTTATTACTAAATTACATGCTACAATAAAACTAATCAATTAGTGAAGAGATCAAAACCAAATTGCATGTCATTCCAGGCACAAAGAAAATATTTTGGAGGGTCATGTGCTCATTAAGTTTGATTGATCATTCTCTTATGGCTAAGGCACTGCTTCCATTGGGTATACATTAGGTCTCTCAAGGCATTTAACTCCCTGGTCATATAATTTAAGGCTCTCGTATCAAGTATCCGAGCTAACTTATCATTTAATCAATTATTTGTGCTTGTCTTCTCTTGAATCTGCAATTCCAACAATATTTGCACCTATTTACTGCTCAATATGGGGACCCCAGAGCTCTCAGATTCCACTTCGTTTGATGCACAAGTCACATTGGCTCATTTTCCTCTGCGACCACTTGTAGCTTTTTCGGGCATACATCTTTCATGGCTAGCCAACATGTCATTTCGAGCACGCGACACATTCTCATTTTGAGAATTAAATTTCCATCATTTCGGATACCCAATGATCTCATAACAATATATTAAGGTATGTTTTGAATGATCACAGTTCGTACACTTCACCCCCTTTCATTTATTTTCCACTCTTCTCAAGGAACATATCGCTCCTTGCACAGCAAAAATAATACCCTCTTCCTATTCATTCTGCAAATCCCCAGAACCCTCTTCGGGTTTCTAATCGTAGCATCTACATTAACTAATGAATTTCAACACTAACATTCGGTATACTTATGGATAGAAATATAGTGCTGCAAACTATGTCTTTTTAGGGAGTTTTTCATGCTTTCTCGCTGGTAGACTTCTAGAACAATGCTCCTCACCATTACCATAGCCTCTTGTTGCACTTGCTGCAACGCCTTCATGTTTTTTTCCCTTCATACATGATGGATAGTTTCTGTAAGCACCATCCTATATATCTCTGCAGCACTTTTACCATTTTCAAATTTGACTGTCAACTCTAAATCTTCATGCTATGTAATACTTTCACTCAAAGTTAAAGAAAAAAAATAAGATCTTTGAAACTTGTAGTAAAACAATATCATAAGATTTGTGTGGTAACAAAGATATTGAAACTTGTGGTCTTAAATAAATCATGAGATTGGTATGAATATAAAAGTTTCTTATTAAAAATCGAATGTGGAACTCAAGGTTAAATTGTTTTCAAGTTTTATATATATATATATATATATATATATATATATATTAACAAACGAAGAGCCTGTTTGGGTGGGCTTATAAGCAGCTTATTTTAAGGAGAAATTTTGATCACTAGCCATTTTTGGACGCGTTCATTGGGGACTATCCACCGTTTCAAAATTCATTGAAGAATAGCCAAAAATTCGCACGCACACTTAAGCTCCATTAGCGTTGGAAAAACACCTCAGACTAGTTCCATAACAAAATACTGGGGCTTTGAACAAAACTTGTTCAAAGCCAAAGTGTATTTTGTTATGCGACTAAAGAAGTCCCATAACAAAGGTCCAGCCCCATAACAAAATGTTGGGGCTTTGAACAAGTTTTGTTCACAGCCCCAGCATTTGTTATGGGACTGAAGCTTTATACAAAGTCTCATAACAAAATGCTGGGGCCTTGAACAAAACTTGTTCAAAGCCCCAGTATTTTATACTGGGGTTAGTTTACTGAAGCTTCCCAGTATAAATACTGAGGCTTTGAACAAAACTTGTTCAAAGCCCCAGTATTTATACTGGGATTTGTCCGGAGGTGGCTATTTCTCAACGAATTTGTTTTTGACGGCTACAAATCAATTAACGCGCGCCAAACAGGCCCATTCGCGAAATTTATACTATTTTAAGTGGCTTATAACTCAAAAAGTGGCTTTTAAGCCACTTATGACTTATAAGTCCAAAATTTTTAAGTTAACCAACATATATTAATGGGTTTATAAACTTATAAGCCACTTTTAAGTTCACCCAAACGGGCTCTAACAAGAAAACTATCATCCTTTTTGGAACAAAGAGTAAGTTTTTACTGTTCCAAAAGTGAGCCTAATCACAGTTATTAAATTTCTGCCAAATATCTACTTCTTCAATTATACTGAAGTTATCCTATTCTATAAAGTACGAAGTTTAAGAAAATAAATGAAAACTGTTAAAATTTATAGTTTTAAACATGCTATTATAACATTTGTATGACTATATGACTTTCAAAATATATAGTTTTAAACATCTCATAACATTTATATGACTATAAAAACTTCTTACTTCTTTATTAATTAAGGGTAAAATAATAGAAATGGCTTAAGTTAATGATTTTTAAAGTTAAAAATGACACATTTTTAAAACGGATTAAAAAAGAAATTCACATAAACTACAACGGGAACAATATACAGGACCACCATGATTCAAACGTTTATCATCATAGGGCATAAATATACTTCTTCCGTTCTAAAATGAGTGTATGGATTTGACTTGGTACGGAGATTAAGAAAATGGGAAAGACTTTTGAATCTTGTGGCTTAAAATTAAAGTTGTGCGTAATATGTGTATGTGCCTTTAAATCTTGTGGTCCAAAACAAATATTGGAATTAAAGTGTTACTAAATATAAAAAGAGACATTCTTTTTGGTATAAACTAAAAAGAGAAAGGTATTTTAGGACGGAGAAAGTAGTACCTTTTGACCGAGGAAAGAAAATAAGTATCAGTAAAACTGAAAAGATACGAAAGGATGCAAGGAACGGGGTAAGGGATCCTATTTGGTGACAGCCATGCGTAGTTAACCAAAATTCGAAAGATCGAGGGAAGATAATTCACTGGCTGCATGCAGTTTCTAACTTTATTATTCAAAATTTTATTAATGCATGCCAGACTAATTAAAGATATACTGAATTGGATGATTAATGCAGATAATTAAAAATATGCTACCGCTTGATAGAATTCATTTCTCAAGCATTAGGATGATATATGACGAGGCAAACTTTTTTGTCTCTTAATGTAATTAGAAGAGTAGAAGCAGAGGTACTTGATACTTCCGGCATTTTTTGTGAATAAAGGCAAAGCCTTGAATTGTAATGCAGTAACGTTTGAAGGTGTGGCTATATATCTCAGCCCAGAAGTTAACTCCTGGGTTAAAAAAAGGGATAATTACACATAGTATAACTTTATCTACTTTTGTTACAAAATATATAAATATTTTCAAAACTTACAAAAAAATAGCAACATTTTTGTTGTTTGCTACAAAAAATAGCAGAATGTATTTAAAAAGAAAAGAAATATAATATAATTAAAAAAAGAAGGTAAATCTAATTCTATATTTATGCACCCAACTCATGTTTAGATAGGTTTAAATCTTTTTACATTTAAGACCCATTTTCTCTCTCCCCTCAAAACCATCTATTAAAAATTGCCAATAGGCATATGTAAAAAGCAATAGCCATACAATACACATACAATACCCATACGATAGACACACAAAAGACTAACAATAGTCATAAAATACACATACAATAGCCATACAATAGTCATACTATACATATACACCATACGATAGACATACAAAAGACATACAATAGAATTAGTAATTGGGTAGTTGTAATCCCAAAAAAGTAGGAACAGATGAAAAGACATGCCTATAATTATGGACGATTTTGGTGCATGGTGTATCTTCAATTTTATTGAATAAATCTTTTTTTTAATAACTTGTATATATAATGTTAAGAAAGTATTGCTATTCTTGAAAAGTGACATAATGTTGCTATTTTATTGCAAACATGCTATTATGTTTGTATATTTGTATAATTTAGCCAAAAAATGTAGATAAACATTAAAGTCTTTATTGCTTCAAGTTCCTCAGAACCCAAAAAGAAAAAAAAAAAAAGAAAAAAGGACGGGTTTCTTCAGTTATATTGTCTTCCAACTTCTCATCATGAAATCAAGAAATCAAGAATCTGAGATGTTTTCAAATATTTCATGAATTTCGAAACCCTAATAATAAGTAACACACATTCTAGTTTAAAATATTGAAGTGTATAATTATTTCATCTAAAGTTTAAATAGTTTTTAAGCTCAAAATTTATTCATTTAATTATTATCTTCAACACGCCTCAAACTATTTTCTCATATTCTAAAAATGTGAATTCTTTTGTTGATAACAACCACACATTTCACGAACTATCTTTGTTAGAATCTGCACTTTCGAAATAAATAGAAACAGAAATAAGATGAAGTAGAAAAATTCCGAGCCAACAGTATACACTGCCTGTCCTTAAGAAATCTAATCCCCTCACAGTTACCCAAGGTTGTGGATTAATTTCTCCCAGGATAGAACGGAATTACCCTTACTGTGATAGCGGTAATTCAAATCACAGTAAACAGCGAACGCAAATACGGTAGCAAATCACACGACTCTAGAAGAGAGGAGAATTATTTTGTTGTGTATATTTAAAATGAGGAAGAGTCTCACTATTTATAGACCAAGAATGGGTGTAATGAAAAGGTGTGATACCTTTTCAACAAAGAGGTGCTTATGGTGCCTTTTCCCATTCACAACTATTCAAAAAACCCCACTATTCAAAAAACCCCAACAATCCCCCACATGAATGGGGAATGGCTCTATAGTGAAAATGTGCAGAAACTTGTGTGATTTGCAAGTAAGAACTAATTGCATCTGGATAAGTGGGTTTCCCTTTGAACTTTCCGTAGTGAACATATATCGGATATACTCGGTTAATCGGTAGATTTGATATCTTTGAACCGTCGAGCTTTGGTGTATACCTAGACAATATATGTCACACAATTAGCCCTTGGCCGTCTTTGGTTCTCATTGTTGTGTTCGTTTCAGCCATGAACATCGCCTGGTTCATGAGTGCGTAGAGAATTGGCCTTACAGAATTCTCCTTGAAGCGGCTTCCACTTCACACTCACATAGGTGATTTCTAAACGTGTAATCCCGTAGATCTACACTATTTGATAATTCCCGTATCAAATTTAAATAATCATTAAAAAATATCTTTAACATTTTATCCTTGGTACTGAACATTGTCTTATTAAGAGGATGGGTTGAGTTGTTTGACAATGTTGGAGCGGTCGTACACAACTTTGTTTGAGCTCCTTGAACCTAGATCTTGGGATCTCCTGTCTTCTAGGTAGAGTTAACGCCATGACGACTTGTCCTCGGCCATAGTCCCATTCTCTTCGATGACTTCTACTACCTCTCTAGTTAGCCTTTTGTTAGCGGATCCGAAACATTATCACTTGACCTTACAATGTCAATATTGATAATACCCTAGAGAGTAGTTGTCAAACGGTTTTATGTCTTCGTTGTATGTAACGATTTCCCGTTATACATATTGCTCCCAACCCTTCCTATTGACGCTTGACTATTGCAATGTATGCAAACCGCTGTCAACGGCTAGAGCCAAATTGAATATCTTCCAAAAATTTTGGAGTCATTCAGCTTCTTCATTGGCCTTGTCTAAGGCTATGAACGCGGCTTCTATTATAACATCAATAGCTTGAAATGGTTGCATCAGTTGTGCGCACAACTTTTTCATATTCAATGTATTTCTCAACCATTTCAGCTTATTCTTAGCATTTGTATGCTATTATTTATCATTCCAACATGGAATATAAATCTAAGTAATGCTCAAATTATAGCACCTTCATTCATTATATAAATCCAACTCAATATGGAATTTATATTTATAATTGGTCTGTTCACCACTCAAATCCAACTTGATATGACTTTTACCATTAATATCAATAATTGATTTAATATTTTATAGACCAATTAAAACATCCGTTCATGAACGGTCATGTCATTACAAAATGTTATCTTTCAACCGACACATCTTTTCATGAAAAGTCACAAGCTTTCGAGTGACATTATTCATGAATGGTCACAACTCTTCTAAGAAGACATGAACTCACCATCAAATTGGTAGTATCACTGATTAGTTATCACTAAGATGAACATGTTGTGAAATTTACCGAATATCATATTAATATCCACAAGGATTTTGTGGGAGTTGAAGAGTGCAAAATTTTACATAAATTATGTATCTCAAGTTCTTAATATAAACACTTCTCACTTTGACTTTTGTCTTGGATGAACCAAATGCCCCCACATTTCAAATATTTAATGTTTTTTTTTTTCATGTCCATAATATCAGTCATAAGGTCAAAGAAAACATGACAAACCTTCACCTTCTTAATTTACTGAAAACTCCATTAGTTTCCAACGTGCAGAGGACAAGATAATTTGACAAAGCCACATATAATTTATGCATTTAGTTGGTCTCACCTGTTAGTCCAAACCATTCATATTTCAAAGTTTGGACTACCATTGTCTTTAGACAATAGAGACACCTGATTTCTTTCGACGACGGCCACAACCAGTCGATAATAATGACCAGAAAAAATTCTTTTTCTGGTACAAGACCAAATTAATTTTGAGATTTGGAATTTACCCACTAAGAAACTAATCTCTTTGTTTCTTACTTTCTCTGTGCAAGAGACAACGATCAAAATTTCACTCCAATTTTTCCTCTTTATTGGAATATGACACAACCATATATATATTCACTAACGGCGAAGTTTTTAATCTTCTAAGCCGATTCAATATAAAGGCGAAGTTTTTAACCTTCAAAGTCAATCCAATACAACGACGAAGTTTTTAATCTTCAAGCCGATTTAATACAATGGTGAAGTTTTTAATCTTCAAACCGAGTAGGAAAAAGAGTAGAAAATCACGAAGATTTTAATCTCCAAAACATGGGAGTAGAAAACACGAAGATTTTAATCTCCAAAACATGGGAGTAAAAAACCACAAATATTTTAATTTTCAAAAATATATTATTAGAAGAACACCTTCTGCTAGCAACATTTTCCTTTCCGAATTATAGAGGGAGTGTTTATTCAGCGTGGTCCTTGACACACATATCTCCAGTGCTTCATCTGTCACCACGGAGGAAAACAATTACAAACTTTCATAAAATGAGATGTGACCAGTAAGGACCTTCACTTCCCTTTGAAGCAACATTTTCAATATTTTCCAATTGAAAATATTCTAATGATGCATCATGCCACCAAGAAACAATTCCGCTTCCATGTTCTGCGAAATCATATTTTCCTCTCAGTCAGCCATAACAGATTTAGCAACCATAATAACTAATGTACCAAAAACATTGTTAGTAAATTGATACTTAATAAAAGAAAGGGAGAAGATAAATTAAACAAGTAAGAGTTAGGTTTTTTTTTCCCCCTTTCGTGAACTCTTCTGGCAGTGTGCATGCATAAGTCTTGCAAGACAACTAAACCATTGCAACGTGTCATAGTTCAGTGATACCATTTCCCTTTGGACCTCATCATAAAGATAATCTCTCTTGCATGAATTAGATTTGAATGAAGGCAACGTTTGGTAACTGGTAAGTGAGTTCATTGCATTCAAATATACATGTAATTTGTTGACTTTGGCCACCATTCTCGCGAAAGATAATGATTAAATTATTGGGTCCTGCCACTGCAATGTAAAACTATTGGTCAAGGCAAAAAGCAACGCAACACGTTCTAGAAACCATCATCTAACTTGCCGAATGGTGACTGCTTGACTCACAACCAAAAATTGTCTTGCAGCGGCACCAATATTGCCGCAAATCACAATCCTTCTCAAGCACAATCAGACTCATTATTCGAATACAGATAAAAATAATTAGATTTCTTAAGATTGTTAGAATCTGCACTTTCGAAATAAATAGAAACAGAAATAAGATGAAGTAGAAAAATTCCGAGCCAACAGTATACACTGCCTGTCCTTAAGAAATCTAATCCCCTCACAGTTACCCAAGGTTGTGGATTAATTTCTCCCAGGATAGAACGGAATTACCCTTACTGTGATAGCGGTAATTCAAATCACAGTAAACAGCGAACGCAAATACGGTAGCAAATCACACGACTCTAGAAGAGAGGAGAATTATTTTGTTGTGTATATTTAAAATGAGGAAGAGTCTCACTATTTATAGACCAAGAATGGGTGTAATGAAAAGGTGTGATACCTTTTCAACAAAGAGGTGCTTATGGTGCCCTTTCCCATTCACAACTATTCAAAAAACCCCAACAATCTTGAGGTCTTTAAATTTAAAATATTGAACAAAAAGATAATCAAACTGCTCAAAGATCAGTATGTATATACGTGGGGATTGAATAAGTTGATTAAAGGGTGAATGCATAATGCTTGCTCGTGGAGTCATCATTAACAGTTTCAGCGTTAGAGAAGCTGTCTTTGTCTGTTTTCCATCATCGGCAAGTCTAAAGCTGGAATCTCCTAACTTTACTCTCACCTAACTTTCCATTTTTGTTATATATACTGTCATTTCTTTTTTTGCCATGGACTTCTGCTTGCTGCTTCACTTAAAAAAAAAAATACCATCTACATAATTGTTTGTAATCGTAGAGATCAATATTAGCTTAAGTCATTGCGTAATTGTTTGTGATTTGATGTGTTTGGTGAACCTTCCTTTCACTAGTAGAACGTTTTCCCTCCAAAAGCTGACCTCGACCTTTAAGTTATGTTTACACTAATAGTATATACTACTCACTCCGTTCCAAAATAGATGACACTATTTCATTATTAGTCCGTTCCAAAAAGAATGACACAATTCTAAATTTGAAAATATTTTTGAGTTGAAACTACTCTACTTTACTCTTAATGAAATGTTTTATAACCACATATTTATGTAGAGCTTATTTTGGACCACAAATTCCAAAAGTCTTACTATATTTCTTAAACTCCACTCCAAGTCAAATTAAGACAACCATTTTAAAACGGATGGAGTATGACTTTTTATAATTAAGTGGTATTTCTCACAATATAAGTGCAAGTTCAGCGAGAGTTTTCTTTCTGTCTGCTCGTTCTTCTTCTCATCAAATTGAAGGAACAATTACAAGATCTTGACTTGGAAAAAAGATTAATTGATCTGCAAAAATTTGTCGTAGACACTCATATTTATACGCACAGGCACTCATGAAATCAAGAAAAGAAAGCAACATAAGTGTGACCCAACGTCAGGACGTTTAAGTGAAGTGTTCATGAATGGAATATTGTAAAAGACATGAAATGACCTAGAAATGTGCCAAACAGTGAAGTGTGGCTATGCTTCCAAAATAAGGGACATTGGAGCATGGACAAGATGAAGTAACAGGTCCAGCTTTTCTTGAAATGGAAATGTGGGGCATATATGTGTGGTCATATTACACATAAAATTACTGACAATTTAATTTGAAGAAAGATGGCAAAACCCTAGTTGGTACGGAATCACTGAAGAAACAGTAATTTTTCAATTAGACGTAATTTTCTACAAACAAATTTCTCCTTTGTACAAGGTTGAGAACAGGACCAGGTTGTACTCAATAAAATTTTCTGAGTTTACAACCTTGGAACTTCAGTACATTACCTCATTATAATTCTTAGAACTGAAAGTTGTTTAACTAGAAGTTTACAGCAAAAACTTCGTATTTCATGATCATGAGTTCGTTATACACTATACATTCTCATTATGAGAGGCGTCATTCGGTTCTATCTATATAAATACTACATTAACATATGGATCCCTGTATACTTACGTTACATTTAGGATTAAGGATATGCATAATCGGACATTATACACAACGACAAATACTTATAGTGTGTGACTAATTATTTGTATTAGAGATTTACTGTAATAAATTGACTCATGTACAGTATCGATTTTTTTACCCGTTTATTCCATTGATAGATAACACTCCTTTTTAGATAGGTTAAACAAATTATTACATGTATTACCGCTTAAGAGTCGACTAGTAATGCTAGAGGAGCAGTTTTTAACCTAAGATTACCGAATCTATTTTTTCCGGACTTACAGATTGGCCCTCCCAACAAACCATGTGTTAAAGAATATTTCAAGAAATGCCCACTGATTATTGGTCTTTAGGTTACTGGTTTGTCGTCTTCTGCCGACTAAAGGTAAACAAAGCCCGAGAGCCTAAAAGACTGCCCCAACCTTCTAAGTTCGGTCAAATTCGAGAGATTTACTACTTTTGAACAAATAGACTCTGCGGAACTTCAGACAACAATCTTGTGGGGGGAAAGGAGGACATGGCTGATCTATTTGCGTGGCATTTGTATAGTGGTCTTAATATTTGATCCCTTCTTTACTTATAGACTTTTTTTATCGCACTACAACAAAAAAAAAAAAAAAAAAGGGCATTTTACGGAGGTTCAAAATGCAACCTCCCCAATTTGATGTCGCAGAAGTTCAACAAACCTCTTCCCTCTCCCAAAACCAATTATCATAACTGTTATTGATTTGTAGCAAGTTTGCTGATTAGGTTTCTTGAACCTCTGTGATAGCAAATAGCAGAGGTCAAAAACTTCCACAATTTACATTTCGAACTCCCATAAAGCATCATGTCAATCCTATAGCAAAATCTGTGGTTTTACTATTATGAGGGGTTTTCAAATTGCTACTTTAAGATTTATTTTAGCATAAAGGATAAATTACAATCATTAGAATGAAACCAATAAAATTAGAATAAAACATAAAAAGTATCAACATTCATTAAACAACCAATCAAATATTAACATAAAGTAGCATCATACGTCATGAAACTAAGTTCAAACACAAATCATCCACTTTAGTTTATCAATGGCATTTCTTAATACATCTAGTTGAATTACATAAGGTCTCAATGATTTTCGTTGAGATTACTTTCTCCTGACAATCCTCCTACATCTATAGGTGAGACCTTTTCGCTAGATAAATCACTTGGCTGCAAAAAGATAGAGTAAAAGGTGTTAATATGTATTGAAGATTAAGCAGAATTTAATATAGCATTTCAGTATCAACAGATGTAGTTCTCCAAGAAGGAATTGAACACCTAAAGACCTATAGATGCTTCAATACTAGTCCCTTGATAGGCCAATGTGCTCCAAAAGAAAGATGACAACTTGAATCCCACCGAGAAATATGTCTTACCTATACTGAAAATGAAGGGGCAACAACCAAGAAACAATGTTTGCAGTTTAACAACTTAGAGAAGGTCCACTGATACTTTTTTGATATACAAAAATGATAATTTTTATTCTGGTTTCTGCTTGATATTCTTAGTTCGAAAATAAAGGAGAATAACATGCTGCCAAGTTAAATGATTAAACATCCATAAGATCGACTGCTTGGCCATCCTAATGCCTTTCGACTTCCATAGATGTGAGTAGCTAACTTTTATTATAGGACCAGAGAAAAGGAAAAAGATGAAAGAAAGGAAAATTGCAATGGCCGGGATCATGTACTAGTGTAATGAAATTGAAAGAAATATTGAGAACATATGAACATCAAGAAAATACTTCTATATAAAATGTTTAGTGTTTACCATTGAAAGAGGAGAACCAAAGATCTCAGTAGATTGTTCAGGTATTGTCACTTCCTACATAATTATGTACGGTTCCTACAATTTATCGTACTTCACTTAACATCTAGAAGGACATCCTGCATCATTACTTGAAGAAATTCTAATATCTCCAGCACGAAATTTTGTCTGTTTAAATATATTGCTGGCAGTAGCTCTTAATCTCATACATCTTACCCTTTCATAAATGCTATTTTCCTAGCACTTTACCAACAACGTCATTTGGAGAAATTTCAGACTCATTCTTGGTACTTTTACTTAATGCAAGCTCAATTTGTTCTTATAGAAAATTTAAATAATCATGAAAATGTTAACACAATATTATCATTGAAGTACAACAAACCAGTAAGAGAAGAACTTCCTCAGCATACGTTGAATACTTCATGAAAGAAAAAGCAAAATATGCATACATACATATATTCCTTCTATAGCTCCAGAAAGTTGAATACTAAGAAAGTTAGTGCTAGCAAGATATATTCTGTCAATTATGTACAATATTAGTTTTTTTATTTTTAGCTAAATCGTTTTTACTAAGCATGACCTTTTGTTAAGATAAACTTGCTAGAATTTACCAATATAATTAAGCAAATGAAACAACTTTCAAAGAGTTTTTCATTAATGATAGCTAATGCACTGGCCACCTTGTATTACTTCATCTACTAGTTGGACAAAATGAACCATACAGTACAGAAAGATCGGGAAATAGAATCTCTAAGTGGCAAAGTGTGAGAACAATACAATTTTGTTATTTTTTCAGGTCTGCGAGGCTCAAACTTTTAAGACAAAGTTATCTGATAAAAAGAAGAAAGCACTACCATGACCACAACAACTTGTTTGGGCAGCACATTAAAAATTACTACTGGTAACAACTGTTCCATCATAATGTGACAATCATGACTTTTTAATCTGTAGATCCTCGTATGGTCAATATCAATACAACGAGAAATATTACTTGAGTAACCATCTGGCACCAAGACATTCTTTAAAGTTTTGAGAAATGCTTTTTTCTTGTGATGTGGAATTGTAAAGACGGCAAGCCGATAATCTTCATCCTCATCAGGCCAAAGGTCGCGCCGTATACCCTTATCTTATAGATCTTTCCAAAAATTAATATTTTCCTTTGACTTGTCTTTATTATTGAGGGGAGAATATATAACATTGTCAGACATATTTTTTTCTATTTGCATAACATCTAAATTATGGGGCAATGAGTTGAATTCTCAATATGGAAGATTAAAGAATATGCTTCTTTTCCACCATTGTTGTATTGTACCTTCTTAAGATCTTTTCTTGCTCTCATTCAATTCTAATGATCATCCAAACGTAACATCAATATTTTACACCTGTCGAAAAATCTCTAATCCAGATAACTTTTTTTGTGTGTACCCTTCTTCCACATTGCTATCAATGCGACACCTATTAATCTAAATTTATGATTTCTTGCTAAAAATCGACGATGACCAATGAAGACCACTTTTTAATATTACGAACTCGACAAGGTTTCGTGTCAAAATTGCACTTGTGACATGCTAAACCAGTATGTGTATTCCAGCTATATAAGATATATAGTCTAGGAAAGTCACTAATTGTCCACATAAGATCTGTTCGCATTCCAAACATCTCATTCTTTGATGAATGAAAAATTTCCACACCGTCAATCCACAACACATTCAACTCTTTAATAAAAGGTTGTAAGTAAACATCTATATTATTTCCTAACGTACGTGGATCTGGAATGATCATCAAAAGAATAAGGATCGATTGTTTCATACACAAAAGGTTATGTGGAATCAAAATAACTGGCCAAATATTATAATTTATACACATAGTGCCAAACAGGTTGAAACCATCACTTGCTAGGCCTAGCCGAACATCCATGAATCAAAAGAAAATTCTGGATATGTTGTATAGAACCTCTTCTATGCCTCACTATCTCTACGATGCCTCATGATTCTATCTTTGTTACTCACCTCCATATACCATCTCATATGCTTTGCTATCTTAGAGAACATGAACAATCTCTGCAATCTTAGTTTCAATGGAAAGTAACAGAGAATATTTGCAGGCTTCTTCTTTTGCTTGTTTTGCTTCTTACCTACAGTAGGCATATGATATTTGTTTATCATCTTATTAGGCTTCTATCTATTAGTCTGACAATACTTGCATGTTTCCTCGTTAGCATCATTCTCTTAATACAACATACAGTCATTTAGACACACATCTATCTTGATATAATCAAGACAAGCCTGCTGATGGTTTTCTTGACCTCATAAAAAGAATTAGGAAACCATGCAAAGTTGAATGTGTCTTTTAATGAAACTAGTATGATAGTCATTCCCTTGTCACTTAACCCAAACAAATACTTTATGTGATATAGTCTTAATAAAAACTCCAATTTGGAGTACTTGGACCCTTCATACAATTCTTGACGTCCATCTCTAAGTAACTCAAGAAAATCATTGTGATTTGAAGCACACCTATCACTTAACATTTCTTCTCCCGCTACTTGTGACAGACGTACATCGATGTCTTCTTGCCTTGAGCCTGCAAATACTTTATTGATTAGAAATTCTATGGTATTTTCAGGAAGCAGTGTTTTCCGCATAACCTTTATGTTTCTATCATTATGCATCACATTTCATTCACCATGAATAGTTCAAGTGGCATAATTTTCAGGGAATGACTTCCAAATGCTCAAACACTATATCTCTAGTATGCCACTACCGAAATTCACATTCAGGACAAGGGCATTTTATTCTATCTCCCACAATACTATTTCGAAATGAAAAATCTAGAAACTGGTTTAAACCAATCAAGTATTCAGTGGTGTTCTTTGGCTTTCCAATCCGAGTTTTATCCATTAGAAGTATTAACTATTGATGCGGAATAGTACAACTGATGAACTTTTCAAAGCAAAAGTTAAAGAGAAAAACAAGAAGTTAAGCTAAAAAGTATTTGTAATTCATTAAAATATATAAAAAGTTAATTCTCTTAAAATCGCTTTAAATTAGTGCTTAATCACAGAATTGAAGTGCAACTTGTGAATTTTTTAAAGAAATAATTTCAGTAAAAAACACTGAACCAAATCTCAAGTGAATATATAGTTCATTGAGACGATTGAGCAAACACCTTTGAGATATGTAAACGTTTAACTTCTACGCTCAACTTTCAAATGCTTCATAGCTTGGATTTCAAGAAATCAATACTTATACTAACGGAGAAATATTTAAAAAAAATATTAAGCTTCAGAGAAATACTGAACCAAATCTCAATGTCATGCAATTAAGTGAACATGTCTATGAGACAATTGAGCAAATACATGTGAGACATGTAAAAAGTTAACTTCTAAACTCAAAATTTTCAAATACTTTCAAACAATCAAGACGAGATATACTAACATTTTGTATAACAATCAAGTAGAGATATTATGCATTTTGATAGAGATCGCAGTCATGAACAAGAAATTTTATGAAAGTGAGAATGGTGCAGAAATTATACCTAGTTGGTAGAGAGAGACGATATAAACGAGAATTTATGTTTTGTCAACATTCACTCAATAGAGGTTAGAGATATAGCATTTTGCTATTTTAAAATGTTAAGAATTGATGTTACGACACACATTAGTTCTCATTTATTTTGACAAAATGTTAAAAAAGGAAAGAACTATATCTGGAAATGTTTTAAACTAAATTAAAGGCAGAAAAATTGATTTTAACTAAATGCCCTCAGGCAACATTTTAAACTTAATCAAAACAGACAAATTGATTCTAATTGAATGCGCTTATGCAAGACTCTCTTTGTTAATTTAGAAAATACTTTTTATTTAGAGAATATATTACTCCATTAACTAATTGGAAAAGGTTTAAACCTATTCTTTATTTCTTTCTTTTGTTTATATGAAATACCATTCTCAAACCCAACCAACATCTCAATACACATCAATTTGCGAAAATTATTGAAATCACTTTGTGAAGGTTATAACCCTCCCTAAATACACATCAATTTGTGGCACATTAAAAGCGCTCCTCAAATTGGTTCGACCTGCGGAGGTTATTCAAACCCCCTTATCGAACCTATACAAATAACCTTTTTTTTTTTTTTTTTTAGTTATCTAGGTATCTACTTTGGAACCAACTAATGCAAATTCACGCCAAAAGTATTACTTTTGAGGTAAGTCGTTGTATACCAAAAGTTTATTGAATTCATTCTGGTCAAATTCAAAGTCTCATTTTAAGGTTGTTTTTAACAGTGATCACAACCTTTGATGGTTCAATCCCTTACTTCATGCATAAAGGATCTTTATTAAACTAGGTTTCTCTTTTTAGATTAATAATACCCCTCCTTTTTCTTTATGTTCTTAATTTGATGCACAAAGTTTAACAAAACATAAAAGACACGTTAATTTTGTGGTCGTAAACTCGTTAGAGGTCATGTGTATATTATAGGCGGTTTTCAATGTGTCTCAGATATTTCTATAAGAGAAGTAGTATAATTAAAAATAACATCAGAATATTGGAATAAAAAAGTTATATAAATGCAAAAGGATAACATTATCCTTTAAACAAATCAAATATTAAATGACGACACACATAAACTGAAATGGGAGTAGTAACATCGCACTAGATTATGTGAAAGGATTCTATTTGTTGCACTTGGCGTTCTTAAGTTAGACACTGGGAGGAGGAGGGGATGAATAATGTCTTACCCCAATTTTTTATTAATAAAGAAATTTGCTCATAAGTTGAACGTCTCACAAAGAACCAGATTCTCTATGAGGTTCAACCTTAACTTTGTATGAACGAAATTATGAGGGAATTAAACTTGCACAAGAATTTTTACGTGGACAAAACTCCTTGCTCAAAGGAGAAAAGCCTACCACCCAATCTCTGGAATTTAAGAAAGTTCCAACACAACGGACAAGTTTTATATTACAATTCAAATAACCAAGAGACTAAACTCTAGTATCCAATTAATTTCTCTAAGCTAAACTCTAACTTATAAGAACCCAAATTCTCCACAATAATACCTAATACAATGTCTTGAGTAAGCAGATTTAAATTATAGTAACTTATTTAGTTCGAAGTCCCAAGAAATTTTCCTGGAGATACAAATTTTGCAGTACAAGGAAATTTTTCCGGAACTTTGAACAATCAAAAATAAAAATTGAGGTTTAGTTCAAAGTCAGAAGAAAAATTCCAAAACTTTCAGGGGCTATATTCAGAATTTTTTCATATTTTTTAAAGTTGTCGTTATTTTTCTACATGGTTTAAGTGAGGACTGTTTTTCTTTAAGCAACTTATAAAATGGCTACGGAGTTAAATTTTACAGAGTTAACGAAACAAGTAATTAGGGAGATTTATTGAAATAGAACATTCAGGCGTCACTTCTACATTGATAACCCCATAAGAGAATTCTTCAAATATAAATATCTATCGCTAGAAGTTACAAGAAAAAGTGAAAAACTCTTGTCAATTGCTTTCTTATTTCTCGTGATTGGGGCTAAAAACTCTTGGAAAAGTATGACTTTCATTTTAGCTCAGGTATTACTGATGTTGGACATATTTTCTTATGTTTTGAGGTCAAATTCTTATGGATTCTAATATATTTGAAGTCGTTTTAGTGATTAATTATGCCAAACACTATATGATTATTTGATATTTCACTACTTGATTTTGTTTTGATTAAACATGTGATTTGTAATAATTTTTGGAGTATAAAGGGAGCTTGCGGTGCAAAAGTTGAAGGAAGCTAAGTTGAGGCTAAGCATCCGAGGTGGCAACCAAGCAAGAATGTGATTTTGATTCAAGCTGAATGGCTCCAAAGTAAGTGCAATGTTGTGTTCTTCCTGGACAGCTCTTTTCTTGCGATTTAAACAGAGCCAAAGCCAATTGGGACTAGGGATTCAAAGTAACAAGCCAAAGCCTGGAAAATACAAGTCCACAAGAACTGGGAAAAGAAGATCCTACAACAAGATGAAGCTGGAACTACAAATTAAAATAGGATTTTCTAATTCCAAGTAAAGTAGAAAATTGTAATGTCTATATAAGCTCATAGTTTATCAGATTTTTAGATGATAAATTCATACAATTCAAGGCTAGAAGCTAGGAGCAAATTCACATGATTCTACATAGGGTTCTTACTCTTCTTCTCTCTCACAACATATGTTATTTCAAATTAACTGTTGGATTTCTACCATGACTATGTGTAGCTAAATTCTTTATTTTGGTTTATGGGTTTGCCATGAATGTTGATATTTAAAAGTTAATTTGATTTAATTAGTTTATCGCTTTGGGTTATTTATTCATATCATGTGCTCAATTATTTGATTGTTTTGCCATCTGTTAAATACTATCTACAAATCTTGAATTGAACTTGGGAAAGAGAATTATTGATTGCAATAGGATTCAATAGGGCAAGTTCTTGAACCTGGGCATCGGGGAACGGATTCGCAACTAGGATATGAATATACATTTTTGCCTTGCTTAATCACTTTTACAGGAATTCTCAATGCATTTTTGTTAATTCTAATTCCATAAGAATATAGGCGTTAGATTAACTTAAATAGACGAGTAGGAAATCGGAATATTCCTATAAGTAAAATTAACCCTGTTATTAGTAATCCAGATGAATTAATTATTCAAATTAACTGAAGAATTCAGCAGGATTGACAGATATCTCATAACCCTGGAATAGTTCCTCCCCTTGATAACCAAAACTTTATATGTGTGTTTTGATCAAATTACTTGCTTTAGTTATAAATCTAGTTTAAAGTTTTAATTTTTAGATACATCTTTAATCCACGAAACCAACTCTGTTTGTCTAGATAATTCGAAATCGTTTAATTTAGTTAATAGTTAATATTAGTCTCTGTGGGAACAATACTTTATCTTTTCATTTTATTACTTGTCGAACACGTATACTCTTGGAAAAGTATGACTTTCATTTTAGCTCAGGGATCACTTTTGGAATCCAAGGGAGATTACATAAAAAAGGAAACAATTGTATCACAGTCACATTTTTGGCCTCCTTTGATATACTATTTAAGTTCTAACCTGCAAAAACACAGAGCAAGTTCTGGTGTGTCGCTGCAACTTCACCAGGAATATAATCCCAATGTTTCCCGAAAAAAACCTGGCATTTCACTAGGAATTCCTCCATGTTTTGGCGATGGGGATAAAACTGAAACCATCAAAAATCAACCTAGAAAGTTGATATGGTGGGAGAAGTGCACGAAAGGCCACTTTTGGCACTGGTCTTTGGACACAGGCCACTAATATCAAAATATTTAGTTTATAGTCACTTTTTACACCGACCAGAAATAGAAAAATAAAAAAAGACTAAATTACCCCCAAATATATATATATATATATCAATCCATGTGGATAGAACTTCAGTACATAAAGGTAGAGAATTTCAATCCATTTGGATGGAACTTCAATCCACAAGTGTAGACAAGTTCAATCCTTATGGATGGAACTTCAGTCCACAAGGGTAGAGAAGTTCAATCCCTGTGGATGAAACTTCAATCCATAGGGGTAGATAAGTTCAATCCCTGTGGATGGAACTTCAATCCATAAGGGTATATAAGTTCAATCCCTGTGGATGGAACTTCAATACACAGGGCAGAGAAGTTCAATCCTTGTGGATGGAACTTCAATACACAGGGCAGAGAAGTTCAAAAGAGTAGATAAATTCAATTCCTGTGGATAGAACTTTAATATATAGGGCAGAGAAGTTCAATCCATGTCCGTAAGGGTAGAGAGTTAAAATTTTACATATATGGTGCCTGCTAGGACCACTGGGTGCAATCTAATTCCAAGTGTTGGCCTAGTACCACCTAAGAAAGTAAACATTTAACTCGTAGCCAATTTTTAGGGCGCATATGGAAAAACAACTACTTTAGCAGTTAAAAAGTTTTTAAAAATAGCCATCATTTGAAAAATATAGAATATGGATATTTTTTATAAGTAGCCAGTGTTTAGTTCAATTTTTTTTTTTTTTTTAACTTTAAACTATTACCTAGAAATTTTATGGGATTTAATGCAAAGTTCAAGAAATTTTTTTCTGATACTTTGAACTAATTCATCGTTAAGACATTCCTGTATTTTTAAGATAAGACTATTTTTAAAAACTCTATAATTGCTGGTTGTTTTTCTTTGAGCAACTAAAAAATTGGCTATTCATCATGATGCCCCTCTAAGAAGCATACTCCTATTGTTATTCGTAAAAATTTCGCGTAGAGGCCTGTTTGGCGCGCGTTAATTAATTTGTAGTCTTCAAAAATAAATTTACAGAGAAATAGTCACTTCTGGACAAGTCCCAGTATAAAATACTGGGGCTTTGAACTAAACATGTTCAAAGTCCAGTATTTTATTATGGGACTTTATATAAAGCTTCAGTAAACTAACCCCAGTATAAAATAATGGGACCTTTGAACATGATAGTTCAAAGCCCCATTATTTTATTATGGGATTTTATATATAAAGATTCAGTCCCACAACAAAATAAAAGGTGTCATTATTTTGTTATGAGACTTTATATATAAAGCTTCTGTCCCATAACAAAATAATGGAACCTTTGAACATGTTAGTTCAAGGTCCTATTATTTTTTTGTGGGACTTTATATATAAAGCTGCAGTCCCATAACAAAATAATGAGACCTTTGAACATGTTAGTTCAAAGTCCCAGTATAAAATACCGAGACTAGTTTGGGGTGTTTTCCAACGCTAATGAAGCGTAAGTGTGCGCGCAAATTTTTGACTATTTCTCAATTAATTTTAAAACGGTAGATAAAACTCATTGAACGTGTCCTAAAATGACTACGCATCAAAATTTTCCTTGTTATTCCAGGTAGGTAATGGTGTAAGATAATACCACAATTGATGTATAACTTTATACAAAGACTAACTATGCATGTTGAAAATATAAACCAAATGTGGGATAGCTAATGCAACTTCCTTAATTAGACTGATTATCGTAAAAATTTCACCCAGCAGCCACTTTTAACACTGATATTTAGTTTGAGGCCACTATTTTCTTTGGTCTTACACTAGAGGCCACTTTTGGGCATTTACTAAATAAATGTTGACTTAAGTTCTGATAGTTGACTGAAGTTCAGTCCATACGGCCCCTGGACTGAAGTTCCATCTCTTAAGAACTGAACTTTCAGTCCATATGGCCATGGACTGAACTTCAGTCAATGGTATGGCCATGGACTGAACTTCAGTCCATGGCCATGGACTGAAGTTCCATCTTAAGGACTGGACTGAACTTCAGTCCATATGGCCGTGGATTGAAGTTCAATCTTTAAAGACTGAACTTCAATCCGGCCTCTGGACTGAAGTTATATCTTTTTAAGCAAAAGTGGCCACAAATTAAATGTTTTGGTATTAGTGGCCTGTGCCCAAAGACCAGTGGCAAAAGTGGCCTTTCGTGCACTTAGCCCCTGATTATCTCTTGTTATATATCAAAGCAAACATGTTGTACTGTTATTTCATGTTGGTAGTGGCGTAAGTAATATCACAATTGATGTATAACTTTATACAAAGATTACTTATGCGTGATTAAAAGTATAAACCAAACATGGAATAATTAATAGAACTTCCTTATACCATAATTTTTTTTTGTTATACATTAAACCAAACATGCTCTTAGTACATCCGCCTGCTAACTTTAATTTAAGTGGTTAGGTATACGACTATTTAATTAGGTTAATTTCTCTTTCTTTTAGTGAATGAGAGGTTTGCAAAAATACCCATCAAAATAAAAATATTTATCCACCTCTACCCATAAGTTTCATATTTACAACCCCTACCCATAAACTATTTACATATCCTAGCCATCTAGAGTATTATTTATGCAGTATACTTTAAAGGTATACACCTATAAGGTATAATAAAGGTATACAATAATAAATGGGTAAGTTGGTAAATAATTTTTATTTTATGGGTAGTATGTTTTTAATGGGTATAGTTTGTAAATACTTTGAATTTTATGGGTATATAGTGTAAAAAAACTCTTAGTGAATCCATTAGCAAAATTTTCACCCACATGCCACTGGTATTTAGTTTGAAGCCACTTTTTTTAATGGTCTTACATGAGAGGCCACTTTTTGGAACTTCAATCTTTGTGGACTGAAGTTCAAACCTTGTGCGTTGAACTTTATGCTTAAATTATGAAGTTTCAACTTCAATCTGTAAGGGCTGAACTTTTAGATATAGATGCGTAAACTTCAACCCTTGTGGGCTGAAGTTGAACTCCAATCCTTGTGGTGGGCTGAAGTTGAACTTCAATTCTTGTGGGCTGAACTTGTGTGAAGTTCAACCCAAAAGAATTGAAGTTTCAAAAAATGGCCTCTCATGTAAAACTAATAAAAAAATAGCCTCAAACCGAAAACTACTGCCAAAAGTGGCCTTTGGTGCACTTCGCCCAATCCCAATAGTCATTTGTACGCTCGCAAAACAATACATAGCCAATTTTAAAAAATCACATTCGACCTTCAGTTATTCCATAATAAATTGGACAAATATACTATGTGCTTAACATCAAACAAGCGTTCAAATTAGCAAAAGAAATGGGGTTTTAAATATTAGAAGTGAAAGTATAGTGTCTAAGTCTAACTGTTGCCAAGCTTATTAAAAAGGAACATGTATTCCCTATTAAGTCTATTATTGAAGATTATAAATTTTTGTTGGAATCCAACAATTCCAGTAATTTCTTGGTAAAAGAGCATTACTATCATGAAGAGTATTTGCTAATCTTGTCTAGATTCCTTTTTAGGAATAAATTTATGCTAAATGCTATTGGTGATTAGTATCATTGATCAACTTTTGCATCGGTTTTATTTAATCCGGTAGTCATGTTGTACGAAGCCAAATGACCTGCAAAAAACTTCTCTCCATACTAAGGATTCTTAAAGGATAACACCTATGGTGTTAATAAATGAATCTGAAATTGCTTAATATCTTGAATGGTTTTATGCTAAAGGAATATTTATCTTCTAACTTTGTTTAACAGATGCTCTGCTTTAAATGGAAAACGGAAGGTATCACAAGCAGATAATACTACTCCTTCCGTCACAAAATGAGTGTCTATCTTTATTTTTTTGTTTGTCCCAAAATGAGTGCCTCTTTTCTTTTATGACAATTCTTTAAATTTAAGATTTGTTTTTTACCACAGAATTTAAAGACACTGGCCCACATTACACACACCTTTCATTTTAAACCACATGATTTAAAAGTCTTCCTTATTTTCTTAAATTCTGTGCCCAGTCAAATTCAGACACTCATTTTGGGACGGAGAGAGTAATATTTTGGTAGAGAAATATGTATAGATCACCTAAAGAACTTTAAATAAAAAAGGGACATCACTACTAATAATACGGAGATTCTTCTTGTCATTTCCAAATGTCAAAAAGTAAAAGAAATAGGTTCTGATTCTGATCCACAAGGAATGTCGTACTTAAAAAAGTACAGCCACCACTTTAGCAGGTGAATAAAAGGATCATACAATAAGGAGAAAGAGAAACCACTAACAATTAAAGTGTTAATCGTACTTGCTTAATCAGTTGATTGCGTGGCCCTGCAACATTTAGCATTCTAAATGCAAATTTTGATATAATATAACAACAAGCCAAAGTGAAAACTCTTGCGAACCACCATTATATAAGTTTAGCTATAAGAGAAAAGGTTAAGTAAAAAACAAAGGGCCAACAACATATCTTACAAAAATAGCAGGAGTAGTTGGTATTATTTTCTCGTTTTTTGGCTAGAAAATTGTCCATCATATACATAATATAGTAGAGTTTATAAGTTTACGTTATTTTTGATTTCATACAATGTAGTATAAAACTTATCACGATCGCTATATTCTGTTGCATTACATATAAAATATGGTGTCACATTTCTTTCCAAGTGGACGAATCAAATGTCGTTTCATCCTACAAGAATATATGTGAACGATCAACTTCTTTCATCATACATGTCTATAACATTTTTCTTACTGAACTCTCGTCACGATCAACATGGCTGGTTTGCAAGGGGGGTACAAGTGTAGATTGATAACAAACTGATGCATTGGATTTTATTAAACAAAATTTGAAAATTTGAACATGCCAAATTGGTGGTCATGATATTTGAGCTAATTCAAAGAGCACAAGATTTGGTGCAATTCAAATCCAGTTTCTCCTCTCATTAAAAGCATATCTCTCATGTTGTTTGCACAGTATGCTGCCAAAATAAGTACTCCAACAATATCTTCTTCCTCCAATGTGCCCCTTCAAGAAATTAGAAGTTGCCATAGCCCCAGGAAAAAAGGTGAAACTGATTGACTTTTCATAACTTTGTAAGGACAAATCATACTAGTTGGTCAGTAAGGACAAGTACTTTTTTAGCTCAATTCTTGGCTTCAAATTTGTGACCTTAGTTAGCTTCTTTGTCACTCAGCTATTTATGGCCATCTTTCCCTTTGCTGAGGGTAGGGGTGGGGTGGGGACGTGGGTTGAAGGGAGAGGATCTTTCTTTTCTTGATGGGTCCAAACATATTAGCTTGGACTCCGTACTCCGTAGTTGTCTGCTTAATGATCCTTGACGTCGGTACTGGGTTACTAGTAAATTATTACAAATTCCAGTGACCTTTTGATTAATAGAAATTTAGAATTGGAATTGATCATGTGAATTCTCATAATTCAAGCATATGATCGTTTGATCGAGATCGAGGATTGTAATAATAATTCCTTTTTCATCAAAATAGAATGTAATATTAGTACTGTATTAAATATAAAGATCAACTAATGTAATAATAACAAGAAAAATTTATATTAGTTATAAATATCAGTATTTCGTGAAATTAATTCAAATACATTAATAAGATTTAACAAAACAATCCTACTCCGAAACTTAAGGGGCCTGAAATTATACAAATCTGACACTAAAAACACCGACCACAGCATGTAGTTCTTAAAAACTGGGACGGAGCTAGTTAAACAGTAACATATGGGTGTAGACGAGTCCAGTACCTTTCACTCAGAGTCTGTGTATGTGTAAAAAATTCAGTAAAATATAAATAAAGATATAATTGTTACTAACTCTTGAAATCATTTTTTTAAATTTAGAATTCAGATAATTTAAAGCCTATATCCGTGTATGCTTAAAACATCAATAACACCTAAAAATTTGAAATTCAAGAGTTGCAGTAGCAAAATTGAGATTGTGATTGAATAAGGGCTGTGAACAATAAATTAAATGTGTTCTAATATCAACGAACCGAGTTTGGCGCGTCAAAATCATCAATAACTTGAACTGTTTGGCCACGATTCCGACTTTTTGCATGATTAGATTTGTTTTTGGTGCATGTGTAATGTAAAAGTGCAAAGAGCTGCCAACGTCTATTCACTAAAATTACCAAGTAAATAATTATTTTGGTGAAAATCATTTACACTCTCAATTTTATTTTAAAAATCAAACTCCCCCAAAAATCATTTTTCCTCTATTTATCTAAATGGACTTTTGAAAATCACTACTTCACCCTCTAGATATCAAAGCCTTTGTGTTTTTCTTTTTCTTTTTCATTGATATCATGATATATTTAGTTTTATGTTATACCTATATAACAAAAATATATTATAATTAGAATAAAATAAAGAGTAAATATTAGTCAAAGAATATAAGTTAATGATTTTATTAATAAAATAAATAAAAAAAATAAATTGTAGAAATAATTTTACTTATACCCGTACTTTACTGATAAAAATATAACTCAAAGTTAATCTATTACAAAATAAAAAATAAAATTTTAAATGCATAAAGTATTACAATAGATACGATACTCCAAAATATATTTTAATGCACGAAGTATTACAGTAATGCTGTACCGAATACTCAGTAATACTATTTATATTACTGAGTACCAAATACTAAAAGAGTAAAATAAAAGAAGTTAATAATTATATTAATTAAGTTTATGCAAAGACACTACGAAAATAACGTAGTAGTATGCAAAATTTGTAGATAGGCCTTAGGGACTAGGAGGCTAGGAGCTGTAGTGTAGCTAGTACTATAGTTTTTTCTAGAAGACTAGAACGCATCATTTCTAGCTAGCGTTTCGGTATAGATTCCCAAATAATTTTTGAAAAATATTTTTGGGTGAAGTTTGATATGACAATAAAAAAGTGTTTGAACATATTTTTGGGAACAAATTTTTTGGCTCAAAAGAACCTTTGAGCTCTTATGAAAATGAAATTTGATGTGCAAATGTTAGTTTTTTGCTCAAAAACAGCTCAAGGTCACTTTTTGAATTTTTGAGACAAGTTTTGCTCAAAAAACATAAACAAACACTTTTTGGCCCAAAAACTCCCAAAAAAATCCATCCAAAAACTATGTCCAAGCGGGAGCTTACTACTCCTTCGAGTTCCTTTTACTTGTAATATGTGACTTTTACTAATCAAAAGAATAATTTGTAAATTATATTATTTATATTTGAATCTCAATTTATGACTACTACTACTTCACTATATAATCTCTTTTCACATTTATTATTAGAGTAAGGGTAACGACGAAAATAAATTAATTAAATCTTTTAATAATTTAAAGTGATAAGTATTTTGAACCAATTATTGTTGGTAATCATGATAACTGAGCAGGATAGAAGAAAAAATTGTTATTGTTTGTTAATGTAATTCATTGGACTTTCATACTCTCTATTAGTAATTTGTTTTCCCAAAATGGTACAAAATTCTATAGTTATGTCACACTGACTGATGTATTTTATAAGGTTGCATAGACCAAAACGTCTTTGATTGACATTGCGTCAAACAGGAAGAAACAATTCAAAGTCATTCAACTCCACTTCTTCTCTATTTAATAAGACAGAATAAAATCTAAAATATTTGTGACCAAATCTTAAAATTCCAAAGCTCAATTACTCAAAGCATTTGCAAAGAATATATAGGGGATAATTCTTAAGAAAGAATAAATGCAATAAAAATACATTATATTATTTCAATAACCCAAGAAACTTGTGAAAGACATAAATTTACACGAATTTGGAACAAAAACTTTTGTACTATTACCATCATTCCAATTTATGTAACACACTTTATTTTTAATCAGTTTCAAAAAGAATGATAAATATTTATATTTAGTATCAAATTCAATTTTATGATATAATTTACAACAATTAAATTTTTATAATTTATTCTAAACAACTTATTTCTTAAACTCCCTGACAAATTAAACTCTTTTACATAAATTGGGAGGAAGGAGTACTAATTAAGATAAGACTTGATAAACGAGAATTAAATTGCATGAAAAGATGATTCCCATTCCAAGGAATATTCCTCTTCTTATAGGTATCTAAAAAATTCTTTTTATTTCAACTTTCACCCCAAAAGTTATCATAATTACATAAAAACACTCATAATAAGACTTTGATTTGCATTGAACTTTCCACTCTGTTCTTCGTCACACTTCTATAAAAGCTTAGCAAATCCCAAATACGTTGCAACTTGGCTTTTCTCTCTCGTGATTCCATAATCTTCTAGACTTCCCTTTCACGAGATACTCATTATAATAATTCACTTTGTTTTTAAAACTCTACTTTAAAACATAACTACTACAAGTACAATTTTTGGTGAATGTTTTGTAGTTAATGCTTAAAAACTAACAACGACCCATTTTTCTCCGTGATAAAGGGTGTTAGAATCCGTGTCACTTTTTTGCATATCTCTTAATAAAGAGTTGTGGTGCTTTTTTGCAAGAATGAGCAGGAATCTTGAAAAGATGGCCTCAATTGATGCTCAATTGAGGTTATTAGCACCAGCAAAAGTTTCAGAGGATGATAAGCTTGTGGAATATGATGCTTTGTTGCTTGATCGGTTTCTTGATATTTTGCAGGATTTGCATGGAGAGGATATTAGAGAAACGGTAATTTTTTTAACTTTTTGATTAGTTTGTTTTCTTGTTTTTGAAATTTTGTTTAATCCCTTTTAATGGTATTGTGGTGTGAGTGGAAAAGACTTGTAATTTGTTCATAATTATGCATAGTTTTTTTTGTACTTAGTTTAATTTTGTGTTTACAACTTGCAACTGGTAAATTGTCTTCGGGTGACCTATAGGTCACGGGCTCAAGCCGTAGAAACAATCACTAATGCTTGCATTAGTTTAGGCTGTGTACATTACGCCCGTGGGTGCTTTAGGTTAGGCTGCATGTTCCGGGCTGCCATTTTATTTTAAAAAAAACTTCTTTTGAACTACTTTGCTGGTTTTTTTTTTTTTTTTTTTTTTTTTTTTTTTTTATGTATATGTGGTGTTAGTAAAAAAGATTGGTACTTTATTAGTTGTCTGATTGCACTAGACCAATTTACATTATGCTTGGTTTTGTTAGTCCCAAAAAAAAAAAAAAAAAAAAAAACCTTCTGTTAAACCCCTTTTGATAATGTAGTATGAGTGGAAAAGAATGGTAATTTTTTCAAACTTTGTAGTTTAAATGCTCTATGCCAAATTCCAATTATGCATTATGCTTTAGTTTTGTTACTTCTTGGTTTAATTTTCATGTTTATAAACTTCTGTTAAACTCCTTTTGTTGTTCGTCTTTTGATGTTTATGTGGTGTGTTTTATTTACATCTTGTTGTCTGAGTGCATTGGACCGATTCACATTGTGCTTAGTTTTGTTAGTGAGCAGAAAAGAGTGGTTCTTTATTCATAACTTCCATTATGTGTGGTTTTGTTGAGTCCTTAGAATAGTTTAGAGCATACATGGAGAGTTGGGTGTTCTTTCAAATCAATGTTTTATTACTTAACTGTTTCATTCTCTGGGAGAAGGGGTGGATGGATGAGGTGGAGTCAGAAAGAGAGTGGTAGTTGCGGTTTGATAATGCAAGGCCAGCTTTCATAATATGTTAGTTTGTTAGTCCTTAGTAAGTTTAGAGAATGTATGAAGCTTTGAGTTGAGTATTCTTCCTGATTTAACTTTTTGTTTTTTTGTTTACTTCTTGGCCAACGACATACCCACACCCCCCAGAAAAAAAAAAGCAAAAACACCCATCGCATAGAGGAGTTGCTCCTTTCTGCATACAACCAAATGGACTTTCTTTCTTTGGCTACGATATGGGGTTGTACTGTTTTGAATTTGTTCATGTGATGCTGAAATTACCCTTACTCATTGAGGAGAAGTCTATTAACCCTTGAATCAGGGACTGGATGTTTTTTCAATATGTGCAAAATAACTTCACTTCCTTATGAAAGGAAGAAATATTCACTTCTATCCACCTTGTTCCATTCGATGTGTCTGTTCTTCTATTAAGTTAGTTTTAGCTTGTTGAAACTATCAGTTTCTAAGGGACTAGCTTTTTAATGCTCCATCTCCTTTAATGTTTTCTGTCAAAGAATGTATTTAGCTGGGATAAATGTGAGTCAAAGTTTGACTTTCGAGTGTTGCATGCTTTTACTATATTTGCAAGGGTACAGGAAATCTTAGTTTATGGTCTTCAATGTGTTAGACATTTCTGGTAAAAGTGGATGGAACTTACTTCTGTGCTGCATTGTGTGCTAGGTTCAAGAGTGTTACGAACTTTCTGCTGAATACGAAGGGAAGCATGATCCTCAGAAGTTGGAAGAGCTTGGGAGAATGCTTACCAGTTTGGATGCTGGAGATTCCATTGTAGTTACCAAAGCTTTTTCCAACATGCTTAATTTGGCAAACCTTGCCGAAGAGGTTCAGATAGCTTACAGACGAAGAAGCAAGCTGAAAAAACGTGATTTCTCAGATGAGGCTTCTGCACTGACTGAATCAGACATTGAAGAGACCCTTAGAAGGCTTGTCGGACAGTTAAACAAATCGCCTCAAGAAGTTTTTGATGCTTTGAAGAACCAGACCGTGGATTTGGTGCTAACAGCACATCCTACTCAGTCTGTCCGTAGGTCTTTGCTTCAGAAGCATGCAAGGTTTGCTACTATTGCTGAAATAAACTAAATGGGCACTGAATAACAGCATATCCTACTCAATCTGTTCGTGGGGCTTTGCTGGCATAAGCCCTATTACTTTTTGTAACTTACCTAAATAAAAGTCTCTGTCTTGAAAGAAAAAAAAGGTCTATTTGTGGATAACTAAAAAGAAGATGAAAGGGAAGGGGATAGTACTTTCTGTTCAATTCATCTATCATTCCATCTAGAGAGAAGCTCTTTTTTCCAATTTACTTACTTTTCACTGGACAAGATAAGATTCTCATTTCTCACCTGCTGGCCAGGGTTCGCGATTGTTTGACGCAGTTGTATGCCAAAGATATTACTCCTGATGATAAGCAGGAGCTAGATGAGGCTCTACAAAGAGAGGTATGACATTCAAAATGTTGGTTTTGTTCCTCTTCTTCTATTTTCACATTGATGCCATCCATTTCATTAATGGTGTAAGTTTAAGTTACAAAAAGAAAAAAAGCCCCAAATTTTATTTGGTAAATGAAATTGGTGCACAGAAATGTTGTTTTGTGAACTTGTGCCAAGCTAAAAAGAATGTGAGGAATGCTTGTCCAGATAACGTATTGTGTATACCCTTTTACAAACGGTGCTTTAGTATATTTCTGCTGGTCGTAGAGGGACTAGATCAGTATATGGATTTTGTTGATGAGTAGTTTGTAATTGTTCACATCCATGCTGCAGCTTTGTATATTTTCGATGCCTTCTTTGTACTTGATTAATGAAACCATTTACCTTGTAATTTTTATTTTTTAAAAAAAAAAAAAACCGAAAGTACCTGCATTAGAATTAAGAAGGCTGCCTGGAAGATATTTAGTTGAAAACAAATGAAGTTAATAAGGATAGAATAAACTAAGTAGTCCTCTAATCAGGTATAAGAACTATCTGTTCTAGAATTTTGCAACCTTTTTGCCCCATTAATATGACTTTGGGTCTTGCTTATACCACCTAATTCCTCGCATAGGAATATTAATAACTATAAATTCCGGTGACTCACTTATGAAAAAAAATATTCCTGTGACTTTTCTCTTACGTGATATACAGATACAAGCAGCCTTCCGCACTGATGAAATCAGGAGGACTCCACCAACTCCACAAGATGAGATGAGGGCAGGCATGAGTTACTTCCATGAGACAATATGGAAGGGGGTGCCAAAGTTCCTACGCCGTGTTGACACTGCCTTGAAGAATATTGGCATAAATGAACGTGTTCCTTACAATGCCCCTCTCATTCAGTTTTCTTCTTGGATGGGTGGTGATCGAGATGGTAAGGTGTTTCTTTACAAGTAGCACTGTCATTTTCTTTTCTTTGTTTGAAAGTCAGTTTTAGCACATAATAAAAGGAAGCAACTTTGATGCAATCGGAACTTACGGTTGATCAAGATGGTCCAGTTTATTGAAATGCTCGGAGGTCATGTCATGATAATATGCTATGCCTCTTATGTAGCAAATTTTACCCTCAAGGGAGAAAGATATTGTTTGTTCAGTTGAGGTGTTTTCAACTCATCCACAATTTCATATCATCTGAAACATTGTAACTAGATGGTAAAATGGTACTTTTAAATCTTCGTTTTAGGTTAGAGTAGTAGAAGCATCTTACTCTTGATTCTCGAAAAACATGCGAAATTGTTCTCCCTGAAGCTCAATGTAATTGCATGCTTTGTCTGAATGGAAGGTTGCATTGAAGGTTTTTGTAAACGCATCTATGGTTTTGATGTTGTGCATGCAGGCAACCCTAGAGTAACCCCTGAAGTGACAAGAGATGTGTGCTTATTGGCTAGAATGATGGCTGCAAAACTCTATTTCTCTCAGATTGAGGATCTTATGTTTGAGGTGACAAATTGTTTGACTGGATATTGTTACTTGCTCCTTGTCCCAGTTCCTGTAGTAGTGACTCATTTTCTAACAATTTTTGTCTTTCCCTGTTTTATCTTGCCTATGGCAGCTTTCAATGTGGCGATGCAATGATGAGCTCCGTTCTCGTGCAGATGAACTTCATCGAACTTCCAAAAGAGATGCAAAGCACTACATTGGTATTGCCCCTATTCTTTGTTTTGCTGCCAGCTTGTTTTTTCTGAAAGTGTATTGGAGCTCATAAATCATTTTCTTCCACCTTTCCTTTCTCCTTTAAAAAATATTGTTCCTAATATTGTTAATCTCAATGCCTTTTTCCCCTTCAATTACTAACTTCTGTCTTAATATATTAAAACAGAGTTTTGGAAGCAAATTCCACCGAATGAGCCCTACCGTGTTATTCTTGCTGATGTGAGAGATAAGTTATATAATACAAGGGAACGCGCTCGTCAGTTACTAGCTAATGGGTTCTCTGATGTTCCTGAGGAGTCAACATTCACAAATCTTGAACAGGTCTCTTTCAGAAATTCATTTTTTCCTGTCTCACCTCTTAGCTCAACTTTCAAAATTTCCAATGCTGAAGCGATACCTTTTCTATTTCCAATAAGTGTGTTCTCACGTAAATATTTGATGATAATTTCATCTAAGATTCTGTGTGTATCATAGTTAACTTAAAGGTGGATGTGTGGGTTTATGAGCATGCCCCCCTCTGGGCAGTCCCATTATCCGCTGCGTTTTGAACTGTGCACCATTTCCCCTCAGAGATTTCTCAGTTATAAAGAAAAAGTAGCAAACTGAGATCAACAGTCAGCTAGATGTCGAAAGACAGAAGAAAATAGTCTTTAGCAGATGATAACTGAACAAACTTGAGCGAAATTCTGCAATCTTGTTTGACCATATTCATCTTTTTTAAAAACATATTTCTAGCATGCTACAACAGTAAATATATGAGCTAAGTTCTACCGGTTATTTTCTCAAATGCTTAAACATAATACATGGTATTTGATCTGCTGATATGCATGCCAATTTCTATATCATTTGGATATGTGAAAATGATGGTTGTCCTTGTCCTGCAGTTCCTGGAGCCTCTGGAGCTGTGCTATAGATCTCTATGCGCTTGTGGTGATAGACCGATTGCAGATGGTAGCCTTCTTGATTTTCTAAGGCAAGTTTCCACCTTTGGTCTCTCGCTTGTGAGACTTGACATCCGGCAAGAGTCAGATAGGCACACTGATGTTCTAGATGCTATAACAAAGCACCTGGGTATTGGATCCTACAAAGAATGGTCTGAAGAACGGAGACAGGAATGGCTCTTATCTGAACTAAGTGGAAAGCGTCCACTCTTTGGACCTGATCTCCCTAAAACCGATGAAATCGCTGATGTTTTGGATACCTTTCATGTCATTGCTGAACTTCCCTCCGATAATTTCGGTGCTTATATAATTTCAATGGCAACAGCCCCATCTGATGTGCTTGCCGTTGAGCTTTTGCAGCGTGAGTGTCATGTAAAAAGTCCATTGAGGGTTGTCCCATTGTTTGAAAAGCTTGCTGATCTTGAGGCTGCACCTGCTGCCGTTGCTCGGTTGTTCTCTATAGATTGGTACAGAAACCGTATCGATGGTAAACAAGAAGTTATGATTGGGTATTCTGATTCAGGTAAGGATGCTGGCCGACTATCTGCAGCTTGGCAATTGTACAAGGCTCAAGAGGAACTTGTTAAGGTAGCAAAAGAGTTTGGAGTAAAGCTAACAATGTTTCATGGCCGAGGAGGGACTGTTGGACGGGGAGGGGGTCCCACTCACCTTGCTATTTTATCACAACCCCCCGACACCATCCACGGTTCACTTCGTGTGACTGTTCAAGGTGAAGTTATTGAACAGTCATTTGGAGAGGAGCACCTGTGCTTTAGAACTCTTCAACGTTTCACGGCAGCAACACTTGAGCATGGAATGAACCCCCCTAAGGCTCCAAAGCCCGAGTGGCGTGCCCTATTGGATGAGATGTCTATTGTTGCTACGAAAGAGTATCGGTCTTTAGTCTTCCAGGATCCGCGATTTGTTGAATACTTCCGTCTTGTAAGTATATTCAAGATACTTCAAAAGTTCGTTTTAACTGCTTTTAGATGACTGTTAATGGATCCTTTAAAACAAGAGTAGAATAGAAAGAACATTCGGATACCAAAATATATAAAGAATTACATGGTGTGAACAATATTTCTAATAGGCAAAAATGGTCAGTTGATGATGATTAGTCAGAACAGACTTCAATGGCAGTTACATATCAGACATTGATGTCACTTATTTGCCCTCACACCAATCAATAATGAACCTATGAAACTGAACTTCCTTTTTCTATTTGTCATAATGCAGGCAACCCCAGAGTTAGAGTATGGTCGCATGAATATTGGGAGTCGCCCAGCAAAAAGGAAGCCAAGTGGTGGGATTGAATCTCTTCGAGCAATTCCATGGATCTTTGCGTGGACTCAGACAAGGTTTCATCTCCCAGTCTGGCTCGGATTTGGGGCAGCATTCAAGCATGTTATTGAGAAGGATATAAGAAATTTGCAAATGCTCAAGGATATGTACAACGGTTGGCCTTTCTTTAGAGTGACACTTGACTTGATTGAAATGGTGTTTGCAAAGGGAGATCCAGGTATTGCTGCATTGTATGATAAGCTTTTAGTATCAGAAGATCTTTGGCCTCTTGGAGAGCGCTTGAGGTCCAAGTATGAAGAAACAAAAAGCTTTCTCCTTCAGGTACAGAAATCTTTTCTTGATTGAAATTATTTGAACTTGTGCTTACTGATGTCATCAAAAGCAAGACTTAACTATTTCTTTCGATCTTGCTACTTTTTAGGTAGCTGGGCATAAGGATCTTTTGGAAGGAGATCCATACCTGAGGCAAAGACTTAAACTTCGTGATTCTTACATTACAACTCTTAATGTTTGCCAAGCCTACACATTGAAGCGAATTCGCGACCCTAACTACAATGTGAAGGTGAGGCCACATCTAGATAAGGAGATTATGGAATCAAGCAAACCAGCTGCTGAGTTAGTGAAGCTTAATCCGACGAGTGAGTATGCTCCTGGCTTGGAAGACACCCTTATCTTGACAATGAAAGGTATTGCTGCTGGAATGCAAAACACTGGTTGAGCCTTTGGCCGAGTAATGAATGTATAATATGTGGATGCTGTCTACTTTATAAATATTTCTGTTAAACAAGAATAATGATAAGATGTTCAATAAAGTTTAAGTGTTTGGTTTTCTGGTTTACATTATTTGGAACATGATGGCATGGGTCGTGAAAGCAAATGAAAAAGTATAATTTCAAACGTTCTGTAACTTCTCTCCTGGATATCGGACTGCAATTCTCCTCAATCAATTAATCCATCTATGAAAGATTACAATAACATATTGATCATCAATTTATCATTACTGTTCTTCCCTTGAGCTTAAAACAGGAAATCATTTCGCTAATTTCACCATTAATCTAAATTTTAACTCAGTGGTATTAAAATTAATATAACCGGTGACAGGTTTTAAAACGCCAAGAATTGCAAATTTCCGTAATTAAAAAGACTAAAAATACGAAACACTGCAGGAGATGTTGGAATTTTATAAATTGACAATATAATGTTACATTAATTGCGTTTATATTAGTGTCAGGTATTACTCTCGACACGCATAAAAGAACTAAGCGTACAATAAACGAAAGGAACTTGTGAACATGAACATTTAGAACCGTGTCCCTTGTCATATTAAATCGATTACTTTCCGCTCTTAATCTTATGTGTTTAAATTTTAAGTGCTGAATTTTGTAATGAAAATATATGTATAGCAAAAGATTGATTGTCGTGTCAAGTTACACTAGCTCAAACTTTTGTTTGTTGAAGAAAACAAGCATTTTGGTAAAACAACCAAAAAATCTAATTTTCTGCAGAATCCTTATTTCGTTGGGACTGTTTTAATTTGTCACAATTTTTTTTTAAAGAAAACATAGCAACAATTTGTCACTTTATCAAATGTAGTAATATTTTTTCAAATGCTACCAAATATAGTATATCAAACAAAACCTTAATCCTAACTTTCCTCTCCCTTTCATCTCTCTTCTCTCCCCTCTCTTCCATCTTTACCCAACCCTAACAGCCCATCCCGTCGCCGCCCTAGCCCTTCCTCGTCGCCGGCAACGATCCCCCAACCCCCCATAGTCGTCGGCATCGTCTTCCTCTCTCCCTCACCCCCATCTCCGTCATCTTTCTCTCTCCCCTACCCCCATCATCGTCGTCTTCCTTTCTCCCCGTCGTATTCCCCTATTTCTGATCAGATCCGGCGAAGGGCCGCCGTTTTCTCTCCCCCGCTTCTTTGGTTGTGCGCCGCTACACATCGTGTTGATTCCGTTGTGCTGCGCTGCTACTTCGTGTCACAAACGCGTGAAGTTCCGGTGTGTGACAGCTGATACGGCTGTTGATTTGCTACTTTTTTATATTTTAAAATTTTTGGTGGGACATGGCGGGGCTACGGTGGTTTGTAGTGTATGTTTGGTGTTTGTTGGTTGTGAAAATGTATTACACATGTATTCTCATTGTATGCACGATGTATATAGTGAATATACACCAGTCATACAATGAATATACACATTTTATACAATAAATATACATGTACTTGTGGATTATCGATTTGTATATGGTAGTATGTCTGGTGAATGAACACGCATACACTGTGCGTATAGTAGCCATACAAAGAATATACAAACATCCAATAACTGTATGTGTGTGTATCTACTGTATTTTTACTATATGCACAATGTATGATTGTCCATGCACTGTCCATACAGTAAAAATACACACGGATCTACAAAAAGTTTTTTTTTTAAAAAAAATTTCCGGCAACTGGCGGCCGGCGGTGGCCGACGCAGTGGTAGTGATGATGGGTGGTGGCTAGGGGTGGTAGGAGGTGGATCTATGGTTTTATCATCCTTTTGTATGTATTTTGCTATGTTTAAAAAAAAATGTTGCTATATTTTGAAAATGAGATAATATTAACATTTTAGAGTAAGAAAGAGTGTTAGATAGTGTTTTGTTAACTGCCCCTCAAACTTTTTATTTTGTAGTTGAATACAAGCATTTTATTAAAATAACTTTTAAAAATCTAATTTTGCAGAACCTTATATTTCATTAGGATTGTTTTAACATGTCACGAAAGTAAAAACAAAAATTCTTATGTCCAACAAAATATTTAGAAAAAAATGACTCACCCTTTAATTTCCGTTGTTAATCTTATGTGTTTTCTTTTTTAAAAGCTGAATTTTGTAATGAAAATGTATGTATATCAAAAGTATTACTGTATGTGAAATCGAGTTAAGTTACACTTGGCGAAATATTTGTTGTAGTTGAATACAAGTATTTTATTAAAACAATCAATAAAGAAATCATTTTTTTTTTTTGTAGAATCCTTATTTCATTGGGTTGTTTTAATTTTTCACAAAAAAAAAAAAAAAAAAAAAAAATCTACTCAACAAAATATTTAAAAAAAATGGCTCACCCATATGATGGATGAGGTTGTTGCTTCCTGCACAAGGCATCATAGCAACAGGTAGCAGATTAGATGATATCATGGTTGATCAAAGTTGTAAGGCAAATGGATCTTACCATGATAATCATGGTCTCTCTCAATATTTTTCCAATTTTAATGCATATGCACCCGTGGTGGGTGCTGACCGTACTTTGATAGTCCACAACTAATAAAGACGTATATTTAATTTAGTGAAGCCGATGTGGGAACCAATAAAGGTAGTGTAATACATTAAGGACCATAGTTTTACTATATTCAATTTTCAAAATAACAGCATTCTTTGATTACGTTCATTAATTTGCCACTATCACCTTTTCTTTTCTGCAAATATTTCAATTGACAGTCACGAAATATTACTAGCTGATAGAATATACATGAGGAAATCACCATTTTCATAACGTTCTATCCATTTGTGTTAAACTCAGAACACAAGTTATCACATCCCAATTTCAATTCTCTGGTGTTCCGATTGCCGTATAGAAGCCGATGTTTTGAATCCATGTTTGTAGTAGAGTTTCCTGAAGTTCACCTCTGCAAGAAAAAATATTGAAGTATGAGAGCAAGACATGCAGACAATAAAAGGGTGAGCACAATGCGACTTGAATAACGGAACGAACAACTTTCATTATTCCCTGACTGAAGAAGTTTTATACTCGGATGGAACATGAAAATTTAAGCACATTATTGAATCTAGGTTCCAAGAAATTTGAAAAGAAAGAAGAAAAAAAATTATAGATTGGACAGTCAAGTTGAAACATACCTAATATTTCATCGGAAGTGGATTGAAATCATAAAAACTAGAGCTAAGCTTGTGTCTTATTTCCAACAATTGCTAAACCTTCCTCGATTGCTTGGACAAAAGTTGCAATCTTGTAAGTGAAAAATCCCACCAGCATGGGTATCAACTCAAGGTGCATGAATCCGTACTCTGGGACTAGGATCCTGAAAAAAAACAAAAACAAAAACAAAAAAAGCAGTTTGTAACACCAGATGCTTAAGCCACTCTCTACAATTAAAGGCATCAGTACTTGCTCCACAACAATGAAACAGAAGTCATTAAGGTATTCTTTGGTTGCAAGGGGAGGAAAAGGGAAGTGTCTGAAAATTTCACTCTCCTGCAATTTTGGTGCGATGAATGAGTAGGAATATTGTGGGAAATAGGTTGAAATTGTTCAACAGGAGGAATGACTCCTCCAACTTGACTCCTGCAAAAGCTATAGGACTTAAAAAGAAACTGGTTTGTTCTTGTGTTAAAGTTCTCCGAAACGAACACATTGAAGAACAAAAACCATTTTGTTTTCCTAAATGCAATTCTCTTAAGAATTACATTTTCTTTCTTGACGTCCACAGGAAAATTGAAGGTGATGGTTTTTACTCTCCTCAATGTCAAAGAACGAATTCAAGCTGTGCTACTGGTACAGCTTCAAGATTACCATGTTGAGTAATAAATTTCACTTTGACTTTGGCTAAATCTCCAATAGGAAATGAGTAAAAGAGACAGATAAAAATAACTAATGCAGTAAACAGGCTGATAACGTGTTTAGTTAACCTCTCCGAACTCCACTCGAATTCCATTTCTTTCCATCGTCGGATAACTGGTCAGCTTCGGAAGTTACTAAACCAAAAGGAGAGATCGAAATTTTGACAATAATGTGAAGAGAGGCAGTTGAGGCCTTAAAAGTGCCAACTTCTTTGACAATGCAGAGAGAGCTTATACCAAAAATTGCAGTTTTAAGAAAACAAACAGAAGTTCTACTGAATCAAGAAGAAGGTTTCATTAACAGTTGGTCTATCCATATATATTTTTTATTCAATATGGTAATAGTGGTAGTTCTTACCCATTCCACCGGTTAAAAATCATGACCAAAGCAACAGGAACCAATAGCCTTGGCTGCCCAACAGCTGCCCTGCAAGTAAAAGCTTCGGTAAGCTTATCAATCCAAGCTGAAACTAGTCCTTTTCGGATATAGCTACTCTTCTTAATCTCAAACCATAGATTCATTGACCGTTTAACACCTTGGTTTCTATATAGTTAATAATTTCCAATCCTGGAACCATGAGATTGGTAACTAGAAAAGAGCCACATTTTGACTGGTCACATACAACTCCAATTTAAGAATGATGATATTGATTAACTGTGACAAAGTACTAATTGGATGCTCCATAATACCAGGGAAAAAAAAAAAAGATGCTCCGTAAAACCAGAAAAAAAAAGAAAGGATGCTCCACGAACATTCTTTCATAATCAATATGGACTGTAGGACTGCGCATGGGTAATTGGGTTTTCTTTTTTCAACTGGCACTAGTTGCCTCCTTTGAGACTAATGCCACATACATGAATACAAGAAACAAGTGAAGCTAAGTTTTGAATTAATATAAGAACCAATTGAAACAGATTCAGGAAATGAGGTAACCCATTGCAGTTTCTTTCACTTCAACTTCATTATAGTAACTTTTTTCTTCTTTTTAGGGCAAGAATGAGGCTGTACACATTTGAAGTATAGAAGTTTATATTTCTTGGTTTCTTGGTGTAGGATGAACAATGTAAATGACATGGATACACCATTGACTTCATGGAGTCCTTGTATCAGTAAAAGGAGTAAGTCCCTTTAGTACATCTTTGACCTTCTCAGTGATATACTGTCAATAGAGTTGCTAATATTTTACACTTACCTATAAAAAATTGACCAAGTTTTCCTTATTGAATGTTTTGCATATTCTTTTATGACCTGCTGACCAATATTAGTTTCTTCAGCTCTTCCAGATAAGTTTGTGTCTGAATTGCAGCTTATTTTGAACCACCATCCTAAATAAGGGGCGGTACTACAGTTAACACTGTGCAAACTAAACAAAAACGCAATTCCAGTCTAGATCCCTTTCTTTTTCCCTGGTGGTCCCTTACCTATAAATGGATAAAACCCTTCTAGTGTGAAATAGTAAGCCCCCAGTCCTTTTCTTCTTCTTCTTCATATTTTAAATTTGTCTTTTATTCATCTTCTTGTGCATTTTATTGTTTTTCTTGCAAATGTTGCAAGTAAAGGCAAGAGAACCAGAATGTGTACAGTCAGGACTCTTATGATGTTAAAATTTCTGTTGTCTTCCTTATCCCAAAAATAGGGGAAAAAAAAAACAATGATGTCCTTTATTACTAAGGTTCTCTTTATATGCTGATAAAGCAGGACACACATTTGCCTGCTGAAAACAAAACAATTGAGACATGGAAATTCGAATATTTTAGTTTCTTTTTTTTGATAAGGTAATAAAGGAATATTTCAGTTTCTTAAACAAAACCATCGATATGTGGAACTTGATTTTGGCTATGATGAAAAATGGTGACGAAAGTCAAAGTAATATAAAAAGAACATGCACGGAGGGAGCCATTGGCTGAAGATCTAGAAACACGAAAGCATACTTGATAAGTGCTCTAGGTCCATCTGTCCTCATAGAATCCACACTGTTTCCAAGCATACGCATGTACATCAAAGAACCAATCAACCCTGCACCGTAACTGCAAGAATGAAAAGGATAACAGCTTATTAACCCCACATTATTCAATCTTGTGTGCATGAAGCATCATCGCAACTCAAAAAGCTAAAGATTTCCTTATATTAATTGAAGAAATAGAAGTATAGCTAAGCAAAGAAAAGTTAGAAAAGTTCCAGGTTCCACAGAGGACATCGAAATTTGAAAAAATATTAGCAAGCTAAAGATATTCCATCTAAAGAAGCTGGCAAATGTTTCATCAGTTATCACAAACATCAATTTATGAAGAAATAAGCAAATGAAGACTTCCTGCATCCAGATATTTTACCAAGCCGGAAACCTTTAAGGACCAATATACTAAATGGAAGAACAATTTGTAATGACTAGGGCCATGTCACACCGCAACAATAGTAAATCAAACATGAGTAAATTTAAAGTGAACGTCAATAGGAATTACAGCATGTAGTGCGCTCTATAATGGGGTACCTGGCTGCAATTTCAGGAGAATAAGAGATATAAGCTGAAACCAAACTAAAACCACCGATCCCAACTGTGAGGAGCTGCAATTTATTCTTTAACTGCAAAGAAGAGAACGATGAAATAATCAAAAGGGTGAACTGAAAAGTCAATAGATCTCAACTGAGAAGGATTAATATGGAATAAACCAACAAATACCTTAAGATACTGTTCCCTTGACTGAGCAGCCAAAACTACTGGATCACCTGTCGGGCGTTTTAATTCCCTCAGCATCACATCCTGGAGGATGGAAAATTCAAAATTACAACTTAGACAAGCTTATTTCTCTACCTTATGACAAAACGACATGATGAGCAAGGAAGTACTATGAATCAAGTTTCGAGCAATGAACAAATTTCAAGTTCTGATGACGTACACTTCCCCCAGTTGCAGCCTTGTACGCTTTGTCCCACTTCTCCTGCTCGCGTCGTGTTGGTGCTGGCCGCCATTTTTGAGACGCACTTAACCGAGCCTGAAAATCAGTTTTGTTTTCAATAATGCTAGTAGAAAAGGTTAATGTTTAAAGTTGCTGAAGGGGAGTGTTCAGAAGATACTACATACTCGAGGAGTTTCAACTTCTGATTCTACAACAGGTTCTGAAGGGGATGTTAGCTCCTTGGTCAAGTCTACTTCCAAACTACATTCTCCGCATGAGATATATTAAGACGAGAACAGAAATTCTAAATCTCTATAAAGACGAGAAAGAGAAATATCACACCTGTCAAGACTCATGACTCTGTTTAAGCTAAGAAATCCTGATGGCTTCTCCTGTTAAGATATCAAGTCACAAGCAAATTTGGCAACATTAACAAAACCAGTGGCGGAACCAGGATTTTCACTAAGGGGTATCAAAATTTAAATAATTGAACATACAAATAAAATTAAGGGTACTCAATATATGATATATCTACATAAAAATACTTTTTTTACTTACTTATGCAGTATAATTTTCCGTCGAAGGGGTATCAATTCTTAGTACAACCTAGTCCGCCCATGAACAAAACTGATATTAAACAAAAGGCACATGTTTTTACTATACCATATAATGTAACAGCAACTTCTCCAGACTAGAGTACTACATAGATAAATCACATTTCCATGCAATCGAACTTCTTTTAATTAAAGGGGAGGAATCCATTGAATGACCAAGATGGGTAATTGCCCATCATGCACATAAACCAGGACAATACAAGCATAAAAATAAGCCTACTAGTTAAAGAGATTCAATCACAAACATATTAAACTAATCTTAGAACAAAAGAACAGAGAATTCCGAGGTTCAATAGCCAACAATCAAAAAGTTGACAGAAAAACTTGTTGCTTCAAGAACAATTGGCAAGACAATTTACGCCTTAATTACACGGATGATAAATTAACTTTCACTACATTGCACAGAACTACAGAAGTCACTAAACTAATTGTTGTAACGAAAAAGTCACTCGACTTTACTTAACAATCACAGAAAATCATTAAATTATTTTCGTAGACAAAAAGTCATTCAATTTTGCCTGAGCATCATAAAAAGCCATCAGTGGTTGCAGCACCTTCTACTGTGTGATTAAAGTTAGTGACTTTATGTGATACTTAGGCAAATTTTAATGGCTTTTAGTTTTTACTGTGCTACTATACAATTTGAATGACTTTTAGTTATAAACAGTTCAAACTATGGTGCAATAAAATGAAAGTTGAGTGATCATTCGTGAAATTACCTACAGTTTACCACAACACTTCAAATTCCAAAAGAAAAGATACAAGTAATTAGAAAGAACCCATGTTCCAAGATAGAACTACTCCCTCCGTCCCATTTTAGTTGTGCTTTAAGTTTTTCACGCCCATTAAGAAATCAATAACTACAATGTATATTTTACAAAGTTACCCATATTTAAACAATATTAAGAGAAAGTTTAATTTTGAAACGATTACTAATAAATTTAGTCTTGAATTTCTAAAGCTACAACTACTTTGCGACAAAAACTTTGGAGCTAAAGCGACAACTAAAATGGGACGGTGAGAGTAGAATAGCTCAAAAGGTGAATATAACAATTGTCAAAAAATTATACCTTTACAGTAGAGGAAGATGAAGGGGCATTTTCTTGAGGATCTTGAATATATTTCTTCATACGACCCATAAATTCTCTGTTCCAAATAAAATCATCACTAGTGAGAGGATCCACATCTTCACCCCAGTACTTTCTAAGCTTAGTTGTTGTAGTTGGTGGTGTAGCATTGTCACCACTAGACAAATTCACAGGTTTCTTGTTTTGCAAAATAGCCTTAGTTTGTGTTGGAATTGTAAGTGGTGTTGAGTTATTTGCAGAGTCTTGAGATAATGGTGTGGCTGTTGAGGTCACTGTGAGATAGCAGTAGTTTAGAACTGCCATTTTTTAAAAAAAATTGGGTGATTTTGCTTTGTGTTTGTTTCTTGGCCTTATAGAGTGGAAAAATATCTTTTTAGTGCAAAATGATAAGGGTGGACCTGGTGTTGCTGATAGAATTCTTTTTGTTCTTGGCCATGCAAAAGATTGATAGGATATTTTATTTTTATTGTTTCTGAAAATGAATTTTATTAGCCATTTAGATAAAATTGGGAAAAGGTTCATTCAATTTCTTTTGGAACAAAAGGTTTGTGCTAATTTGGTTGAATGGATGTTGTGTTTTTTAAGATAAATTTTTTATGTAGCACTTTCACTATCGACTGTTAAATCAATGTTCGAATTACGTCGAAAGAAAAAGTATGATAACACTATTCATCCTCTTTAAAAAGAAAGGGAAGTATTAGACTTTATTTTAAGATTTGCAAAGGAGCAGCATTTACATGTCAGTTCTCGGCTTCTCGCTTGACATTTGATCTTTATTTGGTTGTGGGGTGCATTTGGGATATTCTACCTCTTACATCTGGGCATGGACTTGAATAATTGGGCTTCATCTTTAGCTACCAGGAACATTAGACACTACCAAAAATTTAGTGTTTTCCAACGAACAAAACCATCGGAGTTTTGTTGGAAAAATCATTATTCCGACAAAAATAGTCTATCAAAATATTCTAGTAGGAAAATGGTTTTGACGGCCCTTCGTCGGATATTCCGGCGACATTACAACGATATCAGTCGGAATTTGGTTTCAGAGAAGATCAAGAATGTGGTCGACATTCCGATGGGTGTCCGTCAAAGGAAGGAAATCTTGTTAATTTCGACAGACGACCGTCGAAGTATATTAAAATAATAATCTTTTTTAAAGATTTTTCGACAATTTTTCGTCGATATGTAATTAGCAAGATGATTAGACATTTAAATGAACAACACATGCATAATTAGCGAATTGTGTATTAATTTATGAGATAGAATTGAGATATATGTATGATTAAAAAGTGATTTGTGCCCGTAATAGTCAGAGGCGAATCTAGAATTTGAATCTTATGGGTTCTAAATTTTAGGATAACAATTGTAAGTGCAAGTTATTGAGTTCTCCACTTGATTTTTGTACATATTTAATAATTTTTTAACACAAATATATTATACGCGCAAAATCTACTGGTTCTGCCGAACCCGATGCCCGTACTCTACTTCGGCCCTGGTAATAGTCAACCTCTCGTTTGCGTAAACTCACCTCATCTAATAGCCTAATCACAAATTCACAACTTTTGTATAAGCTTTTCTTTCTATTTTATGTTAATCTTAATATAAGTCATACTTCTTTTTTTTTTTTTTTTTTTTTTGGGTATGCACAGTTTGAAGACGTGACTCATACACGACACTTTCAAGGAGTCACCTAGAGTCGAGTAGTAGCAGGTAATGTTTTATAAGGCGGGGGCAAAGCGTAAGTCCCGAGACATGGGGCGTAAGCCCTATAGATTTTATTTTTTAATTAATTTTAAATTAATAAAATAGTATAATGACTTAAAAAAATAATGAAAATATAAAAAAAGCCTAAGAAAATTAAAAATGACTAAAAATACTTATAAAAAATATCTAACATTTATTTACAAGTATAAGAAATTGAATAATAAATATTTTTTATGAGATATAAATAAACTATAAGATCTTAATTAACTTTCAATTGCAAAAAAAAAAATGAAGTCTAATAATTTTGAGAGAAAGAAATATGACATGAAGGCCAATAACAAGTGATGATATAAAACTCGACTATACATTTTCAGATTAACTATGCAAATGATATTCATTCTTATGATATTCTCAATTGTAATACATGCAATTTTTATGTCCCGTTGATTAAGTTACACTCAATTTTTTTTAATTTCTATAGGTGAATATAACTTATATAATTCACTTTTAAGAAAATTTATAGGTGAACAATTTTAATTAGGTGGTTTGACAATTGATTTGTGTAATTTTTATTAAGCAAGCTCCGAGCGTTAGGCTTGCTCTAGATGCATAACTGGGCACTTGAGGCTTACGTCTCACGGATTTAAGTCCCGCCCATGAGCCTCATGGAGTTTTGTAAGTGCCTGAAAAAAGTTTTTTAAAACAGAGGTAGCAACTAGCAAGCATCATTAGAATTGTAATTAATGTCTACTAATATTTAAGTGTGGCTACTTAATTGAGGAAGTTTTTAACTAGCGCATGGAAAGAAACTGAGTCCTAACAAAAATACAAAATGCAGTATAGCTAGAAGGACGCAAATTTTCGATATCATTTATAAACAAGTATCATTAAATTTCTACAGTATAATAATAGTAATAGTAAACATTATTGTAAACCTAATTAAACATTGTAACATCCTTGTAGAATTCTTTGGCCAAAAGAAACGGGCAAAGTATATAAGGAATAATATCCTTGTGCCTTTCAAAAATTCCTAGGCCTTTTGGCTGCTTTGCTATCTTCTTCTCCCTACAAACTACGTACTTAGAATTGTGTGTATGAAACCACAATGTCTGACTATTTGCCTGATAGCTTGCTAACCAATATCCTTTGCAGGCTTCCCATTGAAAGCCTTTTAAGATTCAAGTGTGTATGTAAGCAATGGTGTTGTCTCATATCATCTCCTGATTTCATCACCAGACACCTATCTCACTCCCTCTCCCCTACTGCCACTGCCACTGCTACTCCCCTTCTCCTCATTCGCCACCTCACCCTCAAACCCGTACGAGAACGCTATTTTGTGTACCTTGACCCTTCAAAAACTGAGAAAATCACCCTTGTCAAAGACCTCAAGGTTCCCATGAAAGTGGTAGGTTTTTGTAATGGTCTATTTTGTCTCTGCAGTGATAATGAGACAATCCTTCTTTGGAACCCTGCCATTCGCAAAAGACTCTCCCTCCCTATGCCTCGTATTCGCTATGGTCCGAATAACCGTTACAGGTTTCACCTTGGATTTGGGTTTGATCCGAACACTCTTGATTTTAAGGTGGTCAGGTTAGCTTATCTGCAAAGAAGTATTTATATTAGTTATTTGGTGCCTCCTGAAGTTGAGGTCTATAGTTTAAATACTGGTTTATGGAAAATGGTGAACTCAAGGCACATCCACAGTAAATTGGACTGGAGGGAGGAATTTAATAATGGTTGTTATATAAACGGGGCAATTCATTGGGGTTCGCATTACAAGAATGAACATGGGGTATATACTAATAGACTGTTGGTTTTTGACGTAAGTGATGAGACTTTTAGTGAAATTGGTTTGCCACAAAGGCTAGTTCATGCTTGTCCTTGGCATTTGTCTGTTACTTTATCTGGGGATCAGATTTCTGTGATTTGGCATGAAACCCAATATGGTAATCGTTGTGTTGTTTGGGTTATGAACCAATATGGGATAGAGACTTGGACAGAGAAGTTTGTTGTGGTTTTGGACGGACGCCATTCACGTGCAATTGGGTTTAGGAAAAATGGGGAAATTCTGTTAGAGAAATGTTTTGGAGATCTTCTATCATATGATCCAAAGACCAAGAGTTCTAAATACATCAATGACGAAAAAGTCGAGGATGGGAAATATTCATTCTTGTGGAGTAAGTATGTTGAGAGTCTAGTGTTGCTTGACGGAAGCAGTGGGGCTATAGCTGATCCTTCTGAGCACGCCAGGAGATGGGGTTATTGAAGCTATTTGGAGTAGCCTTATGAGACAATAGTTTTGTGGTTAGCTGTAGAATTTTGTTGAATACTTATGCTGGATAGTTTCTTACAATTTGATCTCATGAAAACTTATGCTGGTTAATTTAATCTCTTACCAGCAATTGCCTTTGAATTGTAGAACGGCTTTGTCATCCTTTGCATTGTTGGGCATAAGTTAGTTTGCTACCTAGTGACCTTGCAATTAATTCCATAATAAACTTCAATTTACAATGCTCAAACCTTCCGGTTTTTGTTACATTCCTGCTTCTTCAATTATTGCTTTGTTGCAAATTCACATCATACTATAAGAGTAGCTTATACTTGGCTTCATCTAAAACTTTACATTCAGACTATCAGCTGTCAGCATTAACACTGGCTTGCAGCTTAATCATCCCATGTTGAGGGGTTCAAAACTATTTAATAAGTCCTGGAGAGAAAGGGAAAGAGAGAAGTCTAAACAAACTTTCAACTCTTCCACTCAAACTCTCCGTTGAGAAGGAAGACCGTAACATCAGATTCCAGAAGCACTTTATGCTCTTAGAATGAATTGTGGAAATTCTCGGAATCTTGAGTCTATTGTTTTGAGTTAGTCAAATGAAAGTTTTACATTTTTGAGTTTAAGTAGTATGGAGCAGAGTGAATCTCTTGCTGCTGTTGCGAGCACAGCAGCAGTAATGAGTTTCAAGCGAAGACGCTGGCAATGCGATTGGATTTTACAATGATGTGCAGAGCCCTAGCAAATATGAACCTTCCAGAGCATCCGCAGGCGCTGTTACAGTCCAAGTGCTCACACTTGCACAAGAGGTGTCTTCACAATCGCATTGGCAGTCTGTATCACCTTTAAAATTGGCTTTGCCACTCCCGATGACCAGAGTTCATACTGCACAACCAATGCCTCGACAAATACTTCATCAAACGCAAGATAGAGTCTCCAAAATCACACGAGTCGACTAGTGAGGAATTGAAGGTTTGGACTCCAAAAAAGCCAAAGCAATGCAACTGCAGAAACTCTCGCTGCCTAAAGTTGTACTGAATGTTTTGCCTCTGGGAGTTATTGTGATAACTGTAATTACAAAAACTGTCCGAGCAACATAGAACATGAGGCTTACAGTAAGGAGGCTGTTCAACTTTTCTTAGAGCGCCATCCAAATGCCTTCAGACCTAAGATTGCTAGTAGCCTTCGTGGACCTACGAATAGTGGGGTGGAAACCAGTAGGTTGCAAGTGTTGAAAAAACAAAATTAAGGATGCAATTGCAAGAAATCTGGGTGCCTCAAGAAGTATTCTAAGTGCTTCCAAGCGAGTATTCTCTGTTGCAAATGCATGCACTGCAGGAATTTTGAATGAAGTGAGAGAAATCTGCTCTTTATCATGAAAATTAAACTGTAGGGACACGGCAGCATTTATCCAAGCAAATGCAGCTACTAATGGAACTCCCTGATTTCAACCAAGATATACTTGAATAATCCAATTTACACTTGGTGGTTTCTTAGATGAAAGCTGTGATGAAGTAATGAGGATTGAAGTAGCATATGGTATTTCCTTACAGGAAGATCCTATTGTCCCTAATATAGCCAAAGCCACCAATCATACCCCATCTTTAATCTCCACTGCCTTTCACCCAGGAGACGCGGGTTTAATTCCCAGAGATGGAACATTTTCTTATCTTCTCTTTCAAACGTTAGCAAACTGTTACATCTCCGTACCAAACAATATTTGAAGTTCGGAGATTAGAAACAATCTACAAGAGGTGATTGCTTTAAGGAAATAGTGGACACTATTTTAATCGTAGCTATGGAACTCTCTGTCACCAAAAAGGTTCAGGGGCGATATGGAACTAAGTTGTGGTCAATTTTTCTTTTTCGAAAATTTTGATTATTTGTTCCAATTTATACGACACTACTTTTCTCAAAGATATTTGACACCATTCAAAACTGTCAACTTGATTATTACTTTCTCCGTTTCATCTAACACAGCTCGATTATATATAGGTACTGCCAAATAAAGATAGTCTGAGGAGCATGTTAGATCCTGGTTTGGAAATCCAAAACACTTCTGCAAGTTGAGGCTGCAAGAAGTTTTTACTCTACGAAATGTAGTAGTAGTACATATGGATAGTGATGAGTGCTGAAATAGAGTGCATAAAAGAAACAAAAAAACATCAGCTAATCATAATCCTATTGCTGTAAGATCAAAAGGAAAATATAACAGAAATTGCATACCATCTACAGTTAGCATATAGTATAAGAAAACTAAACCTATGAAAGAGCTCTGTAGTACTTGTGATAAACATCCAACAATTGAACTGCCATTGAGGAACTATAGTACTTATTTGGTAATCACCATACTAAAAGACAGGTGCAAATACTACAGAATATTTTATGCAGCTGCAGTAGACAATTTGTGATTCTAGGATTGTAATAGTACAATTAAATATTTAAGACTTCCACCACCTAATTAAAATTGTTTAACTCTGTTCTCTGGTGAAGCCAAGATACCAAGATTCCCAGTCAACAATGTGCATATAAACTACTCCTAATAGCTGGAATGAACAATGAAAAATTCTTCATAAAAGCTTTATATATTAATATAGAAACAGCATATCAAATTGTGCACCATCATATGTACCAATTATGCGATTACAAATGAACAAAATTGTTTCTGTGTGACATAAAGAGATTCACTAGTAGGTACAAAAGTCACATTCAAGTATGTTATACTAAATCAACTCAAAAACCTGTAAAAAGTAAGTCTAAAGATTAAAAGAATCACAATGGAATCATTCGACTAAGTGAATAGAAGCAACTCCTTAATCAACACAAAATATTTCTTCAAAAGAGAAGAGCCTTTCTTGAAATTACACCATGTTCATATTATCCACTCGCCGTCGTACCATTCTTGATGAACCCTCAAAACTTCAGGTGGATATGCAATTACATCACCAGTAGTTGGAAAGAAAACAACATACTCTCTGTCAATTTCGTCAAATATAAAACCAAACCACCACCCATCATTAGCAAAAACATCCACTTTCTCATATAAACGAAAACCATTCGCGGGTATATTTTCAGTTTGTGGAGGAACAGGGCGGATGTCATCTGCATTAACTATTTCCACTAGTGGTGCAGACTCATCATTAGTTAACAGATTCTTGTACTTTACTCTGTACTTGGAAGAATTTCCAATTGATGAAATAATTGTTGCCTCATAATAAGAACCAAAAAAACCATCTTCTTTACTTGCCACTTCCACTTGTTCACCCTTTTGGAAAACCTTTCTTGTTTGTTGTTGATTCTTGAATGAAGAAGCTTCTGTTACTTCTGGAAAAGCCATTCTTGATTGATTATTTTCTTGAATGGAGATATTTTCTTTTTCAATATGAATTGAATGGAGATCAGGGCGAGTCTTTGATAATGAGATTTATAGGAACAAAGTAAACACGTGTTTCCTATATTGATTAGGAGTAGGATTTGTTCTCCAATTAGTTTCCAAGTTTGGTGTTGCTGGGAATAGAAATTACTATATTTGTAACGGTGGTTGATTGGCGGGCAAGTTAAACTAGTTGTAGCCAACTTAGAAGGGGAAAAGAAGGTGAAAGTGTAATTGTTTAGTACTCCCTCTACCATTTGATCGGACACGGAGTTTAAGAAAATAGAAGTTGACCTTGTTAAATATCAATTTTACCCTTGAAAAAGTAAGAGAGAGAAGATTGAGTAATAAAAAAGTTGTTGGTAGGTTTAAAAGTATGTAGGGCCCAACAAGGGTAAAATAGAAAGGGCTAATCACAAATATATACAACCCTAACACCAAAATTACAAAAAATAACAACATTATTCCAATTTACAAAATATACCAACATTTCTTTACCCATTATATACAAAACCAACAAAATTAACAAATTAGGGTTCCTTCTTCTTCCTACTGCCCCCCCCCCCCCACTGCCACCACCCTAGGCGGCGGCGCCGCCTAATCACCGCCGGCGGCCGCCGCCGGCCACCCACCGGAATTTTATTTTATTTTTTTTTTTGTATCTAAAATATGAAATACACATATAAACATTGATTTCTCTTTGAAAATACACTTGCAACATACATATAAACAAAAAATACATGTAAATACACAAAAAAAAAATATTTTACATACACTAAACACAACATACAAGGATCTACGGATCTACAAATTAAACATACAAATTTATGTATGTCACACATACACTTGACATACACACAAAAACACATACAAAAAATATAATAGATGCTCAGATATACATGTTCATACAGTAACATACACGTTCATACACTTCTGTGCTGAAAATTATTACATGTATATACACGAACATACAGATACATACACTTGCAGATCTGAATTTGAATGTGTATATTCAAATGTAAAAAAGAAGAAGGAGAAGCAGATCTGAACTTGTATTAACAAAATACATGTGTATACATAAAAATACACACATATACACGTACAAAATGAAAAAAGAAAAAGAAAAATGAGGAGAAGATGAGAAAAGAGGAGCAGATCTGCTCCAATCGCTATGGTGGAGACACGCAGCGGCTGCGACGACGGAGCAGAGGCACGGGGGGGGGGGGGGTGACGGCGGGAGGGTGGGGTGGGTGGGTGGAGGAGAGGAGAGAAAGAGAGAGGGAGAAGTTAGGGTTTTGGGTAGAGAGGGAAGAAAGGATATGAAAAACTGTATATTTTGTAAAATGTGAAAAAGTGTTGGTATATAGGGTAATTATTTAAAAATATCGGTATTTTTTGTAATTAAGTGGTTTAGTATGTCAATTAGCGTAAAAATGTCAAATAGAAATGATGCATTAAATAGTTGTCAAATAAGAAAATGTGCCACTTATTTTGGGTCAAACAAAAAAGGAAATGGTGCCACATAAATTGGGACGGAGGGAGCACATGCAAATATCATGGTTAATAGTCGTGTCAAAAAATTAAAAGGAAAGAGAGATTTTTATTTTATTTTTTTGGTAATTGGAAAGAGAGAGTTTACCAATACAGTTTGTTATAAATGTAAGCCATGTTCATTTGATATACTCTCTTCATTCCACAAAGATTGGCATGAATTTCGAGAGTCAAACTTTACAATTTTGACGTGAATTTCAACATAGAATCTTTAAATTTTTTGAGATGATATATTTATATATTTAAAAACTACATAGAAAATATTATAAGTTACACTAATTAATAATTCAAAATATTTACAAAATATATGAAAATATTACGGTAAAAAAACAACTCGTTTAACTTTCAAAATTCAAATCATGACATACTTTATGGAACGGATGGAATAATAATTCATCAATTAAACTTTGTCTACAAGAAAACTTTCCAAAAGCCATTTTTGAGAACTTCCTGCAATCGGTTTCTACAAATTTTACCGACAAACGAAAACCATACCCAAATGTCCTAAAACAACGATCGGTCACATTTCAGTCCCAAGACATTGACCGACAACAAAAAGCAAATAATTTCATAGTCCATAACATGGGTGGTATTGCTATTACTTCCTCCCATTTAAAACGTTTGAGTTTGATTGGACATGAAATTTAATAAACAAAAAAAAACTTTTAATTATTATGGTTTTAAATTAAATGCGTGTATAATGTGATTCAGTATCTATAAATTTTGTTATCCAAAACAAATATGAGAATTAAAGAATTACCAGAAATGGAAAATTTCTTTTTCGGACAACTAAAAAAGAAAGGCAGATACTAAAATTGAGACGGATGGAGTAATTTTCACCCTTCCTTAAGTGTAAAAAACTCTATAATGCATACTTTTGTATTTGTTTATAATGAAAACTTGGTTTAACATTGTTTACCAGTTAAATAATATATTATATAATGGTAACTATCATTCCCCCGTCCCAAATTTTTTTTCATTACTAGAAATTGGGCCAATTTCGAGGGATTATTTGAAGAGGGAATTCCCAAGCAAAAAAATGGAGAAGGATTTCCCTCTCCAAACAAGTACTTTTCTCTCGTCAAAGTGAAAAAAAATAAAATTCGACATTGGAGAGGGAATTCCCTCGCCAGTGCAAAAAATTTAAAATTTCTCTCCAACACGGCTTGGGAATTCCCTCTCCAAAATTTAAAAATAAAAAAAAATAAAAAAACAGCTTGGGAGTTCTCTCGCCAAGCAAAAACAGATCTGTCAGACGTTTGGCGAGGGACTTCCTTAGCCAATCAGGAAAGAGAATTTTATACTCCTTCAGTGTAAGTAATATATAGCACACTCCACACCAAACAAAACACATCTCCCTCACTGCCTCGTCGTCTCCTTCACTGCTACACCGTCGACGCCACTTACTTCGGCGACTCCATTTTTATTTCTCCGTCAACCCATCGCAAGGTAAGTTTGGTAAGTTTTTCTCGTCTTTTTTTTTTTTTTTACTTTTTTTTGGTAAAATTTAAACATAAACAGGTTTGACTTTTTTTCAAAATTTACAGCCCCTCCGTCAAGATCTATCATGGATATCAATCTCAAAGACTCAATTGATATTGCTCAAGAGTCAATCGAACACTCAATTGAAATCGTTCAAGATACGATTGAAGATTCAATTGATATGGTACCGGAATCGGACTTGGATGAAAATGTTGATTTACCGGAGTTGGACTTGGATGAAGATGTTGAAGAAAAAAAGAAATCAATACAAAAAATGTTGGACATATTTCTTCCATATAACTATTAATGATTCTCGGTTGTTTGTTATTTTTGTATCGAATTAAACTTAAAAGTGAGACGTGTTTAGTACTTTTAAGAATTATTTTAGTGTTTTATTTGTTTGTGTTAGTTGATATGAAACAAGTGTGTACACTTGTTTAATTATCCGGATATAGCTTTATTAGTATGTTAGACAGGTTGTGGTGATACTGTAATGGTGGTGCTGTGTAATTCTGTGCTATTTATGTTGTGAATTGTTTTGGTGTTTTGGTGCTGCTGTAATTGCTTTGTTATGGTGTTGTTGTTGCTGCGCTGCTTTGTATCGTGTTACTGATTTTTGTGTTTCAGGTATACTACGCTTGACTAGGGAACTCCCTAGCCAAGTGTTATGGTAAAAATATTTTTATTGTACTTGGAGAGGGAATTCCCTAGTCAAAGTGAATTAAAAATATATAATTTTTATACTTGGAGAGGGAATTCCCTAGCCAACATACTTGGAGAGGGAATTCCCTAGCCAAAGTGAATTAAAAAAATATAATTTTTATACTTGGAGAGAGAATTCCCTAGCTAAAGTACAGTAAAAAAATTTCTCTCTCCTGGATTGGTTAGGAAAATCCTTAGCAGTGTTAAACTGACACAATATACAAAATTGGGCCTACACAACAGCTTACTAAGCCATTCCCTCGCCAAAAATACTCTGCTACGAGCCGAATTCCGAGAGACCACTTGCCAGGGACTTCCCTTTCCATCACGCGTTTGGAGAGGGAAGTCCCTCGCCGACCACCCTCGGCAAACGCGTGATTTCTAGTAGTGAATTTATAACAAATGTGAGTGATTAATATTAACCTCCAACAAACTTACATCTAAGGAGCACCATTAGTTCTCGTGATATCACCTTGAACTTATGGCCTCCAACAAAAAACAAAGCTAAGTACAATTGGGCTGAATAAAGTTGCTACACCAATAAGGCTCTCTCTTGAATTGGATTCAGTTCTTGTTTTTAATCCAAAGTAGAACTTGCATTGCAACATCTCTTTCTGCTGGATCTGATATCCAATTCACTGGTTAACTTCGCTCCTGACTTCAGAAATCCAGGCACACTCTCAGAAAAGGTGTTGATGAGTCTCTGCCATTCTCCCACTGCACAGGCAGCACCCTGGATCATCAATATTGTGAACATCCACATGAAGAGTTGTCTCTTGTAAGAAGTTTCTTTTGCACAGCTAACCAAGTGATGAGAACATGTGTTTAGGTTGAGCCGCTGCACTCCAGCTCATGTGAGCTATCCCTAGCTTAGACTGCTCTTGTCATTGCCATGTAACTTTGAGATATTAAGTATATAGCTGAGCTTGTTGAAGAAGTATGGGGGCCTGAATATTAAGAGTTGCAAGAAACTGGAATGCAACATCAATTTATGTGACTCGATTCGAAGTACGACAATCTAACAACCCAATATTCAGTGTGAATTCGGACATAGAATATTTAAGTTTTTTAAAATTTAATTTGCATATTTAGAAGCTAGATTAAAAGTGTTACAAGTAATCAATAATTATAAAAATTTAAAAAGTATTTCAAATAATTATATATATATGAGGTGTCATATAAATTGAGACAGATAAAATTAAGCCGAGACAGAGTTTATGATTTTAAGTAATGTGTGTTAAATACCACCTCATGGAGCGGACATAGAATATAGTTGATGTTCTAAAATTATTAAAATATACATATAAAGTTTGAGAAAAATAGGCAATAAATGCAAGTGAGTCTGCTGAAATGGAGCATTTGCCCAAGGTAGTTGGTTCATATAGCTGCTTGTATCTTAACGTCTTCCACTCTTAATTTCTCCATTAATACATAGATGTGCTTAAACCTACAGTTTGGCTTGCAACTTATATTAATTTTGTAAAGCTAATTAGACTTCTAAACCTAAGCTCAGAGAATCCAAGGCTTCATTTTCAAATTTCAAATAAGAAACTACGTATACCTTTTTTGATTAACCAAGTCACGGTTTCTGTTTTAGTTAAGAAGAATAAAAGCTTAATTATTTTATAGATTTTATTTGCACTTGTTTATGCATGGCTAAGACAACTTTGAAACATTATATCATACACACACGTCAAGCACAGAGACAATTTGCGCTGATTAACTTAAATTTTAGGTATTGAAGTAATGAGGTTTGTTAAAGTGGACAGTAGAGTACTAACATTTTAGAGTTTCAGTTAACAGGTATACATTTTTTTTTTATATTATCAAGTTATTCGAATGATAGCTATAGGAAAGTTTTCTTAAAAAGTAGTTGAACAAAGATGTCATAGTTGCAGCTACGCCTATACATAATGACATACTGTATTTTTTAGTTGATATAATAGGGTGATTATAACATAATATGACAAACCGGTTTCCAAATTAAAAAACTTAATTGTTATACTGTAGGAATTCATAGATAGATAACACATTATAAAGAACTCTAACTATATATTAATTTTCTCGACGTACCATACCTTCACCTTAGGCTTTGTTTGCCGTTTGTCTAGTCATTTAGATGTAAAGATTAATACTCTATATGACTTTTGGAGTAGAATTGTCGAAGACTTGCTAATTGGATTGCTATAATCGCACTCGACGCCTGTTCCACATGCATTTTCTCAACGCTCATTCCGCTTTAACCGTCCACTTTGCATTTCCTATAATATCTTTTGTACATTATAGATCATTATTAATTGGATTGATCTACTTCACTATAGTTTCATTAATCATTTTATCAAAGTCAAGTTTATTAATTAACTTTTCTAATTGCACAAGCAATCCTATCCCATGTTAAGTGACAGCTTGTTATCAACAGTTAACGTTCTCTTCATCCCTAGGAATAGTCCCCCACTTGCATCCTTTCTTGCTGCAATGACAAGAGAAGAAAGGTCGGTCCACTTATTATTTTCTTAAGCATTTGAGAGAGCGCGAAGAATGGGGAGAGAGGAGAGGAACGAAAGAATTATTTATATAAATGTTAGTAAAGTCGTTCTCATGAATCATTATATTCATTAGCCATTAGCCAAGGTTGCATACTAAACGGCAACTTTCATATTATTGAAACCAAAGAAAGAAACAAATCTAAGTTTCAAGAGCTTGAAGATGACAACGGTAATCACCATCTCCTCTTATCTTTTGTGTCTATTTTTTAGAGTTAACCGACTTGTTGTGTCTTATCTATTTGTTTGAGTTCAGATGACAGAGATGAGAGTACATATGGATTGTGGTGGATGTGAGAGCAAGATCAGAAAAGCTCTGGAGAGAGTTAAAGGTAATATACCCCTTAGATAAAGAACGATTTAACCCCTATAAAACGATATTATTATTTTTTTGGTAGAAACAATATTTATTATTTCAAGAAACAGCCTAACTATTACTACAAGATAGGGTCAACCTTGGCAACATATCGTGATTGTCGACAGTGACACTTCTAGGCAACATCGTATCTAGCTCGTCTTGTTCCAAAATAGAAATTACATAAGATGGAGGAGAATAGTAAATCCTAAGTTCTTCAAAAGATAAATCGCAGCCCTTCTTAGGCATTTGATCCGCAGCTCTATTGGCTTCTCTAGACATGTGTTGCAACTTTGGACTCCCTGCTTCAAGTAATAGGAACCTGCAGTCATTGATCAAATTTAGGTATAGGCCATTTCCTTTAGATAATAAATTGATCACATCTAAACAATCTGTTTCTACAACTAATGGTGCAATGTTGCTATCCATAGCTAACTTTAAACCTTGATAGAGAGATAGCAATTCAGAATATAGGCTTGTCGACCAAGGGATCAGATTATTGAAGCCATTCATCTCCATTCCAGTCCCTAATCACTCCTCCTATTCCTCCCTTTCCAGATTTTCCTCTAATGATCTTAGTTAAGCTTTTATAGGATGGTGCATGGAGTTCAATCCTCACGGTCCTCTTTGCCTGATCCTCTCTATAATAGAAAAGATATTTTAGGATATTTATGCATACTGATTAGAGCGGCTATTTATATAAAATTCTCTAATATTTATACATATTATCACTATGTATTTAATTAGTTATAGCTAATAAAATGCCCACATGAGTTACTAAATGGGGCTTATAAGTTATAATGATGTAAAAGTTCTTTTATAATGTCACTCTGTTGAAATCAAACCCAAAAGAGAATGACGGGGTTTAAAATAACAACAAAAATAACATATTCAGTATTATCTCACAAATGGGGACGAGGTTCAAGAAAATTAAATCATAGTATATCTAATTTTATGAAATTTTTGACATAAATTTCAGGTATTGATAATGTAGAAATAGATATGGCAATGCAAAAGGTGACAGTAACAGGATGGGCTGATCAAAAGAAAATACTAAAGACAGTTAGAAAAACTGGTCGAAGAGCAGAAATATGGCAATTTCCTTACAATCCTGAGATGAGAAACAATCATAATTACGTTACTGATCATTATTATCATCAACAAGGTTGTGGTGGTCCGTCCACTTATTACACCGGAGAGCAACCGGCCTCCGCGTATAACTACAGGAAGCATGGCGCTGACAACTATGGTAGAGCCTACAGCCTTTTTAGGGGAAATTCAAACACTTTTGGTAGCAGAGCTGGTGATGCATTTAGTGATGAGAATCCTCATGGTTGTTTCATCATGTGAATGGTAGTGTTGGTTAAAAGTCAAGTATTGTTGGTTGACCAAAATTTCCCTCAAGTATTTTCTTTCTTCTACCTTTGATTTTTGAAGGTTGAAGAAATTACAAGAACCTAATTTTCCTTTCCTTTTTGTATTACTTTTTCAATTTCTTAATTCATAGATCTTTATGATTATCAAGTGTATGTATGTGATATGTAAGCTTTTAAATTTTTTGATAGTATATAATCATATATAAGCTTCTAATTACTACCTCAATAAAGGAAGTATTGATCATAGCTACCTCGTATCTACCTCATTTCCTAAAATAGCTTGTGTTTAACAACTTCTTCATATATATAGTTAAGAGAGAAACATAGGAAAGATTCAATTAGGTATTACTGAATAAGATTAGTTAGGTGTTAACTCGTAAAATATCAATTGGATCGAATTGTGATATTTTGACCATCAGGTTGCTCTTTAAGAATTAATGAGAACCTTATGTATGGATCAAATTGTGATATTGATCATGGCGAATGATATTCCAAATAGGTGTAAGAAGTTTTCTACTACTCTAGTATATACTAGTGATGGATGAGTTTTCCAAGTAAAACTATAATATAGCCATGCACAATTTATTTTCTTTTTAATCGGTATAGAATAGCTAATTGATAGTAGTAGTTTAATTAATATGATAAAAACAACAGCAACGCTCCAATTGATTAAAGCCGCATTTGGCCATACAAAATATTCACTTATTTCAACAACAAAAAATCAACATTTTTAAAAAATGAGTTGGACAATCAAGTTTTTTTAAAAATAAACTTTCCCACATACAAATTTCCATCATCATGTCCAAACACGACTTTAACTACCAAATTAATTTTTTTAACCAACTTCAAATTTATTTATTTTTTTAAAAAATAAATAAATGAATAAATTTGTAGTATCCCAAATAGGATGTAGACCCATAGAACTAAACCAACATGATTTTGTCGTCAAAATTTAGCAGAATCATCAAATAGAGATAAGAAAAGAGTATAATGTGATAGAAACGAATCTTTCCGGGGCCATCCTAACAATAAAAACAAAAGTTAAAGCACGACAATTGCAATTTCCCTTTAATCAAAGCCCTTGTTTGACAAATTTTCACACTCACAGTCCTACTGTAAAATCCTTCATCAAGCAAAACCACATTACTACAGAACCAAAAAGTAGCAAAAAAAGGGAGAAAAAAAGGCAAAAAAGTCTCCCTTCATTTTAAAGTACAAAAGAAAATCTGTGATTTTAATTTAAGAGATCGGATATAATGGCTTCATCTAAAGAACGTGAGAATTTTGTGTACGTGGCTAAGCTTGCTGAACAAGCTGAACGTTACGATGGTTAGGGTTTCTCCTTTACTCTGTGTGTTTTTCAAGTTAATGATATATATACATTTTATATGTATAGATCTGTTATTATTTTGCTTTAGTTCAGTAATTATTTGAAATTTCACTGTTAATGTTATCTTTTTGTTACTCGAAATGTAAAATTTCACTGAGATTCTACACTTGTTGCTTGAGTTTTATATTAGCAAACGGATTATTAACCGAGCTTAGCAGTTTAGCCAGATTAAATATTTTTGCTGATTTACTTTGTTTAAATGCAGTAAAAATGTAATTAGGTTCTGATTGTTTATGTAGATTGTAGGAATTTAGTACCTTTAAGGACTAGTGCAGAGATTGTCGATGCGCTTGAAGAATGTTGAATTACTCAGAAAATGTTCAAAAATCGATTTGCTGTTACTCAAAATTAGAATTTCATTGAGAGGCTACACATCTGTTTTTTTTTTTTTTTTGTTTTGATGACCGTGGTTTCCAAGCCAGCTTGTGCGCGTCTCGTCTAATTCCACGGGGTACCTGCTACCTCCAACCAGGTTCTAGGTAAGTCTATCCATCAAAGGATAAATCACCTTGTGTTTTTTTGCTTCCGCTTGGAATTGAGATGCTACATATCTGTGATGAACTGTTGGCTATAGTCGTACATTTTAGCAAATGTTTTGTTGTTTATTGGCTTGGAAGTTCTGTACAGGTTTACTTTTTGTTGATCACTTTTGGTTAAATGCAATGAATATGTAACTAGGTTTCATGTAATTGGTTAAAATGTAATATTCTCAAGGAGTTATGAATTATGGTGCAGAAATGGTTGAAGCGATGAAGAATGTAGCAAATCTGGATGTTGAATTGACTGTGGAGGAAAGGAATCTGCTTTCTGTTGGTTATAAGAATGTTGTAGGTTCTAGGAGAGCAGCTTGGAGGATCTTGTCCTCTATAGAGCAGAAGGAAGAATCTAGAGGAAATGAGCAAAATGTCAAGCGAATCAAGGAGTACCGACAAAAGGTGGAGGCAGAGCTCACCACCATATGCAATGATATTATGGTGGTAATTGATCAGCATCTAATTCCTTCATGTACTGCAGGCGAATCAACTGTGTTTTACCACAAGATGTGAGGATTCTGACTGTGTCTTGTCAGATTGAGTAAAAAATATATGCTGTTTTGGATGTTTAGAACGTTAGAGTTGTTTATTTTGACCAGCTTCTTTTGCCTGTGCCTGCAGGAAGGGGGACTATTATCGTTATCTCGCAGAATTTAAAAGTGGCAATGACAAGAAAGAGGTTGCAGATCTTTCGTTGAAAGCATATGAGGTATGAGGTTTGCTTGTGCCAGCTTCGATTCCTGTGTTTCCCCCTTATTCTTGATTTAGGCTTTTGATTCTGTAACAAATATTCTATTATTTCTAGAACTGTTAAGTGTATCACTTTCATTGAAATCCGAGTTCTTTGATGCATTTATGCCGAGAAATAAAACAATTGAATTCTTTGATACACGAGAAGTGTTGGGATTTATAATGGGTTGATGTTCAGTGGAAAATGTCGCAGATGAAATCATTAATCCCCTGAATCTTTTTTGGTAAAATTAGTTTTCTGGGGTAATTTTTATTTAATCTGATGCTCTTCCATGTATTCCCATCTCTCAATAAGAATATATCCGCTATATTTGAGAACGGTGTTTTCTTTAGTTGTTTTTAGCTTTACACTTCACAGTAATTCTAAAGTTGACAAGTATTAAAAAATTGAGCTGTAAAAGTAGGGTTGGTTGTTTCATTATTTAGTGACTTGCAAAGGGAGTAGAGTTTGCTTTTTTCAAAAACTTATCTTAGAATAAAACTAGAACTTGTTCTTCAGTTTAGGATTTCATCGAGTAATAATGATGGAGTACTCTGCATCATTGTCTCTTGCTGTGGAGTCGTTTCTTTTGTGTTTTGAGATGCAAAGTGGGTGTGCATTGATGAGTATGGTCTATGTAGCCTCATCTTTTGCCGCATGAGAAGTGGAATAGTTCTCCTTAATGTGATTCCTGTTTACTACCAGTTCTCTGATGCAGCAATTAGCAAACGACAAAACATGATGTTAACTGTCTTGTAGTAGATTTAATGATTTATACTTGTCAAAGAAAAAAGAGTTGTCCTGTAGTAGATTCCTTTTTCCCATGTCTTAACATTTTTAATATACTCCCTGCATTCCAATTTAAGTCAACCAATTTCCTTTTTAGTCCGTTCCAAAAAGAATTACCCCTTTCTAAATCTACAAACGATTTACCACTGTACCCTTAATGAGATGATTTATAGCCACACAAATTCCAATGGCTCATTTTAGACTAAAAGTTTCAAAAGTCTTCCTTTCTTAAACTTTGTGCCAAGTCAAATAGGTTAACATAAATTGAAACCGAGGGAGTAGTAGATTCCTTTTTCCATGTCTTATATTTTATAAACGATCTCCGTTTGTGGCCCAATTTGGGTACTTGGGTATTAGCACAGACCTTCTCGTTGCATCATTGTCTGTGTAGTGTGTCCCATTCTTTTAAAAACTTTTTCGTCTGGGGTAGGCTCGTGAATAGTGGGAGGAAGGTATAAGGGGGGATTTTTTTTGATTTATTGGAAACCTGCACCTAAGTGATCAGGTCAGAGTAGCTACTAATAGGCTGCAATCCCATTCTTCTATGTGGCCCAATTTGTGTTACTTGGTTTAGAAGGCATAAACATGGTATTAACCACTTATGTTACCATTATTAAAAAAACATGGTATTAACAATCTTTTAGTTTATAAACCAAAGCAGTTTGTGCCCCAACTTGGCGTGTTTGGTATTAGAAAAGACTATTTCAGGATAGCGAACATGTGCATCAATTTGGGCTACTTGGGGTGAAAGTGAAGACCCTTTGCATGTCAAATACGTTGACATTGCAGGATTCTATTTTATATTGTATTTACATGTTGAGCTTCTTTCCTCATTTCTTTTGTCCAATGCGTTTATATGTTGAACTTCCTATTAGTTTGTGCAACATATATGTATGTCTATCTGCTTTCACTTATTGCTTTTTGCTAAACCTTGTGCAGTCAGCTACAACTGCTGCAGAGGCGGAATTACCACCCACTCATCCCATTCGTTTGGGCTTGGCTTTGAATTTCTCTGTTTTCTACTATGAGATCATGAATTCGCCTGAAAGGTTTGTGTTTTGGATTTTCATCTTCTTGAAGTGTATCCATATCTCTTTTTATCTGTGCATCCATGCCTGTTTCTAGGCTTAGTTAGTTATAATCTGTTTTCTCCAGGGCATGCCATCTTGCAAAGCAGGCCTTTGATGAAGCAATATCAGAGCTGGATAGCCTGAATGAGGATTCCTACAAAGACAGTACCTTGATTATGCAGCTTCTAAGGGATAATCTCACCTTGTGGACTTCTGATCTTCCAGAGGATGCAGGTATGTTTAACTCATATCGTAAAATGCTATAGGTTGCCCCGGTGTTTGTATAATTTGGTACTCTTTTTTGGTGGTCGTAAATTGTACCTGGCTGAGGGCACTTTATTTATGATCAAACTATCCCTGTTTGGCTTGAAAATACTATTATCAGGCTTGGTTGTAACTTTTGTCTGTCTTGTCTGCTTGTAGTTGCTATATTTTCTTCAGTTGTTTTGGTTGCTTAATCACAGATGTGAGATGTCTACAGAAAGAGCTTATTTGGTTGTGCAACCTTTTAGATGGCATTTAGAGAACTTTGGGTGCATTGTACTGCTAGCTTACTATTTTCAGAAAATAAGCCTAGGGTGATAAAAGTGTCGCATTGCTTCTTTTTTGAAGTTGATGGGCAAAAAGAGAGTCAGACAAAGAAGTATTCACGGAGTGCTTTTCCTTTCATAGGATAGCCACGAGCTTTTTCTTTTGTTCTACTTGTTTTTAGGGTGCTGAGATCATATAATTTATTCCGACAATGTTGCCAGTTAGCTAATATGTGCCCCTCAACCATATTACATTTCTCCAGTGAGTAATTGTTCCCTTAGAAATGTATGATAATTGCCGTGCAAGAGATAGTTGGTGAGGCAATAAAATTTGATACTAGCGATAATTGTAGTTGGACTAGATGAACAAATTTCTTAATTTGCTGAGTTATAGGGAAAATTAACTTTCTGATCTAGTGTATTTATCCTGTAATATGTTCCCCTTGTACAGATGATGCCCAAAAGGGAGATGCCACAAACAAAGCAAGTGGAGTGGAGGATGCAGAGGTAGGTTTCTGTATAAATCTGGTCCTTCATCTGAGTTAATCTTAGATCTTTCTGGACTGAGTAATTGAGTCACCTAGTCATTCAGAACCATAATACTTTGTTGCATTCTTGCAGTGAATGGGCCTTATGGTTAGAACTACCATGTGTATTTGGAGGTGTGAGGATGAGGATGCACCAAGGGAACAGGATGTTTGTCTATTAAGTCCTAGTAGATACTTATTTTATGGGCAGGTCGTGTCAGTTTCTTTACATGTTAATTTGGGTGTTTGCAATTCTGCATGTGTTTGATTTGTATCCCTGTGATATTTATCTCCGTATAGCGAGTGAGTTGTTTCAGTCTTTAGATGATTGGATTGGTCTATAGGTGGTTTTATTTTTCAGATGACTGCCGCAGCCAAATGCAGGAGTCAGGACATTGGCTCTTTGCTTGTCCTCTCAACCTTATTATCTAATGCCACCAATTTTATATGACTCGCCTTTTTCATGTAGTTGAAGCTGCCCATATTTTTTACTATTGGTGCATAAATTATTCATATCTTTTAGTGTTGCAGCATTTATTCTCTCTGTGGGAGCATCTATTTAGATAGGGTTTATGCTTTCAGGTGCATCTACTAATTTGATAGTCCTAACTAATGACTTCTCTAAGGCGCTACTGATTTTTAATGACTTCTCTAAGGCGCTGTGCTGTTGAGTTCTCTTGTGGAAAGATGTTGCCCCATTTGTTTTGTTCATGGAGGTTGGATAGGTTATATTGACTATTGTGGCCTCCTTGTATGTTTGCCAAAAGTAATCAGTTTTAAGTTTGAGGAACTACTACGTACTTTATTTGTCTGAACTGTTTGCGTCACTGCTATTTTCAAAGAGTGGCAGGTTACGTATCCATGTTGATGAGTATCTTGATCCCTATCTCATTTTGTCTTCGGGAATTTAGGTGTTTCTATTTGACCAAGGAATGTGCTAGGAAAATTAGGGAGTGTTTGCGAATGACGTTAAACACAATACTTGTCTGAACAAGTGGCTCATCTTCAAAACCTTCAAGTCTTCTTTGCAATTCTGCTACCCTTTCCAGTAGTTTTCGCAAAAATGAAAAAGAACCTAGTTTGACAATGCTACTTCTATCAAAAGGCTAAAGCACAATTTCTTCATGCAGACTCCAGTATTGCAATAATTAAAATATACTATTCCTCTGTGGTTTAAGCAGCTTGTACTGGGAATAAACAACTACTCCCAAGTCCCAAATGTTATCCGCGCATAAAGCATGCGCACAGTTGCCATGTGAGGCGCTTTGATTTCTAACCAGTTGTAAATATTTTAAGCGGAGGAAGCATGAAAAAGTTACTATCGATCTACTATAATGCGATAATATGCAAACGAATCTTATAACGCATCCAATTCAAAACTGTCTCTTCCGCATTTGATAAGCAACAATTTGTCTGCTCCTATATTCTAGGAGAAATCTGACCCTAACACGTGTATCTTTGTACTTCTTAAAATTAATTATTCTTTCCATCCCAATCAAAATATTTCAATCTTCGTCTCAAGCCAATATCATATAAAATGACAGATTCAGTGGAGTATTAGTTTCTAAAATCAATGAAGGTTGTGTGGCATGAGTTTATAGGTGGTGTGTAACAACTAAACAACAAATGACGATTTTGAAAATACAAGTTGGTAGACAGAGTTACTCAATACCACAGGAAAAATTAGTTAAGCCACAATGCCAATTGACTGGACCCAGCCAAAAAGGTGACAATTGGAATGAGCCAATGAGGGAATGGGATTTTAGCATATGCCAGCAGAGCATAATACTATTTGTTGGTGTACTAGACATTCCAATATATTGGAATACCGAATAGGCGGGAATGAATGCTCTTTATGTTCTTATATTAACATTCTTTAAGCTAATGCGAATTGATCCTTTTGTAAAAACATTTCTTTAAATACCCATCTTGTCAGCTCATATTTTCCACAAAGCCTAATATTGTTAGCATTACACAACAAATAACAATGGGCGATCTTCATTCTGCAGAGGAGCATGTAAAGACTCATAATATCACAGCCGTCATTTTTGATTTGGATGGCACCCTTTTGAACACAGGTCCTCTTTTTATTTTTTGTTTTGTGCTTTACAACATTAAAATTTATTGCTTGAATCCAGTAGCTTTGGCTCGGACCCTGTATATATGTGAAAGAGTCTGCTAAACAAGTACAAATTATAAATCTTGGACCCTTTGTTTTTCTCTTTATTCTTTTTTATTTTCTGATATGCAGCATTATAGATTTATTGCTTGAGGTCTAGCGAATTCAACTGAATCATGCTTTTTACTCGGACCATGTATACATAATACATACAGTAGGGGACGTGCGATGTAGGTTCATTTGAACTAGTAGCTTTGGCTTGGACCACGTATATATTTTAAAAGATCTACTAAGCAAGTACACTTAATAGATTTCATACCTCATATTTCAAATGGATTGTGGTAGAATTCCCAACTCGTTGTCAAATCCTTAATACATAAACAATAAAAAGAAAAGAAAAATAATAGTAAGAATGTGTATATGTTAGTTGTCCCACATCAGTGGGTGCGATGGCTATTTGTAATCCTCACGTCTTGAGCTAGCTTTTGCGGTTGAGTTAGGCCCAATGACCATTTTCTTATCAGTTTATGTAATGGAATAAATGCACTCACTCTGAGCCTACTGATTCTAAATCTTGGATGTGTGTTTGATTTATTAGAGCAATTGACCAAGGATATTGTGAAGGATTTTCTGACTAGATATGGGAGGGTTGTAAATGAGGAGAAGGAAAAGAAAAGATTGGGCATGGCACAGAGGGAGTGGGCTATTGCCATTATCGATGATTACGACCTCCCCCTCACACCTGATCAGTATATCCAAGAAGTCCAGCCCTTTTATCATGACAAGTAAGTTTTTTTTTTTCCTTTTTAAAACCATGTCCCTCACTATATTAGCTGTTTTTTTTTTCACATGTAAAATGTAAAACTTAAGTGGTTGATGTCATCATCTTACAAAGAAATGCATATCATTGTATCTCATATTGGAATAAATAAAACTTTTGTCAGTCTTTATGTTGTCCGATTGATCTATCTTGTGTTGAATACAAGTCTTCTTTGGCGCTTCAAGAGACATTTGTATCTGCCCTTTTTCTTACAATGTGCTAAAGTTGTGTCTTTAATGTCTTCACGCTGGTTTTCTGTTATAATATGAAAATGTACTACTTATTTCCATGATATCTTTAGTTTTTTGTTTATATATATTAATGCTATGTTTATACAGTATCTAGTCTGCACTCAGTCGACCGTCCAATTTGCAATAAGTTTTCACATAAGTCTTATATAGCATTGAGTGCGTGTCAAATTAACTTGTATCAGTTTGCCTTCACTGACATTCTTAAGATATTCAAGTGACTGCACCAACGTGCAACGGAGTGTTCACCATATAATCTCCTTATTTTCCTGTTTCGTACTAGGTGGTTGCTAGCCAAAGCACTTCCTGGTGCTAATCGCCTTATGAAACATCTCCATAAGCATGGAGTTCCCCTTGCTCTTGCTTCCAATTCCAAAAGGATAAACATAGATTCTAAAGTTGCTCGCCAAGAAGGTTCTGCTATAGCTTATCAATTACTTGTTGTACAAACGTACTTTATATTCATTATGCTCCTTTGCAAATTCGTTTTTTCTTGTTTCATCAATTAATATTGTAATTTTGAAGTAATTTCGTTTGGACCGAGAAAATTCTTTCTGCCAGATTTTACCTTGTTTAGCACTTCATGGGCCATTGCTCTCTGTCACACATGTGGCTTCTTGTAATTCTTTCATCCTATCTGTTCTATCCATGCAGTTCTCTCTTTTTCTTTTTGTGGAGAAGATGTGAGGAAGCAGAAAAAGAGTATTTATTGTTGATAGTGGATTATTGGTGTACATGACAGAACGCTTACTGCTATCATCTTCTCCCAATTTGCTTTAATGCACTGATAACTCACTGAATTTCTCAATGATGCCCCTGAAACCAATTTTTATTAGAATATGATTCCTTTAAAGCCTGGAAGACTTGTTTAAGTATTTTTACTGAATCATCTTAATTTATTCCTTGTGACGATGTGTCTTTTACATCTACATATATTTTTCATTTCCCTAGGTTGGAAAGAACTCTTTTCTGTAATTCTTGGAAGCAACCAGGTGAAAGCAGGGAAACCTGCTCCAGACATGTAAGTTATGCTTTCGACCATGGGTGATACTTTGAACAGTAATTTCTGGTTATGTTATGCATAAGATATGACACTCCTATATCCTATACTACTCTTTATAGTTTGTGTTATCACTTTTTTTGGTAAAGAAAAGGGAAGAATATTTCTTATAGTTCTGCATAAGATATGACTCTCTTTCCTTTTTTGTGTCTTTAAGAAAGAAAGAGATCTTTTTCTATTTAGAAACTATTTAACTTGAAACTTTTTAGTCTACCTTAATGACATACTTTTATAGTGTCAGAAAACTCAAGAGTGTATAAATACCATAAGTTCCAAAATTCCTTTCTTTCATAAACCTTGTGCCAAGTCAAACGTCACATAAAATGAAAAAGGAGGGAGTAATTACTAATTAGTATAAGAATGAATTAGACCTGAATAGAGTGGAATGAAAATAGAGATTCATAAGCTGATCCTTACTAGTTCAGGATTGAGCTTAATTGATTGACCAATAATAATAAGAAAAATCATTTTCGAAAAACAAGAGCATATTACATTGGCATGGCTCAGTATGGTGTCATTCATCTGTGCACAAGAGTACAAGGTAATGGATTATAGTACTTTGCCTGATTAGTTTGCCCCTCTGGGCAAACTTAATTTGCTGATGGTAAACCTGCCCGAGTCTTACACAGTTGAGTGACTTAAGATCACTTGAGTCCAATTCCTTTGACAAATGAATGCCGACTGGCTTGCCCCTATTTTTGATGTAATGGTAAGAGCGCAACATATGATGTGTGGGTTAGGTACACATCACGGGTTTGAACCCCGTCCTAAACAAAAAAACTTGGTATTTAAGTGGAGAATGGTAGGGGGCATGCCCATTATCCATTGAGTTTTGAACCATTTGCCACTGGCCCCGGGGGATTTCTCGGTTTACAAAACGAAAAGGATTGATATGACTGGCTTAAACTCATTTAGGAAATAAATTTGAAAATTCTAAGACCTTGTCTTAACAACTTTCATGACTACCTAACTTCAAAGCTTTCCAAAAATAGCATCTTGTAACATAATACAGTAACTCTTGACTGGGATAACGTATTGCAATTTTAGGTGTACAATACACTATGTCGCAGTATGAAGTCTAAGCTTACAGTGTTTATAGTCGAAGATAGTCAGTTATCAACAATTGCACACATAGTATATGTGCTAAGGTTGGAGTAATCTTCCCAATATTCCAATCTTCTAACAAGAGTTGGAGCTATTCCTCGAGTAAAATTACATGTTACCTCATTTTTTGTTCTTTTTAAGGAGAACAGGTATTATGTTTTTTTATTCTGCTGTACACTCTGTATGTTGTTTTTGGTCCTGCACAAAGTGACAGTTTTATGCCTGCAACTTAACTGGCTTGTAATTATTTTTTCCCTTGGTGAATGGGGTAGATAATATTGGATTAGTTGCGTTAGTTCTTTCCACCAGTTTGGAAGAGGATATGTCCATTTTTGGCCAATGCACATTCTAAGGTAAACAGCTTGCATCGTCTGGATGCTTTTTCTAGTAAAAATAATATACAGAGTACTTATTTAAAGAGAAAGTCTGTTACGTGTATATTGGTAACAGAACCGACATGCTGCATTCCGTTCTAAAATGAGCGTTATTTTTTCTTATAAATTCTAAATCTTATAAAAATTTATGGTCTGTTGATCAATCTGGATTTGTGGATTGATCTAGATGTTTTTAAGCTACTAGTGGTCTAAAATCACTTTCAAAATTTTGTAAATTAGAGACAAAGCTGAACTGCTTTTCTATTGATTTATAATTTGTATCACAGGTATGCTAATGTTTTTGCCTTTTGATTTCCTTGATTTGATTTTTAGATTTCTCGAAGCTGCAAAGCAAATGGGTGTAGATGCAGCTCACTGCCTAGTGATAGAGGATTCTGTGTAAGTAGCCTTTTCATCATTTTTCATTTCTAGTTAACGTTGTTTAAGTTGGACAGTTCTTTACATTATGCTAGAGAGTGACAGAATTCACCCTTCATGTTAACACCTGTATTGCTGTTCTCAAGCATCAAAGATACATCGTCACACAGTGGCGATCAGCATACCTAGTATGAGCTTAGTGATTTACTTTTTAGCAGATAAACAGAAACCTCAATAAGCTCCTATTCCTCCTCTTTATCCCTTACTAGTAGCTGATTTGACTAGCTGAACACATATTCTTGAATCTGATTTTGTATCTATCATATGTTGTTATCACGACATGTTGTTCAATTAATTTATTTATTTATTTTGTTTCTTTTTTATGTGTGGAACTGAGAATTGAAGTTGAGATTAAGTTTGCAAAAGGCTCTTGAAACCCAGCACTAGTTTAGCACTTTCCTATCCCGATGTGGTATATGTTCAGTTATTATAACTTATTTAACTCTAAGAGAAACATTCGTCACAAAGTGGGGTGAGTTGGAGTCCTATGTTTTATTTTGGGACGTGGAGGCATTATATAGAAAGTCCTCTTGGTTTTGATTTTTCTTGGACGAGACCATGTACGTATATGCACTCCTGATTACTGTACAATGCAAAGCTTCTAATTTCGATGGCTGCTAATTGTTGCTTTAGCATGAAAAATTGGTGATCCATTCTAGGATAAAAACAACTTAAGATGAAGCGCATGAGATGTGAACATTGCTATCATAACTCTAGTCCGTGATGGCAACGTTTACTTTGCTGTTCATAAAATATGATAAATTGTGCTGACTGTGGGTATACACTAATGCATGTGAAGTGCTTTGGGATGCTTGCATTTTGTATCCTTGATTATCTTCTCAGAGATTATATATTCCGTTAGATTAGAACAGGCATCAAGGTAATTTTAATATCCTTAAATTGACTTGCTCCTTCTATTCATTTTTCTCTCCAGTCAACTGATTATTCATGACCCAACATGTTAAGAGCAGGTTTGTGCAGTTAATGCACATATTGTTAATAATTGTTCTGTGGTAGTTGGAAATATGATATGATAGTTCCTTCTCCAATAACTTTTACAGCACTGGAGTCAAGGCAGGCAAGGCTGCTGGAATGAAGGTGGTAGCTGTGCCATCTTTCGAATCTGAAGTTGATCGATATTCAATAGCTGATATTGTGCTTCATTCACTGCTAGAGTTAAAGCCAGAACTATGGGGTCTCCCACCATTTGAAGACTGTACGTTTCATTTCCAGTGTGCCTACTTTAGGCTCTGATCATCCAATTCCTGCTGGCATGATGCAATATTTATCATTTAAATGAATGATGCAGGGGTTGATAATGCGTTGCTGATTGAGCCTGTTTCCTTCACGGGTCTGTACCGATATGGCCTCCTCCATGAATTTGCAGGTCTTGGACACATTCGATGCCCTCCCCCTCTATTTCTTTCTATATGTGATGATAATAGCGTTCTCAAAAGTCTTGCGCACTTGTACAATCATATCATTGTCTCGTGCTATTAAGGCTTCCTCTTGTTATTTTTGAAATATTGTTTACTTAATATCATATCCAGATCATGGGCCGTCTGCTCTACCCGATCAAATTTTTGGACTTTATTTTGGCTGGGCAAAACCTGAGGCATACAATTTCTTAAAGATTGTTCTCGCCATTGGTTGGGAACATGACTGCTGTGGTTCTAAGAAGAAAATGGTGAGTGAAATACCTTGCTTCTTCACATGACATTATTATGATTGCTTATTTGTTCTCAGTTAAGGAAATCACTGACTACTTTGTTTATGCATACACATAATGTGACTGTCATGAGTGTCTATTGCCACAGCAGTCAATATATCTGTGTGTCATGGACAACTGCTATCTATTGTTTGACATGCTACTGACTAATCATCAAATACTGTAGCACTTTTTTGGAAACATATGTGTTTTTAGCAATAGGAAGAAGTTCACTGGTCATTTTAGCAGAGGAAAAAGTTTGCTGGAAATCTTCTTGAGGCATTTTAATTGCTTCATGCATGTTGCTGCTTGTAACGAACATTTGCATAGACCCTGATTTCCTACCTGATGTACATTAACATTCAATTTCTTTTATCTTTCTGGATACTTATTTTGATTTCTCAACTTTAAATGTTTTCCCAGATTAAGATAACCATGTTGATTTTTTACTCCATTTCAGCTAGCTTGTATACTTGATTCAAGTGATGAGCAGATCCAGGATTGCAAAATGGAAGTTGTGATTGTAGGCTACATCAGAGGATTATGCAACGAGGTGATAAAGAAAGCTCTGTTTAATTATTTAGGCAGTGACTTGTGTAGGATCTAAGGATTACCCACCGGGATGATATAGCCATAGTAAAAACAACAAACGAGATTTTTACTTGAAAAACCATGCTCAATTAAGGGAAAACCCACTGCTCGAGAGGATCTAAATAATATCACTACACTGGGGCATCGCAAGCCACAGGAAACCATGTCATATAGAATACATCTGTTTAGATACCCTCACTACAGTGCCTCTCATTCCTGAGTGTTTTTTTTTTTTTCGTGTCTTTCACTATCTCTGTTGTCACACAAATATCAGAATAAAACCTCACTTACAGGAGAAAACTTGTCCTCCAAAAAGGTGCCCCAAAGGAATTACTTGAGGAAGAAATCAAACCACCATTGTATTTCTTTCCTTCCAAACTGTCCTTGTCTATAAGTTTGCTTTCTTGTTGGGCAACACAAGGCAACTCAACCACCCTTAAACTTCCCTGGAAACCTTTATTGTCGTTACATTTTTATTCCTCCTTATGGGGTTGAACCCCACAAATTCCCCCCCTCTAGACTCATACACCAGCTCAAGGAGGTAAATCAGACTTCCTACTGGAGCTCATACCAGCAAGTTCTGTGCAACTCAAACTTGTGTCTTGTATAACATTGCCCGTCACTTTGTTGATGATCCATGACTCTGGTTACTTAAAAAGTGTTACATTTTGAGGAATAATACCTAGAGTGATGGTATCTATGTCTATCTGGTTCCCTTGGTGTCGATGCTTAATTACCATATCATTGTGTCATTGTTCACATTTTATAGCGCTCACTCTAGTCTTGCTTACCTTAATTTTTCTCCTGTACTAATTTAGCATTTTCCATTCATCATTCGTACAGGGAAAATCGGACAAAATTGAAATACTTCAGGAAGACAAGTCAATCGCCAGTGCTGCCTTAAATCTGCCTGAATTCTCCCTTGGTGCATTCAAGTCTCTCTTTTCTGAAGTTGCTTTACTAGATAACTGCAACAAGGAAAATAAATAGTGATATGACTGGCATTAGCACAGAGACTAGTTACATCCATTACCCTGAAGGAGGAAATATGTTGTCTAGGAATCAGGGTGAAAGAACAAGAAACATTCTTGAAAATCAGGATTTAAGTCATGGTTCTGGTTTCTTGCTAGCTTATTCTTGAAGGAAGGTAATGGAAGAGTGGCCTTACCAATCCTTCTGTAGTCCCATGGATGTTACTATTATGCTTTGCAAAATAATGGAATCGTGTTATTTATTTGCATGTTAACACTTTTATTCCTTGTTCGCAGCTTGCATTCAATGCTTGATTTAGTAATATTAGGTGTCCTTGGTGAATATATAACCTTAAAAGTTCGGAGACTTTTACTATTGTTTTGTATTACGTTTAGCTACACGTTCAATTTGGTTAATGATTCAGTCATATACCGATGACATTAAAACTTCCTTCTGTTTGAGGAATATGGGCAAGGGGAGACTGTGAATCCAATAGAGATATTTCCTCAGTTTCACTTTACGACCAGGCGAAAGAAATGAAAATTTAGGAATCGATTTTCCCCAAGGGAGTTTTCGCAATCAATTTTTCCTTCACTTTCTACAGAAAGTATTGCTGTTTAGGTTATTGTTAACAGGTAAACATCGGGTAAATTTTTAGGTAGCACCCCAAATAGAAACTTTGACGGACGTTGAAATAATCAAATTAGACAGCACAGATATTCATGAAATAGGACACTTGAAATACTAATGGCAGTAACATGTTATTCTTGTCCACCTACAGAATGCTAGTGATCCCATAACTCATTAATAAGAAAAGCTAACACTCTTGCAAGCTAACAGATTTAAATAAGTGTTCTTGCCTACACAAAAGCACACATCACTAATATGAAGTCGAGACCTTACAACCCCACAAAATTCTCACTTGCCAAGTGACCCACAAAGGCCTTAATTGCCCTGCCTGAGCTCAGGGCGGACAAAATCAGCATCTGCTGGAACCGAAATATCGACTGTGGGTCTCAGTTGAGCACATGTTTCAATAGCTCCATGCACAGGATCTGATAGGAAGTTGCTGATGAGGTCCCGATTGATAGGAGCGTTGTTATCCACTGCTACAAGTGCTTGCTGTGTGAGATTATAATCAAATCGAGGGGCCCACTTCCTGGATCCTAAACGTGCTGTTGTAGAGCAATTGTCAACCATGAATGACACTCCACGAGCATGCATGAACGGATTCAGGGAATCTACAGACTCGATGACGCTTTCATTTATGATCTCAGAGTAAGAGTGGCCCTTCTTCCTCAAAACCTCAATCTGTTTATATTTGCCAAAAATGTAAAATGTAAGATGACAAGGATATGTCGAAGGACAGGAGACATGTTTCGTCTTCTTTCATCATTTAGGAACCCTTTCTGTTGTGATTTTATATCTTTAAAAAATTATCAATTCCAATTGAGTCGCAAAATTGTCCTAAAAAGCACAACTTTCCCAGTTTCTCAAGATTCAGATGCTCAAGTGGCATGCCAACACGATAATATTTTAGAATAAAATCAAATCCAAGAGACAGATGCAAAAGAGGAAATAAGATAATCTAAAAAGAAGAGAGCAAAGTAGGGAGGAAAGAAAATTAAGTTGCTTGTTGCTACAGAGCATTGCAAGCATCCCATATGATACCAAGAGTATCTACTTTCATGTCTGGAGCATAAAATAAACATAGGGTGCCTAAATAGGAAAGCAAACCTGGGCCATCATCAATGCCACAAAGACACCAGCAGTGAAAGGGTACAGAGGACCAAGATCACCAGCTGGTCGTGTTGCTCGAACGCGCTCACCCACCTTCCACATCCTTGTCTGGTCAATTTTTCCCATTGGGAAAGCTGGTAGGCCCTCCTTTTCCTGCATATACAGAAACACAGTTAAAATCCTTGTATCATAGCATTTCACTTTTCTTCAATAATGACCTTAAGATTACTAGGTCTATAACATGATAACCAAAAAAGGCAAGAGTACATGATAACACTAAATTACTTAGTGTGAACAAAATTAATGACTATAAGAAAAGGCACCTTTATTTAAGAGAAGCATTATAGTTTGAAACTTCGATATAGTGGGGAAAGAAGCCCTTACCCTATCTCATCAGTGAGAGGTTAAATAAGGCCCATAATGACTAGAAAAAATTTCAAGTAAGTTTTCCAAAAACTGGAACTACTGCATTTGTTCCTAAACACTATTTCGAGAAGTCAAACTATCGTTCTTTTACAACTGAGAAATCCCTGAAACCGGTGACACACAGTACTAAACTCAGTAGATAATTCCCATCCCTCTATACCTTTTTCCACTTAAATAGCTTATTATCTGTGGTAGGGTTCGACCGGGGGATGGGGGTGGGACCAGCCATTTAACCATTCTAAAACTACAGATTTAAAAATGACTTACATAAAAGCGACGTCCGGCCAAGACAACACTCCTAATTTCGCTACCTGTAGCTACATCTTCATAGCACTCGTACAATATTTCCATGCATGGGTAAAATGAAGCACTATATGCAGCCTCAAACTCCCTCTTGCCCTCCTCAGTCAATGAGTTGTACACAGCCAACATGCCCTGGGAAAAAGATACATGAGCATACAGCAATTTTATAGCAATTTTGGAGAAAAAAAATGATCCGTAAGATCTTGCTCGACATATTAGTATTATGACTGACCTTTGTTGATATGGTCTTTGAAATGATTCCTGTTATGCACTCTACAGTGTTCTTGTATGCAAGCTCATCATTCATTCCATTCTCAGTGTACCTTCTGAACAGTGACTCAACAACTCCATGGACAGCACCAAGTAAAATGCCTAACAAGGGAACCAATTACTTGACCATAATGGTTTTAAATAAGCTAGAAATAAAATTGAAAAACACCCTAACCTCGTTCTCCAAAAATGTCACTTTTATATTCCTGTTCTAGAGTAGTCGCAAAAGTAAAGGGAGAACCAAGGGCAACAGACCAACCAAGAGCAACATCTGTGGCCCTTCCATCAATATCCTGCAGATAGTAAAGACATTATGTCTCATAGTATATAAAACTAATCGCTGGAGGGTAATTAGAGAAAAGGTATTGAAAGATACCTGGTGAACTGCAAAACTTGCATTAATTCCAGCACCATTGATTTCTTTTCCTTGAACATATAATCTCCTGACAGAGGGACCCATTCCCTTGGGACATACAGCAATCACACTGATGTTCTTTGGGAAGTCAAGACCCATTGACTGCAAATGGCCAAGGAGGAATCCATGTGAAAGCCCAAGTATGCTATTTGGCTTCATGTGAGAAAACACTTGGTCATAATTGTCAGCCTGCACATACATCAGAAAATTAGACAATAGAGAGGTAATGAAGAAAAGGGTACAACCTACAGATTGGTGAAAACATCAACCATCTGATAAGAAATCATCAATCTACATGTGTTCACAAAGCTTCACTTGAGCATTTTGAGGCATCTCCACTTCTCACCCCCACCCCAACCCACATAAAGAGAAAGAAGAAAGTCAATTTAAATTGATTCCATTAACTAAATATTCATGTCTCAGCAGTAGTTATACCAAGACATCTATTGGCCCCAAAATTTTAGTTCAGATTTGGGACTCCCAAACATAAATGTGACTTCAATACTCCAATAAAAAGTAATTATCAAATGTTAATTATCAAATGTTGTCACAATAACTCAGGCTAGAACAACTTCCAACCTGAGCAGCATCAGAAATCAATAACAGCACAAGGTCACTGCCGGAGATAGTCTCATATATGTCACCGAGGGTACCACTCTCTTCAGTAAAGCCAGCAGCACGGGCCTCTGCAAACGAGCGAGAACCCTTTCTTAAACCAATCTGCATGAAACAACATTCACACTTGTAAGCCTTTTCATATAAGGTAAATAATTTTAACATTGGAGAAAGCTCTCATATGCAAGAAGTATACCCAAAAATAGAGGCTAAACATGATTCTTTACAAAAGACAAACATGCATCAAATAGGGATCTCAAGGGTGCACCAAATATAAGAGGCTACTCCTCAAATATACAACACATTCTCAATCCCTTCAAGAGCTCTCCTATTTCTCTCCTTCTTGTAGAAGAGCTAGTGGGGGCAACATCCCATGCTCTTGGTTTCTTTACTACTTTAAATACCCAATATGCAACACATCCATAACCTACTGCATCCTGAACCAGTTCAAGACCTGACCCGCCCTCCAAATACCCAAAGCCACCTTACAATGCAACAAAAGATCATCAACTTCTCTGTCAAACTAAGTTTCTTTTCCTCAGATTCTCATCAGTATCCTTCCTCCCGCTACCAATCATGCGAAGAAACCCCCCTTCCTGGCGCCCTTGGAATAAATAATGATGAGAGTGGAAAGCATCTCTCCTCTAACCAAAAAGCTTTGGTAATAAGATTTGACTGTGAATATACCATCACTCCTAAGCATCCACCTCCATGAATCTTGAGTAGAAGGTGATATTATCTACTTGCATAATAACTCCACCAAATTTAGGAACTTCCCCATCTCCCAATTTTGTAAATTTCTCCTAAAATTGAGATCCCAAAGTACATCCCTTTCATGCACCCTTCGAATCTGTGGGACTATAAAATCTCTCTAGTTTGAAACTCTTAGTAGGTTAACGTAGGAGACCCTCAATGTTTCCACGCCACACAATTTTGGTTCAAAAAGCCAACAACCCTAAAAATAATACGGCCGCCGAAGCCTTCCCACCCCTACATGATAGTCGTCCAACCATGTTAATTGTTAGCTAAACTTAATATGCCAAAATTATAACAAATTTCATACTACAATCTTACCAACACCATCTTCCACTAATATGATTTTTTGGGGGATGGAGGGAGAAAGCACAAGAAGATGAAGTATTACCTTAACAACTATATTGGATTTTATTTCTGCAAGAGAATCCCTCAAATTCTGGGCTTGAGCAGGTCCCTGCAACAGAAATGCTACTTTTGTTAAGAAAAAATGCATATGGTTATAAAAATTAAAGCTTGAGATAAAGAAAAATAGTTATATCTCAAAGAGAAGAAAAAAAGTGTCCCCTTTCTTTTACCAAGATAAGACAAAGATAACTCCTGTAAACTAGGTTATATAATTAAACTAGACATAATGCTTACTATGTTCATGATGAAATAATGTGATTTACAATGTACAGGGAGAAGTAAGCACTACATCACAACAGCTTCAAGAAAAAATTTCAATTCAGGATGAAGTATCATTAAGAGCAATTTCAGAAGAGTGGTTTAAAGTTGAGTGTCAGTTTATACATTTAAAATGTTAAAGGGTAATAGCTCACCATGAAAATAGAAAAGTAAGGGAATTTCAAGATTAAAGAAAAAGAAATCTTCAGAAATTCTATTAACCAAACTCTTCAAACCAGACGGACTCTTGAAAATATCATCTTTTGTTTTACGTTTGACAGGCAATGGTGAAATACTATAAAAAATCTCTGACTTAACAAAGATTGTTAGACCAAATAATCTCTAAGATGAAAACATCGATCAACCAATGCCTCGAGCTAGTTTGGCGCAATTTCAGAGCAGAAATGAAATTACTAACAATCTCTAAGTCAATGAAATGATCACCTGAGAACCCCAGCCAATGACTCCAATCTGCTTGATTCCCTTGAAAGCATCCGGCAACAACTTGAACAAATCTCTTCCTCCTCTTACAATGTACTACACAAAAAATATTGCATATTACACAACATGCTCAAAAACTTCCGAATAGAAAGATAAACACGTTAGCACAAGATAAACCCTCCTTCCATGGCAATTTTAGCTTATCAGAGTCAATTTAACTAACTTTAAATCTATACTATTACTCTATTTAAATCAATTTATTAAACGTAAAATTTAGAAAAGTATGATGAGTTGCATTTCTCCTTATGTCTAAAAAAGATAAGCTGGTCAAAGTCCAATCAGTTAAGACTTATTATCAGTTTCAGGCTTCTATCCAATCACATAATTGCTTACTTAAAAGGGATTTTTACACTACCTAAACAGTAGCTAGGCTGCTTAAACAAAAAAAACAAAAAAAAAACCATTTTCCTGTATATTCCATGCATAGTATGTTAATAAGTGTATAATTTATGTATCCAGCGGCTATTTCTGTAAGTTTCATATTTAAAATATCAACTACAGCACCTAAAAAAGTCTTCCTCCATTCCATGCATATCAGCTACTTTATATTTAATTAAAAAGTTTTCAGTTTCAGCACATCTATCGAAATATGTAACAACTTAATTAAAACCTCAGTTATCGTCACTCCTATTTAAACATGCAACTGCTTATTTAAAAAGTCAACTTCAAAGACTAGTATTCAAAAAGTTCAATTAGTTTGATTTATATCAGTTTCGGCACTTCCATCCAAACATTTAACCGCTTAATTATATAGTCAGTCCGCACTTGTATTCAAACATGTAACTGCTTATTTAAAAAAAGTTCAGTTTCAACACTCGATGCTTATCAACTACTTTTAATGAGCTAATCCAAATAGAGAGAGGGGGTGGGGAATGTACCTCCTCGTTACCAGCGAGGGTAACTTTCTCCTTTTTGAAAACGGAGGTTTCAAAATCAAGAGAAGCAGGGGATCTAATGCTAGCAGGAGCCGATACACACCGAGCGGCTAAAGCCGAGCCGGAACTCGACGAAACGGCGGCTTTGGCTCTGAGAGGCTTAAGCGAGGGAGTTGAGGAAGAAAGGAACCCTAAGTTACCAGAAAGAGCAGGTTTTAGGGATTTGTTTGATGGTGATGGTGACGTGGAAGTGGAGATGGAGAATGAAGTAGCTGCAGCCGCCGCCATGATGATAAAGCTGCGCCTGAAAGTTGTCAATAGAGGGATAAGAGAAGCGAAGCTGAGAGAGTGGGTGAGGAAATGAGAGTCACGTTTTATATGTTGCAAGTTTGTGCTTTGCTAGGGTATTAGGTTAGGTGCAAATACTAATTACTCTTCTGATTAAATATGATGAACATTGGTTTTTTTTTTTAATTTCCTAAAACAAAATAAAATAGCAATTGTATGTTGAAAAACCTGTTATTGTATCGTTCTATCCTTAATTAACTGATATAAGGCTTAGGTATAGAGAACTTTCTCCTATTAAGAAGTGTTTTTTTTGTTTTAATGGCTCTGTGTGGTGTTGATTTATATTAATTGAATCAGTAAATGTTTAAATACAAAAATAAATAATGATGTTGAGTACTCAAAAACAAATAAATAACCAAATTAAGGTTAGCTTCTTTTGTGATGTATAGTAGTAGTCCATCATATCGTGAGAGATGGAGTAATGGACAATTGTTTTGCAATTGTCTATAATGTTTGACAAAAAAAAACATGAATAGCCTAAAGGAAAATATTCATTTTAAGCTAGCTTTTGGACATAAATTTGGTTGAAACTTGAAAATATGAATTGTTGAAGTTGACCTAAAAATAATTTTTGGAATTTAAAATTATATTTGGACATGCATTTCATTTGAAAAAAGTTGAAGTTTGGTCAGCGAAAAAAATATTCTTCCAATAACTTGAAAAAAAGGTTGAAGTTTGGAAATTTAAAATTTTACATTTTAAGATTTAGCCAAATTTTAAATATTTAATATTCATAATTTAAAAATACTAGAACATGAACACATTATATTTGATCAAATAACACCCGTTCAAATAGAACTCCATATGAGAAGGGGTAACAAAGAAATGTCAGCTTCGATTTTGGAGGGTGCAAATATCAGATTCCAACACGAAAAGTTCCAAAATGATTTGCTCTCATTTTTGGAGGGTGCAAATGATTTTGGACACCAACATGTTTATCTTTGTATTCAAATGCCGCATCTCATGTTGATGTCCCGGGTGCAAGCTTTATAAAATAGCACCAAATCTTTTATTTATTATATTCTCTCGTAAAACTTGGTGGCTGCAACAGTGTGTTTTCAAGACGACTCTTGCATTTCTCAAAGGTTCCCTCAATTATATAAAATAAATTATAATGAACAATTTGTAATGAATTCTTCCTATTGTTACACCATCTATCAAGTACTATCAGCCAAAGTTTTCTTATAGAGCACTATTTCTTTTATTTGGCAGCACTTCGAGACAAATGTTATACTGGGAGCTGGAAATACTTTTTTTTATATATAAAAAGAGTTTAAGTTTCATATATATCAGTTTAGAAACAGGTTATTTATACGTAAATCTCCTAAAAAGTAAGAATTTTCAATTCTAAACCTAAAACATATTATCTGTTACAGAAAGTTAGAGTGATCTGATTGAGTAAAAAATATTTCTTTAATAATGTACAAAAACTTAGACTCAAAAAATTTCCCTTCTACCTACTAAGCCAAAAGCAAAAAATTGTTAATCTATATATCTATCTATATCTATATATTATTAAAAGGAAGGTAGTAAGCCAATGGAAAGTAGACAAGTGTAAGGCACATATTATGCCACATATATTATTTTAGGACAAAACCAATTAATTAGTTGAAATTTAGTTAAGTAGTTAACTCTACAATTCAAAATCAAAATTATGGTGATATACATTTGCAGTTAATTTACGAAATTTTGAATTTAAAAATAAGTTTGTCAAAAAAATTAATTATTCCTAATTCAAGATATACAATTGCAATGTGTTTAACTCTCAAACGCACAAGTTTGACAGTTTTAAAGCTGCCCTTTGCACGCTGAAAATACTGCCCCTCTCCACGATTGAATAGTTTCCTTAAACATGTAGTGGCATCCTAAAAGTTCTCTTATCTCTACGTGATTTTAACCTTTTAGAATAGATAGAAATCAATCTCTATACTGCAAACGCATCATAACTGACTTTTACGGACTCTTTTATGGTGCTTGAAAGTCTAATAGTAGTAATAGATAGACATCACCTTGAACTTTTTTAACTCATACGTTTATGCAGATTTATCTGGATTGAAATCCATCAGCATTGTTTGAAAGTGGACTTCAACAACTACAACCTATGCGAAAATCAGGTACTAAATGTTTCAGGATTTATACAGTTTAGTTTTCGACATTGTTTATATTTTGACGATCGGATTTTCACGGCTTTGATCATCTAGACGAAAAAAGTCACATCTCCTTTGAGGCGTGTCTGAATCACAATCTGTTTTCATTGTTGGAAAGAGGACTCTTGAAACTACAGCATTTTCGAAAACCAGGTACCGATTCCATCTTGATTTATACAGTTTTATATTTGAAGTCACATTAGAATTCTGGCACTCCATTTGTCACAGCTTTAGACTTCTTAACAAAAAAGATTATTATCTCTCTGGAGGCGCGACAGAATTGTAATCCGCTCTCTCTGTTGGAAAGAAGAATATGCTAACTAAAAAGGAACTGCATGTCATTGCATGAGGTGCCTATAAGAGTCTTACAATATTTGGCACCTAAAATATCGAGAAGGAAGCTTCAGAGATCAAGAGATCAAGGGACAAAAATAATGCTTCTAAATGGATGTTGAACAAAGTACGAGATTCTTTTCTTTTAATATTAAAATTTAAGCTTATATTATTACTGACAGATTTAAATATATGATCCAAATGGTCTGGCAGGTCTGCCTTAGTTTTCCAATCTATCAACATTCTCAGTTAATAATAGAAGTCTCAATTTTATGAGTCATCTTACATATTTGGAAGTCTTGATTGCAGATTATAAGGTTTGTATGTTCTTTGTTTAATGTTAATTTGCTGGTGGTTGATGTTACTTTTTAGTTCTTGTACTAATTAAAACGTTATTTATATTAAATAGCATGTCACTTGATTATCTATCTGAATACAATTTCAAATTTTTTCGTACTTACTTCTCTGCTTGTCCTCCTAACAAAATTTCCTACATTCACATAATGACACCAAAAATATAATACACGTGTCTCATGAAATATATGTTGTTGATGAAGGAGAAGATATACTCAAGGGTCTGACAATGACATGCATCTTCGTGACAGCATAAAAATAAACTAATCATAAAGCTACACAGTGGAGTACTCTGCAGTAATGTATCATATATATTGAAGTTATATATGGGAGGTTTAAAGTATAACAATTACTGCTTGTGGTTGTACTATGTAACATCATTACTATTAATTACAATTGAAATTATGTATTGCTTTCGATTTTTTTTTTTTTTAAGAATTTTGATTATCTCTGAAGGCATGCTATTTTGCTCTTGCTATACTCTTGCTTTCAGGGAAGTTGCCTTCAAGAGAAATATCCCAAGCAACATTATTTGATATAGCTTCAGTATTTTCGTGAAGCCACTAACCGTCTATTACTTGAATCTTTAAAGCCTCTTTTATATACTTAAATTTTCGGAACATTAATTGAACTTCACATTTTTATTGCTATGAATAAATAGGTGATAGATAAAAGGATGTTGTGAGGTGTAGCAGACAAGAAGTTGTGGTAGCTTCTGAATCATAGTTCACTTTGATGTCTATCTAACTAAATGTCCATGGGAATATTTTGAAATGAGAATACATATTTTGGAAATACTGAATGGTTTATTTCTTTGATTCTTGGTTCACCAGAAAGTTTTGGCACCTGATCATGGTGCAGCGAAGATTAGTGCATATGTGACCCATGGAGTCTATGCACAAAAATAATGGTAACTGTTCCTCTTTATATATCTATCCAGTTTCCTAATCATGGTGCAGCGAAGATTAGTGCATATGTGACCCATGGAGTCTATGCACAAAAATAATGGTAACTGTTCCTATTTATATATCTATCCAGCTTTTCTTTTGTTCTATCTTTGCTGATTACCTGGTTTTGTCACCGACCAAATCTTCTTTCATGTTCAGGCTCAGCGAAAGCATTCACTTACTTTTGGATCAAAGATTTATGTCATGTCACCGTGAAAGCCATATCTAATGAAGCTCCTTTTGAAATTATAAGTTTGGCAGGATCAATAGGTCATTCACTTCAAACCTGAGAACGTTGTGTGGAAAGGGAACAAGATCATTTTTATGATAGTTGGAGAAGTTGTGCAAGGATCTTACTTGGCTTAGCTGGAACAATACATTCATAACAAAGTATTAGTATGATGAATTCCCATTGTAATAACTTATTCACTATATCAATTGATTTTCTTAAGCACAACCACATTTACTTTATGTAATCTCTAGAGGTTCTAGCGGAAACTTAGCCGATATATATTTCTTGTGTACGTTACATATGAATGTGAGTTGCAGGGAAATCATGGAGACCATAAAATACATATTATCAGATGAATTTGGAAAGAATCTTGAGACAATTTTGACAGATAAGGATGAAGCTTCTAGCCCCATGAATTTATCAAGCAATTGTTCATTTAATCATTAGAAGAAAAAGACGAGGATACTAAGTTAAAGCTTGAGCTTGATACACATGAAGCAGAATATGAGCAATACTTCCAGGAACTCTCAATAATGAAGCAGGAGGCATTAAAAGGTACAGTTCTTTTGTGATAAATTCACCATTTTTTATAAAAATATTTTCTTTAGGCCTTCACAATAGAAGTAAGTTTATCATACCTTTTCTCTCTTTCTTTTTACTCGATACTCTTCAGTTTCCAAACAAGTGAAAGCAATTTAATCTATTTTTGTTTCTTATACTAGGAAAATCCATGTTCCAATCGTGATCTTCACATTATAAACGTTTCCGGAACATTATAAATGGACGGATAGGTAATTGTTATCGACACTATATCAGGAATTTACTTTAGGGTGTTTGAGCCTCATTATATAATAGTGTATAGATATGCCTGATTGTGTGTTAATGTTTGATTGATATTACATATATCTTTATTGATGGATTGATGCAGGTTGGACTTTGACGATGATTTTTGCTCTAGATAAGGTGAAGATTATTGAGTTTATTGGAAGAAGTAAATCAGGGTTAGTTTGTTTTACTATAAATGTTTGTTTATTGATACTGATCCTTATCAAAGAAAAAGAAATGGATGTAATGTGGTTAATTGCGATAATTAATTGTATTATAATTTTATAATACATAGATTGATTAGGAGGATTCATTGATTTATATCTGAGCATATTACATTCGACTTTTTGTAGATTTTTCAGGGGTCCATTAGATATACAACTAATTCTCAAGTTCGGAATTTTAAATACATGTTCTTTATTTGCTTTTAATAGTTAACAATATAGTGAAAGAGCTTTGAGAAAATAGTCGATTGTTGACACGTTAATTAAATGATCGAAAAGAGATTCATAAACTTTTGCAATGGGATAATTAAAAATAGTGAAATATTCCCTCAGGTACTAAACCATTACGAAAGTCATCCAATAGTTCAACAGAGTATGTTCACTTCATATGAAATCCTTACTAGCCGCGGGTATATATTTTACTCTTCGACCATGTCAATTTTTGTGCAGGGTGTATATTTTGGACTTCTTTTTATCTACTCTTAAAGTGATGTCCTTTCAGTTCATTTAAAATATTGGCTTATCGCAATTGAGATGGATTAGTGAAAATGGATGAAATTAATTTAAATATGTGTTCTTTAAGATATTCTTTAAACTAATTTTGTATGGTTTGGTTGTAGAAATTAGGAATGAATGCATCTTTTTTCATTTGTGCCTCAGACAAATGATGCAATCATCAAAATGAGGCTTAAATCGGTTAAAATGGTATGTGTTGTATAGTATTGTTGGAATAACATTATATGTAATACAATCGTGGTTAAACAACATAAAATGTAATCATTTCGGGATTAATTATTTTAGAAATAATACGACAGTTGACATACACTAATTAAATGATCAGAAAGACAAAAAAAAAAAAAAATGAAGCAAAAGAATTTAAACAATGGCAAACTCCTCTATCACACTTTATGATAAGAAATCATGTGAATTCCCACTGTTGTGCATATTGTCTTCTAGAAATTACCAATCTAAAAGTTGAACGGTTGGGACCGTTGAGATTTTGAAAATGAATTTACTAACTTTTTCTTCTTGGCTTCTTTCATATTATAACAATAACAATATCTAAGAATAACTTTTGTTGTATTTAAATTACTGTACTAATACAATTTGTTAAGCTCGGAACTTATATGACTGTTGTTACCACTAAGCTACTAGAGATTAGGATACGTTGGGCGAAATGCTCTTTGACATTTAGGATTTTGTAATATTGGCCGGGGTTTGAATATCATATACCTTCTGATTTAATAGATTATATTGATTGTTATTTTCATTTTTAAAGCTACTCGATACTCCTGTCAGTACTTCGTAAGTATGTTCATATATAGGCACTTTCCTCCTAATTTTTTTCCAACATAAAATTATATAATATGATGAATATTAGATTTTTCTTACTCCAATTTATTCTTATGTTTTTATTCTATTGCTCAGATTCTTTCACTATTATTTATCAATAATATATTTGGGTATTATTTATTTAATATGCTACTTGGATAAATTAAATACTAGTAACATGAATGGGAAGTATGGGTGCATGTTACCCTACGCCAAGTTGTAATGGTGCTAGAGAAACTCGTGGAGTAGTAGGTAAGTGCATCAAATGCTCTAAATATTCGCAGGCCTGATTAGGTACAACTTCATTAACTCTAGGCAATGTATCGGCTGTGTCGCCCAGGACAGACACAGCTTATAATCACCACAAGAATTAGTGGCATGTGTTTAGTGATTTTTCACTAGTGTTACTAATGAATTATTCCAATTTTTTCTTTCTATTTTACTAGCCAGTTTGAGTGAGCTTATTATGAATAGCTTATAAGCTATAAATTACTTATAAGTTTATTAATTTCTTATTTTTGACTTATTTTAAGCACAAAAATATTTATGAGCTCATTCTTTATAAGTATTTTTGTGCTTTTAAGCTTACCTAAATGAGCTCTACATCCGGGATTAGGAAGGAAGGAGGAAACAAGATAATAGAAATTGAGCTTATATTTATTGTACCGAAGATTACTGTTGATACCAGTGAATTGTAAGTTTATGATTTATTTAGTTGTAGTTGGTATGATGCTTATTTTGTTATTCAGCAGTCTAATGTAGTAAGCTTAATTAGCCAAATACGTGTTGATGATAACAATTACAAGAGAAATGACAAATCATTAAAATGGAAGTCAATCCGAAAAGAGAGATTCAAATTAAAACGAACATAAATTTTTTTTTTTTTTTTTCAAATTGAGAACCAAAAAATCAAATTTAGAACAAAACCAAACTTAAAACTTAAATGGGCACCCCTACCCCTGCAGTAAGTCGTTTCATCAGTAACAAAGTATATAAACAATTTAATTTTATTCATTTTTCGATGTAAGCAAGTGGCAATTTTTTTGACAGACATAAAAAAACATAAAACAAATTAAAAGAAGAAGAATTTGAAATTAGTGATTAATCCCTGAAAATTCATGAGTGATTATCTTGCAGTCCAGCCTATTATTTTAGAAGCTCCACTAATAAAATGCCACATATGGCATATTGTTCATTATTCAACTTTGGCGCCGCCTAATAAGCCTAACATAATTAATGAAAAGATATTACATTCTGCGCTTTTCTTCTTTGGCTATTTGTCAACATACTGTATTAACAATGCTGAATCACGAAAGTTAGGTCGAATATACTTATTTTATTGTAGCAATTCAATTAATTAATCGCGTAAGAAAATGGAATTGGAGATGTGTCATCTTTCAAGCTCAAGGACTCTTTCGGCGTAGCAAACTCTTTATATAAGAGATTGGATCATTTCCTATTTTTGGCTGGATCACTGCAATGGCCACTGTTGTACCAAGCCATTAAGTTTATACTCACTTTTTAAAAATAATTTGCAAGCATAGCCATGCCTTTTCAAAACATCAGCACGTTCATGTCTGAAGCTGTATTCCAACTTAAGACCCTAGTGTGAAGTTTCTTAGATTTTTAGGTCTGAAAATTAGCCAAAATCATACTAAAAAAAGTGAATTTGAGCTCAACTTCAAATCAAAAGAACCTTTTCGTTTGAAGTTGAACAAACCAAAAAAAAAAAAAATCATCGATGTTCAACATCAAACCAGAAGAGTTGAAGTTAGCTTAGCTTAATCTAGCCTAAAATTCAAATATAATGGTCTAAAGATAGGCAATTTGATTTGGAGTAGCAAGCCTTAGCAATGCGTGCCCAAAAGTAGCTATAGCACTTCTAAAATTGTCTACACCTGCACTTACCTTAGCTAAGTTGGTGTTGGGCTCTTCCCTTTCAAGTTTCAACTTTCAAAAAAGGTTATTTTATACTATATACCCATAAAATTTAAAATATTTATAAGTCATACCCATTAAAAATTACACTACCCATGAAATTAAAGTATTAAAGTATACCTTTGTTATATCTTATGAGTGTATACCTTAAGGTATACTGCATAAATAATAGGAGTAGTATACAAGTATAGATATGGATGTATACATTTAAGGTATACTGCATAAGTAATAGTAATATACAAGTCTAAATGGGTAGGACATGTAAATAGTTTATGAATAGAGCTTGTAAATATGAAACTTATGGGTAGAGGTGTGTAAATATTTTAATTTTGATGGGTATTTTTATAAACCTCCCTTCAATAAATTATCAGAAATAGCTATGTGAAACTAGAAAGTTATAAAAAAGGAGTCAATTTTGTTATTACATTTTTATAGCACATTGTCTTTTTTTCTTCTTAGTTTTCTATTTTTCATATATAAACCCTAGTGTCGGTGCCCCTCCTCTACTACCACTATTCTGACGGCTGCCACCGGCCTTCGATGATAAAAAAATCACCGGATTTTTATAAAAATTTTCTTCACCATACATTACTTTTTTAATTTACCGAAATTACTTTTCGTCGCCGAACTTTTATACCATGGGTTCCACAAGTTCTATACGCAGAGAAATATTAATATATGAAAATGAAACTATACCATGCACGCATGCCACACACACATCCATGGAAAGAAATACCAAAAACCCATACAAAATCTGAAATTTTATACATGTATATTAAAAAGTACATAGATATGAAGATTTATACACTTCTTCATTTTATACACAAACTTATACACGTTTGGACAAGTTTATACATCTTTATACAATGTTTATATTCAATATATAAATATAGACATGTATAAAAGTGTATAAACACTTACTATAGTGTTTCTCCACTGATCTAAACAGAAATATGGTAGATCTTTATATACCCCTTAAAAAAAAGCTAAACTAAAGTCTTTTCTTAGAAATAATTTGCAAGCATAGCCACGCACTTTCGAAACACCAGGCTACACACTTTCAAACCATAAGACCAGGCAACACACTTTCAAACCATCAAGTCTTAAAGTATGTATTCTTACTTCAAACCCTAGTGTGAAGTTTACTTAGCTAAGATTTTTCGTTCCAAAAATGAGTCAAATTCAGTCAAAAGAGTGAGGTTGAGCTCAACTTTTAACCAAATGAACCTTTGATTTGAACTTGAGAAAAAAAAAATATTGATTTCAACTTCACACCAAAAAAGTTGAAACTACGGTGGTTTGAAAATAAGCAATTTGATCAGTAGCCAGCGTTACTAAGGTGTGCCCAAAAGTGGCTATAACTATAATAGCACTACTAGAATCGTCTACACCTGCACTTCCCTTAATTTTGTTGGCCCATTCGAAGAAATATGACGCCATAAGCAATGGTTTGCCTTTTTACACGTGTTAATAGTGATTTTGCAAAAATGATTCCATTAAGTTTAATGAAAAAAATCTGAACGGGAACACTCCTTTTAATCTATTGGCACGGGGCAAGACTTACCTTTGACCCATCTCTATTTGCCAACGCTTGTCCCTTGAAGTGTTGGCAAAAGGCAACACTTGCCAGTACTTGGTCGTAAGTGTTGGCAAAAAGCAACATCTGTCCCTTCTGATCTCTTTTTGCATTCTCATCAAATAACTTGAACTGTTGGCAAGACAATATTTGCCCTTGAAATCTTGGCCCTGTGCCAACACTTACAAATTTATACCTTTTGGAGTTTTGACCCCTTGCCAACAAAAGAGTATTCTGCTAAAACATTGTTAAACCGGGGTAATATTGTAAAACTACTCCTTATGTAGGGAACGAGTGAAATTGTTTGAATTTAGTTGGTAATGGGAAATTTTCAAAAATAGTTTGGCAAAATTAGAAAATTACAATAATTAGGGCAATTTTGTTATTACATTTTTATAGCACGTGTCCTTTTTTTTAAAAAAAAAAAAATCTATCTTTCATACATAAACCTTAGTTGCCACTGCCCTTCCTCCCAGTCACTGCTCTGTCGACCACCAATGGCCAAAGAATTGCTGAATTTTGATGGATTTTTTTTACCGCCTTTCTTCACCAAATTATTATATTATGAGTTTCACAAGTTATGTATACACATCAATCAAAGGATAAAATACAAAAAACACATACAAAATCTTAAAATTTACACACATTTATAAATAATTCGAAGAAACACATTTTCTAAAATTTTCTAGAATTTACACACATAAAAAAATGTGTTTTAGAAAAATATACACACATTTATAAAAGTTTTATATACTTTTGTTCATTTATACACTCATTTATATACATTTATATTTTACACAAGTTTATATAGTACTTATATAGAATGTATAAACTTGTTTGAATATGTACAAAAATATATAAATAAGTATTGTAATATCTATGTTTTACCGTAAACAGAAAAATAGTAGATCTTCATAGATTTTTTTAATTTAAAAAAACCAGGATCTATATAGTCTACACGAAATCTAGCTATTTAGTTAGGAGATTTTGGCCGGAGGCGGGAAAGAGAGAGGGGGCGACATTAGCATTTTTCTTTTTGTAGGAGAATAAGAAGTGATGAAGGATTGGAGGATAGATTTTTTATTTTTCTTTTTAATGGGGAGGAATTAATAGGGCTTATGGGGTTCATAATGTTAAGATAAGTTTTAAAAATTAGCTAGGCCACAATAAAAATTCTTTGATTATGGCCAAGTTTTGCTTAAATATTCTGTAGCCACTGACACATCCACAACATAGGGATATATCGTATACTAGAATAAATCAAACTTGTATACCATTTGGGTATACCGTATACTAGAAATGTATATAATAGAAGCATGATTAAATTATAACAAATCAAACTTGGATATCATCGGAGTATACCGTATACCATTGGGGTATACTGGAGCTATAGAGTATTATACCAGCTCGAGCTATGAAATAAAATATTTTTAGCTAAATGACCAGCTCGGGCAAATATTTTTAGATAGGACAATTTTTAGTTCAAAATAAAAGTTAGTGGACATACAAGATAAAATTTCCTAATGTTAATATATAGGCCCAATCAAGTAAGGGTTTGTAATATGGATCCATATTGATAATAAGTTCGGATCAACTGTCTACTAGTGCAACTTTCCTTTTTCTTTTCTTTTTTTCTAATTGGGAACTAACACAAATAGCACCCAAATTCATTGTTTACGTTTCTAGTCTGTTTAACCTAGATCCGATTTTACACAAAAGCTTAACAAAATTCAAGATCTATACAATTTTATACAAGAAAAACGCTAGATCTAAACATTAAACAAAAGTTTTAACAAAAAACTAGTAGATCTCAATAGATTTTTATGAAAAAAGTGAAGAAAAAGAAGAAACTTGATAAATAAACTCCTCACCGGAGTTTTGATCAGAATATACAACGAAAATCAATATTGTTATTCAAAAAAAAAAAAAAAAAAAAATTAAAAAACGAAAAGAAGAAGAAGAAGAAGCAGCGACGGTGGTGGTGGTGGTGACCACGACGGCGACGGCGTCAATGACTTGGAGGAGATGGGATGACGGTGGGGCAGTGGTGGAAGGGTTGCGGGGGCGCTGTTAGGTTTAATGGGGAAGAGAAGAGCAAAAAAATGGGAAGGAGAAAAGAAGAAGAGAGGAAAAATGGGGCTAGGATTTTTTTCTTTAAATAGGGGGTGCTATAGAGTGAAAGAAAAATTTTAAAAAAGGGAGGAGGTGCTATGTTGGGTAAGGTAGCAAAATAGGGGTCTTTTTTGATAATTTTCATGAGTGGGGTGTCTGTCAATATAATTGTCTCTTTTTAAAAACCATTGACACCCTTAACTAGAACAATCCCAGGTCACAATCTAAAAATATATCGATATAAGTAAAAGGAAATAGAGGATCCCGTACTACTTCTAATTCCATTTGTGATATTTACACGATATAATTGCTATTTAGCATTGAACATTGTTTTACGTGACTATTATTTCAAATATCAGTTTATAAGTTATACTTTGACTTGGCACGAAATTAAAAAAAGAAAAATTAAATTTGTTATCTAAATAAGTCATAAATATTTGTATGACTATAAAATAATATTATTAAAGGTAAATGAAAAGTTTGATTTTAAATTATTCAATTTCCAGCTTTAGAATGTGTGTCATTATCTTTTGGACAGATCAATAAGAGTATTTTACCATTCTTTTTTAAACGAAAACTGTTTATACATAATTTTCTTTTTTTTTTTAAATTTGACGAATCAATGTTGAATATATTCCCACTAATTAACTCTCATGCTCCCAATTCAATCCCGTCGTCCTTTTTAGACGAAAGAGTGTCCATGTTCAGAAGGGCGAGCACTGAATTGATTATTAAAATGCCGTTTAGGGTTAGGTTGGAGCCTTTTGGGGGGGGGGGGGGGGGATGTGTTTTCTTTTTGCATTTGACTAATATTCTGGCACTCTTGCGGCATAACAAAGCTCTGTCTGCATCGGCTGCACATTCCAGTTCTACAATTATGGAGTAATAAACATGATCAATCCCTTTGGCCTGTTATTACAGTAAAGCTAGCATTGGATGCGTTATTACTGAAATGTGGCCGCTTTGAGAGTTGACTCAAAAAAATATGCAATAATTTTGGGTAGGTAAAGTGTTTGCAGGTTCTGGCACTTCCAATCCGCGCTCATCATTCATTCATCATTACAATCATTGCAACCATTATCTTTTTTTTTTCTTCCCTTTAATTTATCTGATCACCATATATATTACGATTCATCTTTTCTAATAGTATGTCCCCAACTAAACTTCAACTAAACATTGGGAATCCTATGAAAGATTAAAAGGCCGATGCACTAATATATTATTTTTAGAGGAGATTATACCATGCTCAAGTACTAAGACATTTAAGTGTGGCAAATAAAAAATAAAACTTGAAGCTGACGACCAATTTGGAAATGCTGATAAAAACCTTAAGTAGGTATCAAATCATTAATGTACAAATCTCTTTATGATTAATATGTCTTTGCAAGTTTAAGTTATAGGAGTAGATGTTGAGTGAAGAAAATGATTTTACAATTTAACCGATTATACATAAAGCAAGTTAGCGTTCGATTTTCTAAATGATCATAGACCATGTTTAATATTGAGAGTCACTTGCTGTGGTCAAGCTAAAGTTAATAGTGTGAAAGAATCCTTTAACTACTCCTACTAATTATACATAATATAAACTCATTTTGTCCAACTACAAGGTGATGATATCTACCGTTCGTACTATAATCCTAGTGTTTTGTCCTTCAAGTACGATTCATGGAGCTATTATTGTCTTGGCCTCCCAAAGTAGAATAGTGTAGAGGCATGAGCTTTGACCTTTTGTTGATAGGGGTCACATAAATCCGTTGACTTAGGTCCAATAAATTAAAATTATATGAGTAGTTGATGCTCTTGTCATTAATTTCGACGTGTTCTTTAATTTGCATGAGCATGCATGACGTTTCCCCTTTTATATTACATCTCCCATATCAAGCAATTTAAATAACATTTTTTCTATCTACGTACGTGTAAGTACTTAACCTAGACATATCCTTCTACTACAAATTATTCAATGAGACCTTCCTCTGTTGGTGGAAGCGTAACAGTACCTCCCTACTTGAGCCCACAAAAGGGAGAGAGAGAACACTGCCAACAAAAGCTTATTAACGTTTGTCTATATTTTTGATAATAGTAAAAGAATTAATGTCACTGTGAGGGTGTGAATATAGTGATCAGATATTTAATTAGCAATAAAGCACTGTTTCAGTGCTGCCCATAGCTTCGAGAAGCCGAAGGCTAAAGAAAGAGTCAAGTCCATCAACGACCAAAGGGAGCCCTGGCTTCACTTGTGGTAACAAGACCATGATAGGAGATTATCTACCTTGGTTTAGAGAGTACTTGATGAGTTAAATATTTTTTTTTGTTACTAAATATTATGGCCTATATATTGAACAATTAATCTACCCTACTTAGTCGAATGGTTGTTCACTCCAAAGTGTTCCGGGATAGCATGCATACATCCATAACTAGTGCAAGACTGCAAGTAGTTTAAAAGTTGAAGACACAATTAAAGCACTTTCTTTGACCGAGCACGAGAAGAATAAGGGAAAATCATTTCAAATTTGAAAAGGAAAAAATTCATATTGTTCGTGACTATATATCAATAATATCAAACAAATTATAGGCGATTATGTGACTCCAGCTTAACTATTTTTTGTACTACACCCATCAACTTAACAACCTATTTGTTGAATCGGACTTGAAATAGGCTATGTTTTTACAAGCGGGTGTTGAGGTAATGAAACGAATAACTAGCTGTTTAATTCGAACTGAAAACTTAAGGTAGATAGCAAAAGTCAAAAGCGTCTTAATACTGTCACTTGATTACTTCTAATGTTAGGGTGTCATAAGAACTCGGTAATTGGAGTGAACAAAAAGTTTTACATTAGTCGAGGTCAAAAACTCTTCCAAATATGAGATGAAGATATTGTTGTCTTTTTAACTCTATGGGGTAGATCTAGCCAGAGAAGGATAATAGGAAGTCAAAGCTACAGACATTAGCAAGATCCCTTGTAGATACTGAGATCTAGCTAAAAACCACAGCCACATAAATAAATTCATAGGTATGATGCTATCAGGTTTAGCTATATTTTTAACTCTAAATTACCTAGTTAGACTAAGACTCATGAGGTGCCAAATCCAAATCTTGGTTTTTGCGTTTTAACTTTATAGCAATGTTGCTTTTGTAGAATAAAAAAAAGGTATCATAACAGAGAATCAGCCCAAAGATAGATAATGACAAGGGAAAAGCCTCCAAAAGATTACTTATCATCAAAAAATATGATAGAATGAATAAAATCTCTCTATTTTCAATAAAAATATTTGTTCTTATAGTATTGAATTTGTGACACATAATAATTAATCGAGTTAGTAAATTTCAGATATACGTAAAGAAAAGGATAGTGGTAGATGAGCAGTGTAAATTAACGGAGCACCTGTCCAATTATAGCTTAAAATTAATGTCATTTTCAGTTGAAGGGTCTCAATAGAAGTGTGAAAAAAATTGGAGTAGGTAAGTGAGTGATTGGTTCTTTGCCAAAGTTGATGAGATGAGCTGATTATTAGTCACCCACTAAGTGGCCCCCCCAACTGCCCTTTGTCTGATGGCCTAACTTGACTATACGTACCACATGTACAGACAATGGCAAATTCATGACTTTGGTAAACAAATTAATTTCCTCCAAGCATTTTGTCAAAATATGACCTTAAACATTCCACAACATGCTAAGACAGTATTCAAAAAGGTATAATGATAAAGAACAAATTGTTAATGGAATTCCCTTTGGTAAAAAAGAAAACATTCTTTAGGAGCTAGGGAACACAATTATAAGTGAAATAAAGTGCAAGGATGAGAAACTTAACGAGGACGACTCTGAGTTAGAGCTTTCCATGAAACTTCACACATTCTGGCAATTAAACCTTACCATAAGTATACAGAAAAATTTGATTCCTTCAAAACGTTGTTGGCACTTCATAGTCTTTATAACTGGAACCTCTTTAGCTGATTTTTGCCCCCTTTTTTTCCCTGTAATGTTTTCGCTCTTTTAACTTTTTTTTTTTGCGAAAATCATTTAATTTTCTCATTGGGTAAATCACTTAATTTGAATTTGTTTTGTCATGTAGAAACGGTAAGCATTATATGGAGAACAAAATTAAAGTTGTATTATTATTGTTATTATCATTATTCTTTTTTTTTTTTCCGATCAAATCCGACAAAAACAAAAAATATTAGGTGTTGCGCGACAGCCGTGTAGATAGAGCTGTCAATTTGGGCCGACCCTGCCCAAGCCTCATGGGCTTTGAAGTTGGGCGGGCTGGGTCCGGCCGGTCCGGCCTTTGAAATTATTTTTTTATTTTTCTTTTTGCTCTAAGATATTAGGAGTAACTAACAATGCAAAAAACATAAAGTTGTATAAATATTATATTGTAATCAAGTTTCGATTCTCAATTAAAGTATTCAACAATATATTTGGACAGAATACATAAGCAGGCCCTCAAACTTGACATTTTTTTTCATTTTGGTACATTTTCTTAACCTTATCCCATTTTAGCACTTCATATATATTTAAAGTGTGTCATTTAAACACAACATGATGACATGGAGCAGAACGTGTGTCTTCACACACAATAGAGCGTGTAATATAAACTTTAACTAATATAAAACGGGCCCATTCTCTCGCCAACTTGAAAATATTTATTTTTGCTTCTTCTTCTTCTTCTTCATCTTATTTGATGTATTATCGCGTGCTGAGACGCGATACTCTACTGTAGTTTCTATTTGTAAGATTCTTTGATGTATTATTTTAACTTTGGAGTTGTAGAATTGTGTTTTGTAGAGTAGTTGTATAGCTTAAGGAATTTTTGTGAATAAAAATTAAAATGGAGTGAGTTTGACTTCTCTTCTGCTTTCTAATTTTTTTTAAATATGTATAATTTTAAATTAAATAATTTATTTTAATTCTAATCATAAAGTCCGCGGGCTGGCCCAGCACAACTTCGGTCAAACCTCACGGGCTGGCGGGCCTATTTGGGTCGGACTAAAAAGCCTCGGTTTTTATTGGGCTTGAAAAATCATAGCGCAGCCTTACGAAATCTAGGGCTAAGTCGAGTCGACCCGCGGGCCAAAATCCAAATTGACGACTCTACGTGTAGATAGGAGAAAGGATATATACAATAAAATAGTTAAAGTGTGGGCTCGCAACACCTTAATTAAATCGTAAGTTTGTCTTTTAACTTTTTGTTGTTTTGATAAACAAGAGAGAAGTTGTTCCAAATACAATTACTACGAGCCTGTTTGGGTGGGCTTTTAAGGAGCTTTTTTTAAGTGGCTTTTAAGTCAAAAAGTGACTTAGAAGTTAGGATTTCCTAACTTCTCAAAAAGTGACTTTTAAGTCACTTATGACTTAAAAGTCTAAAAAAAATTAAGTTAACAAACATATATTAATGGGCTTATAAGCTTATAAGTCACTTTTAAGCCCACCCAAACAGGCTCTACTACTATTCACTAAAGTCTGGTAGCATTTCTTAGCTTCAAATATAAAAAGGACCGATCAACTACAAATAGTAGGTAAAACTAAGAGGTGAACAGATTGCACTTAGGTTGAACATTTTGAATACTACTATCCCATCTGTTTCAAAAAGATAATATGCTTCAAATTTCGAGAGTCAAACGAGTTTATTTTGACCGTAAATTTAAATATATAATCTTTTAATTTTTTGCAACGATATTTATATATTTAGAAACTACATAAAAAATACTATAAAATACAATAATTAATAATTCAAAATATTTAAAAAATATATAAAAATATTACGATAAAAAATAAATTCATTTAACTCTCAAAATTCGAAATATATCATCTATTATGGAACGGAGAGAGTACCGGTTAACAAATGCACCAGTACCTTTCCTCTTAAAAAGAATTACACCACTGAATTTTCAGTGGGAAAACAACAAAATTAAATGGAAAAAAGAGAACACCTTTTGATTATAAAAGATTTCAAGTGAAACAACTCTGAAGGTTCACTAACACATTCTTTTCACATACTAGCACTCTTTCCTTTATTTTTTCTCCTCTCAGTATATTCAAAAAGAAAATTAAAAAAACAACATGTCAACATTTGCAGCACGATATAATATTAAATGTTACAGATAGCTACTGTACTAAGATTTTCATTTGTCACATACAAAATATTTTTTATATGATTCGGTAGTCATTGCTGTCCCTTATAATGAATTTAATATTAATGTGAATTAGACTCTTCTACAGTCACATAGCAACTATATGTAGGGTATAAATATAAATAGAGTAATTGCCAAAAACAAAGTGTCTTATCAAGTACTAAAGGCCTACCACATTTCTCAAAGGGTCCCTTATTCACAAATTGTCCAATAATGTTTGAATTTAAGACAAAAAATCTATGTTGTACATATGTTCTTGTTCAGAAACTTTGTCAATAACCAAAAGTCTCTTGTTTTTAGTAATGGAAGTTGCTAGTGGAACTAAACCAAAGAAGCCTAGTTCAAGAACTTGTGTTTGGTCATCACCTACCAACCGTCCACCTGGTTTTGTTCTTTAACAAGCTGAGTGTGTGTTTTTACACACTTTGTGTGTGAAAAATAATAAAGATGGAGTTTTTCAATACTATGAATGGTTATAATGAGAACTATGGTTTTCAAGGGATGATAAGAAATGGGTCGTCATTGATTTTGGATAATGAAAGGGGTGAGCTTGTGAAGGCATTGGTTAGACCAGGACAAAAAGGGGTTAATCCAGAGAAGGCTTTGATTGCATTGAAGAATCATAGTGATGCTGAAAGGAGAAGGAGGGAAAGAATTAATGGTCATTTGGGTACTCTTAGGACTATTATACCTGGTACTAATAAGGTAAATCTTCCTTTATTGATGTGGTTGGCTTTATTTCAAGAATCAAACTTTATAATAGAATCATTATTATTTTTAGTATTACTATTATTCAGATATTTTTAACTTATTTCTGCATTTATTTCTTTTGGTATCCTGATGACATGAATTGAGCTTAAGTGGAAATCATGATCAAGAGGATTCATATAGCCCCCAACTTGTTTGGGATTGAGGAGTAGTTGTTGTTGTTGTTATTTGAAGAATCAAACTTTCTCAACTTTAAAGCAGCCTCTAGTTGTTCTTAGGTTGAATTATTAGTGGAAGAGGAATGTATTGTGTTGTTCATATAGGATATATTTTACATGTTAAGTGATTTCTTTGAATTATTAGATTGGCGATATCACTCAGCAGCTCCGGCTTAGCTAATTTAAGCAGTAATTAATTGGAATTTTTTGGAACTGGCTTGTTACCTGCATTAGCAGTACAGTATTCCTTGCAATGGAATGTGAACTTTGTTTCCTACTGTCTGTGGTATAAGTTTAGAGGTCTAAAGACATGAAATTCTGAGTTTATAAGGTTACTCTCAAGCTTTACTGCGATTTATAAACATCCTAAATTCTGTAATTTGTAGCTATAGGGATTTATGGCTCTGCTATTCTTGGAAAGAATGGCTGCCACTAATATTTGGATGATCAATATTAAGTAACTGCTTTTTTTGGAAATCTTATTTGATTTTGAAACATGTGGCGGATGTATGCCAGACTATTACAGCCGCAGGTTAGAAGCAGGACTAGGGTCATTCATCTTATGTCTGTCATTATCACTCGACTTGTTTGGTAGATAGGAGATTTCTTTTTCCTTGGTAGATTAAACTTTGAACCCACTATTATATGCATTACTTGTGCATTTAAGAGGGACAGTGGTGGCTTAGTTGCCTCCTAACATAACAAAATACTTCACCTTTTTCATGATGATGAAGTAATTACCACAATTTTAGTGCCATCACTGCTGCAGATGTCGATTTGAAGTGTATTGAGTTTATTCAAGCATAGCTAAATTGCATTTCATATTACAGATGGACAAAGCCGCTTTACTTGCCAAAGTCATCAGTCACATAAAAGAATTGAGAGTGAATGCAGCAGAAGCTACCAAAGGTGTTTTAGTTCCAACAGACATTGATGAAGTAAGAGTTGAACAACAAGCAGAGGGATCTGATGGAGCCGCTTATTCTGTCAAGGCATCTTTGTGCTGCGACTATAAGCATGAGCTTATTTCTGATCTGCGACAAGCTCTGGATACTCTCCCTCTAAAAACTCTGAGGGCAGAGATTGCTACTTTAGGAAGCAGGATGGTTAGTGTTTTCGTGATTACTGAGCGTAATGAAGTGAATATTGAGGATGCTGAAAGGTGCCAGGTTCTAGTAACATCTGTTCGTCAGGCTTTGAGGTCAGTGCTTGATAAATTTTATGCATCTGAGGAGTTCTCTTCAAGAAGTACACTGTCAAGCAAGAGACGAAGAGTTTCACTCCTCGATTCTTCGAGCTCATCTTCTTTAGCGGATTTTTGGTGAAAAAAATGTGTCTTATTTACTTCTTTTCTGTATCTATCATGTACAATGTAGTGATCACAGGTTAATAGAATATGTCTTAGCATGCATATCCTCTGATACAATGGATGTGCATGCTACTACATATGCCTGCAGCTTTTGTAAATGGAAAATGTGTTGCACTTTGTTGCAACCAAAGTAGAAAAATGTTCAAATGTAATGCATGATTATAGTTCCTTTCATTCATAATTATAGTTCCTTTTCTTTCCTGATGTTGCTGGCTAGAAAAGTATATTTAATTGTAAGAGTCATTTTAAACTACAAGTTTCCCACATGTATCGCTATGAAACATTTTTCTGTGTGTTTGTCCTAAATTATTCACCCATGTTTACTCTTCTATCACTTTGTCTGCATCTGATGTCAATCTAATGATACAATAGCATCATACTGTTTGGAGGTAGTAATATGATGTGTCTAGCTTTAGACACACTAGGAAGATGGAATTTTTCTGGAAGATTTTGTAAGAAAATGGTTTTTGGACGACCCCAATTTCAGAAGTTAGCTTATGAGGTGAGGATTGTTCGGGAAACATATAAGGAGATGACAACTTAGTCCCTCGAACAAATTGGGGCACCTATGAATCATTCTCTACAACTGGGAAAAAGGAAATGCCTTCATAAAGAGCATATATATATAGTTAGCGAGTGCCTGTAGAAGGTTGGTGCCAGATTGAAACTCCAACTCAAGAGCTCTGATTGTGGCATGTATGTGGGTTCAGCGAGTTCACTTATGCACAAATTGGTCTGACTCTGTTCTTATCATCTCTGTTAAAGTATGCTTTGATCAATACTGATGTTTTTCTAAACCACGACTGTCCCAATTGAATGGCACCTAAGGCTCTAAGGCTGGGAGGACTAGCACAGTAGCTGAGATGAGATTTTTCTACCTTGCATTGCTGATATGGATGTTAAGTTTTATTCAAGTGTTGGTTCATTTGGTTATGGTAAGATTGTAGATGGCCAGATAGTATAACAACATATTCCTTGTCGATGAACTCTATACATTAGGATCAAGGTTCATCAATATTTTCTGGTTAACAAGGTTCTATCACTACGTAGTTCAATTGTTATTCTCCGATTACTCTAAGTCGTTCAAGGAACAGAACCGCACAGTAAAAAGTTTTCGTATTGTCCCTCTGCAGTCCGTAAGCTTCAGAAGGAGACGAAGTTGAATAAACTAGAACCAGTGTGAATCTTGAACTCTTCTTTCTGCTGTTCCTTTAGCTTCTAGTTATGACATTTCAGCCTTTTGACGTTCAACCAAGCATTTCATAAGGACCAAGGCCCTATTTTACATTCCCAATATTTCTAACGACCAAGCTCTTTTATGCTATGAACATGTCAGTTTTTATTTTTTGAATTTTTTTTCCAATAAAGTGCTATCCACTACTATATATATTTAACCCACGTATCTTTTAACTTCCTCCACCATGCAGCTTTCCCGTCCGCATTTTACCCACGTCATCTTTAACCGTTCTATTCTATCTTTGACAGTTGAATTTTTTTTTATAAAACCAACAGTTATATCAAGAAACACTTTGAAAACTCGAAAGAGAGGGAAACTAAAGAATGGCACCGAAGAAGCCTAACAGAAGGACAACCACCACTGTCACCGCCAAGAAATTGGTGGAAGAAACGCTTCAAGTAGTCGTTACACCAGTCGCTGACGAAACGCAAGAGAAGGAAACAAATAAAGAACAACAAGAAGGAGAGGAAGAAGAGAAAGGCCAGAACAAGAAACCAACCAAGACTACTGAAAATGCTAAAGGCAAGAGGAAGAAAAAGAAAAGGGCTAAAGTTGGATATGGGAGATATATATACAAGGTTATGAAACAAGTGCATCCAGATATGGGAATATCATCAAAAGCTATGATTATTTTTGAAAATATGATGGCAGACATGTTTGAGAGAATTGCAGAGGCAGCAGCAACGTTGTCAAAGTACGTAGGAAGGACAACGTTGACTTCGAGGGAGATTCAGGGTGCTGTGAAGATGGTCTTGCCAGGAGAACTAGGGAAACATGCCATTGCTGAAGGAACTAAAGCTGTCGTTAGTTATATAACTGCTGTTTCTAAAGAAGATAAGTCTAAGAAGAAGTGAAGAATTTAATGTTTTAGTTGTAGTAATTATAGGTTTCTAACTTCTATGCATAAAGTTTCGTTTACTTTCTTTCTTTAACTTTTATTCGTGGTTAGTTCCATCATCCATGCCAATGAAGAATGGAAATTTGGCATTTAATTTGTATCTGCTATTTGCTGTTCAATGAACTTCAAATGTGTTATCTCTTGTTTATTTGAAAGTAACTATTAATGTATGTTTGTTTTTCCTAATCATGATATAGTGTTGTTTCTTTTATTTAGGATTTGGTAGTATGTTTTCTCAATTAGTTTAAGACTTAAGATTTTATTTTACGCATTGTTTGATTGTGAATTTAAGCAACTTTCATTACTATAGTAAGAAGGATTAAAGATCAAGATTGAAAGGTTTGATGTTGTTTATCAAGAGAAATTAAAGTGAGAGTATGTATTACTTATCTATTATCTTTATATAACTGAAAAAATGTATTGTATTCATCGGTTTTGTCTGTCGTAAACACCAGGTGTAGAGTGAGTTTTTTCCCATATCAAAACCTATTCTACATTAGCAGAGGCTTGCAAACTAGAGCTTTTGTAGTACGATAACACCGACTTACTAATAGTACTTCATTTACATACATTAGCAATGTAATAAACTTTAAATTCATACGTAATACTATAGTTTAGCTAGTTGTAGTATGTTATTTTGTCATCTTTTTATGTTACTGACCTCAACTGAACGAAATTGTTATTAACTGTTAAATAACATGATAGTGTATGGACACAATGGTAGGTATATTAAAGTTAAACCCTGCCGAAAATTATTATCATTTCCTTTAGGCGTAGGGTGTGAGGTTGAGGCTGATATGTCCTATAATGGCTGTGGAAACAGGAAACTTATCAAGCAAACATAATAGTAACCACAGTAGCAAGTGTCCCTTGCAAAGGTTCGGAGATCTGATGTAGGAGACTGGAAAACTTGGGTATCTAACAGTGCTGTGGTCATATTTCATGGATATGGTTAACCATTGATGCCTGCTATATCTGGCCGAAAAAAATAGCAAATTGTATCAATCCTCAAAGTTGGCCTTTTGGTTCTCATTTAACAGTAAATGCAATTCAATCTCAAATTAAGGTTTGCCAATATCTGAGGATTAACAAAGATTACTAAGTTAGGAACAAATAATTCTCCCAAGTATGAGAAGATCATCCTCGGAGGTCCAAGAGTGGCTGTAATTAAGTTAAATTAATCTTCTTCCACTTTTTTACCATGAATTATTGGACCTAATAAATTGATTGTTAGTCAAAATGTAGTAAGCAGGTTAGACAACTCTAAGGTTCTTAGACACCTCTAAGGTTCTTTATTCGGGGAAAGCAGGCTGAAACACTGCAATTAAAGACTTAGTCAAGTCAGCCTCAGTAAATTTCCAATGACTGAAGTGTTTCCAAAACAATCTGATATGCTGCAAGAATATGGAAATTTCCAAAGAAAACGAACTAATGCGTATTTTTCATATAAGAATGCAATTTTGTTTCATTATCTGTTTCTAATAGATCTATAACAGAGAATCAGAAAGCAGAGAAACCTGGACCCAAAGACAAACATAAACATGATGCCTATGTTAAACCACTTCAGTTACTCATCTAAAGTTCTAAACCACGTCACGCCAATAACTGTTCACCATAAATTAAGCACAGTCCATCCACTTTCTGTATGCACTTCACTTTCCCGGACCCTCCTCCATACATTATATACAAGAAACATTCAAATGGAGTCGTGAACAGACTGAGATAGTGCACAAATAACCAGAACATGCGAATGGGCTCCTTTGATATAAAGTACCCCAAGAACAGGAAAAATGCACCTATGGCTATAAGGCAAATATAAATGACTTTCTCAAGAGGAAATTTGGCACTAAAGCAGAACATAAAATACATCCCTTTTGCTAAGATGCGGACAATACCATCAGCAACTTTCCCTAGCAGGGAAATCTAGCACAGTATTCAGGGAAGCTAACCAAGAAATTCTCTCGTGCTCCAAATCATGTGCCAAATGAATAATAGTACCACGAGCGTACAATATCTGATAGGTTTTCACATTGATGGACTTAGGAAAAGCATCTATTCTTTAGCAAAAACAGGATCTAGAAATTCCTGTTGAAGGTATCATAGACACGATTCATTCATATCACACTGTTTTTTATGACAAGTGAACCCGCAGCCGCTACCCTTCGGCTGTACTCTGGGTAAACCCAGCTCCAGATGCAATAGCCTGCGAACCACACAGGAGAGGTAATCCGCACTAGGTAAGCCCGGTGCGACAGTCTCAAACTGAGAAGGCTGTTGGCACTTAAAAGCCCGAAAACCACTAATAGCCACTTAAACACCCAAGAATGACAAGCATAAATATGCACTAGGAAATGACTTACGATTTAAGGTCCAGTGAACTTATCTAGTTCTGAAACCCTCAACATAGGATGATTAAGTGGCTGCAAGCCAGTGTCAACGCAGGTAGCTAAAATGCTAGTCTAAGTGGTATGTCTGAGATCAAGCCGAGGAAGCTACTCATATCTATGTATGACAAAGTCGAAGTAAAATTGCAACAAAGCAATATTTGTAGAAGCAGAAATGGAATAAAATAAGGAACAATTAAGCATTGTAAAGTGAGTTAACTGAGGAACTAATCACTTGAAAGGTCACTAGGTAGCAAATTAACCGATTCCAGCAAGGCAAGAATTCCCATAGTAGTTCTGCAATGCTAACAGATTAAATTCTAAGAAACCATCCAGCAAGTTCTCAAATAAATACTACCAGAACTTTACAACTAGTCATAAACACATGGAGGCTTTGAACATAAGGCTAGTCACAAAAAGTACTTCTCAATAATGGTTTCTCGATAATAGTACTCTAATACAACACTCAATAACTCCATCTCAATGCGTGTGTAGTTCAGTTAAGTCTGCACCCTAGTTGGCTCATCAGAATCAGATAGATCTTTAGAAGGATCTGCTATAGCTCCACTCCTTCCATCAAGAAGCACTAGACTCTCAACATACTTGCTCGACCAGAACAAAAGATTTCTTTCCCTAAACCTCCGTAACAGAAATTCCCCATTTCCTCTGAACCCAAGAGCACCTAAAATCTCGCTCTCCAAAACCACAACAAATATTTCTGTCCAGGACCCCGGTTCTCCATATCGGTTCATAACCCAAGCAATACAGCGACTACATGCTGTATCATGATCGGACCAAATAACAGAGATCTGTTCCCCATATGAATTAACAAGCAAATCAATCGGAGAAACATGAACTAACCGTCGTGGCAAATCCATTTCACTAAATGTGTCATTAGTTAGATTAAAAAGCAACATGCTATTAGAAAAAACTTCATCTTCATTCTTAACATAAGAAACATAATAAATAGTTCCATTTAAACAAATATTAGTACTACAAGTGATATTCTGAAGTATTCTACGATGGATGTTGATTGAGTTCAATGTTTTCCATAAACCAGTAGTTAAACTATATACCTCAACTGCAGAAGCACTATAAGTTTCGCGCAGATAGGCCACCCTCACCACTTTAAAATCATGAGTTTTTGGATCAACCCCAAATCCATGGCAAAACATGCCACTATCATTCGAAGCAAAGCGAAAATGAGGTGTAGGGAGGGAGAGGCTTTTACGAATGGCGGGGTTCCAGAGAACAATGGTAGTATCTAAATAATCATCAAAGAGGCAAAATAGACCATTACAGAAACCTACAGCTTTAAACTGTTTTCTCTTGAAGGGAACCTCGAGTTTCTTGACAAGGGTGAGGTTTCCAGTTTTAGAAGGAGGGTCAAAGTAGACAGTGTAGTAGTCGTGGTATCCGGGTGGGGTGGAGTAGTGGCGGATGTGGAGAAGGGAAGTGGCAGAGAGGGAGTGGGATAGGTGGGTGTTGATAAAATAAGGAGATGAAATGAGACAACACCATCGCTTGCATACACACCTGAATCTTACAAGGCTTTCAACTGGTAATCTATAAAGTATTTCGATTATCAAGCTATCAGGCAGATAGTCGGACATTGTTGCAGGAATTTTTGTCCACTCTTCTTTGTGGGATTCTAGGAAGAAGACAAAAATCCTAGGGTTTATGGAGAGGGACGCGATGCTATATTGTAAACCGCTGTTAACCCATTGTCGTCTATGAAATTACTATTACTCAATCCGTTTAGAAAATTCCTTTTAGTTTGTTTAGAATGAACTTTTTCTAAATTTGCAAAGAAATTTTCACTTTTACTCCTCCCTAGATAATTTGTAGCCACACAAATATCTATAGCTTATTTTAGACCACAAATTTCAAAAGTCTTACCTTCTTTATTAAACTCCGTGCAAAGTCAAATGAGTTCATCTAAAGTGGAACGGAAGGAGTATATACTACTCCTCGAAATATTCGAGAATTTATACTTTAAAAGTTTAAATGATTTACTTGGTCAACCAATGACTTACTAAAGAGTAAGGATTCATCCCTATATAAATGTCATTTTTTTCTTAATATATCATCATAAAAAATAATATTTGACGTATATATATTATATAATTTTTGTTCGACCATTCTTGAACATTGTAACTCTTCCTAACAATATTCTAACTCATCCTCTTGAAATCCTAGATCCGCATAAGGGAGACAGAGTTTCGTATGGATTATGGGAGTGAATATATGTGGGGCTGACTATGGGAGAATTGTAGAGTTATGACACCATAGGCAGTACTTTGCCATTTGACCCCTATACACTGATTTAGCGAAAATGACCTCCACTATATTTAATGAATAAATTACGAATAGAAATACCTCTAAAAAATTTTGTAATGACGTCGTATCACACCCTCCCTTTCTGTTAAGTACTCCTTAAAAAGCAGCACTTGCCTTGGATTCTCTCTTACATAGGCAACACTTGTCTTTTAATCTCTTCGCACATTTTCCCCTTGAAGTGCTGCTCGGACAACACTTGCCCCTTCAATCTACTTTCACATTCTCAAGGGCAATACTGCTGCTTTGATCTCTTGCTAAAAGGCAGTACTTGTAGATTCATAACTTAAAGTATTGCCTACGGATAAAACAAATGCTATTTTATTAAAACCATCTTAACTGGGGATAAAAAGATAGCATTAGTCAATTTTGAAGATGCGTGGTGAAATTTTTTGCCTGGCTATACAATCATACAAAAGATTTCACCCCGGTATCCCCAAAATTGACTAGTTCAGAGAGATTGTCCCAGTTTAACATGGTTTTAGCAAAAATAAACTCATATTGGCTAGTAAGCAACACTTCAAGTTATCAATTGACAAGTCATGCCCCTTATGAATGGATAAAGTGGCAAGTGTTGTCTATCTGGGAGAATGCAGGAAGAGATTTGAAGGGGCAACTACTGCCTACGCAACATTTTATTTGGGAGAATGTGAAATTCAAGGGCAAGTCTTTTGAGGTGTTAAAAGCTCAGGCAGATGATGGCGATGGATTTTTCTTGGATGCTGCAACCATGGATGAGCAGCATGTTGTGGCAGATGCAAAGGAGCAACCTGGTTCATTGACGGGAAAAAATGCAGACAAGACAAATAAGGCATGGTTGAAGAGAAGTTCAAAACTAAAATTTCCAAGATTGTGAAAACTACAGCTTTGATTTGCAATGAGAATAGATCATCACAGACGTTACCTTTAAATTGTGATTTTAATTTAACGCTAACTACACAACTTGAACTCATGTGCAAGACTATAAAAAAAAGTGAGCTGGGTAAATGAGAAAGGTTGCAGATTTTGTCATGGATTTCTATGACAATAATATGGAGCAAGCAGGGAGAGGTAGTGTATTTGGTGACCGTAATGCTCTAATAAATACTAATGTTGATTCTGCTGACTCGGTTCAAGATGGTGGCACAAATAATTTTTCTGATACTGAGTGGTCATAGGTTGACGAAGATGAAGATGAGCTAGCAGTTTATAAGACTACCAATGAGGAATGTATTGTTGATCCCTCAATTGGTACAACAAGTGCTAGAAAATAGGCACACATTGTTGATGAAGAAGAACAAGTTGTACAAAAGACTCTAAGTGTTTGAAAGCTACTGCCCAAAAGTTTATCCATTCTTAATTGGCTAATGTTATCTCGGTAATCACAAGTCAATAGAAGTCAAGGGGTGCATGGTTTGGTCCAATGGTTGCTAAAAAATTTGAGCCAAATCTAGTGGTACCACGTCGTATGAATGATGAAAAAATCAAGGAGTATGACATTTGGGAGGACTTAGAGGAAGATAAGCAGTCACTGATGGATGGGGCTGGAGAGAGGGTAGCCAGAGAAGTAGGTATTTCGCCAAGAAAACCCAGGAAGAAAGCACACAGAAGAACTACAAGTGATGATGCCATTGCTACAGGTAGAACAAATCCTCCAAGGATTGCAAAAAAATGTGATTACATCATATAAAGATTGGAGGAGAGAAAGTTGATTTGTCAAGAAGATCATGATGATTTTCAAAATGTAGGCGGGCTACAAGCGCTACTTCAACTCGCTTGCATGAAAAAGGATCCATTTGGTTGCACTTTCTTACTTGTATTCTTCTTCATTTTATTAGCATTCTTCTTAGTAATATCATTATAGACTCTATGATGATCATCATGTATTTACTATTTTCGAGTTCCTTTTTCTTACAAAGTTGTTGGCTATTTGAGGTTATGCCTCATTAGGAACAATAAGGTAAGGCCTAGCCCCCCTTGTTTGTATTGTTCTGAGTGAGTTCTTTACTACTCCCTCCGTCCCTATTTGTTTGTCATAGTTTGACTTGACACAAAGTTTAATAAAGTAAGGAAGACTTTTGAAATTTGTGGTCTAAAATAAGCCATGAATATTTGTGTGGCTATAAATGAGTCAAAAAGTAAGTTTGGAGTTGAATTATTACCAAATTTAGAAGTGACAGTCTTTTTGGGACGGACTAATAAGGAAAGTATGACAAACAAAGTGGGACAGAGGGAGTATTTTTTTAAAAAAAATTAGTTATTAAGCACACTGCTTAGTGATATTTGCTTTTAAAAAAGGACAAGTATTGCCTATAAAAAATAGGTCAAAAGCAGGTGTCGTCTCTTAGACAGTACTTACGGAGTGCTGCCCCAACAACACTTTCTCTGAGATTCAAGGGCAAGTGTTGCCTAAGAAAGAGAGGTCAGAGGCAAGTGGTGCCTCTTATGCAGTATGGACGGGAATACATGTGTTATTATAAGACTTATAGGCTATAGGGGTATTTCTGCCCGAAATATTTTATTCAACTAAACGGAGAGCATTTTAGCTAAACCACTATTTTGTGAGGGCAAAAAGGTAAACCATTGCATATGGTGTCATAATTCTGCAAATTGGCCACAATCATCTTTGGCAATTGACATATTAGTCATTTCTTCTTCAAGATTTTCAACCAGTAGACATTTTTGGTAACACTATCTCATTTATAACTCTCATAAGAAAACCTTTTGATGCAGAATAGCAACTCACAACAAAGGGGAATCAGTAACTTCTAGGAACAATTTCGAAGAAGGGTTGATAGTTCAGGGAAATGAGGGAAATCCGAGAACAATCAGTGAATTGAACAAATGTAATGGATATTGTATTGAATGAATGAATAATGGAGGATTACAATCCTATTTATACAAATGGAAATGATCCAAATCCAGCTAAGAACTATAACTACTTGTAACTACCCCTTTTAACAACTTTAACAACTTTTCCCGCCAATTTCTAACTCTAACAGCTGTAACTACTTTAACTAACTACTCTGCCACGTCAGCTCTTCTTCTTCTTTCTTCTGCTCTTCTTCTTCTTTCTTCTTCTTGCTAATTCTGTATCAATACCCTCCCCTCAAAGTAACCCTTGTCCTCAAGGGTTAAAAGAAGGAAATCTAGTTTGAAGGACATTAGCAAATTCCCAGGTTGCTTGATCAGTAGACAACCCTGACCATTTGACTAGGACTTGAGCAACAGCTCTGTTGCCCTTTTTAACCATCATGCGATCCAAAACAGCCTCAGGGGTAGGACAATGTGGGTGTGCAATATCCAGGATAGGGGGGTGGTGGAATTCAGTGGGAAGTTGATGGCATTTCTTTAGCTGAGAGACATGAAAGGTAGAGTGAATCTTGGCCTCAGCAGGAAGCAACAGCTTATAGGCAACCTTGCCTACTTTAAGAAGCACCTGATAAGGGCCATAGTACTTGGCTGCTAGCTTGTGATAGGGTTGCTGAGAGACTGTGAACTGTCTGTAAGGTTGTAACTTGAGATACACCCAGTCTCCTACCTGAAATTCCCCGTCAGACCTCCTTTTATTAGCAAGGACCTGCATTCTGTGTTGAGCTCTTTGCAGGTGAAATTTAAGAAGTTGTAGCTTAGTTTCCCTATCAATTAGAACCTCATCTACCTCAGTACTTGTAGCGTCATCAGGAAGATAGGGAAGATGTAGTGGAGGTGGTTGTCCATACAGTGCTTCATATGGTGTTGTGTTGGTTGAACTGTGGAAGGTAGTATTGTACCACCATTCAGCTAGGGGTACATAGGAAGGCCATTTAGCAGGGGCATCAACATATAAGCATCTCAAATAAGTTTCCAGGCATCTGTTGACTACCTCAGTTTGGCCATCAGACTGAGGGTGATATGCTGTGGAGGTGGCCAACTGTACTCCTTGAATTTCAAACAATCCTTGCCAAAAAGTGCTCATGAATACAGGGTCCCTATCACTTACCAACCTTTCTGGTAGCCCATGAAGTTTAAAGATATTATCTAAGTACAACTGGCCACTTGTTGAGCTGTGTAAGGGTGTGACAAGGTCTGGAAGTGAGCATACTTACTCAGCCTGTCTACCACTACCAGAATAACCTGTTTGCCTTGAGATAAGGGTAAGCCTTCAATGAAATCCAGACTTACATCAGTCCAAAGGGCCTGGGGAATAGGGAGAGGTTGAATGAGACCAAGGGAAGCAGCAGCATCTTATTTACATCTTTGGCAGACATCACACTGGTTTATGAACTGTTTGATGTCCTTGGTCATTCCCTTCCAATAAAAAAGTGTTTTTAGCCTTTTAAGAGTAGCATCAATGCCTAAATGGCCACCCTGGGGAGTGGCATGCCAGCAGCTAATAACATGAGTCCTCAAATTTCCTACTCTACCAACCACCAGCTTAGCATTCTTCCTGAGTTGTTGATTTACCCAAGTGTAGCCTTTATAGTAAGGTTGTGCCTGCATCTTCTGAATGAGAGCTTGTAGCTCAGGATCAGCATTCCAACTGTCTTGAATCAATGGATACAGTTCATCTGAACTAGGAGAGAATACTAGTGCCATTAGCTCTGCACCAACCTACCTAGAGAGAGCATCAGCTGCTCCATTTTCACTCCCTTTTCTGTACTCAATATCAAAGTCAAAAGGCATTAGCTTAGCTATCCATGACAGCTGAGTATCAGTGTGGAGTTGTTGTTGTAATAGAAACTTGAGAGCCTTGTGATCTGTTTTAACTGTGAAGTGTCTTCCTAACAAATACTGGGACCATTTAGTTACTGCAAACACTAAGGCCAGCAGCTCTTTTTCATAGACTGAGTAAGACATATGTCTCAGTGCCAAGGACCTGCTAATGAATGCAATAGGATGTCCTTCTTGGCTCAGTACAGCTCCAATACCTGACTGGCTTGCATCAGTTTCCACCACAAACTTCTTGGAAAAATCAGGGAGTGCTAGGACAGGAACACTCACCATAGCTGATTTTAATTGCTCAAAGGCCTGAGTAGCAGCTGGGCTCCAAAGGAAACTGGTTTTCTTTAACAGCTCAGTGAGAGGCTTACTTATAAGCCCATACCCCTTCACAAATCTCTTGTAGTAGCCTGTAAGGCCTAAGAACCCTCTCAGCTGCTTAATATTCACTGGAATGGGCCAATCCTTGACAGCTTAGATTTTCTTAGGATCTGTGGAAACACCTTCAGGGGAAATGAAATGGCCAAGATATTCAATAAGTTGCACTCCAAAAGAGCATTTAAAAAACCTTTGCATATAGCTGGTGTTGTTGCATTGCCTTAAAAACAGATCTTAAGTGCATGACATGTTCACCCCAATCTTTGCTGTATACTAATATGTCATCAAAGAAGACAAGTACAAACCTTCTGAGGTAAGGTTGAAAAACAGAATTCATGAGACCCTAAAATGAAGATGGTGCATTGGTAAGGCCAAATGGCATTACCAAGAATTCATAATGCCCAGAATGTGTCTTGAAAGCAGTCTTATGCACATCTGCACTAGCCATTCTTAGCTGGTGGTAACCTGCCCTCAAGTTAATTTTTGAAAACACCTTAGAGCCTCCCAACTCATCTAAGAGATCTTCCACAATTGGAATAGGAAATTTGTCCTTGATAGTACTTTTATTCAGTTCTCTGTAATCCACATACAAACTCCAGCTCCCATCCTTCTTCCCTACCAGTACTACATGTGAAGCATAAGGGCTATGACTGTCTTGAATGACTCCTTGCTCTAACATGTCTTTCACTAGAAACTCTATGATGTCCTTCTTCATAGCTGGATATCTTTAGGGTCTTTTGCTGACAGGCTGTGCTCCAGTTTGGAGTGGGATGTGGTGGTCAAAGGGTCCTCTGTGAGGTGGAAGTATCTTAGGAATAGCAAAAATCTCAGAGAACTCAGTGATTAGCTTAGTGATCTCAGGGTGCTGGTCCTTTGTTTCTACTGCCTGAGCTGAGCAGATTTCAGGGCCCCCTTGTAGTTGTAGCATGAACAGTATTGATTCAGAGTCAATGAACTTGTTCACTCCCTTACCATTTACAGATTTCACCTTACCAGGTGAACCCCTCAACACATGCCTCTTACCATTAAAATGAAACTCCATAGTCAGCTTACTAAAGTTTAGTTGATGTCACCTAACTTCAGCATCCATTGTACTCCTAGTACCATGTCACATGACTCCAAGGGAATGATATAGAAATCATTAGTGAATGTAGCACCTTTTAACATCCAAGAAAAATCTTTACAACTCTCAGAAATGTGAATTTTCCTGCCATCAGCTACACTAATAGAACCAGAACTTGTGGGAGTCAACTTTCACCCCAACTTCCTTGCAGTTTCTATGTCCATCAAATTGTGTGTGCTTCCACTATCAATCAAGATATAGAGAGGCTTCCTTTCATGATAACTAGTTACTCTCAGAGTTTGATATCCTTTTGAACCAGTTAAGGCTTGCAGAGAAATAGAAGGAACCTCCTCCTCTTCATTTATCTGAACATTATCTTCCTCATAGCTATCAAGATAGTCTTCATCTTCTACTTCCAACACCAAAATCTGTTTATTACTACTACACCTATGCCCTTGTACATACTTCTCATCACAGAAATAACATAGGCCCTTAGATCTCTTCTCATTCATTTCTTCAGGGTTGACAGTTCTCCTACACCTGGGCTTAAACTGACCACTAGCTAATGGTTTAACTTCTGTGTTTTTGAACCTGCTGGGTTGCCATTGTGAGGTTCTTTGACTTTTATTCTTAGCTAGGTAAGATCCTTCTAGAAGTCTAGCCAATTCATAGGCTTTTTGTAAATCCTTAGGTCTTGCAGCTTTTACATCTAACTTGAATTCAGGTTTCAGGCCATTAATGAAGCAGCTAATAGCATCAGAATTAGAGATATTCACACGAGTCATTACCTTATCAAAGGCTGCTTGATAACTCTCCATGCTTCCTGTTTGCCTCAGATTCATTAAATCTGCCATAGGGTCATCATAAGTGAGGCCAAACCTTCTGTGTAATGCCAGTACATACTCCTCCCATGATGGTAAGGTCTGGTGCTTTCTTCCTCTCATGAATGTTTGATGCCATTGAATTGCTTCTCCATCTAAATGCACAATAGCAATTCTAACTCTTTGTTCTTCAGGTACATCATCGATCGAGAAGAATTGGTCAAATTTATATAACCAAGACTTCAGATCTAACCCATTGAATCTGGGAAACTCTAGTTTAGACAATCTAGTGAAGTAGCCTGGTTGCCCAGCATTTCTGTACTGACTTCCTGATTCTACTTCGAGTACTGGTGGATTAGAAGATGATGGATTTGAGCAACTCTTCTCCTTAAATCCCAACTCCATTCTTTCTATCAATTCTAGGGTTGTTTGTTTATGCTGCAACTCCAGTTCTTCTTGCCTCTTACACATGACAGAAAACATCTTCTCCATTGCATCTTTTAACTCCTTAATCTCTGACACAGTTCTAGTATCTGAAGGCATGGTGAAAAGTGAAATTTGGGCCAAGGATCAGTGGCTCTGATACCAAATGATGCAGAATAGCAACTCACAACAAAGGGGAATCAGTAACTTCTAGGAACAATTTCGAAAAAGGGTTGATAGTTCAGGGAAATGGGGGAAATCCGAGAACAATCAGTGAATTGAACAAATGTAATGGATATTGTATTGAATGAATGAATAATGGAGGATTACAATCCTATTTATACAAATGGAAATGATCCAAATCCAGCTAAGAACTATAACTACTTGTAACTACCCCTTTTAACAACTTTAACAACTTTTCCTGCCAATTTCTAATTCTAACAGCTGTAACTACTTTAACTAACTACTCTGCCACGTCAGCTCTTCTTCTTCTTTCTTCTTCTTGCTAATTCTGTATCACCTTTCGAGTGTTAGGCCACAATCGCCAGACTTCGAAGCAAAAATCCATGGCGAGCCCTGGCGATCGCCAATAACTTTTACACTAAAGTATGGTGATCAGCAATAATTTTTAAACTAAAGCATGGCGATTGCCGGAAATTTTGAACTAAAGTCTGATGATTAGACCCAAAAAAAAAAAAAAAAAATTATGGGGGTGAAAAATGTGAGTGTGGCATGGAGTGTCCTATTTTTTTAAGTTTCCCTTTCTTCTTAAGACCTGATGCTATCATGCTAGAATGTCTATTATCTCAACACTCATTGAATGTTTCGGGAGGTGATGTAGGAGACTGGATACTTGGGTATCTAACAGGGTTCTGCTCAAATTTCATGGATTTGTTAACCATTGATGCCTGGCATCTGGCTTTTGGTTCTCCGTTATGTGCAATTCGGGCTCAAATTAAGATTTGTCAATGTCTGAGGGTTGACTAGTACCTAGTTGCTAGTTGAAGAGTATAAAATATTATCCCAAGTATGAAAAGGTCATTGTTTGTGAGGCAAGAGTGATATGGTTTAGTAATACTCTTTTTTACCGAATTATTGGACCTAGTACATTGCATGTTAGAATGTCGTCACCCAATTATATGGAGATGTAAGCAGGTTAGACGGCTCTAAGATTTGCTAGTAGTATTAAAGACTTTGTCAAGTCTTGCGCCTCAATAAAATACCAAAAACTCAAGTGTGTAGAAAAAATGTTGTTAATCTTCTATATAAAACAATACAAAAACAACATCTGCTGCACTTGGGTGGGTATGTTTAAATACTCCATGGCTACTACTACTGGACAAGTTGAGCCGTCTTGTGTATATTTACCTTGTAATTGCATTAGTATATGACTTCATAGGCATAGCAAGAGATTGTGATGTTTTCAATATTTTAAACCAAATGATGAGTTTTGTGCACTCTTCTTTTTGCGGCTCATAAGCAAGTTGGGGTCGAAAATACCTTCTTTTTGAATTCCAAAGGGAACAACGAATTTGGACTATGTTGAATGAGAAAATTATCTGAAATGCTGCAAGAATATTGAAATTTCTAAAGAAAACAAACTAATGTGAGATTTCTAAAGAAAACAAACTAATGTGAGATTTTCATACATTGATGGAATTTAGTTAGTTATTCTTTTCAACATCTGCTTCTGATAGACCTATACCAGAGAATCAGAAAACATAGAAACCTGTATCCAAAGATGAAAATTAGCATGATGCCTATGTTATACCACTTCTGTGACTCATCTAAACCACGTCTCGCCAACAACTGTTCACCATACATTAGGCACACTCCATCCACTTTCTGTATGCACTTCAGTTTCCCTGACTCTCCTCCATACTCATTAATCAAGAAACATTCAAATGGATACTTGAACAGACTGAGATAGTGCACAAATAGCCAGAACATGGGGATTGATTCCTTCGATATAAAGTACCCCGAGAACAAGAAAGATGCACCTATTAGGCAACCGACAAATGACATTCCCAGGAGGAAATTTGGCACTAGTGCAGCACAGGCTGCAACGAATGAGTTCCCCATTGCAAAAATCATCCATGAGACGAGCGCATAATATAGGAATGCACTGAGTTCGTACTTCAATCCGACTAGCCAGTAAACTGGTATAGCATAGAGAAGAGCCACTATTAGAAGGAAAGGAAGGAACACTATAGTGTTTGCTATAGTGTATGTGTAAATTCTGTAGGCTCCTCTAGATGTCTCCCTCATTAGAATTCTCCTCTCTTCTAAGAAAATTGGTAGAGCTTCTGTGTTGGATGATAGCAAGAATGTGAGACTAAAAGCAAAGAATCCAACTTGAGATTGCAGCTCCAAATTCTTTGGGTTGCTATAAGCATTGAAGAATATTGATCCCAAAATAAGCCCCACAAGTAATGCTTGGATTACCTTAGCCAAAAAAAGCTGTTTGGTTCTGAAAATGTTGCTGCAGAATCTCTGGCTTAGGATTAGAACCTCATTCATTGGAGAATTGGAGTAAAGAACTTGATTATTAGTGTTTTTGTTAGGCAAAGTATCCACACTTTCTAGTTCTGTTTCACATCTTTCAATGTCACTTTCTCCAGAATGCAGGCAACCTGCAAGGCTTTCTGTAACATCAATTGCAAATTCAAGAACATTGACATATTGAGGAATGATATGTCCAGTGGACTTAAGCTTCTCTTCTAGAAGATGCAAAGATCCATTGTGAAGGACAAAGCCATTTGACAGCAACACAGCTTTGTCGAAAAGTTCAAGAATTCGAAAACCAGGTTGATGGATGGTTAGTATAATTGTCTTACCATGATTCTTAGCCATGGATTTTAGCAGATACATTAAATGAAAAGCTGAAGCAGAATCAAGCCCTGAAGTTGGTTCGTCGAGTAGAACAACAGCAGGATCATGGACTAATTCAACCCCAACTGCCACTCTACGCTTCTCACCACCCGAAATTGTCTTGTTTGATTCACTCCCAACTTTCATAGCAGCAACATGATCTAAACCAAGCTCGTTCAACAGCTTGGATACTCTTTCTTTGGCCTTATCGTCAGCTCCACGAAGCCTGAACCGTGCACTATACATTAGAGTTTCTTCAACTGTGAGAAGTGGGAAAAGTGCTTCATCTTGTGTCACATAGCCAGATATCCTTCTGAAATTTGCGGGCTTCATAGGCTGATCATTGACAAGAACATGACCAGAATATCTCGATGGACCGACATTTCCTGCTAAAATGTCTAGCAAAGTTGTTTTTCCAGCTCCACTTGGACCAGCAACTGCTGTAATTTCCCCTGGTTTAGCTTCACAAGTCACATTCCTTAGAATGTAATTACTACTAGTCTTGTTTTTGGTAGCCAACTTTTTGCCTACCCAAATAAACTCATTATATTTTGGAGGTAATTTGTAGGAAAGGTTACTGGCTTCAATTTTGTATCTTTCAGAATTTAGTGCCTTCACAGGTAAACTTTCCATGGAAGAAAAGATAGAAAAATAGGCCTGGAAAGTGAAAGTGAAGAAGGTAGATGAGCTAACTCAAGAAAATGGGCTCTTTTTATACTCTTTAGTCAGTAAGTTAATGTCAAACCATTTGCATGCATGAACTAAGTATGAGACATGGACATCTTCTTGGGTCATGGAATTTTTATAAACTAAGCTGGCTATTATATACACTACCAAGTAGTGGTATTTTTTTATTAACACAAGAGGGCACATGAATTGTGTTGGGCATGGCAATGCAAGTCATGAGGTTGGCTAAGTAGGCTCATTTGACAGTTTCAAAAGTTTGTGCAACTGAAATGTAGTTTTGATTATTAGGCATTTCAGGACTGACAAAATGAATAGTAGCAGTTACTTAAATGAGTAGCCCTTAAATAGAGGAGTTGGTGTTACCAATGACATAGGATAAGGTAAGAATAACCATTAAAATCATCATTTATTTTGGTATGGGACCATTTAGATTGCTAAAGTCAGCACTGAAAACTTACTGAAAGTTTCTACTTGTGGTTACATACCATTTCACAGAGCAAACATGTATCATGTAGCATTGTTAACACAATAGTGTGACTAGTTCTTTTTCAGATTTAGTGTTTTGTGTACATTGTAACTATTGGATTACTTGGGTTGTGATGGATGTAGCATGTGATTGTGAATCTTTGGTCCTGTTGAACAGTTAGAGAGTATCTAAACTGCACATAAAACATGAGAAGTATAGTTAGTTTTAAAGAACATGTGAGGTCTGAGATCATATGCAAACATTATTTGTTTTAGAATAAAGACCACAAAAGTTGTTTAAAGAAAAGTAAAACGTAAGCATGTTTGATATGAGTAAAGTTATTTTTCAAAAAGTCATTTCTAGTGTTTGGTAGCCACAAAAAATATTTTATATCTAAAGAGAAATATGATATCTTCATGTATAATCGTAAATGTAAATTTTTATCACTTGTGCCAATCAATATTTTAAAGTTTTTTCAAATTTTAATTGGAGTATTAAAAAGTTTCAATCACTATCCGATTTGCTATAGAAACTTAGCTTTAACGCACCCAGAACCAAATACTTACCACTAATTGAAATGATGTTATACAATCTATATAATTGATTGAAAATAGGCAAATTGACATTGAGACACGTAAATTAACTTTTGTTAGCGTGACTTGCTCCCATTTAAGGTCTTTAAATAGGCCATCTAAAATGAGAGGATCCAAAGCATAGATGAGACGAATATTATAACTCCATTAATAGAAACCTTATACCAAATTTTCTTCAATTGTAAACAGTCATTAAATAGAAAAAAGGAGAGCCATAGGGTTCAAACTTCCACCCAAGTGAGAGAATTTTAAAGCAAGTTGATATCAATCATAAGTAACTAACGTCTGATGCAACTTTCTTTCGCATTTCGTTATGTTGATTAGCTTATTGTTCTAGACTTCAAAATCATTTTGCTTTGATGTGTGAATAGATGAACTTGAACACTTGAAGATGTTAACTTTCTACTCTCTTATTTTCCTTAACCAAACCATAGTACTCATAGGCAGAGCCAAAATCTTTACGTTGTGATTCTAAATTTTAAAACGACCATCTCTAGTGCTAATAATTGAGTTCTATATTTTATATTTGTATATATTTAATGAATTTCTTAACACAAAAATAATGGTTGGGCAATAGCTATTGGCTATTGGGATTGGCCGAATCCGTATCGTGAGTTTCAACCTCCAGCCCTGATAGTACAATTTCCACCCTTTACCTCCCTCTCTGTGTTTTGTGACTTCTCGATTGCTCAAATTACAGTATCATTGTGACTTCAAGTTGCATGCAAGGACGGCTTAATTGTGACTTTATACACTCTTTTAACTAGTTTATCCCACAATCTAACACAATATTATAAACTTAAGGTTTTCAAACTTTTTGACATAGGATGTTACAACTTAACGACCAACCTTCCCCTGTCAACGCCCCCCAACCCCACTCAAACAGAGAACCACAACAACTATCATAGTGCAAGCAGATACTAAACTTTCAACATCTAGAAAGGTATTACACATCACACTAAGTTGACAGTTTGCAAGCTGATTAATTAAAATAGCTAGATAAGAGTACAACTAATTTAATATTTTTACATTGATTAAATCTTATGTTATCATAAAATACAACAGTCAATACGGAGCTGCATTTGGGGAGTGGCTGTTCTTATTTATGTTCATGGTTCAAGATGTTTGAGTTTAATATCTTAACTAGTGAAATTGCTCAAAAGTTATTAATAAATAACTTGTTTTAGTCGAGAAATAAAAAGTAAAACACTTTATATATATTTATAAATTACAATATAAAATATACTATCTTCCTCCTATTTTAGTTAGGGGAACCCGCGTTTAGATTCGCCTCATGTGGCAGAGAAACAATAATACTTATTAGGGTGTTTTAAACGCAATATAATCATTTTGATAGCCAAATGATCTTGATCTTTTCTTACTACACTAAATACGGTGGTGGTACCTCCACTTTAATCAATTGTGTACTTCCAACTTTTCGTGGAAAAGAAAATCAAAAATAGCGCATGAAACATCATAATCACGTGAAACAGAATCGAAATACAAATGAGTATTTTCTGATAATGTTTATAAAAGTAATGAGCGAATGAAAAAAAAAAAAAAAACTTACTGTCATATATAAACATTTTAGTTTTAAGAAAAGAAGAGCAAAATAATGTCAACATAGTTCGGGTTGATGTGATAAGAGGCACTTGTATTCATCACCCAACTAGTCTTATAGTAAAAAAAATTAATGATATTTTCATCACATGCAAAAAGAAGACCAGCTTAAACAACAGTAGCAACACGAGTTTCATCGTCGCCTTTTCTTTGATTATCTCATTCTTTCTTAAATTTGAAACAAAACTTCTTGATATACCCTGTGATGCTTCACATGTAAAAATTTTGTACCTGTACCGCGACTTGCTTCTACTTTTGCTGCTGTTATTCTGACCTCTGGACTTGTTTCCCCTGTCTTCAGTAACCAAAACATCAAAGTGTGAAGTTGAAGAAGATGAGCTTTGAGATTTTCTTCTTATTTCTTTTTTTTAAAACACCACTCTAAGCATATTTCATAGCTACCACACCACAGGGAGCAGAATTAGTCAACGAAACCCGAATAATTTTTGAGGAGTCTAGAAGAGTATTCAAAACCCAAAGTCCGTGAATTTCTTCATCAAATCTCACACCTATTCCAGAAAGCTGGTTAAGGACACCCTGCAAATTATTAAAATACGATCAGAAATAGGACTGCCCTCTTTGTATCTAATATTCATCAACTATTTATGCAAGAACTTATTATTGCCATTCTTTGAACTATAAAGTGTAACGAGCTTTTCCCACAAACTTCTAGCATGTGTCTCATTGACAATATGATTATGAACATTATCTTCAACCAGTCGTCTAATATAACTGCAAACTTGTAGGTTCTCAAATTTCCAATCTTCATCTGACATGTTCTCAGATGTATTGAAAGCAAACACATGTAAATGCATTTTCTTGATAAAAGAAGATATTTCATCTTGTCTTTTCAAATATGGTAATTACTCTCATTTGAACAAACCATCTTGCTCATATATGCTTCCAGCATTCAAATACATATATCACCACAGATAAACCAGAAGCTCTGATACCAATATGCTGGGAAGAAACAAACAATATCAAAATTGCACGACGAGGTAAAAGCGGAAGGAATACAATTGAATGATGATGAGTTAACAAATGACCTAGTCAAGGACCTGGTTCTTATAGGAAGGAACAACTGATTGAAAAGGTGATTGATTACTAATCCATGCAGAACTAGGAAAGGTGTAGCGCGTACAAGTCAATTGTCCTAGTCAGCAAAAGAGTTTGTGCCTTGGTCGCCTCTAGAGAGTACAAACGAGAAGTAGTATTTTACAAGGATAGATATTATAGGAAATTTTCTCTTTCCATAATTGTGAAGAGTCCTAATTGAAGACTGCTAGAGTTTCTAACACCCAATATAAAAGAGTTATTAAGGCGAGCTTTCTTTCACTATGAGAGTTGAGAGCAATCAAAAGGGAATCTTGTTGATTATATGAGTGGATGAAGCAGACAAGAAACAAGTCTTGATCCAGCTATGTTAAAGTTTCTTAGATAGTGAAGTTGAGTTGAACTGATTGTAATCTGTTACCTACTTGCTTACTCATAGAAGCTTTGTAATATGTGATTCTTGTGAAGAACAAACTTGCAAAAGCTAGAGTATAGCTTTGAGTATTGTAGGGCCTAGAGTTTAGCCCCTTGGTTATCGGTGTGTAATCTAAAACTTGTTCGTTGAGTTAGTGGAATTTGTATTCAAAATCTCAGAGATTGGGTCATGGTTTTTCTCCGTTGAGCAAGGAGCTTGCTATGTGAAATCTATGTGTTCTTTAGCTTCAGTTTGTAATTATTGTTTATTCAATCGAAGAAATTATGCAAGAACCAGATTCTTACGTAACCAGGCAAGGTTCTTCAGAAAAATTGGGGACTGTTCAACCCCCCATTTTGGTGTCCTATAGAGATGCACCCAGTGCAACAAGTGGTATCAGGGCGGATTTTCTCATTGTCAGGCTAACACCTAGAGAAGGATCTAATCATGAGTGCACCACCAATTAGTACTGAAGGACAGTCGGTATTTAGTCCTCCACAATTTAACGGACAATACTATGGTTGGTGGAAAAGCATAATAGAGAACTACATCCATTCTGAAGATTATCAACTATGATTGATTATTTCTGAAGGTCTTTTGGTTCCAATCAAGACCGTTCCAACAAATTTATATAAGTTTATATACGTTTATAAAAGTGTATAAACTTGTGGCTGGCTCCTATTTCGCATAAATGCTGCCATTTCGGGTAATATTCGCAAATAGGGGTCGTTTTCGGTAAGTTTTGTGTGTTGCTTATTTGTTAGTGTAAAAATTTCTTTTATCTATCACATAGGAAGGGAAAAGACCAAAAACTCCGACAATAATATAGTGGAAAAGAAATTCATGAAGTGAAAATCCAATTTAAACATGTGATAGTTGTAATTTATATAATATTAATTAAGTAAATATGTTAAAATATATGTGATTATATTTTATTTGTGTGCATATATTTAGTTAATATTGCAGGTTAACGAGAAAATGGAAATGGAAGAAAATGAAAAGAAAAATAAGACAAAAAGATAAATTTCACCGAGCATTCGGCAAGTTTCACCGAGTCATCAGGAAAAGTTCCACCGATCCATCAACAAAGGTCACCGAGACATCGGCAAAAGTTCCACCGAGCCATCGGTAGAGTTCACCGAGGCATCGACAAGTTCCACCGATCCATCGACAAAGGTCACCGAGACATCGGCAAAAGTTCCACCGAGCCATCGGTAGAGTTCACCGAGGCATCGACAAGTTCCACCGATCCATCGACAAAGGTCACCGAGACATCGGCAAAAGTTTCACCGAGCCATCGCCAGATTTCACCGAGACATCGGCAAAGCATTTTCTATAAATAACTACCTAAGTTTCATTGTAAAAATCATCCTTTGTCTTTGTAAAAGCCAAATACTCTCTATGATATTGGCTTAAGCTTTTAAAGTTTTAAAGTTTTATTTTTCCTTTCTAAAATACCTAAGTATTTCAACTTTTGTAGTATTTAGTATTTTCTCCATGGAATAATTTCTTTTAAGTTGGGATCAGTGTTGAAGCTTGGTATTTTATTATAATAAAATATTCGGTATTTTTATTATTCTTGAGTGAGAATCCTACTTTGTCAAATTCTTACATCAGAGTATTAAATATTATGTTATTCAACTTTATCAAGTCTATATATTTATGTTATAATATTTCTTGCTAATTTTTGTTATCGAAAGAAACAAAAATTAAATTTGAAATAGTGATAACTAAATATATTCTCGTGATAATTTGAAATAGTTATATTTAATCACTCAAAATTCTTTATCTTGATATTTGAGTTTTTCATTCGAGAGAAGAAAATCATTTAGCCAAGTTATGGAATTTAACAAAAGCTAATCGAAAGAGGTTTTTGTTTATACAATGTACTCATTCAAGAAAAGTATTTTTTTTTTACTCCAATACTATAAGTTAATCAATTTATTCTGCTAATCGAAAGAGGTATAATTAATTGAGAAACTTATAGTAGTATTAATTGCTTTTGTTATGCTAATCGAAAGAGGCATAATTGAGCGATTGATATGTGGAATAGAAAATGAAATACCAGACTTTCATTATAATTTTATACCAAGTGAATTCATGAAATCCCAACTCTTTTATTTTAAGAAAATCAAAAATAAATTTTCTTGTTGTCAAGTAGATTATAAATCTAACTCTTTTCACCCGAAATTGACTCTCTTAAATAGTAGGATCGATAATAGAAATTTGTAGGATAGATTCTCCAATCTCTGTGGACGATATCTTAAACTATACTATAATTTGACAGAGTACGAGCAGTAATTTTCTATACGCCCAGAGCTCGTCAACATGCAAGTTCAATCAAGTTCTAAAGAAGCTTGCTTTATAACATTGCAAAACTCACAGAACAAAATAAAACAAATTAGACAAAATAAAACAGCTCAAGAAATAAATTTGAGAAATTAAATTATATATGTTGGCTAATAATAGAAGTGAGTCCGTATTGTATCTTCTCGGAGGTACCAAAGTTCAAGGTTGTTCATAGAGACGAAGCAGCTAAATTACCATCCCAATATTATTTTGTAGTCTGGTGGCTGACAATTGATTAAACATTCCGCGAGGATGAGAGGAAACTATATTGAACAGTTATTAATACTTTGAGGTGAATGGTGGCCAAAGAACTATGTCACATCACTTATTTATAGACCAAAACTAATATTATACCACTTTATAGACGAAGCTGCTAAATCATATTTTTATTTTCAAAAAATACCACTTTCGCCCAATAAAATTTCCTAAATGTATATCTCCTAAAATCCCTATTTTCAATCTTATTAAAATAGTGATTTTAGTCAAGAACCTACAAATCATCCTAAAAAACTCTTTCATATCCCATGTAGGACACCGCCCCCAAGTCTTCATCTTTGTCATTTTGCATTTGGAGTATGTATACATATTGTAAGATAGCATATTAATGTTATATATGTAGTAAAATATATGTGCACAATCGAAATTTGTCTCATATACTATATTTATTTTATTATATTATTTTTTTATACCTAATTAGTTGTTATTGTGTCATTTTCTTTAGAAAGCATACCATTGTTGCTTATCAATGAAAAAAAAATTGAATAAACCGAAAAAATCTAGATAAAAATGATTTTATTTATTTTGTTTGATTGATTTATAGATTTTAAAAAATAGTCATAATAAGTTTGTTTAGTAAGTGGAAAAATCGAATTGAACCGATCTATGTTCCTCTATGTAGGATGATGTCCAATTTTCACTAAACTACTCTATCTAGCTCAACTCTCACCTATAACTGCAGAGTTGTTTTAAAAAATTATTGATGCCATAAATACTTTTGAAATTTCTGACTTAAGAAAACCTTAAAAATCTGTATAGTTGTCAATTGTCTTATAAAGTTGAGTTATTACTAAATATAAAAATGCGTAATTTTTTAGGAACTGACCAAAAAAGAAAGTATGTAAGATAAATTGAGACAAACTGAGTATAAACTTAGCTGGCGTTTGGATAAAGATTTGGCTGCTTAAAAAAAATGAGTTTTTAAAGTTGAGTTGAAATTAATTTTTAAAATTTAAAGTTGTGTTTGGACGTACATTTCCTTTTTTTAGTAATTAAATTTGTTATAATCTAAACACCTCCTAAGAACACTAGAAGGGGGTTGAATAGTATCCTCCGATTTTCCGTTGCAAGAACTCGATTCGTCTGTATCAAGAACCTTGTTCTTGACTTAACAGTTTGCACTCAACCACCACAACACACACAAATAACAGGCACAAGGAACACAGTGTTTTTACGTGGAAAACTCCTTGCTCAAGGGAGAAAAACCACGACCCACACTCTGAGATTTTAGAACTCAATCCACTAACACAAAGAGCAAGTTTCTGATTACAAGACTCTATAACCAAGGGGCTACTCTCTAGACCCTAATCACTCAACAAAGCTAAACTCTAGATTTACAAAGCAATCTCTCAAAAGTTCACCTAACACAATTGCTTCTAAGATAAGCTAATAGGTAAAAACAATGATCGCACAAAAACAAGACAACTTACAAACCAAGAACCTCGACAGAATATCTAGACTCAATCTCTTTAACTTCACCAGTTGTCTTCTTCAGTTATCTCACGTTCAAAGTTGCTGGATTGCCTTTGTATGCTCTCAACTCTCTATTTGTGAATAACTAGTTTTCGGCTGCATCAACTGCTTATATTTATATGTGAATCAGAACCCTAGTTGAGTCCCACAAGGAAACCTTGTAAATATGGTAAGACAAGATTCTTTGTGACTCTTTCCTTCTTCAAGTCCAACTCATATTCGTACTTCGAAGACACAGCCTGGACAATGCCTTTTTTAGTCTGACTAGGATGCATACTCGTTCACGCGCCACTACTCCTAGTTCCGCAGGGATTTGCAACCCTCAATCTTTTCGATCAGACGTGCCCTTCTATACAAGGACCAGGTCCTCCTCCAGAATCATCAGGCCCTTCTCGTTTGTCATTCTTCAATACCTTTTCTCAAAAAAATTTCATTAAATTACCAAAAAGTCATTACAAAATATAGCTAAGACAACTCAGCTAGCTAATCTGGAAAATAATTCTATTTTACTAGGACTAGATTATTACAAGATGACATTAATATAAGAACTAACTAGTCTATACTCTTCCGACATCAGCTTTGCTCTTTCCTTCATCGCTGATATGTTAGGTTCTGAAGGTAGTGTTGCATCTTTCCGGTTGCTCTAATATTGCAGGCACATACTATCTCCCATGCTAAACTGTCCACATCTCTGCTGGTCTTCTCAAACACCCTAGTATTTATCTCTATCCACACAACATGTGTGAATTCGGCCACCATCACACTTAGCATTCGTGCCTTTGATGTTCTGCCTTTGCCTTGCTTGATCTAACCATTTCAAGTGCTTTTCCTAATTACTTCATGTTTTGGCCTTAATATGCAACCAGTAACATAGTTGGTCCAAATTTGGACTGCAAAAGAACAACTATGGAACATGTGACTATTTGTTTCTGAGATCTGAGAGCATAGCACACAATTTGGATCAATATTGAGCCTCTATGATAGGAGTCTATCTGCTGTTAAGAGTTTTTGTTGCAGTGCCAACCATAGAGTGAAAATTGCTCTCGGTCTTGCCATATTATTCATAATAAGGCCTCTACATTTATTTTTATGCAAGTTCTCCAGCATAGATAGATACATCCTTCTGATTAAACTGCTCCAGTCTTCCCAACACTTTTGATTTGGTCAAAAGGTACCTTAGCTTCCACTATCTTCCTCACCATCCATGTTGCAGCTTTAGGGGGCTGCATAGTAGTTAATTCTCTCCCCTTTATGTAGTATGTATGCACCCATTTTATCCAGAGCTTATCCTCTTTATGAGCTAGGTCCTAATGCAACTTTATTATTGAGATTGATCAGATTTAGTCCACCAGCTGATTTGGGGTAGCATAGCTTTTCCCAGAAAACTAATGCTTTCTTTGGGATCACATTGTCCCCAAACCATATATAACTCCTGCAATAGGCTTCTACGAGTTTAGTGATCTTAGTAGGCCATATGAACAGCTGGGACCAGTAAGACTGAATACCAAACAACACAGTCTTAACAAGTTGGATCCTCCCTGCATATGAAAGCTTTTTACTGTCCAACTTGATATTTTTGTCACCATTTTGTCAACTAGAGGTTGCCACTATATTTCACATGTAAAATATTTGAGGTTTTGTGAGTGAGAAATTTTTTTCTTGAAACTTCCATAAAAGGTCTCAATCAGTTTTTAAAAATTTAAAGTTTTTGATTTAATAAAAAGACAAATGATATAAACAAACTTTATCAAAAAATCTTTTCAAAAAATGTTCCAAGTTTTATAAACAAATGAGTCCTTGACAAAATGAGTAGAAGAAAGAATGAAAGAAAAGAAACAAAAAATTCGATGCTATTAATATTTTGAGTATAGCAAAATGAATACAAGAAAAAAAGGGAAAAAAGAAAAGAAAAACATATGTCTTCTTGGTAACAAAAGTCTCAAGAAAGAAATGTGTCAATTATAAAAAATTCCAAACAGACCCCTTAAGTTTCATCGAAACTCTAATTCTGGTAAGTTTGCTCTTTTACTCTTTTGATCTAACATTTTTCAATTGAATTAATTAATCTTTTTTGTGTATCAAAACAGATTAGATCATGGAGAAAGAAAAGAAATTAACAGAAGAAATTAAAGGAAAGAAAATATTAACAGAAGAAATTGAAGAACCCATTGAAGTCCCTCTTTTTCAAGTTCCTGAATGTTATGTTTACTTGGTAATTTTCTATCTTTTCATTTTCTACTGTTTTTCTTGTAAATTGTGATAATGGGGTTTTGGAAATTTAGCTTCTTGTTTCTTGTTTTTGTATATTCCAATTTATTAGTATACATTTGAGTCTTGGATCATAAATGTGTATTAGGCGATACTTAATCCATGTGTAATATGTGTATCACGTGTATAATCAGTGTATACACTGAATCCGACAGGCTATTTGTCTAAAGATCCCTATGTTTTAGTAGATGTAATCTTTCACCATTTTGATTTAAAAAGACAAGTTTTTTATCAGTTAATGGATATAGAGGATTCATATAGCTGACTGAGCTAGTCTGGATTTGAGGTGTAGTTGATTGATTGAATATTTTACTATCTTAATTCGTTTCTTGTGAAATGTATTGGGATTTTGCAATTGCACAACTTTGACGATGCCATTTCTATTTCTTCTGGCTTAATGATAAGGTGATTCTTGGATTAGGATAAACTGCGCTCTGCTTTTGGGATGTAATGCAGGGGCTGAGCCGGGTATAGTTATGCAAGGAGTTCAAAAAATAGGATTTGAACTGATGATCTAAAGTAAAATTTCAACTCCCTTTACCACTTTACTAGTGTTTGCCTTCTAGCAAGGGGGTTCCATGGCGTAACCATATCACAAAAATGTGTTTTTGCTCTATTTACAGTGTAAATATTCAATGAAGGGATTTACAGTGTAAATATTCAATGAAGGGGGTTCCCTTGAATAGACTTGCCTGCGCCCTGTTGTAATGTGGCTTCTCATTTGATTACAAAGTTGTGGTAGTGTTTTGTTCAACACTATAATGTATGATGTTTTAAACAGCTTAGATTATTGGATTACTGAAAGAAGGCTGATTTTTTTTAAATCAAAGGTGACATTCCATATTTAGGCAGTTATATGGAATTCAAATATTGGCTTGTTTGTAATGGCGATCTATGCCTGCCAGGGGCGGATCTAGCTGTCCGAGTACGGTTCCACGGAACCCATTAACTTTAGCCTAGACTTCATCTTTGTGTTAAAAATTCTACTTAAAATATGTATATAAATAATATATGCAGAACCCAATAAGTAAGAAGCGTCAAAGTCCAGAACCCATAAACTTAATATCCTATAACCGCTTCTGATGCCTGCCACGGTAGACTTGTTATGGTGGCATTGCTTTTGTCGTACTGCCTACTTATCCTGACTTGTTTATCTCCAGCATTGATTTCATACCTTCTTCTTGTTCTGGATCAGTTGTTTTCAAGTAATTGAAGATTTGAAAAAATGGCATTTCAGCTTTCTGCTTCTAAGCAAACCTTGAAGCAACAAATTGATTAGATTGCTTTTTGTGCCCTGGAAAATCTTACTCTTTTCCTTCCCAACTATGATCCCAAATCCATAAGTAACATAGTAGAGTTTAATTTAATTTTGAAGTACTTGGTTTAATTTTTAGAATTTGGGGAAAATGTAGCTAAGGTGACTAGTCAGTGTGTGCCATTCCACCAACTGGATTGGCTAAATGGGAGATTCTTAAAGAGGTTCCCAAAAGAACATCCAACTTAGTTTTGGAATGTGATATGTGAATTGGCTTATGAGCAGTGCCGTATTCCTATGATCTATTTAGGTTGCTGAATCAAATTTTGTGACTTTCAGTTTTGGTCTATGCATCTCAAAGTTTTTGGTACTTACTGTCCTTTTAACGCGACCTGCTGCATTCATGTGAGAGTTCAAGGAGCTGAGTCGCATCTATTCTACCATATGATTGAGGTTTCCAAACAACAGAGAAATTGAGCCTTGATCTTGCTGATATTCCTCATCAATCATTTTATCCCTTTCTATATCTTCATGCAGTTTAAATTGTAATTATGACAATCTATATGCTTTCAGTCCTTGCTTTCATTGGGTATTCCACTTGTGGGGTCTCCCTTGATATGTTGTTGTATATGCTTTCAGTCCTTCTCCGACCTATCGCAGTTTATGCCTAATGTTGAGCTTGCAACATCTATTGAATGCTGCATGTCCCTTACAAGTTCCATCTCTACATCCATTATGTTTCCTTTGATTGCTGTGAATTATTTACATCAGCACCAGTCCTTATATTGACTTTCTAGAAACAATACCACTATAACGATTAATCTCTTTTGAAGATCCTTTGCCTTCATGCATTTTTGTTCCTTTGATTGATGCGAAATATCCTCATTAGTATCCGTCCTTATCTTGATAGAATAAAAATGAAGTACCACTAAGGCACTAATGTTTGTAATGTTTGCCAAAATGCAGATCCCTCCCAGGAAAAGTGCAGCTTCATACAGGTTCAACCAAGTTTTTCTTCGAAATGTTTTTGTTCCATGCACTTACAGTATCATCCATCAATATGAAATCAGTTCAATCTAATTTTGATACTGTTCTATTTGTGATGTCTCCACCTGATTATTTGTGTATAGATTTTTATGTGAAATTGCTCCTCCAAATTCAAAGTGGACCATTCAAGTACAAGCCATACAGCGGAGAATAAAAGAAGAGAATAAACTGTTAAAAAGATAAAAGAAACTAAATACAAGGGGACGACAATGAGATCAGATTAAGCAAAATGGAAATTTACTAGACAAGGATGTGGCGATTGGATAAAGATAAGATGTTATATAGGCAATATTGATGTAGCTCTTCCCTCTTTCTTCCTCACTTTCCAATTTGACAAAGCTCGACCTGTACTTAATAAGTCATGTCCAAGATACTTGTGAACGTTGGACAGGGTCAAACATGTGAGATGTGTTTTCCCTGTTCTTAAGTGTTCTCTGGTGCAAAATATGATAAACGTTTGATAGTTACATGCTTCATAGGATGTCTATAAATTCATTTTAAGGTGGTTATGAAGTATGATCCTTTTTTTTTTTTTTTTTTGGTGATATCAGCTGTAAATGAGACACTCCTTAATTTTTCAGTGTTATGTTTCCTGGTAGTACGAGTTTATTGATCTGAACAAACAGCAACAATAGCTAGGTACTGTGCTGCTGATATTATAGCTTACGACAAGGGTTCTTGATGAAATTCCTACTTTGGTTTTGCTGGCACAATAGTTATTTTCTCCTTATTTTATGTTGACCTTGATCAGCATGTCCACAAGCCCTTGTATCTTAATTGAGACACATGATTGCAGTGCTTGCCATTGGAACCTTCTTCTACAGCTTTTGCATAATTGAGGTCAAAAGTTTTTCATTTATTTTACTTCCTTATAGGGCTGATGAATGGAATGTTAATAAGTGGGCATGGGAGGGTACATTAAAGGTTTTAAGCAAGGGAGAAGAATGCATCATCAGACTGGAAGACAAGGAAACAGGTTGATTATCTTGAGTTGCTAATTGTTATTATAGAAGTTTATAGTCAAACTTTTCTGTCAGTGACTTGCAGTCTCTTTACTTATATCTCCAATACAGGTGAATTATATGCTCGGGCATTTCTTAGAGATGGGGAACCACATCCAGTGGAGGCTGTAATCGATAGTAGCAGGTTGTGTAACTTGTGATCGAAATGATTCACCTCCTTTTGACGCTGTGGTTCAGCTTTATTAGCAGTCTACGGGCGTCTTAGACTTACGTGACACATATTAGTTGGTCATCAAATATTAGTTGTTCAGTGTAGCTGCTAAAATTACTAACTCTTTATTTTCTTCTCCTGCAGATACTTTGTACTTCGGATAGAAGAAAACATTGGTATGTACAATCTACCATTTTCTTTCTGTTTTATTTTCAGTGTGAAATTTTACTTTGTTCTATTAGACCTAGAAATTTTCAGTTGAAATGTTGTGTGTATGTATACATGCACGCACACACACACACACACACAACAAAGTTCGCTGATACTGCAACAGTGGAGGTTTGATAAGTTCAAATTCTAGTCTCCTGGGAGGGGGTGTAAAAGATCTAACAAGATTTCATGTCAGGTCTGAGCTTCACTGTCTAGTAGGTAGTTCTTTATAAGCTTGATGAAAACCAGTACAAGATCTATGTGAGCCCCCAAAAACTTTTGTCTCTTTGTATGTTTAGAAAGAGATGCCAGCTTCACTCGAGGTTTAGACATGTCTCAAGTGTAATCTAGGAAAAGTTGAGGTTCTTGCTCTAGTTTTTACTTCCTGATAGTACGAGATGTTCTTTGTTTTACTGGGTTATTAACCATGGCATCTGTTTATGTGTTATAACCTGTCCCATAAGACATATACTAGGATGGATTTTGCGCTACATTTTTGTTCGCGCACCTTGTATCTGTTTTGGTTTCTTTTTGGGTTAAGTTCATGTTGTTCTGACTGGACTTTTTTTCTTCTTTCTTTCTGCTGTTGTATGGAAAATCAAGGAATATGAATACGCCTAATTGCTTTAGGTTATGTGTGCATCACTAGCTTGTCTAAACTTTGAACTGCCTCAATCTCTACTTCATCACTGTGATAACACTATAAAGTAAACCATTTGCTTCAAGTTAGGAGATGCTGATCTTTTGGTATTATTTGATGCTGCATCCTTGCACCATACTGTGAACTGTTATCCATGGTGGTTGCTCTCTTATTCCTGATGTTCTATAAGCCAGCTAAACGAAAGCTTACACTTATTTTTGGGTGCTTTTACACTCCATCAAATTTGAACTTCCAGATTTTTATTTGGTACTTAATATGCGTCATTGATACAGGGGGTCGCCTTAGGCATGCTTTTATCGGCATTGGATTTCGAGAAAGAACTGAAGCCTATGATTTCCAAGCTGCTCTTCACGACCATATGAAGTATCGTCTTCCACCCTAATTATGGATGTTTCCTTTTGTCTTCTCTTCTCATTGTCTTGCCTTCTTATTCTTATCTTTTCTTTTGCTTTTGGCATAACTTGAATGCGGTGCTTCTTTATGTTGTGCATTTGATTTGGTAGGCAGGGAGGGGTTAACTTGAATGATGTGATCCTTTATGTTACAACTTCAATTGCTTGTTTCAAATGAGTCTAAGTATGCACATAAACAGATACCTGAATAAGAAGAAAACTGCTGAAGAGATGGAGCAGCAATATCAAAAATCCGAGGCGGTTGACTACAGTTTGAAAGAGGGGGAAACTCTGAAGCTTCAGATTAAGAATGTCAGTATTCATGGATCCTGTCTTAATAGATTGACCTATAATTATGCTACTTCGTCATCCAGTAACCTCGTCCTTTTTTCTTTTCTTTTGGTAACAGAAAACTGGTGGCACTGGCACCATAAGGTCCAAGTTCTTTGAGCAGGGTCTAAATAATCTATCATCGGAGGACAAGGCCAATGGAAAGGATTCGACAATATTACTCAAGCCACCGCCACCACCTCCAGCACCACTTTCACCTGTTGATACTGCTGCAAAGTCTCCCCCAGTTTCACCATCCAAATTCAGTCTTGAGCAATCTGCTGAAACCAAGGACTCGCCATTTGCCAAAGAGCAGCCTAACAAATCAGAATCACATAAAGATCAAGGTGCACAAGATGTCGAAGATGATGACTTTGGGGATTTTCAAGCAGCTGGGTGAATACTTTATTGTAGACTCGGTAGAATTGGAAATTTAAGTTCAAAGTTCAAACTAGATACTGTTGTTGAATTACCTGGTACATATGATATGTATTATAGTTCTTACTCCATATATTTATTTCTTTTCTTTATACCTTCTTGCTAAAGAGCCTTCAACTTTCCTCGATTCAATTTTTTATCTGGTGGGAGATATGAGTTTGCTCCAAAAATCAATTGATTGTACTCTTATTAGTTTTTTTTTATTTAACTACTCCATATGGTATCTAATCGCATTGTCTGACTAATTCAGATTTGCACCATGTAGAGCCGCAATAGGGGAAGACACTCTTTACTAAAAATTTCTCCATTCACAGGGTTCGATGATTTAGATTGGAGGGATTATATTAGTCTCACCATATCCGTTGGTGGTCTCTGTGCTCATTTTTCATTTCGTGAAAGGATGACTCAAAACGTTGCTGTATTTTCTGTGCATGGAACAGTCCAATCTATTAGGTGAAACCTGATCTATAAAAAGTGTCGAGACATACTATCTATAACTACTATACTACTAATAGTTTAAATTCATCGTATCAAGGCATTTTCTTCCTTTTTAAATGCTACTCTAAAAGTTTTATTACAGATATTTCCTATTGGGCTCCAGTTGACTTTTGAGCTAGTGGATCTTCTAATTTAGACTTTATTGTTTTGCAAGTGCACTTGTAAGACGCATTCTTGTACGCCAATTTCAAATATTTCTTTTTTCAGGAGAAGAATAATTACTTTTTGAAGAATATGTTTGATGTCCTTTTCAAGGAAAATAAAATTATTTGTCCCTCAATTGAAAGATTTGTATATTAAGGCTCGTCTTCTTCCCCTTAGAATAGTTATCACCCTTCATAGTTGATGTTGATAAGGGTGATATAACCACAAAAAAGAAAGGACAAGTATAAATAAGCTTTTGCATTATATTAATACATTATCCTATTAATATGATGAAGGGGGTTGGTTTTGAAATGGAGAAATCAAATTATATATACTGATAGAGGATTTCATCTCCTTTCTTGATATAAAACTTAGAAAAACAAAGGAGTACGGAGAAGACAATGAGTTTACATATTTACTTTAAAGTAACTAAAAAACGCAAGACAAAGTTCGTATATTGCCGTAACATAATATTTCCAACTTTGTATATATTTTCACATTATGTACATGCTTCTTCTTAAACTAATGTAATCTCAAATGATCCTCCGCAGTTGTATTCGTAGGAATTGATTGAATTAACCTGCAAAATGACCCTTTATCTTTTCTTGTTTTCAATTAAATTATCAATAACAAAATATATTTCTCTTACTAATCTTTCAATTTGTAGCATCTCAAAATGTTTGATACGTGTAGTGCATTGTAATCTTTTCAACCTTTAAACTAATTGGATTTTGACTATGATGCGGCATGCTTCTGTCAAATTATATAATCTTACATTATTTTCAACTAATATAATATGAAAGAGACGTATGAGTACTCCTTCCGTCTTATTTTATGTGGTGGATTTGACTTGACATGAAATTTATGAATGAAATAATATTTTTAAAATTTAATAAAAATTTGTGTGACTGAAAATTATTTTATAATAATAAATTGTTTCTATAAATGGCACTGTTATTATATACTATAATTAAAAAAAAATAGTGTCACGTAAATTGAGACGAATGGTTTCTTGCACACGTGTCGAGAAGTCATGTGTAGAAAAATACTAGGTGAACTCTGTTTTGTATACTTCTCTCTGTACGTTTCAGAAGTTCAAGAAAACTCTGTTTACCCACTCCCCTTTCTCTGTCCCACTTGTATTTTCTACTTCTCTTTTTTCTTCAGAATCCATTTCTTGTAAAAAGCTTGATTCTTTTTGTATTCTGCTAAAAATTTGTTGGTTTCTTGCCCTTTCTACTTCTTGCTACTCCTATGTAAGTTCCTCTACTTCTACTCTTTTTATCATTTTCTACAACCCCTTTTGATAAAAGACCTTTTTTGTTTTGTATTTCTTTGCATATTTGCTTATAGATAGTAAAGCTTTCTCCTTTATGATTCTGTGCTTCTTGATCAAGGTAATTATGGTCTTCTGTTGTGTTTCTCTAAAGAAATTATTGGGAAAAAATATAGTTTGTTGTTTATACTTATATGGGCCTATGGTCTATCGGAAACAGCCTCTCTATCCCACTCGAGGTAGGGGTAAAGTCTGCGTACACTTCACCCTCCCCAGACCCCACTGTGTGGGACCATACTGGGTATGTTGTTGTTGTTGTTGTGTTTGTACTTGAATGAAATGATGGATGGAGTTGTCTTGGATATGTGAATTTGTGGGGTTTAGGTAAAGTAGCTTGCTTTCTTTTCTTTTGTGTGTGATTGTGTTCTTAGGTTTGGAATGCTTTTCTTGGAAACTTGGTAAGAGCTTAGTTTTGCTAATAAGGAAACTCTTTAACCCTCTTGACTTTGGATGACCAATATATCTCTGGAATCTATAAAGCTGCAGGTTGTCTATTGCCAATAAGGTTCATCTGATTAAATTTTTCAAGAAATCCGAGGGGCTAGTGCTGCACGGTTTATCTAAATTACGTGGAAAACGTGTTCCATAGATTTTCCATATACTAGTCTTTTAGAGCAGTTCTGAGTTTTGCGTGCCGAAGGCTTCGAAATGTCACTCTGCTAAGGAACCCCTTGGATGCAAATTGGCTGTACCATTACCATTATACCATATAGGAAGTTCCTCCAGTTCCTTTCTCTACTTTCTCTAAGGAGTCTGGTCTGCTTTTGGATTTGTGAAAAAATGAGCAGAAGTTTTTGAATGTCGAACTTGAAGATTGCTTAACAGGTTGGCTTAGCAAATAGCTATTAGATGGTTAGATTCCAGACCTATTCGTACATGTTTCTACATTAGATGGTCACAATGTCAGTCAATTTGTTAATTTGTTTCAATCAGAAGAATGGAGGATACAGTCTTTGGTAGAATATATAATTATTGTCTTGAATACATAAATGTGTTTTATTTTTCTTCAGCTGTAACATTCTTGTGTACCCTTAATTTCACTTTGCTCTTAAAACCCTGGCAGACCTGGTCACATTTTATGTTTTTTTACCTTTGACAACAATGTGTCCCTGACAAGGATAAAAACTGGGATTTCCAAGATGTTATTATTTGGTAGGGGGAATTCTATTCACTTAATTCACTACTATCACTAGATGGAATTCGGTCGACATGACATTAGGTTTCTCTTAATGAAAGAGGGTTCGAGTCGGTGCAAATTTGTCATGAATGATTAACATCCTTTTCGTTTTTCACACAGATTGAAGTTCATCGCAGTCTAGCTGAAAGAATTTTGCGATTCTCTGCAATTCATAAAAAATCCATCCTAAACTTCTCTGAACTTTCAGCAGTTGGGAAGCTATAACATCTTGCAGAATTAACGTGATAGAGTTCCTGATAGTTGCTAACCTATTCTGCAATGGATTTGAAAGCTATATCATGGGTTGGAAACATATACCAAAAGTTTGAAACTATGTGTTTGGAGATGGAAGAGGCTATGTACCAGGTTAACTTCACTCTTTCTAAGCTACTTTTCTATTCGCTGTGTAATTATTACACATATTGGAATCACTTGTTTTCGGTTACTTCCTTGAGTTAATTTGCTGAAATCTGAAATTTTTCCCACTTTCAACTAACCGTCCCAGCCATGCAACTATCCTGCATTCAAAGGGAGTTTGGCCCTAGATCTCTAGGAATGGTCCCAACTTGATTACGTCCTGCATGTTGCTATTTAGGCTGTGATTGTGGTCACTTTTTCTTGAGAACATTCAATAGTTAACCGTTGACTTGCATAGTCTTTAAATTGGTTGGACACATTTTTGCTGCAAGAGATAGATGTATAGTTTAACTGGAGGAAGAGTGTAAAAAGACTAAATGTGTCCTTCACTGCCCTTATTTCCTCTGTGTTATTACGAAGTTTGAAGCAGTCTATCTATATGTTGGACCTTCTGCAAGGGTGATTGGAACAAGATACAGAAATCTTCATGAAATTACCCCAGAAATACATTCTTGCTTATTTTCATTGATGCTATGATAGCTTTGTATTTCTAGCAGACTAGCACTACCTGGACTGACAAGGAAAGTGCTTCTCTAGCTGTAGCTACACTGCTAGTATATCTTTTATTAACTGCCCTCTTTTTCCTAAAATCCTCAGTTCTAGTTTGCTATTCTCTTGGAAATTGTCTTTTATCTCAATCCAAAATAGGTAATTTATAATTCCAAGGATGACATACGTCCTTATCATGGGTTTCTAGAAAAGGACTGCGTATCACCATATGTCATTAACTGTTGTCTGTTAGTCAATTTGATCAATAGCGTCTTTGTACATGTTATATTCTGTACTACCTATTATTCACCCTGCTAATTTTGACCAAATGGTTTATGATCATCATAACTGAAACTCTGATGTGTTACAGGACACCGTTAAATATGTTGAAAATCAGGTGAACACTGTTGGTACAAGTGTCAAGAAATTCTGTTCAGAGGTGATGCAAGATGTTCATCCTCAATGTAATATTGATCCTGTGAAAGTCGCAGCCGCTGACTTGTCTCTGAACCCTTATGCTCACTATGAAATTGACAAGAGGCTGAAGGCAAACCTTAAAGGAATCACCAGAGGACTCAGTAACAAATTAAATGATGATTCTCAAGTGATCAAGGGTAAAATGCTGACTATTCATCAATTGTTATTTAATCTCTTTGGTCAGACAGATTTGCTAATAATATTTTTCTTGAGATCTCAGGGAAAAACAAAAATGGAGGAGTCTATAAACGTCAAAATATTGGGATCAAAGAAGTTGCTAGAGACAGCCATCTAGCTAAGAAGTCTGATGCTAGTTGTCTTGCATCAGGAGATGCAATTAAATTATCTCCAAGCGCTGAGGTTAGGGGTGACATTGAAATGGCATCTGACCATGTGACCGTAACTTCAGCACTGACCACAGTTAAAGGACCTGACTCTGGAGAAGCAGCAACTAAAGTTTGCAATCACATTATAGAAACTAATGTGCCTGCAGCTGGTACTTCAATTAATTCTGAGGCTTCTATCAGGATGTCACCAGTTGAATCTGTAAGGCAGTACCAAGCAGATTCCAGAAACTCTAGCTCAGTTGGTGGCTTTTCACCAGATTCTTGTGGTATGTCTGCCAGTATTTCTGTTTATTTCTTCACTTATCTGTTTTCTGGTTAACTTTTACATTGGCAACAGGTACGCGCACAAAGGAGTTGGCTTGCAATACAAGATCTGAAATAAGTACCAATACACTGAACAATGAATTATCTAATGAGGAGATCAATGAGTCTTGCGAAGGTATTGGCAGATGCTAGTTTCATTAAAAAAAAGAAAGATTCTCTGTGTGCCTCTCTTAAAATTTGTAGTGTAATGTTGATTATAGACCGGCTGCTGTGGCAGTGATCGAACTTCTTGGAAAACTATATACCAAGTGTTAATTTATCACGTGTCATAAATAAGTAAACTACTACCCAAAAGCATGATATTATTGCCAAGAATACAGAGTAAATTATGACAATGAGCCACAGCAGAGCTTATCTCTGGTTATGTTGGATGCTTTTAATCGAACTAAGTCGGCATAACTGTACGGGTTAAAATCTATCGGAGTTATTTCATCTCAGTAGAGTACCTTGATGATAATTCCTGTGCACTGTAGTGTCGTGGGATCTGCATGAGCTCAGATGCTCAGTCATGCTCCTGAAAATGGGGAGTCAGTATGTACTATGTACCCTTTATGTTTTATCAGCCAGTGTGGGATTATACAGTTTCACTTTCACCTCTTTTTTTCTTGGGAATTTCGAGAAATCTATGGTATCTGCATTACTCGTGCTATCCAGAAAACAAATGTACTCCTGGTCTGTGTGTCACTCCGTCATAGAAAATTTGGAAGGTCCTTAGGTTTTCTTCCTTTTCCTTGTATTTGCTTAAGATCAAATGAATCAAGGGGATAGCAGTGCAACTGACCAGCATGCGCCTGCCTTTCAGATTATTTCTTTCTTATGCGTTAATATTATGATTTTCTCAATTCTATCTCTATGACACCATTGTGCTCTTTTACAGAAATATCAGATAATCTGTTTTCTGCTATGTCCGAAGTGGAAATTGTTGAGAAGTTTGATGAGTCCCAGTTGGAGGAAGAAACATGTGTCCTGGTTGAAGGGGACAGGATTCATGTTCCACAAGGCACAGTCAAACAGAAGTCGTACAAGGTTGGTCCGTTCTGTATGTCTCGCGTATTTTTCTCATGTATTTATTCCGTTATTTCAATTTCTGTTTTAGGAGAGGCAGGGTGGGGCTTTTTTGTTTGAACATGTCTTTTTAGATCTTTTTTTACCCTTTTTTTTGTATATTTTCTTAGAAGAAGCTTCGGGAAGCTTTCTCCACAAAAAAGAGGTTGACAAGGAAAGAGTATGAGCGACTTGGAACACTTTATGGAGATCAACAATTTTACCATGAGGGTGAGGACAAAGTGATGCCTGTTCTTGCCATGAATTCAAACACAAAAGATTTGTCTGCTACTGATCATCCAGAATCTGAGTGGGAGATTCTCTAGTTCAAACGATGCTGCGATTTGTATTGTTGCTTTTCCAATCAGTGCATGGCGTCCTAGATTAACAGAGATTGGAAGTTGATGCACCAAATATTATAAGCCATAATTCGCTTTATAAAATCGCATAAGGTATTAACAATCCTTTCCTCCAGTCATGTAACCAGTAAATAATATATAGTGGTACCTTGAAGCAACCATCCCAAATCTTGAGGTATGGCCATCTTGTATCCAATCTTGGCAATCTCATGAATTAAGATATATGAACACTTTATCCAGTGTTGAGCTGTCCTTGAACTAATTCATTGTACGGTAATGATTTCTACACCAATGGGACTCGGATCTTTTTTGGTCCTAACCGATCATGATATAGTTAATCTTCTCCTGTATACATCAGTAGTAATAGCCACTGAAGGGTGGTGTTGTGTCCTGAAAAGTGCTACTCTTAGAATATGTCAGTGTGGTTTTCGATCAAGCTTCCAAGTATCGTCCTGCTAAAGCAGATGCTGCAAGAATTGATCTCCGTGAATTTGGTCAGTCCTGAAATCCTGTACTCGCTCTCGGAAACCATGGGATATTAATTTGGTAAATAGCTAGTCAAGGTTTTCGGATGCATTCTAGAACATTAATAAATGTGCACAACAATGAAATGCTTTCTCTGCAATGCAGTTCAACACGTAAGTTTAACAACTACAAACATATACGCCTGCTTCACTAATACAGCAACTAATGTAGCCTACATATAGTCATTTTCTGATTTTCAAGAAACCAAATGAGATAGACTAGGGGCATCAGTGGGGTGATCCAAAACCAGAGATGCGTATAGTAACCTATTCCATGTATCAGGCAGTCCAGGGAGACACCAATGGCTGCAATCAGCAAAAGTCTCAGGTGGCTTTAGTTTCCTCTTCACCAATTCTTTTCCTTTCTTTTTGGCGTAGATTGATGGATGTGCATCTACCCGGTGCTCTGAGAGCTTGGTAATGTTCAAGTATCTTACAGGTATTCTCATTTGTGACAGTGTTCTATCAACAATCTCTAAAAGGGGCTCAGAGAAATGTGTTACATGGGATTTATTTGTGATGAGTTGTGTTTTATTGTAACACCCATGTTTTGCTTTGTGTTCTGGGGAAATGCTTCTGAAGAAAACTGTTGTTTTGGTCAAGTTAACATTCTGATCTATCCAATCTGCCCAGGTCTTCATTGCCACTTCAAATGCTGATTCTAACTTCAGGTCATCAACTAATCGTCTTTTGTACTCGAAAAAGTCCCACCTGCACTCAAGGTCTAATTAGATTTTCCCAACGCCCACAATAAGCGTCAACTTGCATCATGGAATCCTCTTGATTGTAGACATAAACATCGGATTTAGCTTATATGGACTGATAGTACAAATAATCTATACACTGTTAGTGTAGCTTAACCTGCTGTAACAGGCAACTGATCTCATTTTTATTGGAAGGTTTACCTCTTTATCTTTATTTACATGATAGTGTATAGTTTTTTTTTATTTTTTACATTCTTAGTATATAAAGTTAAAACCCATTAAACTTTTATGGAAACTCATTAGTGACTTACGCCTTCAACTTTCCAAGATGCACCCACCAATGACCTGTGTTGAATACCATAATGTCAGCTCCTTGCCAATGCCTAGACGATTTATCGAGTTTCTCCAGTCTCAAAACCTTAGGGGCACTAGCCTTGTTTGCTTCAAACTGGACCAAAAATGGACTCCAAAAGAACTCTACTGTAATGTTGAAGTCCTATAAGAGCAGAAAAATAACTTTAACTTATACACATACTGACTACGTAAAATAAAAAATAAGGTATGTAACATGCTAAAACATGTTAAAGCACACTGATACTGTGCATGTTATTTACAAGGTATACAAGTAAAAAACTTGAAGCCTTAACTGTTTGTATGAACATTCAAGAGAGAGTGTTGAAGTCACAACTTTATATATATTGACGGTAAAATAAAATCTGTGGTCTCCAAGAGGGTGCTTGCATGAAACTAAGAAGTCCTTAAGTTGATTTACCTTTGCTTTGAAAACTTTGTAAGAGCCACTTCTAACATCAACATAGGCTCTCGAAGGAGGAATGGTAGAATAAAGAAGACATGCAAGAGACTCCCACTGGTTTCTGTTTAATGAATCTCCAGCTATGATAACTCTCTTTCCTTTAAGTCTCTTCAACATATCTATGCCATTCAAGCTACAAGAAAGAACATAAAAGATTTGCTCGTTGTTTAATACTACAAGACCTTTATTATAGGCAAAAAATTTTACTCTCAGACTAAATAAGTTAAATCCAAAGGGAAATGAGAAACAAGAAAATGAATGAACAATTTTTCTACCTTGGGATCACACAGTCATGAGCTTCCCAGGACCAATTTTCATAGTAATAATCAGGCCTTCCATTCTTTTGGCAACTCACTTGTTCACTAAGGAATGGACATTGTGGTGCTTTATAATATGGGCTCTCTTTTGGTTTATAAATCCATCTTCCCTCAAAAATGTTGCAGTTACTCTTGCTATTTTTCTGGATTATGTTCCCTTCATCTTCTCTGCTTCTTGCTGCTTTCAAGATTTCTAAATCTGCAGAAGGGTAAAAGTTATCTAACGATGATGCAACAGTGAACATAGCATCTTGCAGAGCCCTAAAATGCGCTGCCTCATTGTTGTGGTTAAGGCATAACAAGAAAATGAAGCAGCTAATGAAACTAACAAATGTGCATAGCATCCATTTATGAGTGATTTTTGAGCTGGTTTCCATGTTTGTAGAGATTGATTGACTTGTTGTGCATGTGAGGAGTAATTAATAATAATTGGAAACTAAAACAAGTGGTTTATAGGTAAAATAAGTTGTTCAAGGTGATAAAATTGTAGAGTTACTTATAATCTAACTGCACTTTTGTGAAGTTGGTGAATAAGAAAATGGTTGAGAAGCTAGTTAACTACCCTTGCGTTCTCTTCTGTCGTAACTACTTGTCCTGGAAGAGGTTAACTTAATATAATCAGCAGTATAAGGAAATCTTACACATATCATGTCACTTTTACCTATTGTAGCAAGTAACTTTATTTTATTTTCAAGCTTAATGATCCCATTATATATAGAGGCTACTTGTAGATATCTTTTTGTTGACCTAATTAATAGTGTAAAATTTTATCTACTTTGGCGGTGTATATTCGTTAAAACTCATCTTGAAAATGAACCGAAACAGTTTATTACAATTTTTTTTTTCATTTTTGTTAGTAGAATCCATGTGCACTACACACTATAGTGTTACTGTATAAGCCACCAGTTCAGAGGTATAATTGATGACGATATTTCAGTTTTTTTATGTATGAAAAGGAAATCATAATACCAAAATACTATTATATCAAGCATTTCCCATTTTCACTGTATAGTTTGCTTCCTTCTTTTAGTTCCTTGTCTTGGCAGTATGTAAGAGGATGTTATGCCATTCTTGGTTCTATGGTTAAATTCCTCTGGAAAAGCTAAGTGACTATAAATAGATAAGAACTTCTAAGGTGGATAGTTGAACATACAGGTTTTGAGGAAAATACAAGAAGCAATTAATATTCAAGAATATTCAAGAAAACATTTGCAATTAAATGTTAAATTTCTCCGATTTGTGTTATGTTGCAAATTTTCATTTCCCTCTAATACGATGAGCAAGTTGTGGAATGATTCTTTTTTTTGGGGTATCTTGGTCATCTCTTTTTGAATAATTTTTCTCGACTAATAATGATCCTGAAGCATTTCGTATTCACCAAGTTTAACACAAAATACACCTACTTTAATTTGGATCATTGTTACCCATTGTATTGTATTGTTATTATGATTACAACGTTTGTTTTGGTTGTTACTTTAATTTCGTTGTATTGTATTGTTAAGTTCCGTTGTTACCTAACAATGAAAAGACCCACTTTTTGTTACAACCGATTTGGTGGTTTTGCATTGTTACGCATTTACACTTTCCCATCATGTCCTTAATTATAACCTTATAATCCTATTTTACCCTCTACCCTATTTTCTTATTTAAATACACCCAAGTAGTTATTTCCCCTCTTCTCAAAATACAGTACGTTCCCTGCCTCTCTTATTACTTTGTACGTTCCCGGCCTCTTCAGATTCACAAGCCATCTTGTTGTGTGATTATATTAAATATTTTATCTTAATTTATTTAATGTATAATTCTTAATTTCATTAATTACAGAGCAAAAACGTGAAACTTGAGTTAGTAGATTTCATTAATTAAAGCCATATGTTCTTTTTTTTTTGGTACAAAATATATGATGACACTTTTGTTAATAACTATTATTTGGATAATATGATTGCTTGCATGTCGTTATGGAATATTATTTTTTATCTAAATTGTTAATAGTGTGAACTTATTGTTATGTTTAATATTATTAATTTATTTTTTTTATTATTTTCATTATAATTTGCATGAATATAGATAAACTAGTAAATAAAAACTGTCTCAAATTATATTAAAGAAAATTTGTTACTTAATCTAATATTTAGAACAACTAAGGGTATATTAGTAAACTTATTAGTTACAGTACAATACAATACAATACAATACAATACAATCAAAACAAACAATAATAATGTTACTAAACAACGGGAAACAATACAATCAATTCAAACGTTGTTTTATAATACAGTACGATACAATATAATACGATACAATACAAAACAATATATTATGAAACAATAGGTAACAATGATCCAAACAGAGTGTTAGAGCCTAATGGCTTTGACTAAATATCATTAAATCGACATCTACCACGTGATGGTAAATTTTTTTTTTGTTCCTTGAAACATTTTTTATGATTGGTATGGCCAAAAATGTAATTGAGTTATTTAGCTCCGTTTAACTATACATACAGTGGCAGCTCACCTTGGTGAAAGACCACCCTTCGTCGAAAAATTATATCATGTAGATAGGTTAAATTTAACTATTTATAACTAAATATAACGTTTTGAACATCTTTGATCCAATTAATAGTGCTAGCCTGGTGGTGCATAATTTTTAATACATTTTTAAAAAAAAAAAAATTTCAACAACCTTGAAAAAATTCTTTGCTACCCCACTGTACATACCTGGGAGAAAGGGTTATTCCACCTTTGGTTCGATGACATATCAGTGTGTAATGTGTAGTCATTTGGAGCTCCGCATAAACAGACACAACTTCTTTTATTTGGTTTGTTTTTTCTTCAATTATGTAGGGACAAATAATAAGGATAGTAGTCATATATACTACTTACAACATAATTAGATGACTCGATTTTGATAAGATTAAAAACAAGAAAAGAAAATGAAGTCATAATCATTTAACAAAGTGAGCAAAACATACAATAAAACTGCAGATCAGATAAAAAGAATGTAATGATCTTTTATTCTAAAAAGAGAAACTGTCAAATAGCGAGTTTTATCAGAAAAACAGTTAAGTGCAATGATAAAATTGAATCAACTTATAATCATCAATAAAAACTTTCAAAATTCCAGCAGTATTATAGTAATAGGCTTATAGCAATGTTGGTAGGTTTTATGGCTGGTCCAGAACCTTTAAAGAATCTCTTACTAAGCCATTTAATATATCCATGCACCCACGTTGTTGCATTAACTGTGCTATCAGTCAACTGATCAAATTTTTCTTTCTTTTCCTTTTTGTGGTTAATGATTTAATCGACCTTGTAGGTTGATAGGCAGGAAACAAGTCAGGAAAGGGCCATGAGATGATGGTAACGCGGGAATACCCTTCGATCATTTCCTTTAGTCAAAAATAAAATACTGAACAAAAGCAGTAATCTTGTTGAGTTGCACAAAATATTCTGGAAAATCGTTTGTGACAATCCAACTTAGTGGTGCCATCTTCTGCTTTGGCCTAGGCATGTTTACAATTTTAGCCACGTCAATGAGTCCAAGGTATATTTCCTTACATATCTCGTTCTTGTCGATGTGGGATTTGACTAGACTCATCAATAGATCTAACACTAATGTTTGTAGGTTGCGCATGGGGTTAGTTCTACTACCTTCTGTGTATTTATTTTGGACGAGTCCTACACTGTTTTAAAACACATTACTAGAGTCTAAGATATATGCTTATAATACCCAACATTTTTTCTGTATTTTTTTAATGTCGAATTTTGTCTATAGTATCACAATGTTATCAAGCAATCCATATAAATAGGTTAATTTATTGATCAATCTTGGCATATAATACCTCAACAAGTGATATGAGAATCCTTGCAATGAACTTGAGATGAGGAAGCAATGGACCATTTGTTGTTGAAAAATTGGCTATAGCTTTGGGTTTTCACGTTAGGCTGAGATTAGTGGACATCTACATTTGGTTTAAGAGAACAATAAAGACCACATGTCAAATACTGGAAAAAAAATCATAAAGAAACAAAATATGCCCTTGATTTCAGAATATAATAATAGTGTACCACTTTAATAAGTAACAAAATTTGCACACGTTATACAACCTCCAATAAATCCTAAAAAATCAATTGTCTTTCCGTTGCTCTTTTAATTTTTTCTTTACCGAAGTTTTCTCCTTGTCGATGTTCTCTCACCACTTTTACGACTTCTTCTCACCAACACATACATATACAAACATGCCCAAATTATAAAATATACATCAAATATACACTCATTTTACTACCACCATAACAATACCAAGACTCCCATAGATTATACCATATATATATATATTGATAAGTTGGTATTTTATCAACTTATCTAGCTCATTTACAAGATTTTTTTATAAATTTTAATATCAATTATAGCTAAATCTTATTAATTTGCTTACTTACAGGATTTGAAGTAATTACAATGAAGGAAAGTCCAAAAGGATCAGAAAAATTGCAGGAAAATATAATATGGAGAAGTTCGAGACTCAAAGAAAGCATGAAGAAAAAGCGCGATGCTGAAAAATGAAATGTTGGCCGCGGAAAATTTTATTGGACAAGTATTGAGGCAGAAAATTCAAATCCGGAGTGAAAATGAGAAAAGGGCAAAGTGCTGACCGCACTTTAAAGGGCAGCCGCTGATTTGGCTGTGTGTAAAATAGGCGGAGGCCATTTCTGATCCAGCTTAAGGGACATTTCATGCAAAAGTTTCACAGTACAAAAGTGGCTAGCAGGTCAATATTTCGCACTAGGGTGGTTATGCGTAAAACATGCAGACTTTTCTTTGTTTTAATGGGATTTTTACACTCTATACCCATAAAATTTAAAGTATTTATAAGTCATACCCATTACAAATTATACTACCCATAAAACTAAAAGTATTTACCCACCTACTCATTTATTATTGTATACCTTTGTTATGCCTTATAGGTGTATACTTTTAAAGTATACTGCATAAATTATGGTATACAAGTCTGGAGGGACATATATTATTGTATACCTTTGTTATGCCTTATAGGTGTATACTTTTAAAGTATGCTGCATAAATTATGGTATACAAGTCTGGAGGGACATTTATTATTGTATACCTTTGTTATGCTTTATAGGTATATACTTTTATGGTATACTGCATAAACTATGGTATACAAGTCTGGGTGGGTAGAGTGGGTAAATAATTTAGTGGGTAGGTCGGGTAATATTTGAAAGTAGTGGGTAGTGGCTGTAATTATTTTAGGTTTTGTGGGTATTTTTGTAAGCGTCCCTTGTTTTAATTTGGGGACAACTTTTGAAATGCATTGTATTTATTTTAGAGACCTATAAATAGTTAATTCATCATATTTTTTATAATTTTGGCCATTTTCAAGCTTAGAGAGTAAGAATCCACACCCAAATATCAAGAGAGAGAAGATTTGGAGCAATCAAATGGGAATTTCTTAATCATTTTGCTCATTTCTTTATTTTCATATCTAGTATTGAATATAGATGGTGTAGTTGATGTTATTGAGGACATGATTTTATATATATATATATATATATATATATATATACTGACTATGTTTATATTGTTGGATTTTTGATTATCTAGTTCTATTGTGTGCTTTAACTGAAGTTTAGGTGATTATAACACTTGAACTTAATCCCCTTTGGCTTGTTTATCACTCTGGCGAGGTTAAATTTGTGTGGATTTATAAGGACCAGCTAGGATTTAGATTTTGTTGGCTAAAATAGCCTAATCTATCTAAAAGGAATTGCTAGAAATAGATCTTGTTCCTAAATCTATGAACTATATTTTTATGCGCTTCATTTTGATTCTAGCGAGCCTAATAGAGTAGATACTCATTATACCTAGCGGTTCTGAGTGTTGAATAAGTTAGTTCGACCATAACATTTTAACTACATGACATATTTTTATCTTAAGATCCGAACTTGTCTTCCTTTGTTTGTGAGAATGTAATTGATCACCTTTATTTGTTTTCCTAGTACTCTGTTAGTATCGTCATCCTATCAATTTATTATACATGTATGACTTAGTTCAATAGGTTTAGTTCATCCACTACCTTAAGCATCACATTATTCCTTGTGGATGCGACCTCGACTCCGAGTTAGGTATTATTATTACGATGACCGTTTCATATCTTATTTAGATGTGTGTATTTAATGTTGTCATATATATATATATATATAGGGTTTTGCTAACCTACTACATGGTTGTAGTAGGTTAGCATTGTACCCATTTTTTATTTCACAAAAATGTCCTTACTATTTTTGCCAACTCATTAAAAATAGTGGTACTTTTGTCATTTCAACCAAAATTCATTTCCCTCCTTATCACCAAAACTTTTGTACAATTCACTTCCCTCCTGCTAAACCCATCGGCCCTCTCCTTCCAATTTGCTTTGCAGACCTCTGCTAGCCTTCTTACATAGGAGTTTTTTCTTTTTCCAAAAGCAAATATATACATAAATACTCCAAATCATTTGCTGTATTAAAAAAACTTATGTCAAAGTTATCCAATTGTATCGATAATTTTGAATTAGTTAAACTCAAGAATTACTTTTGCATTTTTAGATCTACTTAAATATGGGAATAAGAAATGAATACTACGAGAAACAAAAATTCATGGGTCATGGGTAAGATCTTTCTGCGTTCAGTATTTATCCATAAGAAGTTCTCATATGGAGTCATGGAAGCTTTTAATGGAGCTGACATTAACAGCTAACAATGGCAAGAACAATAATCAGTAATGACCATTATTAGCAGTGGTATTAGTGATTCTCCAATCTGAGAAGCTTCTTTCCCAGAAGCAATTCTCATTAACAATGCAAGAATCTTTGTTCTTTGGTTGGATTTTTGAAGAGGGAAAGACATGACGGGAAAGAAGACAAAGGAGAATTGTGTTAGTTTTGCGGAAAAGACAAAAGAGCCCCTCTCATTAATATATTATTGAAGTTTAATTAGGGGCATTTTGGTGAACTAAAAAATGGATACAATGCTAACCTACTACAACCATGTAGTAGGTTAGCAAAACCTATATATATATATATATATATATAGAGAGAGAGAGAGAGAGAGAGAGAGAGAGAGAGAGAGAGAGAGAGAGAGAGAGAGAGAGAGAGAGAGAGAGAGAGAGAGAGAGAGAGAGTTTATATTGCTCTGCCAAGACTTCAAGGCAAATTAGTTATGAGAGTGGACGAAGGAGTCGAAGCAAGTGTTGTCTATTTCTAAAAGTTCAAGGAAATTTATTTGAAGAAGGGTGTGAAGGGGTCGACATGCAATTTAGTTGGGAGGGGAAAAAGGGGGGGGGGGGGGAAGGGTCTCCATGTAATTTTGTTGGGCGAATGGAGTGAAATTGTTGAGTGCAAGTGTTAACTATTTGCCAAGATTTTAAGGCAATTCAGTTGAACACAAGTGAAATTGATTGATGGCACGTGCGTCATTAATTAGGTTTTGAGGGACATTTACATCCGAAAATTTAATTCTTCAACTCAGCCACTCAGGAAAGGTCATGTTTGCTAAACCATACTATTAAATAGGGTCAAAAAGGCAAATCACTGTCTCTAGTGTCGCTATTTTTATGTAAAGAGCTTTTTTACACATATATATTCTTACAATATCTATTACGAAAAATTGCAATATTATTGATATTAGAAAATATAGCTTGTTAATATGGTATATTGAGGGCTATTTATGTGATTTTTTTTTTTACAAGTTCTAGAAACAACTAAGAAAGAAAACACTAGCCTACATTTCTTATCCCCTCTGTTGTGCCCTTGCCACCTGATGCGCTTATACTCTCGTCGATCTGTAGATACAGTACAAGAAAAAGATGAAAAAAAATATTAGATTTGGCGGTAAAAAACACCGAAAATGACAAGATAACATTAGATCTGGGAAAAAAATACCAAATTTATGTCAGAAAATACCATTTCTTGAACAGAAAAAAAAAAACTAAAAATGAATGAAAAATATTAAATTTGACCGGAAAACACTACATTTAACCGAAAAAGCACCAAACTTGAGCAAAAATCAATGGATCAACAAAAAAAGAAAAAGAGCTATTCAAAGTTGCTCCAACGGCAATTTCTCCAACCGCGTGGGGGAAGGGGTCCAACGGCGGCAACGGGGAAGGTCTAGTGGCAGATTGAGAGTAGTGAAGGAGGGAGTGAAAATGAGAGAAATGAGAGGAGGAGAATAGGATTTTTCTACGTTAAGATTTGCTTATTTTTGCTGTATTTTTGTAATTATGTCCTCAATTCATCTATACTTTATAATTAGAACAATATGCCTCTATATTTGATAAAACTACCAATTTATATTTCTATATAATTTTCTCTTATGTAAGTCTCCCCCTGAACTAACTAATGGCCCCATTAAATTTGTTGGACGTGCAACAGTGATGATTTGAAGAGATAATCAGTGAAGAGAAAGACAAGAAAAAAAATTCTCTGTGACACTTCTTAGAATTGTAGTATTTCTTTTGACAAAATAGAGTGTTCTCATTTTCTATCTTAGATTGCAATTACATTAAATGCAACTCATATTTTTCATTTGTAAAGTATTTTAAAATAAATAAAATTTGATATATTTATTTTTTGTATAATAAGTTCTGCATAAGTTATATTTGTGCAATGACACTTCACCTCCTGCTTCTAGGGTAACAAAAATCTATGTTAACAAGCAATCTACTATGTGTATTCCATGTTTCTTTGAGCCTTGATTTGCAAGTCAGAAATAGAACTAACCAGAGACGATAATTCTCAGTTCCACTATTTTTGTCTTGTAACCAAAAAGCCTTATTATTACCTCTAGCTAATATTTCAAGAATCTAAAGTAAAGATTATGAAAGTGTCTAATCACTAAAATCCAATTTGAGATCCTTTACTTAAATCTGTGACTTTCACCTAATCCATTATCAATTCAGCAACCAAAAATATTAAGTACAAAGTATATTAAGTACAAAGTTAGGTAAATGGAAGCCAATTCGCTTAATGAAATTTTGTCCTCATTGTATCTTAAAACGTACAAACAGACACTTCGTTCCGAAAGATATGCTGTAAATTGGTATGTGTTCTCGAAGTTCTATCGAGACCGTTCCAAGTAGGCCAGCCCTTACCAGAATCAGCTCGATAAGATGGCCCACGCAGCCCAATTTTCAATTGCGTCACCCTTTTTTTCCACTTTATATGCCATTGTTTGGCTTGACATAAAATTCATCATAATATATGTGTAAGCTACAAAATTTTTGAAAAATATTTTTATGGTGATAAAAGTTTTTCATTAAAGATAAAATCAAAAGTTCAAAAAGTTAAATTGATCCAAATTTAGAAATGTGACTTTTTGGATCCAAAAAAATGAAAAGTTGTAGTAATCTTTTTAGAATGGAAGAAAACATGAAAAAAAAAAGGAATGAATATTGAACACACGTTTATTATATGAAAAAAACTTTTCTGAAACCACTATACTGTAGACATTGGTCCAAAGTTCCACATTGATGATTTATACGCCCCCTTGCCTTAGAGATAGTAAAGCTTTGCGTACTAGTAGTTAATAGGATATGAATTCGTTGCTAAGTCATGAAGTTTGCTGACTATACTCGAACATTCCTCATGCTCTAATGTGGTGACTGAGCATAGTTTATTTTCTCAAAAATATTTCTCACCATGCCAAATTAACACACTCATATCTCACTCACCTTTACAATCAAAGAGAAGGAAACTATGGTAACGTTGAATTAATTTGTCATCCCAGAAGCCATGTTACACTAGGCTCAAATTCAAACTTTACTGTCCAATTTTCCTCACGTTTCTTGCTGGACAGCTGAATGTACAGCTTCGCCATCCTAGAAGCAACAAGACCTTTTTAACTTTGCGGATGGCCACCAATAATAGGCCTTTTGAAAATGTAGTAGGAGTAATTGGATTTATAAAGAAAGGGGCTTGATTAGAGGGAAAGTCATGTCCTATAGCGCATCATCATCCTTCATGTCCTAATCAAAACAACTTGTTTCCTTTTTCAAAGTCATTGGTCTATTTAATTGTCTATGGATAAAAATCTGGGGTCCTTTTTGGTGCTAGTGCTAGAGAATTCATGTGAAACTTCTTTTTGGTGGGTGCCACTTTTTGTTGGTTCTTCTTCTGTTCTTATTATTTTGATCTACTCTATTTGTATATTCCTTTCCAATGATAATCTGTTTGTTCGAGAGATGCACTTTTGGAGTCTAATTGTACAATGAACAATTACAGTTCTTTAAATGGCAAGTGCCTATAAAGAATCTTTTCACAATTACTAGATTGGCTTACAATTATAATATGTTTAGATAAAATAAATTTTAAACCTAAAATTACGGGAGGTCGTTATAGCTATGATGATGCTGGATTGATTGAAAGATACACATAAATCCATATAGATATCAAAATCAATTGGTTATCAAAGAGTGCAATTAAAGAATATCATGTCGTAATCATGACTGCAGGTTGTAATCCATTACTAGTAGTAATATTGAATATTCATCTTTTCTGGGCCAGCATATGTTAAGATTTGGATGCGTTAAGACAGCCAAAAGCAGAGTTGCAAAAACCAGCAAGTAATTTACAGGTTCTGCTGATCCAATAGCTTTGACGTAAATCCTATATGTATAATAAATTCATATTTGAGCATCTCGACCTTGGTCTAACTCTACTCCAAAAACTAGCTTAAAGAGAGGAGATCAAATTGCTCAAAGCTAATTTAAATACTCAATAAATTCAGTTGCATCTCAAGATAATAAAGTTGTAACTCTTGGATCCTCAAGTGAGTCACATTGACGACGGCAAGATCAGTAACTATCATTCACACTTGTTGTCGTCCATTAGCCCTTCAACATGGTCCATTTTTTTCCTGTTCTAGTTTTTTGCCTTTAGTACAATTTGGGATTCAGGCTTTGACAATTCCGTGAAATTGACACGTGAAACAGAGAGGGAAGATAAAGATAGATACTACTAATCGAGAAGCAGCTTAACTTGGCAACTTCTTTCGTGTCTAATGGTGTTGAAATATGAGAGTAGGATATAATTCTTCCTTTCTTTAAATTGAGAAAGAAAGAGGATCATGGTATGTAATAAAAGATATAACAGGTACTTACGTTGATGAGATAACAAGTAGGGGCGGGGCTAGCTTCAAGCATGGGGTTCAATCGAATATCTTTATCAAAATATTATATTGTATAAATATGAGATAATAATTTACTTTTTTAGTTATATATAAGCTTGAATCGCTTTGAAACTAAGGAATAAGTTCTTGTAAAAATGAAAAAGGGGGTTCAAAAATTATATTTGATCACTGTCTAAAATGTTGTGCTAGATTTTGAATCTGTTTGTCTTAACTCTGGTTCCCACTAAATTGTCCTAGTAAATGATTAAAGTCCATGCAAACTTGGCCAGAGAATGGAAACGATGTTATGTGGTTACGATACTAGTAGAAGATTGTATATTGATATTACTTCAAGCCTCTGTTTTAAAAGCAGTTTTTGGACTCGCCTAGGACTCGCTTCGGGGCGGGCCACTTGTAAAACGCCCTGAGGCTCTTGGGCGGGGCTTAAATCCGTGAGACTTACGCCTCAAGCGCCCGGCAGTGCGCCCAACACCCAATGCTCGGGACTCGCCTTACTGAACCTATGCAAATAATCTGTCCAATTCCCTAATTGAGATTGTTCATCCACAATTTTCTTTAAAATGATTGATACAAGTTGTATTCATCTATAGAAATCAAGAAATTGAGTGTAACTCATTTAACGAGACATATTTCATCTGTATACTTAATCTGAAAGTAGTCGAGGTATATATCATCACTTGTTATTAGTCTTCATGTCTTATTTCTATCATTCAAAATTAGACGTAAATTATTTTACAATTTAGAAGCAATTTATATTGATCAATGGAGAATTAATATTTTAAATTATAATAGTAATAAATTTTATTTTTATTTACTTTAATATTAACAAAATTTTAATTTTTTAATTATTTGAAAGTTAATATAGTTTATTTGTCTCATAAAAACTGTAACATTATTCAGTTTCTTATACTTGTAAAAATATTAGATTGTTTGTTACTATAATCTTTTTTCTTATTTTAATTTTCTTAACTTTTTTTTTAATATATTTTCAATATTTTTTGGCTCATTATGCTATTTATTAATTATAATTAATTAAAAAATTAGATGCATGGGGCTTACGCCCCACGTCTCGAGTCTTACGTCTCGTCCCGTTGTAAGTAAAACACCTCATCTTGCGCCCCGCCTTTTAAAACATTGCTTCAAGCTAACATCAATTTCCTCACAAGCCGCCACTATTTTATCTAGTTTATCTAAGAAATTAAAGTTGTTTGTTTGACTTGAGTTACTGTCATTTAGGAAAGTTGACACGCCTGACGCCTGAACAATATTTCATGTTTTCAAATTTTACACCGTGTTTCTCAGACACCTCAGCTTATTCATAAAAGCATATAGCTAGACATGCCTATTGTTCACTTTGCTTGACGTTAATTACAGTGTATGTTCTACTAAAAATCTTTATAATCCCCTTGTATAATATGTGTGCGCTAAATTAAATGACGTAAAATATAAATAATTATGTATGCATAAACTTAAAACCTACCGCTGCTTATTACTCATGTATTCTGCTGTCACACTTGAGACATGTATAAATAAGTTATACACTTGAGACAATCTCACTACTTCATTCGAAGCAGGGTTAAGGATTACTTACACTTCGCCATTTCCATATCGTATTTGTGGGATCATACCGAGTTTGCTAGTATTGTTGTTGAATCAATTTTGAAAATTAACCATACTTTCTATACGAGAAGTTATGGTATACTTAAGACAATTTCAAAATTAACAGTACTTTCTATACAAGAAGTTATGGTATACTGACAGCGAGTTTAGTATCAAAAAAAAAAAAAAAAAAAAGACAGCGAGTTTTTTTTCCTTTTTAAAAATAAAAAAATAAATTAAAGTAGTACAAAAATATTGGAGATATGACACATTTAAAATCACAAGCTCCAAAATTCACTATTTCAAAATATTTTGGTGGAGTCAAATTATATCACCTAAGTTGAACGAGAATGATAAGGGAATTATAAAATTTAGCAAAAATTCTCAGTCTTTTTAAAATATATTAAGTCGTATAATATATCTCTTCGCCCCAACACCAAATGCTTTTAGTATCCAATTACTTTGAGACAGAAAAAGTTCTTAGATCGTATACATCAAATTGATCTATTAACCATACGTGTGGTTTTCTAGTTTTCTCATAAGTAGAAAGTGTGGTTTTCATACTAAAGCTGGGAAAGTTTATGGAAGAGCTGCACTGCACTTTACTGTGACTTGTTTTTTACGTGTGAACCGTCACTGAAATATATATTGTGTTCCACGTCCACTCGATCATGACAAGAACCTTGAAGCGAAAGTTTTTAGAATCACCTACCAAACGTGAGAGAAGTGAGAACCCATGAGAAAAAAGCGCTTTTCTTTTCAAGATTAATGCATGTCTTCGACTTTCTCAAGGAAAGGGAAAAATACTAATCAAAGACCTTTAAAAGTTTCAAATTTGCTACACACATTTGTTTATAGTTTTTGGGAATAATTTTTGGAAGAAAAACTGTATGTTTATGTTATTTGAGCAAAACTTCTCCTAAAAACTCCCAAAAACTCAAAAAGTGCTCAAAGGCTCTTTTTGGGCAAAAAACTAACATTTACATACAAATTTCATTTTCATAAGAGCTCAAAGGCTCTTTTTGAGCCAAAAATTTTGTTCACAAAAAGAATGTCAAACACTTTTTCATTTTTTTTTTCAAACTTCACCCAAAAAATATTTCCCAAAAACTATTTGAAAATCTATATCCAAACGCTAGCTAAGCTCCAGTTTGAGCGTAGAATTCGGGCTCCTTTTTTTTGGGGGGGGGGGGGGGGGGCAAAAACAGTGTTTGTCCATACAACTTAGACAAGTTTTTGGATAAGTTATTTTTTTAAGTTTCAAAAAGCATTTTGGATTAGTTTTAGAAATTCTTTTTACTTCACTCACAAAACTTTAATTTTTTCAATTAAAATGCATGTCCAAACACAAATTCAACTTCCAATTTATTTTTTAAGTCAACTTCGAAAACTCATTTTTTCATAAGTTTCGACCAAATTCTATGTCCAAACGTTAGCTAAGTTTGGTGTAAACATAGAAATATATTCGCATTGTTTATTTCGATCAATAAATATAAAATACGTGTTCGGTCCATTCACATGTTTATCACTTAATTATAATAAATTGATATATCTTTTAATTTTAACTCTTAGTAAATATGATTAATATAATTTAACAGATTAATTTGAAGCTTGATGCACAACTTGACAAATAGAATAATGACCTTTTATAGCCTATTAAACCAGAGACGGATTTAGAATTCCAAAAGGGTGAGTTCACTATGGTTAGAATCGAATTTCAGCATCCCGAATGTGGTAAGTGAACAACCTTTGTCAAAAATATTATATTGTGTATATATATATGTCAAATATCATTTTAATGATGATATATTAAGAAAAAAATATTAAATAACATTTAAATATGATTGATCCCTACTCATAAGTGCAAGTGAACCATGCTTATCCATATGAACCATTTAAAACTTTTAGAGCATGAATTGTCCGACATCATATTATATAGGGGAAAGTGCATGAAAGGCCACTTTTGGCACTGGTCTTTGGACACAGGCCACTAATACCAAAATATTTAGTTTATAGCTATTTTTTACACCCACCAAAACTAGAAAAATGAAAAAAGACTAAATTACTGATAAGGGTAGAAAGTTTAATCCTTGTGGATGGAACTTCAGTCCACAAGGGTAGACAAGTTCACTCCCTGTGGATGGAACTTCAATCCATAAGGGTAGACAAGTTTAATCTCTGTGGATGGAACTTCAGTACAAATGGTAGATAAGTTCAATCCCTGTGGATAGAACTTCAATCCATAAAAGTAGATAAGTTCGATCCCTGTGGATAGAACTTCAGTACAAAGGGCAGAGAAGTTCAATCCATATGGATAGAACTTCAGTCCATAAGGGTAGAGAAGTTCAATCCATGTGGATAGAACTTCAGTAGAGCCAAAAGTGGCCTCAAGTGTAAGACCAAAAAAACTAGTGGTTGCAAAGCTAATACCAGTATCAAATCTGGCCACTAGGCAAAAATTTTACTATTATATGTATTTAAAAAATGTATATGTTATAAATCCACAGAATGTGGATGTCCATTCATGAACATGTTGTTCATTACTTCATCCCTTGAATGGACTCATTAAATTGATGTATCTATTAAAGATGAGAATAAGTTATTGTAACTTTATAACAATGATCTTTAGCCTATATAAACGGGTGTTCTTCACTTTGTAAAACACACAGAAATTGAAAGAGCAATAAAACTTCTATCTCTCTCCATATCATTGCTATACTCCCTTATATTGTTACTGCTATTTTATATTTTATTTACAACACGTTATCAGTACGAAGCTCTAATCTTCTCCAAATTAAGTACCAATTTCTTCCATCTGTGAGGTATAACTATATGTAATTTATTTATCGTAATATATCTCATTTACAGATAAATGTACTATATTAATTACACATATACTAAAATGATTTTTACAACAGCAGTATACGTTTAGATAAACAAGTTTTTATAATGCATTGCTGAGCTATCATTGTTGACACCCAATTTCGTCCCGAGGTGTAACTAATGACTAATTAGTTAAATAAAATTCAAGTATTAAAATAAAACTTGAAGTTAAGATTAATTTATTAAAATTAATTAAAGTGAGTTAATTAATTTCCAATGGAAAGGTTAAATTACATTGCTTATCTTTAAAATCCGGCTTATTCATGTAAATTGCATTTAATTAAGTTTAATTAAAAGGAAAAGGAGGCCAATTTCGTTCTCAGTATGTAAACTCAGTCCATTTCAGCAAAATACATATTCAATACATACAACTAATTCCCCCTTCCAGCCCATATCAGCCCTTTACCCAATTCCGACCCGCGTAACCCAATTCCCTTCAATCCCTAAACCCAATTCCTTTTCTCCTCACCCGCGACCCGCGACGAAACCCGATTCCCCACATTCAATCCCGAAACTCAGTTTGAATCACGCCAAAATCAGTGGTCCCTGATCCTTTTTTTACCCTCTCTCTTCCACGCGTACCCTAGTACGAATTCCATATCATAAGCGTCCATTTCAAATCGTTTGATCCGAGCCATGAATCTTGTATAACGGATATAACCTTATAGATAAGGATGAGACTTGTACGAATTTGAGGATTTTCGGACAAGTTTCACCCTTATCTTGTGAGGAAAATGTCCGAAATAGGTCAATGTTTTGTTAAAATTCAAAGAAGCAGTCCAAAACCCTAAATGAAGGTATTTAAGCTTTGTTTTCAGTTCATTTTTAAAGGGGGAAGCAGCAGAGAGTGGGAAAGGGAGGGGCATACACATTTTATATTCTTCCTTAGTCTTCTTTGACAAATGAAATAGTGTTATAGTTTTCCGTTGGATTTTGCATATCGCTTTGTCGTTGTTTCAGTCATCGCTTCATTATTTGTGTCGTCGCTTTACTGTTCGAGTCGACGACTCCATCTGAGTCGCTTAGTCGAATCGCTTTCTTCAGATCCGCACCTCTAGTTCACTGCATAAAAGCAGGTTAGAAGCTGCAATTTTTGCTATTTTACCTAGTCACTATACATGTCTTTTGTTCTGTTTATGTTTGAGTTTTGTCTAAACTTGAAATTCTGGTTTATAAAATGAACTTGATGTTGTTCTAAGATAGAGTTTTGGCTGCATATATAAAAAGAAAACTGGTTATGTATTGTTGAAATCTGAAACTTGACCAAGCATAGAATATACTATCTAAAGCATATTTGAAGTTTTATTTAAAGTAAAGTTTGAATCTTTGATCGCTTAGGTTGTAAAAATTAGGTCTCTAAACTGTCTAGTTGGATTTTTGTGTTGAAACTGGTATCTTGAAGGCCAGGCTAGTTTCTGGCAGTATGATGGAATCTGTTCCTGACTCTGTTTGTTTAAAGAATATTATGAAAGGGAGCTATTGGTCTGGTTCTTTGGCTGGTAGGTAGAGGAGTTTAGGTTTGGTGAGATTGTTTCTGTTTCCTGTGAGTTGGAGGGCTGTTATGGCTCAGTTTGTTGTTCAGGCAGGTCTGTGTCTTGGTTCTGAGCTATTTGAGAATGTAGAGAGGTTGTTGTGAAGATCTGAAGCCTGCAGCAATAAGCAGGCCTGCAGAGGAAGGTTCAGGGTCTGCCATTGAGGAGTCAGTAGGGTGTTTGGAAGTAGTTTAGGTAGTGAAGGGTGTCTTGTGGGCTTGTTAGGGATGTTAGTAGATGGTTTGCAGTTTGTTTTAGGATGTAGGAATGAGTGGAGTTTGTTTTCTGGTTGTGAGGAGGTTCTCAGGTTCTGTGAGGTTAAAGGGGTGTAGTAGGGGATGAAGCTCCTGTTTTCTGGGATTATAATATGGGGTCTGTCCTAGGTTTTGCAGGGTGTTTTAGGGGCTGGTTTAGTCTCTTGTTAGCATAGGTGTTCTGGTAGCATGTAAAAGAGGGGTATGTGATGTTATATTTGTTTGTATAGTTGTCAGATGGATGGTTGCTAGTGGCTTGGAGAGTTCAGGTGTGAAGTTGGTTTTTGATAGGGCTTCTAGCTGGTTCCTGGTTGTAGCAGTTTATAGGGGAACCTAGTTTGTGATCAGTATAGATATGCAGGTTCAGTAGAGCTGTTTAGGAAGCTTGAGAAGGGTTGTTGCTGATCCGGCTTATCCGGTTGTCTAGCTTAGGTCCTGATAATTGGATGAAGCGAGTAGGGTGAGTGCATGTGCAGTTTCTGGTGGTTCAAGAGTTGGTTAAGAGGCTGTCCCTGGTTTTTCCCTGTTCCAGTCTTCTTTTTGTGTATTCTGATAAGTTGCTCCCATTCTTGAAGTATCTGTAGGCTTTAGTTTTTTTTAAGTTTTCATGTCTTGACTTGAATTGTGAACGTTTGGTAGGTTATATCCTTAAAGTATCTTCCATTAAGTTATTATGAGTTCAATTCTAATTCGATTAGAAAATAAGTTCTGGCCTAGTATCACATGTGATCTTGTTGTTAAGGAAGTTTGTGATTGATTCTGTCATAGTTAGGAAAGCATTATAAATTATACAAATGATTGAGTTGTTTCTTAGTCGAGATGTGTGAGTCATCATTTATTTTGCTATGGGAAGCTTGCTTCTGGCTTGATGTATTTATGCATTTTATCACGCCTTGTCCAGTTTGAGTAAAGATTCAGTTATGAATGCTCCTATATGTTGCCCTTCTGCTGAGGTTCGGTTCTCCTATTTGTTTTGATGCCTAGGGAGTTGAGCTTAGCTTCTAGTTGAGCCGAGCTTGTTTCATCCGTTAACTTTCAACTTTCTTTCCATGTCTTAACATCTTATTAGTCCAGTGATGCCTCTTTCTCTTGGTTGTTAATTATAGTTTGTGCATCTCAGTTCAACTCTAGTAGAGCTTGCTCTCTTCCTGCATTGGTACGACATGTAATTATGTTCTCTTAGTAGGATCTGAGTGTGGGATGTTAAGCGTATGATTTTGTCTCGATGTCTTGATTTATTCTAGTTATTGATGAGATCGAGCAGTAGTTTCAAAATGAAAAGTTATAATCTCTATTAAGACTTATGTTCCTGTGAGTTTTACATTATAAAATTTCAAGACCCCGTTCAGTTATAGTTGTGAATAACGTTTGAATGTGTATTCCCATTTAATGCTATTTTGCTTCACTCGATTCATTATCTGAGATTGTTGTCCATTTACTAATCTTTATCTCTCTATTTTCTTTGACATGAACCATTTTGGGACGAGTTGAAATAAAACTCACAAATTGGGACGGCTGTTTGCATTTGAAGTTATTTGCTCCGCTTCGCATTTTCGGGACTTGATATCCCCGAAAATGTAAAAGAAAAAATGAAAATCACAAAGTCCAAGGCTCAATGATTGAGTTTGCGCTTCCGGGTTCTATTTTCTAAACTCCATCCTTCCCCGCTCCCTTAGAAAATGCATGTTGTATAGGATTTCTCCATAGACCGGATTAGTAGCCCGGTATGATAGAAATGATATTTGAATTGTGAATAATTATTGTAAATTACTTAAATTGTTTTTTATATGAATACTTTGTATCATTTCTTTGCGAATCGCCAATTTATTTATGGATGTTTAGAATCATTTGTTAATTAATGAGTGCAAATAAAATTTGATTAAAATCGTACCTTCGTCATAATTTGCATTTGAATTACTTATTTATTGATTATATTAATATTCAATTATTTATTTATTTAATCTAATTTATTTATTTAGTTAATTAATTAAATTTTAATCCTTTATTTATTTATTTGCTTAATCTAATTTATTTACTTTCAATTAATCATTTATTTAATCAATTAAATATTTATTCATTTATTCATTTAATTAATCGATTATTATTCATTTACTCCTTTATTTAATTAAAATTGGCAAGTATTCATTTATTTAATTAAGTTATTTATTTGTTTATTTATTTATCTATTTATTCAATCAATTAATTAATTCTTTATTATTATCCAATTATTTATCTAGTTTGTTTTACTTATTTATCTAACTTCATTTAACCTTTACTTGTTTTATTAATTAATTAATTGATTATTATTTCATTATCTATTTAATTAATCTTAAATTGGATCATTTATTTATCTAAGTATCGGCATAATTGAAATCTTATCTTATTTATATTATTCATATTATCCTTATATAAAATTAGCTTTATATATTTATTATCCTTAACAAATTCGTGAAAACCGCCGGATTAACCGTATTTAGCGGATTTTCAAAAGTGCTCCCGCAAGGGACCTTCTTTCGAATCTAAAATAACCACTTACCCTAGAATCTCTGATTTTAATTTAATTTCATTTAATTAAAGAATAAATTGCACTCTTTAGTTAACTTAGGTTCCTAATAATCCTTAAATTAGGTGGCCACTCCAAAAAAACCCTTTGGAATCCCATTTTGTTGAAATATACCCGAAACCTGTCTTTTCTTGAAGAAAGGGTAATTTTTGGGGTTCAACAATCATTTTAGTTTTGAAAAGATGTTTCACGAATTTAAAGTTGTGTTATTAAAATTATTAAATCTCGTTAATCTAACTTTTGAATATGATATGAAAAACTATAATTATCCATAATGATGGATGCCATTAATTAGAAGAAAAAAAAAGGGAATAGAAAGATTAGTTTTCCTTCATGTCACTGTTATAATTTATTGATTATCATTTATATAAATTCCTAATTATTTTATTGTCTTTGATAGTTTTTACTATGTCAAATTTATCAAAGCTTGAATTTGTGGCACTTGACATATCCGGCAAGAACTATTTATCATGGGTGCTTGATGCCGAGATACATCTGGACGCCAAAGGTCTTGGCGATACTATTAACGAAGGAAATGAAAGATCGAGCCAAGATAAGGCGAAAGCCATGATTTTTCTTCGCCATCATCTTGATGAAGGGTTAAAAATTGAATATTTAACCGTGAAAGATCCACTAGAACTGTGGATTAATTTGAAAGAACGGTATGATCACTTGAAAGCCATGGTACTACCAAAAGCTCGTGATGAATGAATTCATTTACGGTTACAAGATTTTAAAACTGTAACAGAATATAATTCTGCTGTCTTTAGAATAAGTTCTCAATTAAAATTATGTGGAGAACCTATTGATGATGATGCCTTATTGGAAAAACGCTTTCCACATTTCATGCATCAAATATGGTGTTACAGCAGCAATACCGTGAAAAAGGATTCAAAAAATATTCTGAGTTGATCTCATGCCTTCTGGTAGCTGAGCAACATAATTCCCTGTTGATCAAAAATCATGAAGCCCGCCCCACTGGATCTGCTCCGTTCCCTAAGGTGAATGTGGGAGCACATGCTCCATTCCCTGAGGCGAATGTGGTAGCAATAAATAATATGCCTAAAAGATGGCAAAATAATTCCGTGGTAAAAGCCATGGTCGTGGGCGCGGAAAGGGACGAAATAATAATCGTCGTCACGGTGGAAATAAATATGAGAACAATAAGGGTTCTCAAGTTAATCCTTCAAAAGGCAAGAATAATAATATATGCCATCGATGTGGTGTGAAAGGCCATTGGGCAAAAATTTGTCGTACGCCTGAACATTTTGTCAAGCTCTATCAAGCTTCGCTCAAAAGAAATGAAAATAATGTGGAGACACATTTGACCTTTCAAAATAATGACAATGGGACACATCTGGCACATCTTGCTGACAAGAATGATGAGACTAAGGCGTATCTTGCCGTGAAAGATGATGATGTTTTTGAAGGCCTCCAAAATATTACCTATTTAGAAGCTGGAGACTTCTTTGAGAATTGTAACTGAAGAATTGACATTGTAACTGGGGAATAAAATTAATAAAGAATAATGTTTTTACCTTTTATGTTTTTAAGTTTAAAAAAAAATATCATCTTTAATTATGTTTCAATATTTAAAAGTACTTTTCTTGTACTTTATTTTATTCAATATTTCTTACTATGTAATTTGTCTTTTTATGAAGAAAATGAAAATTCCCCAGTCTTCAGTTGGATTCAAGTCCAATAACAAAGATATTTGTCTCCTGGATAGTGCTACAACGCACACAATTCTAAAAGATAAGAGATATTTCTCTTATTTGGTTATGAAAAGAGCCAATGTTAATACAATAAGTGGTAGTACACGATTGATTGAAGGCTCTGGAAAAGCCAAGTTACTATTACCTAGAGGAACATATTTGGCTATTGATGAAGCCTTATATTGTAGTAAGTCTCAAAGAAACCTGTTAAGTTTCAAAGATATACGCCAAAACAGCTATCATATTGAGACTAAAACTGATGGAAAGATTGAATATCTTTATATTACTACAATGATCGGGTGAGAAATATGTGCTTGAAAAGCTCCCCGCACTTTCCTCTGGCTTGTACTACACAAGCATTGGCAGAGTTGAATCACATGCCATAGTAAACAAAACGTTTACTGAATCAAATAATTTTATTATTTGGCATGACTGGTTGAGCCATCCCGGTTATAATATGATGCATAATATAATTGAGAATTCACATGGGCATACATTGAAGAACCAAAAGATTCTTCAATTTAAAGAATTCTCTTGTGCTGCCTGTTCTCAAGGAAAATTAATTACTAGAGCAACTAAAGTTGGGACAAGGATCCCCGCATTTCTGGAACGTATACAAGGTGATATATGTGGGCCCATACACCCTCCAAGTGGACCATTCAGATATTTTATGGTTTTAGTAGATGCATCTACAAGATGGTCACATGTGTGCTTATTATCAACTCGCAATATGACATTTGCGAGGTTGCTTTCTCAAATAATAAGATTGAGAGCACAAATTCCAGATTATGCGATTAAGACAATTCGTCTTGATAATGCTGCTGAGTTTACTTCTTAAGCATTTAATGATTATTGTATGTCAACTGGGATTACAGTTGAACATCCTGTTGCTCATGTTCATACTCAAAATGGTCTTGCATAATCATTTATCAAAAGCCTCCAATTAATGGCTAGACCAATACTTATGAGAACAAAATTACCTATTTCAGTATGGGGACATGCTATTTTGCATGCAGCAGCCCTTGTTCGGATCAGGCCGACAAGTTATCATAACTTCTCCATTACAATTGGCTTTTGGTCAGGAGCCAAATATTTCTCATCTTAGAATTTTCTGATGTGCGGTATATGTGCCAATTGCTCCACCACACCGCACAAAGATGGGATCCCAAAGAAGGTTGGGGTTATATATTGGGTATGAATCTCCATCTATTATTAAATATCTTGAGCCCATGACGGGAGATTTATTCACAGCAAGATTTGCTGACTGTCATTTTGATGAATCAGTTTTCCCAACATTAGGGGGAGAGAATATGCAGCTGGAAAAAGAAATAGACTGGAATGCATTAACACTATCTAATTTAGATCCTCGTACAAATCAATGTGAACTTGAAGTTCAAAAGATAGTGTATTTGCAAAATATTGCAAATCAACTGCCAGATGCATTCACTGACCTACCAAGGGTAACTAAATCCCATATTCCAGCTGCAAATGCTCTAATTCGAGTTGATATCCCGGTAGGGCAACCTATTTGTGCAAGTGAGTCTAAGGCACGCCTAAAATGTGGTAGACCACCCGGTTCCAAAGATAAAAATCCTCGAAAAAGAAAAGGAGCAAATGATAAAAATGATCATACTACGGAGGTAATTGCTCAAAACGAGCATAAAGGCATAACAACTAATAAGACCTCTTCAGGAGAGGCTCGGGTACCTGAAAATAATGAAATTGAAGAGATCTCAATAAGTTATGTCTCTACGGGAAAACTATGGAACCAGAATAATATTGTTGTCGACAACAGTTTTGCATATAATGTCGTTGTTGAGATAATGCAACAAAACGAGGATCTTGAACCAAAATATGTCTATGAATGTAGACAGAGAAATGACTGGTCAAAATAAAAAGATGCAATTCAAGCAGAATTGACTTCACTTGATAAATGTGAAGTTTTCGGACCAATCGAACACCTGAAGGTGTAAAGTCAGTGGGGGTACAAATGGGTATTTGTGCGAAAATGAAATGAGAAAAATGAAGTCGTTAGATATAAAGCACGACTTGTAGCACAAGGATTTTCGCAACGACCTGGCATTGATTATACGGAGATATATTCTCCTGTGGTGGATGCAATCACCTTCAGATACCTTGTATGTCTGGCAGTACAAGAAAAACTTGAGATGCGTCTAATGGATGTTGTCACAGCCTATTTATATGGCTCATTAGACAATGAGATTTTCATGAAAATCCCTGAAGGATTTCAAATGCCCGAAGCATTTAAAGGTTCCCGATAAGTTTGTTCAATAAAGCTTCAGAAATCCTTATATGGATTAAAACAATCGGGCCGTATGTGGTATAATCGCCTTAGCGAATACCTATTGAAAGAAGGATATAAAAATGATCCAATTTGTCCTTGTGTTTTTATAAAAAGGTCTGGATCTGAAATTGTCATAATAGCTGTGTATGTTGATGACTTGAATATTATTGGAACTCATGAAGCACTCACGAATACTATGGAGTGTTTGAAGAAATTTTTTGAAATGAAAGACCTTGGAAAGACTAATTTTTGTCTTGGTCTACAAATTGAACATTTGACAAAAGGAATATTTCTCCATCTATCAACATATACTGAAAAGATTCTTAAGAGGTTTTACATGGATAAATCACATCCGCTGAGCACCCCAATGGTTGTGAGGTCGCTTGATGTAAATAAAGATCCATTTCGACCTTGTGAAAATGATGAAGAGTTTCTTGGCGCTGAAATACCATATCTTAGTGCAATTGGTGCACTGATGTATCTTGCCAATAATACTCGACCAGATATATCTTTTGCTGTAAGCTTGCTGGCAAGGTTTAGTTCTTCCCCAACACGACGACATTGGAACGGTATTAAGCATATATTCAGATACCTTCAAGGGACTATCGATAAGAGATTGTTTTATTCAAATGAATGCAAGTCACAATTAACTGGCTATGCAGATGCTGGATATTTGTCTGATCCACATAGAGGACGCTCTCAAACAGGCTATCTATTTACATGTAGAGACACAGCTATATCATGGCGTTCAGTAAAACAAACTATTGCAGCTACTTCTTCAAATCATGCAGAGATATTGACAATTCATGAAGCAAGCCGTGAATACATTTGGTTAAGACTGATGACTCAACATATTCAGAAAATGTGTGGGTTTTCTTTGCAAATGATTCCAACTGTATTATATGAAGATAATACTGCATGCATAGCTCAGCTAAAAGAAGGATATACCAAAGGAGACAGAATAAAACACATTTCACCAAAATTCTTTTTCACTCATGATATGCAGAATAGTGGTGAAATAGACGTTCGACAAATACGTTCAAGTGATAATTTGGCGGATTTGTTTACTAAAGCATTGCCAACCTCAACATTTGAGAAGTTAATATACAAGATCGGAATCCGTAGTCTCCATAATATAAAGCAATGTCTTCATCAGGGGGAGTAAGATACGCGCTGCACTCTTATTTCCTTAACCAAGGTTTTGTCCTATTGGATTTTCCTGGTAAGGTTTTTAATGAGGCAGCTCTAAATGCGTATCATAAGATGTGTGTACTCTTTTTCATTCACTAGGCTTTTTCCCACTGTGTTTTTCCTAGTAAGGTTTTAACGAAACATACTCTTTGTGTAATGGACATCCAAGGGGGAGTGTTATAAATCCACAGAATGTGGATGTCCATTCATGAACATGTTGTTCATTACTTCATCCATTGAATGGACTCATTAAATTGATGTATCTATTAAAGATGAGAATAAGTTATTGTAACTTTATAGCAATGATCTTTAGCCTATATAAACGGGTGTTCTTCACCTTGTAAAACACACAGAAATTGAAAGAGCAATAAAACTTCTATCTCTCTCCATATCATTGCTATACTCCCTTATATTGTTTGTAACACACGGTTACTAGTCCCAACTGTAAACACAATCAAATACCAAATAGAGATAGCTTTTGATAATATGAAAATGATGAACACGCTTAGAATAGATAAGAAAACCGTAACTAGTACAAGAAAGACTAAAGGATACGTTGGGGGGAAAGGAGATGAGAAGGTAGAAGAATGGGGGTGAGGAGACTCAGAAGAAGTGGGGATGAGGAGCATAGACTTTTCCAAGGCAATTACATAATTTTCATACCCTATGCTTTACACCCTCTATTATTTATAACACTTAACCAGGATCCCGAATAAAACTCTTGTAGGGCTGTCTACTTCTTGGGCTCAACCTCAGACTAATTCCCGATCCAAGTCCATCCATAAATATTTGCTCCCTGAGGCCCATAACATGGTTCATAACAATACCCCTCTCCTCAATGAGAACCTTGTCCTCAAGGTTCAAGACAAGAAATTCTGATGAAAGACCAAGAGCCATTGAGTTAGCTTGCACCATTGAAAAGGATTCCCAGTTGAAATCTTGATCCACAACTATCCTACCATGATTAAGTAGAATATGTAACAGAGAATAAATAATCCAGTAGCCATCATCATTTAGAGGCTCCATCACAGTACTCCCTTTAAATAGCACCTGTGCAGCTTTCCGATGTTCATTGTCACTACGGATATGGAGTTTCATATCTTGGTGAACTCCACCCGGATCAAACGGTAGTGACAACCAATGATGAAAGCCAAAGAGTTGGCTAAAAAATAATGGGATATTCATGAGCTTAACAGTAACTTGAAATCTAACAGCCTTTTCCAAGGTTGCAATTTCTTTAGAGTTCCAACCTAGCACCATCCTCATCTTAGTTCCACCACAAACTAGAACAGAGTTACTTCCCATCTTGTTCAGAGATCTACCAAAAACGATGACCCATGAAAATAAGACCTGCATATCAGTCGGCGTATATGCCCAAAGAAACCAAAATAGACTTTCCCAACTAGCAAAAAGGATCTTATTTAAAGCGATGTATAGAAGGGAAAAGCTTTCTGTGGTATCATGATCAAACCAGGCAGCTTGCTGCACATGTATGACATATTTACCTCTATTTGCAATGAAAAATTTCTCTATATGACCTGTTACAGCAAGAGCACATACTCCTTGCGCCGGGAAAGAATTAATACTGAATACTTGATCCTCCCTATTTGTTGATTTGAACTTTGCTGAAGTTTCAACTTCCAGAATGCTTGCCATAGCAATGGCTGTCATGATTGCCTCAAAAACCCTTTTTTTTATCCTCAAGAACTAGTAGAACAAAAATATTTCCTCCACGATCAAATACTAGACTTAATTTGCTATTTTCCTTTTCAAAATAAAAAACAAACGAGATGGTAATGGCTTTACAACTGCCACTGCTTGTTCTGAACAAGTGTCCGCAGGATGCAATTGCTTTCAAAACATAATCATCTTCATCCAATTTATAAAGTTCCAGCAAACAATTCATAAGATTGCTATACGTGATAGTGCTTGATTCAGTGGAGATAAGAAGGAACAACTCAATTTCAGCAGCAATATTCAGATGTTGGTTTACAACATATCTTGCAGATTTGTCATTGACACTGCGGTGCAGATCCAGCAACCACCTAGTGATGAAGGCAGGCAATTTTGCCGATAATATCACAGAAATAACAGGATGCAAGATTAAATCATTTACCAACAATAGTACGAGACCTCGCACACCATTTCTCCTAGGCCTAAACCTGAACATACTGAGCTGCGTAGTTACAATCTCATCATCAAAAACCTGGTCGCAATAGTTTGTGTGTCCATCCGCCAAATTAGAGCACTGCTTAGGCTCATCTCCAATTTTGAAGGCGATCCACCCCGCACAAGTTCTATAAAAAATATCTCGAGCTGTTAATATCTGGAACAAAAAATCATTTGAAACAAGAAAAGCGAATCTGTCAGTGAATGGTGTAACTACCCATCTCGACATCCTGTCCTGGGAACCATGAGACAGATAAGCGGATACAAGATAACTAAATGGGTGCAACGACTTGGTTGTAATTCGATGAGAATTGCTAACAAACAGTTGGATTGCACCAGGATCGAATGAATATTGAGTCAAAGTCTTGGAATGTATACTCGGATCCCATTTACCAAGAACAAGAGGAAGTTCACAAGTGATAAAGCGACGATCATCTCCGGGATCAAATGGAAATGCAGTCAATAAGTGTTGATCATTGGAGGTGGTACCCGAATGAAAACCCGAGTTTCCAATAGCTTCCAGCGAATCCAGCAGAACCATTGCCGAAAAATTCTTGCAAGGAATGTAGAATTCCATGACAACAATGTTTACGTGCTGGATTGCTATTTTACTTTCTGGAGGATTAGTAGATGCCTTGTATATCTCTGGAATGTCAATTCCAACCATAACTCCAACTTTATTCTTTAGGAAACTAGTGATAAGGTGCAGGTTAGCTTGCATCTTATTCACAGTCCAGCTTGAGTAAGACATCATCGTTCTTGCAACTACCCATCGACTTCTTTTAGAAATTCTTTCAAACAGGTTAGATGCATCTGAGGCGAAACCTAAAGGAGTACTAAAATATGACGCGCAAACTGAGTTAACCTTATATCCCTGCCCAGTGTCAAACCAATTGTCACGACCCAATTTCCAAGGGCTCGTGATGGCACCTAAACAACATTTGCCTAGGCGAACCAATGAAACAAGATGCGGAAAAGAACAATAATGTGAAAAGATCATAAATGGATATATAAACATAAAAGGGTGAAGTCCAAAAGAATATATCCACAAAAGAATTGGAGCATTCTAAGAGTGACTCAATAAAGTATGAATATACATCAAAGAAATCTGAGTCCTATCTCTAAGTGACTCCGGCGGTATGCCACCACGGTCTGTGTGGTCGGCTCACCTCAATCAAAAGTCTCAGAAGCCTCGGGAACCGCTAACGTCCGGGCTGCTGACTGGATGAAGGACCTGCGCACGTAGCAGAGTAAGTTATGAGCCGAAGCCCAGTAAGATCACCGACAGGCCCGCTAAGGTACCCTTGCGGGACAAGTCGCTACATGCATCATAAGCAACAACATACTATAGTAATCATACAATAAAGTAGTGAAATCACAAATAGATGTAACACATTCCATACACACAAGTAGTAACCAGAAGTCTCAAGGATTATGCCCATCCAACGTAAGGCATAGGTAAACTCAGCGGCGGTTTGGAGGTCCAATCTCTACTCCCGTGCCGACTAACCTAGACCTACGATGGACTAGCAACACCACTACTAAGTATCAACCATATACCGTGACCCGAAGTCACTATCACAATCATGAATAAGTAGACCAACGACCCGTAGTCGTTGGCTCATCTCAAATCTGTCTACGATCGCACCACACCCCCTGTCAAGTGCGTCGTATCTCAATAAATCAAGTGACCACACCACACCCCCTGTCAAGTGTGTCACATCTCAAAGATCAAGTGTCCACACCACACCCCCTGTCAAGTGTGACACATCTCATAGTATAGGCGACACCACACCCCCTGTCAAGTGTCCCTCTAACAGTATTAATATCCACGACATTAATAACAATAACAGAAATAATAACAGAAATATTAATAACGATAATATTTCACAGTCACCGTAACCCAGGTTGGTTATGCTAGCTGAACGTAAGGCGAAGGTTAACCCGACCACAGTTTGGGGGTACAATCCCTACTCCCATGTCGTCCAACCCAAGGTTACGTATAGACAGCACTACCCAACCCGGCACGTGAACAAATCAAGTACCAATATCATACAAAAGCCGGCAAAATCCTCGGCAAGACATTTATCATGACATGCCGGCAACATCCTCGGCCATGTCCCAAGTTCTTGCTATCTAAGCATGGCGTAGAAGGCGTTACTACGATATAAATTTAAGCTACCTCGACGTAGCGTTTAGACCGGCACATACCTCGGTCGAGTCACAATCTCGCTATTTATAACAAACAATAATAGCAAGTAATTCACATCATTAATCCTAACCATTGTTAGGTATATATATGCGTACATGAAGCATACTAGCATGAAGGAAGAGTCTGCAAGCACAATAGAGGTCAAGTCTCACTTACCTCGAAATTCGGGCTCAAATGCCGGGAAGAATCTCCTTTCCCGCTCGCCTTGTCCGCGAAGGACTCTCCACTAGGTCTATTAAGACAAGATATAGCACATATGAGTGTTCAATTATAGCTATTTAAGCCTATAGGCATCCTAGGGTAAAAATTACCAAAATGCCCCCGGGTAGGGCCGAGCCCTAAATTTACAAAATGTACTTTTCCGGACTCCCCACGCTCCCGTGAGTCCAAAAGTACAATTAGATTCCACATGCGAGCCTTGCTCGATGTCTTTCCCCAATTCTTAAGAATCTAGGGTTCTAACCCATTTCCAAGAATCAACCATTTGATTCTTGTGTTAATCAATATAAAGATGGATTGAAAGGGCTTACCTTAAGTGTAAGTATGATTGGATCTTCAAGAAATACCCAAAAATCGCCTCAAGAGCTCACCAAATGATTTTTATAAGTTATGAACCGAAATGGCCCGAAATGGCCTTTTTATATCAGTTTTTGCCTCTGTGACAGCTTCTTTTGAAAAAATCATAACTTTTTATAGGAATGTCCAAATGACCTTAAACCGGTTCCATTAGAACCACAACTCAAAGGGCTACAACTTTCATGTTTTGAGTTTTTCCTAATTCCTTACGGATTGGCCGAAAAATCAGCTTTTATCCGGCTGTTTGCGCCAAAACAGAACAGAAAAGTCGCACCAGATTTTCTACTGTTTTAGGGGCAAAACAGGACCCTACGAAGCTCGGAATGATCCCAAATTTTGCACACAAGCCATAAAATACTTGGGTGACATGCTCGTCAAGACGGAACTCAATTCGGACCTCCAGAACTCAAAAAGTGGATCCCACGGCAAAGGTTCAATTTTCGACTTTCACCAAAATAGCAATATTTAACCAAACGACCTCGGAATCCAATTCCGAAAGTTGCTACAAGTCACAAATGACTATACGAACCTAACGGAACTTTCGGATCTCTCATCGGAGCTCATTTGCTCAAATCGAGCTCGGAAACCTCTTTTAACTCTTTTAAACTTCCGAAACGGGGACTTTATCAAAAGTCCTATCAAACGAGGTCCGTTTTCAATTTTGAAGGTTGCTACATATCATAAATGACGAGACGGATCTAACGGTGCGCTCGGATTTTCCATCGGGGTTCGTTTACTCAAAACGACCTATCGAAACCCCAAATTCCTTTCCGGAATTTCATAAACGGATCCTTTTCTCGAAAACCTATCAAACGGACTCCGTTTCGACTCAGATTTTACAGACGGGTCATAAATGACCTAACGGAGCTTTTGGGACTATCGACACACAAATCGAGGTCTCGGATCCCGTAACGGCTATTTGAGGGTCGTTACATTCTCCCCCACTTAGACTCTCGGCCGTCCTCGGACGAGCCTAAGTCTAAGGTAGGATCCACACACTAGACACGGAGCTGGCACGGATTTCGAGGACCCCTCGGTACCACCCAAAATCAATAAAACTTAAAAATGCAAATTCAGGCTTAGAAAATACAAGGATTTCATACCTGAATCATCGAACAAGCGCGGATGCCTCTCACGCATCTCGGACTCAAGCTCCCAAGTGGCCTCGGCAATGGAGTGATGCCCCCACTGAACTCTCACAAGCGGGATCACCTTCGATCTCATCTTACGGACCTCTCTAGCCACAATAGAAATAGGCTCCTCTGAATAAGATAAGTCGCCATCTACCTCCACGGAAGCCATATCGATCACATGAGACAGATCGTGAACATACTTCCGGAGCATGGACACATGGAACACCGGATGAACAGACAGAGAGGGAGGCAAAGCCAGTCTATAAGCAACGGCGCCAACGCGCTCCAATATCTCAAAAGGCCCAATGAACCTAGGACTGAGCTTGCCTTTCTTCCCAAATCTCATAACACCCTTCATGGGCGACACTCTGAGGAATACCCGGTCCCCAACCATGAACTCAAGATCTCTCCGCCTCCGATCTACATACGATATCTGCCGGCTCTGAGCCGTGCAGAGTCGATCCTGAATAACCCGGACCTTATCTAAGGTCTGCTGCACCAAATCGGGCCCCAACACCTGGACCTCACCAGACTCGAACCAACCGATAGGCGAGCGACATCTCCGACCATACAATGCCTCAAACGGAGCCATCTGGATAGAAGCCTGATAGCTATTATTATACGCAAACTCTGCTAGCGGCAAATGGCTATCCCAATGGCCTCCAAAATCAATAGCACACGCCCTCAACATATCCTCGAGGATCTGAATGGTCCGCTCAGACTGGCCATCAGTCTGCGGGTGAAATGCAGTGCTGAGATCGACCCGAGTACCCAGCTCTCTCTGAAAAGATCTCCAAAACTGAGCTGTGAACTGAGCACCTCAGTCAGAAATGATAGAAACAGGAGCACCATGCAATCTCACAATCTGCTCAATGAAGATACGAGCCAGACGCTCCGAGGTATAAGTAGTCCTCACTGGAATGAAGTGAGCCGACTTCGTCAGTCGATCAACTACTACCCACATCGAATCATGCTTACCCACGGTCAGCGGCAAACCAACTACGAAATCCATAGTGATCTGCTCCCACTTCCACTCGGGAATGGGCATAGACTGGGTCACCCCGGCTGGCCTCCGGTGCTCATACTTCACCTGCTGGCAATTCAAACACCGAGATGCATAATCAACAACATCCCTCTTCATCCCTTTCCACCAATACAGCTCTCGAAGATCATGATACATCTTCGCAGTACCCGGATGAATGGAATATCTCGAACTGTGAGCCTCTGCCAAAATCATCTGCCTCAGCTCCACAATGGCTGGAACACATACCCGGCCGTTAAGCCGCAAAGCACCATCATCACCAATCACGAACGAGGACACTCCCCCACTCAGGACCCTGTCCCGGAGATATCTCAGATAAGGATCCTCGAACTGCCTTTCCCGAATCTGGAAGCTAAAGACGACTGAGACCCCACATATGCAAGCACCCGGCCTGGAACAGAATCATCAAACCGAACCCCACTAATGGACAAAGCCTGCAACTCACGGGCCAACGGCCTCATATCAGCATCAAGATAGGCGAGGCTACCCATGGACTTCCTACTCAAGGCATCGGCTACAACATTAGCCTTTCCGGGATGATACCGGATAGAAAGATCATAATCCTTCAGCAGCTCTAACCAGCGGCGCTGTCTCCCGTTCAAGTCCTTCTGAGTGAACAAGTACTGGAGACTCTTATGATCGGTGAATATCTCACATGGCTCGCCATAAAGATCGTGCCTCCACAACTTCAGTGCAAACACGACAGCTAACAGCTCCAAATCATGGACAGGATAATTCTTCTCATGGACCTTCAGCTGTCTCGAGGCATAAGCTATCACCTTACCCTCCTGCATCAGAACGCTACCCAGGCCAACACCCGAAGCATCACAATATACGGTGAATCCCCCGGATCCACTAGGCAAGGCCAACACTGGCGCTAAAGTCAACAGAGTCTTAAGCTTCTGAAAGCTAGACTCACAGGCATCGGACCACAGGAAAGGAACATTCTTCTGGGTCAACTTCGTCAGAGGTGCTGAAATAGAAGAAAACCCCTCGACGAACCGCCGATAATAACCTGCCAAGCCTAAGAAACTCCGAATCTCTGTAGGAGAAGTAGGCCTAGGCCAACTCTGAACGGCCTCTATCTTCTTCGGATCAACACACACCCCATCCTTGGTCACCACGTGACCTAGGAAAGATACAGAACTGAGCCAAAATTCACACTTGGAGAATTTGGCATACAACTGCTGATCCCTCAGAGTCCGAAGAACAACTCTCAAATGCTGCTCATTCTCCTCCCTTCTCCTCGAATAAACCAAGATATCATCGATAAACACAATGACGAAGGAGTCAAGGTAGGCCTTGAACACTCGGTTCATCAGATCCATGAAAGCAGCTGGGGCATTCGTAAGCCCGAAAGACATCACCAGAAACTCATAGTGGCCATATCGGGTACGAAAAGCAGTCTTGGAAACGTCCTCGGACCGAATCCTCAACTGATGATACCCCGACCTCAAATCAATCTTCGAGAAGAAGGTAGCACCCTGAAGCTGATCAAACAAATCATCAATACGCGGCAAAGGATACCTATTCTTGATAGTAACCTTATTCAGCTGCCGGTAATCAATACACATCCGCATAGAGCCATCCTTCTTCTTCACAAATAATACCGGGGCACCCCATGGAGACACACTGGGCCTAATGAAGCCCTTATCGAGCAAATCCTGAATCTGCTCCTTCAGCTCCCTCAACTCAACAGGAGCCATACGATACGGGGGAATAGATTTAGGCTGAGTGCCTGGCAATAGATCAATGCAAAACTCTATCTCCCGCATAGGCGGCAAACCCGGCAAATCATCAGGAAACACATCCGGATACTCACAAACAACCGGAACTCTATCAAGGGATAACTCCTCTGCCCGGACATCCCGAACTGAAGCAATATATCCCTCGCACCCACTAGATATCATCCTCTGCGCCTCCAAGAAAGAAATGATCCTACTCTTCGGAGAAGGCCTGGAACCTCTCCATACAACCCGAGACTCACCCTCTGCCCCGATCGTCACGGACTTGGCATGGCAATCCAAAGTCGCATGACAGGAAGCCAGCCAATCCATGCCCATAATGACATCGAAATCAGACATATCGAGCAGTATCAGGTCCACTAAGGACTCTACACCACAGATGGAGATCATACACTGCCGATAACCCCTATCTACCCATATAGAAGACCCGACAGGGGTGGCAACCATAAAGGGATCATCTAAGAAGACCAGATCCCTGCCCAAGCAAGGGGCAAATCCCGGCGACACATACGAATAGGTAGACCCCGGATCAATAAGAGCATAAGCATCGCGGCCACAGACAGAAATAATACCTGTGATGACATCATTGGATGCCTCAGCATCCTGACGAGTCATAGCATAGACCTGCGCCGAGCCTCCTGAACCCGGAGCTCTCTGAGACTGCTGTCTAGGAGGAATCTGAGAAATGGGCCTGGCGGCCTGAGGACCAGATGGTACCATAGCTGCGGATCCCTGGCGACCTGATGAAACATAAGGGCAACTCCTGACATAGTGCTCTGGAGACCCACACTCAAAACATCCATCACCTCTACCTCCTCTACCGCCTCTACCACCTCTGCCATGACCACCTCCAGACGAACACCTCCCATGATGCCTCTGATGGCACCTCCCGCACTGCGGCGGACCAGACTGCGAAGAGCCACCCCGCCTCTGGGATGACTGAGGCCTCGGGGTCTCTGAAGAAAAATCCTGGGCAGGCAAAGCAGCAGCCTGGGGCCTAGACTGAGAACGGCCCTGATGACCCTGACCCCTCTGAGCGGATCCACTATACCCACCAGACTGACGCGATCTCTTGGCCGCCCTCTCCGCGTCAGCCCTGGCGAAGATATCCTCCATCCGCCGGCCACATCAACTATCTCAAAATATGACTTGTTGCCCATATCAGGGGCAACAGCTACCTGCAAGCGGGGATGAAGACCCTCAACAAACCGGAGGACCTTGTCCCTCTCCTGAACCACCATAGCCGGCGCAAACTGAGACAACCACAAGAACCTGGTGTCATACTCTGAAACAGACAGGTTTCCCTGCCTCAACCCCTCAAACTCGCGCCTCTGAGCATCGTGCTGACTCTGGGGCACGAACCTGCTCATGAACATAGACACGAACTCAGCCCAAGACAAAGGAGGGAGGTCACTAGACCTCTGCCGCATCATGGAGACCCACCATGTCTCCGCATCTCCCGATAATCTGAAAGAAGCACACTGCACCCCTAAGGTGTCTCTAGTACCAAGAACTGTCAAAATCTTCTCACACTTCTGAATGTACCTCTGGGCAGTACATGTAGCTGAGGTACCGTCGAACTCTGGAGGCTGAAGCTTCATGAATAACTCTATCCTCTTGGCAACCTCCTCAGTGCCCATAGGAGGAGTAGAAATAACAGGACCTGCCTGAGGAGCAGAAGCAGAAGGTTAGGCAATATGATCAGGAACAGCCTCAGAAGTAGGCGTGCTCATAACAGGTGTGGTCGGCTGAGGAGCCGAAACAGGAGCTGCAACATCATCTCTGACAGGGACCTGATGGCTAGACAAGGCCATCAGTCTCATATACTCCTCTGAAGAGATCACAACGGTGCCTGGCACAACAGCAGGCACAGGGGGAATAGATGCTGACAGAGTCGCTGCTGACACCGCAGGGATAGCTGTGTCCTGCCTAGTGGCTGACGGGTGACCTGCCCGAGTCTTCTTAGCAGCTGGCGGCTGCGTAGGTGCTGATGGCTCTCCCGCAGACGCGGGTGTAGAAGATGCAGCCCTCCTGGCTGAGGATGCTCGCGTCCTCTCCATCTCATACAATACACGAAAAAGGGTCAGCACCTATATAAGCTACTCAGCACGAATAGAGATGAAACGAAGGGAAAACATTTCCTAACATGCCCTTGTAGCCTCTCGCTCATAAGTATGGTCGACAACATACCCATAAGCAAAACTCTACTCAGACACTGCTCCAAGACTCCTAGGACTCGAATTAGAACCTAGGGCTCTGATACCAAACTGTCACGACCCAATTTCCAAGGGCTCGTGATGGCACCTAAACAACATTTGCCTAGGCGAACCAATGAAATAAGATGCGGAAAAGAACAATAATGTGAAAAGATCATAAATGGATATATAAACATAAAAGGGTGAAGTCCAAAAGAATATATCCACAAAAGAATTGGAGCATTCTAAGAGTGACTCAATAAAGTATGAATATACATCAAAGAAATCTGAGTCCTATCTCTAAGTGACTCCGGCGGTATGCCACCACGGCCTGTGTGGTCGGCTCACCTCAATCAAAAGTCTCAGAAGCCTCGGGAACCGCTAACGTCCGGGCTGCTGACTGGATGAAGGACCTGCGCACGTAGCAGAGTAAGTTATGAGCCGAAGCCCAGTAAGATCACCGACAGGCCCGCTAAGGTACCCTTGCGGGACAAGTCGCTACATGCATCATAAGCAACAACATACTATAGTAATCATACAATAAAGTAGTGAAATCACAAATAGATGTAACACATTCCATACACACAAGTAGTAACCAGAAGTCTCAAGGATTATGCCCATCCAACGTAAGGCATAGGTCAACTCAGCGGCGGTTTGGAGGTCCAATCTCTACTCCCGTGCCGACTAACCTAGACCTACGATGGACTAGCAACACCACTACTAAGTACCAACCATATACCGTGGCCCCAAGTCACTATCACAATCATGAATAAGTAGACCAACGACCCGTAGTCGTTGGCTCATCTCAAATCTGTCTACGATCGCACCACACCCCCTGTCAAGTGCGTCGTATCTCAATAAATCAAGTGACCACACCACACCCCCTGTCAAGTGTGTCACATCTCAAAGATCAAGTGTCCACACCACACCCCCTGTCAAGTGTGACACATCTCATAGTATAGGCGACACCACACCCCCTGTCAAGTGTCCCTCTAACAGTATTAATATCCACGACATTAATAACAATAACAGAAATAATAACAGAAATATTAATAACGATAATATTTCACAGTCACCGTAACCCAGGTTGGTTATGCTAGCTGAACGTAAGGCGAAGGTTAACCCGACCACAGTTTGGGGGTACAATCCCTACTCCCATGTCGTCCAACCCAAGGTTACGTATAGACAGCACTACCCAACCCGGCACGTGAACAAATCAAGTACCAATATCATACAAAAGGCGGCAAAATCCTCGGCAAGACATTTATCATGACATGCCGGCAACATCCTCGGCCATGTCCCAAGTTCTTGCTATCTAAGCATGGCGTAGCAAGTGTTACTACGATATAAATTTAAGCTACCTCGACGTAGCGTTTAGACAGGCACATACCTCGGTCGAGTCACAATCTCGCTATTTATAACAAACAATAATAGCAAGTAATTCACATCATTAATCCTAACCATTGTTAGGTATATATATGCGTACATGAAGCATACTAGCATGAAGGAAGAGTCCGCAAGCACAATAGAGGTCAAGTCTCACTTACCTCGAAATTCGGGCTCAAATGCCGGGAAGAATCTCCTTTCCCGCTCGCCTTGTCCACGAAGGACTCTCCACTAGGTCTATTAAGACAAGATATAGCACATATGAGTGCTCAATTATAGCTATTTAAGCCTATAGGCATCCTAGGGTAAAAATTACCAAAATGCCCCCGGGTAGGGCCGAGCCCGAAATTTACAAAATGTACTTTTCCGGACTCCCCACGCTCCCGTGAGTCCAAAAGTACACTTAGATTCCACATGCGAGCCTTGCTCGATGTCTTTCCCCAATTCTTAAGAATCTAGGGTTCTAACCCATTTCCAAGAATCAACCCTTTGATTCTTGTGTTAATCAACATAAAGATGGATTGAAAGGGCTTACCTTAAGTGTAAGTATGATTGGATCTTCAAGAAATACCCAAAAATTGCCTCAAGAGCTCACCAAATGATTTTTATAAGTTATGAACCGAAATGGCCCGAAATGGCCTTTTTATAGCAGTTTTTGCCTCTGTGACAGCTTCTTTTGAAAAAATCATAACTTTTTATAGGAATGTCCAAATGACCTTAAACTGGTGCCATTAGAACAGAAAAGTCGCACCAGATTTTCTACTGTTTTAGGGGCAAAACGGGACCCTACGAAGCTTGGAATGATCCCAAATTTTGCACACAAGCCATAAAATACTTGGGTGACATGCTCGTCAAGACGGAACTCAATTCGGACCTCCAGAACTCAAAAGTGGGTCCCACGGCAAAGGTTCAATTTTCGACTTTCGCCAAAATAGCGAAATTTAACCAAATGACCTCAAAATCCAATTCCGAAAGTTGCTACAAGTCAAAAATGACTATACGAACCTAACGGAACTTTCGGATCTCTCATCGGAGCTCATTTGCTCAAATCGAGCTCGGAAACCTCTTTTAACTCTTTTAAACTTCCGAAACGGGGACTTTATCAAAAGTCCTATCAAACGAGGTCCGTTTTCAATTTTGAAGGTTGCTACATATCATAAATGACGAGACGGACCTAACGGTGCGCTCGGATTTTCCATCGGGGTTCGTTGACTCAAAACGACCTATCGAAACCCCAAATTCCTTTCCGGAATTTCATAAACGGATCCTTTTCTCGAAAACCTATCAAACGGACTCCGTTTCGACTCAGATTTCACAGACGGGTCATAAATGACCTAACGGAGCTTTTGGGACTGTCGACACATAAATCGAAGTCCCGGATCCCGTAACGACTATTTGAGGGTCGTTACACCAATCATCCGCAGAACTATCGAATGGTGTAGACCTTGGTATTGGATCTCGCTCAAAATGGAGACGGGAATAGTTCCTCATATGATATAAACAAGCAGTAGTAAGCCTACTGGATAAAGGGACACCCATAGACAAGCTAGTAAAAACATGAGTCAGTGGAGCCACACTTTTCACCTCGCTTGCCTGCTCTGGTTTTCTATCTTCCAAGACAGTGTCTATTTCAGAGGTAAGAACTATTGCACTTGATTGCTTATCTTGGAACACCCTTTTGTTGGTCCGTTGGGAACTTTTATCGAACAATTGGACCTCTTCTGAAATTTCAGCTTCTAATTCTGGGACTCGTACCGTCAAAGCTGAATCTCTCGCTTCTAAGGCCGAGCCGGTAGTTGGAATTGGCAATTTGTCGAGCACTAGAGCTTCAATGTTAGCCGAATGGTGCGAGACAGAAGCATCAACTGCCATGGTAGTTGCCTTATCCATTGTTAGTGATGATACTTGCACTGGCAAATCAGAGTCATTTTGATCTTCCAAGGACGAGTCCACATCTGAAAGCTCTTGTGATGCCGTGAATTTCGTGGAGCAAGCAGCAAGGGCTTCCTTGACGACGTCCAGTTGGCGGAGAACACGAGAGGAACTCTCGTACATTTGGAACATAAAATCATTGGAAAAGCGACTAAACAATTTCATTACAAAATTTTCCCAATTCTCAAGCTGATTGTTCCGATAAAGCCAACGGAACCACACCAGAGCATCGCTATCCAAATAAACTGATACTAGAGGAAGCTTGACGTCATTAGAAATAGAGTAGAATTGAAAGTATTTTTCTGCCTGTAAAACCCAACCTAGGGGATTCCCGCTGCTGAAACGCCCCAGTACCACATGAGCTTGAGATAGGTCCACCATGCTAGATGGATTCAATGAAAGCACCAATGTAACACACGGTTACTAGTCCCAACTGTAAACACAATCAAATACCAAATAGAGATAGCTTTTGATAATATGAAAATGATGAACACGCTTAGAATAGATAAGAAAACCGTAACTAGTACAAGAAAGACTAAAGGATACGTTGGAGATGAGAAGGTAGAAGAATGGGGGTGAGGAGACTCAGAAGAAGTGGGGATGAGGAGCATAGACTTTGCCAAGGCAATTACATAATTTTCATACCCTACGCTTAACACCCTCTATTATTTATAACACTTAACCAGGATCCCAAATAAAACTCTTGTAGGGCTGTCTACTTCTTGGGTTCAACCTCAGACTAATTCCCGATCCAAGTCCATCCATAAATATTTGCTCCCTGAGGCCCATAACATGGTTCATAACATTGTTACTCCTATTTTATATTTTATTTACAACAATATACATAATATAAATAATTATTTGGGGGAGGCTATGGTTCACCTAAGCCATTTGTACATTTGATCCGCCCTTGTATTAAACTGACATGTTACTATAATTTTTTTTACACTATCCTATACAAAAATTACTAAATCGACTCAAGAATATAAAATCCATACCAAGATCCCATCATTATATGCTGACTACATAAATAGTACATTGTGGCTTTCACCATGTGCTGCTTCTTCCTCCCTCTCTGCTTTCCCCTGCTTTCCTTAACCCCACCCCAGTACTCCCTCTCCTTTTATATAACACTGTAGTACTTCATTTGAATGAAAATGAAAATGGGGTACTTTCTTTTACTCTCACTATTGTTACTGTTTTCAGTAGAAACAAAAGCAGAGTATGAGGAGCATTATTACCTCAGTAATACAAGTAGAGATACAAGCAGAAAGTTACTAGGAAGTAATGGTTGTAATATTTTTAGAGGAAAATGGGTATATGATGCTTCATATCCTCTCTATGATTCCTCAACTTGTCCCTTCATTGACTCTGAGTTTAACTGCAACAAGTACAAAAGACCTGATAACTTGTACCTCAAATACAGATGGCAACCTTTCTCTTGTAACCTGCCAAGGTAAATTCCATTTTGACTCTTTCTGTTTGTACTGTTTAGTCTTTTTTTAGTAGTATTTTTTTATTCTTCATGAAATACTAACTTGTTGACAAAAATGTTGCAGGTTTAATGGGTTGGTTTTCTTGGAGAAATATAGGGGAAAAAATATAATGTTTGTTGGTGACTCATTGAGTTTGAACATGTGGGAGTCATTAGCTTGCATGATCCATTCATGGGTGCCAAAGGCCAAAACTGCTGTCATAAGGACAGAAGGACTTTCTGAAATTGCATTTCTGGTGAGTGAATTTAGTTCTGCCCATGCTAATACTATTTGCCCTGTTGCACTCAAATCTTGTTCTTCAGGTTCAACTATATTCTTTGACACTATTTTTGTTTGTCTATATGAAAATATTTATCAATATTAACAGTGAATTTGTGGAAAAAACAACTAATTTGAATGATTGATACTTGAAATCAAATGGCGTACTTTGCAAAAATGTTGGACTAGCTTTATTTAAGACATGCTTGATGTCTTGTCGTTGTCCCTCTGTTGTGTAGGTCTCTGGGAAGGTAAAGTTCTAAATGACAGTTAATTTGTTTTTACTACATGCATGTATTCCAGTTATGCTTGTGTCTTTTGACAATTACAACTACTATAGTACAGCCGTGTGATATTTTTAGTAAGCATAAAATTTTGAGTAATCAAAACATATTCATTAACGTATGACCATGGTATAAACTCTTCTTTTTTTAAATAACAGTGCTTTACCATAATGAAAATATGCTCTTTTCTGCTTTGATTTTATATTAGGAGATCAAGTGGGTTAGCTTTAGGAATATTTGGTTTGCAAAATTTTGCTTTAGCCATTGAAATTGAATTGCCAGTTGGAGTATTAATTAATGCTTTTTAATATTCTCGTGAAGTTCTTTATTTTGCAACTTTTGGGAGGTGAAATATTTATAATAGTGGAAAACTAAAGATCGGCCAGCTTGTTCAAAGTTTCACTTTATGTGCTGTTTGGCATAATATGGACAAATTGGCGGCCGCTCCATATTCTATTGTTGTTCTCTTTTTCACACAGAGGTGAGAAAAATTAGAGGAATAAGATATATAGCAAGTCTGGAAAACATTTATGAGAATTGAAGTTTTATGTCGGAATTCAAATTCTACCGTGTGTTTTCCATTTATGCCTTTTTGTTGAGTTCTTTAAATCGTCAAACATTTCTAGAGCTGATTCCTAAAAAGAAACTAAGATAAGCATCTAGCAATCATGACTAAATTTGAACGCAAAGTGATTGCGCGATTAGCTCGATTATCATCATTTTGTTAGGTGACCACAAGTTGGAATTTTGCTTGTCAGCCAAAAGAGAAAGCAATGCACTATAGCTCCCTAAGGATTTGAAACTTCTTAAGCACATGCTTTTGAACGAAAATTTGATATCCAAGTGCGTAAATAGAAAGGCACACTCGTTCTCTATTGAGTTAAACCGTGCCACACTGAATCTGCCCTCGAAAAGTTTTGGTTAAAAGAGAAGGATCTGAAATTTTCTCATGAGCTTTTTTGTTTTTCAAATATACAGCTGGAAAAACAAATATTATGCATAGATCTATCAACAAAGTTCTGCCACTTCGACGACTTTCAAAAGCAATAATTTGTGTTTCCTTTAGTTAGTTTGTTTCTCATCTTCCTTTTTAGTTTTAAAGGAGGGGAGGAGGAGGCAGTGACACACGTACCATATTGTTCAGAGTGCATGTGGATGCGTCTATATACTAGTACTTTAATTCAGATTAGATTTATTTCAAAAAAGATATATATTATATATGTTCAATTCATACTAAATAAGCATTGATTATCACAAAGAAATGTAGCTACTCCTATTATAGATAGTGTGTCAATGTTATTTTGGTTGCCTAATTAAGCATAGATGCATGATTGGCTCGGTGAAGTGACAGATCTAGTATTATCTGGTGATTTCGATAAGTTTATTCAAGTTACACAACATGCTTTGTGGTCAAAAGGAGACCACACTTCTCAGACAAACTAGAGAAGAAGACTTAAGCAGACAAGACATGTAAGTTTGGTAGCCCATTAACTACGGATCTTCATAGTTTCTCTTCTCCAATGTCTAAGGTGGATATGGCCAACAAATACGTGGACCACCTCCTTTCTGACTTTATAAAGTACTATTTAATTGTCTTCCTTTATTAAAAAAGAAATAACTTTTATTTAAAAAGCATCAATTCCTTTTATCCATAATATTTACCTGGGCAGAGTAGTTTTTTAGCATATTAGTAACTTTATAGTATTCTTAATTACTAACTTATGCTTAGTTTAATTACTAACCTTTTTGGCAAGTTTCAATTGAAAATCTTTTGGACATATGACACAGGACTATGGAGTTAAATTGCTACTGTATCGGTCGACCTACTTAGTGGACATGGTGAAAGAAAATGTTGGAGTTGTACTGAAGCTGGACTCCATCCGAAATGGCAATGCTTGGAGAGGAATGGACGTCTTGATTTTCAACTCATGGCATTGGTGGACCCATACCAAAAGTTCTCAGCCGTAAGATCCCTCTTAATTCAAGTCAATGTTTTGTGCGCGCTGGACAGATCTGGTGCCACTGTCACATTTTTGGCTCTTGTAGAAAAAGTCTTGCATTTTTTGCCTTCGTCATGAAACATTCCTGGTGATTACCAGAAATCACCAAGAAGAAGCTCTTGGTGATCACCAAGTCCTGCAGCTAGTAAACTATGGCAATCGACTGAACTTTTTTCTGACGGTAAAAAATGTAAGACTTTTCTAGTGGGAGTCAATAGTGTGACTGGGTGCTAGAACTGCCTTATTTTTGTAAATCTCCCAATTATAATAGGGATCTTTTCACTAATAATCACTAAGACATACTACTATTTCATTTTCTATCAGATAACCATATTTGGTTTGAGTTAGGGGAGTAAAATTTAACCAATGGAAGTATAACCCGTCTAGGATGGTTGGAGTTGATAGACGTTTCTCGCATCGCTGTTTAGGTTTTGATCCTATATTTTTTTTAAATAAAAATTTGTGCCAGAATAGCCCCGTTTTATGTAAGTTCTGACGGAATGAGAAGTTATGAAGATTCGTCAGAATTTCAGGTTACAAGCAAGCACTGAAATTTTGACGAATCGTCAAAACTCTGCAGAACTTTGCTGTGCTCGTCAGAATTTGCAAAAAGTGAGGATATGTTTGCACAAATTTGAAGAATGAGTCTACGACTTTAAAATACGCAAAGAAAGTAGCTTATCTTTGCAAATGACCAGCTTGTCCAAAAGCTTGGCCCTTTGAGCCAATATATAATGAGAAAATTACTCAATAAACACATGAGTAGTACTTATTTACTGATCCTAACCCCACTTTTCACTCCCTTTCTTTCTCTAGCCATTAGTTAATTTATAAATTAATTCACCTATTTTATAAATAATAAAAAAATTTATCCCTTAATTTAAGGGTTTAGTTAATGCTGATCTCATATTTGTTAATGTTGTTTTAAGAATTAAAGACATTATTTATTATAGGAGTCTATTATTATTATTTTTTAAAATCTCTTTATTATTTTTTTCTACTGCTAGTTAATAAAATATTTTCTTTCCATTAGTTAGTATGCGTAAGAACATATAATATTTCCATAACTATCAAATTCAACTCTTTTATATTTCCTTTCTCATTGCATATTTATTTATGTTTATATTTTAAAAGTTCAAAATGGATATTTCAAGAATTATTTTTAATAGTTATAATATAATAATGATTCACTATATTACACACACACACATATAGAGCATATTTTACTTATTTTTCTAATATTTATAATCTTATTCATATTATTGTGTTATTATATTTAAAAAATAATTGTGTATTTATGTAGAGATCATAATGAATTTGTTAATTGTGTTTTGACGCCTAAAATCGCCTATATACTATATTTAGCGCAAAATCAACTTTTTAACGATTTAAATCCTCCCCATATGTGTACATATAAAACAAATATTAGTAATATATAAACAGTACATACATAATATTTTTAAAAAAATTAAGAGAATAATTATTTAAATACACGATATGTATGATATTAGATATTGTACATTTAATTAATAAATATTAAATACATGATATTTTTTATGTACTATTTGTGTAGGGTTCTTTACTATTTGTTTATGTACAATAAACATGACATAGACAATAATATGTTAAAATATTAAAATATTAGATATGCAAGTATTTTAGGATTACTTAAGAATATTTATTTATATATTATTAACTGTATTTCATAAAAAAATATTTATCCATTGTATTTAGGGATTAACCACAATTCGAAATATTAAATAACATCAAAATTTTTGATACATTTAGTAACTAAATAAATATTACATACACAATATGTTAATATATAAATATTAATTAGATATTAATATTAATATATAAATTCTAATTAAATAAATATTACATACACAATATATTAAAATATTAAGTGATTAAATATTAAATAAACAATATGTAATAAAAAAATATAGATATCATACATATATCGTATATCAAATAAATAATATTAAAATTATATTGATATCTAATAAATATTAAAATATAAAATATTAATATTTTTAGAAATATCTAATAAAATATATAAAATATAAATATCATACATATATTGTATATCAAATAAATATTAAAATATCATACATATATCGTGTATCTAATAAATATTAATGTATAAAATAATAATATTTTATAAATATCTAATAAAATATATAAAATATTAATATCATAAATATATCGTGTATCTTTTAAATAAAAATATAAAAATTTCATAATTATATGGTGTATCTAATATATATTGATAGATATAAAATAAATATTAAAGATCATACATATATTTTGTATCTAATAAATATTAATATATAAAATAATAATTCAATAAATATCAAATACATATGTTAAAATATTAAGTGATTAAATATTAAATATACGATATGTAATATATATTAAATATCTAATAAATAAATATTAATATCAATATTTACTATTTTAATACAATATATCACTATTTGAATATGGTGTATATTTAATATTTATTTATTTTAGTATTTTTTATTATTATTTTTAGGTGATATGTGTTTTGTTTATGCAAATATTAAATATGACGACTAAAATATAAAAAATAAAAAATAGTATTATGCAAATTCTTCTTTTTAGGTGATATATATTTTATTTTTTTTAGCATTGATATATATATTTTATTTAAGAAAAATAGTATTAGTATATAATTATTAACACTAGGATTTTTTTTAATTATTTTAGTGTAATGTTGTGGCTACCAAAAGTAAGGGCTAAAGAATAGTAAATATTTTCATATGGGCTGCTATTTATGTAAAGAACCCTATAATAATCCACATATTGAACTATATGTAACAGCTAGTAATATTTTACACCGTAGGAAGAGAAGACTATGACAATCTGTTGTTAATATTTGGTTTAGAAAAAATTTGGTTAATCGAAACAGCTTCTAATATTTTACACCGGAGGAGGGAACTCTCAATTGAGATTGCTCCCTATTACTTATCAATATCATTTCTGTTTTGTTGTACACTATGAGAAAGGATAAACTGAAACTGAAAATTATGCTAATATTTTGCAGGTGGGATTATATGCAAGAAGGGAATAAACTATTCAAAGATATGAACCGTATGGTTGCTTATTACAAAGGGATGACCACATGGGCAAGATGGGTCAACCGAAACATTGACCCAACTAAAACCAAAGTCTTCTTCCAGGGAATTTCCCCAGTTCATTACGAGTAAGCATTTCCTTTATTACTATATTAGTTTCATTTAGGCTTTACATTATTTATATTAACCATGTAACAAGATTATATAATTGTCAGAATGGAAGTTAAATTCTTATATCGTCTTGTCATTGTGAAAATCAGCGGAAATGATTGGAATGAACCATCAAAATCATGCAAAGGACAAACACAACCATTCTTTGGCATAAGGTATCCATCAGGGACGACAACTCCAGCAACATTTGTGGTTAACAAAGTACTAAGCAGAATTAAAAAGCCAGTTTATTTGTTGGACATTACAGCACTGTCTCAATATAGGAAAGATGCACATCCAAGCTATTACAGTGATCACAATACTTTGGACTGCAGCCATTGGTGTCTTCCTGGATTGCCTGATACTTGGAACCTGCTGCTTTACACAGCTCTCGTTGGCTGAAACACAAAAAAGAACATAAATTGAGATAGTAAATGATATTTTTCCCTAGTAGTACGTCAAGATTCATTTAATTTCAATTGTAAGGAGATTTGTGATTTGTGTTTAGGGATTAATTTGTTTGAATTGGTCATGATATGTAGACAGAAAATAAGAATTAATTGTGAGTCTTCCTTCAGATGTAACATAGAAACAGAAGTTTTAGGCATGAGAGGATGCCTAATTAGTTGAAATGAGGCATATTGCCCTTGAATTTGTACTTTGTGTAGATTCAATAGACGTTGTAAGATAATTTTCAATGCTTATTTAAAGTGATTATGAAATTGTTTCATGCTTAGTCGTTTTTGGATATTTATCTAAAAAAACTCTTTGGTTTTCCTCTTTGCACGCATGGATAGAAGTCAAGAGAAAACGTCAACTGTTTCATTCTTGCACAATATTTGATAATAACGTGGCATACGTAAGAGGTACTACTATAAACAGGAGTCTTGCCTCCTCAATCTCCATGCTCAGTTGTCCAAACTTCAAGCTCCAATGCTGTCGTCCGCTCCGGATAATTAAACTTGATAGCATATATATATATATATATATATATATATATATATATATATATCATATTACTATAAAAGCATGTACTGAAAAAAGAAAAAGTCAGATTACCAAATTGCCCTTCTAAACAAAAAAATTACCTAAAAGTTGAACACAATATAAATTTACAGCCGAAAAGGAACCATCCGTGCAAATTTAGAAGGAAATAGACGTAGACTTCAAACAATGTAATGCTTCATACACCTTCTCATACTCATTCGTATGAAGGGACGTGATCCTTCCAAATTAATCCACAATATGGACTTATTTATACCCCAAAAGATCCTCATTCAGCCCACATCAGTTTTATTCAAATCACCACAGTGTTTCACTCATATAGCAGGAGGCCTCTGCGATACTATTATTTCAAGGATATCAATCTGGTATCCTTCTCTATTTGTTCAACTTGGTTTTCATTTGTAAATTTGCTCGAACTTTCAGTTCTGAACAGTTGATGATGTACTTTGGCTGAATGGTTTAACTGCTACTATACAACTTCACTATAACGCTGTAAGAACCTTTAATTTTGGACTAGATACCTGCTGTAATTATTAGCTTTAACATTTTACAACCTTTTGTATTACTATTAGATTTCACTAGGAGAAAATCTACAGAGGACACTCAAACGATCGATCGGTATTCATTAAATGATGACACTGATGTTTAGTTTTGCTAATTATGCCTGCATACCGTGCCCCTCACTTCTAAGCCTAACATGTGCTCTTTTTACAGGTTATTTGAATTACTTGGTAAATCAATTGCCATCAATTGGTAACACTAATGCTATTCACTGATGTGAATTACAATTTCAACACACTGACTAAATTAAAGAAGCTATTTTCAGCGCAAGGTGTAAAGGTTTCAAAAATATAGTAAAACCGTTGTCTGTTTAAACAACAATATTAATCATAATTGGAACTGCATATTATTGATATATCTTTTGTTACACCTGTTATATGTTGTTTTTGTTATGCCCATCTAACCATCTCAGCCTCAGTCTATATAACAACCGACGTACAATTATCAAAACAATGTGTTCCTATAGGCAAGCTATACAATTTTTCATCTGATTGGGTCGTAAAAGTTTTCGCACTACGAAAATGACCAGTAACACCATACAAAAATCCAAGGAATTAAGGTGTTCTCGGGATTACAATATTGGTTCGCGGGACGTTAGAATGTGTTATATTAACCCTTTTCATACTCATCCAACACTTTTCGATAGTCATGTGGCAAACTGGAAGGACTTCCTCAAATCAAACAAGAGATATTATAAATATTATCAATTATGGCCGCTTAGATCGTGTTGACCCCTACTACACCTCAGTTCACAAAGAAATGAAAAGTGCTTTTACTGACAACACCATTATCAAGGAAACTCACAAAGGCATTCCAACTGAAAATTTATCAAAGGGGATTTCTATCTTAAAAGAGCCGGAAAAATTAAAAAGACGGTACCATCTTGACTCAACTTTTCTTTGGAAATTATGTATTCCTTCATGAATTAAAAAGAAAAAAAACATACTTGAGTATCTCAAGTGTACGATAATATTCATTCAAATAGCACAAGTATAGAGAACGAATTTGCAGAGCATGTTTCTTGACATTTAAAAATTACAAGAATAGATATGCATCAGGACAATGTCTTATTGAGCTAATTACGCACATGTTATGGAATATACATAGGAAGATGCAGATACTATTGCTTGCACATCCTTTTAGACGTTTAGCGATTGCCATGCACCCGCCATCATTTTGGTCTTCTTCATATTGGCATGTTTGGAGACTAATTTTATCAGCCGTGGACTTTCTCAAATGCTTAACCAAGACTTAACTAAACAAGTCTATTTAAATTCATAATTTTATTACTACATAATGCTATTATATAGCTGTTGAATGTGATTTTATGGTTGGTATTGTGTTTTAAAAAAAATAAGTTGTCCACCAAATGTACAGAATTCTATTTAGAAACTAAACATAAAGAGAGAATGAAACTTAAAAGATATCCAATCATCTTGATCTCTACAAACAGGTTATCAAACGACAACCGACATTGGCCATTCACATAAATTTATTTTTTATTATTTCACGTATAGTTATTGACTCAAAGTCTTACATTATTAATTTGATTATTTTACAAAACCATATACAAACATTACGCAACATACACGTGCAACGCACGTGTCGAGAAACTAGTTAATAAAGACTCATATGGTAGTTGGACATCACCGGTGGGATCATGGGCGGATCCATGTACTAAAATTTGGTGCTTGAGCACCCATTAATTCCCAATCATACGATATAAATTTGTCTAGAAAATTTTAAAAATTTAATATACTGAACCATGAACATCAATATAAAAGATTAGTGGAGTATTGCGGCTAGCTAAGACATTAGCTTTAAGGCTATTATATGCTTGGTGGAACAGTATTCGACTTCATGAAAGCACCCACGATCCTAAAATCCCGAATTCTCCATTAGTTGGGATTTCGTAGATGATATTTATTCTAAAATCTTCATTGAAGAGACAATATAATGAAATTTTATATCCGTATTATATTTAAAAATAGAAAAAATTTGTATACAAGAGACATATACTGCATGAAGTTATTTGTTACATGTACATATAATTTATTTTCCGATGTGAAGTTACTTCTAAATTCCATGGACTATGATACTTTTGTCAAACAACAAATTGCCTGTTGTTCATAATGATTTTATATCGAGTCATGGATCCTAGTGATCGTCAAATTATTAGTCATATACCTCTTACGTTAAATTAATTAGTACCGTGTAATTAGAATGAGAATTTATCCCCTATACTCCATGTAATATACAATAATTCATTTTTTTTTTTTTGGCCATAAAATATTATCCTCCCAGTTCGACTAGTCCAAGATAACCCATCAGCTAAGGCATTCCTCGAGTCATACACGACGGCATAATGACATGTAAGCATGCAGGTGCTGAGTCATGCAGTCTCACCACGTTGCATGAGAAATTGCTCACCTATTCCCAACATCAAAACACTTGTCAATTTTCATGAAATAGTTATCTCAATTCTGACCATGTTCATATTACAAGAGTCTTGATCAACTATTGCCCTTACTTTCTTATAAAGCATCCTTAATTCTCACTTTTCCTCATCAAACTCTCATTGACACACTACAAACATCTCTAGAATACCAAAGTCAAAGAAAAAGAAAACCAAAAGAAAAGTAGTCGTCGTTAACGATGGCTTCACAGCAACAAAGAAGAGAAAATGTCAGTGACGAACGGGAAATCCATGTTGGAAAAGACAACGTTCCGAAAATGGCTAGCCATTTTGAGTCACTAGCTGAAAAAGTTCAGGGTGCAACTGAAGTCCATCCTGCTGGTCCTGGTGCTATTCATATCAAAAGCACTGTTACTACGGTCCCTGATCAAGGGGACCAGGGTGATCATCGAAGGAAATCTCATGATGAACAAGCTCAAAGGGAGAAACAGTACTCTTCTGGTGAGGAGAAAAAACAACAAGTATTTGAAGAAAAACCAGGAGGAGTTAAATTTGAAGTTCATGGCCATGAACAAAAGGGTTCACAAAAGGAAGGTGAATCTCGTGGCGGTGATATTAGTTCAATGCAACAAAGCAAAGGAGATGTTGCAAGTGGACAACAACAAAAGAAAAGTGCAATACAAGAAAGGGGCCAAGGTGAAACTACAGAGACAAAGGGACCTTCATTGGAAGAAATTTCTCAATATAGGGGAACAGCACAGCAGAATTCAATGGAAGCCATAAGGGCTGCTGAAGAAAGATATCAAAAGGCAAAAGAATCGGCAAGTCAAGGACTTGGTGCAGCAGGTGAAAAAGGTGCACAAGCTAAAGACACTATAACGCAAGGTGTTCAAAAAGGAACTCAATATGTTGCTGAAAAAGCTGGTGCTGTTAAAGACACTGCACTTGAGAAAGGTCAACAAGCTTATGCTGCAACTAAAGATACCCTTTCTAGTGCTGGACAAACTGCAGTTCAATCAGCGCAACAGGCAAAAGACTACACTATGCAAAAAGCAGGGGAGACTAAAGATTATGTTGCCCAAAAAGCAGGGGAAGCAAAGGAAAAGATCAGTATTAGTGGTGAAACAGAAACTCTTTCCCCTGAAGTAGAAACAGAGGAAGCAAAACAGAGTGGTGAACAACAGGGGAAGAGTGCAACAAGCTATGTTGGAGAAAAGGCTGCTCAAGTTAAAGATGTTACATTAGAAACAGGGAAAAGTGCAACAAGTTATGTTGGACAAAAGGCAGCTCAAGTTAAAGATGTTACAGTAGAAACAGGGAAAGGAGCAGTAGGATATGCAGGGAAAGTAGCTGAGACAGTGAAGGAAAAAGCAGTAGTAGCTGGTTGGGGAGCAGCACATTTTACTGCTGAGAAAGCCGCAGAGGCTACTAAAGCTGTTGCTGGCGTTACTGCTTCTGTTGCAGGGTATGCGGGAGATAAGGCGGTGGCAGCGAAGGATGCGGTTGCTGATGTTGGGAAGAGAACAGTTGGATTTGCAGAGGATAAGTTGGTTGCTGCCAAGGATTATGTAGTTTCAGCTGAAGAGAGTGCAGCTGAGTATGCAGCTAGGAAAAAGGCTGAGGCAGGAGCTAAAAGATCATATGATACCAAGGTAAACAAACGGTAATTGGTATTGCTTAAAAGAATGTGCAGTGTCCAATCGGTAGTTCATATTTGTATCAAGCATGCTTATGACCATCTTAATGGATTTTAGTTTTGTACGTTGATACATCAAAACTTTTACATGATAGGTGTAGGCTAACCTCACGTTATCAACGAATCTTTACGTTAGAGAATATAGATACCTAGCGCACAATTATCTTGTAAGTTTTGATTGTATGCGTAATTATTATTGTGCCGTAACCTAGAATTTGAACTCTTATCTTTGTTAGTGTGATGGCGTATCTTTGCATGACGGTGAAGGCTTGTAGTTTTAACTAGTAGTAGTACTCTAGACCTCTATTAGAGGTGAGTCTTCATGAGAAGTATTCTAGTAAAAAATGGCAACTTTTGTATGCAACTTAAATCGATTAATGAAGATTCTGTACTGTCAGGTTTTGGTAGGTGTAGACTGTGTGGTACTGACTTGAAGCTTTTCGATTGAGATTTTGTATTTCTATGTTCTGCCTATGGTTAAGTACACCGAAATCTTTACATTATCAGTTGTAAAGCTCAAATTTTTCTACTATCCTTCTAATTATGATTTTGTATTGGTTGGTCTGCATTATATGTTTAGGAAGAAGGCGGAGAAGGATTTATCGGTGGGGAAAAACAAGAATCAAAGGTGGAGGTTAAGGAGAGTGGAATCAAACCAATGGAGAAAGTTAAAGAATCCTTTAAGGAAGAATCAGGAGGAGAAAAGGAAAGCAAGCAGCTACAGGAGGGAGCAGCAGTGGTACTGCAAGCCATTGGCGAAACTATAGTTGAGATTGGGAAAACCACAACTGATCTTGTTGCTGGCCATGCCCACCCACAAACTGGAGATGAATCAGTAGGTACTGGAAAAGCTCAATCACAATAAAACAGTTGAGATGGGATCACTTGTTTTTTGTTTCATTTAGCAAATGATTCTGATGTTCGTTTTTGTTTCTGTTGATAAGTGGTTGCGGAATGGGAGATTGTGTAATAATATGGTAAAATTGCAATCATTATGTGTGTCCTGGTCATAATATAATATAATATAGTGTGAACCTTCTCTTGTGTGATATTTTTTTGACCTTAGTTGCTGTTAGGTTTTTAATCTTCCAAGTCGCTGCTTTCTCGTGGTCATTTGACGACTAAAAGTCACGTCATACATGTACCATAGGTTTCTAATCCTCCAAGTAGCCACTACAACTCTCAACTCATAAATGTGTAAAGTCGGGGTTATGCGAGATTAATAAACTCTTTGATTGACAAGTGGAATGATTTTGGGTCCCACTTACAAGAAATTATGGCTAAAATTTTCTTTTTAAAGCTTTTTCCTTTTTTAACATAATCAAAGCTAAATTGCATAATTATTCTTTTCCTTCCAAAAAACCCCCCTTTCATCCCATCGTCTTCAAATGTTTCTTCTGCCATGATTAGTTTTTTCTTTTTCTTCTAAAATAGTTCCTCCCCTATTTTCAATTATATTTCAATAAAAACACATAGAATTCATTACAAAAAGATGGATTCCGAAATTGCTAAACTAAATAAATCGGCTAACTAATATCATCAAAAAAATATTTTCCACAATTGAACTTTGAAACAAAAAGTATTCTAGATTTTATCGTGAAAAGAAAAAGTGATCATGAAGAAGAGAAGAAAAAAATAAATAAATAATTGGAGAACAAAGAGAAAGAGGGGTTGTTGATAATGATTAATAAAATGTAGAAAGAAAGAGAACAAAAGAAAATGTTGCCCTGATTATGGAGGAAGAATGGAGAAAATAGCAGAATTAGGTGATAGGAAGAGTAGTTTGAAAATAGAAGGAGAGAAAGAAAATATGAAAGAGAAAAGGGCATTCGGTAAAGCATTGACTGAAGAGAGAGTACAAATTTTGTTAGAGTTTCTGTATATATTTTTGAATGATTACATTATAAAATAAGGAGCTATTTATAGACTATTGAATACAAGAAGTTTGGGTCATGTTCTCCATGCTTCCCACTAACTTATCCACGTCTCAGCAGGGGGAGTTAACGAGCCGAAATAAGAGGAGGCCACTCCGTTATGGATTGGTTAAAATTCATCGAGACTTGAATTGTTGACCTCGAAGATATGACACTGCTATCTGATGGAGGTGATTTTTCACCGAGGTGCGATATGAACTTCATCCTCGACTGACGACTTCGGTGACTACGTTATTTTACGTTGAATCATAGCTCAAAAACATCTGTTTGGTTCTCCTTGAATTATGCCACCGATGTGCCACATATGCAAGCCCATTTTTACCCAATACAGATAGTCCTCCTCCACTCCTCGGGTGAATTCCAGAATCACCGAGGGATGGAATGAATTTAGGCGGGAGATCAACGTGGCGAAACGTACGCCAACGAATTTAAAATAGATTCAATCACTTCACCTTCCCGTTGCGCCAAGCATGGCGACCGTTGGCTGGTTCTGCACGGTCACGCCATTTCTTTTGGAATTTCCAACGTTTCAATAATGACGACTTCTCTCCTATAAATGTACCCACCTGAAGTTTATCTCTTCATTTGTGATAATTCAAGTTACAGTGCAAAAGAAATCTTCAGAGCAAACCAAGAAACTCAAATCGTTCTTTTTCAGATTCCTTTCATTTACAAAATCTCCGCCATGTCTGCAACTAATTCTATCCAAGGCTCCAGCTGATCAGAGGGGAAGGTTCCAGATTCTTCACCAGGATCGTCGGCGACGAATTGGTGAACGTCGTAGAGCCTCTAAAGATTATTATGTCGACGAGCGATGGTGGAGAGGGTATGTCTCAAGCGGGTGGTTCAAGGCGGTGTAAAGCTACAGCTCGCCGTCATGCGGTCATAGGGGAAGATGACGATGGCGACAATGATGTCACGAGTGACAGCCGTGCTGGCGATAAATATGAGGTTGATGATGATGATGTCACTAGTGTTAATGAAGTTAGTAGCCAAGTGGGCGACGCCGAGGTCAGCAAAGATGGATCTAAGATCGAGGCTGGTACCTCGAAGAAGTCCAGGAAGAAGTTTCTCATCGAGGAGGAGATTGACCATCGGTTAGTTATCCCTTCGGATTTTAGCAGCAATAAAGACCTTAAGGTTCAGGTTCAAACCGATGCCCAGAGTGGTTTAAATAGAAACATACCAGTGCACGTTACACAGAGCGTGATAACCGAAGACATGATAGAAATTGTACGGGCAGACTGCCGATGGGGGCCAGAGGTAAAGATAAGAATCCCTGCCCCGAACACCGCTGTTTCAAACCATGTTCTTGGGTACTCTTCGATTTTTACCTATCCTTTTACCATAGGCTTCACTTTACCTGTTTATCATATAGTCGACACCTTTTATCGATCTTACAATTTATGCTTGGGTCAATTGGGCCCCGGGGTTTGGAGGGTCGTTCAGGCCCTCAAATATTTAAGTCGGCTAACTGTTGCCTTTCACTTTCAGCACTTGATTTCCCTCTACTATCTTTATTTTCATAAGGCTGGGGTTGTACCCTTATTGCCTCGTGGGTCTTATGTCATTCTGATCAAAAGTAAAGATCACGGCGATCGAGGTTGGTATGATCGCTATGTTCTTATCCTCACGAGGCTATTATCAGCCGACCCTGATTTCCCCGAGGAGTGGAACGCCCAGCGTAAGTATCCCTGTCCTAGCTTCCCACTTCGTTATTTTAACTTGTTTTTGCTCATTGTCACGTTTGTTGTATGTAGCTAACAAGGTCTCTATTAACCCACCGAAGGACTTGCTTGAGTGGGTTACAGCGGTGATTGCGTATAAGAAACACCCCCTTCGGCAATGAATGATCATGGCCGCCGAAGAGGAAAATCGTTGGGCGTGCAAGAGACACGGTGAGTTGTTCGTCATTTGAGCTTTCTCTTTTTGCACATGCTTTAAGCCATCATCTCTTAACACTTCCCTTCTTTTCCCATTTAAGTTTTCCCAACAAAGCTACCAAGGATCCCGAGGAGGATGAGAGAGAAGATGAAGGGAAGAAGGAAGAGAAGAAAAAAGAAAAGAAGAAATAGAAAAATGAGAAGAAGGTGATAGACGCCAAAGAAAGCGTTGGCCAGATGGCGAGTTTGGCGAGGCAGCTTGCCGAGGAGAAAAAATCTAAGGGCTCACCATGCCAAGGGACTTCAAAAGGTGAAGACATCGTTGTAGGTCGATTTAAAAGTATCTCAACTCCTACTTCGATTTTCACATATAAGTTTTCTCTCCCTTCCCCCATAGATTCGAAGAGGAAGAAAGCTGTTTCAAAAAAGCCTACCAAGACGAAGCATCCTCGGATCAAAGTGATGATTGCTCAGGCTTCTGCAGTTGCACCTGAGAAGGCCGAGGTCTTATCGATAAGCCCAGTGAAGAGGTGCCCGAGGGTGACCCTGAAGTTACCCCCGAAGTAACTTCTGTGGCGCTTAAGCATACCAAAGCAAAGGAGACCGAGGTGATCAACCTCGAGAAGCTTGACCAACCAGCCCCCAAAGACAAGTGTAAAGCTAAGGTTGGAAAGGGTTTGATCTTAAACATGGTTCGGGCATGCAAAGAGCCTTTACAGCCTCCAACATCGGTTTAAACGCTTCAGAAATTGGAGGTTTCTACCAGCTCTAACTTACTAGACTGCACCAAACAAGAACTCATGGGGCTTGAAGAGATGATTGGGTCGAAGGAGGAGAAAATACTTGGGCACCTTAGTCCGATGAAGTTGATGGCCACGTCCGCTGCCTCTGCACTCCGGGTAAGTTCTTTGCCCAACTTGCGTTTTTACTTTCTTTTGAACTTGCAATGTCTAAATTTCAAACCTTTCTTTCAGAGTCTTGTCCTCTCTTTCAAAGTGGTGTAAATGAAGCATGCTAGTGCCGAGGAGCTCCAAATGGTCAATGATATTTGGGAGGGCAAGAAAATGGGTTATTTGGCTCAGATCTCCGAACTTCAATCACAAATAGCTGCGTCGAACCTTGCGCCGAACCAAGCTCGCGAGGCTGTTGCTACGTCTGAAGCAGATGGAAGTGAAGCTTTGGCTTCCTCCGAGGCTCATTTTCAACCGTTGAATGATGAGTTCATGGTGGAGCGCTCGGGGTTGAACTTAGAGGTCGAGCGGCACCAGGTCGAAGTAACTCTGGCTAAAGCCGAAGCACTTGAGAATGGCAAAAAATATTGTGCTAAGTTGGGGGACTATACATCCCAACTTGGCCAATTGCAAAGCTAAGTGGATAGAGTACCAGCTCTAAAGAGTGAGGTTGCATGACTTCTGGGGAAGATTGCAGACCTCAATAAACGAGCCGACGTAAAGGCCACAAGGGCGAAATTTAAGGAGGCTTGGGTTGTTGTCAAAACTCGGCTCGATACATTGGAGCAGGTTAAAGTGGGGGGGGGGGGGAGATCATCTTAGAGGATGAAATTGTCAAGGCGCAAAATGATGGCCGAAGCTCAAAAGATAGTAGACGATCTTCCATCGAGTGAAGGTTCAGATAATGAGGAATCCGAGGATGATGAAGCGACGAAGAGAGCGTAAATGATGATGAGGAAAGCGATGAAGAGGGGAACCCCAAGGGGGGAGACCGTCCCCGGTCTTAGCTTGTTCCTTGTAGCTTTTCTTGCTTAGTTCTGTTTTATTTTCGCTATAGCCTTCGTGCTCTTGATGTAAGTAACTAACTTTTGTGGCCTTCGGGCCTTTAATGAATTCGCCTTTTCTCTTTAAGTGTTAGCTTTCATTTTGCTTTAGAAAATACTTTTAAAAGCAAGACTTATGCCACATAAAATCGATGCTAACTTGGAACGACGTCTCATTCCCGAGTCGATGCATGTAAGAGATAACTTAGGTATATAGAATCGCAGAAACAAAGAGATATTGAATCTAGTTTATTTCATTGATAATATCAATGATCCATAATCGGCTTTTACATAGGGCCTAGTTCAAGTAAGACTTAGGCGCACAGATAAAACATGCCACTACTGGGCAAAAAATACAAAACGCTAATCTACTCTTCGGGTATCAGTCCCCGGTTATTGAATATATAGGCTTCTGTGAGAAGGCTTTATGTTGGCCTCGGCCACATCCATCTCATACTCCACCAGTGCTCGGGTGTGAATCTTGATGAAGAGCCGAATACTGTAGATCGTCTTCTCTACTTCCTAAAAAGATCAAGCATAGCAAAACGAGGGGTAAGTTAGAATTATTCGACCAAAGCTTTTGGAGCGTTTTCGGCTCGAATCTGTAGGTGAAATTTTATTGACCAAATATTGTGTACCTTTGTGCTAGAAGTAATATCGTTTTAAATTGGAGATGTTCCAATTAAAGGGCTCAGGATTGCCTTTTAAATCCTCAAGCTGATGGGACTTCTTTCTGACGATGGCCTTGACTTTGTAAGGTCCTTCCCAGCGTTCTTCTCTTTGGTTGACTGATTCGAAGCTTTCAACACGTAATCACCAATCTTAAAATCTCTAAGTTTGGATTTTCTATTGAGATATGCCTCGATTTGTCTCTTTTGAGCTTCCAACCGAATCAATGTCAGTTCTCTTTTTTCTTCACGTAAATCTAATTTTATGCGCATAGCCTGTTGGTTCGCGTCTTCGGTAGCATGTGCGTACCGAAGGCTAGGTTCACCCACCTCCACGGTTCCATTCCATAAGCGAGGGAAAAATGAGTCTCACCTGTGTTGTTCTTCTCCGTAGTTCGCATCGCCCACAGCACCCCGGGCAACTCCTCGGGCAACAGACCTTTTGCTTCATCGAGCCTTTTCTTGATATTCTCAATGATAAGTCTGTTTGAAGATTCAGCTTGATTGTTTGCACTTGGGTGATAAGGTGTTGACACTACCCTTTTTATACTCCATTGTTTCAAGAAGTCAGTGACTACCAATCCCATAAATTGAGAGCCATTGTCACAAGTAATTTCCCTTGGGACACCGAACCTGTAGATGATATTCTTGCGGATAAAATATACCACTTCCTTTTGTCTAACCTTGGCAAAGGCTTCTGCTTCTACCCATTTGGTGAAGTAATCGATTAGCATAAGTATGAACCGAACACTCTCCCTCGCATTCGGCGGTGGGCCTATTATATCCATCCCCCATTTCATAAATGGCCAGGGTGACATGACCGAATGTAGGGATTCAGACTGATGATGGATTATTCGCCCATGTCGTTGACACTTATCACATGTTTTCATGAAGGCTTTTCCGTCTGCACTAATAGTTTGACAGTAATATCCATCCCGAAGTATCTTACGTACTAGGGCCTTTCCTCCCGAATGGTTTCCATATTCGCCTTCGTGAATCTCCCTCATAACATAGATAATCTCCCCCGAACCCAAACATTTGGCCATCAGGCCTCTGTATATTCTCATATACAGTCTTCCCAAAATCATCGAACAAGAGGCTGCTTGGGTCCTTAACTTTTTTGTTTCTCTCTTGTCGGGGGAGGGGGGAGGGGGGGAGGAGAGAGTCCCCGAATCAAAGTATGAGATGAATTTGTTCCGCCAATCCCATTTGTGATATACCGAATTGACTTACAATTTCATGTCTTTAATTTATGGTGAGAGCAGTCAAAGGACTGAATCAATCCCTGAGTGTCTTTCTTCCACAGCCGAACCCAAATTAGACAAGGCGTCAGCCTCTGGGTTTTCCTCTTGGGGTATCTGTTTGACTTTCCACTCTTGAAATTGAGCCAAGATGTGTTGTGCTCGGGCTAAGAACTGCTGCATTCTGGGCTCACGAGCCGAGTAGTCCCTGAGCACTTGATTTACCACCAACTATGAGTCGTATCTCAATTCAATTCTTTCCACCCCATTTCCTTGGCCAACTCCAAGCCCGCTATAGCTGCTTCATATTCGGCTTCATTGTTCGTTATCTTCTTGAACCGAACTGAATGTATAATTGTTTCCCTGTTAGTTCTATCAAGACTGTCACGACCTAACTTAGGGCCGCGACGGATGACCAACACTAAGTGTCGATCATCACTAATCCTACTGATAATCTACTAACCATTATAACTGATAAACAGAATAAGCATAAATCTAGCTGATAAGGAGTATGCAATGCAAAAAGCTGACAAGGCTAACATAAGCTGACATACATAACATACTGACTGCACCACACAGGGACATATCTACAGGCCTCTAAGAGTGATGAACTGAATATACAAAGGACGAGATAAGGCCCCGCCATACCCAAGCTGGCTGACTGTACACATACCAAAAGATAAGTAACTCTGGGAGTAAGCGGAGTGACTCCAGTAGCTGCTAGATGGCCTACTAACATGGTCCAAGCATTGATCTATCTGCACCTGCGCGACATGAAACGCAGCGCCCCAGAAAAGGGCGTGAGTACGATATGTACCAAGTATGTAAGGCATGAGCATATAATATGTCATAGCTGAATGAAACTGTAGGCTGGAATATAAATATGTAAACATGAGCTGGAGCATAGCAATATAGCTGGAAATCTGAAGAACGTACTAAACATGATATGAATATAAGCTGAAGTCTAGCTGAATCTGAACCTGAAGACTGAGCTGAACTATACTGATAAATAACTGTAATATGACTGATAACTGGTAACTAGAAACTGGAACTGATAACTGTCAACTGATCCTGACACTAAGAACTGGTGGCTGATAACAGAGAACTGATAACTAGTACTGAGCTAAAACTGAACTGTTATCTGAACTGGTACCTGTCTGGTGTTATGGGCTGTATCCCCTCAGATCAGGTAGGTGAAAACCTGAACTAGTACCTGTCTGGTGTTATGGGCTGTATCCCCCCCAGCCAGTAATATCTAGTCTCTCTGGTCAGAGTGTGTGAATGATACCCGGTCACACTAGGTGTTTCAACTCCCGCCTGAACCAGAGGGGCTGTATCCCCCAGACGGGTAGTATCACACGCGACCGGACTGTGTGTCTAATGTCCAGCCTCTATAGGGGACTCCAAATCACACATAACATGATCACAATATAAGCATAAGCATGTATGAGGCATAACATATGTGGCAACAATATATATGGACTCAAAGGAATGATAAGAAAACTCTGGATGGAATTATAGACACAACCTAGAACTCAGAATTTGTCAAACTCTTTGAATTTCTATAAAAATTCGGCGGAGCTTCCCCTGAAACTGGATGATCCGCAAAAACAGAACCAGTACTATACTATACACGGGAATAGATACCCGGATAAACGGATAACATAAACATGTTAAACGGATAACAAGATGAGACAACTGGATGACATAACAAATCCGCAGATAGAATGTCTGGACAGCACCACTGTCCTGACTTTCAACCTAATTTTCAGAGTGTAGATGAAAGATATAGACTTCATGGTCTGCATGAAAGTTGTAGATACATGTCTTAGGGTTCTGGGAATTTTTAAAGAATCTAAATATCATTTTTGTACAAGGAGTTATGATCAATATACTAACAACTGTCCAAGGATCAAAACAATTTTCCAGATTTTGAAACGTTTTGTCTTGCTGATTTGGACATCTTTTATCTTGGATTTTAGTACCAAATTAAGAATATACAAGGTTTCCTTGGTACCATACAAGTTTCTCAGAACAAATACTAAGTTTAGAACTAAGAAAAGCTTCAAAAGCTAAAAGATACATGCCTTGCTAAAAGAAAGGTTTAGCCTTACATACCTTTGATGTTTCTTGCTTCTAAACCACGTTTCCTTTGAATTCCACACCTCCCAAAGCTTAAACAAGCTACAATACAACATTTAGGTACTTTACTTAGCCATGAAGTAATTCTAAAACTCAAACTATAGAAGAAATTGAAGGTAGCATAATGTTACCCTAATCGAGTAGAGCGTTTTGACGCAATCTGTCTTCAATTTCGAGTTAAGATTGATGTTGTTTCTTCAAAATCATAAAAATTAGCTTCAAACTCAAGAGAGAACTGTTTCTATGGTGTATGTTCTGGAAATGACGAAAATGATACATGTATTTCCTTTTATACTCGAAATATTTCAGTTCCAGCCTTCTTTTGCGCTTATATCCCTTCTTCTGGCCTGACATCTGATGCTCATATATTTTTATTCATATGTTGTATGAATAAAACGTTAAAAGTATTGGAAAATACACTCCAAGACCTTCAATTTGATATATGATATGTCCACAAAAGACCTCATATAACGCATGAAATTAATTGCTGAAAAAGCTCTGTTACAAGGCAATTCCTTAGTCGGGTTTTCCGCAACTTAAATCCGATTTTTTCCAAACTTTATATTCAACATATAAACATCATATATGGTCATATTATTACTTTAAACTCACTTAAATCATTCTTAACATGATATTATATTGATATACGTCAATTTAGACGTACGAGGTGTAACAAAGACTATCCCCAACCCCGAACCTTTAGAGTTTGTTTCTCCATCGATGTAAAGCAACTATATTTCCGAGGTCGACCCCTTGGACATCAAATTTTCCTTTTTGGCCTTGGGGAGGATCCCAACACTAATATTAGCCACAAAGTCTTCTAAGACTTGGGATTTGATAACTGTTCGGGGTTGATACGTGATATCATATTCACTCAACTCTACTGCCCATTTGGATAACCTTTCTGACAACTCTGTTTTATCCAATATACTTCTTAAAGGGAAGGTGGTGACTATGGCTATTGGGTGGCATTGAAAATAAGGTCGTAGTTCTGAGCAGTTACAATTAGAGCAAGTGATAACTTTTCTAAATGGAGATACCTAGTTTCGGTGTCGAGGAACGTTTTGCTTATGTTGTAGATGGGTTGTTGCTTGCTATTTTCCTCCTGAACTAACACAGCGCTCACTGACATCTTAGACACAGCCAGGTAGATAGGAATCCTTGAGGCAAGCCTTGTTCAAATCTGTGTAGTCTACGCACATTCTCTACTTACCATTCTTCTTGGATACGACTACAACGTTAGCCAACCATTCAGGGTATTTAACTTCTCTTATAAAGCCATTTTCTAGCAGCTTCATCGTTTCATCTTCGATTGTTTTTTTTAACGCCGGCGTGCGACCTCTTCTTCTGCTTTACCAGGGTAAAACGGGGACCCACATTCAGCTTACGAGTCATGATCTCCAGATCGATACCGACCATGTCCGAATGGGACCAAGCAAAGCAAGCATCATTGGACTTCAAAACCTCAATTATTGTTTTTTCGACTTCAGGTCCAACTCCGAGCCGACAAACACTTTCCTTTTTGGGATATCTTTCGATAATGTGAAAGACTCCAACTCCTCAATGGTAGAGTCCTCGATTTTTGCTTCTGAGGCTCTTGAATACACACCAGGATCTTTTCAATTTCTCCTCGGGGGTCATTTTGGGGATGCGACTCCCTTTCTACGTTAGACCCCGGTTGTGTTGATTGCATTTTCTTTGGTTCAGTCGGGACGACTCCACTCTTTAAAGCGACCGAATAGCATGTCCTCGCTACTCGTTACTCCTTCTTAATCAAATGAATTCCCCATGGAGTAGAAAATTTGATTACTTAGTAGAGGGTGGATGGGACAACTTCCATAGAGTGGATCCATGGCCTTCCGAGGATCACGTTGTAAGCCATATACTTGGGCATGACTTGAAACATCGTTTCTTTAACAATTCCTTCGGCATAGGTATTGAGCGTGAATTCATCCAACGTTTTCTCAGTGGAGTTGTTGAAACCAGTCAATATGATTGCTTTCGGGATTATTTGGTCCTTCAACAAAATTTTCTTAACAGCCCCGTAGCTGATTATGTTAACAGAGCTATCGAGGTCGATCAAGACTCGCTTGATATCCGAGTCGTTGATCCTCAGCATGATGACTGAGTCGTTATGATGGGGAAACATCATCCCATCATAGTCATCATCGTCAAACACGATCTCTTACCCGAACCTCCTATTTGGATTCTCTTCTCCATTATAATTGACAATTTGGCGAACTTTTGAGCAACTGCAAAGTTCCCGCCATTCACTTCTGATCCTCCAGTGATCACGTTTACAATCCTTTCTGGGGGTGGTGCCTTCGGTGGTTGTCCATCTCCTCTATTCTTCGCAAAATTCTCTTTCCCTTTGTCGGTGAGAAATTCCGCCAACAATCCCTTTTTCAACAGGTGTGCCACTTCGAGGCGTAGGTCTTTGCAGTTCTTGGTGCGATGACCATAATCCGCGTGAAATTCAAATGAAAATTTTGGTCTCTTTTCTCTGGAGCTGTCCTCATATCCTTCGGCGCCCTTACTCTTGTCATCCCCTTTATGGCATTTAGTAACTCCATGGTTGATACATTGAAGTTGTAATTACGGATTCGAGGTAGCTCCTTATTTTTGGAGACCAAAGCTTGTCCCGAGGTATTTCTTTGGTTCATGTTCGAATGAACTTTCCTACTGAGTCGTTGGCTCACATGAGGATTCCCAAGTCTTTGGCTGACATGTTGCCTTGGTGAAGTGTATGGCTCATATCGACTCCTTGAATTTCCTCATGGTGCCTCGGCGCGATACGATGATTCAGATCGATTCTTATAGTTGGAACTTCGACCAGCAGCCTTCCATTCAGCTTCTTCCAATCTTATTTTGGTTTATGCCCTATTATGCAAGTAATCCCATGTTAGGGTCTGATATTGTTGGAGCTCCTTCCTCAATTCCGCGGCAGCCTCGGAGTTACGAATATTGATATTCTTTTTGAATGCCATGATGGCCAAAGTGTCATCCATAGCAGGTAACTCCATCCGTTTGGCGTGAAAATATTCGAGGAAGTCTTTGCGGGGCTCTCTGGGCCGCTGTTTAACTTCAAAGATATCCTCCTTCCTCTGGAGGATTTTTTGTGCCCCTGTATGAGCCTTGATGAAGGCATCAACCAACTCATCAACATTGGAGATCGACCCCGCGGGCAAACACATATACCAACGTAGTGCTCCTTTATCCAAAGATTCACCGAACTTCTTCAAGAACATGGACTCCTTTTCTACTTCTGACAAATCATTCCCCAAGACAATCGATATGAACTTTGTCACGTGTTCAACGGGTTCGGTGATTCCATCATACTTTTTCAAAAACTGAATTTTAAAAGTTTATGGGATTGGCGTGGCTTGTTGGGAAATTGCCTATATTTTTCTATATCGAACTTTTTTTGGGTGTTCCTTACTCCGGGGACGCTTTTAAGTCGTTTCTCGACTCGGGCCTTGATTTCTTTGCTCAATCTTTCGAGGTCCACCGAAGAGCTAGTTTCAGCCACGTTGGGAACTGTTCCAAAGTTTGGCGTTGTAGTAGGCATAATGCCCGAACCCTCAGATATGGCCCCGTTGTAAAATCCCCGTGTTGTCGCGCTCGTAGAAATGAAATTCGAGATGCCTCCATTTGGAGCCACAAGTGGAGTTTCACTTAAAGTGGATTATTCCTTGCCTCCAACGAGGTGTGAAATTCTGAGTTAATAATTATCTACTTTGCTTGTTGTGATTGAAGAATTTTTAAAGTTTGGATGACGAAGGCCTGAAAAGCATCATTGGACCCCGAAGAGGAGGGGTTCGCTACTGGTTACTATGGGTGCGTTGGGGTTTGGTGTTGTGTGAGTACAACTGCGTCCATCGGGAGTTAACTGTTGCCCAGTAGAATTCTCATCATTATTGACCATTTTGATAGATCAAAATGAAAACACAATCGAATCAGATGTTCAACTTTGGAACAAAGTATCGTTGCTTATTTCCCCACAGACGGCGCCAATTTGTATTGGCATAAACTGATTTAGAACAACAAATCGAATTTAGGTCGAGAATATAAGCAATACTAAGTATCAAAGCTGAGATAATAGATAAAATTAAGCGCAAATGATAGAGAAATAGCAAGGTTTCAATATATAAAGTTGAGTGCAAATTTTGCCAGAGTTTCCGTATATATTTCTGAATGATTACATTATGAAATAAGGAACTATTTATAGACTATTGAATACAAGAAGTTTGGGTCATGTTCTCCATGCTTCCCACTAACTTATCCACGTCTCAGCTCCCCTGAAAGTGGAGTTAATGGGTCGAAATAAGAGAAGGCTACTCCGCTGTCGATTAGTTAATTCAACGAGACCTGAATTGTTGTCCTCGAAGATATGAATCTGCTATCTGATCGAGGTGATTTTTCACCGAGGTGCAATATGAAATCCATCCTCGACTGACGACTTCGGTGACTACGTTGTTTTACCTCGAATCATAGCTCACAAACATCTGTTTGGTTCTCCTTGAATCATGCCACTGGGGTGCGATATACGGAAGCCCCTTTTTATCCAATACAATTTGTAAACTATAGCTATTATAGAATCAAATTTGATTGGGTTTACAAGCAATGACAAGTATCAAATCCATGCAAAAATAATGAATTAACATAAACAATCGAATGAAGAACAATAAAATATTGTATCTCAATAATCACAAGGTTGAGTACAAATTTTGACAGAGTTATGGTATATATTTCTAGATGTTTACAATATAGAATGTGGGGCTATTTATAGGTCAACATAATGGAGAAGTTTAGGTCATGTTCTCCATGTCCAGTCATGGCTATACCCATTTTCTAATTCTATTGAAGATGTTATAGTGGGCTGAGATCATGGGGCAGCCATCTTGCTGAATTAGAGGCTATCAACCGAGGCTAAGATCTTTCACCTCGGGGTCACGAGCCCGATGACCCACCGAGGCTTATTGTTCCCTGGGGCTCATTATGAATCATGGCTTCGGACGATCACCTCGGTGGTTGGGCTGTTTTACCTTGGTGAGAATCTGGTGAACCTTTGTTTGATGTGCTCCACATCATGTGCTCGAGGCTCTATATGTCCAAACCATTTTTACCCAATATAAGTAGTCTGTCCACAACTTTTCATGAATAATTGCCAAAATTGGGGCCGCTCATAAAAACTTACAAACATATTTTGACAGATTGGTCAAAAGCTATGGACATATGAATGTTTGACGTATCGTAATTTGTTTGAAGTTTTGATGCGCATGTAAGAATTTGAAAATAAGTTTTGCACAAGTATACAAAGCAGGAAAACTTATATAATGCCGCAGTAGAGAGCCACCCGGTTAAATATTTCAGATTAATTTGAATAGAAAGTGCTTTACCCTTTAGTGAGTCCAATGTCGTTAGTGTGGACCAAATGGTTATAGCCTATAGGAACAAACATGCCGATCGAATTTCTTCTAGCTAGGTTCAGATCTTTTGCAACAATAAACTGTTAATTTGCAGAATAATCATCAAATTTGAGTGAAAATATCTAGGGTTTAGTGAATCGACAGAGAGAGAATTGGGAAAAGAGAGAGAAAACTTGGGAAAAAATTCTTTCTGATTTCTGAATTTTGTTACAGCTATCTTCGGTCCACTAGCTTATATACTTGGGCCTATTACATTCCACAACTAATTACAAGTATAGAATTGGGCCACTGCTGGGCTGGTACAAATAATAAATATTCACATCTATACAAGTATTGAGTAAATGACTAACTAATGGTCCTAACTAATATGCAACTAATCTGGGTCCTTAGTAATCTCAACACCCCCCCTCAAGTTGGAGGGTGGACACACCCCCAACTTGGGCAAGAACTCCTGGTGTAGATGGCCAACAAGAGGCTTGGTCAACAGGTCTGCAAGCTGGTTCTGGGTTGGCACATGATGTAAATTGATCAAACCTTTAAGTAACTTGTTGCGCACAAAATGGCAGGCCACCTCAATATGTTTGGTACGGTCATGGAACACAGGGTTGTGAGCTATGTGAAGGGCTGCCTGATTGTCATAGAAAATATCAACTGGAGTTAGAACAGACAAATCAAAGTCACCAAGAAGCCTGAGAAGCCAAGTAAGTTCAGCAACAACTTTTCTCAAAGCCCTGTACTCAGCTTCAGTGGAAGAGAGAGATACCACTGGTTGTTTCTTGGATTTCCAAGCTATGGGACTGCCCCCTCCCAAGAAGATAAAAAAACCAGTGACAGACTTTCGGGTATCAGGCAAGCTGCCCAATAACTATCAGAGTAGGCAGCAATGGAAAATTCAGAAGATTTGTTAAAAACAATGCCATAATCAGAGGTACCCTTAAGATACCTTAGAACATGGAGGGCAGCAGCCATGTGAGGTACATGGGGAGTCTTCAAAAATTGACTAAGATGTTGCACTGAGAAGGCCGAGTCAGGCCTTGTATGAACCAGAAAATTCAATTTACCAACTATGCACCTGTATTTGGCAGGATCAGGGGGAGGATCCCCAACGTCAGCTAATAACTTATTATTAAGATCCAAAGGAGCCTTGAGAAGGGAAACATGTATACAATCAAACTCCTGTAGTATATCTGAAATGAACTTCTCCTTGAGAGAGGTGATTTCAGTGGTATCATTCCCAGTGAGAATGATATCATCCACATAAACAGACAATATAACCAAAGAGCCCCTAAGCTTTCTAATAAAGATGGAATAGTCATTCATAGAGTGGGTATATCCTCTAGACATGAGAGCCTGGGTGAGCTTACCATACCATTGCCTGGATGCTTGCCTCAACCCATAAAGGCTCTTATTGAGTCTGCAGGCAATTGCAGAAGAAGAACCACTGGGAGAATAAGAACCAGCAACAGAGAGCCCAGGAGGAAGCTTCATATAAACCTCTTCTGATAGGTCGCCATGTAGGAATACATTTAAACATCCAACTGAAATTGACCCCAATCAGACTTCACAGAAACTGCTATGAGACATTTATGGTGTTCATTTTGACAACTGGGGAGAATGTCTCAGTGTAGTCAACACCCTCCACCTGTGTATCACCCCTGACTACAAGCCTAGCCTTGTATATTTCTATTGTGCCATCAGCTTTATACTTGATCTTGTAAACCCACTTTCACCCTATGGGCTTCTTGCCAGGGGGAAGGGGAACTATAGTCCAAGTATTGTTTGCATCCAAGGCAGCAAACTCCTGTTGCATAGCCTCCTGCCATGCAGGAATTAAGGCAGCCTGCTGGTAGGTCTGAGGCTAAAAAACAAGAGAACCAAAGGTGATTGCATTGGAGCAAGTAGGCACAAGAGAAGGGAGAAGGGTGCAGACATAATCCTGGAGATAGGAAGGGTTAGTGTGAAGTCTGGAAGACCTTCTCAGTGAGCTAGGTGAAGGATTATAAGAGGGTGAGGTAGAACATGAAGGAGAAAGATTAGTGGAAGAAACATGAGATGAAGAAGATGGGGAAGCAATATCAGAAGGGAAGTTAGTAGCAGAAGGAGCAGAATCAGATGAAGGAGAGGAAATGGGGAAGGTATATGCTGGTTTGGACTGAGAAAGTTGGGAGTAAGGAAAGATGGTCTCATGGAATATAACATCCCTTGAAATAAAAAAGTGTTTGGTGTGCAGGTTGAGGAGTTTATAGCCCTTCTTTCCATAGGGGTATCCCAGGAAAACACAAGGAATGGCCCTTGGTTGGAATTTATCTCTATGCACTTTAAGTACTGTGGCATAGCAAAGACAACTAAAGGTCTTCAAGTGATGGTAGTTAGGTGGTGTGCCAAACAGTTTCTCAAAGGGGGATATGTCATTCAGCACTGAAGAGGGAAACCTGTTGATGAGATATGTTGTTGTGAGAAGGCATTCACCTCAGAATTTAACAGGCAATTGAGACTGATATAGTAATGCCCTTACTGTTTCTAGAATATGTTTATGTTTCCTTTCCACAAACCCATTCTGTTAAGGGGTGTGGGGATAAGAAGTTTGGTGAAGGATACCCTTATCAAAAAAGAAAAGAATAGCAGAATTAGAGCCACCAAGCTCCAATGCATTGTCACTTCTGATTGTTTGAACCTTATGGCCAAATTGAGTCTCAACCATAAGGATAAAGGCCTTCAGAAGTGAGAAAGCATTGCTTTTGGACCCTATTAAATGAGTCCAAGTGGTTCTAGTGTGGTCATCAACAATGGTGAGAAATAACTTTGAATTCTGAGAAGTGGAAACATGATAAAGTCCCCAAGTGTCCACATGGACAAGTTGAAATAGGGACTGAGTCTTAATGGTACTATGAGGAAATGAAAGCCTTGCCTGCCTAGACATTAGGCAAATAGCACATTGAAATTGTTGTTTTCCAGAAATGGAAGAAGAAATGGAAGAAACAAACTTCATTTTACCAAAAGGCAAATGGCCTAATATTTGGTGCCAAATAAAATCCATTTTATTCATCTCAGAATGGCATTTACAATGATGAGAACTATAACATGGATTTTTAGAAACTGAATGCAAAGAAGTAGAAAACAAAGGTGACCTATTCACAGATGTGGAAAGAGGAGGTACTCTGGATAGCTTGTAGAGGCCATTGTCCTGTTTACTAAGAACCAGAGGCTTCTTCATGGAAGGGCCCTGGATAAAAAAAAAAGCATGAGTAAACTCAACTGTACATTGTAACTGAGAGATTATTTTATGTACAGATATGAGATTATATTGAAAAGAAAGCAGATATAGCACATTGTGTAAACTTAAGGAAGGTAACAAGTCAAGTGATCCAGTGAATGTCACTTTTACCTTGTACCCATTGGGAAAAGTAACAAGAAAAGGAATTGAAAGGGGTTGTATATTGTATAAGAGGTGTAAATTGGATGTCATGTGATCACTTGCCCGAGAGCCAATTATCCAACAAGTTTCTCTATTTTTAGAAGTCGGACAAGCACAAGATTAAGTGGTTGCCTTACCAGCAAACATGGTTGCACTCATAGTGTTGGAATGGGGATGATCAGACAATCCTGACTGTTGAACCAAAGTAACCAGCTGATTGTACTGGGATAGAGTGAGCCCAGGCAGAGGAGAAGACTGTGGAGAATACTCAGGATCAGCAATGGAGTCTTCAGATTGAACTATAGCATTAGCAGCAATCTTCTTTCCTCTGTTGCCTTTATAATCAGGAGGAAACCCATTCTTCAGAAAGCATATGTCTTCAGTGTGATTATTCTTGTGACAATAATCACAAAAAAAGGGTTTCCTCTGAGATATTTGGTCAAAATTCACTCTAGAAGAAATGGACCTTTGCTCTCCCTTCTTATTATAAGAGGAGGAGCTACCAGCATAAGGTGAAGAAGATCCTAGATAAGTTGGAGAAGCATTATATGAAGATGACCTCTGCGAGGAAGAGGCATTGTTGTAAGATGAGCCAGAGTTTGAGGACCACTGAGCTATCTTATTTGGATAGGATGATGCAGAGTGGAATGAAGATGAGTCAGCATGGAAGGATGCAGCATCTGACCCAAAAGGAATACCAGAATGCATCTGACTTTGATGCTCATCTGCCATGAGCATACCATATGCACTTCCAACAGATGGGAGGGGAGACATCATGAGGATATTGCTCCTAACTCCAAGATACAGATCATTTAAGCCCATTTAGAATTAGTATAATTTTTTATCTTCTTCAACTTTCTTAAATTCAGCTCTAGCCCCACATGAACATTTGATTGAAGGAGAGGATGAAACATGGCTCAATTCATCCCGCAGCATTTTGATTTTGGTGTAGTAGGATGCAATGTCCATGGAACCTTGAGATATGAGTGCTAATTCTCTTCTTAGTTCCAGGACTTTCCCACCATTGACACCCTCAAATCTTTCCTCTATCTCATCCCATACCTCCTTAGCAGAACACCCATATATCACAGTATCAGAGATTTCCTTGGTCATTGAATTCAATAACCAGGAAGTAACTATATCATTTACTCTCTCCCACTGTCTAAGGAGGGGAGAATCCTTAGAAGGTTTCATAAAGGATCCATTGATGAATCCTATTTTGTTTCTCCCAGACAATTTTATCAGCATATTACGCTTCCAACCACTATACCCATCCCCATTAAAAAGAGTGGAAACCAAGGGAATTCGAATGAGTGGACATGTAAAGGATCAGATGGATCGATCGATCTAGGGTTAGAGGCAGAAGTAGAAGAAAAACTCGTGCTCGCCATAACGATATACGCGAAACTAGGGTTACAGATCTAGAATTGCAATATTACTTGTAAACGAAGCAATCAAAGCTTAAACAGAAATAAGAATCCAGAATATGTGAGGAGAAGTTATAGGGTTACCGATGCTTCCTCTGAACTGAAAATATGAAAAAAAATACTGATACCGCTTGATCAATTAATTGTGAAAACCCTGGATGACCGTCGCGGACCACCTTGAACCACCGCAAAAATCAAATTCTCCATAACAATCGGGAAAATATTCAAAAAATTGATGAGAATCCACCGTAAAAACTGGAAAATCCAATCGTGATCACAAGATCGTAAAAAAAATGACAGATTAGGGTTTTGAAATGATTCCGGCGACTTTAACCGTCAAAATTGATCGAGGGTACTATCAGAGTAAAGCTTGAGACAGGATCTATGCGATAACCCGCTCTGATACCATGTTAATTTGCGGAATAATCATCAAATTTGAGTGAAAATATCTAGAGTTTAGTGAATCGACAGAGAGAAAATTGGGAAAAGAGAGAGGAAACTTGGGAAAAAATTCTTTCTCATTTCTGAATTTTGTTACAGCTATCTTCGGCGCACTAGCTTATATACTTGGACCTACTCCATTCCACAACTAATTACAAGTATAGAATTGGGCCACTGCTGAGCTGGTACAAATAATAAATATTCACATCTATACAAGTATTGAGTAAATGACTAACTAATGGTCCTAACTAATATGCGACTAATCTAACTAATATGCAACTAATCTGGTCCGTAGTAATCTCAACCGAAACAAAGAAGAACAAAGAAGGAAAGGAAGAAGATCAAAAAACTATCCCGATCTTTATTTGATCCTATTGTTTGATGGTAATACGGATACGTGGGAACAATTTTTGAACAAATAATCCACAACTGCTCAACATATTCGGTGTTTAGTTCTATCACCTATAGGTCTCTTCAGAAAATGATTCTAGTCGGAATCCTATGGAGATTTAACATGCTTTTGAATTATCATTAAAGAATGATCCTTCGCTCTCTTGAGTTCTATGAACTCCTGATTTGTAGAGAAAAAAGAATAGATAAAAAGGACCAGGCAAATCTACTCCTCAGGACCTCAGCACGATGTTAAGTTGTTAACACGTAATCACAATTCGGTATTTTCATTAAGGCAGCTACTAAAGGACAAAATATAAAAGTAGATAAAAGTTCTTGAAAATGGACAATCTGCCTTTTATCCTGACGAGGTATAACCTTTAGCATGGGTTTTAGGTAGGATTTCACATATTTTCGAACTTTTGTGCCTCATTTTATAATCCAGAAACATACTTTAATCTATCCTTTGACTAGGGCATCGTATTGAGGAAACATAGTGTTATGCTAACTTTAGTTTGGTGTCACCATCACACGATCTTGTATCTGTCAATATTCGTCTTATCCACAAATTTAATTCTCGTACAATTTATTTATATGATATCAATATGGTGAGACCCACTTTCTGTAACTTTCTTTTTATTCTTTTTTTCCATTAATAGATCGTCATCTTAATTTGCAGCTGTTAAAGCTTGTAATTCGACATGCATGGCTTGGAAAGTGTTCGTACACCAGCATAATAACTTGTGTTTGTTTCTCTAGGCATATGGTATGAATTTAAATAATATGTATCGAGGGTATAAAACTTTTATTTTATGCTATCGGATAATTAAAAATATAGAACAAATAAATTTTTAAATAAATTAAATTTTTATTTATTTTCATATTCTCAAGCTAAATACTCCTTCTTAAATAGTTAACTAGTCTAGAAAATTGATTGGTGGCTAAGTAAGGATGGAAGAATTGATATTAAAGAATCACAATGGTAAAAATGAAGTAGCGTATAGTTGGTATTTCGAGCAATAAAGCAAAGATATCGATTTGACTCGGCCAAATCATTGACATAATTAAAGTTTAAATATAAAAACAAGTAAGAATATTTGAAAATTTACTTGTATTAGACTTTTAATTACCCGATGATGTAAAAAAATATTTACACCATCGATGCATATTAATTAAACTCTATGGTATTCAGATTAAATTCATTGGTTGATCAGTGAGTTTACACCAAGGATCGATATTGAACCTTTACGTGTGTACCCTAGTTATGGATGAATTAACTAGTGTAATACAAAATGAGATTTCATGGAGTATGTTATTTAATTGCTAATAATGTGGTGAAATCAGTGAGGGTGTCAACCAAATTAACAATGAAAACGCACTTCAGAGAGTAAGCTCTTTAGGATAAGTAGAATAAGAGAATACATGCATTGCAAGTTTAGCCAAGTAGGAGAAGATTGAAGTGATGCTAGATGGGATTGCGTTGCCAAAATGCAAATATTTTAGATATTTGGGCTCGTTGTTCCAAGGTAGTTGAATGACACATGAAGACGTTACTCACAGAATTAAAATTTGATGGTTGAAGTGGATCCAGAATTGCTGCCAGGATGATATGTGATAAAAGGATGCTTATTAAAGTGAAAGATAAATACGAAGTTATAGTTGTAAGACCATCGATGTTCTATAGTAGTGAGTGTTAAGCATTGAAGTCTATTATATCCACAAGATGAGCATCGCTGAGATACAGATGCTAAGATGTATGTGTAGGCACGAAAAATTATATATGATCAGAGATGACCATATGTGGTAGAAGGTGCAAGTAGCTCGGATTAAGGATAAACTGAGAAACATCGTTTGAGGTGATTGGTCGTGCCCTGCATCGACCTGTTGATGCACCAGTCTAAATTATACCTGTCAATTGGGCTAGGACCGGCTCGGACCGGCCCATTAAGAGTCGGCTCACCGGTCCCGGTCCCGGTCCGGTCCGGTCCGGGCCGTTACCGGTCCGGGCCGAACCGGTCTTTTTTTCAAAAATTCTAAGCCCGGCTCGGCTCTAGCCCATTAAGCACCGGTCCGGTCCGGTCCGAGTTTTTTTTTTTTTTTTTCCTTTTTTTCTTTTCATGTTTTAGCAAAGTCTCACTTTCTACTTGTATTGTGTTACTAACTTAATACAAGATGCATAAATGATCAAGAGGAATAGTTGATTTCTACAGACTTTTGGTTTCTACTTCCTAATTACAAAAACCATGGGTACATAATTGTACATTTGCTTAACAACAAAAAGATGGACTTCATGTGGGACTTTGACATATAAATTCCAGTAAGAACTGGAATATTGCCTACCAACAGAACCGTTCATATAACTTTTCCATATGTATCAAGTTAACATTGACTAATGTTAGGTGAGGCAGAAGCAAATGTTAGCTAAGATAGAAGCTAACCAATTGATCAGTAACTCAATATTCATAAATGTCCCAATAGCTTAAATGTATAAATCTTTAACTATGCAACCAAACCGGTCCGGTCCGGTCCGGTCCACCGGTGGGCCAAAGACCGGTCTTTTACCGGTCCGGGTTAACCAGTCTTTTTCTTAAAACCCAGCTCGGCCCGCAGCCCGCTTCTTCCTTGTCCCGGACCGTTTATAATGAACCGGTCCGGTCCGGTCCGGTCTTTTACCGGTCCGGTCCCGGGCTAGTCCGGCCCGATTGACAGGTATAGTCTAAATGTGTGAAATTATAGTGGGTGAAGGTATTAGAAAGAAATGAGGTGCCTAAAATCACATGAAAGGAAGTTGTCATGAGGGACCTATAGTTCCTTGGAATTATAAAGGCAGACTTAGCTGGAAAAGATCGCATAGGATATATAATTAATTAGTAATAATAGGAACCTTTTATTACTTCACTTTTTTATTACTACTATTATTTGTATATATCTATCTTATTTTTCTTTTTTTTTTCTATATGATATGATGATGACATGATGGAGAAGCATAATCTATAAGAATTTATATGGTCGGCCTTAGTTTATTTAAAATTAAAGCTTAGTTGTTATTTGTTGATCCGGTATTCAAATTCGTGGAGTGTAAACTATGGAAAAAGTGCTCCCTAACATAATATCTTTTATTGTAGGATTCAGATTATATATCTTTTATTGCAGGTAAAGGGATCCTAGGAATCCCTATGATGTATAGAGAAGTGAGGGTATGTCCCTTTCTTCCAAGTTTGATTTGTAGGGGTATCAGCATTGTCCTTACGACCCTGTGTCTATTGTGTTGTTTAATAAATTTCAACCATTTCGAGGTTATTTTGTTAAAAATTATTTTTCATACTATCAAGTCAAAATATGTAAGTTGGCCATGTAACAAAGTTTTTACAATGTACATATATATTTTCGGATAACTTGGTCATGTAAAAAAGTTTTTACAATGTTAATATATAAGTTAAACTCTTATGGAAAAATAGAAAGTCCTCGAGTAATAATTTAGAAACAGAGGCTCATTTCACAAGAGACAATTTTCGTATATATATCATCTCTCAGCTCAATTACAGAAGATGGATGCAGGATACTTTAATTTTTAATCAACATTTCATCACGAGATCATGCAAAATTAATGCACTAATTCTCACGGATGCCTTCCTAACCAAAGGAAATAAGAAAGAAAAGACAAAATATTATAGAAAAAGAAGATAAACGGAAATTGTAAAAGCAATAACACAACCTTCTTCTCTCGCTGGCCCATTGCATGCCATACTTCATCCATTTCAACAAGATAGCTGGTTGGTGGTAGCAGAGGCGAATTTAGGATTTAAAGGTACATATTAATTTTTCATATGCAGTTCAAGCCGGAGTAACAGTTTCGACTGAACCCATAAAACCGAGAACCTGCCCTAGATCCACCTCTAATAGCTGATAAGTACTAGTAACCGGGAGGTAGAGAGTGATGTTGAGGGTCAGGTCCACCTGGTGCAACTCTATCAGAACCTCCTTTAAGAGACCTTCTTGTATACCCCTCAATCTCTTTTAGGCTAAATCCTGCCTTACTAAGAACAAAATGGCTTATGTCATGCGTATTCTTAACGTCTTGAAAATCACCACCAAGCATGCGAGCCTCTGAAATGAGGTGGCAAAAAAAGAGGAAAATGAAGAGTAGTGCTAGCGATGATTTGGCGGAAATTGATGAATTAGCCATGATGATGTGAATGAAATTATGGTCAAGCAAAGGGGACAATGAGGTCTATATAGCTAGGATGAGTTATAAGAGGTATTAGTGTTTGTAGTTGATGCATGGAAGTTGATGATGGATCTTCCTATTTATAAGGAAGCAATGGGAAGAAAAAGGGATAGACGATAATGGAGAGAACATGAATCTTTGTAGTTATGTGACTAAACCGACAACCACCTCCAGCATGGATTCTCGTTGATGAAAAAGATTTTAATCTTTACTGTTTTTTTAATGTATGTCCTAGTAGTATTTTATAAGGATGCATGTTTCTAATATTCATTGGAGAATTCCATCCTCAAGCCCCCACTCCTGCACCACCAAAAGAAATTAAAAACAAACCCTAACACGCTAGATCGAAGCCTTGTCAAGTCAGCAGGAACCTATGTTGTTTAGTATTACCTACGCCTTGCTATTCTATGCTTACTATAACTTAATTAGAGGACATTTAGTAATTAGTTCATTGATTTGTTGCATGGATTCTAATGTAGAAATTGTTATATTGTGAATAACAATGTAAGAGTTATTAATGGGAATTGCTTAAATTTAGAGCCTCTTTTATCTTGACTCTTATCGCTAGTATGTACCTACTTTTGATTCCATCAAATAGTGTATAAAGCACAGTATATATTCTCATCATGTGCTGCGGTTCTACACAATAAAGAGAATATAGGCAGCCCATATGTTATTAGCCGCAAAGTGAAGGTAGGTCTGATTCTCCGATTTCTAAATTCTAATAGTAAATCTTTTGAGCTATAACTGAATTGTTAATGGCTTATAAAGCTATATCAAGTTGATGGCCTACAAGAACTCCTAGTACTCTAGGCTATTACCGTTAAAGAATAAGCAGTTAAAAGAAGTTAGGCTTTAGGGGTATAGTAGTCATTTCAGCTAGTCCTAATTATGGTTAGTGCTTAAAATTCTGTTACTAGTTAGTTAAGCTTTTCCTAATCAATTACTAGTTGATCTCAGCTATATATAGTTTCTGATGTACTCTCATTCATTTACAGTTTTACCTAATGAAATAATCTACTACTCCTCACAGCTTCTTCTTCTTCCTCACATCATCCTCTTCAATTTAGGGTTCATCAGAATCCCCAAATCTTAGCATGGTATCAGAGCAAATCGATCAGCAAGTCTGATTGAGTAATCGATTCTGTAAATCCAGAAATAACATTCTACTCACTATCAAGATCTGTTCCTCTCATTTCCAGAGTTTCAAGAAGTCTCAAGAATCTGATAAAGAACATGGCGAATGTCCAGAACAATGGAACTGTTTCTCAGGCACTGGATCACAATCATCCCCTCTATCTGCACCCAAATGATGTAAGTGGGATTTCTTTAATCTCAGTTCAATTAACTTGTGTTGAAAATTATTCATTGTGGAGTAGGTCTATGAGAATTGCCTTACTAGGAAGAAATAAGTTAGGTCTGGTTGATGGTACTTGTAGGAAAGAATTGTATACTGAAGATTTATGGACTCAATGGGAGAGGTGCAATGCAATTGTACTCTCTTGGTTAATGAATTCTGTATCTAGCAGTTTACTAGGTGGGATTGTATATGCATCTAATGCACAAGTAGTCTGGGAGGATCTGTGTGAGAGGCTTAACAAGGTGAATACTCAAGAACCCTCAGCATTCATAAAGAAATTGCAACTTTGGTTCAAGGAACTACCTCTGTAGCTTGTTATTTCACAAAACTAAAAGACTTATGGGATGAATTTGAAGCCTTAGTGCCATCCCCTAGTTGTAGTTGTGATAAGTTTAAAGATTTCAAGGATTACTTGCAGAGACAAGAAATTGTATCAATTTTTAATGGGGCTTAGTGAATCATATTTGCAAGCTAGAAGTCAGATTCTATTGATGTCCCCCTACCTACTGTTAATCAAGCATATGCTATGATTATGAGTGATGAGAGTTAGAAAGGGGTGACAAATACAACAGGACTTCTGGGTGTTGCACCAACACCAGTGGTAGACTCAACTGCATTGTACACTAAGACTGGTGGTAACCAGAAGTACAAGAGGCCATATTCTAAGAATTTGTACTGTGAGAAGTGTAAGATGAGAAATCAAAATACTGAATATTGTTACAAGATCAAGGGATATCCTGCAGATTACAAGAGAAGAAAACCTAAAAATGCAGCCTATAATGTTGTAGGAGAATTTGATGGTTACAGTGATCCAGATGCATATCAGGCACAGGGAACAGGACCCAGTCAGATGAGTCAGGGTTCAACCACTTTTACCAAAGAACAGTATCAAGAAATTCTAAAGCTTTTGGGCAACAACTACAGAACTCTTCAGCATCAGCTTCTGCAGATGTAGCAGGTATGAATACTGCAATTTTAGCCTCTAATCTTATTCAGGACTGGATCATTGATACAGGAGCCACCAACAATATGGTTTCAGATATTACAATGCTATCAGTCAAAATTGCTTGATAATAGTCACTCTAAGAGTGTGTATCTACCTAATGGTGAAGTAGCCTTAGTCGCACATACTGGTTTAAGTCAGCTGCCAAGAAGAAACACAATAGAAATTGTGTTTCACTTGCCTCAATTTAAATACAATCTATTGTCTGTGTCCAAGCTGACCAAGGATTTAAACTGCTCAGTCATCTTCTTTCCTCACCTCTGTGTATTTCAGGATCTCTCCAGTGGGAAGGTGAGGATGATTGGTAAATGGGATAATAGGCTACATATACTGAGGAGTCAAGCTAAGACAGATGAAGGAGTAAGTTTAGCTGCAACACACACTGCTGAAGACATCAAAGTATGGCACAAGAGGCTGGTCATATCTCATCAAAAGTACTAAGCAAATTTCTTAAAGCAGATCTGTCTGGAGTTACTAATTTAGTTTTAAATAAGTGTGAGGTTTGCCCTTGTGCAAAGCAAACCAGGCTACCCTTTCCACCTAGTAGTATCAAAAGTGTACATTGTTTTGAATTTATTCATGCAGATATGTGGGGACCATACAAACATGCTACTTTTGATGGTAATAGATTTTTTTTTATTGTTGTTGATGATTACACCAGAATGACTTGGGTGTTCTTACTCAAACTGAAGTCTGATGCTTGTGTTGCCTTAAAAAATTTCCTCAACTATGTCAAAACTCAATTTGACAAGACTGTCAAAGTGATAAGGACAGATAATGTTGCAAAGTTTCTTAATTCTGTCTGTACTTCTATGTTAACCAATTAGGATTAATCCATCAAAGAACCTGTGCATATACTCCTCAGTAGAATGGAGTAGCTGAGAGGAAGCACATACACATCCTGGAAGTAACCAGGGCATTCACATGCCAAGCTCAAATACCTATAAGGTTTTGAGGTCACTGCATATTAGCTGCGTTGTATCTCATAAATAGGGTGCCATCTTCAGTGTTAAACAATAATTCACCATATAAAATGTTGTATGGTAAGAAACCATCCTTGTCTCATATCAAAGTCATAGGCTGCCTATCTTATGCTAAGTTAGTACATGAATCTGATAAGCTACAGCCAAGAACCAGGGCATCAATTCATATAGTCTATTAAGAGGTGCAAAAGGGTTATGTGTTGTATGATATGACAATAAAGTCCTTCTTTGTCAATAGGGATGTGATATTTAGGGAAGACACATTTCCATTCCTTCAGAAAGAAACTTCACCTCCTATTTTCTTAAACACTGACATTCTGCATAAAGACACACCAATTGACATTCCCAGTTCTACTGATACTACACCAACAGTCACTGCTAATATTCACCTTATTGACTCATCCTCAATGCCCCCTAATGCTCCAAATCCCAGTGTACCACCTGCAATACAACCTAGTGCACCAGTTCCTGCTCAACCTAGTGCACCACTTCATGCACAACCTGAAATATCACAAACCTCACAACCTTCTCAGGGACAGTTACACACAGACAGACCCAGAAGAGGCAAGAATCCTCCAATATGGATGAAAGACTTCATTTCCCTAGACATTCATGAGGACATACCTTACTCTATGAACCAGTTCCTGTTTTATGACACTATCACTACAAAGATATCAGGCCTATGTTGCAGCCATTTCATCTGCTACTGAACCTAAGTCTTATGTAGAAGTTGCAGCTGATCCTAGATGGGCGGAGACCATGAAAGCTGAAATACAAGCCTTAGAAGCAAATAATAAATAGAACATAGTCAGCCTACCTAAAGGGAAAAGAACAATATGCTGCAAATGTGTGTACAAAATTAAATATAAGACATCTGGAGAAGTAGAAAGATTCAAAGCAAGGCTTGTAGCCAAAAGTTATAGCCAGAAAGAAGGCATTGATTACCAGGGGACTTTCTCTCAGTAGTGAAAATGGTAACAGTGAGAACTGTGTTGTCTGTAGTTGCATCAAAACAGTGGCATATATATCAAATAGATGTGTATAATGCCTTCTTACAAGGAGATCTGTACGATGAAATCTATATGGAGTTGCCCCAAGGATTTAAGAGCCAGGGGAAAACTGTGTAGGCTCATAAAATCTATGTATGGGCTGAAGCAGGCCCCTAGACAATGGAATGCAAAACTGACTGAAGCATTAAAAAGGCTTCAATTTGTTCAGTAAGTTGGGTCACTCTTTGTTCACAAGAAGAACCATCAGAGGCATGGTGATTATCTTAGTTTATGTGGATTATATACTGATAACTGGTGATAGCTTGGAACTAATAACAGAAACTAAAATAGCACTGCAGCAGGCCTTCAAAATGATGGATTTAGTGAGCTGAAGTATTTCTTTGGTATGGAGCTTAGTAGATCATGCAAGGGATTGCTAATGCATCAGAGAAAATATACTCTTGAACTCATTTCTGAGACTGGTTTGAGTGCTGCAAAACCAGCCAACACACCCATGGAACTAAATGTCAAACTAACCACTAAAGAATATGATGACTATGTCAACAAGAAGCTGAAGCTTAAGAACACTGACAAACTGTTGTCTGATCCCTCTTCTTATCAAAGAATGATTGGAAAATTACTCTATCTTACAATCACAAGACCCGATATAGCCTACAGTGTTCAAACTCTTAGCCAATTTCTACAACAGCCAAAGGTGTCACACATGGAGGCTGCTCTAAGGATTGTGAAATATGTGAAGAATCAGCCAGGTCAAGAAGTACTACTATCCTCCAACAATATCCAGTCAATCAAAGCCTGTTGTGATGCTGATTGGGCTGCTTGTCTATTTTCAAGAAAGTCTGTAATTGGTTACATAGTTAAGCTAGGAGATTCTCTAGTATCCTAGAAATCAAAGAAACAAACTACTGTGTCTAGGAGTTCTGCAAAATCTGAGTACAGAAGCTTAGCAACACTGTCTACAGAATTAACCTGGCTAGTTGGTTTGGTCAAGGAACTTGGAGTACAAATTGAGCTTCCTGTCAAAGTGTTCACTAACAGTAAATTAGCAATTCAAATGGCAGCCAACCCCGTGTATCATGAAATAACTAAGCATATAGAGATTGATTGTCACTTCATTAGAGAAAAGATTCAAATTGGATTGATCAGGCCTGTGTACATTCCCACAAAGGAGCAACCAGCTGATATCCTAACCAAGGGCCTTAATCGTGTTCAACATGCCTATTTGTGTTCCAAACTAAGAGTAGTTAACATTTTCTCCCCTTCTAGTTTGCGGGGAGTGTTAAAGAACAGGCAGTTAAAAGCAGTTAGGCTTTAGAGGCATAGTAGTCATTTCAGCTAGTCCTAATTACGGTTAGTATTTAAAATTCGGTTACTAGTTAGTTAAGCTTTTCCTAATCAGTTTCTAGTTGATCTCAGCTATATATAGCTGCTTATGTACTCTCATTCATTTACAGTTTTACCCAATGAAATAATCTACTACTCCTTACAGCTTCTTCTTCACATCATCCTCTTCAATTTAAGGTTCATCAGAATCCCCAAATCTTAGCAATTACTACTGCATATAGAGAAGGCCTATAACCTCCCAACAAAAGGTAAATGTACAACTAGATAACTCATCAGATCTGCAGTACACATAGATAACTTCGAGTTTAAAATTTAAACCTGAGTATATTTAAAATCAACTTTCCAAGCATAATCTTGTCGCAGTCTCATTACCCAATTCCAAATTTTTTGGAGATATAACAAAGTAAATAAATCCATTGCTCTCTTTAACGGTTTAACCTTTAAACTTTCAAAAGTGATGGTTAATTACATTTAACATGATACTTAACATGTTACTAGAGCAAGCAAAGGCCTTGAGTTCTTTCCGTGCGCTACACCGTTGAGTACATAATACTTTATTCATGAAAAAAGAATCAGATGGAGGATGACATGTTGAAAGCATATTTTTTTAAAAAAAAAATCCGTTCTTTCTAATAACGACTTAAGCTTTTAAATGTCGTAGGCACAAAGTTCAACAATGGTAAATAATCTATATCTGTTTGTTGCCTCAGTACTAAAAGAAGACTTTTTTTTTTTGAAAATTTTAGAGCCCATTTGGGTGAGCTTAAAAGTGGCTTATAAGCTTACAAGATCACTAGTAAATATTTGGTAACTTAAAAATTTATGGGCTTATTAAGCTCTCATGTGGCTTATAAGCCACTTTGGACTTATAAGCTACTTAAAATAAGCTGCTTATAAGCCCACACAAACAGGCTCTTAGTGTTTAAATAAAACACCGTTCAAAGCTCATCCTTTGCTCGTGATTAGATTCATAGTTAAGGGAAAATAAGGGTTCCTATGGATCGTAAACAACTTAATTTGGAAAACGAACCTTCAAGTAAATCATTTTAAAAGCCCAAAAAAGAATAAAACCTCAGTAATTATTTAAGTGTGATGATCTCACCTAAAAGTTGAAGTTAGTTGAGAGGATGTACTTTTATCGGTTATGTTTGCAACAGTTACTCACGTTCGTTCGATTCTTTTATCATAGGCTAGGCATGTTAAATTTTTCAGTGAAAATCAATGGTGGTGAGATTCGAAGTCATGACTTCCTGCTTGCTCTGATACTATGTTAAAGTGTGTAATAATTTTATTTTAAATTTTAAATTATTAAAGCAAACACATTTTTATCCATTTTGTCGCCAACATTAGTAGTTTTATTTGTCATAGTTGACTTAGCACAAAACTTATATTACTAAAAAAAATTGAGATATGTGGCTGAATTTTTGACAGATTCCATCGGAAGATGGCTTCAGAACAGATTTTTCGTCGGAACAAGCCATTTTCCTATGGAATCCGTCGAAAACTCCAACTTTATGGTAGTGTTAATAAAGGAATTAAGACTTTAAAAACTTTTGGTATAAAATAAATTATATATATTTGTGTGGTTGTAAATGAGTAAAGTGACAAGGTTAGATTCAAATTATTACCAAATATAGAAATATGACAAAATTTTGGGACAAACCAAAAAACAGTATGACAAACAAAGTGGGTTGGAGTGAGTACTATTTAATTCTTCTATGAGTTTAAGTTATTTAAATCATCATTTTAGTGTTTTTTGAGAATTTTACTGAAGTGAGGTGACCACTCTAATCGAGATATTATACATGAGATATATATGTATTATGCAAACAATAGTAGCTATCCTTTTTGTTAACAGACTAGCCACTTTCAGAACTTTTAAAAATCTTTTTACGCTAGCAATTCAGCCAAATGAAATCTACGTAAGCCTATTTAAAAAATGAGATTTATAATCTTAAAAAATAAAATTATTTGTAAAAGTAAATTAAAGTGATCTCATAGTGTAAAAAACTTTACACTATAATGTATAACCTGAACTCTTTCTCTTTGTTGCCCAATGAATACAGTTAGCTAGCACGCGAGGTAATTAATCAGGTGTCCAACGAGGATATCCTATAATAGAAGGCCCGATTGGTTGGACGGCTGGTTTTGGCAGTTGTCTCAGCCAACGTTCACCTGACAAGCAGTTGCAAATGGACAATTTCACTGTCTGTTGTTCCTAAAGTTGTGTGATTTGTTTATAAATTTGGACTTTTGCATTTATCCTAAACATAACAATTAAATTAATTTTAAATTTTATGCTAATTTATTCTAGATTTGCCATATCACTACTTGACAGACTTGGGGTTTTCCCCATGGGGCAAGTTTTTGTATTTTCTTGCTTCTGAAAAAGGCTGGTAATGGGGCACCACACCACTGCTTGTAGTTTCTACACATGGTCTTGACGAAAATGCTAATTGTCGATAGACTAATATATATTTAAAAACATTTTATCATGCGTTGGCGGCGCCATTTTTTAGCTATTTAAGCATTCGACTAGCCTATATACTTTAATTTTTGTGAATTCATAACCTTTCTGCAAATAACACTAACTACTTTTAATGATATAGGCGTGGCTCCACGTCCTTCTTGTGGATTAGAGATAGTGAGTTTCACATGAGATGTTGGCATCTTCGGCCAGTAATCATGTCATACCTTAATCTTTCCATCAATAGAAACAAGCAAAAGATAAAGCAGGATCATATGGTATGAGGTCATTTAATTTGGTTGAGGAACTAAATAAATGAACCTTTTTTTTTATCAGTATCTAATGCAAAATATTTGTAGTTTTAATGCTCAATATCAGTTTTTCTCTTTTATTTTCTGACGTGACAACGACCAGTCATTAAAATTGGATTTTGACGTGATTTGAATTTTCTTAGAAACTAACCCATAATTAAGTGATTTTGGCTTAAATTTATCCACTGTTTGAATATTTTTAATTGTTCAATGGTACATTTGCCATCATCACTAACAAAAGAGAACTTGATTCCATCCTCTCAGATACAACAACCTCCTCAATACTTTGATCCCACGGCCAAAGCTACCTAGGTTAATCTCCGCAAACACTGAATATCAATCAGAAGAAGCTAAAATTAACTTAGAACCAATAACCAAACGTAACTCAAACCGGAAAAATCTCCAAAGCTATAATGACAGTTTCAGCTAACATAACACGCTAACACTCTTGAAAGAAACAGCAGAACAACATAAAAGAATCAGAACAGCGGTAGGTTTGGTTTTAGAAAACATTAGAGAAAGTAGACAGTTGTTGGTCTTAAAGTATGGTCCGAGAAAATAAAGTAGGGGCATCTATGGTGGTTTTAGCAGGTATGCTAATGAAAGGTAAGGGTAGTTTTGGTTAGAATAGGAAAAAAAAGAGAGTAGGTAACCTATTGTGGCAATAATTTTTTAAAAAGATTGATTGAAACAAAAAATAGAATAGAAAATTAGACCAAAACCCTTATGTGGCAATTTTGAGAAAATTGAGACAAACCTCAATTCTCTTAACAAAGGTAGACTAAATATATTTATCACAACAACAACAATATATTCAGTAAGATTTCACAAGGTTTGGAGAAGCCGGAGTGTATGCAGCTACTTTGAGTGAGGTAGAAAAATTATTTTTTATACTCTCTAGACTTAAAAAAAAATATTTTGAGAACAAATTTGGAAAAAACACAAGAGTGAAAAAGGTAAGATAAAAAAAAGACCAAGTTATAGAAAAGTATACTAACATCAAATTTACTAATAATAGCCTAAGTAAATGAAACAACGGCCGTAATAAAAACAAAGAGTAACATCAAAATAGAAAAAATAACAATAATAATGATAGAAGACGAGGGAACATATATGGTGTTCTAAAACAAGGCAAAATTAAACCAAAGTACAAATTAGGACCTTTTTAACAAAATATAGAGATATTTTGCTAAAATTACACAATATAGAGGATATGGGGACATAATTACAAAACATAGCAAAAATAAAAAAACCTCAACCTCTTTCTCCCACTTCTTCAATCCCTTTTTCTCTGCCTCTCTGCCGCTCTTGCCATTGCCGGCGCCAGCCACTTCTATTGACGCCGACATCCTCTGTCCTACCTCCGGTGCTGACCTCCTCCTCCATTTTCTTCTCCACTGCTTCAACCCTTCGTCTCTGGCGACCATGACTGGTGGTTTGCTTCGCGGGCTTCTCTCTTTTTCCCCACTACTGGTAGTTTTTTATTTTGATCTATTGATTTTGGTTCAAGTTTGGTTTCTTTCGTCAAGTATGGTGTTTTCGTTGAAGATCTGGTATTTTTTGATGAAGAACCTGTGTTTTCGGGTTAGTTATGGTGTTTCCGGTCAGATTTGCTACTTTTTAATTTATATCTATTTTTTTCTTCTTCTTTTGAATTCAAAATATCAACAATGTATCCATTATTTCTAGTGTATCATTTTTGTATCCTACTTTGGTATTTTAGTTAGCTCTTGTTGAAGGATAAGTTTTGAAGATGACAAAGGATCTGGTGCTAAGTGGACCACGAAAAGGTTCACCGTTGAAGTGAGAAGACTAAGTTGTTCATGAGTTGATCGAGTTAGAGTTGAAGAAGGAGAAAGAGAATAGCTGGAGTCAAAGTTCCAATCCTACCGGAAGTAGAAGAAGCAAGAAGCGGTGCTGAGAAGGACGCGGTTTTGCTAAATGAATATGGATTGGGAACTTAAGGCAAATTAACTTAGGTTTAAACAAGGAAATATGGGTAACCTTGTTTAGACTGATTTCAAAGAGGAAAAGGGTTCCTAAACTTGGTTGGATCCGGCTAAGTCTAGTTCCTATAAATACGAGTTAATTTGGCTAGAATCAGAGCACACAAAAGAGATTTCAATAGAGCATATCAAGTACAATCAGATCGTGAGAAGCTTTGTGTGCAAGAACAAAGGCTGAGCAGCAGAACCTTCTGAAGGAGCAGTTTCATAGTTAAGTCTGTTGTTTTAGTTTCTTTGTTATAGGCTATTGAGTTGTAATCTATCCGCTTGTTTAGAAGCATTAAGTAGAGATTACTTTTTGAGGTGAAGTAGAGTTAACCTTACCAGCTAACGTGTGGCTGTGAAGGTTCTAGGTACTAGGGGGTTCTAGTTCCTTGATTACATTACGTTGTAGTCTAAAACTTGCTCGGGTTTTCCTTTAGTGGAAGAGTTAAATCCCAAGAGTTTGGGTTGTGGTTTTTTATCCCTTGAGCAAGATTTTTTCCAGTAAAAAATCTCTGTGTTCTTTACGTTTCCGCAATTTGTTTAGTTTCAGAGATAGGTGAAACTTGCAAGGAACCTGGTTCTTTGTGAGTTAGGCGCAGAAAGTTAAAAGCAAGTTTTAGAATTTGAAAATCGGGTAAGGACATTATTCAACCCCCCCCCCCCCCCCTCTAGTGTCTTACGAAGGTGCACCAAGTGTAACAGTTCTTCACTGTCTTCTTATTTGAATATATCTACATTGTTTCTATAATGTTCCTCTATACTGTTTCTCCATACTATTTCTATTGTTTCTGCTATAAATATTTTTTCTAACTTTTCTATACTATTTTTTACACTTTTTCAACATTGTTCCTACGTTTTTTTTAGTTTCCCACCCGGTGTCTGGTAATCTCATTGGAGCCCCGACCAATTCGGATTCGCACCGCGTAGGGCCCCATTCGGGGGAAGCTCTCCCTATCCGTGATTTTTTCATATCTAGGACTCGAACCCGAGACCTCTGGTTAAGGGAAGAGTAACCGCATTGTTTTCATTTTCTAGTTGTTTGTAGCAACTATTATGTAAAAGATTGATGTGTTTTGTAATATCAATATATTGCTATTTTTTTTTAGTAATTAGGGTTTCAAAATTGTGTATAAATATATATAACAAAAAAAAAACAAAGAAGATCGTATTTTGGATGTATTCTCCTCCGTGGACTAAGCTTGTAACCTTTGTCCTGGACCACCGAAGAATCCCATTTTAACTCTTGCACACATCTTCGTTTTTATTTTATTTCTTTTGCCTTTAATCCTCTCTCCAGGTAGTCACACTACCATCAGAGTCATCTTCGTCCGAGAAAGAATCAAAGTCCTCATATATCTCATTGTCATGATTTGAAATAAAAGATGGTGTTGATGGTAGAAGAATGAAGAGGAATATTGAGGTGAAAGTGGTAGTGAAAATGGTGTTTGGGTTGCCCAAATTACCATTAAACAATTGAAAAGGTTCAAGTATATTATCGAATTTAAAAATGTCTAAGTTTACCCCTCAGTGACTTTCACCTGTCAGCTAAACTGCTAGACCCATTTTTCTCAGTGACGGCTGATTTTTAGACGATTTTATGAACCGTCTTGTTAACGAAAGTTAAATTATGATTATAAAAAGTGGATAAGAGTTAGAAAATAGTTATGTGAGATAATAATTCCTTAAATTAAAGCTAAGCCGAAAATGGTAGGGGCATCTTTTTAAGGTTTTCTCTGTAAAATATAACTTTTGTGATTTCACGTGTACAATTCATAAGTTGAATGACTTTAATGATATTAAAATTTATTTTGTGACTTTACTGATACAATATATTGCTCCATTCATTCTATTTTAGGTGTCATAATTTGACTCGGCACGAAGTTTAAGAAATAAAGGAATACTATTGAAACTTGTGGTCTAAAATAACACACAGATGTTTGTGGTTGTAACTATAATTTTGAAGTTAAATTGTTACCAAATTTAGAAGTTGTCATTCTTTTTTAAACAGATTAATAAGAAAATATTGTCACATAAATTGAAATGAAAGGAGTGTTAAAATTCGGTGACTACTGATGAAGCTTATAAGAATACGCTGACTTAATACAAATAGTTTTATTTTAAAAAGTTTTCAAACATGTGTGCGTGTGTTTGAGTCGAACAGTGCAGTGGCTAGGTGAAACCAAAACCGTTACCATCAGGTTGGATCCGTTGGGATCTCATTGTGGGTAAATAGTGAATTTTGTTGATTCAAATGTCTATATTCAGCTCAGATTTTATTACTTTGGTGTTTACTTGTGTTGGATGCTAAAGTTGATCAATCTTTTAGTCATTGGATAAGCTTGAGAAATTAATGATAAGAAAAAATATTGGCAGGAGCATATGAGAGCACCGACTTTCACATGTCTATTGCATGTGGATTTTGTTCTAGGTTAGTTGTTCCAATTCTTGATAATCACGTTCATTTTCTCGTCTTTTGGTCGTGTATTTGAATATTAGAATATGTTTTCTGAAACATAGCTTTCTTTCCAAATCTGGTTTCCGTCTTTAACTGATGATCAGCAATAAGCTAAGTGACTGATCAGCTTAAACTGCTAATTATTATCATTAGTAAGTTTGATCCATCTGCTACTTTTGTCAATAACTTTATTTGTTATGGCCAGTAAAAGAAAGTACATGAAAGAACAATATGCTCTTAGGGGTTGTTTAACTGAACGCAAATAGTTTAAACATGGTAAGTATTACTATGTCTACTATTAATAGGAGTTGCACTTGCCAAATTTCACTTGATTAATTGAAGCCCGTATCAATTTCAATGCCCTAAAAGTCCTTTACTTGCAGCCTTAAGGTGACACTTACTTTTTTATTTCTCCTTTTCTAATTTCATCACTTGTCTCACTTTTAGATTAAAAAATTTTGGGTTAATTACAAAACTATACAAAGTAACATTCCAGTTTACATAAAAATAGTAATATTATTAGAGTTTCAAAAATAACAATACTTATTTATCAAAAAATAACAAATATACATAAAAAGGGATAACAAATACTAGATCCCTTTTTTCCTCCACACTCCTCCGCTGCCAACCCCCTCCGCCGGTGGTTACCAGATTTTTTTTTTTAAAAAAAATGTTTAAACTTGTATGCTGTGTATTTTTTCATGGTATATACAATAATGAGAAAATAGTGTACATACAGTCCTTCCACCTTCAAACCACCACAAAAAGTACCATAACCACTGTAACAAAACAAAAAAAAGAATGGGAAGAAGAAGAAAAAGAAATTTGTACAAACATATATACAAAAAAGATACAAAAGATATACAATCAGATCTCTTTTCCATACAACTTCCATACATACGCCATCCAACGCCGATACAACAGCTATACAATGTCGATACAAAAGCCATACAAGCAGTAAAAAACAACGCAACAACAATAGATCTCTGCCGGAAAATATATAGAATACAATTGCCATACATCCGCCACACGAGCGCCATACGAATGCCATACAGTTTCAAAACAAAGGGAAAAGCACAAGCAAAAAAAAAAAAAAACAGAAAAGGGCAGAAGATAATGGAACGTCGGAGAAGACGAAACGCCGGAGGAAAAGAAACGCCAGAGATGAAGAAACATTGGAGAAGACGAAGCAACTACTATACCATAGCTCACAATCGCCACTGAAATGAAGCAACAAAATCTTTCGCTAGAAAAGCAAACCAACGGTAGCAGAACCTCGTCACCCTCATCAAAGAAAATGTTGATGCCACTGCCGGAGATGGATATGGTAATTCAACACCGGCTGTGCAAAGCTATGGACGGAGAGGGGTAAGGGGTTAGGTTTTTACGGTTATGTGTGAGAGAGGGAGATAGAGAAGATAAAAAAGATATTAGGGTTAGAGATTTTATTTTACTTTTTAGTTTTTTGCTATATTTTGTAAGAAATGTTAAAAGTGTCGCTATTTTCTAAAAATAATTAAAGTATCTCTATTTTTGGTAAATAACTTTTACAAAGTTACATATGGTGTAATTTTCCCAAAAATTTCTCACCCTCATTCTCATATGACTCAAGCTTCCAATTATTAATTTGTGGCAACTGTGCTAAGTGTACCATTTGTATTGGCACGTTAGCATTTGCATAACGTGTACGTGTACATGTGCGCATGTGTGCGGTCTCTCAGCATATTATCAGAGGATTATTACTGATTAATCTATAGGGTATAGTCTGTGATAACACTAGAGAAAAGAGGGAATTAATAAGCACCCTTACTAAATACTAATAACCAGAAGCAAGACATAGAAATTAGGATGAGTTTTTAAGTTATTCATACACCGTACTAGTATTAAAAAAACTACACTATTAAATCATCCAAATATGAATGTATAACTTTATAAAATGAACTATTCGTATTCTTAAATAAAGCAAATTACAATAACATTTCTTTTTACGATAGTACTAATAACTTAAACTCAGTTAGGGTTTAATGCCCTCAACTTTGTTGGTGCTGAGCTGGTGGTGACCTAGTACATCAGCAAGGGTGTCATAGATCATAATAACATTCTGACTTTACATAATTGAATTAGCCCTTCCTGCGTCGAGTCGCATCACACAAAGATGCCTCTAATTTGATTCCTTCGCTGAAAAAAAAAAATTGATTCCTTCAATTTATTTGAACAATAAAATATTGAGCATATACAATATGAATATTGAAGAGTCAAAGTTTGAAAGTAAAATAATGGTGAGTGCCCTTTTGCCCCTTCAAAGAGGAAGTGCTTTAGTTAATATTAAAAGTAGAGGTTTTCATGTTAATCATGATTTAAGAACTTTTATTTACACAGTATATTAATATTTTTAAAATTCTTAAAATATAATGACACTTAAAAGTACAATAAAAATTACACGGGTTAATGCATATATTTACATTATTAAACCACTGCTAAAGCTATCAATTTGTATTATTTATCTAACCTTTTTTTAAAATTAATAGAGAAAATTAAGGGGCCGCGAACAAATATGTACTAGGGTATGCAATCCCTGATCATCCAACACTATTTCACCAGCAAAAATTCATACTATCAATCTTCCTCTATGTATGTACATATGTGTGTATATAATAGATTGACAATGTTCAAGCATATCCATAACGCGACGAGTAATTATCTTTGAGTCTACCACTACAACCCAATGTTTTAAAAGGTGTGGCGTAAACTCAAAGGCGGGGGTTTAATATTTTATACATTATTTGAAGAGAAAAATTATACAGTGGTATCATCACTTATAATTCTTCTGTGAGCTTTCTTCCTGAATTTCCTTGGTGAAATATCAGTTTCTCTGGCTGCCCTCTCTCTAGCATCATCCAGTAATGACTTTTTATCTTCTTAAAAGTCCTCCCCAATGTTATACTGCTTGTTTCTTCATCCTTCAGATGGTGCGGTATCAAAGGATTTGGTCTCGCTTGGCAACCATTGGACCAAACCATAATCCCCTCGACTTCTTTTGGCTTGTGTTCACCAAGCTAACATTAGCCAATTGAGAAGGAATAAATTTTGGTGCTATAGCTTTCAAAGTACTGCCCGGTGTCTTTTATGCTACGGTCAAACCTAGTTATAACAGCCATCGTTATAAGAGCATTTCAGTATAACAATCTAATTTTCTGTAGAACCGATTTTTCATGTTTGATTTTACATCTCTATTCTACATATAATAACAATGATGTTTATTATAGCGGTACATTATTTGTAAAATTACCTCTCTATAACAGTCATACTCAAATACTGTGTAATAATATTTTATAAAAAGTATATTATGTATAAAGATAAAATACGAAATATTTATGGTAATCATTCATACCATAAATATATTATATTTTTTACATTCGTCCCGTAAAAATATTTACGAAAAAATTGTATAAATGGTAATAAGTTGAACATTCCATGGCACTCATAGTCTAGTGACAATAAGTTCACTTACGATAAGCAATCAACGCTCTTGTAGAAGTACGAAATGATGTCAAGACCTCTACCGTTCTTCACTGTTGAAAAAATTTCAGCAGTCTACCTACAGATGACAACACCAATGTTAATAACAAAAATTTAGAACTTGTTAAGGATGTTGATTATGTTTCATCACTTATAGGCCAAATTCCATCTCATAACACCAATCAAGCAATAGATGCTACCACTTATATGGAGCTTGACACAATACTTTTAATCTTTGAAACTTACACTGATGAAGAGATTATTTCACAAGATAATGGAGTGGAAGAACAAGAGACAGCGGAGGCAGAAGACGACAATGAAAATATTGTTGAAGAGCTTCAATCTACTGCTACTTGGGAGATAGAAGAGTCAACTCTTAAGCTAGCCTTCAAGTGAAAGCTATTGAATACCTTTTTGTTAAAAGTTTGGATAAAAATGATCATCGTCAGTTCAAGCGTTATATTGTCACTAAGAGACTGGAATTTATGAATACCTACAATTGTATAATTCTTATGTCAAACTTGATTTTTAAAAAAAAGAAAAAATAATTAATTTAAATTTAAATGAATATGTTCCTCAGATTTTTAACTTTTTTATCAGTACGGCACAACTTGTTATGCATATTTTAATAACATGTTAGTCTTTTCAACTTGTTAACATGCATTTTCTTTTTTTTATAACATACGTAATAATAATATCTTTTCCATATATTTTGGTTATAACATATTAATGAGATTTAAATGTAAAATGTCAGTATACATATATAACAACACCTCACTATAACAACTATGGATGTTCTAGAAAAATGTTGTCACTATAACAAGAGGTTTTACTGTCGTAGATTTGAATGAAACTGACTACCAATATGAGCCCATATTGTAAATCTTTATGTGATTAGGTCGTATCTGTTAGTATATTGAAAAGGAAAGGAAAAACTACGTTGAGTGTAATTTTAGTGATCTTATTTACGAAACTTAAAGATGTTGTTCCTACTTTTAAAAAAATTAGCGATATTTTTAACATATACTACAAAACAGAGAAAAAAATAAAAAGTGTGCGTAAAAGAAACCCTATCTGCTCTCTCTCTCTACCACTGCCGTCCCCCCTCCCCATCCCCTTCACCGGGGAGCAGTTTAGATTCGGCCCTTCCTCCCTTCTTATTCCTGCCCGAAACCCTAGTCTCCAACCTTTTTTCCATTCTTCTTCACCTTCAAAGAGAAAAAGCATAGCTCCGCTGCCGCCTTTCCTCCCTCTTATTGGATAAACCCTCCCAGCAGTCAGTAGCGGACCCAAGATTTTTGTTGAGGGGTATTAAAATATAAATAAATTAATTATACAAACAAATTAAAGAGACTCAATATATAGTATATATACATAAACAAAAAAATTTAACTTATTTACACAGTGTAATTTTCCCGCGAAGGGGTATCAATTGACACCCCTTCAATAGCCTTAGGTCCGTCATTGCCAGCAGTCACTGCTTCTCTGATGAAAGTTCCGCCAAAACCCTCGCCGATGTCGATTTCTTCTTTTCTTCTTGTTGTTGTTGTTGTTGCTGCTGTTGCTGCTGTTGCTGCTTTTGTTCTTTTACTCAAGCCAAAGATCCGGTGAAAATTCTGGCTGGGGCTGTTTAGTTATCAGCTTCTCATTTTTATTTGTTCTTTCAAGAACTTCGCCGTAGCACTAGTAATATTTTGTTAGATCTATCACTCTAACGTTTAGATATGTAAGATTGATTCTAGTATTTTTATTACGAATCTATGTAGATTTATCTTCTTTTTTTTACGTTTAGAATGGTGGAGAAACACGATATAATCACTATTATACATGTTGATGTACTTTTTTACATATTTATAAAAGTATATATATTGTGTAGAAATATTATATAAAGATGTATAAACTTGTATGTGTATAAAATGAATAAAAGTTTAAAAAATTTCAGAGTTGTGTATTATTTGTAGATGTCTGTTTACATTTTCAATTTGTGTATGCTTTTTATGTTTCTATCCTTGAATGTAGAATTGTGTATAAATAATTTAAATTTTATATATTTTTGTATGTGTATAACTTGTGAAACCCATGGTATAAAAACTTGGCGAAAAGAATTAACTATGGTGAAGGACAAAAGTGTTCGGGTGAAAAAATATCTGATAAAAATTCGGCGATTTCTGACCGCGGTAGCCGACAAAAAAAGCCGGCCACCGGAAGATGGGTGTCAGTAAAGCAGTGGCAAGGGGAAAGTGCAGCGGCTTATTAATTATTGTGACTTATATTACTTTTTATATATTTTCTAAATATATAAACGTCATTCCAAAAAATTAAAGATTATAAATTCACGGTCAAAGTAAACTCGTTTGACTCTCGAAATTCGAAACATGCCATCCATTTTGAAATAGAGGGATTATTTATGTAGAACGAAAAAAAATTTTACCTAATTGTAATTTCTTAATTTCACATGACTATTTTTGAAATTTTTTTCTTATTAAATAATATAGATTACAAAAAAAAAAAATGTAACTTACATGAAAAAAAATCGTTAGTTCGAGAATCTTGTAGAACCAATGATTCCAAGAATAATTGCTTTACACAGAAGCATAACTGTTCAATCTCAAATAAATAAATCAATTGGTTAATTCATTAATTAAACATATCGAACAAACCAAAACGATTTATGTCCTTTATTGATATATATCCTAAATATACAATGTGACTACTAACTAAAAGAGTATTATCAAGTTAATTTTAATGCCAAAAAAAAAAAAAAAAACATGTTTTAACGCATGGTCTGGGGAAGGGTCGCACCAAAGAGTGTGATGTATGCAGCTTAGCTTGATGCAACCATCAACGATTGTTTCCACAGCTTGAACCAGTGAACTAGGTCACAGGAAAACAACTTTACCAATTGTTCCAGGCCTCCTTCAAAATTTTAATGTCACTTTGACAAAGAAAAATAATTATCTAAGCTTACGTTCCAAATTGAGGCGTTCCTAAGGCTTAATATCGCCCGAAAGATGGGTTTTTCCAAAATAATGAGTGTTAAAAGATATTTTTCAATTTCTTCATGTTTTGTCGGCTTAAAAGTCTTTGAAATATTTTTCATATTAACTTGTTCTTTTTCAATTCGAGGTAAATGTCTTTCCTTGTGAAAGTAAGGAAATTTCAAAATATGATAATTTACACTTATTGTCTCGTTCCATCACCAACCCACACCGTAGCCCGACCTCGTGAAATTTTGATGCATAGCCATTTTTGACGCGCTCAATGAGTTTTATCCACCGTTTCCAAATTAATTGAAGAATAGCCAAAGATCCGAGCGCGCACTTACACTCCATTAGCGTTGGCAAACATCCCAGACTAGTCTCAGTATTTTATACTGGGATCAAAGTCCCATTATTTTATACTTGAATTCATGTATCTGGAGCTTTATAAGTCCCAGCATTTTATACTGGGACTAGTGTTTAAGTAATCCCAATATTTTATACTGGAACTTTGAACAAACAATACTGAGATTGTCCGGAGGTGGCTATTTCTCAGTGAATTGGTTTTTTGATGACTACGGATCAACTAGCGCACGCCAAACAGGTTCCTACGCGAAATTTAACCTCACCTCCTCGCCCTCTCCCCCAGCATGCACCCCAACCTCTCTGCCCCCACCCTACCCCTTATTGTTGTTGTTGTTGTTAGTAGTATTATTGTTGTTTTTATTATTATTATTACTAAACCAACAGCCGCTATCTTTTGAGTGCGCTCTGGGTAAACCTCGCTCCTTATGCAGTAGCTCGCAAACCACACAACAAAAGGTAAATCACACTAGGCAAGCGTGTGCGACGAGCTCAAATTGAGAAGACTGATGACGAGGGGAATTGATCCCAGGTCTCTCATGTGGGAAATCACTCACCCAACCAACTCAGTTATCCTTGCGGGTACCCTACCCCTAATTAGATGGTTGGAAACTTACTTATTTTTGTCAACTAAATACCGAAAAATAAATGTAAAATTCACTTATTTTCTAAAAAATTATTTTTCATGAAAAATATTTCTCTTCCTACCGAACACACCCAATATCTTCGTAAATGCTATTATACTTCCGCACCTAAACCCACGTACAAATCGAATGGTGATCATGAAGAAGACACAAAATCACAAAAGTGCCTCATCATTTGAGAGACAAAATATAATGGCTTCCATTTCTACGGGAGTGTAACCATACTTTCTCCTCCTCTATCACTTCAATGCAATGAGAGGTCATTAATATTCATCAACAAAGGCCAAAATCTAGTCATCCCCAGTGTTTTGTTAATAAGGCCATATGTTGGTCGGTGTCAAACTAAAGAGACAATATTATTATTGTTTCTGACATGTAATATTCCGTTGATTAGCCAGCAGAAAACATCGACACCTGCATTTTGTCATTAGGTGTTTATAATTATTAATTAACATAAGGTTTAGTTTGTCGAGTCACTTTAGTATCTTCTAATATCCATGTATTTTCCACGTAGAGATCGCACTCTCCAACATTCGGATATTCATGTGGGACTCATTTGCGTAATCAACATATTTTTCCTGAAAATATTCACAAACTAAATTTTGAGATAAAGCAATAACTTATTGTGAAAATAGTTATGATATAAAATACTTTAAACAAATTGTGCTTTTCAATTTAAATTTCATCTGGTTAATTACATGAGTGAAGTTTTCTTAAAGATTTTATTTACATTGTCTTTCTGCAGAGTTGGACAATCAACGTCGAACCTTTTAAAACAAATATGCAACAATTTGTTTATCAGCTGAATGAAAGTTGAGAATCTCACTAAATTAAAAGTATATGAGATAATGATACATAGTATATAGAAAATTGATTAGTCTTAATAGTGCTAGAGACAACATAAGTTATCGTTTTTGTTATTTGGTCGGTTCCACCAACTAGATAACTTGAACAATAGTGCATGGGTCAACTATCCTTCACAGTTTACTCACAATATCTGAACTTTTAATCACTTTAAATTGTGAACGCTGTAATTTAAGGTGAAAATAAAGACAGCAGTATGCTGGTATCTCATGAAATTTGGATCCATTGAGCTGATCTGTAAAATACTTATGTATATTCAGTAGTTTTTAAGGAGTTAATAATACTATCTGTATAAAAATCAAACACCAGCATCTTTTTCTGAATAAAATATCAGTCAGTTCCCAAGTTTTTCCTCAACATTTTGTCATTCCATGTGTTCTATCTATAGTAAATGAAATCCCATCATCTTTTTCTCCAAAAGCATCTCTATCTACCTCTGCATCCTAGTGTTTAAAATTAAAGAATTAACCAAAGTTATTTTGGCTTTATTTTGTTCTGTTTAGAGTCGCATTCACCTGGTTTTGGTTAATATATTCCTTATGGTTAAGATTGAGAAGTAGGCAATGGAAAGTAGCATCCGGTTGAGCCTATATTGAGCTTGGGATCTTGCAAGAAGGATTAGGTCAAATGTAATCCTTCTCCAATTTAAATTATGTGAATTTGAATTTAGCAAAGATAACAATAGCCAAATACGAACCCCACCAACATTTGCGAGTTACTTTCCTATGGTTTGATTACGAAATTAAGTTTTGTTTAGTTAGCATTTATTCTATTGAGGATTAATGCACAAACTAGATTGGAAGTAAGTCGTTGTAGTTGCAACAATCTTTGATGACAAATAAAGTAAAACCCAAATTATCCATATCTTTACGCTTGACTCATATCTCGCATTGGAATATAGGTTAAACCATATTCCATAAGATTTATTTTTTCCAATGAACTCCACAAAATCGAAGAGTAAAGATTGACTTAGGACTCAGATGATGCAAATAAAACACCTGAAATGATGCATTTCCACAATATCAAGTAGTAAAAATAGTTTGTTGATGTTATGTCCTAATTTATACAATCTGCTGATGAAACAAGCTTGCCCAGCTGACTAGATTCACAACTGAGGTGGAGCAATGAATATAACATTAGCCTGGACTTCATAGTTCAGCTATTGCAGGATTCTTTATATCTCATCTGTTTCTTCTGTTTTTCTTTTTTATAAGTTCAAACAAATTCATAGTTGATGATTTCCGGGTGATTCATGCATCAACAAAGTAGTCTCTTCTCCACATAAAAGAAAAAACCAAACCAAAAAAGGAACTGGTAAATCTCCAACTGACAAACAATCTCCTCCATGTACATGAGTTCGGACAAGTCAGCCACAGTAAGCCATTCAACCTTTAGAAGGAAAAGCTGAAAGACAATCTGCAGATTTTCAAGGTAGGTAGATAAAAACATAAATCTTTTGGTTACACTACATATGAGCATCTGCTTGCCGGTAAGTTAATTTTCTGTCTGAAGAAACTAGAACTACATCAGTGATTAAGGAACTTACTCATGTTTGATAATCGAAGGACCTTGTTATCAAGAGACTAAACGCATTACCTGTTTATACCAGCTGCCTGTTTGTTCATGTGCTTTAGGAAGAAAACAATAAATCGTCCAGCTTTGTATTTAAGCTTCATCAAGCAACATGATCAGTACTTAAAATTCAATAGCAGTACTCTGCATCACCCTATTCATCAATATTCTATTGTTCGAGAATACTTCATGAAGAAAGAGTCTGAGTGTCCAAACTTCTTTTTTTCCTGCAGCCTTCCAGAAAACAGCGCCATATTAGAGCATTTGGCGGGAAAGGCATCCCGGTGATCAACTGCTCGGCTTCTCTCAGATAGCCATACCTAGCAAGCAAGTCTACTGCAATAAGATAGTGATCCATCTCTGGTTCTACCCCATATTTCTCTTTCATCTGCCCAAACAATTCCATCCCCTCTTTCACCAATCCAACGTGTCTACATGCTGAAAGCACAGCTATGAAAGCAACCTTATCAGGTTTAATCCCTGTTATATCCATCTCCTTGAATTTCTCCAACGCCTCGTATGCATAACCATGCAGTCCAAGGGCTGAAACAATGGCTGTCCACGAGATTACATTTCTAGTTGGCATTTCATTAAAGATCTTAATCGAACTTGCAAGACTCCCGCATTTGCCATACATGTCAATCATGATATTGCAGACAAATGTGTCGCAACGTGTAAAATCAGTCTTTACAATGAGGCAATGAAGTGAGCCACCTAGACCAAGGTTACAAAGCTTGGTGCACACACTAAAGAGGCTAACATATGTGTAATTATCAGGAGAGACTTTTGCTACCCGCATGTGTCCAAGAAGTTCAAAAACTTCTCTGTGATCACCATTACGAGAACAAGCTGCAATCAAAATATTCCAAGATACGGTATCCGGATTTTCAAGGTTAGAAAACAGCTCTTGAGTCTCATCATATTGCCCATATCTGTTATAAATATTTGCAATCATATTGGATGCAACAACAGAAAGTGGCATATTGTTAATAGTGGCAAACCTTAGGGCATCATCAACTAAACTATTTTTTGCATATGAAGAAATGAGGTTGCTGGAGACATAAGGGTTATCAATGTAACCCATTTTTATTAATAAGGAATGGAGCTGAAGCAACTCAAATAGCGCAGACGATTTCATAGCAATAGAAAATGAGAACTCAGTTGGACGAAAACCAGAGTGAATCATTTGACGAAAAAGTGAAAATGCATTAGAAGAGCCCTTACTCGAGTAACCCATCATCAGGGTGTTCAAAGAAACCACGTTCTTCTCTGATATTTCATCGAAGCAAAGTTGAGCATCATCCAACTTGTCACATTTAACATAAAAGTCAAGTAAAGCACTACCAACGTATACATCAGATTCAAACTTTCTCTGGATAACTTTCCCATGAATGGACTTCCCAAGTAATCGTAATTGCTGGCTAGTACAGCAGTTCAGGGCACTAACATAAGTCGTATCATTAGGCATGACATCGCTTGCACACATTTTCCTGAAAACAACTAATCCTTTATCCGTGTTTTCACTCTTGGCTAGCGCACCAACTACTGTATTCCACGACACAACATCCTTAACAGGAACATCCTCAAACATTTTCTCCACCAAATGGAAGTCTGAGCATTTCGCATACATGTTAATCAACGCATTAGCCACTGAAACTGCAAAATTCACTCCATTTTTCACAACCAACCCGTGCAATTGCTCCCCTAATATTAAACCAAGTTCCCCAACAAAACCAGACAATAAACCCAAGAAAGTGCTCTCGGTAGGAGCCATTTCGCTCCTGATTAACGTCCTGAACACGATCATCGACTCTTCTACACATCCATACTGTCCAAGCAACAATATCATACAATTAAATGTCACCAAATTCTTTTCAGGCATTTCATAAAAAACCTGTACAGCTTCATCTAAGCATCCTAGCCTACCAAGCAAACTCAATAAAGCAGTCCCCGCGAAAGCATCGACGTAAAAAAGACCCAATTTCTCAGCCAATGCTTGCAACTGAAGACCTTGTCCAATATCCAAAGACTCACAACACAAGAGCCCACCAAAAGTAAACTGAGTAGGCCCATATCCACAACTCCTCATTTCAGAAAACAAACTCCAAGCTTCTAATAAACACCCATTGCGACTATAACCACTGATCATTGTATTGTATGACACAACATTTCTCTTAGACATTTTATCAAACACTTTACGTGAATCCTGAATATCGCCGAAACTGGCATACTTGGATAGAATAGTGTTGTGAGCCAAAAAGGGTTGAGTTGGGTTTGGTCCTGTTGTGATAGTGAGTGCATGAAGGGCTTTGGTTGCGTTGAGGGATTGAACCACTTTTGGTTCTTGAAGTAATTGAATGAGCCTTTGGTGTTTGATATTTTCTCCATGAAAAGGGTGGTTGAATTGAAGGTTTTCTGTAGAGGTTGAGAAGTGCAATTTGAGAGCATAAGAGAAATATGTTTGGATTTTTGAATGACTTGAAATCCTTGAAGTCACTGAAGTGGCGTTCCTCATGCATTACCCGCCAACGACCAACTATCGGCCCCTCATTTATTTGTGGCCCTCGGATTGAGAGCGCCAAATTGAATTAGTCGGGTTTCAAATGCGTATCGGATATTGGGTGGAAAAAAAAGACCACATAGGGGCGCAAATATCCAAGTAATGTACTCCTTCCATTTATGTTTACTTCTTCACTTTCAGCTTTTCATTCTCTCCAAGAAAAAATAAGAAAACTTAAACTTGATACATATACCCTTATTAATTATACTTAAAAAGTATAAGGTATTTAATTTGGAAGGAATTTTGAGAAGTACAAGATATTTAATATCAAGGATAACTTAGGAAGAATATAACCAATTTTATGTTGAATTGCTAAAAGGACAAGTAAACTTAGAATTTGACTTTGATGAATTTGGACAAGTAAACATAAACGGAGGGAGTAATACAGAGTATGAGTTGGAAATGCATACATCAATCTTGTAATTGAAGATGTAAGAGGGGGGGTGAATTATATTTTTCTATTCTTTTTCAGATTCAGTCGACTTAATGAGTCGACTAGAAGTAATACAGTTATAGCAGAATAATATAAGTGCAGTAACGTAATGACACAGTAGATTTATACTGGTTCAGAACCAAGAATGGTTCCTAATCCAGTCCCCTTGGGTCACAAAGGAGTTTCTCTTCAGCTCTTTAATTTGTTTCAAAATACAGAGTGATGGTTTTCCTTCGTTCACCACCAACGATACAAAGTATGGTTTTGTTCCTTCGCTCACCACCAACTATACACTGTTGATCACTCACTTGACCAACTCTCTTGACACTAACCTTACTTTCTCCCAGAACTCTCTTTTCTTTTTCTTGGACAGTAGTAAACTCTCAAGATTACAATGTTTTCAAGATTACAAAGAGAATATAAGAAAGCTAAAGGTTGCGTGTTTTGATACTGCCTGCAGCATGGGTATATATAGCATCAGTGTCATCCTTGTGTGAACGCCGAATATGTCTTGTGGATCCTTTATTGATATGAGAGAATATTTTCCTTGAATGAGGAGATCTTGACCCAAGGGATTTGATCCCCAAAAAGGCATTGATTGATCCTTTTTTAGAATAAGGCAAGAGCATTAAAAAGGATCCTGATATTTCTCTTAACAGCTTGATATGCGAGATTGACTCCAAACATTTAGATCTTCAAGACTTCAGCCAACCAAATCTTCTTTCCAAGAATACATCATAGACTGAGTCCAGTTGGTTCCAAGATAGTGGAACTTCAGCGACTTCCATATTCATCCAGATTTAGCCGACTGAGACGTTGTGATCCTGTCAGAAATACAGTGGTTGTTAAGTTAGCTGCTCATGAAATTTAACCATATTGTAATCATCAAAATTGGAGTTATCAATCTCCCCATTTTTTATGATGACAATTCTATAGATTTATGATACTTCCCTGTTCTGAGGATTAGTTGACAGCTCCCCCTGAGTATATGCTCCCCCTGAAAATTTGAGTACCTGCATTTCTAATTTTCTAAACCAGATATGTAGTCGACTCATAAAAGAAGTTAGTTAGTCGACTTAACAAGTTAAATTTCAGATGATAACACAAGCAGCAACAATATTCACATAACATAGTCATAGTTAAGGATCATGCAGCATATACAGACATAGTCATAGTTAAAGATTATTCAGCATATACAGACATAAGTGTTTTTCTCCCCCTTTGTCATCAACAAAAAAAGGGGAGTCACACAAGAAACAGTCTTAGCCAGCAAAAAAACAAGCACAAGCAGCTATCGCCTTCCCAGAAAGTATTTCAAGGTGTTGATGAGGTTGGTTCCCAGAGTGTCAATACGAGAGTGCAGGGTAGAGAGACTTCTGCGAGCATCCTTGGCCACAGTGTCAAGGGAGAGCCTGAGGAGAGCAACATCAGCCTTGGTGGTTTTGGTGTCATCCCTGACCTTCTCAAGATTGTATTGAGAGGAAAGACAGAGATCATGCAGAGTGGAGAGTTGTTCTTCAACAGCAGAGAGTCGACGGAGCACAGAGGAGTTATCACCAGGAGCAGGTACAGGAGCCGGCATAGCAGGAGGTAGATCCAGGTCAGGCTTTTTAACCCAAGAGTGATCAAGATGCACATATCCCATACTGGTGAATGCTCGAGAATTATAGCATTGAGAGACAGTTATGGCAGAGTGACCAGAAGTTGGAACATGCAGAAGGTCCAGTATATGGGAAATGAGCATTCCATATGGAAGACAACCAGATTCCTTTGTATCCACAGCACATTCGTGCATGTAATTAAGGATCCACCAAGAGAGTTTGACCTTGTGTTTAGCAACCAGACAGTAAACAATTAAAGTGTCCCTTTGGGAAAGGGAGCTGAAGGAGCCTGTGCGAGGAAGCAGGGTGGTAGCAGTGATATGGGCCAGAACACGATTTTCAAAACAAAGAAGATGAGGGCCAAGTTGTCCATCAGGAATTGCATGAGAGCCCAAACCAGTAATGCAAGCTTTGGCTTGGTCAAACGATACTTCAAAGTCAGATGGCCAAGAATTTTTGAAGCAATCAGAGAAACCAGAAGACTTAATCTTAAACAATTTTTCTAGAACTTTACAGGTCAAGAAAATGCGTTGACCCAAAACCAAGGACTCAATACCATCAGTACCACAAGTACGAAGATTAGCATAGAACATACGAACCAAGTCAGGGTACATGACAGGGGGATTGATAGAGAAGAGATTTGACCAACCTTGGAAGTCGAAAAGAGCTTTGATATTGCAGTCAAGAGATTCCATTGAATCAAGGTCAACAATGCGGCCTGATGCAATGCGACGATTTTTGAGGTCTTCGAATTTCTCTCTTCCGTTATCCCAAAAGTTTTGGTCACAGTCAAGAGGAATGCAGTGTTTGGAAATTTTGGATTTCTTTGGAGAGGACTTTTGAGGAGTATCAGCTAAGGGACGTTTACCACGCCTTTTCCCAGAACCAGTGGAAACGAAGGAGGCAGATTCGCTCTGTTGAGACATGGTGGCAGAGTCGGAGATTTCAAGATTGATAGGAGACCCCGGAAAGCAGTTTTTGGAGCGGTTTCTAGAACTTTTCCTCAAAGCAGGAATTGAAGTCTTTTGATTTTTACCCATTGAAGAGAAGAATAGAAGCACAGAGAAAGAGTGAAAATGAAGAGAGCAAAACAAAGGGGTTTTAATGGGGATGGACAGAAGGATAGACGTGATGGAAAAGTTGAAAGGACAAGAGCAGTCAGTGAGGGAAACGAGGCAGCCTTTTTCACACGCAAAACAAGTAGTCATAATTAGAGAAGATTTAGGGATATGTAGTAAGTAAATGAATGCAATTATAAAGATGTTCACATATGCAGGAATTTATTTGGAGATATAGGATCTTCAACTACTCCTAATTTTTCACGAAGTTCACAGAAACGTTCCTCATGCAAAGGTTTAGTGAAGATATCAGCAAGTTGATTTTCTGTAGTCACAAAAGATATTTTAATATTACCGCATAGAACATGATCTCTAATAAAGTGATGCTTAATTTCTATATGCTTGGCTCTAGAGTGATGCACAGGATTTTTAGAAAGACAAATAGCACTAGAATTATCACAAAAGATAAACATAGGTGTGGAAGTAATATCATAATCACTGAGCTGATAAGACATCCAAAGAAGTTGAGTACAGCAGTGACCAATGGCAATGTATTCTGCCTCAGTAGTGGATAAAGATACTGAGCCTTGCTTTTTGCTATGCCAAGAGATGAGGGATTGTCCTAAGAATTGACAAGTCCCACTAGTGCTTTTACGATCATCTTTATCACCTGCAAAATCAGCATCTGAGTATCCTTGAAGATGAAAATTAATAGTACGAGGATACCAAAGACCATAGGAAACAGTGCCAGAGAGATATCGCATAATACGTTTAACTGCAGTGAGATGAGATTCTTTAGGTTCAGATTGATATCAGCGCATTTGCAAACACTGAACATTATGTCAGGTCGACTAGCAGTTAAATAGAGTAAAGAACCAATCATACCTCGATAGGTGGTTTGATCTATATTTTTACCTTTGCAGTCTTTTTCAAGATTTGTTGAGGGACTCATGGGAGTATTCATGATCTTGGCATTATGCATACCAAACTTGGTAAGTAATTCCTTGGTGTACTTAGATTGATTTATGAAAATCCCTTTATCGTATTGTTTGAGTTGAAGTCCAAGGAAGAAGGTAAGTTCTCCCATTAGACTCATTTCAAACTCATTCTGCATTGTCTCAGCAAATTCCTTGCACAACGCTGGATTAGTACTACCAAAAATAATATCATCGACATAAATTTGCATAAGAAGATTTCCAACAGCAAATCTCTTAATGAATAAAGTAGTATCAATTTTACCTCGATTGAAACCATGATTTAAAAGGAAAGAGCTTAATCTATCATACCATGCTCTTGGAGCTTGCTTTAAGCCGTATAGAGCTTTAGTCAACTTAAAAACATGCGAAGAAAATTTTGAGTTTTCAAAACCAGGAGGTTGTTTAACATATACCTCTTCGTTGATGAAGCCATTTAAAAATGCACTTTTGACATCCATTTGAAATAATTTAAAACCTTTGAATGATGCATAAGCAAGTAACATTCGAATAGATTCTAACCTTGCAACTGGAGCGAAAGTTTCATCGTAGTCTATACCTTCTTGTTGCGAATAGCCCTGAGCTACAAGTCGAGCCTTGTTTCTAGTGACTTCTCCATTCTCATTAAGCTTATTCCTGAAGACCCATTTTGTACCTATGATAGATGTATTAGGAGGTTTTGGGATAAGAGTCCATACCTGATTTTTGTCGAATTGAGACAGTTCTTCCTTCATAGCCTTTACCCAGCATTCATCGTTGAGAGCTTCATCGATTTTCTTAGGTTCAATTTGAGAGATGAGGGCAACGTCTGCATTCTATTTGGAAGAACCTCTAGTTTTCATTCCCTCGAGAGGATTTCCTATAATAAACTTATGAGGATATCCAGTCTCTCCTTTCCACTCATTTGGAATCACTGAAGGGAAGTTATTAGTCGACTCAATTTGAATATCTGAGGCTGACTTTGATACTTCGTCAGTCGACTTGATTTCAGCTGCTGAAGGAGGGTTTCCTGCACTTAGCAATTCTATATCTGCAGTTTCGTCTTTCTCAAGAATCTGATTAGTGTCAACAAATACAACATGCATGGATTCTTCTACAACTAGAGTACGTTTATTAAAGACTCTGTATGAACTACTTGAATTTGAATAGCCAAGAAAGATACCTTCATCACTTCTGGGATCGAACTTACCGAGGTTGTTCTTTCCATTATTATGAATAAAACATTTACAGCCATATGGGTGAAAATAACTGATGTTAGGACGTTTACCTTTCCAGAGTTCATAGGGTGTTTTCTTAAGAATGGGACGAATAAGACACCTGTTGAGGATGTGACATGCTGTGCTGACAGCTTCTGCCCAAAACTTGTTGGGTAGAGATTGATCCAGGAGCATTGTTCTAGCCATATCTTGCAAGGTCCTGTTCTTGCGCTCCACAACACCATTCTGCTGAGGAGTCCTGGGAGAGGAAAAACTATGCGAGATACCTTGTTCATTGCAGAAGGATTCAAAAGCTTTGCTTTCAAATTCTCCACCATGGTCGCTTCTGATAGAGGAGATGTAGTATCCCTTTTCTCTCTGAACCTTTTTACAAAAATACTCAAAGTTCTTTTGAGCTTCATCTTTATGAGACAGAAAAATAACCCAAGTGAAACGTGAGTAATCATCAACAATAACAAATGCATACCTTTTACCACCAATGCTAGCAGTTTTAGTGGGACCAAACAAATCCATATGTAGTAATTGAAGTGGCATAGAAGTATTAACAATGTCTTTAACTTTAAACGATGACCTGGTTTGTTTTCCCAGTTGACATGCATCACATACATGGTCCTTTAGGTATTTAAGTTTAGGAAGACCAATAACTAGATCCTTTTGAGATAGTTTTAGAATGAGATGCATACTAGCATGCCCAAGTTTCTTATGCCATAGCCAAGGATCTGAGGCAACAGAGGTTAAGCAGATATATTCATGAGAGGATGAGACATTATCCAATTTATATATGTTGTTATCTCTGGAACCTGTGAGAATTTCATTACCTAATCAATACACAATGCTACTGATATTTTGGTACCCAAGCTTTCTTGGGTCCTTCATGGTTAGCAATATAGGAATTTAATGAAATTTTAGGGATCCATTTTCACTTCCTAGTGTCAGCCCTTTTGAATCTACATCTAGCACTAGTATGTCCACGGTTTCCACAATAGTAGCATGTAATGAGAGTTTTAGTTGTAGATGTAGTTTTAGTCGACTCAATACTGGGAAATCGCAGGCTTCCAGGAATAGCCTCAATAGATGCTGGGGATAAGGGAGTTGTGTTGGATTTAATGGAACTTTGGCTTGTGGATTTATTTATACTATTTAGTTGGAATTTTAGGTCCTGAACTTCTTGCTCAAAGAAATCCCGTTCTAGTTCACATACTTCAAATTTAGTTTTCCACACTTCACCATCCCTTTTAACTTTAGATAATTCTCTTAGAATATTTTCCATTTCTTCAAGAGCATAGTCTAAGTCCTCTTGAAGGGAGTTGCAATTTTCACAGTTGTAGTTACGTACCTTGCTGGATTCAGCATCAGCCATAAAGTATATGTTGACTTCTTCTTCATTTTCAGATCCTTCTTCGTCACTCCATGCAGACAAGGCCTTCTTTTTGTTTTTGAATTGTTTCTTCTTTGCCTCATTGCAGTTGGCTGCAATGTGTCCATATTTGCCACACTCGAAACATCGACCATCGTTCTTATCTTGGTCATTGCTGGGATTGTTTCTTCTAGAATTGAATCTAGTTCTGCCTCTTTGTCTGTTTCTTCTCAGCAGGTTTCCAAAGTTTTTGGACATTAATGCCCATTCTTCTGCAAGGTCATCATTGTCGCTAGGAGGATCTGTATTCTCAGCATTGAAGGCAACTTCCTTTTTCTTTTCAGAATTTTGAGAGCTTCTTTGGAGATGGGTCTTTTCAAAGGCGATAAGGTCACCACGAAGCTCATCATAGGATAGAGAGTTTAGATCTCCACCTTCAATGTTAATCACCTTGGGTTGCCAAATAACAGGTAGACTGCGAAGAATTTTCCTGACTTGTTCTCCACTGGTGTAAACTTTCCCAAGAGATTTAAGTTCTCCTATAACTTTACTGAATCTGGCAAACATGTCTTCAATGGTTTCTCCATCTTTCATTTGAAACAATTCGTACTCATGAACTAGAAGATTAATTCTAGTTTCCTTAACTTTGTTTGTACCTTCATAAGTTACGACAAGTTTGTCCCACATTTCCTTGGCAGTTTCACAGCTAGAGTTTTTCTCATATTCTTCTCCACTAATAGCATTATATAAAAGGTTTTGAACCTTTGAATTCAGTTGAATGACTTCTCTTTGCTCGTCATTGTAGTCATCAATATCCAGAGGGATCTTAGTAGCTTCTCCTTCTTTCTTGATTTTGTCTGGAGGAATTTCATAGGGGCCCTTGGTAATTACTCGCCAAACTTTAAAGTCAATGGATTTGACGAATGTTTCCATTCTCACTTTCCAATGACTAAAGTGTTGTCCATTGAAATATGGAGGACGAGCAATAGAGGTACCCTCTTGAAGTAGAGCTCCTGTAACAGTATGCCCAGACATGATCTTTTCTCACTTGCTGCAAAGCAAAAATAAGAGATATGTGAGACCCGCTCTGATACCAATTGAAGATGTAAGAGGGGGGGTGAATTATATTTTTCTATTCTTTTTCAGATTCAGTCGACTTAATGAGTCGACTAGAAGTAATACAGTTATAGCAGAATAATATAAGTGCAGTAACGTAATGACACAGTAGATTTATACTGGTTCAGAACCAAGAATGGTTCCTAATCCAGTCCCCTTGGGTCACAAGGGAGTTTCTCTTCAGCTCTTTAATTTGTTTCAAAGTACAGAGTGATGGTTTTCCTTCGTTCACCACCAACGATACAAAGTATGGTTTTGTTCCTTCGCTCACCACCAACGATACACTGTTGATCACTCACTTGACCAACTCTCTTGACACTAACCTTACTTTCTCCCAGAACTCTCTTTTCTTTTTCTTGGACAGTAGTAAACTCTCAAGATTACAATGTTTTCAAGATTACAAAGAGAATATAAGAAAGCTAAAGGTTGCGTGTTTTGATACTGCCTGCAGCATGGGTATATATAGCATCAGTGTCATCCTTGTGTGAACGCCGAATATGTCTTGTGGATCCTTTATTGATATGAGAGAATATTTTCCTTGAATGAGGAGATCTTGACCCAAGGGATTTGATCCCCAAAAAGGCATTGATTGATCCTTTTTGAGAATAAGGCAAGAGCATTAAAAAGGATCCTGATATTTCTCTTAACAGCTTGATATGCGAGATTGACTCCAAACATTTAGATCTTCAAGACTTCAGCCAACCAAATCTTCTTTCCAAGAATACATCATAGACTGAGTCCAGTTGGTACCAAGATAGTGGAACTTCAGCGACTTCCATATTCATCCAGATTTAGCCGACTGAGACGTTGTGATCCTGTCAGAAATACAGTGGTTGTTAAGTTAGCTGCTCATGAAATTTAACCATATTGTAATCATCAAAATTGGAGTTATCAGTAATTTGGTGTAAACAAAAAGTATGTGAGTTTTATTTTAGGTTTAGAAAATAAATGTATACCCTAATTAAATTTTGCACCTTTGTCCTCAGTTGGAATCTCTTAAACTTTATAAAATTAGCTCTTAGTATCAGTAAGATAATATAAGATGAAAGATGTGTATTGAGATGGAAATTTGAAATACAAAGATGATGATACTTCGCATGAGTGTCTTATCTCAACAGCAAAGGATGTAAGAGTCGCATGCCAAAAAAAAAAAAAAAAATTCAATTTTTAAACGACTTAATCAAATTTGTGATGTTTGCAAGAATTGTAGTTTAGAAAGAGACAATTGATCATATGCTATTTCGTTGTTATAAGACACTTCCTGCGAAAAATATCTCCTATTAAATGGTGAGTTTGGAAAATAATGTGGACTTTGCTAGATGGTGAAATTAAATTTTACTCCCTCCAATCTATATTATTTGATTTTTTGACTGTTCTCACACAGATCAAGGAATTCACCTTTTAGCATCAATTAAAGATGTCATTTACTAAATTAACCTTCATCTCTTTCAAAATTTACTCATAGAAAATTGTGAAAGCTTTATGTGTTTAATTTATTAACAAGGGCAACTTTGGAAAGTCAAAACAAATATCATCTTGGTTTTTGAAAAAATCAAATATTTTGGACCTAAGAAAAAATACCAAAAAATCATTTAAATTGGATCGGAGGGAGTACTTAACACTCATCAATATCCTGAATCTCTTGAATGGTTATATTAAGCTACCTTTTGTTTATTAAACTTGGGAGCACTCTTTGGGGATTTTTGGAGGAAATTTTGTTTGGACATACTTTTTGATCAATTTTTGGTCAAGTTTTGAAAAAGAGTTTTGAAAAACCGACCACTTTTTGGGAGTTTTTGGGAAAATTGTCTTATTTTACTCACAAAACGCCAACTATTTTCACGTAAATTCTATGTCCAAACACAACTTCAAGTTCCAAAACTTATTTTTCAACTCAAATCTAAAAATTCAAATTCCCAAGTTTCAACCAAATCTATGTCCAAACTCTAGCTAAGTGTCACTATTATGTGGCAAATTTGGAAAGTGGGAAACTTACGAAATTTTCATAGTGAAAAATGTGAACCTACTTAAATTGTTTGTTAGCAAAGCTCTTTCTGACTTTCATGAATATAAAAGTACTACACGTACCACGCCTTCTCCTAGTCATGATCCTAACTAATTTCATTACTATGGCACAAGATGGTATTGTTACTTTTACAAATACTAATTTGTCAATGCGTGTGTTGCATGTGGATGTTGAATTATACAGTACATAATGTGTAAATAAATTGAATGTAATTACAAAAAAGTTTCGAGAAAATAATGTTACTCAAAAAAATATTGTAAAAGCAAGTTTGAGCGACACATAAATGTGGATCGATATATAGCCACTTGTTTGCCATGCTTCTTTTGATTTTTGAGATACAAACATGTAATTGAGTAGTTGTCGCCTAAGACTGCTTTATAGGTAAAATTTTGATTAAAAAAATATACATGAAAAAATAAAATTAAACGTGTAATCATCAATGTGTCATCATATCTAAAGTTGTTCATAATTATTAGAAAGTCTAATATTGACTTTAATCATAAGCCAAGAACCCTCCACATTGCAAATATCTCGTGTTTGCTTAATATATTTGCAACAGTTTAACTCCAAATAATTCTTTTTTTTTATTAACAGTCCACCAATGTTATTCCTCCAGCGGTGATTAGATTTGGTAAACTGTTGTACACAAAAAGGAGGGGGTAAAACCTAAGCCTCTGCGAAAATGTAAAGCTATCCTATCCAAAAGTTGCAATTGATTGGCCTAGGCCTATGAAAGGTAGTGTGCTAATTTCACTGGGCAATCAACACACAGAATTTAGGAAGCATCTTCTGTTACACTTCTTTACAGAATACTCTTGAATAAGATGCAAGTGTAGAAAGAACCTGACTCCTAATTGTCCTTGTAAAAATTGCAACAGAGGTGATAAATATCAACTTTCAGACACAACCGCAGCGATCCTACAGAAACTAAAGTTGTTAGATATCCCCTAACAAAATGAACGATGAGAGGTGATAAATATCGGTCTTCTAAACCATTGATAAGAAGGTTGACAACATAAAATTATTTTCTAGAAAAAAAAAAAGCTTCACAATATAAAGCAATAAAGAAAAAAAGCAGGACAGAAGGGAGATAAACTCACAATAATGCGAACACTGAAGATAAACAGAGGTTTTAGAGCAAAATTAGGGCGAAACTTGAACTGGAATCAAAATATAGAAGGAAACTTAAGAAACTGTGTATATATCAGGCATCGGGAATGAAACAATGGGAAGTTGCAAGTGCTCTTTGTCAAAGGTCGTTCAATCAGAATCGCGTCTCTTCGTTTTTCCGGGAATTGATTTTTCTTTTCTTTTTTTTCCTTTTTTTTGAAGTTGGATAATTAATTAGGTTAGGGGTATTTTCATCTTTCACTTTTTACTTTAGTGATTTTTCTTCTTTTTTTTTTTTTTTTTTTTGAAGTTGGATAATTAATTAGGTTAGGGGTATTTTCATCTTTCACTTTTTACTTTAGGGATTCTTGCTTTTATATTAATATGACTAGTCTACATTTGGAGAAGAAGATGGCAAGCATTGGAGTGGCAGCTCTTAGCTATGATAATTTGCTTCAAGCCTTTGGCGCCCCTATTCAGTTTGTGTGAAAGTCCTTAACTACTGAAGCACTTGCAATTGGGGAGGCTTTGGTATTATTACTTTTACATATACTGGACTATATTTAGAGGAGAATATGGATAGCTATGGTATTTTGGTTCAACTCCTTGGCGCCCCTATTCAGTTTGTATGGAATGCCTTAACTACTAAAGCACTTGTAATTGGAGAGGCTTAGATTTGTTACTTTTACAGATACTGGCCTATATTTGGAGAAGACATTGGCAAGCATTTTGGAGTGGCGGCTATGGATAGCTATAATAATTAGCTTCAAGCCCTTGGCGCCCCTATTCAATTTGTATGGAAGGCCTAACTGTTGAAGCACTTGTAATTTAGAGGCTTTGGAAAAAGCTATTGATAATTAAATGTTTGATAACTTAAAAATTTATGAGTTTATAAGCCTTCTGTGCTTAAAAAAAATCTAAACTGAAAAATTAGGAAATTCTAACTTTTCAAAAAATGACTTATAAATCACTTATGGCTTATAAGCTACTTAAAAATTAAAATAAGCTCAGCTTTTTCAGTTTTGAATTAAATGAGTTGCAAAGATAGCTGCTCCTTTTTTGCAACTCATTTAATTCAGAACACTAATTGCGATAGAGGCACAGGGCAAAGGAGTATATATGATGTGATAAAACAGTCTCTTTCATTCCAAGATCCCCAAATGACATGGCCAAAAAAATGATCTTCTGATTTTTTTACATTGCAATTAACAATTGTATGTATTACATTTGTCTAAAAAATAAACTATCTGAAATCTCTTCTAAGTATCTTTGAGGAATACTTTTGCAATGAATCAGTCTCATCAGCTGCTTTTCGCTTTCGACAAACAATATTTGCTTCAGACACAGGTCGGTGGAATGTTGTGAATGTAGCTGAATTAAGCTGAACTGACGACTTCATGATGTTGGTGATATCTCTAAGTGGCCTCCTGAAACCTCTCTTACCATTTCTCCTGCAACATAATTTCAGATTTGAAGAATCTGGGGTCAGTTTTTCTGAATGGCTAGGTGGAATATTCTCTTTATTGGAATTATTGTAGCATTGAGAAATAACCTTAACCTCCTCCATTTTTCAGATGGCAAAGAGAAATGAAGTAGAAATGGAGGAGAAATATAGATTTTAGTTTATTGGGTTTTCTTGAGACATTTATAGGTGAAAGGACTGAATGTGAATAAAATTATGGAGGGAGATTTTTGAAACTTAGTTTTCTACGTAAAATTTTCAAGTTGGTGCTTAGTTTTTTAACAAAGGGAGGGAGTAGTTTAATTATTTTGAAATTTCATAGCTGTTTATGGCAGAGAATCTAATATGTTACGAGGAGACAACAAATAACGTGGGAGATTTGAAATTTTAGAAAGTAAAAGTGGGTCCCAATAAAATTTGCTGGTGATTTTTATTGTTAGAATCTGATTTCAGGTTCCGCCACAAAATGTTTCCGTTTTTGGCTGCCCACAAAATTTTGACGATATCCCCGATTTTCCCTCTCATTTAACCAAATACGGAGTATTAAAATAAACTCATTTTGAAAGACCAAAGAGAAAGGACATCAAGTTCTTTAATCTAAATTTTATTGACCTCTATATACTAGTAGTAGTACTTAACTTCTTGCATATTTCTCCTTCATCTTTCGGATTAATTATTCATCAATTGTTGATATGAGTTTAGAGTTTGTACAAAATCGGTAGAAATATTTTTTAACATGACTAGTCTAGCAAATTTGGTTCTGACTCGAGGTCCAAAACCAAAATAGATGGAGCTATAATTACGTAACATAAGTAATTAAACTTAGATGCTATAACAAACTAATCTAAGGTCAGGAGCACATTCAACATAATTTACACTCACAAGTATTAGAACCACTTAGCAATTCTTTGTCATCAACTTTCATACAAATGATCGCATCGCATCATTGTTAATTGACAATCCACCACAAAGGTGAAATGAGAGGTAGAGTATTAAGGGTATCAAAATATAACCAAGTTAATATATTAAGAAATTAAGGAGACTCAATATATAATATATACATAAAAAAATAAAAATAAATTACCTATCTACACAATGTAATTTTCTCGCGAAGAGATATCAATTGATACTCTTTCAATAGCCTTAGGTCCGCCCATGAGTATGATTAAAAAAAAAAAGAAAAAAAAAAGTACACTGATTGCAGGACATCAGAGAATCGTACAAATTGTTCAATTTGAAGTACTCTATAGCAATTTATGAGGCTATATAAATCATAAAAGGCATAATTTTGAGAAAAGAGATTAGAGAATCACCACTTTCTTCAAGAAAAAAAGGCATGATGTAATTAAAACGGCATCAACTCTTGTATATTTATGTACAAAATGATTTTTCCATCATCTATACTAGGGGTTCTAGATTGAATATTGGCATCTTGTTAAAATTTCTGTCTCCACACTAGTTGACATGAAAACTAACTTTACAATATAATGATCTGCATAAGTAATAAACAAAAGCATGAGTCAAGAAAGGCTAGAAATCCTTATATCACAAATCTTGAGTAATAAAAAGCAATTCCTAAAGCTACACACACTGAAACATAACTTTTCGGTAATTTCTCTTCTTGCTGCACTTCATTTAATAAGCAAAAAATGGATTTCAAAGTGGAGCAAAATATTTTATATCAAACCAATTATGTCAAAATTAGGTGATTACAAATTCCTGATTGTGTGATATTCCCAATAGCTATGATTAAACAAAAATGCTATGTTACTCTTATTTTTCTAAGCTTGTAGTATTGACTATTGAGATAGGAGTATAAGGCATACTCCGTAATCCATCAACAATTGTATGGTTGCCATTTAAGATGGAATATGAAAAAAGGACTATCTCAAACTTTTTAGTAGTACTTTTTTTGTATAATAATTTAGTATTGGACACCCACTAATCCAAATTTCCATCGTCTAAAGCCCAATAGTTGAGAAATCGCATTTATCTGAAATCTCTTCTTAGTATCTTCGAGTTATGCTTGTGCAATGAATCAATCTCATCAGCTGTTTTTCGCTTTCCACAAACGATTACATTACAAGAAATGGAATCAGGTCTATGGAATCTCATGAATGCAACTGATGTGGGCTGAACTGGTGAGTTGAAGAGGTGAGTTATGTCTCTCAAAGGCCTCCGGAAACCTCTCTTCACATTTCTTGTACAAGATTTCAACTTTTGACAATCTGGGGTCTCTTTTTCATTAGAGATAGGTTGAACATTCTCTTTATTTGAATCTTTTTGGCATAGAGATTTATCCAAAACCTCCATTTTGGAAAGAGAAGTGTTACACAGAAAATAGAAATGGAGGTAATTGATAATAACTCTATTGGGATTTCAAGAAATATTTATAGGTATAGGAATTGAATTTGGACAAATTTAAAATGTTGGAGGGAATGTGCTTACACTTGTTTTTTCTATGTAATTTTTTTTGAGTTGGTGCCTAAGTTTTTGATAATGGGTGGGAGGATTTCGTGTTTTCGAAAATTTCGTAGCCCCAGGCCACTTGACTTTAAAGTCAAACTAATTCTATGCTTTTCGAACCCGCGCCTCAAATATCAAATGAGAGGGAATACAAATTTGACGCTTTTACACATTCGATTTTCATCTTGATTTCACTTGATCATTAGTACTCCTATTTCAGTTCACGCATTAAGCTTCCCATTTGTTTATAAAATTTGAGAGCAATTTTTAAATATTTTTAAAAGACATGTTTTGACATATTTTTGGTGGTATTTGGTGAATATTTGAAAATGAGTTTTCAAAAATCAAACCACTTCTTGGAGTTTTTATAACAAAAAAAATATTTTACTTATAAAAATAACCGTTCTTTTTCAAGTAAAAGTATGTTCAAACACAACTTCAACTTTCACAAATTATTTTTAATTATTTTAAAAATTAATTTTTTCAATTCGACCAAACCTATATCCAAATGCTACCTTAATTTACTTTTTAGACTACTTTAAGAAATAGATCTTTCTATATTTAACTGTACTCCGTTTATATTATTGAATACTAATTACTTTAATATGGGTACTTAAATTATTTTGAAATGTATTATTTATCGAATTAATTATAAACGCACAATCACATAAATCAAGAACACCTAGTAACCATAATAAGGATGTGAGTAAAAGGGCATACCTTTATCTGCCATAGCAACACGGTATTGAAGACGAGCGAAGGCCAAGTCTTTCCTCTTCTTGAACTTATAAGAACTTACAGCTTAATGGGAAGTTGTATACAGTAGGTTAAGCCAGGAGAGGAGACCTGGCCTTATCTATACTATATTAAAAGCATGAAGGCCTTACTGAAATGTTGATTGAACTTTTTACCCTTCATTAAAAGTTTCTACAATAGACAAAATCGTCATTTTGCTATTTTCCTATATTTAATTTTATTTATTACATTTATTTTCTCCAAAATTTACATCAATTAAATTTGGAAAATAAATGATCCTATCAAGGATATGAATTTGAGTTAGTTTACGTCTAAAGAATTCAAGTGGGAGACAAACTCCATCAACACTATCAGGAATGGCAATGTCCTACTGATATTAAAGTTCGAAAGCCACTCGAATTTTAGATAGATAAAAATACTTTAAACACCTATTAACTTTATATAATGCCAATGATTAGCACATTGCAATCTTACATCGCTGCAGGAGTTCCTTTCTTTTTTGATTGATAATGTCTTTCGTTTATTTCTCTCTTCATTCTAGGATTAAACATGCATATGGCACTATTCCACCTATATGCAATATATGATCAAATTGCATAGAATATGTACTTTAGTTTTTAGTTTTTACCGTTTTGAGATTTTGATTCCTTTTAATTTTTCTCCTTGTACTGTTTTTTTTTTTTTTTTTTTTTAATTTAATGAAGTTCCTTATTGATATTTAATATCGTAGATGACGGACGCTATTCAACTTTTCCTATATGTTAGATTTATTTTTGGTTGATTAATTGAGAATGTGACTTTGTTTAAGGTATTGCATTACGTTTTCATTACAACACAAGTAAGTAAATCATAAACTTTTCTATTTAATAATGTTTTTTTTCATGTTCATTCTAGGATTAGATATGCATAGAACATTAATCTATTTACAGGGGAAATATGATCAGATTGTATAAGACGTCCAGTTTTGGCCTTTTTTGACTTTTTGGAATTTCGTTTAATATTTCTCCTTAGACTACTTTGTATTCCTTTTGATTTGGTTCCGTGTTTCAATCAAGCAAAGTTTTTTTTTTGTTGTTTTTTTTTTCTTTGCAAAGATTCAAAACTATGCACGGTGGTCTTTGGTTCCAGAACTAACTAAATTGGTATCATGGTTTTGGTTCTTTTGTTTCTTCTATGTTTTTGAGAATTTTGATTTTTAGCAATGTTCATATACAGAGTAATAGATTATTTTATCTTTAAATAACTAGCTATATCTCCATTTTTTTTTTAGAAAAAAAAAATTTGGCACTTTCATTGTTATTTGAAAATTTTGACTCATAAACAGTAGTCCCGTAGCAATTGCAAACGAATCCAGTACTCTTAATTATTAGCACAATAATTTGATTTGTACCAAGATTTAATTTGTGGCCTGAGATTATGTGAATATAGTTTTGATTTCGACGAGATATTTTTATAGCACGACATAGAGGAGTTTAGGAAAAAGTTGAACCAACCCAAAAAAGAGCATGTTTGGCTAAAGTATGTTTTGCCCGTAAAGATAAGAATTATATAAGCAAGAGCCATTGGATAAAATTGGAGGCTCTATTATTGTGTATTTATTTTAATGTTCATGTCGGGTGATTTCGTGCTACTTCCCGCAAGATTTTTTTATTTTTTTAGAATCATGTGCATGTGGTTATTCCCATTTAATCTCAGCTTCAAAATTAGTGTATGTTTCTAGAATCCAGAGTTCTTTTAAGATACAAAATCTTGCGTTGTCTATGTATGTGACCAAATGTAAATGTTTCTATTTGTGTTTATTGTGCTTGGTTTTGTGATAAGAATTATGCACAACATTAGCAATATGAGAACTTTGTACTTTGTACTTTTGGTCATATAATTTTGAACAAGCTTAAATGATGAGTTAGTTGATGTGATAATTACTTGAAATCTTTTTAAGATGATGATGTAACGATTTCAATGGTAACCTTGAATGTTGAAATCTATATTCATTTTACTCTGTGGACTGGTAATCAATTGATTCAAGATGGTGCAATAAAAGGAAGAATAATTCAAGTTTAATAAATAAAAACCTTTAGGTTGAGAGGGGTCTTTAGCCTTTTGTTACTTGGCTTAATAAGATCACTAGAGATAGTGTAACTCGACCTCACTGAAAGAAACACGTAAGACATAGTAATAAACTTATGATTTTTCTAACTTATGACTATGAAGTTTAATCATTAACGATGGATACTGGTAAAAGATAATTGTTGTTAGGGATCTTTTCATTAAATTTTTGAGCTATACTTATTCACCTTGAATTTAAAATTTAAGATAAGAACATGTTGCTTGAACTAATTTAATTTGGAATAACTTTATGCTTTTTTAATAAGTTTTCACAACCGAAGGCATAAGTTTTAAAGATAAAGACTTTGCACTCAATGGTTTATTCTCTTTTTGGTATCTGTAATTTTATTTTTTCTTACTTTTCAAAATTTTTGAGGTTTAACTAACCTCTTTCCACTATATAATGTCAATATGTCCCAGGTACTTATAAAGTGAAAGCTATTAATCTCTCCATAAGTTAGAAAAATCATCACTTTATTATGAAAATTATTTAATTTGTATTAATCTCTCCACAAGTTAGTAACATACAAATAGTTTACATAATAAACTTATGATTTTATTTTTTATGCTCTTAGATAAATTTTTTCTATTTTTAATAACAGATATTCTTTTCAAGAACGGTTAAGTTTGACTTGAGTATTATATCCTTTATTAAAACTAGTATATATATAGGCTTAAGAGCCTTAACCTAATGGGCTTACCCATAATAGGCCCACATGTAACAATAGGCCTACACTACTGTCAGCCCACACCTAACACAAAAAACAATACAGGCCCATCATGGAATCAACAAATATGTGGTCCGTATATTTTCCACCAACTATTTACAATTAGCCCGTTTTGGTGAAACCGAATAAGTTGATGTTAAGTCCAATATTTAATAAATAATTCTAACATTCTCCCACTTGGACAACATTAACTTAATTATTTAATATAGTTTGAAAAAGTTTATTTATAAAATGACTCTCGGGCTAAATAAACAGTGGCCACAAACATATAGTGGTGGAACATTATTTCCAACATGATCTAGTCAAACAAAACTATCAATGTCGAAGAGCAGCAGTCTTGCATCCTTTAACGACACAAGACTAGTCCACAATCACAAACATTGAAATCTTGCTGACAGACCTAAAGGTGTGGTAGTGTAGCAAGAAATAGTCAACATGGACTCCAAAATAAGACTATTTCATTGTCGGTCCTCTAAACAATTTTCCATAAACAACATTGGGCGTTACAACATGTGAGCAACTAAACAATATGTGCTCCACTAGAAAATCATAATTTTTCAAGGCTCAACATGTGCAACTAATCATAATGTACAACAGCCAAGAAATCCATATATGTCGTATGTCTCTATAAAGATCCAACAAAGGCACAACATGATCTTATCAACATGAGACATACCAACTACATAAGACAAGAAGTCTTAAGAATTTATAGGCATCAAAATTTGTCAATATAGATAAACCTGCACAAATGTATATAATACATTTAATTATCATGATGTATCAAAGATGCCCATTACCTAGTATTTATAACAAATATTTAAGGGAAGTATATACCAAATAAAAGACTCCCACCGATCAAGTGCATACATTAGACTCTAACATTACAAACAACAATTAGTTTCACAACATGAGTCCAAACACTTGAACAAACAAATAAAGTCACATAAAATATAATATTTCATTGAGTCTCTTTCATTTCCCCAATTTTCTCACAAAGTGTGCCAAGTCACATAGTTAAAATTCAATTTAGTACATGATACACGCACCGTAATGATATGCAATTATTAGTCATATGCCCTTTAAATGATACTATATCAACAATTGTTAACTTAACATTTCATAAACACAAACACACCAACAAAATAAAATAAGTCCGCCAAATTATGATATAGTGATCAATATGACTTCTTTATAATATACATAAAAGAATGTGTATCCATCATAAATCAAGCATATTGATCATTTAGTTAACAAATAAACATTAATGAGCTAATGAATTATAGAAAATGTTCTCTTGAGAAATTCATTATCAACATAGTTGAGAGTTATACAATAATAGAAAGGGAGTTTAACAACATTGACTCCTTATATCAAAACTCTCATATTTCTCATTTAAAAGCATTATGCACATATAACTTGTCATTTAATGGCACGGAATGAAAATCTCTTACGTATATGCTAGGTTAGGAAGAATATATGTATTGTAAAATATTTCTCATAAGGTTCTCAAAAGAGATAATACTAATATTAGATAATTTTATGTTTATCATAATATCAATAATGAGTCCTTCAACACAATCAGATATTAATGAATAACGATGTCACTCAAGTAGCTTTTAGAAAAATTGACCGACAAAGTAAGGTTTATGTCCACAAGTTTTAGAGAAAAATACAAGACTATGTCTCATATAAGAGTAGTAGAAATATCTATTGGTGATATTAATACGAGCCGTTACAATATTACCATCTTTGGACAGATAACGAGAAAATACTTCAGTATTAGAAAACTTATCCCCTTTGGGCGGACAAATTTGTCAAACTAAAATACTTTCTTTTCTCAGGTTCATACTTCAATTTTGAACAACTGAAAAAATAATGATAAATGTGATATGAGGTGACCCTAGGCAAATAATGTGAGCCTTCACAATGTTACCCCCTTTGGCAGGTAACGAGAAAACATCTTAGTATTAGAAACATATCCCCTTTGGGAAGATAGATTCACTAAACTAAAATATTTTCTTTGCAGGCCTCACACCCACCACCAAATTAAAATACACAATAACCCCCTTTGGGCGGGCTATTGCATGTAATAATCTAGTGAAATCCCATAATGCACAGAATGAAAAAGTCTCGCAAGACTAAAGCAAATACGCCACTTTGGTGCACATCATTCACTTCAATCCATAAAACTAATTCAATTAGGGATTTACAAAAAATTTTGCCCAAGCATACGAAACAATATTTATGTTAATAGATCCTCAACAGGAGATGATCTCTCTCTAGGATCGAATGGTATATCGCATCCCTTAGAACAAATCTATTAGATCTCTATCACCTCTAGCCAAGAATTCGAGTTTTTAGAAAAGAAAAAAAAAAAATTCCTCCACGCCCAATCCTATGCAAACTTAAAATAACAAAAATAAAAATACTAGTACGTACAAAACTTTCTCCCAAAAACAAAATCATATACCTATACTTAATTCTCAGTTGATCCCAAAGCTGAACAATATATTATTCATGCCATTTAAATTATCACCTCAAGAGAATTGGCTACTGCATGTTTTAAATACCTCATTTTACAAAACAGGTTCAATCCCGGGATCACGTATGTCATTGGCTAGCACATACTTCACAACATGTATGTGCCAAAATTATTATAGTCTGAAGTACTTTAACATGTACCCACTCGTATAAAGAATCAACTAACAACTATAGTTTATAGTCTGAAGTACTTTAACCTGTACCCACTCTGAATGGTATAAAGAATCAACTAGCAACTATTACTATGGATTGTATTACCTCTTTGTCAGTATCTTTATCCGGGAGTAATAATTTAATTAATACTGGAGCAGCGTATTTAATTACATAAGAACGATGAAAAATTATTTGAAAGAAGTAGTATTAAACATGAAACTAGAACAAAAGAAACTTTATAAATCAAATTCATATCGAGGACACTTTATTCATTATAAAGTATTGGTTAATTCTAAAACAGTAGAAATTTCAATCAACTTAATGAGTACTATGTTTTACCACAAAGGACAAAAACTTGATCTTGATTAATCATGGATGTAAAAATAATACAAAATTGACTTCAATCCCAGATAATATTAAATCTTTGTCACCACGGAAAACAATATGGCGCCGCACCAGCTTTTGGAATCAAGACTCGGCAATATTTTGTTGTCTTGTGTTCTAGAAACTTTACTCACCAAACATAACCTTAAATTTATATAAGAAACTACAAGACAACTAACTTAATTTTAGTCCATTACCAAAAACACGCGGAAGCAGTTTGTATCTTGATTCTTAGAAAATTACTTTGAAGGAAAATTCCACGTTTATCGTGACCAAAATAAAAAGAACAACAAGCCAACTCAATCTCCGTTCTTGAAGTAGGATTTTAGGTACGACGACTTTATCCGATTCACAATAGTTTTAGCAAAAGTAATTTGATCTCATATCAACGATAACAGGATTCTAGATCTATGTAATTAGCTCTGATACCAATTGTCGAATTAATTATAAACGCACAATCACATAAATCAAGAACACCTAGTAACCATAATAAAGATGTGAGTAAAAGGGCGTACCTTTATCCGCCATGGCAACACGGTATTGAAGACGAGCGAAGGCCAAGTCTTTCCTCTCCTTGAGCTTATAAGAACTTACAGCTTAATGGGAAGTTGTATACAGTAGGTTAAGCCAGGAGAGGAGACCTAGCCTCATATATATATAGGCTTAAGAGCCTTAACCCAATGGGCTCACCCATAATAGGCCCACAGGTTTAACAATAGGCCTACACTACTGTCAGCCCACACCTAACACAAGAAACAATACAGGCCCATTATGGAATCAACAAATATGTGACCCGTGTATTTTTCACCAGCTATTTACAATTAGCCCGTTTTGGTAAACCGAATAAGTTAATGTTAAGTCCAATATTTAATAAATAATTCTAGCATGGTTACCTTTATCATTAAAGTTAATTAAGTTCAATCATCATGCGTATAATTAACTTTAACCATTCTCAATATCTCTTCTTATCATTATTTGCGGTTAGATGCTATTTTCTTTCTTAACGTGCATACTCCATCTGACTTTATTTATTTATTATGTTTGTATTTTACACGCTCCAAAAGAAAACGTTAATAAGAATATATATATATATAATACACTATTTTTTAAGTACTTTTAACGCGACCCAATATCAATAATTATATTCACTTTGGTACTTGACAACCAATTTCAAACTACCGTCATAAATGGCTAATATCTCTTTAAGACACAAAATTCTCCGTGTCCCTACGTTTCAGGATCCAGTGCACTTATAGGGAACAAATACATATTTATTTACTGATTTTTGAATTCTGACCAGATTTGAATTTTACAGAAATGACCCAAAATTATGACATTGTTGAGATTTTAGTCTTTCTAAGTTAGATGAATTGATAGTTAGAAACTGAAATTTGACAGCTCTTTGGACCATTTATGTAAGGATTTTTAGACTAAGTTCTGCCCGTAACAGTGACCGAGAATTTAAGTTAAATTGCATAAAATGTCCATTTTCTGGAATATATTTTTGATTTAGCCTTGATTTGGTGGGCTATAACCCTGTTAAGTTGGAATTGCATATTTAGCCTATATATTAGCCTTATACTTTAGCTTTTAGCCTTTATATAACTTAGTTTAACTTTTGCGCTAATAGACCTATTTTGCATGCCTGCTTGACCTTTTAGCCCCTCATAATCCCACGAATTAAAATCCGACTTGGAACAACCTTATGTTGGTCTTTGAAGTTCCTAACACTTTCTTCCCAACCATTAGAAGTTCTTATCTAGAATCTCATGCTTAGCAAACCTATCCGGAGTTATTTAGCAAAAGTACACAAATTAGGTGTCCTAATATGCCTGGTTAAAAAAATATGTTAGGTGATGACTCCAAGTCAAACTCAAACGAGTTACCATAGTCGAAACTCAACCCTCAAAACCAATCTCCTCAGAAAATGCAAGGTGCGACATATAAACATAAAACAATATGTGTAAAAGGTACTTGTTGATTTCCACCAAAAAATAAAATATCATCCACGATGTGTACGCATACAAAAAATGTGCAAACAAAAAATGATATGTGTAAACATTCTTTGTATGTGCAAAGGGCATATGTTGATTTTCGTTGGAGAATCAAAGCTCCACAATGTGTACACATCATAAAAGATGTGCAAACATATAGTTATGTGTAAACATCATAAAAGATGTACAAACATATAGTTATGTGTAAACATGTGAGTGTAAAGTGTATTTGTTGATTTTCGCCGGTGGAATAATACATCATATACGATACACATCCATCTGATGTGTACACATCAATAATATGTTTAGATATGTAGAAAATTCACCAATATTTTTCTATCCAAAAGTTTCCAAATCAACTCAAAATAGTTTCAAATTTTGTATTCAACTTTCAAATACTATTCCTAACAATTTTAAACAACACCCCTTTAAATCAACACAAAAATGAGGTACTAATTTATAAATCCAATTCAAAATTTCAAGGTTCAACAATGGTGAACTTTCAAAATCTTCCCTACAAAGATTAAAAAGTGGATATGAGATTGTATTTAATTTGTAGAAGGAATTTAAGATTTAAAAAAGAATAGGAAGAAGTAACACAAATTGAAAGTTGTGAGAAAAATGATAAGAAGAAGTATTAAAATCGAGTGAAATAAGAGAAATTGAGAGAGCTATTTGACTTTTTTTTTTCCTTTTTAGGTAAAAAATTGACTTATATATGTATAACTTTATGTAAACTAAAAAACTTTGAGAGCTTCTTTCGCGAGAGAAAAGAGGGGAAAAGACCCCCAAGTCTTTAAATAAGAATAAGGGACAAGACCAAGTCAACCTTTAATTAATTTAAGTAAGGACTGAAGTGTAGTCATTAAAAACTTGTGGGCAAAATAAATATTTTCGGATTTATAAAAACACCCTAATTTTCAAATTTTCAATCTCCCTCCTTCCCACCTACTTTTGCACTCTCTCTCATATTTCAAACTTAATTCTCTCACTTTTCTTCTTTCTCTCTATTTTTTTCTTCTTCCTTCCTTCTTCTTTCTTCTAGATTTCTTTTTAAATTTTATTTCATCACCATCCACGTTATTTTTCTTTCTTATTCTTCGTATCAACTTTATTTTCTCCGTTTTCTTCCTCTTCATCCCCGTTTCATTCTTTTTTAAGGTTTTTTTCTTTTTTTAAAATTCAAGTCATTTAGACATCTTTTCGGATGTGTAAACATATTTTTTTATATGTTTATACAATTTTGGAGATGTTTCACGACTGGAACACATATAATAATATGCGTACACATCAGACGAGATGTGTACACATATTAATAATATCTGATGTATACACATCTTAATTATATGTGTACACATCTCGACTGATGTGTACACATTCTTTTATTGGAGTGGTGGAGGGTGGTGGTTGCTGGTGGAGGGTAATAGAAGGTGGTGGTGGGTGGTAGGAGGTGGTAGAAGGTGGTGGAGAGTGGTGGTGGAATAGTGGATGGGCGGGGGAGGGGGTGATGGGGGTGGGGGCCGGATGGGGGGTGGTAAAGGTCGATGGGGTGGGTGATGAGAGGTGAGGGCTTTGTGTAAATAAAAAAATTTGAGAGGCTTTTAAAATATTAGTAATTAGTACTAATCTTAAAAGTGTCCCTTTTACCTATTTTTTGAGACTTAAATTCTAAAAAACTATTTAAAGACTTAAGAGTTTCTTTCACCCAAAAATCCCTTCTTTCGTTGTCGAAGTTTACATCCTTAACCGCTAATTAAACCATTATCCCTCACTTATTTTTTAAAATTTGTGTTCTTTTTATTTATTTTCCACACTCATTTGTATGTTTTAATCAAGTCCCCTAAGAAAGTTAAGCTATCGGTTCCATATTACTATAATCGCAGTAGTATTTCTTGATATAAAAGCCCCCTCCCCACAACCCAAAACCTAGAGTCGTACTTGTGGGCTGTGGCTATAGACACGAAAGAAATAAGTTTCCATGTCAGGCCGTCTGGGGACCATTTTAAATGGCCTTAGATTTCTCATTTCTGATTTCTTAAGGACTATAGGCGTCAATTATCACCATCTTTGTGTATACCTTTAAAACAAAGATACATCCAGAATGTTAAGTTAGTTTTGTTTTAAATTAAAGGACGGCTTCCGAGTTTCTAAGTTAGTAGGTGCAAAAGCAAAATACTAATCGCCCATCATTCCTTCAATCAATAATATAATATATATACAGTCTCACTAGATTACTATGACATGTCATCTTTTATAAGAATACTTTATTATAATATTTCTTTGGAATCAATTTTTTTAATTTTATGTTATATTGTACATTCTATACGACCTCCTTATATGACCGCCACTGCTAGAAATCGATCAAAAAGCTACAAAAAGGTTGGAGACGGAATTCCATCTCTCCTTCCGTCTCCAACCAAAAAGCAAAAAACGTGTCATTGATTGGAGACGGAATTCCGTTCCTTATCCAAAGTGCAAAAATAAACTGAAGAACAAGGCAAAAGCAAATTGGTGGGTTGTTTTGAAAGCCAAACCGGTTGAAAGAATTGAGGTGGGTGATGCATTAGATGAAGCATACCAAAATGACATTTCAACTGTTCAAGAAATTGTAGATGAAGAATTACTCGACGAGTTGCATCAGGGTGTGGATTATTTTGAAGAATTTGATATGTCGGTGCTCAATCAAACCATGGAAACGTCTTTGGGAAATGAAGAAGGGGAGTACATAGATGAAAATGAATCAATTGAGGATGAATTGCTTGATGAACTAGAAGGAAGCGATGATGGTTGATGTTAGTAGTTGAATATTTGTGCATTATATTGGTTGTTTGTGGTATTTGTGACTAATATTTTGCGTAATATTTTTTTTATTAACGATGATACAGTTTATTAAATATCTAATTCTATTGAATTTAATATTAATTTGCAGATATGGCATCTCGAGGTAGGAAAGGACCTAGGACCCGTGGTGGCCATACTTCCACAGGTCATACTACTTCTCCACTTCCGACATTGACCCCTACCTATGCCTTGCTCTCACAGTTAGGTAATTATCCGAGTACATTTTTCGCTAGTCTCCCTAGCACCCCACTATTCCATCAGCCACAGGCCCCTAGTATATCTGCACAGACCATGCCACATACAGGGCCACACTATCAGTTTGGCCAGCCTGCTGGTCACTCTTTCCATTCCATGCCTATAGTAGGCACATCCCCTCAGTCTGTGCATGTACGGGCCCCTACATTTCAGCCATTCGGCGCACCGTGCCCTTCATAGCTGATGATGATACCTACTCCTAGTATGCATCCACATAGTTTGCCATCTGCTACACCTTCCATTTCGAGTACTGTTCCATCTGCATCATCATCGGCATGCCCCAGTTCGAGTACACCCGTACCAGAGACTCAGCCAGAGTCCTCTCCATCTGTCACCGCTACAGCGCGAAAGGGTAAGAAAAAGCGTACTAGTGCTACAGTTCAGTTGCCTGGTGGTATTGGATCTCTCGATGAGTCTGGGAGGTTAATTATCATGCCTGACAGCAAAGAAGGGTAAGATTTATTCATTAACCATTAAATTATAAACTTTTGAATTGAATGCAATATATATATTTATCAACATAATGTTGTATGTTGAATTTAATGCATGTTTCTTCCATCGGACAAGGCAGTGAAACTTGTTGTTGAATCTATGACACCACACTTTACTGATGGTTGGCCGACCTGGGGAAAGGTGTCACAGTACATGTTAGAAACCGCATGTTTGAAGCTTTTACGGTATTAACTATACTTATGAAGCTTTTGTCATTTGATTATTATATATGTTTTATTAGTTTTCACTTATTATATTGTTATTGTTTCAGCACAAGTGTTCGTGAGATGCTATATATGATGATGAAGTCCGAGCAGTTTTTGAGAAAAAAACGGCTAAAAGGCTAAGTGATTCCTTGTCAAAATACAGGCAAAAGGGTAAAGTTCCCAAATGGATTTATCAACAGAATTGGGATAAACTCAAAATTTATTGGGAAACACTAGAATTCTTAGCCCAGAGCGAGCAGGCTAAGAAAAACAGAGCATCCGCAAAGGGAGGATCGAAGCATACTTGTGGTTCAGTTAGTTTAGCCACCCATCGGGCACGATATATAAGTCAATCTAATTTTTATTTAAATTAAAAACTTAACACCATTTTGATTTAGCATTAACACATTTGCATTGTGTAGGAAGCGGTACATGGAAAAGTTAGTGATTATGAATTTTTCCGTTTGTTCCATTATTTATATGACGAACAAGGAAATGAGGTGGGATGGGTCGAGCCACGTGCACAACAACTAGAGGTGAGATATCATAAATAAATTTATTTTATTTTAAATTATTCTTTAATTAATTATTCTAATCGCGTCGTGTGTTTTAGGAAAACTACAAAGCTCTACACCAAGAATGGCTTGAGAGCCAAGGGTCACAAGTCGATGAAGGCTCTCCTAAACCTACCCAGGATGAAGAAATACAATGTCTGTTCAGGCGGGTGGTGGCTATACTAGCAAAAATCGAGCCTATGGCCTTGGTCCTTCGATATACAAGAAGCCTTCTCGTGTAGGTATTGTCAATGCTAATTGTTCTTCTTCTTCTTCACCTGCACCACAAGCTGTGGATGATGAGTTGCGCTCTAAATTGGCGGAAATGGAGCAAAGGCTACCAGATAGTGAAAGGCAACGGTTGGAAAACCGTGAGAATGTGAAGAAATTACAGGAAATTGTGGCAAAGATTTGGAGAGATAAGGAGCAAGGAAGTGGCTCCTCCCAAGGGGCGGATTAGTCTCATAGTTTGTTAAGTTTGTGAACATGTTACTAATTAAAGACTTTAGTTTTTATTTGTGTTAAATGCTTAATGATGAAACATGTATGTAGAATTGTTTAATTGGCCGTGGTGGCTTTGTTTTATGTTAAACCGGTGTTTTATGTTAAACAAGTGGTTTTTGGTTGCTTTGTAGTGAATTTCTAATGTTTTTATTTAGCAGGATTAATATAGTTAGAGACGGAATTCCGTCTCTAACCAACCGAAAAAAATTTAATTATTTTACTAGAGAGGGAATTCCGTCTCTAAACAACAAAAATAATTTTTAAATTTTTTACTGGAGAGGGAATTCCGTCTCTAAACAATAAAAATAATATATACATTTCATGTTGGAGAGGCAATTCCCTCTCCATGCATTAAATTAATTAAATTAATTTAATGCTTGGAGACGGAATTCCGTCTTCAAATGCAAAAGTCAGTACGTGCTTTTTCGCGAAGGACGCGCAGAGACGGAATTCCGTCTCCAAACACCTTTTAGAGAGGGAATTCCGTCTCCAAACTGTAACGCAAAACTAATAATTTCTAGTAGTGCGCCAAAACTCTGGACTACCTATTATAAAGAGATTCAACTGTATTTTTTTTTTTCCAAGGGAGCTGGTCAGCCAGGTTGAATATGTCACAAAATAAGATGCTCTTCTTACAACCAAATGTACTTATAGATGCGTCTAGCCCCTTTAGCTCTTTTCATGACTCGATCTACTCCTATCTTATTCGCTATTTTGAGCAATGTTTCACTTTTAAATAAGATATCTAGAGTATCATGTATGCGAGTATACAAGGGCATATCACTTGAAGGAGGTTGTCCTTCTGATACATCGAATTCCTTTCGCAAATGTAAAAGTTTTTATATATGAATGGTCTGAATGAAAACAAGTACTACTTCCGTACCACCCCCGCTGTGACCAAGGTGCGTCGACCAGTTGCAGCTTTAAATTTGACTAATTGCACATTATATTTAAATAAACTTATCCATAGCATTATTCATTCACATGAATTCATTTACTCATAGTAACAAAGCCTCCCAGCTCTCCATATTTATTGTGACATATCGTGTATATATAGTTACTTTAAAAACACTCCATCAATTCAATCTATACACCTACAAAAGACATTGAATTTGCCTTTATAATGTAATTTTAAAGTCATGAGTGGGAAGAACAAATTGGCATTTTTGGAAAGGGGATTGCCCTCCATATAAATGCATAAATATTGCAATTTGCAAGTTGTCTCAAAGACACTGACATATTGGCATTTCTTGTGTATATGTAGCAGTCATTCATCAGTCATAAATTGCAACCAAACCATGGTTTCAATTCTTGTGTATGTTGTGTTGTCTTTTTCTCCTTTCATTCAGAATATATTATGGGTGAGACATTTATTTGATGAGTCAGGAGACTGCATGCAGTAGGCGGACTTTGTTTCTGCATTCTTGGATCACACGCTTTACTGCGGCTTTCATGTTATGTCTCTTTCAGCCTTCTTCTCTATCAGATTGGTTTCACATTTGTCATCCATCCTAAATTAATGAATTATCTTTGCTTCCTCGTCTTAATTAATTTATGTTAGGAGTGTGTGTATATATATACTAGGCGGATTTAGAATTTAAATCCAAAGTTTAGGATAATAATTTCAACTGATTCCAGACTTATCTTTAATTTATATTTAGTGATTCTTTTAACATAAATATTATACTATATGTGCTAAATCTAGTGAGCTCCGCCAAATCCGCGTGTTGTTCTATATATAAAAGGAACAAACAAAAATTACCCTTTCTCTAAACTTAGTACTAGTCAATTTTCTCATTTTTAAAGGATTTCTTTTCTTAAGTAAAATCTTTTTAAAAATACTTTGACTGACAAAACATTTTCCAGAAAAGGTATTTCCTTCTAAATGATACTATTAGAAATTTACATGAAAGTCTTTTGAAGTCTGACTGTCTGAACCATTTTTATGTACACGTAATAAAATTCCTACTGGACATGGAGATAACAGAGTATACTCAAAAGCTAGAAAGCCCAAGTTTACAAATTAGCTCGATGAATTTGGTTGAGAGAAAAGATCCCTTCCCAAAGAAATAGAGTTGAAGAAGGAAATGAATATTGTTTAAAGTTAATGCCGTAAATAATTTTCACTCATCCTTGAAATGTTTGTTGTATGCCATTTCCATTTTGAAGTATTAAACAAGTATTGAAACAAAAGTTACATTGTTGCAGAATCATAGACATTGTAGCTTGAAAACATTCTAATGGCTATCATTGTCTAGTTCCTATCCAACAATCAATGTATATGTTGCGTTCTTATCTTTTTAGAGTGTCATCCATCAACAATAAAACAAGAAAAACGACAATCACCATATAAAAAAGTATTTTTGTTTATCCTTTCTTTGCAATTTTAAGAGCATAATTTTCACTCATATATAGGACTATATATTCACTAGCCTTCGACATACATGACATTTTAGCTTCTGTTTTGTTTCTAATTACTTATAATTGGAAGATTTAAAGACTGAATTATAAAGGAAAGAAAACCAACAATCTAGTCGACTTTGAATTGATACTACTTAGAGCATGGTTGACCAAATTACTGGGAAGCCAGAAGTGCTTATTTTAAATTTTTGGAATGTTCGGCCAAACTTTTAGGGAAAAATAAGTGATTTTGACTGGCAACGCAAATTGTTTTATAATGTGGAGAAAAAATTGAAAAAGTAGTTTTTTTAAAAAATAAGTGCTTTTGATTATTCCGAACAAGAATACCCATTTCAAACTTTCATATTTAATCAAATTAATATTATTATATATCTATTTTCGTAATTTAATAATTTTTTTAAATATTGGTCAAACACTAATTAATAACAAAAACACTTCTCTAAAATTTGGCCAAACACAAACTGCTTGTCTCACAAAGCACTTATTTGAAAAGCACACTTAATAGAAAACACTTCTCAAAATAAGCTGATTTTAGCAGTTTGGCAAAACTAGCAGTTTTATTCGAAAGTTATGAATGACACCTCTCCATTATAGTCATTTCGTATAACAACACTTCATAATTATAATAGCTACATTGTTTGTGTAACTGATATTACATTTTATTATTATATGTTATGTTTAATATAATAGCCCTTCGATACAATAGCAAAAGAATATTCGGACAAAATCGCAATTATAGAGCGATCTGACGAAATGTAGGAATTCAACAATAACAACATACTCAGTATAATTTTATAGTGGAGATTGGGGGTGAGGTGTTCGCATACCTTATTCCTATCTCGAGTGAAGTAGAGAGGTTGTTTCTGAGAGACCCTTAGCTCAAGAAAAACAGTTTTAAAACAAGTTTGGAAAAGAAGAGGGAAAACAGAAAGAAAAATATAAGAATAAGATGCAAAGATAGAAAAACCAATGTAAAGAAAAGTAATGACAAATGCTAGCAATATAAATGAAATCACAGTACTAACAAAGATACAAAAAAAAGATAAAACTTGAAAGCCTCAACAATATTAGTAAGGTTATCTAAAAGCAAACATTAAAACTATGTTCCCTCGTAGAAAGGAGTGAAAATACAAAGCTACCTTATACCTTCTACCTTAATACTCGACCTTCATGCTTCCAGCCCTATCTAGGGTCACGTCCTCGGTGATCTGAAGTTGTATCATGTCTTGCCTAATCACCTCGTACCAATTCATCATCGGTCTACCTCTGCTTCTCTGTAGACCCATCACTACAAACCTCTCACACCTCCATACTAGGGTGTCTATGTTCCTCCCTTTCAAATGCTTGAACCATCTCAGCCTCAGTTCCCGCATCTTGTCCACCACTGAACCCACTGCCACCTTGTTCCATATAACTTCATTCATAATTTTATTTTTTCTAGCATGTCATACATCCATCTTAACATCCTCATTTTGAATACTTGTTTTTTCTGAATGTGGATGTTCTTGATTGCCCAACACTCTGCCCCATACAACATAGCTGGTCTAACAATCACTTTATATAACTTGCCCTTGAGTCTAGTGGCACTTTCTTATCGCATAGGACACGTGAAGCGAGCCTAATTTACTGTGACATTATCATCAATCTCTCCAGTTCCTTGAAGGATTGAGCCAAGATGCTTTAAGCTTCCTTTCTCAGGGATAACTTTTGCATCAAACTCAGGGATAACTTATGCATCAAACGTCACTTCTACATCTGAGTCATCAGATGCATCACTAAAGTTTCACTTGATGTACACTATTTTCCTCCTGCTCAGCTTGGAAACTTTAGAATCTAGAGTATGTCTCCAAATTTTCAGCATATTATTAACTCTGTCGCGTGTCTCCTTAACCAAAACTATATTATATACAAATAACATACACTATGGAACCTCCCTTTGAATACTACGTATTCATCCATCACTGAAGCAAATAAAAATGGGCTAAGTGCTGACCCCTGATGCGACTCCATCTCGAATGGAAAGTGTTTCGAGTCTCTGGCTACTGTTCTCACTGGGGCTTGGCTCCATCATGCATGTCCTTAATCACTCTGATATATGCCACATGTACACCTCTAGAAGCACCTCCATAAAACCTTCATTGGGACTTTGTCATAAGTCTTTTATAGGTCAATGAACACCTATGTAAGTCCATTTTCACGTCCCTATACTACTCAACCAACCTCTTTGTAAGATGGACGACTTTTATGGTTGATTTCGGATGGACGATATGAATTTTTTCGAGATAGTTAACCGGGTGGATCTACGTACCCCGAGAATAGAAGCTAGAGAACTTAAGTCTGAAGAAGAGTCTTGGTACGAAGTATAGGGAGAGAGGGAGACCACTGTCGACGACTTACTACTGGGAATCGTGGGTTCCGTCGAGCTTCTCATAGAAATACAAACACGTATCGCCTACTTCCTACAATCTAGCTTGAACCTTTGGATAGACTCTGCGGGATCAACAATCATACCTGCACAGAGTACGGTATTCGAATTGGTTCCCGAAAATAGTTGTAGTCTTTCTCTTCCTCATTTTTATCACTCTCTCCCAAACTTTTATAATATGACTTAGTAATTTGATACTTCTATAATTATTGTAATTTTAAATATCGCTTTTGTTCTCGTACAATACAATAGAACGTAGGAATTATTTTCTATATAATTTGCTCTAACATCAAGAGGAAGTGAAGGACAGTGTGAGTGTGAATATGATGAAAAGGGAAAATGGAGGAGTGGAAACTAATGCAAATAATTCAACAAAATGAAAGCAAGTCCTTATCAACTCGGAATAAAGAGGGTAAGAGATCAGCACGAGTTGGGCATCTTTATTGGGAGGTCCAACTGACAAATGCTTTTTCCTAATGTATTCCTTCCCCTTTGGATTTTGTGGGCAAAAATCTATCGTCTCATTCTCTCTTTGTTTGTAGTACAAAACTTTAATTTATGAAATAGTGCCACGCTTTTGCCTCTTCTTTGGGGTTACGTACGTAACATCTGTTATGGAAGGTACCAATAGCACATATCTTGCGAATAAAATGAGAGAATTATGATCTAGTTTGATCTAGTTCTATGTTGATTTGATTTAGAAGTACTGACGGACTACAGTTAGTTTATTAATATTGAGTTGGCACTGGTCTAAATAAAGCTATATGGTTATTGAAGATTTATATATTAATCCAACTACCTTGAAATTGAGATAAAATTATCAGAGTATTTAATCATGTTTGGTCCTCATACATTAGCACCTCAGCATCAGTTGTTATAACTTTATAATTAGTACTCCTATTGGTGAAGCTGCTTCATTAGAAGACCTTGACTAGAAAGTAGCAGCACAATACTACTTCTGTTTTATGGAGAATTTCCTAAACCGAATCGTGCACTACTACTTAGCTAGCTATACGAAACTTATTGGTGACTATTGTTATGTACTTACACCCATATTCTTTTCTTTCTTCCATTATAAATAGATAGATCTAATTCTCTTCGAGTTGAAGTTTCATATTCTCGATCCTCTTCCATTTGTATTCCCCTTTCTCAGACCATATTTGGTTTCTTTTTCCCTTTAATTTTTTCTAGTTATTAAGTGGAAGAACGAATGGTGCCAGGATATGTGCAGAAAGTGTAATACTTAATTAACTTATGGGCCCGAGTCTTTATTAATTGTACTTTGTATACCACTTGATAATGTTACGTTAGTTTATTTAAAAAAGAAAAGCGCTTTTACTGTTCATTCATGACCTAACTAGTTAACCATTTATTAGAAGTTGTTAAAATCAAACGCAGCCATGCATTTTAATGAAGGACTTAGGGAACAAAGTATGAAGAAGAGGGAAAAGTCTAGTTCTACATTCAATTGGGGAAATAAACTATGAGAGTAATCGCATTCCTTCTTTATCGAGTATGTTTTTTTTACTAACCAAAATTTTAAATAATTAATGGCACTTATGCTTCAGATTTAGTTAGTGAAGATTAATTATTCTCAATAACGAGATGTGTTACCTTAATTTAATCTATTAACTAGCGTTGTGTAATAGATTATACGATGTCTTAACTGATAACAAAAGTTCATAGAGCAATGGAAAAAGCTGTTAGAAATCACTATCATGCTTCAATGAGGGTGGGTCTGTGTTTGTGTATTGGGATTGGGACCATCAGAGTTCCATTTATTCATCACTCTTTTAAAGTTTATATCACTTGGCATAAATATGCTTAGAGAAAAATGTTTATAAGAATTGCTTTTGAAAAGATAACACTGATCATAAGCTCTAATTAAACCATGCTTTCGTGTAGTAATAATTGTTTTAAAAATATTTCTCATGTGAATGTTGATCGAGTATTTCAGGCTGCATTTAATTTTACTAAAGCACCGTTATGTAGATACATAGTGATGAATTTTAAGAAATATTCATGTGTATAAGTTCATATATGCAGTATATGCTACTAAACTTATTCGAACTATACATGTTTAATGCTAAATCCAAATACTTACACGTATCATAATATGAACCAAAATAAAATTTATCTAGTATACACCGACAGTGTTAAGAATTTTTACTTTATCAAAATATCTATTGCCCTCTGTAGTTAAAATGGATTGATACTGATAGAAGCATAATGCAAAATAAAGTAGGGACGACATGTTGTGACTGTCCATATCGGTACTCACTGTTCCATTCATTTTATTTGCCTCTTTACGTCCCTTTTCCTTTTCCTTCACCCATCCCAAAAAACACCCTTGTTAACCCTAGCTAAGATTAAACTAAATATATATGTATACTTTACTATTTTACAACATACAATTCCACAAAAAGCATTAGGTTAGTAAATTAGGTTTCCTTTTATTGTCATCAAGACCAGTTTCCTTTCTTCCTCCTTCTTGTTATTCTTTTCCTAAAGATATTGCAATCTTGTTTTGTCTTTAGTTTTTGGATTTTGGACAGTGAAGTTTCATTGGGCTACGGGATTTGTAACGTACGTTGTCAGGTTTCTCGGGATCAGTATCATCTAAAAACAGCAGCTGCTGCTGTAAATTAAGTTGCAGAAATAGCAGGTAAATTTTCAGACCATGAACTGCATATATACAAGTAATCTTAACAAGGTACTGCATCTATCAAACCTCAGATCTTAAAAGTGTCTCATCTTACATATTGGAAAAAATATATATTTTCGGATATCCACTGAATATGCAAAGAGTTGTGAATAAAGATTCATAATGAAGAGAGCAACAGGAGGAGAGATAGTGCAAGTTGAAGGAGGACATATTATCCGGTCCACTGGCAAAAAAGATCGTCATAGCAAAGTTTGTACTGCAAAAGGTCCTAGAGATCGAAGGGTTCGGTTATCAGCTCACACTGCTATTCAATTTTATGATGTGCAAGATCGATTAGGCTATGACCGGCCTAGTAAGGCTGTAGATTGGCTTATCAAGAAGGCGAAAAATGCTATCGACAAGTTAGATGAGTTGCCTCCTTGGAATCCCGTCAATGATATGAATAATATGCCCACGAGTATTGCAGAAGCTGATGCTGGCTCAAGTGGTACTAATATTGTTTTGGAACAGCAACAACAAGAGTTTCAGCTTCAAAGACAATTAGAAGAAAATAACCAAAGTGGTGGTAATTCTTCTTCATACATGATGCAAATGCCTAATGGAGAAACACAATCTCTTGGGGATACAATGAAATCATTTTTCCCAATGAATTCAGGGACTTCATTGATGAATTTCCAAAACTACCCACATGAAATTATGCCTAGAGCTTCTATTCACAATGAAGATCTTGGCTTATCTCTTCACACTACTTTTCATGACCACAACAACTCAAACCATAGGGGTAACTCCCACAATGACCAAGCAGCCCTTTTCTCTAGTCAAAATTTTGAAGCAAATTATCCAAGAATGGCTAGTTGGATACTGCCCCATCAGCAAACATTGTTCTCACAAAGTGCTACTTTTCCTCAAAGGGAACCCCTTCAGTCCAATTTTTCACATTTGATTCATCATGCTTGGGAAGCTGAGAGGTCAATGAATGTCCATCAAACAGATATATCCAACAGACATTTCACCACAGAGTTCCAAATTCCAGCTAGGATTCACGGTGAACATCATCAGCAGCCATCCTCTGCTTCTCCCAATTCTCACCATTGATTAATGATTTAGGTTGGTTCCATTTATTAGGGTATTCAACAAAAACCACATTATACTTCAGTTTCAATCACCTTAGCTACAATTTCTTGTTTTAATGTTTGTTTGATACTATGGAAGTCATGTTTTTCAGGAAAATGTTTTCAACAAGATAATTGTTTTCGGTTGCCTGAAAATGTTTTTCAGAAACGGAAATTATAGTACTTGTTTCAGTTAACACTTGTAACAGCTTATTATTTATCTTTAGAAGTCAAACTTTTTACGAATGGTGAATGCAATAAATGTTACAACATTTACCAGAAAATAAGTCATTTTTGCCAACCAAACACCAAAAAGCATTTTTCTTGAAAAACTACTTTCCATTAAATGACATTCTCCACTTATGTTCTTCTTCTTTAGTCCATTTGAAATACTAGCTCGTTACTTTAGAGAGTGTTAGATATAGGTAGGAGACAAATTGTCTTCTGGAAAATATTTTCCGAAAAACATTTCTCCAAGATATTATCTGTCATATCAAAAGCATCCTATTTGATTTTCTAATACTATTATCAATACTTAATAAGTATTTTCTTAAAAATATTTTTCACTCGTCTTCAATCAAACATAAAGAAGTTTTGATATAAAATATCTTTGTGCAAAATGACTATTTCCATGTCAATCGCACGGTTTAGATCTTCTTTGAGTTCATTTTCTTTGTTATGATTTCTCAGGTCGATTTGGTATGTAGTCATCATTGAAGGCCAAGTGTGCAGTACTGGAAGTAACCGGAACATGCTCAGAGTTTCAAAGATGTAACTGTATCTCTTTTTATAATTTTGTGGATTTTGTCAATTAAGTTGTGCTGCTGCAACCTTAATGTTTGTATTGCATATCTTACCACCTATTCTGTTTGAGTGATTTTGGATACATGAACTGCTAGTAGACTTAAAATATTCAAAGGATTTGATTTTAAATATTTCTCCTGCCTTGCTTAATTTGTTCCTTTACACCACTGTAGAATAGTTCGATATGGACCTCTATTTCGGTTGTCTTTCTTTAATTTGTTGTGTTTTGATCGTCTGCTTGTTTTCCGAGGTTGTCTATTGATTCATCCTTTTGATCATTAATAATGTCTAGATAGTTCTTGCCGAAGTTGTACTATGCATGATCGTGTTCTAACTTTTGCTCAACTTCTGCTTAATCTTAACTTATGAATACAAAACATAAACATGGTAAATTCTGCATAAACAACTGAAAGATGATGCTGTTATGAATATATAATGCGGGTTCTGAGATGCTTCATCACTGTTATTCACTAATTACCTGAAAAATACTCATAATCTTTTACATGACATTGACATCTGCATTTTCCAGGCAGCTAAGTTCATATATACTTGTTCATTCAAAGAATCAAATTTGCGGTTTATGTTACTAAAAGGTTTACATATGAGAAAGTCATTATATTAATAGTTATTTGAACTATATAGTTTCTGAAAATTGCAAGAATTGAAATATCCACATATCATGTTCTCGCGTCCTATTCCTATATGAGTAATAGGAATATTCAAAGGAGTTTATAAAACAATTGTGATTGTTGTTCCCAGTACCTCAAGGTTTCTGCATTGACTTCTTTGATTTTTTACGAATGAAGAAGAAATCATAAAGGTTAATATGTTGGTTTAGCAAACTCCGCCCCTTTGAATTATCCTTCATTGTTTAGCATGTGATGTTACCAATCTTTAACTGTCTAATTAAGGCAACAGTACTGTTGATTCAATTCACACTTCACAGTGGTTATCAATACGTTAAAACGTCATGCAATAGAAAATGAAAAATACATAAATCATCTGTTAACTAACGCTCCTAATGTACGTGTAGGTTCGTAAATTTGTTAAGTACAAGCATTGATGCTATAAAGGGGCGGATTTGGGATACAACCTAACTTGTATAGTGCTAAATCTTAACTTTCCTCAAACAGGCATTCTACTAGCCACTAGGCTAAGGAACTATACCATAAACTTTTTTGTTACTTTCTTCTGCATATACGTGTTTTACTTTCTAACCGCTTAAGCTAGCAGATTCCTAAATACTAGCTACTTAAGTACTCTCAATGTACAACACATACCGTAGTAATAAATGTCAGATTTATTAAAAAGAAGAAGAAGTGGTAGAATCATGATGTCCAAATACATAAAAGTTAATTATATAGAACCTAGATAGACATGTAGAGCTAAATTTACTTGTAAAAATTTTGCGTACGGCCTGTTTGGCGCGCGCTAATTGATCCGTAGCCATCAAAAATAAATTTACTGAGAAATAATCATATTCGGACAAGTCTCAGTATTTTATTATGAAACTTTATATAAAGCTTCAATAAATTAATCCCAGTATAAAATAGTAGGACTTTTGAACATGATAGTTCAAAGTCCCATTATTTTGTTATGAGGCTTTATATATAAAGCTTCAGTCCAGTATAAAATAACTTTGAACATGTTAGTTCAAAGTCCCAGTATAAAATACCGAGACTAGTCTGGGGTGTTTTCCAACGCTAATGGAGTGTAAGTGTGCGCGTGAATTTTTTGCTATTTCTCAATGAATTTTGAAACGGTGGATAAAACTCATTGAGCACGTCAAAAAATGACTACGCATCAAAATTTCCCCATTAAGTGTAGCCCATTTGTTACGCTCCATGTAATCCAGGGTTGTAAAAATTTAGTCACGTAGCCTGTTTTGATCGCATTAAATGAATACTAGTCACCGATGCAAAACTGTTTGAAGACTAGCCATTTATGCTGGGAAGCTTTAGTGAACTAGCCCCAGTATAATACTGGGGCTTTGAACAAGTTTTGTTCCAAGCCCAATTTTTTTGTTATGGGACTTTATATAAAGCTTCAGTCCCATATTAAAATACTGGGGCTGTGAACAAAACTTGTTCAAAGCTCCAACATTTTGTTATGGGACTGAAGCTTTATATATAAAGTCCCATAACAAAATAATGGGATTTATCCCTTTGATGAGACCTTTTTTATGGGAATAAATCCCATTGTTTTGTTATGGGATAAAGTCCCATAACAAAATAATGGGACCTTTGAACATGTTAGTTCAAGGTCCTACTATTTTGTTATGGGATCATTTTGTTATGGGACTTCATAACAAAATACTTGGGCTTTGAACAAAAAGTTCAAAGCCCCAGTATTTTGTTATGGGACTAGTCTGGGGTGCTTTTCCAACGCTAATGTAGCTTAAGTGTGCGCGCAAATTTTTGGCTACTCTTCAATGAATTTTGAAACGGTGGATAATCCCCAATGAGCGCGTCCAAAAATGACTACTGATCAAAATTACACTCCAAGGTTTACAACAAAATTTATGAAACATTAGCCCACCTAAGATTTCAAGTTTTTGTACTTAGTAGACATTTTTAACGCTGCCATCACATTTTGGGCCCACATGGTTTTTTGAAATTTTACGCTAAAAGTTGACAGACAAAAATTATTAAAATTGCCCCTATTTGCGAATCTTACCCGAAATATCACCATTTTCTCGAGATAGCAGCATGTCGCAAGTTTATACACGTGCACAAAATTGTATAAATTTCTATATGTGTGTATATACGAGTTAATAGATCTATGAAAATTTTTAGATTTATTGAGTATTAAGGATGTTTATATAAATTTTTACTTTTTTTTGTGTATATTGTTGTATGTCTCTCATTGCTACATATTTATCTATGTATAATTTTTTTGGAGGGGATTAATGTGTATAAAGTTGTCCAAAGCAATGATATAGACAAAATCAACAACATAACTTCAATAAAATACAAAAAAATAACGACACCATCGGCGGGGAGAGTGCCTGCCGGCGGCTCAGTGGAAGGGGAGGGGGTGATTTGGTAGCTTGAGTGTTTTTTTTTAAGAAGTGCTAAAATTTATAATTTTAGGAATATGTGCTATGCATGAAAAAATATGATCTGCTATATGTGATTTTAGGTAGTGGACTGCCTATTTCTGAAAATTTTTATTTGGTTGGGAATTTGCTTACACACGCAAAACTTCATTTTAAAATTCTTGGCAATTGCCAAAAACCATGAGGAATTTATACACTAAAGTATGATAATGAGGGCTGAAAATGTACCGAGTTTTCTTAAAAGGGACAAAAATGTGAGAGTAGCATTAGAGTGTCCTATTTCTCTAAATTCCCCTAAAGGTTTTAGGGAGGTAAGATCGGGGAAAGTGCACGAACAACTACTTTTTGACTAGTCTTTACAATTTGAGTTACTTTTCTAAAATTATTTAGTTTTATTCATTTTTTGGAATTTCAATCTTTGTGAGTTGAACTTCAGACATTGTGAGCTATAAAGTTCGACTTCAGCCCACAAAGACTGGATTTTTAGGCATAGAATGTATAACTTCAATCATTGTAGGCTGAAGTTGAACTTCATACCTTCCAAAAAATGGCTTCTTTTGCACAACCAAGAAAAAAGTTGCCTAAAACTAAATAACAGTGGCAAAAATAGTCTCTGAACGAAATTTTTACGGTAAGATTCTGGCAAGATTTACACAAAGAAATATATTTGTACTTGGTCTTGAGAGATTGAGAGCATAAAGAGAATCCAAAAAAATGACCATTTTTACATTTAATGGAAATGTAATTTCGAAAATACCCTAGCTCCCTGTACATATAGAAGAAACAGAAGAATTTGGTCACATTTATTCATATAGTGAGCCAAAAATTATGTCATTTTACAAATAAATGAGGTCAAAGCATCCTCACTTCACACATCCATAAAATGCATGGCAAACATAACTTCATGTGCTAATAGTTACTCCCTCCGTCCCAAAATGAGTGTCTAGGTTTGACTGGGACACAGAGTTTAAGAAATAAAGGAAGACTTTTAATCCTATGGTTTAAAATGAAAGGTATGAGTAATGTGGTCCAGAGTCTTTAAATCATGTGGTCCAAATCTTAGATTTAAAGAGTTGCCATAAAAGGAAAGAGACACTCATTTTGGGACAAACAAAAAATGAAAGGTAGACACTCATATTGGGACGGAGGGAATAATAATCACGACAATCCGGTGGCACTTATTCATATAGTGAGCTAAAATACTCTATATTTTGCGAATAACTGAGGCCAGATCGCCCTCATTCGTTCATCCAAAATAATCTACATAAACATAATATTACGAAAATTTGCCGCACTTATTCATATAGTGAGCGAAAATATTTTGCACATTTTGCAAAGAACTAAGGTCAGATCACCCTCACTTAGCTCATCCACAAGAAAACATAAAATCAGGACAACTTGGCCGCAATCATATAATGAGCAAAAATACTATATAGAATTTTGTAAATATATGAGGCCAGATCGTATTCACTTTGCTCATTCACATGAAAATATAACATCATGACGATTTGGTCGCACTTATTCATATAGTGAGCTAAATACACTATACATTTCGCCAATAATTGCGGCCAGATTGTCATCACTTTGCACATTCACAAAATTTTACTCCTTTTGAATAAACACAAGACAATGAACCATCAAGAGCACTTTTTCAGCGACTTGAACAACAACACCAATAGGAGGAAAAAATAGGAAATATTAGGGGTACCTTTGTATTAGCGTTATCAAGGGTAACGAGAGTTGATGAATAATAAAAAGCCATTGAATAAATAAATGGTAAATATTTGACAAAATTTGTAGAAGATCGTATGATTTATTGTAGCAGAATTGAAAAAACCGGCGGAGCAGGTGGTGGATGCATGTCGAGATTTGTATGAGAGAAATGGACATAGTTGGAGATGATCGATCACATCACAACATTTTCTAGAGAGAGAGGGGTGTGTGTGGGGGGGGGGGGGGGGGGAGAAAGAGAGAGAGTGAGTGAAAGTAAAAGTTTCTAGGTAATTGTGAAAAAAATACTCAAAATTTCATTACCATAAAAAATATGCTCAGATTTTCAATACCAAATACAAATGTGCTCTATTCCCACAAAAACTTGTATTGGGTATTTTTTGACATAGAGCCGCATTTTAGAACAATCATAGATGAGCAAGCCAGCGTTTGCAAAGTCTTTGGAAATAGCTCAACTGCTCAAACTTGAATAATAATTCATATAATTCAGTTCAAAGTTCCAATAAAAAATTATGGACTTAAAATTGATCTTCGGAAAAAACGGAAAAAATCACAGAGTTTGTAGTTCAAACCCAAGGAAAAATCTATTTGAAAGTGTACTCCTAGAAAAAATCTTAAAGTTTGAGCTATTGTGGCTATGTTTCCAAATCCGTGTCAGCGCTGACTTTTCATTGACTACCCTGCATTTCAACTTTTTTTTTTTTCTTTTTTCTGCAGCTTGCCAAATTCGAGTCTCACGTCCAAAAAATTTTGCAACTCCACTGATCCTTATCGATCGAATGGAAGAGACCTTATACTCTCCTACTTGTGTGCAGTGTAAGTTTCCAAATAATTTGGATTTATATAATATTATTATGCTTTCTGAGCTTATGTTATATGATATTTTCCCTCGACAGGATGAGAATAAAGAATAAATTATTTATAGTTTTTTCTCAAAATACTTGCTATCCGACCATATTTTCCAAGTGAAGTGGAGATGTCTTGATGAGGCTTCAACAATACCTATGCTATGACCATGTCCAAATGCGTAAGAGACCAAGTCAAATTGAATAGTTTGCTATTCAGAAAAGAGGCAATTATTTACGAAACTAAAAAGACAGCATTTTTGTATTATTAGACAAGCACTAACAAGTAAGGAAAATGACAAGTCGTTTAGAAAACGAACTTTCTGCGTTTCAATTACGTTTGCTCAATAGGAGCTAGTATCATTTTTTTTTTATGGGAAGAATAAAGGAGGTTATTAAGGACATTATTATTGTAAATAGATTATTTGTGTAAATTGTAGTGTAGCTAGACAAGATGTGTATTGGGCCTAGCCCATTAGGAATTACTTAACCCCTAAGTTAGGTCTTTTAGTTTTGGATTTTTTATATAAAAGTACAAGTTTTAGAGCTTAATTACCAAACATAGCAACATTTTAGTAAAATTACCCTATATAGAGGAAAACACAAGAAAATTACAAATATAGCAAAAATATAGCAATATTTTCCCATACCATACCAAACCCTTACATTCTTTCTTATATTTCCCCCATTATCACTTTTGTTCCTCCTATTTCTACCTATTTCACTTTTCCTCCCACCATTTCCCTCCAATTTCACTTTTACTCCTCTCATTTTCCCCAATTTCACTTTTCCTCATTCATCCTCAATGTATCTCGTTGAATCTCACTATTTCTGCACTGTATCAACTATTTCAGCACCGTATCTCAACTGTTTCTGCACCATTTCAACTGTTTCTGCAGCACCGTATCTAACTGTTTCTGCACCGTTTCAACTGTTTCTGCAGCACCGTATCTAACTGTTTCTGCACCGTTTCAACTGTTTCTGCAGCACCGTATCTAACTGTTTCTGCAACACCGTATCTAACTGTTTCTGCACCGTTTCAACTGTTTCTGCAGCACCGTATCTAACTGTTTCTTCAGCACCGTATCTAACTGTTTCTGCAGCACTGTTTCAACTGTTTCTGCACCGTTTCTAACTGTTTCTGCACCGTTTCAACTCTTTCTACAGCACCGTATCTAACTGTTTCTGCACCGTTTCAACTGTTTCTGCAGCACCGTATACTGTTTCAGCACTGTATCTGCGCTATTTTCAAACTGTTTCTGCATCGTTTCAGCACTGTATCTGTGCTGTTTCTGCATCGTTTCAGCACTGTATCTGCGTTGTTTCAAATTATTTTGTTTATTTCTGATTTATTAAAAAATGGCCTGTATATATTTCTGTATCATCCTGGTCAATAAAATATCCACCTGATGTCTATTCAAGTTGACACATTTTAACTACATAGATCACAAGCTGACAAAATCATAAATGAGTATATTTTCACTTTTCCCCTTGTAACTCACACCATCTAATTAATTACCAAAATGTAGACTTGTAGTGGTACTGTATTCACACCAAGCTGCATGAGCAAAAAGATAGAGATCAATACATCAACCTAATCTTTGAATTTCGTGATCTGAAATAAAGCAGAACAATGAGATTAACGAAACAATGTAATTGTTGTAACTACATATGGAATGACAGACAGACCCCACCCCTATATCAAAAGAAAATTAAAACTGGAAACGGAATATTTTGAACTCTCATTACTAAACAACAAATCTGAACTTGCATCTGCCATCGTATATATGGTTACGCGAAGCAAAAGGTTAAGGCCATAATGATGAACGATCACATTCATAATGTTTCCATTCAATAGTTCAAATATCATATATGTCGAGCAAAACAAATAGAAAATACTAGCTTACAATGGATATGTTAATCCCAACTTACAAATGTGACTTAGGTACCGCCGCTTTTTTTTACAAAATTATTTACGCAGCAGATCCGCCATGAAATAACATTTCCGGTAAACTCCGTAGTGACAACGATGTGAAGGCGCAGATCCGCCATGGAATAGCATCTCCATGGCTACTTCTGTAATACAACTCTTATGTCCGCTTCTTAAACTGATTTACTCTGCTCTTGTTCTTTTCCTCTCCGTCGAAGATTTTTTTTCCCGGCAAAATTCACTATGCCTTCCACCGTTTCCGACGTCGTCGCTGGGGACGAACTGAGTTTTTCGTTAAACTTTCCAATGAGTCTGATTTAGGTCGAATCGCTTCATCTAAGGAGTGTTGTTGCAGTGATAATGTGTTTGGTGAAGCTGCTTGTGTTTTGGGTGTAATGGCGGAAATTGAAGGTTGAAGCCAGGGGAGTTTCGGTGGCTTTGTTGTTGATTTTTCCATTTTTTGATTTGTTTTTATGGTTGTAAAATTTGCTATGAAAAATATTGCTACGCATTATAATTTGTGTAATGTTGCTTTTTTTTGGTAATATAGGAGTGTAGTTTCGTATATTTGTGTAAAAATCCCTTTAGTTTTTACTTGTATATATAGGGCCATTGATTAATGAAAAAGGTGAGAGGTTCTTCACCCCAAATTTGTGTCTTGTTTATAATTTCTAACATGGTATCAGAGCCACCGCACTGTTGATCGGAAAAGTGATCGGTATAATAAAACTTCTCTATAAAGTGTGAAAAGAGTGTGGTGATGGCCGTTCGAAGGGAGGGAGCTGGTGTCACTGTTGCTAGTGTTTGTATCGACGAGAGGAATAGTCCACGGCGAACGAGGACATCGTGTGACAAGGAGTTCGATGTTGAAAAGGCAAGATTGTTTCAGACAATCTTGAGTGCTCTTAAGAAGATAGGTTTCGGGGGCGAAACCATTCCGCTACCCGAAGATGGTCCAGTAGATATGTTGAATAAACAAGTGAAAAGTGATGCTCACGCGAGGAGTGATCAGGAGAGAGTTGCAGTGAATAGAGCAACACTCTCCCGGAGAGGAGTGATGAATCGATGGAGAGGGGTAATGTGTCCAAATTGTAATCGTTCAGGGCATAATCCAGATGATTGCTATGAGATTATCGAATATCCAAAATGGTGGAAATTTGGCTCATGAAATGAGAATGGGACTTGTGATCGAGTTACGGTGTCGTCAAGCTGTCGTGCAGAGACACGAGCAAGCATGGCTCGTTCGGTGAATGAAGTTGGATTCGGACACTCTAGTGTGTCAAGATTGAGTAGTGAACAATTGCAGGTGTTGGTGAGTTTGTTGAATCAAAAGAAGTCCGACGCCGATCAAGTGAAAATTAAAACAACTAATGGTTCATGGATAATTGATACCGGAGCTTCAAATTATATGACCGGAGAATTGAATGTGTTGAGCGATTTACAGGATATTGTACAGTGTTCGGTGGGCTTGCCTAACGGAAGCAGTACCATAGCTACGAAGGAAGGGTCAACCCAGGTTAATGAACACATGACCCTTCGAAATGTTCTTTATGTGCCTAGAATGACGTGCAATTTTATTTCGGTGTCTCAATTAATCGATCAATATGATTGTGATGTACAGTTTATTGGGGATATGTGTGTTGTGAAGGATAGGAACACAGGCAAGTTGATTGGTATGGGTAAACAAACGGATGGTTTGTACTACTTTCAGTCGGTGTCATCGGTGAAGGCTATGAAAGCGGATGTGTTGGATCTGATGCACCAACGGTTGGGACATCCCTCTATTCAGGTAACAAATTCTCCTCCAATTCAAGAAATTAGGAATTGTAGCGGCAAGAAAAATGTGAAAGCATGTGATATATGTCATCGGGCAAAGAAGATTAGAAATGTGTATCCATTGAGCGAGAATAGAGCCTCCGAGAGTTTTGAATTGATACACTGTGACTTGTGGGTTCCGTATAGAACTGAAACTTCATGTGGTGCCTCATATTTTTTAACAATTGTTGATGCTTTTCCCGAGCTGTGTGGGTATTCTTGTTGGTTGATAAGAAAGAGGTCGGAAGAGCTTTGAAAAACTTCTTTGCAATGGTCGAAAGATAATTTCATAAATATGTCAAGATTGTCCGAAGTGATAATGGGACCGAGTTTATAAGTATGAAGCCTATTTTCGGGAACAAGGAATTCTCTTTCAAACCTCGTGTGTAGGGACACCACAACAAAATGGAAGAGTTGAAAGAAAATATCGACATATTTTGACTGTAGCTCGGGCACTCCGATTTCAAGCACATTTGCCGATTGAATTTTGGGGAGAGTGTATAATGACAGCCGTTTATTTGATTAATCGAACGCCTTCATCAGTGTTGAATGGGAAGACACCATATGATGCTCTTATACATGTGACACCGAATTTCGATCACTTGAGAGTGTTCGGATGCTTGTGCTATGCACGCAATCAAGCACGAATGTATGATAAGTTTGACAACTGAAGTCGTCGATGTATATTTTTGGGGTATCCGAATGGGAAAAAGGCATGAAAGTTGTATAATTTGGATACCAAAGAGTATTTCATGTCACGTGACGTTACATTCTATGAGAACGAGTTTCTGTTTGCACCAAAGGATGGTGTGAAAGAGAGTTCGAGTCCAAGTGTTGAGACTGATCAAGTGGATGATGTTGCTGAAGAAGAGAACAGTTCCGGAATGAGGGGGGTATTGAGATTCCTCCCAGTGCATGTTGTCGATGAAGCTCAAGCGGAGGATGTATTGCATCCGGAAAATGAGGGGCCGAATCAAGATGGACACATGGAAATGGAAGTGATAGATGAAGAATTGGGCTGAGGGAAGCGAACGAAGATAGAGAGTCTTCGTTTGGGTGACTATGTAACTAATACTATTCGGAAACGGCGTCATCGTGTGTCGACCTATGTTCGGAAATCAGACAGTTCACCCGAACAGCGTCATCGTGTGTCGACCTGTGTTCGAAAATCAGACAGTTCACTCGAGCAGCGACATGCCTCGGGTGCGCCTTATCCGGTGGCACATTATGTTGACTGTGATAAATTTTCGAAGAAGCATGTGTGCTTTCTTGCAGCCATAACGGAGGGACATGTGTTGACACCCAATTTCGTCCCAAATTTTTAATTAATTAAATTTTTTAAAAAAATCAATTATTAAAATTAAAATTCATTAAAGTAAATTAATATATTTTGGAAGAAAAGGGTTAAATTACATTGTTTACTTTAAAAACCAGCTTATAAATGTAATTAGTCTAACTAAAAGTAAAAAAAGGGGCTAAATATGCAAGCCCCCATTCAATTAGCCTACTTCTGCAATCCATACATATACAATACACACGCCTAATCTCCCTCCCCCATTTCAGTCTTACCCGATTCCCCTTTAACCCGTTTCCCTGATTACTGAAGCCCTAAAACTCATTTCAATCCCGAAATTTCCCTCCCAAAACCCACATCAGTCCAAAGAATTCGTACCTTGCTGGTCCCCTCCTCCTTTTCACCTCACCAATTTCGTACCAAAACCGCATCTCGAATCTCCATCGTCCATTTCAAATCGCGGATCAATCTGAGCCATCAATCCATTCCAACGTTCGTTTTTCCTTAGAGATAAGGGTGTAATGGTACAATCCTTAAGGGGATTAGACCATTTCACCCTCGTCTCAAAAGGATAAGGCAGAAAAGGAGCAAGGGTAAATTGGAAAATTGAAAAGGTCCTAAACCCTAACTCGTGAGGTATATAATCTTCTTTTCCTTATGTTTTCAGCAGTTTTTTTTTTGGGGGGGGGGGGGGGGGGGGACATTTTTAAGAAACGGCACTAAGGGAAATATAACACAAAATTTGTTTAGTCTCTGATGGACTTTTATATACAGTGGATATAGTTTTGTTTCTGGTTTTGATTTCTAGAGTTGATATCCCTGTTTTCGTGTCGTCGCTTCGCTCATTCGAGTCATCGAGTCGTTTCGAGCTGTGTCGCTTCAGTTTAAACCCGTTCACTGCTCGCAAAAAGGTAAGAGCTTAACCTCGACTCATTTTTATTGTTCTTTTATGCTTTTCTTTTATCTGTCGTTGTTTGAAACTGAAGTTATAAATGTTGTTTTAGTTAAGCTTAATTATTAAAATAACCAATGCTAAGCTCAATTTCTGTTTTAGTATGTCCGCAATGGTTTCTTTGCATTAATATCATCCTATTTTAGTCACATTCAGCATGCTCTAGGGTATTTCTTTAGTTCTTGATTTGTATGCTCAAATTCCTTATGAACCCTTTCATTCCTCCTTTGGACTGCTCTGTTTAAGTTTCTTCAGGACTGATTGTGTAAAGTAAATAGAACTAGTTGTGGCTTTCATGTTGATCCTGTGAGGATGTAGAGAGTAAGGGAGGCAGATGATGCTTCTGGTCCGTGAATGAGAGTTGTGTGTGCAGTTGTTAAGGGGGTTGTAAGGAGGTCTGTTTGTTTGTGAGTGCAGAAGGGTATGCAGGGTGTTTGCGTGTGTGTATGAAGTGGTTGTTCTCCAGTTGTTTAGGGTCCAGTAGCTGGGGTTCCAGGGGATTGTTTTGATCAGTTCAGGGTGGCCTGATGTGCAGAGGTAGTGTGAGGATGTGCAGGGGTGTTAGAAGGTGTTGTAGAGGGTCTGTGTTGTTTCAATTTGGATGGGCATGTCAAGGGTGTTATGTGGTGTTGTTTCTGGATGCCTGTAGAAGGCTGCTCAGGGGGTTGTCTGGTATTGCTTTTGGAGCTTAAGTCTAGTAGGGGTTTGTTCAAGGAGAAGGGGATAGTTATTTGAGGTTGATGTTAGAAGTTGTAATTGTTTCAGGTCCTGGTAGGTTCCAAGGGGGTGTTTTGGTTAGTGTTAAGGGTCTGTTAGCGGTCTTTGTTTACTTGATCTTTGAGCAGTTTGGGTGAGAGTGTAGCAGGAGTTTGCAGTAAGAATGTTAGTGTGTGCAGTGCAATGTTCCTGGAGGGTCATGTGTGTATGCAGGTCTTCTGATATGGTCAGTTAGGAGTTAAAGGTTGTTCTTTAAATTCTGTCTTGAAACCAAGCAAGCTGTTAAAAATCCTATCAGTTTGCATAGTTTAGTCCTTGATTTATCCTGTTCAGCTTCCATTTTTTTCTTGTATGCATTATAAACTCATGCTCTTATAAACTCATGCTCTGTTATAGTTTCCTTCAAGTTCAGCCTAGTAAGAATGTGAGTGTAGTTATTGTTCATCCGTGTTTAAATTTTATGTCTGCTTGTTTACCCACTGTGTTTAGGAGGTAAAGGGAATAATGTATGTTTCTTTTCTTCTACTCCTATCTTCTTTCTGTACGCTAGGCAGATTTAGTTTTCTCTTGTTAATGTTAATCTGTGAAATTAATGTTTTAGCTCAAGAGATAACAAGTTGGGTTCAGTTTCTTGGCTCGAGTACTTTGGAGCATGCGCTAGTCTAAAACATAGCCATGAATAAATTTTCCTCTTCAAAGTAGATATGAGTCACTATTTTCTTTCTAAAAGAATTCTCCTTTAAGCTTGATGGTAAATGAAACAGTGAGGCATGTATGCCAAGGGTAATATCTTGTCGATCAATTCTTTTCCTGTTTATGCATAAGCAGGATAATATTTGAGATTTATTTAGAGATAAGTTGTTTGGTTTAGATTGTTGATAGTTTGTCTATATTTTAAAAGTGACGCAATGGTTAGGATATCAAATGTTCACTTAGTAGCTACAAGATCAATTCTTGTGACTATATGCTCAATTGAAATGTTCTGTTTCATCTTGTTGTAGTTTGTATGGTTTCTAAAGTCATTTAAAGTACTTGGTTGTGTCCAGCTTCGTTCTTTGCTCATTTCACGAAGTTACATTTAGTTTTGGACGTTACTAATTTTTATCTCTTTTGTTTTCTTTGGCATGAACTCCCGGGGATCGAGTTGGGGTAAAACTCAAATTGGATTTGGCTACATTCATTCGAAGTTATTTGATCCTCTCCGCATTTTCGGGACTTGATATCCCCGAAAATGTAAAAGAAAGAAAAAAATGAAAATCACAAAGTCCAAGGCTCAATGATTGAGTTTGTGCTTCCGGGTTCTATCTTCTAAACTCTATCCTTCCCCGCTCCCTTAGAAAATACATGTTGTATAGGATTTCCCCATAGACCGGATTAGTAGCCCTGTAGGGTAGAGATGATATTTGAATTGTGAATAATTATTGTAAATTACTCAAATTATGAATGCTTTGTATCATTTTTTTTACGAATCGCTAATTAATTTATGGATGTTTAGAATCATTTGTCAATTAATGAGTGCAAATAAAATTCGATTAAAATCGTATATTCGTCATAATTTGCATTTGAGTTATTTATTTATGGATATTCAATTATTTATTTATCTAATCTAATTTATTAATTTAGTTAATCAATTAAATTTTAATCCTTTATTTATTTATTTACTTAATCTAATTTATTTAATTTCAAGTATTTATTTATTTGATCAATTAAATATTTATTTATTTATTTGTTTAATTAATCAATTATTACTCATTTACTCCTTTATTTAATCAAAATTGATAAGTATTCATTTGTTTAATTAAGTTATTTATTTGCTTATTTATTTATCTATTTATTCCATCAATTAATTAATCATTTTATTATCATCCAATTATTTATCTAATGAGTTCTACTTAATTATCTAATTTCATTTAACTTTTGCTTATTCTATTAATTAATCAATTGATCATTATTTCATTATTTATTTAATTAATCTTAAATCGGGTTATTTATTTATCTAAGTATCGGCATAATTAAAATCTTATCTTATTTATATTATTCCTATGATCCTCATATGAAATTAGCTTTATATATTTACTATCCTTAGCAAATTCGTGAAAACCGCCGGATTAATCGTATTTAGCGGATTTTCAAAAGTGCTCCCGCAAGGGACCTTCTTTCGAATTTAATAGAACAGCTTACCTAGAATCTCTGATTTTAATTTAATTTCATTTAATTAAAGAATAAATTGCACTCATTAGTTAACTTAGATTCCTAATAATCCTTAAATTAGGTGGCGACTCCATAGAAACCCTTTGGAATCCCATTTTGTTGAAATATACCCGAAACGTATCTTTTTTAAAGAAAGGGCAATTTTTGGGGTTCAACAACATGAACCGAGGTCATTCTCTGAAGCCGTGAAAGATGAAAAGTGGCGGACGGCTATGCAACAAGAGCTGCATGCTTTGGAAACGAACAAGACTTGGGAAATCAAGCACTTACCTCCGGGAAAGAAGGCACTCGGATGTCGATGGGTGTATAAAATTAAGTACAACTCTGATGGTACCGTTGAGCGGTACAAAGCTAGGTTGGTGATCTTTGGTAATCATCAAGTTGAAGGAATTGACTACACGGAGACATTTGCACCGGTAGCTAAAATGGTGACTGTTCGTGTCTTCTTGGCTGTAACTGCAGCTAAGAATTGGGAATTACATCAGATGGATGTGCATAATGCTTTTCTACATGGTGATCTTCACGAGGAAGTATATATGAAGTTGCCTCCGGGGTATAAAAATGATGGGTCCGGCAAAGTGTGCCGTCTCCAAAAATCTTTGTATGGATTGAAGCAAGCTCCTCGTTGTTGGTTTGCAAAGTTATCGACAGCTCTAAAGAATTATGGCTTTCGACAATCATATTCTGATTATTCATTGTTTACGATGAAGAAAGGGAAAGTGCAATTGAGTGTGCTTGTGTATGTGGATGATCTGATTGTCTCCGGTAATGATCCAAAGGCAATCCGACTCTTCAAGTTGTATCTATCTGTCTGTTTTCACATGAAAGATCTCAGACGATTGAAGTATTTTTTAGGAGTTGAAGTAGCAAGGGGTCCTAAAGGAATCTTCCTCTGTCAACGGAAGTATGCATTGGATATAATTTCGGAAGCTGGCTTGTTGGGTGCTCGACCGGCGGGCACACCGATGGAACAGAATCATTGGTTGGCGCTTGCACGTGGTCGATTCATGAAAATTCCAGAGAGTTATCGGAGATTGGTCGGACGCCTGATTTATCTATGCTTCACGCGTCCGGATTTGTCATATAGTGTACATGTGTTGTCTCAGTTTATGCAACAACCATGAGTCGAGCACTGGGATGCAGCTCTCCGAGTTGTTCGTTACTTGAAAGGGTGTCCGGGACAAGGTATTGTGATGAGTTCGAAAGGTGATCTTCGTTTGACGGTTGGTGTGACTCCGATTGGGCAGGGTGTCCGTTGACACGTCGCTCGTTGACTGGTTGGTATGTGTCTTTAGGAGATTCACCGATATCATGGCGCACGAAGAAGCAACGAATTGTCTCACGTTCTTCAGCGGAGGCAGAATACCGATCAATGGCAATGACCGTGTGCGAGCTGAAATGGTTGAAAGGGCAATTGTGGAGTCTTGGAATCAAGCACCATCGTTCGATAGATCTACAGTGTGACAGTCAGGCAGCAATATATATTGCCCGTAATCCGGTATTTCACGAATGGACGAAGCACATTGAAGTAGATTGTCATTTTGTCTGTGATGCAATTGTTGGGGGGACCATACGTCCCGGACATGTGCCAACAGGTGCTCAATAGGCAGATATCTTTACCAAAGCATTGGGCCGAACACAATTTGATTATTTGTTGAGCAAGTTGGGCATTCGAAACCCTCATGCTCCAACTTGAAGGGGGGTAAAGGAGGTTATTAAGGACGTTATTATTGTAAATAGGTTATTTGTGTAAATTGTAGTGTAGCTTAGACAAGTTGTGTATTGGGCCAAGCCCATTAGGAATTACTTAAGGGACACTTATAAAAATACCCACAAAACTTAAAATAATTACATCCACTACAAACCCTAAACCCTAAACCCTACACTCCGCGTCTTTTCTCTCTAGGGAAAGGCGATTCTTAGGCGATATAGAGGCAATTCCGGCGTAGCTTTCTTTAGGCGTCTCCCATGGCCACACCGGCCACTGGGCAGCCCCCCACTGGGGTTGCTCAGTCTCCCACTCAACCCCAAACATCTTCCTATGCAGCAGTAGTAGCCCCTACCAATCCAAACACTCAAACCCTAGCTGCTTCAAACCCTACTTTGCCTATTCGTCCTCCTACTCGAATTAATGGACGTCCAACTATGATGTGGAAGACTATGGAAATACAACAAGCTATTGCTTCGACTAAACTAAGCTATGGGATCATTGGTAAGTTCACACATGGCTTACCAGATTTGAATGAACTTAGAAAGCTCATTCCACCTCAATGCGAAATTAAGGGCCACTGTGTGATTGGATCTCTTGATTTTCGAAGCATTCTTATTCGGTGTGCACTCTTTGAAGACTATGTCAATTTGTTATCGAGGAGTCATTGGTTGAAAGTTGGTCGTGATTCTTTTTTGATGAGAACTTTGAAGTGGGATCCGTGGTGTGATGCGCGTAAGGAAACTTCAATTGCTATTGGTTGGATCTCCTTCCCCAATCTCCCTCCCAACTTCTTTGTAAAAGAATGCTTGTTTTCACTTGCCTTGGCTGTGGGCAAACCTTTACAACTGGATGCTGCCACGATAAATCACACACGACCTAGTTGTGCACGAGTTAAAGTCGAGGTTGATTTATTAGGAGAACTACCTGAAGAGATAGACATAGTTGAGGTTGATGATGAGTCGAATATTAAACACTCTAAGAGCATCAAGATTGTCTACGACTATCTACCTAAGTATTGCTCACACTGTAGTTTGCAGGGCCACAATGATGAAGAATGTCGGGTGTTGCATCCTAGTTTCTATGAGCAGGAAGGTGCACAAGGTGATGGAGAAGCTGACCAAAGGGAAAAATTTCCCCAAGTTAATGCAGGCTTGCCCAGGGTATTGACAAGTGGGAAAATTGTGGGAGGATCAGGCCCTAGCAATATGAGAGGTGAACATGTTGGATATGGTGGCAAAGGACTACAAAATGCAAGGAGACAAGCACAAGGTGTAGGTCAAAGAGGTCAAAACCCTAATCAAGTATGGCAGGTTGCCACAAAGAGGAGGGTTGGGGTCTCACAAAATCAGGGTGTTCAAGGTCGAGAAGGTGCACAGGAGGGTCAACGTAATGTTAACTCTTTTGCAGCTTTACAAATTGAAGAGGAGAACATCGAAATTTTAAATTCTGAAAAGGCCCACGTGGACAAGAAGGTAGGTAATACGGTTGGTAACCCTACTTCTGAAGAAGCTGCTATTAATAAGAATGGAATTAAAGCTGGAGGAGCAGTTATTAATAAAGGCGGGGACAAAGATTTGGTTGGGACTTGTGCAGATGACCAGGCGGTTAGATTTCCTGATTTAAAGCTGAAAGGTGTAGTTATTTCAGCTGATGTGGAGGTTGTTAATGCTGAAGGGTCACGTGAGGGAACTAAAGAGACCGAATCTTTGCCGGGAAAGGAATTAATGCTGTTGACTCCAAATCAGATGGGAACTGCACTTAATTCAGGTATTAAAGCTGGGAAGTTGTCTTATATTAATAAAGAGACAAAGATCTCGTCTCTTAAAGCTGGGGGTTCTCCTAATTTGCCTGAATTAATTCCTTTAGCCACTTTGAAAAAATTAACCACACCACCTTCGATTTTACCAAGTTTAAAACTCCCAACATCACATGACCCTGTCCCAATTGAACTAGATGTACCTCTAAACACTTCAGACAAATCTATACCTTCCCAACTAAATAACCCAGAAATTGATACTAATTTGTCTAAACCTGGCCCCTTGTCATTGGCTTCAAAAGAAGACTTCACAGAAGAGGAGAAAGCCTTGCTTAATTCAGTGGAATTCAGTGAGAACAATGAGATATTGCAAAGGCAGAAGAGACACTCTCAGGGTAAGCAAGTAGCTGCTCAAGAGGAAGAAAGAGAAGGTGAGGATAATGAGGATGAGGAAGAAGAGTCCACAGCTCATAACTTCCAACAAATAGCTCGAGAAGGAGACTTGTCACCAAGAGATGCTCCAAAGAAGAGTAGTAGGAGACAAAAGAAGGATCCTGGACCAGCTGCTAGGATTCAACCAATTCGAAGCTCCAAATCAAAGGTTTAGATGTTGAACAAAGCATTGATTTGGAACATTCGATCAGTGAACACACAAGAAGCTTTCACTAGATTGACTACATTACATAGACATCACCATTTTGCTTTCATAGGTTTGATGGAACCTTTTCAGGATGCTAGTCATGTTCGAGCCTATGGCCTTAGGCTGAATATGCACTGGTCATTGTCCAATGTTAGTGGGAAGATTTGGGTCTTCATTGGTGAGGACTATAATGTTACAGTGCTGGATGATCAGGAGCAGCTTATTACTTTGAAGCTTCATAACACTCAGTTAGACAAGGTGTTCTGTGTTACTTTGGTGTATGCTAAATGTGAGAGACTTGAGAGGGTTCCCCTTTGGGACTCACTCCAGTTCACTGCAACTTCTATGACTGATCCCTGGCTTGTTGGGGGGGACTTTAATGTCATTATGTCTGATGCTGAAAAGTATGGTGGATTGCCTGTGCTTGTCCCTGAAGTAGAAGATTTTGCTAACACTATTGCTGCTTTCAACATTATTGACCTGGGGTTCACTGGAAGTACATTTACCTGGTGGAATGGAAGGATTGAAAATCATTTCATACTGAAAAGACTTGATCGATGCTTTGCCAATCAAGCTTTTCTAGATTTCTTTCCTAAGATAGAGGTGGAACATCTTGCCAGGACTGGTTCAGATCACTCCCCATTGCTCCTTTCTTGTTCTACTCAAGCTGACAACATTATAAAATCTTTCAAGTTTCTTAATTTTTGGACTGAGCATGATTCATTCTTGCATGTGGTGAAAGACAACTGGGTGTGTGACTGTGAGGGTGACCCTTTCATTATGTTCCACAGAAAGCAGAAGAAGGTAAAGCAGGCTCTCTCAAGGTGGAGTAGACAAACTTTTGGAAACATCTTCCAGAAAGTTGCATCACTAGAGGATATCATTAGAGCTCATGAAGAAAAGTTAGAAGAAGCACCAAGTGAGTATCACAGGGAACAGCTAAAGAAGGCAGAAGCAGACCTCAAAAGGGTGCTGCACCTAGAAGATGAGTTCTGGAAGCAAAAGTCTGGATTCCAATGGTTTAAAGATGGGGATAATAACACAAAGTTCTTTCATGCACAAGTTCAAGGAAGAAGAAAGAAGCTTAAGATCCATAGGATACAAGACAGGGATGGGAATTGGGTTCATGATAGTGAAGCTATGGCCAGTGAAGCTGCTTGGTTCTTCCAGCAACAGTTCACTAGGGAGGAGGAGGATCTGAATTTTGACTTGCTGCTTCATGTGCCTCACATGGTGTCTGCTGAACAGAATAGGGACATTGAGGAGCTCCCATCAGCTACTGAAGTTAAGCAAGCTGTGTTTGGGCTTAGTGGTGACAGTGCAAGTGGTCCAGATGTGTTCTCAGGCAGATTTTATCAAGTTTGTTGGGACATTGTTGCTGCTGACCTCACAAGGCTAGTGAGAGCATTCTTTGGGGGTCATGAAATACCCAAGTATGTCTCTCACACTAACCTTGTACTGATCCCAAAAAAACCAAATGTGACTTCCTTCTCAGACTTTAGACCCATTAGCTTATGTAACTTTGTGAACAAGGTGATTTCAAGAGTGCTGCATGGAAGATTAGTACACTTGCTGCCTTCTTTAATTTCTCCAACCCAATCAGGCTTTGTCAAAGGAAGGAATATTGTGGAAAACATCTTACTAGTGCATGAGATAGTTGATGAGATAAGGAAGAGGGCTAAGGAGGCAAATGTTGTGATCAAGTTAGACATGATGAAAGCTTATGATAGAGTGTCTTGGCTCTTTTTATCTAAAGTACTCAGAAAAATGGGGTTTGGGGAGGTCTGCATTGATATGGTGATAAGACTTCTGAACAATAATTGGTACACAGTGTTGCTTAATGGTCAGCCTCATGGTTTCTTCCCCTCTTCTAGAGGATTGAAACAAGGAGACCCTCTCTCTCCCACATTGTTCATTCTATCAGCAGAGGTGTTGTCTAGAGCTTTGAATGCCTTACACCAAAATGCTATGTACAAAGGTTTTGCAATGCCAAAGTGGAGCCCCTACATCAATCATTTGGCTTATGCTGATGACACCATCTTTTTCTGCTCCTCAGACACTATATCTCTCAGACTTATGATGGGAGTTCTTGATGCTTATGAAGGTGCTAGTGGTCAGAAGGTGAACAAGGAGAAAAGTGCCACTTATCTATATCATACAGTGGGTCAGAATATTGTAGACAGAGTTGCTGATATCACTCAGATCCAGAGAGGCTCCTTTCCATTTACCTATTTGGGATGTCCAATTACCTATAAAAGGAGAAACAAAGCTCAATTTGATGACATTGTTGCTAAGGTGATGAAGCAGCTTCAAGCTTGGAGAGGGAAAATGCTTTCTTTTGGTGGGAGGGCCACTCTGATCTCTCATGTTCTTTTAAGCATGCCCATTCATCTATTGTCAGCTATGAACCCCCCTGACAATGTGATCAATCAACTCCACAAAATGTTTGCAAATTTCTTTTGGAACAACTCAGAAGAACACTCTAGAAGACATTGGGCCTCCTGGGACACTCTTTGCAAACCTAGTGCTGAAGGTGGTGTGGGATTCAAGTCCCTGCATGATGTTTCAAAGGCACTTTTTGCCAAGCTATGGTGGAACTTCAGAACCAAGACCTCCTTGTGGGGGTACTTTTATAGCTAACAAATACTGCAAGAAGATCCATTATTCGGTGGTTCCATACACAGATGGATCTCCAGTCTGGCAGAAAATGCTTCAAGTGAGAGCCATGGTAGATCATGTGATTGTGTGGCAAGTCAGGAAAGGCTCATCACACTTCTGGTATGACAACTGGACTCACCTGGGAGCTCTGTACTTTGTTGTTCCCAGTAACCACTACATAAGAGAGGAACTGAATGTTGTCAATGATTTTCTGGGTGCAAATGGGTGGAACCAGGACCTCCTTCATGAAGCATTACCAGCTGAATTGGCACAGCATGTTATAGACACTGTAAAGCCTGGACAGGTTGAGCAGCCTAGAGATTGTCCTTGGTGGGAGCTTACAGCAAATGGTAAGTTCTCAGTCAAGAGTGCATTTCAGTATATTAGAGCTAAAGGCACTTCTCAGGATACAAATAAGCTTATTTGGGTGAAAGGAGTGCCTTTCAAGGTGGCTTTTGTACTCTGGAGAGCCTGGAAATACAAGCTTCCTTTAGACACTGAGTTAAAAAGAATAGGATACAATCTTCCCTCTAGATGCTGGTGTTGTGAGCATCCAAAAGAGGAGACTAGGGAGCACTTGTTTGTCACTAGCTCTATTGCTAAGAATGTGTGGAGCTACTATGCAAATGCAGCTGGTTTTGCCATACATGACTGGAGATTTAAACAGCTGATTAGGACATGGTGGAGCTGCAACAAACGACTAAGACTCAGGATCCTGTGTCAGGCCATTCCAGCTTTTATTGTTTGGGAGCTTTGGAAGAGGAGAAACACCATTGCACATGGAGGAAAAGTGTCTTTCAGAAGAGTTATTCATGAGGTTTCCAGAAATCTACATATGCTATTAAGTGTCAGGTTTCCAAGTATGCTGAATGCCCCCTCTGACTGGCCAACTTTAGTTCACTTTCTTGAAAGGTTCAAACCAAAACTTAGATTCACAAAGGTGATGTGGAGGCCCCCTGATAGTGGGATTAAATGCAACACTGATGGAGCTTGTCGGGGCAATCCAGGCTTGAGTTCCTTTGGTTTCTGTTTGCGTAATGCTCAGGGTGATCTCATTTATGCTAAAGCCAAGCTAATAGGTGAAGGAACTAATGTAAGAGCTGAGGCTGTGGCTATTAGGGAGGCAATGTTACACTGTGTGGACAATTCTCTGGGGGATGTAATCATTGAGACTGATTCTCTACTGCTCAAAAACATCATTGAAGGAGTGTGGGAGATTGTTTGGTCGATAGCAGGTATAGTTGAGGAAATTTTGGACTTAAAGTCAAGAGGTCGATTCACCTTTGTCCATGTTCTTAGAGAGGGCAACAAGCTAGCAGATTTTTTAGCTAATGAAGCCTATAATGTTGAGGAGAAGGAGTATTTTGGATTTAATGAGCTAAGAGAACATGGAAGGAGGATCTTGAACTGGGACAAAGTCCAGTTGCCAACTTTTAGAGTTCGAATGGTTAAGGATGGAACTGGACACACATAAGGAGTTGGCACCTTTTTTATCTAACCTGTTTGCTCTTTTTTGCATGTTTCATCTTTGCTATAGGTGGGTATGCTTACCTGACCTATCTTCTCTACTAGAAGTACTCCCCTGGATCCTACTGGTAGCACAGGCTTTGGGCACTTTCATGTTGTGTTCTAGCTGGGTTCTTTGCTTTTCACTGTATTATAGTATGCTATTTTCACTCATGAACCAGTGGACTGTCCTTAGTGACATTTTCACTATCTGTCCCTACTCAAAGCTTGTGCAGCATCACCCTGAAGACCCTTTCAGCTCTATTGGGTTTGACTTCAACTTGCACAATCCCTGGATTTCCTCATCAGCATGGATCTCCTTGACTTTGTATCTCATGGGTGGATTTACCTTTTCTATATTTGTCTTGACTTCCTTGTCAGGCATTCAATCTGTTAGGCTTGACTATTATGAGGAGGCTCAGTGTTCTTTCCTTGCTATTGCTCTGGCTTATACTTGGTTGAAAGTTCAGCAATGTATCACACCTGTGAAGCACCAGTGCAGTAACTCTATTCCTACGATGATCGGCTGGAGGATTGACTATGGTTGCATCCTTCTGATGGTTGTTCTTTGCACATTGCTTTTAGTTGCTAGTGCTAAGGTTGTTAAGTATTATGATATTGACCAAGAGGATCTCATATTGGTGGTATTAGCATTAGTTAATGCTCAACCCAATCGGGAAAATTTTGATCAAAGTCATATACATAGGAAAGCACTAGATGGACATGATCTAGCATTCACAAGTTGTTTAGTTTCACTTTATGTTTTGGTGTTTTATTTCTCTTATGTAAAGACATGGTATTGTTTTGGATTTTCTATTAATAAAACTAGTCACTAAGCCATGAGCTTAGTGATATTCATTAAAAAAAAAAAAAAAAAAATTTACAGCCACTACCCACTACTTTCAAATATTACCCGATCTACCCATTAAATTATTTACCCACTCTACCCATCCAGACTTGTATACCATAGTTTATGCAGCATACCATAAAGGTATACACCTATAAGGCATAACAAAGGTATACAGTAATAAATGACCCTCCAGACTTGTATACCATAATTTATGCAGTATACCTTAAAGGTATACACCTATAAGGCATAACAAAGGTATACAATAATAAATGGGTAGGTTGGTAAATACTTCTAGTTTTATGGGTAATATAATTTTTAATGGGTATGACTTGTAAATACTTTAAATTTTATGGGTATAGAGTGTAAAAATCCCATTACTTAACCCTAAGTTAGGTCTTTTAGTTTTTACTTGTATATATAGGGCCATTGATTAATAAAAAAGGTGAGAGGTTCTTCACCCCAAATTTGTGTCTTGTTTATCAATATTAACAAAGAAATACAAAATTTCAGCTCTTGAAGAAATGACTGATGAATTACTTGCAACTTCCTATGACACGGTACTGAATCTACCAACGTATGGTAGTCATCGTTACAATTGGATGTAATTTGAAGATAATTATATTTATCTTTCAGGTTGACTGATACCAAGATGTTGTAAATTCTCATACTATACTAATTTTGGTGATGTATAGACCTGACTTTTGCTGTGGCATAAGCTTCAGTGTTACGTCAAAGGAAAAAAATTCAACAAAGCTTAGCAGGTTAGGGAAATGACAAGTGAACATACAAGAGAGCTGAAATTCCTCACGTAGTTCTCAAAGTAATTAAACATCAAGAGTGCGTAGTTTGGCATGATGGAAAGCTTGGAAACTATACAGCTTTTTGAAAATAAGTAATTTTGGTATTTAATTTTTGGTAACCCAGTTGTTAACTCCAATATTATTACTTTAACCAACACTTAGACATCACTATCTGGCTACTATGATAATTTTTTTCTATCTCATTTGCTAATGTTATTATCATTCTTTAATAAATGTTATTTGAAGAAAATATTTTCTCACTTTCTAAATACGTACAACACAAGGATACAAGAAGTTTCAATACCCTTTAAGGGGCTTAGATAAAGAAAGTTTGCAAAGTCGATAGAAAATTTTATGGGTCATATTTGCAAAAAAGTCTGCTGCTATGACTTTTAACAACCAGATTTTGCTGCCAACGTGAAGTACAAGTTTATGATGTGAAGACGAAACCTTTTTTCTTGGTCAATCGAGCAACCATTTTCAAAGGAAGGAAACCTCTTAATGCAGTTTCCAATTTGTTAAGCCAAAAATTTTCATAGGTAACAGACTAACAGGAAAAAAATTAGTTTAAAATATTTAGTGAAAAGTGAAATTAATTTGCCAGTGGAATCAATTTTATTTCATCTGAAATGCTCTTTAATTTTAAAAGAAAAAAAAATTCATCAGTATTTTAAATATCATATGTCAACATTTAAAAATATTGATGGCCAAACTAGTATTGATTAATATTCAAATCCATAATTGAATTATGAAATAAAATTGATGCCCAAACAGGAAGCCCTTTTTTTTTTAACAGAAAGCCATTTAATGTAATGAAACAAAGTTATATACTGTTACGTCTGTTTTAACATGATAAATAGTACCTACTTACGTCATGTAAGAGACTTTTCGCACTGCTTATTCCATGCAAAGAGGAAATTATGTGACTGGTTGTGTTTTTGACATAATACATATTTTTATAGATTTGAATGAAAAAATGTGACGAAAACAAGTAATAAAGTAAGGCAATTAAGTTTGAATTTAAGAAATAAAAGGAAGGCATGACTAGTAATATGGAGTTAAGGGCAATTTCCCTATTAAGATAGACACTTTCGACCAACAATTTGGATATCATTATCAATATTCAACGCTCAATATTTCATAAATTTTCAATGTAAAATATCAAATTATTGACAGTATTGTCAATGCTTAATAAATATTTTTCACTAACCGCGCACAAAATTTTTCTTTGCCCTTTCTTTGCGGAACTCCCTCCATTCAATTTATGTGAAACTTTCTTATATACTTCAAAATGAATGACACATTTCTATATTTATTATTAATAGCAATTTAAAATTATGAAAAATTTACGACCATACAAATTTTTATTAAACTTTGTATCCAGTCAAACTCTTTTATATCTGAAGTTATCCCTTATGTATAAGAGTAAATCTATTTTTGTCCTTGATATTTTGCCTTAAACCATATATAATACTTTAAGTTTGTTAAAACTTTTCACTTTTGGTCTACTAACGGAACCTGTAACAGTCATAAAAACTAACTGTGCCCTTTCCATGTGATCGATCATTCGGTAAAAGAAAAAGGGAAAACTTGGTTGTCTCCTCCAATACCGTATGTGGTACCTCTATACCGCTTATGGTTACAATGTAAGAAAACTCTGTTATCGCCATTAACAATTCCTCCGAGGTCCAACCACCCTAACCTCGCCACATGCCTTGAAAATAACAGTCAAGTTTCAGAGAAGAAGATTCTAGCTAGTATCAAATTATGATAATAACAAGCTTACCATTTCCTATATCCAGGTCACATTGATAGAATAATGTGGCAGGATGAAATAGTTTGATGTCCACAGTTTTACAGTAATATAAACTGCATCTATTTGACATGTTCGGTGAAAGATGATTCCTAGAACTGTACAAATTTGGCAAAATTATCAACCTTGTTTACGGCCTCCTTTACTTCTTGGAATTATTTATATACAATAATTAAGTTGTGCCGGGCAATTAAGTATAACAAAGAATGGGAAAGTGAAAAAGGCATTGGAAATTAAGTTTAGAAGCAAGAAAGAAAATCAATTTAGTTGGTGATGATGAACCACAAGCTATGGATAAGAAGTTGTGTGAGAATGGGAAATTGGTAAGCTAAGCGGAATGCGAGCCAGAGTCGTTGACTAATCAAATTGGAGGAAACCCGACAGATAAGATTGTTTTTTTTATGCGAAACTATTTTTTTTACCCATTTAAAAAAGGGTGTGATCCTTACTAAATTAGGAAGCAACTTAACTTCAGATTTACTACTGTATCTTTAGCTCCCGTTTGGACATAATTTGGGATTTGGAACTTGGGAAATTGAAATTTTGTTTGGACATGCCAAAAAATACCCCAAAAACACCCCCAAAAACTATGAACAAACGGTAGCTTAATGTGATGATTTTATAGCTATACAAATATCAATTACTTATTTTAGATCAGGAGTTTCAAAAATCTTCAAATCTTTATTAAACTTTGTATCGAATCAAATAGGTTCACATAAATTGAAACAAATGAATTACTATTCATTATCTGACCACGTGATTTCACATACACCGTTAGTTTTAGATACTTGTAAAGTAGTACTAGCTGTTAGTAAGTCCAAAATTGATCATAGTATATGTTGAGGGTAATATATTAAGGACCAAACCAGACCTACCCTTAAACATAAGGGATGATTTCCGTTATAAACTCACCAAATCACCGTCCATCTTTAGGTATTACCTACTGGCATATGTCCCCTTAAAAAGAAAGTTGTTTAGGTCAAAGTTGAACGTGGTGACTCTTCTTTTCTATAAAAGTGAGAGCTAGATTTGGTACGTAACATGTGTAATAGGATTAGAATAGGTCCAAGTGGACACTGATTGAGAAAATTCATACTAACTTCTTAAATATTTTGTGTCGACAAAAAATAATTATTATTAAAAAAAAAAAAGACAAAAAATACTCCTTTTATATCTAGAATGATATATTAAATCCAGTCGCGCTAAAAGAAATTGTGGTTTCAAATTAAGTGTATATATATGAGTTATATAACTTAAACAACTTGCTGGTGTTATTTCAAAATTTTAAATAACTTTTAGATGCAATTATAAATAAATAAAGGAAAATTTTGAGAAAACCCATGAAAATCAGAAAAATTTAATACTGTGTAGATGCATTTATGAAAGCAACATGTTGAAAGGAATGATCATTTTATTGTAATGTTTCCTAATGAAAAACTATCTCATAGAGAAAAAGTTATGAGGTATTGAAATTTAGAAAGAAGAATATTGAAAGAGGAAATGAGATTTCAAATTTCATAATAGGATACAGCAACTTTTCTTTCGCATAATAATTGCATATTTGAAGGTTTGAAGTTTTGTGTTGCGAACGTCACATTGTTTATGTTAATTTTTTGTTCAGGGTGAGATCTTTATCCTATCCAATAGGTGAAACGGATATGATAAGGGGCGGATTTATTAGTAGTGTACTGGTGTCATCCAACGCCACTCGATCAAATTTTTTTGTTAAATATGTATATATAATAATAAGCAAAAATAGAAAATTGTCTATAAAAATAAAGAATGACACCACTAAAACAAAAGATATAGTAAGTGAGTTGGTTCAAGCACATATGGTTCAACCTTAGAGTCCAGAATTCGAATCCTATTGGTGTTAGCCTATTTCAAGAATTTTTTTTTTTTTTAGCTATATTTTGACACCACTAACAAAAAATTCTGCCTACGCATTTCCACGCTCCAAAAGTTTGTTGTAATTTCAATTTACTTAAAGTAATTAAATGAATGTCGGTAAGGTTGCTTTCATTAGTACAAGACCATTTCTTTTTCACCAAATTTCTCCTTTCCTATTGATGAATCATCAAACTATCCATTTCAGCTCATAAAATTTCTCATAGAGTAACGCAAGTCTTTCCGATTGACCATAATTAATACAAAGGTAAATATTTGGAAAATTTTGATTTTCCTTTGATTTTGTAGCAAAGACTTGATGAATAAGTTAGAGTACAAACCCAAGAAATATCTGAAAACACCCATAATCGTCTCTTTGAGAAATTCACCATAGTCAACCAATTCAACTAGACATTTCTCTATTAGAAATAGTATAATAAAGTAAATACGCGGCCGTTTAGCATTGCCATTTATGAGTCAACAACCTTGTTCATAGTTTACTAATTTGCTGTTGGACATGGAGAAAGAAGAAATGATGTTTGCGAAATGGGCCCCCTAAATGAGGAAAAAACACAAATCTTTCTCATTAAACTAAGAATAGCAAAGGTCTTAATTACATGTGTACGTATCTCAAAGATTAAGGTGAATTACCATATAAATTGAAACAATGCCTCTAATTAAAATCTTTTCCATTACTTACAGGAAAACTAAAAAGATAAATGAAAACCTTATAAGTGATTATTTATATTATTAGATCACCTAAAAATTAATTACAAAATGAGTACTCATAATAAGTGAAACAAACTCCGTGAAAGATGAAGCATTCAAGTTATTTCAACAAGTAAAACTACGTATGTATTGTCCAATTAAGAAAATCTATGCTTAAGGAAAAAAGATGGTCAATATTCAACAAGTCAATCCCATTGAAAATATGTACTACTTCGTATGCATTGATTTCATGGTTTGTTTTCTTTCATTGTCCATAAGATTACCAAACCAAGACAACCTTTTAAAATCTGGTTCTTGAAATTGTCTTTACCCAACATATTGAACCACTCCGAGTATCATACTATCACCTCTTCTCCTACTCTCCTCCAACTCTTCACACCACCACTCACCATGGGCTTTGACGATGATGATCCTCCATTTTTGCACCGGAGAAACAAATATGATCTTAATAGCAAGATCATGTTAACCGCCATCATTTCATTATCTATAGTTGTTTTCTTTGTTGCCCTTCTCCATATATACGCGAGATGTGTACTTAGACGCCAAGCTCAACGACGGGCCGCGCTTAGACGCTTAAGTATAGTCGCTAGCGCGGCCCAATTAGTCGAGCCTCCCAAAAGGGGGCTCGACCCCTCGGTTATAGCAACACTTCCTGTATTTCTTTTCAAGCAAAATGATCTCGCGGATGGGAGTAAAGAAGCTAGTTCAATTGAGTGCGCTGTTTGTTTAAGCCTTCTTGAAGATGGTGAAACGGCTAGGACTTTGCCTAATTGCAAACACACTTTTCATGCAGAGTGTATTGACAAATGGTTTAGTTCTCAATCAACGTGTCCCATTTGCCGGACTGAGGCGGAGCCACGGTTAGTGCCGGAGCCGCGGGAGGGCTTTGTAAGCCGTACTCCGCCCTCAGCACCGCCACTTGAGGGTGGCAATGCCGCTGTAGGTATAAACATGGAAGGGACATCAGATTGTGCATTAACACAACCTTCATCGTCATCAGCTAAAATTAGTGGATCAAGCTCGAGATTAAGCTCGTTTAGAAAGATGCTTAGCAGGGAAAAATCATCTCAACGACTTCAAGTTCAATCTTGTGGTGTAGATGATGGTATAAATGATCTTGAGAGGCAGTGATTATAGTGTCATTAGCTGTGAGTTATGATGTTTATTATTTGTTCAAATTCTAAACACCGAGGTCCTTCATTTCTTCTTGTACACACGCATAAGGTACATGATAAATATAGATGATATCTTTCTCCAACTAAAGTATTCTACATTTCTTTTTCTTTTTTTTTTGGCATTTTAATGTGAAAGAAGATTATAGTTACATTGAAGTATGTCATTATGTTAATATTGAGGAAGTTAGATACATAGAAAGAGTACTAATAATCTGACTTGCTATGTGAAGGGAAAGACTGGGACAGGACTAGAGGGGTAATGGGGTATTGGATTAATTAAGTTGATTATCATTGCTTAGGTCTAAGAAATGATTCTGGTATTTGGTAACCTAAAGATGAACATGATAATTAGACACATTGATTAAAGAGAATCCAAGAATTAGGTGAGGCTGACCCCTTCTTAATTAATATATGTGAACTGATCGCATGCTTTGCGTATTTTATCAACCATTGACCTAAAACTGTATTTTACTCTAGAGACAAAAGCTTGTTAAAGTCTGTTCAAAATCGGCCGGCTATATATATCTTCCAAAGTCAGATATTTAGAAAAAGAGAAATTGTAGTCATGTTGAACGATTTAAATGTTTAAGTAAAATAAACATTGGTACACAACTACTGACCAAAATTGAAATTCAACGTATGGTTGTTGCTACTAGGGACATTTGGTCAAAAGGGACACTCAAGAGTGAAAATAGGTAAAAGGGACAAAGTCTTAATCAATGTAATAAAAATGACACATCTAATTAATGCTCTTAAACATAACTTTCCTCAACTCCCCTTCACCTCAAAGTTTCATTTCTTACACTTTGGTCCTTACGTATATAAAAAATAAAATTTGCCAAATTAGGGAAATATTTTTCCCTCCGTTTATTCCCTCCTTTCTCTCTCTCTCTCCTCTCTTCTCTTCTCCCTCCCGACCTGAAACACCATAGCTGCGCATCTGCTTTCTTCAATCTCCATTCGTTTTCGCTATTATTCTTGCATTCAACCTCTCCCAAACGGAAAATATTGTCAGATCTAAAATCCATTTCGGTTAATTAGAGGTATTATTGACTCTAATTTAATAATTAATTTGGGGAAAATACGCTGCAATTCTTTGAATAACAATTTCTGGTTGGCATTACTTTTAACGCTGGGCATTACTTCAAACTGGAAAGCTTGACAACTCCCATATCTCCTGTAAGTGTAAATCTCCGTCTTGCTAATCTCTACTATTCTAATTTTTGTAAAAATCCTTTTAAACCAGTATGTTGCTGTTTTGAAACATCTTACCGTGACGATCGCAACATTATAAAGATTGTTCTACAAATACTCGTACAACGTAGTCACAATTATGGAACATTGTATTAGATGCTCAGGATAATCCTTTTGATGTTCCTATTGTGCTAGTCAGACTTACGGAACATAATTTTGGTTGCCCGAATAATCTTACAGCATGTTCAGTAAATGCTATTCATAATGTTGGAACATTTTTGTAGATGGTCGGAACTGATGTATCGATGTTTCACATCATTATGATTGTATTCTTAAACATCCTTGGGCATGTTCGGATCTGTTTTTCGATGTTCCAGTATCCTTTGCTACCTGGACCACATTTGATGAATGTTTATCCTACCTTGCAGATATCGTTAAAGTAATGGGGGACAACATACTACTAGGAGTTGATTTTCTCGGCGAATGGGTTGAGCGTTCGAAATGCTATGCTTGGATTCCTAAGGTGAAAGAGACAAGACCTATCCTTGTGAGTAGGAATATTACATATGATGAACTTGTCGACAAAATCATACGCATTTGGGGGGTAAGTGATGATCCTAGGGATCTTTGCATTTCATATATGCTGAGTGTTGCCGCAAAGCAAAAGACTGCTCCATCTAAAATTAGGTCTGATGATGATGTTCAGCTTTATATGGCTGATGTAGACCCAGCTGGGGCTAGGCCAACACTAAGGGTTAGTGTGATTCCAAGGCCTGAAGGAATTTCAAGTTCGAATGAACAAGATATGCATGTTGAGATGGATGAAGATGAATTAAAACAAAGTGGAGAGGCAGACGAAGAAGGTGAAGAAGGTGGAGAAGTAGTTGGTAATCCTTCAGAAAGAGCACCATCATTGAGCAGCCGCAACGATTTTTTTGGAAAAGACGGCACAGGTTTTGTAAAGGGTATGACTTTCAAGAACAAGCGAGAATTAGTGGTGAAGTTGAGGCTTGCTGCAGTGAGGAAGCCTTTTTCTTTCAAAGTTGTGAAGAATACAAAAAAGTTGTTTTATGCCCGATGTGTTGATGCAAATTGCAAGTGGTGGCTTCGAGCATTGAGGTATCATAGTAGTGATACATTTTATATTACAATCTACAATGGCGAGCACACTTGCGGTGTGCAGCACCTGCAAAGCCACCATAAACATGCCACAGCTGATGTTGTTGGTGAATACATGAAAGATAGGTACATTGAGGGGAAAGGAATAACACCAAAAGACATCAGGGTTGCATTCAACAGAGAATTGGGATGCAACATTAGTTATTGGAAAAGTTTGAAGGGATGTGAGATTGCAAAGGCAATAGCAAGAGGGACACATGAACACAGCTATAAAATTTTAGAGGCATACAGTTATATGGTAAGGTCCCAAAATATTGGAAGCAAGACAGCTTTGAAGCTTGATAGTTGTGGGAGGTTTAAGTATTTTTTCATATCTTACGGATCTTGGATTAGGGGTTTTCTGTATATGAGGAAAGTCCTTGCTATTGATGGGACTCATTTGTCAGGCAAGTACGGCGGTGTGTTGTTGTCTGCCGTTGCCCAGGATGCAGAGAAGCACATATTCCCTGTTGCATTCTGCGTTGTGGACAAAGAATGTGATGCTTCCTATGATTTTTTTTTCGAACAATTGGTTGACATAGCCCAGTACAATGATGAGTCGAGCGTCATTTCAGACAGGCATAAAAGCATAGCAAAATCAGTTGCCAAGTGGTTTCCCCAAGCTCACTACGGAGTTTGCACCAGGCACCTTGCTGAAAATATCCGTACAAAGTTTCAGTTTGGAGACCACCTGGGGTCCTATTACTTGGCAGCAGATGCATATCGTGTGGAGGATTTCAGAACGCACTTTAAGCAAATCGAAGACAACGATCCAAGGGTTGCCAGATATCTTCAAGATGACGTGGGGTTCCATAAATGGAGCAGATGCTTTTTCCCTGGGCACAGGTACAGGACTATGAACATTCATACCAAATGTTCTGAACGTTGCGTTGGAATGTTCTATATTTACATGTCAATTAAGCCGAGAACATTCTAATTGACGTTCACAATAGTACAAATGATGTGTATGACGTAATTATTGATGTTCTGATCGCATGCATAATGTTCGCACTTGGATTAGACGTATTTAGCATTAAGGTCTTTGTTTGTTTGTTACAATTTCAGATTTGCAGTGATGACCTCGAACATTGCTGAGTCCACAAATGCAATGCTGAGGGATGAAAGAGAATATCCTATCATTGCCCTATTAAATCATATCAATCGTACATTTGGCGAAAAATTCCATGTGAGAGCTACGGAGTTCCTCGAGGTTTCAACCATATGCGTCCCTTCAATTGAAGGAAAAATAAGATTCAACCTGGAGGAAGGGGGTAAGCTCGCAATTAGTCGAAAAGGTACGTATGGTTTCACCATCATCAGTCCAGGCCAGGGAGCAGAAGTCGATTTACTCAACAGAACTTGTACGTGCAGAGAGTATCAAATTGACTTAATACCCTGTAAACATGCTATGGCAGCTATCAGAATGCTGCGTCCAGAAGACTATGGAGCGTGCGTCTATGACTTCACTTCTGCATATTACAAGTTAGAGTCATATATGCTTGCCTATGCAGAACCGATCAATGCTGTTCCGCCGGAAGAATTTTGGAATGTTCCTCCTGAGCTGCTTGAGAGACGAATATTGCCTCCTTTCATCGACGTGGGTAAGGGTAGACGAAGGAAAAAGCGGATACCATCAGTTGGTGAAGTATTTTCAAGTAGGAGAAACAAATGCAGCATCTGCAAAAGGTCAGGCCACAAAAAAACTACTTGCCCGAAACGAGTGGATAGTGGACAATCCTCCCAAACTCAAAGTGTTGATTTTTGAATTTTAATCTTGACAATTTTATATATTTTTATATTTGAACGTTTAACTTAATGTTCCGAGCATTTATCAATGGCGTTCCAAATTCCTATCATTTTTGTAGTATATAATTCAAATTGATCATCATACAGATGTTCTAATACTGCAAACGGGATGTTCAGTGTAATGCAATAGTCATGCTGATTGATCAAGCGAAGGGTTGCCTCGTGCAAGCATCCCCCAAAACCTGCATACGAAAAGGCATTAATTAATCCAGATACATCACCTAGAGAGTAGTGAACGTCTTTTCAATGTTCATATCACGATTTTTGGTGTTTTTTATGTTTTTTATCATCTATAAATACAAACATTTCCTTGTCCCTCCATACACACAATTATCCTCCTACTTGAATTAGCAAAATTTCTTCATAGACAACAGACACAAATGGAAAATAACCAAAACGAAGTTGTCGCTAATGGCCACTATGCCCCAGCCGACGAACCTGACCATAACGAACATTATGGAAACATCGCCTGGGATATTGCCGGTATACAAACTGACATCACTGCAATCAACCATTCTGTGGACCGCTTATCTGCTGATGTATGGAGCATGAGGCAAGTGTTAGTTCAGCGCTGGGAGCGTATTGAAAGAATGCTTTTGGGACTCCTTATCCATCAAGGGATGAATCCGGAGCAGTTTGCTACTCCTCCAAATTCTCCCAATGCTGACAACTAGAACTTTTATATAAGCATTATATCTAGTACTAGTACTTTTGTCTAAGCATTATATCTAGTACTTTTGTCAAGCATTTTGTCAAGTACTTTTGTACATGTATTTTGATTCCTTAAGTATGAATGAAAATTATCAGATTATGTGTTAAGTTGATAATACTTCCACTACGTAAGTGAATGCCTAAACTTCATCAGCAACTTGAAACATTCTAAACCACGTTCCAAGCACCGTATGAAGATGTTTGAAATCGTTATTAATGTAAACATGCTAGCACATATTTTAACAACTCCCATCTAAAATGCATCAGCAAGTTGAAACATGCTAACAAAAGTTCAGAGTACAGTATGAAGATGTTTGACATAGCAGAAGGAGTTTGGCCTTAAAATCGTTATTAACACAAACATGCAAAAGCCGCTATTTGTACAACAACAACAACAGTACACAGCACTGTTTTGGGAGATTTGACGAAAAAATCAACAAAAAGCAGAGATTTTCATGAGAATTTCAGTCCAGAACCAGAAAGAAGGGGTAAAAAAACCCTAGCTTTATCGAAATAGCCAAATAGCAAAACAATAAACCCCGATTCACTTGAAAACATCAATATAGTACAAAATTTACCTTTAGATGTTGCCGGAGAACATTATGTAGATGGCCGGCGACGAAATAGAAGACTCAAGAAGAAGACTCGAGAAGTGTGTAAGAGAAGAAAGGAGCGGGTGTTCGATGTTTGAAATGATTGAATTGATAAGACTGATCAGCCGCATTTTTAATTAAAACTTCACTTTTGGGGTTGTCATAATTGCCATTAAGGCCCCACCTTTTTTTTTGTTCCGATTTCCACGCGCGTCCCATTTTTGTATAAAATCGAGCCCGGGGCTGGTGTACATTTCTTTTTTGAGATATTAGAACGTTCTTCTGAACGTGCCAAACATAATAATCAATTAGTACACGTGTTTAAAATGAAACTCGTTTGCTCAAAATAAAAAGTACCTTTTGCACGTTCAAAACATAATAAATGATGTTTAAACCCTAACCCTAACCCTAACCCTGAACCCCAAAACATAACCCTAACCCTAACCCCAAACAGCAAAAATTCCTAATATTTAGAGAACATTCATTCTCATGTTCTGAACCTTTTTTGGAACATTCTTGAACGTCGCAAGTCTGTTCTGGATCTTCATACTGATGTTGTTTTGTACCGTTGAGGATTAGTTGATAAATACTAATATAAGGATCATTTAAAATGCATAAACAATGATTTAGTAGTTTAGTAAGATTCCAAAACATGCTATGTGTAAGAAAACCAAAATATATGTCGTTAATTATACCAAAATGTAATTATTAGGTTGTTTGGATAAGGAGTGTAGGGTTGATTCTAGATCAATTAACAATTTTAAACATTAAGAAGTGTATTATAACGAATTGTAGCATAGATTGGACGTTATATCACTAGATAGACACATTATTAATCTATTTGCTGATCTTGCAATCTATGTGTAGCTCAATTACAGGCATTCTTCGTGTATCTACAACAACTAAGACTTCAAATCATACAAGTATTCAAAGAGATTACTCAATATTATGTGTATTTAAGGTGACTACATCAATAGTATGTCTATTGGAAGTGTTTACTCATAAAAGTTCTACTAGAGTATACTCATTTATATCTATTGAAAGCGATTACTTAGTTATATCAAATGAAACACTTACTAAGTTATTGAGTATTTCATTAGATGTTGTTCTAACTAATGGATAATCTATATAATGATGACTTAACCTCAAATATAAAGACTTATTAATCTTTTCATGTTATATAGTTTCTTATTACAACCATATTAAAGGTTGGAACACTACATATTAAATTAGGCACCTACTATGAACTGAACATATAAACCAACGTTCGTAACTTAAATTAGATGTTTTTGCATCAATCTTTGGAATTTTATGTATATTCAAAGATATTACTCAATATTATGTGTATTTAAGGTGACTACATCAATAGTATGTCTATTGGAAGTGTTTACTCATAAAAGTTCTACTAGAGTATACTCATTTATATCTATTGAAAGCGATTACTTAGTTATATCAAATGAAACACTTACTAAGTTATTGAGTATTTCATTAGATGTTGTTCTAACTAATGGATAATCTATATAATGATGACTTAACCTCAAATATAAAGACTTATTAATCTTTTCATGTTATATAGTTTCTTATTACAACCATATTAAAGGTTGGAACACTACATATTAAATTAGGCACCTACTATGAACTGAACATATAAACCAACGTTTGTAACTTAAATTAGATGTTTTTGCATCAATCTTTGGAATTTTTTTTGGTGTTTGTAGTACTAATACAACGGATACATTTGTTTATAGATATTAGAACAATCTCTTCTACGTGCCGAACATGGTTTTCTAATGCTAAAAAAAGTGGAGCAACCCGTTTTAAATACGTGGAGCGACCTGCTCCACACAACTTACATTAATCCCAACCCGTTCTATTATCTTATAACACGTGGAATAACCCCAACCATTCAATTAATTAGGTCTTTTCCCATTATTGTTATAAGTTATCCCTAGGGACCCCCTTTACCTCGTCTTCTTCTTAACTCAACCATGTCTCATCAAGGATCAACTTGTTCTCACAGCTCCTCTCAAAATCGTCGATGTTGGTGTGGCTTACCTGCGATACAATTCACGGCGGGCACACAGTCGAATGCTGGACGAAAATTTTGCAAGTGTCCCCGCAAGGGTAGTAGCAATTGCGGATTTTGGGAATGGTGTGACGAGGAGTATCCCCAGCCTACTACATTGGTTTTAAACAAGTTGAAAATTTCACTTGATGAAGTTTGTGAAGAAAGGGCCAATTTGCTGAAGGAAGTTGACAAATTAGGGGCTTGTAATACTACAAATTTATTGAAGATCAGCAAGTTAGAGGCTAAATTGCAACGGTGGAAGTTGTATTTCTTATTGTCTTGGGCAGCTTTTTTGGGTTTCATTGTAGCTAGGTTTATTTGATACCAGTTGCTGTTTATTTGAACGTTTAAGTTAATGTTTCGAGCATTTATCAATGGCGTTCCACATTCCTATTATTTTTGTAGTGTATAAATCAAATTTATCATCATACGGATGTTCTAATACTGCAAACGGGATGTTCAGTGTAATGCAAAACAACATTCATAAATATTCAAAACATGCTAGATTGTACTGAAAATTAAAGGACAACAGTTCTAAACACGACATTCAAGTCATATAGAAAATCTTCTTAAATGACTACACTTGAAATAGTTCTTCATTTCACATGCGTTCCGCTGGAGGCCGTGGTGGTGAAGAGTAGTTTTGGGGGTCAATCTCGAGTGCAGCTTGAATACCACGAAGCATACGCTTAATAAGATTGATATCCTCACGGAATTCATCGAACCTAATTCTTAATCGCTCCACTTGATCCTCCACATTTCCTATATATACTGCAAACTGATCAACATCTGAGGTCAGATCTGCGATATCTTCACGGACATGATCGATTTCAGTGAACCTACTAGTACTTGGAACTCCACTATCATGTTCTGGTGCTCTTGGTTGCCTTACTCTGCGAGACATTGTTTTTGTTTCGCCTTGTTGTTGTTGTGCAGACATTTAACATTTATAGAAGGCTTGGTGCCTTTTCGGTTGCATATGTGATGATTTAAAGAGGCGCATATTCGCATTGAATGGTTGGGGTTAGTACACGTGTTTTAACTGTGACCAGGGGTTCCTAATCCTTCCCGCGGAAGTCAGAACATCTTCATGGCGATACGAATCATCATATACTCGTTCCATTAGTCTATTGGTTTTTGACGTTTATAATTCAAATTGATCTTCATGTTTGAAAATTATTTATAGCCTTCCAGTAGACTATTACGACTATCCCCTTTAATTCAAATCTGAAGCAAAGCAACGAAGCGTCACTTCAAAAATTTCAAAAAATATATAACGGCTAGTGTTTTGGATAAAACACACTTAAGTCGGTTACCTATTTTTCTCCTATAAATACTCGATCAAACCATTCAAATTCAAAAAACTCTATACCACTACAACCTATAATCTTCAGCCAAAAATAAAAATGGTTCGCCGACCTTCCTCCTCAATAGTTGCTACTGCTGCAAGAACAGGAGCAACAAATACAAGAGCATCCACGTCAAGAGTACCAAAAACGACAAAGGGAGCAACCTTGAAACAAGAAGGAAGAGGTGAAGCCAAGCAAAAAGAAGGAAGAACGGGAAGAGGGTCAGCCAAACAAAACGAAGGAAGAACGGGAAGAAGTGAAGCCAAGCAAAACGAAGGAAAAACGGGAAGAGGGTCAGCCATGCAAAAAGAAGGAAGAAAGGGAAGAGGATCAGCCAAGCAAAAAGAAGAAAAACCGGGAAGAGGATCAGCCAAGCTAATAGGAGGAAGAAAAAGTCGAAACACATCTGCAGAACGACAAGAACGTGCAAATGATATTTTGGAACAACTTCGTGCTGAAGTTTGGGGTTGGAAGTTCAAATTTGAGGAATTCTTCGAATACTACAATAGGGACGTCAAAAAGATGTTGAAAGAAATAAAGAGGATAAAGAACATGCTCCAGATAGCAACCTTGAATCAAGAAAGGACTGTATCGCGTTGAAGTGAAAACGCATATTATTGACCAGGATGTTAATATGACTGTTTATTAAGTAATGTCTTAAATGCTAATATAATTAGCATACTTTTGTAAAGCGCTGAATCGCCTGGTTCTTGATTATCAATGTATAAAGTAACTTTAATGTTTAGAACATATGTTGTTGTTTCCCTATTTACTAGATATTGAACATCAAATAACCATTAAGTTAAAAACTATTTGAACGTACAAAATAATGTTCCGAAAATAACTAATGCTGTTCCTATAGTCTATAATTTTTAATATTTTTAAGTCAATCTTATCATAATACAGATGTTCTAATAATGTAAACTCGATGTTCAGTTTAATGCAAAACAATAGTCATCATTTGCCATATATACGCATCAAAAATGGGTAATCATCCATATATTACACCCATCAAAAACAAAAATATAATTATCCAAATTTTACAACCCATACTAAGGGACTAATTTGCCATGGAATATGTCCACAGCAAATTTAACTAGACAGTCTTCTATCACATTGTCACAAAGATCTTCCATCGGGGTGTTGGATAGCAAATGTTCGAGGAACATGATGGCATACGCTCCACATGCAGTACCAGTCAAATTCCTTGGAAGGCCTTGGATGCGCTCGTACGGCCACATTTCCATAGATTGGATTTCAGGAGGGAGGTGGTTGAATTTCCCCGACTGCCGGATGTATACTGGGAACATGTACATAATTGGCCCCATTATTGAATCAAAGCGGTCTTCATTGTACACCCCAATGTTGCAGTCGTAGACATCGATCCTTGCCTCCTCTAAATATAAGACGCATGTAACATAATGCGTGCTTTCAATGTTATACACGGCAAAGAGTCTTTTCACACCATCCCACTTCCTTCCACCCGGATATGGAGACTTACCTCTGGCATAATCAAGGAATGTATCCTCAAACTTATATGCTGCTAGGTATTTGTCAAGGCCGACATCAAACCCCCTTGCCTCCTCTTCAGCCGCAGCGTATCGAACGCACATGTTGGTCAAGAATGAAAGATCGAGGATGAGATCAGAGCTATCATAATGCCGGGGGTAAGCCTTATGCCTCACACGCATCAAGGCCAGGTACTCATCCATAAACTGCAGAATAAAACAAATTAAAAGTTGTGAATAAAACTATGCCGACACATACTATTATATGTTTTGACCAGCAAGTCGAATGTTCAACGAACATATGACCATCAGGTTCCGAACGGAGAAACAAATGTGCGTTCTTCGATAAAAACCAAACACTAACAAAACAATAGAAGTAAAGAGATGCACTTACGCTATCCCACATCCACTCTTTCACGTCCAGGAAGTCCAGAAAATCCAAGTAATTAAACTCGTGACACAGGAAGGCAGTCTTTTGTTCCTTCTTCTCCTCCATGAAAGCGTCAAATTTAGCTTTCTTGTGAATGTCGAGTGCCTTGTACAGTGTCACTGGCAATCTCCCGAGATTTTGGAGCCTGACTTGAGCTCTCTCTCTAAATTTCCAAAAAAACAAAATATAAATGTTTGAAAATTTTTTATAAATTTAATAGAAGAACGTCCCTTTTATGTTCAACGATTCTAATTGGATGTTTTACTAACCTTGCCATTCTGGCAGCAGTCATTTTCTTCTTTCCTTTGTTCTTCTTTGCCTGGAGCATCCTGGACAATAAAATATTCCTCTTTGGTCGCTGCTGCTGCTGCTTCTTCTTTGACGACGACGCTACTAAATTAGCAAGGGACAGCTGGATCGCATCAAGCTTCTGATCCAGTCCCTGTCGCCATTGAAGGCAGTCGTGACACTTGCAACTGCAGACACTAGGCTCCACATTCTCCTGTTCTCTCCTCCTAGAGCTTTCTCCAACTTCGAACAAACCCGTACCACTAAAAAGCCCACCAGTAAAACGACCAGCCCTACCACCAATCTCATCACCAACTTCTGTTTCACATCTGCCAACACCTCCACTAACAAATTCTTCACCAACCTTTCCTTCATCAATTACCTCTCTTGGAGGGGTCCTGGGGCAATTCCTAAAAACTGTCACTCGATCACCACCAACGATCGAGCTGGCCCCCTCTAACATCACAACAAGGTGATCAATTACCTCGTCGGCCCCATCAACAAACGGCTCAATATTCTGAAAAGTTTCATCTTCCCTCTATGCATCGATAGGGTCAATAAAAGGGTGCACCACCTACATACCATAAAAGAGTGTTCAGAATATCATTATTACTGTTCGACATTTAACACCATTAAAAATGAAACATCATATCTGTCGTGATCGAACATCTGAAAAGATGTTCTTAACATTAACAGCAATGATTATAACGACATTGCAGATGTTCCAACATTTAGAAAATTGTAGGTAAAGTACTTACAGGCTTTGCAACATTCTCAAACAGCCTTAGGGAGTCTCTTTCATTCTTTTCAGTGATCCACCTGTGCATCCTTGGCATGCTCCTCTCCTTGGGAAAATCCCTGGGACGAAGCGAAGGTATTGCTTCAAATACCCAACCCACAAATGCCCAAGGAAACCCATAAAGATTGTAATTTGGCCCGTCCTTGGCCTTGCTAGCTGCACGATCAGCCATGGGCTTCGTCAGGTACTCAATGGTCAGCTCGAAGCTTTTCCGCCCCCAAGGATACTTGGCAAATTCATTAGGAAGGTATGCAAGACAGACCAGTAATTCCTCAATGCCAGCTTTTTTTTCCTTGGCGCACAATATTGAGTGAACAAACCAAGCCATGGCAAGCCCAAACTTGTACCGTTCAGGAACTTCCTCATTTTCTATCAAACTCAGCAACCGGGAAGCAGTTACTGCTCTTGCTTTCCCATCCTCCCACGCCGTTGAGATATACTCCCACATCTCCCTGCCCCTCTCTTTGATCGCAGCCTCCCATTGGACACTTGGATAGGCTTGGCATCTCAGCTTTGTCATCAAAGCAAACTCTTGGAGGCCAAAACGAACAGGCACTCCATTGAAATTGAACCAAGCTTCTTTTTCTTTATTGCACAAAACTCTTCTTGGCAGAATATTGTGCACCAACCTGGTTGGAAACGATGGCTCCTCCGGCAAGTCCAAGAAATGGCCAAAGATACTGTTTTTGAACTTGTCATACAAACCACTTGTACGCAACACAATCCTGAACTCACGCATTCGTCCAATAAGCGACGAGCGGACAGTTATCTTGGATTGAAAATGCTCATGCTCATCCAAGTAAGTCTTCAGCACCATTGGTGGAATGACACTGGTGACGTACTCAGGCTGCACGAACTCAGGCTGCACAATGTTTTGAAATTTGTTAGTTTAAGGAATCACCAGGGTAGTAAGAACATAATATCAGATGCATGAAACATCCCTTGAGATGTTCCAAGAACTACAATAAAATACTTCGAACATAGTTAAGATTGATCTGATCATGCACGCGAGTGTTCTCAAATCACATAAAAAATATTGAACATTCTACTGTAAAGTGACGAACAACTTTATGTATGTTCTCAACTATACCTCTCTAGGTGGCTCTGCAGAATCAGCTCCCACGTCGTCTACGAACTGACGTTCTCCTTCGCATCTCTCACCCTCTTCTTCTTCCCTACCATTCCTACCTCCTTCACCAGCTTGAACATCTACTATCTCTATAACTTCATGTACATCATCTACTTCTTCTACATTTGCAACTCCTTCAAATTCCCCTGCAAGATTATTTACCAACCTTCCCACCTCCTCTTCTTCTTCCACATTTAAAAGGCTCTCTTTTTTGTTTCCATCTTCATCCCAGTCATCATCACCAAACAACGCTTCTATTTCTTCTGATAGATTACCATCTTCCGGCAGCTGTGGCCCAACATTTACATCATAGTCTAGGGACCCCTCCTCTTCGTCCTCCAATATTAGTCTCCTCTTCATAGGAGGCTGTTTACTAGGAGGAGTAGTCTCCTTCCTCTTAATTCCCCGCTTATAAGCCATTGTAGCTGCAAATCACAAGTACATTCATCAATTAAAGATGTACAAGCATGCAAGTAGAGTCATCATTAAACGTTATCATCCTCTCGCACGGTCAGAGCACTGTCTCAAATGTTTTAGAACTTTAAACATGCATGCACAAACATAAACATGCAAAATCTTGACTATATGTACATTTTTTCAACCTTTACCATATTTATTTTATAAAACCCTAATTTATTTTAACAAAAACCATCTAAAATGCATCACCAACTTCAAACATCCCATCACACGTTTAGAACACTGTCCCACGACGTTTGACTCTGCGAAGGAGTATGCGTACAACATTTTTTCAACCTTTAGCCTATTTATTTTTAAAAACCCTAATTTATTTTAACAAAAATCATCTAAAATACATCACCAACTTCAAACATCGTATCACACGTTTAGAACACTGTCTCACAATGTTTCAGTCTTCGAAGGAGTATGCTCTTAACATAGTAATATAACATAAACATGCAAAACTTCACTATTTGTACAAGAACATAGCACTATTTGACGAAAAAATCAACAAAAACAAAGATTTTCACAAGAACTTTCTCAGTACTGTAAAAAGGCGTAAAAATCATAGTTTTTTCAAAATAGCAAAATAGCAAAGAAAAAACCCGATTCACTTGAAAAACATCAATATTGTTCAAAATTTACCTTTAGATGTTACCGGAAAAATGTTTATGGTCGGCGACGATGATGTTTAGAGTTACTGTAGAAGAGACGAACTTGAGAACTGTGAAGAGTGTAAGAGAAGATTTTTTGGGGTTCGATGTTTTAAATCATTGCACTCAGTCCGTTCGGTTCGTTTTCCCACCTTTTGATTAAAAGTTTTTGGGATTGCTAATTCAGTCCAAAAGGTTTTTAATCAAGCCCCGCAAGTTTTGTTGTTTCTAATATGGCCCATGGTTTAATGTTAAACGCGCGCGTTATTCGACGCTCCACGCTAGGGGTGGGCACAAAACCGAAAAAACCGAAATACCGAACCGAACCGAACTAATTCGGTACTTCGGGTTCGGTTTTTCGGTTTTTCGGTTCGGGTTCGGTCTTAGAAATTTTTGAACTTCGGTCTTCGGTTTCGGGCTCCCCGGAACTTCGGGCCCCGAAATTCCGAAAAAACCGAAGTTTTTTTTTTTTTTTTTTTTTTTTTTTTTTTTTTTTTTTAAACCATTAACAAAAAACATCCACCATTACATATTACGTATATTTCCTAGATTGATTCGTATAATTTCCCTTTTTTGCTTATTGTATTTTAATGTCTAATTAGTGATTAAATGCAACATATATAAAAAATTAAATAATTGAACTAAAAATTCATTAGGAAATGATAAATTAGCTGAACATCCCTTTAGTTTGAATAAATCATTTATGTTAAGTCATCGCGATATGATATTACGAGTATTCAATCATTTATATTTGGTAATTTGATGTATTTTTGTTAATCTTATTTTTTGACTTTGAACAGGTATGTACTTTGCCTTTCCTTTCCCTTTCTTGTTCGGCCTTTTTTTCTTTGGCTATAAAATTTGGTTTAAACCGAAACACCGAAGTACCGAACCGAAGTACCGAACTAAAAAACCGAACCGAACCGAAGTATAAAAATTACGGACTTTTCTACACTTCAAACCGAACCGAAGACCGAAGTAACGGACTCCTACTTTTAAAAACCGAACCGAAGAACCGAACGCCCACCCCTACTCCACGCGCGTCCCCTTTTATTAATTAAAGACTTGAGAGGGTCTTTTGGCCCATTCTTCTCTTGCTACTACTTGTTTCAGGTTACTGGTTTAATGCTAATAGGTCCCTAATTTTGAACTCATTCTTCGGTCTGTTTATGCTCTGCTTTGTTTAGTTATGAATTGGATGGAAAGAGAAGGAGACTTTGTAAAATTGAACACAAAGTTACTGCTGTCATTTGTCTCCTTCCAGTTCTTTCCATCCAATTTTCAAATAAAGGCTCAGAATTTCCAGTGGGTGACTCTTATTTTGCTAACATATCTCCTCGCTTTGAACTTTAACTCAAAGATAAAAAAGGGCAGCATGGTGCATAAAGCATTTTGCGTTCACGCAGGGTTCGGGGAAGGGCCGCACCCCAAGAGGTGTGATGTTTGCAACCTATCCTGATCCAGGCATCAGTGGTTGTCAAAGGAGGAACGTCATTAACTTGGACCTGAAGTTACAGGCTTACAGCCATTTAGCTGTAGCTTCATCATGCATCACTGTATCTACACGATTCAGTTTTACCAAAGAACTAGTCATCTACTGTATGATCCTCACAATTCAGGACCAGCCCCACCCCAATCAAAAAGAGATTTGGATAAAGCAGAGTGCCATTAACTTGATAACTTAGGACACGTAGAAGCTTTGGAACTGGAAAAGATGGGAGTAATCCCATGTTTATATGTGAAATATCTTATCCAACCCAACTATATTCCGAACATCTTAAGGGTTCTTCAGAACACAAAGAACAAATTTTAATGAGAATCAATTGAAGATTACTCAAGAATATATTTCTCATTCGAGTCTTATCGAACTCTCTTTAGGTGCGACACAACTCAAAAGTAATCTTTACTACTGTAATAGAAGTAGAGATCAAACGTGATATTTTCACTGCAGAGCTTGAAATTGCAGGCACAGGGAAACCCGCCAAGCTTAATATGAGGTTAGTCCAATAAACTAAAGGTTCACTTAACCAACCTAAGGCTACTAGGGTCTTAAGTTTTCTAGGCCCATACTTGTAGTCATATTCTGTACAGTCAGTTGACCTATAAAGTCCATTTTAAACACAGAAACTTTGATGCTACTCATGTTTTTCTAGTGAGATGATGAAATTAACCAGTTATTCACTAGCATTGGCAGGACATACATTGCCAACACAAATCTTATTACAAACAAAGATGCATCTTGATACCACTTGTCACGGGTTAAGAGAAGACTTTAGCAACTCCGTACTCGTGCGGCCTTAAGAACCGTTCGTTTTCTATGCGAAATAATCGCCACCAAGGAGGCTCATTGTATATATATGATATGGTTAACCTCTGGAACTTTCTAGATTTCTCTAGAATTCTCTAGGATTGTGTATCCTCTTGTACTCTAGAGAAGTATAGAACCTTCTAGAGATATGTAGAGAACTCTAGGGAACCCTAGTTATTCTAGAAACTTCTAGAGATATGTAGAGAACTCTAGGGAACCCTAGTTATTCTAGAAACTTCTAGAGATATGTAGAGAACTCTAGGGAACTCTAGCTATCTTGGGTTTCTCCACAAAGTTCTAGATAATTCTTTAAGGGACTCCACACATGTATAAATAGGAGTCCCCTCCTCATTTGTAACTCACTCAACAACTCAATCTTGTAAGCAATATAAGAGCTTAAGTTCTCTTTAAGTGTTCTTCTCTTGAGTTCTAAGAGAGAGTTAGAGTGAAAGGCTGCTTAAGAACGGTTCTTAAGGCCGCACGAGTACGGAGTTGCTAAAGTCTTCTCTTAACCCGTGACAAGTGGTATCAGAGCCTCGGTTTCCGTCCAAGCAAACAACCGAGATCATGGCTGGCACATCTGAAACCGATGTCACTCACGTTGAGGAGGTGAGGAAGGAGAGGCGTGGCCGCGCAAGCTCTAAGGACATAATGTCCACCATTGAGGGGGAGGTGTCTAAGTTCCGGGAGTCCATGGGGAGCATGCAAGACGACCTGGAAGGCACCAAGGAAAGCATCGAGGAGCTAAAGTCCACGGTGGACGACCTCCGGGAGGAGATGCAAGGAGCCCTTAATGTTGCGATGGATAGCTTGAGCAAGCGCGGGGACGAGCGGGATGATGCTCTGGAAGCTATGCTCACGTCTCTGGTAGCACGGATGGATAGGCTCGAGGGAGAGCTTCGAGCACTCGCTAGGGGAGGCGTTGTTGCTCCCTTAGCACCGCGTCAGGATGCCCCAAAGCCCAAGGAGTTCAAGGGCTCAAGGTCGGCAAAGGATGTCGACAACTTCTTATGGCACATGGAGCAATACTTTGGAGCAATCGGCATGGTGGACGATGCGTCCAAGGTAAGTACTGCTTCTATGTACTTAGCTGACATTGCTTTGTTATGGTGGCGTCGACGGAGTGACGGCCGCTATGGAGCACCTATCAACACTTGGGAGGATTTCCAACAAGCCTTCCGTCAGCAATTCTACCCCGAGTATGCAGAGGATGAAGCTCGGGCGAAGCTCCGACGCCTTGAACAAAAAGGCGAGATCAAGGAGTACGTAAGAGCTTTCTCGGAGCTGATGTTGCAAATCCCAAGCTTGAGCGAGAGTGAGGCATTCTTCCAATTCATGGACGGCCTCAAGCCATGGGTGAAGATGGAGCTGCAACGCCGAGGAGTTCAAGACCTCATGAAGGCAATGTCCACCGCTGAGAGTTTGATCGAGTTCAAGAAGGTGGACAAGTCCGAGTCCAAGTCCCATGGCAAGGGATCTAGTGGGGGAGTGGATAAGGATAAGGGCAAATACGTGAGCCGGCCAAGCCACAAGCCAAACTTCAACAAGGAGAAGCATGCCCAGGGAGGTGAAACCAGCCAAAAGAAGGATCGCCCCTCACCCAAGTGCTTTATATGTGATGGGCCGCATTATGCACGGGAGTGTCCTAAGCGCTCTAAGCTGACCGCTCTCGCCAAGGAGTGCGACCAGGAGCGAGAGGAAATCCGCCTTGGTGCCATGCGCACGCTGAACGCCGTTAAGACCCGCAAGGCCAAGGGGGACAAGGGACTAATGTTCGTGGATGTAGAGGTCGCGGGGAAGTCCATGAGCGCACTCGTTGACACTGGTGCGACCAATCTCTTCATCAAGGAGGAGATTGCCAATGAGTTAGGGGTGAAGATGGAAGGAGCGGGATGGCTCAAGACTGTCAACTCTAAGGAGATCCGGACATGTGGAGTGGCAAAGGATGTGGAGATCCGCCTAGGCCAATGGAAGGGATGGGAAGCCATTGAGGTAATTCCACTCGATGACTACGACTTTGTAGTTGGTCTTGATTTCCTTGACAGGATCAATGCCCTAGTCATCCCATTCGCTGATTGCTTATGCATACTCGACACACGGTGTCAATGTGTCGTACCCGTCAAGAGGATGGCGGGGAACACGCCGAGAATGCTCTCGGCTATGCAACTCTCCAAGGGAGTGAAGAAGGGCGAGATGACAATCCTTGCCACTTTGAAGAGTGAAGAATCAAGCCAAGAGGAGGAAGTCCCTAAGGAAGTGGCACAAGTGCTTGACACCTTTCAGGATGTGATGCCCAAGGAACTTCCGAAGAAGCTGCCACCAAAGAGGGAAGTTGATCACCGGATCGAGCTGGTGCCAGAAGCTCGTCCGCCTGCCATGGCCCCTTACCGCATGGCACCTCCTGAGTTAGAGGAATTGAGGAGGCAACTTAAGGAGTTACTCAGTGCTGGGTTTATCCAGCCATCCAAGTCCCCATATGGCGCACCCGTTCTCTTTCAAAGGAAGCACGATGGGTCACTAAGAATGTGCATCGACTACAGGGCGCTCAACAAACTCACCATTAAGAACAAGTACCCTATCCCACTCATCGCTGACTTGTTCGACCAGCTAGGGGGAGCAAGGTGGTTCACCAAGCTGGACTTACGCTCAGGATACTACCAAGTACGGATCGCCGAGGAAGATGTGCCAAAGACGGCGTGTGTGACCCGCTATGGAGCCTATGAATTCCTGGTGATGCCGTTCGGGCTTACAAATGCGCCAGCTACGTTCTGCACATTGATGAATAAGGTACTACAACCCTTCCTTGATCAATTTGTGGTTGTGTATCTCGATGACATCGTGGTGTATAGCCGGACGCTGGAAGAGCATATTGAGCACTTGAGACAAGTCTTTCAAGTCCTTAGGGACAACCAACTCTTTGTGAAGAAAGAAAAGTGCTCATTTGCCCAAAAGGAAGTCCCATTCCTTGGCCACATCGTAGGAGGCGGCCATGTCCGAATGGACCCTAACAAGGTGCGAGCTATCGTGGAGTGGGAGGCGCCGACCAAGGTAACCGAGTTAAGATCTTTTCTTGGGTTGGCTAACTATTATCGCAGGTTCGTGCGTGACTACTCAAAGATCACCACACCACTCACGGACTTGCTTAAGAAGGGGAACCGATGGGAGTGGTCGGCCAGGCGGCATTCGATCAATTGAAGCAAGCCATTACAAAAGAGCCGGTGTTGGCACTGCCTGACTACTCCAAGCCTTATGAAGTACACACAGATGCTTCCGACTTCGCCATTGGAGGGGTGCTGATGCAAGAGGGACACCCGGTGGCATTCGAGAGTCGAAAGTTGAATGACACGGAGCGGCGCTACACGGTACAAGAGAAGGAGATGACCGCGGTGGTGCATTGTCTTCGTACTTGGAGACACTACCTTTTGGGGACGCCATTTGTTGTCAAGACCGACAACATTGCCACGAGCTACTTCCAAACACAAAAGAAGTTGTCACCCAAGCAAGCTCGTTGGCAAGATTTCCTGGCAGAGTTCGACTTTGTGCTGGAGTATAAGCCTGGAAAGGCAAACTCAGTTGCAGATGCACTTAGTCGCAAGGTGGAGCTTGCTAGCATAAGCAGCCCTGGGAGTCCCCTGATCGACCGCATCAAAGAAGGGTTGCAACATGATCCAACCGCGAAGGCCCTTTGCCAACATGCTCAAGAAGGCAAGACGCGGAGATTCTGGTGGGAGGATGGGCTACTCTTCACCAAGGGCCAACGCATATATGTACCACAACATGGCAAGTTACGCAAGGAGATCATCCATGAATGCCATGATTCAAAATGGGCGGGTCATCCTGGCATTCATCGCACAATGGCATTGGTGGAAGATCGCTACTATTGGCCGAATATGCGCGACGATGTGGAGGCATATGTCAAGACTTGTCTTGTTGGCAACTTGTCTTGTTTGCCAACAAGACAAGGTAGAAAATCACTTACCGGCGGGACTTTTGGAGCCACTACCTATCCCGGAGCGACCATGGGAGAGTCTCTCTATGGATTTCATTGTGAATTTGCCAAAGTCAGAAGGGTGTCGAACGATTATGGTGGTAGTGGACAGGTTCTCCAAGTATGCCACGTTTATCCCGGCATCGAAGCATTGCCCGGCAGAAGAAGCTGCAAAACTTTTCCTCAAGCACGTGGTCAAGTATTGGGGAGTGCCGCAGACGATTGTGAGCGACCGAGACCCGCGCTTCACTGGGAGATTTTGGACAGAGTTATTCAAGCTATTAGGGTCCGAGCTTAACTTCTCAACCAGCCTTCATCCCCAAACAGATGGACAAACGGAGAGGGTGAATGCTTTGTTGGAGCTCTACTTACGGCACTATGTAAGTACCACTCAAACCAACTGGGCTAAGTTGCTTGATATTGCCCAATTTTCATATAACTTGCAGCGAAGTGAGTCCACCGGGAGAAGCCCGTTTGAGATAGTGACGGGACAGCAACCACTCACTCCGAGTGCGATTGCTTCGGGTTACAAGGGACGTAGTCCAGCTGCGTTCAAGTTCGCCAAGTCATGGCATGAAGAGGCGGACTTAGCACATTCTTGTCTTCAAAAAGCAGCCAAGAGAATGAAGAAGTGGGCAGATAACAAGAGGCGTCACGTGGAATATCAAGTAGGCGACCTCGTCTTGGCCAAGCTTCACCAAGTCCTTCGGTATAAGGACGTGCACAAGGGTCTCCTCCGGAGATATGAGGGGCCTTTCAGAGTTCTTAAGAAGGTAGGCAAGGTGGCCTACAAGCTTGAGCTCCCTCCCAAGCTCAAGTTACACCCCGTGTTTCACGTGAGTATGCTGAAGCCATATCACGGGGATGAGGATGATCCAACAAGGAACAAGAGTACGAGGGCGCCTATCGGGAAGAAGGTCTCTTACGATCGAGATGCTGAAACCATCATTGCCGATCGAGTCATTCGTGAAAGACATTGCAAGCCGCGAAGAGAATACCTCATCAAGTGGAAGGGGCTACCCGAGAGCGAGGCAAGTTGGGAGCCGGAGGAAGCTCTTTGGCAGTTTCACGACCAGCTTGAGAAGTTTCATGCCGAAGACGCGACGAGGGCGTCGCGAGACTAAGTGGGGGAGAATGTCACAGACGCGGATGGCGTGGCGTTTTCTATGCGAAATAATCGCCACCAAGGAGGCTCATTGTATATATATGATATGGTTAACCTCTGGAACTTTCTAGATTTCTCTAGAATTCTCTAGGATTGTGTAGGAATCCCTCTTGTACTCTAGAGAAGTATAGAACCTTCTAGAGATATGTAGAGAACTCTAGGGAACCCTAGTTATTCTAGAAACTTCTAGAGATATGTAGAGAACTCTAGGGAACCCTAGTTATTCTAGAAACTTCTAGAGATATGTAGAGAACTCTAGGGAACTCTAGCTATCTTGGGTTTCTCCACAAAGTTCTAGATAATTCTTTAAGGGACTCCACACATGTATAAATAGGAGTCCCCTCCTCATTTGTAACTCACTCAACAACTCAATCTTGTAAGCAATATAAGAGCTTAAGTTCTCTTTAAGTGTTCTTCTCTTGAGTTCTAAGAGAGAGTTAGAGTGAAAGGCTGCTTAAGAACGGTTCTTAAGGCCGCACAACTCCGTACTCGTGCGGCCTTAAGAACCGTTCTTAAGCAGCCTTTCACTCTAACTCTCTCTTAGAACTCAAGAGAAGAACATTTAAAGAGAACTTAAGCTCTTATATTGCTTACAAGATTGAGTTGTTGAGTGAGTTACAAATGAGGAGGGGACTCCTATTTATACATGTGTGGAGTCCCTTAAAGAATTATCTAGAACTTTGTGGAGAAACCCAAGATAGCTAGAGTTCCCTAGAGTTCTCTACATATCTCTAGAAGTTTCTAGAATAACTAGGGTTCCCTAGAGTTCTCTACATATCTCTAGAAGTTTCTAGAATAACTAGGGTTCCCTAGAGTTCTCTACATATCTCTAGAAGGTTCTATACTTCTCTAGAGTACAAGAGGGATTCCTACACAATCCTAGAGAATTCTAGAGAAATCTAGAAAGTTCCAGAGGTTAACCATATCATATATATACAATGAGCCTCCTTGGTGGCGATTATTTCGCATAGAAAACGCCACGCCATCCGCGTCTGTGACATTCTCCCCCACTTAGTCTCGCGACGCCCTCGTCGCGTCTTCGGCATGAAACTTCTCAAGCTGGTCGTGAAACTGCCAAAGAGCTTCCTCCGGCTCCCAACTTGCCTCGCTCTCGGGTAGCCCCTTCCATTTGATGAGGTATTCTCTTCGCGGCTTGCAATGTCTCTCACGAATGACTCGATCGGCAATGATGGTTTCAGCATCTCGATCGTAAGAGACCTTCTTCCCGATAGGCGCCCTCGTACTCTTGTTCCTTGTTGGATCATCCTCATCCCCGTGATATGGCTTCAGCATACTCACGTGAAACACGGGGTGTAACTAGAGCTTGGGAGGGAGCTCAAGCTTGTAGGCCACCTTGCCTACCTTCTTAAGAACTCTGAAAGGCCCCTCATATCTCCGGAGGAGACCCTTGTGCACGTCCTTATACCGAAGGACTTGGTGAAGCTTGGCCAAGACGAGGTCGCCTACTTGATATTCCACGTGACGCCTCTTGTTATCTGCCCACTTCTTCATTCTCTTGGCTGCTTTTTGAAGACAAGAATGTGCTAAGTCCGCCTCTTCATGCCATGACTTGGCGAACTTGAACGCAGCTGGACTACGTCCCTTGTAACCCGAAGCAATCGCACTCGGAGTGAGTGGTTGCTGTCCCGTCACTATCTCAAACGGGCTTCTCCCGGTGGACTCACTTCGCTGCAAGTTATATGAAAATTGGGCAATATCAAGCAACTTAGCCCAGTTGGTTTGAGTGGTACTTACATAGTGCCGTAAGTAGAGCTCCAACAAAGCATTCACCCTCTCCGTTTGTCCATCTGTTTGGGGATGAAGGCTGGTTGAGAAGTTAAGCTCGGACCCTAATAGCTTGAATAACTCTGTCCAAAATCTCCCAGTGAAGCGCGGGTCTCGGTCGCTCACAATCGTCTGCGGCACTCCCCAATACTTGACCACGTGCTTGAGGAAAAGTTTTGCAGCTTCTTCTGCCGGGCAATGCTTCGATGCCGGGATAAACGTGGCATACTTGGAGAACCTGTCCACTACCACCATAATCGTTCGACACCCTTCTGACTTTGGCAAATTCACAATGAAATCCATAGAGAGACTCTCCCATGGTCGCTCCGGGATAGGTAGTGGCTCCAAAAGTCCCGCCGGTAAGTGATTTTCTACCTTGTCTTGTTGGCAAACAAGACAAGTCTTGACATATGCCTCCACATCGTCGCGCATATTCGGCCAATAGTAGCGATCTTCCACCAATGCCATTGTGCGATGAATGCCAGGATGACCCGCCCATTTTGAATCATGGCATTCATGGATGATCTCCTTGCGTAACTTGCCATGTTGTGGTACATATATGCGTTGGCCCTTGGTGAAGAGTAGCCCATCCTCCCACCAGAATCTCCGCGTCTTGCCTTCTTGAGCATGTTGGCAAAGGGCCTTCGCGGTTGGATCATGTTGCAACCCTTCTTTGATGCGGTCGATCAGGGGACTCCCAGGGCTGCTTATGCTAGCAAGCTCCACCTTGCGACTAAGTGCATCTGCAACTGAGTTTGCCTTTCCAGGCTTATACTCCAGCACAAAGTCGAACTCTGCCAGGAAATCTTGCCAACGAGCTTGCTTGGGTGACAACTTCTTTTGTGTTTGGAAGTAGCTCGTGGCAATGTTGTCGGTCTTGACAACAAATGGCGTCCCCAAAAGGTAGTGTCTCCAAGTACGAAGACAATGCACCACCGCGGTCATCTCCTTCTCTTGTACCGTGTAGCGCCGCTCCGTGTCATTCAACTTTCGACTCTCGAATGCCACCGGGTGTCCCTCTTGCATCAGCACCCCTCCAATGGCGAAGTCGGAAGCATCTGTGTGTACTTCATAAGGCTTGGAGTAGTCAGGCAGTGCCAACACCGGCTCTTTTGTAATGGCTTGCTTCAATTGATCGAATGCCGCCTGGCATTTCACCGACCACTCCCATCGGTTCCCCTTCTTAAGCAAGTCCGTGAGTGGTGTGGTGATCTTTGAGTAGTCACGCACGAACCTGCGATAATAGTTAGCCAACCCAAGAAAAGATCTTAACTCGGTTACCTTGGTCGGCGCCTCCCACTCCACGATAGCTCGCACCTTGTTAGGGTCCATTCGGACATGGCCGCCTCCTACGATGTGGCCAAGGAATGGGACTTCCTTTTGGGCAAATGAGCACTTTTCTTTCTTCACAAAGAGTTGGTTGTCCCTAAGGACTTGAAAGACTTGTCTCAAGTGCTCAATATGCTCTTCCAGCGTCCGGCTATACACCACGATGTCATCGAGATACACAACCACAAATTGATCAAGGAAGGGTTGTAGTACCTTATTCATCAATGTGCAGAACGTAGCTGGCGCATTTGTAAGCCCGAACGGCATCACCAGGAATTCATAGGCTCCATAGCGGGTCACACACGCCGTCTTTGGCACATCTTCCTCGGCGATCCGTACTTGGTAGTATCCTGAGCGTAAGTCCAGCTTGGTGAACCACCTTGCTCCCCCTAGCTGGTCGAACAAGTCAGCGATGAGTGGGATAGGGTACTTGTTCTTAATGGTGAGTTTGTTGAGCGCCCTGTAGTCGATGCACATTCTTAGTGACCCATCGTGCTTCCTTTGAAAGAGAACGGGTGCGCCATATGGGGACTTGGATGGCTGGATAAACCCAGCACTGAGTAACTCCTTAAGTTGCCTCCTCAATTCCTCTAACTCAGGAGGTGCCATGCGGTAAGGGGCCATGGCAGGCGGACGAGCTTCTGGCACCAGCTCGATCCGGTGATCAACTTCCCTCTTTGGTGGCAGCTTCTTCGGAAGTTCCTTGGGCATCACATCCTGAAAGGTGTCAAGCACTTGTGCCACTTCCTTAGGGACTTCCTCCTCTTGGCTTGATTCTTCACTCTTCAAAGTGGCAAGGATTGTCATCTCGCCCTTCTTCACTCCCTTGGAGAGTTGCATAGCCGAGAGCATTCTCGGCGTGTTCCCCGCCATCCTCTTGACGGGTACGACACATTGACACCATGTGTCGAGTATGCATAAGCAATCAGCGAATGGGATGACTAGGGCATTGATCCTGTCAAGGAAATCAAGACCAACTACAAAGTCGTAGTCATCGAGTGGAATTACCTCAATGGCTTCCCGTCCCTTCTATTGGCCTAGGCGGATCTCCACATCCTTTGCCACTCCACATGTCCGGATCTCCTTAGAGTTGACAGTCTTGAGCCATCCCGCTCCTTCCATCTTCACCCCTAACTCATTGGCAATCTCCTCCTTGATGAAGAGATTGGTCGCACCAGTGTCAACGAGTGCGCTCATGGACTTCCCCGCGACCTCTACATCCATGAACATTAGTCCCTTGTCCCCCTTGGCCTTGCGGGTCTTAACGGCGTTCAGCGTGCGCATGGCACCAAGGCGGATTTCCTCTCGCTCCTGGTCGCACTCCTTGGCGAGAGCGGTCAGCTTAGAGCGCTTAGGACACTCCCGTGCATAATGCGGCCCATCACATATAAAGCACTTGGGTGAGGGGCGATCCTTCTTTTGGCTGGTTTCACCTCCCTGGGCATGCTTCTCCTTGTTGAAGTTTGGCTTGTGGCTTGGCCGGCTCACGTATTTGCCCTTATCCTTATCCACTCCCCCACTAGATCCCTTGCCATGGGACTTGGACTCGGACTTGTCCACCTTCTTGAACTCGATCAAACTCTCAGCGGTGGACATTGCCTTCATGAGGTCTTGAACTCCTCGGCGTTGCAGCTCCATCTTCACCCATGGCTTGAGGCCGTCCATGAATTGGAAGAATGCCTCACTCTCGCTCAAGCTTGGGATTTGCAACATCAGCTCCGAGAAAGCTCTTACGTACTCCTTGATCTCGCCTTTTTGTTCAAGGCGTCGGAGCTTCGCCCGAGCTTCATCCTCTGCATACTCGGGGTAGAATTGCTGACGGAAGGCTTGTTGGAAATCCTCCCAAGTGTTGATAGGTGCTCCATAGCGGCCGTCACTCCGTCGACGCCACCATAACAAAGCAATGTCAGCTAAGTACATAGAAGCAGTACTTACCTTGGACGCATCGTCCACCATGCCGATTGCTCCAAAGTATTGCTCCATGTGCCATAAGAAGTTGTCGACATCCTTTGCCGACCTTGAGCCCTTGAACTCCTTGGGCTTTGGGGCATCCTGACGCGGTGCTAAGGGAGCAACAACGCCTCCCCTAGCGAGTGCTCGAAGCTCTCCCTCGAGCCTATCCATCCGTGCTACCAGAGACGTGAGCATAGCTTCCAGAGCATCATCCCGCTCGTCCCCGCGCTTGCTCAAGCTATCCATCGCAACATTAAGGGCTCCTTGCATCTCCTCCCGGAGGTCGTCCACCGTGGACTTTAGCTCCTCGATGCTTTCCTTGGTGCCTTCCAGGTCGTCTTGCATGCTCCCCATGGACTCCCGGAACTTAGACACCTCCCCCTCAATGGTGGACATTATGTCCTTAGAGCTTGCGCGGCCACGCCTTTCCTTCCTCACCTCCTCAACGTGAGTGACATCGGTTTCAGATGTGCCAGCCATGATCTCGGTTGTTTGCTTGGACGGAAACCGAGGCTCTGATACCACTTGTCACGGGTTAAGAGAAGACTTTAGCAACTCCGTACTCGTGCGGCCTTAAGAACCGTTCTTAAGCAGCCTTTCACTCTAACTCTCTCTTAGAACTCAAGAGAAGAACACTTAAAGAGAACTTAAGCTCTTATATTGCTTACAAGATTGAGTTGTTGAGTGAGTTACAAATGAGGAGGGGACTCCTATTTATACATGTGTGGAGTCCCTTAAAGAATTATCTAGAACTTTGTGGAGAAACCCAAGATAGCTAGAGTTCCCTAGAGTTCTCTACATATCTCTAGAAGTTTCTAGAATAACTAGGGTTCCCTAGAGTTCTCTACATATCTCTAGAAGTTTCTAGAATAACTAGGGTTCCCTAGAGTTCTCTACATATCTCTAGAAGGTTCTATACTTCTCTAGAGTACAAGAGGGATTCCTACACAATCCTAGAGAATTCTAGAGAAATCTAGAAAGTTCCAGAGGTTAACCATATCATATATATACAATGAGCCTCCTTGGTGGCGATTATTTCGCATAGAAAACGCCACGCCATCCGCGTCTGTGACACATCTAAGCATCGCACCTGCAGTTAGGCCTCATTGGCACGACACTCTAAATAATTGGAATAACAAAGCCAGACTAGCAACTCATCTCAAGGAACAGTGCATGATATAAGATGGTAGTTCAGTCTGTTCAGACTTGCAGTTCAAGCAGATAGTTCAGTTGCACTCTAAAGTTGGAATCATACACTCATAACAACTGACTAACAAGTAAGAAGAAATATTTTGAAGATATTTCATCGATTCTGGCCTCTATTTGGAGAGCCGTGGAAACAACACCAAGTACCTGCAGGCTGCAGCTCTAGAGCTGCTCAACAAAATTGCTAACACTACACTCTACACTACATACAGTGGGACTCAGACAAAATTCGTGTGCCATCACAAAATAAGTAAACTAGCAAACAGCAAATTAGTTGCCATCAAGATATGGATCCACCTGCTGAAAATAGAACTGCTGCTACTTAAATCTTCTGAAGCTGGACCTAATCCCACATTCGTTGACCCATTAAAGCTTCCACTGCTTGAATTTATGCTGCACAATAATGCGCAAAGATCTTTATCTCAAAAGCTGAAGTCAATACAGGAGATGAATAAAGCTACAGTGAAATACCACGGAAGAAGTGGATAATTTTCTAGCGATTTGAAAACATTTTACAAATACATGTGAAAAAGTATGTTATGTAGTACTATGTAGTATTTTTTTATTTTTTATTTTTTACATAATACAATCTTACAGATCTGGTCCAGCAAACTTAAGCAACACATTAAACTAACGAAATCAACCAAACAAGGATCCCATTTACACTCCGTCTAACATAATATCCAGTTTATAAGGCCTATATAGATCAACAGCGGCCGTTAAAGCATGTCGCAACTCTTATTCATTCTTTCTTCCCAAACTTAAGATGACATCCTTGAACATGAATCAAGTTCAAAAGTCATTTCTATTTCGCTTATTTCTTATTCTATTCCATTAGCCATTTTAAAATGATTATTAGCTACCTAATAAAATCCTTTTGCTACTCTAGTGTTGCTAGGTTCAGTAATATACTATTTCACATGATATCTAACTAGGGCAGAGCTTTTGGTTTTTTCATGTTGTCAAAGAGTTGAACATTTATTAAAAAATGAAACAAACATTTGAATAAAACAGGTCCAATGAAGCGAAACAAATATTCAGATTCATATAACCGATCCCATGTGCGGATCTGCTCCACGAATCGCGATTCACGTGAAATGTATATATTTTTTAAATGTCAAATATGATATTTGGGAATCCGGAACTCATACTCTAAAAATTTAAATAGTTCATTTACATGTAGGAGTAGTGATCGGACTTCGTTTAAACGCCCTTTATTATTTTATCCTTCATAAATCATCATATAAAATGATATTTGACCTATATACATAATAAAAAATTTCAACGAAGGTTGTTTGCCTGCCACTTTTGGGACGCTGTATTTGCGCTCCTAACAACAGTGGACTCATCCTTTTGGAATTCTAGATCAGCCTCTGGCCGATCCTAACATATACTAAGAACTGACATATTATTATTATTGTTGTCGTCATATAATCTAAAAATTAGCAGTAGTAATTTTTATTATCTCACCCTGCACAAAACTAAATCAAACAGATCATTTCCTCATTGTTTTCTATAATTCTCTTTGCTCAAAATGATTAATTATTACTACCACAAAGCATCTAAAATTATTAATTATCAATCATAAGGCAGAAGTAAGATCCATTAGCATAACTTATAACAGTTACCTCGATGGAAATTTACATCCTGTATGACCTGAAAAAGAACACAAAAACAGACATTAGAAAAAACATAATACTCCTTCCGTCCCACTTGGTTTGTCGTACTTTCCTTATGAATCGTACTTAAACAATAAATGAAAGTCAAAAATAAAAGTACTTACTGGGATTTAGAGAAGTGAGAGCAGCAGTATTATCAAAATTACAAGCATCCTGAGTCATACCATGCTTGATAAAATAATCATTGAAAACAAACGACGCCGTTTTCTGAATATCAGAAGCGTCATAGCAAGGTCCACCGGGCTGAATAGGCCCACAATTAGCACCACCAGGCCCACAAGCCCAATCAATAGCCGTTTGTAAAGCAGCATCTTCTGCGTTGTTCTTTGCCACGCACCATAACTCTTGAGTAGTTCCAGCGCCGCCCTTTTGGGCTGTACAGAAGGTGGCCATTAGAGAAAGTAGAAAGAGAGAAAATGAGAATTTGGGAGACATTCTTTTTGGTTACAAAGGGAATTGTTGTATGGGAAGTAAATAGAGAGACGTTTGTAGAAACGGTTATGTATATGAAGAATTGTAGTTAATGAATAAGAATGAGGGGAAAATGAATCGACACTGCAAATATGACCGTTGGTGTTTTTGTAGAGATCTGAGAAGAGGAAAAAACTAGAGTGACGAGACAATTTATACTCACCCTGGCATGTCCGTGATGGAATGTAGTATAGAATGTTATATACTCCCTCCCTCTCAAATATTTATTCTTTTTACTAAAAATAGTCTATCTCAAAATAATTGTTCAATTAGGAGTTCAATATAAAATTTCTCATATTCTTTCCATTTTATTCTTAGTAATTATTGTTCTTGAAAATACGACTAGATATAACATTTATTGAATAGAGAATAATAAGGTGGATAAAATAGTCAATAATCTCCTCTCATTAATGATTTCTTAAGGAGCGTGCAACATTAAAGAGAACGAATAATTTGAAACGGATGGAGTAGTAGTTAAGAGTTTTTTATTAGTCTGTTGTCAGTATAATTCGTCAGCATAAGGATTAGGGATGGAGTAATTGTATGGCATGTCTTCGGAATGACGAGATTACTCCACCCTAATATTAGAGTCTTGTTAATAAAAAAAGTTGAATTACTTGATTCGCAAGGATGGATTTAAAGATGATGCTACTACTTTATATCAAGAGAGGATTAGCTGCCAAAGATTTATTCAGCAGGAGTGTATTGGGTAAAAATCGTCACCTTCGGTCAGCACCTCGAGATGGTAGACCGAAGGCAAAACGAGCTGATGCTCCGAAGAGAGGATTAGCGGTCTCGTGGTCAAACCACCGAAGCCGACACCCTGTGACACGCCCGAAGGCAAGTTAGACCTTAAGCTTCGGCGATGAGCTATCTTACTCGAACAGCAAGGTCGAACGACCGAAGTCTCGTGACAAGGCTTCGGTTACCCCCTCGGTTCCAGCGGCTTTGCAGCCCACTACTTCACCCCACTAACTCAGCCACTACTCAGCATTTACCCACCAAGATCGTGGAAGAGACATTAATGGATGATGGAGAACGTGGGTCTGGCTCTTAGGCTTATAAATAGAAGTTCATTTTTATTTGTAGGCATCCAGAAATACATACCAAAACTCTGTCCAAATTTGTATTGAACATCTATATATTGAAAGCAAGTTGTTTACGCATTTTCGTCTATTCAGTGTATTATTTACCGCTTTGATACAAAGATTTGCTTATATTCGAATCCAAATTCGATTTGTGTACCTAAAAACGATTTAGGCCCATACAAATTGGCGCCGTCTGTGGGGATATAAGCAATAACGCTTTGTTCCAAAGTTCGAAATCTGTTCTTCGTCAAGAAATTTGTGATCTAACACTATGGCTGATAACAACAATGGTGGTAATGGTGATCGGGTTGACGTTCCGACGAACCAACAATCCTTCACCCCAATGACAACCGAAGAATTTCAAATGTACGTTGTTACCACGCTAAGAGCTCTCCAAAATAAGCAGGATGAGTAGGCTAGTATCAATGCCGAGTTTCGCGCCTCGCTAGAAGGACGAAACAGCGCCGCCCCAAACGGCACCCAGCCCTCGGCTCCTGGTGGAGGCACCCCGCCTTTCGTTCCTCAGGGCGCGACAACAGGGGGACCTCACAACGGAACCGCATCTGGGGGGTCGGGGAGTAATCCATCTTCCATGCCACACTTCGGGACGGTTCCCTCTGTGGCGGAAACAACGTCATCGGTTGACGTTGAAAAAATGAGTAGAGAGATCGAGGCACGCATCGAGGCGCGCTTCGAAAAACGCCTCGAGCGCGTCCCGGGGATAAGCAAGGAGGAAGATGACCTCGACATCGAGCAATACAGGGAGCAGCCCTATAAGCCCGAAGCAGCACCCGCTCCAACTCCCGTGGGTTTCAAACTCACATTCCTCAAAAAGTACGATGGGACAACTGATCCCAAGGAGCATGTCAGGGAGTACATGTCCATGGTAAAAAGCAACGACTTGACGTCCACGCAGCTCGAATCCATGTTCTTAAAAAAGTTTGGTAGTTCGCTAGAAAAAGGTGCCCTTCGGTGGTATTTGTGCTTGCCACCGGGGTCAATCTCCTCGTTCAAAGAGCTATCCAGCGCCTTCGTCAAGGCGCACACCGGCGCGCAAAAGATCCTCCAGAGGAAGGAGGATATATGTGAAGTAAAACAATGGTCTGGCGAGCCACTTAAAGAATTCCTCGAGCGATTTCACGCTGAACGCATGGAGTTGCCTCGAATGGATAATACCTTGGCTATCATGGCCTTCGAGAAAGGTATCAACAGTCGCAATTCAAATGCTGCTGCTGAATTGCGAAAGGAGTTGCAACAGTATCAGGTCCTGACGTGGGAGGATCTACATAGAAGAGCTTACTCCAAAATCAGATTGGAGGAGGCGGAGTTCAAAAACCGAGGTTACCAAAACCGAGGTGATATTTCAAATCGCGCCGAGGCGCCACGAAATAATTCAAAAGGGAGGTATGAACCTTATACCTCGCCAAGGCAACATGTTACTCAAAGGCTGGGGAACAACCCCAGTAACTCATACCCGACGTCTCACATAAGCCAAAGGCTTGGAGGGAAGGTTCAAACCAATGTGAACCAAAGGAACCCCTCGAGCTCCGCTTCGATTCCCAAAAAGGACCCTCCCCGAATCCAAGATTATAATTTCAACATATCGACCTCGGAGCTGGTCGACGTCGTCAAGGGGACAGCCGGGGTAAGAATTCCCAAAGATATGAGAACCCCGGTGGACAAAAGGGATCAGAATTTGCACTGCGAGTTTCATGCAGATTATGGTCACAAGACCGAGGACTGCAAAGCTCTGCGCCTCGAAGTGGCTCACCTACTGAAAAAAGGAGTCTTGGCTCAATTCCTCACTGACAAGGGGAAAGATAATTTTTCAAAGAACCGAGGCGGTGGGCAACCACCTCGGGCTCCACCTCCGGAGAGAGTAGTTAACGTCATCACCGGGGGATCAGAAGTAAACGGCGTGAACTTCGCCGCAGCCAAAAAATTTGCTAAGCTCTCCATCACCATGGAGAAGAGGACCCGAGTTGGAGGTTCGGGCAAGGACATCGTGTTCGATGAGGATGACTGTGATGGGATGATGTTCCCCCATCACGATGCTCTAGTCATCATGCTAAGAATTAACAACGCCGACATCAAGAGAGTATTGATTGACCCCGGCAGTTCGGTGAACATCATCAGCTACGGGGCGGTGAAGCAGATGTGGCTAAAAGGAGAAATCGTTCCCAAGTCAACAGTGTTGGCTGGTTTTAACAACTCAACAGAGAAGACGTTGGGTGAAATCACGCTGAAGACATTCGCTGAGGGTGTCATCAAGGAGACACTGTTTCAAGTGATGCCCGAGGATCTGGCCTATAATGTAATCCTCGGGCGGTCGTGGATCCACTCCATGGAAGCTGTTCCTTCCACTTTACACCAAGTGATCAAATTCCCAACGCCTTGGGGGGTTCGGTCAATTAAAGGGGAGCAGCGGGTAGCGAGGGAATGCTACTCGGTTGCACTGAAGAGTGGAGTCGCCCCGAGCGGGCCCAAAAAATAGCAACCAACGCAACCGGGGTCCAGCGAGGCGAACCTCCAAAATGAAATTGAAAAGATCCCGGCATGCGTCCAAGAGCCTCGGAAACAGAAGGCCGAGGACTCCACTGTCGAAGAGCTGGATTCTTTCACTCTCATGAAAGAATTCCCAGAGAGGAAAGTACACATCGGCTCGGAGTTGGACCCGAAGTCGAAGGAAGCGATTATGGAAGTTTTAAGGTCCAACCATGACTGCTTTGCTTGGACTCATTCAGACATGACGGGTATCGATCCGGAGATCATGACCCACAAGCTGAATGTAGATCCAAAATTCACCCCGGTGAAACAAAAGAAGAGGCCTCACGCCGGGGTGAAAAGGAATGCGATCGAAGATGAGACCACGAAGTTGCAAGAAAATGGTTTCATAAGGGAGGTCAAATATCCCGAATGGCTGGCGAATGTGGTAGTTGTGCCGAAAAAGAACGGCAAGTGGAGAATGTGTGTAGACTACACCGACCTGAACAAAGCTTGCCCCAAAGATTCTTATCCATTGCCGCAAATCGACAGGTTAATAGATTCCACGGCTGGACACAAACTATTAACTTTCTTGGATGCGTATTCGGGCTACAATCAAATCCTCATGGACCCCGAGGACGAGGAAAAGACCTCGTTCATCACTGACCGAGGTACTTTTTGCTACAAAGTGATGCCCTTCGGTTTGAAGAACGCCGGGGCAACCTACCAAAGGTTGGTATGTCGCATGTTCAAGGAATACATCGGGAAGTCTATGGAAGTTTACATAGACGACATGCTCATCAAATCGATCCGAATGGAGGATCATTTGAGTCATCTGAGGGAAGCTTTTGCTGTGCTAAGACAATACGGCATGAAATTGAACCCCGAGAAGTGCGCCTTCGGCGTAGGATCGGGCAAGTTTTTGGGATTTATTGTCTCCGAGCGGGGAATCGAAGCTAACCCAGATAAAATCAGAGCAATTGAGGACATCCCCGAAGAGCTTACCGGGGTGAAAGAAGTTCAACGCCTGACTGGCCGAATCGCTGCCTTGAGCCGCTTTATCTCAAAGTCCTCGGAGCGATGTCACAAATTCTTCTCCGTCTTGAGAAAAAACAACCACTTCGAATGGACACCGGAGTGCAAACAAGCTTTGAGAGACTTGAAACAATATTTGGCTAACGCACCGTTGCTCGCTAAGCCAAAAGAAGGGGAGACATTGCTTGTCTATTTGGCAGTGTCCGAGGTGTCAGTGAGTGCTGTGTTGGTTCGGGAAGAAGATGGCAAGCAGCAGCCCATCTATTATGTGAGCAAAACGCTCCTCGATGCTGAAACCAGGTACCCACACTTGGAAAAACTAGCACTTGCTTTGCTCATTACTGCTCGGAAACTGCGGCCCTATTTTCAATGTCACCCAATAGCGGTAGTTTCAACCTTCCCCTTGAGAAATATATTGCATAAGCCTGAGTTATCGGGGAGGTTGTCCAAATGGGCGGTTGAGCTAAGTGAGTATGACATCACTTATCAACCTCGAACTGCCATCAAATCTCAAGTCTTGGCAGACTTCGTGGCTGATTTCAGCATTGGGATATTGCCCGAAGCGGAAAAGGAAAGCTTTGAGACGAAGGGATCCCCTTCGGGGCTGTGGGTACTGCACACCGATGGGGCGACGAATTCAAAAGGCTCGGGTTTAGGCATTGTGTTGAGAACACCCACCGGGGAGAAGATTAGGCATTCTATTCGATTCAAAAAGGTCACCAACAACGAGGCAGAATACGAAGCAGCTCTAGCTGGCCTAGAGCTGGCCAAAGAAATGGGGGTTGATAGAATCGAATTAAGATGTGATTCACAATTAGTGGTCAACCAGATCCTCGGTGATTACACGGCTCGAGAGCCCAGAATGCAGCTTTACTTGGATCGGGCACAGAGGGTTCTGGCCCAATTCCAAGAATGGAGTGTCAAACAAGTACCTCGGGAAGACAACTCCGAGGCAGACGCCTTGGCAAATCTTGGTTCGGCAATTGACGAAGCTCACTCGGGGACTGACTCGGTAGTTCGGTTGCTGTCCGCCCAAATGAGAGAGATGAAGTTGCAAGTCAATTCGGTTGATAATCGATGGGATTGGCGAAGCAAGTTCATCACCTACTTCGACTCGGGGACTGTTCCCCAAGATAAAAAAGAAGCGAAAAAGCTAAGGACCCAAGCGGCCTCGTATCACATGATCGAAGGCAATCTATACAAGAGATTGTACTGCGGCCCGATGGCTAAATGCTTGGGCCCCGACGAGGCGAGGTACGTGATGGCCGAAGTACACGAAGGCGAGTGTGGAAATCACTCGGGGAGGAAAACATTGGTGCGTAAATTGTTGAGAGCTGGGTATTATTGGCCCACCATCAGCGCCGATGTGAAAGCCTACGTGCAAAAGTGTGACAAGTGCCAACGCCATGGGCAAATGATCCACCAACAGGCCGAGCCTCTACACTCGGTGGTATCACCATGGCCCTTCATGAAATGGGGAATGGACGTTGTTGGACCACTACCCAAAGGAAAAGGTGGTGTTCGGTTCATCTTGGTGTTGACTGATTACTTCACAAAATGGGTGGAAGCCGCAGCGCTCACCGAGGTAAAACAGAAGCAGGTAATCGACTTCATCAAAAAGAATATCATCTACCGGTTCGGCGTCCCAAAAGAAATCGCTTGCGACAATGGCAAACAATTCATGGGGGCGGCCGTCACTGACTTTTTTAAACAATGGGGAATCAAAAGGATAGCCTCGACTCCCTACCATCCAAGTGCTAATGGCCAGGCCGAATCTTCAAACAGGATCATAATTGAGAATTTGAAGAAGCGACTCGATGAGAAGAAAGGCCCTTGGCCCGAGGAGTTGCCCGGGGTTCTGTGGGCCATGCGAACAACGGAGAAGAACAGCACCGGTGAAACCCCTTTTTCATTAGCCTACGGCATGGATTCTCTCATCCCAGTGGAAGTGGGCGAACCAAGTCTTCGGTATGCTCACACAACCGAAGATGCCAACCAAGAGGCGATGCGCATCGAGCTAGACTTGCTCGAAGAGAAGAGGGAATTAGCTTTGGTTCGGCTTGTTGCCCAAAAAAGACAAATCGAAGCGTACCTCAACAGGAAAGCTAGGTTTAGAGACTTCAAAGTGGGAGATTATGTGTTGAAAACCGTGAATCAATCAACAAAGGAGGACAACGGGGGAAAGCTTATCGCAAATTGGGAAGGGCCCTACAGGGTCAAAGCAATCGTTGGAAAAGGCTCTTATCAAATCGAGTCTCTTCAAGGCGAACCCGAACCGCTGAACTGGAACATTTCTCATCTAAAGCGCTACTACTTTTAGCCAAGGTAAATAACCTTCAACTCTATCAATTAAACAGCCCCGAGCCGAACAACGCTCCCATGGCATTGACAAACAATGTACTAACTCACTCCTCGTTCCACCTTTTTTGCTCAACCTTTTCAGGAAGCAAACTGAACCGATTCCAGTGCTCGGATCCTCATCGAGATTCATAACCGAACACTGGGGGGGGAGTGAGAAGGGTTGACACCGAGGTCGACACCGTGCCTCCCAACCGACGCTTATCTAGCCGACAACCGGGGACTGTTGCCCGAGGACTAGATTTAGTACATTGTAAATTAGCCCGATAGCGGCATGTTTTAGTTTGAAATTACGTTTTAGTTTGAAGTTCATTAATTCGTTGCTCACCCAAGGTCCATCCCGACTTGGTTTTATGTACATAGCCTTTTGGCTCGTTGATATTAACAAAGCGACTTCGGGTATTCTCATTCTATCCGTGTTATTACTTGTGTTATTACTTGAGCCGCGCATTGCATCGACTCGAGGACGAGACGTCGTCCTAAGTTCGCACCGGTCAAATTTCGCTTAAAGTCTTACAAGCATGTCATTTACTTTTAAAAGTGTTCTATACACATGAAAAATACACGCAAAATTCACAAAGCGATCTTTCATTAAAAGCCCGAAGGCTGAAGCTATATACATCCGAAAATGACCCGAAGGTCAAACATAAGTACAAAGGCCCGAAGGCCAACATCCAAAAAAGGCACGAGGGCCTCAAAAAATGAAAGACATCAAAAGTTTACTAAGGCAACGCCCCATCAGCATCTCCGCTGCCCTCTTCGGCACTGTCGCTCTCATCATCTGATTCTTCGCTTGAGGGAAGTTCGTCCACAATTCTTTGGGCCTCGGTAGCAGCCTCCCTCGCTTTGACGATCTCGTCCTCGAGCGCGATCTGCCCGGCCTGAACTTGCTCGAGGACATCGAGCCTAGTCTTGACCACGGCCCATGTTTCTTCAAATTTGGCCCTTGTTGATCTGACCTCGGCCCGCTCGTTAAGGTGGGCAACTCGCCTTTCAAGCCTGGATACCTTGGCCCGAAGAGCTGGCACTTCGCCCACTTGGCGTTGCAGCTCAAGAAGTTTAGCATTATATTCCCCGAGCTTGCCACGATACTTCTCCCCCGCCTCAAGGACTTCGGTCTTTGCCCTGAACAATTCAGCTTCGAGGCGGGCATTCTCAAGACTGAGCCTCGAGCGTTCAGCAGTAAACTCGTCCGTCGCAGCTCGAACATGAGCCTCGGAGGACTCTGCAACCGCCCGAAGGTCATCCTCGGCTTTTGCCGCCGCCTCGTTGGCACGCTCCAGTTCGCTGTTCAAAATTGCGAACCGAGCTTCCAACTCGGCGACCTGCCCTTTGAGGACCTTTTTCTGAGCATCCCAAGCGGTGGCAGCTGCTTGAAGTTCTTGAGCACGATCTCGCTCGAGGTGAACAGCTCGCAGCGCGAGGACAAAGCTCTGCGTTTGAAACACATGTCAGCGCTCAAAGTCTGGTAAAGCATATTAAGTTAAAAGGACACTAAGACTTACCCGAAGAGCGGAAGCGGCTGAAACACCCATCAAACTCATGGGATTGAGATTCCGAAGGGCATGAGTTTCAGCTGGCCCGAGCAAGCCGTCAAGAGACATGATGTCCTCTTTCGTAGCATCTAGTAAATTAGCATCGGGGTATATCTCCAAAGCCCGAGCTGCAATGTTGGTGGGCTTCGAAGAATCCCTTGAAGCTTTGACCATACTCTTGATCAACCCTCCGCTCGCCTTCGCCTTACCCTTTCTTCTCGCGGTCTCTTGGTCAGATTCCTCCACGTGAATGACCCCGGTTGACCCGCCTACTTCAGCCCTCACCTCGGGAGCGGGCTCGGGGACTGGATCTGGCCTCTCCTCGGGAATCAAAGGAGGGAGCTCCTCATCGCTAGGCACATCAACGAGCCCCCGACGTTTAGTGATCAGAGTCTCAGCAACGGGGGCAGCGGCCTCTTCAACTCGAGGACCTTTTGCTGTGGCGGCCCGCTTCAAGCTCGCCCTTTTCCTCTTAGCACCTGAGGCAGGAAGAGGAGCAATGTGCCTAACATAAGTACGAGTGGCAGTGGAAACACAAGAAAACCTACCCAAGAAAATTTCACCTTATGACGCCCCTTGGCTCGAAGAGGCTTTAGTTTTCTTCTCTTCAATGAGCTTCTTCGCCATCGCTGCCATCTTGGCAACCCCCTCGGTGACGTCGGTCACCAGTTTTTCGCTCCTCTTCGCCCTTTTGTTTCCTCTCTCTTCCTCTCCGCCCTCTACCTCGGCTTCCTCTTCCTCGTCGACCTCTCTCACGGCCTTGCTGGGGAGACCTATGCAATCAAAGTGGAAAAGTTAGGCTAATTCAAAATAAAACTCAGCGGCCCGAAGTCAGCAACTCACCGTGCCTCTTGCACGCCCATCGGTTCTCAGGCAGAGCAGCTAACACCATCCATTGCCGCTCGGGGCGCTTTTTCGGCTGCATGACTTCGGTCACCCACCCGAGCAGGTTACTCGGGGGTACAACCGCCACCTTTTCAGCTGCGGATAAAAAAGAAAAGGGAGGTCGGTTAACAATTGCGACAATTCAAACCAAAGGAAGAATGAAGATAAGCACTTACGCTGAGCATTCCACGCCTCGGGAAAGCCAGGCTCAGCAGACAGCAGGTTCGTGGGAATGAGCACGAACCGGTCGTTCCATCCTCGGTCCCCATGATCCTCGCTCTTGCTTAAGATTGCATATGAGCCCCGAGGCAAGAGAGCGACCACCCCGGCTTTGTGGAAATAGGGGTAGTAGAGCGAAATCAAATGCTGAAAAGTGAATGGCACCCCCGCGGCGCTACTCAAATATTCAAGGGCTTGGACGACCCTCCAAACCCCGGGCCCAAGTTGGGCAAGACAGAGGTTATATGATCTGCAAAACGTGTCAATTATGGGGTATACGGGCAAATCAAAACCTATGGTGAAGGGGTAAGTAAAAACTGTGGAATATCCTTCAACGTGCGTAGATGCGGCCGAGCCAGGCGCCGGGATCCTAATCTCCACTTCGGGACCCCAGCGGCAGTCTGCCCGAACAGCTGCAATCCTTTCCTCGGTCACGATGCTCGGGGTAACATGAACAGGGATGTTTCTTCTCTTCCCCCTCTGAGCATCTGACTGAGCGTGGACCTTCAAATCTTTTTCATTGCTAAAACTCGAGGGGATGACCAACCGAGGGTCAATCTCCACCTCGAGTGGAATCTTCCTCTTTGATTTCCTCGAAGGGCCCACCTCGGTTTCACCCTTTGAGCCACTGATCTCGCTCACTTCGGCCGCTTCGCCCGAGCCACCCACCTCCCTCACGCCAATGGCATCACCACCCTCGATGTCATCAGCTACATCCAAATCCACATACTCGCTGACCTCAGCCGAGCCACGACCCGCTTTCGTTTTACGTCGCAGAGGAGTAGGAGCAGCGGAAGTGGCTTCGCCGCCGTCTCCCGCTCCAGCCACCTGCAATGGTGACACAGAGGGAATGGCTTCATCATTCACTGCCATGGCCGCAAAACGTTCCGCTCTCTCGCCGGAATCGCTTGAGCCTTGGCCGGAGATGGTAGCAGAAGCATTGGTAGACATGTTGGGAATCAGAGAATAGGCCCATACAAGGAGATCATTTAGATTCAACATCAACAACACTTCAACCTCGGCAAGAATTTCTTTAGAGCATAATATTGTGCTGAAAAAAGTTCTTTAATAGAGATAATTGTGGATGAAAAATCTTTGTGTATTGTACGGGTATATATTTTTGTCTAGCAGTCATGGGAAAACCACATAACCGAAGAAACTTTTATTTACGGATAGAACTAATTGGCGATGCTTGGTTACAATTTTGAATCTAGGCTTGGACTTTGTAGGTTCTAGTTCTAGATTATACAACGAACTCATTAGATTTACCAAATTCAAAATCTAACTTGCGTTTGTTAGTGAATTTTAACATATTTATCTATATAGTTAAAATTAAAGTTATTGGATTCGATTGAATCGATAAATTACATACTACGTCAGTCCAGTGGTTCATCTTTGAGCAAGGAAATGGATAAATCATATCGTTTTAGAACTTTTCATAGATCCCTCGAGAATATAAATTAGTAGTTGTTTAGTGAATTTCAAATAACAGAATATTAAACTAACAAAGACAATATGTACACACAGACTGCACTCATTGGTCTCTAGAAGTCTTTATGTTTTGATTTGTTGGAATCCAAGTATGACTTCTTGTCTGATTTCTTTCTTTTTGTCGACTTTTTTTTCCCCAATAGGGATATAAACCTTTTTTGAAGGGAAAAAAAGAAAAAAAAAGCAAAGAGGTTACTAGCTTATTTGTTTGAAAAATCTAAATAAATTTGGGGGTACTAGTTTCCACTTTCCAGAATAGAAATCAACTCTAACTCACCCCACTTCAGATTTAAAAAAATTACACATAAAAACCAAAGTTTTCTAAAAGTTCAAAATTGCAATAGTGTGTAATCCTCTTCAGTCTTAAGAAAGATTCTTTTGCCACCGTCGCAGAATTTAAAAGAATGGTAAAGAGAGAAGAAGTTGCGTTTTCTTCCAGCGACAACTACTTTGGTGACTAAGAAAATTGAAGCAAAATAAAAAATGCAAATGAGAAATCAGTAAAAAGGAAGAAAGGGACAAATTAGAGTTGAACCTAGTGATTATCATTGCTCCACCCCCAATTGAGTAAATGGTTCGGTTTCCTCACCAATTAAGTGCATGGACTTGTGGTGCAAGCAAACCCGAAGGAATAGCTAAACACGAAAATGCGGGAGAACAACAAAAGATAAAAGATAAAGCAAGACAAGACTTGCTTCAATTCGAAAGAACAGTGAGGAACTTGTCTCAAGCTCGATCGAATGAAGGTCAAGAATCACCTATACTAAGCAACAATCTTCAGAAAAGACAACGCTTCTTGCAAATTGAATGACCAAGAAGAACATGTTCAAACGACTCACACCGATTGACACAAGTTCTTTAAAATCCCACGTCGGGGTTCGGCTCCATCGGAGACACTTTAATAGCAACTGCTATGTTCAATATTCATCAAAGACTAACTATTACAATAAAATTTAAAGGAGTATTTATAGACTAGGCTAAGGACAAATAGTAAATGGTCACAGGCGACCAATAGGAGTAAGCCACGCAGGGCTGTTTTAGTGAGTGTTTGGTCACTCCTTCAACTGAACACGTGACTTCGAGCACTTGAGCTCGAACTTCTTTACTTCGGTGCTTGGTCGCTCGGCTCAGCTCATCCTTGACATCGATCGCCCTTCCTTTGGTTACTAAATTTTACTTCGGCTCAATATCTAAAGCTTGTAGATGAAGCCTTCGGTTCTTGAGCTCGAATACTCAGCTTCAGAGTAGTTGCTTTCCTTCGGCCAAGCCAAGTAAATGTGAACATCGTGTAGAAGTTTGGCTTGGCTTCGTGTCATTGGCCTTGGTGGATCGAACACTTGATCGCACCCTGCCCCCAAAGATACACGTTTCTTATACAAACGAAATTAATTGGTACATTTGTAAGTTGCAACTTGCAACAAATAAGGATATTCCCCAAGTTTCAGTTTGCACTCTCAAAAGGAATGAAAAAAGGAAAATACTTATCCGCACTCGGTGATTACACCAAATCAAATAATTTAATCTTTCTAGTTAAAAACTTTAATCTTTCTAGTTAAAAGTAAAAGAGGAAATGCACATCATTAATCATGGATAAGGCATAAGTGTATGTATACAATACATGTATCTTGTTATCATTGGTTTGGTGTAAACATCGGGTGTAAATAAGTGTATACAATATACGTATCTTGCTATCATTGATTTGGTATGAACACCGGGTGTGGATAAGTTTTTACCAACAAAAAAAATGGCATAGTCACCGGTTGCCTTTTTGTATTACTATTTTGGTATTCATGATGATTAATTTAATGTAGCGTTGTATAGGATCTATTAAAATATGAATCATTTTCTACCAAATGGAAAGAGTAACACGCGTGTTAGGAAAAATGGCGCTTTTCATCCTTGTATTTTTGCTTAAATGCAGTTTTGGTTCCTGTAATATCAGCTCTAACACAATTAGCTTTCAATTATTTCAAGTGAGTGTTGTCGGTCCTTTACAAACAGAAGTTAGCGGGTGCTAGCAGTAAATTATTTCTGTCAAGGCTAAATCAGGTATTACAAAAATGAATTAGTTCAAAAAATAAAATAAAAAATCCTAATTATATCAAAAAATATAGAACTTTTTCATCTTATCTTGCACTCCAACCGTATTCCCATTTTCCTCCCTTCTTCCGTTTGGAGAGAATGGTTAAGTATTTGTTTGTTGATAGAACCTGCTCTCTTTAGTTGCTTCCCATGTTGTATGAGAACGAAATTCAATAACTCCTCCAAATTCACATAAAGCAACTCGTTGCACTTATTGATAAGGAAGAAAATCATTCATTTAGACAATGGAATTGTGTTATAAGAGTGGGCTACAATTCATGATAACATGTAAGTTCACAATCTAGTCAATTAGACTATATCTTTGATACTTACTAATGAAAAAAGGATAAATTTTTATGATAGGCTATAATGAAACAAATAAATCATTTTTTTTTACTTTTGGTTCACAGTAGTTTAAACTACAGAAGATTCATTTGTGCATAATTAAACTGGATATAGTCATAATAGATCATGCATGACAACTCACGCTTCAAGAAGTAAAGCCAACATAATAGCTTCATAGTTCAAACACAAATATCTCCTTTACTATCAAAAATTGATTACCTTTTTCTGTATGAGATTTGTGTGACACTAACTAATCAAACATTTTATTTTTTCTCACAAAAGACGGAGGCAAAGATCCAAATACATACACCATTAAATGGCACTATAATGGCATGTGGGTCTTTGAGCCAGAGATGAACTATACGTTGGTGGATAGATAGTGTACTACAACTATTGCAAGGGAGATGAAAATTCTATCATTCAGATGAGACAGTGTATGAAAAATTTGAAAGTCAATGATAGAAAAGTAAAATTTTGGTTTAAGTTTGACCTTTATTGAGGTGGAGTTTGTTGAACACACAAATAAAGACCAAATGAAAATATGATGTGGTTGATATTGAGGAGGGTCAACTATGAGGTGAAGAGGGTTTGGCAGATGTGGATTTAATAGAGGAAACTGATGAGAGTGATGCCGACAATGATAAGTGCGAGTCTTTCCATGACTCTGATTATTCCTTGGAAGGAGATGACATGATCTTTGATAAAGCCATTGTCTCTACTGCACGGTAGATTGGTCTTAATTGGATAAAGAAAGATAATCAAGATAAAGGAAAAACTATAGAGTTTAGAGCTGTCTCAAACATGTTAATTTTACCAAGTGATACTCAAGAAGATGATTGTGTTGTATCAGATGATGAAGTAATGAGTTTGCACGGTGACCCTGCTTATGAAAATCCAAAAACAAAATCAGTGTTTTTGATTCAAGAAGAGATTTAGAGGATCCAAAATTTGAGTTTGCGCTTAAATATGATTTTCAGTAATAGTAAAGAGTTAAAATAGGCAATTGAAGCACATACTGTGATGAACAAAAAAGATATCAGGTTTAAAAAGAACAAAAGCAAGAGATCGATGGAAATTTGTAATGTGCCAAGCTGCAAATGGTTCATATACGCATCAAAGTCTAATCAAGATAAACCTTTCAAGATCAAGACAATAGGCTCTGACCATTCATGTGGAAATCAAAGAGATAACATGACTATTGACTCTAGATTTTTGGCTAAGAAGTATGTAGAAGAGTTCAGAATTAATCAAAATTGGGGCGTGAATGAATTTCAAGCGCACGTGATGAAGGCTCATAATTGTATACTTTCTAGGGATCAAGCTTATATGGCAAAGAAAAAGGCACTTAATCTGATTACATTGAGTAAAGAAGAGAAATTTGATATGCTATGGGACTACCGTGTTGAGCTAAGGAGGAGCAATCCAGGGATTGCATGTATGTTGAAGTAGGATGATAATAAAAAAACAATAATGTTCAAAGGAATAAAAAAGTTTTTAATACTATATATTTGTTTTGTAGCTTGCAAAAAAAGGTTCTTAGCTGAATGTCAACCCATTGTTGGGTTCGGCAGATGCCATTTGAAAGGTTACCAAAATGGAGGGCAGTTAATGACAGCAGTAGGCATAGATGAAAACAACAACATGTATCCTATTTCATTCACAATAGTGGAAGGTGAAGTGAAAATGAAGCATGAGTTGGTTTCTTACACTTCTGTATGAGGACCTAATAATCTCGCAAAACTCTTTTTCTTTGACTTTCATCTCTGATAAGTAAAAGGGTTTAATATAAGAATTTGACAAGATAATTTCATATGTTTGCACAGGTTTTCTGTGAGGCATCTACATAGCAATTTTTATATTGAATGTTATGGAGGACAATCATTGAAATATGTCTCATAGAATGCTTCCAGAGCAACTACTGAACCTGAATTCTCCAAGTATATAGATGAAATGGAAAGGATAGATCCTAAATGGTTCATTAATCAGCCTCATATTCACAAGTCAAGGGCCTTTTTCTCTTCTTTCACAAAGTGTGATATGTTATTGAAGAATCTGTGTGAGTTATTCAACAACATTCTTTTGCCTGCAAAAGATAAGCATATTTTGATGATGCTTGAATCAATTCGAATCTATATGATGTCAAGCCTTCAAAAGAACAAAGACAACATGCTAAAGCACTGTTAGAGAGTTTGTCCAAGAATCTTATCGAAGCTAGAGCAAAATCAGGCGCCTGAATGTGTTGTCATTAAATCTGATCAATTTCATTACCAAATTGAGGACATTCATCTTAGACTATTCTTTATGAATCTTAAGGAAAAAACTTATTCTTGCAGGAGATAAGAGTTAACAGACATACCTTGTAATCATGTCATTGCAGCTATGTGGTTAAGAAGGATGAACCTGATATGTATGTTCATGAAGGATACACAGTTGAGTAGTACATGAAGAGTTATAGTCCATCCATCTTGCCAATTAATAGCTCTGACCAATGGCCTAACATAGGAGTACAACCACCACTGCCACCCATATACAAAGCTCATCCAGGTAGACCAAAAAGATTAAAGAGAAGAGGAACTGATGAGACAACTCAATTAGAATCAGATGCTGGAAAGCTTATTGTATTAGAAGAATCAAGAAAAGGTACAAAAAAGAAGTGTGGATCATGTGGAAAAATATGGCACAATAGTAGAAAGTTTCCTATTGTAATGAGATACAACCAATCTGAAGTTCAACATCAAGAAGTCCAGCAACAAGTAAGAAGAAAAAGCCCTTCTACATATAGTACTGCAACATAAGTAGCTCAAATAAGTTTGTTCTCTTTATCAAGGGTAACAATACTAAAATATGTTATTATGTTGCAGGTTTCATGCACTATAACTGAGAGCATGTCATCAATGCAACCCAGTTCATCATTTTGTCTAAGCAAATTGTAATTACTTTTATTTTTATTTTTTACTCATGTAGTCTGTATAGAACCTTGCTAGCTGGCTTATTTTCTTCTATTTATTATAGGCCAATCAACTTAACCAGTCAAGGGCACAACTTAAAGAGCAATTGAGGAGCTCTACATTCATTTTAGAAGAAATTGGTGAATATTTCAGGGAGGGTACAAGGCCACTCTTTATTCAAAGAATGGGAAAATAATATGTCCAACTGTCACGTTTACAAGAAGCGCTTTCTCAAACAAGCAAGAGAATACAAAGTGGCTCATGTTTACATGTATCTATCACCATGAATCTGAACTATGTTGGACTATACGTGAATAACAAAAGTCATCTTCTTGAAGTCATTTGTACAAGCAAAGCAAAAAATGAAGAACCCAAGCACACATTGTAATTCCTGAAATGTTAATATGGGACTTGACAAGGAAGCTAAAATAAAATTTCGGAGTCATTGAAACAAATAGAGGAAGAAGCATCTAGAAAAAAACTTCAACACGATTGTAAGCAGGCCATCAACTTAAGAATGAACACGATAGCGAATCAATACACTATTCTATATAAACTACAGATGAACTTGCTATCAAGTAGAATGTCATATACTTTCATTTACTTGGGTGTCTGTTCACCTTTTCATATCAGAAATAGATAAAGCATAAGCACTTTACTTGTCCTTAGAAAAAATTAGTATAGAGCAATGGAACATGTTAAAGAAATAGGCAGCTAGAGAGTTAGCCACGAGGGAATGTAGTCATTTCCTGTATTCCAGATTACAATTAGTTTTTTGTAATTCTGTTAGTTAGTTGTTAATCTCTTTAGTTAATTAGGAATTAACTCACATCTATAAATAGCTGATCATTGCATTAGTTTAGTTAAGAATTCAGTCAATGAACTACGTTCTCTTTCATCTCTCTCTTCTATCACACAACTCACAGAGCTTCTTCTTCTTCCTCAAGTCTTCTTCTTCATCATTAGGGCTCACCAAGAACCCTGAATCTTAGCATGGTATCAGAGCAAATCAGTCAGTAATTCTGATTGTGTAAACGATCCAGAGGATTAAAACTAGTTCCCTTCATCTTCATCTCAAAATCAAGAAGTTTCAAGATTGCAGTTCCAGCAATGGCACATGCACAGAACAATGGTGTTATGACTCAGCAGCTTAACCACAACCATCCACTTTATCTGCATTCAAATGATGTAAATGGTATCTCTCTAATCTCAATTCAACTAACTAGGGTGGAGAATTACTCATTGTGGAGTAGGTCTATGCGAATTGCACCGTTAGGAAGAAACAAACTAGGGTTGGTTGATGGTTCTTGTACAAAAGAAATCTATACTGAAGATCTTTGGACCCAATGGGAAAGGTGCAATGCAATTGTGCTTTCTTGGTTGATGAATTCAGTGTCTAGCAGTTTGTTAGGTGGAATTGTGTATGCATCCAATGCTCAAGTAGTATGGGAAGATCTGTGTGAAAGGTTTAACAAAGTAAATGATTCAAGAACCTTCAACATACATAAGGAAATTGCCTCTCTTGTTCAAGGAACAAGTTCTGTGGCTTGTTCCTTTAAAAAATTGAAGGATCTTTGGGATGAGTTTGAGGCTCTAGTGCCACCCCCTGGGTGTAACTGTGAAAATTCAAAGGAATTCAAGAACTATTTGCAGAGACAGAAGTTGTACCAGTTTCTCATGGGACTCAACGAGTCTTATCTGCAGGCTAGAAGCCAAATCCTACTGATGTCTCCTCTGCCTACAGTAAATCAGGCATATGCAATGATAATGAGTGATAAGAGTCAAAAGGGGGTGACAAATGCTACTGGCTTCTAGGTGCTGGACCAACTGGTGATCCTACTGCACTTTACACTAAAGCTGCTGGAAATCAGAGATACAAGAGGCCATATCCCAAGAACTTGTACTGTGAGAAGTGCAAAATGAAGAACCACAACACAGAGGATTGCTACAAGATAAAAGGGTATCCAGCTAATTATAAGAGAAGGAAGCCTAACAATGCAGCATACAATCCTAACAATGCAGCATGCAATGCTATGGGGGAAACTGATGTGTATAATGACTCAGACTGGCAGACTCAAAGAACAGGACCTAGTCAAGTCCCTCAAGGACCAAGCTCTTTCACTAAGGAGCAATATGCAGAAATTATGAAGGTGTTGGGACATAACTACACTGGTTCAAATGAACTGGCTTCTGCAAATGCAGCAGGTATGAGCAGTGCTATGTTAGCATCCAATCTAAGTTATGATTGGATCATAGATACAGGGGCCACCAACCATATGGTGGCAGCCATTACAATGTTAGAACAGTCCAGAATACTTGATAATACTCAGGCCAAAAGGGTATACCTACCCAATGGTGAAGTAGCCTTAGTTACACACACTGGTTCCAGTCACTTACCAGGACAAAACAAAATAGAAAATGTGTTTCATCTGCCTAAGTTTAAATACAACTTGTTGTCTGTGTCTAAGTTGACAAAGGAGTTGAACTGCTCAGTCACTTTCTATCCACACCTATGTGTATTTCAGGATCTCTCCAGTGGGAAGGTGAAGATGATTGGTAAAGAAGACAATGGACTATATGTGCTGAGCAGGCAAGCCAAAACAAGCCCCAACATTGGTCTGACTGCAACCTACACTGATGAAGATATAAAACTATGGCACAGAAGATTAGGACATGCTTCATCTACTGTATTAAGAAAAATGTTTCCTATAGATTCTGAAGTAACTAGTTCAGTGTTGAATAAATGTGATGTTTGCCCCTGTGCAAAACAAATCAGATTACCTTTTCCAGCTTCTAGTATCAAAACTGTAAAGTCTTTTGAACTGATACATGTAGATGTTTGGGGTCCCTACAAGCAAGCTACTTTCGATGGTAATAGGTACTTTCTGACTGTGGTTGATGATTATACCAGAATGACCTGGATATTCTTGCTAAAGTTGAAGTCTGATGCTTGTGTAGCCTTAAAAAATTTCTTTACTTATGTGCAAACTCACTTTGATAGAAAAGTCAAGACTATCAGAATAGATAATGGTGCAGAGTTTCTCAACTCAGTGTGTACTTCTATGTTCAACCAACTGGGAATGATTCATCAAAGAACCTGTGCCTATACTTCTCAACAGAATGGAGTAGCAGAAAGGAAACATAGGCACATTTTAGAAGTAACCAGGGCACTCAGATGCCAAGCCCACATACCTATAAGGTTTTGGGGTCACTGCATTTCAGCTGCAGTATACCTGATAAATAGAGTCCCATCATCTGTGTTAAAAGGTGCATCACCTTATGAACTGCTGTATGAGAAGAAGCCTTCTCTAACTCATCTCAGAACTATAGGCTGCCTATGCTATGCAAAAATAGTTCAAGAAACTGATATACTACAGCTAAGAGCAAAACCAGCAGTACACATGGGATACTCAGAAGTGCAGAAAGGATATGTATTGTATGACCTTGTAGCTAAGTCATTCTGTGTAAGCAGGGATGTCATCTTTAGGGAAGACACCTATCCCTTCCTAGACAAAGAAGACATACCCCCTATCTTTCTAGATAATAGTGACACAATCCAACCTGATTCCTCAGCTGAACACTTACTTTAACCTATTCAAACTGGTCCCATTGCTCAGCCTGATCCAGTTATACCACACAATGAAACAGCACCCACTGAGCATGTAGTTCCTCAAAATGATCCTACTGTTATAAATCACCAAGAGCCAATCCTACCTCCACAAATACCATCTTCACAACAGACAATCAGACCAAAGAGAGGGAAGAACCCTCCAATATGGATGAAAGACTTCATCTCCCTAAGCATACATGATGACATACCTTACTCTATGAATCAGTTCATGTCTTATGACAATTTATCTCCCAAATATCAAGCCTATGTGGCAGCATTCTCATCCACTACTGAACCAAAAACATATGCAGAAGCATCAGCTGACCCTAGGTGGGTAGAAGCAATGAAAGCTGAAATCCAAGCTCTAGAAGATAACCATACCTGGAGCTTAGTTACTCTTCCTAAAGGAAAAAGAACAATAGGCTGTAAATGGATCTATAAGATCAAATACAAGGCATCTGGAGAGGTAGAAAGGTTCAAAGCAAGGCTTGTAGCTAAAGGGTACAGCCAGAAGGAGGGAATAGATTATCAAGAAACTTTCTCACCAGTAGTTAAAATGGTCACTGTTAGGTTTGTATTGTCTATAGCTGCATCTAAACAGTGGCAAATACATCAGATGGATGTATATAATGCCTTCCTACAGGGTGATTTATTTGATGAAATATATATGGATTTGCCACAGGGATTCAAGAGTCAGGGGGAGAAACAAGTATGCAGACTCATAAAATCCCTGTATGGCCTTAAACAGGCTCCAAGACAGTGGAATGCAAAATTAACTGAGGCCTTGATAAGGTTTCAATTCATTCAGAGCAAGTTGGATCACTCTCTATTCACAAAGAGAACCAAGAAGGGCATGGTGATTATTCTAGTATATGTTGATGATATGTTGATTACAGGAGATAGTCTGGAACTAATCACAGAAACTAAGTTAGCACTACAACAGGCATTCAAGATGAAGGACCTAGGAGAGCTGAAATATTTCCTAGGACTAGAGTTTGCTAGATCAAGCAAAAGCCTAGTAATGCATCAGAGGAAATATGCACTTGAACTCATCTCAAAAGCTGGCCTAAGTGCTGCAAAGCCAGCCAATACCCCCATGGAACTCAACATCAAATTGACCACAAAAGAGTATGATGATCATGTCAACAAAAAGCTGAAACTGAAGAATACTGACAAAGGACTACCCAATCCAGCTCCTTATCAGAGACTGATTGGGAAACTACTCTATCTCACAATCACAAGACCTGACATAGCCTACAGTGTCCAAACACTTAGTCAATTTCTGCAACAACCTAAGGTGTCTCACATGGAAGCTGCCTTGAGAATAGTCAGATTTGTAAATAATCAACCTGGGCAAGGAATTCTGTTGTCATCAAACAGTATAAAGACAGTAAAAGCTTGTTGTGATGCAGACTGGGCTGCATGCCCATTCTCCAGAAAATCTGTGACTTGTTACCTAGTTAAGCTGGGGGATTCCTTATATTCTGGAAGTCTAAGAAACAGACCACTGTGTCAAGAAGCTCTGCAGAATCAGAGTATAGAAGCTTGGCAACTCTGTCTGCAGAACTGGCCTGGCTGATTTGGTTAATCAAGGAACTTGGAGTGGAGGTTGAATTCCCAGTCAAGGTGTTCACTGACAGCAAAGCAGCAATTCAGATGGCTGCCAATCCAGTATACCATGAGAGAACCAAGCATATTGAAGTGGATTGCCACTTTGTTAGGGAAAAGATCCAAACCGGTTTGATCAAAACTGTATACATCCCAACCAAGGAGCAACCAGCTGACATATTGACTAAGGGCCTCAATCGAGTTCAACATACCTATTTGTGTTCCAAACTGGGATCAGTTAACATTTTTACCCCTCATAGTTTGAGGGGGAGTGTTAAAGAAATAGGCATTTAGAGAGTTAGCTAGGCCACGAGGGCATTGTAGTCATTTCCTGTATTCCGGATTACAGCTAGTTTTTTGTAATTCTGTTAGTTAGTTGTTAATCTCTTCAGTTAGTTAGGAATTAACTCACAGCTATAAATAGCTGATCATTGTATTAGTTTAGTTAAGAATTCAGTCAATGAACTAAGTTCTCTTTCATCTCTCTCTCATCTCTCTCTTCTCTCACACAGCTCACAGAGCTTCTTCTTCTTCCTCAAGTCTTCTTCTTAATCATTAGGGCTCACCAAGAACCCTGAATCTTAGCAGAACAACTTCAGCAAAAGTAACAAATGCGTATATTCTTGATTTCTTGTCCTTTCACCTATTATGGCATTTCCAAGAACAATGGATCTACACGACTTCAGAACAAATAATGAAAATAAAAACTTGTAACGTACCTCATGTCCCACACCAAACAAAACAACTTCAACACACTGAGAATGAGAAACTAGAGTATATTCTACTTCAGTTGTGACAATGCAAAATCTATTGTATACATTTAAACATAATTCAAATATAAACAAGTAGATATGCTTATGATCATCTTAATAGTTGCCTAGTGTTTCCGATATTGATAAAGGAAAAGATACTCTAAAATAGTTTATTCCATATTACAAGCTTTTAGTTTAGCTACATTAAACATTCATTTTTGCAAATATAACATATTGGAATTTTCGAAGTACTATGCCTAGATCACTAGGTTCTGGAAAGTTTCCTTATTGTCCACTTTTCTCCTACAAAAGATTGTCTTTTTTTTTTTTATTATGTTCCAAACCTCCTAAATTAAAAAATTTCTGCCTCTAACTTTTTGTAGTTTACCTCAAAAGTCATAAGACTCCTGATTATAAACTAATATATTTAAAAATAGTCTAATTTTACTCTGTTATGATCTTTCCTAAATTAGTGTTCACGCACCTCAACATACCCAAATTATCATCATTACAAATCCGAACAAAAGTTTCAACTTTTACTAGCAAACATAATACTTAATCAGCCATGGAAACATCTTTAATAACTTCAAAAATACAAATATAAAGCAATAGTTTCTAGGACCAAACCAGGAAGATCAAAGCATGTAAATAAAGATCGAAAATGAATTGAAAGAACTGTGTACCTCGAGCTCAAACTGGAAAAAAATTGGGAAGAGAACTCGATCGAAATGTAACAAAATTAGAGCAAAAAGCTTTTAATTTGAGCTCCGCCATGAAAATATCATCATATTTTTTTGCATGTGATTTGAAGGAGAGAGAGAGAGAGATCTAGGAGAGAGAAAATTTTAGAGAAGAAAAGAAAAGCAAAAGAACAATGAAGGTGACTTCATTAATGTACAAGAATTAAAGTGTTACGTACAAACTTGGAAACTAAGGCCATAAGTTAAAACTAGTTCTTTTTTGTAATACCTGATTTAGCCTTGACAGAAATAATTTACTGTTAGCACCAGCTAACTTCTGTTAGTATAAGGACAGGAAACACTCACTTGAAATAATTGAAGGTTAATAGTACTGAGCAGAATAACAGAGGAACCAAAATTGTATTTAAGCAATAACACAGGGACGATAAGCGCTACTTTCCCAAATATTCAATTAAACTAGTATAGTACCCGCGCGTGCGCGACATATCAACATAAATTAATCGTCGCAAATTTTATTTATTAAAGTAGCATTTACAAATTTTTTATATGTTTTTGGTATTTCTCATTCTGGTTCCCTAATTTTTTATTTTTTTTTTGGGTGGAAACTCACTCCTAAATGATGCCACAATAAGAAATTCTGAAAACAATTAATGATACATTCATTCAAAATCACAAAATGAGAATACATAATCATATAATTTGCGTGTAAATTATATAATGGCCGTATAATTTTTTATGCAAACAACATAAATTGTAATAACATATAGTAATATTTTGATGAACAACAAATTAAATGATGTCTCAATTTAATAATGAATAACTTCATTATATACTACACTTCTATCTTCATTTGTTATCTTCCCACCATTATCATAAACTAACATTTTCAGCCCTTTCAACTTGCCACCTGTGAAAAAGCAACATAAAATTGTCCAAGTATAAATACTGGTCTCTTAACTTTATTTTTGGCTATACTTTTATTCGCAATTCTAGTTCCATCTAAAACTCTTCCCGTCAATAATTGCGGATTTTATACAATTATATTTTTGAATACGAACACAATCCAAGGATAGTAAAGCTCACAATTTATTCAATTAAATTAGGGATTTTTACACTCTATACCCATAAAATTTAAAGTATTTACAAGCCATACCCATTACAAATTATACTACCCATAAAACTAAAAGTATTTAACCAACCTACCAATTTATTATTGTATAACTTTGTTATGCCTTATAGGTGTATACCTTTAAAGTATACTGCATAAATTATGGTATATAAGTCTGGAGGGACATTTATTACTGTATATCTTTGTTATGCCTTATAGGTATATACCTTTATGATATACTGCATAAACTATGGTATACAAGTCTGAGTGTGTAGAGTGGGTAAATAATTTAGTGGATAGGTCTGGTAATATTTGAAAATAGTGGATAGCGGATGTTTTAGGTTTTGTGGATATTTTTGTAAGTGTGCCATTAAATTATAACTAGTGCTACGGTGCAATTGAATCATGGAATGGAATCATTATACGAAGGGATTTCCAAGATCCAAGCCCATTTAGAAAGGGAAGGACAGTGAGTACGAAGTAATAGAAGGAAAGAAAAAAAACCTCCAAAAGCATAAACACACACCAATGCAAAAACCAAGAAAACCAAGAAAATCTTCCAACGTTGATCCTTGAAAAACCCTTCATTTCCTAAACAGAATCCTCTCATAATTTAGACATGTCAGCCTCCTTAAACTCCCCAAATCAACAACCCCTAAGTGAACAAGACAAAGACAACAACCCACACTCACAATTTCAAGAATCTCAACCCCAAATTCAAGAAAATCCACAAAATCAAGAAACCCCACAAGTGATTCTTGAAGAAAAAGACCAACAAAACTCTACTACTGATCAGGAAACTACAGGTATAACTGCTGATTCATGCCCTATTTCTGATTCTTTTACTGTGATTATTGAAGAAAAAGACCAAGAAAACCCACCAATCATGTCACCAACTAATACCCACAAGCGCCCTAAGCGCAAGAAGGGTAAATGCAACACAAAAAAGTTACAAGCCATGGAAAAAAGAGTTCAAACACTTAAGGAACACTTAAAGCCTGTCCCTTTTTTACCTTCCAAGATTCTTGATTTCGATAGGCACGAGAAGTTACTTAGGCGTCTCGGGTTGTGGGATTTTGTGCATATAGAGTTTGATAGGGATTTAAGGGTTGATTTGATTGCACAGTTGATTGCTAATTATGATCCCAAGTTTAGGGGTAGTCTTGTTAATGATTTGAAAATTAAGGTTAATCGGGCTGATTTAGCGCGGGCGCTTAAGCTGCCTGGTAAGAAGGATAAAAATAGTAGTGTTGCTGTGGTTGATGGTCTGGACTTGGATGATGAGCCGTTGTCCGAGGAGTCCATAGGTTTTCTTGAGGATTTCGTGTCGATTTGGGTGCTTTTGCATGAAGACACATGGATAATGCCTAAAGATGTGTTAGATTGGACTAAGGCTATAAAAGATGGGAACCTTGAGAAAGTGGATTGGGCTAGCTTGTTCTGGTTTATGGTGGAGAAGGAATTGGCACAAGGGGACCAATTAGTGGAATGTTATTATGCTGCACACTTGCAGTACTTGATGAAGTCTCAGCGTGAGGAGGAATTGTTTAGTGAAGAGCAGCCCGAAAGGTCGGAGTTGGAAGTAGATATGAGGGAGGAAGATGACGGTGGGAACGAGGACAATGCAATAGTTGGTGGCTCAAGTGAAGCTCAAGAAGAGGATGGAGCTTTAGACCGGGGACTGAACATTGAGTTGACTTTGGGCCAGGATCTTGGACAGAAGCAAGAGGTGAAGGATGTTGAAATGATGGATGCTGAGGAACACAAGGAAGAGGTGAATGGGGAGGAACAGAAGCCATGGCTTTTTGATGAGACAACAGATGCTAATGAGCCCTTGTTACAGAGATGTAAGATGCAGGCATCGGTATCTTTGGATAATGATGACGAGATGAAGGAAGACCATGAGTTAGCAGATGATGACGACGACGATGATGATGATGAGGAGGAGGATGGAGCGGAGATGCATGAGGTTGAAGATGGATTTGATATTATGCCTAGTGATGATACTCTTGTTGGGGATGGATTGACGGGAAATCTACTTCAAACAATGGAAAGTACACATATTGCATTTAGTTCACAGGGGCAACTTCATGATCAGTCTTCAGTTGAGCTTCTTGCTTCTAGAGCTGAGGTGCATACCGGTGGTTCATTTTTTGGTAGTGGAAGTAAGAGAGAGATTGAGATTGAGCATGATATGGCTCAACATTCTCTCAATGGAAGTAATAAGAGATTAAGGATTGAAGGTGCATGGGACCAGAAGTCATTAGATTTTGGATCATGCATGGAGCAAATGCAGCAGCTATTGCAGAGGACTAGGATGATGTATGAGGCTAAGGAACAGAATGAGCAGCAATTTAACATGAACCAGCAACTCTTGATTTCCGAATTGCATAAAAGGGACACTGTAATTGACCACTTGCATAAGACGAAATATGAAGAAATACAAAGAAAAGATGCAGAGATTTGTCGTCTTGAACGGGAGCTTTTTTTAATGGGAAATATTTTGGATGGCTACAGAAAGGCATTGAAGGATACCCATAAGCAGTTCTCTGAGTATAGGAAAAAATTCCAGCTGCCTGAAGAACCATATTACAAAGATGCTGGTCCTGGAGGTCTAATGTTGAGCACCGTTGAAATGGAGAAGCTACGCCTCAAGAAGGAGGAAGAATACCGATCAAATTGCTTGCTGTTGGAACAAACGGGAAAAGAAGCTGAGGAAGAATATGCTCGTCAGTTTGAGGTTTTTTGCGATAAGGTTCAAATGATGGATAAGAGGTTGATGAACCTTGCAGATGAAGTAAAGGACCTGAAAGACTTGGGTGCAAAATTCGTTCTCGAAAGAAACTCGAGTGCAAAACGTAAAGTTCCAGAAAGTGAGGCTGAAACTTCAACAACTCCTGACTGCCCTCCAAATGAATGATTTGCTCTGCAAAATCTTTAATCCATGGTTGAAATGCAGGTGAATACCAACTTATTGCTTTATGTTATCTTATACCTTGTCATGTATGATAATACCATGTTCCCATACGCTGTTTTGAGTTGTGCCTTATTTTAATCTGTCAACTCAATTGCAAAAGGGTCTTTTTTTGTTGCATTGTTTTCCCTTTCTTGATATATGTAGTTCTGTCTTCCTCTCTCTACCGTACATGGTCTAGATTATTCCACCAAGGATAGACCATTAAGACATTTTACTTGTTGGATACTTGATCAGAAAATTGACAATATAACATGTCACAATCTATAGAATACAGATTACCCTAATGGCACCAAATGCCAAATGAAAACTATAGGAAAACACAGTAAAATTTCTTACAATATACATATGTTAAATGTAAAATGTTATAGAGCATCAAAAGTGAAAAGCATCCCGCATGAAAAGGTAAATAGTAAATTGTAGAAGGATTGGGTGTCTTTCGTAGAAAACTATTTCTTTTTGTAGGTTTTCTACTTTTTTGTTTACCTCTTGTATACTGTTTTTAATGGCCCTTCATTAATAAATTATTTACTCTACAAAAAATAAAGGGTAATTAGCAAAGAATAAAATGACAAGGTGAAGACGGGTGCTCTAAAAACAACAGCAGCAAATAAGTGTGGGACAATTTAAGTCTGCACTTCGAGTTCGTCATCATTGAGTTCCAAGGAACTTTGGTAGTGTCTTAGGCTCGTCGGTTTGTATGTGTACAAGCTTTGTTTTAATTGCGAAGGTCTTTAATTTTTGTCGCATGGCACCTATTTGGTGTGCATTTGTTTTTACTTAAAAGTACAATCACACCTGAAGGGACACCGGTTCCAAAGTTAGAAGTGACGTAAAAAACATGCAAGAACGAAAGTATCAATGCCCCTCTGGTTTGTGTCCAAAAAATACACAGCAATGCAGCATCTACATTTTTGTCTCTGTGCCTAATTGTTTCTTATTTATGTCTGGTTTGTGTCCAAACAATACACAGCAACACAGCATCTACATTTTTGTTTCTGTGCCTAATTGTTTCTGAAGCTTACATTGAGGGAGCTCAGCCTAAGTAGCAGTCCGTCCAAGCGGCTATTTTTATGTATTGCAGTTACAAGTTATAGGAGTTCTGTTGGGAGGGAATGGGGTTAAAGAGTATCAATGACTCTTGAATAACTGTTCCATTGGATGATGATCTGTTATTCTAGCTGGAGTGGCTGAAATGACTTCAAGGATTACAGTGTGTTGCATAGATGGTTTCATACAGGTTCCTAGTTTCTCCTTAGCTATACTTGGCCCTATTACTGCAATATCTGTAGTCAACCTTGGTTCTTGTGCTTTCTCCTTAATCCGCTCTCCGAAGGAGGATTTTCCATCTTCCTTCTTTCTTCTGTTTCTTTTTTCTCTTCTTTGTGTTTTTTCCCCTTAATAATTTCAGTTCCGACCAGCAATATTTCAGCGGTCACCTGTCACCAGTTAGATATTGAAAGAGATCCTCTAAGTTGCTACCATATCAGTTCCATTCAGAATAATGAGAACAAAGAAACAGAAATTGAGTGTAGCTAATAAGTTCCCGTATATTCCCATGAAATAATCAAACTTATATATTATGCTTGCAAACCTTAGTAATAATTTCAGCTTTGGCTTATCGAAAAACTCACAGCTGTGCCTGCTAACGTTTTGTAGTTCAAACTAGATGCTGATTTTTGCCGTAATGGGTATGTAAACTGGCATATTTGCTAGAATGATTTGCTTATTTTTGGGGGTGCATTACAAAGCATAATCTTGCCAACTTTGCTTCTTCACATGGAGATTGTTGACCTTCTGCACTGTCTGCATATGATTTAGAGGGATTTCTTACGTGCGTTGTTTGTCTGCCTAGCCTGCTTATCTGTGTATCTTATAGATTGTACTACTACAATGCAGCTTTTTTGCGGAAGTTTAACTTACAATTTACATGTTCTTATTTCTTGCAGGGATGGTGGTTATGCTTGGGGGGAATAGCTTACATTATCTCGTGTTGATTCCTTTAAGCACTTTCTGCTGACTTCTTAGTGATGACTTAGGAGCTTCAAGTACTTGAACTCTTGACATTAGGTATTTATGAATGTAGTTTAATTGGAATGCTCTTGCATGACTTGCTTCTATGTATTAGGTTTTGGTTCTACGTTGTTATAGATTCTATATTCTGGTCCCTCCACCCCCTACCCCTTCCCCCCCCCCCCCCCCCCTGAATATCTTTTTCTTTCTTCCATAGTTCTTCTGCAATCTCCTTCTTGACCAGATAGTCATTGTGTCTTTTTAGTCCTTGCAGCTCAAAGACTTCGTCTTTCCTGCAACTTAAGTTGTCAAAATCCATTTTACTTAGGACGGGGGATATTTTTATTATTTACTCTGCACTTTAGCTGCTCTATTTTTATCTTATACCAACTCTGTGTGATTTTTTATATCCTATCGATTTGTAGTTTAACCGTTCGGTATCTGAATCGTGCGGTCTGAATTGCGCGGTCCAACTAATTTTGAAGTTGCGCCAGGGCTGGTCCATCAGGAAGAGTAAACCATGAAACCATCCTCATGGAAAAGTTTATTCATTCTCAAAGCTCAAATCTATGACACCCGAATAAGGATATATGTTGGTTTCAAGTTTTAACAAATCAATTTCTACTAATTATGATGGAAAATCAATAAGCACGTGCTTCTCATAAATTGACAAATTCGTAAGGTGATTCTTATCACTGTACTACATGGAGGGCTCTGACCATGAAAAGCTGAAGTGTATGAACAATTTTAATAGTGCAGCACCCGCAAATGCACGTTGTTCCTCTTTTTGAAAGCTTTATACATGTGCTTTAAAGAGTTTTTTTTTTATCTTTTTACAACACTTGATTGTTCTTGTTCCTAATTTCTCTTGGCCCCAGGATTTCGTCTTTAGAAGTTTTTACCAGACTGGCAGTCAAAAGGCACATTGATGAGCGGAAGTTGGAACCATACAATTGAAATTATCACTTTCTTCGGTTGAAATTATCACTTTCTTCGGTCGATAACTTAAGAGTAGTAAGTCTAGAAACAACCCCCATTGTCCCAGTTTATGTTGAACTTAATTCTTTTTTAATTTGTCGCAAAATGAATGTCACATTTTTATAAGTTAGAAATAACTTAACTTTGTGAAATAATTTTCGGCCGCGCAAATTCCTTTCGGCTTTTTTTAAACCACAATTCATCAAAAAATATTATTTATTAAAGCTTCGTGTTAAGTCAAATCTCGTCACATAAAATACACGAATACACGAAGGAGGTAATAGACAATGCATTTCGTTCCGTCGATTTGTATGACAACCTTCCTATTTTATAACATCTCAAATATGAAGGATACATGTAGGTGATACTAATATAGTTAAGATTAAGTGTTGTTGCACTTACAATAGGTGGTCTGTATTTGTCTAGTTTCCTTAAAAAGTGGTATATATAAAGAATTTTTAATTCTGGAGAACTCCTAAATTTTTCTCAAACAGTAATTTACTTGTATTGGAATGAAATATGCCCAAAGAAAGTACAATGAAGCGAGAGGAGTATATAGTAGTAGCTGATTCTAACTAGTCTGAAATTAAAACGCAATACACACACATTAAACTTCTAAGTTTATTTAAAAGTTGGCAATGGAATGGTAGAAATATTTACATTTATCAATGTTATTGCTCTCTTGCGAGAGAATACATAGTAGCAAAATAAAAAGAATACCACTCACAACAAAAGACACTGATAAAAAGAGAGTGCCATAACCTGACATCAAACAGCTACCTGACAAGTGACCTTTTTTTCCCTCTCATACAAGAACTCCACTTGCCCTTCCAACAATAAAATTTCTTGAAGGTAGTTGAAAGAAAAAAATAGAAATAAATGATTGATAAATAGAAATAGAAATGATAATAATAATAACACACCCATCCCTATAAGCGGAAAAACAAAACTAACTTCTTATGGTCCCTAAAATTTTGAGAGTTCACTGCAGGAATTCAAGTGACCTTATCCTGTCCCCTCCATAATAAGAAACTTTCTTGATGGGTCCAAATACCACATGAATCTGCTTAGTGCTCCTCCTCCAGTTTCAATCTTCTTTTTTTTTTTTTTTCCTGCATTGTAAAATAAACAATTGTTTAATAAATATATTAATCAGAATCGGATCCAGGACAGGTTTTAGGAATTTATATAAACCCATTACCTAAGTATGTCTAAATATACAAAAAATAACATACTCATTTCAATCACTTTAGATCTTCGATTCGCTTGTATCTAAAGTAGTGACTAATGAATTAATGCACCCAACTTGTCTTCAGTTTCTTTTTCAACTCTAAATTTAAGTCTTTCTTTTTCATGGAAATTATTGTTTCCCAATAAGAAGATAGTCATTTATACGATTGCTTCCTCTGTTTAAGTTTACTTGTCCAAATTCAATTTTGCACTACAACTAAAACAAAATAAGAAAAATCAAACTTGACAAATCTACCCTTATTTATTATACTTTATTGTAGTTTCCAATTAATTGGAAAGGGATTTTGAAGAATTTGACCATTTACTGTCAAGGGTAAATTAGGAAGAACATAGCTAATTTTATCTTGAATTGCTAAGAATTTGACTTTGCTAAATTTGGACAAGTAAACTTAGCCCCCGTTTGTTTATAGTTTTTGGCAATATTTTTTGGGAGTTTTTGGAAGAAAAACTATTTGTTTATGCTATTTGAGCAAAACTTCTTCTAAAAACTCCCAAAAACACAAAAAGAATTTAAAGGCTAATATTTATATAACAAAATTCATTTTCATAAGAGCTCAAAGGCTCTTTTTGAGTCAAAAAATTTATTCAGAAAAAGTATGTCTAAACATTTTTTCATTTTCGTATCAAGCTTCACCCAAAAAGTATTTTCCAAAAACTATTTGGAAATCTATGTCCAAACGCTTGCTTAAACGGATGGAGTATTTCACACATTTATTGATATCTTTCCATCTTTTATTACTATTATAGTTATGACATTATTAGTCATCAATTTTCACTTATCATTTTTTCTTTTCTCAATAATATAGGTATTTTCTGATCATGCAACTGTTTCTAAAATACCAACAAAAGTGTACCTAGTTGAAGGATCAGAAAGTAGGGATGATCAGTTGACGAGTTGTTCTTTCTTTTCAGATCCATTGGTATCAGCAGCAACTGGTTGTGACTTTGATTGGGTTTCATTTTCCATCTTCTTTAGGTTCTGTTCGTAATAAATTTGCCTCAGCCTTTCTATTTCTCTCTTCAAAGCCTCTTGATGAGCTATAGTCATTTGAGAAATAGAAAAAGAAAACATTAGCTCCCTAATTGAGGAATTAAAATAACGTATTAATGCGACAAATTAAAAGGAAACAATGAATAGCATAATAGAAGAGTAAAAAAGAAGTAATTTTACCATCTTTAAAAATTTTATCTTGGGCAAGGGCTGCTATTCTTTGCTTGAGGACACTGTTATCAACATTTAGAACCAGGCGTTGGTGGTCCAGAAATGCAACTCTTGGTGACAATACAGAAACTTCAGCCTTCACAAAAATCAGAAAAAAATTAAGACTTTTGACACATATATGAAATATTTTTAATTAAATTTCCAAACAAACTGATTGATGTTACTAGAAAAGAAAAGTACTATCTAACTAGAATCATTTTTTGTACCTGAAGTGTGGTAACACTACGTTCTAGCTCTGATATGTACTGTAATTTCCTCACCCGTGACCTTTGGGCTGATTGTCTGTTTGCCAAGATCCTATTTCCACCATTAAAAAAAACGCACAATATTAATTAATAATCATTAGCATTAATAATAATCAACAAACAATACATAATTCCACTTTTCTTAAATATTATTGTAGTATAATTCTATTATAGAAGCTCAGAAGTTCATGTTCCAATGTGCATTAATGGAAATTGAACTTTATAAGTACTACTTTAACTATAAGGTCTCTTGCTGGAGCAGCACATATGCTGAAAAATAATAGTATAAGTGTTTTAAGAAGAGCAACGAGAACAGAAATCTCGTGTGCGAAATAGAAAATTATAATTGTATGCAACAAGTGAGACCTACCATAATGAAAAGACATTATGAAATGGATGAATATAACTTCTTACCTTTTAATTCTCTTAGGATCGACAATCTTTTCATTAGAATTATTATCACCAGTTGCATGCTGAGTAGCACCATTTTGTTCGTCGGAGTTGCATGAGCTTTGAATTTCCTCAGGTTCACTCTTAAGTTGCTGCTGCATATCTTTGTCAATGGATATATTCATTTTCTTGTCTTCATTAATACTGTTATGGTCTGAAGGGGACGAAGGATTTGAGTTGTGGTCAACAGAATTGGGATTAACATCATCGTTAAACATAGACATAAGTTGTTCATCATCAAATCTTTCAAATTCAGCAGCAGTTGTTCCAGTTCCTGGAGTTGATAACCTTCTACATTCTTCAACCATAGGTGCTTCAAGAAAAGCAATGGAATCACTAATAGATCTTCGATGTGAACCTCTTTTTGATGATGAGAAATCAAGGAATTCATCTACCCATGAAGGAGCGTGACCAGTTGTAGGGGTGTCTATCTTTTGAGTATGCGAAAAATCAGGCCAATTTGGTGTCATGTTAGGCACTCTAGGAGGTAAATGTGCCATTGTAGAAAGAAAGAAAGGATTGTGAAAGAATTGAAGCAAAACCAAACTAGAAACAAGACTTGAAAGTGTGTTTTATATAGTGAAAAAAATTCATGGAATGTTTAGAAAAGGAACATAAGATACAAGGACTAATGGACTATGTGGTGATGATTATTACCATCATCATATAACACACATTGTTGTTCTTTTTTAACTTTGGTTTTGTATTTGTATGATTAAAAATGAATCTTTCTCAACTTTCTTCTGCAATGATCAGGGATCTTGAGGGGGGGGGGGGGGTTAGGGCTCACATGGGAGAAGATTGGGACAGCTATCAACAGCTGGTAGAAAGGGTTGAGTCCCGACGGTATTACTGGAAAGTAGCAGTAGTTTAATGTAGAGGAATCAGAGACCACGTGCCCTTGTGTGACCATCTCCCTCCTTTCGCTTAAAAAAACTTCTTACTACGTACTACTCCCTCTGTTCCAAAAAGATTGTCATGTTTCGGATTTCGAGAGTCAAACGAGTTCATTTTGACCGTAAATTTAAACATATAATTTTTAAATTTTTTCGAATGATATTTATATATTTGGAAACTACATAAAAAGTACTATAAGTCACAATAATTAATAATTCAAATTATTTGAAAGACATATGAAAATATTACGGTCAAAGATAAACTCGTTTGACTCTCGATATCCGAAACATGACAATCTTTATGAAACGGAGGGAGTATTACCATAAAGGAACTAGCCATTAGAGTCTTTCCTTTTTATTTTTGGGAGTTGGTTTGTTATGAAAAGGAAGTTTAACTGGGCAACGTAGTCGGGAGAGGCAACAGACTTTAACCTTGTGAAATAGAGAAAGATCGATTCAAGATATATATATGACGAGTTCGAACTCTAAGATTATATATTAGCACTAATCTTATTGTGCTTGTATAATTAACTGTATAGTTAACATTTCATATATAGTACTCCATATATATGTCAATAGTATAGAGTTTGGATGAGCATGAAATGTTGAAATACTATACTTGATTATACATGCAAGACAACAAATATGGTATCTTGGGCATTACATTATTATGTACGAACATAACAATAATTAAAATTGTACGTACAGTAGCAAATTGTGGAGAACATTATGAAATTCTCATTGTCCTATCATGATTTTGTATCGGAATTTTTTTTCATAAATGACTAGCATTATGCTGATTGTTAATATGCCACAATCTTGCTCTTTCATCCAGCTTAGTAGTAATTAATAATGTGAGTAAGCTCATACACACAAAATTCTATTGAAAATAATAAAGATCTAAAGATTTTGTCGTATGAGCAAGGATAGCATATCGTATTAAGTACAGGTGATCAAACTTCTAATAGAATGATTTGAATTGAGATCTTTCGACTATAGAATTGTCATGCAAGTAGTACTAATTAGACTAACACATTACAATTACAATTTTGCATGGACAGGGATTAGTGGGATGAATTGAGGAGGAAAGAACATTCCACTGTAGTACTGTTTGTACAAGTATACTGTCATACACGTGCTATTGAGCACCGTCCGATTGATATATGGAAAAAGAGTCCACTTGAAGTAGATGTCATCACAGGCTTGCATGAAACTTTAGGGCATCATTGGCACAAACTTCCTCAGTACTTGCCAATCCAAAATACTAATCATCAGCATGTGAATTCATCATGTATGTCCTCAGATTGTACACAGTACTTGTTTATCCGTCCTCTGTACTATACTTTCTGTAGAACGTGTTAATAATTTTCAACTTGTTTTTTTTCTAATAATACTAGCACTCTACTTGGAGTACTGTTCTTTTAATTCTTCAAAAGAAAAACTCCCTTAAAGCATGAGACTGACAACTGGAGTAGTAATATATTTCTTTTATAAACAACTTGCCTCCATAAATAATCAACCACCGCTCAAAAATGTCAGTCACTGATTAATTAGCTTTTCATCATGTATTGTTGATGGAAGCTTATTCTGTTGAATATAAGCGAACTACCATTTCTCAAAGTATATAAGCTCTACTCTAGCTAGTTCTTCTGTTAAAACACAATTTACGTTTCCTGAAACTGTCATAAGATTAATTAATAGTTTCCACTATATATCATCTATCATTTTACGACGAGGGATCATTTGCTTATATCCGATTTTTAGTCATTTTGGTCATTGAGCGGTCCAATTGTATAATAAGTAGCACATTACTATAACAGTCAAATTTTGTTAAGATTATTAGTCCATATATTTTCTATTTGCAGCACTTCGCTATAGTGCAACCAAAATGCATTAGACAGATAATCATTTACAAAGGAGATCTAGTAATATATATATATATATATATATATATATATATATATATATATATATATATATGCTCGAAAAAAAAAAAAGGCATTTGATAATAACTTATTTTTTGTTTAGTTTTATGTGAATTTGGTGTGCTATAAACCTTGGTATTTTCATTTCATTTTTAATAAATACTTTCTTGAATCAATAGAAAACAATCCTTAATTTACTCATTCTCACAAAATCGCACTCGTAAAATTGTTTATATATATATATGAGTATATTTTAGGGGATGTTTTCTCTAAGAAGAAAGCAAACAGTGAAATACTTTCTAGTTATCTATTTCTAAAACCACTTTTTGCTTATAAAACACGTAACATAAATCTGAAAACACAAGTATACTCACAAGTAGCCCCTAGATTTATTGTGCTAAGACCATGCGCTTGTTGGTCACTTGGTCTTGAATGGAATTAATTTCTTCAGAAAGGCTTACCATATTATCTTCAAATTAACTACTACTCCTATATTGGCCACCAATAGGTATTTGTCCAGCTAACTATTTTATCTGTTGAAATTTTTCTAAAGATAAAATCAATATTACGTTCATACTTATACAGTTATACGTCACAAATGAATATGCAAATGAAGATGAGGTACAGTAGTAGCTAGTACGGTGTCAAATGGATGGTTTTAGATAAACATTTCGATGACCAATTTAATGGGTTCGATCATATAATTCGTCCGGTATTTGCTTGAGTCAAAGATTGGATAAGTCAATTTGAGCTAAATAATGAGTCATAACTCAGTAATTTTGACGAACAGTCACTTGTCTATATGGAATATAACCATGGTTTGTAAACAATTGAAACATAGGCATAACATAACAAAGTGATCAACGATTACATATTCTTCTGCCTATCTTCCACCATCAGCTTTTGATTATGGTGTTATGTCAGATTTGTACCTTTTCCAAGTGAAGGAATTTTAGAGAAAAATATCATTCAGTGATTGTTCAGATATATGTTATTGAACGGAAACCTAATGAGAATGATCAATGAGTATTTTAAACCATGGAATTAAATAGCCCATATATATGATGATAATGATTTGAGGAAGAAAGAAGATGGATTTAAAACTCCAAAATCATTGGATCACAAAATTACGGTCGCTACAACATGTCCATATGCAACACTTCGAATTCCGGGACATTGTCCACAAGTTTACTTGTATAAGTTTCATAGTCCATAAGAGATTTCACTTATAGCACTTTGAAATCCATGACACGATCCTAAAGTTCGTGTGACTATGTTTCGTATTTTTAAGCTATGATTATTCTCAACTATTTTACAAATGCCGACTATATTTCAATTAGAAGTCCTAAAAATGGCTACCTGGTGACATTTTTCAGCATAATTTATTACCCTACCTGCCAAACTCAAAATCCTTTTCCATTTATTATTTTTGCTTTTTGTTAGGCAAATCAAATTAATCAAAACTTCTCTTTTGTAGTTTGCTCTAGAATAGATGTCCAGGCCAACATGCCCAAATATAAGTGAGTTTCGAAAAGGAAAATTTACACCAAATAACTATCCTAATAGCTAAATTACAAAAAATATTAATACTTTCAAATATTTACCATACATAACGATACTTTTAAATATATTACAATTCACACAATTGTTTCATTTCTCCCTCTCTCTCTAACACAAAACTCTAATCTCTCTCTCTCTCTCTCTCTCTCTCTCCCCTCTACCCACCCACCTGTCCGCCGTCCTTCCCCCATCCGTATTTTCCCGTTGTTGCTATTTCGGGTGTTGCGTCGTTGTTGGAGGGGCGGCGCTGCTGCTGCTGCTGCTCTGGGTGGTGCCGCTACTCCCAGATCTGTTGCTGCCGCCGCCAGTCTGTTTGTCTCCTTCTTCTTTTTTTCTATTTTGGAAGTGTATTATTGTGTATGTGTACTTTTTTTACCTAAATACACTTTAAAATCTTTTTGAATGGCTAGCTGAATTTTTTGTATTTTTATTGTATATTTGTGTATTTTGTATTTCAATTGTATGTTTGTGAATATTTTTGGTGGGGTATTTTATATATTTTCGTACATACTCGTATGTATGTGTATGTGTGTTTATATGTATGTGAATATGTCTTTTGTATATAGTGTATGTTTTGTAGTATATTTTAATTTTATGTATATTTATGCATTTTTTATTGATTAAATATACTCTTTTTTAAAGTATGAATGTTTATTTTTGTACGTTTTATGTTTGTTTATATTGTTTTAAAAAAAACTCATTTCCGGCGACCACCGGCGGCAAAACTGTGACCGGCGCAATGGGCTTGGGAGGAGTAAATAAAGCTTCATTTCCATATTTTTAATGGAAGTTGTATATGCTATGTAAAAAAATTATTGTTATATTTTGTAAAGTGATAAAGTATCAATATTTTTTATAAATTTAATATTAGGATTGTATATTTTTGTAATTATTCCTGGGCAAATTACCTATATTTTTCGGAGTCATGACACCCCTATGCATACAGTAAACTTCGTATCAACTGATTTAAAGCATAATAAGGATCAATTAATTGATTTAAAAGGTTAAATAAGTAACAAGATGAAAAGGAAATTGAAATATGTGGGAGAAGAGGGGAAGTGGGAATGTGGAAGATGAGCTGTGGAAAGGGTTAGCCACGTGAATGGTTTGTGCACGCCCTATGCTTTCTTTTACTTTGTCTCCAAACTAAGATCACATGTAGGGCATGTGTCCCTTTTCTCCCACTATCCCTTTGTTTCTCTGTACCTTCCTTTCTCTAATATTTTCCCTTCCCCATCAATCCCTTTAGACTTTTTGACATTTAATAATATAAGGGTTAACCAATCATTATGATTAACAACAAAGTTAGTTTTAGTTTTGTACTTAACCAACATTTTTTATATAGACATTTGGTCGCCGTCACTTCAACTTTAAGCAACTGTTCTTGCATTAAATTAAGCCTCTTTTTCCTAAGCTAAGGAAAAAAAAAAAGAACTAAGGGACAGGTCAATAGACAAGAGATTATTATTCGAACTGTAGTAGCCAAATGGTCTAGGAGTTTCCAGTGCATGCTTTCAATTTCATGGTTATATTTTAGCCTATATTCTTATGCACATATTAGGTATAGCTGGTGGTGTAGGTGTATCGGATATACTTGTCGTGTTAGAGCTGAAAATTGAAACTCAATTCCTTAAGTCGATGTATAAACAATTCGTATAACATCCAATATATAGAGATCCTACTTTCAATTTATTCGTAAAATATATTTGGCCGATTTCGGGGGACTACTACGACTCTTCTCTTTTCGAGAATTCATAAATTCCTTATTTATTAAAGGTTCTATAAAATATAGAGCTCCTAGGACTACACTGTTCAATTGGATCTGATCTACTCTTATATATGTTTAATATATATGAAAAGAATAGAAATAAATATTGAAATATGGTACTTAGGAATAGTGAAAGAACGTGATTAGGTTCCAGCTATTAGGGCTAGGGCTCAACCCAAGAATACCAATCTTTAATCATCTGTAACAAAAAGCAGAATATGTTATTGGATCGGATCTTTATGCCTCACCTCTTCTGAACCAAAGATATTCTGCCCCAAAGATACTGGATTATGTGGCCCATTGTAATTTAATACTACTACTCCTACTATATAGTATAAACTGTACCACATCTCATCTCCTAGAAAAAAGAAATCGGAATACATATATACATAAAATAGATTTAAAAAAATCACAGCAACAAATTGTATTTTCTTGCTCTCCTTAATTACAAGCTGATGACCTTAATTATCTGTACTTTGATGTTCAACTAATATAGGGGTATGATCAATAAGTGTGTAAGCTACAAGACACTGTCCTGGAGTCATCACGAACATCATGTTTCTCATTTTGATGGAAACATTTAACAAAACGCAAGCATAGTCTTCTTGTTAGTCTTTTGATTATTTTTTTATTTTAGCTTGTTCAATTTTATCTCATTACTAGGAGGGAGGAACTTTAGCACAAAGTTCTCTGGAGGCCTCTCTCTTTCTTCAAATAAAAAAGTTCTCTGGAGGCCTCTCTCTTTCTTCAAATAACTGGATAGAAGTACTAGTCACTTTGGGATCTTTTGACCATCTTGTAGCTACATTTTGAGAAAAATATGTTTTCAGGAAAATTTTTACTTTGCACCTCACAAAGCTAATACAATTTGTGGCCAGCTATATGCATTAACCATGTAAAAAAAAACTCATATCATTAACCATATAATGTAAACTATTGTACCAGCATACAAACCATTTTTCTGTACTATGTATTAGCTAGTCCTATCAATCAATGTTTCATTTAGACAGTCTTGTAAGTACATTTTAAATACACTATACAGTGAATGTAACTGATTATACGCCTCAAATTTAACAAGACCAATAAAAATGCACAATGAGAAATTGCATTTCTGTGATAGTCTCTTTTACGTTTGTTCAAGCCAGGAGTATTCGCCCACTCTTCGTAACCATCATTAATACAAAACGTAAACGTAAAAAGGTGAATGACAAACAATAAACTAACCCATACAAAATACATGACTAGAAACAAGTAGCAACTAATTTTAAATTAGTGTTACGTGCACGGTGAACAAGCATATCAGCAACATGCCAATGCTTGAATAACCACACTCAGTTTTAATGCATAAAAGTTGATAATTAAAACAGGCATTTCAGAAGAAAAATCCTAAGAGCAATATGAAGAAATCTTATACGTTGAGAAATAATGCTTACTTGAACTTTGTGCTATTGTTTACTCTATGTTGGTTCACCAACGCAAGTTATGAACTGCACAACAAGCATCATGCCGACTCAAATCCTATGCTAAAGAGGTACCAAGATTGGCTCCAACGATACGACAGAAAATATGGGAGTAGAGATGAATTTGAAATGCGTTTTGGGATTTATCAGTCCAATGTTCTCTTTATCGACTTCTTCAATTCCCTCAACCTTTCTTACAACCTTACTGACAATGCTTTTGCAGACATGACAAACCAAGAATTTAAATCTATGTATTTAGGTTACAAGAAGGGACATAAGCATCCAAGGCAAGCAGTAGCCAATGTTACGTCTGACACCTCTAAATTGCCGATCAGTGTCGACTGGAGAAAGAGCGGAGCTGTTACACGAGTCAAGGATCAAAAAAATTGTGGTACCAACACATAATTCTCTTTTCTCTTCCACTCTCTTCCTTCTAGTTTAGATCGATAATTCCTAGTAAATGCATGTGAGTCTAAATTATGCACAAATTTTGTAAAAAAATGTCCATACAATTACGTCATTTATAAGATAATTACAGATAAACCTCTATGATAAGCATTGATAAGTTACTAATAAGAGGTTAGAAAACCTGTTATAAAATGATACAAACACAAACGTCTCTCTTTTCTCGTTTAGATCATACATAAGAGAAAATAATATAAATGCCTAGTAAATGATGAGTTTAGACTTGCATTAACAATTTTAAGAATGGAAAATATCTATGATAAGCATTAATTGGTTACCTGATAAAATTGGTAACTAACCTTCTAAATAAGTTAAACTACACTGGAAGCGTACAAAAAACGGTGCATAAATTAGATCCATGTTTCAACTGCAGGAAGCTGTTGGGCGTTCTCTGCAGTAGCAGCAGTTGAGGGCATCAACAAGATCAAAACAGGGAAACTGGTGTCCCTATCAGAACAAGAACTGGTGGACTGTGATGTCAACACAGGAAACCAAGGATGTAGTGGAGGATTCATGGAGAAAGCTTTTGCTTACATTAAGAAAAATGGTGGCATTACAACTGAAAAAAATTATCCTTACGTAGGAAGGGATCGTAAATGTAACACTACTAAAGCAAAACAACATGCAGTTACGATAACTGGCTATGAAACAGTACCCCATAATGAGGAAGCTCTTCAAGCTGCAGTTACCAAACAACCTATAGCAGTTGCTATTGATGCAAGTGGCTATGATTTTCAGCTCTACTCTGGAGGTGTCTATTCTGGTTTTTGCGGCAATAGCCTTAATCATGGAGTGACATTAGTTGGCTATGGTGTAGACGATGGTGAGAAATATTGGCTTGTTAAGAATTCATGGGGTAATATCTGGGGTGAAGATGGTTACGTCAAAATGAAAAGGGGGTTGACGACTAACAAGAAAGGAATGTGTGGTATTGCCATGGAAGCTAGCTACCCTCTTAAGGAGGAGGACTCTTGAACCATCATTTAACTTCTTTCAATAAAAGATATGAATGACTGCTATGAAATATGAGGTCTACAATAGAGAATGACATGATCTAGATGAAACAGATCAAGTCAATAATTGTGACTAGAAATGTAAAACTTTACAAGGTTGCTTCTAATTAATAATCGAAACTTATAAATGCACATTCTATCGCCAGCAAGAAGTCCCAACACTTCATTTTCGACCTTGGCCTTCTTTCTCTTTTGTTGGTTCTTTTTTCTTTCCCTTTTTTGCATTGTGTCTTCTTTGCTGTTTCCAGCTCCAGATTGCATGAATGGATCTCTAGTCCTGAGTTTTCACAATTTTGGCTTCCTGATCAGAGCAGTCCGGGAAGAGCCAAAAATGAATGTCCTTTATTTCAGAATGACTGCTATAATGACGAACACATTGTATTAAGTTGATCAATTCTTTGCGGTACAAGGTTAACTAATACTCCCTCTGTTTCAAAAAGGATGAACCTTCATATTCAAAAATTATACGAAAAGTACTATAACATGCAACTCTTCGCATATCAATATGATGAAAAAAATCATCTTAAATTATTGGTCAAAGTTCATCCAGTTTGACTCTCGAAAAGCGAAAAAGTTCATCCATTCTGAAACAGAGGGAGTACTATTGTTGATAATTTTAGCAACTAGTAGTAATTTTTCATTAAGTCAAAGAAATACAACCCATTCAAATTTTGATGGATTTGACGTAGATGATTTTGATGATGGGCCAATTTAGTTTAGAGAAATTTACGTTGTATAGATATTCAGAGGAGTGCCTAACAAAAAATGGACCTATTTTACCTTTATTATGTTTTATAGACATTTAACACTATGTATGTTACTTATTATAGACCTTTTTATTTTGTTGATTACGTTCCCCATTTAATGTCTATTTTTGGGGATCTGAAAGATCAGGTTAGTTATTTTGAAAAATGAACCTATCTATTAATTAAAGATATTTATTAAATATTTAAAAACTATATCAAATAACTTATAGGAATAGATAATAGTGTATCCTTGTTTAGTGGATTTTTAAGAGATTCCAATTATTAGGAACTCCCTTCGTGACTCTTCTCTTCCTTATATTTTTTTTTTTTTTTCTGTTTCTTCCAACTCCTTTGCATGAGTAAGCTTATGTACATCACTTTGCACAAAAATATTTTCAGGTGCCATTACTCAATTCACATTCAATGAATATGTATTTGTTCTCTGTTGATTTCTATTTTATCCGCCATATATGTTTCTATGTAAGCCATGCGCAGAATTGTTACTCCTACCTACATTTTGAGATGTTTTCCCCATGATTTTTTGTTGATTCGGTGGATATCATTATCCAATAAACTTTAAGAAATTGGCAGCAAAAGATATTAAACACGATAATGGTGAATGATCAAGAGGAAGTGTTCGAGGAAATGAGTCCAAAATCTAGAAAATCAGAGTTGCCCCACATACAAATAAGATGTTTAGAAAGATTTGTGATACATAGTGTTGACACCCAATTTTGTTCCGAAATTTTCTTAAAATTAATAAATTATTGTGATATTTATAATTAATATTAAAAGTAAAAATTAAATAAAATAATAATAATAGTAAGAAAATCAATTGAAATTTAAAGGAAAGTGGCTAATTTTACAATGCATAACCCCAATTTCTACCCACCCCACGCAACCCCTTCATTTCCTAACTAAATCCAAAAGGAGGTTAATTTCGCGCTTAAGCTTAAATCCTAGCCTATCTATGCAAAGCCCATATATATACAATACAACATTACTCATTTCCTCAAATTCAGAAAAACCATTTCATCAGTAACCCGATCCCCGATCCCCTAAATCCCTTACCCGTTTCCCCTTTCTTTGACCCGTTTTAGAAACCCTCTAATGCGCCAAAAAACCAATACGAATTAGTCCCCATCAGCAACAGACACTTGATCTCGTCCATTTATTTTGAAATGAAGTCGAATCCGAGCCCTTGATCTCTTTTTTGGAGAAAAGGATGAGAGAGGTGTAGTTTTACCCTTCTCACCTTTATCTCACAAGGGATGGATCGAAAATAAGCAGGGAGTAGGTTGGAATTTCGTTCGAAGGTAAACCCTAAATTTTTCTAGTATAAATTCGTGGGTTCCAGTTTTGGAAAAGGGGAGGAGGCAGCATCTCCATATATTAAATTTTGTTTCTCTCAGTTTTTGAGTTTTAAAAAAAAAAGATATAGCATTACTGTTTCTTAGTTTGTTTCTTGATTTGTCTTGTGTTGTCGATTCATTGTTTGTATCGTCACTTTGCCATTCGAGTCGTCGACCTCGCACGAGTCGACACGCTTGTTCGAGTTCCATTTTCTTTGGATCACTCGTCCTCGTTCACTGCCCGCAAAAAGGTCCGAATCTAAACTTTTCTTTTACTTTATTGTCTATTTGACTGATTCACTGCTAGTTTGAAAACATATATGTTGTGCTAGACTATTGAGCTACTTACTTGTTAGATTCTTGGTAAATAATGACTAAAGTATGAGTTTTGTGTTACTGCTATTATAAGAAATTAGTTAAAATCATATCTGTCACTTATCGAATATTCTTGACTGTTTGATAGTGCGCAAGTGTATTGATGGAAAATATTGAATTTTAACTAGAACTCGAACACCCTATGATGGTTATTTTTTTCAGTTCTTTCTTCAATTACATGGATATTGCTTGAGTTCAAGTTCATTAGTTATTCTTCTATTGATCTCTGTCTAATAAAATGGGAATAAAAAGATAGTTCTATCATGTCTATAGGTTCTGTTCGTTTATGGTTTAGCCTAAAAGTTCTTGTTTTTGTGCTTATGTAATTTTCTTAAGCTAAAACTGTTTTTTTAAAATGATCTTTGAAGGTAAAATTTGGTCTTTATGGATTTGTTCTAAGTCTTGAGGTCTGTTTTGCTCCCTCCATGATTCCAAGTTTGTGTTTTCTTAAAGTTCAAGCAGTATAGTATTGATGTTCTTTCCTTTATTTGAGGCATGATTTAAGTAGCTCTGAAGTTGAAGTATTGAGGGTTTAAAGGTTGTTTAGGCTGGAGATCTTCATGTTATTGGAGGAAGGAGTTCAGGGAGTGTCGTGGTGGTTTGAAGGGTGTAGATAGAGCCTGGATTGAAGCTGATTTTCCTGGTGGCTTCAGTGTGTAGTTTGGCCAAATGGGATGTGGTTTTAGTAGGGAGTTCCTGATAGTTGTAGCTGGTTGTGTGGCTGTGTTGAAGGAGTATAGAAGGGCTGAGGTTTTTGTTCATATATAGGATATGTGAGGAAGATAGGGGTTGGCCCTGTGAGCTTGTAGTTGGAAAATTGAAAGGTGTGTATCTGCAGGGCATTTGTCTATAAGTTGGTGCTGGTTCTGAGTTGAGAAAGTGAAGGCATGAGGGAATCTGTTGTTTCAGGTTTTGTTGTGCCTGATGCTAGTTGATTATAGTTAGAGGCGTATCAGGGAGTTAGTTTGCTTTTAGTTTGGTGGCTGCAGGTATAGGTCTGTGGTAGAGAAGTCTGGTCCATGTCTGTGAAGTAGGAGTCAAATTCAGTTTTGTTAAAGATTGTTCCTGGAATTTGTGAAGCTGAAGCAGTATTCTTGAGGTCATAAAAGTCATGTGTATGGCCTTGCTCTCTTGACTGGAATTCTCTTTTTCTTATTTCTGTTTGTGGTAGTGTTCGATGGTCTCCTTTCCATTCAATTTTAAGTGTACCTTACAATGACATTTGGATAAATGTAAGTGTATACCTGCTGCATTGTCTGGTTTCATCTAGTTTTCATTTCTAATCAACCGGTTTGCTAAATTTCTGCATGTTCTAGTTCATGAGATCTATGTTTGAAGTCAAAGGTTTCTGGCTTGAGATACTTGGGGTGTACGCAGTTTCATTAAGTTTGAATTGTTAGAAAAGTTAATGGCAAGCTTGTCTCTGATTCACTAGCTTGCAGTAGCCTCATTGTAGTAGTTTTAGCTATGTCTGAGCCTTTTCAGTTTGCTTCAAGCTCAGCATTTGATATGTTTCTTTTTTCTTGATTGTTCGATGATCTGTTCTTTCCTCTTCCCGGTTTACGTTAGTTCTAATGTTCCAAATTTGCCTCCTATTTTGAATATGTAAAGCAACAAGTTTGTACCATTTTCATTTGATGCCTTAGTCTCTGTTTGAGCCTGCAATCACTGTTAATCAACTTTAAGTCATAATAAAATCAGTACTCGCTTGAAATTACATTAACCTGTTTGCACATATATGATTGTAGTTCATTTTTTTTTTTTATGTCTGTGTTAATTACTATATGCTAATTTCTTTTCTTTCTATCTTTCATGAACACTTGGGATCGAGTTGAATAAAACTCACAAATTGGGATGGCATGCATTTGGAAGTCATTTGATCCGCTCCACATTTTCGGGACTTGATATCCCCGAAAATGTAAAAGTCAATGATTGAGTTTGCGCTTCCGGGTTCTATCTTCTAAACTCCATCCTTCCCCGCTCCCTTAGAAAATGCATGTTGTATAGGATTTCCCCATAGACCGGATTAGGAGCCCTATAGGATAGAAATGATATTTGAATTGTGATAACTATTGTAAATCACTTAAATTGTTTTATATGAATGCTTTGTATCATTTCTTTTCGAATCGCCAGTTAATTTATGGATGTTTAGAATCATTTGTCAATTAATGAGTGCAAAATAAAATTCGACTAAAAATCGTACCCTCGCATTAATTCGCATTTGAGTTGCTTCTTTATTTATTATATTAAATATTCAATTATTTATTTATCTAATCTAATTTATTTATTTAGTTAATCAATTAAATTTTAATCCCTTATTTATTTACTTAATCTAATTTATTTAATTTCAATTAATTATTTATTTAATCAATTAAATATTTATTCATTTATTTATTTAATTAATCAATTATTATTCATTTACTCCTTTATTTAATTAAAATTGATGAGTATTCATTTATTTAATTAAGTCATTTATTTGCTTATTTATTTATCTATTTATTCAATCAATTAATTAATCCTTTATTATTATTCAATTATTTATCTAGTTTGTTTTATTTAATTATCTAACTTCATTTAATCTTCACTTATTCTATTAATTAATCAATTGATCATAATTTCATTATCCATTTAATTAATCTTAAATTGGGTCATTTATTTATCTAAATATCAGTATAATTCAAGTCTTATCTTATTTATATTATTCATATTATCCTTATATAAAATTAGCTTTATATACTTATTATCCTTAACAAATTCGTGAAAATCGTCGGATTAACCGCTTTTAGCGGATTTTCGAAAGTGCTCCCGCAAGGGACCTTCTTTCGAATTTAATAGAACCGCTTACCTAGAATCTCTGAATTTAATTTCTTTTAAATAAAGAATAAAATTGCACTCTTTAGTTAACTTAGGTTCCTAATAATCCTTAAATTAGGTGGCGACTCCAAAGAAAACCCTTTGGAGTCCCATTTTGTTGAAATATACCCAAAATCTGTCTTTTCTTAAAGAAAGGATAATTTTGGGGTTCAACACATAGCAATATATATCCAATGTATACTCAAATTTTGAAGAATTACATTGTCGACCTCTAATTGAGGATGAATATTAAAGATAAAACATAAACACTTTTAACAAACATATACGAGTATTATGCATGATATATGCCCACTTAACTTGGATAAAAGCTTATACGATATTTATCAATATGCACTCAGTATTTTTAATATATACCAAATATATTGGTTATACAAATTAGTATGTATAAAATATACTACGAATATTATGAATATGCATCAAATATTTCAAACTTATAAACTGAACATAAAAAATATACAATTCATATAGGAATAAAAGTGTATTAAACGAATATTCTAATTAATATATAACTAGATAAAATGAAAAAGGGAAAGAGATTGTGTTTTACATATCTTTCAGCATGATATATATGGTAAAGAATAAGATTTGTTGGGACTCATCCATGATTTACGTTGCTGTTTTCCTATTTTTAAGGCTTAGAATTACTAAACATCCTAATTGTTATTTAATATGTAGCTTAACTTTTGGCTAGCCCTGGTAAAAGTTGCCTAGTGGCCACAACAAGATAAAGACTCTACTGGCACGTGAAGTGAAGTGATTCCCGGGTAGGGATCACGAACGGAGTTCAGACACATTCCACCCCCAACTAGAAAGAGTACCCTTTAGGCCTGAGATTACTTGCTATTTCAGTTACTAGCTTTTATTACCTACTATTCAGCTATGAGGGAAAGGGAGTGAAAAGCTATCAGCGCTTAAGGCTATTGGTGTGGATGGCTATATATGTTTTTTTTTCTTTAGTTTATGCCTAGTTAGCCCATAAAAGTCAGCAGTGGAAATTGACCCACACCCAACTTTGATCTTTGAAAGGCTCAATATTACTTTTACTATATTTAGAATGAGATTTGCCTATCCTTTATTCATATCCGAGTTTTCTCTCTTTTTTTATACTTGATTGGCCGGGTCAGGGCCTTTCTCACTGGGTGAGCGAATCTGTAGTACCTTCTAGCGCGGCTATGCTATGGATGGGAAGGAGCCTATATCGATCTCTTTCTTAAGATTTCTTTTTCGTCAAAGTAGGTGTTCGCTCCGCAGCACGAACATGTCAAGATACGATGTCGATCACATCGGTGGGGCCATTCTCCTAGAGCCCTTCTTGATCTGATTCGATAAGGCTCTCAATGAGGCCCTTACTTAAAAAGGCTTCAGCCCCAACTGATCTTAAAATAAAAAAAATAAAAAAAATTAGCACGCTCAAGTTTTATTCAATAATGAATTTAAATCATAAATTTTTTTCTTGTCATATGTCTCCTTATATTATATGGATTGACCGAATGTAAGCTTCAAAGTGTAAAAATAATGGATAAAGTCGAGAGAGTAGAACAAAAAAAAAATCACTTGGTGCCTCCAAATTTGACTGGTTCTGAGGGTTTGTCCCCTTTTTCCCATGGTTTTATCTTCTTCTTTTTTTTGAAACGTGGGTAAGACAAGACTTCAAGGAAATTAATCGGGAGAATGTGGGAATAGGTCAAGGACAATTGCTGCTTAGGTAGTACTTCAATTATCTGGAAGATCGGGGAAAGGGGGTGAGGACAAGTGTTGCCTAGACAAGACTTCAAGAAAATAGCTAGGAGAATGTGAGAAGGGCTCGAGGGAAAGTGCTACCTAGGAAGATTGGGAAAGGGTAGATGACAAGTGTTGACTAGGCTAGACTTCAACCCAATTAGCTCGGAGATTGTAATAAGGGGTCAAGCAAAAGTGCCGCCTAGACACTACTTGCCCTCGATCCCAATATCTCAATTAATTACCCTGCATCATTTTGTTAAGCAAATATCACTAAGCAGGGTATTTAGTGACTAATTTTTATTAATAATAAAAATCTCAATAAAGAAGAGTACAAGTAAGGGAGGCTAGGCCTTACCTTATAATCCTAAATGGGACACCACCTCAACTAACTAAGAGCTATGTAAAACATACCCTACATCATTTATAAGATTCATAGGGGTATTTCCGTCCGAAATTTATTCATTAAACTAAATGAAGGTCATTTTTTATAAACCCGTAATGACAGTGAAAAAGCTGAACCATTGTCTATGGTGTCATAGTTCTATAATTCTCCTGAGTTGGACTATGACTCAATGGTTAGCGCATCTTGACTCAGCATTATCACAAATAAACTTAAAGCAAAGTTGGGGATTGACTTATTCATTAATGGATTGATTACACTAATATACAAGCCAAACTTTGTTTTTATAAAAGTAGCAACACTAAAATACTTTCAAAACATGGCCTTATTATTTTCAATAAATTTAACAAAATTAGGAATTTAAAGACTTTTCTCTTTCTTAATATCTTCTCTTTTCGTACGTTTGACGTTGTTGTCTCCATCCTACTGCCACTGTTACATCTCTGCATCGCCCCATATAGTCGCCGTATTTTTTTATTATTAAAAAGTGAATCTCATCATTTGAAATTATTATTGAAATACTTCTCTTCCTTTATAGCTATGCGACTAAACTGAGACTCCACTCTTTGGAGTGTCACAAGGACTTCGATTCCTTGTGTAAGTGTGGTGCTGGGTTTAAAATCAGCACCGAAGAAACATTACATCGCTCTTGGTGCGCTATCCGTTATGGCGACAAGCGCTGTCAAATCGAGGCAGCTGTAATGGACACATATAGGGTAAGGATGTCAAAGTTGAGCTCTTGGTCGAGCCCGTCGATGAGGATGTTGGCGTCGGCAATAATGCTGACACCAATGTGGGCAATTGAATCTTCTGCGTGCAGGCTTTGAAGCGGTTGAAGGAGTACATATGTTTTACCAGTATGAAATGGTTAAGAACTTTGTGAATGTTAAGTATACTTTATTGATAAAAATGAGTGTTAAGTAGAAAAGCATGAAACTATAATATATTTTCTTGCAAGGTGACTTATTTGCTAAGTTACAATACATTTATATCTATAGCCTTGTTATGGTTTTGTTATATCTTATCTTATTTTTTATGTTCTAATAATTTTTGATAAATTACTTTGGATTGAGGAGGAGATCTAGTAAATGGATTCCTTATTAGCTCGCTTATTGTAGTTTCATGCTTTACTACTTATTGTACTTCTCCTTTTTACCTTGCCTATTATTTTTGAAGTTCCTAATTTAACTCCTCATCCTCTTCTTTTAGATACAAGCAATATAATTCCTTGTTTATATTGGTAAAAAAAAGTTCAAGTTAACAAGATATTAACCATTTGTTTCAATACTATACATTGGTACTTCCTCTAAAAGATCTTATTGATGTAAGTAGTGTATTTCAAAGTTCAAAAATATTTACCAAGGTGCTACTATAATTCAGTATCAATTAGTTGTCCTTGAGCTTTTTCTTCTCTTCCTTAAGACCGACAACTAGCAGTAAAGGAAGTCTACTGCTTGGCCAATTGCCCCCTATAACCTCTCTAGCTCGGCACTGGCCTCTTTACTTTTCTGAATTTCTTACAATACACTTTCATGATGTCATCATAGTCAGCTGATAACGCCCCATGTGTCTCCCAGCGCCAAATCCCTTTTAGTTGTGAGACGTTTAATATCCTCTTTGGGGGATCCAACATGTTCGTGAATAGCCACATACGCTACAAACAATTAAAAAAGAATCACAAGTACTCAAACTCTGAAATAATCACATTAAAAACAAAAAGAGAAAGAAAGAGAAAAGAGAGCTTGAGGATCAAATATTCAAAGTATACAAAATCCAATGCCCGAAAAGATTCAGAGTAATGACCTCATAAATGTCTGAGGTATTCTAATTCTACAATCTAATGGCTTTCCCAATAAGTATGGAATCACGAAGAGGACTAGTCGCAACTCGGGGTTACATAATAGGTTGACACCCTCGGGGAAGATGAATGAGACATCTATATCATAATACTTAAAAGCGGGCTTGAAGTTTGCTGGAGTCCAATCCTCACGAGAATAAGAGGGTGAGGAGTTCAATAAGAAATTTCAAAGGTAGGAACTATTGAAGGTCCACCGGCAGATGTAAGGGTCGGACTAAATAAGTCGGCCACTTTGTTTGAACCACCTGATCCATTTCTAGGCATCGAAGACGAGTCAGAAAAGCGATCCTTTGGGCAGGAAGAATCTTCCCCGCCAATAGATAGAGGAGGAAAATTAGAGGCATCGGTCGCCCGAGCTAAACCAACCTTTCTACAAGAGATATACTCTGAGGCTGTCGGAGGCAGTAACCCTGGAACTTGTTTCAATAAGGGAAGGTTGGGCAACACTAGTAGCTTCCACATTTTTCCCTGAAGAGCTATCAGTATATTCCATATTTTCCCAGAGAACCGCCAACAGTTTAGCTTACTCGACCCTCAACCTCTTTCGAGAAGAGTAACTAGAGGTCGTGAAACCTGAGGCTACAAGTTCTCTTTTTTCCTTGGCAATAGCGCTCTCAATTTCCCTCTCGAGGCAGGTCGAACTGGTGGCTCTTGGATCTCCTTTTTCAAGCAAACCTACAACAATAAAAAATAGCCAATAATAAGTAAAGCTTGAAAAGACAACTGAAGAAATGAATACCCTAACCGTGATCCGGAGCCTTTCATGCTTTAACCTCCGAAATAAACCCCTATTTCCTTCCGACACCTGGAGCTGACATAAAAATTTTGGAAACCCAGTCTTAAATACCCTACACCAAATTAGTGGCTAGGCATCCAGACGAGAACAAGACTAGCGGAATATGAGAAAATTACAAATCAAAAATAGTAAAGATAAATAATGCACGACTTTGATTCTATTTGACCAGAAACGTCCCTACATTAGAATAAATTAACCAATCCATGGGCATGCAGAGAAACTGTTCAATCCATTCCAGACCATTCTCGTCGTCCTAGCAAGAAACTAGTGCCTTATTCCTTGTGGGTTGACGTCCAAATCATGCTGCCCTAGAAGAACTTTAGAGAAAATAGATAAATCAGATGATAACGGGTGAACGACACCTCGGCCTTGTCGGCAAGATGTCACAAATAGGCAAGCCTCCTAACTTGAGGCCCAATTTGGCCAATGCAAAGGCGATACCTATGGCAAAAACTCTCTACGACATTGTCAATTCGGAGCCCAAACCCGATAGCAAATGGGTAGGTATACACCGACTCTCCTTCGTGAAGATCCATAATACGACAGGAATAACCACCTTGATACATTATCACCTTAGAGCTACATCCGCAATCTGTCCTAACTTGGTCCATGAGATCAGAGGAAATTTCACCTTGCACACATAATTACCTTCAGCCTTAGGATCTGAAGGATATCGAGCAGACCAATCCATGTGAAGTGTTAGGTTGGAAAGAACATACTCAGTAGCGAGTCTCAAACACTCGTGATTAAACGGTGATGCAGTTATCTTCAGGTCAGGCTCTACAGAAGGAGAAGACTACCTAGAGCCACCCACGACACTCCCTTCTCCTTAGCGCTAACTCTGACGCCTCATCTATCATTTCATCTGAAGAGATAATGGCGATAAGAGCTTTAGGCCTGACTAAATTTTCTAAATATGAATTAAAAAGATTCAACTTGACGAAAAGATGAAGCTATGTCAAAAGACGTGAAAGAGAAATAAGAAATTTCTTTGCTAAAAAGAAAGACAAATTAGTGAGAAGAAAAGTTTAACTGAAAAGGCAAGAAAAAAAGGGTTTATTCATCAAAGGCTTGGAAGATCAAAAGGTTTTCCCTAAAGATCGAAGAAGTAGCTGAAAGGATTTAACACTCCTAAAATGGTGTCTCGAAATCATTACATTGGTAATCGGAAGAAGTATCTGCTAAAATCGAATGCAAATATGTGGTATTGGTATGAAGCTGAAGTGGCAACTGCCGTTTCAAAATCCATGGACGTGAAAAGCCACATCATCTTCCCACCTGAAATCATTTTCACTCCTCGGCATAATTGTCAATACTTGGAGAGTATAGGGACTATTTGTATTGGGTAAAATTCGCATCTTCTACATAAGATGTATGGCCAGAAACATGATAGTAGGAGTGAGGCAACACGAAGATGACATGGCATAAAATTAAAGGTATCATCAAAGATGGAAAGGATCGTAGGAAATTACAAAGGCACAAATCGGCCCCTGGCTCAATCAATTTATAATGAAGCATTCACCGGACATAAGCTAAAGCTAACATTGAGTTCTCAGCCCGAACACTAGAAAATGACAAGTGTGCTAGTACGCCATAATGATGAATAGTATATGGTCGTACGCTAACACCAACGTACACATTCCTTAAAAAGACAAAATCATATATCCTCACATCACCAAATATGTATGAGAAGCATCTAAGGTTAGGAAGTAGTATAAAAATTTCTTGTATCAATATTTGTAAATTATTACACTCCTTATTGAGTATTCTCACTATTGTAAATGACCATTTATTAAAGAAATATCAAACATTATTTTGGCTCTTTGGATCTACAATAAGATTTTCTTTATCTCTTACTTAGCTCATTTATTATTTCCTTATATCATTGGTCTACGCTATTGTTATTGTTAATCAATATGACACTAGTTTAGGTCTCTAGAATTAACAACTTAAGACATAAGGTTAACATGATACAATGCTCTACTTTTAAACATTCAAATATAAAATCAATTGTTATTGTATATATTCATTTTTAGCACATACAGTAACCTAAAGACAACAATTTCCGATTTGTGATTGACTATATGCACAAAAGGCTGTTGAGCTGGAAAATAAATTTTATAAACATTGCAGGTATAACTACTTTGGTTAAGTCAACTCTAAATAGTCTACTAAACAATGCCATGTGGTATCTTAATTTACCTTCATATTAAGACACAAAAGTCAATTGATAGGATTCAAAGAAATTTTTGTTGGGGCATTACAAATAAAAAAGAAAACATTTCACCTAGTAGGATGAGATATTAGTGCAACATCTAAAGACCAAGGTGGGTTCGTTGTGGTTAAGGCAAACCGCAAAAGTTTGGCTGCACGGGCAGGTTTAGCATAGTGGTTATTGATCAATACAACTAAATGATGAGCACAAGCTTTATAAATAAGTACATAATGCGGACCTCCTGTCGCTAAACATCATTTATCTGGAAAAACATTCTTAAGGGCTGGGATGTTTGCAACAACGGGGTGCACTGGATTCTTGGAAGTGGAAATCAAGCTAACTTGTGAAACCAAAATTAGTTATCTAAAATGACTAGCCCTGAATATTTGATTGTGAGTTCCTAACAAAATTAGAATCCAACCTCACCGTTTAGACCTTATAGATAGAAACTATTGGAACATCTCGAAACTATCTTTTGATTTATCCAATATCATTAAAGATATTATATCTGGAGTTAATCCAGAGTTAAGAAATGATGAAATGAGCTTTCCCCGTATGGGCTTCAAATACAAATGGTATCTTCATCATCAAGTCAACTTACTAACTCATATATCAATGTTCTATTGAAGGTGATAGTTTTAAGGGCTTTTTACACATATATACAATTTATGCCCCTATATTACAAAAAAATAGCAATATTATACAAATTACATCACAGAATAATATTTTTCCTAGCACTACCAACAAAATTCTCCCTCTGACTCGACCCATCCAGCCCACCATACTAATACTCCCAAATCCTTCATTTCATCCAATTCCTGTTGAACCCACATCAGTTAACGAAACCTCTCCCTAACTCCTGCTGTGCTCCGCCACAAGCCACCACCACGACCCACCAACCACCGTCCCTGGCCAATTTCCCATCAGCCTCTTTTCATTTCCAAAATTGATTTTCCCAAAATCTCCTCCAATTTGCGTAGATCGAGCCTCAGATGTTAATGATGACAGTGCCGAAGATGGATCTGGTACGGAGGTTTTGGTCTCGGATCCGGTAAGTTTTTGGCAACGGAGAAGCTGACTTCGGAATAGAAGGAAACGACGATATTTGGTTTTTGTACATAATTTCTATTTTCATATATAATTGGTAGAAACCAAACTTTTTAGTTTAATACGGGTTTTTCAAGTTTTGCATGGAAACAAAGAACTGTTGTTTTCTGGTGCCGGAGCTTGGTTGGTGACATTCAACTTCCGTTTCTTTGCTTTTGGTTCTGATATTATGATCTCCTCGAACCTCAGTATATTGTGTTTCTGCCTTGAATCTCTCCCGCATCATTGGTTTTGTAGTTTTTTAGGGGTATCTTCCAAATGTTCTTTGTTAACACCATCAGACGAAATGACAGATCCGTTTTCTTTATTTCTGGGGGTAATACCGTGTTGTTTTTTCCATTTGAGCAACTGAAACATCGTTGAAACAATCTGAAACAACGGCTAAAACAGGCCAAAACGACATTGAAACAATATGATACAGTAAAATATTGTTAAAACAACTACTGACACAATCTTATACAGTCCGAAACGGCTTTGAAACAGTATGATACAATCTGAAACGACGTTGAAACAGTATGATACAATTGAGACGACATTGAAACAATCTGAAATAGTTGTTGAAACAGGCTGATACGGTCTAAAACGGGAGTTGATTCAGTTTAAAACAATATCATACAATCTGAAACAGAGTTGATACAGTCTGCAACGGGACTTGATACAATTTACAACAATCCGATACAGACTGAAAATAGAAGTGATACAGTCTGAAACGGGAGTTGATACAGTTTAAAACAGTGTGATACAGTCTGAAACAACATTGAAACACTATGATACGGTCTAAAACAGTCTAATACGGGAGTTGATACAGTTTAAAACAGTTGAAACGGTGCAAAAACAGTTAGATACGGTGCTGCAGAAACAGTTGAAACGGTGCAGAAACAGTTAGATACGGTGCAGAAATAGTTGATACGGTGCAGAAATAGTGAGATTCAACGAGATACATTGAGGATGGACGAGGAAAAGTAAAATTGGGGAAAATGAGAGGAGTAAAAGTAAATTTAGGAGGAAATAGTGGGAAGAAAAGTGAAATAGGGGGAAATGGGAGGAGCAAAAATGATAGTGGGAGAAACAAAAGGAAGAATGTAAGGGTTTGGTATGTTATGGAAAAATATTGCTATGTTTGTAATTATCTTGTGTTTTCCTCTATATAAGGTAATTTTACTAAAATGTTGCTATGTTTGGTAATTAAGCTCTAAAACTTGTACTTTTATGTAAAATAATCCTAGTTTTAATTGGCTTTGGCATATTGATATCTCTAATAAAATAAGGTACCTTCTTTGACTTTTGTACCATAATCGGCTACCCACAAAATCCTATCTTCATAGGCTTGGCCTAAATATATATATAAAAACTGCCCAATCTGTAGGAATAAGGAGGAAACAACACCCCATATCTTTACAAATTGCGATAAGTTTTGTTAATACATAAGATGCTCCTGCACTTGTCTGAAAATATCATTTACACACTTAATCTTTACGGGCGACCTAATACCCTCTATTCTTATTTTTAGTAGAACTAATATCACTCTAAATATTTTCAAACAGTGACATGGTAGAAAAAATTAAGAGAAAGGCAAAAAAGGCCGAGTAAAATCTACCCAAATTAAAGCAAATTAAAATAAAAAAAAAAGCTTCTTCCGCGCCCGGCTCCTTGATCCCCCACCAATCCCTTTGTTCTCTATCTTCACCCTTTTATTCTCCTCCTTCGTACCATCCATCTCCTCTTCCAAATTCTAATCTCTTCTAACACATCTCTATGTATAAAACAAAATCTAAAACGATTTTTTTTTAATAGAAAATGAGTCTTACTTGATTTCACTTAACACCATCCAAAACTTTAAAATTATTGGAAGAATTAGAGTTGAAAAAATAACTCTGAAACTGATAATGGACGATGAAGAAAACAACTTGAAATCATGCATCACTCGAACAATTATGATGCTTAGTTCATGATGATCCATTTACTTTTTATTTATTTTCTTAAAATAATAGAACTAAATTTCTTGTGTAACTAATTTGCAAACTTTTTAATTTTGGATTTCAAAATTTTCACCAAGGGATGAGCTGATCTCAGAGTTGGTTTTTGGTGGTAATAGTGAAGAATAAGTAATTGAATAACATGGAAAATAATATTGCTGAGATGTGACAAAATACTGATGTGGGAGCAATGTGGCGACGAGTGTAAAACACCTCTCTTTATGTGACTGGCTATATGTTTATTAGTGGTGTTAGTTCAACTTCGAATATAAATAGGAAGTATTAGGTTTTCCATAAAGTATTAGTGTGTAAATTACTTTTTCGAAAACTAAAAATGGTAAATTATGTAATATACCAAAAATTTATGATATATCTTATTTATTTTTAGTAAACTGCACAAACTGAAATTAGAATGAATGTGAATGAGAGACTAGTAAATTGTGATTTTGTCATTTGTACAACATTTCCCTAAAACCCTAAACCCCTAAAAACACATTGAAAGGTCTCTCAGATTTGGCAATTTAACCAGTGAGAGAGAGAGCAGCCATTTCTCTCTTTCAAAAAATGGCCGGTCCATTACTTCGTTCTCTTTGGTCCACTACTTCTCGTAAATCCTTCTCTTCTTCATCCCATTACTCTCATATCAAACCCTTATCCTATGCACGAGCTTTCTCCACCGCCACTGCAGCCGCCGCCAACGCTGCTGCAGCTGCACCCGGCGGCGCATTGGATCCGAGCCGGCTCAGGAATGTGGCGGTTATAGCTCACGTTGATCACGGAAAGACGACTCTTATGGATAGGCTGCTCCGTCAGTGCGGCGCTGATATACCTCATGAACGGGCATTGGATTCTATTGACCTTGAAAGAGAGCGGGGAATTACTATTGCTTCTAAGGTATATTATTTACTTTCCTAAAATAGAAAATGTTATTATTTGAAATGAATGTTTGATGTATCTGCTTGTGGACTGAAATGTAGTTATGAATCTTTAATTACTTAATCGCTTCCCTGTACTCTGTTCCGGGTTGTTTCGATTTGATGAAAAATGAGATCTTTACACTAATAACTTTCTTCCCCGAGCTGGTATACATAGATTATACACTGGTTATACACAGTTATACACACATTATAAAAATTATGTTTCAGGAAAAATCCAGAACATTTTTATACGATCAGGGGATAGTTGAAATTGCGGGGGAGGGGTGAGATAGAGGTGACTGTGGATATGCAAGGTATAAGTTGCTGTTTTGTTAGTTTTGATAGTTCAAAAAGAGGGTCTTTGTCTAGTATACTTGTTACCAGTGGAGCTGGAAATCGATTCTGTAAATATTAAACTGGCTTCACTTGGTCTATAGTTTTTGTATACCAACTTAATTAATTAAGGGGAACTTTACCGAAATAGCTTCCTTTGTCAGTATACATAGATTATGCACTTATTATACATGAAATATACATGGAACATTTTTTTTTTTTTAAAATTTAGGCATGGTAAAACTCCCTTAATTAATTAAGAGCGGATATAGTTTTTGCCTTTTTGGAATAAAGGCACATAGACGTGTAAAGACTGTTGAGAAAAAGATGCACTTCTTTCTCCCAATAAACGAGAAAAGGTTATCTCTTAAGAGTTGTTTGCCTTTCTATTGGTACTATGAATCTCCGTATATCCTCTGCCTGTCTGCCCTAAGTATTGGTTATCTTCCCTTTCATCAGTAGCATCTTCATGTTTTGTTCGAGTCGCTGAATTGTCCGTTAGACCTTCTTATTATCTTAAGAGTGTTAAGATAAAAAGGCTTGCTGCTAACCTTCAAATGGAATAATTAGACCATGAATTGCTCTGTGATTTTGAAGATACTATGTGAGTTTGATTACTGCTACTATAGTAGCTTGTACCCTCGTTGCGCCAGACTCTTTGGTTTAATGTTTGTGGTATTTAGAATTGCTCTGTGACTTTGAAGATGTTTGTTGGTTTTCAGTTACATATGGTGATGTAGGATATCAGATTGTATATGTTTTTACTATGTGAAGTCCTAAGTACTGCTTCCACTGGCAATGATGAAAAAAAGGCCGGACTTACGGCTGCTACCATGTGGTTGGTAGTAGGGTGATGAAAGTTGCAACAAGGTATATTTTCTGAGCCAGATATGGATGATATTCATCTTAGGAAGTTTTAGTTGTTAGTTGGTTTTCTTTACTCTTATCTTTGGCCTTGTACTTAATCTGTTTATTGATTTGATTTTTCTCAAACTGAGAGGTTTTATAAATGCCACAATATGATGCCCTTTTGTCCCAGTTTAAGTGACACAATTTGATTGCTCACTCACTTGAACGAATGTGGGAAGACCTTAACACATCAGCAAAAAAGTATTTTATTTCATATTTATTGATATCAAAATTTGAAGTAGTATTGTATCCTCTCTTTATCCAAAAAGTAGTATTTTATCCTCTTACTATTATTTTCTTGGTCATCTTTTATTATGACATTTTTATAGCATTCTTGGACTCTTCCGTCTTATGGTTAAGCACGAGTTGTTAGACCACTTTAAAATGTACGATGGAGTTGCATGAAGATGGTAAAACCGGAAAGGAAGAAACTGTAGTTTCCCTTAATGAGAAGGTAAATGTTTTGTGGTAAACTGCAAGGGTAATATCATCAACTAAAACCTTATAAAAATATAAGTAATTTCATCATATGAAAAGAAAGAGAGGGAGTAACAGAAATATAGTGCACATATAGAGTTAGAAGCTACTTAAGTGCATGATTCGTTTTCCTCTTTTGTCCTTTCCCCTCTGAATGGAAAAATCAGTTGGAGTTTCTTTTTTCATTTTTTTTTTTTTTTGGGAGGGGTTGTCCAAGTTCCTTCTTATTGATGAGATGAATTTTTGGACGATAATATCATGCTTAAAAGCATATAGGCGTAAATTAACATGTCAAAGTCTAGCTCTTAGAATAATGTATTGTGTGCTTGGTTTATATTATATTTTATCTACTTCCTCTGTGCTAAAATAAATGACTTAGTTCAGTTTACGAGGTTAGTTGATTGATTTTTGGTTTAACTCAGATGTTAATTGATTATTCTTTGTAACAGAAAGCATGTGGGTTTAAAAATTATACAGATTTAATTTTGGTTAAAAGATCACGATGAAGGGGAGAAGTTATTTCTTTGAATATTTAAGGTCATCAATTTTGCAGGAATGACGTTTAGACCAATGGATCTAACTCATAGGTGTCATTTACTTTTCGAAGAAGAGCTTGTGGTTCTGTTATTTGGGGGGCCTTATTCCTTTTTTCCCTATTTTTTTCAACTTTTTTCAACACAAAATGGATCGCAATGCAAGTTTAAACATAATTTTGCTTAGGTAGCACTCCTGGTGTCTTTTCAAGTGAATCTCCATAAATAGAATTGTTTCCAATCAAAATTTGTCTGAGTTCTGATATGCTTTAACACCTTTAAGGTTACATCCATTTCGTGGAAGGACAAAGAGCTAAACATGGTGGACACTCCTGGACACGCAGATTTTGGTGGTGAAGTAAGTCCTTTTAATTCCTTTTCTGATTTTTTCTTATGGTGTATAATTACAGATATGGATAACGTAGAAGTTGCCACAACTCAAAAATTGGTAATTAGACTATTACCTTCGGTTCAGAGTGTGTATAAAATGTGTCAATGTTGCGATTTCTGAATTTATTACTCCTCTATTCCACTTTTTGTGACAGTTACTATTTAGAGAGTCAAACAAATTTTTCTTTGGCCATGATTTTCTTGAACCGTTAATTTTTGTTATATTACTTTTTGAGTAGTTTCTGATATGTAATTTTATTTAAAAAAACTAGAAGATTCGATGTTCGAATTCACACCGAAAATTAGGTGGTTTTGCCCTCTTACTCCGAATAATGTCACATAAAGTGGAATGGAGGGAGTACGATTTCGATGAAATAAATGATAAAATGAGTATGGTCTCCTTTGAAATAGAATTGCCAGTGTAATTGCTTTCTCTAAAAGTAACAAGTTACTACCAGGTCTCAGATTGTATCTACAATCAGTAAATGGATCAGCTGGTATTATGTTGCCGTACAGAATCACAATACTTTCAATATTTTGCGAAGTCCTTTAGGGTTTGTGAATAGGAAAAGATGATTGAGCTACTACTAGTTCCAGACTTCCAGGGAAAGCTGTTATTCCAGTCTTCTTCCTTGCACCTTTAAATGTAAGACTGCTTTAGAAGCAATTGCTCTGTGGTAAAGGTTCCCATGAGGAGCTGTTTGGACAATTTCTGGAAAAAGTTTTTTTTTTTCCTCATTTGGTGAAAAGTTTGTGGAAGTTAATGTGTTGATACTGTTTTTTTTTTTTTTTGGAAGATTTGTGAGTTTTTGTGTGTAGAAAAAGAGATTTTCAATGAAAAACACCCTCCATCCACTTCCTCAATTAAAGTTCTTTTCTTTCACAAACTTGATAAAACTTTCTTAGAGAAACGCCTACTGTTTCCTACGTCAGCCGATTTGGATTGATCTGATGTTTAAATTTGGTATGTTGTAGTAAAGCTCATAAGACCAATGATTTTTGTTGGGTTCAAACCCCCTTGCCAACAGCCTTCTCAGTTTGAGCCTGTCGCACAAGGCTTGCCTAGTGCGGTTTGCCTCTCCTGTGTGGTTTGCAAGCTATTGCATCAGGAGCGGTGTTTACCCAGAGCGCACCCGAAGGGTAGCGGCAGCGGGTTCCTTTGTCATAAAAAAGAAAAGAAAAGGCCAATGATTTTTGTTGTGGTCGATGATATTCATGTCCATCTCATCAAGATGTTGAGTGGGAGTGAAAGAAGAACAATAGTCCGTTATACCCTGGTGACTTGACAAGGGCTTTCACTGTTGTTTATGCGTCAGCTTCGTCTTACAAAAATTTGGATAAGTGGGATAATTGTTGCAGTATGTTGTTTGTTAGATGCGATCAATCTTGACTTCGTCATGCAGTGTTTCATTGTTTTTGGTAGTTTCCCTGATTTTCTTCTAGAGTGTCACCTCATTTTGTTAGGTTCACATGGCAACAAGACATTCTTGTAAGCTTCTCATTTGCTAACAGGTTGAGAGGGTTGTTGGCATGGTTGAGGGAGCAGTTCTAGTTGTTGATGCTGGTGAAGGTCCGCTTGCTCAGACAAAATTCGTTCTTGCCAAGGCCCTAAAATATGGTTTACGCCCCATTCTTCTTCTCAATAAAGTAGACAAACCAGCAGGTATTATTGTCTCTGAGTTGATTCTTATCACAAGCTCTTTGAGTGGTTTCATATTTAACTGTTCAATTATACATATGCAGTGACTGAAGAGAGATGTAATGAAGTCGAGAGCCTTGTATTTGATCTTTTCGCAAACCTTGGTGCTTCAGGTTCTAGAAACATTAATTTCATAAAGATTCCAAGTTCCTTTCTTCCAGTCTGTCGCTTGGATTTCTCTCTCTCAACACATAAACTCTATATGTCTTCTATGTTTTTGATGGATTTGAAGTCTAACTTGACTCATTTTCTGATCGAGCTTGTATTATTCTGTATCAGAGGAGCAATTAGATTTTCCTGTTCTTTATGCTTCGGCAAAAGAAGGATGGGCATCTTCCACATATACAAAAAGTCCTATTGATGTGAAGGATATGTCGCAATTGCTTGATGCGATTGTTGGGCATGTTCCTCCACCAAGTGCCAGCCTGGATGCACCTTTTCAGATGTTGGTTAGTACCATGTTTGCATTACTTTAGATTATAAATCTACATGAAATGAATGATTTAAGTGAATAGCTGCATATGCAACTTTGTAAAATTTAAAGTTTAGAAAGTTAAAAAAGGGGTAATAATTCTCTTACATTTAATTGCATACATTTAGCTCTTGTATAACTTGCTGCACTTAGTTGAGATACCTCCATTTAATCAAATACATTTACCATGGACCATGGGTAAAGGAACTCTTCCCCGCTTTGTTTTCCCAATGGGATATATACTGCAAATTTCTTCATATTTGGATAGAGAGATATTGCCAATAGAGAATTTGCAGATGAATGGTTGTTGTGAGAGCCTTATTTTGTAGGACAGTGGAAGTAATGGTGACTGTTAATATTTGTTTGGTAAGTTCTCGATAAAGATGGAAGAGAGAAACTAGCGCATGATTATATGGCTATTAAGCTTTTAAAATTTAAAAAGAAAAGGATGCTCACTTGTAGAGACAAAGAAACCACTGGAGGCAGGTGCATGCGAGCAAGTTATAGTCTTTGTGTATTACTGTACAGAGCTAAGCTGGATGAACTTATGATGGATAACTACTGCTGAAATATGAGTTGGGAAAGGTACCTTTATGAGTGGTAAACAGCCTAGCTGAGTGAAAAGGTCAGGCAGGCTGTATAAAGCCAGGAAACCAAGGATTTAACAATAGTGGAGGAATCATTCCAATAAGACAGAAAGGTTTTGAAAAGGGGGGGGGGGGGTTAAGGTGCTCAAGATTTTGTGGCCATGGAATGCGGTTGGCGCAACATACTGATGGTGGAATTTTTTTCGTGCCTTGTAGCAAAGGGAGCATGTCTTACACCTGACAATCTTCTAAATAAGGGTATAATCATTTGCATTTTGCAGCATGTGCTCACTATGTGGTAATCAAACTGAAGATGTCAACCGCCTTTTCTTCATTGTTCCTTCACTGCACAGATATGGAGCTTCTTTTTTAGCATCTTGGGGTTAACTTGGAGAAATGCCTTTGACTGCAGAGGATTTATTACAGTGCTGGCACTAAAACGGTTTAGGAAAGGCAAGGAGGAAAACCTGGAACGCATACGTTAGTGATTTGGTGGACTATTTGGAGAGAAAGGAAAGCAAGAGTTTTTGAAAAAAAGGAACTATAGATGTTTCAAAGACAAAGCAAGCTCTTTACAGAAGATCAGAATGAATTGTCTTTCTTTATTTTATTTTTGGTGTAAACAGGAGTTCTTGATGGATGAAGGGGACCTGATAGATTTTATAGGATCACTGTAAATCATAGGTAGATCAGGGTCTCCTTTTTGATAGATCAGGGTCTCCTTTTGGTTTTCTTTTCTGGAGTTGTACTTATCATTACAGCATTATCCAGATGCTGTGTTTATATATACACACACATTATATATACACAGATGTATACCCTAAAAAAAAGAGTTATTGAAAGCAAAATGGAATCTGTAATTACTACTCCCTCCGTTCCACTTTAGATGAACCCATTTGACTTTGCACGGAGTTTAATAAAGAGAGAAGACTTTTGAAACTTGTGGTCTAAAATAAGTTATAGATATTTGTGTGGCTACAAATCATCTAGGGATGAGTAAAAGTGAATATTTCTTTCCAAATTTAGAAAGAGCTCATTCTTTTTGAAACAGACTAAAAAGGAAATAGGTTCATCCTTTTTGAAACGAGGGAGTATTAAATACAGATGTATATCCTTACTATCTTTTTGGTGTAACATGGCTATTGCAGATAACATTGGTGCTATGAGTGGCTTTTTCAGCTCATTACGTAAAGCTTAATGTAGCCTTCTCTTCCGACTACTTCACAGCACTTGTTGCTGAATTAATATGTACTACCTTTAACAATAAAAAGGTACTCACGATTTAGGGTTTATACAAAAAGAGCTGAGAGTTCCTCTGGCCAATCAGTTAATTGTCATTAACTACAGCAGTTGAGTTGATTTTAAAGCTTGTTATAGTGAACTAGATTTATTGTACCGTCCTCTTTGAAAGGTAATCGACAACTTTGTTTGCCTCATTGGATCCACTTTTTTATTCTGGGGTCCTAATTAGATGTACCGAACCATTGAAGGGCCAGTTTAATTTGTTGTCTTATTGGATAAATTTGTGTTTCCTGTTCTTTTGGGTCCACACTCTTTTGATGATTTTCTAATCTGAATCCTTTCAGAATCTCCGCACGTCTATGTTTTATGAGCATTGAGTAGATGCTTAACAGTTGCTTTCAGGTTTCCATGATGGAGAAAGATCCTTACCTTGGTCGAGTTTTGACGGGCCGCGTATCTTTTGGAGTTGTTCGTGTCGGTGATAGAGTACATGGGCTTAAGCATACAGACGAGGGAACTGTAAAAATTGAAGAAGGAAAGGTCTGTTGTCTCAAAAATTAAGGGAAATTCTTCTATGTACCAAAAGTTTCCCTGGTCATGATGATTTGTAACTTGTGAGATCGAACTTTATTATTGTTATATGTTTTAAGATGCAAGATTAATATTTTAAAAATCTAATAAATTATTGTATGTATAATCGTCAAGTTAATTTTCAAAATTTCTATTGTTGGCAGAGCTCAGGTTTATCAACCTATTATGAACTCCAAAGTGATAACTTTATGATGTGAAATGGTCAAAACCATGTAACAAAGAATTAGGCGTAAGCCATATTTTATCATGGGACATAATGGTATTGTGTCTGCAATACTCTAATTAACATGGGAAATTAATTGTCAGTGTTGATTGGAGATTTTATGGCTGTCGTTAACTTGTTACCCGACTTATTATGTGTCAGTACATCAATCCTTTAGAGGAAAACTATCACTGGAGATATCTCATGTAGTTTTGGATGATGATATTTCATCTTACAGTTTACTAAGCTAAAAATTCTTAATCACTATTCGAACTACCTATTTCGAACGTCAATGTTTAGGATTATATTCAGGATCTATCATTTGTTTATTTACTTATTGTTGGAATAGGAAGCTGAACTAGCGCCATACTTTGAAATTATTAGCTAATTACTTTCTGATTTCATGTTTATTGGTCAAATGCGGCTTCATAGATTGTAAAGCTGATGAAAAAGAAGGGTATGAGAGCAGATCCAGTCGATAGTGCTGGTGCAGGTGACATAATATCCATGGCAGGGTTGTCAAGTCCAACAATTGGACACACAGTTGCTAATGCGGAGGTATGTGAATTTGTTTTCACTTTGTGATCCAGCTCATTTGGGTTGTTTCTTAATCATTGCAAGAGAGAATTACTGATTTCTTCACTCGTTTTCTTGCACATATACCACCAACTTATGTGTTTTTTTTTTCTCTAGCCCTTAGCTGTAAATTTATATCTTAGTTATTAAACTCATTATGTTTACCACTGTGTTACTTTTCCTTTATAATTTGAATAGTCTTTTTTTTTTAATCGTTAAAAGTAATTTTATTGAAATCCAGCAACAAAAGTGTGCTGTAAAAATTATATACGGGGGTAGCATCACTACATGTCATGTAGTGAGCTCAGACAGTCTATCATGGCCTCGGTATCATTTGCATTTGCCATGTTACACCAAAAAATTAAGAGAGAAATACATCTGTATTTAACAGTAATTACAGATTCGGATTTGCTTTCAAAAAATCTTGCATTCCTTTCCTTCCATATGCTCCACCAAACTGCTGCAGGGAGTGTGTTCCAAATCTTCATCTTAACCTTCCCAAGACCTATCCTTGGCCAGCAATGCAACAACTCTTCTGTTGTTCTTGGCATTGACCATTGAATCCCCTCAATACTCAAATTTAAGTCCCATAACTGTTTGGTGAAGGCTCAATGAATAAAAAATAGTTGACTTCCTCAATTTGCCTCACACAGTGGACATCTACTGCATATGTTTACACCTCTTTTCTGTAAATTATCATGTGTTAAGCATGCTCCATGTGCCACCACCCATGTGAAATACTCCACTTCAAAGGAGCTTTGTTTTTCCAAATTCACTTCCAAGGCCAATTAGGGATGCTTGCATTTTAATCTACTTAAGAACTGATAGTAGCCTCTAACAGTGAACTTCCCTTGTGGATCACCTTTCCAACGAAGAGTATCTGGTTTGGACAGTGAAAGAGTGCATCTTTGCAATTGGAGCAGGATAGAAGATACGCTTCTCAGTTCCCAATCATTGATGCTGCGTCGAAAATCAAAGTTCCAGCTGTCTCCATTCCAGTACTCAGAGATAGTGGCTTCCTGGTTTTGCACAATGCTGAAAAGAATAGGGTACTGATCCATTAAGGATGATTCTCCAAGCCAGATGTCCTTCCAGAAAGATATCTTCATTCCATTTCCAGTTTGCAGGAAGGAGTTAGAATGAAAGGAATCCCAATACTCTCTAATGTGCCACCAGGGACCATATGGCCCATGGGTTGATGATTGTTTGGTAGTCCATGAGTTGAGGATCCCATATTTTTCTGCAAAATGGATCTCCATAGTGCATTCTCCTCTTGGCTGAACCTCCAAAGCCATTTATGCAGTAAACTGGAGTTTTGAGTCAACACATTCTTTACTCCAAGGCCCCCCATTTTCTTTTCTGTCGTGACTTTGCCCCATCTTACCAAATTAAAAGTTCTATATTCTCTGTTCCCTTGCTACAGGAAATCTCTTTGCAGTTTATCAAGTCTTTTTGCCACAGAGACAGGTAGGGGAAACAGAGACATAGTGTAAGTAGGCAACGAGTCCATGACACTATTGATTAGAACTAGCCTTCCGCCAAGTGACAGATAGTTTCTCTTCCAACAAGACAATTTCTTTTCACACTTTTCCAGTATATCATCCCAAATTGCTTGTGAGTTTGCTTTCGCACCAAGAGGGAGGCCCAAGTATTTGGTTGGTAGCGTCCCTTCTTTTCATCCTATTGAATTTGCAATTTCCTGTATGTTGTGGATCTCATCCATAAGGTAAAGAACACTCTTTGAATAATTTATGTGGAGCCCAGACACTGCTTCAAAGAACAGAAGAATCATTTTGAATAGTCTTTGTTATGCTCATTCGTTGATACATTTTAGTACTTGTTACTTGTTTTAGAATTATATTTTCCTGTATGTGTTTCTTACTTTCTTATTTATGTCCGCATGGTATCTGGTTCTTGATAAGTGTAACATGCTACTTACCTGAACTCTTTGCGAGCTTAATTTCTCAATGTTTACTGCAACTTCTATGAAACTTGATAGGTTATGACAGCGTTGCCGACGGTTGAGCTTGATCCCCCTACCATCTCCATGACTTTTGGTGTCAATGATTCTCCGTTGGCTGGTTCTGATGGTACTCATGTAAGTATATAATTTTTTTTTTTGCTTGTTTCCCTATTTATGTGATCTGTGTCTAGTTGCATCTGCTTTCCAGCTGCGACAGCCATGGAGGATTATAGTCAATACTGTTTTGTCCTATAATACTCTTAGAATGTCTCCAAAGAGGCACCTGTCTGACGCACCAATTTTTGCTAAAGCACCTACTGGTTTTTGTAAATTTTGATCTTAATAAAAATCATTCCTTTTTGTTCACGCTTTATGTTTATTTCTTTTGATTGTGACTGAAGTTGATGATTTCTAGTTGTGAGCAAGGTTCTGGAGGTGAGATCTTCATTATCTTAAAGCAGATCAAATGCTAGTCTGAGGCAACTTACCATAGAGTTGTTGGCAGAACTTCTCAGAAAAAAAGGAAGAATAACTGAAGCTAGGATGTTTATATTTACATTTTTTTTGGTGTGGGGGGGGGGGGGGGGGGGTTGGGGGGGGGGTGGGTGGGTGGGTAAAGGATACTATGATGGCCTCTGTAATTTGTCAGTACAAAGATCCTTTTAACTTCAACGTAATTGTATGCTTTAAAAAAGACTTGTGTTGCCTCTCAGGCTTTGGACTAGTGGTAAGAGCTCAACTTGTGATGTGTGCGGGGGAGAGGGTGGTGTAGGTGCACGTCATAGGTTTGAACCATGCCTCACACCAAAGTCTGGTATTTAATTGGAGAAGGGTAGAGGGGCGGGCTCATTATCCTCCAAGTATTAAACCATGCACCACTACCCTTGGGGATTTCTCATTTGTAGGGAAAAGAAAACTCTTGCGTCATCATCTTTCCTTTGTGAATGAAAATGACTTCAGATTTCAGTTACCCCCCCCCCCCCCCCCCCTCTTTGGTGGAACATGGTACGGAGTACTAAACTTATATACTGCTCCCTGTAATCATTAAGCATTTCATTTCTTTAAAAGACTACCATTTTCGAATGGCGAATTTCGGAACCACTGTCAATTGCATCAATATTTTTTTTTGAATTTGTGAGGACAAATTAGTCAGTTTTGACTTGCCCCAAGGCTTTGGTCTTGTGGCAAGAGCTCAGATTGTGATGTGTGGGTTAGGCGCACTCCACAAGTTCGAACCAAGCAACATACAAGAGGCCTGCTATTTAAGTGGAGAAGGTAGAGGGGTGCGTGCATTATGCGCCGAGTTTCGAACCTTACACCACTGGCCCTTTTGGGGATTTCTCGGTTAAATTTTTTCTACTAAAATCAGTTTTTGACTTTCAAGAACTTCCAGGTGTGTGTCCTTTTGATTTTTGTTTCCAAAACCTGCCTGAGAAATGGGATTGCTGAAACTGCACCTCCTTTCTTTTTGATGCCATCTAAAATGCTTTTGTATGTCTTAATAATAGCTGACTGGAGGGAAAATTGGTGATCGGCTGCTAGCAGAAGCAGAGACAAATCTCGCTATAAATGTTCTTCCCAGTACGTCAGAATCATATGAAGTGCAGGGTAGGGGTGAACTTCAATTAGGTGAGTTGTTTGGAGTAACAGTATCTAGCAATGTGGTCAATATTCTTGTTTATCTCGTATATTCTCAAGGGTCAAGAATTAAACTGGATCAAGCAATCCCCCCTGAAGTATTTCTCTTTAGAATTTGATGTACAATCTTATCTTCTGCCTTTTTTCCTGTTCAAACAGGCATCTTAATTGAAAACATGAGACGTGAAGGATTTGAGCTCTCTGTCTCCCCACCTAAAGTCATGTGAGTTTGTGTGTTCTCATTCTAGACTGGTTTGCTAGGTAATTATATCTTGATATGCCTGCTCGCTCTCGTTCTGTAAACTTGGTGACTTGGTAAGTATTGTTTTGATTACTCAATAGTTCAGGAATACATAGCGAAGAAGGGCTGGGGAATTATTTCCTGTCATGGCATGGTCTCTTGATTGAAGCTTACCAGAATTAGGCAAGCTGGTCAATATGCACATCCCAGTACATACATATGTTTACATATCTATGGTGAACATGTATTAGCTTCATTTAGGACAGTAATTTGCTGGTCTTGAATGTTCTGATCACTCTGCTATTTATATTTATTATTCTCGGTGATCAACTGAAAACATTGAATTTGCAATTTCATTATGCTAGGTACAAAGTAGAGAAAGGCACGAAGCTCGAGCCTATTGAAGAAGTGACTATTGAGGTGCACAAGTCAAACACATCAGCCTTTAGTATTGCCTTCTCCTTCATCAGAAATTATGCTGAGCCTCTTGGCACCATTTCCTTTCCAGGTTGATGATCAGCATGTAGGTTTGGTCATGGAAGCACTTTCGCACAGGCGAGGTGAAGTTACTGACATGGGCCCAGTTCCTGGCAACATGGGAAGGACTAGAATGTGTCTAACATGTCCTTCAAGGTATTTCATTTCACTTGTTTTCAGGTTTTATTACTGTACAGAGTGTGATATAATAGAATATTGGTTTTACAACCCCCCCCCCCCCCCTCTCTGCCTTATGTAATGAATCACTTCTGTTCATTGCTCCCATGGATTTCCTGGGATACGTTTTTATGCTGATTTAATATAAAATGGTAGTAGTGATTCTCTTTTAATATACTGGAAAGTTAGTTATCAGCGTATTTTTGGTCGCCATCCTCTGTTTATCTCGTCTTGTGTTTTTCTAGTGTACCCCCTCAACCCCAGAACGGATGGCAATTTGAAACATTACTAAGTTAGTATGTGATTACCAGTTCAAAGGCTAAATGTCAATTTACCAAATTGATTACTCAATGCATTTTCTACAAAGATTTTATCAAAGACAGTCAACAAATTTTTGGTTTTTCATTTCATGTTACTTTTTCTGTATACAGACCTACTTTATTTACATCATATTCTTAAAGCTTGTCTAATTGATTCCATCGTTTAGTTTGTCTAATTTTTATCAAGCTTGTCTAATTGTTTCCATCATTCAGTTTGTCTAATTTTTATCTTTTCTTGACCTAATGCAGAGGGTTAGTTGGCTATAGAAGTGTGTTCAGCAGTGACACCCGTGGCAGTGGATTTATGCACCGGGCTTTTCTGAGTATACTTTTTCAACTAATCTTTACTATTTATCCCACAAGTTTGTCTCACCATTTCTCCAATTTAGTGATGCATATTTAGGGTCTCTGCCTATTTTTCTAAAATAATAGCAGAGTATGCGAAACTGTAACTATGTGCTAGTGCTAGCAATATCTCTAATGTATGTGAACGCCTTGTCAGATGCTTGAATGCCCCCGATGTGGTTTAACTTTTCATTATACTTAGCTTTTTTCTCGCTGGTGCAGCTTATGAAAAATATCGTGGTCCTCTTGGAAATGTCAGGAAAGGAGTACTGGTAAGCATCCTTATTACCTTGCGAAGATACATTTGAGATTTCTTTTCTTCTCCCCTTGTCCTGTTTAACGCTGCGTTATGTTTCATCATTGTGTGAAGTAAGCATCCTTATTACCTTGCGAAGATACATTTGAGATTTCTTTTCTTCTCCCCTTGTCCTGTTTAACACTGCGTTATGTTTCATCATTGTTTGAAGTAAAAATGGCTTACATCCCTCTGTTCTTCCACAAATGTCTCTTCATTATTGGTCTAATAATCATGTTCAGCCAATTTTTACTTTAAAATATCGTTACTATGTTGTGGCACGTAAATGCGTGTCACTTGGGCAGACATTCTCAGCACTTTCTGTCTATTGTCCTTTTACAACTTGTGACTTCCATGGTTCATAGTACAATTTCTAATTGTCATGCACCAAATAATGTGTTGCTAGTAGACCCAGCTTGTATTCCAGCGCTCCTTGGAAATGGTGTTCTTGGGATCCGTTTGTTCTACCCTGCTCAAGGATGCTAGGTCTGAAATAAATAAAGCATTTTCTCTAGATTTTCTCATTATATTTTATCGGACGACAATTTGGTGTCATGTACATCAAAATCCTGGCAAAGCATCCTAGTTGAACCAAGGATTCTTTTGGACCGTATTCTCTTGCCATAGCTCATTGGTTACATTGAACGTAGCTTACCTCCTACATTTTTTTTTTGATCGGTAAAATAAATAATTTTATTGATGTAAAACTAGCAAAAAGAGAATGCCAGTTAGAGGTACATCCAAAAGAAGCTGCGGTCACAAATTGTGAATATGACTAAGAAAATCTACCATGACTTCAGCTTCTAACAAGTTTGCCGAGTACATGTTGGACCAATAGCTAAGCAAAATTATACAATTGTGTTTAAGCTTTACAAGGTTATCATTTTTGTTCTCAAAAATCCTAGCATTTCTTTCTTTCCAAAGAACCCACCAAACAGCTGCTGGGATAGAGTACCATATTCCAAGTGAAGATTTTGTCATCCCTTCCCTTCTCCAAGCTAGCAACAATTCCCCAGTAGAGCGTGGCATACACCAATTCACACCCGTAAGGTTAAGGATAAAGTTCCAAATTTCTCGGGACAATTTACAGTGGAGAAAAAGATGGTTAACATTTTCTTCATCTTCCTCGCAAAGAGGGCATCGGTTGCATAAAGAAAGGCCTCTCTTTTGTAAGTTGTCAATGGTTAGGCACTTGCCTTTCGCTACTATCCATGAAAAGCATTTGATTTTGTATGGAGCTTTACTTTTCCAAATTACTTTCCATGGCTACAAAGTAGTATGAGGGGAGGTAGCTGTAAGATGGGAATAGCAACTTCTAACAGAGAAGGTCCCTGAGGAATGAGGAGTCCATTTCAAGCAGTCTGGTTTATCAATCAGTGGAGGGGCATTTTGGAGTAAAAGGATCAAAGAAGAATATTCATCTAGCTCCCAATCATTAAAAGGTCTTCTAAATGGAATGAACCAGTCTAGTCCCTGTTTGAAATCAGCAACGACCACATGGGGTAATGTAGTACATCTGTAGAGCTCGGGAAAAGAATCCTTCAAGGGGGAGTGACTAAGCCAAGAATCTTGCCAAAATTTGATAGAGCTCGGCCTCCTACATTTTAAGGCCGTTTAGTCTTTAGAAATATATGGAATGCCCACATATCATACTGGTTTTTAATAGAATATCTCCTGATTTCATTTATCGGTAATTGTGCCTCATTCTATTGGTGAAACAGGTATCGATGGGCCGCGGGTTAATCACTGCTCATGCTCTGATGAATTTAGAAGCTCGTGGAATTCTCTTTGTGACTCCTGGGATGGAGGTAGTCCTAATGAACTGTTGTTTGTCTTTGTTTCTTCCTTTACATGTGTACTAAATGGTATCAACCTTGGTCAACTAGTAAACACCATAGGATTTTTGGAACTCAAATATGTATAAGTATAACCTGGGGTTGATGGCTCTGTTGTTCAGGTTGTGATTACTTATTCATAAAAGGGGGTGTGTTTAAGGCATGGAATGTATGTTAACTACAGGACCAGAGTCCTTGTAACATTCAAGCTTTAAAAACTGAAATGTTGACAAAAACAGAATGCACATGCTATCATTATACTTATCAGGGTTCTCCAATAGCATTGTAGCTCCACATGCTCTTATGAACAATATAAGACATTTTGATCTTACTTTGTCTTGGATAATATGCAGACATATGATGGCATGATCATTGGAGAACATTCTCGAGATACGGATCTTGATGTAAGTAGCTGACGTCTCATATCTTACAGTGTGTTTGTCATGTGCATTTGTGACTCTTGGGTGACTGCATGAATCAGGTCAACCCGGTAAAGACAAAAGAACTCACCAATGTAAGGGCTGCTTGCAAGGATGAGAATGTGAAGTTAACTCCTCCTCGTCTTGTAAGTAGATCTTTTACTTTGTCCACCTACAAAACTTTTAGCTGTTGACATCTTTGGTATGATACTCTTAATCTTATCTCATTATCTTCAAATGTGAAGTGGTTATAGAAGGTCCACGATAAGGGTCCCCTGCTACCGGATGTCAGGAGATATATTTTAGTATCTCCCTGTGATCCTGTCTATGAGTTCTCTTTAACTCTGAGAAACTTGGTTCTTTACTAGATTGTCCATCTTTGAAAATGTCTTGGCTAAAGATTTGATGGTGTTACACAGCGCTCCTCTATATTGTTGAATGTCTGAACGTCGAGTTTCTGTTGCAGATGAGTCTTGAAGAGGCCATAGGATACGTTGCTTCTGATGAGCTTATTGAGGTATGTCTGGGATTTAACATTTCAAACGTGATAAATTAACTTGGTTGTTTCGGATAACTCTTTATTCAAAGTATGGGTTGCTTGGATGAACATCTCTGTGCATACATGTCTTGGTTTAGATTGATCTATTGGTGAATAAAGCTTTACCCACTTACAGAATGAAAATAGAAGTATGCTAACGACTCGCTTTTCTTATAAAATATAGGTTACGCCAAAAGCCATTAGGCTAAGAAAGAGATGGCTGGAAGTGAACAAGAGAAAATCAATGAGCAAGAGACCCAAGGATTGAAAGCCCTATTCGATATTTTCCTCGATACTTATCAAGGCTTGCTCCACCGTTTGTATACGTGAAGTTTAATTATTCTCACCCTTACTCTTAGGTGTTCCTCATTTATAAATCTTTACGGTTATATAGAAAGGAAAATGTATCGTATAGTATTCTTTTTCAAGCACTGGCTACCGGGATTTGTACTTCATTGTAACAACTGAGTAAAGGTATAGCTGTCCGAAATAAAATGCTTGAAAGCAGCAAAATTTTGTCAACCTTTGACTCCTTCCCTCGCCATCGTTTGAGATCAATACATGTAAATTAATGTTTTACTTATTTTATATCCTCTAATGTTTCGTTATCAATTTAACATATTATGAGGTGTCGTCTGTTGTTTTATACTTGGTAGTTACTGTTGTTGCTCTTTCTTTGTAATGCTTTTAGAATCAAATTTCATTAGCAACTCCAAAAGAAAATAATAAAGGTTCATCTGATGCATATTCATATTAAATTCTTGTACTTCTAAATAATATTGTTATTTTGGACCAACTGTTCATAGATGTTATACTTGTGGGATGGACAACTCACTGAGAGCTGCATAGGACCAATTCATTTGCTATTGTAAATGCTGGTCCTGATCATAGAATATTTGGAAAGTGGTGTTCACATTATCAAATTACCAGTCCGTTTGGTTTCCTTGGCCTTCTTTCCTCTCTTTGACTAGAGGGGGATTTGCTTTCTGTTTTGTCGTTATTATGTTCCAAACCCATTTTACTGGTTTGTGTTTCCACTAATCAAAATTTGGAAAGTTAAATGCCGCAACTCCAAGTTGAACAAGAAGTAGATAAATAGGCACCAACCCTTGTTGAGATTATATTTCTCAACATGGAAATTATATGATATGTTGAGATTTTAAAGTTCTTAATACTGTACAAAATTTTTAGTGTTTCATGTTGAAAATCGAAAATACTGGATCCGATTGGACGCATAGCTAGTAAGCTACATCCACCTCTAATCTCATGTGTTGTGCCTTTATCCTTTGGCAATCCCACCCCAAAGAACATTCCATTCAAGAAAACAAGTTCTAGTCCCTTTGGCAACATCCAATAAATTGAAAAAAAAAAAAAAAAAAAAAAAAAGAGTTCTGAATGACTCAATTGAAATGCCACCGACACTTTGGTCTAATTACTTATATTTCTCCATTGCACAATAGTATCTCCTACACTATGTTCTTTTTTTCCTAAGCTGAACTTGGATAAATTACCTTAATGCACATTTCAAAAGGCTTTTTCTAATTGTTACGGTAATAGAGGATTGAAAGTGTGACCTTTTATTATATAAAACATAAAGGTCAGACTGAGAGGGCTTAGGGAGGGTTTTAAAAAAAAAAATCAGTAGTCCGTGTATTTGAATAGATCTCCCTCTACTCTTCCTTAACGCGGTACCCACTTCCTTCAAATTAATCCTACTTATTCTCTCTCTCTCTCTCTCTCTCTATCATATAAATATATATAGGCAGAAAGAGAGAAAAGTAAATACTAAATATATACAACAAAATGGGGGCCTATAGAGCGGACGAGGACTATGATTACTTGTTCAAGGTGGTTTTAATAGGTGATTCAGGTGTTGGAAAATCGAACCTGCTTTCCAGATTCAGTCGCAATGAGTTCAGCCTCGAGTCTAAGTCCACCATCGGTGTTGAGTTCGCTACTCGCAGCATTCATGTTCAGGACAAAGTTGTTAAGGCTCAGATTTGGGACACTGCTGGTCAAGAACGGTATCTTCCCTTTTCCATCTTACTTGCAACTATTATAATCTCCTTAAACTTATAGATAGAGGCGGATCCAGTATTTGAGTATGATCGGAAAGTTTTTAGTTGCTATAGCGAGGTGCTGTTACAAAGAAAAATCAGTTACAGAGCAAACTAGGCTGTTATTATAGAGAAGGAGAAAAAATTAACTGGGTTGAGTTGAAAAGTCAATGCAAGGGTACGTGCTGTTGTATACTTGTGGCATTGCTCCTGGTAACAAGTGTGGGCAGATCTCATTTAGTCTTTTGTACTAAAGCAAATGCACTAGTACTACTAGGAAATCGAGAGGGCTTCCAGCTTTTAAACTGATTGAGGATTAGTTGTTTTAGTTAAAATGCAATTAGCAACGGTTTAAACTGTTTACGGATGAGTTGATTACTTGATTATTTCTTCTTGAAAATGATTCTTTATGCTGTCAATGAATGTTTTCCCGTCTTTATTCATCCAATTTTAAGGCTGAAATACAGCATGGTCATGTTATTGTCGAGAAAAATAATGATCCATTAGGAGAATGTCTTCTCATGCTTTCTCTTCTCCTAGTTCTACCAGTTCTAGCCTAGAGTGTTTGAAGCCCCGATACTTATAGTTTATGGGTAACGAAGTTGTTTTTCCAGAATTCTTTTGACTTTTGAAACTCAATACCTCTAATTTCTCTATGACTTATCGTATGCTAGTGACATATTGCTTTCCTTATTTCTTAGCCATCTGTTTGTCTTGAGACTTTATATGTCTTGATACTCTATATGTCTATAGAGGCTCTAAAATTGATGTTGTGCTTTGATTTGATTAAATCTAGACTTATACCTCCAGGAGACCCATGCATTGTCTTCTCTGTGGGGGTGCAATGTATATATTTTGTTTAACTGTTTGGAAATGTTATGAGTACATCTGTTATATGTTAATCTCAACTAATGCTTCTTCTTGAAGATATCGTGCAATTACAAGTGCCTACTATCGAGGAGCTGTTGGTGCATTGCTGGTTTATGATGTCACTCGTCATGTTACTTTTGAGAATGTGGAGAGGTGGTTAAAGGAGCTCCGAGATCATACTGACAATAACATTGTCATTATGCTTGTGGGGAATAAGGCAGATTTGCGTCACTTACGGGCTGTTTCCACTGAGGATGCCAAGGCATTTGCTGAGAAGGAGAGTACTTTTTTCATGGAAACATCTGCTCTGGAGTCCATGAATGTGGAAAATGCTTTCACAGAAGTGCTTACTCAAATATACAATGTTGCAAGCAGGAAAGCTCTTGAAGCAGGAGATGACCCAGCAGCATTGCCTAAAGGGCAGACAATTAGTGTCGGAAATAAGGACGATGTTTCAGAAGTAAAGAAAGTTGGGTGCTGTTCTGCTTAGGACACTGTCTAAAAGGTGGAAGAGGTTCTTCTTCTTCTTCTTCTTCTTTCTGAGTTCAAATATTCATGCAAGATCCCTACTTCTGCTTTATTCAAGGAAGTAGCCACATAATTGAGGGCATTGTCGGGACTCCCAGCCCGTTTCTTACGTGCTTCGTCAGCATTCTTTATCCCTGTTTATGTATTTTATTTTTCTTAGTGTATGATGTAGTGTAGGTTCTTATTGAATCTCTAGGATAGGACGTACTCGATTGCAAAGAATGAACTGAGAAATGTTTGAACAGATTTTTATCCCGCCTCATTGTTTCACTGATCATTGTGTTGTAGTAACGAATATTTGATCAATTTCTTGAGGTACCAACATACCAGTATGGCAGTACCCTTATTTTTTTTTTCCTTCTCAGTTTCGTGGCATTCTCAGTTTCGTGGCATTACCGGTTGCCTTGTTACCTTGAAACGAGGATGGTTTGGTGATCCCATAATTGATAGCAGACACCATTGTGCCATGGCACGGTGGTTGGCGATGTGATGCAAGGGTTTTATCTTTTATAGTAGACTAATTTTTTTCTTGCTAAATATATAAATAATTCAGAAGTTCTGAGTTGTGATACTCTTTCTTATTGCAGAAAAATCACTACAAATGATTAAAACTATATTGATTGATGGTGGTGAGTTAGTGAAGTTTCTAGTAATATATTCTGTTAATTGAAAACCCATGTCCACTCATACATATTGTTTCTCCTTAGAAATTTCTAGATAAGGACAGCTTTTCTTTCACATATAATTAGGACTATTTTAGAACTTCTGAAAATTATGATGACCATCTTACATTGCTATTATTAGGTCATGATGATTCTTTCATTCAAGATATACTACTTAGTGTAGCTCAAAAGAAAAAAGTTCAAGGATCAATTGTTTTAGGAGTTGTAAGTCTCAGGAACAAACATTCATCTCGAGCTTCGCAAATAAATGAAAGAGAACACGAACATGGCTAAAGGATATGGTACTAGATGAACACCACCTGACAAGTATACAGCAAAAGAAACAAGCGCGTAGAGGCCATTTTTGGAGTAAACAAGGGTTGACCGAAATAATTAAATCCAATGGAAAGGACACTTTGAAGCACGAAAGCACAATGAAACATAGTAGGGGTATTTAACAAAATGGACACCTGTATCATTATAAGATTTCTTATTACTTAAATCCACAAGTAGTGAAATTGACATCAATCAATACTGCCTCAACAGTTAGGTGCACAAATAATCCAAAATATGTAACTCAGTTACAATATGCTATGTTTGCCTTTTATTCATAGACAAAATATTGGTTGTACACCATGGATACCCTATTTGGTTAGTAGTATTATAATGGCTTTGACCTGTCAAGCTTACATGTCCCCGACTCTGGACCATCATCCTTTTGTGGGAGTTGCTTAAAGATTCTTTACATCAGAAACTACAGCATTCTCTTCCAGGAAAGACAAAATACTGATTGATTAGATGCTAAAATAGTACAAATAAGTCGAGACAACAGAAATAAACTCCAAGTTGCTCAACTGTATAAGGGTCTTACCATGTGTATGTTAGCAGAACACTGGATATGATCAACTAGCTTTTACTTTATCTTTAGTACTTTCTGCGTGCCCGATGCTAAAAATACCACTCAGTCCTCGTGTTTTGGTGGTTCGCTCCAGTTCACTGATTCTATTCTTAAGAAACTCAATCTCTCTGCTCAGCTCTTCATCTCGCTGTTTCATCACCTATAGCAAAGAATTATGAGTTAGTTTGACATGGAAACAAAACAGGAGCCCTCTACTAACAGTGAAATCAATTCCTTATATAAGCATCTTTCAGTAACAGATCTCCTAAATCTAAGAGATAAAATTTGTATCCTTGCTCATTCAAGACAAACATAAAATGCTTAGCTCAAGGGTAAAATAGTTGAAACAGCAATGAACTGAAGAAAGAGAAACTATTTTCAAGTCTAGTGCACCAACAAGTGAAAAAATAGATTCACTTTCATGGTAAGTTACAGTTGCCCAGTTTTGAACTATTAAGTTCGATGTTAATTGTTTGACTGGGTGCAGTGTGGTGAAAATCTCAGACAACCATTCCACAACTTGAGACGGAAAATAAGTCATTACAAAAACTACCGAGGCGTCATCGTTAAGACACTGACCTAAACCTGATTTTGTCAGTGTGGCGGAGAGCAATATTAATTAAAATATGCTTATTAGCATCTTAGCTGATATGTTTTACCTCTCAATTTTGTGGCTTCATTTTCTATGAGTTCTATGGAATATGACTTTTATCTATTTTCCAAAGGAAAAGATGGTGTAGGAAGGAGGGACTGGGTACATATTTGATATTTCAGCACAAGAAGATCATTGTTGTGAATGCCAAGATGCACCTCTATTTCCCGCTTACGAAGTTCCTCCTTTCTAGCTTCAGATCTGGAACTTCTTTGCACCTCAAAGATAACAGCAGCTCCAGCAACCTGATTAAGCAGATAACAAAAGCATAAGCTGATCGCATCTTTGGTGGAACAATAAGAGAAGACTGAACAATGGTAATCTTAGTCATCCCACACTGATATGCTGCTGCAGATATATTATATCAGAATTCCACTTTTCAGTTCACATCTACCACACCTTTACTAGGATGGTATGACAATCAGCCTTAGCAAATGCTAGTGGGGGAAAAAGAAAAAGAAAAAGATAAGGAATAAGAATGATGATTTCACACCAGCCCTTTTCAAGTTAGCCAAGCTTCTCTCAACTTAACGATCCTTCTTGAGCAGTTGGGACTTGGGGGTTGTTTGAATAACCAACAATGTGTGTTACTTTTATATTTTTGGTGCAAGAAAAGCTATGTTGATGAAGCTGGTGCACTTTTATATTTGTTGGAGTCTCTGTAGATAGTATCAAGGATTCCTCTTAAGTTTTTCTTTCTCTTCTAGGATTTTTGCACATGATTTTGTACACTTGGTTGCCAACATTGCCTTAATGTTGATGAATATACTGTTACCTTCTTTTTTTGAATAACCAACTAGATGTGTTTGATAGCAGAAACATAAGATAACCTAAGAACTAAAATGTTTTTGAACTTTTGGTAATGTCAGTACATATAAAAATTTCTAATCATTATACATCAGATAGTACTTATAAATTCATATGAATAAGGCAGCATATTGATCCTTCATCCCAATTTGTTTGATTTGATTTGATTTGGCACGATTAGTAAAAGAAACATTGAAATGCGAACCAATTAATGTTTGTCAAGAAACGTGTGAAGTCACTTTTTACTTTGGAATTGTAGAATAGTGGACTAACTGAGCACTCAAGGTGTGACCTAGCGGTCAATGAAGTTGTAAGGAAGACCATAGGAAACTATGGATCTAATCTCCTTAGAGGCAAAAAACTAGATAATTTTTTTCATTTTCCTAAGTTTTTGTGACCGGAGTTAGTGCTGGTATCTGTAAATATGCAAGTACCTGGTGAAATGGTTGAGGTTCACTCAAGCAAGTCTGAACACTACCGTAATTGAAAAATAGTGGATCGGATGAAAAATTGTAACATTAGAAGAGTTTTAAAGAAAAGGTCGGATTCTTGGAAGTTTTGTGGTATATATAATGTAATCATATACTATTCTATTCAAAAGAGGACAACATTTTGGGACAGCCCAAAAAGGAACGGGAACGAAAAAATTGGGACACAGAGTAACAACAGTTATATCAACATACTTTCAGAATATTCCATAATTTTTTAAATGTATAACATAACTGAAACATATGTAATGCCAGTAAAAAACAATAGTATAAGTCAACATCTTTTACAGGGCACATAAATAAAGAAGACAATCGGTGTTACTGCAAATTAATATTATAAGTACTTGAGAGTTCAGTGATTTAGATTACTCAAGGATACCAGTCACAGACAGTCTTCAGTATTCAGATATCATTTTCATCAACTAGCAGTTTGATCTATAACAAACCCCTTTTCTGAAGCATAAGATGTCACCCCTTCTCATTTACACCTAGAATACTAGACTAAGTTCTGGATTAACAAACATCCTGGCTATGGTCTGTAAGGAACATATGAAGCAGAAATTGTGGGCTCAATCACAACTGGAACAGGACATAAAACAAGGATGTTGTCATCAGTAAAAGGATCAGCAATTCCAAACAGATTACCATGAGATCCGCATACTATTGCCCCAAATGAGAAACATATTTTGTGTACTATGACAAATTTAAGGACAAAGAGACAACATTACCGAGAACACAAAGAGTTCACCTAGGAGATCAGCAGCAGCTTGAACCGCCTTTTCTTCATTTAGAGGGCGAATTGCAACATCCGTTGCATGACCATATATACGTCTTTGCAATTTCGTTGACAATCTGTGGTTTGCCTGCAGAAAGTATCAAATATGCATACACAATCAGCAGAAATCAAATATGCATATTGTCCATTAATTTCATTTCAAAAATCTTACTCTCCAATACCCAATAGAAGGAATTATCAACTTAGATCACATATCAAAGAAAGTTCGCATGAGACTGAAAGACACTTCAAGCAACTTATACGCCATGAGCACTACCAATTTCGGGTTAACAAGTACATTGAAGCTAATCAGGGTAGGCTGCATACATCACCGGACCCTACTTGAATCCGGGATGCTTTGTGCACTGGGCTTTTACTTTGAGTAAACTAAAGCATAGTGCAAACAATAACTGCTTAACAACAAATGCTTTTCTTTTTTCCTTTTCTTATCTGTATATAGCTCCACGACGAAGGTAAATTAAACTTAATATCATGAAACACCTTCCCACTTATCTCCTTTCCTTACAATTACTTTGGTGTTTTCATTTTCTCATATAATCACAATTCGGGTACTCACTACTTTTCCATAGTCAAACATGACGAAAAGTAAGTACAGTATATCATTTGCATCAATGTTTCTGTGTTTAATTAAATATGTGTACAATCCTTTAACTTTGCAACTACATTTTAGCATACGATCATTTTTTTTTTTAAAACAGAAAAACCAAAGTGCAAGGTAATTATTCGTCTATATTTGAGATTGACCTTCACATTCAGGTACAGAAATCAGCCAAGGGGAACAATCAATCAAGTAACCTACTTAAATAACCAAGACGATTCAAAACTCGGTGGATAATGAGCCCGACCCCTAAAAACTTAATGTCACTAAATATAAAGTGTAACAGAAGAGATAGGGAATTAGCCAAAAGAAAGTAATATTAGGAAGTTGAAAAAAAGGAACCTGAGCAACGTTGATGATGAAACTACGGAATCTAGGGTGGAAGCCAGCTTCTTTTTTGATGCGATTACCAATGGGTTTGCAGAAAGTTTTCAAGGCAAGAGCTCCTAACTTAAACACTGGCAGTATCATTTTTGAGTACAAGTATTAAACAAATTTGATGAAATCAGAGAAAGCCTCAAAGGAAATGAATCATTGGGCGTGGCTTTTTGCAAATACAAACTGTGCTTCTGGAAAAACTAATTTGCTTGCTAATTGGTACTATCACGGATAAAGCAGAATGGTAATTCTGTAAATTATTTTAATTTAAGTGTCTTATTTTTTTTATGTCTCAAAAAAAAAGTACCTCTCCATATACACAGTCTTCATATATTTAGTAAGTTAGTTCCCTATATTTCTTAAATTTCATGTGTAGACCGAAGGAGTAATTCTTCGTACAACTACTACAACAGCAACAACAAATTTTATTTCATACCCGAATATGTACTATGAAATACAATCCCCATGATAGCTAATCTCGAAATAAAACAACCAAATAATTCCCTATATAGTGCATACCAAACACGCATTTTAAGACCTTGTATATATTATTTTTAATTAGATTAACTAGACATATATTAAAATATATACTAAAGAATCTCGTTATTATTTAATTTATGTATTAATTTCCACACTCTAATCCTGATATAACTTGTTCGTAAACCAAACAAGCCGTATTTTAAGAGTACCCAATTCCTAAAGATTTGTCACATTATTTATGCTTTTATTTATTAGATCAATTTCCTTTTTAAATAATTTCACTTTTATTTCAATATTAACTATTTACTTAAATAGGAGTACCTATTTTATTATTGACCAAATACTTTTTATTGAGCCATATCTTTATCCGACCATATGTTTAACTGGTTAAGTGTTTACCTTAGTATTGCCATGGCTGAGAATTGAGATAATCTGCTTGTAGTCGTGGATCATAGATGAGCGATAAATCAAGTCAACGTCATACTATTTAAAAGTATCCCAATTTCATGGATTAGAGCAGCTTGTTGATCCATTTGGCTCAATTTTAAAACTTATCGTTCACCATTAATTATTTGCATGGTAAATTAATAATCGAACCAATAAAATACTTATTATTGATCACCATTTATCGGTTATTATTGATTCGATTTATCGGCTTGAGGTATTTTATATCACAATGGTGAAAGTATTTTTTGAGTTAGATTTTTTCACCTATTCGTTCTAGTCGAGCTTCTCGTTCTGTCATTATACCTCAAGATCCGTAAAGAATTACAATCCCTATCAAACTACAATTTGAGGCATTCTTTGGTAATACTGTAAAATAGATTCATAGGCCAGGTCACTTGATTGTTTCAAATTAAAGGGTCTTCTCCTGTATCATTGTTTTAAGTTTGTGAGAATTTATCCCTAAAATCTTGTCTTTTTTATTTCAAGTTTAACATTTTTCTTTTGTGCGGAACCAAAAAGAGCTAAATTGTTGCAAGGTTAAAACAAAAAATATTTATTGTTTTCAGATGTTTACTCTATTTCACCAAATAATTTTAACGAAATAAGAAAAGCAAAAGTATAGTGGATCTTGAGGGCTGAGAGTTGAACATTTGGATCATCCTTCTGACTCGGACATTGCTTCAATATATCAGCTTTCACTAATTAATCCTTCCATCACACAATTCCCAGTTTTGCCACTTTTTGTTGCTAACAAATAACAATTGTCTTGGCCCATACATTAAACATCCACCTTGGAATTGATAAGCCCGATTTGTTGCCTTGTTGGTCTCTCACTTTTCAGGGGCTAAATAAATGCGTGAGCTTCTTGAATTTTGGTAGCTATGACCCAAGGATTGAAAAGGTTTGCTCCACCAATTGTTTACTATGTCATTGCTGCACATGATGGAATCAAGCATCTATGCACAGCTTCATCGCTAAGTTTCATTTCTTCTCCTCTCAAAAGATAAAGGGAATAGAAAAGGGAGTATCAACTTTGGACAACTGATACCCTAATATCATACAAACAATCTTGCTTTTAAGCCATGTGAAAAATATTAAAGTAAGCATATATACTTACATTAGCCACTGAGAATTCATGGTGGACAAAATATGTAGGAAGCGATATGATACTTCAAATATGTGAAAAGGAGGAGGACGAATTCCCCGGTGAAAAAGTGTGTGAGGTTGACAGTGTTAGATCTAAGGAGAGGTAGAGGTAAACCGATGAAAAATTGAGAAATGGTGGTTAGATAGGACATGACACAACTACAGCTCACTGAAGACATGAACCTAAATAGAAGAGCATGAAGGATCGAGGATTAAAGTAGAAGCAAGGGCGGATACATAAGGGCACATGTGGTTCACGTGAACCCATGGTCCCTTCGCTAAATTAGCCACATTGAGAATATATTTTTTAAAATATGTTTCATATGATGTTTGTGAACCCATCCTCTACAAGTTGGAATGGTTCACTTGGTTAGTATTTGATTCACTTGCACTTTAGAGCAAAGACCGATTCCCATGTAATGCTCTTTTATTATCTTTTTCCCACTTCATCACTTACATTGTTCAGCTTATTTGTTTTTCTTTTCTTGAAAAAAGGCAATTTCTTGGATGAGAGATCAAATTTACAACATTGGACAAATTTGGAACACCCTCGGCTACTAAGCTACCACTATCAGTGGTGCATCATCATTTAAAGTGATATTTGATTTATATACATAATATCATTTTACGACGAAGATTATTCACTGACCTTCCTTGGGACATTGTAGCTCTGTCCGTAATATGGTGAATCCATTCTCGTGAAATTCTAAATCCGCCTCTGAGTAGAAGGTTAGTAGGCAGTCGAGCATTTTCTCCATCTCCTATGAGAGAGCATTGTTCTAGAAAGATAGCATTGATCCTTAAGGTTGCAACCTTCTAGAGGTAGCCATCCAACTATACTATAAAAATTCTCCATAATGTTTTAGAATCAAATTTCGGCAGAAGAAAAAAACCAATCGATTTCTTCTCATACTATGCACATCAACACGTTGGTCTTAGCCTTTTGATACTTAATCTCATGTTATATATTCCCAAACCTACCATTCATGTTATTTAATTGTTTCACATGAATTCCAACAATACCCATACCTTTCTTACATGTTACCAGAGTGTTATCTTTGTAGTCCTAAATTCTATTTTCGAATACACAATAAAATTCGTATTTTAGGCTACACACAATCTTTTATATTTATATGAATTTAGGCGTGGTTATTAGGTGTTAAACAATTATCCGTATTAACCGATTGAAGATTAGAAATGGTAAGGCAAATGACAAAGAACAACAAAGTAATTCAATAAATGTAGCGAGGGTAGGAAAGATCTTATTGAATTTAGCCGTATATAACTTCAAGAGCTATAACAAGGCTTGCAACAAGACCACCAATGATAATAATAATCAATAATGAAAGAAGCATAGTAACTAACATAATATTTGTATACAGAGTGTAAAGGGTACACAGGAGGGGAAGAGGACTATTGATGGTCAAGTAGCCTTAGTCCAGATGAGATTTCCTCTCCCCCACGTAACTCAACAATCAGATCATGTAGTTGGGACATGATGAATGTGATTCCGAAGATAGCGCGATCTGTTGGATAAGATTACGTTCTTATCCGCTCAAGCATCTGTCTGACTTCCTCTGATATCTCAAGCGTCCGAATTCTATTTCAGAAGATGAGGTCTGTCCGATGATCAATCTTCTTGTTTTCGTATCGTCTGAGGACTTATTGTCTCTCTATTTTTTTTTTTTTTTTTTTGTATTCATGCTATATAACTGGAAACCTGACAATGATGTATCCGGTCCATTTTATATCAATATAAGCTCTACCAAATTTTGATGAACAGAGTTACCAAAAATCCAGGTGCGCAACTGACTCGATTATCAAAAGTCATAATAAAAAAAGAGTTTATAAAGGATAAGAAGAGAAGAACAAAATTGCCACAAACACCAAAAAAACAAAAAACAGAAAACAAAAAAGGAAGTGCCAAGTGGCAAACAATTCAGACAGTTCTATCAGACCAATCAACATCAAAGTTATTACCACATCACTAATCATCCTTAACAAGCAAACCCCCACCCCCTACTAACGTGCACATCCCCACACTTTATTCCCACCCTCCTTTCTCTCTCTCTTTTCACAGATCCAAAAGACACGATCAAAAGAACTTCCATTTACTCATTTTCCCTATCACCGGACATTTACATTTCTCCACCTATACACGGCGGAACACGGCGGTTGGTGGTGGTGGAACTTGGATGGCAAGAACCAATAAATATACCTCCCTTAATTTCAACGACATATACGAAAAGAAAACAACTCCCAACAGTAGGCCCCACTCTTCTCCTTCATCTTCATCTTCATCAAATAATAAAACTATTATTTCAAATTCACGTATCCATGGACATATGCTTGTTTTAAGTAGGCCCACTCCTAAGCCCATTTCCATTCCACAACCACTTCCGATCCAACAACAACAGCCCAAGTTACAAAGCCCATCGCCTGAAAAGTCGGACTCCATTTCGTTGCGTCCTCAGGGTTCTACCGGGTCGGGTCCCGTTACAGTTGCTCCATCACCTGTGAACGATAACCCGGTTTCGCCTTTACAATCGCCTTTGGCTAAATCGAACCGGTTCGTTCCGCCACATCTTAGACCGGGATTTGTAGGTAAGGAAGAAAAACCGGTTCCGGGTAGTCCGGGAGTTAGAGGTAAACCGGAGGTTGGAGTTGGGCCCGGCCCTGGCCCGAATCATATTGGGTTGTCACCTAATAAGTATGGAGAGAATGGTAGGCCCAAATCGGGAGGTGGGTATGAACGAATGATGAACCGGCCTGGTTCTAGTGGGTCTCGGCCCAGCTCTAGTGGATGATGACGTCATGGTATGATTCCTTATTTACTCACCTCTCTTTTATACTATATTCCTATTTGTTTATGTGTTCGTTTTACTCGTGTTTAAGTGGAGGAGAGTAGACCTATCTACTGAGTTATAAACCGTGTGTTTACTGTTTCTCGGAATTTTTCAGTTATAAAAAAAAGTGAGAATAATAAATGAACTTGCATAGGTTGTTGTTTTGAGTTTAATTAGTTTTTGTCCTTTAATAGTTTACTTGGATTTGTGTAATTACTTTCAAAGCTTGTATAGTTTTGTTTGTTACTCTATCCGTTCCAATTTATAAGTCATATTTTGACTTGGCATAAAGTTTAATAAAGTTATGAAAATTTTTGAACTTGTGGTCTGAAATGACCTATATTTTGTGTCTATAAGTCATCTCAAGGATAGTATGAATTTATGAAAAGTTTGAAGTTGAATAATTACAAATTTAGAATTGTGTCATTTCTTTTGGAACGAAGCGAGTATGACTTGTGAGGATTTTTCTGACAAATTAGATCCACCCAGTTAAAGTGAACTTTTGTATGATCAACGTTCAACGGCGTTACTTTTCTAAAAGATTTTTTAGTTGCTCATAGGGATGACTTTGCAATGCCCTTTCCCTTTCTATTCAGGAAGTATGTGGGACTTCTAACCTATTAGAAAATGGAGTGAACGATGCACCTTTTGTCTTTGTAGATTATAAGAAATACGATATATTATAGCCAAAAATAGCCATTTTTTAGCATAATTGATGCATATTTAATGCGTAATGTTACATACTATGTGCAAAATTTATGCATACTGACTATTGCGGCTATTTATGTAGAATTTCCTAAATCAAATGCTAAATTGTGTTGTTTCACATTTTTAGGTAGGATTAGAGTTAGTACTAAATTGGGTTCACAGTTCACTTGAAAATGAAAGTGGAAAGAAAATCTAGGTCTACTTATGATGAAAAGTATGAAATGGATGTTAGTAATTTCTTTGTTCTCTATTCTGAATGTTTCAAGGATGATGATGTCTTGAGAATATGTCATTCTTGCATTTAATGAATTCTCCTACTATTTCTGTGCCATTGGCCCTATATACTTAACATTTACTGGATGTTTGTTGGTGTTTCCTTCTTTTTCTTTGAAGAAGTTTAAAGAATTAATGAAATTATTTACCTTATCATGTTTAAGCATTTCAAACCCGTTTTTAAAGCTATTTTTTTTAGCCGAGGGTCACTCGAGGAAGCATCCTCTCTACCTCACTCGAGTTAAGGGTAGAATTTGCGTACATCTCACCCTCCACAGACCTCACTTGTGAGATCATATATATCATGTTTTAAGCATTCAGGGACTCCCTCCATTTGAAGCTGAATGTATTGGTTGACATTGTCTAGTAGTTGATGAGTAAGTTGGAAGATTGAATTATTTATCTTCCACTTGAACAACTTTTGAAAAGGATCTTTTTTTTTGGGAGGAAAAAAGTTTATACAAAAGAATATCTTTGCATATTTTTTGTGTTTCAAGTAGAATAAGACTTTTGGTTGAAAAAGTGCCTCAAAGAACTTCACCCAAAGGTCACTCTTCTGGTGCTCACGAAATACTCAAATATTTAGAAAAAAAACTTCAACTATTCCAAATACATCTTCAACAACAAACTTTCTCTTTTTTCAAAATATCCAATTTAAATAGATAAAGAGATGGATCAAAATTATTTTGCTGAAGTTTCGATCTTTTTAGATGGCAAGGCAATATGGATTTCCCATTATGTTCCATTAATGGATTATGTGATGTATGATGTGTCCAATGTGGAGGTGGACCAACATTTTCTATTGGCAACTACGAGACCATCTCAGATTGTTTGTTAAGTCTTTCCTATGCCTTGAGGAAATCTTCCGCGGATCTCCTTGATATCGGCATATAGAAAAAGGAGTTTGTACTGCGTTTCACATAGAACTTACTCGATTGTGCATTGGGTCTAACCAACCCCTGTGATGGAAATCATATTATGCTAAATGTATAACTTTCATCCATGCCATTCCCATAAGAGAATGACTTTCCAGCCATTTTAGTTATTCTCCCCGTCCCATTTTATGTGAAGAGGTTTCCTTTTTTGCTAGTCCCAAGAAGAATACACCTTTTTATATTTTGTAACAATTTAACTTTATAAGATAATTCACAGCCACACAATTTCTAATATTTTTTTAAACCACAAGTTTCAAAAGTCTTCATTTATTTCTTGAACTCCATGCCGAAGGCAACCATCTTCACATAAATTGGGATGGACAAGTATTACTCATTCATGTTTGACCATTCTAAGATAAGGTGAAACATACTTGTTGAGTAGCCTTGACATGACTATTGTTTTTTTAAAATTTTTTTTATCTGGGGTTTTATTATTGCATGTCTTTGAGCAGCACGTTAAATGTATTCTGTGTATGTTTGGTTGGAAAGAAGCAGAACCATAAAATTACAACTTTCATAAAAGAATGCGGATTCAATCATAAAATTTGTTTGTTAACTTGGTGCTTTATAACAATTCTTGTCTGTGAATGTAAAAGAATATACCTTTTGTTTTCTGTACAAGGAGTAAAGCTAACTGCCGAATAAGCAGAATGTTTTGTATGAGGTTGTGCATCATCCTGCAATTTCATGTATGTCAGCATTAAAGAGTACAGTGTGCTGTTCTGTTTCATTCTGCTATTGCTTGAAGTCTCTCCGAGAGGCAACTGCAAATTCTGCAATTTGATGCAGTTAGTATGAGCTTTGCCACTAGCAAGTTTAGTGCTTTATTCTGCCCTTTGCATTCTGCAACTGCTAGTGGTGTCAACTGCAATATTTCATGGTCTTGTATGTGATCATGTGTATGGCATGTTTAGTACAGCTTTCAGTTCTGTTAGTTGGAAACCCAAACTTAAGTAGATTTATGCATTAAAACTTAAAACTAACGACATTAAGGTGAACAAATGCTTATTGTTGCTCCTCTCTCATATAGAGACTTGAACCTTAATTTCTTGAAATTTAGGGGCCACAATCTTGCCACTTAAGTTGTCATCGGCAGGTTTATTTTGCATTTAGTAAGTTAGAAATTGTCAAACATAAAGTGTGCTGTATAATGATGTGAGCCCGGTGGTAGCAGTGTTACTTTCAACCCTGTTCCCTGGTACAGTGAAAGAAAAATATGGAAAATAGCATGATGGTGAGAGGGCTGCAAAGAAAAATTATGAAAAATAACATGACTGTGAGAGGGCTGTATTTCTGATCCATATAATTTTGGTATGCAGATCTTGATGGAGCTTAGCTCCACTTTGCCAATGAGGATGGAAAGGTCTTCTCTGAGGCAAATGTACTCGAAGATCAGCCGGGGGTGGATGTTTACGTTCAAAATTCATTGGTTATTGAAGTCATGGAAGTTGGATTATGACCAAGTTGCTCCTTTTGTCTGCAGTTACTCCAGTAACCAAATAATGTCTTGCTGGTGTTAAGAGGAAGACAGTTCAAGGATCAAAGCTCGATCGTTTCTTTCATTTCTTGCCTTGTAATTTTCATTTGCTTTCCTCTACCACTACCTACTCTTGTGAGATAGAGTGAAGGTTTAGATGGAATTTAGGATCTTGTATAATTTTCTCTACGTTAACTATTATGCAACTACTACTATAAAATGGTGTGTTTTGGTGGTTTGCTACCACTATCACCATATTGCACTTTCAGAATGTCTGTACTACAATGGATATGAATTTGTATTACTTCCTTTTTGGCGGTTTGCCATGTTCAGCCCTTTTGTTTGTATGATTAGTTGTTCTACACCTAGTAGATGAATACATAATTTAGCTTAGTTGAATATGCAAATCATTAGAATGGAAAGTTTCCAACTATAGTTATCTTAGCATGGAAAAGCTTGTTCTTACCAATGTGAAACAACATTTTATCTTTGAGCATCATTTAGATAGGCGCAAGTTTGCCCGTCTTTATGCATATTAACTCAGTTCTTCATATACATAAAGACGGGCACAAACTCGCGCCTATCTAATCTTCTTTATAAAAAAAGAACCGAAATATTATTATGGATTTATCAATATTGGCTTATTGGTTTAACCGTTAGAAAATGAAAATAAAAATGGTTTATCGATATTGGGTTATCTATTCGGTTAACAAGTTGTCCAATTTATTTAAGGGTTTAACCATAACCCAATACACTGTTAATTAACATTATCACGCTTCTGATATCAAGCCTAATTCGAGCTCATGAGCTCTTCTATAGGTTATAATAAATTGTCATTCCAAAAGACCTGAGTTCTATAGAGCAAAGTCTCCCATTGTTTTGGCAAACCAGTGAAGTAAACACAGCCATATTTATTTGAATTATGAGCCGCTAATTTTTTTCCCTTTTGAATGTATGTATCCCCATGAACCTGAGATAACGAAAATAAAACAAAGAGAAACAGTCAAGCTTTATATGGCCATATCAAAAACCAACAAAGACATGTCTTTCAAACATTTAATTGCAACAGCTGGACTACAAGCATCAACCACTTTGGAATAGTTGATATCTATTCATACGAGAGAGATAACCATCCAGTTATATTTTTTACTTGTTAAGAACAACAATTGACTCCTATGATGCAACTCTTAAACAAGAATCAATTGTACAAGATAAAATTGCTGTGGATGTATTTTGAATACCAAATAGCTGGGCCCTAGACATGTCATAGAGGAGTATAGTCTGTAAAAGTATTTCTAAGTGGGAAGCCATACTGGAAATTGCAAAACTATCAAAATGATCAGAAGGGATAAAGACATTCCAAAGAATGGACCTACCTAATTATCATATATACAACAGGATGACAAGCTAAGTTGTTCTGTTTCTTAGTTGAAACCCTGTAAGTTTAAGCCCCTTTGTAGCATGCCATGTTAGGCCTTACTGTCAAATACCTTTTATTATCTCATCTTCATATATAATATTCATATTTCAGCTGTGTAGTAGGTAATGCCACTTGGATTAATTGGATCTAGTTCTTTTCAGCTCTAGCCTGCACTCCTTTTTTAATTCTTTTTTCTTTGAAGTCAGCTAGATCTTTTAATGCATATTACTACATTAACTCCAAGCTCTTACTGTTAATAAGTTGACAAAGAGTGGATTAGTACACTTTAACTACTAGTATGAGCTATTAATGTGGGAGTCCCACATTGGTTAATCAAATGAGCTATTGTCTCATTATATGATTTTAGATAATCCTCATCGCATGAACTTAACTTTTTGCGTCGAATTATGCCTAATGTTTATTTTCTTAACAATGATATCAAAGTGAGATCCATCTACATTATTCTATTTTCCGATATTTTGGGCTATTCTCATTGCATGGGTCTTGAGTTAAGTTTTTCAGCAATCAGAGCTGTATGCATTATATCAACAGAAAGCAACCAACCGCGATCATTCAATACAACATTATGAACATGATACCAAGGTAAACCCGTAAAAATACCCCTTACATCAAAGATTAAATTGAGTTACACTCAAAGTCCAATCTTTTCACCATTTACATTGATAGAAAAACAAAGTATATTTTTGGGTCTTCAAGTAATACTACCATATTTTATTCTTCCAGTCTTTTCATTGGTTGTCATATTTTGCTTTCTCAAATAAGATTTGTCTTGATTCAAATCCATAGCCAGCTCATTCCACCAAGGATTAGCCCCAAAGCTTATCCCATAAATGCCCACAATTTCTTGCCAGTCCATACATCTGATCAACACTCCAATTTCCCACTATCTCACATTTCTCTTCCAACCATGGCTCAAAGAGCTCTTTCTCTAGTTCTTCTATCTTCAATCCCACTTCTCTTTATTCTTTTCCCTCAAATTCAAGCACAATCTCCAACAGCACCAGCTCCTGCTCCAACAGGACCAATTGACATTTTTGCAATCCTCAAGAAAGCAGGAGGAAACTACAACACATTCATTAAGTTCCTCAATGAAACACAAGCTGGAACCCAAATAAACAACCAACTCAACAACTCCAACCAAGGCATGACTGTTTTTGCACCAACAGACAATGCATTTACCAATCTCCCAGCTGGTACACTCAACAAGCTAGATGACCAACAAAAAGTACAACTCATTCAGTACCATATCCTACCTAAATTCTACAGCTTTGATGATCTACAAACTGTAAGCAATCCTGTTAGAACTCAAGCAACAGGACAGAAAGGTGAGCCTTTTGGACTTAACTTCACTGGACAAAACAATCAAGTGAATGTCTCATCTGGTGCTGTGGAAACACAAGTTTATAATGCTTTAAGAAAAGACCCTCCATTGGCTGTTTATCAATTGGACAAAGTTTTGATACCTTTGGAATTTACTGATGCTAAGCCTCCTTCTACTGATGCACCTGCTCCTGCTGATGACTCTGCTAAGAGTAGTCCTGCTGCTGATAAAACCAAAGCCAAAGAACCATCTCCAGCTCCAAATGGTGCTAAGATGATCAATGTTGGAAGTTTTGGTTTGATTTCTGGTGTTTTCTTGTTCTGCATGGGAGTACTTTCTTGAAGGCAAACTATAACACTTATATTTTCTTTGGTATAAAATTCATTATTGCTGTTTGTACTCACTCTTTTTCTTATATTATTCATGTTTGATCATTGTTTGTTTATTTTGTTTCATTCTTTTCTTCTGTAATTTCTTCTTCATATAAGTATTACAGTTGTACAACTCTTGCAAATTCAGCTCTATATTCTTTCATTTTTTGTTCTCCCTTTCTTCTTATTTTTGGGTGGTTGAAGGCAGGTTGGACCTTTAGCTAAAGAAATGTCAGCTGAACTTGTTAAGTTTTACTTTAATCTTGAGAGTTAACAAAATTTCTGCCTTTACCCAAATGGTGGAAGGTGGGGTTGGGGAATAGGCAATGCTTGGGAATATCTTGATTTTTTATTTCAATCAAATATGGACAAACATGTTTAATTTGATCAAAAAGAAGATCATCACATGCAGCCTTGACTTTGTAGAACTAAAAAAATGTCAACTTGTGGTTTAGTTGGGACATGGGAGGACCATGAACTTAGAAGTCATTTTTTAGGCTTACAGATCAAATTCTATTACACAAGTGGAGCTTTTGAACTTTATGTATGCTGGCTTCTGTTAATTCTTGGCCTTTGGAAGATCAATGAGCCGGCTAACTTAACTCTATATTACCATGTATATTTAGGGGGAGATGTTCAGATAAAAAGGGAGTTTGAGTTCCAATTTCGTTGAAGATATTAACAGCTTCTATACTACTTCCCCGTTGGTATTTGACCGGACACAAAATTTAAAGAATTAAAAAAAAATCAAATTTTGTGGTCTAAAACAAGTAATAAATATTTATATGATTATAGATTATTTCATTAAGGTGATTTGGAGAAACTAACAAAAGGAAAACGAAATGCAACTTCAAAGGCAAGAGACGAAGAGAGAATACGTTCAGACCATGAGTCACAGAAAGAATCGGATCGAACGAGAAAACTTTGGCAATTCGTAAAGTAATTTCACTAAAGTAATTTCAATAAGAGAAGAGGTTCCTTCTTGCATCTTCGCTAATTCAACTATTCCGAATAGGATTTTTTACATAAGAGTACAAGTTTTAGAGCTTAATTACCAAATATAGTAACATTTTAGAAAAATAATCCTATATAGAGGAAAACACAAGTTAATTACAAATATAGCAAAAACATAGCAATATTTTCCCATAACATACAAAACCCTTACATTCTTCCTCATATTTCCCCCACTATCACTTTTGCTCCTCCCATTTCTCCCTATTTCACTTTTCCTCCCACTATTTCCCCCAATTTCACTTTTATTCCTATCATTTCCCCCAAATTCACTTTTCCTTATCCCATCCTCGATGTATCTCACCGTATCTCAACCGTTTCTGCACCGTATCAACTGTTTCTGCAGCACCGTATCTCAACTGTTTATGCACCGTTTCAACTGTTTCTGCAGCACCGTATCTCAACCGTTTCTGCACCGTATCAACTGTTTCTGCAGCACCGTATCTCAACTGTTTCTGCACCGTTTCAACTGTTTCTGCAGCACCGTATCTCAACCGTTTCTGCACCGTATCAACTGTTTCTGCAGCACCGTATCTCAACTGTTTCTGCACCGTTTCAACTGTTTCTGCAGCACCGTATCTCAACTGTTTCTGCACCGTTTCATTTGTTTCTGCACCGTATCCAACTGTATCTCACTGTATCTACGTTGTATCAGATTATTTCAACACCGTATCTAACTAGTTTTCGACTGTATCAAGCTGTTTCTTGACCGTTTCAGCATTGTTTCATCTCATTTGTGCATTGTTTCTCACTGTTTCTAAGCTATTTTTACCTTTTTAGCATTATTTCATATTATTTTTTATATTTGATTTCATAATTTTTCACAAGCGATTTCAGATTGTATCATATCGTTTCAGACTATTTCAACTTTGTTTGAGACTGTATCATAGTGTTTCAATGCCGTTTTGAGACTGTATCTTATTGTTTCAATGCGGTTTTAGACTGTTTCAATACCGTTTCAGCACTGTATCAAAATTTCAGCACTGTATCACAAGCGGTTTCAGACTGTATCTAACAGTTTCAACGCTATTTCAGACCGTATCAAAGTTGTTTCAAACCATTTCAGAGGCGTTGCAAACTATTTCAAATCATTTTTCTGATACTTCTTATTCATCTTAACAATTTTATCACATCGAAGAGATTTCAATTTACCTTCAAAGTAAACTCTTTTTTTCTCATCCATCTTTGATTTCGATAGTGACCAGATCACGCTTCTAGATCCAAATCTCGGCTTTTTACTACCACAGTCCAAACTTCGAGTAAGACAACTTGAATTCACCGGCTTTAATCTTCCCGGCCATCGTTGCTGATCACTCAGTTTAACATTCTTCGTCCGACTTGTAACCAATTCCGGTCCAGTTTTCCTACTTTCAGGCGTACCTCTTCTCATACTAGTCAAATTGCTCACAATAGGAGCAGGTTTAGCCTTGAAATGAAACAGATAAACTCCTTTAGGGTTGACCGTAGTAGACATTTCCTTGGTCACAGGCATTCTGAACCGTCATTGGTTCAGCTGAGATCCGACGGATCCACGCACAACGAGCAACGACAACCACTGGGCGATTTTGCATCCTATGAATTGCCTATGAATCGCCTAAAGTTATTTTGCATCCTAGTGTTGTTATCGTATGTTCGCCGGATTTGAGGTGGGGGTGATAATTGGGGTGGGGTTGATGGGTGGCGGCAGTGGGTTTTGGATATGGGTGATAGGAAAGTTGGGAAAGATTTTGGGGGTAAAGATTGAAGTTAGGGTTTGTTTGGAAAATGTGATTTATCTTGTTTATTGTGAATGTGCTAAAAAAATATTGTTATGCCTTGTAATTTTACAAATCTTGCTATTTTTTTATAATTAAGGGTACAAATTTGTATATTTGTGTAAAAAATCCTTTCGAATACTGTCACACCGGTTACGAGAACAGCTATAAGAGTAAGAGGGAATTCAATACCAATTGAAGTCATCCAAATAATACCAATTGGCATATGATATAGACAAAGAGGATGAAAGAAAGACATAGGAATTTCCCTAAAATATAAAGTTTAATGTTACTGTCCATCCCAATTTACGGTGACCATATTTGACTTGGTACGAAGTTTAAAAAAGAAATAAAAATTTTGAAACTTGTGTCATAAACAAGCCATCACTTTTACGTGGCTATCATTCTTTTAAAACTTGTAGTTTTAATATGTCATAGTGTTTATGTGGCTATAAAAACTTCGCATTAATTAAATATAAAATTAAAAGATTCTTCGTTGATAGTAGAAAGAATATTATGCAATAGGTGCAATTTAATTGGCTATGAAAGGTGTCACCTTTTCTCAATTTAATATCTCAAGCTTAGTAATTTTTTTTTTTTAGCATTATAGGCCAATTTAATTTACAACCTAAAAGCTTGTGTGAAAGTTTAAACAGAGAAATGCACCAAACTTAAGCTCAGGATAAGTACTATAGCTCACTGCAGTCTGCTGAACATTATTAGCGAATCAGGTAATCAGCCAAATTTACCATCTTGGAATCTCTTTTATCATGTTTACACCAATCTAGCAATGATATCTCATGAAATCTCTCTTCAATAATTCAAGCCAACGACATAAAACAATAATTGTGTCCATGTGATCAAGATTTCTTACTAATATTTCTCATATCTAAATTATTTTCCACAATTCTGTATAGTTATGATTTGGGTGGATCTGTATACATGCCACTTCAAATTATTAGACTTGTCTTGGGCATAGAGGTGCTATCACTGGGGAATTTGCACTAATAATTGTTTTCTTAGACCACTATTTAAATTTTGCACTAAGCCAGCCAGAAGAAGAAAGTCTACTTCCTTCTGCTCATTTTCCAAAAATAACAACTCATTTTGACGTTGGTCACATTCGTTCGTCGAAAAATCGGCACATTAATTTGCCACTTCATATGGTAGAAGTGACTTTGCTAACTTCTAGCAAATATTTATTGTTTTTCTATAAAATAGTCTAAAAATAATATTGCATGTCCTTGTCTTGAGATTTGAGAACAAATAACCAATTTATAGTATCATACTGTCCTCAGTTTGGATGGTTGTTAACTTGTGACCCATCGTTTCATAATGTATTGTATTGTATCTATTATACTGTATCATATTATGTTGTGCAATATTTGAATAGATTGTATTGTTTACTGTAGTTTAATAAGTGAATGTAAAGTACTAACAAGTAAAATAGGAATATTAAATAGGTAAGACACGATCTCACCAAATTAATCGTTAAATAAGTGATAATTTTCATGATTATATAACAATGAATTTAATAATACAATACAAAAATAATTAAAGTAACAATCAAAACAAATAGTGACAATAGATTTTTGTTTTAATTAAAAAACTTAAAAAAAAAAATACTACTACTCCCAGAAAGAAAGCAAAAACCCTAAAGCCCAAAATGAATAAACCCCTTTCCCAAGCTTCCTAAACCCTTTCCAGGCCCCTCTTCTGAGGTTTCTTCATTTCCAACAGGTAAACGCTTCTTTGCTTCTCTCTATTTTTGGTCGAATAGCTTACTTTTTTGAGCTCAATTTTACTTCCACCGCTTCGTTTCTAGGTTTTAACTGTCTTTAAATTATTGTTTCCGTGCTACACTGAAAAATTCAACTAATAAATAACTTGAATAATGCTATTTTTTTCATGATTCGGAGTCTTAATGACATTTCTCAGTCGATTTTTTACTAGATGAAGTACATAGTGTTATGATAATTTTAGCTCAGTTACTTTGTTACGCAATCCTCGCCCGGTGAGCTAGCTTTTAGAGTTTACATACTTTTAGCTTACTTACTTCTTTTGATATGTAACTTTTAGCTCATAGTTACTTCGTTTAGATGTTTGAGGCGTTTTTACACGAGCGTACTTAAATACTCCCTCCGTCCCAATTTATGTGAACTAGTTTGACTTGGCACTGAGTTTAAGAAATAAAGAAGACTGTTGAAACTTGTGGTTTAAACAAGCCATAGAAATTTGTGTGGTTGAAAATCATCTCATAAAGTTGAATTGTTACTAAATATGGAAATGTGTCGTTCTTTTTGGGACTAATAAAAAAGGACAGTGTGTCACATAAGTTGAGACGGAGGGAGTAGCTCATTAGCAGTGAAGTTTCCTAATTGAGTGCAGAGTTGACTGAGATGGTTTCTGTTTTTCTCCACTATTTCACTTATTATTGGTATGAGATCTGGCTGAATAGAGCGAATTGGTTATATTTGCTTTTTGATATAATGGTTTGAAGCTATTTTGACCGTTTCTTATCAAAGATGGCTTGACAGTTACTTATTTGAGATAAGATTAATTTTTTACATAGCATTGAACCTGCTCTTTTACTTATTCAGATGTTTATTTCGAACTATATGTATTAACATATCTTCTTGTGAATATTTCGTGTTTTCCCTCTATCTTTTTTTAGTCTCTGTATGTTTGTTCCATAGGATTTTACATATTCTGTAGAGAATCATAGTGCACATAGAAAAGGTCCATGGTAGTCTAAATGTTAGCTAAAGGAATGTGACTAGAAATCTACTGTTGGAGTGGTAACTAGGTTTTGAAAGGATGAGGTTGTGTTAGAACAGAGTTTTAGCCCTCCAGACATCTTCTTCAGTGTGCCGCTTCATAGACAAGTAGCTGCTAGCTTCTTGCTGTTCTACTGCTCTTGCTAATTTATTTGAATGACTTAGATTTCTAATACAATGTTAGTCTTATTTTCTTAACAAGCTATATATGTTGAGCAACAGACAAATGGATGATAATCTTTTGAGCGTAATAGGATATCCTTTGTCCACCTTTCAAGGGAAGATCTTACGTCCGCAGCAACATATACACCACCTCATTCATAGTTGGTGACTTGGTGTTGGCTATATGAATCCTCCGTCTTCCTTAACACCCCAACCCACCTCCACTCCATATATATATATATATATATATATCTCTTTTGCAGGTGTTACTATCATAGGAAATCCTTGTATAAAAACTTGACACTGTCAGCTCTCCTTGGGGGGTCTTCTTTAAACAAAATTGCCAACAGAGTGGTCAGAGGTTTCTGATTACATGCTCTATGAAGCCTTTGAGCATGCACATGGAGTAGTCCTTTTCCATATTTGCTGTATTTTGTTACTTGGTAATTGGAAATGATGACTAAGGTTGGCTTACTTACAGGGATTATCAAGATGAATCTCAACAATGTTAACGTTCCGAAGATGCCAGGCGGTGGAGCTGCTTCTGCTTTGATCAAGTTAGGATTGGTGGCTGGTCTTGGCGTGTATGGAGTTGCGAACAGTCTCTACAATGTTGATGGTGGTCATCGTGCAATTGTTTTCAACCGTATTGTTGGTGTTAAAGATAAGGTATCTACTGTTTTTGCCCTGTTGGGTGGACTTTTAGCTCAAATATGGGTGGTTTTAAAGAGAAGGTGTTTGTTTGCTCTGTTGGGTAGACTTTTGGATGCACTTCTTGGGTACATAAACTATAATGAATTGATAGCTAGCATCAGTCACCCTTGAAGTTGCCCAAGTTTTGCATGTTGAGAGCAGAATTTTAATCACGTCGTTATGGATCTGATGACCTTATGCAGTAGTTACTTTTGTTTTTGTATTTTGGTCTTGATTCTTTTATACGTCCATTATTGCTTTATGTGGTGGATATTATTCATGAGATTGAGCAGATAAGACTTGCATATATCTTTTGCATGGCATTTTGTTCCAAACTAATGCCAATCTTCACAAGAATAGAAGTGATACTTGTGAGCTTGATGTTTCTTCAATTCTGTAACGTCTAGGCACATAGATATGTTCCTGATTCAGCTTCTCTCTATCTGTCTTGGAGCTTCTTTCTATGCTTTCTTGGACTTTGTTATCTTTATTGTGGTTGTTTAGAGACTTATGGCCTAGTATGACTTTTACCTGTTTTCTCTGTTTTTATATGTGCATAGACTTTATTGACAAAATGCACTGTATGTTTGATGAATAGGTTTATCCGGAAGGGACGCATTTCATGATTCCTTGGTTTGAAAGGCCAGTCATATATGATGTTCGTGCACGTCCTCATCTAGTGGAAAGCACTTCAGGAAGTCGTGACCTTCAGATGGTAAATGCTTCTCTAGAACACTCGTCCGATTTTGCGAAAGATTAATTGGAAAAAGAGGAGGATTTGAGGAAATGATGTGTGTTGGGTTTTTTTTTTTTTTTTTGGTGGGCGGGGGTGGGGGAGGGTGGGGTTTGGGAACGTTGTCTAGAAAAACTTATGAAGGGCAAAAGTTGCTCTTTGTTGATGTTTTGCTTAATTCTAACGTTTTACTTGTGGTCTAGTAATGTCAACTTTGTTTCACAGGTAAAAATTGGTCTTCGAGTTCTCACCCGTCCAATTCCGGACCAACTACCCACTGTCTATAGAGCACTTGGTGAAAACTACAATGAAAGGGTCCTACCTTCAATTATTCATGAAACTCTAAAAGCTGTAGTTGCCCAGTACAATGCTAGCCAGCTCATCACCCAGAGAGAGGTATGTGCAAGAGCCCTTGCTAATTAGACGGTTGGTGTTGCTCTTGGTCAAACAAGTTATCAATCCAGATGTGGTAATACATCTCTACTGTGTGAGTGGTGATGGTTTAGAGGAAATGTTCAGTTATTAGATATCTTCTGGTGCATAACAGTACAGTCTCTTCTTGGCTTCCCATCAAAGTTTTTGAAATCATCTCCGTTTGCTGATTGTTGTTCTCTTTGTGCAGAATGTTAGTAGAGAAATACGCAAGATTTTGACAGAGAGGGCTGCCAACTTCAACATTGCACTAGATGATGTGTCCATTACCAGTCTGACTTTTGGAAGGGAATTTACAGCTGCAATTGAAGCAAAACAGGTGGCTGCTCAAGAAGCTGAGAGAGCGAAGTTTGTTGTGGAAAAGGCTGAGCAAGATAAGAGAAGTGCTATAATTAGAGCTCAGGTCAGAATTTTTTGAGAGCTTAACGTTTTTTTTGATTATATCTCCATTAACTCAATATTCAGGCATTTTGCCAATTGCTGGGCTGGTGATGTTCCTTTCATGGGAAGAAGAAAATTTAAGATGTTTACATAGACCTTTATTGTACTAAATACTTGAATTTTCTTTCTGCTGTTCCACAGGGTGAGGCTAAGAGTGCCCAGCTGATTGGAGAAGCCATTGCCAATAATGCAGCATTCATCACGCTTAGGAGAATTGAAGCCGCAAGAGAAATTGCACAAACTCTCTCACATGCAAATAACAAGGTGTACCTGAGTTCCGATGACCTGCTGCTGAATCTTCAAGACCTGAACTTGGCTAGCACTGGAAAAAGGTGAAATTGGATAGTACCGAATAAAATTGTTCATGTTGCAACATGTTATTCCCCAACCTGTTAAATTATGAGGGCATCCTGCTTATTTATGTAGTGACTGATCGCAATTCCCAGTTTCTTGGACTGTTGAACAGGGAATTGTTTTGCCCTAGTGCTTATTGTCAAAGAATGCCATTGTCCTGTTTGAGCACCAAATGAAAAAGTAACATTGACACAGCAGTTTTACTTTTTACCTCTTTTTTCCAGTTTCTTTTCTACTTTCAGTTTTTCCTCAGCTAAAACCCAAAAAAGGATATGTTATTACTTATTACAATTGTTAAACCTATCACTGAATGCAGCCTTTGACTACACGGTAGTTTGGTGTAGTTTAATTTTTTACTCTATGCCATAATATGTATATATATGTTTTTTTTGGTGTGGTCTTGTAGACGCTGGGTGTAGAGACAAATTGTATTTTCAACATATCAATTCTTTTCATTGGTATGGCTTAATCATGCTCCTCATTCTCCATATCCCTTTGTTCTCATCCCTCCATCCATGTATTGCTTAAAATTGTGCTCATGTGATACCAAAAAGTTGCACATTTTTTGTTACTATTGTGAATTTAGGTGTCGGATCAAAGATACTGTTGAACTTTTTTCCGTTTTTCGTAAGTGAAGTGATGAACATACATCTCATTTATGGACATCTCGCAAACTGCATGAAATAAGTTCAATTTCAGCACAAAGACGAGGACAAATAAAGGTGCTTTCCGTTTTCTTTTTTCCGTAGAGAGATCAGATAATAATTATATGTGCACATTTCAAAGAAATACAAAAATGGCACGAACTTTGTATACTACAAATTACAAAAATAGATATCTCAAAAATGTAAAACAAAGACGAACACTATTAAATAAGAGTGCTAAATAATACAATATGTCAATATCTCCTAACTGGGTCTCGCTCGTATTGCCTATTTGCCTTAATCGCTTCTATTTTTGGTAATTTGTTTGCAATTCTCCCTTCCAATGTTTCCCTTTCTCTTCCTTTATATTTTTGCTCCGAATCATTTGCAAATTTGATTTAAATGAGAAAGATAATTGAGTTAAAGATAATTTTTATGTGGCATGCCACATGACAATTGACATACACTTGGAACCATTATCGTTATTCTTTGATTTTTTTAATGGTAGACAATCATTAGTGAATATGTATATTTTTGAGCTACAGTAAGGGTGGAGGTATTTTGTTCCCAATAATATAAGGAAGCATGAGATTGAACATTCTCAAACAAAGTAAATTTAACCCTTTCCCGTTGCTGAATTCAAAATGACCTGTCATTCATGAACGAATATCAAATTCTTTCGTCCACAAAGAAGAAATGCTACGTCAGGTGTGCAGTAAGTGACACGACAAATGAACAAATTGCATGGCTACACTATTTGTGTTTCCACGAAAAATGTGATTTACGTACATTAGTCGCCGACAATACCAAAAATTTTCCAAAGACTGGAGCAGTAGTAGTAATTATAATTGGGCGGCTGGCTGTTTACTTATACCAAATCTGAAATAGAAAACATGCCACGCCTTCTCCCTCCCTATTTCTTTTCTTCTACAACACATGTGGACGGCTTTACACATCTTCCATTTAATATTCCTTTCACAGCAAATCAATAAAAGAAAATTTTTATTTGCCATGTTATTGTAAGTATTAAAACAGCTTACAGTTTAAAATTGAGCACAGTAATTATTGTTAATGTGGTTGTACAGTTATTGCAGTGTCACATACTAGTAACAATGATAATGTAATTCACGAGTTTGAACTGAATGGTTTTCTGCATTGATGGAGCTAAAATTAAGATGTGTCGACATTATAGAGTCAAGAAATGTATATTAACTCAATATAGCTCTAAATGCCAAATTTTGCTTAAGTATATTTAAAAAGAACACTCGGTGCACAAGGATGATTTGTACGCAGCCTACCCTTACATGGTTAAGTATATTTCAATATGAAAGAAAAATAAAGAGATTAATAATTTTACTTATAGGTTCTAAAAAGTACTTTTTACCAAAAATTTAACTATGCGAAAAACAAATATCTGAAAGGCTACCTACCTTGAGCTTCATTTACAGGATTACAGCTGCCCTTGGAGAGAAGAAACGCCAGGATTACAGCTGCCCTTGAGTTTCATTATGGTCTTTTAGGTTTGTTAATTGTTAGTGGGGCAGCTGATTCAGTCTTTACGTAGTCAAAAATCAATATTGCCTTCCTTATCTTATATCCCAAAAAAAAAAAAAAAGGTTTTTATAGTGGAAGGTGCTCAACTAGCTTGTTACCCACCTTGACTTATTGTATCTCGCATATGTTATACTCCATCAATGTACATATCGGATACTTCTAATATACATCAAGGCTCAAACAAATTAAAGGAGTTTCTGCTGTCTCTAACTGTCGAGATTTGAATCTTGAATTTTTATAATTTTCATCAATGATATTGAGCGTTACGACGTGTTAACTGGAGGACCGGACATCATCATTGAATAAGATTGTACTAAATAAATAGGTCTGGTTCATGTTTTAGCTATACAATGACGTATTGGTAACTTGTTAAAATTAAATTAATCCCCAAAAGGTTTCTTGTGGGAATAAATTATTGAATCGCTGTTTTCTCCACTATCACAACAGAAAGATAAGAAACATCCATACAAAGACTTGTCTTTTAACCATATATGTTTGCCAAATGCAAATCAGATGAGTCATATATAAAAACAAGATATTGGGTACTAAGAACATGTCAACATACAATACCCCACAGATTTAACCAAAATTATATGTAATATACGTTTACAGTATATTGTTGTCGTACAATAGATTAAAGAATTGATGCTGTAACTTCTAGGAAGGAACAATAATATAGTAATAGCACGTGGAATTGCAACTAAATACTAGCATGTAAAATTCACAAGATATTTATTTAATTATGGGAAGTATATACGTTTACTGGGGAGAGAGGGTGAGTGAGTATCAGGCAAACCTTGTGTAACCAAGGGTCTGCTTGGGATAGCTTTCTAAAAGTCATTGATAAGCAACAAGTAATATAATATATTTTTAAGTCATGCAATTGTCTTGATAAATAAGTAGTTAATATATGATAGAAAAAAGTAGTGAAACTTGATAAATAATTGTAAATATGTTTGATAAAAATATGTTAATAAGCACTTGTTTTGTAAAGTTAGGGTGATCTACTTATAAGTCTCGACTTTTGGCCGATTTGCTATTGATACTATTTATCAAATGTATAGATAAGCAAAAGGTGCTTAGAAGCTTATCCGGACACTCACATTATTCCTCAAGTTAACTATGAGAACCAAATCATTAAATCTATTGTATTAGAAATTATGCCAAAAATATAAATATATATACAAACACACTAGATATAACATATTATAATTAAACATATACAAAATTTTAAAAACATTCTTTTGCAAATAATAATGGTAAGTTGGTAATACGCTATGAAAATAGCTAGCGAATAAATTTATTAAACTGAATCTATATTGCTCACTATCTATTACTTTCAAAGAAAATAGGTTTGGGGTATTAGATTAAATATATGACATTTTCCTCTCTATTACTGCAATAGGATTGTTGGAGTGCAGAAACACGAGCCTCACGGGAAGATTTTTCATCAAAGTACCTCCTAACCTAATAACGTGGTTTTCCTAGTTCTACATTAAATACGTAGCTTCTACATTTATTCGACCTTTAGTTTTTTCTGAAGACATTCCAACCAAATTCTTGTGACAATGAGTTAAAGATGATAACATTTCGTACGTCTTCATCAAGTTAAATTAGTTGGCCTAGCCCACGAATTAAATTCTTCACTTAACTATATGCGTGAAGCTTGTTAAAAAAGACAAAAGAAAAAGAGATATGCACAACCATATAGAAGAAGCTATTTTTACAAGAAAATTAAAGAAAAAGACAAAACAATGTAGAAGAAGCTGTTTTCTGATAGAAGGAACAAATATGTAAATTGTATTACTACTAATTAACAAGGGATGGAATGAATTTGAAGTTTTTAACTGAAATATTTATTACTATATCCGTATTAATTCAAGTCTGTAACATTACGATTCGAGTTGCTCTATTACGTACCACTTGACTATTCCGTTAGAAGTTCATGGTCTTTTTGGAAACAATACAATTCTAGAAATAGAAATATCAGAAAGCTTCCTTGAGAGAGGAAAGTCTATAGTGTCTCATGCAAAGAAAAGTAATCGAGATAACAAATTAAAGAGTGAGTAAAAGAATTTAGACAACATCATATAATAACTCAACTTCTTATATCACATTACTCACTTTCGTTCTGTTTATTATTTTTATCAGCTAATACAATTCAGAGAGGGGAGCCAAATGGTACCTTACTAATGAGGGACACGACCATGTGAAGGATTACGAACTAAAAGAATCAGTAAATTGTTATGATCATCACAAAACTTTTAAATTTAAATTAAAATAAAAAATATGCTTGTAAATATTCTGTAAGTTGAAGTAGTCAAAAAGATTTACGATGTAAATTAACTAGGTTGTCGTTTAGTTTAGGAATTATGAATGTATTATTAATGCATGAATTGTTTATGTTTTTGATTAATAATCACATGAGTATTATATGAATTGAAGCGATTAAATATATCTTTTCTGTTATCAATGAAATTGAAAGAAAGAAAAAAGACTAGTGCCTTTAGTATAGATCGAGATTTGTAGTTTGATTTTTTACTCATTTCATATTGGGACTTTATTAACGGCCCAGATTTGTTTTGTGCTCGACTTGATGCTATCTCAAATGTCCATTCAAAAGAGCGATTGGAGGCAGCATTCAAGATATTATGTGAATTAATATATTACAGAATCTAATGAGTGAAACTAAAATTAAAGTCAAAACAAAAAGCTTTTTAATTATATAAGGTATAATTGTTCGCATGGTTTTCCCTGAGATTGCCGTGAGTTCTTTGCCAAATTAGGTGGTTTGAGAAGATCTTGCTTGAATTTTAACTTCAAACTTTATAGGAGTTCTGACCAACTTGACATTTTGGTATGGCCGATTCGAGTGGTAACAACGACTTCCAAAGTGGGTGGGTAAATAAAATAGGACCAAAAGGGATTTGATCCTTTGTTCCTGTACCAAAAATCGATACCCTACCACTTGACTATACTCCATAGGTCTGTTTTGGACGGTAGGAATGGGAGAGCAGGAAGGAAGAAGCACTAAGAGTTATACATGAATAAATTATTTTACATGTGCATTTTTTTCATTAACCAGTTTAATCTTTGCATTGTTATATTCTTACACCATATCTTATAGTAGTACTCTATAGTTTAAGATGGATATTATTTACTATTACTAAACATGCTTTGTATTATCTCACTGGTGATTTACATTGAGATTAATTATAACGATTATCTCACTGGTGATTTACATTGAGATTAATTATAACGATGCCCCCACCAAAACTATGATTCGAGTTTCGAGAGTGTAACAACTCAATTCCACAAACAGTGATTTTAGATATATATCGAAGAGCAATACCAATACAACTGGAAACTGATAATGGAAAGAATGGAAACAGTGAAGAGAATTACAGGAAAGTAATAGATAACAAAGTAACCCGATAGGATAGAAGGGAGATGAGAGGAATCAGAAGAACTTGGGATGAGAAGTATAGACCGTGCCATAGGCATTTTCACATTTTTGCATAATCCTTACAATGGACCATTTCTCCATTTTAAATGTGTTAGCTTTGCTTAACCCCGGTCCCAAACTAAATCCACTCTTTTATTGGGCTGTTAAATCAATTAACCCAAGTATAAATGATTTTTTACACTATATACCCATGAAATTCAAAGTATTTACTCAACCTACCCATTTATTATTGTATACCTTTGTTATACCTTATGGGTGTATACTAAGGGTGGCTAAAAACCGGACCGGGCCAGATTCGGGCCGGAAACCGGCTCGAACCGGTTGAGACCGAACCATTAACTCCTTAACGGGCTCCGAGCCCGGTTCCAACACGGTTTGGACCAAAAAAATCTGATGGACCGGTATAAAAATAAACCGGAACCGGCCGGACCGAACCGGAACCGGACCGGTCCATAAAAAAAAGTCAGATTTTTTCTAGCCGTTGGCAACGGCTCTTTTGACCCCCTAGCCGTTGTCCAACGGCCAAAAAGGGCCATTTTGACCCCTCTACCACCCCATAACCACCCCTAACTATTTTTTTTCCTATAAATACCCCATTATTTCATCATATTTTTCACACAAATCTTCCAATTCTCTCTAATTCTCTCAAATTTTCTACAATATTGCTATTATTCTACTTTGGCTATTTGTTAAAAGTTTATAATTTGGCTACTTTATCAAGTTCTAATTGGAGTTGCTATCAAAGTTATATTTGGCTATTTGGTGAAGTTTACAAATATCAAGTATTGGGTCAATTGGAGGCGCTACTTGGTTGAAATATCAATTTGGCTTTTTTTGCAATTTTTCGATTATCAAGTATTCAACTAATTAATTGAAGTGGAGGCTCAAGTTTCAACTTCACCTCAATTATACGGTTATATTTGGTTGGTTGTTCCTACTTCTACTCTTTTATAATTTTTTTTGTCATATATTTATTTTATTTGCTCTTATTATGTCTCAAAGAGGTTCAATTAGAACTAGTGGTGGGGGGCGGGCACGTGGTCGTATGTGAAATAGGGGTAAAGAAATTGCTAGTAGTTCTAGTAAGTTCACCCACATAGATGATTCTCAATATTATCATAATGTTAGCGCTGATAATATACTTGATCACGAAATGTTAACAACACAATATGAGAATCAAAGCGGGGTTAATTTAGAAGAAACACCTGAATTTCAAGCTAGTCCACCTGAAGTTTAGTCTGACTTGCCTCCTGTACCTCCTACTAGAATACCGGTTAAACGTAAGGAAAGATCTGAGGTGTGGGAATTTGCTAAAAAGAATGTTGAATCGCAGACGGCCATGTGTGGTATTTGTGAAAAAAATGTGGGTTTTTAAAATTGGGGGTAATGAGAGTGAGACGGGTAAACTTAGGGCCCACTTACAAAAGAAACATCCTAAAGAATGGTAAATGCGAGCGGGTGGTATATGTTTAGGGACCGAACATGGGGGAGTAGCGCATGATGAATCTTCGGGTACCCAAACAAGATTTAACTAAACAACATGAGGGCTTCTTACTTACGATAAACAAAAGGATAGGGAAGCTATTGCTAAAATAGTTGCCCTCGAGGGTTTACCTTATAGTTTTCCTTCTTCTACTGGTTTTGTTCGTTATGTTCATTCTATATATAATCCCTCTTTTAAAGGTTTTCCAAGAACTACTGTTAAAAATGATATTATTAAATTTAAGAACGAATATCAGAATTATTTGCGATATATGTTTGATAACTTTGACACTAGAGTATGTCTTACTACGGATATGGGTCGTTCTACTAATGGATGTGATTATATTACTGTTACTGTTCACTGGATAGATCCTGATTGGGTATTTCAAAAAGGTATTATTGCTTATAAAGTTGATGATGAACCACACACAGGGAAATTATATTTGTAATAAAGTTTCATCAATTTGTCGTACGTACTGTTTAACTAACAAAATTTTTAGTATTACGGTAGATAATGCTACAAACAACACAGACGCACTTAGGAACTTGATACCTATTTTGAACCTCCCCCCCCCCCCCCCCCCTTTTGCGGAATTTTTTCATGTTAGGTGTGCATGTCATATTTAAAACTTAGTAGTAAAAGATGGTCTTGACTTGTTTAACGACATTATCAAAAAGGTGCAAATAGCTATTACTTATATTTTTAGAAATAAAAACCAAGAAAGGGGACGAGAATGGGAAAGAAAATTTGTAGAATTAGGAATGCCAATTAGGAGAGTCTCTGTTAGGTTGGATAAGCTTGGAGTTTTGACTGATGATTGAGGAACGGATTCAAAGGACCTGTTCCTTTGAATCACTGCAGCTAAATAGATAATTCTTGCAAAATCGCTTAAGTTGAGATATTATTAATTATCCTAAACCTAATGCTTATCTTGATAATTATGTAGGTCTAAACGGATACGAAAAGATTGCATAAATAAAGGATAAAGGATGGAAGATCCAGATTCTAAAGAGAAGAATCCAATTAGGACTCAAACTCATGGGAGCTTTGGAGTTCTAATTGATCAAGACTTCTTGGCTGCTGGAGCTATAAAACGTGGAGCATATCAGCCATTGAAGTATGCACAAATACAGAGAGCATCGAGCAAAAGCTTAAAAGAGTCATTAGCTTATTTGTGTAATCAGTTAGCTATAGTAGAACTAAGTTAGAACCTGTTCTTTAGATTGAATCTTGTAAAAGTTCAAGTCTTAGTTTAACTGTAGTAAGCAATAATCGAGTTGTAAACTTTCTGGTTCAAGTCGTGGACTTGACACAACTTCACTGATCGTGAGAAAGATCACTAGAGGATTAGAGTTAGTCCTAGGTTAGTAAGAGTGAGTCTTGTAACCAAGTGGGTCTTTTTATATAGTGAAGTTGAAATCCTACTTGAGAAGTAGGTCGTCGTTTTTTGATCCCGAGTCAAGGGGTTTTTCCACGCTAATATCTAAGGGTGTCAAGTGGGCCGGGTAGCCCATGGGTACCCACTTCCAGGCCCGAGCCCACTTTAAAAGGGGTAGGGGTAGGGGGTAGGGGTAGAGGGCTCAAAGGGGTAGTGGGTAGTGGGTAGGGGCCGGGCTCAAGGGGTAAGCCCGCCAAGCCCCAGCCCCCTTAAGCCCACATAAATACCCGGTACCAAGCCCATACTCGAAGCCCCTTACCCGCCCATATTATTTGACCTACGTAAAAGTCCTTTAAAGAGTGGACTCTTAATTATTACTTGGATCCGACCAAAGCGGCTATAGCACAGATCAAGACCCGGCTCCTCCAGCTCCAACCGGGCCTCCTCCTGATATGGAAAACCTTGTAAATTTTTTTAAGAATATGTAATCTTGTATAAGAATTGCAAGTTTAGGATTCCAAAAACAAACTTGCAATTTTTCAAATGTGTGCAAATTTTAAAAATGACAAGAGAGCTTATTGCGTATCTAATAAAATTATTATGAAGTTTCTTTTCTATATTTTGTACTTATAGTTTTTTTAGTTATTAAATTTAAATATTAAAAAAAATAAAAGATAAACACCATAAAAGCCCATATCGGGCCCCTAAGCCCGAGCCCCACCTAAGTGGGTATGGGTTTGGGATGGGCTCCCTCCCTAGGCCCCTTAAGCCCGGGCCCCATTCAAGCCCCTTTCCCTAAGCCCCCTACCCGCCCATACCCGAGCCCCCAAGCCCAAGCCCCATTAGGCCCCTAAGCCCCAAGACCGCCCACTCGACACCCTTACTAATATCTGGTGTTCATTTACTTACAGTTTTTGTTCCGCATATAGTTGAGTAAAGGAACACAATTTAAGGAACTTGTCCTTAAAACAGTAAAGTGGTGTAATCGTGGGAAATAACAATTGGTATCAGAGCGGGTTATCCTTGAAAATGCTAACACCTAGGATTAGATGAGTACATCACGAGAGAACAGTGAGGGTCAGTCAATGGTTAGAGCTCCTTATTTCAATGGGAAATACTATTCATGGTGGAAAGAAAGGATGCGTGATCACCTTCAAGTAGAGGACTATGAATTGTGGGATATAATAACTGAAGGTCCCATGATCCCTATGAAGAAGGACGCTGAAGGAAACGATGTTCCCAAAACTAGGAAGGAATGCAATGCTGAAGATATAAAGCAATGGGAAAATAATGCAAAAGCCAGGAAGTGGCTTGTTGGTGGACTTAGTCCGGACGAATGCACTAGAATCAGAGGGTATGCCACTGCAAAGGAGATTTGGGATGCTCTACAAGTTGCACACGAAGGAACAAGTCAGGTAAAAAGGTCCAGAGGTACACTTCTTTATGCTGAATATGAAAGTTTTAAAATGAAAGAAGAAGAGTCAATCTCTGAAATGTATACTAGATTTAATGTCATTGCTTCTGAACTTATCTCTTTGGGAAGGGTTTTAACTGTGGAAGATAGAGTAGATAAGATTTTAACTAGGGTTCTTCCAGATTCTTGGGAGATCAAAGCTTGTGCTATCATAGAAAGCAAAGATTTAACCACTTTATCCTTAGATGAACTTATAGGAAATTTAAAGACTTATGAACTAAGGAAAAAGGTTAAAAACATAGGAGTTCCAGTTAAAACTGAGCCTAACCTAGCCTTGACTGCCGCTGATAAGATTATTGATGATAAGGACCTGGTCCTTATTGCTAAAAGTGTTCAGAAATATTTGATTAAGAAAAAGGCAATTAGTGGACAGGGTAGGTCTACTAACATGAAACAGGCTGGAGAATGCCACAAATATGGAAGCTCGGAGCACTACATCAGCAAATGTCCAATTATGGAAGGAGAATGGAGGAAGAGATTCATTGAGGAAAGGAAAAAGGCTAGGGAACAGGTCCATAAGAAAAGTGGAAATCCCAAAGCAATGGTTGCAGGATGGCAAGACAGTGAAGACGAAATAACTGATGATGATCTGGATGAGGATCTTGCTCTAATGGCTCTTGGAGATTCCGAAAATGAAGAAGATGTTGAGGCTAGAGTGAAGGAGATAAACCACAAATGGTACATGGACAGTGGTTGCTCAAGGCACATGACAGGACATAAGGAACTGGTCTTTTCACTCTCAGCCTTTCAAGGAGGAAGTGTTTCCTTCGGTAATGGTAAGAAAGGGGAAATCATTGGAATTGGAAAGGTAGGTAGGTCTGATTCACACTGTATAGATAATGTGTTTCTAGTAGATGGGCTGAAGCATTGCTTATTGAGCATATCTCAATTGTGTGACAAAGGTAATAATGTCAATTTCTCATCTACTGGATGCACTGTGACTAACCAAACTTCTGGAGAGATTATTTTGCAGGGAAATAGGCATGGAAACATCTACAAAGTAGACTTGCTGACACTATCTGATGGAAGCTTGAGTTGCTTAAGTGTGATGCAAAATGATCCCCTCCTATGGCACAAAAGACTAGGACATGCCAGTCTTTCACAATTGAACAAACTTGTGTCCAAAGACTTGGTGATAGGTCTTCCTAACATCAAGTTTAATGATGAAAAAGTATGTGAAGCATGTGCTAGGGGGAAGCAGGTAAAATCCTCCTTCAAACCGAAGAAACAGGTAAGTACCACTAAATCTTTGGAACTGGTCCATATGGATTTATGTGGTCCAATGAGAACAGTGAGTCGTAGAGGTAAGAAGTATGTTATGGTACTGGTGGATGATTACTCCAGATTTACATGGACTATATTTCTTGCATCTAAAGAAGAAGCATTTAGTGCATTTTCAATTTTTGCTAAGAAAGCTCAAAGAACTCTAGATAATCATATTGTTTCCATTAGGTCAGATCATGGAACAGAATTTGAAAATCATATGTTTTTCAATTTTTGTAATGAAAATGGCATTAATCATAATTTTTCTTCACCAAGAACTCCACAACAAAATGGTATAGTGGAAAGGAAAAATAGGACTTTAGAGGAAATGACAAGGACTATGTTAATATCTGGAAATCTTCCACAAAACTTTTGGGCTGAGGCTATTAATACTGCATGCTACATAATAAATAGATGTATGACAAGGCCATTAATAGAAAAGACTCCATATGAATTGCTTAAGGGAAGAAAACCCAATATCTCCCATCTTAGGACTTTTGGTTGCAAATGTTTTATACATAACAATGGGAAAGATGCCTTAGGAAAATTTGATCCTAGAAGTGATGAGGGAATATTTGTTGGTTATTCATTAAATAGTAAATCTTATAGGGTGTTTAACAAGAAAACATTGAAAATTGAAGAAAGCATGCATGTTAAATTTGATGAAACTGACAGTCTCACTCAAGAACAGGTACAGGAGGATGAAGAAATTAGAATGTTGAAAAAGTTTGAACTTAATCCACAAATGCAGATTCTAGATATGAGAAGTGAACTGTAAGGAACTGTTCCTCAGGACAGAACTGAAAAGAGTGGCACAGAAACAGGGGGAACACATGTTGGTTCCACCTCACAAACTGGTAGTGCTACTCTATCAGGAACTGTTCCTCAGCAGAGGACTTCTGACAATGGATTGACACCCAAGCCTTACAAGTATCAAGGGTCACATCCTGTGGATCAAATAATCTCAGATAAGACTGCTGGGGTTCAAACTAGATCAGCAATCAAAAATCACAATCTGTGTGCCTTTAGTGCTTTCTTATCTCTTGTTGAACCTAAAAATGTGAAAGAAGCACTGAAGGATGCAGATTGGATTAATGCTATGCAGGAGGAATTGAATAAATTCCAAAGGAGTCAAGTTTGGCATCTGGAACCCAAGCCAAGGAACAGGTCCATAATTGGAACAAAATGGGTTTTCAGAAACAAACTTGATGAGGATGGCATGGTAACAAGAAATAAGGCCAGGCTAGTAGTTCAGGGATATGGTCAAGAGGAGGGCATCGACTATGATGAGACTTTTGCTCCAGTTGCAAGATTGGAAGCAATAAGACTTCTTATAGCCTTTGCTACATACATGGAATTTACTCTACATCAAATGGATGTTAAGAGTGCATTTCTGAATGGTTACTTGAAAGAAGAAGTGTATGTCAAGCAACCTCCAGGTTTTGAAAGTGAACATTTCCCTGAACATGTGTACAAGTTGGACAAGGCCTTGTATGGGCTCAAGCAGGCACCAAGAGCATGGTATGAAAGACTATCAAAATTTCTACTCAAGCATGGATACAAGAGAGGTAAAATTGATAGTACATTGTTTTTAAAAGAAAAAGGTAAGCATCTCTTAATTGTTCAAATTTACGTAGATGATATAATCTTTGGTGCTACTTGTGAAAATTTAAGTAAGGAATTTGCAAATTTGATGGGGAGTGAATTTGAGATGAGCATGATGGGTGAACTCAATTTCTTTTTGGGTTTACAAATTAAGCAAACCTCAAATGGAACTATGATCCATCAACAAAAGTATGTTAAGGAATTACTTAAAAGATTTGATATGGATAATGCTATGGAAATTGACACACCTATTGCCACTGCCACAAAACTAGATCTTGATGAACATGGAATATCAGTTGATCAAAAATTGTATAGGGGTATGATAGGTTCTCTACTTTATCTAACTGCTAGTAGACCTGATATTGTGTTCAGTGTTGGTTTGTGTGCTAGGTTTTAATCAGATCCTAAGGAATCTCATTTGAAAGCTGTTAAAAGAATATTGGGGTATCTGAAAGGAACAGGTCCCTTGGGACTTTGGTATCCAAAAGATGATAGTTTTAATCTTGTTGGATATACTGATGCTGACTATGCAGGTTTCCTTGTTGATAGAAAAAGTACCTCAGGTATGGCACATTTTCTTGGTGAGTGTTTGGTTTCTTGGGGAACTAAGAAACAAAATTCAGTAGCACTTTCCACTGCTGAGGCTGAATATGTGGCAGCCGCTTCATGTTGTTCACAGTTGTTATGGATCAAACAACAATTACAGGATTTTGGTGTTGATGTAGGAACTGTTCCTATCTATTGTGATAACACTAGTGTAATCACCTAATTTTGGCACCTAAAATACAAAAACTGCATAAAATAGTGGTGTTAACTGTCAGGCGATTTTCGGTAGATCTTACCGTTTATTTGGCACTTAGTCTAATTAATTAGTAAGAAATATTAAAATTGTATCAAAATATTGTATTGTGTGATTAATCTTCACTTGGTGTTTTATGCTAATTAAAATATTTTCTTATGTATTTTTTTATGCAAGTATGTAGTTTAATTAATTTATTGTGCTAGTTTATTTAGCATAAGGGGGTGACTTAGTTAGTAAATACTAGTTTAGTGGTCATTTGGGTAAATGAATTAATCAGGAAATGAAAGAAGAAGGCTAGCCCAATCCAATTAGCAAACCCGGCCCAAGACCCTTTATCCCACTTTTCTTTCCCAATTAGTACATTACAAAAATCAGAAAAAATAAATAATCTAAACCTAGCCACGATCCACCGTTTGCCAGCGCCATCGACGGCGAACCTGCTCGCTTCCGGCCAATAAAATACCTCGTTCGACTCCCATTCGCCTCCTCTCTCCATTTTTGAGCTCAATTTCCCAAAAAGGCAAGCGAATAGATGTAGATCGGAGCTCGAGAAGCGGACGAAACCTCAACTCCGGCGGAACTCCATTTTTTCCGGCCAAGTTTTACATTTCCAGGTTCGTTTCGTTCTCCTATACATGTTTCTGAGCTTTGATTCCCACCAAACCCACTCCATTTATCTTCTCCTTTTCCATTTTTTCTGAAAAAGCCGCGGGCTTTGGTGTGTTTTGTGGACGGAGTTTGGGTGCTGTAATGGTGTTTGGAGTTTTGAATGTACGATGGGGATAATGATGATAGGAGTCAGTTTGTTTGGGGTGTGTCGATGTCGTAGCAATGTTGTCTGATTGGCTGATTGAAAGTCGTTGTGAAGCCAGCACTAGCGAGGCAGTAACATGTGCGACGATGGTGATGTCGGGGTTGGGAATGTGATGCTGCGATGGCGACAAGGTCGCGATGATTAAGACATAGAAAAATCAGTGGTGGCTGCGATGATTGAATGAGAGGGGGGCTGTTGTACTCTGTTTTTGTTTAGCGAGGCAGCAGAGTTGATTGTTTGGCGTCGATGAAGCATTTGGTGGAGTTGTCGTGCGTGTGAAAAGCTGTGGTGATGATTGATTATTTGAGCGTCTTGGCAGCGACGCTAGGGCAATGGTGTAGCAGCTGCTGGGCTGACTGTTTTTTTGGTAGTTTGTGGCATTGTCGCAGCTGATCGAAGCAGCTGCCTTGGTGGTTTTTGTGCAGCAGTTGGTAGCACGAGTGCTAAGATGGTGCAGCAGCTGTGAAGCAGTTTGCAATGCTCGCTATCGACGGGTTATGAAGTAAATTTTCGCTTGCTTTTCTTTCTGTTTTAGTTTAGGAATTAGTCAATGTATAACATGAAATCCATATGTGTTATCAAGTGAAATGAATGGTTATCAGTTTGAATTGTGGCTTGCGAGCATTCTCTAGTCGACTACTGCATCTATATATTTTAAGTTTGTTGCTGCCTGTAAGTTTTATGATAAATATAATCATGTGTTGCTCGTTGTAATAAGGATCGTATGTACTTGTTCATTAGTGCGGTATAAAGAGTTTAAGTTCCATTGAATTGAAAGTCTTTGTTGGTTACTTGCTCAATGAGGTAGGTGAGTAATGAATCTGTTCAAATTGATTTTTCTTAGTCCATTAGAGCATGTGAGGAATCTGTAGTTGTTTGTTGAGAAATGGTCTTTACTTGATGTTGCTCTCGCCTAAGTTGTCTGCGAGTTTAAGGAAATTGAGGCCGAGAGTTTGGTTCATAGGTATGTATTTTGTTATTGTTGTGTTTGAGTATGTTAATGTGAGTGTTCTGGTGTCCTTTGTCTATTTCATTAGCATGAAGTGTACTTTGGTGGCTTATTGTGAGCTGTGGACTGGATTCCATTTTAGCTTGAGTCTGAAATAGTTTGGGCTTTAGGTTTGTTCTTTCCGGGTCAAGTCTAGTAGCCCGTTTAGTTCAAAAATTTTAGAATTTTCTTGTCTTGAAAAGAGGGAAAGGGAGTCAAAACTATAGGACAAAAGTGTTTGCACAAATGGGGTATGTTTCAGCTTTTCTTTTTGGTTGGTGAGAGGGGAAGCATGAAAGAGGTAATATGGCATTGATGGCCTTGGGTTTGGCATCATTACACCAGCTGTCCCCTAACAGCTATGTTTTGCTCTCTTCCCCCTCTATAAATGAAGACATCTTATTTTCCCTTAGGACATAGAGAACAGAACACACACAAAAAAATCAGAGAAGGCTTCTCTTTGAACAGATCTGAACACACCAACAAATCTGGAGAATTACTCTCCAACAAAAACACTTGATAGAGCTAAAAACACATGGAATACATATCTGGAAAAAACATTTTCAGATCTGGAAAAAGGGAGAGCTAAAATACCAGAATACTTGAGGGAAGAGGAGAGAAAAATAAAGAGAAAAGAAGGGAAAAAAGGAATAATGAGTTAGTGAGTTCAGTAGATATTACAAAGGGTTTGTTTAGTTGATGCTTCTGGTTGGTTTAGCTGTTGTACGAGGCTGCGTTGCTACTGTTTTCCTTTGGTTTTGGTACGTCATCGCTGCCAAGGACTTTGGTTATTAGGTAAATTTTTCTACCTCAATATACTTCTTATGTAAATTCGATTTGCTTTGGGACATTAATATGTGAGATGGCTTGAATCCAGCCCATAGAAACTCTGTCTTTTTTTTTTTGTATTTCATGTGTATGAATGATTATTTATACGTTGTGCTGCTGTATGGAATATAATGAAATAAAGAGTGGGTTGACCTGTGAGCAAACTTGTTTACAACTAATTTTTAGAAAACCAGGGAAGTATCTAAGTATGTCAATGGTAAAAACTTGATAAAACTAGGCAATACACGCAAATTGCTTAAACATTTCAAAGAATGAGCAGTAAGGAGAAATAGGCTAAATCAGGTCCTAAACAATATGTAAATTTACTTGGTTGAAGTTAGAAAGTAGAATAGCATTCGTGTGCAGATATTGGCCCAAATAGCTGGCCCAAATGCTAGCCTAAACGTGACAGGGAATGATGACTTTTTTTTTCTTTAAATCATTTTGTTTTAACTTAGAGTAAGATGAACGTGTAGGCAAAATAGGATGTCGTAAACAATATCAAGTAACTTAATCGTTCATGTGTGATTCATTTAAGTCAAGAGATTTCGAACGGGTGAAGTGCCTGCACGATTTAATTGACTAAAGTCGAAGATTTCGAACGGGTGAAGTGCCCGTACGATTATATCTCGATTTGAGCTTCCATTTGAACAGATAAATTTAATAACTAATCGGAGTGTAATAAATACAACAACTTTGTATGTTAAATAAGTGCAACTCGGTTAGGCAAGTCAATAGGTTGCACGCAACATCATTTAATTCATTCTGTTCACTTGAAACTCATTTAAGTCAAGAGATTTCGAACGGGTGAAGTACCTGCGCGATATAATTGATTTAAGTCGAAAGATTTCGAACGAGTGAAGTTCTCGCGCGATTATATTCGATTGGAGTTTTCAATTGTCAAACGGTAAAAATTAATAATAAATTGAAGCGTAACAAAATCAAGGCAAATATAATAAACAATTTCAAAAGAGTCGAAATGCGTCAACAAAAGCAACTGTGCTTGGCACAGGACTAGAGGGTGCCTAACACCTTCCCTCGAGTCAACCGAGATCCTTACCCGGAACTCTGACGCAGACCACTAAACGAGTCATAGGTGTTCTAGGTACACCACTTTGGTGACTTGGCACACCTTTAACTTGTCAAGTAGCGACTCCGAATATCTCTAATAATTTGTGTACCTTGAAACACCAGTCACACAACCTTTTAAAACTACAAATAAAATAGTTTTTTTTTTCTTTTTGAGTTGAAAAAGGGTCGTGACAACTAGTGCTATTAATATGACAAAGAATCCAGTGCATCACAAAAGGACTAAACACATTGACATAAGACATCATTTCCTAAGAGACAATTATGAAAAAGGTTTGATCACCATAGCATATTGCCCCACTGAAAAGCAAATTGCTGACATTTTTACAAAAGCTCTAGGTAGAGATGATTTTGAAAGAAACAGGTTGGAATTAGGGATGATTAAATTCACATAAAATCATCAATGCTTTACTTCATAATTGGCTAGAAAATTGCTCTTAAAATGAATTTTATTCAAGTCATTATGAATGATTCAGTCCAGCTTAATACTTAAATGTATACTCTTATGCCATATTTTTTATTTAGAGTTGCTAAAATTGAATGATGTTACCCTTATGCTCTTAGAATTTCAGATTGATCAAAATGTTGCAAATTGGAAGGACACTGAATTTTTGTGTTAAAACTCAGGTATGTACTCGTTATTATTCAGTTAATTCAGAAGTGCAAAGGCTATAGGTAACTTGTTATTAGGATAAATCCCACTAAGTTTCCTAACCATATCCAAATTGCAAAAGAGTCCCATCGGAGGAACAGTTCCCACTCTGAAAAGGTAACCTGGCAGCCCAACGGCTCTATTTCTCCGGGAGACTCCCAAGAGTCCATAACGGTTGCATGTTGTGCTGAGGTAAGTGTGATCGATTCCTACTCTATTTCTACTACCTAAGTCATCCTATAAATACACTCCTTCTCCCCCATTATTCTTTTACCTTGTTCATCAACTAAATTCTCAAAATTTCAGAAAGAATAGTCAATTATCTTTTAATTCGAATTGCAAGAATGTCTCTTTCTTCTGATAATTCTTCAACTGCACGCACTACTGAACAACCACAAAGTCTCAATCCTTCTTCTCCCATGGATACCACTGGCCTAAACCCTGAAATTCCTGAAACAATCCAAAAAATAGCTGAACCTGAAATTCAGGGGGAAGGACCAGTTCCCACGACTGAATCAATTGCTGAGCAGGTTGAGGATTTGTCACGAGCTATGGTTATGTATCAGTATCAGGTAAATTTCACATATCCTCTGAATGTTGTGATAGATGATGAAGAAAAGGGAGAGGGGTCTGAGGCTGTTCTTGAGGGTGAAACAGTTAAGAGGTTAGAAGCACCCATGCATGGGTCATCGGGGTCTCCAGAGGCTGCTTTTAGAGCACCCATGGAGGATGTTATAGATGTTGATGAAGCTATAAGTGATAGTGATAGGCCCTTGGTGGATTTGATCAACATTAGGAGTCTGAAAAGAAAATTAGCTAGAAAGGGACCCATTGATGACCACATCTGCTGAAATTGCTGCTAAGTTGAAGAAAATAGATGATAGTTATAAGCCCGGAATTAAGAAGAAGGTTGGAAGTTCCTCCAAGGCAAAAGGACATGTTCCTTCTGCCTCAACCCTTGGTTCTGGGGTTAGGAGGACACGAAGTGCTGCTAAAGCTGCCGATGAACAGTTAGCTGCTGCTTTAGAAAGGAGCAGAAAAGGGAAAGGGAAACAGGTTGTTGACCCTGTAGAAGAGGAAGAACAGGAGGATATTGAGTTTGATGATGTTGGTGAGGATAATGAGATGGCAGATGCTGAGAAGGTTGCTCCTAAATCTAAGAAAAGAAAAGTTGTTCAAAGACGGGTAACAAGAAATTCTGTTAAGGCTGCAGAAAAATCTGCTAAGAGGACTAGGTCCTCTAAAAGAGTTGTTGTGAGTGAAATTTCTGCTAGTAACAGTGATGAGTCTTTTGCTGGGGATGAAAATGATAGTGAAGCTGAAGGTGATGAGTTTGTACATTGTGTTCATGATGGCATGCTTACCAGGAAGGTGTTGAAAGGTAGAGTATTGTCTGATGTGCAAGAAGAAGGGATGCTATGGTTGCTGCAAAAACTGCATGCTCATGGCTGGAGGGACATGGTCCTTCAGATCTCTGGCAGGTGTGCAAAGGGATGGTGCAAGAGTTCTACAAGAACTGCTCTATCAAAGATGATAGGATTACTACCTCTGTTAATGAAAATGTGATAATGTTTGATACCAGGGAACTTGGTGAGCTGTTGGGTATTCCTTTTACTGGGTATGACAGTTATGTCAAGAAGGTTTGGCCTGACTTGACGAACTTGCCGACTAATTTGGAGATCACTAGGAAGTTTGCTGAGAATGAAGGGGAAGAAAAACCCAGGGCTGTGCAGAAAAGTGAGATGCACCCACAACACCAAGTACTGTTCGAATTTGTGAACAAGGTTGTGATGCCAAGGCAGGAGAAAAGAGGAATTGCCAGTTTCATGGACCTGGTCCTTATGGAACTGTTGGACACTGAAAAGCAGATCAACTGGCCCAGTTTTATGATGCACCTGATAAAAAGGGTGATAGCTGGGAAGAGAAAGCACTCCTTACCGTTTGGGTTCATCTTAACTGATGTGTTTGCAAAATTGAAGATTCCCTTGGAAGGGGTAGTGAAGGCTACAAAGAAGGTAAAATTTGGCTGTGCCACATTGATCAGTTGTGATTTGCCAGTTCAGGCTGATCCTCTACAGGCTGGTGTTGGGAGGCAGCCATTGAACAACAAAGTGAGGGCACTTAAGCAACAGGTTGCTATTCAGGCTGCTGAAATAGCAAGGTTGGAAGAGGAGAAGAATTACTGGAAGGCAGAGGCCACAAAGGCAAAAGAGACCAATGAGGGAATGCTCAAGCAGATGTTTGAGTTGCTTAACAAGTCTTAGGGACCTGGTCCTTCCACATCCTGACCACCTTAGCCTTTAGCCACCTTTTGTCCAGTGGGATTTATCCTAGTCTAGTGCCTTAGTCTTTTCCTTCTTTAGTCTTTGAATAATTCTGTAGTACTTGCTTGTATCCCCTGATTTCATCTTTTGAATAAATGAATTGTCTTTGATGGCTAATATCATTGTCTTGCAGTTGCTTTAATATGATTTATGTTTGCATTTTGAGTTGCCTTAATGGCCATGTGCTGATTAGTTCTAACCTTGAGTTATATTTTTTTATGCAACCTTTTCAATGATGCCAAAAGGGGGAAGAGTAAGTCTGATTTTGCGGGAACTTATACCTAGTTGAAAATCTGATCCTTAATGATGAATAAAGTCTCTACTGACTATTTTTTGAGCTTAAGTTGTACTTCAGGACATTAAGGATATGAAGCTATGCTTATGAATTTGTCATCATCAAAAAGGGGGAAAATGTTAGCTTGGATAAGCTTGGAGTTTTGACTGATGACTGAGGAACGGATTCAAATGACCTGTTCCTTTGAATCACTGCAGCTAAATAGATAATTCTTGCAAAATCCCTTAAGTTGAGATATTATTAATTATCCTAAACCTAATTTTTATCTTGATAATTATGCAGGTCTAAACGGATACGAAAAGATTGCATAAATAAAGGATAAAGGATGGAAGATCCGGATTCTAAAGAGAAGAATCCAATTAGGACTCAAACTCATGGGAGCTTTGGAGTTCTAATTGATCAAGACTTCTTGGCTGCTGGAGCTATAAAACGTGGAGCATATCAGCCATTGAAGTATGCACAAATACAGAGAGCATCGAGCAAAAGCTTAAAAGAGTCATTAGCTTATTTGTGTAATCAGTTAGCTACAGTAGAACTAAGTCAGAACCTGTTCCTTAGATTGAATCTTGTAAAAGTTCAAGTCTTAGTTTAACTGTAGTAAGCAATAATCGAGTTGTAAACTTTTTGGTTCAAGTCGTGGACTTGACACAACTTCACTGATCGTGAGAAAGATCACTAAAGGATTAGAGTTAGTCCTAGGTTAGTAAGAGTGAGTCATGTAACCAAGTGGGTCTTTTTACATAGTGAAGTTGAAAACCTACTTGAGCAATAGGTCGTGGTTTTTTGATCCCGAGTCAAGGGGTTTTTCCACGCTAATATCTGGTTTTCATTTACTTACAGTTTTTATTCCGCATATAGTTGAGTAAAGGAACACAATTTAAGGAACTGGTACTTAAAACAGTAAAGTGGTGTAATCGTGGGAAATAACAGTCTCAAAGGAAGTTTGTACTAGGTGGAACACTTTATATGATGCATTGAAAGTCGCTTATGAATATAGAGTGCCTATTTCTCAAATTTATAATAAACATTTTATGAAAATCTATCACCTTAAAGATGAGGATTGGCAACTTGTTCAGCATCTTCTTCAGTTTTTACAAAAAAAATTTATCACGCTACTTTAGAATTTTCCGGTCAATATTATCCAACTACTCCTACCATGTTATATTATATAGCTGGAATATCGGAATTATTGAAATTATATAAGCAATATGAAATTTACAAACCGGCTGTAGAGAGAATGATTGAAAAATTTAGAAAATATTTTTTTCCGATTCCTCCTCTTTTTTACATTGCTTCTGTGTTGCATCCTGCTTTTAAAATTAAGATAACTGAACGACTTGTTAGAGAAATATATGGAAATTTAGAAATTATTCCTGTTGAAATTGCTACTAATGAGTATCCAAGTGTAGAAGAGGCTATTACTAAAGTTTATGCAGATACCGTGGCTGTTTTTGTAAAGTATAGAGCTTGTGCAGACACTGCTACACCAACGGAACCAATACAATCCACCGGACAAAGTTCTTCACATGTGGGGATGAGCACTTTTGGGGGACTTGACGAAAAGTTGCTTTCAGAACAGGAGGAGTACGGGGAGGAATACAGCGAGTTCCAAGTGTATTTAATTCAATATCCAAAGAAACTTAACAACTTTTGAACTCATCATTTGTTGGATTATTGGAAGAATCAAGAATCGCAATTTCTAATTCTTTCAAAAATGGCTCGGGATATATTAACAATTCAAGCTTCATCAGTTGCATCGGAAAGCGCTTTTAGCCAAGGAAGATTTCAAATTGGAGATAACAGATATTCGTTGAAGGATGAGGCAATGGAGACAGGAGTTTTATTCAGGGATTGGATCAGAACAAAGCGAAGAAACTTTGGTCTACCAGAACTTACTAAGGAAAATGGCAAAGCATATCTCGATCAAATTTGGAGCGATGGAACAAGTGAAGGGAGTCAAACCGGCAATGAAGAAGAAGAAGAATAAGAAGAACCATGAGGAGATGATGAACAAGAACAACAACGGCCAGTTCCTAAAGAAAAGCCTACAACTATCCTCAAGAAACTAGCTAATATGTTTAAAAGAATGTAATTTTCTAAATAAGAATTTTGAAATCACAAGTTTGAAGTTTAGCTAATGTAGTATGTGTTGCACTACTTATGTCTTAAACAATTCGATAAAATTGCTCCAAGTCTTGGAATTCAATCACAACTATTGTCTTCATACTTTTTATTTTTAATTTATAGTTTGCGCAAAAATACTACAATTAATTACTAGTTTGTAAATTAGTTCAAATTTTATTTTTCTAAAATTAATTCAAAGTTTGAATTTTGAACTTAACAAATTAATTCAAAAGTTTGAACTTTGAATCATCACTTCAAAGTTAAAAGTTTAAAAAAATACAACAAGTTTTTAATTCTAAGTTTAAACTTTAAACATTGAAATAAACTAAACATTCCAAACATATGTACAAGTAAAAACTTGATAATATTTTGTTGTAATATTTTTTAAATTATCCACCGCTTTAAATAAAACACAAAGAAAAAATAAAAAAAAACCAAAAAAAAGAATATATTTGGCCGAATGCCGGACCGGACCGGGCCGGAACCGTACTGGCAATTTGGGCTAACGGCACTCTTTCAAATATAGTCGTTGGCCAACGGCAAAAAAGGGCTATATTTGCCTATCACCCCCCCCCCCCCCAAACGCCCCCATACCCGGAACCTATTTTTATCTATATATACCCTATTATTTCATCATTATATCACACAATTTAGCACTTTCTATCAATTTATCTCTCAAATTACTCTCAAATGCTATTTTCTAAATTTCTTCCAAAGTCCAAACAATTATAAATTATAATGGCTGGAAATCAAGCTCCCGCTAATCCCGCTGCTCCCGCTGTTCCTGCTGCTCCACAACATCCTGACTCCTGAACGAAGATGTCGCTCTGAAATTTGGAAATTTATGGAGTATAATGAGAAGATTACAAAGCTAAATGTAGAATTTGTGCAAGAGAGTGGAGCTTAGTGGGTGGAACCCATAAACTTATACAACACTTAGAAAAACAACATAATTACGAATAGAGTCGTCGTGTGGGGATATATCTGCGTAATAATTGAAGAAATGGTTAAGAAATTTTCTATGTCATTTCAATTATGTACTTTGAATTTCTAGTTTATTTAGTATCTTTGTAATTTTATATTTCTAGTTTGTTTTTGTCATCTGAATTATGTATTTCCCGAATTTTCAATAAATTGTATGTATTTCATTTCCAATCAACGTTTGTTTAGTGTTTATTTATTTATTTTACATTAATAAATTTAAAAATATAATTTACATAATTATTTTTTTCATTAAAAAATATAATTTACATAATTATTACAAATGGTATTTACATAAATTGTTAAGTTTTTCAGTTTTCAACTTTATTTGCCTAAAAAAAACTAAAAAAAAATTTAAAAAACTGTTAAACCGGACCGGACCGGCCTGCTTAACGGTCGCCGGCCGATCCAGCACCAGTCCGATCCGGCACCAATTTTTTTAACCGGATAGGACCGGACCGGTAGGCCGGTTTATCGCCGGTTTTAAATTTTTTTTGGCCCGGTTCCGGACCGGGCCGTTAGTCACCCTCAGTGTATACTTTTAAGGTATACTGCATAAATAATAGGCAAAATTCTTTGGTAGCCCTTTAAACTTGACATGCTCTGTAAGTTAGACACTCCAACTTAGTAAGTGATCACTTAGACACTTCTAGTTGACTGAAGCGTGTCTTGGGAGCACCTGTGTCCCTAAGACCAAGTACGTGAACCACACTTGCCATTGATTTGTCAAGTAAACCAATCATTAAATGACAAGTGTATTTTATAAAAAAGTTGACATGCTTAATGGGAAATATATAAAGAAATATAATAAGAACAACGGAAAAGAGAGGAAAAAACTCAACCTTCACTTCCACCCAATTACACAAATCATTCCCAATACCCCAATTATCCACTACTTCGCGATTAAATTTACCAGCTTGGAAATAATCATTCATCACTTATTCCCCTATCTCGCCCGTGTGTCCACGGACGGCGGCGACGATGGAGGTGACAGCGGTGGGCGGGGTTCTTGATTTTCTGATGACTGTTCTTGTTTTCTCGGCGACCTTTGTTGATTCTTAGCAGGGTGTTTTGAATTAAAGAAGATAAATCAAAAGATTTGTTGAATTTAGGAGAAACTGAAACAAATTGGGAATTGAAATTTGTTGTTGTGGGGTTTAGTGGTTTTGGCTAGAATTGAAGAAAATAAGTTGTTGAGATCCATTAGAAGAAAATAGGCTGGAGTATCCATTTTTTCCGGCGAGTGTGTGAGTTATCGTGGTTTATGTCTTTTTTAGTTTTTCTTTTACTTTTTTTCTATTTCTTTATCATAATTTAAGGGAAAAGAAAAAGGAAAAAAGTTAGAGTTAAGCCTCTTCACGCGCCAAAGCATAAGTGTGTTACGCACATGTGCCATGTCAGCTTGAGGTGCTCGTCTCTGCGCGTCCTTCGCTATTTGGCGCGTCGTTGGTCATGCTGGAGAGGGAATTCCGTCTCCAAATCAAAAAGTAGCTGCAACAACTGGTTGTGTCAGTAACTGCTTAGAGACGGAATTCTCTCTCTAGCAAAATAATTAATTTAATTCTTGGAGAGGGAATTCCGTCTCCAACATGACTTGTAGAAATTATTTTTATTGTTTAGATACGGAATTCCCTTTCCAAGAATATAATTAAAAATTCTTTTTATTGTTTACAGATGGAATTCCCTCTCCAAGAAAATAATTAAAAATTATTTTTATTGTTTAGAGACAGAATTCTCTCTGCAAGCATATGAAATTGAACCTCAGATTACTCTTAACAAATTACTCCTAGCTTCTGGTATGATTTAAAATATTACATTCATCTCTTACAATTTTAACTAAAATCCACCAAGTTTTCAAGAACATCCTCCAAAACCAAATCCTAATTTCCCACCAGCAACATCATATACTACTTCCAGTGTTTGTTGTTGTACATTACCAAAAATCCCAATACTATCATCATCATCATCATTTCCAGCAAAAACCAAACAAACTTGAGAAGAATCATTTATATCAAGATTTAATTCAAACCCCTATTTATATCAAGATTCAATATTGCATCTACGAGTGACTGTAATTGTGGATGCCATATGAAACTTTTCTATTAAGCAGTAGATACACCATTTTTAAGCTAGAAACGCGGATATGCATACAAATATTTCAATATATGCTTACAAAAAAGAAATCGGGTGGGAAAATGGGGAGGGAAAAATAATGGGGAAGACAAAAGGGGAAAATAATGGGAACTTACTTGATACGAAAGTGATGTTGCAATGGTGGAGAAAATGGGTGCCTCTGGTGCCGCTGTGGAGAGAGAGTGAGGGTATAGAAATTTTTTAGTGTGTGTAAAAAATTTGGGAGTCCGCTGAAGTAAAATGGAATTGTTAGGGTTGGAGAGGGAATTCCGTCTCCAATCAAAAAGTAAAAAAATCGTCAGGTGATTGGCGACGGAATTCCTTCTCCATCACCTGACATCTTTTTTACTTTTTGACTGGAGAAGGAATTCCGTCTCCAACTTTTCCAATTTAATTTATTTTAACCTTAAAGCACTGATTGAAGAGGGTATTCACTCACTAACTGATTGGAGAGTGAATTCCCTCTCCAACAATTCTGTAGCTTTTTACTCTTTTTCTAGTAGTGTGTGATATATTTTTGTCAGTAGAAGTGTCTAAATGGTCATTTGCTAAGTTGGAGTGTCAAACTTACCGAACGTGTCAAGTTTAAGGGGCTATCGAGGAATTTTGCCTAAATAATACTATATAAGTCTAGATATTGGTGTATACCTAGATATTAGTGTATACATTTAAGATATACTGTATAAATAATAGTACACAAGTTTAGATGGGTAGGGCATGTAAATAGTTTATGGGTAGGGCTTGTAAATATAAAACTTATGGGTAGAGATGGATAAATATTTTGATTTTAATGAGTATTTTCGTAAACCTCCCATAAATCACTTTCAGACCCAAATACTTCAACATGGTGTGACCCGTCTGCACCATTATGTCATGATTTGTGGAAGAGAAGAAATATACTCTCTGTATCTCATTTTGTTTGTCATACTTTCCTTATTAGTCTGTTCCAAAAAGATTGTCATACTTTTAAATTAGGTAAAAATTCAACTCTAAAGTTACTTTTTGACTCATTTATAGCCACACAAATATTCATGGCTTATTTTAGACCACAAGTTTTAAAAGTCTTGTTTACTTTATTAAATTTTGTGCCAAAACAAACTATGACATGTGGTAGTATCTCATACGAAAGAACGAAAGGACACCCGCGTTATGTGGCGGGCATTATTTGTCGTTATGGTCACATCCACGTCATCTAATACGTGGTAAGTCACATATTTTTTTAATGTTTTGGTAGCGACATTGTCAATGCCACGTTGTGGGACCCATTCTACGTTATAGATCCTATCTATCACTTATGTCATCCCCATTGGTGCTGACGTCGACATTACATTTGTTCCCATATAAAACGTTGTCGTTTAGCTGACGTTCTCATTGCGCACCGTCCGCTTATCACGACTCTCCTTTTTCTCTACATGTTTACGTCACACTCTATGTTTACACCTTTTTTATTTTCTCTCACTATTTAGTTATTTTTTAAGAAAAAATTATTGACAAATTCTTTTTTTCATTAGAGTCAAAGACTCAAAAGAGTAGAATAAATATTCCTTGATTCATACAAAATCATCATGACCCCATTAATGAAGACCCATCAACAAATCCAAACCCTACAAATATATTTAAGTTTAAAAATCAAGATGTTTTAAAAAACAATTTTCAAATAAATGTTAAGAACGAAGTAATTTTTTTCTTTTAAAAATATATATACATATATTCTTTTGTAAAAATTTATAACAAGGGAAATACATTGGGAGAATGAGAATTTTATTAGGGTAATTTACACTCTATACCCATGCATCTGAAACTAATTACCCAACATACCCACACCAATTCTTTATACCCATAAATTTAATAATATTTACACTCTCTACCCATTTCCCTATTTCCCTCCAAAAACTAATTACATTATTCAGTTTCTCTCCAAAATCAATTTTTACCCCATTTCCCCATCTGATTACATTCCGTTTCCCCCATTTCTCCTAAAATTGACCCATTTTCCCCCTTCCCCCATCTGATTATGTCTCCCAAATCCATGATTCAAACCCCTGCTTTAATTGATTTCAACCCTTTCTACTAAAATGCTAAACCCTAGTTCAAAATTGAGCTTGCAGCATGTTTACCAACGTAAACGTGCGAACCGTCCTGAATCCTCTTGTTTTCAACCGATTGAAAACTGTATGGAAATCGTTACTGTTGGTGCGAATGAACCTAAGGTACTTTATGATGTCAATCTTCCTATTTTTTGTATCCCTATTACCTTTTATTATGTATACTTATACTTCTATAGTATTTGGTTTACCACAAAGTTATACAAGTTTTAGTGTGACAACTTTTGTTTTGTATACCTTTTTATTATGCTGTATACCCTAATGGTATACTTCTTTAAGTAGAAAAACAGTATATTGACAGTTTATTAACAGTTGATCAATTGGAAAATTTTCCATGAGAAAGTGTAACTTACATGTCAATGGTGTGGAAAGAAAGGTCACAATCGGAGTTTATTGATGTTTTTTTTTTCTTTCATAAAGAGTAGTTTGTACAAATGATGAGAGGTGATTTGAAATGTTTTGGAGCATATTTTTGAATACTCACCATTGTTAAGCTTTGAGCTCTTGAATATGAAATTTTAATTCTTTATTTGTTGTTTGATTCGAAGTGGGTGTTACAAAATATTATCTCTAATACCTTTATAAAGTTCATACGAAAATTTAATTGCATTTGGAGCTGATTTGCGGTACTTGAGATCAAAATTTTTTGTTGAAAATCAAAGAATTATTTCTAAAATGTATGCTGCTATAATATACAGTTTACTGCAATAGTATACTGATACAGTATACAATATCATAGTGTATTAGTTGCTATCAAATAAATATATTTTTTTAGTACGGTATACCTTGTTGGTATACTATATACTATTTAAGTATACATCTTTGTATCTAGATTGAAGCGTGAGGCCTGCTATCACACATATATATGTTTTGATTTTTTATTGTTATAAACATAATATATCTTTTTTATGTACCGTATATTATTTTAGTATGCATTATGTGCTAGTATCAAAGTGTGTGAGTTGCTATAGAAAAATGTATATATTTTTAGAATACTGTATACATTTTTAAGATACAACCCTAAATAGATCAGCTGGTGTGTAAGGCGCCAAGCTGTTGATATTTCTCCACTCCGCCGTGTCAACCAGGAAATTTATTTGCTTACAACTAGTACTCGTGAGAGTGCTTTCAAGAACATCAAGACCATAGCTGAGTGCTTGGTTGATGAACTCATCAATGTTGCCAAGGGTTCTTCAAATAGTTATGATATTAAGAAGAAAGATGAGATCAAAAGGGTTGCCAAGGCTAACAGTAGAGTGCGGATGCTGGAGAATCATGTGATAAGATAATTTTGTTTCTGCTGTTTCTCATTTCTATTTCTGTAGCAGTAGCTTTTCTTGGAAAAAAGAATGTGATTGCTACAGTTTTTCTCTATGGATTCAACATCTAAAATGTTCTACTCCTTTAGACTTTCATGCATTTGGATGTCTGTTATTGCTATAAATATTCTCTATGAATGAGGGCCATTGTGAGCTCCTGTTTGCCTTTATTTTTACATTTCACAGCTATGGAATGCTTAGCCTTCTACTAAAGTTGTTATGGAATTGTTCCTAAACTACACCCTATTGTTTATTTTGTTCCTAATCTTTGTATCTCTCTCTCTCTCTCTCTCTCTCTCTCTCTCCAATTTTCTATGAAATATGAATATTTTTTATTGGCATCAAAACATGAGATGTGCTTCCTGATTGTGAGAACATAGAAAAGAAAATCTAGGATGAATCAGGAAAAAGATGTTTCTGTGCAATAATCACCTTGTTTTATTGATGTGGCGACATAATTGTGAAACTGCCTTATGTTTTATGTTCTAGATGGCTACAACTTCCATTGCAACTTTACCAGTTATGGTCGAGACTATCTCGAGGAAAATTCTGGAGCATATAGTTAAGCAGTGCCTTAGATGTTGTAATATGGGTATCCCATGCAAATTGCAATGCTCGGCAAGCCTGTGATGACCCCTCTTCTCTCATTTTCCCTTTCCAAGTTGGTATATCTTAGATTTAGTTGTATTTATTTTGGAACTTGTCTAAAGAAATGATCTTTGTAATATTTTTGCACCCTGTTAGGGAAGCTTAAGTTAATCAGCTTGACTTTCACCCAATCTGTACTGCATGTTAAACTTAGCTCGAGTATTATATGGTGCAACTTAACCTGATAAAATTATTCATTTCAATATGTACTTGCATAAGAGAGGTCAGGCCAAGAGGTTATAGAGTAGTGAATGCCCTCTTTTGCATAGAGCTCCTGATTGATGTAGTTTGTCCTTTAACAAGAAAGAGAAATTGAAAGATGCAATTCTTGTCAATCAGTGTTCCATAAGCATTGCTTTACGAGGATATCAGTTTGCCCTTGTGGTAGCCAATTGAAGTCGGAACAATAATGCAATACAAGAAACCAAAGCGACAGCAGTTTAAGGGATCTGTCCTTGGTTTTGCCTAAAAAGAGCGCAGACCTCGGTAAGGGGTTTTTTTCTGGATTGTTCACGAAAGTAAGGTCACTGAACATGTATTCTTTTGTAATAATGTTTCAGAAAGAAGGGTATACTTTCTTTTTTACTGTATACCTTTATGGTATACTTATATCCAAAAATCCACATGCGTAAATTAGGTGGGGGTACATTTACACAATATACCTTTATAGTATACTCTCTTTCCATTGTATACCTTTATAGTATACTCTCTTGCCAAAATTTTACCTGTAAACCAGTATACTTATAAGGTATATAGTATACTAAAAAGGTATACAATGATAAAACGTGCACAAATTGTTCACTTGTAGCAACACTATCCTGTAATAACACTAGTATATTTTTCTGTTTAACCAAAATGGCCATAGTTTGTAATTCCTTGAGAGTCATACTAACAAAGACCATATAAATGTCTATAGACTCAATTAGGATCTTTTCCAGCTATAGATTTTTGAGTTTTTATTCATCTATATGTTGAAATTAGGTACATCAGATTCTCATATGTGGTTTGGTCCAACTATCAGGGTCACTAATCTTTTTCCCCTTTCTGCAGCTCCCAAATGTCACGGAGTTGGAGAGACTGGTATATGCTAGATGGTTTGTCTACCACTACCATCTCTTCAAGATAGCAAGGAAATCTTAGTGAAGTATATCAAAATGGAGAACTATCTGAACGTAGATAGAGTACTGAAGATGGCTAATAGGTTGCAGATAGAGTACTTGAAGTGATCGACATGCTATGAGAATTGTGGTTGAATTTTGAGTCAATTTGGCAAAAAATTTGGCCATGCTTGAACCAAAATTCAGAGAAAAAACTTAATAAACTACTACTATTTTGGTAATGTCTACCTTACTTGTATACTGTTGTACTGAAGAAGTTCAGTGAAAAAATCGATGAACTAGAATTTTTCTTTGCCTTACTCTTGCTCTTCTTACACATCTTATTCTTTTTTGGCAATTTGATAAGATCATTCAAAAATATTAAAAAGTAGTTGTGTCAAGTTTTTGGTTATTTTGGTATATACATTTTTTTGTTTGAACCGAAGTGAGATTTTGTATTGTAACAAATTATATTTGTATACCATTCCTGTATACTATACTAAAAAGATATACAATAGAAGCATGGTTTTCTCTTGATATAAAAGTATACTGTGACAAATCAAACTTAGTATACCATTGTGGTAAACCATATACTACAAAAGTATATAATAGAAATGTATTCTTTTAGTTAGCAAACACAAATATGTTGACCAAAAAGAAAGTCTTGTACCTTTGGGAAAGTCGTATACAATTCGAGCAATATCACATATTAGAAAGATATCGAATAGCGAGATAGTTTTTTTTTTTTTTTAGTTGTATACCATTGGGGTATATCATATACTAGAAATGTATACAAAAGAAGCAATCTTTTAGTTTATAAGCAAATATATTGTGACATTTTAAAGTTGTATACTATTGAGGTATACTGTATACTGGAAAAGTATACAACAGAACCATGGTTTCCTTTTAGTTTATACACAAATATATTGTAACAAATTATATTTGTATACCATTCATGTATACCATATACTAGAAAGGTATACAATAGAAGCTTGATTTTCTCTTAATGCAAAAGTGTAATGTGGCAAATCTAACTTGTATACCATTGTGGTAAACCATATACTACAAAAGTACATAATATACTGCAAAAGATATAGAACAAAAAAATGTACAAAAACAACACCACTACCGGAGAGCTCTGCCATTGGGTATATTGTATGAAATAAAGCAATACAGAAGAAAAAATAAGTTATAGAACAAGTTGTATATCGTTAAGGGTATATTTTCTTCTGTATACATTTCTGGTATTTAGTATACCCTGATGGTACACTACTTTAATTTTAAGGTATATAGACAAATAAATTCAGTATACCCTGTTTAATTTTAAGGTATATAGACAAATGAGTTAATTAACCAGTAAACATATAGGGTATACTGTACAACAACAAGGTATATAATGAAATACCCATATTGAACAAATTTTACTAAACGGTTAAGAACAATTCATATTGAACTAAGTAAACCACTGTACGAACAACATACCATTTTGTCATTTATTTAAAATAACAACTGGACTTACACAACAATTTGAAAAAATTGACAATGAAAACTGTCAACTTAAGTGCAGATAAAACTATGTTTCATTGATATAATATAACTGTATGTTCAAATCAACACTTTCTCAAGAAAAAACTGCATGTTCACATTTTAAAAAAAATTACATCGTGTAACTGCACATTCAAACTGATACGTTAATGTCTTTTCATTTTGCAATTCATCTTGCAAGATGATGTCATCCATCTCAACATAAGTTACTGGCATTTAACAACAGAGGTGATTGGAAAGCATATGCCATTACTACTTGCTTAACTTCATCGACAGCATCTGGGTTTTGATGAAAGTCAGATATGTATATGCACCTATCACGGAACGAAACCCTTCCTAGAATCCAATGCCACTCCACTAACACATGCATAGGAAAGAGGACCTCATCAACATTCTTCCATGGAGTGTTACATAACAGCCTATCACCAATGATATACTCCTTCAAAGCAAGTTTTTTTTGCTGCTAGTCCCTGATTCCCTTCCACACCTATGAACTTCTTATATAGACTTTGAATGGCATTGTCAAAATAGTTGTTTGTTGTTGTTATCTTTGCTTTAACTCCATATTTTGCCTTCTTCCGAACGTAGTAGAAAATGACATCTATGTGCTTCAAGACAACTATATTCCATAAGTATACAATCTAACATAATAGTATACTAACCAAAACTAAACATATCACAACGGAAAAGGAAGCAGTAGTCTTTTTTAGTTTTTCTCATTTTATTATGAATGGAATGTTCAAAATTTGAAAGACGGTTCATATTCTCATTAGTAAACTCCAAGAAGGCAATTCATTATAAACTCAGTAAACCAGTATACTTGTAAGACATACTATATACCAAAAAGTATACAATTACCAAATGTGCATAAATTGCAGTAGCAGGAAATGCTATGCTTTTCGTAACAACTACCAAAGAATCACAATTGACGACAATGTAAAAAAATACATTTCAATTATATCAACATTCCGAATGCCTATTTCACAATAATACTGTTGAATGTCCAATGCCAGACGATTCCCAGTTTGGGAAAAAAAAAAGTTGGGGGGAGGGGGTGGGAAGAAACTCAGGAAATCAATGGATCTTCAACTTAGCCAAGCAGTATACTTATAGAGTATATTGTATATGATAAAGGTATATAACGATAATAAACTAAACTAGACATACCACTGTGGAAAAGGAAGCAGTGCTCCTTGTTAACTCCCAAAACCACTATTTATCATTATTCTTTGGTTAATCTTTAAGATACTGTCTCATTCCTTCTTCATTTACATTCCATAAATAAAAATAATTAGGATTTAATTGATATAGAGAAGTATACCTTTTCATCCAACTCAAAACTAGATGCCAGTAGCTTGACTCCATTCATTGCAAGGGATCAAGTATAACCCTGTAGTGACACTGTCCGCTACTTCCTGGCATTGGAAAGCACACATTGAAGACCTTGTAACTAAAATGGATATCAATATCAGCACAACTACAGTTGACTTGGCAAAATCAAGTCGAGTTTCTCATTTTCTAATACAAAAGTAAATACTAATTGGTTAAGAAAGTTAAGAAATAAGGGAAGCCAAGTAATATAGACGTACCTTATCAGATTAGTATTAGTGCCTTACAATTTAAATAATAAATGGATCATCTCCAAGTGAAGAAGTCTCTTTGTTAATGACATCATTTTCATATTGGGCAAACCAATCTTGATCTCTATTCATCCCATTGGTACAACAATTACTATCATCACTATCCTTCCGATCATCTCTAGTCGTATCCTAAGAAAAAACCAAAAAAGCAGCAACCTAAGTATTGTGCACTAAAATAATCTGGTATACTCTATAGTAAAGCATATACAGTAGAAAAAATATTTTTGTCAACTTGTTGCAAAATAGTTAAACAAGTATACTTTTATGGTATACATAGTACTGCAATTGTATACAGTAGGAAAATAACTTTTTGTTATATTTCCAAGGCTCAACCTACAATGTTAAGCTGGTATACCATTGAGGTACTCAAATGATATACAACTTTGGATCATAAACCGAAAAAAGTACCTTTGGATACGGCGCAACTTTAGCTTTGGCAAGTGAAGCAACAACTGAATGCACCTCATAATGACAACCTTCTCTTTGTTGTCCATACCCTCGACGTTCACCTACTGTAGTACTGGCAAGGACCTCTTTCATTTACAAAGGTATACCATTTGGTGTATACCGTATACTAGAAAGGTATACAATAGAAGCTTGATTTTCTCTTAATACAAAAGTATACTGTGACAAAATCAAAGTTGTATACCATTACGATATACTGTATATTAGAAAGTATATGATAGAAGCATCCAAACCATAGTTGTTCCCATGGCCGAAACACTCCCCGCCAGCAGAAATATCTACTACCCCGTACCGCCGCAAATCCACCAACAATCCGCCGTCAACCGCCACAGTCCAGCAACTGAAAATTTACAAAAATACATGAATGAGACCGCTTCCTCCTCCACTTTCCATTTCGACTAATGGTTTCACCAAAATCAGTTGGGATTAAAGTAGATCGGGCCTTGAAAGTGGCGGAACCCCAACTCCGACAACCATTTCTCTGACGCACCCTTTCCCTTTTCTTCCTTTTTATTACTGTTACGTCTCTTTTCTTCCTTTAGAAAAATTACAATATCTATTAGTTGAATCCTATTCGCCACCGAATTGAACGAAATTTCCACCTTTATTGATACTAAATTTGGACTTGGGAGAGATTATTTTGAAGTCGATCCAATTCTGAAAGTATATGAATGTTTTGGACCTGGGAGAAGTGGGAGATAAAGTGGGTATTTAGGTAATTAGTTTAATGGGTAGTTGGGGTAATATTTGAAAGTTGTGGATAGGATCTGTAATTACTTTAGCTTGTGTGGGTATTTCTGTAAGTCACCCATTTTATTATGGGATGATGAGAATTGAACTTCGACTTATTATGTGAGAGTCTCATATAATAAGTGTGACTTTTACCGATAAATTATAACAAGTGATTTTATTTTCTTTTGATTGGTGGAGAAACAGGTTTTACAAATAAGAAGTCTTTTAGTAAAATTTCATTATACGGTGTTTATCTCTCACTTATCGGAAGACTTGAGTACTAAATATATTTCAAATCTCAATGGTAGGTGAATCTTCGAAGCAAATATCAAAGAGGAGCACAGGCCAAAATTAGACAAATTGGAATCCATAACGAAATAAGCCAATAAAGGAATAAAAAAGAAATAAGTGACGTCAAGAAATGATGTAACATCATGCTTTGTGAAACTAATAAACAGTTAAATGTATGATTTGCTGATTTCTAGTTCGTACTTATTGGATATTTTTCGAGCTTACGACATGCCTGATATCATCCTTCATGAAGCTATCAAAGCAACCCTTTATATAGTGTCTTATTTTCTGATTAACAATTTAAAATTAAGTTTATCATAATTTATTTATGTAATTTGCAAATATATGATTATACCAAATTCAGGAAAAAAGTTATGCCAATTAAAATGCGTACCGCAGATAGGAGTAACGTTAACTTCATTTCATAGTGAGGCTCTATTTGGTATTTTCATTCAATTTCTCATCTGACAGGGTTACATCATCCTTATCTAATAGAGTAATTAGTAAGTTAGATAACAATTTCTTATCAAGTATATATAGGCTGGATAAATAGTCATCCAAAAGTAATTAGTACGTCAACCAGGTTTTGGATTAGTTAATCTACACGGTACTACCACGTCAAAACTTCAACCCAAAGCTCGACTATTAATCTAAGATTATAATACACACCTCTTTCTCCAAACACTAATTAAACAACACGTAAACTCGCATATGATGAAGGTTAAAATCTTCTCCCATTTCCTTCTCTTAGACTTGTTATTTTTAACCCTCCCCAAACCTAACCCCCTTCTGAAAGAAATATAATTTAATTATTTGCACAGAGCTATAGTAATGGAACATGACATATTTTAAAATTCTAACACAATATGTAAAACACTACAGTAATACCGTTTTTATAAACTATCTACTCCTTCCGTTTCAATTTATGTGGTAGTATTTTCTTATTAGTTTTCAAATAAAAAAATAGCAGCATTTTAAATTTGGTAATAATTTAACTTCAAAATTACAACTATGTCATTAATGAAATGATTTACAACTATACAAATATATATGTCTAATTTTAAACCATAAGTTTCAAAAAAATTTCTTTATTTGTTAAACTCCGTGCTGAGTCAAACTATGATACATAAAGTGGAATGGATGGAGTATTAGTATATCCTAAAAGTCCTACCGAATGTATTTGCGTCACACATTTACCAGAAAGTATTTGCACCCAATGAAATTAAAATGGATAAAGTGCGTACAAATAGAGTACGGTAAAAATTTATGCACTCCATATTTATTTCGCACAAATGAATTAAAAACTTGTCTTATATTATATGTAGATAGCTTTTCATTTATTTACTATAATTTGTGATTCTAATAATTAGAATAAGGTTTTTACCAACACCATGCTGTAAAATCGGAAAAGATGGTAAAAACCGACCTTAGAGGTCATAATGAGGAGGACTGGAATGTAAGCAAACGGTGAGTGCCCCCACTTAGATACAGCATATGCAAGTGATGACATATTTTAACGTAAGCCACAACTTATATGTTACGCGTAACTTATCGTAACTGCCGTTGACACCTCCTTAGCCCCACCCCCCATACCTACAACTTCCCATATACTACTATATATTCATGTATATATAAGTCCTACACATAATCATATATTTCTACGCACAATATCTAAGCTACTCAAGAAAAAAAGCAAATATATTTCTCTAGTTGGTTGTTACATTTTTCATCATGCAACAAGCACTTCCATTCAAGTCATCATATTTACCTATACTAAGAGATCCTAAGCCCCTTAGCAGCAACAGTAGTAACACATCTATGTATGTTAAAGGTGCAAAAGATGAATTGCAAAACATGATTAAAGACAACGCTGTTATAGTTATCGGTCGACGAGGTTGTTGTATGAGCCATGTTGTTAAACGTTTGTTGCAGTGTCTTGGAGCTAATCCTGCTATTTATGACATTGAAGAACAAGATGAAAATGAAGTTGTTGATGAACTGGAGAATAATGTTGCCGGTGCCGGTGATCGGAAAGAGGGTGGTAGGTTGCAGTTGCCGGCAGTGTTCATTGGAGGAGAGTTGTTTGGAGGGTTAGATCGGATTATGGCTGCTCATATTACTGGCGAGTTGACTCCTGTTTTGAAAAAAGCTGGTGCCTTGTGGCTTTGATTTTTAAGTTTTATTTTTTTTCATATTTTGTTTGTCGCTATAGTAGTTTCGACTAATAGTTGAAGTTAAATTCTTTTTCCTTTCTCTTTTCTTTTTCCCCTTTTTGGTCGTTGCCAAATAAATCAAACTTGGGAGATGTGGAAAATAACGAAAATAATCTGCTAATTAGAGATTAAATTTGTCTGTTTGAGTAAAAAATTTGGAGTTTGAATAGTTAAGGGGAAAATTATGTGCGCTGATGGAATTTTGATAGTTGAATTTGTGTTTTAGGCGCTTTGATTGGTCCTAATAGACCAAAGGTAAAATGTCCAAATTAGTCACTGGATTGTTCGATATTGCTTAGTTTTGTTCTTTGTTTATACTTTTGATCTATTTTAACTTTTGGGTCTAGCTAATTATCTTGAATTTTATCTAATCATAAAAGGACTCCAGCTCAAAGCGGGTAGACTATACGTATCTCAATTTTTTTTCCAAAAAAACGATCCAAATGTTGTTAACTTTTGATATCTCTAACTCTAAGGTTGGCACTTTGTTAGGTATAACACAAACAAGATTTTTTCTGGATGATAGGATAGTATGAGTATATGACCAAAAGTGTTAAGGGACAAAACTTGCTCAATTTACCTATGATACTAGAGAGTTTTACCTATATTAAATGCATGTTGCTCCTCGTTGGTCTTTTTTTATGAAATTTATCGTAGAATATCAATCGAGGAAAATTCCAGTTGGCTAATAGGCTATTTTGGGTTTACTAAATTACTATACAACATTAAATTGGACCTTGTGATACTGTTGGAAAAGTAAACTTTTGATAATTAAATTGGGCTGTGGTTTGGTTAGTCTTTTAAGTTGACTGACTAGTGCTTCTTCTGGGGTCCACACTCTAAACCAGTGGGATAAACTACGTTTTTCCACAAAGCTGTCTGCCAAACTACAATTAGAATATAGGGACGGCAAAGGAAACCTAACAAACATATACAAATCGTGTATTTAAGAGATCACACTTTGACTCGCAAATTGCAAAATGCATTTCAATTTCAGTTGATTATTTCAAAATTATTTACTATTAGAATGAAATGAACCCAAATACTCCTAAAACAAAAGGAATATACATAATTTGTGTATGATTAATTTGAGATTAGATATAAATTGATTAATTACGATATATCTCCAGTAAAATGGAAATCGTGACCATCACTTTTTTCATTTTTAAATGTTTGATAAGGTGTTTAAAGAGGAAGATAAATTTTAGGCTGCTCACTTTTTATCCATTTTTGTTTTTTCTTCCTTATTGGTTTTCATTCTCGAAGAAAATGTAGGAAATGGCAGAAGTATCTGTTGCAAAGTACTAATCTTCAAAAATCTGCTATAAATCTCCATATATGGGAAAATTTTGGAAATAACAGTATATGATGCGAAGGAAGACATTTTTCAAGAAAATTGATTCTAAGTGCTTATCTGGTGAATGAAAAATAATTATCAATAAAAAATAGATTAAAGACCACTAATAATATTACCAAATCGGATAGTGTTTTGATGAAATTTTAAAATCAGACTAAAATGTATTAATGTTAGTTAAAAACAGTTAATATAGTCCATTTCGGTAATAAAAGCATTTATTTACCAAAAAAAATAACGGTTAATATAAAATTAGAAGTCGATATAGTTGCAAAGGAACTGATTTCCACCTATAAGTGGGCAGTCATATTTCCTTTTTTGATGAAAAACAACTTGGTGAAAATCGACTTCCATCGGTAGGTGAGGCTGCACCTTAGATTTGTTTGTAACCTTTAACAAACACTGATAGCTGTGGAGTCCTAGATTTTAACTACTGATTCTTGTTTATGATCATTCATCCAATGGCCTTTTATAGGCAAACAAATTATCACATTATTTGCTGCTATATATTCTGTAGCCCCGCCAAGAACTTACTTTGATACCTCAGCTTCAGTTGACTAAGTTGGATTTTTAATACTGAGTTGTGGGCGCTACCAATCAAGAATTTGGCAATTTGAGTTTAACATGGAAATAAAATGCCTGAACATGTAAGATGAGACGATTAGTCTCGGACCATCGCTGTTCCAACGGTTGGGATTACAATGTGTCAAACCATGAATCAAAATCGTCCATAATTTTAGACTTGGAAACAGGTTGAGAAGTAGAGGGTGTACGTCCAATAGTGGAGTTTACCTTATTAGATGGCGAACCCTCGTTTATGTTAGTCGTAGTGGATGTTTCTCTGAGAAGGTCATCAAGTGTATCGTCAAGACTAATATCTGACACTGCAGGTTTAGCTAGATCATGGCCTCTCTTGGCCTGGGTGGAGACCCCCTGCTTAGACGAAGTCCCGTCTGATAACGGAGTTGGTGTTCCTGCTTGTGCCACAGAGGAAGGCCGACTAGACTCAATAATTTCAATCTCGGTGAATGAATCGAGAAGCATGTCAAGCTCTGCTTCTGCAGCCACTGCCTTAAATGCAGACTGTTTCTTAGCAACAGAACCAATGTTGAATTCTGAAGCACTCATTAGTGAATCACTCTGTTCAGCTCCTTCAGATTGCCCAGCCTCATCCTTAAAAGCACGCGAAGGGTTAGAGGACTCAGCAGCTAAAGGTGGATGGCTGCTACTGCTGGTTGTTGCACCCAGATGTGAGACTTCAGACAATTGATGCCTGTTTCTGTTGTCTTCATAAACACTAGAGGAGGTTAATGAATTAGAGTGCTTTTCCGCTGTTGAACTCTTGCTTGAAGCTTCATCACCTTCATGTTTATCTTCACCTGCTGCTTGTGATTCTTCAATTAACTGCCAGTTATACACATGAGGTACGTGTATTAGCCTAAATACAAGGACAAGATGCTACAAAGACATCCTACAAAACATTTGATTGATCTTAGACAGAAGGCTGATAAAGGTACAAACTATTCTGAACTATGGCATACACCATAAATGAAGTTAACTCCTTTTTCTTTGGATTTACATGGGACAGCCTGAAGTCAGAAACATCAAGGTCTCAAGCAGTCACTAAACACGACAGCAGCCAAAATTCTGGTGTCCAAACAAAAAATACAGAATGAACTTATGAATCTGAGGTAATGCAGCATTCAATTTAAAACAGAAGTCAGAAAAGGATCCTGCGTGAACATTCTAACCAACCAAGGAAACATTGTAGCTGGGATCCCAAAGCGACCAAGCACAAGAAACAAGGTTATATAACGAGGTAAAAGAGAACTGTTTAGAGTTTCAACCCTCAGCCAAAAAATAAGAGATAAGTTATTCAGAATTTCAAGCTTTCACGAAATAAGAACATAGCTAGAAAGTGACAGAAGGAATGTTGTGAGTTAAAACCCCAAGACTAGTTTAGTAATTTGGGAATTCAAACCTCCGCAAAATAATAAACTGGCTTGCAAGCCGCAGAAGGAATGTAGCACTTGAAACTACACTACTATTAGTTTGGGACTGACCTTCAGGCACTTCAGAAGCAGAACTTTTTCTCACTATCCTCACCCAATATGAAACAAATATCCCCAACTTTAAATGCTAATCATTTTATGCTATTTTAGCACACCGAAGCAGTAAGGTAACAAGTTTTCTGGAGTAGCTGGAGAGCAAATCACATATCTTATTATGATTCACTTGCATCATGTATGTCTGCAGTTTTATGCTTTTAAGTGAAATACTGTAACAACTAAGAGCAGAAGGTCTAAAGTTCCTTTTTAAGCGAAAGCTCATTTTGCAGCCTTTACTATAAACACACGTGGCCACAGTTCAATTAATTGCAAAGCCCCATGTTTCCAGCATATAAGATGAATTATAGAATGAAATCATAAGAAACATCACGTACTAGTTCCAAAGGAAGTAAATCTGGTTCAATGAAAAGCCTCTCTGCTAGACTTGCTTTTTCAAGCTGCTCTGAAAGAGCATGCAGATCAAGTGAAAGAAATGACGCCTGCAAATACAAGAGTGGCATAATTAGCATTGAGTTTACCTAGATGCGAAATGATCAACACTTAAGGAAAATAATACACTGAATCACAAATCAGCATAGGCCTAATCATAAAAACTAAGATACAGCAGGATTAGCAATGAATAGATGCTATTGCTTCCTAGACAAATGAATTAGACATGCCATTACTATGAGTTGCTACAAACACAAGCAATAGTGCACTTCAATAAAACATTGCTCATTACCAGAAGGAAATAAACATATGAATTATGAAGTCAAGTGATGAAATCATCAGGAATAGCTAGTGAGCAAGCACTTTACTCATATAAATCTTTCTTGCCCTCATGAGATGGATAACTGTACTGTCAACTAACTGATCCAGTACGGAAAACATGTCTAGTTTACAGTCCAGTGAAGGACTAACGAATTTCATACTTAGTTTATAAGTCAGCTACATCAACTGTTAGAAATTCTAACAATGCACAGCTAATGTAATGCATAGAGAAATTTTTTCTAACTTTTATATGCAAGCTAGCAGAAAGAGTTGCCCTATAGGTAGTTGGAAAATATTAGTGTTGCAAAAGGTATATGTTACAGGGAGTGGCAATAACCTTTCGCTTAGCATCATTTCATCGCTTTAAACGACGGCGGGATGGCTTTTAATAACACTGGGACAGAGAGTGGCTGCAAAGAGCATAACTAAAAGAGAGGTGTTAAAGTACGTGATGGTGATAAGTGCCCATGTTCATATGGAGACGCAACACATTAATCAGGAAACTGGCCAATGATTAAGAAAGATTTCATGGATGCTCTTCAGACACTGATTTCGGTTCTACCTGGTCTGCAGCAGTTGGCCCACACGTTCAAAATACGAGGGAGCAGATACCAGTCCTTCTAGCTTACTCCCACTTAAGTACCATGCATTAGTTAGCGGCAGGGTTCGAAAGAGTAACATGCGCCCAACCCATACATCAACATTCTACTTGGTACTTATCACGGAACCAACAGGATCTCTGCATGTATATTTTGGGTTATCTGGAAGGTGTTGAATCAGAATTGTTCTGAAAGACGAGTTGAACCAGTACAAAGGCTCAAATAACAAAAATTCATGTATTTGCTTGGTTTATGGTGTAAGAAGGAAAATGTATGACTTAGATACTTCACTTGATTTCTGTATACCTTTAATTGTTGTGGATCATGTGATTAAAGTCATGCTAAGCTCTTGGTGAGTGTAGATGTAATAAAGTGTTGTTTGAGGAATTAAATATTCTTACTAAAGAAAGGTTCCACTGCACTTGTTCCTTCACATGGCTAAGCTCAAGAAAATCAAGGGGATCATTTACCTTCTAAACTTTTTCAAAGAAAGGACTAGAGTAATTAACACAATTCACTACACGTTTTCAACATGTCAATGTTACCACATCATTAGGAGATTTTACCCTGACCTAAATTTGTGGCAGTGAGAACATAGATTGTTTGACAGTTGTAATAAAGAATGGTATCAACATCCCAAATTACTCTCCTAAATAGCTCAAGAAAATAAAATCAAAGAAATAGAGCAAAGGAGACAACCGCCCCATGGATTGCAAAATCACCTTAGTAGGAGGAGGTGCCTTATCTTCCATTGCAAAATTGTCTTCTGCTACCCACGATAACTTGCTTTGCCCTTTTGCAGAAAGTAATGCACCTAAGCCCTGATAAAAGTCTAAAAAATATGAAGTCAGTGCTATCACATGATCACAGAACATTTCTAGACAGGCAGAGCTGCAGAAGGACTTGGAAAGGAACTTCAATACATCAGTCTACCTAAATTTTGTATTGCAACGAAATATCTGAGCAATGCATTCAAGCTGCAATAAACTCATTAAAAGTTAAAACTTAAAACAAAAGGAAGACTTACGGAAGTCCTGAATGTAACAATGACAGTAAGTGAGCAAAAAATTAAAGAACGGCACTAAACCCAAACCTTCATATCTTCTAGCATTCATTGAGGCAGTGAACTAATAAGAATCTATAACTTAGAAAAAGGGTAGATACTAAAACACCCAACTAAACATGTGTGAGACTGCTCTGAGTCATGATCCAACTAAAACACCCCCTCCTTGAACTAACTTGGGTCTATCACCAAGGTTACTGAACAGCGGATATGCCTAGCAGTAAAACAAATACCTTTTCTATATTTACACACCACTTATGACCAACTTGAATTTCAGCGAACAACTGAATTTTCCAATAGCAGAATAGTGAGCAAGATACCAGTTACAGTTGTAATAAAATTTTGCTAGGTTGAATGATAGCATAACAACAAGTAACTCTATATTACTAAAAGGCTGGATAAAGCATTACCATCTAAAACATCATCACATAAAGAAACACTCTCGGAAGAATATTGAATCTGAGTCTTAGCCTCCGAAAGCAAGTATGAATAATCTGCTCCTTTACTTTTCGGCACAACCACATCACTGGCCTTGCTCGCACCTTCCTGGGGTGCAGTTTCAGAAGCATATTCTTCTTCATACCGATCCCAATTTGAGGGGAGCTTCGAGGTAGGCTTTTCCTTAACTTGCTTGCCAGTGGGCTTCTTATCACCAGCGGACATGCCAGCAACAGCAGAAGGACCTTTAGATGCATGATGTGGATTATGCTTCTTATTAAGATGTAAAGAATGAGCTCTTTTCGACTTTGCCAATGCTTTAGCATCCATTTTATGTATTCAAAACTCTGGAACTAATCACCCCTGTAGAACCAAAGAATACCCAATTTCAGTTCATGGGTCAAAAACATTTTCCCATAAAAACATTATGCAGAACTAGTTTCCAAATTGTACATACATAGTACATTTAAACCAGCGTCCCCAAGGACAGAAACGAGGTACATTTATCCTAATCTTTATTTATTTTTTATTAATCTAGAAATCTGCCAATGGCGCACAGTTCAAAACTCAGTGGATAATAGCCCGGCCCCTCTATCCTTCTACAATTGACTACCAGGCTTTTGTCTGCGGCAAGGGGGAATATGTAGTGCGCCTAATCCACACATCAAAAGTTGAGCTCGTACCACTAGTCCAAAGCCCGGGGAACCCATTGATCCTACTTTGGCAAAATGAAATGAAACTCCGAAATTTGGGACATCAAAAATTTGAATTATATTGCACGAGTTCAAGTACCTTAATTGGGCCTTTGTATGTGTATGTGTGTGTGTCGAATTGTTTGTGCATAAATGTTAAATCACCAAAATCAAATTCAATCAAATACGTAGGTAAATTATAAAATCTTAAAAATCGATTAAAAATGAATAATCTGAGAGTTTGAACTATAATTCGCTTACCGTAGTGAAACAACTGAATTGATTGCTTCCGACTAGAGATTTCCGAACATTACTTTGGACGATTTGATTTTCCGCACAAAGAGGTTTTCAGGTTCGGGCCATCCGACTGGGTGCCCAGTGAAGAAGGGTTGGGCCGGGCTATAGAAATTGGAATTTCTACGTAAATAGTCCACAATATTTCATATTAACAAGTCATTTAGCACTAACATAATATAGCCACAATATTTATATTTAAAATTTAATTTATAATTAAAATATCAAATATAATAGATTGATATTTTGTATATACCTTCTATACACATATATATTTGTCCTATATTTTTTAAATATTTATATCATCAAATTATATTTACTAAATATGCTAGAAAAAGAAAGAAATGACAAAATATGGTTTCAAAAAGTGGATAAGGGTTGGGAATGGTTATGTGAGGTAAAAATCCCATAGAAATTTGGGAAAGTGCAGAAATAGCCACTTTTTGGCTCGCCTTTACCGTTGAAGTCACTTTTTAAAATTTATTTAATTTTTAGTCATTTTTTAAACTTCAGAACTTGGGGTTGAAGGTATGAAGTTCAACTTCACTCTTTCAGGTTGAACTCAGACCTTCTATGCTTAAACTTCGTACCTAAAGATCTGAATTTGAATTTCATACCTGAAAGTGGTCTGATGTTCATTCCCCAAAGTCTGAAGTTCAAAAAATAATTAAAAATTAAATAATTTTTAACGAGTGACTAAACTAAATGGCAGGGGAAATGTGGCTCCCTGACGAAATTTTACTTGAAATTTGGGTTTGAATTTGGTGTGATTTTGATGCATAGTCGTATTTTGACGCGCTAAGTGAAAATTATCCACTGTTGCAAAATTAATTGATATATAACCAAAGATATGCGTGCGCGCACTTACACTCCATAAGCGTTGGCAAACACCCAAACTGGTCTCAGTATTTTATAATGTTTGTTCAAAGTCCCATTATTTTATAATGAGATTCATATTTATAGTACCCTGAAACATGTTCAAAGTCCCAATATTTTATATTGGGATTAGTGTTTAAGTGATCCCAGCATTTTATACTAGGACTTTGAACATGTTAGTTCAAAGTCTCAGTATAAAATACTGGAACTTGTCCGGAGGTGGCTAGCCTTCAAATAATTTTACACAGCCGGCTTGTATTCATTTAACGCGGTGCAAACAGGCTACGGGGCAAAGTGCATGAATAGCCACTTTATCTAGTGGTCTTTGGTTTGAGACCACTTTTTAATTGGTTTTTACATGAGATGCCACTTTTTGGAACTTCAATCCTTGTGGGTTGAAGTTCACACAAGTTCAGCCCACAAGGATTGAAGTTTACACATCTATGTCTAAAAAAGTTCAATCCTTACGGATTGAAGTTGAACTTCATAACTTAGGCACGAAGTTCAACCCACAAGGTTTAAACTTCAGCCCACAAAAATTGAAGTTTCAAAAAGTGGCATCTCATGTAAAACTAATAAAAAAAATGACTTCAAACCAAATACCAATAGCTAAAGTGGCTTGTGGACGAAATTTTTACAGGCTACGGGGCTAATTTTACTTGAATTTGGAAGGTAAAATTGATGAATAGCCACTTTTAGAGTTGTAAATAAGGAATTGCCAATATTTGCAAACTTTTAGACTAATAATTTTATATCTGCACAATCACCAAAAAATTCATTAATTTTAATTAACAATCTCACTTCATAACATGAAGTTTGAAGTGAAAAATCTTAAATTTTAGAAAAAAATATGGAATGAGTTTGTGAATTCTAGTATTCTTTTTCGTGAAATTAAAGAGTTTTCACTTCAAACTCTAATACTCAAGTATTTGACCTGAGATCTTAAACTGAAATCAAGATAAAAAGTTAAAGTTTGAGTGACAATGAAAATTCATCTAAGATTTTGAAAACATTCATTGTTCCGCTTCTAGAGTTCGAAAAAGTGGCTAACATTCACAATTTCACGAATTTGAAAGCTAAGATTGCGGGTCGTTTAGTTTGTGAGCGCTATAACATGATTAAAATTTTAGTATTATAATATAAAAAATAAATAATGATGAGATTATTCAGTTGATATACTTTATTGAAGGATGTTTTGCTCATTAACTAAAAATTAAATATACCAGATATAATATAAAAATATTATACATTGGATAAATTACAATAAATTTTTATTTCTAGTTTTAACCTTTTTTAAAAGACTTCTTAAAAAAGAGCTTTGGTAAAAGGTTCGTCATTTTGGTTTTCTATTTCGAAATTTATATCCTAGAATTTTTATTCCATCCTGAATTGTATAAAAAGAAAATACTCCTACCAATTTTGATATATATTAATCTCAAATAAATTCTTCAACAAATTCTATAATATAATCTCATATTTTATCACTTATTATTCTACAAATCAAACCCCTAGGAATATGTTTGGTCAACTACTGACAATACTTCAAGTGTTTTGGACAAATAAGGGTTGCTCAGATGGTAAGTATCACTCACCTACAATCAAGAGATTGTGGGTTCGAGTCATCGTAGGAACAAAAAGTAGGAGGGCCACTATTTATTTTCGAGCGAGGAGGAAGGGGTGGGAAAAAAAATACTAAGACCTTTGGTTCAAACTTCAGACCATTTAGGGGTCGTTTGGTACAAAGACAGTTTATACATGAATTATAATACATGGATTAATAATTTAGAGATTAGTAAGACGGGGATTACTTTTTGTTTAGTATTTGGTACATTGCACTAAAATTGGAGAAAAGAAATGAGTTTACAATTATGCGCTCTAATACTTGGCTTTAATTGGCTTCTAGGAAAAATAGAAGGATAATTTTGTCATTTTGCTCCTTTATCCATGTATAACTAATACATGGATTAGTTATCCTACATAGTATGTGGGATAAAATAATACCCAAATTGATGTATAAATTAATACATAGATTACTTATACATGGTTCAAAATATCAACTAAACATGGGATAACCCAATACTAAAGTTAATACATGGATTATTTTATCCAATCCCTCATACCAAACATCTCCTAAGTGTATTATTTTTAAATGATCATATTTACTTATTGGGTTTGATAGATCTGAATCAATCAAATCTTGAACAAATAATTAATGTCACTGAGTTGACCACTATCGCCACTAACCATCATCGTCATTGCCATCGCCAACCAGCAACCACCAGCAATACTAATCGCTATCACGCCAACCACCTTCAACTTCCCAACTATAATTGATGTCAACCATCATCACTACCACGAACATTTCCAACTATCATCAACACCACTAAAGCAACCACTATCAGCCACAATAATCAAACATCCACACTGTTGCTGTCAATCATGATACACCGTCACCTCAGTTGGTACTAAAAAGCCATCACCAACAATACCAATTATTACTACCACCACCACCACCACCACTAGTCATTACGAGCCGCTACCACTAATCACCATCATCGATGTCGTTAACCACAACTACTAACCACCTCCATCATTACTAACCACTAACAATACCACACAGTCATCCACTACTATCCATCCACCAATGTATTCCCACAACCACCAACTACATCCACCATTGCACACAAACATAATTCCTATAGTACAACCATCATCACAAGCCACTACTACCAAATACCTCCACAATAATCGAATCTCCACTATCATTGCACGACCATATCTACTGTCATAACAACATTCATCGCACAAACACTGCCAAATACTACCAACAACCATCACCAAGTACTACTACCTACCTACCTACCTAATATTTATTGGATATAGAATTATATTCTTTTAATTTCATATTATTGATCGAATTAATAATGAAAATTTTTAAATATTTAGATGTTAATAAAGCAAGCCATCTTAATCATGTAGTATTTGGATCTAAATATTTAGATGTGTATTCAGATTCAGACCTTTTAATCTTAATAAAAATAAGTGACCCCAGAAGAGTTGCCAAAACAGAGTTGGCCGGTGACTGAGCTCGCCCATAGCGGACTATAAAATTCAACAAACTTATTCAACCCTTTGTTTGAATGGCTTTTTATACAATGGCTGGCCGATGTCACTATTTACATTAGCTAACCGATATATAAATGATACATGGCTATACACATATGATACATGTATATTTTTGTGTGCCAATCATCTATCCGTTTTAACAAGAGGGTCGCCTTTGATTTTTCACCCATGATCTATATGGTTGTTGAAGATGTCTTGAAAGGCGGGTCAAAGACTTAAACAACGTGCTAAATTATCCTACTATTCAAATAACTCGTTCGTCTCTAAGTAACGGCAATTCTAGCTAGTATCATGTACTCTCACAATCAAACTAGAATGTTTTGCACAAAAGTACACTTTTGAGAAATTATTTACAAAATATAAAAATATTTTGAGCAAAATTACTCAATATAGAGGAAATGAAAACTTAATTACAAAACATAGCAAAACCCTACCTTCTTACTCTCATTTCCCCCAATTTTACTTCTTCTCCCCCTCCCCCCATCCATCAAATTTCTCTCCTCCACAAATACACTAACATTCCTAAAAGCTTGTCTCTCTGATCCGAAGCAGTAGAGTCCTTATACTTAGCATCAAGTTGCAAAAATGTCTGAACATAATTAGTAGTAGATTCGAAATCCTCGGTTTCAAGTGCTTTTCTAACGCCATCAAGGCAATTATAACGATGAAAAATGGCGTTGATCTTAAGGAGCGTATCGTTAACGCACAGTTGAGCGAGATCAAGTTGACGTACCTTAGCACTTACCTGATTGGAGAGTAGTGAAGTGGAGCTGACATTGGAGAGAAGGTGATCAGTGTCAACGTTAACAATGTTGAGTACTTGTGATGATTTACGATTTGCAGAAATAGTCACTTTAATCTTTGAACTTGACATGCTAGCTACTTTTGTGCAGTAAATTCGACCGTATCAATATTGTGACTGTAATGTATCTACATTGTATCTGTAGTATATCTATTATATCAAAGTCGTATCTATTATATCATTTCATTTATTTCTTCTTATTTTTGTGTATCATGTTGTTTCTAGGCGGTACCTAATAATGTATCAGTTAATTTACTTTTTATTATTTTTCTTTTTTACTTTAATGTGTCTATACTGTATCTTTGTATCTAGTGTTCTTATTTTACTTTTGAATTTTTTATATTTTATTTTATTGTATCTCACTGTATTTTCGCCGTTTCTACACTGTAGTATCTAACTGTTCTGGACTATTTTTGCATTTTTGCACTATTTCTCAACTGTATCTAATTATTTCTGCACTGTTTTCGTGTTGTTTCTGCACCATTTTGCAATGTATCTAATTGTTTTTAAACTGTTTCGACATTTCTGCACTGTTTTTGCGTTGTTTATGAATTCTACACTGCATTTCACTGTATCTTCACTATTTCTGCACTATTTTACCACTGTTTCTAAGTGTTTCTGCACTGTTCTAGAGACATGGGTGCAGTGGAGTTAGCCCGGTGGCGGCAGTGGGGGAAATATGCAGCATTGTATTAGTGAAGTTCTAACTTAGACTCGTGGCGATCATAGCGTGAAGCTCGGGGTGACAGCTACGGGAATTGTGTCAAAGATACCGAAGACAGGTCTCAAGGTCATGACCGCCCGAGCCATAAAAATGTGGAGTGCCCGAGATATGCAACTCGAGCCTTCTATAATTGAAGCAGCCCCACGATCTCAACATTCAATAATGGGAAGATTGTAGGCCACCCATGATCTGAACGTGGGATAGTGGGCGAATTATTACCCACAAGCACCCCAATCCATTTTACTATAAGTAGTCCTTATGTATTAATGTAAAAGATATTCACAAATAGATACCAAAGCTCTGCCCCTTTGTAATCTGAGTATTATAAATATATTTCGTTCGTTTTTGCCTTTAATACTGTTATTACTTTTTGCTACTTGTTCGATTATTGCAATCTTGATGCGATGAATTGTTTGTAACCCAATTATAAATTCAATTGTATTCTAAAATCATATTTAGAGTCATACAGGCAGGGAGAGGATGTGAGGCGGAGGCTAGATTTTTTCTTTTTGTAGTTGTTTGTAGCAACATGTATATAAAAATAATGATATGTTTTGTAATATCAATGATATTGCTATTTTTTTTTTTTTTTTTTTTTTGACAATTAAGACTTCAAAATTGTATATAAGTGTAAATCCTAAAAAAAAAAAAAACTATAATCAAACTCATTGATCCCCTATCAGATCTAACAACCAGAAAGATCATCCTATCTAAAACAAATGGACTATGGAGAGTACTTAGTAAGCAAAAACACACACCACATTATTGAAGAAGAATCACACTTTTATATTAACAAATATGTTGATCAATATTTTTGTTTTGTCTATAAATGATGGGTTCACTTCCGTGAAATATTCTTAATAATAATCTAGAAGAATTGTTAATTCTCGATGTTTTTGCATTAGATGGACACTTTCGGTGTTGAATTCTCGGATTAAATGTGTTGCCCATTATTAGTATTTGCCAGCACTCCAATCAAGCATGAAGAAAAATATCTTTGTTAGTCATAACATTGAACAATCAGTTTAATTGGGCAATAGGTTGATAACCAAATTAAAAGGCCATATCTCTTGATTCTTTTCTTTTTTAGAGAGTGGCAAACCAAGTGGAAAGAGGACCCTACTTTGAACGTTTGAACCCCCTTTTTTGATCCTACAAACTGTAGCCTTTTTCCTTATCATTCTTCCTATCATCTATCTGTCAAAGATTTATTTATCATAAAAAACTAATATTCATTAACTAGCTTAGTGGAATTCCTGTCAAGCTAAGCTAAATACTAATTAAATGGTAAAAATGTTGCCTTTCCAACAGCAAATATCATATTTAAAATCCAATATTTCATTATCAAACTCCATATTTGTTGTCTCATTTATAAAAGTGAATCATAGGACTACTAGGCAATGGATAGGGACCATCCAATACACCTGGAGAAGGAAAGAAATAAAGACATGAGAAGGTAGGAGTGTGGGTTCTTTTAACTATCTTTGCTTTCCAAAGAAAACTAAGGATATATAGTTGATGTTATATGTGATATATTAAGCAACAGTAGGATGTTGATGATGATTGAGCATTATTTGATGAACTTATAATGGTATGCTTAAGCATTCTCACGAATTCACAATTATTAACATCGAATTTTTTTAATCCTATTCATTTAAGACATCACATTGGAGTTCTGAGAGCTTAGTTTATCTTTATTTTCAAGCACTATTTGTTGTTTTTTCATTAATTATCTTAATCTGAGTGTCTTTCATGAGCATTGAAGTACATTTGGTTGCCTTATATACGTGAGACGAGGGCTATTATTCATTCTATGTGTTACGCGGCGCCTTCTTGAGTTTGCTTAGAAGGGTGACGTATGACGGCCAATGGTCCTCTCCGCACGCTAGACTAGAGCGTCAGTGCCGTGTGGGAAAACCGATGTCAATCACAGTGTGTATAAAAAGAGTAATTGAAGATGAAAGTCGTTGCACTAGCTTGTATTAATCAAAAGCCAACCGATTACAAGAAAGCCAACGTGGTGTCGAGAGGATGAGACACCAGAGCAGAAATATGAAAGCAGCTTACAAATTGTTCGAATCCTTATACCCCCTATATATGTTCTTAAAAAATAAACCCATGCCATAGCAGCAAACACTAATGGGCTAGACAATCATACTAGAAAAATACAGAAAGATAAACCTAACTATATTTACATGATGTGCGGCACTTTGAGGGGCCGCATCCTTGTCTGCGTGTTCATGGCTTGCGCACAGGGCACAAGGCTTTGGCGCGCGCAGGCGCGGGGCAATCTACGTTGAGGTGCGCATGCGTTGGTCGCATGGCATAGGCGCACTCAAGTGCGGGATGGGCAGCATTGTGGCGCGCATGCGCAAGTCGCATGGCGTTGGCGCACTCAAGTGCGGGGCGCGCGGGCGCTGGCTGCGGGCAGGCTTTGAGGGCGCTGTCTGCTTGCTGCGCGCGGGCACGCTCAACCGGTAGGACGACATACGCAGATGCGCATGTAGATCTTGGCGCGACCACAACCGTGGCACTAGGCATCTTGAGGCTTGCCAGGGCACCACGGGGTGCGCCTAAGGAGTCATGGGGCACGGCTGAGAGGCCGCCCATGACATTCTCCCCCACCTGAGTTGGCGACGTCCTCGGCGCCTTCCTTGCAAGATACTCAGCTATCAGGTCCTTGAAGGCTTTGAGGTCTGTTCCCCTCTCCCAGGTGTTCTCCTCTGCATCACATCCGCTCCATTTCACCAAAAATTCCTGGTGATCTTTCCTTGAGGCATGAATAACACGGTCATCTATGATAGCTTCTGCTACTTTCTTCCCTGGCCACTTGTTCTTCCTGATGCTCGGCATGGTGAGCTGGCTTCTGGAAGGGTCATCCTTGTCTTCTTGGAAAGGCTTCAACAGGCTGACATGAAAAACGGGATGGATTTTCCACCAAGCTGGTAATTCAACTCGGTAGGCAACTTTTCCAACACATTTCACAATGGACAGAGGTCCAATGTATTTCTGAAAAAGACGCGGGTCATGAGCTCCCGCGAATAGATATCTCTTAGGGATCTTCACCATCACCTTATCCCCAACTTTATACTCCACAAAACGCCGGTTTTGATCTGCATACTTTTTCATCCTCCTTTGTGCTTTTTCGAGGTAGCTCCGCACTATCTCTAGATTCCTCTTCCACTCTCTTGAGAAACTCGCAGCTCGAGGGGACTTTGACACATTTGATACATCAACAGTATGCGGGAGAAGAGGTTGTTGTCCCATGATAATTTCAAAAGCGCTCCTGTTGGTACTTGAGCATTTTTGGGCATTGAAGCACAACTGGGCAGAATCCAGTAGCTTCACCCAATTCTTCTGCGATCCAGTCACAAAATGCCTAAGATATTCTTCAAGCATCCCATTAAACCGCTCCGTCTGGCCATCAAATTGTGGATGAAAGCTGGACCTGTGGCTTAACTTCGACCCGAGACACTTGAAGAGCTCGGTCCAAAAGTTACTAGTGAATCGCGAGTCGCGATCACTAACAATATCCCTGGGCAGACCCCAATACTTCACCACATGAGCAAAGAAGAGCCTGGCCGTCTCTTCAGCTGCTATATATTTTGGGGCTGCTATAAAAGTTGCATATTTAGAAAACCGATCAACAACTACTAGAATAGTAGTTAAATCTCCGACCTTGGGCAATCCAGTAATAAAATCTAGAGAGACGCTCTCCCAAGGCCTTTTTGGGACAGGTAGCGGCTGCAATAGTCCCGCTTGTGTCAAACGATCAAGCTTGTCTTTCTGGCAAACCAAACAGGTTCGCACATATTGATCTACATCATCCGCCATCTGGGGCCAATAGTATGCGCGTTGAAGTAGCGCTAGGGTCCTATCCATTCCAGGATGGCCAGCCCAGAGGATATCATGGCATTCTTTCAATAGGGTCTTCCGCAAATCACCTCCCTTAGGCACATAGATCCGCTTGCCTTTTGTCTTGAGAAAACCATCATCCATATAGAATTGACGTGTCTTCCCTTGCTCTATAAGGCTGATCAGATCTTGAGCAGCAGGGTGGTCACGAACAAGAAGATCCTTGATCTGATCCTTAATATTGGTGGTTACCTCGCTTCCCCTAAGGGCAGCGAGCGTACACACCTCGGCTAAGCCGGCCCTCCGACTAAGCGCATCAGCAACTTGGTTTAACTTCCCACTCTTGTATTCCAAGTGGAAATTAAACTCGGCAAGAAGTTCTTGCCATCTCGTCTGTCTCCCATTCAGTTTTGGCTGTGTCATGAAATAGCTGATAGCAGTGTTGTCAGTCTTAACAACAAAGGGTGCCCCCAATAAGTAATGGTGCCATAAGCGCAAGCAATGGACCACAGCCAACAACTCTTTTTCATGGGCTGCATAACGTCGCTCCGCATCCTTAAGTTTCCGGCTTTCATAAGCAACCGGGTGCCCCTCTTGCATCAAAACTCCACCAAGCGCAAAGTCTGAGGCATCAGTCTGTACTTCAAACGGCTTGGTCATATCAGGAAGGGCCAAGACCGGGCTGCTTGACATAGCCCTCTTCAACGCACCAAAGGCCTTCTCACGCCTTGGACACCACTCCCATGGCGTGGCCTTCTTCAAAAGTTCAGTCAGGGGCAAAGCAATAAGAGAATAATCTTTCACGAACCGTCGATAGAAATTACATAGGCCCAGGAAAGATCTTAGGGCATGAATATCTGTTGGTGGTTGCCAATCAGTAATGGCCTGAATTTTCCCGCCATCCATCTTGATTCGTCCCTCCTCGACTATATGCCCAAGGAAAAATTTCTGCTTTTGGGAAAAGCGCATTTCGATGGCTTGGCATATAGCTCGTGCTCCCTTAATCTTGTCAAGACCTTCTTCAAATGCATCATATGATCCTCCATGCTTTTGCTATAAATCACAATGTCATCTAGATAGACAACCACAAATTCATCTATAAACTCCCGGAAGACTTGATTCATCAGCGTACAGAACGTTGATGGAGCGTTAGTTAGGCCGAACGGCATAACTAGGAAATCAAAAGATCCATATCTTGTGACACAGGTTGTTTTGTGCTCATCTCCTTCAGCGATACGCACCTGCCAATAACCTGATCTCAGGTCTATTTTTGTGAATACCTTAGCACCACCCAGCCTGTCAAATAAGTCCGCCATCAAGGGAATACGATATTTGTTCTTCACAGTAATTTTATTCAATGCTCTATAGTCCACACAGAGCCTTAAGGAGCCGTCGTGCTTCTTTTGAAACAGCACAGGCGACCCATAAGGGGACTTAGAGGGCACAATAATTCCAGTATCCAGCATTTCCGTCAATTGTCTCCGAAGCTCGGTGAGTTTGGGCTGTGACATTCGATACGGTGCACGGGCAGGAAGCCTTGCACCCGGCACCAGTTCAATCTGATGATCCACATCTCGCTTAGGCGGCAGTCGCCTAGGCATTTCTGGTAGCATCACATCTTCAAAGTCCACCAACATATCCTTCACAGCAGAAGGAATAGGGCCAGATGCCCGCTCAATCTCGTCTAAGCATAAGGTAGCCAAGAACATTGGCTCTTGTCTCTTGACACCCTTTCTTCAATTGCATAGCCGAGATGCTCCTCTTGTTCAACTTCCCAGACAAAGTTGAAACTATGCATGGTTTTGCCCCCATGATAAGTAGGGCATCACCATGCAGCAAGACTGCGGTCTGAGTTTCCCGCAAAAATTCCAAACCAAGAATCAATTTGAAATCATCCATTGTGACTACAGATAACGTAGTCTTCCCTTCATAGGGGCCCAGTTTGATTGGGACTCCCTTCGCCACGCCTCCAACAGGTTGAGCTGGAGAATTAATAGCCTTCACTCGACCACGACCCTTCTCCACGACGAGTCCTAGCCGCTCCACCTTCGTAGCAGCCAAATAATTATGAGTAGCACCTGTGTCTATCATCGCACGAACAGGCTTGCTATTAACCCGAACGTCGATGTATATAAGTCCCTTACTTTTGCCAACCCGAAGTTTGGCATCGGCTTCAGAATTTTTCTTCTGACCAACATGATCAGCTTCCTTCTTCAACCGAAGACCTGCGTTACTTGATTCACCCACTTCTTGAGAGATTGAGTAGAACGTGTGTGAGAACGCACCAATCGGAGCCTCACCATCATCCTTATCCTCTTCGTCTACTTCTTCTTCATCAAGAGTTTCATGGGCATTCAGTTGCTTCCTCTTCTGAGGGCAATCAGCAACTCTGTGAGGACCCTCACATTCGAAGCATCCACCTTTAGGAATAAAGGCGGCTCCCTTTCCTTTGTTTTGAGCTACCGTGTTGCTACTGCTCAAGGAAGAGGCATTGGAATAATTATTACTCCGCTCTCGCCCACCTTTGCTAGGACCACTTTTATTGGATTGGCCCCCTTTGTAGTTGTTACCACCAGCAGAACGTGGAGTCGTCTGTTGTCTGTCATTTCGAGTATCCACTTGATAGTCCGCAATGCACTCAGCAGCCTGAATAGCCCTTGCCAACGTGTTCACCCTTTGCCTCTGTAACTCGGCACGGGCGTAAGGTTTAAGTCCCTCCATGAAAGTAAAGAGCTTATCCTTCTCACCCATGTCGCGAATGCTTAACAATAGGGCTGTGAATTCACGAACATATTCATGCATAGACCTCGTCTGCCTTAGTTCCCTGAGCTTTCGTCGAGCACTGTACTCAACATTTTCTGGAAAGAACTGTCCACGGATAGCTGCTTTCAACTCATCCCACGTTGCCATTTCTAGTTCACCATTCCCCGCGGCCTCAACTTTCCTACGCCACCATAGTTTGGCGTCACCCTCAAGGTACATGACCGTAGCTGTGATCTTCTGATCATCATCTAACCCGCCGACTGCCTTGAAATATTGTTCCATGTCGAACAAGAAATTCTCGACTTCCTTAGCACTCCGAGCACCATTGTAATGCTTGGGCTCTGGGAACTTCATCTTTTGCTTGGGAGCAAAATTCATTGCACCCCCACCTCCGTTTCCTCCGCCTCCTCTGAGAAGGCCCTACATGACTTGAGCCATCAAGTTATTTACAGTGTTTTGCAATGCTGCGTGCGACGCTGCATTCTCATCCAACTGTTGTTGTATAGTAGCATTCCTTTCCTCGCTCGCATCAAGCTTATTCTTGACCGCAGCAAGCTCAACGCGGTCATTCTCCATGTCTTGGCTCATGTTGGCGATGTCAGCCTCGCTCCGATGCACAAGAAGACTAAGATCGTCCAGTCTCTCCTCGAGACTAGCTTTAAGATACGGGACCGTCCCTACGATCTCTTTTAGTGCCTCGACTGTTTCTTCAAGCGCACCAATCCTTTCACCGTTCGTTTTCTGTCCACCAGCCATGTTCCGTATTGTTTGTCAACCTTTTCCTTTGTCCGTTGTCGAGCCTATGCTCTGATACCAACTGTTACGCGACGCCTTCTTGAGTTTGCTTAGAAGGCCGACGTATGCCAGCCAATGGTCCCCTCTGCACGCTAGACTAGAGCGTCAGTGCCGTGCAGGAAAACCGATGTCAATCACAGTGTGTATAAAAAGAGTAATTGAAGATGAAAGTCGTTGCACTAGCTTGTATTAATAAAAAGCCAACCGATTACAAGAAAGCCAACATGGTGTCGAGAGTGTGAGACACCAGAGCAGAAATATGAAAGCAACTTACAAATTGTTCGAATCCTTATACCCCTATATATGTTCTTAAAAAATAAACCCATGTCATAGCAGCAAACACTAATGGGCTAGACAATCATACTAGAAAAATACAGAAAGATAAACCTAACTATATTTACATGATGTGCGGCACTTTGAGGGGCCGCATCCTTGTTTGCGTGTTCATGGCTTGCGCACAGGGCGCAAGGCTTAGGCGCGCGCAGGCGCGGGGCAATCTACGTTGAGGTGCGCATGCGTTGGTCGCATGGCATAGGCGCACTCAAGTGCAGGATGGGCAGCATTGTGGCGCGCATGCGCAAGTCGCATGCGTTGGTCGCATGGCATAGGCGCTGTCTGCTTGCTGTGCGCGGGCACGCTCAACCGGTGGGGCGACATACACAGATGCGCATGTAAATCTTGGCGCGGCCACAACCATGGCACTAGGCATTTTGAGGCTTGCCAGGGCACCACGGGGTGCGCCTAAGGAGTCATGGGGCACGGCTGAGAGGCCGCCCATTACACATGACATGAAAACTTTTGCTCATCCATTCCACCTATCAGACGTGTCACCTTAATTGATATCCATTTCACCTATCAGATGTAACACCTTAATTTGCCAAAAAATAACGTAAACAACTCGATCAACTCTGCTGATGTATGAATAGGTGTTTTTGCCATATCCCCTGCTCTTTTCGCTTGTTGGTGAAGTCCTCATTGGAGATTCTTAACGAGACAATTTGTATCCATTGACACAAACAATAGTGGAAGTAGAAGTTAATTTGTGCCAACTAATTTAAAATCTTGAATTATCTTGATTAAATAAATATCGCTATCGATCATCCCTTGAAACAATCTTATGCTCTTTATTATTAAGTCTTCATGAAGTTAACATCACATCACACATAAAGATTAGCTAGCAATAGCAATATTTAGCATCTTTGTTACAAACTCTTATCCCCAAAAAAACATATCTATAACATTAGTGCCATAGAAAGCCCTTTTGGAAACTTTTTTGCCAATAGGACTAACAAGTCCACAAAAATTACATCCAATTTCAGACGTACGTGAGGAACTTTCCATTATTGAAACTTTACACTCATATTTGTCACGCTCAACTTATTATGACAGCTATCTAATTATATGCTTGAAAATATTTCTTAATCTGCATGATCTCTCACTTTTTCATATTTTGACCGGCAGCAATCAAGCATATGTGCAGAGATAAAGGAAAATATATTAGGATTGTTAGTTGCAAATGTTTTAAGTAAAGTTAGAATCCATTATCATACACTAGAAGACAATACAATAACGTATTCTAGTTTTAACAGATCTTTGCCTCAATAATTCATTTCATCTTTGAAAAAGGAAGTTTGAATTCCTCAATATGTGTTAGTCTTCTTTCACAATCATTGGTATATAGACTGTTTGTGCATATGAAAGATAAAGTTCTCAACTTACCTAAGCCATCAGCATATAAAAGTTCCAAAATAGATCGAGGAAGAATATATATTATTGTTACTAGTTCAATTAGCTAGAAACTATGATTGGAGAGGGTGATAAAGGTGAAGCAAATAAAACCATAAGTTTTACTTAGATCCCTGAGCTTGGGGAAGTGGCACTTAAGTCCTTGAGGTCCTAAAACGACTGCTATATACCCCCGTATAATAAAAGTCGAGGGATATTATAGTTATCTGCCTCAATTATTTGTTCAGAATCTTAATTTCTTTAACTTGAAATCTTGAAGACTACTGTATTTAGTTAATACACCAACCAATTATACGACTGATGTGCTTCTTATACATCGACATTTACACGATAATTAGAAATCATATTATTGGTAAAAGTAGCGAGTTTTAACTTGACATTTTTCTCAATTTCTCGGACTCCAAAGGTAAACTAACTATAGTACTTATTTTATAGGAAACTTTTTATACAATACAAATGCTTAAAATGGTACTCTGATCATCATTATATTTGGGCAAATAGGGAATATATCCACTTTCTCGAACCTATGGGTTAAGCGCGTCACTTTCCAAACCTCAACTAGTGTATAAGTGGAGATTACCTAGAGAGATAATGTATGAGACATTTACTTGGTTTGACCACTTTGATAGCTGGCTTTTGAAAGAAAGAACATCTATTGTTATTCAACTTTGTCTTGTGAAAAAGAGACGCCCTTTACACGATAATCATTAACAAAATAGAAAGGAGTTTAATTAATATACTCCGATGTAAACTTTTTTTTAACACTACTAGGTCATCCATTTGATATTTGAAATAGACTTCATAAAAAGTGAAATTTAAAATATAAAATAAGAATAAATTACTTACTACAACAAATGCACAGGTAACCTGACTCATAAAACCTCAATGAATATAAGTAATACATAAAGTTTGGAGTTGATTGCCTATATGGTCACTCAATTTTGGGTAATTGGCTACCATAGTCACTTATCTTTGCTTTGTCTTTCTATGGTCACTCAACTTTGGGTAATAGGTCATCATGGTCACTTATCTTTGTTTTGTCTTTCTATGGTCACTTAACTTTGCTCAAGTAGCTGTTATGGTCATCCAACACAGAAATCTTAATGTCAGTTAAAATTTTGCTGACGTGGAAACTACAAAATCTTTTGGCAAGTTACATAAATAGAAAAAAATTAAATTATTTAAGACCAACTCAATTAAAATTAAACCCCACCCAAGAAAGCCTTCTGGTAACACATTTTCAATATTAATTTCTTCACCTAATGAAAATCTGAGCATCCAAATAAAGTTCGTCTCACTTAGCTCATTCACTTACAAATGAAACATAAACATACTAAGACTCATTCTTCTTAACTAGTCATCGAATAATCCTGGAGCTTTCCTCATTCTCTGTTGTTATTTTCATTTCATGAATAAGTGGACCTACAAGTGTGACATTTTTCTTGCTTAAAGTTGAGACATAATCCACATACTTCCCTTCAATTTTATTACAAATATTGATCAAAATAATATCATGGGATATTGCAAACCGACTGAAAGCAAAATTTGGTCCGAAGAAGTTGTTCATCTTGGCAGCGAGTTGGAGTTACTTTGCCGCATAGTCCTTAAGAAACATATCTGAGAATGCAAAATCTCTTGAACCAGTTTTGCTAAACAAAAACAGTATTACTTAAACAAAATGTGAAATAATATATAATAAATCAAAAATTTATGCCACTTCAATAAAAAAATTCAGCTTATAGAAAGCGTCAAAAGCCGCTAATTCATTAAGGCCAGACACTGATTCATATGGGTGCTCAGATTTTCATTAGTTGAAAATGTGTTACCAGAAGGCTTTCTTGATAGATTTAAAGAAAAAGGAGTCATTTTTTTGAAAAAATGGGCACCAAGAACTCTTGGGTGAGGTTTAACTTTAATTGGGCTGGTCTTAAATAATTTAATTTTCTTCTATTTATGTAACTTGCCAAAATATTTTTGTAGTTGCCACGTCAGCAAAATTTTAACGGACAAAGTTGGATGACCATATGAGCTACTTGGGCAAAGTTGAGTGACTATAGAAAGACAAAACAAAGATAAGTGACCATGGTGGCCAATTACCCAAAGTTGAGTGACCATAGAAAGACAAAGCAAAGATAAGTGACCAGAGAAGAATGGGCCAAAAGACCCTCTCAAGTCTTTAATTAATAAAAGGGGACGCGCGTGGAGCGTTGAATAACGCGCGCGTTTAAGTTTAAACCATGGGCCAGATTAGAAACAACAAAACTTGCGGGGCTTGATTAAAAACTTTTTGGACTGAATTAGCAATCCCAAATTTTTTTTAATCAAAGGTGGGAAAATGAACCGAACGGACTGAGTGCAATGATTTAAAACATCGAACCCCAAAAATCTTCTCTTACACACTTCACAGTTCTCAAGTTTGTCTCCTCTACAGTATTCTACGCAGTTTTCTAAACATCATCGTCGCCGACCATATACATTTCTCCGGTAACATCTAAAGGTAAAGTTTGAACAATATTAATGTTTTTCAAGTGAATCGGGGGGTTTTTTTTTTTTGTTGCTATTTTGCTATTTTGAAAAAACTATAATTTTTACGCCTTTTAACAGTACTGGAAGAAAGTTCTTGTGAAAATCTTTGTTTTTGTTGATTTTTTCGTCAAATAGTGCTACGTTCTTGTACAAATAGTGAAGTTTTTGCATGTTTATGTTATATTACCATGTTAAGAGCATACTCCTTCGAAGAGTTAAACATCGTGAGACAGTGTTCTAAACGTCTGATACGATGTTTGAAATTGGTGATGCATTTTAGATGATTTTTGTTAAAATAAATTAGGATTTATAAAATAAATATGCTAAAGGTTGAAAAAATATTGTACGCATACTCCTTCGTAGAGTCAAACATCGTGAGACAGCGTTCTAAACGTGTGATGGGATGTTTGAAGTTGGTGATGCATTTTAGATGATTTTTGTTAAAATAAATTAGGGTTTTATAAAATAAATATGCTAAAGGTTGAAAAAAATGTTGTACATATAGCCAAGATTTTGCATGTTTATGTTTGTGTGTGCATGTTTAAAGTTCTGAAACATTTGAGACTGTGCTCCGACCGTGCGAGAGGATGATGACTCTACTTGAACTAGGGTTTGATAAAACATATGTATATTATGTTTCACACACCCATATTGCATGCTTGTACATCTTTAATTGATGAATATACTTGTGATTTGCAGCTATAATGGCTTATACGCGGGGAATTAAGAGGAAGGAGACTACTCCTCCTAGTAAACAGCCTCCTAGGAAGAGGAGAATAATATTGGAGGACGAAGAGGAGGGGTCCCTAGACTATGATGTAAATGTTGGGCCACAGCTGCCGGACGATGGTAAAATCTATCAGAAGAAAATAGAAGCGCTGTTTGGTGATGATGAATGGGGTGAAGATGGAAACAAAAAAGAGAGCCTTTTAAATATGGCAGAAGAAGAGGAGGTGGGAAGGCTGGTAAATAATCTTGCAGGAGAATTTGAAGGAGTTGCAAATGTTGAAGAAGTAGATGATGTACAAGAAGTTATAGAGGTTGTAGATGTTCAAGCTGGTGAAGGAGGTAGGAATGGTAGGGAAGAAGGAGAGGGTGAGAGATGCGAAGGAGACGTGGGAGCTGATTCTGCAGAGCCACCTAGAGAGGTATAGTTGTTGTCTAGAACATACATAAAGTTGTTCTTCACTTTACAGTAGAATGTTCAATATTTTTTTATGTGATTTGAGAACACTCGCGTGCATGATCAGATCAACCTTAACTATGTTCAAAATATTTTCTTCTAGTTCCTTGGAACATCTCAAGGGATGTTTCATGCATCTGATATTATGTTCTTACTACCGTGGTGATTCCTTAAACTAACAAATTTCAAAACATTGTGCAGCCTGAGTACGTTACCAGTGTCATTCCACCAATGGTGCTGAAGACTTACTTGGATGATCATGAGCATTTTCAATCCAAGATAACTGTCCGCTCGTCGCTTATTGGACGAATGCGTGAGTTCAAAATTGTGCTGCGTACAAGTGGTTTGTATGACAAGTTCAAAAACAGTATCTTTGGCCATTTCTTGGACTTGCCGGATGAGCCATCGTTTCCAACCAGGTTGGTGCACAATATTCTGCTAAGAAGAGTTTTGTGCAATAAAGAAAAAGAAGCTTGATTCAATTTCAATGGAGTGCCTGTTCGTTTTGGCCTCCAAGAGTTTGCTTTGATGACAAAGCTGAGATGCCAAGCCTATCCAAGTGTCCAATGGGAGGCTGCGATGAAAGAGAGGGGCAGGGAGATGTGGGAGTATATTTCAACGGCATGGGAGGATGGGAAAGCAAGGGCAGTTACTACTCCCCGGTTGCTGAGTTTGATAGAAAATGAGGAAGTTCCTGAATGGTACAAGTTTGGGCTTGCCATGGCTTGGTTTGTTCACTCAATATTGTGCGCCAAGGACAAAAAAGCTGGTATTGAGGAATTACTGGTCTGTCTTGCATATCTTCCAAATGAATTTGCCAAGTATCCTTGGGGGCGGAAGAGCTTCGAGCTGACCATTGAGTACCTGACGAAGCCCATGGCTGATCGTGTAGCTAGCAAGGCTAAGGACGGGCCAAACTACAATCTTTATGGGTTTCCTTGGGCATTTGTGGGTTGGGTATTTGAAGCAATACCTGCGCTTCATCCCAGGGATTTTCCCAAGGAGAGGACCATGCCAAGGATGCACAGGTGGATCACTGAAAAGAATGAAAGAGACTCCCGAAGGCTGTTTGAGAATATTGCAAAGCCTGTAAGTACCTACAATTTTCTAAATATTGGAACATCTGCAATGTCGTTATAATCATTTCTGTTAATGTTAAGAACGTCTTTTCAGATGTTCGATCACAACAGATGTGATGTTTCATTTTTACTGGTGTTAAATTTCGAACAGTAATAATGATGTTCTGAACACTCTTTGTGATGTTAAGGTTTATTTCTCTTATACATTGTATTCTTAACAAATATTTATGGTATGTAGGTGGTGCACCCTTTCATTGACCCTATCGATGCGGAGAGGGAAGATGATACCTTTCAGAATATTGAGCCGTTTGTTGATGGGGGCGATGAGGTAATTGATCAGCTTATTGTGATATTTGAGGGGGCTAGCTCGATCATTGGTGGTGATCGAGTGACAGTTTTTAGGAATTGCCCCAGGACCCCTCCAAGAGAGGTAATTGATGAAGGAAAGGTTGGTGAAGAATCTGTTAGTGGAGGTGTTGGTAGATGTGAAACACAAGTTGGTGATGAGATTGGTGGTAGGGCTGGTCGTTTTACTGGTGGTCTTTTTAGTGGCAGGGGTTTGTTCGAAGTTGGAGAAAGCTCTAGGAGGAGAGAACATGAGAATGTGCAGCCTAGTGTCTGCAGTTGCAAGTGTCACGACTGCCTTTAATGGCGACAGGGACTGGATCAGAAGCTTGATGCGATCCAGCTGTCCCTTGCTAATTTAGTAGTGTTGTCGTCAAAGAAGGAGAAGAAGCAGCAGCGACCAAAGAGGCATATTTTGTTGTCCAGGATGCTCCAGGCAAATAAGAACAAAGGAAAGAAGAAAATGACTGCTGCCAGAATGGCAAGGTTAGTAAAACATCCAATTAGAATCGATGAACATAAAATGGACGTTCTTCTATTAAATCTAGAGATTTTTTCAAACATTTTTTTTTTTTGGAAATTTAGAGAGAGAGATCAAGTCAGGCTCCAAGAGAGATTGCCAGTGACACTGTACAAGGCACTCAGCATTCACCAGAAAGCTGCATTTGACGCTTTCTTGGAGGAGAAGAAGGAATAAAAGACTGTCTTCCTGTGTCACGAGTTTAATTACTTGGATTTTCTGGACTTCCTGGACGTGAAAGAGTGGATGTGGGATAGTGTAAGTGTATCTCTTTACTTCTATTGCTGTGTTAGTGTTTGGTTTTTATCGAAGAACGAACATTTGTTTATCCGTTTGGAACCTGATGGTCCTATGTTCGTTGAACATTCGACTGGCTGGTCCAAACATAAAATAGTATGTGTCGGGCATAGTTTTATCCACAACTTCTAATTTGTTTTATTCTGCAGTTTATGGATGAGTACTTGGCCTTGATGCGTGTGAGGCATAAGGCTTACCCCCGGCATTATGATAGCTCTGATCTTATCCTCGATCTTTCATTCCTGACCAACTTGTGCGTACGATACGATGCGGCTGAAGAGGAAGCAAAGGGGTTTGATGTCGGCCTTGACAAATACCTAGCAGAATATAAGTTTGAGGATACATTCCTTGATTATGCCAGAGGTAAGTCTCCATATCCGGGTGGAAGGAAGTGGGATGGTGTGAAAAGACTCTTTGCCGTGTATAACATTGAAAGCACGCATTATGTTACATGCGTCTTTTATTTAGAGGAGGCAAGGATCGATGTCTACGACTGCAACATTGGGTTGTACAATGAAGATCGCTTTGATTCAATAATGGGGCCAATAATGTACATGTTCCCAATATACATCCGGCAGTCGGGGAAATTCAACCACCTCCCTCCTGAAATCCAATCTAGGGAAATGTGGCCGTACGAGCGCATCCAAGGCTTTCCAAGGAATTTGACTGGTACTGCATGTGGAGCGTATGCCATCATGTTCCTCGAACATTTGCTGTCCAACACCCCGATGGAATATGTGTGTGACAATGTGATAGAAGACTGTCTAGTTAAATTTGCTGTGGACATATTCCATGGCAAATTAGTCCCTTAGTATGGATTGTAAAATTTGGATAATTATGTTTTTGTTTTTGATGGGTGTAATATATGGATGATTACCATTTTTTGATGTGTATATATGGCAAATGATGACTATTGTTTTGCATTACACTGAACATCGAGTTTACATTATTAGAACATCTGTATTATGATAAGATTGACTTAAAAATATTAAAAATTATAGACTATTGGAACAACATTAGTTATTTTCAGAACATTATGTTGTACGTTCAAATAGTTTTTAACTTAATGGATATTTGATGTTCAATAACAAGTAAATAGGGAAACAACAACAGATGTTCTGAACATTAAAGTTACTTTATACATTGATAATCAAGAACCAGGCAAAAACATTCTTGATCGTTCAAAGATTCAGCGCTTTATAAAAGTATGCTAATTATATTAGCATTTAAGACATTACTTAATAAATAGTCATATTAACATCCTGGTCAAAATATGCGTTTTCACTTCAACGCGATGCAGTCCCTTCTTGTTTCAAGGTTGCTATCTGGAGCATGGTCTTTATCCTCTTTATTTCTTTCAACATCTTTTTGACGTCCCTATAGTAGTATTCGAAGAATTCCTCAAATTTGAACTTCCAACCCCAAGCTTCAGCACGAAGTTGTTCCAAAATATCATTTGCACGTTCTTGTCGTTCTGCAGAAGTGTTTCGACTTTTTCTTCCTCCTATTAGCTTGGCTGATCCTCTTCCCGTTTTTCCTTCTTTTTGCTTGGCTGATCCTCTTCCCTTTCTTCCTTCTTTTTGCATGGCTGACCCTCTTCCCGTTTTTCCTTCGTTTTCCTTGGCTTCACTTCTTCCCGTTCTTCCTTTGTTTGGCTTGGCTAACCCTCTTCCCGTTCTTCCTTCTTTTTGCTTGACTTCACCTCTTCCTTCTTGTTTTAAGATTGCTCTCTTTGTCGTTTTTGGTACTCTTGACGTGGATGCTCTTGTATTTGTTGCTCCTGTTCTTGCAGTAGTAGCAACTATTGAGGAGGAAGGTCGGCGAACCATTTTTATTTTTTTATTTTTGGCTGAAGATTATAGGTTGTAGTGGTATAGAGTTTTTTGAATTTGAATGGTTTGATCGAGTATTTATTGGAGAAAAATAGGTAACCGACTTAAGTGTGTTTTATCCAAACACTAGCCGTTATGTATTTTTTTAAATTTTTGAAGTGACGCATTCGTTGCTTTGCTTCAGATTTGAATTGAAGGGGATGGCCGTTAAGTGTATAATGATGTAGTTTAAAAAATACTACTAAAAGTCTACTGGAAGGGTATAAATAATTTTCAAACATGAAGATCAATTTGAATTATAAACGTCAAAAACCAATAGACTAATGGAACGACTATATGATGATTCGTATCGTCATGAAGATGTTCTGACTTCAGCGGGAAGGATTAGGAACCCCTGGTCAAAATTAAAACACGTGTACTAACCCCAACCATTCAATGTGAATAGGCGCCTCTTTAAATCATCACATATGCAGGCTAATGGAATGACTATATGATGATTCGTATCGTCATGAAGATGTTCTGACTTCAGCGGGAAGGATTAGGAACCCCTGGTCAAAATTAAAACACGTGTACTAACCCCAACCATTCAATGTGAATAGGCGCCTTTTTAAATCATCACATATGCAGCCGAAAAGGCACCAAGCCTGGTTTCTATAAATGTTAAATGTCTGCACAACAACAACAAAAACAACAAGGCGAAACAAAAACAATGCCTCGCAGAGTAAGGCACCCAAGAGCACCAGAACATGATAGTGGAGTTCCAAGTACTAGTAGGTTCACTGAAATCGATCATGTCCGTGAAGATATCGCAGATCTGACCTCAGATGTTGATCAATTTGCAGTATATATAGGAAATGTGGAGGATCAAGTGGAGCGATTAAGAATTAGGTTCGATGAATTCCGTGAGGATATGAATCTTATTAAGCGTATGCTTCGTGGTATTCAAGCTGCACTCGAGATTGACCCTCAAAACTACCCTTCACCACCACGGCCTCCAGCGGAACACATGTGAAATGAAGAACTAACCTCCTTGCAAGTCTAGTCATTTAAGAAGATTTTCTAATTGTCTTGAATGTCGTGTTTTGAAGTGTTGTCCTTTAATTTTTAGTACAATGTAGCATGTTTTGAATATTTATGAATGTTGTTTTGCATTACACTGAACATCCCATTTGCAGTATTAGAACATCCGTATGATGATCAATTTAAATTATATACTACAAAAATAATATAAATTTGGAACGCCATCGATAAATGCTCGAAACATCAACTAAAACGTTCAAATTTATAGATCTTAGTAGTAGTCGATGAACAGCGATTGGTATCAAATAAACCTAGCTACAATGAAACAAAAAAAAACTGCCCAAGACAATAAGAAATACATCTTCCACCGTTGCAATTTAGCCTCTAACTTACTGATCTTCAATAAATTTGTAGTATTACAAGCCCCTAATTTGTCAACTTCCTTCAGCAAATTGGCCCTTTCTTCACAAACTTCATCAAGTGAAATTTTCAACTTGTTTAAAACCAACGTAGTAGGCTGGGGATACTCCTCGTCACACCATTCCCAAAATCCACAATTGCTAATACCCTTGCGGGGACACTTGCAAAATTTTCGTCCAGCATTCGACTGTGTGCCCGCCGTGAATTGTATTGCAGGTAAGCCACACCAACACCGACGATTTTGAGAGGAGCTGCGAGAACAAGTTGATTGAGACATAGTTGAGTTAAGAAGAAGACGAGGTAGAGGGGGTAGGGATAACTTATATTTCAATAATGGGGTAAAAAGACCTAATTAATAGAATGGTTGGGGTTATTCCACGTGTTATAAGGTAATAATAGAACGGTTGGATTAATGTAAGTTGTGTGGAGCAGATCGCTCCACGTATTGATGCCAAAACATCTAATCTACGTCACGAACATGGGTTAGTATGTTCAGTTCAAATAGGTGCCTATCTTAATGTGCAGTGTTCCAACCTTTAATATGGTTGTAATAAGAAACTATATAACATGAGAAGATTAATAAGTCTTTATATTTAAGGTTAAATCATCATTATATAGATTATCCATTAGTTAGAACAACATCTAATGAAATACTCAATAACTTAGTAAGTGTTTCATTTGATATAACTAAGTAATCGCCTTCAATAGATATAAATGAGTATACTCTAGTATAACTTTTATGAGTAAACACTTCCAATAGACATACTATTGATGTAGTCACCTTAAATACACATAAATATTGAGTATTACAATCAATACTTGTATGATTTGAAGTCTTAGTTATTGTAGATAAATGAAGAATGTCTGTAATTGAGCTACACATAGATTGTAAGATCAACAAATAGATTACCAATGTGTCTATCTAGTGATATAACGTCCAATCTATGCTACACTTCGTTATAATACGCTTCTTAATGTTTAAAATTGTTAATTGATCTAGAATCAAACCCTACACTCCTTATCCAAACAACTTAGTGTTTACATTTTAGTATAATTAACGACATATATTTTGGTTTACTTACGCATAGCATGTTTTATAATCTTAATAAACGACTAAATCATTGTTTATGCATTTTAAATAATCCTTATATTAGTATTTATCAACTAATCCTCAACGGTTCAAAAGCAACATCAGTATGAAGATCCAGAACAGACGTACCACGTTCTAGAACGTTCCCTACAAGGTTCAGAACAGGAGAGTGAATGTTCTCTAAGTGTTAAAATTTTTTGCGGTTTGGGGTTAGGGTGAGGGTTAGGTTTTGGGGTTCAGGGTTAGGTTTAGGGTTCAAACATCATTTATTATGTTCTGAGCGTGAAAAAAGTACCTTTTATTTTTGAGCAACCGCGTTTCATTTTAAACGAACTACCTAATTGATTATTATGTTTGGCACGTCCAGAAGAACGTTCTAATATCTCAAAAAGAAACGTACCCCCGCCCCGAGCTCTATTTTATACAGAAAAGGGACGCGCGTGGAATTCGGAAAAAAAAATGGTGGGGCCTTAATGACAATTATGACAATTAAAAAATGCGGCTGATCAGTCTTATCAATTCCATCATTTCAAACATCGAACACCTGCGCCTTTCTTCTCTTACACACTTCTCAAGTCTTCTTCTTGAGTCTTCTATTTCGTCGCCGACCATATACATTTCTCCGGTAATATCTAAAGGTAAATTTTGAACAATATTGATGTTTTCCAAGTGAATCGGGGTTTTTCTTTTGCTATTTTGCTATTTCGATAAAGCTAGGGTTTTTACGCCTTTTTACTGTACTGGAAGAAAGTTCTTGTGAAAATCTTTGTTTTGGTTGAATTTTTCGTCAAATAGTGTTGTGTTATTGTACAAATAGTGAGGCTTTTGCTTGTTTGTGTTAATAACGATTTTAAGGCCAAACTCCTTCTGCTATGTCAAACATCTTCATACAGTGCTCTGAACTTTTGTTAGGATGTTTCAACTTGCTGATGCATTTTAGATGGGTGTTGTTGAAATATATGCTAGCATGTTTACGTTAATAACGATGTCAAATATCTTCATACGATGCTTGGAACGTGTGTTAGAATGTTTCAAGTTGCTGATGAAGTTTAGGCGTTCCCTTATGTAGTGGAAGTATTATCAACTTAACACATAATCTAATAACTTTCATTCATACTTAAGGAAACAAAATACATATAGAAAAGTACTTGACATAATGCAAAAGTACTAGTACCATACATAATGCTTAAATAAAAGTTCTAGTTGTCATCATCATTGGGAGAATTTGGAGGAGTCGCAAACTGCTCCGGATTCATCCCTTGGTGGATAAGGAGTGCCAGAAGCATTCTTTCAATACGCTCCAAGCGCTGAACTAACACTTGCCTTATGCTCCATACATCAGCAGATAAGCGGTCCGCAGCATGGTTGATTGCAGTAATGTCAGTTTGAATACCGACAATATCCCAGGCGATGTTTACATAATATTCGTTATGGTCAGGTTCGGCTGGGGCATAGTGGCCATTAGCGACAACTTCGTTTTGGATATTTTCCATTTGTGTTTTTGTCTATGAATAAATTTTGATAATTCAAGTAGGAGGATAATTGTGTGTATGGAGGAACAAGGAAATGTATGTATTTATAGATGAATTTAACATAAAAAACACCAAAAGGCATGATGTGAACATTGAAAAGACGTTCACTACTCTCTAGGTGATGTTTCTGGATTAATTAATGGCTTTTTTCGTATGCCCGCTTAGAGGGATGCTTTCACACCTTTTAATTGCACAAGGCAACTTTTCGATAGAATCAACATGACTATTGCATTACACTGAACATCCCATTTGCAGTATTAGAGCATTTGTATGATGATCAGTTTGAATTATATACTACAATGTAAAATAATAGGAATTTGGAACGCCATTGATAAATGCTCGAAACATTAAGTTAAACGTTCAAATATAAAAATATATAAAATTGTCAAGATTAAAAATCAAAAAGCAACACTTTGAGTTTGGGAGGATTGTCCACTATCCACTCGTTTCGGGCAAGTAGTTCTTTTGTGGCCTGACCTTTTGCAGATGCTACATTTATTTCTCCTATTTGAAAATACTTCACCAACTGATGGTATCAGCTTTTTCCTTCGTCTGCCCTTACCCACGTCGATGAAAGGAGGCAATATTCGTCTCTCAAACAGCTCAGGAGGAACATTCCAAAATTCTTCCGGTGGAACAGCATTGATCGGTTCTGCATAGGCAAGCATATATGACTCTAACTTGTAATATGCAGAAGTGAAGTCATAGACGCACGCTCCATAGTCTTCTGGACGCAACATTCTGATAGCTGACATAGCATGTTTACAGGGTATTAAGTCTATTTGATACTCTCTGCACGTACAAGTTCTGTTGAGTAAATCGACTTCTACTCCCTGGCCTGGACTGATGATGGTGAAACCATACGTACCTTTTCGACTAATTGCGAGCTTACCCCTTCCTCCAGGTTGAATCTTATTTTTCCTTCAATTGAAGGGACACATATGGTTGAAACCTCGAGGAACTCCGTAGCTCTCACATGAAATTTTTCGCCAAATGTACGATTGATGTGATTTAATAGGGCAACAATAGGATATTCTCTTTCATCCCTCAGCATTGCATTTGTGGACTCAGCAATGTTCGAGGTCATCACTGCAAAATCTGAAATTGTAACAAACAAACAAAGACATTAATTCTAAATACTTCTAATGCAAGTGCGAACATTAAGCATGCGATCAGAACATAAATAATTACGTCATACACATCATTGGTACTATTTTGAACGTCAATTGGAATGTTCTCGGCTTAATTTCCATGTAAACATAGAACATTCCAACGCAACGTTCAGAACATTTGGTAAGAAGGTTCATACTCGTGTACCTGTGACCAGGGAAAAAGCATCTGCTCCATTTATGGAACCCCACGTCATCTTGAAGATATCTGGAAACCCTTGGATCATTGTCTTCAATTTGCTTAAAGTGCGTTCTGAAATCCTCCACACGATATGCATCTGCTGCAAGTAAGGACCCCAGGGGGTCTCAAAATTGAAACTTTGTACGGATATTTTCAGCAAGGTGCCTCGTGCAAATTCCGTAGTGAGCTTGGGAAAACCACTTGGCAACTGATTTTGATATGCTTTTATGCCTGTCTGAAATGACGCTCAGCTCATCATTGTACTGGGCTATGTCAACCAATTGTTCGAAAAAAAAATCATAAGAAGCATCACATTCTTTATCCACAACGCAGAATGCAACAGGGAATATGTGCTTCTCTGCATCCTGGGCAACGGCAGACAACAACACACCGCCGTACTTGCCTGACAAATGAGTCCCATCAATAGCAAGGACTTTCCTCATATACAGAAAACCCCTAATCCAAGATCCGTAAGATATAAAAAATACTTAAACCTCCCACAACTATCAAGCTTCAAAGCTGTCTTGCTTCCAATATTTTGGGACCTTACCATATAACTGTATGCCTCTAAAATTTCATAACTGTGTTCATGTGTCCCTCTTGCTATTGCCTTTGCAATCTCACATCCCTTCAAACTTTTCCAATAACTAATGTTGCATCCCAATTCTCTGTTAAATGCAACTCTGATGTCTTTTGGTGTTATTCCTTTCCCCTCAATGTACCTATCTTTCATGTATTCACCAACAACATCAGCTGTGGCATGTGTATGGTGGTTTGCAGGTGCTGCACACCGCACGTGTGCTCGCCATTGTAGATTGTAATATAAAATGTATCACTACTATGATACCTCAATGCTCGAAGCCACCACTTGCAATTTGCATCAACACATCTGGCGTAAAACAACTTTTTTGTATTCTTCACAGCTTTGAAAGAAAAAGGCTTCCTCACTGCAGCAAGCCTCAACTTCACCACTAATTCTCGCTTGTTCTTGAAAGGCATACCCTTTACAAAACCTGTGCCGTCTTTTCCAAAAAAATCGTTGCGGCTGCTCTGTGATGGTGCTATTTCTGAAGGATTACCAACTACTTCTCCACCTTCTTCACCTTCTTCGTCTGCCTCTCCACCTTGTTTTAATTCATCTTCATCCATCTCAACATGTATATCTTGTTCATTTGAACTTGAAATTCCTTCAGGCCTTGGAATCACACTAACCTTAGTGTTGGCCTAGCCCCAGCTAGGTCTACATCAGCCATATAAAGCTGAACATCATCATCAGTCCTAATTTTAGATGGAGCAGTCTTTTGCTTTGCGGCAACACTCAGCATATATGAAATGCAAAGATCCCTAGGATCATCACTTACCCCCCAACTGCGTATGATTTTGTTGACAAGTTCATCATATGTAATATTCCTACTCACAAGGATAGGTCTTGTCTCTTTAACCTTAGGAATCCAAGCATAACATTTCGAATGCTCAACCCATTCACCGAGAAAATCAACTCCTAGTAGTATGTTGTCACCCATTTACTTTAACAATATCTGCAAGGTAGGATAAACATTCATCAAATGTGGTCCAGGTAGCAAAGGATATTGGAACATCGAAAAACAGATCCGAAGATGCCCAAGGATGCTAAAGATTACAAGCATACCGATGTGAAACATCGATACATCAGTTCCGACCATCTACAAAAATGTTCCAACATTATGAATAGCATTTACTGAACATGCTGTAAGATTATTCGGGCAACCAAAATTATGTTCCGTAACTTTGACTAGCACAATAGGAACATCAAAAGGATTATCCTGAGCATCTAATACAATGTTCCATAATTATGACTACGTTGTACGAGTATTTATAGAACAATCTTTATAATATTGCGATCGTCACGGTAAGATGTTTCAAAACAACAACATACTGTTTAAAAGGGTTTTTACAAAAATTAGAATAGTAGAGATTAGCAAGATGGAGATTTACACTTACAGGAGATATGGGACTTGTCAAACTTTGCAGTTTGAAGTAATGCCCAACGTTATTCAAACAATTTCAACGACAAGCTTTCCAATTTCAAGTAAAGCAAACCAATTAAAAGTAATGCCAACCAGAAATTGTTATTCAAAGAATTGCAGCGTATTTTCCCCAAATTATTTTTTCAATTAGAGTCAATAATACCTAATTAACCGAAAAGAATTTAGATCTGACAATATTTTCCGTTTGGGAGAGTTGGAATGCAAGAATAATAGCGAAAACGAATGGAGATTGAACAAAGCCAATGCGCGGCAGCTATAGTGTTTTCAGGTCGCGAGGGAGAAGAGAAGAGAGGAGAGAGAGAGAGAGAGAGAGAGAGAGAGAGAGAGAGAGAGAGAGAGAGAGAGAGAGAGAGAGAAAGGAGGGAATAAACGGAGGGAAAAATATTTTTCTAATTTGGCAAATTTTATTTTTTATATACGTGAGGACCAAAGTGTAAGAAATGAAACTTTGGGGTGAAGGGGAGTGGAGGAAAGTTATGTTTAAGAGCATTAATTAGATGCTACTACATTAATTAAGACTTTGTCCCTTTTACCTATTTTCACTCTTGAGTGTCCCTTTTGACCAAATGTGCCAAGTGACCATGATGACCAATTATCCAAAGTTGAGTGACCATAAAGGCAATCAACTCTAAAGTTTGTATCCCTTTTGGTTTTCTTCTTTTTTCATTTAATTTGTTAGAGAGATATATGTGCCTAATATAAAGGACGGAATTAGAGCTGAAAGAAGAACCAATTGACTGCTAACATGTAAAAACAAGATATCTTATGTATGCATGGCTTAGTAGCAAACACCATATTCTAACTCTAGTCTCGTGCGACTTACTGCTATAAAGGCCAGAAGAATATTCATCCAGATATACCTAGCTTTGCTTCACCAAGTCCCGAAACTTCTTTTACCTAAAAAATCCTTGAAATAAAGGTGAAGAAAAATGGAAGAAATTAGGAGTTTATAAAATTTGGGGTTCTATAAAGGTCTATATTCTCCACCTTTTGATAAGTGAACCCTTTTGGGTTTCCCTAATAGATTCCCAGATGCAAATATATCATTCTTTATCTAGATATCATGACTTGTGTAGTAGTTTTAAAGGTAAAACTGAATCTTCTTTCACCAGGTAAGTTACCTTTTCTTTTGAAAAAAAGAAAAGAAAAAGAACTTATATTAGTATCATGTTTTTCTAAATTGTTTCAACTAATTGAAGAAAATAAGAAGGGGGCAAGATTCTCCATCTCAGTATTTTGAATTCGCAACTTTTAGGTATTTGTTTTTGGGAAATCTTGCCATTCTCAAACTAATGTTCATGTGTATTAAAATAAAGTTCTGTAAGCAGTTTGTCTTGTTGTGTTGAACTAATTACCCACACAACATCCTATCCCTTTAACCAAAAAGAAACCTTGTGCCACATCTATTTGGATTTTCTTCATAGTTATGCTAAACGACATATATTCCATTCCTAATTCTTGGTTATAAACCTCATCGATCATTGGAACCTAATATTTTTAAAGTGGAGCAGTTATACAGCAAAATCTCACATGAAATTTGACTTAGTTTTCGAGGAGGGGTTGATTAAGAACATGGAGACACGGCCAATTCTTGAAATTAGGAAATACTCTCAATTAGTAGCATAAACCCCCTAAGCTAGGGAAATCAACTCGACTTCCTTCAATTCCGAAGTAAAAGACAAGCAAAGAAACAAACATACCCTTGGTGACAGCGTTTTACTTTCCCCACACCCTTCGCTTTCAAATCTCACTACTAGAAATCAATGGTTTAACGAGGGAGAGTGGCGATGGACTTCCCTCTCCAAACGCGTGATGGAAAGGGAATTCCCTAACAAGTGGTCCCTCGAAATTCGGCTCGTAGCAGAGCATTTTTGGCGAGAGAATTCCTTCTCAAGCTGTTGTGTAGGGCCAATTTTATATATTGTGTCAGATTAATACAGCTAAGGATTTCCCTCGCCAAATACAGGAGAGAGAAAAAAAAATTCTTCAACTTGGCGAGGGAATTCCCTCTCCAAGTGTGAAATATATTTATTTATACAGTATTGGCTAAGAAATTAGAGAGGAAATTCTCTCTCCAAGTATAAATAATATATATTACCCCTATAATTATTATGAATTAACTTATACACGATAACAATAGGAGTATATTTAACTAGTTAGAATAGAATATTTAACTCCCTCCGACCCATTTTGATTGTTGCTAGCTCAAAAAAATTATTCGAAAATACATCCACTTTAAGAATTCAAAACTAAAGTTGTTACTAATTGTTTTCATCTATATCCTTAATATTTACAATATGAGTAGTTTTTTTTAATATATATTACTCAAAAAAATATTTAATATGGATTACTTGGTAAACAATACCTTATTTAGTATTATTTTTTTTAATGGGCGTGAAAAGTGCTAATACGACAACTAAAATGAGACAAAAAGAGCAAATTTATTAAGAATTTAAGTTATATATATGGTTAGTGTAAAAATTTTACATAATCAAATTGCATTTATATTTTGTAACAGATATTCTGATTGATTTTCTAAATTATAAACCATACTTTTTATCGAAGCTTCTTTGTAGATATTATTTAAAATGAATAACTTGATAGCGTAATTATTTTGGATCCTAACGGCATAAGTCAAACGGTATTATTAGTGTGAAGTGTTAGCCAAACCTTAGTGCAAGTATTTTTAGCCATTAGCTATTTATCCTAAAAATATAAATTGAAATATTGAAATTCAGGATATACTAATGGTTAGAAACATAACATGCAGCCCTTAGAGTAGCTAACTGGTGTCATTTCAGAATTATTAGTATAAGTTATTACGATATACTTATATATACCCTTTTCTTTTCTTTTATAAAACGAATAAATTAAAGATAGACGAGAAAGAGATCTTGGGGAACTAGGAGCATGTACGTAAAGAGGAATCTAATTTGGGGTGGGGGAGGGGGTGTGAAGAAGAGTAATTAGCTGGACCTTGAAAGTTGAAGCCTTTGAGAGTGTGGGAGAAGGGAAGAATATTCCATGGGCAAGAAAGTTCAAGAACTAAATTCCAAAGATTATATAATAAACAAACATGGAAAGCGAAAACATCATTAGATTATGATTAAGGGTTTGGTTTAGCAGGAAAAGTCAGCCCACAAGGAGACGACTGCTCATACTTCTAAAAATTCACTGCCTTTGTCAGTTCCCTGTCTTTAATTTTAACTTTCCATCTTCTCTAAGCTCTACTTATTATTAGAAAATTCTACTACTCATATTACTCCAACATTGCTTCTTCTATACTTTATATTTAATCATCCTAACCTCAACCCTAACTCTAAGCTAATAATACCAGTCAATGAAATTCTATTTTGCACCAAAAGAAGGAAATTTCAAACTTAAAACTCCCAAAAAGATACTAGTTTGTTTAATACTACATACCTATCTTAATATTGAACTTCTTTTAGAGTCCCAAAAACAGGATTATAAGTAGATGAGCACTATAAGGTTGGGGGTTTTAGCACTTCACCTCTTGCATGCCAATGCCGTGACAGTTGCGGATTCAGCTTGTAGGAGCAGTTCATCCGAATCCAACATTCTTTTTATGCACATAGATATACGAGTGAAAAGTATGACCGATATTAAATCTCTACTTATTTTAAAAAAACTTATTGTTGAAGAACATTAAAGGTAGAAATTACTTATCATATTTAAATCATGTACATGTCTATGCATGGAGACAATGCATGCTTGAACTAACTTTGCACTCAGTAGAAGAAAGGTAATTTTCAAATTTAAGAAGTTGACTGAATTTAAGGATTTTTATGTGATTAATGTATGTAGTTTAACTTGTTATAGCAAATTACTTACTATATTACTGATTAGTGTAATTTTAATACTTATGATAGCAGAGAAAGATATGCTCGTATTTATTTTTCGTTTGACGGTATAAACAATATTTTATACGATCAGTCAATAGAATTTAATCTAATTGTTCATACATGTGATTCTTGATTTCAAGTGTACCAAAATTGTACATTTTGGAAAGAGGGTGTAAGTGAAATCATTGAAAAGTTGCTCCAAGCAGATAGAATATATGAATAATTGACACCAAAGGAATTCGTGTCTCCTTCCCTTTGAGTAGAATTGAGAATTTAGAGCACACAAATATGGTGGAGTTACGTCCCAATCTGAGATCTAAGCTATTCGTGTCAGAAGTAAGAATACCACAATAATATTATTAGAGACATTCCTTTAAGGAAAAAAAGACATGCTTTAATTCACATCCATAAAAAGAAAAGCCATAAAGTAGCTTTTACTAGGCTCATCTACCATTCAACAAAAATAATCCAACAACCACTACCACGACTACTATTTTACTACTACTATTTATCCATTTTGAATTTGAACTAGTTCTTTTGGAATAAGAAGAAAATGGATTAGTTTAATTTCCTTAGAATTGTGGGGGTAAGGCAGGGACAGAGAGTTAGAAGCCTAACTATTAGTTTTTGTTCAAGTATTATATTTATTTTAAGATATTCATAAAATATATACAAATATTAAATTTAAAACTCAATTATTAGCACTTGGAATTATCGATCTGAAATTCAAACCCCATGAAATTAAAACTCCGACTGTCTCTGGGTAGGGTAACTAGAGATCTACTGTTTAATGCATGGTGGGACTCATATTCTGTCATAAGGACGATTATTCCCTTTTATGTTTGTGTGTATGTGTTCGTCGTTTCCTTTGGAGTTTACCTCATTGTTTCGACAGTTGGGCACGTGCATGGTTTTTTACATCAATTCTTAAGGATACAATCAATTCTTGAATCCAGTCATTTTTTTCCCTTTTCTCATTTTAAAACTTCTGTTTACTTGAGTATGGGAAGAGTCAATGCTGTGTCATTTAGTCTTTGATCACTTCAGTTTGGATCCTACTGATTTACTTAACCAGTCAAATAATCTAATAAGTATAATGGATTAGTTTACTGCTTTGAAAGTCATGGCAAGATGATGATTTACGATTTAATATCATTGTAATCGTTATGGGAAAAGCTTCCCACTTTCTTTAAGCAAAGAATCTTTTAAACTATAACATCTTTGGAAATAAAAAAGGTATCTAACTACCGCTTAAGATGTGTTTTTCCAATTATAGAGTCCCTTTTCTGCTTTCACCTTATTCCTAAGAGTAATTTCCAAAAGGAGTTCTTAATTACTACCATGATACAAGTAAATCAATCCTAAGTGTAAAATGCATGCAGATAGTAAACAAAATAGAGATATAAGTAAGAATTTAAGAAAATAGGAAGGACATATATATACACATATCCATGCTTTTTTTTCCCCGGTAAAAACATATATCCATGTTAGACATGCAGAAAGGATATATGCAGGATATAGTTGACGTTTGTTTTGCATTCTGAAGAATCTTAAAAGTCCTTTCTTTCCAGCTTCCATGTGTCCAAAAGAAAAGTTGAAAAAAGGAGAGAAAAGCACTTTGTCACCTATACTTCAAACTTACTATTCGTAAGAGGACCAAAAATTCAAGAAGATCTCTCCACTTATAATCACAAAGCAAAAAAAGAAAAAACAACTTTTACTTCAAAATTTAACCATCCTACACAATTTAATTTTTTTTTTAAAAAAAAAACCAACATCCAACGTGATAATTTGTAACCGTCAACAAATACATATCCTAATATGATTAAGATTAGAAAGACCTGCATATGTTGATATGTGTGGGGTTCAGGCAAATGTTAAAGCATGTAAGTAACATATATTAATCATATAGATTCTGTTTAACTATGGTCATTACAGGAGAGTATAGTATGAATTAATAACATATCAAAAGAACAAAAAGCAAGACAATTATGGGATAATCATTCCAAGGGAAAGGTATTGAGCCTTCACTTTCTTTAGACCTCATCATATGTGTCATCATGCACCTAGTTTTGTGTTTTGGCCAACTCTCAATATCCTTTTTTTTTACATAAGGCAATTTATTTTTAAAAAGATTATTAGAGAACCAAAAAATTTAAAAAAAAGAACACCCTCATCTCCAACTTTCACTTTTCACCGCCTCCCATGAAATACTAGTACTAGTACTAAATATTCAATATAATTCCGACAAGAAGCAGTTAAAAGACTGCAGTATACTATGAGAATGTGTGCGTGGGATAAAACCAAGATCAGATTTAAATAATTTCAACCTCTTCCTAGTCCCGTGTTATTTAGAGCAGTAACCTTAATCAAGTGGCATCATTCTCCTTTTGAGCTCCTCTTAAATATCCTACCTAAAGAGAGAGAGAAAGAAATCTAAATTCTCAATCCTTCAACTTCAGATTTAAATCTCAATCCTCCAAACTTCAGTTTTCCTTCCTAAGTTTGGCATCATAACCAAAGATAGTCCTCAGGTAGTTTAAGTTATTTCTTTTCGAGCATAATTCACACTCATATACTAGTCAGAGATCAAGTTAGCAAGCAAGTGAACTTATCCTTTTAGTAAAATTGTTTTGTAGATTGAAGATGACTGAGGAAGTGATCTCAAGTGGATTTACTCACAACTCTATTGAAGCTGGATCCAATCCTCCCCCTCTCAAGAAGAAAAGAAACCTTCCAGGAAATCCAGGCAAGTAACCCTTATAGAGTATATATTTTCATTTCAATATATATGACCTTATCTATAGCTTTATCATCATGTATATCCATGAATATTCATGTTTTTATTACTTTTCTTATTAGTTCTCAACCATATAACTTGAGTAGTACATATATAGTACTAGTAATTAAATCTTGTTATCATCATGACAGATCCTGAAGCAGAAGTCATTGCCTTATCACCAAAGACACTGATGGCCACAAACAGATTCTTATGTGAAATTTGTGGAAAAGGTTTTCAAAGGGATCAAAATCTGCAACTTCATAGAAGAGGCCATAATTTGCCTTGGAAGCTAAAGCAAAGAACTTCAAAGGAAGTGAGAAAAAGAGTTTATGTTTGCCCTGAAAAAAGTTGTATTCACAATCACCCTTCAAGGGCTTTAGGAGATCTCACTGGGATAAAGAAACACTATTGTAGAAAACATGGTGAAAAAAAGTGGAAATGTGAGAAATGCTCTAAACGATATGCTGTGCAATCTGATTGGAAAGCTCATTCCAAGACTTGTGGCACAAGAGAATATAGATGTGATTGTGGCACTATTTTTTCAAGGTAATTAAATTTATTGTACTTATGCTACTTCTAAATGTTTATAGAAATTTAAGGAGCTAGGCCAATGAAAAATAAGTTTGCCATGTATATGCTTAAAATTAATTTGTGATTGTGATGTGTTTGTCTGCTTTACAAACCTGCAAATGCACTGGAAATTAAAATCCTTCTTTGTTTGTTCCTAATTGTCGTTTTATAGTGGGAATTTTACTGAAAGACAAAATAGTTGCTCGTAATCAAAAGTCATTTTTTAACTCCTTATCGTCTATGGTATTTCTTTCTTCATCTTGGCATCCTTTGGTACTAGGGTCCTATAGAGTAGCTTCCTTATTTATTTACTTTCCTCCATCCTCAGTCATAAAAAAATTGATTTTCTTGTTCGTTTTGTTTGTCATACACTAATTCTCTCATTCTAGGTTCGACAGAATCTAGTATATTTAGCATGAAACATAAATATAATATGATAAACCATTGGAATTTCGACAAATATAAATTCTACTAATTATAATTCTTAGGTTTAAATCTTGGACCCTATATTGAGTTGATTTTCTTTTTTATTTGAGCAGGAGAGATAGCTTTGTTACTCATAGGGCCTTTTGTGATGCATTAGCTGAGGAGACAGCCAGAATTAGTGCAGCAACTACTATGCACAACCCAGTGGCTGGAAACAACATCAATTACCATTTCATAGGTGCACCATTAGGAACAAACATGGCACAACATTTCTCCTCTCTTTTCAAGCCAGTTTCAAGCAACAATGAAAACACTGATCCAATGAGAAGAGAACTGTCACTTTGGAACATGGGTCAAGTATCTCAAGATCAGCAAGAAACAATAGCTAATAATAATCTCCAAGAAATTCATCAGATTGCCCCCTTTCAGACTTCGGCTGCAGCTGTTTATGACACAAATTCCCTTCTTGCAACACGTTCAAATCCTCCACCAACAAGTTATTGGGAGTTAGTTGGAAGCAAGATTTCTTCCATTAACAATGCTGAACAATTAAACAGTACTTCATCTGCAAACATAAGTGTGCCATCATTGTTTAGTACTCAACACCAGTCTCATCAACAAACTACACCTTCTTCAGCTAATATGTCAGCAACAGCTTTGTTACAAAAAGCTGCTCAGATAGGAGCAACCACAACAGACCCATCATTCCTTGGAAACTTTGGATTGAGTAATTGCAACAACAACAGCAGCAAGAACAATAACCAAGTTATCCATGAAGCTGGGAACAAAGGGTTCTGTGGATCATTTTATGTTACTACAAATAACTCAATCACTACTAGTCTTGGAAGTGATTTAGAGAGTTCAGTAAATGATTTCTCAACTATGAATCAGCTGCAGATGTACCCTCCCAATAAACGCCGTCACATACAAACTCGTGAAGATAGTGTGACAGGAGGAGGAGGACAAACTAGGGATTTCTTGGGTGTTGGAGTACAATCAATCTGCCACCCTTCATCAATCAACGGATGGATATGATTAAAATGTATTTTTATTTTTATTTTCGTGATAAATATTCTGTCTAAACCACAAGACTTACAGTCTAATGGTATCAGAGTCTTCTACGCAATAGGTGTGGATTAAATTCTCGCAGTTTCCTTTCACCCTTCTTCTTTTCCTAACCCCAGTGTAATAATTTTGTTTTTTTATTATTATGTCTGAAGAAAGCTAAGATGACAATAAAGTGGAGTAGGGTGTTGGGGGAGGGGGTATGGAAAAAGATGGGGATTATAGTATTTGCAACCTTTGCAGAGAAGAAAAGGTAGCAATTGAGTGCTTGAAGAAAGTTAAAAAGTTGCTCTGAGAAAAATGTTATCAAAGGGCTTAAGGAGGAGATCCATGCATATTCTGTTGAACCCTGAAATGTGTTCTTTTTTAAAATGGTGGCTTTATTTTTTTATGAAAAGGGGGGCTTAGTGGGGGCAAAGGCAGATAGCCCTTTTCAACTCCATTATTGCTAGCTTTCATATTTGTTCTAGTTATTATCTTCTCAAACTGCTTTTGAAAGATATATTACTTTCAATTAGAAAAAGCCTTGAATCTAGCTCAAGTACCTAAACCAGCTTAAAATAAGATTATGTATTTTCTCTTTGTTTAACCATGCAAAGTTGTGTGCATAGCAACTCTAGTTATATACTCCCTCCGTTTCAAAAAGGATGAACCTATTACTATTTGAAGGGTCAAACAAGATTATGTTTGACCACATGTCTTACAAATATTTTCTAACTATTTTGAATTGTTAATTATTGTGACTTATAGTATTTTTCATGTAGTTTCTAAATATATAAATTTTATTTCAAAAAATTTAAAAATTCAATGTGCAAATTCCCGGTCAAAATTAGTCAATTTGACCCTCGTACTCCGCAAAGGTTCATCCTTTTTTAAACGGAGGGAGTAGTACATAATATAATACTTACTAAATTATTGCATGCAAGGAATAGAAGCTCATTAAAGTTTTTCTGTGATTCCACCCACAAAAGGATTAGTAACATTTTTTTTAATGGTTTGTTTGTGCTTATTTTCTTCTCTGCAAAATTATATATAGTCTTTATAAATGAGGTCATTTTAAATAGTTAGAGGACAATATAGTGGGTTTTATGTTGAGATGTTATAACTTGATACTCGCAAGGCAGACTCCTGAAAGCACTCATGATTCCTTCCTACCAAAGAAATCATATTACTAAGGAATGTAATTTTTGTAATTTCTTTAAGGTCAAAATTAAAACATGCCGTTTGGGCATGCAGAGTTTCTCTCCCTGGAAAATTTGCAAGCATTTTAAATTTAAGAACCCCAAGGCCCAACATACACTGTTGGTTAACGCGCATTAGGAATATTAGAGTACCAGCAACAGAAATAAAAGCATAAATAATGAGTGATTTTCTTTTATCTGCCTAAATAATTTGGTATACCATTACTTATTTTTGAGAGATACAAAAATATCATAAGTAATTGTGGTATGTGGAAACTGACAAGAAATTCTTGGGTCAATTAGCGATCTACAGTGTATGTGCTTTTTAGTTTGTGCTGACATAATTGAGTAGAATCTCCAATTCGAGCTGCAATCTCAAATAATGCATGGCAACTGTTCCATATACTATACAGTAGTACCCAAGATGTTAGTCCAGCACCAAATATTCCAAACTTCAAAAACCATAGTTATATGCTTGTGAAAGGACAATTATATACCTCAAAAGAGAGACGCCAGGGGCTAAAAAGAAAGCTATCAATGTGTGTTCATGTTTACCTTTTGACTGCTGGTGATGAGGCACAAAAGAAAAGTAAGGGTCTCAATCATCTACTAGGACTTGAGATGACAAAAGAACAAGAAAGACTGGCCAGCTGGGGTCTCTACTCGTGCACAGAATCCTGAGAGGTAACATGTGCATGCTGATCAAGAAGTTTCTTAACGACTGAGGATTTAGTTTGCTCGCTTTTTCTTAGCTATATGGAACTGTGGACAGTAATGTCTGTCACGTAGGATCTCAGATTGGTGTTGCCCAATGTTCAGAAATCTTCCTCTTAGTTACCTGCAATATTCTTTGATATTATTGGCGTCAAGGACTAGGCAGGCTAGTTTGCATGTCTAACACCCGATTTGCTGTATTTCTCTTTGCACTTGGTTTTTGTTGCTCTTGGTACACCTTCGTAAGACATTAGAGAGGGGTGAATAGTGTCCTTACCCGATTTTCGAACCTAAAACTTGCTTTTAACTTTCTGCACCTAACTCACAAAGAACCAGGTTCCTTGCAAGTTTCACCTATCTCTGAAACTAAACAAATTGCGGAAACGTAAAGAACACAGAGATTTTTATGTAGAAAAATTCTTGCTCAAGGGATAAAAAACCACGACCCAAACTCTTGGGATTTCAGCTCTTCCACTAAAGGAAAAACCCGAGCAAGTTTTAGACTACAACGTAATGTAATCAAGAAACTAGAACCACCTAGCACCTAGAACCTTCACAGCCACACGTTAGCTGGTAAGGTTACCTCTACTTAACCTTAAAAAGTAATCTCCACTATATGCTTCTAAACAAGCGAATAGATTACAACTCAATAGCCTATAACAAAGAACCTAAACAACAGACTTATTCATGAAACTGCTCCTTCGTCAGGTTTTGCTGCTCAGCCTTTGTTCTTGCACACAGAGCTTCTCACGATCTGATTACACTTGATATGCTCTGTTGAGATGTCTTTTGTGCGTATCGATTTTGGTCAAATTAACTTGTATATATAGAAACTAGACTTAGCCGGATCCAACTAAGTTTAGGAATCCTTTTCCTATTTGAAATCAGTTTAAACAATGTTACCCATATTTCCTTATTTAAAACCTAAGTTAATTTGCATTATGTTCCAATCCATTGTCGTATAGGAACCGAGTCCTTCTCAGCACCGCCTTTAGCTTCTTCTACTTCAGGTAGGATTAGCTTTGACTCCAGCCGTTCTCTTCTTTCCTTTTTCAGCTCTGACTTGAACAACTCGTTGAACAGCTGGTCTTCTTCTACTTCAGGTTCTTTGTCATCTTCAAAACTCATCCTTCAACAAATTTCCCCTTTTTGATAAATGACAAACCATGTAGTCTCACTGAGGGTGTATACTCTCAAGAACCTGTAGAAATCAAATACTAACCACGAACCAGAGTAATAACAGTTAGGCGAAAAATAGGTCACAAATATATAATGAACTAATCAACATCTAACTCCCCCTTTTGGCATCATCGAAAAGTTTCACAGTTGTTAGAACCTTCTTAACTTAAATTAAGTCTAGTTGACTCTAGTGCCAAAGGCAGCAAGCCAACCTTGAAACGTCAGGAACCTGATTCAGACAATAAATACTAGCACATAGGATATTTATAACAGCAAAAAGTGCCAAACGGGCTTAAAACATCCAAACATCATTCAAAATATTACAAAACGAAATGTAAAATTGTCTTAAAAACAGGCCATATAAGAACCAGGAGGGGACTAGGGAATGGAATTGGTTCAGAATTGGGGAATATCAGGGATGTTAAAGTGAGCAAGCAACAAGGCGAGGCGATGCGAGTTTCTTTCTCTTTCACGCTCCAGCTCTGCATCCAGCCTTGTGTTTTCAGCATTCATCCAGGCGAGCTCATCATTTTGCCTTTCAAGCTGCCTCCTGAACCCCTCAATTCCCCTGTCAACTCTGTTGTTCCTCCTTTCCTCAGTATCATCCTCCATTTTCTCTGGTTCATCAGCAGGTTCACCATCCAACACATAGTCACAGGACTTTAGAATGTTCCTCCCAAATAAGTCATTGTGGTCCGGCTCAGTCCACTTACCAGGTACCCCAAAGAAATCAAATATCTTCCCCAGAAGAAACCCATAGACCAGCGCATGTTTGCCTAACCCCATATCAGCTACTCTACCAATGTGCTTGATCATCAATTCAGGCAGATTAATACGAACCTCTCGATCTAGCAGGTCCATATAGGTCATGTTCAGAAAGTTGGCCTCACTTCTCCTCTCTGACCTCTGCAGTAGGTTCTTCAGCACAAATTCAAAGAGCAACTGGTAGAAGGGTTGCATTTCCTTCTTCTTTACCTGTGTAGCCCTTGCCAGTCTTGATCCCCTTGTAAATTTTCGGGTTACCTTCAAAGCAGACACACCATCTCCTCTAGCCGGCCACAAGTTCCTCATGTACTCGCTGTAGCCCTGAGAGGGAACACCCAAAATCTCACCCAGTTCCACACTATCAAACTGGATCACCAGCCCCTTGACTATGGTTGTCACAATACCTTCACTCATTGTGCAATTGGAATAAAATTCTCGAACCTCTTGCTCTCTCAGCTGTCTAGCACCATCACTGAATAGTTTCAACCAACCTTGAGCTCTCAACTTACCATCAAGTTGAGTCATACCCTCTAGCTCCAGGTCAGTTAAAATTTTACCTTTCACCGTTGGTAGACCTCTAAAGTAGGCCACCCTTCTCTTCTTGTCTTCCTTGTCATCTCCAATCACCAGCTTTGATTTGGAACCTCTCATACGAACCTCAGGTTCCTCCACAATCTTCTCCTGCTGCTCTCTCGCAGAGCCGCGAGTAGCAGGTCTTCTCACATGACTCCCTGTTTTTCTACTACTTTCTCCCATCCCTTTGCATCACCAGAACTTCCCATTTTGGAACTACCTACAAATTCTCCTACCTTCACTAACCTTCGTTTCTTCACAGCTTGTTTTTGTTCCTGAACCATAGGCCTTTTTCCCAATCTCCTCTGTTCCCCCACCACCACAACATCAGTTTCACTGGAGGAACCTTCACTAGCTTGAGGAGTGGGATTGGGCTCAGCCAACACAGCATCTACAGGCTCAGTACAACCTACACCTTCTACATTCTCTTCCACATAATCATCAATCTCTCTCAGATCTGCGTCATCACCTGCGACAGAACCAGAGAACGAACCGGGTTCTTTAGCAGGTTCAGCAGATTTTCCTTCTCCCTTGTCACTAACAGGCTTTTCTATAATAGGAACTGTCTCAGGAATAGGTTCCTCAACTATGTTCTCAGTTTCTTTAGCGACCACTACAACAACCTCTGTTTCGACAATTTTTTCAGGATTTTCTACAACTATCTCCTCCTTATCTCCTACTTCATTATCAACTTGTTCTTCTAAATCTATAGGCATAGAGGGTACACTAGTATCGACAACTACAGTACCAGTAGGAGAACTAGGGTTTACTTTCAATTTCTTGGGCAATTTCTTGAGTCGCTTCCATGATCCCTTCCTCCGTACCAATTTCTGGAACAATTTCCCCCTTACTAGTTGCTTCCTCCGACAACTTCTTCTGTCTCAATTTCGCAAACTTCCTCGCCATAGCCAAATAACGACTCGCGGCAAGTTGCTTCGCCTTTTGATTTAGTTTAGAGATTTTGAGTTTTTGAGAGGAGAGTTGAGAATCTACTTTAGAACTGGTTGACATTGTTTTTTTTCAGAGGATTGTTTTAGAGAGAGAAAATATTTTGAGAGAGTTTTTAGAATTATCAAACGATAGGAACAAAGTCAATGATTAAGTAATGGAATAGAGACGGGTTTAGGTTTATCGGGAAGGGGAACGGGTTAATGGGGTTGGAAAAAGCTGCCGCTACTTATTATGCATAGGAGCTGACGCCATCAAGGTTCAGAGTATTTGAATTTTAAAAGTTTTGCACTAATCCGGCGCCAAGTGAGGGTGATTGGTAAAAAATTAGGCCACGTAAGACAACATTATATTCAATAAGTAATATAGAATGTGTACCTGAATGTCCATGCACCAGTTTCTTCAATTATATCCTAGATTTCAAAAATTTGTCAGTATCTAAGTCATGAAAACAGGTTCCAAGTAGGTTGGCATACAAAACAATTAAGTTTTCATAGTAGAATCAACTAAGCAAAGTTAAGCTAAATAAAATAAGGAAACTTCACTAGCCAATCATTGGGAGAACCAGGTGCTGCTTCGTTCATTGTATCTTGGTCATCCCTAGCTCAAGCATGTTCTTTTCAAATTGTACCCTGTTCAATGCCTTAGTGAAGATATCAGCAATTTGGTCCTCAGTCCTGCAAAAGTTCATAGTGATTAGGCCTTTCTCAACATTGTCCCTTAGGAAGTGATGCCTAATATCAATGTGCTTTGTTCTCTTGTGCTGGACCGGGTTCTTGGCAATATTGACTGCACTGGTATTGTCACAAAAGATTGGAACTGGTCCACACTTGATTCCAAAGTTCTCCAACTGCTGCTTAATCCATAATAACTGTGAACAATATAAAGCAGCTGCTACATATTCAGCTTCAGCTGTGGATAATGCCACTGAGTTTTGTTTCTTTGTAGCCCATGAAACTAAACAAGGACCTAGGAAGTGTGTCATCCCAGATGTACTTTTCCTATCAACCAAGTGACCAGCATAGTCAGTATCTGCATACCCAATTAGATCAAAACTTCCACCTTTTGGGTACTATAAACCAAGATCTTGAGTTCCTTTCAAATATCTCAAGATTCTCTTGACTGCAGTTAAGTGTGACTCCTTTGGTTTTGATTGGAACCTTGCACACAAACCCATACTATAAACAATATCTGGACGACTCGCAGTTAAATACAGTAAGGAACCAATCATTCCTATGTACTTAGTTTTATCAATTGAAGCACCAGTTTCATCCAGATCTATCTTCGTTCCAGAAGCAATGGGTGTGTTCATATCCTTAGCAGACTTCATATCATATTTCCTTAACAGCTCTTTGATGTACTTCTGCTGGTGGATCATTGTGCCTTCCTGAGATTGCTTGATTTGTAACCTAAGAAGAAATTTAGCTCACCCATCATACTCATCTCAAATTCACTTCCCATCAGGTCGGCGAACTCCTTGAAAAGGTTCTCATTTGTAGCACCAAAGATGAAGTCGTCTACATATACTTGAACAATCAACAGGTCCTTGGATTTCTTCCTTAAAAACAAAGTGTTGTCTATTTTACCTCTTGTAAACCCATTCTTCAATAAGAACCCAGACAACCTTTCATACCAAGCCCTAGGATCCTATTTCAATCCATACCAAGCCTTGTCAAGTTTTTAAACATGATCAAGAAACTCTGTACTTTCAAAGCCAGGTGGTTGAACCACATACACCTCTTTATTCAAATAACCATTAAGGAATGCACTCTTCACATCCATCTGGTACAGCCTGAACTCCATGTAAGCTGCAAGAGCAATAAGCATCCTAATGGCCTCCATTCTAGCAACAAGTGCAAAGGTTTCATCATAATCGATTCCTTCTTCTTGACTATAACCTTGAACCACCAGTCTTGCCTTGTTCCTTGTCACTATGCCATGTTCATCCAGTTTGTTTCTAAATACCCATTTAGTACCAATGATGGACCTGTCTGTTGGTCGAGGGACCAGGTGTCATACCTTACTACATTCAAACTGATGAAGTTCCTCTTGCATTGCAATCACCCAGTCTAGATCCTCAAGTGCTTCACGTACATTCTTTGGTTCTATTGTGGACAGAAACACAAATAATGCACAGAAGTTCTTCAAAGCTCTTCTAGTAACAATTCCAGTGTTTAGATCAGACATGAGGTTCTCTAGTGGATGAGAACTTTGATATCTCCAAGGTTTAGGCTGAATCTGCTGAGTGTTGTTTCCAGGAGGATCTGAGCCATCTAACTCTCCTTCAACTTGCCCTTCAGTTCCCCCTGTTTGATTGCCTTCTAGTTCCCCCTGAGTTTGATCCTTATCATTCTGATTACTTTTAACTCCATCCAAATTCTCAGGGTCTTCAGCAGGTTCATCTCTTGCAAGACCAATCTCCTAATCGTCATCTACTTGTCTGTTTGTAACACTTTCAGATTCGTCAAATACCACATGCACACTTTCTTCTACAGTCAAGGTCCTCTTGTGGAACACTTTATAAGCTTTACATTGTGAAGAATATCCTAAGAAGATGGCTTCATCACTTCTAGCATCAAACTTCCCTAGAGGTTCTTTCTCATTGTTATGCATGAAACACTTGCACCCAAAAGCTCTTAGATGTCCAATATTAGGTTTCCTGCCTCTGATAAGCTCATAGGGAGTTTTCTCTAGCAAAGGACGGATAGAACATCAATTCAGCAGGAAGCAATCGGTGTTGACTCCTTCAGCCCAAAGATTCTTTGATAAGCCGCTTGACAGCAACATTGTTCTAGCCATGTCCTCCAAGGACCTGTTCTTCCTTTCAATTACACCATTCTGCTGAGGGGTCCTTGGTGTAGAGAAGTGTGATCCACACCATGTTTGTTACAATATTCAGTAAACTTAACATTCTCAAATTTTGTACCATGGTCGGACCTTATACTCACTAGTTGAAGCCTCAGTTTCTTCTGATTGACTCTAACCCAGTCCTCGAACATATCATATGCTTCATCTTTAGATCTGAGGAACAAGGTCCATATGTATCTGGAGTAGTCATCAACTATTACCATTACGAATCTCTTACCTCCTCTGCTCCTTACCCTCATTGGTCCACACAAATCCATGTAAACCAGCTCAAGTGGTTTAGAAGTGCTAACCACTTTCTTTGACTTGAATGAAGATCTTACATGTTTCCCCCTCACAAAAGCATCACAAATCTTGATATCATTGAACCTCAAGCTTGGCATTCCTCGAACCAGGTTCTTTGACACCAACTTATTCAATTGAGTCAAGCTTGCATGTCCTAGTCTCTTGTGCCACAACTGACTATCATTCTCTAGCACATTCAGACAAGTCAAATTATTTTCAGGAAGAGACCCTAATGTCGCCTTGTACACATTATTAGCTCGTTTCCCTTCCATTATTACTTCACCAGTATGCAGGTTCTTCACAGTACAACCTACAGATGTGAAACTCACCGAGTTTCCTCTATCACATAGTTGAGAGATACTTAGAAGATTGTGCCTTAATCCATCCACACAGAGTACATTGTCAATAGCATGATTGAGGGATCTCCCAACTTTTCCAATACCAACAAGTTCACCGCTCTTGCCTCCTCCAAAAGCCACACTACCCCCCTTGAAACGCTGTAAGTGAGAGAAAGTTTCTTCTATCTCCTGTCATATGCCTGGAACACCCACTATAAAGAATCCAGCTTGGGTTGTTCCATCTCACTCCAGCCTGCAAAAGAAAATCAAGGGTTAGTAACAGGAACCCAGACTAGCTTGGGTCCCTTTTTGTTATAGAATGGATGAATCAAATATTTTCTAGCCCAATAAGGTAAAACTGATTTTTCATTCTTTTTCACTGCATCTTTTGCAACACTGCATTCATTCTTAATATGTCCAGTCATGCCACACAAGAAGCAGAGTTTGTTGCAAGGAAGTCCTACATATTTACTATTAGGATTCCAAGCAGGCAAAGGTTTCCTATGTCCTAATACAGTTTTACCTCTATTATGATTTTCATGCAACCAATTCAAAGCTTCAGAAGGCTTGTTCCATTTAGCGAGTCTGGTGAGCTCAGAGTTAGCTTTTTCAACCTTTTCCTGAAGAACCCGGTTCTTCACAGTTCCCTGATGCAGAGCCAAGTTTTTTTTTTCAAGCTCAGTTTCAAGGTTGATTTGAGCCTCACTAACTCCTTGCTTACCAGACACTTCTTTCAATTTTTGATTCTCAAGTTCGAGTGCAGAACCTAGCTTCTTCTCACAAAGGACCTGTTCCTTTAATTGAAGAGTTTCTAATTCGAGGGCTGAGACTTTCTGATTTAGTTCCAAAACTTGAGCTTCACTAGCAATTAATTTCTTTTTAAGATCAGATTTAGATTTTTCCAAGTTTTTATTTTTCATTGAAAACTCAGACGCAGCTGACATTAGTTGGTCCTTCTCAGAAAGTGCTTGTTCCTTCTCAGACCTCAAAGTTTCAATCTCTTCAATTAAAGTCAGGGCAAGCAAATTCAATTCCATGGGAGAATAATTTTGAAGTCTAGGTTTTAGTTCATCGAGACTTACCTCAGGTGTGTCATCACTCGAAAATTCATTATCCGCCATCAGTGCCAGTGGAGAGTCGCCTTCTGGTTCTTCTTCTTCTTCTTCATCACTTTCGCTTTCAGAAGGTCCCCATGTTGGACAATGTTTAATAACATGGTCTCTTTGGCCACACCTGTAGTATCCTGAGTGATTCAGATTCTTTACAATGTTGTTCTTGACAGGAATGACCTCTATTGAACTTTCTTCTGATCTTTTAGTTTCTTCATTATATAACCTGTCTAGCGTATCCCAGATTTCTTTTGCAGTTGAGCACTTGGGAATACATAAACATACATTAAGCCCTAGACCATACTGAAAAATCTTCATGGCTTCAGCATTCATTTGCAGTAGTTTGAAGTCTTTCATTGAGTTCTTCTACATGCTTTTGGACTTTGTTCCCTGATGTATCAATCTTTGTAGGAATCAAGGGACCATTCTGGGTAATCCTCCATAGCTGATAATTTTCTGCCTGTAGAAAGGTTTCCATCCAAAACTTCCAGAATTTGTAGGCTTGACCATTGAACTGTGGAGGTTTGCTGGTAGAGTATTCTTCGAATATGAATGGTGGTGCACTCATTGTTCGGATCCTTCTGAAGATGTTAATCTTTCTTTGAGAGAACCTGCTCTGATACCACTTGTTGCTCTTGGTGCACCTTCGTAAGACACTAGAGGGGGGGGTGAATAGTGTCCTTACCCAATTTTCGAACCTAAAACTTTCTTTTAACTTTATGCGCCTAACTCACAAAGAAACAGGTTCCTTGCAAGTTTCACCTATCTCTGAAACTAAACAAATTGCGAAAACATAAAGAACACAAAGATTTTTACGTGGAAAAATCCTTGCTCAAGGGATAAAAAACCACGACCCAAACTCTTGGGATTTCAGCTCTTCCACTAAAGGAAAAACCCGAGCAAGTTTCAGACTACAACGTAATGTAATCAAGGAACTAGAACCCCCTAGCACCTAGAACCTTCACATCCACACGTTAGCTGGTAAGGTTACCTCTACTTAACCTTAAAAATTAATCTCCACTATATGCTTCTAAAAAAGCGAATAGATTACAACTCAATAGCCTATAACAAAGAACCTAAACAACAGGACTTATCAATGAAACTGCTCCTTCGTCGGGTTCTGCTGCTCAGCCTTTGTTCTTGCACACAAAGCTTCTCACGATCTGATTATACTTGATATGCTCTGTTGAGATGTCTTTTGTGCGTATCGATTTTGGTCAAATTAACTTGTATATATATAGGAACTAGACTTAGCCGGATCCAACTAAGTTTAGGAATCCTTTTCCTCTTTGAAATCAGTTTAAACAAGGTTACCCATATGTATTGGGTTAAATCCGTCGTCACCAAAGTTGGTGACTAGGCATCCACATAGGACGACGTATAGGCGGCACGTGGCTGTGAATGGGCATGAAGGCAACGGACAGAATCGAAGATGGACAACTATAACGGACAGATGAACAGTCACCACGGCCGGAATAGTCGCAACTCGTCATCAAGCCAATTCAAAATAGAAGTCTTATCCTTAAGCAACATAACTGCTCGACTAAGGAGTTACAACTGCTCGTGAGCGGACGCTTAGTTATCTATATATTGTAATTTAAATCACAAGCATGGTATTGAATTCTTCTCTGAACATACATCTGTATCCCAACTATCAATTAATATCTGATTCTGTACCTTCTGTCAATATTTACTATTACTACTCATAATCAAGTGATCTCATTTATTGTTCCGCTACTTAAATATCATAAAGAGTACGAGGAAGGAAGCTTGATCAAGTCTATACGGCCTGAACACGGTTCCTTTATTTAAATCTTCATTTATTACATCGCATTAATTGTATCTTTATTTCTTTATATTTACTGTAATCATTTATATCCTTTCACATTAGGCATTTAATCTTGATTATTGATCGTGACTCCGCTTTATAAATTTAATTGTGACTTAACCTAATAAACGAAATTACGGTTAAACAATTTGGCGACTACAGTGGGAGCCGGTCAATAACTTCCGTAGGTTAATTGCTTATTGTATTATTCTTTATTCGCTTTCTTCTTGCTTGTTGGCTCTCCTCGTTTTCTTTTTGTCAAAATGGCAGATAACAACTCACACAACAACGCTCCCATTGACGGGCAACAAGACCTCAACACTGCGGAGCAAATAGACTTGAATCTGGCCGGGGACGAGCAGCAAGATATTATTCCTGCAGACGACGACGTAATCCCCATTGCAGAGGACGAGAACGTGCTCCCAGCAGAACAGGAAAACGAGCACAGCCAGCAGGGTAGCAGAAATAGCCGCCTTCCAGGCAGAGGAAACTTCGATCAAGGGTCTGGAGGACCCAGAAGACCCAACGGTCCTGGGAATTCGAGGAATCCTCAAAACGCTGTCCTCGAATTCATACGGCAACAGGCTGAAGTCAACAGGCAAATACGGGAAGCTATTGACAGCCTACGAGGACAAACCCTGCCAAACGCAGGAAATCCACCCATTGGACGTCCAAGGGATGCTTCACCATCCCACGCCTCGAGACGCGCTGAAAATCAGAATGCAGGATCAGCGGTGCCAACAGAAATGAGCGAGGTCATGGAAGCCCTCACCAGGCAGTTCAAAGAGAGCCAAGAGGCCCTGCAACGCTCTCTTCATGAGAGGATTGATCAGATCCCTGGCGCGCCACCCACTTTGAAGAAGGTTGACGTTCAACGGTATACTCAAAGGCCTTGGAAGAAAGAAGCAGCACCAAAGGCAATACCCAAAACGTTCAAAATGCCAAACATACCAAGATACCGGGGAACAACTGACCCCAACGACCACTTGATGATGTTTAGCAATTTCATAAAGGCAAGCGATCTAACCGACGAGGAGATCGAGTCAGTGCAATTGAAGAAGTTCGTAGAAACCTTGGCAGATGGCGCTCTACGATGGTATTCAATGCTGCCACCAAATTCAATAGGATCTTTTGCCGAGATGGCGGAGTTATTTGTCAAAGCACACACAGGCGCTCAGAAAACAGAAACAAGAGTTGAGGACATCTTTGAAATCAAACAACTGCCCGGGGAGTCTCTCCGGAAGTATGTGGATCGCTTTCAGCGTGAACGTATGTTGCTACCCAAAGTTCCAGATCGATGGGCGGCTATTGCATTCACTAACAGCCTGGACGTCAAGAGCTCTGAAGCGACCAGGCGATTGTATGAATCCCTGCGAGAATATCCTGCAGCAAACTGGTCGGATGTCTACAATCGTTATAATTCAAAGGTACGTATAGACGAAGATAAATTGATTGGGACAGGTGCCCGAGGACGGAGCCAAACTCGCACCAATGGCGCTGGGGGAAAGATCGAGACAGATAAGCCAGACGCACGGCACGAGCCATATCCCAGTCGGTCGCGTAACAACTCAACTGGATGCGGTCGTAACAACAAAGGCCTTGCAAGGGGCAATGATTCCGCTTCAACTTCTAGTGGACTTTCAACCCTGCCCGTTTTCAACATCGGAGCAGTCGAACTTGTAGCAGCACTCGAAAGGATGAGCGAAAAGGTCAAATGGCCTAAGGATATGAAGGGTGACCCCAGCAAATGCAACAAAAACTTGTGGTGCGAATTCCATCGCGATCACGGCCACACAACGGATGACTGCAAGGCTCTAAGGTACGAAGTCGCTAACTTATTGAAACAGGGCTACCTCAAGGAGTACTTGACAGAAAAAGGAAAGCAAACTCACGCGAAGGCCCAGCAGAATAAACCAGAACCTCTCCGAGCATCATCTCCAAAAATGACAGTCAACGTCATCTCTGGTGGTATTGAGGTTGATGCAGTCACATACACAGCAAAGAAATACGCCAAAGTATCTATCACGAAGACCAAACGACCACGGCTTGAGGATACAATGACTTTTGAAGAAACAGATGCAGACGGTTTGCAATTTCCTCATATGGACGCTTTAGTGATAACATTACGAGTGGAAGAGTTTGATGTCAGAAGAGTACTCGTTGATCCAGGCAGTTCAGCAAACATCATATTATCTCGGGTCGTGCAGCAGTTGAAACTATACGATGAGATTGTACCAATTTCTCGTGTTCTCTCAGGATTTAACAACTCCAGCGAGAAGACGTTGGGAGAAATTACTCTGACGACCCTGGTCGAAGGCGTTATGAGACGAACAACGTTTCATGTCATTGATGGGGATATGGCTTACAACATAATCCTTGGGAGGCCATGGATACACGATATGCAAGCAGTCCCATCAACATATCATCAAGTAATGAAATTCCCTTCAGAGTGGGGAATACGGGAAGTTCGATGAGAGCAGCGCTGCGCTAGAGATTGCTACTCAGTTGCAGTCAAGCTCCCCGAGGAGGCAAAATAGCAATTAAAGAACCCGGGATCAGAGTCAAACAATGAAGCATCAGACTACCGAGTCCCGGAATTCATATCAAAGTTGGATGCACGGGAAGAGTACGCGCCAACTATTGAAGCTTTAGAACCAGAAGAACTTTTCGATAACATGCCTGAAAGAAAAGTATATTTGGGAGCAGAGTTAAACAAAGACTTACGCAAAGATATCTTGCACTTCCTCAAGGAGCGACACACCACCTTTGCGTGGTCACATGCAGATATGACGGGAATCTCCCCGGAGATTATTTCTCATAAGTTGAACGTGGATCCGTACCATCGCCCGGTAAAGCAAAAAAAGCGCCAACAAGGAGCATTCAGGAACCAGATCATAAATGACGAAGTTGACCGCCTGCTCAAGATTGGCTCCGTCCGAGAAGTCAAGTATCCAGATTGGCTGGCCAACGTGGTCGTAGTGGCAAAGAAAAATGGCAAGTGGAGGGTCTGCATCGACTTCACTGATCTGAACAGAGCCTGCCCAAAAGATTCTTATCCACTACCTCAGATTGACCAACTAATCGACGCGACAGCCGGGCACGAAGTACTTACATTCCTTGATGCATATTCAGGCTATAACCAAATCTTAATGAATCCCGACAACCAGGAGAATACTTCCTTCATTACTTGCCGAGGTACGTATTGCTATAAAGTAATGCCTTTTGGACTTAAAAATGCAGGTGCGACTTACCAACGATTAGTCCACCGGATGTTCCACGACCACATTGGTAAAACCATGGAGGTCTACATCGACGACATGCTGATCAAGTCCAAACGGGCAGAAGATCACTTAGCACATTTGAAGGAGGCCTTTCGAATCCTTGATCAATACAACATGAAACTCAACCCGGAGAAATGTGCATTTGGAGTGGGTTCAGGGAAATTGGTTTCATCGTTTCCCAGCGAGGGATCGAGGTAAACCCCACCCAGATAAAAGCAATAGAAGCCATCCCCGACGTACTTCATAACAGAAAAGATGTAATGCGGCTAACTGGGAGAGTAGCAGCGCTAAGGAGATTCATTTCTCGCTCATCTGATCGATGCAAAAGCTTCTTCGACGTGCTGAAACAGAACAAGGAGTTCGATTGGACCCCTGAATGCCAGCAAGCACTTAAGGATTTGAAGCGATACCTGTCAAACCCGCCTTTACTTTTAACGCCCCAACCAGGTGAACAACTATTGCTTTACCTGGCCGTGTCTGAGTCTGCGGTAAGTGCAGTTCTGGTTCGAGAAGACAAAGGTAAGCAGTTTCCAATTTATTACATTAGCAAATCCTTATTAGACGCTGAAACTCGCTATCAACCTTTGGAGAAATTAGCACTAGCCTTGGTAATCGCTGCCCGCAAATTAAGACCTTATTTTCAAAGTCACTCAATAGCTGTAGTTACTACCTTCCCCTTACGCAATATCTTGCACAAACCTGAATTCTCGGGCAGGTTAGTAAAATGGGCGGTAGAATTAAGTGAGTTTGATATATCTTATCAACCCCGGGTAGCCATAAAATCTCAGGCTCTAGCAGATTTTATTGCAGATTTTAGTACTACTATGTACCCTGATGCTCAACGTGAGGCGGTTCTTTTCGCCGGATCGGAGTCGGGGACATGGACCTTACACACTGACGGGTCCTCGAGTGTAAAAGGATCAGGATTAGGTTTAGTCCTCACCGCTCCCTCGGGGGAGACCATTAGACAGGCCATAAAATGCCCCTTTATTACAAATAATGAGGCCGAGTATGAGGCCGTGATTGCAGGATTAAAATTGGCTCGAGATTATGGAGCAGACAGAATTCGCCTTAAGAGTGACTCTGCCCTGGTCGTCAATCAAATAACTGGAGGCTTCGTAGCAAGGGAGTCTCGTATGCAGAGGTACCTTGCCCGAGTCACTGGTTTGCTAGCACAATTCGACAATTGGGAAGCCATACAGATTCCACGAGAAGAGAATCACGAGGCTGATGCCTTGGCAAATTTGGGTTCAGTCGCAGAGATTGGAGCAGCAGGTTCAGTGGCCGTGGCTCATCTTCTATGTACAACAATCGATAAAGATGCAATGGAGGTCAACACGACCAGTCTGACTTGGGATTGGAGGAATGAGATAATCAATTGTATACTGCATGGAACCTTACCATCAGACGTTAAGGCTGCTCGAAAACTGAGGATAAAAGCTGCCAGGTATACAATTGTAGATGGTATCCTCTATCGTACGACTTTTGCAGGCCCACTCGCCAAGTGTCTAGGTCCCAGCCAAACTGAGTATGTGATGAGGGAAGTTCACGAGGGATGCTGTGGAAATCACTTGGGAGGGAAGGCGCTTGCACGAAAGCTTATACGAGCAGGCTATTATTGGGACAAAATGGAAAAAAATACTAATGAGTTTGTCAAAAAATGTGACAAGTGCCAAAGGTTTGCGCATCTCCTTCACCAACCAGCAGAACCCTTGCATTCAATTATCTCCCTGTGGCCATTTATGAAGTGGGGAATGGATATCGTTGGGCCACTACCCACTGCACCTAGAGGGGTACGTTTCTTGTTAATTATTACCGATTATTTTACAAAGTGGGTCGAAGCTGCAGCATATTCAAAGATACGTCAAACGGAAGTAGTTGATTTCCTTTGGCGTTATGTCGTTTGTCGATTCGAAGCACCCAAAGAGATTGTCATGGATAATGGTCCTCAATTCGTGGGTCAGAGGGTCACAAAGTTCCTTGAGGATCTGCATATTAAAAGGATCACTTCTTCCCCATATCACCCAGTGGCTAACGGGCAGGCAGAATCGACCAACAAGATAATAGTGGATTCTCTCAAAAAACGTCTCGAGCAGGCCAAAGGGTGCTGGGTGGAAAAACTCCCCGGGGTTCTTTGGGCATATATAACAACCACAAAAATGAGTACCGGGGAGACGCCTTATTCCTTAGTGTATGGCTCTGATGCATTGATTCCAGTCGAAATCGGCGAGCCAAGTCTACGATATGCTCATGCAACTGAAGAATCTAATTCAGTCAACCTCTCCGAGGAATTGGATTTTCTAGAGGAACGTAGAGAGTTAGCACTTATACGAATAGTCGCTCAGAAAGAAAGGATAGAACAATATTATAATCGGGGACTTAGGCTGCGTAACTTTGAAGTCGGGGACTTTGTATTGCGTAAAGTCTCCCAGAATACGCAAGAAGCGAACGTCGGCAAACTTGGTCCAAACTGGAAAAGTCCCTACAAGGTGGTTGCATCCGTTGGTAAGGGTTCATATCGTTTGGCACGACCAGATGGATCGCTTCTACCTAGCAGTTGGAACGTGACTCACCTGAAGAGGTACTACTTCTAAGTAGTACATGGGTTAGTGTTTCTATCCATTCTCTGTTGCTTACTTGCCATTGTTTTCTTTTAAGTTACTCTGTTTTCTTATCTTTGTCTAAATGGTACTAACGGTCTTCAAAAGGCCAGATCCGTTTAGCTCAACTGGTAGAGCTCGAAGTCCTCGTGCTTTGCGGCTGTGGGTTCAAATCTCACAACGGACACACTCCTCTTTTGGTTATATGTGTTCTCTGATTCAGCGTTTCACCCATTGTCTTTTTATGTCTGAAATTACGAAATTTCAACATAAAAAAAGGGGGGTGGCAAGGGCCCCAGTAGGCCAAAGTCCCGGCTAACATGAGTGATCTTCGAGCAGAGCAAGGTCATGATCATTCGCCAAATCCACGACTAAGCAGAATCAAGTAAGTTCAATAGAACTATTTTACTTGTGCTACGCTATTTTTACGTTTTGCGGCCAGTATTCGCCCAAATCCTACAACTTTACGACCAACAATCTTGCGTTTTGGTCATTGGGTTACCTATTCTTTTCAATAGAAATAACAGGGTAAAACCTCAACCTTAACAAAACTCTTCTGCGAAAACTTTCAACTGTCAAAAATGATAAGCAAAGTTTATCGCAAGGCCATCTTATACGGCCAGATTTCAGCCAACCTAAACGGCCTGGTTTCGTCCAGCCCAAAAGGCCTGATTTCATTCATATTAACTAAGGGCAACTTAACTTGGTTATGATCAAATTTTGTTTCAAACATCTGCGCAGATTAACACCAAAGAGGGAACTCAGACACTAGGATTTGAAACATAATTCTGACTTCTGAAAACCTCGTTAAACAACAAATATCAACATCATTCATATAAGCAAGACTTGAGATCAAAAATGGTCATCAAGGCCTCGCCAGTCAGACAAAAGACAGTCAAAATATACATTCACAAGTTAACAATATCCAAAGTTAACAACATCCGGTAAAATTATAAGAAAGACCAGATAAGGCGTCAGTCATCATTTTGGCCAGGTTCTCGACCTGATGCACTAGCTCCATCAGTCGGATCCCCACCCAAATCTTCATCTTCATTATCCTCACTGCCTTCATCATCCTCTTCATCATCGTCGGCTCCTACTTCCATGCCCAAGGCCTGGTCTGATCGAGGACTGAGTCGACATTAACTTGGCCACGCTGCATTTGAATGAGCAACTTCTTCTTGGCTTCAAGAGCTTCCAGTTTGGAGTCGATTGTATAACGATCCCTCAGATTCGCCAATTCCATCGTCAACAGCTCTTGGATCTTCGCAGATTCCTCAACCCGATTCTTGGCTTCTTGCAGTTCTCCCCGAGCAGCCTGAGATTCAGCTTCAGCTTTGTTCATATTTCTCAGCATCAGGTCGGAACATTATGGATGCCTTCTAAAGTGGCTTCCTTCACATTAAGCTCATGGGCGAGTTGAGAAATCTGGCTACCTTGTTCATTCATCTTGGCTTTCAGATCTTCAAAGGATAGTGCAAACCTTTCTTTCTCATCCAAAAGACGGTCCCTCTCCTCGAGGAGCGCGTTTATCTTGTCGTTAGCCTCAGTGTTGGATTTCTCCAACCTGTCTATCTTATCCTCAAAGAAGCCACGCCTCCCCTCCAGGACCCGCTTCTCCCCGATCAGAGCTTGTTTTTCTTCTTCTAAGGCCTGCTTGTCCTGAAGAGCCTTCAAAAGATCTTTCTTTAAGCCAAGGACTTGTTCCTGATTGTTCAGCCTAGAGCGGAACATGATCTCGGCCGCCATCATACTTGCCTGGCAACAAGTGAAAATACGCAGGAAATCAAAACCAAGGTCTCAATAAAAATAAAGGAGTAAAGAGGGAAACGTTACCCGAGCAGTATCTTCAGCGATTGCGTAAACTAGCTGCTCGTCACTCATGCTGCGCATGTTCCACTCCTCGCGAGGACCGATCAGGTTGTACATCACTTTAACCAAGTGGCCAGGCTTCGTCAGAAAATCTGTGTCCGGGGGAATGGTGAAGTCACACTCCCTCATACACGGCCTGGGCTCCCTCGCTTGTTCAGAAGGATATTGAGGACCAAATTTGTGACGAATACCCTTAACGGAGTACGCCCCAATCCTTCCTCCTAGAGATACTCTCCTAGTGAGCTTTGTGCGAGAGACCTCAATGTCACCTGTCTCATCAGGGTCCAGAGTGTCGCACTCTTGCAGATAAACTGGTGCCGCATCATCACTAGCTAAGTTCATCATATCCTTGTAGTGAAAGATCTGAGGTTCAGCCTCCCCCTCAGTCTTCCTCCGCTCATCAACCTTTTCATTTTTCTCCTCACCCTCTTCTCTCATCGGCTCTTTGCCAGGTCGCCTGTGGCTGACCTGTTCAGGCTCACCCTGTTGACCACCAACCCGTTCAGGCTCGTCCGGCTTTGGGTCCTCGGGGAAGAAGGCAAAACTTTCATGCATTCTTTCTTCCCCTACTTCTTCAGCTCTATCTCCCTCATCACCAACTCGGGGACTCTCCTCAAAAGCGTAAGAAGAAGTCTCTACTTCTTTCCTCTTGTCACCCCGAAGAGACGCCCTCTTCCTCTGAGTCAGGCTCACATCGAGAGCCTCTGAATCTGAAATGTCAATTGTCATAGGCTCAGCAGATTCAGGGGCAGCTGCCGAACTTTTAACACTCTCTCGCCCAGCCTTGGGCGTATCAGCAGCAGCAACATTGGTTTCAACTGTTTTTTCGGAGGGTTGAGAAGTCTTACGGGCTGTCCTTGTTTTCTTTTTGGGTTTACTCTTTTCAGAGTCAGATTTCTTTCTCTTCAAACTCGCGAGGACCTCCTCACCACCCTCCCTGGCCTTGATAGCTGCAGCAGTTTGGAGAATGGCAGCTGCCTCCTCATTGATCTCAGCCACGGGGTCAACGGTCACCTCCACAGGAGGAGGAGCAGGAAAATAACTACCACCAACACCTAAACCTGAGAGTAAAATCATATTAATACCATGGTGAGTTCTGCATAAACTAGCAGGAATTTGGATAATCAGCTTACCATGGGTGCTAGGGTTCGATAAACTCTTTAAAGAAGCATAGTAAGGCCACTGCCTCTGCTCGTGAGGGAACTCTGCCAAAATAGGTTCAACCCAAGCGGACAATTCCTCCTCGGAAATCAGACCGTCGTAAGGAATCTTGTCAGCTAACGAATAAAGGGTGAAAATTAGAGGGTGCAAATACGTAATTCAGAGAATATTCAATACAAAGACTCGGGGACTTACGAGTTTTGTTCCACACCTCGCGGAGATTAGTTTTGCTGCCACGTGTGAGGAGTTTAGACTGCACATAAACATACCTATGCATCCAACCCCTATCTCCAGTATCTTCAGATTTGCTCACTAGAGCTTTTCTTCCTCTCATACGGGCGTTAATATATCCATCTCTCGCAACCTGAAGGCTATACAAAGAGACGAAATGCTTAAATTCAAAGTCCTGCCCAGTCTCATCGGCAAACCATTGTAGCAGGAAAATAATTCTATAAATGCTCGGACACAGCTGCCCCGGGCAGATAAGATAGTATTTACAAATATCCTCTATAACAGGATGCAACGGGAGCGTACAACCTATCGTGAATGGATACGTGGATATGGCTGTCCACCCAGTTCTCGCAGAAGTAATATTCTCCGTTGGATAAGGGCAAGAAACTGTAACATCATCGTCCCAGCCACAATCTGCCTTAACCCTAGGCAAAAGGTCAGGAGTAATTGAACTCTTAAACCGGCTTGAAGGCCACGACCTTATATTGCCATAGTGACTGAACGAGCTGACTGAACAATCATTCTCAAGGCTTCCCCAAAGTTTCGGAATCACATCAGCAACCAAAGTTGGGGAACTCGTGGGTTGACCACCTGCTGCTGAAGAACTACTAGCCGCAGCATCCATATTCAAACTTCTCTTAGCTTTCGGAGACATTTGGATTAGAAAAATTGGAAGAATTTTTTGCGTTTTAGGAATTTTTGGAAAGGTGTTTTGAAGCTCTGAAGGTTTGAATGAAATTTGGAATGAAGTAAAAAGATTTCAAGCTGGTGGAAATCATATATATAGGGTTCGCAAAACCCGACCCGCCCCTACACGTGGCAAGCATCCGCGCAATAGGTAAGTAAATCCAGCCGTTAAAAGAATAAAAATCGAAATGACGGTTTTTGCTTTGGGACGTGCAAGACGTGAGTAGGTGCAGTTCAATCATCGCTCATGCAGTCTCGGAACACACGACAGTCGCTTTTTCAGTAAAAAGTGGAGCGGAATTGACAACTTGCACGTTTTGTCTTTAGCGGAGCATTTAATACTTATACTGATAAAATGTCAGTCAATCGAAAGCCTTTGAGGAATTCAACGGGCAGCGTCCAAATATGAATACAAGGACTCAAATGTGTTACTTGAGAAAAATTCCAAAGGGTTCTTTCCCGCTCAAAATTCGTTTTCCACTCCTCGATCAGATTCTCTGCCCGAGTAGTGCGGGGACTATCTGTATTGGGTTAAATCCGTCGTCACCAAAGTTGGTGACTAGGCATCCACATAGGACGACGTATAGGCGACACGTGGCTGTGAATGGGCATGAAGGCAACAGACAGAATCGAAGATGGACAACTATAACGGACAGATGAACAGTCACCACGGCCGGAATAGTCGCAACTCGTCATCAAGCCAATTCAAAATAGAAGTCTTATCCTTAAGCAACATAACTGCTCGACTAAGGAGTTACAACTGCTCGTGAGCGGACGCTTAGTTATCTATATATTGTAATTTAAATCACAAGCATGGTATCGAATTCTTCTCTGAACATACATCTGTATCCCAACTATCAATTAATATCCGATTCTTTACCTTCTGTCAATATTTACTATTACTACTCATAATCAAGTGATCTCATTTATTGTTCCGCTACTTAAATATCATAAAGAGTACGAGGAAGGAAGTTTGATCAAGTCTATACGGCCTGAACACGGTTCCTTTATTTAAATCTTCATTTATTACATCGCATTAATTGTATCTTTATTTCTTTATATTTACTGTAATCATTTATATCCTTTCACATTAGGCATTTAATCTTGATTATTGATCGTGACTCCGCTTTATAAATTTAATTGTGACTTAACCTAATAAACGAAATTACGGTTAAACACCATATTTTCTTATTTAAAACCTAAGTTAATTTGCCTTATGTTCCAATCCATTGTCGTTTAGGAACCGCGTCCTTCTCAGCACCGCCTATAGCTTCTTCTCCTTCAGGTAGGGTTGGAACTTTGACTCCAGCCGTTCTCTTCTTTCCTTTTTCAGCTCTAACTTGAACAACTCGTTGAACAGCTGGTCTTCTTCTACTTCAGGTCCTTTGTCATCTTCAAAACTCATCCTTCAACAGTTTTTCAATTTGTCACTCCTTGTATTCTACTTCTTCGAATTGGCTTCTCCATTACAAGCTTTTGCACTTATGCCTCCAAGGTTAGGCCTCATTGAAATTCATCCATCTTTCTTTGAAAATATGGCACAATATCACCAGCCACCGTGATATCTTCGCTCCTGAAATCTTTCAGTTTAATTCGCTACAAGGAAGGAAAAAGCAATGAATTTATAGCTAATATGTCTCTAATCTATGCTAAATAACACGTCGTTAAATATGATTAGCAACGAGTTTTGTTGGTTAATGATGAAATTTGCTGCCACTAATTCCTTTTTTTTTTTTTGGGATCGCTAGCTACTTGGTTTTGCAATGCAACTATCATCAGCATGGAACATATTTAGTACGGCGTAATAAGTATTTCAATGTGTAAACACTGAAACACCAAAAATGAACAAGAATTAATTAAAGAGAGGCCTTACCTGTTCCCTTTCCTTTTCGGTATCACTTAGACAGTGATAATCTTCAAAACATATCAGGCGAGAACCAAATAGTTGTTTCCAATTAATTAAAGACTAAGCAGTAAAGTTAGATATATATTAAGGAGATACATGTGATTGAAGTAATTTATCAAAATCTAAAGGTAAAGTATATATTGCAAAATCATGTTCGGCCTCAAACAGTGTGTGCTTTAATTTGATAGTAGTATTTACCATACATTATCCTTCCTAACAAAGAGCGACTCTTCAAATATAGAAGAAAATTGCTTGACTTCTTTTACAAAGTCATATCTAAATATGACCAACTAATTGACGTGCTGTTAGACTATATCTAAATTTTCGAAATATATGTCAAATTATGGGAGGTTATCAACTTATAAGATCAGAATTACTCCTTTCATTCCACATGATACACATGATTTTCTTATTTGTCTATTCCAAAAAGTATGACATAATTCTAAATTTAAAAATAAATTATTTTTAAACTTTTCACGTAGTCCTTAATGAGATGATTTATAACCACGTTAATATTTATGGCTTATTTCAGAAGTATTCAATTTTTTTCTAAATTTTGATCTAAGTCAAACTATGGCATCCTTTGTCGAACGGAGGGACTACTATTGAATTTTGTAAGAAAGCTAGATTGGCTAGTGAAATCTTCATTATCGAAGCTAACATAAAGAGGTTAATTATTTGTTTTCACACCTCATATCATGAAGTAGCTATAGTATGGCGGATATATATATTCTTTTTATGCTCAGAGGTTTCATCATACTTGATATTCCTCACACCAACCATTAACTTAATAAAATTCTCCTTTAGAACTAACTAACCTTTGATTATGGCTTGAAAAATCCTAATACAATTCTCCTTTAGAACCAACTGATCTATGATTAAGGCTTGAAAAATATAACAATTCTTACTAATGAGTTTGATTTTTTTTTTTAATTTATTTTCTAATTTTGTGCCTATTGAGTATATTTGCACCTGATAATGAAATTTAGAACATCTTTTCTATGGTATTGAAATTTTGAGCACAATCGACTTCGAACAACAGATTACTGAAACCCAGGATACTTCAATCCTTCCGCTCAAACACCATAGCCAGAGTAGCATCCGATGCTTGTTCTTTATTTCTGTATTCATCATCACTCATCAGAGGCAGATAAAAGATAAAAACAACCAGAAGATTGATGGATCAGCCACAATGTTAAGATGCTAAGTCACATTATCTATAAATCCGATCCATTAAACTTATGGTGTTCAAGTCCCCCCTCCTCCGACGAGCTGCCCACAACTTTAACTTCTTGACGCATTCTTGGAAAAGCGTTTGCACTTGGAATAGTAATCGATGAAATCTCGTCATTTGCTTAAATACATTGTGCTCTTTGAATAAAACATCAAACTGGAATCAGATCTGGAGTGGTAATTAGGTTCATTTGCTGTTCAAGTTGCTAGAAATCTGCTCCTGCTCCTACTGCTGCTTCGATTTCTTGATTTTCTTTGGAAGGAGTAAAATTTTGTGGATGTGCAAAATGATGACGATCTGACATTAGTTATTTGTACAATGTACATAGTATTTGACTTACTATATGAATAGGTGCGGCCAAGTTGTCCTAATGTTATGTTTTCATATGGATTTTTTTTTGTACTAGCGAAGTGAGGACGATATAGCCTTAGTTAATTGCAAAATATACAGAGTATTTTGGCTCACTATATAAATAAGTGCGGCGGAATTATCGTGATTACCAACTATTAGCACATGTAGTTATTTTTGCCATATATTTTTCAAGATGTACAAGAAGTGACGGAGGCCGATCTGACCACATTTATTTGCAAATTGGACATAGAATTTTAGCTCACTATATGAATAAATCCAAACAGATTGTCTTGATTTCTGCTATGTGTATAGGGATCGAGGGTACTTTTGAATTACAGCTTCATTGAATGGAAAAATGCTCATTTTTTTATAGTCCATCTTTAATTTGCTCAATCTCTTAAGACAGATATAAATATGTTTGTTTGAGTAGATAAGGTGATTCTGTTTGAATTACTCCCTCTCTTCTATTTTATATGGCAGGATTCGGGATACGGGGTCAAACTTTTTAGCTTTGACCACAAATTCGGACATAAATTGTTCAAATTTTTAAAAATAAAATTTATATATTTAGAAACTACATAAAAAATAATATAAATTATTATAATTATTAATTTAAATTATTCATACGATACTTAAGAAAAATATGGTCAACGTATGACCCTGTAGACTTCCCAAATAGTAATGTGGGGAATGTGAGATTCAAAGGCAAATATTTTCTCAGAAAGATGGGTCAAAGTTAAGTGTTGTCTCTTAGGCATTACTTATAAGAAAGGGAGGGCGGGAATATGTGTGTCATTATAAGATTAATATTGGTATCTCCATTCGTAATTTATTCATCAAACGAAGCGGAAGCCATTTTTTCTTAACCACTAATATGGGGTAAAAAAGACAAACCATTGCTTGTGGTGTCATAGTTATGCAATTCAGCCCCCAACAAACTACTTCGGGAGATTCACAAAATATGACGTTTTTGCGCAAAAAGTTTCACTAACTGTCCTCAAAATTGGTTGGTGCTGCCTTTTTGTCCCCATTTAGGATGATTTTAGCAAAATGACCCCTATTTCATCCGTAGACAACACTTCAAGTTATCAATTGACAAGTACTTCCTCTTAGGAAGAGATCAAAGAGAAAATATTGCATGCGAGAATGTGGTAGAGATTGAAGGAGCAAGTGCTGCCTGTGCAGCATTTTATGTTATTTGAGAGATTGTGGGAGGAGATTAAAGGGTAAGTGTTGCCTATGTAAGAAGAAGTCAAAGGCAAGTGATGCCTCTTTGGCAATACTTACGAGAAAGGGAAGGTGGGATACGAGCGTTATTTTAAGATTTCATAGAGTTATTTTCGTCCGAAATTTATTCATTAAATTTAGGTGGGGTAAATTTTGCTAAACCATTGTAATGGAGGTGAAAAATACAAAAGGAGGTTTACTAAAAATACCCATTAAAATCAAAATATTTACCCATATCTACTCATAAGTTTCATATTTACAAGTCCTATCCATAAACTATTTATATGTCCTACCCATCTAGACCTGTATACTATTATTTATGTAGTATACACTATACCTTAAAGGTATACACTCATATCTAGATTTATATACTATTATTTATGCAGTATACCTTAAAGGCGTACACCCATAAGGTATAACAAAGGTATACAGTAATAAATGGGTAGGTTGGGTAAATACTTTTAATTTTATGGATAGTATAATTTCTAATGGGTAGAACTTATAAATATTTTGAATTTTTTAGGTATATAATGTAACAAAATCCAAATGCAAACCATTGTCTATGGTGTCATAGTTTTGCAATTCTCTCCCCACTCCACACTTTTAGGCCCCTTAAAAGCTATTTAATTTTTAGCCCCAATATCCAAAAGTCGCTGGATACTCTTTGCGAATTGCCAAGCATGGGGCCAAAAACATGAATTAATGAAATTTCTGGCACGCGGATGATGATTCACTAGAAGTGTCCGGCAACTATTGACGATGAGGGCTAAAAGTTTATCCTATTCTAACTGGAGTCAAAATATGAGTATGGGGCACTAGGCGAAATGGATAGATGTGGCACTGCTCTCGTAAAATTTTCATTCACAAGCCACTCTTATCACCGGTATTTAGTTTGAAGCCACTTATTTTTATTGGTCTAATATAAGAGGCCACTTTTTAAAACTTCAATCTTTGTGGGCTGAATTTCAAATCTTGTGGGTTTAACTTCATACCTAAATTATAAAGTTTCAACTTCAATCTGTAAGGGCTGAACTTTTAGGTATAAATGCGTAAACTTCAGCCCACAACTTCAGCCCTTGTGGGTTGAAGTTGAACTTCAATCCTTGTGGATTGAACTTGTGTGAAGTTTAACCCAAAAGAATTAAAGTTCCAAAAAGTGGCCTCTCATGTAAAACCACTAAAAAAAGTGGCCTCCAAACCAAAGACCACTGCCAAAAGTGGCCTTTGGTGCACTTCGCCCACTGCTCTCTCACAATTTTGACCCTAGTAGAAAAGTATGACATATTTTGCCCTGATCAGGAAGAGCTGCTAGTGATCGCTAGAAGTCACCCATGGAAAACTTTTGACGATCACCGGGTCCTACTGCTAGTAATATTTGAGAATCATCGGGAGATTTTCTTACCGGGGGCAAGATTGTAAGACTTTTCTCCCAAAGGCTAATATGCGACAGGCGCAAGTTGTGTCGTGTTTCCAGAATTTTCCCATAATTCTTGAACTACTACGACCGAATTGCAAAATTATGACACCAAATAAAATGGTTTATCTTTTTGATCCCATAACAGTGGTTTAGTAAAAAATAATTTCTGCTTGGTTTAATAAATAAATTTCGGACTAAAATACGCTTATTAATCTTATTATGGTGCCTGTATGGCTGTATCCTCATCCCCGCTTTCTCTGTTGAGTCTATACGTACTGCCGTAAGCCAACACTTACCTTTTATATCCCTCTTTCTTAAACAACAGTTGCCTTTCAATATTTTTTGTATTCTCTTCGAATAACTTGAACTTGATCTCTTCCTAAGAGGCATGACTTGCTAAAGGGACAAACTCACAGAACTAGTCAATTTTGGGACACAGGGTGAATATTTTAAACTACCACCAGTGAGGTTTGGCCCATTTAAGCCGCTGGCATTTCAGTTCAAAAGGGAAAGTGCACAAAACAACTGAGAAACAGCAAAAGAGGAGACAGAACACAAACATGAAGTTCACAGATTCACCAATAATCGACCTTCAAGTCCTCAACTCCCACCTCTCTTTTCACCAAGACAATGGATCCATGCATGTAGGCACCAGTGTGTGGCCCTGTTCTTTAATCCTCGTCAAATTCATCGAACGTTGGCATCCTCAAACATGCCCCACCACCCCAAACCCTTATTCCAACATCCTCAACTTCCACAACAAACGGGGCATCGAACTTGGAGCAGGCTGCGGAGTTGCATCAATGGGCCTATTCTTATTGGGCCTAACCAACATTCTCATCACTGATATTCCTCCAGTTATGCCAGCCTTAAAACACAATCTTAAAAAAAATAAGCCTGTTTTAAACAAGTGTTTAAAAATAGCCCAGTTGAATTGGTCTAATAAAGATCAGATTAAATCACTTAATCCTCCGTTTGATGTTGTTGTTGCCACTGATGTTGTGTATATTGAGGAAACTGTGGGCCCCTTGTTGAATGCTATGGATGAATTGGTTGCTGAAAACGGTGTCGTTTTGTTAGGGTACCAGCTGAGGTCACCTGAGGCGCATAAGATGTTTTGGGAGCTTTGTGGAGATATGTTTGATGTTGAGAAGGTTCCACATGAGCATTTGCATCCTGAGTACGCGTACGAGGAGACCGACGTTTATATTTTGCGAAAGAAGAAGAAATTATAGGTGATTATTGATTAGCTTGATTCTTTTTTTTAATTGTATTGTGCATTGACTTGAATATTTGTGTTAATTAGTTCGCTGGGCTTTCGTATAGTGGTAATAGTTTAGCTTGTTATGTGTGAGTTAGTGCACTTCATGGGGTCGAGCCCCACTGCAGACAGAAATGTGGTATTTAAGTGGAGGAAGGTATAGGGGCGGGCCTTTTGTCTATCGGTTTTGAAGTGTACCGAGCTCCATTGGCCCCCAGGGATTTCTCTGTTAGCAAGAAAAATATTAATTTGTTCGACTCGTAGGATAAATTTTCCTCAAATGGGAGGATTAATGTTGAAAGTTTTGAGTCAAAATGGAGTGGAATTGTTGATATTGAAAATTCACATGATAGTTCGGTTATTGTGGTTGTTGAGGAATAAAATTGGAGCTGGGATTTAGAAAAGATATAAACTTTATACTAGATGTGGTCTCAAATCAAAAATATTTTGATCCTGATGATAAATTTTGTCACTGCTATTTCGCAAGATATTGACTCCTTAACAAAGTGAGCACTGTTCTCTCTAGAAGAGTAAATTATTATGTACAATCTTCCCCAAGCATTGAAGAGTACAAATGTATTTGTTGAAGGACTTAGGCTTTAAATAATCGCTAAATATGTAATGACGCTTGCAGTTTCAATTTTCAAGTCTCAACTATTTTTCCCATTTCATAGTGTTCTAGGTGCTAAAGTAAGCACTAGTCGCTCAAAAAAAGTAAGAATATAATGAGCTAAGTTTCTGCAACTTTCAGTTGTCGACCATTTGCCCTGTTAATGATTGAGATCAGACTTCATGTCCTTATACAACTAGATTCTTGTACATGTTCCATTTCTTGGTAGCTGTACCTAGCTGCTTGTTTGCATTGTCATTAAATAGCACATCCAAAAAGTTATGTCTTCATGACGAGGAGAAAACCTAATGTATCTAAGAACCCAACTGATGCTGTTTTCTGAAAATGTGACAGACTGAAAGAGCTGTTATAGTCACTTGAGACTTTGTATTTCTTCCTTGGCTGATGTGGTCTTTCTAGCTTTAGATAGGAAACCAGCCTGTGTGGCATTCTCAGTTTATAGGTGTTCTTTTTTTAGATTAAAAATGCTACCGTCATCAGCGGTGTTTAGTTCTCCTACCTGTATATTTGAATACAAAAGATAATATATATGTGGATGGGAAGGTTAACCAAAAATTTGGCCATGAATAATTTTTCACTTTTTTTCAAAAAGTTTTTGAAAAACATGTTTGTCCATGAAAAACTGTTAATTTTTGGAGATTTTTTCAAAAGCAGTTTTTGAAAAACCAAAAAGTGCTTTTGACCACTTTTTCAAGTTTTTTAAAAAATTACTTTTTGTCTACTCACAAAACTTCAACTTTTTTTCAAGTGAATTATATGTCCAAACACTACTTCAACTTACAAATACCATTTTTCAATTCAACTTCAAAAACTCTTTTTCAAATATTTTTTCAAATCTATGGCCAAACGGCCACTTAATATCCTCATTACATTTCGTGGTTAACCAAATTCGACAATTTGCAATGTTATATGATTCTATACTTTTTGTTCACTTATTACATAAAATTTGAGATCTGATCTTGAAGGATGGGTACTGGATTGTGTCTGAGTTTGGAATAAACTTTAGGTTCATGCTGTAGCTCCATAAAGTCATCATGGACTTGACTGGAACTAACTTGATGTCCTTAGGTTGTCAGACGAATGTTCCAACTTTATCACCTGCACTTTAACAATGTTGAACTTGACCATTTAATTCTAGCGAGTCTTGATTTCTTTGGTATCATGCTAGTTTGGCGCCGTTGTTCCTTTGATTAGAGACCATCCTTTTTCTTCAAAATATTCCTTGATTGAGTGATTCTTATACCATATCTGTTCGAAAGCACTTTTTGCATTTGATTTGCACCTCCTGAAGGACTTGAACTGATTAAAAAAATCATAGTAACTCTCTTGAATTAATAGACCATGCCATTAGTAGTTTTCCTTTTGAGTCTCTGAAGTTTCAAAAGAAATTAGTAACTCTCCGGAAGTAATGTTCTATGCCATTAGTAGTTTTCTTTTTTAATTTGTAAAGCTTCCTTTCCTGTGCATGACCTGGATTTCTTTTAGCTTTAATCTGAGAGGTCTCTCCCCACTTGACTCTCTTAATTGTTTGTGATCTCTCCTAGTTCTCCATCCATGTATAGATGTGCCCTGGAGGGGAATAGCTTGGAATCCATTTTATGTGCATAAACGATGGCTGTGCTCAAGAAGGCAATTGCTTGTAAACTTACCTTGTATTGATTTTAGCTCCTCTCCATGTTCTCTGTTTTTTCAGTGTGATCTAGTTTTCCTACTCTCCAAGCAGATCAAAGACGGACATTTGCTGCATTTTCTCATGCTGTTTCCTGGTTTGGCTATCCACCAATTAGCAACTTTTGACTTAATGGAGTGGCCTCCTATTCAAATCCGTAGTTGTTACAAAAGAATTATCGAGCTGTTTTGCTGTTATGTTGCATATTTACTCAAATTCAAGCGAAAAGAGAAGTGTTGCTTATTTTGTTGTTTGGGTCACCTGCAACAGTAACACTTAAGAGATAATGTTAATAACCTTCTCTTGCTAAACGTCATCTATTCTGCATTTATGATTCAACAGTTAGTGTAGCTCGTACCACTCTGTATCCTTATTACCTATTAGCCTTACATGTGTATCTCACTTGCACTTGCGCCTTCAGAGGATTTTTTAGCTATCGAATCAGAACACACATTCTCTACTCTTGGTTTCCTCTGGGATAATTTCCCTATCAGAGCGTGCTGGCACTCTTCGTGCAGTAGATTAAACTTGCAACACCTTTACTCACTCTGGTCTATGTTGTTGCAGAAAAGAGACTAGCAGACTGAACTACTCAACTCCTGGGCAAGATCGTCTCAGCCAGCTCTTCACAATATCAAGCTGTTTGCATGCATGACCATAAATTGTACTTGAAGACTGTATTTTGTGAGATAGCCGTTTGCTGCGACAATAACTGAAGATGGCAATAGTATGGACTTGATAATATTTTAGCTGCAGTTCTCTATAGTTTAGCTGATAGTGTAAAAGAATCTCGTCATGACTGTGTAGAAGTCAAGCTCATCCGAATAAACGAGCTACGATTTCTTATTCAGAATATAAGATAGAAAGCATTATTAAAGATTAATATCCAAAATAGAATAAAAAGTCAGGAGCAGTGAATATAGATATGCTAATTTATATATTTTCTTTGTACAGTTGAACTCTGATAAGTTACTCTCCCTGTCAATGGATCATGAGACATGTACACTTATTAGTTATTCTTCTGCTTCACTGTACAAAGGAAGTATCAATGCATAAATAACCACATCAAAAATTTAAACATAATTAGACTGAATAAAATGAATTTTGGAGCTGGCTGAGCTTCAACTTCCCACTTCTGGAAGCAGCACCCGATGAAACCCTTCATAGTCCTCTAACATGAGAACTCTCCTTATTCTTCCTCGTCTTCCTGTTTCTCCTAATTCTGTTTTGTTAACTTATTCATGTTGAAGCATTTGACCAACTAATCTAAAAGGTAAAAACAGTCAAGGGATGAATGAAGTGTCACGGAGATTAAAATTTGGACGACTTTCGTATTGATCAAAGGAGATGAGAGTTGGATTATTGAAGCATTGAACAAATGTAGCAGCCTCATTAAAGTGAGATCCTTGACCATTTCCTCTAACTGCAGGATTAGGACAATTATTTCTTAGGAGAGAATTACCACATTGTCTTGGTTGAGTTTGATAAAAGACTTTGGATACAACAAGTTCTCCTTCTTTTTCATCTTCGTTATCACCAAGATGATATTGATGCATCACCCAATTAGTTTTCTCAGGTTTTCTTTGTTTTCCGTAGTTAGTGTAGAGAACAAGTATTTTCTTGTGGCCTTTCACTTTGCTTTTGACCACAACTGGCCTAGTTTTGCCAGTCTTGTGCCATCGAGTTTCATTCCCTTCTACATCTGTGTGTACTTTTCTCCTCTTTCTCGTACCAGTTGTATATGCTTTAGATGGTCGATGAAAAAAATGTCGGACTAAGCCATCTTTAGTCACTCCTGCATAACCCGCAACATAACGGACCACAAACTATCAACACCAATAATCATATTTGATTGAGCATAGTAGTTATATACACAATATAAAAATATTTTCTACGAGCAATGTTGCTTAAATTACTATAGCAGATTAGTTATTATTTTTATCAAGTTATGAATTGTACGTGTTTATCATAAGATTTACATCTAATTACCTATAGCTTGAAGAATGTAAAAGTGTTGAACCTCAAGATGACCATTTCTTCCTTATAAAATAAAAGGGTACTATATGGCTCAAGATCTTTTAGCAACCATATTGTTCCCGTGTTATTCTATCTTATATTCTTTAACAAAGATAAAGTTCGGGTGGTGTAATAATATAAGGATCACAAATGATGTTAGAAACTCAAAATCGAAGTTTCTTATAATATGATAATAAAACATACAACTAACCAAAGACAACATAAAAACTGGGGAAACTAATAAAAGCTTTCTTTTACAAAGATAAGCAGAAAGGAAAACATCACTGAAGTCTTCGTGTATTCATGGATCGGAGAAAGTTGTATCTCATTAACTCAGCCGATCTTCATATTTCTTGCATTTCATTTTCACATTATTTAAGAATGGATTTAACATGTATATATACACAAAAGTGTAAAGAATTTCTATATTTTATAATTTTACAGTCTTATTTTTCAAGTTACTAATCTCACTTATTATTATTATCAGTTACGCGTAGTTAGCTTAGGTAATCTTGCAAGTCAAACTTCTTAAGACTTACTATGGATTTTGAACCTCATACAAAGGATTATAAAATCTTTTTAGGACTTGTAGAATTACCTGGTAACTTTTCTGGATGAGTATAACAAATGCCATTCTCTCCCTCTAGTGTCTGGATGAACTCATCAATTAGAGGGTGAAGCTTGTGAGCATCCAATCTCACTTTTGCCTCTAGATGTTCAAGAAGCTCCTGATCACTTGGATCAAACTTCACCCCAGCAGGCAACCCTGGAAGATTATGAATCCCAGCCTACTCTTAAACAAATTTAAAAACATAAATCCTCAAGCAAAAGAATTAAATCAATCCCGTTATAATACGGAGTAAATTAAAGCAATATAATCATAATCAAAACAATAAAAACATAGAATGTTACTAACCTTTTCTTCAGATTTGATCAGATGACCACAAGAAGGACAAGTCCTTGTTTTCATACTTTTGGGACTTTCATTGGTAACACCCGTATTATAATTACTTGATAGAACATTTGTTGGTATAGATTGCTCATTGATACAAGTCATTTTTTTTTGTTTCTCACTTTTTTTGGTTAAGTTAGGGAAAACCCTTTTCACTATTGTTCCCTAACTATTCCAAAAATAACAAAATTTAATTTGTAGAAGGAGAGACAAAGGGTTAAAAGGATTAAAGGAAAAAGTAACTTGTGTCCTTGAGGCATGTTCTCCCTCAACCTAATTGCTCTTCAAGGTTGGGAAGGTATATTATTGATTTTCTACTTTTCCACTAGTTCTTATTGCACACTTCAATAGAATGATGTTTTAATACAATAGTACATACTTCTTGTTCTTACTTCATCTTACACTTAAAAAGAAAAGAGTTATATATGCTACACCTAAAAGATTAAAGTTAGAGGTCGAAAAAAAGTTGAGAAATATAAATTTAGTTCCAATGGTTAAAAAAGTGTTTCCTTGGAACTCACTTCTTCTTCAGCTCATTTAAGAAGAATGCTTCATGTGGAATAAATGCATTTGCGGATCTTTCAGTACCACCAAAAGGGTATCTTTGAATTGATAATTTCATTGACAAAGAACATTCTAATAAAGACAGTTTAACATGTATTACAAAAATAAAATTAAAGAAAAGCGGAAGTACTTGAGTGTAAATATGGTAACGTAGTATCAGTTCCTATGTCGCCCTAGAGTGTACAAGAAGACAAATAATTTTGTGTAGAACACTAACAAAAACAAGACGAACTTGAATATCAAAACAAATAATTTCATTGCTTTACTTTAACTTCTCATGCAAACGCAAGAAAACTTGGGGCACACAATAGACTATGAGATATAATCCATCTGATCCAATTATATCACACATTTTCCATCTTTATAGGTTTCAAAATATTCGACAATGTTTCATTTTTATACATCTTTTAAGATTTAAGTTCATTACTCCTTTTCAATATGTTTTCTCAGTCAAAACGAGCTTTTTAATCATCCTGTTGATACTTTGAATGTACCATTAGCATCAGTAATCAATGTGTAATACATAAGTCAAACTAATATTTTACGCTCATTGTCTAGTAAAATATTATCATATAAAATTTATTAATGGATTTTATAACTAGAGAGGCAGTTGAGCTTTCTTCATTCACAAGTTTTGTAAATGATGTAAGAGTTTTGCGTTTTCTGGTTGCTGAATTTACATTCCAAATTAGTTTGTCAAATCTAAAGTTGGTGGCTCTATACCAAACGGTCACAACAATGTCGATTCAAGCTACAAGGCTAGCTGCATTTCCTTTTCAACTACAACATATTTACTGCTGAATAGTATAACTTATGTCAAATACTTTCACTATACAGGGTGAAATGTAAGCCAATATATATATATAGAAGCTAAAGGCATGTCTTTAAGGTGCCATGAGGGCACGTTTGATCACTGAAGTAACCAAGGTACTACTAATTATTAATAGCGTTTATCAAGTAACATGATATGGACTTGGTATTATAGCAGTTAACATGAGTACTGTGACACGTGAACCATGATTCAACATCCAACCACCTGGAAAAATTGGATTCTTGTAGTTATGGAAAACTAGATTCTTAAAGACATCAAACCCATTTGGACAATCATTCAGAACCCAACTTTTGTCATCGTGAAGATTTAAGACTTCTGTTTAGAGCAATGACATTTCTCTAGCTTTCATCAAACAAGCCAAAAGAAAAAGAAAAGAAAACCTAAAAGGTTTTCAGTTAATCTCCCTACCCAAAAAGAGAAAGAACCGTCCGGAGAGAGAGGAGAGAATTAGAAAGATGAGATGGTGGATTAAAATTCAATAGTGGTGAATGATCATGGCGTTTTAAAGTGTTGGTGGTGTGGTGATCTTCAAAAAGTTTATTTAACATCAACTTTTAAGCGAGCATGAATTCCTACCAGTAGATCAAGATCAAGATCAAAGTGAATGCATATTGTAAGAGAGACCGTGCGTCTTTACGGCCTTTTGATAGTTTCTTTTGTATATGAGAGCATTCCCTATATTGACGTATTTTGTTTTATTTGACATCCAGTACTTGTCCAGTTGTCTTACTAATTCACATTTGTGCAGCTCACTAAAGGAGAAATTAAAGGCTCCCTACTAATAACTTTTTCATTCTTAAGACTCAAACTAAAACTTCTGATTAAGGACGAAGGAATTTCATTCATCTTACCATATATATCCCTTAATTGTAAGAGCTAACATATCTAAACATAAACGTATGGTAGGAACTAGGAAATCTATGGTAGAGATAAAACATTGATGGTAAAAGTACACGGAAGGTCTTTGAACGTGTCAAAAACTATAGGCCTTCAAAGTTGTCGAGCCTGCTTAATTACTAATGATTCTGCAACTTTATTAGGTTCTCTTATGTTGCATATATAGTTATGTCAGCCAGTTTGCGCTGATAAGCTCCAAATCATGTTTACTTCATTTTTTATACTCCGTGGGGGAGGATAGTTGGTTCTTCCATAAATTTCTCACGAGGGTAAAAGAATCTTTTATTTCTCAAAAATCTTAGCGAAATCTTTATCTTTCAAAAGTTCCAATTTATGTACATATGTCAATATTACTCTTGCTTCTGCTTTCACATTGTTTCCTTCTACATCAATTTTTCTTCTCAGGGTGTGTTGGTAGGAAAACATTTTTTGTAAATATTATTCTAAGTTTTTTATGTTTGGTTTTTCAAAATATTTTCTCTCGAAAACATCTTCCTAAAAAATCAAGAAGATGACTTTCCTCTTGGGTGGGGAAAATAAGTTTCATAAGTGACATTCCACCCTGATTGTCTCATATCTACCGTATACACCCCACTTGCACCCCATCAACCGAGCGGCTCACATCCACTCCAACTCCAAAGTGTTTGCCTAGATTATATATGAATGCTCTTAGGATAATATATTATGCTTGTCAAACACGAGAAAATAAATAGGAAAATTAATAATAAGAAGCTTGGAAAATATTACCCTTCCCATACCAAACACGCCCTCAATCTTCTCTTGTTTTTCTCTCAATTCTAACTGTTTATGTCAAATTTGTCCCAAAAAAAGTCCCTTAAATGACCGCACAAATTTAGAAACCTAAGATTGCTCTAATGATACACATGCATCTCAAACTTCCACCCTGATGGTGGAGCTTCATATCCCCATTCACCATTCCCCTATATAATATTAAAAAATACAGATATACTTAGGCTTTGTTACCAAGGTTTTGCAGACAGGTCTGACACCACTGTTATAATTTAAGCCCCATAAAAAAAAGCGTTACAACTTTGGCCCCATATAGGATGAGTTCATGTGGTCGCCACTTTTCTGCATGCTAGTAATATTTGACGATCTCTAGGCGCTTTTCGCCACTTTGCTGCATGCTAGTAATATCTGAGGATCTCCATGCGCTTATTTATGGGGGCCAAAATTGTAAGAATTTTCTTACGGGGCACAAGAGGTGTAGTGATTTATAGAAATAGAACACTTTTGGAGCTCGTTTTGGTCCCTGTAAGAAAAGTCTTACAATTTTAGCCCATATAAGAAAAGCTTCTCACAACACCAGATCTATTTAGTTTGCGCAAACCCTTGAGGTGTATTATTTTCGTAAATCACCAGCACTCGATATATGGACTTAAATCTGATACTAAGCTTGAGTCCATGGCCCAACAGAAACAAAAAATTTCACCATATGCCCTCCATAACGGGTAGTTTTACAAAATTACTCGCGCTAAGGAATATTTTTGCAAAATGCCCTTATTTAGTCCGCAAGCCAAGACTTCAAGGCAAAAAATTTGTAAGTCTTGGCAATTGGCTATACTTCAAAGACAAGTGTTGTTTTGCCAATACTTCAAGTTATATAGCGAGAATGCATGGAAAACTGGAAGGGTCAAATCTTGTAATTGCCAAGACTTATGACGCAGTGCAGCAAGTGTTGCCTATTGTCAATACTTCTCGTGCAAGTGTTGGAAAATCGAGCAGGGGTCAATGGCAAGTCTTGGCAATTGCCAAGACTTACGGCCTAGTGCGACAAGTATTGCCTATTGTCAATACTTGAAGGGATAACTGTTGAAAAGCAGAAAAATATAACGGGAAGTCTTGGCCCCGAATTTTTTTTATTAAATCTTAACGGGAGCATTTTTGCAAACCATCTTTTAGCACGGGCAAAAAGGCAAACCATTGCTTCCCGTGTCAATATTTTTGCAAATGAGCCCAACAGAAAAGGAGCCTTCGCAGCGACGGCCTATTTTAGGGGGAAATTTGCAAAACTAATACACCTTAAGTAAGTGCTTTCTTGGGGCAACACTTCAAGTTATAAACTTGACAAATGCACCTACGGGGGTAACACTTCAAGTATAAAATGACAAGTGCTGCAAGTGTTGCCCCCATGGCAGCACTTGACCTTTTATCTCTGTCAGCATTCTCCCCAGATAACTTGAAGTGCTACCTTGCAGGCAGCACTTTCAATTCATACTTGAAATGTTTTTCTCTAGGGAACACTTGTAAATTTATAACGTGAAGTGTTGCCTACCGGAACCATTTTGCTAAACCATTCGTAAGTGGAGATAAAAAAAACCATAACCAAAGATAAGTGGGTACATATAGTGAAATTTTTTATATTTTAGGTAGTGTCAATGGAGATAGTCACTTTTGGCGCGCATTTTGCAAAGACTAGTCACTTTATATAAATTTGCATATCTTCAAAACATCAGTATCTATCTTTAAATCATTAGAGCTGAAGTTAGGCGCTCTTGGTCTGAACTTGAGGAATTTTGATGCGTAGTCATTTTTGGACGCGCTCAATAAATTTTATCCACCGTTTCAAAATTAATTGAGAAATAGCCAAAAATTCGCGTGCACACTTACGCTCCATAAGGCGTTGGAAAACATCCCAGACTAGTCTCGGTATTTTATACTGGGACTTTGAACTAACATGTTCAAAGGTCCCATTATTTTGTTATGGGACTGAAGGTTTATATATAAAGTTTCATAACAAAAATAATGGGACTGTGAATTATCATGTTCAAAGGTACCATTATTTTATACTGAGATTAGTTTACTGAAACTTTATACAAAGTCCCATAATAAAATACTGTGACTTGTCCGGAGGTGGCTACTTCTCAGTGAATTTGTTTTTGACGGCTACAAATCAATTAGTGCGCGCCAAACAGGTCCCTACGCGAAATTTTTACTTTGAACTTCTCAACTCAGATTATTCTTTTTTTAACTTTAGGATTGAAGTTGAGCCCCACTTCACACTTTTGGTCTGGGATCAATTTCATATCAACAAATTTAAGTGTTTTGAAGTTCAAACCAAAGTTGGCTAACTTAAGTGAACTTGAGTGATTGCTCTTGTAACAATTTTTCAAAGTTGCTAAGAATTAAATAATATAGGTAAAACTGACTACCCAGCCAAATATTTTCGACAGCAAAATCCGTCAGTAGAAAAAGAGTAGAATGGTTGAGTAAGAAGGGGAAACAAAATTTTAGCTTCAGAGTTTAAATCATGAAAATAGCATTGTATAAGATATTGATTAAATCAAGAGATTTAAACTAGTGCAGGTAACTGGCAATGTGTGGTGTCTGGTGTCTTACACTAATCATGAATTGATGATACTCTAAAAGAATGGTGCCTGTTGAAACAGTATAAGTAATTAACCAGCATACGAGATTTTTATACTATCACTATATAAAACTTAAATTCTTTCTTAAATATATGGTCCCTCAGCATAGCATTCCATCATTCACATCCTGAATAACAAGTCATAGTTGGAAGAAAATGAAGTTATTTTCAATGTGTTTTGCTAGTTCCCACTAGCTCAGGGCAGAATTCAAACTCAAATTCCTTTCAGCCAATCATGTTAACATAAATTGAACTAACTTTTTAACTACTCATGCTGCCTCAATAAATAATCATGTACCTATTCTTATCATTCAACATCCTCACTGATTCTTACCAAACAGATTCTAAATATCTTCATAACCCAATTTAGTCAACCACAGAAGCCCACAATAGTCTTATCAATGTCACTGAAAACTGACCCTTTTAAAGCCCCCAGTTCAGTGAATGAGGGACGGCAAAGACTAATAATTGAACAAACTTAATAACCGGCATTAATTAAGAAAATTATCTTCTAAACAGAACTTTGTCGAAAAGCAAGAAATGTCAATACCCCAGCTGGTATTTACGATCTAATAGAATCATAACGGTTGTAGAATCCAATGAGTACAAGATGCATAATTCTAGAAAAGACTACTAAATTGTTTTTACCTCGTTAACCCGTGCAGTTTCTTCCTTGCCAATTCTTGACAGGAAATATTCCTGCTATATTATTTTTTCTAACTATACTAAAATAACAATAACTACACTTTATTCTCAAGCAAGTTGGGATCGGCTATATGAATCCTAACTACACTGACTTCGGAAGAAAGTAGGGGGACAATTTACCATTCTTGTTTCCTGCCCCTGGTGCATCATATGTAACTACTGATTCTTGGAGCATTTTTACCACTCTGCGCATTGAGGGGCGATTAGCTGGAATGTGGTTAAGACAACACAGACCAATATCAAGAACCTTGCATATATGTTCTTTGAAGCTGGAATTTAAATTTGGATCAAGCAACTGATCAACTCCTTTATCGTTCAAGGTGGTGCATACCCAAGTAGCTAAATCTTTCTCCCCAAATTCAGGACCAACTGGTCTTCTGCCTGTCACAAGCTCCAAAATGACCACTCCAAAGCTATATATGTCACTTTTTTCGTTCACATGAAGAGTATATGCATACTCTGCAATCAATGAAATTCTACTAGTTAGTACTTGTTATTTATGGCTACTTCAAAATGAAATTGCATTATTTTTTCCAAGAAAGTTACAGCTGCCAAAGTGTACATAAAATGACTAAAGCAAGCGATATAGTTTGCACAAAGCAATACCTGGTGCAATGTAACCACATGAACCAGCAATCACAGACATGGATCCGGTGCCACCTTTGCAGGGTGCTTTAACAATTTTTGCCACACCAAAGTCTGAAATTTTGGCTCCAAACTCATCATCCAACAATATGTTGTTTGACTTAACATCACGGTGAACAATTGTAGGAACACAATCATGGTGCAAATAAGAGAGCCCCTCGGCTGCATCTAAAGCTATCTTGAACCTCAAAGGCCAATCCAACAATTTGGCCTTGCAACTGTGGAGCAAATCGCCCAAACTTCCATTTGGCATGTACTCATATACCAAGAGCTTGCTATCCCCAGTATCACAACAGCACCACAATCTCACAATATTCTTGTGTCTAATTTTTCCCAGAGTTTCAACTTCGATTTCAAACTCGTCCTTATCAGACTCAAGAGCACCATAAGGGGCTTCCTCTTTAACTGATCTCTCCCATAGCTTCTTAACTGCCACTGCTTCACCATTGCTTAGGACAGCTTTATACACTCTCCCTGAAGCGCCATTTCCAATTACATTAGCTTCATCTAGGCCATCAGGTATTTCGAATTCACTGAATCCAAGCTTATGGAATGATGTCCACTTCGATATAGTGATTCCTTGCTTAATTTGCTTGAACTTCTGGTACTTCCAAATGAACAAAGCAATCCCAACAAGGAAAACAATGCCAGCGATTGTGTAGATAGCTCTCAAAGCCCACAAGTATTCTGCATGCTTTCTTCCACCTCTGGCAGGACAAGGACCAGCAACAGCTTGACACAAATCTGGATTTCCTAGAAAGCTATTTCTGTAAACACCCTTATCAAAAACTGCAGGAACCACCCCCGAGAGACGATTATTAGACAAATTTAGCTTATTAAGCTTCAGGCTTTGCATACTGAGCGGGATTTCACCCGAGAAGTAGTTCCCAGAAAGATCAAGATAATTAAGCACTGGCAAAGTCCCAATTTCATCTGGAATTTCCCCAGAAAACTGATTGTTAGCCAAGTTAAGCTCACTAAGTTGCTTCATTGCATGAATTCCCAAAGGGATTTCCCCTGATAGCTCATTGAAACTAAGATCAAGGGTTCCTAACTGCCCTAGATTCACTAATGTGCCTGGAATTTCTCCTGTTAGCTCATTATGACTCGCGGAAAACTCAACTAATTTGGTCAATTTCCCGATTTCACGTGGTATAACCCCTGAGATTTTGTTTCTTGATAATAGTAAGTTAGACATATTTTTGGCACCGGAAATCATGTGTGATATGTTTCCTGAAAATGCATTGTCAAAAAGGTCTAATAGATAAACCTGAGGCAAACTCCAAAACTCAGTAGGGACTTCACCAAATAGCTGATTAGCCCGAAATCTGACCCTACGTAAACTCCAGCATTTTCCAAGACTAGCCGGAATAGTCCCGGAGAATGAATTCTTTATCAGAATAAGATCCTCTAAAGCTCCCATTTCGCACAAACTTTCCGGGATTTTACCAGAGAATTTGTTGTACGACACATCAAGGTACTGCAAGCCCGAATATTTTCCTAGTTCACTAGGCAAAGACCCATAAAATCTGTTAGAAAATAACTTGAGCTCGTACAAATTAGGAGACTTAGCTATACTCTCTGGAACTAACCCCTCAAGTTGATTCTCAAATAAATTGAGCGACTCAAGTGGCAACTCACACAACTCATCAGGAATTATCCCTGTTAACTTGTTAGTTGACACATCAAACCTTCTCAATTTGGTCAAGTTAGACCATCCTGTTGGCAAAACACCACTGAGGGAATTGTTATAGAGCTCAATTTGGACAATACTATTGAGCTGGAATATTGTACTAGGTATTGATCCAACAAGCCTATTGTTGGACACATCAAAATTAGTCATTTGACTTAATTTCTCAATACTTTGTGGAATTGAACCGACAAGATTACACATACTTAGCCAAAGGGTCTCCAGGTTTGTCAAGTTACCAAATTCTGAAGGAAACTGACTCGGTGCAAACGGGTTATAAGCGAGTTCAAGTGTCTTGAGACTTGTTACATTAGCCAATACAGCAGGAACTTTACCAGTAAGAACATTGTCAGTCAGAATAAGAGTCTCCAGTTGCTGGAATCTTCCGAAACTTGCTGGAATTTCCCCCGAAAAATAACACCCGCTAAGATCAAGGTATCTGCAATAAAAATCATATAATTAATACAAAGTTCCAATGCCAAATTAGCTGGAGCAGGCCATATTAACATTAAACATTCATTTTGTTTTACTTGTATTAAAATACCCAATAATTTGGACTATCCCTTGCAACAAGAGACATATGTCAGCATATAATCGATGAGCTCAACCTTAACTCAACATCTTTAAAATGGAAAATGGATGTCTTCAAAAGTTTAATATATTCACTGATACGAATCTTAAGATTGAATCCGTCAAATTTAAATCTTGAATCAGCCTCTACTAAGACCAGACACGTGTGCTTAGCTAGGTTCATGGAAGGGGGCTTAACTGAATCTGCTTTAACACAATAAGTATTACATTGTGCAAACAAGGCAAAAAAGAATCTTTATTTGTTATATACAGAATGTTAATCCCCTTGATTCTAGTGTAATTGCAAAAGGGATTCAAAAATTTGCATTAGGTACTGGGTTCAAAATCTCAAATGCTAAGTGTGACAATGCATTCTAGCGTTTTTTTGAATCCTTTATATAAATTCTTGACTCCGCCATCAGACGCCATAGAAGATGTCTACAATCTCTCTCTCTTTTTTTCTTTTTTTTTATAATTGTGGTGTTGGGCCAGTTTGCGCACCTCGACTAATTCCAAGAGTCATGCTACCTAGAACAAGTGCCGGATAACTCTGTCCACCAAGACTTGGATAGATGTGAATATTTTACTCTGATATAATTTGAAAGATGTCTACAACATTTACCGACATACATATCTAGACAACCTAATTAACTCTAAATGTACCCATATGACTAAATTTTAGTCCCAGTTAGCTGGCATAGTTCAAAATCTTGAAGGAAAAAAAAGGGATAAATGTGAAATTAAGTTAAAACAAAAGTACCTGAGGTAAGGAAGATGAGCAAGAGTATGAGGAATAGGTCCACCAAGTAAATTCTGAGAAAGGTCAAGGTAAGTGAGGCTACCACATTCAGAAATGGAAAGTGGAACAGTAGAATTAATGAGATTATTAGAAAGAGAAAATGATGAAAGCAAAGGAAGGTTGCAAATGAAATTTGGAAAGGGTCCAGAGAGTGAAAATCCAGAGAGATTAACAGCAACAACAGATGGAGAAATGTTGTTATTACAAGTGATTCCTGTCCAGTTGCAAGGTGTAGAATCATGTTCAGACCAAGAAGAAAGTGAATCTTGTGAGTCAACAAAGGAATGTTTTAGTCTTTGTAGGTATAAGCCATCTTGATTTAGAGCTAAAATGAAAGGTAAAGTAGTAAAAAACAAGATGAGTATTTGTATTTGCATGGCTTTTTCATGCACAGAGAGGGAAATATGTGTTTTTTGTTATATCTTGTATGAAAATGGATGAGATGGGGTGTTATTAAACTTGTTAAAATAATGCAAGTTTTGGAGGGAGTTTGTGAGAGAGGAATGTGGCTTTGTTAAATTTGTTGTTTGTTTTCTACTTAAAGGTGGATGAAGCAGTGGTCTATGGACTAAGGAGTGAAGAAAATTGAGGTTTTTGGGGAACTGTAGGATTGCGAAAGGACAAAGGAGTAGGGTGGTTTAATTAATGTGGAAATTTTGGTCCATGATTGGGACCTACTGTGTAATGTGATGTGATATATGTCTACATAATTTAATACTTAATTATCTTGTTAAAAACCAGTGTAATCCATTTAGGTTATAAAAAAAAATTCTTTGATTAAGTTGCTAGTATTGAACTAATATGGTCAAAGTAACAAGAAGTAACCAGTAAATGTGTGTGTAATATTTAAATAGGATTCAAGAAATAAGCACTTGACTTGAAATTGGTAAAATATTACCTCCATCAATTTCATGTTGGATAGACTTGAAGATGTGTACACTGGTTTTTTTCTTTTTTCAGATTGGGGGAATGGGTGGGGGAAATGGGTAAGGGGATTAAATAGTGGAAAATCGAATCTTCACCGATAAGGTAAAAATTCAGGTAGTCAACCAACTATATTATTAAAACTTGAATAATAGTCATTCTCGCATATTAATGATTACTTATGTATGATCATTGAACTTTATTTACCACTGACTATAAAACCATAGATTATCTTCATTATACTAAGTTAACTGAATTTACTCATTATAAAATTGAGTCACTAAATTTTACACATTATAGCATAAAGTGACTACTTTATTTCTCTAATCTAATTCTACTTTACCTAAAACAGTAAAGTCACTAAACTTTTACCCATTATAATGATAAAACTATCCATCAATGTTACATTATAGTGGATAAAATTTACTAATTTTAATGTGACATAATTAGTTTGCTTATTTACTTTGTTATTTTGGATAAAGTTCAATGATTTATATGAAAAGATGTATTCATTTGACTTCTTTATTATGGTATATCTCATATTAAACTAAAGCAATAAGAGAAGGAAATCAATTTTCCTTTATTTAGTAAATAGAGGTAAATGTCATAAGGTACAGTTCTTTTGGGACTGGGAAAAAATGGAAATGTTATCTTCCCAAAGTTTTGTGGTTAGTGGTTAGAGCAGTAAGTGAGCATGTAGTGTCTGTGTAGTCAAATTGAAAAGGAAAGAAAGGCAGTGTTTAGAAGAATTTTCCAGCAGTGAAAGTCTCTGTGCCACAATTTAGTGTGGGTGTGGGGACTCCACAGTTCTTTTCACTTTGAATACGAAAAAGTGAACTTTGAAACTTCGTAAGGAGAGTAGTCTCCCACAAAGACTCATGGTTTACTTCTGTTTTCCCGTTCAATTTGTTGTAAATTACACAAACAATAATCAAACAACATACTTACTGTCACCGGGCCGATTCCTCCTTAGTAACAGCTAGCGTGCCTTAGTCACAATGGCACGCAAATTATAAGACAGTCTGCTCCTTGTTTCTAAAAAGCTTGCCTTAGTAATTTAGCTTCAACCATACCACCCAAAGGTTTCTTCCTTGTGCGCATTTCATTTGTAGAAACTTCAGTATGCGCACATCCAGGATTGGCTAAGGACATGTTAGTCCCTCGCCTAGCACTAAGCCTCGCTCTGCGCGTCCGGTTCAATCCTCAAGCTCGGCATTAGCCTTGTGCTCTGGTACTTGGTTGTGCTTTGCCCGAGTAGGACAACTCTTAAGTCATCGGCCTTTGTCATATGCATCTTTGAAATGATACATTCCAATATTTCCTGACATCAGCAAGCGTAGCACTCATATAATGTCTCCATCCTGAGTAGTGCAACACCGCCTTACGGCTGTACGTCTAGGCCAACGGACCCTTGCTTGCAAGACTGAACCCAAACCATGTTCACAAATCAATACACGAGGCTCTTGATAGCTCATCGAGTACTCAACCGGCAAAGAGGTCTTTTTCCTTCCCAAAGATAGATCGCAAGGCTTGGTCTTTCCTCACGTTAAGCCTTTGTCGCCTGTTGTGCACCCAACACTGGTCTCCTGGTCACGCACCGTCCATAGATTTGGCTAACTCGAGAGGTGTTCAGGCAGGTCCTTGAGGTCCTTCCTCAAGCCAGCTCACTTGGTGCGACGTCCGGACAACGTCCACGTGGAGGGCTGGTAGGCTTTCACCATGCATGCCCCCTTATATATATGCTCTTAAAAGAAAACCAAACGTCTTAGCAATTGACATCCTTTATCCCGAAAATCATACAATAGCTTTTCTCCTAACTCCTACATCCAAATGAGGCGTCGTTTGTTCCTACAGATTTCTCTCGACTTCCTTCACACTTCCATGAAACTTCATCCCATTCTCATACTTGTGGAAAGAGATATAATCTTGGAAGATCAGCATAATTACGATAAATGGCACATCACTTTGGCTAATTCAAGCCCTTAGGTACTGAACTTCGAATGACCCCATATCTGGTATGAACACTCTATAGCATCTTAGGAATAAGGACTTCACCTTCCAAGATTGTAGCTCCAAAACGTGCGGCACTAATACTCATTTCCCGACACATCTCACACGTCTGACACTCTGCCTGCACACAGCTGACACTCGTCTAGCACATGACTAGACACTTACGCTAAAGCTTGTGGCTTACACTCGTCTGACGCGTGGCTGGCACACATCTAGCGCACGGCAAACACTCGCATGCGCGACTGATATTCTTCAAGTCCGCCTGTGGTGCACAGTCAAGCCGTCCGCCAAGGCGCCACGTGACATTACCAATTTACCATATAAGGGAAAAGAACTACTATCTTTGTATGAGGTAATTTTCTTCACAAATATCAACTCTTATTTTTCGTCGCTTGATTCACTCAAAACATAGACCATACTGTCAATACTTAATAAAACTGTCATCAAAACATGATTAATCTACATCATCTTACACATTGTACGATTACCATATGTTACCTATTTTTATACCTAAACGAACGTTGGAAAAGTTTCTACAAAACCGATTTCCCGAAGTAAAATATTTTGCCGTGGAACAATTTCACCCCTGCGAAATGCCAATCTATTTAAAACCTTAAGCATATTTTTCCTCTATTTCTCCAGAGGAAACCTTCGACTTATATTGGAGTACTTGAATAATGTCCGATATGGTCCTAATTCCTAAAGAGGTAAATGTATACCCATATGAGACAATTTGTCTTCCAGTACAGTGATTGGTTCTTAATCGGTCTGTAGTTAATATTGCAGTAATGATCCAACGTTATGTTCTAATCCGCGTGACAAGAGTCCAATCAATTGGGTACAGACTGAGACTACAGAGGCTGCTTAATTTTGAGGGCAAGAAGTTAAAATTGAATACAAGAAAAGATTAAAACCAAACCTTTGTGTTATACAGATCTTCCTGATGTCACAATGAGCCTTGACGCACATGGACCAGTCTAATCTGAGATGAGATTTTGGACCATTAATGTGAAAAAGTCATGTCTTCTATCAAAGCAAAGCTGCTATACTGATCGTAACATAGAGGCGTGCAAATAAGATGCCAAGTTAGTGACTACTGCGCTGGTGAGCAAAGAATATTCAGAATCTACCGTTCTAAAATGTTACTAAACCCCGTCTCTGCAAACTTTCTCATAATTCATTTTGCAAGGTGAAGAAACGCACATGTTTTCCTAACTAAACTGATAAACTACATACGTCCATGGAACTAATATATTTCTTTAATTTTATGCGACATGTTATTTTGTTAAAATGAGAATGATATATTTTTATAAAAACTTTTTTCATTTTTTAACTTTTCAATTTATTTTTAATTGTGTTCTCTACATCAAAAAAATCATATCATGTTTAAAACCACAAGTTTTAAATATATTTCTTCTTCTTTATGCTTAGTGCTCGATCAAATACCGCCGTATAAATGAAATAGATGAGATATCTATTATTCCTTCAGAAAGGCAAGGGTGGAGACGCATAGTCCAAGCAGCTAATTCAGCTCAAACCTCAAACAAGGTAAAAGCTTTCCTTTCCAAATGCTTATAGGCAAAAGAATTATTGTGAGTGATCTAAGATCCTTATATATTTGTTTCTTCAAATTGTAAGAGTAGCAACGCCTGCTTTATTGTTCCCCTCTATTGATAGAAAATAGGTATAACACCTAACGTCGTTTTATAATTAGTAACTTATGGAACTTTTCAGAGCGGAGTCGTCCTTTTGATTCTTGATTTTCACCTTTTTGGTTAAAATAGATTAGCTGATTTGGACGCTCTAGCCAAAATGAATAGCTTCAAATGAAATAAACCTGAGAGTCGAATGACAAATTGTAATATAATGATCTTCAATGACCCAAGGTTTCACTTACATGCCGATCGAGGGCTTGAGAAGCCGTGTTGCTCGCTGCTTGTTGTCTACTTCACAATCCTTCAACGTCTCGTTTTAATTTGTAACTTTCCTTCTTTGATGCTTTTTTATATCTAATCATTTATTTTTGAAGTACAACTAGGGTTATATCATCTCATGTCGGATTGGCGAGTCCTTTTGAACAATGAACGATGAGAGTAAAGTAAATTATGCTCGACAATAAGTTTTGTATTTGATTAATTTATAGGTTGTACTATTTATTATGTGTATTGTGAACTTCTGCAATCATCAACGCACCTTTTTTGACAAAACACTCACACTCTAGGAGTCTAGTCTCGAGAAATTCCATGTGCTGTGCGATTGAGCTGTTTAGTCCACCAAGGAGCAGAAATGTTTGATTATTTGGCCGTTTTAAGTTTTATGTTGTTTGAAAGTTCAATCCTGAACTCATGTGAAGATACGACTACGATCGCCAACCTTAGTCTTACAAAGTGCACTATTTCATTTACTTCAACATTTTTACTGTTCTTGGCGAATAATTTCGGCTGATTAATTTGGCAAAAGGATTAGTGTTACTAGTTAGAAACCTACCGTAGTCAATTGATCTTATGTACCAACTTGTCGATCTCATAATGATTGTTTGTCCTTAAGAAAACACATAATTTTGGTGCATTATCATTTTCAATAAAAGTAAAAGCTTTCTAAATATTACAGTAACATTTTCAATCATATAGTTTCTTATAACTTACAAATTTAGGAAGTTTATTTCATTACAAAGCCATTATCAAATTTTAGACACATTGCTGGGATAAATAATACTTCAAACAATCAAAAGGAGTACTGAGGCATGAAACATATTGTTGGGTTTGGAAGGAAGGTAAAGTGGTGTGAATGGAAAATGAAGGAAATATTTATTAAATATTAATATATTATATTAATATTTGATTTGGGGCCCTTTTTGTAACAGAATAATAACTGGATTAGTTATGCAAATATTCTAAAGGCTTATGCTGCCAACGTTTCTCATTCAAATGAATGGGAAATTTTGATCACTAGCCATTTTTGGACGCGCTCAATGGGGACTATCCACCGTTTCAAAATTCATTGAAGAATAGCCAAAAATTCGCGCGCACACTTAAGCTCCATTAGCGTTGGAAAAACACCCCAGACTAGCCCCATAACAAAAAACTGGGGCTTTGAACAAAACTTGTTCAAAGCCCAAGTATTTTGTTATGGGACTTTATATATAAAGCTGAGTCCCATAACAAAATGATGGGGCTTTAAACAAGTTTTGTTCACAGCCCCAGCATTTTGTTATGGGTTATGAGACTTTATATATAAAGCTTCAGTCCCATAATAATGCTGGGGCTTTGAACAAATTTTGTTCACAGCCCCAGCATTTTGTTATGGGACTGAAGCTTTATACATAGTCCCATAACAAAATGTTGGGGCCTTGAACAAAATTTGTTCAAAGCCCCAGTATTTATACTGGGGTTAGTTTACTGAAGCTTCCCCAGTACAAATACTGGGGCCTTGAACAAGTTTTGTTCAAAGTCCCAGTATTTATACTGGGATTTATCCGGAGGTGGCTATTTCTCAGCGAATTTGTTTTTGACGGCTACAAATCAATTAACGCGCGCCAAACAGGCCCCTACACTAAATTTTTACCAAATGAAATGGTGCTTTTCATTGAACAGCCACCTTGAAGGCTGCCTTTCATGAACAGCCATTTCACCAAAAGGCACCTTCATGCCTTTTCACTCCAAATCATGTGGCTATAAATAGAGAGGCATTTTGCCTCATTTTGTTAATCCAAAAATTTCATACTCTCTCTCTCTCATTACCTTTTGCATTTGTTTTCAAAACAAAAGTAAGTTCTGAGTCAGTGTGATTTGCTACCATTATTTGAGTTCGCTGTTCACTGTGATTTGAATTACCGCTATCACAGTGAGGATAATTCCATTCTATCCTGAGAGAAATTAATCCACAAACCTTGGGTAACTGTGAGGGGATTAGATTTCTTAAGGACATGCAGTGTATACTGTTGGCTTGGAATTTTTCTACTTCATCTATTTCTGTTTTGGTCATTATCGAAAGTGCAGACGAATAACAATCTTAAGAAATCTAATTATTATTTTGGTCTGCTAATCGATAATAGGCTGTTTGTGGAGACTAAAATCTGAAAAGATTTTCTAATCCAAACTGTTGTGGAGACTAAAATCTGAAAAGATTTTCTACTCCAAATTTAATATTTCGTTTTGAAGATTTAAATACTTCAACGGATTATTAAAATTAATGTGTGTTTAATCCGTTCAGAAGATTAAAAACTTCCGGATTATTAAAATATTTATATTGTTATTTGCAGTTTGAAGATATAAAAACTTCATTGTACGTTAAATCAGTTTGAAGATATAAAATCTTCATTGTACTTTTAAATTTGGTTTTTGAAGATTAAAAACTTCACCAATTTATTAGATGTGATTGCGTCTTCGGACAAAGAAGCAAAACCATTTGTATCAGGAGATCCTATATAGGTACAATTTGTCTGATTCAGTTGAAGCAAATTGAATGTTAGTTTTGGCATATTGATTAAAGAGTGCATACGGCATTTGGCTTATATGGTTTAATGAATATATGGTTGAACTTACGCTGCCATTATTATGTTTGAACATTCAAAGATTTGCAAAGAAGTGATATTGTTGGACAAAATTGCTTTCATGGGTACACCTACTGTGGTAATATATGAAGGTTTAAAATTTGTGGAATTCCCAAGTACGATGAAGTTGGGAAGCAAATTGAAATCTTCTTTATGAAAGCTTATGACTTGAAAACATGAAAATCGAATGGTGCAATTAATGTGAAACGTTGTTTGTTTCTTGAAGAAACGTTTCCTGGTTTGAAACGTTTAAAGTAAAATTTTCTTTTACTTGTTTAATTGGTCATGGAACTCAATTGAAAGGTTACTACGGTTGTCACAACTTGTGTTGTTTCATGCCTTTATTCGATTTATTAAAAGGTTGACATACCTTTTTATCTATTTGATGTCTAGGCATAAATATTCATGCTCTGTGCATTATGCTTGGAATTAAACAATGTGAATATTGAGTTCTATGAATATGGCACATGAAATATTTGAAATGTGGAGGTGTTTGGCTTATGCATGACAAAGGTCAATATTAGACTTAATGTTTATATTATTTTGAAAAACTAGATGATATGATCTTTTGAACCCCACAAATCCTTGGTGGATATTCACATGGTAGTCGGTGAACACGACGTGTTCATCTTAACGATGACTAGTAGGTGTAACTACTAATTGGAAGAATGGTCATGTGTCTTTTCAGAGATGTTGTGACCTTTCTTAAACACTTGAAAGGTTATGTTCTTTCATGAAAAAGTGTCACTTGAAAGGTTGTGATTTTTCATGAAAAGATGTATCGGTGGAAAGATTACCTTTTTTGTATAGACCTGACTGTTTATGAACGGATGTATTAAAATATTGGTCTATTAAACGGTAAATTAATTATTAATATTAAAATCCGTATCAAGTTGGATTTTAAGCGGTGAACCAACCAATGATAATTATAAAATTCATATTGATTTGAATTTGTATAATGATTGAAGGTTCTATAATATAGGCATCAAGTAAATAGCAACACGGAAATAGTTGAGAAATATATTAAATATTAAAAGGTTGTGGCCACAACTGATGCAACTATTCCAAGCTATTGATACTTATGCTATTAAACGAGGAAAAAAAAAACCGAAGGGCTCCAAAAATTTGGAAGATATTCTATTTTGGCTCTAGCCGTTGACAACGGTTTGCATACATTGTAATATCAGGCGTCAATAGGAAGGGTTGGGAGCAATATGTATAACGGGAAATCGTTACATATAACGAAGAAATAAAACCGTTTGACAACTACTCTCTTGGGGATTATCAATATTGACATTGTAAGGTCAAGTGATAATGTGTCGGATCCGCTTACAAAAGGCTAACTAGAGAGGTAGTAGAGGTCATCGAAGAGAAGGGGACTATGGCCGAGGACAAGTCGTCATGGCGGTAACTCTACCTAGAAGACTGGAGATCCCAAGATCTAGGTTCAAGGAGCTCAAACAAAGTTATGTACGACCGCTCCAACATTGTCAAACAACTCAACCTGTTCTCGTAATAAGACAATGTTCAGTACCAAGGATAAAATCTTAAAGATATTTTTTAATGATTATCTAAATTTGATACGGGAATTATCAAATAGTGTAGATCTACGGGATTACACGTTTAGAAATCACCTATGTGAGTGTGAAGTGGAAGCCGCTTCAAGGAGAATTCTGTAAGGCCAATTCTCTACGCACTCATGAACCACGCGATGTTCATGGCTGAAACGAACACAACAATGAGAACCAAAAGTGGTCAAGGATTAATTGTGTGACATATATTGTCTAGGTATACACCAAAGTTCGACGGTTCAAAGATATCAAATCTACCGATTGACCGAGTATATCCGATATATGTTCACTACGGAAAGTTCAAAGGGAAACCCACTTATCCGGATGCAATTAATTCTTACTTGCAAATCACACAGTTTTCTGCATGTTTTTCCATATAGTCATTCCCCATTCATGTGGGGGATTGTTGGGTTTGGAAGGAAGGTAAAGTGGTGTGAATGGAAAATGAAGGAAATATTTATTAAATATTAATATATTATATTAATATTTGATTTGGGGCCGTTTTTGTAACAGAATAAAAACTGGACTAGTTATGCAAATATTCCAAAGGCTTATGCTGCCAACGTTTCTCATTCAAATGAAATGGTGCTTTTCATTGAACAGCCACCTTGAAGGCTGCCTTTCATGAACAGCCATTTCACCAAAAGGCACCTTCATGCCTTTTTACTCCAAATCATGTGGCTATAAATAGAGAGGCATTTTGCCTCATTTTGTTAATCCAAAAATTTCATACTCTCTCTCTCTCATTACCTTTTGCATTTGTTTTCAAAACAAAAGTAAGTTCTGAGTCAGTGTGATTTGCTACCATTATTTGAGTTCGCTGTTCACTGTGATTTGAATTACCGCTATCACAGTGAAGATAATTCCATTCTATCCTGGGAGAAACTAATCCACAAACCTTGGGTAACTGTGAGGGGATTAGATTTCTTAAGGACATGCAGTGTATACTGTTGGCTTGGAATTTTTCTACTTCATCTATTTCTGTTTTGGTCATTATCGAAAGTGCAGACGAATAACACATATGTCAAATGAGTTTAAGCTATTATATGAACTAAGTGTAAAACATATTTACTCAATTGGATTATGCACTTGCAAAATAATTATATGTTAATCTCTATGATAAGAATTATTAATATTAGTTGATAACCTTGTAAAAATAGTACAATGTAATAAATTTATACTTGTAATTTAAAATGGAAAAAAAATGTTATAGTTAACTTAAAGCCACTCGAACAAAACTCTAGGTAACATGTGAAACATTCAAGGATTAAATGGCAGTCTAAACTATTTTAGATCAGGCGTCGTGCATGTGCATGTGCTTGTGCAACTTATTTCCTTTGACCTTACCAGCCAAAGAACTGAAGCAAATGGTTGAAATTAGCTCCTTCTTGCATGAATATAGACATTTTTGGTTTTGGTCCTTGATTAATTATCATAAGAAAAATGCATTAGTGCAGGCCCCATTTTACCTTCCAAAAGAAGACTAACAATAGTATTTTTGGATTGATTGGATTAGCTCTGTTTTTTTTTCTTCTTCTTTTAGGGTTGGTTCTGAAGGAAGAAAAGAAGGGAGGAATAAGGTCATAAAAACTCTAGAATGCAGAGCAGGTCTTTTTGATGAAACTTTTGTGATGCAATCTGCAAGAAAAGTTACTTTAAAAGGTCTCTAAAGTTGAAGTAACCATGCTCTAAACAAAACAGAGAAACTTTGAATTGTATTAGGCCAATTTGAACAGGTTGAATCAAAACTTATTGTTATGGGAAAAAAATCATAACTTATCGTCCGATTTATCGATTTAATAAATTTTTTGACGGATTATTAGGTCATGAGTCAAAGGCTCACTCAGTCTGTTTTTACCTGCTGTGGTATGACCAACACGTCCATTTGAAAATTAACAGTAATATTTAGCAAAATCATTAATCATATCATTCACTAGGCAATGAAAGCAAAATGTTGTTGCACAGATAATCAATATGGATTTTTTACATAAAAGTACAAGTTTTAGAGCTTAATTACCAAACATAGCAATATTTTAGCAAAATAACATATATAGAGGAAAACACAAGTTAATTACAAATATAGCAAAAACATAACAATATTTTCCAATAACATACCAAATCCTTGCATTCTTCCTCCTATTTCCTCCACTATCACTTTTGCTCCTCTCATTTCTTCCTATTTCAATTTTTCTCCCACCATTTCCCCCAAATTTCACTTTTATTCCTATCAATTTCACTTTTCCTCATCCCATCCTCGATGTATCTCGTGGTATCTCACCGTATCTCAACTGTTTCTGCACCGTTTCAACTATTTCTGCAGCACCGTATCTCAGCTGTTTCTGCATCGTTTCAACTGTTTCTGTAGTACCGTATCTAACTGTTTCTGCACCGTTTCAACTGTTTCTGCAGCACCGTATCTAACTATTTCTGCACCGTATCTAACTGTTTCTGCAGCACTGTATCTAACAGTTTCTGCATCGTTTCTACTGTTTCTAAATGTTTCTGCAGCATTGTATCTAACAGGTTATGCACCGTATCCAACTGTATCTACACTGTTTCAGCACTGTTTCAGATTATTTTAACACCGTATCTAACTATTTTTCGACTGTAGCAAGCTGTTTCTTGACCGTTTAAGCATTGCTTCGTCTTATTTATGCATTGTTTCTCACTGTTTCTAAGCTATTTTTACCTTTTTAGCATTATTTCATATTATTTTTTATATTTTATTTCGGAATTTTTCACAAGCGGTTTTAGATTGTATCATATTGTTTCAGACTATTTCAACTTTGTTTGAGACTGTATCATAGTGTTTCAATGCCGTTTTGAGACTGTATCATATTGTTTCAATGCTGTTTTAGACTGTTTCAACACCGTTTCAAACTGTATCATTGTGTTTCAATACCGTTTCAGATTGTTTTAATCCTGTTTTAGACCGTTTCAACCTATTTAAGACTGTTTCAACAACATTTTAAAGTGAGTTTCTCCTTTGTTAGATCAAAATATATGAAAAGTTGGACCCACCCCCAAATCTGATTCAAATCGGATCCAGACCGTTTCAAATCCATTTTAAACTATATCATTGTGTCTTTTGCTTTCATGAATTGCATCTTTAAGATTAGCTATTGACCTTGAACAACCAGACCGTCGCCGGTGATTGTAACAGTTACTCCTCGTCAGACTGTTTGTTGAAGCCTTAGGGTTCCTCCATTCTAGCATCAACAACATCACTATTCGCATTGAGGATCTCAACGGGAGTAATTGTATCCCGCGATAGATCCACAAAGGCTTCGTAACAGAAACGGAGGAGACAGATCGTAAAGGGGAAAGGTTAATCGGCTCTCCGTCGTGTTGTAGCTAGTTTCCGGTGAAGATCTGGTGAAGATGATGACGGTAACGGGCCAGTTTTTGTGAGTTTGTTTGAATAGAAATCAGTGACGGATCAAGTGAATCCTCCACCACCGCTACTGCCGGAGTTGATAGTATTGGCATCGTTGCTGTCGTTAGTGTTGGTATTTCCGTCGCGGAACTCTGGTGGTAGCTCTGTATCTATTTGGTCCAGCTGGTTGTGGTTTGGATATGGGAGAGGGTGGCAGATGATTTGCTTTGGGGAAGTGGAGAAAGTAGTTTTACGGTTTCTAGGAGAGTGGGTGTAAGTCATTAAAAATGAAATGTATTGATTATTGAAGAAATGTGCTAAAAAAATATTGCTATGTATGATAATTTTAAAAATATTGCTATTTTTGTGTAATTAGGGGTGTATATTTGTATATATGTGTTGAAAAACTCAATCAATATGCTACAACTTCCGCTAAGCCCACTTGGTAGTATTTAGCAAGGGACTATATTGATGGTTCATTTGCAAAAATATAACACGGGAAGCAATGGTTTGCCTTTTTGCCCCCGCTAAGAGATGGTTTGCAAAAATGCTCCCGTTATGATTTAATGAAAAAAATCCGGGGCCAAGACTTCCCGTTATATTTTTCCGCTTTTCAACACTTATCCCTTCAAGTATTGGCAATAAGCAATACTTGCCGCACTAGGCCGTAAGTCTTGGCAATTGCCAAGACTTGCCATTGACCCCTGCTCGATTTTCCAACACTTGCACGACAAGTATTGGCAATAGGCAATACTTGCTGCACTGCATCGTAAGTCTTGGCAATTGTCAAGACTTGCCCCTTCCAGTTTTCCCTTCATTCTCGCCGTATAACTTGAAGTATTGGCAAAAAAATATTTGCCCTTGAAGTATAGCCAATTGCCTAGACTTACAAATTTTTTGCCTTGAAGTCTTGACTTGCGGACTAAATAAGGGCATTTTGCTAAAATATTTCTTACCACGGGCAATTTTGTAAAACCACTCCTTATGGAGGGTATACGGTGAAATTTTTTGTAAATTGATTCAGCGTCTGCTAGTTGACAAAATTTCAGGCCCATGCATGTCTAGACCGGCCCTTTATGACAAGGGATGTCGGGATCAAATATGGGCTTTGTCCGGTCAAGAAAACGTAAAAATTTCGTCCACATACCACTATGGGAAAGTGCACGAAAGACCACTTTTGGCACTGGTCTTTGGACACAGGCCATTAATATCAAAATATTTAATTTATAGCCACTTTTTACACCCACCAGAAATTGAAAAATAAAAAAAGACTAAATTAAACCCCCCCCCCCCCCCCCAAATATATATATCAGTCCATGTGGATAGAACTTCAGTACATAAAGGTAGGGAAGTTCAATCTCTGTGGATGGAACTTCAATCCATAAGGGTAGACAAGTTCAATCCCTATGGATGGAACTTCAGTCCACAAGGGTAGAGAAGTTCAATCCCTGTGGATGGAACTTCAATTCATAAGAGTAGATTAGTTCAATCCCTGTGGATAGAATTTTAGTACACAGGGCAGAGAAGTTCAATCCATGTGGATAGAACTTCAGTCCGTGTGGTTTGAACTTCAATCAGTAGTATTTCAAACTTCAGTCCAGTAATCAGACTGAGGGGGATAATTAAGCCTTTTCAGTTAGGCGTATTTAATGACCTTATCTAGTAAAGAGCCAAAAGTGGCCTCAAGTGTAAAACCAAAGAAAATAGTGGCCGCAAAGCTAATACCAGTATCAAAACTGGCCAGTGAGCGAAAATTTTACACTTTTTCTATTGGTATTTGGTTTGAAGCCGCTTTTCTTATTGATTTTACATGAGAGGCCACTTTTTGAAATCTCAATCTTTATGGACTGAAGTTCAACCCTTGTGGGTTGAACTTCATGCCTAAGTTATGAAGTTCAACTTCAATCCGTAAGGGCTGAACTTTTAGACATAGATGTGTAAACTTCAACCCTTGTGGTGGGCTGAAGTTGAACTTGTGTGAAGTTCAACCCACAAGAATTGAAGTTCCAAAAAATGGTTTCTCATGTAAAATCAATAAAAAAAAGTGGTCTCAAACCAAAGACTACTGATAAAAATGGCTATTCGTGCACTTTGCCCCAAGAAAAAAATTAATTTTAGTGTTAACTTTCAAGAATTCGAAAGTTTGAAGTACTATCCTGTAATTTTGTACAGCAAAAGTACCATTTTTGAGATCAGTTCGGACAAACTATGAGTTGAAAGTACTGACTACTGATGTTCACCAACGTTTGAAAAGATTTTCTAATACTGGTGAGTGCACGAAATGATAGTAATGAAATTGTTATGACTATGCATTCATGTTTATCTGTTCAAGTGAATTGAATGATCAAACCAGTAGCTCCATTCTTTTACCTGCCCTCGCTTCCATTTCCCAGCATGAACGGAGTAACAACTTATTGGAATTTCTACCAAGCCACAATAGTCAATTTTGCCTTCGGAGCCACATCTGAATCTACTATTATCCTAAGTTATGTTGTTCGAGACAAAGAAAGATCAAGGCATCATAAATAATGAATTAGTTGTTTCCTCTTTACTACTTTACTTGATAAATTAAGTCCCATGAAAAACTAAAAATAAGTCGTCAAACATCACTTTATATTTTAATTAATTAACTAAAAAAATCCAAAAAGCATAAATATATGGTTCATTTCTTCCCTCATTATCATCTCCGTTGAGGTATGTGTTTTGATTTATTTATATTTCATTGTTTATGGACTAATTAGAACCATTTAAAGGCCGTGGACATACACCGATAAGATATTTTTCAAACTTTAATAATTTGAGAGTCTAATATAAAATCGAAACAAACTTCTATTTTAATGTTTCAAGGTTAAAATATATAAACTTATAAGTTGTTTTAAACAAATAGGTCGACGAATTTAACATCCTATGTATTAGTACGCTATATACGTATCAAACTTTATGAAGAAGCAAAAAGACATGAAATCATTCATTTCCTTCCGTTAAATACTAAACATTATTATGAGTAGACGTATGTATTGTTGTGAGGAGTCGTCTTCATTCAGCAGGCGTTGGCCATAGATACAAAAAATATTTTTAATTTTTTTTTTGAAGCTGAAAAATCGTATTGAAATTGAAGTTGTCCTTATTGATTTTATAAAATTGGGAGGAATATGTCACAACACCCCCTCCCCTCCCTAGCAGCAACGTGTTGGGGGCTTAAATTCTTTAATGATCGTAATGACATAATTCAAACTGTTGTCGTGGAGTTTGTAAACTTTCCTAGCATCTGTGAGAATTAACATACTCCTAAAGCCATAAAACACACATTATATAGTCCGAATTCCTAAATCAGCTGAGAAAAGGCAATTTTTTAGATGACAAATGGTTATGATCGATGGCTAAGCCTCCCGAAAGAATGTATTGAAAATTAGTTTAACAAACAAAGTAGTGAAGTTCGAACTATAGTCTTTTATAAAATTGAAAACCACGTTAGTGAACCATGTCAACAAACGAACTCCTAACTTATACATGTTGTGTCTCGAAGAACTTCTATCAAATTAATTTTATCATGACTTTCCTTTTTTGTTTGAACGTTTTTTGCTTTAAATAAAGCTCTAAATAACAAATTGTGTTTTACTTACCCAGTTTAAGGTTGGTGCTTTTCTGCTGAGACATATAAATATGTAATGGCGGATACAAAATAAAATTCATACTTTAAAATTAGGGGATTTTGTTAACATTTAAAAATTAGGATAAAACTAAGAGTAAACCCCTAATAACAATATTGTACCATGATTCATTGACAAGAACTCCATGAAGTGTCCAAGCATTTAGATAAAATTGTCTAGAATCAACTCAAATTAAAGGAAATAGGACATTAATAATTCGGAGCCCCGGAGAATGATAAATAACGGAACAACAAATAAAGATTATGAATTTTTTTTACAGGAGATTTTAACGACGAAGGAAAAACAAAAAGAGACTCCAACGTAACACAGAAGGCCAACCAGCCCCTTTGATAACTTTAATATCTTCCAAAAGTTTCAATTCTTGCATTTTCAGATTTTGTAACTCGTTTTAACATCTAACACGTGATGTCCGACTATAAGTTATTAGATTCTACCGAATGCACATGTTCAATGCCACATGATCAGCTCTGGTGAAGTCAATGTAGTTCCATCATTATTGTATCTATCTCCTTGACATTTCTTCTCTTTGCATAATCCCTTGTTTCATAGTAGTGTATGTTTCATCAACAGCTTCACTCCAAAGAAAGAAGCTCGCTATGGAGTATTAATTGTCCTCTCCTTTAGTGGATTGTGGATTGCTGTTGAGTCATTTGTTACCATTTCACGCGAGAGGATGTAGTATATTTGGACAGCATGTACAATTGCATTTGTCATGGTCCATTTAAAGGATATATAGAATGTAATATTACTTGAATCATATAATTTGACAAAAAAGACATATCCATTACTATATATATGGTATAGGTTTGCATTTACAAACACCAGTTAGTTGGTGCATTGGCTTCAAAACTAGAGATTAAAAATTTTAAATTCATCTTATTCAGATAAAAGCAGTAAACGACAATTTGTGATTTTTTTAAACCAAAATGTGATTAAAGTTGCTTGCATACTTTTCCATCAGAAGAAACTCATGGGATCCTTCCGACATTGTCTGTGGCTGTCGGAGTCATTTGTAGCCCACGTCTGCTTCATTCTCTACCACTTGGCACTTGCCATAAAATTATCCACTAAGCTACCGTTTGGACATAATTTTTGGGCAGTTTTTAGAGTCATTTTTTGGGATTTTCCAAAAATTTCAAAAACTCAACCAGTTTTTGGGAGTTTTTGGAAAATCTCCTCACAAACTTCAAATCTTGTTCCAAATAAAATGTATGTCTAAACAAAATTTCAATTTCCCAAGTTCCAAATCTCAAATCCCAAATCATGTCCAAACGGGAGCTAAATATTTTCATGTTTCTCATCTCTTTTTCTATATTTTTTTCTCATACCATTCCTATTCTTTCACAGTTCACATGTATTTATAACTGTAATTTCTTCTATTTGTAAAAGTTTAACGAAATATTAGAACTGTTACATGCCAAATGCATGAAGAGCTATATTTTCTTGCAAACCAATCTTAATATCTTATTCGATTGTTTCTTCTTTTTAGTCATGTATTTATATAGAAAAATGATAAGGCAATATAGCATTAAAAAAAATCCTATATAATAGACATCTAGTATCGCAGAAGAGAATATGTTTAGTTATCGTAGCACTTTTTATTGGATCTTATGCTTCCTATGAGTCATTTACTCTTTTGGAGATTAATACATTTATGCAATACAGAGAACTTTTAATGTATTTTGTTTGTGTATTAGGGAGAATTTACATGATAGACAAGTTTCAATTGGATCTTTTTTATATAGAAAAAGTATTGTGTATACAAAATAAATATAATGTTAGGGTAGTAGTGTATATATTAAATATTGAATCCTCCTTACATAAGTCTAACACTTAAAATCATCTGCTATTGTTGGTGTTTGCAGTCATGGACGTACTTGTGTCTTGTTTTCTCCTACATTTTCAAGTTTTGCAACTTTTAAGTTTTGTTAATTTGACAAGTGTGAGTTATAAAATTTTACCTAACTTCATTTACTTAAGAATCTAACGCTGTTGGTGCCACAATTGACTCAGAACTCAATGTTGCATATACTGTGGTAGTTAAGACCCCCTTTGACTTATTAATCAAACCATGCTCAACTATAACACGCCGTAACATTATTAATGATATAACCAAATAGCTGGGCCCCGCACATTCATAATGCGGGAAAGAAACCGAAACTCATCTGCCACTCTATCTTGTCTCCAAACTTCAACACGCGCTCGCACACCACTTCTTCACTATCCATCCAACGACCACAACAGCGCGTGTACAACACTCTCCATAAAGCAATTCATAAAACACCTGAAATACCTCGACCAGATCATAGTACAAAAGTATAACGAACAAAATAAACAAGAAAAAACCGGTCGGTCCTTTGAATATATGAAGAGAGAGAGAGAGAGAATTTGCAATTTTTAGAGAGAGGAAGGAAGAAAAAAAACTCGAAAAGCACAAAGTCGCAAACCCATTTGTGAATCAAACACATTGGATTTTCAAAGCATCTGACAACATATAAACTACCCACCCACCCCCACCCCCGCAAACAAAATACTTTTAAGAGTCAATATATATAGTACAAAATATATTTCATATAATTGCATGTGAGTGTGTAACAATTTTCAAGAAAAGAAAATGGGTGGGAATAGTAAGAGAAAGTGTTTATATGTTGTTCATAGTAGTTATTTATTCTACAAATCTCACCACACATCTCAATCACACTTGTTTTTTACTTTTTGGGAGAGAGAGAGAAATATACTTATAGATAATGCGTTCAGTTCAATATACTAACTTTGTGGGTGTGTTTAATTTTGTTGTCTTTTCGTCAATACCTAAAGCTAACTCCCCCAATTCCCCCTCTTTCTCTTTCTATTTTTTTCTAACCCTAATTTACTCGTACAAGTAAACAAGTTTAGATTTTGATGGCTGCTGCTGTATTTTTGATCAGTCGGAGTTTAATTTATGTGGGTATAAGTTAAAAATTTGATCTTTGTTGTTAAAATGGAGCTTCATACTAGTGCTGCTGCTACTGCTACTGGTGGAGGCAGTGCAAGTTCTGATGTGGAGAAAAAGAAGGTTTTAGAAGGGAGTGAGCCTAAGGTTAAGCGCAAAATGAAGACTGCTTCTCAGTTGGAGATTCTTGAAAAGACTTATGCTAGTATGTTATTTTTTTATTTATTTTTTGTTTCCTTATTATTAGTTTCCTAGTTCTTTTTAATATTTTGTTGGTTATAGATGATGTTTTCTTGTTGCATTTGGAGTTTAAGGATCAAATGAATGGATTTGAGTGTATTTTGGTTAATTGTGCAGCTGAAACTTATCCGTCAGAAGCGGTAAGAGCAGAGTTGTCGGTTAAGTTGGGGCTATCTGATAGGCAACTGCAGATGTGGTTTTGTCATAGGCGGCTCAAGGATAGGAAAGCTACTACGCCAGTGAAGCGGCAGAAGACAGAAGCTTCACCTGTAGCGATGGTTTCTTCGGGTGGTGGACAAGGAGATGAGATGGCAATGAGTGGTGAAATTGGGAAGGAGCATGCTTCTGGTTCTGGTTCGAGAATAAGTCCGATTGGTCTTGTGGACTTGCAGCTGTTGCAGCATCAACAGCATCACCAGCAGCGAGTTGTTCATCGACCTGGTACTGCTGTTCCTAGGTGTAGAACTGAAATGCCAGCTTTGAAGAGATATTATGAGCCACCTCAATCCGTATCTGAACTTCGGGCAATTGCATTTGTGGAGGCACAGTTGGGGGAGCCATTAAAGGAAGATGGGCCTATCCTTGGAATGGAGTTTGATCCCTTGCCACCTGGTGCATTTGGTGCACCAATAGGTAAATTCACTTCCCGTGCTTATTTTTTGCCCTTTTTTTTTTATAAGAAGTGTACCCTTGCAATGCGTGAGAAGTTTGATGACTATTGGATATCCTATCAAGGTGTTTAGGGATTTCTGATCTTATTCTTCAGCTTAGGATAGTCAGGTAGTGCTCCACTGTGTTAATTTACTTCCATCTCTTTCTATGTTGATGGCATTGGACCTAGGAGAATGGAGGGAGAGCCAAGCATCCTATGCAAGCTAGATCTTTAGAAAGCCTATGGTCAATCGAATTACCATTTTTTAATTTTGTGATGAGGAAAATGGGATTTGAAAAAAAGTTGGGATAGATTAAATTTTGTGTATTCACATTGAGATTATCTGTCCTAGTTAATGGCAGTCTATGTGGTTAATTTGGAACTCGAGAGGTTTGAGATTGGGAGATCCATTATTTCCATGTTTATTTTGTTATGGAGGCACTGTGCAAGTTAATTGATAGAGTGATAATAGGGGGTTAAAGAACAGATTCTAGGAAGCGACTAGTGAAAATGACATTGTTGGATTCTCTCATCTTTTGTTTGTATAAAAGCTGGTGATTTTTCAATCTCTTTTACTAGATAATCTAGGATCCTTGTGCATGAAGATAATCAATTAGGTCAATGTTGTCGGACGATGTTATGGATTTTTTACCACATTCTCTATGGGCCCTCTTATCTCTTCCTTCTCTGAAGGAATTATCTTGGACGAGCTTGACCTGGGCCATGATTGACTTTAGATATCATGAATTTCGAGGCGTAGGATACCAGGCTGAGAAACCGGGACACCAATTCCTTGATGTGCCTACATTGGTCTTTCTATATTAGAGAGTTAGACAAATTTAGGCTCTTAGAAAGAGAGTAGAATTTTTGCAAGTTTAGTATGGATTCCAAGAGGCCCAAAGAAACCAAAAAAGGTTGCGTATTTACATGAATGGCTGTAATGGGGATAATACTTGGGCAGAAGATATAAACTGCTTACTATTAATCTGCAGGGTAGACCTTAAATTGTCGTGGACAGTTCTAAACTTATTCAGTGTACATTGAATGATGCCTGATACAACAAGTGACATTTTTCACTGTTGGGCTTTGAGGAGGAGAATGAGGAGATGTTGAGTTTGGGATGTTGCTCCTTTAGCTAAGTCTGCATTGAATCTCAGAAGTTGTAGGTCATTCGAGACAACTTCCTTCTATGTGATTTAGGTCTACCTAGTCCCCTTCTACACCTTCACTCACTATAGTTTCACACATACAGTGGTTCAGTGCATCGGCAGGTCGACAAAGGACACGAGCAAACAATTTCAAGCAACATTCTCTCATTTTATCCTGTATGCATGCTACTTATACCTTCCGCCAAATTTGGTCATTTCTAACTTTACCTCACTTGTGTGACCGCACATCCATCTTAGTATCTGCATTGCTGCAACTCTCATCTTGTGGATATGTTGGACTTTAGTTGCCTAAATTTACTACCTTATAATATTGCCAGTCTTATAAATGTTTCATAGTACTTACCTTTCACTTTGATAGGCATCTTTTTATTATATAGCACCTGGGTAACACTTTTCTATTTCAGCCATCCGATTTTTTTTCTATAAGTAATATCTTCCTCTATCATTCCAGTCCCTTCAAACAACGATCCTAGACATCTAAACTGCTTGTATTTTGGTACCGCAATCCCGTTAGCTCACACCAACTTTGCTCTTCTCATGCGGACTAAATTTTTAATGCATGAATTCCGTCTTAATTCTAGTGATCCTAAAACCTTTACTCTCTAAGGTGCTTTTCCAGAGTTCAAGCTTTTGGTTGACACCCGCTGGTTTCATCAACTAATACAACAACTTCAACAAATAGCATACTCCATAGGACCTCATCTTGTATTGTATTGGTTAGATCATCCATAACTTGGATAAACAAGTAGGGGCTCAATGCCGATCCTTGGTGGCTTGTTGTAGACCCACTGTTATGGGAACTCCTTTGCATCTTCTACTCCTACTGGACTCACATGCTAGTGACGACACCTGCCTACATGGTAGCATTTATATATTTCATAGAAATTCCTTCTCCATTACCCTCTAAGGACTTTTCGCGGTACTCTATCATATGCTTTCTCTATATCAGTGAATACCATGTTTAGATCTTTCTTCATCTCACGACAAAATCTTCTTAGCAGGAATATAGCCTTCGTTATAGATCTACCGGGCGTAAATCCAAATTGGTCTCCGTTGCTCTTGTCGTCCTGCCTCTATGCGCTACCACTCTTTCAAGGAATTTCTTAGATTTAGGAAAGAATGAATAGAAAGTAACCGTGCATGTGCCCTACTATACTGCCAGGGGAAACACACAAGCACCAGGCTAGGCTATTCCTTGTTCCCATTTTGGGTCACCATCTTTCTTATTGGGTGTCCGCATTCAATTAGAATTTCACAAGAAGAGATTGGAGCTTTAGTATCATTCGCAGTGCTTCCAATGCTAGGCTCAGGTCTTGTTGGAGGACGGGCTTCAGACAAGTTGTTACTAAGCTCTGGCAGCCCAGGTCAGGTGACCCAAAGACCAGACATAGACATAAACCACTCGACAAAGAAAACAGAAAATAATAAGAAATGAGGGAGAAATAAATGCTCTTGTGGTCTCAACCTTTCTGCTGGAACTAAGCTCATTCGATTACTCAAAACATGATGAAAGAATTATTTTTATCCTACTTAAAAAAGAAAAAAAGAAAATGTGTAGTGGATTTCCAGTTCTCGTGATCCTTTGTGATGGTCCTCACTAGCTCACCCATTTACCTTTTGTCTAAAATTTTATGTGTTGTTTAACTTGTGGTGGAAAGTACTTACGGAATATTAGTCTTGAGAAAGGAACCTTGTGTACATGAATTAGTGGGGAACACTAAGTAGTGTTTTATGACAGACTCGAGGATTAATAGGCATTATACTTCTCTGGTTTTTAGTTTGCGGTTGATCTACCTGTAAAATTGTCTGCTTTTCCATATTACCTTTTCAATAACCGAAAAAGAAGAGAAACTGACTGCCCACCCGCCTTAAAGGAGGTAATTGCAGCCTCAATTGGATGAACACTGATAAACTTAAAGGATATGATTTCCTAATTGACTCTATTATATTAGCCCATAAGTCTATCAGACACATGCCAATGGAGGGGTTACATGCCAATGGAGGGGTTACGGTTGTATTGCCTTATGTGTATCGATATTTTTTGATATATCCGTCTCACCAGAGGGATAGCACTTGGTATGTTGTTGTATCCGTCTTGCCAATCTCTATGTCTATGTGTGTTTATGAGTTGATATGCTAATTCCTTCTATTGGGGAAGTGCAAGAATGCTTTATAGTCAATTTTCCTGGGTCTTCATTTTGGTTGGTTATTGTTGCTCAATTGTATATGCTTACATGCCCCTAATGTTACTAAGAGTTAATGAATGCCTTTCTGTATGAAGCAGTGGCAGCCACGCAGCACAAGCCAGCTGGACGACCTTTTGAAGCTCACATCTATGAGAGACCAGAAAATTCAATCAAGGTCTGCCTGTTCAATTGCTTAATCTCAATATACACGTCTTAACAATGTTTGGATCTTCTTTATGAAGCAACTAATAAGTCTATTAGAGGTGTGATGAATTCTAATGTTCGTACGAAGACAGAAGGCATACAAAGTATGATTTGGTGTTTGTATCAGTTAAAAAGGACGGAAATTGATTAGAATAATTTTTTGTGTAGAAATCTTCCCCAACATTCCTGTTAGCCACTATGATGTTTCTTTTTTCAAATTATTTTTATAAATCTTCTCAAACTTCTTAACTTGGTTGGTTTGTTGAATAGCAATATCGGTTCACTACTACATACGTGATAGTGTTGTCAGACATGAGCTATCTCTGACTGTGAAAAACACAGTTATGTCGTACTTCGTTGAACTCTTTTTGGGTTTAACCTTTTAGAAAGGATGAAAAATGGGGTTTGGTTTCACTTTTATCTTTAATTCAGTATTTTGGGACTGCTGTAATGACACCTGCCATTCATGGGATCCTCATCATAACCTACTTTTGTAACTTCTGTGACATATGATTGATGTAATTGGAGTAATGGAAGGTCTTGGGTTCTACAAAATCATGGACACTTGTATTTGAACTTATTTAGCATGAATGATGTAACTATTCTCAATACCTGTTCCTGATTACTTCAAAGCGAAAAGGTGAAAACAGCCGCAAACTGATGAAGGAAAGATCTTGTCATATTAAAGGGAAGTAAAATGGTTGCAATTTTATTTTTCTAAAACAACTGAAATTTGGAGCTAGAGAAATAAAAAACAGAAAGAGGCTTTTATATGTTTATTAGCTATAACATCTTTTTATTCAGCTTACAGGGACTCTAGGTGATATGTAGATCTAGACTTAGCTCCTACAGTACTGGAGGAGACTTAACAAATCAGAAATTCCATGCAGGGTACTACAAGGACTTTGCGTGAATACCAGTTTCTTCCCGAGCAACCATCCATTAGAAGTGATACCTATGAACAATCAGTATCATCTCATCATTACAGTCCAATTGAAGTTCAGAGCACCAGAACCATGTTATCAACTGTGAAGTCATATACACAGGGGAGTGAGCAAGTGGCCTCTGGATTCAGTTTTCCTGGTCAGATCCCGACTTTAAATCTTCTGCCTCAACAAGGGAGGCAGGGTCACGTAACTCCAGCTTCTGCAGAGGCTGATGTTGTTCCACTAAGATCTCTTGTGAACGTAGAAGTGGAGGCTAATTATGGTGGTCTGCCAATGACTGCATTGGAGAGTCTATGTATTCCTTCTGATACAAGAGTCGTCCACGATGAGGAACGGCTTGAGAGAAAACGAAAGGTTTCAACAGATACCTACTCCTCTTCCTGTTCTTTTGAATTTAGTGCTAATATTCCTTTAAAATTTATAATGGAATATATCTAAACATGGATGTTAGCTTCCCTACCTGAATATGAAAATTTAGTTATAATTTAAAATTTCCCTAAAAAGATAGATGGAGATCTTTGCATGGGGCTTCGCTGTACCAAGGATGAATTCTCCTACTTGTTGGACTTATATTGTGTTTGGAGCAGTGTTTGTGTTTAGTTATTATCGCTCCTGTTTCTAGGTTTTGGCCTTCATAGTTATTTACATATGTCCTGCAGAGTGAAGAGGCGAGAATTGCAAGGGAAGTGGAGGCCCATGAGAAAAGGATCCGGAAAGAGCTTGAGAAGCAAGACATGTTAAGGAGAAAGGTCACTCTTCTATTCGTCACAAAATGTTGCATGTTCGAGAATTGAGATGGATGTGTTATATTCTTTACTTCTTTGTTAATGCTACACCAAGAAGGTGTTAATTATACAAAATGTCTAGATTCAGGGCATAGGCATCCCATAATACTAGTTAATGACCAGCTATACAAGTCAGTATGTTTTTGCTTATATCAGAAATATGAATGAAACGAAAGAGAATTTTTGACCTTGACCACGGTTTTCAATTCCTTAGAAATAATATCCTACTTCTCTCTCCATGATAACCGAACACATGTTTTGCATTGTTTCTTTTATTAGCTCCCAGATTACATAATCTCCAATGTGCCATTGAGTCGGCCATATTGAATGCTAAAATTTGAAGGCCTATACCTCCATCATAAAATTATAATGTAGTAAAAGTTGGTCCGCTTACTTATTGTTTATCCTCAGAGAGAAGAGCAGATGAGGAAAGATATGGAGAGACAGGACAGGGAAAGGCGGAAAGAGGAAGAAAGGCTGCTCCGCGAAAAGCAGCGCGAGGAAGAGAGATACCAGCGTGAGCAAAGGCGTGAAATGGAACGAAGAGAGAAGTTTTTGCAGAAAGAATCTATTAGAGTAAGTCACGTTTTGTAACTTGTTTATCAGAGATATGCCCATCTTTAGGTAGACGTTCATTTTCCTCCTTCACCTCCTGTAGGTAGAGAAAATGAGGCTTAAAGAAGAAATGCGTCAAAAGAAGGAGGTTGCAAGGCTTAAAGCAGCTAATGTAAGGGCTACTGCCCGACGAATAGCGAAAGAATCAGTGGAATTAATTGAAGATGAACATATGGAATTGATGGAGCTGGCGGCCTCAAAGAAGGGCTTGCCCACAATTTCGTCACTAGACAGTGAAACTCTACAAAACCTTGAGGCATTTAGAGGTAGTTCGCATTTCATGTATTTAACATGCAGTTAAAGTTTGTTCTTGTATATTGATCAGTACGTCACTTGCTGCTACCTGAAAAATAAGCTTTGTAAACAGCCTCTTACATAAATGCAAGGTAAGGTTGGTCAATAATAGACCTAATATAGTCCAGCCAATCCTTTCACTGACCATTGTCCCATTTTATGCGACACTATTTGATTAGGCTCAATGTCTGGGATTTTATTTTGACTTGTATGTTATATAAGGAGTAGTGGAAGAAAACGTATACTGTATGTGATAACTTGTTGGAGATAGAAGGCATTTCGTCACAGTTAAGCTACTTGAATTTGAACTCTCAGACTAAAAAATAGTTTTAAACTTGTAAAAGTTATAGCATCTGGAATAGTACAACTTGGCATGTCCAACGTTGGAAGAGTGTCATATAAATGGGATGGAAGTTCTTCAGGAGGTAGAGCAATTTTCTTCTTTTCATTTAGAAAATGAATCATTAATTTCCACGGGATTTCTGCTTTCTGTTGTTTCTGATATTGCTTTCATGCTTTTGGCTGTGGATTGGAGCATGTTTATGCTATTAACGTCTTTCAAAAGAAACCGAATCCCCCCCCCCCCCCCCCTCCCCTTCTCCTTTAATTCTGTATGTTCTTTTATTGTATTGTTAGAGGGAGTGGATGGTCCTTTGTTATCCTCAAAAAAAAAAAAAGAAAGAAAGAAAGAGGGAGTGGATGGTCTCTGAGTAGGAGTAGTATCATGCTCTTTGCAGATGCAAATGATTGACATGCTCAGTGACTTGGTATGCACTGAAATGGCTTTTTCCTTGAAATGAGCACGGTATATCCAGAACGGCTGAGCCAAGGGCAAAGCACAGTTGATGTTTCTTTTTCCGTTGTTTTATGTTTTGAAAGAACATGTGAGGAGTAGAAATGACAAGTATTTTGATCCTTTTGGTCGAAATTAAAGAACATAAGAGATACCATTTGTCTCTGTTTGGTTAAATGATTGGCAATTTTGTGAGCGTAGGCCTTGGCAGTCTTAAATTCAATTCCAATGGGTTCTGCTTTCGTGTAAATCTAGTTAGTTTAATGTCTTACAATGGACACATATAAATACTTGGGAATATTTATTAAAAAAGAAATGTCGCAGAAGCAGTTGAGCGGCCTTTGTGCCCCTTTTCTTGGCAGACCAATATCAATTCGTCCTTGTGGTTCCTTTCTTATACTGTTTTCTATTCAGAGTGCTAAATATCCAAAATTAATTTATGCTTCAGATATGCTCAATGAATTTCCACCAAAGAGTGTCTGCTTGAGAAAGCCATTTGGGGTTGAGCCATGGATATGCTCTGAGGAGGCTGTGGGTAATCTTTTAATGGTGAGACCATTTGCTACCTTCTTCTTGTTCAAAGCACAATTCATTTTTATTTATTTATTTTGGGGACATGGAGCTCTGGTATCATCTGTGTTTGGTGTTGTCTTTTTTCTTTCCAACGTGCTGGTGTTGTCTATTTCTAGAAACAAATTATATTCTATGATTTGTGGGACCATACTGGGTATGTTGTTGTTGTAAATGATATTCTATGATTGAACTTTTATTCACCATTTTTCGAAATCCTCCTCCAACATTTTAACCTTCAATGAGCATGCGAAGTCCTTGCCTCATTTCAGTTTACTGGATTCCCGGTGTTGGTGCTTTCCTAAAATGGTACCGCCCTCTCTGGTTGTGGAAAAGTCTGCAATCTCTGTTCACTCAAAGCTGTAAGCTCCGAAGATAGTGGCGTAGTGGTCAAAGAGCTGGAGTAACAATCTTGAGAATCATGTTACAGCTACCAGCATAGATGACCCTGTGAATTCTTCCCATCTCTCTAAGCCTTCATTGGCAGAGTGATCTGGCTGTGTGTTAGTGGGAGGTAGTAGATGCTTGGTGAATTTTTCGATGTGTGCGGAAGCTGACAATGAGACCACCTTTACCCAAAAAAAAAAAAAAAAAAAAAAGATATGGCCACTATATTATGATTCCTTACTTATCTAAGAATATATTATGATTTCTCCCAATTTTGCTCAATCCTTTCAATTGCAAATTTTACCAAGATATCCAACTAATTCCAAAAATATGTTGCCTAGTGCAGGTTACCTCTTCTGTGTGGTTTGCACGCTATTGTATCAGGAGCGGGGTTTACCCCCTTGTCATTAAAAAAAAAAAATCCAAAAATATGTCTATACTAAAATGTCAACCCTTTACAAATTTGACTAGGCTGATGAAATTTGGAAGGAAGAGGATATTAACATTAAACAAACTATGAACTTATTGAGCTCCCATAGTTTAAACCTCGTGTTTCATGAACTTCACTGTTGATACTCATTACATCCTGCATATCAGTAGTGAATTTTGTGTATTTGGACTGAAGTAAATGGAAAATGTGGAACTCCTACTGCGTTATTTCTTAACCAGATTATATGGTGAACTTAACCCTCTAAACATCTGGGGTTGCTTGAATTTAGGAATACGACACTTTCTAAGACGTTTTTTTGTCCTTTCTCTCTTCAGGTTTGGAGATTCTTAATCACTTTTTCTGATGTTCTCCGTCTCTGGCCATTCACTCTGGATGAGTTTGTACAATCATTTCACGATTATGTAAGTTCCTCGTTTCTTTATTTGGAATTACAATATCAGCTTTTTACAGATTATTTGAATATAACGTTAGGACATGCTACTTTCAGGATCCAAGGCTGCTCGGAGAGATACATATTGCTCTTCTCAAATTGATAATAAAAGATATTGAAGATATTGGTAGAACACCTGCTAGTGTAGTAGGAGCAAACCCAAACAGTGGAGGCGGGCATCCTGAAATTGTTGAAGGGGTAGATTTTTCATGTTATTGGTCTTTCCTGCTAGTCTGCTTAGGAGAGTGATGTGTCTTGTTTGCCTCATTTTGAAATGTTTAAGTCATGTACTTTATAACAGGCATATGCATGGGGTTTTGACATAAGAAGTTGGCAGAGCCACTTGAATGCCTTGACGTGGCCTGAAATACTACGGCAATTTGCGCTCTCAGCCGGTTTTGGGCCGAATCTGAAGAAACAAAGTGTTGAACCAGCATATCCACGTGATGAAAATGAGGTGTACTCCTCCTTTCCATTCCCTTTTTTTCTACTCCACAGGAATCGGTCAGTCAAGTTCAGCTTAAGTAAATGTCATTCGATTGCAGCAGTGACTTGCAAAAAGCTTGCACTGGCAGCTAGGTTAAAAGATTGTGGGTGGGCTTGTTTCAGCGAACTCTCTGCAAATTTAATAATATGACTTGAAGCAAATAGTACGCACTGGGAATTAGAAGCGCCTAGTGTACTAGTGTAATAAAAACCTATCTTCCATGATTAATAGTTAATGATAAAGAACAAAATGAATCTGTAACTTGTTAAACTCGTGGGTCATGTGGTACCCCTTTTTTAACTCATGGGGTTCTTTTATCATGTCACCTTCAATTTGGTTGCAACTACAGGGTAATGATGCGGCAGATATCATTTCCAATTTACGAAGTGGAGTAGCAGCTGAGAATGCAATTGCCAAAATGCAACAGAGAGGTTTCTCTACTTCGAGGAGATCGAGGCATCGATTGACACCTGGAACAGTCAAATTTGCAGCATTTCATGTTCTTTCACTTGAAGGAAGTAAGGGCCTCAATATCCTGGAAGTTGCTGAGAAAATTCAGGTACTTTTGGTGATCCGTGTTATCTGGAAGTTGGTGAAAGATATAAGTGATATGGTGATCATGTGATGCTGTTTCCTGCTGCTCTTTTAGCTGACTATCTTTTTTTTTTCCTTCTTTTTGTGAAGAAATCTGGTCTTCGGGATCTGACAACCAGCAAGACACCTGAAGCATCTATTTCTGCTGCATTATCGAGGGACACAAAGCTTTTTGAGAGAACAGCTCCTTCAACATATTGTGTGCGTGATCCTTACAGGAAAGATCCTGCTGATGCTGATGCCATTCTTTCTGGTGCTAGGGAAAAAATTCGAGCATTTAAAAATGAGTGTGTGAATGGAGAAGAAGCAGAAGATGTGGAGAAAGAGGATGCCGAAAGGGATGATGAATCTGAAAGTGATGCTGCTGACGATCCTGAGGTTGATGATTTAGTGCCTGAGTTGAAGTTCAAGGAGACTCCTCAATCCCATCAAACAGACAGAACTGATGGAATGAATTCTACTGTAAATGCTTCGGATGTTTTACGTTTTGACTTGACACGGACACCAGAAGATCTTAGTCTGCAGAAACCAACCAGAATAATGCATCCAGAAGGCTTTGGGGAGTTAAAACCCGTAGGAACTTCTGATGATCAAACGACTGCAATAGATGCTGATGCAAGTATTCTTTATCAAGAAGATACGGTGATTGATGAAAGCAATGCTGGTCAAAAATGGGTTCAAGGGCTTATGGAAGGAGAATATTCTGATCTCACTGTTGAAGAGCGTCTTGATGCCCTTGCTGCCTTGATTGGTGTTGCAAATGAGGGCAATTCTATTCGCCTTGTATTAGAGGTTTGTTGATAATGATGTTTGATTCTTTCATTGTCAATTTTCCTATCAGTGAACTTAGTGTGAAATCTTTTCAGGAGCGACTGGAAGCTGCATCTGCATTGAAGAAGCAGATTTGGGCTGAAGCACAGCTCGATAAACGGCGTTTCAAAGAGGAGTTTTTACTGAAGGTGCAATATCCATCTTCTAGCAGCAACGTTGAACAGCTTTGCTCAATTACACCTGTGGAGACCAGGCAAAGTCCATTACTTGTTGTTGATGGCCAAAATGAGGTGGAAGCTGTACCTTCACTCCAGCAGGAAGTCATGCATAAATTGCCAGATGAATCCAATAATTCTAGTGATGTTGCTTTAGAGAAGACTTGCCCAATGCAGGAGACTCATGGAGGCCAGGATAATTCGCAGCTCCAGAGTTTTGCATATGTTGCTGAATTGTCGCGTTCCCAGCTGAAAGCTTATATCGTCCATAGAGCGGAAGAGACATTTGTTTATCGTTCTCTGCCCCTTGGGCAAGATCGCAGACGTAACCGATACTGGCAATTTACTACGTCGCCTTCTCGAAATGATCCAGGCTCTGGCAGGATCTTTGTTGAGTTACGCGATGGTAGATGGAGGCTAATTGATTCTGAAAAGGTAGTAAACGTCTATTTTTACTGTTCATTTCAACCTTTTGCATCAGCAGCTTTTGTGAGTGCAGTTGTTCCCTTGATTACCATTATTTTTTGGGGGGAGTTTCACCTTAATACTTTGTTTGGATTTATGTGCGTTATCAATAGATGCCCCTTTTCTCCCATTTTTATATGATAGACCCATCCCCAAACACCTTTGTCCAAGAGCACTGTGGCCCTTCCAATGTATCATCCTTATGGTTGGTGTCAGTAGGCACCAAGTCCGACCATGCTATGATGCCTTAAATTCTGTTGTTTTTTGACCGGATGGATGAGGGCTAACTGTCAAGACTTTGGGCTATCCGGACGCATATTTCGTAAATTATTTCACGGATGTTTGTTGCCAGGAGCAACAAAATCGTGTCGGTAAAGATCAACACTTCGACCTAAACGTACCAGGTAAATCTTTAAAAAGAGTTTTGAGTGAATTATTCCAAGTTTTTTTTTTTTTTTTTTCCGATCAAATGTCAAGCAAAATCAAGTTGATCACTCATTGTCAGTAAAGCAAAACCAAATAGAGCACTAAGTTCGGTTATAAGGCTCTACTTGTTAAGTGGGACGACTCGTATAACAACTGGCTTGCATGATCGAAACTGTGCAAGTGTGTGTCCTTTGCCTGGGAAAAGTTAAAAGGATGTGAATGCATCCTTACAGGGTTAATTTCTGTATTTTTTCCAAACTAGCAACAAAGTGTCTGACTAAAATCGTACACCAAAAGAACACAGACTAGAACTTATATATTATAGAGAAAATCCAAGAAGTATAGAAGGATGAATGAAAAATAGTAAATACTAAAATAGTGTGATTATGCCACTTTCTTTTCTTTAAGGGATAGTTCCAAGGCCTCGTTAGTCATCTTTGTTATTTCACAAAAAGACCAGTTGGGGTAACTTCAATTGTTTATCTGCAGACATGGTTGTTTAGATACCTACTTTGAGATTAACTTGTTGTTTGTCTGAATGCGGCATAACTAGAATAAAATGATCTTCTTTGTTAATGTTATTAATTTAGTACTGGTAATGTGGATTCAAAGTATACTAAGGCTTACTATCTCCCCTCCAAATCTGTTTGTTGATTAGCTAAGTTTAATAGGCTCATAAAAGGAGCTTCCATTGCGGATCTAGACCTTGTCAGCCGTGCCTGATGCCAGAATGGATTTTAGACTTGTAGTATTCAAAAGCTGATAGATGGTTATTGAAAACTCTATCAACTCACAGCTCACAAACAGAAATCATCTATCAACTCTTGGGATGTCCTTGAGCTCACAATTAGTAGCTTTACAGCGATCCTGGTTCTTTCGGAGTTGGATTTTCTCAATTATGTTTTTCCTATTTTTGTTGAAGGTTATATTTTTAAGCTGCTAGATAAACTCTGCACTCATCTGTTGGTGCTCCAAGACCAACTACAGGCTCATGATCAAGGCTCGTAAATATTCACTGATGATAATCTGTTTCTTCTATGTGTAGGACTTCAATGCTTTAATGGCTTCTTTGGATGTACGTGGACTTAGAGAATTTCATTTGCATTCAATGCTTCAAAAGATTGAAGCAACTTTCAAGGAAACTGCTAGGACGCATAAGTGCGTTGAAGAGAAGGTTGAAAACCCTGTCAAAGAGGAAGCTTCTGAAACAGCACCTAGCAATGATTGTTCTTCAAATACTGGTAGCCCTAAAAGCACAATCTGTGTCTCGAACTGTGAAACACCAGAACCTTCAAATTCCTTTCTTATTGGGCTTGGGAGGAACAAAATGGAGACTGCTGATGCCTTGAGGAGATATTCAGATCTAGAGAAGTGGATGTGGGAAGAATGTGTTAATTCCCAGTTATTATTTGCAAAGAAGTATGGAAGAATGAGATGCAAAAGGTTGATCAATATTTGTAATAATTGCCATGCTACTTACTTCTTGGAAGATAACCACTGTCCTTGTTGTCATCGGACATTGAGTTCGACAAACAGTACGTATTTTATGGAGCATGTAGCTCAATGCAAAGAGAAATTGGAGGATTTATATGGGCCTCTGTGTATCCTGGACTCATCACCTCCTCTTCGAGTTAGATTGCTAAGAGCACAGCTAGCTTCAATGGAGGTAACATACTCTTTCAGCACTTATATACCCACTTCTGGATGAACATATACTTGTGACTTCATCTATATGTGCTTTTACTTAATGGAAGGTGATATTTGCTTTATAGGCCTGTATCCCTCCTGAAGCTCTTCAGCCTTTGTGGTCTGAGGTATATCGAAGATCGTGGGGTTTAAAATTGCATATTGCTTCAGCAGCTGGAGACCTCCTTCAGGTCCTTTTGTTGTCTATATTTTCTGGTTTGACACAATGGACTTTTTCGTCATTCTTGTCCACTTGAATTGTTAGCTTACCAAAATTTCAGAGAGATTGCATCATCAAAGAAAGAAAAATATTTAGTAAGAGAGACTTAATTATTAAACAATAAAAAAAGATGACGCTTCTAAAGTATCAAGAATTAAAAAGTGTGGCCAGCTTATGCTGTTTTTTCCTTTCTGTCAACGGGATCTTCTACCACATTTTTTACTATAGAAGTTCTCTAAATCTGAACGCAACGTTGTAACCGCCTTTTCCTCTGTGCGTCTCTCAGATATTGACATTGTTGGAAGGTGCTATCAAGAGGGAATATTTAATGTCAAATTATGAAACTACATCTGAGATGTTGAATGCTGTTAGCAACTCCAATCTTGACAGTATGGGAGTGTTGCCGTGGGTTCCTCACACAACATCTGCTGTTGCACTAAGGCTTATGGAACTGGATTCCTCCCTTTGTTATACAGAGCAACAGAAAGCTGATTCTGTAAAAGATAAAGAAACCACCGATTTCATTGTAAGTATCTAGTTCTGTTGTTCTGTCCTAATAGTTTCGTCAGATTTCAGGAATGCTTGCACTTTAATGCATATGTAAATTATTACTAGGATCTCACTTCATTGTCTAAAAGATAAAGAAACGACCGATTTCATTGTAAGTATCTCGTTCTGTTCTGAGTTCTGACCTAATAGATAGATGCTTCGTCAGATTTCAGGAATTTTTGCTCTTTAATGCATATGTAAGTTATTACAAGGATTTCACTTCTCTTGCATTCCACCAGTCTTTCCCACTTGAATTTCAACTTAATGCCAGAACACACTTAATGAGCATTTTCCCTCATACCCTTGTTGAATTCCACAATAATGTTCTAGATTGCCCCAAATGTATCCTAATTGCAGTCAATGCTTTGCGGTTTTGGCCGCCAAGTTTCCTTTAAAAGTTTAGGTATGAGGACCTCCTTCCGCATCTAATTCGCTTTCTAGAGGATCCACTTTGTTTTTGGCACTACATAACTTTGGATTGTTAGCTTGCATGCTTCATTTATGCATTGAATTTTGCCGTGTATGACAGACACTGAAGACAAACTATGCTGACATGAAGAGTCACTCAGGGGTTTTATCTGCTGAAGCTTCTCGCGTATATGAAAATCTAGAACTAGATAAACACGCTAATTCAGGACGGGGCCGCAATAGTGGAAGAGGAGCACGTAGTCGCGTCGGTGGAGGCAGATCTCAGAGGAAAGTCGGTGCATCCAGATCTGCATCTGCCAGGAGAAGTTCGACAAAGAACAGTGACGAATTTGGCCACATTACAGCCGGGAAAGGTCGAGACCGCGCCAAAGGAAGACGTAAAAAAGGTCGTCGCTCAGTTCGTAATAAGCAAAAGCCAGTAAAAAATGTTGAAATAGCTGCTGTAGAGAAAGTGCCCGTCTCCAGGCAGCAAAATTGGAAAGAAGATAAAGATAGAGAAACAGCAGCAGCTTTTGAGCCGCCTGATAATGACAGCGATTCTGGAACATCAGGAAGTGGAGAAGACAACGGTCAGGCAACTGGCGATGATTATGAAGACTTAATGGCTGATGACTATGATACATTTGGTGGCAAAACTGATCATGCGTCAAACAAGATCGGGTACAATGTTGTTCAACATTATGCTGAACCTAATGAAGATGGAGATGACGTTGATGATTATGACGATCAACATGATGAAGGGGATGAGGAAGATGGACTGGCCGATGAAAATGTCCAAAGATACTTTGATGGTGAGTCTGAAGAAGAGGGGAATAGATTTATGGATGAAGAACTTGTTGAAAACCAAAATAAAGAATCAGAATCATCTGAGTACAGTGATTGAGTACTCATGGAGACTGGTATAATCACTAGCTACTACATAAAACGCACGGAGTGGTTGCGTTACTCCTAACAACGGGAGAACGTTTGAAGGTCAACCAAAGGATGTAGCAGATCTTCGATCAGCATTCACCTGTTGGGAGCTGCAGCAATACGCTCACTGTATATCACAATGTTGTTGTGTAGCATCATTAGGCGTATTCTAACTGTTAATAGTTAGCAATTTAGAATCCAACTTGAAAATAGTACACTAGCTACTCTTAATACACTAACATATGTATCAACATGACGTGCAGTCTGATATGGCAATATATTTGGCCTTCGTTTGCCGTGTATTCAGTCGTCAATCTTTTTTATTTTCTCTATAAAATGACGCTTTTGTCACCTTTGACTTGATTACTACTCCCTCGAATTTCGTCGATTTCGTCTTAATTTATGTGGCAGAGTTTGACTTACATAAAATTTGACATGCAGAGTTATAAAGTAAAGTGTGACTTCCTTTGGGGACAAACTAAAATGAAAATATACGATATAAACTGAGACAGATTAAGTATTACTTATCTAATGCAACATCAGCTTTCTTTCCGTCTCAAGTAACATTAATGCAAATTAGCTTTAGCCCCCCTTCTTCCATTGAACTATATCCAGCAAAGCTTTGTACAATGAAAAAGAAATCACTTGAGACAATTTTCGTGTTAGCTGTCAAGCTGCTAACCATAAACTCAATCCCACAAAATAATATAAGGAACAAGAAAAGACAAACATATTCTCAAATAACGAGACAACACTGACAACCAAGTAAACTACTGTGGATCTTAATTTTCGAGTCTTATTACACGTACAAAAATGGTATTGCTCTTGATGACCATTGAACAACACCCTTAAGATACAAAGCGCAATATCCTCTCGAGTCTACTTTGCTAAGAGGCCTCTTGCTTCTAAGCCTAAAATCAACAACCCCATTGCATTAACTTCAAATTGTTCTATGAAAATATGTACACATAGCACAAGAAAAAAACGCCAAGCTGCATAATGCTCACGAACCAAAAAGCTCCTTGATACCAGTTTTTTGTGTTGCAGTCAGACGCACAGGAAACTTGATGTCAAATTTGATTCTCAGATTGCCCTTCTTTGAAGGGTCTTTTGGAAGCGGCATGCCTTCACCTGGGACAACGTGTTCATAATTTGGTTGAATCACATGGTTGATGGGAATAGTCAAGCTCCTTCCATCTAGAGTAGTGAGATTGACGGTACAACCAGTTAAGGCTTCGGCCAAAGATATCTTTTGGGTGACAACCAAGTCGTTTCCATCTCGCGAGAAAACCCTATGAGGTTTCTCATCTATAATGAACACTAGATCAGCTGGTATAACACCTGGCTGCTCATTCCCTTTTTCTGTAAAGGTGATCTTTGTGCCTTTCTTCCAACCAGGTTTGATGGTGATTGTTAGAATCTCTTCAACCTGCACTCTCTTGCTGCAAACAGGACAGCAGAATAAGTTAGATAGGCAAATGGATGTCCACTGAACACAAAGGGGATTCAGTATGAAAACCTAGCAACGCTACCAGCGAAAAAAACGCTTGAAAAGAAGGAATGCGATTCAGTGTGAAAATGGAAAAAAATTGAGAAATAAATTCTCATGCTGCAAATAAGTAGTGCAATGACTGAATGAGTCAACCTGATGAAAGTAACAAGCATTCAAAAACCTCAAGAACTGATATTCCAAGTAAATCTTGATACTACAAATAACTAGTGCAACAACTCATGATGTAAGAATTTTACCACTTCACCTATTCACCATTTCATTATCTTTAAAAATTTCTCAAATAATTTTAAGCTGAAGAAATGGAAATGCAGAAGAGCACCACACTAAGGATGAAAATAAAGGAAGGGTGATACTCTAATACAATATTTCTCAAACAATTTTAAACTGAAAAAACGGAAAGGTTGAAAAGGCAGTACACTGTACCTCCTCCTAGTTTCTAATAATACTGTCTTTACCTCAGGCGAGTGTAAGTACTTGAAAGCACTAAATGGGAAAGGAAGAAGTCATTTACATTGTAAGTTTAGATTTGTAGAAGCCACGGATTTAAAAGATCATGCAACCGCAAGTACTTCTCTACGGGTAGAAATCAAAAAGCTACCTCCACACCATCAGTGGCGGAGCCACCCTTGTCCAAGGGGCATAAATTAAAACCCCTTTGCCAAGATATTACAATGTGTAAATAGGTTAAAAGATTATGTAGATATAACATGTCGAATCACTTGGTTTCTTTGTGTGTTTACTTCTTCATATTTTAAATCCCCTTACTGACTCTTCCACTGCACACCACCACCCTCCAATAACTACAAAGAGCTGAGATCATACTTAAACAAACAGTTCTCTTATTTTATTGATCAGACGACAGAACTCTTCAAAGATAACATGGTCGCATGCATTTATAATGTCAAATAGGCAACTGATTAACAATTATTAGGAGACAATATAGGGCAGCAGAAACTCCAAATGTTTAAGTCGCATCAACCATATATTGGCATACAAAAGAGCAAATGGAACTACTAGGAATAGAGCTCATCCATTGATAGCAATAGAGCTCAGTGTGAAAAACTGTTATGTTAGCCTGCAGGCTAATTGAATAATAAGTAATTTTTATCTTTAAGTCCCAGTGATTGACATAAACACTTAGAATGGATAACTCACGCAAAATGATCCATCATCCAACAGGGCAACATAAGAAGCACTTCAAAAATTCAACATTTATGCTATGTTGCTCGGATCCTCCGAAAATGTTCTCGGGTGCGTGTTGGATCCTCCAAAAGTAGTGCATTTTTGAAGGATCCGACACAGGTGTGGCGACATTTTGAAGGATCCGAGCAACTTAGCATTTACGGGCAGAGACAATTGCATAAGGATAATCTAACAATGAACACAAACATTTCTTACGCAGTGGATGTAACAACATTGAAGTCCAACAGAATAATTAACAAACTTTGACCAATACAATGGATTGTATGAAACTGTTACTTACCCACTCGCATCAGCAACTTCTCTAGAAATTTTCATCTTTTTGGTGGTACCCTTGTAGAGATCCTCAAGATGACAAGGCAAGTTTTGCTGTATCGGAGCCTCTTTCCTTGGAGCTGATTGATACATTGAAGCACCACCACCGTGCCCTCCTTCACCAAAGGATGATGGGAATATATCATCACCGAACATACCACCAAATCTTGAAGCCCTACCACCTCCAGGTCCTCCACCAAATGGACTTGAAAACCCGAAAAATTCAGCAAATATGTCATCAGCACTTCTCGTATTGAATTTGAATGAATTAGGGTCCCCAGTAGAGAAATAGGTGGAACCACCACCCGGTCCACCAGCTCCTGGCGGTGGCACCCCACCCTTTAACCCATCTTCACCGTAATGGTCATACACTTGCCTCTTTTGGGAGTCACTAAGCACCTATAATTCGATCCAGACAAACACAAGTCATCAATTAAACACTTTTTTTTTGATAAAAAAGTCATCAATTAAACACTAAAATCATATTCTATCTATCAAAACCAATCCAACGAGAATCGAACCGCCACACTATAACGGTTTTTCTTTAATGACGGTGATGTCTAGGCTAGCTTGCTCTCACCAACTATAGAGATTAGTTATTGGAATCAGATTCCCCGTCTTAGTTACTGCAAAAAATATGCTAACCCCTGATTACAACCTGTTTGGAGCTGCTTCCTATTTGGGAAAAACAATTTCTCATTAAGACAGCATTCCAATTTTAAAGATTGAAATGTATAGTGCTTTTACGTAGTTTTAATAACGTAAATTACATTACCAAAAAAAGCCACAAGTTTAACACCCAGAACCCATTCTTTTTGGGGACTATGAATAAGAGAAGTTCTTAATTTAGCATTTTTGAATAACAGCTTTACAACCCACTAAACTATTTACCAAAGATTGACACTTTTACAGTAAAAAATAAACATATCAGAAGTTCTAATCTTAGCAACTGTGAATCAAAGATTCAGAATCCAATATACTAGAACAAAGATCAAACCTTTATATTCAAGCATGCAAATTATATCACGAAAAAGGATACAAATACACCCAAAACCCAATCTTTTTGCAGATAATGAATATCAATAGAACTTCTAAAATTAGCAACTAAAATCAAAGACTTACAACCCATTAAAGTATAAAATAAAAAGATTGAAACTTTATAGACAAGAATGTAAATTATATTTTAAAAAATTTCTTTATCAAAAAAATTAAATAAAAAGAACATAAATGCACCCAAAAACCCAATCTTTTGCAGATTATGAATATCAAAAGTTCTAAATTTAGCAACATCGAACCAAAGATTAACAACTCATTAAACTATAAAGGAAAAAGATTGAAACTTGTTCTAAATTTAGCAACTATGAATCCAAGACTTAGAACCCAATAAACTATATAGCAAAACGATTAGGGCAGCTGGTACACAAAGCATTCCGCATTCACACAGGATCAGCCTACCCTGATGCAAGCATCACTGGCTGTTTCCACGGCTCGATGCAAAAAAGATTGAAACTTTATATTCAAGATACAAAAAGGTAAGCCAAAGAAAACAATAAAGGTCAAGGAAAAGGATAACATACATCATAAGCTTCAGAGATCTGCTTGAACTTAGCTTCAGCATCTTTTTTATTATTGGGGTTTTTATCAGGATGCCATTTCATTGCAAGTTTTCTATAAGCTTTCTTTAAATCATCATCTGTTGCATTCTTATCAACACCCAATACTTTGTAATAATCTACCCCCATCTCTTCACTTCTCTTTCTTTTCTTCACTTTGAAAAAATAATTATAAACAACAAAAGGGTTACTTTTATTATGATCAACAATGAGTTTGGTAAAGTATGAGTTTTATGGGGTTTTTATTATTTTTATTTTTTAGTAATAACAGATTTTGTGAGGAACTTGGAGAAGTTTTTAGAAAGGGAAAAGGAAAGTGGAGACTAATTATGGAAAGGAGGTGTACAAGGGACCGAGTCCAGAAACCTGTCGAAGGTTCCAGAAGCAGCTCATTATTAGAAGAGCTAGGGTTGCTCGAGCCAACCTTTCATGATATTACTTTTTTAATCCGTTCAAGAAAGAATTAGTCGTATTCGTTTTAAAAATAATTTAATTTAAGGTTATAAGTATTATGTTTAATAATTGCTAGCTAGTGCAGTTTCTTTGTTAATATGACTTTTGTTAATGATCAAGAATACTTCGGATGATTAAGATCTAAGACATTACCTAAATGATTGATTACAAGATGATCTTTTAATATCCAATTCTTTTTTTCAAATATTGTTGTGTATTAATTGTTACTTTAAAATATTTGAGATAAACGTTATATACTATCTCATAAGTTAGATACGCTGAGATAGTGTAAAGTATTATTGATAGGAGTAGTTAATAAGATATGGCTTCAAAGTACCTGAGCTAAGTTTTGCTAATGAGGTAATACTTGTAAATAATTCGACAAGGCATAACAACAGAATATAAGGTAAAGTGTTACCTTATGACAAAAGTTGTGGAACATTGAAAAAAATACAAGGATCTAGTTAAGTGTTGCCTATCAGGCGATACTTGTTGATAATTATACAAGACATACTAAGTGAATATAAATTGTCCATACGACTTAAGTTGTGGAACATTTGATAAAACTTAAAGAATCAAATATAATGTATTTGCAGACAACATATTTGGGATAGTATATAACGTTTATCTCAAATATTTTAAAGTAGAGAGGGGGTGTTTAGAAAGTTTTTAATGTGTATAAAAAATTTGGGAGTCCGCTGAAGTTAAATGAAATTGTTAGGGTTGGAGAGGGAATTCCGTCTCCAAACAAAAAGTAAAAAAAAATTGTTACGGTTGGAGAGGGAATTCCGTCTCCAACCAAAAAGTAAAAAAAATTGGGAATTCCTTCTCCATCACCTGACACTTTTTTTACTTTTTGACTGGAGAGGGAATTCCGTCTCCAACTTTTTCAATTTAATTTATTTTAACCACAAAACACTGATTGGAGAGGGAATTCCTTCTCCAATCACTTGGAGAGGGAATTCTCTCTCCAACCATTCTGTAGCTTTTTACTCTTTTTCTAGTAGTGTGTAATAGATGCTGACGATTTGGGTTCAATTATTCGTAAAATCTACATACTACTTGGCCACATTATGAATCAATGATGCTGGATTGGCTTTATGTTATGTTTTCCTTAGGATTTTTGTATATGATCAAAGTGATTACGATTCAGCCTAATTTATTTGTAAAATAAGAAAGAAAATTTTGGCTACTGTATGAACAAATACTGTTGTTGTGATTTTATGTTTTCATATTTATTTTGTGTATAAGTGAAGTGAGGACAATTTGACCTTATTTATTTCCAAAATGTACATAGTATTTTACTCATTATATGAATAAGTACGACCGGACTATCGTTATTTTTAAGTATTAGCACTTGAAGTTTTATTTTTGTGGATGTGCGTAGTCAGGCCAATCTGGCCTAATTTATTTACAAATGGACATAGATTTCAGTTCACTATATGAATAAATAAGGACAAATTATCCTTGATTTATATTTTATAGGAAGCGGTGATATTTTTATAATTACGACGTCACTAGTGTAAAAGGTGTGGTGGCATTTTTGTAATTATGATTCATTAAATGTAAAAAATGTGGTAATATTTTTGTGATTATAGCTTCATTAAATTTAAGGTACCGTGACATTTTTATAATTACGGAAAGTAGTCAACTTTTAAATATCATCCTTAAAGTGTTCAGAACTTCAAAACCATGAGCTCGTTTGGGTGAACTTATAAGTCAATTAGTAAATATTTGGTAACTCAAAAATTTATGGGCTTATAAGCCCTTATGTGTTTAAAAAAGCTATAAGTGAGAAGTTATGACTTATAAGTCACTTCTGACTCATAAGCCGCTTAAAATAAGCTCACCCAAATGGGCTTCAGGTAAAAATATGCTCATTTCAGTAAATAGGAGAATTTTGAAAATTTGCAGAAAAAGGACACTATAATGGGTGGTCTTGAACATTTGGCTTCGCTAAACAAAATCTTTAATAAATAACATAAATGACCCATCAAACACAAGTTTTAATTGTAATATGTGCATAAGTTAGTTTTGCCTACGGGACATAGGTTCGAGACACTCAAAAAGTTTACAGACAATGAAGATTGTTTAATATGTTAGCCTATTAAGCATAAGGTTATAGTTGCATTGACTTGTGAAAATTGAGCAACACATACGACATTTTTTTACAAAGTACGTAAAATTGAGCAGATCCCTCGTCTCAGACTTATTAAATGTCCAAATTTCTTTGTTATAGGCAAAATTAATTTATGTACACAACTCATGCTCGATGGTGAATAAAGGTTGTTTTATAAAGATTTTGTTTATAACCATGGCTAAAGGTTTAAGACTACCCCTTATGATAATCATTTTTGGAAATAACCCGAGAATTGTGGGCTTTTATTAAAAAATTGTAATGCATTTAGCCTATGGACTTTATGGATCAATTCACATTATCCCGTAAAAATTTCGCCCAGCGGCCACTTTTAATACTTGTATTTAGTTTGAGGTCATTTTTTTCTTTGATCTTACACTAGAGGCCATTTTTGGGCCTTTACTAAATAAACATTGACTTAAGTTCTAATCATTGACTGAAGTGCAGTCCATACGGGCCCCTGAACTGAAGTTCCATCTTTAAGGACTGAACTTCAGTCCATATGGCCCTGGACTGAAGTTCCATCTTTAAGGACTGGACTGAACTTCAGTCAACATGGCACTTGACTGAAGTTCTATCTTTAAGGATTGAAGTTCAATCTTTAAGGACTGAGCTTCAGTCAACATGGCCCTGGACTGAAGTTCTGTCTTAAAGGACTGAACTTCAATCCGGCCTCTGGACTGAAGTTCTATCTTTTAAGCGAAAGTGGCCACAAACTAAATATTTTGGTATTAGTGGCCTGTGCCCAAAGACCAGCGGCAAAAGTGGCATTTCGTGCACTTTACTTGTAAGCTCAATATATGGATTATTACCTCACATAACCATTATCAACCCTTATCAACCTTTTTAACTATATTTTATCTTTTCTTTCTTTTCCTAGCATATTTATTAGATATAATTTGATTATATAAATATTTAAAAAATATCAAATAAATATATGTGTGTATATATGTGTATAGAAGTTATATATAAAGAATATCAATATGATTATACGCCATATTTTTAATTATACATCAAATTTTAAATATAAATATTGTGGCTAGGTTATGTTAGTGTTAGGTGACTTGTTAATATGGTATATATTGATGGCTATTTATGTGGAAATCCCAATAATATATAAAGAAAATTCTTTTGTTTTGTGAAATTTGTACCTGATAGCTACTTTTTAGAGCGTTAAACATGGAAGTCAGTATTTGCACTGTCTTATATAAATAGTCACAGCCACTTAAACTCTAATATTTTTTATTACAGTTCAAAATCTGAAGCCAAAATACTAAAGCTTGAAGTGAAAAATCTTGAATTTACTGGAGTCATGATTTTTTTTTAAAGTTTGAACAACGGTAATTATTCATCTAAAACTTATAAATGCTGAAATTCATTGTTTATCGTACTAAAAATTGGCTATTCATCACCCTTTAGTTTTTGTTGATGGATGGTTAAAAGTAAATATTTGTTGATTGACGGATATTTATGTAAACTTCCCAAACTCTTCTTGGGAAAATTACGCCACATAACCATTGGAAAAGAATAATTACTGTTTTTGTCCACTTTTTATTGTTTCTTTCTTTCCATAACCATAAATATATTTTAAATATTTCGAATATATATTTAATATTATGTACTTCGGATATATATATCTAATATATATTCAATATATATTTAATATATATTTCGGATATATATTTAATATATTTTAAATATTTTGGATATATATTTATGTATTAAGTTTTTGGATAGAAAAAATTATGGACAGCTAAAAGTAAATATTTGTTGATTGACGGATATTTATGTAAACTTCCCCTTCTTCTTGCCAAAGTAATTGGGTTTTGAGACTTCTTTGGGCCTCCTGATCTTCTGTCAAAAGACCCTCCGTCTTTGGGGTGACTTTGATAACTAGGCAGTTTTTAAACTACTTAAGAGAAACAGTGAATAATTACAATTTTTTCATAAAACAATCATATTTATTACAATTTTTTTATAAAAATAATTATATTTTAAAAACATGCATTTTTTGTAAGTAGCCACAGGAAAAAAATTTGGGCATTTGAGCAAATCTCTAACAAAATTTTATGTGGTTTAATTCAAAGTTCCTGAAAATTATCTTGGAGTTTCATAATTAAGTCCACAAATATTTTTTACTAAGACTTTTGAACTAAAATTCTCAAAGTCCCAGTAAATTAATTTACTGGTCCCAGTAAACTTTGAAAGTTTTACTTCAAAAATCCCAGTAAAAAATACTGAATTTTTCCGTGTTTCTTAAATGTGGTTTTCTTCTAAAAAATTTCAAATCCTGGCTAGTTCTCATATAGTGTGGTGCAAACTGGCTACATGATCAAACTTTTACTAGTCCTTCCAATGGGAAATATTTACAAATATTTATCTATTTCTAAATATTTTTATTTGCAAAATTATACTATTTGAATAATGACTATATCACTTCAATAAAAAATAGTCATCCTTTATATATTTTATGCATAATATGTGCATAATCTATGCATAATGACCAGAACAACTGTTTTTGTAAAATTTCTTTTTCTTTTTGGGTAGTCCATACAATATTGCAATCTAGTTTGGGGGCCTTTATTAGCTAGTCAATTAAAAAATATGACATGTTTTTATATATAGAAATAACTTAACCTTAACTTTTTACTTTTATAAGAAATCTTTATAGCTACACAAATATAGTGACCAATATTTAATTATAAAAATCTTAATTTCTTTTTTTCAAACTCCTTGACAAATTTATGTCATATGAATTAAAAAGAATGGAATACTATATTGAGGTATAGGCCTTAAGGAGTAAGGACATCACACTATCCGTTCAAGGTGAGAGAGAAAGATAATTCTATTAAATCTAGTCTAGTTGGAAGAGCTAATTAGTAGTCAAGAGTTAACGATTCAAACCACAACTTCAGAATTCGAGCACAAAACTCTTTTTTGTATTTCTTGTTAATGACGTGACAAAAAAAGAGAAAAAATCAGCTGTATCATTGCGTTGGGTTGACAAATGTTCCAGATATCAGATGACTAACAAAAGAAAGATGATTATTGAAAAAACACAATATGCAAATGCAGCGTATTACAAACTCCGTAGGCCGTTAATCCAAAAAATATTTGAAAAAGAGTTTTTGGAGTTGAGTTGAAAAATAGTATTTGAAATTTGAAGTTGTGTTTGGATATACATTTTACTTGAATAAAAGGTAGAATTTTGTGAGAAAATAAGTAATTTTTTTAAAAAAAATTGAAAAAGTGCTTTAAACTACTTTTTGATTTTTCAAAAATTATTTTCCAAAAAAAATTGAAAAAATTACAAAATGTCATAGATAAATATTTTTTCAAAAAGTTTATGGAAAAAAGTAGAAAATAGTGTATGGACAAACGGGTTAATGTATCGTGGCGAAAGGTTCCAAATTTGCAGTTCTTAACCTGAAAGAGAGGGAGAGGGAAAAAAAAAGAGAACTCAAAGCATATTCTTTACACTTGTAGACAAGTGAATGGTCATCATTTAACATCAATTAACAAAAGAAAAGGACATATCATATACCAGCCCATCAATACTGCGATAATTCTTAATCTCAATGTTATCAAACCACGAAAATAAGAATCAAATTACTTGAATAGAAAACGAAAATAAGTAGCGACAATCTCCTCAGTGTCTGGCAATTTAGATTAAGAGGAAGAAAGGGAGCATCATCAATAAACAGTGTATAACTTACATAGGTTGTTATTTAATGTATATTTTATTTACCAATCTTATGTGTAATTGTTAATTAATCTCTGGTGAAACAGACCATATAGTAAGTAAACGGACCATTTACTCGATCTTTCCCACACACATATATATATATACATGCTGGAATGTCATATCCCATTCTCTTCACTAGGATATCATGGCTACGCGTTCAAATGCATGTTGCGTTTTACAATTCCAGTTCATGTTCATTTTCTACCATTATAAAAGTGAACCTGAGTTTGTTAAAATTGGATTTTACAAGAAGTTGCTGAGTACTATTCAAATAGAGAATATGCATTATAATTTATATTAGGTCTATGAAGCAAGCCGGTGCTTGGAGAAAATAGGGTTGTATGGGGGTACGTAAATCACCATCTTGGATTACAACATCGTGATGACTGGTCCCCGCAAGAAAGGAATAATTTAAAAAAAAAAATACAATAAAAGAAATCTTAAGAGTTTTATTGCATTATTAGTCTCTTCAATAACCTCCATGAAATGAAATTGAAAGTGAAAATGAAACATGAGTCTCTTGTTCGTTTAGGGAGTAGTGACAAACCTTAAAATGTGAAAAGATGTGATAATAGCATCAAACAAATGTGTACTTTGTGTTGATATGCCTATAATTCAATTAATAGCCTATAATGTAATATTGTACTCACCATCACATTCACCATAAGGACCCTCACAGAAAAATGTCACAATTAGAATCCCATTACTATAGTACGTCTTCACAAGATTATTATTTTCTCCATGTCAACTTTTTACTGCCTTAGGGCTTAGGATATTGCTGTTGAGATATATATACTAATAATTATGTGGTTTTAGTTAGTTATTCCTTGCTAAACAATTGATGATTTATGTATTAGATATAATAAAGAACTATTCAGATTAATTATATACTTGTTATGTGGGTCCGATTATTTATATAGCAGATGATTTAGTAATAGAGTTTTAGCTTATACACAAAAGATTAATCATCTGCTCTTATAAATAATAAAGTTATGTTGAATGACAACCTAAGATGAAAATTGGATATACCATCGTTATAACTGTAGCACAAAATTATATGTAATTTACTTGATTATGGGAAACAATGCAGTTCTAACTTCTTGTATTAAAACGCCTTGTGTGCATTGAACGGACCAAATAGATATAAGTATTTTACCACTGACTATGTAAAAATAACTCTCTAGCTCATCAAATATACTTACACTCTCAATTTTGATATTGTTATGATTAGCACTGCATATTGTTCATTATCTTGATTAATCAAAAGGCAATATCCAAAATATTTGGATCAAATAATTTCTGATAATGTAATATGCATTTGTGAAGTAATAACTAGTTGATAGAATCAACGTCCCGTTAAAAAGATTGATGACACTCCTTTATGATAGCTTATAAGTTTTCATGTGTAAATCTGACCAGTGATTTTTGTACCCTGCGTATGAAATACGTTAAGAAGAAATCTAAAGGATATTCATTTAGTCAATAAATTAAATTGTCGTAATTTAATATTATTGATTGATGTATGTAATCTTATAACATGAGGAGTTAGATAAGGTTTTGCTAAAAGAATTCAAAATTCAACTGACGAATGTGATAATGAATTTTTAATAGAAATAATTCATAATATATAATGAAAGGTTAATTCTGGAGACATAGAATTAGTTCCATAAATATAAGCCTCATTAATTAAATTTGTGGTCCTTGCTGTTACCAAATTCAATTAGGATTAGAAGAGAGGTTTCTTGGTAGAAAAAGAAATCTTAACTAGCTTTGGAAAAGGGTTTTAATAGGGATTTTCATCCAAGGGAAGCCCACGAGAAAATCACATCAATTTTCTCTCTCTCCTTTTGAAATATTTGTTCCACCCAATATTATTTAGTTCTGGTATTATTCGGAAATACAATAAAAAACTATGAAAAACTGGAGCGGGTGGATGACGTCATTCTTAAGGACTTTGTGAGTGCTAGCTTATAGTGGTATTCTCATTTATTGTTGTGTAGAACTCAATATATCCTGCTAATTTGTCTAGGTTATATGTGAGATTTAAACTTGAAATTGCATTTAGGTTCCTTCAATTACAACAACAATATACTCAATATAATTCTGCAAATGAAGTCCGGAGAAGGTGAAATGTACACAGACCTTACAAGTTACAGCTACCTTGAGTAATTAGATAATTGCAAATATAATTATGTCACGTTCTTTAATTTCTTTTATTTTCCTTTTCCCAACCCGTCAAGAAATGCGATATATTTATCCTCCATTTTATATAATGCAGATCTTACGTAATTATTCATCTTATCCCAGCTTGGAGAAACAATTAAAGAGTTTAATATATTAATTTTCACTACCAAATTCCAGCATTTCCAATCCAGAAGTGCATTATCTTTCACCACTTCAATCTTGATTTACTTAAACATCTGATTGTGAAAGAGTTGGCTCAATAATAGTTCTTATTTTTTTTTCTTCTTAATTCTTCATTTTTCTTATTTTTCTTAAATTTAGGAACTTTTAGAGCGTGCAATAATCAAATTAAAAGCTAAGGTGAAAATGATACATCAATGTAGGGGTAGGGTGCAGGTTGTCAAACAGAGACAAAACCTTAAAGGTTGAGAAGATGTGCTATGAATAGCATTAAACAAATGAAAGCTTTGTGTTTGACACACTCATGTAGTCATGTATACCTTTCAGTTAGTCCATCCAAAATATGTCTAAGCTGGCCAGTGTAATAATATTTGCACTCCCACCATCTCAACCAACTCAAGGACCCCATGCATGACAAATGAGTTCTAGTACTGTTGTCTGTTGGGTTCCGATGACGATCTTCCATGCTTAAAGGCTTGAGTGTATTTGTGGGTGGAAAACTACTGAAATTTTTTGAAAATATTAAATTTCGAAGTTAAAATTGTATTTAGGATAATTTCATATACATCCCTTTCAAAGTTTGATTTCGTAACACTCACTTCATTATGATTTTCAACATTACTCCTAACTGGCTAACTATTTGTTGTAACAAATGTGATGCCTAAATACTAGTAATTCCAAAATCTAATAGTTTGACCAATTCGCCCTTGTCTAGTACTCCCTCTGTTCCAAAATGATTGTCACAGTTCGGATTTCGAGAGTCAAACGAGTTCATTTTGACCGTGAATTTAAACATATAATCTTTAAGTTTTTTGTAACGATGTTTATATATTTAGAAACTACATAAAAAGTATTATAAGTCACAGTAATTAATAATTCAAAATATTTAAAAGACATATAAAAATATTACGGTCAAAGCTAAACTCGTTTGACTCTCGAAATCCGAACTGTGACAATCATTTTGGAACGGAGGGAGTACTTTTTATGACACTCCTTAATTAATAATTCATTTGTATAAATATTATCTTAAAACTTTCCTAGAATGAGAAACCTAATTTGCTCTTCACTGATCTTCATCTTCTCTGTCTGCAAACAAAGGGCATATAGTCTTCAAAGATCATCTCTTTTAAAATTTGTAACAGATTGGACATATGTGACATTGAATGTTTGGGTGTTCAAGAATTCTTTGAGTTATGATCTTGCTATAATTAGTTATTCTTTTAAAGCTCTTATTATAATTATTTATTCTTTTAAAGTCATTGTCAGAGAAGTTTGTCAATTCCCAATGTATTTATTTTCCTTGATAGAAGCAGAGAATCAGTACGAGGCTCTAATTATCTCCAAGTTGGGTTTAAATCTCTACTGCAGAATAATGGAAAATTCCCAGTCTTCAGTTGGATCCAAGATCAATAAAGATGATATATGTCTTCTGGATAGTGCTACAACACACACAATTTTAAGAGATAAAAGATATTTCTCTTATTTGATAATGAAAGAAGCCAATGTTAATACAATATCTGGTAGTACAAAATTAATTGAAGGCTCAAGAAAAGCCAATTTATTACTACCCGGAGGAACACATTTGGCTATTGATAAAGCCTTATATTGTAGTAGGTCTCAAAGAAACTTACTAAGTTTCAAAGACATTCGGCAAAATGGTTATCATATTGAGACTACAAATGATGGAAAGATTGAATATCTTTATATTACTACAATAAAATTGGGTAAGAAATATGTACATGAAAAGTTGCCCTCATTTTCCTCCGGCTTGTACTACACAAGTATTAGCATGGTTGAATCACACGCGATTGTAAATAAGAAGTTTACTAATCCGAATAATTTTAATATTTGGCATGACCGGTTGGGCCATCCCGGTTCTAATATGATGCGCAAAATAATTGAGAGTTCACATGGACATTCATTGAAGAACCAGAAGATTCTTCAATTTTTTGGAATTCTCTTGTGCTGCATGTTCTCAAGGCAAATTAATTACTAGACCATCAGCAACTAAAGTAGGGATTGAATCCCCTGCATTTCTGGAACGTATACAAGGTGACATATGTGGGCCTATTCACCCACCATGTGGACCATTTAGATATTATATGGTTTTAATAGATGCATCAACAAGGTGGTCACATGTATGTTTATTATCAACTCGCAACTTGGCATTTGCGAAATTGCTTGCTCAAATAATAAGATTAAGAGCACAGTTTCCAGATTATGCAATTAAGACAATTCGTCTTGATAATGCTGGTGAGTTCACATCTCAAGCCTTTAATGACTACTGCATGTCAACTGGAATAACAGTGGAATATCCGGTTGCTCATGTTCATACACAAAATGGTCTAGCAGAATCATTTATCAAACGCCTCCAATTAATAGCTAGACCATTACTTATGAGAACAAAACTTCCCATTTCAGTATGGGGACATGCTATTTTGCATGCAGCAGCACTTGCGCGCATCAGGCCAACAAGTTATCATAAAGCCTCCCCATTACAGTTGGTTTTTGGTCAGGAGCCAAGTATTTCCCATCTTAGAATTTTTGGATGTGCGGTGTATGTTCCAATTGCTCCACCACAACGCACAAAAATGGGTCCTCAAAGAAGGTTGGGAATATATATTGGCTATGAATCTCCTTCTATCATTAAGTATCTTGAACCCATGACGGGGGATTTGTTTACTGCAAGATTTGCAGATTGCCATTTTGATGAATCAGTTTTCCCAACATTAGGGGGAGAGAAAAAGCAGTTGGAAAATGAGATAGATTGGAATGCATTATCATTATCTCATTTGGATCCTCGTACAAATCAATGTGAACTAGAAGTTCAAAAGATAATATATTTGCAAAATCTTGCAAATCAACTACCAGATGCATTCACTGACCTACCAAGGATTACTAAATCTCATATACCAGCTGCAAATGCTCCAATTCGAGTTGATATTCCGGTAGGACAATCTATTTGTGCAAATGAGTCTAAGGCACATATGAAGCGTGGTAGACCTCTCGGTTCCAAAGATAAAAATCCTCGAAAAAGAAAAGGAGCAAATGAAAAAGATGGTCATGACATGGAGGTGGTTGCTCAAGAAGCATCCCATGACATAACAATTGATAATACCTCAGAGGAGGTTCAGGTGCCTGAAAATAATGAAAATCAAGAGATCTCAATAAATTATGTCTTGACAGGAAAAAGGTGGAACCGAAATAATATTTTTGTAAATAATGCTTTTGCATATAATGTTGCTGTTGAGGTAATGCAACAAGATGAGGATCTTGAACCAAAATCTGTCGGTGAGTGCAGACAGAGAAATGATTGGCCAAAATGGAAAGACGCTATTCAAGCAGAGTTGACTTCACTTGAGAAACGTGAAGTTTTTGGACCTATAGTTCGAACACCTGAAGGTGTAAAGCCAGTTGGATATAAATGGGTTTTTGTGCGAAAACGAAATGAGAAAAATGAAGTCGCAAGATACAAAGCACGACTTGTGGCACAAGGATTTTCGCAAAGACCTGTAATTAATTATATGGAGACATACTCTCCCGTGGTGGATGCAGTAACCTTCAGATATCTTATAAGTCTGGCAGTGCGTGAAAAACTTGATATGCGTCTGATGGATGTTGTCACAGCTTATTTATATGGCTCATTGGACAACGAAATATTTATGAAAATCCCTGATGGATTCAAAATGCCTGAAGCATTTAAAGATTCCCGAGAAACTTGTTCAATAAAGCTTCAAAAATCCTTATACGGATTGAAACAATCGGGTCGTATGTGGTACAATCGCCTTAGCGAGTACTTACTGAAAGAAGGGTATAGAAATGATCCAGTTTGCCGTTGTGTCTTTATAAAGGGGTCTGGATCTGAGTTTGTTATAATTGTTGTGTATGTTGATGACTTGAATATTATTGGAACTCCTACAGAAATTTCAAAGGCAGTAGACTATTTGAAGAAAGAATTTGAAATGAAAGATCTTGGAAAGACAAATTTTTGTCTTGGTCTTCAAATTGAACATTTGACAAATGGAATTTTTATCCATCAATCAACATACACTGAAAAGATTTCAAAGCGATTTTACATGGATAAATCTCATCCATTGAGTACTCCGATGGTCGTGAGATCGCTTGACATAAATAAAGATCCATTTCGCCCCCATGAAAATGATGAAAAGATTCTTGGTGCTGAAACACCATATCTTAGTGCAATTGGGGCATTAATGTATCTTGCTAATAATACCCGACTAGACATTGCTTTTTCTGTAAACTTATTAGCAAGATTTAGTTCTTCACCGACACAAAGACACTGGAATGGTATCAAACATTTATTCAGATACCTCCGAGGAACAATCGACAAAGGGTTGTTTTATTCAAGTGAATCAAACTTACCACTAATTGGCTATGCAGATGCAGGATATTTATCAGATCCACATAAAGGTCGATTCCAAACAGGCTATTTATTTACTTGTGGAGGTACAACTATATCATGGCGTTCAACGAAACAAACTCTAGTTGCTACTTCCTCAAATCATGCAGAAATAATAGCTATTCATGAGGCTAATCGTGAATGTGTTTGGCTGAAATTAATTACTCAACTCATTCAAGAAATGTGCGGATTTTTGAAAAAGGAGATTCCGACAATATTGTATGAAGATAATACTGCATGCATAGAACAATTGAAAGAAGGATATATTAAAGGAGACAGAACGAAACATATCTCACCAAAATTCTTTTTTACTCATGATCTTCAAAAGAATGGTGAAACAAAGGTTCAACAAATTCGTTCAAGTGACAACTTGGCTGATCTATTCACAAAGTCATTGCCAACCTCAACATTTGAGAAACTTGTGTACAAGATCGGAATGCGACATCTCCGAGACATGAAGTGACGTTTTCATGAGGGGGAGTAAAATACGCGATGTACTCTTTTTTCCTTGACCAAGGTTTTGTCCCAATGGGTTTTCCTAGTAAGGTTTTTAATGAGGCAGTATACGAAGCGTATTACAAATAAGTATACATTAACAAGATACACTTATTTATTGATGCATAGACATCCAAGGGGGAGTGTTGTAAAAGAATTACTGTGGGTGTCAATGCATCTACTATTCATTGAAGACTTCCATTGCCTATCTTTTCTTTACTACTATTGGATTTGACTAATGCACAGTTACATCAATAGTTATCCCTCAGCATATGTCTATAAATGGAGACTTGCATTATATTTGTAAACTGCACTTCTTCCGAGCAATAAAGCTACTTCCCTCCTCTCTCATTTATTTAAGTTATTAGTATCTTTTATAATTTTAGTTAATTACTTTAATTTTATAACAATTTTCACAATGTACCACAAATTCATTCAGCTAGAGCTAAGTTCCTCTAATTGATAGACACATAGTGCATAGTCCAGTGATGGACTATTCATCAAAATACAAGAAGTGACAAGAAGTTTGGGCTAAAAGGACCTCTCATGTCGGAATAGAAAAATGGAATATTGACCAAATATTAATTATTTTAAGTCGTGGTCGTAATATTTAAGAACTTATAGACTAAAATAAAACTATTAAATTTATAAAATTATCACAACTTTAATTTAAAAAAATTTCCACATTCCTTCTATTCTAATTCAATTCAAATTTGAATTTCTCTCTTTCACTTCTTTACAACAACAACAACAACAATAAAATACCTAGTATTTTTCTATAAATGAGTTCTGAGAAAGGAGAGTTGTACGCAGGGGCGGATCCAGGATTCGGATATAGCGGATGCCACTTTTTATATCTACCCTTAGCTACAAGGCTAAATAGGAATGACGGGTCGAATCGGATCGGATTTTTATATCTATCATTAATTAAACTACTTGTTCATAATCGGCAAGAAGTTAGGTTCAACAAGTTATTCTTTCTCATGTTTGTTTATATTCTATATTATAAAATAATATGCAAAAATTAATAGAAAAAAAACATGAAAGAGTACCGCAATTAAAAAATTTGCTCAAATTAGCCTAATTACAATATATTTTTTGTTTGACTAGAATAATCCACCTTAAATAAACTCGAGCTAATTTCTTCATGTTAATTGTTAATTCTTGTGGCTATCTTTTTCACAACAAAAACTTCAAAATTTCAATGTATGAAAATTAATTCAATAGATTTAACTTTATTTTTTAAAAGGTAATTAGTAGAAGATATATATATATATATATATATATATATATATATATATATATATATATATATATATATATATATATATATATATATATAAAGAGAGAAACTACATTTTAATTAAAATTTATTGATGATGTAAGGTATGATGGTAAAAATAAAGTAAAGAAAACAATGAAAAATAAAACAAGGAAGAAGAGGAAGAAGAAAAAGAAGAGAGAAAGAAAGATTAAGAAAATAAAAGGGAAACAAATAAGGAAGAAAAGATGCCTAGGGTGGGACTACGTTGCGTCTTTATAAGAATCGCAAGTCATAAGAAGTTTGAAAAAATAAAATACGTGTTGCTAGCTAAATTTGAACCCGCGTCAATTGGATAAAAACACGGGCCTTTGGCCATTGGCACCAGGTATGGCAGTACTAATATTTCTAGGTATGCTTTTGTAAATAAACATACATATAATAAGTTTCTGCCGAAGTTAGCGGGTGTCGTGGCACCCCTACCTCTCACGTAGATCCGCCCCTGGTTGTACGCAGAATTTATTTCCTCTAAGTTAGAGAGGTTGTTTTCAATAGGCGCCTGACAAAAGGAAATTTTTTGAAAACATAATTGAAAAGAGAAAACAAGATGAAAACCACTATGGTAGAGAAAATACTTACATATAAAACTAAAGATAATCGAGGAAAACAGAAAAATACAAATAGCAATAAAGGCAGGAAATAACCAATAGCAATATATATAATACGAATGCTAATACGAACAAAAAATCACTCGACTACAACATAACCTTCTACCCCGATTCTTGACTTCTCTGCTTTTCTATCCAGGGTTATGTCTCTGCTTTCTATTCTTTTTTTCTTATCCTTCCTTCAGAATTAGTTTTTAAGGTTCATTTCACATTTTTCTTCTTTTTCAAGTTCCCTCTTTTTACTATTTTAGAGAATACTCAATTTTTTTCTAAATATCTTTTTATTTTTTTACCATTCTACACATCGATGATGTTTACTTATCGTTTGTAAGATTTCAACATCTGTCCTAATTCTTTAGAGCAAACTTGTCTTCTTCTTTTTTTTTTTAAATCTTTCTTTTAATTTTTGTTTGACTGTTACATATCTTAAAAGATGTTTAGATATGTGTAGAGATGTTTCAACATCCCATTCAAACATTATGAGAGATATTTAAATTATCTCAACGATGGGGTGGTGAAGGGTACTGGAGAGTGATGGCGGAAGTGAAGGTAAGTCGAGGATAATAGAGGGTGGTGGAGGGTGTTGAAGGTAGTGAAAGGCGATGAAGGGTTGTTGAGGATGGTGGAGGGCGATGGAGGAGGGGAGTGCAGTAGAAGACAAATGAGGAAAGAGAGGTGGAGGTATGACCTTATTGTAAATAAGAAAAAACTTAAAAACTTTTGAAATGTTAGTCGCTAGTACTAAACATAAAAGATTGTCCCTTCCATCTTATAATTAAAACTTGTTTCCTTTTGCCTAATAACAAGACTCATAGTTTTCTTTTTAATTTCAAAGCCAAAGAGATTGTTTTGGTTCTCGAAAAAAACATTGTTCTAGGGAGCTTAGAGTTGATGGCTCAAATAATCATTGATCAGATAATAGTCATGACAGTCATCTTTCTTTCATTTATCGTACCGAAGTCATCTAACTTTTATATAATTGACTTCTATTATCATCTCCATGATTTTGGTACTTTCACTTGAATATTACGTGACAGATTTTTCAATATTTTTAAATTATTACAAATATTAGTAAATTTAAATTCTGAACCATTTAGGCCCTAGACTTAACCTAAATCTGACCCAATACGAACCGACCCGACCTGACCTACTATTATGGGTTCACTATATAAGACATGCATAATTTTATTTTATAACACTCCATCCGTTCCAATTTAAGTGGTTACTTTTTTTTTTTTAAGTCCTTACAAACAAGAGTATCTCTTTTCATATTTGATAACTCTTTAATTTCAAAAATTGTATTGGACCACAAGATTTAAAGGTACTACATGTACACACCTTAAATTTTAAACCACAATATTTAAATGTCTTTCTTATTTTTTTAAACTCCGTACCCAGTAAAATCTAAACATTTGAGAGATGGAGTAGTAAATATTACTCCTAGCGTCATTCACATGATTTTACACTTGTTTTTATTATAGCAGTCATGGACATAATCTTCAACTCGTTCATTACTTCGCTAAATAATCACCATAAAATGAGGACAAGATGATCATGTATAATGTCATGGGCAGTCTCCTAGTGGTGCCCCAAGACTCTTTGGATGCGCCCCGTGGTACCCTGGCAAGCCTCTAAGCTCCCGGTGCCATGGACGGCTCCTTGGTCTTGGTTGCACTAAGATATCTATGTGCATTTATGTAGGTTGCCCTGCTGATTGAGTGTGACCGCGCGCAGCAAGTAGACAGCGCTCTCAAAGCCTCCCCGCAGCTAGAGCTCGTGCCCCTCGCACTTGAGTGCGCCTATGCCATGTGCCCTAACGTTGATTGCCATGTGCATTCGTGAGCCAAAGCTTTGCGCCCTGTGCGTGCGCCATGAAGACGCAAACAAGGATGCGGCCCCTCCAAGTGCCGCATACTATTGTAAATATAGATATATTTACTTTATTTCCATTATGAATGTCCAGTCTTTCAATATCGACTCCTAGAATTTTAATTTATTTTTTAAGAGCATATATATGGGGATCAAGTATTCGAATCTTTGTGAGGTTTCATATTTATGCTCAGGTTTCTCTCCTCCTCAACACTACGTTTGCTTTTTGTAATCGGCTGGATTTCTTAATACAAACAAGTTGCAACAATTCTCATTTAAGTTACTCTTTTTTATAAACATTGTGATTGATATTAATTTTCCCCCACGACACTGACAATCTTGTCAAGCGTGCGGAGAGAACCATCAAGTGGCATTGTTACCACACCTCTTTTACAACTTGAGAAGGCGCCGCGTAACAATGATTATGCTATGATGAGTACTTAGGAAGATTATGTCCATGACTACCGCAATAAAAAGTAAAATGTAAAAGAGTGTACAATCAAAAAGAGGAAGCCATCGCTTTCTAAAATAACAAAAAAAAAAAAAGTGCATCTCTTGAATAGTGAACCTATAATAGTGGGTTGAGCCGAGATTGGGTTGGGTTTAGCTAGCTTTTTTCTCTTAAATGGTCTATGATTTGAATTTGGTGTTTTAAATATAAAAAAATAAAGCTGCGAAAGCATATTTTAGTAACAAAAATACTACAATTGGTGGAAATGACCATAGAAACGAATTGCATAAAATTAAATGAATAATTTTGCGCGATAAATAAAAGAAATATGATTTATATAGTCAAATACTCAAAATTGAGAAACCATTTAATCAACTTTACGAACTTAATATATTCGTTAATGTGCCAAAATGTCATGAATCTTGAATTAATTCGTTGTATGATTTTTATTGGAAATAAACTTGCAGGATCATGCATGTTGATGTTTATTTTCTCGTATGCCTTGAATTATTGAAGAGTTAGGTGGGTCAAGTCTAGATTTTGGATTTTTAAGAGGGGAAAAAACGAAGAAAAGAGGGGACCTCTTTAAAAATGACCCAAATGGAAGAAAGACTCAATGTGGAATCCTATATATAAACAACATATAGGAAGAGCAATTATTGTTATGCAAGAGACCCCATCTTGTTTTAATGCATTTCATTGTCTATCATGACCAACAACAAAGACATTTATGTCTGTTTTAGAAGTACTAACAAATGTGTCATCTAAACTCAGCATGCTGCTTACCAAAAAGAGTTTTCATCCTATGGTCCCCTCAAGGGATCCATTCTCTTTAATTACCCTACCATTTGCTTGGATAAAATTGCTAATTTGAAATTTATTTGGCCCATGAAAGTTACTGGTTTTCTTTAATAATGACTTGATTTTACTACCAATTTTCCCTTGTTTTTACTACCAATCTTCTTCACAGTTAATTGATGTTTCTTCTTGCTCAATTTTGGTAATTTTGGTTTTTACCAATTACTAGTACTTCATTTTGCAGGTCTGTTACTGTGTCAATAATCTAGGTAGATTTAGAAGCTTGAAGTACAATGAGGCCAGAGAGGTCAACTCAATTTCATAGATAGATTTGAAAGAATATGGTTACCATTCTACAAACACACACACACACACACTCTCTCTTTGAAAGAATATGGTTACCATTCTACTATCTCTCTCTCATTAGTATTCTGAATCGACAATCAAAATAATTCAAATTCGAACTGTATAGAAACCATGAAAGGTTCTCCTTACCAGCAATTTGTTTATTCTCAAAACTCAAATCTAATCTCATAAATCTCACCACAACCCTTTGTAGAGATAGACATTTTAATTATAGCAAAGATGGAGGAGTCAACTTCATGTTCCCTCCTAAATATTAGTAATATATAAAAAATCATGATTCACCCTAATTTCTAAGGAAATCAAACTACTTCATTTTGAAGATCCATATATAGACATGATTTCAAATATTTCATATATATTTTTCTCATACTAGGTATGGCGAAAGAAATCAACGTTCACCACTTGCCAATACAGGATTATCAAACTATGCAGTTTTTAACTACTTGATGATAATTATAAGAATTGAGAAAATTTTATAAATGTCCATCAAAAAGTATAAAAGAGCAGAATTTTTTTTGACATCCTTTCATTTCTTATATATCACAAAGAGAAAATAACGTATTGAAAAATTGATATGGAGAAGATCTCTGAAAAGGAAAATACATACTGTAGACAATGTTGAGGAATATTATAATATGTAAGATAATGATTTCTTCAACTTCTCTCGATTCAAATATGAACAATATAATGTCGGTTAAAGTATCAGACAAAAAACTCTCCAGAAAATCTTTACTTGAGTGGATGGAACTTCTCCTGCTACAAATTAAAATATTTTTTTTCCTGTGGTTCAAAATATTGCACCTCGTTTTTGTTCTGTAATAGTGTAATGTTTTTTTTGCTAGCTTCTCATTCTGGAAATTTGTCCATTTCTTCTCTTTTTCATTTAATATTATTGCATGTTATCATACATTATTCAACAATGAACTATAAAAAAAATGGATGGATCAATCTAAATCTAAACATTGATGTATATTTGCTAGACTAGGTGCAGATTAGGACTATTAATTTAATTTGAAAATGCATATAAAGAACTACATCCGGCATTCGCACAGAACAAAATAATTTAATGCTAGAATCACAAATCAAAGTGAGCATACATATTCCTTACATGGCTAAGTGAATCAGATATATATGTACAGTGTGTGACGATTCTTTCCCCTTCACGATGGAACCCCTTGCATTGATAGTTAGATCACATTCCTCAGTAAGATCAGTTTTGGAAAAGAAAAAAAAAAATTGATTGCCTCTATGGTCACTCAACTTTGGGTAATGGGTCATCATGGTCACTTATCTTTACTTTGTCTTTCTATGGTCACTCAACTTTGGGTAATTGGTCACCATGATCACTTATCTTTGTTTTGTCTTTCTATGGTCACTCAACTTTGCCCAAGTAACTCCTATGGTCATCCAACTTTGTCCGTTAAAATTTTGTTGACGTGGCAACTACAAAAATATTTTGGCAAGTTACATAAATAGAAGAAAATTAAATTATTTAAGACTAACTCAATTAAAATTAAACCCCACCCAAGAGTTCTTGCTTGAGGTGCCCATTTTTTCAAAAAAAGACTCTTTTTTCTTTAAATCTAACAAGAAAGCCTTCTGATAACACATTTTCAACGTTAATTTCTTCACCTAATAAAAATCTGAGCACCCAAATGAATCAGTGTCTGGCCTTAACGAATTAGCGGCTATTGACGCTTTCTATAAGCTGGATTTTTTTTTTTATTGAAGTGGCATAAATTTTTGATTTATTATATAGTATTTCACAGTTTGTTTAAGTAATACTGTTTTTGTTTAGCAAAACTGGTTCGAGAGATTTTGCATTCTCAAATATGTTTCTTAAGGACTATGCGGCAAAGCAACTCCAACTCGCTGCCAAGATGAACAACTTCTTCGGACCAAATTTTGCTTTCAGTGGGTTTGCAATATCCCATGATATTATTTTGATCAATATTTGTAATGAAATTGAAGGGAAGTATGTGGATTATCTCTCAACTTTAAGCAAGAAAAATGTCACACTTGTAAGTCCACTTATTCATGAAATGAAAATAACAATAGAGAATGAGGAAAGCTCCAGGATTATTCGATGGCTAGTTAAGAAGAATGAGTCTTGGTATGTTTATGTTTTATTTGTAAGTGAATGAGCTAAGTGAGACGAACTTTATTTGGGTGCTCAGATTTTCATTAGGTGAAGAAATTAACATTGAAAATGTGTTACCAGAAGTCTTTCTTGATAAATTTAAAGAAAAAAGAGTCATTTTTTGGAAAAATGGGCACCTCAAGCAAGAACTCTTGGGTGGGGTTTAATTTTAATTGGGTTGGTCTTAAATAATTTAATATTTTTCTATTTATAAAACTTGCAAAAAATTTTTGTATTTGCCACGTTAGCAAAATTTTAACGGACATTAGGATTTCTGTGTTGGATGACCATAGGAGCTACTTGAGCAAAGTTGAGTGACCATAGAAAGACAAAGCAAAGATAAGTGACCATGGTGACCTATTACCCAAAGTTGAGTGACCATAGAAAGACAAAGCAAAAATAAGTGACCATGGTGGCCAATTACCCAAAGTTGAGTGACCATAGAGGCAATCAACTTTAAAAAAAAAAAAAAACACATCCTTACCGATAATGAAATCATGTTATGGGAAATAATGCCTTTTCGTTAGGATCACAAAAATACATCTTCGTCTTTATTTAATTTCTTTAAGAAATAATGCCTTTTCATTAGGAAGTCATACAACTATCAGTAACATTTAATTAGATGACTAAAAGCAAACACACTAAATATAATAAAGAAGTCAAATTTTGATGGGTGGCGTATTCGATCAAACGGCCGGGGAAAAAATCAACTTACAATTGCAATGTTCTGATCAGGACCACTATTACAGTGTCTGTCTAAGTTATACTCTATATATCAAATATTTTGTCTAATTTGTATATATCCGCACGGAGTTATTGAATATAGTTTTGATTTTCTGAAAGTGTTATTTCCCTACAAGCCTTCCTAAAGTTAATAGTCACTAGGCACTTAATTACTTCCACTTTAATTTATGCGATTAATCAAAACAAATATTGTTAAGCTGTTCAGAGGTGAATTAGGATCTAAAACTGGTGGATTCAAAGAAAGTGTGATCTTAATACATTTATGTATTTTTTAAATTTATTGTCTCATGTATACGTGTTCCAACTAAAAGCAACTGAATTTAATTGAACTTATAAAACCGGCACTGGATCTTTCTCTAGGTTAGATAGGCAACTATTCACAGGTAAATGATCCAGATAATAACTTATTAATCCAATTTCGGTGGTGTTATAGTGAAAGCTAAGGGTGAGAACTGAGAAGGATATAAATGCTATGAAAAAGACACAATAGAAAATGATCATATTCATCGTCGTGCTATATCTTAAAATTGATCGAGACTGTTCAGTTAGTATGGTTTTATGGCATCTTAATTAATTAATGCGGGAAATATCTTGCTACAACTGCTCTTTTGAGGGTGCAGAGGATGGACAAACCATTACTTGACATCTCACCACATATATTAATTTGAAAGTAAATGTTATTCCAATTTTGACTGTCAAGTTTAAGAAACCACAAGTTACCTTTCGATCTCCCTATAATTTTTTCAATTCGATCTCCCTATAATTTTCCCAATTCTCGTATTTACAATCTTCAATTTTATAGTCAAACCTCTTTCTAACCGTTAAAGCCACATATATTAATTTGAAAGTAAATGTTATTCCAATTTTGACTGTCAAGTTTAAGAAACCGCAAGTTACCTTTCAATCTCCCTATAATTTTCCCAATTCTCGTATTTACAATCTTCAATTCTATAGTCAAACCTCTTTCTAACCGTTAAAGGCTTAAGAACATCTTGTATAACTAAACTTCACCATAATATCCAAGTTTTATCAAAAATATTATTTCTCTAAAACTACACAGCTTATAATAGTAATTTAAAAATATCCGGACAAACGACATCATTATAGAAAAGCCTATAAAAAATTGTCGTCATGAATAGGCAATGTTTTTAGCTTAGTATTCAAACCCAGTATTAAACAAGTATTGGTTCATTAAATCAAATTCACATTGCATAAAACTCATTAGAGCGGAAAACATTCTCCATAATTAAATCTGAATTCGAATTCTGTTAGTGAACACTTGTCCCACATCGGTAAAAATGGACCCAGGATTTGAGCATTGTGGGGCCACCACTAAACCCGTTAGCCAGTGCACTCATTGAGTATTTACGGCTGAGGGTGCCAAATAATGTATTTATACGATTTTTAAAGTATTTGCACACACACACACATATATATATATACATATATATATATATATATAATATTCCGACGTCAGCGAGTGCCTGTGCATCAACTTTTCAACTTAAGTCTGCCTCTAAACATTGCTTGTATAAGGGTATCCATAGCAGTTTATAATGTTATGGGCCACTCCACCTATTGCCTTTAGATTTTGGATTGGATGCTCAAATTCTTTCACATGGTTTCAGAGCCAAACTTTGGCGAGCTTGTGTCCTATATCGGTTGAGTAAGAGTATATCGAAAGCAGCTTATAATATCTTGAACTACTCCACCACTTGTCCTAAGGTTTTATGTTCGATGCTCACATTCTCACGTTCAAGACTTCCGATTAATCCTTATCCAACTAATTGTAATGTTCATAATTTAGAGCCTTTTGACAATTTAACTCACAAGACTACTCTGAACAGGGGCGGATGTAGAGTAAGGATACCAGCTTCGGCTCGAACAATGTATTTGTATTTAAAAAAATTATTAATATGTACAGAAATCAAGTCGAGAACACAATAACTTTCATTTAAGATCGTTATCCTAAAATTTAGAATCCATAAGGTTTAAATTCTAAATCTGCCTCTGATTGAAAAGATTCTTTTTGGTAAACGTTCTAACAAAAGTATACTCCCTCCGGTCCATTTTAGTTGATTTTTTAGCCTATTTTTTTGGTCCATAATATTTGATCTTTTAAGAAATCAAGACACAATTTTACAATGTCATCCCTTGCTAATAAATAATTTTAAATAAAATGATAAGTAATAATAGCTTGAATAAGGGCTAATATAGTAAATTATATTGCTAATTAATGTAAAAAATGAGATTTTTTTAATATGCGTAAAAATCCCAAAAAATCAAATAATATGGATCAGATAGAGTAATTAATATGCATATTTATATAGACGCGTTTGTTACTCTAATTTAAAGCAAACACATGTTGTATGCAATATGACCAAATACATGACTAATATCCTTTTCTTTTACTGTACTAACAGATATAGATGAGCTCATAATGCATATCAATCCACTTCCAGCACAGCCCTACCATGTCTGACTTGACTGACATCAACTTGCAAACCTCTCCTTTAGGCTCTCTCTCAATTAAATACAGAAAGAAATCTAATAGAACAGCTCACGAGCACTTTATATAGATTTTTTTCTATGTTCAAAAAAAGACCATCCACAAACCCCCTTTAATATTGGAACTAAAATATATTTTTCTAGATATAGAAGAACAAGACAAAAACAAAAGGAAAATTACAAAATGTACACAAGTAGTGGTGTAGATTAAATCTTTCGCCTTCCATGCTCCCCCACTTACACTACTAGTACTACTAACACAACAACAAAAAGGAAACCATAATACGAATCAAACATCAAACCATTTCATCTGCTTCAAGTATATTGTTTCCTTCATTGTGTTTCAATTTTTGCATGCAGCGTTAAATTCACCTGCTACAGTTCATATATTACTTGTTTGGTCCATTGTGTTTTTGTAATGCTAGCTGTGTCACCTTTGAGTAACACAACATCTAAAGATCATGAAAGAAATAACGAGATGGAAAGTTTCACGATCGGAGGAAGCGACGATTTTCCGGATTTTGTTGGTGAGAATTTGCTTGATAGCATTGACTTTGATGATCTTTTTGTGGGAATCAACGATGGAGATGTGTTACCAGATTTGGAAATGGACACAGAAATTCTTGCTGAATTTTCAGTTAGTAGTGGGGAAGAATCTGATGTAAACAATTATAATTCTACTACTAGTAGTACTCCTACTTTACAAAGTTTGGAATTACAAGAGAATTGTAACACATCAGGTTCAGCCTCGGACCTTGGCTCAGGTTTAACGAGCCTGAATAATCAAGGAGAAGAAATTGTGAGTATAAGGAAGAATGAGGAATATGCACCACCTGTGTATCACAATCATACGCCAAAAGAAAATGATAAACCCAAGAAGTCATCCTCTCAATCAAAGAATAATCCTCCAGGGAAAAGGAAAATTAAGGTAAAGATTTTGAAAAATTACTCCATCCGTTTAAAAATAAGTGTCGTTTTAGCCTTTCAAAACTAGCCTTGGGAACTAAAGAAATTGTACTTTTCGGTTATCGATCTTGCTCTCTTTCATGGTTATGGGTTTTCACAAAATTCATGGGAAGTAAATCTCACGAGAATCGTGGGTTTGTCTGAAATCCTACGTTTTTTCTACGTTAAAATCGTACTGTACTTTGTTATGAATTAGGCAAGTATTATTTTTTTTATGACGTTTAAGTTTTATATGGATAACATTGGAATTTTCTTGAACTGTGTGAAGGTGGATTGGACGCCAGAATTGCACAGGCGCTTTGTACAAGCAGTAGAGCAGCTAGGTGTAGATAAGGCAGTCCCATCAAGAATTTTGGAAATTATGGGAATCGATTGTCTCACTCGTCATAACATTGCAAGCCATCTTCAGGTATGCAATGTTCTTCCTAATTTCCTTAGCTTTGACATTCAAATAAGTTCTGACCTTTCCTTTTTATCACTTAATCTAGTAATGATTTCAAATGAAATGGCCCTCTCTTCTGGGTATAGCTGTTCCATTTCATTTGGAAAAGAATATTTGGTAATGATGAAAAGTATTTGTTGTTTTTCCTTGTTCTCTATCGCAAATGGCATATTCTTTAAAAAGATCTCATCTGAAAATGGAAAAGTTTCTTCTTTGCTCAAAATGGAAACATGTGAGAGCGCCAAAAGAACACAACTGAATCTTTCATTCCTTGTTGTGATCAAATTAATACCTAAAGCATATGAATGGAGTATACATGTTGTGTGTCAAAAAAATGTCTTGCTAAAGTCTTTCGTTACAAACGCTCGTTAATAAGTACTGCATCTTCAGAATTGTAACTCTCCCACGACATATGTTCATCAACTGTTGATGTTGCAGAAATATCGATCTCACAGGAAACATTTGCTTGCAAGAGAAGCGGAGGCGGCAAGTTGGAGTCAAAGAAGGCAAATTTATGGTGGTGCAGCCGCCGCGGGAGGCGGAGGAAAGAGAGATATGAACCCATGGCCAGCACCAACTATTGGTTTTCCTCCACCGCCTATGGCAACTCCTCCAATGCCTCATTTTAGACCCTTACATGTATGGGGTCATCCATCCGTCGACCAATCATATATGCACATGTGGCCTAAACATTTAGCACCTTCACCTTCTCCACCACCAGCATGGGCACAAGCTCCTCCTCCTCATCTTCATCCTTCACAACATGTAGATCCTTCTTTTTGGCATCCACACCATCAAAGGGTGAGTTTCTTTTTCTTTCTTTTCTTTTCTAGCTGGTGAATTGAAGGTAGAGACAGATCTAGAGTGGGATTATCGAAACCAAGGTTTTCGGTCTCAAAATATGTGTAGGCATTAGGAAAATTAATTCTGAACACACGTATTCCTAGATTTTCAAATCGTGTCTGATAGGAGGGGAAGCTCGATCTATCTTCTACTGCATGCCTAATCATAAACTGAGGAATTAAACTATGACTACATGTATAACTTGGAATATCCCTTGAACTTCAAAAATAATTAAACAAGAAAAAGCAAACGAGAGTCTACTTTCATTGAAGCTTGAATTAACTGTATTTAAGATGAGTTTAGCAATAACAATTTCTACTTTAACACTTCAAATTTTACTATACGGTTAATGGTTGTTTTTGATAATTGATTGTATGAATAAAATGACAAATTCTCCTTTTCTATTGATGCTAGGTACCAAATTCTCTTACACCAGGAACTCCTTATTTTCCAGCACCTATAGCACCAACGGTAACTACTAATTAATCATTGTTCTTTGAAATATTACTATTCCGGAAGCATGCAACGTGATTACTTTTGGATTTATCTAGATATAGACCATGTGTGTCTTGGCATATATATCATTCTTATGTTTTTGGCTTATTGGGTCAGAATAATTTCGTGCAGAGATTTCCTGCTCCTCATCCTGTCCCGGGCATTCCACCCCCTGCCATGTACAAAGTAGACCCTGGCATTGGTGTTCGAACTGCCCCCGCTGGAGCTGGACAACCTCTACCTAAACCTCCTTGCGATTTTCATCCTGTAAGCCCTCTCTTCATTCTCCTTTGGCTTCTCTCATTGTTAGTTCCTGATAATTTTTGTTCCTATTTATGAAGATGCATCTACTGAAACCTCATGCATTATAAACTCCATGAATCTTACATGCATGGTCATGATTTTAAACACAACTTGTTCAACTGACCACCAGATTTATCTTATTAAATTTAGGATTTTTCTTGTCAAGGTAGATGAATAATATGATGGTTCTCAAACATGAAACTTGGAGCTCTTTACTACAAAAATTCTTCATGTGCATGTACGTGCACAATTTATTACTCCCTCTGTTCCAAAAAGATTGTCATGTTTCGGATTTCGAGAGTCAAACGAGTTCATTTTGACCGTAAATTTAAACATATAATTTTTAAATTTTTTCGAATGATATTTATATATTTGGAAACTACATAAAAAGTACTATAAGTCACAATAATTAATAATTCAAATTATTTGAAAGACATATGAAAATATTACGGTCAAAGATAAACTCGTTTGACTCTCGATATCCGAAACATGACAATCTTTATGAAACGGAGGGAGTATGTAGCTAGATTAAGCATATAGTCCGTACTCAACATCCTTTCTATTTGCTAGTGCAAAGATCTTTTTACACACTTGTTAAACATATTATAATCGGTTCATTTCTTAATTTTGTTTATCAGAAATATTTGTAATTAATTATTTTATAAATGATTTGAGCGTAAATGTTTTACGTCGTCATCCGTACATAAAAACTAAATTCTTTCGATTTGTTACGTAGGTTATTAATTGTTGAACTAGCTAGGTTTAAGTGTCATAAAGATTAAGCATATTCTCATGTTCAATGGAGGAAGAACAGTTTTATAAGAATTTCTCAGGGAATATATACTTTTGCTACATTAGTGTTTATCGAAACTTTCAAGTTATATACTACTAACATAACATCTCTGGGAACATCAACAGTCAAAGGAGAGCATAGATGCGGCTATTGGAGATGTTTTATCAAAGCCATGGCTGCCACTTCCCCTCGGACTCAAACCTCCCGCTGTCGACAGTGTATTGGGAGAGTTACAGCGTCAAGGGGTACCTAAAATACCACCAACTTGTGCGTAGTTGTATGAGGCAGCTAGCTAGCAAAGAGGGTGGAATTTTTTGGGGTTTACTTGGAGTAACGAAGAATTTCTTACATCAAGAAATTAAACCCTTCAATTCGACGACATTTCCCGCAATTAGATGCATGAAGGTGATTTCAAACTGTCATCTGTATGACCATCATCTGTATTGCAGTTTTTTCCCCTAATTTGTTCTTGTTTCCTTATATGCAAGAACAAACTTTTAACTTAACCATGGGGTTTTCACATGCATGAACTGGTCTTCTTCTTCTTCTTCTTCTTTTTTTTTTTTTTTAAATTTGTGTGATGATGTTGTCACCATTTTGAGAATATAATAACTATAGCGAGAGCTTCTTGTAAACTTACTGCAATGTTCTCTTCTTCGATTTCTTTCTTTATTTGGACATTAACATTCATCTACATCGGAGAATGTCACACACTTGTCACTTGTCGGTTATATAAGGTTGCAAAAATTAAAGGAATATATATTCCTACTACTATTAGGTTAAATTGTATAACCACGTAATGTAAAAATTAAACGTCTAGCTTGACTCATGATATAGCCTGATAAGTAATTACTTGGATAATACAGTGCCTCATCTGTGTATTTGAGTTTTTTTAGTAAAAGTCCCATGCATACCAGTAGGGGCAGAGTCACCTACTGGCAAGGGGTCCAATTGAATTCATCTTTAAAAATATATATACTGTAAATGAGATAAAAATAATTATAAATATATATCCTTTATGTAAGGTATCTTCAAGTTTAATGGTAAAATTAAAGGAGGTTCAAAAATTATTTTATGTTGCAAATTCAAATCTCAAGTATGGCGTTCTTACATTAGTTTGATTCACACCTTACTAGGATTCATGGCTCTGTCCTGGCCTGCTGCCCGGCACACAAACAACAGAAAGAAACAAATAATAATAATTCAAGGAACTTTCAAGCAAGCTTACAAATAAATATTCAAGAAAACAGGTGAAATAGAAAAGGCAAGTTAAAGTACTAGCTAAACCGCCTCATGCATGAATATAAATGTAGAGTAATTTGAGTCGACAGATGTATGAGCTATTATGTTTCGGTTGCATAGAATCTAAGAGATATATGTGCCAGAAATAATTTCTGGAGCCTTAGAAAGAAACAAGAACGACAATATATTGGAGAAGTTGAATTTTTCTAATTGAGCATTTGGTTGGACTACTATAGTAATCATGCGGCATGTTAAGTAATGGTTTTTTAATTAAATAGATGGATAAAACTGATCAGAAACTAGATTCAGTGCATTCAGCTTCTGTCATTCTTTATTTGGAAGCATGGAAAGCACAAGCCTACTGTCTTATTGTTATAAAATACCAAAATATTTTTATTTGTTCGGCTGTTCCTATAAAAAAAATATATAGGTACTTATTTAACAAAGAAAGGATATTATTGAATATTGATGATCAATAATAAGCAAGAAATCGAGAGGTTTCAATAGAAATAAGAGGGATGTTTGACTTTTACTTAGAAAGGTTTACATTGTCTGTGCAAAGGTCTTCAAATTTTAACTGTAGTTCATATATAATTCCCTGCTATATATTTTTATAGTATTAAGCTAGAAGCCTCTTTTCTTACCAATTTGGTTCCTCTTCATTTTTCTATTTTCTATATTTCCCTAAATTGTGAAGGATAGAATATAATGTAGTATCCCTAAATTACCTAATTTACCTAATACAAGATCTTAATCAACGGTTTGAAAAAAGGAATGTAGTATCTAAGCTTTCGTTATATAAGTCAAACACACAGGAGGGAAAAGTAGTCTCTTTTTTCTCCACAATATGTAAAGTTTGGAACCGAGTGACTTTTCTGGAAAAAAATCGATATACAGAATTCATCATTTAGCGAATTGCCAAGAAAGGGACAAGTATACAAATTACTGATCCAACTAGAACGTCATGAGTTTATTAAATGATAGAAAATCTTTTAATCAAAATCCAAAAGATAACAAAAACAAAAAGACAAAGGACTGTGCCATCACCATGTGAATCAATAATTCATATACAAATCTTGGCAATTCAACCAAAAATACAATCTAACCGAATTCCATGGTTGTCATCGAAGCTTGAATAGAGACAAATGCCGATTTAAGATAAACTTGATGGTTCGATTTTTATAAGGTTCTTAGCTAATAATTTTGATATAATAGGGTTACCTATAATATTTGTTGAAAATTTAAAAGATTTTTACTTAATTACTTGCTTATATATCCATACTTTTCGTTGAAAATACTGGCTTCAAATGAACATGTCATCGAAGAGTTGCATGTATTCGCTACTGAATAGACTAACGCCATTCTGCATGGAAATTTAATTGAAAAGAAAAGAATTCTGACACTATCTTATGATGGTTCTTACACGTAAAATTGTGTGTCAAATTAAAATTCAATATTTTGGCATAAGCGGATCGCATATATTTAATTTGACATTATCGCACACTATTAAATAACGATGGACTTAAGCTATGTACGATGTAAACTTTTAAGGGCAAGGAACATGCTCTGGTAGTTTAGCACAAATAATTACTACTTGTGTCTATTTCCTTCATTCTACAAGCTGCTGGTTCCAAGTTAATCAATGGATGAGGATCCTCTCCATTATACCTTCTCTCCCTCCAGTATACCTTCTCTCCATTTCATCAAGTACATATTTGGATGAATGCCATGTATTCTATTTAATTTTTGAAGGTCCAGATTATATTAAATTAACTACTGTATTAACCATGATTAATTATAAGTGAATATATTTTCAGATAATACTCTTAACTCTGGAACCAATAAATATCATTAAATCCATTTTATATTTCTACTTCCACATTTTAAAATTGTAAAACATGAACTTAATATTACGTTTTTAGGATTTGACCTTTTCTGTAATTAGCTGGGTACATAAATAAATTAAAAGAACTTCAGTTAGACGGTCATTCCAACAATAACAGAAACAGATCCTCTTTTAACTAACTTTACTGTACTCTACTAATATTATTAATAATGAGAATATATTGTTCGGGAACGGCTCTTACTAATTGTAAAAGTTTATTACTCCATATTTTATTTACGTACGAACCCAGTTAACTACAAAGTGAGATAAAAAAAAAAATTGTTATATCACGTTCTACAATATATAAATTTGAAATAAATATTTAAAATGATAAATATCCCAATGAATAAATGGGTACCAAAATTTGTGGGGAGTATCATGTTGTTACCAAAGTAGGAGGACTTTCCAAAACTTATCTACTTAACCATAGTTAATATAATAGATAAGCTAATATAATCTAGGCCTTTAAAATTAAATAAAACACATGGCATTCATCATCCAAATGCGCACTTGATAAAATGGAGAGAATGTATAATGGAGAGGAGTCAATAACACTGGTCTAAATTAAGAAAATATACAGCTGTCACAATATCTTAAATCGGATATAGCATTGCATGTTTCTACGAATAATTTAACTATTTAAGAGTCTGTCTACATCACAAAGAATTGTTTAATATACGAGTGGACGCAATTGTATGAAATAACCCAAAAATAAAAAGGAAAAGAAAATCAAAGCATGATATTATGGCAGGAAAAAAAAAAAGATTTTGGCGAGAGTCAATAAGAGGCCGGCCACCATTCACGAGACTCCGTATGTATAATTGACTAGTTGACTTTGCTTTTAACACGGAAATAACGAGATGATAGTCAAGCTAATACAAAAACTTATTAAAATAAGGACATAGGAGTACTAATTAGCATGGTGGAAAATTGGAGCCCTAGATTTTGAAGTTAGAAATCCGCGGACGATGGACGAAATTTGACGAAATATGCGATAAGCTCTGATTATGTTTTTTTATTTACATGTACTACTCCTAATAACCATGCCATAGATTATTACAAAAATATACTCCTATGTAATTCACAACTTAATAACAAGTGTTCAAAGTCAACTGAAGCTTCTGTAGTTTAAGTTATTGAGGTGGTACCAATTTCAGAGGGGAAAAGAAAAGGCTTAGGTGCATCATTATTTACACAAAAGCAATCAATTTGAACTTGGACAATACATATTAAAGGTTCTTCCATATTTTAGAGTACAGCTTTATCTTCTTACTGTTCAGTTCCCTTTTCTGCATGGCATCCCTAAACGACATGGACGGTGAGGTATTTCTACTTGTTAAATAAATTGGAGAAGAGATACGTATCTTGGGAAAAAATTGGACGCAGAAACATGTCATCATTTATATTTGGTAACGTTTTGTTGGGGCCTCTGTAATTCTACTGCATGTATCTGCACAAGTTTAAAATAACCTTTTCTTTTTTTTGCTACTTATAATCAATTATTTTTTAAAAGATAAAGGGATGAGGGCGTCCAGGGGCGGGGGTCTTGGTTATTTCTTTATGAAGGTTCTTCTCCTTGGTAGTATTTGTTTTGAAACCAGACTAATTTTGATTCACTGATAAGCCTTATTTTCGAAGATAATGTTCCCAACCAAATGTGATTTTATTTACGAGTTCGATTCCGAAATGCTAGATCTATGCATGATCAAAGATAGAGGCGTATTTATAATCTCGCGTCCACGACTTCTGGTAATTTTCTTATGAATGTTCCGTTTGTCGTTACTCCTAGTATACTTACTACTGTATGTAGTGTATGTATTGGGTGAAAAATCACCGGGGTCTCGAGCAAGACCTCGGAGTGCAACACGAAGACTGCGCCACGAGACAAGCTTCCGAAGGAAAGATTGCATGGTCACTCGCCCCAAAAATCATCTTAGGAAACGGGGAGAGGCGAGCTCGAAGTACTGAGCTCGGGGAAAACTCTCTGCAACCTCGAACGGATGACACACCTCGGGAGACGAGGGCCAATATTTGTAATTGTCGACCGCTGCTTCAACATTTAATAGGATAGATCGTGAGTCAATACAATTATGTACAGAATAATGGCCATAAAGGCACCATTATGACATTTTACAACATCATTCTTTCTCCTGATTATAAATAGGGCTCATTTGTAAAAACCAGGACACAATCGATAGAATACAAATCTCTACTTTCACTTATTGTCTCGTTTATCTTATCACCTCGTTGTTTTTTTCTAAGTTTATATTCAATTTAGCTCGAATATCACTTCGATACAAGCAAATTACCAGTTAAATCCAATACAAATTCGATTTGTTGTCCTATCCTGATTTAGGCCAACACAAATTGGCGTCGTCTGTGGGGATCCTGGTAATAACATTCGTTCTGATGACCGTAATTTCGAATTTCTACCGAAAATAAAATGTCAGACACTTTCAATGACAATATAACTATTCAAGTGCCCAACCAGACAGTGGGCCTCACCGAGACCAATGGTGGAGTCCATTACAACCAACTGGCTCGACACCGCCCGTTAGCCCCATCCCAACAAGCACTTCAGCTCCATTAGTTGGGTTAACGCCCCCAAGCGAATCGACTCCACTGATCGGTCTGACAGCTCATGTAGGAGAATTGATAGCCGAACCAACATCTTCAAATTCCGGCAACCCCTTCCAACAGTTCATGGTGAACTCGCTGCAGCAAATGCAAGAGCAAGCCGCCGCTCAAGCTCAATTTAATGAGCAGTTCCAGAGCTCTTTTACAAGCCCTCACTGGGAACGGGAGAATCCACTCTATCCCCGGTGATGTTCCCTTCACGATGTTTAATGGAGGGAACAACGCCACTACTCCTGTTGGAATAAATACATGAGGACTCCCAAATGGGATTTCGTCTAGGGTCTCGGGGACTTTAGCTCCCACAACGTCTCAAAAGAGCGTCGCATCTGATTTCGAAAAATGGAAGAAGGAGTTCGAGGCCAGCATAGAGAAATGACTCAAGAACGTGCCAGGGGTCCGGAAACCCCAACGAGTACTGGACATTGAAAAATGTCGCCAATTACCCTTCAAGCCTTAAGCTGCTCCAGCGCCTGTCCCAAAACATTTCAAATTACAAATTCTGAAGAAGTATGATGGGACGATGGACCCAGTTGACCCTATTACAGAATACATGGCTATGGTCAAAAGCAACGACCTAACCCCGATTGAAAAGGAATCTATGTTCTTGAAGAAATTCGCCGACACCCTGAAAAAGGGGCTTTGCGTTGGTACATGCTCCTCCCTTCCGAGTCCATTTCCAACTTTGAAGAATTGGCGTACATGTTCATTAAGGCTCACTCTGGGGCTCAAAAGATCCTCAAAAGAAAGGAAGACATCTTTGATGTAAAACAAGGATATCTCGAGCCCATCAAGGACTTCCTTGAGCGCTTTCAAGCCGAGATGATGGACCTACCAAAAATGGATAACAATCTGGCAGTCATGGCTTTTGAAAAGAACCTTAATGTAAGCAATTCAGAAGCTGCAGCTGAGCTAAAGAAAGAACTTCGGCAGTGGCAGGCTCGAATCTGAGATGAATTGCACGACCGAGCCACAGCTAAGATCAGGCTCGAGGAAGTGGATTGGAGAAGAACGGGACGAGGTCATTCCTACCGAGGTCAATCCGAATCCTCTCGACGCACCGACGTGCCACGAGGGAATTCAAAAGGACGGTATGAACCATACGACGGAGCTCAAAGGCAACACATAAGCCAGCGCCTCGGAGGGCATCAGCACGTGAGCCAAAATCTCGGCGGAAAAGCTGGATCATCCTCCAACAAAAAGTCTTCGGGCCCATCTTTGGTACCCAAGGAGAAGGATCTGCCTCGAATTTCTAAGTACAATTTCAGTGTATCCACTTCCGAGCTAGTAAACGCGATCAAGGAAATGACTGACCAAGGAGTGAGGCTACCCAAATACATGAGAATGCCCTGAGCAAGAGAGACCAAACCCAATATTGTGAGTTTCACATGGACTACGGGCATACAACCGAGGACTGTAAACCGTTGCGTCTTGAGGTGACACACTTGCTCAAGAAGGGAGTATTAGCAGAGTACCTAACTGACAAAGGGAAGCACAATTATTCAAAGAACAGAAGAGAAGAGCAACCACCTCGAGCACAGTCACGGAAGAGGGTAGTGAATGTCATCACTGGATGTTCAAAAGTGAATGGAGTGAACTTCGTTGCGGTAAAGAAAATGGCTAAATCATCCATTACAGCGTAAAAAAGAGCAAGAGCTGGTGAGTCGAGCAAGGAGATGGTATTCAGCAAAGAAGATTGCGATGGGATGATATTTCCCCATCACGTCGCACTAGTGATTACGCTCAGGATCAATGGCTGTGATGTCGAACGAGATCTAGTTGATTCAGGTAGCTCGATAAACATCATCAACTATGGCGCGATCAAAAAGATATGGTTAAAAGATCTAGTCGTCCCAAAAGCGACCATACTAACAGGGTTCAACAACTCCACCGAGAAGACTTTGTGGGAGATAACCTTCACAACTACTGCAGAGGGAGTGAATAAGAAAACTACCTTCCAAGTTATGGCCGAGGACATAGCCTACAACGTTATTCCATGAAGACCTTAGATCCACGGGATGGAGATTGTGCCATCCACTTTGCATCAGGTGATCAAGTTCCCCACTCCATGGAGAGTAAGAGCCATCCAAGGAGAACAGCGCATAGCACGAGAGTATTACTCAATTGCAATGAAAAGTACAGTCGCCCCAATTGGACCAAGAAAATAGCAGCGAGCGAAGATTCAACAACTAGGGACTTCGCCAGGCAAAGCCCTTAGAGCACGAGCAACTACTTCGCCACTGGATCACCGTTGGGACTTGCTCGAATAAATTGATGCTACTCTAGCTCCTTTCATTTAAGTCATGTTATAACCAGGCATCTATTGTAATAAAGGCATGCAGATTCGGTCAATGAAATAAATTTTGATTCGTCATCTTTTTATTCTCATTTAAACATGCATAGCTAGTCATAAGTTAAGCCTACGGCTCGAGGGCGAGACACCGTCCTGAGCTAGCTCGAAATAATGAAAAAGTCTTGCAAGCAAATTCATAAAAGAAATTTCCATTAATAAAAAGGCTCGAAGGCCCCAAATATTTACAAGGAAAACGGCATAAAAGCCTTAACCAAAAAAGAAACAAAAGCCCTACTCTAAGCCTCCGCTTCGGAGTCATCACCTCTCTCATCTGAACTCTCACTGCTCGAGAGGAGTTTTTCATCAGCCTTTGGGCCACGGCAGCGTCGCTCTCGGCTTTGACGATCTCAGCATTAAGTTAAGACCGCTGCGGCACTCCTTCAGAGTCTTTAGCCTCGTCTGAATAACGGCCCAATTCTTATCAGCTTTGGCCTGAGTCCTCCTAATTGTCCGCCTCGAGGAGAAAGAATCAGCCTTGCCTCTCAGGAACTTGACCTCGCTCTTGAGCTGACTCTTTTCCTTGGCCAACTGCTCTTTCTCCGCGGCCATTTCATTCATCTTAAGCATTTTCTGTTTTAAGTCGTCATGAAACTTTTTGGCCCTTTCACTAATAGCTGACTGAGCCTCGTTCCTTACTCTCTTCAGCTCAGCGTCACAAAGCTCATTCAAACGGGCCATTTTCCCCTCGATGTCAGATTTAGCCTCGAGGGCCTTGGTCATCTCGAGGTCAGACTTGTTAGCAGCATTCTTAACTTGCTCCAGCTCGAGCCTTACGTTCACTAGCTCCCTCTCGAGACCACTCATCTGGGCCTCAAGACCCGCTCACTCTCGCCTCCATCCGGCCCTTAACTGACGAAGCTTTTCGTCCCGGCTGCACTCTATCTCGGCAGACCTGATAGAGTTAATGTAACACTACAGAAAGGAATTCTAAAAATCAGAGACAGAAGCGAAACGATAAATTGAAAAGAGAAAGTTAGGGAAACCATACATGAATGGCATGCTGAGCAGCAACAGCCATCAAATCAGAGATGTGAGACTCCTTGAAACGATCGCATTCATTAGGACCTAGGAGTCCATGGAGGCTGATCAGGACTTGGATGTCGCCATCAATAAGGCAAAGCTGAATTTCAACGTAGCGAAATTGCCTCCAAGAATACGCATCATGAGAAAGCTTGGAGGCAGCCCGAGGGGCCTTGTCCCCCACTCGAGATGGCCCAGCCTCGTCCATTTTCATTTCTGCTGAAGGAGGGGGATGAAATTTCCCCATGTCTTTATCAGCAACCTAAACTGGTTCAGGCTCATGAATAGAGGGAACTGTAACCTCATCTTGTCTTAACCCTACCTCGCCAACAGGAGTGAGCTCGGGAAACGGGACAGGCTCCAATCTAGCCCGCTTTGCTTCCGGAGCTCCCTCCGAGGACAACTCTTTCCTCCTCAGAACTGAAAGAAGGAGGGAAAGGAATGATAAACGTAAAAAACAAAGAAAATAATGAAAACGAGAGGAGAAATACTCAACCTGTCTTTGCCCCAGGGTCCGGCGACCCCTCGGAAGCCGTTTTCTTCTTCTCTTTCCCCTTTTCACCCTTTCCCCTCGAAAGGTTCCCAGTCAAATCCTCGAGGGCATTCAAGGCATCTCCAACCTCGGGAACCTCCTCTTTCTTGTCCTTCTCTCTTTCTTTCGTCTTTTCTCCTTCGGCGCGGTGATCACCCTATTAGGGAGCCCTACAACAGAGAAATGATAGTGAGGCCGCGAAGCATAGGGCCTCGAAAACTAGAAGGTTGAGTAAAAGCTAACTCACCGCACCATTTACAAGCCCATTGGTTCTCACCCAAAGCGGCAAAAACCATCCACGGCCTCTCTGGCCTAGGTTTGGCATCAATAATGGCCTGAACCTATTGAACCAAGTTCTTTGGGCGAGCAATTGGGACCGTCTCGGCTAAAGGTATAAGAACAAAGAGTCAGAAATGGGAAACGTTAAAACAAAAATAAGCGAAGAAGGAAACACTTACGAGCTCGATTCTACCGCTCCGAAAAATCAGGCTTCAAGGAGATAAGATCGGTGGGCAAGAGGACGTAGCACTCGTTCCACCCACAGTCCTCGAGATTCTCGCTTTTCGTAATCAGCGGGTACGAGCCCCATTTGTTGAGCTGGACGACCCCATCCTTGTGAAGGTTGGGGGAAAACAGATACAAAAGATGATCGAGGATGAATGGCCCCCCCGCTAATTTACTCATAAATTCGAGACACTGGATGTGCCTCCATACCCCGGTTCCAATTCGAGCTAGGCACACTTGGAAGGTTCGGCAAAAACTGTCCAACACCTCAGGGATAGGGAGAGAGAAACCAATCGTGAAAGGATAAGTGAAAGCGAAGGAACGCCCCTCGACCCGATCGCACACTCGGCTCTCGGGGGCAGGGATGCCAACCCTCACCTCGGGCCCCCAGTTGTAATCAGAGCGAACCAGATGAATGTTCGCCTGAGTAATCAAGCTCGGTGTATCCCCCACAGGAATGTTCCTTCTCTTCCTAGCCTCCTATTCAGTTTGCAGCTGCATGACAAAATCCTCGAAAGATCCATTTTGTAAGGAATAACCTGGTCGGGTTTATGTTCCAAGTCGTCGGAAAGAAGTTCTTCATCACCCCCATCCTTTATGGCGACCTCCTCCTCCTCCTCCGCAGTAGCTACTCCAGCGGTCCCAGCCATAGATGAGCGGAGTTCTTGATCCACACCGCTGGGACAAACAAAATCCTCCATGTTGAAGTCAGGAGGAACAATAACATTCAGCGGTTCAGGGACATTAACTAATTCCCCACAAACAATCATGGTGTCGATGAGGGAAGGTAGAGAACGAGATGAATCTTGTTGAGACATATCTCTTTCGAAAATCTTTTGAGAGAAAAGTGTAAAAGTTTTACTGTTGAAGACAAGAAGAAGTAAGAAAAAGAAGGCAATGTTCGACTATATATAGGTTGAAAAACGCCATGATTACAACCGCATGGGGAAGGCAAAACCAGAAAATGCGCCCAATCATCGATCGCCACGCATGATTGACGGGAATTTGAAGTGACAACCCTCGTTTTCAAAATTCGCGGCGCAAAAACAGCCACGTCAATCTTCCGCCTAAAATTCACTCCACTCCTCGACAGATTTGGCAACCTCTCGAGGAGTGGGGGGACTATCTGTATTGGGTGAAAAATCATCGGGGTCTCGAGCAAGACCTCGGAGTGCAACACGAAGACTGCGCCAGGAGACAAGCTTCCGAAGGATTGATTGCATGGTCACTCGCCCCGGAAATCATCTTAGGAAATGGGGGGAGGCGAGCTCGAAGCACTGAGCTCGGAAAAACCTTCTGCAACCTCGAACGGATGACACACCTTGGGAGACGAGGGCCAACATTTATAACCGTCGAGTACCGTTGCTTCAACATTTAATTGGATAGATCGTGAGTCAATTACAATTATGTACAGAATAATGGTCATAAAGGCACCATTATGACATTTTACAACGTCATTCTTTCTCCTGATTAAAAATAGGGCTCATTTGTAAACAACAGGACACAATCAATAGAATACAAACCTCTACTTTCACTTATTGTCTCGTTTATCTTATGACCTCGTTGTTGTTTTTTTTCTAAGTTTATATTCAGTTTAGCTCGAATATCACTTCGATACAAGCAAATTATCAGTTAAACCTAATACAAATTTGATTTATTGTCCTATCCTGATTTAGGCTAACACGTTTGTAATAGAAAGTTTAGAGAGTCTCAGAGTTGTCTTTGTGAAACTTTCCGTAAATTCCTCTGTACAAGGAATATCTTTGAAGGATATGTACAATGATTTGAGCGTATAATGTCATTATTACAGTCAAATAAACGAAGAAAAAAACTTTCGCCATTAGTCCCTCAATAAAGTTTTGGTCGATTAAGTATATTTAACTTTCAAGTAATTATTTGAAACGTATGCACCCTTAACTTGTATGTGAATCTCCACAAAATTAATATATTACTCACTATCAAACCATTTAATTATTCTCATGTTATGTAACATTTACTCCATATTTAAAAAGATAGCAAAAACACATATTCTAATTAATTGTAGATTAAATTTGTTTAGCAATTAACAGTAATATCCCATTAAAAAATAGTATATCGAGACCAACTTCTTAAAATTTTAACCATGCAACTTGTACTGCATTATGAATGATTGCTTTTATTATTGATCGATTGAGAAGACGCCGAATTCTGCTGCTACCATACAAATCGACCAAGAGCTGAAATGCAAGGACAGTGAAACCAACTGTGACAGAGAGGGTAACGTGAAAAGGAAGGCCTTAGGTTTTCTAAATAGAGGAAAAATCTCAACCACAACAGTGGGGACAATGACGTTTACGTTTATTGTGTTGTGACCACCTTTTATAGTACTGTTGGAAGTACCGATGAGTCCAACAACATTTGAACACATCGAAAATAACGTAGCCCCCCAACTTAGCAATCACAAGCATCAACGTGCGCTGGCGGTTCTCTCTCTCAAGCCCCTCTTCACTTGAAAACTTCAAGAATTCAGATGTAGTTGCCAGTAATTGGTGAAAATAATTATTTTCCACGAATTGTGTTCTTCTATCAAATTATTTCAAAAAAAAAAAAAAAAAATAGTACCAGTATTAGTTAAGGATTTGGTTAGTGTGTGAAGATGTTTATTAAAGATTGATAATAGTGTTCTAATATTAAAATTGTTTTTAATGAAATACTGATTATATAGTCGTGTAATGTTTGGATGAAACTTTATTTTGAGTCTTTTTAAGTTATAAATTGATAATAACCTAATGAACATTTGTCTGGCACTTCTTTCTACGTTCTCTCCGCTAATTGCCTTAAAAGTTAGCTAGGCAACACTTGTCATCGATCTCAATATCCCAGTTAATTGTCTTAAAGTCTAGTATAAACAGCACTTGTCCTCGAATCATTTCCCCAATCTCTCAGCTAATTACCTTGAAGTCTAACTTAGGCAGCACTTACTTCTGCCCCCTTCCCCCAATCTTCCTAGGCAGCAATTTCCCTATACCGTTTTCTTACATTCTCCGGACTAAATGCATTGAAGTATTGGTTAGACAGCACTTATCCTCATCCATTTTCCAATCTCTCAGATAATTAAAATGTAGTCTAGACAACACTTGCCCTCGACCCATTCTCACATTCTCCCAATTAATTGAGTCTTGCTCAGACAACAATTCAAACAAAAAGAGGAAAGACCGAAACGGAGGTCATTTTGCTATTACCATAGAAAACGCATGCCGCCTCTCAAAATCAGACAATTTTGGGGACTCCATGTGAAATTTTTTGTAGTGGAGAAACTCATGAACTGCTCTAAATGAATGTTTTGTGGGCCTCGGTACCATAAAACTTTGAAATTATTATCCCACGTAACTATTTTCAATCTTTATCCACTTTTTGTAACTATATTTTGTCTCTTCTTTCTTTTCCTAATATATTTATTAAATATAATTTGATAATATAAATATTTAAAAAATATAAGACAAATATATGTGTGTATATATATGAATAGAAAGTATATATAAATAATATTAATATAATTATATGTCAAATTTTAATTATAAATTAAATTTTAAATATAAATATTGTGGCTAGATTATGTTAGTGTTAGGTGACTTGTTAATATGGTATATTAATAGCTAATTATGTGGAAATCCCAAGTTTTGGGGATTTATAGAAATAGGATACTTCTGACACGCCATTATGGATTTGCCACTTGCTTGTAAGGAACGTGTTGCAAATTTGGTCCCCGTAAGATAGTTTTGGTCGGATTTTCCTATTAGCAAGGACCTGACGATCACCATGAGTTTTCCTCCGGTGATCATTAACAACTTTTCTTGATGGAAGTCATTTTTGTAAGACTTCTTTTATGGAGGTTAAAACTATAATATGAGCAGCGTTAAATATGTCTATTTTGCTCAAAACTTGTAAAAGTTTCTTGTCACGAGCTTGTTTTCCCATCCCTATTTAGAGCGCAATCACTTCTTATATATTGTTTGCAAACGTAGTGATTAAAGTTTAAACCATTGAGTATGAAGGTAAGTCCTCAACTTCAGACCATCATAATAACTTTTTACTTAACTTAAATTTTTTGTTTGAAAATGAGTCATATTTAGATCAAAAGTGTGAAGTTACGCCCAATATATATCAAACTAAATTCAAGAGTTTAGAGTAAGCCAAAAGATAAAGATATCGTGTTTGAAGTTCAGACTAAAATGTTGAAGTTAAAATAATCTAACCTTCAACTTCACTCCTGATGATCTATAAAATGCAAATATGTCAAAACGGCTTGCCGTCGCAGAATTGCACCCAAAAGTAACTGGGTTTTGTGAGTAATGGAGACTTTTGAGTCTTCTAAATAAGTAAAGAGGACACGGATTTTTTAAATTAGGGACACTTTTAAGACTAATACGAATGACTAACATGCTAAAAGTCCCCAAATTTTTTTATTTGTAAAAGGCCCCCACCATCTCATCTCTCCTCAGCCCACATCTCATCGGCCCCCCACCCCTCATCCGCCCGTCCACAACTCCACCACCACCACTCCACCACCACTATCCACCATCCTCTACCATCCTCTTCCACTCACTGTCACCTTCTACCATCCTCCAACACAACCCTACCGTCCTCCACTACTCCAATATTGAAATGTTTCAACATCTGTCGCGATGTGTACACATCCCTTCAAATGTGTAAGTGAGGTGTATATATTTTTTCCACACGAGAAAATATCTCAAAAATTATTTAAACATAAAGAAAATATGTTTACACATCTGAAAAGTTCAGATGTATAAAACGACGAGAATTTAAAAAAAAAAAACATGACAAAAATGAAATGGAGGAAGGAGAAAAATGAGGAGAATTCAAAAAAAAAAAAAAGAGAGAGAGACAAAGAAGAAGAAGAAGAAGAAGAAGAAGAAGAAGAAGAAGAACAACAACAAGAAGAAAGAAAGAAAAATAACGTGGATAGTGATGAAATGATGTTTGAAAAGAAATTTAGAAGAAAGAAGGAGAATGAAGAAGAAAAAAGAGGGGGACGATCTGAACAGGGGAAAGAGTAAAAGTATGTGGGAAATGAGAGAAATGAAATATTTAAATTTTTTTGAATTGTAGGGCGTTTTTGTAAAATTTTCGAAGTTTTCTTCCTACCCACAAGTTTTAAATGTTACATTTCAGCTCTTACTTAAACTAATTAAACATTGACTTGATCAATTTTCCCTTTTCTTATTTGGAAACTTGAGAGGTTATTTTACCTCATTTTCCTCAATTAACTATATTTTAAATGACGCCAGTGGCGGACGCAGAAATTTTGTCAAGAGAACTTAAAAAATTTATAGTTATTGTGCATGTGACTCGAACAAAGGAACAAATTCATAGATTTGATATCCCTTCACCATTAAGCTAGAGAATATTTTATTGCTAATAGGACTCAAATATACAATATATTTGTATAAAAATAATTTTTTACACATATATGTAGTGTAATTTTTTTCAACAAAGGGGTATAATTGATACCCTCTTCAATGTAGCTAGGTCCGCCCCTAAATGATGGCTAATAAGATGTCATTGTGCATACCCCGTCAAGGCCTATGGTACAGGCTTATTCAAAACTAATAAAGCTTTTCTAGCAAGAGAATCTTTAGTTAGATAGTCACTTATTAACGGTGCCGAACGAGAGGGAGAATTGCAAAACTACGACATTATATGCAGTGGTTTGTCTTTTTTACTCTATTAATAATGGTTTAGCAAAAATGACATCTCCTAAGTTTAATGAATAAATTTTACATGAAAATACCCTAAAAAATCTTATAATAATGCCCACATCTCGTCCTCCCTTTCTCGTAAATGCTGCCACTTGGCTTTGACCCTGTCTTGCATAGGCCACACTTGCCCTTTAATCTCTTCCCACACTTTCAGATAACTTGAAGTGTTGTCTAGGTAGCACTTGCCCCTTCAATCTCTTCCCACATTCTCGCAGACAATACTTGGACTCTGATATTTTTTGAAGATGCGGTACTTTTCGATTCATAACTTGAAGTGTTGCCTCTGAATGAAATGGAGGCTATTTTGTTAAAATATTCTTAAAGAGGATAAAAGGGCAGCACCAGTCGTTTCTGAGGATACGTGGTGAAATTTTTTGTGAAGGAGAAAGCACTTGAAATTTTTTAAATAGTAGCCATAATTTATAAAAACACGGGGGGAGATTTTTAAAATAAGCCACAAAAAGTCTAGAAATTTCTCTGAAGAACTAAATCTTAGAAAATTCTAGAAAATTTGTTGGAGCTGAGTTCAAAGTTACATGAAAGTTTCTTGTACTTCAAAGTCGTAAGAAACTGAAACTTTAAACTATACTTCAGTAAAGTTTCTAGGAGGTTACATCAAAGTTCGAAAAAAAAAATTGCTGAGGTTTTAGTGCCTATTTTTAAGTTGTCTATTTTTCTAAAATTTTGTAATTAATGGTAGTACTTAATTGAGCAACTTAAAAGTGATTGTTCATCAAAATTGTCCTTGCAGGTATTACTATTTTCTTTGGATCAAAAATAGCACTTCAAACAAGAAAATTACAAATGAAGTGCCATATTTTTTTTTCTTATATTGGCATAGCATAGTGGCTATTTAAAAAAAATTGGGCTCTCTCTCAAAATAAAAATCCTAGCCGCCACTTCCCCCCTCAACCGTCACTAACTCGGCGGAGGCCACCCTCTCGCCGCCAGCCAGCGGTGACCGGAAAACTTCAAATCATTGGGTTCTCATTGGAATTTTCATATCTTCAGCGGAGTAACTTATTTTATTTCTCTGGAGTTTTATTATTGCCAACTTTGTTTATATAATTATTTTTGACCATTTTATACACATAAATCTGCCAAAAATTAATAAATTATATACATAGAAAATACATATACAAATAGAAAAATATATACTAAGAATTCAAACATCATATACACAACCATAGTAATATGCAAAATTAAATTTTATACACTTTTATTCATTTTATATACATGTTTATACACAAGTATAAAACTTTATACATAAGTACGGTATAAACTTGTATTTAAAATGTGTAAAAGCATATAACATACAATTGTGTTTATACAATATTTTTTAAGCATATCTACATAGAAATTTTAAGGAAAATAAAAAATTTATACAAAAAAGAAAAAAAGATTTGTACGAAGTCTTAAAAAGAAAAAAAAAAATAGATCTATGAGTTTCAATTGGAATACTAGTGGTTGGAGTCCTCGAGTAAGTACCAAAGTCCTAAATTAGGTCTTAATTATGTCAGTTTGAACCTATAAATTCATTTCGGCCAATTGAACTTCTCGAATTGTTTATATTTAAGAATAAAAAGGATTTGGGCCAAAATAACAGATTTATGAGTATTCTAAATCTTAGTTGGTATTCAATATATCTATACAAATCATCCACAAAAATATCAAATATATATATATATATATATATATATATATATATATATATATATATATATAAAATGTATATTTCTTAACATAATAATTATGGATGCACAAGAATAAAAGAAATGAAGAAGAAGAAATTTCATCGGAATTTTGAAAGAGAAAAGAAGGAGGAGGAGGAGGAGTAAAGCAGCAGCGCCCCGATGAACTAGCAGCGCTAGAGGGACGGAAGCAGCGGTTGAAGAGGAGGCGGCGGGTGGATTAGGGTTTCTCTTTCGTTTAGAAAGAGAATGAGGGTTGCTAGTTTTTTTTTTTAGGAGGGAAAATTAATGGGCTACTATATATGTAATATTTGTCCAAAAAACAGCATCAATAGGCCTCTTTGTGTAAAGTTTGAAAATAAGGATCCATATTGATAATTTTTGTGAGTTTTTGTCATTTGCTGAAAATGTTATTTTCTTTCGCGACCATTGTTCTCGAATGACCGTTCAAAGAGAGTCATTTTGATGAATAGCTATTTTTAGATATGTTGATCAAAGAACAATTAGTATTTGTATTGTTTTATAAATATAGCTACTGTAACCTAAATTTCAGAAGAAGAAAAAAACATGAAGTTCAATTTAAAAGTCCACTCAATTTTTTCTCGGGGTTTTAAATTGAATTCCAAGAAAACTAAAAAACTTAAGAAGTTTGAACTCCAGGAAAGAATATTGTTTCCTGGATTTCAGTTTCGTTATTTTTCGTGAGATTTTGAACTGCACTTTAGAAAGAAATCAGGGAGTTTGAGCGGCTGTGATTATGTTTATTAAACATCGTAATCATTGACTATTCATTGATTGACACATTAGAAGTGGCTACCTAATCAAAATTTCACGTTCAAAGAGAGGAGATGGATAAACTAAGAACATCAATTGCCCTTTTTGAAGAAATATGACACCATAAGCAATGATTTACCTTTTTGGCCACATAAACAATAATTTTATAAAAATGCCCCTATTAAGTTTAGTGAAAAAATCTGGAGTGAAACACCCATATCAATCTCTTAGCACGGAGTCAAGACTTGCATTTGACCCCTCTATATTTGCCAATATCCCTTGAAGTGTTGGCAAAAGGCAACACTTACCATCACTTGGTTGTTAGTGTTGGCAAAAGGCAACACTTGTCTCTTCCAATCTCATCGTGCATTCTCGCCATTTAACTTGAAATGTCGGCAAGACAATACTTATCTTTAAAGTTTTGTCCTCGTGCCAATACTTATAAATTTGTCCGTTGAAGTTTTGGTCCGTACCAACATAACGGTATTTTGTTAAAACGTTGCTAAACAAGACAATCTTGCAAAACAACTCCTTATGGGAGGCACTCAATGGAAATTTATGAACATCAATGATCCATTGTTGGCCCGTTCGTACAAAGTTGTTAATCGGTACTCTGCATGTTCCATTTTAGCTCAAAAAATTATTTTAAAATATTTGTCGTTTAAAAAGTCAAGACTAAATTTATCAATTATTTTCAATTATACCGTTGATATTTAAAACGTGAATAGTTCTTTTTCATACTGTTTAATATACTTCGAGGTATCTTAATAAAATACACCTTAAATTTTTTTAATGGACATGAAAAGTTAGAACGATGAATAAAACCGAATAGATTGACTAATTTTTAGTGTCCAAGTTCCTTTTCTTTCTTCTAAAGTAATTATTTTACGACTTGATTTTCTACTAAATGTATTGAACATTATAAATTTACAGTCGCTTTAGGGTAACAATTGTTGAACATGTCACATGTTTATAAAATCATGATTGTCATTATAGTGTTTCTCAATATATATCAACATAAAACCAGGATAGAAGGAGACGTCACTGCCCCGAAAGTGGGAAACTTAAATATTGTCCGTCTTCTCTTTCTCTGTACTGTACTGGTACCCGTTACTACCTTTTCCGTCCAACTCCTTTAAAAAACGTAGTAATTACTCCGTCAATTTCGGGATATAAGTTTCCTTTTCCTCTTTATTTTGGTTTATTATATGCTGATTCTTTCCTTTTTCCTTTCCAACTGATGCGCTGTATAAATTTAAAGAAAAGGAAATCTTTCTGTTTCTTTTATTGAAAGTCATTATACCATGAGATTTGAAACCATAGAACATGTGACAGTGGTCCATTTATTCAAGGATGTAACCGACTAATCCAATCTTGCAGAACTTGTCCGAAAATAATTCTTCCATTTGTTGAAAATTACTCAACCAAAAAAAAAAAAAAACTAATTTTCTTGTAAATCTTTTTACCCTTTTTGTTTTTAACATTATGTTCTGTTTACGTTGATTTTTAAGGTGCACATTGCGATTTCAGTAAGTTAATTAAAGCAGTTCTAAATGATATAGTCTGCAATCTGCATATATTAACTATGAGTGAAATGATATTTCTCTATTAATACAATCAGAACACATACCACCTAATTATGGTTCAATAAAAAAGAGATCATAACTATCAATACACATATAATACATTCATTTGTTTGATGTTAATGAGTAAATGTTTTACCCACAAAAAGGGTTGTGCTTCGAAGAGTTATCATGTTTAGCGGAGGATTATTTTGTTTTTAAGGAGTTTCTGAAGATGTCCATCTTTGTCAAAATGAAAAAGGACAATTGAAGTTTTTGACTAAAGTGACCTACCTAACTCAACTGCTAAATTGGTTATGAATGGACCCCTACCCCTCCCTTTTATTTATTTCATGTTGCCCTACAATTGGAGAGCTATACTCTGACTTTAAGTATCTAGAAAGCAAGAAAATAAAGGAAGACACAACACACCATCTTTTTGACTATGGACCAAATCATGGCTCTTTATTTTCAGCCTATATTTTAGGTGGACATTCTCAATAGAATGCACATGCAGCATGCACCAAAAGCCATAATTTTCCCACCCCACACATCACAAATTCTCTTATAATTCCTCAATCCCCGCATATCATCACGGACCTAGAACCAAAACTGTGTACTATGTTTATATAAACTCTCCCCAAATCAAGCAATTTAACACCACCTCGTTCAACTTTTCCTTTTGTTCAGTTTTCTTATTCATACACTATGGCTTGTTTCACCAAGCAATTGACATTCTTCTTGTTCTTGGTGATTTCAACTCCACTAGTGCAAATAGAAGCTAGAAAAAGCAAGTTTATGATTATTCCTGCATCTCCTGCACCAGCCCCAACTCCTATCTCTAATGAAATCAGTTTCCCCCCATTGACATTTTTCACTCCAACCTCATCACCATCACCATCACCAGCACAAGCTCCAACCCCCTTTAATGAATTTACATTTCCACCATTGTCATCTCTAAGTCCAACAACATCACCAGCACCGGCACCAGTAGAGAGCGATCAAGATCCAGATGCAAACGGCATACCAACACCTGCAGTGGCACCAGTGGGGAGTGTTCAAGATCCAAATGAAGGTGGCATTGAAGCACCAGCACCGCTTTTAACTGACACTCCCTATGGCCTTTATGGTCCTCATTCTCAGACTTTTACAGTTAGCAATCTTGATGATGTAGAAACTCAAACTCCTACTAAGGAAATCCAAGGTGCCCGTTTCAATACAGATGAGTCCTACAATAACAATGGTTATTATAGCAACAACAACAATAATGGCTACTCTGAGAATTACAACAACAATGGCTACTCGGAGAACTACAAGAACAACAACAATGGCTACTCTGAGAATTACAACAACAATGGCTACTCGGAGAGCTACAAGAACAACAATGGCTACTCTGAGAATTACAAGAACAACAACAATGGCTATTCAGAGAATTACAAGAACAACAACGGCTACTCTGAGAATTACAAGAGCAACAATGGATTCTCCGAAAATTACAACAACAATGTTTTCTCCGAGAATTACAACAGCAACAATGACTTATCCGAGAATTATAACAACAATGTTTTCTCAGAGAACTCGAACAACAACAACAACAACAACGGTTTCTCCGAGAATTATAACAACGAGGTTTTCTCTGAGAATTACAACAACAATGCCTTCTCCGAGAATTACAACAACAACAACAACAATGGATACTCCGAAAATTTCAACAACAACAATGGATACTCTGAGAATTTCAATCGTGCCAACAGCTACAATAACAATGGGAATATGGAGAGGCAAGGATTAAGTGACACAAGATTCTTGGAGAATGGCAAGTACTTTTATGATATCAAGAATGAGAATCCCAGCAACAACAACAACGGCTACTCAGAGAACAACAATCATGCCAGCAGCTACAATAACAATGCTAATTTTGTGGAGACTCAAGGATTGAGTGACACAAGATTCTTAGATAATGGTAACTACTTTTATGGTAACAGTGGTGAGAAACAGTCCCAATATGAGTTCAATTCCATAGATGAGTCTGAAAGGCAGCAGGGATATCCAGAGACTGAGAATCAGTATGAAGAGCTTCCCTAAAGACTAACATTATCAATTGGTCCGAAGCATAGGAACAAAAGCAAGGGACATGAAAGCATATTTTACAGAGTTTGATTGAAATTTTAGTTATTTATGAGTATTTGTGCATTAGTTCTACTTGTGTCTGCCAACACTATTTTTTTTTTATCTTTTTAAATAGTTCTGCAAATCAGACCGAGGGAACATTGTGTTGTTAACACTTTCGGATACTTGAGTACGAGTACTTTTTATAATGACAATTTGAAGCTTCACGCCTGGATATGAACTTGTAGACTTGCAGTTTTATTATACCTTGTTCTGTTTATAACTAGTGGTATTGCCTGTGCTTTGAATAAAAGTGCTAATTAATTAAGTAGTATATTTTTAATATCTGGATATTAAAAGTAATCACAAAGTATATTCTGCGAGTCTAAAGTTATCCTAAGTTTTCTTTCGAAAGATAATCCAAAAAATACAAGTTTATTAGTACATATGTATTTTGCAAAATTTAAATTCTCAAAAGCTAAACTAAAAAAAAATGTAATATTTTCAAACGAATTGGTAGGAATTCAATTCAAAAAATGACTGGTGCATCTTGGCGGATGGTTTTAAAGGGCTAGACACTTATTCCACCTGGGCTGAACACTAAATACTGGAGATCGTCAAAGCCACACGGTGAAAGTTTTTGCTCTTAAACAACCAAATTATTAGTAATCTTTTTAGGCTTAAAAGAGTAAGAAGTTTTTGCACGAAATTGACAGTCTTGACGCTGGTGTTTCGGTTTTGATCCCGCAAGTAAAATTTTACAAAAATAGTCATTGTCAGGCAAATTTGTTGGCGACACTAGGTCTAGCGATTGCTAGGTCTTGCTATTAGAAAGAACTGGCGATCAATAGAATCTTGGGATTTTTACACAAATATACAAATTTCCACCCTTAATTACAAAAAAAAATAGCAATATTTTTCAAATTACAACCAATAGCAATATATTTTCTAGTACATTTTACAATAATCAAGTCAAATAAAAAAAAAAGGAAAGGTCAAAAGCATTGTCACCGAAACTCCATGGCTTCAGCCTCTGCTTCCGCTACTCCTCCCCCGTCTTCTTCGCCATTGCCACCAGCTCCTCCTTCCTCCGCCTTAATTCCATCTCTTCCAGCTCAACAAGCCGACGAGATGAAACAACGTCGCCTTCAGTATCATCGGCGTCTCCGCATCACCCCTGCGAAGATCTAATCGGATAGCTCAATTCTTCTACAACCGATACAAAACTCAAACTGATCGATTATAAATCTGATCGATTTGGTTTGCACAAAAAGTTGCCCTAGTCCAAACTCCAAAGTTGGCCATGGACAACATAGAACAGTCACACACTTGGATACTGTATTGAAGCAAAGAATTGGTTCACTCACCTAAAAGGGAGTAGGTTAATACAAGTAGTGTGGGGCCTCTCTCATGGCTTTGACTAATATTTGCAGCCTTTGGTCCTCTTCCTTTCCCAATTTCATTTCCACTTTACCTTATTAGCTTGCTTCCTTATGTCACAGCTAAACAACTCATCTTCACTGTTGCGATTCATCTTCTTTCTTTTATTTTCTCTTCTTCAGTAACCAATTTTTTTAATTTTATTTTTCCCCTCTCAGTTTGTATCTAAATAATTTGTACTGGTGAACAACTTTTTGCTAGTGCTTTTCTGATTGTTGAATAATTATGATTATTGGAGAACTTACTTTTCTGTTTCTGTAAAGAAAGATAGCTGTTTTCTTAGGTCCATGTAAAGATAGCTGTTTTTAGTGAAGTTTTCTTTTCTTCACTAAAAAATGAATCAGAATGGCATGTTGGTTCGTTGATACCTGTATTTGGTTGAGTGATACAGTTACACATTAATCTGATTTTTGACTTGTGATGCTTGCTACTTTCTCTTTTTTCTCATTATTAAGTTAGTACAGTAGTTTGATTTTTTCACTGAATCATCGTTGAAACGGTATGAAATAGCATTGAAACAGTTTGAAACAGTGCATAAATAGTTTGAAACGATGTTGAAACAGCTTGAAACGGTGCAGAAACAGTTAGATACGGTGCTTCAGAAAGAGTTGAAACGGTGTAAAAACAGTTAGAAACTGTTGAAACGGTGCAGAAATAGTTAGATACGGTGCTGCAGAAACAGTTGAAACGGTGCAGAAACAGTTAGATACGGTGGTGCAGAAACAGTTAGATAAGGTGCTGCAGAAACAGTTGAAACGGTGCAGAAACAGTTAGATACAGTGCTGCAGAAACAGTTGAAACGGTGTAGAAACAGTTAGATACGGTGCTGCAGAAACAGTTGAAACGGTTCGGAAACAGTTAGATACGGTGCTGCAGAAACAGTTGAAACGGTGCGGAAACAGTTGAGATACGGTGAGATACAACGAGATATATCGAGGATGGGATGAGGAAAAGTGAAATTGGGGGAAATGATAGGAATAAAAGTAAAATTGGGGGAAATGGTGGGAGGAAAATTGAAATAGGGAGAAATGGGAGGAGCAAAAGTGGCAGTGGGGGGAAATAGGAGGAAGAATGCAAGGGTTTAGTATGTTATGGAAAAATATTACTATGTTTTTGCTATATTTGTAATTAACTTGTGTTTTCCTCTATATAGAGTTATTTTGCTAAAATGTTGCTATGTTTGGTAATTAAGTTCTAAAACTTGTACTTTTATGTAAAAAATCCTAGAATCTTTCTTATGTGGGCCAAGGTTGAGCTTGTTAGCAGCTTATAAGCTGCTTTGAAGTGTTTGGTAATTTCAAAAAGTGCTTATAAGCATTGTGCTTATTAGCTGAAATAAGTCGTATGACTTATAACTTATAAGTTGATTGCATTTAACTAAAAAAAAAAATTCTTTTTTTTAAAAAAAATCTGTTACCTAATAACTTTAATTTTTCTAAAAGTATCTTAATTATTTGTTCAAATTATTCTCCGTTTCAGCACTTTTATCCAAACACTTATTTCTCAGTTTCAGCTACTTTTAGTCAGCTACTTATTAGTTACTTCCAATCAGCTTCTTATCAGCTACTTTTCATCCGCTCACCCAAACGAGCTATTTGTATAAGAATTTCTTATGGGGCCAAATCTATAATTGGGTGCCAGAAATGTCCGATCTCTGAAAATCACCGAAAAAGTAAGACCATCATAGTCCATCGCAGGCCTTAAATATACATTTTGTTTGGTAACTATTTGTGCCTGTCTATTTACGTTTTAGTCACTTTGTAATTGTTATTTACATGCCTAGAGACTCACTTTTAAATCATGTGGGCTAAAGTAATGTTTTCAACTTCAAGCCTTAATGAAGGGGATTTTTACCCCACATAACCATTCCAAACCCTTATCCACTTTTTGTAACCATATTTTGTCATTTCTTTCTTTTCCTAGCATATTTATTAAATATAATTTGATAATATAAATATTTAAAAAATATGGGACAAATATATATGTGTATAGAAGGTATATATATACAAAATATCAATCTATTATATTTGATATTTTAATTATAAATTAAATTTTAAATATAAATATTGTGGCTATATTATTTTAGTGCTAAATGACTCGTTAATATAAAATATTGTGGGCTATTTATGTGGAAATCCCTTAATGAAGTTTACTCAATTTAGATTTTTAATCTGAAAATTAGCCAAATACAGAATAAAAGTTTTAAATTGGGCAAAACAAAGAGAAAAAACCCATCAAATATCAACGTCAGATTAAAAAGGGCTAAAATTAACTTAACATGGACTGAATTTCATCCTCAATGATATGAAGATAAGCAATTTTTTCTGAATTAGCCAACCTTTGGAAATGTGTGCACACAACTAGATAAAACTGTAATGGGACGCGTAAAATGAAGTTTTTGCAAAATGGATCTGGTGCCACTATTCAAAAATCTTATATTTTTAGCCCACATCGGGAAAATATTCTGGCTATAGACAAAAGGGCCATTTACAAAAATACCCAAAGAACCCTAAATATTTACATCAAAATACCCATTACATTTTTGCCCACTATTTTATTTACATCCAATGCTCATTCCCCTGTTACCCACCCTTCAGCAGTAACCCAATTATCATCAACACTCTTATCTTCCTTAAACACATCAGTTTCTTCTTCTTCTTTACCCCAAGAATCATCATTATCAATAAACTGTTTCTCTACTCCCTCTACAGTTTCATTGAACAGTGATTGATCTTCAGTTTCTGAAGAAGATAGTTTCCAGAAATCTTTGCCATTGTTATTATTACTTGTGGAGAAGAAATGGGAATATGGGATGGGAATGGAAATGGAGGGTTTAAGGGGAATGGGATTAGGGTTTAAGAAGTGGGTTTTGGGGGAAACTAGTGTTAGCAAACGGAGGTGTGAGGATTTGGAGAGTAGACGAGAGAGCATTGTGTTCGACACCTTTACTGCAAAAACACAGCATATCGTTTGCCAATGGATGATGAATATTACATTTTAGTTCAACACAGCGGAATTTGGACTGAAAAGCATATATATCAAAATTTTCATGTTGAAGCATTACCGATCAGATCGTCATCAAATTTTTTGGAATTTCATAACACAATCCGACAAATTCCTCTCCTATCTGTTGCTAACGGATTGCTTGATATCAAATATTCCGTGAAGGAAGGTATTCCGCCTATCACAGTATACAACGATATGGGAGTTGCTGTGTATTTTGAATTGAAGAAAAAGAAGTCGGATATAACTGATTATCCTCTCTGCGTGTCGTTTGATGTTAACAATTTGATTACGACTAGTTCAACTACTAATGTTGCTACTGCATCAGCAAGTGTAATACCAGTGCAACAGTATACTGAAGAAGTTGCTGACAGTATACAGTTTTGTGAGGATGCGACAGCAATAAGCACTCTTATTAGTGAAGACGAAATAATTTTCAATCCTTTTCATCAGACGATTGCAATAGGACAAATTTTCGCAGAAAAGGAAATATTGAGCACAGTTGTAAAGCGTTATGCAATTCATAAGAAATTTCAATTTAAAGTTCATAAATCGTGCTAAAAAAGGTAAGTAAATCCTGTGTTTTTGTTGTACGATTTATATCTAAGTTCCTAATTTGAGCAGTGTATACCATAGAGGTATACTGCTGTCATCAGTATACTCTATGGAATATACATTGCTTGACTACTGCTATTGTATAGATCAACATAAATTTTAACAGTATATTATAGGGGTATACTGCTGAATGTAGTATACTGTAGAGAGGTATACAGTGCTTATATGACAACTGCGTTTGTATATGTCAACTTAAATTTTAACAGTATACCATAGGGGTATACTGCTGAATGAAATATACTGTAGGAGGTATACAGTGCATGTGTGGCACTGTTTTGGTACATTCCAACCTATTCGAGCAGTGTATACTGTATTTCCCAAAAAATATATCAGGTTTTACAATTAGATTTATATTTAGTTGAGTCTTAGGCGACCGTTTTATATCTCAATTTGATCGTTTGACAGGCAGTTTACGTGAACGAATTAATCGACCTCAAGAGTTTGATGCGGAAATAATTCTAAAATCGATGTCAAATAGATTCGGTATTAAATGAATTCGATGTCAATTAAATCCGATGTCAGGCAAGGATATGAATGCTGTCTAACAAATTCGAACTCAATGAAAAGACAATGATATCCGATGAAATGACTTCGTTTTATCAAGATTCACAATTATCCGAACACGATTATGTTACTTGAATCAACGAAAATAATATCGATACGATGACAACTAAATGAAATGAATAAACGTAACACAATAACGAACGAACAAACGTAATCGGCAACAGATCCGATGAACAAATCAAATAGCTGACAAATGAGTGACGATAACAGATTGTCCCAGTTAAACACAGATTTAAAGATGTTACGATCAAGATAAATGCAGATCTAAACGAAGCAAGCAACAATTAAATAATCAAAGCAGTAAAGGCTTATTGTATTTGATGGATCGATGGATGTTGCTTCAATGGAAAGAACAGGTCTCCCTCCACGTTTGAGCCAAATCACGATCGAAGCTTTAAATACAATGACGGTTTCTGATGTAACAAACTGATAAAGGTAGACTGTTGAATATTTTCTTAACAAGAGAATAGTGGTTTGAAGAATAGAGTAATATTTTGCTCAGATGAACGTATCCCCAAATGAAAATATAGGGCCCTATTTATAGGTTGAAATGGAGGAGAATCCCCAAACCCTAGCAGACTTCCACTTCCCCACGTTTCTCATCCCACTGTTGCACGTCGTCATCTGCTCCACTAAATCCGCTTTATCTGTTCCGATTTTTTAGAGATGAGGGTCAGTTTGATCTGATCTTCAATAATGTTGTCTCCGATTTTATTCGATCAACATCGCATAACTGAACCAAATCAAACCGAAGCAAACTCTTTCCGATCTCATATCTTTTCGAAGTGAATACGCATATCGGATGCGATCGAGTTTGCTTCTTTCGTGATCGGACAGAAAACAGACCAATACAGATAGTCCCCCCACTTGCCAAGTGTGTTCGTAAAGCTTTTGGCAAGTGGATTTGAGTTTTTAGCGGGAAAATACGTGGCACGTTCGTGTCCCTCCAATTCGAAATGTCAAAACGTCGCCTCAACTTCCCATCGCTACACGTGTCAGAAATTGAGCGGGCAGCGACCTTTGACGGTTCCCGAGGCAATGATGAACTCTTCTCTATAAATATCCGCTCCACTTCCAGCTTTACAACTTCTGAAACTTTGTTAAAGGAACCAATTTGCAAAAATTTCTTCAAATTCCACAAAATCTTCCATTCTAATCCGCTGATTCTTGCTGTTTCTGCCTTTAGATTTAAACATCTTCTTACAAATTTCACTTTACCGCGAATTCTAACAATGTCTACTTCATCACAGAACACAGTAGGGGTTGATATCACTTCTACTACGGCAGTTACCGCCACGGCTCCGCCGCAGTCTGCTGCGGTGGTGGAGCGAGCTTCCGCCATTGCAGACCCTTCAGTAGACAAGAAGGGAAAGAAGCGGAAAGAAAGGAAAGTGAAAGATTACGGTCCAAAAAAGTCATGGTCGGAGATCCTTCCGAAAAAGTTTACGTATGAGAACGATTGCAAAATCAGTGAAGCGGAGCAGGGGAAGAAGAAAAATATCCCGATCGACTCCGTTTACTGCACGATCACGCCGGAGGCGATTCCTCGGGTTCGAGAGGAGTGTGGATGGAGAGTGGGTGACATCGATGTGATGTGCCCTCCGAGGAAGTCGACGTTGGCGACCCACGTTGAAGGTCATTCCGTGGTGTTGACTTACCCATTTACGATCGGATTCTCCCTTCCGGTCGATAACATCATCGAGGAATTTTGCAGGATGTACAAAATTTGCCTCGGTCAAATTTCTCCGATGATATGGAGAACGATCATAATCATGCGATACATCGCACAGGTGGCGGAAGTGGAGTTGACACTTCGTCACATTCTCAACATATACTCTCCTCGAGTTTATAAAGGAGGAGTGATAAATTTGGCTAAACGAGGTCAGCGGGCTTTGATCTCTGACAACGATGACGACCTCCGAGGATGGGATCAGCGCTTCGTTTTTATTCCCACGGAACAACTAACCGACCCCGGAAGTGAGCCGCTGCCGAGTGTGTGGAATCGGACTCGTAAGTATTTTGTTTTACCTTTCCTTTGAATTGCTTTTGGCAACACAATCTAAATTCCTCTGAAAATCTTCAGCTGAGGCAGTTGAATTCGATCAAATTTCCGACATCGTACCCTGGCTGATAAGGGTACTTGAAAAGACGACCAATGACAAGCGAGCCTGGAAGCCGGTCGCAGCTTTGAAAATGCTCAAAGCCAAAAATCATGGTAACTTCACTGTTTTTGTTTTTACTTCTGTCTTCGTTGGTGTTTTTCGATACTTAAGAAAATTCTTCTTCAGGTATCACCGGTGCTGGGGGAGAGCCAAGCGACGAGGAAGTTGAGCCCGAAGGCGGTGAAAAACCCGATGACGCTCCTCCTCCAAAGAAAAAGAAGAAATCATTTCAAGACTTGAGGAACAAGTACTTGCCTCGGGTAGTGGTTGCAAAAGGGCAAGGGGATAGCTCATCGGTTGCGCCCCCAACCATAGAAGATGTGATTGCTGGCACGAGTTCGGCGATCGCGGCGGCGAAAGCTGCCGAAAGAGTGGCTCCAGTTATTGACATCGAAGAAGAGGGTCATGGGGAGGAGTCAACGTCTGATCAGTTGGTACAGCGTCCCAAAAGGACAGCTAAGGAAAGACTCCAGGAAACGGCCATTCAGCTTAAAGTGGCCGAACAGGGGGATATTTCCGTGGATGACTACCATTTCTCTCCCAACGCTGAAGATGCTAACTCAGGTTCGGGAGGCTTGCCTAGCAGGGAAGGTGTTCTTGTTCCTTCGATCACCGTCCCTGAAAATCAAGAAGAGATGATCGAGGCCCTCGATCGTGAGCTTGAAGGGAGGGATCCTGCAAAGGGGAAAGCGCCGGCTTTGGATCGGTCAATTGAGACGATGAAATCCAAATTCGATGAAGAGACGGGGTCATCGTTTTTCAATACGGATCATGCCGATCCAATTGTTCCCCTTCCTCGAAGTGAAGAAGCCGCCGCTTTTGCTGCCTTAAGCGAGTCCGAGAAGAGGGGCGTTAGATCGCTCAAGATCGAGGTGCCAGCCAACGTTGATCTGCTTAGATGCCCAAGGAAATTGGCGAACTACTTCTTCGATGTCATAGGTCCGATGGAACAGGCTCGGCTGAATACACACGAGGATTTGAGTCTGCCTTCCCAGATTTCCTACGGCGCTTTTAGGGTAAGTTCTATTTTTGGAGCTCTTTTTTACTTTAGAAATTCTTCGCTTTGGATTGATTTCATGACTTTGAAATTGATCTTCAGAACTGCATAATGGCAATCGAGACTGCTGATCGGATCCGCCAACTTCAAGATGGGGCCAAAGTCTTAAATGAACAGATCGTTCATCTAACTTCAGCGGGAGAAGAGTTACATCGGAAACTCAAGGCATCGGAGGCCAAGAATGCTGAACTTTCAGCCAAATTTGACGAAAGCGCGAACGAGCATGCTCTTCGTCAATCAGAGTTGGAATCTCAGATCCGAGCTTTGAATTCGCAACTGAGTGATCATGAAGCCAACTTTGACCTGAAATTGGCCGAACTCAACTCTATTTTGGAGAGCAAAGACAGAGAGCTGGCTGACCAATCTGAGGAGTTGACTGCTCTTCGAAGAAGCAATGATGGAATAAAGGCTGAAGCTGCCAGCCTAACGGAGAGGAACTTGCTACTTCAGAAGGAGTCTAACATCCTAAGGCGTGACCTTGAAGAAGAATTTGATAAGAGAAAGGATTTGATCCTTGCCGAATCAAGGCGCGACGTCCTAAGGGAGATGTTAGACCGGACTGTCGATGTTTCTACCGAGTTGAGCGAAGCCATTGCCATCGTAAGATTGACTCGTGAAGAACTTGGTCTTCCAGCGAGTTCATCCGATGAGGGTTCTGACGGGGACGCTGATGAATGATTTTCTTGCTTTTGCACTCGATCGATTTTGAAATTCACTATCTCGTGAAATCATCCATGTATATATGACTTATGAATGAAATCACTTCTGTTATTGCTGTGTTGTTTTTTGCTTTTCGAAGATAATTTAATCGTTCAAAGAATTCTTACGATAATCGTTGAAAGAAATGATTGGGGCCCAATGTTTTAGTGCGTAGTAAAGAATGACGTCTCATTTTCACGTAATGCACTCTTCGAACATTTTCATGAGTTCGGAATGAAGAATTTAACACTTGGTGAACAACTTAGATGTAAAATCTGATTAATATTTGGAACGATCTCTGAAATCGAACAAATGTAAAGAATGAGTATAACCAGTGTTGTATTATTGAAGTAGACCGCTAATGGGTCTTTGATACATTCGGGATCGTATGATTCGATCGATTACAAGATGTAGCCGTAAGGCACAGACATTGATCACTATTGGATCGTTTACATGAGACTGATGACGCTTGATTTCAAACGAGCCGCCGATTCGGACGTCTTGGAGCTTTTGCCGAAGTTTGAACGAGTCCCCAGTTCGAGTGAACATCGGGGCTTCTATCAAATTTTGAACGAGTCCCCAGTTCGAGTGATCGTTGGAACTTCTGTCGAATTTTGAACGAGTCCCCAGTTCGAGTGAACGTTGGAACTTCTGTCGAATTTCGAACGAGTCCCCAGTATCTGTCGATGACCCTTATGCTGCCTTCATCCCCCCCAGTGTTTGGGTGCGAAAAATGAGCAGGCGAACACTGGTCCTTCGATTTCGTTACCTGAAACAGAATCGTTGGGAGACCAAAACCAAGAAACTCGTTATAGATGAAGACCACGTTAGAGTGTTCGTCAGATTTATCGACCCCGATCAGAGCGTTTTGAGCTCAAGTGTTCGCGGGTGATGTTTGTCATCATTCGACTCCAACTATGCCTATCATCTAAAAATGTTAGTACCAAATAATAAAAGCATCTTCCGAGGGAGGAATAATAAAAATTGCGAAGTGGAAGTAAAGGGTGAAGATTGATACCGCAGAACCTCAAAAATAGTATTTCTTCAGTTGTGTGACATTCCAATTGAAGTCCACCGGTTTGGAGTCCATTGTTTCGAGTTGGTATGAACCTTTTCCGATCACTGCCTTGACGCGGAAAGGTCCCTCCCAATTTGCTCCTAGCTTCCCTTCGTTGGGTTCATCCTTCTTTGGTCTTTTGATTTTCAGCACATAATCACCTACATTAAAAGATCGATACCTGAGTTTTTTGTTGACGTAGTTTTCTGCCCTTTGCTTTTGTGCTTGTATCCGAACAAATGCCATATCCCTTTTTGCTTCGACCAGGTTCAGATCTACCAGCATGGTTTCTTTGTTAGCTTCATCGGTGGAGTGGGCGAACCGAAGGCTGGGCTCCCCCACTTCCACCGGTATCAGCGCTTCTGTTCCGTAGACAAGTGAGAACGGTGTCTCCCCGGTACTGTGTTTTACCGTTGTCCGATGAGCCCACAGTGCTCCGGGGAGTTCGTTCGGCCAGTTGCCCTTTGAAACATCCATCCTTTTCTTCAAATACTCGAGTATTGTTTTGTTGGAAGATTCAGCCTGTCCATTTGCGCTGGGGTGATAAGGTGTTGATGCAATTCGCTTGATCCCCCACTTTTCGAAGAAGGCTGTGATTCGTCTTCCCACGAACTGCTTACCATTGTCGCATGTGATCTCTTTCGGGATCCCAAAACGACAAATGATATTCTGATGAATGAATTTGATAATTTCCTGTTCACGAATTTTAGCCAAGGCAATAGCTTCCACCCATTTGGAGAAATAATCTGTGAGAATTAAAATAAACTTTACCCCACCGGGCGCTGTTGGAAGCGGCCCGACCAAATCCATTCCCCACTTCATAAATGGCCACGGTGACGTGACCGAATGAAGTGGTTCTGCCTGTTGGTGTATGAGATTTCCAAATCGTTGGCACTTGTCACATTTGCGGACGAATTCCTTGGCATCATCTGCGATCGTTGGCCAATAGTACCCAGCTCTTATGATCTTTCGAACCAATGACTTGCTGCCGGAATGATTGCCGCATTCGCCTTCGTGAATTTCTTTCAGCACATAATTTGTTCTATCTGGCCCAACACACTTCGCCAAAGGGCCGCCAAACATTTTCCTGTAGAGTTGATTTTCAAGGAGGCAATATCTTGCTGCTTTGGCTTTAAGTGATCGGGCAGACTTCTTGTCATCGGGAACAGTACCTGCCTGCAAGTAGGACAAATATTTGCTTCTCCAATCCCAAGTTCGATTAACATTGTTTACCTCTTTAATGCTCCGACATAATGGAGATTCGAACAAGTGAACCACGGTCTCATCGAGTTTTTCATCGATGGCTGCGGCCGATGCAAGGTTTGCTAAAGCGTCTGCTTCGATGTTTTCTTCCCTTGGTATCTGGGCTATTTTCCACTCCTGAAAAGAAGTTAGAAAATTTTGTACCTTTTCGAGCAGCTGTTGCATCCTTGGATCTCGAACACAGAAATCGCCTTGGATTTGATTTACCACCAGTTGGGAATCACTTTTGATATCTATTCGTTCGATTTTCAAATCCTTTGCGATCTTTAAACCTGCAGCGAGGGCCTCATATTCGGCCTCGTTGTTAGTTTTTGCATGTAATTTGATCGCGTACCTGAGCTTTTCACCCGAAGGCGCAATCAATAGAATTCCGAGGCCAGTTCCTTTGACGTTGGAAGCTCCATCGGTGTACATTATCCAGATCCCGGGGTCTGGATCTCTCATCATCAATTCTTCCTTCTTTGCCTCCGGTAAAATATTAGCGCTGAAGTCCGCTACAAAATCAGCTAAAACTTGAGATTTTATGGCGGTACGAGGCTGGTAAGTGATATCATACTCACTCAGCTCGACCGCCCATTTCATTAATCGACCAGAGAGATCTGGCCGATGTAAAATATTTCGCAATGGGAACGTAGTTATCACAGATATTGAATGACATTGGAAATAAGGCCTTAATTTGCGTGCAGCAGTGACTAGTGCAAGTGCTAGTTTTTCTAGATGTGGGTACCTTGTTTCGGCATCTAACAGTGTTTTACTAACATAGTAGATAGGAAATTGGTTACCTCCATCTTCGCGAACGAGGACAGCACTTACAGCGACATCGGAAACAGCCAAATAGACCAGCAGCATTTCTCCTTCAATTGGTTTTGACAGAAGCGGTGGATTTGAGAGGTACTGCTTCAGTTCCCGAAGAGCTTTTTTGCATTCTGGTGTCCATTCGAAACCTTTGCTCTTTCTCAATACTGAAAAGAACTTGTGACACCGTTCAGATGACCTCGAGATGAACCTGCTGAGATAGGCTACTCGACCGGTCAGTTGTTGAACTTCTTTCTCCGTTGTCAGGTTCTCAGGGATATTTTCGATCGCCTTGATCTTGTCTGGATTTGCTTCGATTCCTCTTTGCGATACGATGAATCCCAAGAACTTACCGGATCCAACCCCGAACGCACACTTCTCTGGATTCAATCTCATGCTGAATTGTCTTAGTATTGTAAAAGTTTCTTCCAAATGAGTCAGATGGTTTCCCTTCTCAAGAGATTTGACCAACATGTCATCGATATAGACTTCCATGGTTTTCCCAATTAAATTTTTGAACATAGTAGTGACCAGACGCTGATAAGTAGCGCCGGCATTCTTTAGGCCAAAAGGCATGACCGTGTAACAGTAAGTTCCCATGTCTGTAATAAACGATGTCTTCTCCTGATCTGATGGGTCCATCGATATTTGATTATAGCCTGAATAGGCATCCAAAAAACTCAGCATCCCGTGGCCCGCCGTCGAATCGATCAATCTATCGATGTGAGGCAGTGGGAACGAATCTTTTGGGCAAGCTTTGTTGAGATCGGTATAGTCGACGCATACCCTCCATTTGCCATTTTTCTTAGGTACTACGACCGTGTTCGCAAGCCATTCTGGATATTTTACTTCTTTAATGAACCCATTCGCTAACAGCCTTTCCACCTCATCATTGATTACCTTCCTTCGAAAACCTCCATTTGGTCGTTTCTTTTGCTTCACCGGTCGATGTTTCGGGTCGACATTTAACTTGTGCGTGGCGACTTTTGGATCGATTCCCACCATATCTGCATGGGACCAAGCAAAACAATCAGAGTTGTCCTTGAGGAAGGATATGATTTTTGCTTTTACGTCGACGTCCAATTCAGCTCCAACATAAACTTTCCGATCAGGATCATCATCGAACAATGTTACTTCCTCAAGTTCTTCTATCGTAGAGTCTCCAGCTTCTTGTCTATGCGGTTCTCTCACACATGGTGGAACCTGTGCGAAGTCGCCTTCGACTTCGGATTCCGGTAGCTGCGTTTGATCGCACAACAGAGCCGAAGTGAAGCTTTCGTTCACGGGTCCCACTAGCTTACATGGTGAAACCTGTGCGAAGTCGCCTTCGACTTCGGATTCCGGTAGCTGCGTTTGATCGCACGACGGAACCGAAGTGAAGCTTCCGACCACAGGTTCCACTAGCTGTGATTGCTACAATCGGAAGCTTTCCTTGACAGCTACTGAGTAACAGTCTCGTGAAGCCTGTTGCTCGCCTCTGATTTCGCGAATTCCCCATGGGGTAGGGAACTTCACAACTTGATGTAAAGTCGATGGAACTGCTCCCATAGCATGGATCCATGGTCGACCCAAAATCACGTTATATGCCATTTCGCCCTTCATCACCTGAAACGACGTCTCACTCTCCACTCCTTCTGCATAGGTTTTAACTGTAATCTCCCCAACGGTCACCTCACTTGAATTGTTGAAACCCGATAGGACCGTTGAGCGAGGCACAATCTTATCGCTCAACTGCAATTGTTCAACCACCCTTGCATGTATGATGTTAACCGAACTGCCAGCATCGACTAGCACCCTTTTTACATCGGCGTCATCGATCCTTGTTGTTACCACAAGTGCATCATGATGGGGATGAATCCTTCCATCGAAATCGGAATCCCCGAACACGATCTCATCGGTCATGTCGTCGCGTGTTCGTTTGTCTCGTGTGAAGGAGACCTTTGCATACTTCTTCGTGGTGTAGGTTACCCCACAAACACCATCTCCTCCGGTAATGACATTCACCGTTTTCCTGGGAGCAGGAGGTTTTGGTGGTTCATCATCTTTCTTCCTATTGAAATTGTTTCGTCCTCTCTCAGTCAAAAATTCGACCAAGTGACCCTTTTCCAGCAGGCTAGCCACTTCATATCTCAGCGCCTTACACTCTTCCGTTGTATGGCCGAAATCATGGTGAAATGCACACCACAGAGTTTCGTCCCTAGTATTTGGACTTGACTTTATGCGACCTGGGAATTTTACAACTTTGTCACCCATCCCTTTCAAGTGATTCACCAGACTTGGTGTCGATATGCAAAAATTGTATTCCGTTACTTTTGGAGGCAGTGGTCGATCTTTTGGAACCGAGGGTGTGTTTGGCTGGGTTTTCTTTGATTGACTTCTGGAGCTACCAGCTTCGTGGTTGTTGCTCCCCATTCGATTGAAACTGTAGGGCCCCCATCGTTGGTCCCTGTAGTCTCTTCTGTCATTATCAACTCTCCTTGCCGGCCGGTCATAATGATAATTGTTTCGGGCTAGCTGCAATTCTTCCTCTTCAGCCCTGATCCTTGTCTCGCACTCGAGGTACAATACATCGAAAGTCCATGCATCAATTTCCCTAAGACGATCTTTCAGTTTCCATGCCTCAATTGAATCAGTGCGCAAGTTGTTAGCAAAGGTCAAACATGCCCACCTTTCTTCGAGATTTGGTATAAGAATTTTCTCATCGTTAAATCTTTTTAGAAACTGCTTGATGGTTTCCCCGGGTCGCTGCCTTACGTTCAAGATGTCTTCGACCCTTGGTGCTATCTTTTTTGCTCCCGTATGTGAACGAATGAATTTCGCTGACATGTCATCGAAACTCAGTATTTCGTTTTCGGGCAACTGTAAATACCATTTCAGCGCTGCCCCCTTCAATGTCTCACAAAACTTTTTAAGGCTGACCGAATTGATCTCCTCCGAGGTCAAGTCATTTGCCTGAACCGCAACCGAAAACATATCAATGTGATCCCTTGGATCTGTGGTTCCATCGTATCTCAAGCTTTCTGGTAATTTGAAAGTCTTTGGTATAGGTAGTGGGGCTGCACTTGCTGGAAAAGGACGTTTTGAGATTGACTTTGTAATGCCTTTGTCAGCCAATTTCGGAACGCCTGGCAATTTCTCCATAAATGACTTGATTTCATTGAACTTCTTATCGATGTTATCATTCATCATGGTCTGCATCGTTGCCATCATTCTTACTTCTGCTGTGACCGATGCCGGAGCTCCCATGGCTTCGGCGGCTGTACCCGATCCCCCTGATCCGACCCCTGCTGCAAGTCCCCCTGTTACGGCGCCCTGAGGAACCGAAGTCGGAATGCTTGCTGGAGGTGTGATCGGAGGGGTAGGTACCTTACTTCCGATAGAATTAGATAGTGCCTTCAACTGCTCTTGTATCATTTCGAACTGAGCATCATGCCGCTTCAGGTACGCAAACAATGCCGCGTTTACGCTTCCTGAATCAGTTTCGACTGCGGGCTCTTCGCCTGAACGCCGCGCTTGGCGTGCGTTCAGCTGTGAACCAGTAATAATGTTGTCGTGAGTTGGATCCTGCTCGTTGTTGGTAGATTCATCGACCGCTTCAGCATGGGCCGAAGCATGAACCCCGTCATTGGGATTGAACTGCTGCTGACCGTTCAAAGCGTCAATGTTGCGTTCATCTGCCATTTCAAGACAAGAAGGCAAACGTAAGTAGTATCAAGCGGTTCAAATTTCGGAATAAATCGATTGCCTAGACCCCACGGTGGGCGCCAAACTGTATTTCCCAAAAAATATATCAGGTTTTACAATTAGATTTATATTTAGTTGAGTCTTAGGCGACCGTTTTATATCTCAATTTGATCGTTTGACAGGCAGTTTACGTGAACGAATTAATCGACCTCAAGAGTTTGATGCGGAAATAATTCTAAAATCGATGTCAAATAGATTCGGTATTAAATGAATTCGATGTCAATTAAATCCGATGTCAGGCAAGGATATGAATGCTGTCTAACAAATTCGAACTCAATGAAAAGACAATGATATCCGATGAAATGACTTCGTTTTATCAAGATTCACAATTATCCGAACACGATTATGTTACTTGAATCAACGAAAATAATATCGATACGATGACAACTAAATGAAATGAATAAACGTAACACAATAACGAACGAACAAACGTAATCGGCAACAGATCCGATGAACAAATCAAATAGCTGACAAATGAGTGACGATAACAGATTGTCCCAGTTAAACACAGATTTAAAGATGTTACGATCAAGATAAATGCAGATCTAAACGAAGCAAGCAACAATTAAATAATCAAAGCAGTAAAGGCTTATTGTATTTGATGGATCGATGGATGTTGCTTCAATGGAAAGAACAGGTCTCCCTCCACGTTTGAGCCAAATCACGATCGAAGCTTTAAATACAATGACGGTTTCTGATGTAACAAACTGATAAAGGTAGACTGTTGAATATTTTCTTAACAAGAGAATAGTGGTTTGAAGAATAGAGTAATATTTTGCTCAGATGAACGTATCCCCAAATGAAAATATAGGGCCCTATTTATAGGTTGAAATGGAGGAGAATCCCCAAACCCTAGCAGACTTCCACTTCCCCACGTTTCTCATCCCACTGTTGCACGTCGTCATCTGCTCCACTAAATCCGCTTTATCTGTTCCGATTTTTTAGAGATGAGGGTCAGTTTGATCTGATCTTCAATAATGTTGTCTCCGATTTTATTCGATCAACATCGCATAACTGAACCAAATCAAACCGAAGCAAACTCTTTCCGATCTCATATCTTTTCGAAGTGAATACGCATATCGGATGCGATCGAGTTTGCTTCTTTCGTGATCGGACAGAAAACAGACCAATACAGATACCATAGAGGTATATTGCTGTATTCAATATACTCTAGGGGGGTATACAATGATTATTTAGCACCTGTTTCTGTATACTCTATGGGGTATACAATGCTTATTTCACTGTTGTTGTAAAATACATAAATTCATTATGTTGTAGTTGTATATAATGCATGTTTGGGTCTGCTTTAGAGTAATTTAACAAATATAGCATAGTTGTATACTTCTGAAATCACTATGTTGTACGGGCGTATACAGTTATTAATTTATGGTCTTCTTGCAGATCATAAAATGGACCCTGCTGACTACTATACTTCTCCAGAAATTTGATGTTTCTGTCAAGTAGTCAGTTTAACTAGTATTTTATGTTCTATGTCAGATTCCGTTCTATACTCTGTTTTTTTTATTTTATTATCATGTATGTTGTTGTTTGAGCAGTTATAAAGATCCGTGATTGTTGTTCTGTGATTGTTCTTCTCCTGTATCTTTATTCAAAACTGAATCATCATTAATATTTAATATAGCGTGTGGATGTTTCTAATGTATACCTTTGTAGTATACAATATACCTCAATTAGTATACCACTTTGTTTTGTCACAACATATTTCTGTACTAATTAATACAAAATTGTCTTCGCATTGTGTACCTTTTTAATTTAAGTATACCCAAAATGGTATACAAGTTTCTTTTGTCACAAAACATATTTGGGAATTATTATTAACTAAAAGGAAACCATGTTGCTTGTGTATACCTTTGTACTATACAGTATACCCCCAGATTGTATACCTTTCTACTAAATGAACTTTAGCAGTATTGTATACCTTTTTGTATAACATATACCTTTGAAGACCATGCTTCTATTGTATACCTTTAAAGTATAGGGTATACACCCAATGGTATGCTACTTTAAATTGCTTTACCATTTTTGCCTATAAACTACTATTAAACCTTGCTTCTATTGTATAACTTTCAGCTAAATGGTATACCCTAATGGTATACAATTAAAAAAATATTAATATTGCTATTCATTCTATTATATGATATTACTCCAATGTTATACGATATTAATTAAAGAAGTATACCATTAGGGTATACTGCATAATAAAATACAACCAAACAATGTTGCTGTAGTATACCTTTCTACTTGACAGTATAGCACAATAATCTATGATTTTACTTTGTTCAATCTGATTTATGCTTTTCGGTAACATAAATTTTATTTCTACTGTATACCCTAGTTGTACAGTATTGGACCAATACCAACACAATCTGTCCGCTTTGAGTTACATCCATCAAATTGAAGAAAGAAATATAAATTCAAACCATAACGAAGGTCTTCAATTATAAAGGGTTGCCACAAAAGAACGCAATTCAACAGTTTAACTAGCAGTTGCACAAAACTACTACATAGAATATAAACATATACATTTCTTCAGTAATTGCTAGCCACTATTTTCTAAGAAGCCCCGCCATGCGTTTACCAGGATATTCGGAATCACTTTTCTCATTGTTAGTGATTTTCTGACATGCATACTGCCACAAAAGTGCAGCATATATTAAACGAAATTTGTGAATATCATAACCCTTCTGTTTAATAGCAATTTGCTCAATGATGTGCTCTGCAAAACTAGCCACATATGCTCCACAATCCCTGTACAGACGCATAAAATGCAAACAACATCAAAGAACAAATATAAATAAAATAATAAAGTATGGAAAAAGTATATCTGTAGAAAGAGTGCTTACGCTAATCTTTGCCTGGGAAGTTTCTGAACATATACAATGTTGTATGGCTCTGTCAAAGTCTTCCCATTATGTAAGCCATTTTTCAGAACAAGATCAACCTTGTTAGTATAAAACCCAGAACGCTCCAAAAGCAAAGGGACCAATACAGCATAAGCATTCACCACATCATCAATATCTTTATTTACCCGTCAAGTGGCTAGCGAGTCGTATACAAAGATATCCCTGGTCCGTAGCAACAATCTCAACAGAATCCAGTGCGACTTCTTCTCAATATAAACAAAAGAGAGGACCTCATTAATATCATACCACGGAGTGTTGCAGCAGAGACGATAACCAAGCATATAATCCTCAATTTCAATTCGTCCCTTCAGTGTTTCCACACATGCTCCTCTTTTCATTGACTGGTAAACAGCTTGAATGGTGTTGTCAAAGTGATGATCGGTCGTTGTAATCTTCACTTTAAGATCGTGATTTATCTTCTTTGTAAGGTAGTAGAAGATAACATCGAGATGCTGAAAGAAACATGTTTGCATGAATTAACACACAAATATCAGAAGCAACAACAGTATACTTGAAATCATACCAAAAAATTAAACAATAAAAAATGATTAAAAGAAGTTGATATACATTAGAAGTCACTAGAGCACCACAGGTTTGTAACTCCCGAAACCAATCCTTAGTTGCAATCTCGGCAACCCCAAAATCAATAGCTGGATCAAGAATATCATCTGCTTTTTTGCTGTGCAATCAGCAAGACATAAAAATAAGCAAGACCAAATACATAAAAGTAAACCATTAAAATACAACTAAATAATACAAAAAAGTCAAAAATTGCCAACTGTAGATACTCACTGTCCCCTAGGCTTGTGCACAGCTTGAATTAATGCATTCAGACAGTCGTTCCCACAATCTTCTGAAATAGAAGTATACCAGAAAAGTATACAGTATACCAAAAGGGTATACTTTGTTCAAAACAATAAAAGTAAAATATTTATTCGCTCAGTAGCATCGCACACTTTGATCCAAATACAAAAGGGTATACTACAAGAGTATACAGTATACCAAAAGAGTGTACTTTATAAAAAACAACAAAAATTGAAATATTTATTTGTTCAAACACAAAAGGTATACCAAGGGGGTATACAGTATACCAAAAGGGTATACTTTGTTCATAACGACAAAAACTGAAATATTTATTTGCTCAATAGCATCCGATACTTTGATTCAAACGCAAAAGGGTATACCAAAAGAGTATACAATATACCAAAAGGGTATACTTTGTTCAAAACAAGAAAAATTGAAATATTTATTTGCTCAATAAAATCGCACACTTTGATCCAAAACACAAAAGTATATACCAAAAGAGTGTACAGTATGCCAAAAGGGTATATGGTAATGCAAAAAGGTATATGTATATCAAAAGAGTATACGGTATACCAAAAAGGTATAGTTTGTTTAAAATAAAAATAAATATTTATTCGATAGTTTCTAACACTTCGATATAAGACAAAAAGGTATACCAAAATAAGTATATGATATACTAAAAGGTATACTTTATTTGAAACAATAAAAAAGTGAAACATCCATTTGCACGAGAGCATCTCACATTTCGATATAATACACAATGATATGCTAAAACACTTTAACTGACTTCAACAACCATACTAATTAGGAAAAACGAAACAGAACATTGAATTGGACATATAGCCATGGATCACTTTTTAAAATACATACAAACGATCAACAATCTAAACCAAATCTTAATCACACATGCCTGATACATCCAGGTTCAACACAAACAACCAAAGATAACGGCTAAAAGATGGAACAATATGCATAATCACAGACTTAACAAAACAAGATAAGATAAATAAAGCTATAAAATGGATTCCTTCATTAAAAAAAACCATCTGACAAACTTTCAATGTTATAGATATAGTGGAAAAGCACACTCTAATGTTACACCTGGATGGTTAACTTGGCACATCAAGCATATGGTTAATAAAAATTATTAAACTAGTGTGAGTGCACCCAGACTCGGACCAACATTACATAACAATCAACTTTTGGACCCTAACTGATTTCTTGTTGACTACATTTTGAGAAGGATACACGCACTGCACATTACTCTAAAAGCATCACCTATTCTACAAGCAGCAAATGGAACAAATACCTAGTCAAGAAGGCTAAAAAGCTACCCTCAAATGTGTGACCAAACTAAATAGTCATTCTGGTTTCGACTATGTGGTGATGAAAGTCCAAATCTTCTTCCCAACAGAGACTTCACCTGGATGTTCAATCTCTTCCTCATCACTCCCATCATCATCACCAATCACCACCCCCTTCCCCCTCTACATCCATACCAATGAGTAGCAATTTCCAACAATGTTGACAGTGGCAGAAATATGAAGCAGCAACAATATGAAACAGAGACAGACATAAGAGCAACAATAGCAAGAGTGAAGCAGAGAGTAAGTAGGAGTAGCCATTTCCTACTGAAGTGCAAATATAGAAATTAATTATAGAACATAGAAAAGATATCATGGTATATTGTGAATGCTCGCATTTCAGTCCATAATAAAGCAATGTCTTGCTCTATCAACTAACGTCTTTTAATATCCTAAGTGTAGAATCAATGTTCTTAGACTACAAGCTCAGGTACCAGATTCACAGAATTGAATCATAAATATACCCTAAAAGAAGGTTCGATTCTCTACTTAATTGTGTTCCTTTTTTTAAGAGGAGAAAGCTTACATATGAATCTAAATTGATCAGCTCAAAAGAGACGAGAGAGATCAAGATGATATTATAATCAATCTATACAAGCTCGTGAGTCAAAACTCAGCATCAATCCAAACAACTCAATTCCTTCAAAATTGAAGATAAAAATACATGGATATTGAAAGCTCGTAACTTTCAATCCAATTAATCAATCTAAACAAGGGGCAGAGGAGACACGATAACACATAAAGCTCCCAAAAGCAAAAAAAAAAAAAAAGAAATGAAAAGGGGCAGAGGAGAAGAGCCGAGAGAGTGGAAAGATTTCATGAAAAAATACCTTCCGAAACGTGTAGAGGAGACCGAATGGACGCGGTTGATGTATGGCTTGACCATAGCTGAGAGGGGTCGCCAGAGTTAGGGTTCTGACGACCACCCTATAAGCCTCGATCTACGGTGGAGCAGCACTTTTCTGAGGAAACGGAGGTGTGGAATGGAGAAAGGGTGAGGAGAGGAGTTCATCCGTGTAAAATTTTTGACCGAAAGGACGATCGGCGACGGAGCTCCGGCGATCGCTGGAGAATTGACAGGTTTGGGAACTGATGAACCAAAGATGTGTACTGTGAAATGAGGATACATGGGTAAATATGATATTTACCCTAGAGTGGGTACATAGGTAAATATTTATATTAAAATGGGCATAGAGTGAAATGAAGTTTATAATGGGCAAAAATATGTAATATTTTATAAAATGTGGGCATATGGTGTAAAAATCCCTAGACAAAAGTCACAAAGAGAAAACTCTTGGGATCTCCCGGTTCTGTTGTTAGTAAAAGGAATTTTTACACTCTATACCCATAAAATTTAAAGTATTTACAAGTCATACCCATTACAAATTATACTACCCATAAAACTAAAAGTATTTACCCAACCTACCCATTTATTATTGTATACCTTTGTTATGCCTTATAGGTGTATACCTTTAAAGTATACTGCATAAATTATGATATACAAGTCTGGAGGGACATTTATTACTGTATACCTTTGTTATTCCTTATAGGTATACCTTTATGGTATATTGCATAAACTATGTTATACAAGTCTGGGTGGGTAGAGTGGGTAAATAATTTAGTGGGTAGGTCCCGTAATATTTGAAAGTAGTGGATAGTGGATGTAATTATTTTAGGTTTTGTGGGTATTTTTGTAAGTGTCCCTTAGTAAAATTTGGCTATCATTATTAGCTTTTCTTACGGAATCATATGATGTAAGAGCCCGTTTGGCCAAGCTTATAAAGAAGCTGTTTATTTTGAAAAGTGATTTTTTTTTAAAAAGTGTTTTTTTGAAGAATAGTAGTTTGTATTTCGCCTACTCATTTGAGAAGCATTTTTGTCAATAATTGAGTGGGTATTTGTGGCCAAATTTTTCAAAAAGTATTGCGTAGTGTTAAATTACGACTAAAGACAAATAGAAAAAGAATGAAGTACTACTTATATCTTCTAATCAGTAGTTTAAATAAATACATGTACTTCTGTTTTTGGGGAGAATCTATTTTTTTAGCTTCTTCTCTACAACAAAAAATAGTTTTTGGATGCCACTCAAAAAACCTCCATTTATCATATAAGTTTGGCCAAGTACCTTAATTTTTTTAAATAAGTATTTTTTTGAGCAAAATAAATACTTTTGGATCTCTAAAAACTTGATCTAACATGCTCTAAGACTATACTGTATATCTTCTTTAACCAATAAAAAATTAAAAAAATGTAAGACTGCTCTTATGGTGGGTCAAAATTTTAACTAAACACCAGATTCGTCTCCACAAAATAGGCTAATTGGTAAAAATTTGGAATCGTAGCCTATTTGCACTGCGCCTAAATGAAAACTAGCTAATATTTCAAAACTTTTAGAAGATTAGCCAGTATTAGAAATCTAGAAAAAATTCAGTATTTTATATTAGAATTTTTTAACTAAATTTTCAAAATCACATTATTTTTTTCTAGATTAACTGAATATGAAGTGGCTGTAAAAAATATTGGAAATTTGAACATGTTAGTTCAAAGTCCCAGCAAAAAATATTGAGACTTAAAATATAAAGCTGCGGAAAATTCTAGATTTTTTTACTGGAATTTTGTGCAAATTCTCAGATGTTTATAGTGTGACTTCTCTTCAAAACAAAAGTACTTTTTAAAATCTTGCTACTTTTGTAGAAGTTTGTAATTATTGAGTGATTCTTTCCAAGTGGTTCGAAAAATGGCTAGTCATCAAAATTACGCGGCTAATTGTGCACTTAGGCCTGGCTTAAAGAAGCAAGCCCAGGAGTTGTTCCAGGATGGAGTACTTCATCTACATATAATAAAACAAAGTAGAACTCAGCTTAGCTTGGCGAAAACGAAAACCTTTTATTCTTCTCTACTACTTCATCCTCCCCTGTATGCATTTTTGAATAAACACTAAGCTATTTACACAAATTCACTTCTTTTATTTGTATACTTATTATATCTATTTCAATTTCTCTGTTAGGGTTTTAGCTAAAAATGTCAAAGACACCCGATCCAAACAGTACTGGCGCCAGTGGTAGCGGTGACAAGTCCACCAGAGAAGAGGCAACTATTAAAGTTCCTTCGAAGGACCCGAAGAAGAAGGATGATAAGAAAGATGAAGATCTCGTAAGTATTATTAGAATTATCAGTGAACTCGAATTGAATTTAAATTTTATAATTTTGAAAATGCAATTTGTTGATTTTGTTTTGTGTAGTCGGAGGAGGATTTGGCACTAAAGCAGCAACTGGAATTGTATGTGGAGCGCGTTCAGGATGCTGATCCCGGACTACAGAAGGTTGCTCTTCAGAGTATGAGGTACTGTGTTTTGCGCTTTATTTCGTAGTAATTGCTTTAGTACGTATTTGTCTAAGTGAAATCGAGTCGATATTGAGGTTTCGCATAGCCAATTCGTCTAGTTTTTGGATTGAACGGTAGTTGTTTGACTTGAATTGATGAATTCTTTTAAGTTGGACCAACACAGCTATACGTACTGTATTGCTACTTGCTTTTGTTTGGGCGTAGTTAGCTTGGGACCTTAAAAATAATTGCTGCCAGGCATGTTCCTTTGGGAAACTTGTTCAGAAAGAGTTGTGACCACATTTGGCAGTTCTTACACATCCATGGATTAGAAATGACGTTTGATAGCGGTGGTCTAGTGGTTAGAGCTCAGCTTGTTATGTGTGAGCTAGGTGCACGTCACAGTTCAAACCCTGTTGCAAACACATTTCTAGTATTTAATAGAGAAAGATAGAGGGGTGGGCCCATTATCCGATTGAGTTTCAAACCGTGTGCCACCGACCCAAGGATTTCTCGGTTAGCAAATGAAAAAAGAAGGAAATGAAAATTGCTGCCCAAACGGATGTGTAAAAGGTACACCTTTTGGAGTACATTCACTACAGGCATATGAGGCGCGCACATCTGAGTGTTGCATCCTAGATATAGCAGCAGGGAAAGATCATTCTACACCCTTTTTTGGGAGTTCGTGTAGAAACTATAATGTTAATTCAAAAGAGAAATCAGATGCCAGCTTAAAATCTCCAATCCTTAAAACTTGTTACGGTCTTATCTTTTTTATAAGCAAGGATGTTTCTTTGTTGCCTCTTTTTCTTAAGAATCTTTCCTTTGTTATAGGCAAGAAATTCGTACATCAACAAGCTCGATGACATCAGTTCCAAAACCATTAAAGTTCTTGCGTCCCCATTATGGCACACTAAAGGGATATTATGAGAAAATACCAGACTCATCAGATTTAAAGGTATGGAACTTGCCCATTTTACTAAGTAGAAGTTGAATCAATTTCACCAATCAAAAAAAAAAAAAAAAAAAGGAAGTTGAATCAATTTCACTTCTTAACTTTACGTCAAATGCAGAAGCTTCTGGCAGATATACTTTCTGTATTGGCGTTGACAATGTCTGCTGAAGGAGAAAGGGTATGTTTATCTTTTTGTAGTATTTTGCAATGGGTACTGCATATCATGTGTGATATGCTACTATTTATCCTGGTAACAACCTTTTCATATAGTTATGGCTACGCCTTTTAATTTTATATTATTATTGGGTCTTACAGGAGAGCTTGAAGTACAGACTGTTGGGTTCTGAAGGTGATATTGGGTCCTGGGGACATGAATACGTTAGGTAAGCAGGACATCTTGTAATATTGTCTTTTTAAATTCCTCTTCAGGTATCCTAATCCCCCGTCTCTTATTTACATTTATATCATTTGTGATTATTTTTAAACATGCTTATTGAGTATTATTGTGATTATTTAAAAAGTACACATTTGAATAGCTAAATAAAAACACTTAAGAAAAGCTGCATCTTCTCTGTGCTATTCGGCTTTTAAACAGGCTCATACCTGTGTTTATGTTAACTTCCTGTCCTGGTGGACATCAACGGTGCACATCAGTATGTGCATAAAGCAGTTATGCTGCTTTCGGAGAGAAAAGTATCTAGCATAGTTGCATGTTAAGTTGATGAAGGATCATGAAATTAACTCTAGATTTGTATGAGTTTTGGTTCATTTAAAGAGGAAAGGAATGGTTAGGAGTATAGTAAACATCTACGCTGTTGTAACAACTTGGAGATTCCATCTCTGAATCCCAGCTGCAACATTCAGTGGTGAGCAGTTGAGCACATCTACTCCAGCCTTAGTGGCAGGATTATGTTGCACCCGTGCTTATGGGCTGTAACATGCTACCGATGAATTAGCAGAGGCAGACAGAAACTGATTTGACACCACCGTCATCCTAAAAGGAAAGTGTATCTATTCTGTGCATGATGATAATGCTAGTTATGCATGAAATGTAGTTCTGTAGGTATTCTGTTTCAATAGAAAGATACTAGCTGTATACAAGTCACTCTGCGTGTGAGCCCATGTGGTTTATTTTCCTATTCTTACCTAATTCATTTTTCCCCTCAAATATTGAGTAACAGACTGTTCCCGCAGGAACTTGGCTGGAGAAATTGCACAAGAGTATGCAAAACGGCAGGTTGGTTTTTGTTTCTCTTTTTGATTTGTCAAGTTTTGTAAATTTCAGAAGAATATTTTTTCGTGTTGTTCTACAGTTTTTGCTGTTCATGTCATCTTTTTACAAGTCATAGTTTCTCTTAGCTGGACATAGGTTTATACGCCTTTCTCCACTCATGCATGACTTTTGGTTTTAATCAGCTTTTCTATTTCTATTCTTATGATGCACAAACTATTTCAGAGTGAAGAAGCCCCAATTGATGACCTAATGGAGCTTGTGCAACAGATTGTTGCTTTTCACATGAAGGTATCGTTCTTCAGATTTTATTTTTGTTGAGCTGCTGGATAGACCTATGGAAGTTTCCTTCCTTTTATCCTCTTCTGATTCATCTATTTCTTTTGTCCTAATTACTCCAATTTTTTACTGATATCTTATGATGCAATGCAGCATAATGCTGAACCTGAGGCTGTCGATCTTTTAATGGAGGTATTCTCTCTCTTTTGTCCTTGCAGAATTAACTATTGCCTTTATGATCGTCGCATGTGAGATCTTTTTAAATAATTTCAGGTTGAAGATCTTGATCTTTTAGTCGAGCACGTTGACAGTACAAATTACAAAAGAACATGCTCCTATCTCACTAGTTCAGCAAAGTGAGTTTTCTCAGGACATGATTTTTGAAGTTCCTAGTCAGAGTATATGAACTCTGTGAATTTTCTTTTGGCAAAGTTAGTTTTGCTGGAGTTCTATTTGTACTGTGTATGTTTTTAGATTTTTTTACCCTCCTTAGCTGCAGTTAGTTACCAAACCATAATCTTGGATGTTGACTGGATAGCGAGACTAATGCGAGCATCAGGGCTGGTCTATTGCTTTGCAGAAAGAAAGACCAACCTAATCCAAACCTCGATAAAATTGCTGAATTGCCTATGGAAGAGACTTTTTTAACCAACAAATCAGTTGTCTCAAGCTCTGAAACTCGGTGGATAAAGAGTGGCCCTCTTTGTCCTTCTTTACTTATATACAAGACTGAATCCTCAGCCACGGTTCGAACCTGTGATATGCATCTTGTTTGTGCTGATTCTAAACACCCTGGAAGCATGGCCTAGAAAGAGACTTGTCAATATGTACTTGATCTTTCTTTTCAACCTTTGGAGATGAGGACAGGATGGATTTGCTTTAGCTCGACTTGACTTCCTACCACTTGCTGAGAAATTTATTGTCTAATAAACAGTTGGTTCACTTGATTCGTCAAAAAATTTCATCACGGACAAACGAAATTCGGAATTATAAATGATATTGGATAGAGTCTGAAGCATGGTAACATGGTAATTAACTAATTAATTATACAGTGTTGGGGTTTTGTATGAGAATTTGAAGGAATTATCTCTGTGGATACTGGTGATCCTTGGTCGTTACCCCTTGTAAGGAAATATCTGAGAGTGAATAACTTGTAGATGTGACCTTATAAAAAAAACTTTGTAGAAGTGAAATTTGAATTACTGCTTTTTGTTCTGATTAGTAGTTTGGGATATGCAAAATTTTCTTTCACGCTTGAGCAATGAAGTGCTTCGGAAGTCCTCCTTTCCAGTTTCCAATTAGCTCACTTTGGTAGTGTTGATGCCTTTCTGGTTGAAGCCAAGTGGTAAAATGATTGTGCCTTCCTTTCAACTTTCAAGTTAGAAAGATAGAGACTGTTACTTTTGTTGGTTTTCTGCTTGCCTTTACTGCTGGGGCACCCAGTATTGTCTAACATAGGATCTCCATCTCCTCTGATTTCGAACTCATGATTTTTCTGTCTTGCAGATACCTTCCTGGACCTGACGATATGTTGGTTCTTGATATTGCATACACTATCTATATGAAATTTGAGGAGTATCCACTTGCGCTTGTGACTGCACTATACCTGGATAATACGCAGGTCTGCATTTCTTAATTCTACTGTGATTTTCCTCTCATTCTTTAAAAGAAATTGTTTCTCTTGAGTGTAGGGATGTTTCTACAGTGTAATGGATATGTTTTATGTAACTTAGAGTCTAGTGGATCTGTAGTTTTTACTTACATTTCGGTTTTGTTTGAATTATTGCAGTATGTAAAGCAAGTTTTTACCTCGTGCAATGATCCTCTACGGAAGAAGCAGTTCTGTTACATTCTTGCTCGCCACGTAAGTTCTCCATTATGCTTAATCTGTTAGTCAAGTTCGGGCTCATAATGTCTATATTGGATTTTCTTTGGTGGCCATCTTAAACTGCATGGGTTTTTCATTCTTCTTCTCGTTCTATCTCCCATTTCTACTGCCCCTGCATCTCCTGCCCATGGAGTTATTTGTGCAGAATTTGTAGCTTGTGGCATAAATCAACTTTGTCTCTGATGGCTCATCTCAGATTGCTGATTTAATGTTTTGAAATGCAGGGTCATACATTTGAGCTTGATGAAGAGATGTGTCCAGAAGATGAAGAAAGAGAAGGATTACAGGAGATTATTAACAATGCTAAATTAAGTGAAGGCTATCTTACTCTTGCTCGTGATATTGAGGTCATGGAACCAAAAACCCCTGAAGACATATACAAGGTTTGCACTTTTTGTCCTTTCCGCTTCATCATGTTTGTTTTGCCTCTGCTAGTGCATATCTTCTGCATTCCTTTATTAAAATCCATGAACCTGACATTTCCTGCAAGGTGTATGTTGTTTACCTTGTCTTGATCTTCTTTTTGAAGCTGAAATATTCACCTAGCAATGTTTTGCCAACATCTGCTGAAGCACAACACCTCCTCCCCCCCCCCACCCCCCCCCCCCCCAAAAGACGTTTTTTTTTCCCGCTCTTCCTATTGCTACCACTACTGATTTAGGCAATGTAAATACTCCTTTGATCCTTGAATTACCACTAGAAAAAGAAAAGAAAAATACGATGAGCCTTACAAAATATCTTGTCTGTTATTTCTTTTAGAAAATCTTGTTTGGCGAACTGTGTTTATCATTGTTTGCATTCCACGCATACAGAGGATGTTGCTAACTATTATTTGTGCTAATTCCCCCTGTTTTGCTTTGTCAGCCACATTTGCTCGATGGACGGGCTAGTGCAGGGGCAAGTGTAGATTCAGCCAGACAAAATTTGGCCTCTACATTTGTCAATGCCTTTGTCAATGCTGGCTTTGGTCAGGTATAAAATGGATTCTGCCGGTTTAGGTTAATATATACGTATGCATGTATATCGATCTTTATATTTACGTAAAATGTTCATGTTATCTCTACAGGATAAGTTGATGACAGTACCGTCCGAGGCGTCAAGTGGTGGTGCCGCCACAAACTGGCTTTTCAAAAATAAAGAACATGGAAAGGCTAGTGCTGCAGCAAGTCTGGTCCGTAGTTTCGCTGGTCAATGTCACTATTATTTTCATTATCGATCACGAGATTATAATTGTTCCCGCTTAAACATTTAGGGTATGATCCTGCTTTGGGATGTTGATTCTGGTCTTGCACAAATCGACAAGTATTTCCATAGTACTGATACTCACGTCATCGCCGGCGCACTATTAGGAGTTGGGATTGTGAATTGTGGTATCAAAAATGAATGTGATCCTGTGAGTTCTTTGATGTTGTGTTCTACCATATTTCTTTTGTAAAACTTGATAGCCCTGGTTCTTAATTTAATTCGTTTGAACAGGCATTGGCACTTCTAGCGGAGTACATAGACAAGGAAGACCCTTCAATTAGAATTGGTGCTATAATGGGCCTTGGTCTTGCTTATGCTGGCTCTCAGAATGAGCAGGTACAGTTCCGATGTTTATCTTTTTTGGTCTGTGTGGATATGAAACTTCCTTCTCTTTCGTAGTTTAGCGACAGGTATGCTGAGTAAAAGCTTTGTATTTGGGACAGCGGAAGATTCTAGAGGTATATGACTATTTAATGGACTTCTCCTCTGATTTTCAGATCCGTAGTAAACTGACACCAATACTTGGAGATAGTAAGGCATCCCTTGATGTTCTTGCCTTCACTGCTATATCACTGGGATTGGTATATGTGGGTTCATGTAACGAAGAGATTGCTCAGGCGATCATATTTGCGTTGATGGAACGAAGTGAGTCGGAGTTGGGAGAGCCTCTTGCCCGCCTCTTGCCTCTTGGTCTTGGTCTCTTGTACCTTGGAAAACAGGTACGAAATATTTTAGGTCTGTTTATGTAAGCATCTGGATAGCATGAATATTTGTGAATCAATGTTCTTTCAGTTATTTGGGAGATCTTGTGGAACGTTTTTTCTTCCCATGATTTTTTTTTTTTTTTTTTGTTATTTCTATAGGAAAGTGTCGAGGCTACAGCTGAGGTCTCAAAGACTTTCAATGAAAAGATCAGAAAGCATTGCGATATGACCCTGCTTTCTTGTGCCTATGCTGGGACAGGCAATGTGCTTAAGGTAGTACAAGACTTGTGCTTCTAAGTGTTTACATGAGGGTGTGATAGCAATAACTCACAGTTTCAGTGTCTCAGGTCCAACATTTTCTTGGTCAATGTGCTCAACATTTTGAGAAGGGTGAAACCTTCCAAGGACCAGCCGTCCTTGGAATTGCAATGGTGTCAATGGCTGAAGAACTAGGACTTGAAATGGCCATACGCTCGCTTGAGCACCTTTTGCAGTATGGAGAGCAAAATATTAGAAGAGCAGTTCCTTTGGCTCTTGCCCTACTCTGCATTTCGAACCCAAAGGTATTTTGGAAAATATCCATATCATTGACCTCCTCCTTTTGTCCTCCTTCTGTTGCTTCTTTAGATTTTTGTGAAACCAGTATCCTGGTTAGGTCTCCGCTCATAAGCAGTAGATGGCCACTCTTCCCTCTTCTTTTGTTTGTCACGTGCTAGCATAACTTTTGCTCCTTGTTGGCTTGGACAGGTCAATGTCATGGACACTCTGAGCAGGCTTAGTCATGATTCAGACTCCGAAGTAGCTATGGTATGTTCGAAACAGCAGAAAGTAGAAATTTGGGTTACTAAAGATTTTTGCTCTAATCTAAATTGCTTACCCGGATACTGTAGGCTGCTATCATTTCCTTGGGATTGATAGGTGCAGGAACAAACAATGCCAGGATAGCTGGCATGCTGCGTAATCTGTCCAGCTACTACTATAAAGAAGCCAACCTTCTCTTCTGTGTAAGAATTAAATGTCCTAGTTCTCTTATGCATCTCAATTGCATTACGTGTAAGATACCCTTGCTGATCATTGACATCATTACTTCTGCAGGTGCGGATTGCTCAAGGTCTCGTTCATCTGGGAAAAGGATTGTTAACTCTCTCACCGTATCATTCTGAACGCTTTTTATTATCTCCGTAAGCCCTCTCTTCTACAATCTGCACCAGACAAGGTGTTTAAATGCGTGCCAAGAGCACGAGTTAAATTTTGATTTTTCTTTATTCGATGAAGACGAGTGCTTCATCTTGATGTCTGTGGTTTAAACTGCAATTTTAACTCATTAAACTGCAAAAATAACCCTATTAAACTGCTAATGTAACCCTACTCTTTTTAAGTACTGGTCAGTGTGTGCAGTAGATTTGTTCTAAACCTGATTTTAAAAAATAAATTAGAAGTGAAATACGAATAATCTGTATACAGAGGGTTGAGGAAGTTGATTGATTGATAGAGTAGCTTTAGGTTAAGCTGGCTCTCTTAGATCTCTGCATAGCTTCATAGCTGACCATCTTTGAACCGTTCCAGGACTGCACTGGCTGGACTGGTAACTCTGCTGCATGCATGTCTCGATATGAAGGCCATTATTTTGGGGAAATATCACTACGTGCTTTATTTCCTGACTTTGGCTATGCAGGTTTGCTGTCTCATGAGCTCCTACTACTTTCCTTTTATTTTTGTAATTTTCCGGTTTACCCAATATTCAGCTCCTAATTTTGTCTCATTTTACTCTGGCTTCGCAGCCAAGGATGCTGCTAACTGTGGATGAAAATTTGAAACCCTTGTCAGTACCTGTTCGTGTTGGCCAAGCTGTTGATGTTGTAGGTCAGGCAGGTCGACCTAAGACCATTACTGGTTTCCAGACCCACTCAACACCTGTTCTCCTCTCAGCCGGTGATCGAGCAGAGCTCGCAACAGAGAAGTATAGTTCTTATGCTTTAAATTTCTCAGACAAGTGCTTAAATATTTGCCCTTTATATGAATCTGTCATAATATTTGAACAATGTTGTCTCTGTAGCTCGTCTTAACTCATTTTTTTGTCAATGCACAGATACATTCCACTCTCGCCTATTCTTGAAGGCTTCGTCATATTGAAGGAGAATCCCGATTATAGAGATGATCAATAGTGTGACCTTTATGAGGAGATGAATGGAACGCGTTAATAGAAGTCGATATCTGTTCAATGGGGAATGGCAGGAGGTGTTCTAATGAGTTTGAAAAATTTCTCAAGTTTGTTTTTTTGCCTGCACGTCTTAGTAGTATCCTATACTTTTGTCCCATTAGAGCATTCTGTGTAAAGTTACCGAGAGTCGTTTATAGCTTTTAGTTGAAATGGAAATCGCTGTTACAGTTTTCAGTTCACTATATCTGTTTAGTTTATGTTGTATTTGGTGGGTCACACCTTTTGTTTGCTTAGTTTAATGACGACGGGGGGAGCTGACTTATTGAAAGCTGAAAATGGTTATTTTTGCATCATGATGTCATTTTCTGGCTGTCCGAACTAAAATTTGTGTTCAGTTTCTATCCCCTTTGCACTTTTATTTGTTTTTATTAAGATTAAAATGCATGAATCTAAATACTTAAATGAATATTAAGATGTTGCATTATGATTTTAATGCTGAATGATTAAGAACCCGTTTGTCCATAAATTTTTTTTTGCTATTTTTCAATAAGTTTTTGGAAAATCATGTTTGTCTATGAAATCTTGTGATTTTTTCAACTTTTTTTGAAAAATAGTTTAGAGTCTTTTTCAAAAATTTTTTAAAAAAGTTTTTTTTTCCTCTCATAAAACTCTATTTTTTTTTCAAGTGAAATGTATGTCCACACACAACTTCAACTTCGAAATAATATTTTTGAACTCAACTTCAAAAACTCTTTTTTCAAATATTTTTTCAAATTTATGGCCAAACGGCCACTAAGTCTTTTTTTTTTTCTCAGCATTTAATGTTTATGGTTTATCATTATTACATTTATCAATGAATATAAAATTTAAATAAAATAACTAAAAAATTATATTATCTACAAAAGTATTAGGTGGTTAGATGGTTGGTAATGGTTATGAGATGGTGGTCGCGAGAGTAGAGGTGATTTCTATGATTCTGGAGGTAGGGGTGTCCAAGGTTCAGATTTGGTTTAGTTTTGGTTAAAACCAAGACCAAATCAATCTAATCGGTTTTAAATTTTTTAAAGTCAAGTCGAATGAAAGTTATATCAATCAGTTTGGTTATTGTTGATTTGGTTCAATTTGTCGATTTTGACAAACAGAATAATATTGAAGATTAGAAGAATAATAAAAGTAATTCTTTCTTAAAAAAAAGAATGATAAAGAGAACTACTAACACTTCTTAGTCATTTAGTATTATGAATAGCTTTATATTTTGAGCACCTAGTATACACCTTAAAAATGCTCTATTTCCACAAGAGCAAATCTTGTGACAATTGAAAGTAATTATTTTAGGACAAAAGAAATACTACTAAAGTACACTTTGTTCCCACCATATTTAAATTTTTGGCATTTCATGACTCATATATCAAGTTCAATGTGCAAAGATGATTGAAAAGAAGATATCACAATCAGAATTTGCGTTGCCTTAAGGCTTTAGCAATGTATATGTCTATGAGTCGTGAGTTTGTGACCTAAAGTCTACTAAATGGGTTGTATTCCTTTCACTAAATGAGTTGGATCCATTTTAATATGGACTTAGGAGTGAGTAAAAATTCCTTAACATTTAGCCTTCCACAACATTTGCTGAAAATGTATAAAACACTTAAAATTAAGTTATAAAAATTAATCTCTCTCTCTCTCTCTCTCTTTCTATAAATATATATATATATATATATATATATATATATATATATATATATATATATATATATATATATATAGGTGTCCAGCTCTTTAGAGTTGGCACAAAAAGTTAGTTAGCTACTTCAACCGACCCATGTACCACTCAGCTACCTGATGCTAGATTAAAACTGTGCCAGTTGAGTCCTTCGAAGACAACCAAGCAATAAATCCCAATGAGTGTTGTATACACACTGTTGAAACTAAAATAAAAAATAATAAACGGACACGTGTCCACCAAAAAAAAGACACCATTGCTTATCTTTTTTCTCTTTCTTTTCTCCCCTTACTCCTCTTTTTTAATTTTTTGAACTCAAATTTTCCTTTTCTCTTCATTGTACTGAGAAAAGATAGCCTCCTCCGTCACAAGCAAGCCTTATTACTCCATTTGTGGGTCATCTTAATTCCTACCTTCCCCTTCTTCTATTTCAACTTCTCTTTCTCTTAATTCTCGTGACAATATCATCATCTCCTTTTATTTTCTCTTCCTTTTTATTAGTTGTAAGGCAACCACTTATACTCTATGTTACTATAATTTGACTGCTAGAGTTGTTGGTAAAGAAATCGAATTTGAAGTTGATTTGTGGCTTAGTACTCGAATTTTGTATTGTGTTGTTGGGGATTTTGAAAAAAAAAAATAAATCATAAACTCCATTAATGATTAATGAGTTCTTGAAAAAAGAAAAAGACTTGATTTAACCGGATAGCTATGTAGAAGCTACGACTTCTGCTTGGTTTGATCGGATAGTTATAGAAGCTACAACTTAATTGCTGAGAATCATTGAAGCAAACTCACTGAACAAGAAAGCATAATGCTGGGAATTCAGATTTGTAAAAATAGGCCATTGTTGCAATGAACTTTAAAAATTGTCCTTTTTCTTGATCTCAGACGAAATGTTGGAACTTTGCATCAAGGTAGCCGGATTTTTTGGTGTCCAAAGCTGTGATAGTGGATTGAGATGGTGGCCGGATTTTTATGGTGGTGGCACTGGTAGAGCATTGGCGGCAGGGGTGAATGGTGATAATGAAAAAATGGTTTTTTTTAAAAGAAAACAAAAGAAAAATTAACAATTTTAAACTAATCACGCGCCTAGGAGAGGTGAAAATCACTTTTTTTGCCACATCAGCATTTTGTGTTTAGTAGACACACTACTAATACGGTCGGAGTAGCTAACAGGTACATGGCATAACAGGTATATATATGATTAGTTAGGTTATTTCTTTGATTTTTCTTTCGTAGAACCAAACTAAAGCAAATATTATCAAATTTTAAAAATGTAAAACCAAACCAAACCAAGCCAAACATAATAAACTATCAATTTTTTTAGTCGATTTTGTTCGATTTTTGGTTTGAATTGGTTATTAACCGAACCATAAACACCCTTAAGTGGAAGTATTCGATAGTGCTGGCTGGTAATGATGGTTATGTGGTAGGAATTATGTTAGTTGTTTGACTATAGAGATGGTGGAAGTGGGGACGGTGGTGCATGGCTTGTGGTGGGGGGTCGTGGTGTTGTAAGTGATGATTGAGGCGATTAGGTGTTGTGGTCATAGGCGGCGGTAATGATTGATTGTGGTGTGTTGGTTGACAATATTAGTGGTAGTGGTTCATTATAGGTGGTACTCGATCAAGCTTAGGTGCTTGCCAATTCTTTCAACATATGTTTTTCCTCGAGAAGGCGAGACTGCTCACCCTCACTAATCATATTGACCGCTCTTTTTGTTGATTGTATAGATTGCTCTAAATAAGAAATTTTTGTGAAGTCCTCCCAGTCAGTTAAAGGCGCAACAGCTTTTGATTTTATTATTGACCGTGGAGGTGGTTGGTGTAGTGATCGGTCGTGGCTTGGGGGTATTTTGATGATAGTGGCTTGTAATGGTGACTGCCGGTAATTGTGGTGGCTTGTAGTGGTAGCTAGTATTGGTGATGGTGGCAATTGGAAATGTTGGTGGTAGCCATGGTGGTTGATACCAGTGATAGTTGTGATTATAATGGTGGTTGATGCGATAGTGATTGGTGTTGGTGTGGTGGTTGATAACGACAACATTCGTGGTTGTGATGGTGAAAGTGGTTGGCCAACGTAACGGTGGTTGGTGGCAATGGTGGTTGTGGATTAAAGATCATATTACCAAAGATCTTTAATTGAGTAGCCTTTATTCTAGATCTGAATGATTCATATATATTCAAATCCATTAAGTGGTTGTATATTAAAAAAAAAAAAAATACACCTTATGGTCTAAGGTATGAACCAATCTTATTAAGTAATGAATATGCATACACCTCACCCTTCCTAGACCTCATTTGTGGAATAAAGGTGAGTATGTGTTGTTGTTTTTGTTTTTGGTTTTTGTTGTTGGTATTTATATTAAGTGCAGACAAACGAGAGCCTGACTGATGTATAATTAAGCAGTTTTTCAAGTATTTAAAATCTGTTCAATTTCGCATTTAGTTCAACTTACCAACCAACCATCTGTATTTTGCAAGATCACTAAGCAACTCCCCTTATCATGGCATAAGCTTAACATTTTGATCTATAGGAGTATCAATAGGCCTACAACTTTTCATTTTTTGTCTCTTCAAGGATGTCTAAGTCGTACTTCCATTGTGAAATAAACAATACTTGATTTGGATTGAGCAACCTCAATACCTGGAAAGTACTACAACCTGCCTAGATCCTTAGTACGAAAGTACTGAAACTGATGATGTTTCAATTCAGTGATACAATTATGATCACTTTCAGTGATAACGATATTATTAACATAGACCACCAAATTAATGCATAGATTTGGAGCAGAATACCGATAGAAGACAGAGTAATGAACTTTATTACGAGTCATGCCAAACTTCTGAACAACTGTGTTTAACTTATCAAACCAGGTGTAAAGGGAATGTTTTAAAACATAAGAGTGAAGATGCAAACGACGTCAAGACAACTAAATTCCCCCTGAGCAAAAAATCAGGTGATTGCTCCATATAAGTCTCCTTCTTAAGATCACTATGGAGAAAAACATTCTTAATGTCAAGCTGATCAGGAGGACAATGACAAACTACCGCCGTAGATAGAAAAAGACGACCAGATGCTATTGTAGTAACCAGAGAGAAAGTATAACTCTAATCAAGCCAAAATATCTGAGTATAACTTTTTGCAACCAGGCGAGCCTTGAGTCGGTCAATTTGGTTGTCCGGACCAACTTTGACTACATAAATCTACCGACAACCAACCGTAGCTTTACCTAGAGGAAGTAGGACAAGCTCCCAAGTACCACTAGCACGTAGAGCAGACATCTCATCAATCATAGCCTCTTGCCATCCTGGATGAGAAAGTTCTTCACATGTAGATTTAAGTTGAGAAATAGATGACAAAGACGACATAAAGGTTTGATGATGTGATGATAGCTCAAGAAAACATAATGAAGATTAGAATTAGTTGTGGATTTCGTACCTTTTCAAAGTGAAATGGATAGACTAAGAAAAGACTGGTCCACAACAAGTGAAGAATCTGATGCTGGACGTGAATCATCTAGATATGATGTTGGACGTGGACGATAATGATAAGTTACAAGTGCTGGCTTTGGGGTAGTAGTAGATGTGGGAGGAGCAACTGTAGGAGGGGCAACTACAAGAGGAGAAACTGCAGAATCCTCAAAAGTCAGCACAGGTACAAATAGGACCTCAAAGATATAAGAATGGTTAGAAGGACGTGTAGAGTAAGATCAACTCTTAAAAAAGTAACATCTGCTGAAAAAAAATATCAACGAAGATCATGTGAGTAGCAACACTTTTTAACCCGGGAATAACCAAGAAAGACACACTTGAGAGCACAAAGATGCTAATTTATCTTTCCCAGAGGCAAAGTTATGGATGAAACATATGCTCCCAAAAACACATGGGGAAAGAGAGTACAAAAATGAGTTAGGAAACAATATAAAGCGTGGAACCTGATTCTAGAGGGAAGAAAGGGCATCTAATTAATCAAATAACATGATGTGAGAATTGCTTCGACCCAAAATCATATCAAAACATAAGTTTGAATAAGAAGAGTGCGAGCAGTCTTAATGAGATGCCTATTTTTCCTCTCCACTACCTAACTTTGCTAACGAGTATATAAACAAGATGTCTGATGAATAATGCCAAAAGAAGTCATAAATTGCTTGAACTGAGAGGAATAAGTAATCCAAAACATTATCATTACGAAAAGTGCGAATAGAAACGAAAAATTTATTTGTATTTCAACACAAAGATTTTGGCTGCAACGATCTTCATTGAAAAAATCCAAGTACATCTTAAATAATCATCAATGAAACTAACAAAGTAACTAAAACCCAAGGTTGAACTGGCTCTACTAGGATCCCAAATATCGTAATGGACTTTAGAAAAATAGAGTCGAAAAGACTTACAACGTAAAAAGGTAGAGCGAGTATGATTCCCAAGTTGACACTACTCACAATCTAATATGGACAAATTAGACAAACTAGGCACCATCTTCCGAAACTTGAATAAACTTGAATGTCCCAAACGTCTGTGAAGTAACTCTATGGATTTATTACTGGTTACGTTGTAGAGGAGTTAGGAAAGGTAAGATAGAAAAAGCCTTGTGATTCACGTTGTGTGCCAATCATCCATCCCGTACTACGGTACTATATAACAACATAATAATTAGAAAATGTTATGGAATGATTAAGGGTACGTGACAAATGACCAACAGATATAAGATTAAAGAGACTACTAGAGACATAAAGTACATAAGTTAGAGTTAAAAGAGAAGAAGGGATTAGTTTATCCAACTCCGGCTGCTTTTGCTTGGGAACCATTCGCTAAGATGATTGTATGAAGTGACTATGAATAAACAATGATAGATAATAGAAATTTATTACTAAAAATATGATTAGAAGCACTTGAACAATGACCAATGGTCAAAGAGTACTAGACTGCAAAATACAAGCACTTGATTACTAGTCTAAGAAACGGAAACTACTTGAGATGATGTCTGCTAACTAGTCTGATACTGAAGCCAAACCCACTATATTTAAGTTTTTGTACTCAAATATTCCTTAAACTGCTCAACTACTTTACAAGACAACAATTGAAAAGTTGAAGATGATTCATCAAAAAAATGCTACATGTAGAACTACAGTGACGTATTGCAACTTAGCCCGAGATGATACATAAAATAATCTAACAAATATAATGTTAGATACTCCAATTGTGAACTTTTAACTTGGTTACTATCTAACATTTGTAAAGCTTTACTTTTTTTTTTTTTTTTTTTTGCATTTTTTGTTAAGATTTTAGTGTAAAAAGTAACTGCATATATGCAAAGAAAAAAAAATGCAATTAGAGTTTTGGAGTGCTAACAACAAAAAATGCAAAAAAATGCAAAAAGTTCGACGTATTGGTCGTATTATTCATTTTGTGTACTAACAACAATTTTTTGAAGGTCATGATGGGGCGCTTTTGGAGTATGTTCGCGTTAAGCCTCATTGGTATCTCTTGTGCCGCTGCATTGAATATCGATAGTCCCCCCACCACCCCGCCCAATGGAAAGAGGTCCCACAAGCACAAAATAGTATCATAAAGGTGCTACATGATAAAGTTACTATAAGTAACAATCTCTGCAAGTGAAACAGTGAGACGTACATGAAAAGTTAAATGGAAATAGAAATTTCAAAGAAGTTTTAATATTTTGTCTTCTATATATATTCAACTTCTATAGCATTCTTGCAGCCTTTACGCTTTTACAACACATTGGATGGTGTGCATTTTTTTATACCGATGTGGCTGGTTGAACTTACTCAAGCATTAGATTGCACTAACAAAGACAAAGTATATTACATGAGAGTTTTTTTTTTAATTAAGTTATCTCCTGTATTCTTAAGCTTAAACCTAAAAAGACAATAGCATAAAAAGTATGATACAGTCATATTTTCATTTCGTTTTCCCAACTATTAACCCATAATTTTTAATAGCTTTAATGTACATTAATTATTAAATTTCAATGTCCAAATTTATACTACAGATTTTCGATTTGAAACTAGCATACAAAATATCTTATAAAAATTATACTTATGATTTGTTTTTATATAACTTCACAAATTTCAAGTTCTTTTACTTGGTTAACATTTAAATGTAAAACAACAAAATATAGGAGCACATGAAATTTGTGTCTAACAAGAATAAAAATCTTTCATTTGAACTTTTTATATTCTTTGACTTTGGATATTATAAGCTTGTCCTTTTTTTTTTTTTTGGGAAATATAAAAATAGAGTGCATGAAGAAAGTATATAATAAATGTTAAAAAAATAAATAGCAAAAAAAAAAAATCATATTTTAACTATCATTTGACTAGTTTAAAAAATACCATAAATAAATAGCAAAAAAACAAGTTAAGTAAGCATGAAAGAAAATAAACGAATTAAGAAATGAAAATTAAATTTTCGAATTAAATTGAGTAATAAGCCTATCTAGAGCCGTCAATTTGGGTTTTGATCTGCGGGTCGGCCCAACATAGTCCTATAATTGATAGAGCTGGGGAAGATTTCGAGCCCAAGAAAGGTCGAGACTTTTAACCTGACCTAAGAAGGCCTCAGACCGTGAGGCTTGATCTAGGCTGGGCTGGGCCGCGGGTTTGATGCTAAAAGTTAAAATTAATTACTAAATTCAAAATTTTAAATATTGAAAGACATAGCAAGAACTGCGAAGTATGAGAAAAACCAAACCCACTATATTTAAGTTTTTATATGCATATATTCTTTAACCTACAAAACTACACTACAAGACACAACTCTGCAGTTAAAAAGTTTAAGATAATTCATAAAAGAATCTTATAATGCCCGCGCGGATTGGGCTGGCCCAACTTGACAGCTCTAGGCTCTTTATACACAATATTGAAGCATATTCATTAATGTCAAAAATCAAATTACATACTACATCCGTTCCACTTTATTTGATTTTTTTCACACATTATGAAATCAATTTTTTAGCATAATTTTTTTTTACAATATTTGGACTTGACCACCTCTTCTTTCCCTTTTACGAGTTTATGCTATAGAATTACATGAACAGTAAAAAATGGTGATTTAAACTCAAATTCAACAATCTACTTTTTATAAATGAACGACAAAAAGTGCCCTATCAATGATATTTTAATTTACCCTTGCACATGACAAAAACAATCTAGCAATATTGATAATATTGTTGAGTTTCTAGCTTCTAACAGAAAGAAACAATAAAACATAATATCTCATAAATATCTCAGCATATCCACATTTACTGTTAGGAGACCAAGTGTTCTTCACAACATTATTATTGTTGATACCCAATTTCGTTCCGAGATTTAAATTAATGACTAATTATTTAAATAAAATCAATTATTAAAATAAAATTAAAATTAAAGTTAATTAATTAAAATGAATTAATTAATTTCAAAAGAAGGGGCTAAATGTGTAAAATACGGTTTTAATTTCGACCTGCCATGCAAATCTTTTAATTTCCTAATTTATTCTCAAAAGAGGGCCAAATTTGGTTCTACACCTTAAATGCAGCATATTTCCGAAAACAGATATATATACCTAACGCGCGATACATTTCCTCTTCTATTACCTAAAGCCCATCCCCATTATCAGAAAACCCCACTCTCAGTTGCCCAAATTTGCGACCCAATTCTCAAATCGCGACCCGCATCCATTACCCGATCCAGTCACTCGTCTTTTTCGTACAAGGGTTTGCTGGACGAGTAGCCTTGTTCCAGCCTGTGTCCTTGGCGTTTTTCCCTCTCTCACCAGTACAAACGGGCAAGAAATCACAACCGTTCATTTGAATTTGCAAATCAATCCGAGTCTTAGATCATTTTTTCTGTGAGATAAGGATAAGAAGGGTGTGGTTTTTACCCTTCTCACCCTTATCTCACAGAGAATAGATCAAAAGTGAGAAGGGGTAATTCAAAATTTCACACCAAGGTAAAATCCTAGAAAATCTTACTATATATTTATCATTTTTCAAGGGTTTAAGGGGCTAGTTTTTTTTTCTTTCCTACCATAGAAACGACATCATTATTATAAGAAATATTTTCTATCAGTTTTTCAAAAGAAATATTACAGAGACAATTTCATTATTTCGTTTGGAGTATACTAATGTTTTACTAGTCTTCATCGCCGTTGAAGTTTCAAGTCGATCGCTTACTTTCGTCCCCTCATTTGACTGCTTTCGAAAAGGGATCGAGTTGAATAAAAACTCGCAAATTGGGATGGCATGCATTTGGGAAGTTATTTGATCTACTCCGTATTTTCGGAACTTGATATCCCCGAAAATATAAAAAAAATAAAAAAATGAAAACCTTGTGAAATACAGGGATTGTATTGAGCTTGCTTATCCGGGTTCTACCGTCTAAACTCCTTCTCTCCCGTCCCCTTTAGAAAAGCATGTTTTAGGATCCCGTAAATCGGATCAGGACTTTGCATGATTAGAGGCTTGGTAGGATAGCTGCTTTATCAAATTGTTATTGCATGTTTAGGATTGATCATACAATTGTTTATCCCATTTCTTTGGAACTCGCCAATTAGTTTAAGATAATAGAAATCTTTGATTAACTATCGAGTGCAAAACAATCAAAATTTAAATTGTATTCATTTATTCATTATTTATATTTAAATTAATTATTTATCCATCTATTATTTATTTACTCATTAATTAAATTGTTTAAGTGGTGTTTATTTTAGTTAATTAATTTATTTATTTAATTTTTTAACTTTAGTTAATTATTCATTTGTTTAATCAATTATAATTATTTATTTATTCACTTATTATCTATTTAATCAATTATTATTCATTGTTTTCCTCATTTAATTGAATTCATATAATATTTATCTATTAAATTAACTTATTATCTATTCATTATTTCTCTATCCAACTAATTAATTAATCAATTATCATTATTTATCTAATCATTTATTTTATTTACTTAATTTTATTTAGCCTTTATTATTTAATTAATTAAGCAATCATCCATTATCTCATTATCCATTTAATTAATCTTAAGTTTTATTATTTATTTATCTAAGTATTGGCATAATCAAACCTTATCTTATTTATATTATATTATTCACTATCTATTTATCTTTATTTAAAATTTATCCTAAATTAATTATTTTTAAGTAAAATTCGTGAAAATCGCCGGATTAATCGCTTTTCGCGGATTTTCGAAAGTGCTCCTGTTAAGGACCTTCTTTCGAATTTAATAGAATCACTTACCTAAGAATCTCTTAATTATTTTTCTTTAAATAAGGAATAATCTTTAAATTAGGTGGCGACTCCAAAGAAACTCTTTGGAGGTTCAACAATTATACTCATTCTCAACTACATTGCAAGATCCTCAAATTCTTCTATCTTCTCTCTTTGCTGAATAATTTTCCAGACGTCTAAAGGATCTCAAGTGAGTAGCTCCTTGAAACAACCACAATAATTTTGAACCGCAAAACGCATTCTAGCACATTCCTCATGCATCACGCAATGGCATGGGAGCAACATTACTTGCTGATTCGTGCCTAAAGGATTATCACAGTACATACATAATTTTTCTTGTCCTAGATCATGAACTCCCATTGTTACAATGGGTAGATTTGCTACCTCGCTAGCAGGAACATCTATCCTTTTAGATTAATACCTAAAATCTCGATCAGTGTAACACAGATTATCCAAATTTGCTTGAACTTCAAATTTCATATTAACAAACACTGCAGTACACTCACTAACTGTTTTAGCTAATGTTTTTCCCTAACCAGTAGAGCCAAGGCTGGTGGCCACATTTAGCAATCTTGTACATATTTTCCAAGCCTGTGAACTAGTATACCCAGTTCTCAACAAAGTCTCAATCCTTTGAAGGAGTGTGAGAAGCTGTTCCATGAGCTCTTCGTTAGGTTCCTTTAAAAGTGATCTTGAACAAGTGTGGTAAGAGATGCTATAGCATCACCAAAAGTTGCAGGTTGCCTTCTTTTCAATGGAACCTTTTAGTATTTCAAGATTGTTAAAGATACTAATTTCTTCAGCCATGCTAGATTAAAAAAGAAGAAGAATGATTTACTCCGATCCTACACGAGACACAAAGGAACCATTGACTTGAGACACAAAAGAACCATTGACAATGTAAATTTAGCTACCGTTTGAACATGATTTGGGATTTGAGATTTGGAACTTGAGAAATTGAAATTTTGTTTGGACATACATTTTATTTGGAACAAAATTTGAAGTTTGTGAGGGAATTTCTCAAAAACTCCCAAAAACTGGTAAAATCTCCAAAAATGGCCAAAAAAACTGCCCAAAAACTATGTCCAAACTAAAACATAACTTTAAAAACCATTTACTATATTAAAATTATCTCTTCTAAATTTACGCGTAGAAGTTTTTAGAAACCATTTATTAGTTTCTTTATCTTTGAACAACCCAATTATTTTGGACAAAAAAGAAAATATTAAAAAATCAAATAAAGTAGAGAGAGTATGAAAATAAATGCCAGTCAAAGCCATATTAAGTAGAATTCTAGAGCATACATAAATATTAAACACAATTTAGAGCATACATAATAATTTAAATATTTAATGATTCAACAGTTGGTCAAAAAGTCACATTAACTAATAGCTAATTCATTAGTAAACCAAACTAAGTACAACTCTATGACCATTTTCCTTACTACCTTTCTAGAACTTGAAATAATGGTTGGAAACACATGCATGAAGAGAATCACTACTACAATCACGAGCACCAGGCCGAACAAGTAAATGAATAATGTGACCAATAAGTAAAAGCTTGTATAGTTTATGCTTTAAATGATTGGGCCCTTCTCTAGTCCTCATGACTTTAAATATTTTCATAAAAGTTAGGGCCGACCCCACCCAGCCCGCGACCCTCATAGGGTTGGGTCTGATTTATCATTTTGTGGCTCATATAAATGTTGGGCTGGGCCACCCCAGCCCTTCAAATTTTAACGCCTGTGAGGCTTGAGCTGGACTGGTCGGACCGGCCTAAATTGACGCTTTAAATGGGAGGGGCCTCCTCCTGATTCATCAGCTCTTCTTGAAGCTGCTGTTGGAGTGGTGGTGGATTGTTCATGTTCTGATTTTCTAATGGCACCTGATTCTGATTCTCTTGAGGGTTCATTGGTGGATGGGCTTGGACTAGTTGTGGTTGCCAAGGAAAGAAGATGGGGTTTGCATTCTGATCCCGAGGAGAGAAAAATGGGAGATTCTGAACATTTGGTATAGGGTTGAAGTGAGGTGGAAAATTCCACTGATTTTGCATGTGTGGGAATAGAGTTGCGGCTAGTGTTGGGGCTAGAGGATCTAGAGGGTTCATCATCCATAGATTGTTGATATAGTTTTCCATTGCCAATCTCATTCCATCTGTGATCAACTGGGCCAGAAACATAGGGTTTTGAAGTAGTAGGATTATTTCCTGACCATGGAGATTCATATGGTAGGAGATTGCATGACATGTCAGAGATTATTCGGGGAAGGAGATGGGTTGGTGGTTTGGTGGTAGTGGTGGAGGTGTAAATGTGATTGGTGGTGGTGGGTTGTTGTGTGGTGGTGGAGGGTTGTTGTTTGCCATCACAGGAGGTGGTAGTCTTCTCAAAACAGGAATGAGCACTACTCTGCGTCTGTACTAAGGGTGGCTAACGGTCCGGTTTTGACCGGACCGGACCGGAATCGGGCCGGAAACCGGCTCGGACCGGTTGAAACCGGACCGTTTGCCACTAACGGGCGCCGGTTCCGGTACCGAACCGGTGCCACGAAACAAAACCGGGTGGACCGGTATTTTTTTGGACCGGAACCGGCCCGGATCGGATCGGAACCGGCCGGACCGGACCGGTCAAAAAAATAAAAAAATGAAAAAAGAAAAATCAGGATTTTCTAGCCGTTTCTAGCCGTTGGGCAACGGCTCTTTTGACCCCCTAGCCGTTGTCCAACGGCAAAAAAACGGCCAAATACACCCCTCTACCACCCCATAACCACCCCTAACTATTTTTTTTCTATAAATACCCCATTATTTCATCATATTTTTCACACAAATCTTCCAATTCTCTCAAATTTTCTACAATATTGCTATTGTTCTACTTTGGCTATTTGTTAAAAATTTATAATTTGGCTACTTTATCAAGTTCTATTTGGAGTTTCTATCAAAGTTATATTTGGCTACTTGGTGAAGTTTATAAATATCAAGTATTGGGTTAATTGGAGGCGCTACGTGGTTGAAAATATCAATTTGGCTATTTTTGCAATTTTTCGATTATCAAGTATTCAACTAATTAATTGAAGTGGAGGCTCAAGTTTCAACTTCACCTCAATTATACGGTTATATTTGGTTGGTCGTTCCTACTTCTACTCTTTTATTATTTTTTTGTCATATATATTTATTTTATTTGCTATTATTATGTCTCAACGAGGTTCAATTGGAACTAGTAGTGGGGGGCGGGCACGTGGTCGTAGGGGAAATAGGGGTAAAGAAATTGCTGGTAGTTCTAGTCAGTTCACCCACATAGATGATTCTCAACATTATCATAATATTAGCGCTGATAATATACTTGATCACGAAATGTTAGAAACACGATATGGGAATCAAAGCGGGGGTAATTTAGAAGAAACACCTGAATTTCAAGCTAGTCCACCCGAAGTTCAGTCAGACTTGCCTCCTGAACCTCCTACTAGAATACCGGCTAAACGTAAGGATTGATCTGATGTGTGGGATTTTGCATCAAAGAATGTTGAAGCGCAGACGGCCTCCTGCGGGCTTTGTGATAAGGTGTGGGTTTTTAGAACTGGGGGTAATGAGGGTGGGACGGGTAAACTTAGGCAGCACTTACAAAAGAAACATCCTAAAGAATGGGCAACGCGGGCGGGTGGTATATATTTAGGGACCGAACATGGGGGAGTAGCGCATGATTCTTCTTCGGGTATCCAAGCAAGAATTAACCATTTAACAGGAGGGCTTCTTACTTATGATAAACAAAAGGATAGGGAAGAAATTGCTAAACTAGTTGCCCTCGAGGGTTTACCTTATAGTTTTCCTTCTTGTACTGGTTTTGTTCGTTATGTTCAGGCTGTATATAATCCCTCTTTTAGAGGTTTTCCAAGAACCACTGTTAAAAATGATATTATTAAATTTAAGAACGAATATCAGGATTATTTGCGATATATGTTTGATAACTTTGACACTAGAGTATGTCTTACTACGGATATGGGTCGTTCTACTAATGGATGTGATTATATTACTGTGACTATTCATTGGATAGATCCTGATTGGGTTTTTCAAAAACGTATTATTGCTTATAAAATTGTTGATGAACCACACACGGGAAATTATATTTGTAACAAAGTTTCATCAATTTGTCGTACGTACTGTTTAACTAACAAAGTTTTTAGTATTACGGTAGATAATGCTACAAACAACACAGATGCACTTAGGAGCTTGATACCTATTTTGAAACCCTCCTTTTCCTGGATTTTTTCATGTTAGGTGTGCATGTCATATTTACAACTTAGTAGTAAGAGATGGTCTTGTCTTGTTTAACGAAATTATTGCAAAGGTGCAGATAGCTATTACTTATATTTTTAGAAATAAAAACCAAGAAAGAAGACGAGAATGGGAAAGAAAATGTGTAGAATTAGGAATGCCAGTTAGGAGAGTCCCAAAGGAAGTTTGTACTAGGTGGAACACTTTATATGAGGCATTGAAAGTTGCTTATGAATATAGACTGCCTATTTCTCAAATGTATAATAGGCATTTTATGCAAATCTATCACCTTCAAGATCAAGATTGGCAACTTGTTCAACATCTTCTTCAGTTTTTACATAAATTTTATCAAGCTACTTTAGAATTTTCTGGTCAATATTATCCAACTACTCCTACCATGTTATATTATATAGCTGGAATATCGAAATTATTGAAAATATATAAACAATATGAAGTTTACTTACCGGCTGTAGAGTTAATGATTGAAAAGTTTAGAAAATATTTTTTTCCAATTCCTCCTCTTTTTTACATTGCTTCTGTGTTGCATCCTGCTTTTAAAATTAAGTTAACTGATCGACTTGTTAGAGAAGTATATGCAAATTTAGAAATTACTCCAGATGAAATTGCTACTAATGGGTATCCAAGTATAGACGAGGCTGTTGCTAAAGTTTATGCAGATACCATGGCTGTTTTTGCAAAGTATAGAGCTTGGGCAGATACTGTAGAGCCAACGGAACCAATACTATCCACCGGGCAAAGTTCTTCACAGGCAGGAGCAGGAATGCGCACTTTTGGGGGACTTGACGAAAAGTTGCTTTCAGAACAGGACGAGTACGGAGATGAATACAGCGAGTTCCAAGTGTATTTAATTCAATATCCAAAGAAACTTAACAACTTTGGAACTGCGAATTTGTTGGATTATTGGAAGAATCAAGAATCGCAATTTCCAATTCTTGCAAAAATGGCCCGGGATATATTAACAATTCAAGCTTCATCAGTTGCATCGGAAAACGCTTTTAGCCAAGGAAGATTTCAAATTGGAGATCACAGATATTCGTTGAGAGAGGAGGCAATGGAGACAGGAGTTTTATTCAGGGATTGGATCAGAGCAGAGCGAAGAAACTTTGGTCTACCAGAACTTACTAAGGAAAGGGGCAGAGCATATATCGATCAAATTTTGAGCGACGGAACAAGTGAAGGGAGTCAAACCGGCAATGAAGAAGAAGAAGAAGACGAAGAACCAGAAGGAGATGATGAACAAGATCTACAACGGCCAGTTCCAAAAGAAAAGCCTACAACTATCCTCAAGAAACTAGCTTATATGTTTAAAAGAATGTAATTTTCTAAATAAGAATTTTGAATTTACAAGTTTGAAGTTTAGATGTAATTTGCACTACTTATATCTTAAACAATTCAATAAAATTGCTCCAAGTCTTGGAATTCAATCACAACTATTGTCTTCATACTTTTTATTTTTAATTTATAGTTTGCGCAAAAAATACTACAATTAATTACTAGTTTGTAAATTAGTTCAAATATTGAATTTTGAACTTAAAGAATTAATTCAAAATTTGAATTTACTAAAATTAATTCAAAGTTTGAATATTGAACTTAACAAATTAATTCAAAAGTTTGAAATTTGAATCATCACTTCAACAATTTCATTACTTCAAAGTTCAAATTATAAAAAATACTAAAAGTTTTTTAATTCTAAGTTTAAACTTTAATATGTACAAGTAAAAACTAAATAATATTTTGTTGTAATATTTTTCAAAGTTTCCACCACTTTAAATAAAACTCAATGGAAAAAAAAAATTATTTAGGCCGAACTGCCGGACCGGACCGGACCGGATCGGACCGGCAGATTGGGCCAACGGCTCTTTTTCAAATATAGCCGTTGGCCAACGGCCATAAACGGCTATATTTGCCTATCACCCCCCCCCTAAATGCCCCCCATACCCCCAACCTATTTTTATCTATATATACTATAATATTTCATCATTATATCACACAATTTAGCATTTTCTATCAATTTATCTCTCAAATTACTTTCAAAGGCTATTTTCTAAATTTCTTCCAAAATCCAAACAATTATAATGGCTGAAAATCAAGCTCCCGCTGCTCCCGGTCCTACTGAACGAAGACGTCGTTCTATAGTGTGGGAACTTATTATGAAAGATACTGAAACTCAGAAAGCTAAATGTATCCTCTGTAACAAAGAGTGGCAATTTTACAGTGGACCCAACAATGGAGGGACGGGAAAGTTTAGGCAACACTTAAAAAAAAAAAACACAGAACCGAATGGGATAGAATAAATGGCTTTATTCCGCGTGATAGAAAATTTGAGGAGATGACTAAGGGAATATCTATTTCAATTATGTATTTTCGAATTTCTAGTTTATTTAGTATCTTTGTATTTTTTCGATTTCTACTTTGTTTTGTCATTTCAATTATTTATTTCTCATTCAATAAACGTTTGTTTGTTTTGTTTCATAAACTTTACATTAATAAAGTAACAAACTAGAAGACGTCGTTCAATTATTTATTGATCGTTCAATAAACTTTACATTAATAAATTTTAAAATATAATTTACATAATTATTTTGTTTCATTAAAAAATATAATTTACATAATTATCACAAATGATGTTTAAATAAATTGTTAAGTTTTTCAAATTTTAATTTTATTTGTCTAAAAAAAACAAAAAAAAAATTAAAAAAAAAACCGTTTACCGGCCGGACCGGACCGGTACCGAGCGGCCTAACGGTCGCCGGAATCGGTTCCGATCCGGCACCAATGGTTGAAATCGGCACGGACCGGAACGGTAGACCGGACCACGCCGGTTTTGAAATTTTTTTGGCCCGGACCGGACCGGAACCGGACTCCGGTACCGGTTCCGGACCGGACCGGACCGCTGGCCACCCTTAGTCTGTACACAAGTTGATGGAATGGAAACATTGGAAGGAATAGGCTGATTAAGAAGAGAGGATTGATTTGAGTACAAAACCATATCATAAAGGCGCTACGGGAGAAAGTCACTGCAAGTAAAATCCTCTACAAATGAAACATGGAGGCGTACACAAAAAGTTAAAGCTCTAATGTAAAAGAGAATTTCGAAGTTTTAATATTCTGTTTTTCATATATATTCAACTTCAGTCGCCTGACAACCCAGCAAATTATTTAAACAAATCTCATAATCTTTTATATGTCCTACAACCTTGTACAGTATTAAGAAAAAAATTCAAAAAATCCCTTCGAATCTTCTATAGTACCCATTCTAATAGCTTTTACGCTTTTCAATGTATTGGATTATGTGCTTTTTTATAGCCATGTGACTATTTGAACTTACTAAAACAATAAATTACACTAACAAAGACAAAGTATATTGCATGAGAATTATGTTATAATAAATTTTCTCATATATTTTTAAACTTGAACCTACTTACTTTCATAGCTTAGAAAATAAATGTGTGTATACTATCATTTCATTCCAAAATTCATCGCCTTCTCTAATTTGAATCCTTTCAATAAATATGAGGCTACTTCCACTTGCACCCCCAGCCACCCCCTTGCCCTAATCTTGATGGTCTTCCTATGATGTCTTGGGGGATTCCTATACTTTGGTGTAGCCGTGCTCATTTTTTTTAAAAAGTATGTCTGATATTTAACTACATTAACAGAAATAAATGGTGGATGATTTTTTGTTTAATGTAGCCATTGAAGCTTTTGTGGCCATGAGATGCCAATTTACCCATGACTTTAATGTTGTGGAGGCAAACATTGTACTCACAACAACGTACTCATTGATAGCCTCTATTTTTATATTTATTGATCTTATTCAAAAGAAAAAGAGAAAATTTCCTATGGGACGGGGTATACCAAATAACACTTGTGGTCCACAAACGATGCATTGGTTTCAGAATTTTTGTCGTCAACTTTGTGGAGAAAGTGCTGTGGAAAATGCCCAATTTCTTATTCAAGTTCTCCAGTACGTATTTCGACTCCTAGGGATGTTGATGAGGTTTACCCGGCCTAGACACATTCCTGATTACATTATTACCATGTGGACAATGCCCAATTTCTTATTCAAGTTCTGCAATACGTATTTCGACTCCTTGGGACGTTGATTAGGTTTACCCGCCCTAGACACATCCCCGATTACATTATTACAAGTGATTTCTCCAGCATACCTTTACTCATATCTAATGCAGCTTGGTTATATAGAATGTGTGAGAGAAGGCAATGGGATGTGAGCTTGATCAATTTTATGGTAATTGATGGTACAATTGGTGCGCAGCCAAAATTTGTTATTCCAAATCCATCAATTATAGTGAATTTTATCCTTAATAATTCTCAGACCATCGATGTGAAAACTTTTCATCTTTGGAGTAGCACGATTGTGAGAGATGGGGGGAATCTAGAATTCAATTTGTGGAAACTAAGAGAGTTTACTAATTAATTAGATAATTGGAAGATACCTTCTATTGATTGTATACTCCTCAGCTTCTCAATGATTGATCAGAATAGCTATCAAGTTGCCGACGCTACATGGAATGAATTCTTGAGGTCACGTTCTTCAGGGGAGCAACTTGTTGTGAGTAGAGGTGTCAAAATAGGCTGGCCCAACTCAGTCCAACCCAACGCTTGCGGCCTAAAAAATTAAATGAGCTAGGACGGACTGACCATTTTTACTGAAGGACCAAAAAAATATTGACCCAACCAGTCTTAAGCGGGTTGCTGCTAGGACAGGCTGACCCTTCAATTAAAATGGATAACAGTTGAGAATAAAATAAATGAACGGAATATGGTCTCTAATTTAAATTGGCAATAAACCTAATGCCATATTTACAAAACATAACAACACTATACCATTTTACAAAAAATAATAATACTTTTTTTACATGGCATATACAAAATACATTTACACCATACAAATTAGGATTTTCCATCTACCTCACCACTATTTCAGTCACAGTAGCGGCACCGTGTGGGTGGTGGCCGGTCGCCGCCGGTCAGCCACCAGTCGGAGGCGGCAGATAGCCAGATTTCTTTCTTTCTTTTTTTTTTTTTTTTTTTTTAGATCTACAAAGCGAAACATATAAAAAATACACATATATACATATGAAACTTTATAAAAGTATACTGTTTGAATTTACATAGAGTCAAAACATACACAACATGCAAAAAATATATACATAAAAAATATACAAATTATTTTATCACTTCATACATACACATACACAAACATACAACAACATACTTATATATACACCAATAATACACATTCAAAAACTGGAGATGTATATTTAGATACAAAAAATACAAGAAAATACGTATTTTATATAAAAAAATACTGATATATACATACAAAAAAGGAAAAAAGAAAAAAAGAAAAGAAAAAGGAACCAGATCTGAAACCTTACCGGAAAAACACATCGGAAAATACGAAATTGTGGCTTCCCGCCGCTGCAATGCAGCAGCAGCGCAGCTGCATTGCGGCGGCAGCATCACCACAGAAACAGCGGGGGACGAGGACGGCGACAGCAAGGGGTTGCCAGCGAGGTGGGGGGAAAGATGGTGGGTGAAAGAGGGGAGAGGAGAGAGAAAGAGAAAGGAGTTAAGGTTTTATGTTTGGGAAGGTAGAAATGAGAAATGAGAAAGTATTGTTATGTTTTGTTATGTATTGTAAATATGGTAAAAGTATTATAATTTTTTGTGATATACTAGCTATTAGGATAGTCATGTGGTGTAAATTATCCTAAATTAAATCATATCTAATTATTACATGTATATTCAAGAACTTTCGAGTATTTCAATAGAAAATTAAATATCTTTCAATTATAAAGTAATCTATAAAACAATAATTTTACTTTATCTTATCAGTTTACCATAAACTCGAAAAAGTAAAATACTTTAGTGATAATATGGATGCGTCAACAAGATGATGCAAACTCTAAAAAAAAGAAAAAAAAAACTAACCATTATTTATAATGTAGGAATAAATATCAGTTAATATAATTTTTTATTCTCGGCCCTTGAAGTTGAAGAGCCAAGTGAGGCTGGGCTCAATGGCCTCTCTTCTAAATGGGCTGAAGAAATCTTAGTCCAACCCTACTTAAATAAAGGGCGGGGTTGGGTTGGCTTCAAGGGCCAAATCCATAATGACGGTTCTAGCCGTGAGGATTAAAGGAAGAGACCATATTAAATGTGATACCCCAGATATACACATATTGGTTGAGAGGATTGCATTGATAATCTAAATGAGGAATAATGTTGTAGTAAGGAGGTCGAGAGTCACAAGAAAGGATGAGACTTATGCATAAGGAACAATCAATAGGTTCCAAGTTGCTACGAGATTATATCTGTTGCTATGTATATATATCCATGCAATTTTTAACTTTGCAGTTTTTGACTCTTGTTTTACCAGAATCCTATATAACGCTTTCTAGACTGATTTTCTGTTTGTTTTTCTCCCGTGATTTCTTAACAACTGGTTTTTTTATTTAAAAAAAAACCTACTTTCTAAAAAAAATTCCAAAAAAGTATGATATGCGTATCTTTTCATTTTGTTTCCCCAACTATTAATCTATAATATTTAATAGATATAATGTACAATAATATTTATATTTTTCTTTTCCAATTTATATTGCAGGTTTTCAATTTTGAAACTAACATACTAAATATGCTATAAAAATTAGAAAAAAATTGTTCTTATATAATTTCACAAGTTTCAAGTTCTTTTACTTGTTTAACAATTTAAATGTAAAACAACAAAAACATGAACACATGCAATTTGTGTCCAACAAGAATAAAAATATTTCATTTTTATTTGATTTTCCTATTTTTATTATTTTATTTTGGATATTATAAGCTTGCCTTTTTTTGTTCCTTGGGAAATATGAAAATAAAGTACGCAATAAATGTTAGAAAATAAATAGCAAAAATTAAGCACATATCAACTATCATTTAGCTAGTTAAAAAATACCATAAATAAATAGTAGAAAAGTTAGTTAAGAAAACATGAAGGAAAATAGATAAATTACGTAATGGAAATCAAATTTTCCATATTAAAGTGAGTAACAAGCCTATCTCAATCTATGATATAATGGTACTAGAGCCGTAAATTTGGACTTTGATCCTAACACTGGCCCGACAAGCCCTAAAATTGATAAGGCTAGGCTATGAATTTGAGCCCAATGAGGACCGAGACTTTTGAGCCCGTGAGGCTTGATCGATACTGAGCTGGACCAACCCGCGACTGATCATAAAAATTAAAATAAATTATTTCTATCAAAATTTTAAATATTGAAAGAAATAGCAAGAAATTACAAAGTATGAGAGAAACCAAACCCACTATATTTAAAATTTTATACGAAAATATTCTTTTACAACACAACTACTCAATAAGACACAATACTACAAGTGAGAAGTTGAAGATGATTCATCAAAAAATCTTACAGATAGAACTAAAGTGACGTATCGCATCTTAGCCCGTAATGATACATTAAAGAATCTTACAAATTTAATTTTAGATACTTTATCTGTGGACCTGAAACTTGGTTACTATATAATATTTGTAAAACTTTATGTTTTTTTTGTGTGCATTTTTAGTTAAAATTTTAGAGCAAAAAATCATAAAAAGATAATAAAAATTAGGGCCGACTCGACCCAGCTCGCGGCCCCTCATAAGACTAGGTTCGGCTCATTATTTGGTGACCCATCTAAATGTTGGGTCCACCCACTCTAGCCGCGTATTTTCAAAGCCCTCGAGGTTTGAGCTGAGCTGAGTAGGGCTAGTCTAAATTGATAGCTCTAGCCCCTCTACACAATAACAAAGCATATATGCTATTTATATCAAAAGCCAAACTACGTACTCCTAGTTCACTTTATTTAATTTTTTTAAAAAATTTCCACACATATTAAAAAATCAACTTTTTAATATTAATTAAGAAAATCATTTACTATATGAATATTATCTCTTTCAAATTTACGCATAGAAATTTGTAAGAACCATTTAATACTTTCTTGATCTTTGAACAAATCAATTATTTTGGATCAAAAAAATAACATTAAAAAATCCAGCAAAGTGGGGGACTATCAAAATAAATTCCACTCAAGCCATATTAAGTAGAATTCTAGAACATACCTACAGGTTAAGCTCTATCTACAAAACGGTTAATATACCTAATGATCCAAGTGGGTTAAAAAGTCATATTAACTGATGTGTACTTTATGTGTAAATTAAATTGAGACAACTCCATGATCCTTTTCCTTGCTGCCTTTCTACAACTTGAAATACTGGTTCGACACACGTGCATAAACAGTGTCACTACTAGGAACACCGAGCCGAGCACCTACTCTAATATCATACACTGTAACAAAGGGAAGATAAAAATTAGTGTAATATGCTAATACAAAAATAAATAAATGAATAACTTGACCAATAAGTAAAAATTTGTAATACCTTTTGCTTTACGTGATTGGGCTCTCCCCTAGTCCTCCTAACTTTTAAATATTTTAATAAAAGTTAGGACTGGCCCGACCCGACCTACGACCCTCATAAGGCTGGGTCGAATTCATTATTTGGCGGTCCATCTAAATATTGGGCCGGTCCGCCTACAATCCGTTAATTTCAATTTCAACGCCTGCGAGGCTTGGGTTGGGCATGTCCAAATTGACAGCTCTATTAGTATGTAAGGTACGAGTTTTTTTCCAAACTAAATAACATATAGGAATGGATGGAACAAAGATATTATTGTAGGAATAATGGCCCGCCACAAAAAACAGCACAACTGAACATCAACCTTATCCTACAGTGCCTCAGCCTTCTTATCACAATCACTAGCCATCTTGTTCAAGGGATCTTGGATACCATGACCTTTTCACCATAATTTAATAAAGGAAGCCCAAGCTAAATAGTTCGAACTTCCAAGCAATGGTTCGAAAATAATCATAATACTTGAATTTCAAACTTTTGAGTTTTTAACCAAAAGCATCTTATCCAAGAGACATGATTGAATCGAGGATAGTTCTAACAAAAACTTAACTTAGAACGATGCAAAGCTTCAGATCCATATGAGAAAAGGTAGTTCTGGTCGGAAAAAAAAAACTGATGGTTGAAAATATTAAAAAATCAGGAGGTTAGCCTCGGAATAGACAAGCGAACCTCAAAAGAAAGGATACAACTTGAAAAGTGGCAAGAGAAAGCTACATGTGCCATCGCGTGTGTCGAAAAGCTCGTCGACGTCTATACTCCAAGTGGCACATAAGAGTGTGTAGGCCAGAATTTGATGGAGTTTCTGACTAGGCTTTGGTAGGAACAGAAAGACAGACCTTGTGGTGGTGTCAGACTTTACACGACACCGCTAGAAAGAGAATCTGATGTCGGCAACCTTAATTGTCACCGTAAATTGCACAACGAAAACTTGATTCTTTTGCTCACTAATGCTCTTCTCCTAATATTATTTACAATGACCATATTTATAACTACTGCATATACTACAATACTTATATTTTTCAATGTGAGTTATCTCCACTAATCTTAATTACTCCATACACAACTTAGGTATTTTAACACGTGCTAAATAAATGATAAATAATTAAAAGAATTAAAAAAGGCCAAATTTGACCATAGAAAATTAATAAAATATTCAACTTTGCTCTCCGCTATACTGTCGGGACAAAAAGCACTCACTGTTACCAAATAGTCTAAAAGTATCACTATCCACTAATGCTCATCCAACGTAAAAAAAGTTTTGACGATTTGTCTACATGTATGTCTTCTGACATGCGACATGTAAAGCTGTTTCAATCCCAATTAGTTTTTGGTCAAATTTACCCTTATGCTACTTTCGATTTAGAGCAATTTTACCCATCCAGGAGCAATTGTATATGCGTTCTAGGTGAGCTTATTATAAGTAGTTATAAGTCAAAAATAGCTTATAAACCACTTTTGAGAAGTTAAGATTTTCTAACTTGCCACTTTTAATTTATTTCAAGCATATAAGTGCTTATAAGCATATGATTTTCTGAGTAACCAAACACCAATTAATAGGCAACTAGTTTCACCGAGTGCCCTCCATAAGTTGTGGTTTTGCAAGTTTGTCTCTGTTTAAAAATGTTTTAGCAAACACCCTTATGTTGGCACGGTGCCAAGACTTCAAAACACAAATTTGCAAGAGTTGGCTTTTAGGCAAGAGGTCAAGAACAAGTATTGTCTTGTCAACACTTCAAATTATATGGGCTGAAGGAAGAAATTAGAAGGGGCAAGTGTTGCCTTTTGTCAACACTTGCAACCAAGTGCTGAGAGAATGTGAGATTCAAGGGGCTTCAAGGGGGGAAATGTTGACAAATAGAGATGGGTCAAAGGGCAAGTCTTGGCCATGTGCCAATAGATTAACAGGGGCAACACTTTCTTTGAGAGAATTTAGATTCAAGGGCAAGTCTTGGCAAATAAAGAGGGGTCAAAGGCAAGTCTTGGCCCCGTGTCAAGAGTTTGACATGGGTATTTCTGTCCAAAATTTTTTCATTAAACTTAACGGGGGCAACTTTTACAAAACCATGTTAAATGGAAAAAGACAAACCATTGCTTATAGTGCCATAATTTTACAAAAAGGCCACTAATGGCTTATAAAGACGTATGTACTTTTAAGCCACTTTTAAAGCTTACTCAAGCGGTCTCTTACACTCTATTTGGATGGTTGTTACCCATCGTTTCATAATGTGTTGTATTGTATTGTACGTATGGTACTATATGGTACTGTGTTGTATAACGTTTGGATAGAATGTATTGTTTACCGTAGTTTAATAATTAAAAATAAGGTAAAGGGTAAAATGGAAGTATTAAATAATAAGTGAGGGCATGATGGGTAAGAAAAATATGTAACGACGCGATCCCACCAAATCGGTCGGTACATAAAGTGGCAGTTTTCATGATTATAGAACCATGGATTTAACGATACCATACAATAATAATTAGAGAAACAATAAAAACAAACGTCGTAATCATGATACGAATACAATACCATACCATGAGTTACAACCATCCAAACAAGCTGTTAAAGTCATTCGGGTGCGTTTTTTCCTGCGAGTTAGATGAGTTTTACAAACACCCTACAAGTTTTCATATTTCTAATACAGCCCCCCCGCCTCCCTTAAACCCTCTCTTATATTCCCCAAACTCTTCTCCTCCTCTATCCCTTTACAATTTACAGCATCTCCAGTTTTCACCATCCCGGGCGAATTAGGGTTAAAAAATCACTGCCAAATTAGTTCATTCCATTTTTAAGGTAAACTTTTACTCCTCTAATTATTTAACCTTTTTATTAATTTGGTATATGTAAGTGTAGTACAGTTAAATACCGTAGGAATAGGCCATTTATTAGACAGCCAAATAGAATAGAATATGTATAGAGGATTCGTCTATTGGAAACAGCCTCTCCACTTTAGTGGGGTAAGGTGTGTTTGTACTCACCCTCCCAGGCCCCACTTGTGAGATAACACTGGATATATTTTTGTTGTTGTACAGAGGATTCGTATAGCTGACATTAACTAGTTTGTGCTTATTCTGACGTTGAAGGTTTAGGTGAAGAGATCAATATGCGGATTAAAGTGATATCTCGGTCTACTGATGAATTTACTCGTGAGCGTAGTCAGGACCTCCAGGTTCGCCCGCTCTATTGTTTTACATATAGTTTTTTACCGAGTTTTAGAAATGTGCTCTCACTCCATGTATGTCAGCTATGTCTTGGAAATATTAACTTGCATTGTGATGTTTTCTTATCAGAGGGTTTTCCGGAACTTTGACCCCAACCTTCGAAATCAAGAGAGGGCTGTGGAATATGTTCGCGCCCTTAATGCAGCAAAACTAGAGAAGGTTATTCCTTTTCTTTTTCCTCGATTTAAATTTTAATGTATCTTTTGTTTGAATGTGTCGGTTAAGTTTTGGGTTCTTAGATATTTGCAAGGCCATTCATTGGAGCAATGGATGGGCACATTGATGCTGTCTCTTGCATGGCGAAAAATCCTAATCACCTCAAAGGAATATTTTCTGGTTCTATGGACGGCGGTATGATTTTCTCAACGTCTTTTATGTTTATAAAATTTCTTGCATACTCCCAAGTTTCCCCCTTTTAATTCATTTAGGCCAAAGGACTAAAAATATCTTGTTGATACTTTCAAATAAACAAAAGATTAAAGCTTTAGCCTTGGAATATTAACGAATTAAGTTACTGCTGGCTGAGAATATTAAATTATACACTTGTTATTTACTTTTGGCTTCTGAATTTTTTTTCTTCTTGCAGATATTCGCCTATGGGATTTGGCTACCAGGTAGTTATCCATTGCAATTGTTTTAGTTGCTTAAAATTTTTGTTACATACGTGGTCTTTCTCTGTTTGCTGTAACTTCTCCTAACTAGCCAATTCGAAGTCCTCAACTTGAACGTAAATGCAGTTTTTCATCTTTAACCAGCAATCAAAAGTATATTACTGTACTAGATTTTGAAAAGGCTATGTTGTTCAGTTCCTGTTGCTTTTATCAACAGCTCGTGTGTGTTCTTTTGAGATGTCCTTTTATATCATTCATGATCCTTGTGATGATTGTGCTTCTCAAAATATCTTTTTTTTTGGGTGAAATTAACTAGGCGGACAGTGTCTCAGTTTCCTGGTCACCAAGGTGCAGTACGTGGTTTGACAGTGTCTACGGATGGCCGTATTCTTGTATCATGTGGAACTGATTGCACGTAAGGCTTCATAAGTAATATTGTATGAGAGGATGCAAAATTTATTATGAAAATATTCCTCTGCTAAACCTGGTCCACTTCTTGGGGCTACTTTACTGTAGTGTTAGGCTCTGGAAAGTTCCCGATGCTACTCTAATGGAGTCAGATGATCGGTCCGATAACTCATCCCAGGTAAATGTGTTTCAAGCTTTCTGTTTTTTCCCATGTATGAACTCGGTGTGCCAGATTGTCTAACAAACTGAATTCTTTTATTCTCAGTCATTAGCTCATTATGTCTGGAAGAATGCATTCTGGTATGTTATTTGGTGTCTTTGCACCTGATACCACAGTCTTAGTTTGTTCATTTTTATCTACCTTCGTTCCTTCAAAGTGCTATTGATCCTTCTCTATCTTCAATCCTTCAAACTGCTATTGATGTCCTTTCTTAGGGGTGTTGACCACCAATGGGATGGTGATCTTTTTGCCACGGCTGGTGCTCAAGTTAACATATGGAACCATAACAGGTCTGCTGACATTCTCATATCTTTTATACAGCCAAATATGCACATTATTTAACACATTTTACTCACCTGTGAACCAGGTCTCAGCCGGTTAATAGTTTTGAATGGGGAAACGACACAGTCACATCTGTTCGATTTAATCCTGGAGAACCCAATCTTTTGGCAACATCAGCAAGGTTTTCATTTCATTAAGACTGTCATGCTTTCCTAGTTTTCCTTTGTTGCTTGTTGGGAAGGGGTTGACGGCCTCTCTACAAGTTTCCTGCTTTCATGCATAACAGCGTTGTTTGTTGTAGTTTAACACAAATTGTCTTTTATTCGTGGAAATCAATCTGCCGTCCTTGGTTGATATCTTGACATGTTTGTATATTGATTCCCTTTTCATTATGGTGGTTACTGCTCCTGTTGTTCATCTTTTTTTTTTTTCTCCCCCACTCTTGTGCATCTATTTTACTGTATACCTGCATTTTTCGATCAGGTAGTTTTCAATTTTTCATGTCTTAATAGAACCCTATCTTTGGACACAGCCTTTCTCAAGTTAAATGTCTCTTATCCTTTTTAAATTTCACTATTATGTGCATATATGGGGTCAATGCCGTTGACAAACATTTAAGCAGTAGTTGCAGCTTCTATGATCATCTAATCAAACAGCAATAAATAGAATCAGTAAGCACACGGTCTTCCTAAAATATGTTGTAAAATATTGAAATATTCTATCTATAAGTTTACTGGGAAAAATCCTTGTAATAGATGGTTTTGTTTGAGCACTTGATTAGTTCATGTTTCTGCTCTTTTAGCTGGTAGAATGACAGATGCCATGCTTAATTCTAACATGTTTATCAATCGGTGTAATTTCATTTACGACTCACTGACTAAACTAGAATTGATAGTGGTAAGATTTGCAAATGTTATCCAATTCTTGGTCTGCAGATACTTATTGTATGATATATGGTTTTCTTGCAGTGACCGTAGCATAGCTATATATGATTTACGGATGTCTACACCGGCTAGAAAGGTTATTATGAGGGTAAGCAGCACAATTGTCTATTAATAAAACTGTTTGACTTAAAAAAAAGTGTTCTTCTGGTAGAAGTGTTGGCAGCAAAAGCTCTGCTTATTCTGGTTCTGTATGAATCAGTGAGCAATCCATTACTTTCAGGATTTGAGTACCTTTTGAGTGATTGGCTTGTTCATCAGTTCTGTGGTCATGTTAAAAGAGCTGCTGGGACCTGCTTCCGAGTAATTCGGGTGTTGGGAAAAACAAGCCCATCTCACCAATCAATAAGCAAACTTATAAGGTTGCTCTTACGTTGTCCCTTCCCCTGAAAGCTCTGGAGTCCTTGTGACTTTTCTGTGTTCTTCGTTTTAGGACATTCATGATGGGAGTGTCTTTTGTTAGATCATAGATATAAAACATAGAAAGGCTTAATATTAGGGATGGGATGAGGAAGTCTCAGTATCTTTAAATTGAATATCTTTGGTTACAACTTTAGTATGTGAGTTTTTGAAAATATTCATTTCTGATCTAATAACTTTTTTTGCAGACAAAAACTAATTCTATAGCTTGGAATCCTATGGAGCCAATGAATTTCACTGCTGTGAGTGCCACTCAAAACTTTGCTCTCCTTTCCTGTATCTTGTGTTGCTCTCCTTACTCAAGTCATGACTACGAAATGTAGATTAGGGGTGTGGCAGGTCTTGGCCACTTAAATGTGACCTTGAACTATGATTTTCTTAATAATGTACTTTGAACTTTGATTTTAATTGGAACAGAAATGAATTAAGAGGAACTACTTGTTAGTCACCGACTCACCACAATAATTAGCTTCTAATTTGGTGTATTTCCCGTTAATGGAATTTGTGTGTATTAATCTAGAATGACATGGACACATGTTTATATATTTACTAGAATGTGACTTTTTTGGTATAATTATATTAGATTATAACTTATACAGTCATCTGAACAAGTGGGAGTTCATCCTAGAGGGTTGATTGATAAGCTGTGTGTCTCGACTCCCTCCCGATATGGACTTCCATTACCATTGAAGCTGCTTACTTTGGCTTAAAGTTAGGCCTAACGACAGACACTGTGATTACTGCTATTATCACAACCGTAGCAACAATGCCCCAACCCCAAACTAGTTGGGTTTAGAGACTTGACATTATAAATGTGAAAACCAAGGGAGATTTGGTCTTTAACAGGACAACCTCCCAGAGGGCTGAGGTGAGGTTAGCCCAGAGTTGTAGGATTTTAAGTCAGTTCTGCAGAGTATTTGTACAGTAAAATGAATGAATAAAGAAAAGAAAAAAATTCAGTCACTGCAGAGTATAGTTGCATCCATGATTCCTTTGTGGTAATGAATGCAACTTAGTATAAATATGTATTTGACAAAATTTTCATTCTGTATTTGTAGTTAAAGTTGAAACTTTACCTCTGCCCTGGCTTAACCACGAGAGTATGAAAGCTACTGGATTTCTTTCCAGTAAGCACTTCAACAGTGAAGTTGTCTACTTTGTCTGTTTTGAATTAAAGTTGGAAAAGAATGAACAGAGCTCTGCTGCTATATGAGGTTATAACCAGGAAGCCTGAAGATTCTTCTAGTCATTGTCTTGTTCATATTTGTTTTTCCTTTGAGAAGGAAACTATTTTTTGGGATAAGTGTTCCTTTGACGTGTAACTTAAAGTGTGATGTTTCTAAATCTGATGTCTGTAACATAAACCTCATTATATTAAGAAATTTTGGGGAAGGCAATTAAATGGAATCTAGAGAGCCCATTCTGACACTCGAGCTAAATTCTATGATAGTTCCTTTGAGCAGAAACTTCAAATTGAAATGAATTTGCCCAAATTTCAATCTTGGGCAAACCATGACGGTTTGAACGTAACAAAGTAAGGTGGATGATAGCAGCTCCTTTTCTGATTGCTGAAGCATCTTTGGGGTGGTTACTTTCCGAAAGTAGAATTTAATCATCTTAAATATGGACTCGAACTTGCAAAATCAGATAGGACAAAACGGAGACTGGTTATTTAGAAGGTTATTATTCTTCTAACGCCACCCTAACATTATTGCTAGAACTCTCTGCAGCTTAACTAGAGCAATGCAGCTTTCTCAATACTCGCTGCCTTTGTGTGAAATGTTTTAATAGCTTTGTTTAACTTTGTTTTTGTCAATGTTTGGTGCGCTTGTTGTTTTGCTTGTGTGTGCCCATTTTGACAGTTGTATACAAGAGCTGTCTGAGCACTTCGTAATGAATGTATTTTTAGCTCTGGAGGGTGAGGGGTTGAGTGCATGCATAATCTTAAGTGATTTTCATTATACATGTGTGACATAGAAGATGATGGATATCATATATTAGGTGCTTTCGTTTATCCAATGGGGTAACATAACACCTCAGATCTTATCCTACTTGCCAAATTTCTCTTGATCGACTCCTCACAATATCTCACTGGTGTACTGTAGGCTAATGACGATGGCAACTGCTACAGCTATGATGCTAGAAAGTTAAATGAAGCCAGATGTGTGCATAGAGATCATGTTTCTTCAGTGTAAGGCGTCATCTCTTTCATTTACTGCAGTTTATGTGTTGGATTTGACAAGTAGTTTGCTCTAATGTCTGTGGTTTATGTACAGGATGGATATAGACTATTCACCAACAGGTCGAGAATTTGTTACAGGATCGTATGATAGAACAGTAAGTTCCTGTCAAGTTTATTTGTTCACCCAGAGCCCTCAGCATTTTGACCGACTTACCATACTTTGTAGGTGAGAATATTCCAATATAATGGTGGCCACAGCAGGGAAATTTATCATACTAAAAGGATGCAAAGGTTTCACTCGATATCTTGATCATGAAGCATCTTTTTCTGTTTTGTTATTAGTTATCATGTAGTTTTCCCCAATAGTAATAATAGACTATCCTGGCTTCTTAGCGTACTTACACTTTTGAGTAAATGAGTGCTTTCCTGATTTAGATCTGCTGTCAATGCAGGGTATTCTGTGTCAAGTTCAGTTCCGATGCCAGTTATATTATCTCAGGAAGTGATGATACCAACCTTCGACTATGGAAAGCAAAAGCTTCTGAACAATTGGGAGTTGTATGTATCTAGTTACTGCTTTGAAAGATAATGTGAAATAATGCTATTGATGTAGCTTCGTTGATTGTTCTGTAATTCTTTTCCTGGGGGTGTAAATCAATTGTTTCACTTCACGTCAATCATGATGTAAGAGCTGAAAGTTATGTTCTTGCAGATTTTGCCAAGAGAGCGTAAAAAGCACCAATATTTGGAGGCTGTCAAGAATCGTTACAAGCATCTTGCTGACCTGAAGCGCATTATCAGGTAAAAGTTCAACTATGATTGGGATTCTTGAACTTAGGCCATTGGTATCAAATTGTAGTTAGTTATCTTGTTAACGGGCATGTAAGATCATGTTCACCCAGTGTGAAAAGCTTGTTAGGCTGAGACCAATATTTACTTGCAAGCCTGAGCAAAAGCCGTATGGTTAAGCTAAAGTGAGAAGTTCTCCCAGGGACTTGATAACCACGGTCAAATATTTCGTAATCTTTTTACTTCAGCATTTCTGTTATGCTAGATATTGAATATTTGATAAGCCTTCAGTGTAAAGCCCAAAAACTGAGGTCACCTTCGTTCCCCTTTATTATGTTTTTGCAGACACAGGCACTTGCCAAAACCAGTCTACAAGGCAAAGAAACAAATAAGTGAGATGACTGAATCTGAGAGGCGGAAAGAGAGGAGGAGGAAAGCTCACAGTGCCCCGGGAAGCATTCAAATTGAGCCATTGCGAAAGCGAAGAATTGTCAAAGAATTTCAGTGAAGAATTTGTGGCTGTCTTGATTGGTAATGCATGCCAACCAGGTCAACATGAACCTTTTGGAAGGCTATCACCTCATTTCCCTGTAGGGTCAGGGCCCTAGCATAGCAAGTTTTATATCAAAGGGAAGAATCATCAAGCTCTTTCATCGTAATTTTGTTATCGTTTAATTTTGTATCTACGGTGCACTCTGTGATTTGTTATTTGTTTACCTAATTCCATCTATTTTGCCCTTTAAAAGGAAATATTTTATTATTATAATGGTTAACATAGATTGTCCATGTGGTTAATTGAGTTTTGTGTTGAGATCAAATAGTATTAGTTGGGTAGGTAGAAGCGGTGAAATCTAATCTTTGCATCGATCTTCTTTAGCAGGGCGGGACGCTTGAGTGTCAAAACCACTGTCCATGTTATTTTGTTATAATAAACAGACCAATTGTACTGATGAATTGTCTCCACGGAGAATAAAGAAAAAAGAAAAGAAAGAGAAAACTTGGAAAAATTCACCCCGTGTCATAGGAATTTTTTTTAAAAAAACATCAAAAATTCTCTTTTTTCAAATATATCATTATTTTTCAAGTGCTACCAAACATAGCACAATTAAAAAATTTCTAGTTTTCCTTCTCGCTCCTCTTTCCACCCACTGTTTTCTTCTGCCACCAATTGCTGCCCCGTCGTCGGCGACCTCGCCTATGCCATTGTCGCTAGCGTCCCCTTCGCTAGCCTTCGTCATCGTCGGCGACGAGAGCTCTGCTGATCGTTTCCTGTTTATTGTATTTTTTTGTTGTTTTGGTCGACGACGGTGTTCCGGCTACTCAGTCATCGGTCCTTGACGTGTGATTTTTTCTCTAGATCTGTCACGGTCCCGTTGCAGGCGATTTTTCCGACAAATTTGACTTTTTTTTGTTTCTCTTTTGGTGTTCTCTGGTGCTATGGTGGTTGTTGGTGGTGGTTTGAGGCGATGAAAGTATATATCACGGGTATATTCAGTGTATGTCACAAGATATACGCTGGGAATACACTTTACATACAATAAATAAAAATATAAAATGTATGGTTTGTTTATTAATTGTATATGTTGTGTATGAACATACATACACTATACATATAGTAACCATGTTGAGAATATATAAATATACAATAATCGTATGAGGTGTTTGACTACTGTATTTTATCATATTTTTATATGTATTTGTTACGTATTGAAAAAAAACATTGTTATGCTTTGAAAATAGAATAGTATTGATATTTTTGTGTAAAAAAGAATGTTAATTTGTACAGTGATGTCAATTATCCAATAAATTGTTCATCATTAGGACGAGGTGTCGTTGAGCAGCGGAATTGCAAAAAAGATCCTCACATGAGCGCTTCTTAAAAATTGGCCTTAATTGCACGAATCCAAATGAGTATCCTACTAAAAAAAACAGAAAAAGGAAAAGAAAAAAAAAATTCCTGCCACAAGCATCCTCCTAGGGTTTTAGCCCCAAAACCTTCTAATTTCATTTAATCAGAAAAGCAAAATCCTTCTCCATTTCGAACCGTTTCTTCTTTTCCGATGGCAATCGCCGCCGCTTCCACCGCCGCCAGGTCCATTTTCCGGTCACAATCCGTACGCAACGCCGCTTCAAAGATAGCATCGGAAGCTAAAGCTGCTCGATCTCCCTTTCGCTCATCGGCTTCTAAAAATCCTCTTTCTCATCGCCTCTTCAGGTACTATTAGGAGTTTCTAGAATAATTAATTTTCTTAATATGTATGTATTCGATGTGACTGAAACAATTTTATGCATTTGGAAAGGTCTCCGGTTGAGTTGAGTGCTTGTGTGGAGTCACTGCAGCCGTATCACACTGTCACTGCTTCGGCTTTGATGACTTCCATGCTTACTGACTCTCTCCGTAGCTACAGTTGGCTATCCGAAGGTAATTTTATCGCCTTACTGTGTTTAGTTGACCTAATTGGAGCTGATAGTGCAATGTGTGATTTTATTTGCAAAAGTGAATCAGTATTCGTGAATGTGTTTATTCGGAGTGCTGCCTCGTTGGTTGCGCTTTGTTTTATGCTCGTGAAGATGTTTGAGAATTGTGTGAAGTTATTTGCGGATGGAGATGAGAGTAATCGAATATTTAACAAATCAATTTTATGAATCGTTTGTACTTAGTCCGCTCTATCTAGGATCAATATTTAGTCAATTCTTTGTAGTCAGACGATCTTCTGTGGCTTAGAAATCTCCGAGGGCCAATGACACACGGTTTTGAATATGGTGAATATTGATCCCTCTCCACTTAAATATCAGGCTTCGTCCGCATGTCATGATGCGCCTGACCAACACATCATGTTCTGCGCTCTTCCTACTAGACTAAAGACCTGAGTGGTAGACTATTATTATGCTAGTCGTCTTACTTCTCTTTTATTTGTATTTAGATTTGATATGCTTTGCTAAACTCTCATAGCTGAGCCCTAGGGCAGTGTAATGGATGTAGAATTTCAAAATAGGGAACATCTTTCCCCTCTCATCAGGGGTTCAGGGAACAAGGCTATAGTTATCAGCTCCGCAGTAGTTACAGATGATCAATTTTTATACTTGATTCTGAAAGGATGAAATTTATCTGTTCTGGTGTCAAGTTTTTATCTTCAGTTCTCTCTATTATTGCTGTTTAATTTTGTCATGGCTGGGGAGGAGAGGTGCTAATTCAGGGAGCAGCATAGATATATATACCTCCCTGTAGTAATTAGATGAAAGTGTCAATCTAGTAGCTGAATGTGTTCAAGTAATAGTTTTAAGTTTTAGTCCAGGAGGAGTTTTAGCTCTCTTCTTCATCAAAACGTCCAGTCTGGCCAAATCCTTCATGAGTTCAAGATGTTTGAGTCTATTATCTAGTTGACTAGTACCTCTGTGGGTAAAAACCTTCGCCTTCGATTTCTACTAACTTGAATTCATTCTGTTTCCACCTGAATAAATAAGCCAATTTAAATGGAGCATACCTACTATGTAATAACATCACTGTATATACTTTCTCCCCTTGATCTCTAGTTCGCTTTTCCTTTCTTTTCCTATAAACCGTAATCATTTAGAGAGAGTTTATGGTTTCCGTATATCAAGCTATCTATATTTCTCTGACCAACGGGTTTTCTTTTTTGATATAGGTATCTAGCAACACCTATAGGACCCTCATTTGATGTCCTTTACCTCTTTTACGACTTTGGTAAGTCAGTTAAGTTTTTCTTTAGAGTCTTGGACATATCTGAAGTTGGACCTTCCAATTTCATAATATTGAAATAATAGAATCTTGGAAATAAAAAGTTTTTGCTACTGAGCATGATAAACAGAACCTCCTTTTCCCTCGTAATACAGTGGAAATAGCCTTGGAATAATTTCCTTGCCCTGAAAGAGTTTAGTGAGATGGAAGTTTTATCCGCGGTTATTGTTATTAGTCCCTTGCATTCTCTTCATTTTGAGTGTTGCCCATCACCTATTTCCCTGTTCCTATTTCTGTCACTTTGCTCAAGTGCTGGATGCTTCGTTCTTCCTGTTGTAGGCGTTGACAAGACTAGATGAAGAAGGAGAAGCTTAGAGGACTGAGTTGGATTCTTTTATGTTTGGAAGCTTTCAATTTAGAAGTTGCTACTTCCATATAATTTGTTGAGTACTTTTGAAGGCTTAGAAATAAATATGATGGTTATTAGAGGTTTATAATGACTGGATATACTGTAGATTTTGCTGACTAATCTTGCACTGAGAGATGTTTCTTTCATACTCGTGTATCTCTGGTTCTTATTCATGGATACCCCTCATAAAAATTGTCATTGATATAAACTGGTCAAGCACTAGCATGTTTTCTTTGGTTGGTTGCCGCAACAGTATTGCTAAATTAGGATGTCTTTCTAGATTACTCTTGGTAGAATCGGTGCTTACAATTTATCTTTTATTCAATCAGCTCAAAATGAAGATGTGTGATGATTTTTGGAGGGCTGGAGCAAAAATACAAATGTGTACTTTCTCGCAGTGTGGCGCTAAGTAAACACTATAATGAGTCATCAAAGAGCTGCCGCTGGATTTCCTAAAATTTTAAATTAAAAACTAGATTTCATCTTTTCCAACGGACATCCCATGTCTTGGAGTTCAAACTTGATGTAGCAATAACTTGATATAGAACTACTTGCTTTTTTCCAGCTATTCCCATTCGCTTCATACCTTTGTTATTGATGACCACTTGTGTACTTTCCCCGTTGTAACTTTTCTATTCATGTTTTTAAGAAAGTTAAGCTTTACAGTAACACCAACTTCTTTGTTAATCAATCAGTTTGCGATAATGACACCTGATTGGTTAACTGTCCTCAGGAGGTTGAAGGACGGCTTTCATTCAGTCTTGCCATTTGAAGGGCTATTTGCAGATCCCCTTATTATCTAAGTTGGGTCTAGACGGATATCTTCATCTTATCGTTGTAAATAAATCTTAGCCAATTTTCTTTGCTAAACATGTACTTGCTTCTCTATCACAATAACCGTATTGATTTCTCAGCTCAGGAATAAATGTTCAATCTCAACATTATTTGCGGAGATTAGGATCAAATGATATATCAGAAAGCGATGTTCACGTAGGAATTATGCATATTGCAATTCAAAACTTTTGTGCTCACCCCATATCTAATTCAACCATAACTGAGCTCAATTACCATTACCGTTTTTCACCTTTTCCCCAGATGTAATGGAAAATCTTGAAAATAAAATATCAGCACTAATGATAGGAGCACTAACAGAAGCTCACGCCACAAGGTAGATGGAAATCCTGGAAACGGATGAATGAACTTACACATTTATAGCGAGTACCTACTAAACACTATAATGGGGTTTGAAATTTGTTGGTACTTCGTGGTATTGCTGCAAAAACAGTCAGCTTCTTTTAAATTACGTTAGGATAGCATCAGTCATGGGTAATAGATAGAAATACAAAGACATCTGTTATCAACCTTCGGAACTGGTTTTTACCTCTTAAAAACACAGAATATATGACTGGACCTTCGGAACTGGTTTTTACCTCTTAAAAACACAGAATATATGACTGGAAAGTATAAACCCAACACTATACCTACTCGACCAACCAAGTGAAGAAAGCAACACCATCATATGATGTTGATGGCAATGGATCATGAGCTACAAATATGGGCATCTTTGCTCATTAATCCAACGCGACTCCATAGATGCATAAAATAATTCACATTGGGAATAATTGTTGCAGTCACTTCAGACTATCATTTCGAGTGAGTTGTCTACTCTTCTACATTCACCAGCTCATACTCAACCAGAGAGAGGTTATTCTCCTCGTTAACACCAAAATCAGCTGGCTCAGTAACCTCAACACGCCCCCATTTGTCTACCGCAAGTCGCATGGAACCCTTGAACATGTCGATCTTTGCATTCCGCAGAATCACAGTGGCGCCAGGCTTCATCATATCAACTGCATATGAAAGGAAATGGGTATTTATCCAAAACAGAAAAACCTGAAACCCTCCCTCCTTTACGGAAATAATAAAATACTCTCGTTCATGAACAAAATCACATAAAGCAGCTAAAAGCATGACAAACTCCAATAGCTAACGGATCTGTTTATTATTATTCTTTTTTGATAAGGTAAGGTATTACCGATGGCTAACAGATCTGCTTATTTTGCCAGCCACCTCAGATCTTAATACAATATTTATCAATTGCAGTCAAATATGCATGCCAACTCAATCAACAGCATAAACCAATATTTCTCAGTAAAACAGTGTTTAATATCTTAAATGAGAGGTGTTAACACAGTTAATACATTCACAAGTGAGGGATAGCATAGTGTAAAGGACCATTCACCTCCAACAAAGATGTTGGAAGTTCGAGTCACTATGAGATCAGAGTGGGAAAAGGACCAATGCCAACTCCTAAGCAAGGGGTGTATTAACTAAACCAACTAAACCATTTGACCTCTGATCGAACCAAACCCATACCCTACTTGCTAAAGCCTAGAAAGATAATCGCCAAGTTCAGATCAAGAAATGCATTCCTAAACCATTAATGAAAAGCTCAATAAAGGGAGGGCTATATGATAGGGGAACTAAAATACTTCGAAGTACAATTTTCGTTCCACACCTCAACGCTTCCAAAAAGGCGAGCTGAACATGTCAATCTAAAGCACAATGTTTCCAAACCATATAATAGCACAGCAGCCTCTTCACCATTATCATGATACTCTATGAAAATATACACATAAACAACAAGTTTACTCTTTAGAGGTCCATAACTTCTTAAGAAAGCCGAATTATGAAACAAGTTAAATTTACCAATTTACACAATTAACCTCAAAATAACTTTTGATAACCGGAAAATACCCAAAGGCCAGTGACAAATGGTTCAAAAATCCGTCACTAGCGAGCTTTCCCTCCACCCTTCTCCACTTAAATACCAGACTTTAACCTTAACTTGATTTGATACTACTAGTATTTAACCTCAACTCGATTAGATTTCTCTAAATTAATCATTCTTCAATATACATTAAAAAGATAAGCTTCATTTCCACGTTTCCCTATAACAATCCTAACCTAAAGTACATTTTCAAACCAAACAAAATTCCGAAAACTAAAATAAAATACTAAAAATGATATAAAACAAATCTCTTATACAAAATAAGAGATTATTTAGTAAATATACCCTGATCATTACGGGCAGTGAAAAGGATGCACCCAGTTTCATCACCGACAAGGCATTCAGCGAGCCGAGCCGGTCCACGAGGGTTCAGCGAAGCCGATGATCTGCCACCTCGGCTTGGGCCGCCGCCGCCAGTATTAGCTTTGACGGGTTTCGAATCAACAACCTTAACGGTAACGTTGTGTCCATGCGTCTCTGGCTTTAAGCTCTCCACTTTTACGAATACCGGCTTCTTCTTCTCTTTAGTAGCTGCTGCTGCCGTACTCGGTGCTGCCGCCGTTGCCATTTTCCGACTGGGAAATTGAAAAATGTTAAACCCTAGTTTTCAGGAAATTTGGGGAAATAAGAGTAAACGGTGATGGGGGTGAAGAAAATGAAATGATTTTTTAGGGTTTTGTAGTGGGCCTGTTATTTTGACTTGGTTCTATAGGTCGTCGTGTGTGACAAACTACCAAATTAGGAGTAATTAATTATTGGAAAAAGTAGATGGGGAAATGATTGGTACGGAAATATTTTCTAATCATTATTTTTTTGTTTTTGGTTTTTTTGGGTAACAATAACTTTCTTGCTGTTTAATTATAAAAATATATTATTCTCTTTGGATAAACTAATTATAAAAAACTAATGCCACATAAATCACCACATATAAGATTAGAAGTGTGGTTATATAAAATTAGACAAGACAATAATGATCATAGTCGCCAGAAGGTTCAAGTAGGTATGATAAAATAAGAGAAGGTCGGTTGCGACGGTTTTATCATGTCTTGCGTCAACCTCAAGATATACTAGTTCATAGGGTTGAAAAAGGGCGAGGTAGACCTAAAATCAACTGAAATATAAGTTGCTTCGAAAATCTACGATTTTTTGGATTTCATGTCGACTTAGCAAATGATAGGCCACAATGAAGAAAAAGATCTGTATAATGATATCTACTAGTTGAGAATATGTTTTAGTCATGTTTGCACTTTTACTATAAGCTTATGCATTGTAGGAGTCATTTAACCTTTAAGAGATTTATATGTTTAAAAATATCTACTACAGCTATTAGTGCTTTTGTTTGTGTCTGTATAATATTGACTTGAGATTAATGAAATGAAATAAAATATTTGTTGCAAAAATTTCTTAACCAGGTGGAAGTGGATTTATTTTTCCTCTGGTTACCTGTTACACCATCAACTTCAACCGATACTCTTCGATGTAATTTTGTCTGCATTGGCACTTAGAAGGTAGACATATTAGCTGAATAATTTGTTAAGAGAAGCTTTAAGCATTTTCTCTACATACGATGAACATGAATTGTTGTTTAGAATAAACTTCAATGAAAATCCAAATCCTTACATAATATGCACATGTCATAGCAAAGTTTTGCATGTTGTATTATCGTTAATGCCTTTTGTTTTCTATTTTCCTTTTCTGGAAAGGAGTAAAGGGGCTCTATTTTCCGAGCTTTTGGAGTCATCGAAAATGCTCAAACAATAAATAGATAACAGAAATAGTGGAATTATAAAGATCACATTTCTTTATTTCCAGAAGAGCAATAGAGCTCTTCTTACCTTGCTTTGATTGGATATACAAAATACAAGAAATACAAAGTTTTACTTCCTAGATAGAATATGCAACAATGAGAAATAACTAGAGGGGTTTCTGTTAGTAAGCTTTGCCACCTAGTATCAGCAGTGATACATTGACAATTAGTGCACAGCTATGCCACTTTTTTGACAGGTTCCAACACAACCAATGCCTGCTGCTGCTCTTCTTCTTCCACATCCACGATTTCTTCTTCCACTTCGACGATTTCTTCTTCAACTTTTGCCTCTAGATGTTGTCTATAGTATCTGAATAGTACTAGACATATAAATGCTGCCAAAACAAAATGACACTTGTTAGAAGATGCTAATTTTATAATGACTAAGATAAAGATCAACTAAATCCAACGATAATGAATGAATTGGTTCGAGAATTACCTGTGAAGATTCGTGTTCTAACAGAGGTTAAGTTCCAAAATGCAGTCAATACTGATGCAGCTATCATCTTCTTGTGAGAGCAAGCTCCCCATGTCTCCATCAACCGATACTTCATATAGTTGGCTGTATCAAAAAATGCACTTTCATTTATATTGGGACCAACTATCAATAGGAAATAATCTATCATCAGATAGAAGTACTATTTACCTTTATTAGCTATCTGATATGAATAAGAAGAACAAAGTTTTGGGGCAGTAAAACTGATGAAGAACCCTGTCAAGATTGAACCATCACAAGCACATAGCGTCAATTGTTCTGAGAATTCATGCTAGTGTGTAATACTAATCTGTATTTAGAGCAATTGAGTGATCTTACCAAGGGCACAGAGCCTCCATACAGTTATCATATGACCATACTCAGCTCCAATTAGAAGGATTGGTACTAACTGAAACCACAGGCACATTTCCAATCAATTACAGCTATTTAAGCATACCGACTAGTGCCAAAATGGAAGTTTATAAGTAGAACAAGAAAGCATACTTTGAGGGTCATAGCAGGTTCTCCTGAAAAAAGCTCTCTTGTTTTCGAAATTGCAAGATTAGCAGCTGGAAGTATCAATCTTCCCATTCTCAAAATGTCATCTTCAGTCAGCTGAAATTCGCGCTTTACTTCTGAACCCTCTCTGTAGTTTAATAACCAATGAACATTCAACATTTTAGGCATAATAACTTACAAGTTATAGTGAATTTAAATGTTACCTTTGGCGAATGGAATGCGAGAAGAATGAAACAACTAAAGATAGTAATCCCAATTGTGACATGACAGAAAAAAGGCTGCAATCAAGAACAAAAACACAAATGTGAAACCGAAAAGTCTTCTCAATAAAATGAAACATTGTTATAGAAGAAGAAAATTTATACCTAAAAGTAACACCATTTGCAAAACAAGAAGATAAGAAACAGAGCGACCCCACACCAAACCAAAGGCTTGACCTTGCCACATCCCTCCACATAACTAGATCATTTAACAGCAGCCCAATTCTATATAGATGATCATATCCTTCTCCTTCATTTAATTCTATTTCCAGAAAACAAAAATACCCATTAAGCACAAGAAATGAATAATAATGGGGTTAAAGGGTACGCTAAAAAAGATTAGAAAGCGCAAAAATAGAACTTCTTTTTGACATACTTGATGTTGAACTTGAAGGGACCAAGCTAAGCTTATCTTTCCTGGATTTACCACTATTCCTTTTCTTTCTTGGTTTCACCACTTCTTCAACTAACCCCATATCCCTATCTTCTCTCATTTCTTGCTCTAACCTTCTTCTTGATCTTCTATTATTGCGTGGACTCGCACCAATAGCAGAGTTTCTACTTCTACGCCTTCTACGAACCCCATTATTAGGATCAACCCCATCATCAACTAATTCAAGCTTATCAGCAAGACGAGTCCTTGATCTTCGAATAGGAGGCGAAAGAAGTAAAAGCTCGTGAAGGGGGAGATTGTTAGTATAAGGAGGCCTGTTAGGTGACATAGTTGAAGGTGATGGTGAAGCTGGTGCTAGTCTTGGTGATGGGACTATTTCAAGAGAGACTCTAAGTGATTCACTTTCATCATCATAACGACGGATTCTTGAGAGTCTTGATGCTGATTTTGTTCGGGTTCGTGTCTCGGATCGATGAGATGGAGGAGTTGTATCCATTGTTGAGATTCAGATGTTTCAGTTTCTTCTAAAATTTTGCAGTTCTTTTCTTGGTTCTTGGTGTGATTTTGAATAAGATGTAAGGAGTATATAGCCGTTGGAGACATTATCTTTTTTTATCAGTATTTGAATATTTAAAGGCGGGATTTGGGCCCATTGGGCTTTTTGGTTCAATGTCCTAACGGTAGGAATTGGGAGGCAAGTCCGTTTTGTTGCTTTTGACCTTTGTGGGCTTTTGGTGCTCTGCTGTTAGTGCTTATTTCTTTATTTTTCTTTGTTTAATTTAATATGTTTAAGGATGTCACTTCCAAAGTCTGTTTATAACATCATACTAGTATTCTAGTTAAGTCAGCAAAAACGTTGAAATGTTAAACAATTTGTCATTAAAGAAAATTAAAAGTTATGCAAAAGCATAAGGTTTTCTATGTCTCGCATATATCTCTAAAAATTAAGATACGAGTGTTTGACAGACTATAAAGCAATTTATTTGCAAGTGAAAAAACTAAAAACAGTACTTAGTAAACATTACATAATGCTAGTTTCCAACAAGTTTGTAATTTGTATCGCTTGTATAGATTGATTGCTTCCCTTGTATATTGTTTTTAGCTAATTCTGTGTTATTCCTAGAAATGTATGTGCATATATCTGTCCAACTTGGGGTATCTTCCAATCCCAAATACTATTAAAAGTATGAAGTATAATACTTAGTCAACTTCAAGACAATCTTACAAGCAGTAACAAAGCATCTAGCCTTCCACCCACCAAGCTGATACTATAATATTGTCTATGAGACTATGACAACCTAATGGAACCACACCTTAGAGAAATATATTACATTTCCTTTAACGATTGACCGAGGTTCAATAAGCAGCTTCAGACCACTACATTTCCTTGCTAAGTACTAGATGAAATCCGCTTACTTATCCTCGACGGCATGCCTTGACAGAATGTGCTTATGCTGTGAACCATCATCGAGCAATGATGGCTCAGCTGCACCAGTTATTAGGAGCCAGTTATCGAATCCCATAGCAATATGCACAACTACTATTATTTGGTTTTTGGTAGGGTTGGAGCAATTTGTCAAGCTCGATAAATCAAAGACTTATTGCTGTTTGGCATATCTTAAACAGAAGGCTTTTATCCTGCCAAGGCCATCCTCAAGAGCTGAAATTTCCACAGCAAAAGTTACTCTTACCCAACTCTTCAATCCAAGTGCTTCCCCTGCAATGCATTAATATTTATCAACGATGCCCACGGTTCTACATCTCAATAATGTTGTCTACAGTGATTCAGCCGGGACAAGTTACCAGGTAGAATGACGACAGATTCCTCTCTAGCAAGCTTGGTGCAGAATTCCATATCATCGTCTATACCTTCCAAAAGTGACATGTTTACTTTTGCCTGATAGAAATGATTACAATAGGCTATTCAGAAGTTCTCCCAACTAAATCCTGAAGAATACTAAATATTTTGACTAGTTGTTTATAGGGATACCATAAGAAACATGGATCCTTGTGGCTTATATGGAGTAAAGCACGGAATCTCCCTTAGACCAACATAGCAAATGTCTGCTGCTTTGCTCAGTAGGTTTATAGTATTAGAGTAGAAATCTTCAGGCGTTTCATCAAGAATACGAGAAATAGCACCCTCAAGAATGAAAGAGAACAAGGTTAGATACTTAGATTAGTGTCATTTGTCTCAAAGCAATACAATCCAAATAGCACAAAAATACTTTATGAAAAATAATGAGCAGGGCACCCCATAGAGGAGAAGGAGAAGTTCTGACTAATAACTATTGAGATTTAATGACTTAAAAGTTTTCATTAAGGCAGTTCTACTAAAACTTTGAATGGAATCCCGAGAAACACTACTCACGATAATTCAGAAATTATGGGGAAAAATATTTGTCAAATTAAAAGGATTTGGCATGATGTCAGGGAAACAGAAAGGCTAAATATGTTACAACTTGGCCAATGTTGATGCATAATCAATCATCATTACTGATCATCTCAAGAGACGGACAATGTGCATTCTATTGACACAAAAAGCTCCAAGCCAGGCAAATTATCACATTGCTAAAGTAATTAAAAAGAAAAGCATGACAAGCATGTTCAGATGAACTTGAATATAGGATACTGCTATCACTTTCATAGATCTTGCAACTAGACTATAGTTATCCATGCTTTTAAGACGATAACATTTTTCTTGGTTTAACATTTCACCTAGTAGCATCCTATGTCAAACCATTTTGTATAAATGCACGTGGAGTTTACCAGTGTGAGTGTAGAAGGGACAACACCAATATCGAGGTAGCTCTTGATAGACTCCAGAACCTGAATCAGAAGATAAAGTAGGAAGTTTAAATCTGCAATATGTCTGCAAGTGTGCAGTATAAATGTAAAACCAGTGTGAGCAAGTAGGATGACTGCTAATGAAGCTTATTGCAAGCTGATTTATGCAATCCTCGATATGTGGTTTAGGGTGAAAAGCAATCCTTGTTATTTTGTCCCTTATTCAAACTTTCTTTTCATTGGAATTCCTTTTTCATTTTCGCTTCAGGGTGGGGTGGGGTGGGGTGGGGGGTGGGAAGAGATAGAGAGAGAGGAAGGGAGGGAACCCCATGTCTTTGAAGAATGCCATCGGGATCACATGTCACGATCCAACCAACTCGCCAACCAGGAACCATCCATCTCTTTGATATGGAGCCAATTGTCAGAATAGGTACAATTTCTCCAAAGACACCCATTGTCACAAATGAATTACTACCAAACACTAGATGACCATAAGCCTCATCTGATATGACTAGCATTCCAAGCTTTCTTGCAGCCTCTGCAATCTGTATTCTCATTCAAGAAGCCAACAATTAATGACCAAACCTAAAGCCAGACATTTATCATATTAAGCACATCTTTTATGCAGTCCAAAAAACGACCTTCTTTAAATGGTCATGCTTGTACACATTCCCACATGGATTACCAGGGTTTATAATAACCATGGCAACAGTTCTATCATCTGCAAGGCCTTCAAGCCCACATATATCCACCTCCCAATCCTGCTCAGGAAGAAGATCATAGTGCCGGATTTCGAGATGGCTAAATGTGGCAAGAGCTTCATACATTGGATACCCTGGTCTAGGAAGCAAAATATTAGCACCAGGAACAGCAAGTGCTGAAATTAGGACATCTATTGCTTGCTTAGCCCCAGCTGTGACATGAACATCATCCGCTGACAATTCGTATGGATAGTCGCGAGACAGATATTCTGCAATTGACCTGGTAAATGATTGAAACATAAACATTACTCGGCTAGTTCTTGACTGCTGATACAATTATATTTAAAGAAGAGGCATGTATTATACTACAATACTATATGATAATCCCTTTGTTTATTTTATATGACATTATTTCCTTAGTAGCCCGTCCCCGGGACTTTGGTCAAGCGGTAAGAGTACAAGTACAACACATGATTTGTGGGTTAAGAATCCTACCACAGCCAAAATACTAGTAATTGTGGAGAAGGGTAGAAAGCACACCCTTTATCTACTGAGCTTTGTACCCTGCACCACTAGCCGTCGAGGATTTCTCGGTTACAAAAGATGTCCTTATTAGTTCGTTCTAAAAAGAGCGACACATTTATCTATTTGGAAACAGTTTAACCTTAAATTTCTCATTTTACTTCTGTTGCCACACTTCTATAAACATATAAAAGTACACGTTCTGTTCTAAGGTTCGCTCTTTCTTTCTTACTTACTCAAATATCCCCAAATAAATTGGAATGGAGAGAGTATTACACAAAAGTTACTAACTAGTTTTGTATTATCAAAAACAATCAGAACTTTAATTTAAAAAATCCCCCAAAATAATACTAGTGGAAACAAAGATAAAGGGTGAAATCTGGGACAGTTCAGAATTACCTTCTGGCTTGAAGATTAATTGAGTTAGTGTAATAGCCATTGTATTTACCAGATTGGACTGCATCAACAAGAGCATCTTCTGATACTTTAGATGTTCGAAAACATGGGAATCCACTTGGATCACCATGGCTAAGAGGGATCACACTTCTTGTATCACTTTTATTGATTTTATCATTTAAAGTGTTGAGATAACTTCTAATAGTACAAGCTGATGCTTTCTTTGCATCTTCTTTTCCTTCAAAATTCCAGCACCGTTCCATTTCCACTTGTAATAATATTTCAAGTTTGTACTTCCTAAGATACTTGGAGATTCTTTGTATTGGCTATAAGTCAACGCAAATTTTTCATTACCTATTCTTGAACTGAACTGTTCAGCTAGTGTTACTCACTGATAAGGTAAGCACGTGTCCTTACATTTGGACAACCCAAGTGGCAAGTGCCCACAAACTGACATAATTAAAAAGAAAACATAATTACAAGCAAAATGTCAAATTTGCTACTAGTATACTGTCCGAGAATAGATCAATTTTATCATTTCTTGGACTCTTTTATTTAATTTTACCCTCGTTGTTAGAAAAAAAAAAACAAAAAAACTTATTTTTGTATCTCTAGTAGGGGTCAAATTGAAGAATAATTAAGATGGTGATTTCAAATCATAATCAAAAGTAGAAGGTAAATATGGACCTTTTTCCTCTATATATTTTGGTCGTGGAGTTTGCTCATTTTACGTTGGAGCTATGTGAAAAACAAAAGAAATACGAGATAATTTGCTAATGGTAAGGGTAAGATTGAATCAAAAGTTAAGAAGAATATAGTTAAGCAATTTTCAAATTTGCTTATTTTTAGGTAAAGTTTGTATGCTATCCTGCTGGGTACAAAGAAAAGACGTACTACTAGAAAAGAAGTGAAGGAAAGAATGGAGCGGCTGGACAAGTTGGAATACGTTAACAACGCGAGAACTGCAAGCTTTAACAGTTTTTGTGTCATTCGTCCATGCCCTGTACGTTACGAGTTAGGTGCCACGGCATACAATAAAGTATGACATCTGCAGAATTTAAAAACACTTGGTCTAGCTTAGCTAGCTAAATGTTATATATCTTTCAAATACATGCAGTAAAGGAGCATGGGGCGTATTCTGAAGCTGGATTCAGGAGATCCTCAACAGAAAGATATTGTCTATGATACTATGGAACCAGATACCATTTCCAGTAGCATATTACATTCCTCCCATGATTCAAGGAAATTGTAGGGAATCTAACTTATTCATGAGCTATTTTAGACCAGAGATCCAACAAGTAGTTGAAGATCATATTTGCCACTCTTGGATTGAATCCGAGACTTCTCCTAATGTAGAGATATCACGGTTGCTTCTCAGAGTAGTTTATTGTTTCTTGGCATGCCTTTGGCAGAAAGCATTTAGTCTCTCCAGGCCATCTTCCAGAGATGATGGGTCACATGCAAAGGTTATCCTGATCCAATTCTTGAGTCCCACAACGAAACCTGCACCAAGCATTATTGTCAGATGTACATACATAGTATCCCACCACTTTGAGTGCATAGAGATATACGTCACATTCATATACTTGCCTTCCGGGTGCAGTGAACTCATGCAACGACACCAAAAGACAACTTCACATTCATATAACATGGTTACATCCATGGAGTCTAAATAAAATTCGACGAATGCCTGCAATCATCACCAGCTTCTAATGATAAAACATGTATATACTATTAGGACTCCGTGTTTATTTCAAACAATCTTAGCACACATCTCATGTATGTAGTGTATATCTAGGACTTCTAGTATTTCATGAGTATCTGGAACTTTTAGAGCTTATCTTTGCATGAATCCACATAAATAGATGCAATGCTGCAGGCTCTAGATTCATTGAGCCATTCACCAAAGCTATCTCATATACCTCAGACTTTATAGGTTGAACTGATCTATATATATCCATAAGTGATCTCTAGCATGATAGATTATATATGTATGGATGATTTCGTTTGTCCTGCAGAAGGAACTTCCGAATTGGATCTGATTAAAGACTTGTTTGTTGTAATAAAAAAATCAAATGAAAATACAACCAATGAATACAAAAGTCCTACCAACTAAAAGAATGAGAAGCATTAAAGGACATCAAAAGAATGAAGGAACTTGAAAGATAATCCTCTAAAAAAGAGACATTTGCTCGAGTAAGAAGACCTGTCTACTGCCTGACACGGTTTGATTACTTTATAATAGACTTGCTTCCTTTTACCTGGTATAATTATCACAGACTCCTCCTTAGCTAGCTTGATACAGAAGTCTAAGTCATCTTCGATGTCTTCTAGACGGTCCAAATGAAGTTTGACCTACAAGGGAAAAAGACCTCGATTAGACTATTGATTACATCTTAGCCTAAGCTAATGGCTAATTAAGCTTCCACTTTTCTCTTACCATCACAAACATAGATCCTTCAGGTTTGCTTGGGCAAGTGATGCAAGGAATATCCTTGATTCTGTCATAACAGATGTCTGCAGCTTCTCTTAGTATAATTACTATTTTAGAGAAGAAATCATCTTTCGTTTTCTGAAGGATCTGAGGAATTGCCCCCTGTCAAAGCAAGAACAGTTAGAAGTGGGGAAGAACAAAAAGAACTTGTAATTTCTTAAATAACTATTCCATTGATTATAAAAGTAAAAACGTGAAATTTGTTGACATAATACAAAGAGCTGTTAAACCAAAGCGAATTCATTCCTTTAGCAACTCCTGATGATATTTCCAGGGGGATAATATTACCATGTGTGGCTAAAAGGAATAACAGGTACTATGTAATTTTTCAAAAGAATGCAATCAAAAGAGAGTAGTTAAAAAAAAAATCAAACCTGAATAAAGGTTGCAGGGTCAGAAGAAATATTTAGATACCCTATGATGGAATCTATGACCTGCAAGTAAGAAAATAACAAGGTGACAACATGCAGACTTAGTTATTGATATACTTAATAATCTATTATTTCATAAGAAAGCAAGTTAGTTTCAATCAAAGATATAAAGTACAAGGAAGGAAGGCCCTAGAACATACTTCTACATTTCTTTAATTTACCCTAATCTACTTCTAACGGCACCAGAAACCATACACAGATTACACATTTTCTCATATCTTTATCAACAGCTGCACTGATTTTGATGCTAAAAGGAAATCCATCACCTTAATTTTTCCCTCGTACTGGTTTCCTGTTCCTTCTCCAAGACACTGCATCTTGTTACCTCAACTCCCAACCCCTAATAGATGTCACTCTATCAAGCATAGTCCTTTAAGAAAAACACAACAGAACCGAGTATATGTCTTGGAACACTCACCAGTAACTAGGTGACTTGCATCAACTTCTACGTAACATTTGGTTTATGCGTTTATCACTATTATGTAAATTCTATGTCATTCTGTTCAAATTTTAGCATAAGAGAATCAAGTGTTGGTTGGATTGGTTTTCTTTTCATGAAATGGATTGATATAAAAGGCACACCATTTGTCAAATTTACCACAAGAAAGAGCGTAGGGGATAAGTAGCAGTTCACGGGGCTGAAGTGCACTTCAACAACCAAATTTTGGCTTTAAAAGTGGTGAAAGTAGTACATAATGGCCATCTTTAGGAGCGTACCCCATGTTCTTTTAGTATGCCATTTGGATCATTTGTAACAAGCCAACCAAGCCGCCAACCAGGGACAATCCACCTCTTTGATATGGATCCGAGGGTAATTATAGGAGTAATCGATCCAAAGGTTCCCATTGGCACAAATGGTTTACTTCCAAAAGTGAGATGATCATAAACTTCGTCAGAGATAACTAAAATTCCAAGCCTGCTTGCCATCTCTGCCACCTATAGAAATTGAACACCTAGTTACATTCATAATGACTTGGAGTACCAATACAATACCAACAAAAATGTATGCACACCTTCTTTAAGTGATCGTATGTGTAGACATTGCCGCAAGGATTTCCAGGATTAATAATGACCATAGCCACGGTATTTTCATCTGCCAAAGACTCAACTGCATTAAGGTCCACCTCCCACTCCTTTTCTGGGATAAGATTAAAGTGACGCATTTCAAGGTGGCTATATGAAGCCCATGCTTCATAATAAGGGAATCCAGGACTTGGAAGTAGAATATTTGCATTTGGCCGCGCAAGAACATTCATCATTACTTCAATTGCTTGAGTGCATCCAATTGTCAAGTAAACATCATCAGGGGACAACTTGTATGAGAGATCTTGAGAAAGGTAATCTGCTACAGCCCTTTCCAGAGACAAAACTAGGTGAGCTATTCTGAATTTGAAGAACATGAATAATGTCTCCAAGAATCAATCAGCGATTTTCCTTTAAGTAGTTCACAATGCAGGATGTTTGGCAAAATTCTTAAGTGAACTAGATCCATAATTGCTTCACAGTCTTGTATGTCAAAAATGTAGATCAGAATGGTAGTTAAGATTACTCTCAAAACCGTCAAAAAATTAACAGATTTGTATCTTTGGAAATGAGTGGAAATGGGAGATTCTTGCCAAACAACTAGCAAGTTTCGATGAAGCTGACCTACAGCGTGTCAAGCAACAACTTACAAGTAGTGCTTCCCAATGATGCAGGAAAAGCATCTTGATATCCTACTTTGAGTGCAGACTGATCCTTGTTTCCTTATTTTTGTTTTGGCATTATCGTATCTACTTAAAAAAGGGAAAATATGCACAAGCGAGTGATGATTTTACAATTAGAGTTGACATCTGGGGAGGATAGTTTGAGAGTGGCTGTAGAGAAAGCTGAATCATTTTTCGGTGCAGCCGTGGATTATATGATTCATAATGCAGCCTATGAACGTACAGTAAGTAGACAATTTTTTATAACCAAAGCTACAATTAATCGAACTTTCACTAGTGGCCAAGTTGTTTCTAATCCGTGTAATGCATTTCTATTTTCTTTTGTACTACTTTCATTTGAATTAATTTTAATAAAACTCAGTTTCCTCTTAATGATAAGCTTTTATACACTAATATTATGTCACATTTAAAACTGCAAGCTTAAATAACCTTCATTTTTTCTTAAACCCGTGCCACTCAATTATCTGTTAAAGAAAATGGACATTGGGCCTAACTCAAACCTCAAAAGCTAGCTCAAAGTAAGGAGACCAAATTCCTCATCCACATTCGAGGATGTGGGACTCAACACCCCCGCACGCCGAGGCCTTTGGCAACTGGTGCGTGGATAATATGGGGGCCCAACATCGGTGAATAATTGGGATGGGTCTGGCTCTGATACCATGTTAAAAAAATGGACATTGGGCCTAACTCAACCCCAAAAACTAACTCAAAGGGAGGAGGATTGCCCAAGCCATATAAGAAGACCAAATTCCTCATCCACACATCCGACGTGTGACTCAACATTATCTTCACATGAAGAAAGTACCTTCTAGCAGGAAGGATCCCAACGGTTGAGGAGTAACCGTTGAACTTAGCAGAGCGAACAGCATCCAAAATAGCATCTTCAGCAACTGGAGTGGTCCGAAAACAAGAGAAAGTTGAAGGATCGCCATTCCCTAAACGGATAACAGGTCTGGTGTCAGCAGGGTCGAGGCCCTGCATCAACCTGTCAATAACCTCTCTTATCATGGTGACACCTGATACAACCAATTTCTCATTTTGTTTAAACTTCCATGTTGTTGTTATACCGTTCTCCATTCTTGATGCTCTTCAGCTCTTCTTCCCCCTTTTGAGATAGCAGAGAAATGGTGTGTAAGGAGGAAAAAGGAAGAGAAATGGAGATGGATTTGTACTGCTAGCTAGATACATGCATGCAAACATGTAAAGCCAAAACTATAGAAAAAAAGCTTCTTGTGGTGGGGGCATCAAAGTGTTGTCTTGTTCAGTAGAATATTCCTCTCTAGTCTACTACAGTATTTTATTAGTCGTGTCTCGTGCCCACTGAAAAATATCAGCGAGTTAGAGTAGTCTAAATGCAAATGGAAACGAAACAAAAAAGAAGAAAAGGACAGGCTTGAATTGTCTGCATCTCTTAACAATATGTAAATAATTACACGGATACCGCAATGAACAAACTTGGCTGTATAAGCATCTTTCGGGAAGTTAATCAAGTGGCAGATGGTTGAAAAAAAAAATCGAGATAACCATTTGTGTCAATTGCATAAAGTTAGATAATTTTTTAACGACAAATAAAAGAAAAATGACTTTGAAGATTTTATATGTATTGTAGATTTCTGTTCGTACTGCACGGATTTAACGAATATGATAGCTATTCCAGGACGTCAAAAGAAATAAGGTATTTGTAACATAGTCCTCCAAGAATGAAACATTTGTTCGAGTAAGAAAACCTCTACTGTCTATATTTTCTTAAGGTTCTTCAAATGACTAATCACCTTTTACTCTTTGAAGGTCCTATTGACAGAGGTACTAGCAAAGAACTAGTAGTTAGAAAAATGAACAGACAGGCTGGAGTTAAGATCAGTAAGTTCCGCAGCATTATCCACAACTTTGAACAATGACATCTGCATATTTTACAAATACTACACTTTTTGGGTTCCCAACAGAATGATAATGTCTATGATACATGGAACAAGATACCATTCCAAATACCATATTACATTCCTGATGACTCGAGGAAACTGTTGAAATTCTAGCCAACTTATTTATGAGCTATCGTATGGCACACGAGATCCAACGAGTAGTTGAAGATCACATTTGGCCACTCTTTGATTGTGAATCTGAAACTTCTGTTAGACATCAAGGGAGATATCAAGGCTATCTCTGAGAGTAGCTTATTGTTTCTTGGCATGCCTTTGACAGAAAACATTTAGTCTCTGGAGGCCATCTTCCAAAGATGATGGCTCACATGCAAAGGTTACCCTGAGCCAATTCTTGAGCCCCACAGCAATACCTGCACCAGGCGTTATTATTAGATGTCTATACAACATATCACACACCAGTTTTGAGTGCATGCAGGCTGCAGCACAGACGTACTTCATATATATATATATATATATATATATACACACACACACACACACACATATACTTGCTCTTTTGTGTGATGATATTCAAGGTGGATGCAATTTAATTTAGATGGGTTCAATTTTTAGATTTTTACTACTCAACCATTATGCTTGTGATATTATGTGTTCATAATAGAAAGATTTCTTAGATATTCGTGACTTCTCACATATACATCTATGCTCCATGTCAAAAATGCTGTCGTACTCCCAATAAGCCACTGACGATCTACTTTCGTGCAGCAGGTTTATTCAACGAGACCAAAAACACATGACTATTTCACACTCATATAACATGGAATTATATCCATGGAGTGCAAATAAAGTTTGTCAAATGCCTGCCCTCATAACCAGCTGCCAATGATACCCAGACATGTATGTACCTCAGGATTTATGGCTTCAACTGGTCTACATATCACCATAAGTGATCACTAGCATGGCAAATTTTATATTTATGGATGATTTCTATTCGTCCTGCAGGAACTTTCTGAATTCAGGCTGATTAAAGACTTGTTTATGGTATTAAAAGAATCAAATGACATTATGAACAACGAATACGAAAGCCCTAACAAGTAACAACTAAAGAAGTATGAGAAACATCCCAAAGTCATCATACTTGAAAAGATAGCCCTCCAAGAAAGAGATATCAGCTCGAGTAAGAGCCTGTCTAATGCCTGCCAGAGTTTGGTTACTTTATACTAATAGACTTGTTTCCTTTTACCTGGTAAAATGATCAGAGACTCCTCCTTAGCCAGCTTGGCACAGAAGTCCAAGTCATCTTCGATGCCTTCTAGAAGGTCCAAATGAAGTTTGACCTATGAGGGGAAAAGACCTCCATTAGACTATTGATTACATCTTCTAATCTCAAGCTAATGACTACTTAAGCTTCCATTTCCTCTTACCATCACAAACATAGATCCTTCAGGTTTACTTGGGCACGTGATGCAATGAATATCCTTGATTCTGTCATAACAGATGTCTGCAGCTTCTCTTAGTATGTTTACTATTTTAGAGAAGAAATCATCTTTTGTTTGCTGAAGAATCTGAGGAATTGCACCCTGCCAAATTAGAACAATTAAGGGTGGGGCGCGGAGAAGAATTCAAATAGATTATAAAATAAAAACCCGAAATATGTTAACATAATACAAAGAGCTGTTAGACACAAGAAAAATTCTTTCCTTTAGCAACTCCATTTCATATTTCTGGGGGACAAGTACTACCAAATGTGTGCCCAAAAGGAATAACAGGTACTTAAATTTAAAAAGAACGCAAACAGAAGAGAGCATTATAAAGAGCAAACCTGAATAAAGGTTGCGGGGTCAGAAGATATATTGAGATACCCTATGATAGAATCTATGACCTGCAATAAGAAAACACAAAGTCACAACATGCACAGATTGTTCGTGGAAAATGATCAATCCTCCTTTCTCAAGAAAGCAAGTCTCAAATCTCAATCAAAGATATTATAAAATACGTGGAATGGAGCCCCCTATAACATGCTTCTACATTTCTTTAATGTACTCTAATCTACTTTTAACGACACCAAAAACCTTACAAAGATTAAACCTTTTCTCATTTCTTTCATCGACAAATGCACTAATTTTGATGCTAATAGGAAATTCATCAGAATCTCAGTTTTCCCTTGTATTGCTCTCCTATTCCTCCTCCAGGCAACTACATCCCGTTACTTCAAATCCCAACCCATAACAGGTCTACTCACTCAAGCATAGCCCTTTAACAAGCACAATAGACTGAAGTCCAGGTCTTGGAACATTTGCCAGCAAGTGACTTGCATCAACTTCTACATCTGATTATGCGTTTCTCTCTACGTCTGATTATGCGTTTCTCTCAATTATATAAATTCTATGTCATTCACTTAGATGTTTAGCCTGAGTGAATCAAGTGATGGTCTGATTGTTGTTTCTTTTCATGAAGAAATTGATGCATAAGGCACACCAATTGTAAAAATTACCATAGAAGAGTTTAGGGGCTAAAGTTGCTATTTACGGGACTGAAATGCACTTCATCAACAACTATATTTGGCTTTAAAGTGTGTAACTTTTACTTCTTATCAACATATGAAAAAGTAGTACAGAGTGGCCATCTTTCGAAAGAGAGTACCCCATGTTCTTTTAGTATGCCGTTTGGATCATTTGTAACAAGCCAACCAAGTCGCCAACCAGGGACAATCCACCTCTTTGATATGGATCCGACTGTAACAACAGGAGTAATCGATCCAAAGATTCCCATAGGCACAAATGGCTTACTTCCAAAAGTGAGATGACCATAAACTTCATCAGCTATAACTAAAATTCCAAGCTTTCTTGCCATCTCCGCCACCTGATACAAAGTATACCACCTAGTTACATTCACAATGACTCAGTACCAATACAATACCACAACAAAAATTATATATACCTTCTTCAAGTGTTGGGATGTGTAAACATTGCCGCAAGGATTTCCAGGATTAATAATAACCATAGCCACGGTATTTTCATCTGCCAAAGACTCAACCTCATTAAGGTCCACCTCCCACTCCTTTTCTGGGATAAGATTAAAATGGCGCATTTCAAGATGGCTATATGAAGCCCACGCTTCATAATAAGGGTATCCAGGACTTGGAAGTAGAATATTTGCATTTGGCCGTGCAAGAACATTCATAATTACTTCAATTCCTTGATTACATCCAATTGTCAAGTAAACATCATCATGGGACAACTTGTATGGGAGATCTTGAGAAAGGTATTCTGCTACAGCCCTTTTCCAGAGACAAAATTAAATGAGTTACTCTGAATTGAAGAACATGATGTTTCCAAGAACCAATCAGTCATGTGCCTTTAATCGTTCATAACGTAGGTCGTTTGGCAAAATTCTTAAGTGGAACAGATCATAATTGCTTCAGTCTTGTATGTCAAAAATGTAGAACAGAATGGGAATGTAGTTAAGATTAATGCTCACAACTGAGACACAGGCTCAGCAGGAACTAGATGACAAACAAAGATGGAAGGATCTCGGGGAAAAGTTGGTGCACTAGCAAAAACCAATGAGAGAATAAAGATAATTGAACACTTAAATAAAGGATAAAGTACACATAAACAGTACAACAAGAATAAAAACACACCTAAGAAGTGGAGTGAAAAAAATAAAAAGATAAAGTTACCCTCAATAATTGGAACAGCATTAGCTTTGGAGTTTAGACTAGATGACCTAACCTCGTGGTACACTTCAAAAGGTTATACATATGCCAGGAAAAATAGGGGAAGAGGACACCATGCAAGATATTTGTAACTAAACAGATTAATGCAAGAATGCACTGAGTTATGCACGTAAGCAGATTAAATACTTCCAAAGGAGAAATACTATTGATATTTGATCCTACCCATGGTGGAGATACCTAAATCAAGTGGTGTCAAAATATAATATGTACGTACTAGTACATAACAAGTCAACATTGCTCAAAAAGGATGCAAACTAAACCTTAATCTGAAACAAAAAGTACAGAATTTACAACCACATGGTCCGGATCCAAGAGTATTTGTGCCAATAGGTCGACAATGATTAAATAAAATTTTAAGTACGTCATGCTAGTGAAATTCTATTCCAAAAGAATGACCTTTCTAAACAAATGTTATGGCATGTTTAAAACCACAAAAGCCCGATTAGCATACAAATGTTATGACATGTTGTTTAAAAAGTCTCATTTTGTCTTAAACTCACGGAGGTTGTACCTTCTAGCAGGAAGGATACCGACGGTGGAGGAATAACCATTAAATTTAGCAGAGCGAACAGCTTCAGAAATAGCATCTTCAGCAACAGGAGTGGTACGAAAGCAGGCAAAAGCAGAAGGGTCACCGTGTCCTAGAGGGACAACAGGTCTGGTATCAGCAGGGTCAAGGCTCTCCATCAGTTTGTTAAGGACCCCTCTAATGGTGACATCTGATGCAGTCGTTAACTTCTCGTTCTGTTTAAAATTCCATCTTCTTGTTGCTGTACCCTTCTCCATGGGTGATTCTTGATGCTCCACTTCCCTATCTCCCCCTCTGAGTTAGTAGTATATGGATTTTAGTAGATATGGAGTGTAAGGAAGAGAAGTGGAGATGGATTTGTACTGCAATATACATGCAAACGTATAAAGCCAAAACTATAGGAAAAAGGTTGTTGTGGTGGGGTCACCAAGCTGTTGTATTGTTCAGTAAAATGTACTACTATTGTATGTAGAGGTAAAGTAACGTAAGTAGTTGTTCATTGATGTCCACTGGAAAATATCAGCGAGTAAAAAGCACCTAAAATGCAATGGAAACAAATGAAAGAAGAACGGACAGGCGGAGAAAAAAAGGAAAGAAGAAATGGACAGGCTTTGAGTTGTTAGTGTCTCTTTGAAACCATTTGTCGTCTTTAAAACCTTAACTCTATCTCATAATTCTTTGTAGGAAAGGATGAGTCTCTATAGGAATGGACAAATATTAAGAGATTCTGCAAAATGCTAAAACAATTTAACACGAAGAACCAAAGGAAGCATTAGATATTTTCTAATAGATGAAATATGGTAAAACATTGATCAATAAATCGCAGCATAATCTACAACTTTGGACAATGACATTTGCACATTTCACAAACACTTGTGCTTAAAAATACAGGCAGTAAAGGAGCATGAGGGCTACTCTGAAGCTGGATGTTGGAGAACCTCCCCAGAACAATATTATTAGATGATACTATAGTACCAAATACCATCTCGAATAGCATATTACATTCCTCAGATGACGAAATTGTTGAAAATCTTGCCGACTTATTACGAGCTTTGGTACACCACACGAGATCCAACGAGTAGTTGAAGATCACATTTGTTACTCTGGATTGAATCTGAGACTTCCCCTAATGCAGAGATATCACATTTGCTTCTCGAAGTAGCTTTATTGTTTCTTGGCATGCCTTTGGCAAAAAGCATTTAGTCTCTGGAGGCCATCTTCCAAAGATGATGGGTCACATGCAAAGGTTATCCTGAGCCAATTCTTGAGTCCCACAACAACACCTGCAACAAGCGTTTGTCAGATGTCTATACCACATAGCATCCCACCAGTTGAATGCACCAGAACTCACATACTTCATATTTATATACTTGCTCTCTTGAGCGACACTGTATTTTTACAAACGCTCAGCACCATCTGCCAATGACACCTGACACATGTATATACCAGAAGCAATCACTAGCATCACTCCGATAGAAGATTTTTTAATGTATTGATGATCTCCTTCATGCTGCGCGGACTTTCTGAATTGGGCCAGGTTATAGACTTAATTTTGTAATAAAAGAATCAAATGGCATTACAGCCCATGAATATGAAATCTCAAATGACCAACAGAGTATGAGAACCATCCCAAGACATCAAAAGAGTGAAAGAAATTCATAAAATAGTCCTCCAAGAAACAGACATTTGTTTGAGTAAGAAAACCTGTTTATTGTTTTTTGCCAGAGTTTGATTGCTTAGTAAGTGACTTGTTCCTTTTACCTGGTAAAATTATCAAAGACTCCTCCTTAGCCAGCTTGACACAGAAGTCCAGGTCATCTTCGATCTCTTCTAGAAGGTCCAAATGAAGTTTGACCTGCAAGGAAAAAAGACCTCCATTAGGCTATCGATACATCTTCGAATTCCTAGGTTAATGGCTAATTAGCTTCAATTTTCCTCTTACCATCACAAACATAGATCCTTCAGGTTTGCTTGGGCAAGTGATACAAGGAATGTCCTTAATCATGTTATAACAGATGTCTGCAGCTTCTCTTAGTATATTTACAATTTTAGAGAAGTGATCATCTTTTGTTTTCTGAAGAATCTGAGGAACTGCTCCCTGTCAAAGTAAGAACAATAAGGGTGTGGGGTTGCGGGGGAGGAGCAAAAAGAAACCAGTTACCTCAGTAAGAGATGTGGAAAATGCATCTACACTAATAAATTCTCAAGTAACAATTTCATTAGCCTATAAATTTTAAAGTGTGAACTATATTAACATGATGCAAGGAGCTGTTAGACCAAAAAAGAACAGAAAAAATCATTCTTTTAAAAGCTCCAATTCATAACTCAGGGGGACAATACTACCAAATGTGTGGCTTATCAGGTATTAAATTTTTATAAGAAAGCAAGAAGAAGAGAGCATTACAAAGAGCAAACCTGAATAAATGTTGGGGGCTCAGTAGATATATTGGCATATCCTGTGATGGAATCTACAACCTGCAAATAAGAAAACAGTGACAACATGAAGGCATTGTTCCAGATAAAATAACAAAAGCACAAAAGAATCAAGTATATGTCTTGCAACATTCACTGGTAGAGTGACTGGTATCAACTTCTACGTTTGATTGGGTTTCTCACTAATAAGCAAATTCTGTGTCATTCTGTTCAAATTTGAGCGTAAGAGAATTCAAGTGTGGGTCTGATTGTTCTTTCTTTCATGAAGAACATCATTGCAAAAGCCACTGCAGTAGAGCTTAAAAATTGCAGTTCACGGGGATGAAGTGCACTTTAACAACAAATATTTGGCTTTAAAAGTGAAAGTTAAAGAAAAATAAACATATGCGAAAATGGTACAGCATGGCCATTTTTCAAAGGAAAGTACCCCATGTTCTTTTAGTATGCCATTTGGATCATTAGTAACAAGCCAACCAAGTCGCCAACCAGGGACAATCCACCTCTTTGATATGGATCCGAGTGTAATAACAGGAGCAATTGATCCAAAGACTCCCATAGGCACAAAAGGTTTACTTCCAAAAGTGAGATGATCATAAACTTCATCAGAGATAACTAAAATTCCAAGCTTCCTTGCCATCTCTGCCACCTTATTAGAAATGAAACCACCTTGTTACATTCATAATGACCCAGAGTATCAATACAACAAACGAAAAATAAAAAAGAGTATATACCTTCTTCAAGTGTTGGTATGTGAAGACATTGCCACAAGGATTCCCAGGATTGATAATGACCATAGCCACAGTATTTTCATCTGCCAAAGACTCAACCGCGTTAAGGTCCGCCTCCCACTCCTTTTCGGGGAGAAGATCAAAGTAACGCATTTCAAGATGGCTAAATTTAGCCCGCATTTCATAATAAAAGAATCCAGGCCTTGGAAGTAGAATATTCGCATTTCGTCGTGCAAGAACACTCAAAATTACTTCAATTGCTTGAGCACATCCAAGTGTCAGGTAAACATCATCAGGGGACAGCTTGTATGGGAGATCTTGAGAAAGGTATTCGGCTACAGCCCTTTACAGAGAAAAAAGAGGTGTAGTGAATTATTCTGAATTTGAAGAACGTCAATGATGTCTCCAAGAATCAATTTGCTTTGTTCACAGAATGCTGATAGTTTTTCTTGCCTAGGGGTAAACTTTTAAGTAAACTAGCTCCATACTTGCTTCATGTTCTTGTATGCCAACAATTGTAGATGGAACATAGCTCCATACTTGCTTCACCACTAAATCACAGGGTGCAGGAACTACATGACAAACAAAAGTGGAAGGCTCTCTAGAAAATGTGGGTGGACTAGCAAAAACCAACAAATTAAAATACCATATAATGGGACCACTTCTATTTATAGTCGAGAAATCCCAGAAGGATGGTGTCGATATAATGGACTCGCCCCTTTACCTCTCTAATTAAATACTCCTACTAACTTTTGTCTATGACAGGGTTCAGCCCTAAGAGCTTTTTTATTACGAATATTTGTACATTTAACACCTACATGAGCTACCAGGTTCGGCGAACCTCCGAGCACATAGCTACATCCGCTCTCGTCGAAGTTATGTAAAATTCAAAATGGACATCATGCCTAAGTAGAATTACACAAGATCATATAAAACAGTCTATCTCATCCCACAGTCGACGAGGGATCACTCACAAGTTACACTCAATTATTGTGACCAAAAAGAGAGATTCAATCAGCAAGATCATGGTGCAACACCAAAGTGCAAAAAGTCACAAGCAAACAATAATACAAGAAAATAATATTCCATAGATGGTAATCTTACGTTCTAGCAGGAAGGATGCCAACTGAGGGGGAATAACCATTGAATTTAGCAGAACGAACGGCATCAGAGATAGCATCTTCAGCAACAGGAGTGGTCCGAAAACAGGGGAAAGCAGAAGGGTCCCCATGGCCTAGAGGGATAACAGGTCTTGTATCAGCAGGGTCAATGCTCTGCATCAACTTGCCAAGAACCCCTCTTATGGATATACCTGAGGTTGTCAACAACTCCTCGTTCTGTTTAAAGTTCCATTTTCTTGTTGTTATCGTTGCACCGTTCTCCATGATCAGTATAATTTTTCAATCAATTCAATACGTTGCTTTCCCTATGATCTTGAGTTTGAGGAGAATTAGAGCTGTAACTTGTTTTCAATATGGTTATACACATATAAAGTCAAATCATATAGTAGTAATATGCTGTAGTACTACTAGTAGTCTGGTCCCACTGGAAGAATATTAGTGATGGTGGTGAGTTACTCTTGAAAGCAACTACATTAATAATAAGTATACTTATATATAAGCGTGAACCGTGAGCTGCTTCCGTTCGTCCTGCCCATGGATGCGGGCACCGATTTTCCAAATTAGCCACTTTTTTGTGTTTCAGTTGATTAGGTAGCCAGTTTTTCCATATCTTAAAGCATACTGATTAACCACTTTTAAGGATACTAACTGAAATATAGTCACTTTATATACCGCATGCATATCAAAGAGCCATATTCAAAACTATAAATTAAAGCATAACCACCTTTTGCAAAACTAAGTGGCCACTTTAAGATCACTAATTGAATATGAAGGCATTCTTGAATGGCTTGCCAACTTAATACCCACTTCTATTAATATTTGATGAAAATATAATCAATTTTTTTCAATAAAATTCATGAACTTTTAAGTTGTCCATCATGAACTTTAAAAAATATTTTTAGTATTTACACTGGTGTAAATAAAAATTTGAGATATTGTTCGAGAGCTTGACAATCAAAGAACCACTTTTACGCATATTACTTGAGTGTGGGGCATAGGACTTATTGGAAAAGATTTCTATACTGAAATAACAATAATTTTCAAAAGATAAATGTCTACGTATATACTGCTAATATATAAAAAAAACTTACTCTTAAAAATTACAGTCATTCCAGATGTAGCATAGAGAATTGAATTAAATTCCTTCAGATCTATCAGAAATTGCTCCAAATTATGTCGATATGAGTTAAGTGGTTATTAAAGAGGATCAAAACTCAAGAACCACTACTAAAACATTCTATATTTGCATAAATCAACATTAATACTTGGGCCCGGGCTGACCCGATCTTTGCAACATACTTGAGAATATCCACGTTAAAAGTGCAGATTTTTTTAAAAATAGGCCGTACTAATATATGTTTTGCAAGAAAAATATAGATTCTTTGCTTGACCCGGACCTAAAAATAAAAAAACGTCCAATACTAAAATTGGATAAATTTTAGAAAACTCTTTTTGCTAAATGGACTAAAAAAATTGCCACATAAACATGACAATCAACAACAACATACTCAGTGTTACCTCACAAGTGAGGTCTGGGAAAGGTGGGATGTAAGCAAATTTTATCCCTCCCCTCCAAGGTGGAAATGTTGTTTTTTCAGTAGACGATTATTTTTTAAAACAGGTTTTAAAAGCTAAGATAAAGTATCATGATAAAGGAAAAGAGAATACTAACAAAAAAACTAAAGATAATCAAGGTAATGAAATACCATTAGCAATAAAAATGGAGAATAAAATATAAATATTACTGGGGAGTGTGAAATGTAAGCAAACATTACCCCCACCAAGGTGGAGAGGTTGTTTTTGGTAGACGATTGGCTAAAGAAAATATTTTTTAAAACACGTTTGAAAAAATAAGATAAAAATATCATGATAAAGGAAAAAAATACTAACATAAAAATTAAAAATAATCAAGGTAATGAAATAACATTGCAATAAATATGGAGAATAGAATAAAAATATTATAGGAATATATAAGAATAATACTAACACTAATTTAACGAAAAGCGCTTGACTATTTTCTAACAATTTACCCTAATTTTTGACATACGCATTTTTATATAGGATCAAACAAATATAATTATTATCTGCAAAAACTTTTATCGCTCCATATTGGGCCCGTGCTTGCCACCCCACCTAGTAGAGATGATATGGACAGAGTTGAGTTGAATATAGAGTATTCAATGTTTCATAAATATGAGCATGATTATAATGCAACAATTATAATACCGCCATGCTTGGCCAATCTCGTGTGAATGTTACATGCTTACTTCTAAAAAGATACTGCATGTACTTATGTTCTATAACATGCATAATTAGAAAGTCAAAGAAAAAATTGTATAAGATAAATACAGTATATAATTAATGTTCTCTCATATGAATTAATCAAGCACAAGATATAATTCTTTAGAAATGTATTTTCAGAGGAACAGAAATTAGAAGTTTAGCCAAGTAAGGTGGTGCAAATCATTCTTTAATTGCTGGAAACTTAATGTCATTAAACTTAATATTGATGGAGCCTTCAATCCTCTCACAAGTAAAGCTAGTATAGGGGTGCTTCATAACAATCAGGGGGCTGGATTTTAGGTTCCACAAGACAATTAGTGGCTTAAATGCAACTCATATTGAAATTCTAGCCCTACACTATGGTCATACTCTGGCTATAGATCAAAACCTAATTTCTATAAAGGTGGAGACTGACTCAACAGATATCATACACTTATTACAAAATCCTCATCCTTCTTATCCTCCTATTATTTAAAAATGTAGGTTAATGATGCTCCAGCTGCAAATGCCATCAATTCCGCATAACTTTCGCAAAGAAAATAGGGTGGCTCACTCACTAGCCAAAGGAGCTTCCGATCAATCCAAAGAAATAATTATCTATCACTATGTTGTCCCCAATTTTTATGCAACAAGCTTTCAATGATGATCTAGTGGGCACGACTTTTGTTGCTAATATTTCGGATAGTAATCTTAATCATTTAGCTACGTTAGGATGTGTGTATGGACTAAGCTCCGATGTAGTTTCTACTTCTGTTTGTAATTCTCATCGAGCGGACACCCTTAATAGCCGCATGAACTCGTTATGTAACCCTACGTAATTTCTATCTATAATATGTCGTGTTTATTAAAAATAAAATAAAAAAAAAACTCATTCTTTAATTGCTTTACCCCAGGTTACGTGGTAGCTAACTTTCCTTACGTTTTTTTCTTCACCACGTGGTAGCTAGTTTCTGACTTTCTATGGAGTATTTTGTATTGCTATATCTAACTCTCCAGTCTCCTATGTCGGATTTGTTTGTATCTAAAACTCCCATAAAATACTAGGAGTACCGAAGCACGCATCCATCTTCACTAGGGCAAAAGGAACATATAGACGAGACCTTATACCTTAGAATAATGTCATATAAGTTTTTTTTACTGCATTTTGTATTTTTCAATGCCATATACAACAGTATTCGTATATGTCATAAAAATTGAAGACATAGCACAAATAATTATCCTCCATGACAATTCAAAAGGCAACTGTTTACGTATCCAAACCATCTTAGCTTCGCTTCCCACACTTTGTCGTCTACTATTGAGGCCACTCACACCTTGTCATTCCTAATCTTGTTCATTCTAAGAGGCCAACACATCATCTAATCATTCTCATTTTAGTTAAAATTCATGCATTAATAATCCACATATTTCTTATTCCACTTTATGTCTAATATAAAATAATACATAAACTATTGTATAAGTTATTCATCTTAGTTAAATAGCGTTTGGTTGTCTGACCATAAATCTAACGAGAAATTTAGTATTGCAACCAAATGCATATAGTAATATCGATTTATATACCATTATAGTTTATTGATCACGCCCAAAACTCGTCCTCGAAAGGATAAGCGGTTGCTGCAAATATATTCCGGTTTAACAAGTCTGGGGTCGAATCTCACAGAGAGCAACGTTAATTTGTAACCTTATTTTCACAAAATTTTTTCAAATAATTTCAAGAGCAATTTATAATGGTTCTTGTATAGAAAACCTAATAATGAACAACACATAAGTAATGACAAATAGTAAATAACTAGAGTAAAATTTAGGAGTAAACAACTTAGGGTAATGACTCCCCCAATAATTGGGATGATGTATCGATTATCTCGCTCAATCTCAGTTGATTATTCCTATTGACATGAACTTCTAGTTTGTCGCTAGTATCTTCCAATCACAAGCAACAACTATCTCAAACTACTCTTCCAAGTTAGTCAAAGATGATTATATGGAGTAGTCACAAACATCATGATAAGAGCAAATTATTCCTAAGTCACTCCGTAAATTGACCTAAATAATTCTTTAATTTAAGCCAAAGTATCGTCATCCAACTAACCCTATCTCAAAATACTTTTCAAGATATCTCAAGAATTAAAGGGTACATTCAATTGAGAGCTCTTCAATTAAAAGCAATACAAAACATAGTTGAATGAATAGGAATAAGAATTCAAACTAGATTTAATCACGAAATATTAAGTACATCATCCAATAACGATTCCATAACACTCTAGATGGGGTACCTTAGCCGCTCATGTTCATAACAATTATTTTAGAAATATTCATGAACAAATAAATTATAAGAAGAATAGAAGAATTTAAGAAAAACTCTTGTAATCTCCAAGTCTCCAATGTTCTAGCCTCTTTTTGCTCATTTTCATGTCAAAAGTTATGTTTTGGGACGTGTTTTAGGGCTTTTATATCGTCCCCATAGAACCACACAAGTCGGAAATCCAAAATAACTCGAAATTAAAATATAAGGATTTTAAGCAGCGCTGCGCTGCGCATTGCATAGCGCGCTGCTATAGGCTTTTTCAATAGGTTTATCAAAATTCAATTTCTCTGAAACTCGATCATGTCGCGGCGCGCAACGCAATGCCTTACGCGACATGCATATTTTAATGCTCGTCCACTTTTTATTATTTTTCATCCACGCCTTGGTTTCCGGTCGAGTCTCGGGCTTCTACTCAGACTTCGAAGGTCCATTTCTTCTCATTTCAGCCCCAGATCCATTAATTTTCTCCAAGTGCGTTCCTACACGATTACAAACACGTAATAAGCTCAAGAACACTAAAATATCAACTTATTCAATATACAAATATCACAAATATGAGGCAAAACAAGACTCTAAGCTAGCGTTTGGACATAGATTTGGTTGAAATTTGGGAATTTGAGTTTTTGGAGTTGATTTGAAAAATGAATTTTTAGAACTTGAAGTTGTGTTTGGACATAGAATTTACTTGAAAAAATAGTTGAAGTTTTGTGAGCATTTCCCAAAAACTGCCCAAAAACAGCCTTTGAGCATTTTTTTAGGTTTTTGGGACTTTTTGGGAGAGGTTTTGATGAAATAGCATAAACAAACAATTTTTCTCCCAAAAAATATTTTCAAAAACTATAAACAAACGGGGGCTAAACATATATTTCTCGTTGAATATTATTTATACATCTATCAAATCAAACGACCCTCTTAGTGTTCTTTTCATCATTCTATGAACGTCAAAGACTCAAAATTGATGCTCACTCACATGTCTAGCTAGGATAGATTGTCATCAGACATCAAGGTACATGTGAGCCAATAGGATCAGCCAAGTAAAGTAAAAATTTCGTGCAGTGGGCCTGTTTGGCGTGCGTTAATTGATTTGTAGCCGTTAAAAACAAATTTGTTGAGAAATAACCATCTCCGGGCAAATCCTAGTATTTATAATGGGAAGCTTCAGTAAACTAACCCAAGTATAAAATACTGGGGCTTTGAACAAGTTTTGTTCAAGGCCCCAGCATTTTGTTATGGGACTTTGTATAAAGCTTCAGTCTCATAACAAAATGCTGGGGCTTTTGTTCAAAGCCCCAGTATTTTGTTATGGGACTAGTCTGAGGTGTTTTTCCAACGCTAATGGAGCTTAAGTGTGCGTGCGAATTTTTGATTATTCTTCAATGAATTTGAAAACATTGGATAGTCCCTAATGAACGCGTCCAAAAATGGCTAGTGATCAAAATTTCCCCCAAGGAACGAAGGAAAAAGTTAAGGGTGTATTAGAGAAAGATGGGCCTAGTAACATTATGGGCCAAACCTTGATGCGCCTTTGATCCAACAGAGAATGGGCCATCATCTCAACTTGTATCACCATCTAAGGAATTGAAGGGAAAGGAAGGGGAATGTGCAAATTTCTTCCCTTTGTTTGGTTGTCACTTGTGAGGAATGGTAAGAATCTTTTTTAAAGTTCAATCTAACTACCATTTAATTTAACCTAAACAAACAAGGTATAAGAAATCCATTTACTTAAGATTGTTCTGCCATTTTTTTCTTTATTTTTACTTTTCTCGTCCTATCAATTTCACTGTTAAAAATAAACTATTTTATTAGAATGCTCACTAGCAATATTTCCATTTTCTCTTTACCTATTATATTGATTAAAAGTTAAAAGTTACGGCTACAATTAGCATACGTGCTTGAACGACTTGTTCATGTTTTAGTCTTCTAGATAAAGGGAGGCCTGCGTATTTGGATCGAGAGATGAACTCCAACATATAAGTTCAACATGAGTCCAATCCAAAGGACCAGACCAACTATAGGGTTTGCCAAAGAGCCCATTAAATTAGTTTAATTGGTAGAACATCAAAATTTGTCCCAGAAATAATTTGTTACTCTATACGAAAAACTAACGTGAACTGATGAAACTAGTAAGCAAAGGACGTTCGATTTTGGTTACTTCTTTGATTTATTGATTTGCTTCCTTTGAAAGTGGGCTAAGGGTTATTTTTTGGTAAGCAAGAAGTGGAAGTTCTAAAAGCACAAACACCATTTTGTAGATACTTGAAAAAGGTAAAAACTTACCCGCACCCGGTGTTTACACCAAGCAAATAAAAGCAAGCCACGTGTATTACAAATATCCATCTATTGCTTAATCATGGTTAGGTGATATGAATTTATGCTTTAAATTTTAACTACCATAGTTAATTTGTATGGTTTGGTGTAAACACCGGGTGCGGGTAAGTATTTACCCTTGAAAAATGTCTGATTAAAGCTGAATAGTGTGTGTGGATCATGAAATTCTATTTACACGTTAATTAATTTTACTTGAAAATAATGAATTCCATACTTGAGAATCATTATTTCAACTTGAATTACAAAACTTTTAATAACATCGAAATAGTAATAATTTTATTGTTCCTATGTTACAATTCTTTCGTTAGTACTAATCTCTTTACATCATTCATTTAATACATGCATAAGTGGCTTCCAAACTAAAACACCTCTAAGCATAAGTTGTAAGTTTTAACAATTGATTTTGTATGTTTGGTCCAATACAAAAATGGTAGCGTAAGGAGGTGTTTTTCCGATAGGTACTTATGTCAGTAAAACACAAACAAGTGTCAAGTGGGCAACGAAGGCAAAACAGTGACAATGGCAGGTAAAATGCAATATTCAACCGCACTTTGTTTACTTGGTCAAGGGTATAGGGACAAATGATAGCACGGACAGGGAGGGGCCTTTGTTTAGAAAAGACGCGTAGAGCGAAGATAAAGGACGCGTGTCTGCTGAACATACTCGTCATCTGTCGGCCGTCTCCTAAAGCAATACATCTATCCATTCCCATTTTGGTGCTAAAGACGGCTAATTACATTAATGCTTGACACGCCATTTTCTTCAATTTTAAATTACCATTTATTTGTTGAGAAGCTTTTATATTTGCTACTACCCTATGTCCCATTTTAGTAATCGATGTTTTACTTAACACGAAGTTTATAAAAAAGGAAGAATACTATTTAAACCCGTAATCTAAACAAGTCGGTCATAAAAAAATTATTTATCGTTAAAAATTATTTGAGATAAATTATTTATAAAAAATGACATCCGTTTTTACTATAGATTAGAAAATATATATACCTCATAAGCTGAGACAGTGAGAATATCATTTTTGACATCAAAAGTATCAAAAACACTAATAATATATCCTTATAACGTATAATAATCACAAATATTAAAATTTATCTATATAAATATATACAAATAAGATGACATTTTTTTGAATTTTCGTACTTGCATTAGTGCCCACAACTACTTAGAACTACTACTACTCTACTAGTACAACAACTGTGCAGTACTCTACGGATCTCAATATGAGTCTATCATCACCAACAACATAGTCGGCGGCTATTGGTACGTGAAATGTGCCGTAGCCGTATATGTATTATTCTACATTTCTACTTGCTATCTTTTGAATTGGTCATTCTCTGTTCCTAGCTGCAATTCCCATCACTCATCGCCTTTTTTGCGTTTGCTACCCACGCTCCAATAATTCTCTCCTGCTTTATTTTCCGAAGTTTTTTCCTTTTTTATGTAATTTAATTTGTCCTCAAAAGAGTGAACATCACTTCAACAAGAATATCTTTATTCAGCATAATATTTACTTACTCCGTTTCAAAAAGGATTAACATATAATTTTTTTTCAGTCCGTTTTCAAAAGAGCAATATATTTTAAAATTTAGAAATAAATTTTCACGTTTACCTTTAATGAAGTTATTTATTGTCACACAAATATCTATGACTTATTTTAGACAACAAATTTTAAAAATCATTACTTCTTTATTAAATACCGTGCAAAATTAAATAAATTCATTCTTTTTGAAATAGCGCAGAAGTAGAATTTAATTGATTTTCTTTGATGTATTTCATTATCTCCCCTATTTTAAGAGAATCAAAAATATTTTTGCCCTTTCTTCCGATGTGGCTCAAACCTTAAATCTAATAAATGATGAAAGTATTCAATTTCTAGAATAAACTTTACTTATACTATTAAATTTTCTTTTCTCTAGCTTTATATTTGAACTAATTTTTGCACGAAAATTCAAAAAATTTATAGGATTGGATATGTAGTACTAGGGGTGAACATAAGTCGGATTTTTTAATATCGGTTTTATTCGGTTTATTCGGGTTATTCGGTTTATTCGGTTTTTATTTGTTAAAAATAAATATGCGGTATTTTCTCTCATTTAGAAGTATAGGTAAATAGCTCGTATTCATTTGTACAAAAGAAGACAGGTTAAACCAAGTTAGTTCATATTAAAACTATGTTGGATATATAGAGCTCAAGACTTTCTCATTTTTCTTTGATAGGTAACTGTAGAGTCCTAAAAGAATTAACACTGTCAATCAGACGTTCCAAATATCAATTCAAAGACGTACAATATAGCACATCCAGATACAGACAGATAAAAAAGAAAAAAGTACTTACCGATTAAAAAGACAATAATAGCGGCTCAAATGTTTGAGTGCCAAAATCTCTTGTTCTAAGGAAATTATTTTTACTAATTAGGTTTTTTTTTTTTTTTTGGTGCACTTAATTTGGGTTCACTTGTTACTTTCTTGAGGGCTTTCCTTTATGGGTCATAAGTCTATAACTCATTTTTATTAAAATTAGCTCTTGTAGATGCATGTTGTAAATCGTAAGTTTGTAACATAAGTACATAACTAAGAAAAGCTACTAATATATTCATACGATATTTTTCAATGAATGAATTTTATACATATAAAAATCTAAAAATAACATATATGTAATATCGGTTCAGTTTGGTTTCGATTCAGTTTTTTTATGTGTAATACCAAACCAAATCTAATATGTCGATTTTTTTTCGCTACACCAAATTATAGTCGGTTTTTTTTTCTCGGTTTGATTCGGTTTACTAATTTGATTTGTATAGCCCTATGTAGTACTACTAGGAGTAGTACAAAAGAGTAGTATACACGTGTATAAGACAAGCGTAGAGTAGAATAAAGAACCTGATTTCCTACAAAAACGGCCGTCTAAAATCCAAAGCCGGCAGGCCCGGCAATCAAATCAAACATCTTTTGTCTACGTATATACCCGCGTGCCACGTAACTCCCACACTTTACTCAATTATTACACACACACTCTCTTTTCTTTTATTCCTATGGCTTGGGCGGCGCCTTCTCACCTCCAGTCAAACCCCTCGTTGACCGCGCCCCCTACCCCACCCCCTCCCCCCTCCTTTAATATCCCACTCCTTCCTTCCCCATTATATAAACAACCTCTTAACTCTTACTCAAAAACTATCCTTTGTTCCTCACACTGTTATTTTTACATAAAAAAATATGGCTGTTAAAGATAACAACAAGGTTAGTAGTAATGTGAAGACAAATGGAGTTAACAAAGAGATTCATTACAGAGGTGTAAGGAAGAGGCCATGGGGTCGTTATGCAGCTGAGATTCGTGACCCGGGTAAGAAGAGCCGGGTCTGGTTAGGCACTTTCGACACGGCGGAGGATGCGGCGAAGGCTTACGACGCCGCCGCCAGGGAGTTTCGTGGGCCTAAAGCGAAAACCAACTTCCCTTTGCCGTCGGAAAATCAAAGCCCGAGTCATAGCAGCACTGTGGAGTCATCTAGTGGCGAAACTGGTGTTCACGCGCCCCTCGCGCGTCAAGAACTTGATCTCACGCGCCGTCTTGGTGCGCCGGCAGGTGGTGGTGATGGCCGCTGTGTTGGTGGAAATGGGTATCCGATTTTTCAACACCAACCGACAGTGGCGGTTTTGCCAAATGGTCAGCCGGTTTTGCTCTTTGATGCTTTGTGGAGACCGGGTGTTGTGAGTAGGCCTCAGCCAGATTACCGGCTACAGCCGGTGACTATGGTTCCTAGTGTGTCTGATTGTTCCTCTGTGGTGGAAGAGAATCACTATGATGGAGGTGTGGGGAAACATAAGGGACTTGATCTTGATCTTAACCTTGCACCACCTATGGAAAGTTGATTATTAAGACTGGTAATGTAATTTGAGAAAGATCTAGAGAGTGACAAAACTAATGGCTCATTTTTTGTATATACGTAAAAGAAAATGTTACGTTTTTTTGCAGCTAAGGGGGATTGTTATAATGTTCTCTTGCTGTTTCTACCATTTGTAACTCATCTTTTATGAAGCCTTCTAATTAATCAAAGTTGGAATTTTCTCTTTCCATATATTTCAAGTTTCAAATTTTTTTACTCCTCTTAGCTCATCTGGGAGCATGTTTATCCATCTTTATCACGAAGAATTGTTCCTTTAAATGTTTTAATAATAAAATAAAGGCAGTCGATTAAGAATCAAATGTTGCAATTTCTCTAAACTCTCAAGCCTTCAAAACTGAGTTACAGAGATAAAAAAATGTTCGTACTAGTTGCCGGCCAAAAGGGTCCAAAATCTACGATACTATCAAGAATGGTGAGTTAATGTTTTTCTCATACGCGAAAGTGGAAAAGCGTTAAGTTAGGGTCGGTGTTTCATAGTCAAATTAGATAGTGAGCAAAGGTGGTTTGGTCATCGGTGAGATTAATATTCTACTGTTGTTGAGTTTATTAAAATAGCTTATAGCCAAAGTTAGATTTGAAGCCTTAGCAACAGGTGTATACTTGGAAGTATTTCAACCAAGCAGTCGGCGGCTATGAATGACTACTTATAAACTTAAAAAAAGAGATGAGCAGATAATGAATTTTATTTATGATGCAGTCAAACTCACTTTTGGTACTCTGTGTTATAATAGGAATATAACTAAGTTAAACGGTGTTAGGTTTGTAAATCTACCACACAACTCGAAATAGGCCAATAGTTTATGTATTGGATAAAAATCAGCTCGTTTATGAGTCGCTCCAGTAAGATAAATTGACAATCGTCGAGCACGTGACGACAAATCAATGACCGAAGCAATGGAGTTGATCATCGAGGTCGTCCCCGAAGGCGAACCGTAAGTTGAGCTTCGGTGACATCCACTTCGGTCAAACAGCAAGGTCTTACCACCGAGGTCACATTCATATACCTCGGTGAATCGCCTCGGTCCCAGCGGCTTTGCAGCCCACTAACTCCTTTCAATAATACCAAGAACGTGGGTCTAAGCATGATTGATGGTGGAGAACGTAGGCAAGACCTCTAGGCCTATAAATAGTACTTCATTTTGTATTGTACGCATTCAGAAATATATACAGAAACTCTGGCAAAATTTGTACTCATCACGATATATTGAAATCAAGTTATTTTCTCGCATTCTTACGCTCATTCTTGGCATTTTATTGACTTTGATATGAAATTTTGTTTATATTCCAATCCAAATTTAATTTGGTATCCTAAACTGATTTAGACTCATACCGTTTATTATTAAAAGAGAACTTTATGAATAGGTTAGTATAATTAACCATACAAGTATTAGTGGGTTAATTATTCTTTACCTTTCAATTGCTTTAAAGTCACCGACGACAAGAAGGAAGCCAAGGCAGACACAGCATGCGGCCCCATTGGGAAGTAGGTACAAAGCAACTATTACGAATTCCGTGTGGAAAGAAAGGGTACATGTCGTGTCTAAGGTGGACGGCACGTGTACAATTCCTGCCGTCCAACATTATTATATTCAACGCACAAATATAAATCATTTTGCTTTACGAAAAATCAATTTCCACTCATTCAATTAATTAAATTAAATATGCGTTGCATTTGATTTGTTAAAGAGAAAAAAAATCTCTCTTTAATGTCTATATTTCGTAAGTTCAAAAAAATTATGATTTTATACTCTCTCCGTCTCATATTTGTCCGTTGCAGTTTTTCACGAATATTAAAAAAATTAATCAATATAGTACTAATAAATTAGTCCTGAAATTTTAAAATAACGAAACAAATTTTTTTTTTTAACTAAAAAGGGATAGTAATTTATATGAGATGGAAAGAGTAAAATTAATTGAGTCAACAGCAATATTTGTGTGCTTTAAATGTAAAACAAGCAGTTGGTGAAAGAGGAATCATTTGGATATTGGGAGGTGTAAAAGTGTGGATAATTTCTTCGTAAGAAGCAAGAATGGAGCGGTAGGAGACAGCGGGTTTATAGGTCCCACGTTGTTGGACTTGTCGTGATAGAAATGGGCCCCACTTTTGCCCTTCCTTCGCCGGCGGAATTTGTGGAATAGATTAATTACTTTCACTTTCTCTTCTTTTTTAATTTTTTAATTTTTATTTTTGTGTTGTACTCCTGTATATCTTTCTCTTTAATTTCCTGGTGTCAGCACGCGGCACGGCAGCCTCCTCAGGAAGCATTATCTCTTCTACTCTCTTCGTCCCATTTTATGTGGCACCATTTGACCAGGCATAAAGTTTACGAAAATAGAGGTTGATCTTGTAAAGTTTCAATTTTATTCTCGAAAAAATAAAAAAAGTTGTTGGTAGCTTTAAAAGTATGTAGGGCCCAACAAGGATAAAATAGAGATGGTGCATTAAATAATTGTCAAATAAAAAAATGTACCATTTATTTTGGGGAAAAAAAATAGTGCCACATAAATTGGAACAGAGGGAATAATATCTGTGTACACTTTCATAAAACTAGCTAGCAAGTAAATATGGTTAATGAGAAAATACTTTTATTTTTTTCAGCAATGAGTAAATATCTTTAAAAGTATACTCTTTTTGTTTCACTTTCTGACGCAACATTACTATTTGAATAATTAAATAGCCAAATAAAAATAATTTTATTCAATCAATATTCATAAATACAAGTCTAACTTTTTTTGGACTCTAAGGTTGATCCTCTCATAACTACTCTCCTTTATCTATTATTATAATGACGTAGATAACTAGAGAAGATAATCTCTTTGTTAGGATCTTGAAAATTACCTTGTATACTATTATGCAACAGGCAATTGGTCGGAATTCCTTCACAAAGTTTGGACTAGGTATTTTGGGTATTAAGGTAACAGTGGCACAGTTTATACTTTTCAACATTCTACCATTTTTAAAGAACTGAATAATTAAATTTATTACCTCATCCCCAGCAGTGTCCAGTACTTTTGAAATAATTAAGTAGGGAAACCACCTATCCCCGTGATTTGTCTTTTGGTAGAGCTTTCATAGCTTGTGAGATCTCCTCCTTTGTTACTTGTTGAATCAGAAGCTGGTGTTGGTTGAGTGTTAGAACAGGTCCATGCTTAGCAATAGTGAGATCTAGGCATGACATTTCTGTTGTTTAAGAATCCAAGTGCTTTTTGAAAAAAGATATGAATTCCTTTTGTATCATAGTTGGTTATGTTAGTCTAACCCCTTGTTCATTTTGAATAGAAGCTATGTTATTCCTTGTTTGTCTTGCCTTCATGTGACCATGGAATTTTTTTGAATTAGAATCTCCACATTGAATCCAAATAGCTCTTGACTTCTGTCTCAACACCTTTTCATTTATCTCAACCCATTTCTCCAAATTCAGCATCACCATATTCTCTTCAGTAATCTGGTGTTGATTAAACATATTAGTGTTTGCTCTCTTTGTACTCTGTACAGCTGCTCTCTCAGTTAAGTGAGGAACTCCCGAGCATTTGACGATCTCATATGTGTCGAGATCACCCCTAAGGATGCCTTAGGCATCCAGGGGTCACGAACCGACCATAGTGCTTTACAGTTTGGACATCTATTAGTTTAGATGCTTAGCTTGCATGCCTAACTACTTCAACATGTGCCAGACACTGTACATATGGCATCGTTGTAGTTGTTGTGCCCATGTGTCAAGTACTAGGTCTGAGAAATTCTTATGTTGTAGTAAAAAATTTACTAATCCGAAAGGACTTTGTTTCCTGGATATTGGTGTATCTGTGTTGGGCGGGATAGGTGAATGATTAGAGCATTCGGGTTCTCCAAGTAAGGCTTCAATGTGAGCATCTCTCATAAACTATTGTGGATTCCCAAAACTCTAGTCAATACTACTATATATGCTGAAATATTCTTTCATCAGCTTCTCTCTTGTTACACCAGGTGAAGTCACAACCTTTATTTGTCAATTCTTATATTAGTGATACATTCTTGGAAATCCCTTAATTTTGAACTCTGTACTGGTTCCGCATTAATCATGTCATTAGTTGTTAGCATAATGTTGAAGTCTCCTAGTATCAACCAGGCTTCATTCATAGTTGAGGATAGTGCTCTCGAGTTTTCCCATATGTCTAGTCTTCTTATTTTTGTATTCAACCTATAGACAAATATTACATAGCTTTTGAGTAGAGATCATCTATCTTAAATAAAGAAATGAACCAGTGTGGTCTTGCTAGCATAATATGGACCTTAACAGTGTGATGTTTCCATCATATCCAAATTCTGCCTCTTGACTCTATATTATGTTATTCCTGCAACCAAATAAATCAGAAAAGACAGAAAAACAGAAGTATATTATCAGTTGTTATGGGACAATCCCGAGCCCACAATTTACTTGTGTCTCCTTAAGAAATCTAACCCCCTCACAGTTGCCCAAGGTTCACGAGCTAATTTCTCCCAGGATGGAACGGGATAACAGTTCTACTGTAGCGGCACTTCAAACAGTAGAACACTGCGAACTCAAATAAACGGAGCAAATCACACGACTTACTAAGACTTACTTAGTATGCAGAAAAGAGAGGGAATGCAGTAAGAAGTTTGTATTTCTGTGTTTTCAGTGTGTTGAAATGTTGAAGACTGACCAGTTTATATAGCCATGGAAAATGGAAGGAAGAGTCACCACTAATGGCCACTAACACTACCACTAATGGCACCTGAATTCATTGCCACTAATGGCTGAATTCACTAAATGTCAGTAATGAATTGTCCACTAATGAGAAAACGTGGGAGAGTGGGAGAACGTGGAGGAATAACTACTCTGAATTAATCAGATTAATCCATTTAGATTTCTGTTACACAAACAGATTAAATATTAAATATTAATAATAAATTATTAATTAATTAATATTTTTAGTTTTTGTTGGTCCAAAAAATTAAGTCAATCAATCATATCAATTGACCGAAATCCGAAATTCGAAATCCGAATCCGAAGCCGAAGCCGAGACGAGCGAGCGACGACGACGGCGCGAGGCTTCCCTTCTTCTCAACCCTTTTAAGAGCTAAGAGAAGTGAATTTGTATTTAAACCCAACAAAAGTCTTTTCCTCTACCATTATGGGAGAATGTGCATTTCCTTACTAAAAGGAACCTTTTCACCTTCCTACCCATTTCTCATTCACACTCTATTTATTCTAAAACCCCAACAATCCCCCACATGAATGGGGAATGACTATATTGGGAATATGCATGACAGACTTGTGTGATTTGCAAGAAAGAATTAGTTGCATCGGGATAAGTATGTTTCCCTTTGAACTTTCCGTAGTGAACATACATCGGATATACTCGGTCAATCGGTAGATTTGATATCTTTGAACCGTTGAGCTTTGGTGTATACCTAGACAATGTAAGTCACACAACTAAACCTTAACCGTCTTTGGTTCTCACTGTTATGTTCGTTTCAGCCATGAACACCGCCTGGTTTCATAAGTACTTAGAGAACTTGTCATACCGAATTCTCCTTGAAGCGGCTTCCACTTCACACTTACATAGGTGATTTCTAAACGTGCAATCCTATAGATGTACACTGTTTGATAATTAAAATATCAAACTTAGACAATCATTAAAAAATGCCTCTAGCATTTTACCCTTGATACTTGAACATTGTCTAATCACGAGAATGGACCAAAAATAACTGACAATGTTGGACCGTCAAGCACGACTTTGTATTCTCCTTGAACCTAGTTCTTGGGATCTCCAGTCTCCTAGGTAGAGTTACCGCCGTGATGACTTGTCCTTGGCCATAGTCCCATTCCCTTCGATGAACACTCAACCACTTCTCTACTTAAGCCTTTTGTAAGCGGATCCGCCACATTATCCCTTGACTTCACGTAGTCAATGGTGATAATTCCCCTAGAGAGTAGGTCCCTAACGGTTTTATGCCTTCGTCGTATGTGACGATTCTTACCGTTATACATGACATTCCTCGCTCTTCCTATAGCCGATTGACTATCACAATGTATACAAACTGGTGTCAACGGCTTAGGCCAAAACGGAATGTCTTCCAAAAAGTTCCAAAGCCATTCAGCTTATTCACCGGCTTTATCTAACGCTATGAATTCAGCTTCCATAGTAGAGCGGGCAATACATGTTTGCTTGGACGATTTCCAAGACACCGCTCCTCCACCAAGTGCGAAAATATATCCACTTGTGGACTTAGAATCAGTTGTGCCGGTGATCCAATTGGCATCACAATATCCTTCAATGACTGCAGGATACTTGTTATAATGCAATGCAAAGTCATGAGTGTATTTTAAATACCCCAAAACACGTTTCATTGCCATCCAATGGGTCTGATTGGGATTACTCGTGTATCGACTTAGTTTACTTATAGCACAAGCTATATCTGGTCGAGTACAATTCATGACGTACATCAAACTTTCCAAAACACGTGCATAATCCCGTTGCGACGTGCTTTGACCTTTGTTCTTCTTTAGAGCAAGGTTTACATCAATAGAAGTCTTTGAAATTTTAAAATCCAAATATTTAAATTTTTCAAGAACACTATTGATGTAGTGAGTTTGAGACAACGCCAGACCTTGAGGAGTTCTATGGATCTTAACACCCAGAATTAAGTCCGCAACTCCTAAGTCTTTCATATCAAATTTGCTAGTAAACATGCGTTTCGTAGCATTTATATTGGCAATGTTATTGCTCATTATCAACATGTCGTCCACATATAAGCAAACAATGACTATAAAATTAGGAGTGTTCTTAATGTAGACACATTTGTCACACTCGTTAATTTTAAAGCCATTTGACAATATTGTATGATCAAATTTCGCATGCCATTGTTTAGGTGCTTGTTTCAGTCCATAAACTGACTTAACAAGTTTACACACCATCTTTTCTTTACCTGGAACCACGAACCCTTCAGGTTGTTCCATGTAAATTTCTTCCTCCAAATCCCCGTTTAAGAACGCTGTCTTAACGTCCATTTGATGGATTTCCAGACCATACACGGCGGCTAACGCTATTAACATGCGAATGGATGTAATTCTGGTTACCGGCGAGTATGTGTCAAAGTAGTCAAGACCTTCTTGTTGTCTATAGCCTTTAACAACAAGCCTTGCCTTGTACTTGTCAATAGTGCCATCAGCTTTCATTTTCCATTTGAAAATCCACTTAGAACCTAATGGTTTGTTTTCAGGAGGAAGATCAACCAACTCCCAAGTATGGTTGCTCAAAATAGATTCTATTTCACTATTAACTGCCTCTTTCCAAAATGGAGAGTCTCAAGAAGACATTGCTTCTTTAAACGTCCGAGGCTCATTTTCCAACAGGAAAGTGACAAAGTCATCTCCAAACGAAGTAGAAGTCCTTTGACGCTTGCTTCGTCTTGGTTATTCCTCATTTGGTGAATTTTCTTTGGTTCCTTCCCGAGGTCGTTTGGATCTTTCACCAACTGACTCACATTCCTTCTTATACGGATATATAGTTTCAAAGAACTCAGCACTGTCTGATTCCATCACCGTATTAACATGAATGTCGGGATTTTCTGATTTATGAACCAGAAACCGATATGCTTTACTGTTTATAGCATACCCAATGAAAACACAATCAACTGTTTTCGGTCCAATCTTAACCCTTTTGGGTTTTGGGACTTGCACTTTTGCCAAACACCCCCACACTTTGAAGTAATTCAAGTTGGGCTTCCTTCCTTTCCACTTGTCATATGGAATGGAAAGTGTTTTGCTATGGGGAACTCGATTGAGTATTTGATTAGCCGTGAATATAGCTTCCCCTCACAGGTTCTGGGGTAGACCCGAACTGATTAACAAGGCATTCATTATCTCCTTTAATGTCCGATTTTTTCTTTCCGCAATCCCATTGAATTGAGGCGTGTAAGGGGCAGTTGTTTGATGAATAATGCCATATTCCAAACATATTTGTTCAAAAGGAGATTCATATTCTCCACCCCTATCACTTCTTATCATTTTGATCTTGAATGCGTCAATTGCCTCATCTTTACTACTAAGTAAATAAACATAGCAGTAACGAGTGCTATCATCAATAAAAGTTATGAAATACTTCTTTCCACCGCGAGATGGTATTGACTTCATGTCACAAATATCTGTATGAATTAAGTCTAATAGTTCAGAATCCCTTTCAATTGACTTGTAAGGGTGTTTAGCATATTTAGACTCAACACATATTTGACATTTTGACTTAGCGCAATCAAATTTAGGCAATACTTCCAAATTGATCAATTTTCGCAAGGTTTTATAATTGAAATGTCCCAAACGAGAATGCCATAAATTATTTGACTCAAGTAAGTAAGAAGAAGCTGCAATTTTATTCATAGTGTCAACGACCATTACATTGAGTTTGAAAAGGCCCTCAGTCAGGTAACCTTTTCCTACATACAGCTCATTCTTAGTTATTACAACTTTGTCAGAAACAAACACACACTTAAACCCATTTTTCACAAGAAGTGCAGTAGACACCAAGTTCTTCCTTATTTCAGGAACGTGAAGAACATTGGTCAGAGTCACAACCTTGCCAGACGTCATCTTGAGGAATATCTTCCCATATCCTTCAATTTTGGCCGTTGCAGAATTGCCCATAGAGAGCGCCTCATCAGGTCCAGCGGGAGCATATGAAGCAAAGGCTTCCTTCACAGCACAAACATGGCGGGTGGCTCCTGAATCAATCCACCATTCCTTAGGATTTCCAACTAAGTTGCATTCAGAAATCATAGCACATAAATCAATGTCTTGCACTCCTTGGGCCAATTTTGTCTCTTCAACCATGTTTGCTTGACCTTTTTCCTTTTTCCTGTCCTTCTTTGCAGCACGACAGTCTGCGGACTTATGTCCACTCTTGCCACAGTTGTAGCAATTTCCCTTTAACTTTTTCTTGCTGGGGTTGGTCTTCCCTCCAGAAGGCTTCTTTCTCTTATTTTGATTTGGAGTGTGCTCAACAATATTTGCTCCCGCTATTGCAGCACTTCCACGAGCCTTCTTTGCAGCAGATTTGTTGTCCTCTTCAATCCTCAAGCGTACAACCAAATCTTCAAGGGTCATCTCCTTGCGCTTGTGTTTCAAGTAATTTTTGAAGTCATTCCATGATGGAGGTAACTTTTCAATCATGGCTGCAACTTGAAACGCTTCATTAATCTTCAAACCTTCAAAGAAAAGTTTGTTAGCAACAATATAAATAATACTCTTAACAGAAGTATTAATCAAGATCAAACCTTCAGCAAGGAGATCATGGATAAGGACTTGAAGTTCTTGGACTTGGGACACAACATATTTGTTATCCACCATTTTATAATCCAGAAATTTGGCAGCCACAAATTTCTTCAGTCCAGCGTCTTCAGTCTTATATTTCTTTTCTAGAACATCCCACAGTTTCTTAGACGTTTCAACATTACTGTGAACGTTGTACAGGTCATCTTCCAAGCCACTTAGAATGTAATTCTTGCATAGGAAGTCAGAATGCTTCCAAGCCTCAATCACAAGGAAGCGTTCATTTTCAGGTATTTCATCAGTGAAGACTGGAGCATCCTCATTGATAAACCTTTGCAGGCTTTTAAGGTGGTCAGATAAAAGAACATCTTTTGCTGCCACCTTTTAAAGTCCACACCAGAAAATTTCCCCTGCTTTTCTGCTGGTGGCATAACCGTTGCAGCAGCACGGCTAGGCCCAGCAGCACCAGAAACTGCGGTAGCATTCGTATTCACAGCAGGGACAGTTTGTTCAGCTCCGTTAGTCATCTCTGTCAAGTGACACAAGCAGAAACAATATTAATAAACTGTTTAAACAATAGGAGTAGAAAAAATCACGAAGGCTTTTAGTCCCCAAAAACAGATTATTTCACAGTTGTTAGGAGTAGAAAAACCACGAAGGTTTTAGTCTCCACAGCAGATTAATATATTATAAACGAGTAGAAAACCACAAAGGTTTTAGTCTCCTTAACCAGTATTTATTTAAGTGCAGAAAATAAATAACAGTAGATTTCTTAAGCTTGTTATTCCTGCAACCAAATAAATCAGAAAAGACAGAAAAACAGAAGTATATTATCAGTTGTTATGGGACAATCCCGAGCCCACAATTTACTTGTGTCTCCTTAAGAAATCTAACCCCCTCACAGTTGCCCAAGGTTCACGGGTTAATTTCTCCCTGGATAGAACGAGATAACAGTTCTACTGTAGCGGCACTTCAAACAGTAGAACACTGCGAACTCAAATAAATGGAGCAAATCACACGACTTACTAAGACTTATTTAGTATGCAGAAAAGAGAGGGAATGCAGTAAGAAGTTTGTATTTCTGTGTTTTCAGTGTGTTGAAATGTTGAAGACTGACCAGTTTATATAGCCATGGAAAATGGAAGGAAGAGTCACCACTAATGGCCACTAACACTGCCACTAATGGCACCTGAATTCATTGCCACTAATGGCTGAATTCACTAAGAGAACGTGGAGGAATAACTACTCTGAATTAATCAGATTAATCCATCAATCATATCAATTGACCGAAATCCGAAATCCGAAATCCGAAGCCGAGACGAGCGAGCGACGACGGCGCGAGGCTTCCCTTCTTCTCAACCCTTTTAAGAGCTAAGAGAAGTGAATTTTGTATTTAAACCCAACAAAAGTCTTTTCCTCTACCATTATGGGAGAAGGTGCATTTCCTTACTAAAAGGAACCTTTCCACCTTCCCACCCATTTCCCATTCACACTCTATTTATTCCAAAACCCCAACATATTATAATCACAATCACAACACCACTCTGCTCCCAGTTTCCTTTTCACTTTATCAGCCTTTCTCTGTTTTATTTTTGTTTCCAATTATATTTACTTTATATTTGAGCAAGAATGATTTAAGCTCCTTCTACTTAAAAGGGCTTGTTTAGCCTTCTGATGTTCCAAGCACGGATAATCATGGAGGATTTCTCTGCAAGGGTTGCTTAGGACCCTTTGATTGCTCATCCTCTGTTATACTCAGCATATGAAACTTGTTTCCCAGGACCTTCTCTCCCACATTGTTTGGAGGTGGTAGCTGCTTTGGTGTCTTTGATTGCTTATGTCTGGATGTTTCCGCTATGTGGAAATCCTTCATGTCTGGTTTAATTGGTTGATGTGTATCTTCTTGTAGTGTTGCCTTTGACTTTTCTTGTGTAACATCACCAAAATATTGTGCAATATCATCAGCATTTTTGCTATCCATTTGACATGTGGTTTCATTTGTTTCTTCTTCTTAATCTTCTTTTTCTTCACTGGGACTTCTATGATTTCTTTGCAAGTGTCAGTCTCATGTCCTAGTTGCAAACAGTCTTGACAAATGAGGGGTTTCCAATCATATGATATTATCTGCTCTAAATACTTGCCATTCGCATCTTCGATAAGCATATGTTTTTGCAGAGACTGCGTTATATCAACCTCTATAAGCATTTTAGCATAAGACATACGCTTCTCCTTAGCTGTTAGTCTATCAGCACACACAGGTTTTCCAATACAGCTGGCTATGCAACTTAGATTTTCCCCAGTCCAGAATTCAATTGGTAGAGAAATTTACTCATAGTGGCAATACACGAGTCGCATCTCTATCTAATTGGAAATCGGGACCCATTCTTGGAATAGGAGATGTTTGAGATTGAAAGTGTATGGGCCACTTTGTGACACCTCATCCCTATCCTGTTCATTTTCAAATGGAGATATGTAGTACCTATCATCGTGAAGGAAAACTGTAGGTGTAGCAACAAAATTCTAGACATCATACACAAAATTGAACAACTCTTTAAACGGAGCAATTTCACTAAATACATGCCCTATTAATGCATAACTCCATTTCTTCCCTTGTTCCTGAATTTCCGCTACATTCAATTTGACTACCTTGACTTCTTCTTTCGGACTAGTCGGATAGTCTTGAAATTTCATACCTTGCATAAGTGTAGGATTGTGAGTTACCTATGGTGTTTCCCCTTTGTTGCTTCCGGGTCTTGCCGTGTATGTCAATTTACATGCCGCAACCATTGGTATATTCTCCATTACCTATTGCATCCATTGACATACTCTGATTGGGATTCTGAGGGAATGTTGGAGTGCTTCCCATTCCTTTTATCTATTGAAGCAATTGCAATGGAGGTAGGAGTTGTGGTACTCCAGTCACCGGCATCATTGTTCGTGATTTCGTCTCTATTGTCATTGTTAATGTTGCACAATTGAAGAAAAACCGTTGAAGGCACGCGATAGCATTCCAGTCAAACAAACTCTTCTTTGTGTATGTTTTTGTTAAATAGCTTTTTAATATTTTCAATATCACTTAAGTATCTTTTATATAGTTTTAAGATCTATACTGTATTTTTTATTTTTAAAATTGAATGGTTTATGTATAATCTTTCATTCAAAATTTACTAATTCAACTCTCATACTCCAACACTTGCCACAAAATGAAACTGAGGGAGTAGCTCACTTTGTCGTGATAACATAAGATTAGTTCATTTGCAAGTGAAGAGTTGATTTCTGAAGTAGGTTACATATATATAATACTCATAAGAGTTAGGAATATGAAGTAAATGTTTTCGTTGATTAACATTAAAAGATTCATTTTGTGTGAGTAAAAATACACCATCAATTATTATGAGGATACGGGTCTTGCTGTTAGAGATCAAACTTATTCTACAAGCTATCAGGCGCTAAGGATATACAGATGCTCCATAGGCATGACCGCTCATCCCTCACGAGCCAAGAGCAGATAGGCACATATCTAGCCGCCTTAAGAGCAGTAATCTCATAATTAGGTTAAAAAAAATTCACTGCCTCATGTAAACAGGCCCAAGGCCTGTAGATATAGTATATTAATTACCATAATTAGGACTATGTTAAACGTAGAGCTATATATACCTCTCTCCTTCATTGTATTCGACACAAGAGATTCACTACAAATCAACCTATTCTCAAGGAACAATACAATTCTTTTGGTACTTTCATATTATTTTCGTCGCATTTAATTTATTGCTTGTGACCTTATCTTACTTTTATCTGTTTAATCTATTCGATAAGTTTTAGGCATAAACAGATTTAGACATGGTAACTTAACCAATATAGAATAGTAGTACCCGAACATGGTCAATATTATTCTTACTTTGTTTTCTAGTTGTTTCATTTTGTCTAGTTATTTTGAAATTTCATAGAGAAGTTATTTATTGGTGTGCCAATAAAGTAGTGCATTAAGAGCGGGAGAAATAGATTTAACATGTAAGTAATAATGTTAAAGGATTTTAATAGTTTTAGCCAGTCCTATAATCACTTAATAAAAAAAAAAGCCAATAGTATATAATAAATATTGTTATATATACATTAATTGTATATTGATGAATTATTGTTTGTTTAGTTAATTGTCTGATGGACTATATGTGCTGACATTATCAATTGTATGACCAAATATTATTTTGAAAGGGATATCCTTTTTATGTTCATACAAACTCGTTACTTCCTTTTTCCGTTTATGTGGTCATATTTTTAGTTTAGTTCATTCAAGAAAGATAATAAAAGAGATAATATAAAAAAGATTAACACATAAATTTAAAAAATAAATTAAGTTAAATATCTCATTGACCATTATCTGATGCATGTACATGCCACATAAATACAATTGCACGTTTAGAACGACACATTTTCAACAGTTTAATAACCACACAACACAAGCAATATAGCTTGTTAAAGATGACAGTCTGTACTCTGTAGAAGTTTTCAGATATACTACGAAAAATAACATGAATTAATAGGAAGCATTGAGTGACACTATGTTACTATATATTCTCTTCGTCTCATTATAGCTGTCCATTTAATTCAAAGAATTTTTCCTAATTTAATTATTTTTTAAAAAAATTTCAGACTAAATTTGTTAGTTATTTTCAACTAACCTTAATCAATAAAGAAGTACTATTTTTTTTTAATATTGTTCAATTCTCAAAAAGTATTTAATGTGAATAATTTGATAAAATATTCATTATATTAATTGATTGCTAAATGGACCAGCAAAAACTTAGCTAGCATTTGGACATAGATTTGATTGAAACTTATGAATTTGAGTTTTTGATGTTGAGTCAAAAAATAATTTTTATAACTTAAAGTTGTATTTGCATATACTACATTTTACTTGAAAAAAAGTTAAAAATTTGTGTGTGAAAAAAATATTTTTTCTAAAAATTCTCAACAACTAATTGAATCTTGGGAATTTAAAATCTTGATTTTCACATTTTGACCAAATTTTACTCCCTCCGTCCCAAATTAGTTGTCGCTTTAGAAAGAATGGTGTGTCCCAAATTAGTTGACACTTTAGGATTTCAAGACAAAAATTGTTAGTCTTTTCCAACTATATCCTTAATAATTTAAAAAATTGTTTAACCGTAATTTTGTTTTATTGGGTTAAGTCACAATTAAATTTGTAAAGCGGAGTCACGATCAATAATCGAGATTAAATGCTCTTTATGAAAAGATATAAACGACGATAATAAATGCGAAAAAGTAAAGATACGATCAATGCGATGTAATAAATGAATATTTGAACAAAAGGAACCGTGCTCAGGCCGTATAGACTTGATCAAATTCCATTCCTCGTACTCTTTATGATATTCAATCAATGGAACAATAAATGAGATCTTTCGATTATCAATAGTAGTAATAAATATTGACTGAAGATAGAGAATCGGATGTTAGTAAATAGTTGGGATACAAGTGTATGTTTAGAGAAGCATTAGATTCAATGCTTGTGACTTAGATTACAATATATAGATAACTATGTGTCCGTTCACAAGCAGTTGTAACTCCTTAGTTCGAGCAGTTGCGTTGTTTATGGATAAGATTTCTATTTTGAACTGGCTTGATTGATGAGCTGCGACTTCTCTGGCCGTGGCGACTGTTCATCTGTCCGTTGTAACTGTCCATCTTCGATTCTATTGCCTTTATGTCCATTCATAGCCATGTGTCGTCTATACGTCGTCCTACGTGGATGCTTAGTCACCAACTTTGGTGACGACGGATTTAACCCAATACAGATAGTCCCCGCACTACTCGGGCAGAGAATCTGGTCGAGGAGTGGAAAGCGAGTTTTGAGCGGGAAAGAACTTTTTGGAATTTATCCCAAGTAACATATTTTAATCCTTGTACTCGTATTTGGATGCTGCCCGTTGAACCCTTCATAGGCTTTTGATTGAGTGACGTTTTATCAGTATGAGCACTAAATGCTCCGCTAAAGACAAAACGTGCAAGTTGTCAATTCCATTTCACTTTTTACTGAGAAAGTAACTGTTGCGCGTTCCGAGACTGCAGGTGTGATGACAAAATTCAATAGTCAAACATTAAATAGGGGTAACATAGTAAAATACACACTCTATTTAATAATTTTCTTAATGGGCGTGAAGAAGCTAAAAACGACAACTAATTTGGGACGGGAGTATAAACAAACAAACGGAAGCTTCCCTACAAAACGCGAGTTGAAGAGCGTGAGGGAAGGTAAAGGAGTGGGGTCATAAAGAAGTACATGAAAGCACATGGGCGGGAGGGTGGGTACGGCGCAGAAGTTGGCGTGGGGGCATAACGGCGACGTGTCGACATAGTAATCAAACGCCGCCTTCTGTCCTTTGTTTTTTTCTCATAATTTTCATTTTGAAAAGCTACGCGCACGTGGGTCCTACCACCGCCGTAGTTTTGAAAATGGAAAATGAACGCCACGTCTCACGTGAACTCCGCCACTAAAACACTGCCATTTGCATTTACTGAAGGACGGCTACTGCCTACTGTTGCCCACAAACCCTTCCTTCCTTTTTCTTACTTTTCTAACTAAAGTATAATAAATAAGGATAGATTTGTCAAGTTTAATTTTTCTTATTTTGTCTTGGTTATAGTGCAAAGTTGAATTTGGACAAGTAAACTTAAATCGAGGGAGTAGTACTCTCCCATCCCTAAATCCCTAAATGAGAGTCTGGGTTTGACTTGACACAGACTTTAAAAAAATAAAGAAGATTTTTAAATCTTTTGGGTTTACAATGAAAAGTATGTGTAATGTGAGTCAGAGTTTTTAAATCGTGTGGTTCAAAATAAATTTTAGATTTAATGTATTGCCATAAAAGAAAAGAGACTCATTTTGGGACAAACGAAAAAGAAAAGGTAGATACTCACTTTGGGGCGGAATGAGTAATCGACAAAGGATAAAAAGAGGCTCAGTCAGTGAACAATTGCATTGACTCATTTTAGTTCATTGACGGGCCAATAAAATATTGTTTAGGTTTTAATTGAGTTGGTAAAACAGATTGAGTGGTGGGTGATATCAATGTTACCCAATTCAATTGGCTTTTTTTTTTTTTTTTCGTGTTTGTATGTCTGGCTCTTGAGTACTATATGCTAGAAATAATGTAATGTATTATGCAATATTAGTAGGTTATATCTTGCATTAAAATTAATGTATTCCCCATATGACCTCTACTATTTGTGTCGATCTGTACTAGTATGAGATGTAAATGGATTTAACATTTTAATTTCTCAGGTTGTACTTCTTTCGATCACTTATTTGGTGGTTTTAATTGGAGAAAATTTTGAAAACCATTATTATTGGAGCTAAAGATGCTTAACGAGAATACAAAGTGAGTTTCTTTAATTTGCTGTTATTTGGTGATCCATTTAATACTTAAGGTTAGTCCAAATTCTTCTTATAAGGTTGTGTTTTAAGTTTTGGATCACATTTTTCGCTATATTCTACAATCTTTATTTAGATCTGATTTTAGTCATTTTAAGATTGCTTAGGTGAATTTTCGCCCCATATGATGTATCCCTTTTTATTAAGGGAGAATTACACAAAATATACCATCCTAATATTAAATTTACAAAAAATATTAATATTATATCATTTTATAAAACATACCAATACTTTTTTTTACAAATCATATACAATTTCCATTAAAATCATACAAATGAAGGTTTTAACCCTCCCACACCCACTGCTCCCAGTCACAGGATTGTCGCCGGTGGCCAGCCAATGGCCGCCGGCGGTAGGTAGCCGGATTTTTTTTTATAAAAAAATCTGTAAAATATATAAAAAGGTATAAAACATACAAATTAAATATTCATACAAGATATACACTTATACAAAATAGAATATACAAAATATACACTTCAATACACCCCAAACATACAAAAATATAAAAATAAATTTGTGGATATTCAAAAAACTTATTCACATACATACACATAAATACCAATATCTACAAAAATATACAAAATACAAAACCACAATTTTGCCAAACATACACTTGAAATTATAAAAATACACAAATATACAACAATATACAAAGATATTCAAAAAATACAAAAATATACATAATACACACATACAAAAAGGAAAAGGGGAAACAAAAATAGATCTGAAAAATCCCATCGAATAACTCACCGGAAAACTTGAATCGGAGCAACATCCGCTGCAATGCGGCAGCGCCGCTGCACTGCGGCGGCTGCAGCTCCGGAGATAAGTGAGGAGAAACGGCGGGAGGTGATGGGCTTGCCGGATCTGCTCGTCGGAGGAAGGAGAGGGACGACGGCGGGTAGGGGTGGGCACTAAACCGAAAAAATCGAAATACCGAACCGAACCGAACTAATTCGGTATTTCGGTTCGGTTCGGTCCTAGAAATTTTGGAATTTCGATTTTTCGGTTCGGTTTTCGATTTCGGGCAATCCGAAATTTCGGGACCCGAAAAATCGAAAAAACCGATTTTTTTTTTTTTTAATGTAGTATGGTGCATTATCAATTTAGCTTGAATTGTTATCATGAGCATAACTGAGCTTGAATTGATGTTTTGTATTTCAAAGTAAATGTTATCAAACTCCATGATAACAGTCGATTTATGTAGTATGGTGCATTATCAATTTAGCAACTATTAGTGGGTTGCTAGTGGTTGATCATATGTATATAATTTCTATCTCTTATCATTGCAGAAACTGAACAAGGAGTTGCTCAAGCGATTATTCGATCTGTTAGTGAACTTTAAAAGAGACCCTTGGCCTAAGGTCTCTGACAATGCAAAAGACCTTGTGAAAAAGATGCCCAACCCTGACCCTAGCAAGAGGCTTACTGCTCAGGAAGTGCTAAGTAAATTTTGCTCTAGAAAACTTTCTCAATGTTCTATGTCGATTTAGAATTCATTATTCATTGAATGTCCTTTGAAGAGTTGTACAACAAATTTTCTTGTTCGGGTTTTTTTTTTTTTTTTTTGCCATAAACTTTGGTTTAAACCGAAACACCGAAGTACCGAACCGAAGTACCGAACTAAAAAATCGAACCGAACCGAATTATAAAAATTACGGGTTTTTTTACACTTCAAACCGAACCGAAAACCGAAATACCGAACCGAAGTTTTTAAAAATCGAACCGAAGTACCTAATGCCCACCCCTAACGGCGGGGGTGGGTGGTGGATGGGTAGAAGAGGGAAGAGAAGGAGAGAGGAAGAATCTAGGGTTTTATGATTGGGGGTGAGTGTGAAGTGAAAAATGGTATGTTTTGTAAAAATGTGTAAAACTATCGGTATATTTTGTAAATGTGTAAAAATATTGTTATTTTTTGTAATTTAGCTATTAGGGTTGTCAACTGGTGTAAATTTTCCTTTTATTAATGCATAAACTATATTAGGAGCCAAATTGCACCAAATTCTATATCAAAATGATGGTGATGCTAACACCAAATTATACTATATCAGTACCCTTAATAGGAGAAGAATAAATAAAATACACTTATTCAAAATTTTTAATGATAATTGGATCAACGATCCCAATCAACTCCTAACCCATGCTGTTAATTATTTTAAGGATATCTTCTCAACAGATCACATCTCTACAAACCTTAATAATATTATGTCTTTTTATAGCAGCTTTCACAATATCGATTTATCTTCATTAGATAGACCTTTATCAGATAGTGAAATCACAAAGGTTGTTTTTTCAGGATCAGATGGCCTTCACCCCTTCTTTTACCAAAAAAAAAAAAAAAAAAAAAAACTAGGGTAAAGTTGGTCCTGCTATTACCCAATTTTGTCATGAAGTCTTTAGTTCATGTGAAATTCCTACCTTTATAAACACAACTTATTTATGTCTGATTCCTAAATTTCCGAATGCTAACAACTTAAAAACTTCAGACCAATAGGTCTTTACAATACAATCTATAAAGTTATTACTAAAATAATTGTCCACATGATAAAACCTTTCCTTTCAACTCTCATCAGCCCCTATCAAACAAGCTTCCTCAAGGAAGGAGAACAATTGATAATGCCATTATTATTCAGTAAATAATAAATTATTTTAATAAATCTAAGAGCTCTAAAACCAAAATAATTTTGAAAATTGACTTAGAAAAGACATTTGACAGGTTAGAATGGTCCTTCATCTATCGTACCCTTAAGTACTTTAAGTTTCCACCTAATATTACAAAACTAATAATGTCTTGTCTAACCACCAGTAATATTGTATTATGGTGAATGGTACATTAACGGACTACTTCTCACCATTTAGGGGCATTAGACAAGGAGATCCAATGTATCGTAACATTTTTATTCTATTTTTGAAACTACTTCAAATCTCATCAATTATTATGTTGACTACACACTATGGGACCCTATCCAAATTTGCCCAAATAAATCTCCCATCAGCCATCTATTCTATGCAGATAACTTAACCATTATGGCCATGCTAACGTTAAAATGAATGTATTCCCCATATGACCTCTTTTATTTGTGTCGATGTGTACTAGTATGTGATCTAGACGGATTTAACATTTAAATTTCTCAGGTTGTACTTCTTTCGATCACTTATTTGGTGGTTTTAATTGGTGAAAATTTTGAAAACCATTACTATTGGAGCTAAAGATGTTTTATGAGTATACAAAGTGAGTTTCTTTAATTTTCTATTATTCGATGATCCATTTAATACTTAGGGTTAGTCCAAACTCTTCTTATAAGGTTGTGTGTTCAAGTTTTGGATCAAATTTTTTGCTATATTCTGCAATCTTTGTTTAGATCTGATTTTGGTTATTTTAAGATGGATTTTTTACATAAAAGTATAATTTTTAGAGCTTAATTACCAAACATAGCAACATTTTAGTAAAATTACTCTATATAGAGGAAAACACAAGATAATTACAAACATAGCAAAAATATAGTAATATTTTTCCATAACATACCAAACCCTTATATTCTTCCTCCTATTTCCCCCACTATCACTCTTGCTCCTCTTATTTCTCCCTATTTCAATTTTCCTCCCACCATTTCCCCCTATTTCACTTTTATTCTTATCATTTTCCCCCATTTTACTTTTCCTCATCCCATCCTCGATGTATCTCGTTGTATCTCACCGTATATCAACTGTTTCTGCATCGTTTAAACTGTTTCTGCAGCACCATATCTAACTGTTTCTGCACCGTTTCAGGTTTTTTAGCGCTGTATCTGTTCAAACTGTATCATACTGTTTCAATGTCGTTTTTAGATATTATCAGAATGTTTCAAGCCGTTAACCAATAACCAGATGGCACATTAAGTTGGCCACCACCTTTCTTGGCAAGTTTAGAAATAGTCAAAACAGCCCTTTCAAAAGCTGTTGTGTTCACTTTGACCCCATCACCAACCCCACCAAAATAGCCAAAACAACCCTTTTTTAAAAGCTTATGTTAAGTTAAAAACTACGATATAAACCCAACTGTATTACATAATTATGACGTGCAACAAAATTGCAAATACCCAGAGGAAAATAAAGGCCACCAGTTGGCTAAAGTTAGGTGCAACATTTGTACATCGTTAAGCAGGAGCGGCGCAGCGGTGGTCAAATTATGGAAACATATAAGTTTTTCGAAGCTAGGCTGGAGATTCAGCTCTGCTTAAAATGAATGAATTCTCTGTTAGGAACTGGGTATGGAACCGGCGAGAATAAGCTAGCGATCATCGGATACGAAGTCGACCTCGAAAATGTCGAGATTCGCAGGGAGCTGAAATGATAGATACGGTGCCGTTGACCTCGAAAATGGGTATGGAACCCGCCATTGTCCTGCTGCTAGATATGGTGCCGTCGGCACAAACACCACTGACGCCGATCTGTTCACCACTTTAACAGCCGCCAGATTAGCTTAATTACAAAAATTAATGTAGTGTTAGGGTTTGAGAAATTGAGATCGATGCCAATCTCACTGTTTCAATTTTACTTATTTGGGGTGGTGGGGGTAATGGTGGTGGGGTGGTGGTGATGGCGTTATGGGGAGGGTTATAGCGTTGGGGTGGGTGTGGGGGTGATGGGAGAAAGAGAGGGTAAGTGAGAGGATTTTTAATTTGGAGAAAATGGGAAGTGAAAGTGAAATGTGTTAGACTATTGTTAAATATGTTAGATAAATAATGCTATGCATTGTAATTAGAGAAATATTACTATTTTTTTGTAATTAAGGGTGAAAATTTGTATATTTGTGTAAAAACCTCTTTTAGGATTGCTTAGGTGAATTTTTGCCCCATATGATGTATTTGAGTTTTTTATTCATGCATAAACTATATTAGGAGCCAAATCGCCAATTTTGGGATTTATGGTGAGATAAGATTTAATTTTGGAATTGTATCGGCTAAAAAGGAGGTAATTATATGTGGAGAACGAGGTACTGATGGGAGGTATTATTATTCAATTTATAAAGGCGTTTTTAAAGTTTGAACAGTTCTGAAATTGTGGCTAAATATTATTTTGTAGGTGTTAAAATGTGTACCAATCAAAATTGGGCTCTGTGAATGGACAACCTATTTTGAATTCACTATTTAAGCTTTAGCCAGATTTTTAAGGAGAATTGCAGAACTATGACACCATAGGAAATGGTTTTCCTTCTTGACCCCCATAATAGTGATTTGGTCAAAGTGGTACTCGTTTGGTTTAATGAATAAATTTCGTACAGAAAAATCCCTATTTATTAGGCAATTATGCCCTTGAATCTCACATTCTCCCATTATTGTCTGGGCAATACTTGCCCCTTCAATCTCTTCCTAGATTTACCTAGATAACATGAAGTGTTTCCAAGGCAATACTTACAACTTGACATCTTCCTAAGAGACAACAATTATCGATTGATAACTTAGTAGTATTGCCTACGGACAAAGTGAATGCCATTTAGCTAAAACCATGTTAAATAGGGACAAACTCTTAGAACCAGTCAATTTTGAGGATACCGGGTAAAATTATTTTAATTTCTTGAAACTATTTAGTTTTTAACCGCCAGTTGAACTTCAGACAAGCAGGTTGAAGTTTAGACCTTTTGGTCTTAACTTCAGCCCTGAAGGTTTAAAGTTAATTTCAGACCTTTAAACTTGAATTTAGGGCTAGGAGGTTTGAAGTTAAATATAATAACTAAAAGTTATATAATATTTTAAAAAATTGGCAAAACCTTAAATGGTACGCCTAAATTAGGCTTTCACGTGAAAACTTTACGTCAAAATTTTCTTTCCAATTAACCTTATTTTTCGTTTTAGCACCATTAATAGTAAATATTTCGCAGTTAGCGAGTCAACTTCAACCTAAAGTTTTGACCTTACTCAATTTAAAATTTTCATTTTAAAAATAAGTAAAATTCATATCAAAGGAAAAGGCAGGCTTATCTTTAAAGTAAACTCAAATTTTTATTTGAAGTTGGGCAACACACAAAACCACTCGCATATTTTAATTTCAGACCAAAACTTGTTCAAAGCCCCAACATTTTGTTATGAGACTGAAACTTTATATATAAAGTCTCATAACAAAATAATGGGACCTTTGAACATGTTAGTTCAAGGTCTCATTATTTTGTTATTGGATTATTTTGTTATGGGACTTTGTATAAAGCTTCAGTCCCATAATAAAATACTTGGGTTGTGAACAAGTTTTGTTCAAAGCCCCAATATTTTGTTATGGATTTAGTCTGGGGTGTTTTTCCAACGTTAATGGAGCGTAAGAGCGCGGGCGAATTTTTGGCTATTTCTTAATGAATTTTGAAACGATGGTTAAAACTCTTTAAGTACGTCCAAAATAGCTACGCATCAAAATTTTCCTTATATAAAGGCCTGCTCCCCAGCTATATTCCAAACCCAATTGGCAATATATAACCAGTAATATGGTGTTTTCTTCATTTCGAGATTTACAAAAATAGAACATTTTTGGTGCTTGCTCTCACATTTTTGTCAACTACAGTATAAGGCAACTCTTTGAGTTTTAAACCCTGTCGCCAGAAGTTTCTAGAAAAGATCCTGGCGATCGCCTGGCGCCACAGTCATTTTCATGAGATTTTCTTGTAACTTCTAGAGTTTCTTACAGGGATCAAAACTATTAGTGAAATTTTGATAACTAGCCATTTTTGGACGCGCTCATCGGGGACTATTAACCGTTTTCAAATTCATTGAAGAATAGCCAAAAAATCGCGTGCACACTTAATCTCCATTAACGTTGGAAAAACACCCCAGACTAGTCCCATAACAAAATACTAGGGCTTTGAACAAAATTACCGTGAACCGGCCTTGGCCTTCACTTAAAAGTCAGATGGGTCCTCTGATGAACTTGGGTCCATACTCTAGTGAAAAAAGGAAATTAGGCTTCTCTTTCCGCTTCTTAACTTCTATCCTTTTTCGTACTTAGCCCTTCTTTGGCATCCTTCCCTATGAATCTCTCAATCTCGGGAGTTCCTGCCGATTGGTTAGTTCGTCGACTCTTCTATTCTAGTCTCCCTGGTGACCACGGATGACAGCACCCATAATTAGGTCTTCCTGTTCTTGGAGGAGGGCCCGTTTCCTGTCTTCCAGGACGCTAATGCGGTCCCGAATCCGCTGCATGGCTGCAGCCACAAGTGCAGGATCGATGGGAGGCATCGGTTTTTGGTACCAGTATGCAAAGGTTCGAATCCTTTTACTCCAGATTATGAACACCCGATCGGATCTGTCAAGAACGAGCTGACGACTACAAGGGAAGCAGCTGACTGCAGTCCCTGAGCCCGCAAGCCAAAAGTTGACTAGTAGTCTACTAGTAGAAGGCTTAGGTTATGACTTGATCCAATAGAGTAAGAACACCTTTCTATCTAAAAGAAATGATGCTCGATGAAAGGATCCAGATTCCATACTATGCTGTGGGCTGGGGAGAGAGCTGCTCTGCGAAGCTGGGCGTTCAGTGTTCTTATGGTGGAACCATACTAGAAAGAGAATTGAAAGTGCCTTCAAAAAAGAGCGACGGAGTGATGGGCAACCTTTTATTCAGACGCTCAGTTTGACGACGTTTCTTCCGGTAAATGAAAAAGTCAGTTTTTTTTTATAGTCGTCTCTTGCTTTATCGAAGGATTGATATATAGAAAAAACTTGTTCAAAGCCCAAGTATTTTGTTATGGGACTTTATATATAAAGCTTCAGTCCCATAACAAAATGCTAGGGCTTTGAACAAGTTTTGTTCACAGCCCCAGTATTTTGTTATAGGTTATGAGACTTTATATATAAAGCTTCAGTCCCATAACAAAATGCTGGGGCTTTGAACAAATTTTCTTCACAGCCCCAACATTTTGTTATGGGACTGAAGCTTTATACAAAGTCCCATTACAAAATGCTGGGGCCTTGAACAAAACTTGTTCAAAGTCCCAGTATTTTATACTGTGGTTAGTTTACTGAAGCTTCCCAGTATTTATACTAAGATTTGACCGGAGGTGGCTATTTCTCAGCGAATTTATTTTTGACGGCTACAAATCAATTAACGCGCGCCAAACAGCCTCTCCACGAAATTTTTACGAACTATTAGTGTAGCGCTAGAAATATCCACTGACCATGGAATATTTGGGCTTGGATCTCGCTATAGATCATTACCAGGTTCATTCAGCAGGAAATTATGGCCAGCTTGATACTTGTTGATGGTCTATAGATTTGGTTTGCCAAATTATGCTACGTAAATGTTTTAGGCCCATACGGCAAGTCAAGAAAATAGACATTTGCATAAGTTCTCAAAGGAACGAAATAATTATTTTTGGTAGTTTTATAGTTTTGCTGATGTCCAAGTTTGTTCCTTCAATCATCGAGCCAGGCTTTTAGAAATATTCGGTTACAACATCTTATCAGAAACTATATCCTGCAGTAGTCTAAACCAAGATTATCAAGCAATTGTTCATACAGTTTGTGTTGCATTTGACATCAAATACATGCCACTTCCAATTGTCAAAGATCATCTAACAAATTCTTGCGAGTCAGGGACAAAATATTTAGCAAGGACTGACACTCAATTTTTAAAATTGTCTTTATGCACGGTACCATCGCAAAATTAGCAGGAAAAACGATTATGCCCTTTAATAAGAGAAGAAATGGTAATAATAGGATTCTTATAACCTACCCGAACATTTTTTGTTGTACTAATTTGAACTCTAGCCACGAGAAGTCTTGGTAGTTTGTGTTCGAGAAAAATTCTAGTATATAATAAAAGAGAAAAAATTATGAAGGTGAAGTACTTTAATTTTCCCGGCAACTATACATGAGAAGACATGTCTGAAGACTAAGGTAATTCAAGAGCCATGTCCCAGCATAAATTAAAGTTACTTGAGTACTATAGTCATATAGTATGGGCCAATTGTCCCATTAGCAGCATTCACATTTAACTTTCACAAGACTAGCAAAAGATGATGAACATCTCTAGTATAGTGGGGATGGAGGTGTTGAGTTTGATTGGATGAGTCAGTAGGTCATAGAAATGGCATGTGGGGGACCTCTCAATATATCTACAAAGCATAGGTCACTTTAGTTTGGCTGGCACTTCCCCACTTCACATACCATTTCTTGTGAATCTATGACAACAATACACCTAACCCAAGAAAACGTATTGGCAATTTGGCAAGCACTCTATACTCCATGGATAAGTTCATAGGATCATTGAATAGACTTCTGTATATAGTCATTCGGCGCCCTACCTTCCTTGCTGTATATCATAACATAGTACCCTTCCTAGGAAACATATAAAATCAACACACAATGTGCAATCATATATCAAGACTTGTTTCCTCGTGCCATGTTTGGTTATTACTTCACTACTACTCTTTAACCATTGTGAGTGCAAATAAAAAGTTAGGGCAAGTTTCGAAATTTCACAAATCCAATCCCATCAAATGGATTTCTAAGAGACTTCGTTAGGCGAAATATAGAAGTACTCATAGAAAGTGTAATCAACCATGGTATAGTAGAGTTCCGTTTAATATTACTTTGAGAGTGACTACAATTACATGTCCAAAATGTTTAATTTGTGGACTATTCATGAGAATTAACAGGTTGTGACAACTAACAATCAAGCAAAACAAGTTGAGGGCCATAGCACCGTTATCACCACACCAGACCCAATAACGAAATGTGAATTTTGCTAAGAGCATATAAGATATAAAAGTTAATTGGCCATTATACATCCATTTTCCGAATGTATATGTATCGAGTCCTTTATGTTTTGTTGTGTTCCTGCTCGTGTCCAAATAAAGAGAGGCATGACTCTCCCTTCCCATTGTACAAACCATATACAGGATGACCATTCTAACTAACAGGAATGGTACGAATTAAGGGTGCTCTACCCTAACCAATCCTTGAACTCGAAGTGCATCATGTTCTCGATTGCCTTGTTTCTCTCTTCCTAAAATGCATCATATTATCGATTACATTATGCATTTTTTATTGGCATTAAAAGAAGGAGAAGGCTGAACTCCGAAGCTAAAACGAAATGGAAGTGACAGACGTATAGAGGTCACAGAGGACAAATAAGCTTAAATGGGGAATAATGGGATGCCCCATTGTGCAGAGAAATATTCAAGTTTTTGTCCTCTCATGTAAAAAGTTAGAATATCCAACTGCTCTTGTTTTAGTAAAACCATACATGCTTATTTAACATCGACTTTCTACATCTCACACATTTCATACCTCTAACGGAGGTGGTGTAATTAATATTAAGAGTTCCCATATGATATGATAGAATTTAAGTTTTATGACTTCACTTGGTCAAAAGCTACAAGTAACACTCTATAATAAGTGAAATTAGAGTTCTTGAAAATTTAGGTTATCTACCATAACAGGTAAATCTGACCTGATGGTGCAAGAATCAAATACAGATCATGAAATTTTAATCCTAAAAGACAATGTAATAACTAAAAGGGGTTTGGCTCTTCTCTATTTCTTACTCTAATAATTGAAAAGGATTTCAACTTTCTTCATTTCCAATTATCTTCATTTTTCTAATTTCTTGCTTGGATGGATGCCATCTCTCTTATTTTTAAAAAAATTGTTTATACTGAATTAAGTAGATCAAGGTTTTAACCAAAATTGGAATAATTGATACTTCCATATATTTCTCCACAATAATTGGGATGATTTTTTCTATTATAAAAAAAAAAAAAAAATACAAAAGAACTAACGAAACCGTCAAATCCAAAGAAATTAAAAACCTATGTGATCAATCTATGGGATAAGAGAGAAGTTCTCTGAATGAAATTAGCAGACATAGAGCCTGTTTGGGCAAGCTTATAAGCAACTTATTTTAAGTGACTTAAAAGCCATTAAATTCTAACTTTTCAAAAAGTGGCTTAAAAAGTTACTTATGGCTTATAAGCCCAAAAACTTTTAAGTTACCAAACATATATTAATGGGCACTTTTAAGCCCACCCAAACGGGTTCATACATCCTAATTCAATGATAAAGTAAGAAATGAAAAAGAAAAAGGAGAACTGACGATAAGAAACTCTTAGGAGTCGTTTGGTACGCCGCAATATCTGCACTAAATTCCTCACAAAGTTTATGCAGTGTTTGATTTGTTTTGCAAGGAGGTATAAAAATCTGCATTAATAATGCAGCGTTTGATTTGGATTTAGAAACCTGCACTTATAATACCCGCATAAATCAATGACGGAATTTATGTATTATTTTGTGCGGGATAGGAGGTGGAATAATAATGTGGTTATTAGTTATGCATGTACTAAAATATTAAAAGGACAAATATGTCCCTACCTCTCTTTACATTGTATGCTTTGTACATCATTCAAGCTTAAATCTATTGAAGATTAAATATTAAAACACGTAATTTAAATTATTAAATGTATAATACTTTTTAATACAACAAATCATTCATTAACCAAAATATAATACCTGCATAAATAATAGATGCATAACTAATACATGCATTGTCAATATCCGCGTAAAGTCTATCTCAACCAAACGACCTGTTACTGTATAAGTCTTTTATTGGTGGGTTTATTGCTAAATTAAACATTTTTTATTAATAAAAGAGCAAGCAAGAATCCACCTATCATAAGGACGACCTTTTGGAGCAAACAAAAAAAGGTAGTCCGGTGCATAAAGCATCCCGCATTTGCAGGGTCTGGAGAAGGGTCCCACCTCAAAAGGTGTAATGTACGCACCATAACCTTATGTAGCCATAAGTGACTGTTTCCAAAGTTTGAACTCGTGACTTATAGGTTACACTACTTACAAATATTTTATTAGAGTAACAATGATAAAGACCCTAATTTTCTTAACTTAATCTAAACAATCCAATAAAAACTTGATAAAACGAAGACAGAAATGGAGTTGCTCGAGCAAATAAAGATGAGAAAACGAAGATCACAGAAATGAAGTTGCTCTGAGACAAACGCTTTAATTACGTACTTATTTTGCTTAGAGTCCTTGTGGTTCAACGGATCCTTTTTCAATTAATTTATTTCTCTTTAGTATAAGTACTATACATATGATAATCAGAAGTTTAACAGTGAATAAAAATATGAACAATTACCCGAGTACATAAAGATATGAACAATGCGCATTGGAAGTAGATGGAAGTGATAGGAACTAAACAACATACATTTAGATACAAATCTTTTCAAACTAATTAATGTAAATACACACGAAGATGTTCCCCAGAATCATAAGATATACTTAAAAGAGAATTCCTGCTGAAAGTATAAATCTATCTCCAAGGTTATGATCATGTGATGATGTCCACAACCACAAAGATCCAAAGAAACAAACAGTAAATGAAAAAATAGCGATACTAGAAGCGCCCAAAGAATAAAACAAATCGAGGCAGTGACCACGACTGCAAGATCCAAATAAAATTATGTATCCATAAGGTCTGCAAAATATCCCACTAATACCAAATCTTTCCTACTCAGCTCCGCAATTTGCTTGCATGCATGCCACTTGGATAACCTTCCAAATTTAATATGCCAGGTCATTTCCCTTTTTCCGCCTAAATTATTTCCATTTTAGTTTATTAATCGTGATTTTCTCAACAAAATCCTATACGTAGTAACCTCAACAATAATCTAACTAAAGTTGATTGATAAATCCGTACTCACAGATCGTCTTCTCCACACTCTTTAAGAGGGGAATTGCAGAAATTCAGGAACTGCACGGAATGTACGTCGTAAGACGGATATAATTCGTAGTACAAAGTTATCTACACAGAAAAATTTGAAAAAGTTTAACGTACATATCTCGTATGAACAGCGTACTATTTTTTTTCCCCCCAACTAGTATTAAAAAGTCTATTTCACTTAACCAGGTCTTAGTAAAAATGGAAAGAGTAAAAGGGAAAAGTACCGCAGGCAATATACAAAAGCAAGAAATTATTATTGAGTTAATCCAAGAAAAATGATGATAATCAACAACAATTGGTTCACATTGAACTTGAATACTTATAACACAAATGACTCGATAACTCTCACCTTCAACATAATGGAAATAAAATTACATCTTAATCGACAGACCTCGACATTGATTTATCAAAAGCAATAAGGAAAAAATCTAAGCAGCTTTGATTAGCTAATTAAACAGTCGCACAATCCTCCCAAGCCATCTCGTTTATACAAAAAGATACTCTTGTTGATGATATGGATGGTGCAGTAGCAACGGCTAGCAAATTAACAGTACTTGGACTTATGTACAAAAATCTTCTTCAAATCATCCTCATTCTCCAAATCAGAAAAATTGATCATAATCATCATTTCCAGGACCACAAATCTCCATCAATGGTCCATACGTTCCATAATTTTTCAGGTCAAGAGATCATTGACCCACCCAAAATCTGGCCCACCTAATCCATTGTCATTGTAGTATTTGCTAGTTGTAGCATTGTTATTGTTTTCTTCTCCAAAGCTCATCATGCTAGAGCTAGCAGGAAAATCCCGAGTGTAATACTTGGTTCTTGAACTAGAAACAGGACTTGGTGATGGAGCTGAGGGAGACATAAGGAATTGCTGCTGATCATCATAATAATTATTGTTGTTATTGTTAAAATTCACATCCAACCATGGTAATTTCCCATCAAAATTATTATTAGCAATACCAGCTGAAGAAGAATTAGTTTCATGATTCACGTTCATAGCTTCCAAAGAACTAACCAATTCATTAAATGCATCTTTGTAACTCATCAACCCTGTAGGATCCAGCTGACCCATTCCACAAGACGACTCAACACTTCCAAATCGATCACTATAACGTGACATAGGTGAAAATTGGGATTTATTAGCTGGGGAAAGTGGTGGTGAAAGTGATGGGGACATAGGTGGTGACATATGTGACATTCCCATTAAAGTAGACGTGGGGGAAGCAGAAACGGAGTGACAAAAGACACAGCATTGGTTCATATTACGGTACTTTTTCTCAACTGGTGAGTTCCTAGGAGAGTTCGAACCAGTTTCATGACAACTAGGTGGCAGGACACGAAGCTGCCTAGGAGTATGTGCAAAGAAACAAACCTTACGTTTGCAATTTTTACCATCTTTACATGCTTCAGTCCTGTAACGTGTAGGGTGTAGCCAACATTCAAAGACACCATGTGCAAATTCACAGTTATCACCACGGCTACAATTTCCTTTACGAAATTCAGAACAAACTGTACCAGAATAATGGTATCTCCTAGGGTCTCTTCGACGAGCCTTTTCACCAGGATGTGCAAAAGGACAATCAGTCCAATCATGGCTACGGCTACGAGTACAACGACGTACTTTGAACTCGTACATACGAAAGTGGTCAGCAGAGTATGGATCATCATCTTCATCAAGACTGTTGTAAGGCAAGAATTTTTGGAAAAGGGTGTCTGAATCAGACTTTGGTGAGTCCATAAACATGTCGGAGACAGGGTCTACTGAGAGATTTGAACGGCGGCTAAGGAGTTTTCTTGGAGGAATGTCAATGTCACGAAGGGATTTCTTGTTGAGGTAAAGTTGGTGTGAGGGATGAAACTTGTGATGATGTTGCTCAGCACAAAGACCTTCCATTATGATATAATTTTCTTTTTTAAGTGTTTTGGTGAATTGAAATGAGAGTGTTTTTAGAGAGTAGTAGTGGGGGACATGAAAGCAAATGCTGAATGCAAGGAAACAAGATGAGGAATGGGATCATATATACATGTACAAAATCAATTGTTTTATGAATACATAAGGGGAGGGGGTTTAAGGGGGTGGGGGTAGGGAATGACGAGGATGGTGTGAGGGATGGGCAAAGAGATGCGTGGCTGCATAGTATTAGGGATTGGCATGCAAAGCGAGATATGTGGCAGCTCGACACTTCTCTCTACTGCATGCAATATTAGTCTTTGTGAAAAAGTCAGTCCTTTTTGTTTACTTGCTTTCTTTTTTCCTCTTTCGTTTGGTTCTCTTAAGATACTTTTAATTTTCCGGTTAACTATGTGTTTAGAATCCATCAATTCAATTAGTAACATGCTTGACTTACTGCCTCTGTCCCAAATTAAATGTCTTAATTTAATTGGACACAAAATTTAAAAAATATAGGGAGATTTTTCAATTATGTAGTTTTAAATAAAAAATATGTGTAATGTACTAAAATATCATTTGAATTTGTAGTTTTAAATCTGACATGTAGGATGTTTGAATTGTCAACTTACTAAATATATATATAAAGAGACACTTATTTTGGGACAAATAAAAAAAAAAGTAAGACATTTAATTTGGGACGGAGAAAGTATTAAAAATAGAATGTTCCAAAAAAAAAAAAAAACAAAGCTTAAATTCATTAAGATCATAGAAAGAATTCATCCATCTAACCATTTTTTAAAAGGGGAATTTAGAAATAGTCATGTCCTCACAAGGAGTACCATCCTTTTTCCGTGAATCCTATTTTGACCTCCTTACGATTTTCATTGCTCCTTGCAATATCTTTTTCTTTAACTTATTGTTCCTGTTTATCCATTTTCTCTCGAGTGACACTAAAAGGAGAACTTTAAAATTGCACAATAACCATAGGACAACATACCATTAGGTGCACGTCACAACAAGTAAATATATTTACTTTTCATTAATTATTGGATTTATTAGCAGCATTTTAAGACTTTCAAGTGGAAACATGAGTTTACATTAATAAATTCCAAATTAACGAGTATTGTTAGAAAGAGTGACGACTCCTTACGACAAAGGAACAGACTTCACAAAATAAAAGAGGAAGGATAACTTGGATTCCAATCTTGCTCTGTACAAAGTCGAACATTTTAAGTTGTAAGTACAGTAAAACGGAGGGACTCATATTTCTCGAAATACTGTTTAACCTGTGTACCAACTGGGTGGGGTAAAATTTCACATAAATTTCTTCGATATAAACAAGTTTAAATATTCTGAAGTGTCTCTCTTTTTTCTTTTTTCTTTTTTCTTCCCCTCAATGCCTGCTTGAATCATATAACACCAGTAATATTTTGTTTTTCTTGAAAGATGTTTGTTATGTCAGTTAATGATAAATATTTGTTTTTGCTCTTAATTTGGTACTTCTCAATTTAATACCAGACATATCACATTTTGGACATAACCTAAATATAGCAATAACAAGTAAAGCATTTCAATCTTGTCTACGACATTTCGAGTCTTAGTTTAAAAAATTATTATAGTAGTGTGCTGGGAAGAATGAACAAGAAGGGAGTGGTTAATTAGTTAATTTTTTTTGTATGCTTTGGGAAAGAAAGGTATTGCTATTTTGTCGATATTCTAAGTTTGCGTGATGTAATCAAAGTTTTGGAGGTCAAGTAAAGGTTAAAAAGGGTTTCATGGCAGAGTTGGTTTCTCGTTTTATGTAATCGTTGCAAATTATAAACAGCCACCTGTGAGAGAAAGAGCTGTTTCATATGATTCTCACGTGGAATCCATAAGACCTCATGGTTAGCAGCCACGTTTCAACGTTTACAAGTGCTCTCATGCATGGCACTGCTTTGTATTGGACGAACATGGACATATTCAGAGAATCATTTTTGCAAAATATATACTTAAAAGGTAGGAGTATAAGGAATTCTGTACTATCCATATATTTTAAGCTGTTGTAATGAGTAGGTTACTTAGTCTCGTTCTTTAAGGGTAGATATATAGGTGATCAACTAGAATAAGATTCTTTTACAATACCCGTAAATTGAAGTTAAATACAGGAGAAATATTTTAAAAAAAAACATAAAAGTTAAATTTCTTCACTTCGATTTCTAAATCCGCTACGCTTTTTTAATCTTATTTGTATCAGTCTTGGTCAAGAACAAATTTGAGGGCTCTTTGAATCAACCCAAATTCAAGTAATCTCCATTTAGAATACAGTAATGGTTGAAGAAAAATTTGCAAATTAAGTGTAGAGTAGAACTTGCAGAAAATTTCACCTGATGGTCCTTGGGGCGGTGCTGTAAGTTTGTCTCCATTAAGTTTGTGCAAAATAGAATCAATTTTGAAGTTTTGTCGCTGGTCAAAACTTTATCTATCAAAAGTTCAGTTGTTTGCAACTTTAACAGATCCATCAAACATGCTTATAGGTTATTAATAGTAGGCATAAGTTTGGCCTATCCGTCAGAATTGGAAAATTAGAGTTATTCTTGTATAAAATTCAAAACTAAAGAGAAAAGTAAAACAACGCCAATAAAGAGCTTATCCGTGCAAATCACCCGCATGGACAAAAGGAAAGTAAAAAATTTCGTTCAGAGGCCACTTTTAATACTGGTATTTAATTTGAGGCCACTATTTTTATTGATCTTACACTAAAGGTCACTTTTGGGCTTTTACTAAATAAACATTGACTTAAGTTCGGTTCATTGAGTGAAGTTCAGTCCATACGGCCCCTAGATTGAAGTTCCATCTTTAAGGACTGAACTCCAATCCATAGGGCCCTGAATTGAAGTTCCATCGTTAAAAAATTGGACTGAACTTAAGTCAACATAGCCTTGGACAGAAGTTCTATCTTTTAAGCGAAAGTGGCTACAAACTAAATATTTTGGTATTAATGGCCTGTGCCCAAAGACCAGTGGCAAAAGTGGCCTTTCGTGCACTTACCCCAAAAGGAAAGCTGCTAAGTTGGTGCTAGGCCCCTTTTGTTTATAGTTTAAGGACAGTGTTGGGGTCAATTTTTGGGAAATTTTTGTAGATAGAATTTGGCAAGATCCCAAATTTCCAAGAAACCAGTTTTTGTGAATTTTTGAGAAACTTTTTCCCATTTACAAACTTCAACTTTTTTTCCAAATAAAATGTATGTCCAAACACAACTTTAAATTCTAAATTTTCTTTTTCTTTTTCAACTCAACCTCAAAACTCAAATTCCCAAGTTTAAACCAAATCTATGTCCAAACGCTGGCTAATATAACTTGAACGGTTCAAGAAACAACCAAATGGGGACACTTCTATTCTAAGGTGATATTGCAATTTTACTTTCGTGCAAGTTCATTTTTTACTTCATATTTCATATTGTAAAGACTATTGGGTAGATTCTTTTTATTGATAAAGTTACTTTCTATGACCCCACCTAGTGGGGGTTCACTTAAGAATCCAAAGGGGCTGGACGATTAATCATGAGATTGTTTGGTTGAAAAGGCCCAACATAGTTAATACCAACACAAAGCTCAACACAAGGAACTCTTGAGCATCTGTATTTCTAAGTACTTTTCACGCACCAGTAACTATTTAGGTAACAGAGTTTTGAGAAACAAATACAGACTCTGCTTAGAGGAGATGCAACATCTTTGTCTGATAAAATGAATATACAGTACTAAACAATGTATACATCGGGAATAATTTCTTATACACGTGGAAATGTTTGGATGCCTTTGAAAATATTAACTGGAAATATTTTCAACTTAACAAAGCACAATTCAGCAGGAAAGTATTTTCACTTCAAAATTTGTACAGCCCAGCTTTACTTGCAAAAGGACTTACTTTCATTGAAACTTCACAACTATGCAGGAAATATCGTCCTTGCTTTTCTTGGAAATGGCCAACTCTGCCAAATGTTTAGCTGCTGCTTTCGCATCTTTCATGTTCTTAATGGAGTCCACTGCCTCTTGGTTGGACATTACCTACAAAGAGATGAAGCAAATGTCAACAACTAGCTAACAGGAACGAACACGACGTCTGCCTCAAGATATTGTAACGTTTTCTTCTTTCTTCTTTTGGTTAATAAATTTAGCAGACTTTCCTGCACCCTGAATATATACTAGCAAGCAAAAGCTTAGAGCATCAGAAGCACTAATGGTAGTAATATCATTAGGTGCACCATAACAAAGGGCCCTATCAATGGAACTATACTGAAGTGGAAGTAACACAACTTTAGCTTTAAGTTCAGGGAACAGCTCACCTTCCACAGACCATCGCTTGCCAAAATGATGAGATCTACATCGTTATCAATAAACTCAATTGCCACGTCCGGATCTGAACTAAGATGTCTCTTCAAGCTCTTGTCTCCAAATGCCCTGGCAACGGCCAGCTGTCCATCAACACGAGGTACATCACCTACAAAATTCAAAACAATCAGCTTGTGTAAAACAACTGACTCACCCGCTAATTGTATAGCTAGACAATCAATTGCATCTGGAATACAAATCAATGAAAAGCAATTTTGACTTGGTAGGCTCTGTGTCATATTGTGCACAATACACACTAGTTGAATACAAGATCAATTTTTCTTGGCAAAATGCCTCATTGATGTTCACCCTTCCCTTGAAGCATATGATTCCAAAGTGGGAACACACTTAGTTAACCAATGTTACTGACTCACCCTCTATTGCAGCAAGGAGAAAGTTCTAAAATCGTCGAGACCAACAATTGAGATTTAAGGTCTCAAGAACTTGAAGATTGAGAATGAAGAGTATACAACAGATCGAAACGGTCAGATGTAATGGAGAGTGAAATCATCTACGCCACTAAAACTAAACTTTAACAATAAACATGCAAGTTACCTGGAAGATTTGAAACAAAACCGCCTTTGCTTTCAATTATCTCCTTTTCCCTACTTGGCTCATGATCAACTGAAAGCTGCTTGGCAACACCTTTCTTGGATATGACTGCTCGAGAATCTCCAACGTTTGCAACTACAAGCTGTTGACCATTAATCAGCATTGCAGTAACTGCAGTTGAACCTCCTTTTCCCAATTGGAATGCTTTTTCTAGAATATCTTTGTCTGTTGAATTATAAGCTCGACGAGTTGCACTCTCAGTATCAGTCAAAAAGTCATGCTGCTCACAAAGACAGATGATGCATGAGAAAAGGATTGGATAAGAATAAGGGGAGTAAGAGGAGAAAAAATGAGCTCAGAGATAGCAAGAACCACGAGGAATTTGTGGGAATGTAACAAAAAGCAATTTACATAAAGTCATTCTAATGTGAACTCTTCTTGTAAGTCATGTATTACCTCTTTCAAAATGTTGTTAAACAAGTGTGTCTGCAAGTAGTTTGCCACATCATGGCCCATATGTCCATCATAGATTGCAAATAGGCCCAACTCATTGTCCTTTACATGCTTAAACTCGCAAACTAAACAATCTTCCATGGCATGATTGGACTTTCCCTTCACCAGGTGAGAGCCGTGAGTGATCCGCTTAGATGCTCCACTCTTGCCTCTTGTATCTGGTGAGTCTGGCATGGATGGAATAAAACATGCCTTCTCCTGAACAAGACATGTAATAAATGCATTAGCATGAGACCAAATCCTCCTTGACCATTACACCAGTTAACTTTCTCCATTAGAAGTCAGAAAACTTGTAGGCTTTAGAAGGATGGAAGGCCAACTGTTAAGGCCAAACCACCTACGAAGTCATCCAAGAAATTGCATAGAGAACTACCTCGTCAACAAAGAAGATAGCACAGGCTACGAACGATTGCTAACAAAAATTGGAAGTCACTGTGTTAGTGAGCTACTTCGAAATTTCTTCTACCTTTATTTTCTATCCTTTGCTCTTGTAGGAGCTGTTTTTGCACAATTTTAAATTATTTCCGAAAGTTAGCAATGTTTGTTCAATAACCTAGATAAGTGCAACAGTAATGTTAGCGCCAAGTGTTTAGAATAATTGCTCGCATTTAAGCAAACAACATAGAGGAAAAGCTCTTCAACCTCTATGAAGAAAATTTAAGTCCATCTTCTTTCCAATTATGTGCTATGCTTTCAATCAAATATTTATCATGTCCCCTCACTTTCTCCCCCTTGCTTTCTGTTTGTTAACATAATCAATCAACAGAGGCCTTTACAGTTCACTTCACTGTGAATTATAGAATGTCAAATCCGGCCTTTAACTATTTGGGGGTCGAAGGGGGAAAAAACACGCCGGGGGGGGGGGGGGGGTAGAATCACTACACTATCATGGCCAACAATACCAAATCCTTTAATGTAAGGATATATTTAAAGTGCACCCACTCTTTACCCTATACTTTTCAAGGAGAACTCGTGTGCATTTCCTCTATTCTGTGCTCTGCTCGCTACATCCTTGTGCCTCTAGTTGAAGTATAGGTCGTCGGATCAATCTTTAGCTGAACACTTAGCGCTCACATTTAACACCCCATTACTTCCTGTAGAATAGCCTAGACCACTTGATCATATCACTCTCTGATAACTTAACATGCACTACTTCCTTGTCGAATTTCAGCTATACTATAGTGGATGCAAATGAGAAGTTGCATGTTGGAATGCTTGAGCACAGCAAACACAGCCATCTTACCCTTATTTTTTCTACTGCACATCTCTGAAAAAATTATCCTAATCCATGAAATCTCTCACATCACCTGATCCCTAATAAGCCACAATCATAGTAAATTGCAAATGGCAGTCCTCACTGTTTCTAATCTAAAAATATAATCAAATACCAACTTTGCTCTCGCCAATATTTACACATCCAGTTCCCTGAATATCTAGAAGACATAAAAGGGCGTCATGGTGCTGCGTTCACTCAGGGTACGGGAAGGGACGCACCCCAATTACCCAGCCTACCCTGATGCAACAAGCATCAGTTTCCAACGGCTCGAACCCGTGAGCTATAGGTCACAACAGCTCCAAGGCTCTCCTTCGCCCAGAAGACATAGTTTGACTATACAACTTCCTTGCCTTAATGTTTGACCATAAAAATAGGTTATCTCTACTCTTGTTTTATTGCATATACTAAAGCTTTCTGCATTTGCTGCTATAATCTGTTACCATGCCAAACTACCCAAATTCTACCACACATGATTCTTATAACTTCAACAAGAACTCAATAACCCATGAAATAAAATCTTGAAACTAACAAAAAAAATGATCTTTTTCCAATCAAATACAAACATATATACATGTCACACATGCCCTGCATCATTCAACAATAGCATAAGCAAGATTTAGACAAACTAACCTTCATCTTATGCAAGATTTCTCTTCCTCCAGTCATAATATTTTCACAGAAAATAGTTAATTATGTATAGTTGAATGATGATGAAGTATATAATGATTAGGAGTATAAAATTATGGGAACAGTGAAGGGTGGGCGATAGGTGCAACTAGTATAGTAGTATGTATAAATCACATTGACTAAGGGGACATGTGAAATATTAAGTTAAAGCAGACTTTTGATTCAAAACCGCGTCCTTTTTTCTTCTTTTCCTTTATAATAATGTCTTCTCTCTCTCTCTTTAAAGCAACGCGTTTTCGCCAACTAGCACCTCATTCCCCAACCCTGCTTTTTTCTTCTTTTTTTTTTGGTTAAATTGTGGTCGACTAACTCAATACTTACTATTCCGACTAATTTTGATTAACTTACATATTACCCTAAAGGGAAATTATTCCTTATTAAAATTGTTACATTGACAAGGTTCAAATTCAATACATCTCATTGAAGGCTGAGAGTAGTTATGCATCTCACCATACCAAGGGTGGAATTATGTTGAACTAAGTGGTTAATTGAATAATCCTAGTTGAAAATTTGTACTCCGTGAAGAGGACAAAATGAGCTTTTTTTTTTTTTTTTTTTTTTTTTGTTATATTTACAATGTTGAATTGCCTTGACATGATGAAAGATGTGGGATTTAAACAGTGTTTATGATTACAAGAAAATTCCAAACATAATATTCTATATATTTTTTGAATTTCTTTCCATTTTTTTTTCCACCACTGCACTATCCTCTCCCTTGTCATGGCTCCTCCATTCTCCTTTTATTAGTTGTTTTAATGGAATTTCACGAGTAGGATAATTTCCCTTTTTCTTTTAGTTAGAGTAAGCTATATATTTTGCATCTATTTTTACTTGATCATGCACAACTCTTATGTATGTTTTTTGCTACCTTAACGAATTATCTGAGAAGGATAAGATAGATCCTGCTTCATGTGTTCAATTTCTCTGAAATGTGAGCAAAAACCATGTGTCTTGTACACAATCTATTTACTAAGTACAATTTTGAGAGCTTAAAAGCCGTCGTCATTTTTTAAATCATCGCTTTATAGAATAAAAAATTTCATTTTTTTTTTTTAAAAACGAGGAACGCCACAAAATTAAGGAATGAAATTATTGAAGGGATAAAAAGAAATAGTTTAAGCAACTTTACATAAACAATTGTCATAATTAGAGGTTGTTTGACCATAGATTTTTTTTTTAAACTGTCTTTTCAAAAACTTCTCGAAAATTTTGTTTGTTCATAGAAAGTAGAGAGTTTTTGCAGATTTTTTTAAAAACTAAAAGTTGTTTTTAGCACTTTTTAAAGTTTTTTCAAAAAGTACTTTTTCTCCACTCACAAAATTGCAACTTTTTTGGATGCAAAATACATGTTCAAACACAATTTCAATTTTCAAATATAATTTTTCAACTCTACTTCAATTTTTTTTCTCTAAAATTTGGTATTTATGGCCAAACAACTACTTAGTATGTATAAAATATACACTTATTGTTGAGTAGGAAGAAGTAGAGATGGTGTAGAAGTAGAAATTAGTGGACTAGTGTGTGTGTGTCTTCTACACTCTGTAAATGCAGTAGATCATTTTCATTTCATTCCAAGAAATGAGAGTTGAATTCTCTCTACACTCAAATCTCTCTACACTCAAATCTCTCTCTCTCTCTCTCTCTCTCTCTCTCTCTCTCTCTGAGGTTTCTAAATTCTTCTTCATTTATTCCTCCCTTAAAGCTTAGAGCTCGAGTATATGCACTAGTTTTAGCTGTAGATTTCGAAACATATCATGGTATCAGAGCCAGTGAATGACTTCGTATGGAGCCTCAGCCCACAGGTTCACGCACCACTCATAAAGTAAAATCCCACACTGATGGAATATGGAGGGCAAGATGCTCATATAAACTTTGGGCAATCCTCCACCCTTTGAACTAGCTTTTGGGTGGAGTTAGGCTCAAGCTTATGAGTGCCCAAGGATGGTTTTTCATGGTATCAGAGCTCGTGAGACTGGATTAAACTTTCGTTTGAGATAATATTTTTTAGGGTTTCATTTTTATCCTTGCAGAATCGTTCAATTTCCTTCATTTTCAGTTCATTTAAAGTAATATTTAACAACGGTGACGATTGATGCTGCTAGAAGTGGAGAAGGGGGGAGGATCGAATGGTGCGATTACATCATTCGCTCTATCTTCATCCATCAGATACCACACGTTCGGTTAATATCCGAGTTCAGCTTCTTGGTTCAAGAAATTATACTGTCTAGAGAAAGTCTATGGAGATTTGCTTCTTAACTAAAATTAAATTGGGTTTCATTGATGGAAGTTGCAAAAATGATTTTTACGATCTTGTTTTACATCAACAATGGGAGTGATGTAATGCAATCATTCTTTCTTGGATTATGAGTTCAATTGCTAAGAATTTAGTCACAGGGATTGTATTTGCCTTTAATGCTCAATGTGTCTGGGATGATTTAAAGAAAAGATTTGATAAAATAAACACATCTTGAGCCATTCATCTCCATAGGGAAATAGCAAATCTGACCCAAGGTATTTCTTCTGTGTCCAATTATTACTATACACTGAGAAATATAAGTGATAAATATGATGTTATGATTTCACCTCCTGACTATGGTTGTCCAAAGTCCAAGCTCATAACTGAACACCTCATGTTACAAAGATTATTACAATTCCTAATGGGGCTCAGTGAACCTTATTCACAACGAAGAAGTCAGATATTGCTTATGAGCCTTGTCCCTAGTTTGAACCGTGCCTATGTCATTATTATACAAGATGAAAGCCAACAACCTTTAGCTAATGCCTCATGATAAGAATCAATACGACAAAACAATAAAGATAGGAGAGCGAGACACTACTCGAACTCCCTACGAAGTAACTATGGAGAACTCGTTCCATAATACCCTTGTATCGGTGTCAAGGAGGACCTACACTATGCAACTACCCTCGAGACGACAAAGGACTCGCAAGTAGAATGATCGGGGGGGGGGGGGTTTGGTGTTCAACTAGAATCCACTAGTAAACTCAAACCAACTAAAAAGGTTTTCATTCAAAGAGAATCCACTCTTGAACATTGACATTCAATCATTCATCATCAAAGCTAACTTCCTAAAAATGCTAAGCTATGGAGTATTTATAGGCCTCATTCAAGACATAAGGAAAGGCCTAAAGTACCCTTAAGTAGATTCTAAAGTCATAAGCCACATAGGGGCATAATAGGAATTACATAGCAACTTAAAGCCAAAATCCCGTCAAACTTAACAGGAGGAGGCGCCCGCCTCCACAGAGTAGGCGCTCCGCCTCCACACACTTAGGCGCTCCGCCTCCTTCAGTCCAGAGAGCATGCAGTTGTTAGGTGGTCCGCCTCCATTCCTAGGTGGTCCGCCTCTTGCTGAAGCTTCTTCAAACACCTCGAAATGTGTCTCGGATGCTCTTCTTTCCATGGCGTCCCAATGCATGACCTTGAAGTACTCTTCCTTGGCCTTGGATGGTGCTTTTGGATGGTTGCTCGGTTTGGGTCTTATCATCCTCCCCTTCTTGAGAAGATTTCGTCCTCGAAATCAAGGCTTGGTCTCTCATGGCTCTATCAACTCCTCGGGGTGGCCAAGAATCTCCTCTTTTGTCCTTCTTGATCGTCACTTTGACATAGGCTTCTTCCAAGATCTCCCCCGCCTTAGCATGGAGCTTAGAACCTACAAGCAACGACAAGCAAAAACAAGCAAACGTCCTACTTTGGAAGTAGGTTAGTGCAAGAAGTGTGGAAAACACACTCTTGTGATATAACCAAGCATCAATAACAATCATAAATATCAAGTCTCCAAAGAGAACCATGAGCACTTGGTTAAAGATCATCATGCACTCAACAAGATAATGAGCAAATAGGTCATGGGAAGATGGGAATTGCAAGATCAAGCTACCAAAATCCCCTTGAACCTTAAGCTCAAGATCAACACACCAACCTATCCTCGAGGTGTGATCAACATGTGGAGTGGAGTGAATCAAATAGCCCAACCTACAAGTAGGATCAAGCACTCCACTCCCCTTCTTTAGAGCATACTTACTCACACCAAGAGATTACTCTTCTCCTCCCATTTCATCAACTAGGCAACCCTCCTCAAAAGTCAAGTTCTCAAGGAAGGCATTGATGATGGACTCTTCTTCATCATAACCCCAACAAGCAATAGTAGGGTCACTCAAAGAACCATCTACCTCACCCAAATTCTCAAGCAATGTGTTGCCTAAAGGGTCAAACCCTTCACACCATGGGGGTTCCATTTGACTACCTACCTTAGTCCGATACAAGTCGCTACCACAAATGAGATTATCTTCATACAATGAAAATGTAAAAGCATGCATCTCAAATTCATGGTTACACAAAAGCATGGTATCAAGACTAGGTTCTTCACCCACACTCAAGGAGTCATCGAAAACAAATCGATCCATCTCATACTCTAGAGACTCCTCAAGGTAACAACCATCCTTACTACGACACATAGGCCTACCATTTAGAAGCATATCAATAAGGGTATGATCAACTATCTCATCTTCCCCTTTGTCAAAGATTGGTGGTGTGCCATAGAAAAGGTCACAGTCATTGTCAATTATCAAATCTACACTAGGAAGGGGTTCAATAAACAATGAACTCACATCATGATGTGGTATAGGATCCCTCCCAACTAGTGTCTCACAAGCACACTGAAATTGACAAATAGACTCTCCACTAGTGGTATACTCACTAGATGCATCAAAAACACCAACTAGTGTTGAGTCATCACAAGACAAGTAGCTAGTAGGTTCATGAAAAGGTGAAGCAACACTTACATTTGTAGTACTTCCTTGGTCACTCACATGGTTTGAAGTGTCATATGCAACTCCTCCTTCATGAAGCTCACATTGAGGCTCCAATGGCTTGTCTTCAAATGTACCTACACAAGAACTTTCACACGAAGAGATAGAAGATAAAGAAGGGTTAGAACAATGGGTGCTCTCACTCTCAATTTTTCCTTCCTCACCTCTCTTCTCTCTCAATTTTACCTCATGGTCAAGTGTAGTTTGTGGTGACAATCCACTCACATCACTCCTCAAATTCTCTCCTTTTTCCTCTCTTGGATTGTCACCGGTCACTCCCTAACTTCTCTCTATCTTTTCTCTCTCATTTGAAGTGGAGTGACTCTCACTTTCATCATGCTTTGGCAAGACAACAAGATTGTTTGCCTCAGGTTCAAGTACAATGGGTGACTTGGCTTTAGCCGCTTCCCTCAACTCCCCCATCCTCTTGTAGTCTCCCCTTACTTGCCTTGGAGTCAAAGCTTTAAGCACATACTTCCTCCCATCATTCTTGACCGTATATGAATTGGTCCGGCCATCGTGCACCACACATCTATCATGTTGCCATGGTCTCCCAAATAAGAGATGGCATGCTTGCATCGGGACAACATCGAACAAGATTTTGTCTTTATAGCTTCCCATGCCAAACTCAATCAATGCTTGCTCCACCACCTTCAACTCCCCACACTCACTTAGCCCTTGTAATCGATATGGGTTGGGATGTTTCAAGGTGGGTAACTTCAATTGGGAAATCAATGTTGGGCTCACTATGTTGGCCCGAGTCAATAATCATGGAGCAAACTACACCCATGACTCGGCATCTAGCATGAAAGAGGTTTTCCCTTTGATCATTTTCCATCTCCTCTTCCATAAAAATGGTACTCAAGCTTCTCCTAACCACCAAGAACATTTGAGGACCATCATCCTCTTCTACGGCCACCTCACAATCAACTTCCTCATCCTTCTCTACTCCCTCATTTTCGGACTCACTCTCTTGCTCATACACCAAATCACCAACCACAACCATGGTTCTTTTTGTAGAGCATTCCTTAGCAATATGCCCAAAGCCCCTGCACTTATAACATTGAGTAGAAGTAGAAATAGGATTACTCAAGGGAGTTTTAGAATTACCTTCCAAGTGCGGTGTAGTTTTCTCGTAAGGCTTCTTCACTTCTTTGCTAGCACTTGCACTTGGAAAGTTTGCACTTGGAGTCTTCCACTATTTTGGCTTACTTGTAGTAGCAGGAGTGTTGTTTTTGGATCTCTCTCCTTTAAGCCAACTCTCGGCTTCAATGGCGGCTTCAAGTAGATCTTGAAGTGAAAGATAAGTATGCAACCTCAATTGAGAAGCTATACCATAGCTCAATCCATTCTTGAAGCGGATCATTGCTTGTTCTACACACTCGGTATCCATATCCAATGCCATCCGGATCTTCTCAAATTCATCATAGTACTCATGCACCGATTTGACACCTTGTTTTAGATCATAGAGCTTCTTGAGTTGCTCTTGCCGATACCTTGGAGTTATGTACTTGGTATTCATAAGAACTTTCAATTCATCCCAAGTCACATTTACTTGCATATTCATTCTTCTTCTTGACCTCTTCATGGACTCCCACCAAGTAGAAGCATAGGCCTCAAAGGTAGAAATAGCATAGGTACCCTTTCTCTCCTCGGTCATCTCATTTGTGTCAAACACCCTCTCCATGAGTAGTACCCATTCCATGTATGCCTCCGGATCACAAGTTCCCTTGAAGGGTGGAAGATTGAGCTTGACACTATTGAGGTTGTTGTTGTTGTTGTCACGTACCCCATAGTTAGGCTCCGGTTGGCCTCCATAATGGTCATCATGAGCAACATACTCTCTCCTCGCATTCCCTCTAGCATAGCCCATGGGTGGCCCTCGACCTCGGCCTCTACCCCCATCCACATTTCGACCCCAATTCATTGGCCTCCTAGGTTGTAAGGAGCATCGTACCCATAGGCCTCATCATACTCGGCTTCCTCCTCTTCTTGAGCCTCAACAACTTGCTCAAGAGGTGGGACAAACCTAACGGGTCTTCGAAGTGGAGCACTTCCTTGGGGATTGCCCAAGTTGAGGGGATTGCCCTCTTGTTGGGGATTGCCCAACCCACGCTCTCGTAGAGCTTCAACTTTGTTTTGTTCATACTTCTTGGTTAGCTCCACAAAGTGTCCGGGAGTCATAGGAGTGCTATGACTCGTGCCCTCTCCGGATTCGACTTGGACACTCGGGGTCCTCCTCTCACCGGTCTCAACTTGATTCCTCTCGGCGGACTCAAGTCTCAAAGTGATGTCCTCCAACTTGGCTATAACGGTAGCCATGAAAATTTTCATAGGATCATCTCCATCGGTTGCCATAGTACCTACAACAAGCAACAAACGTTAGCAAAACACCTCACACACACCCTCACGTGTATATCACTCGGGTCACTCGTTTAGTGGTGGTGGATATTTCACTCAAGTTTGAGTCTAAAAGCTTCAAGTAGTTGATCAACGAACCACGACTCAATCACTTACTTATCAAGTCCAATGCACTCCGGGGCGAGTGGAGTTAATGGGACTCGATTGGAATAATAGGCACTTTAAGTGAGGACTTGAATCAAAAGATACTACGGATCTTCTTTGAATTGTAGTCTCCTTTCTAAGGCACGATGATCCTAATAGCTCAAAGTAATTAGCACTAATCGAGTAGGATTATACTCTAATAGCACTAACCGGAAGCAATGCAAACAACAAAACAAGAGATCCTAGAAGAATCTACCCAATTCCCAACCTTCAGGAAGTAGGCGCTCCGCCTCAGGATAGTAGGCGGCCGCCCTGGGCAAACCTACAGGGGGAGGCGCTCCACCTCTTTGGGGGAGGCGCTCCGCCTCAGGAAATCCAGAGAGCTCACCAGTGGGAGGCGCTCCGCCTCCTGGGTTAGGCGCTCCGCCTCCTGCAATTCCCAACACAGTTCAAACTCGTTTCAAGTCGATTTCCAAGCCTCAAATCCGATTGTTTCAACTTGTTTTCACAATCCAATGATACCCAAAGTTGTTTTTGATCTCTTCTAACAAACCCCAATCAAATTTACATCCAAACAATCAATCAAATCAAGATTCAAAGTCAAGAACTTCAAGAACACAAGGGTTTATCAAAGGGTTTCAAAATGGATTGTGATTCATCAAAGTTGGTGTTATATATGTTCAAATCCCACAAAATTGGTACCGATTCGTTTGTTTTTCAATGAAGATCAATCCCCAATATCAAGTTTCCACTAAAACATCAATCCAACCCAAGAATCAAGCCAAAAATCATCAAGAACAAGTTCATCAAGGGTTTAAGAAAAGTTTGGGGTTTCAATTTTTCAAACTTCACCAATCCAAGTAATTTTGGTACCCAAGCAACGGGAATTCAATCACGATCAAGAATCTATAACACCCATATCATAAATCATCCAAACCAACAAGATACACCAAATTTTTGGATTTTTCAATTTTTCAATTTTTTTGTAATTTTCTTCTTTCAATAACAATAAACAAGAAACTAAAGATAGGAATCGACCTAGGCACGAAGAATCAAGGGTCGGGGGTTTGTAGAAACAAAACCCGAGCCTTGCTCTGATACTAAGATGATAAGAATCAATACGACAAAACAATAAAGATAGGAGAGCGAGACACTACTCGAACTCCCTACGAAGTAACTATGGAGAACTCGTTCCATAATACCCTCGTATCGGTGTCAAGGAGGTCCTACACTATGCAACTACCCTCGAGACGACAAAGGACTCGCAAGTAGAATGATCGGGGGGGGGGGGGGGGGGGTTTGGGGTTCAACTAGAATCCACTAGTAAACTCAAACCAACTCAAAAGGTTTTCATTCAAAGAGAAACCACTCTTGAACATTGACATTCAATCATTCATCATCAAAGCTAACTTCCTAAAAATGCTAAGCTATGGAGTATTTATAGGCCTCATTCAAGACATAAGGAAAGGCCTAAAGTACCCTTAAGTAGATTCTAAAGTCATAAGCCACATAGGGGCATAATAGGAATTACATAGCAACTTAAAGTCAAAATCCCGTCAAACTTAACAGGAGGAGGCGCCCGCCTTCACAGAGTAGGCGCTCCGCCTCCACACACTTAGGCGCTCCGCCTCCTTGGTCCGCCTCCTTCAGTCCAGAGAGCATGCAGTCGTTAGGCGGTCCGCCTCCATTCCTAGGCGGTCCGCCTCTTGCTGAAGCTTTTTCAAACACCCCGAAATGTGTCTCGAATGCTCTTCTTTCCATGGCGTCCCAATGCATGACCTTGAAGTGCTCTTCCTTGGCCTTGGATGGTGCTTTTGGATGGTTGCTCGGTTTGGGTCTTATCACCTCACCTGTCAAAGACTCAGGAACTAACTTTAGGCCAAGAAAGAATAAAAATATGCCGTGTGATCACTTCCATCTTAAGGGACATACAAGAGATGATTGTTATCAGCTTAATGGCTATCTAGTGGATTTTAAGCAGAGATACAAAATCTATGAGAACAAGGGTTATTTACAGTTAACAAGTCTGGTGGACTTCACTACTACACCTCATAATCAATCTTATCATGCATTCAGACCTCCAACACCTACTGGTCGTAGTTCCAGACCATCTTCTACATGTCAATCATACAACACTTGCGCCGACTTTTTACATACCTACAGTTCCCTACTATCATGATCCAATATCATCCAATTCCTTCAGGCCTCCTTATCCATCCTAGCAGAGTCCTTCTGGACAGGCATATCAAGTTTTTATAACTGGTCCAATATTTTCTGATGATCATTATCAGGAGTTAATCAAGATGCTGGAGAAAGGAAAGAGTGTTGATGTCCAGACGAATAGTGCATGTACTATGTCAGCTTTTATGTCATGTAGTAGTAGTAGTGACAAATGGATCATTAATACAAGTGCTTCATACCATATAATATCTAATCTCAACTTGTTGCATAGCTACAAGAAAGTAGGTCCAAATCAAGCAGGCAGAGCATATTTACCTTCTGGAATTTTAGCTGACATTAACCATATTGGTACAACTTTTGTGTTCAATAACTAAACACTAAGCAGTGTTCTTCATGTACTTAAGTCTAAGTGTATTCTCCTCTCCTTGTCCAAGTTGACTAAGGAGTTAAAGTGCTCAACATTCTTTTTTCCTCACTTCTGCATATTTTAGGACATCTCGAGTGGGAAGCTAATTGTGATTAGTAAGGAAGAACAAAGTCTCTATATTCTTAATAGATAGACATCTCAACGGGTATTGGGTATTCAAGCTTCTCTGGAACAGTTCGGTGTTTTCATCATTCAATAAATGTAAGTAAAGTAGGGTTGAATACTTGGCATATGAGGTTTGGTCACATACCTATAAACGTCATGAAAAAGATAGCAGTTTTAGAAGGAATAAAAGATCAAGATCATGTATGTATTATTTTTTCGTTGACCAAGCAGATAAGATTGTCGTTTTCCTTGAGCAATACTTCTTCAAATATGCCTTTTTAATTGTTACATGCTGATGTTTGGGGCCCCTATCGAGTGCCCACACATGATGGTAAAAGGTTATTTTTAACTCTAGTGGATGATTTTCAAAAGGTTCACTTGGGTCTACTTGTTAAATACTAAAGTTGAAATTGTGGTCATTTTAAGAAGTTTCTTTAAAATGGTAAGAACTCAGTTTGATACACAAGTTAAGGTGTTTAGATCAGATAATGGTGGGGAGTTTTTTAACTCCCAGACGATAGATCTCATGGTTACATCTGCCGTGATTTATCAAAATAGTTGTGTATATACCCCACAACAAATTGGTATAGTAGAAAGGAGATATAGGAGTATCTTGGAGATAATTAGAGCTTTCAAATTCCAGGATAGCATTCCTTTAAGGTTCTGGGGGAATGTGTGCAAGCAGCAATGTATATACTTAATCGATAACCCTCTAAAGTTCTCAAAGGCAAATCCCCATTTGAGCTGTCACACAAACATCCTCCAATCTTATCTCATTTAAGAGTTATAGGGTGTTTGTGCTATGCTAAGATTCTGTCTGAGTCTGATAAGTTTAGGGCAAGGGCCATATCTGGAGTGTTTGAAGTAGAAGTTAGTGGACTACTTTATAATTTAATAGTCTTTGCAACTAATTTGCTAGTTAGTTAGTTAAGTTTATATATTGTGTGTGTCTTCTACACTTTGTGAATGTAGTGGAAAAGTGTAGAAAATGAGAATTGAATTCTCTCTACTTGTTAAATACTAAAGTATTTAACTAGGTTCACTTGGGTCTACTTGTTAAATACTAAAGTTGAAATTGTGGTCATTTTAAGAAGTTTCTTTAAAATGGTAAGAACTCAGTTTGATACACAAGTTAAGGTGTTTAGATCAGATAATGGTGGGGAGTTTTTTAACTCCCAGACGATAGATCTCATGGTTACATCTGCCGTGATTTATCAAAATAGTTGTGTATATACCCCACAACAAATTGGTATAGTAGAAAGGAGATATAGGAGTATCTTGGAGATAACTAGAGCTTTCAGATTCCAGGATAGTATTCCTTTAAGGTTCTGGGGGAATGTGTGCAAGCAGCAATGTATATACTTAATCGATAACCCTCTAAAGTTCTCAAAGGCAAATCCCCATTTGAGCTGTCACACAAACATCCTCCAATCTTATCTCATTTAAGAGTTATAGGGTGTTTGTGCTATGCTAAGATTCTGTCTGAGTCTGATAAGTTTAGGGCAAGGGCCATATTTGGAGTGTTTGAAGTAGAAGTTAGTGGACTACTTTATAATTTAATAGTCTTTGTAACTAATTTGGTAGTTAGTTAGTTAAGTCTACATATTGTGTGTGTCTTCTACACTTTGTAAATGTAGTAGAAAAGTGTAGAAAATGAGATTGAATTCTCTCTACACTCAAATATTTTTCTCTTTAACTTTTAGAAGTTTCCAGATTCTTCTTCATCTATTCCTCCATTAAAGCTTGAAGTTCAGGTATATGCACTAGTTTTAGTTGTAGATTTAGAAACTTAACACTTAAGATTAATTTCAAAAACATTCCTCCAGGTTTCGCTTCATAACACTGCTTTTCCTCGTAGTTTATGATATTACAATTGCCTCCCTTGTTTTAATTTTTTTGTAACAAATCTTTTAGCTTATTTATTAAAAATAAAAATAATAGAAATTAGACTAATATGCCCTAATTATATACTTTTTTTTTGTTGACTATATAATCATCTTTTTGGAAAAAGTAAATTCTTCAACATTAAATACAGTACCACTAGTAACCGTATCTACCATGCAAACTTCAAACAATTAATCTTGAAGTGGTTTCTTATCCAATATATACAACACTTAATATACCGTTTCGAAGACTTGAAGAAGAGGGAGCAAAGTGGATTATACATCAAATCACTGCAGCGGGTATTTCTTTGAATCCTTTGTCACTGCGGCAAACAACAGCGACGTAAGAGATGGCGAGCTCCAAGACAATCCAGGAACATAGTTCCAATTTGATACTAAAAGAGAGAAAGAGAAGAGACGTAATTGTTTAATAATTAGTGTAAAGGAACTTTTTGATATAGATATGATAACTATCTAAAAAGAATATTATTAAGGACAAATTAGTCATAATTTTTAGATTAAAAAAATATGATAAAGGATTAGTTACAAAGAAAATAAAGGAGACAATCGTAATATTGTAAACTATGAGGGAGGTCAGTGCTATGAAACAAAACCAGAAGGGATGTTTCTGAAATTAACCCTAACACTTATCATACACAATATACATGAAATGTATGAAAATATGATAAAGGATTAGTTACAAAGAAATTAAAATAAGGGAGGCAATCTTAATATTCTAAACCAAGAGGTAGGTCAGTGCTACGAAGCAAAATTAGAAGGAATGTTTCTGAAATTAACCCTAACACTTATCATACATTTAATATACATGAAATGTATGAAATATACAAAAAGTAACTATTGTTTAAGTGGTCTAGCGATTATTTAGGCAACATAAATATCTTATAAGTATATACTAGTTTACATATTGGTAACCAAACTGAACATTACGTTTTTCATTGTATAAACAAATGTCGCATGCACATATTTCACATAATTCCCATTGTGTTACACTATGCCTTCTCTTGGGCTTTAATTGTCGCTAATTTTGTTTGTCTCATTTACGTTTGAGAAATAGCAGAAGAGAGAAGACAAAACAAATTCTGCCAGCAACGCGTGTGTTCTGCGTTTCAGTGTTATTTTAATATGCCACATGCCAATGATTGTCTTAGAAAAGACATTGATTATTGATACACCAATTAATAATTAAAATGTTTGGATGACTCGTGAATGTTGTCTTAGAGAAAACTTCCTTTGTGTACCTGTCACAACAAAATATGAATTTATGTTATGTGAATGAAGGAAAAACACAATCCATACAATCTATATATTGAATCCACACTTCGGTCAAAATTAATTTTGTATTTATATTATTAATTAACTCTACAATTACATGTATTACAGGAACCACATTGAAAAATGTACAGTCTGAAGTTGTACCCTAGTTATTCATAGAAGCGCTTACGTTCTTTACATAAATCTTTCATAGAAGTTCTTCACCACAGTAAAACAAGAAAATTTTCTGCCTTTTGGAAGAAAAGGAAAGAAAACACTATTTTTTCTGAGAGTTGGAATTATTCATTTGTTTCTTGTAATAGAAACCTTTTAATGAATTCGAAGTAATACAACTTTTTAGGAGGAGTCCTAAGGTTGTGTCTCTTTATTTATTTTTATTTATTAATAATATACATATTATTTATTTAGACATGGATTGGGGACGGCCCACATGGGTGCACCAAATTCAATTCAATTTCCAACAATATACACTAATAACTTAGGGGTTTGGACACATATATGGTTGTGATTTTTGCGTAGAAATTGAAAAATGGTATTTGAAAGTAGAAATTGTGTTTAGATAGAAAAAAAAAGTTTAAGTTTCATGGAAAAAAATCGAAAATTGGTGTCAAAAGTTATAGGAAAAAAAGTCCAAAATCTCACAAAGTTATTTAACCCAACGGTTTTTCAATTCTTTTTCTTGCTTTTTATGACCAAACGACCCCTAAATTGACTTATAACAAGTAATAATTTTCCCTAAGTTTGATATGATAACTTAGAAATAGAGTAATAGTAACATATTATAGCTAGTTAAATTTGTTAATGTAAGATATTTGTGTCAGCGTATATAACTTACGAGCATAAATTCAAAGCACTCACTCTTAAAAAGAAAAAGGAAATTCCTAATCAAGAAAAAAAAAAGAATACGACAAAGGAGATGCATATGATTAAGATAGCATATCCAAAGTCTTGCATAAAACAATTTGTTGGTATATAAACGAAATTGATAAGCTCCTACAACTAATCTCTCTCTTGTCTTTTTGCAATTTGTCTATATAGAGTTTTAATAAGCGCCATATTTGATTGAAAATTTCAGGACGAGGACAGGTCTTCGCAGAAATGAAATAATTTACTACTTGTGCTATGTTTCACCTACTTTCATGCATGTAATGCATTCTCAAGTTATTGTCAACGTTAATATAGTTGGACAATGAAATGGAGTTTATAATTATTATATGAATATGCAAGTGGTGATATTCTAGAGTTAGCATAATTATTGGTTCGTACTTTTTCATAAGAAAGGATAAGCATTATAGGATACTACATCTATGCCAATAAAAGTAACGTAAAACATATCCCTGAATTATTTGCAGTTTATCTTATGTTGGCAAACGGGGAAAAGATAGGATGAAGATTCAAAAGAGTGACTCATTTAGTTTACTTGAAGATGACGATGCTATACTTATTTAATTGAATAATAAAATAAGTGTCGCATAAATAAACTGAGGAAATAGGTTGTTTATTCGATGTTGAAGTAAGATGATGCTACTCTTTCCCGTGGACTACACTGGCCACTGCTCTACTTCAACTTCCTATTTTTGTATCGTTCAATTTTGCCAGATGGCTATTCTATGTATTTAGCATATCCAATTTTCTCATTATATAAATATGAATATAAATGAACGACACTGTAAAACTTTTCTTCGTTTTTGCAGCGCCTCTTAAGTCACAATAGTGTAGAGGAATTGAGTGCATTTTGTATCTATAGATCATAAATCTATCCGGCCACCACGCTATTGTGTACGTATGCCGGTATAAATGTGTACATAGATTAGGGGAATTTTAAAAAATAAGCAGCCCACTATCCAAAATTACAAATTGGAGGCCATATTTTTTTTTATGCATAGCACACATCCTTAAAATTACAAATTTTAGCACTCTTTCATAAAAAACATCCTAGCTATCAAATTTTTCCCTCCCCAGCCACTAAGCCACCGAAAAACACCTTCCCCGCCAAATGGTGTCATTACTTTTTGTATTTTACTGAATTTATGTTGTTTATTGGGTCTAAATCATTGCTTTGGACAAGTTTATACGCAAAAAATCTCCCTCTAAAAATTAAATTATACATGAATATACATATATAAATATGTAGCAAGGAGAGAAATACAAAAATATACACAAAAAAGTAAAAAATCATATAAACATTCTTAATATATAGATTTATTCACTCGCATATACACACTTATACAAATTTATACAATTTTATACACGTGTATAAATTTGTATAAAATTGTATAAACTTGCGGCAGACTGCTATTTCAGAAAAAGGGTGACAGCTCGGGTAAGTTTCGGAAATATAGGCTATTTTTTGGTAATTTTCGTCTTTTGCTTGTTTTTTAGTGTAATTATCCCTAAATTATACTAAACGGTTGTATAATGGTTGCTTTACAGAAACAACATACTTCTGGAGCCCTGTCACAGATTTGACCCTCATAAAAGGAGTCTTAGAATTTTGGCTCCCATAAGAAAAGTACTTGGATCATCAGATATTACTAGTAGCAGGACTTCACGATCGCCAGGAATTTTCCTCCGATGGTCGCCAGAAACTTTTCCTAATAGGGGCCAAAATTATAAGACTTTTATTATGGGGCCAAATCTGTCCATTTCGAGCAAAAACTAGATGTATTATGGGCTATTTTATAAAATTATGACAACGTGGCAGCTGGTTTGCCTTTTGACCTCTATAGCACTGATTTAGTAAAATGATATCCGCTTGGTTTAATAAATTAAATAAATTTCGGACATGAATATCCTTATAAATCTTACAATTACACATGTATCCGTTACACATGTATCCTCGCCTGTGCTTTCTTTGTAAGTATTGCTTAAGAAGCAGCACTTGCCTGAGGGAACACTTGCATTTGAATCTTTTCCCACGTTCTACCAAATAACTTGAATTGTTGCTTAATAAGAAGCACTTGCTATTGAAATTCTTGCATTAAGCAACGGTTTTCCTTGACCTCTTTCTAAAAGTCAACACTTGTTTTTGATAACTTGAACTGTTGCCTACATCGAAGCGAAGGACATTATGCAAAAACCATACCAAAGACCACTGGCCATTTTTTTATTGATTTTACATGAGAGGCCACTTTTTGAAATTTCAATTCTTTTGGATTGAACTTCACACAAGTTCAGCCCACAAGGGTTGAAGTTTACGCATATATACCTAAAAGTTCAGCCCTTACAGATTGAGGTTCAACCCACAAGATTTGAACTTCAACCCACAAAAATTGAAATTCCAAAAAGTGGTCTCTCATCTAAGACCAATAAAAAAATGACTTCAAACTAAATACCAATAATAAAAGTGGCATGTACATGAAAATTTTACGGTAATTTTTTATCGTAAAAATTTAGTGTAGGGGCCTGTTTGGCGCGCGTTAATTGATTTGTAGCCGTCAAAAACAAATTCGCTGAGAAATAGCCACATCCGGACAAATCCCAGTATAAATACTGGGACTTTGAACAAAACTTGTTCAAGGCCCCAGTATTTGTACTGGGGAAGCTTCAGTAAACTAACCCAGTATAAATACTGGGGCTTTGAACAAGTTTTGTTCAAGGCCCCAGCATTTTGTTATGGGACTATGTATAAAGCTTCAGTCCCATAACAAAATGCTGGGGCTGTGAACAAAACTTGTTCAAAGCCCCAACATTATTATGGGACTGAAGCTTTATATATAAAGTCTCATAACCCATAACAAAATGCTGGGGCTGTGAACAAAACTTGTTCAAAGCCCCATCATTTTGTTATGGGACTCAGCTTTATATATAAAGTCCCATAACAAAATACTTGGGCTTTGAACAAGTTTTGTTCAAAGCCCCAGTTTTTTGTTATGGGGCTAGTCTGGGGTGTTTTTCCAACGCTAATGGAGCTTAAGTGTGCGTGCGAATTTTTTGCTATTCTTCAATGAATTTTGAAACGGTGGATAGTCCCCATTGAGCGCGTCCAAAAATGGCTAGTGATCAAAATTTCTCTTTTTGATCTATTATTGTAGCAGTCCATTTTTTCAACCTGGCCCATCTGTTACTCCAGAATGAGCTAACATCAGTTGCACTTTCTAAGAAGAAGCTTGCAATAGGGTTCTTTACATAAATAGCAGCCCATATAAAAATATTTACTATTCTTTAGCCCTTACTTTTGATAGCCACAACATTACACTAAAATAATAGAAAAAAATTTAGTGTTAATAATTATATAATACTATTTTTCTAAAATAAAGATATATATCGATACTAAAACAATAAAATATATATCACCTAAAAAGAAGAATGTGCATAATACTATTTTTTATTTTTTTCTTTTAGTCGCCATATTTAATATTTGCATTAAATATTTATTTAATTAGAATTTATATATTAATATTAATATTTAATTAATATTTATATATTAACATATTGTGTATTTAATATTTATTTAATTACTAAATTTATCAATAATTTAGATATTATTTAATATTTCAAATTGTGGTTAATCGCTAATACAAGGGATAAATATTTTTTTGTATGAAATACAATTAATAATATATAAATAAATATTCTTAAGTAGTCCTGATATACTTGCATAACTAATATTTTAATATTTTAACATATTATTGTCTATGTACTACTTATTGTACATAAAAAAAATACTAAAGAACCCTACACAAATAGTACATAAACAATATCATGTATTTAATATTTATTTATTAAATGTAAAATATTTAACATTATACATATCGTGTATTTGAATAATTATTCTCTTAATTTTTAAAATATTATGTATGTATTGTTTATATATTAGTATTTATTTTAAATATACACGCACGGGGAATATTTAAATCATTAAAAAGCTGATTTTGCGCTAAATATGATATATAGGCGATTTTAGGCGTCAAAACACAATTTATAAATTCATTACGATCTATAAATAAATACACAATTATTTTTTAAATATATTAACACAATAATATGAATAAGATTATAAATATTAAAAAAATAAGTAAAATATGCTCTATATGTGTGTGTGTAATATACTCAATCATTATTGTATTCTAACTATTAAAAATAAATTCTTGAAATATTCATTTTATACATTTAAAATATAAACATAAATAAATATGCAATGGGAAAGGAAATATAAAAAAGTTGAATTTGATAGTTATGGAAATATTATATGTTCCTACGCATACTACCTAATGGAAAGAAAATATTTTATTAACTAGCATTAGGAAAGAAACAATAAAGAGCTTTTAAAGAAAATAATAATAGACTCCTATAATAACTCATGTCTTTAATTCTTAAAATAACATTAACAAATATGAGATCGACATTAACTAAACCCTTAAATTAAGGAATAATTTTTTTTATTAATTTATAAAATAGGTGAATTAATTTATAAATTATCTAATGATTAGAGAAAGAAAGAAAGTGAAAAGTGGGGGTAGGAAAAGTAAATAAGTACTACTCATATGCTTATTGAGTAATTCTCTCAATACTATACTATACCCGTTTCAATATATATGACACACTTTTCTTTTTTGATCTATCTCGAAGGAATAACATACTTCCTTAATTATTCGTTTTATATAATACACTTGACATTCGCTTAGCCACGAAATTAATGTTATAGTAAAATTTTGTAACAATCCGTAGCTTTTGCCACACGTTTGAGTTACTGTAGCTATATTCCTAGTCCTAAATTATTTGAAACAAATGTTCTAACTATTTAATGACTTTCTTTTTTCTAAATTCTTTTATTGACAACAACTGACTTAATATCTAGAATCACTGGTCATGAAAAAGTAATATAATACTTATAGATAAGTGAATGAATTCCTTATTAAAAAGTCAAATAACAAAGACTAAAAATACAAAATATAATTTTCAATAATAGAACAATTTATATACTTGTGTTGTCAAAGCATATGAACTAACTTCTTGCACTTATAAAAGCCATATTTTATTTTATATCATTTTAATTATTTATGGACATCGATTATACAATTATTATTTTTTTAAATAAATATAAACTAAATAGTATATTGTCCATAAGTGATGTTTGCAGTTTTATTACTAATATCGTCCCCTTATCTTATATCTACTTTGTGAAGTAAGTAAGATCATCTTTAATTTGACGTATGTTTGATAGAACTTTTTAACTGGTGGATTGGACTCCCTCACGCTCAATAGTTTATGTACGATGAAGGAGCATATAAATTTCAACAGATGAGAGAACTAGCTAAGACTTTAATATTATAAACCGAAATATAGAAATACAATCTCTAAGATTCTAACAAGTCTAGAGATTTTGACCAAATATTCTGAAACAGTAGTGATTGTACCTTAGAATTTAATTCTTTGTAAGTTCACAGAGTTACAGATTTATAACAAATACTAATGGATTAGCTTCTTTTAACTTTTAATTAATGAAATATAAATATTTTTTAAGATTTTAAAACGTAAGAATGTTGGGAAAATGAATATTTTCGGGTACTTTTTATCTATAATAGTTAAGTAAGATTCAAATATCAAATATTGTTATAGGTATATTACAGTCAATCATTGTAACCAGAACAATAATAAGTACTAATCTATATATTTATTAATTGAAAAATATAAAAGATTGATATGACATAGTTCAATGGTTAAGGATCGACCATTTTAGGCCTTTTTCCTCACTTTCTTCCTTTCATGCATTTGTTGTTCATTTTATTAATTCTCAATTAAAGAACAAGATATTTAAGAGCAAAAAAGTGACTAGACGTCGGTTTAATATTCCATATTGTAATAAACCTGTCCTTCCTGAACTTAATCACATTGGTGATGACCACATTGCAATTTATTTTGCTTCAGTTACATTTTGTGTATATTATGTTTCATTGTGCCAATTATTAATGCGTTTAAATTTCTCCAATTAATTTGATTAATGAGTTTTTATTAGCTTCCATGCCCATCTTCATCATTTTTTCATATACTATATATAGATTACAAGTGACTTGACTATATTGTATCTTGCACGTTGCTTCCTTATAAATAAATTTTATTCTTTTTTTATTGAGTTGGATAGTAATAGGGATGATTGGATGATTCAAGCTTTATTTTGTAGGATATGAGATTTTGTCAATACCAAAAAGAAATTGAGAGTTGATAGTATAGATGTAATTAAATATATACATGTAATATCTTGCACTTTGCTTCCTTATAAATAAATCTTATTCTTTTCTTATTGAGTTGGATAGTAATAGGGATGATTGGATGATTCAAGCTTTATTTTGTAGGATATGAGATTTTGTCAATACCAAAAAGAATTGAGAGTTGATAGTATGGATGTAATTAAATATATACATGTAATATCTTGCACTTTGCTTCCTTATAAATAAATCTTATTCTTTTCGTATTGAGTTGGATAGTAATAGGGATGATTGGATGATTCAAGCTTTATTTTGTAGGATATGGGATTTTGTCAATACCAAAAAGAAATTGAGAGTTGATAGTATGGATGTAATTAAATATATACATGTTATATCTTGCACTTTGCTTCCTTATAAATAAATCTTATTCTTTTCTTATTGAGTTGGATAGTAATAGGGATGATTGGATGATTCAAGCTTTATTTTGTAGGATATGGGATTTTGTCAATACCAAAAAGAAATTGAGAGTTGATAGTATGGATGTAATTAAATATATACATGTAATATCTTGCACTTTGCTTCCTTATAAATAAATCTTATTCTTTTCTTATTGAGTTGGATAGTAATAGGGATTATTGGATGATTCAAGCTTTATTTTGTAGGATATGGGATTTTGTCAATACCAAAAAGAAATTGAGAGTTGATAGTATGGATGTAATTAAATATATACCTGTAATATCTTGCACTTTGCTTCCTTATAAATAAATCTTATTCTTTTTTTATTGAGTTGGATAGTAATAGGGATGATTGGATGATTCAAGCTTTATTTTGTAGGATATGGGATTTTGTCAATACAAAAAAGAATTGAGAGTTGATAGTATGGATGTAATTAAATATATACATGTAATATCTTGCACTTTGCTTCCTTATAAATAAATCTTATTCTTTTCTTATTGAGTTGGATAGTAATAGGGATGATTGGATGATTCAAGCTTTATTTTGTAGGATATGGGATTTTGTCAATACCAAAAAGAAATTGAGAGTTGATAGTATGGATGTAATTAAATATATACATGTAAATGTAACTTATATCTATTTTACTTTTTACGTTTTTAAATATATTTATGTTTGTATAGTTAATGCTTTTTTTTGTTGTAATTCATGTTATAGTAAGAAAACAACAAATTAAAAGATACAAGCACATGTTGAATGAAGAATCTTTTTTTGTTCTATATAAAAAATGTTTGTAAATTTTGAACATCTAGCAGAGCTTTGAAGGAGAAAATAAAGGTATGTTGGATTCTTCCCGAGGGTGAAATCCTTCTTTTCCATGAAGGTACCTTTTTATTGACTTAATTTCATGATATACTTTAATATTATATGCTCTAATCGTATGTGTTTTTTAAAATTTGTTAGTTTCTGTTTCTTTGTTCTTTCACTTAATCCTTATTTCCCCGAGCAGTGAAAAGAAAGAGGAGTGAGAACTTACAACTTGTAAAGAAACTATTATAGAGAAGTTTGGCAATATGTATGTATGGGCCTAAATCAGTTTAGGTGTACAAATCAAATTTGAATTCGAATATAAGCAATTCTTCGTATCAAAGTTGAAATAATACACGAAAAGGATGTAAATGCGGAAAAATAACTGTATTTCAATATATGAATGCGATTACAAACTTGGGCAGAGTTTCAGTACAAATTTCTGGATCCTTATGATATAAAATGAACTACTATTTATAGGCCTAAGAGCCTTGCCTACGTCCTCCACCATCAGCTAGTGCATTTCCCACGATCTGGACATTAATATGGAGAAGTTAGTGGGGCAAAGTAGTGGGCTGCAAAGCCGCTGGAGCCGAGGTGGTTACCGAAGCTTGGTCACAAGGCTTCGGTTATCTGACCTTATTGTTCGGATAGGAGGGCGTGTCACCGAAGCCCGGTGTCCAACTTGCCTTCGGTCGCGTCGTTGGAACTTGGCTTCGGTGACTTAATCGCGAGTTTAATTGTTTCTCTTCGGAGCATCAGCTCGCTTTTTCTTCGGTCTACCATACCGAGGTGCTGACCGAGCACGACAATTTTCACCCAATACATATAGTCTCCCTACTCCTTGGGTGGACGTCGAGGTTGCCGAGGAGTGGAATGAATTTAAGCGGGAAGTCGACGTGGCGAAACCCTATCCAAGGGTTTCAAAAGTTGCACGTCTGTCGGGTTGCCGTTCCGCGTTACGTGGCGGCTTTTGATAGGTCACCGAATGGTCGCGCCGTCCTTTTGTTTTCTCCAACGTTACAGTCATCATTGCTTCTCCAACTTGCACGTGTATGCCTCCTATAAATACATCACTTCACTCCCTTCCACTCAACTTGAAGCTTTAACCAGGAACTCTGAAGAAATAATTCCCTCACTTTCCACATTTGCTTTTCTGATCTTGAACGTTTCTTCCCTTTTATTATTACCATGTCTGCTACAAATTCCGGCCACGGCTCAAGCGATTCTGGTGAGAGGGCGGAGCGCTTTGCCGCCATGGCCATGAATGATGAAGCTATCGTCTCTGTGCCGCCATTGCAGGTGGTTGAGGTGGGAGCTGGTGGCGAGGCCACGTCTGCAGCTCCTGCCCCTAAAAGGCGTAAAGAGAGGGCTAGCCGTGATTTGGCGGAGGTTAGTTATGACGTTGAGCTTGACGTAGGTGATGATGATCGCGACAAGGATGGGGGTGACGTCGAAGGCGATGACGTCACTAGTGCCAAAGAGATGGACGGTTCGGTAGGTGGGGCCGAAGTGAGTGGGACAAGTGGTCCAAGAGGAGAGACCGAAACTGACCCGTCAAAAAAGTCGAAGAGGAAAATTCCTCTCGAGGTTGAGATTGATCCTCGGTTGGTTATTCCTTCCAGTTTCAACAATGATAAAGACTTAAAGGTTCACGCTCAATCGGACGCCCAAAAGGGGAAGAAGAGGAACATTCCCGTCCACGTTACACCGAGCATCATCACCGAGGAGAGGCTTGAATATGTTCGGGCTGACTGCCATTGGGGTCCCGAGGTGGAGATTAGGATCCCGGCGCCTGGCTCGGCTGTGTCTACGCATGTCGAGGGGTACTCTTCGGTTTTTACCTACTCCTTCACCATAGGGTTCAACTTTGCCAGTACATCCTATCATCGATGTGTTTTGCAGGTCCTATAACCTCTGTCTAGCCCAACTTGGGCCCGGGGTTTGGAAGATCGTCCAAGCCCTCGAGTACTTGAGCGACATAGCTGGATTGCCCTTCACCTTTCTACACTTGATCTCTCTCTACTATCCTTACTTCCACAAGGCCGGGGTGGTCGCTCTTCTGCCTCGAGGTTCTTACGCGATTCTGAGTAAGAGCGAGGATCATGGGGATCGAGGCTGGAATGATCGGTATGTACTCATTCCCACGAGGCTGTTGTCAGCCGAACCTGGTTTTCCCGAAGTATGGAACGCTCAACGTAAGTGCCCGCTTCCGTTTTCCCTTCGGTTTTGGATTGTCATAACTGTTGCTTATCCTTTCATCTTTGGCTTGCAGCTGAAAAGGTTTCAGTTAACCCACCAAGGAATTTGCTTGAGTGGGTTACCGAGGTTATGCAAGTGAAGACGCGCCCAGATCGGCAATGGATGGTATTGGCCAGTTTGGAAGAGAACCGATGGGCGTGCAAGAGGCATGGTGAGTCGTTGATGACTTCGGCTCCTTAGGCTTGCTTTGAGCCATTAGGTTTTGACTTTTTTTTTTTATATTCATGCAGGTCTTCCCAGCAAAGCTAGAGAGACGCCGATGAGGAAGAAGAAGCCGAAGTAGATGTGGAGGGGGGTGAAGGCCTGATTAAGAGCACGGTTAAAGCTTCTCGAGCCTGATTAAGAGCACGGTTAAAGCTTCTCGACCCATTCCAGAGTCGAGGCCCGAGGCTGGTGGGGAAACCGAGGTTATAAACGTGGAGGAGTCTGATCAAGAGGCTGCAAAGCGAATGGGCAAGGCTAGAGTGGGTGAAGGCCTGATTAAGAGCACGGTTAAAGCTTCTCGAGCCTCGCCAAAGCCTACCAACACTGTATCCCGGGCTTTGAAGATATATCCCGATGCGAATCTGCTGGACGCCACAAAAGAGGATATCGTGGCCCTTGATGGCTTACTTGGCCCTGCCGAAGCTCATTCCCTTCGGAATCTCAGCCCAATGAGTTTGATGGGTGTCTCCGCCGCTTCAGCCCTTCGGGTAAGTCTTAGTGTGTATTCTACATAGTTGATCTCATTATTTTTCGGGTTCTGACATAGTGTTCCAAACGCAGAGTTTGGTCCTCGCATTGCAAGCTGTTCACCTTGAGCGCGATCGAGCTAAAGAGATTCAAGCAGCTGCCGCCGCTTGGGATGATCAGAAGAAGATTCTTAGGGGGCAAGTTACTGAGCTAGAGTCTCGATTTACAATTTTGAACAGTGAGCTGGAACGCGCTAATGAGGCCTCGGCGAAGGCTGAAGCTGATCTTCGTGTGGCTGTGGAGTCTGCCGAAGCTCGAGTCCAAGCCGCGACAAATGAATTTACTGCAGAGAGCTCGAGGTTGAGCCTTGAAAATGCCCGCCTTGAGGCCGAGCTTTTCAGGGCCAAAACCGAAGTGCTTGAAGCAGGCAAAAAATATCGCAGTAAGCTTGGGGAGTACAACGCCAAACTCATCGAGTTGCAGAGCCAAGTGGATCAAGTGCCATCCCTTTGGAGGAAGATATCCAAGCTCGAAGGCAGAATTGCGTACCTTAATGAGCGGGCCGAGGTTAGGGAAACAAGGGCGAAGTTTGAAGAAACATGGGCCGTTGTCAAGACCAGGCTTAGCGCACTTGAACAAGTCCACGCCGGGCAGATTGTGCTTGAGGACGAGATTGTCAAGGCAAAGGAGGCTGCTGCCGAGGCTCAAAGGATTGTGGATGAGCTCCCTTCGAGTGAAGGCTCAGATGATGATGAAGGCGATAGTGCCGAAGAGGGCAGTGGAGATGCCGATGGGGCGCAGCCTTAGTGTATTGCAAACATTTTGATGTTTTTATTTTGTTTTTAGGCCTTCGTGCCTTTTTGGATATCAGCCTTCGGGCTTTCATATATGCATAGCTTCGGACCTTCGGGTCCTTTTTGATGTAAATGTCTTTCAGCCTTCGGGCCTTTTAATGGAAATTGATCGTTCGTATTTTTGTTTTGAATGTTGGCCTTTGCAAATGCCGAACACTTTGCTAAGAATAAATAGCTTGCAAGACTTAAACGAATTTTATCGATGCAAACTTAGGACGACGTCTCGTCCTTGAGTCGATGCATTGTGCAACTTTGGAGTGCAAGTTCTAGACAAATAGAAGTGGGTGTAATGTCAAAGTCGTTCATTAATATTAACGAGCTAGAAATCGGCTAATTACATAAAACCAAGTCGAAGCGGACCTTGGGTGAAAAACGAACTTTCAATAAAAGCAAATTGACAATACGCCGCTACCGGGCTAATTTACAATGTACTAAATCTATTCCTCGGGCATAAGTCCCCGGTTGTCGGATATATAAGCTTCGATTGGGAGGCTCGGTGTCGACCTCGATATCAACCCTTCTCACTCCCCCCAGTGTTCTGTTTTGAATCTTGATGAAGATCCGAGCACTGGACACGGTTCGGTTCGCTTCCTGAAAAGGTCAAGCAAAAAGATGGAACGAGGAGTAGTTAGTACATTTTCTTATCAATGCCATGGGAGCGTTGTTCGGCTCGGGGCTGTTTAGTTTAAAAAGATTGAAAAGTATGTACCTCGACTAGAAGTAGTATCGCTTCAGATTGGAGATATTCCAATTCAGAGGTTCGGGTTCTCCTTGCAGACTCTCAATTTGGTAAGAGCCTTTTCCAACGATTGCCTTGACTCTATAGGGTCCTTCCCAATTTGCAATGAGCTTCCCCCTGTTATCTTCCTTTGTTGATTGATTCACAGTTTTCAGCACATAATCTCCAACCTTGAAGTCCCTAAGTTTGGCTTTTCTATTGAGGTAAGCCTCAATCTGCCTTTTTTGGGCAACTAGCCGAACCAAGGCTAATTCCCTTTTTTCTTCGAGCAAGTCTAGCTCTATGCGCATTGCCTCTTGGTTGGCATCTTCGGCAGTGTGAGCGTACCGAAGACTTGGTTCGCCCACTTCTACGGGGATGAGGGAATCCATGCCATAGGCTAGTGAGAAAGGAGTCTCACCGGTACTGTTCTTCTCCGTTGTTCGCATGGCCCATGACACCCCGGGCAGCTCCTCGGGCCAAGGGCCTTTTTTCTCGTCGAGTCTTTTCTTCAGATTTTCAATTATAATTCTGTTCGAAGAATCAGCTTGGCCATTGGCACTTGGGTGATAGGGAGTTGATGCGATTTTTTTGATTCCCCATTGCTTGAAGAAATCAGTGATAGCTGCTCCCATGAATTGTTTACCGTTGTCACAAGCAATTTCTCTTGGGACGCCGAACCTGTAGATGATATTCTTTTTGATGAAGTCGATTACTTGCTTTTGCTTTACTTCGGTGAGAGCTGCCGCTTCCACCCATTTTGTAAAGTAATCGGTCAATACTAAGATGAAACGAACACCACCTTTTCCTTTGGGCAATGGTCCAACGACATCCATTCCCCATTTTATGAAGGGCCATGGTGATACCACTGAATGTAAAGGCTCGGCCTGTTGGTGGATCATCCGCCCATGGCGCTGGCACTTATCGCATTTCTGCACGAAGGCTTTCACATCAGCACTGATTGTGGGCCAATAATACCCAGCTCTTAATAATTTACGCACCAAGGACTTTCCCCCAAGTGGTTGCCACATTCGCCTTCGTGCACTTCAGCCATCACGTATCTTGCCTCCTCGGGACCCAAACACTTGGCCATCGGGCCGCAATATAACCTTTTGTATAAGTTACCCTCGATCAAGTGATACGAGGCTGCTTGGGTCCTCAACTTCCTTGCTTCTTTTTTGTCTTGGGGGACAGTCCCCGAGTCGAAGTAGGAGATGAACTTACTTCGCCAATCTTATTGGTTATCCACTGAATTAACTTGCAACTTCATCTCTCTCATTTATGCGGATAGCAGCCGAACCACTGAGTCAGTCCCCGAGTGAGTTTTGTCGATCGCCGAACCAAGATTCGCCAAGGCATCAGCCTCGGTATTCTCCCCCCGAGGCACTTGTTTAACTCGCCATTCTTGGAATCGTGCCAAGATCCTTTGTGCTCGATCCAAGTATAGTTGAATTCTGGGCTCCCGAGCCGTATAATCACTGAGGACCTGGTTCACTACCAACTGTGAATCACACCTCAGTTCGATTCTTTCAACCCCCATTTCCTTAGCCAGCTCCAAACCTGCTAAAGCTGCCTCATATTCTGCTTCGTTGTTGGTTACTTTCTTGAACCGAACCGAATGCCTGACTTTCTCCCCAGTGGGTGCTCTCAAGACTATGCCTAACCCCGAACCTTTGGAGTTCGTTGCCCCATCGGTGTATAGTATCCATAGTCCCGAAGAGGTTCCTTTTGCCATGGAGTTTTCTTTTTCCGCCTCGGGCAAAATTCCAATACTAAAATCAGCCACGAAGTCTGCCAAGACTTGAGACTTAATGACAGTCCGAGGTTGATAAGTAATGTCATACTCGCTTAACTCTACCGCCCATTTGGATAACCTCCCCGATAGCTCCGGTTTATGCAATATATTTCTTAAGGGGAAGGTTGAAACTACTGCTATTGGGTGACATTGAAAATAGGGTCGTAGTTTCCGAGCGGTAACAAGTAAAACAAGTGCTAATTTCTCCAAATGTGGATACCTGGTTTTAGCGTCGAGGAGTGTCTTGCTCACATAATAGATGGGCTATTGTTTGCCATCTTCTTCCCAAACCAGCACAACGCTGACTGACACCTCGGACACCGCCAAGTAGACCAGCAATGTTTCACCTTCTTTTGGCTTGGCAAGTAACGGTGCGTTAGCCAAATATTGTTTCAAATCTTTCAACACTTGTTTACACTCCGGTGTCCATTCGAAGTGATTGTTTTTTTTCAAAACGGAGAAGAACTTGTGGCATCGCTTTGAGGACCTTGAGATGAAACGACTCAAGGCGGCGACTCGGCCAGTCAAGCGTTGAACCTCTTTCACCCCGGTTAGCTCCTCGGGGATTTCCTCAATAGCTCCGATTTTATCTGGGTTGGCCTCGATTCCTCGTTCAGAGACTATGAATCCCAAGAATTTTCCTGATCCAACGCCGAAGGCGCACTTCTCAGGGTTCAATTTCATACCGTATTGCCTCAACACAGCAAAGGCTTCCCTAAGATGGTTCAAATGATCCTCCATTTGGATCGATTTGATGAGCATATCGTCTATGTAGACTTCCATAGACTTTCCAATATATTCTTTAAACATGCGACACACCAACCTTTGGTAGGTCGCCCCGACATTCTTCAAACCGAAGGGCATCACTTTGTAACAGAAGATACCTCGGTCAGTGATGAACGAGGTCTTCTCTTCGTCCTTCGGGTCCATGAGAATTTGATTATAGCCCGAATATGCATCTAGGAAGGTCAATAGTTTGTGTCCAGCCGTGGAGTCTAATAACCTGTCAATTTGTGGTAATGGATATGAATCTTTGGGGCAAGCTTTGTTTAGGTTAGTGTAATCTACACACATCCTCCACTTACCATTCTTCTTCGGTACAACCACAACATTGGCCAACCACTCGGGGTATTTCACCTCTCTAATGAAGCCGTTTTCTTGTAATTTGGCGGTCTCATCCTCGATCGCCTTCTTTTTGACCCCGGCATGAGGTCTTTTCTTCTGCTTCACCGGGGTAAATTTTGGATCCACATTCAGTTTGTGGGTCATAATCTCCAGATCGATACCCGTCATGTCTGAATGTGACCAAGCAAAACAATCATGGTTGGACTTCAAAACTTCTATAATCGCCTTTTTCGACTCCGGGTCCAACTCCGAGCCGATAAACACTTTCCTATCGGGGAAATCTTTCAATAGAGTGAAGGATTCCAGTTCTTCAACAGTTGAGTCCTCGTCTTTTTGCTTCCGAGGCTCTTGAATATAGGCTGGAACCTTTTCGACTTCTCCTCGGGCATCCTCCCCGCTTGACCCCCGATTCCTGTCGTTGCTATTGCTTTGGCCCGACCGGGGCGACTCCACTCTTTAACGCAACCGAATAGCACTCCCTAGCTACTCGTTTGCTCCCCTTTGATTGATCGAACTCCCCAAGGTGTGGGGAATTTAATCACTTGATACAAGGTGGAGGGAACAGCTTCCATGGAGTGGATCCATGGCCTTCCGAGGATCACATTGTAGGCTAGATCCTCGGGCATGACTTGGAACAGTGTTTCTTTGGTGACCCCCTCGGCAAATGTCTTGAGTGTGATCTCACCCAACGTTTTCTCCGTGGAGTTGTTGAAACCAGCTAACACCGTTGATTTGGGAACAACTTCCCCTTTCAAACACATCTTCTTAACAGCCCCGTAGCTGATTATATTAACTGAGCTACCGGGGTCGATCAAGACTCTTTTGATGTCAGAGTCATTGATTCTCAGCATGATAACTAGAGCGTCGTGATGAGGGAACATCATCCCATCACAGTCATCATCGTCGAACACAATATCTTTGCCCGAGCCTCCAACTCGGGTTCTTTTCTCCATGGTGATGGAGAGCTTGGCAAATTTTTTGGCCGCGGCGAAATTTACGCCGTTCACCTCTGACCCTCCGGTCATAACGTTCACTACTCTTTCCGGAGGTGGAGCCCGAGGTGGTTGCCCATCACCTCGGTTCTTGGAAAAATTATCTTTCCCTTTGTCAGTGAGAAAGTCGGCCAAAACTCCCTTCTTCAGCAGGTGAGCTACCTCGAGGCGCAAAGCTTTGCAATCCTCGGTCCTGTGGCCATAATTTGCGTGGAATTCACAATGCAGATTGTGGTCTCTTTTATCCGTCGGGGTCCTCATATCCTTGGGAACCCTTACCCCGGCAGTCCCCTTGACAACATTGACCAGCTCCGAGGTCGATATGTTGAAGTTATAGTCTTGGATCCGAGGTAGATCCTTTTTTGGGGACCGAAGCGGAGCTTGAGGGGTTTCTTTGGTTCACATTGGGTTGAACCTTCCCTCCGAGCCTTTGGCTTATGTGATAAGTTGGGTATGAATTACCGAGGGTATTCCCTAGCCTTTGGCTGACAAGCTGCCTTGTCGAGGTATAAGGCTCATACCTCCCCTTCGAGTTACTTCGTGGCGCCTCGGCGCGATTTGAAGATTCACCTCGGTTTCGTTGATGGTAACCTCGGTTCTTGAATTCAGCTTCCTCCAATATGATTTTGGAGTAAGTGCGCCTATGCAGATCCTCCCACGTTAGGACCTGATATTGTTGTAGCTCTTTGCGCAATTCAGCGGCAGCGTCAGAATTGCGACTGTTGATACCCTTTTCAAATGCCATGATGGCCAAGGTATCGTCCATCCGAGGCAATTCCATGCGCTCAGTGTGGAATCGCTCAAGAAATTCTTTAAGTGGTTCACCGGGCTTTTGTTTTACTTCACATATATCCTCCTTCCTTAGGAGGATCTTTTGTGCCCCGGTGTGCGCCTTGACAAAGGCGCTGGACATTTCCTTAAATGAGGAAATCGACCCCGCTGGCAGGCACAGATACCACCGAAGAGCCCCTTTCTCTAATGACTGACCGAATTTCTTCAAGAACATCGACTCGAGCTGCGTAGCCGTTAAGTCGTTGCTCTTTACCATGGCCATATATTCTCTTATGTGTTCTTTGGGATCGGTAGTCCCATCGTATTTCTTCAAGAGTATGAGTTTGAAGCCCTGGGGAGTTGGGGCTGGAGCCGCTTCGGGCTTGAAGGGCTGCTCCCTGTATTAATCGATGTCGAGGTCGTCTTCCTCCTTTGTTATCTCCGGCACGCCCTCGAGGCGCTTCTCCACGCGCGCCTCAATGCGAGCCTCGATCTCCCTGCTCATTCTTTTAACGTCAACCGAGGACGTTGTCTCCGCCACGGTGGGAACCGTCCTGAAGTGTGGCGTGGCAGTTGGATTGTTCCCCGAGCCCCCAGACGTGGCCCCGTTGTGAGGTCCCCCTGTTATCGCACCCGGAGGAACGAAGAGCGGGATGCCTCCACCATGAGCCGAAGGCTGGGTGCTGTTTGGGGCAGCACTATTCCTCGCCTCTAACGAAGCGCGAAATTCGGCATTAATGTTCGCCTGCTCATCCTGTCTACTTTGGAGAGCTCTTAGCGTGGTGACAACATACATCTGGAATTCTTCAGTTGTCATTGGTGAGATGGGCTGCTGGTTCGACGGAACGTCAGCCCGTTCGCTATTGTTACCGCTGTGATCAGCCATAACGTTGTTGAATCGTAAGCTTTTGACAAGAATTACTATTCTACGAAGGCCAGTACGAAGGTCAAATAATTGTTTGCCATACTCGTAATTTCTAATGCGTAATAAGAATTTGCCATTAGCACAAAAAAAAAATACCAAAAAAAAGTATTGATATCAAGCTGAATACTTGATATATTATAAAATTAGCATAATTTAAATCGTTCAAAGATTAATTATTGGCCTTCACACAATAGGCAAATTTTATAATATATCAAGTATTCAACTTGATATCAATATCTTTTCCTGGTATTTTCTTGATATCCAGTATTACGTAAACAAAAAATGTCGATCGAAAAATGATTCGATATATCAGTACTTTGAATTTACATTTTTTTCTTTAATTTACGAGCAACTATACACGCTTATTACAAAATATTTTTAATTTTTATACTAATTATTCGGAATACACGTGCATTGCACATGTCAGAGAACTAGTAATTATAATAAAAAAGTCCTACATGGCAAAGAAGGTAGGTCCTACAGGTATATAAAGATATTTTAAAAAGTCACTCAGTTTTCTGGTGGATGATGGTGCAAAAATGGATCAGAATTACTTTTGAAGATATTTTCCCTAAGTTGAGTGAATTTTTTGGGACCAACCAAAGCAAAGTGAATTTGGTGATTAATATATCAAAGTTGAATGACCATTTGAGATTTTAACTCTCAAAGACTGACATGCATGTTCGCTGACCTCTTCTTCATGTTCGCTGATCTCTTCTTCATGTATACATGAGTTAGTGTTCTTCGAGGCTAATTGAGTTATCCTTTCAAGATCAACATAAAAATGCAAAGGTAATGACTGATCATATGTAGCTAAATCAAATGTTCAAACTCATGGTTGTCAAAGTTGGAACTTTATAACTCTAGAGCCCTTTTAAGATTTTTCCTTAATAAACTTAATTGTTAGCACCCAAAATATTATTGTGTGTCCTCACACATTTTACCTTAAATAAGAAGTTTTACTGACTACATTTACTCCTTTAAAATGATGATGCAGGACATAATTATCGGTGGAACTGCTACCTCAACAACAATTATTATCTGGGCATTATCAGAAATGATGAAGAACCCAAATATTATGGCAAAGGCACAAAGTGAAGTGAGACGAGTCTTTCGGGGAAAGAAATATTATGATGAAAATGAACTTGAAAAGTTGACATACGTAAAGTTAGTGATTAAGGAAACACTTAGGCTGCATCCTCCCGCTACTATAATTTCTAGGGCATGTAGAGAACAAACAGATATTGGTGGATACACCATACCTCAAAAGACTGTAGTACTTATCAATGTATGGGCACTTGCTAGAGATCCTGGAAGTTGGCACGATCCTGAAAGTTTTATACCAGAGAGATTTGAGAATTCTTGTATTGACTTTACGGGAGACCAGTTCGAATTTATTCCATTTGGTGCTGGAAGAAGAAGTTGTCTCGGAATGCAATTCCGCTGGCTCACTTACTCTACCACTTTGTTTGGAAACTCCCAGGTGGAACTAATCCACACGATCTGGATATGACTGAAACACATGGAATTGAAACAGCCAAAAAGAAAAATCTATATTTAGTTCCTACTGAATACTATCATTTATGAAGATTTTTATTGTTTTTCCTCCGCTATTCGTTATCTCTACTTTTAATTTAATTTAATTTTTTTTTTAAATTTTTGCTCATTGGTTTTTGCATGTATATTTAAGATTTATAGTTGGTTGCTATAGAGAGGCTGATAACAAATAATTTCCACAGGTTGAGATAACAGAATATAACAACCAAATTGATTAAGGCACTACTAAAAAAGCAGAGATTTTCGACTATCAGTGTTCGACCGAAAATCGGTCGAACAGCTATTTCGGTCGATAGGTCGGTCGACCAGCCCGTTAATATTTTCAGCAGAACCCTTTCTTCTCCATTTCTATCTTCTTCCCCCAAATCAAAAAAACTCTCTAAACACTCCCCCAAACGTCTATACCCGAAAACCACCATAACCCACCCCCAAAATAAAAAATCAAACACATTCTACCCTCCTAAACACTACCTATTACAAGAAATTCAAGGTAAATTCTTAATTTTAGGGTTATTTTAATTACTTTGTAAAACTTAAACCCTAACTTTTTAACTCAATTTTTTTTGTAGTTTTGAAGCATATAACTAGTGGGGAATCATTAGTAGGTGCTATTGGAGCATAAATCAACCTCGAGGTAAGTTTTTTTTTGTTTTTATTAAATCCGAATTTAATTATGTATTTTTTATTTTTTAACTTTGGCCTATAATTTGCATAGGTAGTTAATTATTAGTTAGCAAACTTTACTGTAGTTATTGTTGATGTTGAAGAACTTGTTTGGTGTTGTTAGCTATTATAAAGTTAGGTTTGTGTTGTTTGGGATTGTTGTAGTTGTTGGAATTGTTTGGTAGTGTTGTTTGGAATGTGTTGTTGCCTTGGTATTGTTGAGAAGATGAACATATTATGCCTAAAACGAATAAGCTTTTGTTGGTCTGAATTGCTTTGATAATAGTAATTAATAGGGTGTTATTGGAAAATATTGTTTGTTTGGGGCATTTCATCAAACAAGTTGCGAGCATTAACAAACCCGACGACATTAATCTTGCTATAGTAATTACAAAAAAGTGGCAAAATATTATAAAAAATCATACATATTGTTTCTCAATCTTACAATGTTTGTGTAGATATGGACATTAATCGACGCCGTTTGTGGATGGATAATAGAAACTTTCCCGAGTGGCGGGGGTTGAGGCCTTCGTTTGTAGCGGGTGTTATAGAATTTCTGGATATAGCCCGCAACACAGACGATTATTTAAGGCATGGCAAAATTAGATGTCCATGTGAAAAATGTGAATGTATAAAGATACAAGATTTGGAGAATGTCGAGTTACATCTGTATAAGAAGGGGTTTATGCCAAATTATTACGTTTGGTATAATCATGGCGAGCCTTGGGACTTGCAGCAGCAACTTCAAAATCTTAAAAATATTCATAGCGCTAGGAGTTCTCCGGTTGTGGAACCAGACCAAGCAGCCGGGTATAGAATGGAAGATATGGAATGGTGCTTTTGGGATGTACCCGGCTAATGATCCCCTTCAGCCGGATACATCACAGCCAAACATTGAGCACATTCCCAATGCCGAGGCAAATCAATTCTACGAACGGTTGGAGGAAACAAGTCGTCCATTTTATGAGGGCTCGGTGCATTCCCAGTTCTCGGTTGCTGTTAGATTGATGAGTATCAAATCAGATTTTAGTATTTCTCAAGCTGCCATGGATTCCATCATTGCCCTTATGAATGAACTAAATCCGACAAATATGGCCTTACCAACTACTTATTACTACACTAAGAAGTTGGTTTCCTCATTGGGGCTTTCTGCCGAGAAGATTCATTGTTGTGTTAATGGTTGCATGTTGTATTATAAGGATGATGCAGACCTGCAGACATGTAGATTTTGTGAGGAGCCTCGGTACAAGCCTGAGCAAAATCCTAAAAGGAAGCCGAAGCCTGTTAAGTGGATGCATTACTTTCCCCTTATACCACGGTTAAAGAGGTTGTATGCTTCGATGAGTTCTGCTCCACACATGAGATGGCATCATGACCGTACCAAGTAGCCGGGTATTCTATCCCATCCATCTGATGGGGAGGCATGGAAACACTTTGATCAAGTGTATCCGGCATTTGCTAGTGAGCCAAGGAATGTAAGGTTGGGTCTATGTTCTGATGGGTTCACCCCTTTTGATGTCTCCTCTACGCCCTATTGTTATTGGCCCGTATTTGTCACTCCTTACAACCTGCCTCCTGGAATGTGCATGACCAGTCCTTATCTGTTTTTGAATTGTATAATACCGGGTCCACATAACCCGAAAGCCTCTATTGATGTATATTTGCAGCCTTTGCTTGATGAGTTGCAGATACTTTGGCATGAAGGAGTTGAGACTTATGATATATCAACGAAACAGAACTTCCAAATGCGTGCTTCTTTCATGTGGACTATAAATGACTTTCCAGCTTATGGGATGTTGTCTGGGTGGTCCACTGCAGGTAAGCTCTCTTGCCCTTAATGTATGGAAGATACAAAAGCCTTCACTTTGAAATATGGAGGTAAATGCACATGGTTCGACTGTTGCCGTCGATTCTTGCCAATGGACCATCCTTTAAGGAATAACACTAGTGCATTTATAAAGAATCAGGTTGATTTTGAGGAGCCTCCGCGAAGGTTATCAGGCATAGAGAAATGGGACAGGGTCAAGGAGCTTCCTAAGGTAACTGAACAACTGCCATCTAAAACACCTGGTTATGGGGTTGAACATAATTGGACTAAACAGAGCATTTTCTGGGAGTTGCATTACTAAACAGAGCAAGATCAAAGGCCAAAGCCCATTGGTGCGCAGTTCTAAAAGGAAAACCGGTGGGATTAGTTGAAGTACCTGATCTGTTAGATATTGCATACCAGAACGAGGTCTCAACCGTTCCATTGATAGCGGACAATGAACTAGCTGACCAGTTGCAACATATTGATGGCATATATGAGCAGTTAGATGCATCTGTAGCTAGTCTAGGAAAAAACCCAGTTACTTTTGAGAAGGAGCTTCAAGGGCAAATGATAATGATGAATATACAGATGAAGAAGAATTTAACGATGAGGATGAGGAAGAAGAATTGGCTGATGATGATGATTGACATTATCTGTACTTTGATGTTTTGTTTTTTTAATAGGCTAGTTTAATGTACTTATATAATTATTAACATAAGAAGATATTTGTATTCTTATTTTTGTGCAATGAATGAGTTTATTTAATCTATTTAACCCGCCTAATATTTGTGCAAGGAATGTGCTAGTATGTTACATATTTACTTGTTCCTTAAGTAATGTGAATGTGTCAACAGGTATGAAGAAAGTGTTTACAAGAAGGAGGGGGCCTAAAAAGGCAGGTGAGCCTTCAAGTGAGCCGGCACAGGACACTCCTACCTCTCAGGTGCCGCATCACCTTCCTACAGGAGCACATGCAGGATACAGTCCAGATTTTTTCAGGCCGCCCGGCATGTCTCAGGTGCCGCATTCGCTTCCTACAGGAGCATCTGCCGGATACAGTCCAGATTTTTTCAGGCCACCTGGCATGTCTGAGGGCCATCCTGGTTGGCGGCATAACTTCAGTAGTTATGACATGACTGAGACCCAGGCCGGTCCATCCCAGGGCGTACCCAGACTAGGCGATCCCACACAGTCCACTTCTCCGTCTGGGTCGACTCAGCCGCCTTCCGACCCATCTAGCCCTACCGGCCCTTCGGTACAGCAGGAGATTCCTTACTATGATCCAAGGTCGCCCTATTACATCGGTGAGCCTGGCACATGGGAAGACGGGCGGTTGATTATTTATCCCGAGGGGGATAACAGATAAGTATCTTATTTTTGAAGTTCTTATCTATTTAGTAGTAAGTTTTTAAATGTTAGTATTTCTATTAACCCTTATGTTTTTTTATGTAGCTTTTGCCCCAACACTGATGCTACTCCTGTGGTGACGAAATGCATGAAATCTCAATGGAAAGAATCGTGGCCATCCTGGGGAGCTGTGCCCCCTCAAGTAAAGCAGCGGATAATGCAGGCTTTTGAGGTGATAAATATGCATACGGTTGATCACATTTTGAGGTTTTTCTAATGATTATGTTTAAATAAAATATTTTTATGAATATTGCAGGTTCAGTGTAAGTGGCATCCGGCTCTGGACTATAAAGTCCGTTCTAACTTCCCTAGGAAATGCGGGGAGTTATTCAAGAACGCAATGTATGTTGCGCGCAAAAAAGGGAAAATGCCCGCCTTCCTCTATGAGCATCAATGGAGAGAGCTGCAGCAATATTGGGATAGTCCCGAATTTCAGAAGAAGAGCGAACAAGGGAAGAAAGCGCGGGCATCAAGTAAGGATGGATCGCTGCATACCGGTGGCTCAGTTAGCGCTGCGACGCAGAAGATGCGCTTGGTAAAGTAATTTAATTTATAAGAATTACTATAATAGTTTATTTTTTATCTAACTTGTTCTCTTCTTTAATTTATAGGAAAAGCAAGAAAATCGGACTATTCCACTCTCTGAAATGCACAAGATCCGACATATCAAGAGTGATAAAAAGGGCGGAGAAGTCTGGGTCGAGCCCCGCGCAAAAGAGACCTGGGTAAGTAATTAAATTCAAACTAAAGTCGCGCCAATCCTTCAACTTTTATACTTCATATTTGTACCGTTGATATATTTCTGCTTTTCAGGAAAGAGCTACAAAGGCCGTTGAAGACTGGACCGCGACTCAACAATCTGAATGCGGAAGCAGTACCCCAGCACCGCTAACGCTCGAGCAAGAAACCAATTTATGGTTGGAAGCGGTCGGAGGGGTGAAGAAGGGGTCCGCGTATGGCCTTGCAACTCTGTATTCATCTGGCAAGCATAAATCGAACTATTTGGGCTCGTGTTCTACTGCACCTTCAAGCTCTCAAACTCCTGAAAAATTGACTCGGATGCAAGAGGAGACCGAAGAGCTGAAAAGACAAAATGAAGCTATGCGCTTACAACATGAGGCTCATCAACAAGAAATGCGTGAAATGATGCAACAAATCCTCCTTAACCAAAAAAAAAAGGCAAAGGAAAGCGTGATAGTTCGGGAAAGGGAAAGAGCAAGAGCAGACGTCGCCACCGTTCGCCGTCTCAGTCTGATGCCGGCTCTAGTTCGGGTTCTAGCCAGTAGTAGTAGTGATTGTTGAACTTTAAACTATTTGTTAAGTTTGTTTGATTATTGTAACACTTGAACTAATGTTGAAAGACTCCTTTCTATTGTTTGGCTTTGTTAGCCTTGTTTGAATATCGTTTATGAATGTGTTTTGTCAGGTTTTTCTGCGTGTTGCTGAATTTACAGGTGGTGTAGGGCTAATTTCAGATTTATGTTGCAGGTTTTTACAGGTTTTCGACCGACTTTCGGTCGATAGTTGGTCAAAGAAAAATTACCAGCCTATCGACCGAATTTCGGTCGAAATTTTGTTCGACCGAATTTCGGTCGATAGGCCTTAGACCGAAATTCGGTCGACCGTCGACCGACCGAAGAACATGTCACTTTAGTCCATGTTCTTCGACCGAAATTCGGTCGAATTCGGTCGACGTTCGACCGAATTTCGGTCGAAGGGCTCTTTTCGACCATATATGGGTCGACCACCACAATCGGTCGAAATACGGTCGACACCGATTGGACCGTCGAAAAAGACAATTTTTTTAGTAGTGAGGGATCAAAATGACAAGCGCAGGTTAGACTCCAATCAGGTCAGGCCTAATACGCTAAAAATTGGTACGCCAAGTTCTAACAAACATTTGGGAACATACAATAGTTCTTAGGAAGTATTACATGTGATGACAATTAGAGCAGGTGACTAAAAATTAACTTAAAATGTGGATCTAGTGAAACATATGTGCGCAATGAACATAACATGTGGATCTAGTCAAAAAGAAAACACAAACACACACACACACACACATATATATGGATGCATTCCCATTCCTTCTCTTATACTATTAAATCGGAACACAAAAATTATTTGATTCTAAATTGATCCTGATAATATATATACTAATATAAAGGTGAAGCAAAACATAGGTAATCTAGTCAAGAGCTTATTGGTGAATCTCCAATTTTTTTAAAAAGGTAAGAAAAGGTATATTTTTTTTTTCAAAAAAAAAAAGAACCCCACAGCCAGTTAAAATTTTCGTCTATTGGGACCATTTCGTTACCAGGATGATACAAGTATATGACTTTTAAGCGATAAAATAAAATTTTGAGATTTTAATACAAACGATTTATAGTTCAATGACCAATTGTAAAGACTACCGATAATTGAGTTATGAGTTGCTCGACTGTTACAAAAATTTAATCTAAGACAACTACACGTACAGTGCGGATGTATATATATATTGGGACTTGGGAACATCATATATATTCGATTATCATTAGCACGCATAAAATGTGGATCTAGTTAAAAAAATATGGCTGCCTTGATTATGAGCATAAAATGTGGATCTAATAAATCCAAAAAAAAAAAAAAAATGAGTGTCAATCCCATTTCCTTCTTGTATAATTAATTAAATCAGAACACAATGTGAATAGTAATTTCTAGGAAAGGTGTGGAGGGCGAGGATTAGATTGACGGTTAGGTAGTAGTCGTGAGAGTTCTATCCCAGTACCATTTGTATTTTTTATACTTTGTTTATAGACTTTTGTGCCTGTATTGCATATTCTGTTGTCCGTTTGCCCCAGGTATCAGTAGTTTTTGTTGTCAGTATTCTTTTTATTATGAGTGATTTCATCTTATTTTGCTAGCATGTTTCGTAATATTTCTATTTGAGCCGAGGGTATATCGGAAACAGCCTCTCCACTTTGGTAAGGATAAGGTCTGCGTATATCTCACCCTCTCCAGATTATACTTGTAGAATTACACTGAATATGTCGTTGTACTGTGTGAATAGTAATTTGAATTATGAGTTGCTCGATAGTTATGCAAACATAAATAATAGGAGTAATATACATGGTCTTGGGAACATCACATTGGTAGCATTATTGTTTATGCAAACATAAATAATACAGTGTGTGGGTATTTATATACAGGGACTTGGGAACATCACATTTGGCAGCAAATAAGCCGACCAAACCAATTTAGTCTTTAATGAGTAAAGCCGAGTGAAAAGGATAAGGAAGCTGAGTCGTGCTCCGAACCAACTCAACGCAGTCTCAAGCTTTTTTCTATCAAGTATTGAGGGTGTTTGGATTGACTTATTTTAAATATTTTTTGTGTAAATTATTTTTAAATATTTTTCTGGTATTTGGATAAAATAAAAAATATTTTTAAACACCAATTTTTAAGCCAAACACTAAAAGTGGGGAAAACCAACTTTCGTGCCCCGTCATTAGCTATAGTAATAATATCATGAAGTACTAACCATGTGATTTAATATTGCTTTCCGTCATTCCGTGCCCCTGTCCTTGGCTAGTAGTAATAGTATCATTTTTTTACGGTTTCATATTTCTATCAAACAGGTTGATTATTTTGGATAGTTTGAATCTGCCCGTCTGACCACCTGAATACATTAGTTATGAAATCGAATCTATTAAAATCAATAAAGAGAAAATAAAGTTTGGGATGAAACTCTAACCTTTTTTAATTGTCAACATGGGTACTTATACAAGTTAATAAAGAAACCCGTAATTTGGTGCCCTAGTAAACTAACAAATAAAAATAAAGGAAAGCTAATTACATAAATATTCTATAAGCCTATCCTAATTATAAGTTTGTGTTTACAATATATGTCATTAACGTAACCACCTTCAACTTGGAGTTTGAGGATTTTGAATACCCAACTTGTCAAGAAAATAACTAAACTATACTCTTCCGAACCTTCGTAAAATGTCAGCCAATTGAGCGTTTGTGGGCACATATCCAGAGCGTATGGTGCTTACAATGATCTCATCACAAAGTAACAATCAACTTTGACTGGAAGCTCCCAGCTGGAATTAATCCACACGATCTGAATATGACTGAAACACATGGAATAGAGACAACTAAATTAAAGAAAGATCTATACTTAGTTCCTACTGAAAACTACTATCATTTATGAATATTTTTGATGTTTTTCCTCCGCTATTTGTTTCGCTATTCGTCGTCTCTCCTAGATCTAGTGAAACAAACACGTGCGCAATGAAAGATAACAAGTGGATTTAGTCTCTCTCACACACATGTATAGGGATGCATTCCCATTCCTTCTCGTATAATATTAAATCGGAACACAAAGACTATTATGATTCTAAACTGATCCTGATAAAATATACTACTAAAAAGGTGAAGCAAAACATAGGCAATCTAGTCAAGAACTTATGGGTGAATCTCCGGTCACTTTTTAAAAAGATAATAAGTTTTTTCTAAAACTCACCGCCAGTTAATTTTTTGTGTATTTTACCAAGATAATAGTAGTTACATGAGTCTTAGGTGATTAAATAATGCTTTAAAATTTAATGTAAAAGACCTATAATTATGTGATCACTTGTGAAGACTACCCATTATTGAGTTATGAGTTGCGACTGTAAAAAAAAATTACTCTAAGACAACTGCACGTACAGTGTGGATGTTTATATATTAGGACTTGGGGCATATTCGATTGTCTGGTACTAACACTTTTAGATGATAGGCATAGTTGGAATCGAATGATGACAAACATCACCCACGAATGCTTGAGCTCGAAATGCTCCAATCGGGGTCGATAAGTCTGACGGATACTCTAACGTGGTCTTCATCTTTACGGCTCTCTCATGTTATTTCTTTTTTCAACATGTTTGTTTCAGATATTGTTAAACGAAGTCCAGCGTTCGACTGCTCATACTTCACACCTAAACACTGGGGGGTGGAGGTAGTAAGGTGATGTGAACTGAAGGACTGGGGACTGCCCCGAAACCGAGGACTTCTTTCGATGATGAAATCATGATCGTTTGAAGAAGAAACTGGGGACTCGCTCGAATCCGAAGGAAAAGTTCAAGCTCTAATATTTTCAAGCACTCATACTGGGGACTGTTTGTTTAGATCAAACATAGGAAAAATGTATACGGTCAATTAGCGATCAAAGAATATTTTTAAGTATTAGCGCCTTTAAACGGACACATTTTGTAATCGATAGAATTGATTGATCGACTGATATATCAGGCGCCCGAAAATGGCCAATACTCCAATGAAATACAACACTTTTGTCATTTTATCTTATTGATCCTTGCATTGTTGAATTTTACAATTTTGATGATGATTAAGTGTTAATTTGCAAATACCCGAACTTGAAATGTTCGAAGAGTGCACTACGTGAAAATGAGACGTCATTCTTCAATACACGCTAAATACATTGGGCTCCAACACTTCATCTTTTCTGATATCTATTGCTAAAATGTTAGCACTTCGAACGGTTGAATTAACTTGTCTTTCGGAAAAAAGCCGAGACAAAACTCTATCTTCGAAAAAGCAATACTTGAAGCAATAAATGGAAAAAAAAATCATAAATGAAAATTCGTTCATTCGAACATAATATTTACACCAATTGCCCAATGGCCTCATCGTCCCTAAAACATACCCGACCGCAACTATTGGTCGAAAAAGTTGGGAATTTGAACAAAATGGACAAAATTAAATGGACAAAATAAAATCAAGTCTTAGAGCTTTCAATTATCATCCTCATCAGAACCTTCATCAGAGCAGTTTGGAGTTAGGCCTAATTCTTCATGAGCTAACCTCACAACTTGAACAGATTCTTCGAGCTCTACAACAACATCGACTCTGCGCTCGGACATCTTACGAAGTCTTGATTCTGCCAGAATCAACTCCCTCTTTTCTTCGAAGTTCTCCTCCATTGTGCGCCTCTGAGTGACCAAAATCTTGTTGGAGGATCAGATTTCTCTCTGATAAAGCGTTGACTTGAGCAACTAGATCCTCATTATTGTCTCGAAGAGCATGGAGCTCTTCGTTCAAACGAACAAGCTCTGATTCTTTATCTTTCAGCTCAGACTCCAATTTGGCACATCTGCTGCCCACACTGGCTTCGAACTGCCCAAGTTGGTAGTTTAAAGCTTGAATTTGAGACTCCAACTCTGACTCACGAAGAGCATGAGCAGTAGCCTTTTTGGCTAAATCAGCCTCGAGCTCGAAATATTTCACCTTCAAAATCTTCAAATTAGTGTGCCATCCATCACCAGCTGAAGCAAGATGAGCAGCTCGTTCGTTCAAATTTACTATTTCGGCCTCAAGCTGCCGAATCTGATCAGCTGTCTCAATGGCCATGATAGTATTCTAAAAATGAAACGAAATGAAGTCAACAGAAGGAAAAAACAAATAGAATTACATGATCGAGATAGTATAAAAAATTACCCGAAAAGCGCTGAAGGCAATCTGAGAAGGTAGACCCAAGTCGTTGTAACAATCCAACCAAGCTTTCTCCATCGGCCCCATCACCTCGAAGATATAATCAGCGAGATGCCTTTGGCACCTAAGTAGATCCACCTCTCCAAGGACAGTATTTGTGACCGAGCTGGTATTCACTTCCCCAGCAGCATCAACCCTCTTGAGAGCGGCAAAGGAGGCAGCCTCCTAACATCGAGGAAAATGAACTATGGGCTCCTCATGATCTGCCACATAAAACGACGAACCAGAACTCTCCATATGCTTCGACTTCGTCGTTGCTACATGACGATCGAGAGGCAATTTTCCCTTCCTTGGATCCCTCTCTCTTGGCGCCTGCTCCAAAGGAATACCATCGGCTCCCCTCACTTCGGGCTTTTGGTCTATCGGAACGATGGCACCCTCGTTCCCCCAGAACCTGAAGTAACCTCGACCAAGCCCTCCGCTATCGGTGACAGAGGAAGCTGCTTTTCAACCCCAAATCTAGCTGAGTGAATCCTATCGTATTCCTCAGCTGCTTTTAGTTGCTCAGCCGTTTCGAGCATCACTTCTTTCCTTGGCCTCTTCGACCACCTTAATGGCTGTTCGGAGCCGGATTCTTCATCTTCTTCCTCGGGGGTAAGACGAACAGGTGCACCCCCCTCGATAGCCTTCGCCGCCTCCACTGTCAAGACTGCCCCCTCAACAACACGTTCGATAGATTTCGGGGCAGCCGATGAACCAACCTCTTGACCTTGTGAAGTACCTTTAGCAAGGTACCTCGTCCTTAGGTCGTGATAATAAGTTTTCTTCTTCTTCTTCGGGGGATTTTCACTAACCTTCTCCCCCTCTGTCTCTTCAACATCCTCCTCGATCGGCCCCCCACCAACACCTGTGATGCCTGTTAGAAATTGTTCGATCGTTAATAAAAGGTAATTCAAGTAAAATTTACAAGAAGCGTACCATGATTCTTTGCTTTCACTTTCAAGAGAGCTGCTATCAGTTTCCAAGCTCTCTGGTCATTGGTGGTGTTATCCAGAACTCGAATGAGCCATTCTACGATATTGGGGATCAAGTCAAACAAAACCTTGTTGGCTGCAAACTTGAAGTAAGTAAATATGATGTAGGGGAAAATAATGGCGTCGAGCGAAAATCGAACACTTACGAGTACGGTTCCATGTAACGGGGAGTGGATCAGCCCCCAGAACAACTAGTTGATCTGTCGAGATGAAAATGAAACATTGATCACATGCCCTAAGATCATCGTCATTGTCAGAAATCAAGGCCCGATGTCCTCGCTTTTGTACGGAGATAATTTCGGCCTTGTAAATTCGAGGAGAATATAGACGGAGAATGTGTCTATGAGTAATTTCTACTCCCACCTTTTTTCCAATCCACCGATACATAGCAACCAACCGCCATACCATCGGAGAAATCTGCGCGATACAAACTTTGTACATAGGACAAAATTCTTCAATTATTAGGCAGACTGGAAGAGTAAACCCTATTGTGAACGGATATGTTAGAATGGCTGAATGACCGCCGTAGAAAGTGGTTAGAGTGGACCTCCTCGGGGGACACACCACATCAATCACACCCTCTTTCCAACCACAATCTTCTCGAATCCTTGGTATCGATTCTTAAGTGATAGCACAAAACACAGAATCTACATGGATGTTCTTCTTCTTCCTCAGTTGGACGTCGTTTTGAATACTCACTTTGCAATCGTCATCATAGCTAAATTTCCTCGGAAGAATTTTTGTGTAAAGCTTCTCAGGACCAAACCCTTTTGCCTTCCTTTTCCCCTTCTTCTTCTCTTCAGAAAGGCTAGCAGCAGATTGCGGCGGTTCTGCAGCGGTAGGAGTTGCAGAGACGGAAACCTAAGCGGTGGTCGCAGGTCTAGAAATTTTGTCAGTCACCATTATGTGAAAATATGGAGAAAACAAGATTTGAGATAAGATTTTTAAGTTGTAAATCAGGAAATCAGCAATCACCAACAAAGAAATCACAAAGAAACTTTGGAAACTTAAAGAAAGATGAAGAAGCAAAAGTTTGGAGACAAGTTCTTTGAGTTGAATTTATAGAACTGAAGTGATGATTGCCTCGGTAACTAGTGAAAACTGCCACCCACACAATTGCAAACACGTGTCGCGATGGGAAAGCGAAGTGACATTTCAGCGTGTCAAAAATGAAGGGTCGCAATTGCTCCACGTGTTTTCCCGCGTAAACTTTCATGCCACTTGCCAAGTTTTTCGAACACTTACTTGGCAAGTGAGGGGATTATCTGTATTGGTCGGATTTTGTCTGATCACACTGGTGACACGTGGTCAACTACGTGGCAAGATGAGTGCAATTATTGGGGACAGGGTCTACGAAGTCGGTGAAAGACAGCGCTGATCGATTACGCTTGATCGATCCAACTAAATCATGATCGAATGACATCGAAGACACGCTACAACGGATAAGAATGGTTGATCTTATCCCGCTTTTGTCGGACCGTATTCGGTGGAGTTTGTTGAACCAGGGCAACTGCAATGATGAAGAAACGTGTGAGAGTGGAATTTCACTATGGTTGGGCACTCAACATTTCTCCCCTATAAATAGTTCCTTATTCCCCCATTTGTAAACTTACGTTCTATTGAACAAAGTAACCCCCTTTATTTTACGGCTATATCACCATCATTATTATCATTCATACCATCATTACGCCACCACCATCGTAATCAGTGTATTTGTGTAATCGCTGCTTGGTTCAACTCTGGAAGGAGGATTCTTATCTTTCAATAGAGCGCAAGCCTTCGATCAATCAATACAATAAGCTTTACCGCTTTCGTTTATTTATTCGCTATTTGTTCAATTGTTTATTTGCTATTTCAATTGCTTACAGTGTTCATTTATCATCGTTAATCTTGTTGATTATTTACCCTTGCTTTGATCGTAGTACTGATTAAACAAGATTATTGCTCAGTTCCTAAGTCATAATTTTATCGTTTAAACTAAGTACATCATCATTTGATTCGTATTATCCTGCTCATTTATCATTATTGTCATCGTAATTCTATCGCAATATCTTTCATCGAATTCTAGTTTAAGTCATCTGCTCGATACGAAGTGAATTGATAATTAAATACGTGTTCGATAAATCAATACCTATCTGCCTTGCTCGTAGTTTATTTGTTCGGAATCAGTAAGAATCAATCATTTGCAGTCAATTAGTTGCACTATCGTAATCGATAAACTTGTCACTTGTCTTCGTTTATTCGATCATATCTTTGCCTTCGAGTCAAGTTTGTTATTCTGTATAGGGTTGAGTTCGTTGTCGTTTGTACCATCGAATCTGTAATTTGCATATCAACATCGGCAGAGTATTCGCTAACTCGACCACCTATTAAAGTAAAGCTGCTTATCAATAGATCAAATCAAGATATAAACAGTCGCTTAAGGCTCAACTAAATATAAATTTAATTGTAATACCTGAAATCAATTTGAATATACAATATTTTTATTTGTTGTCCCAGGGAAAATTTAAGTTGTTATATTTTTTTTATCAGTAAGTACTATGGGAATTGTCTCCAAGAGATTAAAAAAGATTAGATTATAACTGCGAAAAAATAAACACAAATGTTGTGGTTGGATTCTACTTTTCCAGTTTAGGTGTTGGTGCTTTGTAAATTGTAACTTTTTTGGTCTCCATGGATAGAGCTGCAGCTCTATACTGCTCTCGATAAGTCAATGAGCATATTTTCCACCAGACAGGTCTATCCCTATTATCTTGACACAAAGAAAAAAGAGGAAATAATCCCCCCCACCCCACCCCTCTCAGAACTGATTTTTTACCTATCGCTTACTGAAGCCGATAACACAGAGTATAATTCACAAATCACAACTTGTATCCGTCAACATATAAATTAAAATGTATGGCGTACCTTTGAAACGACTAATATTTGGATGTGGAGTTAGTATTACCAGGCGTTTAAAGAAAGGTAACCCTGACAAAAATGTGTAACATGTCCAACATTAACATATTGAGGTTAGCAAAATACTACAAATCTTGTTTGAAACATTCAAGCACGATAATGACACCAATAAACCACGTCATAGCCACTAATTAGATCATTGCACTAACTAAATTTCTGAATTAAGAATACTCAACTAGTATTACCAAACCTTTTTAACTTTAACTGAAACAAAAGTGCAAAGATGTATTCCTGCTGGGAGTGGGGACAAATATTATTGTCACGTCTATATACAAAATAGTGATAGAATATATAATAATACACAATAATTAGATATTTGAGACTATCATACGAGATACGTAAAGAAAATCAAGAGGGAATCAATGTTTGACTCACCAATTTTGGACGTGCACGCCATATTGTTAATATCAAGCCCTATGTCCCTACATTACATTTAGCATTTTCATTTTCATTTAGCAGGCGCCATTAAAAGTATAATATGAATCTAAAGTATCAATCTAAGGCATACCTAATCTCTAAGTTCTTCGGATAAAAAAGATCATACTTGTATCCGTCAACATATTCCCCGCTCTGCGAGGCAGATTACAATAACTGAACAAATAACTAAGATTTTTTCTGATTACAATAATTGAACCAAAGATCCATAAGATTCTAAAGAACGTGGCTTTGAATTAATGATCGATCTCATAGTCTATTATTATACGCCAATTCTTTAAAATAACAAAATACTGCAGTACTATAATATTTACATAAATCGAATACCGCAAGCTTTAATATTTGAGCTACTACATGCACTCACGCTACCCCCAAAAAATTTAAAATAACAACACCCCAGTGGTGAAACCGAAAAAAATAAATAAATAACAACACCCTATTGGTGAAATTTAACCTTTGATATTTTTATTTCTGTGGAACTTCAACTATGGAAGGACTAAGTATTTCAAATAACTGAGGTTGTTTGGTTTGAAGACAAGTTATATAAGGATAAGCTATGCGGTAATTAATAATACAGAAATTAGTAATGTTGGAACTGTAATACGAGATTTATTTTTTGTTTGGTGTTTGGTTTATTATTTATTTAAATATTATTTAAAATAAATATATATTTTGAAAACTACAGAGTTTTGGAGTTTACACTTTACAATTGTACCCTTGAATATTCAATTTTCAGAGGTTTCTCGAAAAAAGAAAAGGGCAAATTTATACTTTTATAATTTTATTCGGGTGAAAATCATTTACCCCCTCAACTTTGGTATTAAAATCAAATTTCCCTCTCAACTATCATCAACATTCTCCCCCCTTCATCTCAATAAACTTTTAAAATTTCCTTCTTTATCCTCTAGATTATCAAACATTTGTAAAAAAAAAAAAATCATTAATATCATGATATATGTTATTTAATATTATACCTATATAAAAAAAGTATTATGACAAAAAAAAAGTGTGAATAATAATCAAAACATTAAAAAAAATAATTTAATGATTTCATTAACAAAATAAATGAGAAGAATAAATTATAGAAATAATTTTGCTTGTATTAATATTTTACCAATAAAAATCAGAACTCATACACAATAAAAAATAAAATTCTAATGTATGAATTACTAGAAAAAATATTGAGGATGCCAACATATTACATATAAATTATTATTATCAATTTATCTAAAATGAATTTTAAATGATAATGTAAATTATATTTTATTGCAGAGGGGGACTCACATGATGGGCTACAATGCACCTGCACTCGCCAGCTCAACCAAATTTTTTTATATATGTGTTGATTTCTTTAGGTGCATTGGTTTTGGTTACGGTTGCTTGCCATGCTTGCGTCTTTTTCTTAGTTCCCAGCTACATATTAAATTTCTTAGCTCAATTCTTTATTTTATTTTTATTCCTACGTTATAAATAGTGGCACCCGTAAGTTTAAGTTTCTGTGTCCGCCTTTGTTCATCAATGATAACTAAAACTCAAAAATTTGTATACACAATAGAGAGTGAGGATGAACGTATTTTATGAAAAATTCAAAAGTAAACATATTGATAACATTATTCAACTTAAATTACTAAAATAAGGTATATATTATTTAAATTATAGGTAAAATATTTTGATTAAAAAATTATATGTAAAGATATATCACATAAATGGAGGATTGAAAATGCCAAAAACAAAATAGATATCGTATACGATAAAGAAGAGAGAATGACTATTTTTCATATTTTAGGAGAGAGTTTAATTTTTAAGCCAAAGTTTGGGAGTCAAAATAATTTTCACCTAATTTTATTCATGTATAAGTTATACATAGATTAGTTATTCCATATTGGTGAAGGTATAAAATTGTACACCAATTGATATATAAAAGAATACATAGATTAGTTATCCTTAACTTTAAAATCACTGCCAAACATTGTGCAACTCAATACATAGTTCTATACCATGCTTATCCTCCCTTAGCTTATACAACAGACGAAAAGATCTGGTTTGAAACTTTTGGTGTTATTAGTAATCCATGCAAATTCAAATTAAAACTCTAGTAATATTACAACGAACTCGTAGGTATTAGAAGCCTATATGATCGACTTATTATAGGCAGAAATGAACATTAAGACTTTATTTAAATGGGATATACCCTTAATAAAGATTTTAAAACAATTGTTTACACTTAAAATTTATCTTTTATTTGAATGCATTTGTAAAAGATAGAAAACTCAATTAATATTTCCCTAAAACTTTCGTGGTTTTTAATAGACTATCAAAAGAAGAAGACAACAAGTTGTCTGCACAACTAATTGCTGCATATTTAATTCCAAAGAGAAACAGAAGTATAGACCACGAATAATCAACCATTGAAAAAAGGAGTTTTCAAAACCGAAAAGAAGACAATGTTTTTGGGTGAAAAGTTCTCTTTTTTTCTCGTTAATGCCAATATATATTTGAAAAATTACTGTAATAACCCAAAATAATAACAATAATATAATAATAATACACATAATAATAATAACAATAATAATAATAATAATAATAATAATAATAATAATATAAAGGTCTTGTAGTCAACGTGGGACGGTTGGGCTACTTTAAAAAAAAAAAGAATGAAAGAAAGAAAATTAAGGAAATAAATAAGACAATAAAGAAACATAATTAGCAATCTGCTTTCTCTAGCGCCAAGTCAGTGGTGCAATTGGAGAATAGAGTTTCTCGTGGAAATTGAGGGCAAGGCAACATGAAGTAGGATTTTAATTCTTTTGTCAATTCGATAAGCATGATTTTATAATTCACAAATTTATTAATTTGTACACTGTAGTTTATGTGAGATTTTAATAGAAACCTATTGTGAACTAGTAATGTGTACGGTAATAGAAAACGATAATAATAAGAAGAAGATAACCCAGATTGAAAAATTCAGGAATAATTATCTCGTTTGAATTTTAAAATTTAAAGTGAGTTCATGAAGTTGACAAATCGAGGGACATTGATATTTGAAAATTATACCATAATTTTAGATTATTGATATCTTGGCGATTCACAGGTTGGAATTGTTCAGCAAGAGAATTGTGAGTGAAATATCTCCCGCAGTTAGTTTTCAACTATAGCATGTTTGAAATTTATTTTCTTACATCAATACTAATTAAATCAAATTATTTTAGTTGCATAGGACAAGCGCTAGTATAACTGATATGTTGAAATAACTGAATGTTATTTTGATACTTGAGTTGTTAATACAATTGATATGTTTTGAAACCTTGGTTTGTTTGAAAACTTCTATATATATTGTGATATGATATATTGTCAGAAAGAAAGTACAAAAAAATAAGATATTGTATTATAAAGTAAATATTATTTTGAGAATTAACTTAGTCAGATTGTCGTTCTCCAACATCGGGATCGTTAGACCTGGTGCATCTTGTACGATATTTCTCTTTCACTAGTAGGAAATAACTAGTCCACCTTCTAGAAGGGAACCTAGCTGACGAGGTAGTCAGACTCATGGTGTCAGAATGTAATATTCGACACTGGCTTAAGAACCTTCCACTTTATAAAGATATAAGCAACAATGATTGAAAGATTTGATTATTTTTTCAATGCAAATACTGTTGATTATTTTGTTTATGCATGTTTTCTTATATATGCTCTTTCCCGGATAAAAACGCTATGGTTGATGTTGTCCTCACTTAGTTTGTATGTCTAACCCTTTCTTTTTCCATCCATAGATAAGTTAGTTGAGGTTGACCCTTTGAGTCAAGGTGAGTGACAAAGCTGAGAATTGATTCAATAAGCCCCGCACTTGCTTCACGTGGGCCATTAGTTATTCTTAGTTACATTACTTTATTGATTCGTAATCTAGAGTTTGCTTCTTAGCCAGTCTTGGGATGTTGTTTTGATTAACTTTAGTGCTAAAGTATCCCGTAGCAGAATAGTTGTCGTGAAAGACGTGGATTCGATTTCGTTGAACGTTCTTTAGACCTTACATATGCGTAATGCAGTGATACTGATTTGGTTGTTTGGTATTTTTTGTATGTTAACATGTTTAAAATTTCCGTTTGTTCCCAATACAGGGGAACTCTACCAAATTATCTGCAAACTTTGGATAGGCTTACTGGGTAGACTTAGGCTTTCTTAGTGCCGATCACGGGTCATGACAATTACACAGAAACTCAAAATATAGACATAGCAAAATTGTCGATAAAAAGACAAAAGATGGAGACATTTTACCCTAATTACAAAATATAGAGGAATTGAAGACTTAATTTACAAAACATAACAAACATATAAAAATTTTAGACCTGGCAAAATCCTACATACTATCCTTTTCCCACTTTTCCTTTCAATCTCTCTCCCCTAACCACAGCCCCCGACTCTGCCTTTCTCCCTCCGCCTCTGGAGCACTGTCCAACCCCTCACCACCACTGACGCTACTCTGTCTTCTACCCGACTGCCATAAATCCAGCTCCTCCCCACACTGCCACACCTCACCAACCACTGGTGTATAACATCTTTTTTGCCTTCTTAATTCGATTTACTATTGGTTATCCTTGTTTATCTTATGCATGCTCAAGTTTTCTGTCAGTATTTTATTTATTTTGATATTGTCATCTTATTTTTTTATACATATTCGATGTATATTTTTTTATTTAACCGAGAGTCCATCAGAAACATCCTCTCCACCTTGATGTGTGTAAGGTCTACGTACATCTCACCCTCTCCAGACCCCACTTTAATGAGGTATCATTGGATATGTTGTTATTGTTTATTTGTCATGGCAAATTATAGATCATTTGTTTATTAGCATAATTTTCGTGAAAAAGTTTTATAATCATAGCTACAACAAAAGAAAAAAAAAAGACAATAAGTACACTATTTTCCTCATTTTTAGTTGTTTAAAAAAAGTTTTATTCGTCGTTTTTATTTGATATTGGTGATCCATGTTTATCTTGTGCATGCTCGAATTTTTTTGTCAGTATTTTATTTATTGTGATTTTACCATTTTGCTTCTTCATACATGTTTGTTGTATATTTTTTAGGGAAATTTACGCTCCATGAACGTTGACCAAGAATAATTACTTTTTCTGTACACCTTTTTTTGTTTCTTTCTTTCCAAATACATTTTACCCTTTTTAAATATATATTTAATATTATTGATAATTAATATATTTAATATTATTGATATTTAATATTTTAAATATATATTTAATATATTTAATATTTTAAATATTATTGATATATATTTAATATTTTAAATATTATGTTGATAGGACTCTATCATTAAGCCTAAAATCGTGCAACTACCATATTTAATAGTAATCTATTTGTTTACCATTGATTGTTTCATTTAATTAAGGGAGTTAAATATCATCAGAATATACTATTAGATATAGAGGTGCACCTATTTTTTGGGGCTTCATAATATATAAATATAAATATTAATATTAAGAAATATATTTAATATGCATTAATTTTTGGATACAAAAAGTTATGGACACCTAAAAGTATTTATTTCTTGATGTGCGGATATATATGTAAGAGCCCTATTTTTTATTTAGCAAAAGGTCTATCAGAAACAACCTCTTCACCTTGGTGGGGTAAGATCTGCATACATTTCACCCTCTCCAGGCCCTACTTTAATGAGATATCATTAGATATGTTGTTGTTATTATTGTTGTTTATTTGCCATGGCAAATTGTAGATCATTTGTTTATTAGCATAATTTTTGTGACAAAAAGTTTTATAATCATATATACAATTATCTTGTGTGTGTTCGAGTTTTCTGCCAGTATTTTATTTATTTTGATATAGTCATCTTGCTTCTTCATACATGTTTGTTGTAGATTTTTCATTTAGCCGAGAGTCTATTGGCAACAGCCTCTTCATCTTTGTGGGAATAAAGTCTGGTCATCTCACCTTCCCCAGACCCCATTTTAATGAAATATTATTGGGTATGTTGTTATTATTGATGTTGTTTATTTGTCATGGCAAATTGTAGATCATTTGTTTATTAGCATAATTTTCGTGACAAAAAGTTTTATAATCTTAGCTACAACAAAAGAAAAAAAATATGACAATAAGTACTACTTGTTCTTAACCATTAATAATAAAAAAAATTTGTTGTTAACTTTTAATCACCCCATTTTTTGTTACGTAAAAAAAATGTTGGTTAAAGACTATTAGCCACAAATTTTTTGAGATTTAGTTACGAGGTATTGTGTAGCTATAATGCATAATAATGTAGTACTGCATCATTGTGAGTGGAAACTGAAGAGGACTAGAGTCCACTGCAGACTTAGTACTGTGCACTTGAACACGACAATAAGACGGTGAGAACGGATTAGTTAAAGGTTACTGTATTATGATATCATGTAAACCAAAAAAAAAAACAAAATGTTTTAACCTCAAATCCAAACAGCCAAAAAAGCGTTTTTGTAATATTAGTCAACATTATATCTGTCCAATAATTACCAGGTCGTTAGCCAATTAAAAAAGCGATTTTTTAAACCATCCATCCGAAACCTAATGGTTCAACAATTAACTCTTTGTATGGTAATAAATGCTGCATGTCAAAAGATTCTTATCTCTTTGCTTGAACTTGAGGCATATCTCATTAAGAGTGAGAGGGAATAATATCCCATACTAGGGGTGTACAAATCGAATTGTCGAACCAAACAAAATTGACATATCAAATCAGACCGAAAAAAATTGACTAATAGTTTGTTTTGATTTGATATTAAGTTTGATTTGGTGTTAACAAAGAAAAAATTAAACCGACATCACATTTATGTTATTTTTAATTTTTTGTACATAAAAATTAGAGAAAATAACATAAAACACCACCTTTAATGTATTATTCTTTTATTATGTACCCAATATTTAGAAATATTCTCACCAATATCATGTTTTAGAATCGATACCATATTCCTTTAATTTATTTATAAAAATGTCACTTTCATAATCCCAATAAAATTTTCTAAATCGATGTATATTAGATATCCCTATCTTCTAAATGCTCCATCTTCAATCTCATTACAATAGAGACTCTAGTCAATAACTTAGCAATATACCTGTCAATCGGGCCAGGACCGGCTCGGACCGGCCCATTAAAAGTCGGCTCACCGGTCCCGGTATCGGTCCGGTCCGGTCCGGTCCGAACCGGTTTTTTTTTCAAAAAATTGAAGCCCGGCTCGGCCCTTAACCCATTAAGCACCGGACCGGTCCGACCAATTTTTTTTTCTTCTTTTTTCTTTTTCATATTTTAGCTAAGTCTATCACTTTGTACTTGCAATATGAAGAACATATAATCCTATATAAAAAGAGAAGGAAGGTGAAAGCAGGAAAGAAATGATCAAACATTTTGAGAATCATATACTTCGACTCATTGATGGAAACCAAGTTTAATCACTATGTTAATTTGATGCACTATTCATGAAGTAAAAGATCACTGTTATTATTTTAAGTAAGTACTATCTCATCATTACTATAGTACGCTTAGTCAAATAGATATAACTTTATACAGCTCAAGGGTGAGAAATTGAGACTATCAAATTTTCTTACAACCAAGAATATAAGTTGTATAAAATACATAATTATCGAACCGACCAATGTTCACCCTAACTCACACAAACCTCGTGGTAGGAAAGCCAAATTATTTCATTTTTAATACTAATGATACGTCTATTTAAAAAGCCGTAGATTAGTAATGTATATCATCTATATACTTAATCTAAAAAAGCATAGCCGATGTTTATAATATCATCACTTGTTATTGGTCTTCATGTTTTATTTCTGTCAGTCAAAATTGTTAGACTTCAATTATTTTATAATTTAAAAATAATTTTATATTTATCTATGAAGAATTATATTTTAAATTATAATAGTAATAAATATTTATTGTTTATTCACTTTTTATAGTAACAAATTTTTAGTTTTAATTGTTTAAAAGTTAAGGCCTTATGGTTTATTTGTATCTCATAAAAACTGTAACATTATTCAATTTCTTATAATTGTTAAAAAGGTTAGATCTTTTGTTTCTATAATCTTTTTTCTGATAATTTTTTTTGTGCTTTTGATATTTTTTGGCTCATTATGCTATTTTATTAATTTAAAATTAATTAAAAAATAAGATCCATGGGACTTACGCCCCACGTCTCGGGGCTTACGCCTCGCCTCACTGTAAGTAAAACGCCTCGCCTTGCGTCCCCGCCTTTTAAAACATTGAGTAATAGGATGATTGGATGATTCAAGCTTTATTTTGTAGGATATGGGATTTTGTCAATACTAAAAAGAAATTGAGAGTTGATAGGATAGATGTAATTAAATATATACATGTAAAGGTAATTTATATCTATTTTACTTTTTAGTTTACACCTATTTTACGTTTTTAAATATATTTGTGTTTGTACAGTTAATGCTTTTTTTCTGTTGTGATTCATGTTATAGCAAGAAAACAACAAATTAAAAGATACAAGCACATGTTGAATGAAGAATCTTTTTTTGTTCTTTATAAAAAATGTATGTAAATTTTGAACATCTAGCAGAGCTTTGAACGAGAAAATAAAGGTATGTTGGATTCTTCCCGAGGGTGAAATCCTTCTTTTCCATGAAGGTACCTTTTTATTGACTTAATTTCATGATATACTTTAATATTATAAACCATATGTGGTTTTTTAAAATTCGTTAGTTTCTGTTTCTTTGTTCTTTCACTTAGTCCTTATTTCCCCGAGCAGTAAATGAAAAGAAAGAGGAGTGGCACTTATAACTTGTAAAGAAACTATTATAGAGAAGTTTGGCAATATGTATTTGGTTCTTGATCACATGGCGTATTAAGGTGGTGGCTTCTTTAAATAATTACTCCTTCCGTGCATCAAACAGTGGGGGACCCAGAATTTTCATCAAGTGGGTTCAACATATGAAGAAATAAATACATGAAGAAGTCAACAAAAAGAAGCTATTAAATCAAGAAACTACATAATTACATTATTACAACTGCATTCTACGAGTTGTCATTTTTTGAAACGTATTCATAATACTCTCATCAGAAATACTGTTGAATATTTTTCTCTCTACATAAGGCACCATACAACAGCTCAAGAAATCATCATCCATTCGGTTTCGCAATTCACTCTTGATCAACTTCACTGCTGAAAATTCTCTTTCAACTGTAGCAATGGCAACTGGTAGGAGCAAAGCAAATTTCACAAGGCAAAATATCAACGGATAAGTTAAATGCTTCTTTGTCTTTACTAACATTTTAGAAAGATCACCTAGTCCCTTTAGATTGCAGAACCCTTTATCAATATCTTGGACATCAATAATATAAATCTCCAACTGATTCTTTAGACTATCCATAATATTTTCATCAAAATCATCAAGATATAGTTCAGTCATTCTTAGTATCTTTTTGATGTCAAAACTGGAAAATGAGTTAATTGAATTCAAACAACCTACTCCAATAAGAAAATTTGTTGCCACCTCATTGAAACGGTCATTGAGTTCTTGAAGTTGTTAGCCAATAATCTTACAAAATACATCAAAGCGACAATGATGTAAAATAGAAATATCAGGAACTTTACCTGAAACTTTACGTCGAGACCTTCCATAATTAACATAGAGCTCATCAAAATTTGGTATTGAAATATCATTGTTGACACAAAATGCAGATACCTTTTTAAGAAATGAATCCCATTTATTATCCCTTAACCATTGCAACCGTCTTTTCACCGCTTCAATAAGTATAACGACATTTGCAATATCCTGCTTCTTATTTTATAAGGATGCATTAAGCTCATTTGTTATCTTCATGACATCTCTTATTAAGTGTAATATGAAAGCAACCTCAAATATTTGAATTTTCTCAATATATCTTGTTGCCTTTGCTCTTTCCTCTGAAGATCGATCATCGTCAACAATAATATCAAGAACATCAATAATAGTGTCAAACGTACTAATGAAGTTCTTAAAAGATTTGTAATGTGATCCCCTACGAGTGTCCGCAACTCTAGCAATACCAAGTTCTTGATTCAAGCCCTTACCAGTTTCAAGTTCACCCATATCTAATGCTATTTGAAATTTTTCTGCTTGAAATTTTCGAAGATCGCCCATACACTTAAAAAAAACCCCAACTACATTCAAGACTTCAGAAATCAACACTACAAGCTTTCCCACTTCAAGACGCTTTTTAGAAACTGCAACTAGAGTCAGTTGAAGTTGGTGGGCAAAACAATGAACGGAATGAGCAGATCTACTTTCTTTTTTAATCAAAGTTTTAACACCACTTTTATCTCCTTGCATATTGCTTGCTCCGTCATAACATTGTCCACATATATAAGATAAACTCAGATATTGTAGAGCTAGGAAATCAGCAATAACTTCTTTTAAACATAAAACTAGTATCACGAACATGAACGATCCCAATAAATCGTTCTACCGCAGACAGGGGCTGACCCACATGTTAATTTAGGTACTCGAGCACCCATTGAACCTGATGTGGAACTTGTATATGTACATAGAAAATATTTATAAAGATTATATATACAAAAAGAGCACCCTGTGTTCGAATCTTGTCTACAACTAATGGCAGGTTATATACTTTTGGTCCCTGTCTTTTATTGAATGAATTAAAGCCCAATTTGTTTTTTAATAAGCTGAAATTTTGCCTAATGCATTAAATCGTACTAGTTTTAGCTTACTTTTGGTATTCAGTTTTTTTTTTTTTTTTTTTTTTTTTTTTTACTTTTGGTAAAGGAAGAAAAAATAATGCCTAAAAAAATGATCAAAAACCTTTTCAATAGAAAACACATTGTTCCTCCATGCAAAATGCTACAACCCTTTTTTTGCCACCTTATTTTTCTATTGAAGATTCACACCCTATCACCAACAATCTCATAATCAAAACACAAGGTGATAAGATTTTTTTTGCAAGTTTTCTTATAGCTTTTTTTAATTGTCGCGTTTTGAATAGTTTTGCAGTTATACTATGTGATTGATGGCAACTTTCTGTTAAATGAAGTGAGCACTCACTATCTTCAAATCCTGGATCCGCCGCTGTCCACAGATCCTAATTTATTAACTTATTGCACGACTATTGTCATTTATTCCTTGGGTGAGATATCACAAGATTCATCGACTAGCAATGCAAAATAGTCACCATTTAGATCTTCTTTAATAGCTTTAATTGTTTCAATCTTACAAGCCTTGACAATATCTTTTTGAATTTTATGAGAAGTTATCTGATTATTTTTTGGAACATTTTCCAACACATAATCACGGATTTTATCACACCGCTTGGCATACCATGAAAGGATTTCAAGAAAGTTACCTTTATTTAATGAAAATTCATCTTCACGATGTCTGCGGAATACAAATCCTTGAGTCAAAAGGAGCCTCCCCATATTAACTGAAGCATTTAAGCGAATTCGGTACTCAAGCTTAGTTTGACTTGATTGCTTAACAAATGCAGTTTGAATTGACTGTTCTTGTCGCATTAGATCTTCACACTTTTTTTTGCCTGGTTGTGGATACTATTTTGCCCTCCAACATGCACTTTTAGTCTGTCCTTTTTGTTCCAACTCTTAAACATTGTGCTAGGAAATGCTTCACCTCCACCTTGATGATTGCTTTCATCTTGAAAAAAATAACAACACAAACAATAAGCTGCATTTTCTATCATACTGTACTCCAGCCAATCGTGATATTGATCAAACTATTTAGTATTAAAACGACGCAAGAATCTAGAAAAATCAGTTTGAGGAAAGTTATGCTTTCGAGGTTGATAAGGACCTTTTTAGAGGTATGCTCTTCTAATCTTATCACGATCATTTGGATGATAGCCATTTATAGGTATTCTTTCCTTCAGGCAAGCCTTTAAAGAATTCAAGTCTATATTTCGCCTTTGTTTTTTAGCAGAATGGGCTTTTTTCTGATTGGTTCAAATTTTCGTTCATCCAGAGAGCATTTTGAGCGGATGAACTTGATTGTGGCAACTTAAAATATACAGGTTGGAAAAACCTCTTTATTGAGCTTTGAAAATGTATTGCCAAATTAAAATTTTATTTAGTAAAAAGACAAGTTAAGTCTTAAGAATGACAATCAATTTCTCACTGGAATGGTATTGTCAAGGAGACAATATTATAAAATCCTAAACACATTTACTAATGATGGTACTAATCCCAAACTTGAAACGAAATTTACTATGAGATACCCAAGATTAATTATAATCACCATCCATACTTAAATTGAAAATAATCACACAGAGTTGTACTAATATTTTTATATGCAAAGGATAATTGAGCAAAAACAAACTTGTTAATATCGAGAAAGTCGATTGTCATAGAGAAGCAACAATGGGTAATGAAAAGTTGGAGCACTGGTAACAGGTGGTGGTAATTGATGTTCAATTTTTCAATTTGTAATTGTTAAAGCGAAAATAAAAGAAGAGGCTGAAATAAAGAAGAGGCAGAGAATATGGAAAGACAAAACATTAGAAAGAAACAAAAGGGTTTTTGGGGATTGGTAGTTCTTTTTTCTAATTTAGATTCCAGTAATTAATTAAAGAAAAATTAAAATAATGAAGTCAACTTAACTATTTTAAGTTCACCTGAGTTTGGGACCTATGGAGTTTCGAACTCGGGACCACTTGGAAAAATTCAGCATTCTTTACCACTATGTTGTGCATGCTCTTTGAACCAAGTGGGTTGAAAATTTCGTATTGCATGTATGTTTTCCAAATGCAGTCCAAATATACCTATATACACAGTATTATTTTTCGACGAAGTGGGGTCATGTGAACCCACTTGCACTCAAGGCAACACTTGTCGTTTGATAACTTGAACTGTTGCCTATATCGAAGGGCATTTTGCTAAAACCATATTAAATAGGGACAAACTCCCACAACCAGTCAATTTTTACACAAGGTGACAATTTTTTATCTATTATTGATTTACTGTATGGATTTCTACATACATAGCCCTCAATATACCATATTAACAAGTTACATAGCACTAACATAATCTAGCCATAATATTTATAATTAAATTTTAATTTATAATTAAAATATGACAGATAAATAGATTGATATTCTTTATATATAGCTTCTATATACATATATACACACATATATTTGTTTTATATTTTTAAAATATTTATATCATTAAATTATATCTAATAAATATGCTAGGAAAAGAAAGAAAAGACAAAATATGATTACAAAAAGTGGATAATGGTTGAAAATAGTTATGTGGGTAATAATTCCTTTATTCACTACTAAAAATCAGGAGTTTTCCCACCGAAAATTTCGGACCGAATGTCGGTCGGATTACGTGTTCGGACCGCATCGGTCGGATAATTTCAACTAATTTAAATTAAATAATTTTTTTATACCATCCGACCGCTTTCCGACCGCAGCGGTCGGAAACTAATTAATTTTTTTTAAATCTAACCGACCGCTGCGGTCTGACAGTCAAATTAAAATAACGGGCAGCAGCCGCATAACCCTATTTCTTCTATTCTCTTTCTTCTTCTTTCATTTCCCCTCTTCCCCAACTCGACCCACACACCCAAATTCCTAAAAAACACTCACTAATCTCAAATCACCAAGGTTTAATATCAATTCCATTCATCTACAAATTGGTAAGTTTACTTTTTCATTGTGTTCTTCCTATTTTTCCCAAATCCGAAAACCCTAGCTTTTTCACCTATTTTTTTGTAGTTCTTCCATCTATCAAAGTTAGGGATTATTAAATCAGTGGTGGTGGAGTACAAATCTGGCCGGTGAGGTTAGTTTTTCGGTGAAACACGATTTTTTTTTTAATTTTCAGCCCGTTTTTTCTTCTTCTTTTTTTAATTTTTTCCTATTTTTGAATTCTAGCTCATGAAATTAAATTGACATAGTAGTTTCTATTTGGTGGTGAACAAGTTGACATATTGTTGTTGTTTGGTTTGGGAAATGTTTAAACTAGTTTGGCATTTTAGTTGGTATTGTAAAAGTTAGGTTATTGAATGCAAATTTAGAAGATTGGGTTGTTCAAAAAGTGATTGGGTTATTGAATGCAAATTTAGAAGATGATAAATTGGAAAGTAATAAAGTGAAATGTTGTAGTGAACAAGTTGGTGTTCCATGGAGAAGAGTACACTTTGAATGGGTGGTTGTTGAATGTTGTTAATTGGTTCCTTTAGTAGTGTTGTTGTTGTTGTTGTTGTTGTTGAATGTTGTTAATGGTGTGTAATTTGCAGCCCATCCGTTAAGATCTATCATGGATATCAATCTCAAAGACTCAATTGATATCGTTCAAGAGTCAATCGAAGACTCAATTGAAATCGTTCAAGATACGATTGAAGATTCAATTGATATGGTACCAGAATCGGACTTGGATGATTATGTTGATTTACTGGAATTGGATTTGGATGAAGAAGTTGAAAAAGGAAAGAAAACAAAACAAAAAGTTCCGGACACAATGCTACGTATTTTTCTTCCTCACTATGTTGATTTGCCCGAATCGGACTTGGATGAAGATGTTGATTTGCTGGAGTTGGACTTGGATGAAGATGTTGATTTGTCGGAATTGGACTTGGATGAAGAAGCTGAAGAAAAAAATAAATCAATACAAAATATGTTGGACATATTTCTTCCATACCACTATTAATGTATGGAAGATTTAGTTGATGTTTTAGACAAGTGTTAGACTTGTGGTTGGTTTTGATAAACTTCTTTGATTTTTAGACTTGTTGTTAAGTTTAACTTGTTTGAATCGCTATGAATTATTGATGTTATGTAAATTGTTAAACTTTCAATTTAAAGGCAATAAGCCTTGTTTAGACTATTATTAAGGCTTGAGAAGCCTAATCTTCTTCTGGGTGCTGTTTTTATAGGTGGTGTAGCTCTAATTGCAGGTTTTTTATTGCAGGTTTTACACTGTCTTCCGACCGCCGCGGTCCGAATGCGGTCCGAAATCAGGTTATTTCATTACCCAGAAAACAGAAATTTCCCACCGCGTCGGTCGGCTGGCCCACCGACACGGTCGCCCAGCCCACCGCCGCGGTGGGAAACTTTCTCAATTTTTTTGCAATCTCCCACCGCGTCGGTCGCCTAGTTCAACATATTTTTTTCCACCTATGAAAGTAGGCGACCGCCGTCCGACCGAATTTTGGTCCGGGGTCCGACCGCGGCGGTCGGAAAGCTGTTGGCGACGACTATTTAGCCGACCGCCTTGTTGGGTCGGACAACGGTCGCCTAGCCGACCGGATGGGCGGTCGGAAAAGACCTGATTTTTAGTAGTGATTGTAGCAGTCCATTTCTTCAACCTGGCCCATCTGGTACTCCAAAATGAGCTAACATCAGTTGCACTTTCTAAGAATAAGCTTACACAAATGTTATACTATACCTGTTTCAATTTATGTGACACACTTTCCTTTTGATCTATCCTAAAAGCATGACATACTTTATTAATTATTCGATTTATATAATACACTTGACAGTAGTTCGCTTAGCCACGAAATTAATGATATAGTAAAATTTTGTAACAATCCGTAGCTTTTGCCACACGTTTGAGTTACTGTAGCTATACTCCTAGTCCTAAATTATTTGAAACAAATGTTGCAACTATAATGACTTTCTTTTTTCTAAATTCTAGTTATTGACAACAACTGACTTTAATATCTAGAATTACTGGTCATGAAAAAGTAATATAGTAATTATAGATAAGTTAATGAATTCCTTATAAAAAAAATATAAGTTAATGAATTTATTAAATATCAAATAACAAAGACTAAAAATACAAAATATAATTTTTAATAATAGAACAATTTATATACTTGTGTTGTCAAAGCATATGAACTAACTTCTTGCACTTGTAAAATTCATATTTCATTTTATATTATTTTAATTATTTATAGATATCGATTATATAATTATTTTTTAAAAAATAAATATAAACTAAGTAGTATATTGTCCATAAGTGATGTTTGCAGTTTTATTACTAATATCGTCCCCTTATCTTATAGTATCTACTTTGTGAAGTAAATAAGATCATCTTTAATTTGACGTATGTTTGATGGAACTTTTTAACTGGTGTATTGGACTCCCTCACGCTCAATAGTTTATGTATGATGAAGGAGCATATAATTTTCAAGAGACGTGATCCTATAATATCTAGTCTTTAAATAATTACTCCTTCCGTGCATCAAGTCATTATAAAAGCAGCTGCTAAGCTTCCATTTCAATATTCCTTACTGTACTCGATGGAGTTGATTTACTCCTCTCTTTCCTACTTTGTTTCATTGCTATTCTTCTTCTCCTCCCTCGTTTTTCTATGGAGAAAATCAATCAAAACAGAAAGTAGGTTGCCTCCAGGTCCATGGAGACTTCCCATTATAGGAAGTCTGCATCACTTGATAGGAGGACTTCCACATCACACTCTCACAAGGTTAGCACAAAGGTATGGGCCTCTTATGTACTTGCAACTTGGTGAAATTCCTGTTGTGGTCATAGCATCACCTAATATTGCTAAACAAGTTCTGAGAACTCACGATCCCGCCTTTGCTAATAGGCCACATTTTACATCCTCGAACATTATTTCTTACAATAATAAAAACATAGTATTTAGCCAATACGGTGATTACTGGAGACAAATGCGTAAAGTTTGTACCTTAGAATTTCTTAGTGCTAAGATGGTCAAGTCCTTTAGTGGAATTCGAAGAGATGAGCTTTTGGGGCTCATTTCATCAATTCGTTCCATGAATGGTTCCTCAGTCAATATGACACAATTTTTTTTCCGATTTGGGATCTCTGTCACGTGTAGATCAGCCTTGGGACTCATATGCAAAGATCAAGACAAGTTTATAACAGCGATAAAGGAAATACTCTTATTAGCAGGAGGATTTGATGTGGCTGATTTCTTCCCTTCTTGGAAATTACTTCACAAAATGAGTGGTACGAATTCTAATATGATTAATGCGCATCAGAAGCTTAATGCACTAATTGAGGACATCTTGAAGGAGCGTATTGAAAATAAAGCAGCTGGGAACAATGAGTTTATTGAAGATGAACTTTTGGTTGATGTTCTCCTAAGAATGAAGGAGAATGCCGCGGGACTTCAATCTTCAGTAACTAATGACCACGTAAAAGCTGTGCTCCTTGTAAGTTACTCCCTCTTTCCTATTTTAGTTGTGTTATTCCTTTTTTACGCTCATTAAAAAATTCATTAAATATAATGTATATTTTACTATATTACCCATATTTAATGTTTGACTATTAATTTTTTTTAAGAATTTTTATAACTATTAAGGATATAGTTGGAAAGAACTAATATATTTTGTCTTGAAATACTAAAGTGACAACTAATTTGGAACACACTTTTTTGCTAAAATATTAACTAATTTGGGACTGAGGGAGTATTTTACTCATAACCTTTCTCTCCTTAATTATATTACTGCATAGTGTCTCGACGTGCATTTGTTTTCTGTTGCTATCTTCTAAGTTGTATATGAAAGACTCCAGTTAAAATCTCAAATAGTCACTCAACTTTGGCAAATTAATCATCAAAGTCACTTTGCTTTGGTTGGTTCCAAAAAGGTCACTCAACTTAGGAAAAATATCTCTAAAAGTAATTGTGGACGATTTTTGCACCGTCACCTACCGAATATTTGACGTAGCTTTTTAAAATATTTTTATATATCCATAGGTCCCACTTTCTCTACTATGTAGGACATTTTTTTTTTATTAATTATTAATTTTCTGAGACGTGCAATGCACGTGTATGCCTAATAATTAATACAAAAATTATAAATATTTTATAATAAGCATATATAGTTGCTCGTAAATTCTTAGGATAAAAAATATAAATTCAAAGTATTGATATATCGAATCCTTTCCGATCGATATTTTTATTTTTGCAATACATAATCATACTAAGAATTACTATTCTACGAATGCCAGTACGAAGGTCAAATAATTGTTTGCCATACTCGTAATTTCTAATGCGTAATAAGAATTTGCCATCAGCACAAAAAAAAAATACCAAAAAAAGTATTGATATCAAGCTGAATACTTGATATATTATAAAATTAGCATAATTTAAATCGTTCAAAGATTAATTATTGACCTTCACACAATAGGCAAATTTTATAATATATCAAGTATTCAACTTGATATCAATACCTTTTCTTGGTATTTTCTTGATATCCAGAATTACGTAAACAAAAAATGTCGATCGAAAAATGATTCGATATATCAGTACTTTGAATTTACATTTTTTTCTTTAATTTACGAGCAACTATACACGCTTATTACAAAATATTTTTAATTTTTATATTAATTATTAGGAATACACGTGCATTGCACATGTCAGAGAACTAGTAATTATAATAAAAAAGTCCTACATGGCAAAGAAGGTAGGTCCTACAGGTATATAAAGATATTTTAAAAAGTCACTCAGTTTTCTGGTGGATGATGGTGCAAAAATGGATCAGAATTACTTTTGAAGATATTTTCCCTAAGTTGAGTGAACTTTTTGGGACCAACCAAAGCAAAGTGAATTTGGTGATTAATATATCAAAGTTGAATGACCATTTGAGATTTTAACTCTCAAAGACTGACATGCATGTTCGCTGACCTCTTCTTCATGTTCGCTGATCTCTTCTTCATGTATACATGAGTTAGTGTTCTTCGAGGCTAATTGAGTTATCCTTTCAAGATCAACATAAAAATGCAAAGGTAATGACATGATCATATGTAGCTAAATCAAATGTTCAAACTCATGGTTGTCAAAGTTGGAACTTTATAACTCTAGAGCCCTTTTAAGATTTTTCCTTAATAAACTTAATTGTTAGCATCCAAAATATTATTGTGTGTCCTCACACATTTTACCTTAAATAAGAAGTTTTACTGACTACATTTACTCCTTTAAAATGATGATGCAGGACATAATTATCGGTGGAACTGCTACCTCAACGACAATTATTATCTGGGCATTATCAGAAATGATGAAGAACCCAAATATTATGGCAAAGGCACAAAGTGAAGTGAGACGAGTCTTTCGGGGAAAGAAATATTATGATGAAAATGAACTTGAAAAGTTGACATACGTAAAGTTAGTGATTAAGGAAACACTTAGGCTGCATCCTCCCGCTACTATAATTTCTAGGGCATGTAGGGAACAAACAGATATTGGTGGATACACCATACCTCAAAAGACTGTAGTACTTATCAATGTATGGGCACTTGCTAGAGATCCTGGAAGTTGGCACGATCCTGAAAGTTTTATACCAGAGAGATTTGAGAATTCTTGTATTGATTTTACGGGAGACCAGTTCGAATTTATTCCATTTGGTGCTGGAAGAAGAAGTTGTCCCGGAATGCAATTTGGTTTAGCTAATGTTGAAATTCCGCTGGCTCACTTACTCTACCACTTTGATTGGAAACTCCCATGTGGAACTAATCCACACGATCTGGATATGACTGAAACACACGGAATTGAAACAGCCAAAAAGAAAGATCTATATTTAGTTCCTACTGAATACTATCATTTATGAAGATTTTATTGTTTTTCCTCTGCTATTCGTCATCTCTACTTTTAATTTAATTTAATTTTTTTTTTAATTTTTGCTCATTGGTTTTTGCATGTATATTTAAGATTTATAGTTGGTTGCTATAGAGAGGCTGATAACAAATAATTTCCACAGGTTGAGATAACAGAATATAACAACCAAATTGATTAAGGGATCAAAATGACAAGCGCAGGTTAGACTCCAATCAATAGTTCTTCTAGGAAGTATTACATGTGATGACAATTAGAGCAGGTGACTAAAAATTAACTTAAAATGTGGATCTAGTGAAACATATGTGCGCAATGAACATAACATGTGGATCTAGTCAAAAAGAAAACACAAACACACACACACATATGTATGGATGCATTCCCATTCCTTCTCGTATAATATTAAATCGTAATACAAAGACTATTATGATTCTAAACTGATCCTGATAAAATATACTACTAAAAAGGTGAAGCAAAACATAGGCAATCTAGTCAAGAACTTATGGGTGAATCTCCAGTCACTTTTTAAAAAGATAATAAGTTTTTTCTAAAACTCACCGCCAGTTAATTTTTTGTGTATTTTACCAAGATAATAGTAGTTACATGAGTCTTAGGTGATAAAATAATGTTTTAAAATTTAATGTAAAAGACCTATAATTATGTGATCACTTGTGAAGACTACCCATTATTGAGTTATGAGTTGCGACTGTAAAAAAAATTTACTCTAAGACAACTGCACGTACAGTGTGGATGTTTATATATTAGGACTTGGGAACAACATATATATTCGATTATTATTAGCATAAAATGTGGATCTAGTGAAAAAGTATGGTTGCATTGGTTATCAGCATAAAATGTGGATCTAATAAACACCAAAAAAAAAAAAAAAAAAAAGTTTCAGTCCCACTTCCTTCTTGTGTAATTAATTAAATCAGAACACTGTGTGAGTAGTAGTTTGAGTTATGAGTTGCTCGATAGTTATGCAAATAAATAAACGAACATAAAATACATATATACTTATATATTCTCACTCTAACACAACTACACAGTGTGGTGGGTATTTATATATTTGGAATTAGGAACATCACATTATGTAGCAAATAAGCCGACCCAAACCGATGAGTTAAAGCCGAGTGAAAAGAATAAGGAATCCGAGTCGTGCTCGTAACCAACTCAACGCAGTGCTCAAGCTTTCTTCTTACATTGGGAAAAATAGTACTTGCATACGTGGCACTTCAGGTGTATGGTTCGAGGCATATTTTTATGAAGATTCATAAAATAATCGCGAACTAGGCAGCTTAATCTTCGAAGTGAAACTCCGAGGTCAGGGTTCAACGCAGACCTCGAGACAGAGCAACTTCGGCTGGACAAGGGTTCACTTCCCCGAGGCGAGTAACTCAAGTACTCGCCTCGGGGAACATTTACATTTCAGTGAAAGATCAGCCCCACTACTCTCTACCAAATTATTTCATGTTGACCGCACATAGAGAGTTTGATACTAGTGTCGATGATGTTAATTTTCAAAATAAATATGCCAGTGGGAGTAGTTTATATGTCGAGTATAAATCTCATAGTTATCAGATACATGAAATGATTAATGATACTTTTGCGATGTAGCCTAGGGAACCATCCAAATTAAATATTATCCAGTTTCCCAATAATGAGGTGAAGCTCTTCTATGAACAATTGGAAGAAGCTAGTCTCCCATTTTATGAGGGCTCAATATATTCTAAGTTGTCGGTTGTAGTTAGATTGATAAGTCTTAATCAGATTACAATATATCTCAAGCAGGCATGGATTAGACCATTGGGCTTATGAATGAACTTAAGCCAACTCACTTAGGGTTACCTAGTTCATATATACTACGATACAAAGAAATTAGTTTTTGACTTTCTTCAAAGAGAATTCGCAGTTGTAAAAATGGTTGTATGTTATTCTATAAGGAAGATGCAGAATTTCTTAATTATAAATTTTATGGTGAGACTCATTTGGGCCAGTCAAAAATGATAAATAGAAGCAAGTCTCAGTTAAGGTGATGCATTGGTTACCCCTTATACCTAGGTTAATGAGGTTGTATGTGTCAATGAGCTCAGTTTCTCAGTTGTATGCGTCAATGACCTCTGCTTCTCATATGAGATGGCACCATGAACGTACAAAACAACCTCGTATTCTATGTCATCCAACTGATGGTGAAACATAAAAGTATTTTGATAGGGTGTATCCGGGATTTCATAATTTTTCATGCTACATGCTTTGAAAAGAAAGGTCGCTAGACTTAAAGATTTATTTTATGATTACCTAAGGGACTAAGCCGAGTTGAATGTATGATGTTGCTTGGGAGAAACTTCTTAAGCATTGGGATTCTGATGAATTCAAGAAAAAGAGTGGGCAAACAAAGAAAACCCGAACATCGGAGAATCGTGGCTGATATTTGGCTATTTTAACTATATTTTCAGGATAGTTTTTCCATTTTATGATAGTACACCTAAGAGTTTATATGCAAAATTCTCAAGAGTTGATATTAATTGAGTTGTTTGGTGTTGTAGGATTTGAACATGGTGAATTGAGCAAGAAAGTGCTAGTTTTGGAGCTAAAAGTGAAGATATTGAAGAGTTCAAGTGATCTGTGTGCCACGCGAGTGACACGGGAAGAAATAGAGTCTTTACTTAGGAATTGAATAAAAATTCAGCGCATTTAGGCCAAATACGCGAGCGCCACGCGGGTACCACGCAAAGCACTGACCCATGTGGCGAAAATTTAAGGGTTTTTTTGGGTACTTTTGCTCAGTTTCGTACAGGGTATAAAAGCTTCTTTTGCCTCTATTATGAATTTTACACTGGGAAAGAGGCAAAAAGGAGGCTAGAGCTTTGGAGACTTTAAGAACACGAGTTTTTCCTAAACTCTTCCTTACTTTTTATAATTTAATTATTCATGGATTATATTGACATGATTATCATGAATATGAGTGGCTAGTTTACCCATTCTAAGGTTGATTGAACCACTCCAATACTTATGTGCTATGAATATTTGTTTTGATGAATGAAAGTTGTGAATTCTTCATTTCTAAGTGTTTATGTCTTGTTGCTATTAATTGAAAGGGCCCCTAATTGATTGTTCTCATTATTCTTGTGTGTCTAGGGATAGATTCATAGGGTTATTGGGTTAAACACTTAGCAATATTTCAACCTAATTAAAACCAAGGTATTACTTATGTTGTCAATAAGGTGATTTATGACCATTAGTCCTGATTGTGAACTAAACTTGTAGTCCTAAGTATCTTCATTAGTTAATTGAAAAATTGGTTGGTGAAAGTTACTACTATTACATGGGATTGAACAGTTGTATAATTGGAGCAAGTGTTCAATAAGAGGAAACCAAGCTGAATTTGTTAAAAGAATTATTCTAACACATAGGTAGGAGTTGGGTAAATCAATCCTAGACTTTTAAATCCTTGATTAAGTATTTCTTAATATTTTGCTATTTACTTTAGTGTTAATTAGTTGTTACGTCTAAACCACCATTCAAATACAAATCTTGGGAGTTAATTGGTTAGATAAATTAGTTAGAATAAGATCTAGATTTCGAGTGTTCCTTGTGGAATTCGACCTCGGGACTTTTAGTGCCGAGCTATATTTGTGGCGACCGCTTAGTCCCTTTTATAGAGCGTAGTTGGGCGTGAGAAGCGGCTCATCGCACGCAGGCGATTTTGTTAGTTTGGTGATCCATTGGATGAGATATATATTTTTTATTATAAATAGCCGTCATTTATATTTTATCTAACTCCATATTTTTTTAGGAATAGGAACATGGACCTATAAGTGATTGATTTTTTTTCCATAACTATCATTTATTATTGGACGATCAAGGTAACAAGATCGGATGGGCCGAGCAATGTGCAGAGGATGCCTATGTAAGATACTAAATTCAAGTTTCTTTTGTTTAACATAAAAAAATTATACTTTTTCTAAATTTTGTTTCAGAATAACTATAGATGATGCAGCCCAAACACGTGCTGATCAAGTGTTCGATCCACCGAGGAGACCGATGACAAGAAGCCAAGCCAAGCTACTGCACGATGTGCACGTTCACTTAGCCTGGCCGAAGGAAAACAATTGCTCCAAAGCTGAGTGGCCGAGCTCAAGAACCGAAGGCATTATCTTCAGATTTGAGCCCGATGGCAAAGTGACCGAGGACAATGAGCTCGAAGACAATTGAGCGTCCGAAGGCAACAAGTGTGTTCGAGCAGACAATCGAGAACCGAAGCCAAGGCTTACCGAAGTCAAAGTCTGCCGAACACAATTTAACTCAGCCCTGCGTGGCTTATTTCTATTGGTCGCCTGTGACCCTTTTACTAGTTTACCCTTAATATTTCCTATATAAACCTTGTTTCCTTTCATTGTAAGTAGCCAGTTTTTAACATTGATGAATTAATGAAAGTGCCGAGCACATTTCTTGTCTCCGTCGTGAGCAAACCCCTGTGAGGGCTTTTATGGACTTGTGGCTTTCGGTTAATCCGATTGAACATTCCTCTTTGATCATTCAGTTTGCAAGAGGCAATGTTCTCTTGAGGATTGTTGCATAGTTTAGGTGATTCTTGTGTCCCTTTTGATCGAGCTTTGAGACAGGTTCCTCACTGTTCTTTCAAAAGAAGCAAGTTTTGTCTTGCTTCTATCTTTATCTTTTATTGTTTATCTTCCGCGTTTGTGCAAAGCAACTCCTTCGGGTTTGCATTGCACCATCTTGGTATCAGAGCACGGTTTGGGCTTGTTTCTACAACCCCAAATCCTGTTCAAGTTATCTTTACTTTTCGTGCGTTGTGTCTTTGTTTTCCGTTTCGTGTTCTTGATTTGGTTTTGTTACTGTTGGTGTTGTTATTTTACCAAAAAAAAAAAAAAAAAAAAATTAAAAAGAAAATCCAAAAATTGTGTTTGATTATTGGTTGTTTGGGAAAAACAACCATTGATTCTTGTTCACCATTGTTTCCTGATTCCAACGAGTACCCGACGTACTAATTTTGTGACTAGGGTTTCTTGGTGAATTTTTGGACTGTTTGAGCTTTAATGGTGACTGAAAACTCGAACCCCATCGAGTTTGGAAGAAACCGGTGAAGATTGGTGGTTCTTGAGTGATTTGGGTTTGTTTTGTTGTTTGAAAATCGAAGTTCTGAGTTTGAAAACGTTGTCCGTACGCCGGAAAGTTGTTGCAAAATTGTAACAGTGTACGGCACGGTGAACTGGTTCTTAGCTCGAAGGACTTCGACTCCCTCCGGTGTCGTCTAAGACTGGAGTCGAAAGAGCAACCCAGACCTGTTGAAATTCGTGGTCAGTGAACCGAAGTAGATTTGTCCGTTCGCCGGAGCAAAGGTCACTGTTCCATTGAAGAAGAAGGGGTAAAGTTTAAACATCAAAACCCCAGGTGAAAATTTTTCGGCTGAGAAAAAGGAAAGTGGATAAGGTAAAACCCTATCCGTACCAAGGAGGGACCACTCTTGTACGGACAAGAGTTGGTGTGGTCGAGGAAGATTCCAAAAGGGAATCAAAGGGTAGATTCTCCTAGGTTCTCACTTTCTTTCGTGTCAAAATTCTAGTTGGTGGATCTTTTGAGTAATTGTCCTACTCGAGATCGTACTAACTCTTTTAAGCTGATAGGAATTCGTGCGAAGGGGTGACCGAAGTCCAAACTTTCGTAGAAATTCTTTTGACTCCCCGAGCTCAGTTAAAAGCGTCCGTTCCATCGAGTCGAACATCACTTCACTCTTCCCGAAGAGGCAGTGACTATTGTCGAACTTGAAGGATCTTAGAGGACAGATCAATCAGACGAGCCATTGTTAACAAGTCCTTGAGTGATCAAAAACCGAACCCATAAATTGAGTGGACCTGAGTGCCACCCATCAAAGGTGAGGGAGTGTGTGAGGTGATTTCTAACCCTAACATTTGTTTGATCTTTAACTTGTGCAGGTACCATGGCTGGAAATGATGGCAAAAGCATTGAGAGGCCCGAAGTGTCGTTAGCCGATCTCATGGCTGCGATACAAGGCGTTAGTGCCGAAATAAGAGGAGTAACTGCTCGAGTAACTCTCCTCAAGCAGGGAAGCGCGTCCGTGGCCATGAATGAGTCCGGCGTTGGAACGAGCCAATCCACTCCGATGAAACCTGAGCTGTATGCTGAGCTTGTACGACAACATCAGTTGACAAGTGAAGCAATTCTAAGAGAACTTAACTTGGGCAATCCCCAAGCTGCTTATCAAAACTTGGGCATTCCCCGAGGAGAAAGAATACCACCTCCAAAGGCCCAAAGAGATCTTGGAGCCGTTGCCGAGGAGGTTGAGGAAGAGGAATTTCCCGAGGACGAATATGAGCGTGAGCTGCCGTTCGCTCAACGAAGGCAAGCTCACCGAGGTCGTGGAAATTTCCGAGGTCGAGGCCGAGGCGCAAATGTTGGAAGAAATATTGAGCGTGAGGCTAATGATCGAGATGATGAGTATCCCGAACAGGCTCGTGGTGTTCGAGACTCAAATTTGAACAGTGTCAAGATCACTATTCCACCCTTTAAAGGAACTAGTGATCCCGATGAATATCTTGAATGGAAGCTTAAAATGGAGCGCATCTTTGAAACCAATGAGATGACCGATGAGAGAAAAGCTGCCTATGCTATTGCTTCGTTTGAAGCCTATGCATCAACATGCAGGGAATCTGACAAGAGGCATAGAAGAAGAAATGACTATCCCGAAGTCACTACTTGGCCACAATTGAAGAGAGCAATGGATGCTAAGTATTTGAGTGCCAAGTACAGGCAGACTCAAATGCAAAAGCTCTATGAGTTAAAGCAAGGGTCCAAGTCTGTCCAAGAGTACCACGATGAGTTCGAAAAGGTTCGATTGAATCTTGATCTGGTCGAAGACGAAGAACAAGCCATTATCAGATTCAAAAATGGCTTGGCTAGGGATGTGTCATCTCAGTTGAGACTCCACGTGTATCACACGTTGGAAGATCTGTTCGATGCTGCCACCGAAGCTGAAAAATTGGTGAAGGACGACAAGGCAAACCGGTATCGAGGAGTCACTACTTCGACTCCTTTGAACCAAGGTAAAGAATGGAAGAGTCCAAACCAAACAAGTGCTAACACTGTTCGAGATTCGAAGAGACCCTTCGAAAGAGGTGTGACCGTTAACCAGTCGAGAGAAGTGGGAGGTAAAGTTCATCTCAACTCTCCTAGTGCTTCAAATATTCAGTGTCACAAATGCAAAGGTTATGGTCACATGGCAAAAGAGTGTCCAACTCGCAAGGTTATGCTTCTGCTCGAAGATGGAACCGTCCATGAGCAAGCGAGTGACACCGAGGAGGAAATTATCGAGGAGACTGACCGAGCTGAAGGTGATGATGATCATGAGGCTGCCGAAGTTGATCATCCGGAAATATTTCTTGTGGTTCGAAGGAATTTGAGCTGCATGACTCTTGAAGAAGAGGACAACCAAAGAGAAAACCTCTTTCATGCCCGATGTCGAGTGAGAGGAAAGGTGTGTTCGATGATCATTGATTCTGGTAGTTGTGCAAATGTAGTGACCCAAACTTTGGTTTCACAAATGGGATTACCTACGATGAAGCTCCCCCACCCTTACAAATTACAATGGCTGAATGAGTGTGGAGAATTGAGAGTTGTCAAACAAGTGTGGATCAAGTTTAAAATCGGAGAGTATCAAGATGAAATGATATTCGATGTGGTTCCGATGCAAGCTTGTCATTTGCTACTGGGACGACCATGGCAGTATGACCGAACAGCTGTTCACAATGGCAGATCCAACACTTACACTGTGAAGCTCGATGGGAAGAGTTTCATACTCAAACCCTTGTCTCCAAAACAAGTCACCGAGGACTATAAACGAATGAAAGAATTGAAAGAAGCGGCCAAAGCTAAGCTTCCGATGGGAGAAAAATTGGGGCCCGACGAGACTAACTCACCGCCCGAAGTGAAAGGAATTTGTGCAATCATGCAACTCGGTGAGATCTTACGAGGCAACGACCACGGTCAGATGATGATTTGCCTCGTGCACAAGGGTATCTTTCTAAACTCTAATGATGATTTTTCTAACGATAACCTTTTGCCTTTGTTTGTTCGTAAAGTCTTGCAGAACTTCGAGGACATGTTTCCCGAGGAAATGCCAGGTGGATTACCTCCGTTGAGAGGAATCGAGCACCAAATTGACTTCGTGCCAGGGTCTCAAATCCCTAACAAACCTGCATACCGGTGTAATCCCGAAGACACCAAAGAGCTCCAACGGCAGGTTGATGAATTGCTGAACAAGGGCCTCGTTCGTGAGAGCTTGAGTCCTTGCGCCGTTCCTGTTATCCTTGTCCCGAAGAAGGATGGAACATGGCGAATGTGTGTTGACTGTCGAGCAGTCAACAAAATAACGGTAAAGTATCGTCATCCTATCCCTCGATTAGATGACATGCTAGATGAGTTAAGTGGTTCTTCATGCTTTACAAAGATTGACCTCAGGTCCGGTTACCACCAGATCCGAATGAAACCCGGAGACGAGTGGAAAACCGCATTCAAGACCAAGTTCGGTCTCTATGAATGGTTGGTGAGTCCTTTTGGCTTATCCAATGCACCGAGCACATTCATGCGATTAATGAACCATGTGCTCAAACCGTTCATAAAGAAGTTCGTTGTCGTTTATTTCGATGACATACTTGTTTATAGCAGAACCGTGGATGAACATGTCGGACACCTAAGGCAAGTGCTCGAAAAGCTTCGAGAAGAGAAGTTGTATGCCAACTTCAAGAAATGCGCCTTCGGTGTCGATCGTGTGGTCTTTCTTGGATTCGTTGTCAGTGCTAATGGTGTCGAAGTCGACGAATCAAAAGTCGAAGCCATTAAAGATTGGCCAACTCCGACCTCGGTATCACAAGTTCGTAGCTTCCATGGTTTAGCTAGCTTTTACCGAAGGTTTGTTCGTGACTTTAGCACCGTGGCAGCTCCTTTAACCGAGCTGGTTAAGAAAGACAATCCATTTGTGTGGGAAGAGTCCCAAGAAAGGGCTTTCCAAGAGTTGAAACGGAGGCTTTGTTCTGCCCCGTTGTTGCAACTCCCTGACTTCGGCAAAGCATTCGAAGTCGAGTGTGATGCATCTGGAGTTGGGATCGGAGGAGTGCTGATGCAAGAATCGAAGCCGATCGCTTACTTCAGCGAAAAGCTCAAGGGTGCAGCCTTGAATTACTCAACGTATGACAAGGAACTGTATGCCCTCGTTCGAACACTCGCCCATTGGCAGCATTATTTGTGGCCTCGAGAATTTGTGATCAAAAGTGATCACGAGTCCTTGAAGCATCTCCGAGGACAGGAGAAGTTGAACCGACGACATGCCAAGTGGGTTGAATTTATTGAAAGCTTTCCCTATGTAATTCATTACAAAAAGGGTAAAGACAACGTTGTGGCCGATGCGCTATCAAGGAAATTTGCCTTAGCGACCACTCTCGCCTCTAGGCTCATGGGATTCGAAAGCATCAAGTCGATGTACGAGGACGATCCCAAGCTGAAATGCGTTCGTGACGCAATCTTGAGTGGCCGAAGGGTTGAGAAATATCAATGGCATGATGGCTACCTCTTCAAGAATGGGAGGGTTTGTGTGCCAGTATCATCGTGGAGAGAGCTCTTGGTTCGAGAAGCTCACTCTGGTGGACTGATGGGACACTTCGGTGTCGACAAAACTCTTGGTATCTTGACCGAGCAGTTCCATTGGCCCAAAATGCGACGAGATGTGGAAAAGCTTTGCAACGCTTGTCTCGTTTGCAAGAAAGCCAAATCGAAGTCCAACCCTCATGGATTGTACACCCCGTTGCTTGTGCCTGATCGACCTTGGGTTGATATATCCATGGACTTTGTCTTAGGGTTACCGAGGTCGGGGGGAGGACATGATAGCATCTTCGTTGTGGTTGACCGTTTTTCAAAAATGGCTCACTTTATTTCTTGCAAAAAGTGTGATGATGCACAGCATGTAGCTACATTGTTTGTTTCTAACGTGTTAAAATTGCATGGTGTACCTCGTACTATTGTGAGTGATCGAGACTCGAAGTTCTTGAGTCATTTTTGGAAGTGTTTGTGGGGTGCCCTCGGCACCAAGCTACTATTCTCGACGTCTCACCATCCTCAGACTGATGGACAGACCGAGGTAGTTAACCGAACCTTGGGATCTTTGCTTCGGGCAATGACCAAAGGGAAGGTTGGAAACTGGGCTGATCGTTTGCCCATGATGGAGTTTGCATACAATCGAACGGTGCATCGAATGATCAACATGACCCCGTTTGAGTGTGTGTATGGCTTTAATCCTTTGATTCCACTTGATTTAATCCCATTGCCTCGAGATTCTGTTCTTGATTTTGAAGGTACTCGACAAGCAGCTGCCTTGATCGAATTGCATGCAAAGGTGAAGAAGAACCTCGAGGAGGCCTATGCAAAGGTTGCCTTAAAGAAAAACAAGGGGCGTAAAAAGTTGGAATTAAAGAAGGGAGACTGGGTTTGGGTTCACTTCCGAAAGGAACGCTTCCCGAACCAAAGGAAAGGAAAGTTGGCTCCTCGAGGGGATGGTCCATTTCAAGTGTTGACCAAGATCAACAACAATGCTTACGTGATCGACCTCCCCGGTGAGTATAACGTGTCCAACACTTTTAGTGTTGCTGACTTAATTCCTTGTGTTGTAGGTCCAACTTCGGAGGACGAGGAGGGCTTGATTTCGAGGACGAAATCTTCTCAAGAAGGGGAGGATGATGCAGCCCAAACACGTGCTGATCAAGTGTTCGATCCACCGAGGAGACCGATGACAAGAATCCAAGCCAAGCTACTGCACGATGTGCACGTTCACTTAGCCTGGCCGAAGGAAAACAATTGCTCCAAAGCTGAGTGGCCGAGCTCAAGAACCGAAGGCATTATCTTCAGATTTGAGCCCGATGGCAAAGTGACCGAGGACAATGAGCTCGAAGACAATTGAGCATCCGAAGGCAACAAGTGTGTTCGAGCAGACAATCGAGAACCGAAGCCAAGGCTTACCGAAGTCAAAGTCTGCCGAACACAATTTAACTCAGCCCTGCGTGGCTTATTTCTATTGGTCGCCTGTGACCCTTTTACTAGTTTACCCTTAATATTTCCTATATAAACCTTGTTTCCTTTCATTATAAGTAGCCAGTTTTTAACATTGATGAATTAATGAAAGTGCCGAGCACATTTCTTGTCTCCGTCGTGAGCAAACCCCTGTGAGGGCTTTTATGGACTTGTGGCTTTCGGTTAATCCGATTGAACATTCCTCTTTGATCATTCAGTTTGCAAGAGGCAATGTTCTCTTGAGGATTGTTGCATAGTTTAGGTGATTCTTGTGTCCCTTTTGATCGAGCTTTGAGACAGGTTCCTCACTATTCTTTCAAAAGAAGCAAGTTTTGTCTTGCTTCTATCTTTATCTTTTATTGTTTATCTTCCGCGTTTGTGCAAAGCAACTCCTTCGGGTTTGCATTGCACCAATAGAGCTGGTGAGCAAGAATGGATTCAGAGTCAAGGATATGAGGTCGATGGTGGGTCAACCAACTGCCAAAGAAGTTACATCAACGTTTATTCAAGTGGGTGGTGGCCACAACAAAGGAAGAGTCTACAGTCTAGGACCACAACATTATAAAGCTCCTTCCCGAAAAGGTATTGTTAATGTTTGCTCTTCTTCTTTTTCTTCTTTTTCTTCGCATGCTCCGGAGAATATAAATGAATTGTGCGCAGAAATAGAAATGATGTATAAAGAGCAAGAGGAAACCCGCTTAACATGCAATGCAGACCGTTCAAAAATAGATAGGTTAAAGGCTATGGTGCAACATTTCTTTATGAGCAAGACTCCGAGAGTACAGAGTAGATTCAATATCTGTTAAACATTTTGTATAGTAAACTTGAATTTGACACAAGTTTTATTTCGTTTATGTTTGTTGAACAATTTATTTGTGCAATAGACTTGTATTTGGCACAAATGTTATTTAGTTATATTTGTTGAACACTTTATTTGTTTATTGGATGTGTAGTAGACTTTGTATTAAAGCCTTGAGTTATGCTAAGTTTGTGAACTGATTGAAAGTCCCTTTTTGGCTATTTTGATTTTTGGCAGGTGGTGTATTCAATTACAACATTTTGTGTTGCAAAAAAACAAAATGATTTTTGATGAAATTTCGTCGGAAAGTTACCAAATTTTATCAGAGATTCATAATTTATGGAGAAATTTCGTTGGAAAGTTAACAAACAAATTCCTGAAATGCTTACGTACTGATAGATTGCCGTCGAAAATTAAAAGAAATATTTTAAAACCTATCTAACGGACGTTTGTCAATTTTTTAAAAATATTTTTAAATTATATACCGGCAACATGCCATCGGAGAAAGTTAAAAAAATATTATTTTAATATACTTCGACAATCGTCTGCCGAATAAATGAATATTTTGTTATTTTCTTCCATCGACGGACTCGGAACTTCATCTACATTCTTTGGTGTGTCGGGAAACCAAACTCTAGACATCCGTAAGAACGACGTCGGGCGTCTGAACCATTTTTCAACAAAAATATTTCTACGGACTATTTTTTTTGGTGATCCGTCAGAATAATGGTTCTTTCGATGGTTTTGTCCATTAAAAAACACCAAATTTTTGACAGTAATCATATCAACATGCATGCAAATTCTTATTATCACATTAAACTTAATATTATATTACATTAATAAAGATTAGTCTATAATACTTTTTTGGCAAACATATGGGAAATACTATATTATTACATGTGAGAATATAATGACATTGAAAGAAAAGGCAGTTCGATACACAAAACATTCTGCATTCATGCAGGGTTGAAGGAAGAATGCATCCAAGGGGTGAGACGTATGCAACCTACCTTGATGCAAGCATCAGTATCTGTTTTTACAGCTCGAACCCATGACCTATATGTTATATGAAGACAACTTTATCAGTTGCTCCAAAATCTCGCGCGGTACGCACGAGACAATTCAAATATATTAATTTATTTTAAAAAAATTACAAATTTTAAGTGTGAACATAAGTTGTTGATAGTATAAAATGAGTTATAAATTGCAATTTCTTATAGATATTTCAAACATTTATAAAGGTGTGTATATATATATATATATATATATATATATATATATAGAGAGAGAGAGAGAGAGAGAGAGAGTAGTTAATAATTCAAAATATTTAAGAGACATATAAAAATATTATCGTCAAGGAAAAAATTATTTGACTCTATGTTACAAACAAAGTGAAATGGATGAAGTAATATTTAAATCCCGTGAAGTATTATACTCCCTTGTCTCATTTTATATGAAGATTTTAAATTCTTGTGAGTTAAACAAGTTCTTTTTTTGCCAACAATTTTTTATATAATTATTAAATATTTTTCATTATTAATTATTGTGATTTATAGTACTTTTTATGTAATATCTAAATATATAAATTATTTTTTGTGTCTGATTCCACAATCAAAATTAGAAAATTTGACTTTCGAAAAATAAAAAACGTTTACATAAAATGGAGGGAGAAATATCTTATCTATGAAATATTAGTATTTGGTGGTAAACTCATTAATAAATATTTAGTAACTTAGATATTTATGGGGTTTATATATGCTTAAAAAACTAAAAGTGAATTGTCCTAATTTCTCAAAAGTGACTTATAATTTATTTAAGTTGGGCTTAAAATAAGCTCACCCAATTCACCAAATGGGCTCTTAGGTCATAAAGTTGGCTTTTGATTCAAGGGAACAAAGTTAATAGAACTACAATGCTCATTGTAGCATGTAAAAATTTCGTCCAGCAGCCACTTTTAACACTGGTATTTGGTTTGAGGCCACTATTTTTTTGGTCTTACATTAGAGGCCACTTTTAGGTCTTTACTAAATAAATATTGACTTAAGTTCTGATAATTGACTGAACTTCAGTCCATACGGCCCCTGGACTGAAGTTCCATCTCTTAAGGACTGAACGTTCAGTCCATGGTATGGCCATGGACTGAAGTTCCATCTTTAAGGATTGGACTGAAGTTCCATCTTAAGGACCGGACTGAACTTCAGTTCATATGGCCCTAGATTGAAGTTCACTTTAAGGACTGAACTTCAATCCGGCATCTGGACTGAAGTTCTATCTCTTTAAGTAAAAATGGCTACAAACTAAATGTTTTGGTATTAGTGGCCTGTGCCCAAAGACCAGTGGCAAAAGTGGCCTTTCGTGCACTTACCCTTGTAGCATCCTTTTGGGTTGTAATATTTTAAGACTATAATAATAATATAGTATTCCATGTTCTCAAAAGAAAAAAAAAATGTTAATGGAGAGGGTGACTCAGACAGCGCATTTCAGGGGTCTTCGCAACGAGAAAAGATTAAGTATCTCAGCAGTAGGGAAGTTTTTGTGTGTATAGTCTTTAAAAAAAAAAAAAAAAAAGAGAAAAAAGAAAGAAAAGAAAAACTTTTCCATCCCATTTGTGTTAGTATTCCCCAGGCTCCAAGGGGACACAAGATAAGTAGTCACTCTCAGTAGCCTGCCTATATGCAGTTACTATTCAAAATATATACCATACACAATTCCGATTCAATGGAATTTTTTTCTAATTTCTTGATTATGGTAGTATTGTTTCTCCTGCCTTTACTAGTACTAGTGGTGAAAATTAGAGGAGTGCGTGGAAGGAAGTTGCCTCCGGGGCCATGGAAGCTCCCAATAATTGGAAACCTGCATCAGCTAGGAATTTCAAAACCCCATGTAGCGCTTAAAGAAATAGCTGATACGTATGGACCTCTGATGTACCTGAAACTAGGCGAACGTTCAGCTATTGTTATATCGTCGCATCAAGTGCTAAAAGAAGCGATGAAAAAAAATGATCTAGCATTTGCAAATAGGCCGGCGCTCTTTTCTTCGAAGACCCTAACATACAATAATAAGGACATCGTTACTTGTCATTATGGTGATTACTGGAAACAAATGCGCAACATTTGCATCTTAGAGCTCTTAAGTCCGAGAAGGGTTCAGTCCATTTATCCCCTAATGGAGGAAGAGATTTCATTGTTAGTAACATCTATTAATAAGGCTGCCTTACAAGGGACAGCAATCAATATGAGTGAACGTGTTAGTTCCCTTTCTTGTGCTATTACTTGCAGAGCTTCTGTTGGAAAGGCGTGTAATGAATCAGACGTATTGATTTGTCTAATTAGACAGCTAACTGCTATTGCTGGAGTCTTCAATATCTCAGATTTGTTCCCTTCCCTCAAGCTTCTTAATTACATCACAGGATTCAAGCGAAGAGTAACTAAATTACAACAACAGTTTGATCGTCTTCTCGAAGAAATTGTCAGTGAACATGAAGCCACCAGAGACAGTACTACTAGTCATGAGGAAGATCTTGTACATGTACTTTTAAGGCTTAGGGACAAGGAGAGTCACAAATTTCAGATGCCCATAACAAGAGAAAACATCAAATGTATAGTCTTGGTAAGTACATTTTCCTGTTGTTAATTATACGAATCTTCCTTTTCTACTATCTAGGTAGTCGATCCTTTACTTATAAATTTTTGTGATTTGGGACCCACAGGATATGTTCGTAGCTGGAACTGAGACATCAGCAACAACAATGGAATGGGCCATGTCTGAATTAGTGAAGAATCCAACAGTGATGAGAAAAGCACAAGCTGAAGCCAGAGAGATATTGAAAGGAAAGAAGATAGTTGATCACAGTGATCTTCAGAATCTGAAATACTTGAAATTAGTGATTAAGGAAACTCTAAGGCTTCATCCTCCTGCTCTTTTATCCTTGCCTAGGGAAACAAGAGAGGAATGCGAGGTTAATGGGTATGTTATACCTAATAAAACAATAGCCTTAGTAAATATGTGGGCAATGGGAAGGAATCCCCATGATTGGCGTGATCCTGAGAAATTTTATCCTGAGAGGTTCAATGAAGATCTTGTTGATATCAACGGAAATCCTTTCGAGTTCGCGCCATTTGGAGTTGGGAAAAGATATTGTCCAGGAAGTTTTTTTGGATTATCAAACGTTGAGCTTACTATAGCTCGATTGCTTTATCATTTTGACTGGAAACTCCCTAATATGATGGATCCCAGTGAATTAGATATGTCTGAGAAATTTGGTGCTGCTGGAGGAAGGTTTAATGATTTGTACTTGATTGCTTCACCATATGTTTCACCATAATTCTCAAACTAATAAGTTTGGTTGTTTTTCTTGCTATATTTTTAATCCCTGATCATTTCATGTACTAGTTGAATGGTGCAGTATTATTATCTTTGTCTTCTGGAATTTGTATTTGTAATGATCCTTACCGCGGACTTGGAATTCCTCTAATTGATAAAGGATGCAATTTTTTACACGATCCATACCTGATAGACTCTTAATTCATTGTTAATATACTTACCTTTTAACTTGATTTACTTATATTTTTGAGTCCATTACCTAAATCCCACTGTCCCCACCCATTTAACATAATTATTTGATCCATATCCGATTCTAATAACTTAGTGAGTCAACTATTAAAAAAGTCAGTTCAATTTTAATCCTAAGATACTATACGATGTTTCCCTCCTCCTCTTCTTTTTAGGGTTGTATATGGAGAACCAAAATTTTACTTTCAATCTTCCCCAATAAAACTATTGGAATTAAACTAAAATTTTCATAAAATACCATAAGCTCATAATATAATACGTGACAATGGTACTAGGTATGACTAAAGCAACGATTACTTATATTTTACTCATCATGAATGGTGTGAGTTAATAACTGGTGAGAATGATTTTCTGGTTTACCAATTGGTGACTAATATCTTAATAAATTACTTTATTTTCTTCTTTAGTTTAATAAATTACTTTATTTTCTTCTTTTAGTTTGTGGGAGTAACTTATTAACAATTATAATTTACTAACAGTCACTAACTTACTAACATTTTTAGGAGTAACTTACTTTATTTTCTTCTTCTACTTTTTAGGAGTAACAAACTAAAAGTTAGTATGACATTTTTATATAAGGCGTCGTGTTTTGTTAAAACTATTAATATTGTTAACATACTTTTCTGCGTTCTATCATTAGAAGACTCAAGAATCTTGAATGGAAAGTTGAAGTTTTCTCATTTATTATGTTATGACCTTATGGTATTTTATGAGAATTTTAGTTTAATTGCAATGGTTTTATTGGGGAAGAAATCGATTGAAAGTAAAATTTTGGTTCTCCCTATAAAACCCTAAAAAGAAGAGGATGAGGGAAACATCGTATAGTATCTTAGGATTAAAGTTGCACTGACTTATTTAATAGTTGACCCATTAAGTTATTTGGATCGGGTATGAGTCAAATAATTATGTTAAATAGGTGGGGACAGTGGGATTTAAATTTCTTAATATTTTATTTTTTTAAAAAAAAATTCACGTCAGCATTTATCATCGGAGAAAGCAACTTTTCAGGTGAGAATGACCATTTGAGTTAATTATCAAAAGTTGAGTGACCGTTTATGAACATTACAAAGAAGAGTCACTTTTTTGGTTTATTTTCAATAGTTGAGTGACCATTTAGGTAATGGACTCTTATATTTTTTTTAGCAAAATTAATTTACAGGCAAATTAATTTTAATGAGGAATGCATTTGGTAAAATTATATTGGTGAGAATATATTCTCTTGGCTGTATAGTTGGTATGTAGATCCATTAACTTTTTTTTTTTGTTTTTTGTTTTTGTAAACCTCCAGCTCCAAACTCAGAACCTGGGCCCTGGGTGAGGGAATATATAGAATAAATAGCAGCAAAACACAATGGGGGAGGGCTTCACCATACTTTAGAATTAATACTATGACGTTGAGACATACTTTAGGAATGTGAATAACTTTTTCGTAAACATAAATAAAGTATTTTATCTATTCAAATTTATGTGACAGTATTTGAGTGGATATAAAGTTTAGTAAATAAATCTTTATTTCTCAAAATATCTATCCATCCTCCCTCATAATTTTGTACACAAATGGAATTAAAATTTTGAAGAACTCCAATCAAGCTTCAAATGAACATAAGTATATTACAGCAGAAGGGGTAGCTAAAGTGGAAAAACTATACTGTTTCATTTATCTATGGTCTCTTACGTGAACCCATAGTAAAAATGAGCTTTCCTCTTCTGAAATATGGCACTGTTTATTCGATCTTACTCATATTAGTATATTAGTAATTTCTTTTTTCTTTTTGGGGGAAGATGTTCAGCGTGGGTGGTACCATAAACTTGTCTTCTTTCTCTCCTGATAATATAAAAATAAGTTATCATGACAATAAATTTTAAGTTCTCGAGTGGACAGATGCATCAAGATCTGCAAATTAAATAAGATTAGCCCTGAAGGTGTAGTGTTTATTTATAACTAGCCCCAGATAATCATCAGGTTGAAAAATATTAAAAAAGCTGCCCTTGCATTTTGGTGGTCCTTATTTTTGTAGTCTCAAATATTTTAAATCAACCAGTCAGACAAATAAAGATTGAGCAAGAATCTCGTCGTTGCCCCAATCCCTCCTTCCTCTATCCTTCATCTTCGTCTATGTCGACCTATATATCTCTATCTCTATTTTTTTTATTTTCTCAAAAATTCTAACTTTTACTTTTTTTCGCAATTTAATATTTGAAGGAATAAGAGAGAAGGAGTTTCACTGATCTGGACCTAGGGGTGGGCACTATTCGGATTAAACCGAAAAACCAAATCGAACCGAATTAGTTTTATAATTTGGTTTGGATTTTTAAATAATTGGTTTGGATTGGATTGAGAATATGAAAACTTTGGTGTTTTGGTTTGGTTTCGGATTTCAGATCATAGAAACCGAAATATATATATATACACACACAAAAAGTAACCTCTCATACTTTATGATTATCTCTTAACCTAAACTTGTTCAAGGGTTTTAGAGTTTGAATATTTCAATACTTTAACCTCTTTGTATTATGGTATAATACGTGTGAAGCTTTAATCAAAAATTTCAATCAGTTTTTACCTCTTGAATGGTAAGATCTCTTTTTATCTAGTATTCATGTTCTCTCTTTATCTAGAATTATGATTTAGATTTAATGTTTAATATTTTGACTTGTATTTATATTCTTTCAAGTATTTCATTTTAAAGTTTGTCTTATATGACAAAACCGAAAAAACCGAAAACTAAAACGAAAAAAATCGAACCAAAAAGAGGAAAACCGAACCAAATTTATTTTGGTTTGGATTGGATTGAAGTTTTTCAAAACCGAAAATCGAAAAACCGAAACCGAATAGTTAAAAACCGACCGGATGCCCACCCCTATCTGGACCTAATGTTTTTCATTTTAAATTCTCCCTCAAATTCAAAATTTGAAAAAGAAATTAAACATTAAACATGTTTCCGCACTGATTATACATGTCCATTTCAAATGTGTTTGAATTTTCAAATAAAAGTTAAAGAAAATAATTTAAGTTCGTCAAAATGATAATTATTGTGGATCATATTTAAGTAACTCATTAAGAAGAAACTCTGCCTCATAATAGAAAAATTCATCAATCATCTTAGGCCGGTATATCAAACTGAAAAGTGAAAACTTTCATCCGGCTTTATAATTTTATTTCTTCAATATCATAAGTTATTATGCTCCCTTTTTAATTTTAGGAAGAACTTATAATCCTTGAAAATTCATCAATCACCTTTTTTTTTCTAATTTTTTTCAGAAAAGCTATCTATTGTCGAGTTCATTCTCAATGATACAAGCAAGTCCGCTAACCAATAGAAGCCATATTAGTGTTGGTCGGATTTTGTCCGATCACACTGGTGACACGTGGTCAACTACGTGGCGAGATGAGAGCAATTATCGGGGATAATGTTTACGAAGTCGGTGAAAGACAGCGATGATCGATTACGCTTGATCGATCCAACTAAATCATGATAGGATGACATCGAAGACATGCTACAACGTATAAGAATGGTTGATCTTATCCCGCTTTTGTCGGACCGTATTCAGTTGAGTTTGTTGAACGTGGGCATTTGCAATGATGAAGAAACATGTGAGAGTGGAATTCCACTAAGGTTGGGCACTCGGCATTTCTCCCATATAAATAGTTCCTTATTCCCCCATTTGTAAACTTACGTTCTATTGAATAAAGCAACCCCCTTTATGTTACTGCTATATCACCATCATTATTATCATTCATACCATCATTACGCCACCACCATCGTAATCAGTGTATTTGTGCCATCGCTGCTTGGTTTCAACTTTGGAAGAAGGATTCTTCTCTTTCAACGAAGCGCAATCCTTCGATCAATCAATACAATAAGCTTTACCGCTTTCGTTTATTTATTCGCTATTTGTTCAATTGTTTATTTACTATTTCAGTTGCTTGTAGTGTTCATTTATCATTGTTAATCTTGTTGATTGTTTACCCTTGCTTTGATCGTAGTACTGATTAAACAAGATTATTGCTCGGTTCCTAAGTCATAATTTCATTGTTTAAACTAAGTACGTCATCATTTGATTCGTATTATCCTGCTCATTTATCATTATTGTCATCGTAATTCTATCGCAATATCTTTCATCAAATTCTAGTTTAAGTCATCTGCTCGATACGAAGTCAATTGATAATTAAATACGTGTTCGATAAATCAATACCTATCTGCCTTGCTCGTAGTTTATTTGTTCGGAATCAGTAAGAATCAATCATTTGCCATCAATTAGTTGCACTATCGTAATCGATAAACTTGTCACTTGTCTTCGTTTATTCGATCATATCTTTGCCTTCGAGTCAAGTTTGTTATTCTGTATATTGTTGAGTTCGTTGTCGTTTGTGCCATCGAATCTGTAATTTGCATATCAACATCGGCAGAGTATTTGCTAAATCGATCACCCATTAACGTAAAGTTGCTTATCAATTGATCAAATCAAGATATAAACGGTCATCTAAGGCTCAACTAAATATAAATTTAATTGTAATACTTGAAATCAATTTTTAGGATATACAATTTGGCGCCCACCATGGGGCCTAAGCAATCGATTTGTTCCGAGATTTGATCATCGATACTACTTACATTCGTTTTCTTATTTTGCAGTGGCAGATGAACACAATGTTGATGCCACCACCACTTTGAACGGCCAACAACAGCTTAATCCCAATGACGGGGTTCAAGCTCCAGCAGCTGAAGAAGTGGTCGGTGAATCAATCCATCAAGAGCAGGATCCGCCTCACGACCACGTTCTTACTGGTTCACAGTTGAATACGCGTCAAGGACGTCGACCCGGCAAGGAACCCGCGGTCGAAGTTACATCGGTGGATACTAATATGGCATTAATAGAGTATTTGAAGAGACACGATGCGCAGTTTGAATTGATACACAGGCAATTGGAGATTCTGTCTAGCTCTATCGAGATTGGAGCGCCTACCTCCCCGATCACACCTCCAGCATGCATTCCTACTTTGGTTCCTCAGGGCACCATAACAGGGGGACTTGCAGTGGGGGTTGGATCTGGAGGATCAGGTACGGCCACCGTGGCTAAGGGAGCTCCGGCCTCCGTCGTGACAGAAGCAAGGAGGTAGGCTACAATATAGACGTTGTTGAATGACATAGTGGAGAAGAAATTCAATACGATGAAATTGTTCATGCAGAAATTTCCAGGAGTTCCAAAATTAACGGAGATGTCGCTAAAAAATCGATCTCAAAGCGGTCGTTTCCCCTAAGTGCAGCCTCATTACCAATTCCCAAAACTTTCAAGCTAGCGGGGAGTTTGAGGTATGATGGAACTACAGATCTAAGGGATCACATCGATATATTCTCGATTGCAGTAAATCGAACGATTTAACATCAGATAAGGTCAACTCAGTTAGCTTGAAGAAATTCGGTGAAACGCTGAGGGGATGAGCGTTGAAATGGTACATACAGTTACCTAAAAACGGGATATCAGATTTCGATGACATGTCAGCTAAATTCATTCAGGCACACACTGGAGCTAAAAAGATAGAATCGAGAGTGGAGGATATTTTGAATATTAAGCAACGGCCCAATGAAACGATCAAACAGTTTTTGAAGCGGTTTAATGACGAAAAGATTAATATCCCGAATGTCGAGGAAAGGTGGGCTTTCTTAACCTTCACAAACAATCTGCGTAACGATTCAATGGAGGCATGCAGAAAGTTGAAAGATCGGTTGAGGGAGGTCACTCTGTGGACCTTCGATGATCTGCATCGTGAGTGTGAACCAAAGATCAGGGCTGAGGAAAAGTAGTTGCAGTTAGCCCAGTACAATCGTCGGTACGAATGGCCACCACGGAGAGTAAAAAATAATAGGCAAAACTACAGGGATCAACGATGGGAACCCTACAGTTTCCCTCGAATGAGAGGAAATAACCACGAAGCTGGTAGTTCGAGGAATCATCTAAAGAAGGAGCAGTCGGGTCTGTCTTTAGCTCAAAGAGATCGACCACTGCCTTCTAAAGTTTTCAAGTACAATTTTTGCATGTCAACGGCTAATCTGGTGAATCATTTGAGGGGAATGGGTGAGAAAATTGTGAAATTCCCCAGCCGCATGAAGACGAATCCGAACACAAGAGATGAAAATTTATGGCGTGCATTTCATCACGATTTCGGTCATACAACCGAAGAGCGTAAGGCGTTACGATATGAGGTAGCCAGTTTGTTGGAAAAAGGGCACTTGGTGGAACTCTTGACCGAAAGGGAACGAAATAATTTCAACAAAAAGAAAGAAGATCAACCACTAAAACCTCCTGCTCCAAGGAAGACGGTGAATGTCATCATTGGAGGAGATGATGTTTGTGGAGTAACTTATACCACAACGAAATATGCAAAGGTTTCATTTACACGAGATAAGTGGAGCAGTTGCAGTTGAACGATAAGATCGTACCTCGATCGACGGTCTTATCAAGATTCAATAATTCGAGCTAAATAACCATCGGGGAAATTACGATGAAGACATACGTGGAAGGCATCGAAAATGATACTTTGTTTTAAGTGATGAAAGGAGATATGGCTTACAACGTGATACTTGGTCGACCATGGATCCATGCTATAGGGGCAGTTCCATCGACGCTGCGTCAAGTTGTGAAATTTCCCACCCCATGGGGAGTGCGTGAAATTAGAGGCGAATAAGAGACTTCTCGAGAATGCTATTCAGTGGATGTCAAGGACGGAGCTAAGCAATAGCAATCACAGCTACCGGAATCCGTAGTCGAAGATGATGAAACAGAGGCAAGTCCAACAGGTAAGGATTTCGCCACGATTCCGGCATGCGTTAGGGAACCGAACAAACAGAAAGCAGGGGACTCTACGATAGAGGAGTCCGAGGAAGTAGTGTTATTCGATGATAAGCCAGATCGAAAGGTGTATGTTAGGGCAGAGTTAAATCTCGAAATAAAGTCAAAAATCATATCTTTTTTTCTCAAAGATAATTCTGATTGTTTTGCTTGGTCCCACGCGGACATGATAGGAATCGATCCCAAATTTGCTACGCATAAGTTGAATGTCGATCCAAAACATAGACCGATGAAGCAAAAGAAGCGATCAAATGGTAGTTTTCGAAGGAAAGTTATCAATGATGAAGTAGACAAGTTGTTGATGAATGGATTTATCAAGGAAGTTAAGCACCCGGAGTGGTTGGCAAACATTGTTGTTGAACCGAAGAAGAATGGAAAGTGGAGAGTGTGCGTCGATTACACTGATCTTAACAAAGCTTACCCGAAAGACTCATTTCCATTGCCTCACATCAATAGACTAATCGATTCGACGGTAGGACGTAAAATGTTGAGCTTTTTGGACGCCTAATCAGACTACAATCATATTTCGATGGACCCAGCAGACAAGGAAAGGACTTCTTTTATCACAGACATGCGGACTTACTATTATACGGTCATGCCCTTCCGTCTCAAGAACGCCGGGGCTACCTATCAACGGTTGGTCACCACCATGTTTAAGGACTTGATCGAGAAAATGATGGAAGTATACATTGATGACATGTTAGTTAAGTCGTTGGAGGGAAAGGATCATCTGAGTCACTTGAAAGAAACGTTTACGATATTGAGGCAGTTCAACATGAGACTGAACCCAGAGAAATATACGTTTGGGGTCGGATCCGACAAGTTCTTGGGGTTCATCGTATCACAGAGAGGGATCGAAGCCTATCCGGACAAGACCAAAGCAATAGAAAGCATATCCAAAGAGTTGACAACGGTGAAGTAAGTTCAACAACTGACTGGTCGAGTAGCCTATCTCAGCAGGTTCATCTCAAGGTCATCTAAACAATGTCACAAATTCTTCTCGGTGCTGAGGAAGAACACTAACTTTGATTAGACACCGAAATACAAACAAACCCTCAAAGAACTGAAGTAATACTTGTCCAATCCTTCATTGCTCTCAAAACCAATTGAAGGAGAAGTGTTGCTGATATATTTGGCTGTTTCCGAAGTAGCTGTGAGTGTTGTCCTCATTCGCGAGGACGGAGGTAAATAATTTCCTATTTATTATGTTAGCAAAACATTACTCTCTGCGGAAACAAGATATCCACGCTTTGAAAACTTGCACTTGCACTAGTTATAGCAGCACGAAAACTAAGACACTTTTTCCAATGTCATGTTATATCTGTCATAACTACTTTTCCTTTACGAAGTATTTTATATTAGCCAGATCTCTCCAGACAATTGATGAAATGGGCGGTGGAGCTGAGCGAGTACAATATCACTTACCAGCCTTGCACTGCCATCAAATCACAAGTTTTGGCTGATTTTGTAGCAGATTTTAGCGCTAACATTTTTCCAGAGGCAAAAAAGGAAGAACTTATGATGAGGGATCCAGACCCCGGAATCTGGATGATGTATATCGATGGAGCTTCGAACGTGAAAGAAACTGGCCTCGGAATCTTGCCAATAGCACAAACCGGTGAAAAACTAAGGTATGCGATCAAACTACATGCCAAAACTAACAACGAGGCCGAATATGAGGCCCTCGCTGCCGGTCTAAAGATTGCGAAGGACTTGAAAATTGAGCGGTTGGACATCAAAAGCGATTCCCAACTAGTGGTGAACCATATCCAAGGAGACTTTAGTGTTCGGAACACAAGGATGCAACAATTGCTCAACAAGGTACAATATATTTTAGTTTCTTTTCAGGAGTGGAAGATAGCTCAAATTCCGAGGGAAGAGAATATCAAAGCAGATGTTTTGGCTAACCTTGGCTCTGCAGCAACCATCGAAGGGGAACTCGATGAAACAGTCGTGCACTTGTTCGAATCTCCACTCTGTCGGAGTATTAAAGAGGTAAACAATGTCAATCACACTTGGGATTGGAGAAACAAATATTTGTCTTATTTACAGGCAGGTATTCTACCCGAAGATAAAAAAACTGTCCGGTCACTCAAATCTAAAGCGGCCAGATATTGCCTTTTAGACAACCAACTCTATAGGCGAATGTTCAATGGCCCTTTAGCAAAGTGTGTTGGGCCAGATGTCACAAGTTATGTGATGAGGGAAGTTCACGAAGGCGAATGTGGCAATCATTCTAGAAGCAAGTCGTTGGTACGAAAGCTAATCAGAGCCGGTTACTATTGGCCAACGATGGGAGATGATGCAAAGGACTTTCGTTCGAAAGTCTGATAGGTGTAAGCGGTATGACAACCTTATACATCAACAAGCAGAGCTCCTTCATTCGGTCACGTCACCGTGGCCGTGCATGAAGTGGGGGATGCATTTAGTCGGGCCGCTACCAACAAGGCCCGGTGGGGTAAAATTTATATTTATTTTAACTAACTATTTTTCTAAGTGGGTGGAAGCAGTTGCTTTAGCGAAGATAAGGGAGATGGAAGTTATCAAATTCATCCATCAAAACATTATGTGCCGTTTTTGGATACCGGAGGAGATTTTCTGTGACAACAGGAAACAATTTATTGGGAAACGAATTACAGCCTTCTTCAAGAAATGTGGAATCAAGATGATTAGATCGACTCCATATCACCCAAGCGCAAACGAACAAGTTGAGTCTTCGAACAAGACAATAATGGAATACTTGAGGAAAAGAATGGATGAATCAAAGGCTAATTGGCCAGACGAACCCCTAGGTGCGCTGTGGGCTCACCGAACAACGGTGAAAAAACAGCACTGGTGAAACGCCATTTTCACTTGTCTACGGAGCAGAAGCTTTGATTCCGGTCGATGTGGGCGAACCAAGTCTACGGTTTGCATATTCAACCAATGAGTCAAATAAAGAGGCAATGTTAGTTGGATTGGACCTGCTCGAAGGCAAAAGAGATCTAGCCTTAGTTCGAATACAGACACCAAAACAAATGATAGAAAATTATCTCAACAAAAAGCTAAAGTGCAGAAATTTCAACGTAGGTGATTATGTGTTAAAGATAACGCGGTCGAAGAAAGATGAGCCTAACAATGGCAAATTGGACTCAAATTGGGAAGGGCCTTATCGGGTCAAAGCAGTGGTCGGAAAGGGTTCATATCAGCTCGAAACAATAGACTCAAAGCCAGTCGACCTCAATTGGAACATTACACAATTGAGGAAGTATTACTTCTGAAAACTCCACGATATCGTGTGATCGAATTTTACTTTCTCTTTTATGTAAATTTCCTTTTTTCCGCTATGGGGCATATTTGATTATCGATTGTCTAGTTCTAACACTTTTAGATGATAGGCATAGTTGGAATCGAATGATGACAAAAATCACCCACGAATGCTTGAGCTCGAAATGCTCCAATCGGGGTCGATAAGTCTGACGGATACTCTAACGTGGTCTTCATCTTTACGGCTCTCTCATGTTATTTCTTTTTTCAACGTGTTTGTTTCAGATATTGTTAAACGAAGTTCAGTGTTCGGCTGCTCATACTTCACACCTAAACACTGGGGTGGAGGTAGTAAGGTGATGTGAACTCAAGGACTGGGGACTGCCCCAAAACCGAGGACTTCTTTCGATGATGAAATCATGATCATTTGAAGAAGAAACTGGGGATTCGCTCGAATCCGAAGGAAAAGTTCAAGCTCAAATGTTTTCAAGCACTCATACTGGGGACTGTTTGTTTAGATCAAACATAGGAAAAATGTATACGGTCAATTAGCGATCAAAGAATATTTTTAAGTATTAGCGCCTTTAAACGAACACATTTTGTAATCGATAGAATTGATTGATCGAGTGATATATCAGGCGCCCGAAAATGGCCAATACTCCAATGAAATACAACACTTTTGTCATTTTATCTTATTGATCCTTGCATTGTTGAATTTTATAATTTTGATGATGACTAAGTGTTAATTTGCGAATACCCGAACTTGAAATGTTCGAAGAGTGCACTACGTGAAAATGAGACGTCATTCTTCAATACACGCTAAATACATTGGGCTCCAACACTTCATCTTTTCTGATATCTATTGCTAAAATGTTAGCACTTCGAACGGTTGAATTAACTTGTCTTTCGGAAAAAAGTCGAGACAAAACTCTATCTTCGAAAAAGCAATACTTGAAGCAATAAATGGAAAAAAATTCATAAATGAAAATTTGTTCATTCGAACATAATATTTACACCAATTGCCCAATAGCCTCATCGTCCCTAAAACATACCCGACCGCAACTATTGGTCGAAAAAGTTGGGAATTTGAACAAAATGGACAAAATAAAATCAAGTCTTAGAGCTTTCAATTATCATCCTCATCAGAACCTTCATCAGAGGAGTTTGGAGTTAGGCCTAATTCTTCACGAGCTAACCTTACAACTTGAACATATTCTTCGAGCTCTACAACAACATCGACTCTGCGCTCGGACATCTTACGAAGTAGGTTGCGCCTTGATTCTACCAGAATCAACTCCCTCTTTTCTTCGAAAGTCTCATCCATTGTGCGCCTCTGAGTGACCAAATCTTGTTGGAGGATCAGATTTCTCTCTGATAAAGCGTTGACTTGAGCAACTAGATCCTCATTATTGCCACGAAGAGCATGGAGCTCTTCGTTCAAACGAACGAGCTCTGATTCTTTATCTTTCAGCTCAGACTCCAATTTGGCACATCTGCTGCCCACACTGGCTTCGAACTGCCCAAGTTGGTAGTTTAAAGCTTGAATTTGAGACTCCAACTCTGACTCACGAAGAGCATGAGCAGTAGCCTTTTTGGCTAAATCAGCCTCGAGCTCGAAATACTTCACCTTCAAAATCTTCAAATTAGTGTGCCATCCATCACCAACTGAAGCAAGATGAGCAGCTCGTTCGTTCAAATTTACTATTTCGGCCTCAAGCTGCCGAATCTGATCAGCTGTCTCATTGGCCATGATAGTATTCTAAAAATGAAACGAAATGAAGTCAACAGAAGGAAAAAACAAATAGAATTACATGATCGAGATAGTATGAAAAATTACCCGAAAAGCACTGAAGGCAATCTGAGAAGGTAGACCCAAGTCATTGTAACAATCCAACCGAGCTTTCTCCATCGGCCCCATCACCTCGAAGATATAATCAGCGAGATGCCTTTGGCACCTAAGTAGATCCACCTCTCCAAGGACAGTACTTGTGACCAAGCTAGTATTCACTTCCCCAGCAGCATCAACCCTCTTGAGAGCGGCAAAGGTGGCAGCCTCCTAACATCGAGGAAAATGAACTATGGGCTCCTCATGATCCGCCACATAAAACGACGAACCAGAACTCTCCATATGCTTCGACTTCGTCGTTGCTACAAGACGATCGAGAGGCAATTTTCCCTTCCTTGGATCCCTCTCTCTTGGTGCCTGCTCCAAAGGAATACCATCGGCGCCCCTCACTTCGGGCGTTTGGTCTATCGGAACGATGACACCCTCGTTCCCCCAGAACCTGAAGTAACCTCGACCAAGCCCTCCACTATCGGTGACAGAGGAAGCTGCTTTTCAATCCCAAATCTAGCTGAGTAAATCCTATCGTATTCCTCAGCTGCTTTTAGTTGCTCAGCCGTTTCTAGCATCACTTCTTTCCTTAGCCTCTTCGACCACCTTAATGGCTGTTCGGAGCCGGATTCTTCATCTTCTTCCTCGAGGGTAAGACGAACAGGTGCACCCCCCTCGATTGCCTTCACAGCCTCCACTGTCAAGACTGCCCCCTCAACAACACGTTCGATAGATTTGGGGGCAGCCGATGAACCAGCCTCTTGACCTTGTGAAGTACCTTTAGCAAGGTACCTCGTCCTTAGGTCGTGATAATAAGTTTTCTTCTTCTTCTTCGGGGGAGTTTCACTAACCTTATCCCCCTCTGTCTCTTCAACATCCTCCTCGATCGGCCCCCCACCAACACCAGTGATACCTGTTAGAAATTGTTCGATCGTTAATAAAAGGTAATTCAAGTAAAATTAACAAGAAGTGTACCATGATTCTTTGCTTTCACTTTCAAGAGAGCTGCTATCAGTTTCCAAGCTCTCTGGTCATTGGTGGTGTAATCCAGAACTCGAATGAGCCATTCTACGATATTGGGGATCAAGTCAAACAAAACCTTGTTGGCTGCAAACTTGAAGTAAGTAAATATGATGTAGGGGAAAATAATGGCGTCGAGCGAGAATCGAACACTTACGAGTACGGTTCCATGTAACGGGGAGTGGATCAGCCCCCAGAACAACTAGTTGATCTGTCGGGATGAAAATGAAACATTGATCACATGCCCTAAGATCATCGTCATTGTCAGAAATCAAGGCCCGATGTCCTCGCTTTTGTACGGAGATAATTTCGGCCTTGTAAATTCGAGGAGAATATAGATGGAGAATGTGTCTATGAGTAATTTCTACTCCCACCTTTTTTCCAATCCACCGATACATAGCAACCAACCGCCATACCATCGGAGAAATCTGCGCGATACAAGCTTTGTACATACGACAAAATTCTTCAATTATTAGGCAGACTGGAAGAGTAAACCCTATTGTGAACGGATATGTTAGAACGGCTGAATGACCGCCGTAGAAAGTGGTTAGAGTGGACCTCCTCGGGGGACACACCACATCAATCACACCCTCTTTCCAACCACAATCTTCTCGAATCCTTGGAAACGATTCTTCAGTGATAGCACAAAACACAGAATCTACATGGATGTTCTTCTTCTTCCTCAGTTGGACGTCGTTTTGAATACTCACTTTGCAATCGTCATCATAGCTAAATTTCCTCGGAAGAATTTTTGTGTAAAGCTTCTCAGGACCAAACCCTTTTGCCTTCCTTTTCCCCTTCTTCTTCTCTTCAGAAAGGCCAGCGGCAGATTGCGGCGGTGCTGCAGCGGCAGGAGTTGCAGAGACGGAAACCTAAGCGGTGGTCGCAGGTCTAGAAATTTTGTCAGTCACCATTATGTGAAAATATGGAGAAAAAAAGATTTGAGATAAGATTTTTAAGTTGTAAATCAGGAAATCAGCAATCACCAACAAAGAAATCACAAAGAAACTTTGGAAACTTAAAGAAAGATGAAGAAGCAAAAGTTTGGAGACAAGTTTTTTTAGTTGAATTTATAGAATTGAAGTGATGATTGCCTCGGTAACTAGCGAAAACTGCCGCCCACACAATTGCGTACACGTGTCGCGATGGGAAAGCGAAGTGACATTTCAGCGTGTCAAAATGAAGGGTCGCAATTGCTCCACGTGTTTTCCCGCGTAAACTTTCATGCGACTTGCCAAGTTTTTCGAACACTCACTTGGCAAGTGGGGGGACTATCTGTATTGGTCGGATTTTGTCTGATCACACTGGTGACACGTGCTCAACTACGTGGCAAGATGAGTGAAATTATTGGGGACAGGGTCTACGAAGTCGGTGAAAGACAGCGCTGATCGATTACGCTTGATCGATCCAACTAAATCATGATCGAATGACATCGAAGACACGCTACAACGGATAAGAATGGTTGATCTTATCCCGCTTTTGTCTGACCGTATTCGGTGGAGTTTTTTGAACGTGGGCAACTGCAATGATGAAGAAACGTGTGAGAGTGGAATTTCACTATGGTTGGGCACTCAACATTTCTCCCCTATAAATAGTTCCTTATTCCCCCATTTGTAAACTTACGTTCTATTGAACAAAGTAACCCCCTTTATTTTACTGCTATATCACCATCATTATTATCATTCATACCATCATTACGCCACCACCATCGTAATCAGTGTATTTGTGTAATCGCTGCTTGGTTCAACTCTGGAAGGAGGATTCTTCTCTTTCAATAGAGCGCAAGCCTTCGATCAATCAATACAATAAGCTTTACCGCTTTTGTTTATTTATTCTCTATTTGTTCAATTGTTTATTTGCTATTTCAATTGCTTACAGTGTTCATTTATCATCGTTAATCTTGTTGATTGTTTACCCTTGCTTTGATCGTAGTACTGATTAAACAAGATTATTGCTCAGTTCCTAAGTCATAATTTCATCGTTTAAACTAAGTACATCATCATTTGATTCGTATTATCCTGCTCATTTATCATTATTGTCATCGTAATTCTATCGCAATATCTTTCACTGAATTCTAGTTTAAGTCATCTGCTCGATACGAAGTAAATTGATAATTAAATACGTGTTCGATAAATCAATACCTATCTGCCTTGCTCGTAGTTTATTTGTTCGGAATCAGTAAGAATCAATCATTTGCAGTCAATTAGTTGCACTATCGTAATCGATAAACTTGTCACTTGTCTTCGTTTATTCGATCATATCTTTGCCTTCGAGTCAAGTTTGTTATTCTGTATATTGTTGAGTTCGTTGTCGTTTGTACCATCGAATCTGTAATTTGCATATCAACATCGGCAGAGTATTCGCTAAATCGACCACCTAAAGTTGCTTATCAATCGATCAAATCAAGATATAAACAGTCGCTTAAGGCTCAACTAAATATAAATTTAATTGTAATGCCTGAAATCAATTTTTAGAATATACAATATTTTTATTTGTTGTCCCAGGGAAAATTTAAGTTGTTATATTTTTTTTTATCAGTAAGTACTATGGGAATTGTCTCCAAGAGATTAAAAAAGATTAGATTATAACTGCGAAAAAAGAAATACAAATGTTGTGGTTGGATTCTACTTTTCCAGTTTAGGTGTTGGTGCTTTGTAAATTGTAACTTTTTTGGTCTCCATGGATAGAGCTGCAGCTCTATACTGCTCTCGATAAGTCAATGAGCATATTTTCCACCAGACAGGTCTATCCCTATTATCTTGACACAAAGAAAAAAGAGGAAATAATCCCCCCCACCCCACCCCTCTCAGAACTTATTTTTTACCTATCGCTTACTGAAGCCGATAACACAGAGTATAATTCACAAATCACAATTTGTATCCGTCAACATATAAATAAAATGTATGGCGTACCTTTAAAACGACTAATATTTGGATGTAGAGTTAGTATTACCAGGCGTTTATAGAAAGGTAACCCTGACAAAAATGTGTAACATGTCCAACATTAACATATTGAGGTTAGCAAAATACTTATAAATCTTGTTTGAAACATTCAAGCACGATAATGACACCAACAAACCACGTCATAGCCACTAATTAGATCATTGCACTAACTAAATTTCTGAATTAAGAATACTCAACTAGTATTACCAAACCTTTTTAACTTTAACTGAAACAAAAGTGCAAAGATGTATTCCTGCTGGGAGTGGGGACAAATATTATTGTCACGTCTATATACAAAATAGTCATAGAATATATAATAATACACAATAATTAGATATTTGAGACTATCATACGAGATACGTAAAGAAAATCAAGAGGGAATCAATGTTTGACTCACCAATTTTGGACGTGCACGCCATATTGTTAATATCAAGCCCTATGTCTGCCTACATTACTCAATGACTTGTTCTTCTCGTTGTTAAATTCATTTTCATTTAGCAGGCGCCATTAAAAGTATAATATGAATCTAAAGTATCAATCTAAGGCATACCTAATCTCTAAGTTCTTCGGATAAAAAAGATCATACTTGTATCCGTCAACATATTCCCCGCTCTGCGAGGCAGATTACAATAATTGAACAAATAACTAAGATTTTTTCTGATTACAATAATTGAACCAAAGATCCATAAGATTCTAAAGAACGTGGCTTTGAATTAATAATCGATCTCATAGTCTATTATTATACGCCAATTCTTTAAAATAACAAAATACTGCAGTACTATAATATTTACATAAATCGAATACCGCAAGCTTTAATATTTGAGCTACTACATGCACTCACGCTACCCCCAAAAAATTTAAAATAACAACGCCCCTGTGGTGAAATCGAAAAAAATATATAAATAACAACACCCTATTGGTGAAATTTAACCTTTGATATTTTTATTTCTGTGGAACTTCAACTATGGAAGGACTAAGTATTTCAAATAACTGAGGTTGTTTGATTTGAAGACAAGTTATATAAGGATTAGCTATGCGGTAATTAATAATACAGAAATTAGTAATGTTGGAACTGTAATACGAGATTTATTTTTTGTTTGGTGTTTGGTTTATTATTTATTTAAATATTATTTTGAAAACTACAGAGTTTTGGAGTTTACACTTTACAATTGTACCCTTGAATATTCAATTTTCAGAGGTTTCTCGAAAAAAGAAAAGGACAAATTTATACTTTTATAATTTTATTCGGGTGAAAATCATTTACACCCTCAAATTTGGTATTAAAATCAAATTTCCCTCTCAACTATCATCAACATTCTCCCCCCTTCATGTCAATAAACTTTTAAAATTTCCTTCTTTATCCTCTAGATTATCACACATTTGTAAAAAAAAAATCATTAATATCATGATATATGTTATTTAATATTATACCTATATAAAAAAAGTATTATGACAAAAAAAAGAGTGAATAATAATCAAAACATTAAAAAAATAATTTAACGATTTCATTAACAAAATAAATGAGAAGAATAAATTATAGAAATAATTTTGCTCGTATTAATATTTTACCAATAAAAATCAGAACTCATACACAATAAAAAATAAAATTCTAATGTGTGAAATACTAAAAAAAATATTGAGGATGCCAACATATTACATATAATGCACCTGCACTCGCCAGCTCAACCAATTTTTTTTTATATTTGTGTTGATTTCTTTAGGTGCATTGGTTTTGGTTGCGGTTGCTTGCCATGCTTGCGTCTTTTTCTTAGTTCCCCAGCTACATATTAAATTTCTTAGCTCAATTCTTTATTTTATTTTTATTCCTACATTATAAATAGTGGCACCCGTAAGTTTAAGTTTCTGTGTCCGCCTTTATTCATCAATGATAACTAAAACTCAAAAATTTGTATACACAATAGAGAGTGAGGATGAACGTATTTTATGAAAAATTCAAAAGTAAACATATTGATAACATTATTCAACTTAAATTACTAAAATAAGGTATATATTATTTAAATTATAGGTAAAATATTTTGATTAAAAAATTATATGTAAAGATATATCACATAAATGGAGGATTGAAAATGCCAAAAACAAAATAGATATCGTATACGATAAAGGAGAAAGAATGACTATTTTTCATATTTTAGGAGAGAGTTTAATTTTTAAGCCAAAGTTTGGGAGTCAAAATAATTTTCATCCAATTTTATTCATGTATAAGTTATACATAGATTAGTTATTCCATATTGGTGAAGGTATAAAATTGTACACCAATTGATATATAAAAGAATACATAGATTAGTTATCCTTTAACTTTAAAATCACTGCCAAACATTGTGCAACTCAATACATAGTTCTATACCATGCTTATCCTCCCTTAGCTTATACAACAGACGAAAAGATCTGGTTTGAAACTTTTGGTGTTATTAGTAATCCATGCAAATTCAAATTAAAACTCTAGTAATATTACAACGAACTCGTAGGTATTAGAAGCCTATATGATCGACTTACTATAGGCAGAAATGAACATTAAGACTTTATTTAAATGGGATATACCCTTAATAAAGATTTTAAAACAATTGTTTACACTTAAAATTTATCTTTTATTTGAATGCATTTGTAAAAGATAGAAAACTCAATTAGTATTTCCCTAAAACTTTCGTGGTTTTTAATAGACTATCAAAAGAAGAAGAGAACAAGTTGTCTGCACAACTAATTGCTGCATATTTAATTCCAAAGAGAAACAGAAGTATAGACCACGAATAATCAACCATTGAAAAAAGGAGTTTTCAAAACCGAAAAGAAGACAATGTTTTTGGGTGAAAAGTTCTCTTTTTTTCTCGTTAATGCCAATATATATTTGAAAAAATTACTGTAATAACCCAAAATAATAATAATAATAATATAATAATAATACACATAATAATAATAATAATAATAATAATAATAATAATAATAATAATATAAAGGTCTTGTAGTCAACGTGGGACGGTTGGGCTACTTTAAAAAAAAAAGAATGAAAGAAAGAAAATTAAGGATAAATAAGACAATAAAGAAACATAATTAGCAATCTGCTTCTCTAGCGCCAAGTCAGTGGCGCCACTCACTGGTGCAATTGGAGAATAGAGTTTCTCGTGGAAATTGAGGGCAAAGCAACAGGAAGTAGGATTTTAATTCTTTTGTCAATTCGATAAGCATGATTTTATAATTCACAAATTTATCAATTTGTACACTGTAGTTTATGTGAGATTTTAATAGAAACCTATTGTGAACTAGTAATGTGTACGGTAATAGAAAACGATAATAATAAGAAGAAGATAACCCAGATTGAAAAATTCAGGAATAAAATCTCGTTTGAATTTTAAAATTTAAAGTGAGTTCATGAAGTTGACAAATCTAGGGACATTGATATTTGATTATACCATAATTTTAGATTATTGATATCTTGGCGATTCACATGTTGGAATTGTTCAGCAAGAGAATTGTGAGCGAAATATATCCCGCAGTTAGTTTTCAACTATAGCATGTTTGAAATTTATTTTCTTGCATCAATACTATTTAAATCAAATTATTTTAATTGCATAGGACAAGCGCTAGTATAACTGATATGTTGAAATAACTGAATGTTATTTTGATACTTGAGTTGTTAATACAATTGATATGTTTTAGAACCTTGGTTTGTTTGAAAACTTATATATATATATATATATATATATATATATATATATATATATATATATATATATATATATATATATATATATATATATATATTGTGATATGATATATTGTCAGAAAGAACGTACAAAAAACTAAGATATTGTATTGTAAAGTAAATATTATTTTGAGAATTAACTTAGTCAGATTGTCGTTCTCTAACATCGGGGTCGTTAGACCTGGTGCATCTTGTACGATATTTCTCTTTCACTAGTAGGAAATAACTAGTCCACCTTCTAGAAGGGAACCCAGCTGACGGGGTAGTCAGACTCATGGTGTCAGAATGTAATATTCGATACTGGCTTAAGAACCTTCCACTTTATAAAGATATAAGCAACAATGATTGAAAGATTTGATTATTTTTTCAATGCAAATACTGTTGATTAATTTGTTTATGCATGTTTTCTTATATATGTTTGTTCCCGGATAAAAACGCTATGGTTGATGTTGTCCTTACTTAGTTTGTATGTCTAACCCTTTCTTTTTCCACCCATAGATAAGTTAGTTGAGGTTGACCCTTTGAGTCAAGGTGAGTGACAAAGCTGAGAATTGATTCATCAAGCCTCGCACTTGCTTCACGTGGGCCATTAGTTATTCTTAGTTACATTACGTTATTGATTCGTAATCTAGAGTTTGCTTCTTAGTCAGTCTTGGGATGTTGTTTTGATTAACTTTAGTGCTAAAGTACCCCGTAGCAGAATGGTTGTCATGAAAGACGTGGATTCGATTTCGTTGAACGTTCGTTAGACCTTACATATGCGTAATGCAGTGATGCTGATTTGGTTGTTTGGTATTTTCTGTATGTTAACATGTTTAAAATTTCCGTTTGTTTCCAATACAGGGGAACTCTACCGAATTATCTGCGAACTTTGGATAGGCTTACTGGGTAGACTTAGGCTTTCTTAGTGCCGATCACGGGTAATGACAATTACACAGAAACTCAAAATATAGACATAGCAAAATTGTCGATAAGAAGACAAAAGATGGAGACATTTTACCCTAATTATAAAATATAGAGGAATCGAAGACTTAATTTACAGAACATAACAAACATATAAAAATTTTAGACCTGGCAAAATCCTACATACTATCCTTTTCCCACTTTTCCTTTCAATCTCTCTCCCCTAACCACCGCCCCCGCCTCTGCCTTTCTCCCTCCGCCTCTGGAGCACTGTCCAACCCCTCACCACCACTGACGCTACTATGTCTTCTATCCGACTGCCATAAATCCAGCTCCGCCCCACACTGCCACACCTCACCAACCACTGGTGTATAACATCTTTTTTGCCTTCTTAATTCGATTTACTATTGGTTATCCTTGTTTATCTTATGCATGCTCAAGTTTTCTGTCAGTATTTTATTTATTTTGATATTGTCATCTTGCTTTTTTATACATATTTGATGTATATTTTTTATTTAACCGAGAGTCCATCGGAAACATCCTCTCCACCTTGATGTGTGTAAGGTCTACGTACATCTCACCCTCTCCAGATCCCTACATTAATGAGATATCATTGGGTATGTTGTTGTTATTGTTGTTTATTTGTCATGGCAAATTATAGATCATTTGTTTATTAGCATAATTTTCGTGAAAAAGTTTTATAATCATAGCTACAACAAAAGAAAAAAAAATGACTATTTTCCTCATTTTTAGCTGTTTAAAAAAAGTTTTATTCGTCGTTTTTATTTGCTATTGGTGATCCATGTTTATCTTGTGCATGCTCGAATTTTTTTTGTCAGTATTTTATTTATTGTGATTTTGCCATTTTGCTTCTTCATACATGTTTGTTGTATATATTTTAGAGAAATTTACGCCCCATGAACGTTGACCAAGAATAATTACTTTTTCTGTACGCCTTTTTTTTGTTTCTTTCTTTCCATATACATTTTACCCTTTTTAAATATATTTTAAATATATATTTAATATTATTGATAATTAATATATTTAATATTATTGATATTTAATATTTTAAATATATATTTAATATATTTAATATTTTAAATATTATTGATATATATTTAATATTTTAAATATTATGTTGATAGGACTCTATCATTAAGTCTAAAATCGTGCAACTACCATATTTAATGGTAATCTATTTGTTTACCATTGATTGTTTCATTTAATTAGGGGAGTTAAATATCATCAGAATATACTATTAGATATAGAGGTGCACCTATTTTTCGGGGCTTCATAATATATTAATATTAATATTAATATTAATATTAAGAAATATATTTAATATGTATTAAATTTTTTGATACAAAAAGTTATGGACATCTAAAAGTAATTATTTCTTGATGTGCGGATATATATGTTAGAGCCCTATTTTTTATTTAGCAAAAGGTCTATCAGAAACAAACTCTCCACCTTGGTGGGGGTAAGATCTGTATACATTTTACCCTCTCCAGACCCCACTTTAATGAGATATCATTAGATATGTTGTTGTTATTGTTGTTGTTTATTTGCCATGGCAAATTGTAGATCATTTGTGTATTAGCATAATTTTCGTGACAAAAAGTTTTATAATCATATATACAATTATCTTGTGCATGTTCGAGTTTTCTGCCAGTATTTTATTTATTTTGATATTGTCATCTTGCTTCTTCATACATGTTTGTTGTAGATTTTTTATTTAGCCGAGGGTCTATTGGCAACAGCCTCTTCATCTTTGTGGGAGTAAAGTCTGGTCATCTCACCTTCTCCAGACCCCATTTTAATGGAATATCATTGGATATGTTGTTATTATTGATGTTGTTTATTTGTCATGGCAAATTATAGATCATTTGTTTATTAGCATAATTTTCGTGACAAAAAGTTTTATAATCTTAGCTACAACAAAAGAAAAAAAATATGACAATAAGTACTACTTGTTCTTAACCATTAATAATAAAAAAATTTGTTGTTAACTTTTAATCAGCCCATTTTTTGTTACGTAAAAAAATGTTGGTTAAAGACTATTAGCCACAAATTTTTTGAGATTTAGTTACGGAGGTATTGTGTAGCTATAATGCATAATAATGTAGTACTGCATCATTGTGAGTGGACACTGAAGAGGACTAGAGTCCACTGCAGACTTAGTACTGTGCACTTGAACACGACAATAAGACGGTGAGAACGGACTAATTAAAGGTTACTGTATTATGATATCATGTAAACCAAAAAAAAAAATGTTTTAACCTCAAATCCAAACAGCCAAAAAAGCGTTCTTGTAATATTAGTCAACATTATATCTGTCCAATAATTACCAGGTCGTTAGCCAATAAAAAGCGATTTTTTAAACCATCCATCCGAAACCTAATGGTTCAACAATTAACTCTTTGTATGGTAATAAATGCTGCATGTCAAAAGATTCTTCATATCTCTTTGCTTGAACTTGAGGCATATCTCATTAAGAGAGAGGGAATAATATCCCATACTAGGAGTGTACAAATCGAATTGTCGAACCAAACAAAATTGACATATCAAATCAGACCAAAAAAAAAAAATTGATTAATGGTTTGTTTTGATTTGATTTGGTGTCGGAAAAAAAATAAACCAACATATTAAGTTTGATTTGGTGTTTACAAAGAAAAATTTGAACCGACATCACATTTATGTTATTTTTAATTTTTTATACATAAAAATTAGAAAAAATAACATAAAACACCACCTTTAATGTATTATTCTTTTATTATGTACCCAACATTTAGAAATATTCTCACCAATACCATGTTTTAGAATTGATACCATATCCCTTTAATTTATTTATAAAAATGTCACTTTCATAATTCCAATAAAATTTTCTAAATCGATGTATATTAGATATCCTATCTTCTAAATGCTCCATCTTCAATCTCATTACAATAGAGACTCTAGTCAATAACTTAGCAATATACCTGTCAATCGGGTCAGGACCGGCTCGGACCGGCCCATTAAGAGTCGGCTCACCAGTCCCGGTATCGGTCCGGTCAGGTCCGAACCGATTTTTTTTTCAAAAAATTGAAGCCCGGTTCGGCCCTTAGCCAATTAAGCACCGGACCGGTCCGACCCTTTTTTTTTCTTCTTTTTTCTTTTTCATATTTTAGCTAAGTCTATCACTTTGTACTTGCAATATGAAGAACATATAATCCTATATAAAAAGAGAAGGAAGGTGAAAGCAGGAAAGAAATGATCAAACATTTTGAGAATCATATACTTCGACTCATTGATGGAAACCAAGTTTAATCACTATGTTAATTTGATGCACTACTCATGAAGTAAAAGATCACTGTTATTATTTTAAGTAAGTACTATCTCATCATTACTATAGTAGGCTAAGTCAAATAAATATAATTTTAATACTACAGCTCAAGGGTGAGAAATTGAGACTATCAAATTTTCTTACAACCAAGAAGATAAGTGGTATAAAATACATAATTATCGAACCGACCAATGTTCACCCTAACTCACACAAACCTCGTGGCAGGAAAGCCAAATTATTTCATTTTTAATACTAATGATACGTCTATTTAAAAAGCCGTAGATTAGTAATGTAGATGCACTTAGTGTAGTTTCCTTTACTAGAAACTAAAGCTGAGGAAATCATGAGCTCTTTATCAATATCCCCAGTCCTCCCATCAAAGAGCTCTTTGGGTCTTCTTCCATGCCGGAGATCCTCTCTCAGTTTATATCAGAATACGTATTCAGTATCTGCTCGTAAATTCAGAAAGATTTCAAGCTCACTGACTCCGCAAACTGAAAAGCTTCATCACGATGTTGATAATAATCTCCAGCGGCAGCTTCTTCATCCAGAGCTTATGCCTAAACACATTGCTCTGATAATGGATGGTAACAGGAGATGGGCTAAGGCTAAGGGCATACCAGTGTATGAAGGTCACAAACTTATTATTCCAAAACTAAAGGAGATTTGTCACATTTCTTCCAAACTGGGAATAGAAGTTATTACTGCTTTTGCTTTCTCTACAGAAAACTGGAAAAGATCCAAGGTAATCTTTAATGACTAATGTAGTAGATTAATCGGAGTAATTATTAAGTACTAATTATTTCTACGAGTGAAAATTTTCATGGGACAGCCATGTATACTTAATTATTTCTACGAGTGAAAATTTTCATGGGACAGCCATGTTGAAGCTGTGACCTTGTGTTCTACGTTACATTGAAATTTCTATTTTCTTTGTTCAAGCATATTTTAACAATTTTATTTGTTTTGGAGCAGGAGGAGGTTGATTTCTTGATGCAACTGTTCGAAGTGTTCTTCGAGGAATATATGAGGTAAATATTCTAATAAAAGAAGTACTTAAATGGCATTAAAGGATAGTGATATCTCTCTATATCTGTGTGATTCTTGTGTCCGAAGTTTGTAACATAATAACAAATAAATGAGAAAAAGTTATAGTAGTACGTACGAAAAAATGCATCTATATATATTCGTAATCAGTGATATTCATTGATCCTATTTTCTTCATATGTACTAAGAGATATATAGAACACTATATATAAACTCCACCGAGTTTCTGTGTCAAGTCAACACATAAAATAAGGATCAATGATTTTTTTCTCGTGCATGTACGTATGACCTAAAGGTATAAATTGTGATACCTTAAAGAAATGTTTAATTTGCAAGCGATTGCATGACAGGAGAGAAATTGTGTACTACTAGTATATTGTTTTTTACTACGCCTTCAATCAACAGGTTAGGTATACGGCTATCAGTTATTGGGTGTAGATTCAACCTTCCCATGACTTTACAAAAATCCATAGCATTGACAGAGGAGACCACAAAAGATAACGGAGGACTTCACCTTGTGATTGCACTAAACTATGGAGGACATTATGACATATTGCAGGCAACCAAAAGCATTGCCATTAAAGTAAAGGATGGTTTTCTACAGCCGGAGGAAATTGATAAAAATTTGTTTGACCAAGAACTCGAAAGCAAATGTCTCCATATTCCCAACCCCGATTTACTCATAAGAACTGGGGGTGAACAAAGAATCAGTAACTTCTTGTTGTGGCAGCTGGCTTACGCGGAATTCTATTTTACAAACACACTATTTCCCGATTTTGGAGAAAAAGAACTCAATGAGGCCATACTTAACTTTCAGCAAAGACACAGACGCTTTGGTGGACACACATATTGAAACATTAGTTTCTAATCCTAATGTATCTCTTGTTTTATGTGTTTTATCGTTCTTGAATGCGCGTGTAACCCACATTATTGAGCACAAATGAAACATAACATTTTCATTTGTGATTGATTTTACTATTTCAGCATAATCGGAGAATGTGAATCTTTCCCTTAAATCCTTTAAGCGTGAATTAGTTGGGGCCTTGGGCCTGAGATGTGCATTATTGTTTTCTCTCTTTATTTTTCTTAAATTTGTTTGTATATGTTCATGCATTTGGTAAAAAAGTTCGTATATAGGGTGATTATCAGCTTCATTTGCAAGACGAACACTAACATAAACTTTTTCAAAGACCGTAAGGTTTTTTCTAACTGTAGCCATACCGGTTTCTGGGTTTATGGAAAAATTGATTCTACAATTTAAATTTAAAAGGGTGAAAATGAAAAATGTATAGTGGTGTTAAGTTCGGGTATAGAAGAAAACAATTTGAGTCATTGCTTGGCTAGTTTTGAAAAGGGTATCAATTATGGGTATTTAGGAGGTGCGTCCGGGTTTTCTAATGGCGGAGGGGGCATATACATTCAAAAGGTTAAGGGCAAGGATAGATTTTTTTGGTTACTAGAACATGGCGAATCTTAAAACAATTTTGGCCAAGTATAATTCAAAATAGATTTGCCATCAAGATTCGACAATTAAATAAGATTATTATTACCCCCCTTTAGTTATAAGTATGACTAATATATATCCACGGTGTTAATACGACCCGAATTCCGGCTAGGCCGTGCGGGCACCCGACTACCTCCCTTAAATCCGTCGGGCAAATCCTTATCAACTGAATTCAAAAAATAAATATAAATTCAACTCATAAATAATAATAAGAAGACTTAGAAAAAAAAATACAGACATACTGATACCTCTAAGTTGTACAAAAGAAATTACAGCTGTCTACCCAACATACTAAGTTTAGAGCTATCCAGACTAGACATCTAAGAGTACAAAAGAATACATATGCCTCCTGAAGGGAGTAAAATACAACTGAAATAATAAACATAAAACTGGCGACCATCCGGAATAAAAGCTGGCTCACCCTGACAGCTGAAGTCGTCTTCGTTCCTTAACAACGTAGCGAACTCAATCCTGGAGCGAACCTGCTGAAACGAAATAAATGGACAAAAAATAAACAACAAACAAGGGTGAGTCAAAAGAACTGAATAAGTGGGGCAGATGAGCAACCTCAAAGAATAGGATAGCTAGCCAGGGAGAAGAAAAGCCGATAAACTAAATTCACCTTATTTCAACTATAAAAAAAGACAGAACCAGATAGCAACTGAAAATACATATGGATCATAAACTTATAAACAACCAGCAATATAAGATAGACAGAACATATAGTTTTTCCGAACATATCAATAGTCAGAAATACATGAACATATACAAAACGTCGCACTATAATCACACAACACATAACAACCGGTGCAATGAAATGGAATGAATGCAGTATGATGCGATGGGGTCACATGTGCCCGTAATTCCGTCCCGAAGCGGAATACTCCTGCATTTGAGGGGAATACAATATAGTAACCACCTGGAGCGGAATACTCCTACTCCTAGGGCGGAATACTTCTGCACCCGATATGATATAAACCAGAGGCGGAATACTCCTGCACTCTCCTTGGGCGGAATAATCCAGGATGAACGCTTTTTTCATTCGCTATGCGCTGACTGGATGCGTACTCGCGTGATCAATCGGTGGACGGAGGAATTGCGTGAATGATGAGACCGGCCTAACTTAAAGTCAAGGCTCTTCCCTCTCTTGATGGCGAATCTTGATTGACTGACACTAGAAACCGATTCGGAGAAAGAAGAAGCATGGCATGAGATAGGCGGCGGATCAATTTCCGATAGCGATTTACTTGACTCGATGGATGGATGGAAGGAGAGCCCTCCAACTCAAGCACGAAATCAATGTTGAGTCAACAATCATCGAGAAGGGTACTACCAAGCGAGATCAAGAACAGCTCCTTGTATAGGTATAGGGTTCCAAACATGCCCTTCTTCAAATATCCCATAAATCTAAATAAAGTAGGGACTTCAAAGCTTGACCCTGCACCCGATATGATATAGCAGCCCATAATCAGAAAATATAATGCATATGAATGCGCTATGATGCAATAATAACCCTTCACCGGCGCAGGGACTCTCATCAACAACCGGGAAGTATATGCCAACTCACAGCCAGAGTACAATACTCAGATCCTCAATGCAATACCAGCAAAAGGACATAACATATAATATACAATGTAAATCCAAAGCTAACGCGTAATGAGTACGTGTATCGGTTGCTACACACGTAAGGAACACGTGGTAGGTTATCCACAAGGCCAAGGGCCTCCAAAGAAATGGAGACAAACACTTACCTTGTTACAAAGTTAGCACAGCTACTCAACAACCGCTTTGTCCTTTGGATTCATTGCCAAATGATCACACTGTGTTCAATAAGCAGAAAAATATATCACATAAGGCTAAAGGCTTCATTCCTTACGTCTTAGGACAATCCAGCTAGGAATCTGATACCCTATTCGCATACGCGATACACAGAACAGACCTATGTACAGGGTTCAAAGTCACATAACCAAACCCTGAATAAATTAAATTTATGGTAGCTCATAACTCCCTGAGTATAAATATATAATAAATTCCAGTATCGGGGTCCAATTAACCCTTAAAACTATAAATTGAACTTATTATAACGATGTCTAATATTTTGACTTTACCGTTAAAATATATTCAAACACACATAATAAACTGAAATAATGAATCAACATCATTGCCTGGATGTTTCGGGGTAAAAATTCTACTTTTCTTCTCCTTTTCCCTTTTCTTTCTCTATTTTCGGGCATTTTTTCTCACTTCGCTCGTCTTTCTCTTTTCTCATTTTGTTTCTGTTCCTCTTTCGTTTCTCTCCCTTTTCTAAACTTAAGCTAAAGGATAATATATATCCTTAGTCATATGTCCACCGCCTTTGATTTTCTTTTGCTTTTTTTTTCCATTAATATTTTCTATCATAAAGAAAATTAAAACAGAACCCTACGAAACTCAGAATGATCCCAAATTTCTCAAGCAAGTTATACGAAAATTTATATAACATACTCGCTAAGGAAGATCTCAAATCGGACTTCCGAAACTCAAGATGCGAATTAAATGGAAAAAGATCAAATTCTTAATTTTCAAAATTTTAGCCGAAATCAACCGAACAACCTCGAAATTCTCTTCAAAAATTCACACATGTCACAAATGACCATATGAACCTAACGACGCTTTCAAATTTTGAATCGGAGCTCATTCGCCAAAATTTAGCTCAAAAACCTCTTTTTAAGATTTACCAACAATAAAATCTGAAACCTTCTTCCGATGCCAACGAAACGAGGTCTGATTTAGCTCAAATTTTACAGATAAGTCCTAATGGACCTTACGAAGATTTTAAAACTGTTGGAACGCCAATCAGAGTCCTAGCTCGCGAAACGACTACCTAAGGTCGTTTCAGGTGTAAATTTTTTTATACTGTCGGCTAATTTAAAATATATTATAAAATTTATTTTAATATTCTTAAGCCTAATATTTCTTTTAAATGGCTAAGCTAACTTAAAAAAATTGACTATTGGTTGAGTCACGATTGAAAAATTGGCCTTGACGAATCACTATGCCAAGCACTAGCATATAGTTTAAATCTCGAGCATTAAAGGAAGGGTACCGATTTGGTAAATTATTGGCATAATAAAATTTTAAATATAAGTAAAACAAATAAGAATACTTAACAATTTGGTAGTGTTACACTTTATGCACCTCCTTAAGACACTAGAAGGGGGGGTTGAATAGTGTCCTCCGATTTTCGTTTCAAGAACCTTGTTCTCCTGATGAAGAACCTAGTTCTCAGATTTTCTCTTCTGCTGCCTGGAACACTAAATCACACAAACGTACACACAAGAACACAGGGATTTTTACGTGGAAAAACTCCTTGCTCAAGGGAGAAAAAACCACGACCCACACTCTGGGATTTTAGCACTGAATCCACTAACACAAGAGCAATGTTTCAGATTACAAACTTTGTAACCAAGGGGCTACACTCTAGACCCTACTTACTACTCAAAGCTAAACTCTAGCTTCTCGGTAATTACACAAAGGTTCACCTAATACATGTGCTTCTGAATAAGCCAATAGGTAAAACTATGAAAGCTTTAATTAAAGCCAACTTGCAACTTGACGAACCTAGAAAGATGCTAGATCGCCTTTGTATGCTCTCAACTCTCTGTTTGTGAATAACCGGTTTTCGGCTGCCTCTACTACTTGCATATATATGGGTCTTGAAACCCTAGTAGAGTTCTACAAGGAATCCTTTAATCAAGGCAAGTCAGGATTCCCAGTAACTTCTTTCCTTGTTGAAGTCCAACTCCTTTTCACACTTCACAGACACAGTCTGGACACAGCTTCTTTTAGTCTGACTAGGATGTATGTTCAATCACGCGCCACTACTCCTAGTTCAGCAGGGATTTGCAACCCATAATCTTTTCGATCACCTGTGCCCTTCAATCTTAAGGACTAGGTCCTTAGTGAGAACCTCGGAGTCCTTCTCGTTTGTCATACTTCAAACCAGCTCAACAAATTTCCCCTTTTTGATGATGACAAATAAATGTTGCCCAAGAACCTGAGCAGACAAAAATACCAGCAAACAAACAAAAGATGACAGGTAAAAAAGAAACAGATGATGAACTAGGTCACAAACACTCCAACATTTCCTTCTTCCCCATTTTGGCATCATCGAAAATATTCGAATCCCTGCACGAACTTGTCAGTGAAACTCAGTCTAAAGCACAAGGCAACAAGTCAGTAATAATAGCACACATAAGCAAGAATAAGGGCCCAATCAAAACCAATGACTGAAGCATGAAACATTGTCATAAGCATAAGAAAATTTAAAATCATCATCCAGGTTGTGTCAACAACACATCCCCAGTATTAAGTACACAACAGAATAAATTGTCTTAAACATCCAACACATGTGATCAGGAGAGCATAAGAGGGGGTAGGCAACAGGTAGAGAGAAGAGACTAGAACAGAATAGGGTAGGATAGGAGGATTCAAAGCTGAACGTTGAAGTGTTTGACAAGTGCCTCAAGTTGCTTCATATTTTTGGCCCTTTCCATCAACAACTCGGCCTCATACTTATGGCAATCTATTTTCAAACGATCAATTTCTTGATCCTTCAACTTCAACTGTCTGTGGAGCTCAGTATTTTCTTCATTTACCTCAAGGACATGCGTCTCCAGCTCCTTCACAGCATCAATGGCCTCTTCAGGTCCATAATCCTCACTCTCCTCCTCCTGCTCTTGCTTGGCCTGTATTGGTCTCTTTGAAGCTCTGCTTTCTCTGAAGAAGTCGCAATTTTTCAGCACATTAATCCCAAACATTTGGTGAATGGTTGGCTTCTTCCCAGCTTCTAAAGGGACCCCAAAGTGCTCTAGTACCTGCTGAATGATGTAGGAATGTACAAGGGAGTGTGGTTTCTGCTCTGTGTCAGCAATTCTCTTGATGTGTCTATTTATCAGCCCAGGCAAATTAATCTTCACCCCCCTGTCCAGCAGATCCATGTATGTCAGGTCCAAAGCACTGGCCTCGTAGTTCCTCTCTCCTCTTGGTAGAAGAAACCTGTGCACAAACCAAACAACAGTTGATGTGCAGGTTCCATTTCCTTCTTGTCTACCTTCATCTCCTTTCTCAACTTGGGTTTCCCTGAGAACTTCTTGACAACATCTAGAGGAGTGACTCCATCAGTCCTCTTTGGCCATTTGAGCTTAACGTACCTGCAATAACCTTCAGCAGGTATGTCAAGAATTACCCCAAGCTCAGGTCTCCCAAAATCTCCACACCTCTCACAGTTGTGAACACCCTCCTAGCATTGACTCTGCAATTTGTATAGAATTCTCTTATCGCATCAGCATACAACTTTCTATCCTTGTTGCAAAACAATCCCAACCAGCCCTGGTGACCAATCATTCTGAGCAATGGCTTCATATGAAACTCTTTCTCATCATGCAGGATGCTGCCAGGCAACACCTGATGTTTAGAGAAAAAAGCCACTCTGTCAGTTTCATCCTCACTACCTCTTCTTCTTCTTCTTCTTGTCTCAGCTTCACTGTCTGTATCGGAATCACTTGGCTCAGCATAACTACCTGCATCATCATCACTTTTCTCCTTCTTCCTTGCTTCTCTATCTCTAACATTAGTCACTGTTTTCTCCAGCTTTCCAACTTTTTCCAATTGTTGCTTCAAGACAGACCTGGTGCCAACCCTTCTGGCCACAGGTTCATAAACAGCCTTGTTATCACTCTCATCACAATCTTCATCAACCAGCCTTGTCTTCAGCACTGGTTTTCCCTCTTTCACTAACCTTCTTCTTTTCTCAGGCTCCACTATATTTTCTTTCAGAAATACAACTTCCTCTTCCTCTTCCTCCCCCTGCTAATTTTTCATTTTCTTCTCCAAACTTCCTTTTTCTTTTTGGTTCTTCAGCCACCTTGGGAGTTTCTTTTGATTCAGTCTTTTCCAACACTGCCTCCTTCTTTCCTTCTTCCTCAGAATCTGTCCAATCTATATCTGCATCATCAGCCTCAGTGGAATTTGGGCAAGCAACAGGCTCTTGCACCAAATTCTCTGGGGCTTCAGCAGATTCAAGTCCTCTAACAACTGGACTTTCTGGCACAGATTTTTCCCTAACTTTCTCAACCCTATCATCCTCCTTGAACTTTTCTATTACTTTTTCTGCAACATTCAAACTTTCACCAGACTCAACTACCACAGGCACCTGCAATCCTTTCCTAAGTTCATCTCCTACATGGTCACGCTCTGCCTCACATGAGTTCCCCCTATCTATTTGTTCAACATTCTCACCGCCTATTATTTTGTCTAACCCTATCACTAGGGTTTCAGTTTCTGCCATTCCAGGGCTATTCATATCTATTGAAACACCAAGTGTAGATAAGATAGGAGCGGAGATTACCTCATGTAATGGTTGTGATGAACTTTGTGCAATGGGTGTAGTGGAAGTCGTCCTTAATCTCAACTTTTTTACCAGCTTCTTGTCCCCTTTTTGAAGAAATTTTGCACGAGCCCTTGCAATCATTTGGGCAAGCGTAGATGGTGGTGTTTTATCCGACCTTTTGACACGGTTTTTATGTGTTGCCACAGAGATGGACAATTTTTCTGGTTTTAGGGTTTTGAGAGAGAATTTTGATTTTGAGAGGAAGAAGTAAGTGGATGGTAAAGGGTTGGGAGGTAAGGTTAAGAGGGAAGGGGGTTTCAGTGATTTGACAATGTCTTGGGAAGGCAAGGTAGTAATGATAAAAAGGAGAAAAAGCAGCTTTTTGAAATTTTTGAAAATCGGGAAGAGTTAAGAGTTTTGACGGTTATAGACTTGATTGAGTAGTGGGGTCCAAATCATCAATTAAAATTTTATCCAGAAAAGGAATGTGTTCCTATAATTTTGGACAGTTACAAGAACATGGAGGATCTCTCTTGACACACGTGTGCTTGACAATTTAATTTAGTTATGACTTTTATCATGTAGGATAGTGTGAGTGTACCTGGACATGATTCCTCATGCTTTGATTGATTCCTTCTTAGTACATAGTAGGTTCTTCATGGGATCACATTATTCTTACCTAGTGCTAAAAATTGAACGAGTGTACTAATAAAAGTACCATGTTAGACTGAATATTAATGACAAAATTCAAATGTAGACAATCGAATACTTTACTAACCAATCATGAGGATTTTCCTGCTGGATCATCCGTGTATTTTGGTCATCCCTAATTCCAACCTGTTCCTCTCAAACTGTACCTTGTTCAATGCTTTAGTAAATATGTCAGCAATTTGATCCTCAGTCCTGCAAGAATTCATAGTGATTAGACATTTTTCCATATTATCTCTCAAGAAATGGTGTCTAATATCAATATGCTTGGTTCTTTTATGTTGGACTGGGTTCTTGGCAATGTTCACTGCACTAGTATTGTCACAGAAAATTGGCACAGCACCACACTTGATGCCGAAGTCCTCCAGTTGTTGTTTGATCCACAGCAACTGTGAACAGCATAATGCAGCTGCCACATACTCGGCTTCAGCAGTTGATAAGGCAACTGAGTTTTGCTTCTTTGTGGCCCAAGAGATCAAACAAAGACCCAGAAAGTGTGCCATTCCTGAAGTGCTTTTTATGTCCACCAGGTGACCTGCATAGTCTGCATCAGCAAAACCAATTAGTTAAAAAGTACCTCCTCTTGGGTACCAGAGACAAAGGTTCTGAGTTCCTTTCAGGTATCTCAGGATCCTCTTCATAGCTGTCAAATGTGACTCCTTGGGTTTGGATTGAAATCTAGCACACAGTCCTACACTGTATACAATGTCAGGTCGACTGGCTGTGAGATAAAGAAGTGATCCTATGATTCCTTTATATTTTGTCCCGTCTGTTGAAGGACCGAGTTCATCCATATCCAGCTTCGTCCCAGGTGCAATGGGAGTAGTTATTTCTTTTGCTCCTTCCATGTCGAACTTCTTCTGTAGTTCCTTGACATACTTTTGCTGGTGAATCATCGTTCCTTCAGGCATTTGCTTTATTTGCAATCCAAGGAAGAAATTTAGTTCTCCCATCATGCTCATTTCAAATTCACTTCCCATCAGATCAGCAAAGCCTTTGCATAGCCCCTCATCAGTGGCTCCAAAAATAATATCATCAACATACACTTGAACCACCAACAGGTCCTTTCCTTTCTTTTTGAGGAACAGTGTGTTGTCAATCTTTCCTCTTGAGAACTCATTCTTCAATAGAAATCCTGATAGCCTTTCATACCAAGCTCTAGGGGCTTGCTTCAGTCCATAAAGAGCCTTGTCAAGTTTGTAAACATGATCAGGGAATTCATTATTCACAAAGCCTGGTGGCTGTATAACATAGACTTCTTCATTCAGGTATCCGTTTAAAAAGGCACTCTTCACATCCATCTGATATAGTGTGAACTCCATGTATGTAGCAAAAGCAATTAGCATTCTGATAGCCTCCATCCTTGCCACAGGTGCAAAGGTCTCATCGTAGTCAATTCCTTCTTCTTGACTATAGCCTTACACTACTAATCTTGCTTTGTTTCTCGTCACTATACCATGCTCATCTAGTTTGTTCCTGAATACCCATTTGGTTCCAATTATTGATCTGTCCTTTGGCTTAGGAACTAGATGCCACACTTTGCTTCTTTCAAATTGATGCAATTCATCCTGCATAGCCAGAATCCAATCTGGGTCTTCTAGAGCCTCCTTTACGTTCTTTGGTTCCACAGATGAAATGAACGCAAAGAAAGCACAGAAATTCTTCAAGGCTGACCTGGTCATGATTCCTGTATCCAGTTCTGATAGGACATTCTCCAAAGGATGAGATCTTCGGTGTTTCCATGGCCTTAGTTTGACATGACTGGAAGAACTCACGTTATCATCCTGGTGAGTTTCTTCTTGACTTGCTAGATCATCAGCTTCATCAGTAGTTCCCCCTGTCAGATTTACCCCTTGTTCCAATGCACTTGGATCTTCTCCTGATGTCTCCTTGTCTTCAGAGTCTTCTGATAGTTGTAATTTATATAATATTAATTAAGTAAATATGTTAAAATATATGTGATTATATTTTATTTGTGTGCATATATTTAGTTAATATTGCAGGTTAACGAGAAAATGGAAATGGAAGAAAATGAAAAGAAAAATAAGACAAAAAGATAAATTTCACCGAGCCTTCGGCAAGTTTCACCGAGACATCAGGAAAAGTTCCACCGATCCATCGACAAAGGTCACCGAGACATCGGCAAAAGTTCCACCAAGCCATCGGTAGAGTTCACCGAGGCATCGACAAGTTCCACCGATCCATCGACAAAGGTCACCGAGACATCGGCAAAAGTTCCACCGAGCCATCGGTAGAGTTCACCGAGGCATCGACAAGTTCCACCGATCCATCGAGAAAGGTCACCGAGACATCGGCAAAAGTTTCACCGAGCCATCGCCAGATTTCACCGAGACATCGGCAAAGCATTTTCTATAAATAGCTACCTAAGTTTCATTGTAAAGATCATCCTTTGTCTTTGTAAAAGCCAAATACTGTCTATGATATTGGCTTAAGCTTTTAAGGTTTTAAAGTTTTAATTTTCCTTTCTAAAATAACTAAGTATTTCAACTTTTGTAGTATTTAGTATTTTCTCCATGGAGTAATTTCTTTTAAGTTGGGATCAGTGTTGAAGCTTGGTATTTTATTATAATAAAATATTCGGTATTTTTATTATTCTTGAGTGAGAATCCTACTTTGTCAAATTCTTACATCAGAGTATTAAATATTATGTTATTCAACTTTATCAAGTCTATATATTTATGTTATAATATTTCTTACTAATTTTTGTTATCGAAAGAAGCAAATATTAAATTTGAAATAGTGATAACTAAATATATTCTCGTGATAATTTGAAATAGTTATATTTAATCACTCAAAATTCTTTATCTTGATATTTGAGTTTTTCATTCGAGAGAAGAAAATCATTTAGCCAAGTTTTGGAATTTAACAAAAGCTAATCGAAAGAGGTTTTTGTTTATACAATATACTCATTCAAGAAAAGTATTTTTTTTTTACTCCAATACTATAAGTTAATCAATTTATTATGCTAATCGAAAGAGGTATAATTAATTGAGAAACTTATAGTAGTATTAATTGCTTTTGTTATGCTAATCGAAAGAGGCATAATTGAGCGATTGATATGTGGAATAGAAAATGAAATACCAGACTTTCATTATAATTTTATACCAAGTGAATTCATGAAATCCCAACTCTTTTATTTTAAGAAATCAAAAATAAATTTTCTTGTTGTCAAGTAGATTATAAATCCAACTCTTTTCACCCGAAATTGACTCTCTTAAATAGTAGGATCGATAATAGAAATTTGTAGGATAGATTCTCCAATCTCTGTGGACGATATCTTAAACTATACTATAATTTGACAGAGTACGAGCAGTAATTTTCTATACGCCCAGAGCTCGTCATCTTCCAGTTCATTCACACCTTCTTCCCTGCTAAGTCCAATTTCTTGATCATCTGTCTCACGTTCCTCCAGTGCCCTGTCTGATTCATCAAAGACCATATGCATACTTTATTCCACTGTCTGTGTCCTTTTATTAAACACTCTATATGCCTTGCTTTGGGTCGAATAGCCAAGAAATATTGCCTCATCACTCCTAGCATCAAACTTTTCCAGGGGTTCTTTTCCATTGTTGTGAACAAAGCATCTGCACCCAAAAGGTCTTAGATTAGCAATGTTTGGCTTTCTACCTCTGAGTAACTCATATGGGGTCTTGTCAAGAATTGCTCTGATTGAACATCTGTTCAGCAGGTAACATGCAGTATTTATAGCCTCAGCCCAAAAATTTCTTGCAAGACCACTTGACAACAGCATAGTGCTGGCCATATCTTCTAGAGATCTGTTCTTCCTTTCTACCACTCCATTTTGTTGGGGAGTTCTTGGAGCGGAGAAGTTATGATCTATGCTGTTCCTTGCACAATATTCAGAGAATTTTGAGTTTTCAAACTCAGTTCCATGATCAGATCTGATGCTGATGAGTTCAAGACTTAGCCTCTTCTGAACTACACCAGCCCAGTCTTTAAAGCTGTCAAAAGCTTCATCTTTAGTTGCCAAGAACAGAGTCCATGTGTATCGAGAGTAGTCATCAACAATCACAAACACGAATCTCTTTCCTCCTCTACTTCTGACTCTCATAGGTACACACAGATCCATATGCAACAGTTCCAGTGGTTTTGATGTGCTTACCACCTTCTTGGACTTAAAGGATGATCTCACATGCTTTCCCTTCACACACGCATCACACATCTTAATGTTTTCAAATCTCTTACTCGGCAATCCACGAACCAGCTCCTTTGATACAAGCTTGTTCAGTTGTGAGAGACTTGCATGTCCCATTCTTTTGTGCCACAGCTGAGAGTCACTCTCTTGTACATTTAGACATGTAAGGTTATTTTCAGGTAATGACTTCAGCGATGCCTTGTAAACATTGTTCACCCTTTTTCCTTCCATTACAATTTCTCCACTCTGTAGGTTCTTCACAATGCATCCTACAGATGTGAACTTCACTTCATTTCCTCTGTCACATAGTTGAGAGATACTCAACAAATTGTGTCTAAGACCATCAACACAATAAACATTCTCAATGGCATGATCTAGAGTTCTCCCAATCTTTCCAATTCCAACTATTTGACCACTTTTTCCTCCTCCGAAGTCCACATTGCCTCCTTGAAATGCTGCAAGTGAGAGAAAGTTTCTCCTATCTCCAGTCATGTGCCTCGAACAACCACTGTCAAGAATCCAGCTTGGGTTGTTCTCCCTCACTCCAGCCTGCAAAACAAATTAGGGGTTAGCCTTAGGAACTCAGACAAGCTTGGGTCCCTTCTTACTAGAAAATGGATAAATCAGGTCCTGTCTAGCCCATTTAGGTAAAACACTTCTTTTGTTTTTAGCCTTTGCCTTGCTTACGTGTATGCATTTTTGTTTGATATGACCTGTTTCACCACAAAAAGTACACAGCATGTTGCAGGGTAACCCTACGTACTTGCTTTTAGGGTTATAAGGAGGCAATGGTTTCTTGAATCCTAATCCTTGTTTTCCTCTGTTTTGATTCTCAAGGACCCAGTTCATTACCTCTGATGATTTGTTCCACTTAGTTAACTTGGTAAGCTCAAATTTTGCTTTTTCAACCTTTTGACTTAGGACCTTGTTCTTCTCAGTTTCCTGATATAGAATTTCATTTGCTCTTTTTAATTCATTTTCTAAAAAGGTTTGAACTTCACTTATTATTTGCTTACCATTTGCACTTTCTTTTAACTGATTGCATTCCAGTTCAAGATCAGTGATTTTAGAGTTGGACACCAGAGTCTGTCTTTTCAAAACGGCATTGACTTCTTCTAGTTCAATGTTCTGTTCTAGGAGACTCTTGTGCTTAGTTCTAAGATTACTTAATTCTTCAGCTAGTTTGTCCTTTTCAAGCTTCTCCTTTTCATAACCCTCAATCAAGGTAGCAGTGCTTAAGATCAGATTTTCAGAAGAGTATGTATGCAAGGTTTCTTTTAGTTCAGATAGACATACCTCTGCAGAGTGAGCGTCTTCAGTTCCATCTGTTGCCATGAGAGCTGAGTCCTTCTTTTGAACATCATCTGAGTACACCTCTTTCAACCTTTCCCAGACTTCCTTGGCTAACTTACACTCAGAAATTTTAGCCAGCACATCATAGGTAAGTCCTCTTTTCAAGTACCATTCAGCTTTGGCATTTGCCTGAAGCCAGTCAAGGTCTTGGGGATCCAGTTCTTCCACCTTCTTTGGCACTAGGACACCATTTGCAGCCCTCTTCACCGGGACATGAGGTCCTCTTTTCACAATTAGCCAAGACTACAGTCTGTGGCTTGCAAGAAGGCCTTCATTTGTTTCTTCCAGTTCCTGTAGTAAGTTCCGTTAAACACAGGGGATTTTGACGGATCTCTTCCTCCTCTCAATTCTCGAAGATCTTCTTCATCGGAACTATTTTCTTACATACCCATTAGTGCCAATGGCGAGTCATCTCCAGAATCCTTTTCATGGTCGGATTCACTGTCAGTAGGTCCCCATGTAGCATAAAATGCCTCCTTCTTCCTTCTTCTTTCTGCTTTGAAGTTTGGAGGTCGTCTTGACTTCCTTTTATCTTTGTCAGCTTCCTTTGGTGTCTCCTTCTCCTTTTCCTTGGATGCTTTATTTTTCATCCATTCTATTTCCCACATAGGACAGTCTACTACAGCATGATCCTTTTTGAAACATTTGAAGCACCCTGAGTAGTCAGGACTGTCAACTATGTTCTTCCTGCTAGAACCCTCTTTTCCACCTCTCTTGAATCCCTTGAATCTTCCCAGATTCAGCTTCTGTCTTAAGGCACTCACCATTGCCGCTTCAACTGATTGAAGATCAATATACCCATCAGTTTCTTCAGTTGCTTCAAGAGCAAGGGTCTTGTCCTTCTTTACATATGGCTTAGCCTTTGAGTCTTTCGTCATCTCATGAGTCTTCAAGCTTCCAACTAGTTCTTCAAGTTCAATTGATTTCAGAGGTTTGGATTCAATGATAGCAGTCATTTTGGGTTCCCATGCTTCAGGCAGCACATTCAGGACTTTATCGACCATCTCTATTTCAGGCAATTCCATGTCCAGGGATCTCATTTCATTAGTGATGATCGTCAACCTTGTCATCATGTCCTGAATTGACTCTTTCTCACCCATAGTGAAAAGTTCAAATTGCCTTTTCAGCATTCTTCGCTTGGAATCCTTCACTTCTTTGGTTCCTTCATGTGCAACCTGCAACGCATCCCATATTTCCTTAGCAGTCTTATAAGATGATACACGATTGAACTCTTCAGGACCAAGACCACAAATGACCAGTCTTTTGGCTTTGTGATTTTTTTCAATCATCTTATAATCCGTTTCATTGAACTCTTCTTTTGGTTTAGGTTCTTGCTTAGCAGCATCTCCTTCACCTACTACTTTGGTGGGAATCAGATTTCCTTCAGAGACTATCAGCCAGAGTTGATAATCTTCAGCACATATGTAGTTCTCCATCCTGCTTTTCCACCAAGCATAGTATTGCCCGTTGAACTGTGGAGGTCTCTGAACTGACTGACCTTCAGTGATGGTAGGTGGTGCACTCATTTTGATCCTTCTTAAGCTGTTAACCTCTCAGAAGAAGACCCGCTCTGATACCACTTGTTACACTTTATGCACCTCCTTAAGACACTAGAAGGGGGGTTGAATAGTGTCCTCCGATTTTCGTTTCAAGAACCTTGTTCTCCTGATGAAGAACCTAGTTCTCAGATTTTCTCTTCTGCTGCCTGGAACACTAAATCACACAAACGTACACATAAGAACACATGGATTTTTACGTGGAAAAACTCCTTGCTCAAGGGAGAAAAAACCACGACCCACACTCTGGGATTTTAGCACTGAATACACTAACACAAGAGCAATGTTTCATATTACAAACTTTATAACCAAGGGGCTACACTCTAGACCCTACTTACTACTCAAAGCTAAACTCTAGCTTCTCAGTAATTACACAAAGGTTCACCTAATACATGTGCTTCTGAATAAGCCAATAGGTAAAACTATGAAAGCTCTAATTAAAGCCAACTTGCAACTTGACGAACCTAGACAGAAAATCTAGACTCGATGCACTGCTCGCACACAAGTTGTCTTCTGCAGTTTACTCAGGTAGAAAGATGCTAGATCGCCTTTGTATGCTCTCAACTCTCTGTTTTTGAATAACCGGTTTTCGGCTGCCTCTACTACTTGCATATATATGGGTCTTGAAACCCTAGTAGAGTTCTACAAGGAATCCTTTTAATTAAGGCAAGTCAGGATTCCCAGTAACTCCTTTCCTTGTTGAAGTCCAACTCCTTTTCACACTTCACAGACACAGCCTGGACACAGCTTCTTTTAGTCTGACTAGGATGTATGTTCAATCACGCGCCACTACTCCTAGTTCAGCAGGGATTTGCACCCCGTAATCTTTTCGATCACCTGTGCCCTCCAATCTTAAGGACTAGGTCCTTAGTGAGAACCTCGGAGTCCTTCTCGTTTGTCATACTTCAAAACCAGCTCAACAGGTAGTAACATGTTTTAAATACCCAAAATGTGAAAAAAAAAAAAAAAGTTTACACCTAGCTAGTGACATAGCAAAAAAAATTAAGGAGATGATCACCCTTCCATCAAGATGGTTCCGCCACTATTTACACAGTCGGTGTATATTAGTTAGGAGTTTAACTATCTATTTTTCACAAGTCTATTTCTCACAACACAATATAATAAATAGTAGCACCCTATTTTGATAGTGCATAATTTAACGTAAACTAGGAAATTTATTTCAATATGATTTTGATTACAAAATCTAACTAAACATAAATTAAATAAACTAGCAAATATCAAATTTTAAACAATCAAGATTTTCGATATCAATTTTGAATTAATTTTCAACATTCAAATTAATTTCACATATAGTCACTACGCTTATACATTTTGTAACACTATAATCACAAAACTTTTTTTTGTAACATGAAAGTCACTAAATTTTATTTTATGTAACACTAAAGTCACAAAACTAATATGTGTAGCTAGAAAGTCACTTAAATTTACTTTATGTAATGCTAAAAATACAAAATTATTTTTATAATAAAAAAGTCAATAAACTACGCGGTAGTCGTACAAAAGATAAAAGTCACTGAAAAGTGAAATCTCTGGTGCAGAAGAAAGATACACCTCATCTCCATATTATCATTTTTGCTATCGTGTGCATTTCATGTAAGAAATTTTAAACCCATCTTGTCATCATATATTATGTCATAAATATTTTAGAAGGCATTTAAATTCACAGACATCTTAGATAAACTTCAATACAATAATGTCTATGATATTCGATATTTGAATAGATACTTAAATATACACTTTAAAATAAAAATGTCTAAAATTTAAATGTGTTTTAAAATTTGTATGATTTATATGTAATGGCAATCAGGTGGATTTGAAAAAAAAAAAATACGTGGCACGTACGCAATGGTAAAATAATGATATAACGATGATGTATAATTTTTTGATATAAGAGATTTGACTTTCTGATTGCTTATATTTTTTCGCAATAACACATAGTTTAGTGACTTTTTAGTTAAAAAAATAATTGTGTAACATTAGCATTATATAGGGTAAAATATAATGATTTTCCTGGTACAAAAAATAGTTCTTTTTTCTTTACTTTAGTCACCGTAAATACTTCTCTTGTAGTGCAAATTTCTATAGTCATTTTTTTGTTGACCCTTCCCTTTTAACTCTTAATTGTTGATGCACTTTTCATCAACGTTCAATTTTTGAAGCACTTCTCTTCGACTTTCTACCCAAGGGTCTATCAGAAATAGTCTCTCCATCCTGGTAGGTAGGGGTGTCAATGAATTTTTGAAAACCGACATAATCGACCGAACCAAACTGTACCGAATGGAACTTTAGGTTTTTTATAATTAAACCGTAGGTTCTTATTCAAAGTCATAATCGTACCTATAATTAGGTTAGGTTTTTTATTTTAACCGAAAAAATACCTAACCGAATCGAAAAAAATTATACGCATAAAATGTACTTTATATATGAAACTTATATGAATAACTATATATAATTTAATTAAGTTTAAAGACAACAAAGCATAAATTTTTTACACTTAATCCTTGTGGTGAAATCAATATTAAAAAAATATTCCAACCTACTCTAATAGTAATAGTGCTAATACTAAATTTTGGTACTAACATGCTTCAATAATATAGTACTTTCATAATTTAGTACTTTCACCCAATTTAGATTCCAAACTCCCATAAATCTAGTTCTTATAGAAGTGACATAATTTATTGTAGAAGGTCTTCGAAGACTATTTGAGTTCGTCATGCAGATTTTGTTCACTTTAGGTTAAGATTTAATCCCACTTTAGATTCATGTTGACTTATGTTTATTAAACTTTGATTTTAAAATAGAACAATATATTGTAATTAGAAATCTTTTTTTAAAAAGTGAACAATAAAGAGTTTAATAATCAAAATAATGTAAATAATTGTCTAGCTTTTTGTTTATTCATTCTTACCCACCCCCTCTCTCTCTCTCTCTTTCATAATGTTGTTTCGACGCTTGATATTTAAGAGTGCTTCAATATCGCATATTACAATGAATCCATTCTGGTATCCTGTGCCAAATATTCAATTGAATGTGATATCATTGTCGTCATTAATATCGTTTACTTAAGCCATATGACATTTATATCTTGGTATAGTCACTAGATTTATATGAGTTTTGCAATAAAAATGACATATTTTTATAAGTTGATGCATATGCCAAAAATATAATTTTATTGATGTGGTAGTTTTAGACGATGTTATTAAAAAAATACCAAAAACTAATCGAGTCGTACCGAAATCGAAGAGAAACCGATATGATTGAGACGGTTTTGAAAATTCAAAAAATGGTTATATATTATAGAATAACCAAAAAATTAGTATGGTACAAACTTTTCAAAAAAAAAAACGACCGAACCGAACCATTGACACCCCTACTGGTGGGGTTAAGATACATCTCACCCTCCAAACCCCTGCTTGTGGGACAAACCTGAGTATGTTGACGCTGCTGTTGTTGTTGTTGTTGTTGTCGTCTTCAACTTTCATTTATGTTGGAATATATACTTCTCTGCAGCATGCTGATTTGTTGATTCAATTGTAATGACTTCCAATTTGTTGATCCACCCATCACCAACTACCAATTTTATTAAAACACTTGTCTACAACTCTCAATTTTAATTTACTTGTAATCAACTACTAATGTGTTAGATGTATTTTTTCACCAACTCTCAATTTGTTGAAGCACCGGTCTCTAACTCACGATTGTGCTTCTTTTCCTTTTCTTTTTTACCAATTCTTTTTTAATTCTTAGAGAATAGTTTCTTCGTCATGAACCATATTTGTTTGGTCTTCCTTAAACTTGCAATTTCTTTAAATCCTTATCAACGTGATTTTTTCTTGCATCTACCTTTGGCTTGAGGATTGTTTTGGCCCGCAGGTGGCACACATTGGTTGGTGCCAACTACTTGTGGCCGGAGCTATATGATTGCTCTGGTACCACTTTGAAGGATATAAAAATAATAATTCGCTCTAATTTTATTGATCAAAACTCTATTCTTCGCACCAAAATATAATAGACAATAGCACTCGTATTTATAATAGGGAGATTTACACAAATATACAACCTTAGCACTATATTTGCAAAAAATAGCAATACTTTATCACTTTACAAAATATAGCAATAGTTTTTTTACATTCCGTATACAAGTTTCAAATTAGGGTTTCATCTCCTTCTTCCTTACCTTGTCCCACTCATCACTGCCTGGAGGCTGCTGCCACCACTCACTGCCGCCGACCACCAGACAGCTGTCGTCGGCCGCCGCTGCCACCACCAGAATTTTTTTTTTTTTTTTTTTTTTTTTTTTGGATCTACAAGATTTAACATACAAAAGTACACATATATACATTGCAAAATTTTAAAATTTAATATTTTGAAATTATACATAACCAAATAGACACAAACATATAAAAGATATACACAACACATAAAAAATAAACAAAAATACAAATACAAATAACTATCCATTCTAGACATGCATATACACAAGCATACAACAACATACACATATATACAAACACATACACATACAAAAATGTGGATATAGACATTTATATACAAAAATATACAAAGATATGCATATTTATATATATAAAATACAAAATATACTAATTCACACACATTTATACACATACAAAAAGGGGAAAAAGAAGCATATCGGAGATGAACATTCTTGTTATACAAAAAAATATATAAATATACACATGTTATACGCATATAAAATGAAAAAAAAAAAAAAGGAACCAAATCAGAAAAAACCACCAAAAACACAGAGATCAGAGCAGCATGCCACTGCAGTGCAGCAGCGCCGCCGCGAGGAGCAACACCGCTGCATTGCCGTGGCAGCAGCAACGATGTGGGGTAGACCTGCGACGCAACAACAGGGAGAAGGAGAGCAGGAGGGAGCGACGCCGATGGGTTCTGGTCGACGGTGAAGGAGGGGTGACCGCGGCGGGTGGTGTGGGTGGATGAGTGGAGGAGAGGAGAGAAGAAGAGAGGAAGAAATTAGGGTTTAGTTTATGTTTGGAGGAAAATGGGAAAGCATTGTTATGTTATAGTTATGTAGTATAAATATTTAAAAGTATCGGTATTTTTTATAATTTAGCTATTAGGGCAGTCACTTTGTGTAAATTTTCCTATTTTTATTACTATTATTTGTCTTCACACAACTCTAGAGAGTCGACTTATTGCCAAAATAAAAATAATTAAAGAATTTTTCTTTGTTACACTGATAACCTTAGCTGGCATTTTAACATAACTTTGGTTAAAATTTTGAAAAGAAAAAACTTAAGTTTAGTTGACTTTTGATAGTTCGGAATTGAAGTTATATTTGGATATACACTACAGTTGAAAGTAAATTTAAATTTTGTGAGTTGAAAAATTTTCTCAATAAAAACTTGAAAGATTGACTAAATCAATTTTTAGGTTTCGAAAAACCAGTCTTAAAAAAACCTAAACTCATTAAATTCCATAACCAAATAAATTTTAAACATTTGTTGAAACAATTTTATAGGTCTACTGTATGCAGTTCATGAGTGGGAGTTTCTTGTTTGATATATGATTCCATTAAGTGAATTTTTTTTTGGCTAAGTTCAATTAAAAAAAATTCGCCATCGAGATTCGACAATTAAATAAGGTTGATTACCCTTTCAGGTATATATTAACTCGATATGCTATCCAATGAAAAAAAAAATCAGTACTTTATCTTCGCAGCAGTCAGGAGATATAGACTAATTCTTAGATCTAACTTGTTATTAGTGGCAACTCAAACGAATGAATTGGACAATGTACTTGCTGAATATTTAAGTATCATGTCATATAAATATCGTTTCCGTGAACTCTCTCCAGGGCTGCCCAACACTATTGATGGCCTAAAATCAAGCTTTGACGGAGGCCTTAAAATTTTTTTAAATTTTTTTTAGAAAAAACTTCCTATATATTTTTATTTGGAGCTTATGTTCAAGATTATTTTTATATCCAAAATTACTGTACTAAATAAATGACAATACACATGTATGTAGTTTTTTTTTAAAAAAAAAAAAAATTAACCAAATTTATGTCCAAATGCAAATGTATAAGTGGGGTAGAAAACAATCGTCTCTTAACTCTTATATTTGACTGAAAATAAGTAAAATTGTGTTACATGAATGTAAATTTAGGGGAGTGATTTGCAAATAGATACTTCCTCTACTCCAGTTTATGTGATGCTCTTTTCTTTTTAGTCGGTTCAAAAAATAATGATATTTTTCAATAATAATAATTCAATCCTAAATTTCTCGTTGAGATGATACTCGCAGAACCTTCTACGACTTATTTAGACCATAAGTTTTAAAAGTATTATTACTTTATCTTTTAAACTTTATTCTAATTCAAACTATTTCATAACGTATTACTAAGGTACACTTCAACGGTAAGAGCCATAACTCAGAAATTTATACTCTAATCCTTTATATAAAAATTAAAATAAGAGTTAATTCATGTAATTATCACTCATCTATCCCAATTTATATGATAGTGTTCGACTTTGCATGCAGTTTAAAAAGTAGAGATTAACCTTGAGAATTTCAAATTTATCCTTGTTAGAGGTAAAAAGAAGTAAGAAAGAGAAGATTTGACTAATTAAAATAGTTTTGATAGCTTTTAATGGTGTAGGGTTCAATAATAGTAAAATAGAAATTGTGTACCAAGTAGTAGTTGTTATTAAGAAAGTGTGACATTTTTTTTGTGAAAGACTAAAAAATAATAGTACTTCATATATAAATTGAGACGGAAGAAGTTCTAGCGAAAATGGGACCTTAAAAGAAGAGGGGCCTAAAGCCCTCGCCTTACCTGCCTTATCGTAAGGCCGGCACTGACCGTCTTTTGCATCATCTAACACCAAAGCAAAAAATAACTAAACAATTTTCCTACTATGTGATAAGTTAGAAGGATAGAAATATTCAAAATAAAGTAATAATTTCCTCAAACTTAATTTCTTTTTTTTTTTTGTTGGTAATTACGACATATGATATATAAAGTTACGTTGGATTACATAAAGAGACCATGCGTCTATTAAGAGTCTCCGCATGATCTGAAGTACTAGCATAATTAGAAACAACATTGGATGTTAATCCATAAACACAACCTAATTTTGCTAAATGATTAAAATTAGCTTCCGATATGGTAGTAGCAAAAGTCTTTCCCCCTAGATCATCCATGTAGGCTTGTTGCACAAAATTTGGGGGCATAGCATAATGATGGATAGTATCTTCATTGGACTGATCGGAGCTCCTTTGGCTAGAAGGTGAGCCACTCTATTACCCTGACGAAGATTATGCTGGATCGATGGCATTTGCAATTGGAGCATCATTGACCTGCATTTTTGAATAATAGGTATATAAGATGGATGAGAGTGCTGAAGTAAGTTAATCACATCAGTGGAGTCGGTTTCTACTTCTATAGGAACAAGATCTTGGTTTATAGCCATAGTGAGACCATAGTATAGAGCTAGGATTTCTACATGGGTTGCATTTAAAGCGCTTACTTTCTTATAAAACCCTAAAATCCAAAATCCTCTACTATTTCTAAATACTCCCCCAATGCTAGCTTTTTTAGTAATGTGATTAAAAGCTCCATCTATATTGAGTTTAAAGACTTTCTCTTCCGGGAGTTTCCATCCTATAGAGATATTCCTAATTTCATGTTGTCTAACTTCTTTAGAGGTTAGGAACAGAAATTCTAATAGGCGAGAATTAACAGTTTGATGGGAGATTTGCCTTGTTAGGTTGTTAACATTATTAAAATTCCGGTTCAGCCAAAGGTTCCATAATGCAAAGGGAAAGTAGTCTGACCAATTTGAATATTTAGTAACAGTGTTAAAAGTAAGGTGCCTCAAGGTATCAATCCATGTAGTAGAATCATTAATAGTAAAGGTATAAGGAGTAGTATTCCAAAAAGATTGTGCAATGGGACATTGGATAAAAATGTGAAACATAGTTTCACTTGTATTTTTACAAATTGGACAGTTGCCATCGATATTAATTTTAATTTTGTTAAGATAAAAACGAGTGGGAAGATGGTTATGATAACACTGCCACAAGAAAAATTTTATTTTGTTGATGGTCTTAAGATCCCAGATCCAGTTAAAATCTTTATCGATAGTTTGATTTTTGTCTAACAAAGCATAAACCGAGCTTAACTTAAATATACCATTACTAGTGGCATTCCAAACCGGATAATCTCTATCATTCTTGATAGAGGAGGATAGAGTCGTCTGAATTTGAAGTCTAGTATCATTCGGAATCTCAAAGGATAATTTGGAGAAGTCCCAACTACCTTCTTGGATAAGGGAGGCAACAGATGCACTTGACTCTGGATAAGTAAGGGGACCAATAAATTGACTTCTGAGGGTTTTCTTATTAGGAAGCCAACTTTGATTTCAAAAAGAAGTTTGGTAACCATTACCGATGACCCAAAAAGCATTATTATTACAGAATTCCAGGTTCCTAGAAATATTCTTCCAAATGAAGGATGGAGATTTAGGGTTATTGACCAGATATCTATTTCTAAGGGTGTTGGCCCAAAGAGAGGAGTGATTTGTAAGGAATCTCCTAGTTAAGGAGGAGATAATAGCCTGATTCTTAGTTTTGGCTCTAACAATTGAGAGGCCTCCTTGATGCTTTGGTTTTGACACCATATTCCATGATAGGAGATGGAGTTTTTTATTATGAATAGTGGATCCCCAGAGAAAGTCTCTCTGAATTTTATCCACTTTTTCAAGAGTCTTAGCAGGTAATATATGATACTGCATAATGTGGTTTGGAATAGTATTCAGAGTTGATTTAATGAGAGTGGTTCTACCAGCCAGAGTGAGAAAATTCAGCTTCCAATTCGCAAGTTTTGACTGTAGACTATCAATGAGGAATTGATAATCCGTATGCCTAGGAGAGCGATTGAGGATGGGAAAATCAAGATACTTACCAAAGGATCTCTTTATGCTGATATTAAGAAGGGATCCTAGATGGTTAGCTAAGGTAGGAGTTGTATTTTTAGAAAAAAGAATTCTAGATTTTGCATTGTTGACTTTCTCTCCTGAGAGATCACAAAATAAATCCAATGTTGATTTAATAGCCAGGACAGATTTCTCATTAGCTTTAGCCATAAAGGTGAGATCATCTGCAAATAAAAGATGGGAGATTTCTGGTCCTCTAGGGGATAATTTAATAGGATTCCAGAGAGTCAAGTCAACATTATGATTTATATACATTGAAAGAAGTTCTAGACATAAAATAAAAATATAAGGAGACATAGGGTCACCTTGCCTTATACCTCGAGAAGGATTAAAAAAAGTGGTTTTTTCACCATTTACTAAAATTGAAATAGAGGAGGAAGTGATGCACGATAGAATTAGGCTTGTAATTTTGGGAGGAAATTTAAAAAAGAGTAACATTTTGCGAATAAAAGACCACTCAATTCTGTCAAAGGCCTTTTCTAAGTCAATTTTAATAAGCATTTCTCCTTTCGAACCTTTCATTTTAGAAAATTTACTAACAATTTCCTGAATAATAATAGCATTATCTGAAGCGCTTCTATTTTTGAGAAAACTAGTTTGACATGGATTGATAAGGGTATTCAAGAATGTTTTAATTCTATTAGCTATTATTTTGGTAATAATTTTGTAAATAGTATTACAGAGACCAATAGGTCGAAAGTTCTTTAAATGAACAGCATTTTTAAATTTTGGAATTAGACATAAGTAAGTTGTATTGGCAAAGTCCGAAATTTTTGAAGATGAGAAGACCTGATGGCAAAATGAGGTAACTGATCCCTCAAGGATGTTCCAATACTTTTGAAAGAAAAAAGGGTGAAGAACATCTGGCCCAGGGGCTTTGTATGGTTTAAAGGAGAAAACTGCTTGTTTGATTTCAAAATTTTGGAGTGGTTTATCAAGACTAGAAAGGTCTGTCTTAGAGTACCAACTATGATTATGAGATATTGGAGTAAAAGAACTAGACTCGTGTCCAGAAGAATATATAAGATTGAAGTAATCTAGGACATGTCTTAAAATAGCTTGGTGATAAAAAATGAGGTTACCCCCATCATCTTGAAAATGAGTAATAGAGTTCCTTTTTCTCCTATTTAGAGTAGAGACATGAAAAAATTTTGTATTAGCATCTCCTGAGTTTAACCAGTTGATCCTAGATTTTAGTCTCCAAAATTCCCCCTCATTCTTCAGAATAACATTAAGATCTCCTATTAATCTAGCTTCCAGATTCTTTAAGAAGGTGCTAGTAGGATAATTAACAGAAGATTGAATACCATACTTTCCACCTCCTCCACCAATGATTCAACCACTGATATTCACTGTTCCACCTCCACAAAATCGGGTACCTCAGTCATGGTTGGAGTCAACACTGTGGGGACAAGCTTTAACAATACCTATCACCATCTTCGGTCAACAAGCTCATGTGGTCATTCAAGACCCGATGTATCTTGCTCTAGTTGTAAGCGAAGGAATGCACATGTCGATGCAAAATTATATGAATGCAACGTGGCCACATCTTATGAATGGAATGAATCAAATGGACTTTGCTTTGAACGATCTCCCTTTCTTTCCTCCTCGTGTGTTGCCACCTCAAGTGCCCATATTCACAGCTTGGGACTTGATTCACAATCAGCCACTACAGGTACATCAACAAATGAACAACTTGGGAAACCAATTTCCCCCAATGGATCAGAATGGGATGCCACCACAAATCCCTCCAATGCCAATGGACATTCCTCCTCCACCAGCTCCCCCTCCCTCTCCGGAACACCCTCTCAATCCACTCGCACAAGAGGACGCAGACAGGAGGGGACCACTAGAGCAACAAATCGCATTAAGAGGGAGGGAGAGTCGTACGAAATTTCTAAACCTAAAAGAAATAGCAATATTTATATTCAAAGAAAGGCAAGACAAGAAGGTAATTTTCACGACTCATCACTCACTCTTCAAATGCTCCTTGGATGTGAGGGCTCCAGCCAACAGGCTAGTGGGAAAGTATGATGTGATACTAAACCCAACTCTACGAGTTAATCCAGAAGATGATGGTATGATAATAGAAAATCCTAATTTAAATATGAATAGACAACTTAATCTTATTGTTTGGAATGTAAGGGGTGCTAATAATCCAGAATTCAAAAGACATTTTGATATTATTTTAATGGTATATAGGCCAGTGGTGGTTGCCTTGCTTGAGACCAAAATGGAAGATCATCATGACCTTAGGGCTCGTTTTGATTTTACTGATTATGCTGAGGTTCCAAGTGTGGGTCGTTCTGGTGGTATTGCTTTACTTTGGAAAAATGACTTGGTTTCCATTACTGATGTCCATATAAATGGTAATGAAGTGCATGCAATGATTAAGGTACACAATTCTACTTTTAATTTTCCTTGGCTTTTTTCTACTGTTTATGCTAGTACTAGTAGTTTTAGCCGCAACTTGCTTTGGAGAACTTTAGCTACTATATATGATAATTATAAGGGTCCATGGCTTGTGAGTGGAGACTTTAATCAAATCCTAAAACAAACTGATAAATATGGTGGTCGTCCTATAAATTATAAAAATGCTAATACTTTTTGGAATTGCATTAATTATTGTAAGTTGATGGATTTAGGCTTTAAGGGTCCAAGATTCACCTGGTCAAATCATAGTAAAACAAGCTCTAGACTTATTTTGGATAGATGCCTGGCTAATAATGAATGGGTCACAAGTTTTAATGATGCTTCCATAGTTCATTTTCCTAAGACCTACTCTGATCATCATCCTATTCTCATTAGTCTTAACAAAAGAACTCCTGCTAGTAACAATAAGCCCTTTAGATTAGAAACCATGTGGATGTCCCATCCTGATTTTAAAGAAATAATTAGAATAGCCTGGAATGACAGGAATTTCCATGATGCTTCTAAGTTCTTTGAGGAACATATCCTAACTTGGAACAAATCTGTTTTTGGGAATATCTTTAGGAATAAAAGCAAACTTAATTTCTTCACAACACAATAGAATAAATAAAATAGTAAATAATTGTCAGAACTATTTGATAAGGGGGGTGGTTGATGCATGCATGATGATATATATACTATTTTTTTTAAAGAGATGCAAATATGACAGTTTTTCGTAACTTGTGTCTATTCTCTCCTTTTCGATAACGCTAGAATAAATTATACTGACAGTAAATTTTAATTTTTGAGTTGATAGATGTATTGATTCGATAACTATTATTTTATGTGATTTATTTTGGTTACTAGAACATAGCAAATATTTTTAAAAGCATTAAAAATTATCTTTGGTTACTAAAACATGGCGAATCTTAGAAAAAGTTTGGCTAAGTTCAATTCAAAAAGATTCGCCATCGAAATTCGATAATTAAATAAGATTGATTATCATTTCAGGTATATATTAACTCGATATGTTATCCAATGAAAAACAAATCAGTACTTTAATAGCAAATATTTATCTTCGCAGCAGTCTAGATATATAAACTAATTTTTAGATCTGACTTGCTATTAATGGCAACTCAAACGAATAAATTGGACAATGTACTTACTAAATATTTAAGTACCATGTCGTATGGATTTTTTTACACAAAAATACATTTTTTAGAACTTAACTACCAAACATAACAACATTTTAGTAAAATTACCAAATATAAAGGAAATAAAAAATTAATTACAAAACTAGCAAAAACATAGCAATATTTTTCCATAACATTCCAAACCCTTACATTCTTCCCCATAATTCCCACAATGTCACTTTTACTCCTCCTACTTCCACCTATTTCACTTTTCCTCCCACTATTTTTCCCAATTTCACTTTTACTCCTCCTATTTCCCCCAATTTCACTTGTCATCCTCCCATTTCCCTCAATTTCACCGTATCTCGTCTACCAACCACATCGTATCTCAACTACCAATCACATCGTATCTCATTGTATCTCACCGTATCTCAACTACCAATCACCTCGTATTTAACCGTATCTCGCCTACCAACCACACCGTATCTCATTGTATCTCACCGTATCTCAACTACCAACCACCTCGTATCTAACCATATCTCGCCTACCAACCACATCGTATCTCACTGTATCTCAACTACCAACCACCTCGTGTCTAACTGTATCTCGCCTACCAACCACCTCGTGTCTAATCGTATCTCATTGTATCTCAACTACCAACCACCTCGTATCTAACCGTATCTCGCCTACCAACCACATCGTATCTCATTGTATCTCAACTACCAAGCACATCGTATCTCAACTACCAATCACCTCGTACCTAACCGTTTGTGCATTGTTTCTTATTGTTTCTAAACTATTTCACTTTTTTTTTGCATTGTTTCACATTATTTTTTAATTTTTGTTTTGAACTTTTTGTTTTGAACATTTTCACAAGTGTTTCAGATTGTTTTAGCGTTGTATCTCACTGTATCTGCACTATTTTTGCTCCGTATCAAAACTGTATATCACTGTATCTACGATGTTTCAACACTGTTTCAGATTGTTTCAGCATCGTTTCAAGTAGTTTTGCACCATATCTAACTATTTATAGACTATATCTAACTGTTTATAGACTGTTTTAACATTTGTTTCATCCAGTTTATTCGTTGTATCTCACTGTTTCTAAACTATTCCACATTTTTTGCATAATTTCACATTATTTTTATATTTTATTTCGGACTTTTTCACTGGCTATTTTAAACTGTTTTAGCACTGTATCTGCACTATTTTTGCTCCGTATCGAACTGTATTTTAACTGTTTCTGCACCGTTTCAGTATTTTATCTAACTGTTTCTGCACCGTTTCAACTGTTTCTGCAGCACTGTATCTAACTGTTTCTACACCGTTTCAACTATTTCTCTAGCACTATTTCTGCACCGTTTCAGTTGTTTCAGCTCTGTATCTAACTATTTTTGTACCTTTCCAGCACCGTTTCAGGCCGTTTAAGTGTTGTTTTAGACCATTTCAGACCGTTTCAGACCAAACAAATGATGCTAACTGTATCTCAAATATTTTTGCGCCGTTTTAAGGCCTAAGAGTCATGCGATAACTGGGTAACACTGTTGGAAGTACGCCAACCTAATTCAAATTAAGAAATACATTTCACCACATCACTCCTACCACCAGGAACTGAATTACCATCCGAATCATCCTTGCGAAATCAATTAACTTGACACAAATGGATGATAATTCCAAGAATAAAACTCCTTCAAGAGCTGTGGAAAGTGAAACTCTAGCTGTTTTCAAGAAAAGATTGATAACCACCCAGTTGAGAGAGCAACACGATGAGCCCGAACCATGAGCGTGAGATGCGGTTGAAAATTACCTCATGACTCTGACGTTGCATCAGATCTTTGATTTGTATCATATGCAGTCTAGATCTGAGCTTCGTATTGCAGGTTCCACGGGACATCCTCAAATGAAGGGCGAATCGGTGAATCAGGTGATATGCATTAGTTGTGATGGATACTGAGGGCTGGGCGATGGTGGCGAGGTTTATGCCAGCAGCGGTGTACTGCGAGGCTGGGCGTCGGCACCGTGGTTAGGGAGGTTTTGGATTGGGTGGAGTGGGAGTTCGGGGGTGGGATCTAATGAGAGCAAGGTGAGAAGGTGATTATTGGGGCAGGTGGTGGAAATTGGTTTTGGGGTGAGTGGTGGATTAGAGTTTATATTTGTGTTAGGAAAAATAATGTTATAGGTGGTAATTTAAGAAATATTGCTATTTTTATGTAATATAGAGTATAAATTTGTATATATATCTAAAAAACCCACATCGTTTCCGTGAACTGTCTTTCGCATCATCTAACACCAAAACAAAAAATAATTAAACAATTTTCCTATGTGATAAGTTGAAGGATATAGGGTGGTTTATGAAAATAAACATGAAAATCAAAATATTTATCCACCTATATCCATAGATTTTATTTACATGTCATATCCATAAATTATTTACATGTCCTAACTATCTAGACTTGTATACCATAATTTTATAGTATATCATAAAGGTATACACTCATAAGATATACATAAAAGTATATAGTAATTAATAGGTATCTTAGGTAAATTTTTTTAATATCATGGGTAGTGTAAGTTTTTATGGATATAACAGGTAAATACTTTAGATTTTATGGGTACACAACGTAAAAATTTGAAACAAAATAATAATTTCCTCAAACTTAATTGATCTCAAATCTATTCTTCACGACACAAAGGAATAAATAAAATAATGGTACCCATGTGATATTGCATATTTTGAATGTAAACTAGGAAATCTATTTCATTATGATTTTAATTACAAAATCTAACTAGACATAGATTAAATAAATTACCAAATATCAAGTTCTAAATAATTTAAAATTTTGATATTAACTTTGAATTAGTCTTCTACATTCGAGTTAACTTCAGGAATATTCACTAAACGATACATTTTGTAAACTATAGTCATAAAACTATTTTTTGTAACATAAGAGTTACTAAACTCATTATTATGTAACACTAAACTAAACTAAACTAAACTTATTATTATGTAACAGTAATGTCACAACTATTTTTCTCAACAAAAAGTCACTTAATTTTACTCGATGTAAAACTAAAAACACAAAAAATATCTTTTTGTAATAAAAAAAATCATTAAACTATACACTTTAGTTGTGTAGAAGATACAAGTCACTGAAACGTTAAATCTCCGGTGTAGAAAAAAAAACACCTCGTTGCTATATCATCATTTTGTTACCGTACGCATTTTGTTGAATTCACCTTGTCATCATATATTATATCATAAATTCTTAAAAAAGACGTTTATATTGATATACATCTTAAATAAAATTTAGATATACACTTTTAATATAAACTTTAATACAGTAATGTTTATGATATTAGATATTTGAATAGATATTTAAATATACACTTTAACATAAAATTGTCTATACATTTAAATGTTCTTTAAAATTTGTATGATTTAAATGTAATGGCGATAGGTGGATTTGAAAGAAAAAACATTATGTGGCATGTAACACGGTGGTAATGTATGGATAAAAATACATCATCTATACTTACGAGAATACGAGTCCAGCTGAAAGAGGCAAATCCTACTATACAAGTCACCAGTCCCATTGCTACAACCACTCATCAAGCACGTGCTTAGGGCAGAAAGGTACATAGCCAACTGCCTCAAGGTTAACAATCTCCTAGTTAGAGTTTACTTAGTATCACCACCCTATATAATTAGGCACACGACCTATAAATATAGTATTTTACTATAATTAGGATAGGGATAAACCTAATACTATATATACCTCTCCTTCATTGTATTCGACATCAAGCGATTCACTATGAATCCGCCAATTACAAGGAATAATACATTTCTTTTACTGCTTTCATATTATTTCTTTTGTATTTACTTTATTGTCTCAGATCCTTCTCTAAATTTATTTGTTTAACCTACTCGGCAAGTTTTAGGCAAAAATAATTTGACACCCACCATGGGGCCTAGGCAGTTGTTAAGTTTTTATGAATAAAGCACACAACCATGTCAAACAAAAATGACGGTCTCCCCAAAAAACACAATTAATGCAGTTGATAGACGCTTTGAACGATCCCATCGATCCTGCTAGGCAAGAGAATGATATGTCTAAGGAACAAATCCACGTAAGAGAAGAAATTCATGACAATGGAAGCCCTGCTAGGGCCAACGACAAGTTTGAGAAAGCTTTCGACAAGTTTCTCAAAGCGCAAGAGCAGTAGACGGTTCAGAACTCAGCTACCAGGACCGAAACTCTAGCCAAGCATTTAGAGGTGCTCTTTGCCAGGTTAATGCGAATGTCAGGATCCTCACGTGGATCGGAGCCTGCGGGTAATACTTCGACTTCAGCGCCCAGACGAAGGATCGACTTGAAGACCACCCCAAGATGTTCGGCGGCGGCGAACAACCCAACACCCGCTGAGTCTCCTGTCATTCAGGGTATACTCAAGGAGTTTAAGGTGATTCACTATCAGATTGGCAACGTGCCACCTCAACACTCATTGAGTCTCCTGCCAGGCGCATCACCTCAGGTGACCGTCGTGGATGAGTAGAATTTCTTCAAGCACGCATACAAGGCGAGCGATGCACCCGTTTTAATACCTAAACACTTTTGTTTACCGGAAATCCCTAAGTATGATGGAACCACTGACCTTGAAGAGCATATAACTGCCTATTTTACGGCGGTAAAGAATAATGAAATCACATAAGAAGAAATCCAGTCTGCTTTGGTGAAAAGATTTGGTTTGGACCAAGGGGGCACTGACATAGTAGACTCATCTGTCGGTGGTGTCAAATCCTTCACCCAGATGCAAGATCTATCCAAAAAGGCACATTTTGGTTCCGAAAACAAAGGAAGATGATGGAAGACATCTTTTAGATCCGTCAGCGAGAAGGAGAATTACTAAAGAATTACTTGGAAAGGTTTTAGAGTGAACGGATGACTCTCCTTCCTATACCGGAGAGCATTGGTATAGTAGCTTTATTGCAAAAACTTGAACCCCCGAAATTTGTTGGCCGCGCGGGAGTTACAGCGGAGTTTGCAAGAGCACCCAGTGACGACTTGGGATGCGTAATATCAGTGGTACAATGATAAGCTCCGAATTGAGCCAGAAATAACCCAACTTTTCAAACACAACATTAAAAGGAGCCGAAAGCATGAGCAGACCGAAGATGAGAGAGCTGAGGACAGAGGAAAAGAGGAACAGAAGGGATTACAAGACTGACACACCTAAGCTGGTGGAAAGACATGATGACACACGAAAAATGACCTCTCACAGTCACAACGGGTCGGTCAATATCGAAAGAGCCCCTGATAAATTTGAAGAGCTAGGACTGCGAATCAATACAGTAGAATTTTTTAAGGAACAGATGAAGAACACGTCATTCCACTGGCCCGAGGATATCGAAAGTTTGTGCTTCAATCAAGAAAACAGGTGTTGTTGAATACTTTGGGGTCCAAGCTCATGGTGTTTGAAATCATGAAGGATATGTATGCGAATGATCCGGACTTTGGGGAGCTTTATGCTACTTGTGAGTTGGAGGAAAGGGGAAGAAGGGTCACTAGATTGTGTGGAGATGAGGGATCAAGTGAAGATGTGGAGAAAAAGAGGTTCCACAAGTTTGAGGGATTCTTGTTTAGAAATAGAAAGTTGTGTGTGCCTAGCTCATCTTGGATGGAGTTATTTGTGAGGGAGGCACATAATGGAGGTTTAATGGGACATTTTTGAGTCGGAAAACCCATTGAGATCCTTAAGAAGCATTTTATTGGCCTAGGATGAAGTTGGACGTTGTGAGGGTGTGTGGCCAATGCTTGGAGTGTAGGCAAGCTAAGTCCAAACTACGTCCACATAGTTTGTACTCACCCCTTCCCGTTCCTTTAGGTCCTTGGCTTGATATTTCCATGGATTTTGTGCTTGGCTTGCCTAGGACCAAAAGAGGAAAAGATAGCATCTTTATAGTAGTTGATAAGTTTTCCAAAATGACACATTTTATTCCTTGTCATAAAAGTGATGATGCATCCCATGTTGCTAATTTATTTGTTGAACATGAAGTTGCATGGGGTTCTTAAAACCATTGTTAGTGATAGGGATTCGAAATTCCTTAGCCACTTTTGGAAGAAATTGTGGGGAAGGCTTGGCACTAAGTTGTTGTTCTCTACTTCTTGCCATCCCTAAATGGATGGCCGAACCGAGGCTGTTAATAGGACATTGGGAACCATGCTTAGGGCCTTGCTTAAAGGAAAGTTTGCTTCTTGGGAAGATCAATTGCCTTGATTGAATTTGCATACAATAAAACTATGCATACTTCTACTTGTATGACCCCTTTTGAAGTTGCGTATGGTTTTAACTCCCTCGGATCTCACCCCTTTATCTCAAAATGTGATTTTAAGCTTAGATGCCAAGACGAGAGCTCAAGAAATGAAGAAACTTCACAAACAAGTGAGGAAGAAACTTGAAAACAAGAATCGAGAAGTTGCCAAGAAAGCCAATAAGGGGAGAATGATGCAACCCGACGTTAAGGTTAATTTTTCTAGTGACTATTAAGTCCACAACACGTTCAATGTGTGCGACTTGTCTCCTTTCAAGATTGATAATCAAGTGAATTCATTGGCGAAGTCTTTTCAAGAAGGGGAGAATGATGCAACCCGACTCGTGAATAAACCATTTACATAACTGGGGCAGTTGCAACAGTTGCATGCCACATTCTCAAAACTGGAGCAACTAGGGCAGATTTTGGAGGCTTCAGGACCTACTTGCAAGCTCACTGCCCCAGAACCAGAATTTTCTCATTGCGATCGCGAGACTACAGAAGCGATCGTGCAAGGACCTGGCAGTGTGCAGCGTGATCACGAGGCCTCAGACGCGATCGCGCAAGAAGCTGAAGAGGATTTAGGAGTTGCTCTTCGCGACCGCGTGTTCTCGATCGCAATCGCAAAGTTCTGGTTACTTATGCCACGCGATCACGCGTATGCTAGCACAATAGCGTTGTCGCGATAACCAGAATACTATCTTAAGTTAATGACCTTACTCAACCAACTTCAGAGGCAATTAGGGCATTGTGTGCCAATTTTGGAAACTACTATATAAGTTCCTTAGACTCATTTACTAGGTTAGCTTTTTGATGACATTGATGATTGTAAGGTTATTGGCTAAGCTTGTTTGCTTAAGCATTTTGTCCTTGATTTGTAATTGAAATCATTCAATTAAGGATCAAATAGTTAAGGTTTATTTGGTTATTGTTTTAAGTGAGTGATTAGACCTCACCTTCTAATTTATTTCTTTAATCCCAATTAATCAAAGTTTCTCTTACTTGAATTATCTTCTTAATTACTTTTTATTTTTCAATATTTGTTGTGTATTCGTATCATTGTTGCTTCACAAGTAAAGCATCATGCTTCACGGACCAGGAGTGGGATTCGTTGCAAAGCTTGTCACGATACTTCTCAAGGGACTCAATTTTGCTCTGCAACTTGTCATTTTCATCCTGAAGATGTGCCCAACAGGTAAGGATTTCGCCACGATTACGGCATGCGTTAGGGAACCGAACAAACAGAAAGCAGGGGACTCTACGATAGAGGAGTCCGAGGAAGTAGTGTTATTCAATGATAAGCCAGATCGAAAGGTGTATGTTAGGGCAGAGTTAAATCTCGAAATAAATTCAAAAATCATATCTTTTTTTCTCAAAGATAATTCTGATTGTTTTGCTTGGTCCCACGCGGACATGATAGGAATCGATCCCAAATTTGCTACGCATAAGTTGAACGTCGATCCAAAACATAGACCGATGAAGCAAAAGAAGCGATCAAATGGTAGTTTTCGAAGGAAAGTTATCAATGATGAAGTAGACAAGTTGTTGATGAATGGATTTATCAAGGAAGTTAAGCACCCGGAGTGGTTGGCAAACATTGTTGTTGTACCAAAGAAGAATGGAAAGTGGAGAGTGTGCGTCGATTACACCGATCTTAACAAAGCTTACCCGAAAGACTCATTTCCATTGCCTGACATCAGTAGACTAATCGATTCGACGGTAGGACATAAAATGTTGAGCTTTTTGGATGCCAAATCAGACTACAATCATATTTCGATGGACCCAGCAGACAAGGAAAAGACTTCTTTTATCACAGACATGCGGACTTACTATTATACGGTCATGCCCTTCGGTCTCAAGAACGCCGGGGCTACCTATCAACGGTTGGTCACCACCATGTTTAAGGACTTGATCGAGAAAATGATGGAAGTATACATTGATGACATGTTAGTTAAGTCGTTGGAGGGAAAGGATCATCTGAGTCACTTGAAAGAAACGTTTACGATATTGAGGCAGTTCAACATGAGACTGAACCCAGAGAAATATACGTTTGGGGTCGGATCCGACAAGTTCTTGGGGTTCATCTGTTACACCCCGTATGTCTAAAGTGACGTATATCATTCTAATGACATGTTAAGAATGATTTAAGTGAGTTTAAAGTCATAATATTACCATATAAGATGTTTATATACGGAATATAAAGTTTAGGAAAATCGGATTTAAGTTGCGAAAAAACCGACAAAGGAATTGCCTTGTAATGGAGCCTTTTCAGCAATTAATTTTGTGTATTATATGAGGTCTTTTGGGGACATATCATATACCAAATTGAAGGTCTTGGAGTGTAGTTTTTAAAATTTTTGACGGTTTGTTCATACAATATTTGGATAAAAAGATATGAGCATCAGAAATCAGACCAGAAAAAGGGACATAAGCGCAAAAGAGGACTAAAACTGAAATGTTTCAAGTATAAAAGGAAAAATTTGCCTCATCTCGTTATTTCCAGAAATATCAAGAGAGAAACAGTTCCTACATGAGTTTTGAAGCAAGTTTTATGATTTTAAAGGATGGACGTCAATCTTAACTCGAAATTGAAGACAGATTGCGTCAAAACGCTCTACGCGATTAAGGTAACGTTATGCTACCTTCAATTTAGTTGATAGCTTGAGTTTTTGAATTAGTTCATGGCTAATTAAAGTACTTAAATGCTGTATTATAGTTTGTTTAAGCTTTAGAAGGTGTGGAATTCAAAGGAAACAAGGTTTAGAAGCAAGAAACATCAAAGGTATGTAAGGCTAACCTTTCTTTTGGCAAGGCATGTATCTTGTAGCTTTTGAAGCTTTTCTTAGTTCCAAAAATTGATGATTCTTGTGAGAAACTTGTATGGTATTAAGGAAACCTTGTATATACTTAATTTGGTACTAAAATCCAAGGTGAAAGACGTCCGAATCAGCAAGACAAAACGTTTCAAAATCTGGAAAATCATTTTGATCTTTGGATAATTGTTAGTATATTGATCATAAATATTTGTACAAAATTGATATTTGGATGATTTAAAAATCTTCAGAATCCTAAGACATATATCTACAACTTTCATGAAGATCGCAAAGTCTATAAGTTTGATCTACACTCTGAAAATTAGGTCGAAAGGTAAGACACTGGTGATGTCCAGACATTCTATCAGCGGATTTGTTACGTCATCTAGTCATCTCATATTGTTATCCGTTAAACATGTTTATGTTATCAGTTTTTCTGGGTATCCATTCCCCTGTGTAGTATAGTGCTGGTTCTGTTTTTGCGGATCATCCAGTTTCAGGGGAAACTCTGCCGAAAATTTTATGGAAATTCAAAGAGTTGGACAAATTCTGAGTTCTAGGTTGTGTCTATAATTCTATCCAGAGTTTTCTTCTCATTCCTTTGAGTCCATATCTATTGTTTCCACATGTGTTATGCCTCATACATGCTTATACTTATATAGTGATCATGTTATGTATGATTTGGAGTCCCCCATAGAGGCTGGACATTGGACACACAGTCCGGTCATGTGGGTATCAGGTTCCCAATCGGATTACCCTAAGATGTGGGGAGTGAAGCCTTTAGCCTTATGTGATATATTTTTCTGCTTATTGAACACAGCGAAATTGTTTGTCAATGGATCCAAAGGACAAAGCGGTTGTTGATTAGCCATACTAACTTTTGAAAAAGGTAAGTGTTTATATCCATTTCTTTGGAGGCACCTGGCCTCGTGGATTTTTTACCACGTGTTCCTTACGTGCGTAGCTGCCGATAGGCGTACTCATTACGCCTTAGCTTTGGATTTACATTATATATTGTATATTATATGTTATGTCCGGTTGTTGGTATTGCATTGAGGATTTGAGCATTGTATTCTGGCTATGAGTTGGCATCTACTTCCCGGCTGTCGATGAGAGTCCCGCGCCGGTGAAGGGTTATTTTTGCATCATATTGCATTCATATGCATTATATGTCATTCATATGCATTACATTGCATATCATATTGGGTGCAGGAGTATTCCGCCCCACGAGCAGGAGTATTCCGCTCCATTGTATCATATTGAGGGTAGGAGTATTCCGCCCCAGGAGCAAGAGTATTCCGCTCTATTGTATCATATTGAGGGTAGGAGGATTCCGCCCCAGGAGAGTGCAGGAGTATTCCACCTCAGCTTTACATTACATCGGGTGCAGGAGTATTCCGCCTCTGGTTTATATTATATCGGGTGCAGGAGTATTCCGCCCCAGGAGCAGGAGTATTCCGCTCCAGTTGGTTATCAGATTGGATTCCCCTCGAATGCAGGAGTATTCCGCTTCGAGATGGGATTACGGGCACATGTGACACTTTGCATCAGATTTCATTTCATTTCATTTCATCTCATTTCATTTCATACCATTGTGTAAAGTTGTGGTACATAACTATTGTCCTGCTTATATGTGCATTGCTTATTTGTTGATATGTTTCTTGCTCGTATCCCTAGTTGATTTTATGGTTTCATACATGTTTCTGGTTGTTATCTGGCTATGCCTTTTTATAATTTAAATAAGAGGAATTTGATTTATCTGTTTCTTCTCCCTGGCTAGCTATCCTATTCTTTGAGGTGGCTAGTCTGCCCTACTTATTGAGTCCTTTTGACTCACCCTTGTTTGTTGTTTGTTTCTCGTCTATCTATTTCGTTTCGGCAGGTTCGCTTCAGGATTGAGTTCGCCACATTGTAAAGGAGCGAAGACGACTTCAGCTGTCAGGGTGAGCCATCTTTTATTTCGGATGGCCACTAGTTTATTAGTTGTTATTTCAGTTGCATTTTGCTTTCTTCAGGAGGTACTTGTACTCTTAGATGTCTAGTCTGGATAGCCCTAAACCTAGTATGTTGGGTAGTCAGCTGTAATTTCTTTTGTACAGTTTAGAGATATCAGTATGTCTGTATTTTTTTTAAGTCTTGTCCTTATTCTTGAAGTTTTATATTTATTTTCCTGATTTAATTGGTAAGGGTTTGCCCGACGGGTCTAGGGGAGGATGTCGGGTGCCCGCACGGCCTAACCGGATTTTGGGTCGTGTCATCATCGTATCACAGAGAGGGATCGAAGCCAATCCGGACAAGACCAAAGCAATAGAAAGCATATCCAAAGAGTTGACAACGGTGAAGTAAGTTCAACAACTGACTGGTCGAGTAGCCTATCTCAGCAGGTTCATCTCAAGGTCATCTAAACAATGTCACAAATTCTTCTCGGTGCTGACGAAGAACACTAACTTTGATTAGACACCGAAATACAAACAAACCCTCAAAGAACTGAAGTAATACTTGTCCAATCCTTCATTGCTCTCAAAACCGATTGAAGGAGAAGTGTTGCTGATATATTTGGCTGTTTCCGAAGTAGCTGTGAGTGTTGTCCTCATTCGCGATGACGGAGGTAAACAATTTCCTATTTATTATGTTAGCAAAACATTACTCTCTGCGGAAACAAGATATCCACGCTTTGAAAAACTTGCACTTGCACTAGTTATAGCATCACGAAAACTAAGACAATTTTTCCAATGTCATGCTATATCTGTCATAACTACTTTTCCTTTACAAAGTATTTTACATCAGCCAGATCTCTCCAGGCAATTGATGAAATGGGCGGTGGAGCTGAGCGAGTTCAATATCACTTACCAGCCTCGCACTGCCATCAAATCACAAGTTTTGGCTGATTTTGTAGCAGATTTTAGCGCTAACATTTTTCCGGAGGCAAAAAAGGAAGAACTTATGATGAGGGATCCAGACCCCGGAATCTGGATGATGTCTATCGATGGAGCTTCGAACGTGAAAGAAACTGGCCTCGGAATCTTGCTGATAGCACAAACCGGTGAAAAACTAAGGTATGCGATCAAACTACATGCCAAATTAACAACGAGGCCGAATATGAGGCCCTCGCTGCCGGTCTAAAGATTGCGAAGGACTTGAAAATTGAGCGGTTGGACATCAAAAGCGATTCCCAACTAGTGGTGAACCAGATCCAAGGAGAATTTAGTGTTCGGAACACAAGGATGCAACAATTGCTCAACAAGGTACAATATATTTTTGTTTCTTTTCAGGAGTAGAAGATAGCTCAAATTCCGAGGGAAGAGAATATCGAAGCAGATGTTTTGGCTAACCTTGGCTCTGCAGCAACCATCGAAGGGGAACTCGATGAAACAGTCGTGCACTTGTTCGAATCTCCACTCTGTTGGAGTATTAAAGAGGTAAACAATGTCAATCACACTTGGGATTGGAGAAACAAATATTTGTCTTATTTGCAGGCAGGTATTCTACCCGAAGACAAAAAAACTGTCCGGTCACTCAAATCTAAAGCGGCCAGATATTGCCTTTTAGACAACCAACTCTATAGGCGAATGTTCAATGGCCCTTTAGCAAAGTGTGTTGGGCCAGATGTCACAAGTTATGTGATGAGGGAAGTTCACGAAGGCGACTGTGGCAATCATTCTAGAAGCAAGTCGTTGGTACGAAAGCTAATCAGAGCCGGTTACTATTGGCCAACGATGGGAGATGATGCAAAGGACTTTCGTTCGAAAGTCTGATAGGTGTATGCGGTATGACAACCTTATACATCAACAAGCAGAGCTCCTTCATTCGGTCACGTCACCGTGGCTATTCATGAAGTGGGGGATGCATTTAGTCGGGCCGCTACCATCAAGGCCCGATGGGGTAAAATTTATATTTATTTTAACTAACTATTTTTCTAAGTGGGTGGAAGCAGTTGCTTTAGCGAAGATAAGGGAGATGGAAGTTATCAAATTCATCCATCAAAACATTATGTGCCGTTTTTGGATATCGAAGGAGATTATCTGTGACAACGGAAAACAATTTGTTGGGAAACGAATTACAGCCTTCTTCAAGAAATGTGGAATCAAGATGATTACATCGACTCCATATCACCCAAGCGCAAACGAACAAGTTGAGTCTTGGAACAAGACAATAATGGAATACTTGAGGAAAAGAATGGATGAATCAAAGGCTAATTGGCCAGACGAACCCCTAGGTGCGCTGTGGGCTCATCGAACAACGGTGAAAAAACAGCACTGGTGAAACTCCATTTTCACTTGTCTACGGAGCAGAAGCTTTGATTCCGGTCGATGTGGCCGAACCAAGTCTATGGTTTGCATATTCAACCAATGAGTCAAATAAATAGGCAATGTTAGTTGGATTGGACCTGCTCGAAGGCAAAAGAGATCTAGCCTTAGTTCGAATACAGACACCAAAACAAAGGATAGAAAATTATCTCAAAAAAAAGCTAAAGTGCAGAAATTTCAACGTAGGTGATTATGTGTTAAAGATAATGCGGCCGAAGAAAGATGAGCCTAACAATGGCAAATTGGACTCAAATTGGGAAGGGCCTTATCGGGTCAAAGCAGTGGTCGGAAAGGGTTCATATCAGCTCGAAACAATAGACTCAAAGCCAGTCGACTTCAATTGGAAAATTACACAATTGAGGAAGTATTACTTCTGAAAACTCCACGATATCGTGTGATCGAATTTTACTTTCTCTTTTATTTAAATTTCATATTTTCCGCTATGGGGCATATTTGATAATCGATTGTCTGGTACTAACACTTTTAGATGATAGGCATAGTTGGAATCGAATGATGACAAACATCACCCACGAATGCTTGAGCTCGAAATGCTCCAATCGGGGTCGATAAGTCTGACGGATACTTTAACGTGGTCTTCATCTTTACGGCTCTCTCATGTTATTTCTTTTTTCAACGTGTTTGTTTCAGATATTGTTAAACGAAGTCCAGTGTTCGACTGCTCATACTTCACACCTAAACACTGGGGGTGGAGGTAGTAAGGTGATGTGAACTCAAGGACTGGGAACTGCCCCGAAACCGAGGACTTCTTTCGATGATGAAATCATGATCGTTTGAAGAAGAAACTGGGGACTCGCTCGAATCCGAAGGAAAAGTTCAAGCTCTAATGTTTTCAAGCACTCATACTGGGGACTGTTTGTTTAGATCCAACATAGGAAAAATGTATACGGTCAATTAGCGATCAAAGAATATTTTTAAGTATTAGCGCCTTTAAACGGACACATTTTGTAATCGATAGAATTGATTGATCGAGTGATATATCAGGCGCCCGAAAACGGCCAATACTCCAATGAAATACAACACTTTTGTCATTTTATCTTATTGATCCTTGCATTGTTGAATTTTACAATGTCGATGATGACTAAGTGTTAATTTGCGAATACCTGAACTTGAAATGTTCGAAGAGTGCACTACGTGAAAATGAGATGTCATTCTTCAATACACGCTAAATACATTGGGCTCCAACACTTCATCTTTTCTGATATCTATTGCTAAAATGTTAGCACTTCGAACGGTTGAATTAACTTGTCTTTTGGAAAAAGGTCGAGACAAAACTCTATCTTCGAAAAAGCAATACTTGAAGCAATAAATGGAAAAAAAATCATAAATGAAAATTCGTTCATTCGAACATAATATTTACACCAATTGCCCAATAGCCTCATCGTCCCTAAAACATACCCGACCGCAACTATTGGTCGAAAAAGTTGGGAATTTGAACAAAATGGACAAAATAAAATCAAGTCTTAGAGCTTTCAATTATCATCCTCATCATAACCTTCATCAGAGGAGTTTGGAGTTAGGCCTAATTCTTCACGAGCTAACCTCACAACTTGAACAGATTCTTCGAGCTCTACAACAACATCGACTCTGCGCTCGGACATCTTACGAAGTAGGTTGCGCCTTGATTCTGCTAGAATCAACTCCCTCTTTTCTTCGAAATTCTCCTTCATTGTGCACCTCTGAGTGACCAAATCTTGTTGGAGGATCAGATTTCTCTCTGATAAAGCGTTGACTTGAGCAACTAGATCCTCATTATTGCCTCGAAGAGCATGGAGCTCTTCGTTCAAACGAACGAGCTCTGATTCTTTATCTTTCAGCTCAGACTCCAATTTGGCACATTTGCTGCCCACACTGGCTTCGAACTGCCCAAGTTGGTAGTTTAAAGCTTGAATTTGAGACTCCAACTCTGACTCACGAAGAGCATGAGCAGTAGCTTTTTTGGCTTAATCAGCCTCGAGCTCGAAATACTTCACCTTCAAAATCTTCAAATTAGTGTGCCATCCATCACCAGCTGAAGCAAGATGAGCAGCTCGTTCGTTCAAATTTACTATTTCGGCCTCAAGCTGCCGAATCTGATCAGCTGTCTCAATGGCCATGATAGTATTATAAAAATGAAATGAAATGAAGTCAACAGAAGGAAAAAACAAATAGAATTACATGATCGAGATAGTATGAAAAATTACCCGAAAAGCGCTGAAGGCAATCTGAGAAGGTAGACCCAAGTCATTGTAACAATCCAACCGAGCTTTCTCCATCGGCCCCATCACCTCGAAGATATAATCAGCGAGATGCCTTTGGCACCTAAGTAGATCCACCTCTCCAAGGACAGTACTTGTGACCGAGCTGGTATTCACTTCCCCAGCAGCATCAACCCTCTTGAGAGCGGCAAAGGAGGCAGCCTCCTAACATCGAGGAAAACGAACTATGGGCTCCTCATGATCCGCCACATAAAACGACGAACCAGAACTCTCCATATGCTTCGACTTCGTCGTTGCTACATGACGATCGAGAAGCAATTTTCCCATCCTTGGATCCCTCTCTCTTGGCGCCTGCTCCAAAGGAATACCATCGACGCCCCTCACTTCGGGCGTTTGGTCTATCGGAACGATGGCACCCTCGTTCCCCCAGAACCTGAAGTAACCTCGACCAAGCCCTCCGCTATCGGTGACAGAGGAAGCTGCTTTTCAACCCCAAATCTAGCTGAGTGAATCCTATCGTATTCCTCAGCTGCTTTTAGTTGCTCAGCCATTTCGAGCATCACTTCTTTCCTTGGCCTCTTCGACCACCTTAATGGCTGTTCGGAGCCGGATTCTTCATCTTCTTCCTCGGGGGTAAGACGAACAGGTGCACCCCCCTCGATAGCCTTCGCCGCCTCCACTGTCAAGACTGCCCCCTCAACAACACGTTCGATAGATTTGGGGGCAGCCGATGAACCAACCTCTTGACCTTGTGAAGTACCTTTAGCAAGGTACCTCGTCCTTAGGTCGTGATAATAAGTTTTCTTCTTCTTCTTCGGGGGAGTTTCACTAACCTTCTCCCCCTCTGTCTCTTCAACATCCTCCTCGATCGGCCCCCCACCAACACCAGTGATACCTGTTAGAAATTGTTCGATCGTTAATAAAAGGTAATTCAAGTAAAATTTACAAGAAGTGTACCATGATTCTTTGCTTTCACTTTCAAGAGAGCTGCTATCAGTTTCCAAGCTCTCTGGTCATTGGTGGTGTTATCCAGAACTCGAATGAGCCATTATACGATATTGGGGATCAAGTCAAACAAAACCTTGTTGGCTGCAAACTTGAAGTAAGTAAATATGATGTAGGGGAAAATAATGGCGTCGAGCGAGAATCGAACACTTACGAGTACGGTTCCATGTAACGGGGAGTGGATCAGCCCCCAGAACAACTAGTTGATCTGTCGGGATGAAAATGAAACATTGATCACATGCCCTAAGATCATCGTCATTGTCAGAAATCAAGGCCCGATGTCCTCGCTTTTGTACGGAGATAATTTCGGCCTTGTAAATTCGAGGAGAATATAGATGGAGAATGTGTCTATGAGTAATTTCTACTCCCACCTTTTTTCCAATCCACCGATACATAGCAACCAACCGCCATACCATCGGAGAAATCTGCGCGATACAAGCTTTGTACATACGACAAAATTCTTCAATTATTAGGCAGACTGGAAGAGTAAACCCTATTGTGAACGGATATGTTAGAACGGCTGAATGACCGCCGTAGAAAGTGGTTAGAGTGGACCTCCTCGGGGGACACACCACATCAATCACACCCTCTTTCCAACCACAATCTTCTCGAATCCTTGGAAACGATTCTTCAGTGATAGCACAAAACACAGAATCTACATGGATGTTCTTCTTCTTCCTCAGTTGGACGTCGTTTTGAATACTCACTTTGCAATCGTCATCATAGCTAAATTTCCTCGGAAGAATTTTTGTGTAAAGCTTCTCAGGACCAAACCCTTTTGCCTTCCTTTTCCCCTTCTTCTTCTCTTCAGAAAGGCCAGCGGCAGATTGCGGCGGTGCTGCAGCGGCAGGAGTTGCAGAGACGGAAACCTAAGCGGTGGTCGCAGGTCTAGAAATTTTGTCAGTCACCATTATGTGAAAATATGGAGAAAAAAAGATTTGAGATAAGATTTTTAAGTTGTAAATCAGGAAATCAGCAATCACCAACAAAGAAATCACAAAGAAACTTTGGAAACTTAAAGAAAGATGAAGAAGCAAAAGTTTGGAGACAAGTTTTTTTAGTTGAATTTATAGAATTGAAGTGATGATTGCCTCGGTAACTAGCGAAAACTGCCGCCCACACAATTGCGTACACGTGTCGCGATGGGAAAGCGAAGTGACATTTCATCGTGTCAAAATGAAGGGTCGCAATTGCTCCACGAGTTTTCCCGCGTAAACTTTCATGCCACTTGCCAAGTTTTTCGAACACTCACTTGGCAAGTGGGGGGACTATCTGTATTGGTCGGATTTTGTCTGATCACACTGGTGACACGTGGTCAACTACGTGGCAAGATGAGTGCAATTATTGGGGACAGGGTCTACGAAGTCGGTGAAAGACAGCGCTGATCGATTACGCTTGATCGATCCAACTAAATCATGATCGAATGACATCGAAGACACGCTACAACGGATAAGAATGGTTGATCTTATCCCGCTTTTGTCGGACCGTATTCGATGGAGTTTGTTAAACGTGGGCAACTGCAATGATGAAGAAACGTGTGAGAGTGGAATTTTACTAGGGTTGGGCACTCAACATTTCTCCCCTATAAATAGTTCCTTATTCCCCCATTTGTAAACTTACGTTCTATTGAACAAAGTAACCCCCTTTATTTTACTGCTATATCACCATCATTATTATCATTCATACCATCATTACGCCACCACCATCGTAATCAGTGTATTTGTGTAATCGCTGCTTGGTTCAACTCTGGAAGGAGGATTCTTCTCTTTCAATAGAGCGCAAGCCTTCGATCAATCAATACAATAAGCTTTACCGCATTCGTTTATTTATTCGCTATTTGTTCAATTGTTTATTTGCTATTTCAATTGCTTACAGTGTTCATTTATCATCGTTAATCTTGTTGATTGTTTACCCTTGCTTTGATCGTAGTACTGATTAAACAAGATTATTGCTCAGTTCCTAAGTCATAATTTCATCGTTTAAACTAAGTACATCATCATTTGATTCGTATTATCCTGCTCATTTATCATTATGGTCATCGTAATTCTATCGCAATATCTTTCATCGAATTCTAGTTTAAGTCATCTGCTCGATACGAAGTGAATTGATAATTAAATACGTGTTCGATAAATCAATACCTATCTGCCTTGCTCGTAGTTTATTTGTTCGGAATCAGTAAGAATCAACCATTTGCAGTCAATTAGTTGCACTATCGTAATCGATAAACTTGTCACTTGTCTTCGTTTATTCGATCATATCTTTGCCTTCGAGTCAAGTTTGTTATTCTGTATATTGTTGAGTTCGTTGTCGTTTGTACCATCGAATCTGTAATTTGCATATCAACATCGGCAGAATATTCGCTAAATCGACCACCTATTAACGTAAAGCTGCTTATCAATCGATCAAATCAAGATATAAACAGTCGCTTAAGGCTCAACTAAATATAAATTTAATTGTAATACCTGAAATCAATTTTTAGAATATACAATATTTTTATTTGTTGTCCCAGGGAAAATTTAAGTTGTTATATTTTTTTTTATCAGTAAGTACTATGGGAATTGTCTCCAAGAGATTAAAAAAGATTAGATTATAACTGCGAAAAAATAAACACAAATGTTGTGGTTGGATTCTACTTTTCCAGTTTAGGTGTTGGTGCTTTGTAAATTGTAACTTTTTTGGTCTCCATGGATAGAGCTGCAGCTCTATACTGCTCTCGATAAGTCGATGAGCATATTTTCCACCAGACAGGTTTATCCCTATTATCTTGACACAAAGAAAAAAGAGGAAATAATCCCCCCCACCCCACCCCTCTCAGAACTTATTTTTTACCCATCGCTTACTGAAGCCGATAACACAGAGTATAATTCACAAATCACAACTTGTATTCGTCAACATATAAATAAAATGTATGGTGTACCTTTGAAACGACTAATATTTGGATGTGGAGTTAGTATTACCAGGCGTTTAAAGAAAGGTAACCCTGACAAAAATATGTAACATGTCCAACATTAACATATTGAGGTTAGCAAAATACTTATAAATCTTGTTTGAAACATTCAAGCACGATAATGACACCAATAAACCACGTCATAGCCACTAATTAGATCATTGCACTAACTAAATTTCTGAATTAAGAATACTCAACTAGTATTACCAAACCTTTTTAACTTTAACTGAAACAAAAGTGCAAAGATGTATTCCTGCTGGGAGTGGGGACAAATATTATTGTCACGTCTATATACAAAATAGTGATAGAATATATAATAATACACAATAATTAGATATTTGAGACTATCATACGAGATACGTAAAGAAAATCAAGAGGGAATCAATGTTTGACTCACCAATTTTGGACGTGCACGCCATATTGTTAATATCAAGCCCTATGTCTGCCTACATTACTCAATGACTTGTTCTTCTCGTTGTTAAATTCATTTTCATTTAGCAGGCGCCATTAAAAGTATAATATGAATCTAAAATATCAATCTAAGGCATACCTAATCTCTAAGTTCTTCGGATAAAAAAGATCATACTTGTATCCGTCAACATATTCCCCGCTCTGCGAGGCAGATTACAATAATTGAACAAATAACTAAGATTTTTTCTGATTACAATAATTGAACCAAAGATCCATAAGATTCTAAAGAACGTGGCTTTGAATTAATGATCGATCTCATAGTCTATTATTATACGCCAATTCTTTAAAATAACAAAATACTGCAGTACTATAATATTTACATAAATCGAATACCGCAAGCTTTAATATTTGAGCTACTACATGCACTCACGCTACCCCCAAAAAATTTAAAATAACAACGCCCCAGTGGTGAAATCGAAAAAAATAAATAAATAACAACACCCTATTGGTGAAATTTAACCTTTGATATTTTTATTTCTGTGGAACTTCAACTATGGAAGGACTAAGTATTTCAAATAACTGAGGTTGTTTGGTTTGAAGACAAGTTATATAAGGATTAGCTATGCGGTAATTAATAATACAGAAATTAGTAATGTTGGAACTGTAATACGAGATTTATTTTTTGTTTGGTGTTTGGTTTATTATTTATTTAAATATTATTTAAAATAAATATAAATTTTGAAAACTACAGACTTTTGGAGTTTACACTTTACAATTGTACCCTTGAATATTCAATTTTCAGAGGTTTCTCGAAAAAGAAAAGGGCAAATTTATACTTTTATAATTTTATTCGGGTGAAAATCATTTACACCCTCAACTTTGGTATTAAAATCAAATTTCCCTCTCAACTATCATCAACATTCTCCCCCCTTCATCTCAATAAACTTTTAAAATTTCCTTCTCTATCCTCTAGATTATCACACATTTGTAAAAAAAAATAAATATCATTAATATCATGATATATGTTATCTAATATTATACCTATATAAAAAAAGTATTATGACAAAAAAAAAAGAGTGAATAATAATCAAAACATTAAAAAAAATAATTTAATGATTTCATTAACATAATAAATGAGAAGAATAAATTATAGAAATAATTTTACTTGTATTAATATTTTACCAATAAAAATCAGAACTCATACACAATAAAAAATAAAATTCTAATGTATGAAATACTAGAAAAATATTGAGGATGCCAACATCTTACATATAAATTATTATTATCAATTTATCTAAAATGAATTTTAAATGATAATATAAATTATATTTTATTGCAGAGGGGGACTCACATGATGGGCTACAATGCACCTGCACTCGCCAGCTCAACCAAATTTTTTTATATATGTGTTGATTTCTTTAGGTGCATTGGTTTTGGTTGCGGTTGCTTGCCATGCTTGCGTCTTTTTCTTAGTTCCCCAGCTACATATTAAATTTCTTAGCTCAATTCTTTATTTTATTTTTATTCCTACATTATAAATAGTGGCACCCGTAAGTTTAAGTTTCTGTGTCCGTCTTTGTTCATCAATGATAACTAAAACTCAAAAATTTGTATATACAATAGAGAGTGAGGATGAACATATTTTATGAAAAATTCAAAAGTAAACATATTGATAACATTATTCAACTTAAATTACTAAAATAAGGTATATATTATTTAAATTATAGGTAAAATATTTTGATTAAAAAATTATATGTAAAGATATATCACATAAATGGAGGATTGAAAATGCCAAAAACAAAATAGATATCGTATACGATAAAGGAGAGAGAATGACTATTTTTCATATTTTAGGAGAGAGTTTAATTTTTAAGCCAAAGTTTGGGAGTCAAAATAATTTTCACCCAATTTTATTCATGTATAAGTTATACATAGATTAGTTATTTCATATTGGTGAAGGTATACAATTGTACACCAATTGATATATAAAAGAATACATAGATTAGTTATCCTTAACTTTAAAATCACTGCCAAACATTGTGCAACTCAATACATAGTTCTATTCCATGCTTATCCTCCCTTAGCTTATACTACAGACGAAAAGATCTGGTTTGAAACTTTTGGTGTTATTAGTAATCCATGCATTCAAATTAAAACTCTAGTAATATTACAACGAACTCGTAGGTATTAGAAGCCTATATGATCGACTTACTATAGGCAGAAATGAACATTAAGACTTTATTCAAATATGCGATAACTGGGTAACACTGTTGGAAGTACTCCAACCTAATTCAAATTAAGAAATACATTTCACCACATCACTCCTACTGTCACAGGGGTGATTTTAATCACTTGAAACCACCGAGGCTTGCCCCGTGCGGCAGCCAAGCAGTCCTCCCGCAAGGCTCAGCCGTTTGTCACTCTAACGATAATTTGGGTCGTTTGTCTTAGAAACGAAAATAGGCAGCAATGGTTAAGTTTTTTGGGCAGAAGATTGATTGTTTATATAGCAAAGATCACACACAATACTGAAACGTTAAGGCACAAAAGTAAACGAGACAGCAAGTACGGGAAAATCCCAACCTTTATATTATTCACACCAAATACAAAGGAAAGCCACCAAGGCCAATGTTTTCTCTCCTAAGAAAACTAAGTAAAATCTGTCTAAAATGATAAAATGCACGAAATAGACTTTAAATACAATGGGGGAATCAGCCAAAGGCTTTACAAGTGGATAGGGGAGTTTTTCCAACTAGGCAGGCCATGTAGGCCATGTTTCAGCACTTCCAGCGCCCAAATAGGCCAGCTCAGCCACGTTTTTAGCCCACTTCTGATCATGTCCAGGCGCCCAACCGACCGGTCATGTGCCCTGCACATGTGCCTGACACTTGCCCTTTGTCCAGCCGACTTTAGCTCACTGCACAGCCGACTTTGCCTAGCTTCAGCACACTTTGCCCCAACCTTAGCCAAACGACATGCACTACGTTCAGCTCACTTGCTTGCCTTGGCATCAAGACGCCAAGTCTTGACACCCTATTGCCCACACAATCGTCTATCTCGTCTTGGCTCGCTTTCCACCCAACAAGCTGCCCGGTTGTCATCTTATCACCCGCAAAGGCACAAGGCTGCCTAGCCGTTGCACCAACATCGTTTTCCAATCAGCTCATCACTGCCATGATCCAACCAAATCATTTTAAGCCCGCCCTTGACAAATCAGTCCACATACATGTTGCTTTCAACCCGGATTTAGCTACAACTAGGAGAAACACCCCAAATCCCGTCATAGCCATGCCGTGCCATAATTTACCGAGTCTAAGGGGCTAACAAACCACCCCTACTAGTTGAATTCGACGCCCTCGTCGAACCAATTTCAGCTTTACTTGCCACCAATGGACTACAAAACGCAGCATTCACATACTCTTCTTCATTGTCTTCCTTAGTCTCATCACTATCATTAGCAAGAAGAGAATTCAATTTAGCACGTTTTGGACAGTCCGCTACCCGGTGCGGTCCATCACAAATAAAGCAGCCACGAGGCTTGTTCGTTTGCTCACACTTAGACTTATCAAACGCTGCCTTCCCTTTGCCACTAGCCTCACCCGTTGCATTGCCCTTCTCAGCATTTCTCCACTCCTTTCCCTTATCAGCATTCTCGTTTTTAGCCTTAGAAGCAGAAAATTCAGCATCCTCACGCCTAAAATCGCCCAATGCATCGGCAGCCGCAATGGCACTAGGGAGGTCTTTCACGTTCTGCCTCCTTAGTTCCATTTAAGCCCACCCTTGCAGCCCAAACATGAAGTTATGCAGCTTGTCCTCCTCGGACATATTTGTTATACTCAAAATCAAAGAACTAAATTCCTTGACATAATCCCTCAATGAACCGGTTTGCTTCAACCGTTTCAGTTTGTCCCTAGCAACCCAAGCATAGTTACTAGGCAAGAATTGATCCTTCAACTCTTTCTTAAGCCGCTCCCACGACTCAATCTTAGGTCTGCCCGCACTCACGTCATCAGCCACACGAGTACGCCACCATAATTTCGCATCACCAGCCAAGTAACGAGTTGTCAAAGACACTTTCTCCCCGTCTTGGACATGGGCTGCCTCAAAGTATTGCTCCATGTCCCACAGAAAATTCTCAAGCACAACAGCGTTACGAGAGCCCTCAAATGCCTTAGGTTCATGGATCTTTACCTTGGGACGTACATCAACCCGTTGAACACCCGTTCCAACAGCACGCCTAAGCACAACGACTTCAACATTCAGATTTTTGTTGTCCTTAGCGAGTCTATCAATTTCAGCCGCAGCAACATCTTTGAAGGCTTGAATCTCGACCTCAAGACGTTCACAATGGGCCTTAAGACGAGCAAATTGTGTCAGCACATCCACCAGATCGACACTATTGTCAGTTACACCCACTAACGCCTCAAGTTTAGCCAACCGTTCCCTCATTTCAGCACTACTATTCCCACCAGCCATGATTTTTCTTCTAAGCAACGAACCAGACCTTCAAGCTCTGATACCAAGTTGTCAAAGGGGTGATTTTAATCACTTGAAACCACCGAGGCTTGCCCCGTGCGGCAGCCAAGCAGTCCGCCCGCAAGGCTCAGCCGTTTGTCACTCTAACGATAATTTGGGTCGTTTGTCTTAGAAACGAAAATAGGCAGCAATGGTTAAGTTTTTTGGGCAGAAGATTGATTGTTTATATAGCAAAGATCACACACAATACTGAAACGTTAAGGCACAAAAGTAAACGAGACAGCAAGTACGGGAAAATCCCAACCTTTATATTATTCACACCAAATACAAAGGAAAGCCACCAAGGCCAATGTTTTCTCTCCTAAGAAAACTAAGTAAAATCTGTCTAAAATGATAAAATGCACGAAATAGACTTTAAATAGGGGAATCAGCCAAAGGCTTTACAAGTGGATAGGGGAGTTTTTCCAACTAGGCAGGCCATGTAGGCCATGTTTCAGCACTTCCAGCGCCCAAATAGGCCAGCTCAGCCACGTTTTTAGCCCACTTCTGATCATGTCCAGGCGCCCAACCGACCGGTCATGTGCCCTGCACATGTGCCTGACACTTGCCCTTTGTCCAGCCGACTTTAGCTCACTGCACAGCCGACTTTGCCTAGCTTCAGCACACTTTGCCCCAACCTTAGCCAAACGACATGCACTACATTCAGCTCACTTGCTTGCCTTGGCATCAAGACGCCAAGTCTTGACACCCTATTGCCCACACAATCGTCTATCTCGTCTTGGCTCGCTTGCCACCCAACAAGCTGCCCGGTTGTCATCTTATAACCCGCAAAGGCACAAGGCTGCCTAGCCGTTGCACCAACATCGTTTGCCAATCAGCTCATCACTGCCATGATCCAACCAAATCATTTTAAGCCCGCCCTTGACAAATCAGTCCACATACATGTTGCTTTCAACCCGGATTTAGCTACAACTAGGAGCAACACCCCAAATCCCGTCATAGCCATGCCGTGCCATAATTTACCGAGTCTAAGGGGCTAACACCTACCACCAGGAACTGAATTACCATCCGAATCATCCTTGCGAAATCGATTAACTTGACACAAATGGACGATAATTCCAAGAATAAAACTCCTTCAAGAGTTGTGGAAAGTGAAACTCTAGCTGTTTTCAAGAAAAGATTGATAACCACCCAGTTAAGAGAGCAGCACGATGAGCCCGAACCATGAGCGTGAGATGCGGTTGAAAATTACCTCATGACTCTGAAGTTGCATCAGATCTTTGATTTGTATCATATGCAGTCTGGATCTGAGCTTCGTATTGCAGGTTCCACGGGATATCCTCAAATGAAGAGCGAATCGGTGAATCATGTGATATGCATTAGTTGTGATGGATACTGAGGGCTGAGCGATGGTGGCGAGGTTTATGCCAGCGGCGGTGTACTGCGAGGCTGGGCGTCGGCACCGTGGTTAGGGAGGTTTTGGATTGGGTGGAGTGGGAGTTCGGGGGTGGGATCTAATGAGAGCAAGGTGAGAAGGTGATTATTGGGGCAGGTGGTGGAGATTGGTTTTGGGGGTGAGTGGTGGATTAGAGTTTATATTTGTGTTAGGAAAAATAATGTTATAGGTTGTAATTTAAGAAATATTGCTATTTTTATGTAATATAGAGTGTAAATTTGTATATATATCTAAAAAACCCACATCGTTTCCGTGAACTGTCTTTCGCATCATCCAACACCAAAACAAAAAATAATTAAACAATTTTCCTATGTGACAAGTTGAAGGATATAAATAGGGTGGTTGTTGACATCCAATTTTATCCCGAAAATTTTAATTAAATATCTAATTATCTAATTAATGGACAATTTTGAAAATAAAATGTAATTGTTTAATTTCTATGGAAGAGGCCAAATTTTGCAAAGCGTAGCTTAATTCCTATCCTACTAATGCAATCCTTTTTCTTTCTTTAGTTTATCCTAAAAGAGGGCCAAATGTGCAAATCCTAACTAAAATTCAGCCTAGCCATGCAAAGATATATACAATGCATCACACTCCTAACCCGCTAATCTCTCTGACCCAATTTCAATCCCTAATCCCAATTCCCTTCAGAAAATCGCGACCCGTTTCCCCTCACCCGCGAAACCAATCCAACCCGGTCCATTCGATCGTCTTCTCCGTACGATCAATGCGCTGGACGAGTGACACTATTCCAGGTGGTGTCACTGGTTTCTCTTACCAGTACAAACGGGCACAAAATCTGAGCCATCCATTTCGAATCAAAGTAAATCCCAGCCTTTGATCTTTCCTTGGAGATAAGGATCCAAAGTGTACAATCCGAAAGGAATGGACACTTTAGACCCTTATCCTAAAAGGAATTAGATCGAAAATGGCAAGGGTATTTCTGATTTTGCAAAGTCTAGGTAAACCCTAAAACTCTCCTATATATTCAGCATTTCGTAGGGTTTAAAGAGGATTTTTTTGGAACACACAAAAACGGCAGTATCAATTTTTTTTTCAGATTTTTCTCTCAGTTTAAAAAATATATACTCATAGTGTTTTAGATTCTGTTTTGGAATCGAGCATCGTTTTCAACTTTGTGTCATCGCTTCATTAGTTGTGTCGTCGCTTCGCCAGTCGTCGTCGTCGCTTGGTCGAGTCGCGTCCATTTTTTTCAGTTTTTGCTCTTGTTCACTGCTCGCAAACAGGTGACCTTCTTTCCTCATTTCTTTGTGTTAAATCGATTATGCGACTTTAGAACTGTTTCAATGCTAAAAAAATCAGTTTATATGTTTACTATATTATCTCATCATAATGGATGAGAATGCTTCATTTATGTTGGTTTAAGGATGAATATTAGTTTGAATTAGATATGTTTGGTGTTGAATCTTGCTACGGAAATATAGGAAAATCAGTTTTATGGGTATAAAAGAAAGTTTGAATCTTTTGTCAAAGCATGTTGCTATAGCTTTATCAATCAAATAACTTAATGGTTTGTGTCTGGTTCTCTATGCCTAGTGAAAATGCTTCAGTTAGTGTCATTTTTTTACTGGTTTTCCTTGAATCAAATGATGTAGAGAATAGTTTTGTTGGTTCTGCTTGTTAAAGATTAGTAGTAGGGGGTTTGTTAGTTGGTTTTGGAGATGTGAATGCTGCTGTTTGTGGATGTTTGGAGGAAAGGCAGGAGCTTGGCCGGGGATAGTCTGTTGGTGTAGGAGTGGGGTTGATTTGCAGTTCCCCTGTTTTGAGTAAGTGTTTCAGGTGATGTGCAGTTAGTGTAGGAGCTGGCTGTCTGGTGAGCTGAAGTTTGCTGGGTGAGTTTGAGGGTCCAGTCTTTGGTTCTGTTGTATTGTTCATATCTGCAGGGGATGCTTTTGGGTAAGCTAAGGGAGCTGCTTCAGTTTCTAGTAGTAGCATGAGAGTTCAGGGAGTGGTCTGTATGTGTTGCAGATGTTGTAAGGTGTTTGAAGATGGCAAATGGGCTTGCCCTTGGTTCAGGTAGTTATTTGTAGTTTATGTGTCTGTTTCTGTGAGGGTGCAGAGGTGTAGTTTGTTTCCTGTTCTGGAGGGTGTTCTGGTGGTCTTAAGATGATGTAGGTGTGTGAGTCTTTGAGGCTGTCCAGTGAGGGAGTATAGGTGTTCAGGCAGAGGTCTGGAGCTGAAATCAGTAGTTCAAGGGGTTGTTTCAGCTGTGAGGGAGTTTTCCTGGAGGCATAGGGGTTTGCTGCAGTGGCTGATGTGCCTCTTTGGTCCAGGGGGCTGATCTGTGTGTGAGGGTGTCCTGGTGGTTGTTTAGGTAGTGTTAGGGATGAGGGTATGTGCTGAAGGTTGAAGGAGTTGGTCTTTAGGTGCTCTTTGGTCTAGGAGTTCTGGATTTATGTTAAAAGAATATGTAAATGGCTTCAAGTTACTGCATAGCTTGCTCCCCTGAAATATATTAGTGGAAACATACCTCGATTCAGCTAGTTCAATTCTGTATTTGAATTAAAATGGTTCGGCAGTTTGTGCACCCCTAAATCTATATAAAGTTTCGCTAAATCTCATGTTGAAATTTTGGAACCAAATGCAGCTGTTTTATGACTCTTCTCCGTAATTTATATGCTTGGAATTGATATAATACACAGTGTGTTCTATTCCTTTTCTTTTACCCCAGAAATTGTTGAAGTTTGATTATAAACCTTGTAGTTAGAATACAATCTTTTTTTATGTTAGATCCATGAGTTTAAGCCATTTATTTCTTCTTCACATTGTGTAATATGATCACTAGAAGACTCTACTTTAGTGGCCATATTAGGATACTATTAATGGAGGGTAGAGTGGTTTAATATGAAGTTTTGTTTGACTTTTTGTATTCTTTATTTACCGTGTATTGATCAATTCCTGTGTACTGCATCAAAAATTAGAAATCATGTCTTGAGACATCTATAGCACCTAATTTAATTTTTGGCAATAGTAATTTTATTTATGCTATTTTATTCAAGTACAGCGAATAATAGTTTATATTTTTGTTCATATTTCATTCACATATACTAATCCTTATTTTCTATTTTTTTCATTTGCATGATCTACACTTTGGGACGAGTTGAAATAAAACTCACAAATGGGATGGCTACATGCATTGGAAGTCATTTGATCCGCTCCGCATTTTCGGGACTTGATATCCCCGAAAAATGTAAAACAAAAGAAATGAATAAATGAAAACCTTGTGAAATACAAGGCTCGCGTCGAGTTCGCTATCCCGGGTTCTACCTTCTAAACTCCCGCCTTCCTGTTCCCTTTAGAAAGCATGTTTTAGGAAGCCCTGAAACCGGACTAGGATTTGCATGTTAGAAACTTGGTAGGATAGTCGCTTGATCGAATTGTTAACTTATTGTATGTTTTAAAATGATTATATAATTGATTATCCCGCTTCCTTTGGGACTCGCCAATTAGTTTAGGTTAATAGTAATCTATGGTTAATTATCGAGTGCAAAAGAAATTAAATTTAATTAAATTATACATTCCCATCTGTTATTTATATTCACCCGTTTATTAAACATTTATTTAAACCATCTACTCATTTATTCATTAATCCGATTAATTATGCGATATTTATTTATTAAATCATTTATTTAGTTAATTTTATTTATTTATTTAATTTAATTAATCATTTATTTATTTATTAATTTAATTTAATTAATTAATTATTTATTTATTTATTTAATTAATAATGATTATTTATTTACTCATTCATTTATTTCATTAATTATTGTCAATTTATTCTTTGTTTAATTAAATTAATATAAACATTAATTTATTTAATTGAGTTATCTATTTATTTATCCATTTACTTAAGCGATCATTTAATCAATTATTTATCTAATTAGTTACTTAGAGTATTTTATTTTATTTTATTTATATTATTTATTTAGTTTATTTATCCTTATTTATTTAATCAACTAATCAATCAACCCTTATCTCATTATTCATTTAATTAATCTTAAATTTTGTTCAAGTATTGTCATAATCAATTTTATCTTCTCTATATTATTTATTATTACCTATTTATTTTATTTAAAACTTATCCCAAACTAAATTTCAAGTAAAATTCGTGAAAAGCGCCGGATTAACCGCCTTTAGCGGATTTTCGAAAGTGCTCCCGTAATAAGGACCTTCTTTCGAATTTAACAGAACCACTTACCTAAGAATCTCTGAATTTAATTTAATTTCTTTTAAATAAAGGTTAAATTGCACTCCTTAGTTAATTTAGGTTCCTAATAATCCTTAAATTAGGTGGCGACTCCAAAGAAACCCTTTGGAATCCCACTTTGTTGAAATATTCCGAAACCTATCCTTTTCTCAAAGAAAGGGTAATTTTTAGGGTTCAACAGCGTGGCGACTCCGCTGGGGATACACAAATGGTTCTAACCAAAAGGCTTTCACGAATTTGTTTGTTTGTATTGTTTGAGTTGTATGCCAATATTAGTATGCGTAGCTTATTTAATAATTGATTGAAACTAGCATGATTATATCTACTGTTTATTTGCGAGCATGCTTAGTTAATTTAATTGATTGCTGTGTGTCACAGAAGCATGTCACTACACCCTCTTTGCGCACATATAAACTGGCATTCCGTTCATATTTCCCCCACTCCTGGGAACCTCTTGCATTCTCACTCAAATATCCGCGAGGTGCGCCCATGCGCACCCGCACTTTCTTCCACTAAAGAACCCTTGTGACGAGTTGGTACACCGGCGGCCATCGTAGGAGTAATTCGACTGCGAGACCGCTTGCCACTCACCTGTTAGCCTCAACCGTTAACCCACTCTTAGAAGGAGATTAGGAGCACGCATGCATTTACACCTTAGTCTGGACCCGGTCCTTGGTACCGCCTCCATAGTTAGGAATCCGCCCTTATGTCAACGGGCTCTTGTAACCCGGTGACCCGCATATTATGTGTTTTGTGATAACGAATCTCCAGTCCCAGCCGAATTTTGAGCACAATCAAATTTAGAAACTTTGTTTTCATTGTCTTGTAGGTTAAAATGGAACAGCAGTTTGACAAAATTTACATGGTTACTGAGATCCCAGAGAAGTTAAAGTTGTGGTGGGAAAGCTTTACTGATCGAGAGCAAGCAACAGTTCAGGAAAAACTAGGTAGAATGGTGGACTTGCTTTATTGTGTCACCCCAAATCGCAATTTGGTTCAGGCTCTGATCCCGTTCTGGTGTCCGACACGAGCTGTTTTTAAATTCAAGGATTTTGAGCTGACACCCACTCTAGGGGAGATGGTTGGAATAACCGGTTTGAAATGTCAGGGCAGGGATATGATCTTCCCAAATCATCAAGGGGGAATGAAATTCCAGCAGAAGCTGGGGCTAGACAGAGATAATAGATTGGGTTTTGTTGACAGAGATTGGGTTCATTTAGATTATTTGTATACGAGGTTTGGAAGTAGGTGGGGTTACCGTGATTTCGGGACGGAGTTCGCTTGTAGTAAAGAGACTTGGGGGGAGAGGCGTGTGGGAGCTTTTGTGGTCGCTTTTTTGGGTGCCATAGTCTTCCCTGAAGAAAAAGGACACATTAGAACATGTATTGGTTCAGTGGCTCACGCAATGTTTGATGGGATTAACAAGAACAAGTCCACCACAATTATTCCTATGATTCTAGCGGAAATATACCGGGCTCTAAATGAATGCAGAAGGGGTTCGAAATATTTCGAAGGTTGTAATCTTCTCCTTCAGGTATGGGCGATAGACCAAGTGTGCCATCGAAACCCCATGATGGATATCTGTAAAGGGTTAGATAGCCAGAAACTAACAAATCCTATTGCTACCCAAAACATAAGAACGAGGTGGTGTGAAAAACCTGAAAGTTTTGCGGGATGGTATGATTTCTTAGCCTGCCTTACTGATAAGAAAGTAATGTGGAAGTTAACTTATGCTCCTGGAGATGAGATAGTGCTTAGGACCTCTAAGCGATACTATATTGAGTTGACTGGTTTAACTGGGCTTCAGCCTTATGCACCTTTGAGGGTCCTCCGTCAGTTTGGGATGGAACAATTTATTCCCCTCCGTGCCAATATGTCAAAATCAGAAACTCGCTACAACCTGCCGAATGCAATTCCAAGAATGAAAGAAATACTCGAAGATTGGAGAAATCTGCAAACAGTAGAAGTGGCAACAAAGCACAAGAGCTGCACATCAGAATATCTCGCCTGGATCAAAGAAGAGCGGCGCTCGGGTCTCAGTCCTCCAGGAAGAATTGGCTATGAAGACACAGATATGACGAAGAAAATGAGACAGGCAAGGGCAGAAACCAGTTTTGATGAAACATCCGCCCCGACAAGCAAGAAGATGAAGCAAGCGGGAAGATGATGCATAACTTGGACAAATGGCAGTTATTTATTTACTTTTGATGTACTTTCTATTATACTTTCTGTTGTTGTATTTTCACTTATTATGTAATGATGAAAAAAAAAAAAAAAAAAAAAAAAAAAAAGAGAGAAAAGGAAAGAGAAAAGGGAAAAGAAGGCAGGAAAGAATGAAAGAAGCTGATTACAATGATGCAGACTTGATGATGAAGATGAAGCAAAGAAAGCAGAATTCAGTCACAATAGTGCACCTACACCGGCATGATGCAGTTGATCGGCAGAGTGACGGCTTTTATTTTTGTTTTGATGTATTCTCAATTATGTCTTTATATTTATTGTATTTTTCATTTGCTATGTAAGGGTTATGTATGAAGAAAGAAAAGAAAGAAAAAGAAAGAAAAGAAAAAGAAAAGAAGAGAAGAAAAAAAAGAAAGAAAAAAAAAAAGAAAAAGAAAGAAAGAAGAAGATGAAAGTATGATGTTATGTTATGAAAGACAATTTTGTATCAACTTTATCTATTTTAATGAAATATCTTACTCTAAATTTGAATTGCTCAAAAATGGCTGTGACTATTTTTCGTTATCATTTATTTGCGCGATTAGGCTCGCCTCTAGCACAAAGAGGCACCTTACAGGGTAGGACGCGTCCGCATTTTATTTTACGCACATTATTTGTGGTTGCCACATGCCTTATTTATCGCCCGTTTAAAATGCAAAAGCGCTACGTGACGCGCGCTATGTGCTTACGTGCAAATTTTACCAACAACATGCAAACTAACACAGTTACCTTTTGAATTTTTCTTTTGTTTTGTTTATTCCCAAACAGAGGTTTGATTTGTGCTGATTGAGCTGATCCAAAGGCCTTCCTCTGCACATTGATATACACTTCAGAATTCAACAAAATGTCCGGTAATGATGATCAGCCTCCCGTTCTCAATGATAAGACTCTCGAAACTCCTGGATCTTCGAGGGGAAACATCCTCCTGGCTCAGGATGACCTTATTTTGAATCTAACCAAACAGATACAGATGCTGAGCGATGAGCTAGCAGCCATTAAAGGGCAAGCCCCTCAAAACATACCTTTAAATGCCAATCCTGTTCACAATATACCCACATACCAAAACAACCCACTTAATCAAACACCACCACCACAAAATCGCCCACAAGTTAGTCAAAATACCCCGCCCGCTCAGCAAAATGCCCAACCCGCTGGTTATCCTTCATATTATCCATATCCTAACGACCCCACTCCTCCTCACTACCAATATTTGCCTGCTAAAGACACTCCCCGTCCTCCACAATCCCAAGCGCCCATTCCTGTAGCCGTTGCTCCTCCAAACGCCAATGATCCAAGGCAGGGATATCCCGAGGCGTTATATTATGAGCATGACCCTAATGGGAAGAATGCGGACTTCACAGATTATCCGCCACAGAATGAAATGCCCACAGCCGTGGAAAAACAGGGAAGGACAAGCGAACAAGATGAGATAATCCAGGCAATGAAAGTCATGCAACAATCTATTAAGGACTTGCAGGTGACTAAGAAACGGCAAAGCACTTCATACCGCAGTCTTTATCTATTCCCGGACATTACTCCTCCTCCCGGTTTTAAAGTGCCGAAGTTTGACATGTATGATGGTCATGGCGACCCATCTGCTCATTTAACCAAGTACCTCAACAGAATGAGGGCGGCGGGAGGCAAAGAAGAACTTCTGATGGCTTACTTTAGCCACAGTCTGGAAGGTATTGCCGCTGAATGGTTTGCCAGACAAGACATAAGCAAATGGCACGAATTTGATGATATAGCTGGTGATTTCACAAAGCAGTTTGAATACAATGTGGCTATGGTCCCTGACCTCATAACCTTGGCCAATTTGAAGAAGAAACCAACAGAATCTTTTAGGGAATACGCCTTGAGGTGGCGGGAACAGGCTGCACGGGTGCAACCCCCGATGACTGAGAGAGATATGGTGAAGTACTTTATTCGTGCTCAAGACGACTCCTATTACATGCATATGCTTCCTATGATGGGTGCACCTTATGCTGAACTTCTCACAATGGGGGAGATGGTGGAAGAAGGCATCAAATCCGGTCGGATTGTGAGCTTTGCTGAAATGAAGTCAAGTGCTCAAAATGCTCAAGCCAGCTCAAACAATGCTAGAAGAAGAGAGAAGAGGGAAGAAGTCACGGCTGTCGCCGCAGACATTGACCGCCGCCCGGCTAGGAGGTTGAACTTTGATAATCCACCAACCTACTCTACATACCCAAATGCACCTCCTCATTACCCAAATGCACCTACTCATTACCCAAATATTCCTTCTCCTTACCCAAATGCACCACCCCCAAATTATCCTAGTCACTATCAAATTCCTCCAGCTCCATATCCTGTCTATCAAGCACAACACAGTTATTATCCACCACGAGCACCAGCACCACAACAATACCCTCCTCGCCCACAAAATTACCAACCCCGTGCTCCTGTCCGTCCAAATATGCAAGGACCTAACCAAAGCTATGAGAGGAGAGCACCCAAAACCTATACTCCTATAGCTGAATCTTATGGTCAATTGTTTGAAAGATTAAGAAGCGCCGGAGTTGTGCAGCCTGTTCCTGACAATACTCCAAATCCTCCTCCAAGGTGGTATGATGTTAATAAGCATTGTGTTTATCATTCCGGGGCTGCGGGCCATGATGTGGAAAGGTGTTATGCCTTCAAGGATAGAGTGGAAGCTTTGATCAAATCAGGCACTATCCAGCTTACTGGAACTCAGCCTAATGTGCAAGATAATCCTCTTCCCGCCTATGGAAACAATGCTGTCAATGTCATTTCCCTTGAGGAGGGAGTCGATTTGAAAGGGACCATTGTTCCCGTTAGCAATGTGAGGGTTGCTAACGAGGCCAAAGTATCTGTGCAAGTTAGAGCTCCCATTCTGGTGCAAGCGGGTATCCCGAGGCCAACTGTCACCGTCATGCTTGCCTCACCCCTTCAATATGATAGCAAGAGGGTTCCTTGGAACTATTCTGAAGTGCCTATCGGAAGTGGAAAGGTAACTGTTGCTGTTGCTGCTGCACAAGGCATGACCAGATCTGGTAGATTCTACACGCCTGAGGAGTTGGGTCGAGGCCTTAGGGAAAAGGAGGGCGTTGTAAGAAGAGTGACTGACACCGAAGCTGAGGACTTTTGGAGGAAAATGCAGTCAAAGGAATACTCTATTCTAGAGCACCTAAAGAATACTCCTTCCCGCATATCCATTATGGCTTTGCTGATGAGCTCTGAAACGCATAGAAATGCATTGCTAAAAGTGCTCAAGGAAGCAGAGGTGCCCGCTGAGACCACGGGTGAGAGCTTGGCCGTCTTGGTTGGCCAAATCTTAGAACCTCACAAGGTGTCCTTCTTCAAAGAAGAGCTTCTACCCGAGGGTCTCGGACACAACAAAGCCTTGCATATTGTTGTCAAATGTAGGGACAAATTTGTTGGACGGGTACTGATCGACGGAGGTTCCGGGCTCAATATATGTCCATTAGCAACTCTGAAGGAGCTTGGAATTGATGCTGGCAAAATTAGACAGAGCAATGTGAAAGCAAGGGCTTTTGATGGGGCTCAAAGGTGCACCTTTGGAGAGATTGATCTTGATCTGCAGATAGGTCCTGTGAACTTCTCTGTGGAGTTTCAGGTATTCGACATCCCGTCTACCTATAACATGCTGTTAGGAAGACCCTGGATTCACATGGCCGGAGCCGTCCCTTCCACTTTGCATCAAAGTGTGAAATTTATATGGAACAATGAGGAAGTAGTGGTCAAGGGCGAGGGAAACAGCCCCACGCATGCCAGCACCACGATTCCCATGGTGGACAACGCCGCAGAGCTTGATGGGACTACCTTTCACACGGTTGAGCTGATGAATGTGACCCGAGCATCAAATGAGGATTCAAAGAAAGGTATCCTACCCAGAGTCCCCAAGATGATTGCTGTGGAGATGTTGAAAAATGGTTTCAAACCTGGTTCGGGATTGGGAGCAAATCTGAACGGCATAACCGAACCCATCTGCTTGCCCAAGAATCTGGGTACCTTTGGCTTGGGTTACTGTCCTACCAAAAAAGAGATTGAAAAGGCCAAAAGGAAACCATCCATTGCCATGCCAGAACCCTTTCCTCCCTTGTACCAGTCATTCGTCAAGGCACCGGAAGTCAATATACCGGATCTGATAGAGGGAGTTGGCGATTTGTTTCTGAGTGATGATTTGGAATGCGATGTTATTATTGAAGAATGTGCTGAGGAGTCACCTGTGCGAAATGTTGAGGCCAAGGATCCGATGGCCAATTGGACCTGTGTCCCCGTAGAAGAGACCTGGTGAATGAACTCAACAGTTATTTTGGCGTCACAGTCAGATTGAGGCCCTGAACTGTGTTTTGCTTTTTGGTTTATGTTTATGTCTTTTCAAAATAATCTGTCTACATTCTGCATGTTTTGCTTTAATGTATGCCTCCCTAAACTAGGTTTTGAAACAAATAAAATGCATTGCATTCTCCCTACTATTATTTTGATATGCTTCAATTATTTACTTTATTTTACGCTTTTGATTAATGTTTGTTTCTGTTTCAGCTTTCCACTTAACAAAACTGCCGAAACTTTGCTTGTGACATATAATGAAACAACTGAACAAACTGGCACTGATGCATTGAGTATTGGGGAGTTTGATGAAGATTTTGTTCCTGATGAAATAACAAGAGAAGTGGATCAATTTGAGAACAAACCAAAGCCTAACTTGGAAGAAACCGAGTCAATCAATTTGGGGACTTCAGAAGATGTTAGAGAAACCAGAATCAGTGTTCATTTGACCTCGGAAGAAAGAAGAGCTTATATTGAACTATTGAACGAGTATCGGGACATCTTTGCTTGGTCTTATGATGATATGCCCGGTTTGAGTACTGATCTTGTCACTCACAAATTGCCAACTGATCCTTCATTTCCGCCTGTTAAGCAAAAGAAGAGAAACTTCAAAACTTCCACAAGCAAACAAATATTGGAAGAAGTGCAAAAGCAATTGACCGCCAAGGTGATTCGATCTCTCAAATATCCCACTTGGTTAGCAAATATTGTGCCGGTGCCCAAGAAAGATGGAAAGGTTAGAGTTTGTGTTGATTATCGTGATCTCAACAAAGCAAGTCCAAAGGATGATTTTCCATTGCCAAATATTCATATCCTTATTGATAGCTGTGCAAAACATGAGCTTCAGTCTTTTGTCGATTGTTTTGCCGGCTATCACCAGATCCTGATGGATGAAGATGATGCTGAAAAGACCGCCTTCATCACGCCTTGGGGTGTGTTTTGTTATAGAGTTATGCCTTTCGGTTTGAAGAATGCCGGGGCAACATATATGAGAGCAATGACAACTCTTTTCCATGATATGATTCACAAAGAGATTGAAGTCTATGTAGATGATGTTGTTATCAAGTCAAAGAAGAAAGAAGAGCATTTGACTGATTTGAGAAAATTCTTCAACCGCCTTCGACGGTATAACTTGAAGCTTAATCCTGCAAAATGTGCGTTTGGTGTTCCTGCTGGTAAGATGTTGGGTTTTATTGTAAGCCGGAGGGGTATAGAATTGGATCCGTCTAAAATCAAGACCATCCAAGACTTGCCTCCTCCAAAGAGCCGGAAGGATGTGATGAGCTTTCTCGGCCGCTTGAACTACATAAGCCGCTTCATTGCACAATCCACGGTTATTTGTGAACCAATAATCAAGTTGTTGAAGAAAGATGCTGTTATCGAGTGGACGGAAGACTGTCAAAAAGCTTTTGATAGGATCAAGGAGTATCTATCTAATCCGCCTGTGTTAGTTCCTCCTGAACCTGGAAGACCATTGATCTTATATTTGTCTGTCTCGGAAAATGCATTTGGATGTGTCTTGGGGCAACATGACAAGACCGGGAAGAAAGAACAAGCCATCTATTATCTAAGCAAGAAGTTCACCCCTTATGAAGCCAGGTACACTCTCTTGGAGCGAACTTGTTGCGCCTTGACTTGGACTGCACAAAGGTTAAGGCACTATCTTTCATCATATACAACTTATCTTATCTCGAGGATGGATCCTTTGAAATATATCTTTCAAAAGCCGATGCCCACGGGAAAATTAGCAAAATGGCAGATTTTGTTGAGTGAATTTGACATAGTTTATGTCACCCAAAAGGCGGTAAAGGCACAAGCATTGGCGGATCATTTAGCTGAAAATCCTGTTGATGACAACTATGAACCATTGAGAACTTACTTTCCCGATGAAGAGGTCTTGTTTCTGGGTGAAGACATCTCTTCTGAATATGATGGTTGGTGTCTATTCTTTGACGGAGCAGCAAATTTCAAAGGTGTTGGTATTGGAGCTGTCTTAATTTCTGAAACGGGTCAGCATTACCCTGTTTCGGCCAAGCTCAGATTTCCGTGCACTAACAATATGGCTGAATATGAAGCATGCATTTTGGGCCTTCGATTGGCAGTTGATATGAACATTCAAGAACTTTTAGTGATTGGGGATTCCGACTTGCTGATTCACCAAGTGCAAGGCGAGTGGAACACCAAAAATGCAAAGATTCTTCCTTATTTGCGTTGTGTCAAGGAATTGTGCAAAAGGTTCGCAAAGATAGAGTTCAAGCATGTTCCGAGGCTTCAAAATGAGTTTGCCGATGCTTTGGCAACTTTATCTTCCATGATCCAACATCCTGACAAGAATTATATTGATCCTATCGAAATTGAATTGCATGATAGGCCAGCTTATTGTTTTCAAGTTGAGGAAGAACGGGATGGACATCCATGGTATTTTGATATCAAGAATTATCTCAAGGTTGGGAGTTATCCTGAAAATGCAACAAGTGTCCAAAGGAAGAGCATTCGGAGGTTAGCAAATCAATTCTTTCTAAGCGGTGAAATCCTATATAGGAGGACCCCAGACTTAGGACTCTTAAGATGTGTTGATGCAGTTGAAGCAAATAAATTGCTTACGGAAGTGCATGCGGGAGTTTGTGGGCCGCATATGAATGGTTTTGTTTTGGCAAAGAAGATCTTGAGAGCCGGTTATTTTTGGTTAACTATGGAAACTGATTGTGTTCAGTTTGTGCGAAAATGCCATCAATGTCAAATTCACGGAGATATGATCAAAAGACCTCCTTCTGAACTTCATGCAATGAGTTCTCCCTGGCCTTTTGTTGCTTGGGGAATGGATGTTATTGGTCCTATTGAGCCGGCCGCTTCAAATGGACATCGCTTTATTTTGGTGGCTATTGATTACTTCACCAAGTGGGTGGAAGCAACTTCTCACAAGTCTGTAACCAAGAAAGTGGTGTCAGATTTCGTGCGCAACAATATCATTTGTAGATTCGGAGTTCCTGAATCAATCATCACTGATAATGGTGCAAACCTAAATAGTGATTTGATGAGAGCAACTTGTGAGAGTTTCAAGATTACTCATCGCAACTCTACTGCATACCGCCCTCAAATGAATGGAGCTGTTGAGGCGGCAAATAAGAACATCAAGCGTATTCTTCGCAAGATGATTGATAATTATAGAGATTGGCACGAAAAGTTGCCTTTTGCGCTTCTTGGGTACCGCACCACCACTAGAACTTCAACTGGGGCAACTCCCTATCTCTTGGTGTATGGCACAGAAGCAGTCTTACCCGCGGAGGTAGAAATTCCTTCCTTGAGAATCATTCAAGAAGCTGAATTAGAAAATGCTGAATGGGTGAAGATCAGATGTGAACAGTTGATGCTTATTGATGAGAAAAGAATGAATGCAATTTGCCATGGGCAACTTTATCAAAATCGCATGATCAAGTCTTTTGGCAAGAAAGTGAGAATGAGAGACTTTAAACCGGGGCAATTGGTGTTGAAGAAGATCTTTCCTAATCAAGAAGAAGCAAGGGGCAAATTTGCACCGAATTGGCAAGGTCCATATGTGGTTCATCGGGTTTTATCCGGAGGAGCACTGATTCTGGCAGAAATGGATGGTCAAGTTTGGCCAAAAGCAATCAACGCAGATGCCGTCAAAAGATACTATGTTTGAGGCGATCGCAAGTTAGCATGGTTTTGAATGTAATCTTTGATGTAATGCGAACTACGCGTGACCTGACTCCCAAGGCGGGATACGTAGTAACTCACATAGAGTTTGGTTGCATTGATATAAGAATTTTCCCTATTTCCTCTTTTATGTAAGTTTGAACTACTTCTGACCTGATTCCTGGAATGGCAACAGGATAAGTAGGCAATCCCCGTCGGATTCGGTCAAAATATTGTAACACTTTAGGCTTGTTTATCTTTTATGATGTAACGCCGAACTATGCATCTAGGCAGATGTGTGGATTTTCCAATTCGGATACGGCTTCGTACTTAGATTGCCATATCTTCCCAAAAATCTTATGTAAGCAGAACTACGCACGGTCTGATTCCCGTGGAGGGATACGTAGGCGCTCTTAACGGGCTCGACTCTATAATATTAAAATTTTCAGTCTCCTTAAGGCAAGCAACTGGGGCAATTTTTGCAAAGATAATTTGAAGATATGGAAGATAGAAACTGGGGCAATTTTGCAAGACAATTTGAAGATTTGAAAGATATCAACTGGGGCAAATTTTGCAAAATGAGTTGAAGACTTGGAAGTTCATAACTGGGGCAGATCTTTGCAAGAATTGGTTTGCTTATCAAAGGATGGAACAACAAAGTTCTGAAAGTATTCAAGATTAGCACAAGTTGCAATACAAAGGATGTTCAGTTTGTTTCGAGATATGTCATGAGTTTGAGTTAAAGCAGGAATTTTACATGCATTATAAACTTTTCACTTGCATATCAATGAGTGCTTGCTTACTATTTTATCAAATTATTTTATTTTGCCTCTATATTAAGATGAGTTATACTATTGAGTTCATAAACCAAGTTTCCGAGGATGGTTTTCAAAGCCCGAGTTTCACGAAGAAGAGGAAGCGATAGCAGCGAATTCAAGATGAATCAGCACAAATCAAACACCCCTCCCCAAAACTAACAAATTTTTCTTTGAGAGCAGGAACCGGAAAGCTTGCAATGGGAGGTTCATTCGCACTATGGGTGAACAATTTATTGAACGCGCATTCAAAGAATTGAACATCAGATTCAATATGAACTGAAGAGATCATTCAAAACTTTACACCACTATCCATGCAAGCAACACCAATCAAGTTGATAATGCAAACAATTCGGCTGGCTTGACATCTAAGCATTACATTGGATTATTGCCGAAAAGGCGGCGCTCTTCTTTTCTTGAATCTTGACATTGCGATAGAATTTATCTCGCGATACTGATAGACAAGTCGGCTGGAACACCGCTTTCGGAGTGTTTCGCGATGTCGGTTGTCTTGCAATATTGGCATTTTATATTTTAAATTTATTAATAGTTTGAGACAAGTCGGCTGGAACACCGCTTTCGGAGTGTTTCGCGATGTCGGTTGTCTTGCAATATTGGCATTTATTAATAGTTTAAGACAAGTCGGCTGGAACACCGCTTTCGGAGTGTTTCGCGATGTCGGTTGTCTCGCAATATTGGCATTTTATATCTGATATTTATTAATAGTTTAAGACAAGTCGGCTGGAACACCGCTTTCGGAGTGTTTCGCGATGTCGGTTGTCTTGCAATATTGGCATTTATTAATAGTTTAAGACAAGTCGGCTGGAACACCGCTTTCGGAGTGTTTCGCGATGTCGGTTGTCTCGCAATATTGGCATTTTATATCTGATATTTATTAATAGTTTAAGACAAGTCGGCTGGAACACCACTTTCGGAGTGTTTCGCGATGTCGGTTGTCCTGCAATATTGGCATTTATTAATAATCTAAGACAAGTCGGCTGGAACACCGCTTTCGGAGTGTTTCGCGATGTCGGTTGTCTTGCAAGATTGGCATTTTATATTTAGAATTTACTGATCGTTTAAGACAAGTCGGCTGAAGCACCACGTTCGGAGTGTTTTCGCAATGTCGGTTGTCTTGCAATATTAGCATTTTATGTTTGAAGTAGATTGATAATTTAAGACAAGTCGGCTGAAGCACCGCTTTCGGGGTGTTTCGCAATGTCGGTTGTCTTGCAACATCGACATATTGTATTTGAAATACATGATTCGGTTTGAGACATTATGTCTTGTTAGTCAAACTTATCTTATGAAAGCCTTGCATTTTTACCATTCATTTTCGCTTTACTTATTGTCTTACTTTACTATTTCAGAATAATGATCAGCCTAGAGGTTCTCCGGGCGGAGCATCTCGTCAGTTGATCGAGAGAAGAACTTATTGAGCGTCACAACCAGCATTTACAATTTTATATTATACCTTTATTTATTTCTTATTTCAATTATTATAGTGTATTAGCAGTTGCTCGCTTACCGTTTGTTAAGTCTTTACAGAATTTTGGCAATACCGCAGTAGCATTTGGAGCATAACGTGGAACTTTTTCTTAGCAGTGAACTGGGGCAATTGTTGACTTGAGCTAGACTCGTCAACAAGGATCTGAAGAATCGCACTCGAACAAGCAAGTTTTACCTAATCTTCCATTTCGGATTAGGCGTCAGTTTGAATTCTTTCCTATTCGTGCGTCATTTCTTTTGTCAATCGTGCGAGTTTTCGTGCCTAAGTGTCGTCGAACTACATATGGCCTGATTCTCTTTCGGCCCGAGATATGTAGGCAACTCAGAAACTGGAGTTCGGCCATGTCCATAAGCCTCGCCTTTTGGTACATGGAATCAAAAGTCTTGGTTTTATCGGGACAAAATTGGTTTCCCGTCAACTTCTTTACCCTGAAAACTCTTTCATCCTTTTCGGGTAAAGAGGGGCAGCTGTTGACATCCAATTTTATCCCGAAAATTTTAATTAAATATCTAATTATCTAATTAATGGACAATTTTGAAAATAAAATGTAATTGTTTAATTTCTATGGAAGAGGCCAAATTTTGCAAAGCGTAGCTTAATTCCTATCCTACTAATGCAATCCTTTTTCTTTCTTTAGTTTATCCTAAAAGAGGGCCAAATGTGCAAATCCTAACTAAAATTCAGCCTAGCCATGCAAAGATATATACAATGCATCACACTCCTAACCCGCTAATCTCTCTGACCCAATTTCAATCCCTAATCCCAATTCCCTTCAGAAAATCGCGACCCGTTTCCCCTCACCCGCGAAACCAATCCAACCCGGTCCATTCGATCGTCTTCTCCGTACGATCAATGCGCTGGACGAGTGACACTATTCCAGGTGGTGTCACTGGTTTCTCTTACCAGTACAAACGGGCACAAAATCTGAGCCATCCATTTCGAATCAAAGTAAATCCCAGCCTTTGATCTTTCCTTGGAGATAAGGATCCAAAGTGTACAATCCGAAAGGAATGGACACTTTAGACCCTTATCCTAAAAGGAATTAGATCGAAAATGGCAAGGGTATTTCTGATTTTGCAAAGTCTAGGTAAACCCTAAAACTCTCCTATATATTCAGCATTTCGTAGGGTTTAAAGAGGATTTTTTTGGAACACACAAAAACGGCAGTATCAATTTTTTTTTCAGATTTTTCTCTCAGTTTAAAAAATATATACTCATAGTGTTTTAGATTCTGTTTTGGAATCGAGCATCGTTTTCAACTTTGTGTCATCGCTTCATTAGTTGTGTCGTCGCTTCGCCAGTCGTCGTCGTCGCTTGGTCGAGTCGCGTCCATTTTTTTCAGTTTTTGCTCTTGTTCACTGCTCGCAAACAGGTGACCTTCTTTCCTCATTTCTTTGTGTTAAATCGATTATGCGACTTTAGAACTGTTTCAATGCTAAAAAAATCAGTTTATATGTTTACTATATTATCTCATCATAATGGATGAGAATGCTTCATTTATGTTGGTTTAAGGATGAATATTAGTTTGAATTAGATATGTTTGGTGTTGAATCTTGCTACGGAAATATAGGAAAATCAGTTTTATGGGTATAAAAGAAAGTTTGAATCTTTTGTCAAAGCATGTTGCTATAGCTTTATCAATCAAATAACTTAATGGTTTGTGTCTGGTTCTCTATGCCTAGTGAAAATGCTTCAGTTAGTGTCATTTTTTTACTGGTTTTCCTTGAATCAAATGATGTAGAGAATAGTTTTGTTGGTTCTGCTTGTTAAAGATTAGTAGTAGGGGGTTTGTTAGTTGGTTTTGGAGATGTGAATGCTGCTGTTTGTGGATGTTTGGAGGAAAGGCAGGAGCTTGGCCGGGGATAGTCTGTTGGTGTAGGAGTGGGGTTGATTTGCAGTTCCCCTGTTTTGAGTAAGTGTTTCAGGTGATGTGCAGTTAGTGTAGGAGCTGGCTGTCTGGTGAGCTGAAGTTTGCTGGGTGAGTTTGAGGGTCCAGTCTTTGGTTCTGTTGTATTGTTCATATCTGCAGGGGATGCTTTTGGGTAAGCTAAGGGAGCTGCTTCAGTTTCTAGTAGTAGCATGAGAGTTCAGGGAGTGGTCTGTATGTGTTGCAGATGTTGTAAGGTGTTTGAAGATGGCAAATGGGCTTGCCCTTGGTTCAGGTAGTTATTTGTAGTTTATGTGTCTGTTTCTGTGAGGGTGCAGAGGTGTAGTTTGTTTCCTGTTCTGGAGGGTGTTCTGGTGGTCTTAAGATGATGTAGGTGTGTGAGTCTTTGAGGCTGTCCAGTGAGGGAGTATAGGTGTTCAGGCAGAGGTCTGGAGCTGAAATCAGTAGTTCAAGGGGTTGTTTCAGCTGTGAGGGAGTTTTCCTGGAGGCATAGGGGTTTGCTGCAGTGGCTGATGTGCCTCTTTGGTCCAGGGGGCTGATCTGTGTGTGAGGGTGTCCTGGTGGTTGTTTAGGTAGTGTTAGGGATGAGGGTATGTGCTGAAGGTTGAAGGAGTTGGTCTTTAGGTGCTCTTTGGTCTAGGAGTTCTGGATTTATGTTAAAAGAATATGTAAATGGCTTCAAGTTACTGCATAGCTTGCTCCCCTGAAATATATTAGTGGAAACATACCTCGATTCAGCTAGTTCAATTCTGTATTTGAATTAAAATGGTTCGGCAGTTTGTGCACCCCTAAATCTATATAAAGTTTCGCTAAATCTCATGTTGAAATTTTGGAACCAAATGCAGCTGTTTTATGACTCTTCTCCGTAATTTATATGCTTGGAATTGATATAATACACAGTGTGTTCTATTCCTTTTCTTTTACCCCAGAAATTGTTGAAGTTTGATTATAAACCTTGTAGTTAGAATACAATCTTTTTTTATGTTAGATCCATGAGTTTAAGCCATTTATTTCTTCTTCACATTGTGTAATATGATCACTAGAAGACTCTACTTTAGTGGCCATATTAGGATACTATTAATGGAGGGTAGAGTGGTTTAATATGAAGTTTTGTTTGACTTTTTGTATTCTTTATTTACCGTGTATTGATCAATTCCTGTGTACTGCATCAAAAATTAGAAATCATGTCTTGAGACATCTATAGCACCTAATTTAATTTTTGGCAATAGTAATTTTATTTATGCTATTTTATTCAAGTACAGCGAATAATAGTTTATATTTTTGTTCATATTTCATTCACATATACTAATCCTTATTTTCTATTTTTTTCATTTGCATGATCTACACTTTGGGACGAGTTGAAATAAAACTCACAAATGGGATGGCTACATGCATTGGAAGTCATTTGATCCGCTCCGCATTTTCGGGACTTGATATCCCCGAAAAATGTAAAACAAAAGAAATGAATAAATGAAAACCTTGTGAAATACAAGGCTCGCGTCGAGTTCGCTATCCCGGGTTCTACCTTCTAAACTCCCGCCTTCCTGTTCCCTTTAGAAAGCATGTTTTAGGAAGCCCTGAAACCGGACTAGGATTTGCATGTTAGAAACTTGGTAGGATAGTCGCTTGATCGAATTGTTAACTTATTGTATGTTTTAAAATGATTATATAATTGATTATCCCGCTTCCTTTGGGACTCGCCAATTAGTTTAGGTTAATAGTAATCTATGGTTAATTATCGAGTGCAAAAGAAATTAAATTTAATTAAATTATACATTCCCATCTGTTATTTATATTCACCCGTTTATTAAACATTTATTTAAACCATCTACTCATTTATTCATTAATCCGATTAATTATGCGATATTTATTTATTAAATCATTTATTTAGTTAATTTTATTTATTTATTTAATTTAATTAATCATTTATTTATTTATTAATTTAATTTAATTAATTAATTATTTATTTATTTATTTAATTAATAATGATTATTTATTTACTCATTCATTTATTTCATTAATTATTGTCAATTTATTCTTTGTTTAATTAAATTAATATAAACATTAATTTATTTAATTGAGTTATCTATTTATTTATCCATTTACTTAAGCGATCATTTAATCAATTATTTATCTAATTAGTTACTTAGAGTATTTTATTTTATTTTATTTATATTATTTATTTAGTTTATTTATCCTTATTTATTTAATCAACTAATCAATCAACCCTTATCTCATTATTCATTTAATTAATCTTAAATTTTGTTCAAGTATTGTCATAATCAATTTTATCTTCTCTATATTATTTATTATTACCTATTTATTTTATTTAAAACTTATCCCAAACTAAATTTCAAGTAAAATTCGTGAAAAGCGCCGGATTAACCGCCTTTAGCGGATTTTCGAAAGTGCTCCCGTAATAAGGACCTTCTTTCGAATTTAACAGAACCACTTACCTAAGAATCTCTGAATTTAATTTAATTTCTTTTAAATAAAGGTTAAATTGCACTCCTTAGTTAATTTAGGTTCCTAATAATCCTTAAATTAGGTGGCGACTCCAAAGAAACCCTTTGGAATCCCACTTTGTTGAAATATTCCGAAACCTATCCTTTTCTCAAAGAAAGGGTAATTTTTAGGGTTCAACAGTGGTTTAAGAAAATAAACATGAAAATAAAAATATTTATCCACCTATATCCATAGATTTTATTTACATGTCATATCCATAAATTATTTACATGTCCTAACTATCTAGACTTGTATACCATAATTTTATAGTATATCATAAAGGTATACACTCATAAGATATACACAAAAGCATATAGTAATTAATAGGTAGGTTAGGTAAATTTTTTTAATATCATGGGTAGTGTAAGTTTTTATGGGTAGAACAGGTAAATACTTTAGATTTTATGGGTACACAACGTAAAAAGTTGAAACAAAATAATAATTGAGAAAATTACGCCAGTTAAACATTCTAAACAACTCTTAACAGAAAATAAACATATTTTAGGTTTTTTACCCATTCTAAACATTTACCATTTGTATACTTCTTTTTCTAGCCGTTTTCTAAATATAATAGCTGTCCATCTTTTAAGCCACAAATTAAGGGATTGTGGGATTTAATTCCCCAAGCTAAATTAATACTTTATCGTGGATAAACAACAGTAAATGAATGAGTACATCATCCCGAAAATCAAAAGTAAATCCCAAGTCTTCTCCAACTAAGACTGGACAAATCCTTTGTCATTTTAATGGTAGCCCATCTGCTTCATGAAGCCTAAATAAAATAATATCCAATATGAAGATATAGAAGAGAATTGTGTTCTCATGACATATTATCTTGTATACAGCTAAATTTGCCTTCAATTTTTACTAAGTAAATGCATTTCACGTACGGTAACTGTATATGTATCCATATTTACAAAGTTTTAGATGCATAACGCGTACATATTTATTGAATACAGATTTATGCATAATAAATAATACATGCATACCATGTACGTACTTGTTAAATATTATCACAGTAAATAATGTAAGCATATCAAATACTTACTTATTGAATACAGACCATATGCATAGTGAATAATGTATGCATACCAAATGCATACTCGTTGAATATTATCATATTATAATTATTATTTGCAAAACGTTTATACAGTGCCATAAATAGAGGCAAGTGCCAAATGAAGACACGCATTTATGTGTGATTATAATAGGTCAGTGAAATTTTTGCCTAATTTTTAGGGTGGAGTGGATATATAATAGGAAAATAAGGATTTTTATTATGATTAGGATTCCTAAATATAAGCTGATTCTATTAATTGTTTAATGCTATTCACGTTAGTTTTATGGAGCAAAATCTGCCTAACCATATTTGCATAAGGTAGATATTGGCTAGCCTTTGTGCAACCGTCCTAATGTCTATTGAAAAGTAAGGTCAGGCTTGCTTTTGGCTATATATGAAAAAGACTCATAATAATTTCCTCAAACTTAATTGATCTCAAATCTATTCTTCACGACACAAAGGAATAAATAAAATAATAGTACCCATGTGATATTGCATATTTTGAATGTAAACTAGGAAATCTATTTCATTATGATTTTAATTACAAAATCTAACTAGACATAGATTAAATAAATTACCAAATATCAAGTTCTAAATAATTTAAAATTTTGATATTAACTTTGAATTAGTCTTCTACATTCGAGTTAACTTCAGGAATATTCACTAAACGATACATTTTGTAAACTATAGTCATAAAACTATTTTTTGTAACATGAGAGTTACTAAACTCATTATTATGTAACACTAAATTAAACTAAACTAAAGTTATTATTATGTAACAGTAATGTCACAACTATTTTTCTTAACAGAAAGTCACTTAATTTTACTCGATGTAAAACTAAAAATACAAAAACTATCTTTTTGTAATAAAAAAATCATTAAACTATACACTTTAGTTGTGTAGAAGATACAAGTCACTGAAAAGTTTAATCTCCGGTGCAGAAAAAAAAACACCTCATTGCTATATCATCATTTTGTTACCGTACGCATTTTGTTGAATTCACCTTGTCATCATATATTATATCATAAATTCTTAAAAAAGACGTTTATATTGATATACATCTTAAATAAAATTTAGATATACACTTTTAATATAAACTTTAATACAATAATGTTTATGATATTAGATATTTGAATAGATATTTAAATATACACTTTAACATAAAATTGTCTATACATTTAAATGTTCTTTAAAATTTGTATGATTTAAATGTAATGGCGATAGGTGGATTTGAAAGAAAAAACATTATGTGGCATGTAACACGATGGTAATGTATGGATAAAAATACATCATCTATACTTACGAGAATACGAGTCCAGCTGAAAGAGACAAATCCTACTATACAAGTCACCAGGCGTTGAGGATATACGCTTTTCCCATTGCTACAACCGCTCATCAAGCACGTGCTTAGGGCAGAAAGGTACATACCCAACTGCCTCAAGGTTAATAATCTCCTAGTTAGAATTTACTTAGTATCACCACCTTATATAATTAGGCACACGACCTATAAATATAGTATTTACTATAATTAGGATAGGGATAAACCTAATACTATATATACCTCTCCTTCATTGTATTCGACATCAAGCGATTCACTATGAATCTGCCAATTACAAGGAATAATACATTTCTTTTACTGCTTTCATATTATTTCTTTTGTATTTACTTTATTAACTTAGATCATTCTCTAAATTTATTTGTTTAACCTACTCGGCAAGTTTTAGGCAAAAATAATTTGACACCCACCGTGGGGCCTAGGCAGTTGTTAAGTTTTATGAATAAAGCACACAACCATGTCAAACGAAAATGACGGTCTCCCAAAAAAACACAATTAATGCAGTTGATAGACGCTTTAAACGATCCCATCGATCCTGCTAGGCAAGAGAATGATATGTCTAAGGAACAAATCCACGTAAGAGAAGAAATTCATGACAATGGAAGCCCCGCTAGGGCCAACGACAAGTTTGAGAAAGCTTTCGACAAGTTTCTCAAAGCGCAAGAGCAGTAGACGGTTCAGAACTCAGCTACCAGGACCGAAACTCTAGCCAAGCATTTAGAGGTGCTCTTTGCCAGGTTAATGCAAATGTCAGGATCCTCACGTGGATCGGAGCCTGCGGGTAATACTTTGACTTCAGCGCCCAGACGAAGGATCGACTTGAAGACCACCCCAAGATGTTCGGCGGCGGCCAACAACCCAACACCCGCTGAGTCTCCTGTCATTCAGGGTATACTCAAGGAGTTTAAGGTGATTCACTATCAGATTGGCAACGTGCCACCTCAACACTCATTGAGTCTCCTGCCAGGCGCATCACCTCAGGTGACTGTCGTGGATGAGTAGAATTTCTTCAAGCACGCGTACAAGGCGAGCGATGCACCCGTTTCAATACCTAAACACTTTTGTTTACCGGAAATCCCTAAGTATGATGGTACCACTGACCTTGAAGAGCATATAACTGCCTATTTTACGACGGTAAAGAATAATGAAATCACATAAGAAGAAATCCAGTCTGCTTTGGTGAAAAGATTTGGTTTGGACCAAGGGGGCACTGACATAGTAGACTCATCTGTCGGTGGTGTCAAATCCTTCACCCAGATGCAAGATCTATCCAAAAAGGCACATTCTGGTTCCGAAAAAAGGAAGATGATGGAAGACATCTTTTAGATCCGTCAGCGAGAAGGAGAATTACTAAAGAATTACTTGGAAAAGTTTTAGAGGGAACGGATAACTCTCCTTCCTATACCGGAGAGCATTGGTATAGTAGCTTTATTGCAAAAACTTGAACCCCCGAAATTTGTTGGCCGCGCGGGAGTTACAACGGAGTTTGCAAGAGCACCCAGTGACGACTTGTGATGCGTAATATCAGTGGTACAATGATAAGCTCCGAATTGAGCCAGACATAACCCAACTTTTCAAACACAACATTAAAAGGAGCCGAAAGCATGAGCAGACCGAAGATGAGAGAGCTGAGGACAGAGGAAAAGAGGAACAGAAGGGATTACAAGACTGACACACCTAAGATGGTGGAAAGACATGATGACACACGAAAAATGACCTCTCACAGTCACAACGGGTCGGTCAATATCGAAAGAGCCCCTGATAAATTTGAAGAGCTAGGACTGCGAATCAATACAGTAGAATTTCTTAAGGAACAGATGAAGAACACGTCATTCCACTGGCCCGAGGATATCAAAAGTTTGTGCTTCAATCAAGAAAACAGGTGTTGTTGAATACTTTGGGGTCCAAGCTCATGGTGTTTGAAATCATGAAGGATATGTATGCGAATGATCCGGATTTTGGGGAGCTTTATGGTACTTGTGAGTTGGAGGAAAGGGGAAGAAGGGTCACTAGATTGTGTGGAGATGAGGGATCAAGTGAAGATGTGGAGAAAAAGAGGTTCCACAAGTTTGAGGGATTCTTGTTTAGAAATAGAAAGTTGTGTGTGCCTAGCTCATCTTGGATGGAGTTATTTGTGAGGGAGGCACATAATGGAGGTTTAATGGGACATTTTTGAGTCGGAAAACCCATTGAGATCCTTAAGAAGCATTTTATTGGCCTAGGATGAAGTTGGACGTTGTGAGGGTGTGTGGCCAATGCTTGGAGTGTAGGCAAGCTAAGTCCAAACTACGTCCACATAGTTTGTACTCACCCCTTCCCGTTCCTTTAGGTCCTTGGCTTGATATTTCCATGGATTTTGTGCTTGGCTTGCCTAGGACCAAAAGAGGGAAAGATAGCATCTTTATAGTAGTTGATAAGTTTTCCAAAATGACACATTTTATTCCTTGTCATAAAAGTGATGATGCATCCCATGTTGCTAATTTATTTGTTGAACATGAAGTTGCATGGGGTTCTTAAAACCATTGTTAGTGATAGGGATTCGAAATTCCTTAGCCACTTTTGGAAGGAATTGTGGGGAAGGCTTGGCACTAAGTTGTTGTTCTCTACTTCTTGCCATCCCTAAATGGATGGCCAAACCGAGGCTGTTAATAGGACATTGGGAACCATGCTTAGGGCCTTGCTTAAAGGAAAGTTTGCTTCTTGGGAAGATCATTTGCCTTTGATTGAATTTGCATACAATAAAACTATGCATACTTCTACTTGTATGACCCCTTTTGAAGTTGCGTATGGTTTTATATCCCTCGGATCTCACCCCTTTATCTCAAATGTGATTTTAAGCTTAGATGCCAAGACGAGAGCTCAAGAAATGAAGAAACTTCACAAACAAGTGAGGAAGAAACTTGAAAACAAGAATCGAGAAGTTGCCAAGAAAGCCAATAAGGGGAGAATGATGCAACCCGACGTTAAGGTTGATTTTTCTAGTGACTATTAAGTCCACAACACGTTCAATGTGTGCGACTTGTCTCCTTTCAAGATTGATAATCAAGCGAATTCATGGACGAAGTCTTTTCAAGAAGGGGAGAATGATGCAACCCGACTCGTGAATAAACCATTTACATAACTGGGGCAGTTGCAACAGTTGCATGCCACATTCTCAAAACTGGAGCAACTAGGGCAGATTTTGGAGGCTTCAGGACCTACTTGCAAGCTCACTGCCCCAGAACCAGAATTTTCTCATTGCGATCGCGAGACTATAGAAGCGATCGTGCAAGGACCTGGCAGTGTGCAGCGTGATCACGAGGCCTCAGACGCGATCGCGCAAGAAGCTGAAGAGGATTTAGGAGTTGCTCTTCGCGACCGCGTGTTCTCGATCGCAATCGCAAAGTTTTGGTTACTTATGCCACGCGATCACGCGTATGCTAGCACGATAGTGTTGTCGCGATAACCAGAATACTATCTTAAGTTAATGACCTTACTCAACCAACTTCAGAGGCAATTAGGGCATTGTGTGCTAATTTTGGAAACTACTATATAAGTTCCTTAGACTCATTTACTAGGGTTAGCTTTTTGATGACATTGATGATTGTAAGGTTATTGGCTAAGCTTGTTTGCTTAAGCATTTTGTCCTTGATTTGTAATTGAAATCATTCAATTAAGGATCAAATAGTTAAGGTTTATTTGGTTATTGTTTTAAGTGAGTGATTAGACCTCACCTTCTAATTTATTTCTTTAATCCCAATTAATCAAAGTTGTTCTTACTTGAATATCTTTTTAATTCCTTGTTAATTTTCAATATTTGTTGTGGATTCGTATCATTGTTGCTTCACAAGTAAAGCATCATGCTTCACGGAGCAGGAGTGGGATTCGTTGCAAAGCTTGTCACGATACTTCTCAAGGGACTCAATTTTGCTCTGCAACTTGTCATTTTTATCCTGAAGATGTGCGGCGAAGCTTTAAAACTCTTCAGATCTTGGGTCATCAACATGAGCTTTCTCTTCCACCGCGGACACCCATTTCTCCAAAGTCAACTGAGAAGCTTCCAAGATATTGATCTGGGCACTAGAACAAGTTGCAAGGGTCTCAGCCTGCTGGAGGGATATCTTCAACCCTTCAACTTCCTCCCTGCACTGATAGACCATGGGGAGCCTGCTGGAGGGAAATCTTCAACCCTTCAACTTTCTCCCTGCACTCATGGACCATGGCCCAATTGCTGCATCCAGCCTATTTGCATAGATTTGGTTAAAGCAAGAGGCACTCATCTCTTAGCCTATCAACTTCGGCAGCCATGGGCTGCAAGAATTCAACCTAACCCCAGAGGGTATCATTCTCATCCCTGAGGTGTTCATCGGCTCCTCCATGTTGAATGATTTCCTAGAAAACCATGATCCATTAGGAAAATACCGCAAAAGGGAATCAGGTAAGTTTAGCGAAAATCGCAATGGTAACGAAGAAAAAGAGATATAAGGATCATATCATGATGGAGTAATTGACGACGCTAACCAGGAGATCTTGGAGATTGCAGTTAGCGAGGAATCACTACTCAGATGGACCAATCAAACCCCTGGTGTGATCAACGATGATGATGGGGTCCTTGAACAGGTTAACTCCCCCTTAGATGGAAAGTATGATCTCCCGAGCCTCGACAATTAGGGCATTTTCTATTCTCTTCTCTTCAGCTCTAACCCTGGTAGCTTCACGTTCAACAGAAGCCAAGCTTGCTCCGACCACCTCATTCCCAAGTCGACTTTCGGAATGGGACATCAGCTAGTTCAGGGGCTTGAGCCGAAGGAGCAAGTTCCAGACCTATCAAATAAGGGTAAATCAGGGAATGAAAGAGGGAGGAAAGACAATGAAAACTAGGTAGATGAATATGGATAACCTGAGACAGGAGCTTCGACATGGGCATCAAGAATCTCGAGTTCTTTTTCTATACTAATCTCCTCTTCCACAACCTCGGAGCTTACTTGAATAAAATGTTTTTTCCTGCAGGAAGTTGGAGCAAACAAGGAGAATTTGCGGAATCAGGAAGGACGAAAGCAGCAGAAGGCTCTACGGCCTGAGACTCGGATGCTCAGGGGACTTCATCATTCTGCAACACGAATGGGAAATCAACAACAACGGCCCTCATGGGCCCGATTGACATTTTTCTCTTTGAAGAGCGGAAGCTTTCAGCCCGCCCGGCAACTCTCTCAGCACAAGTTGATAGATCGTACAATGGGGCGATGTATGGAGCAACAAAGGGAAAATCTACCAATTAAGGCATGTCACGATGAGGAAAACAAGAAGAAAGGAGATGGCATTATATTTCCACAGATTTTATGGAAGGATTACCTAATTCAGGTGGCAAAACAACTATTTTGGTGGTGACAAGCTGAGCAAGTATGCTTACTTCCTGAGCTTGAAACACCCCTATACTGCTGTAGATGTAGCACAATTATTTCTAGATCACATCTTTAGATTACATGGTTGACCTCAGACAATTGCTTCAGACAGAGATGCTATCTTTCTGAGTAAATTTTGTAGAGATTTTTTCATATTACAAAGAGTTAAGATGCACATGTCCACAGCTTACCACCCTCAGAGTGATAGTCAAACTGAGGTGCTTAATAGATGTTTGGAGTGCTGCCTCATGTGTATGATTGCTGATAGACCTACGGAGTGGTGCAAGTGGTTGTCATTTACTGATGGTGGTCCAACACCACTTACCATTCAGCGTTGCAAGCTTCCCCTTATAAAGTCTTATATGGCCAAGCTCCTCCCCCTCTTATTCCATATCATCCCTTTGACTCTCAGCTGGATTTAGTTGATAGGAGTCTGCAAGCCCGTGAAGCTACATTGAGGACCATTAAGTTCCACTTAGCACTGGCACAACAAAGTATGAAGGTGCATGCTGATAAAAAGAGATCTGAAAGAGTGATGCAAGTTGGTGATTGGGTTTATGTTCATTTGCAGCCATACAGTCAAACCTCTCTCAAGGGCCATAACTACATTAGCTTCTCCCTAAATACTTTGGTTCAATTGAAATCCTCCAAAATATTGGTTCAGTTGCCTACAAATTGCACCTTCCCCCCTAAATCCAAGATACACCCCACCTTCCATGTTTCTCAGCTCAAAAAAACATGTTGGCTCAGCTCTAGTTTCCCCTAGTTTACCCTCACATGTTTCTGATCATGGAGTCACCTTGTTGGTTCCTGAGGCCATTCTAGACAGATGGTTGATCCCTCGCAATGAAGTGAGCATCACTCAAGTTCTGGTAAAATGGTACAATGCTGTTGACGAAGATAGCTCATGGATGGATTATACTGAGTTGCGTGTCAAATTTCTAGATTTTGATTCTTGAGGACAACGATCATTTGGAGGGGAAGTAGTTGATATGTAACAGAAATTTAAATAAAAGCATAGCCGTTAATAATAGGCAAAACATTGTCATTTTGAGTTAGTATTGAAAGGGCAGAATTAAATATAGGGAAACGTCGTCGTTTGTGGGTTAGTCATTAAAATAACATAATAGAGCTGTGCAACATCATTTCTGCCTAGTCAGCAGGCGATAAATTGGTTAGGCTGACTAGGACAAGCTTGTTAGGAGTAGTTAGGGTTAAATAGGGGAAGTTCTTCCCAAACATAGATTTTATCCAGATTTTGATGTAAAGTTTGATTGTAACATTTCTTCTTATTCTTAATTCCAATTTACATTCTTGGCTATTTTCAATTTATGTTTCAAGGCTCGTGTGATTAGCTTCTTAGGAAATTGTTCTTCCTTATTTTTTCTTAGCTCGATTAATTAGCTACATCAGCTTGTGGCTAAAGCTATTTGATTGCTCCAATACAACTTTGAAGGATATATAAATAATAATTTGCTCATATTTTATTTATCTCAGCTCTATTTCTTACACCACAATAGATTAGATAGTACAACTCCTATTTATAATAGTACAAAACCAACTTTGAAATTAAATGAGAAAATCTATTGGAATATGATTTTGACTAAAAAAATCTAACTAGACATGAATTAAAAAACTTGCAAATATCAAATCCTAAGTAATTTAGATTTTTCACATCAACTTTGAATTGATTTTCAACATAAGTATAACTTTAAGTAGGCGTCTCACTGAAACTTAAATAATTTTTTTAAAGTAGTGTTGAAATATGGTATTACAAAGCCGAAGCTTATTTGGGCATAAGTTTTATTTTGAAAAAAAAAAACAAAAACAATTTGAGTTTTCTAAGTAAAAAATTTTCTTAATGAAAAAGTGCACTCAACAAATTTAATATTTTAAAATATCAATCTTAAACAAATCCCAAAAAACTCACACTAAATTGCTAAACCAAACAATTTTTTCAAATATTTTTCAAAAACAAAAAAAAAATTATCTTCAACGATGAGTGTTTCATGAAGAGTGAAAGAAATAAATTAATAAATAATCTTTTCACTAAATTCATATGCTTATCGCGTTCATTTCCACTAATTAAGAGTGAAAATATAAATTAATATATGAGTATCAACATAAGGGAAAATACAATATTTTGTATACAATATTTTGTATACAATATTTACAAAATATTCACATATGCTTACCAATTAGGTAATTAATCTAATTAGGAACCTTAGCCTACCTGAACAATACTTCATGGCTTGACTACGTATACTCAAGACTTTGAAGGTCCCAACTTCGACATATGAGGGGCGGAACTGTTTGCACCAAAGAGATGAAGGTAAAATATTTCATGTATCTAAAATATAGAAGAAGAAAAGAGAATTAGAAATGCCTTGTATTACCCAATGAAATTGCACCCGCTTAGTTATACTCAGTTTGTGTTAACCAAAAAACATGCAAAACTCAATAAATACACTCGCTGCACTTTAGTTCTAGTACATGATGAGTTTCCAAGCAAGCGCTGTTTCATTTATCTCTCACTAAATCCATAGTAAAGGCAAGATTTTCTATTTTTTATAAGAGATAATTGTTAAAAATCCCCCTAAACTATCACTTTTTTTGTTAGTTCATACTTAAATTATGGGTTGGTTACGGTACCCCTCTAAACTATCAATTTTCATATTCAAAGCCTCCTGCAGTGTCAAATGGCATGGAGAGTGACTTCACTCTCTTTGTAGAGAATCAATACAATTAATTTTTTTAAAGTAGTTGTTCTTAATTTTTATTTGGTATTTTTTAATTTATTAATTTTCTTTTAATTTTCCGCCAAAATAAAAAATCTTATCGTTGTTGAAAACCCATATTTCTAAAATAATAAATATTAACCAACAATAGTAAACTTAGTTATTATATAAAACTGAATATACTCAACCATAATAAACTCAATTGAGAACGTTGCGTATTAAAATACTAAATAATACAATACCTCTTAAGGGTTATGTCTTTTTAATTAAAATGACCATTATTGACAAAATTTGGTTATAAATTGCAACTGAATTTATCACATTTGATTAAATCAATTTTCGAACTCTTATTATTCTAAGGTTAATGCGTCTCAACTAGTTTATTGTTATTGACAAAAAAAAGTAGTTATGAAGAAGAAAATAATTAATTAGAAAAGAAGAAAGGAAAGACAAAAATAATAATAAATAAGTAAAATAATATTTAAATTTTAAAAATTGAAGAGAAATGTCACATGGATGCTTTATATTGGTCTACTTTATTTTCCTACACCCAACAAAGAGAGTGAAGTCACTCTCCATGCCACTTGGCACTGCATGGGGGTTTTGAATATGAAAATTGATAGTTCAGGGGTAACATAACCAACTCATAGTTGAAGTACGAAACTAACAAAAAAGTGATAGTTTATAGGAGTTTTTGACCATTATCTCTTTTTATAATAATATGGCCCTAATTAATTCATGCTCATATATTTGCTTTTCAAACAATATTGTTAATACCTGGTATGATTGGATGTAACACTCGATATAGATAAGTATTTACCATATTATTCCACAATGATTGGATGTAAACACTCGATATAGATAAGTATTTACCATATTATTCCACAATGAGTGGGGGAGTACCATTGTCTTCTTTCTCTCCTTTCGAAAATATAGAATGAACGATAATTAGGGTAAATATTAAATTTTTAACTAGATAGTTGCAGTAATATTTGATAATTAAATAAGATTCGGCGTGTTCGGATCATTTTGGGATTTTTACACTACATGCCCATGAAATTCAAAGTATTTACCTGTCATACTCATTAAAATTACACTACCTATTGTACGGGCAAAAATACGCCACCTGTTGTTACGAGGATACGAGTCCAACTGGCGAGACTAGAGTTATTCTACAAGTCACCAGGCACTGAGGATATACGCCCGCTCCTAGAGCCAACGACCATTCAGGCAGCTAGGTCATAGGGCGTAGGGCACACATCCCGCTGCCTAGGGTGTACAGTCTCTTAATTAGGGTTTAATATACAACCGCCTTGTAGTTGTAGGCCCATGACATTATTAGTGCTTGTATTTTACCTTATTTAGGATTGAGTATCACTACTATAAATACCCCTCATTACATTGTATTGTACAGAAGTCACACAACATACGATTCGCCATCAAACTCGGCTACTGTCAAGGAATAAGAATTACTTTGCTTTCTCCATTATTTCTTGCTTATTTACTTATCTTACTTTTATCGTATTTACTTAATTTTCCATCGTAATTTATCGTATTGCTTGCAACCTCATTCATAATTAATTTTTCAACCTAGACGTACAAATTTAAGCATAAAAGGTTTGGCGCCCACCGTGGGGCCCAGGTAATTGTAGGTATTCTACGAAGGAAAAGGTGCAATCATGTCTGACGACGACATCAACATTCCAAAGAACACCATACCACATATGTAACAGACGAGTATGCGAAGGATCTCAACAATCCTAGCATACAACAAAAGGATCCCATCGAGCAGCCAAAGGATTCTTCTCATGAGCCAATCCCTATTTCTAGCAATGGTGAAGGCGATCAACTACCAGGAGGTAATTCCGAGTTCAGAGGCTTCCTCTTGGACATCCTCAAAACTGTGTCCGAGCAAAACTCGAACAACATAGCTGAAGGGATATCCCAAAGATTGGGAGCAATGTTTGCTCGTTAGTCACAAAGGCCATTATCCCCGTGAAGACTGACGCCACGGATAACTCGTCGCATCAATTCCCAACCGTAGGCTCAACTTGGATGCTGCCCCTGGAAATTCAGCAACGATCAACAATCAAGACCTTAAGGGAGCCCCTGTCATTCAAGACCTCATGAAAGAGATGAAGGCCATCCATGACCGGATCGGTAACATGCCGGGTGCTCCACTCTAAGTTACCACGGTAGATGAGAAGAAGTTCTACAAACAAGCTTACAAAGCAAGTGCTGCATCGCTCCGCATACCAAATTAGCACTTCCGCTTGCTGGATAACTTTAAGTATGACGAAACTACCAATCTGGATGAGCACATCGCTGCTTACTATACGGCTGTGAAGAGTAACAAGATTACTGAAGAAGAAATCCAGTCAGCTATGGTGAAGAGACTTGGCTCAACCCTGACCAAAGGAGCCCTTTCTTGATACACTCAGCTACCAATGGGATCCATCGAATCATTCACTCAGCTACAAGACCTGTTCAAGAAAGCGCATTCTGGTGCCCGCAAGTGGGAGAAGCGCATGGAAGACATCCTCAATATACGACAATGTAAAAATGAATTGATGAAGGATTACCTCGATAGATTTCAGAAGGAAGCATGGAGCTTCCTCCGGTCCCTAATAATATCGTTGTGGTAGCCTTCGGCAAAAGCTTGAATTCAAAGAGGTTTTTAGCCACCCGAGAATTGTAGTGGAGTTTGACTCAACACCCAGTATCCACATGGAGTGCACTACATCAGAGGTATACTAAGAAACTTCGTTTGGAACCAGACCATTCTCATAACCCCGAGAACGAGCGAAGGAAGAGACCGAGAAGCCCGTCCCTAAAAGGTGAGGGGGATGGTAGATTGTTGAAGCCGAAGGTTCAAAATCAAGCGGGCGCCGGGCGCTGGAATAATCCTCAAACATCCGGATCACAGGAGAAGTGGACTGAACCCCGGAATTTTAGGGACTTTGATCTTCGTGTCAATACTGTGGACCTAGTCGCCAATCACCTTGGTAAACTGGGCCTAAGGGTCCGATGGCCACCTAACGCGGAAGGGTTTACAGGAAAAAAACACAATGCCCTATTATGATTTTCATTGCAGCGAGGGTCATGCAACGGTCGATTGCAATGCCTTGATGATCGAGATTGAGCACTTACTAAAGGAAAGACATCTAAAAGAGCTGCTGGAAGAATGCCCCGTCGTTTTAAAGGTCTTGAGTTTGAGAACCTGAAGACTATCAACGTAATCTTCATGGACGAACGACTAGACACGGCCCGGTGGACTGTAATGACTTGGATAATATTAGAGTCCATCCAATTTGACCTGGAGGAGTAAGAAGACCAACAAGGTGGCCCCGTTGTACCTGTGGAAGTATCCCACATACATATCGAGCGGGCTCTTATCGATCCGGGGAGTAGTGTTTGAACGGTAGATAAAAGATCAGAGGATAAGAGGGGTAGATCTACCCAATATGAACCGATAACGGATAGTCCCCCCCACCCCTCTCCCTCTGCCCCCTCCATTTTGGCACATAGATGCGCGACCTTCAACTCTTCAAAGACTCTTTGGCAGCTCTCTGTCATCTCTCCAAATTTTATATGCCTATTATGAATCTGCATTCCTGTGAGCCTCTCAACGTTTTCTTTTTCCTTCCACCCCTCCCCTCCCAAAAAAAGTGAAAGGCAGGAATTAATTACTATTAGTTAACGGAGTCAACCTTGTTGTGACAATTCCACCTAGAAGGTAATTAATGAGTTACTCTTACAATTCGTCCTTGTATAATGCTCAAGGCTTTCGGCTGAGTAGCAAGAGCAACTTACCCTATAAGGATATACATAATACTTTAACCTTCCCAACTGGTAAATTTGTAGGCGTCTATTTTTTCCTATAAGGATATACATAATACTTTAACCTTCCCAACTGGTAAATTTGTAGGCGTCTATTTTTAGGGAAATTTTGATACGTAGCCATTTTTAGACGCGCTAAGTAAAAATTATTCACTATTTCAAAATTAATTGAGAATAGCCAAAAATCCACACGCACACTTAGACTCCATTAGTATTGGCAAATATCCCAAACTAGTCCCAGATTTTTATACTGAGACTTTGAACTAACATGTTCAAAGTCTCATTATTTTATAATGGGATTCATGTTTATAGTCTCCTGAAGCTTTATATATATAAAGTCCAAGTATAAAATATCAGGATTTTGAACTGGGATTAGTGTTTAAATAATCCCAGTATTTTATACTGGGACTTTGAACTTTCTGTATAAAATACTGGAACTTATTCGGATATGGCTATTTCTCAGCGAATTTATTTTTGGTGGCTACGGATCAATTAGCGCGTGCCAAACAGGCTCCCACACAAATTTTTTACTGTTTTAACGAGTTCCATCACTGATAGGGATAGGAGCTGGGGCGAACTCTTGAGCTTGAACAGAAGGGATGAAATTGAGCAATTCCATGGCAAAATTGGCCAACGATATTGTAACTACAAGTTTAAAGACTACCATAATCACCCATATTTTATGTATAACTCAGACTGAAAAACAATTCTTGATTAACAAAAATTTATGACAATGTTGCTGGCGGGAACGCTTCAATCGCAACTTCCATCCGTTTTGAGGAGATATAAATGTTGGCTTTCAGGGGTTATTTAATTTATTATGATAGGTTTAAAATTTTGGTTTATCTTGAGAAAAATCCTACATGTATTTAAAGTAGGTCACACATAGGATATAAATAATAATTAAAAAATGAACATCAAATTTTCCAAAAGAGCAAAATCCAGAAAGAATGATTTTTGGAGAGATTTATACTTGGTTGGTACCAAACAAAGTAAAGTATCTTTTGATAGTTTAGAGTAATTCGACACAACAAGGGGTTGAATTGGGTCGATAACAGTTTTGTCTCTTTTTAATTTTAGACTAAGTTCTTGACTAATTGGAGTAGCTTACTTGGAACAGCTCCAACGGGTGTTCCAACTGCAGTTTGACAAAGCAATAAAAGAGCAAAAATAGTCAAGCACAATTGGAAAACACGTTGGCTCAAAGGTATATAAAACCACGACCACACCCTTGTGGAATCTCCAACCAATCACTAAAACAAACGAGCCAAAATCAGATTACAAAGGTAACCCCAAAGACCCTACCTCTAAGTCCTTTACAACAATGCTAGACTACTGTTGCTACCTGTTCAAACTACCCCTAGCTTGAACTCACAATAACTTCAGAAAACAACCTCAAAAGTGCTTCTAAGTAAGTTGAAAGAGATTACAATTCAAAGCTAATACATTCACTAAAATGGACTCAAGGTACCAAAAGATGGAAATGACAGACACTTAGACACTGTTCCAACTCTTATTCCACACTCTAACTTCGAGTATAATGAAATGCTTTTTTTTGCTTGAAGTGTATGTGAATGCGTGCTTTTCAGCTTATGTAAAAACTATATTTATAAAAATGAAATACCTATCAATAGAAAAAATATAATCCAACAAAATCAGGATAACAGTATACAGCTCATAGATTAATTCCTTCCTTATCAAAAATAAAATTTCCTTCAATTCTATTCCAACTCAAATTCCTTCATGGCCAACTCCTGGACTAACATGTAACAATTCATTTTTTCAAAATAAATTAGCTTTATCATTCTTTATACGAGATATACAACACAATAAAGATCCGTTACTTCAAATGTTATCTCAACTAATAGAATTTATCCCAAAACCTGAAACTTAAATCCCTAGAACACAACTCAAGCTTGTCATTTTATTTTCATTAACTTTCAACACTTATTGCTAAAGTATTAACAAGTATTTTTAATTTATCATCATCAAAACATCATATATACACAACATCTTTGATCACTAATTTCTTAATACTAAGTGACAATTTGAAAATTTTACTTATTTTTGAAAGTCGATGAATTTCATAGGAGGTAGTGCAAATGGAAAGTTTTACTTGGCAAATAAAGGCAAACCCTTGCGTGACTAGTCATAGATGTGTTTTAAGTAAAATTTGTCAATAGATCAATTCTCCCTCCATTTTTCTACACCTGCTCTCTTGCTCTCTCTCTCCCTCTCCCCTCCACCTGGTGTGTGTATCGAAGGATGTTACTTGGCTGCAGAAACAAAATCATTCTACTCTCTGATCATAAATGGGGAAATGGCAAATTAGATTCATCCAGTAAGAGTGAGGCATTTTGGTTACTGCATACAAATAAATATACGCACATACATATTCATTTGTTACTATCTCTAACTTACTGTTTTCCGTATTTTGTTTTTTTTGTTTCAAAGAATATGCAATTTCCAAGAGACCATGTATAATAAGATGCAGCCAGAATGCTGATTCACATACGGTAATTATATTATTAATTTTTTTCTGTTTCCTTAGGCATTCTTATTATCGTTAAAAGTATATTTATATTAGTACATTTTAATTTGGTTGCTGTAGGATGCTTTCAAAGAGGCTAAGGAGAAAATAATAAGGGAAACGTTTGGGGAAGTAGTTGAGCTAACTCCTTCTTCCTATGACACAGCATGGGTTGCTATGGTCCCTTCAAGACATTCTGAAAAGCAGCCAAGTTTTCCACAATGCTTGGATTGGATTATTGAAAATCAAAGAGAAGATGGATCTTGGGGCCTCAATCCTCCTAACCATCCGTTGCTTGTTAAGGACTCTCTTTCTTCCACTCTCGCGTGTTTGCTTGCCCTCCACAAATGGAGAGTTGGACATAAGCAAGTCCAAAGAGGTAATTAACTAATAGCCTCTACGTTATGCAGCTTTTCTTTTTATTACACTCCTAATCCTATATACCTGTCCGGAATATTTAACGACAGGCCTAAACATATAGTTGAAATACCAGAGGTCTTGAGTGGAGGTATTATATCATGGCAAGATAACAATTATTGTGTGTGGGGGGGGGGGTGGAGTTGGCCTGACCTCCATATACAAACAGGTTTGCAAGGAATTGAGAAAGTACTATCTATAGGACTTCATTTGAAAAAAAAAATAAAGTTAGCTTTGAAAGGGACCTTTTGCCTCTTTAGGTAGTTGTTGGGATGAGTGGAAGTAGAGTCATCTTCCTTTGATGATGCCCATGGCATAGTACATAATTTTTTGTCAGAATTTAAAGAAATATATCAAAATTAAAATAAACAAATTGACAATTGACAAGCAAAAAGTGACTAAAAATTTAGAGGTAGGATACATAAAAGGTTTGAACATATCAAAATTAAGCAACTATGAATAAAACTATAATATCTTCTGAAAGGATATTTCTTCTTCCCAAGATGCATGATTAAAGAAGACTTACAAAAGGTGTATGACTCTGTGGAGTGGAGTTATCTTGAACAGGTGCTAGACGGGCTAGGCTTTCCACAGAAATTTATTACCTAGATTGTATGCATACAGTAAGCTATTTTATTTTTATAAATGGAGAATTGACACAGCCATTTTCAGTTGCTAAAGTGCTACGGCAAAGTGATCCCATTTCCCCTTTAACTTTAATCCTAGATGTAGAAGGTTAGGGATCACACACTTGAGTGTTGCATATGACTTACTGTTCTTTGCTAAAGGTGATTTGCAATCTATTCAGCAACTCCATGAATGTTTCCTAACATTTACATCTGCTTCTGGTCGTAAAATCAACATGTCTAAGAGCTCAATATATTTTGGAAGTGTATCTGAACAAGAGAGGAACATGATTCTGTAACACTTGGGCTTTATTCAGGGAGAATTACCTTATATGTCTCTTTATGTTCCTCTCACTTTAAAAAAGATGATATCAAGTACAGTGGCAACCCTTGATGGAGAAAATTGTCTTAAAGATTTTAAGTTGGACAGCAAAGAAGCTTTGTTATGCTGGTATGATTTAGTTAGTTAAAACTATTTTGTTCGGAATTCAAACCTAGTGTTCTCAGCTCTTCTTGTTACCTGTCAAGATCATTAAAGCCATAGAAGCTTTCTGTAGAAGTTATGTCTGGTCTGGAGTGAATGTTGTTACTAAGAAGGCTCTAGTTTGCCTGGAAAATGGTATCCCAACTCAGCTGGAGGACTCAAACCGGCCAACCTAAAACTATGGAATAAAGTTGCAATAGCAAAGCTACACTGGGATTTGGCACATAAAAATGAATTATGAATTAGATGGTTGCATGCATACTATGCAAAAACTCAAAATTTAAGGATATGTCTGCACCAAGTGCTGCTACCTGGATGGTGATGAAGATAGTTGAGACTAAGGTGACTGGTGAACAGGCCTATGAGGTTCAAATCACCAAGAATATTCTAGGAATAAGAATGTATGCAGTTATCAGGTGATCTTCCAAAAATAGAGTGGAAACAACTGATTATGAAGAACCTAGCTAGACCTTATAAGGATGTGTTTACTCTTTGGCTTCAATCACAAGAAAGGCTATTAACTACTGATAGACTTTTTGTATGAATATTTCTGTTGAACTAATCTGTGTGATGTGCAATAACTATCCTGAATCCTGTATTCACTTGTTCTTTCACTGTTCCTTTACTTCACAATTGTGGTCCTTGTGGATAAGACTAAGTCGATGGCTTAAAATTTAGGACTCCACTGCACCATCCCGGGATGCTCAGTTCAATTGGATTATGAAGAGAGCTAATGGAAGATCTATGCAGGCAAATTTGTTCAAAATAGTGTATACAGAATATAGTATGCCATCTGGAGAGGAAAGAAAATAGTTTTTGGTGCAAGTGATATGCAGTGTATAGCAAGGGATGTTGTATGTCTGTGTAATGTTAGCGCTCCGGAGAAAATAGCTGCAAATACTGATGTTCTAAGCTGGAACAGAATTAACTAGTGAGTACTAGTGAATGTTTGATATAATAGACTGCTAGTACTTATGTTTACTAGTTTGTATAGTGGTAGGCAGTGTTAAATAGAAACTATTCTTTTGGTCAGCTAGATGTGTTAGCTATTCTGTGGTATCTTTGTAAATATTTTGTGGTGATTTAATAAAGTACAAAATAGAAGATATTTAATTCTTCAAGGTTGAATACAAGGATATTAAGTTTTGTTAATTAATAAATTATACAAGAAGTAAAAACTAAAATTTGAGGTTAAGTATCGTTTACATGTACTATTGTCAAGTATTTAGTCGCTGAGCAATATTAACATGGTTTAAAAAAAGGTGTGAAAGGAGAGTTCTAAAGTGATGAATACTTAGTTGGTAAAGCATTTCCGCTAATATTCAGTCCAGGGTTCGCGTCACACTGGAGTGGTAGTGTGAAACACTTTAGATCCTCCAAAATGGGGGGGGGGGGGGGTGGTGAGATGGGGGAGGGGAATTTTGCAGTTCTGCAACTTGAATTAAAGAGTTTTCTTCACTTTCTTTCAGGCCTTGGCTTCATTGAAAAGCATGGTTGGGCAGTTGATAACAAGGATCAGGTTTCACCTGTAGGATTTGAAATTATATTTCCTGGTATGATCAAGTATGCAGAGGAACTGGATTTGAATCTGTCTTTGGATCCTGACCTTGTAAATTTAGCAATGCGGAAACGAGATTCAACAATTGAAAGGTATTATGCTTTAACAATTCAAAGAGATCCTGACTTTGCTGAGAGAATGTGTTGTCTCTTTTGTTGAATGTTGGACAATTCTCACTTTATAAGTTAAGTTTTAGAGTTAAGTTGGATAACTAATTATGCCATAAGCCCATAAGTGAAATTGTACCTTTACCGTTTCCCCTCCCACTGCTACAAACACCGATCACGGTCCTTCCCCCTTCCTGTTGAACAAAAACCACTTGTAAATCGAATTAGTATAATGTTTGCAAATATACTTGTTTACTTAATAATAATGGAATCACTATCTAGGGAAAACGTCACTGTAATATTTCCAAAGCAATAACAATGCTAAATTTGTAGAGTGCAAAACTCTACTTACAGTAATATTGTAGATCAATATGAATTTTAAATTCTACAAGAACAGCAACTTATTCAATTAAGTTCTAAGATATTGAATTAATTTCATAAGACTAAGTTAATTGACTTTTCCTAATTCATTTTCTGAAAATTATTAGGGCGTTACAGAATGATTTCACGGGGATTAGTGGAAATCTTGGATACATCGCTGAAGGACTTGGTGAATTATGTCATTGGAAGGAAATGATGGTACATCAAAGACAAAATGGGTCACTATTTGATTCACCAGCCACTACTGCAGCTGCCTTGATTTACCATCGGCATGACGAAAAATGCTTTGAATACTTGAATACAATCTTGCATCTGTACAAAAATTGGGGTATGTGCCATGATCATCTTTACTACTAGTAGTAATATATTGCGGGTATGCGTCTAAGATATATTGCTTTTCATAATCTTTTTCATCTTTAATAGGTTGAGTAGTTTTAAAAGAAAATTCTTGTATATGGCAATGGTATATAATATGTGGAGTATAGTATAATAGTTCAATTCTTCCCTTCGCTAATATACATACTTGTTCGTTTTCCCTTGATGTTCTTATAGTTCCCACTGTCTATCCGACGAAGATACATTCACATCTTTGCTTGGTTGATACCCTTCAAAGTCTGGGAGTACATCGGTATTTTAAAACGGAAATAAAAAACGTTCTAGATGAAATATACAGGTACGTACGTGTAACTGATCATAATTTTATACGATATTTTTAAGCCTCTAGAAATGATGGTCGATTATTCATAGGCTTTGGCAACAAAAGAATGAAGAAATTTTTTCAAACGTAGCCCATTGTGCCATGGCATTTCGACTTTTACGGATGAGCAACTATGAAGTCTCCTCAGGTTTGCACTTCGCTAGTAAAGTAATTCTCTCTAATGAATCAATTTATCGGATGATTCGGTTTTGCAGAAGAACTAGCAGAATTTATCCATGAAGAGCATTTGTTCTCAACAGAATGTGGCAAAATTACAAGTCATGTTGCAATTCTTGAGCTTCACAAAGCTTCCCAGGTAGCTATTCATGAGAAAGATAACATTTTGGATAAAATTAGCAATTGGACAGGAATATTTATGGAGAAAAAACTCTTAACCAGTGACTTCCTCGATAGGATGTCAAAGAAGGAGGTATTACTTGTATAAGACCCTTCAAACATCTCAAAATTTACGCATGATTTTTTTTTTTTGTTCTCCTGACAAAGTTTAATTTTTATAATATTCTATTACTAATCTATGAAACATAGGTGGAACTTGCTTTGAGGAAGTTTTATGCCACATTTGATCGTGCGGAACATAGACGATTTATCGAGTCATATGAAGAGAACAATTTTAAAATCTTAAAAGCAGCTTATAGGTATGACTCCATCACTATCACTATTGTAAAGTCACTTTTGTTTGTATCATTTTTAATTTTCTATTGTATCTCCTTTATGTCTTTAAATCATTTTAACTGCATCGTGAAGTTGCCTTGGATCATTTGAAAAAATTATGGAATATAATCCTTCTCCAGATAGAGAATGTACTTTGTTAATTAACGAGGTTTTCCATAAATTCATGGATTTGCATGATGCTCCGATCTATTTATGGAAGTAACTCTTCTAATTAAATCTCTCTATTGTCAGGTCTCCCAGCAATAACAGTAGAGACTTGTTAATATTCTCAATAAACGATTTTGACTTGGGCCTAGCTCGATACAGAGAAGAACTTCAACAACTCAAGAGGTATCTTAATTCACTGGTTAGCTAGATTATATTAGACCTCGTCATTCTTTGACACTAATCTATCATTTGTCTACATACACGAACATTGCAGGTGGTTCGAAGATTGCAAACTAGACCAAGTAGGAATTTCAGAAGAGTATATATACCGTACTCACTTAGTTAGTATTGTGGTTCTCTTCGAACATGAATTCTCTGATGCTCGTCTCATATCTGCAAAGTACTCCATGTTCGTAACTTTGAGCGATGATCTTTTCGAATTTTTGGCTTCCAAAGATGAACTGCTCAACATCATCGAATTAGTGGAAAGGTATCGTTCTCTTTCTTTGCTTATGGTATTAATATTTACTCTTATCGGTTTCATTTTATAATGTGATGTTAGGCTCAAAGAGTTTTAAGAAAGATCTCATCTACATGAGGCTTTTCTCCATTTCCCCATGTTGTCCATTTGATTTTGACATGGGCATCTGCTAAATCCAACGGAACGGTATTTTTAGGTTTTGAAATGACATTTTAGTAATCTGATTTTTAAATTTTTACACGATATATTTTTATAGTAATATGAATATGAATATAATGATATGATATGATGATAGTTAATTACCTATAGAATTAAAGCTAACCCCTAGAATTAAAGCCAACCCCTTCTTTCCTCCCCCGCCCAACTAATCCATTTAGGGGTCGTTTGGTTGGAAGACAAGTTATGCAGGGATTAATAATGCAGGGATTAGTTATGCAGAGATTAACAATGCAGGGATAAGTTATGCAGGGATAAGTTATGCAAGGATTAACAATGCAGAGATTAGTTATGCAGGGATTAACAATGCAGGGATTAACAATGTAGGGATAAGTTATGCAGGGATTATAACACATGGATTACAATGTAGAAATGATTTCTAGTTGGATGTTTGGTTAGTTGAATTAAAAGTTATACTCTAATCCATAATTTATTTTTTTAAGAGAATAAAATATGATATTTACTAAAATAGAATTTTGAAGAAATGGATAAGGGTACTTTTGTCATTTTTTATTTTAATCCATATATTGTTAATACATGTATTCTTATTCCACCCTCTAACCCGCATAAAATAATATATAGATTGATGTATAACTTATACAAGTATTGTTAATACGGAAATGACAAAATGTAACCAAACAATGTATTGTTTGTACTTAGTTTAATACCAGTTTCTATTAGTCAAACCAAACAATGTACTATTAGTACAGACTCTTATACAACCAACCAAACAATGGATTAACTTATCCAAACTCTTATACATGGATTAGCTAATACTATACCGCATACCAAACGACCCCTTAATGACTTAATTTATGGTATGTCTTAAACTGCATAAATTTTCATGGCAATCAAGTTATCCGTTGGATTTACTTGTGTCATAGCATGTCATGACAAATTATTGGGGAAAGGAAAGAAGAGGCGGGCTTTTGTTGTGTAGGTGCTTGAATATTGAAAGAATACATATTGTCAATTGGATTTAATAGACTCCACGTGTAAATAGACACCAATTGGAGAAAAGACTCAGATCCATGTCATTAAGGTAAACAAAGGCTCTATCTTCATTACACCGAATTTCAAGTATACATCTAGATGAGTAACACTTATCTTAATTAATATTTAAAAATTAAGATTAAATTTATTTAACAAGTATCCTAATTATATTTAAAATGCATTTAGTAAATAAAGATGCCTACATGGCTAATGGCGGGTCCCACATGAAGTATATTGAAAAAGTCGTATAGATTCTCCCCCTATAAATTAGGGGATTTTTTAAGAGTTATTTTTATAGAGAGTGGAATGATTCTTTTTTACTGAATAAATTAAAGTAAAATAACTTTGATACATAACTTTTAAAGTTGAGTTATCATTTAAAAATTTACACATGTTTCGTTTTAGCATGACTCAAAGCGCTTGGACTTCCAATCAAACTTTTACTATTACAGGTGGGATGGATATGGAGATGTAGGTTTCTACTCAGAGAAGGTTAAACTATTCTTTTCAGCTTTTTACAATACAATAGAGGAGGTTGCAGCAAATGCACAAATTAGGCAAGGTCGATCTGTCAAAGATCACTTAGTAATGTTGGTAAGGAAAAGTGCAGCACCTAAACTCTAACTTCTCTCTCACAGTGTGCTTGGCATGATAGAAAGAATATGTTAAGAAAAATACTTTTCATAATGAAGTTAATTTGGTATTATTGCAGAAGTTATTTTCGGAACACATTTTCTATCAATAGAGAGAAAATGACATTCCGACATTCCGTTTTCTTATATCTATCTTGACTTTTAACGTCATATTCATATTATTTGTTTCACCTAAATCTAAATTTTATTATCAATCTTTATTACTCCAATTATCGAATTAAACATACTCCCAATCTTTATTACTCTAATATTGAATTAAACATTCCTCGATTTGTTCATATTTTATTAATCTATATATCGTAATTTTCAGAATAATTTGCACTCACCAATTAAATACGGGAAATAACTTTTCATGAAAATTCATTAATTTTTCCAAGATAAAGACTTTATCTCATGCCAAACACACTATATTTTAATTGTTAGCTTCTGATTAACCACAAATGTATCTCAATGGGCTCAGTGGCTTGAAGTTTTGAAGTGCATGCTGGTAGATCGACTAGAGTGGGCGACAGGCAATATGACGCCAACCATTGAAGAATACTTGCGTGGTGCATCCATAACTTTTGGTGTTGAATGCTTGGTTCTCACAGTGCAATACTTTGTCGGAATAAAACTTTCCAAGGATCTTTTAGGAAGTGCTGAGATAGATGACTTATGCAGTTGTTCTGGTAAGGTGATGCGGCTCCTTAATGATTTACAAAGTTACAAGGTAATATATCCTTGCACCAACAACAAGTTTAGTTTTACTTGCTCCTCATCAAGACAATCCTCATCTGATATGTTGGATAGCATGATTTAAATTGCACAGTTCCATGTCATTTTTAAATATCTAACGTCTATTTTCAAAATAAATATTTTTATTATTTTCTTATTTAAGTTTACTCAAGTGAACAAATGACACCCAAACTGAATCTTTTGCAGCTTACATAGTAATATGTTCAGTTCTTTCTCTCATAATCCCTTTTCACGTATAATTTCGTGCAGATAGAAACAGGAACAGAGAGTACGGCGTTGAATATGGTTTCGCTATTAAGGTTGCATAGTGCAGGAACAAATATATCTGAAGAAGAGTCTATGAGGCAGATAAAGGAAACAATAGAAAATAACAGAAGAAAGTTGCTAAGGATGGTTCTTCAAGCTAGAAAGGGAAGCCAATTACCACAAGCGATCAAGGATCTCTTTTGGAGGTCAATCAAAGTGAATTATTTCTTTTATTCAGGTCACGACGAGTATCGCTCTCCCAAGAAAGTGAAGTATCATATCAATGAAGTCATTTACAAACCACTCAAACTCAATCGCTCATTCCCTATATGATCATACTTCCTTTGTTCCAATTTATGTAGCAAGGTTCGGATTTTGAGAGTCCACTTAAGATTGATGAATGCACACGATCAGAAGATTGCTGCAGCTATGGAGGACATCTTGAATGAGCATATTGCAAATAAAGCATCTCACCGTCACAAGGGAAATGGGAAGTTTGAAGGTGTAAGATTTGGTTGGTGTTAATTAGTTCGTTATTGTAGAACATGGTGTCAACTTAACCAGTTAATCTGGTCAATCATTTTGGTAGACGGTCGATCGAATCGTTAGAGTCAATTTTCTTTTAGAAAGGCAGAACCGAAGTATAATGTTGGGCAAGTATTGAGTTTTACAGCTGGTTTGCAGGAATAGACTTTTTTATTACTGGTCTTAATGGATTTGACATGTTTTCGAGAGTCGAAACCCGAAATGTACTCCATATTTTTATGTTAATACAAAAATACCCGCTCGTCTTTTTCATTAAAAATACCCAGAAAGAAATAGTACTAATAAATAAGCACACCAGAAGCACCTAATGTATCTTCCCAGATCTTTCACCTTTATTATCGTCTGATTGCCTGATATACACAAATAGTTAAAAATGAGTCTGGTCTAGAGAAATTAATAGGAATTGATCGCATTAAAGATAGTAAATTTTTCTGTAATTTTAAAAATGTCATCACATCATTACGTTTAACTATAAAAATGTTACCGCATTTATTTTTGCATTTAATGAAGTTGTAAATACAAAAATGTCGATGCACCTTTTACATTTTATAAATAAATGAGGTCAAATCGGCCTCACTTAACACATCCACAATAACATAACTTCAATAACGACAATCTGGTCGTACTTATTCATACAATGAGCAAAATATTATGTACATTTTATAAATAAATTGGCGAAATTATCTTCACTTCATTCATCTACAAAATTACATATGAATACATAAAATCAAGACAATATGGCCGCATTTATAAATAAGTGAGTCAAAGAACTTTGTCTATTTTGTAAATAAATAACACCAAATCACTTCACTTTCCTTATGTACAAAAATTTAAAGGAAAATATAACGTAAAACCAATTCAATATTATTTATTCATAATTTGACTGAATACCATGTACATGTTTACAAATAATTGAAGTCAAATCATCTATCACTCTAGAATCTTGCCAAGGAAGAAGTAATATTAGTTTACACTTATGATGTGAACTGTTGCATATCACCCTCAAACTAATGGTCAATATGAGGTACTAAACAGGACCCTGAAAAAGTATCTTAGATGCTCCTCTTACTTGATGTTCCTACTTATCAGTTATCATTAGCCAAATGGTGGTACACCGCCACATATCACACAGCTATCAAATGTACTCCATATGAGGCACTATATGGGCAGAAGTCTCCTCTACATTTACCTTACTTGGTTGGGAATCGAGAATTGAATTGGTTGAAAGAACTTTAGAAAATAGAGAAGATATGTTGCAGTTGAATAAATGGCACCTATCTAGAGCTCAGCAAAGGATGAGAGACCTTGCTAACAAGCATAGGTGCGATAGATTTTTTTTTAAAAATAGAAAATTGGGTCTATTTTGAAGTTACGACCTTAAATCAGGTTACAGTAGCTATAAGTATTATGGGTCTTATAACATAGGAGTAACTAATAAGGTAGGATCTGTTGCTGCCAGTAGATGATCAAATTCATTATACTTTCCATGTATTCCAGCTCAAAAAGTCTTATAAGGCTCCAATTGTTATCGACCATCCCTCAGTTTCACTCTTGTCAAGTCCTCATTGTCCTAGTCCTGAGGCTGTGCTAGGATCTAAGAGAGAAAACAAGGTTGTTTCTCAACTCCTCATTAATTGAACTGATATTCCTGAAGAGCAAGCTACATGAGAATATATGTCAGAATTAAAGCACAGGTTTCCTGCTTTCATCTTTGAAGACAATGATGATTTCCACCAGGAGGTATTGATGCAAGAAGAAATTCAAAATTCAAGAAACTGAGCTAGAAATAAAGATACTGAGCTAAGAAGAATAAGAAGAGTACATGTTGGTGCCACGTGGCAGAATTAGTTTGGAGTTAGTTACAATTAGTTGGAATTAACCATCACCAACTGTGAGATTCTTCCAAATTGGATTAGTCAATCTCGTCAATTCAACTGTATAAATACCATTTTGTAATAGCTTAGCATTCATTCAATACACAAGTACAATTTTTTCTTCTCAATCTCTGAATTCTTGCTAGCTAATTCTCTCAACCAGGCCCTGGTATATTGTGTAAAATCTTGCATCGCTTCTAAGAATGACATGCGGCATAAAAATCCGACAACTCTTGACAGTGTGGAAGTAGTAGACACGAGGACCTCTTGCAAAAAAGAGAAATCCGAAGACAACATTTCCGACTATAGTGTGCCTATAGTTGAATTACCCCAGCAACAACCGTCTTCTAGATACTGTTGAAGCGTGTTGTATTGTGGGAATGTGTCCACATCGGTGGAAAAGACAGGGCCAGATGCCCATATAAGCTTTGGACAATCCTCCACCCTTTGAGCTAACTTTTGGGGTGTTAGTTAGGTCCAAACTTATGTGGGCGTCCGTATGTGTGTGGGTGCCCGTGTGATGGGCGCCCGAGTTTGTTGTGCCCGGGTGTGTGAGCGCCCGGTGCTCCGATTTTATCATGGTATCAGAGCCAGAAAAAGACCCCGGCCCCCCTTTGAGCACGTGGTCCACGGGCCACCCATGTGGGTATGGCTGGCCGTGCGGGGGTGTTGAAGTGTGTGCCCCCTTTGAGCACGTGGTCCACGGGCCACCCATGTGGGTATGGCTGGCCGTGCGGGGGTGTTGTAGTGTGGGAATATGTCCCACATCGGTAGAAAAGAGAGGGCAAGATGCCCATATAAGCTTTGGACAATCCTCCACCCTTTGAGCTAGCTTTGAGTTAGGTCCAAACTTATATGGGCGTCCGAGTTTGTTGTGCCGGGGTGTGTGAGCGCCCGGTGCTCCGATTTTATCAGATACAAAGGATAAATTCGGCTGATTATTTAGTAATAAATAAAGGCAGAATATCAGGGGTTGGCCGTTGCCAACATTCATTCACATGATCATGCTGGCTTCGACTATTACGATTAGTGAAGTAATTGTTGAACCCTCCCGAAAAAATATACAACAAGTGTACATCGGGATTTGACTTCAACAAAATGGGACTCCAAAGGATTTTCTTTGGAGTAGCCACCTAATTTAAGGATTATTAGGAACCTAATTTAACTAAAGAGTGTAATTTATTCTTTATTAAAAAGAAATTAAATTCAGAGATTCTAGGTAAATGGTTCTATTAAATTCGAAAGAAGGTCCCTTGCGGGAGCACTTTCGAAAATCCGCTAAAAGCGGTTAATCCGGCGGTTTTCACGAATTTGTTAAGGATAATAAGTATATAAAGCTAATTTTATATAAAGATAATAGGAATAATATAAATAAGGTAAGACTTTAGTTATGCCGATACTTAGATAAATGGATGACCCGATTTAAGATTAATTAAATGGATAATCAAATAATAGTTAATTGGTTAATTAATTAAATAAATAAAGGTTAAATGAAGTTAGATAAATAAATAAACAAACTTGATAAATAATTAGATAATAATAAAGTATTAATTAATTGATTGAATAAATAGATAAATAAATAAGCGAATAAATAACTTAATTAAACAAATGAATATTTGTCAATTTTAATAAAATAAAGGAGTAAATGAATAATAATTGATTAATTAATTAAATAAATAAATATTTAATTGGTTAAATAAATTAGGTTAAGTAAATAAATAAATAAATAAATGATTAAAATTTAATTGATTAACTAAATAAACAGATTAGATTAGATAAATAAATAATTAAATATTTAATATAATAAATAAATAGGCAATTCAAATGCGAATTATGACAAGGGTACGATTTTAATTGAATTGGATTTGCACTCATTAATTGACAAATGATTCTAAACATCCATAAATTAATGGGCGATTCGCAAAGAAATGATACAAAGCATTCATATAAACAATTTAAGTGATTTACAATAGTTATTCACAATTCAAATATCACTTCTATCCTACCGGGCTACTAATCCGGTCTATGGGGAAATCCTATACAACATGCATTTTCTAAAGGGGCGGGGAAGGATGGAGTTTAGAAGATAGAACCCGGAAGCCCAAACTCGTCATTGAGCCTTGGACTTTGTGATTTTCATTTTCGTTTCTTACATTTTCGGGGATATCAAGTCCCGAAAATGCGAAGCGGAGCAAATAACTTCAAATGCAAACTGCTGTCCCAATTTATGAGTTTTAATCAACTCGTTCCCAAGTGAGCATTCATGAAAGAAAAAGGAAATAAGAAAAGGAATTAGCAGCCGAGCAAAAGTAGGATGTCCAAACTTAATTAAAGGTAAAGCGCAAAAGTTAGTTACTCCTAGTTTCACAATGTAAACACGCAAAAGAATCAGAAATTAGGAAAACAATCATATAAATGTCAAGATTTATCTTTAAGCTACTGAATAACTGGAACATTAGTTATGCAACTCAAGCAACAATCCAAACATCCCAGTTACATCAGTCTTCATGTCAATTTAACAGACGAGTCAAACTATAAATATGTATGTTGACGGTACTATGCATATTAAACAAATATATATTGCATGCTTAACAGGTTTTCAAAAACATTCCAATAAAGACTTGTTTTAGCACGCCAAGATTATACAAACAGACCACTACACCTTGCAAGCTAGAACAGAGGGCAAGTTAATGTGAAATTAATAAGTTTCCACTCATACAACTGTATAAGATGACAAGATAAAAAGGAACTCCTACATTCACATGTTTTAAGAAAGAAAACTAGCAAACAATAAGGCACTATCATTGCAGGAGATCGACAGGTGGATTCTAATGATAAAGAGAAACATACAATTTTAAAGATGGAAGCTTTTAGATGCAGAAACTCATAAAAAAATAGATGAAAGAAACTAACCAGACGACCAGCAGGCTTGTTTAAAACTAATCTTTGATTAAACTTGTTCTTACTTAAATTAAACCATAAAAGAGGGAATGCACACAAACCACATCCTTTTCAAACTCTACACACCTACAAGCCATGGAACAACCATGCGACAAAGAATCTGCTTAGCTTCCCTTTCACTCTCTGCCCTCCCTCTTAATATCAGCACACTACCAAACATCACAACTACACCCTAAAACTAACTCTAAACACCTGCACACCTCACACAACCCCTGAAACTGCTTCTCTAATATCCTGAACACCCCACAGCCCTTAAGCTACCCTACAACATCCTGCAAAGCTCCCGGATTTCAACCAAAGCACCTGCAGCATATACAAACCCCTCCCTGGACTACCTGGACCTTTCATACACATACCTCACATACAAGCAGGATACATACACTGAACAAATTCCTAAATCCTTCCTGAACTACTAAACAAAAACCCTGGATCATTTTCAATATCTCACACTGCACACACATACACAAACCTGAGGCCCTCACTGCAACTTCCTGAACTGAACCAGGGGCCAAAGATTAACTCCATCATCTGCAGTCTCATCCCAAACCCTCACTGCCTCAAACCAAACTACAAACTTCCAGTCTGGGCAGCCACTCAAAGACCCTGTCTACTTCAATCTAAAACAGCTACGACTTCAAGCCATGCCTACTTCAATCAAAACTCCCTCACACTTATAGCAGACCATTGAACAAAAACTAACCACTTGCAACCACAAGAACTTCCTCTTAACCAAATTTTAACTTCTAGGAACACCACGCTGAAACTGAACCCCAATACACTTCTTCAATCATCTGCAAACCAAAAACAGCATCCAGACTCCTACCAACTAACAAGACTCTCTACAAACCAGAACAGGACCTCCCTGAACTCTAAGAACAATCTCATAGGCCCCACAACACCACTCCCAGACTGAACCAGAAACCAGAAACAACCCTGCTTCAGCTAGGACACCAGCACCTCCTAGAACAACCTGCTTTACCATCCCCAAATACCTACTACCCCTCTCCCAAGCTACAGACCATTAAACACCCACAGAATTTCTCTAATCCACCCTAAAGCCACCAAACAGCACCTTAATCAAACAAAGAATAACCAGAAACAACCAATTCAAGCCTAAAAGGGAACAACTAAACCTTCAAGAAACAACTTAAGATTCAAAGAGATAAGACAGAGAAGCACGATAACTAAACTAGCAAGATTAAACAGGACACTTTGTAAAATTCAAATTCAAATTTTCATGAAGCTGATCAACACACACAGACACAAACTGGAAATAAAAGAACTTAGAAAGCTGACCTGATTCATTCAAAAAGAATAAACTGAACAGAAGAAGACTTGGAAACAAACAGGATTAGAGAATAAAAGATAAGCTGACAGTTAGAAAATAGAGGAGACTGAGGAAAACACAAACATGCAACTGAGTGATCATAGGCAGAATCATTAGACACAATAGAGGCCTAGGGAAGTAGACAAGAGATTGAAGATTAAGCTTTAGAGGAACAAAAACAATGCTACTACACATACTACGAAGATAAAGAACTTCACCTTAACAGACCCTATTCCCATACCTCTTCTTCTAACAGACAGAACCAGGAAACCAGGAACAAACCTACACCTGCCTCCCTTAAACCACCAGGCTACAACACCTAAAACTGTTCTATACACACAAACAAACAACTATCAAACCAGATTGCAGAACTACAGTTGCTTCACCATTTTAAATACACACAGACTTGAAGAAATTGCAAACAGCGTAGAGATTCTCCTTTTACTTAGCATGTAATTCATCAATCAACACTCATACAAGCAAAAGATCGGGACTTTAAATATAGTTCGACTTTTCCCTTCTAAGATAAGGGTGATTTTGGTAAAATCCTTGAAGGATCGTACCAAATCCATCCTTATCTTCAAGGAATCAGTCCGTTAGGATCGTTTTCACGGCTCGGATTCAATTCAATTTGAATGAACGCTTAGGATCGTTTGCTTGTACTGGTGAGAGGGAAAAGGAGAGGGGACCAGTTTGTACAAATGTTTTGGCTGATTCGGATTTGAGGGGAAATTGGGATTAAGGGAATCGATTAGGGATTAGGGGATTAGGATTCGGTTTAAGGGGAAATGGGGAAGAGGGAGAACGGGTTTTGGAGAATGGGTAAGGGGAAATTAGGCAAAATGGGTGTGGGCCGGGTTGTGTAGTGGGCTGATGGGCCAGGGGAGATGTATACTGTGTTGTATGTATTGTATATGTGGGCTGGAAATTAATTCGTAAGGCAATTTTAGCCCCACTTTAGGGATTATATGAGTAAGTGAAAAATTGTACGGGTAGGCTGAAATTGGGGTTGTATATTGCACACTTAGCCTTTTCTTTTGAAATTAATTAATTTACTATAGCTAATTTTAATTAATTAATTTTAATTTTAATTTTATTTTAAATAATTAATTTTTATTTAAATAATTAGTCATTAATTAAATCTCGGGACGAAATTGGGTGTCAACAGCTGCTCCTCTTTACCCGAAAAGGATGAAAGAGTTTTCAGGGTAAAGAAAGTTGACGTGAAAACCAATTTCGTCACGGTAAAGCCAAGACTTCGATTCCAAGGACCGAAATGCGAGGCTTATGGACATGGCCGAACTCCGGTTTTCGAGTTGCCTACATATCTCGGGCTGAAAGAAAATCAGGTCATATGTAGTTCAATGACACTTAGATACGAAAACTCGCACGATTAATAGGAAAGGACGCACGAATAGGGAAGAATTTAAACTGACTCCTAATCCAGAATGAAAGATTAGGTAAGAACTTGCTTGTTCGAGTGTGATTCTTCAGATCCTCGTTGACGAGTCTAGCTCTAATGAACGATTGCCCCAGTTCACTGCTAAGAAAAAGTTCCACGTTACGCTCCAAATGCTGCCGCGGTGCTACTAAAGTCCTGTAATAAACTCGACAAACGATAAGCGAGCAACTGCTAATAAAGCCTGATAATCAAAAGTAAAGAATGATCAAATATTGATGATACAAATTTGCAAGTGCGGGTTGCGATATCATTGATAAGTTGTCTTCCAATCAACTGGCGAAGCAATAAAGCAAGTGCGAAGGCATAATGCAAAGCATTTTCAACAATCTTGACAAATCAACTGGCAAGCCGGTCGGGCATGAAGCAAGGAGGGTCTTGGGGTTGATTGTCAAACAAATCAGCTGGCGAACCGGTCCGGCACGAAGCAAGGAGGGTCTCGAGGCTGACCTGTTAACCTGTTAAGCTAAAAGTAAAGCGGTTCATAATATAAAGCAAGTGCAAAGTCATAACTGAAAGCAAGTGCAAGGCAATTTGAACATCTTGACAAATCAACTGGCAAGCCGGTCGGGCATGAAGCAAGGAGGGTTTTGGGGTTGATTGTCAAACAAATCAGCTGGCGAACCGGTCCAGCACGAAGCAATGAGGGTCTCGGGGCTGACTTGTTAACCTGTTAAGCTAAAAGTAAAGCGGTTCATAATATAAAGCAAGTGCAAAGTCATAATTGAAAGCAAGTGCAAGGCAATTTGAACATCTTGACAAATCAACTGGCAAGCCGGTCGGGCACGCAGCAAGGAGGGTCTTGGAATTGATTGTCTACAAATCAGCTGGCGAACTGGTCCGGCACGAAGCAAGGAAGGTCTCGGGGCTGACCTGTTAACCTGTTAAGCTAAAAGTAAAGCGGTTCATAATATAAAGCAAGTGCAAAGTCATAATTGAAAGCAAGTGCAAGGCAATTTGAACATCTTGACAAATCAACTGGCAAGCCGGTCGGGCACGCAGCAAGGAGGGTCTTGGAATTGATTGTCTACAAATCAGCTGGCGAACCGGTCCGGCACAAAGCAAGGAGGGTCTCGGGGCTGACCTGGTAACCTGTTAAGCTAAAAGTAAAGCGGTTCATACTATAAAGCAAGTGCAAAGGTATAATTGAAAGCAAGTGCAAGGTAATTTAGCGTGAAATGTAAAGCAACGCTAAAGCGATTTAGCGAATCAACAGGCGTGAAAGTCCAATCAAGAGAGAAGCCCCGCCTGGTGGTCAACCTGAAAAATGTAAAGCAAGGCATCAATTTTAAAGCAAGTGCGACGACATAATTTAAAGTAAGTGCAAAGAAAAGCAAATGCGGGAATGTAGAGCAATGCAAGAGCCATTTGGCGAATCAATAGGCAAGACAGTCCAACAAAGGGAATCCTCGTAGCCGATGGTCAACCTGAAAGAGTAAAGCAAGGCGTTAATTTAAAAGCGAGTGCGAAGACATAATTCAAAACAAGTGCAAAGCAAAGTAGTGCGGAAATGTAGTCGGTGCGATAGCCATTGATAAATCAAATGGCGAGACAATCCGGCAAGGATGGCCTTGTGCGGGTTATCATCCTAAATAAAGCGATGTCCTATTTGGCTTAGTTTTTGAAAACACAAAACAAGCCTCGGCTTTGTCACCTATTAGGAATTAAAGTCATAGGGGTAGAAATGTCGTCTGTTCGGCAATAACTCATGACAAAGCATAATGCTTTAAGTCATGAATAGGCAATGCGATGCAATCTGCAAGGCAACTTTGGATGCGCGTTCAATAAATTGTTCATCCATAGTGCAAATGATCCTTCCGTTGCGAGCTTTCATGTTCCTGCTTTCAAAGAAAATTTTGTTAGTTTTGGGTAGGGATGTTTGATTTGTGCTGATTCATCTTGAACTTGCTGTCGCTGCTCCCTCGTTCTTCTTTAGACTTGGGCTAGCAAATTATACTCAGAGACTTGACTTATGAACTCAATATTGCATAATATTTCAAGATAGAGGCGAAGTAAAGTAATTTGATAAAATTTTGAACAAATAATCATTGATATGCAACCGAAGTTATAATGCATTTAAAAATTTCCGCTTTAACTCAAACTCATGACATATCTTGAAACAAACTGAACGTCCTTTGTCTTTGCGACTTGTGCTAATCTTGAATACTTTTAGAACTTTGCCACTTCATCCTTTGATAAGTAATACCAATTTTGCAAAAATCTGCCCCAGTTATAATCTTTTTGCCCCAGTTTCTATCTTCAATTCATCTTGCAAAATTTGTCCCAGTTGCTTGCTTTAGGGAAAAATAAAAATTTCAATATTATAGAGTCGAGCCCGTTAAGAGCGCCTACATATCCCTCCACGGGAATCAGACTCTGCGTAGTTCTGCTTACATAAAGATTTTTTGGGGAAGTATGGCAATCTAAGTACGAAGCCACATCCGAATTGGAAAATCCACACATCTGCCCAGATGCATAGTTCGGCATTACATCATAAAAGATAAACAAGCCTAAAGTGTTACAATATTTTGACCGAATCCGACGGGGATTGCCTACTTATCCTGTTGCCATTCCAGGAATCAGGTCAGAAGTAGTTCAAAAATACATAAAAGAGGAAATAGGGGATTCCTGTGCTAGTGCAACCGAACTCTATATGAGTTGCCTACGTATCCCGCCTCGGGAATCAGGTTACGCGTAGTTCACATTACATCAAAGATTACATTCGAATCAATGCTAACTTGCGGTTGCTTCAGACATAGTATCTTTTGACGGCATCTGCGTTGATTACCTTTGGCCAAACTTGATTATAAATATCTGCTAGGATTAGTGTTCTTCCACATAATGACATTGCCAACTTGGCGCAAATTTTCCCGTTGCCTTTTCTTAATTAGGAAAGAGCTTCTTCAACACCAATTGCCCCGGTTTGAAGTAAACTATTCAAATCTTCTCTTTGTGCATTCAACATCTTCCAACTTATCTTCTTGAATGGTTTCTCAAATAAAGGACTTCCATTTGTATAGAAAAACCGCTTCGGCTCCAATTGCCAGCAAATAAAGCTGCCCCAGTTTGAAGTTCTAACGGTAATGTAATATCCAAAGAGTGCAAAAAGTAACCTTCTAGTGCATCATCCTTAAATCGTTCAGCTGTTTCGTTATAGATCGCAAGCAAAGTTCAAGCAGGTTTTGTTTTTAATTTGAAACAGTAGTAAGTATATTAATCAAAAGAAAATAATAAAGCACATAAATAGTTAAAGTATAGCAAAATAATAAGGTAGGAATGCAGTGCATTTGTTTATTCAAAACCTAATTTAGGGAGGCATACAACATAAAAGTAAACATGCAGGATTTAAAAGAGTTATTTGAAAGACATAGACATAAACATAAACAAAGTGCAAAACACAGTTCAGGGCCTCAAGCTGACTGTGATGCCAAAACAAAAATAACGAGTTCATTCACCAAGTCTCTTTTGGACCACAAGTCCAATTAGCCATCACACCACTTGGTTCAGCATTCTGCACATGTGGCTCTTTCTCAAAATCTTCAACAGTTGCACTGCATTTCAATCCATCATTCGAGAATAGGCTGCCAACACCTTCCATCAAATTTTGCATGGCCATTTCTGGTGCTTGGACAAATGACTGGTTCAATGGTAACAGAGACTGTGGTATGACACTAGTCGGCTTCTTCTCAGACTCAGCCTTTTCCATCTTTCCTTCAGCGGGGTTGCCATCTAGGCCAAGAATTCCCTCATTCTTTGGCAACAGAGTTAGTGCTTGCTTAGGTACCTTAGAAGCAATATTATCAACCTTTGCATCATAAATAGAGACTATGGTGCCCTTCAGATTTGGCTCTTCCTCAAGAGAAATCATATTAACTACATTGTTACCATGATTGGGAAGAGGATTATCATGTACATTTGGCTGAGTGCCGGTGAGTTGAATGGTGCCTGCTTTGATTAGACCCTCGACCTTGTCTTTGAAAGTATAACATCTCTCAATATCATGGCCGGCTGCTCCTGAGTGATAAGCACAGTGCTTATTTACATCATACCAATTTGGACGAGGGTTTGGGGAGTTATCAGGGATAGGCTGCACAACTCCTGCATTCCTTAATCTCTCAAAAAGCTGGCCATATGACTCGTCTATAGGAGTATAGGTTTTGGTTGCTCTCCTTTCGTAATTCTGATTAAACCCTTGCACATTGGGACGAACAGGAGGACGAGGCTGGTAATTTTGGGGTGCTTGAAAATTTGGCTGACGAGGGTATTGATTAGGTGCATGTGCTCTAGGTTGGTAGTAATTTGCTTGTGCATTGTAAACCGGATAAGGAACAGGTGGCATCTGGTAGTGAGTGGGGTAATTTGGGTAGCATGGGCTTTGGTAGGTGGGAAAAGCAGACGGATTGTCAAAACTCAACTTTCCAACCGGTCGATGCTCGATGTCTCCCACAACAGCTCCCACTTCCTCTTTCTTCTTTTTGTTAAAGCCATTACCAGACCCAGACTGGATTGCCTTACTTGTAGCTTGCAAAGCGGCCAAATTTGTGATCCTACCAAATTTCAAACCAGCTTCATACATCTCCCCCGTTTTCACTAGATTGGCAAAAGTAGAGTTAGTCATGGATGCCATTCGATCATAGTAGAATTCATCCAATGTCTTGATGAAATGTCCCACAAACTCTTCCTCACTCATGGGAGGCTTAACTTTGGCAGCCTCACTCCTCCAACGTACCGCGTATTCCCTAAAAGTCTCGGTCGTCTTCTTCTTAAACCTTGCAATAGCCAACCGATCTAATGGTATTTCAGCATAGAAACCAAAATGCTCCATGAAGTCGTGAGCCATACTCCTCCAGTTAATCCATTTTGAGGGATCCTGCTCGGAGTACCAGTCTAAAGCTTCGCCTTCAAGACTATGAATGAATAATTTCATACGGAGCTCTTCATTCTTCCCCACTCCCAAGGTTTCACATTATCTTCTCAAATGGGCTCGGGGGTTGCCTTTGCATTCAAACTTAACAAACTTTGGTACTTTGTACCCTTCTGGGTATTCAATCCCAGGATGAACACACAAGTCTTCATATTCTAGACTTTCCTTGTCCTTGCCTTTTGATGCTTTGCTAAGAGCACTCATCACCCAACCTTGTACCTTTTTCTCCAAATCTTCACCCCCATCGACTGCTTTTTCGGCTCTTCTAACACCATTTTGAAACTTCACATAAGGAGGATTGGTGTAATCATCAATTTGCACAATAGGAACAACTTGCCCGCCAGACACCGCCACTTGGACTAATGGTGCGGGTGGATTTTCAGTATAAGCTTGCGAGATGGGTTCATTTTGGTAAGTGGAGGTTTGGTATGGATATGGAGTGTTGGTCTGATAATAAGTATTGGCAGGGTACGGGGTGTATGATGGGTGTTGTTGATGTGATGGGTAGATGGGTGGTCGGTTAATTGTTTGGCTAGATTGAGCGTTATTTGGGGGTGGAGCTTGGACAAGTGGCAAGTTGCTTTGGTGGACTGGTGCTTTTAGAGAATTGTGGGTGTTCAATGGTGTGTTCATATTGGCGACCCCATCAATTAAGTTTAGAGATTGCCCCAGAGATTGCCCCATTTGAACCAGAGAGTGGGATGCATCGGGCCCACGCAGCGGCGTGTTTTTAGGAGTTTGCCCTTTTACCGCAACCAGCTCATCTTTTAACATCTGTAGTTCCTTAGCCATTTCAAGAATCAGTTCGTCTTGAGCAATAATGACATTTCCTCTTGATGATTCAGGAGTTGCAAGATTTTTCTCGGTATTGCGAGGTTCATCATCTATTCCACTCATTGTCAGTTGTGGAAATGTGTACCAGTATGCAGATTAGTCCTTTGTCCTTGTGTAATAGGAGTGATCAGCCAGCTTAAATCAGCACAAATCAAACCTCTGAATGGGGGATAAACAAAATAAAAGGAAAAGTTCAAAAGTAGCCATGTTAGTTTGCATGTCATTGGCAAAATTGCACACAAATCACGTAGCACTTTGCATTTTAAACAAATTGACATGTGGTAAACACAAGTAGTTGAGCGTAAATGAAAATGCGAATGTTTCCTACCCTGTAAGGTGCCTCTTTGCCAGAGGTGGGCCTAAGACGCGCAAACAAGTGGTAACGAAAAATAGTCCATGCCAGTTTTGAGCAATTCAGATTTAGAGTAAGCAATAAATAATAACAATAATTGATAATAATCAGCTCGCCGCCTCGACACTACAATTCTGTTATCCCAACTATCTTCTCAAAGTTGGTGCCAACTCAAAATTCTAACACAACTCATGCTCTCCACAACATCTGCACCAAATTTCTAAACTCAAATGCCTAAAACCTGAAACAAACCTCTATACCTTTGGAAAACATCAACGCTCCTCCAAGCACCACTCCCAATTATTTCACAACATCCAAGGGTGAGATTTCAACTGCCTTCACAATACCAGACTGCAAATCATGAAAGGCGTCAATCGGCCTTTCAAAATAAAACCTCACTGGTCCTCGGCTTTAGTCAAGCCTCTCAGCTTCCTAGGTTTTGCAAGGCTCACAGACCTTGTTCATAGGGCTCCTCACTGGTCCTCGGCTTGAATCAAGCCTCTCAGTTTCCTAGGTAGCCAAGACCGCAGTGATCTTCAAGGAGGGACCCCATTGGTCATTCAAAGACATAGGGGCTTCGCTCTCCTAGTATGCGACAAGCATACTTCATTCCATAAGAATTTGCAGCTGGTTAGTCAACATGGGCCTGCACACACGCAAAGCCATTCACGAGAGGGACCCCACTGATCTTTTAAAGACACCAGGGGCTTCGCCTCTTAGATCTCACTACACCATACCATCTCCAAAACTCAAACCAATCGAATCTGCCTAACTTTCCATGACTATAATTCTACCTTGTTCATAAAAATCTGTATTATGATCTCAATTCTGCTAAATTCTTTCATTTTATGACCTAAAAGACAACATAGCAGACAAAATTCCAAATCTGATTTTTCTCAAAACATAGTTAGGACTGAGGATTCGTCATCACACAGCACATAATATGCATTGTCGTTGGGTTTCAAGAAACCGCTGACGTAAGGGCGGTTTCCTAACTATGGAGGCGGTACCAAGGACCGGGTCCAGACTAGGGTGTAAATGCATGCATGCTCCTAAAGCTCCTTCTAAGAGTGGGTTAACGGTTGAGGCTAACAGGTGAGTGGCAGGTGGCTTCGTGGTCGAATAACTCCCACGACAATCCGCCGGTACACCAACTCGTCAAAGGATTCTTTAGTGGAAGAAGTTGCGGGTGCGTATGCACACACCTCGCGGATATTTGAGTGAGAATGCTAGAAGTTCCCAGGAGTGGGGGAAGTATGAACGGAATGCCAGTTTATATGTGCACAAAGAGGGTGTAGTGACATGCTTTCGTGACACACAACAATCAATTAAATTAACTAAGCATGCTCGCAAATAAACAGTAGATATAATCATGCAAATTTCAACATACAAACACAATAATTAAATAAGCTACGCATACTAGTATCGGCATACAACTCAAACAATACAAACAAACAGATTCGTGAAAGCCTTTTGGTTAGGACCATTTGCGTATCCCCAGCGGAGTCGCCACGCTGTTGAACCCTCCCGAAAAAATATACAACAAGTGTACATCGGGATTTGACTTCAACAAAATGGGACTCCAAAGGGTTTTCTTTAGAGTCGCCACCTAATTTAAGGATTATTAGGAACCTAAGTTAACTAAAGAGTGCAATTTATTCTTTATTAAAAAGAAATTAAATTCAGAGATTCTAGGTAAGTGGTTCTATTAAATTCGAAAGAAGGTCCCTTGCGGGAGCACTTTCGAAAATCCGCTAAAAGCGGTTTATCCGGCGGTTTTCACGAATTTGTTAAGGATAATAAGTATATAAAGCTAATTTTATATAAAGATAATAGGAATAATATAAATAAGGTAAGACTTTAGTTATGCCGATACTTAGATAAATGGATGACCCGATTTAAGATTAATTAAATGGATAATCAAATGATGGTTAATTGGTTAATTAATTAAATAAATAAAGGTTAAATGAAGTTAGATAAATAAATAAACAAACTAGATAAATAATTAGATAATAATAAAGGATTAATTAATTGATTGAATAAATAGATAAATAAATAAGCGAATAAATAACTTAATTAAATAAATGAATATTTGTCAATTTTAATAAAATAAAGGAGTAAATGAATAATAATTGATTAATTAATTAAATAAATAAATATTTAATTGATTAAATAAATTAGGTTAAGTAAATAAATAAATAAATGATTAAAATTTAATTGATTAACTAAATAAACAGATTAGATTAGATAAATAAATAAATAAATATTTAATATAATAAATAAATAGGCAATTCAAATGCGAATTATGACGAGGGTACGATTTTAATTGAATTGGATTTGCACTCATTAATTGACAAATGATTCTAAACATCCATAAATTAATGGGCGATTCGCAAAGAAATGATACAAAGCATTCATATAAACAATTTAAGTGATTTACAATAGTTATTCACAATTCAAATATTACTTCTATCCTACCGGGCTACTAATCCAGTCTATGGGGAAATCCTATACAACATGCATTTTCTAAAAGGGCGGGGAAGGATGGAGTTTAGAAGATAGAACCCGGAAGCCCAAACTCGTCATTGAGCCTTGGACTTTGTGATTTTCATTTTCGTTTCTTACATTTTCGGGGATATCAAGTCCCGAAAATGCGAAGCGGAGCAAATAACTTCAAATGCAAACAGCTGTCCCAATTTATGAGTTTTAATCAACTCGTTCCCAAGTGAGCATTCATGAAAGAAAAAGGAAATAAGAAAAGGAATTAGCAGCCGAGCAAAAGTAGGATGTCCAAACTTAATTAAAGGTAAAGCGCAAAAGTTAGTTACTCCTAGTTTCACAATGTAAACACGCAAAAGAATCAGAAATTAGGAAAACAATCATATAAATGTCAAGATTTATCTTTAAGCTACTGAATAACTGGAACATTAGTTATGCAACTCAAGCAACAAGCCAAACATCCCAGTTACATCAGTCTTCATGTCAATTTAACAGACGAGTCAAACTATAAATATGTATGTTGACGGTACTATGCATATTAAACAAATATATATTGCATGCTTAACAGGTTTTCAAAAACATTCCAATAAAGACTTGTTTTAGCACGCCAAGATTATACAAACAGACCACTACACCTTGCAAGCTAGAACAGAGGGCAAGTTAATGTGAAATTAATAAGTTTCCACTCATACAACTGTATAAGATGACAAGATAAAAAGGAACTCCTACATTCACATGTTTTAAGAAAGAAAACTAGCAAACAATAAGGCACTATCATTGCAGGAGATCGACAGGTGGATTCTAATGATAAAGAGAAACATACAATTTTAAAGATGGAAGCTTTTAGATGCAGAAACTCATAAAAAAATAGATGAAAGAAACTAACCAGACGACCAGCAGGCTTGTTTAAAACTAATCTTTGATTAAACTTGTTCTTACTTAAATTAAACCATAAAAGAGGGAATGCACACAAACCACATCCTTTTCAAACTCTACACACCTACAAGCCATGGAACAACCATGCGACAAAGAATCTGCTTAGCTTCCCTTTCACTCTCTGCCCTCCCTCTTAATATCAGCACACTACCAAACATCACAACTACACCCTAAAACTAACTCTAAACACCTGCACACCTCACACAACCCCTGAAACTGCTTCTCTAATATCCTGAACACCCCACAGCCCTTAAGCTACCCTACAACATCCTGCAAAGCTCCCGGATTTCAACCAAAGCACCTGCAGCATATACAAACCCCTCCCTGGACTACCTGGACCTTTCATACACATACCTCACATACAAGCAGGATACATACACTGAACAAATTCCTAAATCCTTCCTGAACTACTAAACAAAAACCCTGGATCATTTTCAATATCTCACACTGCACACACATACACAAACCTGAGGCCCTCACTGCAACTTCCTGAACTGAACCAGGGGCCAAAGATTAACTCCATCATCTGCAGTCTCATCCCAAACCCTCACTGCCTCAAACCAAACTACAAACTTCCAGTCTGGGCAGCCACTCAAAGACCCTGTCTACTTCAATCTAAAACAGCTACGACTTCAAGCCATGCCTACTTCAATCAAAACTCCCTCACACTTATAGCAGACCATTGAACAAAAACTAACCACTTGCAACCACAAGAACTTCCTCTTAACCAAATTTTAACTTCTAGGAACACCACGCTGAAACTGAACCCCAATACACTTCTTCAATCATCTGCAAACCAAAAACAGCATCCAGACTCCTACCAACTAACAAGACTCTCTACAAACCAGAACAGGACCTCCCTGAACTCTAAGAACAATCTCATAGGCCCCACAACACCACTCCCAGACTGAACCAGAAACCAGAAACAACCCTGCTTCAGCTAGGACACCAGCACCTCCTAGAACAACCTGCTTTACCATCCCCAAATACCTACTACCCCTCTCCCAAGCTACAGACCATTAAACACCCACAGAATTTCTCTAATCCACCCTAAAGCCACCAAACAGCACCTTAATCAAACAAAGAATAACCAGAAACAACCAATTCAAGCCTAAAAGGGAACAACTAAACCTTCAAGAAACAACTTAAGATTCAAAGAGATAAGACAGAGAAGCACGATAACTAAACTAGCAAGATTAAACAGGACACTTTGTAAAATTCAAATTCAAATTTTCATGAAGCTGATCAACACACACAGACACAAACTGGAAATAAAAGAACTTAGAAAGCTGACCTGATTCATTCAAAAAGAATAAACTGAACAGAAGAAGACTTGGAAACAAACAGGATTAGAGAATAAAAGATAAGCTGACAGTTAGAAAATAGAGGAGACTGAGGAAAACACAAACATGCAACTGAGTGATCATAGGCAGAATCATTAGACACAATAGAGGCCTAGGGAAGTAGACAAGAGATTGAAGATTAAGCTTTAGAGGAACAAAAACAATGCTACTACACATACTACGAAGATAAAGAACTTCACCTTAACAGACCCTATCCCCATACCTCTTCTTCTAACAGACAGAACCAGGAAACCAGGAACAAACCTACACCTGCCTCCCTTAAACCACCAGGCTACAACACCTAAAACTGTTCTATACACACAAACAAACAACTATCAAACCAGATTGCAGAACTACAGTTGCTTCACCATTTTAAATACACACAGACTTGAAGAAATTGCAAACAGCGTAGAGATTCTCCTTTTACTTAGCATGTAATTCATCAATCAACACTCATACAAGCAAAAGATCAGGACTTTAAATATAGTTCAAACTTGAAGCATAGTAACACAAAATGTAAGCTTCTTCTTACAGTTTCAAGCATAGCAACACAAATATGTATATCAATTTAGATTTAATAACGACACATAAACGATTTAAATCAAGACGAAATGAGGTTATTACCTATTGCAGAACAGTGAACGAAAAGCAATGGATCTGAATTCGACTAGAACAAAAGCGAAGACTCGAACGAGGTCGACGACTTGAATGATAAAGAAGCGAAGCGAAAACGATGAAGCGATAGTAGCAGACCAATATCAGGAACACAACCAGAAAAACAGAACACTAACTGTATATTTTTTTTGAAAGAAAAAGTTGAACTCCTAATCTATTTTTCTACTGCCGTTTCTTCTATGCAAAAATCAGAACCCCCCCAAATAATGAGTAAAAGAATGCTTTTATACCTCGCAGCTAGGGCTTCTCATTTTGGCTCCAAAACTTTGAACTCAGGCCTGATTTCGACTTTTCCCTTCTAAGATAAGGGTGATTTTGGTAAAATCCTTGAAGGATCGTACCAAATCCATCCTTATCTTCAAGGAATCAGTCCGTTAGGATCGTTTTCACGGCTCGGATTCAATTCAATTTGAATGAACGCTTAGGATCGTTTGCTTGTACTGGTGAGAGGGAAAAGGAGAGGGGACCAGTTTGTACAAATGTTTTGGCTGATTCGGATTTGAGGGGAAATTGGGAAATTGGGATTAAGGGAATCGATTAGGGATTAGGGGATTAGGATTCAGGTTAAGGAGAAATGGGGAAGAGGGAGAACGGGTTTTGGAGAATGGGTAAGGGGAAATTAGGCAAAATGGGTGTGGGCCGGGTTGTGTAGTGGGCTGATGGGCCAGGGGAGATGTATAATGTGTTGTATGTATTGTATATGTAGGCTGAAAATTAATTCGTAAGGCAATTTTAGCCCCACTTTAGGGATTATATGAGTAAGTGAAAAATTGCACGGGTAGGCTGAAATTGGGGTTGTATATTGCACACTTAGCCTTTTCTTTTGAAATTAATTAATTTACTATAGCTAATTTTAATTAATTAATTTTAATTTTAATTTTATTTTAAAAAATTAATTTTTATTTAAATAATTAGTCATTAATTAAATCTCGGTACGAAATTGGGTGTCAACAGTAATAACATGTTCTCATTGAATGAACGTAATTAAATCTTGTAATTACTATATAAATACTCCCTCCGGTTCATATTATTTGATTTTTTGACTGTTTTCACACAGACCAAGGAATTCACCTTTTAGCATTAATTGAAGATGTCATTTACTAAATTAACCTTCATCTCTTTTAAAATTTACTCATAGAAAATTGTGAGAGCTTTATGTGTTTAATTTATTAACAAGGGTAACTTTGGAAAGTCAAAATAAATATCATCTTGATTATTGAAAAAATCAAATATTTTGGACCTAAGAAAAAATACCAAAAAATCATTTAAAGTGGACCGGAGGGAGTATCTTTTTCTCCCTCATGTGGATCATTTGAATACCATCTCACTCACTTGTATTACTGAAAGCAATAAGAAAAATTTCTCTCTTTCTCTCTCTCTCTCTCTCTCTCTCTCACATCTTTTATCTATTACTCTTTGCAACTAAGGGTTATTTAGTCGGAAACCATGCTTCCTTAGTACAGAGATAAGCAACAGTTCCATTCGTTTTTGTAACTTTATCTTTCGTTATTATTTCGTTTTTATTTTGTTGTTATCTTGATACGATTATATTGCATGTGGCTTAAATTACAAATTCAATTGCTTAATCTATTAAGTCTATTTTTAGGTTAAATACCTGGTTTAGCTTTCCCCCTTCCTCGAGCTTCTAGCTAAGTTCCTTGACTCTATTATCTTTCCATTTTCATTGCATTAAATTGAAAATCACAAGCTTTCTATATTATGAATAATGATGTAATCAAGCGAGATATACTGATCGATTGATGCTATCACAAGAAGAAAAATTGTACCATGACATGCCAAGATGTAATTTGAGGCCCTGTGCCCTTTTTATATCTATGACTGGTCAAAGCACTGATTACTACTAATAGAGAATCACAAAAGCTTGAAAACAATTTCTGATAATATTTCTTATGGTAAATCAAAAGCACAATTTCCAAATACTGACTGGTTCACTCTTTTACTGTTAGTTGGATCAGTAACAAAATTAGAAATATTTTCCTAACTACAAGCCCCGACGCCAAGCTACTAATACACTACCTTTTAAGGCTAAGAATGAAGTCTATCCCGTAGCAACATAACTAGTAAATACTGCAGGGGAAAAATGAACAAGAGAAAGAATTAAAGTAGATTCAGTTAACAAGCTGCAGAAAAGATAATCTTGGAAGAGCAAAGAAAGAAATGATTAGCTACTTTCACATATGACCATCAAACTTTCCGTTTATGATACGAAAGTTACGAAAATTTTACTTAAATTGTGACCTATTTTCATTATTTTAGACTTAATTTAGCATTTTTTTTCAAGTGTGTTTTTATTTTTTGTGGTGTATGGACATAATTGAGTGATTTTTCTGTTAAGTTAATTAGTTTTGTGACTTTAGTACAATATCAAAAGTTGAAAGAATGTACCTATAGCAATCCATATGCTCAGAAATAGGAAAGCTGAGGTGAATTTGACAATAACTATAAAGATCTTCAATTCGATTCTCTTGGTAAGGAGGGTGATCTCCAGTATTCGCCATGTTTTCGATGCACTGGCAAATTCTTCTAGCACCTTGGTACTCTTGTTTTGCAATGGTGTTTAGATTTCTGAAGTTATCACAGCATTGATATGATGGAGTTTGTTCAAGACCATCCACAAAACCTTCACACCACGAGAAGTTGTTATAAACGTCTATACAATAATTCGAGTCGAACCAAGCCAAGCTTGATCTTGAAAATGCTAGGAATATTACAACAAAACCTGCATAATATGCCATTTTAATACTAGTACTAATAGTTGCAGAGAAATTCAAACTTAGAAACTCAAGTTGTTTTATAAGAGAGTGATTATTTATTACCAGTAGAAAAGTTAATGATGTATGCGTTACCAAATCTGAGAAATGATGTCCTTGTTCATGATCACGATGAATTAATTTATCAATACTGTAATGGGCAATGTGTAACAGAAAGACGCATTAACTTCAGTATTTTATGGACTTGGCTAAAGTGCATTTATCACTTAATAAAAAATGGTTAGTACTACTGTAGTCTTCACTCTTCATCAACATTAAAGTATGAATTTGGAAATGGTTATAGATGTACATCTCTAATCTGTTGTAATTATATCAACAAGATTTTTATCAGTCTCTGGAATTATTCTATTGTTTTAAAATTCTGGATTGAATACTCAAGATTTTCTCCAAGAATAATCGACTTTTTAGTTAAAGTTTGATATTCATTATATTATACAATTGTGACCAGCTAAAATCAAATAGAAGAAACAACAAAATTAGCTCATGTGACAAAGGAATTATCACGAATAACATAATATCACTATATTCGTATAGACATTTGATAAATATTTGTTGAATCTGTAAACAGATTCTCCACCACCAGTCAAAACTGATATTGATTTGTTGTGATGCAATTGCACACTGAAAACCATTATTGAATATCTTTTTCTTCTATTTATATAAAAAAAAAAATGCGTGATAATAAGTCATAAATGATACAGATTCAGTAAGTCAAATATAAAGCTTATTAACTCGCAAAACGATCTAGAGACTGCGAAGAATTGGTGGATGTAATCAAGATGCATATTTTTCAATCATCAATTTTTGTTTTTCAGTTTTATATACTCAGAGTTAATTTGTTCTCGTGACATTACAATTTGAATGATGTACTCGTGATCACTAAGTTATCCCCGCAAGATATCATACTTTTTGAGGTTGCTCAAGACCACTAATTTTGTTTCTTAAGTTCCTTTTCTTTTTCTTTTAATTACTTACATTTTATTCTTTTTGAGCATACGAGATTCAAATTTTCCCACCATATGAAAAGAATAGAGCAGGTGAAAGGTGTTGATTTTGTGAATGATTAAGAGTGTGATCTGTCCAACTATGTTTGCTATTATAGTGCCGTGATTGCTTAAAAAGTATTCACATAATATAGCATGATGTGTACTTTACTTGTTCACGACAATGAAATTGTAGTCAAATGCTGAATTATAGACTGTATTGGCCTAAACTGGATTAGGACAATCAATCGAATTTGTAAAGAGTTTAGAAACAATATGATGTATCAAAGTTGCTATAAGAATTGTAAATCAATGAAGATAATTGAGCAATAAGAACGAAAAAATAATTTTAATAATAATTGTTATGAGATTACACTTGACAGAGTTTTTGTAAGTATTTCTGAATGAATTTACAGTGTAAGTGAAGTTCTATTTATAGATTGTAATCACCTAATTTTGACTAAATTTGTCTTTAATTAGAATATAAATTTTGAAAATTAACAAAAAATTACGTGTTATATGTTTAATTGTGATTCTATGTTTAAATTGTGATAATATTGTAAATTTATGTGGTTTAGATTATGATTAATTGTGTATGTTTTGGTAAGTATCAACTATTTTAATGGCCATTTGTAAAAAAATAATAGCACAAAACATTGGCCCGTCAGCCCACTCATATTTTTGACCCAACCCGTGAAAGACTCAATACTAACCATTGATCTCATCTTGATTCAACGGCTCAGATCGTCTATAACTTCCATGTATAAAACCTTTGTTTCTCCTCATTTTTTCTCACACACCCACAAGTCTCTTAGGACTTAGTGGAACTCTTGCCAAAATTTTCTCTCACGCTGGAAATAACCAGCCGCCCCTCTGCCACCCTTCCTCTGCCGCTCCTCCGCCGCCGGCCCCCGGACTCCTTTCGGCCTCCCCATTCCATTTCTCAACTTGTTTTCTTCAAAATCTAAGTCGTTTGGCATAGATCGGGATTCAAAGTTTCAGATAAAACTCTAACTCCGGTGACTTGAGCTCTTTTTCCGGTAAGTTTTTTTGGTTTCTCCTCTTCTCCACTCTCCCCTTCACCCTCGCATCCCCATTTTCCAATACCCCGTTTTCTTTTTTCTTTTTTCTTTCTTTCCGTTTCTGTTTCTTTCTTCCTTCTTCTTATTTTTTCTTTCTCCTTTTCTGTTATGGCTGTGGTGATGTTGGTTTGGAGAGGACTGTGTTGAGGTCATGATTGGTGGCTGTTTGTGATGATTATGTTGTGGGGAGGGCTGTTATGCTGTTGATAAGGCAGTGAGGCAGCAGAGGAGGCTGTGATATTGAATCTGTGGCGTTGGGGGTGATTCCGTGAGGTGAAGGCAGGGATTAGGGCTGTTAGGGTTTGTTTTGGTTACGACATAGCAGTGGAAGGCGATACGGCAGCTGCGACGTTGTTGATGGCGTACATACAGCAGTATTGGAGTACAGACAGCAGCGAGGCGAGGCAGCGTAGTAGTTTTGGTTAGTAATGCAGCGAGCGAGTTCGCGAACCAGTGGCGGAGCTTTGATGGCTGAGATTTGTTGACTCGGTTAGACAAAATGCTAAACCCTTTTCCTTTCTTTTCATGTGTAGTTTAGTTTATGCTTAGTGATAAAGTAGTAGTGTTTAGTTATGGAAAATATGTACAGACTATTTTAGTAATAAAATCAATGTTTGATTAGTCATTGAAACCCTGTTTGCGTAGTATAATCTGTGTAATGTCATTGGTATAAACTCGTTCAGTTTGGCGTATGTATATACTTGTGTGTTTCCGCTCAGTTCGGATAATAAAATATTTTGCTTTCATTGTTTAATTCTCGCCTGAGCATACTGGAAATGTAATTTGGTGGTGCAGGTCATCCCCCTCTCGTTATTAACCACCTTTGTTAGTATGTTAAACTAGTAACTAGTTCAATAATTACTAGATGATGTTGCATGGGCTGTTTTATTATTGTAAGTAAGTCCGAATTAGTAGTTTCAAGCATGGTTTTGCATAATTTCGTTCTTATGTCATTGTTTATTTTATGGTATTGGCTTGAACACTTAGTCTGGACTTGGTAACTTAGAATTGTAATGCTTTAAAACCTTTGGTTTAGCTTTGAGTCTGTTAGATGGGATCTGAGAGTTCGAGTAGTCATTTGTTTGGCAACTTTGAACTCAATTGAGTTGGAACTCAACTATGGGATGAGTTTTTGTTAGTTTAGTTTGTTTGCTCTTTATTTTTGGACTGTGTTTGGCTTAGTTTAGTCATAAAGTAAGGTCTGGCTACTTGTTAGTTTAATTCTAAGTTAGTTTGGTCTATTTTAGTTAGTTTGGGGCTGATTTAGTGTGTATAGTTGGTCCTAGACCTTCTAGTTAGTATAATGAGTGTTTAGGTGTCCTTTTAAAGGACACAAATTCAGCTTTTAGGACAATTTAGCTGCTGAAATAGTGTCATACAGCTGTTGTACTATTCTTGTAAAAAGGTTTTAAAAAAGCACTCAAGTAGTAGGGGTGTAGACTTGTACAAAAGTACAAGCCCACACCCCACCTTTTGGCTTTCAATTTCAGCCTTAAATAGAGCCTTTACTCCTCTTTAATGACACAACAACCAGCTGAAAAACACATTGACTGAGAGCTAAGAAATACTTGAAAAAAAAGGATTAAGTTTGAGAGTAGGATTTAGAACCAAAAGCCTTTATACGAAGGGTCTTTCGGGGTATAAATCTACAAGTTTTGGACATTAAATAGGTGATTAAAAAGGCTGCTTGCTGCTGAAGTTCCTTGTTGGTTCTCGTTGTTGCTATTTGTTCTAAGCGTTGTTGGTTCATTTGGTTTGGTTTAAGTAGATCTACATAGTTTGCTTTGGAACTTTCTCACTAGGTAAATGTTCATAAGCTTTTATTTTACTTTTGTATGTCTCACATAAGTCATATTTACATGAATTGCTATCTTGTCAAGGTCCAAAAGAAAATATTGTTTTTTCCTCTTTTTTATACTTCCTGGTTAATTGTATACTACCATTATTATGACTGAAACTGGAAAAATTAAAAACCTGGGCTACTGTATGTTTCTTTTGGTCCCTTGTATGTTCATAGCAGTCACTTGATTAGCAAAGTTAGGATATTTTTTCATGTCCTGTGTAGAAACTAGCCACATGTTTATATTAGATCAAAAAATGGTTATGGATGAAACTTACAAAATGGGAATATGAATGCAAAATGTTAGGCAACGTAAAATTTAGCACTTGCAAACCAATTAACCATTTAATAAGGTAGTTTTGCAATAGTTATTTTTACCTATGGCAAATCTAGGACAAATCTGAAATAGGCAAACAAATTAAGAGTTTGAAATGCAAAATTGCTAAAAACAGGTTTTGGAGTTTATGAAAAATATTGATAATAAAATGATATAATTTTTTGACATTTTTACGCTAATTGACGCATTAAACAGTGAAATTACAAAAAATACCGATATTATAGAGAAATTACACAACATACCAATATTTGTATGATTTTTACAAAACATACAATTTTATCATTTTCTTTTCTCTCTCTAATCCAAAGCCCTAACTTATCCCTCTCTCTTTCTCTCCCCTCCTCCACCCACCCTCCCGTCGTTCCCCACCCTCCCTTGCCGGTCGCCGCTGCTACTATTTCTCCGGCGAGACTAGAGCAACTGCTGTTTCCCGATCTTCTCCTCTTTTTCCTTTTTTTTTCATTTTGTATGTGTATATGTGTATTTTATGTATATATATGTATTTTTTATATTATTCAGATCTGCTTCTCCTCTTTCTTTCTTTTTTTTTGATTTTGAATATACATATTCAGATATTCAGATGCAGGTGTATGTATCTGTATGTTCGTGTATACACATGTAATATTTTTCAGCACACAAGTGTATGAACGTGTATATTACTGTATGAACATGTATATCTGAGCATCTATTGTATTTTTTGTATGTGTTTTTGTGTGTATGTCAAGTGTATGTGTGACATACATAAATTTGTATATTTAATTTGTAGAACCGTAGATCCTTATATGTATGTGTGTATCTAGTGTATGTAAAATATATATATATATTTTTTTTTTTGTATTTACATGTATTTTTTTTGTTTATATGTATGTTGCAAGTGTATTTTCAAAGAGAAATCAATGTTTATATGTGTATTTCATATTTTAGATACAAAAAATGGGTGGCCGGCGGTGACTAGGCAGCGCCGCCGCCTGGGGTGGTGGCAGTTGGTGGGAGGGGCAGTAGGAAGAAGGAGGAACCCTAATTTGTTAATTTTGTTAGGTAAAGAAATATTGGTATTTTTTGTAAATTGGAATAATATTGTTATTTTTTGTAATTTTGGTGTTAGGGTTGTATATATTTGTAATTAGCCCTATTTTTTTTTTTTTATCTATGTCTAGTAAGATTTGCATTTTCAGACTTTAATTCAAATTAATTTGGCCTTTTAAAATCATGACCACAATTGCTTCACAAAGAGAACAGGCTAACAGTTAGGCCGTAACATCCACGAATATCAATCAGAATTAAGACAGTAACTTGTTTTGCTCTATTTTAATGAAGTTACTTAGTAATTGGTTAAAGGAACAAGCATGAATATTTTATCCTATGATATATAATTAACAAGATAAAAGCATAAGTAGGAAAATTGATAGGAGTGCTCGATTAGGCATAACGATAAGTGTGATTTGTGGTCCGCTTATTACGCGAAAAATAAAGTAAGCCAATTTTAAATTAATTATTTTTTAAGTTAATTAAATTCTTTAAAAAAAATAGACCAGTCCTTTGTGAGGTTGGAAATGCGCAATACATTTTATTTATTTATTATGAATCGTGTAAATTCGTACAGTCCTTTGTAAGGTTGGAAAAGAATGATATGCTTTAATTTTCTGAATTAAAATAAAAATTTAACCAGTCCTCTGTGAGGTTGAATAAGAATGACACTTTTAAATTTTCTGAATCAAAGTATAAATTCAAATAACGGCATTAATATAACAACCATATTTAATAAATTAAAATTGCAACAATAAAGCAACTGTGCTTGGCACAGGACTCAAGGGTGCCTAATACCTTCCCGAGAGTCAACTGAGAACCTTACCCGAATCTCTAAACGCAGACCATTAGACGAGTCAGAGGTGTTCCAAGGTACCTTTTGGTGCCTTGGCACACCTTAAACTTATCAAGTGGCGACTCCGAGTTTTCTCTAAAAAATAATTTTGTACCTTTTTGAACACCAGTCTCAAGCCTTTAAATAATAAACACCCCCACAGAATGAGTTAATTTTTTATGCCGTGACATAGATCACTAGGCTGACGATGATTATGGCCTCAATCCCACGATTCTCCTCATTAAATGCTGAATTAATGGGAGAGAGTAGTGGGTCTGATCTTCGCTGAAATGTAACCGTTTTACGAGGCTTGAGTTGCTCGCCTTGGGGGGAGTGAACCCTTATTTAGCCGAGGTAGCTCTGTCTCGAGGTCTGAGTTAAACCTTGACCTCTAGGATTCGCTCCGAAGATTAAATTGCCTACTTCGCGATCATCTTACGAATCTTTACAAAAACATGCCTCGAGCCATCCACCCGAGGTACCACATATGCAAGTGTTATTTTACTTAATACATGAACTGCAGTTAATTGAAGGTAACCTGGTCTAAGCAACAAAACTTATGAGCAATATGACGTCCAAATATAGTCATGTTGCTCTTCTATGTATGGTTTCGTGCACGGCGGAGCCAAGAAACAATATAATGAGATTGGAAAATATAATTAGAAATATCGTACATGAGATTTGAATGAACAATCTAGAGCAAATTTAAAGTTTGTCACTTTACTAGAATTTTTCGTTTCTGTCAGGAAGATTTTAAAATACAAATATATCATAAAATTTTACTTTTACTCTATTTGCTTGGTAGTATTTTTCAATAAGGGGGTCAATTAAACCCCTTAATCATATTTGCCTCCCCAATTGGACCAATCACAACATATAAAAAGTAAGACTATATAAAAAAGTATACATGCAAACACATGTTTGTTTTTTATAAATACGCTAAGAACCTAAACGACATCGTTTGTTCGATGATATATAGTCCTAATTTTATAGCCGTTACAGAGTGATCCACCAACGGTCAACAAACTCATAATTTTCAAAAAGTAGACGTTTTTTACCAATCAGCACGTTAATATACTCTCCCGCTCCCAAACTTGTTCCTTTGCTGTCAAACACAAGACAAAACAATAAACCAAATTATATTTACTTTCTTGAAGATTAAATTATATATGGCGGAAGCAAAAGAAGAATCAAGTTTATTTATAATTGATGAAATTTACGAGTTTGAAGCACCGAAATTCTATGATTTTATAAAAGGAGAGACGGAAGAGAACAGGCGAAAGGCGGAGCTTTGGTTTGAAAATACAGTTTCTTATGCACCTTCTCGTATGTTCTTTTTTCAACATTTTCTTATTATTCTTTTCTTCAATTTACGTGAATCACACGAAATAGGGGTAAGGTCTGCGTACACCTCGCCCTCCCTCCCACACCCTATTTGTGGGATCACACCGACTGTTGTTGTGATTATCATTGTTAAGTAATTGTACTTTATAAGTTGGAATAGTCTTATTTGCGAATTCCATTTCGTACCTGCTATCACTTTAATTTGATAGGCACCTTTGCGAAAAGAAAAAAGAAAATCAAGCTGAGATTTTTAGTTTTTATCACTGGGTACAGTTTTAGACTTTACTTGTGGGATAACACTGGGTATGTTGTCGTTGCATCACTTAGTATTGTTAACCAAAAAGCTGATTAGATATGCTTGTAATTTTACGATTCTTTAATCAACTAGGGCTCAATACCAAACTAGTCGGGGTCAGAGTTGAAATTATTGACAAATCAGCTCCAAATTGTTGATTTCTAATGATTTAGGGCTAGAAGAAGAATGTAAAAAGAGGAATTAAAAGGTGACTAATTCAGATGTCAAATTTAGGAATGCTTAATTTCCAAAAAAATGTTTTTTTGGCGATCTGGCTGCCTTTTGTAGATATCGCTGAATTATTAAGTAGGCGTTTGGGCATGATTTACCTGTTTGGACATGATTCATGAATTTCATTTGGAAAATGTTGAATTTATGTGAAAAGAAACTTGAAATAGAGAATTTGAAGTTCGAAAATGAGTAATTGAAGTTTATTAATCTATCGCTGTATATGCGTTGCCGCGTTGGGGTGTAACTTGGTATGAATTCATTCCTCTTGTGGCAGAGATTCTTATAGTTGCTGTTGGTTGCTTTTTCATTGTAAAATCATTGGATGTTGCTTGGTAATGAATCCACAGTCCACTGCAATTATGGTCTTTGTAGCTGCTGTTGATTGCTTTTTCATTATAAACTACCAATTTGAAATGTAAAGTTGTTTAATTATTTCATTGTTGAATTTTGCAGCTCTTATGCCAAGAATAAAAACTAGTCGGTCATTACAACTTGAAAACCCATGTGATTTTACTGAAGGCGAGCAGTTGCAGAATGATATAAGGTCTTTATAGTGCAAAAATGATCTCAAGATTCAGATGATTTAATGCAAATTCATTCGACTGTAATTTAACCATCATGTTCCTACTCTTTTCAATCCATTGATGGTTCTGTCTGAAACAGGCCTGAAGCTGAGGTTGCGTCTTCTGAGATGGAAGAGGTGACACCAAATGAGAACCGGCCTGAAGCTGAGGTTACGTCTTCTGAGACTATGGAAGAGGTGACGCCAATGGAGAACAGACCTGAAGCTGAGGTTTCTGAGATTAAGGAAGAGGTGACAAAAAATGAGATTGTAGGAGAAATTAATGGCAGTCTTCCCAATCTGGTATGCCTGCCTATCCTTGGTAGCTGAAGCACCACTTCCTTATTTGACCTCTTTATCTCATTGTATTTTTTATAATCTTACAGGAATCTGTTGAGAAACAGCCAACAGGTCAAGGCAAGTTATACTATGGCTTATCATTTTGATTTGCCGATTTAGTTTATTACCATTTCGTGGACAATTTCTCCTGCTAAGGCATCTGATCATAACCTTCTTGTACAGAAACTTGCACCCCAGGACCACCGACAATATCTCAGAAAATTGACCCTCAGAAGACTGATTGCAACGAGCAGAAGACAGCTAAACAGATTGCAAGCATGCTAAGAAATCCTTCAGCATTGAAGTCCAAAACTACACCTCAACTGCTTAGAAATCATTCAGCATTGAAGTCTAAAACTACACCACAACTGTTGCAAGTGAAGAGCACTAATCCTTCCAGCATGAGAAAGTAAGTGATGTGCTGTCGTAGTTTCTTGGCACATCAATGTATTATTCCTCTCCTTGTTCTTTCCCCTGCCTGTTCTCCCAAAGCTATTTTGGTCTGATAGAGTCGATAAACTTCATTTGCTGCACAGGCAAGCAATCATGAAAAGTGCTGTTAAACCCAATTTTTGTCAAGAAAACCAAGCGATAAAGAGACAAAAATTAGAAAGCGGAAAAGCCAAACAGGTAATTTATATTCTCTGTAGAGAATCAAGAATGCATAATATTTCAAGTTGGTTTATCTGACCTAACGCAACTTTCCTTTGTTTTTTGCCTCCCAAATTTCTAGATTCTGAATGTCAAGCCCCAAACTTTGCCACACAAAACAAGACCTGGAGTTAACAGCTCCACCTTGTCTTCAACTGCCAAAATTCGTAAAGAGGATAGAAAGGTTTGATTTCATTGACCAATTGCATTTGATGAATATATGTGTATTTTTAATATTTAGAGTCTAACTTAGAGTCTATATTGTTAAGATGTATGCCCGAGAACCAGTACCACCTTTTATTTCCACAGCAGAAATAATGAAGAAGTTCCAAGCTAGCACAAGGGAGATGTCACTGCCTTGCATAAGCAGTTCTGCTTCGCATGTACTGACTGAAGCCTTACTTGATATTGACTAGCTTTATTTTCCTTTAAATTTCTGTTTAAAATAGTCTGTTCATCACCGATGATGATTGATGCAGAGCAAACCTAAACTTACATTGACTGCGCCAAAAGAACCTGAATTTATGACAACACAACGTGTCCGTCCAAATACAGTCAAGAGTTCAGCCGAGCTTGAGGAAGAAATGATGGCTAAAATTCCCAAGTTTAAGGCACGCCCATTGAATAAAAAGGTAACTCTTTTGATAGATAATTGTGTCTACCTTCTGATTTTGAATATTTTCTATATATGTAATATTATATCTTACTACTTATTTTGTACATTTGGGAACAGATCCTGGAAGCTCCAACTCTTCCAGCATTACCTAAAAGTACTCCGCTACTTCCAGAATTTAAGGTATGGTACATGGATTGTTAAGAGTTAATAGTAATTCAAGAATATTCAGCTAAGAATTTGCTACACTTCTGCAGGAATTTCATTTGGAAACGATGGCCAGGGCCAATCAGAACACGGAAACATCTTCAGTCTTATCAATGGAAACTACTCAGGTTAGTAACCACAAAGTGATTCAGGTAAATGTTTAGAATTAACCAGTACTTGCACTCATGCTGACTAATACAAACTTTATCATCACAGAGTCATCAATTGAGGCCACATCTTACAGCTCCTAAATCACCTCTTCTTCAAACGTCACTTAGAGCACGACCTCCAAAGATCAAAAGCTCTGAAGAAATTGAAAAGGAAGGACTTGAAAAAATTCCAAAGTTCAAGGCTAGGCCCTTGAATAAGAAGGTAACCTCCCCCACAACCCTCTCATGCTTCTACCTTCTGGACAATTAATTGTTACTCCTGTGACACTCATTGCTCTTTTTCTGAAATAAACTTGGTTTCTGTTCTGACTTTTCCAACTTGTAGATTTTTGAAAGTAAAGGAGACCTGGGAATGTTCTGCAATACAAAGAAGCAGGTGACAGTGCCTCAAGAATTTCATTTTGCCACTGATGAAAGGATTCCACCTCCTGCTAACGTGGCTGATCTATTTGACAAGGTTCAATCAGAATATCATCCTTCTTACTATGCTTCTATCTTATCTCCTTTTACTTTGCCTTTTTACGCATTGTACTTTTCCCAAATTTTCAGCTCTCTCTGAATTCAGAACCTAGAAATGAAAAGACTATACCCAGAAACACCACTCCAAATCCTTTTCATCTCTATACTGAGGTATGCAGCTCTTTTATGTTGTTTTTGTTTCTTAGAGTATTATTGAAGTGCAGCTTCTCATGGCTTGGCTCTTCTTCTTTTTTTCCCCTTTCCAGGAAAGAGGAGCAGAGAAAGAGAGGAGGCTGTTTACTGAACTTTTACAGAAACAAATTGAAGAGGAGCGGTCAAGAGTTCCTAAAGCCACTCCATACCCTTACACAACTGATTACCCTGTGGTATGTAGCACACTAACTACTGTAAGACCCATGTTGTATGCACACTAACTTATGAAGACCCTTTTCTACAGACCTGTGTTTTGTGTGCACTCATCATCTTATGTTGTCATTGCTAGATTCCACCAAAACCAGAACCAAAGCATTGTACAAAGCCAGAACCTTTTCAACTGGAGAGTCTGGTCAGGCATGAAAGGGAGATGCAGAAGGAATTGGAAGAAAGGCAAAGATTGGAGAAGGAAGCAGAAAAGATGAGGAATTTTAGAGCACAACCAGTCTTGATTGAGTAAGACCTCAATTTATCAATCTTTTATGTACTATCTTTTGTCCTAGTGAATCTGTGAATGAAGCTTTCTACCTCTTAAAATGTAGGGATCCGATTCCAGTTCCTGAGAAAGTACGCAAGCCCCTCACTCAAGTTCAGGAATTCAATCTACACGTAGATCACCGTGCTGTTGATAGATCTGAGTTTGATAAGAAGGTACTAACACTTTCTTCCCGTTTGCATGTAGCTCTCTTGGGAGCGAAGCCTATTATAAAGCTAACTCATGTTATAAATTGTTGTACAGATTAAGGATAAAGAACTGATGTATCAAAGATACAGGGAGGAGTCAGAAGCTGCAAGAATGGTATGCGTATTCACTTGTGTATTTCGAGCAACTATGATGATGTGATTAAAACTAACTCTTGGTTCCTGCATTGGTTAGATGGAAGAAGAGAAGGCCCTGAAACAACTACGGAGAACTTTGGTCCCTCATGCAAGACCTGTGCCTAAATTTGATCATCCTTTCCTGCCGCAGAAGTATGTAAAAGTCTTGTTGTGGAAGTACTTGTTTTCTTCGTTTTACATATTGGAACAACTACTGAAGCTTTTTTTAACACGCAATTACAGGTCTTCCAAACCAGTGACAAAACCAAGATCTCCCAAGCTGCTGATTCTTAAAAGGCAAGAAAGAAGAAAAATGGCGTGTCCCTATGCTGCTCCTAGTGTTGCCTCCCAGATGAGGTGAAAATATTCAATCGATCCAAAACTGGGGAGAATTGTTCAATAATCTTTGAACCCATAGAGAGGTGAGGGAGAGAGGGACAGTGACATCAAGTAGTTGGAGTAGATATGGTTTCCAGTAAAACATGTGACATTTGTAATACACAAAGCATTCATTGAATATATTCATTAGCAGCGATAAACAAATCATATTGTTTAACGTATAGAACAATAGCCATGTCCAGGATGCCAATCCTCATTCCTTAGTTTTACGTATATTCTATTTGCAAAGCAAACAGAATAGAGCGGGAAGTAGAAACATGTGACATTTGTATACAATACAAAATTGATATTCATTAGCAGCTTCGCAATAGCCATGTCCGGGATGCCAATCCTTATTCCTGTATTGATATTCATTAGCAGCTTCGCAATAGCCATGTCCGGGATGCCAATCCTTATTCCTTAGAGACTAAAACAGAACAAGAATCTTTTTTTTTTTTTTTTTTTTTTTTGGCTAAACCAAATAGAATAGAGGGGGAAGTTGAAAAATTGCTGTAAAATTGACATATATTTTGGTTATGTTTGAAGACAAAGTAACAAACCAACAATTGTGCAATGAAAAAGGGGGGAAAAAGAAAGTAGATACTAAAACCATTATACAAGACAGATTTTCTGCTTGAACTAGAAACTAGCAGACACTGCTATTCAGGGAAAAACTAAAATAAAAAATCCCTAAATGATGCCTCCACATGTTCTCCACTGAATAACCCCCATCTTTTCTCCCCAGCACTCTCCTTCTACAAAGCCAACTTAAGGACTACATATCAGCTGAATATCATACTTCACTTCTGCACGTAAGCAAGGATCTGAAACAACAGAGAAAAGTCTGTTCAAATGGGACACTTAAGGAAACATACTATAAATTGATTCCTCATTTGTAGTTCCAACTCACCAGATCTCTATTCAAAGTGCAACTAGAATTTATCCCTCTCAAAGTTTCTTGCCTGTCCAAGCTTCGCAGAGTAACATTGGACCCATTGGGAACGCGTGCTAGCATATTTGATCCATCCATTAAGATTGAATGGTTATCCTTTACCACTAGCAATCCAATATCTTTGGCATGTGATTTTGTCTCCTGAGCAACAAGCTGCACTCATAATATCATTATCAAAATGGCTGTTGAGAGAAAACGGAAAAATGACCAGCAAATTCTACAGAAGCAAATCCTATCTAAAGAGATTTAGAGGCATAACCACACAACACCAGACATGCATCGTCATTATTGAGACAAATCCTATCTAATACAGAAAATTCCACATTTTAGGTGACTAAGGCCTCATACATTTTGTTTCATATGTATTTCTGAAAAGGGCAGTGGAAAGGAAATCTTTTCTTCTTCTTAATAAGTTATGACAGAATGGAATTCTCACTTCACAGAGGTGTTCAACCGATGTGCTTGGCCTGCAGCAGAGATGGGGCTTTTTCAAACTTGGTGCCGTTTGTTTGTCTAATGGAATAAGCTGAAGATGAATATTTAACTGCAAAATAAGAACAGTGAATAACACACTATGACCACTGAAAAAGAACCAGGCATAGCTCATGAATTGTGATGCATCTCATTTGAAGCAGGGATAATATCATTCCTGAATCAGATGTTATGAAGAAGCTAGGATAATATCATTCTTGAATCGGATGATAACCTTCCAATACCTCATCATCATTTGTCCGAACACTTTCAAGATAATCAACTAGCTTTGATACTCGAGCATTACGAGCATTTCTGCTACCACCGGCACTGCCATGTCGACTGTTACTTCGAACACCACCTCTTCCCCAAGTAAGTGTTTCCGGCTTCAGTGCAGGTCCAGGAGAGTTACCTACGGTGTCTCTGGGTACTTCTACTGCAGTTTCAATCTGTCGATCTGGACTGGCAGCTGTGGGAGAAGGGGTGGGTGGAGCTCCTTTGCGCTTCCTTGGCTTCCTGAACTTGGTTTGTGTTCCACGCTCATCCTTGAGAGGTGAATCTTTGTTCCCATCATGATCATCATTCTCACTCTCATTTGGATCAGATCGTTCAGGTTCAGTGCCCTGGCTGTTCCTTCTTCTTCTGGAATAAGCATTCTGATAGGTGCGCGGTGTCCTTTGGATAGAGGGAGCAGCTACGTCTTTACCAACTTTGCGCCTCTTAATTAGTGCTTCAGATTGGCGTTGAGAAATTTGAGCAATGGATGCTTGAATCTATCCAACAAAAACACAATGCATGTATCAGGTGTATATGTAATATGTATTAGTGAAATGCTAATAAAAAAGAAAGCTCAAATTTTATATCTAAGTCCATTTTAATAAACAGTTTATGTGCATGGTAAAGTATCATCTACAAGGTAAAGCATATAAGTAAATTGGACTATCGGATAGGCACACCACACTTGAAAACACGTGTTCACAAACAATTGTAAAAAAATCTTCCATCTCATTCTCAGATTCTCAAACACAAGGAAACCTTAGCCCTTTAAAAGTTGGTTTAACATGTCTGTCAATAACGCACTTGGAGTAACTTATCACCGAGCTTAAACGGAAACATCAAGAACTTTTTCTGAGACCACATCATGTGATTTGCTCACAGTAGGCGTCTTAGGCTCTTAGCTTCCAAAAAGCATTTTTATAGAATGATATCCTTTAGATCTCAATCATGAGTGGAAAAAGCAGAATCTCCTTACATTGCAAAGGATATATAATCAACGAATCAGTTCTACTAATTCATACATAGACCTGTTGTGACTATGCATAGATCACCTCTATATGTCTCTTCTGTTCCAGTAACAACGTTGAGATATATATGCTCGCAGTATAAAAGAGGACATGCAGAAACAAGAACTACAATCAGGCAAACAGATGCATGTTTCCATTCAAGAATGTGGATTTGAGGCGCTTCTTTGACTGACCTGTTCATTGAGTGCCCGTTCCTCTTCAAGAAAGACAAGTTCCTGAAACAAGATATTTCAAAAATTAGCAGACAAGTTTCATCAAAAGGGAAGAGGAAAGGAACAGAGGCCTCTAGTGTTTTGTATTTCTTCTTTTTCCCTTTAATGTCCCTTCTTTTTTCTTTTTAAAGATCAGCGAGGGGGTTCATTAAGTTGCAATTTTAATTAAGGAAATTACCTGCTCCTCGTACTTCTCAACATCTGGATATATTGCCTCAATTAAGGTATCAAATCCAGGATCATCTCTCAATGACCGTCGACTAGCACAATGTATGCGGCAAGCAGGGCACTCATTATTCCTGTAAAAGGGCGATTGCAAGCAATCCACAGTGCTCTTCAGGAAATTCATCGTTTCTGACAACTAGTATAATCACACAAATTTAATGCATTACATACCCCAGTCTCATTGATTTATCTATGCATTCCCTGCAAAAACGGTGTTGACATCCCATCACAACCCGAGTTCTCTTGATAATACCTGTGCATGCGGTGCAGACAGCCAAAGTTAAAAAAAACGACAGGATTCTGTGGTCTTCAACCAAACACACAACAATTAGTAATCAACTCTAGTACTAAGCAGTGAATTTCAGCAGCTGTGATTAATGATGTAAAAGCACAAAGCAAAGACTATACAAACACCAAATACGAAAACAATTGGCTTCTCATAATATAAAAGAAAAGGTAAGACCAGGAAGACAACATGATTATTAAGAAGATTATTGTAAATTTAGTTGTGCGCGAAGTTACCAATGTCCAAAGAATAACACGCAAATATTGCCAAAACAAAAGTGAACCAACTGAATCCTGCGTTGATATTTTTCCTTGTTTTACGAAAGTAATTGGTAGTTTTCCTTATCCATTCTTTTGCAGAAACCACATATACTAACATTTACTGCTAGAGAGAAAACAGAAAGTGTATAACCTATCAACGTCGGGTTTGCAATACTAAATTCTACATTGCTGATCCATCTCTGCAGAAATACTAAATACTACAATGTTTGTTTCTGATGCATAACTAATTTACCATTTGATTCCCAGTTTAAACTCTACATTACTAATGACATCATAACTTAATAAAGTTTATGTAATATTTTAGGTGCGTAGAATTTGTGACATGAAATATGATTATTAGATATACGTTGATCTGAGTACCTAAAGATAAAATGCCCTCAAAGTAGGTAATCCCTACATAAAGATTCAGTTTTTATATCCACCATGTAACAATGTTTACATTATTATTCACCGTATCCCTATATTATTGTTCACGCATTACAGCCCAAGTATTACATCCTGAAAGTCCATGAACCAACGGCCCCTAACATCTGGTATTCAAAGATCAAAGTATGATCAATAAGCATAACTGAGGATCTATTTGACCGAATCACCTATACGCAATCTTGACAGAAGAAAAGACGGCGCAGTTTTATGTGGCTTAATATTAGCACCCAGACCCCAAGTGGAATTCTTTTGTGCTTTGGTTGCAGCTTCGATTCCCTTTAGGTTTTGGTTGAGGTTCTTTCCTTATCTACATTCTACAAGCACTATGAAACCGGTACGGAAAGCAGAAGTCCTAATTTTACAGCATTAAGTCCAGTTGAAAGTTATTGTTGCTTGTACGAAAATGATTTGAATGGGTATACGGGCGTATACTACAGTATAATTGCTTTGCCGAGGGTTCACCAGTACACTAATGATTACCAATCCAAGTAGTTTTGCTATGCACATCGTTAATAAAAAATAATATGCCAACATAAGAACAATAACAAGAGAAACTGATATGATTTAAATAAGAATTGTCAAAGGCTTGTCATGTTGGTTGCAGATTTTAAAGAAAAATTCTGGTACTAGATATGGAAAATTCACAACTGTTATGTGACTAACTTCTAAATTTTGGGAAAATATCAACATTTTCCCCCATAATCCTGAATTATCTACTAAAGTCCCCTTGTACAGATGCAGGAAAACAGACAGGGATATGTTGTGGAGCAAACTCCTGAGAAACAAACTTATTTTTAAAGCGTAAATTTAAATGGTAAAATCCACAAATATCATAACAATTTTGGATTGAATAACCAAAATATAGAACACTAACGAACATAGAATGATGTGAAAGCAAATATACCTAGACATATAGGACATTCTAGATCTTTACGAGCTTGAAATAATTGTGCGAAAAAACTTCTCTCATCGAAATCCTAGCAAAAAATTCGAAGCTGTAAATATTCAAATATAATATAATAAAAGAACAAGAGTACCTAAGCATATAGGACATTGTACATTGGTGCGAATCTCAGATCGTGATACACTGATCAACCTGCAGGCAAGCAAAGACTGTAAAGTTACAAATCGCATCAAACCGAGAAACATCATGTTGATCATTCTACCAAGTAAACAATATAGAAAAGATGCAGTCCAGAATCTCATGATGATCAGTAAGAAATATAAGGTTCTAAATTCGAGAGAAGAACTTATTGCAGTCTGTACGGTTTAACATTCAGTCTAGCATCCAAAAGGGCAAACTCATTGAGCACTACGTAATCCATACTCACAGGTCTTAAAGTAAGGCAAAAGTATTCCGTACATGTTCAACAGATATAGTGACTTCACATTGATGAAAAGTTTCCTGCATAATTTGGATCAGTTATGGGCTCATCTTGAATTGAGAAATCGTGCAGTCCTTGAAATCTTTTTCTTTTCACTTTCAGATGTATACATTTTTATCTGGAGATTGACAGTCGTAGAGAACATGGATTTCCACCGGGAGAACCCAGGGTCAAGCAAAATCCTTACTGCCCATTATCAGTTTCACAACCAGCTAAACTACTGATCAAGATTACTATAATAAAAGACTCTGAAGAACTGAAGTAGGAGATTCACGTTAAAAGAAAATCCATGGCCAATAGATTGAGATCAGATTTGAGAGGAGGCAAAAAGAATGATGAAACCAATAGTCACCCACACCTCAAAGACAACATGAAACCAAGAAAGTTGGGAATTCTTTACTACACTTCTTAATAGAAAAGGTTTTGTAGAGCTAAAAGATTGCAAAAGCTACTTCTTTTATTCTTTATGCAGAAACATAGCTTATTGATATCCTCCAGAGTGTCAAGGGCTAAAAAGGTGATGCTGCTTTAACCATGTCACCAAATAGAAACAGTCAGACGACATGTGAACAAGAAAATGGTGTGCGTCCTCTATACTTTGTAGTAATCCTAGTATAACTGCTTTTTAATTACAAAATAAGCATGACGGAAATAACAAGTTATCGTATAGTGAAAATCCAAGGCCTTGAACAAGTAACTTTGACTGCAAAAGTATGAGACTTCTGCGAACTCCAATTCCAGTTATCAAAGATGTCGAGATAACTAATTCGTACCACGCATAGTACCGACAGAACTTATTTGGTCATGTTAACATCATGATGGCACAAATTTGACCATATAGTTCGTGAATGGTTATATAATTGAGTATTATGCAATTCATACTCACGTGTCTTACATTAAGATGAAAGTACTCCCTGCATGTTCAACTGAAGTAGTGACTCTATATGGGTGAAAAGTAAAGCCTGCATGGCAAGATCCAGATAATATAGGAAAACGACCATTCCGGCCTGGTAAATGGAGTGACTAACCTTGTTATCTAAATAAAGGCTAAAAGTGATATGTCCCATAACAGGACCAAGCTAAAGTACTGTGCAGAATAAAAGACAAACGTAACAGACAAAACACCCCATATTGGATGGCCTTCACACAACTAAATCCGGCTAACTAAAGTCAGGAAACAGTGACAATTTTAATGTCGATGATAGTATAAATGAAATTGTAGGTAAGTTCAAGTTGAATACTTTAGGATGAACACACAATTATGAGCAGCAGTGACCAACTGAAAGGTCCAAAATTTTCAAAATATAATTCTCTGTACTCTTCGTCCTCATGGAATTGTTTTATGCCGAAGCTTACAAGCACAAGCTGCAACATATCTCGTCTTGAGATGATGCGACTCAAATCATTACCATAGTCCATAAAATGGAAATTTTACGAAGACCAGTGACAAGGCCAGACTGCTAAACATAAGATAACCAATACAAGAATGACAATATGTTCATGGCTCAAGCACTTAAGAAGATAGACACCATGATCAAGATTGAAATTCTTAGACCGATAAGGTCATCTGTCATAGGCTTAGACACCATTTGAGGACAGTGAAGTACACTAGCTTGCCAAACATACATGCATGAGCTTGCGGACATGCATGCGTGACACTATGCAGTAACATCCTTACACACATAAACCTTCATGGTCGTCGTCTTCAAATTTGAAAGAAGTCTGTTGGCTTGAATTAAAAAAAAAAAAAACTGCTTTACTCCACCGTCCTTACTCTTATCTTAAGGATTGAGAATACAAATAAGCACAAAACTAGAACATCATGCAAGTATAATAAAAAGGGTAATGAAGAGATAAGTCTAAGTTATAAAAATTGAGTCTTTACAACACAAAACCAATATGCCCAAATAGCATTTCCAAAATCACAATCATTCTGCTTATAGAAAAAGTCCATGCAACAATGTCTTGTGCGCATTAAAATCAAGCAGCACAACTGCAACCGAAACTTGAACAAAGTAAAGAATCACAAACTAAACAAGTTAAAAAAGTATAAACTTCGCATCGATCAATAAAAACACACGAAATTAAACATGCAGATAACGAAGTTGGAGAATCATTACTCATCAAATGCTTCAGGGTCAGTTCCACTTCCTTCAGAATCTGCAAACAAATCAAAGCCAAAACAAATCATTAAACAACACACATTCAAAACAGTTACTGTAAAAAAACAACAAGATTTGGAAATTGGGTACACGTAAGTACCATCATCAGAAGATTGGTTAATTGCTTCTTGATCATCATCATCAACATCATCATCATCTTGGGCTTCTTGGGCTTGATCATCTTGGGCTTGGGCTTGCTCATCTTCATCTTCATCATCTTGTTGTTCTAGCTCTTCTTCTTCTACAGCTGGCAGTTGTTGTTCACCGGCAACACGTCGTTTACGGCGGCGTTGGTGGTGGTTCTGCTGTTGCTGCTGCGGCAAGTTATCACGGTCATCTTGATAATTGGATAAATGGCGTTTCTGGGCTGGCATCTTATTGTTCACTGGCCACCGCTTGGTTTATATATATATAGTAGAAAAAGGAGAAGTTATATAATGTGTTTATTAGATTTACTTGGCATTTGGAAAATTGGGAGTAAAGGAGTTGAATTAAATTGATGAAAGCATAAGCTATTGTTTGTACCAAAAAGAGAGAAAGAAAGAGGGTCGAAGAAGAAGAGAAGAGAAGTGGACTGTAAAAGAGAAAATTTTTAGCTGCCTTTTTTATTCTATCTTTTTCTTTTCCACCTATATATACATGTTCTTACAGGTTTTTGCCCTTTTTTCTTTTTCTTTTTTCTATCAATAACATTTTTTTTTTTTTTTGGGTGATGGAAGGCAGATGTTAGAAATCTAGAGAGAAAGATGCCTTTTAAGTTTTGAAGTAAAGAAAAAAAAAAGATACGTTACGCGTGTTAAACCGTTGTACAGTACTAAAGATAAGTTGTCATTTACTCTCGAGGTTCTCTCGTTTTTGTTCTTTTTTAGTAAACTTAAAACGACGACATTTGATATAGATTGTGTTCACACGAGAAAATGCAATTCTGTAAATGTACTTTAATGATGTATTTGCTTTATTAGAATCTCGCGTCAAATATGTATGTATTTATACGTTTTTCCTATAAAGGGATAGAACGTATTCACAATAGCGGATAGACGCATTCACTATTTTTACATTTTCGCTCATAAAATAGAAGATGGTGTTGTGATATCATTATATTAGAGAAATTGGTCAACATAGCCCTTTTATGTTAATAACTTAAAATCTTGAAGTTCCCCCTAATATTCCCTGAGATCCTTTTACATTCATGAAATCATCTTGTAGGCATGCATATCAGCTAGTAGTGTTGCTTTGAATTCAGATACGTGATTGTGTGCACAATTGCATGTACTTCAAAAATCTTTGGTAAACCATTTGCCATACTCAAGTTTCATATGGCTGCAAAATTGTACACTCTTGTTTAAGTTAGTAAACTACTTTGATCGTATAGTTATACTAAAACGTCGCTAAAGCTCATACGATAAGATTTATAGATGTGATCATGAATCAAATCAGATCAGAATATTCAGTTGTTGACGGATAGAGCGACAATGTGGATCAGCAATTTCGTACATCAAATTGTGTACATAAAGAAAAATGTCGTCCTTTTTCAAACAGATAAAGTCATATGGCGCTTCAAATAGAGACTTCAAATCATCGTTAGAATCCCGAGGCTCTAAGTACACATGGCTGTTTAGGTATTATGAAAGTGCTTTGAAGCATCACTTCTCTTCGCCCATCCATCAATTTCCTCTGTTTTTTCCTTAATGCAACATCAATTTAAATAGTTGCAAATCTTCCAAGAAGCTAGCGTTCGGAGCAATACAACTGAAATAAGGATTGTAGCATGAATAACTTGCACAACAATAGACCATAGTGTAAAGTTAATGTAATATATAGACTACATGGTTATATATGATATATTAAAACTTATTACAACTCAAAGAGTTAAGAACTCATGACTCAACTTAAAGTTCTTGCTATTGATACATCAAGAGGGACCATATAAATATAAGTGCATTACTCCTTACCCACCATCTCCTCTTAATTCCTTTGCACAACATTTATTTTTCACCATATATATAATGCTTCACGATTGTACTTAATTACATAGAGATCAAGCATATCTAAGGTATAGCAGAAGGCACATTAATCATATATCTAAACCAGGGACCATAGATTAATCAATCCATATTAATACTACTGTATATAATTTGAACTACGACCCTGCATGATCTTTTCTTCATGCTAATTGATATACTTTCAAATGGATATTTTAGAAATAGAACATTAGGAGAATGACAGAAGAGAGAGAGCAATATTGTTGGTTCTTTCAACGGAGATGGAAGTTTTTGTAAGTGGCATTAATCTGAATCCTTCCTCTGTCGTCAACTTGACCACACATGTTGTTTATGTCCTTATTGAGTTGATGATGAGCATTATTAACTGTCCCTGATCCTAATTTTGATCTGCTTGACCCTTCTGCAATAGTACCATTAGACTCTGCAGATGATGATGATGAGCTGATCTTCCTACGCCTTTCGTTGTGTCCAGCCAAACGCCTTCGACAACTCCTTTTAGATTCATCAAATTCCGTCAGCTCATGGAATCTGCTTCAATTTACATAGTTAATTAACCAAAAGTACAGCTTCAACAGCACAAAAGATACATATACTACTACTGAATTTTAACAAGACCAGTACATGAGATTCAATGTTTTTATATACAGATTCAATCATCTTTGTTTGCGAGTTCCACAGAACCTAGTGTGTTTGAGTCAAACTTTATACATGCATAACAAGTATATAGAGTTAAATATACATTTTAGAACGTACATGATCTAAAATACTTCACTGCATACAGGTGTATATGTCTGTATTCTTTATCATCTGAGACCCACGTTTTGTATAACCAACATTAGCCTATTTGGACCGAATTAGCATGTGCCTGAACCTTCACTAGTCCCCAATAGAGAGGAAATGTCAATCTAAGAATACCTTTTTTGCTTAATATATAAGCAGAAAATATATCTCAATCACAATATATATCACGAATTATCAGATCTAAAGTCATGTCTGAACCAAGCAGCAGTACATTATTGGTAGTTTTAGCACTTCTGCTGCTAACAACCACACCTGTACTGTCTTTATTTAACTTGAAATAAATGCTTTCCAATTAAAAAAAAAAAAAAAACCAAACAGCAGTACATGCCGAGATCTGATCTTTATAGCTATTATATACAATGTGACAAATTAATGTCAAAACGAGGGGGGGAAATCAAGATTAGAAACGACGCCCCATATTTTATTTAACTAAGTTGCCTTCCTAATACTCTCTAATATACGTTTTCATCTCTGCTATATGGACAGAGTGTCTCCACATAAAGTTGTAATTAGATGACTTCCTATATATTTTCGCATAATATTTTACGGTAAGTTACTATGCTTTATTAGAAAAATAGTAGAACATATATTAGGGCAGCTCGGTGCACAAAGCATAGCGTGTTCACGGAGGGTTCGGAGAAGGGTCCACCCCGAGGGGTGTGATGTACGCAGCCTAACCTAATACAAATATCGATAACTGTTTCCAATGCTTGAACCCATAACTTATAGTAGAACATATATTATACCCTAATTTAATACGAAAACGCAAGCTGTTGCTCTTGATTTAGATCATGATAGTAAAATTCTGAAGACCATTATTCTACTATCTTTGATGCATGAGGAACAACAAAAGTAAAAGGAGAGAAATACATTATAAATGATGAAGGCTGTACTACAGGATTAAAAGAAAAGAAAAGAAAAGGGTATATAGGTTAATGGCCTAAATTTGGTGATATAAGATGCCTTAGTAATTCTGTACCCACTTTAAAAAGAAGCTTCGCCATGCTATTTTTAGCATCTACCCCAACCACTTGTTTGACAACAAAGAGATCATCAGTAATATATTATTAAAGGGAACTCATATGAGAAACTGAACTAGTCAATCACTTAGATTATGAAGTCAATCTATGCAACTTTTAATCTAATTAAACCCAAGAGAGCTCACACAGAAAATGACATCAACAATTACCCTAGAAAAGGTGTTAAAATATCAGTACTAGTACTAATTATTCTTTTTATAGTACTATGGTCAATCCTCAAAATAGAAAAAAACTGTACTATAGTTGCATTAACACCACCAGCTTTTCAACTACTTGGCGCTTCAACCATATGATACAAATATGGATATAAAAAAAGTTAAGCAACAAATTAATGCCAAAGACAATATCAAGCATATATTAAAGCAAGACGACATATCGAGTGAAAGCTAAAAGAAAATTAAATTATAATTTCTCAAACTAACAAAACAAATGAGATAATCACATAATTTAATATGGCATCGATCAAGGGCAAAAATCATGAGTTCAAGTCTTCAAGTTGCGTTCGTACTACCCATTAGCAAAAAAAAGTTTTCATGTATTTTACTCGTGAAAAAGATCAATTAGATCGGACCGAATGGCGTATATGAAGACATGACTAAATAGTAGTGCATAAAAATGTATCATCTCTGACTGTTTAAATTTTAGAACGATATAATTGCACAATTTATATTAACAAATAAGTTACTTTTTGTAGTAATAATAATTAGAAAAGGGAAAAGGTAGAGAGAAAGTTGATCAAACCGGCTGCATTGTTGACAGAAGCGTTGCCGGAGTCCGGCAACGACGACGGCTTGAGCCTTTGCATGGTATTCACAGACTTTATGCCTCCTATGGTACTGCTTAGCATCACTTAAATCAGCACTGCATTTCTCAGCTTGACAACACTTTAGTGAAGAAGAACTTGATCCTCCAATATTTGATGACCCCTTTTTATTATTATGGTTATTATTTGTTGTTGTAATATTATTAATACAACTAGTTGCTCTCTTCTTCTTTTCAACCTCACAAGTGGAAATTACCAACAATTCATCATTCTCCATGGACTTCAGCTGGTTGATGATCAGTTTAGAACTTTGATGATGACCAGCTGTTTCCATAAAAAATGAAGAACAAAAGTATGAAGATATAGGTTATGTGATGATGAAGTGGGAATTTTGAGAGGAAAAAGGAAGAGGAAAAGCTAGAGAGTGATGTTTGATCAGGACCACTTCATCATTCTCCATATGTGTGTGCCTTTGTTTTTATTATGGACGTATATATAAGGTTTAGGGGTGAGGGAAAGTGGAAATGTCATTTCACAAGGAGAAAAATACAAAGTGTTGTTGGTACATGTGTGCGTATGAGAAGCCAAGAAAGAGTAACAGAAAGCAACGTTTGATGCCAAAGGCTACATCAAATTAAGAAGGGCTGATGTTGATGATCCAAAATGCCTATACATTCCTTTAACTATTTGTAAATGATTTTGTTCATTGAAAGTGAATTTTACACTTTAATTGCAATTTAACCTAATTACTACTACTAATTTCGTTTAATATGAATAGATATATATTTGACTACCTCTAATACTCAAAGTTTCTCTCCCAAGTCTGACGGAAAGAATTGCATCCTTTAAAAATTCATTCCAATCTTTTAATATTATTTTTTGATGCAGCAAAAAAACTATAGATGAAGTTAACCATTTTAGGTCTCCGCAATTCACACGTAGATATATTGATAACAGATATAGAGCTAATGGTATTTCATAACTAATTGATTGAGCAGCTGCCCGTATAGGCCACTATTTCTCGTCAAAAACTAACTATTCAATTGATGAAAATAGAAGAAAGATGACACGACCTTTTATGACTATCGCTTACTTGAACAGGGTTCTATGGTCGGTCCGTGACCCCTGGATGCTGAAGGCGTCCTTAGGGTGATCTTGTAGTTCCTGTGGGGTGGAGATGATGGGTCGGTCCATGGTTTATTAATAACAAAACGAATTTTTCCAATGTATAAAATAAAATTTTCAGTGGCTTTTACCCTCGAATAACTAAATATACCGGTTTAATGGCTACTCACATGAGCATATATTAAATCATGTTTTCTTTTCCATTATTTCAATTATAATTACAATTCATTTGATAATCTTTTTAATAGATCAAAATAGGATGCCAAAAGAGTTGATTGTTGAGCCGTTATTAAATACTAAATAATTATAAAAGGAATATACCAACACAAGAACCTTCCGGGAAAAAAATCTTAATATCGTATTCGTCTAGAAGAAAAACTACAAACCCAAGTCATTAAATTGTCTAAATTAAGATTTGTTCTTCAATAATTCTATAAGAGTTAATTAAATTCTTCAGAATCAGCATAAGAATAAATGGATTCAATCAAGTTAAGTTAGGTAAGCAAAATTGATTAAAACCAGCGTCTTAAGACCAAAGAGTTGGGTGGAAAGGGGAAAAAGCCCTTTGTTCCATGGGAGTTCAGGCTTTCAACCTGGATGATTCAATTTAAACCAATCTGTAGTAGACGATGCATATATAGAAAGTCTATTTGGTTCTAGTAGTTATTTTACTAGAGTTTTTTTATTATTATTGGGCCAAATAATTCTATATGTATAGAAATATCATTATTTGATTGATCTAAGCTCATTCAATTTTTTAATTAATAGTAATAAATTTTTTTATTATTAACATTATGGCCAATCGTAGAATAAAATCAACTGAAAGGGAAATAATTTCGTCCTTTATTTTAAATTAAATTTTATTTAATTAATGAACTAGTCCTTTTATTGTTTATTGGAATACTAACACCAACAAAACAACAAGCAATGAAATCAAAGACGGATAAAGCCGCTAAACGTGGAGGAAAAATCGGACTATTCGGGGGAGTTGGAGTGGGTAAAACAGTACTCGTTTCTAATATGTTTGTTTCGAGAAATCAATTGATCAATTCTGATTCTTTCTTTTTCTCTCGATTCTTTTCCAATCGAGATTATGAATAGTCATCCACTTTCATGAAAGAGTAGAAGAATTGGACGTAATATGGATCCCCATGCATGTATCTTGTTATAATCTATGCACCTCCTAAGGACACTAGAAGGGGGAGTTGAATAGTGTCTACCGATTTTCGTTACTAGAACCTGGGTCTTCTGACGTAGAACCTAGTTCTTGTCGTATCTCTTATACTGCTTCAACACTGCAACTCACCACAACACACACACAGAAAATACAAGAATTTTACGTGGAAAACTCCTTGCTCAAGGGAGAAAAACCACGACCCACACTCTGGGATTTTAGAACTGAATCCACTAACACAATAGCAAAGTTTCTGATTACAAATTCTGTAACCAAGGGGCTACACTCTAGACCCTAAACACTACTCAAAGTTAAACTCTAGCTTTCCAGTAATTACACAAGAGTTCACCTAATACATACGCTTCTGAATAAGCCAATAGGTAAAACTATGAATGCTCAAACAACGACAACTTACAACTCAATGAACCTAGACAGAATATCTAGACTCAATACACTGCATGCACTCAAGTTGTCTTCTCCAGGTTACTCACGTAGAAAGATGCTAGATCGCCTTTGTATGATCTCAACTCTCCGTTTGTGAATAACTGCTTTACGGCTGTCTCTACTACTTGTATTTATACGGGTCTTGAAATCCTAGTTGAGTTCTACAAGGAATCTTTTTAATTATGGCAAGTCAGAATTTCTAGTAACTCTTTTCCTTGTTGAAGTCCAACTCCTTTTCACACTTCGAAGACACAGTCTGGGCACCGCCTCTTTTAGTCTGACTAGGATGCATATTCATTCACGCGCCACTATTCCTAGTTCCGCAGGGATTTGCAACCCGTAATTCTTTTCGATCAAGAGTGCCCTTCATTCCAAGGACTAGGTTCTTCGTGGGAACCTCTGAGTCCTTTTCGTTTGTCATACGTCAAAATCAGCTCTCAACATATCTCTTACCCTTAATCCAATCAAGAAAATTGCTTAAACTAATTACACCAAAAAATGCGATTAATACAGCCAAAACCACACCTATAACTCAAATCAATTCGCGAGGTGTGCCTGTTAAAGAATGAGCCGGCGACTCACCGAGGTTCGAAGGTCACGATAATTGAAGCAATCAATGGAGAAATTCCATGAAAGGAAAATAATGACTCATATCTCTTTAGTGGGAAATGTCCCATTTACACTATAGTGTATAGAATATATCATTTTTAATAATTTTATTCCCTACTTTTACAAAATGACAACCTTGTGGTATACGATTTAAAGACAACGCAAATGTACTAAACAAACATATAAGTAGTGTTTGACTAAGTTTATAAGCCAGTCAAACAAAAATTAGATTATAATCTTTTTTCGACTTATTTATGTGTATAGCAATCACTAAAAGTATTTATATAAGCCAAATTAACTTTTCAATTTGTAGATTTGACCAAATATTTTATTCTTTTATCCTTAAAATATTTTTAACTTTACATTTATACTCATTTTACATAAAAAGTGATTATCAATGAGTAACCAACACATTAAATACTTATTATCAGCTGCAAAACTTATATCCAAACACATATTTTTTGTTTATAAAATCAACTTTACTCGTACCTAAAATCAAGTTACAACACGTGATACTTATTAGCACTTTAACTAACCCAAAACAAGCTCCCACTACGTTATACGTAGGTTCTTTGATCAACTCGAGTGTGTCCCCTATAAGTGATATATAAGTCCGTAACCTAACTGACGACGACATATATATGTAATATTAAAGTTGCAAGATGCTTACTCCATAAAGAAGGTAAAAGTATAAGAGTAAAACGAAAAGAGAACATCTCTATATATGTTTATTTCCCTTACCGTCATAATCTTCGCCTAGCAATTACTACTGGAATATTGCCCAACACAATTCCACAATATAAATATCACAACATTTGAGGAAATTGGTTAGAGGCATGCTATTCCATTCTGCTTTATTCCCGAAATATCAGTTACAACATTTTTCCCACATAAGAAAAGAATTTATTTATTGATACCTTGATGACTATTAACAAATGATAAACGATATTCGGGTAACAATTTAAATTGAGATATACTGATAAATGACAATCCCTATTTGGCAGTGTAATGTTTATAACCCCAAATAATGCATCACTTAAGCGTAGAGTTTCAATAAGTGGCGGAGCCAAGTTCAACAAAGCAGGTTCAATTGAATTCCTTTATTGGACAATTATATCGTGTAACACGTTAATTTTTTTTTTTTTTTTAGTGTATACATAAGTTTTTGAATAACTTTGATATAGAGAAATTATAAAAATAGTAATTATAACGGGATTTAAAAGTTGATTTAGGCCAGAGGTTCATATTTTCTCATATGCGGCATTTGAATTCTTTATGAGTATTTTTGGCTGTGCTTATTCGCGTCCTGCCAAATGTTACACATGTCCTTTTTATCTCTCCTTCTCTTTACTCTATATAGGCTCACTTTCACCTAGGTCTGGGCATAGAGCTGAGCAGGCTCGGAGCTCGGCTCGACTCGAATGTTTTTTAGCTCGGTTCGGCTCTACTCGACTCATTTTGAAAAGAGGCTCGGCTCGGCTCGGGCTCATTTAAAGTTTGGCTCGACTCAGATAAGCTCGGTCAGAGCTCGGTTCAACTCGGTTAGCTTAATTACTAAAAAATTAGAATTTTACATTATATTTAATGTTTTAATGCAATAATTAACAATTGATAAACTAGTACTTCTATCCTTATTTAGGATTATAATCAAAAGAAAAAATTTAAAAATATTATTTTCTATATTACTAAGTATGGGAACACAAAATAATAAAGTCGGCTCAAGCTCGGCTCAAGCTCGGTCAAACTCTAGCAAAGTTAGGTTGAGGTCAGCTCGACTCCGTATGATATAAAGCTCGGTTCGGCTCGGCTTGGTAGCATAGTAAGCTCGGTTAGACTCGGCTCGAGCTCAGCTCGCTCGCTCGATGCGCATGCCTACTTTTCACATAAAAATCAAAAGAATAGAGTAAACCGATAAGATGCATTGGTGATTACAATACAAGACTAGACAAAGTACGTGGATTATAGTATAACCTTATGAATTACCGTTAACATAAATGAGATTATTTTGTATCATCCGAAGATACATATAATTCATATACTGAATCAAACTAGCTTGTGACCAGAACATAATAAAGTGAGATAATAGTGGAATTTCTTGAGGCGTAAGCTGATAACACAACAGCAAAAAATTGAACTGGAACCAAGATTTCAACACTGATCATAAATATAGTAAAAAATCACTAAATTTTAAAGAAACGTTAGATTTTGAAAGCATAATTTCAATAGTCCAAGATATGTTTAGTGATAAAAATCTAAAAGTTAAACCCCCTCTCAATTTCAATATGCCATCCTAAAAAGAATCATGATAAGAGTACATGGTTGGCATTGGGTTGTCTTAGCTACTCGTGAGTGGTGGCCCCCTACGCAGTTCAATAAAAAGATGTTAGGTTGCACTACGGAGCAGACAGGTTTCGAATGGGGACGATTCTTTGGATGGGTTCCTCTAACCTGAGGGAATGTGCACAATTGTTTTGCAAATATGTATGATATTGATTGATTTGAACTCCTATCATCACATTTTTGTTTCTTCTTCTTTTTATATTTTCCCTGTAGTCATTTAATATCTGAGATTTGCTGCAATTAATCTAAATTGACACTATTAGGCAAGTCCACTAAAGTGATAAAACGATTCTACCGTTAGGTTCTTCATTTTTTTAACTCGAACCGATATACTCCCTCCGTTCAAAAATTGTTAACACTACTTTCTTATTAGTTCGTTCCAAAAAGAATGACACAATTATAGAAAATATTTTTGAGTTGAAACTATTACTTTACCTTTAATGAAATGTTTTATAGCCACATATTTATGTAGGGCTGTTTTGGACCACAAGTTCCAAAAGTCGTACCACATTTCTTAAACTCCGCTTCAAGTCAAATTAAGACAACCATTTTGAAACGGATGGAGTATTTGGTTAAGGATGATAATTATTAGAGGGATCTAAATTATTTTATCACACCAGTTAGCAATATTAAAGTATGTATTTTCAGTTTCCTTTTAATGTTCACTTTGTATATGATGCAATCAGGAAACGAAACGTGGTAGTGTCGTGCTTGCATTGAAGTATGAAACTTCATGGGCTAGTGTCTTTTCAATTGAGGGAGGTACGATTCCTACTACAGTGGTGGGGATGGCTCTGTGTGGCTCAATAACCCAATTGAAAACATTGGGCCATTTAATGTACTTTGTACAATGGTTGTCCTAAAGGGGAGAAGTGCACCGATAGTCATTCTTACTGCTGCTATATAGGAATTAGTCACTGTTTATAATGTATTTTGAACTGAAAAAAAATTAAACTTAATGAAAACTGAACTAGGAAGGCAGTGGTTTCTAAAATGGTTGACAGAGCGTGCACAAACATGAAAACGACAAGTGCAGAAGATAGGCCATATATTAATGAAAAAAATAGCAGATCAATCATAATAACAAACTCAGTACTAAATCGTGCTCATGGTTAATTTCATCAAACTTAGGACCTAAGGTGCTCAGCGAGACATTATGACAAAAATCCAATGAAGGAAAAAAGGACACCCTTTGAAATATTCATTCCAAAATAGTAGTTTGTCATGTGATCAAAGAGCTATTGTAATAAGTGCATTATGACCTGACCTTCTTGTACAAGGTGAGAGTTTGGCAAATTAAAGCAGAGAAAAAAGATCTGATCAGTGATGTTCAAAGACAAAGCACTTGATCTTCTCTTCTTGACTCTAAAATAAGGTAATTGCAATCTATCTGCATTTAATTTGTCTCGACAATGAAACTTATCTAATCTAGTGGCTAGCTCAAGGAGGCCATTCTATCAGTGACTTGATTGGCCTCACTGAAAGAGTGCTTAATCAATAGGGTATGTCCCTCGGTATCGGATTCCCTCCCATACATTCTTTGAAAAAAAGATAAATAAATAGCCCAAAAAAAAAAATAGGTCACTAGCAGTAGTAGCTAACAAGTTTACCCGTTATTTTATTAAGTCTCACAATTATCTCGAGTATTTTTCACAAGAAGATTAGCGTTTGGACATAGATTTGGTTGAAACTTGAAAAAAATGAGTTTTTGAAATTTGAAGTTGTATTTGGACATAATTTTTTTTATATAAAATAAGTTAAAATTTTGTGAGTAGAAAACTTGAAAAACTTGTTAAAACTACTTTTTGAAACTTGGAAAACTCATTTTTAAAAGCTGCTCAAAAACTGCCGAATTGCACAAACAAACACTGTGTTTAAGATATACTAGTATAGTACCCGCGCGATGCGCAGCTGATACCAACAAAAATTAGTCGTACCAAAATTTATTTATAAAAATAACATATATAAATTTATTACATGAATTTGGTATTTTTCATTGTGGTTCTCTAATTTTTTCTTTTTCGGTGGAAACTCACCCCCTAAACAATGCCACAATAAAGAAATTTTAGACACAATTAATGATACATTCACTCCAAAAAAAGAAAACCTAAAAATACATCATCATATAGTTTGCAGTGCATATAATTTATTGACCATATAATTTCTAATGCAAATAACGTGAATTGTAATAACACATTAATATTTAGATGAAAATTAGATTCAATGACGTCTCAATTAAATTACGAAAAAATTCTTTATGCTATGTTTCAAGTTGGGAGGACTAAGACCCATTTGACATTCATTTCCTGAGAAACACCTTCGACATATATATGCATATGCTACATTTAGTTGGATTTGTGGTATTGCATCCGCCTTCCTCTTTTTGATATTGTTTTAGTCAAATTCATAACTTTACATGCATAAAAAGATTATTTAATACATGTTCGGCTTTTTGTATAGTTACAGCAGCCTTTGGTAGTTCTACTATATTATTCTAGTAATTTCATAATTTCATTTTTTATTCAAACATTAAAAATAAAATTTAAATTTCTACCCTATAAGTATTACACTAAAACTATATTGTACTGCTTAAAAATATGACATTGCCTATTAGCAATTTTCAAAGCTGCAATTCGGACTTTTAGCAATTTGTCACTTGGCAAAATTATATTGCACAACTCTCCTTTTATATACGTAATAATATAGAAGAGAAATTTGATCTCATTCATATTGTTTCAATGCTTTTCAGTTCACACAATTTTAATGTCTTTCAGTTCACATCACTTTTTGTAAATTTGAATCGATACATGCTTGTTGTTGAAATAACCTTTGAAAGGTGGCCAGTCTCTTCGAAGTTATTGACATGTTCACTTTCATCTATTCATTCACTAAATATGTCTATAAGCTCAGTCAAAGCTGCCTCAGTTGTGATAAAGCTTTCTTGGCAAATACTGCAAACAACTTCTCTAGTAAAAAATATTCCCATTAAAAAAGCCAGATATTAATATATATGAGCCGTTACTAAAATTGTGCTATCCATAGCATTGTCAAGATCATTCATATAATCACTATCCAATCAAGTTCTTCGTATCAATATGATATTTTACATTGCTTCTATGGTTGCATATAGAATAATTGAAGAGGGTATAGAATTGGTCCATTCTCTTCTTCTTTGAAGGTGGCTTTGCCGTTGACTTCCCGCCTATATAGTAAATAAGATACTGCAAACAATTCAGAGCATTCGTCAATTAATCAAGTTATCTTTGATTCAAACAAATGATGCAAATTATAATGGTAGTTGAACCTCTTGTTTAATTGGCAAAGATAGGGTATATAGCTTTTATCTTTTAAAAAATATATTTACTTATAAATTCAAATTCAAAAAGAATCCATAACTTTCTCTCTTTCCATTTATTTTCAAAGATTAGATCATAATTCAACAACTAATTAATTTCATCACATTGTCTTAGAATGCGGCTTTTGTGTTCCAAGAGTGACCTCCTTTTATATATATTTTTTCTCACTACATTATAAACAACATAAAGATTATGAAATAACATGAAACCAATCATATAGAAATTGAATAACTGCCTCATTTTTATATATACTAATAATAGAGCATGATATTCACTAACCATCCGTACAAACACATATATGAGTGTCATATGGGGAAAAATGATCTTATAGAGATCAAAAGAACAAAAGCTTAAAAAGAAAGACAAGATAAATCGATGGACAAATGGTTTGCCGTCGTTCCAACTTTGCCTTTGTTCGATGTAGAGAGACCACCATAATCAGAAAGAACCCAGCCCATTAGCATAGTGGTCTTACTTGCATTATTGTATATATTTTTCTGTTATAAAAAATTAAGTGAACACGCTCAACTCAAAATCAATACACAAAAATCAAAATTCTTAAACAATGATGTGTTTTTTTCGATTAATTGACCATAGATCTGGACAATAAAATACACATCATTTTATACACATCATTTATTTATTTGTTAAGCTATAATTAATCTGATCAGTTTCGATTAATTGACCATAGATCTGGACAATAAAATACACATCATTTATTTATTTGTTAAGCTATAATTAATCTGATCAGTTTAGCACGAAAATGTAATTCCATTATTGGTGTTGTATCATTTTATATATACTCAAAATCAATACATACAAATCAAAATTCTTAAACTGATCAGATTAATTATAGCTTAACAAATAAATAATGTTGCAGTAAAAGAGTGAGTTGCAGCATCAAATTACCTTCTAAATTTTAAGATAAACATAAATAGAGAAATATGCAAGCCACTGTGCAACCAAAGACTTCGAAATATATGAGAAGCATCACAACAATCATAATTCTTAACCGAGACATTTAACAAAAGGAAAAAAGAAAGAAAATCAAGATAGAACATTAAAAAAACAAAGATATGCTATAGGATCACTCTAATAGTATCAGCTTACACTTTTTCCTTTTTCTTGTTACAAAATTCAAACTTCAGAAACGAAGAAAATGCAAGTAACATCCCACTATAAGGTATGTTGTAGAGGTATTTCTTCCATAATATTTTTATTCCATTCGTATATCAAGAGTTCTTAACAACTCCTAAAAGATTACTGTTACTATACGTACACACATACCTATTTAAAGAGTAGGAGTGGTTAAAGTTTGAAAGGAGCAACTTTTCAAGGAAGCGTACTCTTTGCAAGCTTGCGTCAACATAACTTTGGTTTAGTCGATCAACCCAGTGAAATATTTGTGAGTATGCTCATAGTGGCTTCACTAATACTGCATGCCAAATTATATAAGTATACACAATATCAGAATGAATAGGAAAGAAGATTCTCTCAAGGATTTTTACTTTACCTATATAATAAAGATAGCGACTAAAACTTAAACTGTACTTGCTTCAAGGCCAGTGCCTTACTCAAATCTTTGAACATGACTACATGAGACTCCACAACTTGTATCAGTGGCACTCACAGCCTTAGCCAAATCCATAGTTACCTGTCAAATAAAAAATTATCAACAATATTATAGTTCTCCATATGAAATTTGTTTAGAGTCAAAATATATATCCATTCTTTTTTTATTCTCTTCAAAGTTTCCAACTAAAGTAGGCATGCAATTTTTTATTTCAAGATGGATCTCAAACTCAAACCCCAATTGTTTCCTGATTTTTATCCTCCGGTGCATATTTTTTTTATCCATCTTCAAACCCTAAATCGAAGTTTATCAAGCAACTATTGATAAATTTAAAATGGTATCATGGATATTCTATACATCATAGTATATACTGAAAAATCTTATCAAGTAAGAGTTTATGAACTAAAAAAGAAAAAAATGAAACTTACAATTTTTCAGAGAGCATAACTAATTAAGCTTCCAATTCATGAGAAGTGTATTGTTCGAGTGAATATTCTCTACCTCTCCATTCGCCCTCCCCGCGCCAACTCCTGTTAAAGAAAATGTCAGACATATTAGAGTATTTCTCTAGTCAAAGAAAATTCAAAAAAAAAAATATTGTCCAAAAAGTTGCACAACAATTGTTATTATGCAAACCATCAGAAAATACCATGTTATCTTGCCAAAATATTTATTTGAGAGGAACAGGGCTTTATAGAACAATGTATAATTAATACGGAGAGAAGAGAATACATATAACTTACCTTGCAAAAATATTGAGGAAACAACTTACTGAATAATCCAACTTTGCATGCAACTCCCATGTCTCCCACATCTCCTCACAGAAATCATTTTTTTAATCTTTTTATGTTTTTCATTCAAGCCGTGCAACTTTCACGTTCATATTTATCTCTTTATATTTTGCATTCAACTGCCCTATTTTATGTCCATGATAAAAAAAAAGGAAAAAGTAAAAGAAAAAGAAAATTTAAAAGAAAAAGAAAACTACCCTAATTCCTTCAAATGCCACTATTTAAAAACCAACCCTCGTGTCACATTTTGAGGAACAAACTGCCGATTTTTCGTAAATGTGAATACTTATCCCATGTAACTTCCCTTATCCTTTATTATGGTTATCTTCACATTAGCTATTTTTTTAGGAGAATTCATTCACTTATCAGAACTCCTACATCGTGCAATCTGTTAACCAAATTATCATTAAATTAAATTAATTGTTATTTTAAAATTCAAATTTCAACCAACTCTCTCAATTAAAATTTAAAAAGTAACTAAATCACCTACTTTAACCAATTTGTCCTAAAATCTAACACATGGCTTTTTTTTACTGTGACACTTGGCTAATTATCAATGGCTAGAACACTCCTTTTAATATATATATAGATTTTGAAAAAAAATTCAAAAACTATGTCCAAACGGAGCTAAGTCTCTTGAAATGAAAAATAGCATAACATGAATAAACTCTTTTAATATTGTATGATGATGTCTAGTCCTAAATAAAAACACAGATGTGTATAAATATCACAATTACTATTAATTTTCAAAGTCTTAATATGGTATATCGTCTTTGCAAAAAGCATTATCAAGCAAATAAATATATTAGAATTTTAGAAAATATAATTTATCTATTATAAAGTTGAACATATGTTTTTATAAAAAACTTTATATATTCATTTTAAGTCTTAACGGAACAAAAAAAAAAACACATTCACTAAATAAATCATTGTTACTCCCTCTGTCCCAAATTGAGTGTCTTAGTTTGATTGGGCACAAAATTTAAGAAATATAGAGAGACTTCTCAAATTTATGGGAAATTTTCAAAAGGAACACTTACAAAAATACCCACAAAACCTAAAATAATTACAGCCAGTACCCACTACTTTTAAATATTACCCGACCTACCCACTAAATTATTTACCCACTCTACCCATCCAAACTTGTATACCATAGTTTATGCAGTATACCATAAAGGTATACCTATTAGGCATAACAAAGGTATACAGTAATAAGTGTCCCTCCAGACTTGTATACCATAATTTATGCAGTATACTTTAAAGGTATACACCTATAAGGTCATAATTTATGCAATATACTTTAAAGGTATACACCTATAAGGCATAACAAAGGTATACAATAATAAATGGGTAAGTTGGGTAAATACTTTTAGTTTTATGGGTAGTATAATTTGTAATGTGTATGGCTTGTAAATACTTTAAATTTTATGGGTATAGAGTGTAAACATCCCTTTTCAAAACTAGGCAGCCCACAACACAAAATTACAAATGAGAGGCCATATTTCATCCATAGCACCCCTTTATTTTTACATTACACAACATATCACCCCCTATTTTCAAAATTACACAACATAGCACCCATTTAAACTAAAACCCTAGGAACCACTCCCTCACCCTCCCCCACCACTGCCCCATCACCAGAAATTGAGCTGCCGCCGCCGGCCGGCGGTGGCCGGAAAATAAAAATTTCACCGGATTTGCTTATTTTATTTGTGGATTTGTTTAAATAATTATTTTTTGATAAATTTATACACCTAAATCTATCAAAATAATAAATTATACATGTAAATACATAGAAAAATATGTATGGAAGAAGAGAAATACAAAAATATACACAAAAAACATAAATTTTATACAAAACACCCATAAAAAGTGCACAAATCTGAAATTTATACTATTTTATTCATTGTTCACACGCATATACAGCTTTATACAAAATTTATAATGCATAAAATGTATTTTATACACTGTTAATGCGTACATATACAGATTTATACATTTTTATACACGTTTACAGAATTATATAAACTTGTATAAAAATGTATAAAAGTGTATAAACTCACAAAAATAATGTTAAACAGTGCCCTAAACAGATTTTACCCAAAAACTTAACAAAAATCCAAGATCTATACAGTTTTATCCAAGAAAAACACTAGATCTAAATGTCACGATCCTTTTTCAACTCAAAAAGAAAATAATACTTTATAGTTTTAAAAGGTCTGTGACGGTGTTGATAGGTACACGAATTATTAAAGATTACGGAGTCGCCACTTGACAAGTTAAAGGTGTGCCAAGTCACCAAAGTGGTGTACCTAGAACACCTTTGACTCGTAAATGGTCTGCGTCAGAGTTTCGGGTAAGGATCTCGGTTGACTCGCGGGAAGGTGTTAGGCACCCCCGTGTCCTGTGCCAAACACAGTTGCTTTATTGACGCATTTCGACTTTTTGAATTTGTTTTGTTATATTTTACCTTGATTTGTTACACTTTTATTTTGATATTTATCCGTCCAAGTAGAAACTCGAATCGAGATATGATTGCGCAGGCACTTCACGCGAACAAAATCTTCCGACTTAAATTAGTTAAATTGTGCAGGCACTTCACCCGAACAAAATCTCCTAATTTAAAATGAATTCCCGTGTGAACAAATAATTATTTAATAGATTAGGCCTAGTAAGATCGCCTAGCCATTTGTTATCTGTTCTACTAGTAAAGTTATTTAATGCATTTATATTTGACGTGGAAGTAGACCAATCTTACTTAAATTATTTCATGTTAACCTTTTTTGCTTGCTGCACCATTTTACAAGTTTAAATCAAATCCCATTTTTTGCCTATTGTTCAATCTTGTCCCTTTTTGCATGCATCATTCTTATACAATCTTGTTAAGCGAAGCTAAACTTAGCTGATCTGTGCTGCTCCATCAGAATTTGTATTTATATCCTATATTGCCTATTGTTTGCAAAGTCATCCATTTAAATCATTTGAGCAGATCTAGTTTAAATTCTGAATATGGCTGCTCTATAAAATAAATCCTAAGTATGCCTACTTTGACAACCCTTTGCAAATGAAGCCCCTTTTACAATGTTCAGTTTACAAGTAGTATTCTATCAATGGCTTACTCAACTTTACAAATCGCAGTACTCAACTTTACAAATCATTAGACTCGATCCTTGCTAAGTAGATGTGTATTATTTAAAAAAAAGAGAACATAAGCAGCTCACAAGGATTTCTACAAGTTTGTATTCATCAATTAACGTACTTGCAAGATAAGTAGACATAAAGTAAGCAAACTTTACTTAACAGGCCATTTCATTCAAACTATCAAAAAAACTAATACAAGAGCTCAAAGTTTAAAAGAAGTACCTATTGTAGAAATTCCAAGCAAATTGCAGTGCCTCGCAATTTTGGCTAAAAGGCAAACGAACCCAGAAACCAACAAGGAAAACGAACAGCCAGCAACTCAGGACAACAACATAAACTTAGGATAGTAACAGATCTTGGAACTCTACTCCCCCTAGCACAGAATCTTGAACCCTTCTCTTGCCTTTCTCTGTTCTTTGTTTTTAGTTCTGTATATCTCACCCTTTTCTTTTTTGCTCCCTCTCTGTTTTCTGTTCTTGTATTATGTTGCTCACTTTTCTCTTCTCTGTTTTTTGTGTGTTCTGTTTCTCTTTTTCTGTTTCAGTTTTTTTTCAACTCTCTGTTCTTTGTTTTTCCCCACTCTCTGTTTTTTGTTTTCTATTCTGTTCCTCCCTTGTTTCAGTTCTGTATATCTCACTCTTTTCTTTTTGTTGCTGTGTTCTCTTTCAGATTGTGTGTGTCTGTGTGTTCTCTTTCAGATTGTGTGTGTCTGTGTGTTCTCTTTCTCCCTTTTTAAAGAGAGTCAAGGCTCTCCAAAATAGAGAGGGAAGTGGGTGTGTACTAAGTGCAAAGGACTAGCCCATGTGCCCCCCTCAATCCTTAGATTTCAGCCCATAATTTCCCTGCCTGTAGGGCTGTACCAGAATCCAAAAAAGGGCAGCACTCTGCTGCCACCCTTGTACCTCCCTGACTCATTCTTTGGCATCTCATTTGACATCATCCATCCTATGTCATCTAAATTATCTAAACAAACCAAACCAACTCCTAGCCCAACTATAAATTCAGACTCAAAGAAAACCAGCCCAATCGATTCAACTTTAACTAAACATACTTAAGACTAATTCAAACTCAATAAAACTTACTAAAATTGGCCTCTTGAGGACTGCAAATTTCTAGCTAAACAATTTCAGATTCACTTTAAAGAACTCTAAATGAAACAAAGGCCAACAGAACACAAATAAACTGATACTTCTCATTTGAAAGGCTGAAAGAACTTGGCTAAACAAAAATAAACCCCACAGAGATGGACACTTTCTAAACAATGCAACACTTGGTTTTTTTTTTAACAGATGGCAAACAGTGTATACAATAATCTTTGCAAGTCAACAGGAAGGTATACAGAAACAATAGCCACTTGTATTAACCTTCAATTAAAAACACACATTAACTACAATAACAGAGATCTAACAAAGGATATGCTTGAACTAAAATCCACAGCCAAGTACCATTTTTAACAATGTGAGCAACAACCAATTTCATTCTAACTTGAACAATGTAAACAAGATACAACATGAACCATTACTAAAGCAATAACCACAATTCCAACAACTTTCTCATGCTAATACTACTCTAAACAATGAAACGACTAGTAGATTAAGAAGGGAATGAGGGGTTTTCTTCTAACCGTTAAGCTAAACAATCATCACCACCAGCTCACTGCCATTGCCTCGCTGCTATAGCCGAGCACGACAAGATAGCCGCTACCTGGTTCACGGCTGTTTCACAGCTTCAAACCGATCAAACCAGTTTGTGACACCATTGATGCGACATCGCCATCCATGAACAACCCCCTAACAATCAAAACTCCCAGCTGCCATACCCTCGTCGCATCCTCAGACACCACCACTGCCTCGGCTTGAACACTCCTGCCTCGCTCCTTCGGATCAGCTTTAGCACGTCGCCATGAACATCACCAAAAGACTGTCTCCACGAGCAAACTCGCCATCACTGCCTCCTCGCTACTCCACTGCATTCGCTACTGCTCTGAACTACACCTCGCAAGTCCCATCGATCAAATCATCGTGAAAGCAGTCCCCAAAGCTGTCTCATCATTCAAACAATCAGGCCATCACCCGGTCGCGATGCTGCTGCTACATTGTTCCTCATTTCAACACCTCAAACCAGAAAAGCATAACAGTATGGAAACCCCCATTGTTCACTCGTCACAACCTCCAAATGACACCATAGCAAACTGCTTCGCCATCATAGAATTAACCCCCCACACACACAGTAGCTAAACAAGAATCACAACATCCAAACCCCGCTGCTTAAACTGAATCAACGCCATTACCGGCTCCTCACAACAAAACTCAAAAAAATGAAAACGAGAACACGGACAGCGAAAGAAGAGGAAAAGCATAGGGGTTTTAGGGAAAATACCTTTGGAATCGCGTGGAGGAGACTGCCACGAAGCTTTTGACATAAGATTTGCCCGGAAAAAACTTAGGTCACCGGAGTTAGGGATTTGCCAATTTTTAAAATCCAATCGACACCAAATCAGTGAGATATTGGTGAAATTGATCTCGTAATCGGAATGAGGAGGTCGAGGTGACTCTAAACATGTGATATTTTGGCCGGAGGGGTGGTCGCCGTCGAGGAGTCCGGCGATATGGATAGTTTGCCCAAAGCTTTGGCTTTTGTTCTGATCATTTGTGACTATGGGGAATTAGGAACTTGGAAAATTAAGGCAATATGGGCCGGGTCGGGGTGACAAAGTGGGCCTGGACCATTCCATCTTTCTTTTTCAATTTTTCATTGGCCCAATGGCTATTAATCCAAGTTCTGTCTACAATTTAACCACCTTTCAAGCTAAAACAATTTCAGTATTTTGGACCTAAATAATTGTTAAGCAAAATCTTAAAGCGCAATAAACTCACATAAAATCACATCACAGATATATTTGATAATTTTTGGTATTTTTTTCTCCTCATTAATTAGACTAAAAGCGGCTAATAAAAGGGTAAAAATCTAGCAAAATCACATGATAATTAACACAACTATTTTATGCAATTTTTGTATTTTGGTGCGAAAATTAGGTGGTTACACTAAACATTACACAAAAGTTGCAACAAAAAACTAGTAGATCTCAACGAATTTTTATGAAAAAAGTGAAGAAAAAGAAGAAACTTGATAAATAAACTCCTCACCGGAGTTTTGATCGGAATATATAACGAAAATCAATGTTGTTATTCAAAAAGCAAAAAAAAAAAAAAAAAGAAGAAGAAGAAGAAGAAGAAGCAGCGACGGCGACGTTGAGGCGGCGGCGGTGGCAGCTTGGAGGAGGGGGAGTGAAGGTGAGACAGTGGTGGGTGGGGAGCGGTGGTGGACTTGTTAGGGTGGAAAGAAGAGAGGAAAAATGGGAAAGAGAGTAAGAGAAGAGGGGAAAAAATGGGGGCTAGGGTTTTTTTTCTTTATAAAGGGGGTGCTATGGAGTGAAAGAAAAAAAAAGAAAAAAAAAAGAGGGGGTGCTATGTCATGTAAGGTAGCAAAATAGGGGTCTTTTTTGGTAATTTTCATGAGTGGGGGTGTCTTTCAATGTAATTGTCCCCCAATTTTATGGTTCTAAATGAAAGATGTGTGTAACGTACCAAAATGTCCTAGGAATTTGTAGTTTTAAATCTGTCATGTAGGATGTTTGAATTGTCAACTTACTAAATATAGAAAGAGTCACTCATTTTGAGACAACCCAAAAGAAAAGTAAGACACTCAATTGGGACGGAGGGAGTACTTAATAAAATAACAACTGGCTCCTAATCTCCTTATTATAATCCTTACATTTGAATCTCCTTAATTATGATAATTGATAACCAACCATTCCCTTGTGTGTGTGGCAACAAAATTCAAATTAAACTGATTGCCGCCCATTTCTTCTCATTTTCCAACTTACACTACACACAGTAGAGTGCGAGCGTAGCAGAAAAAAAATGGCTATTATTTCAAAAAATCCAAACAACACAATCGATGACCCTCTATTGCCTTATCTCGGGTACCTTTTGTTTCTCTTAATTTCACTTCGTATTACAAATTTTTCAAATTGTTTATACTATGCCCTAATTTTTTTTCCAGGTCAATTGAAAACGCAGTGAAAAATGGAACTTCAAATGATCTGCACGTGCTTTGCTCCAATTGCATCAATACTTTTAAGCACAATCCTCGGTACCAAAATGATATCAGATTTCTCAAGATTTGGTTTCTATATGTAATTAATCTTTCCTACTTTTGTTCTTCGTGTATAATTTCAACACGTTTATGTATTTGTGCGCACTTGACTAATCCCACGGGATACTTGCTAGCTCCCACCAGCACATGTACTGGCCACTAAGGCTTGGACAGATGGGAAAAAATCACATAGTGTTTTTCTGTCGGCTGGAATTTGAATATGAGTGTTCGTGGTTATTAACCTACTTCATTGACCATTAGGCCAGTCTCTTGGGTGCTTAACAATAAAGATTATGAAACTACTTTAAATGATGCAATCTACAATACAGTACAAAACAATACAATTTTGACTGTAATAATCATCCCAAACAAGCTGTAAGTTAATGGGTGCAGATTGTACACTACTTTGTGATAATGGAAGGATTTAGTATAAACGCATATGCGGATATAGTGGTGGTGCCCGCACTTGCTTCTTAAAAGGTTGATTAGCTGTGTGTCGGAGTTATTGTTGTGTTATCTGATGAATTCGTTTCTTGTGTTTCAGATGAATAGCAGTTCGGACTATGAAAGCGTATTTAGAGAAATTGAGCAGAATAAGATTTGCCTGTTCGATTCTTGGCTTTACGAGACATATGCATTGTTCCTAGAAGAGAAAGGGAGGTTAATAGATGCACTTTTCGTTTACCATTTGGGGATTTCAAGGTTGCTCTCTTTCTTTGGAAACTGATGCTCTTTTTATTGGCTCATAGTTCTTTAAGTGCGTGCTTCCATTTGAACTGTATGACATTGTGTTCATTGATATGAGGACTATGGTTTCAGGAATGCTGAGCCACTGGGTAGGTTGAAGAAGGCGCAAGTGTTGTTTCTTGAAAGAATGTCTGAGAAAGTAACAGCTGGTTCATTATCGAAGGTATGTCTGGTTATTCTCTTTATAATCTGCACCAACTGGTGCAAGGTGATAATGTTATTGGCTTAGAGCAATTCAGCTGTTAACTAGCAAGAGACTGCAAAACTTAAATGAGACAAAATGATATTGCATAAAACAGCATATGCTTACATGTTTTATACATGTTTTATCATCCATTTAGCCTACAAGTGCCTTGAGGATATTAAATGGCTTCATGCTTGGACTTCTTTATTACACGGATTAGGTGCCAATCCTTTGACATCTACTCTCTGATATCCATTTTTCTTCTTTTAAAAGTTATCAAACCTTGGCAGCTCTGCTAAAAACCATGCTAAATGCGAGTATTTCTGACAAGTAATGTGGTTGTTCATGATGTCTTCCATTTGTTGATGGCTAATATGACAGATCAAATGATCAACGAATGTGAGACAGGTAACGTGTCATAATTTTCAGTTGGACTAACATAGGGGGATAGCTTCATTTAGTGGTCCTGATCACCTGTCAATGTCGTGTAGTTCTGATGAAGTGCATCAGCATTATCGCATCTGATTAAGGAGGCAATCAGGAATGATAAATGAAAGCTTGACTTCTAAAAGGTCTTAAGGCTTAAGATTGTATTATCAGACAAGGTTATCTTCAAAGTATTGCGATATTAAGGCCACCTTGTTGAAATCTTACTGGTAAAGCCGTAAAGATAAAATGAGTTATTTGTTAGGAATGATGAAAGTTAAAGTCTGTTGATGTTTAACTTTGTGATGTGCTTTTCTATTTACTTTAAGATGTGCATACTTTCTAATCTGCAATGTCAACATGTGTTAGATTAAGTTCACAATCAGAGAGGCGATAAGTGCTGATATAGCAAGTCAGCTTGTTGTTTTCTGAGGGGCTTAAATAATAAGTTAAGTTTATTTGACAAGGAATCTCTATACATACTGTCGGACACTACTCTTTACCTTAACCCACTTAGGTCTGTCAAGTTTGTAACATCCAAGATAAGCTGTCGTAAAACCCTCAAGTTGAATATTAAGTGGGACGACTGTAGAGTAGTCACTATGCTTCATTTCTCTTGTGAGCCTTCAATTCATGGTCTAGTTTGTTGATTCTATTACCGTGCATAACTAATTTCAAGCTTACCTCTAGGCTACTTTGTTACTTATCTCACACTTTTTTTTAAGCAGTGACAAACTGAGAGTCACGATCTGTCATATTTTTTGTGATCTCTTTATTTTCTCTTGTTCTTGAATACTTATGGAGCTACTGCTTGTGCTTTCTGTTGTGTGTTAACTTTTTATTTCACGTGGTTAGTTGGTACTGATAATCATGTTATTGATCTCTTTATGTATCATGTAGATGGACATTGTGTCTGAGAATGGTGGAGCTTGTATCAATCCATGGTTGGTTTCGACGATTAAAAATCTGTTGCAGAAGATGAATCCCGAGATTCTAAAATATGATGTGAGATAGCTCAAAAGAGTTTTTAATGAAGCTAGTTTCACATATTAGCAGCAATTCATGACAGCTACGTCTGTACATTCACAGGGATACCAACTAAGCAAAAAGACTTATCCAGGACAGCTGTCGTTGTCAACTTTGCACAAAACTGCCAAGAATAAACCCATTGATATAGGTAAATTATTTTCCTTTTATTCTACAATAGCTGCAGAATATAGAATTCTCAATGACCGTAGCAGATAAAGGCTTATTGTTTTCTAAATGTCTTAAAGTGATCATGGGAACTAAGGTCTTGTGAGACTAATACTTATATACGTGGGCGTTCCTTCCATATATACACTAGTATTTTACGTGTTGTTTTGTTTGCCCTGTGTGCCCTAATAACAAATTTTGTTGTGAGTAAAGGTGGGTAATGGTGTGACCATTATTAAGCTCTTTTAAATGAAATGCTTTCCAGTATCTCCTAGAAATAAAAATAGAGTCGGAGAAGTGTTGTTATCAACTTGAAAATGCAAATTTATCACAAGATATGGACTGTTCATACTTCATTCATTCCTTAGACAATCTGCTGTAATTTGGTAGATGTTGCAATTCCAGTAGTGAGTGGTCGCAGAGGCCTAACTTGCAACAAGGAAAATCATAAATGTGTTGCCTCCTCTCACATTCTTATCTGGTTTTGACATGATAAACATGGCCCAAGGAAATAACTCAGTAAGCCACCTTCTTTTTCCTGAAGAATTTACTCCGCTAGAACTAAATGTTTCCACACACATGACTTACCTAAACTTGGGTAGTTTTTTATACATCTTTAAGATGTTTGCAGATATTTTTGGCTTTTAAGTTTCAGAATGGTTTCTGTGTTAGCAACCAAGTCGTGATTGAGGGCTTTGGTCATAGGTGATATTTGGTAACTGTTTTCTTGGCACCTAAGAGTTACTATTTTCATTTTCTACTTTAAACTATAGAAACGAAATATAATGATAGAGTGAAATTTAAGGAACTCAGGTGTCCAAGAGTATGAAGTTGGTGTGTTTCCATTTAAATGTTTCTGCATCATGGACTTATGATTATTTCAGGTGGATACAGATACCAGATCAAGGGCCGTGCAGGTCAGGGAGGATTTGCTACAGTATTTAAAGCATGTCTTGTTGGTAATCCAGACGAGGCTGTTGCACTTAAGGTGAAGTATTAGTTTATCCTTACTTCGTCATGAGGAAGAGATATGCTGGAAGTGTCCTCACTGTTCCTTTTTATGTCATTGTTTTCTGCAGATTCAAAAGCCAGCTTTCCCTTGGGAATTCTACATTTATCGTCAACTGGACATGCGGATTCCAGAAAAAGAAGTATGAAGTTTGAGATTAGATATATATTATTGTTTGCTGACTTGCAAAATGGTCTGATTTCTTTCATTTTTATTTACCAGAGATTGAGCTTTGGCTATGCCCACAGATTGCATCTGTATTCTGACTACAGCTTTCTCGTTGTTGACTTCCTAGCTAATGGCACACTTCAGGTAGATGCCTGTTGATCTTTCACCAGAAATTTGACGATATGATTCCCCATTTATGCTTTCTCCTAACTTGAGCATATTGTAGGATGCATATAACTCCAGTGCTGTGATTGGTGGGTCCATGGAAGAAGTATTATGTATTTATTACACCATTGAGATGCTCTGCATTTTAGAAACCTTGCATGATGCCGGAATTATTCATGGGGACTTCAAACCTGATAATCTTCTGATTCGTTATGCAAGGTATTTAAAGCCTTAATGTCACATAGTACAAGCTTGAATACAGTTATTCCTTTAAACTGAAGGCTTATATGTCAAAACTTGATGGAAAGATGACAGTTAACCAGAGAGTGTTCTATTGTACAACTTCTACGTTTTTATCTCTTATTGTTGTCTTTAGCTACTAAAAATGGCAATTGATGAGGAACAAACCTTTTGCACGAGGTTGCTAAGTCTATACTTGTTCGTTTCTTTAGACTCTCTCTAAGTTAAGCCTTATAGATGGTGTTCCTTTTCCTTCAAAAGGAAATATTAATTCAGGGTCGTTTGTTCTCGAAGTTACCTTCCAGGTTCAGTTGTTCTACTGGATTCATGGTCTGACTTTTACGAATGGGTTCTTGCAGTGCAGTCCGTGCTGTTAATTTGAACTGAAAATTGCTTTCCTCTGCATGAAGTTCTAACTTTCCACTATAATATTGTACCAACGTTTAAATCTTTCTTTGAATATCACGCTCTCGGTCTTTATTAACTTGCTTGAATTGGACATTCACTTTTATTCTAGACTAAAATTAACCCTTACAGAACTGCCTGGTACCTTTACGAGGACCTCGGATGAAAACTTCATCCAGCCAATTTAAGTGTCCTAATTTGACTGAGATTGAAAATTTATTTTAATTAAATAGGAGCGGATAATATATTGAGGACTTATATAGCCGAAGTTTGTGATTATGTCCCGGCAATAGTTCTTAAATAAGGAAAAAGATCTATTCTGTTTTAGGAACTGTACCCAGTTTTAGGACAATTTAAAGAACAATTAAATTGTAACTGTGAAAGAGAGTACTTTATCCGTATCTTCCCCAGTGAAGGATTTGCTGTTGTACCTTTTCAGGGACGACCTGACAGATGACCTAGAAACTTTTTGTCAGCGTACTGGTCCATGGAAGGGTCAGGTAATTTCCAGAACTCATGTGCTCATTTTTATGAACATTTTCAGACTACCACGATTTATCTTCCAGGGACTTTGCCTTGTCGACTGGGGAAAGGGCATAGATCTGAGCCTCTTCCCTGAGCAGACAGAGTTTATAGGGGACAGTCGAACTTCTGGTTTCCGCTGCATTGAAATGCAGGAAAAAAGGCCATGGAAGTTTCAGGTAAGAACCTTTCAGGACTTAGCTACTTTACAATTCAGATGATTAGACTACCACCTACCAAAAAGAAAAAAGACTGCACCCACCCAAAAAAAAAAAAAAGATACTGCCACCCATAGGCCACAATGGGTGTGTTAGCTATACAATTATTCAGACAATTCATATGATTTGACTAGCGTAAATTGGAAACTAAATTTTCACATTTAACGGGATACCAGGTAGATGCATATGGCCTTTGCGTTATTGTACACATGATGCTTCACAATTCATACATGGAGGTTGAGAGAAGGGCTTCTCCTGATGGTGGCCATAGTTATCAACCTAAGTTGCCTTTTAAGAGGTATGTCTTTGCTCCTCTGCTTGTTTGATACAACATTTGTGTCTGTATTCCTCTTAATTAAAAAAAAAAAAAGAATTATCTTGGTAAAACTAGGACTTTCTTCTAAGCTTGAACCTTTCCGACGGTTAGGGATATAGTTTAGGTCATTAGGACCGCACGAAAAGGTAGAATTTTCAGTTGTTCGGTATGTGATATATTCCTAACTCTCCATGATGCTTTGTTACCTTTCAGATACTGGAAAGTTGAACTCTGGAAGAACCTATTCACCAGGTTACTTAACATAGACCGTACTGAAGATTATAGGAGCTTGTTGAAGAGCCTGAGGGAGTCATTCCAGGATTATATGTGCTCAAATCCGCAGCTGATCAAAAAGCTTAGGCAGTTGTTGGCAAAACAAAGGACCTCCTTATGTTCTGCATAGAGACGGTGTGTAGAAGAATGAGTGACGAATAAGTCAAATGTATCAAAATCTCATTGATTTGCTAACACTGTATATATTCATATCCAGATATCAAGAACTGATTAAAGATAGGCAGTAGGAAAGATAGGCAAGCTTGTATGTGTACTTTGTATCCAGTGACATATAAAGAAATGTCGTGCATACTTGAACCATTTGATTTCCTGTGCTTGCTTGCACTTGTCTCAAACTGGGAAGCAACTTTTACAGATTAGATATTCGTCACAATGTAGTTAAATTTCACTCAAAAGTACTCCAATAATAACACTTTTGTAATTTGTTCTCTACTTCGTGTTTTATATCAAGACTGTGGAGTAGTATTTTCTATGAATTATTCATACCTTTTGGAACTACATATATCAGTAATTTCTTGATTTCAACATATACGACATTTCTTTTAATGTTTTGGGATGTTTATATGTTACCTCAAAATAGTAGCTTCTTAAAAAGAATCTTAATATCTTTCACTATACATTAATATGATGCAAAAACTTAATCAATATTTAAATGAAAAATGGTTCTTTTAAAAATAGGGGAAGAAAGTTGTAAGTAGCAATGATTTTATTATATGCTGGGGACATGAAATTATCCAAATTTTCTTTCCTTTCTCTTTTTCTTCTGGAAACTCAGTTGCAAAGATACTCTGCTTCTTCGAAAAATATTACCCTGTTCACCAACTTTTCTCAGGTATGGTAGCTTCACTCTCTCCACACATAGAAACACCCGTACTGTGTGTAATTATTGCTAATATGTACTCTGAACACTTGCTTTTTTAATTAGGTGTCAACTTCATTTTCATCTGCATCGGAGTATTAATCACTGATTGTGAAGTTCATCTAGCTGAGGCCTGAGAATTGTGTTATGAAACGTTAATTTGAACTTTAGTTTCATTTTCATATTGATGTGGCAGTGTTAGTTACCAAATATGTGTTACTGGTTGTGTATAATTCATGGATCGCAATTTCTCCCTTGCTATTTGGCTGCTTATAAATATGTGTTACTTTTGATTTTGGTTTGAACATGGAAATGAAAATATACACGTCTCTGTTGATATATCATATGGTCAGTATCTTAAGTAGTTATTACTATATTATTTACACGTTTAGGTGACTTTTGAGTTATACTACATACTGTTTTAGAACTTTGATGAGTATTTCCGGTGTGTTAATTAGATTTACTATTTTGTCTCAGTGTTCATGCAGATGTGCTTTCGTTTGTAGTTTTTTGGCTGCTTTATAAATTTTCTCTATATTCATATATTGATACTTTTTGCAATAAAATTGTAACTTTGTCCAAAATAATTCCGCATCTGTCAAGTCAATTGTTGCATACAAGCTTTTTTCTCTATTAAGAAACTCTTAGTTTAGCAATCACTAAAAGATTAACATTTAAGGTCTCATATAAATAATAAGATTAAGAAACTTATTATTTAGGCTGGTGTGGATTAACTAAAAGTATTTCTAATTGAAAGTTGATTCTTTAGCATTTTGTGAATTAATTAAAAGTATTTCCTAATTGAGAGCTGATTCGCCTTTAGGTAATTGAAAACTACCTTGTCATTTTGGTGTATAAAATGGGCTAAGTGCACGAAAGGTCACTTTTGCCACTGGTCTTTGGGCACAGGCCACTAATACCAAAATATTTAGTTTGTAGCCACTTTTGCTTAAAGAGATAGAACTTCAGTCCAGAGGCCGGATTGAAGTTCAGTCCTTAAACATTGAACTTCAATCCACGGCCATATGGACTGAAGTTCAGTCCAGTCCTTAAGATAGAACTTCAGTCCATGGCCATGGACTGAACTTCAGTTCATAGTATGGCTATGGACTGAAGTTCAGTTCATGGCCATATGGACTGAAAGTTCAGTCCTTAAGAGATGGAACTTCAGTTCAGGGGCCGTATGGACTGAACTTCAGTCAACTATCAGAACTTAAGTCAACATTTATTTAGTAAAGACCCAAAAATGGCCTCTAGTGTAAGACCAAAGAAAATAGTGGCTTCAAACTAAATACCAGTGTTAAAAGTGGCTGCTGGGCGAAATTTTTAAGTATAAAATGGAACATCTTGGTTATTGGCTTATCAACATTAGTATCCAACAGAAGGCAAAATATTAGTCAGTTTTATTAGCTTTGAGAATGAAAGGAATCAAGAGTGTTATTAGAATGATAACAATGACTATAATGTTGGTGATATCACTGTCGAACCAAGTCAAACTACTTTGTTCGAAGTCTGCTAGTTCTAACTCAGAAGGATTGAAATTCCAAAAAGTGGTTTTTCATGTAAAACCAATAAAAAAATGGCCTCAAGTCAAAGATTACTGGCAAAAGTGGCTGTGCGTGTGCCCGAAAAAATTACAATGTTTTGTGTGAAGTAGATACATCGATGCTGCTCTTACAATTTGTCCGCCATAAGAAAAGTGATACTACAATTTTGGAGATTGCCAATAACTTTTTTATGAGGGCGAATTTTGCAAGAATTTTCTTATAGATGTCAAATTTGTAATAGGACGCCAAAAGTTTCTTATTTATGTAAATCACCCCATAGTACTGTTTCCTATGCAAAATTTTGCCGACACCTCTGCAAAATTAATCATAAAAATTTAGTCACGCAGCCTGTTTTGACCGCGTTAAATGAATATTAGTCAGCGATGCAAAACTGTTTGAAGACTAGCCACCTCCGGACAAATCACAGTATAAATACTGGGGCTTTGAACAAGTTTGGTTCAAAGCCCCAGTACTTATACTGGGAAGCTGAAGTAAACTAATCCCAGTATAAAATACTGGGGCTTTGAATAAGTTTTGTTCAAGGCCCCAGCATTTTGTTATGGGACTTTATATAAAGCTTCAGTCCCATAACAAAATGCTGGGGCTGTGAACAAAACTTGTTCAAAGCCCCAGTATTTTGTTATGGGGACTGAAGCTTTATATATAAAGTCCCATAACAAAATACTTGGGCTTTGAACAAGTTTTGTTCAAAGCCCCAGTATTTTTATGGGACTAGTCTGGGGTGTTTTTCCAACGCTAATGGAGCTTAAGTGTGCGCGCGAATTTTTGGCTATTCTTCAGTGAATTTCGAAACGGTGGATAGTTGTCACGACCCAATTTCCAAGGGCTCGTGATGGCACCTAAACAACATTTGCCTAGGCGAACCAATGAAACAAGATGCGGAAAAGAACAATAATGTGAAAAGATCATAAATGGATATATAAATATAAAAGGGTGAAGTCCAAAAGAATATATCCACAAAAGAATTGGAGCATTCTAAGAGTGACTCAATAAAGTATGAATATACATCAAAGAAATCTGAGTCCTATCTCTAAGTGACTCCGGCGGTATGCCACCACGGTCTGTGTGGTCGGCTCACCTCAATCAAAAGTCTTAGAAGCCTCGGGAACCGCTAACGTCCGGGCTGCTGACTGGATGAAGGACCTGCACACGCAGCAGAGTAAGTTATGAGCCGAAGCCCAGTAAGATCACCGACAGGCCCGCTAAGGTACCCTTGCGGGACAAGTTGTTACATGCATCATAAGCAACAACATACTATAGTAATCATACAATAAAGTAGTGAAATCACAAATAGATGTAACACATTCCATACACACAAGTAGTAACCAGAAGACTCAAGGATTATGCCCATCCAACGTAAGGCATAGGTCAACTCAGCGGCGGTTTGGAGGTCCAATCTCTACTCCCGTGCCGACTAACCTAGACCTACGATGGACTAGCAACACCACTACTAAGTATCAACCATATACCGTGACCCGAAGTCACTATCACAATCATGAATAAGTAAACCAACGACCCGTAGTCGTTGGCTCATCTCAAATCTGTCTACGATCGCACCACACCCCCTGTCAAGTGCGTCGTATCTCAATAAATCAAGTGACCACACCACACCCCCTGTCAAGTGTGTCACATCTCAAAGATCAAGTGTCCACACCACACCCCCTGTCAAGTGTGACACATCTCATAGTATAGGCGACACCACACCCCCTGTCAAGTGTCCCTCTAACAGTATTAATATCCACGACATTAATAACAATAACAGAAATAATAACAGAAATATTAATAACGATAATATTTCACAGTCACCGTAACCCAGGTTGGTTATGCTAGCTGAACGTAAGGCGAAGGTTAACCGACCACAGTTTGGGGGTACAATCCCTACTCCCATGTCGTCCAACCCATGGTTACGTATAGACAGCACTACCCAACCCGGCACGTGAACAAATCAAGTACCAATATCATACAAAAGCCGGCAAAATCCTCGGCAAGACATTTATCATGACATGCCGGCAACATCCTCGGCCATGTCCCAAGTTCTTGCTATCTAAGCATGGCGTAGCAAGCGTTACTACGATATAAATTTAAGCTACCTCGACGTAGCGTTTAGACCGGCACATACCTCGGTCGAGTCACAATCTCGCTATTTATAACAAACAATAATAGCAAGTAATTCACATCATTAATACTAACCATTGTTAGGTATATATATGCGTACATGAAGCATACTAGCATGAAGGAAGAGTCCACAAGCACAATAGAGGTCAAGTCTCACTTACCTCGAAATTCGGGCTCAAATGCCTGGAAGAATCTCCTTTCCCGCTCGCCTTGTCCACGAAGGACTCTCCACTAGGTCTATTAAGACAAGATATAACACATATGAGTGCTCCATTATAGCTATTTAAGCCTATAGGCATCCTAGGGTAAAATTTACCAAAATGCCCCCGGGTAGGGCCGAGCCCTAAATTTACAAAATGTACTTTTCCGGACTCCCCACGCTCCCGTGAGTCCAAAAGTACATTTAGATTCCACATGCGAGCCTTGCTCGATGTCTTTCCCCAATACTTAAGAATCTAGGGTTCTAACCCATTTCCAAGAATCAACCCTTTGATTCTTGTGTTAATCAACATAAAGATGGATTGAAAGGGCTTACCTTAAGTGTAAGTATGATTGGGTCTTCAAGAAATACCCAAAAATCGCCTCAAGAGCTCACCAAATGATTTTTATAAGTTATGAACCGAAATGGCCTTTTTATAGCAGTTTTTTTTTTTTTTTTTGCCTCTGTGACAGCTTCTTTTGAAAAAATCATAACTTCTGATAGGAATGTCCAAATGACCTGAAACCTGTGCCATTAGAACCAAAACTCAAAGGGCTACAACTTTCATGTTTTGAGTTTTTCCTAATTTTTTACGGATTGGCCGGATAATTAGCTTTTATCCGGCTGTTTGCGCCAAAACAGAACAGAAAAGTCGCACCAGATTTTCTACTGTTTTAGGGGCAAAACGGGACCGTACGAAGCTCGGAATGATCCCAAATTTTGCACACAAGCCATAAAATACTTGGGTGACATGCTCGTCAAGACGGAACTCAATTCGGACCTTCAGAACTCAAAAAGTGGGTCCCACGGCAAAGGTTCAATTTTCGACTTTCGCCAAAATAGCGAAATTTAACCAAACGACCTCAGAATCCAATTCCGAAAGTTTCTACAAGTCACAAATGACTATACGAACCTAACGGAAATGACGAGACGGACCTAACGGTGTGCTCGAATTTTCCATCGGGGTTCGTTTACTCAAAACGACCTATCGAAACCCCAAATTCCTTTCCGGAATTTCATAAACGGATCATTTTCTCGAAAACCTATCAAACGGATTCCGTTTCGACTCAGATTTCACAGACGGGTCATTAATGACCTAACGGAGCTTTTGGGACTGTCGACACGCAAATCGAGGTCCCAGATCCCGTAACGACTATTTGAGGGTCGTTACATTCTCCCCCACTTAGACTCTCGGCCGTCCTCGGACGAGCCTAAGTCTAAGGTAGGATCCACACACTAGCCACGGAGCTGGCACGGATTTTGAGGACCCCTCAGTACCACCCAAAATCAATAAAACTTAAAAATGCAAATTCAGGCTTAGAAAATACAAGGATTTCATACCTGAATCATCGAACAAGCGCGGATGCCTCTCACGCATCTCGGACTCAAGCTCCCAAGTGGCGTCGGCAATGGAGTGATGCCCCCACTGAACTCTCACAAGCGGGATCACCTTCGATCTCATCTTACGGACCTCTCTAGCCACAATAGCAATAGGCTCCTCCGAATAAGCTAAGTCGCCATCTACCTCCACGGAAGCCATATCGATCACATGAGACAGATCGTGAACATACTTCCGGAGCATGGACACATGGAACACCGGATGAACAGACAGAGAGGGAGGCAAAGCCAGTCTATAAGCAACGGCGCCAACGCGCTCCAATATCTCAAAAGGCCCAATGAACCTAGGACTGAGCTTGCCTTTCTTCCCAAATCTCATAACACCCTTCATGGGCGACACTCTGAGGAATACCCGGTCCCCAACCATGAACTCAAGATCTCTCCGCCTCCGATCTGCATACGATATCTGCCGGCTCTGAGCCGTGCGGAGTCGATCCTGAATAACCCGGACCTTATCTAAGGTCTGCTGCACCAAATCGGGCCCCAACACCTGGACCTCACCAGACTCGAACCAACCGATAGGCGAGCGACATCTCCGACCATACAATGCCTTAAACGGAGCCATCTGGATAGAAGCCTGATAGCTATTATTATAAGCAAACTCTGCTAGCGGCAAATGGCTATCCCAATGGCCTCCAAAATCAATAGCACACGCCCTCAACATATCCTCGAGGATCTGAATGGTCCGCTCAGACTGGCCATCAGTCTGCGGGTGAAATGCAGTGCTGAGATCGACCCGAGTACCCAGCTCTCTCTGAAAAGATCTCCAAAACTGAGCTGTGAACTGAGCACCTCGGTCAGAAATGATAGAAACAGGAGCACCATGCAATCTCACAATCTGCTCAATGAAGATACGAGCCAGACGCTCCGAGGTATAAGTAGTCCTCACTGGAATGAAGTGAGCCGACTTCGTTAGTCGATCAACTACTACCCACACCGAATCATGCTTACCCACAGTCAGCGGCAAACCAACTATGAAATCCATAGTGATCTGCTCCCACTTCCACTCGGGAATGGGCATAGACTGGGTCACCCCGGCTGGCCTCCGGTGCTCATACTTCACCTGCTGGCAATTCAAACACCGAGATACATAATCAGCAACATCCCTCTTCATCCATTTCCACCAATACAGCTCTCGAAGATCATGATACATCTTCGCAGTACCCGGATGAATGGAATATCTCGAACTGTGAGCCTCTGCCAAAATCATCTGCCTCAGCTCCACAATGGCTGGAACACATACCCGGCCGTTAAGCCGCAAAGCACCATCATCACCAATCACGAACGAGGACACTCCCCCACTCAGGACCCTGTCCCGGAGATCTCTCAGATAAGGATCCTCGAACTGCCTTTCGCGAATCTAGGAAGCTAAAGACGACTGAGACCCCACATATGCAAGCACCCGGCCTGGAACAGAATCATCAAACCGAACTCCACTAATGGACAAAGCCTGCAACTCACGGGCCAACGGCCTCATATCAGCATCAAGATAGGCGAGGCTACCCATGGACTTCCTACTCAAGGCATCGGCTACAACATTAGCCTTTCCGGGATGATACCGGATAGAAAGATCATAATCCTTCAGCAGCTCTAACCAGCGGCGCTGTCTCCCGTTCAAGTCCTTATGAGTGAACAAGTACTGAAGACTCTTATGATCGGTGAATATCTCACATGGCTCGCCATAAAGATAGTGCCTCCACAACTTCAGTGCAAACACGACAGCTAACAGCTCCAAATCATGGACTAGGATAATTCTTCTCATGGACCTTCAGCTGTCTCGAGGCATAAGCTATCACCTTGCTCTCCTGCATCAAAACGCTACCCAGGCCAACACCCGAAGCATCACAATATACGGTGAATCCCCCGGATCCACTAGGCAAGGCCAACACTGGCGCTGAAGTCAACAGAGTCTTAAGCTTCTGAAAGCTAGACTCACAGGCATCGGACCACAGGAAAGGAACATTCTTCTGGGTCAACTTCGTCAGAGGTGCTGAAATAGAAGAAAACCCCTCGACGAACCGCCGATAATAACCTGCCAAGCCTAAGAAACTCCGAATCTCTGTAGGAGAAGTAGGCCTAGGCCAACTCTGAACGGCCTCTATCTTCTTCGGATCAACACACACCCCATCCTTGGTCACCACGTGACCTAGGAAAGATACAGAACTGAGCCAAAATTCACACTTGGAGAATTTGGCATACAACTGCTGATCCCTCAGAGTCCGAAGAACAACTCTCAAATGCTGCTCATGCTCCTCCCTGCTCCTCGAATAAACCAAGATATCATCGATAAACACAATGACGAAGGAGTCAAGGTAGGCCTTGAACACTCGGTTCATCAGATCCATGAAAGCAGCTGGGGCATTCGTAAGCCCGAAAGACATCACCAGAAACTCATAGTGGCCATATCGGGTACGAAAAGCAGTCTTGGAAACGTCCTCGGACCGAATCCTCAACTGATGATACCCCGACCTCAAATCAATCTTCGAGAAGAAGGTAGCACCCTGAAGCTGATCAAACAAATCATCAATACGCGGCAAAGGATACCTATTCTTGATAGTAACCTTATTCAGCTGCCGGTAATCAATACACATCCGCATAGAGCCATCCTTCTTCTTCACCAATAATACCGGGGCACCCCATGGAGACACACTGGGCCTAATGAAGCCCTTATCGAGCAAATCCTGAATCTGCTCCTTCAGCTCCCTCAACTCAACAGGAGCCATACGATACGGGGGAATAGATTTAGGCTGAGGGCCTGGCAATAGATCAATGCAAAACTCTATCTCCCGCATAGGCGGCAAACCCGGCAAATCATCAGGAAACACATCAGGATACTCACAAACAACCGGAACTCTATCAAGGGATAACTCCTGTGCCCGGACATCCCGAACTGAAGCAATATTGTCACGACCCTTTTTTCAACTAAAAAAGAAAAAATTATTTATTATAAGGTCTGTGACGGTGTTAAAGGTACACGAATTATTTAAGAGATTTTCGGAGTCGCCACTTGACAAGTTAAAGGTGTGCCAAGTCACCAAAGTGGTGTACCTAGAACACCTATGACTCGTTTAGTGGTCTGCGTCAGAGTTCCGGGTAAGGATCTCGGTTGACTAGAGGGAAGGTGTTAGGCACCCTCGAGTCCTGTGCCAAGCACAGTTGCTTTTGTTGACGCATTTCGACTCTTTTGAAATTGTTTATTATATTTGCCTTGATTTTGTTACGCTTCAATTTATTATTAATTTTTTACCGTTTGACAATTGAAAACTCCAATCGAATATAATCGCGCGAGAACTTCACTCGTTCGAAATCTTTCGACTTAAATCAGTTAAATCGCGCAGGTACTTCACCCGTTCGAAATCTCTTGACTTAAATGAGTTTCAAGTGAACAAAATGAGTTATTTCATTTAAATCGAACTTGATCCGGCCTATTAGCTTGCCAATTCGTGGTTAAATAATTGTGAGACTTGAAATGTAATACATTGTCGCTCCCTTTTGAATAATTATAAATAGTCACCATTTAAATAAACCCTTAGAAGTAACCTGCTGTTGCAAAACATTTATGGGCTCAATTTAAGGGGGGCCAAACTTAATAAGCTGGTTTGCTTTGCACGTTAAATTTTTAGGCCAACTTTGCGTTTTAAGTCCTACAATGCCTACTTGTTTAAAAATTTGTTCAACTTACATTCAATGCCATAAATGAGCCTCAATATTACAGATTATACCAACTGCCGTAAACCATAAATTGAGTTGAAATTACTTAACAAGGTCCCAGATTTGTTCAAGCATTTAAATCTAAATTTTTTGAGTCATTAAATCTAAATTTTTTGAGTCATTCATCTAACAGTAAAAGCTACGGCAAACCCAAAACATGTCTAGCCCAAAAGTTTGTCAAATCTCAAGTCTTTGTTCATTTCCCCATCATTTACAACAAACATTTGAGATGAGCACAAACACAACAGCAGACATTTATGCTAATGAAGACATACGAAAGGTAAATAAAAGTATTCTGGACTTTGTCTTTCTCAAACTTACAGCCTAGAAGAGTCCATTTTTTCATGTATCAAGACTTTGAAACATAATCAAAATACATACAAAATGGAAACATAAGCTTGGAAAGAAATACCTAGTGAGTATAATTCCACCGCTCAGCCATGATAAAGGTCGAGGAAGCTCGAATGCCACAGCAACTAACAACAACCAGACAACAACTAAAGACAGCAACAACAGGACCTTCCGTGACTCTATTCACTATCCATCTCCACCCTTAGAGTTTTACTATAAGTGTTTTAGCAACCTCACTTGGAAACTCTCCAGATCTGATTTTTGTGAAGTGTTGCACAGATTTTTGTGTGTCCAGGTGTTCTGTGTTCTCTGTTGCTCTCCTTTCTTTGTTCTTCTTTTTCACTCTCTTTGTTCTGTAATTTTCCCACTCTCTGTTCCTTGTTTTTCTATTCTGTTTCCTCTCCTCTTGCTCACTCTCTTTTCAGCTTGTATATCTTCTGTATGTTCCCTTTTTTTTGTTCTGTATGTCTCTCCTTTTCCAGATCTGTTTGTTCTCTTTTTAAAGAGAGTAAAAGGGTCTACAAATAGAAGGGGCAGTGGGGTATGTGTACCAGTAAGGTACCAGCCCATGTGCCCCCCAACCTTAGCATTTCAGGCCATTATTTCATTGCCTGCAGAGCAGTACCAAAACAAAACAGAGATTGTACTTCCTTGACTCAATTTAGACATCCCCATTTGACATCATCAAGCCATATGTCATCTAAACTATCTAAACTTGAACCCAAACAAACTAACTGACATAAGCACTTCAACCCAATTTCCAGCTTTAAAGATCACTCAAACATGCTTGTATCGGGCCTGTCAATTGCTATCAACTGAACCAAACTCAACTTCACAGATTAAACTTCAAGCTTGACTCGAAATGAGACATAAACGACTTCATTATCGATCACGAATCAATGTACCAGATCAGCTTGAACACTAACACAGATTAATCACATTTCATGCAACATTTGATGCCTGGACAAAACTACACGAGCCATAAACGAAACTCACACGAGCCATAAACGATAGAGTATGCTTTCAACCATATAAACGACAGAGTATGTGAATAAAAGATCTAAACAAATAACAAGCATAATTAAGCGAGCATTCCAGGCTTAAAATGCTTAAACTGAATCAGACATTGACTTGGATACAACTTTGTGCTTGGATTCATCAAAGGACCAGGTAATTCATGGCTTAACAGTTAAAAATAACAAAGCCTTGGTCGGGACATAAACAACTATCCCATCTAACAAACTAAGTTGTCAAACCAATACTCCAGTACATTTACGACTATTCAAAACATGTCTGCATCTTATTATCTAAATTAACACAAACAGCACACTAAACTAAAACAAAACTGTGAGCAAATGTAGATGAAGCAAAACGATTGGAGATTTATTTCTAACCCGTTGCCAATGCTAGCGTTACAACTGCTGCAGCGCGAACCACTGCCTCGCCTCATTGCCTCGGCTGCCTCGCTCTCGACTGCAACTGCGTCGCGGCATTATTCACGAGCCAAGCGTCACCCCATCGCAGCCAACAATCAAACTAAACAGCCTTCGGACCAGCTTCGATATCACCTCGCTAAATCAATGACAAACTGCCTCGCTACTGTGAAATCACCATCACCACCATTAGTTCAACTCCAAACAGCCTGGTCGTCAAGCCAAATGAATCGTCAACACGACCCTGCTCGAGCCGAGCCTACTGCCTCAAAACCGAGACAATCTCATTCAACGCCCTCGTCTCAACACCATTGCCTTTAAGCTGAGATCAGGCCATATCCACTCCCCTACTACTGAGAATTCATCATCACAGCTTCGGAAAAGAATGCAGCTGCGTCGAACATCACAGTAGCGTCACCACCTCTGCTTCGCAGCCACAAGCCAACTGCCTACGCTGCCTCTGCCTAGCCAAGTTCCATTCACCATCGCTAAACCAATTACATCACTACTAGCCTATGCTAAATTGACATTACTAGTTCATCCCATGGATCACCATCATTTAAAGCCTCGACGAGTCAAACCCGACCCCTGCCTCGCCATTGAAACAAATACCATTATCAAACTGCCTCACCATCACAACCAAATATCCGCACATCATCACAGCCCCATTCTCACAATGCCATCACAGCGCCACCTCGAATCCCATCATCATCATTTTCAAAACTCCAAACACCATTACAGCACCCTCCCGCTTATTTAAACACCCAAACGAACAGCCCCCGACCCTCTTGTTACCATTCATATCCATTTCCCTTTTTCTTCTAACGGAAACGATCCCATTTGGGGTCGTTTCAGCTAGAAGAAGAAGAGAACGGAAAGAGAAGAGAGAGACTGTGTGTAGCCATGTAAAATCACTTAAAATAAATGAAAAAACTCACCGGCGACATTTGAAGTTCCGATCTACGACGAAACAGTGCTACTATGGAGAAATTGACCTCAAAATGGAATGGGGAGGTTGAGAAGAGTCTAGCGGTGTATTCTATTGGACGGATGGGTGCTCGTCGTCACCGGCAGTTGAGCTTCGGCGACGGGACGGCGGGGGAAGCATGGTTTCACTAGTTCTGATGGGATTTAGGGACTAAAGGCCAAAAATAAGAATTTGATATTTAAATTAGGGGTGGGCCGGGTTAAATTATAGAGTGGGCTAGGATTCTGGGCTAAATTTCATTCATTTCATCAGCCCAATGGCCACTAAACTAAACAAAACATAACTAATTAATTGACACTAAACCCGCACATAAAGTAAATTAAACATTGGTCATAATTAAATCCTATTTTTTGGAAATTTTCTAACATTTTTCACCCTAATTGATTCCTAAAATAGCTAAATATAACGGTAAATCTAACAAAATTCACATAACATTTAACACAACTTTTTTATGTAATTTTGGTATTTCGTGCCAAAATTAGGTGATTACAGCTGCCCTCTTTGTTCGGGAACACGAAGAGTTTTCGGACAAAGACGTAATCCACAACTAATTTTGGCTTTCGGTTCTAGCCGAGAATACGCTTGCAAAATTGGTGACCGTACCTTGACTTTTCGGTTCTAACCAAGACCAAGGCTACCTACATATCCCCGAACTAAGGAATCAGGTCAGTGTAGTTCCTCACGTGCAGTAGCTGAGACTACCGCATATAAACAGACACTAGACTCTCCTAGACTAACACTAAGCACTCTCTGGGCACACACAGACTGACTCTAGACACTTTCAGAACTAACTGGGACTGACTCGATGCTCCTAGACTTACCCGGACTGACACAAGACACTTTTGACATACTAGAGTTGTTGCTGCCGGTCACTGTCGCTGGTTGCTGGCTAGCTGGCTGGTGGTCACTGCTTTACAAAAGAAAAATAAAAATACAACATTTGAAATGTAAAATTACAATTCCTAAGCTAATTTCTTCATGCTTCCCAAGCTGATAAACTGGTCCGAAGCTCCCATTACCAAAGTAGTCTTGAAATCTTGAAATTGCCGCTTTGACGGGCTTTGACTTGAAAATTGAAATTGCCGCTCGGGCATGCTTTGACCTGAAAGTTGAGATTGCCGCTTTGACGGGCTTTGACTTGAAAATTGAAATTGCCGCTTTGACGGGCTTTGACTTGAATGAAATTGCCGCTTTGACGGGCTTTGACTTGAAAATTGAAATTTTTGCTTTGACGGACTTTGACTTGAATGAAATTGCCGCTTTGACAGCTTTGACTTAAATAAAATTGCCGCTTTGACGGGCTTTGACTTGAAAGATAAAACTGGAAACACCACTCTGGTAGGTCTTGCTTATGCTGGAAATTGAAAACCACCACTCTGATAGGTCTTGCTTCTTCCGAAAATTGAAAACCAACACTCTGATGGGTTCTTCTTTTTCTTCTGAAAATTGAAAACCATCACTCTGATGGGTTCTTTTTTTTTTCGTTGAAAATTAGAAAACATCACTCTGATGGGTCTTGCTTCTTCTGGAAATTGAAAAATTGTAACCCATTATCCCAATGGGTCTTAACAGAAAGCTGAAATTGTAAACCATCACTCTGATGGGTCTTGCTTTTTGCTGAATTGAAAGACCATCACTCTGATGGATCTTGCTTGTACTGGAAATTGAAGATCATCACTCTGATGGATCTTGCTCTGACTGAAAATTAAAAACCATCGCTCTGATGGGTCTTGCTAAACCAATCACTCTGACGGGTCTTGTTCATGCTGAATTGAAAGACCATCACTTTGATGGATCTTGCTCTTGCTGAATTGAAAACCATCACTCTGATGGGTCTTGTTCTTGCTGAATTGAAAGACCATCACTCTGATGGGTCTTGTTCTTGCTGAATTGAAAGACCATCACTCTGATGGATCTCGTTCTTGCTGAATTGAAAGACCATCACTCTGATGGATCTTGTTCTTGCTGAATTGAAAACCATCACTCTGATGGGTCTTGTTCTTGCTGAATTGAAAACCATCACTCTGATGGGTCTTGCTCCTTCTGGAAATTGAAAACCATCACTCTGATGGGTCTTGCTTTTATTAAAAATTAGAAACCATCACTTTGATGGGTCTTGCTTATGCTGGAAATTGAAAACCATCACTCTGATGGGTCTTGCTTCTTCTAAAAATTGAAAACCATCACTCTGACGGATCTTGTTCTGAAAATTGAATCCCATTATCCCAATGGGCCTTACGTTGAAACTTGAATCCCATCATCCCAATGGGTTGTGTTTAAAGTTGAAAACCACGGCTCCCTGCTCAGATGGTCCCTGATTTCTTTCTTTCTTTCTTTCTATTTCTGCTTTTCAAGTTTGTCCCCGACGAGCAACTGACTTGGTGTGGTTGCGTTTTCACACTTTCCGACCCAAATTCTCAACTCGGCCTTTGGTCACACCTTTGTAGAAATAACAAACCATTCCCTGGTGATCTTCATGGTACGATCTCGATGCTGGACTACCATTTTCGACTTTTCTGGTACAAGTGAAACTTGTAGACAAGTTTTGCAAACCTTTCTGAATGCCCGAAAATAATGAGAAAGAAATAAAAGAAAAGGAGAGTGAAGAAACTCAAAAGGAGACATCGAACGAAAGATGTCCCTGGTAGACAGAAGAAACTTATTTGGAGGTGGAACGACAACCTTAGTAAAACATGACATGCAATTAGAATCAACTCTTGATTAGTTCACACAGTCTAACCCTGACCTCTCTCCCAGATTGACAACCTCGCTCAACCCGAACTTGACGATGAATTCCATGACCCTCATTCGACTAGTAGTGCCCTTTCGGGTTTTCACCGACTAGCCTCTCTCTTTGTTCTTTTAACTCACAGTTGTCTTGCAGCGCCCTTTCAGGTTTTCACCGACAAGACTTTATTTTCATTTTCTTTTTTTCTTTTTTTTCATTTCTTTCATTTTTTCTTTCCCAATCGACCCCCCATCTTTCCTTGCCGCTCGACCCCGTCTTTCCTTTCTTTCTTCAATTTCGGCCTTTATCTTGATTCCCCGGAGAATTTCTCCTTTAACGACCTTGATGCTCCCAGCTCCCAAGTGCGATTGTCGGCTTATAAGAATGCGACTTTACAGCGTAGAACTTATCCCTTGATACCCTATTCGGCTTGACATTCTCAATGATCGGTCAGAAGGGTCTTTATTTGGACTGTAACTTTGGATTTGGTTGGGCTATGAGGCAAGGGGTTCAACATAAAAGCTCAGAAACATCTCATGAGACGATCAGATGAATATCACAAACTATAAAATCACTGCTTTTGAAAATAAAACAAACTTATTTCCCCCAGTTTAGGCAAGTTGGGGATTATTTCTCTCTTTTTTTTCTTTGGTTTGAAAAGCGGTATGAAAGCATCTCATGAAATGACTTGATGAATGATACAACTCTTGGAATAATTTCTTTTAAAAATAACAACAAAATGTAGCCCCGGTTTAGTGAAACCGATGAATTATCTTTTGAATTTTCTGATATGCAAACATAAGGGATATTGAGACTTTCCCCCGAGATAAACACAAAGAAAGCGAAAGGAATTGACTTTCTCCCTTTCTTTTAAAGATGAACTTAAACTTCTGCCCCAGTTTAGGATAAACTGGGGCGCTTTGAGTTTCTTTCTCGGTTTCGAGACTGATATCTCATGAAACATATGAATAGATGATACAAAAACATAGAAGTTTGTTTTTATTTTATTTTATTTTTTTAAAATAAAATAAAAACAAACTTCTGCCCCAGTTTAGCATACATTGGGGTTTTGAATTTCTTTTGATATTGGCCGCAAACTTGGAGGCAAGCTTTTGCGTCAACGAGGAATAGGGAAAAAATGAACTTTCCCCTGTTATGACCGCACCCGAATGGTTGCCTACGTATCCTTTTGAGAGGAATCAGGTCAGACGTAGCTCTACCACTGAGGTAGATTTTTGTTGTTTTGTTTCCTCTTTTCTCTTTTTCTTTTCCCTTTTTTTTCTCTCTTTTTTTTTCTTTAATCACATCAAATTGATTCCAAGGGAGGGTAGGCCAAAGAAGAAAAAAAAAAAAAAAAAAAAAACCAAAACAAGGCTAAAAAAGGACTGACAAAAGGATATAGTGTTTGGGTAGAAGAAACGAAAGCCGTTCGTCATCCCGACCTGAGAATGCCTCGCACAAATAATGGTTCAATCAATTGACCTGGATGGATCCACGCGTGTCCTCGACCTCTATTCCAACGATGGTTCTCAAAACTGGTATTTCAACTTCGGTCGAAGCGACCATGCACGATCTTGAACTTCTCACCGATCTCCCTTATCGGATAACTATAGATTAATTCCCAACTTATTTCGCTCCCTCTTTTGTCCATCGTTACTACTCAGATAGCTCACAATGTCCGACCACATGTTTAGATCAAGACATAAATTCCGCACGCATGTCATGTTATTAAGGCCGACAAAACATAAGACAGAATACTAAGAAAACAAGACCGAGAAAGAAAATAAGAGAAATAATGTCGAGACGAGAGAAAGATCTCGCTTTTCATTAAATTAAAGATAGAAGGGTTTGAACATCAAAATAAACAAAATAATGCACTTGGGTTACAACCCTTAAATAACCAAGTACACAGAAAGATTAGCAAAACAAGCTACAACATTTCACAGTCACTCAATTGCAAGTCAGGACCAGTTCCCTGCTTTAAGCATTGTCAAGCCCTTCACCAAAATGTGCCATGCTGATACCAGAGAAATTCCCTGAATCTTGCAACATCTTCTGCTTTTCCTCATTTTCAGCAACTCCCATCAGGGTAGACTTCACTTCTTTGGGATTGATGAATGACCCAGTAAGATATGGAATTGACTTCTCAAGAGACATATTCATCTTCTTCATTTCTTCAACCCTTACTCTGTCTGCTAACCCTGGCACAAATGCAGGAACACAGTTCATCGTCACTAGCATTTTGTTGGCCCCAACTGACACCTCACCAACAGATATTATCGGCACTGCAGATTCAACTCTCAAATCTTCTACACCCACCATTCCCACCATATACACATCATCATGGACGAGCAATGAGTTCTGGTTTATATTTGGTACATCTGAACCCTCAACTTGAATCCGACTGTTATCAATCAAAGCTTGGATATCCTTCTTGAGAAAATGGCAATCCTCAGTGTCATGCCCTGGTGCACCTGAATGGTAAGCACGTTGACGAGAGTCGTCAATCTTATCCCTAGGATGCATTCCTCCATTGATCGGTTTCAGTATGTCCAAATCTTGCAACTTCTGAAAAAGTTCGGCATACGATTCTCCAATTGGCGTGAACTCATTCTTTCTCACTTGATGCACCTTTTTATACTCAACCTTTGGGCGAAAGCCTGGAGGACCTCTTGGTTGGTGGGGAAGGTTCGGTGGAGGCTGGAATTGGTTAGGTGGAGCTTGGTGAATGGGATATATAGGATGTGGGGCTGGAACACGCCATTGCGGATAAGATGATATTGGAGCATATGGTTGCACTGTATGGATTGAGTATTGGGGTGGAGGGACGGAATACTGCGGATTTTGTGGGGGTGTAGTAGAGTTGTGGAGGGTATATTTGTGGAGCTTGGCATGAGTAGGTTTGATTGTACCTTTTCTCGCTCAACTTTTGTGAACCCGAACCCACCATGGCTACATCATCTTGATTCTTCTTCCCAAAGGCTCCTGCCTGCACAGCCTGTGTAGTTGCTTTCAGTGTGGTCTGGCTCACAATCTTACCAGCTTTGACTCCCCTCTCAATCATTTCTCCCATCTTGACGACTTCACTAAACGGTTTCCCAAAGGCGGCGATCAATGCACCATAGAACGCCTCATCTTGCGCCTCGATGAACAAACGGACCATGTCGTCGTCCGGTATTGTGGGGCTCACTCGAGCGGCCTGCTCGCGCCATCTGAGGGCGTACTCCCTAAAGCTTTCACTTGGCTTCTTTTTTATCGCATCCAAAGAGGATCGATCTGGCAAAACTTCAATGTGGTACTTGTACTGGTCGTAGAATGCATGTGCCATGTCATCAAATGCCAACCATTTAGTTACATCCTGCCTCATGAACCATTCAGCAGCTGCACCCCCCAAGCTTTCGGAAAAGTAGGCTATCAACAGCTTGTCTCTCTTGACCCCTCTCATTTTGTTGCAGTAGGTCTTCATATGAACTCTTGGATCTCCTTGCCCAGTGTATAGATCGAACTTTGGCACGGTGAATCCCTCTGGCAATTGCAATTCGGGGTAGGGGCAAAGATCCTTGAAAGAAATGTTGGTATAATCTCCATGGCCCTGAATGATCCTTACTGCTTGTTCTAGGCCTTTCACCTTTCTCAGAACCTCGCTCTCATCAAGCTTTCCTGATCGATCAACCTCAACTTGAGACTCGCGATGGAACCCCTGATCATATGAGTCACTATGTCGGAAATTGGGTTCATGGTGCTGATCATAATGATGATTCCCAGCCTGGAGATGCGGTTCGCTGTTGGACCTGGCCATAGCAGGCCTAGCTGGGCCCCGAAAAGTTGGAACCTGTGGGAGAGGTGGGCCATACTGTCCCTCTGGTGGAGGTGGTGCATGAGGACGAACTCCAGTTTCATTTGGTACGCCACGGACAGGGGCAAGACCAGTAGGATAAGTGGGATCCTCAACTGCTATAGATGTGCCCGGTGCTCGTTGTACCGCGGTTGGAACAACCCCATCTAGGTTGCTTTGAATATGAGGAGGTGCCCGTCCTGTGATCAGTGCATGATGCATGTCGGCCACGAGTTGTTTCAAAGTATTAACCTCCCCAGTCAATCTCTCATTTTCCAGTGCCAAGAGTTCCTGGGCACCGGTCTCGGACCTCTCTCCATCAGATGGCATGGCTAGGGGTGAAGTCACAGGTCCCTTTGATTTAGTTCTGTACGGATGGGTCGATGCCAGGATTTCGTACCAAATCTCCAACTCCAAACTAATGAAACAAATCAGGTTAGCACAAAAAGAATCACAGATTGCAGCCTAAGGTTGTTATGCGTCATCCCGAAACGGTTAACGGCGTAAGCCGAGTGTACCGATCGTATCTCCGAAAGATTGCTTATGAGCCTTGATCAAAATTAGAACAAAATTGTAACTGATACGTAATCAGCACAAGGACGAACTTGGATGATTAATATATTTATTTTTTCCTCTCCTCTTTTATGACTCAACAAACGTAATTTAGACAAACGACACGAGACAAACTCAAAATAAAAGTGCTTGACATAATGTACGAGTCAAAGATATATACAAACTGACACATTGGGCGGGTACACTGGACGGTGAAAATAATTAGACTCGACTTTTTAGCGGAGTCAAATTATTTTACCAAGATCAACGCAAAATACAACTTAACTAATTGCAATTTATCGTATGCACCCTGACTTGACCTTAAACAAAACAAATAAAGTGAGACCCTGAAAGAAATATTATTATTATTATTATTATTATTATTATTTTGAAAATTAAGACTCAACCGGAGATTCGAAACAGAACTTAAGAACAGATTATGAAACAAACTATTTTTATTATCCGAAAGATGACTCTCAAAATCGGACATTACGACAACACAAAGACGGACACAATTTTTTTGTTTTTTGGTTTTGTTTTTTTTTTTGTTTTTTGTTTGAAACAAACTCTTTGATCTAATTCGAGAAAGAATCTTTAGAGTATTTGCAAAATCTGGCAATTAGGACGACATAGAATATTACACAAATTAGACGCAAAATTGATTTCTAAAATTGGCCATTATGACGGCATAAAACCCCGACAAATTAATTTCAAAATATGAACTTGACTTGGATACAAACTCAACACAAAAGAGTCCCAAAATTTCGCCATTATAACGGCGCAAAACTATGACACATTATTTTCTAACACTTGGGACCAAGCCCGGACGTAAAATGAGACTAAAAAAAAATTGAAAAATTTCGCCATTATAACATCGTAAAAGGACAACTAAACAAAATATTTCGAGACACGGGACTAAACCCAATTTTTCTATCATTTTCACTCTTTTTTTTTTTCCTTCTTTTTTCAAAATTTGGCTCTCATCCCTCGGTGATCGGTCAGCATAACAACCCTTAGACTAGAACAAATGCAACACATTATATGCTCATGATGTGTCTTTTGGAGATGTGGGCCCTATTATGACACGAGGGAGTCAGCCTAGACAAGTGCGGTACCGGTGTACCGCACCTCACTAAGTCTAATGACAAGCAAATAAATCGGCCGAGATAAAAGCGCAGGTTCAACTCTAGGTGACTCAATGGGTCCATGTTCTATAGTTTCTGGCAATTTGGAAGTGCCTCGGGGGTACCGGTCGACAACGTCCAACGGCCTAACCCAACGCACCTCCTCCTAAGAAGGGTTAACTTTTTGTGTCCTGAGACACGACAGAAATTCCAGACGCCGAAGCGAAACTGGCGTGCATGTGTGCAGTGTTCCAGAAGACTCAGAGGTGTACGAGAGAAGACAATTGTGTATATACAGTTCAAACATATCAAAGCAGTAACATTCAAGGCAACATATACAAACAAAATTCAAAAACCGAAAGCGACAAAGTTTAAAGCCTGAGACTCTTAGTTTTCACTTTCTTCCCCAGCGGAGTCGCCAAGCTGTCACGACCCTTTTTTCAACTAAAAAAGAAAAACTTATTTATTATAAGGTCTGTGACGGTGTTAAAGGTACACGAATTATTTAAGAGATTTTTGGAGTCGCCACTTGACAAGTTAAAGGTGTGCCAAGTCACCAAAGTGGTGTACCTAGAACACCTATGACTCGTTTAGTGGTCTGCGTCAGAGTTCCGGGTAAGGATCTCGGTTGACTAGAGGGAAGGTGTTAGGCACCCTCGAGTCCTGTGCCAAGCACAGTTGCTTTTGTTGACGCATTTCGACTCTTTTGAAATTGTTTATTATATTTGCCTTGATTTTGTTACGCTTCAATTTATTATTAATTTTTTACCGTTTGACAATTGAAAACTCCAATCGAATATAATCGCGCGAGAACTTCACTCGTTCGAAATCTTTCGACTTAAATCAGTTAAATCGCGCAGGTACTTCACCCGTTCGAAATCTCTTGACTTAAATGAGTTTCAAGTGAACAAAATGAGTTATTTCATTTAAATCGAACTTGATCCGGCCTATTAGCTTGCCAATTCGTGGTTAAATAATTGTGAGACTTGAAATGTAATACATTGTCGCTCCCTTTTGAATAATTATAAATAGTCACCATTTAAATAAATCCTTAGAAGTAACCTGCTGTTGCAAAACATTTATGGGCTCAATTTAAGGGGGGCCAAACTTAATAAGCTGGTTTGCTTTGCACGTTAAATTTTTAGGCCAACTTTGCGTTTTAAGTCCTACAATGCCTACTTGTTTAAAAATTTGTTCAACTTACATTCAATGCCATAAATGAGCCTCAATATTACAGATTATACCAACTGCCGTAAACCATAAATTGAGTTGAAATTACTTAACAAGGTCCCAGATTTGTTCAAGCATTTAAATCTAAATTTTTTGAGTCATTAAATCTAAATTTTTTGAGTCATTCATCTAACAGTAAAAGCTACGGCAAACCCAAAACATGTCTAGCCCAAAAGTTTGTCAAATCTCAAGTCTTTGTTCATTTCCCCATCATTTACAACAAACATTTGAGATGAGCACAAACACAACAGCAGACATTTATGCTAATGAAGACATACGAAAGGTAAATAAAAGTATTCTGGACTTTGTCTTTCTCAAACTTACAGCCTAGAAGAGACCATTTTTTCATGTATCAAGACTTTGAAACATAATCAAAATACATACAAAATGGAAACATAAGCTTGGAAAGAAATACCTAGTGAGTATAATTCCACCGCTCAGCCATGATAAAGGTCGAGGAAGCTCGAATGCCACAGCAACTAACAACAACCAGACAACAACTAAAGACAGCAACAACAGGACCTTCCGTGACTCTATTCACTATCCATCTCCACCCTTAGAGTTTTACTATAAGTGTTTTAGCAACCTCACTTGGAAACTCTCCAGATCTGATTTTTGTGAAGTGTTGCACAGATTTTTGTGTGTCCAGGTGTTCTGTGTTCTCTGTTGCTCTCCTTTCTTTGTTCTTCTTTTTCACTCTCTTTGTTCTGTAATTTTCCCACTCTCTGTTCCTTGTTTTTCTATTCTGTTTCCTCTCCTCTTGCTCACTCTCTTTTCAGCTTGTATATCTTCTGTATGTTCCCTTTTTTTTGTTCTGTATGTCTCTCCTTTTCCAGATCTGTTTGTTCTCTTTTTAAAGAGAGTAAAAGGGTCTACAAATAGAAGGGGCAGTGGGGTATGTGTACCAGTAAGGTACCAGCCCATGTGCCCCCCAACCTTAGCATTTCAGGCCATTATTTCATTGCCTGCAGAGCAGTACCAAAACAAAACAGAGATTGTACTTCCTTGACTCAATTTAGACATCCCCATTTGACATCATCAAGCCATATGTCATCTAAACTATCTAAACTTGAACCCAAACAAACTAACTAACATAAGCACTTCAACCCAATTTCCAGCTTTAAAGATCACTCAAACATGCTTGTATCGGGCCTGTCAATTGCTATCAACTGAACCAAACTCAACTTCACAGATTAAACTTCAAGCTTGACTCGAAATGAGACATAAACGACTTCATTATCGATCACGAATCAATGTACCAGATCAGCTTGAACACTAACACAGATTAATCACATTTCATGCAACATTTGATGCCTGGACAAAACTACACGAGCCATAAACGAAACTCACACGAGCCATAAACGACAGAGTATGCTTTCAACCATATAAACGACAGAGTATGTGAATAAAAGATCTAAACAAATAACAAGCATAATTAAGCGAGCATTCCAGGCTTAAAATGCTTAAACTGAATCAGACATTGACTTGGATACAACTTTGTGCTTGGATTCATCAAAGGACCAGGTAATTCATGGCTTAACAGTTAAAAATAACAAAGCCTTGGTCGGGACATAAACAACTATCCCATCTAACAAACTAAGTTGTCAAACCAATACTCCAGTACATTTACGACTATTCAAAACAAACTAAGTTGTCAAACCAATACTCCAGTACATTTACGACTATTCAAAACATGTCTGCATCTTATTATCTAAATTAACACAAACAGCACACTAAACTAAAACAAAACTGTGAGCAAATGTAGATGAAGCAAAACGATTGGAGATTTATTTCTAACCCGTTGCCAATGCTAGCGTTACAACTGCTGCAGCGCGAACCACTGCCTCGCCTCATTGCCTCGGCTGCCTCGCTCTCGACTGCAACTGCGTCGCGGCATTATTCACGAGCCAAGCGTCACCCCATCGCAGCCAACAATCAAACTAAACAGCCTTCGGACCAGCTTCGATATCACCTCGCTAAATCAATGACAAACTGCCTCGCTACTGTGAAATCACCATCACCACCATTAGTTCAACTCCAAACAGCCTGGTCGTCAAGCCAAATGAATCGTCAACACGACCCTGCTCGAGCCGAGCCTACTGCCTCAAAACCGAGACAATCTCATTCAACGCCCTCGTCTCAACACCATTGCCTTTAAGCTGAGATCAGGCCATATCCACTCCCCTACTACTGAGAATTCATCATCACAGCTTCGGAAAAGAATGCAGCTGCGTCGAACATCACAGTAGCGTCACCACCTCTGCTTCGCAGCCACAAGCCAACTGCCTACGCTGCCTCTGCCTAGCCAAGTTCCATTCACCATCGCTAAACCAATTACATCACTACTAGCCTATGCTAAATTGACATTACTAGTTCATCCCACGGATCACCATCATTTAAAGCCTCGACGAGTCAAACCCGACCCCTGCCTCGCCATTGAAACAAATACCATTATCAAACTGCCTCACCATCACAACCAAATATCCGCACATCATCACAGCCCCATTCTCACAATGCCATCACAGCGCCACCTCGAATCCCATCATCATCATTTTCAAAACTCCAAACACCATTACAGCACCCTCCCGCTTATTTAAACACCCAAACGAACAGCCCCCGACCCTCTTGTTACCATTCATATCCATTTCCCTTTTTCTTCTAACGGAAACGATCCCATTTGGGGTCGTTTCAGCTAGAAGAAGAAGAGAACGGAAAGAGAAGAGAGAGACTGTGTGTAGCCATGTAAAATCACTTAAAATAAATGAAAAAACTCACCGGCGACATTTGAAGTTCCGATCTACGACGAAACAGTGCTACTATGGAGAAATTGACCTCAAAATGGAATGGGGAGGTTGAGAAGAGTCTAGCGGTGTATTCTATTGGACGGATGGGTGCTCGTCGTCACCGGCAGTTGAGCTTCGTCGACGGGACGGCGGGGGAAGCATGGTTTCACTAGTTCTGATGGGATTTAGGGACTAAAGGCCAAAAATAAGAATTTGATATTTAAATTAGGGGTGGGCCGGGTTAAATTATAGAGTGGGCTAGGATTCTGGGCTAAATTTCATTCATTTCATCAGCCCAATGGCCACTAAACTAAACAAAACATAACTAATTAATTGACACTAAACCCGCACATAAAGTAAATTAAACATTGGTCATAATTAAATCCTATTTTTTGGAAATTTTCTAACATTTTTCACCCTAATTGATTCCTAAAATAGCTAAATAGAACGGTAAATCTAACAAAATTCACATAACATTTAACACAACTTTTTTATGTAATTTTGGTATTTCGTGCCAAAATTAGGTGATTACAAATATATCCCTCGCACCCACTAGATATCATCCTCTGCGCCTCCAAGAAAAAAATGATCCCACTCTTCGGAGAAGGCCTGGAACCTCTCCATACAACCCGAGACTCACCCTCTGCCCCGATCGTCACGGACTTGGCATGGCAATCCAAAGTCGCATGACAGGAAGCCAGCCAATCCATGCCCATAATGACATCGAAATCAGACATATCGAGCAGCATCAGGTCCACTAAGGACTCTACACCACAGATGGAGATCATACACTGCCGATAACCCCTATCTACACATATAGAAGACCCGACAGGGGTGGCAACCATAAAGGGATCATCTAAGAAGACCAGATCCCTGCCCAAGCAAGGGGCAAATCCCGGCGACACATACGAATAGGTAGACCCCGGATCAATAAGAGCATAAGCATCGCGGCCACAGACAGAAATAACACCTGTGATGACATCATTGGATGCCTCAGCATCCTGACGAGTCATAGCATAGACCTGCGCTGAGCCTTCTGAACCCGGAGCTCTCTGAGACTGTTGTCTAGGAGGAATCTGAGAAACGGGCCTGGCGGCCTGAGGACCAGATGGTACCATAGCTGCGGATCCCTGGCGACCTGATGAAACATAAGGGCAACTCCTGACATAGTGCTCTGGAGACCCACACTCAAAACATCCATCACCTCTACCTCCTCTACCGCCTCTACCACCTCTGCCATGACCACCTCCAGACGAACACCTCCCATGATGCCTCTGATGGCACCTCCCGCACTGCGGCGGACCAGACTGCGAAGAGCCACCCCGCCTCTGGGATGACTGAGGCCTCGGGGTCTCTGAAGAAAAATCCTGGGCAGGCAAAGCAGCAGCCTGGGGCCTAGACTAAGAACGGCCCTGATGACCCTGACCCCTCTGAGCGGATCCACTATACCCACCAGACTGACGCGATCTCTTGGCCGCCCTCTCCGCGTCAGCCCTGGCGAAGATATCCTCCATCCGCCGCGCCACATCAACTATCTCAAAATATGACTTGTTGCCCATATCAGGGGCAACAGCTACCTGCAAGCGGGGATGAAGACCCTCAACAAACCGGAGGACCTTGTCTCTCTCCTGAGCCACCATAGCCGGCGCAAACTGAGACAACCACAAGAACCTGGTGTCATACTCTGAAACAGACAGGTTTCCCTGCCTCAACCCCTCAAACTCGCGCCTCTGAGCATCGTGCTGACTCTGGGGCACGAACCTGCTCATGAACATAGACACGAACTCAGCCCAAGACAAAGGAGGGAGGTCACTAGACCTCTGCCGCATCATGGAGACCCACCATGTCTCCGCATCTCCCGATAATCTGAAAGAAGCACACTGCACCCCTAAGCTGTCTCTAGTACCAAGAACTGTCAAAATCTTCTCACACTTCTAAATGTACCTCTGGGCAGTACATGTAGCTGAGGTACCGTCGAACTCTGGAGGCTGAAGCTTCATGAATGACTCTATCCTCTTGGCAACCTCCTCAGTGCCCATAGGAGGAGTAGAAATAACAGGACCTGCCTGAGGAGCAGAAGCAGAAGGCTGGGCAATATGATCAGGAGCAGCCTCAGAAGTAGGCGTGCTCATAACAGGTGTGGTCGGCTGAGGAGCCGAAACAGGAGCTGCAACATCATCTCTGACAGGGACCTGATGGCTAGACAAGGCCATCAGTCTCATATACTCCTCTGAAGAGATCACAACGGTGCCTGGCACAACAGCAGGCACAGGGGGAATAGATGCTGACAGAGTCGCTGCGGACACCGCAGGGATAGCTGTGTCCTGCCTAGTGGCTGACGGGCGACCTGCCCGAGTCTTCTTAGCAGCTGGCGGCTGCGTACTGCGTAGGTGCTGATGGCTCTCCCGCAGACGCGGGTGTAAAAGATGCAGCCCTCCTGGCTGAGGATGCTCGCGTCCTCGCCATCTGATACAATACACGAAAAAGGGTCAGCACCTATATAAGCTACTCAGCACGAATAGAGATGAAACGAAGGGAAAACATTTCCTAACATGCCCTTGTAGCCTCACGCTCATAAGTATGGTCGACAACATACCCATAAGCAAGACTCTACTCAGACACTGCTCCAAGACTCCTAGGACTCGAATTAGAACCTAGAGCTCTGATACCAAACTGTCACGACCCAATTTCCAAGGGCTCGTGATGGCACCTAAACAATATTTGCCTAGGCGAACCAATGAAACAAGATGCGGAAAAGAACAATAATGTGAAAAGATCATAAATGGATATATAAATATAAAAGGGTGAAGTCCAAAAGAATATATCCACAAAAGAATTGGAGCATTCTAAGAGTGACTCAATAAAGTATGAATATACATCAAAGAAATCTGAGTCCTATCTCTAAGTGACTCCGGCGGTATGCCACCACGGTCTGTGTGGTCGGCTCACCTCAATCAAAAGTCTCAGAAGCCTCGGGAACCGCTAACGTCCGGGCTGCTGACTGGATGAAGGACCTGCGCACGCAGCAGAGTAAGTTATGAGCCGAAGCCCAGTAAGATCACCGACAGGCCCGCTAAGGTACCCTTGCGGGAAAAGTTGCTACATGCATCATAAGCAACAACATACTATAGTAATCATACAATAAAGTAGTGAAATCACAAATAGATGTAACACATTCCATACACACAAGTAGTAACCAGAAGTCTCAAGGATTATGCCCATCCAACGTAAGGCATAGGTCAACTCAGCGGCGGTTTGGAGGTCCAATCTCTACTCCCGTGCCGACTAACCTAGACCTACGATGGACTAGCAACACCACTACTAAGTATCAACCATATACCGTGACCCGAAGTCACTATCACAATCATGAATAAGTAAACCAACGACCCGTAGTCGTTGGCTCATCTCAAATCTGTCTACAATCGCACCACACCCCCTGTCAAGTGCGTCGTATCTCAATAAATCAAGTGACCACACCACACCCCCTGTCAAGTGTGTCACATCTCAAAGATCAAGCGTCCACACCACACCCCCTGTCAAGTGTGACACATCTCATAGTATAGGCGACACCACACCCCCTGTCAAGTGTCCCTCTAACAGTATTAATATCCACGACATTAATAACAATAACAGAAATAATAACAGAAATATTAATAACGATAATATTTCACAGTCACCGTAACCCAGGTTGGTTATGCTAGCTGAACGTAAGGCGAAGGTTAACCCGACCACAGTTTGGGGGTACAATCCCTACTCCCATGTCGTCCAACCCATGGTTACATATAGACAGCACTACCCAACCCGGCACGTGAACAAATCAAGTACCAATATCATACAAAAGCCGGCAAAATCCTCGGCAAGACATTTATCATGACATGCCGGCAACATCCTCGGCCATGTCCCAAGTTCTTGCTATCTAAGCATGGCGTAGCAAGCGTTACTACGATATAAATTTAAGCTACCTCGACGTAGCGTTTAGACCGGCACATACCTCGGTCGAGTCACAATCTCGCTATTTATAATAAACAATAATAGCAAGTAATTCACATCATTAATCCTAACCATTGTTAGGTATATATATATGCGTACATGAAGCATACTAGCATGAAGGAAGAGTCCACAAGCACAATAGAGGTCAAGTCTCACTTACCTCGAAATTCGGGCTCAAATGCCGGGAAGAATCTCCTTTCCCGCTCGCCTTGTCCGCGAAGGACTCTCCACTAGGTCTATTAAGACAAGATATAACACATATGAGTGCTCAATTATAGCTATTTAAGCCTATAGGCATCCTAGGGTAAAATTTACCAAAATGCCCCCGGGTAGGGCCGAGCCCTAAATTTACAAAATATACTTTTCCGGACTCCCCACGCTCCCGTGAGTCCAAAAGTACACTTAGATTCCACATGCGAGCCTTGCTCGATGTCTTTCCCCAATTCTTAAGAATCTAGGGTTCTAACCCATTTCCAAGAATCAACCCTTTGATTCTTGTGTAAATCAACATAAAGATGGATTGAAAGGGCTTACCTTAAGTGTAAGTATGATTGGGTCTTCAAGAAATACCCAAAAATCGCCTCAAGAGCTCACCAAATGATTTTTATAAGTTATGAACCGAAATTGCCTTTTTATAGCAGTTTTTTTTTTTTTTTTTTTTGCCTCTGTGACAGCTTCTTTTGAAAAAATCATAACTTTTGATAGGAATGTCCAAATGACCTGAAACCAGTTCCATTAAAACTACAACTCAAAGGGCTACAACTTTCATGTTTTGAGTTTTTCCTAATTCCTTACGGATTGGCCGAATAATTAGCTTTTATCCGGCTGTTAGCGCCAAAACAGAACAGAAAAGTCGCACCAGATTTTCTACTGTTTTAGGGGCAAAACGGGACCCTACGAAGCTCGGAATAATCCAAAATTTTTCACACAAGCTATAAAATACTTGGGTGACATGCTCGTCAAGACGGAACTCAATTCGGACCTCCAGAACTCAAAAAGTGGGTCCCACGGCAAAGGTTCAATTTTCGACTTTCGCCAAAATAGCGAAATTTAATCAAACGACCTCGGAATCCAATTCCGAAAGTTGCTACAAGTCACAAATGACTATACGAACCTAACGGAACTTTCGGATCTCTCATCGGAACTCATTTGCTCAAATCGAGCTCGGAAGCCTCTTTTAACTCTTTTAAACTTCCGAAACGGGGACTTTATCAAAAGTCCTATCAAACGAGGTCCGTTTTCAATTTTGAAGGTTGCTACATATCATAAATCACGAGACGGACCTAACGGTGCGCTCAGATTTTCCATCGGGGTTCGTTTACTCAAAACGACCTATCGAAACCCCAAATTCCTTTCCGGAATTTCATAAACGGATCCTTTTCTCGAAAACCTATCAAACGGACTCCGTTTCGACTCAGATTTCACAGACGGGTCATAAATGACCTAACGGAGCTTTTGGGACTGTCGACACACAAATCAAGGTTCCCGATCCCGTAACGACTATTTGAGGGTCGTTACAATAGTCCCCAATGAGCACGTCCAAAAATGGCTACTGATCAAAATTACACAAATTAATCGGTGTAACCACTTGTCATTTCAGTTCATTTTATCTCTTTTGATAAGCATTAAAGTTGTTATTAAATGAACCAAATAGTGATTACATTAAATCACTTTCTCCTAAAATAAGACCAAGATGAGATTAACAGGGGAGAAAAGCTTAATCACACAATTAGTATTTCTTCCCCTACATTAAATGGCCAAATTCAATTTGAAATGACGTTTAACTGATCCTATTTAGTAAATGGTAGTATAAAAGGATCGGTTCTGTGGATGGAATCAATCAAAAAATATTACAGTTGTTCAAAAAACAGAGCATAAATAGTAATGACGATAAAGTCACTACAGCTTCCAACCACATTACCATCACTCACAACGCCAATAATACCTACACATCAAACACCATAGCGGATACAATGGTGAAGTTTTGTCAAGATGTGTGTGTATTTTTCAACGAGTGTGAGACCTATATGGATAGTCTTATGGATTTACCTTCCATTGTCTGCTATGATTGTTTGCCGACAATGAAGGATAAAGTGGCAGAGAAGGACAAAGGGGCACAAAGAAGGTGCTCGTGCATAGAAAGCTTTAGCGTCAGCCATCGACATCCTCCGTATTTGGAGTGGAGGATTAAGAAATTGGGAATCAAGTGTGGGATTCATCAACTCAATTTTTTAATTTTTGAACACATAAATTGCACATCAGTTAGAGGCTCTAAATCAATTAGTGTATTTTTTTTGTTTGCTTAAGAACTGCAAGACTTCAGTTTTCTTTGTATTTCTGATCATATTGCTATTGTAATGCAAATTTGACTTCTATTAGCAAGATCCGGCAATCACCAGGAGCTCCCTCTAGCGGTCGTTAGTAAGATCCGGCAGTGCACGTGCACATTTATAAAATACTCACGTGCATATTAGAACTCGTGCAAGTCACGTGCACATTAAAAATAACTCATTTGAACTTCATTCAGACATTAATAAATAAATATTTTAAGCTTAACAATAAAAAATTTTGACCTAACCACAAACATAATTTTTCATTCAATATGTTGAATTGAGTGAACCAAACCTTATTTTTAATTAATTTTAAAATATTATTTTTTAATGTGTGCATGAATTTCAAATGAGTTATTTTTTTATGTGCACATGACTTGCACAAGTTCTAATATGCACGTGAGTACTTTATAAATGTAGACGTGCACTGCCGGATCTTACTAACAACCGCTAGAGGGAGCTCCTGGTGATTGCCGAATCTTGCAAATAGAATAATCTGGAGATCGCCACTAGCTTTCTTATGAGGGCGAATTTTGCAAGAATTTTCTTATGGAGGTCAAATATGTATCGGACGCCAAAAGTTTCATGTTTCTGCAAATCATCAAATATTTACTGTTTCCTCTGTTCTCGACAGCTCTGCAGATTTAATCAGTGTAACAAACTCTCATTTAAGTTTCAGCTGATTTCATCTCTTTTGATAAGCATTAAGTATGTTGCTTAAATGGAGACCAGAAGGTGATTACATTAAATCACTTTCTTCTAAAATAAGGAGAACATGAGATTAACATGGAAGAAAAGCTTAATCACGCAATTTGCTTTTCTTCCCCTATATTGAATGACAAAATTTAATTTTAAATGCTACATGTAACTAATCCTATCCAGCAAATTATAGTATAAAAGGATCAGTTCTTGTGAATGGGATCAATCAAGAAAGTTCAAAAAACAGAGCATAAATACTATCCATGGCCGTCGAAAAGAATCACTGATAATTGGTGCAATAATCGTCATTTTTGTCATAATAATGACGATGAAGTCACCAAATCTTCCAACTACATTACCATTAGACTCGCCATCACCATCACTACCAACACCACCACACACCATAGTCGATAGAGTGCTGAGTTCTTGTGGAGATGTTTACGTGCTTTTCGGCGAGTGTGAGACGTATGTCGATGGTCTCATCGATTTACCTTCAATTTTCTGCTGTGATTGCTTGCAGATAATGAAGGATAAAGTAGCAGTGGAGGATAAAGGGGCGCAAAGAATGTGCTCTTGCATTACCATCGACATCCTCCCTACTTGGAGTGGAGGATTAAAGAGTTGGGAATAAAGTGTGGATTCCTCAACTCAATTTTCCTATTTCAGGGCACATGAACTGCACAACAGTTTGATGCTCTTAGACAATTAGGTATTTTTTGTTTTTGTTTGCTTAAGAACTGCAGGATTGCAGTTTCTTTTGTGTTAGTGTCCGTGGTGCTATTGTAACAGAAATTTGATTAAATCTGCAGAGCTGTCGAGAACAGAGGAAACAGTATTATTGGATGATTTGCAGAAATAGGAAACTTTTGGCGTCCTGTTACAAATTTGACCTCTATAAGAAAATTCTTGCAAAATTCGTCCTCATAAGAAAGCTAGTGCCAATCTCCAGATTATTCTATTAGCAAGATCCGGCAATCACCAGGAGCTCCCTCTAGCGGTCGTTAGTAAGATCCGACAGTGCACGTGCACATTTATAAAATACTCACGTGCATATTAGAACTCGTGCGAGTCACGTGCACATTAAAAATAACTCATTTGAACTTCATTCACACATTAAGAAATAAATATTTTAAGCTTAACAATAAAAAATTTTGACCTAACTACAAACATAATTTTTCATTCAATATGTTGAATTGAGTGAACCAAACCTTTTTTTTAATTAATTTTAAAATATTATTTTTTAATGTGTGCATGAATTTAAAATGAATTATTTTTTAATGTGCACATGACTTGCACAAGTTCTAATATGCACGTGAGTACTTTATAAATGTAGACGTGCACTGCCGGATCTTACTAACGACCGCTAGAGGGAGCTCCTGGTGATTGCCGAATCTTGCTAATAAAATAATCTGGAGATCGCCACTAGCTTTCTATGAGGGCGAATTTCGCAAGAATTTTCTTATAGAGGTTAAATATGTAACAGGATGCCAAAAGTTTCATGTTTCTGCAAATCATCCAATACTACTGTTTCCTCTGTTCTCGACAGCTCTGCAGATTTAATCAGTGTAACAAACTCTCATTTAAGTTTCAGCTAATTTCATCTTTTTTGATAAGCTTTAAGTATGTTGCTTAAATAGAGACCAGACAGTGATTACATTAAATCACTTTCTTCTAAAATAAGGAGAACATGAGATTAATATGGAAGAAAAGCTTAATCACGCAATTTGCTTTTCTTCCCCTACATTGAATGGCAAAATTTAATTTGAAATGCTACATGTAACTAATCCTATCCAGCAAATTGTAGTATAAAAGGATCAATTCTTGTGAATGAGATCAATCAAGAAAGTTCAAAAAACAGAGCATAAATATTATCCATGGCCGTCGAAAAGAATCACTGATAATTGGTGCAATAATCGTCATTTTTGTCATAATAATGACGGTGAAGTCACCAAATCTTCCAACTACATTACCATTAAACTCGCCATCACCATCACTACCAACACCACCACACACCATAGTCGATAGAGTGGTGAGTTCTTGTGGAGATGTTTACGTGCTTTTCGGCGAGTGTGAGACCTATGTCGATGGTCTCATCGATTTACCTTCAATTTTCTGCTGTGATTGCTTGCAGATAATGAAGGATAAAGTAGCAGTGGAGGACAAAGGGGCGCAAAGAATGTGCTCTTACATTGAGAGCTTCAGCGCCAACCATCGACATCCTCCCTACTTGGAGTGGATGATTAAAGAGTTGGGAATAAAGTGTGGGATTCCTCAACTCAATTTTCCTATTTCAGAGCACATGAACTGCACAATAGTTTGATGTTCTTAGACAATTAGGTGTTTTTTGTTTTTGTTTGCTTAAAAACTGCAAGATTGCAGTTTCTTTTGTGTTAGTGTCCGTGGTGCTATTGTAACAGAAATTTGATTAAATCTGCAGAGCTGTCGAGAACAGAGGAAACAGTAGTATTGGATAATTTGCAGAAATAGAAAACTTTTGGCGTCCTGTTAAATATTTGACCTCTATAAGAAAATACTTGCAAAATTCGCCTTCATAGGAAAGCTAGTGGCAATCTCCAGATTATTCTATTAGCAAGATCCGGCAATCACTAGGAGCTCCCTCTAGTGGTCGTTAGTAAGATCCGACAGTGCACATGCACATTTATAAAATACTCACGTGCATATTAGAACTCGTGCAAGTCACGTGCACATTAAAAATAACTCATTTGAACTTCATTCACACCTTAAGAAGTAAATATTTTAAGCTTAACAATAAAAATTTTTGACCTAACCACAAACATAATTTTTCATTCAATATGTTGAATTGAGTGAACCAAACCTTTTTTTTATTAATTTTAAAATATTATTTTTTAATGTGTGCATGAATTTCAAATGAATTATTTTTTAATGTGCACATGACTTGCACAATTTCTAATATGCACGTGAGTACTTTATAAATATAGACGTGCACTGCCGGATCTTACTAACGATCGCTAGAGGGAGTTCCTGGTGATTGCCGAATCTTGCTAATAGAATAATCCGGAGATCGCCACTAGCTTTCTTATGAGGGCGAATTTTGCAAGAATTTTCTTATTGAGGTTAAATATGTAGTAGGACGCCAAAAGTTTCATGTTTCTGCAAATCATCCAATAATACTGTTTCCTCTGTTCTCGACAGCTCTGCAGATTTAATCAGTGTAACAAACTCTCATTTAAGTTTCAGCTGATTTAATCTCTTTTGATAAGCATTAAGTATGTTGCTTAAATGGAGACCAGACAGTGATTACATTAAATCACTTTCTTCTAAAATAAGGAGAACATGAGATTAACATGGAAGAAAAGTTTAATCACGCAATTTGCTTTTCTTCCCCTACATTGAATGGCAAAATTTAATTTGAAATTCTACATGTAACTAATCCTATCCTGCAAATTGTAGTATAAAAGGATCAGTTCTGGTGAATGGGATCAATCAAGAAAGTTCAAAAAATTAGAGCATGAATATTTTCCATTGCAGTCGAAAAAAATCACTGATAATTGGTGCAACAATCGTCATTTTTGTCATAATAATGACGATGAAGTCAACAAATCTTCCAACCATATTACCATTAAACTTACCATCATTATGACTACCAACACCACCACACACCATAACTGATAGAGTGGTGAGTTCTTGTGGAGATGTTTACGTGCTTTTCGGCGAGTGCGAGACCTATGTTGATGGTCTCATCGATTTACCTTCAATTATCTGCTGCGATTGCTTGCGGACAATGAAGAATAAAGTAGAAGTGGAGGACAAAGGGGCAAAAAGAATGTGCTCTTGCATTGAGAGCTTCAGCGCCAACCATCGACATCCTCCCTACTTGGAGTGGAAGATTAAAGAGTTGGGAATCAATTGTGGGATTCCTCAACTTAATTTTCCTGTTTCAGCGCACATGACTTGCACAACACTTTGATGCTCTTAGACAATTAGGTGTTTTTGTTTTTTTGCTTAAGAACTGCAGTGTTTTTGTACTAGTGTAAAAGCTGCTTCTGATGGAAGCCTTTTCGAGCAGAAGGCAAAAGAGCATGCTTTAAAGAAGTGGCACCAGTTCCCTTATCGTTGTTTGATATACCAGATGTCGTAAAACTTTATACTGTTATGATTGTTTTATGTTATTATTGGTATAGTTGTTATTATTTTTATATTTTATGTCTCAAATTCTAAATATAATGTACTTGGCAAAAATTATGTTTCGACAACCTCGCAGTGATTTTAGCCCAAGACGGAACAAACCTGTACTTATATTGGATGATCACTTGTCCTCTTGGGACTGCAACAAGTGCATTCATCATATGATAAAGCACACTCAAGTAGAGCTTACAACCAAATTTATGTTAGGTCCATCCCATTATAGGCATATGCCTATGTGATATTAGCTTGGCAATTGAACTTGGAGACCAAGTTTGGATTGTGTGGAGGAGAATTAGTTCTTCCACTGCAGCATTCTTGGAGGCCAAGGTTTGGCTTCTATAAAAGGAGCTGTTGTTCTCTTGTTTCAACACACCAAGAAAGAGAGAAGAGTAAGGTATCACGTAAAGAAATAAGCTTTAAGCAGTGTGAGAAATTCATAGACGGTGTAGTCTGTGAGGAAAAATAGAGAGTGAGCAGTTTTATAGTAAGGTGAAAAAATAAAAGAGGTTTATTTCTTTTGTGAGGGTGTAGTGGTATTTACTACACGGTGTAAATTCCTTACTATAGTGAAATATTTGCTTCTCTGGAGTCGTGGTTTTTTTTCCCTTGTTCAGAAGGGTTTTTCCACGTTAAAACTTGGTGTCCTTATTACTCTTTTCGCTCCTGTTAATTACCGTAATTTAATATTCCATTAATATTGTTGCTATATAATCGTGAATATTATTTCTGTGTGGGGATTAATTTTCCCAACAAGTGGTATCAGAGCACATGTGTTATTTATTTACAGAAATATTGTTCACGGCGGCAGTACTATACTCGGTGAAAAAAATGTCAGGAGTAAAGTACGAGTTAGCAAAGTTTAACGGAGAGGGCGGTTTCTCAACGTGGCAAAGAAGGATGAGGGATCTGCTCATCCAACAGGGGTTGCACAAGGCACTTGATGCAACGAAGCCTGAAGCCATGAAGCCCGAGGATTGGGCAGAGATGGATGAAAAGGCGGCTAGTGCAATCAGGTTGCACTTATCAGATGATGTTGTCAATAACATCATTGATGAAGACACTGCGTGTGGAATATGGACTAGACTAGAGAGTCTGTACATGTCCAAATCACCGACAAATAAATTATACCTGAAGAAGCTGTTATACGCCCTACAAATGGGTGAATGTATGAATTTTTTGTCACATCTAAATGTTTTTAATGGACTGATCACGCAGCTGGCAAACGTTGGAGTACGGATCGAGGAAGAAGACAAAGCCATCTTGCTCCTGAATTCGTTGTCATCCTCGTATGATAATTTGGCAACGACCATCCTACACGGTAAAACAACCATTGAGTTGAATGATGTCACATCATCTATTCTACTCAATGAGAACATGAGAAAGAAGCCTGAAAGTCAGGGACAAGCTCTCATCACGGATGGCAGAGGTAGGGGTTCAAGCAACTATGGTAGATCCGGAGGTTGGGGAAAGTCCATGAATCAGTCCACATCAGTAGGCGGAAATTGCTACAACTGCGGTCAACCTGGCCACCATAAGAAGAACTGTCCAAATCCTAAAAGAGGTAAAGGTGGATGTAGTGGCCAAAGTAATGACTACAACACAACTGCCACGATGCAAAATGATGACACAGATATTCTCATCATAAATGAGGATGAGGAATGTATGCACTTGGCAGGTATGGAGTCGGAATGGGTGGTTGATACAACAGCATCTTACCACGTCACACCGGTAAGAAATTTATTTTGCAGATATGTAGCAGGTGATTTCGGCGCAGTAAAGATGGGTAACTTGAGTTACTCAAAGATTGTGGGGGATCAGTGATGTGTGCATCAAGACACATGTAGGATACACTTTGGTTCTGAAAGATGTGCGACATGTACCTGATTTGCGAAAGAACTTGATCTCGGGGATCGCTTTGGACCAAGATGGGTACGAGAATCCCTTTGCAAATCAAAGGTGGAGACTCACCAAGGGATCATTGGTGGTTGCAAAAGGAGCTGCTCATTGCATGTTGTATAAGATAAATGCAGAAATATGTCGAGGTAGAAAAAGCTCGATATGTGAGGTTGTCAAGCGGGGGGAGCAACCTTATGAGATTGTCAAGCAGGGGGAGCAAGATAATCTTAAGGTGGTACGAAGGGACAAGTTCAAGTTTTGCAAAGAACTTGTCGGCATACGCTCCAACTAAAAGCTTGGTGTTACCTCCTTCAGGTGAATGGGACTGGAGGGGGAGATTGTTAGGTCCATCCCATTATAGGCATATGCCTATGTGATATTAGCTTGGCAATTGAACTTGGAGACCAAGTTTGGATTGAGTGGAGGAGAATTAGTTCTTCCACTGTAGCATTCTTGGAGGCCAAGGTTTGGCTTCTATAAAAGGAGCTGTTGTTCTCTTAATTCAACACACCAAGAAAGAGAGAAGAGTAAGGTATCACGTAAAGCAATAAGCTTTAAGCAGTGTGAGAAATTCATAGACGGTGTAGTCTGTGAGGAAAAATAGAGAGTGAGCAGTTTTATAGTAAGGTGAAAAAACAAAAGAGGGTTATTTCTTTTGTGAGGGTGTAGTGGTATTTACTACACGGTGTAAATTCCTTACTATAGTGAAATATTTGCTCCTCTGGAATCGTGGTTTTTTTTTTCCTTGTTCAGAAGGGTTTTTCCACGTTAAAACTTGGTGTCCTTATTACTCTTTTCACTCCTGTTAATTACCGTAATTTAATATTCCATTAATATTGTTGCTATATAATCGTGAATATTATTTCTGTGTGGGGATTAATTTTCCCAACAATTTACACCAGCAAGCGCATGAATACAACAGAATACATGCCTATTTACAGGGTCAATTGTCTTTCATTACACCATTCTGACAGAAGTCTCATCCCAAGTCAATCAAATTATAGACTTCCTTGCAATGACTAACACATGCAATAACTTCCATCTAACATCATGTAGTTACAATGAGGAAATATAATATAATACAATAAAAATATTGTGGATACAAAAGTAAGAAAGTAACGATAGTATTATTATAAAGCTTGAGTTGTGCTGGGCACAGTCCTAAGAAACTATTTCGGTAATATGAAATATTTTCTCAAAATTAAACAAACCTTCCTCTATATATATATATATAAGAGGGTGCATGAATCAACAAAATAAATTACAATCCAACTAGTCTAGGGTGGAGGTGACAAAAGGATGCTATATTTTAAGTGGATATATAATATTGGAATAGTTATTAAAAGTGGCTAGAAAGAAAATAGTGGTTGAAGGAACGACTGAAATTGTTTTTGGATGAGTTAAATGGCCACTTTCTCATGAGTATCTATAGATAGCAAGGTAAGTTGCACCTTGGGCAATGGTTTGCCTTATTGACCTCGCTTAAAATGATTTTACAAGAATGACCTCACTAATTTTAAGTAAGTGCTCCCTCGGAGGCAACACTTCAAGTTATAACTTGACAAGTTCACCCACGGGGGCAGCACTTCAAGTATAAAGTGCATCCACGGGGGCAACGCTTCAAGTATAGAATGACAAGTGCTGCAAGTGTTGCCCCCGTGGCAGCACTTGACATTTTATCACTGTCAACATTATCTCCAGATAACTTGAAGTGCTGCCTTGGAGGCAACATTTGCAATTTACTCTTGAAGTGTTTCTCCCGAGGGAACACGTAAAAATTTTTAACGTGAAGTGTTGCCTATGGAGTCCATTTTGCTAAACCATTCTTTAGTGGGGACAAAAAACCATAACCAAGATTAAAGGGGTACATGTAGTGAGATTTTTTGAAGTGTTAGTCTATTTGTCAAAATTTCCATTCTATTTATTTAGAAAACAGCCACATATCATGCCACTAATCAATTAAAATGCTATCCTTAAACATACATTTGCCACCTAGCTAGATGAAATGCAACACTTCGTAAAATATCAGCAAGTGTCCATAATAGGTGTCCATCTTTTAAAATACAAATTAAATGCCCACACTCTCCCACATATTTTAAAAGATTTTAAAAACCAAAGATTTGAGGAATAAAGGTGTTTAAGACTTGCTGGATTTGCATGGTCCAAATATAATAGGTTTGGTGTTTTCTGGACTATGAATCAAACTTAGACCTATAAAACTTAACCTGCACAACTACTGGTGAAATAAAATATTTCTATGAACCAATAATTCTTTAAGCTATAAGACTAAATTGTAAATAAACATACATATGAGTTGCAAGTACATAAGGTCTATCGCGATTGTATTTGCACATTAGAAAGCTAGGAGAATGAATGTAATAAATAAATATATATGAATTTCATCGCATGGGTTTAAGGCCTCATATACTATTTCGCTTCAGGCCACCGACTAAGTTGGGCCACCCCTGAGTGCAAATAGGGAAAAGTGCACGAAAGGCCACTTTTGTCACTGGTCTTTGGGCACAGGCCACTAATACCAAAATATTTAGTTTGTGGCCACTTTTGCTTAAAGGGATAGAATTTCAGTCCAGAGGCCGGATTGAAGTTCAATCCTTAAAGATGGAACTTCAGTCCATAGCCATACTATGGACTGAAGTTCAGTCCATGGCCATATGGACTGAAGTTCAGTCCTTAAAGATGGAACTTCGGTCCAGAGGCCGTATGGACTGAACTTCAGTCAATTATCAGAACTTAAGTCAATATTTATTTAGTAAAGGCCCAAAAGTGGCCTCTAGTGTAAGACCAAAGAAAATAGTGGCCTCAAGCCAAATACCAGTATTAAAAGTGGCTGCTGGGCTAAATTTTTACATGCCAATAGACTAGGATTTTTTACATAAAAGTACAAGTTTTAGAGCTTAATTACCAAACATAGCAACATTTTAGTAAAATTACCCTATATAGATAAAAATACAAGATAATTACAAATATAGCAAAAACATAGCAATATTTTCCCATAACATATCAAACCCTTAAATTCTTCCTTCTATTTTCCCCCCACTATCACTTTTGCTCCTCCCATTTCCCCCTATCTCACTTTTTCTCCCACCATTTCCCCCCAATTTCACTTTTACTCCTCTCATTTTCCCCAATTTCACTTTTCGTCATCCATCCTCAATGTATCTCGTTGAATCTCACTATTTTTGCACCGTATCAACTATTTCTGCACCGTATCTAACTGTTTCTGCACCGTATCTAACTGTTTCTGCACCATTTCAACTGTTTCTGCAGCACCGTATCTAACTGTTTCTGCACCGTTTCAAATCTGCAGCACCGTATCTAACTGTTTCTGCACCGTTTCAACTGTTTCTGCAGCACCGTACCTAACTGTTTCTGCACCGTTTCAACTGTTTCTAACTGTTTCTGCACTGTTTCAACTGTTTCTCCAGCACCGTATCTAACTGTTTCTGCACTGTTTCAGATTGTATCAGACTATTTTAAACTGTATCAACTCCCGTTTCAGACCGTATCAGACTGTATCATAGTGTTTCAATGTTGTTTCAGACTGTTTTAAACTGTATCAAGTCTCATTTCAGACTGTATCAGTCTATTTTAAACTGTATCAGGCCCTATTTTAGACTGCATCAGACTGTTTTAAATTGTATCAACTCCGTTTCAGACTGTATCATAGTATTTCAATACCGTTTCAGACTATTTCAACTCCGTATCTAACTGTATCAACTCTGTTTCAGACTGTATCACAGTGTTTTAATATTGTTAGATGTTTTAACTCCATTTTAGACTATATCAACTCCGTTTCAGACTGTTTCAATACCGTTTCAATTTGTTTCAATTATGTATCTAACTGTTTCAGCAGCGATTTCAGACTGTTTCACCGCTGAAACATAAACAGAAACAGAGACACAAAATCAATGAACCAACCAATCAAATTCAAGAATAACATATCTGTCATAATCTGACAAAAACTGAACTTTCAATTGCTGTAAAAAAAACATTTGTACTGGGGGACAATAAATTTTGGATCCAAAAAATCATAGAAACCTTAAAAATGAAGCAAATCCAAACAAAATTCAACATTTAAATAAATAAATAAAATAACAGAAATTAAGGAACTAAAAGAAAATAGTGTTGATCGTAGTTGTTGACGACCAGAACAGGCAGAAGTCGACGGACAGGCAGAAGTCGACTCATTGTATCATTTTCATCGGAAAATGGAGTCGCAGCATCAATACTGCGATTTTAAAACGACGAACAGGCAGAAGTCGACGGAGACAAATCCTCTGACGCTGCAGCATCAAAAACCTCCGCACTGAAGCCAAAAATGGCGGTGTTATAGCAACAGAAAGTGCAGGTCGTTCACAAAACTGATGGCGACGGCGGAGGTGTATCGGGCATAGAAGCTTTGGGGAAAGGAGGTGGAAGAAATGTGGAGTTGTGGGTTTGGATCTGGGAGAAAATGGGGGTGGTGGCTGGTTTGTTTGGGAGAAGTGGAGAAAGTGATTTAGGGTTTTTAAGAAATTGGGTGTAAGTGTAATTGTAAAAAATCAAAATGTGCTAAAAAAATATTGCTATGAATTGTAATTTGACAAATATTGCTATTTTTTTGTAATTTAGAGTGTAATTTTGTATATATGTGTAAAAATCCCAACAGACTATGGGGCCAAATTTTTATGATGACTTACCAGCTTTGTTCGATAGTAAGGGCCGTGCGAGCGTGTTGTCGAGAAAAAAGATGTATATTGCTTACATAAAAGCATACATGCTAGTAAATGCGTTGATACAGAGTAGACATTACGAAAAGAAAAACAATAATCTCATATTGTTATTCCTTATAGAGTTTTGACATTTAGAAACGACATGGTAAAAACTACGTACTTAAGTTGGAAACTTATTCATTTTATAATACTCAAAGGTATAATCAATCAATCAATCAATAATAACCTTAAAGGCTAGTTCTGGTTACCCATATATAGCCTTTGTTTTCACTCAGCTCTAATCAGGCCAATTTCAAACCAATACTAAGCTAGTGTTTGGACATCGATTTGGTTGAAACTTAAAAATTTGAGCATTTGAATTTGAGTTGAAAAATTATTTTTGGAACTTGAAGTTGTGTATGGACATATATTTTTATTTGAGAAAAAGTTCAAGTTTTGTGAGTGGGAAACAGTAATTTTCCCAAATATCCCAAATACTACTCTCAACCAGGGGCGGATTTACGTTGTGGAGATCGGGTGCCACGGCACCCGCTAGCTTCGGCAAAATTTTGTATATATATGTATATTTGTAAAGCAAATAAGATATATGCAGAAACTGGCACCCGTAATGAAGAAAGGCACTGTGGTGCCAGTGGTTATGGTATCGTGTTTCTCCCCTATAACTTGGGTTTGAATCCCATCTAGCTATTCTTTTTAACCTTTTTTCATCTTCCAATACAAAGACATAGACCGTCTGTCCTAGTCACGCTGTAGGTAGACAGTAGGCTTCTATTTTCTAACTTTTATTTACCTTTTCTTTTCCAATCTCTCCTTCTCTCTTACTTTTCTTCTTCTTTTCTCTTTTTGTTGTTCTTTTCGTTTTTGATTATTACTATATACAACTTATTCCATGAAAAACTTATTTTTTGTAAATAAATTGAATCAATTTAATTTGATATTTAGTTTGCTCTTTTTGATGATACGATAATAATCTATATAAATTGGAGAATAACTTGAGATCTTCTACTGACTTTTGAAAAATTATGTAGCTTTACTAACATATATTTGGAAATAATTCTCAATAGATTAAAAATTAAATGGTTCTATTGTGTAAAGAATTTTTTTTAAATGTGATTTTTAAAATGAAAATTTTAGCTCGAGATTATTAAAGGAATCTAGTCAAACAAAAAAAATGTAGTTAAGCTACTTTTATGCAATTTTCTAATTAGGATGCTCTTTCATTTTGATTTATTTGTTTTGCATTTTTCTTTCACGATATAGAATTTAAAATAATTGTGAAAAAGAATAACTAAATTAAACCTAACTTATTTGTCTATTCGAAATAAAAAGCTTAATAAACTTAGTTGAAGTAGCCAAAATCTAACCAACCCGACCCGACCCGACATGCTCTTCGTGTTGATATAAAAGTGGCACCCACAGTATTAGAATCCTGGATCCGCCCCTGCTCTCAACCAGAATTTAGGAATTTGAAATTTTAGTTTTTAAATTTGCACAAATCTTATGAAAAACAAAAATTTGAAGTAATATTTTAAATACTAACCCCATATTCTATGAACAACCGGGTCCTAAATCATTTATCCTTTCAAGGAACTTAAGTGAACTCTAATTACAGTTATTCACTCCCTTCCCAATTTATGAAAAATTTATTTATCTATTTATTAAACTTGTACTGAGTCAAATTCCTTCACTAGCATTGGAATTGAGGGAGTAAATAAAAAATGCAATACATAACGCGAGAGTTGAAAAAAGAGGAAAAAAGAAGAAAGCGCGAAAAATGGCAGTTAGGATAATATTAGCGAAAAAAGAGGGTCACATGAGTCAATAATTGCAGAGCCCTAAGTGCAAAAATACTCTCTGCTTCTTTGTTGGAAAATATTTGGGGAAGTCGACCTCACCAACTTTTTCTCAGGTATTGTCTCTATCTCCACACATAGAAACACCCCCTACTGTGTGTATTTATTGCTTAAACTTGTGTTATGAAACGTTTATTTGAGCTTTACTTTCACATTCATTTTGATGTCTTTGTCCTCAAATACGTCTTGTTGTTTAACTCAGGGATCACAATTTTGGCCTGCAACTGGTTGCTTATTAATGAATAATAATAATAATATTGGTAAATATCCTAGTTATTTATATGAATGGAGCCTTGGAGCAACTGATAGAGTTGTTTTCAAGCCGTGGAACACCCATTTGGGTGTGGCCCTTCCCTGGACCCTGCATGAATGCTAGATGCTTTGTGCACCGGGCTTCCCTTTAGTTTTTTTAGTTTATCTTAGTTATTTATATATTAGGTGACTCTTTCGTTAAATTACTATAGGTTTAGACTATCAAAAGATTACTATAGGTCTATTTGACTAATTTTCGACAGTTCTGTTTGTCTTGGAATAGTTCCTTGTTTTTCTAATCCAATATCCTATTTTACTTTGTTGAGTTCTGCCAATAAATTGTAGTAATTGTCAAATAGCTATTTCTGTACTGTTCATATTCAATTGTCTGGTGAGTTTTCCTACTCCGTCTCAATGTTCGTGAGGATTTGGAGTGCGTCGTGATTATATTTCTGTATTCCAGTTTTGAGCTATTTTCCTAATTGAACCGCAACTTCCACGTTGTAGCTTAATCATTTCGTTCCATGTTCTTTGGAACCTTCCCTGCTCCACTTGTTTGTGCTTTTAGGAAATACTTAAGAAATTGTTGATTTTCTATGTAGGTCATCGAATTGATTTACAATCATGGGGGATGGGTCACCACATCCGTCTGTTTTTCAGAAAATACATAGAAATTCACACCTCTTCTCTCTAATATCTCCCCACAGTGGGTATGTCAACGAAGTTCTACGGGGTGCTTTCACGACAAGTTGCCAATCCACTAGCCTGGAAGTCCAGCCATTACGCAATCCTATTCTCATACAGGCTCCATCTGAAGAGAAGAAAGCTAACAGTTTTATGGTGGATTTTCTCATGGGAGGGGTTTCTGCTGCAGTGTCTAAGACAGCTGCAGCTCCAATTGAGCGGGTCAAGCTTTTGATTCAGAATCAGGATGAGATGATAAAAGCCGGTAGACTTTCTGAACCATACAAAGGAATTGGTGAATGTTTTGGCAGAACTATCAAGGATGAAGGTGTCCTTGCTCTTTGGAGAGGCAATACTGCAAATGTCATCAGATACTTCCCAACTCAGGTTGACTGACCTTGCTTTCTGTTGGTTAATCCCTATTCAGTCTGTCTACAATTTGGCTAGCTGCTTCACTTTTTGCATCACGCTTAGTGAGGCACTCCTCCGCTTTCTGATTGCTTTTAGTCCAAACTTACCTATAAGACAGTTATTAAATAGCTATAGATTTTACTACAATAATATAGAGCATGTGAATTGGTTTTGCCTCATTCGCTAAAACGTAATACTTTTATTATTGTATGACTTTGGAACCTAAAGGATCTCTCTAAGGATGTGCATTGTCTTTGGCAGTAAGTCTGCATTTGATTATCTTAACTATTTTTATGGTTTCTGTCACGTCTTTTTATGTCCTCCAGTATAAGTCATGGATTTGGATCCGTTTTGACATCATTGGTGAAGTGTTCTGGTTTTTCTTTGTACTGTTTGTAAAACTTCATGAATCTCTCTAGTGATGTGCATTGTTCAGAAACTAAGGAAAAAAGAACTGGAGAGTATCATCGGCACATTTGAGTAGTTTAAATAATTTCTTGGTAGCATCAGTACATTTGATTAGCTAAAATTTGCGGCCAGTACTATCATTTTGTGTCCTTCAGATATTAATTCCTAAATCTGTCTTTTGCAGGCCTTGAATTTTGCTTTCAAAGACTACTTTAAGAGACTGTTTAATTTCAAGAAAGACAGGGATGGCTACTGGAAGTGGTTTGCGGGAAACTTGGCATCTGGTGGTGCTGCTGGTGCCTCGTCCCTTCTGTTTGTGTATTCCCTGGATTATGCAAGAACACGTCTTGCTAATGATGCTAAAGCTGCAAAAAAGGGTGGTGAAAGGCAGTTTAATGGGCTGGTTGACGTTTACAGGAAAACTCTCAAATCAGATGGTATTGGTGGGCTTTATCGTGGATTCACCATCTCATGTGTGGGGATCATTGTTTACCGTGGTCTGTACTTTGGGATGTACGATTCACTTAAACCTGTAGTTCTAGTTGGTGACATGCAGGTACTGGAAACCTGAATTCTGATTTAATGTCCCCTTTATTTTTTTCTAGGCACATATTGTAAGCACTCACATTCCATATGCTGGATTTTTTGTCTTTCTGACGCACTTGCAAGCCCTCCCTGTTTCGCTCGATATTTCTGTCGCTTCTCCTCCCTTTTTTCAATGATTTATCACCCATGTGTGAGATTATGGTTGTGTTATGAGTAGTACATGTCTGTCACATTTGGTGTTTCTGCTTAGGATATTAATGAACTGGCCATTTCGCTTGGATGAAGTAGGTGTGATCAGTCCTCATTGGTTGGGTCACATCATCAATATTTAGAACTGAAGGATAAACATTACATCTCTATTTCTATTGACTTTATTTCTGTGTCCGTAGAATTGGCCTCATTAACAGTGCTGCAATTTTTTGGCGTTTACAGGATAGCTTTTTTGCGAGTTTCTTGCTGGGGTGGGGTATAACTATTGGTGCTGGGTTGGCTTCTTACCCAATTGATACGGTGCGTAGAAGAATGATGATGACTTCTGGAGAAGCAGTCAAGTACAAGGGTTCAATGGATGCATTTGCTCAAATTATTAAGAATGAAGGCACCAAGTCACTTTTCAAAGGCGCTGGAGCAAATATTCTACGTGCTGTTGCTGGTGCAGGTGTTCTAGCCGGGTATGATAAGCTGCAGCTCATTATGTTTGGAAAGAAGTATGGATCTGGTGGTGGAGGTTGATTGGATATGGTGATGATGACGAAATGATTATCCTTTGGTTGTGTAGATTAACTTGGTTGTCTCAGTGCTTTTGAATAATTTTCCCAAACAATTTTAGATTGGTTGGGATCTCTTGAAAGTTTATTAGAACAATAGTTTCCTTGAAGTTGTTTTCCTTGTCGCTATGAAGCTTTGGAACTGCTTCTAGTTTATAGTTGTCTTTATGCAGAAATTGTTAATACAGTTTTAGTTTCTGCTAGTTGGTAGCAAGAGCTAAGCGCTCGTGAGTAGTCATATCATCAACCCATTCGCCAAGAGGAAGTAAATTGGGTCTGATTGAAGTGCACAAATCATCTAAAACATTTGGGAGAAGTAATTATGTGAGGCTAAAATATCATATGACAATTTCACCTGATGCATTTGCCCTAACTTTGGTCATGTTGAATTGATTGAAGTTACAATGGAGATCACATGAGCAAGCAAGGAAAACACGAACAATTTTGCCAAATCTAAGTGTTGCTGGCTTGCTAATGATGCTTAATTTATTTAGCATGATTTTACAAAATTTGAGAACAATGGGTCAGGTTATCCTATTCTCTCTTTTTGGTGTTTTTTCAATATATGAATGACAGATGGCATGCAAAACGAAGTTTCGTTTTGCACCACAAGCATGTTTTGGTAAGATCTGAGATTAATGGTTCAAGACTTCAAGTACCCTAGTATCTTTTTGGTATTGTTTCAAGTCTCAACATAAATATCACTATTTCGTAGTAGTCATTTGTTTTCGTCGAACGCTTTCTGCGAGATTGAGCCATAAGATAATGGCTGCCCTAGGGATGATGTAATTCATCTTATCTGCATTAATTTTACCTATTTCCTAAGCTTATGGACTGTAACAGTAAGCTTATAACCATCATTAAAGAGGACAATATATTCAAAAATCATAATGCTTTGACGAAAGCACCTCTAGCTGAGAGCTCATTCTAGCACAACTATTATTACCTTCGAACGTTGTATAAAACAAAGTCTATCGCTTCAAATTCAAGTTAATATCTTGCCTGCCCTTAACTCTATTATGTCCCTGTCCCATCCCACTTCAAACAACTGAGAAAGCTGCCTGAAAGGAGGGAAGTCTATTTCTTTCACATCTTCAAACTCTACTTTGTCTACAAATAGCATCATCATTCAACATCATTTGCAGGATCTAGAATCCAACAAATTTTGCTCAAGGGGTGTGAAAACATGAAACATAGTAATAACATAATTATGTTGGCAGCTATTTCTGACAGTTGTTAGGTATAAGGTATCTGTTATTTCGGTTGTTGTAAAATGAACTGTAGAGGCTGTTATCCAAAGAAGAGGTGGTGTCGACATGATTAACCAGAGGACTTAAAACACATTTGAAAAGGAAAGGATATACTTTCACCTTACAAAAACCAAGGCTATTAATTGCTTGCATTGCTAGGCATTAACAAAGATGGCTTTATTTTCCTTTCCCTGTACCACTACTGCCTTTGTGCTCTTGCTTCTAAGTCTTACCTCCAATATGTTCAACAACTTAGCAGCCAAACATGGTCATAAAACTTCCCTTCATCACCACAAACTTAAGGACATAAATAACCCTAGGCTTCAACAAGCTTACATTTCTCTCCAAGCTTGGAAACGCGTTATCTACTCTGATCCGAAGAACTTGACTACAACATGGGTTGGCCCTTCAGTCTGCAACTACACTGGCATTTATTGCGCGCCATTTCCTAATAACACCAAAATCCAAGTTGTTGCTGGCATTGATTTGAACCACGCTGATATAGCTGGTTTCCTACCTGATGAACTCGGCCTACTCAGTGACTTAGCATTGCTGCACCTAAACAGCAATCGCTTTTGTGGAATCCTCCCACTCTCTTTTTCCAATCTTACTCTCTTGCATGAGCTTGATATTAGTAACAATAGATTTGTAGGACCTTTTCCAAACGTTGTGCTCTCTTTACCTTCTTTGAAATATCTTGATCTTCGCTACAATGAGTTTGAAGGGCCATTGCCTTCTCAACTCTTCAGCAAAGATCTCGATGCTATCTTCGTTAACAATAATCGTTTAACTTCAGTGATCCCTGCAAATCTGGGAACAAGCTCTGCTTCTGTTGTGGTTTTTGCCAATAATTACTTTGGTGGATGCTTACCACCTAGCATAGCCAACTTTGCAAACACCTTGGAAGAATTACTCCTTATTAATACTAGCTTATCAGGGTGTTTACCTCCTGAAGTGGGATTCTTGTACAAGTTAAAGGTGCTAGATGTGAGTAACAACAAGTTAGTAGGGCCAATACCTTATAGTATCGCCGGATTATCTCATTTGGAGCTACTAAATTTAGCTCATAACATGATGAGTGGAATTGTGCCAGAAGGAATATGTGTCTTGCCTAAGTTGTCAAATTTCACATTCTCTTATAACTATTTTTGTGAGGAGCAGGGCATTTGCAGCAACTTGACATCAAAGAGTATAGTATACGATGATCGTCGAAACTGTTTGCCAGAGAAGCCTCTTCAGAGAAGCAAGAAGGAATGTGACCCTGTGGCTGAGAATCCCATTGAGTGTTTTGAACTTCATTGTGGCACTTGATTTTGGTACTGAGTTGGTTCTGCTGAAATGTAACTTAGTACTAGCTTTCGAGTTCTTGTTTTTATTAGTGTTCTGGTCTGATTTAAGGAATAATGTCAATAGTAAATTTGTAAAGATGGATGGTGTGTGATGAAGTTTTCTATATGTTGGTAATTTAATTCTCATGCTACTTATTTGTGTTGTCCTATCCCAAACAATGATTCTCAGACATGTAATCTTGATCTTAATGAAGTTGGTAACTACATTTGTGTGAATTCTTCAGAAATTCCATATTGTGAAAAAATGATTACCCAACTGGACGAGTTACGAGAGCTGAGTTGAGCAAAATGAAATCACAGACTGCCTAATTAGTTTTGTAATCTATTAGACATTGCCTTATATGCAAACACAAATGTAAAAGACCCGGAACGGCTCGAGCTCGATCAAATAATGGTAAAGCTCGATTAAGCTCAGCTCAAACTGAAGAACAGTGAAGAAGATGGGAATAATTTCTGTATATTATCATCAATATTTGTACAAGCTTATATAGTAGAACAAATGTAAAATGAATTTACTTAGCTACCCTCTAACAACTAGATAAAAATCAGTAACTAACTAGCCTAGTCACTATATTCTCCTAGGATTCTTTACAATTAACTTGTTCTACAAGAATAAATATTTACAATATTTGTGGAAAAAATATTTACATTATTTTCAGCTTAATAATATGTCAGCTTTAGTTGGGCCAACGGATTCCTTCAATTCCTTTGTTTGCTTGTCGTTGGCCCAATATGAATTATATGTAATTGAGCCCAGAAGACTGAGTGGCCCAGTCCAATTAGTCCTTTCATTTCTCTTTGACTGAGTCCATAGGGAGTATCGAACATAGAAAGTATCGAACATTAATGTGCTTTGACTGAGTCCCTTTGTCTTTCATTTCTCTTTGACTGAACTTGTGTTTCTTCCATTTCTTTCTTTCGTTTGTCTGTGTCAATGGCAGAGAAATGGTGTTCCACACCAACACCCCCCCTCAAGTTGGAGGGGAGGGAACCAACCCCCAACTTGCCAACCAAACTATGATGAGAAGGTCCCGATAGGGGTTTCGTAAACAGATCTGCAAGTTGGAGGGAAGAAGGAACATAGGAGAGAGAGATGAGCCCCGACAAAAATTGTTGACGGACAAAGTGACAGTCCAACTCAACGTGCTTCGTCCGCTCATGGAAAACGGGGTTGCGAGCGATGTGGATGGCAGACTGGCTATCAGAAAGGATGGGAATTGGAAGCGTCGGTGTGATGGAAAGATCGACGAGTAGTCGAGATAACCAGGTAAGTTCAGCTACAACCCTCCTCATTGATCTATATTCTGCTTCGGCAGAAGACAAAGAAACTGATAGTTGTTTCTTGGATTTCCAGGAAATGGGGGATCCACCCAAACTAATGAAGAATCCACTGACGGAGCGACGAGAATCAATACAAGAAGCCCAGTCCGCATCGCAATAAGCGAGCAGTTCAAATGAAGGTTTGGACGAGAAGAACAAACCCTGAGACGGATCTGAGCGGAGATACCGGAGAAGACGAAGAGCTGCTGTAAAGTGAGGGAGACGAGGAGTAGCCATGAACTGGCTCAAGTGCTGAACCGCAAAGGAAAGATCCGGACGAGTATTGGTAAGGTAATTGACCTTGCCAAGAAGACGTCGATAAACTGTGGGATCTGAGAGGAGAGCACCAGAAGAGGCGCTGAGTTTAACAGAAGGATCCAGAGGTGAAGAAACTGGAGGTAAGTGTGTGCAGTTAAACTCCTCCAATAATTCCAATGTATATTTGCGTTGACAAATAATAAAACCATGATCCTCCCTTAGTATTTCGAGTCCCAAAAAATAGTGTAAAGGGCCAAGGTCCTTGATCTTAAATTCAGCATCAAGAAATAGCTTAAGAGCCTCAATTTCACTAGGATTGTTGCCAGTGAGTAGGATATCATCAACATAAACAGCAACTATAGTAACATAAGCCCCAGATCTCTTAAAAAAGAGTGAATAATCATTCAAAGAGGAAGAGAAACCTTTGAATGTCAAAGCTGCAGTGAGTTTAGCAAACCACTGTCGTGAAGCTTGCTTCAACCCATATAAAGACTTGTTAAGTCTGCAAACTTTAAGAGGGTCTGGGGATGAATAGCCAGCAGGAGGTTTCATATATACCTCTTCCTGCAAATCCCCATGAAGGAAGGCATTGTTTACATCCAACTGTGAAACTGGCCAAGCCTTCTTAATAGCAATGGCTAAGATAGACCTGATGGTTGTCATCTTGACAACAGGAGAGAAGGTTTCAGTGAAATCAATACCCTCTCTCTGAATGTCACCTCTGACCACTAGTCTGGCCTTGAGCCTCTCTATAGAACCATCAGACCTGTGTTTGACCTTGTAAACCCATTTACAAGGTAATGCTCTTCTGCCTTGAGGCAAAGAGACAATGTCCCAGGTATGATTAGTCATCAAAGCCTCAAATTCTTTGTCCATTGCTGCTCTCCAACCAGGATGAAGAGAGGCCTGAGCATAGGTTTTAGGTTCTGTGGTAGAAGAAATAGAGGTGAGGATATTCTGGTTGGAGGAGGAAAGGGCAGCAAAAGAATATGTGGAAGGAGTAACTGGTGACATGAAGCAGGATCTATCTAAGTCAGCAAAGTGAACTGATCCACAGACATAGTTTTTAAGATAGGAAGGAGGATTGTGTGGTCTGGTAGAGTGCCTTAGAACAGGGGAAGGAGTGGGTAAGGGATGGGGACTGGAGGAAGACATGATAGGAGGTGGGGAATGTGTGACAGGGGAAGGATGAATCAAAGAAGGAGTGGGTGGTGTATTAGAAAGAATAGGGGAGGAATGAGAAATAGAATGTGTTGGGGAACAGGGTATAGGAGAAGTGTCTAGTGTGGGGGGGATTGGAAAGTGAGGAGGAGGAACAGGAGTAGTGGGAAATATAGAGGGTGAGGGAGTAACAGTGAAAGGGAAGATAGTTTCATGAAAAACCACATCCCTGGAAACTGAGATCTGGTTAGTGTTGAGGTTGAGAACCTTATAACCCTTCTTGCCAAAGGGGTATCCTAAAAACACACAGGGTGCTGCTCTAGGATCCAACTTGCTCCTGTGAGCTGGAATAGTGGAAGTATAACATAAGCATCCAAAACTCCTTAAAAAGGAATAATCAGGAACCTTATCAAATAAAAGTTCATAGGGTGTCTTGTAATGAAGAACTCTAGAGGGGAATCTGTTGATCAAAAATGTTGCAGTCAACAGGCATTCCCCCCAATACTTGATAGGAAGCTTAGATTGAAACAAAAGAGCCCTACAAGTCTCCAAAAGGTGTCTATGTTTCCTTTCAACCACCCCATTCTGCTGGGGTGTATAAGAGCAAGTAGTTTGATGTTGAATCCCTTGGGATGTGAAGAATTCAGCACAAATGGTGCTGGAACCCAATTCTAAAGCATTATCAGATCTCACCTTCTTGACTTTTACACCAAATTGCCTTTCCACCATTAACAAAAATGTCTTCAAGACAGAAAAGGCATTACCCTTTGTAGAGAGCAAAAAAGTCCATGTTCCTCTACTATGATCATCCACAATGGTTAAAAAATATTTGTATCCATTATAGGTAGGCTCCTTATAAGGCCCCCAAGTATCAATATGAATTAATTCAAAATTAGAGGATGTAGAAATGTCACTAGAATGAAATGGTAACTTAGATTGCCTTGCTAGAGGACAGATTTCACAAGGAGATTTAGGAATAAAATTAGAACAGTGAGAGGACAAAAGGATAGATTTCATTGCTTGAAAAGGGAGATGTCCCAATCTTACATGCCATAGAGATGCATCAGAGGTTAAGCTCACAGCATTACAAGAACTAGGAGAAAGTAAACTAGACAATGGTGTAGATATAGCACTAATGGAATTACAATTAGAAAGACAAACTGAACTAGGAACATTGTTGGCTAGTGCCTTAGGTAAAATGGAAACATGCTTGGCATCTGCCTTAGGGAAACTTGAACTTGTGCCAATTCTGGAATTTGGGATGTGTAACAGAAACAGTCCACTTTTGACTCTACCAAGAACCAGAGGCCTCTTCATTGAAGGGGCCTGCAAAAGACAGTGTGTAGAGGAGAAAGTCAGAGTGCTGTGTAACTGTGAACAAAGCTTCTGGATAGATATTAGGTTGAACTTGAAACTAGGCACATATAAGACATTTTCTAGAGTCAAATCAGGCAAGATATATGCACTACCAACATGAGTAACAGTGATCTTATATGAATTAGGCAAGTTAACAGTAAGAGCCCTAGGTAGTAACCTAAGATTAGACAACAGAGTTTCATCAAAAGTCATGTGTTCTGATGCTCCTGAATCTAAAATCCAGGAGTGAGAACTGATGTGAGTGAAGCATGAAATGCATGTAGAGGACTCAGTAGGTATACCAGCAATAGTTGTAGCATTAGCAGTAGCCTGTGAAGGCATGATCTGAGCCTGAATAATCATTTGAGCAAGCTGATTGAGCTGCTCTTGAGATAGGTGAGTCTGAGGTGCAGTCCCAGTTTCAGAGCAAGGTAAAACAGAGTTGTTCTCTGATGCAGTGTGCACAACATTGCCATGAGCCATGTTCCCTTTTTTTGACTTGGTGAATTTGAAACTAGGAGGAAAACCAATTATCCTGTAGCATTTGTCAACAGTATGACCTGATTTCTTACAGTAAGAACAGCTAAGAGAAGTGGGTTTTGTTTCATAAACTCCCTTTCCCTTTGGCTCATTGTTAAAATACTTCCTGGGACTGTTGGAAGGAAGGAAGTAGAGTCATTAGGATATTGATTATTGACATAGACTTCCCTTTGTTTCTCATCTTGAATCACAAGGGAATATGCCTGGTTCACAGTAGGAAGGGGTGAGATCATGAGTATGCTACTTTTAATAGATCCATAAGTGTCATTAAGTCCCATGAGAAATTGGATTAGCCTCTCATCCTGAATGGACTTAATCATTTTCTCTTTACCACCACAATCACAAGCACAAAAACAATGAACATTAGTGTTTAAAGCATCTAATTCATCCCAGATTTTCTTGATTCTAGTAAAGTAAGAAGAGATGTTACTGGATCCCTGGACCAAATCATTGAGTTCTTTCTGGAGGTGATAGAGTTTGGCTCCATTTGATTGTCCAAATCTCACCTCCAGATCTGTCCATAGATCTTTGGCAGTTTTAGAATAGATAACACTATCATATATTTCCTTAGAAAGAGAGTTAAGGAGCCAAGCTAATACCATATCATTACACCTATTCCATGGCTTATACTCATCTGATTCTGGTTTTGGTGTTACACAGGTCCCATCAATGAATCCAAGCTTGTTTTTGGCAGACAAGGCAATGAGAACAGACCTTCTCCAACCTCCATAACCTCTTCCATCAAAAGCAGAGTTTACTAAAGTCATCCCAGGAAAATCAGAAGCATGGAGGTAAAAGGGGTGAGTGGGATCGATTGATGTAATGGTCCTGGTTGAAGAATCACCAGTGGTGGTGATGACAGGTGTTTCTGAAGTACCAGACACATGTGACTGTGGAGAAGCCATTAAGGCTTAATGAAAACAAAAAAACTGAATGAAGACTGATTGGTCGTTAAAGAGCCTTTTTATTGCTCTGATACCATGAAGAACAGTGAAGAAGATGTGAATAATTTCTGTATATTATCATCAATATTTGTACAAGCTTATATAGTAGAACAAATGTAAAATGAATTTACTTAGCTACCCTCTAACAACTAGATAAAAATCAGTAACTAACTAGCCTAGTCACTATATTCTCCTAGGATTCTTTACAATTAACTTGTTCTACAAGAATAAATATTTACAATATTTGTGGAAAAAATATTTACATTATTTTCAGCTTAATAATATGTCAGCTTTAGTTGGGCCAACGGATTCCTTCAATTCCTTTGTTTGCTTGTCGTTGGCCCAATATGAATTATATGTAATTGAGCCCAGAAGACTGAGTGGCCCAGTCCAATTAGTCCTTTTATTTCTCTTTGACTGAGTCCATAGGGAGTATGAACATAGAAAGTATCGAACATTAATGTGCTTTGACTGAGTCCCTTTGTCTTTCATTTCTCTTTGACTGAACTTGTGTTTCTTCCATTTCTTTCTTTCGTTTGTCTGTGTCAATGGCAGAGAAATGGTGTTCCACACCAACACAAACTCGATATGATATAAAGTTCTGTTAGGCTCGATCAAATGCTTGCATTGCTAGGCATTAACAAAGATGGCTTTGTTGTATCCTAGAGAGAATTAGCATGTAATTCTCGTGAAGAGTATGCAGACAATATATGTGTTGCTCCCAAACGCACACGCAAGTATACGCGGTCGACAAGTACTAAAGTGATAAATCGAGTATCGTTCCCACGAGGACTATTCAGACCGAGTTCTAACAAACACTTTCTTAACAACTACTCAGGGATCTTTTTCCAATTATGAGGATTTTATTAACTAAAGAACAGTAATTAAAAAGGTAGAAATTCAGTCAAACAATGGAGCAAACTTTGGTTGTAAATAATATTAAGGAGACGGTCCAGGGTCAGAGTTACGAACAATCCAGTTGAGTTTTCCAATTGATTCCACTTCTCAAATCCCGGGTTACTAACTAACAGATTAAATGTACCCGTGAAAACCTTTCAGTTCTTCACGGTCTATGCAGGCTACTCCAATCCCTATATGTCTATGGGTTGAATCACGTGCACGCATTAACGATTTCTGTAATTAGTTAAACTAGGCGAGCAAGTATATGTCTATCCTACTCACAAATTGGTTCCCCGATGCCCGGGTTCACAAACTAGTCCTATTCTTTCTTATTACGTAATTAAATTCCCTCTGTCGAGTTCAATCTAAAAACTATAGATAATGCGTAATAATCGGGCCCTGACAATTACACAAGTGAAATCAAGAAAGAATAAGTAACCCGTAATGGGATTCAATTAATGGGAATCAATCTTCAAACATCAACTTTCATGTAATACTCTAACCCTAGAACGATATATTTAGCTACGCATACTCATAATAACAACACAAAGATTTGGTGTAATAATGAAATAATGATGTAATAGATTAATGGAAGGAAGAAAAACCCTTGTTCTTGATGTTATGAGCTCTCCAATTGCTCCAAAGTCTGAACTCCCATGAAAAACTAAGTAAAAGAGTATTTATAGAGTTTACAAACACATAGTAATAGGTTAGACCCAAGCCTAGACGAATTAGGACGTAAAAACGCGCACAAGGGGCGCTATAACGGGCGCCCCGCGCCTCGGAACGCGTGAGCTTGGACAGAGGACGTCGAAATCAGCCCGCTTTGGGCCTGCGCCGCATGGAAAAACGCGCTGGAACACTGGGCGCGGTGGGGCCCGCGGGGCATGCCCTACAGCGCCAGGCCAATTTTCGTGTTTTCTCGCTCCTTTGCTCGCTCGTGTCGTGCCTTCGTGTGCTCGATCCAATCCTCAATCAAAATCCAATCTTTTCTTGCTCAATCATGCTCTTAAAAGCTCCAATTACATTGCGTAACAACCTACACACGCACGACATAAAATCAGTGTAAAACCACATTCACAAGCTACAAAACGAGCGAATAAGGTACTAAAACGTGAGGAAATATTAAGGAAATATAGGCATAAAATGCCAAACATCACCACCCCACACTTGGACCTTTGCTCGCCCTCGAGCAAGTCACCTCTCACTACCCAACCTAGATAGAACAGGTCTGCCTATGACTATGGTTGATACCGACCATTGAACCAATGCACACATGACTACTATGGATCCACACCATGCCACTAATTTACCAAAACTCAAAAATATGAGAACAACAACCCCAAAATAACTCAAATGCACAAACTCAACTTAATGCAACCATACTCCCACAAAATCACACCTATCTACTCAACCAAGAACCATCAACTTCACCTACTTCATGCAAACCATGTGCCCTCACCAATATGAAGCAAAAGAGTGCCCTCCCCAAATATCACACACAACAATGAATATTAAGAATAGAATGGGGACAATAGCAAACGAATTCACTCACTCTCATGAAAGGCTCACATGTCACACACAACGTACCATAGGCTTGCCCGTAGTGTAGGACTCCACTAATTTAGGCTCACTCCAATCAGGATTAACTAGGACTTTTAGAAAGGTCGTAATGTAGGCTAAGGGGCGGGTAGGATACATATGGTAATAGTGACTACCTCCCTAAGCACTTTAATACATCACACTTAATTTCAAACACAATTCTCATCAAACCACCCAATCACAAGTATCACACATACACCTTTCCAACAAGTAGCATTTTTATTTTCAAGCACACACTAGCAAGGAATGGATATTCTTTTCTCTTTATTTCTTTTTCACAATTCTTTTCTTTTCTTTTCAACTTTGCTATTTTTTTCTCATTATCTTCCAACCTTGCCAATGCTTTTCACTACTTCACAATTTTACCATTATTCTCCTTCATTAGCTCCACTCAAAAACCTCCCAACATCCAACCACAACTCCAACATAACACACAATATCACTAAAGTGCTTAAGGAGTAAAGGGCCAAAAGAGACAATTTAGAACAAATGGGTAGGCTCGGGGTGTGGGTACCAATAGAAAGGATCAAAGAAATCACAACAACAATTTTTCCAAGGTATATATGTAAGGGTAGGCTAACAAAAAGAAGGCCTTGTATCATTTCCCGACTAGAGCAAACCTAGGATTTCGCTTTGCACACACACGGGGCAAGTTCTAGACATTAATATGCAACATGGAGTAAATAAGAACATGCCTCACAACACACATTGCACATGATCCACACAAAAAGATTCCATCAACAACTCTCAACCAAGCTTCTAGAATGCAACTTGTGGAAATTTAAGCACTCATGCACAAAGGTTAACAATCAAGTCAAGCAAGCGGACTCAAGCATCTCAAGGGGGTTGTTCCATGTTTTCTAGGCATGCATCTCAATTTAAAACCCAAGGACACCACAAATAGCACATGCAATCAATTCAAGTCCATCGGTATCAAACAAATCAAAGGCACCTAGCATTCCACCTATTCCTTCGTCTAGGGTCATCTACAACTAACTATCCTAATCCTAAAAATAAAAACTACCCGGTTCAAAGGCCTCCCCGTGGAAAAGAACCGAGGCCATAAGAAAAACCACGGGGTGGATGCCATGTACCACTAATAAAACTAAAAGGAAAATCTTTTTGCAATTTTTCATTGGTTTTCTAATTTTTTTTCCATGTATTAAAGCAAGAAACAAATAAAAATAAAGTCAAGTGACAAAAGAAAAATCCTATGGTACATGCATCCCTAACCTCAAAAATAAATAAAGGGTAGTTCCCCACCCCACACTTAAACTAAGCACTGTCCTCAGTGCTAAAAATAAGCAAGCGCAAGGTAAAGAAAACTTCCCTGAAGATTCTAGTCCTTGGTGCTAGCATCCTCCAAGCTTCCATATAGTATGAGGTACTCAGACTTCCCTCATCAGGTCATCAACATTAGGCAAGGGTGAGGACACCCCACACTTAGCCTCGACATTACATGAACCTGCAATCCAAGGAAAAATAACAACTACATGACACTATAAATAAAATAATACAAGTACAAACTCGGGTTGCCTCCCGAGAAGCGCCTTAGTTAACGTCGTGGCACGACGACACTTTTAGCTCACTTCCAGCCTTTATGTCTTCTCTTCTTACGCCGAACTTTTACTTTCTTCCCTTCTTTTAGAGAACCCATCTTCAACTTCACATGTGGTTTACTTCCATCTTCTTGTTTGACACATTCAATCATAGAGCACTCTTCCACCTTAGCTATGTGCTCCTTCCCATTATAAACCTTGAAAGTAACCTTTTCTCCATGCGCTCTAACAGTCATCTCACCCAGCTCCATGTCAATAAGTGCCTTCGAGGTGACTAAGAATGGCCTCCCCAAAATGATTGGAGCTTCTCGGTCCTCTTCATAATCTAGGACTACAAAATCAGCATAGAATGTAAACTTACCAACTTTTAGCAACACATCCTCCAACTTACCATCAGGGTGAGTGAGAGATCCATCTGCCATCTTAAGAGTAACTGAAGAGGGCTTGATTGCTCCTAGCCCTAACCTTTTGCAAACAGACAGAGGCATGAGATTTATGCTCGCACCCAAATCACACAAGGCTCCAGTGATATTATGCCCTCCAATGGTACAAGGAATAGTAAACCTCCCAGGATCTTGAAGTTTTGGAGGTAGCTTACTCAAGATTGTGCTACACTCCTCAACTAAATCAACTGTATCTATCTCTTGAGGCTTTTTCTTCTTCACTAAAATTTCTTTTAAGAACTTCACAAAGGATGGCATCAATTCAAACACATCAGTCAAAGGAATATTAACTTGAAGTTCTTTCAACATACTCACAAATTTTTTATACTGGGCCAGATCCTTCGATGGTAATAGTCTCTGCGGGAATGGTGGAGGTGGCAAAGGTGCCTCCTTTCTCTCTTCTTTCTTCTTTACCTTCTCCACTTTTTCAACTTTTTCTATTTCAGCTCTCTCTTCAGACTTGGCCATCAGCTCTCCACCTTCAATTAAGGTCACTGCAAGACATTGTTCAGGCTCTTTTTTAACAGTGCTTCTTTCTCCCACCAACTGTCCCAACTGGTGCTCCAAGTTCTTTTGAGCATTGGCAAGATCATGTATGGCTTGTGCATGGGCTGCAGTGTCAGCTATCATTCTCTGCTGGCCTGCCATTATTTGCTTTAGCATATCTTCAACTGAACTGCTAACCTGCTGTGGTGGAGCTGGAAGTGGGTGGTAATTATTCGGGGCTCTCGTATTGCTTTGATAATACCCATTACCAAACTGGTTTTGACTCTGCAGCCTGTTTTGATTACCCACGTAATAAACTGACTCTGGATTAGAAGAGCAAACCTCTGTAGCATGGTCTTGACCACAAACCTCACAAAAGCTCTGGAGTTGTTGCACTGGAGCCACTGGTTGCTGAGTCTTTTGCAGAGCTAACTTGCTAATTTGATTGGAAATAACATCCATCCTTGCCCTTAGCTCTGAAACTGCATCTAACTGAAGCACCCCTGCAGGTTTCTGCGTAATAGCTCTACCATCTCCCTGCCAATCAGGATTGCTCTGCGAAAACTTGTCAAGTAAATCATAAATCTGATCAAAATTTAAGGTTAGTACTTGGCCTCCAGCAGCAGCATCAACCACGATCTTAGTGTGTTGGTTCAGCCCCTCAACAAAAGTGTGTGCCACAACCTTATTGGATTGGTTGTGGTGTGGACAATCTCGCAATAAAGCTTTGAATCGCTCCCAGGCTGAATACAAGGATTCTCCTTCTAACTGTCTGAAGGACATAATTTCGCTCCTCAGCCGGGCTGTCTTGGCAGACGGATAAAATTTAGCCAAGAACTTCTTAGCCAAATCCTCCCAAGTAGTGATAGACCCAGACTTTTCAGCCTTTAACCACTTCTTTGCTGCCCCAATCAGTGAAAACGGGAACAACGTCAAGCGAACATAATCAGTAGGAACACCCGCTGGTGTATAAGTATCACTGATCTCCAGAAAGTTCTGAATGTGTTGCTGCGGATCCTCATGAAGTAATCCACCATATTGTCCAGTCACATGCAGCAACTGAATCATGTCGGACTTAATCTCAAATCCCCCGGTGATAGCGGGCTTAACTATGCTCGATGCTACTCCCTCCAGGCTGGGGAGAGCAACATCTCGCACAGCTAAAGCTTGGTCTTCTGCCATTCCTGTAGGTAAAGATCAAGCAGGACCTAATACCTGAACAGCACAAAACTCAAAACAAAAATTAAACCTGAATAGTAAGTAATAAACTGTTCAAAAAGAAATCAGTCAATAATTAGTCCCCGGCAACGGCGCCAAAAACTTGTTGCTCCCAAACGCACACGCAAGTATACGCGGTCGACAAGTACTAAAGTGATAAATCGAGTATCGTTCCCACGAGGACTATTCAGACCGAGTTCTAACAAACACTTTCTTAACAACTACTCAGGGATCTTTTTCCAATTATGAGGATTTTATTAACTAAAGAACAGTAATTAAAAAGGTAGAAATTCAGTCAAACAATGGAGCAAACTTTGGTTGTAAACAATATTAAGGAGACGGTCCAGGGTCAGAGTTACGAACAATCCAGTTGAGTTTTCCAATTGATTCCACTTCTCAAATCCCGGGTTACTAACTAACAGATTAAATGTACCCGTGAAAACCTTTCAGTTCTTCACGGTCTATGCAGGCTACTCCAATCCCTATATGTCTATGGGTTGAATCACGTGCACGCATTAACGATTTCTGTAATTAGTTAAACTAGGCGAGCAAGTATATGTCTATCCTACTCACAAATTGGTTCCCCGATGCCCGGGTTCACAAACTAGTCCTATTCTTTCTTATTACGTAATTAAATTCCCTCTGTCGAGTTCAATCTAAAAACTATAGATAATGCGTAATAATCGGGCCCTGACAATTACACAAGTGAAATCAAGAAAGAATAAGTAACCCGTAATGGGATTCAATTAATGGGAATCAATCTTCAAACATCAACTTTCATGTAATACTCTAACCCTAGAACGATATATTTAGCTACGCATACTCATAATAACAACACAAAGATTTGGTGTAATAATGAAATAATGATGTAATAGATTAATGGAAGGAAGAAAAACCCTTGTTCTTGATGTTATGAGCTCTCCAATTGCTCCAAAGTCTGAACTCCCATGAAAAACTAAGTAAAAGAGTATTTATAGAGTTTACAAACACATAGTAATAGGTTAGACCCAAGCCTAGACGAATTAGGACGTAAAAACGCGCACAAGGGGCGCTATAACGGGCGCCCCGCGCCTCGGAACGCGTGAGCTTGGACAGAGGACGTCGAAATCAGCCCGCTTTGGGCCTGCGCCGCATGGAAAAACGCGCTGGAACACTGGGCGCGGTGGGGCCCGCGGGGCATGCCCTACAGCGCCAGGCCAATTTTCGTGTTTTCTCGCTCCTTTGCTCGCTCGTGTCGTGCCTTCGTGTGCTCGATCCAATCCTCAATCAAAATCCAATCTTTTCTTGCTCAATCATGCTCTTAAAAGCTCCAATTACATTGCGTAACAACCTACACACGCACGACATAAAATCAGTGTAAAACCACATTCACAAGCTACAAAACGAGCGAATAAGGTACTAAAACGTGAGGAAATATTAAGGAAATATAGGCATAAAATGCCAAACATCAATATGCATCCAGTATGTCGTCAAATGTATAGACCTATACCTGGTGGTATACGTAAAACTTTAATTTGGCTATTACTGTTAGTTGACGTTGATCATCGAATATAATCAACTTTAAATGCGCTTATTTTTTGTGTTATAGGTGTTCATGCGTAATTTTCTCATTGATTATTAAAAAGCATATATCTCGTAAAATTTCAAACTACAGCAGGCAGCGGCTTGCTCCAATTCACCAAACTGCAAGTGAAATGAAGAGGAAAGGCCGCAAGGCGAGAGTAGTTGACCGAATCAGCGATTTGCCGGACTCCATTTTAATCCACATCCTCTCTATGGTGCAGTACAATAAAGTTGTGAGAACATGCGTATTATCTACACGATGGAGGTTTCTTTGGATGTCTGTTCCACTATCACTCCATTTCCACTTTGCCAATCATTACAGAGAAACTGACCTGCCTAACTTCATTGCTAACGTCCATAGAGAGCTTTATTTTTGGAGGTCTAGCGACAAAATACCATCATTCGACTTGTGTTTCCTCAAGTACAAGAAGCTTTATGCTAAACATTTTGATTTATGGATACATTTTGCAACTAAGATTGCTAATGTTGAAGAGATTACTCTTGAATTTGAAGATAATTACTACGAACAAGAAAGTTATGAGTTACCTCAGTTTGCATATAAGAGCTGTTCGTTGAAGAATTTGACTTTAAAGAACTGCCAGTTGAATCCTTCTGGTAGTGTTAACAGGAGTAATCTCCGTTCTCTTGTAATTAGTGATATTTGTTTGACGGATGGTGCCATGGAAAAGGTATTATCGGGTTGTCCTAACTTGGAGTGCTTGTTACTAGATTATGTTTGGGGCATTCAGCGTTTGGAAATTCGCTCTGTGAAGATGAGAGAATTGATCATAATCGATGTTGGCCTTGAAATATTAGCCCCGTATATTCAAGATTTGCATCTTTCGGGCTGCGTTGGGATACACTTCAAGAGAAAGGTGCCCTCACTTGTCGCTGCAGTCATTGATATAAATTTTGATTTTCAAGATGACGACAAAATGGAGGAGGAGTGTAGCTATTTGAAGGAACTTCTTCATTGTCTTGCCCATGTCCAGAAACTTGAATGGAGTCCCTGGTGCATCGAGGTTTATTCATACTCTTTATTTTGTTTTTTGCTAATGGATAATCTATTTAGTAACATTAACAGTGCCACAACTTAGGATAATCTATTAAAAAGTTGGTAAATACTAAAGAATTACATTCTCATGGCCAATTTGGTTGGGCAGTGGGAGGTGATTGAAACAAGACCTTTTGAACAGTTCAAGTCATGTGAAGGCTTTTTGACTTGTTCAAAAGTCCATCTTTTGATTTCCAAACCAACCTTGAACACTTTGATGTGGCAAAACGCAGTCCAAACTATTTGTACAAATTTTCAGCAATTTGCATGTCACTTATTAATATATCATGTTTCTTATTTTGACAAATTATATGGTTTATCTTTTGGTTTAAAAGTGCATGTCCGTTCTGGAGTTGCAAGGGTGGCAGTTTCCACGATCAAGCTGGAAATTCTTGAAACTTAACACAACTTTAGAACAGTTGGACTTGCCTGGAATATGGAGCTTTCTACCGAGTTCATTGGATCTTGAAACATTGGTTATAGACCTGTGCTATTACAAACAAATAGTAAGTTTCCTTTAGACCTTTATTTTTGTGACTTCATGTTATCAATATCAAAGAACTATTAATGGAAGAAGAAGACTGTCATATTTCTGATCTTAAGTACTTTAGGGAGAAAAAACATAGAACTTTCTTTTTGATTGCTTTTGTCTAATTTAAACCACCTTACTGGTATATCTTACAAATATAGATAGAAGGATACAAAGAGGGGGACTTGACTTCCTTACCTTTTCAAAGCAGGGTAAGAATTTGATCGGTTTCAGTCCTCAAGTTGAGAGAAGATTGAGAAGGCTCAGTCTTTTACTTATAAGCCTCTAATATGTAAGCACAAATAGTGTCTCTGTATGGGAGGAGGAATCCTACTTACAGTGTTGGACATAACTAGCTAAGTACTTGATGAGCTTTACAAAAATAGCTTCTAACTTGCAGAGACAACCTCCCCAGTACCTTGTTTCCAAAAGAAAGGAAAAAAAAAGTGAGGAGAAAAAAAAGTGAGGAGGATTCTCAAGTAACATGTGAGCTCACAAAAGGATATAACTGGGAAGTATATCTTGTTGTATTATTGGAGGTAAGCTTTTTCTTTCAAATTCTGAAGGTATCTGCCATTTGCCAAACCTTAAGTTCTCTTTAATGAGTTATAGGGGAAATTTTTATTCATAGTCCAATAGGTGTTGTATCCAGCTAACGAATCAACCGCACCATTGGCTTCTCTGTACCAGTGTGTCACCTTAACTTCTTCTCCCTGAATCAGCTCTTTAATTTCTTCAATAGTAGGTTCATAGTGCCAAGAAGGTTTTGCAACTCCCTTGACGGCATTCACAATAAGTAAATAGTCGGCCTGCACCCAAATGTTTCTAATACCATGTTCAATACATCATTAAAGCCCATGTGAAAGCAAATGTGTCACCGGTATTGCTTGTTCCATGGCCTAGTGGGGCTGCATATGCCATAATAATATCACCAAGAATTCCACACTATGCCACATGTTCCATATTGTCCTTGTCTGCGACTATCATCCACGTTTAGTTTTACCAATCCAACAACAGGTTTACACCATTTTACTACACTGCTTATCCATCGTGGTGAATATTTTTCAATGTGTTCATAGAGTTTGATCTAGGGAATGCATAGTTCAAATTCTGGAAATTTCATTTGAATGCTGCTTTGCAAGGATTTCAGAATATGCTTTTTAGTCTTGAAAGGTGGTTGTTTCTCTCGGCTAAATCTGTTGCAGCTGTGTGCTTAATATTTTGTCTCTGTGTAAGACGTATAGAGGAACTTTTTTTCTCCTAATTTATTTTCCTCAAGAACAGAAATGTCATGTTCTTTTTCTCTTTTTATCGATTCTATGAGTAAAAGCCAGTTCTACTGTGAACTTTTCTGTAGTTGTGGAAAAAGAAGTTTTACAAGTGATAGTACTCACCTTCATGTGAGGAAATACAGGATCAGCTTCAATGAAGCTTTGAACTGTTTGTTTTTTTGTTTGCATGTGTCACTTTGTAATATTTGCTAAGCACTAAACATGTTCTTTGAATGTAAAGAATCATCACCTTTTTGTTTATCCACTAATCAACACCTTGACGTTCTACTAACATCTAAGGAGAATAACTAGCTAATATAGCTGGTTCTTTCCTGCAGGGACTGATATCAAGTTACACAAATGAGGATGAACAGTACAGGAGGTTTGAGACGCATAATTTTAACTACTTATTTGCACATCTGAAGACCATCAAGATCATTAACTTTCATGGACCACTACTAAGTGGAAATGAGTTTGCACAGTCATTGGTGAAATATTTCCTCAAGAATGCAACTGTGCTAGAAAAATTCATCATTGTTGCTGATTCCAAATTCGAAGGGAGAGATGTGTCTCAGGATTATGGTATATTGGAACAGGAGTTTGTAAGCTATCAAAGATCCTCTCCACATGCTTCAGTTGTGTTTTCTTATCAATAATCTTTGGCCTCTTGTTCACGACATATTTCACTATGGTAACTTTATGAAAAATATTTGTAGCTGATTGACAAGATCAAGATTGTATATGTCAGTATTCAAGGAGGTGTTAATAGTTCTTTATGCCTAACTAACAGTGTGTTTATTTCGTTCTCTGATCATCATGTCAGAAAGTTTGCTCTAAATATTTTGCGATTTCTATTCATATTATAGATTCATGATCAATATTCCAAATTATGAAACGTTAAGATTGAAAATCATTTTGCTAAAATATATTTCAAGATTTATTAGGTATGCCTGGACTTGTTTTTGTTGGCTTATGTTATTTTTAAGAGTTTATGCTATAAACACCACAAGTTTAATGAATTACACCATTAGGTCATCTTTACGTGTTGTGACAAGTAATCTATCATACTTTTAAAATTACAATTCCCTTTTTTATGAAGGCTTATCTGACACGTATTATGTGTGTGATCTGATTAGGCTCCACTCGATGCCTAGGCCTACGACATTGCTTCATGTTAGTTTTTAAAGTATGCGAAATTGAACGCATATACTCCGTTAGAAGTTCCGCCCAAGCATATTCCTCCCGTCTGCAAAATGACTCAAATCTATATCTATATCTATCTATATCTATATATCTTCTAATTGAGAAACATAGAAGAGTGATGTGGCATAGCTCATTGGCCAAGAATTCCAATTTTTTGGTTGTTTTTCCCTCTTTTGAATTCACTTCAGTTTGTGTACTGATTAACCGGCTGCAGCAATTGTTATTTTACTTTCAATTCTCATTAATGAGTCATTACATTCAACCAACGTCTCATCTCCTGCAAAATGCCATTTGTAACCGGTCTTTCACTATTAGAGGACTTTATGACAGTTAATTGTACTACTTATTGGGTCAAGTAATTTCATAATAATGAAGAAATTGAAACTGTAGTACTTATTGTAAATATTAATTATATAGTAGTGGAGATATTGAAATGGTAGAATCAACTTGAGAAACCTTCAATAAAATAGCTATATAAAGGAATGAAAATTTTCGTTTCCAAACATCCTCTCTATTGTGCCTTCTCTTCTCTTAAATCTTCCCTTTTAATTGGTTTTCTAACTCTTATGACTGTCAGATGTAGCCACACATCTCCATAAGCAAGTATGATGAAGACGATATTTATCCTCTGCTTCTTTCGTTCTTCTGCTATTCACATGTTCAAATTTATTTGATGAATACTTGCTTCTTTCTTTCTTTTCGTTTCTTTAATAAGATAGATATGTAATTTTCTTCTCCTATTTTTTAGCTTTGTGAATGTAGTAGTGTAGGTTATTTATTTTTTAAAGCCTTTTCAAATAACAAAAGAAATGTATTCAAACTAGGTGTGTATTTATATTTAGGAAAAATTTATTCTCATTTTATGTTTACATCAAGCCAACAAATATAATATGAATTAGTAAGACCTTCCTCGCTTAATAATTATTATGTATTCTCACCTCTTTAATTTACGTACTCATGAAAAGTAGTGTTGTTTGGCGTAAATAATTCATGCCTTAATTAGTTAGAAATGTCCATCAAATTAACTCTTTTTAGATTAGTGATACCTATTGCTTCTTTACTTTCTTTGTTTATAGTTAAAAAAATCAAAATAGTACCTTTATTTTTAAGGTTTCAAATTAGTTTCTCCTAAAACTTCTGTAACTTTGATTTTCATAACAATTGCCTCTCATTCTCTCCATATTCCTTAACATGCGGTCGGTGATTTATAATTACTCTTCATATCCAATTATAAATTTGCCAAAAGTTAATAACATGTTCTTTAACTATTTTGTAACGATAAGATTGCTAATATACCGGTAACAGCTAAAACGTATCAAAGAAACAGGTCGGCATCTTACATTGGTGTCCATGCATTATCTTATTATTGGAATGAAGATTCGCTCTCCCGTTATTTAAAGAGTGTTCTCAATTAAAAATCAAAAAAGAATTACAACTGCGTCTTCAATTTTCATTTACTTATCAATTATCGGTGCATGCAAGTTTAAAAGGGCTTTGTTCATCTTCTTTCAATGCAGTTTTTTCATTTTTTTTCTTGAATATCAATATCTTTAGTTTGATAAACAATTAAATTAATGCTTGCAAAAGTATATAACTAGTAATACTCTAACTTATGTTATTAATATAAAAGGTGAGTCAAATGTTCATCAAAAGCTAAGTTTAGATCTTCTGTTTATCAATACTCACCATTAATCCAAATGAAATTGATTTTACAAAACTTTCACATCGATAAGGTTTTGAGAATGGAAGTTGTAGGTTATATAATTACTTACTAAGAAAATAAAATAGTTTTTCTCATAGAAGGTCACAATACTGTGAGGGAAAATTACATCTACGAACAATATATTATGGACAGCAAATAAAAAATAAAATTTATAAAATCCATATTAAATTAATGTTGGATTAATTCTAATTTTATTGGTGCTTCAGTGACATACTATATGTTCTTCTTAATATTTGACTATTTAAAAAAATCATATCATAAGAATAATGAAAATTGTTGACCCCGCGCATTCCTAGCATACACTTAAATATGACCGAAGCTATAGCATCAGATGGTGCCACGTTGCTATTAACCATACTACAAAAAAATCAAGAAAGAAGGAGAACAACCCTTTGTCTCCCCTTGAAACCCCATTCTTAAACCACAAAAAAGTTGAAAATGTTTATCATTTTTCCTATGTTTTAACATGACCCAATTATTACTCCAATTAAGCTTTGACTTGATCAGTGTTTTCAATCAAGCTTTATGCTCTATTTGAGAATGAATTGTACTATGCTAGGAATGTATCTGGTGACACCAATTTTACAATTTGGAAACTCCATAACCACTCTTTCTTGTTGTAAACTCCATTGAACCTCTTCATCAAAAAAAGCTTTAAATTTATAAATGGGTTCATGTGATTTCTTGAGGGTGTGTTCAAAATTGAGGACTAAAGTTTAATTTTTTTCTTTGTTTTTCGAGTTTGCTAACATTTGGCCATGATTTCTTACTTTTTTTGTTGCTTTGTGCATTTCAAAAAGAACTGAGATGAGTTGCCAATACACGTGGTGCTAATTACCAAAATTAGTTTCTGTTAACGGGAGGGGTATGCTTGGGCAGATCTTGTAACAGAGGGCATATTTGTTCAATTTCGCGTAAATCTGACCCTTTTCCTTAGAAGCAGGCAGTTTTCAAAATGCAGAGGATAACCATGGGGAGAGTAGTACTAGACCGACTCAGTGATTTGCCCGATGCTATTTTAACTCACATCCTCTCATTGTTGCCTTGTAATAAACAAGTTGTGAGAACCAGCGTATTATCAACACGATGGAGGTTTCTTTGGATGTCCGTTCCACTTTCACTCCATTTCCACTTCAAGAAAAAAAGCATGCCTAATTTCATTGCTAACGTCTATAGAGAGCTTTTCCTTTTGAGGTCTTGCCAGAAATTCCGATCATTTAAATTGTTTTCCCTTAGGTACAAGAAGCTTTACGTTAAACATTTTGAGTTATGGATACATTTTGCAACTAAGGTTGCTAATGTTGAAGATTTCACTTTTCAAATTGATGATACCCGTGAACAAGAATGTTATGAATTACCTCAGTTTGCATATAAGAGTAGTTCGTTGAAGAATTTGACTTTAACGGAGTGCCAACTGAACCCTTCTGGTAGTGTTAACTGGACAAGTCTCCTTTCTCTTTCATTTAGGGATGTTTATTTTGAGCACGAGGCCATGAAAAAGATATTATTGGGTTGCCCTAACTTGGAGCGCCTGGAACTTTCTGATGTTCGCGGCGATTATCTATTGGAAATCAGCTCTGTGAAGATGAGAGAATTGATAATAGCCGAACGTGAAATTAATTGCCATCACATTATAGCCCCGTATGTTCAATGTTTGCAACTTTCGGGATTCTGCCTTTTTATACGCTTTCCGATCAATGTGCCTTCACTTGTCTCTGCAGTCGTTGATATAAATATTAAATTTCGAGATGACGATAAAATGGAGGGGGAGTGTAGGTATTTGAAGGAACTTCTTCATTGTCTTGTCCATGTCGAGAATCTTGAATTGGGTCCCTGGTGCATTGAGGTTTGTTCATGCTCTTCAATTTTATTTGTTTTATTTGCTATTGGATTATCTGTTTAGTAACATTAACAGTGCTACGACTTAGGATAATCTAATAACTAAGTTGGAAAATACTAAAAGATTACATTCTCATGGCCAATTTTGTTGGACATTGGAAGGTAATTGAAACAAGACTATTTGAACACTTCGAGTCATGTGAAGGCTTTTCGACATGTTCAAAAGTCCGTCTTTGGATTCCCAACCAATCTTGAACACTTTGATGTGGCAAAACGCAGTCCAAACTGTTTTTACAAATATTCAACGATTTGCGTGTCATTTGTTGATTATGTCATGTTTCCTATATTGACAAATTATGGTTTATCTATTTGGTTTATAAGTGCCTGTCCGTTCTGGAGTTGACAGGGTGGCAGTGTCCACCACCAAGTTGGAAATTCTTGAAACTTAACACAACTTTAGAACTGTTGGACTTGCCTGGAATTTGGAGCTTTCTACAGAGTTCATCAGATCTCGAGAGATTGGTTATTGACCTGTGCTATTACAAACAAATGGTAAGTATCTTTTAGACCTTTATTTTTGTGACTTCATGTTATCAATCAAACAACTATTAGTGGAGAAGAAAATTATCATACTTGTGATCTTAAGTACTTTAGGGGAAGGTTCAACATTTGTAAAAAGTGTAGGAGATAAGCTAATGTGTAAGCAGAAACAGTATTTCTGTATGGGAGGAGGACTCCTATTCACAGTGTGATATTTCTGTATGGGAGGAGGACTCCTATTCACAGTGTGAAACATAATTAGCCTAAGTACTTGATGAGTTTAACAAAATAGCTTCTAAGTTGTGGAGACGTCCTCCACGGTACGTTGTTTCCTAAAGAACAAAACAAAAAGTGAGGAGGATTCTTGTTAGAAAATGCTTTTGGATGGCAGTAATTTTATTTTACTGTTTTAGTTTTGAATAAGTCAAAAGTTTGTTAGCTAGATATTCCTATTATCTAGGAATTAGTTGGCAAGTGTGTGTTAGTGGGATTTCTTTTTGCTGCATTTTTCTGCTAGTCCAAGTAATATAAATGCAAGCTCCACAAGTTAATAAGAATTGATTTTCTTCCACTGCTATATTCTTTCTCTTATACTCCATTGTTTTGTTCTAAAAAACCAACAATTCTCAAGTAAAATGCAAGCTCACAAAAGGATCTAAGTGGGAACTACATCCTATTGCATTATTGGAAGGTAAGCTTTGAGCTTTCTTTCGAATTCTGAAGGAAGGTGTCTGCCATTTGCCAAACTTTAAGTACTCTTGAACTTCTCTTGGTAGTGAGTTATAGCTGAGTATTTTCTTCTCTTAGTCCAATAGGTGACTGTATCCAGCTAACGAATCAACAACACCATTGGCTTCTCTGTAACAGTGTCACCTTGAATTCTTCTCCCTGAATCAGCTCTTTAATCTCTTCAATAATAGGTTCTTAGTGCCAAGAAGGTTTGGCAACTCCTTGACGGCATTCACTATAAGAAAGAGTCGGCCTCCACCCAAATGTTTTTAATACCCTGTTCAATACATCATTAGGCCCATCTGAAAGTAAACGCATCAGAGGTATTGCTTGTTCCATGGCCTAGTTGAACTGCATATGCCAAAATAATATCACCAGTTCCAAACTATGCCACATGTTCCATATTGTCCTTGTCTGCAGCTGAGATCCTAGTTCTACCCATCCTAGAACAGGTTTACACCATTTTATTACACTTCTTGTCCATCGTGGTGAATCTTCCTCAATGTATTCGCAGAAATTGCTCCAGGAGATACATAGTTCAAATTCTGGAAATTCGTTTGAATGCTGCTCTGCTTTGCAAGGATTTTAGGATATACGTTTTAGTCTTGAAAGTTGGTCGTTCTCAGCTAAATCTGCTGCAGCTGTGTGCTTAATATTTTTTTCTCTTTGTGTAAGACGTTTAGAGGAACATTTGTTCTCCTGATTTATTTTCCTCTTGAAAATAGTTCAGTTTAAGTTGTCTTGACAGAAATGTCATGTTTTTTCAATCAAAATTCATTCGGAAAAGGGCCAAAATTGCCCCTCTACTATGGCAAATCGGACCAGTTTACCCTCCGTTAAGTTTTTTGATCTACCACACCCCTGCCGTGATCAAAGTACACCATTTTGCCCTTAAAACTGACGGGCCTCCAGCGTGTGAACAACGTGGCTGCCACCTCACTGCCATGTAGATCCAAACCATAGTAGAGGGGCAAATTTGGCCCTTTTCCATTTTTTTCAAAGTCGTTTCTGGACTAAGTTTTAATACTTAGAGAAGAAGTTTCGATGCTTAGAGGAGTTATTATAAGAGAGAAAAATGTGCTAAGAATGGTAGATAAGATATTTTGCGTGAAATATGGAATTTAAATGATACTCTCTTCAATTTTGTTCCATAAGAAAGATATACTTTTGAATTTTGTAACTAAAATTATATTTATTATAGATGAGATAAAAGTTTAAAAATAAAATTATTTCTAAATAAAATATATATGTTCTTTTTAAAAAGACTAAAAGATAAAATGTGCTACTCCTATTAAAGTGGATGAACAGTTCTTTCCGGTGTTTCAATTTAAAAAATATTTTTAAATTTATCACAAAAAGTGATTTTTGCTACATATTGACTTATTAACTTTAGTTTAATCTCTTTTTCTTTAATGACATACTTTTTGTAACAATAGAAAAAATATAATAAAGTATTATGTTTAAAATCACAAATTCTAGTATGCATTAAAGGAAAAAATATACTAATAGAATATTATTTTTAATACATAAAATCTTATATTTTTTTCTACTGTTACAAAAAGTATGTCATTAAAGGAAAAGAGATTAAACTAAATTTAATAAGTCAATATGTAGCAAAAATCACTTTTTCTGATAAATTTAAAAATATCTTTTAAATTGAAACACCGGAAAGAACTGTTCATCCACTTTAATAGGAGTAGCACATTTTACCTATTAGTCTTTTTAAAAATATATTTTATTTTTAAACTTTTATCTCATCTTTAATAAATATAATTTTAGTCACAAAATTAAAAAGTATATCTTTCTTATGGAACCAAACTGAAGGGAGTATCATTTTAATTCCATATTTCTTGCAAAATATCTTATCTATCATTCTTAGCACATTTTTCTCTCTTATAATAACTCCTCTAAGTATCGAAACTTCTTCTCTAAGTATTGAAACTTAGTCCAGATACGACTTTGAAAAAAACGAAAAAGGGCCAAATTTGCCCTTCTACTATGGTTTGGATCTACATGGCAGTGAGGTGGCAGCCACGTTGTTGACACGCTGGAGGCCCGTTAGTTTTAAGGGCAAAATGGTGTACTTTGGTCACGGCAGGGGTGTGGTAGATCCAAAAACTTAACGGAGGGTAAACTGGTCCGATTTGCCATAGTAGAGGGGCAAATTTGGCCCTTTTCCGAAATTCATTCTATGAGTAAATCCAGTTCTACTATAAACTTTTCTTTTAGTTGTAGCGAAGAAGTCTAACAACGGATAGTACTCACCTTCATGTGAGGAGGATAGAGGATCAGCTTCGACTACTTTTATTGTTTGCATGTGCCACTGTGTAATATTTGCAAAGCACTGGACAAGTTCTTTGAATCTAAAAGTTCATCGAATTTTTGTTTTATCCACAATAAACTCCTTGACGTTCTACTTCCATCTTAGAAGAATAACTAGTTAATACAGCGGATTCTTTCCTGCAGGACATGCTATCAAGGTACACAAATGAGGATGAACAACACAGGAGGTTTGAGACACATAATTTTAACTACTCATTTGTACATCTGAAGACCATCAAGATCATTAACTTTCATGAACCACTACTAAGTGGGAATAAGTTTACACGGTCATTGGTAAAGTATTTTCTCAAGAATGCAACTGTGCTAGAAAAGTTCATCATTGTTGTTGATGCCAAATTCAACCAGAGTGATGTGTCTCAAGATTATGGTAAGTTGGAACAGGAGTTTGTAAGCTATCCAAGATCCTCCCCACACGCTTCAGTTGTCTTTTCTTATCAATAATCTTTGGCTCCTGTCGCAACATATTTCACAGTGGTAACTATGTTTGAAAAAGATTTGTAGCTGATTGACAAGGTCAGGATTGTATTTGTTGACCCAAGGAGCTGTTAATAGTTCTTCATGCCTAACTAATAGTGTGTTCATGTCAGAAAGTTTGCTCTAAATGTTTTGCGAATTTTTTTCATATTATAGATTCCTAATCAATGTTCCAAATTATGAAACTTTAAGATTGAAATCATTTTGCTAAAATGGTATTTCAAGATTTTATTAGGTGTGCCTTGACTTGTTTTTGTTGGCCTATGTTATTTATAAGAGCTTATGCTATATGCGCCATCAGTTTAATGAATTACACTATTAGATCATCTTTACGTATTGTGACAGGTAATCTGCCTTACTTTCAAGATTATAATTTTCATTTTTATGAAGGCTTACCTGACAAGTATCATGTGTGAGATCTTTCATCTTTGATTAGGCTCGGCTCAATGCCCAGGCCTACACATAGCTTAGGAAGTCGTGTGAGAAACAAAGTGACATTAAAGTTCCCGTTGGTTTCATAACAGTGAGTCACCTAATATTGGATGTAACTTGGTCGTCTTGAAAAACCACAAGGATGTGTTTTGGTCACTAAAATATTTAAAGAAGGAGATTTAAGTTATGAAGCTGTTTTAAGCCCAAACACTTTAAATGAATTACTTAATTGATTATTTGAAAAATGGTCAAATATACTTTTAAAGTATGCCAAATTGAATAAATATATCCGTTACAAGTTCCGCCTAAGCCTAGTTCTCCCGTCAACAAAATGGCTCAAATACAGCCTTACATAAGACAGAAGCTACAACTACATAATTATCTCACTAATTTTGTGAATTAGCATTCAGCACGTGGCTACATTCCATACCACAAAAATGGAAAACAAAAAATCAAGAAAGTAGAACCCTTAGTCAAACCTCACTCCAATGTCTTTACTCTCCTTCAAATCATTTTCCAATGTTGTAACATAACCACTGTTTGTTGTTGTAAACTAGTTTTGAAGCTCTTCAAAAAAAAAAAAAAAAAATTGAAATTTATAAGTGGGGTTCATGTGATTTCTTGAGTGTTGTTTAAAATGGAGGGGTGAGCTTTTTTTGCTTTGTGCATATTTGTTCAAATTTCGCATACTTTAAGAAGTTGAAATGCTGAGAATAACCATAGCCATAGGGAGAGTATTACCAGACCGACTCAGTGATTTGCCTGATGCTATTTTAATTCACATCCTCTCATTGTTGCCTTGTCATAAACAAGTTGTGAGAACTAGCGTATTATCTACACGATGGAGGTTTCTTTGGATGTCCGTTCCACTATCACTCGTTTTCCAGTTCGCCAATCATTTCAATGAAACCGACCTCCCTAACTTCATTGCTAACGTCCATAGAGAGCTTTATTCTTTGAGGTCTAGCGAGAAAATACGATCATTCAAGTTACTTTTCCTTAGGTACGAGAAGATTCACGTTAAACATTTCGATTTATGGATACATTTTGCAACTAAGGTTGCTAATGTTGAAGATTTCACTTTTCAAATTGATGATCCCCGTCAACCATACGGTTATGAGTTACCTCAGTTTGCATATAATAGTAGTTCGTTGAAGAATTTGGCTTTAAAGGACTGCCACCTCAACCCTTCTCGTAGTGTTAACTGGACTAGTCTCCTTTCTCTTTCATTTAGGGATTGTTATTTGATGGATGGGGCCATGGAAAAGGTATTATTGGGTTGCCCTAACTTGGAGCGCTTGGAACTTAATGATGTTCGGGGCATTCAAGAATTGGAAATCAGCTCTGTGAAGATGAGAGAATTGATAATAGCCGACCAGGCGTGTGATCACATTCAAATACTGGCCCCGTATATTCAATATTTGCAACTTTCGTGGTTCTGCATTGCGATTATGTTTCCAATGAATGTGCCTTCACTTGTCACTGCAGTCATTGATATACATATCTTTTATCAAGAAGACGACAAAATAGAGGCTGGGTGTAGCTATTTGAAGGAACTTCTTCATTCTGTTGCTCATGTCCAGAATCTTGAATTGAGTCCTTGGTGCATCGAGGTTTGTCCATACTCTTCAATTTGCCTTTTGTTTTATTTGCTATTGGATTATCTGTTTGGTAACATTAACAGTGCTACAACTTGGGATAATCTATAACTAAGTTGGTAAATACTAAAGGATTACATTCTCGTGGCCAATATGGTTGGACAGTGGAAGGTGATTGAAACGAGACCTTTTGAACACTTCGAGTCATGTGAAGGCTTTTCGACATGTTCAAAGTTCCATCTTTGGATTCCCAACCAACCTTGAACTCTTTGATGTGGCAAAACGCTGTCCAAACTGTTTTTACAAAAATTCAACAATTTGCATGTCATTTATTACTTATGTCCTGTTTCCTATATTGACAAATTTTATCTATTTGGTTTATAAGTGCCTGTCCGTTCTGGAGTTGAAAGGGTGGCAGTGCCCACCACCAAGCTGGAAATTCTTGAAACTTAACACAACTTTAGAACAGTTGAACTTGCCTGGAATTTGGAGCTTTCTACAAAGTTCATCGGATCTTGAGAGATTGGTTATTGACCTGTCCTATTACGAACAAATAGTAAGTATCTTTTAGACCTTATTTTTGTGACTTCATTTTATCAATCAAACAGCTATTAGCGGAGAAGAAAATTATCATACATGTGATCTTAAGTACTTTACGGAAAAAGCATAGAACTTTTTTTTTTTTCATTTAAACCACCTTAGTGGTTTATTATATAGGTATTGATAAAAGGGTACAAAGAGGGGGACTTGACTTCCTTACCTCTTTGAAGAAGGTACGAATTGAGCCGGTTTCAATCCTTGTGTACAGAGAAGATTGAGAAGGTTCGCTATTTGAAAAAAGAGTGTAGGAGATAAGCCTCTAATGTGTAAGCATAAACAGTATTTCTGTATGGGAGGAGGACTTCTATTTACAGTGCGAAACATAACTAGCCTAAGTACTTGATGAGTTTAATAAAATAGCTTCTAAGCTGTGGAGACGTCCTCTTCAGTGCATTTTTCCCGAAAGAACAAAACAAAAAAGTGAGGAGGATTCTCAAGTAACATGCGAGCTCACAAAAGGTTCTAAGTGGGAAGTACATCATGTGTCTGCCATTTGCCAAACCTTAAGTACTCTTGAACTGCTCTTGGTTATGAGTCATAGCTGAAAATTGTCTTCTCTTAGTCCATAGGTGACTGTATCCAGCTAACGGATCAACCAACACCATTGGCTTCTCTGTAATAGTGTCACCTTGACTTCTTCTCCTTGAATCAGCTCTTTAATGTCTTCAATAATAGGTTCTTAGTGCCAAGAAGGTTTTGCAACTCCTTGACAGCATTTCACAATAAGAAAGAGAGCCTCCACCCAAATGTTTCTAATACCATGTTCAATACATCATTAAGCGCATCTGAAAGTAAATGCATCAGAGGCATTCTTGTTCCATGGCCTAGTTGAACTGCATATGCAATAATAATATCACCAAGAGTTCCAAACTGTGCCACCTGTTCCATATTGTCCTTGTCTGCAACTGGGATCCTCGTTTAGTTCCACCCATCCTAGAACAGGTTTACAACATTTTACTTCACTGCTTGTCCATCGTGGCGAACCTTTGTCAATGTGTTCACTAAAGTGGCTCCAGGGAATACATAGTTCATCTGGAAATTTTATTTGAATGCTGCTTTGCAAGGATTTTACAATATGCTTTCTAGTCTTGAAAGTTGGTCGTTTCTCTCGGCTAAATCTGCTGCAGCTGCGTGCTTAATATTTTGTCTGTGTAAGACGTTTAGAGGATCTTTTGGTCTCCTAATTTAATGTCCTCTTGAAAATTGTTCAGTTTGAGTTGCCTTGACAGAAATGACATGTTTTTTCTATCAAAATTGATTCTATGCGTAAAGCCAGTTCTACTTTCAACTTTTTTGTAGTTGTAGGATAAAGAAGTTTTACAAGGGATGGTACTACCTCCATGTGAGGAGATATATGATCAGCTTCAATGAAGCTTTGACTATTTTTTTTACTTGTTTGCATGTTTCACTTTGTAATATTTGCTAAGCACTAGACATGTACTTTGAATTTAAAAATTCATCACCTTTTTGTTTTATTCACAATAAACTCCTCGACGTTCTACTTCCATCTTAGGAGAATAACTAGTTAATACAGCGGATTCTTTCGTGCAGGGCATGCTATCAAGGTACACAAATGAGGATGAACAGCACAGGAGGTTTGATACACATAATTTTAACTACCCATTTGCACATCTGAAGACCATCAAGATCATTAACTTTCATGAACCACTACTAAGTAGAAATCTGTTTACGCGGTCATTGGTAAAGTATTTTCTCAAGAATGCAACTGTGCTAGAAAAGTTCATCATTGTTGTTGATGCCAAATTCAACCGGAGTGATGTGTCTCAGGATTATGGTAAATTGGAACAGGAGTTTGTAAGGTATCCAAGATCCTCTCCACACGCTTCAGTTATCTTTTCTTATCAATAATCTTTGGCTCCTTGTTCGCAACATATTCCACCGTGGTAACTCTATGTTTGAAAAATATTTGTAGCTGTTGACAAGGTCAGGATAGTATTTGTTGACTGTAGGAGCTGTTAATAGTTCTCCATGCCTAACTAACAGTGTGTTTATTCGTTCTCTGATTATCATGTCAGAAAGTTTGCTCTAAATGTTTTGCAAATCAGTCAAAGTTTGTGCACAACTAATAAGATAATTAAGTACCAAATTATGATGCATCATCTAAACGTGAATTAGTGCAACTTTTATTATTCTTCTAGTTGTGTAGCACGGGTACGTAGCAGTCAGCACCGAGTCTATTTTGCAAAGCTTCTTTAATTTAACTTCATCTATTCATGCAGATTTCCCGAGTCTTCTTGGGACTAATCTTTCTATTTAGTGTCTCTTAATCTAGCCACATGGTCGGATTACTTAAATGAGCTTTTTCTGATAGTCCTGATAATTCATTAGAATAAAGAGTTTCATGCTACCATATCACTGTCTATCGATTGACGTATGATAATGCGCAAGCTACAGAAGGTATAAACCAAAAAACCACCATCTCTTTTATATCTAAGCGACAAAGACAAACTTCACTCAGTTTTATTTTCCAACGCACTTTAAACACAAAATTCGGAGTTTTTAGAAAAGAAAATGTGAATAGCTGATGCTGTTCAGGTCATGTTCAGGAATTTGCTCCCTATTTAAAACTTATTGGACGACTGAACAAATTCTGTACGAGGAACCATTGGAATGAGTACAAGAAAATCTGCACTGAATACACATCGTTCTTCCTATGAAACAATCAGGATTGTTATCTACATGTGATTCACCTATTCAAAGGTGCTGATTATAAGGCTACAATTCCCAACTTGGAATTTACAACTTGTTTCCACCTATTTCTCAAACAAAATCTGAATGTAGTGGAATACAAGAAAAGAATCTTAGAAAGTTATCTGACCATGACCATAATGTACATCACAAGAACTGCACATTAATATCTGATGGCGAATCTGCATTAATGTTTGAAAATTTTACTTGAAGACTTCTCTAAGCACCAACCTGGAAGAAAGTACAAAAGCTCGGTCATAGACTCCACACATTTCCTTCTGGATCACAGGGAAGAAGGAACCTTTTACTAATATGTTAAGGGAAATAATCAAAATATTATGCATTTACTCAGACAACTCGCTTTAGCCTTTTTAGAGCTTCTTGGCACATTGAACTTCCACTCAATTTATGTACCGTAATATTTCCCACAAGAGTTTTTAAGGAAAAACGTGCTACCTACAATTTAGCCACATATTCGTGCAAGCAATTTATTTACCTCATTTAACAGGTTGGTGATGTCAGTTGCTCCATATTTACAGTATTTCAAAATAAAATCTATGCCGGAGGAAGAGGACGTCGACATGTTGGGCACTCCATCTTTATGTCCATCCATCTTTGCAAACAACCGGAATGAAAGAAATGATCACAAGGCGTCACCTGAACATCAATTGGCACATTATGGATATATGATTTACAATAATTTGATAGGAGTTCCACATTATAGTGACAAAAGATCAACACGACTTCCGTTACCATCCAATGATTTGCACGTTGAGTAATATCAATCGTAGTCATGCATATGACACAATCAGTGGCATGATTTGCATCCTTGTCAAACCTTCTGTAATAGCTATACTTCTCTGGTAAAATCTGCAACATAACAAAGCTTATGTAAGATAGGTCACTGCAAAACTTACAGATGATTCAATGCTTTTTTATATTATAAAGAATCATACTTTTATCCAGATTATCTATTTCTGTATACTTCATAAAAAATATAGGTCATCGCAAACCTTAATCTTCTCAGCTGTTTTCTCACTTCAAAACAACACTTTCTATCTCACAGAAAATCAACAAGTAGAGCAGCATAATACCTGACGTGGAATGAACCACCGAGATCCAAGATAGTGCTGCAAAATAAGTACTGATGCCTGCAATGCCATGAAAATTCCCAAGCAGATGCACCAATTTTTGTCGGGCTCTATACGCATAAAATTGTGGGGACAACCAAAGACATATAGTGGAATTGCTAGCCGAGTTATAGTCATTCCCAAGATGTAATGGGGGTGCAATGATTTTCTCGAGTCACGAAGAACATTAGTTACAATTTGAGGTATCCAAAAAGAGTGTAAAAGGAGAAGAAGAGGCCGCAGAAACTTATGGAATTCGTACATTATCAAAATGCCACCTAAAAGGATCCCATCTGCAAAACAATATTTGAAAACAAAGATGGAGAAATGATCCGATTGTAAGTGCCAATGATACAGAAGCAGATCAAATTTGAGTTTTTTTTTTTTTTTTGGGTTTTGGGGGGGGAGGGCTCTAATGAAATTGCTTTACTGTTTTCTTACCAAATTTGCATGGCTATTTTCTCTTGCATTACATCAAAGTTCATTGGCTCACTTTGTTCAGTGATGTTAGAATGACACAGCGACATAAGGCTTCCGTTTTAAGAAAGATTTGGATTCTTCTGTTTTTCTTTTATTAGGTTGGTTGGAAAAAAAATCAATTCATATAGTGATGTCACTACATTAAAAGGTTCATTTATTGCTTAATTTTCACCCAACACACTGATGTCACTATATTAAAACCATTGTGTTAGATCTCAGGTAACCAAATTCTGAATCCCAGCTGTGCATTGAATTAACATTGCAAATCAGAGGTTACATCCTCCTATGCTAGGTAGAGAAATGGAATAGAACGAGGTAGTATTCACAAATTAACCCATACAAAAGCAGGCGGGATTATGTCAAAGGAAGAGTTTTTGCAACAAACTCATATGTGCTATTTACTGTTCAAGGTCTGATTTTCCCTTTCAGTAAAAGCTATAGCTTGCAGCCTGACATATTTAACATACAGACATATATAATTTATGACTCAGTTCATATTAATGGTCCACATTTCAGCAAAAGATACTTACAGAAACGGCTGTACAGAACTGACAGTTCACGCCTCATTGCTTCCCAACCCTCTCCACTATTCGTAGGTCTACTTGCCTTCCATATAGCGAGAAGAAATCTCATCTCAAATATTGAGAAGACAACAAACTTGAAAAATGCAGCAGTTGCAAAAGCATTGAACAGGGATTCTGTAAAAGAACGGAAAGGGAAGGGAAGAGGGGGAATACTATTAGCAGAGTGTAGAATCGCAGCTAGAAGCAACAAGAATCGGATATTTATAAAGATAACCTTTGAAAAAAAAAAAAAAAAAAAAAAAGGGACATACATAAAGCAAATCTTGAAAAATCAAAGGTAAGGATTGAAGCAAATCTTTTTTTTTTTTTTGATAAAGGTGGTGTCCGGGCTAGCTTCAAGAAGACTTCATAAAAAACCAACGAACCATTAGGAATATAAAATTCACTCGAAGAAGTAGCCACACAAGCTTGTTCGTATGTGACAGGAAAGCAAAGAGTGACAAACAATTTATTAACCAAGACCATGATTATCCCTAGAGGGCAACCTCATTGTTACCACCACTCGACAAATTGTAGATAATACAATCAGCTAAACGTGCTCGGTACAATGACCTAAACAACAGCTACCCATTAAACTTCTTAATAAAAAAGTTCTTTATCAAACTTACCAACAAGTATGCCTGCAGTCAGATGTAGAAGACAAAGATAAGCATCAATTATTCCCTGTTGTCCGATCATCAGAATTGAAACTTTGGCAGCTCCCTGGAAAAAAGAGACATCAGAGATCATTCATTTAATATGACACTTTGCAAAAGCAAAATAGTAACATCTGAAGGCTTATGTCATTAAATGTAGCAGAAAGTGGTAATCTTACTGATTGACTGTTGCTATGTTCCATTTGCCGAATGAGAAGGAGCACTTGGAGAAAAGAAACCTAGGGTTTCCAGAAGTTAAGGTATCTACACAAATGCAGTTTACAGAAGAAAAAACTATCAACGAAATAACAACTCTTGTAGGATACAAAGGTGACCATCAACGTATAGTTAACTGCTTTGTCGTAGTAAACCTCTATATTGACAGAAGTGGCATTCAATAACATGGGTGAGAAACAGTCTCCACCATCATCCACTGAAGGGCTCTCCATCAATCCTTCTAGATGATAATGATCGCGATCTCCATCTGGAAAAAGACAATTAACTTAAGATGAATCACTTGCTTCCAGAGTATTTGCCCAAACTAAACGAGAAGTTTGAATCTCTATTATTACATGCATTCTTGAGCATGGAAAAAAATCTCTTATCTAGACCAACTGCATTAGGCTAATTTACAGAATATAATAACTAAAGATCGCATGCTACAAACCAATACTCGTACAACCAACATTTGAGCAATGGACAGCTAAATTGCTACTATCTGTCATTTCCTCCGAAAAATATTGACTTTAAACATTTGATCAGGTAGAAGATGAAAATTGCGTTAATATCAATTGTTTTGCAATAACAGGGCATGCAAGACGCGCAAGGGAATGCAGCAAAACAAAGTTGGCAGAGCTTCTGAAAGGAAATGATAGAGTGCACTTAACTAACTTCAAAACGGCAGTTATAACGACGTTAAAAACTACTAATATCCTACCTAGACATGAAACACAGATGAGAAGAATTAAGGACGTTCAAAGCAGATTCCCTCAAAAGATGGAAAACAGCAGTATGAATGAGAAATCCAAAATTTTGCAAAATGGTTTTAATTAAGGGAGATAATTGGGTAAAGAAGATAAATCAAGTACCATTAGTGGGTGATGACACATGAGAAATTTGTGCTGCAATCTCCATATTACAATGTTTCTCCATTTCATAAATAGGTGCTGCAAAAACAGAGATATACATAGTTTAAGCCAATATTCAAAAACTTTAAACTGGATCAAGTTTGAGTAAGCATTATTACAATGTTTCTTTTTCCACATCTTATCTCGTGGAGACTCTTGGAAGACCTGAGATGAGAAAATTCCGAGCTGTCCAGGGAAGGTAAGATAAAGAAAGATATCATCATTTAAAAAAAAAAAACTAATGACGCTTGATATTTGATTATACTTCAGTTGAATGGGATGTAAATCAAAATTCACTAACACAAATTATTATCTAGAACACAGATAATTCGCAGCAACAACAACAACATACCAAATGTGATCCCACAAGTGGAGCCTGGGGAGGGTGGGGTACGCAGACCTTACCTCTACCTTGTGTAAGGTAGAGAAACTGTATCGGGAAGACCCTCGGCTCGGAAAAAAAAAAACAAAACACATCCCTTTTCTTAATAATCCCAGTCTCTTTAACTAAATGGCTCAGAAGACCCATTTTGGTTAACAAAGAACACAAATGTGATTAAATGGGAAAAGAAGTATACATAGTGTTAACAGTGAGCTAATCTAAACATATTGTTAACTTTTGCCAGACCCCATTTAAGTTGGGAGAAAAAATCTCTATACATATATATTTATAAAAAAAAAAAAAAAAAAAAAAAAAAAAAAAAAGAAAGAGGAAGGGGTTTTTTGGGTGGGGGGTGAGGGGGGGAAGGTAAAGGTAACCTACTTGGAGAGGGCGGGGATGTGAGTACTGAGTAATACAGGAAGTTCTCTCAATGAATCACCACTTTAGACGGAAAATTTTCATAAAAATGAGCAGTTCCATTTTTTCCATTAAGAAATGAGCAAAAAGTTTCATAAACAAGTAAACGCCACATACTTATTGAATTTGTATTCCACTGCTTATATATAGTGTCTGAGTGAAAGCATGTTATTCATGGATGCAAACCTTCAAATTGTCAGCACCAAAGCTTTACAAGCTTCAAATATAAAGGACACATAACGACAATGGAGAAATTCAAACCAAAGCAACTGCCGCAGGCAAAACTCAAATTAATTAGAAACAGCAAAACACAAAAGTACACATGCCATAAGTTGTCATGATAAAGCTACTTTTAACAAATCATCCCAGAGACGAAAAAAATATGGTCATGATTAATACCAAATGATATGGATTTGACAGCAGATAATCGTCTTCCTGGCCAAACTCACCCTCTTTGCCGCTGCCATAGAAGCGCAAGTGTCAGTTACTGAAACATTCTAAATAGCATTTCCAGGCTTGTTATATCAATTGTTATTTGAATTCACATAATCCATTATTTAGATAATTTGGATGGGTTCTTCAGACCAAGAGTTTTAAAAGCCTAAGCATGATACTGTCTTATTACCCAACTCTTAACCACCTTGAAGTCAAAGTGCGAGAGAGAGAGAGAGAGAGAGAGAGAGTACTTATTAGTTAGACTAAGCTTTTGAATAGCTCAGCCATCAATATATGAGTATGCTTCCCATTTCAAATGTGATCCAGGGCACAATGCAATCAAAATGGACAGAAATCAGGATTGCCTTATGTGCAATATAACTGTTGTGAGTTTCATTAAGAAGGTTTTCAGTTTTCAGACTTCAATCTTTCAGTAGGAAAGTGTCAAAAGCTTTGAATTAATCATCTTACTTGAGCGCACTGTTAGTTTATACTGTTTATCTCTAGTTTTTCAACTATAGAAGGACCTTCCTACATCAATTTTCTTCCTCAGAGCAAGATGGTTGAACATGCATACTTGGAGAATTTCATTTCAGCCAAGTGACAAAAGCAGTACCTGTAAGCTAGGATCCGAAGTTGTCTGAATGGCCATATATATACACCTTCCACTCTGATTTTAGCCCCCCCATGTTCATTGTCAAAAACATCATGGAAAATTATTAAACCCTGTTGTTGGCAACATTAAATAGTATGAAAATAATGTCATTTAAATAAGTGATGCCATCGTAGAAAGTAAAATCAGCTCAGGAAGATAAAGTGCTTCATTCAGCATTGCTTCTAATAGGTAGCTAGAAATAGAAAAGGGAAAATTGACTTTTCAAGCATTATAACACAGCTTAAAAGAAGCTCATCAAAGGAAACACAATCTATCAGAAAAGCATAGCAACAGGGCATAAGCACATCAGACTATCCCTATCAGATTCTGATTGTCGAGCTAACAACACATGATAATTTCATGGTTTACAAATTGGCAAGTATTAAATAAAAGTGTCTGGCTGAAATCTATATCCATACAAGCTTTTGATTTGGATGACATAGGCTCTTGGAGAATCATGATACAAGCAATCTTCTTGATGGAATTTTTAGTTATTCCAAGACCAAGACTAACATGTAGAAGAGATTTGAGAATTACAGGCTTACAGCATGAAAAGCAGATAAGCTTGGACACCCAATTCTTACTCAGATGAGAAAATAAGCAAGAAGAAATCCCCGAGGACTAGTGGGCGTAGTTCGAAACTCGATGGATAATGGGTCTGTCCCTTGCCCCTCTACCCTTCTCCTCTTAAATACCAAGCTTTTTGTCTCACAGGGTTCGAACTCGTGGCATGCGCCTAACCCACTCACAAACATGGCATATAGTTCCTTGTGCAAGACTTCCATTTCAGAGATAAAAGACCAATGAAGGTTCCGTACTTCATCCAATTTCAGTCAAGTAACTTCTTCCTTTTTTCTCTTTGAGCAACACAAGTTATGGTCCAGCAATTATCATTTGCTTGACTACAGATATGCAATATCTTCTTTCTATCATTTTTTTCATCCATTTGATATGTAGAGATAAGTAATTCAGTGGAAAACTATACCGAGATTAACACAATATTTCATAAAGAGACTGTGATATTTATGATGACAGGACTACCTGAACATAGTGTACACCAGTTATTTTTGTTGGAGTACTAATCAATTCCAGGACAGAGTTCCCACTGGATTTCTTAAAATCAGGAAAGAGGGAAGTGCTATTCTTTGAATCTAGGAACCTCCAAGACCCTGCAGCTCAAATTTCAGAAGACAACATTATTAGATTAAAGGCAGTAGTAGCAGGGAAAGTTTGTCTATTGAAAGCAGTACAGATGAGTTTCTGCTCAATCAATAGCATCACTTTTAACTTCTTAGCCTAGTCCGTTGGACAAGACAAATTAGGTACTACCACTATCTCCGCAAGACACTAATCAACAGGAGGGTAAGCAAGAATAGAGAACATTCTCCCAAACTTGAAAGCAACATGAGCATGCACCAGAAAGCAAGTTTACAGTTAACAGACCTCTGTAGGTTCCTGTTATATTCCAAGCAGAAAAAGGCCCCAAATCACTCCTATCCTTCCTTGCAAAAAGCCACCGCTACCAAAAACAAAAAGAATGCGATTAAAGATTAGGCAGGAGAAACAAGCAGGCATACTATGGCCCTAGTTACTTTTTCTTTTTGTTTTTCGTTTTTCATTATTATTTTTTTTCTATTTTTGACCGCGAATTCCGTTGTTTCAATTTCAAAACTCGGTGTATAATACGTCCATCCTCGACTCTTCTCCATCTAAAAATAACATTTGGTTTAAATCCAGGTTTTAAACTAGTGACGTGCACCTACACGCATCCCAATTTCCAGGCTTTACTATCTTTCCATTGAAGAGAAACCTTGAAGCAGTATGACCATAGTCACTTTTAGTAGTAGAAGTCATGAACCCTCATGTTACTAACATGACTAGATACCCTCTCCAGACTTCAATATGTGTAATCTGTAAATGATCTCCAATATTCCTACATTGAAATAGGATTTCATATTTATTCTATATCATAAAGGAAGCTAATCATATCCAGCCCAAAATGTCAATTGGTATTTGTCCGCGTAATTACATCCAGTTTTACTTTTCTTTTTTTTTTTTTTTTGATAAAGTAAACAATCTTATTGATAATGAAAAAGGAAAACCCCAAATACAAGACGTATAGTTGTATACCAAAAAGTAGAGAACCTACATCAAATGGTTCTCTACAAAAGAAACCCAATCATCTATATACATTGGAACCTCATAGTTACACCAAAAGGAAATGAGAAACAATAGACTATTATGCATCTTACCAAACTACTCTCAACCCCTTCAAAAGCTCTCATGTTTCTCTCTTTCCATATAACCCACATAATTGCTAATGGAGCTACATCCTAAAGGGAGTAAAACTAACTTCATAACTTAAAAAGGCAGCCCGGTGCATAAAGCATCCCGCATTCACACAGGGTCCGGGGAAGGGTCGCACCTTCATAACTTGTTAACGAAAAAAAAAATGTCATTCCAACCTTTTGTTATAATAATGACCAGCGCTAAACTGGTCAATTTATGATGAATACTCGCATTAAAATACAGAATATATCGGTGGAACGTGCTCCCCTAGCCTGAGATGAGTTTAAGTGGAACGACATGGAAAGTGAGAATTTATATAGTCGACCCAACTTGTTTAGAATTGAGGCGTAAATATTGCAGTTGTTTATTACGTCCTTCAATGAGAGGCCAAGAACTTCTTCTTTGATCTAGTAGGGAGGAGGAGAAGAATTGACATTGTATAAAGTCCACAATTATTATTCCTTATCCAGTATTCTCTCCAATTATCTAGTCAAGGTCCCATAGAAGTAAGTTATTCACTTTAAAAAACATATAACCTAGAGCAAATTGCTGATTATTTAGCTCATTTTACTAGTCTCCTCGAATCTCATAGTAGTCTTAGCATGGATCTCATGTTGTTTACATGGTTATGACATGGATTGGACAAGCTATGCTTCCTTATAGCATAAATGGTAAGTAAATCAAGGCAAACATCTCCCAATAGCATTTAAGAGAACTTTAAAGGTGAAAGCAAATGGTAACAGGTCTTTTTTTCCTTAAATAAATGGTAACAGTGCTAGAAAGATCTCAAACTAGCGATTCTAGATGTAAAGAGAGCCTTTGGCACTAATTCATGGTCTTCAAGGCTGGAAACGTGCTGTGGTTTCAAAACAAATCTCATACTTGTGAATTACTTAAAACATTAACCTAAGGGATCGTGCTTACACTAGCAGACTCACATGGTGCAAGATTTCCAGATTGAGTTCCTCTCACCAGCCAATTTTAAGGCACCTTGGCAGCATCTAGACATGTTATTTGGTAAGGTCCGTAGACACGAGGTGCACTAAAGAAGTCACTACTATTATATTCCTTAAACAATCACGACCTTTAGATGTATGCATTGGTTATGTTATCATATGGTTATCAACTACGACAAACAAGATTTTTTGATGCATCTTTCATGAGTTAGTGAGCACTAAAGAAGATTAGGTTGTCCTTTCTCACTTCACCTCCTACTAGTATGAGTCTTAGTGATGGAAATTGATGTTCTCATTGGAGGAACAACCTGAGCTAAACTTATCAGTCAGAAGAAATTAAAACGTACACAAGGAAGACGAACCAATCATATAACTTAAGGACATCATAAAAATTCTTCCATTCATAATTCCAGCTAGCAAACACCAAAGCTTCAGACTTCACAACTTAACCACTAAATTCAGTAAAGTTTCCATTTTTTAATGACAATTAAATTAGCAATCTTCAAAGTCAGATACTTTACTAACATTGACTCCACAAACATCATCAAAAACAAACATACACCAAATTAAAGTGATCAACAAACAACAACAAACATAAAATCAAATGTAAAGTTACTAACCTCATCGCCCCACGATCGATACTTCTCTTTAAGAGGTCTTAGCCCAGTTACTGAACAAAATCCTCCAAAGAAGAACCATAAATAAAACAGAATTTTAAGCCAAACCCCATAATTCTTCCTTAAAAAGTTCAAATTTTTTGGCAAACCCATTTCAAGATCAATTCAAATTCTTGACCTTTAAGCAATTCTTGATCAACCCAAATGAACAAATTAAGCCCATTACAGTTTGAAAAAAGAGACTTTTAATTTAAATGAAAAGTGGGGTTGCTTCAAATGAAGTTGAAATATCAAAAAACTAACAACCTAACAAACAAGTACCAAGATACCCAACAATTTTTCAGATGAAAATGAAAGTTTAACAGCTAATTTTAAACCTAAATAGAATCATTGGTTTGTTGAAACTAACACTAGTGTTTTTTAATTCAACAAACAGTTATAGGTGTACAACATTAATTGCAACATTATGTTTGTTAAATAGGTTCAGTAAACAACTGAGTATTTAATTATGTTATTTACATGTAGTAGATACTCAATATTTTAAGGTGATGAAGAGGTGGGTGTGGTGCTTTTCTCAAAAAGCACACTTTATAAAGGTTTTAAGTTTTTTAATTATAATTCAGGTTTAATTTTATTTTTAATTTTTAATATTTTTTGTGATTGGTAGTTTTGATGCAACCAGTAAATTTGTGTAACTTATACATTAAACGTGAAAATAGTTATTGGTAAATCACCTATGTCACATTATAAAACGTATTCGTTCCTCAAATCATGTGTAAGAAGAATATTTTATCCACCAAACGATCTATTTCAATTCTTAATATCTTGTGTGACTTCAATCAAATATCTACATTTTTATGTAAATATTGGTTAGTGTTTTCTTTTTTTTTGTTGGAGAATGGTTCACGTTGACTTAGATTAATTTATTGATGGTTGTGATTGAGCTGTCATGGAGGAATATGATTAAATTTGTCTCCATATCTTTTTGTACTTGTGGACAAGTTGACAGCTCTGCCTTTCGAATGCACCTATTTGTACATTTTAGCCTGAAATTTGGACTGCTTCAAACTACTACAAACCTGTGTGGAATAAATTAACGTGTTTTTTTTTTCAGTTAAAATAGCTCATAAGTTCTTTTTTTATTTCATTGTATTTAAAAAAGGTAAAAATTAAAACTTACTTTTAAATCAAAAATACAAAACTAAGCTGTAAGGTAAAGTTATGTATCCTCAACTAATGGTTTTTAGCTGGCAAAGTGCATAGCCACTTTTACGGGTGAATTGCAAAAATATGACACGGAAAGTAATGATTTGCCAAAATTTCCTCAATAGCAATGGTTTAGCAAAACTGTCCTCCATTAGTTTAATGAAACTTATTCTGGACGAAAATATCTCTCACAACTAATAAAAAGACCCACACTATCCTTCCCTTCCCTTTCTCCATTCAAACAATCTCTAAACCCTAAAAACCTACAATTTTTACAGATTCCTCCATTGAAACGAAGATTCAAGGTTAGATTCCTTCAAATTCCTACTCTCTTGCATTCATTTGAATAACCTTGTAGAAAATTTATGAAAATATGTATCTTACACAGACTTCTTGGCAATTGCGAAAACTTTAAGCTCTGTTGCAATGGACAACTTGTCTCTGCAAGTCATGGCTATGCAAAGAGTTTAAGCTCTAGTGCAGTGGCATCTTACACAGACTTCCCTGGTAATTGCCAAAACTTCAAGCTCTATTGCAGTGGCCAACTTGGAAAAAAAAAAGTCTCTGAAAATCTTAGCTATTACCAATAGTTTAAGCTCTGGTACAATGGGCACCTTACAAAGACTTCTTCGCAATTGTCAAGACTTCAAGCCCTATTGTAGTGGTCAATTTACAGAGAAAGTCTCGACAAGTTTTGGCTATTGCCAAGAGTTCAAGCTCTGGTGCAATGGGCACCTTGCATAGACTTCTTGGCAATTGCCAAGACTTCAAGCCCTACTGTAGTGGGTAATTTGCAGAGAAAGTCTCTTCAAGTCTTGGTTATTGTCAAAAGTTCAAGCTCTGGTGCAATGGGCACCTTACACAGATTTCTTAGCAATCGCCAAGACTTCAAGCCTCGTTGCATTGGGTAATTTGCGAGAAAGTCTCCGCAAATCTTGATTATTGTCAAGGGTTCAAGCTCTGGTGCAATGGGCGCCTTGACTAGGAAATCAAAGTGGAATGCAATACAAGAAAAATAAAAACAAGATTGAATAAAAGTTACGAACATCGTCGTTAAGGGTCAACTTATCACTTGACAAATCAAGAAACCAACTTCTTTTATCAATGGTAACACCACCCAAGTGATGTTACCGAATTCTTTACAACTTCTGGCAATAGCCAACACTTTAAGGTCGGGTGGAAAGAGGCAACTTGTAGGGGAAGTCTCTGCAAGTATTGGCAATTAAGCTCTATGTAATAGACAACTTGTAGAGAAAGTCTCTTCAAGTCTTGATTTAATCTCTGTGCAATAGAGGCTACTTGCAGAGAAAGTCTCTGCATTAGTGGCAATAACCAAGACTTTAAGCTCTATGCAATGAGCAACAATAATATATAATTGCTATTGCCAATAAGAACCTTAAAATCATCTTAATCAAGCATAATAAGTATAAAAAAAAAAATCACAGGAACGTCAATTTAATTCAATGATCATCAATCAAAATGGAAAAAACTTACAAATAAGTGTATAGATAATAATTACCAAAAAGAAATACAGAAAAAAATAAATACAAATAAAGGATTAGGCAAAATAAAAATTACATTATAATACAAATTAAAGAAAAAATATAAAATAAAAAAAAACTTTTATAGATTTCCTAAATCTCTGTAGGACACAAAGAAGAAAGAAGGAAATGAAGGAGGAAAGAGGGAAGGAAAGGAAAGAGGAAGGAGAGAAGGAAAGGAATAAGGAAAGAGAGAAGGAGACTGTTCCATGTGAATTGGGTTTAGGCAGGGGCAAAATAGTCCTTCCACATAGTGAGGAATAATGTGGAGGGTATTTACTTAAAACATTTGAATGTGGGAGCAAATTGGTAAGACCAATGCTTATGGAGGGCACTGCGTGAAATTTTTTGCACTTTTACCAGTGGTTTTGGGTTTGAGGTAAAGTGGTTTTAAATAAGATGCCACTTTTTGAAACTTCAATTATTGTGGGTCATGGACTTCACGCTTAAGGTATAAATTTCAATTTCAACCCGCAAAGGCCGAACTTTTAGATATAGATACGTAAACATCAACCCTTGTGGGCTAAAGTTGAACTTCAACACTTGTGGTATGAAGTTCTGCCCACAAGGATTGAAGTTCCAAAACGTGGTCTATCATGCAAAACCAATAAGTAAAAGTGGCCTCAAAGCAAAGATCAGTGGCAAAACTGGCCTCTAAGCGAAATATTTACTTTTTAGCCTATACGCTATTTTAAAAAGGGATAATTACACTAAAAAACAAGCAAAAGACGAAAATTACCAAAAATGGCTCATATTTCTGAATATTACCCGACATGTCACCCTTTTCCCGAGATAGCAATCTGCCGCAAGTTTATACAAGTTTATACAATTTTATACAAATTTATACACGTGTATAAAATTGTATAAATTTGTATAAGTGTGTATATGCGAGTGAATAAATCTGTATCTTAAGTATGTTTATATGAATTTTTACTTTTTTTTGTGTATATTTTTGTATTTCTCCCATTGCTACGCATTTATCTATGTATATTCATGTATAATTTATTTTTTCAGGGGAAATTTGTGTGTATAAACTTGTCCAAAGCAATGATTTAGATGCAATAAACAACATAAATTCAGTAAAATACAAAAAAGTAACGACACCACCGGTGAGGGAGGGTGTATGTTCGTGACTTAGTGGCTGGGGAGGAGGAGATTTGGTAGCTAGGGTTTTTTTATGAAGGAGCGCTAACATTTGTAATTTTAGGGATAAGTGCTATGCGTGAAAAAAATATGGCCTCCTATTTATAATTTTGGATCGTGGGCTGCCTATTTTTGAAAATTTTCCTTTCAAAAAAACTATAACAAACGGGCTCATAACAGCTGATGATAGTAGGGCAATTCACAAAACTATACAAACTAACACTCTTTCTTACACTAAAATGTCAACATTTTCCCATTTTCAAAACATAGCAACATTTTTTTTTTTTTTCAAAACATAGCATAATGCACAAAAGGGTGCTAAAAACCTTAGATCTTGTTTCTACACCCCCAGCCGCCACCCCCATCAATGTTGCCGCCTCCCAGCCAGCGGCCATCGACTGCCACCACCGCTAGGTCGCCGGAAAATTCTGTTGTTATTTTTTTATATGTTTTGTGTATTTTCAGTGTATGAAAATGTATATTCTTCATATATTCTGTGTATGGCTAGTGTATGTAAAGTGTATGAATAGGCCATACACAACATATACAATGAATAACCACAAGCATACGCTTATACATATTGTGTGCAAGGTGTATACCCAGTGTATGTCCGGTGACATACATTGAGTATACACATTACATACAGTTTTTTGCCTCCACCAGCACCAACAACCACCATCCACCATAGGAGAACCAACAAAACAAACATACATTTTTCTTTTTGTATGTAAAGTGTATACCCAATGTATGTCCGGTGACATACGCCGCACATACATGGGGTATACGCATTATATACAATCTCTTTGCTGTCAAAAAAACCAAACATACACCACTACCACCGTAACCCCGCCGTGTCTCACTGGAAAATTCGAAAAACAAAAAAAAAAGTACCAAAGCAGCCGGATCTTCACCGGAAAACACCGGATCTGCTTTGCACTAGCAGATCCGGCGCCACAGCCAATGACACAGCGAAACAACGGCAAAAAGAATAGAACGCTGCTAGCAACATCAATGCGACGACGGGGCATGGGGAGGGGATGCCGACGATGGTGGTGGTAGGGGAAAGGGGGAGGGGCACCTGGTGGGGTCACAGTGGGGTGTGGGTTTGGAGAGAAGGGAGAGGGAAGAGAGAAGGAAGAGAGAAGGGAGAGAGAATGAACCTAGAGTTTTTTATGACATGTTTGGTAGCATTTTAAAAAATGTTGCTATGTTTGGTAAAGTGGCAAAATGTTGTTATGTTTTTAAAAAAAGTACCCTAAATTGATATAGAGCGTAATTTTCCCATGATAGAAAGCCTCGTCAAGATATCTCTTTCTTTTCTTTTTTCATTTTTTTCATATAAATCATATATTTTACTAAAATTATGATGATATTGCCACCTTAATGAGAGTTTATTCACATTCATTCTTCATCTACGTACCTATTTTAATTCAAAATAAACGACAAACATCTAGTTTACCATTATAACATAGTGAATTTCATACTCTTCCCTATCTACCTATTGGTTCTTCAATACCCTTACCATTATTTTCTAGCCCAAATTTACCCCTCCAACTAACACAGAAATGACTTGGTATGGTAGTGCACATGTGGCACTCCATATTGATCCATGTGGATTATGGAACCAAAAACTAATAAGCCCCAATGCCTAACCAAATTAACTGTTGAAGTTTTGTCGGACAACATAACTTAGTGTTTTTTAAAACAATAAACATAATATGTTCCTACAGGGGTATGAGGAGAGTGAGACGTACGTAGACATTAGGTAGAGAGGTTGTTTACGATAGATCCTCGACTTAAAAAAACAGCTTTGAACTTAGTGTTATTTTCATTCTACATATTTTGTTAAACCATTCACAAGTTTTCTTGGATGAGCAACACTTAGTACCATATTTATTTTACCTATCATGTTAAATTGTTCACGGTGTCTGATGGATTGGCAAATTTAGTTCGTGTTATTCAATTATTCTCAAATTTTACTGAACTGGCATAACTTGATATTACTTTTATCCTACATATATTATTCAATTGTTCACAATCTATGCGCAAAATTTGGTACTATCTTCATTCTATATATCTCATAAAATTACTCACAAGGTTTGTGAATAGGTAAATCTATTTGTATTGTCTAACCTGTCACATATTTTGTCGGACTTGTAAAATTTAGTACTGTCTTCATCTTATATATCTTATTAAATTATTGATAAATTTTGGCTATGTTATTCAACTTATAAGGCGTCTATATAATTCCTTAATATATATCTCATAAAATTACTCACAAGGTTTGTGAATAGGTAAATCTATTTGTATTGTCTAACCTGTCACATATTTTGTCGGACTTGTAAAATTTAGTATTGTCTTCATCTTATATATCTTATTAAATTATTGATAAATTTTGGCTATGTTATTCAACTTATAAGGCGTCTATATAATTCCTTAAAAGAATTAAATTTAGGTATAATAAATTTTGATTATCATAGTTCATTGTGCACAACTTGTTTTTCACACTCCAAATTATTATTTATGCCATCAGTATACATTATTTATTAATTCGTGGATTAATTAAAAATTTCACATCAAACGAATACAACAACATAGATTCAAAGCCATTCATTGGCTTTGAACCAATTTTCGATGCCCGTGGTGACGCAGTAACACAATTTAATAATTTCAATATTAATAACAACACGGAGAAGGAAGAAGAAGCAGAAAAAATGAGGAAGAGAAAATAAAAATGAAGAAGAAATGTATTGGTCTATGTTTGACTTTTTCTTTTTAACATAAAGATAAAATGTAAACATAGCTCACAAAGGACGCACGTAATCTTTTATTTTTGTACTTCCGCCTATACAGTCAATCGGGCCGGGCTAGCCCGGTACTGGACCGGACTGGACCGGTTCATTATAAGCGGTTTGGGACAAGAAGGAAGCAGGTTGCGGGCTGAGCCGAGCTTAAAAAAAGAGACCGGTTAGTTCGGACGGGTAAAAGACCAGACTTTGGTCCACCGGTGGACCGGACTGGATTGATCTTTTATAGAAAAATTATACTATATATCGAGGAAAATTGAGACATGTTTCTGCCAAGAATCATACAAAATATAATGTAGCATGTAGTCTCTTTTAGAATCCCTCAATATGCAATAGATTCAAAGATATTTTTAGCTTCATTAAGCACAACAAATGAACATATTCATTTACTATTTTTTTCATTGCTAATCAAGAATATATATTAATTAAGTATTTTATACAATTTATCTTCTTGGTTGTAAGAGAATTTGATAGTCTCAGTTTCTCACCCTTGAGTTGTAGTATTAAAGTTGTATCTATTTGACCTAGCGTACTATAGAAATGATGAGATAGTACTTACTTAAAATAATAACAGTGATGTTTTACTTCATGAGTAGTGCATCAAATTAACATAGTGATTAGACTTGGTTTCCATCAATGAGTCAAAGTATATGATTCTCAAAATGTTTTATCATTTCTTTCCTGCTTTCACCTTTCTTCTTTTTTTATATAGGATTATATGTCCTTCCAATTGCAAGTACAAAGTGATAGGCTTAGCTAAACTATGAAAAAAAAAGGAAAAAAAATCGGACCGGACCGATCCGGTGCTTAATGGGCTAAGGACCGAGCCGGGTTTTAATTTTTTGAAAAAAAAGACCGGTTCAGACCGGACCGGTAATGGCCCGGACTGGACCGGACCGGTACCGAAACCGGAACCGGTGAGCCGACTATTAACGGACCAGTCCGGTCCAGTCCTGGCCTGATTGACAGGTAAGTTCCGCCCCCACCCCTCTTAGAGCTATCATCTTTATCTACTTCAAAACTCATTTTATCATCATTGATTCTCATGTTAATTGTGTAAGGATTGTGTAACAAAAAGTCGAGCAACACTTCGAGTTTCATAAAGAAGAGCTTCTCTTGGGTACTTTATCAGTTTATAGAACCTTGAGAAAAACACGTAATTGAGCCTTAATCATAAGGTCATGAATTGGATGTTCAAAATTTTCACAATATTCTATTTTAATCTTATGTGGAATCTTTTCATTTTAATATGTAAAAGATGACTTATTTTTAAATTTGAAACAATGTATCTTTAATTACATGATTTTAAAGTCACATAAATATTATATTTGACATTACAAGTTTCAAATTATTTTATTCATTTTTTAAAACTTCTTGTACATTACACACATTCACATAAAATAAAATAAAACGAATAGAATACTTCTTTAGAAAATATAAAGAGCTCATTGGCCTCAAATGGTAGTAATTAATTTCTAAAATTTTGACCAATTGACCCGTAATGCAATTAATTTCTTCAACATTTGATGTTGTTGATATCTAAACATAAATGTTTTTTAAAAAAACATACATACTACTACTAAAGTCATATTTTTCTCCCAAAATAGTAATCCCTCAGTATCAATGTATGTGTTACTATTTTTTCTCTATTTAAAAAATAAGTTATAATTTTTTATTTAACAACTATTTAATGTACTATTTTTATTTTATTTATTTATTAAATTTTGTGTCACACATATAATTTGGGAGGAGGGATTACTATGTATAAATAAGCTAATTTTCAAAAGAGCCTAAACCACAACAAAATTTGAAAACCCACCCTAGTTTACTTTATCCGCCAGAAGCCACCGTGTTCGCCGCCGGCAAGTGACGTGATGGAACGACAAGTGAAAGGGACAGTGACGTCACTGTCGTCAATGTTTCCGGTAGAAGAAGCACAAAAAGCATCAAAGCGCGTGGAGGAAACTATCTCTGAGCGGCAAAAGCAGCTGGACCAGCTCCGTGAATTTATCGGGGATAATAATAGCCTTATTAACCTTGTCCATAAACTCCCTGACCAGCTCCACCACGATATCATGGTACTCCCTCCGGTCCACTTTTTTTTGATATTTTAGCCTATTTTTTTTGTGCACAATATTTGATGTTTTCGAAAATCAAGATGTAATTTTACAATGTCACCCCTTACTAATAAATGACTTTAAACAAAATGCTAAGTAATAATAGCTTGAATAAGGGCTAATATAGTCAATTACATTGCTAATTAATGCTAAAAAGGTGATTTTCTTAATACGCCTGAAAACACCCAAAACATCAAATAATATGGAGCGAAGGGAGTAATTATTACTCCCTCCGTCCCAATTAAAGTGTCTACCTTTTCTTTTATTAAAAAAGTTAGTGGCTCACACTACACACCTTTAATTTTAAACCATAATTTAAAAGTTTTCTTTATTTTCTTAATCTCACTGACACTTAAAATGGGACGGAGGGAGTATTGATTTGAATTTTAAGCTGTCTGAAAAGTGGCTAGTATCAGGACTAGGACGACTATTTCTGTAAAGTTACTTTTATGTATTGACTTTTCGTTGACTTGACAATTTGGCGATTTTTTTTTTTGCAGGTTCCATTTGGAAAAGCTGCATTTTTTCCTGGTCGTTTGATTCACACCAATGAATTTCGGGTAATTTAATTCGCTTACCACACAATTTCGATCTTTTTTGATCATTGAGAAATACTTGAGGTCCGGCGATGCACATTTTGAAACTTGGTGAATGATGGGTTGCAGCCCGTTTTCAGCCATTTTCTATTTAAATATTAGGGGTTCGAACCCATGGCCTGAGCCTAACGCACACATTGCATGCTGCCATCATACCGCTAGACTGAAGCCCCGGGGCACTGCACAATTTTAATTAGTATGGGGCTATTTGCTTATGCTCGTTTCTGTTGCTTGGAAATACTAAAATTTGGTTGAACTAGAACTGCAACGCTTATCTTTTGGTTGTAAATGATGCGAAATGCATAAGGTCTTTTTCTTCCTGTATAATGTTTTCTGTTTTCTGTCTAGATTAAAAGGATTTTTTTTTTTTTTTTTTGGGTTAAGAAACTGTTCCTTGATCACCCCTGTGACTTTGGTCTAGTGGTAAGAGCACAGCTTGTGATGTGTGAGTTAGTCTCATTATGGGTTCGAGCCTCGCCTTAGACAAAAGCCTGGTATTTAAGTGGAGAATGGTAGAGCCGTAGAGTCCGGGCGCATTATCCATTGAGTTTTGAACCTTGCGCCGTTGGCCCTCGGATTTCTAGGATTTTTTTTTTTTCCAAAAAGAAACTGTTCCTTGATCAAACCCTGTTATGAGTGAAGCATAGCCTGTTCCAAGCTGCAGACATCACGGTAACTATGATGAATTATCATAAGAAAAACCTCTAAATTATGGAACGTGGTTCAATTTTTCTTTCCTGAATTTGACACTGTTTTTTTCTTTCTTTAAAATTTTAACAAAGTTCCACTGATAAGCCTGAACTCTATCCTGTTTACATGATCATTTCCTTGTTTAAAACCAGATGTAATATTCTATTTCTCTTGCTAGAGCTTTTCTTTATCATGAAATTATGCTTTTTTTCCCTCTCTAATGAGAAGGCCCTAAAATTTTCTTCGCAGACTTTTTCTTGATTTCGTAAATAAATTTCATTGATGAAAGGACTATATATATATATATATTTGGTCATGGAACATTTCCAGTTACAACCTCTCAAATGCTTTACTTGCAGGTTCTCCTAGGAGAGGGTTATTATGCTGAAAGGACAGCCAAGCAAACAATTGATATACTCAACAGAAGAGGGAAGGCTTTGGACGTCCAAGTGGAATCTGTAAAGGCTTTAATGCAAGACCTTAAGGCTGAGGCCTCATTTTTTGATGCTACAGCTTCTGAGGCAGCGGTATGTTTGTTGGTTCTGTCATACGGTGCTTGAACACTTTGACATGGTATTGCTTTTTTCAAATGTTTTTAGTTTAATGTTAAAAAGACAGTGTTTACGAGATTACTGAACTTATTTGGATGTGACATGTAATGGTAATAAAAGTACAGTGTTTTCAAGTGTTCAGAAACTTATTTGTTGATGTGACATGAGATGACTTTAGTGTTTTGGAGTTGAATTCGGAGTATCTTTAGTTTGAGAAGACTGACCTTGACTTGCCTATTGGTGTGAATTTAAATGATAGATACTTCTCACTGGTTAGTACATCATATGGATGTATGTGTGCATCATATGTACATGTTATACTTGGCAATGTTCACTGGATTTCTGTTAGTAAAACTTGTTTGTGCATTTTCGTTTTCAGACATTAGTTTCTTGAGTATAGATAATTTTATAAAATTGATGATTCCAAGCAACTTTTCACAGGAGGGTCTCGTGGAGATAAGAGAAGACTATGTTGAGGAAACCTCTCCTAAACAAGCATCCACGATAGGCATGTTCCACCTCTTACTGATCTACTTCTTACGTATAGATAGCCGAACTGATATTGATGTTATCACTCTGCTATTTAAAAGTTTTGTAACCCGGTCTACTTATAGTTATATGATCAATCATCTTATGAAAGGTGTTATGTATTGGTTAATTTTCTGTTTTACGTCGCTATGGCAAAAGGATCTCTCAGAAGAAGTTGATGCTGGTTCTAGATTGTTTCAGATATTGCTGAAGAGTTTTGAAATTGGTTCTTTCGGCTCGTAAATTATAATTGGAAAAAAGATTGTGCAAATCTTTTTCTTCAAAGTAAGATATGTTTGGCATGTTGTAGAACTTTTCCTTCTGTACGTGTCGGAAGAGTACATGGTTCATGTTCTCAAATATAAAATGAGTTCCTAAGGCTGGTAGAAAACTTAAAATCTAAGGGTGTGTTTGGTACAAACGAAAATGTTTTTCCACAGAAAATGTTTTCTTATGGATTTTTTTTTTTTTTTGGTTCTGGAAGATGAGTGATTTTCTTATATATTCTGGTGTTTGGTATCCAAGCAGAAAAATGAGTTCAAAAGTATGGAACTTGTTTCCCTACTCCCACCTAGGGAAGTCATTTTCCTTAGTTTGGAGGATAATGTTTTCCTAGACATGACCAACCAAACATGGGAAAATTGGAAAATATTTTCCAGTTTTCCTTCATACCAAACACACCCTAAGCTATCGTATATTATTTGACTATCCTTACTGAGTTCATGAACATGGCCAGGTTAACCCTCATCCTAAGGTTTAGTCATTTCTGTCCTCTAGATATGATCAGACACAGAAGCAGCCTCTCTAGTGTGTTTGTCTCTTTTTTTTTTTTTTTTTTTTTTTTTTGAGAATGGTAACATGGTTATATTAGTAAGTGCACAAAGGCTGTGCACAAGCCAATATTTACAGTGTTCTAGGACAGACACCAACCAAAAAAAAAAAAAAGACAATCTCTGTAAGCGACTCTTATAGGGATACTAAAACATCTAGAATAGATTCTATATCCTCTATATATTCCTCTTTACACCAGAAAATAAGAAGCATAAGATAATTCATTTTAATGTTCTGGACTGAGCTGGTTTTGTCTTCAAAACATCTTAAGTTTCTTTCACTCCATACAGTCCACCATATGCAGGCTGGATGATATTCCATCTCTTCTTTTGTGTAGCTGTTCTTCCCCCTCTATTCCAACTAGCCAGTAAATCAAGAGTTGTGCCCGGCATAGCCCGGTTGACTCCACACATGTTCAAGAAAATGTTCCAAAGTTGTGTAGTCACTTCACAATGAATAAAGAGATGGTTGTTTGATTCTGCCTCTTCGCTGCATAGATGACATCTTGAGCATATTTGGATTCCCCTTTTCATTAAATTTTCTTATGTAAGACAAGCCTCTTTCACAACCAACCAAACAAAGCATGGTACTTTATATGGAATTTTTACTTTCCATATGTGTTTCCATGGCCATATATCCACCTGATTATTGCTATGATTCAGCACCATATATGACGATTTAACTGGGAAGCTTCCTGTGCTATGGTTTGCCATCATAAGTTTGTTAGAGTTTTATTTGTTTATTTTTTTAAAATAACCGAGAAGTCTTCGAGGGCCAGTATTGCACGGTCCAAAACTCGATGGGTAATGGCCTGATACTCTACCCTTCTCTACTAACTATCGGGCTTCTATTTGTGGCAAGGTTCAAACCCGTGACGTGCACCTAACCCGAACACACGTGATGCGCTCTTACCATTAGACCAAAGCCATGGGGGCACTGTGTTAGAGGTAGCTTCGTGGATGCCTTCCAAGGATATCAGCTTTTCTGTTGTCCTTTTATGGACAATATTGAGTTTAACCAAGAGGATGCAGTTTTCACACACACACAAAAATACACACATACATTATTGAGTTTAACCGAGGGGATGCAGTTTAACCAGGACGGCTTTCTGAAGAAGTAATTCAGTGTTGTGATGAAGAGTTCCAACCTTGAGCAACATCCTCAAGTCTTTGGTGGTTCATTGATTTGTGGTTCTACTTCACGAAGCAATGATTGTACTGGATTGCAGCTTCTTTTTGAAACATTGAGAAATTTCTAAATTGTTTGAAATTCAGGCATCATGAAACCTGAGCTTCCAATTTCTTCTAAAGATGATGATGTACCTCGCAATGAAGATGAAGAATATGATCGCATACTATCCAGGATAGCTGAACTTGAGAAGGAAGAAGAAGAAGCTGAAAATGCCAGTGATGAAGAGCTAGATAGTGCAGGATTAGATGCCAGCACAAGTCATGGTATCTTGGAGGAAGAAATGAAAAGTGCAGAGGTGTGACTTCCATGATGTTGATTCCGAATACAAAGTTTTGACTTTCAGAATGCATGAATTTTATTTGTTCTAACTGCATTTGACATGTAATTAGGTGCGTAACGTTGGCCATCTCAAGGAAAGAGCTGAATCTTCAAGAATTCAGTCCACTGAGAAGATTCCTGATCACTGGCATGTCAGTAATTCTTCCTTCCTGCCTGCCAGTGATATACTCTGGAATTGCATATTTTCATTCTATCATATTTGGGATGGGGTTTGCTTGGTTCTCAAGTAATTTGCCTCAGCATGTAGGAATTTGTTCATTATCTTTGAACTAATCTATATGAAATTTTTAAATGCAGGTCGAAGGTCCAAAAGCAACATCTAAAGGTAAGCCCTGTCTCGAGAAAACAGAATTTTAAACTCTATTCAGCCCATGTGTTGCGTGCCTATTGAATTTTTTTAATTTACTTGCATAGTAATAATGTTCAATTGATCCCTCATTCAAAAGCAACTGGGCAGACGGAGTCACTTTAGGGTAATTCGGGGACCTTTTTGGAATTAGTCATCCGTGAATGGTAAATAATTGATCAACCAAAGTAACTAGCCTATTGAATTTTAGTTAGTCTTTCAACTGATTTGTGCTGATACGGTTCTTAAAGCTGGTGTTTTTTCTTTGAGTCATTCTTTTCTGTATAGGACTTTCTACTTTTTTCAGGTTACTCTTTTCGGGATTTGAAGAAGTATTTACTTATCAGATAAGGTTTCTGGTGCTTTGTTTTCTCTAGTGGTAACAGGTTAAATATTTTGTTTTTTAGAAGTTCAGCATAGAGGAAGACAATTTTTTTTTTTTGAGAAGGTAACATCATATATATATATATATATATATATATATACTAACTGTATCGAGACAGTATAGTCATTCATAATTACAATGAACAGTATGGGAGAATCATAATCCTTTATCTGTTACAAGGATCCTAAGACATCAATAAAGGATTCATTGTCTTCCATGAACTCTTGTTTACACCAAAAATAAAAGAGGGCTAAACATTGCATCTTCAAGTTCTGGATGGTGCTGCTCTTGTTTCTCTCTCTCCAAACTGACCACCATATGCAAGCCGGGACAATCTTCCATCTCTCTTTGTGACTGGAGGTATTGCTAATCTTGTTCCAGCTTTCTAGAACTTCAAGAATTCCCCTAGGCATTACCCACATGAGTCCTTTTAAATTGATAAAGATCCTCCATAACTGGTCTGTTATGGTGCAATGCAAAAAAAGATGATTGATTGTCTCAGCCTCTGCTCCACATAAATAGCATCTTGAACATAAATGAAAGCCTCTTTGATGAGATTGTCTTGAGTTAGGACTGCTTCCTTGCACAACAGCCACGGAAAGCAAGCAACTTTGAGTGGGACTTTAACTTTCCAAATCAACTTCCATGGCCAGCAACCTATCTGATTGTTAGAGGTATTATACATTTTGTAGGCTGACTTGACTGAGAATCTTCCATTTCTGTCCCCTTGCCATAGCATACAGTCTTCAGAAGTAGATGTCTCATTGAATTGCTCTAAGGTGTTATAGAATTGAGCTAGTCTGTCAATCTCCCAATCATTCAAAAGATAGAGGAAGACAAAATTAAGACACATAACCGGCATCTTCTTTTTGACGTTATATCTGCTGTTATTGAAGTATGTTATTCTCGTGAAATTTTTATGATCATTCTGAGGAGGCTTGCAGCTATCCTTCTTTCTCGAATTTTCTTTGCCAGAGGATTATTTAGCTTTGCAAGTTCTTTGTTTTTTAACTTCTCGTTGTCTTAAATGATTGCATTTTTTTAGAAAACTGCTTACCTGGTAACCTAGCTTATGGCGAGTTCAATTTGATGGAGAATGCTCCAACAGAACCTCAAGTGAAAGCGGATGTTAAGCCTCCTGTTGTAGCTGAAAATAAAGTACGATTCTCTGCTTTTTAATTTTTTCTTACCTAGATAGGGCCATCTATGTTCCAGTCCACCTGTATTTCTATCATTATCTCATTTCTTGCTGTTCCGTTTTTTTTCCCAGCACTTGGAAATAGTGGTTGAACCACATTAAGCGACAACATTGCATTTCTGATTTTACGTCATTCCTTGAACTTGCAAAAGACATGTAGGTTGTAGTGTGACCTGGTCAGCATGTTGTAATCTTCACAAGATTTCCATTTCATTAAAAATTATAAAATTCCAACAGTGGTTCATGTGTCCCTTCGGGGACATCCAATAAAACTGGAACGACACAGAAGATTAGCATGGCCCCTGCGCAAGGATGACACGCACAAAAGTGGTTCATGTTGTCTGTTTCTGCACTTGCTGCATTCTTGGACCAGCTAGTCTCTCGATACTCATCCTTGTGTAATGAATTACAAGCAAAACCTTATGTAATCGGTGTGTGAACATTGCCAGTGTCCATTATGCATAAATTCTTGGCTCTCAGCTGCCGCGTGGTGAGATGGCTATGAATTATGATGTTTCTCATGTTACTCAATCTGCATCATTCCCCTTCATCTGCTCTTTCCTCTCCTTCAATGCTTATATCTGTCCGTAACATAAAATTAGTCTCTAGGAGCAAAGTTCATTCTCATTCTCAAAAAAGGAGCAAAGTCATTGTGCGCTGCGCTCATCACTTTGCTAGTGCAACCTCTCAAGCGAACTGGTAGGAGTAAGCGCTATATTAATCTATATCATCAACATAACAATAAAGTAGCGGCCTTGATTATATTGCTTTATTAATATCAACATAATAATACAGTAGCATCCTTGTGTTGCGCCTTGCATCTTTCCAAAGTTGAGAACTACAAAAATATAATCTGAATGCTTTTGTTACAGGCTCCTGCTCGTCCTTCTGAACCACACTTTGATAGTAGTAAGGTATATTCCTGCATGATTCTAATGTTAATTGATGTTTTGAGAATGGGATCAATATTGGCTGACAATATTTTCTGCAGGCTTTTACTGGTAGTATCATTGAACACACACGTAATCTTGATATCAACTCAAGGGAGCAGTCTGGCAGCCGTGGCTCGAAGCCAGTATCAAGATTCAAGATGCAGAGAAAGTAGTTGCAGTTCGTATTTCTTCATGATCTGACAAATGGCCACCATACATTGAGCTACTGTAGTATCATAGAACAGAAAAGCTATCTTGATAGCATCCAACATAGTGAATTGTTAGTATGAGAAAGTAGATGCAATAGTGTTTATTGAAGTGACAATCAACCACACATTGGTTTTTTAGGGGCCTGGTGTGGTGTTGCTGAACAAAGCAGTGGATAGCAGACACCCAGATTTTCAGAGCAATAACAAACTAATTCTCGTATTAACTTTGGACTAGTATCTCACCATTGATCCAAAGTGTTAACTGTTTCGTGTTTTCCACAACAATGATATACAAATACAATTGGACTGCCTAAAAGCTTTCCTGTACACACTAGAAAGTATACACAAGACAGAAAGGAAAAATAAGCACCTGTACAGACTAATTGCTACAGAAATTACAAGTCATTGTTAAACGGCAATAAGTTTCAACCATCAGGAAGCTTCTCCTTTCTCTTGAGGTAGTCTTTAAGTACTTTTTCACGCTCTGCTGGTGTTGCAGATAAGAGCCATTTGCTAAACTGAACCTCTTCCATACCCATGAAACGGGCAATGAGGCTATATTGGCTCTTTTTTCTCATCTTTATAGGATTGGCAGTTCCTACATTCTCCTTCCCAGTTGTGGCGTTGAGTTTCCTCTTCCCAACAGTCGAACACTTTGGCTGCATTGTGCTATTATTTAGATTCACAGTCTGTTCTTTCTTCTCTTTGACTGCTGCCGCTCCAAGGTTAACAATGTCTTCATACCGATGAGCATATACAATACCTAGGCATGAAAAGGTCAAATGAAATTGTAGGACAATAAACATCAACACTATTGTAATTCCGTATCCTACAACATTAGAGCGCAGCCAGTTAATTGAAAAACTTCAAAACTGTTTTAAGGCAAAAAATAGGAATAAACCAAGAATAATTGTCTTTAAAGATAGAAGGGTCATTTGATTTGTCAATAGAACTACACCCATCCTGTTCATTCGATCTTATCAACTAGCAAATTTATGAGTACCAAGTAGTTAAAAACCGATAGAAGTTCTACCCTGCAAATTTTTGGAGGTGCAAAGGTACAGTCTTTCAGGTAGAACTTTTAGCAATTTGATTTCTTAAATTCCTTTGGGTGGGGAAAAGGAGAATTGTTAAAGTTCACTTAGCTCAAAATAAGAGAAAGGAGAGCCAGATCTGTCGCATGGATAGCAAATAATCGGGAGGGGAGAGAGGAGGCGTGACCTACTGTGTTCAACCTTCCAATTATGTAATACTCCATTCATCCCATTCATATTTGTGGTAACCAACTAGACAAGGTGCACACGATGATATTTTTATAATTTATCCAAAAAAAGTCGTTATATATTATAGTAGTGATAGTCAAAGCAAATAAATTGTACATCGATAAGTTAATTTGTTGCAGAAAACATGATACAAAGTTTATAGTTTAATAGTCTAAAAAATTTAAATTCTTGAAAATTGTGAAAGTTATATAAAAATAGTAAAAATATCAGAAGCATTTTGGATGTTCCAAAATGAAAAGAGTGTCATATGAATGGAGATGGATGGGGTAATATATTCTTCTTCAATAGAGATCTTCCTTTTCTTTTGGAGAGAGATTTTACTTTGGGCCCCTAACATGGTTACCATTCTTTTCTTTCCTGTTGCCTTAAAACAATGGACTTAAAGCAATTCTAACTTCTCAGTAACCATAAAAAATGAACTCACCGAGGTCTTGCCCAACTGCTGTGATGCTCTCTTCTTTATGTTTACTGCTTTCAGGTGCCACCGAAGTTTCTGCAGTTATTTCTTTCTCAGGTATAAAATACATCCCAAGTACACTTGAAACATGCTTTGAATGAGTTCCTTCTTCCTTTCTGTTCTTTTCATGTAATTCAATGATCTCACTTGTAAAGAGCTTGTCAGATAGATCTCTGAAAAGATTGCAGATTCCGAATAGCTCCCCTTGAAACTCCTTGCAATCCTGAAAGTTGCCGCAGCATGAACATGTAATCATTTCCAGCTGGAACAATGACACAAGAATGAAGGTTTAACTAGGAGACAGACAAAGGAAAGCGACTTTCAACCTGAACTCCCTCGAAATAGCGTTTTTCCATTTTTCCAGAGACAGCAATGTTAGATAATTGCTGTTTGTAGACCTGGCGACTGTAAACAAGTTCTTCAAGAGAACCAGCTGAAAGTAGGCGGAAAACAACAACATGCCGCTTCTGTCCAAATCGGAATGACCTGTCCTGGGCTTGCAAATCTTGGGCAGGATTCCAGTTTGGATCAAATATCACTACACGATTGGCGCTTACAAGGTTGAGGCCAAGGCCACCAGCTTTTGTTGATATAAGGAACACCTGAGATAAGATGAAGTGTAAATACAGCAACAATGAAGAGCAGTATTTGAGAATACTAGAATTGAATTTTTATTCCGTAAACTTGTAACGAGAAATGAGTCTGAATAGTGAATATAGAGGAATGGATGCAAGAATTCATATAGCCAACCTAGTTTGCAATTGAAGAATAGTTGATTGATTGATTGATTGATTTTATTACAATCTACTTGATTGATTTTATTAAAATCTACCTGTTTGCTTGGACTAGAGTTGAAGTCATCGACCAGAGACTGGCGCAGGCCAGTTGGGGTGGAACCATCAAGCCTTGAAGAGCAATAGCCTTTGCGTAATATAAATTTCTCAAGTATGTCCAGCATCCTGTTTAGGAAAATATGATCAGGAAATTAAAAACAATTAGGACTAGAGGAAAGAAATAACATGCCTGAAAAGCTATGGGATATATGCAGCATATATATTTCTAGAAGCACAGAACGGTTATATAGCTACACCGAGTTGCATGAACAAGAGAAAAAGTGAAATACATATAGTAAGCTTCCTAAGAGGACAGAGATCCTACTCATCCAAACGCGAATGGTAATACTTTTTTAGAAAAAAACAATGGATGGAGATCCTCATCACCATTTACAGCCCACAGGCTGTTGTAACCAGTACCACAGATCTGATCGAACACATTTTTGTGATGCTGTACTACTTTTCTAAACCAATATCGGGATTAGGCTTAACAAAATAAAACAGGAAACCTAAACAATCAGACAATGTTGATTGGACCTCTCTTCAAGTTGGAAAATCAGATAGAAATAGAAACAGCTCAACACTTTTATGAAAAGAAAAAGGCAAAAAAGGAGAAGACAGTATACAACAATAACATACCCTGTGTAATCCCACAAGTGGGGTTTGGGGAAAGTGGAGTGTACGCACCTTGTGCGAGGTATAGAGGTTGTTTCCAGTAGACCCTCGGTGCAAAAGAAGCATTTTGAAAAACAGGTTTGAAGAAAATCAAGAGTAAAAACTAAGATGATAATCAAAGTGAATAAAAGGAAAGTATGGACAGCAAAACTATTAAAGATTATCAAAGTGAAAGAAACAGTAATAATAAAATTGAAGAATAAAATACCCTTTTCTTGGAATTAATTTTGACATATCCCTAGCAAAAAATGTTAATTGGTCTAGTATCAGAATAAAGCTGATACAAAACTGCTATACATGCAGTCCTTTTGAATTGATATTATGTGCCAGACGAGAATTCAGGAAATGAATATCAAGAGAGTAGTTAAATTATCACCACAAACAAGCATATGACTAGCACGATAAGGACAATGACGAACACAGCGGCTTCAACATTTTAACATTACAAATTAATCAGGCCTTCTTCATATCTATCACAAGAAAGAGAGTAATTATATCATTAGCAAAACACCTCGATTGCTGCAACCGTTTGCATGCTTCAGGAGCAGAAAAGGCTAAAATAACTGAGTAGTGACATCGTACCTTACTGAATAGCTGAAAAGAAGAATCTTGTCACCTTGTGAAACCCAGGAGGACATTAGTTTCTCCAATGCTCTCATTTTTCCACAATGTTCAACATTACTTAAGCCCAAGAAACTCTTATTTTGAGCATTCCCTCCAACCAAATCAATGTCATCACCAAATACAGCAGCAGCAAATTCTGCATCTTTTCTTTGTTTATCTGGATCATCCCTTGGATTAGGCTTGATAAGTTCCAAGTGATTGCTTATCTGCTCACAGAGCTCAAAAATGTGAGGATGAAAGTTGATGAAAGAGAGGGATGGAAGAACAGTAAGAAGAAGGATTGAAGGGTATCAATGTTGCAAAAAACTAGAAAATTGAACTGACATAACAGTCTGTCCACACCGTACTCCAACATACAACCAAAAATCATCATTTGAAAAATTCACAGGTGATATATTACTGGTGTGGTCAAATGGCATGTAAAATGTACCGTAAGAGAAGTTTCCATGTGCTTGAAAGGCTTAAAGTGCAAGCAAAGTCGTCCCATATATGTGCCAGACTAATTCAACCATGCCAAGTTACTGAGTTTCATGCTAATGACAGATTTGAGGTTGTAAGAACTACTTTTTTTCAAGAAAGTTTCCTTGGTCTTCTTTTCCCTTGTTTCATTAGTTTTCATTAGTTTTTCTTTTGATGAGAACAAATTGAAACCAGAAATCAAAATTTGGAGAACAAATTGAAACCAGAAATCAAAATTTGGAGACCAGAAAAGAGGGATCCTACTTCTAACATGATTTTGCTAGGCAATAATCCATTCAGTTCTGTCAAATAAATGGACCGTGGGCCTAACTCAACCCCAAAAGCTAGCTCAAGGGGGGAGGATTGCCCAAGTCCATATATACAAACAACCACCCCGTTCCACAACCAATGTGGGACGACACCCACCCTAACACCCCCGCTCACGCCTAGACAGGCGTGGCCAAATTAATGGGGGCCCAAACGGGAACGGGCCTGGCTCTGATACCATGTCAAATAAATTGACCGTGGGCCTAACTCAACCCCAAAAGCTAGCTCAAGGGGGGAGGATTGCCCAAGTCCATATATACAAACAACCACCCCGTTCCACAACCAATGTGGGACGACACCCACTCTAACAAGTTCAAACTTTATATTGATAAGTAGAAACAACAATGGTTAATGTATGATTTAGCTGAAACTAGGGGTTCCTAGAGAATAGATGTTCATCATTTTCGTTCTGTCATATGACTCGTTCTGCACCGGCAACCTAATCTCGTTTTCCTTCACTTTATGAGCTTATCTTTAGAGCAGCATTTTTCTTTAACAGAAACTTGAGCACTTAATTTTAGATTAAATTTTCTATATCATGAGCAATCAAAGTACTACGAGCACTAGAGATCAAGAGGCAACCAAGAGAGAATCTTTTAGGATTACCTGCTGGAGCTTAACGAGACACGGAAGAACGAGGCAAAACGGGCATGAATCACAACCATCTGGACTGTCCCTGTGAAGGTAAGGCCAGATTATACCATCAGGGACAGTCCTCCTACAACATTCAACTTGCTTGAGAGGGCTTCCACAACTACAAGGGAGGTCCTTATTTATAAGGCACTGTATTTCAGGTAACAGTAGCATTCTCTGATAAACCCGCTTTTGCAGTTCGCTCATGGCACAAAATACAACATTATCTTCCTTCCCTAACATGAGATGTCCAATAGTTTCTTCCTTTGTCCTTCTTAGCAAATATTTCCGCAAAACTGATACTAAGTGCTGTTTCCGCTCATCAGCAATTCGAACAAATCTATCTGGAGCACTTGATCTCTGTCCATGTTTAAGGGGTTCCTCATAGAACTCTCGGAAGTGTTCACGCGTCCCCAAGCAACCAGGTATTACCCAGTCGAACAGATTGAACAATTCCATTAATTTATTCTGCATTATTGTTCCTGTAAGACCATAACGTTTCTGGGTCTTGATTGCTAAACATGCCTCGTATAGTTTTGATCTCTCATTCTTAAGTCGATGTGCCTCATCAACAATCACTATCTCCCATTCAACATTTGATAAAATGCTTCCATGAATTCTGTATGTATCAAAACTGGTTATAAGTATCTCCACTCCACGTGCTTCCACTTTGTCAATCATTAAATCACGGTTTGGCCCGTGATAAATGCAAACACTAAACGTAGCCCACTTGGAAAACTCGTTTTCCCAATTGTGGATCAAAGAAGAGGGACAAACTATTAGTACAGGGCCATTTGTTCTTAGGTGTCCCTTTGAGACTGTTGATTCGGGTAAATCTCCATCCTTACCAAATACAGCAGCTAAGAATCCGATGCTTTGTATAGTTTTACCAAGTCCCCTGTTCCAAACATTGTTATAATTATTACACAAAGAAAAAGAAACAGAAGGATAAGAGAAATTATTATCACATTATTTATATAGCATAACAAGACCCAACTGCTGATGCTCATCACATGTACAAGTTAAGCCCATGATTGTAAAGCAAGAAGTATCCAGCACAGCAAGAAAAAGAGATTACAAAGAAAACTCACATATCATCTCCAAGAACACCTCCGTGATTATTCCGGTACAAGTTATACAAAAATTTCACTCCCTCTCGTTGATGCTCCAAAAGCCTACAGTTTATAGATGCAGGAACCTGAAAAGGAAATAAAATATACTTTGAATGCTATATATATGTAGTCACTAGTCATTCATTACGCATCATAAGCTGGATAGTACAGCAAGCATGAACTTGTTTCAACAGGAAATGAAAGATACTGCGTCTCCTTCTCTTTCTTCCTTTATCTAAATTCAAGATTCATTGTTGAAAAGGGTTTTGCAAACTTACTTCCATAATCACAGAAAAGTTTTGACTTATATGAGAAATCAAGCAACTCTTAGGGTCAAAAAAGCAGATAAAAGATTTTACTCCAAAACAATCAGTCCCCTAATGAATGTTACCATTTTAGAAAAACATCAATCCCCTAAGCAGGGGTGGACCCGCTAGCAAATTTTGGGTGCTTGAGCACCCATTGACCTCGGCACGGAGTGTATAGCTGTATAAAAAATATTTAGGGAACAGATATAAATAGGTAACGAGCACCCATGAAGTGGTACGTCTAATAGGTGATTTGGTTAGTGGGAGGGTGCTGGAAGCTTTGCTACTAAAGGGTCAGGAGTTCAAATTTCACTTGAAACTATATTTTTTTAAATGGAAGATTACTTCTTCTTCTCTACTATTATCAAGCACACACGAACTCAAAATCCCCTAATGACCGACCTTTGAATTGATACTGAAACTCTATCAAGAAAATAACAAAGCAGACCGTTCCTATAATTTCAACAATGAAGAAAAGAAGGAAATTAACAAATGTGTATTCCATATAACATGGGAGGAGAAGTTGAGGAAGAAAATGGAAATCCATCCCCCTTTGCTCCTTCTAATTAAGACCCAAACGACATAACCATTTTTTCAGGCGTTTGTCTACTTTTTCTATAAACACCTTGGAGATCCAATGAAAGATTAAGCAAGGAACTAACTCTTTCACCAAACCATAGTCCAGATATCATTTTCAACTTGCTACATCGCTGAACGACAACCAACTAGACCACCCCCCACATTCACTAACATACTAATTTTATCCTTCATTCTACTGAGACAAATTCTATCAATCACATTTTAATTAAGGAGCTAGCTCAAGATTCTAATTTATCTACTGACACCTAAAATAAATCAAAGCGTATAATTCTCACATTCACAACCAATAAGCAAACAACACACATCTCAAGTGTTCCACGTTAACTTCTATGGCAGATAAAAATAGTAACTTTCCAAGAAGTGGATCATCACATTGCTAAATCTTGAAAATAAACAGAACCCCATTTGGTTACAGAACATATAAGTATAGAAATGATAAAAAAGAATGAATCTTTATTACATGGGCAAGCAGAAAATCACCTGGACAACAGGCGTTTCGCCCGGTGAAGACAGCGCTAAAGGCTCATATGGTCCAGTTTGGTGTAGCAATAAAGGGTCCAATTTAGGCCTCCCAAATCCAACTGACTTTTCTTCTTGTTCTTCCTCTTCTTCTTGTTCTTCTTCTTGTTTTTCCTCAGCTTTTTCATATTTTTTCTTGAAATCAAAATGGTTTTGCTTTTGTGGTTGGCTTTCTTGAAGTAAACAAGAGTGATCTTGAAGGCGTAAAAGCTGCTGGGACAAAGAAGATTTAGGGGGTTTTCTAGGGTTAATTACAGATTGTTTTGTGTCAAAATTGGATGAATAAGATTGTGAGAAAGATGATTGAGTTGTAGTACAGGGCCTTAGTGTCTCCTTCAAGCTGTTTAAAGACATGGGAATTTGAAAATCATGGAATTTTGTGATGTCCCAAGAATTTGTTGAGAGTGTTCGTTATTCTTTTTTCAAATTGAAGCGCTTTTATTGCACAAATTCGGGGGAGAAAAATTGTTGCACAATGTTTGGGGGTGCTTTTTTATAAGTAACAAAAAAGAAGGGGGCATGTAATACCTTGGAACCCCTTTGAATTTGACACACTAGTAAACTCTTATTTCGACCATGATAAAGAAATATAGGGTCAGTTTGGTTTGAAGAGAGGTTACGTGGGTATTAGTAATATGAGTTTTAGTTATTTACAGATTAATAATGTGGGTATTAGTGGCGTGTGCAGAATTTTTTATTAGTGGTGTCGGAACATAAAGAAACGAACAAAAGAATAAATCACTATAAATGAATTCAAGTTTTCAATAGTTTTGATTGTAGCCTAGTAGGTTTAGTTGGAGTTATGTCGGAACATAAAGAAGCGAACAAAAGAATAAATCACTGTAAATGAATTCAGGTTTTCAATAGTTCTGATTGTAGCCTAGTAGGTTTAGTTGGAGTTTTCAATAGTTTTGATTGTAGCCTAGTAGGTTTAGTTGGTAGTCCTTATGTAGGACTATTATAGTAGCCTAGTAGGTTTAGTTGGTAGTCCTTATGTAGGACTATTATAGTAAACTTAGCTATTTAGCTAAAAAATGGAAATAAAATTTGTAGCTGCTGGCATCTGATCTCTAGGCTCAAAGTTAAATTATAAGGGCTTCAACCAACTGCACTGCTATTTCTTTTATTTTCGAAGTTTCATCCTTTTTAGTTATAACCAGATTTCTATTTCTGCTTATTATAATTATATACGTATTTAGCAAATATTTTCGATTCAGTGGTATCGGACGACACCGGTATACTACCTATAAATCCGCCCCTGGTGGGTATTAGTTATTTGGACATTAGTAATAAGGACATTAATTATGTAGATATTAGTAATGAGGGTATTAGTTATGGGGATATGACACGACCCGAATTCTCGGCGAGGCCGTTCGGGCACCCGACCACTTCCGCTAGACCTGTCGGACGAACCCTATAGGCTTTAACTCAACATAAAGACGCAGATTGAGCGAAAACAAGACATATAGAACTCAAAAAGTTATATATAACACAAACATATACATACAAGTTGCCCAAAGAATGCAGCTAGCTACTTAGTACAAAGATTTAGAGATTCCAAGATCAAATATCTAACAAAAAAAAATGTACATCTCCCAAAAAAAAAAAGGCAAACTGAGATCTAACTATAACATCTATAGCTGGTGGCCCCAACGAACAAGCTGCCTCACCACAGATAGCTGGAAACGTCATGTTCTTCAATCACGCTGTGTGCTATGTCCTGGAGTGGAATCTACCGAAACAAAAGAAAACACAACAAACAAATAGGGAGTGAGTCATAAGGCCTCAATAAGTGAGGAACAACTAGCTACCTTGAAGCAATAGCAGCCAAACAGATAAGCAAACCACATATAATCAATGCAACAATCCCATTTAGTTAGCAAAACACATATATAAACATAAGATGAATGAATCATGATGCAATGGGGTCACATGTATCCGAAACCTATCTGTGGCGCGGTACTCTCATCAACTACCAGGAGAGACTCTCTTCGACTACCAGGAGATATATGCAAGGATAACCTTCACTGGCGCGAGACATAAGGCGAGGGTTTTAATGAACCTTACAAAGCTTTTAAGATTGTCGGCTCACCAATCATAGTCCTAACTCTCGAAATGACTAGCCAAAGTTGTTTCAATATTACAAGTAGATTTTCAAGTATTATTTGTTTTAATATTTAACTTTAATTATGCCAATGATTTGGCCAAGTTAAGTTTGTGTCCTCGCTTTACTACCCAAGATACCAACTATATGCTAATCTATCGCTGTGATTCTTGAAGATCTATTCTTCCATTGTGACTCAACCGTTGGCGGATTTTCTAGGCTAGAATAGCTATTTAAAAGGAGTATTAGGCTTGAGAATAAAAAGAGCATGCCGGTGCACAAAGCATCTCGCGTTCATGCAGGGTACGAGGAAATGTCTCATCCCAAGGGGAATGATGTATGCAGCCTACGCTAGTGCAAACATCAACGATTATTTTCACGGCTCGAACCTTTGACCCACCGGTCATACATAGACAACTTTTACCGGTTACTCCAAATATTAAAACAAATAAGAATACTTGAAAATGTACTTGTAATATGCTTTTAATTACTTTATAAACCGTTTGTGCTTATTAGTTAAACCTTTTTTATATATAAAGTAGACATTGTTATCTTTTTTGTTCAATAAATATTTTACCTCTATGTGAATATCGTATTCCAAATCTGCACTTATTTGTTTATTTTTAAATTTAGCAAATTTATGGGTTCCGTGGTTTTACTAAGAAAATTCATGCTAGGTATTATTTTAGAGATTTTATTTCCAAAATAGAGATATTTTTCCTAGGCAGAATGGCTAAAGTACCCCCTGATGTTGGCTCGAAAAACCTGTTACGACCTTTAACTTTGCGGGGGTCCTAACACCCCCCTGAACACATTTTTGGAGAAATTAATTCCCCCTTTTGACTTCTGGTGAGCTTGCACGCAAGGGGTGCGCGTGTGCGTGTGAAAGTTCAGCAGTAAACCAATCAAAAACTGCCACGTACGCAAAAAAAAATAGCCGTTACTAATTATTAACGGGTAATGGGTCTTCTTCTCCAATTTAACCCACTCCATAAAATACTCCCCCCGCCATTAAACCAACAAACAACCCCTTCTCAACTATTAACATATCACTTCCACTTCCACCCATTTCATCTCTTTTCCATCTTGATTAATTTAAAATTGTACCCATTTCATCTTTGACAAATTACTTTTTAAGTTTTAGGGTTAGAAAGGAAATGTCAAATTCATCGTTGAATCGCATTTGTATGGATGAAGAAGACCCAATGGTGAATTTAACAGTGAGATGTAAGCATGGAGAGTTGCTACCCTTGCTCACTTCTTGGTCGAAGAACAACCCCGGAAGACGATTTTGGGCATGTCCATTTTATGGGGTATGTTAATTATCAGCTTGTATGATATTATCTATGGAGTTTTTTCTGATCTTGGTTGGTTGTTTATCTTAATTTATAGGATAATTCTTGCAAGTTCTTTCGATGGAGGGATGCGGAAATTGATCCACGGTCGAAGTTTATTCTTCCAAGATTGGTTAACAAATTTAAAGAGATGGAGGACGAACTAGCATCAATTGAACTTAACAAGAAACAATTGTTGGAGATGGAAGAGAGTTTCTCAAAGTATAAGAGCTTTAACAAGAAGATAATTGAAAAGGAAGAGTCATTGGTAAATAAGATGAAAATGGAGAAAAAGAACAAGACTAGTTTGTGTTGCTTCAATTGGAAGTATGTTTTGGGTGTCATAGTTGTTGTTTTTGTTTGGTGTATGAATAGCCAAATGAAAGAGGGTAAATGCAAGTGTTCGTATTTGGAGTTGCCATAGGCACTTTAATGTCTTAGTTTGTAGTGTTGGTAATGGCTTTTGCAGTTGTATTTTGGCAATGGCTTAGTTTGTCTTAGTTTGTAGTGTTGGCAATGGCTTAGTTTGTATTTTGTCTTAGTTTGTAGTGTTGGTAATGACTTTTATGTATTGAAGTAATTTGCCAAGTAATATCCTTGTTCAAACAATTCTTGAAGAACACTAAATAAGTAGCAAAGAGAATACTAAATATGTAGCATATAGAACACCAAATAATAGTGAGATGACAACATTTTTATAGGCAACATAGACATTGAATTATAGGCAACATTGTTCATGCCCTGTTTACAACATTAGATGCAGCTTATATGCACAACATAGACATCGAATTAAAGCTGCTATAGTAAAGTAATTTCCAGCAAACAAAAACAGGAATAAGGCTGGTTTAGTAAGGTTTCCAGCAAACAAAAACACAAAAAAAAAACTGGAGGTTCCAGCATTTACAAATGAGTAGCAAACATTAACCATTAGTCTTGAACACTAAATTTTCCAAGGGTGGGAATGTGTTGTACTGCTTTGGCTTGGGTTGGCTTCAGTAGTATTACCAGCAGCATTCCTTGCCTGAATGATTCTTTCACCCCTCATCCGTTCAAGTCCTTGTGTGGTTAATGCAGATCTCCCTCTCCATTTGACACCACGAGGTGGGTGATATCCAAGGTCATCAGTTACCTCGGCTGAACTCTTAGGAGGTCTTGAACCAGTATTAATTATCCTACTAGTGCCACCACCAGACTGCATGCATAACAAATATGGTCAGTTTCCTTAAAACCATTTTCACCAACCATTGGATTACAACCAGACAAACCATAATACTTACAGAAAATGTGGTAAAACTATTTTCACCAACCATTAGACCAATTTCTATCACTCTTGGCCTTTTATATTGGTTACTCCTTCCACCACCTCTAACATACTTCAATAAAAATGGATAAACTGTTATTAAACTATTAATGTAAAAGTCTAAGGCAAATAAAGTTGATGTGTTACCTTGAATCCCCTGCCTCTTGATGCAGTTGTGTTTGTAGAATCTGGAGCACTAGATTCAGGTCTTGTAGCTTGTGAGTCTTGTCCTAACTTCCTCTTTCCTCTTCCCCTAGCAGACTGCCCACATATATACAAACAATTGAGGCAATGTAAATATAAAGGGGATAGGTAAACAACACTAATAAATTACCTATGCAGATTTTGGGGCACTAGATTCAGCTCTTGCAGCTGTGTCTTGTCCATGCTGCCCATTCCCTCTTTTCCTAGCAGACTGTCCAAAAACATAAATTCAGTTGAGTCAATGTAAATGTAAGGGGGATAGGTAAACAACACTAATAAATTACCTGTGTAGAAGCATTTGTTTCAGCTGGTTTCTTTGGGCAACCTCTTGCATTGTGGTTCTTTCCACCACATAAGCCACAGGTCATACTGGCACCATCTTTGGGCAACTTTCCAGTTTTTCTAGTCTCATTAGCCTCATTTCTTCTTACCTTTCTAGGCCTTCCAGGCATCTTCTTTAGAAGGGGTGGCTCAACCTTGGGATTGTTAGATTCTGGCCACATATTCATGTTACTTAATGGCTGAATAAAGTTACCATACACCTGCATATATGTGTCCCTTCTGTAGTAGCTTGATACATATTCAATAGGGTCCATCCTTCTATGATGCATGGCTGCTATGGCATGTGGACAGGGGATACCTTTAAGCATCCAAGATCTACATGAACAAGTCATTCTCTTAAAGTCCACTTTGTGAGTAAACTTGCCCTCTGTTACCTCAAAACCTGTATCCCCATTCCAGACCAAGGAACACTTCATTGACCTCTTAATATTATCTTTTAAGCACTTCAATGATATTGGTGAAATGTCAGTTGGCCAACCATGTGCAAACTCCCTTAGCTGCCCAACCCTCTGCATCACCTTCTTCCTGATTTCTTCAAGCATGGTGATAATTGTTTTATGTCTTGCAGCCAGAATACAAGCATTGAAGCTCTCTGCCATGTTGTTATCAACAGCATCACACTTACTGTGATCATTAAAATATACCTTGCTCCACTTCTCAATATTGTACCTCAATAAAGACTCACAAATCTTTCTCCCTCCTAACCTTTTTAGATACTCCAGATTGGCTTTCAATTCTGCTTCAAATGTAGATCTAGCACACATCCAGAACACATTTCTTCTCTCAATTTCTTTCCAATCCTTTGACCAGTTTTCAAGGATGTGTCTAGCACACATCCTGTGTTCAGCAAGTGGTAACAGGTTCTGCACAACATTGTATAGACCCTGCAGAGTGAAAACAGAACAGTTAAAATAAAATTAAATTACAATGATTAAGTAAAAATAAAAAACATAGAAAATTGATTACCTTTTGCATGTCAGTTATGAGAGTCAGTTCACTGCCCTCTCCTAATTCAAGATCATCCCTCGACAGCCTCATAAACCAAGTCCAAGTATGTTTGTTTTCATACTCCACGACAGCCCAGACAATAGGCAACATCTGGTTGTTGCCATCCTTACAAATAGCAGCCAGTATTTGGCCTCTACACACACCCTTCAAGAAGCAACCATCCAGTCCAATACATCTCTTAACCCCACTCTTAAAAGCCTTTTTTAAGGCATCAAAGCACACATAGAACCCATGAAAGATCAACTTTCCATTTTCAGTTTCATCCTCCAACTTAATGACACAAGTACTCCCTGGATTACTCCTTAAAACCTCATCCCTATAGTCATAAATTCTGCTAAATTCAAGAATGTGATCACCCATGATTTGCTTAAGTACTTTAGCATTTGCTCTTCTACAAGTTGTCTTTCCAACTTGAAGCTCTAGTTCATTTCTAACCATTTCTTGGAGCTGGAACACCCTAGTGTTTGGAAATTGGGTGATGACATCCTTGTAGTGTTTAGCCAAAAAGTCAGAATTGCAGAGATGATTCCTAGTACTTGTCAAACACTTATGGACAGGTTTATAAGTCTTCACCACAAAAGCACCTGTGGCTTTATCAGTGCTTGCATATAGCAACCACTTACATCCCTTATTGCAACACCTGACCCTAAACCTATGTTTTTCATTCACAAACTTGTCAATTCTGATTTTCTCTTGAATAGCATACTTAGTGACAGCTTCTCTAAACTGCACCACACTCTAAAAAACCAGTCCTAATTCCCACACAACTAGCTTAGCTTCTGGATCATACACAACTCTACCAGCCTTAGGTTTCTTCCTTCTAACAGGTTTACTTACACCCTCTTCTCCCTCTTCAATATCACTATCATCAGTTTCAAAGCTAGCAGCCTCATCACTTGGATAATAAGGCTCATCACCCCCTAGTTTACCCTCTAGGCTCTTTTTCTTACCATGAGCAGCAACATGCTCATCATATCCTATGTCAACTCCTTTCTTCTTTGGGGCCACATCATCTATATTTATAGGTTTTTCTTTTCCTTTTCCTCCTCTGGTATTTCCTCCTTTCCTCCCTAAAATCCCCGTATTCCTCATGAATATCACTACCATAGTCAGCTTCATTTTCTTCAAATAACTCTTCATGCTCAGATTCAGAACTGTTTGCAGTGCTGTAGTCAGACCCTATATCTGGATTATCATCATAAACAGCCTCTTCATCAAGCTGTGAAGGCTGACTGGAAGCAGCAGCAGTATTTTGAGGTTCATTAGGAATTTGAGCTGACTCATTACCCTCAAAAGAAGCTGCCTCAGTAGTCAAACCATCACCTCCCTCTTTATTTAAAGCCTCACCTTCAATGGGGACATATTCTAATAGGGGAGGGAGTGGGACCACTTCCAAATTATCAATAAGATAACTAACATACACTTCCAAAATATCCCCATTAATTAACTCATCACAAATGTCTAAAATACCCTTATCATCTTTCATTTCAACCATACTATTATCAAAAGGTGATTTAAAATAGAACTTACAACTATCTGTGTATCCAAGTTCCTTTATGTACCCTTTCAATTCAAAATAAGACATCCTGTCTATATCAACCCCCATACATTCTGTAATAATACCACCTTTATAAGTTGGGTTAAGACCATATCTAATTACCCCCCATGATACCACCTCATATTCACCAAAGTAAAAGACATTTTAAACCTGGAAAAAATGGATTACAACCATATTAAAAACTGACAGTCAATCATAATCCTTAATTATAATAAAAACTCTAATTATAGTCATTAGACCTAATCTGAATCCTTATTAACTTTTATTTAGATATGCAGTTAACAAATGAAAGAAAAACAACCAGTACATCAAAAAACCCTAATTTGAATTATAAACCCTAATTAGAATTTTTAATCCTAATTCAGTTTATTAGCCCTAAATTTACTAATTAACAATTGGAACCCCACTTACGGATTTTGGTTAAATAATACACTATACACACAAAACAACAAAGTGCATGTGATTGGAACCCCACTATCAAATTTAATAAACAATCAAACAGAATTTACACCTAACTACTGTCCAAAAAAACATGTTGAGACATGAATGCGACATTACACTATACACATAGAATAATACTTGCATGTGCCACTAACAGCTAATTTACAAAAGAAACAAGTCCTACGAAATTAAAAAAAGGAACAAAATCAAACCTGTACGATTTCCTCTACACAAACAGTCGCTAAAAGCTTCGTTCAATGTCCTCCAATGGAATCGGTTGATTTCCCTAAGGTTTCGATTAGGGATTTGATTAGAATTTGCTTAGGTTTTCATTTTGGGGGAATCGACGGGTTCGGTTTTTGTTATCTGATGGAAATGGGTAATTGAAAAGGTAATTGGTAATTGAAAGGGTTGGGGTAATTGAAAGGGTGGGGTTAATTTTATTTAACTCGGGTTAAAAAATAAGTTAACTAGGGTAAATATTGAGTGTTGTGCACGCGCCTTTTTTTACCTTGGATATAAGCTCACCAGAAGTCAAAAGGGGGAATTAATTCCTCCAAAAATATGTTCAGGGGGGTCTTAGGACCCCCGCAAAGTTAAAGGTCGTAACAGGTTTTTCGAGCCAACATCAGGGGGCACTTTAGCCATTCTGCCTTTTTCCTACTTTGCAAAACATGACAACATTTTTCCAAAAATGCTACAAAATATAGCAAAAATAAAAAATTGTGGATAACATGGCTCTTTATTTCCCCATGGCTCTCTCATGTTTTCCGGTAATAATAATGTCACTGTCCCTTCCCCACCTCTTCTCCAGCATCGGCGACATCATTCCCCTCATGCAGGTTGTTCGCTACTAATGAAAATGGGGCAGCCACTACCGTCTCTGCTGCTTCTTTTTGCGATGACATGAACTACTACTCCTTGCAGTAGGGACTGGAAGTTTCTCGTTCTGCATTTTTTCCTCTAGCAACAGCGGCAATGGGAAGAAGGCGGGAGTCATGACTGGTTCCAAATCTGGAAGCCGCTGTCTTTTTTTTTTTTTTTTTTTTTTTTGAGGTTTTCTAGTGACGCCGACTCTATGGTGGATCTTTAGTGGTGGTTAAAGGTGAAAGGAAAAAAAAAGTTACATGTATACTCATTATTGTATGTCCGGTGTATATCCTATGTATCATTGTATATAAAATAGGAGATACAACAGACATACAAAGTATATACACTTTACATATATTAATAATTGTATAAAGGGGTTTTTTACACAAATATACAAATTTTCAACCTTAATTACAAAAAAATAGCAAGATTTTTCAAATTACAAAGCATATCAATATTTTTTAGCACATTTTCATTTTTGATAATTAGACTTAACCCCACTCTCCTAAAAACCCTAAATAATTTTCTTCACTTTCCCAAAACAAATCAGTCGTCACCCAACCCCTTCTCTCAGACAAAACATACAACTCCACCCTCGCCATCACAGTGCAGATCCCAGACTCCATCGACGACGACGGCTAACAAAGCAACTCCTTTCCGGCGAGATAACGCCGATGGTATCACTGTTGTAGGACACTTTTTACGGCGTTGATCGCCGCTCTGTTTCTGTCGCTTCTACTATGTTAATCTTTATCAACAATAGCATTATGATGGTCTCCCCTCAATTTTCACTGCTCCCCCATTCTCATCACTACTCCATTCCTGTTTTGATCTACATGTGTTCGTCTGGTTAAGCACAAACTTCACCATGTCGGGTGGTATCTCATCCATTTTGTGTTGTTGTTGAGGTTGCACATATGAGATGAAATGACTTGTGATTTGTGCCTTGTCTGGTATCTGAGTAGGGAGGAGTGATGGGGTGGGGTGGGGGCAGAGTGGAGTTATGTCACGCCTAAAGTGATTCGTTATTTCATCTGAAAGCGTGTATGTTCTCTACTGATTTTGTATGCTGGTGCTGTTAATGGAAAAATGTTCAAGGAGAGAAGATGCATGATAAAATAATGCTGAAATGGTGTAGAAACTTATAGATACAATGCAGAAACGGTCTGAAACGGTGTTGAAACGGTATTGAAACACTATGATTCAGTCTGAAACGATACTGAAACAGTCTAAAACGACATTGAAACAATATGAAACAGTCTCAAAACGGCATTGAAACACTATGATACAGTCTCAAACAGAGTTGAAATAGTCTGAAATGGTGATGAAACTATATGATACAATCTGAAATCGCTTGTAAAAATACTAAAATAAAATATACTCCCTCCTAAGCAATAAAGAGTACGAAGACTACAAGGAATTCAATCCTTGCACTACGCATCTACGGGAAATTTATAACTCTGCGAGGAGCTCTGTTCGAGAGGAAGCACTGGCTCTTATCGAAATTGACCCGTTTCAAAAAGGATGAACCTATTTCCTTTTTAGTATGTTTCAAAAAGAATGACTTCTTTCTAAATTTGGAAAGAAATATTCACTTTTACTCATCCCTGGATGATTTGTAGCCACACAAATATCTGTAACTTATTTTAGACCACAAGTTTCAAAAGTCTTCTCTCTTTATTAAACTCCGCACAAAGTGAAATGGGTTCATCTAAAGCAGAACGGAGGGAGTAAAAAATAATACGAAATAATGCTAAAAATGTGAAAATAGCTTAGAAAAAGTGAGAAACAATGCACAAATGGGATGAAACAATGCTGAAACAGTCAAGAAACAGCTTGATACAGTCGAGAAATAGTTAGATACGGTATTGAAATAATTTAAAACAGTGTTGAAACAACGTAGATACAGTAAGATACAGTTGGATACGGTAAGAAACTGTTAGATATAGTGCTGCAGAAACAGTAGAAACGGTGCAGAAGCTGTTAGATATAGTTCTGCAGAAACAGTTGAAACGGTGCAGAAACTGTTGGATACAGTGCTGCAGAAACAGTTTGATACGGTGCAGGAACCGTTTGATACGGTACAAAAACAGTTGATACAGTGCTGCAGAAACAGTTTGATACGGTGCAGAAACAATTTGATACGGTGCATAAACAATTTGATACGGTGCAGAAACAGTTGATACAGTGCTGAAATGAACTGAAATGGTGCAGAAACAGTTAGATATAGTGAGATACGGTGAGATACAACGAGATACATTGAGGATGGGATGAGGAAAAGTGAAATTGAGGTAAATGGGAGAAGTATAAGTGAAATTGGAGAAATAGTGAAATAGAGGGAAATGGGAGGAGCAAAAGTGATAGTGGGGAAAATAGGAGGAAGAATGTAAGGGTTTGGTTATGAGAAAATATTGCTATGTTGTTTCTATTTTTGTAATTATCTTGTGTTTTCCTCTATATATGTAATTTTACTAAAATGTTGCTATGTTTGTTAATTAAGCTCTAAAACTTGTACTTTTATGTGAAAAATCCTTGTATAAAATATATGTTAGTTTATCCATTGTATGTGTATTGTATTTACAGTGTATGTCCCATGTATTGAACGTACATACATAGAGATACAATATATATACAAAATATATATAAATGTTATACATCAATGTGTTAATATATGTCTAGTTTATCTTTCATTGTATATACACTATATCGTATATTATACATATGTGCAACTAAGATATACTACACTTACAAGAATATACAAAAAAAAAAAAAAAAATTAAAATAGAGTACCAACAACGGTGGTCAGAGGCGACAGACGAAAGGGGGCAATTATGGTGGGTCACTGGGTGTGCCGAAGGGATAGGAGGGGGATCTACAATATTTTTTTTAATGTATATTAGCTATGCTTTTAAAAATGGTTTAATATTACTATTTGCTTTAAAATAACTTCTAACTATATACAGTCACCTAAATAACTTTTTTATTAATCACAAAGGCGATATACACCAGTACAGTCTAGGCCAACTCCGGATGCAGTCTCAAGCAAAAATTTGTCCAAAAGCTGTAAATCTTTAGATCATAAGGAAAACTTTTTCAAATCTATTTCAATAGAAATAACAGCTAATTATTAATGAGATATTAAAAGACACACAAATTCCCAGCTAAGACTTTCCATATTCTCCCACCTTACTCCAACGGTAAACCTAGTGAATCCTCTCAATAAATATGCTGCTAAATGTGTCCCTCTTTATACCCTAGGGTTCTCTCAATCTTCCTCATCAACTTTTCTCCTTCTATCATTCTCTTCTGCCTCTTAAAATTTCTGCTTACATATGGACACTCCTTCATTTGTTGGGTTTTTCTTAGTGGTTTTCCTGAGTTTTGTATGCTTATCCCAAGCCTATACATTCTATGTTGGTGGCAAAGAAGGCTGGATTTTAAAGCCTTCTGAATCATACGACCATTGGGCTGAAAGAAACCGCTTTCAGGTCAATGACACTATTGGTAAATCCTTCTCCTTCCATATAAATCTACTAATCTAGAGTCAGTCGCTTCAGAATGAAGGCTTACTGTAAAATATTTATGTTTCTCCTTAAATTTTATTTGTTTTGCATGTATAAAAGCAGATGAAAAAGAGTTAACGTAACGTAACACATCATTTTTCATTAAAACTTTTATTGTATATATGTGCGCGCGCATATGGGTGTGAAAAAGAATATATAATATTTTGACGAATATTTAGTTTTGAATCCGTAATTTTAAAAGTATAATGGAATATTCAGCGGTAAAATTTAATGATTAAATTTTGTATGTGCATTTGTGTAGAAGTGATTTAAGTAGTCACTTTGATTTCGTCTTTGTTCTCCTTTATATCGACGCTTGCGTGTTTTTATTTTATTTTTTCATCATAGCTTATACATGTTTATTTTCCCTTCAGTTTTCAAGTATAAGAGAGGATCAGATTCAGTTCTGGTGGTTCATAACAAAGAAGATTATCTCAAATGCAACAAGGAAAAGCCAATCCATAAACTAAAGAATGGAAATTCAAAGTTGAAGTTTACAAGATCAGGTGCATTCTATTTCATTAGTGGAAAAGATGATAACTGTGAGAAGGGCCAGAAGCTTCATGTAGTTGTGATATCTCCCAATCACAAGCGTCCTAAGTCTCCAAGCCCTGCCACCCAACCACCAGCAAGTTCTCCAGTGACTCCACCACCCGCATCATCTCCTTCTGTCGCGACACCACCACCCGCAGCATCCCCTTCTGTCGTGACACCACCGCCCGCAGCAACCCCTTCTGTCGTGACACCACCACCCGCAGCAACTCCTTCTGTCGTGACACCACCGTCACAATCACTAGCTCCAGCTCCAACAAAGTCGGCTGCAGTGCATGTTGGTTCAAGTAGTTTGGTTTGGTTGTTCAGTTTGATCACGGCTACTGTTTTTTATGTAATTTGATTTGATTCGTTGTGTCAACTTTAGTTTTCTTTTTCGATGTGTTTGATTCAATTGAAATGTTTTAGAGTCTTGTTATGACAATTAAGATTTATTTCCCATTGTTTCGTGTTTGATTTCTTTTTCTTTTAACTGATTTAAGTAGTGTTGAAGTAATTTTTTTTATTGAGTAAGTCAGGAATTTCTCAAAGGTGTTTATGTTTTTTTAAGTTATACTGGAAGTAATATTTGACTTCTACTGTTCTACTTGATATAATTAGCCCAGCTGCCTTCTGTTCCCCTATTCTATATACTACACGTCGCCTGTGAATTGTGATCTACAAGACATAACTTGAATGTGATTAACAAATCGTATAAGCAATTAGTCACGATTTACAAGTTGCATAAGTTGCGATTTACAAGTTGCCAATAGTGCTTTTTAGCCTGCCCTTGAATGTGCACATATTGCGCAATGACACTGCGATTGGCGAGCTAGTTAATTGCAATTTACAGTCCCACGAGTACGTTACAAAATTTGTTGTACTATCAATATTTTTGGTTAATTTATTACGTATATATTCAAATTTTGAATTTTTGATGCTATTCAATCATATAGATTTCTCTCCTGTTTTGGTACGATTCGTTTAATTGTCTAAAAACAAACAGAATTGTATTTTTAATATATACTCCAGTATAGAAGAAGCCTTCATCGATAGTGAACAAAATTTACAGGTAGTATGGAATATAAATAGAAAAGGGTTTGATTTGTCCCTCTACTATTTTTTATTGTATGGACTTACCCTCCGTTATATTATTTAGCTTCTGGTGTCCTTACCGTCCATGTTTGGCTCACAATTGTCCCTAAATTTGACGGAGGGACACGTGGCGCCTAATTAAAGGCAAACTCATTCCACCACATACCAAATTAAAATCTCCAACCCATATCCCTTATAACCCAAAACTCGCTCCTAACTAATCCTGACCTAACCCAAATTAACCCTTCCCATTCCACTAACTCAACTAAATACACTTATTATACCAAACGACTACATACACTCTCCTAAAACGAAAAGACAAAGAGAAACTGTCGCATGTCTTCCATCCGCTAAAACTTGTATTCCGATCAAAGGTAAGCTTATTTCTTTCAATTTATTTTCTATTTTAATGTTTATTCTTTTATGTTTTATGTTGTATTAGGTTGATTGTTAACATAACCAACTGTTTACACTGATGGATCTTAGCAAAATTAGATCATTTGATCATCAAAGCTGCAAAATAACCAACAAATATTGCTACCAAAATTACTACTACACACTTGAACATTATTAATTTCTCCTTCAAATCCTTAGCTTTGTCAACTTCATTCCTTAATTGTCCAATTCAATCATCAGCAAACCCTTTTCACCGTTAGCAACTTTCAAAGTATCATTCAAAGTTTCAATCTTAATCGTAGCCACTCTAAAATATGTCTTTAATGATGTGATTACATTCATACCTCTTTCTGAATACTCCTCATCCCACCACTCCCAATAAGCGCAAGATTCGTTCTAACACAACAATTAGTAAAACTTAGGAACAAAATATATGAGAATTAAGATTGTACAAACACATTAAATAAAGAACTTACTTCGGATTTAGGACACTTAAAGAACCTTCGACCTAGGTTCATTGAAGTTCCTGAAGTAAAGCTCCTTGCGAGCTCTCCGCAATGGCACCTCCTCTGAGACGAGCAGTTGTTTGCGGACATGGCTGAACCCTAATTTTTAATGGGGAACTGACTTTTGAAGCTGATATAATGGGGAGTTGGGGACTTTTGCTCTAAGTTTATTTGGTGGTTAGGAGGAGTTAAATTGGATTAGTTAGGAGCGGGTTTCGGGTTATAAGGGATATGGGTTGGGGATTTTAATTTGGTATGTGGTGGAATATGGGTTTGCCTTTAATTAGGCGCCACGTGTCCCTCCGTCAAATTTAGGGGCAATTGTGAGCCAAACATGGACGGTAAGGGCACCAGAGGCTAAATAGTATAACAGAGGGTAAGTCGATACAATAAAAAATAGTAGACGGGCAAATCAGACCCTTTTTCGGAATATAAAGCACTCCAAAGTATGTTGTTTCAACAGTAGCAGTACTAGTACTAGTACTATTACAGTAAGTTAGAATATTGGGTATTACTGATTTCACCTAAGGTTACTTATTTCATATATAAATTATATTTTATGTATATAAATTTATTCGATTCGCTTCAGACATTTTTTAAATTTCTTTTTATAAAATAAAAACTCTAACTTAATGATTGGTAGAGTTTATAACTTTGCTAAGAACCTATTATTCTATCATAAATAACTTGAAATTCAGTACGGTTCGATCGATTATTATCACTTTTCAAAATATCATTGACACTCCCATTTTTTCCACTCCGCCATTGATATGGGAGGAGTTGATTGCCTCTATGGACACTCAGCTTGTGGTAATTGGCCACCATGGTCACTCATCTTTGTTTTGTCTTGCAATGGTCACTCAACTTTATCCAATTAACTTCTAAATGCTGTCAAATATATGTTGACGTGACAACTATAATTGTTTGGCAAATTATAATTGCCACACCAATATATATTTAACGAAAGTTACTAGTATTTTTGTGTTGAGTGACCATAAGAGCTAACTGAATAAAATTGAGTGACCATTGTAAGACAAAATAAAAATAAATGATCATGGTGACTAATTACCACATGTTAAATGACCATAAAGGCAATCAACTCAATATTGGGGCACATAGTCAACTAAATGCTTACTACTCTGTACTCATGGACTCATGGTAAGAGATTTCGTGTAACATATTGCAATTGGGAAATATCTTTAAAACTGTAACAACTGCGTGATGAATGGGGGAAGGAGTTTATTATTTGCCAATAAGTATATGTAATTAATTTGCTTACACACCCATATATGGTGCGATTCATGTAAAAGTCCCAATTTGTAACGTTACGAATTGAAATTTCCTATTTTAGCGTTGTTTGTGAAAAGAGTTTTGAGATCTTGCAAATTTCCATGTTTGTCAAAGTTAAAACTTTTGCAAATAAGATTTTTTCCTTTTTTTTATTTTTAAAAAAACTGTTACTCCTTTTGAAGAAAGGCCTACCTTCTCTGATGGTTCTAGAACTTTTAAGGACTCGTTTGGTATGGTGTATAGACTAGCTAATCCATGTATTAAAATATTTTACAACTTTAATCTGCGCTTGGTAGCTTAATTATTTGAAACTTGGATAATAATACATGTATTAATTAATACATCATTTTGGGTATAAACTAATAATTAATACTACCAAGCTCATCATGGTATTATTATTATATGGATTACAATATATGTATAAAAAATTTGAAAGGACAAAAATACCCTTGCCCATAAACCCTTTTATTCTAAAAATCATTTTCTCCAGGGTATATTTGTAAACTAAAGTTCATACATATTTGTATAACAAACACTAGTTTAAGTTAATACATAATATATCTAGTATTTAATACAGTGAACCAAACACATGATAAAAACAATCACTGCATTACTAATCCTTGCATTATTAATCCATGTATAACTTGTCTCTCTACCAAATGACCCCTAATTAGTAGCTCAAGTTGGTCTCAATACAAAACCCTGTGGCAAAACTAGTAGTTAATGCAAATAATATAATAATTGTTCCTATTCGGTTATAATATACATTTCATTTCATTTCACACTAGGATAAATAAATTAGTACTCCCTCTGTTCCAAGAAAGATGACATATTTTGGATTTCGAGAGTCAAACGAGTTCATTTTGAACGTGAATTTGAACATATAATTTTTAAATTTTTTTGAACGATATTTATATAGGAGTATTTAGAAACTACCAAAAAAGTAATATAAGTCACAATAATTAATAATTTAAAATATTTAAAAGACATATGAAAATATTACGGTCAAAGATAAACTTGTTTGACTTTCGAAATTCGAAGCATGAAGTATATCAGAAGCTGAGACGCATTACTTGAAGAATAAACAGTACTGTATGAAATGAGTAGTGCAAAACGTAACAGGAAATGAAAAGATTCTAACTTCAGCTCATTGTAATTATTAATGGTAAGTAAAATTCATTTAATTACATCGATAACACCTTCCTATTGCAGGCAAACAAACAGTCACACTAACCTTGGTATAGCAAACAGTTATTACGCCACGGATCAATCAATTGGGCACAAAAAAAGATCTAGCTACTAATGTCGAAACACTAAGCAAATTAAATTTCCATCTTTTTAATGATTACCAAAGAGATAGACTCGATAAAAACATGAGTTTCAATTAAGAATTGGTCCTAGCACATCGAGTAATTTCGGTACAGCCACGACGATATGGATTAACATCTATATGTGGACTACAATCGTAATAAGAAGCCCCTCTTATATTGCATGGAATGCTATCAGCTGCAAGTGCTGCGTAGCTTAAATAACTATCTTCTTCTTGCAATATTCGTCCTCGGCCCATACTATAGGAGTTTTCAACTGCAGAACCAAAGTTGGAATAGTGATGCATGGGATCATAATTGTGATAATATGGTGATGAAGACGCTGATGTTGGGCTAATAAATATCACTAGAACTACTATGAAAATCATGAACTGTCGAAGATTCATGCTTGTGGTACTGAGTGTGTGTCTTCGTTTGATAATGAATGATTATGTGGGGTGAACTGTGGAAGGTGAAGAAATGGAGATTAATTTCTTGAAAGTTAGGGCCTTTGTGGGGTGATTTTAGGATTTATTGATGGAATTGCAATATGTAGATTTATATGTTTCACGCTACGTGTGATAGTTTGTTTGCGATGCCCGGGTCTTGCTCCTTCCTTGCTATAATTAAGGACTTTTAGTTTGATTAGATCACGACTTCTTTTCTTTTCTAATAGGAGTGTAATTGTACTTTTTTCTTTTAAACTGTTTTAAGTAAGGACGAGTTCCACTTGAAAATGTCGACTGACTATACGACTTATTATTAAGTGTAATACTTTGTTTCCTAGGTCAAATTCAACTTTTCTTTTTAATTCACTTTTCTTTTTCATTTTCATTTTTATTAAGTATTTTTTGGTATGTCTTTCCTTTCGAGCAGTTTATGTCTGCAGGAATTGATTAAGGAGTATTATTTATGATTTCTCGGGCGTCATATTAAGAACCTTGTTGAGTTACCATAGTTAGGTGATTTAATAAAATAAACATATATATTAATTAACCATGATTAAGTAATGGAATTCTATTTTTAAATACATAACATGCATACATTGGCTTGGTTACACTCGTGCGACGTTTGTAGCTTAAAATTTAAGGGAATTTCAGGGCTACAAAATTCTTTTATCGGCCACAATACTATCTCCCTAGATCTGCGGCTGATTGTGTGTTCCCAAGAGAGTCAAGTAGTAACCCACAATCAGTAAAAATGTGTCATTAACTCTGCTAGCTACATACGTCGTCAATAATGCAGACCTAGGATGATAATAGTGGTCTTTATCATTCATCCAGAGCAGAATATATAATTTATTGTTTTATTAATGAAGGACCTTCAAATAATTGATGAACTGAAGTAGATATATTTTGTGTATCTGCTCAACTATTTTTTCGGCCTTCAAAGATCAGTATCAACTAATGCATTATTTGTGAATAATACTTGGTGTTGTAAAACTAATAGTAAAATAGTACAAGAACAAGATAAAAATATAGAGAGGAGAAGGAAGAACTTGTATAATTCAAAGTGTTTCAAGTGTGTCTTCCATAGAGCCAAATGTGCTCTATTTATAGGATACAAATACATAGGTTACAAATCAACCCAAAGGTTGCAAGAATTAAGTAGGACATAGTGGGGAGGATTTATGTAGGAGAAAGTGGGGGTAATAAATCATAAGTTAGTGGTGAGTAGTGGTCATCCACATTAACACAAATACATGGATTTACAACACTCCCCCTTGGATGACCATTTTGAAGGTAATGTGCCTCGTTAAAACCTTACTAGGAAAAACCCGGTGGAAAAAAGCCCAGTGAAGGAAAAAGAGTACACACTTCCTTTAATACGCCTTTAGAGCTGCCTCATTAAAAACCTTACAAGTAAAACCCAAGTGGGATAAAACCTTGTTAAGGGAAAACGAGTGCAGCGCGTATTTTACTCCCCCTGATGAAAACATCATTCAATATCTTGAAGACGACACATTCCAATCTTGTAAATAAGCTTCTCAAATGTTGAGATTGGCAATGACTTAGTGGACAGATCCGCCAAACTATCACTGGAGTGAATTCTTCAGCATTAACTTCATCATTCTTTTTGAAGATCACGACTGAAAAGGAATCTTATTGAATATTTGTCTCCTCAGTTATATCTTCCTTTTAGCTGAACTATCCATGTAATATTTTATATAATATTATTGAGATCCTCGTCTTCAAAGAAATACCACATCATTGTTGAATATGTTGAGTCCTTAATCTCAATCACCAATATTGTCGCATAGCTTCAAGCATGGCTATTATCTCTTCATAAATGGAAGATGTAGCAGCAACAATTGATTTTATAAAATGACATAATATAGGTATTCTACCACAACAAATAAATACCAAGTTGATATCGGACTTTGTGGATCAAGTAGATACCATGTATTCTTCTGATGTCTTCGTATTGAGGAAGAACTAAATCTTACCAATAAGCTTATAACAAAAGCTATAACCAGTGGAGTATATTTGGTAAGATACTTCAACGCACCAATTGCATTAAAATATAATATTTCAATATCAAGAAGCTCGCAAATGCAATTTTACCACATGTGGCCGGATTGTTTTAATCCGTATAAATATTTATGAAGCTTCATTGAATAAGTTTCCCGGGAACCTTTACATGCTTCAAGGATTTTGAATCCTTCAAGGATAAATATATTGTTGCTCAATGAGCCATATAAAAGGCTGTTGCAACATTCATACGCATATCAAGTCTTTCATGCACTGCCAGACATATAACATATCTGAAGGTGATTGCATCCACCAAAAAGAAGAATATAGCTCCATATACTCAATGTCAGATTTTTGTGCCTCAAGTCGTACTTTATATTTAACGATTATCAATATTTTTGCACAAAAATATTTTTGTACACCACTGGCTTTGCACCTTCAGGTGTTTGGACTATATGTCCAAAAACTTCACGTCACTCGAGTGAAACCAATTTTTTCTTGAATGCGTTTTGCTATTTTTGGCCAATAATTTCATGTCTGTATTCCTAACAGACTTAAGCTCAAGATCCTCATAATCATATAATATTGAGCTTTATAATATATGTAAGATATCGTCGACGATACTTTCATATCTCAGTTCCCAATCCGACATAACATATTGAGATCTCTTCACATACATAAATTTTCAGGTACCTGAACCTCTACTGATGAGGTTTTATGAAGTGTTATGTCGTGGACTCTTCTAGAGCCCCGCCTCCTTATTTGATCATCTCAAATATTTGCTCCTTTCCTTTTTCTAGGATTTATCTTTTAGAACCGAGTGGTCTATCACGCTTCAAGCGTGCCTTAGACTCATTGACATAAATAGATTGTCTCACCAGGATATCAGGAGCATTAACAGCTAGAATATAATATTTTTCTTTAGGTCAGTAATGCGTCTGGCAATGACTTGCATTATCTTTGTATGAGGATCATAATCAAATGATAATTTAATTTATTTATTCCTCAGCTGCATTAATTTCTCCCCCTAATGTTAGCCAAACTAACATTCGTTCCCAACCTTATATGGGATCCATCTTTGTGCGTTGCGGTGGAGCAATTGATAATATACCGCACATTAAAATTATTAGATGGAAAATATTTGATTCCTGACCCTGAACCAATTATGAGGGGGAATTCATTTGGTGGCATGTCGCGCACAAGTGTTGCTTTATGGATATACCATATTTCATACCTGATTTAGGTAGCATTGTTCTTATATGCATGGTTTAGCGATTGGAGGCTTTCAATATACGAATCTGCTAAACTTGCTTGCCAACATTATCAAGATAACTTATCTTGATTGCATAATCTGGAAATATGCTCATAATAAGATTTATTTGAGCAAATACTTAACCTCGCAAGTACTATTGCGGATTTGTAATAAAACACACATGTGACCTTATCATAGATGCATCTATTTATAATAATTATATGGTCCACATGGCAGGTGAACGGGCCCATATTCACCTTTTATACATTCCAAAAGTGCGGGGATCCTGATCCCAAATTTAGTTGGTCGAATAATTTATTTATCTCGAGAACAAGCAGCACAAAGAGAATTCTTGAAGAATCCCGATTCTTCAGTATATACCCATGCGAATTCTCATTTATATACTTTGTGCATCATATTTGAACCAGGATGGTCAAACCGGTCATGCCAACTTATAAATTTATCCATCTAGTAAACTTCTAGTTTACTGTAGCATGTAACAATAAACTAAAAGTTTATTGTGGCATGCGCATATAATTTTACCACACTTATATTTTGAGTAGTACATACTCGAGGAAGAGACAGGGAGCCTTTCAAGCACATATATCTCACCTGATATTCTTATAGTTATATGGTACAAACTGGAGGAAGAGACGGGTAACCCTTTATTATATACATATATCTTACCCGCTATGACTGTAGTAATTTGAAGATATTAAATCTTCCCATATTTGTAGTCTCAATATGATAGCAATTTCGAAAAATATATTTGAAACTTAATAAGTTTCTTTGAGACATACTACTGTAAATATTTCATCAATCTCATTCCTCCAGGTAGTAATATTTTGGCTCTTCCGGAGCACTCAAATAGCTTTGTACTACCATATATTATATTACACCAACCATATGGTGAATATCTCATTTCAAGGAGAAAATCATATTATTTTCTCATGGTCAAATCATTATAGGCAAGATCAATTTCTTGCTTCACTTGCTCTTATGTAATTCATAATAATACATAATTATGGCGTACGTTCTGTATGAGAGAAATGACCATTTATGCCAGAATAAATAATAGAATTATTATAGTCGAACCTTTTCTAGAGGTGAGTTGTGGTATTTTATCAACCACGCATGGGCACGTCCATATTCATCTTTCTCGAACCTCTTCCGGAGGCGAGTTTTGATATTTTATCACATATTGCCACATTCACTTCGGTGAACGGGTCTATATTCATAATTTTTATTATGAATTGTCTCATTCACTGCAAGGAATGGACCATAATCATTTGGACTTGCCTCATACTCATATAATACATTGAGGGCATTATTATATTTACCATTTGAACGGTTACTTTTTGAGAACCCTTATTGTTCTCTTATTTATTTCACAATGATGACAATTTTTTTCATCCTTTGCCACGTCCACATCCATGGTCTCTACCATGGTAATTATTTTGTCGTCTTTTAGACATAAAATTATTTGCCTTTTTTCAGACATAAAATATCGTGTCTTCTTTCAGACATAAAATATTGTGTCTTCTTTCAGACATAAAAATATTTTGCCTTCTTTCAGGCATATTATGTATTGCTACTACATTCACATATGAGAATGGAGCATTATGTTGTACTCCCACATTCACCTTATGGAATGGAGCATGTCTTGCTCCCACATTCATCTTAGGGAATGGAGAATATATTGCTCCCACATTCACCTCTATGAATGGAGCCTATTTAGTGGACGGGCTTCATCATTTTTTATCAAAAAATACTTTATCTTTTTGATAATACTTTAGTTTGCCTCAATCATCATTATGCCATCAATATCTTATTATCCCAAAAGCGTGTTAGGCCATAATGCGTTGGGAGTAGAGTATGATGTCTTACCTTTAATCAATGGCATAATAGGCCAAAGTGTGTACATATGATGCGATTTGAAGTACAATACTCAAAGGTACTCATGCTTCGTGTAATTGAAACATAGTATTGTAATCATGTATCAATGATGTAACAATAATATATCGGGTAAAGATCATAAAAAAATTAAGTATTATTTCTCCGGTCTCCAATTACCAAGAGTATAAAAATTTATACACAACTATAAATCAAAGAAGCATTCTTTAAAAGTTACGATATTTGTTTTATTCCATATATCCATGTGAGAGTAAAATATTAACCATACAACATAATCCATATTTGCTCTCACAAGCAGTTTACCTTGAAACATGAGTAGAACTGATCTACAATATCATGTTGCTAGGTCATGCACCCTTAAATTGTTGTTAAAGGATAGCTACAAAATCAACCAAACAATGGAAGAATAGACAAAAGTTGTAGTCAGTGAAAGGTTTCCACAATTTAGGGTGTTATAAAACAAAATAAAAATAGGGTACTATTAATTTTGAGATTAACAAAAACCATAATATGAAGGAATTTAGAAACAAAAAAAAACTTATCTTGTGTTAGCAACCAGAATGTTGGCTTCTATCAATTGCATCATAATTTGCTTTTCATTTCTTCTAAATCGTATAATAAAATAGAGACTCATGCTGATAACGTGTTGTAAAACTAATAGTAAAATAGTACAAGAACAAGACAAAAGTATATGAGAGGAGAAGGAAGAACTTGTATAATTCAAAGTGTTTCAAGTGTGTCTTCCATAGAGCCAAATGTGCTCTATTTATAGGATACAAATACATAGGTTACAAATCAACCCAAAGGTTGCAAGAATTAAGTGGGACATAGTGGGGAGGATTTATGTAGGAGAAAGTGGGGTAATAAATCATAAGTTAGTGGTGAGTAGTGGTCATCCACATTAACACAAATACGTGGATTTACAACACTTGGTTAATTTTTGTGCTTTCCGTGTTTGTCACCCGGCAAATATCGACAGACAAGACAATAACAAGTAACCAAACATAATAACTTCTCCTCTTATCAAATTTATTTCCTAAAAAGGTCTCGTTGCTTTTTCGCAGGGTTTATTTCACCGGTAGTCACTGAACTATTATTTCATTACCACAAAGTCACTTTTGTTTCATTTGTTACCTAAAAGTCACTCAGCTTTACTCCGATCTACAACAAAGTCACTCAAAACGGATTTTGTTTAAAACTTGCCGGAAAAATGATGTGGCATCATTAATTAAAAATAATTTTTTAATTAATTTTTCATCTATAATCTAATTCTTTAACCCATTATTCTTATTCTGCCCAACCCAAACATATTTTACCGTCATCATCGTGCATAAACATTTCATACCGATGCCATTTCTCTTTGCTTCTATTTCGTATTGAATTAATTAGTTAATCAGATTGAGTAATATTAGGCAAATTAGTTATGGAAAAGGGGGTAATAAGGAACGGGAAATGAATAAAAATGAACGAGCTAAGATCGGTTTGGTTCGATTTTTCATTTATGAAATCAAACTAGTTATGTCGATTTTTTTAAATTTTAAAACCAAACTAATAGCTCGTTTGGTCTGTTGTTATGTATATGGTTTCATAATGTATCTATTGTATCGTACTTTATGTTTTATTGAGTTCAACGTTTTGATAGATTTTATTGTTTGTAGTCGTTTCATGATATAACATACTAGTAAAAGAAGAATGAATTTATAATATTACCAAGAAAATAATAAGATACGGTAAAAAAAGATAAGATAAATAGTAATATATTAAGGGGAAGAAGAGAGAAAAAAATACGGTAACTACGCGATCACACAAAATCGGTTGTTACATAAAATGAGCTCTTCATCGTTATGTAATGATGGACTAACGTTATGATACAATAAAATTTTAAAGTAACAATTGATACAAATATTATTTTATAGTAACAGTACAGTACAATACGGTACAACTGATAACAACCATCCAAACAAGCTAATACCAAACAAAGTCGAATTTTTGTTTTTGGTTTTTCTCAGCTTTTTTTTTTTCTTTTGATTTTTCTGGGTTATTTGATTTTTGCTTGGTACCCCAGCGATTATATGATAGATAATATTTATCAAAATTTAAAATTTTCACTGATAAAATAGTTATTTATATATTTTATAGGTGTGTCCTTGCTTTTGCTTACTGCATTAAAAAATAATTGACACACAGATATAAAGCCTTAAAAAAATGACGTACTTGACACTCTAATTCAATACGAAACAAAATTAAGCAAAGAGAAATGACATCGATATGAAATGTTTATGCACGACGATGACGTAGTGAAATGTGTTTGGGTTGGGTAAAATAAGAATAATGGTTAAGGAATTAGATTAATAGATGAAAAGTTAATTAAGAAAATTCTTTTTAATTAATGATGCCACATCATTTTTCCGGCAAGTTTTTAAACAAAATCCGGTTTGAGTGACTTTGTTGTAGAACGGAGCAAAGTTGAGTGACTTTTGGGTAACAAATGAAACAAAAGTGACTTTGTGGTAATGTAATGAAACAATAGTTCAGTGACCACCGGTGAAATGAACCCCTTTTTCGCATTCTTTGTTAGGAATTGCCAAACTTAAGCCTTTTCATACACACGCATACACACACAATAAGTTACATTTCTATATTCTTTAGGCAAAATAGTTTGTGTCAAGTAATTATATATTGTATCATAACTATATATATAGACAAAATATTTGGAGTGGAATATGAATCTACATTCATTTGTAACAATAGATCACTTTGTAACAATACATTGAGACATTCTTAAAGACCATAGATTTATGTCGAGTGAATAAACGACATGAAATTATGATAAATCAGTATTCTTGAAAAAATGTTTGATGCCAGTTTCGGTTCTCATGATCACTACTCACCACAGGAAAATATTTTATGATCTATTGCTTATTAACTTGGTAAAATATTAATTATTGAATATTTACGTTCTCACATGGGTAACATCCGATTATTTTCTGTAAAAGGGATTAAGCGGTCACTGTAAGTATATATATCATTTTTAAGTCCAGAGTCAAATTCCACATAAAGCAAGTTGAGTTCTAGTAAATGTAAACGCCAAATATTCAAAGTTGAACTAAAGAAATAATTATATTTAAGTTTTTCAGTATAAATTATTTACTTAAATGACAATTAACTAACGACAAATAGAAATAAATTGAGTTTAAGTTGAACAAAAGAAATAACTAATGACAAGAATCTAGCAAACTTGCTAAAAAGCTTATTAGATGAATCTCCCATCATTGAGAGTCCTGAATTCACTCTAAACTTGTACAAGATATATTCTATTAACATTGAACTTAAAATTGTGTGCTAGAATTTTCTAACCACTAACAACATCGTTCTTGAACTTATTTTTTTTTCCAAAATAATTAAGACCATTAAAAACTGTCTAATTATAAGCCACGGTAGAATCACAATATCCTTATAATGTTTCAAATTAGGTTAAGTAATCTCTTATCATAACCTGAAGTACTATTATTCCACTAATCTTGACCTAAACTTCTTTTGCAAGATCATACAAGCAAAAACTGATCGGGATATAGACGGATATAAATTATGGTACTCATAAGACTCAAGGAGTAGGAATTGAGTAGGCACTTCAATAGATATGAAAATTTGCGAGCAAGTGGTGGAGGGGTAGATGACATGTTGAAGGTAATTAAACTCGTAGTTGGCTGGATTACCTTTAACATTATTAGTGCTTGCGCACCACATGTGGACATGGACGAGGAGGTCAAAAATCACTTTTGGGATGTCAATAATAAGGTTGTGTGGGGTATCCCTCACACAGAGAAGCTATTTATAGGAGTAGTGTTCAAGGGCCATATTGGGGCAACATCGAGGGGCCATTGTGATGTGCATGGCGGTTTTGGTTATGGAGATAAAAATGGGAGGGTCTTCACTTTTAGATTTTGCAAAAGTTTTTAACCTAGTGATAACTTATTCGAGTTTTCAGAAGAAGGATGAGCACTTGGTCACCTTTAGTAGAATTATGGCAAAGGCTCATATCAATTTTCTACTTCTTTGGAAGAGTGATAAAGGGTTATTCGTGGATTGTAAGGTTATTCCGAGTGAGAATCTTACGACGTAAGCTCTTAGTTATTGATATAGCGATTCACAGAAAGAGAAAAAAAAGAGCCTTGTATGATCGTTTTAGAATTAAGTGGGGGGGGGGGGGGGGGATGAGGGGTTGAACCAGGGTAAAATTCAGGAGTTGGTGGACAAGTCGATAGCTGCGCTATGGGGGTGTGGAAAATTAGCAAGGAAGAAAATAATATGCGGGCTAGGACTATTAAGGAAGTGGCTAAGAAAGTATTACGAGTCTCGGGGGCAGGTTCAGTGGTCATAAAGGGGATTGGTTGTGGAATAGGGAGGTCCAAGAGAAAGTGAAACCAAGAAAGTTTCTTACATAAGGTTAGTAGAGAGGTAAGATGAGGATGAATAGGAAGAGGTATACGTCTGCGAAGAAGGAAGTGAAGTTGCAGCTACTAAAAGGGTAGAGCTTTAACACCTATATAAATAACTAGAGCTCCAAGGTAGGGAGAAGAAGTTACATAGGCTAGTCAAAAAAGGTAGAGTGGGGCGCGTGACCTTGATCAAGTGAGGTGCATTAAAGACGAGGATGACAAAGTATTGGTGGAAGAGTTTCACATTAAATGGAGGTGGAATACATACTTCCATAAAACTTTAAATGGAGAGTAGGGGAGGACTCCGAGAGCCATCGATATATTCAGTATTGAAGACGTATAAATGTTGAGGAGTTTAAGGGAGCGATTAGTAAGATAAGAGGGGGGTAGAGCTGACACGACCTTAGCTAGTCATTTCAGGAGATAGAACTCCGATTGGCATACCAACAATTTTAAAATTTCTCTAGGCCCCAATCTATTGGGACATATATGTAAAATTTGAGCTGATTCGGACGTCGTTTGGTAGGTTTTGTAAGAAGGTTTTAGTTTTGGTTGTCGGTAAAGTTTAAAAGAAGTTTTCGAACTCGATTGGAGTAAATAAGCTCCGATTCGAAATCTGAAAGCATCGTTATATTCTTATGGTCATTTGTAAGCTGTGTGAGTTTTCAAAAGTGAAATTCGAGGTCGATGTGATAGTTTTTGCTAATATTTTGAAATCAGATATTTAGCCTCTCCCAATGGGACCTCTATCTTGAGTTTCAGGGATTCGATTTGAGATATGTCTTCATGAGTAGGTTCCATAAGTTTTGTACGACTTGCGTGAAAATTTGGGGTCAATTTGAACTTTGTAGGCTCCCGTGTGGACCCAAAATGCAGCACAGCTGTTGCTGGCGCATTTTTTCTGGCGCATTTTCAAGTCATTTCCTGATTATTCGTCATTGTATTTATCAATGATATTCTTGTCTATCCTTGCCATTGCGAGGAACATGATATCATTTGAGGGTAATTCCTCAAACCTTTTGTGGTCGCAAGTTGTATGCCAAGTTCTTGAAATGCAAGTTTTGGCTCGATTCTGTGGCTTTTTTGGGTCACATGGTATCTATGAGGGTATTAATGTGGACTCGATAAAAATTGAGGCAGTGTAGAATTGGCCTCGTCCTACCACTTCTATGGAGATCCATCTTCCTTGATCAGTAGGTTATTATCCGTGGCTCATCAAAAAGTTTTCTTCTACTAAAGCTTCCCACACTCGCCTGAATTAAAAAGTTGTTCAGTTCCAGCAGTCCGATGAATGCGAGGCGAGCTTCCAAAAGCTCAAGGTCGTATTGACTTTAGCTCTAGTGCTGTTCCTTCCTTCTGGCACAAGTGGATTTGTGGTCCATTGCGATGCATCCTGTGTGGGTCATGGATGTGTTTTTATGCAGCACATGAAGGTGATTGTTGATGCTTCGAGGCAGCTAAAGAAATTTAAAAGAATTATTCGCCTCATGATCTAAAGTTGTCATATGTGGTCTTTGCATTGAAAATTTGGAGACACTATCTTTATGGAGAGCCATATAAGGTGTATACCAATCACAAGAGCTTGCAGTATCTTCTATCTTAGAAGGATCTTAATGGTTGGCATAAGAAGCGGCTTAAGCTAATTCAAGATTATGATCTCACTATCCGCTATCATCCTGGGAATGTGAATGTGATAGCAGATTCCCTGATCTGGAAGTCCACGGGAAGCATGACTTTTCTTTATGCTGATTTGAAACCTTTGGCTCGAGAGTTGCAGTCCCTTGGCGACTCTAAAGTGAGATTTCTTCACCCTAGACTTCAGTCGTATCTTGGCATGTATTGCAGCTCAGTCTTCCTTAGTCAGCCAAATTAAGTAAAGGCAATTCAAGGATTCTCATCTACATTAGTTACATGGTTGTATCTTAAGTGAAAGAGTTATTTCTTTCGAGCATGATTTAGATGACATTCTTCAGTTTTATGGCCGATTATGCGTTCCTGATGTCGGAGATCAAGGGTAGCTATTGCTGCGCAAGGCTCAAAACTCGCGCTATTCCATTCATCCTGGTATTACTAAGATGTATTAAGACCTTTGAGAGCTAAATTAGTGGAAGGGGTTGAAAAGGGATGCGGTTGATTATGTGTCTCGTTTCGTAAACTGTCACCAAAGTTATGTTCGAGGATCAGAGACCTGTAGGGTTAGCAAGGAATTGCCCATTCTCGAGTGGAAGTGAGAGCAGATCACTATGGATTTGGTAGTTAGTATGACAAAGACACTGCGATGACATGATTCAGTCTGATTAATTGTAGACAGACTGACTAAATATACTCACTTTATCTCTGTGAAGACTATTGATTCAGTTCAGATATTGGCTCGGATTTTCATTGAGTTGGTGGTTAGGTTGCATTACACTCCTGTGTCTGTCATATCCGTTCGTGGTTTCCAGTTTACTTTCCAGTTGTGGTAGTCTTTTTAAAGGGAGTTGGGGACCCAAGTGCAGCTTAATACAATATTCCTTCCTCAGTGAGCAAGTTATCTAGATTTTGGAGGATATGCTAAGATGTTGTGCATTGGGCCTTTAGAGGCCACTGGGATGATCATTTGGCCTTAGCGGAGTTCTTCTATTTTAATAGCTATCAGTCCTCTATCTAGATGCATGTTTCCATTTGAGGCCTTGTATGGCCGTTGAAGTCACTTCCCGATCGGTTGGTTTGAGTCTCGAGATGTTGAGGTGATAATTAAGTTCAGTGATGGTTCGTTAGACTCTTGATTTCGTATTATTTAGGATCGTCTACAGACCGCTCAGAGCAGGATTATCTACTATTCAAACCGAAGGTGACGAGAGTTAGAGTTTCAGGTCGGCAACATATGGTATTTCTGAAAGTGTCGCCAATGAGCGGTGTTAAGAGATTTGGGAAGAAAAGGAAGCTTAGTCCCAAGTTCATTAGCCCCTTCCGTATAAAGAGTCGTATTGGTAAGGTGGTTTATCGGCTTGATTTTGTCATTAGTTATGCCATATCATCTGGTTTTCCATGTATCGATACGTCGAAAGTGTATCCGGGATCCTTCTATGGTGATTGAGTTAGATCCAGCTCAACTGGATGTGAATCTAGCTTATGAGGAGTTCTTATTTGCTATAGTTTCCAGAGATGTCCGAAAGCATCATTCGAAGTAGATTCTGTTGGTTAGAGTGCGATGGCATAATCGTCCTCACGAAAAGTACACTTGGGGAGCTTGAGTCCGGTATGCGAGAGAGATATCCTCACCTCTTCGATGATTCAAGTTCGATCTTGATATCTAAAGCCTAAAAGTTCTTATCGTTCTTTTATGATTCTATTTTCCGTGATCGTGTAATGGTATCTGTTGATAGGCTAGAAAAGTCTATTTAAATATTCTTGTCAGTTGAGTTCAATCGGCTTTAGACTCTGGCTCATTCTAGGACTACTGAGAGTCTAAGTGGAGGAGAATGAAATGATCTTAGTTAGTTGCTTATGGAGTTATGACTATGATTGGCGTACCAACAATCTTAAAAGCTTCGTAGGGTCCATCTATTATTTACTTTATACTAGTCTCTGGATACGCGCGTTGCACGTGTAACTCACGTCAATACAAAATTTTCAGAATATGACATAAATATTAGTGAACAATGTGTATAAAAAATAAATAAAAAGAAATTGCACGTTCTTGGAGATGATCTAGGAGACTTTTACAAAAACAACAAGCTTGATCAAATAGCAACGGTGTAAAAGTTTAGACCTGGAAAGAAGTCTATGGGTACGCGCATACACCCATATAAATATTTTTTTCTTTCAAATTACATGAATAGTATTCAAATGATATGTTCGAATCATTAAATAGAAATTAAACAAATTATATGCTGCTCATTAAAACGATAAATGTTGATTTCCTTGTTGTCTAACTTTGCCTTCTTTTTTTCTGTATGAGTTCCAAAAGGATCTACATTTATAGGTCCGAGTTCTAGATTTTGAATTGATAATTACTGATTCTTGAAGACATGAGAAAATAAGGAAGTTGTGACATGCATGCACCAATTATTGTTTGGAGAAACTTTGAGCCCATTTGGGCGAGCTTATAAGGCCAAAAAAACAAAAAGTAACAAGTTCAAAAAGTGACTTACTTGCTGCTTAAAATAAGCTCACCCAAATGGGTTCTTTAGTTGTGCATCTTTAGTTTGTATTCAAGTAACTCTTGTGTTTCTTCTAAATCTACAATTTAATTTCAGTTTTTTGACCAATGGTCTACCCTTCTCGGGACGTGGTTTTCCCACATACTACATAAAGAATTTCATTAGAAAGTAGTACTATGTAAGAAACTAAGTTGGCTACATATATTCAAGTGACTTTAGTTAATCAAACTAAGAATGAGCAAACAACTTAAGAATAGTTCGGACTATGAGCAATTGCACTACAAGTTTGAAATTTGGCCACTATTCCTCCTTCCCTAAAATATGAGAAGTAGACACCCATAATTTCTACGAAAGAAAAAAAATAAATAAAAAATGATAAGAACTTACATATGTTTCGAATATGGTAATCTGGCCACTATTCCTCATTCCCTAAAATATGAGAAGTAGGCACTCATGATTTCTACGGAAGAAAAAAAATACAAAGAAAATATGGTAAGAACTTACATAAGCATATGTTGACTTCTACGAATTCGACATAAGCACACACAAAATAAAACATCAGGGCTTAAAAGAAGGAACTGAAAAAGTTAGAAGACGGAATAAGGTCATAAAGAAACAACAACCATATATCATGCTTACCCTTCAAATTAGAAACACAAACAAATAATGAAAAACAAATACACCACAAAGCAAAATAAAATTTACGTTAAAAAAAAAAAAGGATTTCAATAATCAAAAGGAAGTGAAACCACTACAAAGCAAAATAAATTGACATTAGAAAAAAAATAAAGGATTTCAATAATCAGAAGGAAGTGAAAACTTACTAAACTTTTGGGCTTCCAAACATCTATAAACTATGCTAGTTGAGAAGAGGAAGAAGTTTTGTAGAATTGAAACTCTTTTTAGTAGTAAGAGACTTCAGAGTTCGTTACAAACTTAAATATGTTATTAGGCCGTAAAACTCTTATGTAGTTGTAGTAGTTCTTACCTAGTGCAAATAAGGAAATTATTTAATATACAAAACTTTGTCCTTAATCCTAGGAAAATAATTAAATTACGATTTTGTCTAATGTAAAATTAATTTTTGAAGGGTAAAAAAGTCGGATGACATTTCACTAAGGCCTTCGTGCTTTTATAATAATATAGATATAGATAGATGTGATATGCATTACATTTATGAAAATTTTAAATTAGGAAAGTACAACTCTCCTTCAATATTGAAATTATTATGAGAGTATATTGTGTCCTATAATTGTGCTTGTCTGTTGGTTGTTACCTATATTAGCGCGTGGTATCTTTTTTAAGAATGATTGATATCCTTTATTTTGAAAAAGATTAGGGATAACTGTTAAATAGTCCGTCAACTCCTTCTTATTTTTCAATAGCTCTTACTCTTTGTAGCCAATATACACCAAACTAATAGAGTATGTATACAAATGATGTCACAATATATGTAATCTGTCTCCTCATTTATACATAATGTGTACATTAAATTTATGGTTGTATATAGTCATATTTCTAAATACACATTGAATACACTCTATTTTTCGGTTATATTCAGTGTATACGCACTCATTTTACACTGTATACACATTCAATTTTTGTCATTTTTCATTGTTATATAAGTATAATACGTCGTATGTAAATTCTTATAAAGGTAAAAAATATTGTTTATATATTTTAAAAATTTATATTTTAAAAATAATATGTTGTGTATACATCTACAACCGCACCGTATTAAAAAAAAAAAATCCTAATATGCCCAATCTCATTTTCTACCATCCGGAAAAACATCTTGCCGTCGTTTAGTGGATCCAAAAGCCAAAATGGGTTTCTCTAAAACATCTTTAAAGGGTTAGGATTTTAAAACAAAGGAATTGAGTGATTATGAATGAATCTGAAGGTAAAAAGGCAGTGGAGAAAACCCAGGCCTATGAGCACCAAGGGACAATGGACGTGAAAAATATTTATGTCATTTGGTTCATACATGTTCCCGGACTACCTTCCTTTTGTTCTGTCAGCTTTTTGGTGATCAGATTTGTTTAAATTGCTGCTGTCAAACGACGTTACGCCTCAACAATAGCCAAAAGTTAGGCAACAACATAGGGAAAGAGGGGGGCGGCGGTGCAGGAAAGGGGGAGCGACGGCCGGAGTGAAGAGAGAGGGAGGGGGGAGAGGAGAAAAAGAAGGGGGAAGCTAGAAAACCCTAGAAAGGGAATGATTAGAAAAAATTAGAAAGTGTAGTTGGGTATCCATTTACGATTATTTTTAAGGAAAAAAAAGGGTTGAAAAAATATATAAAAGGTCCAAATGGTTATTGAGAGATATATCCCCAAAATAATATTCACTATTTCTTGATATTAGTTGTGTTTTATTTCTTGCCTTAATTTGGACTATTGATATGGCTAGAAACAGTTAGTATTAACAAAATGAGAATAAGTAATTTTACTATGGGCGGCGAATTATATAACCATCCCGAAAGAAAATAAATCCTACGCTTAATCAGTCCAAAAACTAGCTCTAAAACAAGAAATGTCCAATACCATATGTGAAGAGAAATATCATGTGATACTACCGTTGTGGGATTCAAGTCACTCAACATGCTTATGAATCTTCACAAGCCCGAAAAGTTTGCAAATCAACGAAGAGAAAAATTATTACATTCATTTTAAAATGATAAAATTTGGAATTATCTTATTCCTTAGATGTATCCCTTGGAGTTAAATAATTTCTTATAAAAGGTGGATAAAGCCATTTTTAGCTTCAAATGGACTAGAATTATGCTAATTATATCATATTATTTTACTTAACGAGATTATTAGATTATTATTAATTGCCAACATATGTAGCTTATAAAAATATTATCTAAACTTTAGCAAGTAGATCTACAAAATATCTTTATGAATGACCAAGACACATACATGATGTTAAAAAAAAATTTATGAATTAAACTTGAGGCTTTTTATTATATTTTGCTTTAGGCCACCAATTACGTTAGGTCGCACTTGATCCTATCATTAGTCTCCAGCTTTCATTTTCATGCATGGGGCAATAGCGAAGTTGAACCATATGTGTAAGCGCGGGAAAGAGGGGAAGAATTAGTAACCACGTGTTCGATAATTCTGGAGTGATCTAACTTGGAAATCAATCAACTGTTGCCCACCAAACTTGGTCTCAAGTTTCTGGATTCACATTGTTTTCTTATAAAGTTTGGACCCCAGATGTCAAGAAGTCTTGCAGCCCAAATAAATAGGGATATGAAAGTCATAATTACTACTACTACTTTTAAAGTCCTTCATCTTTTGGGGCACTATTCAAAACTTAATTAGATAAGTGCTTGCTCATGTATCCTTCATTACTTAGATATTTAAGGTTTGGTAAGTGGCCAAATGTAAATCTATAACATATGATTAACTCATATATTACATGTTGTGATCTTATTATTAAACTAAAGAACGATGCGGCTGAAGTCCTTCTACTTTAGACCGCAAGTATCAATTGTTATTCCTGCAACCAAATAAATCAGAAAAGACAGAAAAACAGAAGTATATTATTAGTTGTTATGGGACAATCCCGAGCCCACAATTTACTTGTGTCTCCTTAAGAAATCTAATCCCCTCACAGTTGCCCAAGGTTCACGGGTTAATTTCTCCCAGGATGGAACGGGATAACAGTTCTACTGTAGCGGCACTTCAAACAATAGAACACTGCGAACTCAAATAAACGGAGCAAATCACACGACTTACTAAGACTTACTTAGTATGCAGAAAAGAGAGAAAATGCAGTAAGAAGTTTGTATCTCTGTGTTTTCAGTGTGTTGAAATGTTGAAGACTGACCAGTTTATATAGCCATGGAAAATGGAAGGAAGAGTCACCACTAATGGCCACTTACTAAGACTTACTTAGTATGCAGAAAAGTGACTCATGCCCACTTACTAAGACTTACTTAGTATGCAGAAAAGAGAGGGAAGCCGATATCAATTGACCGAAATCCGAAGCCGAGACGAGCGAGCGACGACGACGGCGCGAGGCTTCCCTTCTTCTCAACCCTTTTAAGAGCTAAGAGAAGTGAATTTGTATTTAAACCCAACAAAAGTCTTTTTCTCTACCATTATGGGAGAAGGTGCATTTCCTTACTAAAAGGAACCTTTTCACCTTCCCACCCATTTCCCATTCACACTCTATTTATTCCAAAACCCCAACATCAATGTCCCTATTGCATTTACTCCTAGAAGATGATATGTCTCAAATAGAAAATTATAGGGTTGATTATAGTTCATTATTATTGGGATACTATTATTTGTGGGTTTGAAGTCTCATACGAGCATCTTTTTCCTCGCGCTTCATTTATTTTCTTCTATTTGCCTCCGCAAGTTGTATGAATCAATCAGCATTTTCTTCATACTACGTTTGCTTTATAAATTATAGGTTAAGGGAGGCATGAATAAGACATACTCCCTCCTCCGTTCCAAAATGGTTGTCATAGTTCGGATCTCGAGAGTCAAACGCGTTTAACTTTGACCGTAATATTTTTATATGTCTTTTAAATATTTTGAATTATTAATTATTGTGACTTATAGTACTTTTTATGTAGTTTCTAAATATATAAACATCGTTACAAAAAACTTAAAGATTATATGTTTAAATTTACGGTCAAAATGAACTCGTTTGACTCTCGAAATCCGAACTATAACAACCATTTTGAAACGGAGGGAGTACTATAATGCACTTCCGTACTCTGCTAGCTAGGTTGGTGTATAGAGGATCAGCTTAGACGAGTGAAAGTAAGTGAGTTTGGAAATAATAATTTAAAATTGAAAGAAAAAGTATTTGAAATTGAAGTTGGAAAAGTATATTTAGGAAGCCGAATACTACTCGAGTCATTGTCCCGTTTCAATTTATTTATCATGTTTGCACTTTGCAGCCCCTTTAAAAGGGCACGAATAATCAGAATTTTTGGACTATTTACCCTTATTTATATCTCTCTTCAATTAATGTTTATTACTCCATCCGTCCTAATTTATGTGGCACCATTTGACCGGGCACGAAGTTTAAGAAAATAGAGGTTTACCTTGTTAAATATCAATTTTAGCCTTGAAAAAGTAAAAAAGAGAAGATTTGAGTAATAAAAAAGTTGTTGGTAGGCTTAAAAGTATGTAGGGTCCAACAAAGGTAAAATAGAGATGATGCATTAAATAGTTGTCAAATAAAGAAAGGTGCCACTTATTTTGGGACAAACAAAAAAGGAAATGGTGCCACATAAATTGGGAAGGAGGGAGTATGTTTTTACTTTCAAGATCAATTACTATTACTTAGGACAAAGTGGAAGAAAAAAACTAACTCTTATTTTAAAATGAAAAAAAAAATTAGAATAAATAATTTTAGTAACTATGACAAATAAAATGAGACCGAAGGAGTTCTCCATAGCATACAAGTCTTCGACATTCTAGTTTCATGTACATTTCTTTGTTGTGTTCTCTCTCAAAATTTGTAGAGAACCATGAAAAGCACCCTTCGTCTGATTGTCTTAATCGAAGTAAATAAATATCTCTATCACAATTAAATTTGAAGTTAGCCGATCAAGGAAGACTTTTTCGATTGGAGAATCAATTATTTCTCACAACACGATTCATATTTGGGGTTAGCCGCCTCTGCCATGCACCTATAGGCTATATATACGTACGTTTTACATGGGAAAATGCTAAACTAATTAAGTATACTTATTTCTATAAACTTATGAGTTACTGAGGAATTAATCAAGAAAATGGACGAAAACATAGCACTGGAAGAAGAAGCATTTGAGCCAGCAAGTCCAGGCTCACAGTATTTAAACAGCTCCAACTTATCACTCTGTGTGATTGCTGTCCTGGAATCAAAAGTTCCAATTGAGGTTGAAGACTCACTGCCTCTAAATTTACTTAAGGATGTCTTTGTACCTATAAATCCACGATTTTCTTCGATCATGGTATAGTACACACTCTCTATCTGCCTTTCTCTTTTCCTCTTTCCTTTAACTAGAGTAGTACTATATAATATGCATTAATTTATTTAAGCTGACAAGGCAAAAGAATTCGTATTTTATTTTATTTATCATCACTATTATTTTACTTGTTGTAGCATATCTCTCATCAACCCCACTTTTAGATTAGTTACGAACTGATATCTTATTATTCTTCCCTTTGAAGGATATAGAAAAGCCACCTTTTGTAATATGCTCCAGTCCTAGTATTTATATACTATGAGATATACAACTTGTGATGTAATGAAATTCACCATTGTAATCTAACCTATTATCACAAGTTGCTTACATACTAGCAGGCTGCAATTATCTTTTTAAGTGGTCTGATGGTGTAAATATTATCTACAACACCGATTCATAGAACTTGATTTCATACAGAAACCACCAAAGTAGGCATATTATTTTCAATTTAAATATATTAATGAAAGTTCGTCTATATCATTTTCAAATAGGTCACAGGAAAGAAAGGAACAAGGAAATGGAAGAGAGTCGAAGTTAACTACCAAGAACATATCAAAACCCCAATATTTCCTAGCGAAAAGCCAGTTGAATTCTATGATGAGTGCTTCTCCAACTATATATCAAACTTAGCCATGGAACAATTCCCACAAAGTAAACCACTTTGGGAAATTCACATATTCAAATACCCAACAAGTGATGCAGCTGGAACTGTTATTTTTAAACTTCATCATTCACTTGGAGATGGTTATTCCTTAATGGGAGCTCTTCTTTCTTGTTTACAAAGAGTGGATGATCCTACACTGCCTTTAACATTTCCTTCACGTAAAAGGACGACCTTAAGTTCGAAGGATAAAGCTTTTACTAGTATTTTCAAAGCTGTGCCTCGGTTTTTAATGGGGATGGTAAATACAGTATATGATTTTGGATGGAGTACTTTGAAGAGCACTTTGATAGAAGATGATCGAACGGCAATTCGATCTGGTGATGATGGAGTAGAGTTCAGGCCAATTGTTTTTGCTACCAAAACTTTCTCGCTTGATGGCCTTAAACAAATCAAGGCCAGAATGAACGTGGTAAGTGTCATATGTGTATATATACATTGATAGGTAAATAATGTTTACATTGTTATGTATTTTAATATGCTGCAACAAGTTTTGTTTTTATTTTTCAGATAACTAATTATACTTATATTGTGTAATTGTTTGTAATTGTAGTTTGATAATGCAAAAGTTCTTTCATAGGGTCGTGTACCGTTAAATTATGTGTGTTCACTAATGTTTGTACTGGGTCCTTGAGATGAAACGGAAAGGAGATCGATTTAGAAGAAATAATTTTAAGGTTGTGTGATAGACAAACTAGTAGAAATAATAAAGGTTGTGAAATTGACAAAGCCTGCTACAAAGTACATGCTGGAGTACTATATTTTTTGTTAAACAAACGGGGGGCTTGAACTAATTTGGTAGTGTACGAAATGCACAACTGTGAACTACATACATGTGTGCGTATTTCCAACGAAAAGTAATTGTCATATTAATTGTCTAATTTATAGGTGTTTGTCAAATGTCCAGGGGCTGACTTTGGGGTTCCGTCTAAATTTATTTTCTTGTCCCCTAAAGGTAACCTATGTCTCATAATTAAACGAAAAGCTATTTATGGAATCATGAGCTTTTTTTTTTTTTTTACTATGAATCAATAGGATAAAATGTCGCAGGGGTATTTTTTTTTTTACTTTCCATATCATTAATTCACTATTTCTAGATAGTCATGCATGTAAATTTATCTTTAACAGAATAAATGAAATTAAACTGGCACAAATTAGAAAGTACTCCTATCTAGTATTGGACCCTTCACGTGCACTATACACGAATATGGAAAGGGTTAAGTAATTAAATTTAGTTTAATCTGTTATATAAGGTGTTACCTATCAATACTAATTACAAAAGTAGAGGTAATTTCTTTCTCACTGTTCCTACTGTGTTATTACTATTAGTTTCTTCACCGCTCAATGTACTTAATCAGGAAACACCATTCTTGTTTAATAATGATCTTTATTTATGACAGACAATAAACGATGTGATAACGGGGGTAGTGGTATACGGTACAAGATTATACATGCAAGGAGTAAACCAAGAATCATACAATGGAAAATGCACTGCACTCGTTTTATTCAACACTAGGGCACTTGGTGGTTACAAGTCAGTGAGTGACATGATCAAGCCTAATGCTGAAATGCCATGGGGAAATCATTTCACTTTCTTGCCTGTCTCTTTACCAAAGTTAACTAAGGCTGATTCCACTAATCCTCTTGCCTTTGTTCAAAAAGCTCATCAACTCATTGACAGGAAAAGAAATTCTGCTTCTGTTTGGCTTACTAGTAAACTTCTTGATATCTTAAAAAAGCTTAGAGGTCCTGAGGTACGTTGATAAATCATTACTTACACACTTCTGTAATATATGATTTAGTTGTAGATACACTTCATCTATTTTAAATTCAAATACTTCAGCAAAAATATTTACAATATATTCTACTACAATGTCATTGTGTAATTTACCTAAACAAAATTGTGTTTTGGTTTTGATTTATTGTTCAGTAATATTTGAAGTTATGTTGAAAATTCAGGCGACAGCTAAATTTATTCATGGAACATTGAAGAACACAAGCATGGCAATGACAAATCTGATCGGGCCGGTGGAAGAGATGGCTTTGGCTAATCATCCTGTAAAAGGATTATATTTTGTTATGGCTGGTGCTCCACAGGTGCCTTATTTTCTAATCTGCTTTATTGAATTTATATATATATATATATATATATATATATATTGGTTATGGACTATATTTAATTTTACTTAGAAAAAAAAACGAGGAAAAAGACCTCTTGCTCTTTCTGCTTGACGCCAGTTTTGTACTCAAAATAAGTTGGGTAGCCCTATTATATCTGGTACAAAAACAATTTCAGATTATCAAATAGAGTATAATTTAATTTGTTATAATATGTTGCACTATATTTAATTAATGTTTATTGTAAGAATTTATGTGTAAGTAATACCTTGGAAGTGATTTGATTGTGTAATGCACCCCAATTGAGAGCATTACCATTTAGCTAGTTTTGTACTTTTTTTGTTTTTGCAGAGTTTATCAGTGACGATGGTGAGTTATGTGGATAAGCTTAGAATTGTAATTGCAGTGGAGAAAGGTTTTATAGATCCCAACAAATTGAAATCCTGCATTGACTATGCTTATGATTCCATGCTCAAGGCTGCTGTCAACTCTTGATCTCCTGTGCCTGTGGTAACATTATTAGAGCACCTTCAGAAGCTTATATACACAAGTGATCTTATTTTTGTGTCTTTTATTTTTCTTTCCTTTTCCTATTCAACCTTCATATTCTACTTTTTTTTTTAAAAACCAAATATCCAATGTAAACCTACATGTTGTAAGTTAAAAAGGATGAGCAAGATTGAAATATGAAAAAAAAAACACAAATGGTACGTTTATATACGACATATTTGACAAGTGACATACTAAGGCACTTTTGTTTCCGTTTGTCCTTTCGGATTTTTATTTGAGAAAATAACATATCTAGCCAAAATCAAGCATGGCCTTACATTCAAATAGACACAGGGACTCTTGAACAAAGGCTAGCCAAAAGTTATACTATATTAATATGTTTACAAAGATTTTTTCCTAAAATAGTGGAAGTACAGGTAATAAGTTTAACTGATTTTTTCTAAGCACGTTTTTAGCCTATTTTTTTGAGATATTAACACTAATTGAGATCTTATTTTCTACCATATATAATAGTCATCACACTGAAAGATAAATGAACGCAATCTCTTTCCCTTGCTCTTTTATCTAGTTTTATATCAATCAAAAGATCTTTTGAATATCTTTTATTAATTTTTCCTCTTCATTTATTTTATCTTCTATAAAGAATGCATATTGCATGTGTATTTTTGTTATTTAGTTTATAAATTTGAAATATTGATGTATATATATAGTACTTGTATTATATTATATTTATGCACACGAATTTGTAATATATAAATGATAACCAATATATTTGGTGAATATTGGGAACAATGAGTGCATATTGATATATATCGTATAAGACTATATCCATGTGAAGATGTGCATATACCTTGCATAATACTCGTATATGTATAAAATATCAATGGGTATATCCCTATAATGCATTGTCATATGCGTGTGGTATGTATTAAATATACATTTTTATGAATCAGTATCACCTCTATTATTTTTATAATCAAGTTGTCATGAATATATGGTAGACATGGAATATAACTAATGTATGTACACAATGATATACATGAAATAAAGGCAAGATGTAAACAAATTTTTTTTTTATAATATGCAGAATATATACATTAAATTATAAGTGAATATTCCAAGTTTGTTTTGGTAGAGCCATGCTGGAAGAGGAGATTAATAGGTTTTTGTGTATATTTGGGAAGCAATAAAGAATGAGAGTAATATTAATGGCTTTAAAAGCCCTAAATTCAGTCAAATATCTCTACCATCGGTATTTTGTGATAATGGTTGGACATAGCATAAATAATGAAAATTAAAATTTTGAATTAGATTTTATTTATTTTCACTTTTTACCGTGTGCTGAGATAGTTATGTGCCGTAATTTAGGAGATAATTATGTGGTTGGAATTTTAGCATAATAGTTTATGCAGAAAGATAAGGAAAATGACCAACCATCTCCTAGAAAATAGGATATATACAAAATTAATTAAAAAATATACTCTAAAAATTCAGTCATGACCTACAATCTCCCCTAAATAAAGGCATTTAATGTGGATGTATTACTTTAAAGTGAATGGCTATGAAAAGTAGGATACCTAAGGTTAAATGTCTAAAAATCATATAAAGATAAAATAGGTCTATTTTTTGTTATGCACTCTTTTGAATGTCTATACAACGACAATTTCTCTTTTTTATTTTTATCATTTCATTGAATAACTACATTTGGATCATGAAGTACAACTAAAAAGTTTGTTAACAATGTATTACCTTTTGATCAAGGGATTTTTACCCCACATAAACCTTTTGATCAAGGGATTTTTACCCCACATAACCATTCCCAACCCTTATCCACTTTTTGTAACCATATTTTGTCATTTCTTTCTTTTCCTAGCATATTTATTAAATATAATTTGATGATATAAATATTTAAAAATATAGGACAAATATATATGTGTATAGAAGGTATATATACAAAGTATCAATCTATTATATTTGATATTTTAATTATAAATTAAATTTTAAATATAAATATTGTGGCTATATTATGTTAGTGCTAAATGACTTGTTAATATGAAATATTGTAAACTATTTACGTGGAAATCCCTTTGATCAATACTTCGTAATTTAACTAATTTAGCCCGCAACCCTTCCTTGTCGGAGCAAATTTTCACAAATTTAAAATTGCTTACTGGAAAACCAGTTCCTTCATAGTGACTTCACACAATTGTTTTAGGAGCTTTTCACAAACATAGAATAGTAGAGAATAGTTTTTCAAAAAATACTAATATTATCTCACTTTACAAAACATAGCAATATTTATTTACATTATATATACAAATTTCAAGAACTTTGTATCTATATGTATGTACATATACATATAATTTTGTAGATCATCGAATGTACTTATATTTTATGTATGTGTTTGTATATTTATATGTGTGTGTCATTATACAAACATAAATATACATGTATATACAAGTTGTGGCAAAAAGTGATAGTTTTGTAATAAATTTGAAAGTATCGTCATGTTTTGTAAATTTTAAAATATATCAATATATTTCGTAATAAAGTTTCCTAAAGCGTCAGCTAGCATAAAAAACTCTTGTTTTAGTGCACATAAGAATTGAGTAAATACTCGCCGAGGGAGACTGTTTGGGGAGCTTTACATAAATAGTCAAATAAATTCACTGTCATACAAACGGCTCTTTTTGACAATCGTCGGATCCTTCTATTAGCAAAGACTTGACATTCGCCGGTATGGTAATCGCCAGGTCTTTTTTAATAGAAAGATAAGGCGATTGCCAAAAAGTGCCAGTTTTGTATTCCTTCTATCTCAGTTTTTGTGGTACACTTTTCTTTTTTGTATGTTCCAACAAGAATGATTTACTCCTCATTTGACAACTAATTAATAGCATTATCTATATTTTATTCTTGTCGAGCATTACTTACATTAAAGCTTCTAACAACTTTTTAGTTACTCTAATCTTTCGTTTCTTACTTTATCTTTACATTTAACAAAGGTAATTTTAAAATTATCCATATCAATCTTTGTTTATTAAACTTTGTGCAAAGTCAAACTACGTCATATAAATTGGGATAAGAGATAAGATTTTTCTTATGGGGAACAAAATTACAGTAGCAATGCCGGAATGTCCATCTCGCGCAAAAACTTCAATGACATTTTGTTGTTTAGCATTGATTTTAGAGATTTTTACATAAAAGTACAACTTTTAGAACTTAATTACCAAATTTAGCAACATTTTAGTAAAATTACCCTATAAAGAGGAAAACATAAGTTAATTACAAATATAGCAAAAACATAACAATATTTTCCCATAACTTACCAAACCCTTATATTCTTCCTCCTATTCCCCCCACGATCACTTTTGCTCCTCTCATTTCCCCCAATTTCACTTTTCCTCCCACCATTTCCCCCAATTTTACTTTTACTCCTCATATTTCCCCCAATTTCAGTTTTCCTCCCACCATTTCCCCCAATTTCACTTTTAAACTGTATAACTCCCGTTTCAAACTGTATCAACATAGTTTCAAACGGTATCATAGTGTTTCAATGTCGTTTCAGACTGTATCGGACTGTTTTAAACTGTATCAACTCCGTTTCAGACTGTATCATACTGTTTTAAACTGTATCAACTCCCATTTCAGACTGTTTTAAACTGTATCAACCCCCATTCAAATTGTATCAAATCTGTATCAAACTGTATCAACTCCGTTTCAGACTGTTTCAGACTCCGTATCTAACCGTTTCAACTGTGTTTCAGACTGTATCAACTCCGTTACAGACTGTATCACAGTATTTTAATACCATTTCAGCTGTTTTAAATGCATTTTGGACTATATCAACTCCATTTCAATACCGTTTCAGATTATTTTGACTCTATTTCAGACTGTATCATAGTGTTTTAATGTCCTTTTAGACGGTATCGTACTATTCCAACACCGTATCATACTATTTCAACAATGTTTCAGACTGTATCATAGTGTTTCAATGATGTTTCATAATATATCATACTGTTTGAATACCGTTTTAGACTGCTTCAACTCCGTGTCTAACATGTTTGTTACTAATCTAGCAATGAAATTGCTCAAAACCAACATTGAACCAAAAGTGAACAAACTTTAATTCTAATAGGCACTATGGGAACACGTTTGTTACTAATCTAGCAAAGAAATTGTTCAAAATCAATTTCTCTCCAGCCTATTGATAGATATCAGATCTGTCACTAGACAAAGTTGCTGGAGACATTAAAAAAAAAGATAAAGAAAACAGAAGCTGCACTGGCAATCGGAGAAGAAACACTATCTTCAACACTGCTCTATAACGAAGAAATAATGCGACGTGGATACAGAATCGTTGTCGCCGGCTCAGGCAACCAGATCCGTCAGCGACGGGATATCAATAGAGATCAGGAATGGGGGTAACAACACCACATGATGGCGGCGCAAGACAACGACAACTTGAAACAATGACGGGAGATGGCTGACACCGTGGGGTGATGGTGGTGGAGGTGGGGGTGAGGGGTGGGGTGAGGGCGACGTCGGGGATGGGATTATATGTTTGGATCTGAAAAAAAGGGATAGGGGGAAGTGTTTTAGGATTTTTCGGAGAGTGGAGTGTAAGTGTAATGGGTTGATTATTGAAGAAATATGCTAAAAAAATATTGCAATGTATGGTAATTTTAAAAATATTGCTATTTTTGTGTAATTAGTGGTGTATATTATTATATATGTGTAAAAACCCCTTGATTTTAAAGCGTAGCAGTCAGTTTATCTCACTAGTCACAACAAGTAGAAAAATCTTATACCATATAATGATTTAATTAAGTGCCTTAATTATACTTTATGGAGACACCTTAAAAATAATTACTAAACACTTTGAAATAATTACCAAATATAACAAACCATTTTCAAAACATAGCAAGTTAGAAAAATAGAAGATATATCTGTTAATTGTGGGTTCGTATTGGATGTTCCTATCACATAATACTGTGTCTTATGCCTCTTATTACCATTATTGTCTAACTCCGGTCATCGTCGTCCTCTTTGTCGTCCTCTTCACAAATTGCCGAAGAGGTGGCGGATTACTAATTGCTACATATACTAATCATTGGAGCTCTTTGCCGGCGTTTTTTTAGCAAATTATCGACAAAATCACTCTTCTTTGTATTGTTCCTAAATATTCATTCAATTATTGGAAATAAATTGACAAAGTCACTCCTCTTTGTATTGTTCCTAAATGGTCACTCATCTTTGCATAATTGACTCAAATAGTCATTCTTGCTAGAAAACTTGTTATTTTCGGCAAAATATATTGGCGTAACATTTTTCTTTCTAAATTTAAAATATGAACAAAATTAAACTTATCCATTTAACCAACTATCCAATTTATTTATTCAAATAAAATTGACACGAACAATTTAACGGGTCAAATATTTATTTTCATTATATAGAACAATATCAAACTTAAGTTTTTAAGAAATATCATATTTTCTTTTAAGGTGGAGTCAAGGAATGTCGATTTTTTTATACACTCTGTGAATATATGACACAATATATAAGGTGTCGTATTTTATTAAAATCATTAGTGTTGTTGACATACTTTGATGTGTTCTATCAATTTTTTGAATGAAAAGTTGAAGTTTTCTCATGGATTATATTATGAGCTTATAATATTATATGAGAATTCCACGGAAGCGAGGTATTGTGGTAGAATGAAGCTTTATGAGGAAGTTAAATACTTAAGTTTGATATTGTTGTATATAATTGAAAACAATATTTGACCCGTTAAGTTGTTCGAATCGATTTTATTTAGATAAATGAATTGGATAGTTTGTTAAATGTGTGGGTTTAATTTTTTTATATTTTGAATTTTAAAAAATATCACGTCAATTTATTTCACCGGATAAAATAAGTTTTCCTTGAATGACTATTTGAGCCCATTATGCAAAGTTGAATGACCATTTAGATACAATACAAAGAAGAGCGGCTTTTTTAGTTAACTTCAATAGTTGAGTGACCATTTGGGTAATGGACTCTCTATATTATATGTATTAATCAGGGAAAATTTACATGTGATCTGTTGCGCGGAGGTCTTTTGATGCCTTTGCGCGTGCAACGTCTTTGCACCACAGGCAGACCAGACGAATGTCAGCCGCTCGGCCGAGTGTCGGCCGTGCGCGAAATGAGTGTCAGCCGGCTGGACGAGGGTCAGTCGTGATGGGACGAGTGTCAGCAGCGTGCTTGAAGGGAAGACTTGGCCATGTGCTAGATGAGTGCTAGACATGTACTAGATGAGGGCCAGCAAGGTGCTGGACGAGTGTAAGCTGCGCGCAGGCTGAGTGTCAGCCGTGCGAGCTATGTGTGGACATGAGTGTCAGTGCCGCACGTTTTGGAGCTATAGTGAGAATCTTGGAACATAGGGTGAAGTCCTTGTTCCTAAGATACTATAGAGTGTGCATACCAAGTTTGGTGTCGTTCGAAGCTTGTTTGCCTATGGGCTTGACTTAACCTAGAAGCAATGGCATTGTGGTAATTATACTGATCTTCCGAGGGTTATATCTCTTTCCACAAATATGGGAATGAGATGAAACTTCATGGAGGTGTGAAGGAAGTCAAGAGAAATCTCTAGGAACAAACGGCACCTCAATTGGAGGTCGGAGTGGAAAGTTAAGCCCTTGTATGTTTCTCTGGACAAAGGATGGCAAGTGCTGAGACATGGGTTTATATTTTTAAGACATATATAAGGAGGGCAGACATGGTGACAACCTACCAGCCCTCCCCGTGTATTTTGTCGAAAAGTCGCACCAAGTAAGCTTCCTTGAGGAAAGACCTTAAGGGCCTGCCTGGACATCTCAGAGGAGTATTCCAGGTAACCATACGACTCAGGCGACTCTATGGACGGCGTGTGGCCAGAGGGCCAACGTTGGGCGCACAATGGGTGGCAAAGGCTTGATGGGAGGAAAGACTAAGCCATGCGGGTTGTCTTCGGATAAAATAAAGACCTCTGGGCCAATGGAGTACTCGAGGAGCTATTAAGAGCCTCGTGTATTGACTTGCAAGCATGGCAAGGGTTCAACCATGCAAGCAAGGGCTCATTGGCCTAGACGTGCAGTCGTGGGGCAACGCTACACCAGTCAGGAGAAAGACATGATGCGACGGCTACGCTTGCCAATGTCAGGAGACATTGGGAGGTATCTTTGGAGATGCACATGACAAGGGCCAAGAGCTAAAGAGTTGTCCTACTCGGGCAAGTGCCAGGGCACAAGGCGAGGGCCAAGCTTGAGGATTGCACTGCGTGTGCAAGAGCAACGCTTAGTGCTAGGCGAGGGACGGGTCCTAAGCCAACCCCGGATGTACGCACACTAAAATTTCTGCATATGAGATGCGCACAAGAGAGGACCTTCGGGCGGCACTGTTGAAGCTAGGCCACTAAGGACAAGGAGCAGGTTGGCTAGTAGTCAGGTAGGACTACGAGCGTCGTACAAGTCAATTGTTTGCCGTTGTCATTGGGAAAGTGCGGCCCGTGACAAATCGAATGGAGTCATTCGACACAACTCAGTCACATGATTTTGTTAAAAATCGGTATATAGTAATGAAGCAATCGAATTTTTTTTTTTATAAAAATAAAGAATGACATCATTAGCGACAGATGCACCAGCAACTTAGCTGGTTTTGTACCTCTGCTTTAGTTCTGATGTCCAGAGTTCAAGCCCCAGCTACATAAACTCCGACATCGCATACGAAAAGTTTTTCCACTGATATTAATGTTTACAATAATGACATACACACAATATACAAGTATGTATATTCACACCCTTCATTAAAATAGACTCAAACTACATCAAATCTACTTACTTTAGTCCACTTTAACACATCTTCAATGATGTCACTCATACAATCCCTCAAATTCCAACAAGTTGGATGGATAACATAAACTTGGACCAATAATTGGACACAATTAATCAGAATGTAGATATTTTAACTATCAAACATCTTGGAATTAGCTGTAAAACGTAGATTTGTAGTGGATATCCAAGAATACCAAAAGAAAACCTCTTTAAGTATTTCACATGCTGCTTGCGAAAGGGATGTATTACAAAGCGAGGCCTATCACGGACGAGTCGCCCCAAATGGTGTTGTCTGTCAACGTGGCATGTTATTACAGGTGCTGACCCAAAAAAAAAAAAAAAAAAGCAAACGAGGATTGAAGAAAGACAGGTTGGTGCTTGGTCAGCCTAGCCAATGATCTCCTCCGAAAATCTTCTGGATATACTCGAATACTGATAATATTGTTTATATTCCTTCTTTAAATTAACATAATTATTTACCAATTAAAAATGAATTCTACTTTTGTAGGAGTAGTTGTTTTCTAGCGATTTGATCATCTACTCATGATACTCACTGAAATTGTTAAATAGGCAGCGACTTGCCAAACGGATATAATTATATTGATTAGTGTCTTAATCAACAAATGATAATTTTGTACCCGAGTTCAATGATCAAAAGTGTTCCGTAGATTACCTCACTTTAAAACAGCACTTTTCTCTTAAAGACTAGTATTAATGCTTTTTTTTAAATCTTTTATTAGAATAGCGTATTGGAACCTACTCTACTCCATATGATGTTTACATCAATCTATCCCTAGTTGAATATAATAAAACTCTATTTTATCATAATAATCAAATCCGAGCTATAGGACACCTAAATTGCGACGGACAAAAAGATAGTACTAATTGGGAACCAACCAGTATAACTTATAGTATAATGTTTGAGTACACATGTCACAGCAGCTAAAGTGTTTTATTATAGTAAAAAATCCAATATTCTTTCTTGATGTTACTAGTAATAGTCCTTACAATAATAGCATCCTAATTCATTGTTTTTATTTTTTTATATTGTCATTTAATTTACCATATGAATATAGGAGTAAATTAGAGTGTTAAGAAACCCCAAGAAATTGTTTCGAAATATTAAAAATATGTTTAGGAAAATTACAGTGAAAATTCACTATGAATAATGTTAAACAAAAACGTACAAAAAATGACAAATATCTTGGGCAGAGATAGTAATTGACGATAATGAAGTTTTCTTCAAAATCAGACTATAATAATGAGAATTTGTATACTTTTTAAGTCCTCAAGTAGCAGTTAACATCAAATGGGCATAGGTAATAATCAAAGGATTTTAACCTACCACTTCTTTCTTTTGATAATATGCTTTTATGCTTTTCTTTTCACTTTTTTAGATCACTTTAATAATCTAATGTTTTATAAGCTTAATCAATTAAGTTTTTCAAATTTTCTTCTCTTGTCTACTTTTCACCTATTTGATATGTTGAATTTTGATTAATAGATAAATATGTTTCTCCCCATTTCTCCTCTTTATATGGTATTTGAATAAGTCTACACTTGGCTTGTACAACAGTACAATTTTGGGAAAGATCTATATTATGCTGTCCAACACATTGTTTCTTCACCGGCCTGACAGAGATTATATAGCAAGTGGAGTCAGATGTTTGAATACACACAGAATAGTAATAATCAAGATAATTAATAACATAAATAATGCTGATCGGGACGTAATAATTAACGAAAATTAAAAGATAAGTGAAAGAAATTAGCGTTTCTGAGTTACACAACTCACTATGCCGTTCACTCTTTATTTTTTTACAAACTATGTTTTGCTTACATTGTCCATGCAGGTGTTTCTCTTTATATTAACCCTTGTATTTGTGAATTAAATTAGCTAGAATACCTTGACATAAGTTGGTTCTTATCTAGTTGGAAGCATAAGACATCGAGATTTTTTTAAAAAATTCCTATGTGTTTTTCATTTTAATCAATGGATCAGAGAATTTTAATTGTCTAATTGGTTGACTATTAAACTCTCACCGTGTTGATGAGGGTTTGATTCCACTGCATGTAATCCCCTTCCTACTCTTATTACTAACATGTATTTGTATGTTTCAACTTATGCGACACTTCCGTCTTTTTAAAGTCGAACGGCTGAAATGAATTTGATATGAAGAACTTGAAACTTATGCTCCCTCCATTTTAATTTATGTGAATTTGTTTGACTTGATAAAAGTTTGATAAAGAAAAGAAAATTTTTGAAACTTGCGGTCTAAAATAAGCCATTAGTTTTTTGTATGAGTATAAATCACCTTACTAAGGGTACAGTAATAAATTTCGAGTTAAATTGTTTCTACATTTAGAAATGAGTCATTCTTTTTTTAAAGACTAAAAAAAAATTAGTTCATATAAACTGAAATAGAAGTAGTTTTTTTTCCTTTTTCATTTTTTAAATATTTAAATATTAACTCATTATAATCTAGCTTAGCTTCAAAAACTAAGTCAAAATAACTCTAGAAAGAAAAACGAAAATGGTCGCATAAGGATAAGTATATAGGAATATTCTATACAAATTGCAAAAATTATTTTTCAACTCAGCTTCAAAAACTCAATTTTTTGAGTTTCAACCAAATCTATGTCCAAACGCTAGCTTAGCTTAATTATTCAATATTCCGATACCATCAGTTAGGAATATTCTACTGCAAAATTTAACTACCCCGCAATCAAACCACTTTAATCGCCGGCGTAAAATGCAATCCCGGCGCCGGCGGCATGATATCCAGCATATCGAAAGTGAGCATAGAAGCTCTTGCTCTTGGCAACCGTTGAACATTGTTCACCGGAAAAACTGGCTCCGGCTTAGTCTCTGGCATGCCTAGATACTTAGCTTGCATGTACTTGTGTTTTCTCCATGGAGCCATGTGCATTTTCTTTTCTTTCATGCACTTCTTAGAAGCACAACACAATATTTTTATTAAATTTCGAAGCCTTTCAACTTTCCCTACGTATACTTCTGGCAATTGTTTCACTAGACCATTGTACTCTTCGTTAGCTCGTGCCATCTCAAATTGTCCTTGAAAATTTAACTCAATGATCACCTTCATTAATTCTCCTTTCTTTGAACTTGAGTCTTGCACCACTTCCATATATGTGTGTTCACCTAATTAAGTTTTAAAAAGGACAAATATATAAATCAGCATTTTTCGTTGGTAGGAGTTAGTGGAATTAATATATCTGTACTTTTATTTAGATAAAACGAAATTGAATTAATTTGCAGTACCTGATGGCATTTCAGGTGAGCTTTTCCACTTGGACTTGCAAATGAAACAATTGAGTCCTGCATTTTTAAGGCGTTGGGTGATTTCTTTTTGCATGCATTTCCTACAACTATCGGCTACCATTTGCTGACAGATGCAAGTGATGCCTGTTGATTTCATTTCTTTTAGAGCTTCCTTTGTAGCTTTTCTTACTCTTGATTCAAAAGAAGTTGTCCTACACAATGTTGCCTAAAAAAACAAAGAATTACATATATAGTAAGTAAGAAGAAATAGTTTCCAAATTAATTTCAAAAAGACAAAGAAGAGTTGTTATTCAAATTACTATATAAAGATTTTACCTTAAGAAGCTCTTCTTGTGTTGCCCAAAACGCCTTATTCTCCTCACTATTGTTAACATTTTCATCCTCCTCGTCTTCTATCTCTCCACTACTATAACTAATACGAGAATCCAATGAACTTTCCGATGACTGAAACTCAAAGCCTTCATCTAAGAACCCAAAAATCAGGTCGCCGTTGCCTTCAGGTTCATGTAAGTGATTGGCCAAATTATCAAAATCCTGGCCAGCCATAGGAGTTTTAAACAATTTTCCGGCCATTTGTTTAAAAGACTAATCTCACTACTCAATTAAGACTTTGGCCTATGATGATATTTGTCACAAGGAGTTGTTGTTCTTATAAAGTGCAGCATTGGGACCCACTTCTTCCAGGTGGATGAACAATCAGCCGAACTTAGGAGTGATATAATAATATGACTATAATTTTCACTATAGTTCTTAGTTTGGATGAGTTTAATCAGAATATACTAATAGCACAAATAAATTTATACCATCAGATTACTTAAAGTTATTCCTTTTATTTTAATTTATGTGTCGGTATTGATTGTGCTGCGATTAGAACTTTTTTCTTACTCGTGTAAAATCATTTTTTAGTGGCTTAGAACAAATCATTAACGGTAAAATAAAAAGTTATTTTTTGTGATGTATTTATCTTACCTATTAAGATTAATCCTACATAAATAAAATGATCAAAATGAACAAAATTAATGTTGGAATTCACATCATCCAGATATAAATGAAAAGAGATGATAAACGAGAAGAAATATTATATTAACTCTTTCCTATAAGGTTTTTGGTATGAAATTTATGATCAAACAATAGTCATAATTATTAACCTTCCCCATTCTAGCATATTGATTTGCTGTAAAACTATTCTTGAGAGATCCGGACAATGGGGAGAATCTCTAACAGTTGCTTTTGATATTTATTTGAGTTTAAGATATATATATATATATATGTATGGATGATTTAAAAATTGTTTATATAATTAGGTTATTTATTACTTGGTAGTAACATGTTAATTTTGCAAATACATCAATCGATGATCTGATAAGATATTACGGATTAATATCCACTAATAGTTTAAAAAAATTTATATTGTTAGGCCTCATTTGGTTGAGTATTGAAAGTAGTTAATACACGTAAAAAGAAGTTAGCACTATAAAGTAATACTCCCTCCGTCCTAATTTATATGAAATCTTTTCTTTTTTGGCAACTTTATAACATAATTTATTGTCACACAAATAAGATAGATATAAACTTTAGCCATTTGTTTGCTGATAGCTTTACAATATGGAATAATTGGCGTCTGGCGATTAATTTACTCTTTTCCAATCCGGAAATTATATAATTGAGAAAGGACATAACACAATCACTACAACAAATGTGATATTTAACCACGAAATTATTAGCTGCGATAAAAAATTCGTCACTAATTATTCACTTTTCGTGACAAAAATTACATTTCGTACTTAAATATATGAGGTACATACTTTTAATGACGAAACATAAGTTTTGTAAAAAAAATTTTGTCCACTAAAGTTTCCCACCGAAGGATTGATTGGCGCCAATTGTTGAATAGATTTAGCTACAAAATTAAAGGTATTGGTGACACATTATTTTCGTCACTAATGTAGTAAACAATGTGTGACAAATATCCTTCGTCTCAAAATTACTTAAATTTTGGCGACGATAAAGTTTCGTCACTGAAAATATATGTTGAAATAGTGACAAAATAGAGATTGTAGCTAAATGTGTTAACTATAGCCATTCAATTTTATACTTATTTGTGACCCAAATTTTTGTCACTAATAATATAAAAAATATTAGTGACAATCATCTTATTGTCTTAGATAATCATCGTCATTAATTATTCACTTTTTGTGACAAAAATTATGTTTTGTTCTTGAATTCATGAGTCTGACAAAACATAAGTTTCGTAGCAAACGTTTTATCATTTAAGATTTACCACCAAAAATATGGATTGATGCCAATTATGGAGTAATATTGGCCACAAAACTAAATTTATCGGTGACACATTTATTGAAAAACCATTACCCATCTAAAAATTAGGTAAATTTTGGATACGATAAACTTTTGTCACTAAAAATATGGTGTTATAATAGCGACAAACAGAATTTATAGCTGAATGTTTAAACATTAGACATTCAATTTATACTTATTGGTGATATAAATATTTTTCACTAATATAATAAATAATTAGTGACACACTAGTTTCGTTATTGATGTTGTATATAATTTGGGATAAAACCATCATTCATCTCAAAATTACTGAAAGTTTTCTGTAATGAAAAGGTTTCACCATTAAAAATATGTCGTTAAATGGAAAAAATTTAGTTAATTAAAATGTAACTTTAGCTATAAAACTTTTATTTTGTGTTTGTGACCTTAATTTTTGTCATTACTAGTGTAATGACTTTATGTAGCTCGACATTGGTCTCAACGTGTTGAGGAGAAGGTAAATCTTCAGTATTCGTCATTTCAACTAAAATAGAATCGAATATGAAATTGGTTCGAAAGGAAAAAAGAAAACCGATCCGAATTCTTTCCTAGAGGCCTTCTTTTTAGCTGGGGAAACACTAAGGCATGTTCATCATTGAAAGATGAAGTTTTGAGGAATGAGAACGAGATGGCGAAATTAGAAAAGCTTTAAGAACATTTTGTAGTTCGAAGCAACTTTCAAATTCATGAGAAAATCAGGTAGAAATTTAAGTAGGAATCAAAATGAGCATTAAGAGCTGGACGATTGTATGCCTTAGCCTAAAGATAATGCACAATTCTCTCGAGGGCTCGAACAGTCAAAGTTCATAATAGCTTCTAATAATGCAAGAACCTCCAATAAACTTCTGTATCACTTGACTATTCTTCTTATGAGCGAGCCCAAGGTTTTGTTGGGAGGAAGTTGCTCTAGGGGCGTATTGTGTTAGAATATTTGTTCAAATATAAAAAACACAAATTAATTATTTTAATTAAAAGGTGTCTTTTAAAAGGAGTCTTTTTTGAAGGGTTGTATCTTTTGGTTATTTTGAAAATTGCTTTGTCTATATAAACAAAGTAACGTTATTTTCAGTATAACTTTTTCTCCAGAACTTTTTTCTTCTGACTCTCTCTCCATCTCACAACCTCTTCTTCTCCAAAAGTTTTCTCCAAAAAAAGAAGATCAAGTTGAGAAATTCTTGCTTTCCTAATAGAATTTCTTCATTGTTTGCTCGGTGCAAAAATTCAAAGGCTTGTCATATCCACTAAGGCTATTTGCATTAAACCCATAGCAATCTCGTTGAGGAGAGGGTGCAAATATCGCTTTTAGGAAAGCGTTCCGTACGTGTTTCAAGCCATCTAAATCATTATTCGTTGTTCATATTTACGAACATGTTGTACCTTACTTTGAATTGGTGCCACGTTATTTGACACATAGTTTGCGCTAATAGATTGACCTCATCATGACTTAAAGTCTGATAAGTTGGACTAGCCCAATTAAATTGGACGTTTAATTAAATTTATGTCTTGAATTTAAAATATGATCCCAAGTATTTTATGGATACAAATCCTATAAAATTTATATGTCTACACTATACAACCTTTTTTTATGGTTACAACCGTAATATTGTTGGTTAATTTTAACAATTGACAACAATTTGATTGATAATTTTGATATATAGTAAAATATAAGGTAAGTTTTTCTAGTTAGCAAGTATTTTAATTTGTTGACAAATTTTGTTGTTAGTATAATATATTTTGAAATGTAAATTGACATTTGACAACACAATATTTTCACGGTTGCTAAATATTTTATTTTGATAAATACTTACATAATTTTCTCAACAAACTTTCTTATTTTTCATCCTTTTTCAAATTTGTTGAAAATTTCAAGCGGCAAACTTTCCCACCTTTTTCTTTTTCATTATCCCTCTTTTAATTTTCAAAACTGCCGCCTCCATTACTTTTTAATACCCCATTTCTAATACACTTCCTATCATTATCAGAATTTGTTATATTATCGGATCTTCAGTAGTCGCCGATGCACAGGCACCACCTCCGGCTTCCTCTTCCGGATCTGTCTCATCGTCATGACACCACCGATTGTATTATCAACGTCTTTGCTTTCTTCTCTGGATCTGCACTCAAGATCTGAAGTCTGGCAAGTACAATAAGTTCTCCGCTATTTTTGGGATCTACTGGTGTTCATTTTATATTTCATTTTCCTTGTCGATATTTGCGCTTGTCTATCGTTTGGCTCCAAATAATGATTACCGATTAATCCTGGCCCTTGTCCTTTATGTATTGTAATGATATGAGGAAATTTTGTTTGATCATTTATATAGCTTTTGGGAGATTACTTCTTCAAAATTTTTACACTTAGTTTTATATTGTCAGTAATTTTTGCAGCCAGCAGGGGTGTAACTTGGAAATAAGAAGAATGCTAACTAGTTTCTGCACAATTTTTGTAAGCGTCTTTACTAGTACTTATTTTTCATTTATTATTTGTGCTGCTAATTAATAGTGATTTTACGCTTAAAGTTTGAAAATATATTCTAGTTTGAATCATAATACACAAATTATGTCTCGGACTTATAGAATTTTTTTTTTTTTTATGTAGGTACATGAAGGGGTAAATTGATTCAAGCACAAACATAAGTGTGCTATATTAGCATATGAGGAAGCAACATACATTTGTCTTTTTTAATTCAGCCACATTCATGTATTTTATTAGACTTTCTTGGATAGATTCTACTTTATTTAGGTTCTTTTAATGTGAGGAATTTGTAGTAGATATGATCTCAATATAGTTTTAGTTCTTAATTACTTCTATTCGATTGTGAGTTTGCCTTGCATGACTTTTATGTTGATCGATTATTTTATCTTTACGACAATCACATTTACATTAATTTATCATAAATTGAATATAATTTATGATTATAAAAAACTTGTCCAAGAATCGCTTTCTTTTGTACTACAAATTAACTGTTTTTAGGACAATTATATTTGTCACTAATTAAGGCAACTTACAATGACAATTTTATTTGGTTGGCAAAAGCAATATTTTTGTGAGTATATAATAGTTTCAGTTACAAATTATAAACCATCTACTAAAAACAAATTTGTCACTAACTTCTATGATCAGTGACGAAATATTTTTTTTGCACATAATAACCTATATTTAGTGGCGAAACAACACTCTTTTAGCTACGAATCACATGTAAGTTTTATAGACATTTGAAGTTGTCACTGATTAAAATAATTATTTAGTGACGAGGTAGTTTCGTCAATATTTATACCCTTTTTAGTGACGAAGTAGTTTCGTCAATATTTATACCATTTTTTAGTGACGAAAACATATTATCTACTGCAAAAACTTTGTATGTTTTATGACAAACAAGTTCGTCATTAATAATATATATTTAGAGACGGAAAAAGAGTTCGTAGTTAATAAAGCTCTTTTAGTGACAAAACACTAAGTTGTCTTTGTATACATTTAGTGACCCATGGAATAGGGACGAACAATTGACAATTTATTTTTCGTCAAAAAAAGCTTTTTAGTGACAAAATTTTAATTTTCAGTGACAAAATAATTCGTCCCTAATAGGCAAATTTGTTGTAGTGAATAGTAATGAAGAAAGCAGAAAAGATTGGAATATGTTGTTTCGTCCCGTAGCTTATGATTGTTGATGAATATAGCCAGTACATCTTTACAATATTGCATAAAAATAAAAGAAAATTAACCCATCTACGTATGTTGATCATGCATTTCCTAATCTTTCCATTTTAAATATGTGTGTGTGTGTGTGTGTTTCTGGAAGATACAGAAAGCGAACCAAACTTCATTGGTCAAAACTGAGCAACTTTGTAACTTCATTGGTCATTCTGAACGACTTGATTGTGAGTGTCCTTGGAAGATTTTAGTTGCTCGTGAGGTTGGAATCCTCTTTCATTTATAGATTATCTTCGGTTTTCATATATTAATCGTCATAACAAACTAAATTTACCTAAAAATAATTGATGTTTTAAAAGAACTGTTTTAAAGGGAGATAACAGAATAGTTTAGACGAACTTCATCTTATAATCAAGGCTACTTCCTTGAACTAATTATGTATAAGAACCTCATATTCAGATTATATGAATCTGCGGAATTATCATTTTTACATAGTGCGTACGTAGTACAAAGTAGCTTCTGCAACTGTAGGAGCATAATCATAGTGGGAATATGTTTTGTTAATGCGAATAAATGTAAAACAAGAACCAGCATATTCTTTTGTGACCGGAATCAATAATGTCATCGTACTTTCTACATATATTAACAAAACAAACCAAAAAAAATAGCATGTTGGTCGGGAAGCAAGTGGGCTCAGTTTTGTGTAATTAGCATGATACTGATATCTAGGAAGCATCAACACTGTGAGCGGCTTCTAGTTTTTCTTAGGTCCTACGTTGTTTATAAAAAATGCGTTTAGCATATTCTTATGGTCCAATCAATCACGGCTGAATGAACGTGTTTTCTTTCCATTTTTTATTTTTATCGTTATAGGCAGATCTACAGTTTGAAATTAAAGTGTGCATGTTCTTGTTTAATACTATGTGCGTATGTGTGTACACATACACACATACCCACGTACAGATATACATACGTTAGAATTCTAAAATTTTTGTATACATATAATTGAGTTGAAAACTGTGGTGTCCATACCACATCATTGAGTATATACTAAAAATTCTTATGTTTAATTTATTAATGCCACATAAGCATAACATGTCCTTCCATTAATAAATATCACTTTTCCTCTTTTGAATTGTCTCAAAAATAAGTGTCATTAATTAGTATATCAGTACAATCTTACCTTGCAATTAAAAAGGTGAGAAATGATTAATATACTTAAGCTCGGTTGTCGGGATACGTAAAAAAGGCAATAATATAAAGTACACATAATATTTAGGAGTAATATTTTTTTAATGAATATGAAAAGAGAAAAAATGACATTTATAATGAAATAGAGGTAGTAGATCTCAGTTAAAGAGTCTTCCTAGTAGTCACGGATGGTCCAAATTATTGTTTTTGTCAAATATTTTATATTCAAAGAGCTAATTTAGAACTCCTAACTTAAAATGACATAAATTTTGATCCTAGAGGTTCAAAACTTAGGCTCCGCTCGACAAATAGTTATAGATGCAAATGTCTTTCTTTGTTCAGCTTGGATGCCTATAATCTTCCAAGAAAGTGTCTTTTTCTGAAATAATCGAGTCATTCGTACTTGTTCTTGGTTTTCTAGTTCGCAATTATTACACTTGGATTCATATCATACAATAACACTTGGTGTACAATGTACTCCATCCGTTTCAAAATGGATGATTAGGTGTGCCTACGAATTATCTCATTAAAAGTAAAAATAAAAGTTTATTTCTAAATTTAGAAAGAGGTCATTTTTTTTTTAAATGGACTGAAAAGAAAATAGGTTCATCCTTTTTTAAACGGAAGAAGCATTAGTGAGTACTAGATTTGAAATCTCAGGATCCGATAAAATGGCGTACTAGGTTTTTTCTACTATATTTATGTACTTCATTTCTTCCAATTTATAAATCATTGTTTGATCTTACACAAATTTCTAAAATTTTGACTATAATAAGTTATAAATAATATTTGTATGACTATAAACTAAATTATCTCATTAAGAATACGGTAACAAGTTTGAGGTTATATATTTTTTTTTTTCAATTTTTGATTTTTGATTTTTAATTTTTTTTTTTAACAGATTGATAAAAAAGATTTGTTATTCTTTTTTAAACAAAGAGAGTATCATTTTCTGAGTCATACTTTATATCCTTTGTTTGCAAAGGTGGGTAGCGAGGTAAAAATATCTGACAATTGTTTCCTTTCTTTTAGCATATTCTTATGGTACAATCGGGATGGCTTCAATATTCTGTCCTCCTGCTTTATTTCTTACTCCATTTCTTATTTGGTAGAGTCAAATATAGTAAAACTTAGAATTAAAACATTGAGTTTACCTTCTAATATTATACATATATAGAGTTATTCAGTTCGAAGCCGCGAATGCATGAACCATTACTTATACATTAATTTGCATTCTTATGGGATAATAGATCCTCAACTAATGGGTCTTGTCAAGAGTCATAAATGCAATCTTATTCTACTTTCATAAGCATGAATAACAAAAATCGTACAACAACTTAAAGCAACTTAATTTATTAACAATATGAGTAGTACTTGGCTTCATATTACAATAGTTGGCCTTGTATATTATTTACGTACTATAGGTTACAGATCTTAGGAATCTGGTATGGGACACACTTCTCCACTATAAACATAAGTAGCTTTTCTCACACATCCTCTTTGCTTCCAATTTCTTTCGCAAAATAACTAAACCCACATTGCAAGAAGTATTTCATTTCAAATAACATGGTAGTCTAATTTTTATATAATATTTGGGTTTATTAGATTAGTTATGTTCTCTAAGATGCACACTAAGAACTTAATTTGGAGCTGCCGTTCAAATTATCAACAAATTCTTTTCCGAAATATTAGTGGATAAGAACCTAGATCAGTGAGAAATTAAGGAGAAGAACAAGTTAACGATGTGGATAATAGCTAGTCAAAAAGTGTACCAATTATATGATAATTAACTGTGAACTTTCCACCTAATTAAAATTATATAAACAGCACTTTTTAAAATTAATGAAAACAGTAAATGGCATTTTCTTTTCTATATATTTCCTTGCAAAAGAGTAACTCTTCTTATCTGATGTCAGAACTCAGTATACTTTTTTCGGATTAAGTGGAAAAAACAAAAGTTGGAAACAAGTTGCAAGATTATAAAAACCATCCAATGTCTTTAGGTGATATAATACAATTATATGATGCAAAGTAGGCTGCAATAAGATGCAAGCCAACAAATTTAATTATATATATGTCGCTCTTACGTCTATGTGTAGCCTCATTATATTATGTTGACGTTGAGATCAGCCAGATAAGATTTTCCCTGAGATGAAACATTCACCCATATTACCTCAGCATTCATTAAAAGAAATAGTTCATGATTGGCCCTTTACCTTACGATAGAATATCTGATTTTATGAATGAAGTGTTTAATTTATGCACACTTTAATTATCTCAACTAGTTTACTGAAGCCCCCACAAGTCAAAGATGTAATTACTTGCAAACTCTGAGGGGTCATTTGGTAGGAAGATAAATCATACAGGATCATAATATATGGATTAGTGCTGCAGAAAATAGAGATTACTAATACAAAGATTAGTAATACATAAATTATTTAGTATTGAGAGTTTAGTTCATCGCAATAAAACGGGACATATATAATTTAAAATAGAGTTTAAGTAATATATATGCACCAACTGTATATTCATAAAAGCTTAATTATTACAAATAAATTTTCAAGTATTATTATTTATTTTTATATTTAAACTTTAATCATGCCAGATATTTGGCAAAGCCAATTCTTTGTCTTGCCTTTTTTGCTCACGACATCAACTATATGCTAGTTTTTGTCATTGTGATTCTTAGAGACCAATTCTTCCATCTTAACTCAACCATTGATCAACTTTCTAAGCTAGAATAGCTACTTTAAGGAGTATTAGGCTTGAGAATATAAAAAATAAATAATAATACGTGAATATTACTTGATAGGCTTTTGATTAGCCGACGGTTGTAAAAAGAAAGTTTATATCGTCGTTGCATATTAGCTAAACTCTTTAAATACTTGTTTACATTATAAATCAAAAAGCATAAGTTTACAAATATACCATTAGATGATTTGGCCATCATTGACTTCTAAAAAAAAACCAAAGGGTAGCATTATCATTTTGGTGTTTAATTAACCGTGTATAACTTTATCCATATATTGCTATTCCATGTTATACTAAGTATAAAGTTATATAGATCATAAAACAAACCAAACATTACATAAAATTATACCGCGAATAATTCTTCCAATACCTCAAACCAAACGACCTCAGAAACTCATATTGGATTGTGTCAAAATCAAAGTTCGAGGATAAAGTGCCACCACCAGGGTTGTAAAACTTTTGTGGGGTAAGTGTACTTTTCTTTAGAATTATCTTACACTTTTTAAAACTCTTTTCACCTTATAAGGCCAGTAGCATAACGACACACTTGCCACTCAGTTCGCTAGGTGGTGTAAATACCAGTTTGGATTATTAAAGGCTTGTTAGTAGTAATAATTAAGGATTAGGTAACTAATGTTGAGTGGAAAAACACTTGGATCTTATCTTTACCCATATATTTATAATAAAAAGCTATGAGCTCGAGGCTAAAGAATACTAAGTTTTTCACTTTACAGAGATTCCTTGAGATTCGGCCAATTTATAAATCTAAACATTATTATGATGAAAATCAAAACACAAAAATTGAAACGAAATGAAGAAAGTAAAATTAAAGGTGCAATAAGAATGAAAAAAATAAAAAAAGAAATGCGGTGAGCGTGGATCGAACACGCGACCTTCAGATCTTCAGTCTGACGCTCTCCCAACTGAGCTATCCCCGCAAATATTAATGCACCAGCCGGGAATCGAACCCGGGTCTGTACCGTGGCAGGGTACTATTCTACCACTAGACCACTGGTGCTTCTTGCTTTATAGATACAAAGTTATATAATTAGTCTCGATAATTTATGTGATACTACCTGTGCTCACACAATCAAAGAAAACAGGACTTTAGGAACGTATCATCTCTAAATATGCCATAAAATTTGTGTAATTGTAATTTTTTTAAAACTTGTGATCTTAAACCTATCGTAAAAATTGTATAATTGTACAACTTCTCATTATCTGTAAAATAGTTAAATTGTTCCTAAAATAAAAATCTATCATTCCTTTAAACTAAATAATAAGAAAATAATCTATCATTCTTTTAAACTAAATAATAAGAAAATAGTGTTACATAAGTGAAAATGTGAGAATATTTGAACTGTTGTGGTCAAGGGCAGGATTTAATTGAAGAAATGTGCATCAAAAACTGTGTGCATATAGAATATTAGTACCTTACTCTGTTAGCATACCACATTTGGCTATATTCAATCTTAACTGATTTTGCTATAAATAACAATTACTTCCAGAAGAACTGTACATAGAAGTTAGAACTATATATAATTCCCACTCTACCGTGATCCAAGACTAGTAACATAAATTGAATTGGTTGTTTTTAGCATTCCTTGAGCTTGACCTTTGCCAGCTCTTGCTTTCTCGAGCCTTGCTCGTCGTGCGGCTTCCTGGATACGACGATCGTGCTCCTTAAGCATTTGATCCACTTTATTTGGTTGAACAAGTAGTGGACCAGAAAAATGGATTTGGTTTCCCTTGTAACCATGGCCATGCTACATAAACAAAACGAGCTACATAAGAATTCTAGAATAAGATAGCAATGCGAAACCAAGATAGACTTACTGAAAAGCTATTGCATTAGGCAAGGGTTTGTAGTTAACAATATCAATCTGTACTGAAGAGGATCTTACGTATGCACACTTTTAACCTTATAAAATTTTACTATACTGAAGAGGTAAAGTTTTCAGGAGCTTCTAAATCACCTTGTAACGTAATGTGGCAATAATAAATTATCTCAATATTCTCTAGCACTCAATTCGAGTCTCTCAAGGTCACAGTTTTTAATAACTTCTTTATTATAAGAATAATGTTTATAATACTTACCAGATTTGGTTCTTTAATGCTGGCCCTTCCATTCTCATATTGACGAGAACCAGAAGAGTTTTGCGTGTGGCGCTTCCAATCCTGCTTCCTTGGGTGTTCGTCAAGCAATCGCACTGGCCTTTCTACTTGATGAGCAGCTTCCAGCTGTGAAGCAACATATCGATCTCGAGCATCACCAGCCACAACGGACCTAGATGCTACTAAACTGGATAACTTTGATAAGTCAGCTCTATTGGCACCGACAGAAATATCATGATCATATTTCTTCGATGACTTTGCCCACCCAACTCCTGGGGCTAGAGGTCCTGACTGAGAAAATCTCTGTGAAAGATTATCTCTGCCTGTTTCTTCGCATGGTTGTGATGGTGGATCAATTGGAAAACGAGAAGCAGCTTCTTTATGGGGATTGAACTGCTCAGATCGGCTCTTAGGATTTGAACTGCTCTGCCTCCTCTGTTACAAGGTATGTGTATTACTTGAAATGAACCAAACAGTGTCTAGATCATAAAATTGACAATTCGAGTATAAGCATACTTGCAAATAAATATGGCTAAGGGAGCATTCTATCCAAAGAAAATGCTAAGCTTTAAGCCAAAAGAATCATTATGTCAAATGCCTTCAAAATATTAGTGATTGCTATGTTTGAATTGCAGCCATTGGTCCAACTAATCCAGATTTGCACCGAAGAAAACCCACTATGGAGGGTTCTAGCGCTCCATACCAAAGAAAACTCCATTCCCACGGATTGGGACCCGGAACTATGGTCAAAGGGGGCGAACCTTTACCCTTCCACCACACCAGTGGTAGTGAAAGGGATTTAATTCATTCACTTCAAGTTTACTTGACCTATAACTAACTTACTCAAAAGCTTCCAAATAGCAAAAACCTATTTCACTGAATCAACAAAAATACCATAGAAAAACGGGATGATGTTTAGAAAGAAACTCACAACTGCTGTTAATGTACTGGTAAATATAATATCTAAATTCATTTCATATTATCACACCCAATCTCCACCTGAGAGAACTTGGCTCTGCCACAAGTTAAACATTTCCAAATGTTTCCTGAAACAAAACTAGTAGAACAAATAACAGTTCTGTTTTAAGCATTTCATCTTTCCACAAACAACAATTGTTTCGTTGCCTCGAACTGCACTTATTGCCACTCTAAACTTTTTCTGCGGAAGTGTAAAGCTCGGCTTTAATGTGTTGGGAGGATAGGGATTTGATATCAAAACTTCCTAATTCATTGAAAAGACATTATTTTAACTAGAGTTAGATGAAATATGGAAAGATCATAATTATTTGGTTTCCCTAGGTCTCTAGCATCTGGCTAAGTAAACAGGTATCAACTTGAATATTACTTGAAAAGGCCCCACTTAAATACCTGCATTGACCTAGACAACTCGGCATTAGCATCAGGTGCTGGAACAGCTCGAGGTTCTTTTGATCCCCTCGTGTATCCATCATTAAATTGGCTTTTCACTCCCACAGCTCCTTGCCTGCAGAGAACAATTCAGACGACTATTCTAACACATCCTTCAATACTTAGGGAAGGGAAATGTTGCGTCACACCAATGCTAGATCTCTAAGAAATAACGAAATTGGATTTAAAAAAAATAGAATTTCTTAGATGCAAGCAAGCTTTAAAGCAACTATGGAAGTGACACTAAACAATACAACTGTGAAACACCTTCAAAGGCTTTCAAAACACCAAAGAAGCTTCCCAGTAGAATTGGGGAAAAATTTCTCATAGTAAGAAAGACCATTTATGCAAAAACAAACACAGTTTTAGTTCCTCACAGGAAAGTGGATTATCTTAATGTTATTTACCTTCGAGCTTCCTCTTCTCGCAGTTTTGCATCAATTTCCTTGCTGGGAGGGTATGTCGGCAAACTTGAAGGGTCACAAGGCAATGGCTTTGTGGTGAAGAACTGTGTGCATAACATTGTTAATCAGCAAAACAGTTGAGCAACCTTATTATGCAACAATAAATGAGATGCACCTTGAATATGACACTGAAGGACTCTGAAGAAGAAAATGAGAAAAAATTCTTGCTGAACATCACTTAAGAGTGGCAAAAGATGCCTCCATCCAACAGGAACAATATCACCACTACTTTCAAATTCAGTTCTATGACATAAAAGTTGACAAAGTTTACTGAGAGTCTCCTTGTGTATGTTTCAAAGTAGTAAAGGTTATTCAATACTTCTTTTTATAACCGATAAATTCCCGAGGGCCAATGGCGCACGGCTCAAAACACGGTAGGTATTCAATACATTTTTTCTTTTGATAGGTAGAGGTAATTCAATACATAGTAAGATAGCTTCCAAGGATCGACCAATTCTCTTCAAATACTGTTATCCACCACCGCCAAATTACTTAGGACCCGTTTGTCCATAAAAAAAATTTTGCTTTTTTTCAAAAAGTTTTTGAAAAACATGTTTGTCCATGAAATTTTGTGACTTTTTCAAAAAAAGTTTTTGAAAAACCAAAAAGTGGTTTAGAGCACTTTTTTCAAAAAAAAAAAAGAAGAAATTCTCCTCTCACAAAACTCTACTTTTTTTTTGAAGTGAAATGCATGTCCAAATACAACTTCAACTTCCAAATACCATTTTTCAACTCAACTTCAAAAACTCTTTTTTCAAATATTTTTTCAAATCTATGGCCAAACGGCCACTTAGTATGAACCAGAGGACAGAAAAGGGTTCTGACTAAACGTGTTTCTCGAGGTCCAACCGATGCCACTTGATGCTCACTGATTCTCTTTAGTAAACTCCCCTGGTATTAGACCCATTAATTACTAAATATATTTATTAGTGCAAGGTCCCCTTTTATTTGACACTAACCATTTTACAGTCTGTCCAAGAAAAATGACATTTTTCTATTTCTAGAAACTATTTATCTTAATACCCATTTCTAAATAACTAGCTCGGACCACACTTAATGTTAAAGTCGACCTTTTGTCATGATAGAAAAAGATGAAGGGACATTTGGAACTTACATTAATTGTTGTTAGTAAGGGTAATTATGCTACTTTGCATATGATTAGCTTATGTGTCAAAAGTGTTTCTTTGTTTCTTAAACACTACATTCTATCAAACAATTTCCTATACTAAAAAGAGATCTGTTTAAAATATCACATAATGTACAATCATCTGATACAATTTTGAAAGAAACTCAACGTCATGAATATGATTTTTTTCATGGATGCATTAGTGAACAAAAAGAAGCAATGCCATAAATATTATCTGGTGGTTTATAGAATAGAGAACTGAATAATCGCATTGATACTCCTGCATGCCATTTGGCTATTCATGTGAGGTTCAGTCTTCACTTTTGTTAGAACATAGTCGAAAGAATAGTCTACAAAGCATCAAATTAAAACTGATAGCACAAATAGAGGGACAGAAACGGCAGGGGGGGAGAAACTTACCTCACTCTCAAGAGCACCGGCAGCTGTTCCCCTAAGTTCAGGATCTATAGAAAGTAATGTTTCCATTAACTTCACTGCTGATGGAGGAAGATCCTTAAAAGTTTCCTCAATACGACGTCTGTAAGAATCCAGTGGTCTAAATGCTGTTGAATGATGTAATTTTTCTTTTCTCCAATAATCCTCAGATGGTGAACCACAAAGCTTAAAAATCTTATGCAGCTGCTCCACCTACAAGGAGGAAACAATTCATGCATTTAAGATGTAGAAAAAATGTCCCAACACAGTAGAATCAGGCATAATGTCACTTAAAAAGGAAAAGAGAGAAATTTTGGTTGATGAACAAGAGCACTTGAGCAGCTAAAAGTATAGAACACATCACGAAATTATGGTTATTACATATAAAGATAACTGTCTAAATTGCAGCTTCAAAAGTTCTCTCCAAGCACCACTTTCAGTAACCAAGACACAAGAAAATTCACACAAAAGAAAACCCTTACAAAGTTCACAAAAAAAAAAAAAAACATAGAAGAGAACTATAAAATGAAATAGAAAACGACGAAGGTGATAAGGTCGTCAACTAAGCATGGTGATATTTGACTGTAATATGCCATTCAATTATACTGGTCAGTCAAATTATAGCTTACAAGTTGTTCTGTAGAGTATTGTTTTAAAAAGCGGTGCTCAACAAACTTCTCGTTTTTAGTACCTCCAGAATGGAGCTTTTCTTTGAAAAAGACTTTTCTCTTTGGCTCCAGTCTTTGCTTTCCAAAACAAGAAATAGCTATCTTTAGAGTTTAGTGAAGTCAGTAACTCAGTAAAGGTCAATTAAAACCTTTAATCTAATTGGAAAATCACAAGTGCACCGGCCATGATAGACAAAACGGGTGTAACCTAAAATTTAGTACTGATATCAGTCTTGCCACCTTTTTTTTTTTTGGGATAACGCAGTCTTGCGTAGATACTTCTTTACTTTACAAGTTGTAGTAACATTTCCAAAGTGGAGGCATAAACAAGAAGGTAGCACTGAGTATCATGCACGAGTAAAAAAGAAAAAAAAAAGTACATGAACAATTGATTACATACCTCTGTTCTACCAGGCATGATGGGCTTGCCAGCATATAATTCTCCAAGAATGCAACCAGTACTCCACAAATCTACAGCGACTCCATAGTGACTTGCCCCAAGTAAGAGCTCAGGAGGTCGATACCAAAGAGTCACAACACGGCTTGTCAATGGAACACTGTGCTTATGATCAAAAAAGGTTGCTAAGCCAAAATCTGCAATCTTCAAGATACCATGATTGTCCAGTAGAAGATTTGAACCTTTGATGTCCCGATGCAAAACACCCCGAGTATGACAATGATCAAGTCCACTTAGAAGTTGCTGGATATAGCATTTCATCTATAAAAGACAAAATAAATTCAGAACCTAGTTTTAAAAATTGATTTGAAAGCTGGGACAGTTAATTCATTCATATAAAATTACAGATAAATCATAATCAAGGATCCCTGGAAAAGCACCTGTGATTCTGTAAATTTGACATCAGGAAGAGATGCCAAGCCAGTGAGATCATGTTCCATGTACTCAAAAACAAGGTACAAACTGCAAGATGATCTTGATGTAACCAAGCCTTCCAATTTAATAATATTCGGATGATCAAGCCTACGCAAAATGACTATCTCCCTTGCCATAAATTTGACACTTTCAGCATCCTTATTATCGAATCTCACTCTTTTGAGAGCAACAACTTTATTATTAACTAGGTCACGAGCCTTGTATACACTACTATAAGTCCCTTGACCAATCTGCATGAACAAGAAGCTATCACACAATAGCGGAAAAACTAACATGGCAATTTTTAAGCACACTGGGAAAAATTCTAACAAAAGGAAATAGAAAAGGAGGCATTACAAATAAATGTGACAAATTATAACCCATCTAAATCAAAACATTGTAATCAGAATGTCTATCCTATAATTTGTTGGATATGATTCCTTAAATTCCACTGCAGGTATACTACTTATGATTATGATCGTCCAATAAGATGGGCTAATCAAACATAAATTTGGTTGCTTTCCAATATAATTGACAAATTAAATAGTTATGAAGAATGTCTACAGAACTGTACCTTGTCTAATTTCTCGAACGTCTCGGCCTTGCGAGGAATCCATCCATTAATAGCTTCACCTGCCACTTCAGCAAGCCAAGAAGGCCATCCAGCAGAAACCAGTTCCCCTTCCAAGGCTTTTGGGACTACTCCATATCCAGGACAACCATTCACAATAACTCCAGGCTTTTCCTTTATCTGCTGCACATAATGATCATCCCTGACCTTCCTTGATCCATTAGCCTTCCTATCTATTAAACCAAGCTTCACATCACCATTTTCCAACATGTCTTTCACCCTAAAACTCTCCTCTCTCTTTGAAGAAACGGCTCGTGGTGCACGTGATGCCGCGGATGCCCCTCTAGTAAATTCTCTCCTCTTTTGCCCTCCCCGCCTATCGTTGGGAGACGGGGAAGGTTTTCCACAAACACAACCCATAATCAACCAATCAAAACCCAACCAATAACCTTCCACTGCAGTTGCAAACTACCTCCTCCAGGGACTAGGCTTTGCCAAATTCAATCTTTCCCAAAGAACCATTGAACCAGAGTTAATACAATTCAAACCCAATTTAGTACAACAACAACTGCAATACAATCCCAAATTTCCAATCCAAAACTTGCAAAAACAACAACTGCATAAAGAACTATCAAATACCCTTAAAACCCAATCCTTATTACAACACCAAAAAAGTCCAACTTTTTACTATAACTTCACAAAAGAACCCAACTTTATAATAATTGCTGCAGTAACTAGAAAACCAAAAAGACTCCACCTTTTAGCACAAACAATAACTTCACAAAAAGAACAATATTAAATATCAAGAACCCAACTTTATAATTCTTGATGCAGTAACTACACAATCAAAAAGACTCCAACTTTCAACACAATTCAACAATTATAACCACCAAATTTGTATACAATTCAATTATGATGATCAAGAATCCATAAATACCAATGATAAACCTAAAGCCCCTCAAGGCTTGATCTTCAAAATTGTAAAAGCAGCTTCAGAAAAAGGTAAAAAACTATAGTTGGAAAGAAAGAAACAAAAAAGGTAGGAGTAATTTGGTTATAAGAAAATACTTTAAGTTGGCTTTATACTGCAGTTGACTGTTCAACACGCTTTATTATTATGTGAAAAATAATAAGCTAAAGATAAGAGTATAAAAACAACAGAATTTTAAAGTATTATAAAAACAAAAAATTCAAAGAAACAGATAGATAGAGAGCGAAAGAGGGGCCGGCAAAAGAACAGAAACTCTCTCTCTATAACTGAAAAATATTTTGTGGTCAAAAGATTCATCCCTCTATCTTTTAGCAGGAGTAAGAGTAGGGCGTTGTGATTCAGAATTTAAACTTTATGGGTTCTAACTTTTAGAATAATGATTCTAGTATTAGTTATTAAGTTTTTGACTTGATTTTTGTATATATTTAGTGATTTTTAATACAAATATATTGTTTGCGCCGAACCTATTGAGTTTCGTCGAACCCGTCCCTCACTCTCTGCATCCACCGCTGATAGTAGAGGCGGAGCTATGTAAGTAGTAAAGGTTCACTCGAACCACTTCGTTGAAAAGTTATATTGTACAAGTTAGATAAAATAAATTTTTTAATTATATACACACTACTGAATTGATTGATATTAGGTAATAGACTAGTATATTCGTAAACAGGTTCAAACTGCAAGTTCTAGTAAATTCAAATTTTAAAATATGATATTTTAATTTTTTTTGAAGTCATGTGAAGAGACTTAGGAGCAGTCATTGGCGTACTACTTGGAAAATTGAATGTACGACCTATAAGTTTTCTTTTTTCTAGTTGGGGGTTATATCCTGTCATATAGGGACATGTTACTTTACTAGTAGTAGTATACTACTCCCTCTGTTCCAAAATGATTGTCACAGTTCGGATTTCGAGAGTCAAACGAGTTCATTTTGACCGTGAATTTAAACATATAATCTTTAAGTTTTTTGTAACGATGTTTATATATTTAGAAACTACATAAAAAGTACTATAAGTCACAATAATTAATAATTCAAAATATTTAAAAGACATATAAAAATATTACGGTCAAAGCTAAATTCGTTTGACTCTCGAAATCCGAACTGTGACAATCATTTTGGAACGGAGGGAGTATTAAACAGTTGCAGTTTGGAGCCAAACATGACTTGTATAATGTTGTCTTGTAGTACTAGTGAGAGAATAGTAAGAACATTAAAGTAAAAAGAAAAAGGAGAAATAGTCAACCGAGTTACTTATGAAGTAGTAGTCTAATTGAAAGATTGCTAATTCATGATATTGTTAGTTGTATTATTCATATCCAAACACACAACTACTTATTTATAAAATTAACGTCAATGCTTATAATTATTTTTAACCAGCTCACCTAAACAACCTCTAATAGCTGCGAAGTTTATCAATGGATATGACATACAACATCAACCACTTAGGCTTATAAGATTGAAGATTGCCGACCTATCCTTCAATGCCAACATGGCGATGATTAGACATATGTCGAGAGATAAACTAGTATACCATGTTTTTATAGCAATTAAAATGAAGGGCACAACAATAAATAGTATATTGATCAGCTGGGATCAGAGATGAATCTTACCTATATTTTGCCGTTCACGTGAACTCATGGTTCCCTCATGAAATTAGATATATTATATTTATTTTTTTAAATATGTCTAATATGATATTCGCGTGCCATGTTCTAAATAGTTCAATTGATTAAGCGATGGTTTATTTACACTTAAAAATAAAAATTGCTCCCCATTTAAATATCTTTTAATATTTTTTCCATCATATATTATTATATAAAATTATCGTTGGCTTATATACATAGTAAAAAATTTTGACAAGGTTGCTCGCCGACCATTCTTGAGATGTTATAGCTCCGCTCCTAACAGTGGTGAACACATCTTCTTGAAATCCCCAATCCGCCTCTGGTTGGATGATGCACTTAGGGACATAAAATTTCTTTTATTTGTAGAATTAAATTGTGTTGCTTACGAACGATTTTAAAATCTTTATTTAGTTTTTCACGATGTACCCAAAAAAAAATTAGCGAAATGGTCCATACCCTCCCCCCCCCCCCAAATGTCTATACCCGAAAACCACCATAACCCACCCCCAAAATCAAAAATCAAACACATTCTACCCTCCTAAACACTACCTATAACAAGAAATTCAAGGTAAATTCTTAATTTTAGGGTTATTTTAATTACTTTGTAAAACTTAAACCCTAACTTTTTAACTCAATTTTTTTGTAGTTCTTAAGCATATACCTAGTGGGAAATCATTAGTAGGTGCTACTGGAGCATAAATCAACCTCGAGGTAAGTTTTTTGTTTTTTTTTAATTAATCAGAATTTAATTATTTTTTTAATTATTTTTTAATTTCGCCCTATAATGTTGCATAGGTAGTTAATTTGTTTATTGTAGTTATTGTTGATGTTGAAGCACATGTTTGGTGTTGTTAGCTATTATAAAGTTAGGTTTACGTTGTTTGGGATTGTTGTAGTTGTTGGGGATTGTTGGAATTATTTGGTAGTGTTGTTTGGAATGTGTTATTGCTTTGGTATTGTTGAGAAGATGAACATGTTATCATAAAACGAATACGTTTGTTGTTGGTTTTAGTTGCTTTGATAATAGTAATTGAAAAAAAGTGGCAAGCTGATATAAAAAATCATGCATATTGTTTCTCAATCTTGCAATGTTTGTGTAGATATGTACATTAATCGACGTCGTTTGTGGATGGATAATAGAAATTTTTTCGAGCGGTGGGGGTTGAGGCCTTCGTTTGTAGCGGGTGTTATGGAATTTCTTGATATAGCCCGCAACACAGACGATTATTTAAGGCATGGCAAAATTAGGTGTCCATGTGAAAAATGAAAATGCGTAACGATACAAGATTTGGAGAATGTCGAGGTACATCTGTATAAGAAGGGGTTTATGCCAAATTACTACGTTTGGTATAATCATGGAGAGCCGTGGGACTTACAGCAGCAACTTCAAAATCTTAAAAATATTCATGGGGCTAGGAGTTCTCCGGTTGTGGAACCAGATCAAGCAGCCGGGTATAGAATGGAAGATATGGTGAATGATGCTTTTGGGATGTACCCGGCTAATGATCCCCTTCAGCCGGATACATCACGGCCAAACATTGAGCACATTCCCAATGCCGAGGCAAATCATTTTTATGAACGGTTGGAGGAAACAAGTCGTCCATTTTATGAGGGCTCGGTGCATTCCCAGTTGTCGGTTGCAGTTAGATTGATGAGTATCAAATCAGATTTTAGTATTTCTCAAGCTGCCATGGATTCCATCATTGCCCTTATGAATGAACTCAATCCGACAAATATAGCCTTACCAAGTGCTTATTACTACACTAAGAAGTTGGTTTCCTCGTTGGGTCTTTTTGCCGAGAAGATTCATTGTTGTGTTAATGGTTGCATGTTGTATTATAAGGATGATGCAGACCTCGTGACATGTAGATTTTGTGAGGAGCCTCGGTACAAGCCTGAGCAAAATCCTAAAAAGAAGCCGAAGCCTGTTAAGTGGATGCATTACTTACCCCTTATACCTCGGTTAAAAAGGTTGTATGCTTCGATGAGTTCTGCTCCACACATGAGATGGCATCAGGACCGTACCAAGCAGCCAGGTATTCTATCACATCCATCTGATGGTGATCTTTTAGATGTTGCATACCAGAACGAGGTCTCAACCGTTCGATTGATAGCGGACAATGAACTAGCTGACCAGTTGCAACATATTGATGGCATATATGAGCAGTTAGATGCATCTGTAGCTAGTCGAAGGAAAACCCAGTTAATTTTGGAGAAGGAACTTCAAGGGCAAATGAGGATGATGAATATACAGATGAAGAAGAATTTAACGATGAGGATGAGGAAGAAGAATTGGCTGATGATGATGATTGACCTTATCTGTACTTTGATGTTTTGTTTTTTTAATAGACTAGTTTAATGTACTTATATAATTATAAACATAAGAAGATATTTGTATTCTTATTTTTGTGCAATGAATGTGTTTATTTAATCTATTTAACCCGCCTAATTTTTGTGCATGGAATGTGCTAGTATGTTACATATTTACTTGTTCCTTAAGCAATGTGAATGTGTCAACAGGTATGAAGAAAGTGTTTACAAGAAGGAGGGGGCCTAAAAAGGCAGGTGAGCCGGCACAGGACACTCCTACCTCTCAGATGCCGCATCACCTTCCTACAGGAGCACCTGCAGGATACAGTCCAGATTTTTTCAGGCCACCTGGCATGTCTCAGGTGCCGCATTCGCTTCCTACAGGAGCATCTGCCGGATACAGTCCAGATTTTTTCAGACCACCTGGCATGTCTCAGGGCGTTCTTGGTTGGCGGCATAACTTCAGTAGTTATGACATGACTGAGACCCAGGCCTGTCCATCCCAGGGCGTTCCCAGACTAGGCGATCCCACACAGTCCACTACTCCGTCTGGATCGACTCAGCCGCCTTCCGACCAATCTAGCCCTACCGGCCCTTCGGTACAGCAGGAGATTCCTTACTATGATCCGAGATCGCCCTATTACATCGGTGAGCCTGGCACATGGAAAGAAGGGCGGTTGATTATTTATCCCGAGGGGGATAACATGTAAGTATCTTATTTTTGAAGTTCTTATCTATTTAGTAGTAAGTTTTTAAATGTTAGTATTTCTATTAACGCTTCTGTTTTTTTATGTAGCTTTTGCCCCAACACTGATGCTACTCCTGTGGTGACGAAATGCATGAAATCTCAATGGAAAGAATCATGGGCATCCTGGGGCGCTGTGCCCCCTCAAGTAAAGCAGCGGATAATGCAGGCTTTTGAGGTGATAAATATGCATACGGTTTATCACTAATTGTAGGTTTTTCTAATGATTATGTTTAAATAAAATATTTTGATGAATATTGCCAGGTTCAGTGTAAGTGGCATCCGGCTCTGGACTATAAAGTCCGTTCTAACTTCCCCAGGAAATGCGGGGAGTTATTCAAGAACGCAATGTATAATGCGCGCAAAAAAGGGAAAATGCCCGGATTCCTCTATGATCATCAATGGTGGATCGCTGCATACCGGTGGCTCAGTTAGCGCTGCGACGCAGAAGATGCGCTTGGTAAAGTAATTTAATTTATAAGAATTACTATAATAGTTTATTTTTTATCTAACTTGTTCTCTTCTTTAATTTGTAGGAAAAGAAAGAAAATCGGACTATTCCACTCTCTGAAATGCACAAGATCCAAAATATCAAGAGTGATAAAAAAGGCGGAGAAGTCTGGGTCGAGCCGTAATATAAAGGAGAGAAATTAATAAAAAAAAAAAGTTTAACAGAAATAAACTCCTATACTAAAAAGATTCTCAGTTTTGACAACAATACTCTAATCATTTTTTCCCGCCTTTTTTTCTTTGAACCTCATAGGTTTCGAGATCGAGGAAGGGGTGAAGTTCCCTGTGAGAGTAATTCCTTTTAATAGATACAGTATTAAGTAAATTAGTTTAGCAAGTAGATTACTAAAAACGAATGGTTAAAGAAAAAGGACCTCAGAAGCTAAACTTTCTCTTGTTATTTTTTACTTTTATTTATTTATTTTGCTAAACTTTCTCCTGTTGGTTTTCAATATCTTTCTTGTATTAAGGACTTGGTCTCACTCTTGTTTGGTTTTCTTAATGTCATTCTTGTACGCAAATAGCTTAGTTGGTGGTGGAAAAGAAGCTTCTTTGACTTTGGTGATTTATGGGGATTGTTTTTCCAGATGCGCAAGGCGAGAATCATTAATTGATATCCGTAATTGAATAATAGTTTTTGTTATATGCTATGAATAAGTTGTTTGAGACTGGTGCATTATATAAAATGCTAAACCAAATTTAGAAACCAGAAAAAAAAAAAAAAAAAAAAAAAAAAAAAAAAAAGAGGTAATTTTAGTGGGTGGAACCAGTAAATCACGATTCAAAATGTTGTATCATGCATGAGTTCAATAAGTTTCTCCTATTTCTTATATTAATTATGTAACAAAAAGCTAGCTTCAATCAATTTCATAATTCAATTTTAAAAGTTACAACAGCCTTAACTTTGATAATCTGTTGGGAATTTATCTTTTGACACGAATGATCCTTATAGTACTAATTAAAAAGTCTCCAATAATTGATATTCATATGTGAAAGCTTAGCTTACTTTATGAAAGAAAATACAATAGTCTAATTTGGTTGTTTGATAAAAGTCTGTTTTTAGCCAATAATTAGTAGACGTAATTAAAAGTCCTAATGATCACTTAAGTTGTTTATAATATTGTAGTTTCAAATCTGGCAGATTCAGGAAATCAGTTAACAACAAATTCTCAAGTCCAGAAGTACGTCGACCTTATCTATTGATTTTAAGAATTCCAAGAAGCTTCACTGACTTTCATATTTTATTGAGAGTTCTAGTTTTCAGATGGCTATTTAAAATTTTAAAATTTACATAAGATGAGAATCTCCATTATTCATATTTATGCATGAACAAGCATGTTGCTTTAAAAATTGTATAAAATGTTTGTTTGACCGAATTAAAATCCTTTTAGCAAATATTAATCATCATTGGAGGTGATTATTAAATAAGTTATATGAATAACAGAATAAGTCGTTCGAGAGTGAGACTTTTTTATAAAATCGTGTAGCTAATAGGCAACTTCCCCGCCAATAAGTAATTTCAGTTGAATCTATTAACTTAAAATTATCACTTACTACTTCTTAAGCAACTGCTATTATTATTTGGACTCTTTTGAGTTCCACACAGCTACTTGTCCGGCAATGTAATTAGAGAAAATCTTAATTACCTGCATTATGCTTATACTGAACCAATCGATGCATGTGTTTGTATAATCATAATTAAACAATATGTATTATTACTCATTTCTTTACTTTATTTTATTTTTGTTGTTTATTTGTTTTTCCATGCATATAGTAATGCATATGTTACTCTTTTCTTTTGTTTAATTTTTGGTATGTGAATAAAGAAGTCTCACTGCTCATACAAACAGAAAGAAGCTTCTTTGAGTTTAATTTGGCAGGGTGATAATTACTTATTGGCGGGAAGTTGCTATAAAATCGTGTAGCTAATAGGCAACTTCCCCTTCCAAAATGGTTGTCATAGTTTCCTTATTAGTCCGTTCCAAAAGAAAGACACAATTCTAAATTTGGAAACATTTTTGAGTTGAAACTACTACATTACCCTTAATGAAATGCTTTATAGTTACATATTTATGTATGACTTATTTTGGACCACAAATTCCAAATTAAAAATCTTACCACATTTTTTAAACTCCGCTCCAAGTCAAACTATGACAATCATTTTGAAACGGAGGGAGTACTTTTCAAGTGAACACCACATATTAGTAACCAAATATCTAAAGAAGAAAACTTTTCCGGATTATTGTTCTTGTAGTAGATCGTCGACTATTGAATAATTAGTACTAGTTGACTAATCGAAACAAGACAAGGTTGTCTCGTTTCTCCTCTTTATGAATATAGTACAACAAGAAAATCGATAAGAACTATGAATATGAGTAGAAGATAATGTCCAAAATATCGAGTCAAGTTGAACTTTATGAACTGGAAACTAAAAAAAAAAATCTGTCGACTATCTAGAAATTTAAACCTTGTGCATATGTCTTTGAAACTATCCAACTTTATCTTGCGTTGTTCAACTTTTGATCAGAAACTTAATATGTGGGGCTCTCAAATATAGATATTTAAATTCGGAATATATTTTATAGAAAAGATGCCGGCAGATTTTTCAAAATCAGGAGGATACAAGTTCTTATGCTGAATCTTTTATGGACAATTAGTTTAGGTTTACAAATTGACATTTTTTAAAATGGAGTAAAAGACATAACTAGGAAAAAAGTAGTCAACTAAAAGGATACATCAGATATTCAGATAAGTGGATGACTTGGTCTTAAATCTTAATTCTATTTTTGCTAAATATTTATAGAAAGTCTCACTTTCATAGCACAAAACTAACAAACTTTGCTTTGCTTGTTCAACCAAAAGCAACCTTTCTTGCAGCATTAGTATGCTTAGCTCCTACTCTGCTTATAAAACAATTCAAAATTGTATCTTTGACATTGTATTTTGCTTTTATCGACAAATTATTGGAATGAGGTGACAGTTTTCTTGTAATGTAGAGTAGTATAACAAAACGATAATACAAATTATTGGATATCAAAGGTTTTTGTAATAAGCCCTTGAAGCTGAGCAGAAATAATTTTATTTTTGGGCCTAAAGAATGCTTCAAAGTTCAAACAATGTGCATGGATAGTATCAAAAGGGAATAATTCGTTATTGACTAAATAACTTGTTCGTACCCATTAAAGAAATAAATTCTCCAGTGGGTCAAGTATGTTCATATGTGCAAGAAAATAGAACCGAAAGGTAAAAGTAGTGAATTTGTTCTCCCTCTTGGTACTGAAAATATATGCGAGGCGAGGCTTGATCCAAGTTTAGATTTTTATTCAATTTTATGAGTCAATATTTCAGATTCCTAACCGTAGAGCTGTTAAAACAATTGTTAGTCTATTTGTTAGTAGCTGTTAATAGTAAATTTTAACCTTTATACGTCTACACTAGTTGGTTATACTCTACAACCAAGTATGCGGTGTAACGAATGGAACTACTCCTCCCTTAACTAGAGGTCTCGGACTCGAGCACTGGGTATGAAAAATTCACTAATAGAAAGCGATACCAAAAAATGGAATTCTATGCGGCACGAGTCCGAATTAGTGAGCGCTACCAAAATAGAGCCCTACACGGCGCGAATTGGGATTAGTCGGACTCTAATGAGGATACCGAATACCGGATGGGAACAAAAAAAAATTGGTTTTACTCTAACAATATCAACATGCTGTTACAAGTTTATCATTATAAATTTAGACATTTGCTACTTTGTACCATATACTAGAAATTCCCACTTTTAAATTCGTTTGTTGGATTTCTCAAATCAAGTCGGGTTGTTTCTACTCGTAAGTCCTAATTTGCATAATTGAGTAGTTTGCTAAATCCCTGGGATACATCATACATCACTATTGCGGAATATCCTTTACGGCCACTGCATTAACATGCTTTAAGTTTAACTATCACTGTATTGTGATTCTAATTTCTATAACAATGAAAAGATTAATTATAAAGAATGTACATAGCAAATATCAAGTTAAAATAGGCATGAATTTTTATTTCAATGGTCAAATATAAACGAGTGGAAAATTCATTTTTACCAAAAAAATTATGGTCACCACACTCGTGGAAAGTGGCTAGAAATTTAATTTTTGTGGATAAAACTCAATATTTTTAGCAAAAACTTCAAGTAATCTAAAGTTCATTCACGTGTCCAACCAACAATTTCTCAAGTGTTGTACAGATCGACCACAAAATATAATGAATAAAAATTAGCTTTAAGTTTTGAGGCCCCTCTATTTATTTGGCAGCTTATCTAATAAACTGGTTATATGACTTGTGCAACTTCTAGTTGGTAGGTTGTTCATGTGATGTGAGAGCTAAGCCGCTATAAAGGAAAATTTGTGGCATTATAAATACAGTAATTGAACATTTTATCGGTTAATCAATTGGATATTAAGAGAAAAAATATCTTTAATTATCTTTTTGGTCCCTCTACCTGTGCTCACTTAAATACTGAATTTATATTGTGACAGGTTCAATTATGTGACATATTCTAAACCACAGCTTTGTATAATATCTTTCCTGGAAAATATTTGAGGACTTGAATGAAAAAATAAACAAAGAAATATTGGAAAACAAAGATGTGGGGAAAATGATTGTTGAAAATTTCCAGTGATAAATGGAAACACAACTGCCCATTTTCCCCAAAAATTAATTTAGCAGAGAATACTTTCGAGCAATGTGCATTTATCATAGCACAACGTCGATACACACAATCTCTGCTTTTATTTTTCAAATAATCCAAAATATACTTAGAGAATAAAAAGAATTTATAGAAAAATAAAACAAAAATGCATTAGTACGAGTGTTTTTACAGATTCTTTCAAGTGTGGGCATGAAAGTGGGAGGCTAAAGCATGTTTATATAGCGAAGAGTGAAGGGTCTAGGGTTTTAGCCAAGGACCTTCTATTACCAAAATACCCTCATGAGGTATGACTCCCAAATAGACAAATGAGATAAACTTAAAATAAATAGAGCATAACTATATTTTTTATTTTGCCTATTATTTTATAATTTCTTATTTATTAAGCCGACCACAAATAATAAACTAATTAAAGTGGGAAATACTTTGAATTTATAGCATATTTGTTGACAGTTGTTGATGATATGAATCTTTTATGGCTGAACGTGACAACTCAATTCCTCTTATACCATAAGTAAATCGACAATCTGAAAGTTATCGTGTGTTTTTTTAGAAAAACAAAATTGTGAATGCTACACATACACAACTTCATCATCTGTTGTAGTTCTCTCATATGCATCATCAATTTGGGCTTTTAATTTGTTTGCCTGGAGTCTAATTGTAATCTAAGGAAAAATCAGTTAAATTTTAAACTATATGTTAGATGCTATGCTTCCACCTCTGCAGACAAACATAAGATTGATTGTCGTGGTTGGATTCTTTAGGTTCATTGTACATGCGTTCATCTGACCCTAGTAATTTCGACACTGAGCATTAATATATATGTGAAAACTCATTAAAATTTCAATAATTATGTTATTTGAACCAATAATTTAACAGTGCAATAAGGGTTGTGCTACCCGTCGTATTTAAATCCCCGAAAGAAGGGTGGAGAGGTATACTTGTATTCAGTATTCATTGTACATTCAACTTGCAAGTCCCCTTATATTTTACCTTCACATTTTTGGTTGATTGGCAAGGATCTTCTGTGCTGGTAACACCATTTCTGCATGATTAAACATCTATTTAAAATGCATTGTTTGAGACCATGTATTAAATCAAGGTGCAGAAATTGCTGGCAGTCCCTCATAATTCATATTAAAAACATTTTGATCTCTCTTTGTAACGGTATGTAATGGATATAATAGCAGCGTCAGTTTTGCATCTCTAGTTTAACTCACCCACTCATCTTAACATGTTTACTAATTTAAGGATGTATTTTAGACTGATCTACAAGCAAGAACAGATGCTCCTCCAAGGACATATGATCTACCACTTACATTCTTCCATTTTGGAGTTATAAATGCAGATATTCCATACATTGGTCTTTTCCGTTTAGACCATTAATGATGATAATGGGTACTCCTTTTAAGGTATCCTACAGTCTTTTAGAACCATCACGGAGTCTTATATGAATTGCTCCATCACCACTAAGCTCTCTAAAGAACATAGCAAGTAGAAGTGTACTTCAGCAAGTTGTCGATGATAATGTTGTGTTTCATTTAATGCAATTGTACACATCTATGATCTATAGGCTTGAGAAATACAAGGAGTAAAACTATATCCTACATCTCTTCCCCTAGAACGAATTTCAAAAGAAAAATGCTCAAGTAATATTGTAGTATGTAAACTTTCTTTCCAAAATCAAAACAACTTTTATTAGTTCCTCGACACACAAAAATTCTTTAAATGCTCAATTTGTGTAGAGTGTAATCCATGAACCTTTGCCAGCCTGCACGACTGATTGGTAAGTAACCGATATGTTGATTGGCTCTCCCATGGAACAATTCCATATTCGTCATTGAACCGTTCCATTCTTTCAACAAGGAACTGCCAGAAGAATGATCCTGCCCCAGACCTGTCTCTTTTTGCGGACTTGTATATAACATCAAGAACCATTTTGACGAACTTATCACGTTGAGCTGGTTCAAAATCATCGTTATCAGTAGACAAACCAAATTCAGTGAACAAGACTGGCTTTTTCAGTTCTCTGTCACCATCTTCAATGTGAGAGAGCATCCATTTGGCCGCAAATTTCAACATCTCTTCAAAATTTTTGTGGTGAAACCTATAAAAAAATGAGTGCCACACACATGAGTATCTTCTGAAGCGATAAATGCAGACAGGACAAAAAAAGTTAGCCGGATCTGCAGAAGCTGTACGAGTGATAGAACCATTTTGCTTAACCAGACATCCAAGAGAAATCCTACAAACCTTGAGGATTTATGGTTATATTTGGTGTTACGTAGCTTCTTAACTAGGACTATTCAAAAATTAGTTTTGCTGCACAACATGTGGGAAATTGCCAAATTGAAGAGCACCGAAAGAGGACCGGGCTTGTATACAGCGGCCGCCTTAGGTTGAAAGAAAAAAAAATCTTTGATTTAAATTTTATTAGTTGTATCCTTTTTCAAATCCTTGGATGCCACATATCTAAAATTCATCTAATCTGATGAATTTTGTGTGAATTAATAGAGTATTGACGAAAAACCGAAGAGATGTGAAGGTCTGTGAAGAGGAGCTCATTAACCTCTGTATATATACACATACAAGTGACTTAACCACCAATAAAAAAGCCCCTATCTACAGTTAAGTTAACAAACTGAGTTGGCTAACTAACTGTCCTAGCCGTAACTAACTACACTAACTGCGAACTGTGCTAACTACCAACTTTTTTTTGACAAGAACTGTGCTAACTACCAACTAGTCAACAACATATAGTCCAGTACCTCTTAGAACTTACACAGCCACAGTTAGGAGAGGGTGCTATAGCACTCATCCCTTTTTCTTCTCCTACTTATCATAAATTCACAAAATTAAGTATGATAGAATAGCTTACCAATGGTCTGGGTACACATGTACAGAGGCAAAATCAACAGTTGAAAGTATAGAGTTGCGGACAAAATCGGATCCAAGATCAGCAGCCCAAACTTCCGGATTGGCTGCTGTCCTTTTGGGACTTTTAGGACCATAGAATCCCTCGAGACCCACAGTGAGCAGATGTTTCCTGTCAATTGATTTCACGAATGTTGACATCTCTTCTATCCAATCCTGCAAATTGCATATTCTATTAATTCATACCCATGGAAAATGTGTAAGTGAGCAGAGAAGTCTACTTTTCCAAAAATGATTTGCTGCATTTTTTACAAGTAAAAAGTGAAATGGAAAATATAACCTCCGTCAGAAATGTATATGCCAAATGTCGGCATGCAATTAAACTATGATGAAGCAATATTAAGAAGTTTCAAATTCAATATACCATGGTTAAAAATTTAAAAGGAGATGCTCATGAATTCTTCTGGCAAGTGCTGCACCCTATTATATTAATGCAAGCATGCACTAACCTCCTTCTTTGATCAATTAAATGAGTGTGCTGCTATTATAGGACACCAATTAGATATGCAGATAACACACACTAGGTGCCAAAAATGTACGACGTCCTTCATGTGCATCGAGAACCCACAGTTTAATAATGATTTGACACAGTAAACACCAATACTTACTCGTTCCATTTTATGTAAGCTGCTTAAGAGACCATAAGAGTTACAAATGTCCCTTCATATTTCTCTCTCCTAACAAAAATCAACTTTATATCAAGGGGGACATAGCAAGCCATGTCGGTAAGGGAATTTTGTAAAAATTAATTACTAATTTCACAATATAAAAAGGTTTTCATCATTTCGGGATGGAGGAAGTAACTAACATATTGACATCAAAATGAGGCCCCAAAAGCTCAGGACAACAAGTACTTGAGCTCAATCATGACATAATTGAACGACTTGTTATAAATCAAAATCGTAATGAACTGCAGAGATTAGAACAACAAAAACCAGCAGTTCGTTGATAAACTGGATGGCGGTCTCAATAAAAGATGGACTGCTCTCTTGTTGAAACAATTAACTGAAATGAGGTTGAACGCTGAAGTTACCTGGAGGGTATCACCAGAGGGATCAGTCATGCAGCGAGGTTCATTGATTAGCTCCCATGCAAAGATGGTTGGATCATCCCTGTACTCTATACCAGTGTATATATTCCTCCTTGTTAGCACTGTCTGGAGAGATGAAATAGAATGATGACTTAGGTCAGAACTACACAAAGAGAGTAACTCCGATATTAAAGTGCCAATGAAAGCTCAGCTCATGGCATGATCTAATTTTTGAAATATTTTGTAATCCTCAATACATTTACTCTTTGATAGTTAAAGCAAGGGAAATTGTAATCCTCAATACATATTACAACGGGTTCCACCTTAGGGGGGTAAAGTCCGCGTACATCTCACCTCCGAGACTCCACTTGCGGGATAACACTAGGTATGTTGTTATATATAACAACTAATAGATCAGGAAGCAAATGGATCGTGTTGAGGACAAAAAGACACAGATGAGAAATCAAATTCAAAAAACCGATATAAGTCAACCCGTTCACAAGATAGAAATTTATGCAACAATGACATTCATTCAGCCAAGGAAACTACAGCTTAGGAGCACCGCAGCCTTCCAACCCCCATACCTCACCACTTCAGAATCAGCGGAGAGGGGGAAAAGCAAGTGAATCCGTGTCACACATATAAGCTGTAGGATTTAAGTCTCTCAAATTAGCAAACAAGTAGCTTGCCACTGTCACATTGTCTCGAAAAGCAAATAGCTGTACAAACTCGTTGAATAAATAACTATTCCAAGACCAGTGTGATAATGTCTTGAATAGAAAACAGCCAGTTCAAACTCGTCTAATAAATAACTTTTCTATCGTAACAAAAGATATTGCCAACCAATACAGAAAAAGACTAATTTTTAGGATAGATGTAATGTATCTTGTTCGCCATCCAACGAATGCAAGATTTCTGCATTTGGAGAGATAAATAGCCCAAAGCATTATCCACGAAAAAACCATTTCAAAGGAAAATTACCTTGACATAACTTTTGAAATAACGGCGGATGGATGGATCATAGAAGAACGAATCATTGGAAGAGCTTAAAGCAACACCTTCTTCCCATGCCCACTTTACATACTGAGTTTTCCCACCATATGCTTGCAGATTGTTAACCAAGCTAAGTATCAGCCTGATTCCATTTCTTCTGGATTCTGCAATAACATGATCTAGTGCCTGCAGCAACGGATTTCTGTATTAAATGAAAAGGCCTAAGGGAGAATGCAGATAAATTGTACAACAAGAACTAGGAGTAAGCTACTTGAGAAGCAGTAGATCCAGAAAGTAACAAAAATCTATGAACCAGAAAAAACTACTGAACCAATCTACAATCTTGAAAACTACTAAGATGGTTCGAGCAACTCTCATGTCCAAAGGATGAACTAAAAGAACGCTGGAAAATGAGAAAATAAGGAACCAGATTGGATATAGTTTTCATGTTGGTAATTATAAAGAATAAAACAATCACACCCTTGATTGGGTGACTTCAGATTTATGTAATGCAAGACATATGATAGAATTTTATATAGTTAAGTCATAATGTAGAGTCCATAGTACACATTAAAGAGATCATTATTAACTTAACAATTATGGAATCATTGCTCTAAAAGGAATTAGAACAAAAGTAGAAACACATAATTACAATAAGACAAAAAAAAAAGTTCTTTCTCTTACCCTGAACACTTTTTCATCAAATTTTCCGGGAGAAATCTGAAGAGCATTGTAACCACCATCATTAAAAGCCCAAGTTCTACAAACAGTAAGTCCCATCTTGGCACCAGCTTGAAGAATAGTTCTAATTCTTGGTCTAGTACTATAATCCACAGCATGATCCATTAACCAATAAGAATTCCAACCATTAATATAAAAAGCTTTACCATCAACAAAGAACTGAGTTCCATTCCTCTCCACAAAGCTTAGCTTAATCTCTTTATTATAATTCACCCATAAATCTCCAAATGACAAATACAAGAAAGCTACAAATGATGCAAAACCAATTATTGGATAAAACAAACCATTCCCTGCTAACATTCTGCTCATTGATGATTTCACCATTACAGTTAACACACTACCGACAATTAAAAAAGAGATCTTTATACCTTAGATCTCTTTAACTTGCAATATTTAGTAACCCCACATGGAAATTAAACAAGATTTAGAACCCCTTTTGGAAATTACTTCATGTGTGGGAAAAGTTCAAGAATTGCATAATGGCATTTATAGATTTTGGAATAAATAGCAAGAAAGTATAGTGTATACACCCAACATGTAACTTATGATAACCCGTACACAAAATATTCTGCGTTCACCAAGACTTGGAAAGCAAAATAACTTAAGGAAAATGATGATGATGAAGAAGAAGATGGTAGTGAGGTGGAATGTTGGTTTCAAAAAATGGAAAGTGAGGTTTGGTTAATTAGATCTGAAATGTTGAATTATTAGCTACTTTTATTTTCTTGAATATTATTATAAAATTGTTGTATAAGGAAACAAGTCATAACCATAAATTTCAATCTTTGGGCCATTGCTGATTTAAGCCTTTCATCTTTATATTAATTTGATTATTTTATTTTTGGTCATGTGGTTACTCCACTGGTTAGTTTCACCAGAACCAAGATACTGTAGTGTATCAGTAGTAGTATTATGAGTTAATTTTAAGGTTTTGTTTGTAAATTAACTGACAAAGAATGACTTGTAAGATTTCCAAATGTGAATGCACGTGAGGAGTGGTCACTCTTTTTGTAGTTTCGTCATTTTTAATTCACTATCATTGGTTCCATCATTCATGTGTACTTTATTTCCTCTTCTTACTCCTTGTCTCAATTTCCAACTCCTCAAGATCCAATCTACATTTTTAACCTTCACAAGATTACATGATGCTATTAGTTTGAACTATTTTGTTGGGCTCAACCAATCCAAGATGCTCTTAATATTGCGTAATACTTTTCATTTTGAATCATGTTCGTACAAATTTTTCAAAATATTTCACACCTTATAAGTAGGCTTCCAAACTTTTAAGCTATTGATATACTACTTTGTTTGAATTCCCGACAGCAATTGTTTGTACACCGTCCATCTCAATTTATGCGATCGTGTTTGATTGGACATTGAATTAAGAAAGAAATGAATATTTTGAACTTGTGGTCGTGAACAGACATAGTAACATTTATGCGACCAAAATTATTTTTGAAATTATTATCGTTTTTTATACCTAAATCTTCTTTTATAGATTAAACAGATAAATTTAGAAAAGAGTCGCAAGCAATAAAATAAATACGGAAAAATAATATAAAAAGAGGAAAATAGTAGTAGTATTCCTTGAGAATATAGAGAATTTGTAATAGAATCTCATGTGTCGAATACAATGAGGAGATGTGTATATATAGCTATAGGTTTACCCAAATCCTAATTATGGTAAAAATACTATGTTTATAGGCTTTGGGTCTGTTTACATGAGACAGTAATACTATATTTAACCTAACTAGGAGACTATTATTGTTAAGACAGTTAGGTATGTGCCCTTCGGCCTGAGCCTATGCCTGATGAATGGTCGTGGCTATAGAGCAGGTGTATATCCTTAGCGCGATAACTTGTAGAGTAAGTTTAGACTCTATCAGCTGGACTCATATCATCGTAATATGTGGTGTATTTTTACCTACACAATCTTATAAAAGCTTCTCTTTAAAGACAAAATACGGAATTCAAGTTAAATTATTTCTAATTTACAAAGTGATGATTCATTTTTTGGGGCGTATTAAATAGAAAATATAGTCACATAAATTGAGACGAATTTAGTTAATGATTAAAATTAAGTGTTTGAAAGTGAAGTTCGAAAAGAATATTTGAAAATTAAATTTATATTTGAAGTTTAGTTCAAGTACAGGAACAAAATCTGCAAAGTCTATATGGCAAAATCTGGAAAGATTTTTCTATGAATTTATTTTACTTTAATTGAGGAACAATACTTGGGAAAACGTTTCTCTGTTGGTAGTCAACGAATTAGACAAAATTAAATGTGAAGTTTCCGTCATTTAACATCAATCAAGCCCATCTTCAAGCCGGGTTTTGTGGAAATCTTTATATCAGGTCAGGTTACTCTTTATATATAGTTTATACTTTATGATTTACTTTGAAAAGAAAAGACAAAAATGGATGGAATGGTCAATAAATAATGGACGAAAGAATCTGTAATTAGAACAACAATCCCACTTCTTTTTTTTCACAATCTGTAATTTAATACTATTGCAAATGTAAAGTGTTTCCACTTGCTCTTTTTACCATTTCTTTTATTCTTCTAAGAAAAACTATGTTAAATGGAAGATGAGTTAGATTGAAAAACAATTGATTCAACCATTGTTTGTACCAACTAAATTGATGGCATGTACTTTTTTTTTATATAGAATGTTATCGCCTATGTTTTAGCTTCGCACAGCTTCAAAACGTGTAATTATAATCTAAGGCATAATTTTTTTATATACTCAGTATCTCCCTTCTGTTATATATTTGCCTAGGGCATTACTAGTTTAGAATAGAGTTTTCCCTTTTTCAAGTTCTATCGTTATAACTTAAATTATTTTTTTCTTTTTCTGGCTCGATCAAAAATCAAAATCACATCTTGGTAAAGGATGTTTTCACCGGATAAAGAAATTTGACCATAAAATGGGGAGAAGAGACAACGAACAACTTGATTAAATATGTCAAAACATTATCCTAATTCCTAATTATGAACAAGAAGGTACTACAAATTATGGATATTTGCCACTTTGTGTAAATGCAGTTGGACACTGATAATCACATGAGATGTCTCTAACTAAATTGGAAAACAGCAATTTTGAACGACAGTTGGGTACAAGGTTGTTCATTCCACTTTGGACACACTCAATGAATTGATTATTAGTCTTTATTAAGTTCCCCAGTCTCTGCAGTCCATCTGCTGAAATGGATTAATCATAGCTTGATCATCATAATATTTTCTTTTAACTCAAAGTTGATAATAATTAATAATTGCCTAGAAATTAAATTAAAACTCAATTTCTTTAGGTAGCATTATGCATATACTACTAACCTTTTGGCTAGATTTTCATCTTAGCCATATGCTTTTCTATAAGTAGTATATTGTAGTACTGATTCAGAGAAGAAAAGCATCATGAATTTCCAAACATAAAATTTATTCTTCTCCAACTTGCTATCCAAAGTATCTTGATTCACCGACAATAATTTTATCATCATAATCCCATCGCAGCAAATGTCGTGTAAATATCATATTTTTTGGTTTGCCACCTCTACTACCGGAACTGTTGTGGATGACAGATTTAAAATTTAAAATTTATGAGTTTCATTAGTATGTTTTAATTACTGAACTCATTTTTACGTTTAGCAATATCGGATCAGAATCATATATTTGTTAAAATTTACAACAACAATATTTTCAGTGCAATAATCTCATTAGTGAGTTTTGGAGGTGAGATGTACGCAGATCTTGTCTTCAACAAGATGGCGAGACTGTTTCCGTTAGACCCTCGGCTAAGAACAAAAATTTAATACATGCTTGAAAAAAATAAAACGAAAATATCAAGAAAAAGGAGATTCATGCATAGAAACTATAATAACCAAGGTAAACAAATGTCAATAATAATAAAAGCGCGGTAAACAATAGGACCAGTATTGTAACATCCCAGCTAAGGGTTAAGTGTCCCACATCGGCATAACACAAGAGAGATGCTGGGTATATAAGTTAACTGGTCTTTGACCCTAGCGACGCGTTTTAAAGCGCCTAGGCCCAAAGCAGACAGTATCACTAGCGGGCTTGGGCTGTTGCAAGTATATAAAGGAATAGTACAGCCGTGCGAGCCTAGACCCAATACTAGGGGGCTTGGGCTGTTACAAGTATATAAAGGAATAGTACAGCCGTGCGGGCCTAGGCCCAAAGCGGACAGTATTACTAGCGGGTCTGGGCTGTTACAAGTATATAAAGGAATAGTACTCCCTCCGTTCCACAAAGGATGTTGCTGATCGGGTTTCAAGAGTCAGCCGAATATTTTTTCGACCGCTATATTTTCACATGTCTTTTAAATATTTTGAATTATTAATTATTGTGATTTGTAGTACTTTTTATGTAGTTTTCAAATATATAAAGTTTATTTTAAAGAATTTTAAGGTTCGATGTCCGAATCCACAGTCAAAATTAATTCGTTTGACTCTCGAAATCCGAATTGCAACATATTTTGTAGAGGGGGGGGGGGGGGGGGAGTACAAAGCTAATGAGACCGACATTGCTCTGTTGCTATCTAACATTCTACCCTAATCTTCGACCTCCATATTTTCCTATCTAAGGTTATGTCCTCGATAATTTAAAAGTTTGTTAAAATCTTAGTATTTTTTAAATATATTTTTATGCTATGTATCAAAAATATTGAGTTCAATTTGAATTCAGCTATTACTCTATGCATCTACCACTGACTTTGAAGGGTAAAACACTCTATATCAAGGCGTTCATCCCTAAAACTCGAATCCGGAGTTTAAGTACGAATGAGTACTTACACTCCAAGTCTTCCACATACACTCCAATCGGCGCTGCGCGATAATGTAGAATAGAACTTCGGGTATGTATGTTAATTTGTCATAGAAGTAAACTTAAACTCTGTATTATACTTTAATTGATTAATGACTATGATGTGCCTATTAGGCAGTTCCACTTTTCTTTTTTCCCCTTTATTTTGTTGCGGTCAACAAAATGTGACGGTGGAACGTCCCTTTATATTGCAAATAAAGATTAGGTCTAGATATGAAGAGTCAATCACGTTGTTCTTTTCTTGATCATGCTTTGAAATATGGCAATTTTGACCAAAAGGACACCTTACTAGTTTTTTAATAGTACTATGTTAGCCTCATTTCCTATTAAAAATGGAAGAAAAGATATGGTATATATATAATTTCATAACCTACTAAAAAAACAACAGAATACACAACCTCGTATATGGATGGCCATTTCAACTGTTGGTTCCGTGGGACATCTTTTGTGAGGACACGAAACAAATTACAAATATCCCTTAATAGGTGTTCTGTTATATATATGGGCAGCATTGATGAAATGTCGTTAGCATTATATTTGTTACACAAGGTTAGAACTTAGAAGGACGGCACTTTTCTACCTCTTAACAAAAAAACGAAATGAAATTGAGATGACAAAAGGGAAATCGCCTCAATTTCCTCCAAAATGTTAAAACTGTGAGTCCTATACAGGATCAAATAACTTGTTGCACGATAGTGCAATTTTGAGACACTGATTTGTATTAATGTTCTACAACCTCCTGTAAGCCAAAAATTTGCTATTGTTTGAAATGTGAATCATACATCTTTATCTGTAGTCCTCCGACTCCATGTATGAGACATAATTTTAAAGGTAGGTTTACGAAAATATCTATTAAAATCAAAATATTTATCCACTTCTATCCATAAGTTTCATATTTAATTTACAAACTCTATCCATAAACTATTTATATATCCTACCCATCTAGATTTGTATACTATTATTTATGCAGCTTAAAGGTATACATTAATATCTAGACTTGTATATTAGTATTATTTATGCAGTATACCTTAAAGATATACACCCATAAAGTATAACAAATGTATACAATAATAAATGGGTAGGTTGGTAAATATTTTTAGTTTTATGGATAGTGTAATTTTTAATGTGTATAACTTATAAATACTTTGAATTTTATAAGTATATAATGTAAAAACTCCAATTTTAAATAACGAATATATTTCGTTATTGGGTTCGGTTATATATTTAGTCAATATATACATATGAGTCAATACTATTTTCTTTGACGAGAGAGAAGTGACAGTAAAAATAAGAATAATTTTAAGAATAGTGACTGAAAGAAGTCAAATCAAATTTGAAACAGTATACTAGTACAGTAGTAATAGTACTTTGCTTATTTGGAAAAGTAACCTGTAACATTTAACAGGAAGCTCATTTTAAAAAAATAAATGAGACGATTAGAAACGGAGGAAATACACTTTATTGAGACGAAGAATCTATTTCAACTGGGAAAACTAAGGTGTCTGTAATCATTTAATATTTGGTGAATTAAATTTATAAGAATTTGAATTAATCCCTAAATTTTAGAAAATAAAATGTCACGTATCAAATGACGTGCCACCAAATCAAATAAAATAATTAATGGAAGTACACCAAGTATTCAAATGATAGGTTTTGGCAAATAAAATGAAAGCTTATTACAAAGATAAATGAAATTATTTCGAAATTCAAACCGACCAATCAAATTGAAGCAAAGCAAATTTGGCTTTATCAAAACTATCCTACTTCACAACTATAAATAAAGAGCTGATGATCTCATAAGCCAAAGGAAGGAGAACTTAGAGAAGATCAAGCAAGAAGAAGGACATCTAGGGGAGATCATCAAAAAGGACATCAAAGGAGGAGGCCAAGCAAAGTACATCAAGTAAACTAAAGGGCAATCAAAGAAGCTCCGAAGGAAAGCTTTCAAACTCTTCTTCTATGTCTGTGATCTACGTCCTTGTTCAAGTTCAACAAACGGAGTCAACGATCTACGTCCTTGTTCAAGTTTAACAACGGAGGCCACGATCTACTTTCCTGTTTAAATCTAAATCAAAGTTCAAATCAAGATTCGGCGTGCGAGTTCAAATCATCTATCGTTACAGTTGAATCTCTAATCTTGTTCGTGACGGATGTCAAAGTGTTCGTGACGCACAACAAATCCAACATCAAGCTTCTTGAAGTCAAATCCAAAGTTCATCAAGTTCAAGATCAAACTTCTGAGCTCTTGAACCAAAGTTCGTGAGGAGAAAAATCAGAGAATGTCGTTTACAAAATTAGTGACACTCTAGATATTGTAACCAGCATCTTCTATTGGTATCAAATACAAAATTTTGTTACACTATTTCTTGTCTTGAATTTTTTAAACTTCGAAATTTATTATTACAGTGCTATTATGGCTAAAACTAAAAAGCAGTTACAGCCAAAAGTCATCAGTCATGTACAAAATCCATTGACATACAAAAGAAGTCATTGATAATATTATTATTAATTTATTTTATGAAGATATACTTCCAACATAGTTTTGACTAGAAAACCATTAAAGGGTTGTGATCAAATTAATAAGATTCCTCCGCCTTAGCCAGGGTCTTGGGGTTTGAGCCTCACGATTAAAATCTTTTTGGTAGGGAGAGCTTCTATTAGAAATGGATCTTAGGCAAAGTTAATGCAAATTGTTCAGGCTTCAATTAAAGAAAAGAGGAAGTAGTATATAGCTATTATGTGCAAGCTGAATGCAAGAGTTACCGACAGTAAACTAGTAAAACAGTACGTGCCAAACAACTGCTCAATGGGTGGGTCAAGGTACTTGTCGCAAAAAAAAAAAAAAAAAAACCTATTTTTCAGTAAAGCTTTTCACCGACATCTGCTGAAAAATCACCAACAAGAAATCTTTAATTGATTTAGTAGTACATGCTTATCATCTTGGTTTTAACCAATATACTCTGCCCTTGTTTGATTTTGTTGGAGCATTTTACACATAGTGATCGTTTATGCAACAAAAAGTGATGGTTTTGAGATATATTTAGTCATTTTAAATCTATCTATTATCTAAAGGAATTTTTACACAAATATACAAATTTTAAATCTTAATTACAAAAAAATAGCAATATTTTTTAAATTACAAGGCATAACAATATTTATTTTAGCACATTTCACAAAAAACAAGATAAATAACAATTTTCCAAATAAACCCTAATTTCAACCCCTATTCCCAAAATCCTTCCAACTCCCCTACCACCCATACTGCAAAACCCACTGGCGCCGCCGCCCATCCACCCAACCCCCCACCCCCACAAACCCCAGAGATCCGGCGAGTAGATCATCGCCGTCATTTCCTGATCATCGCCGCCATTTCCAGATCAGATCTATAACGGCGTCGCGACGGCGGTGTCGCCGCTAGCATTGCCTTCGTCCGATCACCTGTTTCACTCCGACGTCAGAATATCTCCTCTCCGTTTCAACATCCTCTACGTATCCCGACGTCGGTGCTGCGGAGATGCCACATTCGATGGCGGACGAGGAACACAATTCAAGGTATTTAGCTAAAATACTCAACCTCTGGTCAGCGGTGGTATGGTAGCTATGGAGTTATGAATCAGTGGTGGTGTAGTATGAACATTGCCATGGATGTGTAGCTGGTGCAGCAGACTGTTGGTTTACCAAAGTAGCGACATTGAAAGAAATCTCAATCGTTTCTGTTTCTTTATATTTGTTTTATTTTTGTTCCGTTTCTGTTTTTCATAATTGTTCAAATTTCGTTGTTGTCATGTTTCTTCAGATTTGTTTCATTTCTGTTTCTAATTTTACGGATTTTTATAGTGGTTTAATAAATTTGAACTCTTGTTTTCTATTGCTCACGGCTGATTACACTGCTTATTAGAGCTTAACGACTGTGTCAAAAGTAAATTAGACCTAGTCACTTTATATTTATTACTGCAACGGTCTGATACAGCTTGAGATGATGTTGAAACAATATGATACGGTTTGAAACATCGTTGAAACGTTGAAACAGTTGTTGCAACAGTTTGATACAGTTTGAAACGATGTTGAAACAATATGATACGGTCTGAAACGATATTGAAACAATTTAAAGTAACTGCTAAAACAGTCTGATACGGTCTAAAACGGGAGTTGATACAGTTTAAAACAGTATCATACAGTCTGAAACGGGACTTGATACAGTTTAAAACAGTCTAATACAGTATGAAACGGAGTTGATACAGTCTGAAACGAGACTTAATACAGTTTAAAACAGTCTAAAACAACATTGAAACACTATGATACGGTCTGAAACAGTCTGATACGGTCTGAAACGGGAGTTGATACAGTTTAAAACAATTGAAACGGTACGGAAACAGTTAGATATGGTGCTGCAGAAACAGTTGAAACGGTGCAGAAATAGTGAGATTCAACGAGATACATTGAGGATGGACGAGGAAAAGTGAAATTGGGGAAAATGAGAGGAGGAAAAGTAAAATTTGGGGGAAATGGTGGGAGGAAAAGTGAAATAGGGGGAAATGGGAGGAGCAAAAATGATAGCGAGAGAAATAGAAGGAAGAATGTAAGAGTTTGGTATGTTATGGAAAAATATAGCATGTTTTTGCTATGTTTGTAATTATCTTGTGTTTTTCTCTATATAGGATAATTTTACTAAAATGTTGCTATATTTGGTAATTAAGCTCTAAAACTTGTACTTTTATGTAAAAAATCCTTATCTAAATACTTAGAAAGTGAAAACTGTGAAAGTTAAGTTGTACAAAAGTAATTGCTTTCGAAGACGCATATCAATACCATATATATATTCCTCGTGTGGGATGTGATAACACATAATTTAGCTAAATTTTTTATTTCACTTTTACATAAAGCTACATGAAATTTTGTTTGTAAATGATAATGTAGCATCATTTGAGTTCTTGAGACCTATTAGGCATTAGTTCCCAGTGAGTGCAATTGAATGGTCAAAAGATTAAAAAGCTGGTTTTGTTGGTGTTAGCCATTTGACCCTTGTAGACTTCAGGGCTAAAAATATGTTGTTGATCTACTTGGTGGAGTAGCTGTAAGAATTTGACCCCATAGCTTATTTGCACCACATTAAATAAAAATTAGTCAGTATTTCAAAAAATTTAGAAGACTAACTAGATTTAATATTTTATACTGAAATTTTTGCACTAAAATTTTTAAAATTCCAGTACTTCATATTAGGACTTGCTAATATGAAGTCCCAATATAATGTACTGGGACTTTGTACATTTTAGTTCGAAGGTCCCAGTAGAAAATACTGAGATTTCAAATATGAAACTCTGGGATAGTTTTTTGAAACTTTAAACTAAAATCTAGAAAATTATGCTGGAGTTTAGTTCAAATTCTAAAAAAAATTATTGTGCCTAGTTTTAAACAAAACGCGTATTTTTAAATTCTAACTATTTTTTCAAAAGTTTATACTAATTATTAGCTGATTCTTCTTAAGTGGTGCCAAAACTCGCTAATCATCAAAATTATGCCTGGGCCAAGAATGTCAACAAAAGCCCATTATTATAATATAGACAAGCCAAAGTTCACCCAATTCTTAATCCTTTCTGCCTCTGGTGAAATTTTTACCTCGGATCATTAAGTTTTAGCTAGTTGAGTGATCGCTACTATGCATGTCTACCATTTCTACAATCAATAGCGGAGCTAAATTGGCAAAACAGAGTAGAATTGGATCTCGATTGCTAAATAATTATATTGTGTACATAAATCACTTTTTTCCAGTATAGGTATAAGTTGTTAATCCCATTGATATGAAGGGGGGTTTTTCGTATAATAATGAATGAAGTTGAAAAAAATGCTATAGCAAGTTTGTCACCAAGAAGTGGCACTTTTTATCACTTTTTTGGACTCTCCTTAAAAAATTCTCTATTCGCCACTGCCTACAATAAACATTCCAAAATGAAGCCTGACTGACCAATTTGCTGGTGGGTCTAATGCAAAATGGCTATTACAGTAATACAGCCTTGGCAAGGGTGAAAAGGGGGAAGAAGAAAGAAACAGCATATATCTTTAGATCACAATAATTTTTTCACAAAATTACTGTAAATGACCTCTTCTTTGAGCACTGAATTACTCTGTGTTTCGGTATTTTCAATCCTGAAATAGAAATACTTGATGAAGTTGTACTAATTTGGTATATTACTTGAGATTTAAGACATGGCATCCCTTCAGAGCGGATTTTGCACCTTTCTAACATGCCTTGCTTATTCATTCACTCAATCTGTACACAGTTACACAATGCTCCAAAATCCAATAAAGAAAAAAAGGTTGAAATTTTGAATGGCCATAAATCAATATCAAAATGTTACTACTAGTTAGATATACCTACCTCAGGTCCACAACTTCCATAAAGAAGGTCACAAGACTTTCTTTTTATAGTACATTATCAACAGTAAACAAAAATTAAAAAGAAAAATTGTGAGACATCAGCAAAATGAAACCCATTTCACAAATATTATGATACATAAATGGCTTACACATTTATGACAATCTACTGTTAGATACAGCTTCTGACAAAGCTCTTCAAAACCCTACTCTTAAAAATCTAACTAACCAAATAAAAATAAAAATGAAAAACACAAAACATAAAAAAAGAAAAAAATAACAAATTCTACAAACTGATTAAGAAAGAAAACTGAATTATTTCTAAATAAGTCAATAATCAACAACACCATCTTGTTTATTTCTTCTAACAAGAGCAAAATAACCAAGAACAGCACAAATAGCAGCAACAACATTTCCTTCTTTAATCAAAACCTTAACAACAAATCCAGTAATATCAGCAGTTAATTTCTTGCCTTCTAAAACCAAAGCTCTTCTTGGTTTACCAGCAAAAGTCAACAAAACCAATATTGTGATCCATGTAACAAGTGTTGCTGGTACAGCTACAGCTAAAGCAGCAACCATTGATAATATCCCAAAAGCTACACCTAATAATACAGATGCATATAAAGCAGGCCAGCCAGAGGAACTAGTTGTTGATGACATGGTAGTTGTTTCATACCAAGAAAGTACAGTTTTAAGGAAATTCCAAGAAATTGATAACAAGATTGTGTAGACTGAAACAAATAGACACACCCATGTTCTCCTTTTGCTCATTAGTTTTATGACAAACATTGAGGAGTTTATTGTTTGATCTTTTTGTTGTTGTGATGATGATGGAGTTGTTGGAATTTCTTGTAATTCTTGTTTGGTGTCTCCCATGGAATTGTTGCTTTTTGGTATGATTTGATGGCTTTATTGGACTTTGAATTTTCTTGTAAGAATTTCTATTCTAGTTCTTGAGTTTGCGTTTACCTATATTTTTCGTTTGTCTTTTGGTTTGTGGACAGTTTGGTAAACGAGGGGATAATACTAGAATGCTTTTATTTTACCTAAAGAAGATGTAAACGCGCTTTGTTAGTGCGTGGTGTTAGTGGAAAGGCTTTGCTTTTGCAGTGTACAACTAGCTTCTGCGCAAGCACTTTCTTTCCCCACAATTTCCTGTCACAATTCACAAGCAATGTTTACTAGTAATACTAAAATGAAAGATAGGAAGTGACCACCAAAGGGGTATGGACCATGCTAATCAGAGATCTATTCACCCCTTAATAAAAGTTGTTACTGTATCGAGTTTTGGAAATAGAAAAATTATAATAAAAAAATGCTTCAAATGGTTTAAGCTAGACAAATTAGGATTAGCCGAATTAGTTAACGACATAGTTGTATAAAAAAGTGTCTAAATTATTTCTAACCTACAATTTTTTAGAAAGAAAAATCAAACTTCTTTACTAACATGAGGCTTATAGATGTTTCTCTTGATCTTTGGGTAATTTACAGGAATAGACCTAATAGATAGTGGTCTTGAACTTTACCTCATCTAAAGAAAATCCGCTGATTTTTTTTTTTTTTTTTTGTTTGCACACCGGACATAAATTGTAAGCATAAATTAGCTTTGCCGATAAGGTAGGAGTTCGGGATATTACAACAAGTAAGATCGACAAAGAACTTGCTCAATTGAACACAAGTTTCTCATAGGCAAAAGTTGTATACGCTGCTTAGTTGTTCACTAGTTATGACAGACCTGCAAGATTTATCGACTACTTGTTAAATTGGTCACAAATTGTACTGCATGTATTAGCAAAAGTTACATGTATAGTTCAATTGGTTACAATTTCTACCTCCATTTTATAAAGAGTCATTCTTATAATTCGCATAAGTCTTCAAGTTGGTATTTTAAATTATTGTTATAATTACACCTTTTATAAAAAGGTATGTCAGTCAAATAGTGTTGGTGATAGACGAATGGTGACGTTAGTTAGCTGAAGGATGAAACTTGGCGAAGGCCCAAAATTGCCACTAAATTATTGAAGAGAAAAAAAAACATATTTAGCCAAAATCAAGCTATGCCCTACATTTAAATCGACACATTAACTATTGAACAAAGACTAGCCAAAACTTACCCTATATAAATAGGTTTATGCATGATATTAGTTAGTTGTTAAGTACATCCCCTCTAGTTTCGGAATTGAACGTTAGCCATTAAATTTGGAAGATCTCACTAGAATAAAAAGTGATAATGAGATTGACGCACGACCTTAAAAACATAAAGTGATTATCATTAAGAAGGGAAAAATACTCAAAACACCTGCTGTTAAGATTTATTAACTATATTTACCCACTAACATAAAATATTCACAAAAATACCACTTTCTAAAGTTTTATACCATATTTTTAAATATTAATTTCAATAATACCATCTTGCAAGATAATCCTAAATCTAAGTCCCTAGATATACTAAATAAACCCCCCCCCTCCCCCCCCCCCCCCCCAAATAGGTAAATACTAGCTACTACTATAATCTATATTAATATAAATCAGTATACTACTAATATAATATATATTAATATAATACTAATATAGATTATATCAATATACTACTAATATAATATATATTAATATACTAATAATATAATATATATTATTTAATATATTACTACAATTATTATTTCATGTATGGTATACGGCATACAAAGTATATTATTTCTGTTTTTATAGAAAGTACTGCGACTATAAATCAAAAGAACTAATACACTATAATAAATTGATTACCTATCGTCGTTCATATATCTTCATAAAACAGTTGTTGTCTCTGAAAGCTATATAATATAAGACTAAAGGGATTGGTATTAGGGAGAGTTAGAGTAGGAAGAGGGGTTGTATTGTTAGGATTAGCATTAAAGAGTTAAACAGTATAATCCCCTAAATATAGCATATCTGTATAATGAACTAATTGTAAATTTGGTATAGTTGTAATATAAAAAATGGTACAACATTTAAGTGGTAGTAAATGAAATTTACTATTGCACAATAGGTAGTTATGAAAAAAACCCTTAATAAAATACACAAAAAATATACAACTGACATATACAATAAAAAAAATATCTAATTTATGCACTTTTGAATCAAACTTGGGTAAATATGCATAAAACGAATATTATTTATCTATTAAATACATTAAAAAATAGTGTGATGACTCATCAATTCTCTTAATATAGGCATGTATTATGGTAAATGTTTCATAAGTGTGTAATGGCTATTAGTAGTGACATATCTAAGATTAAATGTCAGAATGTGTTTATTTTATGTTGATGACTCTTATGAATGCCTATGCAATGTAAATTTTCCTATTGAAGGATGTCTAATTATGCCACTCGTTAAAAATATGGTACTAATATGCTACTGTCGTTACACTTTTCGTTAAAAAATGCATTGCGTATAACTTTCGGCTAAAAATTGCCATTAATTTCTAATGGAACCCATTTATTCAAATTTTTAATTTTAAAAATATACTACAAATTCCTAAAAAATGCCACAAAGCCATTAAAACCCTCACCTCACGCTAACTTCCGAACCTATCCACCCCTACCCTATTTTTTGCTTTTACTTTTTAACACAAGCATTATTTTCATCTCCAGATTTACAAATATATTCGGAATCTATATTCCAAAATCAGCTCATTCCATGTTGGGGAATAAAAAAAATAGGTTTATTCTGAAAGTCTATTGAAATAAATTTCTTAAATAATTTGTGAAAACCTAGAGATGCAATAAATAGTAAAAAAGAGAAGAAATAAGTTTTTGATATTTTCATATTCCAGATCGAGCTATTTTCTTGACAAAATTATGAAAGAGTCTGTGTAAAGAAATATTTAAAGTTAAAGAAATATAAGGCAAAGTGAGTGATATAGATGGGTAAAAACTTACCCGCACCGGGTGTTTACACCCGGCCAATAAATAAATACACTTGTCCATTTATCTAACTATAATTATTAGTACTTAACCATAGTAACACCATATATATTTTGCACATGACATAAATATTAATTAAAATACTTAATAATGTGCGCTTTTTGTAACTCCCTGATATCTCCGTTAACTCGTCAAATTAATTTACCTTGCTTTCGTAGTCACTGCATATCCAAATGCAAGGACATTACGAGTGGCTACTATAATTAACTTAACAATAACAATAACAACATTTTAACATCAAACATCTTGTTATTTTCTTAAAGAAGCTTGGTGGATTTGCCTACTAAACTGAAGTTAAGGAGAGTTCCTTTCATGCTTTCTCAATATCTGCAAACGTTTTCCAAATGTCTCGAAAAAATATTATTAGTGAATTTTGGACTGAATATTATCAGTGATGTCTCAACATCTTTTTTCCTAGATTAGCAATAAAAAAAATATATTCATTGATAATTTTGGAAAACTTGTCTCTACATTACACAAAAAAGTTGGAATTAAACAAGAATGCTAGAAGAAGTATGAAAGAAAGTACTGATTTATGAGAGAAACAGAGTTTAGGAAAATGGTTACGCAATCCTAAGTTATGTTATTGACCTTTATTCCTTTTTCAATTTCTTATTTTATTACCAATATTTTAATTTATCTTTCATGGTTAACTTAACTACATTGGGTGTAAACACCCGGTGCAGGTAAGTTTTTACCATATAGATGTGGTCCGTGTGCATTAGAGAAGAAAATGAAAAAATGGCGCTTGGCTCTTGCCCCATTGTCGCCTTTTGAAAAAAAATTAATAATAATTTATTAATTATGTTAATTGCAAGATAAATAGAAAAATACATTAACAAATACAACTAGGCTGATGGGGGGATATGGGTTAGAAATTAAGTTGGGGAAGGGTATTTAATGCACATTAGGAATTTTTTTATAATTTTTTAGTATTTTTCAAAAATTAAATATTATAACAAATAATTTCCGTCCGAAATAATGTCATTTGTGAACCAAAAGTTATACATAATGGCATTTTTTAACCGAAAATGTAAAGACAATGAAATATTTGAACCATATTTTTAACGGGCGACATAATTAGACCTTTTTTGATAGTGTAGTGACAATTTTGACCATTCGCCCCTTTTATAAAACATTAATGATGTTTTTAGTTCAAACTGAGGTATACCTTAAGGATGTTTTTAGCAAAAACTCTGCAAGTTTAAGTGATAACAAACAAATCACTACCAAGAAAGTGCTCCTAGTAATTGAACTTAAGATCTCAATCTAAGCAACTTTCTTTTTTCAGTCGTCATGGATTCTTTAAACCACTTTCCTGCATAAAGACTAACTTAATTAGGCAAGTGGAAGTAAGAATCGGATTCTAAACCCAAGTCAATCAACAATTAGAGCTGGTATAATTTCTAATGTGATTTAATTATTATAGCAATTACTTTCTCATAACCATTGGTAGACTCGAAAAGTCTTTTCACTTCAATGAATCACTTGATTTTTGATCCGTTATTTTATGTCATAAAATCAGATTAGTGAGCTATAATGTCTTCATAAAAACAGACCACTTTATAGTAATTCTTTTTAGTTGATTCTTACGCGATGCGAATCTGAATTAAGTACTAGTCAAATCACGTAACTAGGATGGCGCTAAGCCTTTGACTACTACTTTGCCAAGACGATGTAGAAAACTTATATGTTAACTTTCAACTCTTCTCCTTGATGACTAAAATGTGCGAGGAAACTAAAGGATTGGAATAGTTAGCTTAACTTATCAGTTTAAGCACCAAATCCAAGCAACATTTGTTCAAGAAGAAACATATTAAAGTCAAAAGGTAGATTACATGGTCAACATGTATATATTTTTTTACTTCACTAGTTGCGGCAAAATAGACATGGGAACGAGCTTCCAGGAAGACACTTTCATTTAAACATTTATAAACAACACAGTGACATTTAAAATATATTGTTATAGCTAGCAAAATACAATGTATAGACAATGTGTGTTCTCAAAGCATTGGTAGACGCCCATTTGCATAAAAAAACAGCGGGACAAGATAAATATTCTTGTATACTCAAACATGTTTGGGAAATGATACTTCGCATCCATTAACTTAGAAGTATTGAATTACGTCTATCACTGTATGGACTAACTTATCCATTTTTTGACTAAGTTGGATCATGCCGCAGTTAATCAAATAAACTTATAAAGACGAGTTAATTTTACCGGTGGTTTCTCAACTATTGTTTCATTATCACAAAGTTACTATTTGTTTTGTTACCCAAAAGTCACTCACCTTTCCTCTGGTGATTATTGGGTTGGATAGAATTAGTGTAGTAGCTAAGGAATTGGGTTAGTATAATTAAGAAAGATTATAGTGAGTTTAAAGTAAAATCCGGCTAGAGTAACTTTGGTGTAGACCGGATGAAAGATTAGTAATTTTTGGGTATCAAAACAAATAAAAGTGACTTTATGATAATGAAACAATAGTTGAGTGACCAGTGGCAAAATAATGCCGGTGATAAAGGCTATCAAAAGGATCTGGCAAATGATCCCAACTATACTTGGTGTATTTTGACAGTGAGGAATCACAGATGTTTTAATGGATACTCAACTCCTACGCATTCCCTGAATGCTACTCCATATGTTTAGTTACCCTTTTTAGGTGGAGCACCCCTACCCCTGCAAATAGTACTAGGAGTACTAATTTTTAGGACTTCTTTAACTCCCTTGTCTAAGAATAGTTCACTCATGTATTGGAGCTAACTACTTCATCTCTTTTATACTTATTGCATCTTCTTGCTGTCTTATTAGTCAAACCTTGTTATTTCATCAAAAAGAAAACTTAAATTCTTGAATTAGAAATTCAATGTTTTAAGTTCTTTTTACAGTGGGGTTTGCTTGTACTTGGATAGTATGATGGGGTTGGAGGTGTAGGCAGGAAGTAAAATGGACAAAAGAATGGCAGGAATGGACACAATGACATGATATTGGGTGGTGGGTTTCCAAAAGTAAAAGATCAGTGATGGCTTTGTCACTCTTTTGGAAACTCACTCTGTGTTGTGGTTCCATAGTGCCTAGTGAGTTTGCCTAACATTAAATAATTAAACCATGCCAAGATTCCTTGCTGCTGCACCTTTGCAAGACAACATTAAACACATCATGTCAAAAATTGGAATAGTACATAAAAGGGAGGTTAAATTAAAAGGAAAAGAGTAAGCATGAAGGTTGAGTAATTTCTTTTTAGCTCTCTTCAACTTTGCTTATTCTCACAATCTCCGGTGTTTGTTGGAAGTTCTACCCAGCTTTGCAAAAACTTTAAATAAACGTCAGACAAAGAAAAGTTGCACCTTGTCCTTGCTTTGTCTAGAGGGAACTTTTTGTATCTGAAAACTACCGTATGAAACTAGAGTAAGTAATACTCACACTGTAACAAACATCTAACCTTATTGTATTCTATAAATTACATCTAACCTTGGGACTTCGAAGAATCTTAAATGAAAAGTACTTCATCAAGGATACACACAGAAAAGCTTAAAGGTTAGGCATCAAACTAACAGTGTGATAGGGAACTGCTTAGAAAGTGATTTCTGATTTAGAAACATAACAATAGGATACTTTAACTGATGAAATCTATATTGCTTGGATCCCCTAAAAATGTCTCATGTACCATCTGCCATAAGAATATGCATTTCTAGAGGATCCGAAACATGTGTGACTGACATTCTAAAGGATCAGAAATAAGCGTGACGACATTCTAGAGGATCCGAGCAACACATGTTATAATTCCATCCATAATCAAATGTTATGAACTTAGAAGTGATAGTGGATGGAGAAAAGAAAATTAGAAAAGTTAATATACATAGGAAATTTTGTTCTCTCCGAAGCTAGCCTTTGGAAGTGTCAAAATTGCACCTTTCTTTCATTTCTCAAGATTATCACTTACCCAGTATAAGAAAAGGTAGCAAAGAAAACCAAGGATTCCTTATTTTTTTCATTCCTTTATTTCCTTGGAATTTACAGTTCAGGAAATGCAGAGTTAAATCTCTATATTTTATACTATAAGATATAGAGTAACATGAATATTCAGGCAGGAAAGTACCTCCAATTTGCATTTTAAGTTCTCAATTTATCAATTGCACTTGTACACTTCCCCTAATCATACTTCTCCCTCCATGAATTAACAAGAAAGGATACCCAAGAAAGTGCTAGAACAAAATCACCAACAAGTTGCCTAGGCCAATCATAAGCCAAATCCTCAAGCTTCCTCTCAAAATACACCCTCCATAATGCCATTGCTACATGAAGAAGTACACAACCTTTTGCGAAAAAGCTCTGAAACTCCTTGTCCTTAACAAAAGACACCATGAATAACAACAATCCAATTACACATAAAAGCAATCCAACAAATGAATCAGATGTTTGTATCAACAGTTGATCATGTGGGGTTGATCCTAACAACTTTCTTGCTGTTTCAGTCCCATGTCCTAACACAGATATTTCATTGAGACAAAACATTATTAAAGCACCACTAGTGGTTGCTATTAGTGAATGGAGAGTACAGATTATAAAGAAACCAGATGATCCCATTCACTAAATCACAAGAACTCAGAACCCCTTTTTTACACTTCCGAAAAAGAAAAAAAACTACTTTTCTAGAGACAAATTGATTTCAGGCTGTTACTTATACCAGTGCATGGCTCAAAAATTATAGTGCATAATCACGTGAAGTAAAATTGGGAAGTGAAACTCAAAACACTAGATCATAGTTATGTACAAAATTACAATTTTTACAGAAAGAAGCAAGGACCAACTTGGATAATAAAGATACATTTGTATACATGTATTGAGAATATCGAGGGACAATATAGAAAGAGATCTAGGATTGGAAATGGAGAGTGTGTTGAAACCCCCAGACTAGATTCACGGTGGCAAGAAGGCTGGTGACAGTTGGCTATATGTTATTGGTAAGTGTGCATTTCTTACCACTATTACACTAGTATTATTATCGGATGTCCCGAAGAGACTTCTTTTTTGTTTTATCATAGGCCAGTAATAAAAAAATTGGTTAATTTCACCGGTGGTCACTGAACTATTGTTTCATTAATCTAAAGTCACTTTTGTTTCATTTGTTACCCAAAAGTCACTCAATTTTGCTCCGGTCTACAACAAAGTCACTCAAGCCGGATTTTGTTTAAAACTTACCGGAAAAATGATGTGACATCATTAATTAAACATAAATTTTTTAATTAAATTTTTTATTTATTAATCTAATTTATAACCCATTATTCTTATTCTACCTAATCCAAACCCAAATCCAACCCCATTACAACCAATACAAAAAGTTGATCTTTTCACTCCCTATGTTCCTTCTTCTCTCTCTAACTTAATAAGAGTATTTTAGGACTTACAAAAATGAAATCTAGAGTTGCAATTGAATCAAGAGAAGAGAATAGAACCGCTGAAAAATTGTCTAAAAAGGGTGCCACATTAGCTACTTGTTCAATTTGTAAATTGGTTGGACATAGTGTCAGGGGGCATTACAAATATGTCAAAAGAGAAGCTCAGATACCAACTCAAGAAGAATGTTCAACAATTCCAAATCAATAAGAAAATGAAGATGGTTATCAACCTGAAGTACGAGGCAGTTCTTTTACAAATGAAGATGAAGGGATGAATTTCAATTTGACTAATCAGTCAACTATATCCAAGAGAATAAAATATTTATCCACAAAAATGACGTAGTGAAATGTGTTTGGGTTGGGTAGAATAAGAATAATGGGTTAGGAATTAGATTAATAGATGAAAAATTTAATTAAGAAAATTATGTTTAATTAATGATGCCACATCATTTTTCCGGCAAGTTTTAAACAAAATCCGACTTTAGTGACTTTGTTGTAGACCGGAGTAAAGTTGAGTGACTTTTGGGTAACAAATGAAACAAAAGTGACTTTAGGGTAATGAAACAATAGTTTAGTGACCACCGGTGAGATTAACCCTAAAAAAGACAGTCCGACATGCAGGATTCGAAGAAGAGCTGTACCCGAAGAGTTGTGACTTTCGCAGTAATGTATGTCAATATTTGGTAACATCGGACTTTATGAATCCTCATTCCTCATTGTTCAAATGGTTCTATTTAAACACGTCTTAATCTAATTATCGGAAAAGTTTAGTATTTTTGTCGTGTCGCCAAAGGTCTATCTTTTTCTCTCTTCTTTTGGTTTGATTCTTCAGGATAAGTTAATCTTACAACCCTTATTCCAAACTTACTAGTTAAAGCATGAGATCTAATAGAGACAAATATGATAAGAGGGACTTTCATAGTATTAGCAGGGAGAGGACTCTTTTGTTTCCAAGATCACTCAAGCTGGGGGAGATTCATCTTCCTACTATTAATCAAATACATTAGCTTGGGTAATATTGAGCATTTGAAAGCCCCCAAGTAAACTATAAATCATCTCCAGTTTGCTGAGCAGCATGAATTATCTCAATTGCACATTTGAGGTCACAAAATAAGTCAACATTTATAAAATATGTAAGGTTTCTAGAGCAGGTAATCTATGAAATAATTAAGCTAACTTATTCTTGTCAAATGTTGCAAGCAATAAACACCAAGCAAACAGCACACAATGGCAAGTACTATAATTGCTTAATGCATTTTCTATCCAACTCAGAGTTGTGGAGATATAGTAGAAGATATGCTATTCAAATCAATGTCAGAGTTGTGGAGATATTGTAGAAGATATGCTATTCAACTCTATGTCAACTAGTAATTAATAGTCTGATCCAACCACGAGGCAAGTAATTGAATACAATTGATACTAGATTGATGAATTTAACATATGAAGTAATAAAATGGAGGGGCAACCTGCAGAATATAACACTTAAGTTACTGCTGGGCAGAAGTTCATGTTCATTATGTGCACACAATATGTCACAGATGGCAGTTCAAAAATCACTTGAAATCGAACCATTCTTACTAGCAACATCAGAGTCGAGGTTGAACAATTTCAAATAAATCAAGTGATAAGATTTACAGTTTTTTAAGATAAATTTGGTTCTGCAACATTTTTATGTGAATTATTTTGCATTTCTTGTTTGAGCTTTTGACTTCTCAACAGAGCTGAGCAATTACAACAAGGCCATAGCATTTAATTTAGGCTAATTACCAAATACAGCACAACACTATGATTACAGGAATAGATCAAACCAACATTAAGCTATAATAATTTCTCCCACCATCCGAAATCTAGACTCTGTCGAGCAATGGAAAGAGTCTTTACACAGGACTGGTAGTTCACAGAACAACATCATACAAGAAGCAAAGCAGCTAAACTACTTCTCCTTTATAACTAAAACATTTGCAGATTCAAATCCAACTTTCATTAACAAAAGAACGAAAATAAAATACACCAACAAAAAAGTAAGCGAAACACGCTATTAGTCCTGTACAACATATACTAATCAAACACAATCAAGGCAACACACATTTTGACAATCTTGGTGAACTTCTTTTCCCACTCTTCTTCACTTTCTCACCCTTACATTTCACATCACTTACCACTTCAACCACAACCTCTTCATTCCTCCGACTCCTCGTCCTCCTCGCAATCGCCTTAACCTTTCCACCACTCTCCTCCGCCACCTCATCAAACTCATCTTCCAACTTCCTCTTCAACCCCTTCACCATCAACCCCTCATTTTCATCCTTACTTTCATCAACCAACCTTCTCTTCCGCTTCAACGCCAACGGAGCAGGAGGCGGAGACGGGCTTTCAAGCTGGGCGCGTAGCTTCTCAATGTTGCCTTCAATCCTGCCCTGAAGACGGTGGCGCGTGAAGCTACGGCCGCCCATGGACCAATGGGCTTCATCAGCCCATGACATGAGTGGATCAAGAACAGGGAGTGGTGGGTCCATTCTCTCTTCGTTTGTTTTGTAAAACCTAGGCCTAGGAAGACTGCTTCCATAAAATTTTCCTAGACCTAGGGCTTCGACCATACTGTAAAATGTAAAAAAAAAGGGTGTTTAATTTATGTATAAAATTTAGATGAGATTTTATTATGAATTTAAGGGTTTTTACTCGTGATTTTATAGGTGGCGGAATTATGTGAATTGAAATGGAGGGAAATTTTTACTTTTGGAGGGAAACTTGGCGCCAAAAATTTACCGCACTGTTCTTAATAAGTACAGTTGTTGTTGCGAAGATTTCTGTAATCTTTGATGTTAGCAAGTTCTGGGCCTCGAGCCGAGTAACACATAAATGGGCTGCAGTCGCAGATTGGGTCCATCAAGCCCGTTCTACAACATGGGCCATAATGTGCTTACCTATTAGGAACTGGGATTTTTGCACATATATACAAACTCATACCCCTAATTATAAAAAAATAACAATATTACATAAATTACACCACATAACAATATTTTTTCTAACATATTCTCTATTACAAACATTACATATAGTTATGTTTGTGAATTATTGGGCCTGTACCCGCACCAAACATGGCTTCAATTCCTGCCTCTTCATTTCTTTCTACCGTCTTCCCAGTACCCTTTAGTCTTCTCACTCTCAGCCCGCTGAAGCTCAGACGCTGCTGGGTAACGGTGGTCGTTGATTACCATCGATCACCACCTCCTCCGACCGAATAATATATTTCTAAAATGTAGCGGAAGGGCGAATAAAACCCTAAATTATAACGCAGCGGAAAGGGCGTCGGAACCCTAAATCAAACGACCCCATTTTCTTCGACAAAACTATACATCAACATAATCCTTTTGCCTTCCTCTTTCCCAATGAACATTGTTCTTTTTCCTATTTAATTTCTCGATTCTTAATTTGATTACATCATTTTCGTGAATGACCTGCACTTTCTGTTGCTATAACGCCACGTTTTTTTGCTTCAATGCAGAGGTTTTTTATGCTGTGGCATCGGAGGATTTGTCTCCAACGACTTCTGCCAGTTCGTTATTTTAAAAGTCGTCGTTATTCGCCATTAGTCAAATATGAAAAATAATCTGTCAACAGATAAATTAAATAAAAATTTGTGCAAAATAGAAATTAAATAATAAATGAAGAAGAAGAACCTTTGTAGTATGGATTTTTAGGATTTTGTGTAGTGAGAAATCGTTCCTTGTCATTGTTTGTTTGGTTCTATGTTGAAAATAACATTCTGTTTCTGTGACTTCGTCGACTATACTACCAAGTTACACTATTTCAGACTGTATCTATGTGTGTTTGCGTATAAACTTCTTTCACTTGACCATGGTTTTCACTTCATCAAATCACTGAAGTGCAGTAGCAAAAGTCCAAAGGCTTGTTGCATATTGGCATACCAGTAGACCAACCTCTCCCCAGAAAAATGCAGCATAAGGACAAAAATAGTGAAACAGTGCAGAAACAGTTTGAAACAACGCAGATACAGTGCTGAAACGATGCAGAAACAGTTTGAAACAACACAGATACAGTGCTGAAACGATGCAAAAATAATTACTTATAGTTCTGAAACAGCCAGAAACAATGTAGATATAGTTCGATACGGAGCAAAAAAAAAAAAAGTAAAAATACAACGCTGAAACAGTATGATAAAGTCTGAAACATTATTGAAACAATCTGAAGTAGCTGTTGAAATAATCTAATACTGTCTGAAACGACATTGAAATAGTATGATACAGTCAGTGAAAAAGTCTGAAATAAATGTAAAAATAATGTGAAACAACGCAAAAAAGGTGAAATAGCTTAGAAACAGTGAGAAAAAACGCACAAACGGGGTGAATGTTGACACCCAATTTTGTCCCAAAATCCTAATTAATGAAAATTTAATTTAATCAAAGTCAATTTTTAAATTTTAAATGAATTAATAATTGATTGTAAAACGGAATAGGGATAAATGTGTAAGACGTAGCCTAAATTCTACCCTACCCCGCGCAACCCTCCGTTTTCTTTAATTTATCATAAAAGAAGGTTAAAATCGCAACTTACAACTTAAAATCCTATCCACCCTTGCAATTACCTCAATTCCTTTAATTTTACCCAAAAGAGGCTATTTTCGTCCCTAGTCTAAAACTCTGGCCCAATCGCGCAAATACATATAATACACATATACCCGGCCCAAATCCCCTCACTTCAGAAATCCCATTACACACTACACTCCTCATTTCTCTTAACCCGTTCACAGAAAATCCCTTACCCAGGACCCGAATTCCCATTTCGACCCGCGACAAAACCCAGATTCCCATCAAAAACCAACTCAAACGCGGTCTTCTTCTCCGTACAGAAGTTGTGCTGGACGAATGCTAGTGTTCCAGCCGTATCATTCTCGAAGTTTCTCAGCTATTTCCCCAACGGATATTTCCTTAAGAGATAAGGAGAGGAATTGTACCATTTTTTATAGAGATGGACGATTCTCACCCTTATCTTGAGGGTAAAATGTCTATTTTGGGTAAAAATTTGAATTTCAATATCAGCAATCCAAAACCCTAAAGCTGAGGTATATATATATTCTTATCTTGTTCATTTTAGAGGGGGGGTTCTGGATTTTGAACACACAACGAAAAACGACAGTATTTAATACATTATATATTTTTCTCAGCTTAAAAAATACGCATAGTGTTTTCAGTTTTTGTTTCCGAGTCGAACATCGCTTTCGATTTCGTGTCGTCGCTTTCATTGTTTCTAGTCGTCGACCTTCTTGAAGTCGCTTAGTCGAGTCGTGTTCATTTTTCGGATCGACACCCAGTTCCCTGCTCAAAAACAGGTAATATTTACCTCATTTTCTTTTAAGTTCTTTATTCCTATGTGATGTTTGAATGCTGGTATGCAAATGGAGTTCCAATATGGTTTATGAATTTAAGGAGTAGAACCTATACTTTATGTAGTTAAAAAATGGATGAAATCCATTTGAGTGAAATTTTGAAACCTTGAATGACAAAAGGGTGAATCCTGATGCCTGTTTCTATCCTCATTTGTTTCATGTCTTGTCTTTCTAAATAAAAAAGATTGTTCCTTTCGATTTTGGATCATTGTTCTTAGTTGATAGTGGTAAAGTTCCATCTTCCTAGTCCAGTAGTCTTGGTCCTGCTATCTCTGTTTTCTTTTTTAGCTTATGAAATCTGCTATGGGTAAGCTTGCAGCAGCTCTTTCTTCTGTTATGTTTGTTCCCAAATTTGTCTGTTTTCCAAGTCTTTCTGGCATCTTGTTGAAGCCAGTCTCATGCTCCATCTGTTTAGTCCTGTTGCTTTTCTTGCTGGTTAAAAGGTAGCAGTAGGACAGTATGTAAAAAATGAAGGGCTCAGGGGTTCCAGGGGTTGCTTTGCCTTGTTCTGTGAGTGTTTCTGTGAGGTGTAAAGAGAGGGTCTGAGGTCTTGGTCATGGTAGTGAAGGCTGTTTTGGTGCTGTGGTATGATGCTAGAGGATGAAGAGGGCAGGGGTTTAGATATTCAGGGATTTGTTCCTGATAGTTGAAGGAGTTGCTAGTAGGTTAGTTTGTCCAGTGAGTTTATGGGAGGTCTGCAGTTTGTGAAGGTCTGTCTGGTATTGTTCAGGTGGGACTGAACTATGTGAGCACAAGTGAATGTGCTGCATTTTTCAGGCAGTAGTGTGGTGAGGCTGTTTTCTGTTTCCTGTGAGTTGTAGGGGCTATTTTGATTCAGTTTAGTGAGGGAGTATGTATGTGTGTGTGTGGAGGCTGTGAGAGCAGAGGGTATGTGAAGTTGGCTTGCGCGTGAGTGAGGGAGCTTGGGATGATGCTGCAGGGTCTTTGTTAGTATGCAGAGGTTGCAAGTAGGTAATTTAGTTTGTTTCTGGAGTAGTGTAGTGGTAGCAGGGTGTTGGCTCTGGAGCTCTAGTGGGCTGCAGCTTTTGTTAGGGGTTCCAGGGGTTTGGAAGTAGTTTAGGCAGTGAGAGAGTAGAAAAGGGATGCTGCAGATTGTCAGGGGTCATATCAGGGTGTTAAGGAGATGGCAGGGGTTAGTTTGGTTTGAAGCAGGCAGTGTAGAGGAAGTCAGTTGGTGTGAAGGTAGTTTTAGGAGCTGCAGGGTTTGGAGTTTTCTAGGAGGCTGCTCTGGTAGTAATAGGAGAGAGCTGTTGTTTGTTGTAGTTTTGTTCAGAAGTAGGGTAGTTGAAGTGGTTTAGCAGGTTCTTTTGGAGAGGAGCTAAGGGTCTTGTGTATTAAAAGAAGTCTAGTCTAGGAGAAATTCAAAGTGCTTAGTTCCAATTTCCTTGTTTCTCCCCTTCAGTCTAAAATGTCTTGGTTTTCCACTTGCTTTATCCTCTAGTTTCATGACAGCCCTAAGATCTAAAATTTTAATATGTCCAAGCCTATCGATTGTTTGGTTTTTGTCGCCTTCTCATGCTTTTCTGAGTTCAAGTTTGTTTCCAGTCAACTATGTTCGAAATCCAGGATGCTTTGTTGTTTAAAGTGAAGGGCATTGCCTTCAATGTGTTTGATTGTGAGTGGGTAATCTATGCAGTAGCAGGGTTGAGTTTCTTGTGAGGTCTCTGAGTGTGAGGGTCATCAGGAAGAGGCATGGGGAAGGTCTGCTACTTCCTGGTTGATAGAATGATTTGGTGAAGCAAGTTCCTTTTGATATGATAGACTATAGATATGCATGTGTATGACGTTTATGCCTGTGGAAAGGTCCCATTTTCGAATCAGTTTTCAGTTTGCCACTAGTTTTGTTAAGCCAAACTGTAAAAGAAACTGACTTTGTGTTAGGTGTAACAATCAGGATATGTTCTGAAAAGCCATTTAAGCTCAATCCCCTGAAGCATCTAATTTTGTGTTTTCTGAATAATGAATGATTGGCATAATAGTTGTCCGGTGTTTTACAGAATCTTTGTTGCCATCTAAGTAAATTATCAAAAGTTTTGTCATAGCTTGTGGTCTTTGAACGTATGGAATGATTAATGAGGTAGCTTGTAAGCTAGTTACTTTCTTAGGCAGTGCGCTAATCCTTTAGTGTTTTCTCGAAGCTTTAGTAATTGATCCGTTTACAAGTATGAGGAAGCTCCGTTCATTTGTTTCTTAAGAAAGCCTATTTCAATACTATTATTCTAGCACTTGTTTACAAGCATGACTATCATTTGGTCACTTAGTTTTTTAGTTTTTTTAATTTATTTCTTTGTTGTAGAGGACAGTGTACTAATTCTTATCTCCTCTTTCTTTGCATAATACACAACCTTGGGGTCGAGTTCGAGTTGGCTAAAACTCACAAATGGGAACTGCTTGCATTTGGAAGTTACTTGAATCGCTCCACATTTTCGGGACTTGATATCCCCGAAAATGTAAAACAAAAAGAAATGAATAAATGAAAAGCCTTGTGAAATACAGGGCTCGAATTGAGTTCGCTATCCCGGGTTCTACTTTCTAAAACTCCTTCTCTCCCGTCCCCTTTAGAAAGCATGTTTTAGGACTTTGTAAACTGAGTTAGGACTTTGTATGATTAGAAGCCTGGTAGATTAGCCGCTTTAAGTGAAATTGTTATCTTATTGTTTGTTTAAGATTGTTTATAAATTGCGTATCCCGTCTCTTTGGGACTCGCCGGTTAATTTAAGATAGTAGAAACCTTTAGTTAATTTTCGAGTGCAAAAGAAATAAAGTTAAAATTGTACCTATTTATTCATTATTTATATTTAGCCAATTATTTATCCATTTATTAAATTTATTTATTTATTCATTAATTAAATTAATTAAGTGGCATTTATTATTAATTTATCTGTTTAATTTTAATTAACCATTTATCTGCCTAATCAATTATAATTATTTATTTATTTATTTCTTTATTTATTTATTTATTTATCAAATTATTTAAGTGGTATTTATTTACTGTTTTATCTATTTATTCCATTAATTAATTTTAATTAATTATTTATATGTTTAATCAATTATATTTATTTACTTAACTAGTCAAATTATTATTGCTTATCCCTCATCTAATTGAAAGCATATAAATATTTATTTATCTACTTAAGTCATTTATCTATTTATTTATTTATCTAATTAATTAATCAATCAATTATTATTCTTTATCCAATCATTTGTTAAATTTATTTACTTAATTTTAATTAGCCCTTATTTATTTAGTCAATCAATCAACCCTTCTCATTATTCATTTAATTAATCTTAAGTTTTGTTCAAAGTATTGTCATAATCAATTTTATCTTCTCTATATTATTTTATTACCTATTTATTTTATTTAAAATTTATCCCAAACTAAATTTCAAGAAAAATTAGTGAAAATCGCCGGATTAAACGCATTTAGCGGATTTTCGAAAGTGCTCCCGCAAGGGACCTTCTTTCGAATTTAATAGAACCACTTACCTAAGAATCTCTGAATTTAATTTAATTTCTTTTAAATAAAGGTTAAATTGCACTCCTTAGTTAACTTAGGTTCCTAATAATCCTTAAATTAGGTGGCGACTCCAAAGAAACCCTTTGGAATCCCACTTTGTTGAAATATTCCAAAACCTATCCTTTTCTAAAGAAAGGGTAATTTTTGGGGTTCAACAGTGAAACAATGTTGAAACAGTCTAAAAACAGCTATATACATTCTAGAAATAGTTAGATACGGTGCAAAACAACCTGAAACTGTGCAGAAATAGTTAGATATAATACTAAAACAACATAGATACAATGCTGAAACAACTAGATACATCGCTGAAACAGTCTGAAATTGGGAGGAAAGAAAGTGAAATTGGGGGAAATTGTGGGATTAAAAGTGAAATTGGGGGAAATGGTGGGAGGAAAAGTGAAATTGGGGGAAATAGGATGAGGAAAAGTGATATTGGGGTAAATAGGAGGAAGAATATAAGGGTTTGCTATGTTATGGAAAAATATTTTTATGTTTTTACTATGTTTTGTAGTTAACTTTTCATTTCCTCTATAATGGGTAATTTTACTAAAATATTGCTATGTTTTGTAAATAACTTTTACAACTTGTACTTTTAAGTAAAAATCTCTTAGGAACTAATTTGGGCTATTGCTTTTTAAATGGCTCAAATTGTGCTTGACTTTGATTTTTGTTCAAGAGTTTCTCGGTATTGTCATTATAATTCTCTATTGCAATAGCCTCAACAATTCCTTAATAGTCTTTGAGTGTCAAATACAAGAAAAGTTTTGAAGATTTACATAATATTTGGGTGTCTAATTAATTTGTTTTGTGTTTTTTGTAGCTGTGACTGTAAGTATTTGTCTGTAGCTTTCCCTAGCAGATGCCTCCAAGATTGTGCCTTGTGCGAGTGTTCCATGGCTTATGACTTTAAGTGAGTTAAAAATAGCAGCTTTTTAATAGGTTGCTTGGTAAATGTAGTGGTAGATCTGGTATCTTCTTAGATCTACTCCCATATATGTCATAATATGCATTTTATATGCAAGAAATTCTTATTGAGTGATTGTTAAATGCAGTAACCTAAACAAGGATATTTGACTCAAGGTCACGCAATGATAGGTATAAAGAACATCGTATTGTTCATAAGCAAATCAGAAAAACAATGTTGGTTTTGTTTAAACCAGTCACTAGCCATTTGGTTTTTTCACTAGGGAGAAAAAAAATCGCTCAATACGAGTTGTTGTGTTGGATTTGATAGTTCTGGTATTAAATTAATAGTTTTACTTTTAAGTGAATGTTGTTTTGAGTGGTGTATTAAACTAGAAGAATTATTGCGAACTCATAATCAATTTTAGTTGCTATTATAGTTGCCACAACTCTCCTTTACTGGTATAATTATGTTTTATCGGCAATTAAAATCTATAAAATATGTTGTATAGTACATTTCTAAGCCAACTTTAGTGGCAATAGTAATTTTCGTTAAATAATTGCCGCTAAAAATAAATACTTTTAGTGGCAATAATATTGGTCTTCACCGGTACTTGATATAAATTCCGCTATAAGCGTTAACGATACAATTAATTAGTTGTTGGTAAATGTTTTAGCGGCAATATAAAGGAAAATTTATTGCTGCTAAGGACCTCTTTTGGTGTAGTGTCAAGTGAATTAATCTCCTTCCCAAAAAGTTATAGTACTCCCTCCGTCAAATTTTAAATGACTGAGTTTGGCTGTCTACGAAGTTTAAGAAGTGAGTACGGAGTTTAAGAAAATAAGTAGTAAAAATTTCGTCCAGCAGCCACTTTTAACACTGGTATTTAGTTTGAGGCCACTATTTTTATTGGTCTTACACTAGATGCCATTTTTGGGCCTTTACAAAATAAATATTGACTTAAGTCTCTGATAATTGACTGAACTTCAGTCCATACGGCCCCTGGACTGAAGTTCCTATCTCTAAGGACTGAACTTCAGTCCATGGTATGGCCATGGACTGATGTTCCATCTGGATTGAACTTCAGTCCATATGGTCCTGGACTGAAGTTCATATGGCCCCGGACTGAAGTTCCATCTTAAGGACTGAACTGAACTTCAGTCCATATTTAAGTAAGTACCTATTTAAGTAGTTATAAACAATTTCGTACAAAACGGAACTACAGAAATTTTCATATTATTTCCACTTTTGGATCTTTCATTCACTTTTTTTGGAAAAAGCGAACACGAGGCCGTGGACCTCTCAAAACGACCCTAGACTTTGAAATTTGTATTTGCTTAGTTTTGTTCTTAATAGACAAGAAAACTTGCACCTTTTTTTTTTTTTTTTCTTTTTTGGAAAACAAAAAAGTCAAAAATAGAGTGTACCTGGTACTTGGTGACAGGGGTTTCATTTTCTTCATTTTGCTGAAGTTGCCCCCAATTAACACTCATATGGAACCCACTCCCTTTGTCCTTGGCAAATTGGAACAATAAACTACTACTCCTACTAGAATATACGATTCGGTGAAATGTAAAATCTAATTTAGTGTCATACTAGGTGAGTACGCCCGGGTAACCCGGGCCCAAGTCTTTAAAGAGATCTATTAAAAATATTTTTAGATGTTTGGTGTATTGATTAAATACCTATTCGGTGTTTAAATATATATGGATGTATTTTATCTCATTAGCATATATTCCTTTCGTTCCAGTTTAGATGAATTTTTTCGGTTTTCGAAAGATGAACAATTTAAGATGACTTTTTTCATCATATTGATATGGGAAGAGTTGCATATTATTTACGACTGGTAAAAATTAAAAGTTTACAAAAGTTAAAAGAAGACAGCATGATACCCTTGAATGCAAACAGCTGTTTTCCAATGAGACACGTGTACGGTCCAGATCAAAATCTATGAATGGTGGAGGTCACAAATGTGTGTAGAGAAAAATCAGTCACACAGCTTTGTGCCTTGACATTCTCAAAATTGTCTCTCAAACCTTTTCTTCTTTCATCGTTTATGTCGCCCGTGAAATTAGTCCACCAAAACTCTTTTCTTTTTAATTCATCGAAGAATCAGTGCTTGAAATTTCAATAATTCTTAACCACAATTCATAACATCAAAAGCTGTTTTCTAATAAGACACCGAATGCAATGCATATGTATCAAAAATGTTCTTTGCAAAATCATTTCTTTCGGCCTTTTCGTCTTTTTCAGTCTTCACATGTATATAATTTGCCAAAGGGAAATCTCATGCATTCCACAGCTGGTTGTCAAGGTTGACACAACTACTAAGTAAACAAAGTATTAGTCAGGTCTGTTTTGTTTTTTGCTTTTTAACTCTTGATCTATGCATGTGTTGTTAAATTTTATATTTTGATTCTTTAAACTGTTTGAAAGTGAATGCATGTTTAATTAACTCAATCTTCAAAATCAATTTACTTCTATTTTGAATCGAAAAATACAATAAATTACCAATTTTTCTAAATGTACTTTCTGTTTCCTTATTAAAAGAGATAACACAGTGTATGCTTAAGATTATTGAAGAATTATCAAAAGTGTCACTTATTTGTCAAGCGTAAAGGTAAAATTGTAGTAGGTGATATTTGACATTTTTTTACATTTTTCTTTTACTAAAATTAGAAAACAACGGTTTAAATAGATTTACCACCCTGAACTTACCATCTTACTATTTGTTTTTTTTGAAAATTTTTCACACAGGTAAAAATAGTGAGAAGCAAAACAAAAGTTAGTCTAAATGCTTGCTAGAAAGTTTGAAAGAGAACGGAAGCAAAAACATTGAAAAAGAGCTATCGATGGCCCACCTGATTAATTGCGGCGCGTATTTTCGGTAAAAGTATGAGGGTAATGAGGAAAAGCATTGACAAAATATTGGAAAAGTCAAATCTACCCCTCATTTAATTAAAAGTACGGAGGGGTATTATGGGTTTAAATTTGTGTATATCCATTAAGAGAGAAAAAGTACCAGATGCATTTCAGGAAGTACTACACATCCACAGTAGCCAATATGTGAATTTCCATATGTACCCTTCACAGCAAGCAGGCAGCACAACTTAGACTACTTCTGATATATTAGTAGAATTATGTATTAGTTAGGAGGGATAAGCCCTCATGGTCGGCAAGCATGTTGACCATGAGGTGCTTATTGCCTCTTATATATTAAGGAATAGATTATTTCAACCAACTACTTGAAGCTTTTGCATCTTCTCTACAATAATGCATCAATGCATGTAATGCTTCACAGTAGTTAGAATTGTGCGATGATCTTAATTCTAGTTAAAAAGTTTTAAGTACTGAAAATAGGAGTATACATTTTAACTACTTGTCTCTTGCTCAGATCCATGTTGAATTATTTCATCTAAATTTTTAAGTCCACCTTTTCCTACGTTCAAAATAAAGTGAGATTATAATGTGTGTCTTATCTATGTGGGCTAATACTGATAAATATCAAATTACTGTACCGAATCAAATATTATTTATTTTGGTATTGGTTCTTGGATATTTTATACGATATTCGACATTTATAGGAAAAAAATACAAAATACTATACCAAAATACATAATTACATATACAATTCATATATATTATATTATTATACATAAAATAATAATTTAATTAATCTAAATATGAACTAATAAAATCTTAGATTTAGTTTAAAAGATTCCGAGTAAGTTTGTATAGTAAGATTGTGGTTATTTTTGGCTTTGGTTCATGTTTGTAGTTTGAAACTTTGGCAGTTTGACTATTCCATTTGCGGTCTTTTTGTATTTTGCACTGGTGCATGCCAAAGGTCATTTATAATATCTAGCTCTTTCCAACATATATCTCTACTATATGTAAGTCAAAGTCAAGTAAACTACAACGACTTACCATAATGAAAGTTATTGAAATCGAACATAAAAGTACTGAACCATACCGAATTGGTTTGATATAGTAATGATATGATGATTTTAAAAATCGAAAATCAAAATATTAATTATCGTACCGTACCACAAGCACCATACTCTCATCTAATTACTTAATTTAAATGATTCTTTTATTGAAAAAAATAATTTTTAAATGTGGTTTAGTGAGTTCCTGCCAACTAGGGGTGTTCATAGGTCAGGTTGGGTCGGTTTTCCTCTAAAAGATAACCAAACCAATTAATTCGGATTTTTAAATACATAAATCAAAACCAAACCAATTAAGTCGGGTTTTCACTTGTTCGGTTTTGTCGGTTATTTGGGGTTGTTTGGTTTTTTATCAATTTTTTTCTTCACTAAATTTGTAACATACACTTCCAAGAATCAAGCACGTATTTGAGCGACTATACTCCACCATGACACATCCAAACCAAGTACTCTCTAGAAAAAAATAACTATATATGTAATCAAGAGTTACATATATGTAGCTTCATCCAAATATCGATAGTACAAGTATGTAACCATTTCAATTAACTTAATCAAACTTCTTACAATAATTTTTTTCGTGATTGAAAAATTGAAGAGATATTATATGCCAAGATATCTTGATGATATTGAATTAGCCGACAATGGAAGAGTACAAGACAAGCTATTTTTAATATACAATAGATTGTTTGACTTATCAAAATAAAGACTAGAATGCAACCTAAAATAATAATGATAACAACAATAATACAATAAAAATACAAAAGCAAAAACTATATATATAAAGATGATGGACTAAACTACAATTCAAAAGAGCAAAAAAAAAAAAAAAAAAAAAAATAATGATAACAATAAATGGTGTTAATTCATAAAAATACACATAATTGTATGTGTAATAATAATTTTTAAATAATATTTATATAGACGGTTTGATTCGATTTTTTCAGCTATTTTTTGTTTAAAACCAAAACCAAAACCAAACCAAATTATATCGGTTTTTTAAATTAAAAATCAAAACCAACCAAAATCTAAAAAAATCGGTTTTTTTTTCGGGTTTGAATCGATTTTCGATTTGGTGCGATTTTTCGATTTTACGCGAACACTCCTACTGTCGACCTTTACGACTTTTGGCCATGTGGAATGAGTGAAATTGAAAAGGATCTCTAAATAAAATTTGTTAGAATAATTAGATTGATGAGTTTTCTCAATTATCACTTGACGATAAAAAGGAAACACAGCTTTCACAGAAAAATCAGCCAAACAAACTTCTTATAAAGATACGATGAAATACCCAAAGTATCTCCATAATATTCTATGATTTTGCTAAGTCAAATTGTCAACTTAGTAATAATCCCCTGCACATAAGGACCACTTTAACTTCACTGCACAAAATCCCTCATTGGTTAAACTCTTATAAGCTAATGAAAACTCAACACGTGTAACCAAGTAGCGTACTTTACAATGTGTGTGTTCCTTCTAGCGTACGATATAAAAAATAAGCTTACTTGATAAGACACGATATATATGTACAGTTATATTTTCTTTAAATAATTACAATTACGAATATAAAGAGTTTTAGGGTTTTTGTGATCACTGAGAATTTGTGTAAAATTGTTAGTTAAAAAAATGGATGTTGATATTGAAGACCTTTCTTCTGAGAAAAATAAACATAATGAGGTAAATTAATGATTTTTAGAATTTTTGTCTATTTTTTTTTACTTAATTTTGGTTTTGATCACTGTATAATTGGTTTATTTATTGGGTTATTGATAATGGGTTGATCATAATGTTTTGATTTTGTTATGTTTTGAGTATGATTGATCAGTTTTTTTTGGTTTAAACTTTAAAGTAAAGAGCTCTATAGTTACACGTTGCATTCTTAGTAATTTAGCCGAGGGTCTTCCGGAAACAGCATCTCCACCTTGGTGGGTGTAAGGTTAACGTACATCTCACCGTCCCTTGACCCTACTTGTGGGATTTCACTGAGTATGTTGTTGTTGCGTTGATAGTAATTTTGGACTAGGGTTACTTGTATCATGTGGTTGTAGATATGTTGGGTGAGTATTATATTATGATCATTGTAGAATAAGGAGAATTGTCGAGTGAAGTGAGGAATTTTTTGATAACCAAGTAATTCCCCTGCCAGGATGCACGGTTGGGAACTTGTTGGATAATGGGTCTGCCCTCTACCACTCTCCACTTTTGATAGTTAAATACTAGGCTTTTGCTTTGGGAGTTCGAACCCGTGAAGTGCGCCTAATCCATACATCACAAAAGTAAGGTAAAAAATCTTTTTTCATTTGTTATAACAAAGAAATCCGCGAAGATCAGTGGTCAACAGTTTGAATCTTGGTGTATAATGGGTTCGTCTCTCTATTCTTCTCCACTCAAGTACCAGGCTTTTACATGCGGCAGGTTTGAACCTATGATGTGCCATAACATGCATATCACAAAAGTAAAGTAAGGAGTCTTGAAAATAACTGTTGAAATTATTTTCAACAAGTGAGGTTTCTGTTTGCTTAGTGTTAGGTGCAATCCACCTCCAACGAAGAGGTTGCGAATTTGAGTCACCGATAGAGCCAAGTAGAAGGGGCAGTTATGACTCCTTTGGGGGGGGGGGGGGGGGGGGGGACTTGGGGTTTCGTAAAGGAAAAAAGGGATCTTGGAATTGTTCATGCAACCGTTGATTCTAGCAAGTTTCATACAGTAACATACAGTATTGTAATCTCCAGCAGGCTTAATTAGTTCACCTTTTTAATTTTGAATCAGCTATTTCCCTTTGCTGATCTAATTAGTCTTTTTCACTTATAGGAGGCTATGACTAAGGATAATTTACATACTGTAGCTGGGTCCACATCCGAATCTCCTGGCTCGGGCAATAACAACAATTCCATTTCAGACCTCTCGTTTCATGAAGATCAGAATGACGGAGATGATGTGATCGATGATTGCGATGATGTTTCAAACTATGATGACGATGACGATGACGATGATTATATGTATTCTGACAACAATGATGACAATGAGTGTGATTACTTGAGTATGCAGGCACAATTCGATAATGCTGATTTGCCTGCTGGTGTAGAGGCGACACTTTCTTGGTTGAATGAACCTGCTCCCAGTTCAAAAGAACCTTCCCATGTTAGCTCTTCTAGTAACCTAGCAGGCGGTGAGACATTACATACCACACTTCCCGAGCATGGAAGTAGTAACTTTGTCCAGGTCCCTGCTTCAAGCAGTTCTGTTGTGTCTGTAGAGTCAAGTTCCTGTGGGAAGGAAGAGGCAACTGAAGACGACATCATGGAAAAATATCAAAATTTCAAGCATTTTGATGTGGTGGATGACTTCTCAGATCATCATTATAGTACCTTGGGCTTCCAGGGGCAACAGGTAACTTGTAAGGGAATTTCTCATGCTTTGCAGGTCATCTTTTGCTATTTTAGTTGGTCATTTTATTGAATATGCTAACTTTTGCTGTTTCTTTTATTTTTTTTTTTAAAATTAACAGCCACCTAAGGCTTGGAGTAAGAAAGTTCAGGATGAGTGGAAAATATTGGAAAAGGATTTACCTGGTGAGTCAATTGCTGTTATTTGGTGAAACTTACATATGTCTGTTTTTTGTATTTTCACTTTTATTTTTGTTTAGGTCAATATGTCTCTGTGGGTTTCCTGCTGTAGAAGTCTTGTGAAAGTGGTTTGTTCTCTGCTTGTCTGAATTTAACCTTAAAATTTTTATTGGACATGATGCTAAATGCATCGATTGGCTCATGCGATCTGTGTAATTCCTAAAAAAAAATATATAATTCCTGATGGACATCCACTGCAATTTATATATTGACACATTGGTTCGCATAAGTAAATGATGGAATTGCTAAAGTAAATGATCGAATTGCTAGACTTGCTTTCCCCACTGCCCTTCTCCCTCAAGCTTCAACTCTCTTAGCTGTTGCTAAATTTATGGCTATCCCTCTGAGGCATGGTCGGCACATGTCAAATTAATCTCGAATTAGAGAAAAATTATGTGAATTAATTTTGTCGGATGTCTTGTCAGTTGTCGTTGGTAGATTCATGTAATTCTATCTGATCTGTTTGGGAAATTATGTTGAACTCACTTGTCTCTCTCTCACTCATTCAGATACAATATATGTAAGGGTCTACGAATCGAGGATGGATCTCCTTAGGGCTGTCATCATTGGACCACAAGGAACTCCGTACCATGATGGTCTCTTTGTCTTTGATGTCCTGTTCCCTCAGAACTACCCTGATGTGCCACCAGTACGTATTTGAGTGTTCATGTTTTTTTCTTGATTTTATATCATGCAAATATTAGGATATTTATTTCTAATTTGATTCTTTATTTACTTATTTTTTCTTTTCATTAGATGGTTTACTATTATTCTGGTGGTTTGAGACTGAATCCAAACTTGTATGATTGTGGAAAAGTTTGTCTCAGTCTTCTGAACACTTGGACTGGTAAAGGTAATGAAAAGTGGATGCCCAAAACATCGACCATGTTGCAAGTCTTGGTTTCAATACAAGCTCTAATTTTGAATTCAAGGCCTTTCTTTAATGAGCCTGGATATGAAAAGTCATATACTGGACCTGAGGGAGAGAACAGATCTAAATCTTACAATGAAGATGTTTTTGTTCTATCTTTGAAAACAATGACATACACATTGAGGAGGCCCCCAAAGGTATGGCCTTGGATCTTTGTTTATCTACTTAAGTTATTTTGTCAGAAGTAACATACAGTTGGGCTTCCTCTGTAGGCAGAGAATGTCTTTTTCCTTTGAACTTTTTGGATCTGCTAAGATTCCGCCCGACTTTTAAATGACCAATACAATTTGTTATCACAAATTTATGATGTCCTTTTATTCGTTTAGTTAAATGGTGTCATGTTTGATCAGGCCATAACACTGGTAACATAGGTGTAACTTGGTAAAGGTTATGGCAAAATGTAGTACCTAGTTCATCCTTCAAAATCAGTTTTCATCTTATGTCATTAGGTGTTCGACTTGCATACTGGCTGTGCAAGAACGAGTTACTTCTACCATACAACTCAGAATGAGGTAGGGGGAGATTTTTTTTTCCCCCTTTTTGGTAGGCAGGAGACTCTTTCCTTTTCAGCTTCCAATATATGCAAAGTGAAATCAATTAAAGTTAGTTTAAGTATGAGTTATTATCAGTTTTGGTTTGCGAAGTAATGTGTGCTTTTGTTTATGCCTCGAGGCTAAAGGTATCTATAGCTGTGAAATGTGTATGTAGTGTCAACAGGTTGTGAGGTACTTAATATTCTTCCTTATGATATATTATCAGGCATGCTCTTACTCTTTTATTCTGCATGCAGCATTTTCGAGACCTTGTCATTGGTCACTTCCGTTCCCATGCTGTGGATATACTCTCAGCATGCAAGGCATATTGTGAAGGAGCTCCAGTCGGTTATGTGGTCAAGGGGAAAGTCCAGGATGGTAGTGCATCTGAAAACAGGAGCTCACCAATACTCAAGGAAGCAGTATCCAGAATGATGAATGGTCTTATTTCCCTTTTAACTAAGAATGGGGCGAAGGATTGTGATCAGTTTCGTATCTAAACCTACAGGATTAGACAGGGGGCGGCTAGTAGAGTCTTTGCTTTTGAGGCCCCAAAACTTGTTAGTAGTGGATTTTATGATTTTATTTTTGCTTAGTCAATATGAAGGCTGTAGAGAAAAAAGTACGAAATCTTTGTAAAAAGGAAAAAATTGGACTAGTTACTTTGTATATTATGGTTACTCAAAACGACTCATAAGGATACTGATACGTTAAAACTTAACCTTTGACTATATAAAACCTATCCTACTTAATCGTAGAGTTACAAATTTATATGAAACCTATGGTTTTAGGTAAAAGTAGTTAAAATTCAATTTGGTTAGATTGGTTATCAAACACCATTAATACGCCTAGGTGTCAGGAGTGGTAGATACTATCTAAGCACCTTGGCAACTGCAGTGGCAGGCAGTTTATACTCCTGTTTGCCGGAGCCATTATATTGGTGTATCATCTATGGTTGCCATAAAAACAATTGAATACAAAGTGGAAGTACTGTGGATGGAGCTGATTTCTTCTGCTTCTTACGTTGTTTTTCATTTATAGTAAAACCAAAACAGGAAATACCAACACGCGGGCAAATGTTTATGTTCTTTTGCCCTTTCCTTTCCTTGTTTAAAAGAGGTCTATCTAGACAAACCTTAAATCTAGAAACGGAATTCACGGATTTTGATAGGGGAAATTCAAGAATTTGATATCCAATGGGTTGCATATTACTGGGATGATACATAACTTAGAGCAATGATTCTTGTCTTCCTGACTTTGACAGTGTCAATTTCTTTCAAGCAGCTATAAAGGATTCGTATGCATGCCAACCTTCCAATTCTCAAGAGCCAACTAAAAACAACTTCAATAAGAACTAAGAAGTACGAAACTCCAGAACAATTAGTACTACAACTCAAATTTTTTCCTGGATGTCTATTCTGCCAGCGTACTGGTTCATTAAAAATTTGCATAGAGAAGCTAAAATATTCACTAGGCTCTATGGATATTTACACTACAGAGCACACCACCATTCCCAACTGCATATACGTATCGATTCTGATTTCTATTCAGCACCAGGTCCAAACTTCTGAAGCCACTGGACCGTAAGAAAGCTGAAAAGTTTAAGAGAAATCAATTGTTACGAGTTGAGATTGTCTGGAGAAGGATTTCTTTTTCCATTTCAAATTGACAAGTATAAGTTGTTTATGAAACCATTGGTGAACTTCCACATAAAAATCTTGAAGAGGTTGCAAATCAAAGAAGGTTTCTGGGGAAATATTGCCGAGATTCAAATAAATGGAAAAAATCACCAGCCTGGAGAATGTAGCAAACTTATGAATTGGACCATTGTGTTCGTTCGGACCCAGACATGCGTCGGTGAAGATCATCTAATTTGTGCCTCCGAGTCTTAGCACTGTGCAATGAAAGTAGTTGCCGATCAGATAATATGTTACACAGTACATGTGTTACTGAAATTTTTTCTTGGTTTAACATCATTCAATCACACATACCCAACAGTACGTCGCTGGTCTCTCCCTTCCTGCATTACAAAAAAGAGAACTCAGTTTCACTAGACTACTTCAGCAATAAGGTCTAAGAAATTACTATCATTTAGCAAAGCCAACATATATTCTGTTATGATATAAGAGATGAAAATGTCCACGTTAGTACATATTGGCTTGTCTAGAACAGGACTGGTTCAAGAATAAAGGAGGTAACCACAGGTAGCTTAGTAAAAAGACAGAGAGGGCTCGAACTGTTTTGGGGATCATCTAGCTTCCAAAAATGAGGATAAAAAGAAATAACTTTGAAGTCTAGTATGCTCTGAAAATTGCTGCAGAGTAAATTCTGCAACGGTCGGTTAAATTGCAGTGCACTGGCAGAATAAAGAAACAAAAAGTGAAGGAATAATTTGATGAAAAGCTCATGGTAAATTATGAGGGAATAATCTCCTTCCAAATTCAAGTTACAGTATTCATGAGTGTAATTTATAACAAAGTATATCCTTGATGAGCTGAGAACTCCAAAAAGCTCACTAAAATCAGTCAAAATAGCTAGTAATAATAGTTTTGCTCCATGAGAACAAGCTGATGCGCGTTCATACTAACCTTGGCCTCACCATCCACACATCTTGCCGAAGCCTGACGGTATTCCATTTCTGTTCGAAAAGCTTCCAAGACAAATACTACAATCTGAAAGAGTATCAGGCAAAGGTGAAGTGTTACTGCATTAGAACTGCTTCGGCATTGACACATGCTATAGGGCTATACACAGGATAAATACCTACGAAAGAAGAAAGTATCACAACACAAAGGGAACTAAATGATAAGATCAGTTGTCAAAAAAGTTAAAAGTTCCTAAAAGATGTAAACGGTGCAATGTCAACTTCTGTAATTATTTAGCAGAAATACAATATATAAGCTACTTTGCTTGGTAGAGAATATGCACATGTTTACAAGTATTACTACCAAGAAAAAGAAGACACTGCTGTGATTCACAGCCTGGAGAATACCAGAATACCGCTGCAAACTAGACCGATCCTATTAAGTAATGAAGATGAAATACAATGGAACTACGGAAATAGCTGGAGAATAACAGAGAAGGGTAGGGGATGAGCTAGGCAGACTCAGGAAAGGAATGAGGAAATTCAGACTTAGCAGCAACAAATTCGCATGACCTTCTTCTTATGACTCTGCTACTTCTAACGAACCTATTCCCCCTTGCTCAACCTGGATCCCAAATAAACCTTTTTTACAGACTATTGGGCTCCTGACCCAAGTACTGTTTTTGAATCAGCTTCTAGCCAACAACATAACCAGAAATGGGCTTGTTCATACCTTCATTTATTTCTCCTTAATGATATCTTTATTTTACATCCTTAACTAAGTTTCTGAGACCATTTTGACTAGCCAAATAGAAAAATTTAGCAACTTTGAATCAAGCAGATGCCTCATCATTCAGGTCATCTATTATATCCCAGCACTGGGTTTTAAATTGGCTCGTTTTTGGATTGACCCCTGAGAATGGTTGCTGAGATGAAAGTCTAAAAGGCTAATAATGTGAACTTGGTTGTGGAGGGACATGAATTGTCCACAGTTCTAAAGGTCATCAAGAAAATGGTAAGTTGACTCATGAATGATTATCAGTGGTGGTTAAGATAATGTTCAAAATTCCCGTTTATTATGGCTCTCAATAGGCAGTCAACTCGGTAAAATGTTAAGTTCTGTGTATCAAATAAAAGTTACTTCTAGTACTTTGTCAAGCATTTTCTGATTTAGGAAAATTTCAACTGAACCATATACAACAAAGAAGCATAAAGATCTAGAAACTTCCAGCACGGCAACATGGTGGTTAGCATGAGAAGGACTTGATATATGTATGATGTCAGACATCTTATACAGTTTAATAAAATCTTTAAATGATATCTAATTGCTTCATACTCAAGAACTAAAGTACTATGCTGCTGGTTATACGAAACAACATTTAGGGACGCGGAATAAATCAACTCATGAAAATAATTAGTACTTGAAAATGAGGTAATTTTCAACTTTTTAAAGCGCACAAATATATCAGTCATCGCTTCTTGAACATGTTGAAGCAAGAATAAGTCAATATTACAGTTTGATTTGTGCATTAGGAGGAGAGGAGGGATATACAAGGCTGGCACATAAATCACAGAAAACAACTGGATTTTAATGTAATAAACCTGAAAGTACCAAGATATCTAAAAAACAGTAGCCACTCATAAAAGTTCCCTCATCATACCTAAAGGAAATATTGCCTATGTTATCATGCTATCTGATGTTATGATTACTTAACTCTACACGAGACATTGACTTTAACATCATCTGGATTTCGTCTGTGTCTATGGAGCTTTAGGTGGAAGTCCAGAGACCAAATTTGCAAAGAGTAAACATGGATACTTACCAAATTTAATAGCCACAAAACCGAGATAAGATAGAAGCTGAAAAAGTAGACATAAGTCCAAGAAGTCCCTGTCAGTTCCTTGTAGCTCTGAAATGTTGGAAGAATATTATCACCTACTTGGATCATGCATGGTAATAAGATACACCAACTTAAAATTCATCAAGTCAGGAAACCAACTAGGTCAAAACTGTCGAAACGAAATTAATCGTTTCAAGTATCTTTATTTTAACATTAAGCTTCTGTAGGTTCATTGAATCCTCAAAAACATGTACGGAGCGTGGAAAGAATGTCTATCTTGCTCACATACAGGTTACTAATGAAAATAGTAAGAGAACCATCAAACCTTTAAACCACGTTAGGAAACACGAGTAATGGAGTTGGCGTGTTTTAGACTACTCGATCATCAGAAAGTTACCAAAATTACAATTTTTTTGGTGTTTACTCTTTAAGCATAAATCCCCTCCTTTCTCAAATTACCCCATACATAATAACTACCATCTTAAAGGAACTATTCCTGAATAACTAGAGAAGCACCCAGTATATGTACTTGTGAGAGATTCTGAACATCAATCTAGTTTCCAATAAGGTTAAACGGGCACAATTGCTTTGTGTTGAATGTGCATTACAAAGGATTTCCCATAAGTGTAAAATAGTTCTTCTAAGCAGATATAATGGTAATTGAGGAAACTCTAAAATCAGGATACCTGCATCACCGGTGGCCAGATTCCCATCACCAATAAATTGAAAAGCGTCACCATGCCATTTGGATAGTCATTAAAGTTAAAAAGCAAATAGCTTAGAATGTCAAGAAAACAAAATCGACAAACTAACTTCCAAGTGGGAACACTACAAGAATATTTAACAATCAAATGGGATCTTGATACTATATGATAAATTAGATTGTTCCAGATGCCTCCTTGGATCAATCAACGAATATACAGGGAACGGAATATTTCGTTTAGGAGAGCCCTTAGTGACTGGGAAATTAATGCCATGACCGAAGTTCTCAATTCCCTGGATCTCTCTCAAAGTACAAACATTTCTGATGATTTAATTACTTGGAAGTTGAGCAGCAATAAAAAAGTTTCTGTTAAGTCTGCTTATCACATGGCTGTTGAGAATGCTCATAGTTCACTTATTCTTGGAAGGAAATATGGAAAGTTAGGGCTCCCTTTAAAGTGGCGTATTTCTCATGGTTGTTGGCTAAAAAGGCATGCGTAACTCATGAAAATCTACAGAAGAGGGGAATTTAGTTGACATCAAGATGTTTTTTTAAGCAAAGAGGCAGCTGAAAACTATAGCCATCTTTTTTAGCACTGTGATTTTACGGAGATGCTATGAAAGTTTTCTTTGTGCTTGCTGGAGTCAGTTGGGTAATGCCACAGAGTACTTTTTACTTGCTCGAATGATGGACGAATTCAACAGGGGGAATCAGAGAGAAGAAATGGTGGAGTATGGTTCCAGTTTGTGCCTGGTGGACTGTGTGGAAAGAACGAAAGCCAGGTGCTTTGAAGATAGTGCAGCTCAATTCAACAAATTAAGTTGAATTGTATTCTTTCTATTTTTGGTGCAAGGAAAACTGTATAGAAGATGCTGAAAGTTTGATATTTTTTATAGAAGATGCTGAAAGTTTGATTTTTTGTAGGCTACACAAGGCCCTGTTTCTGTAAACTTGGGTCCCATCACCTTCGTGGTGACTTATGAATAATAATTGGTTACCTTTCTAAAATAAAAGAATGATTATGATGAAACGAGAAAAGATTGTCTCCTCGTTGTTTGTCAAGAAAAATGACTTGTAGAATACTCTGCGAGGACATTCACAATTGACAAAAGGATACTCGTAACCAGCAAGATCAGTTTGGTGTAAGTTGGGATGTCCAGTGCTGACAATCCCCCCAAACATCTGCACAAGTTAAAACAGAACTAAGGGTAAAAGTGCAGAAGGACCGAAAGATGTTAGACACACAATAGTGCAGTATCCATAAAGAAATGCTGAGGGAAAAATTTCCTGTATGATGCCATGTTGACTATGCTATGCATCCAAAAGCAATCTAACAGAGAAGTAGATAATTTTTAAGGATAAAGCTTTGCTAAGATAAACAAACATACAGGATTTACGTTCAAGACAAAATTTTGAAAGCTATTTCATGCAACATCAAGCAGAAGACGAGCACAATGAAATCTAAAATTCAGTGATTAGCAAAGTGATAGCAGCAAAAGGAGACAAATGTACCTGTAAACCAAGAGAGCAATAAATGCATAAAATACAAAATATGGACCCCAAGTATGGCAGCAGACAATGTATGAGGGTCAAAAAGGTGGCAACAAAAGCATGGCATCGCTCAAAATGCAGAAAGAGTCTTATGAAACGTAACATTCTTGCAATAAGAAGATAGCGCATCCTGCAAACACCAGCAAGCAGAAGCAATTAGTGTATACCTAAGACTGGAGTACTAAATTATAAAGCATCAGAAACAAAAGACCACGACTACATAGTGCAACCTGTGAGAAAAAAAGTACACTGGAAAGAATATAGAGAGAGAGGCTTGATTATTCCTTCAAACCGTTGGGTGTAAATGGTGAATGTAAAAGTCCTAAATAGGAAAGCAAACATTTGACTACCTAATTAAAGGAGAAGGAATCAATCTAATTAATTTTGATTTATCCCAATGGATAAACAGTATTATTTACACTACTCTTAACACTCCCCCTCAAACTGGTGCATACATGTCGTAAGTACCAACCTGGCTACATATATGGCTAGTTTACGTGACATAATCTGGAAAATAATTACATTACTCAAGAATAGAGTAGAACATAATTTGGCAGTCACAGTTATAAAGGCCTTTACCAATTTCCGCTGGACACAAAAGGCAGACCATGAGGACCTATCAACGTAGTCACTTCTTCGATAACTGTGAAAATTGCAATCATTATTATCAGTAACTTAAGAGAAAAGATTTAGCAATTTCATTATGTTCACATGAGTGAAAAAGTGACACTTTAAGGAATGAAACTGACAAACAGCATTTTCTGTTGAATGAATTCACATAATTTTACGTTTTTTACTAGAAAATACTAAAGATAATAGTCCACTATATTTTAGCAAAAGAACAAGCAACATCCATCAAATGAGTAAAATCGTTGGAAGCTTCAATATCTTTCATGTCTGCACCATAATGCACATAAACTACCATTTCCCAAAACGATATCCTATCTTTCCCTCGCATTTTCCTTCTACGGGCCGATGGAAGGATTGCAAGACAGGTACAGCACCTATAACCATCCAAGTTATATTACTTCGTTTTTTCCAAGTAAATTAAGAGCTCTTGAGGATTTCTTGTCTGTTCCCTTTGTCCATTATTTACATATCATGATTACTTTTACCACCCACAATAACAAACTCTTACAAAGAATGAAAAAAAAGTATGCTGTTAGTAAACATGCTAAGACATACTTAAGTGTAAGTTTAATTTAAGATCAGCTCTAATTTCCTAGGAAGTAAAGAGGAGAGGTTGAAAGAAATCCTCTAATAGATCAGCACCAGAAAGCCAAAATAAGGAAGGCCTGTAATCCTTCTCGGATGGATGGAAGGACTCAAAATTATCCCATAAAATGAAGCCACATAATAGTAACCCATCCCAAGAAAAATGCATGGACATATGTTTCTCATAAGTCTACAGTTCTCTATCTTCCTCAAGAATGCATATAAAAAACAGAGGATAAAAACTTCATTTGGAAAAGAAATAGTCCCTCCGTCCCAATTTATGTGGCGGTGTTTGACTTGACACGGAGTATAAGAAATAGAAGTTGACTTTGTAAATGTTCAAATTTACCCTTGAAAAAGTAAGAGATAGAAGATTGTAGTAATCAAAAAGTTGTTTGTGGCTTTTAAAGTAAGTAGGGCCCAATAGGGGGTAAAATAGAGATAGTGCATTAAATAGTTGACAAATAAGGAAGTGTGACATTCGATAGTGCATTAAATAGTTGACAAATAAGTAAGTGTGACATTCTTTTTGGGACAGACTAAAAAGGAAAGTGTGACACATACATTGGGACAGAGGGAGTAATTGCATTTCTATAACAGATCAAAGACAACAGTGATTGCAGCTCTAATAACTAAAGGCATGCAACCTTAAAATCCAAAGATATAGGAATGAGGAAAGGTAATCAACTTCTACTGAGTACTGAATAAAGAAGTTAAGTTAAAAATACAAAACTATCGTAGTCGAGGTGCGCGTAAGCTCGCCTGGACACCACCGTTATCAAAAAAAAAAAAAAAAAAACACAAAACTGTCGTGGAAAAAGAAATTAATAGGTTTGAAAATACATATTTAGCAGAAAAAACAAGAGCTTAAAAATATCAAACAAAGGCGTAGTGCTATAGCCGCATTTTTGAAATGACACGTTCAGATAAAGCCTTCATAATTTATCGATAACTCGGAAGAGAGATAATTATAAGAAATACAAGCAGGAGTAAATTTGAAATGAATAAAAAAATATCGATCCAAGTGCTAATGCAGTACTTTCAATATACAATTTAGTTAGAAAAATCAGGCTTTAAAACCTCTGCAACCTACCAATGAAGCAAGTGATGCAAAAATCAAATTGATTTTTACCATCCCTCCAATAGTTCTCAAAACCATAGGTGTAAATTTTTAGTGTCATCTCGATGACATACAACCAACCTGTGCAACAAAATAGAATATTCTGGACTTAGAGCACCAAGGCATAAGGATTGCGAAAGGAAATATAAATATTATACTTAATTACTTACCAAAGATGCTCTCTACCTTCTGCCAAAATATTTGAGAGGATTTCTTCATATCAAGCTAGAACTCACCATCAGTAAAAGTCAGTGAGATTCATGCTGAACTAGAAAAGATATAGATGAAGATAATGGAAGAAAGACCAGGATATTTCTTGAAATGCAAAAGTCTTTGTTTCATCGCATGGACACATAGAACTCACCGCACAAACAGAAGATTTCTCATTTATCCATAAACTAAAAGTAAAAAGTGAAACCATTGGATAATATTATGTGAGGATCTCGAGCTATTCTTTCTTTCTTGTTTCTTTTTCCTGTAAGAATGTTGATTGGATCTTTTCTTAAAGTCAGGTGGTTAGTAATGATGGTGCCAGTCCTCTCAAAAATGAAAGATATGAAGAGATTGTTTATATAGGTAGGTAACTAGAAGATTTTATGGTGGCACTATGTTATCTTATCACACATAGATCCTACATTGTTGAAGTTGCACTCACGCTATAAGAAAGCACCGGACAGTAAACAAAGAAGAAGAGAAGTTCCTGAGCTGTTCAATTTGGCTTCTTCCCCTGAAAGTACAGTTGAGGATATTTGGAGAACACATGGATGGAATCTTACCTTTAGAGGACTGCTCAATGATTGGGAGATTGGAAGGCTGGCCGAAATCCTAAGACTCTAGGGGCTTTTCAGGGCTTAAGGAATGTGGATGATTCAATAGTATGGACTGAAAGCAGCAATAAAATGTTCTCGGTCAGTTCAGCTTATCTTATACCACCAGGAAATGACCCTTCAAACTCTGGTTGGCCGTGGAAATCTATCTGGAAAGTCAAAGCTCCTTTGAAAGGCCAGTGCTTTTCGTGGTTAGTTGCCAAGATAGCTTGCTTGATGCATGAAAAATTGCAAAAAGGGGGAGTTCAGATGAGTTCTAGGTGCTTTTTGTGCCATAAGAGTGCTGAGAGCAACAGCCACTTATTCTTACATTGCAAAGTCACTGATCTTCTATGGCAGCTTTTCTTATCTTTGTCTGGGATTAAATGGGTAATGCCAAGAAGTACAAAGGAGCTTTTGGGGTGTTGTAACAAAGCATCAGGAAATTGCACACAGAAGAAGTGGTGGAAAGTCATTTGGGCTTGCATATGGTGGACCGTGTGGAAAGAAAGGAATGCAAGATATTTTGAAAATAGGAGTTATACAAAGAGTTGAGATGAACTGTTTTTTGTCTTTACATAAGTGAACTATGTAGATGATGCAGAAAGATTGTGACAATCTTTTGATTCCTCGTAAGATGTATAAGGCTCCTTGTTTGTGTAAATACTTCTGCCAGCACCAAGGTGGTGCTGATGTTTCTCAAAAAAAAAAAGTTCCTGAGCTGTCAGTTCAGGTGCATTGGAGTCTGGTGATACTCCTTATAAGTTATAATAAGGGGAGGGATGCCAAACTTAAGCTTGATTTGAGGTCACGATTGCCATACTTAGGCAGTTGCTAGTTAATACCAGGTTGAGGGACCACCAAATGGTGCCTGGAATGTATTCTCCCCATCATTTTACTTTATAGACATGATTGTAAACAATTATCAAAGATCATTTCACAAGTTCAATTGACCCTCTAATAGTCCTAAAAGCTGGAACTATTCACAGAAATATAATTAATTTGTATCCATAGTTTATTTAAAGATTGTAGATAGTGCATACCGTAGTCTCAACAATAACAGCAACAAGATTGACAAGGAGAATGAACACTATTGTGCACTCAAACATAGGGCTTCGGATGAAGTCTCTCAACTTCTTTGATGCAGGTGAATGATAGAAATTTGGATACATTTCGAAGATAGACAGCTGCAATAGAAAGCAGCTTATGAAGGGTTCACCATTGCTACTTTCAAGTTGTAATTGGAAAAAATGGACTCACTGAGTCTTTCTCTTCAAATTTTAGTGCAATAACATTGCATAGTCTAGAAAATTCATCCAAATGTATCTGCACTTGAAACAAAGGAATTAAGAGACGAGAAGACCAGCAACAAATAAAAGTCAATATAAGCAATTTCATGATTGAGAACAGACTTCCTTCACAGATAGGATCTGATTCCTATTCTTTAAAAGCCATCTGGTTCCATATACAAAATGAAAAAATTAAAGTTCGTTGACTTAAGCAGATCTAAGTCTAAATCTTGAAAAGATAAAGAACTAGAGAGATCTTCTTATTGCACCACATCAAGCACTAGTGATTAGTTATCAACACTCATTTCCACAACAGACCAAGTATTGGCAGGATAAAGCAAACGTTTCAAGATTGAGAAGCTAATGGCATCTATCACATAATTTCCATAATCTAAAGGTAAGATTCAAATTTGACGCACGCAGGTACGAAGCTAAATAAACAAATCTCAAGGAAACAATGTTGAAACAGTTATATCTGTTTTCCATGTACCGATGTTCCTAGAAGTGGTTCATAAGCCTAAAAGCTTATGTGTGCTCCATTATAAACATAAAAGCTGCCTCTGGGTGCTATTGTTTGGACAAGATCCACAAGATATATCGTAACAAAGAAGACGGAGCTAAAACATAACAGCTAGACAAGAACCATAATTGCTATTATGTGTTGGAAAGGAAGATAATTTCTGTTAGTGCCTTTACAAAATGTAATGGGGACTTCATTGTGATGGTCACGATCCAATATATACAAAACAGATAGGGAAAAAGGCAGCCTGATTCATAATATCAACACTGTTCACAATATTCGGAGGAAATAATAAAAACATCTATCATTAGAGTAAATATTCAGCCATGACAACAACTCACATGTGTACAAATTAAAACCAAATGGAGAATAAAGAAAAAGAAATCACTTCACTGCATCAGTTAATTGAAAGATTCACAAGTACCTTAGAGTCATGAGTAACATCCAGCTTAAAGAATATCAACTCAAAATCATCTCTGGGAATTTCTGGTATAGTCCTAAAGACATTTAAAACACAATGTGTTTCAATGTCTACTGCTAGATGTATAACCATGACGATATACACTAACAAAAGGTAGATGATATGAAAAATCAATGTATCGAAGAAAAGATACCATAAGTCAAATCGAACACATTAGTATCTGAAAAGAAGGTAGTGAAAGAACTCTAGTACTAATATCATCTCCAAAGAAAAACCAACTATATCTATTATCTAAAGCAGAATATTATTGACGATAGATGTATTCCTAAGCACTAATGTGTACTCATTACCCACATAAAATGTTATGTTTCCGCTCTTAAATTTTCCCTTCCTTTTCCGGTTATTAGAATGGCCCCCGAGAAAAGAGAAACCTGAAAGAACTGAACCCAAGCTCCCATTTGGCCATGCAAAAAGTTGCCCTTTTTCCAAAAAATGAAGATATTGTTTGTCTATAGAATGTGACAAGTTTTTGGACATGTTTTGAAGGTATTTGTTCAAGATTGAGCAAGTGCTTTGGACCAGTAGTTGGGCATAAAATTTTCCCGCTCACAAAACTTTTAACCTTTTTTTAATGTCCAGCCACAAATTCAACTTCCAAGAACTCTTTTTTCCAAGTTTCAACCAAATCTATGTCCAAACGCCTTGTATCTAGCCAATTTCCCATAATTGGATCTGTTCGTTAAGAGTACTTGGTTACAGATGATTATATTACTACCTTTCCAAACTCCTTGAAAATTAGCAAAAATTAAACCATAAAAGCTCCCTGCTTGTCAAACTAACTGCAATAATCTTCCATAAAGTGAGTTCAAGTTGAAGGGAAATTTGATAAATTTCCAAAATGATGATCAAGTCCACAGCTGATTACGAAATCACAATGTCTCAATGACCAGTGAGCAGCTTGAAATAGCGAAAAGGCATGAAACAAATTTTCTAGAAGAGGCTAATAGGTAACTAACTATCCTCTTCCTTATCACTCTGCTAGCTCATGACTACGTTCGGCTTCCACAATTCAGAATTTCAGATCAGACACTGCTGTTTCAGTATATCCCCTTCACTAGTAATTCAGGCATGGGATGCATCTTGAATCCAAGGTGTATATGATACACATTGAACCAATATGGCCTGCTATTACAGATCTGAACTAGCTATTGAACAAGCCTGTAGTTGCACAAAATTAGTACATGAACCGACAGTGTACAGGTGAACCATAAAAGACAACAGTTGGAAATCTCTCCCCATATTGTTAAGGAATTCTTCAGTGTATCTGTATCACTTAAATATTCTTCTCTATCAGATAAATCGATGACATTTTTTCTTCTTATGGAAGCTAAAGCCAAAAGATAACTATGCTTTTTCTTGCTCTATCGAGCGCTTTACAGCAAAAAAACAGAAGGTTCACACACGTAACTACTTCTTAGAAGCAAGTAATTGGCTTAATTGGCTTTTGAAAATCCAATTTGTGGGGCCATAAAGAATATACTCCATTTAGTTTTTATGATGCTTGGGACCATACCAGGAATGAGCTGACAGTGTGTGTAACCTGGTAAATATTCAACTGAACCGCTAAAGAAATAAAAAGTTCATTGGCTAAATAATGGCCATGGCAACATTGCTCTTATGCAATACTGAAAAACCCATGCCCCAAAACACAGATTCACTACATAGTCAGCCAGAAAGCTTACAACGTTAGGTATAGTACAACATGTTGGTCTAGAATTGGCCAATCAGCCTTATATAGTTGCAACTGTTAGGTCTCATGAGAAAAATTGAATAGTAGCAGAACTCCAACATGTTCAAAATGCATCGAGAGGTCACATGGAGAATGAACTTTACCTGTATTTGTTAAGTTCCTCAAAGAGAAGGATACATTGCTCTTTGTTGATGAACCCGTTGTTCTGTCAATGTGAAAAGAAACAACTTTATTAGGAAAGGAGACCAAAAGATTTAAGGTCCCATACAAAAAGCCTTTAGGAACTTATATCCACAAGCTCTAAGATGTAATTTAGTGGAGTTTCATAAGGAGAGGCTGACGGTATCTTTATAACATTATATCTCTAGATAGTAAGGTAGGGAAATAGGTCTATAAATCAGAATTTTTTTACCAATTAAGTTTTTTTTAGAAAATTATGGAAGTACTTTCTCCTTTACCATATTCTTCTTTCTGCATTCTCTCTCTATCTATCTATCTTACGCACACACACAAGTGCGTGAGCGCACACACATGGAGATAGATATATACATTCATCTACCTATTTGTAATTGTTCAGGAAGGGGAGGAAGGGATTATTTTTAAAGTTTTATCAATTTTTCAGCAACACCTATGCCATTTCATCTGCCTGTTTCTACATACGAGAATCTGAAAGAGGTTCATCGAATATAATCATGTGGAAACTGGAAAGGTATCAATCGCCTCTTTCTAGTTTTCAAAAAAAGCTCTCTTCTTATACCAGGAGTTTCCCATCCCATTTACTTTATCAAAAGTATGATCTCTCTTAGTTTTGGTGCTAGATTATATTCATTCTAAATTTCATCTGCTAACATACTAAGGCAACTAAATGTGACTTACAGGGTTACTATATGAAATAAGATAGTGAGAACCAGAGAAGGTTCTTATTTACAGCTGTTGCTGTCATATTTCTTCTGAAAAAAGGAGAGAACAAGGATACAAGCTTCTCTTCCCTGGGTAAAACGAAGAGAAGCATATTCTGAATAGAAACCACAGAAGCTTAACTGGAGAACAGGTTGTCAAGTGTCCGACTCACGTCGTTATCAATCAGGTTAAATGCTTTTTTCAAAATCCGTAGCCTCATTTGATCCTTTTCAGCCACTTGTTTTTCAAGCTACAACCAAAAAAGAATAAATAATGAAATAAATAAATAAATATGATGTGCAAGTTGCAAAATCTACCGAAAATATCCATCTCAAAATTACCATTTTAAATTAGTGGTGGTAAGAGTTTCGCGCTTCTCATTTTCAAAAAGAATTATCTGTTATATCAAGAGGTCCCAACAAGTCATGTCATTTAAGGGTAAAAAGGAGGATGCTAAGAGTACTAGTTTCCAAAAAGAGCAACGAGTCACTCTTTTTTGGACAAACTAAATGAGAAAGTGTCACATAAAATTGGACAGAGGATACGATAACATGGTAACTATAATATCTGGTAGCTTTTAGCTAAAAAGATAGAAAATGTTACCTCACTAATGAAGCTATCATATACACCGGCGAGAATTAAGTTGGTGACAATGTAAATGCTCAATAGCACATAGACAATAAAAAATAAGCAATACCAGCGTGTGTCCCTGAAAGGAAAAATATAGAGTGCAGGTTTCAACAGGATTTAAAAGAAATAGAAAAAGAAATAGCAAGTCAGTTCAAACATTCAAAAAAATAATACATATTAAAATATAAGTCCAACATTAAGTTCAATAAGAGCAACACTCAGAGCAAATATGTAGTTTGATCAGATTGGGTTTTAATTCTGTTATTATGGCTTTTTCTATATTATAAAGGAGGGACACATTATCTTCTGCTGTAGCTATAAGAACAACCAAAATGCGCAGCTTTTACTGGTACCCGTTTAATAATCTAGATCTTCTCAAACTTCAATGGTATTTTGGAGGGTAAAAGGGCGACTAAAGACAGTATCTGAGGCAACTTACTTGTATGCAGGGATCCAGACATCTGGATGGTTTGATGCGGTAAATAAAAGAAACATTTGGTATAATGTGGCGCCATATGAAGTAAACGTGGTTTCTCCCTGCCGCGTGTCTTTAAAGAAGGCGTACGCTAACCAACTCGAGAATAGAAGAAATAAAGCCGATAACGCCTGCAAAGGGGAGGAAAGAAACATACATAAAAAGTGGAAGGTTTAGCTTAAAGATGATAATACTTCAGGAGTGAAATCTTAAGTTTATATATCAAATGACATAAATGTCTGTTATACACTATAAAACTTTAAGCATTAAACCCCGATGATTATAATAACAAACCACAACATTAATGTAGGCACCAAGCATTCCAGACAGGATGAGGAAGCCATCTCGTAATTCCCTGTTGTCAGAGAAATGGAATTTAAGATCAAATTAGCAAGTACAGCTAAGAGAGCAAGCCAATCAAGACTAGAAGTTGTATAGAGAGATTATTTGATCAAAAGCATTATATGGAAGTGAATGTTGGGCCTCATTTGAATGTTGTAAAAATTGAATCGATGTGTGACCACACAAGATCGGACAAGATCAGAATGGATAGCATCTCACAGAGTCTGCACCTGTAACATAATCATCAACGAAGAGATAGTGACTAGGCTTGGGACTCAAAAGAGTGAATCCTACCATGGCATACCTATGGTTCAAAATAAGGAATACCACACGAAGATAGGGTGCAACACGAAATGGCATATAATAGGAGTTTGCGGGGAAAAGAATGTAGACCACAATATCTTCAACCAAGATTAACAGCAAAATGACCTGCAAAATCAAGCCAGAAAAGAAAGAAGCTGTCATTGAAAAATATTAACCTTAGTTACTGCGGAAGCTATAACAAACTAAGATTCAACAACTCCAATAAACCCCGAACTCTTTTCTCAAGATGCTTATGGAAAATCCAGCTCTGTAGGTCACTTTTCTGTATAATATGAGGAAAGGGGCCAAGAAAGGGAGGAGGAGAAGACTAATTGTTGGCTCAATTTTTGCGTTTCTTCGTGATTCATTTGGTAGTTTTTATTTCTGTATCTAGAGAAGATCATAAGTCACTCTTGGTTTTGCTATGATGGATGTTCCTTCAGTTCAGTTACTACCTGTTATAAGAAATTCTTAAACAACTGAGCTACCTGTAATGCTAGATTTACTTTACCATGTTTAGTTTTCTAAATATGAAACTATCTGACATATCAAAATAGTAAATATGCACCTTATGGAAATGAGTGACGACCATCAATACAAAAGCAGTAACTTAAAATTATCTTCACAAACAAGTTAAAGGGAGAATGTAGAAGACTGGTACTAAATACCTTTAGTCTGTTGAGACGACTTTTCCAGTAGAGATAGAAGCCTTCATATGATATTGGAAATAAAATGTGTATCATAAGAATTAGAAGAGTAACGCCCTGCAGAAGACAGTTTGAAAGAAAATGTTAGTAACCACAGGAAGAACAAGTTAATCTAGCCAGCTATAGGTGGATCACTACTGCTAATGTTTCGACATAGTATACTAGTCTCCTACAGCCTAATAAGTCACCAAAGAAGTTCCTCTTTTGAAGCTACCTTGCCAGTAGCCATGTACATAGTTGTACTACTATATGAATCCAGAGTAGGCCCCTATTACTTAGTGAATTAAATAATTCCTCTTCCAATCCCTGGAAAAGCCAGTAAGCAACAACAACAAGAAAGAGTGAACAAATGAAAGTTCATGGGGCAAAGTACTGCCTTTACTTCTCAATGCAATTATAATTGCGCCATGGCTTTAAGTATAAACAGAAAGTCTTGGTTTCCCATTTTTAAGATTCATATATAGAAAATTAATTTCAGTTCCCACGCAGAAGCAATTAAGAACCCATGCATCATGTCTCAACACGAAAAGGCAGCAACTACTCCTAATTGAGACTAGCTCTTGAAATAATCAAACTTTACGAGACCCAAATCAATAAAATTCACCATATATAAGGAAAGAATTTAAGTTATATACTTTGTCAGTGTAACAAACTTTACACTACTATGTCGCCCAAAGAATATCTATAGGTAAACCATCATAAAAGGTGAGACTCGAAAATAACTACAACAGGTAAAGGTTACCTAATGCATAATTTTTTTTTTTTTTTATATTGACGGTGTATATAACTTATCTCATTAAGCAATATTCAGTACTTTCCACGGTTGCATATTTAGAAAAAATTAGCTTCTACACTTGCATATATTAAGTCTCTAAATTTAACAAAATAAAGAAGCCAACGTTACCTCATATGTAAGGGACTGGGTAGCAGTCAAGTATGGAAGCTCTCCAAGAAAGTAAAAGTCTCTGTTAATGCATGACTCAGCTAAATGCTTAAAGCACCACAGTGGTGTCTGAGCAAAATGAAACAAGAGCTCAATCAGTTAGAAAAAAAGAAAACTAAGGGCGGGAAAGATAGTAAGTGAACTTTAAGTACAAACCTCAAGGAAGTTAAGAATGACAAGAGCAAGGGAATTAAATGTCCAAACAAAGTGAAAATCAGTAAACAAGAAGTATAATGGTGCTGCCTTTTCAAAACTTGATCCCTCAAGAATTTCCTCTGGTAGACCAGCGCCATCTTCAGCCTGCATGTGCAAGTGTAACGTAACTCACATAATTACTAGAAAGAATCAAAAGTTTCAGTATCAGTACTGTTTAACAAAATGACATTAAAACATTAAATCTCGAATCCGTTGATGAAGTACAACTGTCCAAGAGCCACTCTTTATCCATGGTAAATAGTATCCCCTCCGTCTTATTACAATTGTCCACTTTTTCTTTTCACATTCATAAAAGAAATATAATATACTTTACAGAATTGCTGTTATTTACTAATCTTGATAATCAAATTTAAGTACATTAAATATTTTTTATCTCGTTAATTACAAGAGTAAGATAAAAAAAGATTAATTTTATAAAATAAACTTATTTTGATACAAAGAAAAAAAAAATACAATCCTAAGGGAGGAAGGGTATCATGTTATTTTAGTGAGAATTTTTTTTCTCAAATGATAAGCACCTCCCATGTACAACCAAGAGGTTGTTGAATCACGTTAACCCTTTGTATTTAAATTGATATCAGATCTAAACTTTGGCGAGCTCGAGCTCATGTGTACAACGATATGTTTTGTTTCTTTGGACTTTTATCTTTCAAATCAGCTTATGTAGTTGTTCTTGATTTCTCTCTCTTAAAAATTAAACCATCCAATACCTCCACGAGCTACTCATCAGCCTGTTCAGTCTAATATTTTTCCTTCTACTCGAAGCTCTCTCTTATTGGGCCTCTTCACATCTGTCACTAAATTTTTCAAAGGAGATTTACGAAAATGCCCATCAAAATCAAAATATTTACCCACCTCTACCCATAATAAGTTTTATATTTACAAGTCCTATATACCCATAAACTATTTACATGTTCTACCCATCTATTTATTCAGTAAACCTTAAGGGGTCGTTTGGTTGGCGGGATTGGACTAATAGTCCCGGGATAAATTTGGGACTAAATTAATCCCATGTTTGGTTGTTGGGATTAGCTAAGTTGGGAGAGTTTTTATCCCAAAATCATGGGATTAACTAATCCCATATAGGAGGTGGGTTTATTTATTCCACTTTTAGTCCAAATTTTAATCCCGGAATTTGTAATCTCGGGATTATCCACTTTGAACCAAACGATCCCTAAAGGTATACACTTATATCTAGACTTATATACTAATATTTATGCAGTATACCTTAAAAGTATACTCCCATAATGTATAACAAAAGTATACAATAATAAATAGGTAGGTTGGTAAATATTTTTACTTTCATGAGTAGTGTAATTTTTAATGGGTAGAACTTGTAAATATTTTAAATTTCAAGGGTATATAGTGTAAAAAACTCATTTTTCAATGGGCAGCCTAGTTTATCCATCTCATTACTCACTTTATAAAAATTATTTGCAAGTATAGTTATCTAATTTCAAACTATTACAATTCAAGTTATGCATTCAACTTCAGCTCAGAAGTTGAATGCATAACTTGAATTGTAATAGTTTGAAATTAGATAACTATTGGATTATATTGAATGATCAAATTCTTACACATAGTATAAGTTTGAATTTCACTGCTGCCATTATTGTAAAGAACTCCCACATGTTTGGCAATCATAGAGAATAAAAAAGACCCGGATGTGAGGGCACTGGGAGGACGTATTAATTGTATAATTAAGAAATAAAATTGTGCTCTATCTAACAACTTAATCTTTTAAATAAAATGATCGCTCACTCAACAAGTTTTACATGAGTTTATGCATGCTACAATTAAAAAAACTCTGAGGGCAACGATGAGCAGACTGCAGAGCCAGCTCTGAGGGTTATATTTGACAAGATGTTAAAAGAGAAGAGGGACTTACAAGATCAACCAAAGCAGCTGCTTTCTGATAAGTTGATCCACAAGTAATAGCGTCTGATCTTCGGTTAAACTTCGAACCACTACTTTTATTCTGGCTGCCCAACAGAGACTCTCCTTCCATCGTCATTCAACTTATAAATTCTTTTCTTCTCTATACCTACTGTGTATTATGAAACGAAAAGAAGAAAGAGGGGGGGGGGGGGGGTGGTCCATTGACATCAGTAAAGATACATACTACTATATACAATATATTTCGGATAGAAATATAATAGTAGCTAGGTGCGAGTGTAGTGGTTTACACTTGAGCATCTACAAGACAATACATATATGTGGGATAGGGTGACAAAGCATACATGGTAGTTGGCCAATATAAAATATGTTTCTTATGTAATACTATTACACCAGTGCTGTTTTATTGACTCTTTGTATTAATTTAAACATCCAGTTAGTATTTATTTATTCTCTTGAAATAATTGCATATCTAGAAAGTAATTCAAGGGTGCACGAAGTATCACGTAAGGTTCGGCAATAATGGCGGACTCAAAAATTTTATTGATGAATATTAAAATATAAACAAATTAAATTGACATAAAAATAATTAAGCTATTCAACATATATATCTATACATCATAATTTTTCCATGATAGGGTATCATTTGATACTGTTTCACTACCCTTAGATCCGCTCTTATCCAGGAAAAGCTGCATCCAGAAGAATATAATGTAGCACCTTATCCTGATGTAATTCCTCGACTTGATAAATTCATGACCTTAGGCCACACAAAACAACTTTTAGCATTAATCCAAATCTCAAACCCTTATATTTAGAAAGTACTATCTTTTTACGTAAAAGAAGGTTACATTGAAGAATTTAAAAAAAAAAAAAAAGGAGATTAGAGGAAAATAAAGAAAAGAAAAGAAAAAGCCCTGGTAAACTGATGACTAGTGTTTTGTTCTCATCTCATGTTACCTTGTTCTCGTTTCTCTGCAACTCCTCAGTTGTTTATTTGAAAAGCTGCACGTTAACGTGATAAATCACAACATTCGGATTAAACAAGTATGCCATTATGACACTATGGCAATTGTACTACTCCCTCTGTCCCAATTTATGTGGCACCATTTGATCGGGCACGGAGTTTAAGAAAATAGATGTTGACTTTGTAAAGTGTCAATTTTGCCCTTGAAAAAGTAAGTGAGAGAAAATTTGAGTAATAAAAAAGTTGTTGGTAGGTTTAAAAATATGTAGGGTCCAACAAGGGTAAAATAGAGATGATGCATTAAATAGTTGCCAAATAAAGAAAGCTGCCTCTTATTTTGGGACAAACAAGAAAGGAAATGGTGCCACATAAATTGGGACGGAGGGAGTATTTCTTTTTAGTAACTTAATAGGCTCCTACAACTTATTTTATTCACTTTAAAGGTGTTTCTCTCTTTTCTATTGTTGAAACACGAGGCAATAATTTAAGTGGCAAGATTCTCCAAGTTAATCATGATGTTTCTTTTTAAATTTATGTAACTTAATTTGACTCAAACAAAATCTAAAATAAAAACTAAAATCATCTGTGGACTTAAGTAAACTATAGCATTTTATATTATTTTTGGAGTATGATTTATCATTTGTGTAGCTATATTAGTATCTAGAGATGCTTAAAATGAAAAGTTAAAAATTTAAATTATACTACTCAGATATATAAATATATCATTTTTTGGACGAACTAAGAATATAACGTACAGAACTACATATTTGAACAGAATGAACATTTCTTTTGCTCTGTCACCATAAAGACGTTAATGAGATAAGTGAAAAATGGAACGGATCAATAAAATGACATAAATTTTCCGTTGTTTCTTTTGCTTTGTCCGAAAAAGACGTTAATCACCCCATAAATTTAACATATACTCGGAGTTTTCTTCATAAAAGGGATTAAGATGATATAAAATTTCCTTAAGGACTTACTTATGTCAATAACCATGCATGTCAAATTGGTAAAAACCCATTACAAGTAGGCAGAGGGAGCGCGCACACCCCCCCCCCCCCCCTCCCCCAAGAAAAAAAGAATGGTCTCTGTTGATTTTTAAGGCTGAAAATAAAGAAACTTAGCAGAAGAAAATTATAGATACTTTGCAAAGTATATCAGCAGAAACTTGTACTTCCCTTTATTAATCAGTCAAAGCTTTTTATAAGCAATACACCAACAGTAGAAAACTAAAAGAAAGCCAAGAAAATAGGAACTAAATAACTTATCCCTAAAAGCTGTAACTTATTCCTGAGGACTAGGATTACACAGTTTAGAAAAGAATCCTAGTCAAAACAACTTCTAATTAACCAACAATCCCTCCCTTAAACTGAAAGTTTGCAGACTATCAGTTTAGTGATTACTCATAGTGCAGACACCGAGCAACTTCCTTAACTTCTGAAATGCAGCGAGCTTCAAAGGCTTAGTCATAATATCAGCTAGTTGCTTGTCGCTCTTGCAAAATATTAGATCAATGACTCCATCATTTGTAAGATCCCGTAAGAAGTGAAATCTTACATCTATGTGCTTACTTCGTCCATGTAAAACTGGATTTTTAGATAACTTAATTGCTGATCCGTTATCACAAAAAATAGCAGTAGGACCTTCTTCTTTGAAGTGAAGCTCTTCAAGAATTTTCTGCAACCAGATTGCTTGACAAGCACAAGCTGCAGCAGCTACAAACTCGGCTTCAGTTGTTGACAATGTCACAATTGACTGCTTCTTTGAAGACCATGAAATTGCTGCTGTTCCTATCATAAATACATGGCCAGATGTACTTTTGCGATCATCTAAATCTCCAGCATAGTCACTATCCGTGAATCCAAATAACCTTGATTTTCCACCATTCTTGTAGAACAAGCCACATTTAGCAGTACCCTGCAAGTATCTGAAGACTCTTTTTGCAGCAAGAAGATGCATTTCCTTTGGACTTTCCATGTATCTGCTGATTTTGCTCACAGCATACATAATGTCTGGCCTTGTGGTGGTAGCTAAATACATCAAGCTTCCCACAATTTGCTTGTAAAGTGTGCTGTCAACTTTCTTTCCACCAGGATTTCTAACAAGCTTCAGTCCAGCATCCATCGGAGTGCTAGCAGGATTGCAATTCTTCATTTGAAACCTGTTTAAGACTTCTTGCACATACTTTTCTTGACAAATAAATATGCCATCAGTAGATTGAGTCACTTCTATGCCAAGAAAATATCGCATCAATCCTAGATCACTCATATCAAACTCAAGCATCATTGACTCCTTAAACTTATCAAGCATGGACTTATCATTACCGGTGTAAATTAAATCATCAACATAAAGACAAACCATCATCACCCTCCCATCATTTTCAGCTTTTATAAAAAGTGTATGTTCATAAGGACATTTGCGAAAACCTTCTTTCAAGAAATAAGCTTCAATGCGACCATACCAAGCTCGCGGGGCTTGTTTCAATCCATACAAGGCCCTTTTTAATTTATACACTTTATGTTCATATCCAACCTTAATATAACCAGGAGGTTGATCAACAAATACCTGCTCCTTTAGATCTCCATGTAAGAAAGCCGATTTCACGTCTAACTGAAGGATAGGCCAAGAATTCTGAGCTGCCAATGCAATTACCATTCTGATTGTGTCATGCCTAGCCACTGGAGCAAAAACTTCAGTATAGTCTATACCGAATTTTTGCTTGTAGCCTTTGGCAACCAAGCATGCTTTGAACTTATCAACTTCCCCTTTCTCGTTCAGCTTAGTTTTGTAGATCCACTTCACTCCAATGGATTTTTGGCCTCTTGGAAGATCAACCAGCTCCCAAGTATTATTTCTTTCAATGGCTGCTATCTCATTATCCATTGCTTTCCTCCATTTTGACTCTTTTACAGCTTCTTCAAAAAATGTAGGATCACTATCTGAAAATAGAGAAAAATGGATTAGTGGATCCTCAATTTGTTCAATCCCAGCTACATCATAATCATTCATCCACGCTGGCCTTTTCTTAGCTCGCTTAGGTCGTTGTTCATCCTCAGTTTGAGAACATTGAGTATCCAATGGCTGCTCCTCATTGTTGTCCAGCTCATTTACCAAAGGTTCTCGCATTTCCTCATTTTCAACATCAAAATCAACTGGAATTTGTTGCTGAATATTGTTGCTGCCCCATTTCCAGAAGTTATCCTCATCAAAGATTACATCACGGCTGATCACAATTTTCTTAGTGATAGGATTATACAACTTGTAGGCTTTAGAATTATCACTAACACCAAGAAAAATACACTTCTCTCCTTTATTATCAAGCTTCTTCCTCTTCTCGTCTGGAATACGGGCATAAGCAATACACCCAAAAACTTTGAAATACTCAACTGACGGCTTATGTCCACTCCAAGCCTCCTCCGGTGTCATATTTCGAACAGCGAAAGTAGGACTTCTATTCAGCACGTGGATGCTCCAGTTCACTGCTTCGGGCCAGAAACTTTTTGGAATGCCACTCATTGTTAAAAGGCTTCGCACCATATTTAAGATGGTACGATTTTTCCTCTCACAAACTCCATTTTGTTGAGGCGTGTATGAAGCTGTCAATTGCCTCTTAATTCCATGTAACTCACAAAATTTTGCAAATTCATGTGAGTTGTACTCACCACCACGGTCTGTTCTAAGGACTTTTATTTGACTTCCAACCTCTTTTTCAACAAGTGCTTTATAGCTTTTAAAGGCTACAAAAGCTTCAGATTTTTCTTGCAAGAAATAAACCCACGTTTTCCGACTATAGTCATCAATGAAGGTAATTATGTATCTTTTACCTCCATTTGAAGATGGATTAATTGGGCCACAAAGATCAGAGTGCACCAGCTCCAATGCCTGCTTTGCTCTCCATGAATTTCCTTTAGAGAAGGAATTACGGTGTTGTTTGCTAACAACACAATCTTCACAAACATCTGATGGACTGTCAAATTGTGGAAGACCTGCCACCATCTTCTTTTGTTGAAGAGTTTTCAAGCCAGCAAAATTAAGATGAGCATATCGGAAATGCCAAAGCCAAGCTACCTCTTTCGATTTTGCTAAGAAACATGAAGAAGTAGTGTTGTAAAGATAAAGTGGAAACATCCGATTTGCTGTCATTTTGACTTGAGCAATCAGTCCCAATTTTTCATCTTGGATACGACATACTCCATTCTTAATTGAGATCTCATAACCTTTCTCTTGAAGTTGTCCAAGACTTAATAAATTGGTCTTTAAATCTGGAACAAAGAAAACATTTGAAATGATCTGATTAGAGTTTTCTTTGGTGCAGATTTTTACATTGCCTTTCCCCATTACAGAGACCTTAGAATTATCACCAAACGTCACTGTATTGCGAAAAGATTCATCCAATTCAGAGAACGCTGACTTGTCTCCGCACATGTGATTGCTGCAACCGCTGTCTAAATACCACAAGTGCTGATAACCTTCATCCTTTGCATGACACGCTAACAGAAGCGAAACTTCTTCTTCTTTCTCTGCAAAATTTGATCTTTCCTCCCGTTGCTTATTCAAGTTTGTTCTACACTCTGATTTGTAATGCCCATACTTATGACATCTGTAACACTCAACTTTTGATTTGTCCGCAGACCTCCATTTGTTGTTTGTTGAGTTTTGGCCATCACGATTTCTCCCTTTTTGTTGGTTGGAATTGTTTCCAGCTTTCTTCTGCTGCTGCCTTCGATCTTTATAACCTCTTCCTTGTTCTTCGTTATTTGAAGACGAGGAGTGATTGTTCGTTGATGCTTGTAATGCCTGTTCCTCTTGATCCGCCTGAACCAGTTTCCTCTCATGAACTAATAGTGAACTTTGCAATTCATCAAGTGATAGTTCATCAATATCATGCGACTCCTCTATGGAACAAACGACAAAGTTAAACTTTGGCGTCAGTGATCTCAAAATCTTCTCTACAATAACCACGTCATCTGATTTATCACCGTGTAACCTCATCTTGTTGACAATGGTCATTACTCTTGAGAAGTAATCTGTGACTGATTCTCCAGACTTCATTCGTAATATTTCAAACTCCGTACGAAGAGCCTGAAGTTGCTGCCTTTTAGTCTTGGCAGAACCCTGATACTTCTTTCTCATTGAATCCCATATGTGCTTGGAGGTATCTTTGCAAAGAATTGTCTCCAAGATTGAACGATCTATAGCTTGAAACAAATAGTTTTTGGCTTTTAGATCTTTCAACTTCAGTCCTTCTACCTCCGTCTTTTGCGCTTCCGTCGCACCAGTTGCTAACTGTGGTATCCCTTCTGAAACTACTTGCCAGTATTCCTTTGATTTCAGAAAGTTTTCCATCAACATACACCAATGGTCATAATGGCCATCAAAACGTGGAATAGAAGGTTGAACAAAGTTCTCGGATGCCATGAGAATTTTTTTAAACACTTAACAGATCTGGCGCTGATACCAAATGTTGATTTTTAAGGCTGAAAATAAAGAAACTTAGCAGAAGAAAATTATAGATACTTTGCAAAGTATATCAGCAGAAACTTGTACTTCCCTTTATTAATCAGTCAAAGCTTTTTATAAGCAATACACCAACAGTAGAAAACTAAAAGAAAGCCAAGAAAATAGGAACTAAATAACTTATCCCTAAAAGCTGTAACTTATTCCTGAGGACTAGGATTACACAGTTTAGAAAAGAATCCTAGTCAAAACAACTTCTAATTAACCAACAGTCTCTGCCTGGTGAGACTGTAATTCCACAAACCACGCACAGTACTAAGCCAGCACGTGTGTTTTTTCATTTTTTAAATTATTAACTACTGAAAGCAAACATTTATCGTAGTTTGTATTAAACTAATGAATACATGATTAAATTTACTTCTAAAAATATTAATGAAGTTTTTTAATACTTAATCATGATTAATTAATGATATTTTATCGCCTCAGTTTATAATCTTTAATAAAATAATGTTATATACTGTAAACATATGTGTGGATTCATGCATGCCCAAAAAAAAAAAAAAAACCAGACTAGGAAAAAAGTGAATTTCATCCTTAACTAGAGCATGAATAGAGCAGATGTGAGGTGTGAAAATAAATTTTTTAATTTCTTAAATTAGCTTGATGGTTGAAAAGAAATGGTTTTCTAATGTTATTCATTTTTGGTCTGTTTTTCAAACAGAAAACGTTTATTATATATTTCGGACAGAGATTTCTTTAGCAACGTTTCTTCGTTTGCTTCCCGAATTAATATTGCAACGTGTAAACTATATTATGAGGTAGTATTAGATTGAATTAGTCTAGTATCGTAAGAGATTATGTTATGTATATTATGAGGTAGTATTATGAGGTACTTCTTGTAATGTCTACTGTTTGATACATGTTAGTAAAGACTTTCCCTTTGTCCTCCCGCAGCATTCCTTTACTTTTTCTTTGAATAGAGACATTTTCACTTGATAAATTGGCTTGTTATCTGCCGCCATAAGGTATGAAGCCAAAGGGTAGTTATACATATGGATGTCCTGCCAAAGTTTTTACTAAAGAGTTATATCAATCGATGGACGGAGAGAGAAGAAACCTTTAAACCATATAGAAGCCACATGAAACATGAAATATAGATGAGTTCATCTTGTTTTGACTCCAATTTTTGGGCAGCATAGCGTGAAAATCTACAAGTACGAGTCCATTACTCAAATAATCACTCAACTATTGAAAATAAATTGCAAAATCGCTGTTCTTGTTTTGTTTCTAAAAGATTACTCAACTTTGCATAACTGACTTAAATGGTCATTCTTGTCGAAAGTTGATTATCTCCGACTGAAAAATAATGACATGACTTTTTTTTTAAAAAAATTAAAACATAAAGAAATTAAACTCATCCATGTAACCAACTATCCGATCCATTTATTCAAATAAAACCGACCCGAACAACTTAACGGGTCAAATATGCATTTCCATGATATAGAACATTATCAAACTTCACGTGTTTCCTTATCAAACTTCATTCTACTACAATGCCTCATTACTATGGAATCAATTACATCCATCAACACCATTACAATTAAACCAAAACTCTCATTAAATACTTTAAGCTCATAACATAATCCATGAGAGAACTTCAAATTTCCACAATCTTCTTTCCTCCCATCCCCGCCCAAAGATGCATAGATATGAAGCTAATAGTATTACTTTGGCTTTTACATGTTCAAGTGGAACAGCAAAATGAAGCTGTAGGCTCGATGTAATTTATACTACAGAGCACACCATAATTCACAAATACATACACATAACTAGTTGAAGTTGTACAATGCAATTTCTCTTCACCACCAAAATAACTCAACTTCTGATGTTCATAGGGATTGCAGAAGGCTGAAAATTGACGGAAAAATAATGGTCAAGAGTCAATAAACTGATATACCTAACATGCAAGAATTTCTATTTCTATATCAAGCTTACAATCAGAAATGTTTTTGAAACATTAGTGTATGTCCAAATAATCATTGAAGTTTGTAGTGTTAAAGAAGGTTTCAGAAAACAAAGAATAAGATTCAACTTGTAACAGAATGAAGTTACCAGCATGGAATGGAGCAATCTTATGGATTGGAGCATTCTGTTAGTTCAGAACTCAACATGTGATGGAGGAGGAAATCTACTCGCTGGCTTCGAGTCTTAGTTCTGTGCAATAGTAGTTGCAAATCAGAAAACAGGTTACATCATGTACGTGTTAATGAAATTTTTCCGTAGTTTAACATCAGTCGGTCATACATACCCAACATTACGATGCCGCTCCCTTCTTGCTTCCTGAATTATAGAAAGAGAATCAAGTTCACAAGAAAACTTCAATAAAGTGCGTAAAAAATTCTTAGTTGGCACAGACAATGCTGTTAAGTAACCAAATAAGAGGGTACGCTATTAGATAGACATAAAAGTCAAACTGTTTGAGAGTTATATAGTGATGAAAGATGAGAATATAAAGAAGCAGCTCAACATTTATAGTCTATTCTGGTAACTGCACTAGATAGAGTTGTTTAACAGTAAGGTTTGAACACAAAGAGCTCGTTTTCAAAAAATAAAAAATAGAAAATAAAAAAAGAAAAAAGAAAAGAAAAGAGGAAGTAAGGGAGTTACAGTCGAGAAACAGGGTTTACGGGGCAGTAACTAACTATAGCTGAAAGTTCAAATTTGCTTATAGATATTCGGTAGTGCCATTCCCATGTGCTACTACATTTAGCAGTGATTTTTTTAATCATGATTTTCTGTTGTTCTCTTTTTAAGAGTTACCTACCCAGTAGATCATGAACAGTTCCCTTTCTAAGCTTCAGTGACTACAATTGTCATGAGAGCATATAATAACAGAGCATTTCTATGATGACCAAGAACTCCAACAACTTGCTAGAGTTTGTCAAGATGTTCCTCCCCGCAAATAGAAAGCTAGTAATAATAGTTTCCCCCCATGGGAACCAGCTGATGCAGGTTCATAAACTAACCTTGTCATCACCATCTTCACAGCTTGCTGAAGCCTCTAGGTCCATTTCTGCCTGGAAAGCTTCCAAGACAAATGCTACAATCTGAAAGAGTACCAAGCAAAGGTAAAGTGTTAGTTTATTCTCCGACAATGACAAAACTATAGGGCTATATAGAGAATTCCTAGGAAAGAATAAAGTGTCAGAACAGAAATGAAAATTAAATGATAGGATCAATTGTCAAAAATAAAATACCAGTTGAAAGGTTCTAAATTTGAAAGATGCAATATTACAACTTTTGTAATTTATTGAACAATTAAGCTACCTAAGGATACATACAGAATATAGTCATATGCACATATATAGAGTACAACAACAATAACAACTGCTCCTCAATCCAAAACTAGTTGGAATATGATTCCTCGCTATCCATTTGCACCATTTGGACCCATTTCATTCCAAAATTCCAATATCACTACTCAGAACTAAATGTTAGGCCCTTACAATTATCATTACTTCTCATTTAAATCATTATCTGTACATCCTCAACTGGAGATTCTGAGACCATTTTGATTAGCCATTAGAACAAATTTAGCAACTTTGAATCGAGAACATGACCCATTACTGAGGTCAATCTATTATTACCTAGTGCTGGGTTCTTCTACACGGCTTTTTTTTAACCCCTGAGGAATGGTTGCGTAACTGAACAATCGTAAATGGCTAGTAATGTGAACATGGCTGGGGAAGGCCATGAGATCTCTGTGGATCTTAAGGGCATCAAGAAAATGGTAAGCTGACTCGTGTATGAATTATCCAGAGCGTGGTGGTATAGAAAATGACCAACTTTCTAAAAGAAGGCTCCAAATAAGCAGTCAACTTTGTAACTCCATTAATTACATTGTAAATTGGAAAAATATGGTACCTATGTTGTCAAACATTTTCCCATTTATGAGAATTTCAAACTGAACAGAAGCAACATAAAAATGCGACGTATCAACAGGAAAACAGGGCAGTTTCAATAGGATTTTACTTGAATATATATGATATCAAGATGTCGTTACATGGGCGGGTATTCCATTTTCCAAAGAAAGCCCAAAAGGAACTAAACCTTCCATTTCCTAGGTAAGAGGAATCTGCCGGTAATGGCAGAACCAACAAACTTCTCTTTTCTAGCAATCTTATATATGAAATATATGTATATATATTTTTTTTCTACACTCTTCTCAATTACGAGGTAAGGAATAAAGGCACAGAAATGTAGCAGACAACAGCTCTTACACATGTTGAAGCATGACTAAGGCAATTTAACAATTTGTTCTGTGAATTAGGATTAGGGAAGGGATATTTAAGAGAAGCCAAATAAACCATAGTAGCAAACTGGATATTGATGTAGACACCTATAAGTACCTAGAGATCTAGAAACTAGTCACCACCAGAGAATTACCCTCATTTTGCGCAAACGGACACATTGCCAACGTGATAATGTTATATGATATAATGAAGCCAAGAGCACTGATATCAACATTAAATGTTGACTTTCTTGTTATTTTTGTTTTAATGGAGATTGAATAGAGGTCAAGAGAAAGAATTTGCAAAGAGTAGACATGGACACTTACCAAATTTAACAGCCACAAAACTGAGATAAGATAGAAGCTGACGAAGTAGATATATGTCCAGGGAGTCCCTGTCAGTTCCTTGTAACTCTGAAATGTTAGGAAGATCATCAGCTACTTGGACCACACATGGTAATAAGATATACCTACTCAGATTCATTGAACTTATTTTTAGCATCTACGTCAGAATTGTCAAAACGGCGTTAATCATCTCAATACTCTTTAGCGCAAAAGCAAAAAGCATGAAAAATGCAAAAACTGCAACTTATAACAACTGACATCTTACTACAGGTTACTCTAAAAGTTATCAAGTTTCGAAGAGTTCATTGAATCCTCAAATATCATTTAAACTCGTAGAGGAAGTCCCTTACGTTCATGTACAGGTCAATAGTAAAAAAAGCACTAAAAGAAACCAGAATGTGACATTGATAGCACATTGATCTTTTAAACCACATAAGGAAGCATGAGCAGTGGTGTTGACATGTTGCAGACCACTCGATCATCAGAAATTTCCCAAGAGTCTTCAGCTTCCATCACTTTGCTGTGTACTCAAATAGAAATGCTCTCCTTTCTCAAGATTGTTACCTAATCGTACATAAGAACTGCCATCTCAAAGCAGGGAAATATTCCTGAATAACAGGAATACCTCCGGGACATGCACTTGTCAATATAGATATTTATTCTGAAAGAATCAGAGCATCAACCTAATGGGGTTGTCTAGGCATTATAATACATTTGAAAATCCTTGTATAGTCGTGTAAGTTACAGATGTAGCAAAGATCGAGTCAGATACAACATCAACAACATACCCAGTTGATCCCACAAGTGGGGTCTGGGGAGGGTTGGGAGACCCTACCCCTACCTTATGTGAGGTAGATAGGCTATTTCCCATAGACCCTTGGCTAAAATAATTGAGCATCAAATCGAAAACTTTAAGGTAATGGAGGCAATAGTCTAGAACCATTATAGATGCTTCAAGAATTCCTAATCCAAGTGATATTAGGCACAATTACATCTCTTACAAATATTTCTCTATATGTGAACGTTTTCTTTTTCTACAGGATAGTTAATAAAACCACAAGACAAACTTTCATCATTTTACACTGTAAGAACATATATGTTTATCAGACCCTGATGAAACACCAAAAGTTAGAATGCAGTCGCTAAGGATTGGGCTAGGCTCCAGTGACCAAAGTCATCATACCTTTGAAAGTGGCTCACTGGTTCATAAAAGTTTTCAAAGTGGCTCACTGGTTCACAAAAGTTTTCCTTTAAAGGTACGACATACGAGATTAATTATGGAGAATATGCATCATGAAAGATGGCCTACATATCTAAAGTAGTTCTTCTGAGCAGATATAATGGTAACTGAGGAAATAATAAAATTACCTGCATCCACACTTGCCAGTTTCCCATCACCAATATATTGAAAAGTGTGACCATGCCACTAGGATAGTCATTGAAGTTAAAAAGGAAATAGCTTAGTTTGTCAAGAAAACAAAGTTGATACATCGACTTCCAAGTGGGAAACACTACAAGAATATTCAACAATAAAAAGGCTTCATGATAGTATATTATATAATATAGATTCTTCTAAGAAGATTATCATGAAATGACAAAAAGATTGTCTCCTTGTTTGTCAAGAAAATATGACCTGTAAAACACTCTATAATGAAGTTCACCATTGAGAAAAGGATACTCGCTATCAGCAAGATCAGTTTGGGCTAAGTTGGGGTTTCCAGTGTTAACAATCCCCCCAAAGATCTGCACAAATCAAAAAGAGAAACTAAGGGTGAAAAGGTAGGGTAAGGAAAGGTACATATTAGACAATATACACACAATACTTCAATATCGATAAAAGAATGATGAGGATAAGATATTTCAGTTTCTAGTATGATGCCCATATTCACTAAGATCTGCAGCGGAAGGCAGTCTAACAGTGAAAAAGATAATTTAAAAGACAAAGAGGTGAATATTTCCAAAAGATGAAAAACAAAGTTTACCATTTCTTCAGGACAAAATTGTTGAAAGCAATTTCATTTAATGAACAGAAGAAGAGAGGAATGAAATCCTAATGAAGTGATAGCAGCAGTAAAAGAAGTCGAATATACCTGTAAACCAAGGGAGCAATAAAAGCATAAGATGCAGAATATGGTCCCCAAGTATGGCATCAGACTTGGTATGAGGGTTAAGAATGTGGCAACAAAAGCACGATATCGCTCAACGTGCATCAAGAGTCTTATCAATCGTAACATTCTTGCGATAAGAAGATAGCGAATCCTGTAAGCACCATAATTGTCAGCATGCAGAAGCATTTAATGTATCAATAGACAGGAGTGCTAAATTGTAAAGCATCAAAGAGTAAAGAGCTAACTAAACTGTGAAACACTATGCCTGACAACTGTAAGCACTCAACAGTGGGTTTCTCGTTGGTTACATGCTAGAATCGTAGGCAATCCTATGAAAATGTGGAGTGGGCATTGTATTAGGACTTCTGACCACTGGTAGCACTCAATAGTACATCTTTCATTCTTTTACTGTTACACGCATCTAAATATAAGCAAAATACTCTAAAACTAATGATGCTAGATCTCGGGCAATCACATGAAATGTAGAAAGTGCATCACAGGATATCATTTTTTGATTTGCTTCCAGCTAATGTATCACTCTTGTGAACTATTTTGAATCTCAATCCTCCTTGAAAAGACCTAAACTAAATTTCCATCATCAGCGTTGGGACGCAATCTACACGCTCGGCTCAGCCCACTCATCATCCTTCTGAAGACCATTCAAAGCATTTCTTTTGTTATTATAACCTATGCAGGTTTATTATCAATAAAAGCAAAGGCGATAGAAGCGGCGAAAGGAGAATTAAGATTTTTCTCATCAGTCTACCCTCTAGCTATAACACCTAAATCCTCTTAAATCTTCAGTTAAAGAGTAGCATCCAGAATACACCACATTAAAATAACATAGGTTCATCCTACCGAGGAAGAAAAACAGAAACCAAATCATTAAGACAATCTTTCATTGCCTCCAAAATGTTTTACTTCTACACGGTAATATATTCAACAAAATAATTAAATCACTCGAGAATTTCCAGAATTGCAAAAGCAGAGATTTTGACAGTCACTGCAATATGAGTTATAGAGGAACTTACCATTCTCCGTTGGACAGGAAAGTCGGATCATTGGGGGCTATAAAAGTAGCCGTTTCTCCAATAACTGTAAAAATTGGATACATCCAAAAAAATGAGTTAAATCAGTAACTTCAGAGAAAATGATTGAACAATCTCACTATGTTCACAGAAATGATTGTCAAGTAGTTGAGCTGTTGAATGGGTTCGCATAATTTTACATTATTTATTAGAATAAGGCCATTCTAGAACACCCAGATAAATATTGCAGATAGCAGTCCACTACATTTTGGGCAAAAAAGAGAAAAAACACACCTCCAATAAATGAAATCAAATCATGGAAGTGCTCACATGTTTCACCACAACTCACTTAAGCTGCCATTCCTCAACATGGGAAAATTGTATTCTATCTTTCCTTTTAGTTTTTTTATCTGCAAGGAAGGTGGCTGATGGAAGGATACAAGCAAAGTATATCGTCATAACTATCCAAATCCAACAACTTCATTTGAGAGTTGTTTAGACCAAGTAAATTAAAAGCTTTAGAGGATTTCTTTATCTCGTATTTTATATGTCCTTTATATAATATGAATATATTTACTCCCCAACTAATGGAACTATGAAAAGGAGTGAAGAAACTATGCTGATAGAAGCATGCTAGACAAATCAGTTGAGTGCCTGTTTAGTTTAAGAACAGCTCTCGTATGGGAGGGTGTTAAGAGGAAGATTGGTAGAACCGCAAAGTCCTCAATAATACTATTAACACATAACAGAAAGCGGAACTAATAAAAGGCCTGAAATCCTTATGCAGGATTGATAGGACTTAAAAACACAAATAACTCGAGCCAAATTGTACCCTATCCCAAGCAAAACAATGGACATATGTTTCGTACAAGCAGTCCAGTTTTTTCTCCTCCCTAGAGAAATACATATAAAAAAAGAAGAGTGGAGGAGAAAAGACCTGACTTCAGCACTTCTAGAATAAATCAAAGCAACAGATATTGCACCCCTGTTAATTGAAGGCACACAACCTTTAAATAGAGACAATTCGCGATCAAAAGGCCATTCAACGTCTCAACGACATATTTGGGAATTAAGAAGGTAGGTCGATGGCACAAAATGTTGCAGGAAACAGAAAAATATTTGAAGATACATGTTCAGCAGAAACATTCTCAACATAGAAGAGCTAGAAGCCTAGAAATTAAAACCTGCAAGCACTAAGGGTGGGGTTTTAAACATTGAATAAAGGTGTAACATACCCGCGTTTCAAATGACACTATCAGATAAATACTTGTGTATGTTATCAATTTAACATGAAGAAAGATAATTCTAAGAAATACAAGAATGAGCAGAACAATTAAAAATAATTTGGCATATCAATCCATGTGCTATCACGTTACGTGATATAAAAATTTACAAAGAGAAATCAGGGTCTAAAACATTTGAAACCTACCAATGACCCAAGTGACGACAAAATCAAATCGATTTTGACCATCCCTCCAATAATTCTCAAAACCGTAGGTGTACACTTTTAGTGCCATCTCGATAACATACAGCCAGCCTGTGCAACAAAATAGAAAATGATAAAAGTCCCAAATGCTTAACTCAAAGAAGAAAGCATGGCTCAACTTTTTTTTTTTTTTTTTTTTGACAAGGAGGCATGGCACAACTATTTAAAGACAAAGGTATGTTTTGATAATAGTTGTGAAGTAAAAGAGGCGCCAAGGCAGAAGGATAGCAGAAGAAAATCTAAATATTCTTATCAATTACTGGAAGTCTACAAGATCATTACGCATTAAATTGTCTGTTGAGGACAACTGCCAAGTCTAAGGACAAGAACACAAAAATATCTAGTTCTTTAATATCAATATACCCCTTCCTTAATGTTTTAACACCTTAAGAGAAAATTCATTAGTTTTTCCAAGCTCTATGCAGCCCGGGAACGCCAAAACTTGCTGCATACATTGTAGACTCGTTTAAGTAGGATCCATTGATAACTTTCGGCTACATGAATTAAAGATTAGATGCAATATGTAGACTAGCTATCTAGATAACTTCTACCTATTGGGGTCAAACTATAACGAGAATTTGATGAATGAAAAGGCACAGATCTAATTTCTAGAATGATGGTGCCAAGCCCTGGAATTCAGTATGCACTTACCAAAGGTGAACTCCACCTTTTGCCAAAAGGTTTGACCTGAGTTGTTCTGTATATCAAGCTGGAATGCACCACCAGAAAAAGCCAGTGAGATTCATACTGAACTTAGAAAATATGTGAACAAAGGCAATGGGAAACGAATAGGATAATTCTCCAGTTGTTAGTCCTTGTATCATGTATTAGGCATAAAAGACCTCTCACCATCCAAACAAAAGCTTTTCCCAACATCTATGAAAGTGAACAAAAGTGAAACCATCACAAACATCATAGCATATGAGGATCTTGATTTTTTCTTTTTGCTTTTCGATTTCCTCATTTTTTTTTTCCTTCTGTGAGAACGTTGACCCTTTCCTCAAAAGTCAGGTGGTCTATAACGAGTGTGCCAGTACTTTCAGATGTAAACCATCTGAAAGAGAAGGTTTCTTTGGGGGTACTCAAACAGAAACTTGTATAGTGACACTGAATCATTCTTGTCAGACATGGATGAAGCACACTTTCTTGATGTTTCATCCACACAGTACGGGAAACACTAGATGGAAAACAAAGCAGATAGGAGAAAAGTTCCTCAGTGATTCATGTAAAATGTTCAGCTGCATGGTGGATTGAGTCAGGAGGGACTCATTCTTATAACAAGGAGAAGGATGCCACACTTAACTTGATTCAAGATCACAATTGCAGCAATCAGGGCAGTTGCTGGTTACGAGTTACGACTAGGTCGTGGGATCAGCGGTTGGTAAGAACTAAGTTAAGGGTAATGTATATTCTCCCCATTATTTTACTTTATAAGAATGATTGCACAACAGTTGACATATCAGATACCTTGAAGAACTAATATCACTTCACAAGTTCAAATAAGAAACCCACTAACAGTCCTATATGCTGGTGCTCTTTTTGCATAGAAATATTTGTATTTATTTGCATTCAAACTTCAATTAGACATTCTAGATATTTTGATTCATACCGTAGTTTCAATAATAACAGCAACAAGATTGACGAGGAGAACGAACACTATTATGTACTCAAATGTAGCGCCGCGGACAAAGCCTCTCAACTTCTCTGATGCTGGTGAGTGATAGAAATTTGGACATGATTCAAAGATTGGCAGCTGCAGTAGAAAGAAGCACATGAAGGGTTCTCTGGTATAACCTTCAAATTGTAATTTAAAGGGTAAATGGACTCACTGAATCTTCCTTTTGGAATCTTAGTCCAATGGCAATACATAGATCATAAAATTCGTCCAAGTTTATCTGCATTTGAGGCAAAGGAGATTACGAGAAGATTAACAAAAACAAAAAACCAAATAACTTTTAATGATTGAGAACAAAATTCTTTCACAGAAAGGAGATTCCTGTTAAGTACCCATCTGGTTCCATGTACAAGTGTGAAAAACTTGAAGCTTACACACTTAAAGCAAGGTACTACACAGATGTGCTTACTGCTTAACAGTATCTCGGTGCTTAGTCATCAACCTCATCCGAGAGAACACCAAGTATTGGTTAGTGGGTAAATCAAAAAGTTTGAGATACAGAAGTGAATGACAAATGTGAAAAATAGTAGTTTAGTCTATCACAAAATATTCAATATATAAAGGTGAAAATCAAGTTAGACACATGAAACTGAAGAATAAAAATTCATGACACAAGTTACACAAGTAAAATCTGTTTTTCCATGTAACAGCGTTCCTAAAGTAGTTGGTAAGCTTAAATGTTTCTGTATACTCCATTATAAACATTAAATCTGCTTGTGTGTATCATTGTGTGGAAGATATCCACAAGTACATTGTAATAAAGAAAATAAAGTTAAAATATAACAGGAGGACAGGAACCATTTTTACTATAAAAACTTTAAAAGTTCCAGTAGACCCTTTACAAATGTAATGGGGGCATCGTTGTGATGAGCACTACCCAAACTTTAATTACAGAGAAAACAGGTAGCCAACTCACAATATCAAAACATTTCAAACATCTTCAAAAAAGATAATGATCACCCGTCAAATTTTGTATTCAATCATGACAACAATTTGAATGTATACAAATGAAGACACATGTAACGTAAATGAAACTACCTCGCAGCAACAGAGATTTAAAGATTCATTAAGTACCTTAAAGTCGCCAGTATCGTCCAGCTCATCGAATATCAACTCAAAATCATCTCTTGATATATTTGGCAATGTCCTAAAGACATTTAAAGATAATGTGTTTCAATGTCTACTGCTAGATGTACAACTTTGACCGACATAAATGAAACAAAAAGTGGGTGACATGAGAAAAATCCATGTATCACAAAAGCAGATAACATAAATCAATTCAAACACACGGTATCTGAAGATAGGTAGAGGAAAAATATTATATGACCCCAACAAAACCAACAAAAACATTAAACAAAGCAGAAGAGCATTGAGGGTGGATGAATCTCTAAGCATCTAATATACACTAATTAACCACGTAAAATGTTATGCTTTCTTTTTCTAATATTCCATTCCTTTGCCGGTTAGTAAATTGGCCCTAGAGAAAAAAGAGAAACCTGAGTGAACTGAACCTCTTGTGGTTTTATAGTTAGCTAATTTCCCCTAGTTGGCTTTGTTTAAGAAGTATACTAGTAACAGAAGATAAAACCACCTCCTTTTTTAACTTCCTGAAGACACAAGCTAAACTCAATATCGTTGGGGCTCTCAGCTTGTCATGAAAATATATGCAATTGTCTTAGGTATTGCTGTCCTACTGATTTGAAGTTTAAGGGAAGTTTGCTAAACTTCCAAAATGATCATCAAATCCACAGCTAATTGTCGATTTACCATAACCAGTAGCAGCTAGAAATAGTCAAAAGGTATGAAATGAATCTTATCTAGATGAAAACAGTAGCTAATCAACTGTCTCCTTCCTTCTCACCCTGCTAGTTAATAAACCAGATTCAGCTCTTTCAATATTCAGATCACACCATGCTGTTTCTCTGGTGTCCCCTTCACTAGTACTGTCAGGCATGAGATGCAACATGCATCTAGGGGTATATGATAACAAAATTAAACCAACATGGCCCACTATCACACATTTGAACTAGCTGAGTCACAAGCAAAAATTTAGGAAGCAAACTGACACATGTAGTCCCATGTACTTAGAACTTGAACACCAGCAATTTACAAGTAAATAATACAATCATTGGAAATGCCCTATCTTAGTATTGCACTTTAAGTATATCATGATAAATTATTATAAATAGAAGAAATATATCTTCGTATGAAGACTGAAGGTAAATGTATCTACTTTATTTTTTCTTTCTCAATTGACCTCTCAACAACAAATGGCAGAAGGTTCACTCACATAACAACTACTCACAACAACATTAACAACTACTACGTCCCGACCCCAGACAAGTTCCAAGTAAAATCCTCACTATCCATGTTGCTCCATTTAAACTTATATTTGTCCAATATTATCAAAAATAAGAATAAAAATAAAAAGCACTAGAAATTCGCTATATTTTTTTATTGGCATATGTATCAATGAGATGACTAAAAGGCTCCTAGAAAAGATTGGACCTAAAGAAAACACTGTAACATTTTGTTATAAAGAGAACTTTCTGATATGACTAAAACTTACTCATAAAAAAGGGTTTAGCTAGCTTAATCCCAACAAATTGGATTTGAAGTCCAAGTCATCTCGTTTATGCGCCATCACTGACCAAAATTTCACACCTATAGACCAGTGCATTTGGAGATCGACATAAGATATAACGAAATTCTCTCAAGCGATACTCTCACATGTATCCTCTATGTATACTACTTGCACCTTCTACTTAATGTGATTATTTTCAATCTTGTCTAATTTTGTATAGCTGCAAATATATCTTAGCATCCACATATCGGCGATACTCATCTTGTGGATATGTTGGACTTTTGAGGCTCAAATCACCCCCATATGACATTGTGTTACAACTGTTCCATAGAACTTGTCTTTCATTTGGATATGTAATTTTTATCACAGAGCGCTCCGCTGGCACTTCTCCATTTTAACCATCTTTTTTTTTTATTTTGTGTAAAACATCCTCATGTACCATGTCATTCTCCCGGAACATCAATGCTAGATAACTGAATTATTTGCATCTTTGAATTCCGTGCAATCCTATTTTATCTCACATTAGCTTTACTCCTCATGTGCTGGCTAAACTTGTTGCGCATACATTCGGTCTTACTTTTTACGTATCCTAAAACTCGTCTCTGGAGTGCTTCTGCATAGGTCAATATTTTGCGGCGCCCTCACTAGTTTCATAAATTGACATAATATCGCCTACAGATAGCATACACATAGGGACCTCATCTTTTATAGTGTTTGTTAGTATAATCTTAACTATAGTAAACATCATAACTGTAGTAAACAAATATGGGCTCAATGTCGATCCCTGATGTAAATCCACATTTATGGAGAACTCATTCATATCTCCTACTACTCATACTACTGACAACTCTTTTGTACATATCCTTTCTGGCCTTTATATATTTAGTAAGAGTTTTTTTTGGCACTCTATCATACGATTTCGCAAGGTCAATAAATACCACATGTAGATTTCTTTCCTCATGATGAACTTTGAGCAAGAATATAGTCTCTGTTGTAAATCTACCGGCTACAATCCAAACTGGTTCAATGTAACTCTTGTAGTGTCCTTACATTTACGCTCTATCACCTTTCCCAAAGTTTCACCAGATACCGTATAAGTCTTATGTTGCGTATTCCAATTTAGAAGTAATGAGTTTTTCATAAGGTCAAACGAGACTTTTGAAGATTCAATTAGTTGGGCCATCAATGATTTACTTAGCTTTTACGTTGAATGGAGCGATTAAGGATTATACCCCGGAATGCAGCTGTTATAGTGTCTAACAAGGTCAATATCCTAATGAGCCCCTAAATCACAGGTGTTAAGCGATGCACATTGATCGAGGGAATGAGTTGTGTGTTTATATAGTATCGTGCAATTTCCACCTCGTAAGCTAGCTTTTTAGGCTGAGTTTGATCTAAGGTCCATTTTTTTGGATGGTATCAAAGCTAGACTCATCTCAACTTGTTATTTACCCAATGTTAGGCCCCTAGGTTATTGTCCATGTTCCAACTGTCCAGCGCTGGGCGAGTTGGGAGATGTTAAATGTCCAGCATTAACTGAGAAAATGAGTTGTTGTCTCCTCATATGGTTTTAGAGAATCCTCACCCCATGAGCTTGCTTTTTTAGGTTGGGTTAGGCTCAAGGTCAATTTTCTTAACAAAAGGTTCATGGTAAATAATGGTTGTGGAAACATCAGATGAATCTCATGTCAGTACTGTAAATGTCGTGTCATCAGCTAAAAAGCTTATAACTTTCGCTACAGCCAACACTTTGATATGGAATTGTTTTTCAGAAAGCCTTAGCCAGTTGCGACTGTTAGGTCAATTTCAGTTATAAGGCATGGCAGTATGAGAGATACTACTAACAGAAGGTGAATGAGAAGAACTAGAGCATCGCAACAGAAATACATATTAAAGAGGTCACATGGAGAGTGAATTTTACCTGTATTTGTTAAGTTCCACAAACAGAAGGCCACATTGCTCTTTGTCGAGGAACCCCTTGTTCTGCCAATGTCAAAAGAACACGACTTTATACATAGTGGAATCCAAAAGCTTTAAGGGCACAAACAAAAACCCTTCTGCAACTTATAACATTCGGCTATAGAATGGAATTTGATGGATTCATTAACAGTATATCTCTAGATATTAAGGCAGCCTAGTTACAACTGAATATGGATCACGTCAACTAACTGTCCCGTCTGATGGATCCAATTGGTAAAAATGGTCCAACACAGGCTTGGTTACTTTTACAAAGAAGTGGAGCCTGTATATAGAACCGGGCCCCCTAAACCATTTACTTGAGCCAATTTCAGGCCGGTTCTTTACCGGACTGAGACCACTTCTTGGATCAAATATGTATTACCAATTAATAATAATAGTAAATAGTAACTTAAACAATTAATGTGTACACAAAAATATGAAGGGGAAAAAATTCTAAATTTATGAAATATGAAAAGAATGGAACTTAAAAATCACATAAAACTTGCAAGTTGTTCTTTATAAGTACATATGAATAAAACTTCATTATACAAAACTTAAAGAAAACAATTTTAAGTAAAAAAACCAACTATTTCTTACCAGCCCGGACGAGGGCCCATATGTATGGGGTGGGGTGACACAGGCTGATCCGAACCACTTGGCGCAAAATAACATACACCAATACTATATCATTTGTAATTGTTAAGGGAAAGGAGCAAGGAAGGGACTGTCACCTAACTCTACTATGTCTTTTTAACACCTATGTCGTTTCATCTACATGTTTCTGCACATGTGAATACCAAAAAGTGTTTGTGAAATTGGGAAAGAATATGATCATCCAACCCGAAACCTTAAGATAAATGGGTGGAGTAATTCAAGATCACTCAACCACTTGGAAACCTTTACAATACCAATGAGGGACAAGCATTCTCTAACATCTTCCCACACGTGTAACTGGTTTTAGGGTTTACACGTGGATATAATTTTCTTCCTTTTAATTAAAAAAACAGAGAGGAGACTCAGCATGATGCTACAGTAAAGGTAGAGAAACTAGGCTCAATAAGCTAATAAGTGGTGTAGAATATATCGGCATGCCTCTAAGTTCATTTTATCATATAATTTTTTTTTTTTTAAAAAAAAAAAAGTGGTCTAGAATAATGTTAGCCGCTCGATTGGCTGAATTGAGAAAGAGAGAAGCTCAGAGCATGGACTGATTTTGAGATTGAGAAGCATAGAGCGATATAACATGAAGAGACAAAGTGGGGTTATGAAGAACGAACTCATCAAAGTTTGACATTAGTACCATGTGAAAAAATCTCAGCATCCAATCCAAGACCTTAAAGAAAATGGATGTAGTAGTTTAGGACAATTTAAACCCCATTGGAAACACAAGCTATGAAGGACAAGTGTTGCATTTTCCAATAGACTAAAGCCATAAACTGTATCAACTCCTATTTTTAGTTTTCAATATAGTATATCTTCTTATACCAGGAATCTTCCCATCACATTAATAAAATTATTACTTAATAAGAAAATATGACCCCCTTTCTTTTTGGTGCTAGATTACTTTCACTCTACATTTGATAAATGAGCATAAGGGCAACCGCTATGATGTACAAGAAGGCCACATGAGATTTGTGAGGGAGATTTTTTTGTTAACAGCTGTAACTGTCATATCTCTTCTGGAAAAGGAAATAACAAGGGCATTCTGCCTTCCCTTCCTTTGGTAAAACAAAGGAAGAGAAGGTATTCAATGCATGGAAACCACAGAACCTTAAAAGTAGAACCAGTTGTTAAGTGTCCTACTCACGTTGACATCAATCAAGCTAAATGCTTTCTTCAAAGTCCTCAGCTTCTTACGATCTCTATCAGCCACTTGTTTAACAAGCTGCAACCAAAAGAGAATAAATAAATAAATAAATAAATAAATAAATAAAATATACACATGCAAGGTGCAAAGTTTACAGAAATATACGTGCTATTCCAAATAAACATGGTAATACTGATTTCCAATAGCTTGCAGACAATGGAAGCTGTTACCTCACTTTTGAAGCTATCATATACAACGGCGAGAATCAAGTTGGTGACAAAGTAAACACCCAATAGCACGTACAGAATAAAAAACAAGCAATACCAACGCGAGTCCCTGAAAAGAAAAACATATAATACAGGTTTTAACTCGAAAGAGTTAGAAAACAAAAGGAAGTCCTCTTTTTTTATCCCAAAAAAAGTGAGTCTAACATACAAGAGATTTTACTAAGAAAATAATTAAGTTCAACATTTAGTCTGATACAAACAAAACCTAACCCTCAGTCATAAAGCTTGGCAATGAGAACAAGATGTACTTTGCTCTGATTATGCTCTTTTTCTATTGTTATGGCTTTTCCAAATTTATGAAGGCGGGAAACACTATATTTAATTGTATCCATAAACATAACCTAAACTCAGAGCTTTAATGGGAAAAAATTGTCTTACACATTAAACCTTCTAGATGTTGGCAAAATTCAACGATATTATAGAGAATAAAGGGGAGAATATAAGAATATCTTCAAAGGCACTCACTTGTATGCAGGAATCCAGACGTCTGGATTGTTTGATGTGGTAAATAAAACAAACATTTGGTATAACGTGGTGCCATACGAAGTAAACATGGTCTTTCCCTGCCGTGTGTCTTCAAAGAATACATATGCTAACCAGCTCGAGAACAGAAGAAATAAAAGAGATAAAGCCTGCAGAGGGGAGGAAAGAGAACACAGACAAAAAAAGAAAGGTTTAAGTTGACAATGTGTTATGAAAGTTGATAAAGGAAGACAGATTATGAAAATTCAGGTGTGAAAGGTTAAGTTTATCATATCATCTGGCATAAAATGTCTGCTAAAAAACTATACTAAGAAAAGAAACCATTCACCCACGACGATAAGGATAACTAACCACAACATTAAGGTAGGTACCAAGCATTCCGGCCAGGATGAAGAAGCTATCTCGCAATTCCCTATTGTTAAAAGGATGGAATTAAAATAAGAATAGCAACAAAAGCTAAGAAACCAAGTCATCAAGAAACTAAAGGGCATTATGCGAACAAAGCATGCCATACTCTTGCTGAAATAATTAAGTTTGTATCAGATTTTATCAAGTGAAAATTTTTATGTTTGCAATTTCGCCTTTGGAACACAGAACGCCTGTTGCCTCTCAATTTTCTGAAAAGCCACTCCCTCTCCAAGGTAAGATACAAGGAATTTTTTTATTTTTTGATAACGTAATGAAATTTATTAAATGAAGGAAAAAACGCTTGTATACATTAAGTATACCAACAAGTCTAAAAACTTACAAAATTATATCGTCTCTTCTATACAAGTAAGAACCTTGTGGGTGCGCCAAAATGAAATAAGGGATAAGAGGCTATTCCTCAAGTGTACAAATTCCTTTTCAACTCCATTAAAAGCTCTTGTATTTCTCTCTCTCTCTCTCTCCATAAAGTACACATAAGTGCTAGAAGAGCAATATCTCGTGCCTCGCGTTTCCTCTTCATCTTCTAAAGGTCCAGCTAAACATTGCTTCATTAACAGTTCCTAGCATCACCTACTGGAGTCCAAACCATCTCAATATTGCCCACCACAAACTAGACTGTAAAAGGAAGTAATTCATGTCTTTCCAAAGTTTCTACACATGAAGCACCAGTTGACACAAGTAATCTTCCTCTTCCTTAAATTTACAGCCTTCAAGATCACCCCCCTCGCAGATAGCCAAGTAAATGAAAAAACAAACTTTTATCGGTACCCTATGGATCCATATCGCAAGGCGTAGAAAAGCAGACTCTGCCATAATTAAAAGCTTCTCATAACAGGACTTGACAGAAAATACACCATTAACCCCCACCCAAATCACCATACATCTGTGTAGTCATTGTTTGTGAAGCAATTCGACCAAGCTTTGAAATTCTGTGATCTCCCAGTCCTGCAAGTTCCTCTTAAACCTCAAACCCCAAAGCACTTCTCCATCACCCTCTTCTGGATTCCATATTCTTTGGACCGGCATCTCCCTCTGCCATGAAATTTTGTACAAGATTGGAAATGTAGTTCTCAAACTGTTGTTCCCACGCTATCTATGTTTCAAAAAACTAACCCTACTCACCTCACTGCTCTGAATGATAGGTTCCCATTGGAATCTTTCCACCCCTTCAAGATATTCCTCCCTAGCCCGGAACAATTGAAAAGGGGTGGCCTTGATTGTGCAGTCAGATAGGTCAGGGAAGATTCCAAGAGCATATAAGAATACAGTCTTGACTTGCGCCCAAATGAATAAAAAAGAACAGCATCCTTTTCGATAGGAATTTGTCAATGCATTATCTTAATTAGAAAGGTCTGTATTTACTTCACATACATTTCTACTACATACTCAATAACTATAAAAACTGGAATTGGTGATACAGGTGTAGGAGCAGATGGATGACTATATAACTGTTAACAATACTTCATATTCTCACATAACGCCATGTTCCCTACTTTATTTTACTGATCTTCTTCAACAACTAAACACAGATAAAAGTAGGGTGGCATTTCTTGTACGATCATATACACTCTGACCTCATGCATTTCTAACATTGTACTGATAAACAGTGGAATAAGCTATGCAGATGCAGCACCAGATGTAGGGATTCATATGAAACTTCATGCTCTCATCTAACTGACATGACGGTCAATAATTTATGCCAATTCAAAAGGGGTGGCTCTCCTGTACAATCAAATGTCGTGATTTCATATGCATTATTAACATCAGTGGCGTACGCAGGATTTCTTGCCAGCAGTGTCATATTTAAAAAATGAATAAATGAATAAAAGATTATAAGAACATCATGTTAACAAAATTTAGTGTAGTGCAAATTGCACTATTTTTATTTACTGAAGGTTCACGGTTCGATACCGGCTAGTATCATTTTATTAGATATTAAAAATTTGAAGATTTAAAACAAAATACGGTTCGATACCGGCTAGTATCATTTTATTAGATATTAAAAATTTGAAGAACCGGCTAGTATCATTTTATTAGATATTAAAAATTTGAAGATTTAAAACAAAATACGGTTCGATACCGGCTAGTATCATTTTATTAGATATTAAAATTTTGAAGATTTAAAACAAAATTCTAAGTCTAACGGGATTCGAACCAAGGACATTAATGCTGAGTGCTAAACCACCAGACCACTAACCCTTATATGATCAAGCAGTGTCACAATATATATTTCTATACATATTATTATGATTTTCTATAGAAAATATATATAAATACCTAGTAAAAATTTTTGACGGAGCAGTGTCCCGTGACACCCCTAGCATCTATGTAGTTTCGCCCCTGATTAACATGATACTGATAAAAAGTGGAATAAACTACGAAGATGTATCAAGTGAATGAGACATAATGAACCTTCATAGTTTCATCAAAATGAATACATAACTAAAACATACTTTATCTGGTAGGTGCATTCTCATTAAGAGAGGAAAAGTTGTGATAATAACTTTTACAAGTAATTTCGGCAGAAATCAAATTCTATTCATCAGGTCTACTGCATGTCCAAGACATACTTTACACATTTGAAGCTTATGCAGCAAGGTGGGGATGGCAAAATGATCAGAGAGAAAGTTAAATGTAAATATCAATAATGAGATTGTGACTAAAGTTGGAAAGCAAAAGAGTATCAATCCTACGATGGCATACCTTATGTTCAAAATAAAGAACACCACACGGAGATAGGGCGCAATACGAAATGGTAGATAATAGAAGTCTGCTAGAAACAGAATATAGACCACAATATCGGCAACCAAGATCAACAGCAAAATGACCTGAAAAAATCAAGCCAAACACAGAGTAGCTGATATTATTGAAAGTTAACTATAAGTTTCTGTGAAAGTTCAAGCAACCTTTTCTTTTTTACAAGTAAACTGAAAATTTTTAGCAACCTAAGATTCACCAATTCCAGTGAACCTAATTTTGTTCTCATAACATATGAAAGATCTAGCTATGCAGGTTAATTCTGTACATAAAACAGTACAAAAAGAAAAGCAAGAGTGGCCTTTACGCAAACTTCATGAGTTTATAAGAGAGGGGAACTTCTTTGTGAAGGAAAATGATTCTGTTGTCTAAAGTTGCATATATATATATATGAACAGAAGTTCTGATAATTGCTTATGCTCCGAATTTTCTCTATATTGTCTGCCCTCCCAAAGTGAGACAAAAACCAGGAGGCCAAAATGAAAATTATTTTCTCTTGTCAATTTTATTCCACTTTGCTATTAAACCAACGAAGGAATTGGATATTTCACCGTTTTTCTATTCCTTTGCATAGGTACGAAACAAATCCACTACTATTTGTAATGGCCCTCAAAGGATGCGCTTTCCAAAGTAATGATGAAGACAATGGAAATGCATACTTAAGATGAATTCAAGGGTGAATTTTAAGAGCAGCACAACATAGAAAACTCCCGGTTAATGTCTGGACCGGAAATGGTTTCCTTACCTAGCTTTGAGCCTCTGACATAGTTCCACTTCCACAGAGTATAGAGCTCAGTGAGGTAACATCTCTATGAAATTACCTCATTGCTCCTATCTCATGTAACATAATATGGAAGAACACAGTAGAGCATGACAATGGAGGTAATGTATGACTAGTGGTATCATGCCATCACTCCGAGTCTCCGACTCTATGCATTTGAATTTTTTTTAAAGAAAGATCCATAATTGCTGTTAAGCAAAATTCCAGACCAATTTTTGTTTGCGGATTTTCAACGATGTGCAGAAAACCACCATCTCAGATCTAATATGTCTAGTTTTCTTCATACAAACAACAATTTGCACATGGTTGGTTTAGATGCATCTTCTTATTCTCTCTTCTTCTTTTTTTCTTTAAACTGGTAGGTGCATCTTCTTATTCTCGTTTCTCTCACTTTCCAGTGAGGAGAGTGTGTCCCCGTCTTTTCCTGCAATGCTTGAAGGAACTATTATAATTTATACTTTTCTTTTTCAATTAGAAATATAATTAATATATCCCCACCTCCAGAATATTTTGTGCTAATGTAGTTACTCCCTCTGATGTTTGATTTTGTATAAATAATATGAGGAAAATGGGGAGGGAGTGGAGGAGGAGAAGACTAATTGTTGGCTCAATTGATGCCTTTCCTCATGACTCGGTAATCTTTATTTCTGTATCTAGGGAAGGTGCTAGGTCGCTCTGGATTTTGATTCAAAGACTTGTTCTTTCAGTCATTCGTTGCTACATGTTGCAAGAAATTTTAAGCACCTGAGTTTCCTGTAAAGCGTGATTTATTTTAAACATGTTTGTTTTCAACTGCAGAAATCTGACATATCATAATAAAAGATGTTGCCCTGTTTACCTTAACATAGGAGAGTGACAAGACCATAAACAAAAAAGTAGTAACCTTAAACTATCTTCACAGACAAGTTATCCAATTACAGAGAGGAATTGAAATTTATGGAGAATTTTTTTTTTTTTTAACAACAAAAAAAAATCACAATTCATAAGTTGAGAACTTAAAAGACTAGTACAAGTACCTTCAGTCTGTTGAGAAGACTTTTCCAGTAGAGATGGAAACCTTCATATGATATTGGAAATAAAATGTGTATAGTAAGAAGCAGAAGAGTAATACCCTGCAGAAGACAGTTTGAAAGAAAAATGTCACCAAGCATAAGAAGAGTAAGTTAATCTACCCAGTTATGCAGATATCTCTGGTACTAATGTTTGTGCATTTGACACCATACTTTTACAGGCTAATAAATGACCATAGAAGTTCCTGTTCTAAACTACCTATCTAATCACATGTATGTGCAGTAATGTTTATGATCCAGAATAGGGCCCCATTATTAATATTGGGCCAAAGAATTTTCCACTTTTAAAGCTATAGCAAAGCCAGTAAACAATAAGAACAAGAAAAAATGAACAAAGTAGAACTGTTTTTAATTTTCATACAACCATATGCAGCTAACTTGTCAGCAAAATGTGCAGAAAGTCTTGTTTCCTTTGTTCAAGCAAATAAGAAATCATGCATTATTCCACAACACCAGGAAGCTACAATCTCCTAAGGCTCTTAGACATAACCAGACTTGACGACAGGCTAAAAATATCAAATTCATCATAAATTAGGTGATTCAGAACTATCGACCGTTCTGTTTAAAATTAGCTTTTGCACAACCTTACCTCGTATATAAGGGACTCTGTGCCAGTCAAAAATGGCAGCTCTCCTAGATAGTAGTAGTCTCTGTTATTGCAAGACTCAGCTAAATGCTTGGAACACCACAATGGTTTCTGAGAAAATTTAACAGGAAATTGATGATACTAAGATTGTCAGTTACAAATTCAAAGAACAAGTGAGGAGTCAAATTAACACGCACAAAAAAAATTACAAAATACTGAACCCGAATAGACAGCAAAGGAACTGTACAAACCTCAAAGAAGTTTAGAACGACTAGCCCGAGATAATTAAGTGACCAGAGAATGTCAAAACGCGTAAACATGAAGTACAACTCGGCCGCCTTTCCAAAGCTCGATCCCTCGAGAATTTCCTCAGGCAGACCAACCCCATCTTCAGCCTGCATATGTAACTCGAGAATTAATATCTCATCAAACAATTATTAAAAGGAAAAGATTGATATTTTCAGCATTTATCAGTCAAATAACTATTTCACTAGTTCATATTCCAAACCATTATCCTTAACGCTTTTATAAATAAATAACTCAATATGGTAGCTTATTAAAACATTTTAATTTATTACTAAAAACCTTGTAGGTCAACCTAGGCCTACTCTATTGAGACACAGAAGTATTTGTTTGCACTAGCATCCTTCAGTACAAAGGTTTTTTCAAAGTGTCATTTCCCAGAAAAAACAGAAGAAGTTTTGTATAAAATAAGGCAAAAAAAATACAAACGAAGAGTTATTTCCTTGCTAAATGCGAAAATCTCTCAATTAAACCTGCCACAATGTTCTAGACTTGTAGGTGAAACATGAAATTCTTGATCAAGAAAAATAGATCTCTAGTTTTAAAAGGATGGAGCCAAAGTGAAAAGGTCCGGTCCAAAAACATTCGAAACGTACAAACTTTTGTGGCGAAGTTACAAAGTTCCTCAATATCATTTCTTTCACTAGCTGCCTCCCACTGTATCCACATGAAATATAGAAAATGATCAAGCCCAGATTTTTCACACTGTTTGAGCCTTCACATCTGAAATAAGTTGCCTAGTTCAAATTTAATCCTCCACTTACTAGGTTTCCACTTTCATACTTTACCATTTCCCGCAGCTAACTAATTTACCTGCAATTGCAGACACCTATTATCGTGCCTAATCTCATCTCAGATTGCCCAAAATTCCTTTTATTCTTTTGTTTCGGTGCCTATCATATTGGCATTAGTATTATTCGTATATATACTATTTCTATCTTATTTTTCGACTTTATTGATATTGTTGTTTCCTGTTTACCTGATTATCTTTGGTTTTTATGTCAGTATTTTCCAGATTATAATATTTTCACCTTGTTTTTTCTTTTCAAACTTGTTTTAAAAATGCTTTAGTTTAGTTGAGGGTCTATCGGAAACTGCCTCTCCACCTTGGTGGGGGCAATATCAGTACATCTCACCCTCCCCAGACCCCACTTGTGGGATAACACTGGATATGTTGTTGTTGCTGTGTTTTATGACGGTAATGTCGGCTAGCTTGTGCGGACCTCGACTATTCCATCTGATACCTACTACCTTTAACTATGCCGACCAAAGCTTAGGCAGATGGAAATAAATCACCTAGTATATTTTTGTCTCCGCTGGGATTCCAACGTCATGGTTCCAATTCATTGACCAAAATTCCCATTTTTCTGGCTTTGTGTCAATATTTCTTGAATTTGACAATCATACTTTGACCCCATTTGACCACTCAAAGCATCTGATCTCAAAATTCCAAACATTCAACGATCCAAAATATTATAGTAACCATATAACAGCCGGTTTGTGTGGACCTTGACTATTCCACCTGGTATTTACTCGTAAGAATTTGCAGCCTACAGCATTAAGATCTCTACTTCATGGTAAGCATTCACCATAAAAAAAAGGATAATTCATGACACTACATAGTTCAGTGAGCATTGAAGTGTGACTATAATTACATAAGAAAGCTGAAAATTGGAGAATTGAAAAGGAACTTACAAGATCAACTAAAGCAGCAGCTCTTTGATAAGGTGATCCATGAGCAATAGCATCTCTACGATCAAATATTGAACCATTTGTCCTTCTAGTTCTACTACCCCTTCTGCTACTTTCTCCAGGCAATAAAGATTCATCCATACTTGTGAAATTCAACTGTTGAAACTGAAGAAGAGTGTATAATTATTTTATTAATAAGGGTCGTTGGTATTCAGTTAAGATACATAATAACTACTGAGAGAATTCCAAAAGGGAATTATGTGGATGTTGCTGTTTTCTACTCTTTGACTGAGACCCGCATACGTGGGAAGAGGTGACACAAACTCGTTGAATTTGTTGGTTGCTCAAGGTGAGTTATGTGTACTTTTTAAGAGGTCAAAGTTTAGCACACACATTGGGGGTTAATTTCAAGTATAGTAAAAATGAATATTAAAATTGCAAAATTATTGTTTGTTATAAGAAAATTATTAAATTCTATTCGGGGAAATGCTAATATAACAAAAATATTTTTTGCAACTAGTTACTAAACAATACATTAGTTATACAGAAAACATAAGTCGCTGAAAAGTTAAATTTCTGATGTCGAAAAATGACACTTTATCAACATATAATCATTTTACTACCATGTAAATGATATATAGGTTTTCTTTTTTCTTTTTTTCAAATTCACCTTTTATGATAAAGTTTATGGTTCCGTAAGGTTTTCATATCCTGAATAATGGGGGAATAATGGGGAACGCTAGTCATTTGAAACTTCTTACTTCAATACATGAAACTAATCAGAGATAGGAAGGATTGTTAGTTTATTGACTTGAATTTGCACCTCAAAGAGAGACACGGGTCTTCGTTAGTCAAGGTTATGAAGGAGAAAAAGAAAGCTGGGACTTGAAATTGGTTTCGAGATGAATTTGCACTCGAAGAGAAAAGAGTTATTGTCGGATGGCGTTTTTAGATTTTAAAATTTTAAAATAAAGGATGACAATGTAGATTTCCTTTCAGAAAAAAAAAAAAAAACTGATGTGACATGAATGGCAAAATAATGATATGGCGATGAAATGTAATTTTTCGCATGTGATGAAATTTTAATAAATTATATTTTTATGCAATTAACACATAATTTAGTGATTTTATTATTAGATAAAAGAGTTTTACAACTTTAGTTGTACAGATAGTATTGTATGGTGACTTTCTTGTTATAAATAATAATTTTATAACTTTAATATTACAGAAAAGTGATTATACTAAAATTAACGCGGCATATTGGGGTAAGACAAGAATTAGTGTTGGTCAATAAAATTACGAGTGCTCAAATTTAACTAAGACAAAATGTTAAGGGACTTCTCTTTTAATTTTCTATCTAAAAAAAATTAGAAAAGATGTGCGTCTGTTATGTGGGGGAAATTTAATAAAAAGGAGAGAAGACGTGCATCAGTTACCCAATATAATCACAATAGAGTTAGCACGACAGCATTGTAAACAAGTCATTATTTTCTTCAACTCTAAGGGCCTGTTTGGCCAAGCTTCTGGGGAGCCAAAAGTGCTTATTTTAAAAGTATTTGGTTAAGCTTTTAGGAGAAAAATAAGTGCTTTTGAGTGGCAGCAGAAACTGTTTTTCTGCTGTGGGAAAGAAGCTGGTAAAAGTAGCTTTTCCCCAAAAGTACTTTTGAGGAGAAGCAGAAGCTGTTTAATTTCTAGCATTTCAAAAATATCCTTACTAGAAATACTTATATACGTAATAACCTCTATTTATTTTAACCAAATGATTATAATATAAAAATAGTACGTTATTTTTGTTTCCTTATTTTTTCAACGTACACCTACACCATTATTATTAGAAATATTTAATCCAATAACATCTTTTTTTAAGGTATGGATTTAGAATATTCAATTCTGTATGATGTATTTTGAATTATTTTAAATTAATAATAAAATTAAATATAGTGTTCTGTAAAGTGAATCTTTAAATGTCCATACTCGTAATCTAACACTCAAAAGTATTTTTTTTAAAAGCTTGGCCAAACGCAAATTATTACTCAACTATTGGCAAAAGTGTTTCTCAAGTGAGTTGGCCAAACACAAACTGCTTTTCTCCAAAAGTATTTTTGTAGAAAAGCACTTCTCAAAATAAGCAGTTTTTAAAAGCTTGGCCAAACATGCTCTAAGTATTCAAAATCTACTCTTATTAATAAAAGCCATGTTCTTTCTGATACAATTTTGACCCATTATTCATTTTTCGTCTTTTTTATTAATAAACCATTATTGTTCATTGCCGACAGATCTATCACTGAATAATTTATTACACTTGGCCATGCTCTATTCAGTTTAAAATATAATAATTTATGTGTATCTTGTCGAAACACGATCCAATGAGTTAGTTAAGTAGGAGTAGTAGAGTACTCTGTATTTGTAAAACAAAGGATACAAGCAGTATCATTGTCTCTCCTTTTGATCCGGGCAATTATTTTGCTTTCCCAAAGTGGTTACAAAATGGGAAAAGGAATAAGAAAGATATGCCAAGGAATATTTCTTTAAAATAACCAGTAATCACGTGAACCCAATTAGTAGTGTTATCAGGGGCGGATTTACATGCAGAGGACCGGGTGCCACGGCACCCGCAAGCTTCGCCGGGCTCTGTATATTTATGTATATTTTACCAGCGAAATAGGAGATATATTAACTTTGGCACCCATAAAGAACAAAGGTGGCAAGGTGTCAGTGGCCAAAAATGCGTGCCTTTTCCCCACTGTCTAGGGTTCGAATCTAGGCTACAATATCTTTTTTTATAGTTGGTCTTGCAAGAAGTACGTACTAATATGCCTGATTTCTCTGTTCTGTCGTATCTTTCCCCCTTTTTTCGTTCCCTTCTATTTTCTTCTATTAATTTTAAAAAAATTAATTGGCTTAATTAATAGATATTTTAAGTTAATGCTCATAGATTAAAAATTTAAAATTTTTATTCTACAAAGAATTGCCATAAACGTGATATTTAAGATGAAGAATTGTTTGAAGACAAATTAATCTAGTAAAAAAATATACATATATTTATGTAGTTAAACTATTTTTTAGTAACTTTCGAATTAGGGTGTTCTTTCAAATATATAGCAATGTTCTTTCATAGAATTTAAGTGAATTTTTTTTTTTTAATTAAGACTGTAACTTATTTTTATATTAAGAAATAATGCTTAATAAACGTCGAAGTAATAAAATTCTTCCCGACCCGACCCGACCCGTCGTTCCTATTTGGTCTTTGTGGCCAAGAGTAGATATAAAAAGTGGCACCCGTAGACTTCAAATCCTGGATCCGCCCCTGAGTGTTATTACAATGGTTCATCATTGGCTCCCTTGGAATAATCACTAAGAAACAGAAACTATCCAATTCAGTTAGTTCAGAATAGTCACGAAAGGGTGCTTTTGCATAAAAAACAATACTAGTAACATAGTTTAGATGGATAACGTTTTTCAAAATAACACACTCAACCTTTTTGGAAATAGCTAATTCACCATTTATGGTGATTGATGTTTTTATGCACTAGCTATATAAAGTGTTTTTTATGGAATTATCTCTGGATAATGGATATTGGATATTTTCATCTACAATATGTGTATACATCTTAAAGTTGAAAAGGACACCAGCTGTCCAAACAAAGGCAAAAAGTCAAATAGAGAAATTATTTGGAACTGTTCAGACTACAAGCGAGACAAAAGGATCCTAACGTGGATACACCTGTGAGGAAAATGAAATTACAAAGAATTATGGTTGGCTAAGGACTTGAATGCGATTTTGAGATCTGTCCAAATGGAAAGCCACAGCACATGAGCAAGTTGAATCAATTCAACTCGCTTCATATTTAAAGTTCTAACCAAAAAAAAAAAAAAAACAACTCGATGTACAAAGCATTCCGTATTCATGTAAGGTCCGGAAATATACCGCTCCATAAGAGATATAATATACACAGTCTAACTTAATGCAACCATTAGTGACTGTTCCCGTTCTAAAAGAATCTTTCTTTTTTCTCTAGAGGTGAACCGTGTACATTGTACAGTAACTTAAAAATAAGGCACTTGTTCACTCTCAATGTTTACATTACATAAACAAGCAGGTGACGTTCTTCAATGGTTGACAGTATTTTCATCTTAGTTTATCACTTAACCTGAGTAAATTAATATAAGTTGATGCAACATTTGAGAGAGTAAATTAAACCTGTGGGAATAGTTGTTACTTCGGACTTAGTAGCCATAACTCAAATACTATTGGTTCTTCAGTTCAGATAAGGATCATGTTAAGTTATAACTGAAAATGACAGGAGTATTGGCCAACTGTCATGTTCAAAAATCTGTCATCCCAACTTTCCCTGTGCCGCAAGGTACAATAATTGGTACCCAAAAAAATCCCACAAGAAGAGAACTGAAGTTCATCCTCATCTAGGGCAAGTAAAGAGAGCAAACAATAAATCTACTGGAAATCTAATAATCAAAACACATTTGAAGAGTAAATTTAATGCAGAAGGATTGCTACTACACAACCCGTTGCTCAAAATAGAAACTCAAAGAATGTAGTAAATGACTTCCGTAGGGGTTCTACAAATATAAGGCTCCTCATCTGTGCAAAAGTAGAATGACAAAACATATGATTACAACAATTACAAAAGATGAACCTCTGATGAAAACTCGTCAGTATCGTCTGCTGCTTCAACCAAACTAACAGTAATAGTAATCCAAGTACACAATATAATTCACACTACAACCTCTACAGCAAAAGAATATTTAACATCCTAGCTTCTCAAACTTTGTACTGTATCTACTACTTCACACTAAATTCATCCCTGCAAAAGGAAAACAAATACTTAAGTATCCTTGCCAAGATTGCGGTAAATCTATAGCACATCAACACAAGAAGAGAGACGAAATAAGCAAACTACAACTCAGCAATCAGCGTTGAGAGTTCTACATTTATTGAAGGTGTGAATTTAGGGGTGGCAAGGGATAAACTGAACAACTAAACGAAGTGACTAGAAACCAAATTAAACCACAATTTAACTTTAAATTGAAGTGTTTAGAAGGTTCCCCATACCGCGCCTTGATTGTCAGATGTATATTGGACATTGAAGTACATGAAGCACTCATACTAAATAATCCAGTGAGTCCTGAAAATGACAAATAAAAAAGAATTGTGGTTACACAAGAAACAAGTTCTAGCTAATAAAGAAAAACTTAACATAAACAAAATTTCCAGGAGCAGCAACAAAAGGATGACATATTTTGCTAATCGAATAAGCCTTCTTCCTAAATAACCGAGAAATCCTTGAGGGCTAGTGGCACATGGTTCGAAATTCACTGGAGAATAGGCCCTTCCCTCTACCCTTCTCCACTTAAATACTAGGCTTTTGTCAGCAGCAGGTTTTGAAACTGAGATGTGTCCTCTAACCCACACATCACAAGTTGCACTCTTATCACTAGACCAAAGGCCCTATAAGACTTTCTTAGGAGCTAAGGGTAACCAGAAGACAGCCAGATCTATGGACTAAGAGCAGAAATTGGACCTATATATTGGCTTATGGAGTTTTAGAAAGTAGCATTACACGATCAACGTCCACAAGAAGTATAACTAGATAGAAGAATCCTTCTAAAACAAAATAGCATTCAGAGTCCAAGCTGTCAATATTCTTGCTATAAAGTGTGAAACAATGTGTATAATTTCAGATATAGGGTTCTGACACTAGTCAGGAGTTAACTAAACAGACAGGAGTTTCTGTTGAAGGAGAATAACTGAGTGGTGGGAAAAAAAAGTGGTATAATTGCTAACTTAAGAAGATTGTCGTGCATAGAGCAAATTATTGTCATATATCTTCCAAACTCTTTTTGATAGCCGTTTATCTTCCAAATACTTCACCAACCCAAAGCAAAGTGCAGACTTTAAAAACTCAGCTCCACTACAGATACATGAGTAGTCTTTTACTCATCTACCATTTCAAACTCACTGAAACTTGTCAGGGAAAACATTAGTCAATAAAATATCCCAAACTAAAGCTTGTGTGTATGAGTGTATGTTAGGTCAAAACAGGATATGTGGACTACAAATGTGAAAACCAGCAATTTCTGTGGAAAATCTTGTGACAGAAGAGAATACAATTCCTAGCAGAACCAAGTTAACTAGGAATCTTGGAGTTCTGATTCTTTCATCCTACAATCCTCCATGATGGGCTCAAAGTGAGATGAACGCAAAACCAGACCAGATGAGTGCAGCTGGGTAATATACTAGCTTAATGGCAAACTAATGCATGTAGCATGAATCATACTGCATTGTTAACATTTTCTATAGTTTTCTCATACATCACCTTATTTAAAAAAGGATGTTCTCATACATCAGTAAGTCAGTTACAGATTCAATGAGTCTATAAATGATTTTCCCTCCTCCCCCTCCCCCTCCCCCTCCCCAGCAAAGCAAGGAAAGAACTCAATGACACTGATATAATGCAAGTTGGGCAACCAAGCTGTAGGCACAAAAAAAAGCAAGTCGGCTAAATGAAGAGGAAGTACACGTGAGACAGAATCATTAATCAAAAAACTGTTCACAGCAAACAATCTCTATACAGTAGCAAATGTGTGAAACACTCTAAGAATGATTAACAAAAGAGATGTTACACAGCAAAACATGTATATGCGAAATACAGAAAGACATTCATCGCAGCAGGATATAAAAATGATATAAAACATGTTTTACACGCCTAAAGGTTCTTAAAAGTTTTTACCTCAAATCACACGTCACTCTTAGGCTTTTTTCCTGTTACGATCTGGAAAATCCGCAGTCCTCTACTAAATGCTTCATTGAATAAGATCCTTGTCTGCATTGGCTGGAAACCAGGCAGCCAAGATAGTACTGCCACGGGTACCATGACAATAATTCCAAACATTATCTCATATAGCCGCGCCACAGATACAATAGTTCCCCATAACATAGTGTTCTGCAAAAAGGGGCGTAACACTTGTGCGATTGAAATGAAACCCCAACCAGTAGGAATGAAAGCCAACAGGCTTATGAATAGATCACCAAATCTAAAAGCTGTGAACTGCAGTAAAGCAACAATTACAACTATGAAAAAGACTATAAGCAGTAGCTGCACAAGACGAAAGTATATGTGCTCCCTTGCAGCATATTTATCCCGAGCATAAGCTGTAACATTAAAAAAGCCAAGAGCCACCACTATATAAATCCACGAGAGCAAGTAAACAGCAATGCTTTTGCTTCCAGCAGCAATACCCAGCTGATATACAATGCCATACTGGAAAAAGAAGAAGCGAAGGTCTAGGATAATTTCCAGTAACTTTCCCCACAGACCAGTCGTTCTTAAATGATCCTGTTCCTCCTCCCACCATTTTTCCCAGCTCTGCTCCGCCTTTGCAAAAACACTACCACTGTACCATATCCAATTCATGAAGTCATCGAAATCATACACTGTCTTTAACCAATCAAACCCAGAAGGATTAAACACAAAGGGCCCCAAGATCCATGACATCACCAGAAACCAACTTGAGATAGTCAGTGCTATATAGGTAAAAGTTCCTTTGGCAACAGGGCTGTATGCAGCATACACTGTAAGAATCAGACCAAGTTCAATTGCCTTGACAAAATGGCTACGAGCATATAACCGATAATTCTCAGAAAAGCTCTTGTGCTGCACCACAAAACCACGGCCAGTTGCCCGGTACTTTGCGCCACCATGAAGAATAGTACGACCAAAGTAATGAGCACGAGTTCCCATTGAGAATGTGTAAAATACAGATGAAAGTTGAAGCTGCATTGTTAGAAACTCCCAGATAGATGTAAGAAAACCATGCTCAAGTGAATTCTCCACAATCATTGGTAATGCAGTGAAAAGGCCCAGCTGGAAGATGAATTGCTGGTTCAATATGGCACCAAGTGCTTTGTTGTCGTCAATATTAGCAGCAATAGAATCCTCAACCCCGCTAAGTGCAAGGTAAAGGCGTCCCCATAAGAATGCATAGACAGTGAGGACAATCATCATTGTGTTGAAGAAAAATCCTACTGTTGTATAAAAGAAGGAGAGCATTCTGAAGAAATCAAGCCTATGACCCAGCCTATAGACATCCCTACTAAGAACTTGTTCACCGTTGCCACTAGCAACCTTGGCTTCAAACATGGATATTTGATTCAACCCAACATCCCTTCCTTTGCCAACTTGAATGTACTCGTGGTGAGTGACATTGCCACCTCGCAGCGTACAGTTGAAGCCAGCAAAAATGTCCTCGCTGATATTGATCACTCTAGATGCTTTGCTTATTCCTCCCCTTGTTAAAAACCAAAACCTGTCAAATACATCTGGATGTCCATAATGCATTCGGATTTTCAGGGGGTTGGCTAGTACACGCTGTCCCAGGGTTACAAAACTCGTTTCTTGAGCTGACATGAACCAAGCAAGGGATGACACAGAACCAGTAAATATATGTTCACGAACTCCCAGAATTGAGGGCTTGCGAATACCATAGTAGCGTTTGAATTCTTCCAACAAGTTCCTCATTTTCAGTGCCTCCTCAAAGTAACTATCTTGGTTCATGTCGATAGTCTGAACTGCATCACCACGGGTAAAGATAAAGGCATGGTTCTGATTTTCTGGCTTTCCCTCCCCAAGTTTCAAGGGGCCAGGCAACTTAACTCGATAGATCTCAACTTCCCTTTCTAGCTTTTGATCATACTTCACAAGCACAGAGTAATAATCCTTCTCATCCCTTCCTGTGGGTACCTCATCAACATATGCTACACGAAGAGCTTCATTATTTTTCATCAGATACAAAATTTCCTCTGCATGCGGGTCCTTTTTGGCCTTCTGAGTACCATATATCTGACAAGCTACCACATATGTGAATTTCATCAAAGCAGTCCCATACTCGTGGCCTTTAAACAACAAACTCACTGAACTGTCAGCTCTGCTCAACCTCCTTGAAGACGGAGACCTTTCCGAGCTTAGACCATCAATGCTACCATCATGCCTCATAGAACCAAGCTCCACTGATCCTTCTCTGATATCCATCTCAGATGCAGAATCCAGAAAAGCCAGCATTTTGAGAGCTCGATAGTAGTACATCATCCCCCTAACTGTGCGAGTAAGAGTCTGCCCTCGGTACGATGCCCAAAGACGAAGATCTCTCAGCTTCGTTGTCCATAACTCTTTTCTCTCATCAACCATTCCTTCTCTACGCATTCGCTGCAAGAAATTTTCCCACTCATCAGCATAAATAGTCTGCAAGTAATACAATGTCGAAATCCCATCTTCATTGTCAGTTCTGAGTTGTTCCTTGCTGTACAGTACTTCTTCATTGTAGTATGGTGTCAAAACACTGAAAGCCATCATTTTCTCAACTTGGGGCGCGTGAGGCATGTTCATGAATAGAGAATTGCTAAAGAAGGCAAGTCGACGTCTCGCCTCAAGATTTCTCGGGATATTACTCATAGAGTCCCGAGATGTAAGAATAGTCTGCAAACGGCGAGCCTGCCGATAAAATGTCTCATTTTCTGGAGCTGGCAATGAAACTACATTCTCAAAAAGCAATCTAGTCGCTGAGGCCTGAAGAGCCAGACCTTCCTCCCTGAGCTGATCTCCAGTCATCTTCTCTTTCAGAAAATCCCGAGTGGCAACCTCATATAAGGCCTGGAGAACATTCACAATCTTGTCAACATCCTTTTTTGGCTTGAGTATTAGATCTAGAAGAGTAATCAACTTTCCACGGATCTGGGGCAGAGCAGTCAGATTGTAGTATTTTGTGAACTTCTCCAGCTGAATCCACTGATCAATCTGCTGAAAGAAGGTTGTTATGATGGAATGCTCCTCGCTGTTTGATTTGACAATCTCCAGCAGCATATGTCTTGTACTGTCATAAGCCTCAATAACAGCACATCGCCTGTACTCGTACTTGCTGATCTTATGCCAGAGCCACCTGTCAGGAGCATCCACCAGCTCCTTTGCCTGGCTGAGAGCAAGCAGCACCTCATTGCAGAGGAGCAAACACGGCCAACGAACAACTCTAACATTCCACGTGTTCTGGGGCAGCTCCAACAACTCAACCTCGCGGTCATTCAGAATATCTTCTTCTCTGAAAGTTGCAATTATCTCATTCCAAATCAAGGCAAATTTATTCGCCTCTACCTGGTTCGACTCAAGCTTTTTGAATGGTCGACCAAACCCATACCTGAGTTTCAGACGGAGGATGGCGTCCTTGATCTTGCTTTTAATTGTTCCCTGGGCATTCAACAACTGCTCCTCTGGCATCAGATTGAACTGTATTGCACTTGCGAAAAATTGGAATCTCAACCTTAACTGTGGCATGTTCCGAATCTCACCCAAGTGATCAAACAATCCAACAGCCGCCCCAACAAAAGAAGAGTAGATTGAGTACCATATCTGAATATCCATAAGATAAATCAGCACAACTGGAAGCCAAAGCAATCCTACTGAGAACCTGTTGCTATGGTTAAAGAATTCATGCCATTGATACTTCACATCCCTGAGGCTCAATAGTGTTTTTGTTGGAGCAATCATAGGTTTGATCTGGAGGAAGTAACTGAAGGAAAACTTGGTCGCAAGCACGACCACCCAAAAGAGGGAATACTTTATGTTATCGACAAGGCCTTCCCTAAGCCCACGACCCACAAACGTCCGACTCTGGAACCACCATGACAACAGGTAGAATATCTTCCAATTTGTGTTCTCAAGAAAATTCCTGACCCAAGGCAGAATGAAGAGCGCCAAGGCTAACAGTTCTGGGGCAACGAAAACTAGAGCAACTTCAAGAAAATTCACCACTCTCCGGTTAGCTGCGCCAGACCAACCCCTATCAGCATTCCTCTGGCTCCAAATCCTCCCATAGAATACCCCGAAAACCACAATCCACCCTGCTGCAACCACACTCTTCAACACCATTCTCACCCCATGCCATGGGGTCTCCCTCGAAATGAGCCTATACTGCATCCCTGCATCAAGCAGTGACTGCACAAACCTCATCCCGCTCCACGTAAAGAACACAGTCAACACCCTCACCTGAACCTCCCTCCTCTCCAAAGCCTGCCAAGGATACTCCTTCCCCTCCCAAGCTACAATAATTGCAGCCTGCAGAAACAACACTAGCATGATCCACAACTTATCAAAACTCCTAAACAAATTCAAAAACGACCTCACCTCCACAAACCCCGTCTTTCCAACCTTCTTCCCCCTATTAGTAGTCACAAAAAAAGTACTTCCAATATCAATAGGCCACTTCAACTTCTCAAAACACCTCTTACTCCAGAAATACTCATTAATATCATCATAATTCCGCCAGGCAGAGTGTGGTGCAGTACCATTCCTACTATTCTCAACCTCAGCTCGAATAGTTTCATAAATCGGCTTAACAATCCGATTCAAAAAGGCGTTTTCACCCGAAATGGAGGGCAAAAAAGGCCTACCAGTATTCTCATCAATATAATCCTCCAAAATCTTATTCAATTCCATAGCCATATTATGAAAAATAAAGCACAAACATTCAGGAACAAAACGTAGATTCGCTGACTCACCCCAAATTAAAAGGTAAAGCGATACATAAAGCAACTCACGGCGGTGATCTGAGCTATTATGCCGGTCAGTAAGCCACACATTTGATTTCAACCCGAGGAACGAGCACCACGACGTGTAGTTTTTCAACAGCTGACGTCGGAACCTGCGGAGTACGGCGGGGTCAAGCGAGTCAATGTTATCCGGCGGCGGAGACAGCCGCATCTGAGCATTAGCAAGGTGGAGCACAATGTGCTCCCTCTGGTTCCGTACATTAGATTCCTGAAACCCGAAGAACAACGCGAGCCAGTCGAGGAGGTCGTAGTTAGGTTTCCACGGCGAAAACGGAGGTCGCCTGAGGTCACCGACGGTGCGCAACGCGGCTGCGGCGGCGCGTACTTCTGGAAAACGGAGAGATGGATGGTCCGCTAAGAGATTGTGGATAGGGATAATGTTGTACGGCTGTTCGTCGGTGATTGGAGCATTAGCCGCCGGCGGTGAACGTTGCCGGTGGCTCATTTTAGCATTCGAAGATATCTACGACAAATTCGTCTCCTTTGGTGGGTTTTGTGAAAAGAGGCGCGTGACGATGCGCGTGGGATATTTTTTGAATAAACGTTTGATTCTGAGCTGAAATGATTTTTAAACGGTCAATGCCAGCTCAAAGTTTTGAGATTTGAACGAGTAAATAAGGAAGCTTTGATTTTCTTAGGTTGTACTATGTGCCCTGAAGATTGTACAGTCTTATTTTGGCAGCTACTGACACTTTTTTCTTAAGGGTGAAGACTTGGTAAACTCTATGTAAATTTCGGAATAGCCCACAGGAATTGAGCACTTGTGAACATTTGTTTATTATCATAAAGATTTGTTAATAATTTCAAATAATGACTCAACTTTTGCTTTCAGTCATTTCATGGAATATTAAAAAGGTGAAAATCATTATGGACTAAAGATCGAAAGTTTGTGGAATTTAGACGAATTTGTCGTACAATAACAGATAAATTATATGCTATAATACTAATTTCGTATAAAATTTGATATGGTAATTTGAATATAGAATAACAAATTGTTATATGTATAAAGGTTTGTTTTGTGTCCATATTATATTCGAGCTTGACAAATTCGGCGTCGTCTTGCAAAGTATTATATGAGGACAAAGTGCTCCCTATCAAAACTAAATACTCTTTACATTATTGTCGTATACTACTATAATTGAAATCTTAAATTTTCTATTTCCATTAACGTTATAAAGGCAATAATTTAGAGCAAATTTTAGTTAGTAGTAGTTACTACATATGGTATATAGTATTTTTCAGAAAATGGATTTCACCCCGTAAAGAAGAAATTTTCATAAAATAATTAAGGAGTATCTTGTGTGTGATTTAAGGAAAACATACTATATGATTGTGCAATGTAGTTGCTGAATTAAGATACCTTAATATATGCATTTATTTCACTTTCAAACCTGTCACATTCCAACTTTGAAAGGCAACAATGGTGTATAGGGATGGATTTGGTGCCATTATAATTAGGAGTCTGAAATGGGAAGTAAATTATCCTTATTTCCCATTAATGTTTTTCCTTAGAATCATTAATTTTATTTTTCGTGACAGATGAGCAATTTCTAATATTGGTTTAATATCAATTGATACTCAATATTTGCATTTTTTTTCTAGTTTGGTCTTAACTATACGATATTAGATACTCACATACTGCATAAATTCATAACGGAATCCATAAAGAACAAAATATTCCCTATTAAAAATGAATATATCCTTTGGTGGTGTTAAATTTGCAACTGATAGAAGATTACATGACGTATCCCATTCACAATGACGAATTTCTTATAAACATTAAACTAGTATGTGTACCCGCGCGATGCGCGGTTGATATCAGCAGAAACTAATATGCTAAAACAGTACAATAATAATTATTAGATATGTCCTCAGTTCCTTTCCTTGAAACTCCAAATTGTTCATAACCTAGTTAGGAAAAAATAAAATGATTACCATATAAGAGACCATTTTACTTTACAACATGACATAAATGACAAACCATCACAAATAGCATTTTTTTGTTAAAACATAAATAATGATGCATGTTGATACCTATCCATAAAATTGCAAAAAATATGTAGAATATGCTTTAGTGATTCGAAGACACGTGAAGAACTGTCTGAAGTCAAGATGATCTTTGGATTGTAAGTAGATCATCACGTATTTCATGAATAAGTCAAGAAATTTGGTGGAACTACAAATGATAGTAAGCATTTAAAAGGAGGAAATTGTACTTGAAAGTCTCCATGGTTGCTGCAGTTGTAATGGTTCATATCCACTTTATACATTGATCTTTTCAAAGCGCACAATAGTAACATCAAAGTCATTGAAGCAGGTCCTTCAACTATATTACATAAATAGTGATAGCAGAAACATCTCAGTAGAATCAGATAATTAATAAATTATAGCTTACTAACAAAAAGATTTATACTTTATGACCAAGGTGAATGCAAACCCTTTAACTCTAATACACTTACAGAAGATCGATATAGAGCTAGTCATGCAAAAATTAAATAGTAAAAAAGCACAAGAAAAACACAGACCCAAAATTATACCTTTGAAATATGTTATTTCGTTTTATCATTGCCCATGTAATTTTTCTTAGTCTCTTGGGAATCTGATAAATTCATTTTATGTTTTCATATGCCCATATCCTGCTACGGTTACTTATTTTCCACAGCTACTTCATGTTTGGTTGAAATATACAATGCAATTTCAGTTCCGCTTTGTACAAATTTTCATTCTCTTCTTGCCACCCTTAAAGAGTTGCTTGATTTTGTCATCATTTTTTTCTTCTGCCTAACAGAGTAAAAAACATCAAATTAGTACATTAGTCTTCAAAAGAACTTGAATTAAGAGCTGAAGAGGTTTAAAAGTGTAAAATTTTGCAAGCCTCTAACATAAAGAACGATGAAGTAAACAATTTCATACAATCTAGTAAACTTGTTTAACTGCGTCATTGTTGGTTTTAATATGGAAGTGGATTATTACTTGTCCCGAATTTAAGAGTTAGAGTTGCCATTCATCCATATTCAATTAGTCCTATTATTATTTTTCATTGATCTATGCACCATTTCAGTCCAAAACACTGCTTTAGCTTCTGCACCATTTTTCTGTCAATTGCTTTTGTCAACAGGCCAACACTAAAGTAGTGATTAATAATGTTTTGGTAAGGTTCACCAATCAAAATCAAACGTAGATTACTACCACTGTGTAAATTACAAAAGAAAACATCAACTCCGCTATGAGAATCATGAAGATATGTACCAAGATAGTAGATCAAAAGTAGATTTTATTTTCAAATTTCCATTATAATCTTTCTTCAAAGTCGACCTTCGTTAACACTTTGGTCGTTGAGCAAGCTGTATGTATATCACTTGACTACAATATGGTAGGAGCTTGTGACTTCATTCTCGAATTGACTACTATATTCGGATCCTAGTTTGCTCAATTTATGCTAGTAAATAGACTAACCTCAATCAATATTGCGCAATTTTTTCAGTCATGTACCAAATCTTCTTTTCTGGCTATTGTTTTTCTTCATGATTTTCTGCCCATAGAAACAAAACACATTAGATTATTAATTAAGCCAAAATAACTTTTCATTATTCTTCATGCACTAACACAGCCAGAGGAATTGAGATAGTCAGAGATAATGCCAATAGGAATCGAGGTGCAGATGTATAAACAGTAACAGTTATCGTTTGTGTTCATTTTATCTGGATCGAAAGAAACGAAAAAGTATTCAATTTCAAACAAATAATCCTCGAACAAACTATATTTTTGTCAGGTTCAAAAACACCTAATGTTAATAACCTTTTCTTGTCTGATTCATATTGCTCTTTTTACACTTCCTCTGCTACGCATAGTATGTAGTATCTACACTTCCCAGCTACGCATTTTGAACCGAATGAAGTGGAAATGAGACTATGCTTTTGTTAACATAGAGTTGTCAAATGCATGGCTGCCCCTAAAACTTGTCACTGACAAGTAAATTTTGCTCCTGAACCTGGATTGTTCCGCGAATGTTTTGGTATTGCTAACACAGTCCATAACACAAACAAAAGGTGATATTATGGATGAAAAAATCAGCTAGACAGATCAGCTGCAACACTATCGAGCAGTTTCACCCTCCCGGCAGATGCTTTCATCTTTACATCTGTTTACATTCATGGCTGTCTTATGATAGCTCCCTTGAAATTCTAGTTTAATTTTTCACTTGTATTTATCTCTAGAATACTTTTCTACTTAGAAATAAAGTATATAGGCTAAGCATTTTGCATTTTTTTAGACAGTATAAGTGATCAATCGTTTCTATGCATCAGAGGCACAATGCGATATGTATAGCCTCATTGACAACAATTAAGAAGTATGTTGTATTGTCTAATAGGCTCGTTCGACCAGGTTTCATTACATGGCGATGGGAGATAATAGGCAAAGATACATGCCCTTACCTGATGACAGATTACCAGATAGAGGACAATCACTTGCTTATCCAGAAGCAATCCTGTTTGTCAATCCTGTAGAGCCTGAATTCAAAGGCGAGGTGTCTATTTTCTTTTCCTTTTTCTAGATTATGGATTGTTGATAAATCCAACATTTACAGTAAGGTAGTATGGTTAAGTTATCGGTTATTACACAGTACAGTCAAACCAAGCAAAACATTGTTATTAAACGCAACAAACATTAAAAAATACAATCTATCCAAATATTAACAACATACAGTACAATCTATCAAGTTTTTTTATTTACACAAAGCCCCCACCTCTCATCACCCACCCCCATCACCACCTCCCCCGCCCATCCACTATTCCACCAGCACTCTCCACCACTCACCGCATCTTCTACCACCTCCTACCACCCCCACCTTCTATTACCTTCCACCAGCAACCACCATCCCACCACCCTCCACCACTCCAATAAAATGATGTGTACACATCAGACGAGATGCGTACACCTCTTTTCCAGTCGTGAAAACATCTCCAAAATTGTATAAACATACAGAAAATATGTTTACATCTGTAAAACGACTAGAATTAAAAAAAAAAACTTAAAAAGGAATGAAACGGGGATGAAGAGGAAGAAAACGGAGAAGAACAGAGAAAAAATAAAAGTGATACGAAGAACAAGAAAGAAAAAATAACGTGGATGGTGATGAAATTAAATTTGAAAAGAAATCTAGAAGAAAGAAGAAGAAGGAAGAAGAAAAAAAGAGAGAGAATTAAGTTTGAAATATGAGAGAGAGAGAGAGAGAGAGAGAGTAAAAGTAGGTGGGAAGGAGGGAGATCGAAAATTTAAATTTTTGAAAATTTGGGTATTTTGTAAATTCGAAAATATTTATTTTGTTCACAAATTTTTAATGACTACACTTCAGTCCCTACTTAAATTAATTAAAGGTTGACTTGGTCTTGTCCCTTATCCTTATTTAAAGACTTGGTCTTTTCCCCTCTTTTCTCTCCGGTTTGTTATTGATTTTTAATCAATTGATACTGAATTGTCAATTTGCATGTTGATGGTTTGGTTGCAACCCTATGATTGTCAAAAAATAATGCTGAAAGTCAGGGGCATTCCACTGGCAGAACACAAGTACTAATATTTAAATAAGGTATTCCTTTCACATGCAGGTTGTTAAAATTATGTACTCCTTCCGTTCCAAAATGATTGTCACAGTTCGGATTTCAAGAGTCAAACGAGTTTAGCTTTGACCGTAATATTTTTATATGTCTTTTAAATATTTTGAATTATTAATTATTGTGACTTATAGTATTTTTTATGTAGTTTCTAAATATATAAACATCATTACAAAAAACTTAAAGATTATATGTTTAAATTCACGGTCAAAATGAACTCGTTTGACTCTCGAAATCCGAACTGTGACAATCATTTTAGAATAGAGGGAGTATTTGTTTTAGGCAGTGGCGTACCATGCTTAAACATAAGACTGACTAGATACCCTATAGATGAAAGTATAAATAATTACTTACTCTGCTTAAATCAAAAGGATAAATCGTTGATCTTAAATTATGGTTCACATTTTTTTGTCGAGCTTGAATATTTATATGTATACGTCAACAAAAAATCGATGAAAAGAAGATCACTCACAGTAGCGAGAAAATCTATGTGTGTCATACACAAATCTAAATCCAATATACGTACTAGTCTATATGATTTTATTAATTATTATTACAGAAAATTGGGGCCCTCGAATAAAGCTAGATACCAAGATACCATAATCTAATGTATAAGACGATTTAACAGAGGGAATTAGAAGGTGGAGGAATAATTTAACATAATGTAATGTGAAGTTCTTTGTAAAGTGCGGTTCAAGTGATTAGAGAAGAGGTTTTCAATCCTTGTTTTAAGGCGCTCTTTACTCACAATTCTTACTTAAAAAAAAAAAAGGTGTTTAATCAGTTTTTCTCAAACCATAAGATCAGATGTCACAATCTAATTTAGTCCACACAACGTTCGAGTTCCAGCAATCTTATTGTTGCAGCTTTTCAAATCTTCCATGCATCTAAGTGGAAAAAGAAGAAATAAAACATTGATTTCAAATGAAATTTTGATCTATCTTTACAAATTTTAAACTTTTACAACTTTTTTAGGTAAAATTCATATTTTAAGCTTTTTACTTCGACATTTAACTAACTGAAAGATTGTCTAAACACCTATATAATTATGTGAAAAGTATTTCAAGTGTGTTTCAGAGAGTCGTCGAGATTTTGGATATTATAGGCGAATAAGAGTTGAGGAGGTCAAAGACGCAGTCTGTAAAATGCGAGGGGGAAGTGGGTCAGACGAGATCCCAGTGGAGTTTTGGAGGAGCGCGAGCAGAGCAGGTATTGAGTGGCTAACTAAGTTGTTTAATGTCATCCTTAGGACGATAAAAATACCTAAAGAATGGAGATGGAGTAGCACGGTACCTGTTACATGGTCAATTTTTCGCAAATCAAACTATGCACGACAGCCATTAACACTTAGTGGCCGTTTGGCCATAGATATTGAAAAACTTTTTGAAAAACGGCTTTTTAAATTGAGTTGAAAAATTGCATTTGAAAGTTGAAGTTGTGTTTAGACATACATTTTACTTGAAAAAAAAGTTGAACTTTTGTTAGTGGAAAAAGTTATTTTTTGAAAAACTCCAAAAAGTGGTTTTTAGCACTTTTTGATTTTTGGAAAAGTTATTTTTTAAAAAAATCATCAAACTTGATAGCCAAACAGTTTTTTTAAAACAGTTTTTCAAAAAAAGGAAATATTATTCATGGCCAAACGGCTCCTTAGTGTGTTCAGTCTATGTTTGCCTACGTTCAGCCTAAGTCTTGCCTACGCCTGCAACACTTAAAATCATATAAAACAGTAAGGAACTGAGGGACAACGTTAAGGGAAAAAAGACAAAATATACGAGTCAAAACCCAACCTTTATACTATTACTTTCTCAATAATACAAAGGACTCTCGTTGTCAAAGGCTTACAATGATATCTGAATGCCTTTACAACGTTTTTCATCAATTAAATATAAAGGAGGACTGTCTAGGGCAGTTACAATAGGAAGGGACGTGCTTGTCACATGCCTAGGCAGGTTACAAGCCACATCAGCCACGTTCTAAGTCATGAGCGCATTTTTCTCGCGCGCTTGACTTATCTTCAACCGCTCACGTGCGTCGCACGCCTTGTGCCTGCGGCTCAGCAAACCGTCCAACAGTTTTGACACTTAGCTGCACAAATGCCCATTTCAGCTGCCTTGTGCGCCCAACACATGCCGACGTTCTTCAGCATACTCAAGCCATGTCTAAGCCACGCCACGCCACTTAGCTAATGTGCGTGCATGCCCAAGTGTTGGTGACATGCTGCCTTCCTCGTCTTTGCCCACACAAAGCAAGGTTGTCTTGCAACCTCAAAGACACTTGCTTAGCCGTCTTACTTAAGTGCCATGCCAGTACACTTATACACACGATGCCTACACTCACACCTAACGACTTGCACGTTGCTTCCTACAATCTGCCTATACTAAGGGGCAACGCACACAAACCCTTAACATAGCAAATTAGACGACATCTATCATGTCTCAGTCCGAGGGGCTAACAGTACCATTGTACAAAAATAAGGGTGCTGTTAAAAACTGCAACAACTATAAGGGCATCAAACTACTCAGCCACACTATGAAAGTCTAGGAGAGGGTTGTAAATATGAGGATGAGGATGAAGAGTGATGTGACTATCTCTGAGAACCAATTCGGATTCATGCATGGAAGATCAGCTACGGTAGCCATACATCTTTTGAGGAGGCTAATTGAGCAATATAGGAACAAGAGAAAGGACTTACATATGGTATTCATTGACTTAGAAAAAGCGTATGACAAGGTCCCTAGGGAGGTTTTGTGGAGATGCTTGGAATCTAAAGGTGTTCCGGTGGCATACATTCGGGTGATTAAGGATATGTACGAAGGAGCCAAGACCCGAATGAGAACAGTGGGGGAGACTTAGAGCACTTTCCGGTCGAGATGGAGTTGCAGCAGGGATCGACGCTTAGTCCGTTTTTATTTACACTGATGATAGATGAGTTAACTCGGAGTATTCAATAAGAGGAGTCGTGGTGTATGTTATTCGCAAATGATATAGTTCTGGTGGATGAGACACGCAGAGGTGTCAATGAGAAGCTGGAGGTGTGGAGGCAGACTTTAGAGTCTAAAGGCTTCAGACTAAGCAGGACTAAGACTGAATACATGAAATGCAAGTTTAGCGACACATCTGATGAGTCAGATATGGAAGTGAGGTTGGATTCTCAAGAAAGGAAACTTCAAATATCTTGGTTCAATTCTCCAAGGAAATGGAGAAATTGATGATGATGTCACACACCGTATATGAGTAGGTTGAATGAAGTGGAGGCTTGCTTCCGGTATTCTATGTGATAAGAGAGTGCCACCTAGGCTCAAAGACAAATTCTGAAGAGTGTCGTTATACCAGCTATATTATATGGGGCAGAGTGTTGGTCAGTTAAGAACTCACACATTCAGAAGTTGAACGTGGCAAAAATGAGAATGCTTAGGTGGATGTGTGCGTATACTAGGCTGGATAAGTTTAGGAATGAAGTCATTTGTGACAAGGTGGGCGTGGCTCCAGTGGCAGAAAAGATGCGAGAAGCAAGGTTGCGCTGATTTGGTCACGTGAAAAGGAGGACTGGAGATGCTCCTGTAAGGAGGTGTGAGAGGTTGGCAGTGTTGGGTTTTGCGGAGAGGTACACGTAGACTGAATAAGAACTGGGCCGAGGTGATTAGACAAGATATGGCCCAGATCCAGATCACCAAGGACGTGACCCTAGATAGGAAAGCGTGGAGGTCGAGGATTAGGGTGGAAGAGTAGGTAGTGGTCAAGTGCCTTCTATCTTCTTAGATGTAGTATATATGATGCGTATTTAGACTACTTTCATCTTAGTCTTCATCTTTATTTTTACTTTTGTTATTTGTCTATTTTGGATATGCTTTAGCTGTTATCTTTGTCTCGATTTTCTAACATGTTTGCAAAATATTTCTTTAGCCGGGGGGTTTTCCGGAAACAGCATCTCCACTTTGGTGGGGGTAAGCTCTGCGTACATTTCATGCTCCCCAGACTCCACGCGTGGAATATACTTATATTGTTGTTATTGTACTTCTTAACTATTGAGTTACTTTTTATCAGAAATTCAAGCCGTAAAATGGGAGTTTTACACAGAACGGATATAAAACACAAGTTGGAAAAAAAAAAATTATATGAATAAAAAACTCCTTAAAGTAATTTCAAAGTTTTTGTTTTAGGACAAGAGAGATGCTGCGATTGTCGTTCCCCCATTAATAGTGGGATTTGTGCTTTCAGAAATTGGGATATATCCAAATTTCCCAACGGCTTTCGGACGGATACGTAAGGTAGATTCTGACAGGTCCACTGTTTTTTGTTCTGCTACATTTTACTAAATATAGAATTCTCTCCTTGGAACCTAGTATGCTCTTTTCCTGTTTTTTCTGAAGGAAAAGTAGTTGTCTTAGAACGATCTCTTTCTTTTCGCTTTCAACTTTTACTAATTTTTTAAGCTAAAATAATTGAATTTTAAAAAATTAAAATTTTAGTATTAAAAAATTATACAAAAATACTATAATTTTCAACTCTTCTCATATCAATATGATAAAAATTTATATCATAAAATATTGATCAAAGTTCACGCAATTTGACTTTCGAAAAGTAAAATTAACATAAAATAAAATGGAGAGTATAATTTTTCAGTACAACAAATTTTCCTCGACATTTTAGACAATCTTTTATTATTGTTGTTGCTAATGGATTTGTTGGTTTTGTATCTACTTATTTTGTTAGTTGTACTTATAACTTTTTTGCCTTTTTCTTTTCACAAAGTAAAGATAAAGGTAGAATCATCATTCTCGTCCTCTTTCTTTTTGTTTAAATAAACATATTTACAATAAAACCATATTTGATCTGAGAAAGAACGATAACAAAATAAATACTAGGCAATTGTGTCAGCGGGAAGATTGCCAAAAGTTTTAGAAAAAATAGAAGATGGGCACCACGTGATGCAACCCCTGGTAAGTGGTAGTAAGAGATTGAATTTTGTATATTTTAGATCTACTTTTAATAACATTATGGGGGGTGAATGAGGATGAGCAAAATGTTGAGTGTAGCGTGGAATGGAAAAGGGACTGTAAATTTGTAATGTATGGTCACAAAATCTTTTTTTACATTTATACTATAGTTGTAGAGTTACAAAATGTAAATTATCATGTTAAAATAATTTAACTTTGTAATAGTAGAACAAGTTGAATTGTCTCTTTTATTTACTAAAATATTTTCTTTAGTTGTCATATTATTTTAATTCTATAAATAGTAGAAATTTTTACATAAAAGCAAATCAATTCTGAAAAAAAAAAAAAACCATCCTAGTTATCCAGTAAACATATTTGGATATATCCCTCACTAATCAAGACTTGTATTCAAATTTACATATTACTACTCCCTACGTCCCATTTTAGTTGTCGTTTTAGGCTTCTGCACGCCTATTAAGAAATCAATAAATAGGGTATGTCTTTTACTATTTTATCCCTAATAAATGAACTGAATTGACTTTTTCTAGGAAATACTCCTTTATTAAATATGGACATAGTTGGAAAGAATTGGTAAAAAATATCTTGAAATGCTAAAGCGACAACTAATTTGAGACAAATAAAACTTGCTAAAGCGACAACTAAAATGAGACGGAGGGAGTATATATTAGTCTTAACCGACAAAAAAAGAAAAAAGGAAAAAACTGGTCTAAGTTGTCCATTAAATGCATGTCACTTAAGAGAACATTATTCCTATTGCCCTAATCAAAGAAGTCATAATCAGAGTTGCTATCTGAAACTTTGAACAATTACTAGGAACTTACCATCTATGAAGTGACTGATTGTTGCTTTGTAGGAAAAAATTGTACTCCAATATGAGAACACGTCGAAATGAGCATACTAAAGTCAAATGCCGCGTTACAAATTGTTTTCACTAATGGTCTTTGTCACCAGTGCAATTGAGTTGTTAAGCTACCGCGGTCAAGTTTTCAAAACAAACCAATGCCATGCCATGGGTACGTCTTAACTCTTAAGTAATTGACTTAGTTTTTTTCCAACCATCTAAGTCCTTCGAAATTCATTTTGCCCTTATAATTCAGATTGGTTCTGCTTAACATGCACTAAGAAGAAAACATTTCTTATATTTTTCCGACTCAAAAATTAAAATTTGAAATCTCTGATTAAGGATGGAGAGATCTCATCTATTATTTCACGTTTCTTAGTCGGGTGACTTGTGCAGAGGCGGACCTAGTGCCTAAAAGGCGAATCAAATATATATAGTTTTTGGCACCCTTTATTAATCGACATATATATTTATGTTAAATTTCGTGATGCCCCAAAGTCTTCAAATTCTGGATCCACACGGAAAAAAAAAAAGTCTTACTTGCCTAATCGGCTTCGTCCATCTATTTGTCAGAGGCTTTTATAGGTCTATAAATGAGAGAAAAATGCATAAAACTCCTTCCGTCCCAACGAAGGCTGGAAAAGGTTTTGCGTACATGATTAGCGCTTATAATTTTTGGTTTATATTCAGATAAATTTAATTTTTTATAATTTATAAAGTATGCAATCTAATAATAATGCAAAAGTTATATAATTTATACTCTTTTTTTAAGTTAATAATGTATACAGAATATTTGTAAGGAATAAATTGAGAACCATTATATTTCTTAGTAAGCCTGTAATGACTAAGGATGTAGTAATACTTTGCACTTTTTCTTGAGATCGAGAACATCGTGGCATTAGCGATTGTTCACTGATTTTACGTTTCAGTATTGCACTCCCACCGATTACTCTATTCTTCAATTATCAGAGAACTAAATAGATGGAAATCTAAGATTCTAATCACATTCTTCATATTGCAATGTGCATAAGATAAGTGTAGAACTACCATCATAGAGTTTGGGATTGGCCAAATGGATATTAACTTGTCCACCCACAATTAGGATTGGGAAAAGTTTGGTCTATGCAACTACTCTTTCAGCTATATGTGATTTGCGGAAATACTAGATATTAGTGTTACCGTTAGCTCTTTTACCTCATTAAAAAAACCTTACGAAAATGGCCTCTGGGCCAGCATGTAAAGTCCGATTCCTGATGGAATGCCAGTAGTTTTAACAAGTATTTTCACCGGGATGAGCTACCCACATGTCAGTTTTGATGGATTATAAGTTACAAGTTTTTTTCATGGACGCCACCCACCAAAATTCTACTTACAATTCTAGAAGCCTTTCTATGACACGAGGATAACAAGGTTCACGTAGGGTTCTGGAACGCCCATAAATAACTGCTCTTCTCTATATCTTGTTTGATTCCTTTGTCACCTTGAAATTTTCAGCCAACAAGCACCACATTCATTTATTTAAAAAAGAAAGAAAGAAAGAAAGAAAGATCTCACATCTATGCAAGTAGCTTCTATTCTCTCATCCTATTATATGTGACCATCTTTCATATGCTTGTAAGTTTACGTATCAATTCATGTCTAATCTAAACTAAACAGACAAGTAAACTCCACTTGCACAGTTGCACATCCCAATTCATGAAGATAGATCATCTAGATTGTAAACCTATTCTGGACATGCAATGACAGAGAGATCAATAAAGAATAACAAAAAGAGGACACTTTCAATTTCAAACATAGGTGTTTAGCAGTACCGCAATGCAATATTCTGGAAGCTTGTTCCATTACTACTACTTCAGAAGTTTGCAGGTTAAAAATAACAAAGCTTCAGAAGACGGGACAAATTTACAATGCATCTCATATACACCAGATTCCAGGCTACTGACGTGACTCCTTTATTCAGCAATAGATGGTATTCGAGTCACAAAACACCTTTACTGACCATTCAAGAAACATAACTGGCTCTCATCACTAAAACTCACCATCCTCTCTGAGAACCACCAGAAGAATGTCCATTCAAGCTATCCAGGACAGCATTGAAATCAACAGCCTGACCATTTTCCTCAAGCCTTTGGATCACATTAACAACATGGTCACCCCGGTAGCCCATGCTCACTAGTTTCTCAATCAACTCATTGTATGGATGGTTGCGCATCGATTGAGGTGGACGAGCCATCATATTTGCACTGGGGGTAGGCTGCGGATTTTGCGGAGGAAAACTGGAGGGAGGATAACCACTTTGTGGAAAATTTGGATGTGGTGGGGGATGTCCCCTTGTGCCTTCACCATCATACATCACATATGCATTTCCTGGAGCGAGTGCTGGATGAGGTCCACTTGCTGCATAACCATCGCCTGGTGCACCAAATGAAGGCTTAAGATGCGGCATCCCAGGCTGTTGCTGAAGGGGCCTACCAGACCTATCATACCCATATGGCATTGCTTCGGGACGGCTAGCAACTGCTTGAGATATTCCAGGGAATGGCAGTTGCATTGGCATACTATTGGGAGCAGTCTCGGGAGTAGGATTTGGTTGACTGGGTAGATAAGAGGGATAAGCAGCAGGTGATGCAGGTCTAGCTTGCTGTTGCATAGTTGGTACCTGTGACTGTTGAATCTGTTGGGGTACCTGTTGACCCCACTGCTGCTGATATTGGGGCATTGACTGGACTTGTGGTGTCTGATTCACCTGAGGTGGCGCTGGCTGTGGTGGTACTTGCATTTGAGGATTTCGATACTGGGAGTCAGATTGCAAATATTGACCTTGAGACATCGCAGTTGGAGCTTGTTGATTTGCCATCTGAGGAGGGGGTAAATAATAGCCTTGCGACTGTGGTATGCTTTGGGATGGAATTGGTTGTGGATGCGGCACCGGTGGCTGTTGTGGCTGCTCCACAGGTCGGTTAGTAAGAGAAGCCTGGGGTGCCACTTGATGGGGTAGTGCAAGAGCTAGTTGCTGTCCATGCACTTCAGGTGAGTTATCACTTTTGTTGGCATCAGACGGGTGTTGATCATTTCTCTCCTCGCTCTGCTGAGAATGGCTGGCTGAACCTGATTCTTTCTGTGCGAGCTGAAGCTTGGCCAGCTCCTTTTGAGTTTCAGCAAGTTCTTGCTTATCTCTTAGAATCTGTACAGATCGGTGGACCTACAGGAGAACAGTTTACTAACTGAATCAACAGCTTAAGTTATGACAAAATGTGACAGAAAAAGCCTTGAACACCAAAGAGCAACTTGCAAAGTGCCACTAGACAAGAATAAAATCATCCATATGCCTTTAGAGCCAACAAAAGAAAAATAATCAGAGGTACAAGAATATCAGAAACTGCATCTAAAGCTTCAACCACAAAGAAAACAGGAAAACACATCCCTGGAAAGAAACAGGAAAGCAAACCACCTGAGTTGATAATTATTGTTGTGTCTGCTATAATGGAGAGTTATTCTGTTCACAACCAATTTCCTCCAGCTAAACCAACCTAAATTAGATTAGCGAATTTTGTCAACTTGCCATGTCACTGGAGAAGATGTCTAGTTCAGAAAATCTCTAAAGTGCAGTCACGGTTTAAAGCTAAGAACAGATCTGCACCACACGAACTTCTCCAGCAACTAAGGTCCAAGAAAAATCAGCATGCATAGAGCTGCTAAGTGCTAATTGCAAGTAAAAAACCACGAAACATATTCCCCATATGACCCTCAGTTAAACTACTGTAAAAGACATGCTGCCTAAACCCAATGACAGGTCAAATTTGAAACTAATGTAACACATAAGGGAGTAGGATTTTTCCGGAAAGCAGTGAACTAACCTCTTGGACATGCTTCTCAAGAGCCTTCAGCTTCGAATCTGCCTCACCATGGTCCCGAACTAAATCAGAACGCATTTCCCCTATAGACTTATCAAGATTGTAACAGTACAGTTCCAACTGAGACAAGCGCGAACTGATTCCCTCTAGGAAGATTGTCAGCATATTTCTTCCCCTTTTTTTGTCACTTCTAGCTTCTTCAACTCTTATCCTTTCTTCTTTAACTTGATATTTGCTGCATCCACCAACAATTTGGTCCTTGGCTCCGGAACCATATTTTTTGAAATCATCTCATTGAAATAACACAAAGCATCCTCTAATCTCCCCCCTTCAAAAAGACCATGAATCATAATTGTATACGATCGTTGATCCGGACCTTGTCCACTCCTTTCCATCTCCTCCCAGGTACTCTCTACTCTATCTTGATAACCCCAGCTCATAAACAACCTTAATAGCAAATTGTAGGTATCCCCAATCATCTTACATCCATTTTTAATCATCCTCTCCAAAATCCCAATAGCTTCCTCAGGGGTCTTGGCAGAATTCAACAAGTAACCGTAGGTTCTAGCATTCGGCAAACAATCCTCTCCTCTTGTTTCCATCTCGTCTAAAAGTTGAGAAACCTTCTCCATCCTCCTAATCTTACATAAATGTTTAATCAACGAATTATAAGTGGCCACATCAGGTAAACAATCTCTCTCATTCATTTCATGGAATATTTCAAGAGCTTCAGGAATTCTTTTCTTGAAACACAATCCATCAATAATACTATTACAAATAGCCACATCCGGCTTACACCCTTTCAAAAACATCGTTTGAAACAACTTCACCGCAGTGCTTATTTTCCCTGATTTACACAACGCATTGATAAATATTCCATACGTAAATTTATCCGGCTTACACTTTGAAGTCACAATATCATTCCAAAACCTCTTCGCCTCACGTAAACTCCCTAAAACACACCATCCATTCAAAATAATATTCCGCGTCTTAATATCAGTAGCCTTAAACTCATTTTTCTTATTATGAAACAAAAACTCAGCCGCTTCAACATGCTTGTATCTACACAACGACATAAGTAGCGTTTGAAAAGCAATGAGATCAAGCTCCAAGCCCAAATCTTTCCTCTTATAGAAAAACTCTATAGCATCCTCAACTCTATGAGCTGCAGCATACCTATTAACCACAATGCCATAAGTTCTTTCATTAACCAAATTTCCTCTCTTAGACATTTCGTCGAGCACTTGGTTGAGTTCATCGAATCGTCTCATACGACCAAGAATATCGAGAATTTCATTAAAAGATGCAGTTTTTGGTGAATACCCATTTCGATTTTCGTTTTCTAATATCCATTTAAAGAATGTATAAGCTGGTTTCCAATCGGAGCGGTGTCGTTTAAGTACATCTAGAATGAAATCTTCAGATACTATGAAATTGCATTTATTGAGAGATTGAAATGTGTCACTTACTGGTGTATGAGCTTCAGTTTTGAGAAGTGCCTGTGCTTTTAACACGTAGTTGTCCTCAGCAATTGTGTGCGTTTGGCGATGATAAGATGTTAGTAGATATATGGGTTGACAAGTGCATAAACGCTGGATTTTGCGGTAGAGTTGTTTAGTTGACATTGGCAATGCTTGGATGACTTTGCGAGTAATTCAACAAGATAATTAAGTTAAACTCCTTACTCTAAGGTTTGTTAACATGTACTAGCATAAATCCTTCGTGCTTAGGTTATTTTTGCAAAACTAACTTAAACGAGGACAAATATGAACAGCAGCCTCAACTGGGACTATACATATCACATGAAACTTTGGGGAAAGTTTGATCAGTAGCCATTTTTGGACGCGCTCATTGGAGACTATCCACCGTTTCAAAATTCATTGAAGAATAGCCAAAAATTCGCGCGCAAACTTAAGCTCCATTAGCGTTGAAAAAACACCCCAGACTAGTCCCATAACAAAATACTGTGACTAAAGCTTTATATAAAGTCCCATAACAAAATAATCTCATAACAAAATAATCTCATAACAAAATAATGGGACCTTGAACTAATATATTCAAAAGCCCTATTATTTTGTTATGTGAATTTATCCCATAACAAAATAATGGGATTTATAACAAAGGTCTCATCAAAGGGATAAATCCCATTATTTTGTTATGAGACTTTATATATAAAGCTTCAGTCCCATAACAAAATGCTGGGGCTGTGAACAAGTTTGGTTCACAGCCCCAGTATTTTGTTATGAGTCTGAAGCTTTATACAAAGTCCCATAACAAAAAATTGGGGCCTTGAACAAAACTTGTTCAAAGCCCCAGTATTTTATACTGGGGTTAGTTTATTGAAGCTTCCCAGTATAAATACTGGGAGTTTGAATAAAACTTGTTCAAAGCCCCAGTATTTTATACTGGGGTTAGTTTATTGAAGCTTCCCAGTATAAATACTGGGGCTTTGAATAAAACTTGTTCAAAGCTTCAGTATTTATACTGGGATTTGTCCGGAGGTGACTATTTCTCAGCGAATTTATTTTTGACGGGTACAAATCAATTAGCGCGCGCCAAACAGGCCCCTACATGAAATTTTTATGAAACTTTGGCAGAGACCATTAAGACATGACGCTATTTAGATTAGTCTGATCGGTTCATACACTCAATTCTCAGCTCCCCTATAATTGGAGGGTGCAATTGAATCCCGTCAATTACCCCCAATTCCATGTTGATCAAGTAATTACTTGATCAGATAAACATATCAAATTGTGTAATTACATTTAAATCCAATTATATGGTGGCTTTCTAAACAAGCCGTAATACTATTTGTATATAGCTCTCTTAAACAAGGACCAAATACAAACATTGACCTCAAATGAGACTACTTGAATAATTTTGTGATAGGGAACACTTCCCTCGTCAATGGATCCTACATCGCGCGCTCAACGCTAATCTAAATTAGTCAGGTATTATTACTAATGTTATTCAACTTAGTGTTTCGTTACAGATTGGTGCTAATGATACATGCTTTCTGATCAAGCATTTCCATGAGCAACATGTAATCTGGTAAATCCACATCAACTACAAGTGCTAAGAAGCATAAAGAGGAAGGGATGAGAGGGTAATAGCGCAATCTATCATGAAAAGAAGAAGTAACGAAGGACCTTAATTCTTCCTCTGGAAAGAAATGAATCCATGACCTACAGATTGGCATTATCCTTTATTACTCAATAAATTTATTGGTGATCTAATCATCAGCAACTTGATGGTGTGTGCATTGTGCATGACTATTTGGCTGAAGCCTTTATTTGGATAGGAAGTAGTCTGTTTTTAGTACTCCTATTTAATAAATAAAACTTTGTCTATCACTAGAACTCCGCTCCTTCAAGTTATCTGGCATTCTGGCTGACCGAATAGGCAATAGAATGATGTGATCAGCAACATTAAAAGTTTTCATTGCCCATAGCTATATAATCCACAAAGTTAAAATGCAAGATGGTATAGCATGCTGGATTGAAGTTTATTTTAAAATTGGCTAAATTATGTGTGTTTCTTAATTTTTACTTCAAATGAGGTAACCATAGACAGCATTTACGGGTGGTAGTATTAATTTTATTATTTATTTATTTTTATACAATGAAATTATTCATTAATTGTCATAGTCAATGAATTATTCCATTAATGTCATAATTTTTAAACGGTGCAGTGTATATGGGACCTCATTCTGCTTCCAATGTGGCGTTCTTTCTGTTTTTTGTTTTGGTTTGTTTGATTGTTTTTGTTTTTGGGATATCTCAATTGAGATGGTTTTATGCAAATGGGGAAAATCAATTGTAACTATGCACCTTTTTAATAATTAATAAAATTTCCAGGTTTACTTGCAGGAAGTAGCTAGGCGAGGAAAAGAAGAAGAAAAACACTACGCATGAGATTAAGTATGGGTTGTATGCGGGTTGAAAATAGGTTTCAAAACTGAAGCATCTGCTGCCATGCGGGCATTATAGTGTAGGCTTCTATGGTTTCTGTTGCTCCACTACTCCCGCATACTGTGTTCTATCCTAAGGTCCAGTTCTTTCATCAAACAATTGTATTGGCTAATAATCTAAAATAATGAGAGAATGTCAATTATATAAATACAAATTTAGGAGATGAAAGGATCAAGTGTGATGTAGTATACTTTATTTGGTATAAATTATGTTCTTGATATCAACTTTGTTTGCTCTCAGTTGCCAAGATATTTTCTTAGAACGGAGACAATTGGAAGATTAAGAAGGTAGAATATACATGCTTAACTGAATATAAAGTACATATTCTCTTATATATTCATAATTCAATTTTTAATTGAGTATATAAAGTGTAAGCAAAAATAAAGTACACCCAAAGCCCATTAAACCGTAAGGGGTCGTTCGGTTGCGGGTATTAAATAGGGACAATTACATTGAGAGACACCCCCACTCATGAAAATTACCAAAAAAGATCCCTATTTTGCTACCTTACATGACATAGCACCCCCTCACTTTTTTTTTTATTTTTTCTTTCACTCCATAGCACCCCTTTTTAAAGAAAAAAAAAACCCTAGCCCCCATTTTTCCTCTCCTCCTTCCCTCATTCTCATTTTACTCTCTTCTCTTCCCCATTACACATAATCCGCCCCCCCCCCTCTTCCACCACTGCCCCACCGTCATCCCCTCTCCTCCAAGCTATCGATGCCGCCGTCGCCGAGGTCACCACCACCGCCGCTGCTTCTTCTTCTTCTTTTCGTTTTTTTTTTTTTTTTTTTTTGCTTTTTGAATAGCAATGTTGATTTTCGTTATATATTCCGATCCAAACTCCGGTGAGGAATTTATTTATCATGTTTCTTCTTTTTCTTCACTTTTATCATAAAAACTCAATGAGATCTACTAATTTTTTATTAAAACTTTTGTTTAATGTTTAGATCTAGTGTTTTTCTTGTATAAAACTGTATAGATCTTGGATATTTGTTAAGCTTTTGTGTAAAATCTGCCAGAGGACTGTTTAACATTATTTTTGTGAGTTTATACACTTTTATACATTTTTATACAGGTTTATACAATTCTGTAAACGTGTATAAAAATGTATAAATCTGTATATGTACGCATTAACAGTGTATAAAACACATTCTATACATTGTAAAATTTGTATAAAGCTGTATATGGGTGTATGAACAATGAATAAAATTATATAAATGTCATATTTGTGCACTTTTTTTATAGATGTTTTGTATCAAATTTATATTTTGTGTGTATATTTTTGTATTTTCCTTCTTGCATACACAATTTTCTACATATTTACATGTATAATTTATTATTTTGATTGATTTACGTGTATAAAATTATCAAAAAACAATTATTTAAACAAATCCACAAATAAAATAAGAAAATCCGGTGAATTTTTGGTTTTCCGGCCACCAACCATCGCCGGCCGGCGGCGACAGCGGTGGCAGGTCGGTTTCTGGTGGTGGGGCAGTGGTGGGGGAGGGTGAGGGAGTGGCTCCTAGGATTTTTAATTTAAATGGGTGCTATGTTATGTAATTTTGAAAATAAGGGGGTGTTATGTTGTGTAATGTAAAAATAAAAGGGTTCTATGGATGAAATGTGACCCCTCATTTGTAATTTTGTGTTGTGGGCTGCCTTGTTTTGAAAATTAAGCATTAATTATTAGGTAGCAAATAGGGGTCTTTTTTGGTAATTTTCATGAGTGGGGTGTCTGTCAATGTAATTGTCCCAATAATTAATACCCGAGTAAAAACAAAGCCAAAACGAACGACCCTAAGGGATAGTACATTGAGTAAATTATAGATTATCAATTGTACATAGAATTTTAGGTTATTTTCATGGAGCTACCCACCAAAATTCTAGAAGCCTTTCTATGACACGAGGATAGCAAGGTTCACGTAACCACCTAAATATCTACCCCACGCTTCATAAGCAATCATTTCGACGTCGTAAGGGCATGAAACTGAACACACAGAGGCATGACAGTAGTGTAATGTGGTCCAAAGGCAAATGCTCCTTTCATATTGAAGAGTAATTAATAGAAGCAGATTATGGAATGGTGCCCTGGTCCCGCTTTCCCTACAATAATTAACTTCTCTTCTCTATATCTTGTTTGTCAACAAGCATCACATTCACTTATTTACAAAAAACGAAAACAAACACACCTATGCAAGTACTCTCCTACTATTATATGTGACATCTTCAAGTTTACATATCAATTCATGCCTAATCTCAACTACTAACAGACAAGTAAACTCCACTTGCACATCCCAATTCAGAAGATAATTCATCTAGATTGTAAACCTATTCTGGACATGCAATGATAGATAGATCAATAAAGAAAAACAAAAAGAGGACACTTTCAATTTCAAACATAGGTGTTTAGCAGTACCGCAATGCAATATTCTGGAAGCTTGTTCCATTACTACTACTTCAGAAGTTTGCAGGTTAAAAATAACAAAGCTTCAGAAGACAGGACAAATTTACAATGCATCTCATATACACCAGATTCCAGGCTACTGACGTGACTCCTTTATTCAGCAATAGATGGATGGTATTCGAGTCACAAAACACCTTTACTGACCATTCAAGAAACATAACTCGCTCTCATCACTAAAACTCACCATCCTCTCTGAGAACCACCAGAAGAATGTCCATTCAAGCTATCGAGGACAGCATTGAAATCAACAGCCTGACCACTTTCCTCAAGCCTTTGGATCACATTAACAACATGGTCACCCCGATAGCCCATGCTCACTAGTTTCTCAATCAACTCATTGTATGGATGGTTGCGCATCGATTGAGGTGGACGAGCCATCATATTTGCACTGGGGGTAGGCTGCTGATTTTGCGGAGGAAAACTGGAGGGAGGATAACCACTTTGTGGAAAATTTGGATGTGGTGGGGGATGTCCCCTTGTGCCTTCACCATCATACATCACATATGCATTTCCTGGAGCGAGTGTTGGATGAGGTCCACTTGCTGCATAACCATCGCCTGGTGCACCAAATGAAGGCTTAAGATGCAGCGTCCCAGGCTGTTGCTGAAGGGGCCTACCAGACCTATCATACCCATATGGCATTGCTTCGGGACGGCTAGCAACTGCTTGAGATATTCCAGGGAATGGCAGTTGCATTGGCATACTATTGGGAGTAGTCTCAGGAGTAGGATTTGGTTGACTGGGTAGATAAGAGGGATAAGCAGCAGGTGATGCAGGTCTAGCTTGCTGTTGCATAGTTGGTACCTGTGACTGTTGAATCTGTTGGGGTACCTGTTGACCCCACTGCTGCTGATATTGGGGCAATGACTGGACTTGTGGTGTCTGATTCACCTGAGGTGGCGCTGGCTGTGGTGGTACTTGCATTTGAGGATTTCGATACTGGGAGTCAGATTGCAAATATTGACCTTGAGACATCGCAGTTGGAGCTTGTTGATTTGCCATCTGAGGAGGGGGTAAATAATAGCCTTGCGACTGTGGTATGCTTTGGGATGGAATTGGTTGTGGATGCGGCACCGGTGGCTGTTGTGGCTGCTCCACAGGTCGGTTGGTAAGAGAAGCCTGGGGTGCCACTTGATGGGGTAGTGCAAGAGCTAGTTGCTGTCCATGCACTTCAGGTGAGTTATCACTTTTGTTGGCATCAGACGGGTGTTGATCATTTCTCTCCTCGTTCTGCTGAGAATGGCTGGCTGAACCTGATTCTTTCTGTGCGAGCTGAAGCTTGGCCAGCTCCTTTTGAGTTTCAGCAAGTTCTTGCTTATCTCTTAGAATCTGTACAGATCGGTGGACCTGCAGGAGAACAGTTTACTAACTGAATCAACAGCTTAAGTTATGACAAAATTTGACAGAAAAAGTCTTGAACACCAAAGAGCAACTTGCAAAGTGCCACTAGACAAGAATAAAATCATCCATATGCCTTTAGAGCCAACAAAAGAAAAATAATCAGAGGTACAAGAATGGCAGAAACTGCATCTAAAGCTTCAACCACAAAGAAAACAGGAAAACACATCCCTGGAAAGAAACAGGAAAGCAAACCACCTGAGTTGATAATTATTGCTGTGTCTGCTATAATGGAGAGTTATTCTGTTCACAACCAATTTCCTCCAGCTAAACTAACCTAAATTAGATTAGCGAAATTTGTCAACTTGCCATGTCACTGGAGAAGATGTCTAGTTTAGAAAATCTCTAAAGTGCAGTCACGGGTTTAAAGCTAAGAACAGATCTGCACCACACGAACTTCTCCAGCAACTAAGGTCCAAGAAAAATCAGCATGCATAGAGCTGCTAATTGCAAGTAAAAAACCACGAAACATATTCCCCATATGACCCTCAGTTAAACTACTGTAAAAGACATGCTGCCTAAACCCAATGATAGGTCAAATTTGAAACTAATGTAACACATAAGGGAGTAGGATTTTTCCGGAAAGCAGTGAACTAACCTCTTGGACATGCTTCTCAAGAGCCTTCAGCTTCGAATCTGCCTCACCATGGTCCCGAACTAAATCAGAACGCATTTCCCCTATAGACTTATCAAGATTGTAACAGTATAGTTCCAACTGAGACAAGCGCGAACTGATTCCCTCTAGGAAACGCATGAGATTGTCAGCATATTTCTTCATGGTCCTCTCAACAGTAGCCATCATGTCTTGATTGAACGAAGATTCTTCTGGTGGACTATATGCCGGAGCAGGAAACATTGATGACCTTGTCATTCTGCTTTTGTGGAACTCCTACTCAATACAACAGCAAACATGAGTTAAAATTAATAAAAAATGAATGCTTCCATAACTTTGTAATTGAGTTATGCTGAGTGTGAAAATTTCGACACCCTGCCGACTAAAAGAAGAAAGACAGATGGTTAAGAAAAATGAATATAATAAATCTTTTTCTTTAATCAGGTACAGTGAAATGTTCAAGATGAATATAATAAACCTTTATCAAGAATACTTACGAAGATTAGGTAACCATTATAGTTGAGCAGAACTTAATCTCTATGATAATACAAAGTGGGCTTACAATGCCCATAATTGCAACTATTTGATGGTTATTTTCATTGTGATAGATAAAACCCAGAGTCTAATCCAGGAACATAAACTTTAAGAAAACAGGACCAGTCGCAGGCCCGGTGGCTACTGGGAGAAATGATTTTTATGAAACACAACATAAGCATGGAATGACGCAGTCCCCCCCCCCCCCCCCCCCCCTCTCTCTTATCTCTATTTATTCACTCCTTGATTTATTTATTGACGAACTGAAGAGAAATAGACAAAAGGAGATGGACACGATGATAATTTTGTAAAAGGGGAGGTAGAGCCTAGAGGATGTTCCTCCCGCAGAGACAGCCTTGGAGGAAGCAGTCTGAATAACTCCAGCCATATCAAGGAGGACACTGGCTACAAACAACCCTTGATACGTAACATCAAGTACTTCCACAAGTTAGTCTGAAAATGTGGTTTAGATAGACCATGAAAAGGATTTGTTCTCAGCTAGTCAGTTCAATGTACATCTGGCATATCTTATTCCATTCATTAAAGTTGTCCTTGATTTTTGAGCATGTATTGAAAAATGTGAGGGTTGAGTGGGTAGGACTGCTAGATGCAATTTTTTTGAGAATGGTAACAATAGATGCAATTACCATTCATTATTGAATATCCATATTAAAGTACTTGTGTTTGTGCTCAGCGATAGGAGATGTAAATTCAGTATGCTGAGGTAGTTGCCCACTTACAGAGAAATAACTCAAGAATGACCACTACTAGCCAATTGTTAACTTAGGTTAATCTTTGGCTCTTGAAGATCACAAGGATTCTCAACAATGTCAGTATTATCTTCAATTTCAGTTCCTAGAGTTGTTTATGCGGAGAAAAGTAACAAAGCAGAGTATAACATGCCAGCAAGGAAAAAACAAGATGAATGACGACAAAATGCAACTAAACAGAGGTTACTCAACAAATGCACATAAGCCAGAGCGTGGAAAACACCATCAACAAGGATGTAAATAACAAATTTTAGTTTAACCGAAGCAGATTGCTGCAGACCTCTCAAGTTAGGCGAAGAACCTAATTATAGTGACCAGCCAGACACGATCACACGACCAATGTTTCTCATATATCACATTAATAGCAAATAAGAAAAGGGTACCCGAATCCTCTATTCCCTCCTCTTAATAAGCATACAAAAAGATTGTATCCCAACACTATCTTCATCCCATATCCTAAGAACTCCGTTCTCTCCATCCCTTCCCCTCAGCCATGCTTTTCCATCTCAATTTCTCGAGCAATCCTAACAACAAAAACACAAGCTACAATCGTTCTTTACCAGTAAAAAAGATCACAGTTCAATACAAAAATGCAACACAAACAACAAGAAACATAAAGTCAAAAGCATTCGTGTGTGTGTGGAAGGGGAAAACCAACACTTGGGCACAAAATCTATACCAAATTTAGCAACTATTAGCATACACATGAAATTATCAAAATTTGGCCACAAATCACAAAACCCTTAAAGTCAACTAGCATAACTCACCCAAAACTTTCCCTTTAATTTTCACTTGTTAACAAACTAAATTGACAAATAAAATAAATAAATAAAAAGAACCTTAGTAGAATTGGAAGGATCAGAGTGGGTGGTTCCATTAGAGGAGTCTTGTTGATTAGTAGCATAATCTTCATACGAACACAAAATATCATCCTTTGATACAAAATCAAAATTGGGTCTTCCTGATGATGCCATCATTCACCGATCCAACAACACACGTCTTGATTTTCTTGAGATAAAAGGATAAATTTTCTTGGTAAAAGTATTGGAAAGTTTGCTTAAGCTTTACTGTTAAAACAGGAAGGTTCGTGGTACTACTTGTAATTTATAGATTTGTACTAGTACAAATTATGCATTTCTTGTAAATATACCGTACTAGTTGCTCCCTTCCATGAACTCATTTGACTTTACACAGAATTTAATAAAGAAGTAAAAACTTTTGAAACTTGTGGTCTAAAATAAATTAAAGATATTTGTGTGGCTACAAATCATCTAGAGACGAGTAAAAATAAAAATTTATTTTTAAATTTAAAAAAAAATCATTCTTTTTTAATCAGATTAAAAAGTAAATAGGTTCATTCTTTTTGAAACGCAGGTAGTACGTTATTAGTACTACTCTGTTTTTGTGTTTATATTCTTTCATACTTTGACCTTTTTTTGTATCTTATCTTAGCGTGAAAATCATGGGGTGGTTGTTGTAATTAAAAGAAACAAACAAAGAAAATATAAGTTTAGATTAGGATAAGCTTGATAACCGACCTTTTAAAATAACACTGACCGACCATCATGATTGTAATGTATATGGTAGGTCATATGTCACATAATTTGTTTTTTCTATTTTCCCCGTTTTAATTATTGCGTAATTTGTTTTTCCATTCCCATTTTCTTAAAGTTGCATTCTTTTTTCTTTTACACCTTTCGTTATTTTTGGTTGTTGACATAATTAAGGAGAAGTGTGCCCCTAATGCGTCATGTTAGGGTCTTGTACATAGTATCAAGCAAAACCATGAGTTTCTTTGATCACATCCCTCATATTTGTCGAGAAGCTAATTAAATTTAGATATTTAATTTAAAGTTGAGGAGATGGGATTAACTTAATCTTTCTTGAACTCGACCTTAATAATATGAAGGTAGACAATTGGTCTGAAGCGACCAATATTTGCAAAGACAGAAGCACCTAAAAGTGATTGAGATTAATGAAGTGTCTAAAAGTGGTTGTGCACGTAATTCCGTTATAAAAATATTTCTCGAATCCTAATTTTAGAATCGTGACTTAAAATTAAGTTAAACAACAAATAAGTGAAAACAAAATTATAATTAATTAGACCTATTTAATTGATAATTAATCAATCAAGTTACGTGGGATAAGTAAATATCTCTTTTACATTAATAGAATTCCAATGAAAAAAATGGAAAACTATCTGATTAAAGGAAATGTCCGAAATTTTGAAGTCCTAAATGGGAGGTCTTGGGTCCGATACTCCATGCGTTTTCGGTTGAGTTTATTGTACGGGGCTTGCCTAATGCGGTTTATATATTCTATGTAGTTTACAGAGTATTATATTGGAGTGAGGTTTACCCATAATGCACTCAAAGATAACGGGGACAAATTTCTTTGTTATTAAAATAAGTAATACAATAAGAGGTATAATTGTTATAAAATATTATATTCATTTGGGTTATATAGTAGTACTAGTGTCTCAGGGAGTTTATAAGGACTTCAGACAATCATTTAGTAGGAGGAGTAGGAGAAATAATGAATTATAATTATAGGTTTAAAATTGGAGGATTTACTTATACCATAATATGGTACTATTAATAACTTATATGTAGAATTATAGTTTCGGGGTTAGTAATCCCGTAACATCAAAATCACTTATTTGCCTCTTTTATCAAAGTTTTTCTTCCAATACTTTTTGAGTAAGTTAATGTCAAAGAGCTTGTTTGACTTAGCTTAAAAGTTGGTCAAACCAGTTTAAGCTACTTTTAGCTCACATGAGTGTTTAATTACTGCAAAACTGCTTAGAAGCACTTGGCTTTTAAGCTCAGAAAAAGCTAAAAGCCATAAGCTGGGTAATCCCAACTTCTGGCTTTTGGCTTAAAAGTTGTTTTGGTTTGACCAACTATTTCACCATTTTATCCCTTATATTTTTTTTTTCTAATTCTACTAATAACTTAACTAACAAATGCCCTAAATTATATTTTTTATTTATTTTAAAAATACTTTAATTATTTATCATAAAAAAAATACCTGTTTACCAAACATCTCAGCAACTTTTTTTTTCCAGTTTTAGCACTTCTGTCCAAACACGTAACTGCTTATTTATAAGAATAAGCTCCAGCACTTAAAAGCTAGTACTTTTTAAAGCCAACCAAACAGGCTCAAAATTTAAAAATAATAGTTTATCCAAGTTTCTCTACTTTAAATCAGACACATGTTTTATATTAGATTCGGTATTGTTCGTTTTTAGTCTCGTTAACCAAATATCTACCAATCAAAGTATATCCATTAAATAATCCCGCCATAATTTAATCATCGGGATTATAATCTCGGTGTAACTCATACCAAACGACCCCTTTACGAGGATGTTTGGTATGAGGGATTGAGATTATAATTCCAGGATAGAATTCGGGATTATATTTATCCCATATTTGGTATTAGGTATTAGTGTATTGGGTAAAAATCGGCTCACCGTAAGTCACCTCGACAACGTGATCTGATAGCAACCGAGCACGCGATGACAGGCTAGAAACCGAAGCAGTGAACCGTCGAAGTAAGGCACTGAGGTCATCACCGAAGGCGAGCCGTAAGCTGAGCTTCGGTGACATTCACCTCGATCAAGTGGCAAGGCTCCATCACCGAGGACACACATTTGAACCTCGGTGGATCGCCTCGGATCCAGCGGCTTTGCAGCCCACTACTTCAGCCCACTAATCCCTTCCATTAATGCCAAGAACGTGGGTCTAAGCACGACTGATGGTGGAGAACGTGGGCAAGGCCCCTATGCCTATAAATAGTACTTCATCTTGTATTGTATGCATTCACGATTATATACAGAAACTCTGGCAAAAATTGTATTCATCACGATATATTGAAATCAAGTTCTTTTCTCGCATTTACGCTTATTCTTGGCATTTTATTGACTTTGATACGAAGTTTTGCTTGTATTCCAACCTAAATTCGATTTGTGATCCTCAACCGATTTAGGCCCATACAATTAACTAATACTAGGACAAATTTTATGTCCAAATTGTGGTATTAATAATTCCACATAAGAAGTGAAATTAACAATCTAGGAATTATAATTACGGAATTATTAATCCCGGGATAACTTGATTTTCTACCGAACTATAATACGGGTCGTTTGGTTGGGGGAATTGGATTAACAATCCCGGGATTAAATTTGGGAATATAGTTATCTCATGTTTGGTTGGTGGGATTGGTTAGCATTAATACCAATTTTGTACTAAAAAGGTGGGACTAGTAATCCCACAAGAGAGGTAGGATTAACAATCCCGGAATTATTAATCCCAGAATTGTTAATCCCAGAATAACTCCTTTGCTACCAAACGACCGGATTTTAGGTTACTTCACTTGTCCCTTAGAACTTTTGTTCATATTAACCACTGATTGATGAAGGTTTTGGTTACTTCACCAAGAGATCTTAGTAGGAGTAATATAAAGGAAAACAAGTGTTTCAATCAGCATTCATCATTTTTTTTTTTAATAAAGATTTCTTGTTTCATTATTTCATATACATACAAAAAGACAAGTACAAGAAAAACTTAAACCCTGCAGCTCCCAAAAACCAAGTAGTTCCAACTTCTTGTTTCTTCTTCCTAAATTCAACCAAACCAAGAAAGAACAAATGGCTACAAATTCATTCTCAATCATCAAGCCCTTAAACCCTTCAATCACCTCCTTAAACCCTACCACCTTCAATCATCCTCAGCTCAGAAAAGTAATCCCCAAAACCATGTTTCTCAAATCACCTCCCATTTCTCAAATCTTTGTCAAACCTCTAAAATCCCCCCAAAAATCTCATCTTTATCCCACCACCCAAATCACTTCCCTATTTACAGGCATAGTTGAAGAAATGGGCACAATTAAACAACTTGGTTTCGATAAACCCGATAGTTTCACCATGAAAATCCAAGCAAAACTCATTCTTGATGACATTAACTTAGGTGACAGCATTTCTGTCAATGGAACGTGTTTAACTGTCGCTGAATTCGATACCAAGTTGTCCGAATTCAGCGTTGGATTAGCTCCCGAGACACTTAGGAAGACTAGTTTGATTGAATTGGAAAGAGGGTCTTTAGTGAATTTGGAAAGAGCTTTAAGGCCTAGTACAAGAATGGGAGGTCATTTTGTGCAGGGACATGTCGATGGGACGGGTGAGATCGTTGGGCTTGATCCCGAAGGTGATTCTTTATGGGTGAAAGTGAAGACTAGTAAAGATATTTTGAGGTACATTGTGCCTAAAGGGTTTATTGCTGTGGATGGGACTAGTTTGACTGTTGTCGATGTGTTTGATGATGAGGAATGTTTTAACTTCATGTTGGTCGCGTATACGCAGCAAAATGTGGTGATTCCGATGAAGAAAGTTGGGCAAAAGGTTAATCTTGAGGTAGATATATTGGGAAAATATGTGGAGAGGTTGCTTAGTAGTGGTTTTGTCGATGCCATCAAATCTTCATGAAAAAGGTTGTGTCTTGTATGTTGTTTTAATATTTGTAACTTGCCTTGGAAAATTTGTAATCTTGGATTCGAACATGTTTCTTTCTAGGTTCTCTCAAGGTGTATTTCAGGATAATGTTTCGACGGAATAAAATATCATTTGGACTCGGACATGAGTTAAAGAGAATACTATTTGTATCTTTATACCTCATTTTAGTAATATCAGTAGAAGAAACTCAATGTGGAAAAAGCACAGGCAGCAAGTAGGAAGACATTATATATGTTGACTGTATGTTAATATCCGGATTCATATAGTGTATGGAAAGAGCAAGCCTCTTTGTTTTTTGATAGGTAATGTGTAACTTTTATTACAATACCAGCAAAGAGGAAATGCTGGGCAGAGTTGAACCAAAAAGTATGAACACATTATAAGTTGATGATTGAGCCACTTTTTAGATGCACGTCAAGGTAGTACAAGTCTTTATACTACAAAAAAGTTGTGACATATTGTTCAGGATTGAGATTGCTCTTGTTGATTTTACAATTTTTGTAATGTGAAGGGTTAAGGGTTACTGATCGTACTGCTAGCATGTTAAGCTATTACTGATCATTGCTTGATTAAAAAAGATTATGATTGCTATACTAGCAGGTTTCAATCATCCTTTGTCTCAATTTTAAGCTTTTTTAGTCTAGTTACTTTCTCTTAAAAGCAGTTCCACAAACATGTAAAAAGGATGAATTCTCACATGTTGAGTTGTGTCCAGATACTCGGAACATTTCGGAAATTTGGGTAAGAAAATCCAAACGTGTGATTTCTTGGTTTCAAACATGTCTGGTACAAAATTCGACCCCTGTATACTGATTAATAGAAAAACACATTCTTTTTGACACTTTATAAGTATTATTAATCTTGTTGCTGCAGCATGTATCTACGCGAGGATACAGTTGGTTACATACTAGCATGGGAGCTTTTATATGTGAGAATATTTGAATCTTCACTTCTCTCTTTTTCCCTGCGGGTTGGCATTTCGAGCTTTCTTCTGTGGAAGAAATTTGTTCCAATAGGGGGAAGACTTTTGTCTTGAATGCACGCTTATGAAACAGTTCTTGCATTTTTCCACTTCCAAAGATTCAGCTGATGGCGAAACATTTATATCAGCTGATGATCTCCGTATAAACCTTGGAACTTGGAAATCAGCAATCAAAGTTTCAACATTGTTGATGTCAAGCCGACAAATATGGAAGATCTTACTGAGGTGATAACTTCAGCAGAATTTCATCCTACTCACTGTAACACGTTAGCTTATAGTAGTTCAAAAGGATCAATTCGTCTCATAGATCTGCGGCAGTCAGCCTTGTGCGACTCACATTCTAAGTTGTTTGAGGAACAAGAAGCTCCTGGTTCAAGATCCTTTTTCACCGAGATAATTGCTTCAATTTCAGATATTAAGTTTTCGAAGAATGGAAGATACATTCTCAGTCGTGACTATATGACCCTAAAGCTATGGGACATAAATATGGATTCTGGTCCAGTATCAACCTTCCAGGTTCATGAATATTTGAGACCAAAGCTTTGTGATTTATATGAGAATGACTCCATATTCGATAAGTTTGAGTGTTGCCTTAGTGGTGATGGGATGCGAGTAGCTACCAGTTCTTATAGCAATCTTTTCCGTGTGTTCGGTTGTGCTGCGGGGACTACTGAAGCAACTACACTGGAAGCAAGCAAAAACCCCATGAGAAGACAAGTGCAGACCCCTTCAAGGCCTTCCAGGTCCCTGAGCAGTAGCATAACACGAGTTGTCAGGAGAGGATCAGAAAGTCCGGGGGTGGATGCAAATGGAAACTCATTTGATTTCACAACGAAGCTGCTCCATCTAGCATGGCATCCAACTGAAAATTCAATTGCCTGTGCCGCTGCAAACAACTTGTATATGTATTACGCATAAGTGTTGACAGGAGGAATGTAGTTTTCTTGGTTAGCATTTTTTCAGGCTGCTTTTTGAGAAGGCACTTTCTTGAGAAGCAGCTTGAGGTTCTACCTTTTCACTTCCAGGTGCATCGCCAACCTGTAACATGCTTTTGATGTCAAGGTCCAGAAATGGGTGAAAGAATCCACACGAAGCAACTTTGTCTTTGTCAGCAGACTGATGACCTGGCGTTCTTATCCCCTTCTTCCCATTTTCTGGTTCACTCTTTTAAATTTATTATTATGTTGGGTCGAAGGAATGAATGTCTCTGTAGTTCTCCTACAAGCAAAAAAACTAATGGATGTGCAAAAAAGATTCAGAAGGGTTCTTGCTATCATTTCAAGCGTCCGTGAAAGCTTTTAACTGAAAGTTCATCTGTGTTTGTTGAAATCGACAAAGAAGGTGATTAAAAAAAAACCAGTCTTTGAGTAGTTTGGTGTTAACAAAGAGTCCCCAAGAATCCTCACGTTTTCAGGAGTTGATGATTGGAGGAAATTTTATTGCAAGGAGAAATAGCCTTGGACAGTGTCAACTCATTTCTGGACCAGGATTATAGAGTTCGTTATAATGCTCATGAAGTTTTTCCTCTGTTGTCTTCCTATTGTTGTTTCTCTATTCCCTCTGTTGAGCTACTCTACAGAGAAACAGATACAAACAATTGGAGTTTGCAGCTTTAATGACGCCAGTCACTTTTTTTCTCAGGATCCTCAGAATGATTCTGATATACTAAAGCAGCTGAAACTAGTTCATGCTCCGCTATTTTGAGAAATGCACTAACAAACTTTTTGTGGAATGTGAGCTTAGAAGGTGGGAAAGGAACTGGTTTCCGTAAATGCCCGGAATTCCAGGGTGAAAACAGGACGCGAGAAGGAATATGCACTATGTGCAGAGTTCTTTATATTGGTATCAGAGTTCTATGGTGCTCCAGTTGACGAAGAGAAAGAAAGGAACTATGTACTGGTTTGCAAATCGCTGATTATGACAGCATCTGCATTAATCTCTGATAAGAGGCAAATAGAGGTTACTTTATGGGAAAGTGAACAGAATGAAGCTATTTCTTTGCTAAACAGAGTAGGAAAAATATTAATGCCTGTGTACATTTGGTGTGCTTTTAATCTGCATTCAAGGCTTGAACGTCGTGAGACCTTGATTCCTGACATTAATAAGATATTTGACATGGGTAGGTCTTGGAGTTGAGGTTGCATAATGAACTGGGCAAATGGCTCTTGAAGAATGGTTTTTGATCATGTTAGACCATTAGCTACTGTAGCTGCATGTAACCATTTTCGGATCAGATATGTTGAAGCATTAACAATCTTTCTTAGCACTGTTACACAAGTTGCTGTCGTCACTTACACCTTCCAAGCTAACCAGTTACTTGATCATCTAGTGCAAGCTCATGGAATGAGCATGAATTGTAAATTTCCAGTATTAACTAATAACTGTAAAGCTTCTCTGATTGAAATTTGCTTCCAGGGATGTAGTCAACCTTGGTTTAGCAGGTAATTTTGGCTATTTTATGGGACTTAAAGAACACACTGACAAATAAAACTGGGAAATAGAAGAGCATTGTCTTCCAGAGAGGCAAATGAGTTGGTATTGAGGAACTGGAAATCCCAAGCTACTACAAGTGGCATGTCTGTACTAGATAAAAGTGAAGTTCCGGAGAGCAATGTTGATGAGAAATTCTTTGATGCTGGTCTCACTAGTAGTACACATGAGAGGATTAATCTTAGGAGCAAGATATATGACAATAAGCTTGTGACAGTGAATGGGAGGGTAATGGAAAATTACTATTGAGCAAGTTACAAGTTTGAGGAGACATGGGATATTTTTGAAACAGATTGCTACAGAGACTAGCCTATTGAACCTAAGATCTTTAATAGTAGTCTGTTTTGTACAAGTAAACCAAGGTATTGCCACTTCCTCGACTGATGGATATGAAGGAAAACTAGAGAAGATAACTATGGTTTTTGATCCTGGATGCTTGATTGGCAGTCAAGTAGTAGTAGATATTTTCTGGATGCTTAATGGCAAAACAAGGGGAGAGCAGAGAAATTGTTACATTTCATTACGCCTGCTGGAGACACTTCCTTGTATTGCTAAAACTTATTCGACATTTTCCAATGCATACTTCCAACCTTGAGGACAAGGCTGTTTTAAGGAGCGTGGAATGTCACAGTTTGGGGAAATTGGTCAAGGTTCTTAGTTTATTATTGCCGTTTGAGTTTTTTTCCTATCATTTTAGTCACTAAAGGTGGATAGCCGAGTAGCTCGACACATGCCCATTTTTTATTTGTGTTGGTTCCCTGTTTAAAATGTTATGTGCTGCCAATTATTAGGTACGACAAGGATTCCCGCCAAGGTCCGCAACTCCGATTCAAGTTGGTAGTTGTTAGCTACAGTGAGGATGGAGGCGGTGCTATACTAACGTGGGAGCTTTTCTGTAGTTTTAGCATATATGGATTTTCGCTTCTCTCCTTTTCCCTGCGGGTTGTCAGTTTGAGCTTTCTTTTGTAGAATTTGGTCCATTGCGGAAGTCCTTTGTCTTGAGCGAATTCTTCTGATTCAATGGCAATCGGATTTTTTTTTTTTTTTTGGGCTAATATATCATTTTAAAGTTAGATGTTTGATCTTTGATTTCCATGTTTTCCTGACTTGCATCTTTCGATCAAAATTTACAAAAATAATTAGTGAATTGATACTTAGATAGTCAAGTCGAGGCTCGCTTCTGGTGTTTTATGTGACAAGAGAGTGCCACTTAAGCTTAAAGGCAAATTCTATAGAGTGGTCGTCAGACCAGCTATGCTATATGGAGCAGAGTGTTGGCCAATCAAGAATTCTCACACCCAGAAGATGAGCGTTGCGGAAATGAGAATGCTTAGATGGATGTGTGGGCACACTAAGATGGATAGGATTAAAAATAAAGTCATTCGTGACAAGGTTGGTGTAGCCACAGTGGCCGAGAAGTGAGGCTACGATGGTTCGGCCACGTGAGAAAGAGAAGTGTAGATGCCCCGCTGAGGAGGTGTGAGAGATTAGCTGTGTTGGGTCTACGGAGAGGTAGAGGTAGATCGAAAAAGAACTGGGCCGAGGTGATTAGACAGGACATGGCCCAGATCCAGATCACCGAGGACATGACTCTAGATAGGGGGAGTGGAGGTCGAAGATTAGGGTAGAAGGTTAGGTGATAGTCGGACATCTTTTTCTTTATTTGATGTAGTATTATGCTTATGTAGCTGATTTGCATTTTGTTGTCCGACTTTACATCTATTATTCTTATCTGTTTGCTGGATATGCATTAGCTTTACATTTAATTTAGCATGATATTAATGGCTTGATTTTTCAATGTGTTTTCTAATATGTTTCTTTTCCTAGCTGAGGGTCTATCGGAAACAGCCTCTCCACCTTGGTGGAGGTAAGGTCTGCGTACATCTCACCCTCCCCAGACCCCACTTGTGGGATACACTGGGTATGTTGTTGTTGTTGTATACTTAGATGGTCAAACTTTGTGCTACATATATTTTGTGTCTTAGAAAGTTTGTTTCACCTCACTTTTCCTCTTATGAACCTATTTCCACCTACAAAATAGGAAAGGTTGTAATTGAGCAAGCTCTGGAATTGATTAAAGAGAGTATCTTGCTCTTCTTGACTTGCACAAAAAAATAAGATGGATAGAAGACTTGTACTGTGCATCTTTTGTGAATTTGATTGAATTGGAAAGAGGGTCTTTAGTGAATTTGGAAAGAGCTTTAAGGCCTAGTACAAGAATGGGGGGTCATTTTGTGCAGGGACACGTCGATGGGACGGGTGAGATCGTTGGGCTTGATCCCGAAGGTGATTCTTTATGGGTGAAAGTGAAGACTAGTAAAGATATTTTGAGGTACATTGTGCCTAAAGGGTTTATTGCTGTCAATGGGACTAGTTTGACTGTTGTTGGTGTGTTTGATGATGAGGAATGTTTTGACTTCATGTTGGTGGCATATACACAGCAAAATGTGGCGATTCCAATGAAGAAAGTTGGGCAAAAGGTTAATCATGAGGTGGATATATTGGGAAAGTATGTTGAGAGGTTGCTTAGTAGTGGTTTTGTCGATGCTATCAAATCTTCATGAAAAAGGTTGTGTTTTTGTATGTTTAGTTTAATATTTGTAACTTGCCTTGGAAAATTTGTAATCTTGAATTCGAAGATGTTTCTTTCTAGGTTCTGTCAAAGTGTATTTCGGGATAATGTTTTAACCAAATAAAATATCATTTGGACTCGGGCTTGAGTTAAAGAGAATACTATTTGTATCTTTATACTTGATTTTAGTAATGTCATTAGAAGAAACTCAATGTGGCAAAACTCAAGCAGCAAGTAGGAAGACATTACTTATGTTGATTGTACTGATGCATTAATCTTCTGGATTCACATGGTGTAAACGCCAATGAAAAGAGAGAGCTGCTTTTTAATTGCACGCTAAGGTAGTACAAGTCTTGATAGTACTAAAAAGTTGTGAAATCTTGCTCAGGATTGAGATTGCTTAAGTTGATTCTGCTATTTTGTAATGTGAAGTGTATAGATCATGGTGCCAGCAGGTTAAAGTGTTAAACTATTAATAGATCATTGGTTGATTGAACGAGATTGTGATTGCATTGCTATCTAGTTCCAACATTGTTTATCTCAATGAAGTTGTTTCACTTTTGTTGCTTTCTCCTAAAAGCAGTTCCAGTTTACCACAAACATGTAGAAGGATTCTGATATGTTGAGTTGTGTCCAGATATTCAGAACATTTCGGAAATTTGGGTAAGAACATCGCTGCATTTGTGATTTCTGAGTGTCAAAGATGTCTGATCCTGTATACTGATTAAAAGGGAAAAAATTAATTTTTGACCCTGTATAAGTATTATTTGGCTAGTTGCTATTACTTCTAGATATGTGAGGATAGAGTTGGTTACATCCTAATGTGGGAGCTTTTCTGTAGTTTTAGCATATTTGAAGCTTCACTTCTCTCCATTTGCCTGCGCGTTGTCATTTTGAGCTTTTTTCTGTAGAAGAATTTGGTCCACTGGGGAAGTCATTTGTCTTGAATGAATTCTTATGATTCAATGGAAATCAGTAACTTTGTTGCTAATATATGATTTTAAAAATTAGATATTTGATCTTTGATTTCCTGACTTATGTCTTTCGATCAAAATTTACAAACATAATTAGTGAATTGATACTTAGCTAGTCAAACTTTGTGCTTCATTTTATCTTTGTTACTTGCCTTGGAAAATAAGTACCTAGAATTCAAAGCTAATTCTTCTTAGGTTCTCTTTTGGTGTTTTTTCGGGAAAATGTTTCAACACAATAAAATAAACAATTTCACCTGGACTCTGACTTGAGTCAGAGAGAAGTATCAAGAGAAGTATGAGTTTATCTGAGTCTTCACCTGAATTTAGTAATATCAGTAGCGGAAAATCAATGTAGCAAAAACTCAAGCAGCAAGTAGGAAGACATTATTTTTGCTGATTGCAGTGATGTGTTAATCTGCCTGGGTACACATAGTGTAGACACCAATGAGAAGAGCGAGCCACATCGGGACTGTGTAGCTTTTATTATAATACCAGCAAAAAGGAAAAGCTGGGCAAAGGTACAACCAAAATATGAACACCTTTCAAGTTGATGAGAGAGCCACTTTTTAGTTGCAAACTAAGGTGGTACAAGTCTTTATACTACTATAAAGTTGTGTTGTTCAGGATTGAGATTGCTCGTTGATTTTGCAAGTTTTGTGATATGAAGGGTTGTTGGTCGCACTGCTATCAGGTTAATCTATTAATAGATCGTTGCTTGATTGAATGAGATTATGATTGCATAGCTAGCAGGTTTCAGTCATCATTTGGCTCCATCAAGTTGTTTCAGTTTAGTTACTTTCTCTTAAAAGCAGTTCCAGTTAACTGGAAACATGTAGAAGGATGAATGACACGATGAGGTGTGTCCAGATACTCAGACCATTTCAGAAATTTGGGGAAGAAAATCAACACGTTTGTTATTTCTTGGTGTCAAACATGTCTCGTCCAAAATTTTGATACTGATTAAAATATTAAGCTGGCCTTTCTATTTGCTCGAGATTTATTATCTGCAAGAATTCACAAGAATAAAGATGACGCCAAGAGGAGCAAAAGATGTTGCGTGTAGGTGCTAATGCATCCAGTATGTGTTTGGTGAACAACATCAAGTGTGTCAACCACCAATCTTAAGGTAAAATAATTGCTCCGTCATTTATGGCTGTGTAGCTGTGTTTCAAAAGATTTATATGTAATCCGTATTTCTGTTCCTTGTTTGGTTGCTTGGAACCGGCAATTTTTTGGAATCTGTTGACATGTTTCTGCATATAATCAGTCCTTTCTCGAGTATTATGTGGGCGTTTTTATAAGTTATCAACCTGTAATTACGAACACCTGTCATTTCAGATTATAACGCTCGAAGTGCTCACTATGGTAGTTATATACTTTTGTCCTCTGACTTTATAGGAAAAGAGGAAAACACGAGTACTTATAGCTTTCTTTAAATGATAACGCCTTGTTCGTTTGCCCTTCAGTCAGAAGGTCTTGCAACGGCCCTTCTTTACCACCGATTTGTAATACTAGCTAGTGAAGGAATGTGAGTCGACGATTGATTGTCTATTCCCTGTCATCAATGCCCCATGTATTACCGAGGAAGCTGATGTAAGTGAACCTTCCACTAGTTGCAACAGTAATTCCATCCATGGTCACAACTGTGGGTGAAAATCTTCTAAAGGGTAAGTTGTATTGAACTTAGTCCTTCACACCAGCATCAATGAAGTATGCATTTTCAGTAATATAGTTTTAAATACTTTATGTACTCATTCAGGTTTCAACAGTGGTTGTGTTTTTTATTATATAACTACTCTTTTGTTATGTTTCCTTTGTTATCATCAGAAAGTAGTTGGCATTCGTATTAGTTTACGATTAAGAAGAATATCTTGCTAAAATTGATAAAAAGTATTACTCTGAAAAGCAGCAGCTCTAATTATGCAAAATAATCTTTTTTGGAGTTGGAGTAACTATGGTAGCTTGTTGCTCTAGCGATGCCTAATTCATGGAGAAATTGCTCCTTTTTTTATTTGTAAACCTCCCGTCTATGGCTGCATCAAGGACTTGTTTATGCTTGTGTTCCTGTGTTATGGATTCAAAAAGCTTGCACTGTACTTCCATGTTATCTAATTTCCTTTCCCCATTTGTCCTTTTTCTCTTTTTCAGGAGTAGATGCTTAGGGTATCCAGTGTAATTGACATGGACAATGCAAATGCTGCTAGTCCAGACATGCATGGTTTATATGTAGACAAGAAGTTTTTTAGGCTTGGGATTAGCTATTTGATCTAATTGTGTATCTTAATTTTCAGGGCATGGTTACTGCTGGCCGTTTCTCTTTCTTAAAATATTGAGTAGATTGATTTTCGCTTTTTGGACCGCCTATGTGTTGCAAAACTCATATAGACGGAATTCTCAGCAAGCAAAACATTGTTTCCAAAAATCCTAAGTTCTTCTTCCAGTAATAGAGTATGGGACAAGACCCCGAAGTGAAAAGATCTTGAGTATATTAGTTCTTATTCGTATAAGAGAAAACTTATGGAATGTTAATCCACCAAAGTTAGTGTACAGGTGATGGTCTACGTAGTCTCGAAGTCTTAATTAATAGGATGATTTTTCTTGCATATATTCCTGCATTAGAAATTTCAAATCTTTATAAAAGAGAAATGGATATACTAGAGAATATATGTTACCAAGTACTAACCCTCACACTCAAGTTTCTAATCTTACTTCCTCCTTACAGCTTACAGTGAATCTAGAAATGATGAATGGACACACAACTTTCTTGGATTCATGTTCTATGCAAGTGTTTAAAAATATTTGAAGAGATATTATAAGGATTGCTTGCCTAAGTTAGCCCTTCTGTTTCCTGAATTTGCTTTAGAATACACATGAAAAGAGCAGGAGATTCAACTTTTACATCAGTCCCCCTTATGCTTCTAATTTTACTGAAGCAAATTCTTAAACTTGTTATTTCACAATCTAGGTTGGCCTAAGTGGCACACTTGAGACATTATGTGGCCAAGGATTTGGAGCAAATAGGATGTCGGGGATACATCTGCAGGCATCATGCATCATATCTTCTTTTTTTTTCCTATGGTGATTGCTATTGACTGGTGGTATTCTGATATGATTCTGATTTTACTTCTAGATCCTGACATAGCTAAAGGAGCAGGGTGTTCTTGAAATTTCTTTACCTGGATTGTTTGCATATGGTTTTTTGCAAAACGATTTGAGATTTCTTCAGGCGCAGTCAATTATCATGCCACTGGCTGTGTGTTCAGTGGGATCTTTAGTTCTCCATATTGGCATTTCTTATTGCTCGGTTCATTGGACAGGTCTTGCTTTTAAAGGAGCATCACTAGCAGCTTCTATTTCCATTTGGATATCACTACTCATGTTGGGTTTATACGTGCTTTTCTCGGAGAGGTTCAGCCATATCTGGGATGGTTTTTTGGTTTCTCATTTGAGCCCATTTCATCAAATTTTTACAAACTTGAAGTTGGCTTTGCCTCTGCTTCCATGCTGTGGTGAAAAGCTCTATTTGTTTTAATTTTTCTATTACAATAAAGCACACCCGAGTTGCACGAAGAGAGGCTGATCCAGGATTGAAACTTGATGGGTTCAACCTTTAACTTAGTAATACTCTCAAAACATAATATTTGTAAAAATTTTGGTTGTTTCTCGCATACATCTGGACTTAGCTTAACCTATAGCTTATAAGCTCTGTCTGATAATGCATACTGATAGCTCCCTATTTGATGTCTACCAGCTTGGAATACGGGCTTTTGACTTTTGAGCTGCAAGTTTTATTGGCGATGCCAAACTCAGGAACAATTACTTCAGTGGTTGCAGTGTGGTAGGCTGCTTGCTTTTCACAAAAAAAAATCTTCATATTCTTGAAGGCTGAATTTTAGTTGCTGATCCAGTTGTTCTGACCTTCCAGTGTAAATACACAAAACAGTGCCTACATGATATCTTATGGTCTCAGTGCAGCTGCAAGGTAATATGACCCACTTTTCCTTCTATTTTGACTTTTTATTGATACCTAATATAATGATAAACGTATGCAGCACAAGGGTGGCAAACGAGTTAGGAGCTGGAAATCCTGACAGAGCTAAGCATGCTATGGCTGTTACTCTCAAGCTATCTCTTCTTCTTGCCCTTGCAGTTGATTTAATTCTAGCTTTTGGTCATATTTGCCTTCTTGACATTTCTCCTATTAATCTCCTTTGTATTCGATTTCATTCAAGGAATCCTATCAGGTTAAATTTTATATAGTTGCTATACATTATAAAGACATTAGATTTCTGTAAACATCCAGTAAATTCAGTCAAACTGAAGTGGCAAGTCAGCTTGCGCTGAGGGAGCGGGAATCACCCTAGTCTCAGGATTTGGTTCTTTGTTTTCTACCTTTTGTGAAGTACAACGTTTGGCTTGTGGGGCGAGGCCATCCGGCCTCGAATAGGAGGGGGCTTAGCTCTGGAGCCTCCCTGCTTGCAGAAATGAATGGATAAGTGCCCCCGAACCATGCGAAATGGTCGCCTATTACACGGCTCACTAACTCTGCTTGGGGTGTGGGTACTGATGGCGTCTCGACATTCTCCTGGCGCTCTCCCCCTTTAAGAAGTATGTAAAAAGGCTCACCTAAAACCGAGACTGTAAATGCATCCAACGAGCCTTTTAGCAACGGATTATAAATCTGTTGGTCGTTAGTCGTTACAAGAAGACTATGGTGAAAATTCAATTAAAGAAAGGTGATATAGTGAAATTAAAAGAGGGGAAAAAAGAAAAATATTTTTAGCAACAATAAAAACATATTGTCGCCCATCTATTAAAACTTACATATTTACTCAGAACATAAGGCAACAACATTAAAGATGTTGGCTAACAAGTAAAAGGCACATGGTTAAAAGTTTTGCTATATATATAGCAACAAGAAAATTAACTTGTACGTTGCCGTTTACTGAATTTACCAACAATGTAACGTTGGTGTGTCGTCTTGTAATGTGGATGAGTGTAAAGATGAGCGAGAAGTCTGCAAACTTCATCTATGCTAGCCTTGTCTGCATCAAATGCTTTCCACCAAGGTGGATTCTCTGGGAGGGGCACTTGAAGTCTACGGGCTGCAGCATATACAACTCCACAGGCTACAACCTCACTCTTGAATCTTACACAAAGGGTCGTGCGCAAACTGTCATTAGCAAGATTCCAAGCTTCTTGTCTCAATTCTGCAGGTGTTTCAAGCATTGCAAGGTAAGTTGATATAAATTTATGAGGATGCTCGACATGGCAGATGAAACCCGTCTCTTTAAGAACATGCCTTTCCATTCTAACAAGGTCTGCTTTCAGATCATCAATATAAGTTGTATCCTTGGCCAGATGCTGTAAAGGTAAGTTGTTCCTCCTGCATTCCATTCTGTGGAAAACAATAAGTACCTGCATTGATGTTCTAGGACTTTCTTCGAGTTTTGATGCAAGCCAAATACAACTAGCAGCAACCCTCTTCACATCAAAACAGGTAAAAGATTTCTTGCAGTAAAAGCGATGAAACAGTACTTGACCAGTGGCCATTACAGTTTGGGGTAACTTGAGCAAAATCCCACTTTCTTGGATAAGATCACAACCATAGATTCTAAGTGTTGTTTCCGTAACTTCGTCAATTCCACCTTTCCTAGAAGGCGAGTTTTTAAGTTGATCATCTGTTACATAGAACGTGCATGTGAAAATCATAGTAGTATGATAGGGTTGGTAAAGGCATTCGGCAATATTAGTAAGGTTGTCAAGTTCTGAATGGCCTTTGCCAATATTTATAATGGGAACCAAATTTTAATCCTAATGTGATAGGGAAAGTGTTTTAAGTTTTGCACTAACAGTGTACACCATCAGGTAACCTTTATTAAAGTAAATATGGTAACTTTAACTAGTAATTTTGTTTGCCTTTTTTTAGTAGAAACTAAAATTAACGGTAGAGTTAAATAAAAATATTAAAGAAAGTTGAATCCTACTTCTATTCTTAACCAAATCCTGTTCCTAGTATTACTGGTAACCATTTTATTTTTTTCCTTTTAGAACGTTTTCCATTGAATTTTCATTCTTGTGAATTAATTCTTTACCCATTGAAATGTACATTGCAAACCTGTTAAGAAGTAATTATCAGTGCCTCATGCATCCTGAACTTTGGTGAGCTTTTTCTGGTTTAATAGTAATCATTATACATTAGCAAAGAAATTTCTGATTATTTCTTTCTCGTCTAAGCATCTATGGGTTACTGTGATGAAACTTCACAAATTGGAGTTTTAATAATGTTGTAGTACTATATTTTAACGGTGGAAGGCTTTGGATAAGTATATTACTTTCAATAGGCATTATAAAGTTTGTTAATTTAGTTTTGAATCAAAATCAGATCTTGTTTAATCTTGCTTGGCAGAACTTGTTAAGTAGAAACATAATATGTTTTAAATCACCCAAAGAGTATTTAAATTGTTTCAGTAACTTGAATAGTAACATTATGGAATTGTTTTACAAACTTTTTGAACATAAATATGAATGTTGCCTCCACTGCCGCCGGTAATAGCAAAATCCAATCAAAATTTTGATGGAGAAACAGAGGCTTATGGAGGGTAGAAGAAACAAAGAGAGAGCAGACTTGAGAGCAACAAAGACAATGATATCAGAGAAAGAGAAAGACAGTTAAAAATGAGTGCGAAAATTTAGAAAAAGCAAAAAAGGGAATACCTTGGTAACCTAGGTCCTTTGGTTGGAGCGTCAATCTCCAAGTCTTATTTATAAGTACTAGAATAATATTCACGCGATCAGTGTTCGATATCAACAAAAATTATAGTAGCAAATATAAAAGCACAAAATAATGATTAATGACCACATGGTTTGTGATGCAAATCATATGAATTGACTAATTGAAAATATACAGTAACACATACTAATATTTAGATGAAAAATACATTCATAATAATATTTAGTTGAAATGCAAAATATTTTTTCTAATAATAATGTTCAAGTACGTCCTACTTCTAGTGTTAGACATTTTGTCGAAACTTGAATCCTTTTGTGTTTGTTGCTTGAAACTACAAACATGCCAACGTTATGATGAAGAAAGGACAAAATCTCAAGCTGATTTCGGTAGTAAATATAGCGTTTGTTTGCTTCTATGAACTAAGTAATACTCCCTCAGTTCCAAAAAAGATTACATGTATCGGATTTCAAGAGTCAAACGAGTTCATTTTGACCGTAAATTCGAACATATAATCTTTAAGTTTTTTAGAACGATATTTATATATTTGAAAACTACATAAAAAGTACTATAAACCACAATAATTAATAATTCAAAATATTTAAAAGACATAGGAAAATAATACGGTCAAAGTTAAACTCGTTTGACTCTCGAAATCCAAAATATGTCATCCATTGTAGAACGACCGGAGTATGTGATAAGAGGAGTAACACAAGTACCAAAAAATGAATAACATAAGGTAAAAATAAACTCTTATCAACTTAAACATCTTTATTCGGTTGCCTCATAAATTCATAGTTGCAGTCTTAAGACTTTATCATTCAGATTACGAGCTTTCTCCTCTAGCAAAAGTTTAAGTGAAAAAAGACTTAGCAAACATATGAATGTGTGTTTGTAGTGTAGACTTTATCATTCAGCCTGTTAACCTTTTCTTCTAGCGACAGTTTATATGAAAGGCCTATAACTACTTCATGTATTGTAATTGACATTTTCTATCACATATTAGCAAATGAAAATATATAATTGATGAGAGAAGTGACAAAAATCACTTTAACATTCCAAAGAACCTCCTCCAGCAATCGGACAATATCTTTCATATTACAATTGAACTTTGAATTATATTTGTTCCACTTCCACCGGTTCATGTGTCTTTTCTCTTCAATAATCGAGAAGTATTGCCAGTTATATTTTAGAGTTAGAGTTGAGTTACATATTCAAATTAAAAACATAACAAATATACATGTATGACACATCATTTTGTGAATTTATTGAGGATAGGATTAAAGAATAAACTATGTTCCTTCAACCCAAAATATATGCAAATATACAGCAACAACAACAACAACAACAACATACCCAATATAATTTCATGGTGAGGCGTACACAAACCTTACCCCCACCAAGGTGGAGAGGTTGTTTCCGATAGACCCTTGTCTATTTCTAATATATCAATGTTTATACTTCAGGTAAAAAAGAAAGAAGTGATTTATGTAGTTCAAATAAAAATCATACATAAATTAAAAAAAGATATTCATGTAATGGAACACCAAAAGTTAAAAAAAAAAAAAAAAAGAGAAACAAAATCATGTACTTATTAGGGATGGCTTGTGTGAAGAAAATTCACAGAAAAATAATATTAACAAAAAATGAAACCTTTATTCAATGTATTACTACTATTTTCTGTATTGGCCTAAATCGGATTAGGATAATAAATCGAATTTGTAATGGTTTTACAAGCAATATGAAGCATCAAAGTTGCAAATCAATGAGAGAGAATAAATAATCAGATCAAAAGTAAAGATTTTAATAACAACTGTTTTGAGTGTACAATTTGACAGAGTTTCAGTAAGTATTTGTGAATGACATTACTGTACAAATGAACTTGTCCTCAAGAAAAGCACACTTCAATAGAAACCAAGTTGCAATTCATCTATTCATGCATTTTTTTAAAGGCCACAACAAGTCAAAACTCGTTTAAAGTTCAACAACTAATGACATTGGTTGGTGCCAACAATTAAGCCAAGTCATGTGAACGCCACTTGCAAAGATCAACAATAAAAGAAGACAAACATGCCATGACACAAGACTTTCAAAGTTTGCCTCTTCGTCACAAGAGTTCACCTCTTTGCTTGCTCACCTCAATCGAGAAGTGACGCACAAATCTTCAACTCGACTTCACAAGTGGCCAAGTGCCCTCACCACTGAAAGAGATGTCTCAACCACAAAAATGCAATGATAACACAAATGAGACTAATGATAGGAAGAATTCACTCACTCTCTCAAACGAAGTTCATCATGCACACTAAAGATCCATAAGCTTGCCCTTCGTGTACCTCTCCACTAATGTAGGAATGCTTGACCCGAAATCAATTAGGACTTTGTTACGGTTGTAATGTAGGCTTTTGGTCAAAGGTGTGGTTAAATTTGGGCAAATAGTGACTACACACCTCATTGAGCACTACACCGTACAAAAATTGAAAGCACACTTTATTTTTCTTGCACTTACACCTTGCTAAATTGAGGATTATACACTAGTCTTTCCCCTCTTTATTCATCAATTTTATTTTTTTTCTTTTTCTTTCTTTTTCCACTTGCTTCTTTTTGTTTCTTTTCTTTCTTTTCCTTTTTTCTCTCTCTCTTTTTTTTGTAGAAATTTTTTTTTCAACTTACTTTTGTTGCTCTTTTCTTTCTTTTGATTTTCATTGACTTCCACACTTTCAGCATAACTCATGCCACCCCCAAATTTAGGCTTTTGTCTAAATTGCACATCTTTCAATGCACTCAAGGAGGTAGGATCAAAAAGAGGGTTAGTGCTTTAAGCACTTAGAATTGGTCCGAGTTAATAATATGGTTGCCAAAAAAAAAAAGGATATTAAGCTCAAAGGGTTTTCTAAGGTTATAATGCAAGGGTAGGCTTTTTAGGTTACTAGCGGGCCAAGGAAGCCTAAAATCATTTTTCAAGTCAAGCATCACATAGGATTTTGCCTCGAAGCACACTTAGGACAAGTTCTAGATCAAGAAGCACACACATGAACACACCAAAACCTCACCACACATAGCACAAGTAAGGAAGACGAGTATATTCAAGTCTCAATCAAAGACAATTAAGCATTCAAAGTTTACTCATAGCCTAATGAGAGGTAATTAGTGACATAAGAGTCAAAAGTTGAACTTAAAGATCATAACACAATTCACCAACTAAATTTTTCTATTCATTTTTCAAAACAAGCTCACATGACAACGATTAAATAATGGTGGAACCAAACATGCCAAAAATTGGTCAAGGGGCAAAAATCCACAACTACTACTATGCTAGTAGTACTACTAATTAAATCCTAAGAATGCCCGGTTCACAAGAATAGCTTCCTTGGAAAAGAACCATGGCAAAGAAAAACCAAGAAAGTTATGTCAAAACTTTTATACAACATGGTATTTACAATGAAAATGGTTGTTCAGATCCAAATGAGGCTTTCGCACCCAAGTGGGATGCCTACGTATCACACAAAGGTGAATCAGAAAAAAAGGAGCAACATTCCAAGCGTAGTTCATGGGAATATTTTTTTTTTTGTGTGTATGTATATATATAGTTCTAACTAACTACTAAATATAAACAAGCTATTAACACAATACTATGATAACTACTTATATTAATATCAAAAAAAATGATCATCCACAAGGTTTTCACAATTTGTTCAAAAAAAAGGAAAAGAGAAGGTAGATATGTCATAAACATCAAGTACATGAGCAACATCAGAGCTACATCCAAAATCCAAATACACCCCCAAACTTAAAACTAACAATGTAATACAAAAGGTGTAAGGAACTCCCTGACTAGAAGATCAATCCTCATTGTCAGTGTTGAGGGTAGCGAAGCTCATCCTCGGTCTCCTCATCTGAGCTAGTAGAGCGGCAAAGCGAGTTCAGCTTACTCATCATCTTGTTCAGGAAGTTGCTTGTTCTCTTGCCAAACTTTTTCTGCTTCCTCTCTATTTTGTACAGCCTGATCTTGATCTTCTCATGCTCAGCTGCTACTGTCTCCAATAATAAAGTGCTCGAAGGCCTGGAGGAAGAACCCTCTCCATGTGGGCCTGATGGGAGGCCTGCTACCAGTTGTCTAATGTGAGCGTCCAGAGAAGAAATCTGAGATGAAATATACCTCATGTTGGACGCTCCTGATGAAAGTAGTGGAACTGGAGTGTATGAATTCCCTGGTGCAGTGGTAGTAGCGGGGGCTGAGAAATCTCCAAACACTGGGTCATCAACATCAATATGGGAGGTCGCCTTGACTCTTCTTTTCTTGCTTTGCATTACCCCTCCTGGTCCTTTCTTCAATAGTGGATAGATAGGCTTTGCGATACTCACACCATTATCACTTGGCCACTCCTCAACTCCGCCATTCTTGCAAAGCCTTTAAATCAAGCATGGGAAAAATAGACTCCTTGTTCTCTCTCTCACAGCCTCCTCGATCTCATTCACAATTATCTCCCCAACATTGACTTTGAAACCACCAACTAGTGCTGCAATCAGTCGCGCTTTTTCTAGGGTGAGATCAGTCTCATTACCTGAAGGCATTAACCTAGCACAGATAATGGACAACCAAATGCGAGCCTCAGCGGTGAAGTCAGTGGACACAATCTTTAGTCCGTATGTGGACCAATCTGAGGGACTACCCCTTGAAGTTTATCAACCAACCACTGCACACCCTCTTTCATTGGCATAGGTCCTACACAAAACATTATCAACATCTTCTAGCTCATACACTTCATTGATTGTAGTTGCATCAAACCGCACTTTTTTACCTCTGACGGTGGTCACCAACTCACCTTTAACGTCAGTTTGAGATGCGTTGGCATAAAATTCCCTTGCCATAGAGGAGTTTTCCATTTCAGGTTCTTGGGCAAAACAAATACAACCACTGGTTTCAAGTCTTTGGAATAAGTTGGGGAGCTTTTCTTCCACTTTGGCCATATGGATCCCTCTTTCCTTAATGAAGCTCTTTTCACGGTCCCTTTGGAATTTTTCATGGCATGATGCGGATAAGAACCTTGTTGTGTCATATTCTTCCTCTTCTCTTTCTGTTCAGTAAGGTTGGTTGTTCGTTATGTTGTTTTGGTTGTCTTGCTCGGCCATTGTATGAGAAAGAGTACCTATAAAGATCACAATTGTCAACATGGTTTTGGGCACTCAATACATGCATTAGTAGAGCTCATAGGCCAAAGAGTGAAGTCAAAAAATTTCAGCGGTGAGCTATGCAGGCTTACTGTTTCTGCTAGAATTTGGAACTCTGCGCGATCGCGCAAGGACAGGCGCGATCGTGCTAAGTTGTCTAAGAACCTCCTGCGCGATCGCAACACGTCTGACGCGATCGCGTAGGAGAGAGCTTGACAAAACTGCGCGTTCGCGCAGGTCTACACGCGATTGCGAGGTCGTCTTCTCCAACAGGATGAGACTGACCTTGGCTGCAACACCCAGAATTTCACATGTTCCATACATCTATCACAGTGTACACCCACAATTTTAACTAGAAACACACAAATTTTGCTTCAAGTTCTCGGATTCAACACTAGGGTTTAGTTCAATTGGACATTAACAAACTAGTATCCTAACTCATTTTCTTCACACACAAATTGACTATAAGGGTACATTAGACTTCCCTCTATTTTCTATTAAAAGCCCTTTGTTTTCTTATTCACACAACCAACATCAGAATCAAGAGAGAAAGAGTACTTACACGTGCTTTGCTTAACAAAATTGACATGAAAATTGAATAACATACCTCAGTGTTGGAGATAAAATGCTTGAGTCGAATGAAAAGTGGAATGAGTCCGTTAAGATGCCAAGATGAGGGGGTGGATTTTGAGAGAACAATTGCTTTTGAAGAAGTGGGTCATTTGGCTCCTAAAACTGCCCATTTAATATTTGAACCGTTACTCAACGCGATCGCGTTGTACAAGGCGCGATCGTGCTTTGCTGCTGAGTAGACTTATGCAATCGCATGTGTAACAACGCGATCGTGCAGGTTTATCTCGCAGTAAAGCGCGATTGCGAAAGTTCTGACGCGATAACGCTGAATGTTTTTTTAGACCAACTTTCAGTGAGCAGAATTTCAATGAGGCGGAGCCCTAAACATTAGGCGCTCCGCCTACTCAGATTCAGATGGTAAAATTTCAGTGGGCGGTCCGCCCTTCCCCCTCGGGCAGTTCATTTTCTCCATGTTTATGCATTAGACCATGTATCCTAGCAACTAACAAATGTGGGATTCATGTAAGATGATAAAAAACAACAACAAAAACTAATCTAACCTAAAATGCAACAATAAACAACTAAAAATTTAAAGAGATTCGTTGCCTCCCGACAAACGCTTTATTTAACGTCTTGGTTAGACGGTATTCATCGAGCTTTTCACTCCACTTGGCGAAGGTGAATTTTATTCCCTAACATGGATTCATGTTCTTTGTTATGCTCCTTAGTACATAGTTGTCTCTTTGCTTTTTGCTTCTCTTTTCAGCTTCTAAATGCGGGGTGCCAGTTGACATTTTTATCTGGCAAATTACCATTGCCAAATCAGATATGTTGAGGCATTAACAATCTTTCTTAGCACTGTTACACAAATCGCTGTTGTCACTCAGTCCTTCCAAGCTAATCAGTTACTTTATCATCTAGTGCAAGCCCAGGAAATGAGCATAAATTGTAAATTTCCAGTATTAATTAATGACTATAAAGCTTCTCTGATTGAAATTGCTTCCAGGGATGTAGTCAATTACAGGCATAGTTGAAGAAATGGGCACAGTTAAACAACTTGGTTACGATAAACCCGATAGTTTCACCATGAAAATCCAAGCAAAACTCATTCTTGATGACATTAACTTAGGTGACAGTATTTCTGTCAATGGCACGTGTTTAACTGTCGCTGAGTTCGACACCCAATTGTCCGAATATAGTGTTGGATTAGCTCCCGAGACACTTAGGAAGACTAGTTTGATTGAATTGGAAAGAGGGTCTTTAGTGAATTTGGAAAGGGCTTTAAGGCCTAGTACTAGAATGGGGGGTCATTTTGTGCAGGGACATGTCGATGGGACGGGTGAGATCGTTGGGCTTGATCCCGAAGGAGATTCTTTATGGGTGAAAGTCAAGACTAGTAAAGATATTTTGAGGTACATTGTGCCTAAAGGGTTTATTGCTGTCGATGGGACTAGTTTGACTGTAATCGATGTGTTTGATGATGAGGAATGTTTTAACTTCATGTTGGTCGCGTATACGCAGCAAAATGTGGTAATTCCGATGAAGAAAGTGGGACAAAAGTTTAATCTTGAGGTTGATATATTGGGAAAGTATGTTGAAAGGTTGCTTTGTAGTGGTTTTGTCGATGCTATCAAATCTTCATGAAAAAGGTTGTGTCTTTGTATGTTAGTTTAATATTTGTAACTTGCATTGAAAAATTTGTAATCTTGGATTCGAACATTTTTCTTTCGAGGTTCTTCTCAATGTGTAATTTTGGATAATGTTTTGACCAAATAAATATAACCTGGACTCGAACTTGAGTCAACAAATATCTGAATCTTTTTACCTGAATTTAGTCATATCAGTAAACAATGATCAATGTGGCTAACACTCAAGCAGCATGTAGGAAGATACTATCTTTTGCTGATTCTACTGATTTGTTAACCTGCTCAGGTTCACAGTATCTAAACGCCAAAGAAAAGAGCAAGCCACTTTTTTCTTTCATAGGGAATGTGCAACTTTTATTACAGTACCATCGAAAAGGAAATGCTGGGCAAACTTGCACGAAAAAAATACAAACACATTACAAGCTGATGACAGAGCCACATTTTAGTTGCACGCTAAGGTGGTAAAATTCTTTAGAGTACTAAAAAGTTGTCCTGTTCAGGATTGAGATTGATCATGTTGGTTTTGCTTCTTTTTTTTTTCCAGCAATGTAAAGGTTATTGATCACACTGCCAGCAGGTTAAGCTATTACTTGATCGTTGCTTGATCGAATAAGATTATGTGTTAGCAGGTTTCAATCATCGCTTGACTCAATTAAGCTGTTTCAGTGTAGTTACATTCTCTTAAAAGCAGTTTCAGTCAACTGCAAACATGTAAAAGGATGAAGTCCTAGATTTTGAGTTGTGTCCAGATACTCTGAACATTCGGAAATTTGGGAAGAAAATCCACATGTATATGATTTCTTGGTGTCAATCATGTCTGATACAAAAGTTCAACCCTGTATACTATGTAATTTATTTTTGGCCCTGAATAAGTAATATTAGGCTAGTTGCTGCTGCAGTAGCTACAGAAGGATAGAGTTGGTTACAGTATTAGCATTCCTGTTGTTTTAGCATATTTGAAGCTTAAGTTTTTCTATAAAAGAATTGTTCCAATGGGAGAGTGTTTTTTCTTGAATGCATACTTAAGATTCAATGGGCAATCAACAAATGTGCTGCTAATATATGATTTTGAGAATTAGATTTCTGATATCTTTGATACTTACATGATTTACTGCCCTTTCCTCATTCATTGTCTCGGGATGTTCATCTGCAATTGTGATTAGACATTAGCTTTTAATCAAATTTTACACATTGATTAGACATTAGCTTTTAATCAAATTTTACACATAATTAGTGAACTGATGCTTTGTTAGTTTTTTCTGTCTTAGAAAGATGTTTCAACCCGGCCTTCTACTAAGAGCTTACAGATTCTCTTTCTTATCCCTTTCTAGTATAAGCATTTCCGTCCTATGTAACCAAGGCCTCCTATGAGCCTATCCCTGCCTATAAAATAGGAAAGGTGACAACTACAAAGTAAAAGTTGTCTCAAGCAAGCTCTGGAATTGGTGCAAGAGAATGTCCTGGCACTCTTTACTTATAAGCTTGTGATAGTGAAAAGGAGGTTAATTTGGAAAATTACTAATGAGCAAGTTACAAGTTTGAGGAGACGTGGGATATTTTGAAACAGATTGCTAAAGAGACAAGCCTATTTTGAACCATGGTATTGCCTCTTCCTTGACTGATGGATCGGAAGGAAAACTAGAGAAGATAATTTTGGTTTTTGATCCTGGATGCTTGATTGGCAGTCAGGTAGTAGATATTTTCTGGTTGCTGTTAATGGGAAAACAAGAGGAGAGCAGAGAAATTTTTACACTTTGATTGCCCCTGGTGGAGACACTTGTATTGCTAAAACAGATTCGACATTTTTCCAATGCATACTTCCAACCTTGATACAAGCCTGATTTTAAGGAGCGTGGAATGCCACAGGTTGGGGAAATTGGTTAAGGTTCTTATTTTATTATTGTCGTTTGAGTTTTTTTCTTATATCATTTTAGTGGATAGCCTAGGTCCTCTTTTATTAGTGTTAGTTCCCTATCTAAAATGTTGTGTATTGCCAATTATTAGGTATGACAAGGATTCCCGCCAAGGTCTGAAACTCCGATTCAAGTTGGTAATTTGTTAGCTATGAGGATAGAGGTGGTGCTATACTAATGTGGGAGCTTTTCTGTAGTTTTAGCATATATGAAGCTTCATTTCTCTCCTTTTCCCTGTGGGTTGTCAGTTTGAGCTTTCTTTTGTAGAAGAATTTGGTCCATTGGGGAAGTCCTTTGTCTTGAGTGAATTCTTCTGATTCAATGGCAATCAGAATTTTTCTTTTTGCTAATATATCATTTTAAAAGTTAGATGTTTGATCTTTGATTTCCATGATTTCCTGACTTGTGGTCTTTTGATCAAAATTTTACAGAAATAATTAGTGAATTGATCTTAGCTAGTCAAACTTTGTGCTGCATATGTTTTGTGTCTTAGAAAGTTTGTTTCACCTCACTTTTACTAAGAGTGTTGCAGATTCCCTTTCTTATCTCTTCTAGTTTTAAGCGTTTCTTTTCTATGTAACGAAGTCCTCTTATGAACCTATTTCCACCTAAAAAATAGGATAGATTACATTATAAAGTAAAGGTTGTCTTTGAGTAAGCTCTGGAATTGATTCAAGAGAATGGCCCTGCTCTTCTTTACTTGCACTGAAGATTAAGATGGATAGAGGACTTGTACTGTGTATCTTTTGTCTCTTACGCATCGTTACTTAAAAGGTTCGACATTCATTTGGATGGCTAGAGTTGAGTTGTTCATTGCTTTGTGCTCGACAGGAATAAAAGTATCAAGCTGGCAATTCTATTTGCTCAAGATTTATTGTCCGAGAGAATTGACAAGGATAAAGGTGATGCCAATAAGAGCAAAAGATGTTAAATGTTGGTACACATGCACCCAGTATGTGTTTGTGGAACAACATTAAGTATACCCACCACCAATTGTAAGGTAAATGCTGCATCATTTGTGGCTGTATTGCTGTGTTTTGGAGTTATTTGTCGTATGTATTTTTGTTCCTTGCTCGCTTGCTCCTGTTATATTCTACTTCTGAGATAGCCTCAGAAAATGTTGGGCTTCTGTCAAGTGAAGGGAAAAAGGAAAGAAAAAAGAAAAGCAGTGCACATTGTGTTTCCTCTTTGCTCATTTATATCTGCAGGCTACTATTTCTTTTTGGTTCTTAAATTTTATTACCTTTGCGTTTTTAGATTTTAGCAGACATTAAAACTCGAATCATGTTACTACTTAGATTCTCACAAACTGTGTGGGAGCTAGGATCTGTAAGGAGGGAAAGTTGCTTAAGTGAAACAAGGGTACCTTTTTACAAGATTTTGGAGTGTGGGACAGAAGTGTTTTTCTATCAAATGTTTCTTTGAAATTTCAGTCTGTTTGTGTGAAAACTTCAGAACACCATGGGTCCCAGTTTTGGCATATTTGGGCATATATTTGAATTTGAAGTTGGAAATAATGATTGAACTAAGTTGGAAACTGTTTGTAGAAGTTGAAGTTGTGTTTGAATAGTTGTAGTTATAGGAAAAAGAAGCTTAGGATAGTCAAAGAAGTTGAATTCGAAAAACGTCATCACAGTACATCTTCAACTTGAAATTCTTTTTTCAAGCTCAAGTATAAATTTTCAGACACAATTGCCAAGTTGCTGGTTGAAACGTCTTTATTTGCAAGTGATATCCAGAAACTAACAACATCAATTATTATTGGCTTGAAGCGTTTTAGAGGTGCTAATAACCTGTCTCGCTCAGTGCTTGCTTCGTTGCTTGTACTTTAAAACGGGCGTTACAAGGCCTCTAAGGGGTCGTTTGGTAGCACATAGAGTTATCCCGGGATTAATAATCCCGAGATTGTTAATCCCATCTTCTATGTGGGATAGCTAATCCCATATTTTGTGTGTAAAATTGGTACTAGTATTAACTAATACCGCAAATCAAACATTGGAACGGATAGTCCCAAATTTTATCCCGAAATTATAATCCTTATTCCATCTAACAAAATTTAACTGTTCAAATTTTGACGTGATGTGAAGCCTTCAGTCCAGTTGATAAGGTCTGAAAAGACTGACGTAATAGTCTTCTTTTTTTTTTTTGCTTGGAAGAATATCATCTTCATTATATTTGTCTCCACAAGTTGCAATCTTTTCTACTGCCTTTTGACCATACATGTTTTGTTTTTCATATGAATGGTGGTAATAAATTAATGATTAAGATATGCCACTGCCATAGCTTTGTGCTTCATGAATGACATATCCCATTTTCTATTTAGTCAACTTCAACAAGTGGCAGACCGTTTAGCTATACTAATTCAGTTTTTTCGACACGAAACATGTGTATTTAAAAATACTACTAAAAGTTTAACAAATACTGTACTAGTACTATATTTTGAGCACATATGCAATGCTCAATAGGTTCAATAGTAAGACTTTTAAATGTTGAACTATTAAGTTCAAATACTGAATCTTTTTCAAATTGTCTTAATAATCATGGTATGCGCATACAGGGTTGGATATAGGGAAGCTGATTCCAATTGGTTAGAAACGTTTAGCTTACTGGATATTGTTTTCTTATGCCCATTAGCTACTTTGAATACCAGAAAGCAGGGGTGTTTATTGGTCGGTTCGGTTCGGTTTTGCACCTTATCGGTTTGTACTATCGGTTTTCGATTTTCAAAAGTGCTAAATCAATAACCGAACCAATAAGCTATCGGTTTTCGCTTTCCGGGTTATCGGTTTTAGGTTCTTATCGGTTCGGTTTTCGGTTTAACCATTAAGAAACTTAGGCCTAACAAGTGTAAGAAAAAATCTCTTAAACGATTGCATCCAATACAAAATCGACTTTATTTTCACAGCGAATTCAAATGCCTCTTATAGCATTCTCCATATTCAAAAAAGCAACCAACAACAGATTCAAATATACATCATTATTCTATAAACTAATGGAGGAGACAAGAAGTGAAATAGTAGATCAGTGATTGAAATGGATGGGGCAACTTGAAAGCTATACAAGTAAAAGAAGACTAGGGTTTGAGGTTTCCAAGTTACAACTAATAGTAATTAAGTATACTACTTTTATGCACATAAGCGCAACATAGTAAATTTAAAAATCTTATTGGGTTATCGGTTTAACCAATAAGAAAATGTAAAAAACTGACAACCGAACCGATAACCCAATAAATTTTTTTTTGCAAACCGTTAAATAACCGATAATCCGATAACCCTAACCGATAATCCGATAACCCAATATTTATAAACCATTAATCGGTTTGGTTTATTGGTTTAAACAGAAAAATGAACAGCCTTGCCAGAAAGCATGTTCCAAGTTTTCTTGCAAGTGTCAAACGTATTCACCCTCGTCACAAAGCAGCTCTAGAATCTGTCCATTTGGAAAGTTGGCAGACCGAAAAAGGAAATACTCCTTCCATGCCCTATTACTAGTCACATAATTTGCTCTTTAATACTACTAGTAGATACCATCAGATGAAAGGAGTGGTTGACGAGGAAGTGGATTTGTCACATGTCATGACCCAACTTGGCCAATAATAGTTGGCTGAATTACTTACAACCTCACAACTCCAAATATATCCAGCCAAATTGGGCCACTCTTTTAAGTACATTAATCTTTTCGTTTAACAGACAAGACCTATCTCAATAATAATGAATTATTGTATTTATTTCATTAACTTTTTATGATCAGAATTCCATGGAGTAGCTTTTCAATTATGAGATATGAGTGGTTGTTAACTTCCCAGCTCTCTGGAAAGATGATCCATGAAACAACAAAAGTAGTCGTGGACTAAAGTAATGCATACACTTGTCTTATGCTATGCCTCTAAGCTAAAAATATCTGCCTATCAGCGTTTCAATTGAAGTTTTATCTCCCAATTATCCAAAGTCCAAACTGGAGATTTCCAAAACAAAAGAGATCCGAAAAATCGGGAAACAGCAATATTTGTGCCAAATAATAAAGAAAATTTATTCTTAAAAGTCACAAACTAAAATGAGTCCCAATGAGGATATATAATTTACTTAATATCGACTATAGTCGGATGATAAATATAAAGCTTTCCATATACGCAAGCCACCAATTACAATGGCTTGTTTCTGTACTTTGATTGCTTGTCCCGTTCATGTACTATAAATTGAACTCTTTTATATTTAACCATTTTCTTAACTATCAATTACTCCTAATATACAATAACAAAAATTATATTATATGTCACTAACAAAAATAAGTTGGATTCGGCTATATGATTCTTCATTATTTGTCATCACTTTTAAACTCTTACTATATAAATAATGGATTATGATGACAATAATTACATCCATGCGATTACATAAATCTTTTTTTTTAAGTGCTAATGTGTGCGCCTGATGAAGGGCTTTCGTTATCTAAATTCTTATTCCTAATTCCCGCAACGAACTAATAATGGAATAGTAAGTGCTGATATCACTTTTGTCCAACAAACGAAGTTAATCTGTTATTAACAAAAATAAAGGGATATTAGAGAACGTTGAATAAATTAACACGGTTACACAAAGGAGACTTTGCAAATTACATCACTTAAGTGTACGATCTAATTCTATTAAGGACTCACTTCTTCTATCTGCATTATGCTGAATAATTTATTCATGGGCCAACCATATTGACATATTTCTTTAGAAAAAAAGATATTATTGTATTAAGAAAAGATAAGAATCTTTTCAAAAGAAAAAAGAAAAAAGAAAAAACGAAGACGAGAAAATTTTAAAGTCAAAGCAAGGGTAAAGGCAAATAAAAGTATAGGTAGAGAATGGTTGCGGCGTATTTATGCTGATTGCTGACCCATGCCATATGGTCCCAAACTCCTAAATACTATAGTATATAAATAGCCTTGTAACGTCTCCCACTTTCTCTAAACTATAAACTCCTCTTCACCTAACTATCTCCGCCAAAATCACAATTTCCATTTAAATAAAAAGACATGAAGAAATCAGGACTCATAGCTGCCACTGTTTCTGCTGCTGCCATTTCTTCTACTACCTCTTCCTCCAACGTACGAATTTCTCTTCATCAGGTAAAAACTTCAAACTTGTTTGTGATTACTAATTCTCTGTACGTTCCTTCTAGTTTTGCATCACTTGAATAATATTGTTGGCATACGTTATTGAAAGTTATCTCCTTTTATTTTTTGTTAAATATAATAAATGTGTCTTCGATTAGGATTATGTACATAAGAAATAAAGCAAACAATGTTAAAAATACGTACTACTTTCCCTGTTTCATTTGATACGATATGTTATTGTTCTAGTGATGGAAACGTCATGACATGTTTAAGCTAAGTCCATATTTGAAAGTATAATTTATTTTCGATTTTCAAGTCTAGTCAAACACCATCATACAAACAAATATGGGAGGGGGGAGTATCTCTATTAAACTGTGCATCCGTTAAATTTAAATCTTGAATTCCATTTTATTTAGCAGGAAGAAAGTTCGAAGAAAAAGGATGGAAATTGTTCAAAGCCTGTGAAAGCAACACCATCATCAGATAAATTTGCGCCGAGATTTGATGGATTGAGGTTTATAGAGACGTTGGTCACTGCTCACAGATAAGGCGAAATATATACAGTAGTATTTATTTTGGATAAATTGATAAGATAGGATATTAGTCCCTTCTGGGATATCAGATATAATTGGAATATAAGATCAAAAAAGAGGAATTGTCTAATAATTGGCACCAAAATGTTTTTTTCCTTTTTTTCCATTATTAGTTACTACTTAGTATTTAGTTGGGTTTCCTATTGATTCAGTTAGCCCATCAACTATTGATTTATATTCTCTGAATTTGTACCAGAACCACAATTGTTTCAAGGATCAAATGAAAGATCAAGCAAATTAGTAGTATGTCTTTATTTGTTCGTTATTTTCTTTTTGCCTTTTGGATTCAGGAGAGCTGAAGAAGTAGTGATCAGGATATAATCACGGCAACTTTACCTTGTGATATTTTAATTTCAATTTGTTATCCCTATTTGACGGATCTTTTTGGCTAGTTAAGTAGTTTACTTATTCTTTTTAGTTGGGGTTAAAGGCATGACGTATACGTTGAGAAAAGAAAAAGACATGGCGTGTAATTCCTGTTTATAAAATATTCTCATATTTTGCAGTACTAACTAAGCATAATGCAAAATTTTCAACGGAGCTGAAAAATCTACAATTACAGTTTTAGTAAGTTGTGGGAATGCCTTTGCAAGGCTGACTACTTCAGACAAAATTGCATATCTTCAAACCATTAAGGTTGAAATTTAGTTCACATTTCACATTAATCTAACTTCAATTGTTTTTTGTCTCAAGTTGAAATTAAATTATTATTATTATTTATTTTTTTTGCTCCTTCCAACCAAAGGGTTTGAAATTGACCCTATCTCACACTTTTGGTCTGATTTCGACTAATTGAATTAGGGGTGTGCAAAACCGAACCGGTACCGATATCCGAACCGTTACCGCTACCGATAAGCATAACGGTATTGGTATAACGGTTATTGGTTCGGTAATGGTATAAATTTCTAATACCGATAAGATATCGGTATGGTAATGGTTTCTATATATCATTACCGTTACCGTACCGATAACCGATAAAGATTTTTTTTTAATAATTTTTATGTATTTTATTTATTATTAGTATATTAATTTATATGTTAAAGTATAAATATTATTGCTACTAGTGGCTATTTGTCGTTACAAACATATGAGGCCTGACCCATTTTGAATTTGTCATTACAACATTCTAAGATGGAGAATGTTGGAGAGAAAATATTGCAGAAGGTGCATAGATGTTGGCGGAGGAAACATTACTGTAAAATGATAATCCCTTGATTGAGGTTGCTAATGTTGATAAGTAATATTAATAGTTGTCTGTTTATGGAAGATATGTATGAAATTTACCTTCTTTTGGCTAATTTTCTTTTCTATAGGTTGTGCTGCTGCTTGTAACAAAAGTTTATAAGTTGTACATTTAAGAGTAAAGCTAATCTTTTTATGTGCTTTTGTGAGATTTCTTATTAATCCAGCAAGCTTTCTTTGATTACTTCCTTTCGTAAATCTGGGTTATTGTGGCTTCGGAATACCGCTTACCGAACCGTTAACTACCGATAACCGATAGCTTATCGGTACGGTATTGGTTTTACATAATTACATACCGTTAACCGATATACCGTTACCGATAAGCTTAAAACCGTACCGTACCGTACCATGAACACCCCTAAATTGAATGCACACAAAAAATTTAAAATAAATTGAGTGAATTTTACACCATGATTAAAAGTTAGATACATAACTTTAATTTATATGGTTTGAATGTGATTGGCAACGTTTGCAACTAGTTCTAAAAGTGACTAAAACCTAAATGCACGGATGGAAATCGACTACCTAGCATTAGTATGGTTAAGTCAAGGGATTTTACACTCTATACTCATAAAATTTAAAGTATTTATAAGTCATACCCATTAAAATTATACTACCCATAAAATTAAAAGTATTTCTCCAAGCTACCCATTTATTATTGTATATCTTTGTTATGACTTATAGGTGTATACCTTTAAGGTATACTGCATAAATTATGGTATACAAGTCTGGAGAGTCATTTATTACTGTATACCTTTGTTATACCTTATATGTGTATACCTTTATGGTATACTGCATAAACTATGGTATACAAGTCTGGATGGATAGACTGGGTAAATAGTTTAGTGGGTAGGTTGAGTAATATTTGAAATTAGTAAATAGTGACTGTAATTATTTTTGATTTTACGGATTTTTTTGTAAGTTGCCCTTAAGTCAAATGGGAGTAACCGTAACTTTAGAAAAGGGATAATTACACATAGTATAACTTTATCTACTTTTGTTACAAAATATATAAATATTTTCAAAACTTACAAAAAATAGCAACATTTTTGTTGTCTGCTACAAAAAATAGCAGAATGTATTTAAAAAGAAAAGAAATATAATATAATTAAAAAAAAAAAAGATAAATCTAATCCTATATTTATGCACCCAACTCATGTTTAGATAGGTTTAAATCTTTTTACATTTAAGACCCATTTTCTCTCTCCCCTCAAAACCATCTATTAAAAATTGACAATAGGCATATGTAAAAAGCAATAGCCATACAATACACATACAATAGCCATACGATAGACATACAAAAGACTAACAATAGTCATACAATACACATACAATAGCCATACAATAGTCCTACTATACACATACACCATACGATAGACATACAAAAGACATACAATAGAATTAGTAATTGGGTAGTTGTAATCCCAAAAAAGTAGGAACAGATGAAAAGACATGCCTATAATTTTGGGCGATTTTGGTGCATGGTGTATCTTCAATTTTATTGAATAAATCTTTTTTTTAATAACTTGTATATATAATGTTAAGAAAGTATTGCTATTCTTGAAAAGTGACATAATGTTGCTATTTTATTGCAAACATGCTATTATGTTTGTATATTTGTATAATTTAGCCTTTAGAAAATGCTCACAGTAACAGCAACAAGCCAGTGAAATAAACTTTACGCCTCTAAATTCAACTATTTTGACTATTCTCATGTTAGATGGTCATAACTGGACATTCACTCCATTAGTTTATCGATAAGTAAGACATCTTAATCTTGTTAAAAGTAAACGGTTATACAAAGCAGTGAATTATACAACCTAAGAATTAAACGGAACCTCCACTTTCAGGTCCTGTTGAAATAAAATGCATATTCTTATTCAGCAATGCAATCCCATAGACCATATCTTTCTAGATATTCATTCTCTATTATGCTATTCTTATCAGTAATATTCAACTTTTTTTCATTTCACAATTTTTTTATATTTGGATGAGCATCTTCCCGCTTCTCCATTCGTTCTCGAGGTGGAGGATATTTTTATTAAGCTTGTTGCATTACTTGGACGCTAAATTAGGCCACAAAAGTTTTAGTAATTCCCAATTCGAACAAACAAAAAGATAGAGACAAGCTAAGTATTATTTTAGTAACAACTGCATATGGACATCATGTCAATATATATAATCTCATCCGACTAGACGTTGATTCATGATTGAGGGAGATGTGCACCCTTCGCTTATTAATTTTGAATGAATCTCATAGTTCACTCATTATAAAAAGATCCAATAAGTGGACTATTTAACTTATGTAATCTTAGGACAGGAATAGTTTAATTTATTGGATCAACACATAACTTGGTAGTGGTCAAGACATTCTTTGTCCTTACTATGCAATGTTTTGTTACTTTAGACAAAGATACACAGACATCCCCTTAAATTTATCAACTTTTTTTAATTTAAAGGTGTGACCAGTTGATGAGCCATATGCGCCTGTTTAAATCATTGTGATCAAATGCCTTCTTTGAACGTCAAAAGTGATAAGACTTTTATGTTTTGTGCATCACATTTTCGTCCACATTATATACGTACTTGGCTGATGGCTCTCCTAACTTCCAAGCCTCTCTCAGTCTCTCTCTATCTTGCTTCACTTTTTGGCTGGAAACTGTATAGACATAAAAAGGGTATATCATGGATTCAAGAAAGGAATAAAAAGGGTATATCATGGATACAAGAAAGGAATTACAAAACAAGAAGTTGAATTTAAGATCTTACATTTGGACATTTATGTGGATTCTATCAGAGAGGCCATATGTTAGTCATCATCTTCCAAGGCGATCAATTTATTACTAAAGTATGGCAGATATAAATGCATATGGAATGTGATGAATTTTCTTTCTCTAGTTGGTTGTGGATTTGTGGTTGTTATAACTGCTTTTTTTGGCTATCCTCTCGAGGTAGAAGGTCCCAGAATGGCTATCGTACAAGGCCTATAACTCCAATGTTCACTTTACCCGTTTCTTCGTTTCATAATATTATCTAATACATGAAAAAGAGAAGAATACCAAACCACCTATCATGTAGTTTTGACAGTGAGTGTGAACTTGGTAGATCAATACTTTTTGTTCACAATTGTTCATATATGTACATTTTGAGTTGAGACGCACTGTATTGCATCCTGATTATCTTATAGGTGTTGAAAGTACATCTCTACAAGATTCAATAAAAGAAAAGGTTAGATATTCTCTAGCCTTTGGCGAGACTTGTGCGTACCGATTATTCAGAAAAAAGAAAGGTTGCCTTTTTACCATAAAAAATGGTGCCTGGTCAGCTTGTGAATACCTCCTTAATAATAAGAATGATGTAATGTTATGGAGAACCAAGACATGGTGTAAAAACTAGGGAAACAAAACTGTCCAATGAACTTGGAGCGCCTGAGCTCAAACTCGTAATTCTTTTCTACGATACATGTTAGTCCTATCAAAGTTTTGCTCTGTCTGTAGCATAGCATCTGCAGTGATTTGCCAGAAAAGATTTGCTATATTATACCTTGAAAACTGCCAACGTTATCTGCCAGAAAGGTGAAAACAACTGCTGCCATTGTTAAACAATGTCGCGATTGTGTCTTTGTTTACGGGTGATGGACCTGCCCATGCGAAGCCGTCTAGCTGTAAGTGCTTCTAACAAGGCCTCCAATGCATCTTCAATTGCTTTAGCCTGTTCATCCAGTCCACAGGAAGTAAATTTTGGAAGGTCATGCAGCTCATCGAGGAGGCCTATCGCTGCTGCTGCTGTACATGTACGATCCCATGATGGTTGTGGTCTGCCCTTGGCCAAATTATTACACTTGTAAGAGAACATAAAGGCAAGTACCAAAGAGGCATGAGTACAAAAATAGAGTGCAGCTGGGATCATGTAATTAAACCTGAGTTTATGCATCAAAGATGCTCCGGTGTTCAGTGTTATGCAAGGAAGCTCCTCACCCCACATTAACTCGTACCGATCCTGTAATTAAATATCTCAGGTCAATTGTTTGTCTTTGAGTAATTGATTCACATTTTCAGAACTCAAATGTATCCTAAAAGGTTTGCCACTTTGGTATGATAGGAGAAGCTAGAAAATATTGTGAACTTTTATATACCAAGTCAATCATTTGCAACACTCTTGGACTTTTTAAACACGTGGTTCTTTTTGTCTGCCTTGTCTATATTAAAAAGCCAAACCAATTAGGAAAAAAAAATTGGGACATGGGGGGGGGGGGGGGGGGGGGGGGGGGAGGGGGGGTGTTTGATATTTTCCTTTGGTAGATTGAAGAGATGTAACATCCTCAGTGCATCCTAGAGGATTAGTATCAGGGATTTGTGCGTCTGAAATATGACTCTTGGGTCAGTGGCTTTGGAGGTGCAGGGTTGAGGTAGATATGTATTGGAGAGTACTTGAAGACAATATGGAGTGGACACAGGTAAATGTAGAACCTCTCCTTTGAGTAGTCCGTATGGCTCAGTTCTTTGGAGAGACATTGCAGGACCAGTGGACTTTTATACACGTATAAAAGCACAACAGTCGAAATCTGTGCATATAATATAACTTAACCGAAAGCAAGTAAAGTAATCATCACACCAGATGCAGAAGCTTTTTCCAATGTCCTATAATATAAATTCATCAATCTAACTGGTTAAACCTCGATTAATTATTATAGTTTTTCTTCTCCCTTCTTTTTGACAACGTTGATGGCCAAAATTCATTAGTTCATAATGGAACTTGATTTCAAAGTGATAAGAGTAACATTTGCAGACAAAGTACCTTCAAACGGCTGAACATTGCACCCGAATTGCTCCACGTCCCATCAATTAGAATAAAATTCAAGGAATGTCCTCCATCTGTCTACATATAGTGGCATAAACATAAACACTCATACAATGGGAGATGGGAATATCACATTAACAAGTTGGCATGATTGATCACCATCGCGTGCTTTAAGCAGCAAAACACACTACGAGTACATGAAATTATTATGGCCAACCACATGTTTATACAAAATTGAAAAACAAAGAAACATGCTTAATCTATATAATGACTCTTTCCATGCCATAACTCTATTTAATTATAATAAAACAAAAATTTAGTTAGCATATAACTTTAACCAAGGGAGGGTTACCTAGTAATAAGGACTAAGAGTAAGACCCTCCACCTCCAACCATAAGGTGGGAGTGAGCCACCAAGGGAGAAACATAGGAAAGGCCCCCACTAGGCTCCTAGGTCGGTGGCTCCGGAAGGGTGGCGTTTACCATAAAAACAAACCTTTCACTTGATAGAAGCAAAATAGCTTAATCTCCCCCTTGCTTGATAAGAGTAAGTGTAGCAAATCCAAATTATATCTCCATTATTTCCATATGGATAATTCCATTATTTTCTACAATAACAGCAACAACAACAACAATATACAACAACATACCCTGTTGATCCCACAAGTGAGGTCTGGGGAGGGTGGGGTGTACGCAGACCTTACCCCTACCCTTGTGTGAGGTAGAGAGGCTGTTTCAGATGAACCCTTGGGAATTAATTTTGACACCTTTTTACTTTTCTGGATATCTCAACGCTATTTTCCTGAAGGGTTTGCAGAAACAAAATAAAAGGAAATTGACTCTTTGTTCCTATTTTTGCTTCCCCTGACCCTGAGTCATCTTCGACAACTCCCCGGACCCTGAGTCATCTTCTCGATGACAACTTGCCATATTTCCATGTAGAAAGTCAGAATGGAGTACCGTTTCAGGAGAATGTGAAAAAGAAAGCTCGGCCATGCGATCCTTGACAGACTTCACTGGTGCATTCTTGTTGGGATAAAGACACCAAACCTTGTCTTTTCCTGAAAATTACGTAAAATGCAAATCAAAGGCTAGAAGCCCTGCAGGTTCTGACATAGAAGGTTGAACAAGATTAAATGGAGCAAAGTTTAACTTGTTTAAATTTCAAAGTAGAATTAGCATTATTCTTAAAACAGAACACATAACATTAATTGGGCTCTGTAAGCAATTGCCGTCTTTGATGCTGCATAGATGATGTCAATCATACACAAAGTATTTTGTTGACAATGAAGAACGGGAAAGAATTGTGACCATAATTCCTGTTACCATTAAATATTCTAATAGGGCATCCAAACTTCTGATATCTGTATCTACTTCTCTTGGATACACGGTCGAATATTATCCCCAACTAGGGATGGCAACGGGGCGGGGCGGGCGCAGGGCGGGGCGGGTTATAGTGTTCGCGGGGCGGGACGGGTTTAGATCAATCGCGGGGCGGGGCAGGGCGGGGCGGGTTTTAAATTTTTTTAAAAATATCAGGCGGGGCGGGGCGGGGCGGGTCGCGGGTTGAATAAAAAACCCAATTTTTTATTCCTTCACTGTAGATTCTCTTCTCAGTTATGGCATTTCTTCCTTAACATTCTGGGAATCTACTGGTGTATACCCGAGACCACTTTAGAGTTACTTCGATCATGGCACAAATTGGAGATTCACAAAACTTCTAGAGCCATTTGGAGGGCTGTTCCAGCATTGATATGGTGGTTCATTTGGATGTACTTATCTCTCGCATTCTCTTAATGTGAGATTTACATCAATAAAATTCTTATTTTACCGATTAAAAAAAAAAAGATGGTTGGAGTACTGTAATTCAATAAATTCTAAAACTAGTTTGGTCCATTCATTGTTGTTTTAAAAATCCTGTTGGCAAATTATCCAGGAAACAAATAGTTTGCTTTTTACTTTTTTATGCTTTTAGCATCGCAATTACAGTTGGTTGTCTTACTTTGAGATTGTTGATCTGCTAATCCTAGTTGAGAAGACAAAAGAACTCTACTTGAGCTAAGTCATATTCATTGCTCAAGCTTATTACTACCTGCAAATAGAATACTCAAGCCCACCTACTACAGCTGAAGTTATTGAATTTGAAAAGAACAAAACAAGTAGTAGTAAAACTAATTTGTATATCTACTTTGATTTAAGCTACATTTTAAATTAAGCTTACAATGTTAAAAGTAAGATAAAGTAAGCTTACAAAAAATTTTAAAGGAAAAAAAAAAAAAAAAAAAAAAAAAAGCGGGGCGGGGCGGGTTGAAGCGGGGTGGGGCGGGGCGGGTTTTATACAAAAAAAGTGCTCTGCGGGGCGGGGCGGGGCAGGTTAACCAGTTCGCGGGTTCAGGTCCAACCCGCCCCGCCCCGCTGCCATCCCTGACCCCAACAAGCCCATCAGTTGACTAAGATTATAGTATTTTTTCCTCTATTGGTGTGAGCAAGATATTGTCAAGAAGAGTAGGCCAAAACTGAGAAACATGCTAAAACAATTAGGAGGGAAAACCAAGGAAAGGATAGCAGCGTTTTCTACTACAGTAGACTAGTCGAAGATGTGGTGACCCAAGCATCTTTGACGTTATCATGACTCATGTGTTTGAAAGAGACCATCCACCTAGTTATTTGCTCGATTGAATGTACATGCTAACACAGCCTAAATCAATACTACTCAATAAATCTCAATTCTGCCTTAACCCTCACATAGCGACACATACTTGTTCAGTTGAATTTGGTTAATTACATATATTATTTCGACATATCGGGTTATTTCAACATATCGGTTACCTATTTTTCTGTTCAGATGTAATCTTTAGTCTCCATAACATCTTTCTTTTGGGGATACACACTGCCACACATAACCATCTCATACTCTTGGCTACATTACATAACAAGTTTGTATCTTTTTACTTTTTACCAACTACAAGAGGTATACACCAAGTTCTGTTGTACATAACCTTTTTATCAAAAGATAGGCATCACTTTGTAGAATTTTGTATTTATAATGTAAGATAAAGGCATCCATTTTTGGAATTACGTGATAGTCATGAGCATTCTTGTGACAACCTTCAAGGAATTATGCATGGACATGCTGTCTAGCTGTTTCATCATGGTAGAGTATTAAACTAGCGAACAGATTAAGATAAACATGAGAACCTGCAAGCTTGAGAGCATCCCACATCATTTCCTCATGTTCAGCTATTCCATAAAGGCACAAACTAGCAGCCGGAATACCAAATACTTGCCACAACAACTTCCCTGTATTATTCTGTCGCAAGAAATCCTGCAAAATAAAGAAAATTCATAGGGATAAACAAGAAGAGTTGAATGTGAAATAAAAAGAAAATGAAAGGTTTTCTTATTTAAAAAATAAAAAAATAAAAAAAATAGAAAGATGAAAATGGATAGATAGAAAGGTTCATACCTTTGGATGCATATACAACCAAAACCGCACCCGATGCCAAAGAGGGCACGAAGTAAGTTTCAAGCACATGCAATCTTCCGAGGGAAGCCAACACTAGAGAGATTTATAAGAGATTAATAGAAACCAAATGTGATACCATCAAAACCTAGTCGTGCTATAATGCAGAAGGATCCCAGATACAAAGATGCAATAATAAAATTTAAAACATAACCCTGATGTGAGAAGCAAATGGTTTACCTTCTGACAAAGGTAGCCCCTACTTCCAAGCACACGACATGCAATTTGTCGAGCTGAAAAGAACTGGAGTTTCTTTTCAGAATCACCTAAAGATTGATACGTCGCTCTATGCTTTTTATCCTCTTGCACCTTGAAGTCACCCTAAAGATCAGAACAGAATTATGAGCCGACAAGCACAAGTAATTACAAAAGAGAAGATCAAACCTGAGTTAGAGAAGAAGTTCACTAAGCATAAGAAAACTATCAGGTCACCTTATACAATTATTTACCATTGTCTCCACTCGTTTATATATAATATCTTCTCTTTTGCTTAAGAGAATGGACAAAAAAACACTGACTAGTCAAGAATTGTAATTCAAGAGTAAAACTAGACGATTGATAAGTAGAAATACCACATCTTACTATGATTTTTTTTATGAAGCACATCTTACATGAATATTACGTTTTTAAGTAAGGATTTCTGTTATATCATTAATATAAACTGGAGAAGTGATACAGGAGTGCCATGGGATGAAAAGAAAAATAAGTACTTAATAAGGTGCAGAGCAAGCTCTATAAGAAAGTTTTTTGGACGAGAATATCATATGAGAGTGAATGTTAGGCCTTCCAGGCCCAATGTCCACAGGATATGTCATGGAAGTGAGATTGTTAAGATTTATGTATTGGTTATAAAAGATCACACAAGATTATAAACCATCACATTAGGCAACGGGTGCAAATAATACATGTAGAGGCTAAAATGAGTTACTGGCTATCTAAAATGGGTGGACCATGTCCTGTATACCTCTAGGTTTTCCATGTTACGATTGCAACAAAATGATGATTGTAAGTGATAAAAGGAGATGCAGTAAACTTAAAATCAAATGAAATTATTTTCTTGTGAAATCTACAATATTCCAAAATCAATGTGAACCTAACTAAGAACAGAACATAATCAAAGCAAAAATCCATAAAGGCTATACCAACTTTAAAGCACACACACAAATATATGGATAAACTTAGTTAACCATGAAGGATAAGTGTAAGATATGCCTTAAAAGACTATACTAGTAATAGAATGAAATAGACCTTATTCCCTTAATAAAGTGCAATACTCAGGAATCAAATAGATCTGAATACAACGCAATATACATATGATTCAGCTAGCGACCCCAACTGATTCAGATTGATGCACAGTTGGTTGATACTGGTCGAAATTGTTGCAAAAGTCGGGAAAATTTTTATTCAAGCAATTTGACTATTAACTCCAGGGACCAGTATCATCGCTTTATCTAGTATCAACTAGTAGAACTACTTCTGAATAAAGGGTCCATCACAGTTGTACAAATGGCATAGAAGAGTAAGTCCATTAGTGGCATACAGCATTTCTATGTTTAGCATTGGATTAACAACATCATTTCTAGGCCCTACCGTGACACTGTGTGCACTACAAGTCATCCTTGTGTAGAAGTAAACTATCAAGATAAGACGTATAAACTCACAATACGCAGCTAAGATTCTCTTTTTCTGACACTTTAATGGAGAATACATCAATGTTTAGCTTGAAAAAACAGTCAAAATTCAAAAGGCACCCATTGTAGCATTAGAATAACGAAAGAAAATAAACCATTTTTTTGGTAAGGTTGTACAAAGCATTTAAATTTCTCAACAGTTCATTGCAATAGGCTGCTCAATTATTTGAAAGTAGAAACGCAGCTATTACAGACTGTAAAACTTTCATTTACCAATACTAGAAAATTACGCTGACTACATTACGCCCTTGGGTGCGGCCCTTCCCCAGACCCTGCTGAATGCGATATGATTTGTACACAAAGCCTATCTCTTTTAACGATTTATAGAATTACAACCTTGGGGTGCAGCCCTTCCCAGACCCTGCATGAATGCGGGATGCTTTGTACACAAAGTCTTTCTCTTTTCACGATTTATAGCAACCAGAAGTGTAATCACACAATTCTTGTAACAAAAATTGAGTATTTAGCATCCAAATTCAAACCCCTTTATTCTTTTTAGTACAAGTATCTTGATAAAGTAAAAAAGGGATACAAAAGGAGGTAAAAAAATAAATAAAGATCAAATTTTTACCGAGAGTTTGCCATGATTACCACCAAAGATCATGTTGGCATCAATACTTTTCTCCAAAAGATTCAAATCTTCAATAACCTGAGTGACCATGGTAGGTACAGGTGAAGTGGTACCCCAACCCTGCCATTCTTGAAGGGTAATGGCAGCTTCAACATTGCTTAATTTGTGGGGTTCTCTTGAAGGAGAATGATTTATAGTAGTGGACAAGAGTTTTGTGGAGGAATCCATTGAAGAAGAAGAAGTAATGGTGGTGTTGTAAAAGTGATGAGGAAAATGGAAAGAGCTGCTTCTGAAGCTCAAGGGTCTTGTTGGAAAGAGCTGCATTGTGCTTGTCAGGGATTTTTGCATTAAAGTTTGATTATTGGGGCTAAAAATGCAAGCATCTTCTATAGGTAGAAAAATGTGAGAGTAGGATAGAATAGTAAAAAATTGGGGGAAATTACCCCAGTGCCATTTTAAGAATCTTTTTTAAAAAAATATAATAATATTTTATTACATTATGAAATATAGCGATATTTTTATAATGCTAGCAAATATAACACAATTTTTTCCCTTTTTTCTTCAAACCCCACCCTACTGTTTTCACGTTCACCATCCCTCCTCCGTCGCCGGTGTCCGCTCCTCCTTCCCCACCATCACCGGCACTGGTCGTTGTCGCTGCTTGTGTTCTCTGTTGCTGAAGTTGTTCGCATTTTTCTACCCCTACCCTCTCTCCCTGTCACTCAGTTCCAGATCCGGATCACCTGATGTCCGGCGGCGACGGATCTGCTAGTATATGGTGGTTGTGGTGGCACATGGCTAACAAACACAAGTATAGCAGATCCGTTGTTTTTCGGTTAGTACCCGGCGATGTGCTGCTTTGCTCCTTTTTTATTTTTTTGGTTGAATTTTTCGGTGGCACATGGCTGATATATGGTGGTTGTGGTGTATATTTGTGTTTGTTGATTGTACGAATGTGTGACATGCGTATTCTCATTGTATGTGCGGTGTATGCACCATATATACAGTGAATGTATACCGACATACAATGAATATACATTTGTCATACAATAACTATATAATACTGTACTTTGGGTTATCGATTTATACATGGTGTGTATGTCCGGTGAATGAACACGCATACAATAACCATACAAAAAATATACATACAATAATCGTATGCGTGTATATCTACTAAATTTTCATTGTGTGACATACAATGTACATACACTGAAAATACACACATCCAAAAAAATAAAAAAAAAAGTTCGGTGACCGGTAGCCGGTGGGCGGCGGCCATGGCAGCAATGAGGAGTGGCGATTGGGGGTGGTAAGAGGTGGATCTAGGGTTTTATCACCCTTTTATATGTATTTTGCTATATTTTGAAAAAAAAATATTGCTCTATTTTGAAAATAAAATAATATTGACATTTTTGTGTTTAAAAAATGTTAGATTGTATACTTATGTAAATACCCCTAAAAAATTTAGCGTAATGGCCTATTTTATGGCTTCTTCATTTTAGTTTTAGCTAGTCAACTTATTTTTGTGGAGAAATAGCCAATTCCATCTAAGCTTAAAGCAAAGGGACTTTCATATGGACTGCCCAAAACAGTGAAAAATTTACATATTTGTACCCATTTAAAGTTAGTTTACACTCAATACCCGATCGGTCCACTTTATTTACATTAGCTATCCATCCGGCCCACTTTATTTATGTTGTCTAACCATCTTTTATCTATCCGTGTAACTTCCTCTTAAAACTAGAAGTCTTAATCAATGTATCAGACTTTTAGAATTATTAATTCTCTATCTCCATTTATCTCATTCTATACCAGTTCTCTCTCTTTCCATTTCTAATCTCTCTCAATTTTCTTAATTCTATAGTCATAACTTTCCAAAAACGCTTCGTATTTAGGTTCTCTATACAATTTAGAGTCCTTGATTTATTTATTTTTTACTTTTTATGAATCTTCATAGTTCAGTTGCTCCATTATTTTATTTGTGGAGATATCAAGCTAACATATTGGATTGCCACCATTGAGCAAATTTATGTTTCTCCCCAAATTTTTATTCATTTCTCTTTTAACCCCTTTATTTTTATAATTTTTTTTTTTGTTTTTCCCCAATTAATAAAAGGTCACGGTAACGGCTACATAATATTCAAGCTCAACAGACCGGATTGCAGGCTTCTCTTTTTATAAGAGTTTGGTTTGCGTATTAATTACCCCGCTGAACTTAGTGACCTCTTTGTATATATATTGTTGAAGGAAGCTAAAACTGTGAACTGATTAACCAACTAAGCTACAGTCGATTAACTACTCAGGGGCAGATTAGTAATTAGCAAACAGTTTGAAAGTTAGTTAGGTTAGTTACAAGTTTGTTATGTTAGTTAGCTTATTTCTTCAGCAATGTGATGTAATCTTCTAGAAGGTTAGCTGTGTATATAAAGCTACCTTAGGCCTTGAATCATTAACACTTTACATACTTTCAATATCATGAATTACATTTCCAGTCATTGATCTTCTTCTTCCTCATTTAGTTCATAATTCTGTGCTCATCTTCTTAGCTTCTTTAATGGCAGTCGATGCCTAATTAGTTCATGGTATCAGAGCAGGCTCGAGACATAGGATCTTGAGGATTGATTCTGGTAATTCTTCTCCTTCTTCGTCTCTACTAAACACCTGATTCTTGGTTCTTGAAAATCCTAATTTCCGCTGTGATAAAATGGCTCAAAATGGTGAAGCCCAAGTAATTGATCATAATCATCCTCTGTATTTGCATTCAAATGATGTTAGTGGTATTTCCTTAGTCTCATTTCAGTTGACTGGTAGTGAGAACTACTCACTATGGAGTAGGTCTATGCGCATTGCACTTTTAGGGAGAAATAAGTTTGGTCTGGTGGATGGTTCTTGCAAGAAAGAACAATATTCTGAAGGGCTATGGACTCAATGGGAGAGATGCAATGCTATTGTACTCTCTTGGTTGATGAATTCTGTATCTGGTAGTCTGTTAGGAGGAGTGGTGTATGCCTCTAATGCACAACTAGTGTGGGAGGATCTGAAAGAGAGGTTTGATAAAACAAATAACTCAAGAACCTTTCAACTGCACAAAGAAATTGGCACCTTAGTGCAGGGAACAAACTCTGTATCTGTATACTTTACTAAACTAAAGGATCTGTGGGATGAGTTTGAAGCTTTGGTTCCCACACCTGGTTGTGATTGTGAGAAGTCAAAAGAGTTTAAGATGTATCTACAAAGGCAGAAGTTGTACCAATTCTTGATGGGGCTGAATGACTCTTATCTGCAAGCTAGGAGTCAAATCCTGTTAATGACTCCCACTCCCACAGTCAATCAGGCATATGCTATGATCATAGGTGATGAAAGTCAAAAAGGAGTGAACAATAATGGAGTTCTTGGGGCTGCACCAGCAATTGGTGGACTGGATCAAGTGGCTATGTACTCTAAGACCAGGAACCCTCAGAGTTACACACAGAATTATAAGAAGCAACCAAGAAACCTTTACTGTGACTTCTGTAAGCTCACCAATCACAACAAAGAAGATTGTTGGAAGTTACATCCTGAGAAGAAGAGAAGAAGAACTGGGCCATCTGCTTATTGTGCAGCAAATCCGAATGAGAATGGGTGCAGTCAACAGAGTGGACAGCAAATCAGCTTCACACCTGAACAATATGCTCAGATATTACAGCTCCTTGGAAATCAACATAGAGATGGTTCTTCTGCAGCTGCAAACATAGCAGGTACTAGCACTGCTTTTCTAGTATCAGGCTTTAATCAAGATTGGATCATTGACACTGGGGCTACCAATCATATGGTCTCAGATGTTAATTTGCTTGACAAAGGGTCAGAGCAAGTAGTTCACCCTAAATCAGTTTTCTTACCTAATGGAGATGTGGCCTATGTTACACACACTGGAACCAGTACAATTGCAGAGAACAGCACCCTAACAAATGTGTTTCATTTGCCTCAGTTCAAGTACAACTTAATGTCTGTGTCTCAGATAACTAAAGATCTAGGCTGCTCAGTTACTTTCTTTCCACATTTCTGTGTATTCCAGGATCTTTGCAATGGGAAGGTGAAGATGATTGGTAAAGAGAGGAATGGCTTGTATCTGGTGTTTGGAAAGGACAGGAGAGTTGCAGAAAAGGCAATCAGTTTATCAGCAAGCATGGGTAAAGATCAAATAAGCTTGTGGCACAGAAGGCTAGGCCACATATCTACTACTGTACTTAAGAAAATTTTACCTGCTGATAGCAGTGTCATTAGTAAAGCTTTGGATACTTGTTCAGTCTGTCCTTGTGCAAAACAGACAAGATCTCCATTTCCTAGTAGTATTATCAGTAGTAGTAATGCTTTTGAACTAATTCATGTAGATGTATGGGGTCCATATAAGACTGCTACATTTGATGGAAATAAGTACTTCTTGACTATAGTTGATGACCTCACAAGAATGACATGGATATTCTTACTGAAGCTAAAGTCTGATGTATGTGTAGTTCTGCAGAATTTTTTCACCTTGGTAGGAACTCAGTTCAAAACTTCTGTCAAAATTATGAGAACAGATAATGGTACTGAATTCCTAAATACAGTGTGTGATGAAATGCTCAAGAGGCTGGGCATAATTCATCAGAGAACCTGTGCCTATACACCACAACAAAATGGTGTAGCTGAGAGGAAACACAGGCATATACTAGAAGTAACTAGAGCACTCAGATTTCAAGCTAATATTCCCCTAAAGTTTTGGGGGCACTGTGTTCAAGCTGCAGTCTATCTCATAAACAGGATACCCTCTTCAGTTATTGGGAATGTCTCACCCTTTCAGAAGCTGTTCAATAGAAAACCTTCTTTGGAACACCTAAAAATACTTGGCTGTCTCTGCTATGCTAAGTTAGTGCATGAGCATGATAAGCTAGCTCCTAGAAGCAGACCTGCTGTTCACATGGGGTACTCTGAGGTTCAGAAAGGCTACATACTGTATGACCTTACTCAGCACACCTTCTTTGTCAATAGAGATGTCACCTTCAGGGAAGATGTCTTTCCCTTCACACAAGACAAAACTACAAGTCCATTGTTTGTGAATAACTGGCCAACAGGTGATGAGTCTGATGGTGGAATCCAAATGATACCTCCATTCAATCCAGGGGGAGCTGATCAGATGTTAGAAGAAGCTGATCATGTTCCTCATCCTGAACAAGTAGAAGCTGCAGAAGCTGCAATACCCCAACCTCAACCACCACAAATCATTAGACCTCCCAGGACTAAGAATCCCCCAGTATGGTTGAAGGATTTTGTGTCCCTGGGGGTACATGAAGGTGTTCAGTATCCCATACAAAATCATATCTCATACAATCATTTGTCACCAAAGTACCAAGCTTACATAGCTGCTTTCTCAACTGAAACTGAGCCTACAACCTATCAACAAGCTGTCAAAGATCCAAGATGGGTTGAGGCCATGAAAACTGAAATTGAAGCACTAGAGAACAACAAAACCTGGACCATTGTAACTCTACCCCAAGGCAAAAGACCAATAGGCTGCAAGTGGGTTTATAAGATAAAGTATAAAGCCTCAGGTGAAGTAGAGAGGTTCAAAGCCAGGTTAGTTGCAAAAGGTTTCAGTCAAAAAGAAGGCATAGATTATCAGGAGACTTTTTCACCAGTAGTAAAGATGGTAACAGTGAGGACAATTCTATCAATAGCTGCTTCAAAACACTGGAGTGTACATCAGATGGATGTATATAATGCATTTCTCCAAGGTGACCTGTATGATGAGATCTATATGACCCTGCCTCAAGGATTTAAGAGCCAGGGGGAGAATCAAGTGTGTAGGCTCACTAAATCCTTGTATGGCCTGAAACAGGCCCCAAGACAATGGAATGAAAAGTTGTCAAAAGCATTGCTGAAAATGCAGTTTCACTAAAGTCAACTGGACCACTCACTGTTTATCAGGAAAACTAGCTGTGGCATGGTAGTTGTGTTGGTCTATGTGGATGACATGCTCATCACTGGTGATAAATTGGAACTGATTGAAGAAACCAAGAGGAACTTGCAGCAGGCTTTCAAGATGAAGGACCTAGGAGAGCTAAAGTACTTCCTAGGTATTGAATTTGCCAGGTCAAAGAAAGGAATCCTAATGCACCAAAGAAAATATGCACTTGAGTTAATCTCTGAAGCTGGACTAAGTGCTGCCAAACCTGCAGATACTCCCATTGATCCTAATGTGAAGTTCACTACCAGAGAGTATGATGAACACCTAAAGCTGAACCTGACAACTGATGAACTATTAACAGATCCTAGCACATACCAGAGGCTCATAGGCAAGCTGCTATATTTGACAGTCACCAGGCCAGACATTGCATACAGTGTTCAAACCCTTTCACAGTTCATTCACCAACCAAAAGTATCTCATCTAAATGCAGCCATGAGAGTGATCAGATATATCAAAAGTCAGCCAGGGCAAGGCATTCTAATGTCAAGCAATCCCATTGAAAAGATAAAAGCCTACTGTGATGCAGACTGGGCAGCATGTACTGTCACCAGAAGGTCCATAACTGGGTATATTGTGCAACTAGGGGACTCATTAGTCTCATGGAAATCAAAGAAACAGACTACAGTCTCAAGAAGCTCAGCTGAAGCTGAATACAGAAGCATGGCATCTATGTCTGCAGAGGTGACCTGGTTGTTCTGGTTAATTACTGAGTTAGGAGTGAAGTGTGAATTGCCAATCAAGATCTTTTCTGACAGCAAAGCAGCTATGCAAATTGCTGCTAATCCAGTATTCCATGAAAGGACAAAACACATAGAAATAGACTGCCATTTTATAAGACAGAAGATCCTGCAAGGCTTGATTTCAACTCAGTACCTACCCACAAAAGATCAACCTGCTGATGTCCTAACCAAAGGCTTAAATAGGTTGCAGCATTCCTATCTGTGTTCCAAGCTAGGAGTGCTAAATGTGTTTGCACCCTCTAGCTTGAGGGGGAGTGTTGAAGGAAGCTAAAACTGTGAACTGATTAACCAACTAAGCTACAGTCGATTAACTACTCAGGGGCAGATTAGTAATTAGCAAACAGTTTGAAAGTTAGTTAGGTTAGTTACAAGTTTGTTATGTTAGTTAGCTTATTTCTTCAGCAATGTGATGTAATCTTCTAGAAGGTTAGCTGTGTATATAAAGCTACCTTAGGCCTTGAATCATTAACACTTTACATACTTTCAATATCATGAATTACATTTCCAGTCATTGATCTTCTTCTTCCTCATTTAGTTCATAATTCTGTGCTCATCTTCTTAGCTTCTTATATATATATATATATATATATATATTATGTAGTTGAATTTACAAAATTATATTTTTTATAATTTTTTGAATTGTTGTTGATGATGATGATGAAGCAATACTTTTTATTCCAACACGTGACTGATATTATTCTAAGTGATGCATATTTGCCAATGAATCAGAGTTTAGTCGAGCTTATTTTAGTTTTAGTTTGTTCAAAATTCTAAAAAAAAAATGATTGAACTTCAAGTTTTTTTTGTTAAAATTGAAGAACACAAATGGGTTTAATGATTCTTTTAATGTTTGATTCAATTTTTGACTGGATTTGTTTGGGTTGATATTTAAAAGTTGTGGTTAAAGCTCATTTTGGAGTCTAATTGTGAAATTTAAATCAAAATTTATTAGGGTTTTTTACACTATATACCCATGAAAGTCAAAGTATTTACAAACTCTACTCATTAAAAATTACACTACTCATAAAATTAAAACTATTTACCCAACCTACCCATTTATTATTGTATACCTTTATTATACCTTATGGGTGTATAAATAATAGTATACAAGCCTAGATATGGGTGTATACCTTTAAGGTATATTGTAAAAATAATAGTATACAAGTCTAGATGGGTAGGACATGTAAATAGTTTATGGGTAGGACTTGTAAATATAAAACTTATGGTAGAGGTGGGTAAATATTTAAATTTTGATGGGTATTTTCGTAAACCTCCAATTTTATTATTCTAAGATAAAGTATACATTTTTGGTATATCGTAGTCTTTTAGTATAACTTTTTCCGTTTGGATCAAAGTGTGAGATGCTATTGATCAACTAAATATTTTAGTTTTTATTGTATTGAACAAAGTATACCTTTTTGGATTAGCGTATACTCTTTTGGTATACATTTTTATATTAGGATCAAAGTGCGAAATGCTACAGACCAAATAGAATTTTCTATTTTGGTTATTTTAAACGAAGTATATCATTTTGGTATATCGTACTCTTTTGGTATACCATTTCGTGTTTGGTATACCTTGTTATGTTTGAATCGAATTGCGAGATGTTGCGTAACACATATATATTTTAATTTTTGTTGTTTTAAATTAAGTATACCTTTTTGGTATATCATATACTCTTTTAGTATACTTTTTAATATTTGGATCAAATGAGATGCTATCGAGGAAATAAATATTTCAATTTTTGTGTTTTGAACAAAGTATACATTTTTGGAAGAAAAAAAAAGAAAAAAATGAGTATAATAAGATTACAAAGAAAGAAAATAAATAAAATAATAAAAATTGGAGAGACATGAATAGTGCTAGAACAGGAAAAAGAAAAAAGAAAAAACGAAGAAGAGTGAAAACGGAAAAGGAGAAAAGAATAATAAAAGAATGACAAAAGAAAAGAAGAGAAAGAATAATAAAAGAGATGGGAAAAGAGGGGACTTGAGTTCCTTATTTTATGCCTCAAAATAGGAAGGTAAATTGCTAATGAGTATAGATAAATACTTTATGAGTATCAATATAATGGGTGGAGCCATGCAAATAAAATAGGAAAATTTACGCCCCACGAACGTTGACCAAGAATAATTACTTTTTATGTACACCTTTTTTTGTTTCTTTCTTTCCATATACATTTTTACCCTTTTTAAATATATTTTAAATATGTATTTAATATTTTAAATATTATTGATATATATTTAATATATTAATTTTATTGATATTTAATATATTTAATATTATTGATATATTTAATATTATTGATATTTCATATTTTTTATATATATTTAATATATTAAGTATTTTAAATATTATTGATATATATTTAATATTTTAAATATATATTATATATTTAAAATATATATATATATATATATATATATATATATATATATATATATATACATATTTAATATTTTAAATATTATTATGTTGATAGGACTCTATCATTAAGCTTAAAATCGTGCAACTACCATATTTAATAGTAATCTATTTTTTTTACCATTGATTGTTTCCTTTAATTAAGGGAGTTAAATATCATACTATTAAATATTAATATTAATATTAAGAAAAATATTTAATATGTATTAAATTTTTGGATACAAAAAGTTATGGACACCTAAAAGTAATTATTTCTTGATGGACGGATAGATATGTAAAGAGCCCAATAAAATAAGATGTATGTGTATTGTAAATCCCCCTAAAACAAATGAACTGAAGCCCAATTATGTAACAGTTCAGGATCTAGAAGAGACAGGACGGTCACTGTATATGAGGTAAGAGACAAATCTCCAGTTTTGAAGGCGGAAGACTAGGATCAAGTTATGGCAGCTTTTGTGTGGGACAAGAAGGACATTTTATGATTTAGCCTTCTACTGATCAAATTGATATTCGTGAATGATATATATATGTTGAATGTTCACATTTTATGTATTGCTCATTTTGGTTCAACGTGCTGTAATTTTTTATTTGCAAAATTAAAATAAGGTTCGAAGTTGTAAGTTGTATTGTCTAAGAGTTGGAAGTTGTTATGTTTGAAGTTTTAAGTTGCAATGCCTAAGAGTTGGAAGTTGGAAGCTGCATAACCCCAACTTCAAATCTTGCCCTGCTCTGCTCTGCTCGACTTCAATCTTGAAGTGGTAAGTTGTTATGTCAAAATATCTGAATTTGTTAGCTGCCTATTCTAGCTTCAAACCTTCACGTTTGAAGTTAAGATATGGAGTTTTAAAGTTTAAACTATTGACTAAATACCACATAGTTTTTAAAAACTGACTAATCTTAAATGGCACACCAAAAAAGAGTTAGGCTATTCTGGTCATTTGTTATATTATGAAACAATTATAAAATCCTAGCAACCATTTTTTATGAAAAAATTAGCCTTCTACCCTTCTGCCATTTTTTCTTCTCATTCAAAGAGAAAAATCCTAGCACCACTACCTCCTTCCATTCCCTCTTTTGGTCAAACCTTCACAGTTGCCGCTCTCATATGGTCATTGACACGGTTGCTTCTTGTTGCCCATTGCCGCTACCACCTCCCATGTTCCCTTGTCGCCGTTCATGCTTCTCTTCTAATTCGCATCGATGTTATTCATCCAACAAAAGTTTGACCGATGTTGTTTGCTCCGCTGCTTCGCTTCTTCTTTTTAAATATGTTTTTTTTTTCCTTTCAAAACACTTAAAGACTATTCTTGTCCGTTTTCTTCCTTAATTTTATTGGATCCATAATTTTTATATTGAGATATGGACATTTCATACATATTTCTGAATTTTTCATTGAAGGATTTGTATAGATCTTTCATTAACATTCTATATAGATGTGTCCAAAAAATACTGTATAAACTCCATTGTACGTGTTTATACTCTTTACACATGTTTATACACAATTATAAACATATATAAACTTGTATACATGTGTATATAAAATGTATATAACACTGGAAATAACAACAGAACGTTTCTTTCGCTAAACTGCCTAATACCGTTGCTAAATACGATTTTTGCCGCTAATTGCCTTTTTCCGTTGTTACTCCATGAAATATATTGCTTTACATAAGGCCATCTATCTCAAAATCGATGCCAAAACTAGTTGTTTTTGTAATGATTTTTTGCCATAGTTTTGTGAATTTTTTGATATCTCTCATTGGATGTGTATTTCTCTATTTATATATACGTACTCGCTCCATCCCACTTTATTTGTCGTACTTTCCGTATTAGTCTGTCTAAGAAAGATTGTCATATTTTTAAATTTTAAAATAATTTAACTCCAACCATCTCATTTTATTTATTTATTTACAACCATACACATATCTATGGCTTATTTTGACCACTAAGTTTCAAAAGATTTATTTTCTTTAAATATTTTTTATGTCAAGTCAGACTATGACAAATAAAGCGGTATGGTGGGAGTATAATTTAATGGTATTTTAGATTTCGTGTGTCATCTAACTTGTGCAAGAAGTGGTAAAAAATATTCAGCAAAAAACAAAAAAAAACTCGGGTAAAGAAAAAAAGTAACTTCGATGAAGAAATAAAACTTTCTGTTGCAATTTTCTAGGGGCCAGAGGGGATAGGAGTGTGGTAGTGGCAGAGCAGTGCTGTGAAGATTGGGCAATGACGGCTGAGATTTGTATAAGGAAAGAAAGGAAAATTTTCAAAAATAAGTCGTACTATAAATATCCACCTATTTTTTTGTGTGTAATTCCTTAATTCAACCTACCTACTTATGAAAACTTCCCATTCTACTTCATACCTGCTTGGTCCTCTAAGGATTATTGGGCTTGCTAGATGACAATGGTTAATCTATGGGAGTTTTACACTCTATACCCATAAAATTTAATATATTTATAAATTATACCCATTAAAATTACACTATCCATAAAATTAAAAGTATTTATCCAAACTACCAATTTATTATTGTATACCTTTGTTATGCCTTATAGGTGTATACCTTTAAGGTATATTGCATAAATTATGGTATAAAAGTCGTATACTGCATAAACTATGGTATATAAGTCTGGATGGGTAGAGTGTGTACATATTTTAGTGGGTAGGTCGGATAATATTTAAAAATAGTGGATATTGACTATAATATTTTAGGGTTTGTAAGTATTTTTGTAAGTGTCTCGTAATCTATAGAAATAGGTCATTGCCGGCGCTCTTTTACAGTTTCACCCCATAAGACGATTATTTGATTTGGCCTAAATCACGAGAAGTTACTAAAAGTTCCAAGTGAGTCGCTACAACCATAGTACTAATCCTAGTGCGGCTGGCGATTCGTCAGGAATTTGGGCAACTTCAAGCGAATGAGGCTATAAGTTAAATATTTCTTTTATGAGGGCTGAAAGTAATAGAGTGGCGCTAGAAGTTACTGGGCACAAAAACTTGGATGATAAATTGACGAATCTCACAAACACCCACTATTTTGGGGTGCTCAACATCCAACAACCAACAATTGTATTAAAGAAGTAGTCACTGCTTGGCCATTGCACAAGAAAATATGCTCAATTTTTCCGGAACTTATAAACTAACTTTCAGAAAAATTTACTAAATTTAGTTTAAAGTTCCAGAAAAATTTCTTAGAACTTCATAGTTTGTAGAACTCTGAACTAAGATTCAATAATCTTTCTTGATGGTTCGGAAAAACCTATAAACATTTGAACAAACTCATGCAAGTTTTTATTCATGATTCGTCAAAGCTTACAAGCAATGTTATCCGTTTTGAAAAATAAAAGTTGTAAATTATTGAACTTTAGCCTTTCTAGAAAAACTTGTACTAAAGTTTTGCCCCGCCCGCAAAACTTGAAGATTTAGGTTATTTTTAACAAACTCCTTTTGAAATGAACCTCTAAATAACGCCCATTAAAAAGGACATCCTGTGAAATTTTTTGAGTTAAAGCCCCTGCTAGCCCAACCCATATCTTCATTCATGCCAATTTGCTCTTTGCTCTTGTTTATTTTTGGGATTTGTTTTGGATTTCCACATAAATAGCCCTTTCCATATTAACAAGTCATTATTTTTATTCACTTCCTGCATGGTGACTGGACTGTTTAACAAACTCCTTTAGCATGAACAAAAAAACGTTGTTATTATCAGAGGCGAATCTAGAATTTAAACCTTATAGGTTCTAAATTTTAGTATAACGATTTTAAGTGAAAGTTACTGGGTTCTCGACTTGATTTTTGTACATATATAATAATTTTTTTAACACAAATACACTGTTCGCGCAAAACCTACCGGGTTCTGTCGAACCCGGTACTCCTACTCTACATCCGCCCCTGGTTATTGTTTTAACAATAAAAAACGTTGTTATTGTTTGTTACTGTTTAACAAACTCCTTTATTTTTTTGGGAAACTAAAAAACGTTGCTATCGTTTTTACAATAAAAAACGTTGTTATTGTTTGTTACTGTTTAACAAACTCGTTTATTTTTTTGGGAAACAAAAAAACGTTGTTATTGTTTTTACATTCATAAATCATTTATATTCCAAGTATTATATATGTATGATAAGTATATTATATATATGTGTCCTGACTAGACTACTACTTTTGTAAAGGTACTTTTTTAGTTTATTTTTCCACTATACTGGTGCTTCAGTTTTCCAACACATCCTAGAATTTCATCAAGCAAGAATGTTCAATTTATTTTCCTTTAATATCTCCTCGATTTATTAAAATTTGTATAGCAGAGATCAAAATTTTCCTAAAAAGTTTCATGCAACTCTTTTTTAGTCGACTTTTATGATCTCTTACTTTTTATTGAGGGGGTTTTAAGGAATCACCAAGGCTCTAACTACAATACAAGAGGGCAAAAGCTAAAGGACGAGATGCTAAATTGAGTTTGGACCTAAATTAAATTGTTTCATCCTACCACACCATTAAAGTTTTTGGGAGCTTCCATAGTATCTGACAAGCCGACTGATATTCATCATATCCACCAAATTAAATTACCAATTTCTATAATTATTTAGAAGGCACAGTTTAATTATTGGGCACATGTACTGACATTTGCCACATCCTAAATTAAGTTTTAATAATACAATACTAACATTTATGGTTAGAAACACACAAATATGTTTATTATATTGAAGACTTGGAGGGATCATTTTCTCAGTTCGTACTGTAGCTTGTGTTGTACCAGTGTACAAGACTACATCACTACCGGGTTGTTTGGTTGAGATAGAGTTTATGCGGGTATTAACAATGTACGTATTAGTAATGCGGATATTAGTAATATGTGTATTAATAATATGTGTATTAATAATGCGGGTATTAGTAATGCGGGTATTAATAATGTGGGTATTAGTAATATAGGTATTAGCTATACATATATTATAATGTAGAGATTATTTCTTGAATCACTAATATATTACAAATTAATATATAATGTTATAATTTAAAATATTTAGTTATTCCTTAAATATAATTTATAATATCCTTACTATCATAAAATAATACATAGATTTCCTCATAACTTATGCGGGTATTAGCTATGCGGAATATACAAAAGCGCAACCAAACGTGGTACTAATTTTATACCAAACATTAAAATCTCTCCAAACTAACCAAACATGGTACTAACTTAGTGCTGGATTTTGTGCTGGTATTATTTTAATACATAGCCAACCAAAGGACGCCTACAAGTCTTATCTTTTACACGTTGCCCTAATGTAATTGTAGTTTACTCTATAGAGAATTCTTTAGATGATATTCTCTTTTGCAATTATGACCAGATGATAAGTTTATGCATCCCTTATTAGTGAGGCGACTTAGGGGCCATTTGTTTTTATTAAGATTAAGACGTCTGAATCTGAATACACATCTGAATATCAAGATATGATATCTAGAACTGAATATTAACAAATTAAGACTGTTTGTTTTCAACATCTGAATTTGAATTACGCTCACTTCTATTTTTTGCTTCTATTCTTCTCAAATAATATTTTGAAATGGATCTTGTTAAACTCCAAATTTGAAGATGAAAAATATGATTAGGAAAAGGATTCACGTTTGTAAATTCCAATTCTAAAATTTTCAATAAAAGTTTTGAGGTATATTAGTGCTTTTGGCTTTGGTAGTTGGAGAGAGAAAGAGGGGGTGAGAAGCCTGTTACAAACCATGAGAAATTATTTCCGAAAAAGAAGTTAGTATCACTTTTAAGAGTCTGTATGGTATAAAGACATGGTTAAAGATCTTATTTATTAAGAGTTAATAAGGTCTATTAAGAACTTTTCAAGAATAAAAAACAAATGCACTTAATAGGTAGTTATCTGAATTATTCAGATTCAGACCCCCATTAAGTGCAAACAAATGAGGCCTTAATTTGTTTTGCAAATGAATGTACATTTTATCAAATTAAAGTATGTTAAATTCCTGTTATCAACGGATATATCAATGAACAAATATAACATAATCAAATTATATTAATGCGTGTTCGCTCTACCAACTAGAGTTTTCAATAATATCATTACCACACTGCTTGACATAGTACCCCATAGAGCTAAGTCCACGCTTAAGCATATTATAAAGGCCAGAGACGTAATATAATCAAATATTTAAATATGATATTTCTAATGGATTAAACCCGTAGATGATATATATGGTCGGAGAAACAATAGTATAAACCAAATTAATTAGTACTTCTAGTTGATATCAAAATAATCCATCTCCTCTTTACATTTTCCCTCCCTGAGGATCTAAAGGGGTTGGAGACCCACCAAGAATACTATAAGAGGTCACGAGCTGAATGGCTAGAATTAATTAACTGACCAAGAATCATAATAATATTTTAATAGATCAGATTTTATTGTTATAAAATAAAGTCAATGAGAGACACATTCTTTGAAATATCAATGACATAGCCTATAGCATTATTATACTTTAATTAATCCAACTAACAATTCGGAGAGTGACTTGAACGATAGTGGTTTGTTTGTCGGCGAGCTACCAATAATTATTCCATCTCCGTGATCCACTTAATTCCCACAACTATGTCTATCTAATTCAGATTCTAGAAGGATGAAAAAATTCAAGGAACATGGAGAAATTTCTTGTAGAAAATGTCGTTTAAATTGGATCTTGTTTGTTTTAGATTTATGAAAATTAGGCTATCCAAAAGCTTTTCGAACAGTAATTTGGGAAAAGCATTATGTTTGGGTGCTTTTTTTTTTTTTTTTTTGAGAATAATTTTTATACAACACACTCATATTAATTTTCAAGAAGATCTATCTTAGGATTGTTTTTGTTTGTGGAGTAATACTTTAGTTTGACTTTTAGAAAACAAATCTATTTCAAAAAGAATAATGGGTCGGTTTTGTTTTGTTTTTATTTTTCTTCTCCTTTTCGAAAGTATAATGAGAAAATTTTTACGATCAGTGTCTGAAATGGGACTACTAAAGATCCGGTTAGATTAAAGAATTTGGAAGCTTCCGTGATAGTATATGTTACTCCCAACGCACACGCAAGTATACGCGGTCGACCAGTAATAAAGTAATAAATCGAGTATCGTTCCCACGAGGACTAAGCAGACTAATATTTAACAACAATTTCTAACAAACTACTCAGGGATCTTTTTCTTTGATGGTAAGAGTTTTTATAACTAAAACACAGTAATTAAAGTGCTAGAAGTGTAGTCAAGCAATGGTGCAATACTTTGGTTGTTAACAATATTAAGAGGGCGGTCCAGGGTCAGAGTTACGAACAATCCAGTTGATGTATCCAATTGATTCCACTTCTTAAATCCCGGGTAACTAACTGACAGAGTAAATGTAACTGTGAAAACCTTTCAGTTCTTCATAGTCTATGCAAGCTACTTCAATCCCTATATGTCTATGGGTTAAATCTAATGCACGCATTAACGAATCATGTCATGAGTTAAACTAGGCAAGTAAGTATATGTCTATCCTACTCGCAAATTGGTTTCCCGATGCCCGGGTTCACAAACTAGTCCTATTCTTTCTTATTACGTAATTAAATTCCCTCTTTCGAGTTCAATCCAAAAACCATAGATAATGCATAATTATCGAGCTCTAATAATTAAGCAAGTGAAATCAAGAAAGAATAAGCAACCCGTTATGAGATTCAATTAATAGGAATCAATCTTCAAACAATCAACTTTCATGTAATACTCTAACCCTAGAACGTAATGTTTAGCCACACATATTCATAATCACAAGGCAAAGATTCGGTGTAATAACGAAGTAATTGATTTAATAGATGAAAGATTAGGAATAAACCCTTGTTCAATGAGTATGGTGCTCTCAATATTGCTCCAAAGTAAGAACTCCCTTCAAAAACTAAGTAAAGTAGTATTTATATGGTTTGCAAACACCTAGTAATAAGTTAGACCCAAGCCTAGACGAAATAAGAAGTAAAAATCCGCACAGGGGGCGCTATAACGGGCGCCCCGCGCCTCGTAACATGCTACAACAACCAGAAGACGCCAAACTTTGTGCGCTATAGCCACGTGCCGCGTGGGAAATCGCGCTGGGGCACTGGGCGCTATAGCTGGCGCGCCACGTGCCCCAAAGCGCCCAGCAAAAAATTCCTTGCTCCTTGGTCCGAAATCTCGCTCGTGTCGTGCCCTCGTGTGCTCAATCCAATCCTCAATCAACTTCCAATCAATTCTTGCTCAATCAAGCTCCTAAAAGCTCCAAATGCACTGCGCAACAACCTACACACGCACGACATCAAATTAGTGTAAAAACCACATTCACAAACTATAAAACGAGCGAAAAACAAGCTCAAACATGCGGAAATATTAAGGGAACATTGGCATAAAATGCCAAACATCAGTATAAATTGTAATCTCTACATTTTTTTAAAAAAAAAAAAAAAAACCAAGGAGGTTAAGTGATATGCTTTCAGTTTAATTTGTAACTCTTAGGATTAAAAATTTCTTAAATATGGTGTAATTAAATATCAAATGCAGCTAGTTCCTTTATGAATGCTATGGAAAATTCAAGTTTCATATTATTATATATTACTAGTATATTTGTTACTTTCTTTGCACTTCTATATATATATATATACATATATATATATATATATATATATATATATATATATATATATATATATATATATATATATATATGCATGCTGGAAGTGCTTTGAAAAAAAGTAGACCAGACATATTTTTATATCCACGAGAGATTCCAAAACAATAAAAAAATCACCCAGAATTTTGGAAAATGCATTATTATATTATAGTAATATATTCATATGCAGTGCCGGCCCCAAGGTAAGGTAGGTAAAGCACCTGCTTGAGGCCCCACATTTTCCTAGGGCCCCCAATTTTTCCAATATTACACATATATAATTAAAAAAAAAATTGAGCACTCTGTCGTATTAAGGTCTGATGTACAAAAGTTGTTGTTTTTTTTTTTTTTTTTTTTTTTTTTTTTTTGGAGGAGGAGGTGTGCAATAGTTCATTGTCATGGAAAGTATAAACTTCTACAAAAATAGGGAAAGATAAAAGTTTGGGATTAAATAATGATGGATTGTTTCCATTATTTTACAGAATTATGAAAGACTCCAACGTTTAATAATCCTAATTAACTTGTAAATGAATGCTTTTGCATTTACTTATCTTTGTTCTGACAGCTTATTCCCTTCTTTGTTTTCTTGTGAATTCATTATTTACTTTGCTTACTGTTCTCGTAAAAAACCTACTACTCCTGTTACACAATGCAAGTACGCTTTTATATACTTCCACTAGTTCTATTGGATAAAATATAGTGTATTTCTTTTTGTTTTCCCTCACATTACAAGCTTTGAAACAAGTATACTTAATCACCAAGTAATATAGACTTCTTAAATTCTGTTATTCTAACATCCATTATTTTTATTTAAAATTTGTTACTTCCAATTGTATATAGATTTCAAGTAAAAATATTTGTGAAAGTTTTAGAAAAATTTAAGGCCCCTCATAAATGTTTGGCTTTAGGCCACAAAACGTATTGGGCCGCCCCTATGTCATATAGAAATAGAAATCATTGATGCTTTTATAATTAGTACAAATTAAATCTTATGTACAAATATCACATCATATACTAGTATGACTTTTATAGGAATAAGTCTTACGACTCCAGTACTTTACGTATTATTGTTTATAATTTTCAAATTTAGATAGATCAAGAACTTTCAAACATATTGAATTCGTGTGAAGACATATTTTTGTGATTTTTTCCTTCGCATTTTCATGATTGATGGACGAAGAAATTAAATCACTAATCTTTTTCGAATTTAAGTTAGTCTGATGCATATATTCAATTAGATTTTCTTCTACTTACCCTAGAACTATTTCATATTCGTCTTGTAATATGGTGGCTACGGCAACATTATTGCTCTGAGGAGCTCCCTACTTTGTCCAAATATTTTCTCGTATTAATTTAATCATCCTTTGCATAAAAAATAAAAAATAAAGTTCTCTTGTTCTTTTGCAATTAAATTCTTACACCTAAGCTAAGAAAAGTATTAACTTCAAGCTTTTGAACAAATGCCATCCACTAATTTATGTTATCTAGTAGGATCAATAAAGTAATTGTAATCTAGAAGGGAGCCAAGATTGCTTTTAAATATTGTCCTCTAATTTGTCTGCTGATCTGCACAAGGTATATAAGGAGTTTCACAAATAGGCCACGTCTCTTAATTTTAAGATCCTTCTTACGTTTGTTGATTTTTCTTTCTTTGAAATAGGGACAATATATTTGGTACACTGCTGTTCTTCTCCATTCTATAAATCGTCAGAAAGGTTGTCACATTACTAATAATGGAAAAGGTCCTGTTTTTATTTTGGGCGTCAGCTAGAGATTGGTCAAATGGTGTGAATTTAATTCTCACTTATTTTGCTGCATGGACTTAGGGCAGCACTTCCAAATTTGTACCAAATAAAACGATATCCAAGTTACCAAAATAAATCTCCCTAAGAACATGACGTCAATATTTTGAGAGGCAGAAGAGAAGTAAATTATTGGAAAAGATCGATTAAATATCTTGTAAGTCAGGAGACTGGAGGTATTAGTAGGTATTTATACTAGTAATATTTTAAGAGTCTATTAAAATAGGGATAATTCTTTAAACAAATAACTCCTATCAACTGGAGTATCTTGTAAGTCAAATAATTCTTTAAACTAATCTTCACTTTTATTTCTAATCACTAATTACACTGTCAGACGACGACATATCTCATGCAACATCAGAGAAAATGCTAGTAGAAAACTTGGATTTGATGACTTGATTTTGAAAGTTACTTGGTCTTTCCATGTGCGTTTACCAACCTAGAAATCATCTTCCCAAACAAAAAGAAAAGAAAAAACAAAAAAAGAAATCCTTTTTTTTCCACCAAGCACATTTCTATTTCAATTATTTTGTATAAAGATTAATTATAATCTAACTTAAATGATAATGCATGATATATGTCAGACAAGAATCAAGTCCAAAGCTATTAGCTCGTGGAATGGCTGCGAGCTCACTAAGATAGCGACACCTAAACAAGTAATTAAGCATCTGTTCAGTAATTAGCTTTACATGGATTTTCAAGTGGGATATTACTGGCATACCTAAGTCCGGGTCAAAGGGGAAGCGGGTTGCGGGCCGAGCCGGGCTTAAGAAAAAAGACCGGTTAGCCCGGACCGGTAAAAGACCGGTCTTTGGCCCACGGTGGACCGGACCGGACCGGTTTTTTCATAGAAAAATTATACTATACATCGAGGGAAATCGAGACATACTTTTGCCAAGAACATACAAAATATAATGTAGCATTTATTCCCTTTTAGAATCCCTCAATATGCAATAGTACAAAGATATTTTTAGCTTCATTAAGTACAACGAATGAACATATTCATTTACTATTTTTTCATTGCTAATCAAGAATATATATTAATTAAGTATTTTATACAACTTATCTTCTTGGTTGTAAGAGAATTTGATAGTCTCAGTTTCTCACCCTTGAGTTGTAGTATTAAAGTTGTATCTATTTGACTAAGCGTACTATAGTAATGATGAGATAATACTTACTTAAAATAATAACAGTGATCTTTTACTTCATGAGTAGTGCATCAAATTTATATAGTAATTAAACTTGGTTTCCATCAATGAACCAAAGTATATGATTCTCAAAATGTTTGATCCTTTTCTTTCCAGCTTTCACCTTCCTTCTTTTTTATATAGGATTATATGTCCTTCCAATTGCAAGTACAAAGTGATAGGCTTAGCTAAAATATGAAAAAGAAAAAAAAAAAGAAAAAAACCGGACCGGTCCTTAATGGGCTAAGGGCCGAGCCGGGCTTCAATTTTTTGAAAAAAAGACCGGTTCGGACCGGACCGGTAATGGCCCGGACCGGACCGGACCGGTACCGGGACCGGTGAGCCGACTCTTAACGGGCCGGTCCGAGCCGGTCCTGGCCCAATTGACAGGTATAGATGAATTATGCTACTCAAGTTTCTTATTTGTAGAGATTGTTATGCGTGAAGTCGTGAACGTACAATATGAACAATATATTGTTGGGCAGTGATGGGATACGAATGATTGTACAAAGATTGCAATGTTAAAGTTAAATACTTCTTTCATTACATTCTAATGTGGATAGTAGAAATAAAGTACATGGAGTAGAGTTCTCTTGCCTGTGGCCCATTTGTTACTAGAAAGATTAACTTCATTTCAGCAATTGCGAGAACGATCAAAGCTGTTGTTCTTTGTCACGCAACATACATGTAAAAGTACTCTCATTTTGACCTACTAACAGTACTCCCTCCGGTCCATTTTATTTGATCACTTTCCTTTTTTAAAAGTCAAATAATGTAAACTTTGACCAACATTTTGAGATATATTTCTTCACCATATTAATATGACAAGAATTACAACTTGTAGTACTTTTCGTGTAGTTTTTTAATATCTAAATTATAATTTTAAAATATTGACTAAATCTAGTTCAATTTGAATCCGAAAATTGGTCAACTTGACTCTCGAAAAGTGAAAAACATCAAATAAAGTGGACCAGAGGGAGTAATTAATAGTAGTATAAAGAAATCTGGAGAATCCAGAAATTGACTGAGAATGTAAGAATTTCACATTAAAAAAGATGTTGTCGCTATTAACTAAACCAGTCAATCGTAGTTAAATTTTGACAATAAAAGATTAGTGTATCTTGCACACATATACAGACGGAGATTTGTGATTAATGTGACTAATTGTGGGAACTATTTGGGACAATGATTTATCTCTGTCTCCAAGACGTTGATCGTGTTCCCATTGTAGCAGCCTTTGTAAACAAGATCATGAAGATCGCATGGGTTTGGTGGCCGCCACCCATAAACCGCCTGCTGGTGAGAGTACACCCAAAAGATTCTTGATACGGCAGTCAGTTCAGATGAAGCACCAAAAATCTAACTCCTTAAGAGATCTGATGGATTGACGAGGCAAATTCAATTGTTAATCATATACATACGTGATAAGTTCTCTATAGAGCTTCGAGAAGTCATTAGACAAATCATACAACATGCTAAAAAGAACTAAAAGAGGTACTACTATAAGGGCTTATAAGCTCAAAAAATTTTGAGTTATCAAATATTTACTAATTGACTTACAAGCTTATAAGTGATCACTTTTAAGCTCACCCAAATTAAATAGGCTCAGTTGTGTTTGCGTACTTTGGTTAGACCTGCAAATTGACTATGTTGCTCGTTTCCATAGGGCGGATTTAGGAGTGATTTTGTGGTTCGGCAGAACCCAGTAACTTTGATTCAATACTATGTATTTATTCTAAAAAATCTGTATAATATGTATAGATTATTATTTTAGAACTCATTAACTTAAAAAGAAAAGAACCCTGAACTCATAAATTTTAAATTTTAGCTCTGCCTCTATGACCATGCATGTGTGTTTATGTGATACGTGAAAGTGTGATGAGTTATATATATATCTATCCAACTTTTGGCAAAACATTAAGGAAAAATTACAGAAGCCGACTAACTCCCTCCTGTATTTCCTAATAATCCTTACTTTTTGTGGCCTATCTAATTACGAGAATTGTTTGATAAAAAAAGATATCGAGAAAGGCCCATGTCATGAGGCCAGAAAAGGTTGACATAATCTTCTAAGCTATAACCAAGCAAATGTTGACCTATCAAAAGGTCCAAGTATAACCCCAATTGAATTTTAAGTTACTAGTAGTAGGTAGTAACGATGAACTTCCTTATTAGGGCCTGCGCAAAAGTAGTGCATAGAGGTTTTGGAACCGTTAGAAGTCTTATGTAATTTATCCTTTGATTCGACGAGTTGGACTTTGAACATGTGCCTATCATGTTTTCTTTTTCTCATAATCTTTCCTTCAAAGTTTCTCTCTCTCTCTCTCTCTCTCTCTCTTTTATTTTTTATTTTTTATTTTTTACTTGGGGACTAGTTTCTCTAGTTTATATTTCTTCTATAATATTTCGTTTATTCTAAGATGTGAGTAAATTTAAGAAATGAGCTAAGACTAAGAACTATGATATAACATCTTAAAATCATTCAACATACTTTATTAGCTAAATGACTAAAACAAATATAACGACAAGATTTTTAAACTTCATAAAAAATATGCTACGTTAATGGTAGCAGTATTAACATACTCAGCGACCATCACAATTCAAGATTTTAAATTAGTGGATAAGAAGAATTACTGATACGCTTATTATTACTGAATCGTGAATATATATTGTATAAGTGGCCATTGTGCATATTATCCGAGTTGAAAGTAACGAATATGAGCAGAACTACCTTTTTAAGAGGTAGATTCGTCCTTACCTAATTAATTTATTTGAAAATATAATTTGGTGATCAAGATAAAGATTTCGCAGAATCACATTTTGACACCTGCAGTTACATACCCTACTTCGTAACCTCTTATTCATATAGAATGATTGAGCTACAAGTTTATGCAAGTTGTTTCCAAAGTTTAAATTAGTAATGATACTTTATAATGTTAGGAGCAGTGCTTATCCAAAGAGTGTCCTAATATACATTTAATAATACTCCAAAGTCCAAACAGAAAATGAAGAGATGCATATACATATACTTATTCTTTTTATTTCATGTATAAGGTTAGATGCATATAAGGGCAGAGTCTCTTAATTGGATTTCTTCTTGTCTAGTATTCTTGGTTTGCTCAAGTTCAGTACTATCTCTTAACTAATTTCATACCTTAATGTGCTTTCACACAGATGTACCATGACAAGCTTTGAAAAAGCTGATAATATGTTTATCATTTCCACTTTTTATAATTTCTTGAAGTAAAAGTGGAAAATTTCTTCATACATTATTGAAACTAGCTAGAAACGACTATTCTGTACCAAGCACACATCTTATTCTTTGAACAAATATATTGCAATCAATTGCTTTCTTGAATATTGAACACTACAGTTAAATTACAGAAAGGTTTATGATGGGTGGATCCCGACAGAGGGGAGTGCATAAACCCACTGTGTTCCGTTCATATTATATAGACAAAATAGTAGTACTATAATTACTAGGTATTTTTACACTCTATACTCATAAAATTTAAAGTATTTATAAGTCATACCCATTAAAAATTTTACCACCCATAAAATTAAAAGTATTTACCCAACCTACCCATTTGTTATTGTATATCTTTGTTATGCCTTATAAGCACCTTTAAAGTATACTGCATAAATTATGGTATACAAGTCTGGAGGTCCATTTATTACTGTATACCTTATATGTGTATACCTTTATGGTATACTGCATAAACTATGGTATACAAGTCTGGATGGGTAGAGTGAGTAAATATTTTAGTGGGTAGGTCGGGTAATATTTGAAAGTAGTGTGTAGTGACTGTAATTATTTTAGATTTTGTGGGTATTTTTGTAAGTGTCCCTAATTACTATGATGCTATATATAATCAAGTTTAGCTCCATCTGTTTATAAAAGAATGAATCAATTTGATTTTGCACGGATTTTAATAAAGGATGGAAGACTACAAATCATCGCATTAAAGATAAAAGTAAAAGTTTATTTTCAAGTTTAGAAAAAGATCATTCTTTTTTAAACAGATTAAAAAAGAAATAAGTTCTACTCTTTTAAAAACGGAAGGGTTTTAGCTAAATGAAAAAAAAATCAGTCATATTTGCCCACCATCCTATAGTAGTAATTAGTTCTAGACATTTTCTGAAACAGTATTCTGAGGTTTAACTGCCAACTTCAAGGTCTAAAGTTAGACTTACAGGACGTCCAACTTCTGCTCCGATGAACTGAAGTTGGTGAATTGACGGAGACTTGAATGTTTTTAAAAAAGGTCGTTATTCCCTAAATAACGATGGCAAAAGTGGCTATTTGATGTGCACTTGGCCCATACTGTTTGGTGAAATGCTTATTGTACAAATTAGACATTTTTCTAATAAAGCCAAGGTTGATGGCCCCCTGGCTCGGTAGTGGCTCCTCGTCTTAGCTTTTTGTCGATCTTAAACTGGACAACTTAAACAATGATACCATTGTAAGACTGTAAGTTGACACCTTAGCTCTTGGTCACAAGCTCAACAGAAAACTTTATTATGTCTAAGTACTTAAACATGCATATCAAGCAATGAGATTCTTTTCACTCTAGGTTTAATCCCGTCTTAGTTGAAATCGAAGTTAAATATGATTAACTACATAAAAATTTCTAATTATTAGTTTTAATTAAATATATAAGAAGGTACACATAAGTTCAACATACATTGATATGAAAACCTTCAACATATTTGCAGGGCCGTCTCAACCAAATTGGGGGCCTAAAGCGAAACTTCACGGGAAGGCCCTGATTTTTCTTAAGGAGAAGAAAGATTGTCATATTTAGTTTTAATTAAAGTTTACTTTTGTCTCTTTTTTGGATCCAAGGCCTTTATAATAAATTTGTTCTAACAATTCCATTTCAACTGAAAATAACGCTAATTCATTTAATCTCTCTTGAGACATCGTTGATCTTAGATAAGATTTAATAATTTTAATTTTAAAAATGATAAATTGATATAATAATGTCAAAGTAGTATTTGGTGCTGCTTCAATATAATGATTGTTCTTGCAATTGCTTGTATATTTGAAGAAGACACCAAATTTTTTTTTTTTTTTTTTGATCTTTGTAACTTGTAAGAAACAAGTTTGTAGAAAGCAGAGAGTTTGAGTTTTTATTCAAAAGACTCAAATATTCAGCAAGAAAAGAATAAGAATGGTGAAAAGGGGTAATTATAAAATGTAAGTTAGCCAACAACAAAATTGATACCCACCTAAATAAGGAATTAAGGATACTACAAAGTAATAATTTTTCCACTCTCCTATTATGTGCTCTCTCTTAAATTTTTCTTCAATTTTGACATTGAATAGACAAAGAACTTTTTTTTCTACAATATAAATGGTAATACATCTTTAGTAAAAAGTGGGGCCCAATTTATTGGGGGCCCCAAGCCATTGCCTTATTGGCTTTATGGTAGAGACCGCCATGCATACTTGGTTCATTCTAAAAAATGCAACTTGCATGCGAGGTCGCATATTAGAAACATTTTGGTAATTATAAATTTTACTGTAGATGAAGATACACATAAATTTTAAATTAATCGTTATGTATAACAAATTAAATTAATTAAACAACTCGAGTTATTGATTTACGGTACCAGAGTTGGATCATCGTTTGCTATCTATTCTTGCTAATCGTCTGTGTGAAATTGGATGGCTAGCTTTGTCCTCAAGGTAACATTGAGCTGTCAATTAATCAAACTCTTTTGAGTATTTTCCTAGAAAGAAGGCAATCTAATAAAAGAGAACTTTCTTTTACTTTTTTAATCATTTAATCGGAGTGAAAGTATAATCCATGACATGGAATATATATCATGTGGAAGCTCATTGAAAACTATTTGGGAGATAATTAATCTTAGTTCACAAGACGTTCATCTATTTTAATAAAAGTAAAGGACAAGTTGAATGTCGCGTACGTCAACTTCTTTTCACAAATAAGCAAATTTCGATTTCGTCAAATTTGGTTGCTTAAGTCATGTGACAACTAGCAAGAGTGTGTACAAATTATAAAACACATAAGCGGATGCCTACTTAAACTAATTAAGAGTTAACTGTCAATCCAAAGTTTTGCCGAATGGTAATTTCTTGTTTTTGTAAAACAACCATCTTTAGGTGAAACTTGATAATCTTCTTTTTATCTCACCACGTCAAGATTCAATTTCTTTATTTTATATTTTTCTTTTAAGAGATAAGAGATGCGTAAACGGTAAAACATATGCTAGGAAAAGTTGATGAGAATCAAATTGCAGAGATAAATTAATTATTTTATATACACTGATAATGTAAATAACTTTTAACATATCAAATCATCTGAAAGACACTCAATTTACAAATAATATTTTATAAAAACTGGGATTTGTAATTTTAACAATAAAGTAAGATAATTGTCTCTTAATTTCATCGAGATTGTAAAACTGACAAGCTATATTGATGTAAAGAAATAGACCACCTAAGGGTGTCCATGAACTTTAAAATTGCAGATTTATTCACCTATGAACATTTAAATTCAAGATTTTTTTTGGCATTTTTATAGGAAAATTTATCGTGACAAAATTTAAAGAAAAAAAATCAACTGCAAATATTATCAAGAAGAAAGATTTCAGTAAGCTTGCTTTCTATAAATGATTGTTTTTCTCTACGTAGTAAAAGGGGATTAATATTTGATTTATGTTTTCTGTTCTAAAAGTGTTTTGCGTGAAATGAACTTCAACTGCCATATATGAACACCTACGAAAATGGAAATTTGGTAAAACGTTCACAATTCCACTAATTAACGACATCTCAAATGTTGTTTTACCATAGTTTTTGATTTTTTTCCTTATGTTTCTTTTTTCAGCAAAGCACTTAGCTCAAGCAAATATTTATGGCAAAGAGAGAAGACTGTTGGTGTTTGCAAAACTTTGGCTTTTACTACAACATAAAGATGCTTCTACTTTTGTGATATACTAATGAAGTTTAAATAGTATCCCCTTCACTAGACTTTTTTTTTTTTTGGTTGCTCATTCAGTATTCGATACCTATATTGGTACTTAACTAATTTAAATTTGTGCCGGGAAAATTTATATTGGAGGTAAAGTGTTTTTTATTATAATCGACTTTATTTTTATGGCTTGAACTCGAGACATCTGGTTAAGAATGAATGAGTACTTAACACTCCACCACAACCACGGATGGTCCCTAAACTTACTTTATGCTTAACACGCCACCAATTCTTGGCAACTTAACACATTTTCAATGGTGTACCATCCTTCCACAAACCCATTGAGACTTTATTTTGTTAAGGTGGTTGTGTTATTTTGTCGTTAGAGCTTTAGATGGTATTCTAAGTGCACTTTTAGATTATATTGATGTGTTTAAACTAAACGTGACTCCACTTAAAACTTTTAAAAGTTGATTGGTTAATTAGTGTTCTCATTTGCAAAAATATTTCTCGTTATATCTTCCAGCAAAACAAAAATTTTCTCAAAACTAAATCTTTAATATTCGTAGTAAGTTAGTGCTTAACTGCTTATCACAAACTTTTACTGAAAGCACACAATGGGAAGTTGATTGTGAAGATCATCTTGATTGTGTAACTGATCAAAGTGAAAATTGACTCGGTAAGGAGAAGTTGTAATATTCAGTCGGAAAACACGTCTTTTAATTCGTTAAAAGATCACGCAATATCTTATCAGATTAATAGGTACGTAATTACAACTGTTTTTTTTTTTTTTTTTTTGCTTCTTCGCATTAACAAAGAGAACCATTTAAAGTATTTTTCAGCTAACGCTATATGCTAAACGACGTTTAAAATCCACCAAAGTGATATCTTGAGAGTTTTTGTAAAGTTCTAAAAATTCTCATAAGCAAAAAGATAAAAAGAAACAATAAAAACATATACTTACTGATTACTTTTGAAAAACTCTGAATATTTTATGAAAAACTTGAATCAATCCAAAGATACATGTTCACAAGGACAAAGAAAGTACCCATTGAAGATATGAACAAGTAAAAATATTTTTCTCTAACACTTTAAACTATTAAACAAGATAATCAAGTGTTATTATTCATTATACTATAGAAAAACAGCTCACATGTAATCTCTCACTCTAAACAACTGCTAGTAATGAACTGATTACAATTTAAGAAAATAAGGTCTTCAACAATACAATATTCCAACACATACAATATTTTTTAAATTGTTTTCCAACAGCTGATTTTCCAGAAGCTTACATCTTACGGAGTATTAAAACAAAGAAATCTGAACGCCTACACATAACTACAACATGAGTACATAACAGAAATAGGAAAAATCCAAAGAAAGAAAACGGAGTCACACAAACGGCGTACGCAACCCACCCGTAAGTGCCACGTTGGAGAGGGGACAAAGATGGGTCCCACATATGTAGTTATCATCCAGAACAAGTGACTAATAATGAGTTTAAGGTCATCTTGGTGACAAAAATAGTTTTACATTGTAAATTTAATATTTGTATATATTTAAGAAAATTTTATAATTTAAATCTAAAGTTAATGTGTTTGGCCGAACCCGAACTCATAGCGACCTCCACCCCTATAGGTAAGCTTCCATAACAAATAAAATATATAACCTTACAAATAAAATGAATTATCTACGACAACCATTAAAGACACAAACCTACACTTAGAAATTATACGACAACCATTAAAGACACAAACCTACACTTAGAAATTATTCAATCCGTCTCAATTTAACTGAACCTATTTTTTTTGTTTGTTTTAAAAAAATTGATCTCCTTCTAAATTTAGAAACAGACTTCTATTTTTATTTTTAATGAATAATTTGTAGCCGCACAAATATTTATAGTAACTTATTTTAGAACATAAATTTCCAAAATCTCCATCTTCTTTTATTAAACTCCGAGCAAGTAGAGTAGAATCATAAAAGTAAAACGGGGGAGTATTTGTATTGTCCTATGTATAACTTCAATTGATTAATATTAAGTGCATTTATCGTTACGTTTAATTATATATCCTATACAAAGATAACCTCTGTATGTATAGGCGCGTCTTTGTTAAAGCAGTATATATATAGAGCCAAAACCTTCAACCACTTCATCATCAAGTCTTTATCTATAATCCTTTTTTTTATCTTTGCATCTCCTCTGTTTCATCCTTACATCTATAACACAAGTATTCTTTGCTTTCTCCTTATAAAGACTCCACCTCTCTTATTGGAAATTCTGGTATCTTAGTTCAGCAACGTTACGTTCTTGATACAAATATATTATTTGGGTATGTTTCATCTTTCATTCTTAGATCCTATTAAATCTGTTTCTTGATGTTTATTAATATTAGTTGAGATAGAGTAGCTCCCCTCTGTGTTTCTAAAAGATTTGAGGTAAAAGCTTGGAGTTTTCTTGTTGGGAAAGGATTAAAGAGTTTAGATCTTTATGTATAAGCTACCCTTTGCCTTAAACATCATGTAGAAATAAACTTTCTTGGAATATATTAAAAGCTTTATGTAGAAATATAAGTTGGGATGATAAATTTATGTAGAAATATGAGCTGATGAATGAGTTTTTGGGAGGTGCTTATAGTTTTCATTTCCCATCACCTAGAATAACTACGCCTCAATTTTAATTAAATTACAATTGACTATATGAATCTTCATTTATCATGTTTCTCCATTTAAACTTAATTTCTATCACCATGTAATTAATAGATATCACCTATATATAGATCTTTTTCTTTCATTATGTCCTATCTTTAATAAGGCATTTCCCATCACATAGATTAGATTAAATTAAATTCTTTCTTGTAGAACCAAATTATGCCACGAAGCTGTTCCTCAGTGACCCATAAATTGAATCTGTGGACAATAACCTATAAGATTTCACAACTGCTGTTATGAATTTAATAATAAGTGCAGTACTTTGGTGGCATGATTTATGGTGTACAATATTCTTTACTAAAGCCTTATCCAAAGGTGGTTTACCAATTAAATTTGTTAGTTGGAGAGGTTGAGGGGAAACATATATTCCAAAAGCTCTTTTCAGATTAATATTAAATGCTTTAGGTGCAGACTTTATCTTCAACCTCATTTCCAGCTAGCATATTACATGATCTTTAACTTCTCGTTTGCTTTCGTGTAACTGTTGTTATACTTGGAGAAAGTGATTTTTCATCGTACAATGTTTGGAATTTTATTGATAATTGATGGAAATGGCTTTTTGGCAACCCAATAGGCAGTTTATGATTGTACGCAACTTTTGCCACATGTTATTGACCTTGGAATTTTCCCTTAATCTAGAATTTATCCAAATAATGGGGCCTATTTGGTTGGAATGTATCTAGTACGTTTAATATAGCGTAGGGCCTTTTATTTTGTACTTGCCCCTTTGAATTGTTTGGGACCAACCTTGATATATATATGCAGTAGACTTTGATAAGAAATTATATAGTACTAGTATTTCCTTAAGGTCCACTTGTTCAATGTTAGTTGTTCTTAGTGTTTATGAATTTCATTTCAACTCTTGTTATTGTACTAAGATCCTGGAATTTGTTTTTTTTACAGGCATTAGCAGATAATTTTTTAACATCAAGAATCAGGATATGGCTTTACAACAGCTAGACACTACCTTTGACAAGCGCGATTCTCCATTAGAGAAGTGGAAGTCGATGATGAAAGATGAAGTTGAAGACAATGTTTCCGGTGGTTTTGAATGTAACATATGTCTGGATCTTGTCCATGACCCTGTGGTAACTTTATGTGGTCACCTATACTGCTGGCCTTGTATTTACAAATGGATGCATTTCCAGAGTGTTTCTTCGGAAAATTCTGATCAGCAACAGCCTCAATGCCCTGTTTGCAAGGCTGAAGTTTCACAAAAAACATTGATTCCACTCTATGGTCGTGGCCAATCTACAAAACCATCTGAAGGCAAGGCACCAAATCTTGGTATAGTCATCCCACAAAGGCCTCCTAGTCCAAGATGTGGCGGTCACACGCTTATTGCAACCACTGATTCAAATCCGTCTCAGCAAATTCATCGTCGAAATTATCAACAACAGTCTCAAACACAACAACCTTATCCGGGAGGCTACGTGGGATCGCCTGTGCTCAGCCTTGGTGGCACCACAGCTAATATGTTACAACACTCCGTGATTGGGGAAGTAGCTTATGCAAGGATTTTTGGCAACTCAGCAACAACTTTGTACACATATCCAAACACTTATAATCAAGCAGTCAGCAGTAGTCCAAGAATGAGAAGGCAACTAGCACAGGCTGATAGATCACTTAGTAGAATATGTTTTTTCCTGTTTTGTTGCTTTATCACATGTCTAATCTTGTTTTGAATACTGTTTTCCCTTGTCTTGCTTGTAATTTGTAAAAAGATGTGGTACTGCGTGTAGTCTATAGTAAGATAAAGAAATGTACAGCGACCTCGGCTAAATGTTACAAATCATAGAAGCTTTTGCATCTTGATTTGATAGTAATATGCTTGGAATAGAGTATGTAGATGTGCAAGGAGCTTGAAGATTTAAGCCTTTTTTAATATACTCGATGAGATACGGTTTGAAATATTCAGCCATTCTGGTGTATGTGCTATCAAATCCAAATGAGAGATTGTTGTATTCAGAATTGCTAATTAGAAAATATTATCTGTTCTCTAAAAAAGGATGATGCTAATTATGAGTCTTAAGTTCTTTTCTTTGTCAACCCAGCCACTGGTGGACCATTTTCTTATTCTCTGTCATCTAACACAGGATGGCTTTCTTTAGATTTGAATGAGAGAAGATGAGTGGAGCAGTAATGTGGTCCACAAGCAAAGTTGCTAGCTTTCACAGAAGCAACGAATTTTCAAGCACTACGCAAGAAAGGCCAATCAAATTGTCACTTTATTATTACTAGTACTCAAGTAGTATTATTTTTGATAACGGTGGTCTTGATCGAGTATTTGTTATCTCTTATTAGCAATTACTCTATACACCAAAGCTTATTCAGATAGAAAGATGCAACCAAAATTTTGTTTTTTTTTTTTTGTCTCGAATTTGAATCTTAGTCCTTATTTTATTGACGGCTAAATTACACTAGTATAGCATTAAACGTCTTATTACAATCAAGCGATATGGTGAGATGGTCGTGGTCTTTTACCATTACTTAGAGGTTATAAAAACTTTGGGAATAGATAATTTTTTGATAAAGAACATCTTATTCCTCAAAGGTGTCTATCCGACGCGAATCAAATCTTTCAAAGTGCGCTTCGAATGTTGGATGATAAAAAAATGAGATTTTATTAGAGACTTGTCACAATACTCGAGGCATCAACATCACCATTAATCGCTGGTGGGTGATGGTGGCGGCAATGGTAGCAGACACGCTGGCGGCGTCTGTAATAGTACATCATATTGTTCAGTTTAACTTTGAACGATTCCAACTTGGACAAAAGAAATGGACAAAAAGGGTTCCATCCCTAATCAGAATCTTTACTTTTTTCTAGTAACTCCTTTTGTTTCTTTGTTTTCCAGCTGGCTTTTTCTGTTTTCTTCTTCTTCTTATACTGATGTTGCAAGTTTCCAAAAGGATAAACTTTGGAAGTAATATACTCATTTCTGGCCATATGCAACTCAATAGTTTCTTATTTGATCATGAGCCTTCTCTGTTTTACCCATGTTGTACACAACCCAAGGACAGAATAAACGAGAGGAATAATACATAAGTTCACCCCTAAATTTGTCCAAAAAAATAATAATTACTTATACACTTTCTTTATGGGCGACCTCTTGTCTACCTATTCAATTCAATGGATTTAGATCACGACCTCTTGCCTAAGTGATAATGTGGCTACAAAAGTGTAGTTACTTTCTTTAATGTGCATGAGAGGCTAAAAAAATGCTTAAAAGGAGCTCAACTATGGACGTGTCTATCTTGAACAAGAACAAGGGATAATATGTTGCTTGCAAAGTAAATATCATTATTGAACAAGCTCAAAGGACTACCTATGTATTTTCTCAAGATGAAATAAGTAAATCAAGTGAGACTAGGTAAGACTTTATTCCATTTGCATATCTCCTCTTAATAATACTAATTATGGACAAAATACTGATTCCAACTTTGAGATTTTTAATTTTATTTTTAATGCAGAATTTACAGAGTGCAAAGCTGTAAGGTGGCAAATAATGTGGCATAATCTGACACCAAAATGATCTTTACTCTTTCAGATTAATATTGCAGAATTTACAGAGGAAGTCTCTTGATCCTCTAAGTTGGTACTAGCCCCTGGGAATGCAAGTTTTGTCCTGATGCAGAAGTAGAACTCCACAGATTTGGTGCTATTTAGTTATGAGGTCGCTGAATTTAGAGTTTTATACTCCTTCTGTACCAAAATGGACGGACACTATTTCTTTATTAGTCCGTTTAAAAAAGAATGACACAAGTCTAAATTTGAAAATATTTTTGAGTTGAAATTACTACTTTACCTTTAATTAATGCTTTATAGCCACATATTTATGTATAGCGTATTTTGGACTACAAGTTCCAAAAATCTTAATTTAGTATTTCTTAAACTCCCCTTCAAGTCAAACGACAACCATTTTGAAATGGAGGGAGTACTATCTAGGCCATGTTAAATCTTACACAGATGATAGAAGTACGCTTTACAACTTCTATAAAGTATTATTTAAAGACGTTACATTAAAGCAATTTGCACTCTGCACTCAAAGCATTTTACCTTTTTTTGGTGTCTTTTTGTGTACTAAGGATAAGGGAGTTGATTACTCACGTTCAACTAATGAATTGTTATACTTCACCATCCTTCTTAGCTTTTCAGTCTTGTAATCAACACTACCACAACTTATTCGTATATATGTCCAAAACTGTGGTGAACATGACATGGCCTGCATGGTAGTAATTCTAATTAAAAGAAGAAAAAGATAAAGGGCACACTTGGTCACATAAGCATTACAAGCTAGAGAAGTAAAACTAAGCAATTAAAAGCGACATGATTAGGAAAAAAAAAAGAACAAACAAACAAACTTCACACACTTGCGGAACAGATGCATCAACTTTGAGTAAATGTCTATAGCATTTTATTCAGAAATAATAGAACTAATATCTGGAGATTTTGTTATGAAATTCAATTTGCCAAGCTAGCTGGACAAAGGGTGCTGAATCCAAGGCACATGTAGTTACGATGGATATTGTTATTAATTATTTGAAGCTACACTGCATTATATCATGTACAATTTGAAATCAAACTTACTCGCACAAGTTGAAGACGTATGCAGCCTTCATGATGCAAATTATGTGCCTTGTACATATCATGTATCCAAACAATTTGCCTTCTTATTCAAAGATTTCATGTTCCCCTTATAAGTTATAACGTCACCAAATATCATATTCATTAGTGTTCCATTTTCGCATACTAATGACAAAAAGGTGGTTGTGATATCCTTAAGGTAATGGCTAATGATTGCTTTTATGATACATGGCCTTTTTTCAAAGTTTTGTCCCCCAAGAATCTTCTGCTGCACCATAATTCATGATAAATCAGAAAAAATAAGCCACCGTAAAGATAATATAAAGTATGCACGTATTAAATTCAGCAGAATATCAATTTAAATTGCATGGAAACGAAAAAGAACAATTCTTGTTCCCTTTTTTATTCTTTTTCTGTCCGACTCCCTTTACTGGTGTCAGTGCTCACGTAATATAAAAAATACAACTTGTAAAATAAATGTTGGGAATTCTTTTCCGTTCATATTATTTGAGCTTTAAGAGGTTGTTTGGGCTTCAAGATAAACCGTGGCCAAGCCATCAATTCTGGGTTAGTTGAGTTTGTTCTCCCTCTACTGCGATTTACATAACATAATTTGACTCGATATAAAATTAAAGAAAACATAGAAATTTTAATGTGTAATTCTAAACAAGTTGTATCATTTGTGTTGTTGCAAGGCCTTTGAAATTCGTAGTATTAGACATGTCATAATATTATGTGGCTATAAAAGCTTTTTATTAAGTTCAATAATTTTTAGTTATAGAAGTATGTCATTCTTTTAAAACTGACTAATTAAAAAACAGTGTCACATAAATTGGACGGGTGAGACACTTCATTGAAACAATACAATATATCAGAGATCAAGATCCTCTAACCTATCTTAGTAAACCAAGAGGAGGAGAAGAAGATGACCAAATGAAAAATATAAGTTAAATATGATATGCATCCTCCTATCATAAATGCTTCTTCAAGTTAGATGCAGCAATAGAAGAACCCAGTTATAATCCAGTGAAAAGTTCTATTAGTGATCAAAACACAAGTCTACAGAATCAGATAATCCTCTTCCAGTACCATACAGATGTTCCTACTATTGCTAGCAAGTTTCCGCAAGGTCTATTTCTTCAAGTGCCTCAGACCGATATTTTCCAATTTCAATATACAATTCCAAACCCCTTTCAACATTTTTTGAGAAGAGACCTCGCTCCCTAAGTAACTCTTTAAGCTCTTCTTCCCTTTCGGTATCTCCTTTTGATTGCAAATACTTCACACAGCAAGCCAAACTGTGAAAATGTGGCTTCCACCCTGGCATACTAGCCAAGATTGCTTTCTTCATCGTCTCCACTGCCTTCTCCATCTGATTATGTACACAATAACCGAGTGCCAGACGATTCCATGTGCTCCCATTGGGCATCTTTCCATCCTCCAAGAGTTGGGTTATGATTGCTATTGCCTTTTCCATATGACCCTTTTTGCAGTAAGCAGTTACAAGCAAATTTGGAATCTTAATGTCAAAGTGTATCCTGTTTGCTTCCCACTCGGCAAATATCTTCTCTGCACCATCAAGATCATCCAACTTTTCTAGTCCACTTATCATACAATGATAGCTTTCATTGTCAAATTTACCTCTTCTCTTGTATTTATTCCATACACGATACAAATCATCTTTCTTACCCATACTAGCATAGAGAGTAAGGAGCATTTTCTTAGCAAGACCTGCTCTTTTCCCCTTGATTAGGCGCTCACATTTCTTCAGTGTTGCGGAAGCCTTTTCAATATCACCAGCTTTCATGTATCCCTTGGCAGCAATTGTGTAAGGACTCCAATCTAACAGCAGGGGATCTGCTTCTATCTTCATCAGAAGCTTCTCCATCTCCGTTACATCGGGAACAGATGCATATGCATTTAAGCGAGTATTGTAGGATACCACGTCACCAGCAATTCCCTTGTCTTCCATCTCTAGCACGAGCGACTGTAGTTTCTCAAGGTCCCCCAGTTTAGCATAAAGGGTCAGCATAACATTGTACGCCACAGTGCCAGCATAAGCCAGCTCCCTCAGCTTTTGCATGGTATCTTCTGCTTTTTTTAATGATTTTGCAGCAGCATAGCAGTTCAAGAGAGCGCCATACACTTGATAGGTTCTTAAATTATCTGGAATGCTAGCGAAATACTTCTCTGCTGCTTCCACACCATGGGCTTTTGATTCCAAATCCAGTTGGATGGCAACCTCTCCGGGTGACATATCAAAATGCTTTGAGTTGTTAATCCACTCACAAATCTGCGATGGTATAAGAAGCAGGAATAAAGCATCCCTAAAATTATATGTATACACCAAAACTTAGTCCTTGGTTACCCATAGCTAGCATTTTAAACGACATTAGAAGGCTGATTTAATATAGACTTCACGATGTTGGTGATTTTAGGAATTCTCTTGCTAAATCAAGAGCAAACTGATTCAACTGAAATATTTATACAAGATACAATAACAAGAAGAACATAGCCAGTATAATCCCACAAGTGAGATATGGGGAGGGTGAGATGAGATGTACGCAGGCCTTACCTCCATCAAGTTGGAGATGCTGTTTCCGATAGACCCTCGGCTAGAGAAAATATTTAGAAAACACGTTTAAAAACAAGGGGAAATAGCATGCTACAGAAAGTGATAAAACTAACACATATAAAAAATATACAGATAATAACGGTAGACAAAAATACGAAGACTAAGACAAAATTAATTTGTATAGTATATTATGTTATAATATGTAATAAGAGACAAGACACTCGACTATTAACCTAACCTTCTACCCTAATCCTCGACCTTCACGCTTTCCTATCTAGGGTCATTGTCCTCGGTGATCTGGACCTGGGCCATGTCTTGTCTAATCATCTCTGCCCAGCTCTTCTTTAGTCTACCTCTACCTCTCCGTAGACCCAATACTGCCAACTTCTCATATCTCATCACTGGAGCACCTTCTCTTCACGTGACCGAACCATCGCAACCTTGCTTCACGCATCTTGTCTGCCACTGAGGCCACGTCCACCTTGTCCCGTATGACTTCATTCCTCATCTTATCTATTCTAGTGTGCCCACATATCCATCTGAGCATTCTCATTTCTGCCACACTCATCTTCTGAATGTGTGAGTTCTTCACTGGCCAACATTCTGCCCATATAACATAGCTGGTATAACGACCACTCTATAAAATTTGCTTGTGAGGTTAGGAGGTAATCTCTTGTCACATAGTACACCGGGAGCGAGTGGTATGCAGGAGCTATACCAGTTATGGAGGTATCTATGACAGTTATGTTGTATGCAGGAGTTAACCCCAAAAAAAAAAAAAATGTGAGAGGGGGGATACTGTGAGGGGAGCTATTTTAGCAATGAATCCCCGAATGCTTAAAAAAGTTCAATGTCAGACAAGTGCAGTATCTCTTCAAAAGCTCATAAAACCTCTTGCTAACAGCTAACCTAAACTCCAAATTGATTAAATGTGGCAAACACAATATTCGTGATACCTAACAGAACAGTGATTTTACGACGCAAACTATTTATGAAAGTAGCATAGCTTTTTATAGGTTGTTAATCTGTATTGCTCAGATCCTAAAATTTACTATTGCACCCGTGTCGGATCCTCCAAAAATTGCATTATTTATGGAGAGGGTTTGGCATGGGGTACTAAGGTATTTTTGGAGGATTCGAGCAACATAATTTTTTTCTCAAAGCTCGTCCATATGCAGGATTTTGTTCACTCATTTGATTTGAGATCATAATTTTAACAAAAGGACTAACACTGTTGTATACAAATGATAAATAAGTATAATTTTGACTGCTAATGAAATCTTCATACAGTACTTGTAGAAATATCAGAGAACAATTAAAAAAAAGTATCAGAGAGAAAACTTATGCAAATTTAAGCTACCGAATCAGCACATATATCTAAGAAATATTGATATTATATAATAGAAAACAAAATGTGCTTATATTTAAAGAACATTATATACTATATACAAATATTATGTTTAGAAGTCGAGAATTTACTTATATCAAAGTCCCAACCTCTTTATTCCCATAAAAGGAAAATCAATATAGAGTATTACAAAATTCTAGAGATATTAGCACATATTACCGACAAAACTTATGTCTATCTTCCCCATTTTCATTGTATATCGATATGCCGTATGGGGTCAACATTTTTGGAAAGATATAATATGGTGAGTGAAAATCATAAAAGTTCATCACAAATCCGTGATAACAACAACAACAACAACAACATACCCAGTTTATCCCACAAGTGAGGTCTGGGGAGGTTGAGATGTACGCAGACCTTACCCCCACCAAAGTGGAGATCACAAATCCGTGATAACTTGTAAAAAGGGAGACAAGGTTCGTTTTTTCATTTCTGTTATCAAAAAGTCAAACTCTTGTTCATAGTCTCTGCTCAGCACAATATATTTCCCGGAAAAAGTATACCTGCTGGTTCCTACTTTAACACAGCTACTGTAATACTTCATCTGAAGATTGAGGTAGTCATTTTTTGCATGTCAAAATTGCTACAAAATACATTTTGGATCAAATAATCCATATAGGTGATATCAACGGCTGGAATCAAACTAGTTACATATGTGTGGAATCTACATAACCTTTAATTCGCCTTTAAGGGATATGTTTGGAATCTACATAACCTTAAGATGAAAATTGTTTAGCATTTGAATGAACTGAACCGAATAGGATGGCTGGACATAGAGGTGATAACAATCCAGGGAGCATGCAAGAGCTTGGAGAAGCTGCTATGGAGTCAACTCATTGTAGTATGGCGAGACCACATGCCAAAAAACTCCACGAGAAGCTAGTTGGGTTGCAAAATGAAGATTAAGAAGCCCTCAATTGAGCATGTTTGACACAGGATAACCTAGGTAGAAGAAGTATATAGCTAGTCAACAAATGTTTCATGTGTTTGAAAAATTCAGAAACTGTTAGTCACCTCTTTTCTATGCTTATGAAAGTCAGTTTCTATGGAGAGTTGATAAAGCCATCAGGAAGATCTGGAGGATGATCCTACCAAGTATTTTTTGCTTTGATGGAGTTTCAACAACATGCCACTCTCTTAAAGCTAGAATTTTGCGCAACTTATTTTGTTGGAACAATCTTGCCCTGCAATTAGATAGACCAATTTTTGGAATTTCTTAGCTCCCTGAACTTATCATAGGTTTCTTCATGTACTGGAGCTAACATTATCTCTTTTAGATAAAATAAGGTTTTATATTAAAATGTACCAAGATGGTACAAAGTTACAACTATTCAACATCTTTCACTTAACAAAACAGTTACAACTCTCCTATTTCCTCTAGAAATTCCATGTATAATGTAAGCTAACATTTTCTCCTTTGCAAATTTGCATTTCTTGATGCCTTTCAGTGAAATTACTTCATAAAAAAAAAGGCTCTTTCTTCTTGAAGACGAGCTCAAGGCCATGAAAATATCTTATAGATGCAGCAATATGCTTATGAGTCCATGACATCATTGGATGAGTGTATAGAGCTAATTCAGAAGGTTGAAGCCATGGCCTTACAAAGCAGCAGCTGCAAGTTTGGCATGTTCGATTTACTTCTCGGCATAGTGGTACAATTACTGATTTATTTGATGGTCATAGATGGGATCTTTTTAGTTTTCCTAGAAGACTTGAATGACTGGAAATTTGAAAGAACATGCACCCTACTGAATCTACTCAGTACTATTATTTTGGACCAACACAAGTATGTAATGATAATAGATACCAAATAGAGATAGTCTTTAATAATAGGTAAAATGATAAACAAGCTTAGTGGATAAAGAAACTGCAACTAGTACTAGAAATACTAAGGATAACTTGGGGAAGGGAGATGAGAGGAATCAGATGAAACAGGGATGAGAAGACTAGAAGAATTGGGGATGAGGAGATACAGACTTTGGCCTAAGGGACAGTTCATAATTTGGATACTCCTATTGTTCCTACATGACCCTTATTGGCTGAGGCTTCTATATATTGGCCCATTAACTAATACTCCTTCAGGCCCATTCGTAACAAGGATGACTCCATTAAACGGAAGGGTCGCTCAAATAGGATATTCTCCGTCAGATCATGCTACAGAGTACAGAGTATTGACAGCTCGCAACACCAATTTTTGGCATTGGAAGAAGGTCTGGTATAACAAAACACCATTGAAGCTTTTTTACTTTTCTAGGTAGGTGGTCAAGGAAGAATGTCGTACACAGTCTAATCATAAAAAAAAAGAGGTATGTGACGTAGTAGTAAACATCTCCTTTGCGAAGAGAACATAGAAGAGGTCAGGCACCTCTTCTTACACAGTAAAATCACCTTTCATATCTAGAGTATGTTCTTTGCAATCTTTGGCATGCCCTGGACTATGCCCTACTCAGTTATTGAATATCAACATAGTTGGAACGGGTTGGTCTCAACAAGAAGGCACGGAAGCTTTGGAATACTATACCTTCGGTCATTTGGTGAACAATTTTGACAGAATGAAACAGAACTTTTTTTTTAAGGCAAACAGAACATAGCTATGATTTTTTTGCTAGTTTTTTTGTGCAAACCGGTTTCTGCACATAGATGTAGATTCCATGTTAAATATGATAGCGGACTTGCACAATCTGTAAGCTTATCGCACTATCTTAGTTTGTTTATATCTTCTATAAAATAACCCCTCAAGGTATTTCGCTCACAGGACAGTTGAAGTCGTGGCATCACAAGCCTGACGAAATTTTAGTTTTTTCTGGGCAAGCTTGTCTTTTAGCACACTTCTATAGGGGAATATAAATGAAAAGTCTATGCATGTTTTTTTAGTTTTTGATGATCTTTGGTGTTATTGAGAGATGGAAAAACATTCTCCTTTGTTTGTTGAAAGTTGTTTGATCTCCACAAGATAATTTAATTATTTGGTAATCATATTGTTCTTCATATTTGAGTTGAATAAAATGAACCCTAGAATATATTGCTTGAACTTTTGCTTCCACTATTGCCAACAGTATCAATGTACATGTGCAGTCAAACTGGTATTAGATTGAAGCATAGTTGCTAGATTGATTGATAGATAGAAGATCATCTACTACAGTGCTTCTTATAGAGAAAGATAGAATGCTCTGTTAGACAATAACCTTAAAGTTATAACTAGATCAAATTCACTAGCAAAATATGAAGGCAACTCCTCCCGTTGAATTTCTCACCCTGAAAGAGAAGGATTAAAAGGACTATTGCTACTTTGTGTCCTCCTAAAGAAAAGGGAACTAAAGAGAAGTCTCTGTATCCCTATGTTGATATGACAAACAATGACATCCAATTATCATCACAATAGTGTTCCATCAACAAATTAACAATAAAGCAGACTATTACAGTCCATCAGAAACTCCTCCCAAGTAAATTTCACAAAGCATAGCTCTAGTCTTAAGCTTGGATATAGGAGAAAGGTTTAAGTTGACAATCAATATAAAATATTGACACTTTGATGAATTTTCTAAATTCTTGAGTATCAGGATTTAAGTTAATTGATTGATATTGCAGTCCAACAAAGTGATTGGAAATTGTACCCATAGCCTTTCTTCTATTTTGGTCAAAACTGGACTTCATTATGCTTCTCCCTATCAAAGAGCCTAATCAACTAGACTCTTTTCCCTGTCCTCCGCCTCTTACTTCGTTAAGGAGTTAACTGGAATATTTACACTGGTAAGATGCATGGTAAATAAGGAACATTTGTGCCCCCCAGGGCTGGACTAGGGGTAAGAGCTCAACTTCTGCTGTGTAGGTTAGGCGCACTTCACAGGTTTGAACCCCACTACAAGACCAAAAGCCTAGTATTTAAGTGCACAAGGGTAAACGGGCAGGCCCATTATCCACAAAGCTTCGAACAGTGCACCAACGGCAAAGACAAAAATATATACACAAGGGGATGCCTACTTTGCCACTAAACTAGAACTTTCCCTATATCTAAAGGGGATTCAACTGTCAATAAATAGAACCAAAAAAATCGTCTTTGCACTATTTGTGTTGTAGTTTTTCGACAAAGGGGAATCAATCGAACCCCCTTGGACAAACCTAGCAACTCCAGTGTCGTGCACCATTAGCCCTCGGGAACTTCTCGATTATCGTCAAAATAAGAATCTTTTTGACCATATACACTCCTTCCCATTAACATAGATAATAATAGGGTAGTCATATAACAAGTATTCTTCATTTCTATTAAGCTCTAAGCAGTTTAATCAAAGGCATTTTCCTAAGAAATACAATCAAGATTTTCAAGAATACAATTAAAAATGAAATAAAACAAACCTGAAGGGCATGATTAAAGCGGCGGTAAGCTCTAAGCTGTTTGATAATAATCTGAAGATCTTCATACTCAATAGACTTTCCTTGACTAACCCATTGATCCAATATTGGTATAATTGAAGTCTTATTACGAGTTATCAAATGTATTAGCTTCTCATACAAAGCACCCTCCTTTGGAGCTGAAGGGGTTTCACAACTTTTATTATCTTTAGAGGTTTCTTTATTACTAGAAAATAATACCCTGCTAGTGCTGAACTTTCGCCATAGTTTCAGATTTTGTTGAACAAGTTTCACCATGGCAGAGCAAGAATGGTTCACTTTAGAACAAGAAGCAAACGAACAAAGGATAAATTTTTATTTTTTTTACTATGAACCCAAAATTTATCCAAGGAAAATCAAATTTTATAGTTGTAAATAACGAAAAATATAATCTTTTAACAAATTAAATGCAACACATTGAACAACTTTTTCCTTTGTACAGTAAAATGCTAGTAATAAACTAGAAATATTTATACGAGTAGTATGTGCCAACTAGGTTAAGTGATATTTAATCTAAAATAAATTTATGTTACTGCACAAAGAAGAATGCATAATATTAAGAGCAAATGTCTGTAAATATTGCAAAAAGTATTTGATTGAGGTGAAACATTGTTCACGGTCTTTAATATTTAATATTTTTTAATTGATATTTATGAAATAATTTTTTGAAGAAGTTAAAATTATATTAATTCTAAAAGTTTCAACAATTAGGTAAGGCTAGGAGTAAAAATTACAAATGATCAAAAAAATATTTGACAATATGAGATTTTTTTTGAGAATTTAATTAGCTAGTTAACAGTTGAGTGTAGTCATTAAATAATGATTTAATATGAATTTTTTTTTTAAATTAAAATATTTTTTGCCTAACGGCTAAATGTACCCCATATTATGTGCTTACGACTTTTGGCACCTACACCCTCATCTGGCCGCGCCTCTATGTTTTTGCTACGCCTCGCCTCGAGGCTCGTCCGAAAATACTTTTTAAATATCAAATATGAACAACTGATACAAAAGTAGCGGAGAGTGCTTTTGTTTTCCTTGCTACATATACTTGTGGATACTGTTGTAACAGAAACCATAAAAAATCATAAGAAGTTATCCAGATTCTTATATTTGTTAATTCAGTAACTTTCAAATACAACATAGTTCGTGAGATCTTTAATACATTACATTATTTATTTTTTACTTTTTAATTGCTGTGCTCTCAATTTGGATAGTTGGAAATGGAAAAAGCTCAAGCGTTGGAGCAGGCTGATAGTAATGCTGATAATATGGAGATTTTAGCTATGTAAATTCTTCATTTTCTACTTGAAAGATTTAGATTTTTTTTAACGGTTAGAACGGATGTAATATAATAGATGAGATAAAGTAGATGTTTTAGGTCCGAATATTAAAATATAGCAATTCTTGAGAAAGACCACTGCTATTTTAGTAGATCATACATGGTAGAAATCTGAAAGTGGGATGAGTGGGTATATATATATATACACTCACAATATATACTATATGAATATATTAACGAGCAGAAAATTGACAGCAAAGAGGCCCACCTCCTTAAAAGCCTCCTAGTTTAAGTAATGAAAAGTGTGCCAATCAAGAAGACTACTTGGACTAATATACCAAAGTAGTCATCTGATATATGGCAAAAAAAGGACATTTTAGTCTGCTCTTACTGACTATATTTAAGGTCAGTTGTAACAGATAATACTAATATACTAAAGAATTTTTAACATGGAAGGACATAGAGAAAGGAATCACACGTGATAGCAGCAGCTATGCAGTGGTTGTTATTTTCGGATTTCATTTAGTCTTAGCTGTACTTTGCACAATATTCTGAAGATGAGTGTAGCTACAAAATTCCTTCAACAGCTGGTTGTGTTTGACATTCTTGTCACACTGTCAGTCAATTGTGGTATTGTATTCAGTTCAGAAGTTGTTAATGGGAAAGTCAAGTGTGTCAAGACAGAGAGAGGAGCTCTTCTCAGGTTCAAACATGAGTTGTTGGATTTTCATGACAGGCTTTCTTCTTGGGCAGATAATCAAGATTGTTGCAGATGGAGTGGTGTCCATTGTGACAATCAGACAGGTAATGTTGTCAGACTCGATCTTCGTGGCCCCTCGAGTACCAATGCATCTATTGCTGTTGCGCCACTGATAGGTAAAATAAGTCCTGCCTTGCAAGATTTGAAGCATTTAAAGTATTTGGACCTTAGTTACAATCACATTTCAGGAGGTATACCAGATTTTGTTGGTTCATTGAGTAGGTTACAGTACCTCAACTTGTCTTGTATTGGTGATGATTTTACAACAGTTCCTCCAAATATTGGCAATCTTTCTAGTTTAAAGATCCTTGATCTAAGCCATAATGATTTCCTATCTGTGAATAACCTCAAGTGGATTGACCGTCTTCGCCAATTGAGAAACCTTGCCATGGGTTATGTAAATCTAAGTAAAGCAACCGATTGGCTAGAAGCAGTGCTCAAGCTTCCTTTCCTTCAAATCTTGAGCCTGCCTGGTTCTAAGCTTCCTGTCGTTGCGCCTTCTGTGTTTTCTTCGAGTAATTCTTTGAAAACCCTTTCAACCCTTGATCTCTCTTCTAATAATCTGAATACATCTGTATATACCTGGCTGTTTAATTTCAGAAATCTGATTTACCTTGATCTGTCTGGTAATGCTTTATATGGTCCAATTCCTGATGCATTTTGGAATATGAAATCCCTACAACACCTTGATCTGTCACACAATGCGCTTGGAGGTGGTCTCCCCAGATGCCTCAGGAACAGTAGCAATTTGAAGCTGTTGCAACTGTCTTCTTGTAGCTTAGAGGGACAGCTACCTGAGATAATGAAAAACTTGTCTTGCATGTCGGATTCTCTGGAATACCTGAACCTAGAAAAGAATCACATTGGTGGTTCATTGGCTGATATCGTAGCAAGCTTTTCATCTTTGATGGAATTATATCTTTCCCATAATCAGTTAAGTGGTTTAACCGAGAGTATTGTACAACTTTCCAAACTCGAGAAGCTGTACCTTAGTTTCAATCAGTTTGAAGGCATAGTATCTGAAGCTCATCTGTTCAAGCTGTCACAATTACGTGAGTTGGACCTCTCTTACAATGCTCAACTCCATATTCGAGTTAGTTCAGATTGGAACCCCCCTTTTCAGCTGGATGTCATTCGTTTTTCCCACTGTAAATTGGGCCCTCATTTTCCAAACTGGCTGCAGAACCAGAATAATATTTCCGAGCTTGATTTTTCAGCCTCTGGAATTTCGGGTGAAGTTCCTATTTGGTTCTGGGACCAGTTACCTGGACTGAGCTTCTTAAACCTTTCTTACAATGACATGGTTGGAAATATACCGAATCTCTCAAGGAAGATGAGTGATCTTCTGTGCATAGATTTGGCTTCAAACAAATTCAGCGGTCCAGTACCACAACTTCCAACCAGTATAATTGTAACAATTGATCTCTCCAGTAATATGTTTTCCGGGCCCATCTCCTTCATCTGTGATGATTTTGATTACTTAGGATATCTTGACCTCTCAAATAACAGGTTGTCTGGAGAGCTTCCTCACTGCTGGACGCTTACAAGTATAGTGCATCTTAATCTAGGGAACAATAGTTTCTTTGGGAAGATACCTAATTCATTAGGCTCATTGAAGACGCTGAGAATGCTGCACCTTCAAAACAATCAATTGACTGGTGAGCTACCCAGGTCCCTTGAAAACTGCAGAAAGCTGAGGGTTATAGATGTTGGATTTAACAACTTGTCTGGTGAAATTCCAGCATGGATTGGGAATAGCTTATCTGATATCATTATTGTTATCTTAAAATCCAACAAGTTTCGTGGAAGCATACCTTCAAGCATATGCCAGCTGACAGAACTTCAAATCTTGGACTTATCTGATAACAAGATATCTGGGACCATTCCAAAATGTATCGACAACCTCACTGCAATGACTGAAGAAGAGAGCCCAATGCGACAAATCAAGAGTTGGTATTTTCAGATCGACGATAAAGGTGATGTTACAATAAATGCCTCATATGATGAGAGTGCAATTTTGATGTGGAAGGGAAGAGAATTTGAATACAGCAGTTTACTCGGATTGGTGAGGAGCTTGGATCTTTCAAACAATGAATTGGTGGGAGAAATCCCTAGTGAAATTACTTCTCTTGTGGGGCTGCATGGTTTGAACCTGTCAAGTAACAATTTAACCGGCAGCATCCCTCTGAGAATTGATCAATTGAGGTCACTAAATTTCCTCGACTTAAACAGAAACAATCTTTCAGGGGAAATTCCTGCTGTCATTTCACAGTTAAGTTTTTTGGGAGTCTTGAACTTGTCATATAACAACTTGTCTGGTCGAATTCCTTTAGGCGGCCAATTACTGACCTTCAACAACAGATCCTACATTGGTAATCCTAGACTTTGTGGCTATCCACTTACTGAAGCTTGCTCTGTGGAGGAACTGCCTCAAGATCCAACGTTGAGTGACGAGGATAAGTTTTTAACTGAAGAATTTTATGTTAGTATGGTGATTGGCTTTATTTCTGCTTTTTGTGGTATCTCTGCTTTGATCTTAAATAGAAAGTGGACATATGGCCCACTCAGATTCTTGGAAAACAATAAGAAATTTAGCATGTAACAGCAGACAATAATGCATAGAGATTTCTATTTCCTGCTGTCTTCTTCATTTACTTATATTTACTAGGTTTAGACAAGTCCAATACCATTATAAGGAGCTATGAATCTTGAAGTCCTGAAACTTTGCACTTACCTTAATTTATTCCATGTGCATTGTACACCACATTAATGATCATGTCCTGAATCAGCGAAGTGTCAAAATACTAGTACTGCACAATTGTTTTCCCTAACATTTTAAATAGCCACAATTTATGCATTGTTAAATACTAAATGTGGCTATCATATCCAGTAAAGGAATTTCAAACAGCACCATAAATTACTTGATTTCAAGCAGGAGCCATCCTCTACCACCCATTCTTAGCTGGAGGGAGGTTTTGAACTTTTTATTTGCTCAGATGCTTCCACCACGTATCATGAATTTATTTCTAGTATTTTATTTCATTTTCTTGTCTTTAACAAGCCGGGTTTATGTCGTGGGAAAAAACATATTGCATTAATGCAAGGTAAGACTGTGTACAGTAGACCGAACATGCTATGCCTTCCAGAGATCCGTTTGCATAGTAGGAGTTTGATCCACCAAGCTGCCTGAGAATTGATTGTTGATCCATGACCTAGAGACAAACGTTACCTATCAGCTCTTCAGAATATTCCTTTTCCAAAAAGAAAAAAGAAAAATATTTATGCACGTGAAAGGGACGGTTATGTCGATAAAAACTTTTTTACACTATGGAGCAAAAGGAAGATGGAAAAGCCTCTCTTCTTCATGTTGAGGATTATTTTAACCAGGATGGAAGGTTTCTCTTTATAGAGTGCATTCACAGTCTGTTCTGCTTCTGGAGCCTAGCACAGCCTGTGTAATTTGCAACCCCAGTACAAGAGAAAAAATAGTTTTTCCTCACTTAAGTAATCCTTTTCCGAGTCATTTATTCATTAGGCTTTGAACCAGAAAAAAAAATTATAAGTTCTTTTCGCGAGAATTGCACACAGCTCTTCAGAAATAGCAAGAAACTGGATTTTCACTTTAGGCGTAGAAGAATCATGGAAGAAGATTGAAAGCATTCCTAACTTTTATGGATTGAAAAGAATTTGTATTAATGGAGTTATCTATATGTTGAATGGTGTTACTCACAAGCAAAATATAGTGGCATTTGATTTGAAAGCTGAGAGTTTCAGAACTATTACATTGTGGAAAGCTTTACATCAGGACAAAAAGTATTACAACCTAGCAGAAGTGAAAAGAAAATTAGCAGTCCTTGAACTTACGATGATTGATGGAGATATTAATTTGTGGATTTTAGGAAAGGGTCAACATGAAGGATGGGAGAAGCATGTCATTGTTGGTCAATAAGTTTAAATTGCAATGCATTTAATCTGGTGCTCTTTTTGTTTTTCTTTTCTTGCTCATCGACCATTTCTAGTCAACTTCTATAACCAAATATGGCTTTGCTTTAAATCGAAGGGTTATTTGGTTTAGTTCCTAGAAACTTTCTGAGGTATTCATATTGATCAATTTTTTGCTATCTAAACTTTTGTTATTCAAATTTAGATTGTTATTTAGGACGAACTAGTCTTCTGTTATGTGACAACTCTGTCTGATCTTGAGGAGAAATATTTTACTTTCTTATGTGTCAAATAACAATTTCTAAAAAGAACATAATATAAATCAAATCAACCAGAAGCACTATATAATCATTGCTATAGGAACATGCTTCTCAAAAGTACCTCTTATAAAGACGACTCTATCTAGTGCAAAAATGTCATAATTGTACTAACTTCTTTATCCTTGAAACTTAGACCTTTTAGATTTTGAAAGACAAGACTCTGTCCAGTAGGCACGCTTTGTATCAAAAGAAGTTTGGTAACAAAACAATAAGTCATGAAGTGGTAAGATAAAATTTGCATGTTTTTTTCAAATAAATTTTACTCTACTAATTTAGTTGCAAAGCTTCTTTTTTGTCAATTAACTTCATTTAGTGCTTCTATTACGTAATGCAACAACAACAACTATGCCTCAATCCCAAACATGGTGAGATAGGCTATATAAATCCTCTTGACCATGTTTGTCCATTTAAGCTTAACTCATGTCATCATACCAAATAGAACTTTTACTACATAATGCAATAAAATAAAATGAAAGTCTAAAGAACATTAAATTTTATGATGATCATGCTGCTTTTTGAGAATTTTGTGGAGCTGAAAAGAATATTACTCCACCAAAGAGGTCAGCAAAGACGGCCATCCCTCAAAGGCTTCCTAGTTTAATAATCGGATTGCCAATCAGAAGTCAATTTGATTAGCAGAGGAGTCTTCTGATCATGGACAAAAAAGGGGGTCGCTATAGTCTACTCTTTTGACTATGTGTACAGCAAAACATTATAACATGCTAGTGATCATGGAAAAATAATCAAATCTGGAAGCTGCATATATGAAGCAGTTTATATTTTCTAATTTCCATGGTCTTGGCAGTACATTGCTTAACGTCCTGAAGATGGTTGTACCTGGAAAGTTCATCCGACAGCTTATTGTGTTTGACATTTTTGTAATGCTAATATTCAATTACAGAGTCGTGTTCAGTTCAGTTGGTGATGGAAAAACCAAGTGCCTTGGGACAGAGAAAGAAGCTCTTTTAAGGTTCAAAGGAGAGTTGCTGGACGTTCATGGCCGAATTTCTTCTTGGGGAAATGAAGGATACAACCAAGACTGCTGCAGATGGAGAGGCGTGTATTGTGATAATCAAACCAGTAATGTCATCGGACTTGATCTCCACGGCGCCCCCTTTGGTTTCAATGCGAATGGTGCTGCTGCGCCATTGATAGGTAAGATAAGTCCTGCTTTGCTAGAATTAAAGCATCTGAAGTATCTGGATCTCTGTTACAATCAAATGTCAGGAGGCATACCAGACTTTGTTGGTTCTCTGGGTAAGCTGGAGTACTTAAACTTATCTTGTGTTGGTAATGATTTTACAAAAGTTACTCCTTATATTGGCAACCTTTCTAGTCTACACACTCCTGATCTGAGCTATAACGATTTCCTATCTGTGAATAACCTCGAGTGGCTTTCTCATCTTCGTCAATTGAGGTATCTTGCCATGCGTAATGTTGATCTAAGCAAAGCAGCCAATTGGCTGCAAGCAGTGTTCAAGCTTCCATTCCTTCAAGTCTTGAGCTTGAGTGGTTCTAGGCTCCCTCAGGCTCTCCCTTTTCAGTTCCCTTCAATTACTCATTCGGCGTCCCTTACAACCCTTGATCTCTCTGCTAATTTTCTGAATACTTCAATATACACCTGGCTGTTTAACATCAACAATCTGGTTGAACTTGATCTCTCTTATAATTCTTTAGATGGTCTTATACCCAACACGTCTGGGAACATGTTTTCCCTTGCTCGTCTAAATCTTTCTTTTAACTTATTCCAAGGTCCCATTCCTGATGTTTTCTGGAATATTAAATCCCTGCAGCTCCTTGATCTGTCTAGCAATGCATTTGGAGGTGGTTTTCCTAGTTGCTTCGGAAGCACTAGTAATTTGAAGTTGTTGCTAGTGTCTTTTTGTGGCTTGGATGGTCCGCTACCTCAGTTAATGAAAAACTTGTCATGCATGACAGATTCTCTATAATACCTGAACCTAGAAAGGAATCTCATATTGGTGGTTCACTGCCTGATCTTTTAGCAAACTTTTCATCTTTGAGAGAATTGAGGCTTGGACTTAATGAATTGAATGGATCCATTCCCCGAGCTGTTGAAAAACTTTCAAGTCTTGTTATATTGGATCTTTCTTGGAACGGAATTGTGGGATTAGTTCCCGATATTTTGCTATTATCATCATTGAGGGAATTACATCTTTCGCATAATCAACTAAGTGGTTTAACTGAGACTACTGGACACCTTTCCACACTTGAGAGGTTATACCTCGACTCCAATCAATTTGAAGGCACAATGTCTGAAGCTCATCTGTTCAAACTTCCACAATTGCGCGAATTAGATCTCTCTTTCAGTGATCAACTTCATATTCAAATCAGTTCAGATTGGATCCCCCCATTTCAACTGGATGTCATTCGTCTGACCCACTGTGAATTGGGTCCTCACTTTCCTAACTGGCTGCGTAACCAGAATAACATTTCGGAGCTTGATTTGTCAGCCTCTGGAATAATGGGTAACATTCCTAGTTGGTTCTGGGACCAGCTACCTAGACTCAACTTCTTAAACCTTTCTTACAATGATATGGGTGGAACTATACCAGATCTCTCAAGAAAGAGTGCTCTTTTTCGCATAGATTTGGGTTCAAACATATTCACAGGTCCAATACCACAACTTCCTACCAATGTCACAACGCTTGATCTCTCCAGAAATATTTTTTCTGGGACAATCTCCTTTGTATGTGACAATTTTGATTTCTTAGGATATCTTGACCTCTCAAATAACATGTGTCGACACCCATTTTTTCCCGAATCGGTTAAAGTTCGAAATAGGGCTCGACTTATTAGAATTCATGGGTAAAGACTTGGAGTCGCCACCTAACATAGTTTTTAACTAAGCATATTAGGGCACCTACTTTGTTTCTAACCAATTTTATAATTAACTCCGAAACTTAGTATACGAACCAGAAATTCTAGGTAAGGGTTCAAGTTAAGCCGAGAGGAAGGTGTTAGACATCTTTCAGGCTGCACCAAATGTGGTTACCGGTCGGACTAAAAATTGAGAGTTTAAATAAAAGGTCAGTCAACTAAATTAATTAATCAGACATAAAAGTCTAAATATTGAAATGATATTCTAACTAAGCAAGTATTGAATTATATTATATCTTATAGGAGTCGAAAGCTAGCAATAATCAACACAACCCCAACTCCTCATAATAAATATTTTACGATACTGCATATTTTATGTACGAAGCCAAGAATAGAATGAGATCTTTTGAATCCTCCATAAAGCATCCTTTCGAATGTAATACTTCACAAAAAATAAAAAAAAGTATTAGTTGAAACATGTGCCACCTTAAATTGTGGCACAATTTAATGTGGGAAAATAGTTAACAAACTTAACAAATAAATGAACTTTTAATATTTAGAAGAATGCGAGATAGGTATAGGCGAGGCGAGAGAAGGGCCCGGTCCGATGTTACTTCCCCTCATTTTGCTTTGTATGATCAACAATCTTAAAAAGTTTATAGATGAGACAAAAAATGTATCAAAATATCTAATTTTGAAAATAGTGTTCAGTTCGAAATGATTTAACGTAAATAGTATGAGTAAAAAGTTGTTTTTCTATCTTAGAAATAATGTAAAACTTAAAAAATAGTTTAGTATTTAAAATTTGAAAAAAATATGCCATTAAAAGAAAATGAAAGCTTTTAAAGAAAAATGGTAGGGGTAATAAATCTATAAAGCTTTTAAGAGCGTGACATATCAAATAAAAAATGAGGGAGTAACGAGTTGCTTTAATTTTATAAAGCTTATATATGTGTTCTTCATTCGAGAAGTCAAATAGTCTGTCATTGTCATCATATCCCTAAACATACCTGGCCCAAGGTAACACCTCCACTTGAGCGCGGCTTCACACGTCTGACTTCGATGTATCCCGTGATTGAACTTCATGTAATGATGTGTACATGCCAAAAGATATTCAAGAAGGGTGAGAGTGTGACCATTCTAACTATTTGATGAATCCAAAGGAAAGATAGAAACATGTAAATCTTAGTTAGACATGCGATTTCTATAGTAGAAATAGTTTTGAATGTTCAGTTCATAAAGAATAAAAATTCCTCTTAATTAAAATAAATACATAGGAGACTAAAATGGATAAATTTAATTAAGCAGATGCAAGAAAAATAAGTCACGCTTCAAACAAACGAGCCATGTTATAAGTCTTTCCTTTTGAATATTAGTTTACAAAGATTAGCTAATGGATCAAGTTCTAAAAATAAACAAACTAGTGTGATACTATTAGGTATTCACGTTAGTCTGATCTTCATAGGTCATTAAGAATAATGTTTAAACAATAGAATATGCCTTGGTGTAAAATCATATACAGAAATAAATTAAACACAAAGAGAGGAAAAATACAACCTTTGAAAGTGAAACAAATAGATACTTGGTTTCAACTCGAAGTACGTAGCGAGCAAACCAAACAGCGAGTTTTCATATAGGTCATTCAATGAAAGTCATTGCTGCTGCCGATTTGTTGTTGGTTCATGGACGAGAGGGAAAAGAAGAAAGCAACTCAAAGAGATATATTGTGCAGGTAAATTTGATGGTGAAGTTAAGAGGGGAGAAATGTTGGAAGAGAGGAGCTATGAGTTTTAAAGCTAAAGGAAGAGTAGAGAGTAATTGTGTGTCCTCCATGGTGAGAATTGAGTTGAATTTATAGTAGAGGAATAAGGTACTAAGAATGGTAGGAAAATATTGACTGCATGATTTGTGGGGATCTTTGATTTTGAGTGATTTTGGGGAGAGAAATTGGGGGAAGAGATTCCCAACCGACGTCCACCATAGGCTCGGCGAGCTGTCCTCCTAGATTTCCCGAAGGTAATGCCAGGGCCTTTTCAGTACTGACGACTCTTGATGCCAAGAAGGAGACCAACTAGACGAGACAGACCATTGTTCATAGGTTGGTTATAAGCCCGGAGATCGAATCTTATTCTTCCCCTTTGAGAGGGATTCTCGTGCCAACCATAGGAAGAAGAACTCGGTTACTCATCTTGGATCGGATTGGATTAATAGCTTTGTGCTGATCTACGAACGAGTTTGAGGGAAGATATGGAATGATTTGAGAACTGTGTATCTAGCATCAAAAGAAAGACAAATATGTTGGGCCTTTGTCCAAATTCGAAGGAGATTTCGGGAGGTAATTATGGAGAGATTAGGTTGATAGTGAGGGGATTGAGGATTTGGGAGAGAGATTGAGGGGATGAATGTAGACGTTGGGGTGCTGATTTGGTTCTAAAAAATGGGAAGATTTAGGAGAATTTTAGGGAGTTAGAGAATTTGCTATCTTGGGAGAGAGATTTTGAGATCTTGAGAGATTGAGGGAAAAATGGGAGGATGAACTTGGACGGATTTAAAAAAAAAGAGTGATCTTCTGTAAAAAATATGAAAAGATTTGGTAAAAGAGTATTTTAGTCAAAATATCCAAAATATGTATTTTATTAGACATTAGTCTAGGTGCAAATGAAATTTGAAAGAATTGAAATAAAGTGAATGATTTTGTATAAGAAATATGTGGAACGAAAAATGTATGGTGCAAGATGAACGAATCTAAACGAATATTTGTCTAGGTTCAAGACGAAGGAGGATTTCAAAGTAATGAAAATAGAAATATTTTTGGAATGTAAACAATAATTATATGAATATAAGGATATCCAAATTCAAAAAAATTCGAACTAAATAATTGGTGATGAATAAAATTCGAACTGAATATTTAATTGGACTTATATTTCAACTTTAAAGGTGCCAAATAAATCAAGATATGAATATGTACATATACTGTAAAAAACAAATCGAATGAACGAAAATGCACACGTAGGAGGAAATAATGTACAAATCAATTTAAATACGTATAAATAGCCACAAATAATTACTACACGCTAACGCACTAAAGTTGCACAAACAACTATATTTTGACAAATAACATACATGATGCAAAATTACGTAATATAGCCACATTTAAGTATGTAATATATAAGTAGGGGATAACACACGTAAATGCATGCTTTCTAATGCACATTTCACACAAATAGTAAAATTGCACCCTTAAGTTAAATTATAGCCAATTATAAAAAAGAGAGGGACAAAATTGGGTGTCAACAGCTGCCCTTCTTTGTACGGAGATGATGAAAGAATCTTCGGGCAAAGATCGTTGATACAGTAGCCAATTTTGTCACGACAGGCAGGAAAAATGCTGAAAGGAAAACTGAGAGTTTTGGGGTGTTTCGGCCGAATCTCGGTCTCTGAGTTGCCTACATATTTCAGGTTTCACGAGAATCAGGCCATGTGTAGTTCTAGAATGACATATTGCCTGTGTGAGATGTTTATGGCGCACGATTTTGGATGTAAAGACTAAACTTATCCAAGTATGTAAAGTTTGGATTCGTGTTTGTTTTGCCTTTTGGCGAGATAGATGTAGAATGAGGCAAATGCACTAGCGAAGATGAGATAACATCAATCGATCGAGCGTGGGAAAAGAGGCTTATAATTATCCTATTTATGAAAATGTGGCGCACTACACGCCCATAAAGAGGAGTTTATACGTACATAATTTTCACTTTATCTCGATAAATGAGGGGGCAGCCCTCGGCCCGATCCAATTCGCTCCAACAAAGGAAAGCCTCCTACCCTAATACTATGCCATTTGATTGTCTAGGGAGCGCAATTGCTAGAGCATGGGAGAATTAAGAGTAATGATTTCAGCAAGAGCAGCCAGACGGACTACTATAGTGCTGACTAGCCCTGCTCAACGCCCTACACCCTTCTCTTGAGCGCTTCATTGAGCATTTCTCTTTCCTATCCCGTCCTTAGGCTACGCTATCCTGAGTAATCTTGCCTTCAATATTGCCTTGACTGAGCTTGAAAATATTTGAGGAGCGGATTTTATAAATGCGCACGATATAAATAGATGGGCACGATTAAGCACGAAAACAAGCACGATTGACGCAGATAGGCTTGAATAGACAAAGTAGGTATTAATTGGAAGAAAATGCAAAATGACATCCTAATTTGTAATGAAAGATTAGACAGATTACTTGTGGGAGCATGAGATGATCAGCTCCGGGCATTGTCGGAATTTGACAGAATAGGTAGTTTGCAGGTACAACAAAGGCATTGTCAAAAGATGAGGTAACATCGATAGATCGAGTGTGGGGAAAGAAGCTTGTAATCATCCTAGTTATGAAGATGTGGTGCACAACACACCCATCAAGAGAAATTTACATGGGCTACTATGCTAGGGAGGACTCCCTTGAATGTCCAAACTATGTTTAGTTTTAATGAAATCATCCTTTGCACAAAAAATAATAATATATATAATATATAATATATAATATATCTATCTATACTATTATAAAAGTACGAATGCCTTAATGAAAAGTCACTCGACTTTTTTATCCTTCGTAAGTGGTTTTAAGTTGGACAATTTTATAAATTTAATATATTTTATTAATTTTCATACCTCATTTAACTTAATAAATATTGACTTAATTACATTTCCATAAACTAGGAATTTATTGACTTAATCATTACTACTCCATAAAATAAGAACGAAAGTTCTGTATTTGGTTTCCTTCCATAATCTCTCTCTTAAAACGCAGACCCAAACCAAATTCTTTTCTCTTCCGATATTCTTTCCTTTTCCTCCTTATTATAATACTACACATGTTGAAAAAAATTATAATTAATAGAACATATTTTTCTTATTTATGTTAGAAATATAGGAATATTTTTATATTTGAACACGGTAAATTTTCTTATGTCAATTTGGTCTCCTAATAAGACTTGATTTTGAAGACATCCGTGCTTTTTACATGATTTCAACTCATAATAGAAGTCTTCTGAATTCTCGAAGAAAAGAATAAGAAGTCTTCTAAATGTGTATGTGTATTCTCCAAGCAATACTATATATATTGAACCTAAAAAACAAGAAGTATAGAAGTTGTGTTCTTATACATGTTGATACTTATCAAAGTCTATGAAGTCAAAAGAGAATATTACCGCAATAGTTTGTAAATTGGCTTTTCGAAAACTCTTTTATTCTAGCCATTGAAGTGTGACAATACTTAATTAGTGGCTTAGACTTATATTGTTATTATTACATTATTATTTTTGGGTTTGTTTACTTCTTCTTACCTGATTTACACATGATAGTTCCCGAATTTCCTAGTATATAATAAAATAATAATAATATATAATATAATATAATAAATCTCTCACGAAAGTTTGAAGTTTTAATAGGAAAAGGAAACATAAAAACTAAAAAGGCATAAGTATTACCTATATATATTTAAAAGAAAATAGGGTTAAGAGAATATAAGTAAGGAGCCGCCCTCTACAAGGAGAAGAAGATGAAGTCTTGGAGGAAAAAACCATCAATTCCACAGGAAATTATCTTTGACATATTCTCATGGCTTCCTGTCAAGTCGTTAATGCGTTTCAGATGTATTTCCAACTCTTTCAACTCCCTTATATTTGAATCAGATTTCATGGATATTTATCAATGCCACTCTAGCACTCAAACCAAATTAATTGCACGTGGAAGTGACGTTAGGGATGTTTTTTACACTATAGAGCAAAATGAAGATGGAAAATCCTGCTTTTTTCATATTGAAGATTGTTTTGATGGGATATATGATGACTTTTGGGACTGTGTTAATGGTATATTCTGCTTCTGGAGCCCATTACGACAGCCTGCTGTAATTTACAATCCCAGTAGAAGAGAAAAACTCTCTCTTCCTTGCATAAGTAATCCTTTTCCGTGTGACTATTCATTAGGTTTTGAACCAGACGAAAAGATTTATAAAGTTCTTTTCACGAGAATGGAGGATTCCAAGATAGCAAGAAACTGGATTTTCACCTTAGGCAGAGAGGAATCATGGAAAGAGATCGAAAGCATCCCCAAGTTTTATCGATTGCTGGGAGTTTGTATAAATGGAGTTATCTATATGTTGAATGGTTTTTATGACAAGCAAAATATAGTTGGATTTGATGTGAAAGCTGAAAGTTTCAGAACTATTACATTGTGGAAAGCTCTACATAAAAACAAATGCAATTATGACCTAATAGAAGTGAAAGGAAAATTAGCAGTCCTTGAAAATACCATGATTAATGGAGAAATTAATTTGTGGACTTTAGGGAAGGGTCAACCTGATGAAGGATGGGAGAGGGATATCATTATTGGCTTTCCCATTGCTCCTAAGGAGGTGAAGCACCCTAAGGAAAAACTTTTATGGTCCCTAACATATGATAAGGGTATTATATTCCTTGTTAAAGTAAAGCGTGATAAATTCTCTTGTTTCTTTTATGATGTCACACGAAAAAGTTGGAGAGGATGTGAACTTCAAGGATTTTCTGAAGAGCATATGTTTGGAGGCATTTATAGCTGGGTAGAAAGTCTACTCCCATTGAAAAAAAATTGCAATGCTCATCCACAAATTTAAGCTACAAGACATTCAGTCAGGTGCTCATTTTGTTTTCCTTTTTGTTTTGTTTGTTTGTTTTTCTCTTTACTGCTATGGATAGTTGAGAAGATTTAACTAAAAGACTCTCCAAAAACTTGACTTAACTAATAAGTAACAATTAAAAGGATAGAAAACAAATATAGTTTCAGTTAAATATATAAAGATTTATGGCTGGAACGAAGCTTTCAACTTACATAAAGATTTTCATATCTCAAGTATCTGGGTTACAATTTGCTCCCATCAAAAAGTAAATTTTAAATGTAGAAAACATTATTGTGCAATATTCAAAAAAAAGAAACCCATATGTTCTTTCTTTATGGAGGTTCTGCAATTCTGGGACAATTGGCCATTATTTATCTTCAATTATAATGATAAAATTTACCCATTTTGTTGTTTCCAAGTTATTGGAGTTGGCTGTGTTTGCATTCTTTACCCATTATTGAAGTTTGTGAATGTAGTGATATTGTGAACAGGGCTCTATTTGACTTTCAGGAATATAAATGTATTATGCCCTCCTCATCACAACCAGCTTGGATATCTAATTGTACTAACGATAGTAATTTTACTAAGTATGACTCAAGATGATATTTTTTATGTTTACAGATGCTGGGTTATAAGTGGAACAACGGAAGACAAGCAGTGGCGTCGCGGCTATGGATAGCTCTGGTCACATGCTTCAAGCCCTTGGTGCCCCAATTCAATATGTCGGGAAAACCATAATTGTTGAAGCTTTTATAGTTCGAGAGGCTTTAGAGAAAGTCATTGAAAATGGATGGTCAAAGATTCTCATTTGTTCGGATGCTAAAAATATTTTGGACATAATCAAAAAAAAAAAAAAAGTTGAAAGCTCATGGGAAATTAATGCTACATGTGAGGATATTTGGGAGTTGATGAGATCCATTGAAGATGTAAATATTGTATATATGCCTAGGTCTTTTAATGTCCGAGCGCATAATTTAGCTAAGTTCTCTATTTCGCTTCTACATAGGGTTGACTGGAGTCTACTTTCTCATCTTAGATTGTAAATGATGTCATGACATCCTTTGATGCTTTACGATCTCTTATGCATTAATATATCCAGAGTGTTAGATGAAAAAAGAAAAATAAAACAAGAGATCATTTTCCACGTGGCGCATCTACGTGGGAAAACGGTCAAATATTTTCTCTACAGAAAAGGATAAAAAATACCCTTAACCTATTGGCAAGGGTTTAAAAATATCTTTCATTAACCTTTTGGACTAGATATACCCCTGCCGTTAATCTTTAGGCCGAAAAATGCCCACAATATTTTATTTAGGCTAAAAAATACCCTAAAACTAACGGACTTTTAAAAAAAATGTAGGGGATATATTTTTCCCATATTATTAACAAAGGACATTTCAAAACTATTACCAATAGTTTAGAGTAGATTTGAAAATTAGCTATTGATTTATTATCTGTTTAAAATAAGCTTTTGATAAAAGGTATTTACATCCCACCAATATATAAACACAATATAAAATAAAATAGAGAGTACAACTTAAACAATAACATACCCAATGTAATCCCAAGTGGGGTCTGGGGAGAGATGTATGCAGACCTTACTCCATCAAAGTGGAGAGACCGTTTTCGATAGACCCCCAACTAAAAAAAATAACTAGAAGCATATTTGGAATGATAAAGTACAATGTAAACACATATATATTAACGTATAGTATCCAGAAATCATAAAAAATATATTAACTATATATACTATTGGAAAATCATCAATTAATTTTTATGATCTGTAGATATTGCATACATTACATATGCAATTAGTTGTACTCTCTATATTATTTTATATTATCTATATATATTTGCGAGTAGTAAATACTTTTTGTCAAAAGTTTATTTTAAACAAATGATAAGTCAAGCGCTAATTTTTAAAATTTACCTATAATTTTTAAACTGAAAAGGGTCAAAACTTCTTTTTATCTATTGGCAATGGGTTTGAAATGCTCTTCTTTAATATTACGGGAAATAAATATCCCATACTATTTTATTTTCTAAAGTATTATTCACTTTTTTAAAAGTCCGTTAGTTTTAAAGGTAATTTTGAGCGTAAATAAAACGTTGGGGGTATATTTGAGCCAAAAGGTTAACCGCAGGGGTATATCTGGCCCCTAAAGGTTAACGAAGGATATTTTTAAATCCAGGTTAAGGTTACTTTTGACCATTTTCCGTTTTCTCTAAGAATGGCTGTTAGTGGAGAGGGGTCGATAATTATAGGGTCGTTTTTTACTTGGATGGTAAAATTGTGGGTAAAAGTGAATATTTTGAGTAGTATACGGGTAAAATTGGCCCTTTTCCGTTAAAAGAATAAGCCAGCTTATAAACATCACTCCATAACTAATTCACCTGCCCTTTTCCCTTAAAAAAAATAAGCCAGCTTATAAACATGACTCAGTAACTAGATATTTTAGGAAGTTGTATATAGTCAGGAGAGAATAATTTTAATATTTTTCTTATTTTTCTAGATTCTTTGCTTGGTCGCCAAGCTATAGGATTTGTATATATTTGATTCAATTTATTCAATAGAAGGACACATTATATATATATATATATATATATATATATATATATATATATATATATATATATATATATATATATATATATATATATATACACACACACACACACCTTGTATGATTAATTATACTATATTTAATTAAGGAAAATTTACACTATCCTGATAACTAAATTACAAAAAATACCGATACTTTTAAACATTTACACTACATAACAATAACATAACAATAATTTCCTATTTCCCCCAAATGTAAACCCTAATTTCTTCCTCTCTCATTCTCTCCTCTCCTCAACCCATCTACCCACCCCCACCCGCCGCCGTCACCCTCTCATTCACCAGCGACCAGAGCCCTCATCGACGCCGTCACCCTCTCCTCCCCACTTCCACTATTTGACCCCACAACCTCGCTGTTATCGATGCTGCTGCCACTGCAGTGCAAGGATACTGCTCCTCGCGGTGCGCTGCTGCACTGCAGCGGAGGCAGCCCCAATCTGCGATTTCGATGGGGTTTTCCGGTGGGTCCGATTTTTTTTCTTTTTTGTATGTATATATGTATGTGGTATGTATATGTTTGTATTTATTGTATATAAATATATATGTTCTTATATTTTTTGTATATAAATACGTATGTCTTTGTATTTTTTATATATAGATGTCTAATCTCCACTTTTGTATTTGTATGTTGTTGTATATATGTATATGTTGTTGTACGCTTGTGTATGTGTTTGTATAAACTAGAAAAATTACTTGGATGCATTTTTTTGTATATCTTTGTGTGTTTGTATGTTTGACCATATGTAGCTTCCAAACAACAATTCCTACAAAGTTTACAATGTTTATATGTGTATTTTTTGTATGTTTCATGTTGTAGATCCAAAAAATAAAAAAATAAAAACAATTCCGGCGACATGCCGCCGACCGACCGGCTGCCGGCCACTGGCGCCGCTTCTATGCCTGAAGCAGTAGGGATTAAAAAGCTTCATTTCTATGGTTTTAATGAAAGTTGTATATGCAATGTAAAAATACTATTGCTATATTTTGTAAAGTGATAAAATATTGTTATTTTTTATAAATATGATGTTATGGTTGTATATGTATGTAAATCTCCCTAAAATTAACAAACTAAATCCACAATAACCAAATATCGTTTATTGTAATACTCCAATAATCCACTCATGTTGATAAAGCACCGCATTTATGATATTAATGTTGAACAACAAAGTTTTGATAACGATATACAACAAGCACAATATGGTAACGACTATGGTGATATGAATCTTGATAACGAACATGAATTTGATCTTGATGATACTCTCACTAGTCTAGCAGCTCATCCCAACAAGAAATTAATATTGTGGAAGTATTTTACACTTGAAAAGGCAGTACAAAAGGCTATATGCAGAACATGTAATAAGTCTTGGTATACCGAACTGGAGGTAGACAAACAACCGGGTGGCGGGGAAGTTTTGGGGGTGGGGTTGGGAGGTGGGAAGGGGGGGGGGGATTATCGGAAGAATTGACAAAAATAGTACTATAAGTTACTACGTGTTTATCTTATAACACTTCTTCTCATGCCACTTATTCATTATATTAAAGAAAATCAAATTATGACTAAAAAATAACGAATGTTATATTCTTATATAAAATAAAAATTTATCTCTTACTAATCATTTATGCAGCAAAGGTCCTACCAACAAAAAAAAAATAATGCAGCAAAGGAGAGAAATATAATTTGTAAAATCATTAACTTGAGATAGTTTATCCAACAAAAATAAAAACCATTCTCAAGAATCGCGCATAAAAATGGAAAAATAAATGACATATGATCTTGATGTACATTGTTTTTGGAGTAGTACAGATTAACTTTCATGTACATGGATATATTTATGAGTATTTCTCCAATTAGCTCAGAAACTCTCCTGTTATCAAATCCAAAAGCTAATTTCGTTTAAGTCCTAAAGCTAAAAATAAAAAGTGGCAATAGTGTGACGATTGATTTTGAACGATTCCCAAAACTAATTAATACTCGGTCACTCTTGAAAATAATTAGTTACTGTAATGGAAACCCATCCACCACAAATAATATCACTTACCTTAGAATAACCATTTATACCCTTAAATAGAAAATGACTATCATCAACGAATTAGCCTCGATTATTTTCTTTAAAATGAGAAAATCTTATGCTGTATAGCTCTACAGGCGTTGGTTACATTCCTTCGCAACCCCAATTGTTGCTTTCGTAATTGTTTTGCCCCGACCTTTCTACCTTTTAATGAAAATGCTATTAATTTTTTTAGATTCTTTTTTTTTTCTTTGCAGTAAATTCTGATTTAAATTTCTAGTTCATGTAGTAATGCTAGTAGGGCCTTGCCAATTTTCATTGGACAAATCTGGTAGACTTGATTCCTAACTGGAGGATTGAATCACATTAAGATAAGCATAACTAAACAACTTAGGAAGATCAAATTGGAAAGTTCTCCAAATTACGTATAAACTACGATCATACAAGAAACAGAATCGTTGCAAAATGCCTTAGGACTTCCAAATTCATGAGAATTCCATAACAAATAATTCAGATAAATCTGATACAATTACTTCAAGAAAAATAATAAATTTTAGGCCATAAATTTAGAACTTTTTAATCTAAACAGTATTTTTGCTGCAAGACCAAATCTGCTAATGTTGCCATCTAAGTACAGCGATTGTTAAGAAATGGTCAATTTTGAGCTTTAGATGGAACGACCTTGTAAGTCATTTCTACAAAAGTACAAAAGTATATATTACAACATGTTATTCTGAATGTGCATTTATTCATATTTCAAGCTCTTTTGCCAAATTGTTCCATCAAAACACCTAAGCAATTGATATTCCATCAGTACAAAGTGCTTCATATCTCTTTTAAACTGTAAATCAATTCAAACTATGACAGGAAAAGTAAAATGAAAGGAGTAATCTGTATGATCTCCAATTCTAACTCCTTCAAATAGAGATGTATAATCTCTCTCAGTAACAATGATACAATTGTTCCAGATGAAAAGTAGAAAATTTGCTTCCCACTCTAATAGTAGAGACGTAAATTTGACCTAAATAAGTTAGGAATCTGTTGTATTTTAATGGTGAAGTTTGTGAATCTAGTGATATTGTGAACAAGGCTCTATTTGACTTTCAGGAATATAAATGTATTATGCCCTCCTCATCACAACCAGCTTGGATATATCTAATTGCACTAACGATAGTAATTTTACTATGACTCAAGATGATATTTTTTATGTTTACAGATGCTGGGTTATAAGTGGAACAACGGAAGACAAGCAGTGGCGTCGCGGCTATGGATAGCTCTGGTCACATGCTTCAAGCCCTTGGTGCCCCAATTCAATATGTCGGGAAAACATAATTGTTGAAGCTTTTATAGTTCGAGAGGCCTTAGAGAAAGTCATTGAAAATGGATGGTCAAAGATTCTCATTTGTTCGGATGCTAAAAATATTTTGGACATAATTAAAAAAAGAAGTTGAAAGCTCATGGGAAATTAATGCTACATGTGAGGATATTTGGGAGTTGATGAGATCCATTGAAGATGTAAATATTGTATATATGCCTAGGTCTTTTAATGTCCGAGCGCATAATTTAGCTAAGTTCTCTATTTCGCTTCTACATAGGGTTGACTGGAGTCTACTTTCTCATCTTAGATTGTAAATGATGTCATGACATACTTTGATGCTTTACGATCTCTTATGCATTAATATATCCAGAGTGTTAGATGAAAAAAGAAAAATAAAACAAGAGATCATTTTCCACGTGGCGCATCTACGTGGGAAAATGGTCAATTATTTTCTCTACAGAAAAGGATAAAAAATACCCTTAATCTATTGGCAAGGGTTTAAAAAAATCTTTCATTAACCTTTTGGGCTAGATATACCCCTGCCGTTAATCTTTAGGTCGAAAAATGCCCACAATATTTTATTTAGGCTAAAAAATACCCTAAAACTAACGGACTTTTAAAAAAAATGTAGGGGATATATTTTTCCCATATTATTAACAAAGGACATTTCAAAACTATTACCAATAGTTTAGAGACAAGTTTCGGCCCTTTTGCTATTTAAAAATTATAGGTAGATTTGAAAATTAGCTATTGATTTATTATCTGTTTAAAATAAGCTTTTGATAAAAGGTATTTACATCCCACCAATATATAAACACAATATAAAATAAAATAGAGAGTACAACTTAAACAATAATATACCCAATGTAATCCCAAGTGGGGTCTGGGGAGAGATGTATGCAGACCTTACTCCATCAAAGTGGAGAGACCGTTTTCGATAGACCCCCGACTAAAAAAAAAATAACCAGAAGCATATTTGGAATGATAAAGTACAATGTAAACACATATATATTAACGTATAGTATCCAGAAATCATAAAAAATATATTAACTATATATACTATTGGAAAATCATCAATTAATTTTTATGATCTGTAGATATTGCATACATTACATATGCAATTAGTTGTACTCTCTATATTATTTTATATTATCTATATATATTTGCGAGTAGTAAATACCTTTTGTCAAAAGTTTATTTTAAACAAATAATAAGTCAAGCGCTAATTTTTAAAATTTACCTATAATTTTTAAACTGAAAAGGGTCAAAACTTCTTTTTATCTATTGGCAATGGGTTTGAAATGCTCTTCTTTAATATTACGGGAAAGAAATATCCCATACTATTTTATTTTCTAAATTATTATTAACTTTTTTAAAAGTCCGTTAGTTTTAAGGGTAATTTTGAGCCTAAATAAAACGTTGATGGTATATTTGGGCCTAAAGGTTAACGATAGGGGTATATTTGGCCCTAAAGGTTAACGAAGAGTATTTTTAAATCCTTTCTAATAGGTTAAGCTTATTTTTGACCCTTTTCTGTTTTCTCTAAGAATGGCCGGTAGTGGAGAGGGGTCGGTAATTATAGGGTCGTTTTTGACTTTGATGGTAAAATTGTGGGTAAAAGTGAATATTTTGAATAGTATACGGGCAAAATAGGCCCTTTTCCGTTAAAAGAATAAGCCAGCTTATAAACATCACTCCATAACTAATTCACCTGTCCTTTTCCCTTAAAAAAAATAAGCCAGCTTATAAACATGACTCAGTAACCAATTCAAGTCTTTCGTGCTCAACAAGAATCAACGAGTATTCAAGAAACCGAAAATTTTAAAAATGTCATATTCATTATTAATCAAGGAACAAAACTTTAGGAGGAAAATTTCAGACTTAAAATCTAAAGGGCATTGGTCCATTGAGGCAAGAAGGAAGGATGAAAATGTTTGGTATAGTTGTGTTGTTTGTAAGAGTGAATTCAAGTTCAACAAAGATCTCATTCAGCATTTAAAGGAGGACTCTCACAGGGTAAAGTTAAATTTTGCACAAACTATTCTGCTAAAAGAGAATCCGTTTCCATTTAATGATGGTGTGGGTTTCTATCATGATCCTGAGGCTGACTTGACTATTCCCACTGTTCTTTGTTGTGGGGAGATTCACCATTTGAAAGTGGATCATATTGGTAGTGGGATAGTGATGATGAGGGAGAAGGCACAAGATAGAAGAGTTAAGACCATTTGGTGCGAATGGACGAACTCTTTAGATGTTGGAGAACATCACGACTTTGGCATTGTGGTTTTTCCATGGAGCTTTACATTGGGACGTTTCGCATCAATTGGAGATTTAGTCGATAAGGCAGTAAAGGGTGCAAAAACTATTAAGACTAAAGATTTGAAAAAAAATATGGTTGACGCTTGTAATTCTAGGTGTACGTTATGTTATCAGCCCTTTCTTCCTGGTATAGATGTTGGCGCGATTCTTCGCAATAGAAATGGAGTGCTAGTATGCAACAGTATGATGCTTACGGATGGGGTAAATGCCCTATTCCCCTTTGCAATTCTTCCATTTAAATTTGTTTATCTTGTAGTATTACATTATTGTTTTTAAGAATGCATGTCCTACGACTTTAATTGTTCTGGTTAGGTTCCATTTTTAGTATATTCTGACCTTATCTTTAGTAGATAGTGGAATTAATTTATCTTGTTTCCGGGGTTCGTTGTTTCTTCTCGAGATAGGTATTGAATGCAGATATCCATATCTTGATAATTTCAGTCATATATGTTTTCTTCATTTAATGTTTATTGTATTCTCTTTTGATTATAGATATTTCATGTCTATCACGTATCATGTCTTATCTCTTGGATTCTACTATGGGATTGTGAGAGGCATGAGAATGAGGGACTACATACAGTCTTTTGTCCAGTATGTCGTGGCACGGGCTTAGGTGCACGGTTGAATGTCCCTGCTGAACCTGTTCCAGTAAGCGGACCTGAGGTATTTCAATGGAACTCTATCTTTTATGTTTCATGTACATGTGGCTCTAGAAACAACCAGGTTCTGTTATGGAAATCATTTCAGTGAAAATTTTAGAACTTGTATAGATTTTTAACGTAATGACTCAAACTGGATTTACAACTTGGGTATTTAATGAATTTGGTTTAACTTGAAAAGTCCCTTTAGTAGTTCAAAGTATGTTTCGATTATAACCTGATACATGAAATTAAGTAAAACTGTTTGAGAACATTCTGGAAAGGCACACGTATATCAGGTCCAATGTATGTAATCGACACTAGATCTGAAGCATCAACCTCTAGACCCTTGATATAGGAACAGCATGTTACTTCCATGGACTTCAGAACCTGAAACGCATAATTGCTCGAAGCATGGGCAATTGGACAGAAAATTAAAGGATGTCCTCTTTGACATAATTATTTGACCCAGACTACGTGATTTTAATTTACAACGAACTAGGGAAAACTTCAGCTTGCCAATGTCCCCGGACAACAATTTCCCCATGACAGGAAAATTATAATTGCTCCATCCACCATAGAGTTCCAGGCCAGCTGCTAAGTTCAATTCAAATGATTTGACTTCCTTTTTAATTGCTAATTCAATCCAGCTATCAATTTCAGTTGCAGAACAGCCACGATAAAAGTTCAAACCAACTCGGAATTGTTCTAAAGTTGGACCCCTGTGCTATTTCAAAACTTGATTTGCAAACTTCATAAACTCGATTGCTACCTCTGGCAGTAAAAAGTACTCAGGACACTCAGATGAGGTAGAATAACTATGGGGTGAGGTTGCTGCGAAAATCCTTGCCCACAAGTCCATCCGCGACCACGAAGGTTACAGCCTCTACCACGACCACGTGTGGATGGAAGTGAACTTTGTCGTACTGAGCAGTAGGTGCTAATTGAGCAATAGGTGCTATAACAGTAAGGGCTTCATCCCTTTACAACTGTTCTTCATTCAACAGCATGCCATAAAGTACATCAAACGTGATGTCTTCATGACGAGATTCAAGAGCTCATGTAAACGGGCGATAGGCAGGGCCTAATGGAGCAAACACACAAACTCAACTAGTCTATCGTTAATGACTGTGTGTTGCAGGGCATCCAACTTGTTTGCTATTGCTTTTGCTCCCTGAACATAACTCTCAATTTGTTTCTTCTTTTTTGTCTGGTAACTGAATTTTTGACTAACTGCAGCTGATGGAATACAAGAAGAAGCTATCCGTTGCTATTGATAACTGGGAACAGAATCCGGAAATTGTGGAGAGAAGCTCAACAGGCTTGTGTTTTCCTGATGATGATGATCCACCACAGGTTCTGACCAAAACACTCATACTTTAGTCTATTTAAACAACTTTCTGGTTTTAATCAAGAAAAATTTGTCTCTTCAACAGGGTGGAGAAGTGAAGCAACTGCCGTCACTGAAGTTTTACAGGGCTCGTCGATCAGGCTGACTTTCGCACTTGTTCCTACACGATTAACTAGTTTAACTACAATGCTTGATATCACGTATATTGTTTGTTTGCTTCCATTGTGTTCTACAACATTTCTATACTGTGGTATTTGAGTAGAACCTTATACTTTTATAATTCAGAAATTAGGAATAGAATGGTGTTGAGTTGAGAGTGTTGACAAGAGCTGACCTGTGTTTAGAAATGAAAAAAACGAACATGTCCTTTTTTTACGGGTTACTTTAGTTATCAAACATGTTGACTTCTTAAACAAATGTTTCTAGTATGGAGTATTATTTCTTTAGTGTTCAGACTGTCTTGTAGGTTTTAATTATAATAATCTGCACATTTTTGCTGAAACAGGCTTAAAAATGTTGTTATCCAAGATGTCCACATGAGAATACACTAGTTATGCCTCACCCCAACTGCTACACCTACGTACGGGTAAAAACTTTCCCAACACAAAAGGAGGCTGTTGAAGCTCAGCTAGGGGAGCAGCCATGGGAGCTGAAACTTGAGGAAGAAGAAAGAGAGTTGGCTTGTTTATTAAGCTAGGAGAAAATAATGAGCTAAGATGATTACATTTAGTAACTCCACTACTATTTATATCATACTCTAACTAACTAAAATATCTAGTAACTAACTAACTAACTAATTTAGCTAATTACACTTTAGTCCCTATAGTTCAACACTCCCCCTCAAGCTGAGGATGGAAAACATCTTTCAATCCCAGCTTGCTCATGAGATAGTCATGTTGAGGCTTGCACAGTCCCTTTGTTAAGATATCAGCCTGTTGTTCTTTTGTCCCAATATGCTGAGTCTGCACTAAGCCATGATTGATTTTCTCCCTGATGAATAAGCAGTCTATGTCAATATGTTTTGTACGTTCATGAAAGATAGGATGAGTAGCAATCTGAATAGCAGCCTTGCTTTCACAAAACAAGGTGATTGGCAGCCTCACCCTGAGTCCTAACTCCTGAAATAGTCCCTTTAACCACACTATCTCTGCCACAGTTGATCCCATGCTCCTAAATTCAGCCTCAGCTGAACTTCTGGATACAGTGTTCTGTTTCTTAGATTTTCAAGAAACAAGAGCATTTCCAAGTTTCACAATGTATCCAGTGATTGACCTCCTGGTTTCAACACAAGCACCCCAGTCTGAGTCACAGTAGGCTCTCAACTCCTGTCTACCATCTGCAGGCATGAACAGACCAATGCCAGGTGCATTCTTGATGTATTTCACTACCCTCAGTGCTGCATCAAGATGAGATTGTTTAGGATCATGCATAAACTGACTGAGTAGCTGAACTACAAAGGAGAGATCAGGTCTGGTCATAGTTAAGTAGAGCAGCCTGCCAACTAGTCTTTGATACATTCCTCTATCCTTCAGTCTGTGATCTTGTTCAGAGTATTCTGTCTTCACATACTTGTCATACTCAGTGGATGTCAGCTTATGATTAAACTCTAGTGGAGTGGAGGAAGGCTTGCTTCCTAAGAGTCCCATTTCAGATATTAAGCCAAGTGCATACTTCTTCTGGCACATAAGAATGCCACTCTTAGATCTTGAGAATTCAATTCCCAGAAAGTATTTCAGCTCTCCTAAGTCCTTCATCTTGAACTTAGTCTGAAGCTGCAATCTTACTTGTTTAATAAGTGCTAGATTACTTCCTGTGACTAGCAGGTCATCAACATAGACCAGTATTATAACCAGATCACCATGAACTCTCTGAGTGAACAGTGAATAATCATAATGGGATTGGACAAACCCCATACTCAGCAATGCTTCAGTTAGCTTTGCCTGGGGGCCTGTTTAAGCCCATATAGGGACTTCTGTAACTTGCATACTTTCCCACACTCCCCCTGGCTTGCAAAGCCATCAGGAATCTTCATGTACACATCCTCCAGAAGATCTCCTTGTAAGAAAGCATTGTGTACATCCATTTGAAAGATGTACCAACCAGAAGAGGCTGCTAAGGCAACCACAGCTCTTACTGTAACCATTTTGGCAACTGGAGAGAAGGTCTCAGTGTAGTCTAGACCTTCAAGTTGACTGTAGCCTTTAGCTACCAGCCTAGCTTTATATCTTTCAACCTCACCAGTGGATTTGTACTTCACCTTAAAGACCCACTTACACCCAATAGGAACTTTACCAGCAGGAAGATCAACTATAGTCCAGGTGTGATTCTCTTCAAGAGCTAGGATCTCAGCCTTCATGGCTTCCACCCACTTAGGATCCTTGCTAGCTTCAGCAAAGGATGTGGGTTCAACACTGGCTGAGTAGGCAACCAAGGAAGCTTTATAGGAGGCAGATATATGGTCATAGCAGACATGATTGGAAATAGGATACTGGCAGGAGGTTTTTGTTGGTGGTACTATGTAGTCTTGCATCCAAGCTGGCTGCTTGGGCATCCTGGTAGGCCTACCAGTGGTAGGAGCTGAGGAAGTTGGAATAGATATGGAGGGAGGAGATGCAACAGTGTTAATAGGTGGTGCAGGAGGTGATACTGTAGAGGATGGTGATGGAGTAGGTGTAATAGTAGAAGTAGGAAGAGTAGGAGCATCTGAGACAGGTGTCCTGGCTGATGTATGTGGAGGATCTAACTCTTGCAGATCCAGTATTGGAAACATAGGTGAATGAGTGATGTTCAGGTTCTTGAAAGGAAATACATGTTCCTTAAAAATGACATCCCTATTAACAAACAGTGTCTGAGTGTGGAGATCATAGAGAATGTAGCCTTTCTGACTAAGAAAGTGTACTGCTGGAATGGCTCTGGGAGAGAACTTGTCATGTTTTCTGATGACTGAGGCATAAACTAGACTCCCAAATACCCTGAGATGGTGCAAGGATGGTGGTTTGTTAAACAGTTTCTCAAAAGAAGATTTGCCATTTAATAGAACTGTAGGCAGTCTGTTGAGAGTATAAACTGCAGTGTTGACACATTCTCCCCAAAATCTCAAAGGTACAAAGGCTTGAAACCTCAGGGCCCTGGCCATATCTAAAATGTACCTGTGCTTTCTTTCTACAACTCCATTTTGCTGAGGAGTGTAGACACAGGAGGTTTGATGAAGTACCCCAAAGTCTCTGAGTAGATCTTGAACTTGAGCATTGAGAAATTCAGTACCATTGTCTGACCTGAGACACTTAACTCCACATTGGAACTGGTTCCTCACAAGCAATAGAAAGTGTCTCAGTACCACTACAGAGTCTGATTTGCTACACAACAGGAATACCCAAGTATACCTTGAAAAATCATCAACTAAAGTAAAAAAGAACCTCTTATTATCATGAGTAGATACCCTGTAGGGTCCCCAGATATCAGCATGCACAATGTCAAAAGGTGAAATAGATCTATGTTTGCTTAGAGGAAGAGGTAGTCTTGATTGTTTTTCAACTTGACAAACAGAACAATGATGATCTTGTAACTGTACATTATTCAAGGCAGATTTTACAACTTGGAGAGGTGCATGACCTAGTCTCTTATGCCATAGAGCAGATATTTCACAAGTACTAGGCATAGTAGTTGTCACACAGTTTCTAGGACTATTGGAACAGACTTTATTACAAGTGCTAGGTACAGAATTATCTATGTAGGCTGTTGATCTTTTATCTTCAGCATGCAAGGCAGTGTGCTGAGCTGAAGACTTGTTCTGAACTTCCCCTTTAAGTAGATACAGGCCATGATCCTCCTTACCAATCCCCAATACCTTCCCACTTGAGAGGTCCTGAAAAACACATAAGTCAGGATAAAAGGCCACCATACACCCTAATGCTTTAGTGATTTGAGACACTGAAAGGAGATTGTACTTAAACTCTGGGATGTACAGAACATTATTCACATGCTGATCCTCAAGAATAATGGACTCTCCTGTATGTGTAATGTCAACTTTATCACCATTAGGTAGACTCACTTTACTCCTATCACTGTTTATGATAGCCTGATGCTTGGTTAGCAGGTTCAGGTTATTGACCATGTGATTTGAGGCTCCAGTGTCTATTATCCAGTTACTTTGGACTAGATTAGACATGAAAACACTTACTGTACCTGCATTAGCTGCATTAGCTTCATGATCTACATACTTCCCTTTGTTTAGCATCTGAATAATCTGACTGTACTGATCCTGTGTGAGAGCTGGTGGTGGTGCATGAGAAGGGCCTGCCATTGAATTATAGCCATTGTAGTATGGAGTACCATTTCCTTGAGATGAGAAGTTAGGACCTCCTTTTGAATAGTGTTGTGTCATGGGGTCAGTTCTGTTACAATAGGCTGGAGAAAACCCATGTGGATGTGCATCACTGAAGTTGTTGTCATTGTAGCTAGCTGCATTGGCTTGGTTCTGTTGTCCTTGGTTTCCCCAGTTGTTCTTCTTACCCTTGAAGTCATCAGGATACCCAATTAGCTTGAAGCACCCTTCTCTAGTGTGTCCCTTTTTTGAGCAATAGTCACATTGAACAGGAGGCTTGTTAGGCCTGTTCTTGTTGTAGTTACCTCTGGTTCTGTTATAGTTAGTATTCCCATTATAGTTACCCCTGTTCAGGTTGTTGCTTAGGAGAGCAGTAGGATCATGAGGGCCAGTCTCAAAAGATGAGTTTGCAGTATGCAATCTTTGACTTTCCACTGTGATAATCATAGCATAGGCTTGATTCAGGTTTGGGAGGGGTGTAGTCATCAGTACTTGGCTTCTTGTCTGAGTGTAAGATTCATTTAGTCCCATAAAGAATTGCCACAACTTCTGCATCTGAAAATGTTGTGTATACTCCTTGGATTCAGGACAACTACAGGATGGAGGAGGTATAAGAGCTTCAAGCTCATCCCACAGAACTCTAAGCCTTGAAAAGTAGTTTGATACTGATGATGTTCCTTGTGTCAAGGTTGCAATCTCCTGATGCAGGTAGAAAGCCCTTGAGGCATTAACCTTGTCAAACCTTTCCCTAAGGTCCTCCCAAACACTATATGCATCTGATGCATAGATCACAGTACTCAGCAAGTCCTTAGATACTGTGTTCATAATCCATGCCAACACAATGGCATTGCACCTATCCCATAGATCATGTAAAGCAGGCTCAAAATTCTCCTTCTTACACACTCCTGATACAAATCCTAGCTTATTCTTTCCAGTTAGAACTATTTTCATGGACTTGCTCCATAGTGAGTAGTTTTCTGATCCTTGAAGTTGTACAGAAACCAACACTAATCCCTGTGTATATGAAGGATGTATATACAATGGATGATTGTGATGAATTTTGTCATATGGATCAGATACAGATCCTGATGCTTGTGCACCCCACACAGATCCAATGTTCACATTATTAGTCATACTTACAGCTAACAATCCACTCTATAGGGTTTCAACCTAGATTTTGAGAAAGGAATCACAGTGCACAATCTCAATTAGAATCACAGAAGCCTACTCTCCAATCGATTCTATAATCAGTGATGACAGTTAGATGCTCTTAACTTGATGCAACCCAAAACGAGCGGAAGCTAAACAACGATACAAATATGCGGAAGCGATAAATAACTAGATAGGTGATATCAATGATATCGGGGAAACAAGGATTGGGGAGTCAAGAAACGAGAAGAAAGAACGGATTAATGAATTCAAGACATGAATTAATAATCCAAAAGGGAGAAAGTGAAACTCGAACCTTACAATGGACTCGACTAGGTGTCGATCGCCATAGGTTCCAAGTTAACGAGATACATGAAGCCTCGGGCTTCGGACTAGAAAGGCTCGGCCTTCTCTAATTCTCTCTTCTCTCTATTCAATTCAAGCTAAACTTCTAAAATGAAGAACAAAATGTGCTATATATACATTTACATAGAGTTTTGGACAAAAATGCCCCTAGAACTGATTCTGCCTCGCTGATCATCTTCTCCTCATCGCGATCGCGCCAGGAAGGCTCGCGATCGCGCAGACCATCTTCTACAGCATCGCGATCGCGCTAGGGATCTCGCGATCGCGCAGGTCTCCATCATCTTCACGACCTTCAGCATCCTCAGCTTCGCCTTCGCGCTCAAAGTCACGCTGTCGCGCAGGCCAATGCAATACTCTTCGCGATCGCGTGAGAAGCTGTCGCGATCGCGAAGAACAAAAGTTCTTCCTCAGGCAGTGAGCTCCCAGTGTGCTCCCCTGTTTTGCCCTGTTTTGGGCTGCCTGTTTTCCTGCCCTGTTTCCTCCGTCCTCGGCGCTCCAATGCATGATCTTCCAAGACGTTCCCGGAGGCCTTGACTCGTATCCGTTGTGCACTCGAGCTTGGCTTTTGATGGTTGTCGTTTAGGCCATTTTATATTGCATCATCCTCCCCTTCTTGAAAGGATTTCGTCCTCGAAATCGAACCATCAAAACCTACAATCAAAACAAGCACAACCAAAAACTTCCTACTTCACAAGTAGGTTAGCTCAACAATAATAAGTGCAAGTGGTGTGGAAAACACACTCTTGTGATAGAGCCAAGCATCAATACCCATTAAAAAGCATATGTCCCCAAAGGAAACAACATAGTCTTGGCTCGACAAGGACAAGCACCCATTTTTCCAACAAGCAAAGAGATCAAGGATATGCATGTGGCAATTAAATTCCCCACGACCCCTAAGCCCATGATCAACACACCAAGCCTTCGACTCAATTTTATCACAATGTGACACATTGGCTTTGGTATGCCCAACACTCAAGGTGTGCTCCACATATGGGATGGAGTAGGTAAAATAGTTCAATTCACAACTAACATCGACTACTCCACTCCCCTTCTTAAGAGCATTCATACACACACCGAGAGGTACCTCCTCACCTTCCAAATCAACCCCAAGACAATCCTCCTTATTGGACAAACTCCAAAGGAAGGTCTCCAAAATAGGTCCTTCATCGTTATAGTCCACACAACGAAGGCTAGGACTACTAGAAGGTAGGTCATCACGACCAATACCAAGACCACTCTCCTTACTCGGAGTTCCATACGTTGGATCATCTATAGAGCCTAACTTGACAAACCATGGAGGTTCGACTCTACTACCGACCCTAGTCCGATACAATTCACCACCACAAATGAGATTGCCTTCAAACAATAGAAATGTAAAGGCATGTACCTCAAATTCATGGTTACACAAAAGCATAGAATCAAGACTAGGTCCTTCACTCTCACTCGAGGAGTCATCGAAAATAAATCGATCCATCTCACACACGAGAGACTCCTCAAGGTCACATCCATCCTCACTACGACACAAGGAACCACCACTATCAATTAAGCAATCAAAGGGAAGAGTAAGATTATCATGCAATTCATCTTCTCCTTTATCAAATATAGGTGGGGTGTCATAACAAGGTTCACAAGCAAGGTCAACTATGACATCTTCACTAAAGAGAGGTTCAATGAAAACCGAGCTCACATCATGATGTGGCTTTTCAACCCTCTCAACTAGTGGTTCATTTTCACACACAAGTTGACCAAATGGCTCTACACTAGTTGCAAACACATTGTACTCATGCAAATCATCAACTAGCCTAGAGTTTTCACAAACAACGTTACAAGACAAGGAAGTATCATGCTCAAGGGAGGAAGAACTAACACATACCTTTGAAGTGTCATGAACGTCTCCGCCTTGTAGCTCAAATTCGGCATCTCCTTCACCTTGTCTTTCCATCTCGGAACATGGTTGAGGCTCCATCGGCTTGCCTCCAAGAATACCTACACAAGCACTCACACAAGTAGAAGAAAAAGCAAAAGGGTTAAGGTTAGAATAAGGGGTGTCCTCACTCTTTTTTCCCTCTTTCTTTTCCCTCATTTTTCTTTCAAGGCTAGGTATAGATTCGGGTGGTGACATCCCGCTCACATCACTCAACACATCCTCTCCTTTTTCCACTCGAGGAATGTCACCGGTCACTCCCTTACTCCTCTCTATCTTTTGTCTCTCAAATTCGGGCGAATTGGGACGAGGCCCAAGAATGCCCATAGCCGGAGTAGGTGGACTTTTCACGTCAACCCGGAATCTAGGACTAGGAGACTCATCTCTTGATGTCTCCTTTTTCTTTGTTGGTGAACCACTCGGCTTTGGAAGTGGCTTCGGGCTCACCTTGTTGACATTTGCCAACTCTTTTGTAGCACTAGTCCCACCATTGCTTGTGTTTGTAGGACTTCTTGTTTGCACATTGTTGCCCATGGAATGAAGTTCTTGCTCCTTGCTCCTTTGCATAGCCAAAGAAAGGGCACTAGTAGGCACTCGGCTCTTCGCCCGGTAAGGCACAAAGTCATAGACTCTTTGCCCTACGCCCACAAGATATGCACCCTTCACCACACTATATTGCACCCTCTTCCCCTCCAACCACGGCTCACCCATCCACACATCAACATGACGCATGGGATACACATCACACCACACATAGCATCTATAACTCCCATGAGATATGAGTACCCGAGCCTCCTTAGAAACCCACACTCCATCATACTCATAAGGATGCGCTAGCTTATGGCATGGTATCCTAAGCCTATCAACCAAAGAGGTGCTAATACAATTGGCATCGGTACCACCAATCTTGAGCAAGTATCCTCCAATACCATCTACCTCAACAACGAACCTACATCTACCCAAGTCTTGTAGATTGGCATCCAATCGAGAACTTGAACGCCCACAAGTGTCAACTCCGACAACTTGGGTCTCCCTTATCTCTCCACTAGTGGCAACACCACTAGAACATTCTCCTCTTCCCGTCACTCTCCCAACATTAGCAATGTCGTTGGAAGTCAAGGAAGGAACCATGCCATGGAACCCATAAGTGCCTCTCGCCTTGGTTCCATAGCCCATAGTACTACTCCTACTACAACCATCCACGCCCTTCACGGCATATAACCCCTTTGTAGCAAAAGCAACACCATTTCTCAAACCATCCTCCACATGGGAATTAGAAGCATTAGGTCGCTTAGCGTACCTAGAAGGTGCAAGCTTCTTCTTCCCCATGGAACAACCACCACCACCTCCCATACTAATGGAAGGTCCTCTACTACTCCCTTGTACACCGTTAGCAACACTAAGAGAAGATGCATAAGAATAATCCATATGTTCAACATCATCATCAACTCTATCTATGTCGCTACCATCAATATCAAATTCTTCACAAGAAGAGTAAGTAGGATCATCATACCTTGAAGCGTCACCATTCTCGGGTTCTTGACTAGAAGCATTAGATTCATCAAATTCATCTTCATGAGCTTCATAGTCGTCATCAACCTCACGATCATCATAGTGAACCTCTTCATCTTCATAGGAGCCATGGTTTCCATCATCAAAGTAATGGCCATCATCCTCACCGTAGGAACCATAGTCTCCATCATCACCATACGAGTCATAGCAACTCGCATCATCGCCACATGAGCCACAATCTACTCCATCATCATTATCCGACATTGTTGCAATCACCAAAGAACAAAACCTCCCAAAAGTCACTCCCTCACGTGTATCACTCAATATATGTACACTCAAGAGCGAGGCCTTATCAACTTGGGAACCAAGGTAATCACAACTAGCATGTCCAAGTTAAAGTTCGGAGTGGAATTAATGAGACTCGATGTACGGACGGCTATTTAAAGTGCGCACTTGAGGCCAAAAGGAGTTCTACGACTCTTCTTTGAATTCTAATCTCCTCTACGCACGAATACCTAATACGCTAAAGGATTAGTGTCTTTCAAGTAGGCCAATTACCTTCAAAACACTAACCAAGAGGTATGGTAGAAAACGGGACACAAAAGATTTGACTCGAATCGGCACCAAACGGATTTGGAATCGGATGAAAATTTGTTTGTGATCTACAAACTCATCATATTTAATGGTCCAATTGGAGTCATGATGTTTGGAAACTGTTCGGAAGCCGTTGCGAACGTTCTGTCCCAAAACTGGAATTCTGAAATTTTTTTTTGTTCTTCGCTATCGCGACCAGACGCGCGCGATCGCGAAGGGTTAATTTTTCAAAAAATAATTTTGTTCTTCGCTATCGCGAAATTGCTCTTCGCGATCGCGAAGGGTTAATTTCTGCGATTTCACAGCAGCTCAAAAACGGGTTTTTTTGGCGATTTGGCCAAAACTTTGGCTCGATATCAACCCGAAACTCAAAACCAACGATACCCAAAGGTGTATACAACTATAACAACCAATCCCCAATAGTTTTCAACTCCAAACAAACAACAACAAGCTTCGATTCAAGATTGAAGCGTTTTCAAGAAATTTTCAAACTTTTGGATTTTGATTTTGGAAATTTTGATTCGTAACACCAAAACACGGGATATAGGTATCAAAACGACGGGAATACAATAAGGAACAAACCCCACTACTTTTTAACACTCGGGGACTCGTATCCAACCCGCTCAGCCAAATTTTGTCAAGTTTTCTAGTTTTTCAATTTTTTTGTTTTTCTTCAATTTTTCAAGAACAACACAACAACAACAACAATACTAACACGATGAACAAGGAACGGGGGTTTGTAAGAACATAACCCGAGCCTTGCTCTGATACCAACTGATGCAACCCAAAACGAGCGGAAGCTAAACAACGATACAAATATGCGGAAGCGATAAATAACTAGATAGGTGATATCAATGATATCGGGGAAACAAGGATTGGGGAGTCAAGAAACGAGAAGAAAGAACGGATTAATGAATTCAAGACATGAATTAATAATCCAAAAGGGAGAAAGTGAAACTCGAACCTTACAATGGACTCGACTAGGTGTCGATCGCCATAGGTTCCAAGTTAACGAGATACATGAAGCCTCGGGCTTCGGACTAGAAAGGCTCGGCCTTCTCTAATTCTCTCTTCTCTCTATTCAATTCAAGCTAAACTTCTAAAATGAAGAACAAAATGTGCTATATATACATTTACATAGAGTTTTGGACAAAAATGCCCCTAGAACTGATTCTGCCTCGCTGATCATCTTCTCCTCATCGCGATCGCGCCAGGAAGGCTCGCGATCGCGCAGACCATCTTCTACAGCATCGCGATCGCGCTAGGGATCTCGCGATCGCGCAGGTCTCCATCATCTTCACGACCTTCAGCATCCTCAGCTTCGCCTTCGCGCTCAAAGTCACGCTGTCGCGCAGGCCAATGCAATACTCTTCGCGATCGCGTGAGAAGCTGTCGCGATCGCGAAGAACAAAAGTTCTTCCTCAGGCAGTGAGCTCCCAGTGTGCTCCCCTGTTTTGCCCTGTTTTGGGCTGCCTGTTTTCCTGCCCTGTTTCCTCCGTCCTCGGCGCTCCAATGCATGATCTTCCAAGACGTTCCCGGAGGCCTTGACTCGTATCCGTTGTGCACTCGAGCTTGGCTTTTGATGGTTGTCGTTTAGGCCATTTTATATTGCATCATAACTGCCCTAATAGACTGAATCAAACAGTAGCAGATGAAACAGTAACAAAGTAGGAAGAACAACTACAGAAAACTACACTGCTGATTTGCAGACACAGAGTAATGGAGAAGAAATTGTGTTACCACTCGCTGAGCTGAAGATCGCGTGACCTTGCTCTGATACCATGTTGAAGCTCAGCTATGGGAGCAGCCATGGGAGCTGAAACTTGAGGAAGAAGAAAGAGAGTTGGCTTGTTTATTAAGCTAGGAGAAAATAATGAGCTAAGATGATTACATTTAGTAACTCCACTACTATTTATATCCTACTCTAACTAACTAAAATATCTAGTAACTAACTAACTAACTAACTAACTTAGCTAATTACACTTTAGCCCCTATAGTTCAATAGAGGCCCTTTGGTTTTTGTATTTGCTTTTTTCTCTTGAGCATGGCATTTGGTACTTCCTGACTCCGATTAATGTGATTATGTGTTGACTGTTGTGTATGGCCCATAAAAACAAAAATATTTCCTATCAGGAATTTCTTCATTTCAGGATCAAACACTAAACCTTTACTTTATTCATTCCCACATCTCTCCACTATGGTAGCTTATGTAAATATTGCTTTCATTAAAAATACTGTAACACAATAGTGTAATTATTTTCGATATTTCTTTTATGGGAATTAATAATAAAGAGTTGCGACTTCCGTATAAGTGCATTTTCCTGTCAACAAAAACATAGTATTCAGTATATAACATTCTCTACAGAGGAGCCTATCTTGTTTCCTAATTGGTATTATTGCTACCACTTAAGTTGGTTGTCTTCCGCGAATTTGGTGTGGAGAAGATTAGTATTACTTTAAGGGGAAAAAATTATCCATATTGGATATTTACATTCAACTATAGCAACTAATCAAGGTAAAGTTGTTTAATTAAGAAAAATATGTATTTGTTAATTATGTACTTATGGTTGAGTGAGAATAATTTATTTGTATTTATTGATCGTATATGAACACTCATTTAGGCCTCTATGGAAATGTCAAAACGACCATAGCCATTGAAATAAACCAAATGAATTTGTTTAATCTTCAATAATCGATGAAACATCAGGAGGTTAGTTTATACAGCTATTTTCTCATGATATTCCACGAACACGAACCCAATCACATGAAGGAGAAGGATATAGGGATCCCTTTTTTTCTAGGGAAATTTACATTGTAGAGCACTTATGGGTGCAATATTGACACTAATGTTGATTGTGTTATAAAATAATTCAAAAACAGCAAAGTTTCTTACATATATAGCAGTTTTAAATTTCTCATTAATTAATATCTATGTAGCAGTTTTAAATTTCATTAATTAATATCTACATACCAATTAAGGGATTCTCTGCCATCTTTATTTAGAGAATTACAGAAACAGCCAATCAAGTCTATTTCCTTATTTTTTAATAGCCATCACTTGTTGTAGTCTGTAAATACAAAACTAATAAACAGTGTGTACAAACGATGTCATAATATATATATACAAACTGTCTCCTCACTGTTATATAGTGTCTACATTCAATTTTACGGTGTATACAATCAGTTTTCTCGATTGTGTAAATGTATATACTCACTTTAAGTTATATCTAGTGTATACACACCTTTTTTTATACTATATACATATTTTAATATAATAGATTGTGTATACATCTATTTAGAAAAACAAAAATGAAGAAGAGGCCGGCGACAGTTCCGGCCAGCAGCAACAGATCTACAGTGACAGTGACAGTGACAGAGCATAGGAAACAGTGGCGTGCAACATTAATTTCGGCAATGCAAATCTGCATCGACGGAGCAACGGTGGTCGAAGAGAAGTAGCAGCAACAGCTCCATTGGATAGATCTGCACCAGACGTTTGCAACGGAGCAACGACTACCTGAGGGAGAGTGAGAGGTAGTGGCTGCCGGAGGATAGAGGGGATGGTAGCCAGAGGGAAGAGGACGATGGTCGGAAGGGGGTAGGGACAGTGACTATTGTCCCCTCGAGCCCCCTATGTCAAACCCTTACTCTTCTGGGCCCCAAAATGTTAAACTAGGGATCGGCTCTGATGCCCCTTACTGTCCAAGTTCGTTTAGGTTGACAGCCCTGTATTGGTAAAAATTGGTTAGTACACATTGTTGACAAGTGTCCAAATACGTGGCACGATTAGATAGGCAGACGAAGACAAAGCTCTTTCAAGTGATACGGCTACTGCTCAGACCAACCGTCCAAAATAGCAAACACCCACTCACAACTCCGGACAGATTATAGAGATACACAATTATTCTCTTTGTTCCACAAAGATTCGCATGTTTCGGATTTCGTGAGTCAAATTTTATAATATCGACCGTGAATTTGGACATAGAATCTTTAAGTTTTTTGAAGTAATATTATTTATTTAAAAACTACATGAAAAGTACTATAAATCACACTATATAATAATTCAAAATTTACAAGACATATGGAAATATTGCGTTCAAAGAAAAATTTGTTTGACTCTCAAAATTCGAAACATGTCAATCTTTATGAAACGGTGGGAGCAAATAATTTTTCAAAATCAACAAACTCCGCCATTATTGGGGTAAACATTATCTTGTTCAACAGCATAATCTTCCCATTAAGAGACATAAAGGAGTGGGATGTTGAAGCTAGTTAAGACTCTACACCTACAAATACCTCCCCCCGCATTTTTACCCCTAGTCAATCTCCCGCTCATATTAGTGGTACTGCCATTTTGTTAAGTTGTGCTATTGTTATTGCTCATTCCTATCATCCTACTACTATTGAAGCCATCGGCGGTCAAATCAATAAGATCTGCATTTATCGTCGATCATGTACTTTGTACTTATAATCAATTGAATACAAGTTACTTATTAGTCATTTGCCTAACCTCGCATCGAACAATATCATTTACACTAAAATTTTGATACTCCCTCCGTCCCAATTTGTTTGTCGTAGTTTGACTTGGCACAAAGTTTAATAAAGTAAGGAAGACTTTTGAAACTTGTGGTCTAAAATAAGCCATGGATATTTGTGTGGCTATAAATGAGTCAAAAAGTAAATTTAGAGTTGAATTATTTCCAAATTTAGCATCTTTTTGAGACAGACAAATAAGGAAAGAATGACAAACAAAGTGGGACAGAGGGAGTATAATTGATTGATTGAAGCTCTACAAAATATATACTACCTCCGTTTCAAAATGGTTGTCATAGTTTCCTTATTAGTCCGTTCCAAAAAGAATGACACAATTCTAAATTTGGAAACGTTTTTTAGTTGAAACTACTACTTTACCCTTAATGAAATGATTTATAACCACATATTTATCTATGGTTTATTTTGGACCACAAGTTTCAAAAGTCTTACCACATTTCTTAAACTCCGCTTCAAGTCAAATTATGACAAACCATTTTAGAACGGAGGGAGTATTTAATTGTTAACCTAAATTGTCAGATTTACACAAGCCCAGACATGGCAGGTGGAATGGGTGTGTCGGTGACCCAGCCTGACTCAGTTTGAATCGAACCTAGCCCACAGTAAATTTTGGGGTCGTGGTTGCGCTTAAAATAGATCCAATAGGCGATTGGTCTTGAGTTTTTACTCTTTCTTTATGAAAAAATAAAAAATTGGCCGACAGATGCTGCTACCTGTTTTAGCTCGGCAAGTAAGAATGGTAGAAATTAAAATTGAAGAGATACGCAAACAGAGTCTAGTGTAATAGGAAGGATGAGGAATTAGTTATTGCTCAAATTCCTGACGCGATTATGCCAGATTGAAGCGAAAGGTCGCGTTAATTGGAAAAAAATACATATACCATCTAGAAAAGTAGATACTAGGACTATATATTGATATTACTTTACGTGGAAAGAGTCAGAACTTTGATGAAGTTGAAAGATTATACGAGAAGGCATGTGTTGATTCAACAAAAAGGTAAGTATCTCATTCTTTTTTTTTTTTTTTGGCAAAACAATAGTATCTCATTCTTAACTTATCACAAATTTAACATTACAATGTAAATAGTTACACACTAGGTTGACATGTGATATTTGAACTTTAAAAATTAATAATCTCTAATATAAGGAATTTATATGTGTGTGTTAATATTCTAGGAAACACATGCATCACGCCACATATGCAGCTACAGACGAAATAGATGTAGATATATCCTCGTGATAGAAGAAAAGGCAAAAAGATTCTTCACCACTGGTAGATTTATTTTTACCTCATTTACAATTCGGTACTAGATGTTTATATTGATATATTAGTCCAATTAATTTGACAGAATGAGTCCCCGAGACCCCGGGACATTGGCTTCCGCCAATAGTGAACTACTCCCTCTGTCCCAATTTATGTGTCACACTTTCCTTTTTGGTCTGTCCCAAAAAGAATGTCACATTTCCTTATTTGTCAACTATTTAATGCACTATCTCTATTTTACCCCTATTGGGCCCTACTTACTTTAAAAGCTACCAACAACTTCTTGATTACTGCAATCTTCTCTCTCTTACTTTTTCAAGGGTAAATTTGAACATTTACAAAGTCAACTTCTATTTCTTAAACTCCGTGCCAAGTCAAACACCGCCACATAAATTGAGACGGAGGTAGTATTAAGAGATTCTATTCTCGTCCAATCAAGATAATATCGATTGCTCGCCCGACATCAGCCTCTTCACCCACCGGGGTTAGGTAACTATACTACTAATTGGAATTTTGGCCCCGCTACACAGACGCCACCATTGTGGCACTATTTTTTGGCATGAAGAACGAAAAATAATGAAAACTGTGAATACAACACAACCTAAATTGAGAAGGAAAAAAAAAAAATTCAACCTAAATTCTCATTTCGTAAGCCTACCGTACGTTATTGAATGAAGTCCACTATCCTATCTCAAATATCTCTTAGGAGCAGATTCTGGAAAATTGGGTATCAACTTCAAAACAATTTCAAGACTTATAACTTGGTGTTTGCATTTACATCTATGGGCGGGTGCACTGATGGAAATATCAAACGTGCAATTTGCAAAGGGTCCATGTTGTCTTCAGATTGGCGAACCCAAGATTTCAAATTCATGGGTGCTCGCTGAAAAAAGTTTTTGGTAGAAGAGGCAAAAGGAGTTTAGTTGTGGGTGCTCACTCAATGCTGATCTGAATTTTTATTAAAATGCCTATGTAAATATACTATAACTAGCTAATGACAATGGGTGCTTGAGCACCACAATTAGCCATATAGATCCGACATTGCTTCAGAATAAGCGGTCTGTATTATCATCACATTGGTTCTTCGTTGTCGGAAATTGGAAGAAGACTACAGTTTGCTTAACTCTGGTGCAAATGAGAAGAAAAATGAAGTTGATGATTAAATTGTTCGAGACTTTTCTGAAATGCTTGACAAACATAATATTTGGTGAAATCATTTTGGATGCCGAGATAGATATAAAAAGCATCTGGAATCTACTTTTACGAATCTAATCAGGCAGGAGAGGGGACAAGCAACGATTCATTTTGCCCAAAACTTCTGAAGTTGCAGGATTAATAGTTGTTGATCTTTGAGATGTTATTGTAGAACACCATTAAATTCTCTTCGAGATGTTATTGTAGAACACTGTTGAATGGGACTATATTCTTCAATGAATCAGTCTCACAGAGTTACACCCAAGTTACATCTCGACTAATAATCCGTCAATACACCCATAAGTCAAAGATGGATAAAGACTTGGAATTCCTTTGGCAGCACAGAACTAACAACAAAGGAATTTGACAATGTGACAATTTTATTGTTTCAGGATACAACAAAGACTTAGTGAGTGCCACACTCTTCTACAAGCTGTAGGAATATATTTTTTACACTATAGAGCAAAATGAAGATGGAAAATCTTCCCTTCTTCAGATTGAAGATTGTTTTGATGGGATATATGATTATGTTCACCGGAAAATGACTTTTCGGATCGTGTTAATGGTATATTCTGCTTCTGGAGCCCATTACGACAGCTTGCACAATTTACAATCCCAGTAGAAGAGAAAAAATATCTCTTCCTTGCATAAGTAATCCTTTTCCGTGTGACTATTCATTAGGTTTTGAACCAGACGAAAAGATTTATAAAGTTCTTTTCACGAGAATGGAGTATTCCAAGATAGCAAGAAACTGGATTTTCACCTTAGGCAGAGAGGAATCATGGAAAGAGATCGAAAGCATCCCCAAGTTTTATCGATTGCTGGGAGTTTGTATAAATGGAGTTATCTATATGTTGAATGGTTTTTATGACAAGCAAAATATAGTTGGATTTGATGTGAAAGCTGAAAGTTTCAGAACTATTACATTGTGGAAAGCTCTACATAAAAACAAATGCAATTATGACCTAATAGAAGTGAAAGGAAAATTAGCAGTCCTTGAAAATACGATGATTAATGGAGAAATTAATTTGTGGACTTTAGGGAAGGGTCAACCTGATGAAGGATGGGAGAGGGGTATCATTATTGGCTTTCCCATTGCTCTTAAGGAGGTGAAGCACCCTGAAGAAAAACTTTTCTGGTCCCTAACGTATGAACTTCAAGGATTTTATGAAGAGCATATGTTTGGAGGCATTTATACATGGGTAGAAAGTTTATTCCCATTGGAAACAATTTGCACTGCTCATCCACAAGTTTAAACTAAAGATATTTGGCCTGGTGCTCATTTTATTTTTCTTCTCTCTTTTGTTTGTTTGGTTTTCTCTTTAATGTTATAAATAGTTTGATATTCCAAAATGCACCCAATAAAATTGAAGAAACAAAGCAATAATTTCTATTCTGATGTCCCTTAGCTTTCAGAAGGGCAAAGAGAAAAACGTTTTCTTGGTGAATAAACCTTGGCAAGAATCCAACTTTTTGACACATGTACAAAACTTGAGCATGGGAAGTGGGAACTCATTGAATCTCAATAGCTCTTTCAGTTTCACGCTATTTCATCATTTCTTATCCTATATTTGTGCTTCCTGTATTTTGAACAAAAAGACCGACAAAAATTACGTGATTAGCACTGCAAAGACAAGAGGCAAATGTACATTTGTGACAAGAAACCTCAACATTCATTCCTCCGTGAACATATGAACATGCTTATAAATAACTGACATGGAACACCATTTTCAGAAGCTATATTCTACATGTAAGAAATGAGATTGGTGTCATGGAAGAGTCAGCTAAACTCTAGGCTATTACTTGAAGGAAAAACTGCTTAGAATTCCCACATAGCACCACAAACGCAAAACCAATCAACTTTCATGATCATGTGACGTAACATGAGATCTAAAGCAAATCTTGGGAACTTGCCAGAATTCCTATTTAGTAATGACTCAACATTACCAGCCAACCAAAATATTTTATGGAAAAAAATTGGGTTAACCCAACCAAAATAAGCTTAACATTATCCTGTCCAAGACTTACCAGCCCTTATAGAGTGCAAAAATAAACAGAAAGGAGACAAATTAAACACCATAAACATAACAAATCTTAAGGGCAGAGAGCGCTATGAACTAATTAAAGAGCGAATCTTTAATCAGCAATTTAAGGCACCAAATACGTGATATAAAAAAGCTACACTAACAGAGATGAAGCTTTGCAGTAACAAAAAGAGAGATCATAAGCTAACTTTTGGAAAAATGCAATTATCTCAATGTAGCAAATGCTGGAGGGAGAAGTAGAACCTTAGCCAAAACCCCAATTTGTCTTGTCAAAAAGTTGCTACCGTTTCCAAATTTCAAAAGTCTAACTTTGACGATGCATAATGGATGCCCTCTAGATAGACAATTAACATAGAAGACACAGATACCAGAACAAATCAAAGCAAAAAAGAGAAGACAAAACCAATACCAATAAACATTAAAAGAAGAAGAGGAAGAAGGAGAAGAATACTAACAAAGATGAGCACTAAATAAAAGTAGAGAAGGAGATTTCTAGACAATAGATCGAAGCCAAAATAAAAAGAACAAATGACACTAACTTGAAAGTTATGACCCATCAAATGAGATAAGTTTCTAGAATACTTTTTGATGTGTAGTGCAATATCATCATCGCAAATATGTTACTATGAGAACTATAAACAATTTGTTTTTGAGAAAACAAAAGAATACAGTAAAGAAACTTTTCGTGCAATTGTAAAGCAACAGAGCATTGCCTAAGGTTCAAGTCCTGAAACTTACGCCTCCTACCGATCGACATAACCAATATCGAAATAGCTAATATAGGGACAACACATAATACCAAAAAAGGAATAGAAGACCTAATTGACAACCAAAATTGAAGATTAAATCCAAAACACAACGCTCACCAAATGTTGTCAAAGAAATGATAACATTAATAACAACAAAAAATAATCAACGGGCAGTTGGAATTCAACAACCAAAAAGACAAACCCCATCATAAAATTCCACAAGAAGGAGCACTTCCTATGCCTCTAATAGATTGTATTGAAAACTAACTGAAAACTGGTAAAAGTCAAAAACTTCACATTAACTGGGACAAATAGCAAGAAACAATTAAAAAAAAGCATACAAATTGAAGCTATATTATTGTGATTCTTTCATTTTGTAGTTTGGGAAAAATAAATAACATAGAAGGAGCTTGCTCGGGAACAGCAAAAGCAACTTTGAGGAGTTCAGAACCAGCTTCTACTACTACTGATTCCATCGTTTAAATCTCGAAATCAAGGTGTTGCTCCCAAACGCACACGCAAGTATACGCGGTCGCCAAGTAATAAAGTGACAAAGTCGAGTATCGTTCCCACGAGGACTATGCAGACTGAATTCTAGCAAACAATTTATATAAACTATTCAGGGATCTTTTCCAATAGTGATGAGTTTATTAACTAAAGAACAGTAATTAAATGGTAGAAGTGAATTCAAATAATGGAGCAAGACTTGGTTGTTATTAGTAATAAGGAGACGGTCCAGGGTCAGAGTTATGAACAATCCAGTTGAGTTATCCAATTGATTCCACTTCTTAAATCCCGGGTTACTAACTAACAGATTAAATGTACCCGTGAAAACCTTTCAGTTCTTCACGGTCTATGCAGGCTACTCCAATCCCTATATGTCTATGGGTTGAATCACGTGCACGCATTAACGAATTCTGTAATTAGTTAAACTAGGCGAGCAAGTATATGTCTATCCTACTCACAAATTGGTTCCCCGATGCCCGGGTTCACAAACTAGTCCTATTCTTTCTTATTACGTAATTAAATTCCCTCTTTCGAGTTCAATCTAAAAACCATAGATAATGCGTAATAATCGGGCCCTGACAATTACACAAGTGAAATCAAGAAAGAATAAGCAACCCGTAATGGGATTCAATTAATGGAAATCAATCTTCAAACATCAACCTTCATGTAATACTCTAACCCTAGAACGATAGATTTAGCTACGCATACTCATAATAACAACACAAAGATTTGGTGTAATAATGAAATAATGATGAAATAAATTAATGGAAGGAAGAAAAACCCTTGTTCTTGATGTTATGAGCTCTCCAATTGCTCCAAAGTCTGAACTCCTTACAAAAACTAAGTAATAAACTATTTATAATGTTTCCATACCCTTGGTAATAAGTTAGACCCAAAACTAGGAGGAATAGGGAGTAAAATCGCGCACAAGGGGCGCTATAGCGGGCGCCCCGCGCCCCCGATCGCGCGAGCTTGGACAGAAGTCGCCAGATGTTTCACGCCATGGCCCCGCGGCGCGGAAGAAAACGCGCCAGTCCCTGCGCGCTATGGCCTGCGCGGCGCGTGGGGTATGGCGCCAGGCCAATTTCCTGATCCGTTTGCTCTTTTGCTCGCCCGTGTCGTGCCTTCGTGTGCTCGATCCAATCCTCAATCAAAATCCAATCTTTTCTTGCTCAATCATGCTCTTAAAAGCTCCAATTACACTGCACAACAACCTACATACGCACGACATAAAATCAGTGTAAAACCACAGTCACAAGCTATAAAACGCGCGAATAAAGTACTAAAACGTGAGGAAATATTAAGGAAATATAGGCATAAAATGCCAAACATCACCACCCCACACTTGAACCTTTGCTCGTCCTCGAGCAAGCACAAATAACTTCCCAATCTAGGTAAAACAGGTCTGCCTATGACTATGATTTATACCGACCATTGAACCAATGCGCACATGACTACCATGGATCCACAAACATGCCAACAATTTACCAAAACCAAAAATATGAGAACAACCACCCCAAAATAGCTCAAATGCACAAACTCGACTTAATGCAACCATGCTCCCACAAAATCACACCTATCTACTCAACCAAGAACCATCAACTTCACCTATTTCATGCAACCCATGTGCCCTCACCAAAATGAAGCAAGAGAGTGCCCCCCAAAAATCACACACAAAACCAATATCATGACTAGAACGGGGGCAATACAAATGAATTCACTCACTCTCATGAAAATCTCACATGTCACACACAATGTACCATAGGCTTGCCCGTAGTGTAGGACTCCACTAATGTAAGCTCACTCCAATCGGGATTAACTAGGACTTTAGAAAGGTCGTAATGTAGGCTAAGGGGCGGGTAGGATACATATGGTAATAGTGACTACCTCCCTAAGCACTTTAATACATCACAATTAATTAAGCACAAATCTCATCAAGCCACCCAATCAACTCTTCTACACATACACCTTCTCACAAGTAGCATATTTCTATTAAACACACACTAGCAAGGAATGGATATCTTTTTCTCTTTATTTCTTTTTCACAATTCTTTTCTTTTCTTTTCAACTTTGCTATTTTTTTTTTCTCATTATCTTCCAACCTTGCCAATGCTTTTCACTACTTCACAATTTTACCATTATTCTCCTTCATTAGCTCCACTCAAAAACCTCCCAACATCCAACCACAACTCCAACATAACACACAATATCACTAAAGTGCTTAAGGAGTAAAGGGCCAAAAGAGACAATTTAGAACAAATGGGTAGGCTCGGGGTGTGGGTACCAATAGAAAGGATCAAAGAAATCACAACAACAATTTTTCCAAGGTATATATGAAAGGGTAGGCTAACAAAAGAAGGCCTTGTATCATCTCCCAACTAGAGCAAACCTAGGATTTCGCTTTGCACACACACGGGGCAAGTTCTAGACATTAATATGCAACATGGAGCAAATAAGAACATGCCTCACAACACACATTGCACATGGTCCACACAAAAAGGCTCCATCAACAACTCTCAACCAAGCTTCTAGAATGCAACTTGTGGAAATTTAAGCACTAATGCACAAAGGATAGCAATCAAGTCAAGCAAGCGGACTCAAGCATCTCAAGGGGGTCGTTCCAATTTTTCTCTAGGCATGCATCAAAATTAAAACTCAAGGACACCACAAATAGCACATGCAATCAATTCAAGTCCACCGGTATCAAACACATCAAAGGCACCTAGCATTCTACCTTTTTCCTACGTCTAGGGCCACCTATAACTAACTATCCTAATCCTAAAAAATAAAAACTACCCGGTTCAAAGGTCTACCCGTGGAAAAGAACCGCGGTCATAAGAAAAACCACGGGGTGGATGACATGTACCACTAATAAAACTAAAAGGAAAATCTTTTTGGAATTTTTCATTGGTTTTCTAATTTTTTTTCAATTTTTTCATATATTAAAGCAAGAAACAAATCAAAACAAAGTCAAGTGACAAAAGAAAAATCCTAACGGTACATGCATCCATAACCTCAAAAATAAGGGAGAGTTCCCCACCCCACACTTAAACTAAGCAATGTCCTCAGTGCGAAAAATAAGCAAGTGCAAGGTAAAGAAAACTTCCCTGAAGATTGTAGTCCTTGGTGCTAGCATCCTCCAAGCTTCCATATAGTATGAGGTACTCAGACTTCCCCCAACAGATCATCAACATTAGGCAAGGGTGAGGACACCCCACACTTAGCCTCGACATTACATGAACCTGCAATCCAAGGAAAAACAACAACTACGTGACACTATAAATAAAGTAATACAAGTACAAACTCGGGTTGCCTCCCGAGAAGCGCCTTAGTTAACGTCGTGGCACGACGACACTTTTAGCTCACTTCCAGCCTTTATGTCTTCTCTTCTTACGCCGAACTTTTACTTTCTTCCCTTCTTTTAGAGAACCCATCTTCAACTTCACATGTGGTTTACTTCCATCTTCTTGTTTGACACATTCAATCATAGAGCACTCTTCAATTTTAGCTATGTGCTCCTTCCCATTATAAACCTTGAAAGTAACATTTTCTTCATGCGCTCTAACAGTCATCTCACCCAGCTCCATGTCAATAATTGCCTTCGAGGTGACTAAGAATGGTCTCCCCAAAATGATTGGAGCTTCTCGGTCCTCTCCATAATCTAGGACTACAAAATCAGCAGAGAATGTAAACTTACCAACTTTTAGCAACACATCCTCCAACTTACCATCAGGGTGAGTGAGTGATCCATCCGCCATCTTAAGAGTAACTGAAGAGGGCTTGATTGCTCCTAGCCCTAACCTTTTGCAAACAGACAGAGGCATGAGATTTATGCTCGCACCCAAATCACACAAGGCACCAGTGATATTATGCCCTCCAATGGTACAAGGAATAGTAAACCTCCCAGGATCTTGAAGTTTTGGAGGTAGCTTACTCAAGATTGTGCTACACTCCTCAACTAAATCAACTGTATCTATCTCTTGAGGCTTTTTCTTCTTCACTAAAATTTCTTTTAAGAACTTCACAAAGGATGGCATCAATTCAAACACATCAGTCAAAGGAATATTAACTTGAAGTTCTTTCAACATACTCACAAATTTTTGATACTGGGCCAGATCCTTCGATGGTATAAGTCTCTGTGGGAATGGTGGAGGTGGCAGAGGTGCCTCCTTTCTCTCTTCTTTCTTCTTTACCTTCTCCACTTTTTCAACTTTTTCTATTTCAGCTCTCTCTTCAGACTTGGCCATCAGCTCTCCACCTTCAATTAAGGTCACTGCAAGACATTGTTCAGGCTCTTTTTTAACAGTGCTTCTTTCTCCCACCAACTGTCCCAACTGGTGCTCCAAGTTCTTTTGACCATTGGCAAGATCATGTATGGCTTGTGCATGGGCTGCAGTGTCAGCTATCATTCTCTGCTGGCCTGCCATTATTTGCTTTAGCATATCTTCAACTGAACTGCTACCCTGCTGTGGTGGAGCTGGAAGTGGGTGGTAATTATTCGGGGCTCTCGTATTGCTTTGATAATACCCATTACCAAACTGGTTTTGACTCTGCAGCCTGTTTTGATTACCCACGTAATAAACTGACTCTGGATTAGAAGAGCAAACCTCTGTAGCATGGTCTTGACCACAAACCTCACAAAAGCTCTGGAGTTGTTGCACTGGAGCCACTGGTTGCTGAGTCTTTTGCAGAGCTAACTTGCTAATTTGATTGGAAATAGCATCCATCCTTGCCCTTAGCTCTGAAACTGCATCTAACTGAAGTACCCCTGCAGGTTTCTGCGTAATAGCTCTACCATCTCCCTGCCAATCAGGATTGCTCTGCGAAAACTTGTCAAGTAAATCATAAATCTGATCAAAATTTAAGGCCAGTACTTGACCTCCAGCAGCAGCATCAACCACGATCTTAGTGTGTTGGTTCAGCCCCTCAACAAAAGTGTGTGCAACAACCTCATTGGATTGGTTGTGGTGTGGACAATCTCTCAATAGAGCTTTGAATCGCTCCCAGGCTGAATACAAGGATTCTCCTTCTAACTGTCTGAAGGACATAATTTCGCTCCTCAGCCGGGCTGTCTTGGCAGACGGATAAAATTTAGCCAAGAACTTCTTAGCCAAATCCTCCCAAGTAGTGATAGACCCAGACTTTTCAGCCTTTAACCACTTCTTTGCTGCCCCAATCAGTGAAAACGGGAACAACGTCAAGCGAACATAATCAGTAGGAACACCCGCTGGTGTATAAGTATCACTGATCTCCAGAAAGTTCTGAATGTGTTGCTGCGGATCCTCATGAAGTAATCCACCATATTGTCCAGTCACATGCAGCAACTGAATCATGCCGGACTTAATCTCAAAGCCCCCGGTGATAGCGGGCTTAACTATGCTCGATGCTACTCCCTCCAGGCTGGGGAGAGCAACATCTCGCACGGCTAAAGCTTGGTCTTCTGCCATTCCTGTAGGTAAAGATCAAGCAGGACCTAATACCTGAAACAGCACAAAACTCAAAACAAAAATTAAACCTGAATAGTAAGTAATAAGCTGTTCAAAAAGAAATCAGTCAATAATTAGTCCCCGGCAACGGCGCCAAAAACTTGTTGCTCCCAAACGCACACGCAAGTATACGCGGTCGCCAAGTAATAAAGTGACAAAGTCGAGTATCGTTCCCACGAGGACTATGCAGACTGAATTCTAGCAAACAATTTATATAAACTATTCAGGGATCTTTTCCAATAGTGATGAGTTTATTAACTAAAGAACAGTAATTAAATGGTAGAAGTGAATTCAAATAATGGAGCAAGACTTGGTTGTTATTAGTAATAAGGAGACGGTCCAGGGTCAGAGTTACGAACAATCCAGTTGAGTTATCCAATTGATTCCACTTCTTAAATCCCGGGTTACTAACTAACAGATTAAATGTACCCGTGAAAACCTTTCAGTTCTTCACGGTCTATGCAGGCTACTCCAATCCCTATATGTCTATGGGTTGAATCACGTGCACGCATTAACGAATTCTGTAATTAGTTAAACTAGGCGAGCAAGTATATGTCTATCCTACTCACAAATTGGTTCCCCGATGCCCGGGTTCACAAACTAGTCCTATTCTTTCTTATTACGTAATTAAATTCCCTCTTTCGAGTTCAATCTAAAAACCATAGATAATGCGTAATAATCGGGCCCTGACAATTACACAAGTGAAATCAAGAAAGAATAAGCAACCCGTAATGGGATTCAATTAATGGAAATCAATCTTCAAACATCAACCTTCATGTAATACTCTAACCCTAGAACGATAGATTTAGCTACGCATACTCATAATAACAACACAAAGATTTGGTGTAATAATGAAATAATGATGAAATAAATTAATGGAAGGAAGAAAAACCCTTGTTCTTGATGTTATGAGCTCTCCAATTGCTCCAAAGTCTGAACTCCTTACAAAAACTAAGTAATAAACTATTTATAATGTTTCCATACCCTTGGTAATAAGTTAGACCCAAAACTAGGAGGAATAGGGAGTAAAATCGCGCACAAGGGGCGCTATAGCGGGCGCCCCGCGCCCCCGATCGCGCGAGCTTGGACAGAAGTCGCCAGATGTTTCACGCCATGGCCCCGCGGCGCGGAAGAAAACGCGCCAGTCCCTGCGCGCTATGGCCTGCGCGGCGCGTGGGGTATGGCGCCAGGCCAATTTCCTGATCCGTTTGCTCTTTTGCTCGCCCGTGTCGTGCCTTCGTGTGCTCGATCCAATCCTCAATCAAAATCCAATCTTTTCTTGCTCAATCATGCTCTTAAAAGCTCCAATTACACTGCACAACAACCTACATACGCACGACATAAAATCAGTGTAAAACCACAGTCACAAGCTATAAAACGCGCGAATAAAGTACTAAAACGTGAGGAAATATTAAGGAAATATAGGCATAAAATGCCAAACATCACAAGGAAAGAAAAGAAAACATAGAAATAAAGGAATAAACATTGGCAGAGAAAAAAAGCTGAGAAGCCAACAAATTAAGAAGATGAAGGGTATTCTTTGAAAGAGTGAAGGAGAACTGGAAGAGCGAGAGATTGACTTAACTGGAAGTCTCTAGAGGTAATATTTACTGCGTTAGAATAGCGGACACGTGGATTAGCATTTAGGCCTAAAGGACGACCACTTGATGGCAGAAAGATTGTTCCTGGACTTTTCCACTGCCATTGAGTTGCAGGTTGAAATAAAATTGGACCAAATGATGCCCTACCAAAAGAGTAAAGAAGAGCTTCAGTTACTTCATTCTTGGCCAGTGAAAAGTCACATCTCCTCGAAGCAAATAAAATTTTGCAAATGGTTTGCTGAAATCTTGCACTCATCAATAATTTCCCCGACAATGAAGCTTAAGGAAGATAAAATGTAGAGTTAATTTCACCGGTGGTCATTAAACTATTTTTTCATTACCACAAAGTCACTTTTGTTTTATTTGTTACCCAAAAGTCACTCAACTTTGCTCCGGTCTACAACAAAGTCACTCAAGCCGGATTTTATTTAAAACTTGCCGGAAAAATGATGTGGCATCATTAATTAAAAATAATTTTCTTAATTAATTTTTCATCTATTAATCTAATTCCTTAACCCATTATTCTTATTCTATCCGATCCAAACATATTTTACTACGTCATCGTCTTGCATAACCATTTCATACCGATGTCATTTCTCTTTGCCTTTGTTTCATATTGAGTTAATTAATTAATCAAATTGAGTAATGTTAGACAAATTGGTTATGCAAAAAGGGGAAATGAGGAACATGGAATGAATAAAAATGAACAAGCTTAGATTGGTTCGGTTCGATTTTTTATTTATAAAATCAAACTAGTTATGCGATTTTTTAAAATTTTAAAACCAAAATAACAGCTCAGTTTGGACTGTTGTTATGTATATGATTTCATAATATACCTATTGTATTGTACTTTATGTTTTATTGAGTTCAACATTTTGATAGATTATATTGTTTGCAGTCGTTTCATGCCATAACATACTGGTAAATGAAGAATGAATTTACAATATTGCCAAGAAAATAATAAGATACGGGATAGAGTTACTATAAAAAAGATAAGATAAATGGTAATATATTAAGGGGAAGAAGAGAGAAAAAAGATACGGTAACAACACGATCACACAAAATCGATCGTTACATAAAATGGGCTCTTCATCGTTATGTAACGACGGACTAACGATACAATAAAATTTTAAAGTAACAATTAACACAAACATTATTTTATAGTAACAGTACAGTAACAGTACGATAACAACCATCCAAACAAGTTGATACCAAATAAAGTTGAATTTTTATTTTTGGTTTTTCTCTCTCTTTTTTTTCGATTTTGGCTTGATACTCCAACGATTATATGGTAGATAATATTTATCAAATTTCAAAATTTTCACTAATAAAATAATTATTTGTATATCTTCATGTAAGATATGACACTCTAATTTATAGGTCTGTTCTTGCTTTTGATTACTACATTAAAAAATAATTGACATACAGATATAAAGCCTTAAAAAATGACGTGTCTGACGATAATACAATAACAATAACAATTCAGTAGGTCTCAGTTGGAAACTAACCGAAAATTACTTTTTTGAAATGTCCTGTTAAATTAGATTGTCTTGTTAATTTTTAGTTAGTTAAAATATATTTCTAATGTGGCTCCCTGGATAATATGGCACAAAAGAAGTAGCCTTGACATAATGTGGCAAAAAATAAGTAGTGAAATGAGTTTGGGTTTGGTAGAATAAGAATAATGGGTTAAGGAATTAGATTAATAGATGAAAAAATAATTAAGAAAATTATTTTTAATTAATGATGCCACATCATTTTTCCGGCAAGTTTTAAATAAAATCTGGCTTGAGTGACTTTGTTGTAGACCAGAGCAAAGTTGAGTGACTTTAGGGTAACAAATGAAATAAAAGTGACTTTGTGGTAATGAAACAATAGTTCAGTGACCACCGGTAAAATTAACCCTAAAATTGAGAAGTCAAGTGCCGCTGCCTTCTCTTTTGTAACAATTGACAAAGAACCAAAATCTTCATCAAGAAATGCCATGCCAAGCCACGTTGGTTCAACTGTTCACCACCTCTACCACTTATTACATTAGCTTTAACTTCCAATGTATTATGTATCGGCAAATAAAATTTCCCATGCAGGAAAGGAAGATGAACACAGTTTAACCATTGATATGTGCATTACCCATGCAGGAGCGGCCCAATAGTATTGGAGGCCTAAAGTTAAAAGTTGACATAATCTTTTGTTAATTAACTTCTTCAAATACTCCCTCCGGTCCATATTATTTGATGTTTTAGGTATTTTCACGGGTATTAAGAAAATTATATTTTTAGCATTAATTAGCAATGTAATTGACTATATTAGTCTTTATTCAAGCTATTATTACTTATCATTTTGTTTAAAGTCATTTATTAGCAAGGGGTGATATTGTAAAATTTTATCTTGATTTCCGTAAAGATCAAATATTGTGGACCAAAAAAATAAGCTAAAACATCAAATAAAGTGGATCGGAGGGAGTATCTTTTTAATGAATAAATGAAACACTGATCTAGTCAACCGATTATATGGTCCAGATGTTAATAATGCGGTAAATTATTTTTTCAAAGCTTTTAAGTTTTTGTTTCCTTATAAAAAAAATTCAAATTTATTATAGTAGAAATTTGTCTAATATTTTGAATAATTAAACTCATATATGTCAATAAAACTTTTGATAATTATAACCAATGTAGCATACTAAAATAAATAACTAACATTTTGTTCACTTAAAAAAAACTCTAACCAATATAAATAAATATAAGTAATAAAATTTTTTTGGGAGCTTTTGATTCATGGGGCCTAAAGCAGAAGCGTTAGTGGCCTTACCTTAAGCCACCCATACATACCTAGGCCATGTGGATTGTGGGATGTCATAGGGGTTTTTTAATATGAATTCTAATTGCGATGTTTTGTATAATGAGGAGATAATTGATCTAAAAACAGACTTTCTCGGTATTGGATTTTATTCGTCCGAATGACCGATGATAGGATGATTAAAAAAAAATTGGTGTAACTGGGTTGAAAATGAAGTCATTCAAGGAGTAGAATGCCATCATCTTTGTGTTGTTACCTTTACTTTAACGCATACATTAGGTAGATTTGAAAAGAGAAGGATAGAAATGATACCGCGATCTCCTTGGGTTGACAAAAAGATGTACGAAAAAAAAGAAATATGTTTCGAACGTCTTTGCTCCTTATGCAATGATAGGATGAGTACGGGAAAGGATGTTGCTACACTAGTGTTTGGTGATCCGACTAAGACCTTACGTTCAAAGAAGAACAATGCAGGGGTACGTTATTCACGTCAATTGAGATTTTTATTTTGATTGTTTAAATGTCCTCATTATCAAATAAAATTCCATCTGTGATCCGACTAAGACCTTACGTTCAAAGAAGAACAATGCAGGGGTACGTTATTCACGTCAATTGAGATTTTTATTTTGATTGTTTAAATGTCCTCATTATCAAATAAAACTCCATCTCAAAGCAAAGTTAAGAGTGCGTATATTTTAAATTGTTGTTATGATTTGATTTTCAAATTATAGATTAGAGATTATAAGAATTGTATAACTGAAATCATTGTACACAATTGTATATAAATGCACTCTTACTCTCAGCAGCGAGATTAACCGAGAGTCTGCATATTAGACTTGCATTCCATTTATTACTACTTTCATTATTTTATATGGTATCAGATACATCGATTCGACATGGCCAATTCCACAAATCCAACTAACATTCCCACTCTCTCACAGGGATCATCATCAACTAAAACTACATATTATTTACAAATCTCTCGCCAAAGCTTGATCGCAATAACTTTCAGATATAGAAGAGCAATATCATGAATGTTCTTCAAATTTTCTGACTTCATTCATTCATTCATTCTAGCATACGAGCCACCATCTACAACAATAACATCTCAAAACAACCCAACTGAACAACCTGTTACTGCTCCAAATCCGAAATATGAGGAATGGCACCAACGTGATCTTTATGTCCTTCTCTGGCTCAAACAAACAATTTCTGGCCCGCTTCTCCCTCATATAATCACTGCCAAATCTTCTTTTGAAGCATAGAACACCATTGAACGCCTTTTTCAAACCCAAGCAAAATCTCGTGTGCGGCAACTTAAATGGCAACTACATTCTCTTCAAAAAGGATCTCTTTCCATCCTTGAGTATTTTGAAAAGAAACGTGCTTCAGCCGATGCCTTAGCCAAAAGCTCTCAAATTGTTTCAAATGATGATTTTGTCTCATATATTCTCTATGGTCTTAATTCATCCTTTGGCACCTTTCGCAGCTCTCAATTTACGCGTTGAACCTATAAATCCCACCGACCTACTCGAACTTCTTCTCCAAGAAGAAGGAGAAGAACTAATTAATGACGAGGCTCGTCTTATTTCAATTCTTCCATGCCCACTGCCAACTTGGCCAAAACCTCTCATGCACCTGCTCCAACACAAAAACAATCAAACTATTCACACCAACCATCCCATTCACCTACCTACCAAAATCGTCATCACTCCCAATGTCAAATATGTGGGAGAACTGGACATGAAGCACGTAACTGCTACCAACGCCATGATGTTAATGCTTACCCTCCCATATGCACCAACTCTCCATCCACAACAACCTCGTCACATCCTTCTGCAGTGTCTAAACCATGTTAATACGCACCCTCACATACGCACACCCATCTCCAAACCACAAGCTAACTATGCTTCTCCATCTACCATAGTCGATCCAGCATGGTATTTTGACTCGGGTGTCTCTCACCACGTCACTCCAGATCTAGCCAACCTATCCATCAACTCAGAGTATAATGGAGACGATCAACTTGTGGTTGGTAACGGTATGTCATTAAATATTTCGCATATTGGCTCTAAAATTCTGCCTGCTAGCTCTAAACCTGTTAACCTATCTAATATTCTTGATGTACCCAAACTAACAAAAAGCCTCTTAAGTATTTCCAAACTCACTCATGATAACAATGTCTTTGTAGAGTTCCATGCTAATGAGTGCTTTGTCAAGAATTTGCAGGGCAAAAGAATACTTCAGGGAGTCGTTGACAATGGCCTGTATCACCTCACTCCACCGCCTACATCAACCTCTACAAAATCATCTCCTATGGCCTTTCTTGGTGAACATACTACTCTTGTTGGATGGCACCGTAGATTGGCTCACCCCAATGAAGCCACATTGCGTCGTCTTATTTCTAGTTATAATCTTCCTGTGTCGAATTTTAGTTTTCCTAATATTTGTGCGCCCTTTCAAATGGGCAAGAGTCATCGTCTTCCATTAGTTCATCGTCATGAGTCTAGTTTGCGTCCTTTTGATCTTGTGTATTCAGATGTTTGGGGCCCGGCTCTTATCAATTCTATTAATGGAACTCATTATTTTATTTTATTCTTGGATGACTGTACATAATTTATTTGGATTTATTTTATCTATCAAAAATCAGATGTGCTCACCATATTCAAATAATTTCATACTATGATTGAAACCCAATTCAATGCAAAAATAAAATGCCTACAAACTGATTGGGGAGGTGAATTTCGTAATGTTTCCACTCATCTTCAAAATATAGGCATTCAACATCGAGTTTCATGTCCATATACACAAGAAAAAAATGGTGCTCCAGAGCAACGCAATCGCATTATTGTTGAAAAAGGATTATCTCTTCTTACCCATAGTTCACTACCATTGTCCTTTTGGGAATCAGCCTTTCACATGGCTGTCTATCTATCTAATCGTACTAACACCCTTGTACTAAACCATTCATCTCCATATCAATGTCTATATCATCGTCCACCTGATTACGGCTTTCTAAAAACCTTTGGTTGCCTTTGTTTTCCTTTTCTCCGCCCTTACAATAAACAAAAGTTTGAATTTCGCTCTCAACCTTGTGTCTTTATAGGTTATAGCTCAAAACACAAAGGCTATATGTGTCTTCATGTGCCAACTAACTGGGTTTATGTCGCTCGCCATGTTTCCTTTGATGAGGACTGCTTTCCTTATTAAGATCATCTAAAAGCATGCTCTTCAACATCAAACTCCTCGTCCTCTACAATCCCCTCCACATTACTCCATCAAGCTGCCTCCTTGCCTTCACCTTCGCTAGCTCCAACTCAATTGTCAACGACTACTCGAGATGTTGATCAGCCCTCGAAAAGCACACAGATAATCACCCCTTCTCACCCATCGCTTCCTCCTCCCTCTTACCCCTCCAATACTCCTTCCTATTTTCAACCACCTGACAACTCTAACCACAAAATGATAACTCGTTCCAGACCAAACTCTTTAACCCCGAAAGCCCTCACCACATCTAAACACCCATTCCCAGTTGATCCTCTACCTATTGAAGAACCCAAAAACTTTAACCAAGCTTCCAAACTCCCTCAATGGCAGCAAGCTATGCAAACAGAATTTTTTGCTCTTATACGAAACAATACATGGCATCTTGTTCCACCACTTCCTAACTCTAATGTTGTTGGTTGTAAGTAGGTTTACAGGATCAAGCGCAATGCCGATGGTTCAATTGAGTGCTACAAAGCCCGTTTAGTGGCTAAGGGATTTCATCAAGAGGAAGGTGTTGACTATATATTTTGATACTTTCAGTCCTGTCATCAAACTGACCACCATTCAGTTATTTCTCTCTATTTCCCTCACCAAAGGTTGGCCTCTGCGTCAACTGGATATTAATAATGCATTCTTAAATTGTGAGCTAAATGAACAGGTATTTATGGAACAACCAAAGGAATTTGTTAATTCCCAGTACCCAACCATGTTTGTCTCCTAAAAAAGGCTCTCTATGGCCTTAAACAAGCTCCTCGAGCATGGTTTACCAAGCTTAAAACCTTTCTCATATCTCATGGTTTTAAATCATGCTTATCAGGTTGCTCACTATTTGTTCAGCGCTTACATAATAATATTACATATGTCCTAGTGTATGTCGATGATCTTATTGTTACAGGAAGCAATCCTATTTTTTTTTACCAATTCATTACAACACTTCATGCTGCATTTTCCTTGAAGGATCTTGGCAATCTTCATTTTTTCCTTAGCATTGAAGTTTCCAGAAATAATAATACCATTTTGCTCACCCAACAAAAATACATCCGAGATGTTCTTCTTCGCGCCAAAATGGCAGAAGCCAAACCTATCTCCACTCCATCTACTCCGGGTTCTCGTCTTGTCCATGATGGCGACCCTCTCCCTGATTCTCACCTTTATCCCCGCATTGTCGGGGCTCTGCAATATGTCACTATTACTCGTCCTGAAATTTGTTATGTTATTAATCGGGTGTGCCGGTTTATGCATAACCCATCTACCACTCATTGGGCTGCTGTTAAGCGTATCGTTTGATACCTTAAAGGCACTCTTCATCATGGTCTTTACTTAAATTCATCCACGAGCTCCAGCCTAGTTGCCTTCTCTGATGCTGGTTGGATCTCTGACCCCGATGACAGCCGCTCTCAACATGGTTTTGCACTTTACTATGGTGGCAATTTAGTTAGTTGGTGCTCTAAGAAGCAAAAGGTTGTCGCTCGCTCTAGCACTGAAGCTGAATATCGAGCTCTTGCCTTTTCTACCACTAAAATTATTTGGGTTGAACAACTTTTACTTGAGTTACACGCTCCTCTCAAAGAACCTCCAATTCTGCTATGTGACAACTTGAGTGCTACTTTTATCTCTGCTAATCCCGTTATTCATCAATGATCTAAGCATATTAAGCTTGACTATCATTTTGTACGGGAGAAAGTTGATGATCACTCACTAGTTGTTCATTTTATTAGTTCTCAGAATCAAATAGCGGATATTTTTAAAAAAAGCTCTTGGTACGACTCGATTCAATTTATTAAAATCCAAGCTCCTTGTTCAACCCTGAACATCCGCTTGCCGGGTATCAAATGAGAGCCCATCTCACATCAAAGTCAAGAGTGCCGTGTAGAGAAAATTTAGTTTAACTCTATCCCCTGATCCTATTTCTTCCTTATCATGTATTTTAAATTGTTGTTATTATAAACACTTAGAAGTAAGGCTTGAAGCTTGATGATCTTTATTGAGTCTTCAATGACCTTTAAATACAAGAACCAACTAACTAACTCCCTAAGCTAACTCCTCTGATGAAGGAGAACATAACAACCTGAGCTAAACTAACTCCTCTAAATAGGAGATTTATTGTAATCCAAAACTAACAACTAAGAAGGAACTGAATCCTAACAACTCAACTAAATAGGAGGTAAGTAACTGCTACAGCTGCATATGTGCTAAAGAGTAACTGCTACAGCTGCATATGTGCTAATACGCCCCCCTCAAGATAGGCGGTGTGTGACGACGCCTAGCTTGAATAAGTTGCTGTCAAAGGACGCCTTGGGCAGTGCTTTAGTGAGAGTATCCGCGAGTTGATCTGCTGAATGAATATGGACAACCTGAACTTGTCTTTGCTGTACTTGCTTGCGAACAAAGTGAAAGTCCACAGCAATGTGTTTCATGCGGTTGTGGAACACAGGATTTTCACACAAATATGTTGCACCAACATTGTCACAGTAAATGGTTGGTGTGTGCAGAAGAGGAATGTACAATTCTTTCAATAGGTTCGATACCCAATTAATTTCAGCGAGTGCGCTGGCGACTGCACGGTATTCAGCCTCAGTTGAAGAGCGAGCAATAGTGTTTTGTTTCTTGGATGACCAGCACACAGGATTTGGTCCAAAAAACAGTACATAACCTGTAGTAGAGGCTCGATCATTCACATCTCCAGCCCAATCCGCATCAGTGTACATGTGCAGCTTGAAATCATTGGGTCTCAGTATGCGGAGACCAAACTGAATTGTTCCTTGAAGATACCGAAGCACGCGTTTGAGTGCTTTCCAATGTGTTTCAGATGGACAATGCATGAATTGGGACAGTTTATTAACAGAAAAACTTATGTCTGGTCGGGTGAATGACAAGTACTGTAGCTTACCCACAACTTTTCTGTAGCGAGTAGCATCAGTTGGTTCCGCACCATCATTAAGCTTAAGTAATTCTGTTGAACTCATTGGAGTTTTTGCAGGCTTGCAGTCACTCATTTTTTCTTCCGACAGAATATCATTGATATAATTAGATTGTGACAGAATGATTCCATCATCACCACGGAGCACCTCGATTCCAAGAAAATATTGTAGATTTCCAAGATCTTTAATTGAAAAACGTTCAGCAAGTGAGCAGATGACCTGATCTACGCTCTGCTTATGACTCCCTGTGATGATAAAATCATCCACATACACAAGTAAATACACCACACTGTAAGAATGTTGGTGAATGAAAAGAGAGGCATCCGACTCAGATTTTATAAATCCCAGGTAAAGAAGATGAGCCTTGAGTTCGTTGTACCAAGCGCGAGGCGCTTGCTTGAGTCCATAGATTGCTTTTTTTAGACGGCAAATATGAGAGGGAAATTGCTTGTCTTCAAAACCTGGAGGTTGAACCATATAGACCTCTTCCTCTAGATGTCCTTGTAGGAACGCATTATTGACATCAAGCTGCCTGAGTGGCCAATTCTCTCGAACTGCAATTGAGAGCACCAACCGAACAGTAGTTTGTTTCACGACGGGACTGAATGTAGCATGATAGTCAACTCCCGGTCGTTGGGCAAATCCTTTTGCAACTAGGCGTGCCTTGTAGCGATCAATTGTTCCATCAGCTTTTCTCTTTAACCTGTATAACCACTTGCAAGACACAATATTTTTACTGGGATCATTTGGTACCAAATCCCAAGTTTGGTTTTTCCTCCATGCATCAAATTCAGTTTTCATCGCTCTCTGCCACTCGGGGGATTTATTAGCTTGACGGAAAGTGGATGGGGTGATTGTGGGTGACAAATAAGCCATGTAGTCAAAAATCTTTTTTGTTTTGTGAATGTTGTTCTGTGAACGAGTGACTACACGAGGTTGAGGTTGGGCAGCAGGTGTGTTGGTTGGCATGGCTGGAGTGTGAGAGGGTGTAGGTTGTGTGGTTGGCATGGCTTGAGTGTGTGAGGGAGCAGGTTGTGTGGTTGTTGGAGGTGTGACTGATGTGTTAGGCAAATTTTGCTTTTGTGATGACATTGCACTGGTTTTGCGACTGTAAACTATTGGAAAAGAAGGATGCTGTGAAGTTTTTCTTGATATTTGTTGGGTATTTATTGGTGATGAAGAGGGCACTGTTGATAAGGTGGGAAGAGAGTCTGTAGGATTTGAATTACTGGGGATAACTGTTGGGGTTGGTAGAGGAGGATAAGATTGGATATCATGAAGAGGGGGAGGAGGAGGAAGAGATATACCTGGAGTTGCAGATTCTGTTGGAGCGCAGCCAGAGGAGACGGTCTCAGTTGTGCGTATGATGGACTCTGCATTGGGTAAAATAACTGGGGTGGGTAAATCTGTGTTAACTGAAGGAGATAAAATAGGAGAGGTTTTTGTGTTTGTTTCCGTTGGTTTTTCCCACGCAAATGCTTTAATATATTCTTTAGTGAGTCTCACAAGACGATCACGGAGACTGAAGATTCTAGTTTGTGACTTATTTGCATAGGCTATGTGCAATGCATCCCATGCTTTCTTCGTCGTGTCTGCAGCTGCAACAGTAGTGGCAATTGTCGGATCAACAGATGCCATGAGTGCATTTTGAATTAGTTGATCTTGGCGGAACCAAAGAGCATATGGTGGGTTGACAGTAGTGACTGTGCCTGTTGTAATGGTGCTAGATGGAGCAGGAGTAGACCCATCTAAATGACCAAAAAGATCGTGGTCGTGCATGAGCATGGAAAATTGTGCCTTCCATGTTGAAAAATTATGACTTCCAGTTAGTTTAATTGGAAGTTGCGACGCAGGATTAAACTGAACAATAGTCGTGCCGGTGTTATTATCAGCATTGACTACTCTAGTTGTGCTGGCCATTTGTGGAGGGTGGGAGGGAAAAAGAAAGTGAGAATCTTACTCGTTAGAGTTTTATTTAGGCTCTTGATACCATATAAACACTTAGAAGTAAGGCTTGAAGCTTGATGATCTTTATTGAGTCTTCAATGACCTTTAAATACAAGAAGCAACTAACTAACTCCCTAAGCTAACTCCTCTGATGAAGGAGAACATAACAACCTGAGCTAAACTAACTCCTCTAAATAGGAGATTTATTGTAATCCAAAACTAACAACTAAGAAGGAACTGAATCCTAACAACTCAACTAAATAGGAGGTAAGTAACTGCTACAGCTGCATATGTGCTAAAGAGTAACTGCTACAGCTGCATATGTGCTAATAGTTATGATATGATTTTCAAATTATAGAGTAGAGAGATTATAGGAATTGTATAACTGAAATCCGTACACAATTGTATATAAATGCACTTTTCCTCTCGGCAGCAAAATTAACGGAGAGTCTGCATATTAGACTTTCATTCCATCTATTACTACTTTCATTACTTTATACTCATAATTTCATTGTATTTTGTAGTGCTTCCATGTATATCCCTCCTGTTTGATCTACTGGTTGCACAATGGGAGCAAGTTACATATTCAAACCGACAAAAAGTTACATTTATTCACAAAGATGGTTTGGATCAGGTTGAAGGGTCTTCTCTTTGTCTGAGATGCTATTGTCATAGTCCTGAGATTTATTGATTTGGGGAGAAAGGTTAGCATTTTGACTTTCCTTCTTTTGCAGCTTTGTTGTTAAGCTTTTCAGGTTATTAATTGCCTGTGATGAGTGATTAGTTGAGCTTGTTACTGTTGTAGGTTTCAAAATAGATTAGGTGTATTTTGCTCGTATTGAATGGTGGATAGGCTTTAGTTGAACTGGTTTGTTTCTTTGGTTTAAATGATGGGTTGACATTGAATAGTTATATTAGGAATGGTGCAATTTTAATGACTTTAGAACTATGTTTGTTGTTATTATCTGGATAAATGTTTGAACATTGATCCAAAGCAGAGTATAACAGCTTGTTTGGATGGTTGTAACTCATCATATCGTATTTATCGTATTGTATTGTCGCCATGAGTACGACGTTTGTTTTTATTGTTACTCTAATTATCATTGTGTTGTATCGTTAAATCCATGGTTAACCATGAAAACTGTCACTTTATGTAACGATCGATTTGGTGGGATTGCGTCGTTACATGTTTTTCTTTCCTATCATGCCCTCACTTATTATTTAATATTTTCATTTTACCCTTTACCTTATATTCACTTATTAAATCACGGTAAACAATACAGCCTATCCAAACATTGTACAATACATTATGAAACAATGGGTAACAATCATCCAAACAGAGTCATTGATTTTCTTCTCTGTTTTAGATAAGTTGACTCCAACACTAAGTCCTGAGGGAGGAGGGTTGGTGCTGCTATCACTCTAGTGTGGTAACTATAAATTGATATTTTCAGTTTAGCTAATGTCATGGTGAATTTTGTGTTGATACTGAAAGACCTGAGATTCTATTCATTCATGGTTTTCCTGCTTCTCTCAAGTCAGTGCTCAAGCAGGACAAGGTTCCTAATTTCCTCTTGAGTTAACATAGGTGCATTTGCAAGTTTCGTTCTGTTATGTTCTTGTTCAATTGAATTTACCAACTTTGATTCACTAAACCCACCTTGTGCATTGATGCCTTTAGTATTTGGACTAGTTGAATTTGCGGCAATATTTAGATAGCCTTTAGTCCCTTGCCAAGTCTTCCTTCGGGAAGATACTGCCTGCATAATTTTTGTTTTTTCTTAAATACCCAGGATATATTCATGGCATGAACCAAATTTGGTGGACTTTGATCTCAACATCAAGTCTAATAGAGTCGATCAGTGCTGCAATAAAGAGACTAACATGTTGGTCCACATGTACTTACTGGCCCTAGCTAACCGTTCTTTAAATTGGGGTTGATAGTCTTCAATAGAGCCCAGTTGCTTCAAGTTAACCAAATTCCCTAATGGATTACTGGCCAGTGGAGGCCCGAACCTGAGAGTACAATATTTCTTGAATTCTGACCAACCAATTGATGGATTTTTGTTCCACTTGATGATACCATAATTGTGGCTCATTGAGATGATGGAACACAACCAATCCAACTTTATCTGCTTCATTTGTTTGTTGGTTGGAAAAGAATTTCTCATAGCCGTGTAGCCAAGTCAGTGGGTCTTCGGATACATCAAAAGTAGGGAAATCCAACTTTCCGTACCTTGGTACCACACCATTTCCTAGAGGCTGATTAAGTCGATTTTCTAATCGATAGGGCTGGTTATCTGTATTGCTACTCACCCCTACATCTGAATCCTTTCCTTGGATTCTGCTAAGCCAAGCATTGAACTCCTGCAATTTTGATGAGAGTTGTTGCAGACTTGCAGTTTAGCAGCCATCCTTGATTCATATTGTGCCAATGCTTCCGTAATTCAGTTGTTGCAATTTTAATGCTCCTCAAGGGCCCTTTTAATCGGTCCAATTCTTCTTTCAGCCGCGCCAAAAGGCAATGGAGGAGTGGACAAAAAGTCCAGAAGTTTCAACCAATTATTATCTTGGTTTGTGTTTTCATGAAGAAAGCAATGTTACCTCACATGTTAGAATTCAATACACAAAATTCTTACTCTTACATCCACACTATTTTTATTTACTAAGTATTTTTCTTCTTCTTTTGGAGCAGGGAAAAGTGTCTCAGATAAGACAATTGAAGTTTTATCGGGCACGAGTCTAGTTTTTTTGGAAAAGCTCAAGGCGCTGATAGAACTCAAATCGGACAACTTAAAATGTTGAGCCATCCTTGTGATCCTTGTAAAACTATAGCATACATTTGAATAACTCCTTTCTAGTTGCAAGTTAACACACCATAATGAGTTTATTTATGATTGAGCTTTTCACAGGCAAAACCCTTATGAAAACCATAATAACTGTTTTAGCAGCTACGAATACTATGTTCTGTGCACTTTGGCCAAATTCAAAAGTTACAAAGTATGGCAGTGTCTGCTCCTACTCAATTATTGCAGGTGTTGCTGCTTCAAAATTCATCTAATTTTCGATAAGTTCTAATGTCATCAGGCTGATCTCCTCAAAGATAGCCTCAGCTTTGACATTGGATGTCATTGACGCTCCTCAAATCCAACTCCTTATAACTGGTGCTCCTTTTAACCCAATACAGGAAGTCATCTTTACTAAATATGGTCTGTTGACTCTAAGCAAATGGAGTAACCTTGTAAGTCTCTTGGAACTGTTACCATGAGCATTCATCTGAGACATATCTTGAAGAATATTAAAATTCCTATATTGGACAGCTATCAAGTTATCGCCAAAATCTTTTCCACTCTGGGATGACTTCTTTTCACTGGGAGGTATAAGCTTCTTATCATTTTCAGGACAAAGTCGTGGCTCTAAGGAGGCAACATAATCCTTCACGACATGAAAAACAATTGTGTCCTGTTGATTATGACCAGTTATGAAACCAGCACTCCCCATTTCTTTCAAAATCTTGTAGCATTCATCAATTTATGAACACTTATACCACCTTGCTAAGGTTTCAAAACGGCATCGACTGTAGCACTAATCGACGAATTGTCACTTCTTGTGAAGAACCTCAAGTATTTTTGAGAACAGATCCAAATCAAGCTCCTCGCTAACAACTATCTTCTTTGATAGAAATGTGCAGTAGAGAGAGGACGGCTTGCTCATGCCAACCAATTCAAATTCATAGCAGTTCACATAATCCAACAGCCATAAAAGCTTCAATGAGTTAAAAGAAGTGCTAATAGGCAACCCAGAACTCTTACAAAAATAACTGATTATAGCGGAAGAGAAATATGGAAGAGGGAGAAAGATAGGCATATTTGGTTTGAAGTCCAGCTTATGTACAGGTTCAAACTTATCAAGCGAGACCAAGGAAAATAATTCCCCAGATCCTCTGAAAGTTAACCACTTGAGTTGCAGGTTGAAATAAAATTGGACCAAATGATGTTCTACCAAAAGAGTAAAGAAGAGCTTCAGTTACTTCATTCTTGGCCAGTGAAAAGTCACATCTCCTCGAAGCAAATAAAATTTTGCAAATGGTTTGCTGAAATCTTGCATTCATCAATAATTTCCCCTACAATGAAGCTTAAGGAAGATAAAATTGAGAAGTCAAGTGCCACTGCCTTCTCTTTTGTAACAATTGACAAAGAAGCAAACTTTTCATCAAGAAAATGCCATGCCACGTTGATTCAACTGTTCACCACTTCTACCACTTAGTATTACATTAGCTTCAACTTCAAATGTATTATGTATCAGCAAATAAAATTCCATTTTGAAGCTGGCCACCGAGACAATAAAATATTTTTCCAAATTCTTCCTGCGCCCAGTCAAGACGCCTAGACTTCCAAGTAGTTGGGGGTGAGAGCATCCATCTTGCTACGGCAGCAAATTATTTCCATATATAGTTTCACTAAACTTAAACAGTGCGGTGGCATTTATTTACGGCTATATTAATTTTAAAAGGTGTTGTGGCATATTCGGAATTACGAAAATTACTCAATTTTTAAAGATTGGTTTTAAAGTGCTCAGTCTCTCAAGACTAATTTTATTTTTGCCTATTTGTGTAAATCAACCGAGAAGAATTGAGATTGATTTGTAAAATTTTCGCCCACATGCCACTTTTGTCACTGATATTTAGTTTGAAGCCATTTTTTTATTGGTCTTACATGAGAGGCCACTTTTTGAAACTTCAATCTTTGTGGGCTGAAGTTCAAACTTTGTGGTTTGAACTTCATGCCTAAATTATGAAGTTTCAATTTCAATCTGTAAGGGCTGAACTTTTAGGTATAGATGCGTAAACTTCAATCCTTGTGGGCTGAAGTTGAACTTCAATCCTTGTGGTGGGCTGAAATTGAACTTCAATCCTTATGGGCTGAACTTGTGTGAAGTTCAACCCAAAAGTATTGAAGTTCCAAAAGTGGTCTCTCATGTAAGACCAATAAAAAAAATGGCCTCAAACCAAAGACTACTGCTAAAAGTGGCCTTTGGTGCACTTCATTACATTCAATACACTATTTAGGGAGATTTACACAAATATACAACCCTAACACCATATTTACAAAAAATAGCAAATAGTTTTTTTACATTCCATATACAAGTTTCAAATTAGGATTTCATCTCCTTCTTCCTTACCGTCTCCCACCCATCACTGCCTGGTGGTTGCTGCCACCACTCACCGCCGGCCAGCCGCCGCCGGCCACCGCTGACACCATCGGAATTTTTTTTTTATCTACAAGATTTAACATACAAAAATACACATATATATACGTTGCAAAATTTTAAAATTTAATGTCTTGAAATTATACATAACCAAATATACACAAACATATAAAAGATACACATACAAAAATATAAAAAAACACAAATACAAATAACTATCCATTCTAGACATACATATACACAAGCATACAATAACATACATATATACAAACACATACACATACACATAAAAAAAGGTGGATATAGACATTCATATACAAAAATATACAAAGATATACATATTTATATATACAAAATACAAAATATACTAATACATACACATTTTTACACTACAAAAAGTTGGAAAAAGAAGCAGATCGGAGATGAACATACGTGTTTTATACAAAAAAATACAAATATATACATGCTATACACATACAAAATGAAAAAAAAGAACCAAATCGGAAAAAACCACCGGAAACATAGAGATCGGAGCAGCGTGCCACTGCAGTGCAGCAGTGCCACCGTGAGGAGCAGTGCCGCTGCATTGCGGTGGCAGCAGCAACGATGTAGGGTAGATCTGCGACGCGACAGCAGGGAGAAGGAGGGAGTGACGCCGATGGGGTCTGGTCGCCGGTGAAGGAGCGGTGACGGCGGCGAGTGGGGTGGGTGGATGAGTGGAGGAGAGGAGAGAATGAGAGAGAAAGAAATTAGGGTTTATGTTTGGGGAGAAATGGGAAAGTATTGTTATGTTATTGTTATGTAGTGTGAATGTTTAAAAGTATCGGTATGTTTTATAATTTAGCTATTAGGTAGTCACTTTGTGTAAATTTTCCTTCTATTTATTCATTTTTTGTTAGTTGATTTCAATGTCCTAAAAATATTTACCTAGACTGAATGTATTTGTAATAGCCATTATTTATGTAATTGTCATTGTATATACACATGTATAAATGATATATATGATTAAAGGGATGTTTACATATATATATCCATCCATAATAAAATATTTACTTTCTATTGTCCACAACTTTTTCTAACCACAATATTAACACAAAATTAAAAAAAAAATTAATATTAAAATTAATATTTGGTGGTTACCAACTTCCTAAAATGAAGGTAAACTGTAATATTAATAATACTAATATTTGACGAAAATTTAATGCTTTAAATAAAGAGAATTAGTCAATGATTAATTCACTCAATATGGCATGTGCACAATTTTGGCTCTCAAAAACACATCTATCTATCTATCTATATCTATCTATATCTATCTATCTATATCTATATATCTTCTAATTGAGAATTATAGGCAAGTGAGGTGGCATGCCTCTATGGCCAAGAATTCCTCATTTTGGTCTATTTTTCCCACTTTCTTCTTTTCATTCCATTCAATTCAATCATGTGAGGGCAATGAAAAGTCTGGTAGTAAAGAAAATGTTTAGATTGAATGTGAAGTTAATGATAATCACTAATGGCTGCCTTATTGAATATTGGAAGCTGGCATAATAAATTACATTCATCAGCATACAAAGTCAGAAACCGTTTCATCAAATAATCAAACAAATCCCCTACTCCTCCACTAATTTTCTTAATTAATTGTAAGGGCTTAATTATCATCCATGATCATAATCTGAAACGGAAGCAACCAATAAAAATATTTATATAGCCCACGTTTTCACCATTAACTCCCAATATCCATCAACCAATTATATATAATGTAGAGAGAATTAAAATCAAATTGGGATAGAGAAAGAGAAAAATGATATGCTTGATAAACTAATTGGCGTGAATCGTGATATAGCTTCTTCATCCTCTTCATTTCATCCTTTCATATATATTTTTGGGAGGTAGAAGAAATCATAAATTGTTCAGCAGACATACAAATAGCCAGAGAAGAAGATATGAAGATGAGAAATTAGGCCAAGTAGCCAGAGAAGAAGATATTGCCAACATTAATCTCCAGGTTTATGAGGGAGTCAATATATAATGTACTGTGAGCTCACAAATCTAATGTCACCTGTTAATAGAAAAGGCAAAGTCCATCGTTAAGATTAGTTCCTACAGTTCTAATTGTGAACTTCTTTTTATTGTTGCCATGGTATAATGAAATTAGTATTAAATCCTTGGAATATACTACTGATATACTAATATACAACTTTTCTTTTCCTTTTATTGTTTTGTTATATAATGGTGTAAATAAGTTTTCTGATCTACATAAAACAGTTTTAAAATAATGGATAAGAAGTGGTATATTTGTTTGGTAGCTTGGAATCCTCTTCACTGTTTAGCAGCTAAAGGTGTTCTTATTAACTTTAAAATTACTGTATTTTATTTTAAAAGTTAGTATTCGTATATCAATTATATCAAATGTTGTTGCTATATTTTTTTGTATCTTGTAAGCAATTATTCAGTATCGAAAGGCCGCAATTCTTTTTTCTGTATTAAAATTTAATTATATAGGCTCTCTCTCTAGACCATGATTTTTTAAATGATGAATTAAAAGATCGTAAGTATAACCTCTCTTTAGCAACCATTTCATCAAAATGTGGAGAAAATAAGTGTTTCTTACGATTGTATATTTTTCTCTCATCCTCTTCCTTCATTGTATTTTTAAGATTGACCTTTTTATCTTTCTTTTTTCGTCAATAAATTTGTTTGAAAATATTTAGTAATTGAATGGTCTTTGAAAAAAGAAATGTCCCAGAAGAGCAAAAAAGATCAAAAGAAGAATGAAACGGTCAATGAGAACATTTAAATGAATAGTAAATATTTAATAATCTTCTTATTTTCATAGTCAAGAAGATTTTGTACTTTAATGCAAACATTTGTATCGGCTGACAGTGTTCTTGAGGAAGAGTACAGTGTAGGTCGTGAATTTAAATATACTCCAATACATATACGTAAAATGAGAAAAAGCTTACTTAAAATATTTTTAAAATAGTAATCAACCTTGAGAATATAACTATATAAATAATTGGTAGTATCACGATTAGAGTATAAATTGAAAAAGAAATTAATCTAAGAGTAAATATTCATCCTCTTATTATAGAAGTTATATCAATGATTAATTATTTATATGCTTTTTAAAATTTTTAATGATCGCGCGAGCGCGGTCGAGTTCACTAGTACATATACTAATTGAGAAACATAGAAAAGTGATGTGGCATATCTCAATGACCTCCATTCACTTCAAATTATAAAGAAAACAAAGGATTCCATTTTTTGGCTTTTTTTGGCTGCTTTGCAAAATTTCCCATCAGTTTTTCATTCAACTAAAAGCTTAAATGCCATGAATTCTATCCAATTAATTACATCTCATTATGTACATATACGAGTATTAAATAACGAAAGATAGAAACGGCTCTTAGCTCCATATTGGGAATGAACGTTACGTTTCTGGGCAATTAAAAGGCAGAATATAACAAATCGGCACAACATAGAGTTAAAATAACAATCCCTTCCTCATATAAATTGGTTGTAGTTTTTTCTGACTCTTTAACCAGAAAGTAGCTCAGAAGAATGTGTTTAGAAAAATATTTCCAGTGCTGCCATATTCATCATCCGTCAATTCTGTTCTGCCGCTATCGTTATTATGTAGATAGATGAACGCCTTCAGAAAGGATATTTCTTGGCTTTGGAATTTCATTGTTCAAACCAAATATCCTGTAACTTTCTTATAGGTCATTAAAAAGCTTATGCTTGGTTTTCATCTGAAGTCTTTTGGCTTATTATTCCAAAAATATTTCTAAACCGCATCTATGTTGCCATCTGAACTCTTCCACCAGCAACATTGTGATGAATCCAATATTGTTTCATGTAAATAATTTCATCTGAAGTCTCTTATACTTGGTAAAACGAAAGGTTCATTCAAAAAGAGTTAAGGTGAATCACTAATACTAGCAGCAATATTCTTCATGGATGGTGGTGAATATTGGAGATTTATTTCTTTCTCTTGGTTGTATTACATAGTTCAATAAGTATCCGAGATGAGGTGTTAATTTTATGTTTAAATTACATATGAGGATGTTTGCTTAGAGTTTTGCTCCATGAGCTATCTCACGACAGGACTTAAAATTATTTTTCACTTTTAAGGTGCTTATTTGATTTTTGATCAAGATGTCCTTTCTCTTTTGTTTAGTAGTTGAAATTTCATCACTTTAATTTCTATCCTAATAATAACAAAAGATAATAGATTCATGTGTAACCAAATGAAAAGCTGTTAATAATGATTAATAGAAAGACCAAACATTTTTATTAGCAAATTATATTGCATAATAAAATCAGATTAATGTCTATGCTTTTTCATTTTCTTCCTCTTTCTCCTTCTTTTATATATATTGGTGAATGAATTGACTACTGTAGGACATTTAATTTGTTACATATATGATTGAATTATACCTACAATGTATTCTTATTGAAAGATAGTTTTAAGACTTGCTGTAGATAATATGATTTCTCATTCCTTACCTTAATTCTGAATCATCATGAAGTGTACTGAAATTAGTAAATTTAAATTTTGAGCAAGGAGATTGAAAAAGCTACTTTGCACCAAATTAAACTAATTATAGAACCATCTTTGTTTTCTGATGATTCCTCTTGGAATACTGTTGTATAATATAATCAAAGCTAAGCAGCATTAGCCATTACAAATAGCTACACTACAACTCTGCTTGAGTAAAGAAATAAAGAAAATTACTAGATATTATTGCATCTTTACCTCTGTAATGACTAAAATGTAGATACATATATATAATATAGTTAGTCATATAGTATTTGCAAGAACGCTTACGGTGACTCTGGCATATTATTTCTATTGCCAATAAATCTTTCTTATTTTATTCAATCTTTTCCCTTTCTATTTATTTCACTGTAAGAATTAAATTCTCAATTCTTTTTATTTGTTTATTTTTGTTTTTATTTGAGAGAAGAGAAAAATAGTCAACCTTATGAAATTGAGCATCTACAATCTAAACAATAAAAAACATAATACCGAGTAGTATGAAAGGCCAAAGAAGAAATATATATGATTGATATTAGTTTTCATAATGAGATCATTTGTAGAAAAATGTAACGTGGATGTTTTTAAAGTGGGAAAAATTAACTTTGTAACTTTTATAGAAAAATATCATAGAAGACCATTTAATAAAGTAAGTTTGTGGAGCCATTATGCTTTGTTTTAATCTCATATTAAGTAATACTCCCTCTGTTTAAGTTTAGTTGTCCAAATTCAACTTTGCACTACAACCAAGACAAAATAAAAAAAATAAACTTGACAAATCTACCCTTATTTATTATACTTTATTGTAGTTTCCAATTAATTGGAAAGAGATTTTGAAGAATTTGACCATTTAATGTCAAGGGTAAATTAGGAAGAACATAGCTAATTTTATTTTGAATTGCTAAAAGGACAAGTAAATTAAGAATTTGACTTTACTAAATTTGGACAAGTAAAAACTTAAACGGAGGGAGTAGCATACCTTATTTGGAGTCCTTTTGTTTCAAAATTAAATTGCTTAATTGTGTATGTATCGTTTTGTTGGTACTGTAGCGCACATCATTCAGTTGCCACAAATGGCACAACAAGGTATTATCTAGTTTTGTTAAATCATATTTTATATTATTTAATTATTAAAAATTTATATTCATTGTAAAGAAGATTTTGCACTTCAAGTCAAATCTTCGTTGCAGTTGATGATGTCCTTGAGGAAGAGTATAGTGTAGGTCGTGAAGTTAAAGACTCTCTAATTTTATATAAGTTAAATTAGGGAAATCCTAACTAAGTATTTTAAAAAATTATAATCAGTCTTATAAATATACAAGTATATCAATAAATAATTCATAGTGTTACCGTTAGAGCATGAAGATAAAATCAATCTAAGACTAAATTTTTATTGTGTTATCATAAAATTAGTTATCTTTTATTTCAATTTTTAATGACCGCGCCTAGTTCCTACTATTACTTTGTGCTACCTAAAATTAAGGAATAAGATTTTGGTTCCACAGTATCATTTCCTAAACATTATCCATAATGCCTAACGCCAAAAAGTATGTGATGGCAGGATCCAAACGGTTTTTTTTTTTTTTTTTTTTTTGAGAAATTTGTATTTTAAAAAACCTGAAAAACTTTATAACAATTACTACTAAATTATACGTGTCACAGACGAATATAAATAATAGATGCAAAAATATTAGTAAATTAATATTACATACACATATATAATTTATATCTCAAATATATAAATATATCTCAATTATATATATTACGCACACATATCGTTAGAAAATGTATATTTTATATCTCAAATATACAAAAATATAATCTCAAATATACAAAAATTTATATTTAAGTTATATCTCAAATATACATAATATTATTCAATTAAAAAGTATAAATGGTAACCTAGTCTCTCCTTTCCATAATTCTAGGCTTTATATAAGGACCAATAAAGACCCATTAAATACGTACATATCTATAATGGTACTAGTGACATTAGCCCATGCCAGCATGGGCCAAGTTCAGGCTGTAAATTTATAAAAACTTTATTGTTCTATAATGTTGTTACGGAATATTTTTTTTAATTATAAAACTTCATGTTAATTATGAATGATTTGTGTAATCTTTCTAATATAGAGTTTCATTCTTATTTATTTTGGAAGTGATTCATCTTAATTATACGCCAGTTATTTTTTATTTAAGTTATTTCTTGAGTGACTATTTTGATTAATTTCTTTATTTTTTTTACCAACTCCATGACATTACTCATAAATAAGAGTTAGATAACTTAAGTATTGTGATGACATTGTTCAGGTAATAGCGGTAAAAGTGGCTCTTTCGCTTGGCTAACCTGTGTAAATTTTATCTAGAAATTTCACTGACGACAATGCAAACTCTAGATTTTTTTTTAAGTTCACGTTAAACTATTTAAGAGTTCATGAATTTCAGAAAAATATTTGGTTAGATTTTCATCAAATAGTCTTAAAAGTGGGTATTAATATTCAAAGTGACCCAAAAGTGGCCAGTTGATTTTGCAAAATCTTACTATGCTTTATTTTATAGTACTAAAAGTGGCTGCCAAAGAACGATTATATTTTAATTAATAATTATAGAAGTGGCTAATTAGTGAATCCATTGGTTTGTAAAATCTGGCTATCGCTTCAGTAGTAAACCAAAAAGTGGCTATTTTACAAAAACAGTGGCGCTAACCCATAGGCAGCATGACCCCAGCACATCTCCCCCCGCTCTTATATAATAGTACTAAGTTAAAAATGATTTTAACTAATAAGTTTAATGATCAGCACAAATCCCATTTATTAAGGGATAAGATAATTAATTAGATGTATTTATACGAATACATAAATAATTTATAAAATTTATTTATGGTTATAGAAAGTAAGAAAATCAAAATGTGGTTACAAACAGTAAATAATCTTTATCAATGATTATGTGGCGTAATTTTCCCTTAATACACGTTAGTTGCATTACTTTACGTAAAAATTTAGTCACGTAGCCTGTTTTGACCGCGTTAAATGAATACTAGCCAGTAATGTAAAATTGTTTGAAAACTAGCCACTTCCGGATAAATCACAGCATAAATACTGGGGCTTTGAACAAGTTTTGTTCAAAGCCCTATTATTTTGTTATGGGACTTAGTATAAAGCTTCAGTCCCATAACAAAATGTCGAGGCTGTGAACAAAACTTGTTCAAAGCCCCAATATTTTGTTATGGGGACTGAAGCTTTATATATAAAGTCTCATAACAAAATAATGAGATTTATCCCTAGGGACCTTTGTTATGGGGAATAAATCTCATTATTTTGTTATGGGATAAAGTCCCATAACAAAATAATGGGACCTTTGAACATGTTAGTTCAAAGGCCCCATTATTTTGTTATGGGATTATTTTGTTATGGGATTATTCAGTCCCATAATAAAATACTTGGGTTTTGAGCAAGTTTTGTTCAAAGCCCCAGTATTTTGTTATGGGACAGTCTGGGATATTTTTCCAACGCTAATGGAGCTTAAGTGTGCGCGCGAATTTTTGGCTATTCTTCAATGAATTTTGAAACAATGGATAGTCCCCAATGATCGCGTCCAAAAATGACTACTGATAAAAATTACCCTTACTTTACATGGTGTCGAAGCCCAAACAGGAGGGGCTTTGGAGGGAAAGAGGCATTTGAGTCTCATAAAGAAGGATATAAGACACAAGTTCTGAAAATATAGTAGGAGGGACTCATGGTTAGTTAAAGAAAAATTTACACAAAATTACTACCCTGATAGCTAAATTATAAAAAATACCGATACTTTTACTATATTTACAAAACATAACAATAATATAACAATAGTTTCCTATTTCCCCCAAAAACATAAACCCTAATTTCTCCCCATCTCTCTCCTTCTCTTTCCTCCTCCACCCATCCACCATCCACCCACCACCGTCCCCCTCCCTCTCGCTGCCACTACTGCTGCTACCGTTCCCCTCCCTCTTCTAACCATCGTCCCCCTCCCTCTCGCCATTGTCTCTACTTCTCGCGGTGCTGCTACAACCGCAGTGCAGCGGCACTGCTCCTCGCGGCGGCGCTGCTGCACTGCAGCAGTGCAGCGCCTCGATCTATGTTTTTCTGGTGGTTTTCCGGTGGGTTTTTCTGATTTGGTCCTTTTTTTCTTTTTTCCTTTTTCCTTTTTGTATGTGTATATATATGCGTATGGTTATGTATATATTTGTATTTTGTATATATAATTTCAGATCTACTTCTTTCTCTTTTTTTTTTTTGTTTTTTTAATTTTGTATGTATATTTATTTGTATATACATGTATACGATTTTTTATTTATGTGTATGTATATATTTTGGTGTATAAATACGTTATTTTTTTTTAATATCTAGTTGTGTTTATTTGTATATTGTTGTACATTTGTGTATTTTGTACTTTCAAGTATATGTTTGGTGACTTTTTGGTTATGCATTTTGTATAATTTTGTATATAGTAGTATTTATGTATATGTCTTGTATTTTTTGGTTTAAATAATTGTATGTTTTGTATTTTTCTAAATTATGTATGTTTATGTATTTTCATTTTGAGTTTTTTGTATGTTACAAGCTATTTTTTAGATTTAAAAAAATAAATAAAAATTCCGGTGACTGCCGGTGGCACCGACGCTGTGACTGCTCAGTGGGTGTGGGAGGGAGTAAAACTTCATTTGTAGGGTTTTAATGGAGTTGGTATATGCTATGTAAAAAAACTATCGCTATGTTTTGTAAAATGGAATCATATCATTATTTTTTGTAAATTTGCTATTAGGGTTGTATATTTGTGTAAATTTTCCTTAATTAAATCTAGTGGAGTCGGACCCATTTAAAATGCTAAGTTTTTACACAGCCCTAAGTTTTTACGTTTACACCAAAACCTATATATAAAAGAACTACTTTTACCCAAAAAGGCAAAAGCCCTAATGATCTTCTTCCTCCTCCACGCAGGCTGCGCCATTTTTCTAAACATTTCTTCTTCCTCATCATCTTTAATATCATATCGTCTCAACTCCCCAACAAAATTAAATCTCAAATTCATTTCTTCTTTATAAGAACATGCTTTTGTATTCTTCATGTGCATTCAAAATTGGTGAAGAAATTTTTTTAAAATTGGACCAGTGTAAATTTGTATATATTCATTCGTTCTTAAGAGTTTTTCTCAATAAAACACTTGGGTATTACTTCAAAACAGACAACTGGTTCATTGCAGTTCTTTAAGACATGTAGAGAAAGTTGTTTTAACAATTCTTCATCTCAATGTTCCTCAGATTTGGTTGTTTAAACAACATTTAAACTAAAGGTGTTCATACATGTAACAAGCATATGGTTTTCATGTGTAAACAACACTAGGTTGTTTAAACAACAACATGATTGTTTACAAATGCAAATTACATGTATATTTAAACAACATGCTCATGACGAATGAAAAAATAGAGATACTAGGAATATAAATGTTTATATGCAAGGGAATGATCACTAAAACCTATATGTCCTACAAGATAGGAAATAGCTTCATGAAATATTACTTGTAACAAATTTTGTATCAATCAGATGTTTTATTTGATAAATTTGTATTTAATTTGTTATATTTTTATGTGTATGAATATTTGATTACTTAAATATTCACGTGTTGTTTATTAGAAAACATATAAAGTTGCTAAAACAAGCACTAGTTTTCTACACAATTACGCTACACCTATTAAATAGTAGTAAAAAATCAATGTTTAAAATTAGTAAGCAATCAATAGATGTTTAAACAAATAAATGATTATGAATTAAAAATAACATACATGTATTTAGAGGACTACCGATTGAAATTCATCAACTTATGAACTTAGTAAACAATACGAAGTTTGTTTAAGAAAATTCTAGTTGTTAACAATAAATAGCAACAAATTATTTAAACATCCATGTGTTGTTTACATATAGGGCACTCACTTCTTTTGAGTTCGTAAATAAACGCTAGTTGTTTAAACAAAAAATGATTGTTTTTAATAAACAACAAGATATTGTTGAAACACCACTTGGTGTTTACGTTTACTTGTATTTATTCAACACTAAATCAATAAGTTAAGGTTTAACTATCCATAGAAGCACCCAATTGATATTCAATTAGCAATAGATCAATAAATTTATTATTAAATTAATAATAGAATCACTCGTGATCTTCAAATGTTATCAAATCAATAAGTTAAGGTTTAACAATCCATTAAACCATCCAATTAATGTCCAACTAAACATAAATAAATAAAGTCACGGTAAAGACAATTGGCTGGTATAGTGTCTTTCTATTTTCTACGTGGACTTGACACACATGGTACTCCATACAAAGGCAAAAATGAATGGTGGAAAGGCAAAAGAAATCGAAAAAAAAAAAAACTTGATATTTTTAGGTTTCAGACTAAGCAAATTTCTGATATATACATCACTTAAATTTCTTCAACCAAACCAACGAATGGTTGCCAAAACAAATGTGTTCCCTATTCTTAGCTGCAGAATATCATTCTCTGACCTGATTTGTCATATTGGCAACACTGATATGGAGTTACAAAACTAAGAACATGGAATGCCTTTACAGAAAAATACTACATTTAACAAGTTTGGTTCTTCAATTCCTTATACGTACGTTTTAGTTTTTTTCTAAATATGGCCTATGGGTGTGTCATGGTAGTTGAAACTTGAAAGGGTACCCTAACGGCCTAACCCCATGAATATAGCCAGTTTGGTCTAAGGTGCTCGAAATCTCGTCTTCACTTTCTTCATTTTTTGCATTCTTTAACCCCATGAATATAGGCAGTTTGGTCTAAGGAGCTCGAAATCTGTCTCCATTTTCTTCATTTTTTGCATTCTTAAGCCTGCTATATAAATGGGTTTAAAAGGGTGAATTGGTAGAATGTAGCAAAGGGAAGATGAACATAGTTTAACCATTGATATGTGCATTACACATGCAGGAGCGCCCAATAACATTGGAGGTCTAAAACCAAAAGTTGACATAATTAACATGCATGACTTTTTAAATTTTTTTTGAGATGCAAAGTATAAATTAATTTTTTTTAATTAATTTCTTTCAAGTACCTTTTTAATGAATAAATCGACACATTGATCTAGTCAATCGATTATATGGTCCAAATATTAATAATGCGGGAAATCTTTTTTTCAAAGCTTTAAAGTTTTTTTTCTTTCCTCATAAAAAAATATTCAAGTTTTTTATAGTAGAAATTTGTCTGATATTTTAAATTTAAAATTAAACTCATATATGTCAATAAAATCTTTGATAATTATAACCAATGTAGCATACTGGAACAAATAACTAACATTTTGTTCACTTAAAAAAACTCTAACCAATATAAATAAATATAACTAATAAATTTTTTTTTTTGAGGCCTTACCTTAGCCACCCGAGGCTGATTAAGTCGATTTTCTGATCTATAGGGCTAGTTACATGTATTGATGCTCACCCCTACATCTGAATCCTTCCCTTGGTTTCTCCTAAACCAAACATTTAACTCCTGCAATTTTGATGAGAGTTGTTACAGTTTAGCAACCATCCGATTGTGACAATGCTTCTGTAATTCAGTTGTTGCAATTTTAATGCTCCTCGAAGGCCTTTTTAATTGGTCTGATTCTTGTTTCAGCTGCTTCAAAAGGAAATAGAGGAATGGACAAAAAGTCCAGAGGCTTCAACCAGTTCTATTGTTGGTTTGGGTTTTCCTGAAGAAAGAAATGTTATCTGTCAATTGAAGATGTCCCGGATAAGGCAAGTGAAGTTTTATCGGGCAACAATGTAGTCAACATTTATTTCAAGACTTGCTAACTTTTTTAGTTGTTAAGACAAATATTAGACATTTCTTGAACTCATATCAATAAGCACCAGTGGTCTAGTGGTAGAATAGTTCCATGCCACGGTACAGACTTGAGTTTGATTCCCGGCTGGTGCATTTGAGAGCAGTGGCGATACTTATACACATTGTGAACGATGGGTCGTCACACACAGCTAATCTTTTAGGATTAAGAAATCTGTGTCTCCGAGCTCTCTTTTTGTAATTTTATAACTTTTTCCTAATACGCTCATATTCTTTGTGAATTTTCTGTTGAGTAAAAGGGAAACTACAAAATGCTTTCTAACTTTTTCCTAATACGCTCATAAAAGGGAAACTACAAAATGCTTCCAAGTGAATAAGGGGAAAACCTTGTTGATTGCTTTTAGGCCATCTCCAATGCTACTCCATATTTACCTCCAAATGCTATAATGGAGTAAAACATTTTACTCCAACCCACCTCCATTTTTGCCTCCATTTGGAGTGACACTATTCACCTCCCCCATCACTATTCATTTTATTTTACTAGTATTTTTTATCATTTAACCCTTTTAATTTATCATATTAAGTATACTTAATTATGTTTATGAAATATTTTTATAATATTAATTTTATATCTTAACTTTGGCGTATAATTTTGATAAATTAATTTTCATATATATTATTTTTATGTAAAATTGGTAGTAGATGAAATTATAGTAAATAAAAAAATTAAGGACCAAAATGCTCATTTTGTACCTCATAATGCATTAATGGAAATAAGAAAATAAAATTGAGATAAAATAATAATATAATATAGAAGAGATAGAAGAATATAAAAAGAAATATTCTTTTTTGGAGTAAACAATGAGAAGAACATACTTAATCTTAATTGTATGTTGATTTGCACTCATTAATTGACGAATGGTTCTTTACAGAGGCGGACTCACGTGCACTTTTTGGGTGCATTGGCACCTCTAAATTTGGTCAAAGTTATGCTATTACATGAATTTTTGGAAGTAATTGAAATATATGTGTTTTGGCACCCATTAACAAATGACAGATGGGTGCACAAGACAGTAAATGAATATTAAAATGGCTTATATTCGATACAAAAAGACAAATCTTTCACTGCTTTGTTTAGGTTGTCAACCTTCTTTTCTTTCTTTGTAGCCTATTCTTTCTATTTTTCACTTCTCTTATGTATATCCTTTTCACTCCTTATTCTAGACTAAAGGACACTAGAAGAGTACTGAGTTACTCCATTAAAGAAAAAGTTTTCAAACACATTTCATGGTAAACTAATCCAATCAACCAAATAATATACCGTAAAAGCATTATTTTTCCTCACCAGTTTATCCAATTGATTGGAGTGGTTTTTTGGATTATAGCATTTTCTTTTCATGGACATTTTTGTTTTTAATAATAAAATACTTAATAATGCAAATTGAGAGACCCAAAACCATCCAAACTGGTAGGAATTAACCCAAACAAACCGAATGAAACAGATGTACATCCCTAATTTGGTCGTAGTGTGTTGCAATGGACTTATATTGAAAGCAATACTGTAATAGTGCACCCGTAACTTTAAAATCCTAGGTCCGCCTCTGGTTCTTAATGTCATAAATTAATTGGCGATTTGCAAAGAAAATAGACAAGGCATTCATAAGACAAAAATAATTTAAATAATTCACAATTTTAACCATAATTCAATACAATTTCTATCCTACAGGGCTCCTAGTCCAGTCTACGGGGAAGTCCTATACAACATGCATTTTATAAGGAAGCGGGGAAAGATAGAGTGAAGAAAAATAGAACCCACAAATGTTAACTCATAATTTGAGCCTTGAGTTTTAAAAGTTTCATTCACTTCTGGGAAAACTTGAACCCGGGATGCAATAACTCCAATGCAAGCAAGCCATCCCGATTTTGGAGTTTTTGACCAACTCGATCCCAATGGTGTATTATGCAAAAATATAAGAAAAGGATTAGTATATGTGTAAATAAATGCGAGCCACACAAAGATTAATGTGAATAAACAAACGATCTTTAGAGCCTAATAAAATATGCCAAGAATCAGCCAATTAACTAACGCAGAACAAACTTTATTTGAATGGCGTACTGTACATCATCATTTATAGCTAGGCTGAGGATTCAAATCCAGACATAAAAGAACTCAAGTCACAACACTAAACATAATAAGATTACCCTCCTTTAAGATGTTGCCAAAAGATAATCCTTTATAAAGTAAGTATTTGACGAAAATCATACCAACTAAGAAAATAATTGTCCATAACTTCTCTAAAACCAACTTTGCATGGATATATTAGGCAATTTCAAGTTGAGCTACCAGCTTAAAACAAGGACGAATAATTCATCATACCGAATGTACTAGGAACTAGTACAGACCAAAACTTGTGAAGACAAATAAAATGACAGATCAATTACCCAAGGCAATGAACAGGCAAAACAGCTATAGATGATATGAAATACTTTGAAAAAGGAACCCAAATCACATGGTACAGAAAATTTATGAGCAAAACTAACATATAAACTAGCATAAAGATTATGTGGATATGTCCAAACAAATTCCAGGTTGAAACTAAATTAAGCGAAGTAGTATGGATCCTGAATTGCATTCTAGAATGCCCAACATAGTTTCAGCATAGTGATCAGCAATTAGGTGATTATGAAAAAGTTCACTCATCCCCTTAGAGTAGTTACAGAGACAAAAGGCAATTAGAAGACTCTCAATTGGATGCCAACGCTTTATTCATAACTCACGCAGAGAGGACTGGCCGTACTACAAAGCAAATGTCAATGATCTTACCAAAAGCTCACAAAACAACAAAGGAAATTTGTTCACCTCACCACACCCTTGAGTTGTCCCTTTACCAGAAGGATAGCTAGATGAGTCAGGTACTACAGTTCACTTTTCTAGCACAATACTTGAATAACATAGACCAAATATTTTGTTAACATTTAGCTTAAAACAGGACCAAACAAGACCAAAGAAAAATGAAAGTAAAGCAAAGCATTTCATGGAGGTCACTGTAATATCAATGAAAACTTATTTTATCCTGATATTCTTATAGGATCGGAGTTTTAGCACTAGATCGAAACCTGAGATTCCAACAACTTAAGTATTTTAACATACTGAAGCTTCAAACATTTTAAAAGAAAGATAGCAGCACTTTTTAGACCAAGGAACCCAAATTAACTTAATGATACGCGGAACAAACAACAATAATTAAAAAAAAAACAGCCCGCGTTTGCAAAAGGAAACTAAAACTTAACAGATTAATTAAAATAGTACAAGCTTTACTCTTTGAACATAAAAGCTCATTAATTTTCAAGGTCCGGGATTCTTTATGTAATTAGATTTAGGCAAAAAGATAATTTGCATACAAATCCATTCCCTTTAATGTTTCATTTTCAAGACTTACACCAAGACACTGAACCAAAAAGCTTCACTGGAGCAAGACTATGAAACTGGAAAAAGAGATAGAAATACTAGAGAAAACTTTCACAAGCCGAACTAAAGGGATTTCATTGGACATATGATCAATCCTAACAGACTATTAAGACACAAACTGGATAGCCTTAAGGTGGAGGATAAACATTCAAGCTGACAGAGGCAGACCCTTAAATCATGAACCAACATAAGACTAAGACTGAAATAAGATCAGCAACCAGAGCCAAGATCCCTTTACAGCCTCTCTAAAAAACAACCATACCAGAACCTACCCACACTCACACAGAACTTGCACCTCAACACCTCATCATGCTACCTGCATAACTCCTTCACACACCCCTGAAACACCAGGATCAACCAGATCATAACTACTGCTACTACACACTCCCTCTCACACCTGGAAATCCAACTAGAACCCCTGCACCTCAGAGCAACAAGAAAACAGCCCTGCATCACCGATAAAACACCTACAAATTCCTAAAGAAAAACTTGCAGAACACCCTTCACTACTGCACAAAAACTGAACAAAGACAGCCCCTAACTCAGCTCCTGCTCATCTTTAAACCTCTACCTGATCTGCCCCTACTCCAACTAAAACAAAACCAGGACATTACCCTTGTCCCTTTCCCCTGGAATCCATCAGAGAACACACCAGCTAAGAAACTCAACCTGAACAACCCCTGCCATCACCTTCACACCAGCCTTAAACAGGAATAAGAAACATAAATATTAAGCTAAACATCTGCAAACCACCTCCACTCCTGAGGCCTCCTTTTACGAAAGATACAATTTTGTACGTTAAGAGTACACAAAGATTCAAACTTTGAATGTTTAAGCAGCTCCAGGTTTTAAGAAAAATAAGAACGAGGGGATGGGCAATGCAATGTTAACAAAGAATCAAGCTTTACTTAAACTCATTTCATACCAATCCAGCAATCCAATACTCAAACACTGATTCCATTCCTCAAACTAATAGAGAAACACCTTAACTACTGATATAGAAAACAAGGAAAATAAGAAAATTTAAGATTTTACCTGCTGCAGGGGAGTGAACGAGGGGCTATGAACTGAAGCGATGTCACTCGAACAAGACGACTACTTAAATGTTGAAGCGACAATGTAAATCAAGCCAAAACAAGCAATGGTGATATTTGTAGAAACTGAGAAAAAATATTTTTGTATGTATGTATATTGCTGCTACTTTTATAAAAATTAAATTCTCTATATGAAACTTCTCCCTATTCTCTGCCTCTCTAAATTCTGCCTCCCCCCTTTATCCAACCTCCCTAAAAATAATTAGAAAAAAACCATTTTATACCTGAATAGTCTAGGGTTTTGCCCTTGGTTCAAAAATCCGAATTACCCTTCTCCTTTTTTGATCTATTTCTTGTGAGATAAGGGTGAGAAGGGTAAAATTTACACCCTTCTCGTCCTTATGTTCACAGAAATGATCCAAAGGATCGGATTGATTGTACTGGTGAGAGAGGGAAAAGATACGATTTGGGGAATCGGGTTCTAGGGATTTCACGGTTCGGGGGAAATTGAGGGTAATTTGTATCAGTAGCCATTTTTGGACGCGCTCATTGGGGACTATCCATCGTTTCAAAATTCATTGAAGAATAGTTAAAAATTCGCGCGCACACTTAAGCTCAATTAGCGTTGTAAAAATACTCTAGATTAGTCCATAACAAAATACTGGGGAGTCCAAGTATTTTGTTATGGGACTGAAAAAGTCCCATAACAAAATAATCTCATAACAAAATAATGGGAGCTTGAACTAACATGTGGTGTTGTTTACAAAATCATATGACCAATGATTGAAGTAGTCTGTGGATGTAACAGGGGAGACTATCCGCTGGTAAAGAAATTGAAAATCTTTATGATCAACTCCATCTACTAAAATGTTGCAAAATAGTGGTTGTTAGACCATCTCCAACGCCAACCCCAAATGCCATTATGGGGTTGGATTTTGGAAAAAATCCACTCCAATGGTGTTGCATTTTTTACTCCAAAATGGGGTATGAATAGTGTCACCCCAAATTTGGAGTGACACTATTCATCATCTCCATTACTATTCCCTATTATTTTATTATTATTTTTATTATTTATCTCTTTTAATTTATCCCTTTATATACACTTAATTATGTTTATGTAATAGTTTTGTAATATTTATTTTATATCTTAACTTAGGCGTGTAATTTTGATAAATTAATTTTTGTGCATTTCTTATTTTTATGTAAATGGCAGTAGATGAAAATCACCGATTTGAACAGTTTTTAGCTCGGCGCAACATGATTACGAACAGTGAAGCTCATTTTGCACTTCGTAATGCATTAATAGATCATTTATGGGAGCATACTAGAAGTGAAAATTGAATAGTTATGTAGTATTTCGAATGAATTTTACCGTAATGTAATATGTATCTTATTATATTGTATCGTAATGATTTCACTTTTATTTAAATTATTCGTTAATATATTTTAATCTATAATATTTTCTTACAAATTACTATAATATTTAAAATTTTATGGTATAAAATAATTTTATATTGAATATCAATTATATGTGATGAATATGTAAAAAAAAGAAAATAAAAGACAAAATTTGTTTAATGGAATTAAGAAAATAAAATTGAGATAAAGATAATAATATAATATAGAAGAGAGAGAAGAATATAAAAAAGAATATTTTTTTTTTGGAGAAAAAAATGGGAAAATGATTGGAGTAAGTTTACCCCATTTTGGAGATTTCTCCATTTTGGAGAAGAAAATGAGGTTGAGGGTTGGAGATGCCCTTATCTTGCTACTATTACTAGTTACTTCAACAGGACATTGCAACTACCTCAAGAAAATGATGAAATCCTTGCTTTGGGTCCCGGAGATGGCGTTACACGGATGGATTAGCTTGCATGTGTTGTACACCCTCTATCCTTTATCATCTTTACGGAGACAAACTGAAGCAACATTAGTTGATCATTTTTATGGAGTAAATTGGTTCAAAACATGTGTTTTCTGCAATATTGATCCGATATCTACACTTTCATTTTTTGTTATGGATGCCTTGGCATATTCAAACAGTTTTGCATTTACTAGTCAATAGGATTGGGATGTCAGGCCAACAGTGCAAGCTGATGAGACACCGTAGTGGTTCCCTGGCCTTTGCAATCATTTTCTGTTTGAACAATTTTTGATAAATATTTGGAGTAATTCTTGGAAGAAAAATGTTTGTGTTAAAAAAAAAAAAAAAAATTGCGGTGGACTTAGCATACAACTCTGTTCAAACTTCTCTTTCATAATAATCAAATCAATTAAACTGACATTGAATTTTAGGCCTCAAACTCATAATGATCACAAGTCACGATGGAAACAAGAAATTGAGATACTCCTATCATATTTTTCTGGGTAATTTTCACAAATGGTCACACAACTTTGTTTACTTACTTAAAAGTCACACTACTATTAAATTCATAACCAAAAGGTCACAATACTCGGAAAGTATTAGTTTTGGTGGGATTTTTTTATTTTTTATTCTAATTTTTACCTTTTTCACTTTTTTTAAACAAATTAACTATTGAAAAAATAAACAAATGGAGATTCACCAATACACTCTTGTTTAGATGAACGTTTTTTTTCTTCACTTCTTTATATACTTTATGAAGAGAAATTTTAAAATCAAAAAAATACTGTGTTTTCAAGAGAAGAGGCAAATTTGAATTTTCAAATGAATCATAAATAAATGTTGTAATCATATTTTTTTCAAGTTGTTATTTTAGAGATTGATTTCCTTAAAAATATATCTTTTCTTAAGCATGACTTATATATACATGATCCTTTTTCTTTTTTTAATTATTTGAAAGAAAAACAAATTTAGTGTATAAGCACTACAAAAATATTTTAAAGTCAATTGTCATGCTTACTTATATAAAATGGCCTAAAAGTAGACCGTGCATGTGACTTTTGAAAATGAATCACATTGAATAAAAAAATTACACTAATATTTTGTTTCATTAATTTTAAGATTTAGATTTACCACTTCTCATAGAAAGGGAAGAATTTAGAGGTTCTTATCATCATATTGTTTTGCATTTAAATTTTATATATATATATAAAAAAAACCAAGAGCCTATCGGTAAATATTCATTTGTGTGCTATAGCTAATGGTTATTTGTGCAAAAAAACAAAGGTAAAAAATAAAAATAAAATACAAAAAGTCCATCGGAAGTTGTATTTTCTGGCTATTGTGACAATTTGGTTATGAAGGTAATAGTAGTGTGACTTTTAGGTAAGTAAACAAAGTTGTGTAACTTCAATGCAAAAAACTCATAATTACATGACAATTTGTGAAAATTACCCTATTTTTCTACCAAAGTTTTATCAATGCAAAGCAGATTTTTTAATTCACAGAATGCTCTTAAGGAACTCTTGAACCTAAATGTAAATTTAACCACCCAATTTGCCAGTGATGAAAAGACATTCAAAAACTTTTATGAATGTTTTTGGGAAAGTTCCCAAAATCTTTTTTCTCCAAAACGTACAATTAAAGCAATAAGCGTTGCTGTGGTGTAGTGGTTATCACGTTAGTCTTACACACTAAAGGTCCCCAGTTCGATCCTGGGCAGCAACACAACTATTTTATTCAACTTTTTCCCACCAATTCTCTAGGTATGTACTTAAGATTGTAACTCATTTGCTTTTTCTCTAAAACTAGGTATTTGTTGTTTGCTTTTGAAATTTCTATCACGCTTTATTGCTTTTGTTTTACTTTTGGGTACTTTTGGGTTGTAGTTTAATTTGAGTAATTCCGATATGGATATTCCTTCAGTTCCTCTATTGCCTTTCAATTTGAAATAATGTACTACTGCTATAAATGTTCTTTCAAGGGTATTATTGTTGACATGTATGCCTACGGACTACGGTTGAACAAAGCAATCTGTTTAAGAAACTTAAGATCATCCAACCAAACAACATTAGGCCAAGCTACTGTTAAACTTTGAAGCTATGTTTTAAAAGGCAGCTTTGGGACTCGTCTTAGGACGGGGCACTTGCAAAACGCCCTGAAGCTTTCGGGCGGAGCTTAGATCCGTGAGGCTTACGTCTCAAGCGTCCGACGGTGCGCCCTGAGCACGTCCAATGCTCGGGACCCACCTTATAGAATCTATGCAAATGATCATTCCAATTCCCTAATTAAGATTGTTCATCCAAAATTTTCTTCAAAAATGAAGTAATATTCATCTATGGAAATTCAAAAATTGAGTATAGCTCAACTAACGAGACATAATTTTACATGCATTATAATTGAGAATATCATGAGGGTGAATATCATATGTGCACTTAATCTGAAAATGCATAGTCGATATTTATATCATCACTTTTTATTGGTCTTCATGTCTTATTTATGTCACTCAAAATTGTTAGACTTCAATAATTTTTGCAATTTAGAAGTAGTTTTATATTTATCAATGAAGAATTAATGTTTTAAATTATAATAGTAATAAATTTTATTGTTTATTCACTTTTATAGTGAAATTTTTTTATTTTTAATTGTTCGAAAGTTAAGGCCTTATGGTTTATTTGTATCGCATAAAAATTATAACATTATTAATTTTTTACAATTGTTAAAAAGGTTAGATCTTTTGTTTATGTAATCTTTTTTCTTATTTTTAATTTCTTAAATTTTTTAATGTATTTTGGACATTTTTTTGGTTCATTATTTTTTTTTATTAATTAAAAAATAAGATCCATGGGACTTACGCCCCATGTCTCGAGGCTTACACCTCGCCCCATTATAAGTAAAACGTCTCGCCTTACGCCCCGCCTTTTAAAACATTGCTTTGAAGTTGGCATGGTTTATGTCAACTTGATTTGCCTTCTTTCTATTTATCAAGCATTATCAATTTCCCAAATTCCCTTTTCCCTTCAATGATTATTGTCACATGTAAAAACAACCGGAGCGGCTCAACAAAGTCGGTGGCCTAAAGCCAAACTTAAAAGCGAGACCTTAATTTCTCTTCTTAATTTATATAGCATAGTGTTACTTCATACAAAATTAAAGAAATAAATGAAGATTTTTGGATCTAAATATGATAAATATTTGTGTGGTTATATAAAAGTTTATGCATGAAATAGTCGGATCTCGCACGGTGTAGTAGTATTGAATCTCGCAAGAAAAGTCTTACAAATATGATCTCAATGTCTTTACTAGTAAATGATCTAGCCATCACCATGAACTTTCTTACAGCGGCCAAATTTGTAAGACTTTACTAACGGGAGCCCGAAATTTGTGACAGGGCTAAGAAGTGTTATGTTTTAGTAAATCTCCCGACTATATATCATCTCATTAAGGATAATTAAGAAGTTTGAAGTTAAATTGTTTACAAATTAAGAAATATGTCATTCTCCTTTTAACGAATTAATAATGAAGCTGTATCATTATTTTTTGAATGAAGAGTATTCTTTTTTATTTGTAGTCTATTTTCCTCATATTCTTATATTTATATGCAAAGTTCTTAATTTTTTATAGAAAACTAAATTTAGATATAAATATAGATCACTAAAATATGTGGCCCCAAGCAATGCCTTGACTTGCTTGGCCCCCTGGGTGTTCACGGTTTGGTTAAAACCGATCCAAACCGAAAACCAAATCAAACCGATTAAAATAACCGATACGTTCTTGGATATGGTTTGGTTTGGTTTTCAAATTTTAAAAACCGACTTTTTTGGTTTGGTTTTCATGAAAAATAACTGAAGAAATAACCAAATCAAACCGATAAATTATATATATTAATATAATATTTTTTATAATGTAATTTAAGTATTTTATATATTTTTTAATAAATTTTGTAGTAGGTTAAATGTTATTAGATTTTATTAAGTCCATTTTAATAAGAAACCAACTCATTTAGTCAAAGGAGTGGCTAACTTTTAAGTTCATTCTAAAAAGAAACCAACTCTTTTTTGCTAATAAAAAGAAACCAACTCATTTAGTCCAAGGAGTCCAATTCATTCAATAAGCTTATAATTATATTAAATTCGGTAAAAAATCGAACTCACAGACACATAGACGCACCGATAAAGTTTAAAGGCAAAGCAAATTCTAGTTTTGACATCTTCCTTTTCGTAACCATTGCATATTCAACTTGATATATGAGTCATGACATATCGAAAGTAGAAACATTGTCTAAATATAAATTTGCTTTAATTCTTTCTTTTGTTCTAAATATTTATATTCAATTGCCCCAAAATTTGCTGTAGTGGCAAGAGTGAAACATTTTAGGTGTAGGTAAGTTAAAATTTCAAGTTGTTCAACATACTATAAGACTAAGAGCATACTTGTAGCTCTCTTTATCATTCGCTTTTAGGAAAAATTATTTTATCATTTATGTTTTAGAAAAGGTTCTTTTTATCATTCTTATTATTTTCATTGTTATTTTGTTTCTCAAAAACCGATAAAACCGAACCAAACCGACAATAACCAAATCGATGGATATAACTTTAATTTGGTTTGGTTTGGTTTTAAGAATTGAAAAACCGATTATATTGATTTAGTTATGGTTTTAATCAAAAACCAACCAAACCAAACCGTGAACACCCTAGTTGGCCCTGTAGCCGCCCCGAAGAACAATACACCATTTAACCTTCTACTCATTGTGGTGATCACCCTCAGCATGTAAGAGTATGCTCAATATTATTCAGATTAAATCAGAGATGAAATGAAAACTATTCATACCTATATTTTAAGTCAATATTTTGTTTAATTCAATTTTAATTGTATTTTTCATGTTAAAATTGTATGTTTTTTATTATAATTCACTTTAGCAATAATTATATCATATGCTACTTCACATGGGACTCATGTAAAGGTTAACTCAGTATCACTTATTTATAAAGTGAGTTAAATACTACGTATATTTTGTAAAGAATTGATGTCAAATTGTCATCACTTTTAAATTTTGCCAACAAAAAGGAATATTGAATTTTTTCTAATTTTTTTTTGGTAGAACCATGTTTATTTCCATAAAAAAATCATCAGACCGTCCAACTCGCTTGCGCCAACCTACCTTCATCCAACTCGCCTACACCACCCACAACCATCTTTGGATCGGAGCTAAGGAAGAAGACATCGTCCTGTAGTTGGGATTGCTCGTATTGGTGGAGCACTGAATGTGGCGACATGTGAAGGTCGTGCACCAATGGTGGGGTTTCGGTGGCGGGTGGTTTTGTATTTAGTTTAGGAGGAGGAGGTGGGAGTGGGGTACTAGATTTGGTGGAGAAATTGAGGGTAGAAGTGGGAAAACGAGATGGGGTTGGATTTAGGGTTTAGAAAATGGCGAGAGGTGGCCGCAGGATAAAATTTCGACAAAAACAGTGGAATCTGATGATCTCGGACTGATTCAGGCAGTGGCGACTAGTTGTGTTTGACACGACGGCGATGGAAAAGATGGCTGGCCGGAGCAGCAGTCATCTCCAAACATCTTGGAGAACATAAAGGGGTAAAAGTTGAAATATCTTTAAAAATGCTCAAAATTTAATAAAAAAGTGTTCAAATTCAATACCAAATAAGAAAGTGCTCAATTCACGAAAAAATTGATAACTAACACATGTGTGTCAGTCATGACAATGTTATGAATCCTAATTAATGGTGTCACACGGTATGATTGGTTCGCATAAATATCCTCAATTAAATACTCCATCCGTCCCATTTTATGTGGCACCATTTGACCGGGTATGAAATTTAAGAAAATATAGGTTGACCTTGTAAAGTTTCAATTTTATCCTTGAAAAAGTAAGAAAGAGAAGATTTGAGTAATAAAAAGGTTATTGGTAGCTTTAAAAGTATGTAGGGCCCAACAAGGGTAAAATAGAGATGATACATTAAATAGTTGTCAAATAAGAAAATGTGTCATTCATTTTGGGACAAACAAAAAAGGAAATAGTGCCACATAAATTGGGACTAGTGGTGGCAATTTTAACCCATATTTGTTGAACCCACCCAACCCGCCCATAATAAAACCCAACCCAACCCAACCATATTTTAAATGGGTAAGTATGGGTGAACCCATTTTCAACCCATTTTAATGTGAGTTGAAAATGGGTTTCAAACTGAAATGAAACATCAGCTCTCCTGTGAGAATAATGGCTAATATGAATTCTAGTGCTCCACTACCCCTACATTCTATGTTCTATCCTAAGGCCCCGTTTCTTTTATCAAATAATGCTATAGGTTAATAATTTAAAATAATAATATTAGTTAGCACATAAATACAAATTTAATTAAGAGATGATAGAATCAAACGTAATGTAATCCATATTTGATTTGTATAGTTATTTTCTTGATATCACATTATTTGTTCCCTGTTGTTAAACCCTTTTTCTTAGAAAGGAGACAATTAGAAGATTAAGTGATATAAAATACGTGCTTAACTGAAGATAAGTAAATGTTTTTCTGCATTTTTATGTTAAAAAATCACCATTCAATGTTTAATTGAGTACATAAAGTAAACAAAAATAGCACACCCATTAGGATGTACTACTAAATCTTAGGCATTCAAAAACTTTCTTTTTCCTTTTATATTCTTCTTAAGTTGTAACAGTATACAGGACTCTAGGAGGTATCAAAAAGGTTACGATATTCCCTCAGTTTTATTTGTATGAAGTTAGTGTTATCAAGTTATTTGTATTATAAAAAAGATATTAATATAATTTATATGTGGATTATATCAATAATGATGCAAATAAAAATACTTAAATACAAGTATTGAAAATGAGATGAATTGAGTAAGACATCTTTCTCAAATACAAGAAAATTTCCTTACACCTATATAATAATATGGGTTAATCTATATTCAATCCACCTATTAATTACCCAACCCATATTTGACACACAGAACTGAATTGTGACCATTTTTGTTATGCCCATTTTCAACCCACCCAAATTCAATTCAGTACGTCCATTTGACACCACTAATTGGGACACAGGGAGTACTAACTACAAACCCAAATTAACAAAAGACCCGACCCCACCCATAATATCCAAACTCGTAATATTTGTCATTGTGGTACTTGAGCTCAAAGCCTCAAACTGGTGATTGAAATGAAGTGACGCAGCAGCAGAGAACCATGAATGGGTTACTGCTCCATGCACCTACCAATTGTCTTTTATCCGTGAAATTTAGTCAAGATTTTCACAATCCTTTTTACCCTTATAAGTTAAGAGCTAACTATCCCAAGTGTCATTGCTTAAAAAACAAGGACACCCAAAATGTTTCCCAGGTAATTTTGCTTTCCTTGCCTCTTTCCCCTAAGACATGTTGGCTACAAGAAATTACAAAAGAACTTAACTTTTTTTTTTGTCTTAAGTTGTCTTCGTGTGACATATAGGACACCGTTCAAGCTGTGGAAACATATAGGCTACGTACATCACACCCTTGGGGTGCTGCCCTTCCCGGGACCTTGTGTGAATGCTTTGAGTACCCGGCTGCCCATTGTTAACTTAACCGTTACAAAAGAAAATTGATAAAATAGAAAGCATGGTAGTTTGGAGTTTGGATGTTTTTTGATTTTGAGTATAGTTAAGATTTTTATGTCTATCTTTTGGGGTTATTTTTGAGGCTTGAAGTGCCATTGAGAAGGGAAAGCCCAATAACAATGAAAATGTTAAGGAACAGTTTCTTAAACTATCTTATTGATGCCTAGGGTGTTTAAATTAAATCTAGTAGCTTAGAATTGGATGGAATGAAATAGTGAAAAGAGTAGGAGTAGAGGCGTATCCAGGATTTAGAGTCAGTCAATTTGGAGTTGGTGTGAAATACTAAGAGTATACATTTTTTTCGCTTGTGTTTATGTGGTTCGAGCTGAAATCAGCAGGTTCTGTTGACAAAAGGGATAAATTCGAGGTGGCGGAGATATTTAGAGGAAGGCAACGACAGCAGTAGTTTGGAGCTCTGAGGCTGCGCAGTTGCTAAGAAACTTGTGACTTTTTTTAAGGCCATCTACCTTTGATGGCAAATGTAATGAAAACTTTGCAAAATTTTGAGCATTTTGAGGTTTTATTATTATGTCATTAGTGAGGAAAGGGCTGGACCAGACACTATTTCGACATAAAAGCATGGTATGTTGAGATTGTTACGGAAAATTTGTACTATCACTTTGGCCTAAAGGGAATAAGCAACAACATAATGAGATGTGCCGCATTTGGTACCATTTTGGTACTTTTTAAATAAGACTCTACCTTATCACCAAAAGAAAAAGAAAAAAGAAGAAGAAGATGAAGATGAGGTGCTTGGGGCACCCCCATTTAAGAAGAAACTGCATATAGGATGTTCCATACTTCCATGTGTTTCATAGAGCCCCTTATTTCATAAAATGTACAAAGATCTAGGATTTTCCTTAATGCTGAATTGCAACAGATATAAAAGGTTATAATAGACCCATAAGTGAGGATAGACTCTGGAGTATATTGCTGAATTTTTTTTGTCCGAAATAGGTGAATTGAAATAGAAGACTTTCTTTGGAACAAAGCAAAAAGCTAGTTTGCACACACAAGAGATGGAGGTATCATTGATTCATCATGGTAAAGTTTTTGTGCGCAGAAATGGACCTTGGGCCTAACCCAGTCTCAAATGCTAGCTCAAGGAGGTGAGGATTACCCGAGCAAACAACCAGCTCGTTCCCCAACCAATGTGGGACTCTAACCCCACCCCCACCCCTCCCAAACCTGTCAACTAGAGCATCAATAAATAACCCGAACGAGGCTTTTATACCATGTGTAGAAATAGATCTTGCGTCTAACTCAATTCCGAAAGTTAGCTCAAGGGGAGAGAATTGCCTAAGTCCATATAAGCCAGCAACCAGCCCGTTCTCCAACCAATGCGAGACTACAATTTGATACGCACAAAGTTTGGAAACATCAAAATTCCAAATAGACACTCAATGAGGTGAGAGCTAATGTAAAAGCAATGAGATTGTTTAGGAATATTATCTCAAGGGAGATGGGCTAGTGTTCGAGGCATGGGAGTAAAATTATCTCTGGTTGTAATCAGCTACAAGTACACTCAATGCCCATCTGCTCATTGTTGGTGGACAGGATTACCTTGGAAACCTATGCTTGCGGGCTGGATAGACTGTCAGTCGAGGAACGATCAAGCTAACGACGACACCACCGATTTGAAGAAGCTAACCCGGATTGATGTGGGCCTATGGAATTTTGAGCTTTTTCGTTATTCAGTGCTTTTCATGCATTATAATATATTCTGTAGGGTAACTAATAAATTGAATTAAGTCGGACAAGGAAATACCGATGTGTGGGCTGTCTAATATGGTTGAGAACCCGATGGATCGTTCTTCAAAATAGTTGACCTGTATTAATATGTTCAAATGAGTTCCAGTGATTAACGAACCTGGTAAGGGATAGTCCCAAAATGGTCAGTATCAAAACAAAGCTTGTACTCAGTTTTCTATTTCAATTTTTTTTGAAATATTGTCAATTCAGATATTTTAGTAAATATTTTTCACTTTTATAGGGCTTCTCGGTCCTTAAATCAGATAATCAGTGTGATAGGGAGAGTATCTGGAGCAATATGGCTTTCTACCTGTTCAGTGTGCATGTTCCTTTGAGTTTTGGAGGCTTGTCTGCTGTTGCCAGCATACTGCATTGTTCAGCCCTTGATCCACAGACCGAGGTGAGTAAGATTTCTACTTAATATTATAGAATGTTACTTATTCTGGTGCTGTGAGGCTGGTTTGATGAATTTTGACTAAGTTCAAGAGAGATGAGCATAATTTTTCTTTTTTTCTGTTTGCTTCTTGTGACTAGATCAAAGTAAACAGATCAGTCATCTTTCAGGTGCTTGTGCACGCAACTTCTTACTGTTAGAAATTGATTTTTGAACCAAATATGTGATCACATTTGTGGAACTCAAAAGTGAAGTATATCGTACTTGTGGAGCCGTTTCAAACGTCTAAATTTTTCAACCAGCAGATAGCCTGTTATTGATTTTAATCAGTTTGATGGTATCATCACTTGTTTATTTTATGTAGGTCTCACTTTATATACTGTCTTACCTTTTTTCACCACAGATATTATCCTTAGTTGTACTTCAGATGTTAGAGCTTGTAGTAGTTCTGCTTCTTTTAAGATATCCTGAGAAGCCCCAATACAAGCTTCATGATTTCTTTCACGAGGAGCAATTAACAAACGGAAGGAACTGGTTACTTGCATCAGCTCTTGGCTTGGGGTTCCTGGTTCTTTTGGTTTTTGCAACATCATTTGTAGCTGACAGGTTGATAGGTACCAAGGTAAGCTATTTTCATTCCTTTTCCAGAGCAACATCGAATTGGATGTTAGTTATTGTTCACCTTGAAATAAATGACGAAGAAGGAAAAAGAGGACAAAAATTAATGATTTTCATACCATGTCTTTCAACAACAACATAACCAGTATATCCACAAGTAGGGTTTGGGGAGGGTGAGATGTACGCAGACCTTACCCCAACCAAGGTGGAGAGGCTGTTTCCGATAGACCCTCGGCTAGGAAAATAAATATCATACCATGTCTTTATCATAATATTTTGATTATACGGAAAATTCAGAATACTCTCTTGGGAGTGGCCTACGCAACACAACGGATATTCTTAGTGTGGTTTTGAAAGTTTTAAACCATTTTAGCAGGTAATGTGATTCTTTTAAAAAATGAACTTGCTTTCCCTAGTGATAAATGTCTTTAGCTGCAGTTTTTGTTGCTACTTTGGCTTTAGTTACCTTGCTTCTAGGACTATTAATTTATATTTGATATGTTGGCGTGTTTAGAGAGCAAAATTAGGGGAATGATTTCTCTTCACTTGATGCTTATGGACGTCATACACATATTAATCAAGCTTCAGTTTCAGCTGACGAGGAAGCTAAAGCATATTTTCTGGATTACAAGCGTGCAAAACTAAAGGACCAGATAAGTTAGTTGAGTTTGAGAAATGGACATGTCTACTACCTTCATATATGGACTATATTTTCCCACATTTGGGAATCTCATGGTGAATGCCAAGAACAGTTAAAGTTTTCGCAAAGCCGAAATAGGAAGCGTCTAACTAGAAGGATATTACAACCTGGAATTCTATTCCACCAGCACTTTTTGGTGGACAATCTTAAAAGAGAAGAACTGTAGAATTTTTAAAGACGTAAAAGATATTGTGATTAGGCTTTAGCGATAAAGCTATTTTGTGTTCACCTTTTTGGTACCATAGACTTGATCATATTGCACAAACTGTCAATACCTACCAGCACTTTCTTTAAGTTGGTTCTGTTTATATTTTGTAATAGTATCTCTTATCAAAATAAAGTATTTAATTTAGAAGTATAGTAGGAGGTAAAGGAAAAGTGCGTTCACAGATGCATTTTATATTCTTTATTCATCATACTAGCTCACTTTGAGTAGTTGCTTATTGTTGTATAAGGTAATACATCTAAGATCGCGGGTGTAAGAAAGTGACCATTGTTTTATGAACTCTCCAGGAAGTCAACAATCCAATCTTGAAGGAGATCCTTTTGAGTGGTCCAATCTCGTTAACATCATGTATCCTGGTCTACTGTGTCATTACCCCCTTGCTAGAAGAAATAGTCTACAGAGGCTTTTTCTTGACTGCTCTCTCCTCCACGATGAAATGGCAGCAAGCGGTCATTGTTAGCTCAGTCGTTTTTAGTGCAGCTCACTTCTCTGCTGAAAATTTCATACAATTGTTTATCATAGGTTTGATTCTTGGATGCTCTTATTGTTGGAGTGGAAGCTTAAGGTCTTCTATTGTAATTCATTCGTTATACAATGCTTTAACATTACTAATCACATATGCATCATGAGTTGATTTTTGTTTGCGAGAAACATCGTTACCTTATGTGTTTAGGTGATCTCCTCTTAGTATATGATAAGGCTTTAAGGCGTATTGATTGAAAGTAATTCTAAAAAAAATAAAGCATAAATTTTTCATCCTTACTTTTTAGAATGAAATCAGTAATGCCCAACATTCCAACCTACTGTAATAGTGCTAATATTACTACTGAAAGTTGAAACTAATATAATGCTTTTTTCTAGTATTACATTCCAATTCTCTTAACTCTAGCTCTTGCAAAAGTAACAACTTTATTGTAGTAAGTTCTCGTGGTCAGTTTATTTTGTTCACTTTAGGTGAACGTTTAGATTCATGCTAACTTATGTTAAATTTTGAACTTTGATTTAGTATCGAACAATATTTTGTAATCAAATATCTTTTTAAAAAAGTAAATAAACGTGAGTATAGTATCGAAATAATATAAAATATTTATTTTGCTTTTTGTTAATTCATTTCAACCTAACTCTCTCATAATTTTATTTTGAGACTTGGTATTTCAAAGTCCTTCACTACCTCAAGTTGTAGTGAATTATTTTGGCACCATTAACCAAATATTCAATTGAATGTGATATCATTGTTGTCTCTAATATAGTTTACTTAGGTGAGATAAAAAGGTATATTTTGGTTTAGTCACTAAATATATATGAGTTTTGTAATGAAATTGATACATATTTTTCAATATTGTCTTATATGCCAAAAATACAATTTTGTTTGTGTAGTAGTTTTAGACAATATTTGAAGAAAATAAATCAAAAATTAACCGAATCGTACTGAAATCGAAGAGAAACCGAAATGATTGGGATGATTTGAAAAATTCACATTTTGATTATGCATGCTAGAATAACTGAAAAAAATAGTATGGTACAAGATTTTTAAAATAAGTGACCGAACCATTGACACCCCCTATCTAGAGGTCAATAAAGCTGGATTTGGGTAAGGAGACTAGGGTTCAATCATAGAGACCAAAGATCGCAAGGTATTTTTTTTCTCCCATCTTTTCAAGTATTGGTAAAACAGAGTTTACTTGATACTTGTACCGTTGGTAGGAAATAGCAAGTACCTTGTGTATTAGAAACTTGTGTATTTTTCTAATAGGATCACAAATTCTTAGTTTCTCAATGTCATTTCTTACTATCACATGTGTAATGAATGGTGGTACCTTTGGCATCCAAATTTGCACATCAATTTTAGGGGGAAAAAGTGCTCGATCAGGATAAGTTTGAATTTACAACTTAGTCCTATTTTATATGTTACTAGTTTCTCGGCGTTGCACGTGTATGCCGAGTCTCACACACACACACACACACACACACACACACACATATATATATATATATATATATATATATATATATATATATATATATATATATATATATATATATTTTTTTTTTTTTTAACCAAAGAAGATAACATGATTCCCCGATATTTCTCATCAAATTCATTTTAAGCAGACACCTTAATATTGTTTGTATACTCTTTAATACGACAACCAGAAATAACTAAACGTGTACAATTTTACGAAGCAGTCGACACAAAACTCAAAAGGGAAAAATCAAGATGTCCAACGGTTCTGTTTTCTTTTCTACATATTTAAAATTTGATAAATTATTTTATTGAAACTATTCTACCACTGTACTCAAGAAAGTAATTGAGTATATCATGGACTGGAACTATCAAATGCAAAGGGAGAAACAATCCCTGAAGCAAATTTGAAGGTATGCATCATACTTAAATATCTATATTATCTAAAAACGAATTAGGAGTGTCAAACAGACTACGAACGCAATGCCATTGAATAAAAAGATACTACTAATTGGTTTAGGTTTTTGCCTGGAAGAAAATATTAATTAACTGGTAGCCAATTTTCATTTAGCAACGGTAATTCTTCGACATATTTCAAATAGAAGCCTACTATTTGAAACCAATTTCATTTTCATCCTATATGGTCGATAAAAAGTAGTGAACTTCAACATATATAATTGATTTAAATTTGTCTATAATAATCCGTAATAAGATAGTTACAAAATAAATGGAGAATATGGCGTCAAACTCTGGCATGTAGTGAATAATAGAATAGCTTACCAAAATGGTATGTTATGAATAATAGAATAGCTTACCAAACTACCAAGCTACACTGACTATATATTGCAAAGAGCAACATTATATTCTATTCTCCAAATACAACCTGAAGTTGTAGTTTACTAAAAATAGTACTATTATTTTCCTTTGCTTTTACTAGAAAAGGAGAAACCTGATAGTTAATTTCACTCTTCTTCAAAACACTGCTAAGTGCTAACCAGTAACCACTAACCAGTGAGGCACCCATGTGGCTGTGTGTCGCTATTTGTGGATGAAAAGGTCTAGAATCTCCCTATAAATTACATTAAAACAAATATTATATATCAGCATAAGCATCCGATCGAGCGATTAGATGAAATTTTATGATGAAAGGAGGAGAATAATACAAATATAATATTGAGAGGTCCATTCTCTTATTTAACACAATTTCAACCATTTTGTCTTCAACAAGAAACTCTAACTGCATAATTGAGAAGCAAGAAAAACATTAGTCAAGAAAGTGAAACAACACAAAATCAAATGCTTTGGCGCTAAAAAAATTGTTCCTATAATTAAAAGGAGCTTTTCAAAAGTTAACCTATAATATAATTGATCTCACCACAACATACCTCCATTAAGCCACACGCCTTAGCAAATCTTTTTATCTTCTACAGCGTGCTCGACTGAGCGTACTTTTGCAATGCACCCACTAATGTTAGAAATTCTAACTTTAATAAAATTTTCATGAACTTGATTTGCGTTGTTAGTGAAAATTTTATGTAACTTTACGATGAGGAATCAAAGAAATATCAGTGCGGTAATTAAAGAAGTAAGCAAACCTTGGCAATAGAAAATGCGAAAGGGTGTGAGAATATGATTGGGAGGCATTCTGTTGCTTTCAAATTTATTTATTGCGTTGGTTTTTTTTGTGAGGTTTGTGACTGTTAACAGGGGCGGATTTATAGGGCCCCATATGGTTCACTGTGTTAAGTTTTGGATTTAGATCAACTAAGAAACTGAACTAGAGAGAAGAAATATGCAAGCTCAACTTTCATTCAATGAAGAAAAATGACTTGTGTCTATACACTGCATCTTAGCTGCTATTTATAGGAAATAACTACCTCTAACTAACTACAAATATCTAATAACTAACCTAACAAACTAACAACCTGTTTACAGCTAAGTTAAGTTATTCTAGAAGCATCTGGAAGCATCCAGAAGCTTCTTCATCTTCATCCTTCAGTTCTGCTTCTCAGTTCCTGCTCTTAGCTCCATACCAGCTCATTAGCTCACTTGTCAGCTTACTCAGCTTACTGCATTCTCAATACTCCCCCTCAAGCTGGAGGGAAGAAACAGGTTCTTCACTCCAAGCTTGCAAACCAAGTACTCATGCTGTGCTTTTCCTAGACCCTTAGTCAGAACATCAGCTACCTGCTCTAATGTGCCAACATGAGCTGTTCTGATCAACCCCCTAGTAATCCATTCTCTGATGAAGTGACAATCTATGTCTATGTGCTTTGTCCTCTCATGAAATATTGGGTTAGCTGCTATCTGTAGTGCAGCCTTGCTGTCACAAACCATCTCAATAGGTTGCTCAAGCTGAGTTCCAAGCTCTTTGAATATACCTGTAAGCCAAATCAATTCTGCAGCTGTAGATGCCATGCTCCTAAATTCAGCTTCTGCAGAGCTTCTTGCCACTGTGTCCTGTTTCTTGGACTTCCAAGAGATTAATGCTCCTCCATAGAACACTAAGTATCCAGTGACTGATCTCCTTGTCTGAAGACAAGCTCCCCAATCAGCATCACAATAAGCCTTCAACTTGTTTGAGCCTGAAGCAGGCATTAACAAACCTTGCCCAGGAGAGCCTTTGATATACCTGACCACTCTCATTGCTGCTTCCATGTGAGATTTCTTAGGGCTATGCATGAACTGGCTTAGTGTCTGAACAGCAAATGCTATGTCTGGTCTTGTCATGGTGAGATACAGCAGCCTTCCCACCACTCTCTGATATCTACTTGCATCCTCCAACAGTGGATCTTCTGACAAGGTCCTTTTTACTGCTTTGTCAAACTCCAAGGATGTGAGCTTCTGATTGATTTCTAAGGGTGTGCTAGCAGGTTTAGCTCCAGCTAGCCCCATTTCTGCAACCAGCTCCAATGCATACTTCCTTTGACACATATATATACCCTTCTCTGATCTGGCAAATTCTATACCTAGAAAGAATTTCAATTCTCCCAAGTCCTTCATTTTGAAATGTTTCTGTAGGTCAGTTCTGGTTTGCTGTATCAAGACCAGATTATTCCCTGTGATGATCAGATCATCAACATATATCAGTACCACCACAATGTCTGCACCCTTTCTTCTTGTGAATAGTGAGTAATCAAATGGGCTCTGGTTGAATGACATTAACTGCAAAGCCTTTGTCAATTTAAGGTTCCATTGCCTTGAGGCCTGTTTAAGCCCATAAAGTGACTTATGCAGCCTGCACACCAAATACTCCCCCTGCTTTGCAGTCTTCTTACTGAACCCTTGAGGGATAGTCATATATACTTCTTCAAAAAGGTCACCCTGCAGGAATGCATTATGTACATCCATTTGGAATAAAGGCCAACCATAGTGAGCTGCTACAGCAACCACAGTCCTCACAGTAACCATTTTGGCCACAGGAGAGAAGGTATCTCTGTAGTCTATACCCTCCTGTTGAGTGTATCCTTTGGCAACCAGTCTAGCCTTGTACCTTTCCACCTGGCCATCTGCTTTATATTTGATCTTATAGACCCACTTACACCCAATGGGAACCTTTCCATAAGGAAGTGGAACCAGGCTCCAGGTCTTATTTTCCTCTAAGGCCTGAATTTCTTGCTTCATAGCTGCTATCCATTTTGGATGCTGTGCTGCTTCCCCATAACTTCTAGGTTCTACTTCAGCATTGTAAGCTGCTAAACAATGCTGGTAGGCATCCTTGAGGTTAGTATAAGTGAGATGAGCAGAGATAGGGTAGAGGCAATTGCTGTGAGGCTTCTTGGGAATGATATAGTCATTCATCCAAATGGGAGGTACAGTTTGTCTGTGAGGTCTAGTAGAAGAGGGAGGTGCTGCAGGAACTGACTCTGGAGCTGAGACAATGTCAGGAACAGAATGAGTAGGGGATGAAACACCCTCTGCTGTCCCTGAGGGGGCATGAACAATGTAGGGAGGCATGGGATCATCTATGGCATGAGGTGTGTCAGGAAGGTGTGAGTCAGGTGGGGTTGTGGATGCAGGATCAATAGATTGTTTGAAAGGGAAGATGTCTTCCTTGAAGATGACATCTCTGCTTACATAGAAGGTTCTGTCATTTAAAGCATACATTCTGTACCCCTTTTGCACTGATGAGTATCCCATAAACACTGATGGGGTGGCTCTTGGTGAGAATTTATCCTACTTTCTGAGATTAGTTCCATAGCCTAAACACCCAAAAACTCTCATATGTTCTACTCTGGGTACCTTGCCAAACAGCAGCTCAAAAGGTGTCTTCCCTTGTAGATTTCTAGAAGGAATTCTATTGATGATATAGACTGCAGTACTCACACACTCACCCCAAAATCTCAAAGGTACAGCTGCCTGAAATTTTAATGCTCTAGCAGTGTCTAAAATATACCTGTGTCTCCTTTCCACAATTCCATTCTGTTGTGGAGTATAGGGACAGGTACTTTGATGAACTATACCTTCTGATTCCAACAAATTTTTGACCTGTGCATTAAAGAATTCACCACCATTGTCTGTTCTTAGGACCTTAACTGAGGTGGAGAATTTATTTTGTATTAATCTCAGAAAATTTCTTAACACAACTACTGATTCATCTTTTGTGTTCATCAAACAGACCCAAGTGTATCTGCTGTAGTCATCTACCAGTGTCAGAAAATACCTTTTATGATCATGAGTAGGCATCTTGAAAGGCCCCCAGACATCAGCATGTATCAATTCACAAATGCTATTACTTTTATTCACACTTAACTGGAAAGGAAGTCTTGCCTGCTTGGCTACAGGGCATACATCACAATGCATATCACAATTCTCTATCTTAGTATTGTGAAAAATGGGAAAAAGCTTAAGGACATCAAATGGCACATGCCCTAATCTCTTATGCCACACTTGCCCATTTATTCTATTTATAATAACAGTTGAATTCACTCTTGAGTTGTCATTCTTCCCTTGCTGAACTCCTTGAGGATCCAGTATGTATAAGCCTTGCTCAACTCTACCAATCCCCTTCACCTTCCCACTCAAGGTGTCCTGAAACACACAATGATCAGGAAAGAAAGTGATGGAGTATCCAGACTCCTTAGTGAGCCTTGAAACTGACAACAGATTATACTTAAAAGCTGGGACATACAACACATCCTGTATCACAGTGTCTTCAAATAAGTGACAAGAACCTGTGTGTGTGATGACACTCATTTCACCACTTGGCAAGTGCACCTGCTTAACCTCATTCAACTTTCTAGGGGTATGGAACATATCAATGCATGAGATCATGTGGTTTGAGGCACCTGTGTCTACAATCCATCTATCTCTTCTAACTGTACTCATGAGAGATAAAACAGTACCTGTCACAGCTGCTGCATTCTCTATCTGTGTAGGAGCTCTGTTGTTCAATATCTGTAGAATCTGCTGTACATGATCCTGAGTAAAAAATGGCAGTGCACTGGTTGAAGCAGCATTCTCCTTACTATTCTCAGTGTTTTGCTCACAGTGGGTGAGCTGTGCACTATTTGCAGCTGCATTTGATCCCATCACTCTCTTCCTTTTGTAGCATTCCTCCCATGTGTGTCCTTTGATTCTACAAAAATCACACCATTTGTTCATTCTGTTCTGCTTGTAGTTATTTCCACCTCTGCTATTGTAATTTCCTCCAGACTTGGATTTGTAAGAAGCTGCATTGCTTTCCATTTGCTGAGGAGTTGTTTCCTTGGCATTGTAGCCATTTCCTCCTCTCGCTTTGTAAGCCATGGCATTATTTCCTAATTCCACTGCACTGGGCTCATTTGGCCTGGCCCTTTGGCTCTCATCTTGGACTACCATACCATAAGCTTGATCAACAGAGGGAACTACAGTCATCATAAGGATCTGACTTCTGGCTTGTGCAAATGAGTCATTGAGACCCATCAAAAATTGGTACAGTCTTTGTTGTTCCATATGTGTAGAGTACACCTTTGATTCAGCACAGCCACAGGAAGGCAATGGACCATAGCATCATATTCATCCCAAAGGTCCCTAAGTTTGGAGTAATAACTGGTGACTGAAGTCAGGCCTTGCTTCATGGTGACAATTTCCTGGTGCAGGTTGTAGATTCTTGACCCATTGACCTTATCAAACCTTTCTTTCAGATTCAACCACACATGAAATGCATCTGATGCATACACGACTGTGCTATACAATTCCTTGGTCACAGTATTCATTATCCAACTCAGAACAAAAGCATTACACCTCTCCCATTGCTCATGAAGGTTCTCATCATAATTCCTCTTCTCACAACTTCCATCTATAAACCCTAGCTTGCTCTTAGTCCTTAGAGCTATACGCATGGCACGACTCCATAGAGTGTAGTTTTCAACTCCTTTCAATTGAATCGAGGTCAAATGCGATCCAGGTGTATCAGATGGATGCAAAAAAAGTGGATGATTGTGATCGATAACAATCTCATTCGATCCTGAACCTCCATTACTGTGATTAGCCATTTCAACTAGATTGTGTAACCCTAATTCCTAATTTCTTCAAGGTTCTGGTGACTACTACTTTTGCAAGTGCTGAAAACAGTAGTTCTAAACTGGAGAAGAAGACTTACAGATTCGCCTCTCAATTGTCCCGATCGTGGGCTCTGATACCATGTTAAGTTTTGGATTTAGATCAACTAAGAAACTAAACTAGAGAGAAGAAATATGCAAGCTCAACTTTCATTCAATGAAGAAAAATGACTTGTGTCTATACACTGCATCTTAGCTGCTATTTATAGGAAATAACTACCTCTAACTAACTACAAATATCTAATAACTAACCTAACAAACTAACAACCTGTTTACAGCTAAGTTAAGTTATTCTAGAAGCATCTGGAAGCATCCAGAAGCTTCTTCATCTTCATCCTTCAGTTCTGCTTCTCAGTTCCTGCTCTTAGCTCCATACCAGCTCATTAGCTCACTTGTCAGCTTACTCAGCTTACTGCATTCTCAATACACTGAACCCATGGTCCGCCGAATAAACTTGATATATTATGTACATATTTCTAAAATTGAGTCAAATATTACTTGTGTGCACTCATACTCTATAATACTTAACTGGTTCACTGGTTGGAAGGTTGTCTTTTTACCTTGAGCACAAGGGTTTAAATCCCAAAAGTAACAATTTTTTTTGGTTTTTGTAAAATTTTATCTCATGGTGAACCCATGATCTTGAAATTCTAAATCCGCTTCTGACTGTTAAGTAAAGTTACGAAGCATGGTCAATTTTTTGTTCTTGGCGTTAGTTTTTATAAAGTTGTTGTAGAAGGACTTTTCGATAATCTGACTTTTGGTAATCTTGAGGACATGCTTTTATAGTAATATGATTTACAGTGTACACAATTAGCTAGTTCACCTTTTATATTACGCTAGGCTTGACATTGTAAAATTATGTTGAATGAAAATTGTATCTTTTTTCCTCTGCATTTTTCTTAAGCTTTTTACTTCTTTCTTTCTGGAGATTTGTTACAAGACTCTGCAAGGATACCTATTAATTTATCAGCTGTCTGAACTCAGTACAAATCCCAAGTAATTTAATGGAGGGGTCATCGTACTGTTATCATATCTGGCTGTATAATTGCTAGCACTACATTGGACTTTGCTTTTCCTAGATCTTATATTTTAAAGTTCTGGAATGATGTGAAACTGAAACTTGGACCAGGAAAAGTGGGAGGGGCTTGAGTTGGCAGCAAGACAAAATGATGGATTCAATGCCTTTAAGGGAGAGCTTCAGGGTAGGATCATTCAACTACCAGTATCTGAAGCTTGTGTTCTACTTGACCCGTTTTATGTGCCCTTTACCTACTTAAGTTTTCGACAATAAAACCTCTTACTAAAAGATGATGATACAGATCAAAGAGATATAGAGGAATTTACAACTGTTATTTAAAAGAAGTAAACACAGGGCGATCAAAGAGATAAAAACATTAATATGATCTACGTCAACTTTTTGATCTGAATATGAAAAAAAGAAAAGAAAAAGAAGGAATAGCCTCATAAATGATATTTTCAGAAGAGTGGATTTTCTAGTAACTTTTTTAGTTATTTCGTCTCTATGGCTATTCTCGAGTTAATTATAAGGATCTTGTTTCTACCTAGCTAAAACAATATACGTGGATGTCTCTACTAATGCTATACCAAAGTCGTCCGTTAATCGCATTTTCGCTTCAATTTCTTCTTTACATTTGATTTGATTTGGGAATTCCTAAGTTCAGGAAGCTGCTGTATTTAGCCTATTTATAATTGATATAGCAATAGTCGTGTTAATAAAAGCCTAGCAGTTGTTGAGCACTTGGCAGGTGAAAGATTTAATTCAGAAGGAAACATTGCTTTTTGGAAATCTTTTTAAGGAATACTATGTCTGATTGGAAATACAAGGAACATGTCTGGTTGGAAATACGTGGTAATAGACAACGGAATATACTGAAGCTACCAGGGCCAGGAAAATCATTTCATTTAAGGGGGAAAAAAAACAACATTAGGAAATATCTGCAAGCTGTAGAGAAATGGACAGACAGGCAAGTTTAGCTGTTTCAAATATTTTGAAATACCTGGATTAATGTGAAGGCATGTCTCGCTGGTTTAATGCTGGCATTCCTTGCTTCTTCTTCTTTCTCTTTCTTTTTTTTTTTAAATTGTGATGGGGGGGTTTTCTTCTCTCGAACCATTCAAGAAGTCCATTAATGACCAATCAAAATATGAAATGAAGGAAATGAGAGTTCTTCAATCACAAGACGTCCTGATAATTTTACTATATCTCACTCAACATATGCAAATGAAATGAAAGGGAGGAGCTACTAAACTATTTTCAGTGAAATGAAGAAATTACTCTCTATGAAACATCTTTCTTATGTAAATTAGTTTTATTTCAACAGAAACGACATAATCAACTGTCACAACAATTTAAGGAGAATATAAGTTTTATACATTAAGGTGAAAAAAAAACAGCATTGTCAGGTGACCTGAAATATAAGTATCATAATTATTTTATAATAAATAGAACTAATTACTTAAAATAAGGTAAATAATTTGTAACATGTTAAATTATGTGTATAGAAGACAAATCCTAAAATATTGTCTCAAAATGAAATTCAAACCTACTCTCGCTAGTCCAAAATACTTGGTCATTTAGTCAATCTCACTTGGTCCAAAATAGTTGGCCATTTAAGAAAATAAGACAAAATATACCCTTGTCATAGTTAAGGGCAATGTGAACGACTTCATTTATTTTTTCGATTTTCAATAAAGGACAACATAGTCAAATTACACTACAAAAATATATTTTTCTAATTTTCTTAATAACGATGCAAAAGACGAAATGACCAACTATTTTGGACCGGGAGAATAATAAGTAATAAATGACAATGTATAAAAGAAAGTCTACAAAGATGAAAGTAAAAAAGATGGGTAAATTAATAATATAAATGACTTTAGTTCTTATCTTTGATGAAGGGTTAATCCCCAAACACACATATGACATATGGACAGCGAGATGATTGAAACTTGAAAAAGGCGCACACAGCGCTCGATAGTGTCTGGACCATAGTTTCCGCCAAATCATTCAAAAATAAGATCGACAGCACACACACGTTGCATCCCCGCAATCAACGTAGTCAAGTAACAGCGAGTCTGAACCACATTTACTCCCTCTGTCCCAATTTATGTGGCACTTTTCGCTTTTCGAGATTCAAACTGCATGAACTTCGACCAGCATTTCAAGACGTATTTTTTCATCAAAATAATATGAGAAAAGTTGTAACTTAAAGTACGTTTCAAGTAGTTTTCAAAAATATAAATTTTAATGTTAAAATATTGAGTTAATCTAATCCAATTTAGCTTCAAAGTTTAGTCAAATTGACTCTCGAAAAGCGAAAAGTGCCACATAAATTGGGACGGAGGGAGTACTTATTATGATCTAGTAATTTAATAAAATAAAAATATATATTAATTAATTATAAGTAAGTAAAAACCTTATATTTCTAACAAATAAGAGTAATATATATTTAGTGATTTGCTGCAAACACTGTGCATTCAAGTTTTTATGAATACAACTCCCTGTGGACCAGCATAACGTGTATCTATGATGCGTTGGATCCCACTAAGTATAGCGACAACTCCTTTAAAAACGTTAACGTTCCAAACTTAGCTTTCCCATTCTGCTTCAAACCAATAGAAATAATAAGTACTTTCTTTTTCTCTCAAGTAGGAGTAATTTTTTTTAGAGGAACAAGGGAAGATGGGTAGCTTTGAGAATCAAGTGAAGGAGAGAGCAAAAGAGCTGTCTACCCTTTTCAAGAAGGGAGTGAAGATTGTTGGTGAATCTTGTAAGAAGGGTTGGCACAAGGTCAGGCACATGAGGAACTGAATTTAAGCTCAAATTCAGATTATTCTTTTGTAATTCACCTTTGTTTTGGGGAACATCATGAAACATATTTCTTCTTTCTTTTCTCTTACTATATCATTTTGAGGGAATTGGAATTTGGGTTTGGGAAAGAATTGATTAATGTCTTTAGTTTTTTATATGAAGTTGTCTTGAAATGTAAACAGTTTTAATTGGTATTTTTGGTATAGAGTTGTTGTTTCCATATGTGCTCTTTATAGTGTTACCTTGTTTCTCTAGATTCCATATGAATTTGAATATGCAATTCAGGACACAACCACGGAAAAATAAGGTAAATATGAAGAATTATTACTATACTCTGGTTATACAAACAGAAAGATTTGAACAAAAATAATACCAAAGGGGAAATGTCTAAATTTTACCCTTAATGATTTCGGAGAATGGAGTTTGCACAAATTTTTGCCTTTAAATTTCTCAGTTGAATAGTCAATTCTCTCGCATGTTAAGCTTGCATAACAATTGTACTTTAACCCCCTTGAGCATTGTCTCTTCACTCTTCAACCTGTTTAGTCACTTTGGTCCTAGAAAACTAATACAACTCCACAAAGAAAGTAAAACAGAAAAAAGAAGAAACAAATAAAAAGTTTTGTGATTCAACTTTTGTAAAAATAAGCTAGATCAAGCTTTGGTTTCAAGTAAAGGAATCCAACACTTATATTTTTATTCAGCATTCTTTTCTTTTTGCGACTTGTAATATACATATATAACTAAGTACTATAACTTTTTTTTTTTTCGAGTGGAGGGGTATCATTTGAACCCCAGTGGCTTCGCCCTTAACCTCTAGTCACTTTGACAAATTGAGGCATCCATCTATTGTTTGTGTCGCCTTTTAACACCTAAACGTTTTTGGCTTTCTTTACTTAATAAATATCATGAAATATATACTCATCATATTTTATTATGATGATTTCATTAGAGTGGAATAACATTTTCTCGAAAAATATTTTCAATATTACCAAGACTATTTTCTTCGCTACCCGGAGAGCATTGGACAGTCATTCTCTGGCGTAACCAACCACCTATAATCATAGTGAGCTCAAACTCGTGCTTTAAATAGGAGGTAACGCAGGACAATGAACGGGTTATTGCTCCATGCACCTACCATGTGTCTTTTATCCCTGAAACTTGCCCAATATTTTCACAATAAGTTAATCATTTGCATCCTTCCAAGTTCTTTTATTTTAAGTGCCACATTGCAATGACACCCACAGTGGTAATTTAGCTTGTTACCTTACCACATTTTAGCTACTTTTTTGCCTTACAAATCTTGGTTATGATATATAGCTTAATAGTGAAAAAGAAAATTGATATGGAAAAGAAAACATGTTTTTTTTGGATGGTAATCTATACTACGATTGTTTCGGTTTGCGAGTATAGTCGGGTTATTTTTGAGTCCTGAAGCACCCAAAACAAAGGAAAGCCCAATAAACGATGAAAATGTCAGGGAACAGTTTCTTAAACTTCCTATTGATGCATAGGGTGTAAAATTGGTAGCTTAGATGAAGTGGAAGTGAAGAGGTGTAGTAAGTTTACTACGACTTAGAGTCGATGGGTTCATAGCAGACGCGTAATTAGATTTTGAAACTTGGAGGTTCAGGATTCTATTCCTTTCAAGTTAGATAGATTCAACTTAATAATTCATATATATTAAATTAAATACAGGGTTTGGACTAAAACTACGAGGGACCGATCACCATCCAACATGCTAGCTCGGCCCCTGGTTCGGGGGTGGTCCCATCTACTAAAAATACACTTGTCTTTTTACATATGTTTTTGTGTTCCGAGCTGAAGACATTTAGTTTGCTTGAACCCATTTAGTAGGGTCTAAATTGGAAGAAGCGGTAGGATAACAGGAAGATGAAAAAGGCAGTAGTCTGGAGCTCTGCGGCTGCATAGTTGCCAAGAAACTTGCCACTTGTTTTAAGACTGTCTACCTTTAGTGGCAAGTGATGAAACTTCACAAAATTTTGAGCATTTTGAGGTTATATTATAAGTCATTAGTGAAGAAAGGGCTGGACCGGACTTTATTTCCACATAAAAGACAGTTTTCTTGGGATTCATATGGAGAATTTATACCAAACACTTTCGGAGCAAATGAACAACAACAAAATGAGAATATTGGGTGCCTTGGTCACCCCTATTTAAGAAGAAACTGCATCCACAATGTCACATCTATACTATTCTAAAAGCAGGAGACCCTTAGTGAGATGTCAACCGACTTTTTTACCCTCCGTAAGTAATTTTAAGTTGGATATAATTGTAAATTCGCTAATTTAATTATCATTAAATACCCTAAATATATATTATAATAATATTGTTGGCATAATTATATATCTCTAAACTAACAGGCAAATTCCCACAAATTATTTCCTTGTACAATACTCTTAACCAAAGATCTCCAGTCTCTTCGTATTCCTCCTACAGTACAATACTCTTAACCAAAGATCCCCAGTCTCTTCGTATTCCTCCTACAACTCTCTTCGTTGTCCTCCTAAATCTTGCCTCCCCTTCTTAATTCTTTGTCATTTCTTTCCTTTTTCTTAATTATACTTTAGTTTTGGTGTTGTTTTTGATTTAGGATTTCTGTTTTCTCTTTCCTTATACTAAAATAGTACTTAATTCCGATTTGGAATCGGTTTTCTATTAGGTTTAGGTTTCAGTTTTGTTTGTCCCAATTTGATTATGACTCCAATTTCTTGTATAAGAGGCCAAAACTCCTATAAAAGAAGCTCCTATTTTGCATTCTTCCTATTATTTGTTCCACGGCGTCTACAAAAGAGGTAATCTCTTCCTTCTTCTTAATTCCAGTTTCTCTCATACTGCATTGCATAACCATTTCATTAATACATATACATTAAAGGTCTGTTTTTAGTATTGTAACAATGCTAAATCTTAAAGTTAGTATTGTTTATAGATAGTATAGATTTATAGTTGTTCTTAAAATTAGTATTGTTTATTATTTGATTGAGATTCTTAAAGTTAGTGTTGTTTGAAAGGCCGTGCTTTCAGATTTGCTCACAAGATTTACTGATTTTATACCTTTAGCCATATAGCTGGTCTTTCTTTATTTCGGTACCATGGAGTAGAGATTTGAGTGATCCAGCCTCATTGATTGTAGTGACGCACTGTTCTATCCTCCTTCTATGCTTTTAGATTTATTTTCTCGATCTTAGGTTGTGCACGTAGTTTGTATAACTCGCGTATGCTACAGTAACAGTATAACTGAGGAGTTGTTGAGATTTAGGTATTTATGAATCTATTAAGTATTTCTTTTCTCACTTGATATAGGTAACTTGGTTCATTTAAGAGTAGATTACTTAGTTGCAAACACGGCCCAAAAAATTGGACTGTAACATTACTTGTGCATAGGTTTAATTGTAGTTCATTGTGCTAGAAGCCAAAGAATTGCTCTTCTACTTCACATACATAAACATATTTAAAACTTTTGGGTCATGTTCTCTCCTCAAATTTTATACGACTCTTAATGAAGTCCTTTTTACTTTTAATTTTTAAGCAGGCGAGTCTAGAAAGTCGTGTTCTTAAATTAACTTCGTATATGATTCGTGTTGTCTGGTTCTTCTATCTATGATCTACTTTATTTGTCTTATGAATCAATCAAAAATATGTTGTTGTCTTGTTGATATGAATGATTTCATATCTAACCTCACTTACAAATTCTGTGCTTTGTGCATGTTATTTGGATCAATAAATTTTGTAAGTACCAATATATCTCTCATTTTTTATTAATCATTGTTATGCCAACAAAAATTGTTTATCTATAAAATTTATTGAATATTATTTTCTTTAATTGACTGAGTGTATTATACTTGCATAATTTATGAATATTGTTATTTAAGAATAGAGAATTATCGTGTCTTCTTAATAATTCTACGCAGCTACTTTAATATTAGAAGTCGTCTTAGCCTTGTATTCTTTCTGTCTTCAACTCTAAAATACAGTTTTATTTTGTCATCTAAATAGCTCTTTTATTTGTCTGCTAGCTGAACTGTAAAAAGAGTTGAAAATGATTAAGTGTAGCAGTAAGCCCTTATTACTCAATATCCACATGTAGGATATTTCATTTTGCAATTTGTTGTGCTTGCTTTCTATGAAACTTAGGTACCTGTTCCTGCATGGGGATTATTGAGTGATTAGTTATTTAGGTTCCAATGAGGGCTGCATCTATATCCTCTGAAGTTAGATGATCTGAGTTAACATTGAATTTTGCCAATGATCTTCCTAAAATCGAGTCTTCTTAATAGTTCTACGCAGCTACTTTAATATTAACGTAGAGTACTATGATTTGGCTCCTTCCTGGTAGATTTTCTTAACAGGACTCCTTGTAGTTAGTAAGAATATTAGATGCAACACAAAGAAGGAGATGCATACTGAAGAAGAGAATTAAGTAGCTATTTTCAGTTGATGCTGAAGTAAGTAAGTAGCTATTTTCAGTTACCAATTCTGTTGCTCCTTCTCCTAAGTCATCAACTGAAAATAGCATACCTCAAAGTTAGTGATAACGACTCCTTATCCAATAAAAAAATAAAGATAGAAAAGAATTAGTACTCCAGGATTCTATGAGTAGTATAAGTTCATTTTAAATTCTAGAGTAGTTAGTTATTTATCAACTCTTTTAGTTATATGATTAATATTTTGATGTCTTAAATTAGGAACAACTTTTGCTGGCATAGCACATTTAATATATTCAGTTTAACAATTTGTCTGTATGATATTATTAAAGTGGAGTACGAGATTAACAATTTTCTATATGCCGCAGGATATTATTGTTTAAGACAAATGGCTCGAAAAGGTAGTGCATTAATGTAATTAACACATTATATTCAATTACGTTACTTGTCACTTAACTAAACAACTTATTATTCTTTATATAGACCAAGATAAAGTTGCTTCTGCCATTCGAAGGATGAAAAAATATGTTCAATCAATTCATAGTGCACCTGAACATGATGTTTCAGGTAAATATAAAATAGTTATTAATATATTCTCTAGATTAGTTTGTATAATTTATATTGTATTCGTATTCATTCTCTGAAATTAAGATTAACACTTCTCGATAAGAAGACAATGAACTTTAAGATAGCTAGCCACTTGAGCCAAATAGAAAGCCATGCCAAGCTGAGCATTGTCCACATGCCAAGCTGTGAAGGCATTGTTTACGTAGCAGATATTATAGATGTGTCCAATAGTAGTAGCAGCATATTGCTTAGAATCATAAGCCCTCTTATGTTCTGTGCAAGAATCACTAGGACCTGCTTCCTTTTGACGAAAATTGAGGTATATACAGTTTGCAGTATTTTTTGGGCAAAAGTATTTGGTGTTTCATGTGCTACTATCTCTCAATAGTTCCAAAGACACATTCAAAATTCTGAGATATAAGAAAACAACATATCATTAATGCAACATTTGTAGATTATACCAAATAAAGGAGATAGATGCTATTTTCCGACTCTAAAAGGGTCTTATATCTTTGTTCGTGATTATGAATAGTAGTACAGTACCTCAAAAACGGAGTAGTAGTAGAACCAAAATCCTAAGATAATAATAGCAAGATTAGTTTTACAGATGCATAATAACTACTAAAGCAATTTATGGCTTTTCCTGCAAAATGCTAACATGATCTTAATGGGATATACGTTATATAAGAAGTGATCAAAGTTGGAGTTGCATGAATATCAGCAAAAAGAGTTAAGAACAAACTTCACAGTAAACGAAATAGCTATCGGACTCCTTAATACCAAGCCTTTACTGGACATTGCATATTCTTCTTTGAACCAGCGCTTAAAACGTGGAGTACTATGATTTCGCTACTTCCTGGTAGATTTTCTTAACAGGACTCCTTGTAGTTAGTAATAATATTAGATGCAACACAAAGAAGGAGATGCATACTGAAGAAGAGAATTAAGTAGCTATTTTCAGTTGATGCTGAAGTAAGTAAGTAGCTATTTTCAGTTACCAATTCTGTTGCTCCTTCTCCTAAGTCATCAACTACTGCCCTGCATTAATCGTGCTCTCCCATGGAAATTTAATTCCTGAAACTGGAATTACAGATCATTGTGTTGACTTGATTTCCTGTCAGCTACTCATGAATAACTATTCATCTATTGACTATTGATCTTTATGTTCAAAGAAGTTGTCTTCTTACCCAAGTCCCAAGGTCTCTATTAACTTGTCAAAGAGTTCTAACTTCTCATCCCATTACAAATTCAAAGTTGTTCCAACCTCGTTAAGTTCAAATAATCTGGTAGAACATTATGTCTCTCTTATCAAAATATATACATATTTAAAGGGCTTCGTCCTGAAATCTCAGCTAAAACGTTCGCAAATCCTGATCACAACTACTTCCAGAACAACTTTAGGGGTCGCGGCAACTGCAATAGAGGAAAAAGGTGGTCAATCAACCTGCTCCAAAAACAGCTTCACTATTGCCCAACCATGGCATAGCTCTAAAATCTAATCACCTTGCCCCTCACCTGCTAACTGACCTCCATCTTCTTAATCTGCTTCCTCAAACTAGCGCCATAACGGGTACCTGGTAAAGACACAAGGTTCTTAAAGCATTCAACCATAGTAATATTAGTTACCAACACAAGTTTCAAAAGATTTGGGAACTGTTCACATAGCAGCTCCTCTCCAACCGAACAGTCTGTCTGTAACTGAATATTTCTTCCAATACTACATTTGTTTCTCTACATATATATTTTAATTTATTATGTACACTATATTATAATATTGATATTCATGACTTTTATTTGTCTACCATTCATAATGGAGAACGAAGACCAACAAAGCGACAAAGAACAAATTGGCGACTCAAGGCTTTATCAAAAGATTGTGGAAGTGAAGATAAAATATTATATTACTTGGGTTAAGAAATATTTCCTTTTATTATATATAACATTTGGCTTCTTTATTTAGATGATATTGTCTACAAGCCATCGACATCAAGTATTCATAAGTTAGAAACTGTTGTTGAATGCATTTACTGTCATGCTCGAAGGTTTCAGTATGAACCTCCAAATTTTTGTTGTGGAAGTGGATCAATCAAATTAGCAGATACTGAAGTTCCATATCAGTTATATGACTTATTTGTTGGTGACTCAGAAGAAGCAATAGACTTCCGCAAAAACATTAGAGCATACAACAGTATATTTGCATTCACTTCGTTTGGCGTCAATCTTGACAAAGAATTGGCATCTTCACGACAAGGAGTTTATACTTTTAGGGTGCAAGGACAAATTTATCACGATCTTCCATCATTGCTTCCTAATGGCGATAAGCCATGCTATTTTCAGTTATACTTCTTTGACACGGACAATGAATTGAGCAACAGAATTTCAATACTTCAACAAGCAAACTTATCAGAGAAAGTTATGGGAAATATAGGGATATATTGAGTGGTAATCCTTATGTACAATTCTTTCGCCAACTAAAAGATCATTCAAGTTTCCAAGATTTACAGATTCATATAGCTGCAACTGCTAAATTAGATCAACGTGTATATAACAGGCCGTCAGTGGATCAAGTTGCTGCAATTTGGATAGATGGAAATAATCCAAATGTACCATTCCAGAGAGACATTATAGTTCATGAGCATTCCGGAAACAAGCATAGAGTCAAACATTATTATGGTTGTTATGATCCACTCCAATATCCCTTGCTTTATCCAAACGGAGAGGTAGGTTGGCATCAAGGAATACGGAAACAAACTAAACCAAAAGAAGGTTCAGGTACAACTGAAGCTGCAACCCTCGACCAGGATATCCCAGATTTTATGTCTCCTGATGAAGTGTTCAACATGGAGAACCAAGGTAAAGTATTCCAACAAAATTACATCTCTACTGATCTACTAAAAATAAAATTAGCCATATCTTTTTTTTAAAATTAAATAATTTCAAAAGAAAGGAATGCAACAGTACCAGTTTGTTGTCAATTAATATTATTGCTATATTTTCTTACTGAGCCTCGGTTCTCTTTCATTTCATTTTTTTTATATTCTGGATATATGTTGACCTCTTAACTATTGTAGGTGTATCGCGCGAGACAAAAAATTATGTGTCTTGCAGAGAATATTACTGCTATAAGCTACAAATTCGTGATGGAAAAAAGTCAATAATACTATTATGTGGTCGATTATTGCAACAATTCGTGGTTGACATGTACATCAAGTTAGAAACAACAAGACTTGAATATTATAGACTTGACCAATCAAATTTTAGAAGGGCAATACTGCAAGGTATAATTGATAGCATAATGGCTGGAGAATGTAGAGGAGATAAAGTTGGCCAGAGATTAGTACTCCCCGCATCATTCATCGGAGGTCCTAGGGATATGCGTCGTCGGTACATGGATGCAATGGCTCTTGTTCAATGGTTTGGAAAACCAGATCTATTTATCACAATGACTTGTAATCCTGATTGGGTGGAGATCGAGGAAAACCTGTACGAAGGACAGCTTCCTCAGGACAGACCTGACTTAGTGGCTAGAGTTTTCCGGGCTAAATTACAAGAGTTAAAAGATCAGATTTTCAACAAAAAAATATTTGGTCCAGTGGCAGCACATGTCTTTGTTGTTGAGTTTCAAAAAAGAGGCCTACCACACATACACATGTTGATCATACTTGAACAAGGACACAAGATAACATCGGGAGATCAATATGACAAATTTATTGCTGCAGAACTTCCTGACAAACAAGAAGAACCAATTTTACATGACTTGGTTGTTAGGCATATGATGCATGGTCCATGTGGGGAATATCGACCAATAAGTCCGTGCATGAGAGATGGTCAATGCAAGAATCACTATCCAAGGCCATTTAGTAGTAAATCTGTACAAGGAAAAGATGGATACCCTATTTATAGGAGAAGAAATGATGGAAAGACAGAAAAAGTTCGTAATGTGACAATGAATAACCAGTGAGTTGTGCTGTACAATCCTTATTTACTAACTAGATACAATTGTCACATTAATGTAGAATGTTGCGCTGGAGTTAAAGCAATAAAGTATCTGTACAAGTATATATACAAAGGACACGATAGGTGTGCTGTATATGTCGAGTCAGCTGATGGGGAAAAAATAATTGATGAAATTCAGAATTTCGAGGATGCACGTTGGGTGTCTCCGCCAGAAGCAATGTGGAGAATTTATGGGTTCAATCTGAGCGAAATGCAACCTCCAGTCCTTAGTCTTCAACTGCATCTGCCGAATAAACAAACAGGTAATGGAACACGTGTATTCTGTAAACATCAATATATTTAAAATTTGCTTAGAATTAGTTTGTGCAGATGCAATAATAAAAAAGGACTTCATTCCTAGGCTTGAAGTTAGAGTTATGTCTTTGTTTATGCAACATACTTCACCTACTGATGATACATTAGTGAAAAGGGATGTCCTTGGCTTGTGTATATAGTAATTCAGTGGGATAGATCAATAGAATTCTAATGTTTTAGAAGCGATTAGGAGACTATACCAATTCCTAGAAAGAGAAGGAAAAATTAAAATACCCAAACAGCCTAACGCCTTCCTATCGAAATAAGCTTTACAATGTCTATTTGGTTTAGGAACCTGTTGTAGCATATCTTCATCTAATTGTATTACCTAGCTATCATTGTATCCTATTCAATTAGTAGCTCGGCCTCTATTATTTCAGCAAGAAGAATAGACGCTTAACTTATTGAAGTTTGCAACCTAACGAGAAGGTTACTATGAGATCAGTAGAAACACTACATATACTAGCAACTCAATTGGGTCTAAGTACATCAGTCGGACAACAAAAAACGTGTCTATTTCAACGAAGCAAAGATTATTGTGATCAGGTCATCAAAAAGAGTAGCATCTACACTTGAAACTGAGCCTATTCTTGCTTTGCATAATCACCTCCCGTTTGTACCTTAGCACAATAGTCGAACAAACTTCCATCAAAGCAGCATCTTATTGCCTCTTTAGATAAGAAACCATCTTCATCTCGAGCCAGGAGATACAGAACTCACCACTACAGTTTGGTAGCAATCCTTCAAATTAAAGTAAGAAATGAAATGGTTAAAACAATAATATGCGCAAACACAGAAACAAATGGACAAAATTTTCGAACTTAATTAGCTTACCAGCCAAAGAAGTCAAATACTTCTCTATTGGCCTGAGTCATATCCCACAATTCTCCCAGAGATAGCTTATCAGGCACTATTCGAGCATACTTGCTAAAGATGTTCTCGAAGTTCGCTGGGAGATACCTGAGGGGAAAACCACAGAATGAGCTCAAGTTCAGGTAAGTTTGTGATACAATATTCAGAATGACTTGTGTACTTGCCTGCCTTCTCTGTCATAGGTCCCCGAATCGCTTCCATGCTTGCACTTGTGTATATTATTAATATAGATAGGAAGTAAAGGAGAAGGAAACCATCCCTGTGAATAGTAACATTTTTACGGGGCATTATTAATAGAGAGAGGAAACAAGAACCACAACTAGCTACAGAGAGAAACAACCAAGCATAGTCTGAGCATTTAGTTCTGTTGCCTACCATACAGCAAAACTTTACGCGTTCATTAAAATACATATTGTTGCTCAATATATTGTATCAATCTTCCGTTCTTTTTACATGTTGTAACATAACATATATAATTATGCAAGTTCTCATATATTCAGTGTGTTATTGGAGCAAGCAAAATTTGCAAACTGTTATAGGGTGGGAGTATTCTACGCGAACTATGCTCATCGAGTATTTCGAGACATGCTCGAAATATAGTGAAGCACGAGCTTACCTTTACAAAGAGTTTCCGGAGTATTATGTCTGGGAAAATCAAGGCAAATACTGGAAAAAAAAGAAAGACAAGACCGGTAATTGGAAGAGTTGTTGCTGGTAAGACATCTAACAATTACACCATCATTTAAAATTTCATAAACTTAATGTATTAATTATTCATTCCACTAATGTAGCTAACCCAAGAGAAGGCGAAAGATATTATTTGAGATTATTGTTGAACCATGTCAGAGGACCTACTGGCTTTGAAGACTTGCTTACTGTTAATGGAAGAAACTGTGGAACATTTAAAGAGGCTGCTAAGGAAAGAGGGTTGTTAGAATCAGATGGCAGCATTTCAGAATGCTTACGCGAGGCAGTGCTCTTTAAAATGCCATTGGCTTTACGAAATTTGTTCGCGGCTATTTTTGTTCACTGTACCCCAACAGATGTTAAAAAGCTTTGGGAAACTTATTATGAAGACCTTTCGGAAGATTTTAGAAGAACGAATGATAGTTCTCCCTCAGCTCAATTACAGTGCACACTTAAGAGCATAAATTACTACCTACAGAGCATGGGCCAGTGCATTGAAAAATACGACCTGCCTAAATTGGATCAAGGACTTGAGGATAGTAATCGGTTAGAATGCAGAGAAATTATTGAAGAAAAGTCTTTAAAAGTACCTGTAGAAGATTTTGAAGCACAATCAAAGCTAAATCCTGAACAAGAGCAAGCTTTCAAGACAATATTGCAAAGAGTTGATTCTAGCAGACCAGGTATGTTCTTTGTAGATGGACCTGGAGGAACTGGAAAAACTTTCCTATATCGTGCATTACTCGCAAATGTCAGATCGAGAGGCATGATAGCTTTAGCAACAGCAACAAGTGGTGTAGCCGCAACAATATTACCAGGAGGACGTACAGCTCACTCGAGATTCGAGATACCTCTTCAAAAAAATGAGGCAACCATTACAAATATGTCTAAGCAGAGTGGTGGCGCTAAATTGATAAGGGCAGCAACGTTAATAATTTGGGACGAAGCGCCTATGGCAAAGCGTCAAACGATAGAAACAGTTGACAGAAGTTTTAGAGATATGACGGATGTAAACCAACCATTTGGTGGAAAAAGAATGGTCTTTGGAGGTGACTTTCGGCAAGTACTACCAGTAGTTCCAAAATCAACTAGAGCTGAGACCATCGGTGCATGCTTGGTAAAATCATACTTGTGGAATCAAATGGAAAAAATTAAATTAACAAGAAATATGAGAGCAAGAACTGATCCAACATTTAGTGACTTCCTACTACGTATCGGTAACGGAGATGAACCAACTATAAGAGATGATTTGGTCCTTATTTCTCAACAATTGGTTGTCAAACAAACTGGAGATAATAGTGCCGAAGACTGCTTGATAAGGGAAATATTTCCTTTATTACATGAAAAGACAAGTTGCGCAAAATACATGACTGAAAGGGCTATCCTTGCTAGCAGAAATGAATATGTTGATCAACTAAATGAAATGCTGATAGCTAAGTTTCCAGGTGAAAGTAAAACATATGTGAGTTTTGACTCAGCAGAGGATGATACATACAACTATTATCAAGAAGAGTACTTGAATACATTAACATCAAATGGCCTCCCACCACACAGGTTAGTTATCAGACTTGTACTTATTGATCTCTGCATTTCGACGAACAAGTCAGGCATAGATAACCTATGTGATTGCGTGCACACAACCTGAGAACTTTTCCCCACCAATTCTTATTTCCATATTAATGCAATTATGCTTATTTTCTGTGTGTATAATTTCAATAGAGTAACATAACAATAATTTATCAATTATGCTCACAGGTTGGTTTTGAAAAAAAATACACCGATCATGTTGCTAAGGAATTTGGATCCTTTAAACGGCCTTTGTAATGGTACACGAATGATATGTAGAGGTTTTGATAGCAACGTTATACAGGCTGAAATTATTACGGGCCAAAATGCTACCAAAATTATATTTATTCCCAGCTTTCTCCACCAGAAAATGAAGGCTACCCTTTTAAATTTATTAGAAAGCAATTTCCAGTGCGATTATGTTTCTCAATGACAATAAACAAAGCACAAGGACAAACAATACCCAATGTTGGACTGTACCTGCCGCAACATGTATTCTCACATGGACAACTATATGTTGCACTATCAAGAGGAATTTCAATGTCAACAACCAAAGTATTGATTATGACAGAGCAACCGAAGCGCCGCAAAGGAACATATACCAAGAACATCGTCTACAAAGAGATATTAGGTTAGTTACAAAATAACCTTATCTTATTAACTTCATTTACATGCAATATATTAACAACTAAAATAAATTCTACATTCACGCAGGTTCAGAAGATATCCAGTTATCCTAAATACAATCATTGAAGCACTGGTACTTTTTCTAACTACTGTATTAGACAATTTTTTATGGTACATTCTAGCACTGGTACTTTTTCTAACTACTGTATTAGACAATTTTTTATGGTACATTCTATATTTACTTTTCCTATACTAGCCTAGATACTTTTCAAAAATTTAAAGGAATGTTTGATAAAGGTAAACAAAATACGCTGAGGATTTAAAATTCATTCACAAAATGTAACCAAAAATCTCCTATATGTTTAGATTCACAGTGCTAAGTGGTTAATATGTGTGTTGACACAAACGTGGTGTTTTGCTCCATATTCTTCATGATAAAAAGTGCCTCGAGGCTTAGGAGTTCTATTTAAATTTTCATATAAAAAAGTTACAAAAGAATACTGCTTAGACCACTGTTCTTGTTCTATGTTATTGAAAATTCTTTTGTTTTCTTCTCTTTTAATTTCATTTGTTTTGCATACAAAGTTTTCCTGATTTCGCCTTTGCTTTTCAGGCTCAATTCTCGTTGATTAAGAAGGCCATGTGAATGGGAAAAAATTAGAAGCTCAAGAGATAACAAGCTTTATATTGATGTGAATTAATTCTTATGCACTCATCTTTCTATTTCGTACGTCTAAATTGAATAGCATCAACAGAAGTAGACTTCTGCTAACTTTTTTACCTTTAAATTCTCTATTCTCCAAGAAAGCAGAGCATTGATGAACGGAGTCTCCTGTTAATTCATTCTTTTCATTATTCACATGTATTCTTTCTCAAAATATAAAATACTATGTCACCTGTCAAATAAATTACACTATGTATATTCCAATTAAGACAAGAATTCTTGTCGATTAGTTTGTCAAATTGTTTAACCTTGTCCTTTGTGAAAGTTTTATTAATTAACAATTAAACATACAGTTGATACGCCCAAATAACAATAAACGATTAAGTAATGGATGCCATAAAATAGGATATACATAATTTGATCAACCTTACCATCAGCTCAATAAACAATTATTTTATCTTTTGCTCAAACTAAAATTAATCCACGGCCTCCTCAAAAAATCAATCCATCAATGACGAGTACTGACATTATATTTGGAATTTATATCGATTACTCAACTTTTCCTACTACCAAGATTTTTAATTGACTTGGACACGAAAAGTTTTCTTAATTAACAATTGCACATATACAGTTGATGCGGCAAATAATAGTAAACAATCAAGCAAGGAATGCCATAAATTACGATATACATAGCTTGATAAACCTGAGCATCACCTCAATACACAATTACTTCGTCTTTTGCTCTAAAAAAAATAATCCACGGCCTCCTCAAAATATCCATCCATCCAAGACAAGTATCGAAATTATATTTGGAATTTATTCCGATTACTCTACTTTTCCTACTACCACGCTTTTTCATTGACGTAGACACCACGTGCAACGCACGTATACAAACCTAGTTTACAAAGAAATCGCATCCACAATGTTCTATGTGTTCTTAGCTAAGTTACTCAGACTCGGGTGTGGGTGTCCGATACGGATGCAAATCTAGAAATCGGATTCTTCATGATCTATATTTTAAGATCCGGGGTACGGATCCAATTATGGATACAGGCATGGGGATTCGGCTTAAAAAATTCAATAATCTAAAAGTAGAGTTATAAAACCTTAATTATGGAATATTATGTGGAAAACTTGAAGAAAAAATATTGATCTGGACATAAAAATTTCTATATACAATAATATAAGGTATTCTATTTCCTTCAAATTCCCCTTACTTTTATTTTGATTAAAGAAACCATTGAACCTGTCCAGAATTTCTTCGTTGATTTTGTTCAAAATACCCAAAATCAGTTGATCAAATCGGGTACGGATCCCACACTCACACCCACAGAGGTACGGATCTGACTCGGATGCGGCACCAAAAGTGAAAAGTCCGAGTAACATAGGTTCTTAGAGCCCCCTTATTTCCTAAAACCGACGCAGAGATGAAGGATTCCCCAATGCTAAACATGAACAAATGTAAAAGGTTATAATAGACTCAAGAATAAGTAATGACAGACTCTGGAGCACATTGCTGCACTTTGTTGTCCAAAATGAAATAAAAGACTCTTTTTTGAACGGGAAGCAAATTTGTGAAAAAGAACTAAAATAAAATGCCACATAATTTTTTGGTGAACTTTAACACACAACTTGAGAAAATGACTTTTTAAGGCATTTTGGATAAGTTGAGTGATATTTTTGTCCATAACCAAAGGAAATTGACTTTTTTAAATACTTTGCATTAATTCAGTGACCATTTTAAAAATTAACTCGAGAAAGTGACTATTATTTGATGACCTTAACAGGACGTTCCACAATCCAATCTTGAAGGAATTTTTTTTCGAGTGGTCTAATCTCGATAGCATCATGCAATCCTGGTCTACTGTGTTATCCTCTTGCTAGAAAAAGTTGTCTACGGAGGGTTTTTCTTGACTCCTCTTTCCTCCACAATGCAATGGCAGCAATCGGTCATTGTTAGCTCAGTTGGTTTTAGTGCAGCTCACTTCTCTGCTGAATATATCCTACGGTAGTTCATCATAGGTTTAATTCTTGCATTCTGTTATTGCTGGAGTGGAAGCTTAAGGTCTTCTATTCATTATTGTACAATATAATGCTTTAACCATGCTACTATCATGGTGCATCATGCGTGGATTTCGGAAAGCAAGATAAATCAATCTCCATGTTAATTTTTCACTTAATTGCCTGTTCCTTATTTGATTTTGGTATTAAAAAAGAATTCGTATTTTTTATTCTTCTCGTGACAATTACTCGTCATGTTACTAATTCACAAACAAAGGATCCCACATATATAACTTTTCCATTAACCGCACGACCCTTGATCGCGTCGAGGGATTTCAAAATCATCACGTCAACACTACTAGAATTAATGCGTTTTACGAGGGAGATAGGCGAGGGAGTTCCCTCTCCAAACGCGTGATGGAGAGGGAACTCCATAGCTGCACGCGCCTCGGAATTGGGTTCGTAGTAGAGCAACTTTTGTGAGGGAGTACCCTAGCGGACTGATTTGTGGGCCAATGTGTCAGTTTAATTCAGTGAGGGAGTTTCTTACCCAAATTAAACCAAATATTTTTTATATTTAGTTGTTTGGCGAGGGAACACCCTAGACGAATTTACCGAAATTTTATTATTTTACTTGGACAAACAAGTAAAAATTATTTTTTTTTATTAATTTTGGCGAGGGAATTCTCTCGCAGTCCATTAATTTTTATTTTCTTTTGCTACCTGCTCAACAAAACAATTAGAAACAGCGCAAAAGCATCCAGAACAACCAAATATACCTGTAACAGCAGCAGCAGAAGTATAACAACCTGTCTAACATAACATAAAGCCACCACGGGCAATTAAACTAATCTACATCCTGGTTTCACGCACTGTTCATCAATACAAACATCTAAAACATATAAAAATCATTCATAAACTTGCTTACCACGTCCCACTATCAAGTTTAATTCGACACAAAAATAACAAACTATCGAGAATCATTTTCATTTTCCCTTCCCTTAATATAGCTCGACACCAAGGACTCTAATTTTCCCATCTTTTTACGGTCAGCTTGGCGTTCAAGATCTTGTTCCGCTAGCCTTTTCTCTATTTCTTCGCGTTCCTTTTCTTGTTCCGCTAGCCTTTTCTCCATCTCTTCTAATTTAGCTTGCAAAACTGGATCCACATTCTGTGTAGCACCGGAAGAAGAAGAAGAAGAAGAAGAAGAAGAAGAAGAAGAAAAAGATGCGTAAGCATTAGTAATACCTATTCTTGACGGCTTCTTGTAACGCGAAGGACCAAGACTATAGGCTCTGTTTTTGTTATTGTAGCCACCACCCGCCTCCACGAACATTGCAGCGACTTTTTCCGGGGTGGGTTTAGTAGCACCTTCTTCTACCCGTGATCCTTGGCTTTCAACCCATCGTTCATAAGCAGATTTATAGTTTTCCTAGAACAAAATATATAACTTTCAAAAAATGTTAGGAATACTTACATCTAGTTGTTGGGCACGTGGCTCAGCCCACCCGACTGTATTTTCATTTTCATCATATACATGATGGAACAACCGGTAAAATTCAATATCACTTACAGGCCCATGTTCCACTTCTTACACGATGCAAACGGATTAAGAAAACTTAAAAATAGCTTTTAATTAGTTTATAATTGGATTAAATTTAATAAAGACTTATACATCTAGCTCGATGGGTTGCCAAACTAACTGAGCCACAAGTATGCAGCGAGCCACCCTTTGCCGATGCTCGATTTTTCTTCGCTTGGTCGCTCTGGCTATGAATTCTTGGGACTGCCTATATATTTTGAGTCTTTCCCAATTTTGGAGATAAATCCAGTTCGGAATAATTCCTCTAAGTCTGAATTTTGATAATCCATCACTCAGCCTTTGCGCTGCTTTCTTCTCAAAATTCCCCCGAACATCATGATCATATTCAGAGTCCCACGAACACTTGTTCTGAAACACAACATAATATAAATGAAAACTAAAAATAAAGTTTAGTGTTAAAATGCAAAAATACCAAAGATAATAATACCTTAAACTGTTTGAACATGCGATGTCTAACGGACATGGGTATTTTTCCCAAGACGGCCAACCCTCCGTAAAGTGTGGAGACATGGATTCCTTTACAAGCTTGATTGCCTTATCCGATAGAATAAACCTGCATTCCATTAAATATAATCAATTATATAAATGTATATTGATTCTTTTAAATAGTAAATTATTTACACTTTATATATAACAATACTTACCCATCTCCACTAGGATTGATGATCAACCTACCACGGTCATCTTTTGTTCCCACATCACCAGGTAACTGTACATTTGCAGAAGTGCATTTCTTTCTACCTTTTCTTGCAGTAGTGGTGACAGATGGAGTAGAATTTTCCTGCGCCTCAGGAATGAAGGACTACTAGAACTCGGGCATGTTGCTTGTGATGCAGATGGTTCAGTACTGGTCGTGGCAGGGGATGCAGATGGGATATGCTGGGGACGTATACTAGGCGTAGGTATCATCATCATGCTAGACGTCTCCGGTACTAAAAATGTATGAAGTGAAGGGCGTGATACATGCACCGGCTGGGGGAGTAGCCTACTAGAGGCATAGAATGGAAAAAGGTGCCAATAGGTTGGCCAAATTGATAGTAGGGGCCCGGCGGTGTCATAGACTGAAAAGATGTAGCAGGTGCATGTGTAGGATGGAATACTGGAGTGCTGGGGGGCCTGGTAAGAAAATGGGGAGGATATGTACTTACTAAGCCGAGCAGTTCTATAGTTGGTGTCAATGCTGGCATCGGAGATGTAGTATGCCCTGCTGAAGATGATGTTGTACAACTCGTAGTCCGACCACCACGGGTCTTAGGACCCTTCCTCCATCAAGATGCCATATCTGAAAAAAAAATTAAATTAATATACAAAAAACTCAAATGTATAAAAAAAATTATTATAAACACTATGGATAACCTTAATCAATTAAAGAAAAATAACTTAACATGTTTCAAAAAAATATATTGTAAGCAAATATACTTCTACTAACATCAGTCATCATCACTTGCTTCTGTTTCATCCATTAATTCATCCTCAGTTGAATTATTTTATGCAATAAACTCTTCCTCTTCGTTTGCCAAAGATGTCTCCATAGTCTGGGTGAAGGTTTGATAATCAAATTTTTCAAAATACTCCACACCCTGATGCAACTCTTCAGGTAATTCTTCATCCACAATATCCTGCACACTGGAAATATCATTTTGGTATGCTTCCTCCAATGCATCATCCATCTCCACTCTTCCAACCGGCCTGGCTTTTAAAACAACCCACTAATTTGCTTTAGCTTTGTTCTTGACCTCATTTTTGCACCTTGGATAAGGAACGTAGTACACTTGTTTCACGTTTTGAGCAATAATGAATGGATCGTAATGTGCATATATTTTGGTGTGATTGACCTCCACTATATTATATTTCGGATGCACCTTTGTACCTTTATGTGGGATTGGATCAAAGCACTCACATCAAAAGAGCACAAATTTTTTACAAGGAGAACCATTAAAATCTAGCTCTAATATTTCCTGGATCACACCATAGTAGTCAAAACTACCTTCACGTGTACCTGCATTAACCTACACCCCACAATTAATGGTTTTCTTCCCCATGGACCATTCTTCAGTATGAAACTTAAACCCATTGATAAAGTACTTAGACATCCGTTTGTACTTATAAACGGGGCCCAAGGCTAAATCACAGAACAGTGGATGATTGACTCCATTGTCAGGATTGTAAACTTAAATAGTGTCATGACAATTTATTAGTTAGAATATACGTGGCATAATTTGAAATAGAGTATTCAAGACATGGTATGATTTAATACAAAAATACTTACGTATTCTCTAAACTACTCTGAGAAATTATCAGTAACAGCATCATGCCCAAAGCAACTTACATATAACCTGCTAGGCACAATATAAAACACCAGTTGGTTAACTGTTTCCTCTTCCCTCGAATTTATGTTAATTGTAGAAATTGACAATTACCTGTAAAATGGCTGCACTTCGAGACAATTCAACAGTACATGTGTCGTAGATACTTTTCTATCGATGTTGCTGAATTCTTTTTGCGAACCCTATTTTGATCCTCTACCAGGATGATTGAATATGGAAAATTGAGGGTACAATGCATTTCCGCTCTCACCATCGTCATGCCGATTCGGCCTACTCCTTAGAGATGTCACATCTTCCCCGAAATAATAGGAACATAAATGAGAAGTTTCCCTAACAAGATACGCCTCGCATATCGACACTAGGGTTAGACTCTCCATCAGTCCACACAAAATAATTAGGCATAAATTCTTTTTTATAAAGATGTAGAACAACGACATCTATTCGTTGCACGTTGCTACACTTGCATTTCAAACAAGGACATTTGATTTTACCCTCTCTCATATATTCGGGGAGCAATTTAGCTTTACAAATAAAGCGCTCAACGCCATCTTCGAATGATTTCCGCAAACCCATATTTTCATAAAATCTATTATACATCCAACTACGATTTTCACCAGATTCCATCTACACAAAGGTTACAAATAAATATATTTAGGATAATGCAATAAAGTATATCACTTGTACACTAGTTGTATTTAATTTTTATTAATTTTGCTAATTAAATCTTCCTTTGTTCATGAACTATTTTTTCAACAAGTTAACTATTTTTAATTGGTTCCACGGTCAAGGTTTACACGGAGCTTTACACAAATCTCACCAAATTAACCAACTACCATTATGCACAAATTAAGCCCGAAATTTTGCAATTACAATTATTTTCGAATTAATCAAACTAAGGATAGACAATTATTTTCTAATTATTTCCTAATTACAATTATTTTCTAATTACACCACCAAATTAACCAACCACCGTTATGCATAAATTAAGCTCGAAATTTTGCAATTACAACTATTTCCTAATTAATCAAACTAAGGCTAAACAATTATTTCCTAATTATTTTTTAATTATAATTATTTTCTAATTACATCTCTTTCTCTAACCAACCACCATTATGCACAAGTTAAGCTCGAAATTTTTAATTATATTTCCTAATCATTCAAACTAAGGCTAAACAATTATTTCCTAATTATTTTCTAATTACATCTCTTTCTCTAATCAAAGTAAGGCTAAACAATTCCCAAGCATTATACATTAAAATTTCATGATTATATATTAAGCCTAATTTATTTGAGGGATAATACTAAAAAAAAAATCATAAGAATTAAGAGAAAGTTTAACGGAGATTGTTACCTTAACGGAGAGAACCTTGCGATGGGTTGCCAGAGAAATTATAATGGAGTCGCCAGAGAAATTTTAACGGAGCAGTGGCATCGATGGTGGAGGCAGAGAGGTCGACGGTGGGAGAGAGTTTTTTTATTTTGTTTTGGTTTGTGGAGTGTGCGAACTTGCTGTAAATGAAGGAGTTTGAAGTTTTTATTTTCTGATTGGCTAGGGAAGTCCCTCGCCAAACGCCTGACACAGACGTTGCTTTTGATTGGCGAGGGAATTAGCAAGCCAATCAGGAGAGAGAATTTTTCTACTTTTTTGCTTGGCGAGAGAACTCCCAAGCTGTGTTAAATATTTTTTTAAAAAAATTTTGGCGAGGGAACTACTGAGCCGGGTAGGAGAGAGAAATTTTCAGAATTTTGGAATTGTGAGGGACTTCGCAAGCCAGTGCAGAAATATATTTTTTTTATTTTGACGAGGGAAAAGACTTGTTTGGCGAGGGATATCCTCCATATTTTTGGCTTGGGAACTCCCTTGCCAATCGTCCCCTTAGAAAGGGCCCAGTTTCTAGTAGTATAAGGGATTTCCTTGGACAATTTTGATCACTAGCCATTTTTGGACGCGCTCAATGGGGACTATCCACCGTTTCAAAATTCATTGAAGAATAGTCAAAAATTCGCGCGCACACTTAAGCTCCATTAGCGTTGGAAAAACACCCCAGACTAGCCCCATAACAAAAAACTGGGGCTTTGAACAAAACTTGTTCAAAGCCCAAGTATTTTGTTATGGGACTTTATATATAAAGCTGAGTCCCATAACAAAATGATGGGGCTTTGAACAAGTTTTGTTCACAGCCCCAGCATTTTGTTATGGGTTATGAGACTTTATATATAAAGCTTCAGTCCCATAATAATGCTGGGGCTTTGAACAAGTTTTGTTCACAGCCCCAGCATTTTGTTATGTGACTGAAGCTTTATACATAGTCCCATAACAAAATGCTGGGGCCTTGAACAAAACTTGTTCAAAGCCCCAGTATTTATACTGGGGTTAGTTTACTGAAGCTTCCCCAGTACAAATACTGGGGCCTTGAACAAGTTTTGTTCAAAGTCCCAGTATTTATACTGGGATTTGTCCGGAGGTGGCTATTTCTCAGCGAATTTGTTTTTGACGGCTACAAATCAATTAACGCGCGCCAAACAGGCCCCTACACTAAATTTTTACGATTTCCTTCTCACAAATTTTGTTGCCTTCGTCATCTCTTCACTAGCTAAATGTTCATATCGTAGCATAATAAAATTTGTAGTTATTTACGTTAAGACAAAATAGAAACTTAGATGTGGAATTAAATTATATAAGTACACTTTCCAAGTTAATTCAAAGAGTGTGAATAGGAATAAAAATTCCAGTAACTTAAGTACAAACCTAATATCCCACCCCTATGAATAATTTAAAAAGCAAAAAAATGAAGTGACAAAATTATAAATAACAATCCGATTTTCACCATTTATATGTCACCCAAACTATTAATTAGTGAAAATACCTATTTTTTCAAATTTTAAATCCACTACTTTAGTTGCTCCTAATTTAATAATACTGCTACTAATAACAACTATAACCGCCACACGCTATATTACACCAAAAACTAACATGCACTCATTCTTCTCTTTTTTACTCGCAACAAACTTACAAGTCATAAGCAGTGATCAAAACCCACCCATAGCAATACTGAAAATGCTTCATAAAGATTTCCTCATCCAAAACTTCCCTTGCAAGTAACACATACAAACATGTTTTTCTTCCATTATTTTCGATCATATTCAAAATCATTTTCAAAGTATTTGCTTCCGACTTGTATTTTCTATTCATTTTTACTTCAATAAATGAAAAGGTTTAGAGAAACAATGACTAAACTCAGATCTGATGGGAAAGTGGGTTCAAATTTAGCATAGTGTCCGTTAACTTACATTTTTTGAACCCACTTGGTGAAAACTAGGAGCCAAAGGGCTTCAACATCTAACATCTACTATTACTTATCTTTATTTATATTGGTAAGAATCCTTTTCAACGAATAAAATATTAGCCATTTGCTTCAATACATGTATTGATTATAGTTATCAAAAATCTTGTTGACCACTTTTATTTAGAATTCTAAATTATTAGACAATATTTTACTATAGAAAATTTTGAATTTATTTTTTAAAGAAAGAAAAAAATACTTAAATAAGCTTTGGAAAGAAGATTTGTCACATTATTAATATTTTGTCATACAATCTTGTCTGATATGGAAATTTCAAAGGAAAATATTTTTGTTCTGATGCGGTTATTCTTCAAATGTGAATCTCATAATTTTGGTGCATATTTTCATCATATAGACATTCCTTATTCATGTGGGGATTGTTTGGGTTTTTTTAAGGATATGAATGGGTTATGGTTTTCTTTGCACATTTTATTTGAAAATATTTCATACCTCACCACTTCTCCGTTTCCAAGGCTATAAATACATAGCCATTTCTTCATATTTTACTACACAACTAATTATTTTTCTTGTCTTTTAGAGTTATCTGATTTCCTCCATTCACTTGAGTTCGCTGATAACTCTATCGTTTGAAGTGTTACCACCGCATAATCGAACAATTCCATTCTATCTTAAAAGAAATTAATCTGTTAACCTTGACAACACTAAGGGTATTCAATTCCTTAAGAAGACACAAGAAACTTGTGGACTCAGAATCATTTTCAATTAATTAATATTTTATTTTAGTTTTGCTTCCGTTTATTTTTTACAAACATGGGAACAACAAGCTTAAAGTCAGTGGGCTCAGACTTGTTCATTTCCTTCTATTCGTTTGTAGCATTTACGTCTCAAGTTATATTTTGAATACAGAATTTATAACAAGCTCGTCCTTATGCTCTTCATCTTCATTATCAACATTCAATTTTGGATCTTGAGGCACTGTGTGGCCAGGGCAAGCTTCTATCAGCGGAGAGCCACAACATCTGGGGTTCCTAATGTAGGATGAGGAGTTGAATGTCTGTAATTGAGTTTCTGAAGTGATCCTACCTATCAGGTTATTAAATGACCAGTTAACACTCCCAGGTGACGTAATTATGAAAGCTTGTTGGAATGGCCCCTGAAAATTTGTTTCTTGACAAGTCCATGATTTTAATAGGCTTCTCCTAAATATTCTCAGACATTCTTACTTAATTTTATGTATCAGCTTATACTCGAAACATATTTTGAACTATTAAGGGGACTTTTCAAGTTAAACCAAAATCAAAGAATCATCAACGTATAACAAATGAGTGATCTTCATATTGTTCCCTCCATTGTTCAGCACTCTAAAGCCCTTCGACCAACCATTCTGATTTGCTTTCTTAACCATGTAGTTAAGTCCTTCTTCAACCTCTCAGTAAGTACTTTGAAAATAATTTTGTAAACGCTTCCAATTAGACTTATAGGTCTAAAATCCTTCAGCTCTACAACCCCATTTTTTAGGGATCAAAGCTGAAATGTGGCATTGAAGTTTTTTTCAAAGAATTCCTGGGAATGAAAAATTTGTACAGCTCTGACGATGTCATTTTTAATAAGCTCCTGACCAATATTGCTCTTGGAGTTTGGTAAAAGACACATGCAAATTGCTCGAGACGCTTTCAAGCATGGTTAAAATAATTCACCAAGTTGTGTCAGTTTCAGCCCGTGCATTAGACATCAAAATTTATCTATAATTTAAAATTTTCAAATTGGCTTGCTAATCTGAAAAGGGGTCAATTAATTAATCTACATGTTTTCTGAGTTCTTTAGTCTACGTTAATCCATTTATCCTAAGGCAAACAATTGCTTATAGTGTCATATTTTTGCATATTCGCCCATATATAACTAAGGGGTCGTTTGGTTTGAAGTGAAGTTATGCGGGTATTAGTAATGTAGGTATTAATTATACGAGTATTAGTAATGTAGATATTAGTTATGTGGGTATTAGTGATGCGGGTATTAGTTATACGGGTATTAGTTATGTAGGTATTAATAATAAGGGTATTAGTTATGCAGATATTAATTTTATGAAAATTTAGTAATGTAGAGCTTATAATACAAATATTTTTTTTTGTTAAATCGTTGACATATTATAAATTAATATACAATGTATAACTAAAAATATGTATTTATTCTTCAAAGAAATAAAAATGATTTTATTATTATGGGGGTAGTTTTGTCATTTTAAAATTTTAATACATGTATTGCTAATATTCACATTATTATTCCACATCCTACCCCGCATAAAATAATACATAGATTACCGCATAACTAATGCGCGTATTAATTATGTTGAAATGAAAAGGTGAAACCAGACAGTGCACTAAATAAAAGTTTTATGTTGGAGTGAAAAATATAACCAAACATTGCACAAAATAGTGCCAAGTTTAAAAATGTAACTAAACACTATATTAAACAATGTGGTTTTTAATGAGGGTATTAACCCTTATACTTGACAAACCAAACGACCCCTAAGTACTATAACTTTTTGGGTAATTTACAAAACTATGACACCTTAGGAAATGGTTTGCCTTATTGACCTCGCTTAAAGTGGTTTTACAAGAATGGCCTCACTAATTTTAAGTAAGTGCTCCATCGGGGGCAACACTTCAAGTTATAACTTGATAAATGCACCCACGGGGGCAGCACTTCAAGTATAAAGTGCACCCACGGGGGCAACACTTCAAGTATAGAATGACAAGTGCTGCAAGTGTTGCCCCGTGGCAGCACTTGACCTTTTATCACTGTCAACATTATTTCCAGATAACTTGAAATGCTGCCTTGCAGGCAATATTTGCAATTTACACTTGAAGTGTTTCTCCCGAGGGAACACTTAAAAAAAATTTAACGTGAAGTGTTGCCTACAGAGGCTATTTTACTAAACCATTCTTTAGTGGGGACAAAAAATCATAACTAAAATTAAAGGGTACATATAGTGAAATTTTTTGTAACTTTTTTTTTCGAGTGAGGGGTATCATTCGAACCCCAGTGGCTTCGCCCTTAACCTCTAGTCACTTTGACAAATTGAGGCATCCATCTATTGTTTGTGTCACCTTTTAACACCTAAAGGTTTTTTCTTTACTAAATAAATATCATGAAATATATACTCATCATATTTTACTATCATGATTTCATTAGAGTGGAAAAACATTTTTCCGAAAAATATTTTCAATATTACCAAGACCATTTTCTTCGCTACCCGACAAGCATTGCACAGCCATTCTCCGGCCCAACCCAAAACCACCTATAATCGTAATGACCTCAAACTCGTGCAGCCACTTATAGTCATAGTGAGCTCAAACTCGTGCTTAAAATAGGAGGCAACGCAGGGCGATGAACGGGTTATTGCACCATGCACCTACCATGTGTCTTTTATCCCTGAAACCTTCCAATATTTCACAATAAGTTAATCATTTGTATCCTTTCAAGTTCTTTTATTTTAAGTGTCATTGCAATGACACCCCACAATGGTAATTTAGCTTGTGGGTGTCATATTTTATGTACGATTGTTTCGGTTTGCGAGTATAGTCGGGTTATTTTTGAGTCTTGAAGCACCCAAGACAAAGGAAAGCCCAATAAACGATGAAAATGTCAGGGAACAGTTTCTTAAACATCCTATTGATGTATACGGTGTAAAACTGGTAGCTTAGATGAAGTGGAAGTTAGAATGTAGTAGTAGTAGTTGAATTGGAGTGAAAGTCACGTGGGGAATGGGCAGATTGATTAGCTAAATTAGGATTAGAGAATTTTAATGAGGAGGGGGTCTTTGTGGGCGGTGGGGACACGGGATAAGTGGATAAGGAGGGAGTTAATTGTTGGGAATTTTGGGGTTGAGTTGGAATAGGAGTGGTTTTAGTATGTGGATAAGTATTAGAAGAAGAAGAATTTTGCTTACCTGAAGCGGAAGTTGTTGCTACATTGTCATGAAAAATGGACTCTTTAAGTATTGCACCATTGCTGGAAGACTTAGATGAATTAGAACTCTCCTTGGAAAAAACTACAACTTATGGACCAATGGAAATAATATTAGAGTCCAACTTGTCATGATTCACTGTAACATCCAAACTGGAATTAGGAGCAATTATTTCCCAATGAATTGTGGAATAATTTTTTGTTAAATCACAAAACATTGTTTTGAAAGGAAAAATGTGTTCAAAAAATTGAACATCACGACTGATAAATATTTTGGATGACACTGGGTCATAACAAATGTGGGCATGATGCATTTGTGAAATTCCTATGTAGACACATGGAGCGGATTTTGGTTGTAGTTTATTTTGGGCATAAGGCTTGAGACAGGGATAACAAAGACAACTAAAAATTTTAAGGGAGGAATATTTAGGAGAGTGACCAAATAATTTTTCAAATGGGGAGGCACCATATAAAACTGGGCTAGGGAGTCTATTTATTAAATAAATAGCATAGTGACAAGCATAGGACCATAGTTCTGGCGGTAAAGACGCCTCATGTAAGAGTGTTTTGGCCGTTTCAATAATGTGCCGATGTCGGCGTTCAGCCATAGCAACTCTTTGAGGTGTATACGGCGGAGAAACTAAGTGCTCAATGCCATTTTTATTTAAGTGGTGCCTAAGCCCAGTGTATTCACCCCCTCCATCAGTATAGACGGAAGATACCTTTGTTTTAAAATAATTTTCCACGAGAGGACAAAATTGCTCAAAAATGGAGGTGACTTCACTTTTGTGTTTAATCGTGTACAACCAAGTATATTTAGTGTACTGATCAACAAAAATACAGTAATATAATTTTTTGTCTATAGATAGTACGGGGGACGGTCCCCATAAATCACTGAACAAAGTTTGAAGAGGAGTGTTACTGAATAAAGTGAGTCTTTGAAATGGCAACCGATGTGATTTATAAATGCAACAAGAATTACATAATTCAAACTTTTCTCTAGTAGAAACAGGAAGGGAAAACTTATTTAAAATAAGATCTAAAATTTTAAGATGTGGATGACCAAGGCGGCTGTGCCACAACTGACGAGAGACTTTAGTAGAGGTGAAGTTGACAGAAGGCGGTGCAGGTGGCCGCTCATAGAGTCCATTCTTATTCTGACCTTGTACCAGCAATTTCCGGGTGCGCAAATCCTTCACAATAAAATTTGATGGAAAAAATTCAATGGATGTTAGATTATCACGACAAAACTTGGCAACAGAAATTAAGTTTTGTTTAATGGAAGGTGCACAAAGAGTGTCAGAAAGCTTGAATGCAGAGTTAGATGCTTTTATATGAGTTAAACCAGCATGGGAAATAGAAATAGTTTTACCGTCACCCATGGAAATTGACTCAGGGCCTGAGTATGCGGGAAGATTGGTGGGATCGGTAGTGACATGATGAGTGGCACCAGAGTCAACAATCCATGAATTATCACTAGAGCAAGTGCTAGCTGCAAAGTTAGCCTTTGCTTCATAGTGATTGTGAGACCTCGAGCGACACACATCTGCAGTGTGTCCCATCTTTTGGCATAACTGACACTTTACAGCCTGTCTAGGTTGGTGTTGCTGATTTCCAGAGTATTGTGGATTGCCCGAGTATTGTTGACGTTGAGAGGATGGCTGCCATTGGGAGTTTTGAGTGCCACGATTATTTCTGTAAGATTGTTTTTGAGAGTTTGTCTTCTGTGCCGCAGCAGCTGTGATCACAGTAGTTGCTTTGTCAAGATCTTGATGTGTAAGAAAAAGTTCGTGGTCCGTAAGTTTGTGAAATAGTTCCTCAAAGGATAGAGGAGAGTCGCGTGCTCGTATAGCAGCCGATATTTCACGATACTCCGGGCCTAGTCCACTCAATATCTTAACCGCAACTTCATCATTAGCAACTGGGGAACCGGCTACATTGAGGGCATCAACAATAGATCTAATCTCCTGCATGTACGCAGCAACTGTCTTGGAGGATTTTTTGAGATTTTGCAACCGATCCCGCAGGCTAAAGATGCGAGTGTGACTTTTATTTGCGTACGCTGTATGGAGGAGTTCCCAAGCCAGCTTGGCCGAGGAAGCAGTGGCAACAGTTGGAGCAATGGTAGGATCAACAGACGCCATCATTGCCTGTTGGATTAGCTGATCTTGACAGAACCAGGTCTCATATTCAGGATTAGAGACAGTACTATCGTTGTCAGTGATAGTTTGTGGTGGAGCAGATTTTGTACCATCAAGATGACCTATGAGTTTGTGTCCGTTAAGGAGCATTACCAGTTGGGCTTTCCATGTTGCAAAGTTGAGGTTACCTTGTAGTTTGATAGGCAACTGGGCAGCCGGATTGAACTGTACCACATGAGTGGTAGGTGAAACTGCAGCTAGAGTACCACCGTTAGTAGGGGCTAGAGCCATGAAGGGATGAATAATAGGGAATGAGGGAGGAGAAAAAAAAATTTGGATCTGACTCGTGAGAGTTTACAAAGGCTCCGATACCATAAAGAGTTCAAGAGATGAAGCAATTGAACGATAATATTATTAGTTAAGAGAGCTCCTATAAATACATGTGTATATGACTTGATAGAAAAGCTAGGAATAAGATAAGAGCCAATCTAAAATACTAGTACTAATGGAACACTAATACTATAACTAAACTAAAAGTCTAAACATAACCAACTACTAAAACTAGAGCTTATCTCAATAGAAGTGAAGAGTGCTGTAAGTTTACAAGGATTTAGAGCCGATGGGTTCATAGCAGATGCATAACTAGTTTTTAAAACTTAGGAGGTTCATGGTTCTATTTCTTTTAAGTTAAACACATTAAATTAAGGATTTTTTATACAAAAATACAATTTTTAGAACTTAATTACCAAACATAGCAACATTTTAGCAAAATAATCCTATATAGAGGAATACACAAGTTAGTTACAAACATAGCAAAAACATAGCAATATTTTCCCATAACATACCGAACTCTTACCTTCTTCCTCCTATTTTTCCCATTATCATTTTTGCTCCTCCCATTTCCCCCTATTTCACTTTTCCTCCAACTATTTCCCCCAATTTCACTTTTACTTCTCCCATTTTTCCTAATTTTACTTTTCTCATCCCATCCTCACAATATCTCGTTGTATCTCACCGTATCTCGATGTTTCTCAACTACCAACCACCTCGTATCTCGTTGTATCTTTTCGTATCTCACTGTATCTGCAATGTTCTGCACCTTATCTAACTATTTATAGACAATATTTAGTTGTTTCTAGACTGTTTTAGCATTTGTTTCATCCCGTTTGTGCGTTGTTTCTCACTGTTTCTAAACTATTTCACCTTTTTTGCATCCTTTCACATTATTTTTTATATTTTATTTCGGACTTTTTCACTAGCTATTTTAAACTGTTTCAGTGCTGTATCTGCACTATTTTTGCTCCGTATCGATCTGTATCAAACTGTTTTTGCACCGTTTCAGGTTGTGTTCAACACCGTATCAAACTATTTCTGCATCATTTCAGGTTGTGTTCAGCACTGTATCAAACTGTTTCTGCACCATTTCAGGTTGTGTTCAGCACCGTATCAAATTGTTTCTGCACCGTTTCAGGTTATGTTCAGCACCGTATCAAACTGTTTCTGCACCGTTTCAGATTGTGTTCAGCACTGCAACAAACTGTTTCTGCACCATTTCAGATTGTTTCAACATTGTTTCAGACTGTTTCAGTGCCATTTCAGATTGTTTCAGCGCCGTTTTAGACTGTTTTTCACTGTATCTAACTATTTATAAACTGTATCATACTGTTTCAACACCATTTCAGGTTGTTTTGCACCGTATCTAACTATATATAGATTGTATCAAGTTGTTTCAACATTATTTCATCATGTTTCTGCATTGTATCTTAATTCCAGAAACTTCTAATCGTACTTTATCCTTTTTTCCAGTACATAATTCCCTCTTTTTTAATTCCTCCAAGAATCCCCCCGTGGTGTACGTCAGTCCACACATTAGCCAAATATGCCATATGCGCACTTACACCTATTTCATCTTAAAGCCACGGGATACTGTTGTGACGATGACAAACAGCCTCCAACCACTAAACCCATCGGAAAACACAAACTCCGATCAAACTTCAGCGTCGTTTTCATCCATCGACAGAGACAGTAGCACTAGTAGCCGGATCGACTTGGTTGTTGAATCAGGTTCAACAAATTGGGTGCCCAGAGATTGTTCCACGCGGCATTAACAATGATGGATGCTCTGTACAGTATAAGGCAGTGTAGGATAATGTATTATTGGTTTAACAAAATGAAGGATTGTGTCAGATTCAATATGGGAGGGTTTACCCGGGTCCTGCATTCATGTATTGTTGCTCCCAAACGCACACGCAAGTATACGCGGTCGATAAGTAATAAAGTGATAAATCGAGTATCGTTCCCACGAGGACTATTCAGACTGAATTCTAGCGAACAATTTATATAAACTATTCAGGGATCTTTTCCAATAGTGAGGATTTTATTTAACTAAAGAACAGTAATTAAATGGTAGAAGTGAATTCAAACAATGGAGCAAGACTTGGTTGTTATCAGTAATACGGAGACGGTCCAGGGTCAGAGTTACGAACAATCCAGTTGAGTTATCCAATTGATTCCACTTCTTAAATCCCGGATTACTAACTAACAGATTAAATGTACCCGTGAAAACCTTTCAGTTCTTCACGGTCTATGCAGGCTACTCCAATCCCTATATGTCTATGGGTTGAATCACGTGCACGCATTAACGAATTCTGTAATGAGTTAAACTAGGCGAACAAGTATATGTCTATCCTACTCACAAATTGGTTCCCCGATGCCCGGGTTCACAAACTAGTCCTATTCTTTCTTATTACGTAATTAAATTCCCTCTTTCGAGTTCAATCTAAAAACCATAGATAATGCGTAATAATCGGGCCCTGACAATTACACAAGTGAAATCAAGAAAGAATAAATAACCCGTTATGGGATTCAATTAATGGGAATCAATCTTCAAACATCAACCTTCATGAAATACTCTAACCCTAGAACGATAGATTTAGCTACGCATACTCATAATAACAACCCAGAGATTTGGTGTAATAATGAAATAATGATGTAATAGATTAATGGAAGGAAGAAAAACCCTTGTTCTTGATGTTATGAGCTCTCCAATTTACTCCAAGGTCTGAACTCTCATGAAAAACTAAGTAAAAGAGTATTTATAGTGTTTACAAACACCTAGTAATAAGTTAGACCCAATCCTAGACGAAATAGGAAGTAAAAACCGCACACGGGGCGCTATAACGGGCGCCCCGCGCCCCGGAACGCGTGCCCTTGGACAGAACCCGTTGAAATCTGCACGCCTTGGCCCTGCAGCGCATGGGAAACCGCGCCTGTGGGTGGCGCGCGCTGGGGGGCGCTGCGCATGGCCCACAGCGCCCAGCCAATCTGCTTCGTTCCTTGCTCTTTTGCGTGCTCGTGTCGTACCTTCGTGTGCTCGATCCAATCCTCAATTAAAATCCAATCTTTTCTTGCTCAATCATGCTCTTAAAAGCTCCAATTGCACTGCGTAACAACCTACATACACACGACATAAAATTAGTGCAAAACCACATTCATAAACCATATATAAAACGAGCGAATAAAGTATTAAAACGTGAGGAAATATTAAGGAAATATAGGCATAAAATGCCAAACATCATGTATACGCAATAATTTGATGGACGGGATTCCTACTTTTGTTGTTGATATGGCGCTGGGGTTGGTGGGGGTGGGCATGGGGTCGGTGATGCGTGGTAGTGGCCTGGTAGGGGTTGGTGGGGGAGGAAGAAATGGTAAAGTGAGATATATAATTTTGGGAAATAAAAGTGAAATGGGTTGATTATTATGAAATGTGCTATGAGAATTTGCTATGCGATATATTTTGAAAAGTATTGCTATTTTTTTTGTAATTAAGGGATCAAATTTATATATTTGTGTAAAAAAAACCCTTAAATTAAATACAGGGTTTGGACTAAATCTACGAGGGGCCAATCACCGTCCAACATGCTAGCTCGGCCCCTGGTTCGGGGTGGTCCCATCTACTTAAAATACACTTGTCTTTTTGCATATGCTTTTGTGGTCCGAGCTGAAGACATTTAGTTTACTTGAACCCATTTACTAGGGTCTGGATTGGAGGAAGCGGTAGGATAACATGAAGATGAAAAAGGCAGTAGTTTTGAGCTCTGCGGCTGCATAGTTGCCAAGAAACTTGTCACTTGTTTCAAGACTATCTACCTATAGTGGCAAGTGTAATGAAACTTCACAAAATTTTGAGCATTTTGAGGTTATATTTTAAGTCATTCGGGAATAATGGGCTGAACCAGACTTTATTTCCACATAAAAGCAGGTTTCTCGGGATTCATATGGAAAATTAGTACCAAACACTTTGGGAGCAAATGAGCAACAATAAAATGAGAATATTGGGTGCCTTGGGCACCCTTATTTAAGATGAAACTGCATCCACAATGTCCCATTTACGAAGAAATTGCATCCACCATATTCCATGTGTTCTTAGAGCCCCCTTATTTCCTAAAACCGATGCAAAGATGAAGGATTCCCCAATGCTAAACAGGAACAAAATGTAAAAGGTTATAATAGACCCAAGAGTAAGTAAGTAATGACAGAATCTGGAGTACATTGCTGCACTTTGTTGTCCAAAATGAAATAAAAGACTCTTTTTTTAACATGAAGCAAATTTGTGAAACACATGAGATAGAGTTATGATTGATTCCTCTAGACAGGAGCTATCTGTTAAAGCGATGAGATAAATCATGTGTGAACTAAATATGATCAGATAGGAGATGGGTGGTTGAGGCATTGGAGTAAAGAGATCTCAGGTTATTATCCTAGCTACAACACTTTGATGTCAGCCCATCTCTCATTCTCGGTGGACCTGATTAACTTTGCTACATATGCAATGCAAATTGGATAGGATGCCAGGACCAAGAGGTTAGTCATGACAAGCTAACACGGACACCATGAAGAATAATTCTTTGAACCAGTTATTGAGAGTGATTCATGTGGTATTAGGTTCTGTGGGGTAACTAATAGCTTGAATCAACTAGGACCAAGAAACACCAGTTTGTAGGTACATGGTTGAAAACCCTATCGATCATGCTTGAAATATAGTTTGCTTGTATTTTTAAGTACAAATGAGTTCAAGTGATCAATGAATATGGTAATAGGTTGTCTGATTGCCAGTGTCAAAGCAAAGCTTGTACTCTGTTTATATTTCAAAATTTGTACACTATTGTGATTAAGATGTACTATTGTGATTAAGATGTAGAAGTAAATATTTTCAAATTAGTAGGGCTTCTCGGTCATTGATTGAGATATTTGTTACAATAGTGGGAGCTTGTGGAGCAGTATGGCTTTCTACCTGTTCAGTGTGCATATTCCTTTTAGTTTTGGTGGCTTGTCTGCTCTAACCAGCTTATTGCATTGTTCAGCTTTGATCCACAGACTGAGGGAAGTAAGATTGATACATAACATCATAGAATGTTACAATTCTATTGTTGTGGACTGATTTGATGAAATATGGTTAAGTTCAAGAGATACAGGCATGATATCCCTGGTGTTCTCTTGGCTTATAGTGACTAGCTCAAAAGTAAAAAGTTCAGTCACCTTTCAGTTCCTTGTTGTACGTAGAAGTTTGTACTATTAGAAAGTTATTCTATTTAACCAAATTGTGACCCCATTTGTGGAACTCAAAAGTGAGGTATATCACACTTGTTTAATCTTTCAGATGCCTAAAGTTTTTGTGTTAACACAACTAGTAAGTAGTCCGTTAATTTGTGATTTTAAATGATTTGATGGTATCATTACTTGTCTAGTTTCCTTAGCTTACACCTTATATACATTAATCCTTACCTTTTTCACCATAGACATTATACATAGTTGTACTTCAGATGTTAGAGCTGGTTCTACTTCTATTAAGATGTCCTGGGAAGTCCAAATACAAGCTTGCTGATTTCTTTCAGGAGAAGCAATTGACAAGAGAATGGACTAATTACTTGCATCAGCTCTTGGCTTTTGCGTCCTGGTTATTTTGGTTTTCATAATATCAATTATTGCTGGAAGGTTGATATGTACCAAGGTAAGCTGTTTCCATATCCTTTTTATCATATGCATTTTTTTTTTCAAATAAGTTTGCCCAGCAAAGATCTAGGATGTATTCAATAAGATCGGTGGGGAGGGCTTGGGCTGACCTCTAGATACATCAACACTGACTGCCAGAGCAATCACAAGAAATTGGAGAAAAGTGTGATGACCCGCCATGTCATCATGCCATGTAGGCGCCATTTGGCGCATAACTTTGCCATGTGGAAGCTTATATGTAAAGGAGCCTAGCACTTAATGAAATATTCTAGAGAGATGGTGAAGAGCTTGCCCTATGAAGACTCTAGATTCTTATGGATTTGTGTGGGAAGAATATCTTGAAATACCTTAGAATATTCTAGCTAGGAAGATTATTCTACAGAGACTTCTTTGTAAATGTGGAGGGACTTGTAGAACAATTATTATTTGCAGACTAGTCCCTAAGAGAGTAGTATAAATAGAGGGGTCGTTCATTTGTAAACCATCAAGCAATCAAGCAACATTCTTCCAAATAATAAAAAGCTTACTTTGGCAATTCTCTCTTGTTCATTTCAATTCTCTTAGCGATCCTTAGTGATATCAGCTGACTTGAAATAGCAAGGTCGTAAGCAAATTGTCAAGTGTTGCACGATTCGCTTAGTTCAAGACTAAGGTCGTGACAAGACAAAGTGGTATCAGAGCGAGGTTGTAAGTAAGGGAATGGCTAACGTGGAGGAAACTCACAACCAACTCAACATTGTCAACATTTCATCCAACGTTGTACGGGAGTGCGCCAATAAGAAAGGGCAAAGTGGAAAGAGAAATGCCAACCAGAGTAAGAAAGGGTTGTCTAGTGTCTTTCCAAGCAAAAGAGCTACATACCCCGACCCACCAAACATCGAGGCAAATAAGGAGGAAGACGAGGACCTCATACCCAGGAAGGAGCAGATCTTGAAGGTCGAAGCGGGGATGAAAGCCATGGACATCATTGATCAATGATTGGAAAAACTAGAAGGTGCTTTCAATACTCTTGATGAGATTGAGGACGTCCAGAAAGAGTTGGACGGACGTAAGCATGATGAGTTTGAGCTAATACAGACTATCACTACCTTAGAGTGCAGGCTCATGGAGGCGCTAAGCACTATCGATGCCATGAAGACAAAAATGGAGGCACTCAAGGAGCAGGTCGGCGCTGGTGTGATCGAGGCAACCAGCAATGTAGTTGTGACGAGGGAGGCTAAGATCGAGGCTCCCAAGACACCAGTGTTCAAGGGGGTTCGGGACGTGCAACAGGTGGAAAACTTCCTTTGGCACTTGGAGAACTACTTCAGGCATGGGAAAGTGAGGGACGAAGAAGTCAAGATCAACACTGATGTGTTGTATCTCTCAGAGACTGCCATGCTTTGGTGGAGAAGGAAGACGGCTGACATCGAGAAAGGTTTGTGCACCATTATCACGTGGGAGCAGTTCAAGGTGGAGTTCAAGCGGCGGTTCTTCCCCAACAACGTCGTGTACGAGGCAAGGCGCAAGTTTAGTGAGTTGAAGCAGACGAGTAGTATTCGGGACTACGTGAAAGAGTACACCACCCTCATGCTTCAAATTCTCAAACTCACAAGTGATGACTTGTTGTGCCACTCATGGATGGGTTGCAAAATTGGGCGAAGCAGGAGTTGCAACGCGGACAAGTCACCAACATAGACCAAGCCATAGTTGAGGCTGAGTCTTTGATGTATTTCAGGCATGACAATCATGACAAAGGCAATGGCAAGGAGTCAAAGGGTGGCCCTGATAAAGGTGGGGGAGACCATGGTAGGGGAAATGCGACACAACATCAACACCCTAAGCATCAAGATGCCAATAAATCTGATGGCAAGATAAGTGGTTGTCAGGGTTATGCCGAGAAAAAGGCGCATGCCGAAAAGAAAGGATGCTACATATGTGGAGGACCGCACAACTTTAAGAATTGTACTGACCTAAATAATCTCAATGCCATAGTGCGAGAGCGAAAGGAGCAGGAACAAGGGAAGAGTTCGAGCACAGCGTAACTGGGTACGATTGGACTATGTGGCACAGTCACGAGGCAGACTAACAAAGCTAACGAGTATAGCACTTTATACGTGGATCTCACTATCAACAATAAGCCTGATCGTGCCACTGTCGACACTGGGGCAACGAACAACTTCGTGACGGAGCCCGTAGCAAAGAGGCTAGGATTGAAGCTCGCTCCAGGCAACACCTGCCTCAAGACAGTTAATGCCGAGCTGACAAAGGTTTGCAGAGTAGCCAATGATGTTAGTGTCAAGCTGGGAAATTGGCAAGGTATGACAAGTTTCACTGTTGCACCTATGGATATCTTTGACATCTCTAGGACAAGAGTTCTTCCGACGTTGTCATACTATGATCGACCCCTACCTACGTCTCTTCGTCATGGAGCGAGAAGGATCTTGCATGGTGCCTACAGTGACCATGCCGCCACAAGGAAAAGGTCAGGCACATCTTTCAGCTATGCAGCTTGTCAAGGGGCTCAAGAAAGGGGATCCAACATTCATAGAAACCCTTGTAAGCTTAGAAGATGACGATGGTAAGCCAGAGATATTGCCACCCTACATAGAGAAATTGCTCGATGATAACAAAGACGTTATGCCCGAGGAATTTCCTAAGCATCTACCTCCTAGGTGCGAGGTGGATCATAAGATTGATCTGGAGCCAGGAGCTACGCCGCCTGCATTTGCCTCATACCGAATAGCACCGCTTGAGTTGAAGGAGCTTAGGAAACAATTGATGGAGCTACTAGATGCTGGTCATATCTGCCCATGGAAAGCACCATTTGGGACACCAGTATTGTTCCATAAGAAGAATGATGGATCATTGCGCCTATGCATAGACTATCGGGGGCTCAACAAGGTTACAGTGATGAATAAGTACCCGATTCTGCTCATTGCTGACTTGTTCGAATGACTTGGGAAATCCAAGCACTTTACCAAGGTGGATCTTTGCATGGGATACTACCAGGTTCGTATTGCAGAAGGGGATACGTCGAAGACGGCAAACGTGACGAGATATGGTGTCTTTGAGTGGTTGGTGATGCCCTTCGGCTTAACCAATGCACCTGCTCCATTTTGCACTCTCATGAACAAGATTTTTCATCCCTACCTTAATCAGTTCGTGGTGGTCTACTTGGACGACATAGTCATCTATAGCAACACTCTGGAGGAGCACGTGGAGCACTTAAGGAAGATTTTCCAATTCTTGCGGGAAAATGAGCTATTTGAAATGCTTGGTACGGAGCTGCACTTTTCTACAAGCTTCCATCCGCAGACAAATGGAAAAATAGAACGGATTAATGCCTTACTGGAGTGCTACCTAAGGCATTATGTAAGCGCACATCAGAAGGATTGGGCAAGACTCTTGGAAACAGCCAAATTCTGTTGCAACTTGGAGTGGAGCGAGTCCACGGGGCGGACGCCATTTGAGCTAGCAACTGGCCAACAACCACAAACTCCACATTCACTACCTGCAGCATTTGAAGGCAAGAGTATGGGGGCTTATCATATGTCCCAGGACTGGGAGGAGCAGCTTGACACTGCCAAGTCCTACTTGGACAAGGCAACTAAGAGGATGAAGAAGTTGGCAGATCGTAAGCGACGTCCCACTGACTACAAAGTTGGAGACATGGTCATGGTGAAGTTTAACTTGAGGAAATTCAAGTCACTACAGGGCATGCACCAAAATTTGATGCGCAAGTACGAGCGCTCATTCAAGATCATTGCCAAGGTGGGCAAGATTTCTTATAAGCTTGAGTTACACCACATCTTAAGATATATCATGTCTTCCATGCCAACATGCTCAAGCCATACCACAAAGACAAGGATGACCCGAGTAGGAGCCAGTTAAGTCGTGCTCCTATCACTATTGCTGCTTCTCATGAACGGGAGACTGAAGCTATTATCGACTACCAAGCCATGTGGAAATAGGGACAGAAGGCCACAACTATGCTCCTTGTACACTGGAAGGGAGAAGCACCGGAGGAGGCTGCGTGAGAGCGTTATGAAGACTTATGGAAATTTAAAGACAATATCCGAGAATTGATACAGCAGCATTGCGCCGCGGTCGTTGCAATATTAGGTGTGGGAGAGAGTGATGACCTGCTACATCATCATGCCACGCAGGCGCCATTTGGAGAATGTTTTTGACATGTGAAAGTTTACTTGGAAAGGAGCCTAGAACTTTGATGGAATACTCTAGAGAGGTGTGGAGATATTCCCTTGGGAATACTCTAGATCCTTATGGATTTGCTAGGAAGAATCTTTAAGAATGCCTTGGAATATTCTAGTTTATAGATAATTCTAGATAGGGATCTATTTGTAAATATGGAGGATTCTAGAGAGGGACTTGTATAACAATTATTATTTGCACACTAGCCCCTAGAAGAGTAGTATAAATAGAGGGGCCATTCATTTGTAAACCATAAAGCAATCCAACAACAATTTTTCAAATAATAAAAAGTTTCATTTGACAATTCTCTCTTGTTCATTTCCATTCTTTTAGCGATCCTTAGTAGTTTCGGCTGACTTGGCATAGCAAGGTCGTGAGAAAATTGTCAAGTGCCGCATGATTCGCTTAGCTTAAGACTAAGGTCGTGACAATAAGCAGTGATCAAAACCCACCCATAACAATGCTTCATAAATATTCCATCACCCAAAACTTCCCTTGCAAGTAACACATACAAACAAGTTTTCTTCCATTATTTTTTATCATATTCAAAATCATTTTCAAGTATTTGCTTCCGGCTTGTATTTTCACTTCATTTTTACTTCAATAAATGGAAAGGTTTAGAGAAACAGTGACTAGAGGTTTAGAGAAACAGTGACTAAACTCAGATCTGATGGACATTTTAGCAAAGAAATTAGAAGGGGAATGACAATAGTTACGTATACTTTTGCAACTTATGCCATTTAGAGTTCAAATTTTAAAAAGATGTTAACTAGCATCTAAATTGTGAAAAACATGTTCGAATTGTAGTTTTTTATGATGAAACATTGCTAAAAACCCTTACCCATGACCTTAATTGACGGGTTTAATATTTTTAGTGAGCGACAATGTGATATGGTAGTCCGGGTCAAATTTGAATTGGTTTAAGTTGGGGCTATTTTTGAATTTCGTACAGGGTTTTGGGATGAGCATAATCACAAAATATGCTTTGAATGGATGGGGAAGGTTTTTGGATGATAATAAACACAGCATATTTTTGAATGGATGGGGGAGGTTGAGGTTGATGAGGAGAAAGTTCGTCAGTTTGGAGTTGTGGTGTTTGGTTCCAATTTACGGTGGGTAGATTTGAATCATTGGTTGATACACTTGAGTGTATTCAAAGGATAGACAAAGATCAGTGAATAAAAATGAGTAAATGTTGGAAAAAATCATATAAAATTTATATTTGAACCCATTTGAGCAAAAATACTTGCACAACTTGGTGGAAAAAGTGGGTTCAAATTTAGCATAGTGTTCTGTAACAGCAAAATATGCACTTACATTTTTTGGACCCATTTGGTGAAAACAAGGAGTCGAAGGACTCCAATATCTAACATCTCCTATTACTTATCTTTATTTATATCGGTAAGAAACCTTTCCAACGAATAAAATATTAGCCATTTGCTTCAATACATGTATTGGTTATAGTTATCAAAAATCTTGTTGATCGACTTTTATTTAGAGTTCTAAATTATTAGACAATATTTAGTATTGAAAATTTTGATTTTCTTTTTTAAATAAAGAAAAATTACTTAAAAGCTTTGGAAAGAAGATTTGTCACATTTTAAATATTTTGCCATATAATCTTGTCTGATATGGAAATTTCAAAGGAAAATATTTTTGTTCTGATGCGGTTAATCTTCAAATGTGAATCACACAATTTCGGTGCATGTTTTCATCATATAGACATTCTTTAGTCATGTGGGGATTGTTTGGATTTTTGTAAGGTTGTGAATGGGATATGGGTTTCTTTGCATCGTTTATTTGAAAATGTTTCATACCTCATCATTTCTCCATTTCCAAGGCTATAAATACGCCAGTTCTTCGTATTTTACAACACAACTAAATATTTCTCTTTTCTTTTAGAGTCATCTGATTTCATTCATTCATTTGAGTTCGCTGATAATTCTGTCATTTGAAGTATTGCCACCGCATAATCGAACTATTTCTTTCTATCTTAAAAGAAATGAATCTGTTAACCTTGACAACACTAAGGGTATTCAATTCCTTAAGAGGACACAAGAAACTTGTGGACTCAGAATCATTTTCGATTAATTAACATTTTATTTTTGGTTTTGCTTCCATTTATTTTTTACAAGCATGGGAAACAACAAGCTTAAAATCAGTGGACTCAGACTTGTTCATCTCCTTCTATTCTTTTTTAGCATTTACGTCTCAATTTATATTTTGAATACATAATTTATAACAAGCTCGTCCTTATGCTCTTCATCTTCATTATCAATATTCATCTTTGGATCTTGAGGCACTCTATTGTAGGGCAAGCTTCTATCAGCGGAGAGCCACAACATCTGAGGTTTCTATAATTGAGTTTCTGAAGGGATTCTACCTATTAGGTAGGTGTGGGCACTATTTGGATTAAACCGAAAAACCAAAACCGAACCGAATTAGTTTTTTAATTTGGTTTGGATTTTTAAATAATTGGTTTGGATTGGATTGAGAATATGAAAACTTTGGTGTTTTGGTTTGGTTTCGGATTTGAAATAATAGAAACTGAAAAAACCGAAATATATATATATACATACAAAGAAAAACTCTCATATTATCTCTTAACCTAAACTTGTTTAAGGGTTTTAGAGTGTGAATATTTCAATACTTTATGCCTTCAATACTTTAAGCTCTTTGTATTATGGTATAATACGTGTAAAGCTTTCATCAAAAGTTTCAATCAATTTTTACCTCTTGAATAGTAAGATCTCCTTTTACTTAGGATTCATGTTCTCTCTTTATCTAGAATTATGATTTAGATTTAATGTTTAATATTTTGACTTGTATTTATATTCTTTCAAGTATTTCATTTTAAAGTTTGTCTTATATGACAAAACAGAAAAAATCGAAAACTAAACCGAAAAAAACCGAACCGAGAAGAAGAAAACCGAACCAAACAATTTATTTTGGTTTGGATTGGATTGAAGTTTTTTAAAACCGAAAATCGAAAAACTGAAACCGAATAATTAAAAACCGAACCAAAAAACCGAATGCCCACCCTACTATCAAGTTGTTATATGACCAGTTAACACTCCCATGTGACATAACTATAGAATACTTGTTGGAATGGCCCCTGAAAATTTGTTCCACGATTTTAATGGGCTCCTCCTAGATATTCTCAAACAGTCTTACTTAATTTCATGTATCAACTTATACTCAAAACATATTTTGAACTATTAAAGGGACTTTTCAAGTTAAACTAAAATCAAAGAATCATCAGCCTATAACAAATGAGTGATCTCCATATTGTTCCCTCTATTGTTCAGCACTCTAAAGCCCTTCAACCAACCATTCTGATTTGCTTTCTTAACCATGTAGTTAAGTCCTTCTATTGCATTAATAAATAGAAAAGGTGATAGAGGATCACCTTGCTGTAACTCTCTCTGTGATGGAAAAAATCCCTCAGGGCAACCATTTATCAGTATTGAAACCTAACATTGCTGATAAAAAAAAACATCCACCTGATCCATTTATCTCCAAACCTCATATCCTTCAAGACCTTCATAAAAAATTGCCAATTCAAGTGATCATATGCTTTTTCGATATCTAACTTACAAAGAATCCCTGGTATTCTCCTTGATTCTTGTATCCATACATTCATTTGCTATAAAGGAAGCATCCATCATTTGTCTCCCTTAAATGAAAGCCATTTGATAAATGTCTGCCACCTTATGAATCACCTTCTCAACCTCTCAGTTAGTACTTTGGAAATAATTTTGTAAACACTTCCAATTAGACTTATAGGTCTAAAATCCTTCAGCTCTACAACCCCATTTTTTAGGGATCAAAGCTGAAATGTGGCATTAAGGTTTTTTTCAAAGAATTCTTGAGAATGGAAATTTTGTACAGTTCTGACAATGTTATTTTTAATAAGTTCCTGACCAATATCGCTCTTGGAGTTGGGTAGAAGACACATGAGAATTGCCCGAAACGCTTCCACATATGGTTAAAATAATTCACCAAGTTGTGTCAGTTTCAGGCCGTGCATTAGACATCAAAATTTATCTATAATTAAAATTTTTCAAGTTGGCTTGCTAAACTGAAAAGGGGTCAATTAATTAATCTACATGTTTTCTGAGTTCTTTAGACTACTAGTTAATTCATTTATCCTACATGAGGTCATGTGTATTATCAAGATAAGCTGCAGTTTGCTTCATATTTCTTGAATGTCACTTAGTACTTAAAAATGGTTCTTGGATAAATAGTTAGTTTGTTTATTGACTAGGAGGAAAATTGTTCCTTAGTTTGTCTCAGGTCAAATACAAACTCTGTTTATCCTTTTCTTGAGGTTTTGTATGAGTTTGTTTGAGTTGTATTCTACGTTATCCTAGATATATGTCCTGAATATGGTGATATATATTCTTTGTCATAAGCCCTGCACTCTTATTTTGGTCAGATCTTAGGTAATTCGAGTTAACTTATTTGGAGTTAGTTTAATATTTTCTTTGTTGTTTTTGTTTATGGAACACTAATCTAACCCGTCATTCATTGTTAGGAGGTACTAGAATATTTGAAATTGCCCTTCGAGTAAATTAAGTTTTAGTTTCTTTTTGTGAAAAAGGATTATGTTCCCATAAGAAGTTATGCAAATTATTTGTGCTTGGTTTCAATTACAATAAGAATTATGTTGCTTCTCACGTTAAGGTTCAAGTGACTGTAGTTTTGTTACATTTGTTTTAGTTTTATCGTACATGTGCTAATCCTTATCTCTTTTTTTTTTGGCGGAATAGCCTAAATGACACTTCAACTTGTCCTGATTTGTCATGCCGACACGCATACTTTTTTCCTTTTCCATTTTAACACCTCAACTCGACTAAAACATAAGTTTTAGACAACTCTATCCCTGCGTGTTGTTCAAGCACCCTGTATATCAGCCACGTCAGTATCCACATTAAAAGATTCAAGACACATCACTAATATAATTATTTTACTTATATTTTTATTTTGCTAGAAAAAATTATAGTAAAAAGTTATACCCTTCTCTGCCCTCCCCCCACCCCCCACCCCCTTTCCTGTTCACCTTTAACCTCCATTTCCTACCATTATAACTCAATAAACCCACTTTCCATCATCTCACTGGAAGCGCTGCCAAACCACTGTCATAATAAATCCAAATCCTCAAAATTATAGTAGACATTTGGGCAACTACAATAAAAATTGTGGATTTAATCTTTAATATAAGATATAGGTTTAATCAATTAGCAGGGAGTTTAATGCATTTTTTTTCCAAAAAAAATTCTCTAACGTGGCGAAAAATTTCAACGCGGCGAACTCCATCCACCCATCGCCGTTGCTGCAATTGAAATCTAGCTTATCTCGAAATTACAAATTTCATTTTGGTTATTCAAAATTCGAGTTATTTAAAGCTCATTTCTTCAACACTTTTTTTGGAATCATAAAAACCAAATCAAATAAGAATTATCAATGGAGGTAATGAAAAAAGAAGCAATTTCTTGAGGCGTTCTTCCTTTTGATAACAATTACAAGCTAGATTAATGAAGGAAAAGCTATGGAGAGATCAAGAAGTTATGGAGGATAAGGAGAAAATGAAAATTGGGAGAGAAAGGGGACAGACGGGAACAAAATAGAAAGTGGGAGGGGGTGGGGAGGAACTGATTTTCGCTTTCTTTATCTTTTTCTTTTTTAAAAATAATGTTTATATTTATTTTGTATTTCTATTTAACTATTTAATAATATTTTAATTGTAAATCAGCACATTCACGCGCCATTATATGTGTGAAGGACAAACATTTTAGCCACATCATTTAAAAAATTGCCACATAAGCCAGTCAACGGTCAGCAGTGCTTACTGGTCATAAAATAGTTGAGTTGAGGTGTTTAAGTAGAAAAGAGAAAAGTATGTGTGTCGGCATGACAAAACGGGACAAGTTCAAGTGTCATTTAGGCTATTCCGCCTTTTTTTTTTTGGCATGAAAACTTTGGAAATGAGTTGGTAAAAACTCGCAAATTGGGACACATAATATTTGCATAAATTGAGGCTTGTAATTGAAGTCTAGTTGAGATCCCAAGTTGGGCTCAAGATTTCAAGAAAGGAAGACTTTAAAAAACTTTAGGGAATTCAAGGCTCCTTCCGAATTTTTCATTTTTCGAGTTCTTCTAAAAATCTTCTTCTTTGCCTATCCTTTAGAAATTTGTATATTTATAGGAATTCCCCATAGAATAATTATTTATATTTGAATCTTATATGTAGAACCAATTTACTCATTATTCACTTGTAAATATATTATTCTTTTAGTTATTTAAGATTATCTTCTTCATTCTTTTATTAGATTAAATTCTTTCAATTTCATTGACAATTATCTTAGCTAGCATTCTTTTTATACAACCTTTATTTTGTTCAATTGAGTTTGACGTGGAACCACTATTTTAGTGGATCTTAAAGGGTGCTTAACACCTTCCCTTTAGATAACTTAAATCTTTACCTAAAATCTCACATGTTTGGGAGACCAAATCGGACTTAAGCATCATTTCTTTAATTTGATTAGGTGTTATAGCAGACCTTAGAATTGTTAGGTGGCAACTCTATTCTTTATCCAAAAGAGTTTCGAAAATTGTAAACTATTTTAACTAGTGCCAAAATAGGGCTCAACAAGTTGTATGCCAAGTCCACCGCTACTTTTTTTTTTTTACTCACGAACTTTTGTCTTCCAAGAATTACTTTAAATATTTATCAAAAATATTTCTTAAACAAAAAATTAAATAGCTCCAAATGCGCTTTATTTTAACACAAATATCACTTACTAAAAGAAATACTATAAAAAAAAGATACCTATACAAGTTACAACTCTCACTGGTTAGGTAGCGCTTTGGTTAGTTTTCAGGTCAATTTTGATTTTAAAAAATGACAAGATATTTATGGTCTTAAGGCAGTGGCATTCGCAAGACCCTAATAGTTACATTTTAAGGATAAATCTACTTTTAAGATAATGTCAATTTTTGTTGTCTCAACATTATAGAAATTTTATCAGCATAATGGTTTATTTTAACCTTTAAGGGAGAGGTTAATGGTTCAAGACCCTGTAGACACCGAAAATTTATCAAAATTAGGGCTTCTACAAGGTGGGCCTAATAGGTTTTCTTGGAGGCTACTCCTCCTAAAATCCTAGATCACACATATAAAAAGGGATCACATATTCCCTTAGAAGACATCTCAGAAATTAGAAGAGGTCACCTCAAATCCCAAATATGGGATATTCACAAAGAGAAAGACACAAAAACGTCTTTCTCAAAATTATGTAGCAATGAAGCTGTTCAACTTCCTAGTTCGAGAAATACGTTGCTAAAGCCCTCGAATCATGGAGAATTGTGGAGAGAAAATCAAGAGCAAGAGGAATTCATAACAAGGAGCTCGTGGATCAAACGCTACAAGTTTCTTAAAAGCTGCAAGGAATTTCTACAAGTTCTAAAGATTCAAACATTAAAAGGAAGATTCAAGCATTAAAAGGAAGATTCAAGATTAAGCTCAAAAGCCCTTGGATCATTACTTAAAATTTATATTTGAAAAGGCGAATCAGAGGAATTATAGAGAGTAACTCATATATTGAAATCAAATACTACGCTTGTTACAATATTTTCCTGTCTAGATATTTATTTCTTGATGCGAATTTACTTGTTACAAATTTTGGCACGCCCAGTGGGACCAATTCTGCCATTCATCTCTTCTCTCACAAGCAAAAGCAAGTCTACAACAATGGAGGTAAAATCTGGGGGCAAGATTTCTAATACTTCAAATCTTGTTTTCGCATCTCCAATTCAAACAAGACTTGAAGTGGGGGCATTTGTAGACACCGAAAATTTATCAAAATTAGGGCTTCTACAAGGTGGGCCTATTAGGTTTTCTTGGAGGCTACTCCACCTAAAACCCTAGATCACACCTATAAAAAGGGATCACATATTCTCTTAGAAGACATCTCAGAAATTAGAAGAGGTCAACTCAAATCCCACAAATCTGGGATATTCACAAAGAGAAAGACACAAAAACGTCTTTCTCAAAATTATGTAGCAATGAAGCTGTTCAACTTCCTAGTTCGAGAAATATGCTGCTAAAGCCCTCGAATCATGGAGAATTGTGGAGAGAAAATCAAGAGCAAGAGGAATTCATAACAAGGAGCTCGTGGATCAAACGCTACAAGTTTCTTAAGAGCTGCAAGGAATTTCTACAAGTTCTAAGGATTCAAACATTAAAAGGAAGATTCAAGCATTAAAAGGAAGATTCAAGATCAAGCTCAAAAGCCCTTGGATCATTACTTAAAATTTGTATTTGAAAAGGCGAATCAGAGGAATTATAGAGATTGTACTACTCATATATTGAAATCAAATACTACACTTGCTACAATATTTTCCTGTCTAGACATTTATTTCTTGACGCGAATTTACTTGTTACAGACCCAATGACCTATATTTTTATAGCAAAAAGAAGCAACAAGATATTAAAAGAAATAGAACAAAATTGAAAAAAAACTACAGTAAGCGAGTCTCGAACCTCCGACCATACAATAACGCGATGCACTTAACCAACCAGCCGAAAACTCTTAGCAACAATTAGTGTCCTTTTATTATACTTGTACGCGTTTGTTATTTTTTTTTACGTTGCTAATTCACATAATTAGTAAAAAATTTCCAACCAAGGGGTGTGACACCCCTAGGCATAAGATAGTTAAGCTCATGCCTAAGGGGTCGCTTAGTAGGAAGGATAAGGATTGTAGTTCTGGAATAAAAAATGAAATTAAATTTATCTTATTTTTGGTGATAGATATTAGATAAATTGAGAAAAAAGTTATTCAATTATCCAATATTTTAATCCAACTTTCAATCCCAAAATAAATTTATCTCAAATCATGAGATATCCCATCTTTAGTAATTTCTTGTACCAATTGCCAAACAAACTCTAAGATGTCGTTTGTTAGTAATGAAAATTATTGATTAAGATTGTTAATCCAACTCTCACAAAAAGGCCCTAAGAGGATTCTTTTTTATATATTACATAAGCCCTAAAGTGGGTAGCTCCGAAAGCCGAACTCAGCAGAGTGGGTTTTCGCTTTCCCCTTTCTATTTTATTAGTCAAATCTAAACGTCCTTATTTCAAAAAACAGCGCTAACACCCTATCTATAGTAAGGGGCCTTTTCAATTCAATCTCCCACTTGATTTCGGATAGTCAAATAGAAAGACTCTTTGTTAGCTCTTCGTGCCTCCTTGACTTCTCAAACTGAACAAAGACTGCCCAACTAGAGTATAGCCAGAAGGAGCTCTTTTTGTATTGAAAGTGTTTTCAAATAACAATCCATCGCGTCGGTAATAAGACTTAAAGTAAACGAACGATTCAAGCTCCTTACAAAAGGCAGTTCAGCTTGATAACTCGATAAGTTGTATTGACAGAACAAAACCACTCCTTTAAAGGTGGGATCAATCCCAACCTATTCTTCTTAACCTAACAGTCTATTCGTGGAAGTCAATTCTTCAAAAAGTCTCCTTACTAGACCTAACATCCTGTCATCGAGGTTTTCTTCTTAATGAGATCGATATTGATGATAGTGACGTCGGTCGAGACTCTTTCTTAGTGAAGTGGGAAGACAGTACCGAATCAGACGGGCACAGAAGAAGAAGTGGTTTCATCCGACCGACGAGATAATTCGATTTCTAGCCAGCTAACTGAGAATCCAATAGAGAAAATTGCTTTTCTAGTGATTTCTCGATAGAACGATTTCTTGTGAGCCACGAAACAGATAATCCAAGTCGTACGTACGAACCACTCAATGGAGAATCGATCTCATGCCAATAAGCTACGTGGAATAACTAATTCTATTATTTTAGTATAAAGTTGATACTAGCATTAATTTAAAGGGTCAAATTTGCCCTTAAACAAATCGAAATTCAACACATTTGCCCTCCGTTATGGGTTCAGTTTGGGCATACCCTTAACGTTATTAAAACTAGGGCAAATATACCCTTTGTTTGACGAAACTTACTAATTAGACTGCTTATACACTAAGCTTGCTGATTTGTCAAATTCTTGGCCACGCGTGCGCCAACGTGACAGAGGGCAAATGTGTTGAATTTTGATTTGTTTAAGGGCAAATTTGACCCTTTATCCGTTCTTTTAAATAAAAGAGGTTGTTCTCATTTTCATCAACAACCTTGAACAACAATCAAACAAAGGACCTTGTTTCCAAGAAAACTTCATAAAAGTGCATGTTCTAACATCCCAAAGATTTTGATTTACAAAGAAGAGAAACCTTTCACTCTTTAATGGAGATTGAGAATAAAATTAGGCTATTTTCTCCTCAATCAATTTATGCTTAATTCCTTAAGTCGAGTTTAGTTCAGACCATAATCTTTCTCTTTTCCATAGATTTAGTGTTCAATATGTCAAGTTGTTCAAGTTCATATTGTGATTCATTGAGGAGGTGTCGTTGTGGCTTAGTTGCTCGTCATTTCACTGCTTTTACCACTAGGAATGCTGGTAACCTCACCCTCCACACATGACCAGCTAGAGCTTGGACTGACAAGAGAAAATTTGATCCGGTTTGCTAGTCTTAAGCTGTTTAACTTGATTGTGTAAGCAAAATGGCATTTCATACATCTACTAGTTGCTAGAATCTTTTCATTGTTGTATCAACTGCTTAAAGAGTGTATGAAGGGGAATGACAATGAAATTGTATTGTATTGTATTGCACATTATATCACGAACGACTTGATTATTCAAAATGATTTGAAAATAGAAGGAACTTGTTGAGATTCTTTAAAAGGTCTAGTGTTAATTAGGTGATTAAATATGGCATGGCACTTATTGTGATGTTGTAACGAAATTTTTGGTTATAGTAGGGTTCCTTAAGATGCTTTTTTCTTTGTAAATCAAAATCTTTGGGATGTTAGAACATGCTCTTTTATGAAGTTTGCTTGGAAACAAGGTCCTTTGTTTGATTGTTGTTCAAGGTTGTTGATGAAAATGAGAACAACTTCTTTTATTTAAAAGAATGAAAAAATGGTCAAATTTGCCCTTAAACAAATCGAAATTCAACACATTTGCCCTCAGTCACGTTGGCGCACGCGTGGCTAAGAATTTGACAAATCAACAAGCTTAGTGTATAAACAGTCTAATTAGTAAGTTCCGTCAAACAAATGATATATTTGCCCTAGTTTTAATAACGTTAAGAGTATGCCCAAATTGAACTCGTAACGAATGACAAATGTATTGAATTTCGATTTGTTTAAAGGCAAATTTGACCCTTTTCCGTTTATTCAATTAATACAAGAATTTTCTATTTCATACTGATTGAACATTTGCGCAAAAGACGGGACAACCCATCAAGTCCTGGCGAGAAAGACAATAATTCTACAAAATTAATTTCTTCCAAACTCTCCTTTAACTCGTCAAATCCCCAAATTCCAATAACCCTAACCTTAATAGCTTCAATTTCTGGGGTTAGGGTTTTCTGTAATTTTAAAAAAATATGGGGAGGATGGCGAGGAGTTGTATGCAATCATTGCTAAAAGTGGTTAATTCTGCAATTGGAATGGTAGGGATTGCTATGATATTGTACGCACTTTGGATGTTTAGGGTTTGGCATAAACAGATGGGTCCCACTCCTCCTTTCTTTGGCCCTGATGCTCCTGCCCCTTGGTAATTCATTCTTCCTTTTATGTTTGTGCGTGTTTTAGTATATTAATTGTGTGTTGAAATTCACATGAAAGTAGAAATTAGTCGAGTTGTGTGCAAGCTGGCTCGGATATGCTGTTATAAAAAAAGTAATCAGATGAAAGTAGTAAATCACTTTATGTGATGGTGGGGTAATCTTTTGTTTATTTTTTAAGTTAAAGTTAGGACCTTTTTTGTTTTGGAGTTGCTTTACTGTCTCATTTTTAAGTCAACTTTTGATTTATGGATTGTTTGCTTATTGGGAGCTGTGGAGTACCTTGGAATTAATGCAGGCTTAGCTAAAGATATGATTCATCGAAAAAAAAAGAGAGAGATATGTATAGGTCAATGAATGAGGATCATATAGCTAACCCCAACTTGTTTGGGATTGTGGTGTGGTAGTTGTTGTTGTTTGGGAATTGTTGAATACAATGGTGATTTTCTTAAATGTCAATTTGCTATATTGGACTTCATATTTGGTAATTGATGGTTTCACCTAGTGTTAACCTGAGGCCTCATGGTTTTCAACCCACTCCATTGGGCCAATTGGCTACACCCTTGGGTGCAATTAATATTGTCACATACTTAGTAGTTTCTTAATAAATACAAGTTGCGAGCCAAAAGCCGAAGTCCAGACCCATAGCTTCTATTTTATATCCACCGCTGGTTAGTCCTATGAGTTCCAGTATTCATACAGTTCATTACAGTATGAATTTTTAGGGCCACACCGCTGGCTCATATAATTCCGCTATTTTACCAAGTACCTGCATTCTCAACCTAGTATAGGTACTGGTAGGCGATAGCATTGCGTTATACTTAGATTATCTTTAGGATGGTCTAGGACCAACTATGCTTTGAGTCATGTTGTTATCTTATCAATAGCTATGGGAATATCCACTATTACGCACCATGAATGGACAACTTGATGGAAGAACTTGTAAAAAGAAATGGACTGCTTAACGGAAGTAGAAACCATCCAGAACTTTTCTTCTTTCTTCTCTTTTACCTTTTTTCTTCTCTTTGACCTTTTTTTTTTGGTTCAGTGGTGTTTCTTTACACTAGATGGTAGAATTAACAGACTGGTACGGTCGTCATGAGAATGACCATTGACAATGATTTTGATTTTTTTTATGTTTCATAAAGATCTCTGCCCCGATTATTTGAAATTTGGATATTGGTATCTGGTTTCGACAATTGTATTGTAAATTTAGTAATATAACTTTATCTTATGCAGGTTCATTTACACAACACTTGGTCTTGGAATATCTTTGTGCGTAGTCACGTGCTCGGGTCACATTGCTGCAGAGACTGCTAATGGCTGTTGCTTGTATATTGTATCCTTGGATTACTTTTTAAAAAAAAATTTATGTAGGTTATTTGAATGAGATTCTCGTCTTCTAGATGCCTCTAGTGTTTCCTTTTTCTTTTACGGTGGGTGAGGGGGAGTCATAGTTGAGATGAGTTATCCAAAAATGTTGCATAGACAAGCTTCATCCAACTCTATAGTAATTTACTTGTGGGTTTTTGAGAATGGTAACATTTGTGTATATATATATCCTCAGCACAAAGTCTGTGCTGGTAAGCAAGTACAAGATCAAAAGTAAAAGCAAAAAGCAAAAAATTAACAACTAAATCTTACCTTGCTCTACTTACAAGGATTCAATAATGTCTAGTATGGAATCATCATCATTTACATAACTTTCTTTACACCAAAAATGAAAAAGCAGTAAACAATTCATCTTGATCTTTTGTAGTGTGCTGCTTTTTCCTTCAACCACCCTGGCATTCCTCTCCTTCCAAATGGTCCACCAAATACAAGCAGGTATTAAACTCCACCATTTCTTTTTCCTGACAGAATTCCCCACCTGATTCCAACTTCTTATAAGATCAACCGAGGACTTAGTAATTTACTTGTGGGTTACAGACCAATGGAAATATCTTTACTGTTTTCATATAAATGGAGGTGAGTATTCATTTCCGTTCTTGTCTCCTCCGGCCTCCTCATCCGCGTCATCTTGATTTTCTTCCTCGGAGTCTTCAGATTCGTGGGGAAGCCTAAGGTCTTCACAGGCCAGCCTTACGGTTTCTTCAGCATCTTCCAATTTGGCCTCAACATCGATCGTCCTCTCAGACATTTCTCGGAGGATATCACGCCTCGACTCGGTGACGATCAATCCTCTCTTCTCTTCTAATTCATCTGCCAACAGCCTCTTTTGGCCAACCAAATTCAACTCTGGGGCCTGGTTCCGAGCAAGCAAATCCTCATTGGAGGATGCAAGAGAAGCTTTCTCCGACCTTACAATCTCGAGCGGGCTTGTCTAGTGTGGTTTACCTCTCTTGTGTGGTTTGAAGGCTATTGCATCAGAGGGGGTTTAGCCAGAGTGCACCCAAAAGGGTAGCGGCTGCGGGTTCCCTTGTCATAAAAAAAGGAGGAAGTTTTGTCGATACCTTTTCTAGCTCGGAAATATGAATCTGTTGAACCTTCTTGCACTACTTACGAGAAGCAGTATACTCATTTTTACAGGTTATTTCATGGTTCTTCATGGCTCAGGCCCTCTCCTTTTTGCTAATGTGATTTTTCAACAAGAGAATCATCATCTTGTTTATGATTCTGATTTCTATTTTCTTTGTAGTCTTGATTTAGTGTCAGCATCTGGGATTGAGAAGGGTAGGTCAGGAAGGATTTTCTCGAGTGCTTGGGGACTAATTCTGCTGGATAAATCACTTAAAAGTAAACCTGTTTGGTGTCCACCAGTTAGTCAGAACAAACATTTGGGTTTGTATTTGGGTAGTTAACAAAAGAGAATCATCCACTTCCTCTAAAAAGGACCTATCAAAATTCCCTTACTATGGGTTAAGGCATAGTGGAGAAGGAAGGTGTTCCATCAGTTTGGAAATGAAACTATAGTCCCAGATGATATCCACCAAGTGATTTTCTTGATTTACCTTTTCAGCCTTTTGTCTTAGATTGGTATATGTATTATTAGCATCATAGGCATCCACTCGTAAAGTTGTGATCTGTGCTGATTGGTGAAGCTATTCTAAAGATTTTAAGCACCTGCATCATTCGTTAGGAAGGGGGCTACAGAAATGGGCTCTTCTTTTTCTCTTTTCCAGAAAGAAACAACTGTCATTCTTCATGGTTGTTTAGCTCTTGCACCCAATTAAGCTTTCTTCTTCACTTTCTAGATTTGATGCTTAATGTGTCCTGGTTTCTGCTAGCTTTTCAGCTTTTCTTTTAATTTATTATTAGGTCTCTTGCCCTTTTGAACTTGGACTCTGCTTCTAAAACTTGCTATGGGAGGTTGGCATGACTGCTGATTTGAACTATTAGGATTAAGATGAATATCCTTATTCTATTCAACTCTCAAGTGGTAAATCAGATGGTATTTCTTTTCTTTAAGATTCTGCAGTTAAGTTGCTTAACATATACTCTACAGTCTCTCGGTTTTGTGTAGAGTCGTGTAAACCTGCATCGTTTAATGAATGCTGCATTAACACAGTGATGTTTCTCCTTAAGTGGTATAGTACATGGTTTTTGTCTTCCTACTTCTCATGATAGAAGCAGCTGTGACAGTCGATGTATTCCTTAACAGAAATTGGGAAGAGGTATATGCAGTTGAAAAACGCACCATGCATTTTGATCTTATATATTGAGCTTTGAACAAAAATTTTGGATATTAATTCGTATTCGATTTAACATGATTAGGACTTCCCGGAGGACACAACTGGAAATTTCGATGAGCTCAAACACTTCGTGAAAGAGAACTTTGACATTTGTAAATGGCTAGGCTTCTCAGTAGTGACTGTGCAGGTCTGTCTCCTTCCACTCTAGTATACTACAGTACTATGATAAGATTATTTCCTGTTCTTTATTTGGAAATATTATTTTTCATATTAACTTCCTTCATATGATTCAATCATTAGCACATATAGCTTGTCTGAGAAACGAGTGAGATAAACATGTTCTGAGTGATTGTAAAGCTTAAACTGCTTAAAGAGCCCTTTTTTTTAAGGAAAAAAAAACCATTAGTGCCGCAATCCAGTCTTCTGATTGATATATTAGTGCTTGTATTGGAGGCTGCTGGTGAGATAAAAGATTGTTTTGATGTTTTTTAATCCTTGCGGTGGATTTCTGTGCTTGTAATATTGTATTCACATGTATAAGGAATTTTTTGACAGATCAGAGTGCACATTGGTTGGATTTCTTTGTAATAGGTCCTACTGTGCTTTAGCGGACCTTGCCTCTTTTCTATCATCTGAAGAAACATTTTTTTTTTTGGTTCTGGGTAGCATTATAGCCTATTGCTCATCTCATTTGTCCAAGTGACTAAAATTTCACTTGCAGGGATTGAGGTCCTTTCAGCCTTTCTTTTTCCTTCTGAACACTTGTAATATTATAAGAATTTCTTTTTCAGACATTCTTGCATCTCTCTGCCTATTTGACCATTTGCCGATATCTTACCATGTGCAGGGGTTAAGTATATTACTGGCAATGATCCTCAAAGCTCTAGGACCACATGCTGAAAGGTATTATTATGAGAGTGATGATGATTACACTCCAGACAGAGTCCCGCTATTGAAGAATTATGTTCCTTCACCTTCTTATGTTGTTGGTGACCCTATCTATGGAACCAAGAATGATGCTTGGCATATTAGAATCAACAGTAAGGTAGGCATGCCTCTTCATGGGATTAAAAGCCTTTTAAGTGCTCTGTGGGAAGGTATTTGGCTTGATGATATATGTTTTTTCTTTGGTTGCATTTGATGTGCAGGCAAGCAGATGAGAACGCCAATGTGTTCTGTTGGTCAATCATTAGCAAGTGAACTGCAGTTGTGATGCATCTTTGCGCTGGGCAAAAGATGTGTAAAATTGAAGGTGGAATTTGATGCTTCTAATCCTTGGTAGAATTCATGTAAAATATGTAATTCTTGTATATTCTAAGTCTTTACTCCACATGGTTGGACAATTTGATAATTTGTAATCAAGAGTCGAATATTTCTAATTCTGTTCATATGTATAATAGATGAAAGAAATCATGCATTTTACCAGAATGTTCAGATCTTTTCGAAGTTGCTCACTGTTGGTGGTATGCTCAACCAGGCACATTAATTTTTCGGAAATGGACATAGATAATCCATCCCCTCCTCCGTCTGTATAGTTTTAAGGATCATCAAAAACAAGACCCAACTTTGACATTATGGCAGGACTATGACCTAAAACTGGGACGAATATTTGGTAGCAATACTTTTGTAGTGTTAAATTTGTTGGCTGATGTCATTGCGTGCCTAGCCCCAACCTTGTTAAGCTTGCCACACATGACACATTGAGATAGCTCGAGTTAATATTGGTATAAGTTCAACTATGTTGTTACATACGACATGATATACTATTCTTCGAATGACATAATCTTCTCATCTTGACCAGCTTCTTAATTACTCAAAACCAGATTATTATAAATATCCAGTCCCCAATTCTAACAATAAACAAGTAGAAACACTATTATCTTCGAAGTCATGACCGTATCATTCTGGCGTTATTATGCAACTTTTTCCGTGTCTTTGTGTGGTTTATTCTTTTTATTCAAGGTGCTAATAATTTTCAAAAGAAGATTATGATAAAAACTACAAACCAAAATAGTTGTTCGTTGGTATATGCATAGGTTACACATTTGTTTCTACTTATTTTCTTTCTTCAATTCGATGTAGCTTAAAGCTTATATAATTCTAGCATTTATGAGAACGCTTTCCATGAGCATAGAATGTTAAGCAGATGTTAATTACAACAAATATCGGAGAGCAATACATTTCTACTCTACTTGTTTTTATACTATGTTAGAGATGGCCAAATAATTGATTAATTGCATGTTTTAGATTGCGAGAGAACGTTTTTCTCTTGAAACTTAACTAATTTGAAAAGATTGAAATATATATGCAAGGTGAGAAATACAAATATTGTCTTGACTATGGATAAGAAAAAGGGGATGGATATCAAGTTTCAACTTTGAAACCTCTTCTTTTTTTTTTTTTGGTGCAAAATTTCAATTCATAAACAAAGCTCAGATTCGACTCTAGTAATCGTTATATTTCGTGGTAAAATATTACTTATAGTTTCTGTGAGTACCCACGAGAATAATGCAACTCAGAAAAAAAGGTGGATAAAATTTGCAGTAAATTGAATTTGAATACGATATATATCTTGTTCTAGCATCTTTTAGACTGAGAAGTTAGAAGAAGGACAAAAATCCATTATAGTAATATAATTCTTTGTCCTTTTAAGTTTTCGGTTTTCTGTTATTAATTACTCCTAGCCATTGATATATCATCTATAAACTCCAAGCTATCCCTAAAAATGATTTAAATACCTGCCTCACGCTTTAATTTGTCGCTTGTTTTTTTTTCACTATGGTGACATCATCTAAAAGAAGAAATAACTCTTGTAATCATATAAATAGTACTCCCTCTGTCCCAATTTATGTGGCACTTTTCGCTTTTCGAGATTCAAACTGCATTAACTTTGACCAACATTTCAAGACGTATTTTTTCATCAAAATAATATGAGAAAAGTTGTAACTTAAAGTACGTTTCAAGTAGTTTTCAAAAATATAAATTTTAATGTTAAAATATTGAGTTAATCTAATCCAATTTAGCTTCAAAGTTTAGTCAAATTGACTCTCGAAAAGCGAAAAGTGCCACATAAATTGGGACGGAGGGAGTAGTAATTATGTAGTCGTATGCTTAAATCAGAAGGACTAATCGATACCTTTTTTCATCTCCTGAACGTATCCTTATATTATTTCTTGATAAAAATTTAGAATTTAAATATGCAAGTTTATTAATTTGGTGAGACGGAGAGCACTGCTAGTACATACTGAAAGTTAAAAGCATATGATATTAATTAAGTCGTAAAGCTAAAGATGACATAATTTATGTGATTAAGTGTGTCGCTAATTGCGCATAAATCCCACTCCGAAATAGATTGAATTTGGATTCGTTTTAATAAAGTTAGATATACAGATAAATTCTTATACTAAACTGGACCAACCACACTTGAACGCCAAGCTAAGTGGAAAAAGCAATTAAATGTAATCTCAAGATTTTTGTGTGGACGATGTCCACTAAACTAATAATTTTCAGTTAGCTAAAGTGAAAAAGTACTTTGTAAAGAAATATAGTGATAGATATTTCCATTCAGCAGACATCACAACAATTGCTAGTAGAATTATTAGGAGTGGAAGATGGCTTCTGTTAGAAAAAATATTAGAAATTGGCACAACATATCATAAGGTGACATTAATTAACCCAAATTTGAAAACTTTAAGCACAAACTAATTGAGAGGATTTTACTATTAATAAAGACCAATAATGACTTGTATCAGAAAGTTCAGATTACTTTTAAAATCCTACCAAATACGACAAAAACACTTTACTTTTGATAAATGTGTCTTCAAATTGACACAGCTACTGCAAAACAATATTAGTATTTGTATTCACAAACCCAAATTAGAGCACCCCATACATACCATATACAATTAGATACCACTTGTATCAAATAATTTAGTTTCTACAACGTCTTAATACATCTATAGCTTTCTAAAATTGTGTACCTAACAAATTATCATACAAGTGGCAAATCCTTCCTTTGAGACTTAAATACCATGGTAAGTAAAAGTGTCATTAGTTACAAAGCTAATTAGATACGTAGGACAATTGTCTCATGCACACTTTACATCGTAACTATTCCTCATGTATCTAGTAACTTTTGTTAATTTATTTTTACCTAAAATAAAGTTACGAAGGTGAGTAGTCAATTATTTGGATGGACAAGGAAGTAACACGAGACATGTTATTGTCTCAATGGCCCACAAATCACCAATGCAACCAATTTTTAAGACCTTTTATTCTTATTTTTTCAATACCTTTTCTTTCTTACTACTATTAGCTTTTCGGTTGAAGAAGAAAAAAAGATCCTGTACATATCTTGACAATAAATTTGCGTTGCACTTAATTCCCACCACCATTCATGCCACAAATTCTGCATTGAGACATCCATTCACTGTTGCCCTTTCTTTCTTATAGAGAAAAATGAATGTACCTCTTCCCGCACTACTTAAAAGTCCAAGGTGTGATAAAGGCAACTAGAGTCATCTATAATTTCCATTGTTTGAACTTATATTTCTAATCATTATATTTCTTTCTATATATGACTTTAAACTAGATAGGTTGTCCCAGTGATGAACATTGTACTAAACCAGTTATAGTGGAAACAACTTACCCACATCGGATGTACGCATGAAGCCAATACATATATGATATGTGTTGGTATATATACTTCTCTCTTAACCATAGTTAATTAAAACATATATTTTTACTTCATTAAATCACTAATCTATGATTAGTTGATGTAAATATCTGGTGTGGGTAAGTACTTATCGTTACACTAGAAATCACAAGTTGATGAAAATCCTTCACGAGCAACCTCTAATTCTTCAGCCAAATGAAAATGATAACACAAAATGGTAATAACCTTGCAGAAATGGCAAGAATTCTCCCATTTCCCCTTCTCCTCGACCTAAGTACTGGTCTAATCTTTTCTGCATCAAGGTTTAATTTTTAACTATACTCATTTCTGTTTACGAGATCTTTATTTCTTTTTAATTCTTTAAGAAAAGAATTATCATTTCTAAATTTAAAAATAATTAATAAAATTCTCATTTTACCTTACTAAGAAAATTTTATATTTATATAAATGTTATGACATCTTTATACCATAAATTTTTAAAACTCTTATAGCTATATAAAAATAACACATGTATGTTTAAATCCACATGTTCCAAAAATGTACATTATGCCTAATATTTCATGTCCAAGCAATTACTTCATCCGCGCTACTTTATTTGTTATAATTTGTCTTGACACAAATTTTAATTAAGGGAGGACGAGCTTTCAAACTTGTAAGATAAAATAAATTATAAATAATTGTGTGATTGTAAATGAGTAAAATGATGGATTGAAATTTAACTTATTTTTAAATTTAAATAGATACAAATTTTTTTGCAATAAATTAATGAAAATATGACAAATAAAGTGAGACGGGATAAATAAAATCAGTTAGATTAAAACAGAATGAACAAAAAGATACAGCCCGATAGTTACTTTTAACGTACAAAAAAGAAAAGTTATACTCTAGTCTAGTGTAAAATGCTGGAAGAAGATGTTCAGCAAAAGCTGCATCCCTTTTACTGAGAAATTTTTATATTTATATAAATGTTATGACATATTTAGTACCAAAAAATTTAAAACTCTTAGGAGTCGTTTGGTAGCAGATGGAGTTATCCCGGGATATAATTCCGGGATTGTTAATCCCACCTCCTATGTGAGATAGCTAATCCCACATTTTGTGTGTAAAAGTAGTACTAGCATTAACTAATACCTCAAACCAAACATGGGATAAGGATAGTCCCAAATTTTATCCCGAGATTATAATCCTTATCCCGGCTACCAAACGACCCCTTATAGCTATATAAACCTAAGTACATGTTTAAATCCACATGTTTCAAAATGTACATTATTCTTTAAATTTCATGTCCAAACAAATATTCCATCTATCCTATTTTGTTCGTTATAATTTGACTGGACACAATTTTTTAACGAAAAGATGAGCTTTTAAATTTGTGGTTTAAAATAAATCAAAAATAACCGTGTGGTTGTAAGTGAGTAAAATAAGAAGTGGAATTTAACTTATTTTCAAATTTAAATATATATATTTTTTTACGATGAACTAATGAGAGAAATATAACAAATTGAGACTAGAGGAAATAAGATCAGGTATATTAAAACAGAATGAACAATAAGATACAGCTCGATTGTTTCAACGTACAAAAAAAGAAAAGTTATACTCTAGTCTAGTGTAAAATGCTGGAAGAAGATGTTCAGCAAAAGCTGCCAAAACCCTTTAACAGTTCACATACCTAACTACGACTACACATTTTAAGAGTAAAGACCCAAATTTTCCCAAAACCCAATAAACAAACAACATTAACGGCAGAATGATCTATTCGTTTTAACTTTTCTAAATGACCATTATAGCCTTGCGCACAAACAGTTGATTCTAAACGGACAAGAAGAAGTTTGCTGATTTAACGCCTTAACCGTCGGTGGGCCACTCTATTAAAGTAATGGCACTATCGTTAATAAAATAATAAACAATGGGTCACATTGACATAAAATTATTTTATTAACCTTTTGGTATTTTCCCACCTTATAAAAATACAAGTGTCTGTAAACCAACACTGCACACCATAGTCCTAAAGTTTTAACACTGTACCTTAGTCTAAGAAATACTGTCGGCAGTTTGTTTTGTTATTGTTTACACACTACCTTGGTTTCTCCGTTAGCCGGAAACTGAGGATTAGTGGTGTTTATAGTAGTGGTGTTGGCCTACATTTTCACTTACATTATGGAAACTCATTGCCGTACATTTTACTTTGTGTTTGCTGGGGTTGTGTTTTTTTCAGCAGTCATGGCTTCTGCTGGTCCTCTTAAACGTGTTGAGGACACACATTGGTACCCTGCTACTGCCACTTGGTATGGTAGTCCCGAAGGTGACGGCAGTACCGGTAAGTTTCCTTACGTACTCGGTGTTTACACTAAATTAATGGATGAATTACGTGTTTCATACATAATGTATGGTTAAGTAAGATGTATTTTACGTACTTAATTTGTAGTAACTGATATTAACACTTGGTGCTAGTATTTAGAAGTAAATTCGACTGAGACAGGACTCACTACACTTTTTTAAGTAGTTAATTTTAAGGTGTGCGCAAGCTGACTTAGACACTACCGCGACTGTCATACAAAAATAAGTATATTAAACTTAGGATAAATATTTATTCCAAAATTAGTCAAAAATTTTCAATTTTCTTTGTCATTATTTCAATTTTCAAAGGGTGTTTGTTAAATTAAGCTAATTTACTCTTTAATGGTGGAATTTTGTTCAGGTGGGGCATGTGGTTATGGGACCATGGTGGATGTGAAGCCATTTAGAGCAAGAGTAGGTGCAGTGAGTCCAGTTTTATTCAAGAATGGTGAAGGATGTGGTGCATGCTATAAAGTAAAGTGTTTGGACCATTCAATTTGTTCAAGAAGAGCTGCAACTGTTATTATTACCGATGAATGTCCAGGTGGTTACTGCTCTAATGGCAAAGTTCATTTTGATCTTAGTGGCGCCGCCTTCGGTCGGATGGCTGTTTCCGGTTACGGTGGTAGCCTCCGTGACCGTGGTGTTCTCCCCATCATTTACCGCCGGTGAGTTATAAAGAGTAGTACTAGGGAACTTTTGTCATTTTTTATTTCTTGTTATAACGGTCTTGTTTTTTTCTATTTTGTGTGTTTAGTGGTTTGTGTTAATTAATGTAAAAGGTATAGAGTATGTCATAAAGTTTTTGACAAAGCAATGTAGGTACTATTTTTGTTGAAAATGACACCCTTTAGTTCAGTGACTGTGTTGGGGTTATTTCTGTGTTAATTTTTTGTCATTTGGTGATGATACATTTTACTACTATGATTATATATACTGGTTAATTGAATTTTTTACACATTCACAGTTTCACACTAAGAAAAAGTGAAATACATTCTGTTTTCTGGTGTATGCTTTCTATAGTGTTTTTTATCCTTTTTGGTCAAAAACTTCACTGCTGCTATTCCTTGGTTTGCATGAATATGAGTCTGACTGCTGACCCACTTTTTCTCTGACCATATTTACTTCACTATTTTTGTGGTTACCTTTGAAGAGTTTTTTATTCTTATTTTTTTATTTGGAGGAATGGGCACTAATATTATTCTTGAATTTGTTGGTGTAGAACTCCATGTAAGTACCCCCAAAAGAACATAGCTTTCCATGTAAATGAAGGCTCAACACCTTACTGGCTCTCTCTTCTTGTGGAGTTTGAGGATGGTGATGGTGATGTAGGATCCATGCATATCAGAGAGGTATATATCTTAATTACTCAACTTTTGTTTAACAGTTTAATGTTTATACACTTGCAGCTTAAAAGATTTTTACATTGTCAAGTTACTTAAAAGATAATTGTAGATAACATTTAATAATAAGTAGAACCGGTAATACTGGGAATAAGACGGACAATATGTTATAACATGTTAAATTACATTGATAGAATAACATATGTGTAGGTTAAGGTCTTCAATATTAAGTTGGTCAAACTGAAATTGAAAGCTTCCATAGATTTATGATGAAGTTTTGTCAAAGTTGCTCTTAGTCAAAAGAAGCTTTCAAGTACTAGTGAACACGTTGTGGTCTACACTTTCACTGTTACCCAAAAATCACCTCTCAATTTCTTTAACCTCTGCTTTAGAAGCCTCTTTACAATTTACAAGAAATGAAAACTTATTTGACAAATCCGAATATCTCGGAGTCTATAGAGAACTTTAAGAATCATCACGTGCTGCCAGACAAATGCTAAATCTTTGTTCGACATATAAGAGATTCATTTGGCCTACTTTGATACTCTGCCACAATCACACCATTGTTTTAACAAGAATAAAGTAGTATCTTCTTTTTTGGTTATGAAAAGTTTCTCACCATCTTGGCTTGTTTGTCCAAAGTATTATGCACTAAAAATCACTTTTTCCACATGCTTTTCTTTTTATTAGTAACTGTTTTCCAATAGTACAAAAGTGTGCAATATATACAAACATTACCTTCCCTTTCAACAAAGTACAATGCAAAGTGTGATCTTTCCGCACTTTATCTTTAGAGTGCAAGGTTCCCTTTCTAGGAAATGATCTCTCGTATCTCTTTGTTATTTCTTACTACTTTTGATCTTACGTGAAAAAGGCCATATAACTAAAAGAACATTTATGATAAACTTTAAAACCAAATCGCTCGTTCTTTAATTACCTATATTAGACAGACATTAGTTACTGCAAATTAAGACAACATTTGCTAATTTCATCTTGTGGGTTTTTTCAGGCAAGGTCCAATTTATGGTTAGAGATGACACATGTATGGGGAGCAAATTGGGTCATTAATGGAGGACCTTTACAAGGACCCTTTTCAGTGAAGTTAACAACACTCTCAACTGGAAGAACCCTCTCAGCAAGAGATGTTATTCCAGGCAACTGGTCACCTAAAGCAACTTATACCTCTCGTCTTAACTTCTCGTAGTTGGCCTTTTTTGGCTTCCAATTGCAGAAGAACAAAGATACCAATGCCTCAAGTTTAGCTCTTTGTGTCTTTTTTTAAAGGAAAAGTAGCCGTCGGATCAGCATTAAAAAAGTATCCAAGGCTCTTTCTTTTTTCTTGTTCTTGTCCTTTCTAGCTTTGGTGTAACTTTAATTTTCTACTTTTGTTGTGTGGTGTTGACTGTTTGACAGGGTTGTCAATAGTAGCCCTCTCCAAAGGAGAGTGAGCGCTTTGCCTTGTGTCTGTCTTTTTCTGTTGGGGTGTAATAAGTGTGGTGCTATGTTAATTTGTTGGGTTGTAAGTTTAAGTTAAGTGGGGGGTCCTTGCTGTGGTTTTTGACTGAGGGTAAGGACCAAATGAATGCACATGTAATGTAATGTTGCTTGATATGGAAACATGAATGAATGATGTGGGGACCTTTCTGCCCTTTGGGTAGTTTGGTTCTGTTTCCTTCTATTAAATATTTTGTCACTGTTCAATCCTAACAACTGAACTCAGGACATTATATCATTGCAACATAAGAAAATGATCGAGTCATTAACGGTCACTATTCCAAAAACTATGATATGGTATCTTGGAATCAAATGAATGCACCACCAATCCTTGGTGGGGTAAAGTACCTTATCAGTTCTCGGGTTCTAGTTCCAGGAATGAAGTAATCTAACCACTTAAGTGGGACTCTCCAATGTGAAAAAATGAATAAAATGATTTCAAATGCAATTCATCTTAGTATTGCCTACTTCATAGTTTGCTCAAATGCTAAATCACATACACTACTTTATAGTTTGCTCAAATGTTGTAACTGCATATAAATTTACTAAGATAGTAAAGAGAGACCTATTATAACTTTAGATATGTACGTGTTTGAGTATCAAACAAATCTCTACACCTAACGCTGTCAATATTATTTAAGGTCATTCTTCTTCCTAGACAATCAATAAAATTGAAGACAAAAAGGGACTAGCATTACTTAAACGAAAAATCAAGTGAGATTGACTCGCACTCAATGTTGCATTAAATCAAACAATTAAGCTATTCTATCAGATTCACTAGTTTAAGTGAGAAAATATAGTAGTTAAGCAGTCTTACATCTATTTGACTTATGTAAATATTGGGCTTACATGTCAATGTCATTGAGATATACGTGCCTCTAGAGGGGGGAGGTGGAGTGTGACTTCAAGATTGGGGCAAAGCAATTGGGTGGCTAGTAGTCAAGAATGCATAAATATGTTTCTGAAACGAACACACCTCTCTCACATGCAATAAGAGTAAAGAACTTAGTTTGGAGTCTTGACAAAAATGATTATGTTCCACACGTTGAAGCGGTCCCAATAACTGATCCGTTACCTCTAACTGGTAACTTCATTGTTGGATTCAACTGAAACTCACTTGTCCTACACATGTGAATGTGCATGTGCCCAAATCCTCCCAAGATAAAAGGAGAATTCACACTCGTGACCATAGATGTCCCTTAGCTAAGATTTTCAAGATTTCTCGTCACATTTATGTAAAGATAGACAAATTAGGTGCACAAATATCCAACTCTTTGGTCCTTGCAGCAACAAACTATTAGTACGAGTTTGGCAGAGCTTGGATTTTAAGTCAGTGAGGATATGAAACCATTAAACTAATAATTCCCTTTTGGCAATGGGTGATAACAAAGGCGCACTCTGTTTTTTCGGTTGGTTTCTAATACCCTCATATCTATCAATTAAAGGTGTTCAGCAGGCCGAATCTCAAAATAATATATCCAAATGAAAGTGGTAACAAGTTTAAGGCTATCTGTGAATTTCGCCCTTATAGTCTTTAAGGGTGCATTCAATTATCAAAAGTGGATTCTGATTTCTTCTTTGCTCTTCAAATACTGGAAAGTGTTGGGCTCAAATGACATCTCTCGTCTATGCCGGCTTATCTTACCATTATATCTTTGACCATATATTATATGACTTAACTAACTATCAAGGGTAAAGAACCTCCAAAGACCAAATTACTGCCTAGTTCTCTACATCTATAACTCCAAGAACACAATATGCTTAAATAACTAATCAAATATTCATCGGCAAATAACGAATTTAGGGAGCAAATCGAAAACAATTTAGTAAGGTATTAAATTAAAATAGAAATACCATCATGAACCTATGTTTTACTTGCAAAAGACCAATGAAATTGAGAAAAATATAACATGCTTGACCAGCAAAGTAAATTTATGTTAGTTCAGTTTACAAGAAATTCTTCATTACAGTTGGGCCTTTTAAACCTTGTTCTCCTTGTAAAGAAAACTAACAATTGAGCTTCGTCTCTATTCCTCAAGTAAAGTTAAATAGTACTAGAAGAAACTAGTAAAAAGCTCAAAATTGGCGTATGTAGAACATCGTATAATGTGTCATGTATGTATAATGTGTCATGAATGAATGTGAGAGAACGCTCAATTTAAGGTCTGCTATCTCTTAACCTAAATTAGAACATTAACTAGCCAGCACATCATGCACATTATGAACTACAAACTTCGAAGTACACAAAGTCGCAAACAACAAGCTTAAATTCCCGCTAAAATAGCTGCATCCCAATTATGTAAGGGAAGAATTAACTATTGTGCATCTAAGTAAAAAGACGCCTAAAACATATCCGGAAGAAAGCACCTGGCTGCAGACCATTTGTCCTCAAATGCCAGCCGCTCTTATTTGCAACTAGGTATAGAGCAAAATAGAATGAATGAATGAATCACAATCAGCCGAGAAAAGTGTAACCAGAAGTAACTATGCTAGGAAAAAAATTGCATTGTTAGAACTAATTATGCAGTTGAGGCAGTATCACTTTCTGCAACTTGTCCGCCTTCAGTTGAAGTTGTTGTATCTGCCTTTGGTTCTTTTGGAGTACCAGCACTAGCAGCATCCTTCACTGGTGATGCAATAAGCTTGTCTATAGCAGCTGCAGGAGATCCTTGCTGTGCAGCATCCTTGGCTGGTGAAACAAGTTTGTCAATAGCAGCTGCTGGAGATCCTTGTTGTGTTGCACTTTCCTCGTTCTTGGCATCATTAGCTGCCTTTGCTATGGGACTTTTCTCATTTTTGGCATCCTTAGCCGATTTTGGTGTGGCAACTTTCTCATTTTTACCATCCTTAGCCTCCTTTGATGTGGAAGTTTTTCCGCTTGTGGTATCCTTTCCTTCCTTTGCATCCTTGGCGTCCTTTCCTTCCTTCGTGTCCTTGGCATCCTTTCCTTCCTTTTCATCCTTAGCATCCTTATCTTTCTCAGGAGGAGGTATCATATGTGGTGGAGGGTTCTGCTTGAGCTTGAGGAAAAGCTGGCGCATTCTAGACAGGTCAGTAGGTTTCCCAGGCTTAGGACCCTGGATGACTGCAATGGAAGGCTTCTTCTCCTCCTCCTTCTTACTTCGCCTCTTCTCAATATTAGGAACCTCACGGGGTATAATCTCTGCAATTGCTTTCCAGTATTGTTTGTGAGCTTCTTTGTGGAATTTCTCTTGGTTGGCCAGGTACAACTGCATAAAACATAAACAATCATTTCCTTTTTAACTACTTTTTTAACATGTATGGTCAGAGGTTGAGTGCAAGTAGTTACTTTCTCCCTTTCTCGGTTATTAGCTTTGTTGCTCTCACAATTCTGCTTCCGTTTCTCATAAAATGCTCGTATATACTCCTCAGCCTCAGCTATAATTTGATTCCTCATTTCCTTCTCCTTCCTCTCCTTCTCCTCAAGATAAGCGGCATTTTGACTGCACAACATAGACAGGAGATACTATATATATCAGCTGATCACATCCTACATCTTTGCCAATCATTTATATGCATGATAAGAAACGGGCATCAGTATGCATCTGATGATGCATACTAAGAAACAATGTAATCCATTCATATCTGTATCGGAAACTAAATTTGATCTGGGCCTCCTTGATTGGCAAGCAGTATATAAAACCAATGATGGCTCTCATTGTAGATACCATGCAGTAGGCCTCAGAATGATTCTGTGCTTTGAACCTCTGGAGTGAAAACTATTGGCACTAGTCAATTACTCTTGTTGCCTCCTCTCTGATTTATCTCTAGAACGACGGACCATAGTCTAAGCGCTTTCTTTTAATGACTAAGAGTAGTTTTATTGAAGAACAGCACATTTCTATATTGATCTAAACTTTGAAATGACGAAGCCAAATAATTGCCGGTTCATTTTCTCTCACTTCCAACAAGAAAGCACATCATCATTTCAAGTTGATGTCTTTGGGCATAAATTAGTAGTCCCTTGCCCCCAGTGTTTGAGATTATAAGAGAATGTAACTCAAGAAGGAAAAGAAAGTCTAAATCCATAGGTTCGTAGTTGTGTTTTTACTTGATTTACTACATATCAGTGTCTCATATCAATGTAACAATTCAAATATTAATGCATGGTTAAGGATTATTTCTTCAGCAGTAAACACCCTCAAACAACAGTGGACTTCAAAAGGCCCAGTGAAATGGCTTACTCAGATGATCCTCATGTATAAGAAACTCCAATACATTTTAAGTGCATGTAAAACTTATTGCATTTCGAGCAGAGCATTAATTACCTAGTCTAGTTCCTCTAACCGCAGAAAATCAAATACATTTTCACCATCATGCATCTTCAAGGATGATATAGCTCCTAAACGAAAAACAGATGCTCAACTATTTCATTACCATGAAGAAGGACACAACAGTGCCACTGCGATTTTATTGCCTAATGCGCCAAAAACATAAGCTAGTATTGATATTGTGACACATCTGAACATTGAGGTAATTAGCAGTTTAAACCCTGACAATCAATATCTTCGAGGAATATACTTAGTAGGAGTAGTTATCAACTATCAATTGCATTTAGAGCACACTCGCATATGGTTGCATTATCCAAATTCTACATAATGATAGGAAATCCAGTGTTAGTGCAGTTAACGAAAAGAGGACCTGACCTTTTGGTTCTTTTACTGTGTGCTTTTACGATCCTAGAGTGTTGATACATCCTCTTTAACAAGAATCAGGCATAAAGATACTTGCTCGTCTATACTACTCAAATGTTGGATCCGTCTCTTTTCGTGCATTATAACACAAAGTACGACTTCATTTAACTCTTAACTACTCGTATTTATTAATAACGGTTATATAGTTCCATAAAACTACTCGATAAAAGGCCTATTTAGGCAATTATACTAATTAACAAAATACCAATAATGCTAAAAATAGAAAGTTCAAACATAAATTATTTTTAAAAACTTACCGACGCCATTCGCGAAAAGCAGCACCTTCTTCTCGCATCTCATTAGGATCAGGAAGCAAAGGTCCATCACCACCACCTGATGAGAATAGTCCATCCGTATCAGCTCCAAGATCATACGGCTTAGATTGAACCTCTGATCCATCACGACCGTCCGATGTTTCAAAAGGTGAACCATGATACTCCTGCGTCTGCATGTGATCCTGGTAGTAATGTTGTTGTTCTCCAGCGGAGAAATCATCTATATCCGACGGAAGTGGAGGCTGAACACCGCCGTCGTCGGCTGAAGGAACGTCGAAATGGTCGTAGCCCCCGTCGTAATTGTGATCATCGAAAGGACTTGCCGTTGATGGAATCTCGTCGCCGTAATTGTCCATTGTTTACAAAATGTTTGATGAAAATTTTGTGATTGTGTTATGTAATATGGAAATGGAAATGCATGTTTGTTAGAGATGTGATGAAACGAAGAGATCGGTGTACTGTGTTGAAAAAGTCTCCCTTCTAAGTGGGGTGACTTGGCTAAAAGACCTCTGCAATGAAGGAAATAGAGGAATAACCCTCAAGTCTTAAAAATTGGGTGTATAACCCTTTAATTGTTTAATGACCATTTAACACTAATGATCTTATCCAAGTTCTCTAGTCTCAAACCCCCAGCCCCCAAGTTACAAAAACTACACTTTGGTCTATTATATAAACAATTATTATTTACCTAAAATAGCAAAAAAACAATTAAATCTTCCCACCAAAATCCCTAGACCCCCAGCTGCCTTCTTCTTCCCTCCAAGCTTTCCCGCCCAGAACCACCTGCGGCTTCAATGGCTGTTTGAGCTTCGTTTTTTGCTCCATTTCTCCCATCAAGAACTGCGTCATCTCGATCTATAACTGTTTTTTCTTTTGGAACCCATTTTTCTTGAAATTTCTTGTTGCGGCTGTAACGTCTCGATGCGAGTAATGTGGATGGAAATCTGAGGTGAATTGGTCTGGGCTTCCGTCTTTGCACATACATCCTTTCATTTCTTCAACTGGTAAGAAGTTCAAGCTGTTTTTTATTCGTTCGCCATTGTTGCAGAACTGCTGCATTATTTCATCGACCATCGACCACATTCGGTTGATCATCGACTTCGTTGAAGTAGATGGGGGGTTTCGTAGTAGTAGGTGCTGACTTTATGGGTGAATGGATTGAGACCCCAAAATGCTGTAATTGGCAATCTAGGACAAAGACAACAATCCCTATTGCATTAAATCTGGAATGTACCTACGATCAGTTAATTGACCAATTAATCGATCGCGGCAACTTAACGTGCCATCGAAGCGAGGTTTCAATTAGCTATGTTTTTAGTGCTGCTCCTACGAGGGGTAAGGTGGCTCATTCTTTTATAAGGAATGATAATGATTTGCATATCTATATGCTCGATGTTGGAAATAATGGTAGCAGGCCTATTTTAAAGATATTTGTTGGCGAGAGCTCTCAAGCAGGCTCAAATGCTGCCACTAATGGTGCAGCTGATTCTGCAAGACCACCACGACCACCACTATTCAATGAGAGTACGGGTGATCATAGTAGTGATGCTGGAGTTGGTGAAACTGCTGGTGATATGGATAGTGAAGAAGAAAATGCTATTGAAGATCCAGAGGTTGGAAAACCCGCTGTAAATGGGAGCAACTGTGTTGCCGAATCTGCTCCCACTCAAGGCAGCAACTTGGGTGATGTGGTTGATGATTGCACAGGTTTTCATACTGGGAAAACCTTCGATACCAAGAAGAGCCTGGTTGTGGCTTTGAAGATGGGTTCAATGAAGAAGCCATTCACATTCAAAACAAAGAAGAGTACTAAATCCCTGTATGTCGTGGCATGTGTAGAAGCGCGCTGCAGGTGGATGGTGCGCGCCATGAAGTATGTTAATTCCAACAGGTTTGTGATCACCAAATACTTTAAAGAGCACACATGTGGGGTGCAACATCTACCAAGCCATCATCCACATGCTTCAGCGGATGTCATCGGAGAATATTTCAAGAACAGGTTTATTGAAGGCAAAGGGTTGACGACAAAAGATATCAAGAGCGCTTTGGATCAACAACTGAATAGTAAGGTAAGTTATTGGAAGTGCTGGAAAGGAAGAGAAATTGCAAAGGCTTTAGTTAGGGGCAGTCCGGAGCACAGTTACGCAATTTTAGATGCGTACAGTTTTGTGTTGGAAAGCCTAAATCCTGGCAGCAAGACTGGGTTAAGGGTTGATGAACAGGGGAGGTTCAAGTATTTTTTTGTAGCTTACGGAGCTTGGGTTAGAGGGTTTACATATATGAGGAAGGTGATATCAGTCGATGGGACACATTTATCGTCCACCTACAGCGGTGTTTTATTGACGGCTGTCGCGCAGGACACGGAGAACCACATTTATCCATTGGCTTTCTGTGTGGTAGACAAGGAGTGCGATAGCTCATGGCTATTCTTTTTTGAACAGCTGGCTCACGTAGTCCCCAATACACCGGACCTGTGCATAATTTCCGATCGCGCCAAGGCCATAGCAAATGGGATTAGAAGGGTGTATACCTTAGCATCTCATGGCTGTTGCACCAAGCACCTTGCTGAGAACATGCGCGTAAGGTTCAAGTGTGGATCATTTTTGAAGGATTATTACACCGCTGCGAAGGCGTACCGTTTTGAAGTGTTCAGCGATGCTTTTAACCAGCTCGCGTCAAAATGCCCTGCTGCAGCTGCTTGTCTTAAGGATGAAGTGGGCTTCCATAAGTGGACGAGAGTATTTTTTTCAGGAAACAGGTATGATGTAATGACGACAAACCTTTCCGAGTCCCTCAACGCAATGTTCAAGGACGAGAGAGAATACCCCATCCTGGGACTGTGCAATGCTATTACTCGCAGGTTTACTGACAAGTTCAATGAGAGGCGTGAGGAGATGAAGAAACACAACACCATTTTGGTGCCCAGTGCTGAAACAAAATTGAATCAGAATATGCTTGAAGGAAACAAATTGATTGCTTATCATGCAGGCGGGAGCGTGGAAGTACCGAAGTACACTGTGGTTGGAGATGGCCTATCCCACACTGTCAATCTTCATTTCAGAACGTGTACATGCAGGGAGTTTGACCTGGACAAGATACCATGCAAGCATGCGTTTGCAGTGTTGAGGATAAGGTATGGAGATGAATATGGTGCTAGCGCGTACCATTACACTTGTCCATTTTATAGGCTTCAGACTTACATGTGTGCGTATGAAGAAAATGTTTATCCAATGCCACCGGAGCAAGAATGGATGGTTACTCCAGAGGTAGTTCATAGAAGAATTCTTCCGCCGATGGTCGATCCCAAAAAGGGTAGAAGGAGAATTAATCGTTTTCCCTCAGTTGGTGAAACTTTTTTCTCAAGGAAGAGGCAAAATAGATGTTCAAACTGCAAGAGAAGTGGCCATAAGAGGACAACCTGCCCTGCTTTGGTACGAGGTTGATAATCAACCTTGCAATTTTGATTTGGTGTATTAGCTTAAGTTCTTCATATTTGGTGTGTTTAAGTAGTGTTAGATGTGGTTGTCTTAATTTGGTACTGTGTTATTTGTTGGAACAATTTGAACTGATTGTAATAGTTTCGTTACTGTATTTTATTTCTATTTTAAGTGTCTTGTATAAGAATGACTATTATTTGAGTTCAGCAAATGCTGGACATGCTTACAACCAGTTGAGTATTTACAATTTCGATTAATAGACCCAATGCAGTTGATAAAGTGATTGAACTCATTTAATAGACGCGTGCGCCCCGTCATTGAAAGCAGCCGGAATTGGGTTAAACGAAGTGGCAGTTCATAATTGCCACTTGAAACGATAAGACTTTTCTTTTTCTGGGAACACCAAAGGTTGCATCGATTTGGAGCCTATAAATAGAGGCATTAGATCCAACAATCCACAACACAATTCAAGAATCAGAAACATCTTATAATGGCAAGAGCTCCAGGAAGTGCCACCAGAAACAACAACAATGGCAATGTCACTCTCAGGAACAACGACCCAGAGGTGCTGCTGATCCGTGCTGACATAGACAGGCTTATCCGCCTCCTGTGTGAAGATCGCAGGAGGCAGGAGATGAACATCCGTCGTACTGCTAGGATGTTGAGGGTGCTCATGGAACGAGCAGGGGAGGATCTGGACAACTACATCACCCCTCCCCCCTCCCCTCGTAATAATTAGTTTTTTTTTTAATTTTTAAATGTAAAAAGAAAAGAGTTTTCATTATGATTGCTCTTTTCTTTAAAAATATTATATATGAAAAGCCCCCTGGGTTATTATTAACTATGATTGTGCATTTAATTTCTCGTTCAGTTTCCCGCTCCCCCATTTTTTTTTTTTTTGCGTATTCTTGATGAACTGTCCATACTCCATTTTGGTTTATAATCAACCAACACCAAGTAGATAAATCGATAGATAGGTTCGCAAAAATGGAAATAATCAGAAAATGACCAAAAACAAAAATATAAATAGAAAAAGATAAAAGTAAAGTAATAAATTACGATAATAATATTTACTGGAAAATGTAAACAAAATAAATATTAAGTAATACGAAAAATATTTAAGTAATGGCAGGATTTTCTGAAGTCGGGACTTGAATGGACAAAGGTAATCGACTATTAACCAAATCAACCCCGAAAGGGTTGATTATCGACCTAGTGTAATTTCAAATAAAATAAAAAAAATCATGACTCATATGTCTTGTTACACCATATGTGATGGTATATGGACCCCATTTGAGTATTATTGACCAATTTAGTACATTATAACAACTCATTGATGCCTACAAGGGAAAATCTCATGTATACATAAGCCTACTATGTCTATTCTTGTTAAGCAATGCCTTAGTGTCATGACTCATATGTCTTGTTACACCATATGTGATGGTATATGGACCCCATTTGAGTATTATTGACCAATTTAGTACATTATAACAACTCATTGATGCCTACAAGGGAAAATCTCATGTATACATAAGCCTACTATGTCTATTCTTGTTAAGCAATGCCTTAGTGTCATGACTCATATGTCTTGTTACACCATATGTGATGGTATATGGACCCCATTTGAGTATTATTGACCAATTTAGTACATTATAACAACTCATTGATGCCTACAAGGGAAAATCTCATGTATACATAAGCCTACTATGTCTATTCTTGTTAAGCAATGCCTTAGTGTCATGACTCATATGTCTTGTTACACCATATGTGATGGTATATGGACCCCATTTGAGTATTATTGACCAATTTAGTACATTATAACAACTCATTGATGCCTACAAGGGAAAATCTCATGTATACATAAGCCTACTATGTCTATTCTTGTTAAGCAATGCCTTAGTGTCATGACTCATATGTCTTGTTACACCATATGTGATGGTATATGGACCCCATTTGAGTATTATTGACCAATTTAGTACATTATAACAACTCATTGATGCCTACAAGGGAAAATCTCATGTATACATAAGCCTACTATGTCTATTCTTGTTAAGCAATGCCTTAGTGTCATGACTCATATGTCTTGTTACACCATATGTGATGGTATATGGACCCCATTTGAGTATTATTGACCAATTTAGTACATTATAACAACTCATTGATGCCTACAAGGGAAAATCTCATGTATACATAAGCCTACTATGTCTATTCTTGTTAAGCAATGCCTTAGTGTCATGACTCATATGTCTTGTTACACCATATGTGATGGTATATGGACCCCATTTGAGTATTATTGACCAATTTAGTACATTATAACAACTCATTGATGCCTACAAGGGAAAATCTCATGTATACATAAGCCTACTATGTCTATTCTTGTTAAGCAATGCCTTAGTGTCATGACTCATATGTCTTGTTACACCATATGTGATGGTATATGGACCCCATTTGAGTATTATTGACCAATTTAGTACATTATAACAACTCATTGATGCCTACAAGGGAAAATCTCATGTATACATAAGCCTACTATGTCTATTCTTGTTAAGCCTACTAATTTCTGTTCTTGGATTCGAGAATAATTCAATATGTTAATTTTCAAGATACAAAGTTGATTATCGACTACTATATGTCGATTATCCCTAAACCCAAACCCCCAACCCCAAATCCCCAAACCCCGAACTCAAACACGGAACACGTCACGCCCCTGGTCACGCGGCTTAGGTAAAAGTCAAAAAGTTTGAGCGGAAATTGGAGCCCAAATTTCCCGCCTCACTTAAACATTAACTTTAATATTTTAAAACAAATCCCCAAATATATAAAAGCTGATTTAACGATTCCCCAAACAATTTCTAGAGAACCCCAATAATTTCCCCCAATTTCTAACCTAACCCACCCAATTCTTCAAAACCTTCTCTTTCACGACCCCTCTTTCACCAGCTGAAAAATCAAACAACTCAAAGACAATCATGAGTGAAGATTCGTCCAGCTCCAACGTAGAAGCCGATATCTGTTTCTGCGGCAAAAGTACGAAGTTGAGGACATCTCGCACTAATACAAACCCTGGACGCAGATTTTGGAGTTGTAAAACTCCAAAGGTGAGTTACTCATACATTATAGTTTTGTTTTTGTTTTTGATTATTTGTTAGTGTAGTGATTTTTTCTTGGGTTTTGTTAAATAATGCAGTCAACTGGTGGGTGCGACTATTTTCGTTTTTGTTTTTGATTATTTGTTAGTGTAGTGATTTTTTCTTGGGTTTTGTTAAATAATGCAGTCAAGTGGTGGGTGCGACTACTTTCGGTGGTTTGATGGTGGACCACTGCCTGCAGCAGCATCGAGTGTGATTGGGAATCTGGTTAGAAAGCTTAAGGATACCGAAGACAATTGTGTTTTACTGAGACAACTACTGAGTGAATGTGAAGAGCAGAATAGTTTTCTGAAAATCATGCTGAGGGATGGTGAAATGAAGTTGAAAGAAGCTGAGAAGAAGAGGGAAGAAGCTGAGCAGAAGAGTCATCGACTTAAGGTGTTGATTAAGTCGATGGTAGCTGGTTGTGTTATCTGCGCCGTTTTTAAATGGATCTCCTAGTAGTTCGCTTCTTTTAGTATGTGTAGTATTTTGGGGCTGTGTACATTTTGTTCATAATTCGGATATGTGTATTATTATTTTGACGCTGTGTTAACATAAGGTCAATCGTTTGGCCGTTTTTGTATAAAGGCCAATAACTTGGCCGTTTTTGTATAAAGGCCAATAACTTGGCTGTTATTGTATAAACTTAAGGCCAATAAATAATTTGGCTGTTTTTGTATAAAAGCATCGATATTGTAATGTAGTTGGGAAAGCTCTGTTTTGTTTTTGTTATAAAATCTTCGTTATTGTTTGAGTTGCGACCACATAAGAAGAGAAACATGTTATTAGTTGCAAACCATAATTGAAACATTGAACAATGAATGAAATGAGTTCTCTCCTAACAAGTACCCTGCATTGATAAACCCACTGTTCATGTCCAAAAACAAGGTCAGTCACCATACACTTGTCTATGACTAACCAGGAGATAACCAGAGATAACCATAATAGAATATACTAGACTGTCATCAATAGAATATACCTTAACAAATTTAAAGTTAACCATCAACTACTGTTATAAACTACTAGTTCAACATTCAACTTATACAAAACCAGGAAACTAATCATTAATACTGAACCCATCAAACATTATCTGTTCCAATATTCTCTGAAGGAAACTGAACATTCAGACTTGCAAGAACTTCATTCACAACAACATTAGCTTCATCCACATGCAATGCCGCTTGTGTCTCGCGATTTTCTTCAACAATCTCTTCATTTCTAGCTTCTTCAACAATCTCTGCATTGTCTCCTTCTTCAGACTTCTCTTCATCTACTCCATCAACTTGAGCTGCATTTCTGGCATCTTCTGCATCTGCAGCATCTGCAGTCATCTCTTCATCTGCTCCATGAACTTGAGCATCATGGAAAACCTCTTCTTCTTCATCGACTGCCGCATTGTTTTCTCTCACATCTTCATTCTTCTCTTCATCATTATTCCCTTCATTCACTTCAACAAAAAGGAAATACTTAGAAATTGACAAAAATAATCAAATTATCATTAAAATGAATATACATACCTTTCTTTTTCCTCTTCACAAGCTTCCTTTGCTTGAACAGCTTCCTCTTCATCAAGTTCCTGGACTTTGTTTTCCTTTCACTGTTCACCTTCTTCTCTTTCAACAATTTTAAAATCTCCTCACTCACCTCCAACATTCTTGTCAGAACACCTTGCACATGCCCACAGTGCCTGCAAGTTCCCCTGCTACCACCATCAACACCATCACCAGCAACAGCATCATCACCATCATCAACATCATCAACCCTATCTTCCTGGCTTTCAGTTTTGTGCATTTCATCAGCATACTCCTCCACAATGTACTTAATCCCAGTGACCCCCTCCAGCATAGCCCTCACCTTGTCCAATGCAGGATCCTCGACCTCATCAGCATGAGGAGAGACAAATTTTTTGCAACCCTCAACTTCTTGCACTGTTGGGATCAAGAAAGGGTGCAAAACCTGTCATCAAATGATAAAATAATTAATAAATTAATTAATCATTAAATGATAACATAATTAATAAATTGAATTGGTACATACCTGTCTAGCTCCTTGATGGCCTGCATCAACATCTCCCACATTTCTTCTTGTATGCTGCCACCTCAGCATCCTTGGGATTGGCAAGGGGGACTGTTCAGATTTCCCAGCATTACGGCCAACCAAGGGTACAGCCTCATATATCCATGCCTGCCATGAATGCCACAGTCACATTACTTATGTTTTCACACAATCATTCTTAATAAAACTGGAAAATAAAATAATAATACTTACAATGAAGGCCCATGGGAATCCAAACAGTGCATAACCAGCAGTTTTACCCTCTACATGCTGTCGATGGGTCTTCGCAAAATCCACTTTATTGTAGAGGTAGTCCACTGTCAGGTCATAACAAAGCCTGCCCCAGGGGTACTTGCTGAAAAAGTCCAGGTTATCCACACATTGGATCCACCATTTCTCAACATTTTTAGTTTTGTCCCTGGCCATCAAGACAGTATGGAGGAACCACAGGAGAGCCAACTTTAGCTTCTCTTCCTTAGAGAACTGTCTCTGCTCCATCAAGTACAGTAGATTTTCTGCCCTCACATCCCCACCACCACAGACCTTCTCTAGAAATCCTTCACCATTTGCCAAGAACTTGGCCTTCAATTTGGTATCTGGCTCTTCACAACAGTTTAAGCCAGTCATCAGGTAGAACTCTCTCAAGCCAAAACAGACTGGCTTACTATCAATTAAGAACCACATCTCATGCTTTTTCTTGGACTGTCTAATAGTCCTCAAAAGCACTGAGTGCACCAACTGACCATTGAAGGTCCAGTTCTCAGAAAGGTTTAAGAAATCCCCAAAAACTGATCTCCTAAACATCTTTTCAAGACCCAACTTTGCCAGCTTGGTCTTGAAGTCATAAAATTTTTTAACTGAAGATCTCACAGAGATCTTTGCATTAAATGATTCAAACCTGGACAACCAGGTTTTGAACCTAAAGGTACTGACATCAATGTCAATCACCTTCTGTGGAATGCTTAATCTGTCAAGAGGATGCACATCCTCTTCATCATCCTCATCTCCCTCTTTATCAACTCCATCACCTGCTCCATCATCCCTCTCACCAGCCTGATCCCTATCAACCCCTTTATCAACTCCATCATCCCTATCACCAGCCTGATCCTCCTCTCCATCACTCTTCCTACTTGCCTCCCCAGAATCACCCTCATCCTCATCATCATCAATCACAACAGTTTTTCCTCTTCTTTTTGCTGCAGCAGCAGCACTACTACCAACTCCATCTTCAGCTTGAAATCTGTCAATCTGATCAAAGGTATCAGCAGATGCACCTTTTGAACTCAAGTTGTCACCCACCTCTGTTTGACCACCACCAACATCTTTATCAGTTGATGTGGCATCACTGTCATCATGTTCTTCCTCCACCCTTCTTCTTTTGCATTTGACAAAATCTGAGGGGATGTTCGCAGACACCCAAGCTGATTGTGCTGCTTTGCGCATGGACCACCTACGCGTACCTATATGTTGTTCCCTAGCTCTCCTCTCTTCTAAAAGCTCCGCTCTACGCTGTTCCCAAGTTCGCGGACCTTTTCCTTTAGGAACGGTGTGCTTTACCCTAGGCATTTAATCACCTAAACACAACACAGTTTTACAACGAAAGTTAAAGAAAAAACCCCCAATAATTACACCTACATAAACCACATTTTAATACGAAAGTTAAAGGAAAACCCCCAAAAATTAAACTGTAAACCAGAATCGAAAATTGCGTATGAACCGGTAAAATAACAACACCCATTGCCCGAAATCAAGATGTAAAGATGCAGAATAGCCATTAATCGTAGAAAATACAAAGTTAAATTTCAAATAAAAACCCTAACAAAATCTCGATGCGTACCTGTTTATGTTGTTCGTCGATAATGTGCTTAACCCACAGAGATCCTTTAAATAACTCCAAAAAGACACTCACAGCAGTTGAAGTCGTGCAGGCAGTTGATAGAGAGAAAATCGGAGAAGTTGAGCGTGAAAATTGGAATGGAACGCAGTGGTGTATGATCAACCAAACAGAGGAGATGTAGTATCCGTTATTGTTTAAATTACCCGGGTACTTTTTTTTATTTCAAAAAGAGCTCACAAGTTTTTTTTATGTTTTGCACCCTAAGGAATTATTGTTTTGCACCCACAAGTTTCTAAGAGTACTAATCCAGTCCCTGGTCCCCACTTAAACCCACTTAAGTTTTTCTCTCTCCAAAAATAAGTCAAAAAGAAATGGAAAGGTTAAACTTTTTATTCAACACTTTGAGGGGTCTTTTAGCTAATTCTTCTCTTCTAAGTGAAGCATTTGTCCACGTCGATTTTGTTAATCCTTACTTGTCGCCACCTATTTTCTTTTCTTTTTTGGGAAAGTAATAGGAGAAAGAGAAACATTAGTACGATGATTAAGATAATTCTACTTTAACGGCTTTGATAAAAAAATAATTTTAAGTTTGTGCTCTAAGAATGGATAAATACTTCAGTTTTGGGAATGAATAGTTTGAATGAGTAAGGTCTATGAGTTTCGAGCCGGTATGTATAAATCGCGTCAATCTGAATTAGTCGAACTAGTGAGTAGTGACTATCCAATAAAAATATTAATAAAAAAATAAGAAAAAAAGTTAGTATTCTGTTGAGAGATTGATCATGAGGCAAAATCTACTATTTATTGCACAATAATATTAGTACGAGTAATTGTTAGAAGTTAAAAGGTAAAGTCACTAGACAAAAATAAATAAAAAATTTCCTATAAGCGCATGCAATAATTTTCCAACACTACAATTCAAGGGAAAAGTCATTAAATAATCCTTCTAAGTAGATTTGCTTTTGAACCGTTTCTGTTGATTTTATTTGACATCTACGATGCTTAGATGAACAATTCCCGTTGGGGCTTCTACATGGTGATTCTTTCCTTTATAGAAGCAAATAACCCATCTCAGACAGTCACTTTTTTTTTTTTTTTTGGGCAATTAATAAGAGAGGCAAATGGATCCAAGGGATACTATGTAAGCTTGTAAACACATGAACTTGTTTCATGGAAATACTCCATTCAAGCAACTAATGCATAATCGATTATTGTTTCTTCCCAAAGACAAATATCATATCCAAGCTTTTCCAAATCAAGTCATCTTTAGTCTTGAACAAGGGCTCAATCTGCTCCAATGACTTGCCTTTCGTTTCTGGTACATGTTTGTAGACAAAAGCAACAGAAACTCCAGAGTCTTAAATAAATTAGGATGGTTCCGCCAACAGAAAGTGCACGGGACACAGAGACAATGGCCATTGCAATCAGGCCGCTTGACAGTCAGTTGCCTACTGCCCCAAGTGCTGATGCTTGAACACGAAGCCTTTAGGGAAATATTTCTGATGTCAAAATCCAGCATACTGGACCCATTCCCACAGAGAAGAAAGCTACATTGCCACAAGCGAAGAGTATTGGTAGGCCAATCCCAACTGATCCTCCTCGTAGTAAGATGAGAGAGATCCCTAAGCCAAACAAACATGTATTCATATCAATTGCGCTTAGAAAAAGCAATGGCTTTCTCCCAACTTTGTCAATGAGAAGAGTGGCTATGTTTGAATGTTATCTTGATCACTCCCAGAGCAACAGTGCAGCCAATAGGTTTGCTTTACTTTTGACACCTGCTACTTTGAAGATTTCTGGACTATAGTAAGTAGTTGCATTGATACCAGTGATTTGTTCAAAAGTTTGGATTCCAATCCCCGTGATCAACATCCCAAGGACAGCAGGAGAGGGATTCATCAGTTCATGCCACACGGATTTGCCTACGTTTGTGATCAATACAGCTAATTGTGTATCAGTAATTCTCTCCTTTACTTCTGACTCGATTTCATTTGTTTTCATTAGCACTGACCTTGCTTCTTCAACTCGGTTTTGCAAGACCAGCCACCTTGGTTACTCCGGGATGATGAAGAGAGCAATTGCAATTAAAACCAAGGGGAGAATTCCAACACCAAGTATTATACGCCAGTTTATATGTGCTGGAAGACAGGAGAATGCATAGTTAGATGCATAACCGAGTAAGATTCCTAGATTTATGAAAATCTCGGGAAATGATATAGAGAGTCTCGGTCAACAGTTGGTGATATCTCTACTATATAGATCGGTAGAATCATGACACCGAGACCAATTCCAGCACCAGCTAGCTAAGAGCCTTCCTATCATTAGTACTTCAAATGCTGCTGCACCTATTTGGAAAATAACAGCAGCTAATCCCTTTGTCCACTTTCTACCAATTGCATCTGATGTTATTCCACCAGCTAAGTTACCCAATAGTGAAATTATGCTCAAAATACCAACAAGAACTTCTTCTCATCTGTTGTTTTGAGATCTTCTAGAATAAACAGGATTGCTCCACATGACTCCTACATCTGCAAATCAAGGCACATCCATCAGTCCAAGCCTTAGTAGACAATCAGCTCTCCATGATATAACACACTACGAGAGCTACTGATAATGATTGACAAACAGGTACATTACAAGTCATGTTATGTATTAAAATTATGCCCCCTGCCTATGAATGCTAATTTCCAATGTAGGAGAGGTACTGAAATACAATTATTTCTATCATCTGTGTTATCAATATCACCATGTGTGGTTCCGTAAGACAAGCAAATGTAAAAAGATTGAATTGAACACATATTCTCTCATTGTATTCATTATTTTAGTGAATGAACTAAGTAGACTATAACATCAACGAAAATCATGAACACAATCAATGTTTTAAGGACAGAAAAGGGTCAGTGAGGCACACTACAAGTTTCAATTATACACTGCTCAGGGCACCAAAGAACTTGAGCTTCTACATTTCATTCTTCACTTTGTGAATAACAATTCGAAATATCAGGCTTGGTAGATATTAATAAGACAACATATTAATAACGTGTTCGTTTTGACTTTCATTGAAATTGAGCTATGTGACATCAACTCATCAAGACCACAGAAAAAGGTAAGAAAATAGAGTGTTCTTATGGTCAAATTCTTACCATAGCCAAGTAGCACATTCTTAAGAGACAAAAACAGCACAAGAGAAAACATATTTCCCAGTACTCTTCTTCCTCTGCTCCAACTGATAATGATGGTGTGAAGGATCATCATCCTCATAATAACCTGTCAGCTTTGAGTCCATTCTTCTGTATTTTTTCTTGGTCCCAATTTTTCACCATGCCCTTTTTCTTGGAGACTTGCCTTTCCCATCTGCAGAAAAACAAAACTTCAACTGAAAAAACAGAAATTTGAACTGAAACAAGTTCCTTTAGGGGGCTGGATTTGTACAAAACACAGGAATGGAGTTTGGAGTTGGATTCAAAATCTTGGAAACAAGGTGGATTAAACTAAACTTGGAAAGTTGGAGCTTCTTTTTGTCATGTAAGAAAAAGTAATTTGAGTGAAATGGTCTGCATTACACCGCCTTGACCTCTTACTTTTAAGTAGAGTTCAATTATGTGTTCAAACAATAGCATATATCAAGTAAATTTTCATAAGAAAACCTGACGTACTAACTAGAAAATAGAAAAAATTTCAAATATAAACACTTAATTAATACTTACTGATTATGTAGACTCACAAATTGCAAGTACATTCTAACTTGAACATGTTTTTCTTTAGCAAATATTTTAGAACAGCTCAAATTACCACTGTTGAGCATGCTGTATATTTCCTACCATTCGTTTTGGTGATAGGCTAAAACCACATGCTATCGAGGATACAAGCTTTTTATTTATATTTTAAAGAAGTGACATGGTTTTGAAGACAAGTATAGTAAGCAAAAAACAAGTTGGCTAAACAAATTATATTAGTCCTTTCTTTTCTCATAACCAAAAAACAAGTTGGCTTTATGGAATCTTGGCTGAAGATAAACGTTATTTTGTGCCCAACTTGCCAGGGACTTGCATAGCTCAGTTTCAGTTACCCGTCCATCTTACTGTAATTGTGTATTTGTGTTTAGTGCTAACACCGTCTTTGGTATCAAAAGGTTTATTCCAAACTTTTGAGCTGTTCATATAGCCCACAAACATTGGATCGATTTAATTTTAATTTACATCTCAAAGTTGCTAAGCTGAATTTTAAGTCATGTAACAAATTTTTGATGCAAATTTATCAAACAATTACATATCAATATTAATGAGTAACTCCAATATTGATACTTACCCGGGGTTCCTTTAGATATGCCTAAGGATGCGAATATCAAGTGTTTCTTAGTCATTTTAATAAGGAAATGAGTTTTGCTTATAAATTTTCCATTGTTCTTTCATGTGTTTTTGACATGACTTTAAAGAAAGAAGAGGACGCATTCATTCACTCTATCCATCACATCTTTGTTTTCACCTTTCGTTATGGTCCGAAAAAATAAAAAAAATCTCCAAATTTGCCTAATTTCATTATTAAGTTAATAAATTTCGCATTCACACATTAATTTTTTATTTATTTTCAAGAATTTGTTTTGAAGAAATACTTTTTCTTGGAAAAACTAGAAAGACGAAAACCTAACCAAAAATAAAATAAAATAAAATATTGAAGACTAATTAAATTTAGGATAAATTACACAGAGTATAACTTTATCTACTTTTGTTACAAAATATATAAATATTTTCAAAACTTACAAAAAATAGCAACATTTTTGTTGTTTGCTACAAAAAATAGCAGAATGTATTTAAAAAGAAAAGAAATATAATTAAAAAAAAGATAAATCTAATCCTATATTTATGCACCCAAATCATGTTTAGATATGTTTAAATCTTTTTACTTTTAAGACCCATTTTCTCTCTCCCCTCAAAACCATCTATTAAAAATTGACAATAGGCATAGTAAAAAAACAATAGCCATAATACATAGATAATAGCCATACAATACACATACAATAGTCATACGATAGACATACAAAAGACTAACAATATCCATACAATACACATACAATAGCCATACAATACACATACACCATACGATAGACATACAAATGACATACAATAGAATTAGTAATTTGGTAGTTGTAATCCCAAAAAAGTAGGAACAGATGAAAAGACATGCATATAATTATGGGCGATTTTGGTGCATGGTGTATCTTCAATTTTATTGAATAAATCTTTTTTTTTTAATAACTTGTATATATAATGTTAAGAAAGTATTGTTATTCTTGAAAAGTGACATAATGTTGCTATTTTATTGTAAACCTGCTATTATGTTTGTATATTTGTATAATTTAGCCTTAAATTTAATGTTGATATAGGAAACTAAGTATTTAGAATTGGGAATTTGCTAATTTGTCTAGTTTATTACTAGTAAGGTTTTCTAGTAAAATTCATATAGAAATAGGTTTTCTTGTTTCCTTTAATTTTACTATTATAAATAAGGTTGCTTCTACTTATATTGTTGCATCACACACACTGCTGAGATTTTGAGTAAAATATACTACTACTACTAGTCTATTGATACTGCTAATTTCCAAGTTATTATTTCACTTGATTAGGGACAAGATTTGGAATTTTACAATCTAGGATCTATTACTACCTATTTGACGGGTCATTTGATAGAGTCGGTTCTGGGCTTTGGACCATCTCGGACTCGGGTACAAACGGTAAGATCCAAATCCATATTCAATTCGGATTATCCAACTCCATTTTAGTACTTCTCCAGCAAACAAAATCTCTTTTCTGCATTTGTTCTCCAATTTCACACACAGTAACACACACAGTGATGGTGTTCATCCAGCTCCCCAACAACAAAACCCTAACTCTACATCTCAACCCTTCCACCACTTCTCTCCAAACCCTAACCCTAAAAATCCATGAAATTTCCCAAATCCCAATCCCCAATCAACGAATTTACCATTCCTGCCATCGATTACTTGACCCGAGTAAACCTTTATCCGATTTAGGAATATCCCCAAATTCAACCCTAACTTTACACGTTCCATTTTTAGGAGGTATGCAAGCACCGGGTGGGGCTCCGAAAGCCCGACTCGATTTCCTTAACACAAGGCCACCAGCTAATTATGTTGCTGGATTGGGCCGTGGTGCTACTGGTTTCACTACCCGTTCTGATATTGGGCCTGCCCGTGCTGCCCCTGATTTACCTGATCGGTCAGCTGTGCCCGGTGCTGCTCCAGCGCCCGGGGCACCGGGTGTCGGTCGTGGACGGGGGAAGGCGGGTGGGGAGGAGGAGGAAGAGGATGATAATGAGGAGAAAGGGTATGATGAGAATCAGAAATTTGATGAATTTGAAGGGAATGATGTGGGGTTGTTTGCTTCGGCGGAGTATGATGAGGATGATAAAGAAGCTGATGCTATTTGGGAGAGTATTGATCAGAGAATGGATTCGAGGCGAAAGGATAGAAGGGAAGCTAGGTTGAAACAAGAAATCGAGAAGTATAGGGCGTCTAATCCTAAGATTACTGAACAGTTTGCTGATTTGAAGAGGAAGTTGTATACATTGTCGAGTGAGGAGTGGGATAGTATACCGGAGATTGGAGATTATTCGTTAAGGAATAAGAAGAAGAGGTTTGAGAGTTTTGTGCCTGTTCCTGATACCTTATTGGAGAAGGCAAGGCAGGAGAAAGAGCATGTGTCAGCGTTGGATCCGAGGAGTCGGATTGTTGGTGGCACGGAGACGCCTTCTTCACAGACGCCTGTTGCGGATTTGACTGCAGTGGGTGAAGGGAGAGGGACGGTTTTGTCGGTGAGGTTGGATAGGATCTTGGATTCAGTTACTGGGCAAACGAATGTTGATCCTAAGGGATACTTGACTGATTTGAAGAGCATGAAAATCACGAGTGATGCTGAGATTTCTGATATAAAGAAGGCTAGGTTGTTGCTTAAGTCGGTTACTCAGACGAATCCGAAGCATCCTCCTGGTTGGATAGCAGCTGCGAGATTGGAGGAGGTTGCTGGGAAGATGCAGGTTGCTAGGCAGTTGATAAAGAAAGGTTGTGAAGAGTGTCCAAAGAATGAGGATGTTTGGTTGGAGGCATGCCGTTTGGCGAGCCCTGTTGAGGCTAAGGCAGTGATTGCTAAAGGTGTTAAAGCAAATCCTAATTCAGTGAAGTTGTGGATGCAGGCTTCAAAGTTGGAGGACGATACTGCAAACAAGAGCCGTGTGTTGAGGAAAGGTCTAGAGCATATTCCGGATTCTGTGAGGTTGTGGAAAGCTGTTGTGGAGTTGGCCAATGAGGAAGATGCTAGACTTCTGCTTCAGAGGGCTGTGGAATGCTGTCCATTGCATGTGGAGCTGTGGCTTGCTCTTGCTAAGTTGGAAACTTATGAAAATGCTAAGAAGGTGCTTAACAAGGCTAGAGAGAAGCTTAGTAAGGAGCCCGCCATCTGGATTACTGCAGCTAGGTTAGAAGAAGCCAATGGGAATACTGTGTCAGTCGGGAAAATTATCGAAAGGGCAATTAGGGCTTTGCAGAGAGAAGGTCTGGAGATTGATAGAGAGACTTGGATGAAGGAGGCTGAAGCTTGTGAAAGAGCAGGTTCTCTTGTGACTTGCCAGGCTATAGTAAATAACACTGTTGGGATTGGTGTGGAGGAAGAAGATAGGAAGAGAACCTGGGTTGCTGATGCTGAGGAGTGCAAAAAGCGGGGTTCTATTGAAACAGCAAAATACATTTATGCACATGCTCTTACAGTATTTAGAACTAAGAAAAGCATCTGGCTTAAAGCAGCACAGCTTGAGAAAAGCCATGGGACCAGGGACTCACTTGATGCACTTCTTCGTAAAGCAGTTACCTACATTCCAAAGGCTGAGGTTCTATGGTTGATGGGTGCCAAGGAGAAGTGGCTTGCTGGTGACGTTCCTGCAGCCCGAGCAATTCTGGAAGAAGCATTTGCTGCAATTCCTGATTCTCAGGAGATATGGCTTGCTGCTTTCAAGCTTGAGTTTGAGAACCGTGAGACAGAGCGTGCACGTAAGCTTCTTGCCAAGGCACGTGAAAGGGGAGGGTTGGAACGGGTGTGGATGAAGTCAGCCATTGTGGAGCGAGAGCTTGGAAATGTTGATGAGGAGCGGAGATTGCTGGATGAAGCATTGAGACGGTTCCCCTCATTTTTCAAACTTTGGTTGATGTTGGGACAGTTGGAAGAAAGACTTGGTAACTCTGACAAGGCAAAGGATGTCTATGAATCGGGCATCAAGAACTGCCCCAACTGCATACCTCTTTGGCTGTCTCTTGCCTCTCTAGAGGAGAAGATGAATGGGCTGAGCAAAGCTCGAGCAGTTCTTACCATGGCCAGGAAGAAGAACCCTCAGAACCCTGAGCTATGGCTTGCAGCTGTGCGGGCCGAGGCTAGGCATGGCTATAAAAGGGAAGCTGATGTTCTGATGGCTAAAGCATTACAGGAGTGCCCCACTAGTGGCATCCTATGGGCTGCTTCAATTGAGATGGCGCCTCGGCCTCAGAAGAAAACGAAGAGCTCTGATGCTTTGAAGAAATGTGATCATGATCCTCATGTTATTGCTGCTGTGGCTAAGCTCTTTTGGCAAGAGAGGAAGGTGGACAAAGCTAGAAATTGGTTTAATAGGGCAGTGACCCTTGCGCCAGATGTAGGTGATTTTTGGGCTTTGTATTACAAATTTGAACAGCAGCATGGGGCAGAAGAGCAGAGAAATGATGTACTGAGAAGATGTGTCGCTGCTGAGCCAAAGCATGGAGAAAAATGGCAAGTTACAGCCAAAGCCGTTGAGAATTCCCATGAACCTACAGAAAGCATACTAAAGAAGGTGGTAGCGACATTAAAGAAGGAGGAGAATTTGGCTGAAAATAACCACAACTAGTTGGCTGTAGTGTGAGAGTCTCTGTACTTGATAATCTAGAGAAATTTATAGATTAGGAGACATTAGTTATAAAATTATTGTTTGAGTTGCTTTGAAGTGTTGTATCTTGGTTATGTTTCTCCTTTTGTGAATTTAATCTTAATTTTCCAATTTCCATTTCTCATATGTTTTAAAGCTGGCATGGATGTTTGCCGTATTATTTTCAAGGGTTACGTTACTTTTTATAGACAAATGTTATGGTTTCCTTCTAAAATATTATTCAATATCACTTGCCTGCTAAAAATAAGGTTTGATTAGTGTTCTTTGTTTGCTAATTAAGATTCAAACGAAACAAGAAAGAGAGAAACATTCAAAAGCGGGATTCTTTCCTAATGGGGAAGTGGGTAGGCCCTCCCAGAGAGAGGGTAAATTAATCAGCGGCCAACTCCTCTAATAGTTAAGATGTCATATTGCTAGTTGGATATACTATAGAAGAAACAAGTATGCAGGACACTCCATTTTAATTTTATTTTACTTACTCCCAAGGATTTTATTGAGTTCTATTTCAGGTGTTGTAAAATTGGTTTCAGATTTTCTTCAGGTGTTATATTTTTTGGTTTCAGGGTTTGTTTTCCTTCTGTGGGATGAGCGTGGTACATTGACAAAGCTTCAATGCTGCAAAATGGAAGGTCTAATTAACTTGTGGTAACTCCTGGATGTTGATCAATCTTTAGACACTTAAAGTAATGCAGTGATTGTGGGTTGCTATGGTAGTGTTGGAACCTCCTACTTTTCGTGGTTCTGAATCATGTCAGTTGATCTTCCTTATGGTGGAAATCTTAGTCATCAGATGAGGAGCTTCTACATTATACTGATTCCCATCCTACTATACTGGCTCCCAAAGACCCATACAAGTGCTTTGACAAATTCAAGCCCATGGGAAGCTTGCAAATGGTTGTGTGAATTCTGTACTTCGCTGAATTTTATTCAGCGGGTTAATATGCAATTGACATCAGTGAGTTTCTGGGATTCTATCATGTGAACATTTTTGACATCTATTCAGCTTTAGCATACTCGCGGTTTGAATATCATTAGGTTTTACGCAAAGTGACAGTTTCATCTGATATGTTATTAGTTACAGTGAGATTCTACCACGAAAGATTTTCTATCAGGTTGGTTTGTGTTCTGCATTCGTCGTGTTCAACCTTTAAGCACTAGGGAGACATATGGAAAATAAGTTGAACTGATGCTTTTTGGTAAATCATGTTAAGCAACATAAGTTGTTTTACTGAACTCTGTTCATGGTTGTTATGTTTTATCTGAAAAGGTAGAATATGCATTTGAGACTTATCCTTTTACAAGGTACAGAGGATTCTGGAGTTGAATAAGCTTGTAAGCTGCAGATATTGCAGCTACAAGATCACTCACGAGACCGTCAATTTTCATTTTGTCTTGTTCTGTTCTGGGAGGTTCAGGGAAACTGAGGATGAGCAAATTCAGATGCCATTCTCGGCCATTTGACTCTGAGATACACAGTCGCCCCTTTACATAGCATTCTTGGCCATTTGACTAAGAGCTAGTGTAGTACACCCTCTGCTTTGTCCAAAAGCCAAAGATATTGAGGTGGGGGGGAGGGGGTTGTTAAAACCGTTAGAAATAAGCTTTCACTTTTTATTTTTTTTTCAGACTTTTCCCTCTACTTGATTTTGATAATCTGAGCTTCAAGTCATTTGTCTTCAGACCTTTTCCTTTTACTTGATTATGAGGGTCATCTTTGTGAGTTCCTTCACTTCCTTAGAAACTTGCAACCCATAGTTTTTGCAAGATCCTGCATGTTCTTTAATGGTTAAGATTTCTTATGGTTAGCAATAATTAAAGTATACTTAGTTGCAAGTCAAGAATGCTCAGCTGTGAGAGTAATTACCATATTTCAGTGGAACAATAATCCGACTCTAACTAACCACTCAGGTGGTATATGGACCACCACCAGGGTGTGTTAGCAATTCAAAAAAACTAATTCTACTATTAGCCTGTTTGGGTGGGCTTAAGCAGCTTATTTTAAGTGGCTTATAAGTCAAAAAGTGACTTAAAAGCCACTTTTTGAGAAGTTAGGATTTCCTTTCTAACTTCTCAAAAAGTGGCTTTTAAGCCACTTATGGCTTATAAGTCCAAAATCTTTTAAGTTACCAAACATATATTAATGGGCTTATAAGATTATAAGCCATTTTTAAGCTCACCCAAACGGGCTCTATAACTAAAGTACTTTCATATTGTTCTTTGTTGAATGACCATCACTCTGTGATGATGACGGCAATGTCTAATACTCCCTCTGTCCCAAAATGAGTGTCTGAGTTTGACTGAGCACAGAGTTTAAGAAAATAAGGAAGACTTTTAAATCCTTTGGTTTAAAATAAAAGGTGTGTGTAATGTGGGCCAAAGTCTTTAAATCCTGTGATCCAAAACAAATCTTAGATTTAAAGAGTTGTCATAAAGGAAAAGGCACTCATTTTGAGACAAACAAAAAAGGAAAGGTGGACACTCATTTTGGGACAGAGGGAGTATGTGCTAACTTTCCCTTCATTTTCTGCTTTGATGTTCACAAAAATCTTATATGATGGTAGCAAAAATGGAAGTGAAACTCAGGCATATTTAAACCTAAAGAAGGGGAAAAAAGGCCTGTCTCCCCTAATTTTAAGTTTTTATCTGACAGGTTTGTTAAATTTCAAGTTTCCTCAAAAATACATTGGTGCATACTTTGGTCTTTGTTAATCTGGAGAATCCTTTGTTTTTGGTGCAGTTCTTTTTTCAGAATCACTTTCCATTGATTTGTGGGGCATAGTGGTATATTTTCCCTTCCTTCTATGATGTTATTGGTTTGTGATGCTTCTTGCTTGCAGTACTCTTGTGGTAATCCAAACATAATTAGCATGTCTTTTTGTCGTATCAGCTGAAAGTTCTCTGTTTTTTGTATCATTGATGGATTCATCCGTGTGAATACTTTCTTTCAGTGGTTGCTGGACAGTGGCTGGCACTCAATTTGACTTACATGACCCTCGCTCCTTTCAATGGCTGTCACGGGATGCCATCTTTAAGAGACTGACCATGACGATTATGCTGATGCAAGTGCTACTGGAGCTCCATTTTTTCCGTTCGGCTGCTTTATTGGTGAATAACTTTAAACTCTGTGACATTATTTAAACGTTATCTACTGATACTGATTTCAATAGTTTGTCTCTGGGTAAATGTTGGGTAGTGGTAATGTGAATGCATTAGAAACCGTTCTTATGGCTGATATCAAGATAAGCTGATTAAGAAGTTTGTTCTGTGTGGTAGAGAATACCTTCTAAATGTTTTGATATTCATGCTAAGTAACAAGAGATCTGAGAGTGTAATGGTCAGATTTCTTGAAAATTGCATTCTTATATTCTGTCCCTCATTTTGGAAAGGAAACAAAGAAATTCAATTCACTGGAGTATTCGGGAAAAAAGAAAGAAAAACTTAATGTAAGTTCTACTCCGTTACCTAATAAACGGAAACAAAAAGAAAGAAACTTATACATCAAAAAAGAAAGAAACTTATACATCAGTGGTTGTGCATGCATTCATGCTCATTCGTCTTTGAAATGAGAGTGCGCGGTAGGAGGTGGAGGGGCGAAGTCCCCACACTGTATTCATGCTTTTTCTCGTTTTTCTTTCTGTTTCCCTACATTTTTTCAACTTATTTACCCTTTCTGGTTTTCAAAATGGTTCTGTAATGACATTCACTTTCTACCTAAATGTGTTATTAGGTCTTCATATAGTGTAGGGAATGCATCCCTACTTGTTTAGGGATGTCAAACGTAGAGAATGTAGGAAGATTCTTTTAAGAGGTTCCCAAAATTGTGGAAGTGGTAGAAATTGTTCTTTTCTTTTTGTTTGGCTCTTGTATTCTTTCTATTTTTCTAATTTGAACCTTACATCAGTATCTTGGTAACCTTCTAACCTTCATGAAAGATGTGGTTGGTCCTGCAGTTAATGGCCCTCCAATTATTGAGGCATGCTTTTGAAGATGGTGAAGGCGATAAGACTTTTCAAGGTTTCTTGCATGATATTTCACATTTCTGATGGTCATATATTTCGTATTTAAAGTTATGCAGAAGCGTGCACTGGATCATAACTGGTGATCATATGTCGTGTTTGTGATATTTATTCTTGTTATCAGAGACAGATAAAGAAAAAGCTTTGATCTCTATACTATTCAGACAGCCAAACGGACGAATAAGAGAACTGGCACTGTTGACTATGACCAGGTAGCTTTCTCATTTTTTCTTCTATAGAAATTGAAGTGTTTTCACACTTTGCATTGTGTTATTGCAGATACTGTAATGACCCGCTTTTGAATCCATGACCATTAGATTTTCATATTAATTTTTGTCTCACAAATTATAATCTTCAGATTCTTTTGATGTTCCTAGTCCTGAATCTTTTCATCTGGCAATGTCAAGCATGCAGGAACTCATTTTAGAATAGGCTAAAAAGCTTCTTTTTTTGAAGTTCTGCACTTATTCTATATTATAGCGCATTGTCTTGGATTTACAAAAACTTATTACTAACTGATATCTGTATTTTTTAGTCATTTATGACTTGTTTTATTATGTACCAAAAAAGTGCTACAGGTGCAATCTTGCTTTTGTTCAGACAAATACTCAATTTTGCAGTAATCACTCAGGTTGCCAGTTTAATATTCAAAATGATTTATATTATTAGAATATTTTGTTGTAAAATAGTGGACCTTGGGTCTGGCTCTACTCTGAAAGCTAACTCATGGTGTGAAGATTGCCCAAGCCGTTGAGACCTCGTACCACTCGCAAGCTCAGGGCTACAGATCTGAAGACAGCCATGATAGGCTGGGTCAACATTGGGTAAATCAAGAATATGGATGGATCTGGCTCTATTATGAAATACCATATTGGAAAAAAAGAAAGATTTTGAGCATAACTCAATCCTAAAGCTAGTTCATGAGGGAAGATTGCCCAAACCGATGTAGAACGCTCTAACATATTAGTTGTTGTTTTACTTGCATGCTTACTGTTAGCTTTTCTGCTGCTTATATACGAAGAACACTGAAGATGTTAGATTTCTATGAATCAATATCATTGGAATACGGAACGAGCATTTATACGTCTTTTTGTGCTTCTTTCATTTATTTTCTTAGTCTGGTTTTCTGGCAGTATGGGTTTGACAGACGCTATATAACGTGGTTAGAAGAAAATGGAAAGCATGTCTTGTGGCTGTGCCACTTTAAGTCAATGGTAAGTTTTAATTCTTCAAACAAGACCAAATGCATCACGTTAGGAGTTATAGCGTCTTGTTTACCAAACCCACCCCCCCTCCCCTCCCCCAACCCTGAACCAGAAAAAAAAAAAGGATATCTAGCATCTTGTTAGTTAAGTCAATTGTACCAGTTCAGGTTGGAGCCCAGTCATGATATTTTGAACCGTGGCATGAAAGTAATTTACAGTGTAGGTGGTTGACTAGTTGGTTTGAAACTTGGCAATTTCCTCATGCACTCTGTATCAAATCGTGACTAACATCTCATAAACGCAGGTGTCGATTATGCAGTGCATTTTCATTCATTAGATGTCTTAGTATCTTTAAAGATGAGAAAGCGAAAAGGAGGTGAGAAAATTTCTGAAGAAAAATGAGTATATACAGCATTTAGCTTTTAATGGACATCTAGATATTGAGCAAATAGACATTCATTTTTATCAACATGTGCATGTACGTCCAGTTTCATGCTTGCTTTCATGCTTGCTGGATCAACATTCGAGAATTTTTTACTTACTTTTATGAGTTGAGTTGATCATTACATATAATTTGTTGCCTACCTACCTGAAAACTGTGTTGGAGATATTAACCAACAGCAATACCAAGTACACTTGGGAAAATAATTCTGGTGATCTCATATATACATCTTCTCCTGACTTGGATGGGAAACGATGCAGTGGCCTTGCTAGTCTATCTAGGCCAGTCCGACAAGCTTCTCACTAACCTCCCATAGCTTCCGTGCCTTCTCTGCATCACTGGCTTCTTTTGAGAGCTGGTTCTCAAATGAGGAGGAGTTATTGTTCCAACTCCAGTAGACACCAGACTTTGAAAGACTAGGATCACTTACTACCTGAATTCAATAAGGATGATTCAGTGGGTTTCTTCATTCAAGATTTGATGATTCGATCCGTATAAATGCAATGGATAAAGGTGTCTAAGTTTGCTAGTTTTGACTAACCTGTGCAAGTCTCTTTCCTGCTACTTCTTCGGATACATAACCTTTGGTAATGTACTTCTGAAACGGTGGGAAGAGAATCCTGAACAGGGGAATGTGATTCCTAAATAAACCAGTTTCAGCAATGCAGCCTGGATAGAGAGAAGCAAAGGCAATTCCAGTCTCCTCATGGAAACGTCTATGGAACTCTTGCATGGTAAGCATGTTACAGACTTTACTGTCTTTATAGGCTTTGGCTCCATCAAATTCTCCTCCGTCAATCATGGGTGAGGTGTTTAAACCATTCAACCCTCCCGCAAGTCCTCGCAGATCTCCAAGATTAGCCTTTGGTGGCACGTTTCCAGCCAAGGTGTTTGTGTTTCCTGATTATAAAAAATTTACATTAGATTTCATATCTTCCTGGGTTTACTTTCATATAGTAATTGCATGTTCTGTCTTGATTTTACATGATGGGTCATGAATTGTGTAGTTTCTGGATTATCTCGCTCATGAATATCTGGATATTTTAATTTGTGAACCAGCTTACTGATGACGGCCTGAAATTAAGCTGTTCGATGAAATAAGCTTTGAGTTTCAGACCAGTACCTGTAATGGAGCCAACAATTATGAGGCGCTTTTGTGGGGAATCTGACTGCTTGAGGTCATCTAGAAGCAGCCTTGCAAGTAGGAAATGTCCGAGATGGTTTGTACCCACACTAAGCTCAAACCCTTCAGCAGTAAAAGTTGGCTCTTTGGCAGTTGGCAAGTACACTGCAGCATTGCAGACTAATGCATCAAGTGGCCTCCCTGAACGTCGGAAAGTATCTACGAATTGGCGGACACTATCAAGGGAAGCGAGGTCCAGATGCATGACAGTGTAGTTTTCTTTTGGAATGCCCACTGATTTTGCTGCTTTCTCAGCTTTGAGGAAGTCTCTGCAGGCCATGATAACATGCCACTCTCCTGATTCACCAAGAGCCTTTGCTGTAGCTAGTCCTAAACCAGAGGAGGCACCGGTAATTATCACATTGCCTTTCCTAAGAGTTTTCTTCTGTTCTGAGGTAGACTGGTTGATTGCAGGAGCGGAAGCAGTTTGTGCTCTAATAGGTACAACTGCTAGCTTCTTTTTCAATTCCTATATACATCAAATGCATGTATAGTATGTCAAATGATATATTTTTTCTCATTCTCTATCAAGGTATTAAGCAGTACATTGTATGTTCTAGATAGAACCAAGAAGAATTTGGAACTCTTAAAAGTTTGTACTGTCTTTGCCTTTCTTTGCTCGAAATATGATGCGATGGATCTCAAGCTTCAATCTTGCTTCTTACTCTGCTAAGTTATTTCATTCCCTAGAATGGCTTTCTACGAAGAGAAGAGTAATTGTGTTTCTTGGGCTATAATATACATTTCCACTTAATAGAAAGAGTATTTAACAACATGCGCGCTAAATATAAAAACTACAACATAAGGACTGTGTATATTTGTTATACCTTGTTGCCAGCAGCAGGAGAGTTGAATTTTGATTTAAGATTGTGAGACAATGAAACTCCAAAGAGGCTACTGTCCTTGAGAGTGGCACATAATTTACCCTGTCACAATTGAGCCTTAGAAAGATTTGTTCAAATTTCAGCTGAGTAATTGGTAAATTGATTAAAGTTTGCAGCTTTACCTCTTTGTGGATAGACAATGCAGATGGAAATAGAGATGCTGCTTGGAGAGCCATTTTTTTGGATAGGAAGTGCAAAATGTTTTTCACTGAATTCTTGTTAACACTCTGATGAAGGTGTGGTTAAGGGGGTGGGGGGTGGTGGGTGGGGTTTGTCAAGATTTTAGAGGGGGTATTGGGTTTTGGACAAGGATAATGGCTTAATCTAGAGATGCCATGTCAGCTTCTTCTATCCAATCAATGCTTGAGTCTTGGATTCTCCTTTGATATTTTACTGGCAGCATATGCTGATGGAACTGGGATGGGCTCACTCTTAAAAAGAATGTTCAGCAGGAACCCCACAATCAGTTTGCACCTACTAAATTAGAAAAGATATTTTACACTACATATCCATGAAGTTCAAAGTATTTATACGCTATACCCATTAAAAATTACACTATCTATAAAATTGAAAATATTTACCCATTATACTCATTTATTATTGTATACCTTTGTTATACCTTATGTGACATACATTTATGTTATAGGAGTATTACATAAATTATAGTAGTATACAAGTCTGAATGGGTAGTGTAAATAGTTTATGTGTAGGGCGTGTAATATGAAACTTATAGGTAGGGATGGTAAATATGTTGATTTTTGATGGATATTTTCGTAGACCTCCCAATGAGAAAACAGTGTTTGAAAACTTTTGCAAGAATAGCCACATTTAAGAAACACGTAAAAATTCAGTAAATATCTATGGGATTTTGAACTAAATTTTTCAAAATTTCAGAAACATTTCCTAGGTAGTGCTAAATATGAAGTTCCTGGAAAATATTTTTAGAACTTCAAACAATTTAGTCTAAAAGTCTCAGGAAATTAAATTTTAGCTCAAAAGTCATAGGAAAATTTTCTAGGACTCCAAAGCACGAAGCTCCACGAAAATTTCTTGAAATTTTGAACCAAACCCTAGGAAATTTTCCTGGAGTTTATTTCAAATTCTCATAATTTTTTCCTATGGCCAGGCTTAAAAAAGACTGTTTTTAAAATAAGATTACTTCCGTAAAAATTTGTAATTGTTGGTTGTTTCTAAGCGATTAAAAAGCTGGCTAGCATCAAAATCACCCACCAAAAATAGGATACTTCCGCCCCCGAATGCTAGGACCTGCTAGAAATTTTTGGTATTGAATTCTAGCAATTCCCCAGGAGGTTTGTTGGCAGGTCGCCAACAAGTGCTCAAAGTTCTAGCAGCGAGAGCTCGAAGGTTGGGCATAAGTTCAAGAACTGACGTCAAAATCCTATTTCTGTAAATTTTCCTTGGGCCACTCAGCGAAATTTCTACGTAAGTTTGATCATGTAGTCACTTTATAGCACACAAATGATAAATAATCAATGTTTAAAAAGTCTTAGAAGAATAACCTAGCTTAAGAAACACGTAACGTATTTTCAGAATTGCCACTACAGTCATAGGATATTTTTTGAACTAAATCCCGAAAAATTTTCATGAGACTGTAAAGTCATGAAGTCTAGAAGAACTAAGATTTGAAGAAGATGCACAACATATTACTACTAATATAGAAGGGAGAGTTGCGCTCCCTGCTTAGCCAAGGGTTGGGGGCATTTCTAGATTTACACATAATTTATGGTTTACGGCTGCTGTACATTTGAGCTTTAGGATTGTATGTTTGTGCGAATGGTCAAAAATACCAATAACTTTATGCTAATTCACTAACCTGTCCTTTGGGCTAACCAGCTGCTTCAAGGATATCGTAGTCATTTACTATTTTCACATGCTGCCGCAATTTGTACTTTCTGAACAAACCATAAAATAGCCCAATTTAACTCCTGAAACAACCTCACTGTTTTTAACTATTTCCCGACCCATTATAGTTACAGTACACACCATTTCCTCTCGGTTTCTTCACTAATATAGAAGGGAGAGTTGCGCTCCCTGCTTAGCCAAGGGTTGGGGGCATTTCTAGATTTACACATAATTTATGGTTTACGGCTGCTGTACATTTGAGCTTTAGGATTGTATGTTTGTGCGAATGGTCAAAAATACCAATAACTTTATGCTAATTCACTAACCTGTCCTTTGGGCTAACCAGCTGCTTCAAGGATATCGTAGTCATTTACTATTTTCACATGCTGCCGCAATTTGTACTTTCTGAACAAACCATAAAATAGCCCAATTTAACTCCTGAAACAACCTCACTGTTTTTAACTATTTCCCGACCCATTATAGTTACAGTACACACCATTTCCTCTCGGTTTCTTCACAGAAAAAGATGGGTTTTCATCTTCATCACTGAATTTCTTCAAAAATATCCTCGCTGTGTGTACTTATCCTATAATTGATAAGTTAAAAACTTTCATGTTCCCCAAGAGATTGGTACGTTGAACAAATTAGTACAAATTATTCTTTATCCCAAAGCGATGTTTAATCCGCTGGAGATTCGAGTTTCTGGTTAGGAGATCTAAAGTTTCGTGGAAAAGTTTTGTTGTTTCGTATATGATTTATGATAGTCTTGGATATGTTTGGAATAAAATGAGCAAAGTTGAAAAAGAACAATTTTCAGTTCGTCTCAATAATTTATTTTGGGATTTTGAACCTAAAATTGTTTAATACGTTGATTACAAGCCATTGGAAATGCCCTATTTCAGCTTAACTTCGCGAGTTATTACTGTTTAGTTGATTTTATTGGAGAATCGAAATACATCCATTAAAGATCTTCAAAGAAATCTTGAATTGGGTTTTGAAATATGATGAAGCTTGATGCAAATTGAAGTATGGGGGCTGAGCCAAGTAGCTATTGGGAGCTTGTGATTAAAACCTTACTTCTTTCGGAAAAGTTTATGGTATTTTGGAGTGAAGGCCTAAGCTAAGTAGCTAACTAGCTGCTGAGCTCTTTGAACGAGCTGTTGAATTTTGGGAGGCTAAAGAATGTCGTGAAAGCGAGCTTGAGCCAGCAACAGAGGCCTGCGATATCGGGTAAGAGTTGAATCAAATATGAGGGGAAATTTTTCTTGCCAGTCAATGTAAACTTTCCATTTTGGGGTGAGCGGTCAAGTTACCATAACTGGTCTATATTAGTTTGTCCAGTAGTATACCTTGTTGCTGCAAGTTTCGGTTTACTGGCATTATGAGAACTCAACTAATTTTAAGAAGAGTAATTCCCTATAGGCACTTTACTCAACATTGCCTTTAGGCAAACTGGGCTGAGTAAAATTTCCACCCTGTATTAGTTTGTCCAATAGTATGCTTTCATGGTTAGGTTCAGTTTACACATTTTGAACTCAGCTAGATTTAGGACAAGCATTTCCCTCAACTATGTCTCTGCTTTCTAACTTGGTCTGGACATGTGTTTTAGACAAACATTCGTGGTTAGAAACTTATTCATAATATCCATTATGAGAATTGGTTCAATGTCAATCCGTAGGAACTACACTGTTGTGATTTTAGGCAAAAGCTGAGGGTATCCTTCATATATTAGTACGTAGATATGTTTGACTTTGTGGTTGTCTGTTTATCTGCTAATATTTTCTCCTCCATGTTAATATTTGTAGTTTCATGGCAGATGAATCCTTTTGATATGTTAGTTTCAACTTTTATCGATTCGGTACTTCTATTGAAAATGTTACTTTGGCATTTAGAGCTGCGTGACTATTGGAACTCCTAAAGCAGATTTGATGCAATCCGTGCTTATGTGCTATATTATTTCTAACGGAGAGAGAGTTACTGAGTGTTTTTTTTTTTTTAAAAAAAAAAAGGTTAGAGTGTGGTGGAAACGAGAGTCATTTTAGTTTGGGAGAGCAGGTTTTTTTTTATAAGGTAAACAGGGTTTATTTTATTAGGTAAAGTTTATTGATAGAGGTACCAAGATGGTACAGGAAATTACCCCAAAAAAAAATCACCTACAGTGACCTTCAATTACATCTTACCTAGCAAATCCATACATTGATTTATATTTTCTACTAAACACTTCTTACACCAAAAAGCAAATTATGCAGACGAGCTTTGATTCTACATATGTGATCTCTTTTGTTTTCAGAACAAGCACTATACTTTTCGCTCCAAATGATCCAAAATATGCATAGTGGGATTGTCCTCCAAGTTGAGCAGGATATTTAACTTGAGGTAATTACCAGATGTTCATTTGAATCCATGCTTCGACAACACATAGAAGATGATTGCTTCATTTGTCACGACTTTAAAAAAGCTAAACCTTTGATCATTATACCTTGCTGGCTCAAAGATTTGCTTGTCATGCTGTAGCGAAGGTTGGACAAAGTAAATACACGATAGTGATACAGGCAAGGGTGATTATGACAACTTTGTTTCCTCCACAGTTTGTTGAAATGCTTCTAATTAGATGAAAAGGAGGAGCTGATATGCACTCATCATCTTCTTCAACAATGTGGATCTTACTAATGTGACCTGAAAAGAAAAAAAGAATTGGAGATATGTTTACTCCTCTATGTTGCTTTTAAATAGCGACTGTACTTGATTAGTCCATTTTGCCTCCTTAGGTTTTACTTTCAAATTTCGGCAACATATCAGTTCTTAGTGTATGTACTTTTTAATATTTAATATTCTTTCAGGAGTTGGTCTTGGTTGAAAATTTTTGGTAGATTTGTTCACAGTAAATTGATAATTAATTTGGGAAGTTACGTAACAATCTACCCAACACCATTTTAGTCGACAAAGGAGGAGGAATGCAAACAAGTTTATCGAAAGTTTGATGAATTACGAGAAGTCGGCTGCTGATGTTCCAGGCCACAGTTCGAAGGTTTGAAGGCAGGAGCGTCATGAAAGTTGATAGAGTTTCACAAGAAAATGATCTGTCCATGAAGTTTTACAAATCTAGCTAAAAACATTTTTTCTTCTCTCTTATGTGATAAAATCAAATCGTTAATACAGATTGTCTCTGCACTACATACATAGCAGAGAGCTGCCTGTGATATTTTAGAGTATCATTTATTGTGTAAAACTTTAAATTTTGAAATAAACAGTTGGTTAGGTCCTTTTCGTTTACATTGGAATTGACAAACATTAGCAATATCAAGATTGCGGATAGAAGGCGTGATCTAGTACCTCCATATGCTGCAAACACAGATTTCATTTTGAGATTGGGCCCGTGCTCTAGCACGGGCATTTCACCACTAGTAATATAAGAATGGGTGGAGAACAGCCAAAGTTAGGACTGATTGATATATTCCAATACCACTAGGAAGGTACTTATTCATAACCATTTTCAGTAGACAGACATACTATTTAATATAGAGAGAGAGAGAGAGAGAGTAGAGGGGCTATTTTGAAAAGCTGAGTTTTTCGTTTTGCCCTCCATTGTGGTCGGCCTTCGTACCAGCCTGCCTCCTCTCTTTAGTTGAATATATCAATACCCGAGCTCCAACTTCGCTTGCGTACTTCACCGGTGCTCGGCTGATGTATCACTCATCCCACTTTTGAGGTAAGGAGTTTTCTTGTAATGTTATAATCTTTACGAGAATGAATCGCATATGTTTGTCGAGAATTGCTGTGGAATTCAACTATTAAATTCAGGAAAAATCCTGATTTATAACAACGAAAAACTTTCCCTGTTTTTATAAATTCAAGAAGACTCAGAATTTTCCTAAGATTCTTATGCAGACACAAAGATACCTTCAAATGGAACTAAGAAAGACTCTGTGGTCTATAAAAGTGTCGTTAGTGATTAAAATGAAAATTTCGTAACCGGAGTAAACCAAGCCCTTAGAACTGTTGATCCTCTAAATTATCGATCCTTGATTTACTCCTATTATGAAATTTTCATAAACCTTAATCACTAAAAACACTTCTGTAGACCATAACAAATATTGAAAACTTCCAATGAATAAGCTACTCACTATTATACAGTTCTATGTCGTGTTTCATAAATCGGGTTTGCATTGGAAAGTTTAACAGACTAATAAACCAACTAGAGGGTTTCAAGTAATCCAGAAGATTTGGGAAGTCGATGCGGACTTCATATCTCTGTCCTTGCAAAAAGATTACTCTATTTTTCTACAGAGGAATGACTTTGTAGCATTTAGCTATTTCCTTTCTCTCTTTTTCTTTTCAGATAATAATCCTTCTACGTCTCTAGTAAAGCAGCAATCACTCGAAAGAGTTATAAGCGAGGCACGAATCCAAATTAAAAGGTATGGCAAGTCATATTTGTAGCATTCTAAAGCATGCATGGATGCATCAACCAAAGAATAGACAGTGACTGTTAACAATGCCACACTTGATCCATGGCAAGTGTTCATTCTCACTTTTAGTAAGTTTTGTAGCACTTGTTCACACGTGCCCTCGATGAGAACTCTCTTTCATTTGCTCATTTTAACCAACATCTCGAGCAAATTGAAGTTCAGGCAGTTCCTTCCCTCTATGATCTGCCACATTCTCTTTCATTCCTATTACCTATTGAACTCAGGGTCATTCACATTCGAGCTTGTTGCATCGTTGTAGTATTTCTCATGTTGTATAACACTTATTGTATTCAAATCTAGTCCAGTTCCCAACTAATTAATGGTTTATACCTTTAATACTTACAATGGAAAGTACAAAGTTTCTTTGTCATACTTGCAGTCATCTTCTTCACCATCGTTTTTTTATAGGTCGCTAACAACTTTCATCCTTTTCTACCTTTTAAATAGAAATTTTATAGGATTGTAATCCTCCATGTAACGAAGAGAAATTTCCTCTACTTGCCTTGACATTTACCGTGTGTACAATGTTATCAAGAATAGATTATTGGGTCTAGATGCATACTGATGTTGACAACATATTCTGAAATATGTTTCAAGTACTTGCCAAGTAAATTTTCCCACAATATTTTTGGACTTTTCTGAATCATGAATTTGTAGACAAATCTCTTCCCTATTCATTACTCACCTCCCTAGTTGCTACTTTGTCCTCCTTTTATTTAGGCTCTGCACCATTGCCTACCTTCTATACTTAGCTGTTAGCACCAGTAATACGAGTAGCAGCGTAATAGGATGATCAAACTCATTTCACCTTGTAATAAGTCGATTCCCTCTTGGACTTAACTTCAAAATATTTTTTTCTTGAACCAGAGTGATGGAAGCAACTTATACCCTCTTTCTTTTCTACAGACAGCTAGAAGATAGTCACATCACACCACCTGATTCTGTTTTCCAGTTAGTTCATCAATCACAAAGCTGACTGCATCTTAATATTTTTAGATCTTGAATAGTTTCCGGTAAGGAAATCAAGAACAAGGCCATTACTGGTCGCATTCCAACACAACAAGCAAGGAAGACTACTCATGGGAGTATGTTTTGTCCAAATCCAATTATTACATGAAAACAAGAAAGATACATCAATAATATAAAGGTTAATGACATCTTTGTATTCTTTTAAGTCACTTTTAGAGTAGTAACATACACTGAGCATACTAAGTTGAGAGTGTTGGTTTTTGTTAAAAAATATGGAGCAACAAAAACTAGGATTGAAAATGGATTGAAATTGTCTCTACTTTTCTTATTCAACTTATGGCTATTTATAGCCAAACTTGATAAAAAATTCAGCAACTAAAGAGCTTTAAAAGCTCAACAACTTAACAATATTCAAAATTTAAAATTTGAACTAAGTAACTAATTATTCAAGATTTTCTCAACTAATTATTCTAGATATTTTTGCATCAAGTGAACAAACTTCAACACTCCTCCTTTGTTCAGTTGATGCAGTCTAAAACAGATGCTCCTCCTCAATTTCTGCCTCAGTTATTTGCGCTTGCACATTGTTTTGATTGTCTTTGAACTTGCACACTTTTGTGACATGACCTGTTTGTTTACAATTTCCACATATTGCATCAGGTCTCCACCAACAAAACTTTTCTAGGTGTGTTTTCTTTTTGCAATATTTGCAAAGAGGATAATTAACTTTTTCTCTTTTATTTTGTGCATAAAGAGCACCTTCAATAACTGTGTCATGTCTAAAACTTCTTCTTTGCTCTTGTGCTTGAAGAGCACTTATCAATTCTGCAACAGAGATGGTAGAAAGATCTTTTGACTCTTCTAGAGAGGAAATTTTTGACTCAAATCTTTCTGGAATTGTCACAAGAATTTTTTCAACAATTCTGTTATCTGAGAAATCATCACCAAGCATTCTGATTTTATTAACAATCACAGAGATTCTGTCAGAATACTTAGTGATAGTCTCATCTTCTTGCATCCTAAGAGATTCAAAATCTCTCTTCAAATTCAAAATCTGCATTTGTCTGACTCGATCACTTCCTTGATATTCTTTTTTGAGTTTTTCCCATGCTTCTTTTGCAGTCTCACATGCAATGATTTTAGAAAAAATTGAATCTGCAACTGAATTTTGAATAATAGATTTGGCTTTGCATTTTTTGGTTTTTTCTTCTGAATGGGCTTTGATTTGAGCAAGAGTGGGATTTTCAGGGAGTGGTGGTAATGGTGTATCTGCCATTCCAACTTCCCATAAATCATAGGCTTCAAGATAAGATTTCATTTTCACTGACCAAATTTGATAGTTTTCACCAGTGAAGATTTGTGGAGCATTCAAAGAGAGACTGTTGCTTGCCATTTTGAAAATAAGGTTAAAAATAGATATGGGTTAAAAATGGTTAAAAGTATTTGTTTGACTCACAGATCCCGTAAGATCAGTTGAGGCTCTTGATACCAATTGTTGGTTTTTGTTAAAAAATATGGAGCAACAAAAACTAGGATTGAAAATGGATTGAAATTGTCTCTACTTTTCTTATTCAACTTATGGCTATTTATAACCAAACTTGATAAAAAATTCAGCAACTAAAGAGCTTTAAAAGCTCAACAACTTAACAATATTCAAAATTTAAAATTTGAACTAAGTAACTAATTATTCAAGATTTTCTCAACTAATTATTCTAGATATTTTTGCATCAAGTGAACAAACTTCAACACAGAGAATAAAACTTTGAGTCTGACTCAATACAAAGTTGGTGTGACCCAAGTTGGAGGACAAATGTGAGCAGGGTAAACAACCTCGTAATATTGGATGCTGCCATCTGCTAAGTTGAACACCCATTGTCCAAGCCCAAGCTTTCTAAATCTCCGAAGGGGTCCCATAAAGGAAAATCATCGGTAAAATAAATATGATTGGGCTCGACTCCTGAACGTTGAGAAGCTTGGACAGAAAGAGAAGCATTAGTGTATGGGCCTAAATCGTTTTTAGGTACACAAATCGAATTTGGATTCGAATATAAGCAAATCTTTGTATCAAAGCGGTAAATAATACACTGAATAGATGAAAATACGTAAACAACTTGCTTTCAATATACAGGCGTTCAATACAAATTTTGACAGAGTTTTGGTATGTATTTCTGGATGTCTATAATACAAAATGAACTTCTATTTATAGGCCTAGGGGCCTTGCCCACGTTCTCCATCACCAGCATGCCTTCCTCCCACGATCTGATCAGCAACATGGATGAGTTAGTGGGGCAGAGTAGTGGGCTGCAGAAGCCGTTGGGACCGAGGTGTCAACCGAAGTCTTGCCACAAGGCTTCGGTTGTCTAACCTTGCTGTCCGAGTGGGGTGGCGCGCCCCCTTAAGCTCAAAGCTTAATTTCTCTTCGGTTGAGCCTTCGGGCGTTGACCTTGGTGATTCAGTCACGAGATCGATTATTTTCCCTTCGGAGCGCCAGCTCGTTTTGTCTTCGGTCTACCAACTCGAGGTGTTGACCGAAGACGATAAATTTTACCCAATACAGATAGTCCCCCCACTCCTCGGTAGACGCCGAAGTCGCCGAGGAGTGGAATGAGTTTGAGCGGGAAGTCGACGTGGCGGAACCCTATCCACGAATTTTCAAAAAGTTGCGCATCTGTAGGGTCGCCGTTCCGCGTTACGTGGCGGCTCGCGATAGGTCTCTGAACGGTCACGCCGTCTTTTTGTTTTCCCCAACGTTTCAGTCATCATTAGCTTCTCCTACTTGCACGTGTGCAAACACTATAAATACTTCACTTCTGTCATTTTCTCCTTCATTCGATATTTTGCCTTTGAGAGAAGAAGAAGCGACTGAAAGTCTCTAATCGTTATTGCTGCCACTGTTCACGGCTTCCCAAGAAACTTTAATCTTTACTTCCTGTTTCCCATCATGTCTGCTAACGTTTCTGCCACCATTTCTGGTCAAGGCTCGAGCGATTCCGGCGAAAGAGCGGAACGTTTCGCGGCCATGGCAATGAATGATGAAGCTACTCCCTCTGTGCCACCATTGCAGGTGGCTGGAGTGGGGGATGGTGGCGAGGCCACGTCGGCTGCCCCCACTCCTTTGAGGCGTAAAACGAAAGCGGGTCGCGGCTCAGCTGAGGTCAGCGAGTACGTGGACTTGGATGTAGTTGGCGACATCGAGGGTGGTGATGCCACTGATGTGAGAGAGGTGGGTGCCTCGGTCGGAGGAGCAGAAGTGAGCGAAGTGAGTGGCTCAAAGGGTGAGACCGAAGCGGGGCCTTCAAAGAAGTCAAAGAGAAAAATCCCACTCGAGGTGGAGATCGACCCTCGGTTGGTCATCCCCTCGAGCTTTAATAATGAAAAGGATCTGAAGGTCCATGCCCAATCAGATGCTCAGAAGGGGAAGAGAAGGAACATCCCCGTTCACGTTACCCCGAGCATCGTGACCGAGGAGAGGATTGAAGCAGTTCGGGCTGACTGCCGCTGGGGGCCCGAAGTGGAGATTAGGATCCCGGCGCCTGGCTCGGCCGCATCTACGCACGTTGAAGGATACTCCACGGTTTTTACTTACCCCTTTACCATAGGTTTTGATTTGCCCGTACACCCCATAATTGACACGTTTTGCAGATCATATAACCTGTGTCTTGCCCAACTTGGGCCCGGGGTTTGGAGGGTCGTCCAAGCCCTTGAATATTTGAGTGGTGCCGCGGGGATGCCATTCACTTTCCAGCACTTGATTTCACTCTACTACCCCTATTTCCACAAAGCCGGGGTGGTCGCTCTCTTGCCTCGGGGTTCGTATGCAATCTTAAGCAAGAGCGAGGATCATGGGGACCGAGGATGGAACGATCGGTTCGTGCTCATTCCCACGAGCCTGCTGTCCGCCGAGCCTGGATTTCCCGAGGCGTGGAATGCTCAGCGTAAGTATTTATCTTCATTCTTCCTTTGGTTTGCAATCATCGCAATTGTTAACCGACCTCTCTTTCCTTTTTTATCCACAGCTGAAAAAGTGGCGGTTGTGCCTCCGAGTAACCTGCTCGGGCGGGTGACTGAAGTCATGCAGCCGAAAAAACGCCCCGAGCGGCAATGGATGGTATTAGCCGCTCTGCCTGAGAACCGATGGGCGTGTAAGAGGCACGGTGAGTCACTGACTTCGGGTCGCTGAGTTTCGTTTTGAATTGAACTAACTTTTCCACTTTGATTACATAGGTCTCCCCAGCAAGGCCGTGAGGGAGGCCGACGAGGAGGAGGAAGCCGAGGTGGAGGCGGAAGGTGGAGAGGAGGAGAAGAGAAGTAAGAAAGCGAGGAGAAGTGAGAAATTGGTGACCGACGTCACCGAAGGAGTCGCCAAGATGGCGGAAATGGCGAAGAAGCTTGTCGAGGAGAAGAAAGCTAAAGCCTCCTCGAGCCAAGGGACCTCACAAGGTGAAATTTTCTTGGGTAGGTTCTCCTGTGTTTCTACCGCCACTCATACTTACGTTAGACAAATTGCTCCTCTTCCTGCCCCAGGTGCCAAGAGGAAAAGGGCGACTTCGAAGCGAGCTACTAAGGCGAAAGGTCCTCGAGTCGAGGAGGTTGCCGCTTCCGCTGCTGTGGCTCCCGTCGCTCAACGCCGAGGGCTAGTGGACGAGCCTAGTGACGAGGAACTGCCCCCTCCGGTTTCCGAAGAAAGGCCAGATCCAGTCCCCGAGCCTGTTTCAGAAGGGGTTGAAGTGGGTGGATCAACCGAAGTCATACATGTGGAAGAATCCGACCAAGAGGCCGCGAGGAGGAAGGGCAAGGCGAAGGTGAGCGGAGGGTTGATCAAGAGTATGGTCAAAGCTTCAAGGGATTCTTCGAAGCCCACCAACATTGCAGCTCGGGCTTTGGAGATATACCCCGATGCTAAATTACTAGATGCTACGAAAGAGGACATCATGTCTCTTGACGGCTTGCTCGGGCCAGCTGAAACTCATGCCCTTCGGAATCTCAATCCCATGAGTTTGATGGGTGTTTCAGCCGCTTCCGCTCTTCGGGTAAGTCTTAGTGTCCTTTTAACTTAATATGCTTTACCAGACTTTGAGCGCTGACATGTGTTTCAAACGCAGAGCTTTGTCCTCGCGCTGCGAGCTGTTCACCTCGAGCGAGATCGTGCTCAAGAACTTCAAGCAGCTGCTACCGCTTGGGATGCTCAGAAAAAGGTCCTCAAAGGGCAGGTCGCCGAGTTGGAGGCTCGGTTCGCAATTTTGAACAGCGAACTGGAGCGTGCCAACGAGGCGGCGGCAAAAGCCGAGGATGACCTTCGGGCGGTTGCAGAGTCCTCCGAGGCTCGTGTTCGAGCTGTGACGGACGAGTTTACTGCTGAACGCTCGAGGCTCAGTCTTGAGAATGCCCGCCTCGAAGCTGAATTGTTCAGGGCGAAGACCGAAGTCCGTGAGGCGGGGGAGAAGTATCGTGGCGAGCTCTTTGAATATAATGCTAAACTTCTTGAGCTGCAACGCCAAGTGGGCGAAGTGCCAGCTCTTCGGGCCAAGGTATCCAGGCTTGAAAGGCGAGTTGCCCACCTTAACGAGCGGGCCGAGGTCAGATCAACAAGGGCCAAATTTGAAGAAACATGGGCCGTGGTCAAGACTAGGCTCGATGTCCTCGAGCAAGTTCAGGCCGGGCAGATCGCGCTCGAGGATGAGATCGTCAAAGCGAGGGAGGCTGCTGCCGAGGCTCAAAGAATTGTGGACGAACTTCCCTCAAGTGAAGAATCAGATGATGAGAGCGACAGTGCCGAAGAGGGCAGCGAAGATGCTGATGGGGCGTTGCCTTAGTAGACTCTTGATGTCTTTCATTTTTTGAGGCCCTCGTGCCTTTTTTGGATGTTGGCCTTCGGGCCTTTGTACTTATGTTTGTTTGACCTTCGGGTCATTTTCGAATGTGTATAGCTTCGGCTTTCGGGCTTGTAATGAAAGATCGCTTTGTGAATTTTGCGTGTATTTTTCATGTGTATCGAACAGTTTTAAAAGTAAATGACATGCTTGCAAGACTTTAAGCGAAATTTGACCGGTGCGAACTTAGGACGACGTCTCGTCCTCGAGTCGATGCAATGCGCGGCTCAAGTAATAACACAAGTAATAACACGGATAGAATGTGAATACCCGAAGTCGCTTTGCTAATATCAACGAGCCAAGAGGCTATGTACATAAAACCAAGTCGGGATGGACCTCGGGTGAACAACGAATTAATGAACAAACTAAAGCGTAATTTCGAACTAAAACATGCCGCTATCGGGCTAATTTACAATGTACTAAATCTAGTCCTCGGGCAACAGTCCCCGGTTGTCGGCTAGATAAGCATCGGTTGGGAGGCTCGATGTCGACCTCGGTGTCAACCCTTCTCACTCCCCCCCAGTGTTCGGTTGTGAATCTTGATGAGGATCCGAGCACTGGAATCGGTTCGATTTGCTTCCTGAAAAGGTCGAGCAAAAAAGGTGGAACGAGGAGTGAGTTAGTACATTGTTTATCAATGCCATGGGAGCGTCGTTCGGCTCGGGGCTGTTTAATTGATAGAATTGAAGGATATTTACCTTGGCTAAAAGTAGTATCGCTTTAGATGAGAGATGTTCCAGTTCAGCGGTTCGGGCTCGCCTTGAAGAGACTCGATTTGATAAGAGCCTTTTCCAACGATTGCTTTGACCCTGTAGGGTCCTTCCCAATTTGCGATGAGCTTTCCCCCGTTCTCTTCTTTGGTTGATTGATTCACGGTTTTTAACACATAATCCCCGACCTTGAAGTCCCTAAACTTAGCCTTCCTGTTGAGGTAAGCCTCGATCTGTCTTTTTTGGGCAACAAGCCGAACCAAAGCTAATTCCCTCTTCTCTTCGAGCAAGTCTAGCTCGATGCGCATCGCCTCTTGGTTGGCATCTTCGGTTGTGTGAGCATACCGAAGACTTGGTTCGCCCACTTCCACTGGGATGAGAGAATCCATGCCGTAGGCTAATGAAAAAGGGGTTTCACCGGTGCTGTTCTTCTCCGTAGTTCGCATGGCCCACAGAACCCCGGGCAACTCCTCGGGCCAAGGGCCTTTCTTTTCATCGAGCCGCTTCTTCAAATTCTCAATTATGATCCTGTTTGAAGATTCGGCCTGGCCGTTAGCACTTGGATGGTAGGGAGTTGAGGCTATCCTTTTGATTCCCCATTGTTTAAAAAAGTCGGTGATAGCCGCCCCCATGAATTGTTTGCCATTGTCACAAGCGATTTCTTTTGGGACGTCGAACCGGTAGATGATATTCTTTTTGATGAAGTCGATTACCTGCTTCTGTTTTACCTCGGTGAGCGCTGCGGCTTCCACCCATTTTGTGAAGTAATCAGTCAACACCAAGATGAACCGAACACCACCTTTTCCTTTGGGTAGTGGTCCAACAACGTCCATTCCCCATTTCATGAAGGGCCATGGTGATACCACCGAGTGTAGAGGCTCGGCCTGTTGGTGGATCATTTGCCCATGGCGTTGGCACTTGTCACACTTTTGCACGAAGGCTTTCACATCGGCGCTAATGGTGGGCCAATAATACCCAGCTCTTAACAATTTACGCACCAACGATTTTCTCCCCGAGTGATTTCCACACTCGCCTTCGTGTACTTCGGCCATCACGTACCTCGCCTCGTCGGGGCCCAAGCATTTGGCCATCGGGCCGCAGTACAACCTCTTGTATAAATTGCCTTCGATCATGTGATACGAGGCCGCTTGGGTCCTTAGCTTTTTCGCTTCTTTCTTATCTTGGGGAACAGTCCCCGAGTCGAAGTAGGAGATGAACTTGCTTCGCCAATCCCATCGATTGTCAACCGAATTGACTTGCAACTTCATCTCTCTCATTTGGGCGGACAGCAAACGAACCACCGAGTCAGTCCCCGAGTGAGCTTCATCAATGGCCGAACCAAGATTTGCCAAGGCGTCCGCCTCGGAATTTTCTTCCCGAGGTACTTGTTTGACACTCCATTCTTGGAATTGGGCTAGGGCCCTCTGTGCCCGATCCAAGTAAAGCTGCATTCTGGGCTCTCGAGCCGTGTAATCACCGAGGATTTGGTTGACCACCAATTGTGAATCACATCTCAGTTCGATTCTATCAACTCCCATTTCTTTAGCCAGCTCTAAGCCAGCTAGAGCCGCTTCGTATTCTGCCTCGTTGTTGGTGACCTTTTTGAATCGAACTGAATGCCTAATCTTCTCCCCGGTGGGTGTTCTCAACACAATGCCTAAACCCGAGCCTTTTGAATTCGTTGCCCCATCGGTGTGCAGTACCCACAGCCCCGAAGGGGATCCCTTCGCCTCGGAGCTTTCCTTTTCCGCCTCGGGCAGTATCCCAATGCTGAAATCAGCCACGAAGTCTGCCAAGACTTGAGACTTGATGGCAGTTCGAGGTTGATAAGTGATGTCATACTCACTTAGCTCAACCGCCCATTTGGACAACCTCCCCGATAACTCAGGCTTATGCAATATATTTCTCAAGGGGAAGGTTGAAACTACTGCTATTGGGTGACATTGAAAATAGGGCCGTAGTTTCCGAGCAGTAATGAGTAAAGCGAGTGCTAATTTTTCCAAGTGTGGGTACCTGGTCTCAGCATCAAGGAGCGTCTTGCTCACATAATAGATGGGCTGCTGCTTGCCATCTTCTTCCCGAACCAAAACAGCACTCACCGACACCTCGGACACTGCCAAATAGACAAGTAATGTCTCCCCTTCTTTTGGCTTAGCAAGCAACGGTGCGTTAGCCAAATATTGTTTCAAGTCTTTCAACGCTTGTTTGCACTCCGATGTCCATTCGAAGTGAGTGTTTTTTCTCAAAACGGAGAAGAATTTGTGGCATCGCTCCGAGGACCTTGAGATGAAACGACTCAAGGCAGCGACTCGGCCAGTTAAGCGTTGAACTTCTTTCACCCCGGTAAGCTCCTCGGGGATTTCCTCAATAGCTCTGATTTTGTCAGGATTAGCCTCGATGCCTCGTTCAGAGACAATGAATCCCAAGAATTTGCCAGACCCAACACCGAAGGCGCACTTCTCAGGATTCAATTTCATGCCATATTGTCTCAACACAGCAAAGGCCTCCCTCAGATGATTTAAGTGGTCCTCCATTCGGATTGACTTGATGAGCATGTCGTCTATGTAGACCTCCATAGACTTTCCAATATATTCCTTAAACATGCGACATACCAGCCTTTGGTAAGTCGCCCCGGCGTTCTTGAGACCGAAGGGCATGACCTTGTAACAGAATGTACCTCGGTCAGTGATGAACGAGGTTTTTTCTTCGTCCCCAGGGTCCATGAGGATCTGATTGTATCCCGAATACGCATCCAAGAAAGTTAATAGTTTGTGTCCAGCCGTGGAGTCTATTAACCTGTCGATTTGTGGCAATGGGTAAGAATCTTTGGGGCAAGCTTTATTCAGGTCGGTGTAGTCTACACACATTCTCCACTTGCCATTTTTCTTCGGCACAACTACCACATTTGCCAGCCATTCGGGATACTTCACCTCCCTAATGAAACCATTTTCTTGCAGCTTCGTGGTCTCATCTTCAATCGCCTTCTTTTTCACCCCGGCGTGAGGTCTCTTCTTCTGTTTCACCGGGGTGAACTTTGGATCTACATTCAGCTTGTGAGTCATGATCTCCGGATCGATACCCGTCATGTCTGAATGAGCCCAAGCAAAGCAGTCATGGTTGGACCTTAGGACTTCCATAATTGCCTCTTTCGACTTCGGGTCCAACTCCGAGCCGATGTGCACTTTCCTCTCTGGGAACTCTTTCGATAGAATGAAAGAGTCCAGCTCCTCAATGGTAGAGTCCTCGGCCTTTTGCTTCTGAGGCTCTTGCACGCATGCCGGGATCTTTTCAAATTCATTTTGGAGGCTCGCCTCGCTCGACCCCGGTTGCGTTGGTTGCTATTTTTTGGGCCCGCTCGGGGCGACTCCACTCTTCAGCGCTACCGAGTAGCATTCCCTCGCTACTCGCTGCTCCCCCTTAATTGACCGAACCCCCCACGGCGTTGGGAATTTGATCACTTGGTGTAAAGTGGAAGGAACAGCTTCCATGGAGTGGATCCATGGCCGCCCGAGGATTACATTATAGGCCAGGTCCTCGGGCATCACTTGAAACAGTGTCTCCTTGGTGACACCCTCAGCGAATGTCTTCAGCGTGATTTCACCCAACGTCTTCTCTGTTGAGTTGTTAAAACCAGCCAACACTGTTGATTTGGGAACGATTTCCCCTTTTAGCCACATCTGCTTCACCGCCCCGTAGCTGATCATGTTCACCGAACTGCCGGGGTCAATCAATACTCTCTTGATGTCGGCGTTGTTAATTCTTAGCATGATGACTAGAGCATCGTGATGGGGGAACATCATCCCATCACAGTCATCCTCATCGAACACGATGTCCTTGCCCGAACCTCCAACTCGGGTCCTCTTCTCCATGGTGATGGAGAGCTTAGCAAATTTTTTGGCTGCGGCGAAGTTCACGCCGTTTACTTCTGATCCCCCGGTGATGACGTTAACTACTCTCTCCGGAGGTGGAGCCCGAGGTGGTTGCCCACCGCCTCGGTTCTTTGAAAAGTTATCTTTCCCCTTGTCAGTGAGGAATTGAGCCAAGACTCCTTTTTTTTAGTAGGTGAGCCACCTCGAGGCGTAGAGCTTTGCAGTCCTCGGTCTTGTGACCATAATCTGCATGAAACTCGCAGTGCAAATTCTGATCCCTTTTGTCCACCGGGGTCCTCATATCTTTGGGAATTCTTACCCCGGCTGTCCCCTTGACGACGTCGACCAGCTCCGAGGTCGATATGTTGAAATTATAATCTTGGATTCGGGGAGGATCCTTTTTGGGAATCGAAGCGGAGCTCGAGGGGTTCCTTTGGTTCACATTGGTTTGAACCTTCCCTCCAAGCCTTTGGCTTATGTGAGACGTCGGGTATGAGTTACTGGGGTTGTTTCCCAGCCTTTGAGTAACATGTTGCCTTGGCGAGGTATAAGGTTCATACCTCCCTTTCGAATTATTTCGTGGCGCCTCGGCGCGATTTGAAATATCACCTCGGTTTTGGTAACCTCGGTTTTTGAACTCCGCCTCCTCCAATCTGATTTTGGAGTAAGCTCTTCTATGTAGATCCTCCCACGTCAGGACCTGATACTGTTGCAACTCCTTTCGCAATTCAGCAGCAGCATTTGAATTGCGACTGTTGATACCTTTCTCGAAGGCCATGATAGCCAAGGTATCATCCATTCGAGGCAACTCCATGCGTTCAGCGTGAAATCGCTCGAGGAATTCTTTAAGTGGCTCGCCAGACCATTGTTTTACCTCACATATATCCTCCTTCCTCTGGAGGATCTTTTGCGCGCCGGTGTGCGCCTTGACGAAGGCGCTGGATAGCTCTTTGAACGAGGAGATTGACCCCGGTGGCAAGCACAAATACCACCGAAGGGCACCTTTTTCTAGCGAACTACCAAACTTTTTTAAGAACATGGATTCGAGCTGCGTGGACGTCAAGTCGTTGCTTTTTACCATGGACATGTACTCCCTGACATGCTCCTTGGGATCAGTTGTCCCATCATACTTTTTGAGGAATGTGAGTTTGAAACCCACGGGAGTTGGAGCGGGTGCTGCTTCGGGCTTATAGGGCTGCTCCCTGTATTGCTCGATGTCGAGGTCATCCTCCTCCTTGCTTATCCCCGGGACGCGCTCGAGGCATTTTTCGAAGCGCGCCTCGATGCGTGCCTCGATTTCTCTACTCATTTTTTCAACGTCAACCGATGACGTTGTTTCCGCCACGGAGGGAATCGTCCCGAAGTGGGGCATGGAAGATGGATTACTCCCCGACCCCCCAGACGCGGTTCCGTTGTGAGGTCCCCCTGTTGTCGCGCCCTGAGGAACGAAAGGCGGGGTGCCTCCACCAGGAGCCGAGGGCTGGGTGCCGTTTGGGGCGGCGCTGTTTCGTCCTTCTAGCGAGGCGCGAAACTCGGCATTGATACTAGCCTGCTCATCCTGCTTATTTTGGAGAGCTTTTAGCGTGGTAACCACGTACATTTGAAATTCTTCGGTAGTCATTGGGGTGAAGGATTGTTGGTTCGTCGGAACGTCAACCCGATCACCATTACCACCATTGTTGTTATCAGCCATAGTGTTAGATCACAAATTTCTTGACGAGGAACAGATTTCGAACTTTGGAACAAAGCGTTATTGCTTATATCCCCACAGACGGCGCCAATTTGTATGGGCCTAAATCGTTTTTAGGTACACAAATCGAATTTGGATTCGAATATAAGCAAATCTTTGTATCAAAGCGGTAAATAATACACTGAATAGATGAAAATACGTAAACAACTTGCTTTCAATATACAGGCGTTCAATACAAATTTTGACAGAGTTTTGGTATGTATTTCTGGATGTCTATAATACAAAATGAACTTCTATTTATAGGCCTAGGGGCCTTGCCCACGTTCTCCATCACCAGCATGCCTTCCTCCCACGATCTGATCAGCAACATGGATGAGTTAGTGGGGCAGAGTAGTGGGCTGCAGAAGCCGTTGGGACCGAGGTGTCAACCGAAGTCTTGCCACAAGGCTTCGGTTGTCTAACCTTGCTGTCCGAGTGGGGTGGCGCGCCCCCTTAAGCTCAAAGCTTAATTTCTCTTCGGTTGAGCCTTCGGGCGTTGACCTTGGTGATTCAGTCACGAGATCGATTATTTTCCCTTCGGAGCGCCAGCTCGTTTTGTCTTCGGTCTACCAACTCGAGGTGTTGACCGAAGACGATAAATTTTACCCAATACAATTAGCACCGAGAAAAAAAGCTCTCTCCCCTAATTCCTTTGTTTCAGTTGCTCTGCCATCAACTAAATCGATCTGGAAAACTGAAAAATTTATTGTTCCATGAATTGAATCCTCCTCGCCACTCCATTTATTTTTAGAAGGCCGGTATTGGACATCTCGGATAACAACGAATAATGATCCTAGTGATTCTAGGATATATGACTGACCTCCAGGGCGATTTGGTGGTAGTTCCGCTACCATATGACTTTCCAGGGATGCAACATCACAGGCCAGGACGCGGCCTATACCATCAATCGTATAAAAGCGGCCATTAAAATATACAACATCATCAAGCGGAACGCGAGGGTATTCTTGAACTTGGATTATCCTGGTCCATGTCAAATCTCCTGGCCTCCAAAAAGCGAGGAACCTCTCGTATCCCCCATCCATAACCATGAGCGTATAGTTAGATGTATGAGAAGGGTTAGCTGACAGTACTGCTTTCACCGGAAGATCCATTAAATAGCCTTGGATGGTAGATTCATAACGTGGCAATTCAATATGAACACCAGAGAAGGGGTGTAGCAGGCTGATTTGTAGCCCGTCTTTTTCGTCAATAATGAGCCATCCCAAAGACTCCAGACATAGTTTTCCACTGGCTTTGGGAATCCTCTTCTTCAAAATCTCGCCATCGTAGAGGCTCAAGAATGGTCTGAATTTTTCACCCTCAAATTCCTCCTCCGCTAACATCATCCACGGAGCTCTAGGGAGGTCACCATTAAAATTCTGCTTGGTGGCTGCTGCATGCCACGATTTGCAGACAGTGCTGAAATTAAGGTAGTCTTCAATCAGATTCAAACGTCTAGCTATAAGAACTAGCAAATCAGACCAACTAGACATCTCAAATCTATATCAAAGTTAAGGAGGCAGATGCTACCCTCCTATTTATAAGCCTAAAAAAGGGTGGTTGTTGGTACTTATCCTTTGGTATTTAATACGGGTTTGCATGAATCTCAAATTAGATTATCTACCTAATGGTCTAATAATAGTCTAACATTTTAGTTTTCAAAAGAAACAAATTAATCTTTTATAGTTATTTTATCTACGTTATACAAAGGGTAAGGAAGATAGATATATTAGAGTTACTCCTAAAATGTATGAAATATAAGATTATGTGTGTTGTTGGAGGTAGGATTTGATTCCAAAAAACGAATAGAAATTTGGTTTTTTTCAGTCAATTATAATATTCTCAAACGTTTTCTTTAACATCATTATTATAATATATTTGCATACCTTTTCTAGCAAATTACTAGCCTCTGAATTGTTGATCCTTGGTTTACTCCTATTATGAAATTTTCATAAACCTTAATCACTAACAACACTTCTATAGACCATAGCCTTTCTTAGTTCCATTTGAATGCGTCTTTATTGTCTGCATAAGAATCTTAGGAAAATTCGAATCTTCTTGAATCTTGTAAATGTACTTCATTTTTTTTCCTTAAATTCTGGGCTCAACACTTGTCTTATCTGATTCGAATCATTGATAGATAACTCATTCGGGTATCATAACCACACAAGATTGTCATTTTGAGCTTTAGCTTAAGTGATGTCTTGGTAAGTAGTATAACAGAAATAAACCAAGACAATAACAAATAATAAAAACTTCCAATGAATAAGCTGCTCACTTCAATACAGTTCTATGTCGTGTTTCATATATTGGGTTTGCATTGGAAAGTTTAACAGACTATTAAACCAACTTTAGATATGAACTAATTAGAGGTTGTTCAAGTAATCCAGTAGATTTGGGAAGTCGATTCGACTTCATATCTCTGTCCTTGCAAAAAGATTACCCAATTTTTCTTCAGAGGAATGACTTTGTAGCATTTAGCTATGTCCTCTCTCTTTTTCTTTTCAGATAATAATCCTTCTATGTGTCTAGTAAAGCAGCAATCACTCGAAAGAGTTATAAGCGAGGCAGGTGCAAATCCAAATTAAAAGGTATGGCAAGTCATATTTGTAGATGCATCAAACAAAGAATAGACAGTGACTGCCAACAATGCCATACTTGATCCTTGGCAAGTGTTCATTCTCACTTTTAGTAAGTTTTGTAGCACTTGTTCACACGTACCCTCGATGAGAACTCTCTTTCATTTGCTCATTTTAACCAACATCTCGAGCAAATTGAAGTTCAGGCATTTCCTTCCCTCTATGATCCGCCACATTCTCTTTCATTCTTGTTACCTATTGAACTCAGGGTCATTCAAATAGATAAGACTTTTTTTTTTTTTTTGGGGTTAATACCTCAAACTGACCTTGCTTAACACAACTCTCTATTGATACAAAATGGGTGTGTCCCTGACTTTTTCTTGTGCTTCACCGAATACTCCTTTGGATGCAGTTGTATTATTCGGACATCATTATGATTGTTTAGCACTCTAGTGAGGGATTGTAATCGTCCATGTAACGAAGAGAAATTTCCTCTACTTGCCTTGACATTTACCGTGTGTACAATGTTTTCAAGAATAGATTATTGGGTGTAGATGCATACTGGTATTGACAACATATTCTTATATATGTTTTCAAGTACTGGCCAAGTAAATTTTCCCACAATATTTTTGGACTTCCCTGAATCATGAAATTGTAGATCATGAATTTGTAGACAAATCTCTACTCTCCTTTTATTTAGGCTCTGCACCATCGCCTACCTTCTATACTTAGCAGCTAGCACCAGTAATACAAGTAGCAGCATAATGGGATGAAACTCATTTCACCTTGTAATAAGTCGATTCCCTCTTGGACTTGAAGCCCTTGAAGAATTGAATTAACTTCAAAATATTTTTTTCTTGAACCAGAGTGATGGAAGCAACTTATACCCTCTTTCTTTTCTACAGACAGCTAGAAGATAGCCACACCACCTAATTCTGTTTTCCAGTTAGTTCATCGATCACAAAGCTGACTGCATCTCAATATTTTTAGTTCTTGAATAGTTTCCGGTAAGGAAATTGAGAATAAGGCCATTACTGGTCGCATTCCAATACAACAAGCAAGGAAGACTACTCATGGGGTAACAAGCAAGGAAGACTACTCATGGGGGTATCTTTTGTCCAAATCCAATTATTACATGAAAACAAGAGAGATACATCAATAATATAAAGGAAAATAACATCTTTGTATTTTTTTAAGTCACTTTTAGAGTAGTAACATATACTGAGCATACTAAGTTGAGAGAATAAAAATTTGAGTCCGACTCAATACAAAGTTGGTGTGACCCAAGTTGGAGGACAAATGCGACCACGGTAAACAACCTCGTAATATTGGATGCTGCCATCTGCTAAGTTGAACGCCCCATTGTCCAAGCCCAAGCTTTCTAAATCTCCGAAGGGGTCCCATAAAGGAAAATCATCGGTAAAATAAATATGATTGGGTTTGACTCCTGAACATTGAGAAGCTTGGACAGAAAGAGAAGAATTAGCACCGAGAAAAAAAGCTCTCTCCCCTAATTCCTTTGTTTCAGTTGCTCTACCATCAACTAAATCGATCTGGAAAACTGAAAAATTTATTGTTGCATGAATTGAATCCTCCTCGCCACTCCATTCATTTTTAAAAGGCCGGTATTGGATATCTCGGATAACAACAAATAATGATCCTAGTGATTCTAGGATATATGACTGACCTCCAGGGCGATTTGGTGGTAGTTCCGCTACCATATGACTTTCCAGGGATGCAACATCACAGGCCAGGATGCGGCCTATACTATCAATAGTATAAAAGCGGCCATTAAAATATACAACATCATCAAGCGGAACATCATCAAGCAGAACATCATCAAGCGGAACATCAGGGTACTCTTGAACTTGGATGATCCTGGTCCATGTCAAATCTCCTGGCCTCCAAAAAGCGAGGAACCTCTCATATCCCCCATCCATAACCATGAGCACATAGTTAGATGTATGAGAAGGGTTAGCTGACAGTACTGCTTTCACCGGAAGACTCATTAAATAGCGTTGGTTGGTAGATTCATAACGTGGCAATTCGATATGAACACCAGAGAAGGGGTGTATCAGGCTGACTTGTAGGCCGTCTTTTTCGTTAATAATAAGCCACCCCAAAGACTCCAAACATAGTTTTCCACTGGCTTTGGGAATCCTCTTCTTCAAAATCTTGCCATTGTAGAGGCTCAAGAATGGTCTGAATTTATCACCCTCAAATTCCTCCTCCGCTAACATCATCCATGGAGCTCTAGGGAGGTCACCATTAAAATTCTGCTTGGTGGCTGCTGCATGCCATGATTTGCAGACACTGCTGAAATTAAGGTAGTCTTCAATCAGATTCACACGTCTAGCTATGAGAACTAGCAAATCATACAGCAAAGTCGACCAATTAGACATCTCAAATCTATATCAAGTTAAGGATGTAGACGCCACCTTCCTCACTCCTATTTATATGCCTAAAAAGGGTTGTTGTTGATACTTATCCTTTGGTATTTAATACGGATTGCATGAATCTCAAATTAGATTGTCTACCTACTGGTCTAATAATAGTCTAACATTTTAGTTTTCAAAAGAAACAAGATTATGAATGAACTATATTGGAGTTACTCCTAAAATGTATGAAATATAAGATAATGCGTGTAACACATGAAACATTAACTATACATATCTGATACATAAACAAACATAATTTTGAATAAGTTGAGTCCTTTCACAATAAAAGGTTTTCTTACTTTACCAATTTGGTTTCATAATCAAGGACTCTGTTTTTGTTTTTCGAAAATTCCCCTCATGGGTTTAATACGTAAAATTTTGTATCTTGACACGTAATGTATTGAGCTAACTGAAAATAATCTTGGATCAAGGAATATGCTCAAGTTTGGATGGTTCGACGTCAAAGGAGAGATGCAGCACTTGTTTGTTAGTGGTTGTTTATCTAAAAGTTTATGGATATTGACTATCCCCTGTTTAGCTCCTTTCATAATGGTTGTTCTTCAAAATTGTAAAATATTTTTTGTTTCTAATTTGAAGCAAAAAGTTCCATCCGGCGTCCCCAAAATTGACTGCTTATGAGATTTTGTCCATATTTAAGATGGTTTTAGCAAAGTGATCTCCGTCATAGGTGATATTTTAAGTTATCAAATGACAAGTGTTGCCTATGCAAAAATTTCAGCAGCAAGTGATGTCTAGACAACACTTCAAAAGTTATCTGGGAGAATGTGGGAAGAAATTCAAGGACAAGTTTTGCCTAAGAAAGAGGGGTCAAAGATAAGTACTGCCTCTTAGAGAATACATACACAGAAAGAAAGGAGGGCTGGAATACGAGCGTCAAAACGCATTATAAGATTCATGTGGTATTTTTATCCGAAATTTGTTCATTAAACCAAGCAAAAAGATCATTTATGCTAAATCACTGCTAAGGGATCAAAAAGGCAAATCAATTGCCCCCGGTGTCATAGTTTTGTAAATAGGGAGGTTTACTAAAATACCCATCAAAATAAAAAAGTTACCCATCTCTATCCATATGTTTCATATTTACCAGCCCTGCCCATAAACTATTTACATGCTCTACCCATCCAGAATTGCATACCATTATTTATACAGTATATTATAAAGGTATACACCCATAAGGTATAATAAAGGTATACATAAATGGATAGGCTGGATAAATACTTTTAATTTCATGGGTATTGTAATTTTTAATGAGTAAGACTTGTAAATACTTTAAATTTCAAAGGTACATAGTGTAAAAAATCCCTAGTAAATAAGCCAATTGGAAGAATCTCTTAAACCTTTAACTGCACTAAATAGACAGATTTGGCTATGCAATTACAGGTTTAGCCCCCATAAGAAGAGTCTTACCATTTTGGCCCTCGTCAGAAAAAAATTTTGGTGACCGCGAAAGAAAACATTAGGCGATCACCATGTCTTGCTAATAGAAAGATACGAAAATTGCCAGGAACTTTTTTATGGGGTTAAATTGTAAGATTTTCTCATAGGAATCAAACTTGTGATGGGGTGTCAGAAGTGTCCTATATCCGTAAATTTCCTTCTTTTAAAAATGCTACGTATTGTATTGGCAAAAATTTCGCTAAGACTGGTTTTTATTTTGAGGCCATTTTTTTATTGGTTTCATATGAAAGGTAACTTTTTGGAACTTCAATCCTTGTGGGTTGAATTTCATACCACGAGGGTTGAAGTTCAACTTCAGCCCACAAGAGTTGAAGTTTATGCATTTATGCCTAAAAGTTCAGCCCTTGCGGTTTGAAATTGAACTTTATACCTTAGGCATGAAGTTCAGCCCACAGGGATTGAACTTCAGCCCACAAAGTTTGAACTTCAGCCCACAAGAATTAAAGTTTTAAAAAGTAAAAAATTTCACAGTATGCCCTCCATAATGAGTGGTTTTATAAAATTACCCACGCTAAGGAATGTTTTAGCAAAATATCCTTATTTAGTCTGCAAGCCAAGACTTCAAGGCAAAAAATTTGTAAGTCTTGGCAATTAGCAATACTTCAAGGGCAAGTGCTGTTTTGCCAATACTTCAAGTTATATGGCGAGAATGCAGGGAAAACTGGAAGGGGCAAGTCTTGACAATTGCCAAGACTTACGACGCAATGCAGCAAGTGTTGCCTATTTCCAATACTTGCCGTGCAAGTGTTGGAAAATCGAGCAGGAGTCAATGGCAATTGCCAAGACTTACTGCCAAGTGCGGTAAGTATTGCCTATTGCCAATACTTGAAGAGATAAGTGTTGAAAAGCGGAAAAATATAACGGGAAGTCTTGGCCCCGGATTTTTTTCACTAAATCTTAATGGGGGCATTTTTGCAAACCATCTTTTAGCGCGGGCAAAGGCAAACCATTGCTTCCCGTGTCATATTTTTGCAAATGCCCCTTTAAAAAGTAGTTTCTCATAAAACCACTATTTAAAGTGGCTTCAAACCTAAGACCACTGGAAAAAGTGGCTATTCGTGCACTTTATCCTATTGTATTGACTTTTTTTTAAAAAAAAAAAAATGTATTGGAGCATTAGTTCTTCAATTTCATTTAAAAAGATACATATATTTGGACGACTTGAGTATGATGTAAAATGAAGCTAGAATTCTAGAAACGTAGTATAAAAAGAAGTTTTTCGTAATTTAATTGAGGCGTTATTGAATATTATATATTATTACAATTCATGTTGCTTGCATCACAATTAATTTTGATATCAACCGCTGATCGCGTGGGTACTATACTAATATAGAATAATGCTATAATATAAAGTACTAAGAAAAACTACCCTCGTTACCAAGGGTAAAAGAATAATCGAAGCGTGACAATAGTATTCAACTTAAAAAAAGACATAGCATTCAATTAAATACGACAAGGACATCACTAGCAAACCTTTCGGCAATTCCCAACCTAATTCTAATACAATGAGTACTTTGGTTTAAACTTTCCTCTTCGTCTGTTTTGGTTTCCGCCGTTTATATATTGATTTTCCTCTTTTCTATTTGTCATAAGTATTGTGGAGTTACATGCTAGAAGCAATGGATATTGTAAACTCTGCCTAAAGCATTCTGTGCTCACGCAGGATTCAGAATAATATACGCAGCCTAACCTAATACAAGCATCATCAGTGACTGTTTTCAAGGCTTGAACCCATGATCCTTAAAGTGTTAGCCAAGCCTAAAAGGAGGGCGATCCATTTATTTGGCAAGCGAATGATCTTCACCCGTCATCTTTAGGTTATTTGGGAATGTTTCTTCCTTTAAAATGTTACTGCATCTTTCAAGCAGAAACTGAGACATTATTCTTTCGCAGAACAAGTTCTTAAGCAATATTTTAATCACAATCATGGGATGATCCTGATTAGTTCCTCTTTACATTTTTTTTTGGTGATCAAATGCTATAATTGTAAAACATTTGCAATATAAAAGCACAGTGAAACATCTTAATAATATACTAATAAAATAATATAGTCCTATGTTTACGGATGATTGCCAAAGACTTAAGTATTCAAGAAGTTTGTCAATATCACAATTATGTTGCCACGTTTTCCGGGTCTTGTTTTTGTCAAGCTCGTAAAACAACCATATGTCAACGTATATGAATATATTTCTAAGAGTTTAACTGCAATATATGGATAAGGCACCAAAGGAAGGATAACGGTTGTAGGTTTCCTAGTTAAAGGAAAAAATCATCGGAAACAAAATTTGACCTTGTTAAGTTATTTGATTGATAATTATAGTCTACAGGTAACTGTTGATAGAAAAGTGAAACGAATAATTTAAAAAAATAAAATAAATTAATGTACGTGTTATATATTAAAGGCTAAAATAAACTACTTGGTCGTTTGGTTAAGTGGGATAAAAGTTATTCCAGAATCATGAGATTACCTTATCCTAAAGGTGGGTTTATTTATCTCATATTTTGTTCCAATTTTAGTCGTGAGATTGTAATCCTGGGATAACCACCCCTAAGTTGCATATAGATTCTTTGCTGTCTGCCCGAGTCAAAATCCAAATTTCAGAATATATAAAAGGACAATGTTATGCTTGATAAGTAACAAACCATTAATAAATTGCAAGGGAATTAATTTTCTATTGTGAAGATAATAGGCTGCAGCCGCTCCATGACATCAAATGTTTGGCATGCTTTAGTTCTAAGCTAGGACCACTTAACGTAATCCATAACCATAGCTATCTATCTATCTAACCACAACAAGTTTAGATATTTTTGTTTTTTATTATTAGAGTAGTTGACAATTTTTAAGCATATCATTTTGTCATCACAGACTGCTATGATGTTGTGACGTCCCAACTGTGAAATTAAGATGATTTCATGGGACGGCGACTGGGCCCAGTCTATGCATTAACAAAATAATTAAGGGTTAAAATGCGTGCTAATCACACATTATTATAAGGATTGACTTTTTCTTGTTTTGGTTATTCTGGCAAATTTGCTGCTCTGCCGTAGAGGCTCGAGTGATGCTCATGTTCACCAGCTGAGTCCTATCTTAAAAACATTAAAGAAGTGGATGCAAAAGGTTGGGGAGCACTCCTTCTGCCCAAGTTATGGTTTCATTTTGATCTTTTCAAGGAATAAGCCGCATAAATTCTGTAGTTTAAAAATAGATTTTAAAAATAGATTTTAGATATATAAATTGATAGAGTACATATCAAAAATTGGTTATTTACAAACATTATTGACTTTACTATCTTCGCATAACCATCATAACATTAATTATTAACAACATATTATATAAGTCATACTCAAATATTATAACTAAAATATTCTGGGGTGTATAAGCAGAAAATCAAATTAATAAAGTATGCACGAGTCATTTTAAGGTGTACAAGGTATGCACAAACATGAGATGAACACCTAATCTCAAGGTGTTAGCCTCATTAGACTTTGAACCTTTTGGGTTCAAGTCCAAGCGACCCAAATTTTTTTGTTTAAATATTGATATACGTCCACTATTTATGTTGGATCTGCCTTTCTAAACAAACTACACTTGAGAGAACTAGCTATAGATTCCCGAAAGAAGAATTGAACTTAAGATAAAAAAGCATTATGACACTCCCATTTTGTAGATTCTTGCAGGAGTCCATATCAAAATGAATCAAGTTTTTGGGAAATACAGTAAAAGACAGACATGTAAAAATCTTTGGAGTATGACAAAAAACTGCGAGGAAGAGTCAAGTTTTGTGTCTAAGGACAACTAACCATCACATATAATATGATGATTGTAAAAAAACATGGTAGGAAAAGTTTTCTTAGCAGGTGCTTCTATTACCATCACTAATTCTAGAGAAACAAAAAAGGAAACAAATAAAAGTGATGGTTTGCCAATGCCATACATGAACCTAGACAGTTATGGCCGTTTCTTGGATGTTGAGCAACATTATATTATCACCCTTTTGCAGGACAGCATGTTCTGCTTTGTGGGCACGGCTCTTTTTAGAAAGATGCCCTTCCTATAATCAAAATTTACTATTTAGCAGGCATAAAATTTTGGTTAAGTGGCATGCTTGTTACAAATACTTTTCTTGTACACTATATTCCAGACAATGCCAAATCAAAAAGAGGAAATGCTGAACTAATATCTTCAATAAAAACAACATACATAGATCTGAACTGAAGATAAACATATACAGACACTTCTATTTTCTCCATCCTTGCAAATCAAAAAATGAGCTTGTAATGGAGAGACCTGTCAAGAGTAGATCATAAAACCGTCTCCCTTGACATTGGTACTAAGTAAACTACTAAAAGAAACAAACTACTGCACTAAAAACACTGCCAATGAGAAAATATAAGGACATGGAACTAATATACTGATGATACTAGATGTGATGCATATGCATGAAGTAAACAGGTAAAAATTGTCACTGCAAGAAAGGCCTTAAATATGCAGCCATTATGCAGATATGACAAGGATGTGGGATGAAAAGCCAAGTGCTAGTGAAGTAAAGAGTTAAAAGACTCTCCTATAGCTGGTTTTTCCCAATGAAAAACTGCAACCATTGGAAAGGAGACGAACAAAGAAGTGGAATATAAACTCACAGGCCTGACCAGAAATATTCAACCAGTGAATGAATCTGAGGAGATTATCTAAAATGGATCTCCGATGGCCATATGAGTTGGATAAGGGTGGGGGGGGGGGGGGGGGGGAGAGGAGACTAAGTGTAACACCTAATCGATGAAAGGATCACTGTAAGATGATCATCTCATGATCACGGAGAACGAATTAAATCAGATGGTTCTACGAAAGACTCATCCTAATGGGCAATGTATGAGGAAGTTGAAACCTAAGGAAGTGTGAAACCTTTCAAAAGAAAGGTCTCATGGGACATGAAGGTGAAGATGGATCTGTATTATCATGATGATGCTGATGCTGAGGATCAGAATTATGAGGCTCTTGCTGATGGACATTCCCAAAGTGCATATTAGGAGGAAACATAAAATTATTACTAGAGTCCAAATCATCCCAAACTGGACTTCCTGGACCCCAACCTGTTGGTATTGAATTGAACCAAGCTTCAGCCATTTCACCCCATACTAATTCAGATGATTGTGATGATGATGCACCTTCTAACAAACCATAATTCTCCAAATTCACTTGAACTTCATCGTTAGCAGTGACCTCGCTCGATCCCATTCCCGAGTCCTCATCATGATTATCGTCTTCAGGTGGTGGTTGTGGAGGTGGAGGCTGAGGCAGTAGCTCGGTATTTAGAGCTTCAGGCTGCTCGGGCAATGATGATTCATGAGGAGTAATCGGAGACGAGGGAGTTGAATCAGGTGCTGTTGATGCTTCTCCTCCTTCTCTGTCTTTACCAATAAACAGTTCAGGAAAATTAAGCTTAGCATTGTCTCCTCTTAGCTTATATGCCTCGCGATCATAAGCCATGGCTGCATCTTCAGCAGTATCAAAAGTACCTAACCAAAGACGAGTCCTATTTCGAGGAAGACGAATTTCAGCTACCCATTTACCCCAATGTCTCTGTCTCACACCTCTGTATAGCTTCGTCGCTGAAATATGTTGCAACTGAGGCCTAAACAATCCCTTGCTATCTTGTCCCAATCTGCTCATCATCATCATCTTTCCCCTTGGACTTAAATTCAATGTTTCATTCCAATACTTCAACTGTGATGGTGCTAACTCCCCTGCAAAATACGGTGGGTAAGGACATTGTTGAGGCGAAAACGAGATCATTTGCTGCTGATTTTGATGCGGCTGTTGTACAGGGCGAAACAAAGGCGGTGTGTTTGGTCTAAGTTGATAAAAATTTTCCATGGATTGTTGTGTTGTTCCATCAAATGCAAAAGGAAAAACATGTCTTGATGGTGTGGGATTATTGTAAGGAACAGGGGATGGTAACAAAGTTTGTTGAGACAAAGAAGAGTTTTGAGTTTTCTTGAAAGGCCTATGTGACATGGAGGCTTCTTCAAAAACTGGCCTCCTTTGTTGCCTATCAAAAGTATTATCATCAAAGCCTTCTTCCATGCCTATCTTTGATTTGTCACTTTCCTCTGATGCATCCATTATGAAAAGCCTCACAAGTTGCCGCTCGCTCTCTTAAGCACAAAGTAAATGAACAAACTCTTGCCAAGATTTTGTTGAAACTGAAAACCAATGAAAACCCAAGTCGTAAAAAACGTATATACACAAAACCGAGATTTTAATTTGGTCGAAAAAATAAGAATTGAGTTTGAACTTTAACGGTAGACAGAGGAAAGAAAAAGGTGAATAGGAGAAAAAACCATCGCAAAATGTAGGGAAGAGATATTTTTTGGAAAGAGAGCGAGCGGCGTCGAGTAAAGAGAGAAGAAATGGTCCAAATTGTGTATTTGTAGGTACTTGCGAGTTGCGAATGTGAAATTGAAGATGCGTAGGAATAAAGAAAAAACAAGGGGGGAGAAGTTGATTTTTGATTAATGTGAGAAAGGGAGAGGGAGGGGAATGAAGAGTAAATATAAGAGAGGCAATGAAAATGATTTGAAAAGAGTGTAGAAACATCTAAGTCCTAAGTTTGGTCTGTGGCAAACTTATTTTGGACCCACGCGGCTTCTTCTTTCTTTGTTTCCCTTGCTTCCACTCTAACCTTGTTCACTATGTTCCTTCCACTAAAACTTTTTTTTTTCTTTTTTTTTTTTGGTCAATATTTGTCACTCCATATTTAAAATACACGCATGGTGACCAGTTTTATCAAGTAGACGCTGAAACATAATTAGTGAGCAGATGTTGTATGTTGTATTGTTAATCTTTTGTCTAATCCTCATGGCAAATGTTCCGTTGTAGTATAAAAACTTAACCTTATTGTGTTTGATTGTTTCCGCAACTCGTTAGAACAAAGACATTAACTATTTTAGATAAAACAATAGGACGTTAATTATTGTTTTCTGATTGTAATATTATATACATAATGATGTTGCTATTGGAAAACATTATTGGAACTAAGCTTTGTTTAAAATAATCGGTAAGCTGGAGGTTTAGAGACTGACTCTGGAGTCTAAAAGTTTTACACTGAGCAGAACGAAAATGGAGTATACGGAGTGCAAGTTTAGCGATGCATCTCAGGAGTTAGACGTGGAAGTGACACTTGATACACAAGTCATCCCTAAGAAAGGAAACTTTAAGTATCTTGGCTCAATCCTCCAATGTAATAAAAAAAATTGACGATGATATCACACATCGTATAGAGGCAGGATGGATGAAGTGGAAGCTCATTTTTTGTTTCCTATGCGACAAGAAAGTTGCACCTAGACTAAAAGGTAAGTTCTATAGAATGACCATTAGACTAGCTATGTTGTACGGGATGAGTGTTGGCCAGTCATGAACACACACATTCAGAAGATGAACTTAGCAAAGATGAGAATGCTTAGATGAATGTATGGGTATACTAGGATGGATAAGATAGGAATGAGGTCATTTATGAAAAGGTGGAAGTGACCTCAATGGTGGATAAGATGCGAGAAGTGTGGCTGTAATGGTTCGGGCATGTGAGAAGGAAGAGCACAGATGCTCCAGTGAGTAGGTGCGAGGAGTTGGCAATGCTAGGTCTTCAGAGAGGTAGAGGTAGACCAAAGAAGAATTGGTGTGAGGTGATTAGATAGGATATGTCTCACCTTCTGAGCACCGAGAACATGACCTTAGACAGGAATGCTTGGAGGCCGAGGATTAGGGTAGAAAGTTAAATAGTAGTCGAGCAATGTCGCTTTTACTAGCATTTGTTTTAATTCTATATATATGCATACTAGTTCTATCATTTTCTGCGTTTTTATTGCTATTGGTGTTTGTTTACCTTAGTTATCGTAGTTTCTTTGTCAATATCTCCTTTATAATGATATTTTCATCTTATTTTCTCACACATATTTTCAATTATATATTGCTTTTTAGCCGAGGAATTATTAGAAACAATCTTTCCACCTTGATGAGGATAAGATGTGCGTACATCTAAGCCTTCTCATATCCCACTAGTAGAATTATACTTGATCTGTTGTTATTGTTGTTATTGTTAGTACTTAGGCCGGAAAATAATTGCTAGGTACACATAAAAGAGAGAGAACCAGCTGTGATTTAGGTAGCTCATGGAATCAATAGGACATTATGGGTTTAATATCGCAAAAAGAATAGAGGATATACTCTTACACCAAAATTAAAATTAAAATTAAAATCGTGATCCATTACTTAATGTTTGTAAATTGAATTAACTAAGCTAAGGTCTGAAAGACAAGGGTGTGGTTGGTTAGAAGTGCTCCAATATGAATCGACCAATGAGAGAGCACCACGTATGTAGTACGGCATGGGGTCAATATGGAAAATATATCTGTAAATAGCTCATCCGTACACTGAGTTGGCAAGTGATAGTTGGTTGCTTGGAGTTTCTCAAGTTCCAAAGGTATGCTCAAATCCAAAATTTGTCGTGCTGGAGTATGGAGAGCAAAATATGTTTAGTAGCCAAATGCTGGCTGATTAAAGATCCTAATTAGAGAAAGCACATGGTTTTCCCATTCATCCATTTAACTGTTTTCTTTCGCTTTTTTTTTTCCCCTCAATATTTACTTTTGGAGAGTGCATCCTAGTTTTTATTTTAATTTCTTATGTAGATTGCTTAAACTCCACTGGAGGTAGTTCTGCACATGCCATATTTTAGAGAACTACTTTTCCTTTTATTTGCCTGTGGAAAAGAATCTACGTCTTAATTCATGCATGCGCTGCGTTGCATATGGCGGAAAACATTATGGCTGAAAATAAAAAGAGAGAGGTTATATTTGGATTGGAGTGCAGCGCACTACTAGCATAAAGAATCTACTCTCCCAAAACGTGTTAATAATAATAACAAAAATGTTGAGCATCTTTAATGCGCGCATTGTGACTTAAGTTTTTTTTTAAAAAAACAACAGATTATCCTGTGGGTGGATGGAATGAGTTTGAGAGAGTTGGATTCCTTTTTGCGGAGAGGTACGAGGTTTGCCTGTGATTATACTCTTCCTCGACCTAGTTATACAGATTTTCATGTAGTACAGTTTTCAGGAGGATCATGTATTGATATGTACTACTCCCTCCGTCCCAAATTAGTTGACGCTTTAGCAAGATTCGTTTGTCCCAAATTAGTTGACGCTTTAGCAAAATTCGTTTGTCCCAAATTAGTTGACGCTTTAGGATTTCAAGACTATTTTTTTCAATTCTTTCCAACTATACCCTTAATAATTAAAAGAATTCTCAAGAAAATCTAATAGTCAAACATTAAATAAGGGTAACATAGTAAAATACACACTCTATTTAAAGATTTTCTTAATGGGCATGAAAAAACTAAAAACGACAACTAATTTGGGACGGATGGAGTACTTATAAACAACATTCAACACTGACGTTGTCTCTTTATCATTTGCGATTTCCTAGGTCCGTGTTCAATGTCATCTATTTAATTCATACTATAACTTCTGATCGATGTACTGAATACTGATACTCTTGTAGTCAAACGGTAATGCAACAATTTCATTAAGCCTCACTATATATTACTCAATCCGTTTTAATTAATATGAATCCGCTCGATTTGAGATAAAATTTAATAAAAAAAGAAACAATTTTGAAACTTATACTCTAAAATAAGTCATTCATATACTCCTAAGAGTAAATTGGAAAATAGTATTTTTATAAAAAAAAGAACTTCAAAATTTACAAAATAGTCTTTCTTTTTGAGAAGACTAAAAGAAAATATATTTACAGCAACAGTATTAGTAATAAAGAGAAAGTAAAAGAGTTTCCCATAAAAATCTCCTAGGACTAAACCAAGTTAAATTTTTTTTGGTAGAAACATGACTTTATATTTAAAACACTTACGGAACAGTACAATGAGCGTTTATACGGCTATTACGAGAAGCCATATTGCTATTATTATTACAACAAACATTACGAGGGGAGGAAATGGCATTTAGCACATTCAGGTTCCCTAAAGTAGACAACATAACACAATTATTTTCCGAAGACCTAATGATAAAAGCATTGCCCTTTCTATCTTCCAACAAGCATTGCTGGACAAAAACCGGAGGTACTGCATAGTGAGTAGAAAAGGTGGTAGACTGGTTGGGAGCCCCTTTAGCCAAGAGGTGAGCAACTCTATTTCCTTGCCGAAAGTTATGCCTGATAGTTTGCACGTTCAGTTGGATCATCATTGACCTGCAAGTAAAAATAAGAGAAGCATAAGTAGGGGTTGGTTTGTCTATTAATCTCAGTAAGTCAGAGGAGTCTGATTCTACTTCTAATGAAGTAAAATTTTGGTTGATTGCTAGGGTTAGCCCATGGAATAAAGCTAACAGTTCTACATGCAAATGGTTTTGTCCGTGGACTTTTTTATGGAAGCCGAGGATCCAATCACCATTTGTATTACGGAAAACACCACCAACACTGGCTCTATTTAGAATTTGAGAGTAGGCGCCATCTATGTTAAGTTTAATAGTGCCACGAGGAGGAGGGAACCATGATACAGTAATGTTGAGATGGCGATTACCTGATATCCCTTTTAGTGAGGAGAATAAATTCTAGTATTTTAGAGTGGATGTGTCCAAGATTTAAGGATTTATCCAAATTATTGATGTTGTTATTATTACGCTTGAGCCATAAGTTCCAAAGGACGAAAGATAGGAATTCAAGCCAGCCATAATAGGTTGAGTTTAGGTTTGGGGAGAGATCTTTTAGTTTAATCAACCAATCTGTACAACTAGAAAGATTCATACTGATAGAGCAACTATCCCAAAACTTTTTTGCAAGGGGGCAACCCACAAAAATGTGATAGGGGTCCTCAATATTTAATTTACAAGCAGGGCAGGTGGCATCAATATTAATACCAATTTTGTGCAAGTAAGAGCGGGTAGGGAGCTTGTTGTGGAGGCACTGCCACAGGAAGAATTTTATTTTGTTGAGAGTATTAATAGACCAGATCCAACTAAAATCCTGGTTGATGGGGGTATGAGGTTCAATTGTATTGTAAGTTGATTTGATAGTAAAAAGCCCATTACTATTAAGACTCCATATAGGGTAATCTATATCCGAATGTTGAGCGCTTGGTAAAAGATGATTTAGGTCGAAAGTAATACTGTCTGGTAGGTCAAAAGATAACTGACTTGGGTTTGAGATTACGTCAGCAACTTTAAGATTGATATCGGTCCTTGTTAGAGGGCCACTAATAAGTGTTCTAATGGGGGATCTGATAGGAAGCCAACTCTGGTTCCAGAAGGATATAGATTTGCCATTCCCCACAATCCAATGAGAGTGGTCATTGCAGATTAGCCAGACTGTGGAGATATTACGCCAGATAAAAGATTTGGACTGTGTTACACGATTTAAAACATATTTATTAATAATAACACGAGCCCATAGGGATGATGATGAGGAGAAACATCGCCAAGCTAGACTTGTTAACAAGGCTAGGTTTTTAGTTTTAGCTTTAGTTATAGCCAGACCACCCAGATGTTTTGGTTTCGTGATGGTATCCCAAGAAATGAGATGGAGCTTTTTCTTTGAGGAAGTAGTACCCCATAGAAAATTTCTCTGGATTTTGTCTATTGTCTTAAGGGTCCGGATAGGAAGGAAATGATATTGCATTATGTGATTGGGAATAGTATTTAGAGTAGATTTAACAAGGGTAGTTCTACCAGCCATGTTTAAAAAGTTTGTTTTCCAATTTGAGAGCTTTGTCTGAAGATTGTCAATAAGAAATTGGTAATCTTTATGCCTTGGTTTAGAATTGAGCATAGGAAACCCAAGATATTTACCAAAGGATTTACTAATATTCATTTCGAGGATGGCCCCTATATATCTGGCAACCTGAGGAGAGATATTTCGAGAGAAAACTATTTTAGATTTGGCAGTATTAACTTTTTCCCCTGAAAGATCACAAAAAAGGTCTAAAGTTTCTTTTATGGCAATGACTGACCTAACATTAGCTTTGGACATGAAAGTAAGATCATCCGCAAATAGGAGATGGGAAATTTCAGGACCTTGGGGTGATAATTTAACTGGATTCCACAAGTTGAGATCAACCTTATGATTAATATAAACTGTTAGGAGTTCTAAGCAAAGAATAAATATATAGGGGGACATGGGGTCCCCTTGACGAATTCCCCTAGTAGGGTGAAAGGAAGGAGTCTTAGAGCCATTGACAAGAATTGATATGGAAGAAGATGAGACACATGATAAGATAAGCTTTGATATTTTAGGAGGGAATTTAAAAAAGGCTAACATGGTACGTATAAAGGACCATTCAAGGCAATCAAAAGCTTTTTCAAGGTCAATCTTAATTAACATCTCACCTTTAACACCTTTCATGTGGGAGAATTTATTTAAGATTTCCTGAATTATAATAGCATTATCGGAGGCTCTTCTGTTTTTCAGGAAACTAGCTTGGCAGGGACTTATTAAATTATCTAAGTAAGGTTTAATACGGTTTGAGATTATCTTGGTTATGATCTTGTAAATTGTATTACATAAGCCAATGGGTCTGAATTTTTTAAGGTTGACCGCATTTTTGAACTTTGGGATTAAGCATAGATAGGTAGAGTTTGCGTATTGGGGGATAGTGTTTGAGGAGAAAACTGGTGGCAGAAACTTTTGACTGAGGGGCCAATGATATCCCAATATTTCTGAAAGAAAAAGGGATGTAACCCATCGGGACCAGGAGCCTTATAAGGTTGGACGGAGAAAACTGCCTGGGTGATCTCATTATCGGCTAAAGAACGATCAAGATTTGAAAGATCTGTTTTATTATACCAAGCAGATTCCCCCTTAAGGAGAATAAAATTACTTGACATTTGACTTGTATGAAAGAGTTTAGCAAAGTAGGAGGTAACATGGCTTGCTATTTCAGCATGATCAAAAATAATATTGCCATGATCGTCCTGAAAGTGAGTAATTTTATTTTTCCTTCTACGGTTTAAGGTGGTGACCTGGAAGAATTTTATGTTAGCATCCCCTTGATTTAACCAATTAATTCTAGATTTGAGTCTCCAGAATTCTTCTTCATTCTTCAAAAGGTTATTAAAGTCAGTTACCAGTTTTTTCTCTAAATTTTGGAGGAAGTAACTAGTAGGAAAATTTGGAGAAGATTGAATGCCATTAATCCTGGCCAAGAGAATAGATTTTTCTTTGAAGATATTACCAAAAACAGATTTATTCCAAATAGTAATTTCTTCCTCAAAGGTTTTTGAGGCTTCAATGAAAGAGTTATTCATCCAGACATAGTTAACAATGTTATGAAAATCAGGATGTGAAGCCCACATAGTTTCTAGTCTAAATGGCTTTCTACCATTAGAAGGTTTTTTATTGAGACTGATAAGGATAGGATGATGATCAGAATAGGTTTTAGGCAGGTGGATTATAGACGCATCTTTAAACAAGGTGGTCCAGTTATTGTTAGCTAAACATCTGTCTAATCTCTCCATAATAAGGTTAGCTTTCATTTGACTATGATTAGACCAAGTATATCTAGGACCTTTAAAACCTAAATCCACAAGATTACAATAGTTAATGCTGTTCCAAAAACTATTAGCATTCCTAGCTAAAATAGGTCGCCCTCCAAGCTTGTCATTTTGAGATAAAATTTGATTAAAATCTCCACCAATGAGCCAGGGACCCTTATAATTATCAGATATACTAGCTAGATCATGCCATAATATATTACGATTTGCAGAAGAATTACTTGCATAAATAGTAGAAAAAAGCCAAGGGATTTGATTAGAAAAATTATTTACCTTGATCATAGCATGAACCTCATTACCATTAATGTTGACATTAGTAACCGTAACAAGATCCGTTTTCCATAGCAACACAATTCCCCCAGAGCGCCCAACAACATGAACTTCAGCATAATCCGTAAAATCAAATCTAACACGCAAGTCATGATGATCGTCCATTTTTGTTTCAAGTAGTGCAACCATTACTGGTTTGTGTAATGTCCAACAGAACCTCAAAGTTTCTGTTAAAATTTGCGTTGTTTGATCCTCTAACATTCCAAATTATAATATTAAGTTGTCTATTCATGTTAACCATATTATTAGGGTTAGGGTTTTCATCAAATATCATATCCATTTCGGATTCAGTTCTAAGAGTTGGGTTCAATACTACTGCGTATTTCCCCACAAGTCGATTTGCAGGTGCTCTCACATCCAGTGAGCACTTGTAAAGGGAGGGATGACCAGTTAAAATTACCTTTTTGTCTACCTTTTCCTTGAATAACATGATAACTATTTCCCTTAGGTTTACAAACTCCACTTGACTCTCCCTCCCCCTTGCTGCGAATTGTTCTAGCACTCTCCCATCGTTTCTTTATTGTTCTTGTGCATTGGGATGGCGTTCCGGAGAGGGAGGTGGTGCTGGAGGTGGTGGTACATTCATCTGCATGTTTGGCTGAGGAGGGTTCACCATGTTCATTTGCATGTAAGGAACATTTGCTCCCAGATTGATCATCTGTGGTGCCATCACATTCTCCCTTCTTTGACCTTGGAGTGGTTGATTCTGAGCTCGGTCCCAAGGAATGAAGATCGGATTCTCTGGAGGAAAAGCACGTGGAGGAAAGAATGGGAGATCTTGTAGAGGAGGTTCCTGGTAGTGCATTCCCTGCATAAACTGTGGCCACATATTGTTCATGTAATTTTGCATCGTAAGATGCATTCCTTCGCTTACAATTGCTGCAAGAAAGGCAGGGTTTTGAATCACAACAAGAGCTGGCTGTCCCATGATCTCCAGTGGAATTGTAATTGCCTGTCCCCATAGGGTCGATTCCAACCATGATTGTGGAACAAGGTTCTGATGAGCAGGGAGAGTAAGTATCATGGGTTGAAGTAGTGGTGGTATTTGATTCAATGGAGGGATCATGTTTGGATTCATTTTCGATAGATTTTTCTTTCTTACTTGATGTAACTTGTAGAGTTCTTTTATTTGGAGTCGAAGGTGGCTCCTTAGAGAGGATTTCGTCATTTGTAGTAGGAATTATAGAGTGAGAGAAAGATGAGCTTTTGAACTCATCTTGCATGGTCAATTGCTTGTGTAAGTAACCAAAGTTTGGCATAGTTAAGGGTTTGCAGGCTTTAGGAATTAGGATGTCAGTTAGGTTTGTGCATGGAGTGGCTTGGGTGGACGGTGTGGAAAGAATAGAGGAAGTATTGACGTCAGTCGATGTAGGCGAATATATTTTGGGTTTGCTGAAGTCTTGTGGAGAGTTTGATGACAATAGGATAGTGTCATTTTGTTTTTTAGTGTTTGTAGCATATAGGAGTTTTTTATTCGGCGACTCCACGTGGGTAAGTGAATCAGTGACGTCAGCGTGCAAGGTCAAAGAGTGCATTGGGATTAACGAAGTTTGCATGGACTCACATGTAGGACTATTGAGAGCATTTTCAGTAATAGGAGACAATGGGTACGCATGGGAATTGTCAATTTGCATATCATTGCTAATTAAATTAGTAGTAAGATCAGAAGTAAGAGAAGATAAGGAAGAGAATTTATTGTTATTATCATTAATAAAACTACTAGAAGTAGAATTTTGCTTAGGGTTTGTAGCTAATTTAGGTTTTTCTTTATAAAAAGACAAATTAGAAAACGTATCTGATTTCTTACCATTTTTGGCTGCATTAGGGATTTTTGAGGATCCATGTTTGGAATAAATATCAATACCTGGTGAATTTGGAAAGGTCGTATGATTATGTTGAATTTTTTTCTTTTTTGGAAAAGAGACAGTTTGCCATTCGAAAGCCCCTTCTTTTGTTTTAAATTTCTGTTGATGAGTGATATGAGGATTTAGGGATGTAGAAGGAAGATCATTAGGTAGAGTGTATGGGCAGGAGTCTTGAAGATGGCTCAAACGACCACAATTTTTACACAGGAGGGATTCACCTTCATAAACCACATTTTGTTTATGATGTTCAAGAAAAATGATGCTTTTAACTGGAATATCTAATGGGACTTCAATGCACAGCCTGGCATACCTGGCTCGAAGAGCTGTAGAAGTTTTGAAGTCGATTTTTAGTAACTTGCCAAGGTTGTTTCCTATTTTCCTCAGTATACCTTCATCGAAAAATTCCGTAGGCAAGTTAGGAAGACGAATCCAAATAGCTGTGGATAAGGGTTTCACCTCAGATGCAACAAAGTTTGGTTCCCAACATCGGATAGTTAAGAAGAATCCATTAACAAACCATGGTCCTTCAGTGAGCACTTTGTGCATGCTTTCATGTTTATTGAATTCTGCAATATAGTAGTCTTCTCCTAAATCGATTAGTGGAAAATCTTCTGAAAGTTTCCACATATGTTTGAGTTTTTCATTAAGATATTGATGATGAAGTCTCTTTCCAAGCAACTTGATTATTACCGAGTTTAACCAAGGTGCATAAATTCTTTGCTTTTCCTCCTGAGTAAAAGAAATGCTATCATTTAAGCCATCTTCATCTATTGGGCAACTTTGTGTACTGGTAGATAGGCTAGGATTTTGAATGATGATAGTAGTAGTAGAGGTTTTGTTAGGAGTGGGAGCATTTGTGGATTTTACTAACTTATCGTAATAGGTTGGTTTAATTTCATTATGAGGATTTGTAGGCAGTAGGCTATGGTCTGGAGGTTTTGGAGGGATATGATTTACACTAGCGTTTTGTTCAATATTTGCAAGGTCCATTGATTGAGTAAGGGATATATTAGAGATAGAAAGGGGGAAGGTAGAGAGAAGGGAGAGCAAAACTATCTCTGTTCTGGTTAAGTTAATCCAAGTTAAATTCTCAGTACAAGAGTTCTATATAAATGCAAAAAGGAATAGGAGTAATAGATAGTCCACTAATTATAAGAAGTCCCTCGATTCAAAATTAATGTCTACTTTCCTTTTTTTTCACTTAAAAGAAATTTCACATAGCTACATTTAATAATTATTAAGTTTAAGATATAACAATATTCAAAAGTCTTTCTTCATTAGACATCGTATTCATTGTAATGAAATAATTAACTCCCTTGTAAGCAAGTAAAAACCTTTCTGATAAAATGAGATACTTTCTACAACTATTATGATATCCGAATTGTATCCTGATGCAGGGACGGAACCACCCTTGTCCAAAGGAGTTCAATTGAACCTCTTTTGTCGAAAATTGCACTGCGTATATCGGGTAAAATTGATTCTTTATATATATATACCTACTATATATTGAGTCCTTTATTGAAAATTCTGTCTCCGCTCCTGTGGTGATGGGATGGTGAAATAGATGAGAAAGGCGTGGGATTAGAATATCCACGTAGTCACTAACTTTCGGCAAAGGACTTAAAAATGTCAGAAATATTTGTAGCTAAGTCGTTAACAATTTCCCTACATAAAGTCAACCAACAACATAGTGTCTGTTGGAGGGTCGGTGAAAATCGGCACGTGTCGGTGCTTCATCCTTTTTCTTCCTATTTTGTTTTTCTCAGGTTCCATTAACATGTAGGATCCCACCACTACTAATACAAAAAAGAAGAAGAAACAAAAGCTAATTCTCTTTGCTTTGTCCACAAAATATCTAACACCCTTAACTAGATTCACTTGTGCAAAATATCTCCCAATGTCCAGCGCATTTAACATTTGAGCAAACCAATTTGATGCCATGTAAAATTGTTTTTAAATTGAGTATTATGCGTTTGGTTGAATTTTTTCATTTTAGTTTTAGTAATTCTGAGATTGGTTGTACAAGAATTGTAGTGTTATTTCTATATCATACTCACCAATGAAGGATAATAATATTGCAGTCAAAGAACAACTCATTTGATTCTCGATTTCGAGTGTCAAACTCTTTCATTTTGACCGTGAATTTGAACAAATAATTTTTTAATTTTTTTGGAACAACATTTATATATTTAGAAACTACATAAAAAGTAATATCAATCATAATAATTAATAATTTAAAATATTTAAAAGACATATAAAAATATTATGATCAAAAATAAATTTATTTGACGGTCGAAATCCGAATCACAATATTTTTGTTGAACGGAGAGAATATAGTAGTACTTGCTTGGTGACAAAAGAGAGAAGTTTTCTTTTGACCCTCCATTAATAATGAAAATTCACCAACCAAAATCTTCTACATACAAAAGTTGTCCAAAGCATGCATGAAAATGTCAAGCAAAGGAGAGCCACTTTTGGAATGACTTACTTCGCCACGACAATAAACATCTTATCTGGTCCTCCTAGCTATAATAACATTATTTGACCATAGAACACTCTAGAAGTAGGATCCTTCTCTACGTTTAAAATTTTTCATTCGTTTCCACTTTGCCAAAACATTAATTACTAGTTCAATTAAAATATTAAAAACTCATACCGATTTACAATGTCAAACTCGCGCAGATTTATGGAAATAATGTGTGTGGTGTGAAATTTCTTTCTAAAAGATTTTCCTTTATTGCTTGCCTTCTTTTATCTGGTTAAGAGATTAATGTGGTGAGTGGCCAGTTAATTCTCATCTGCAAAACACGCTTGCAAGGATTTAAGGTGGAAAATTTTGAAAAAAGGACCGCAATAACTTTTTTTTTTTTTTTAAAAAAGAAAAGAAAACAGTAGATGATAAATATCTAAGGCGGGTCCAATTTTTGCTGCAACCAATTTGGCGAGAAATGAATTAAGAATTTGTCGGAGAAACTGACTAGGATGGAGGAGATGGAAACTAAGTGAAGGTGGAGCGGATTTGGTTTGTGAAAATTAATGTCAAGAGCTAGATTGTTAGGTATTAATTGCCTTGATTTTCTTATCGTACTTGCGTTTTTTCCTTTACTTGAAGAAAGGACAACATATTTACTAGAATTAATGTTTTCTTTTTACTGAAAGAAAAATATAAATCTTCCATGTTGATTTGGAGGAAAAGATTCTGGACTCCTATAATTAATTTGAGGCGTCTTCTTTCTTATTTAGTAGCATCTACAATGTAGTCTTAATGGGTTTGAGAGTATCTTTAATGACAGAATTTTGTGTGACACAAGTTTTTGCCACTTCTTGTGTAAGCATCTTTTTTAGTTTAATTTATGAATTTGTTCTCTCGCCAATTTTGCACTCTCTTTTATAATTGAAATCGTGGATTGCTCATCTTCATCCATGGATGTAGGTCAACTGACGGAACTACGTTAATTTTTGTTTTCTTTGATGTCTTTTTTCTTTTGATGATTAATTTATCGTCGTTCAAAATATGCTTTATTAGTTTTAGCATAATACTTGTTTATTTCGATCCTAACCTGATTCATCAAGAACCTAGCTATCACATAACTACTCGTATGCCGTCAAGTCCCACTCACTATCTTTTTGGTTAAGATAAGAAAAACTAAGACAAATTATATGTAGTAATACCTCTATTTGTATTTTTATTTAATCTTCTCTCAATTTAAAATAGTTTTTTGTGACGATTATGTTAAGTAATTTAGTACTTTCTCCACCTTAAATCTGTTGGTTAATTAGAAGTTGTTTTGACTAGGATTCTTTTCTAAACTGTGTAATCCTAGTCCTCAGGAATAAGTTACAGCTTTTAGGGATAAGTTATTTAGTTCCTATTTTCTTGGCTTTCTTTTAGTTTTCTACTGTTGGTGTATTGCTTATAAAAAGCTTTGACTGATTAATAAAGGGAAGTACAAGTTTCTGCTGATATACTTTGCAAAGTATCTATAATTTTCTTCTGCTAAGTTTCTTTATTTTCAGCCTTAAAAATCAACATTTGGTATCAGCGCCAGATCTGTTAAGTGTTTAAAAAATTCTCATGGCATCCGAGAACTTTGTTCAACCTTCTATTCCACGTTTTGATGGCCATTATGACCATTGGTGTATGTTGATGGAAAACTTTCTGAAATCAAAGGAATACTGGCAAGTAGTTTCAGAAGGGATACCACAGTTAGCAACTGGTGCGACGGAAGCGCAAAAGACGGAGGTAGAAGGACTGAAGTTGAAAGATCTAAAAGCCAAAAACTATTTGTTTCAAGCTATAGATCGTTCAATCTTGGAGACAATTCTTTGCAAAGATACCTCCAAGCACATATGGGATTCAATGAGAAAGAAGTATCAGGGTTCTGCCAAGACTAAAAGGCAGCAACTTCAGGCTCTTCGTACGGAGTTTGAAATATTACGAATGAAGTCTGGAGAATCAGTCACAGATTACTTCTCAAGAGTAATGACCATTGTCAACAAGATGAGGTTACACGGTGATAAATCAGATGACGTGGTTATTGTAGAGAAGATTTTGAGATCACTGACGCCAAAGTTTAACTTTGTCGTTTGTTCCATAGAGGAGTCGCATGATATTGATGAACTATCACTTGATGAATTGCAAAGTTCACTATTAGTTCATGAGAGGAAACTGGTTCAGGCGGATCAAGAGGAACAGGCATTACAAGCATCAACGAACAATCACTCCTCGTCTTCAAATAACGAAGAACAAGGAAGAGGTTATAAAGATCGAAGGCAGCAGCAGAAGAAAGCTGGAAACAATTCCAACCAACAAAAAGGGAGAAATCGTGATGGCCAAAACTCAACAAACAACAAATGGAGGTCTGCGGACAAATCAAAAGTTGAGTGTTACAGATGTCATAAGTATGGGCATTACAAATCAGAGTGTAGAACAAACTTGAATAAGCAACGGGAGGAAAGATCAAATTTTGCAGAGAAAGAAGAAGAAGTTTCGCTTCTGTTAGCGTGTCATGCAAAGGATGAAGGTTATCAGCACTTGTGGTATTTAGACAGCGGTTGCAGCAATCACATGTGCGGAGACAAGTCAGCGTTCTCTGAATTGGATGAATCTTTTCGCAATACAGTGACGTTTGGTGATAATTCTAAGGTCTCTGTAATGGGGAAAGGCAATGTAAAAATCTGCACCAAAGAAAACTCTAATCAGATCATTTCAAATGTTTTCTTTGTTCCAGATTTAAAGACCAATTTATTAAGTCTTGGACAACTTCAAGAGAAAGGTTATGAGATCTCAATTAAGAATGGAGTATGTCGTATCCAAGATGAAAAATTGGGACTGATTGCTCAAGTCAAAATGACAGCAAATCGGATGTTTCCACTTTATCTTTACAACACTACTTCTTCATGTTTCTTAGCAAAATCAAAAGAGGTAGCTTGGCTTTGGCATTTCCGATATGCTCATCTTAATTTTGCTGGCTTGAAAACTCTTCAACAAAAGAAGATGGTGGCAGGTCTTCCACAATTTGACAGTCCATCAGATGTTTGTGAAGATTGTGTTGTTAGCAAACAACACCGTAATTCCTTCTCTAAAGGAAATTCATGGAGAGCAAAGCAGGCATTGGAGCTGGTGCACTCTGATCTTTGTGGCCCAATTAATCCATCTTCAAATGGAGGTAAAAGATACATAATTACCTTCATTGATGACTATAGTCGGAAAACGTGGGTTTATTTCTTGCAAGAAAAATCTGAAGCTTTTGTAGCCTTTAAAAGCTATAAAGCACTTGTTGAAAAAGAGGTTGGAAGTCAAATAAAAGTCCTTAGAACAGACCGTGGTGGTGAGTACAACTCACATGAATTTGCAAAATTTTGTGAGTTATATGGAATTAAGAGGCAATTGACAGCTTCATACACGCCTCAACAAAATGGAGTTTGTGAGAGGAAAAATCGTACCATCTTAAATATGGTGCGAAGCCTTTTAACAATGAGTGGCATTCCAAAAAGTTTCTGGCCCGAAGCAGTGAACTGGAGCATCCACGTGCTGAATAGAAGTCCTACTTTCGCTGTTCGAAATATGACACCGGAGGAGGCTTGGAGTGGACATAAGCCGTCAGTTGAGTATTTCAAAGTTTTTGGGTGTATTGCTTATGCCCGTATTCCAGACGAGAAGAGGAAGAAGCTTGATAATAAAGGAGAGAAGTGTATTTTTCTTGGTGTTAGTGATAATTCTAAAGCCTACAAGTTGTATAATCCTATCACTAAGAAAATTGTGATCAGCCGTGATGTAATCTTTGATGAGGATAACTTCTGGAAATGGGGCAGCAACAATATTCAGCAACAAATTCCAGTTGATTTTGATGTTGAAAATGAGGAAATGCGAGAACCTTTGGTAAATGAGCTGGACAACAATGAGGAGCAGCCATTGGATGAACAACGACCTAAGCGAGCTAAGAAAAGGCCAGCGTGGATGAATGATTATGATGTAGCTGGGATTGAACAAATTGAGGATCCACTAATCCATTTTTCTCTATTTTCAGATAGTGATCCTACATTTTTTGAAGAAGCTGTAAAAGAGTCAAAATGGAGGAAAGCAATGGATAATGAGATAGCAGCCATTGAAAGAAATAATACTTGGGAGCTGGTTGATCTTCCAAGAGGCCAAAAATCCATTGGAGTGAAGTGGATCTACAAAACTAAGCTGAACGAGAAAGGGGAAGTTGATAAGTTCAAAGCACGCTTGGTTGCCAAAGGCTACAAGCAAAAATTCGGTATAGACTATACTGAAGTTTTTGCTCCAGTGGCTAGGCATGACACAATCAGAATGGTAATTGCATTGGCAGCTCAGAATTCTTGGCCTATCCTTCAGTTAGACGTGAAATCGGCTTTCTTACATGGAGATCTAAAGGAGCAGGTATTTGTTGATCAACCTCCTGGTTATATTAAGGTTGGATATGAACATAAAGTGTATAAATTAAAAAGGGCCTTGTATGGATTGAAACAAGCCCCGCGAGCTTGGTATGGTCGCATTGAAGCTTATTTCTTGAAAGAAGGTTTTCGCAAATGTCCTTATGAACATACACTTTTTATAAAAGCTGAAAATGATGGGAGGGTGATGATGGTTTGTCTTTATGTTGATGATTTAATTTACACCGGTAATGATAAGTCCATGCTTGATAAGTTTAAGGAGTCAATGATGCTTGAGTTTGATATGAGTGATCTAGGATTGATGCGATATTTTCTTGGCATAGAAGTGACTCAATCTACTGATGGCATATTTATTTGTCAAGAAAAGTATGTGCAAGAAGTCTTAAACAGGTTTCAAATGAAGAATTGCAATCCTGCTAGCACTCCGATGGATGCTGGACTGAAGCTTGTTAGAAATCCTGGTGGAAAGAAAGTTGACAGCACACTTTACAAGCAAATTGTGGGAAGCTTGATGTATTTAGCTACCACCACAAGGCCAGACATTATGTATGCTGTGAGCAAAATCAGCAGATACATGGAAAGTCCAAAGGAAATGCATCTTCTTGCTGCAAAAAGAGTCTTCAGATACTTGCAGGGTACTGCTAAATGTGGCTTGTTCTACAAGAATGGTGGAAAATCAAGGTTATTTGGATTCACGGATAGTGACTATGCTGGAGATTTAGATGATCGCAAAAGTACATCTGGCCATGTATTTATGATAGGAACAGCAGCAATTTCATGGTCTTCAAAGAAGCAGTCAATTGTGACATTGTCAACAACTGAAGCCGAGTTTGTAGCTGCTGCAGCTTGTGCTTGTCAAGCAATCTGGTTGCAGAAAATTCTTGAAGAGCTTCACTTCAAAGAAGAAGGTCCTACTGCTATTTTTTGTGATAACGGATCAGCAATTAAGTTATCTAAAAATCCAGTTTTACATGGACGAAGTAAGCACATAGATGTAAGATTTCACTTCTTACGGGATCTTACAAATGATGGAGTCATTGATCTAATATTTTGCAAGAGCGACAAGCAACTAGCTGATATTATGACTAAGCCTTTGAAGCTCGCTGCATTTCAGAAGTTAAGGAAGTTGCTCGGTGTCTGCACTATGAGTAATCACTAAACTGATAGTCTGCAAACTTTCAGTTTAAGGGAGGGATTGTTGGTTAATTAGAAGTTGTTTTGACTAGGATTCTTTTCTAAACTGTGTAATCCTAGTCCTCAGGAATAAGTTACAGCTTTTAGGGATAAGTTATTTAGTTCCTATTTTCTTGGCTTTCTTTTAGTTTTCTACTGTTGGTGTATTGCTTATAAAAAGCTTTGACTGATTAATAAAGGGAAGTACAAGTTTCTGCTGATATACTTTGCAAAGTATCTATAATTTTCTTCTGCTAAGTTTCTTTATTTTCAGCCTTAAAAATCAACAAAATCACATCTTAAACAAATTTAACCTAAACCAGTAACTGACAAAGAAAAAGCCAATAAGGTGTTTTTAATTAGTGTTTAGCAGTCGTAGATTAGACATGAACATAGGTTCCGTCGAAACCAGGGAATCAATAACAATTGGACTAAAACTTAGTCATAAGTATCCAAACAAATAAAAAATTCCAATTGGTCGGCTGCAAATAAAATTATCTAGTGAAGTTAAGTGTTTTGTCGACGGGACCAATGGCTATCATCAAATTTAATTACTAGTAATGACTATTAGTGGCCATTTGGACAACCCTTTGATTAATCATTAAGCACTATGATGCTAGTTAAGGTTTGCATGTCAACCAAGTCTCTCAAGTTTCACCTACATATCGAAAAGAAAGTAAAAGCCTTTTCAAAAGAAAAAAATAATAAGAAAGTCAACGCCTTGGTTACTCATATGATATGATATGTTTAAACAATCATAGAAAAATTCGACTACAAAAAGTCAATCCATGTCATATAAGATTGGATAGAGACTATTCTATGTATTCTATTACTACACGCATGTTAGTGCTTTGAATATCTCATTGGAAAGATATTTTGGAAACTTTCTTTGGAAAACAAAATATATGTGTGAAGATTAACTTGTTTATTATTAATATTATTATTATTATTTTATTTACAATTGAAACACATAAATATTACTACTTCGTTCTTCATGCAAGGCTGAGCACCTAAATACCAAAAGATCTGGCGCGATGGTTGGGATATATTCAATATTAATCAGATATCTTAAATTCGAACTTTTAAAATGAATACCTTTTTAGAAGCACCTCACATGGGCTCGATGCAAATCTGGATTAGACAAGTTAGTGGCTTTAGATACTTAATATCAAACCCCCAAAAAAAAAAAAAACAAAAATATACCATCCTAACTACAAAAATTACAAAATATACCAACATTATACACTTTTTAAAAAATATCAACATTTTTTATATAGTATATATATTTTCCGACAAAACTAACATATTAGGGTTTTTTCCTCCTTCTTGCTACCCCAGCCCACTGCTGCCACCCCAGCCGCCGCCACCAACCCACTGCCGCCGGCCGACGCCGACCACCCACCGATTTTTTTTTTTTGTTGGATCTAAAAAATAAAATACACATATATTGATTTCTCTTTGAAAATACACTTGCAACATACATATAAAACAAAAAATACATGTAAATATACAAAAAGAATATGTTTTACATACACTAGACACACACATACATACAAGGGTCTATAGATCTACAAATTAAACATATAAATTTATGTATGTCACACATACACTTGACATACACACAAAAGCACATACAAAAAATGCAAATATATGCTCCGATATACACGTTCATACAGTGACATACACATGCATACACTTGTGTGCTTGAAATAAATACATATATATACATGAACATATACATGCATACACATATAGAAAACTACTAACCATACACTTTCTTCCACCTTCAAACAACCACCAACAACCATTGTAATCACCAAATTTTGCAGATAATGGAAATACAAAGGGATACATGTATATATATATATATATATAAAAAAAATTAAAAAAAAAATAAAGGAGAAGAAGCAGATCTGAACCAGCAGGTCCGACGAGGTCAAATCTCTAGCAGCAGCAGAGCCACCACCCCGGTGACAGACCGACAGTAACAGGACGACATGGGGGGAGTAATGAGCAGTAGTGACGTCACTCCATCGTGGTTCATCTGAGGAACAAATCGCCGGCAATGGGGGACGGCGGTAGGGGTGGGTGGGTAAGTGGGTGGAGGAGGGGAGAGGAAGAGAGAGGGAGAAGTTAGGGTTTTGGTTAGAGAGAGAAGGAAAAATAAGAAAATGGTATTTTTTGTAAAAAATTATAGAAATGTCGTTATATTTTGTAATATCTCAATAATATCGGTGTTTTTTTTTTTTGGACAATTACATGGAGAGACACCCCACTTATGAAAATTACCAAAAAAGACCCATATTTTTCTTCTTTACCCGACCTAGCACCCCCCCTACTTTTTTTATTTTTTTCTTTCACTCCATATCACCCCCTATTTAAAGAAAAAAAAAAAACCCTAGCCCCCATTTTTTCCCCTTTTTTCCTTCTCTCCTTCCCATTTTCTCTCTTCTCTTCCCCATTAACCCTAATGCAGCCGCCACCCCACCTAACCCTTCCACCACTGCCCCACCGTCATCCCCTCCCCTCCAAGCCACTGACGACGTCGCCGCCATGGTCACCACCACCACCACCGCTGCTGCTTCTTCTTCTTCTTTTCGTTTTTTTTTTTTTTTTTGCTTTTTGAATAGCAATGTTGATTTTCGTTTTGTATTGCGATCCAAACTTCGGTGAGGAGTTTATTTATCAAGTTTCTTCTTTTTCTTCACTTTTATCATAAAAATTCATTGAGATCTACTAGTTTTTTATTAAAACTTTTGTTTAATGTTTAGATCTAGTGTTTTTCTTGTATAAAACTGTATAGATCTGGGATGTTTGTTAAGCTTTTGTGTAAAAGCTGCCCGAAGCACTTTTTAAAGTCAGATTTGCGAGTTTATACACTTTTATATATTTTTATACAAGTTTATACAATTCTGTAAACGTGTATAAAAATGTATAAATCTGTATAAGTACGTATTGACAGTGTATAAAACATATTCTATGTATTGTAAAATTTGTATAAAGCTGTATATGCGTGTATGAATAATGAATAAAATTGTATAAATTTCAGATTTGTGCACTTTTTATGGATGTTTTGTATAAAATTTATGTTTTTTGTGTATATTTTTATATTTTTCTTCTTGCATCCACAATTTTCTATGTATTTACATGTATAATTTATTATTTTAAAAGATTTAGGTGTATAAAATTATCAAAATCTAATTATTTAAACAAATCTACAAATAAAATAAGCAAATCCGGTGAATTTTTGGTTTTCTGGCCACCTGCCACCGCCGGCCGGCGGCGGCAGCGGTGGCGGCTCAGTTTATGGTGGCGGGGCAATGGTGGGGGAGGGTGTGACTCCTAGGGTTTTTAGTTTAAATAGGTGCTATGTTATGTAATTTTAAAAATAAAGGGGTGCTATGTTGTGTAATGTAAAACTAAAAGGGTGCTATAGATGAAATGTGGCCCCTCATTTGTAATTGGAATTTTTACATAAAAGTACAAGTTTTAGAGCTTAATTACCAAACATAGCAACATTTTTGTAAAATTACCCTATATAGAGGAAAACACAAGATAATTACAAACATAGCAAAAACATAGCAATATTTTCTCATAACATACCAAACCCTTACATTTTTCTTTCTATTTCCCCCACTATCACTTTTGCTCCTCCCATTTCCTCCTATTTCACTTTTCCTCCCACCATTTCTCCCAATTTCACTTTTACTCCTCTTATTTTCTCCAATTTCACTTTTCCTCATCCATCCTCAATGTATCTCGTTGAATCTCACTATTTCTGCACCGTATCAACTATTTCAGCACCGTATCTAACTATTTCTGCACCGTATCAAACTGTTTCTGCACCGTATCAAACTGTTTATGTACCGTTTCGGTTCATTTCAGCATTGTATCTAACTATTTTAAACTGTATCAACCCCCGTTTCGGATTGTATCAGCCTATTTTAAACTGTATCAACTTCCGTTTCAGACCGTATCATAGTGTTCCAATGTTGTTTCATACTGTATCAGACTATTTTAAACTGTATCAAGTCTCGTTTCAGACTGTATCAACTTCGTTTTAGACTGTTTTAAACTGTATCAAGTCCCGTTTCAGACTGTATCATATTGTTTTACACTGTATCAACTTCCGTTTTAGACCGTATCAGACTATTTCAACAGTTATTTCAGATTGTTTCAATGTCGTTTCAGATGAATCATACTGTTTCAACATCGTTTCAGATGTATCAAACTATTGCAACAATTGTTTCAATGTTTCAACGATATTTCAAACTGTATCATATTGTTTCAGAAATCTGTACAAACAGAAACAGAAACAGAAACGAAATAGAAACGAAACAGAAACATAAACGAAATATGAACAAACAGAAACAGAAACAGAAACAGAAACGAAATATGAACAATTCTGAAGAAACAGAATTGGAACAAAAACGAAACAATTCCAAAGAAACAGAAGCAGTTTCAGACTGTATCATGTTGTCACTATACAAATGAAACCAGCAAAGATGCCTTGTGCTCCCAATACAAATATCAGCATTGCATTCATCCCAATCCATTCCAAAAATAAGAATCCTTGAAGCATCACTGTCACTATTGAAGCTACACCGCTGTTTAGCCGGAGGTTCTATCGTTACCCATCTCATTCCTTCATTCCATCGCAGATCGGGAATAACTATAGCCACCAGAAGTTACAGAAACGCCGGTGACTCCATGCTCACACGACGAGAAAGAAACAGAAAATAAGGAGAAAAGAAGGGGGAAAACCAGATCTATGTCATTTCACTAAGATCCGACGGGGAAGGCCCATACCAGCGTCTGTACGAAGAGAAGATCCGACGGAGCGTGCCCTTGGTTAGATTTTCCGGCGAACTGATCGGAGATGGGTTAAGAGGGTTGAAGAAGATGGATATTCTGTTTGTTGTAAGAGAGGGAGAAAAGGTTGAATGGAAGATCGGGGATGATGGCGCTGGAGATGGTAGGGGGTGGGGGTGGCGGCTGTTTGTTTGGGGAGTAAGTGGGAGAAAGTGTTTTAGGGTTTTTTGGAGAGTAGGGTGTAAGTGTAGTTATCAAAAATGAGATGTGATGATTAGTGAAGAAATGTGATAAAAAAATATTGTTATGTTTGGTAATTTTAAAAATATTGCTACTTTTGTGTAATTAGGGATGTATTTTTGTATATATGTGTAAAAATCCCTTTGTAATTTTGTGTTGTGGGGTGCCTAGTTTTGAAAATTCCTTTTTTTTTTTTTTTTGTAATTTAGCTGCTTAATGAATCAAATAGCGTAAAAATTTCAAAAAAAAATGTAAAATTTTGATGAGTAGCCATTTTTGGATGCCCTAAGTGAGTTTTATCCACCATTTCACAATTGACTGAGAAATAACAAAATTACCTATCCGCACACTTACAACCACTTGGTATTAAACGACACCCAGACTAGCCACAGTACAAATACCTGAGACTTTAAACTAAGTAAAAAAGTCTGGAGTTTTGTTCAAAGTTTCAGCAAAAATCAGAGTTTTATATTTAAAGTCCAGTATTTTATACTGCGACTTTTCCGAATCTGGCTACTTTTCAACGAATTTGTGCGAACAGGATACGACTTGACTAACGCAGTCAAAAGTGGCTCTACGTGAATTTTTTTTTTTAAAAAACAAGTTTTTCCGTTCAATGGATACTTCTTCCGCCGCTACACATTTTTTGCCCCAACAAAAAAAAATCTCTTCATTTTTTAGCCCTCATAAAAAACTCTTCATATTTAGCCCTAATCGCCCGTGGAATATGATGACAAGCACCAAATTTTAGTTCAAAATTATTTGCTTCGTCAGGACCCCTCCCCCCCAACCCTCAGGATTTTTGTACTAAAGTGGTGACCGAGGCTAAAAATATAAGAATTTTCTTAAAGGGGACAAAACTATGAGAGTACTGTCAAAGTGTCCTATTTTTGTAAATTTCACAAAGAAAAGAAAATAAGTTCAGCCGTCCTTCAACTTAGTGCTGCCTTTTTGTCCCCATTCAAGATGATTTTAGAAAAATGACCTCTGCTTCGTCCGTAGGCAATAATTTAAGTTATCATTCAATGTTTTAAAAGACGCGAGGCGAGTCATTTTACCTGACACGGAGCGAGGCGTAAGTTCCAATACACTGAGAGTAAGCCCCACAGATCTAATATTTAATAATTTATATAATAAAATAATTCACATAAATATTTTTTAAAAATATAAATCATATAAAAGGAGTAAAATTACGTGGAAACTCTAGAAATTCTAACATTATGTTAGGTTAAGAGTAAAAATTACGTAGAACTAAGAAATAATAATTTTTTTTGAGAATTTGGTTAGCAAGTTGACATTTAAGTGAATTTATTGAGATTTTTTTTTGAATTTTTTTGGGATTTACGCTCCGAGACTCGCCCAACGCCTAAGCGTACGTCCTAAATTATGGGGCTTACGCCTTAAGGATCTACGCCCTTCCAAAACGTCCCGGTGCATTTTTGGTACGCCTCGCCCCGGAGCTTGCCCCGAAAACGCTTTTGAAAATATTGTTATCAATCGACCTGTACTTCCTCTTAAGAAGAGGTCAAAGGGAAAGTGTTGCATGGGAGAATATTGGAAGAGATTGAAGGGGCAACTGCTGCCCAGACATTATTTCTAGTTATCTAGAAAAAATATCATTGCCTATATTACCTTAGCAAGATGGGGTCAAAGGCAAGTCCTGCCTCTTAGGCGGTACAAGAAAAGAGGAATGGGATACGGGCGTCATTATGACGTTTATAGAGCTATTTCCGTTCGAAATTTATTCATTAAATTTAGCAGAGACCATTTTTACTGAACCATTATTACAGAAGTCAAAAAGGCAAACCATTTGCCTGTAGTGCCATAGTTCTGCAATTCTCCCAAAGAAAAGTTGAACACTTGACCTCGAAGGCTCGCAGATTAAAACACTTTTTTTTTTATTTCTAATTTTTTATTTTTAGAAAATCAAGCTCCTTTAGGAAATGGAGGATTAGGGAAATCTATCAGAGGCACTTCCTAGCTAGCTTTCACATAGTTAAGGTTAAATTCTAACATCGGTTATGTTATTTTTCAGTTATCAAATATGAATAGTATTTTTTTTTAATAGAGAAAAAGCTCTTCCAAACAGTAGAAATGATTAAATCCAGACATTAGAAAAATTGTAAAACTATGGAGTCCCTCTGTCAACTAAAAGAATTACAATGACACAATGTAAATCACAACAAGAGTCACTTCATGGATGGCTAAGGGGCCTTGTTATGCAGGTAGAGTTCAGCTGACAATAGCAGTATTGTTTGGTGTTCAGGCTTACCGGTCGCAACTGTTTCTGCTCCCACATAAGATAATCAAACTCATTAAAGAAATGTGTAGAAGATATCTCTGGACAGGTGAAGCTGCCATATCAAGAAGAGCTCTAATTGCATGGGATAAATTTGTTTACCCAAAGGGGCAGGTGGTATAAACATAATAAATCTCAAGATCTGGAATCATACAGCTATATATAAATTGCTATGGGCATTAAGTCAGTGCAAAAAGAAACTATAGATTACTTAGGTACATACATACTATATCAAGAAGATGAATCTATTAACTATGAATGCACCAAAGCAAGTTTCTTGGATGATCAGAAAAATAATTAACATGAGGAAATTCTGGCACTAAATAGTGATTAACCAACAACTTAACAAAAGAGGGGAAATGTGCATTGAAAATGCGTGCAAGAACTTGTGAGGTGAAATGCAGAATGTCCAATGGAGGAACTTGATCTGTCACAATGTTGCACAACCTAAGCACACATTCATACTGTGCCCAGCTTTGCACGGAAAACTTAGAACTAAAGAGGTATTAATCAAATGAGGTATCATAGTGGATGTTTTCTATCAACTCCATACATAAACTATATTGCACCTATATATTGAATGCACCTTCTCAAAAATTCTTTGGGAGGGGATACTGCAATGGGAAATACCACAAGAATGTATTGCAATGGGAAATGGATACAAAACTGCAACTAGAGGAAACAAACTAGAAGGGATCTTACTGAAGGCTTGCTTTGCTACAGAGGTGTATGAACTTTGGATATAGAGGTATAACAGAATCCGCCAAAACAAGACAAGGACAATGGGTTTATGTATGAAGTGAAGACAATAACTTCTATTAGAGTAAGAACAAGTAGAAATGTCATTGATTACATCTGTTCTTTATATAGTGGCTACTTTACTAGTTCAAAGCCATGAACAGATTATAGGAAGGATGGGAACCTACATGTAGATAGGTATTTTTAGTTGAAATGGGTATATGCTTGGCTGGCATGCCCTGATTTGTAAAGCACATTTGGTGGTTAGTAAACTTATTTTAATTGGCAAAAAAAAATATTGAAAAACATCAGTTATTACTAGTTTATAATTGAGGATTAATTTCCGCAAGCACAAACTAAGTTTTTTGATGAAAAATAAGAATTAACATTTTCGAGTTCTACACCTTTCAAATACCCTGTACAGATTTTATATCCACATCACATGAATAACTGTAGGTATTTTCAGCATTGGGCCTTATAAAGAAAAGCCTAATCACATTCTTAATTTGGTTCATGCTCACAGCTAGAGAAGGTGTCCAATCACCGTGGAACATGGGCTAGTATTTGAAGGTTCACCAACTATGATTTGTACATCCGGGACATTAATCTCAATCTGCAAAAAACTCTAAGTGAAACTTTTAGAAAAAAAAATGTTTCAAATGAAACTAAGAGCATGTTTGACATTGCTATCAGAAACGGCTTATTTTGATATTGCTATCAGAAACTGCTTATGTTTGACATTACTTTTCAAATAAGTACTTTTAGATAAGTAAGCAGTTTGTGTTTGGTCATCTCATTGGAGAAGTACTTTTGGTAAATAATTTGTGTTTGGCTAATCGTAATAAAAAGTACTTTTGAGTGTCAAATTACGAAAAGGACATCCAAGTTCATTTCACGTTTGGATCCTTAGAAAAAAAATTATCATAAAAGAGTTTAATTAAAAAAATTATTTAGTTAAAATGTAAAACATAAAGCAAAAGATAAATTTAAGTTTTTAAACATAAAATATAATTAAATCAAAGAGATAACAGAAATTATGATTTTCTAGGAAAAGATAAGAAGAGATGCGGCCGCCCCCTATATATTTGATACCTTCTCCTACAATAAAACTAATAATCCCAACCCCGTTAGTTGTGCCATCAATTACTCGTCGATAAAAAAAAATGAGTCAATTCAGCTAATCCTCTTATCCCACCAACAAAGAATCTTGTATAAAAAGCATCTATGTAAGCACGATTATATGACCAAGCATATATGCCATTTAAAATTTTGTCCCACAGAAATCTCTTAGTACCCTTTTTAATAAATGAATTAATTAACTCAAACTTTTTTAAAAATGAATAAATGGGTTTATATGAAAAGGATGCTATAAATATTCCGAAACAAGCTATACTGACTGAAAGAACTGCATCCTTTAAAAATTCATTCCAAAATCCATCGAATTATTCGACTTTTGGTACAAAAGTAGGGTTGAGAGAAATACCTAGGAATAAAAACTAGTTCTAAGTGAAAGTGGATTTGTAAAAGTACGTAGAAGGGGAAAAAAGGAAAAAGAGAAATATAATTTTATTTTGAAAAGGATATGGTTAATTAATGAAGGATAATTCGATAAATATAGATTTTTGGTAAGGATATTTTTATCTTGAAAAAATTACTCCTTCCGTTCCAAAATGAGTGTCTACCTTTCCTTTTTTGTTTGTCCCAAAATGAGTGCCTTTTTTCCTTTTGTGGCAATTCTTTAAATCTAAGATTTGTTTTGGACCATAGGATTTAAAGCCTCTGGCCAATTTTAAACCACATGATTTGAAAGTCTTCCTTATTTTCTTAAATTCTGTGTCCAGTCAAACCCAAACACTCAGACACTCATTTTGGGACGGAGGGAGTAATAAACTGCTTCTGCTCTTGGAAGAAGCAGATATTTGTAGCTTTTCCTCAACAGCAGAAAAACTGTTTCTGCTTCTGCTTCTACCAAAAATTATTTTTTTGTTAGCCAAACACCTCAAATTTCGGAAAAAAAAAAAACACTTTTGGTGTTGGAAAAACAATGTCAAACACACTAAGAAAAATGTAGAAACTTTTTCTTCAAGAATTTTACATCAAAGTAGCTGCAATTAAGTAGCTCAGAACTAAGCACCAAGACAAAATAGTATCATCAAAGCATTACTCATTTCACTCCAAGGACTTGCATAAATGATGAAAACACACACACACACACACACACACAAAAGTACAAGGCTCTATTTACAATGCAGGTATGCTTCTGCTAATTGAATGAACAAAGAATAGAACAACATAAGTACTGTAACTCAAGTTTGTTCCAGCCTATATAATAAATACATCCATGTTTTAGTGCTAGCATTGCTTTTGCAATTTCTCATTCTTGAGAGCCATGAACTTAGCTGCTAATTCATCGTAGTCTGGGAGCTTAGGATGGACATGGCGGTTCTCAGATAATGCATTTCCAGGCTCTTGAATTGGGAATGAACTTGACCGTAGAAAGTTGTCTGTGAGACTATCTTTAGGCCTTTCAGAAGGCATAGTCATTGCCCTCAAATAAGGGACCTGATTTTCTTTTCTTTCCATTGGATCCATCATTCTTGATGTTGAGGACATAATTGAAGAACACGTTTCTTGGCTTTCCCATATCTCCTCAGTATCAGGTTTTACAAAGTGGTCTGTCTTTCGTTCAACATCTTGATAGGTTTTCGCTATATGCTGGCCTTGGCTGCAGGAACATTGGCGTTCACATAATCCTTTATCCCTTTCCTTTAGACTATGTTTACTAAAATCTTTTGCAGCTCTGGATCTTCTCTTACGAAAAGGAGTTTGCCGATTGTCTTTTTCATCAGCAATCCAGTAATGACATGGATGTTCCAAACAGCATGAATTTTCAATTGGCCTATTGCAGGTTGATCTCGAATAATCATCGATGCACTTGACAAAAGTCAGGCTGCTCCTGAATTTGACAAAACAAGGTTGAACTTTGCTATCAGGTGCTAATGTATAATAGGACTTCTGACTCTCCTCAACAGAACTCTTACTGGAATTTCTTCTCCTGTTTTGACGTTTTCGTTTATTATCTGGAGAACTCTCACGGTACTCACCATAATAGATTACACTATCAGTGTCTGACACAAAACTATTCTCCATGGAAAGTGATCTCCGTCTCAATCTTTTTCCTGATATCTTTCTGTTCTTCCTCAAGCTTCGTGCTCGTTCTTTTGCATTCTGTGACTCTATCTTTACTCTCAAGGGAACAAAAGGGGCTTTGAACATGAATAGCCTCTGATCCTGGAAGCTCACATCTTTGCTCACAGAAGACGCAAACTCCTGAATGTCATCCAGGTATATCATCTGCTCAGGTAATTCAGCTGAACTTTCTGAAGAAGATTCTGCCGCTCCTCTGTCTATATTTTGTTCAAAAGTAAAGTCACTTGCTTTCCCTAAATTCCTTCCTATTACGCGTTCAGGACTTGAGATTGGCGATTGGGATAAATAACTAGGCTGAGCAAACTCTAGATTTCTCGCGTTATCATTACTCTTCAAGCAGCACATTGAATCTTTAGAAGTATTAGTTGTTGAGAAATATGTGAAAGTTGCAGGATCTTTAGATGAATGATCAACAGATACTATCTTTTCTTCTGTCTCTGTGATGTTGGAATCCTTTAATCTCATATCTCCATCTTCCTTGTAATCAGCTGTAGCATTACTAGTTTCATTTACCTGCATTAGGAATAATATGAAACAGGACAACATGCTTTTTCTATTTCATGATGTTATTAGGCTATTCAGTGAAGCTTTCTTCTTATGGATTGCACAAATAGTTACCAGATCTTCTTCGCGCCTGTATTCAAGAAGCAACGGTCCTTGCTGAAAGCAACTCCTTGCTATTTCATCCACCAATCTGTATTTCTCTTCATCAGATACAGAGCTTATGCACAAATATTCCTTTATCTATATTCAAATAAAGATGAAAATTAGGAAATTATAATACTCCAAGGACTTGAAGTTTGGAAGCAGCCTTCATGAAAGATTTGGATAACCTGATCGTTCACAAGATTCCCTGGGAGTAATTTAAGTGCAGATGTTTCAAATTTCTGGCCATAACGCTCGCCAAAAAGCTTCCTAATCAGCACAAGTTCAGGCAAATCACCAAGTCTTGCTGATGCAAATATGATGCTTGACATCGCTTCGTTGATGTCATTGGGAGAGTCCCTGAAACACACACAAATATTGAAAAACAGAAATCAGTAGTCACTACATGCAATTAAAGCATTGAAATTGCTATTAGTATTTCTTACTTGTGTCTGCGAATATACGGAAGGTTAATGATGATAAATTCACAGTAACTCTCCAATAAGTCATACAATGCCACCATTTTTTCATCCATATAAAGCTGTTCAACCTGTAGTTATATCAAAGAGAGGAATATAATACATTAGGCTAGCACAGGGGGATTCTTGATAATTTCAAGAATTATCAAGAACTATAACTCAGACCAAGTCAAGATAGTTTGTTTGAAGATTTCATATTTCATACCCTGTCAATGACAATTTCATAATGGCCATTTCTAAGTAGCTCGGACAAGTCATCCCTCAGCTGCCTGATTATGCAACTTCTCTTGTTCTTCAAAAGCTTAAGCCGGCACTGAACCCTTTTAATCAAATTCTTGCTGGCAAAGAGAAATAACCAATGAAATAGTATGAGCTTTTACACATTCTTTAACAAGGAAAAATATGGTAAACTTGATTCAATATTTACCATTTAGAAGCTTTTCTCCACCCAAAGAATATATCAAACATGTCTGTTATATATTCCACTCAACAGAAAAAACTAATGGCCTAGTCAAAATTCACTGTTATTGGGTTCTTATAACAAGTGAAAATGAAGTGATAAAAAGAAGAAAAATAATGAATTTACAGAGCTGCCACGTGCTTCAGTGATCAGAGAAATAAAAGAAAGAAAGGGGTTCTTTTGGCCAAGTATGATGAACTAAACCACCTGCAGTGACAAGTTGGGTAGTTATTTAATTTTTAGGGGAAAGGGTTTAGTGGGTAGTTAGTTACTCCTTTAAAAGAAGGGGTTTAGTGGGTTTGAAATTTAATAAAAAATTCTATCGAAACTGCTCCATTTCTTTCACTACATTTGTTCTATCACGATTGTAAATCTTTTTTCACTTTCTTCCCGCCATAATATTTCTTGTGTTAAGTCCTGTTTTTACCCTTCTCCATTTATACTACATTATTACTCCATTTATACTACCCTTCTCAATTAGTTCCAGGTTTAATATCTATATGGAGTATGTTTTTAAAAATAGTATTTGACTTATATGCATAGTACTAATTTTGGATGAAGGGTGGTAAGTTCAGCCTTTATTAGTAGGAGTAATAGTTTCCATCAATGCAAAAGGACAGGAGGTTTACCTTTCTTATTTTATGATCTAAGTTTATGTCTAATCAGTAAATTATTTTTTCTTGAATCTTATTACGCGTCCGCATGATCATCATGGTATCATTTGCTCATGTTTCGGTCTCAATTCTCAAACATGAGAATAGAGAGGTAAAGAGTAGAGAATGCACTGATTTCTTGTCGGGATAATACAACTTTTTAAATGGTGGTATTGTTTGGAGTCAAACAAACAGTTCACCAAATTCAATCCATTTTGGAGAAGAAAAACGCCAAAAATAAATATAGGGGCAATATAGTACGGAGAAGGCAACCAGTTGGTAACCAACTGATAAGTAACTGAAACTTTAGAATAAAATAAAATGCTGAAAAACTGAAATAGAAAAGTGGGGTCGTTGGCTAAGGCATGAAGCTGAAAGCCAGGTACCACTCAGGCATGCACACACTCTAATGATAGTCACCAATGGAACCCAATGTTTGACCAAAAAAAGAAAAACAAAAACATACTCAATTTTTACACCATTGTATTAGTTAATCATGGCTATGATAACATTTGAGATGCGAATTTGTACTGAACTACTATGAGTTATCAAATGAATCCCACGATTTCGACACCAAATATAAGTATATATGTGAAAATTCATGGAAATTTACAAAGTTATGCAATTCAAACACATAAATTAAATGACAGACAAAATGTAGTGTTAAGAACCTCAGATAGTGAATCCATCAAATCTGAAATCTGGATCCACATCTAAGAACAATTTATGTTATGACATATGTTATGAATTTACAGAGGTCACGTAAACAACTAATGTAAATAAGTTTTCTACCAGTGTCACTCTTTTTACTTGGTACGTACTATATTCTTTCTTTTGCATAAAACAAGACTTGTAACCAAATATTTTCCGTGAACTTTTTGATTGCGTGGGAGTTTGACAATTACAAGGCCAGCCAGGAGCTCTAGAGTTGCTTGATGTTTTGCTTATGCAGCTTGAAGTTGGAGAATTGGAAAGTTAGGCGAGTAGGTAAGCTAAATGTGCATTAGTTGTACTTAGCAGCAATATATAATTACGTGAGCCAAAGATTGCGACAATTGTTAGTAAATTATACTAGTACAAGTTTCTTTTCTTATTTGTTTCATGCTCTATCAGTTAGTAATGAGTAATTATCCAAAGAAAGATGAGGCCTGAAGGAAAACAGAGAGGGTAAGATCTCTCCTTTGCATTATTTGCTAATACATGGTAACCGAAACATAGTATCAGACATAGTCAAGTGTCAAATTTGCTCGTTATTTAAAATTGAGCAATTTTGTCATTTGTTAGACTTTTGATCTAATGTTATCCCCTCGTTAATGGCAAGGGCAAATACCGGACTATTTGCAAACTGTACGAGGATGGATGGACTAATAGTTTAACAGAGTAACAAAACTGCACAATATCAGATTATATAGGGCAAAATATGGATCAAGATAATAATGTTGATCATATGTGTAACCATATAAGGTGACCTCTTTAGTTGATCAACATAGTAAGGTTGCTCTAGAAGGCGCTTTTCACCCATATTGCACGCGGTCCAAAGATTTTGAAAGGAATGTGGTCTGTTCAAATGTTGAGATCTAAGATTTGATGGTGAAACTAGATTGAAATTACTTCTTTCATATACTTACTCAAAAATTTTATAGGGTGATCAAACCTTTCTTAAACCTTGTTGCCTAAGAGTAGGTAATGAAAAAACATGCATGACCAAGAAAATACACTCTTTTGTGGTAAAGTTCTGTTCAACTTGATATCTTAATAGCATGGTTCTGCTCCTAATGTTCAGTTAGAAGGGTAGAAGTCTTTTATCTTCGAATATGTCAACTATCCAATTGAAAATCTAATCGACTCTTGAATTATGATCAACCAGCTTCTTGATGGACGGAGTGCAATGCTATTTGGCATTTCTAGTAGATACTAGATATAAAATCTAAGCTATTAGTGCTACAAAAACAGAAGGCATCAATTGACATATCTCTCCTTGTATCAAAATTTTGCAGAGCTTCACTTAATTTTCAAAGCTGTTATTGCAGTTTCTCAAACTTGGTACATATGGTACCTTAAAAATGATGATTTTAGTGCTTTTCTTCCGGACAGAATAAACCACTATGCTTTCCAATGTCAGGATTATAAAAAATTGTTTTATGACTAAAAAGTTGTTGCTACAACAGGTGCAGGACCAATTAATAAAACATGTTCAGGAAAATTTAATTAACAAGAGATTTTCAGGAAATTTTAAGCTAAGTAAGACGTTCTTGTTAAGTTTCCGGACGCTGAATATATGTACTATTGTACTTGCGAGCATTTCACTGCCAGTTCTATACACTTTTTTATAGATAGAGAGGTATGTGTGTCTAGTTAAGTGTTGGAAATGGAACAAAATTTTGCTGGTGAAGTCAATTGGGACAAGAAAAGGATATCACTCCAGAATAACTCTCTGGAAGATCAATGCAAACATGTGCTTTAGCAGTGAATGAATATTTATCCATACATTGGTAAGAAATATGCAGCTCTGTATTATGGTTCTTTTTCTTTTTTCCAGAAGAACAAATTTTTGAAGTTGTTGCTTACTGGTGCATATGATTGAAAAATGAAAATCTGAATTATGACTTATGGAAGCGGCTTCAATACTGATACATAGAATTAAAACAATGAACGCGAACAATTTTAGAATAATGACAATGGGACATGAAAGTGGAATTAAAGGCCAAATGAGCCATAGAAAACATAGAAACAAATCTTTATCTGTTCAATAATGATCAACGTATAAACTGCAAAATTAAAGGCCTAATTGCTGAGTCTATATGGGCTCTCATTTAATCCTTATATACTTTTATGCAGATCATATATTTCTCCTTCAGGATATCAGCTCGTTATTAATACAAGGAAGAGAGCCACGGTTCGTTCTCTAAGGTCATGAACCAATAATACAAATCGTATACACTTAATAAAATTAGACTTAAAACTCTGAAGAGGAGACGGAATGATTCTATCAGGGTGCTAATTTGAACGTGACGTCGTTCTTGATAATCTCAACCTTTTTCCCTGGCTTCAAGTTATCCACAACTAATGAGCAATTCGCAAGGACATTAAATTGTCTTAAGGGATACTCTCCCACATAAACTTGCACTGGTACCTTAAGTTTCACCAACAATGGAATTTTTCCATTCTTCTCATTATCTTGCATTGCTTCATAAAGTCCTGATCCAAATTGACTTTTACCCTTGAGTTCAATTTGCATCATGGTTACATTCTTGTGACCCTGATGGAAACTTGGTAACGTTCCAGAACATATGGTTGAGTCAGTATAAGTCACATTAACAGAACTTTCTTTCCCATATATCAGCGATATAGCCTTGTTGGGATTCTCTGCTCTAATTGTCACAATAATGTCCGTGGTGAGGCTAAAATCAGGTTGATATCCAAATTCCTTAACCTCAAGAGATTGAAATTTGTAGGTGGGCAATTTCGGCTGGTACATTGTGTAGAAATAGAACACGAAAGCACCTAAGAGAACGATGATGAAAAATAGGACGCAATAGCAGCAGCAAATGCATCTTATGCAACAATTTCCTCTTCTTGGCCTTTCCTCGTAGTAATATTCACCGCCATAACGAGGAGCTTTTCGCGAGTGATAAGGTGGTGGTGGCTGCCTTCCGTTTTCCACCATTACATAAGGTGGAGGATGTGAATGCATTATGGTGGAGGAAGGATTACAAGGAGGAAATTAAACAACTTAAGAATGCAGCAATTTCTTTTTTGGTGGACCTATTTCTTTAAGAATGAAGGACCACCATTCTTTTTTCAGTTTTAGGAAATAGAGAGTATTTGTATTTCAAGGGAGAAAACAGAAGTAGTTTTTAGAAATGGCTCATGTTATTGACATAGTTCCAATTGTTAAGGGTATTGCTACATATGTGTGGCTAATGACATCCAATATTATTGCTCCTATTCTTGCTCTCTCATTGTTTGCTGTATTTACACATTTTTAGGCTCCAGAATCTGTGGAAATTAGAGTTATAAAAGGCTGCAATTTGATGAAAAAAGTTGGACTTCCCTACCATACAAAAGATAATCCTCTCTCCGCTTCAATTTACGTGACATTGGACGTGGAGATTAAGTATGTACAAACAAAGACTTTTAAGACATGTAGTATAAATACATACTTTTAAGACATGTATAATAAACACATGTTATACAATTTTGGTTTATAAAAACTTCTTGAAAAAAAGGTGAAATTTAGAATTAAATTATTTCTAAATATACCATTTTGTCATTCTTTTACAAAAAGACGAATAAAATGTAACAGAGAAAGTATAAATTTTATAAAGATACTTGCAACAAGTCACAAATAGTATCTGTTGTTAATAAATTGGCTTGTGCTATTGCAAACAACAGAAGTGAGCATGCAATACAAACAAAGATCATAGGAAATGATTAATCAACATAACTTTACGACTCTTGCGGGAGAAATAACACGGACTTCAGGCTGACATTTACAAGGTTTAAAGGTTTGTGTCCTCATGAAAGACAAGACAGAAACCACAGCAGAGTTCACTTTGACAACAATCTTCTTCAGCTTTGTACTCCTTGAATGCCTGTCATCCGAGGATTTCAGCTTGTAGGTTTGTAAGAATATTCGCCTCATTCTAGCTCGTTCTCTTCTATAGCTAAGAGAACGCAATATTATTGGACTAATGTTCTGTTGTTTTCGACTCCTTTGCACCTTCATGCTTGTATTCTCACGACCATCACTATGATCATCATCACCAACACCTTTGCCATTTTCTAATTTATCAGACGTCTCGTATTCATCGATTACCCTTCTGCTAAAACGCAAAGGGCTGTTCCTAACTAAGCTGTTCATGACAGATCAAACCTGAAAAAAAAGATCTTGCAAGGGAGAGCTTGACTAGATATATAAGGTGATAAGACATTTATATGACTTGTACAAATAACTACTAATCAACTAGGATATAGACTAATACCAAATTTTTGTTTAGATAATTTACTGATAATTTTATAAAATGTGTTAAATATGGCATTTGATCAGTATGCCATCCATTATTGTCAAGTCTCTTTCCCGTTCATGGTTGGCTCGAGGTCTAAATTATATTCTAGAATGGATAGTAAGTGATGACTGTAATATTGAACTACTAGTCAAAGTCGACAATTCAGATCATAATAACATGGTTAAAGTTTTATGCACTAATGGTAAATCTATACTATAATTCTATAATAAGGTAATCAAAGGTAAATCTCTATTATAATAAGGTAATCAAAGGTGAATCTCTAATACAAGAAATTAAATGATTAAGCTATTATAAGGGTTAAACTACACTTCTATATTCTACCACCTTTAAGTTAGCAGTATTTTTCTAGTTTAAAATAATTTTTGATGCAGATAATGATTTACTGATTTATGATGTGTCTGGATGACTTAGAGGGTGTCTAAATTGACTTATTTTAAGTATTTTTGGGCAAAAACTTTTAAGCACTTTATGGTGTTTAGATAAAGTAAAAAGTGCATCACTTTTAAGCAAAACAGGTTTTAAAAAAAAAGGTCGCAAGGTAAAAGTTGGCGACAATTTTAGTTTTTAAGTTGCTTAAAAAAACGAATCGAAACACCCTCTTAATATTAAGTCAATCTTCACCGATTTTGAACAAATTTATACTCTAGGATATTTGATTTGCTGAGGAAAAACTAATTTATTACTTTCTTGTAATTAGACTATATAAGTTAATCTGTTCGATAGAAGACTGTTACAAGATTATTAAACTGTATGATAATGGGAATGTAAGAGTACTTATACGTGCCTATATTTTTGAAATTATAAAAAGGTAGACCAATAATATACCTTTCTCATGATGCGATGAAATATGAATTGAGCTGATAGGATTGAGAAAATGTTAGTACAGTACTATTTAGTTATAAGAAACAAATACTCACTTTTTTGTTTTCTGTTCTCATTTTTCTCAAAAAGTGAAATGTGAAATATTCAGAATACTTATCATCTAGAGTTCCTTATATAAACACTTTTCCACCAATTCTTGATATTCATCGCCATTTTACTTATTATTCATTTAGAGAAATAAATTGGTGTTGTATGTCATTCCTGATAAATTGATTGTATTCATTGAAGTTTTGGTTTATAAAAAAAGTAAATAACTATAGTACTTATAGGACTTGTATGAATCTTTACGAAGGCTGTACGGTGAGGGTAATAAATACATCACGTGCGATAGAACATTTTCTTTGAATTTCTTATTAATCTGAATTGTCGAAGTTAACTGGAAATACATTTATGTCAGTCACATTAATTTAGCCAAATACTACTCCTACCATGGAGTAACCTTCTATATTGAAATTTCGAGTTTGTGTTTTTTGCATAAATTTACACATTTATTGAATAGTAAGACTTACCAACAGCACTGTGCATTTAAAGCAAACTTGCTGTTCCATGCATATGGCAAGCCACTTCGAGTCTCCATTGAAACTTTCACGAAAAATAAGCTCTCCTTTCCTCAGTAAATTCTAAGTAATAATTCTCTAATCACCACACTTCCCCACTGTGTGTGAACTGTGAAGGGGCAAATGCAGTCACCAGATATAGCTCATAGGGTTCAAGAAGCCCTGTGACTGCCAGTAGATCTGCGCCTCTTTCATGTGACAATTTTGTTATCTATCTGATCTCTTCACACTCTTGCCTGTGACTTGCTTCAATTCTACCTTCTTTTGCTTCCCTTTTAAATATCCATGTATTTCTTCCCCCATTTTACATTCAACACAACTAAAACCTGTTTTTTAAGTAGTACTATTTACATAGCAAAGAAGCTCATCACAAAGCTAAGAGGTACAAGAACAGCTAAGAATAAGAAGAGGAGAAGAAAACTATTGAGTGATTAACACCAATGAAGAGTTGTGTGTGCACTGCAACTGTTCTCATTCTTGTTTTCCTCCCAATTATCATCCATGCTAGACATATTCCCAAGCCACACTCACGTATGACTCACTTCTTTTTTTCTATTTACACACTTTACTTCTTGGTGAAATTAAGTTATAAGTATATAGACTGTCAGTGCATTCTAACTTATTATATACAGCACTTTATTTCGTTATCTTCTGTATTATCTTATGAATTTAGGTTGTGTTATCTTCTATATTATCTTATGATTTTAAGTTATGTATACTAGCAATTTAATTAAAGATTTTTTTTTTCACTATATTAAAGTAATCTTGCCTATTAGCATGTTAGTTAGTACTGTTTTATAGTAGATTACCACAGTACGTGTTATCGAGAGTAACCTGTAATTACCTTATTATTGGTATATCAGACCACGTAATGGTTTTTGCACCATTAGTGCATAAAATTTAAACTCTTACCCAATTAGACTTAATATCAAGTGTTAGTTAGTACTATAGATCATCACAATGTGATGGTGTTAAAAAAGTTACACAAACCAGTGCACTGAAATTAAATTCTCTGACGACATACACTAGCAAATTAAACAGTTAATTAAATCCCAAGTGGGTAAATTTGCTTTTCATGATAGCATAAACTTTTGCTCATGATGTTGCATTTCTTGTTTATCTAATAAGCAGAGCACCAGAGCAATCACCCTGAGAGCTCAGACAGCAGAAAAAAGGCAATGGGGAAGCCAGAAATGAACTGGGAAAGAAGGGGAGCATTGATGCACAAAAGAGCTGCAGCTACATTGCAAATAGCAGGGTCAAGATTGCCAGATTGTTCACATGCATGTGGATCATGTTCGCCTTGTAGATTAGTGATGGTTAGCTTTGTTTGTTCAACTCTTGAAGAAGCTGAGACTTGTCCCATGGCTTACAAATGTATGTGTCGAAACAAGTCATATCCTGTTCCTTGAAATGTACAACCCCACAGTGTGTGTGAATTAACATATCCTAAATTTTTGTTCTTTACGGAAATCTTGTGGTTGCCTTGTTTCCCGATATACTACTCCTAGCATCTATCAAGAAGTAATCAGTATTATTTGAAAATTCTATGGAACAATTTTAGCCATTATGATACAAAAACATGTACTTTATTGAAGAGACAACAGTTTAGGTTTGCCAAAAGATGTTTTTGGCCTTTTGCTACCTGCAGATGCACTTTAAACGGTATTTGTTTATTGTGCAATAACTTATACTAATAAATTGTCAGAATTAGTCAATTCAATATTATCTAAAGTTTTGTCTTTAAATCATAAGTTTGCTCACTGTTAATAATTGTTGGTACATTATTTTTGTTGATGTGGCATCTGGTGATGATCCAAGAATACCTTGGATGTTTTGTTGCATTGATATTCTAAATAAAGGCGGACCCAGGATTCGAGTTTGATGGGAGCACCACTAAATTTTATATATAATATATATATATATATATATATTTCTACCCAAGTCACATAGGTCCACATCTGATGCTAAAGTACGAATTCTTATGTTGCTTTATACATGAATTCTTATGTTGCTTTATACATGACTAATGAAAAATAAATGGGGGTGGAGCTAGCATATTAGATATTGTTTCTTCCGAAACCTCATAATTGTGGTACAAATCCTGAATTTGTCTTAAAGAATTATTTAATATGCACTAAGTATTACTTATTAATTTTGAACCTCCAAGCTAAGCTTCAAAACTTAATTCTACCTTTGAAAACAAACCATGTTTATCTTCAACCATGATATAATTTTCTTAAGAATCTCATGATTCGAAGGTTAACTTTTAACAATATTGAACATAGATATACTGATGATTAACTATCAACTCAGCCCGATAGGCAAAAGTGTTAGAAATTCTTTAAAATATAGAGCAGCAGAAGAGTAGAAAATATCATTGAAAACTTGTCTCTTAATAAATTTATTAACAATAGGCTCTATATAGGCATTTAACAACAAAGTAGTAGACTCCTACTAAAACTAAATAACTTAATATTCTACTAAATCAAATATTAGACTTCTAATAAAACTAAACAACTAATCCTTTTATAATATAGATAAATATATTTTTAACATTCCCCTCAAATATGATAGTTTGCACCTGTGAAAGTTTGTCTAGCATATAAGGACACTGTTGTTTGTCATGGTTGAAAATATGGTTTAAAATATGTGCTGGTTTAAAGTTGATATAGGTTAAAAGTATGTATGGATTAAAAATTGGTATGGGTTAAAAATGGTTATGGGTTGATGTCACGACCCAAAAATCCGAATAAGTCGTGAGGGCACCCAACTGACCATGTCGAGCGAACCCACTTGATTGCGAATGAATACTATAAACCTCTCAAAGAAATATATAAACGTCTCAATACGATAGAATAAAGTAGAAGCAAATCCCAACAATAGAATGTCTAAGTACTCCCCGAATCATGAACATCTAAGAGTGTCGAATAAGTTATACAATTCTGAAATTTCGGAAATACATTAAAGGAAAAAAATAAACTATTTAGGTGGCCACCATGGACGAAGGGTCGGCTCACCGCTAATAAAAAGATGCTCTAACTCGGTCAACTTCGATGCCCACTAGTGGATGGTGTCGAATCTGTAAGACATAACATAAACCACCAAGGAAAGAGGAAAAAGGGTGAGTCGAGTGACTCAATAAGCGGGGACGAGGCTCCAAGTAAAATAGCAAGTTACTCATATATGCAAAGCAAAATAACTCAAATGTAATGGAAGTAAGAAAAACTTTTCAATTAACTGTCAAGTAAAATTCGTACTCCGTCATCAAAGTACCACAACACCTTCAATGTAACTCGGGGATAAATACATAATCACGTCACACTATAATGATATGCACAGGACCGCATCGTGCGATGATAATATGTACGGAACTACATTGTACCCCAATAATATGCATGGAACTACATCGTGCTAGATAATAGGTACGGAACTACATCGTACCACAATAATATGCACGGAACTATATCGTGCTAGATAATATGTACGGAACTACATCGTACCACAATAATATGCACGGAACTACGTCGTGCCACAATCATTTGTATAGAAGCATATATCATACATAGGGTGTGGAGCAAGTCCACCAAGAAAGAGAAATACACTTACCTCGTTCCGAAGCCCACTAGCTACTCAACAATGGTTTTCCCTTTTCGAATCTCCTCCAAACGTTCTTTCTCTATTAAAGGAACGTAATACAATCAATACCAAGGCTAATGGTTAAACAATACAAACCTTAAGCTAAAGGGGTTAAGAAATCAACTTAAAAATCAACCCCGAGCTCACATGGTCAAACTTCAAAATCAAACTCCAATCGTGATACTCACAAAGACAAGAATCTAAATATGTAATCAAGTCTCGATCTTGATAGGAATTGGGATGTCAAATCTCAATTTTTACTAAATAGATAACTTAGGGTCAAATACCATTTTCTACTTCTCAAATACCATACTTTTAAACATAAGAATGCATTTCTATGTACTCAATAATTACTAAGTTATGCTAATGATATCATTAATTAGTCCCTTACAATAATAATCATAAAATAAGCAATGTTTCAATTCCACAAAACAGTACAATTTGGACCGAAAGAGAACCTCAGAAACAGAGCTAAGCAACGCACAACAGCGTCTCATTTAAATTCATTAATTAAATGTTGAAATCTATTCTAATACCACAATCTAACTTAACATCAATATATAAACGACATACTCAATATGAAATTACTTATAAGTAAAGATCCCAAGCTAATCTCCTATTCTGAATGAAACTACTCCCCTACAACCAAGTAGTAAGAGTAAATAAATGACGCCAAACAGTATCATGATCGAATATAACAAAAAAACCCATTACAGGAACTAATTTTGTACTATTGTACTAGTAAGCAGGTTCACACCATTAAATCCCCACTTCCAATAGCACTTCACCAACCCCTCGTAATTACTTAATCATTTCGTAATTATTTAACCCCATCATAACTCCCTCGTTGGCTTTTCATTTTGAATTCCCACAACTTATCATTTCTAACAAATAATTGAGAATACTACCATGTAAGCTACACTTGTGAGGAATTATAATAATGCATACCTGATTGTTGAATCAAGAGCTCTTTGCTCACTCACTGCCGCCCCCAAGTTCTAATTTTCCCAAGCTATCTCTTCCTTTTGATACCCTAAAAGTAAAAAAATAGTTTTATATAGATCATAATATGTGGACTAGCAAGGGAATATGGGCAACCCACTAACTTATGATATGTCACTTGGGGGTCGTTCAGTTTACCGTACTAAATATTAATACACGTATAAAACTCAGCGTTAATTTAGTGCAGCGTTCGGTTGGTTTTTGTGAAATTTTAATACCCACATAAAATTAGTGCAACGTTTGGTTGTGTTTTTGTATATTCCGCATTATTAATACCCACATTATTAATGCGGGAATTTATGTATTATTTTATGCGGGGTAGAAGGTGGTATTAATAATGTGGGTATTAATAATGCAGGTATTAAAATTTAAAATGACAAAATTAACCCTCATAATAATAAGGATATTTCTAATTTTATTTAAGGAGTAAATAAATATTTTAACTAATAATATTTTTTGTTAATTTGTAATATATCATTGATTCAACAAATAATCCCTACGTTATAATATAATACCCACATTATTAAACCCACATAACTAATACCCGCATTATCAATACCTACATTACTAATACACACATTATTAATACCCACATTATTAATACCTGCATTAATAATTAATACCCGCGTAAAAAGAAGCCCCAACCGAACGACCCCTTGGTCTAATAGCTAACTAGTTATTTCTCTAGAAATTTTTCATCTCGCATATTTACGTTTTTACCCTTAATAATTTGCTAGATAATTAGACCATAAGTACAATTTATTGGGTCGTTACAATTGAAAATATGAAAATTGATATTGGCTAAAAGTAGTCTTACGTTAAAAATGGATTGAGTTAAAAATGGTTGTAAATTGCTCTTCAAAGATCCATTAAATTCAATGGAACCTTGGCTCGGATACCACTTGAAAATGAGCCAGGTTGACGAGGTTGAAGATATGTTCAAGGTTGGTTCAGTTCTAGCCGCAATCAATATGACGATGATGAAGTTTTGTCCCAAAAAAAAAAAACAAAGTCATGCTACATGTGGAGAAAAATTTCAACCAAACTTTCAATAATACTGCTGCTACATCTTCAAATTAAAAATCTCTTTTGACCCATGTTTGAGCTACTTTTAACCGATGTCAGTTTTAACTCATGCTTATTTTAATGCATGAGCTACTTTTAACCCATATTTGGGCTCCTTTTAACCCTTTCTTGGGATCTTTTCAATCACTACCAAAAATTTTAACCCATTCATATTTTTAACCATTGCAAGCAGGCAGCAGTAGTCATACATTGAAATATGTGAAGAAGGTCTAGATTACATTGTCAGAAAATTCAGGCAAAGGAGAGAATTGTTAGGGTTTTGCCCTGAATTATTTGTAACCTAGTAGGACTCTTCTATCTTGAAGGGATGAAAAAGTGTTCTAGAAGAAATATATCTCCTTCTATGTCTATCCTTTACTTAGAGGAGAAATAATAGACAACTATAAATAGAGGATCATCTTCTCACAGTAACAACACTAGACTCCACGGTGTAGTGATTAGAAGAATTTAGTTTACGGGAGAGTTTTCTTCTCCCATATAATGTACGCCAGTTGGCCAAAACCATTTTCAATAAAAGCTTCTTTAAATATATGTATATGTATTCTTTTATGTTTGATTTATTGTCATCAATGTTGATGTGTCCGCTTCCACATGCATCATGTTATTTCGATCCCAACAAAAAGTTGGACAATATGTACCAGTAAGTCGTTAAAGAAACCCATAACACGAAGGTAAAACTTCATATAATATTGAGCCTAGCATATAGATGAATAATTATCAACGTTGGCAAATGTTTAGAGCGCTACTTAAGAGGGAATTTTGTCCAAGCACTTAGGCGACGAAACTTTTGAGGCCATCTTTTAAGGATTTTTTACATAAAAGTACAAGTTTTTGAACTTAGTTACCAAACATAGCAACATTTTAGCAAAATAACCCTATATAGAGAAAAACACAAGTTAATTACAAATATAGCAAAAACATAGCAATATTTTCTCATAACATACCAAACCTTTACATTCTTCCTCCTATTTCCCCCACTATCACTTTTGCTCCTCCCATTTCTCCCTATTTCACTTTTCCTCCCACCATTTCTCCTAATTTCACTTTTATTCCTATCATTTCCTCTAATTTCACTTTTCTTCATCCCATCCTCGATGTATCTCGTTGTATCTCACCGTATCTTTACTGTTTCTGCACCGTTTCAACTGTTTCTGCAGCACCGTATCTAACTGTTTCGGCATCGTTTCAACTATTTCTGCAGCACCGTATCTAACCGTTTCTGCACCGTTTCAACTGTTTCTGACCGTTTCTGCACCGTTTCAATTGTTTCTGCAGCACTGTATCTAACTGTTTCTGCACCGTTTCAACTGTTTCTGCAGCACCGTATCTAACTGTTTCTGCACCATTTCAACTGTTTCTAACTGTTTCTACATCGTTTCAACTGTTTTTGCAGCACTGTATCAACTGTTTCTTCACCGTCAGGACTGTATCACCGCAAAAATTTAAAAAGGAAGAAACGGGACATTTGAAACCAGGGCTATGTTATTCTTTTCCATATCTTATTAAAGAAAATTGACATGTACCCACATTTACACTCGAAAGATATTCAAAATAGACTTATCATTACTTTCAGACCACCTCTATTTAAGTATGATACGTGTATTCCCCATTTGATCTAAAAAGGTTTACTGCTTAAGGTTGGAATTATCATCCATATGTAAATTTTGTGCCAATTTTTTGTTTGAACAACTGAAAAGTACATTAAGTGTTTCAGCTAAACCGATGGTTAGATTGTACAGTATATATTAAAAATCATGATCAAAATAAAAAGTTTGGCATCCAAAGCTAGAACTGTGAATTGGATGGTGGAAGCAGAGGTCTAATGTTATGGAATGCAGAACTTCTTGGTATTACATCTATGCCTTTTTGAACTCTGTTACCTTATGACCTATGTCAAGTAAAAGTAGGATGCTTAAAAGAAATGGAAAAGTATACAGATTTCAACTAAAAATAATTCTTCGAGAGAAGAAAAGGCTACATCACAACTATGGCCAACCTAAGTACTGCATCTCCGCCACTAAGGCAGGGAACGGAAGAGTAAAAAAAATTTGAAACAGTGAAGCAGAGAATGGTGCTGCAGAGAACCAAATAGAAACGGGGGAGGGGGGGTGATGGCGTTGGGGTGGTGGAGGTAGTGGTGATGGCATTAGGGTGGGGTTATGGCGTTGGGGTGGTGGGGTGGGTGTGGGGTGATGGGAGAAAGAAAGAGTAAGTGAGAGAATTTTTAATTTGGGAAAAATGGGAAATGAAAGTGAAATGTGTTAGATTATCATTAAATGTGTTAGAAAAATAATACTATGCATTGTAATTAGAAAAATATTGCTATTTTTTTTTTTGTAATTAAGAGTGAAAATTTGTATATTTGTGTAAAAAACCCATCTTTTAAACCAGTACTTACCTGAGTCTTGAAAATCAAGGGCTCACTTTTGCAAATTAACCTTTTGTAAATCTCATGGGGAAGTGCAGAAATAGTCACTTTTTTGTCCGCCATTAATGTTTAAGTTATTTTTTTAAAATTATTTAATTTTTAGTCACTTTTTGAACACCAGATCTTGGGGTCTGGTTCAGCTCCAGACCTTCCGCTCATAACTTCAGAACTTTATGCCTAACTTCAAGAATTAAAAAATGGGAAGTTTGACCTTCGGATGCCAGTTTTTGAAAGAGAAAATCTTGAAGTTAATTTACAGAAAAATAAACCGAAAACTTGTTGCTCCCAAACGCACACGCAAGTATACGCGGTCGACAAGTAATAAAGTGATAAGATGAGTATCGTTCCCACGAGGACTATGCAGACTGAGTTCTAGCAAACAATTTATTTAAACTATTCAGGGATCTTTTTCCAAAAATGATGAGTTTATTAACTAAAAAACAGTAATTAAATGGTAGAAGTGAATTCAAACAATGGAGCAAAACTTGGTTGTTATCAGTAATAAGGAGACGGTCCAGGGTCAGAGTTACGAACAATCCAGTTGAGTTTTCCAATTGATTCCACTTCTTAAATTTCGGGTTACTAACTAACAGATTAAATGTACCCGTGAAAACCTTTCAGTTCTTCACGGTCTATGCAGGCTACTCCAATCCCTATATGTCTATGGGTTGAATCACGTGCACGCATTAACGAATTCTGTAATTAGTTAAACTAGGCGAGCAAGTATATGTCTATCCTACTCACAAATTGGTTCCCCGATGCCCGGGTTCACAAACTAGTCCTATTCTTTCTTATTACGTAATTAAATTCCCTCTTTCGAGTTCAATCTAAAAACCATAGATAATGCGTAATAATCGGGCCCTGACAATTACACAAGTGAAATCAAGAAAGAATAAGCAACCCGTAATGGGATTCAATTAATGGGAATCAATCTTCAAACATCAACCTTCATGTAATACTCTAACCCTAGAACGATATATTTAGCTACGAATACTCATAATAACAACACAAAGATTTGATGTAATAATAAAATAATGATGTAATAAATTAATGGTAGGAAGAAAAACCCTTGTCTTGATGTTATGAGCTCTCAAATTTGCTCCAAAGTCTGAACTCCCATGAAAAACTAAGTAAAAGAGTATTTATAGTGTTTACAAACACCTAGTAATAAGTTAGACCCAATCCTAGACGAAATAGGAAGTCAAAATTCGCTCCAGGGGCGCCATAACGGGCGCCCCGCGCCTCGGAACGCGCGAGGACAACCAGAGGACGCCACAGACTCTTCCGCTTTGGGCATGCGGCGCATGGGCAACCGCGCCCAACCCCTGCGCGCTATGGGTGGCGCGGCGCGGAGCCCACGGCGCCCAGCCAATCTCCTTATTCTTTGGTCCGAAATCGTGTCCGTGTCATGCCTTCGTGTGCTCGATCCAATCCTCAATCAAAATCCAATCTTTTCTCGCTCAATCATGCTCCTAAAAGCTCCAATTACACTGCATAACAACCTACACACACACGACATAAAATCAGTGTAAAACCACATTCACAAGCTACAAAACGAGCGAATAAGGTACTAAAACGTGAGGAAATATTAAGGAAATATAGGCATAAAATGCCAAACATCACCACCCCACACTTGGACCTTTGCTCGTCCTCGAGCAATCACAAATAACTTCTCACCTAGGTAGAACAGGTCTGCCTATGACTATGGTTGATACCGACCATTGAAACAATGCACACATGACTACTATGGATCCACAAACATGCCAACAATTTACCAAAACCAAAAATATGAGAACAACCACCCCAAATAGCTCAAATGCACCAACTCAACTTAATGCAACCATGCTCCCACAAAATCACACCTATCTACTCAACCAAGAACCATCAACTTCACCTATTTCATGCAAACCACGCGCCCTCACCAATATGAAGCAAGAGAGTGCCCCCCAAAAATCACACACAAAACCAATATCATGACTAGAACGGGGGCAATACAAATGAATTCACTCACTCTCATGAAAATCTCACATGTCACACACAATGTACCATAGGCTTGCCCGTAGTGTAGGACTCCACTAATGTAAGCTCACTCCAATCGGGATTAACTAGGACTTTAGAAAGGTCGTAATGTAAGCTAAGGGGCGGGTAGGATACATATGGTAATAGTGACTACCTCCCTAAGCACTTTAATACATCACATTCAAATTAATCACAATTCTCATCAAGCCACCCAATCACAAACTATCACACATACACCTTCTCAACAAGTAGCATATTTCTTTTAAACACACACTAGCAAGGAATGAATATCTTTTTCTCTTTATTTCTTTTTCCACAATTTTTTTTTCAACTTTGCTCTTTTTTTCAATTTTCAATTTCATCCAACCTTGCCAATGCTTTCCACTACTTCACAATTTTCAAAAGTATTCCCCTTTATTAGCTCCACTCAGAAACCTCCCAAAATCCAACCACAACTCCAACATAACAACACAATATCAATAAAGTGCTTAAGGAGTAAAGGGCCAAAAGAGTCAATTAAGAACAAATGGGTAGGCTCGGGGTGTGGGTACCAACAAAAAGGGTCAAAGAAATCACAACAACAATTTTTCCAAGGTATCTATGTGAGGGTAGGCAAGTAAACGAAGGCCTTGTATCATTTCCCGACTAGAGCAAACCTAGGATTTCGCTTTGCACACACACGGGGCAAGTTCTAGACATTAACATGCACATGGAGTAAATAAGAACATGCCTCACAACACACATTGCACATGGTCCACACAAAGAGGTTCCTTTAACAACTCTCAACTAAGCTTCTAGAATGCAACTTGTGGAAATTTAAGCACTAATGCACAAAGGTTCACAATCAAGTCAAGCTAGCGGACTCAAGCATCTCAAGGGGGTCGTTCCAATTTTTCTTAGGCATGCATCAAATTAAAACCCAAGGACACCACAAATAGCACATGCAATCACTTCAAGTCCACCGGTATCAAACACATCAAAGGCACCTAGCATTCCACCTATTCCTTTCGTCTAGGGTCATCTACAACTAATTATTCTAATCCTAAAAATAAAAAACTACCCGGTTCAAAGGCCTCCCCGTGGAAATGAACCGCGGTCATAAGAAAAACCACGGGGTGGATGACATGTACCACTAATAAAATTAAACTAAAAGGAAAATCTTTTTGGAATTTTTCATTGGTTTTCTAATTTTTTTCATTTATTAAAGCAAGAAACAAATAAAAATAAAGTCAAGTGACAAAAGAAAAATCCTATGGTACATGCATCCCTAACCTCAAAAATAGATAAAGGGTAGTTCCCCACCCCACACTTAAACTAAGCACTGTCCTCAGGGCTAAAAATAAGCAAGCGCAAGGTAAAGAAAACTTCCCTGAAGATTCTAGTCCTTGGTGCTAGCATCCTCCAAGCTTCCATATCGTATGAGGTACTCAGACTTCCCTCATCAGGTCATCAACATTAGGCAAGGGTGAGGACACCCCACACTTAGCCTCGACATTACATGAACCTGCAATCCAAGGAAAAACAACAACTACGTGACACTATAAATAAAATAATACAAGTACAAACTCGGGTTGCCTCCCGAGAAGCGCCTTAGTTAACGTCGTGGCACGACGACACTTTTAGCTCACTTCCAGCCTTTATGTCTTCTCTTCTTACGCCGAACTTTTACTTTCTTCCCTTCCTTTAGAGAACCCATCTTCAACTTCACATGTGGTTTACTTCCATCTTCTTGTCTGACACATTCAATCATAGAGCACTCTTCAACCTTAGCTATGTGCTCCTTCCCATTATAAACCTTGAAAGTAACCTTTTCTCCATGCGCTCTGACAGTCATCTCACCCAGCTCCATGTCAATAATTGCCTTCGAGGTGACTAAGAATGGTCTCCCCAAAATGATTGGAACTTCTCGGTCCTCTTCATAATCTAAGACTACAAAATCAGCAGAGAATGTAAACTTACCAACTTTTAGCAACACATCCTCCAACTTACCATCAGGGTGAGTGAGAGATCCATCCGCCATCTTAAGAGTAACTAAAGAGGGCTTGATTGCTCCTAGCCCCAACCTTTTGCAAACAGACAGAGGCATGAGATTTATGTTCGCACCCAAATCACACAAGGCACCAGTGATATTATGCCCTCCAATGGTACAAGGAATAGTAAACCTCCCAGGATCTTGAAGTTTTGGAGGTAGCTTACTCAAGATTGTGCTACACTCCTCAACTAAATCAACTGTATCTATCTCTTGAGGCTTCTTCTTCTTGACTAAAATTTCTTTTAAGAACTTCACAAATGATGGCATCAATTCAAACACATCAGTCAAAGGAATATTAACTTGAAGTTCTTTCAACATACTCACAAATTTTTGATACTGGGCCAGATCCTTCGATGGTAATAGTCTCTGCGGGAATGGTGGAGGTGGCAGAGGTGCCTCCTTTTTCTCTTCTTTCTTCTTTACCTTCTCCACTTTTTCAACTTTTTCTATTTCAGCTCTCTTTTCAGACTGGGCCATCAGCTCTCCACCTTCAATTAAAGTCACTGCAAGACATTGTTCAGGCTCTTTTTTAACAGTGCTTCTTTCTCCCACCAACTGTCCCAACTGGTGCTCCAAGTTCTTTTGAGCATTGGCAAGATCATGTATGGCTTGTGCATGGGCTGCAGTGTCAGCTATCATTCTCTGCTGGCCTGCCATTATTTGCTTTAGCATATCTTCAACTGAACTGCTAACCTGCTGTGGTGGAGCTGGAAGTGGGTGGTAATTATTCGGGGCTCTCGTATTGCTTTGATAATACCCATTACCAAACTGGTTTTGACCCTGCAGCCTGTTTTGATTACCCACGTAATAAACTGACTCTGGATTAGAAGAGCAAACCTCTGTAGCATGGTCTTGACCACAAACCTCACAAAAGCTCTGGAGTTGTTGCACTGGAGCCACTGGTTGCTGAGCCTTTTGCAGAGCTAACTTGCTAATTTGATTGGAAATAGCATCCATCCTCGCCCTTAGCTCTGAAACTGCATCTAACTAAAGTACCCCTGCAGGTTTCTGCGTAATAGCTCTACCATCTCCCTGCCAATCAGGATTGCTCTGCGAAAACTTGTCAAGTAAATCATAAATCTGATCAAAATTTAAGGCCAGTACTTGGCCTCCAGCAGCAGCATCAACCACGATCTTAGTGTGTTGGTTCAGCCCCTCAACAAAAGTGTGTGCAACAACCTCATTGGATTGGTTGTGGTGTGGACAATCTCTCAATAGAGCTTTGAATCGCTCCCAGGCTGAATACAAGGATTCTCCTTCTAACTGTCTGAAGGACATAATTTCGCTCCTCAGCCGGGCTGTCTTGGCAGATGGATAAAATTTAGCCAAGAACTTCTTAGCCAAATCCTCCCAAGTAGTGATAGACCCAGACTTTTCAGCCTTTAACCACTTCTTTGCTGCCCCAATCAGTGAAAACGGGAACAACGTCAAGCGAACATAATCAGTAGGAACACCCGCTGGTGTATAAGTATCACTGATCTCCAGAAAGTTCTGAATGTGTTGCTGCGGATCCTCATGAAGTAATCCACCATATTGTCCAGTCACATGCAGCAACTGAATCATGCCGGACTTAATCTCAAATCCCCCGGTGATAGCGGGCTTAACTATGCTCGATGCTACTCCCTCCAGGCTGGGGAGAGCAACATCTCGCACAGCTAAAGCTTGGTCTTCTGCCATTCCTGTAGGTAAAGATCGAGCAGGACCTAATACCTGAAACAGCACAAAACTCAAAACAAAAATTAAACCTGAATAGTAAGTAATAAACTGTTCAAAAAGAAATCAGTCAATAATTAGTCCCCGGCAACGGCGCCAAAAACTTGTTGCTCCCAAACGCACACGCAAGTATACGCGGTCGACAAGTAATAAAGTGATAAGATGAGTATCGTTCCCACGAGGACTATGCAGACTGAGTTCTAGCAAACAATTTATTTAAACTATTCAGGGATCTTTTTCCAATAATGATGAGTTTATTAACTAAAGAACAGTAATTAAATGGTAGAAGTGAATTCAAACAATGGAGCAAAACTTGGTTGTTATCAGTAATAAGGAGACGGTCCAGGGTAAGAGTTAGGAACAATCTAGTTGAGTTTTCCAATTGATTCCACTTCTTAAATCCCGGGTTACTAACTAACAGATTAAATGTACCCGTGAAAACCTTTCAGTTCTTCACGGTCTATGCAGGCTACTCCAATCCCTATATGTCTATGGGTTGAATCACGTGCACGCATTAACGAATTCTGTAATTAGTTAAACTAGGCGAGCAAGTATATGTCTATCCTACTCACAAATTGGTTCCCCGATGCCCGGGTTCACAAACTAGTCCTATTCTTTCTTATTACGTAATTAAATTCCCTCTTTCGAGTTCAATCTAAAATCCATAGATAATGCGTAATAATCGGGCCCTGACAATTACACAAGTGAAATCAAGAAAGAATAAGCAACCCGTAATGGGATTCAATTAATGGGAATCAATCTTCAAACATCAACCTTCATGTAATACTCTAACCCTAGAACGATATATTTAGCTACGAATACTCATAATAACAACACAAAGATTTGATGTAATAATGAAATAATGATGTAATAAATTAATGGTAGGAAGAAAAACCCTTGTCTTGATGTTATGAGCTCTCAAATTTGCTCCAAAGTCTGAACTCCCATGAAAAACTAAGTAAAAGAGTATTTATAGTGTTTACAAACACCTAGTAATAAGTTAGACCCAATCCTAGACGAAATAGGAAGTCAAAATTCGCTCCAGGGGCGCCATAACGGGCGCCCCGCGCCTCGGAACGCGCGAGGACAACCAGAGGACGCCACAGACTCTTCCGCTTTGGGCATGCGGCGCATGGGCAACCGCGCCCAACCCCTGCGCGCTATGGGTGGCGCGGCGCGGAGCCCACGGCGCCCAGCCAATCTCCTTATTCTTTGGTCCGAAATCGTGTCCGTGTCATGCCTTCGTGTGCTCGATCCAATCCTCAATCAAAATCAAATCTTTTCTCGCTCAATCATGCTCCTAAAAGCTCCAATTACACTGCATAACAACCTACACACACACGACATAAAATCAGTGTAAAACCACATTCACAAGCTACAAAACGAGCGAATAAGGTACTAAAACGTGAGGAAATATTAAGGAAATATAGGCATAAAATGCCAAACATCAATAAACATCACTTAAAAAATACTGAAAGTTTTTGAAGAATAGCTACTAAACTATCAGTACATTTTTTTGAAAATTTGAACTGACTTCCATAAAAATTTCCATGGAGTTAGTTTAAAGTTCTAGGAAATCCTTCTTCATATTTTACGGTCCCATGAAATTTTCCCGAAACTTTGAAATAAATTCAAAAAATTTTTTGGGGGTTATTGCAAAGTCCCAGAAAATTCCTTGGACTTTTGGCGGCTAATCTTTAACAAAATAGTACTAGTATTTTTTAACTAATGACTATTTTTCTAAAACTTGTTAACTTGCTAATTATTTCTCTTTCAGTACCCTAAGTAGCTATGAGATTAAAGCTTTACCTTTTTCTTTTCACATCCAACATTTTATATTAGGATTTGGCCACTTTATTTATTCTCATCATAGTCTACGCAAGTTTTTTCATTTTTATCAACTTTTTGACATTGAAATTTTCTCTTTAAGAACACGTTATTTCGATTTCCAGTCTCAATTTGGAGTTTTTCTCTTGAAGTGTTGTCTGTGGATGAAACAGTGGCAATTTTACTTAAACTATCTTAAATAGGGATAAAAAGGTAGCACCAATATATTTTGAGGACGCGTGATGAAATTTTTGGAAAAGATATAATTTATCCCGATTCAAGAGGCAGAGTGCATGAATAGTCACTTTTACTAGTCGTCTTGAGTTTGAGGCTATTTTTTTTAGTGATTTTACAGGAGAGGCACCTTTTAGAACTTCAATCTTGTGGGCTGAAGTTCAATCTCTGCGGGCTGACCTTCATGTCTAAGGTATAAAGTTCAATTTCACCGTAAGAGCTGAACTTTTGGGCATAGATGCATAAACTTCAACCCTTGTGGGCTGAAGATGAGCTTTAACCCTTGTGGTATGAAGTTCAGCCCAAGTTCCAAAAAGTAGTTTCTCATGTAAAATCAATTAAAAAAATGGACTCAAAACAAATATCAGTGACAGCGAAATTTTTACAGATTCAAGTGGAAAAGCTACACAAATAGGACACTTTGGAAACATTCTCATATTGTTGGCCCTCCAAAACTTACAATTTTTAGCCCCTATCACCAGGCTTTAGTGAAAACTCTCTGGCGGGTGGTAGTAGTCGGATTTTTTTTTTTTAATTAAGCCTGGCTTGTGTAAGAAAAATCTCCAAGTGGAGCCAAAAGACAAAATTCTCTTATGGGGTACAAAAATGTAATTGAGGTGACAAATGTCTTCTAGCTGCACAACTTATAAATGGATACAGCCTCGGCCTGGCCCAAATGGTATGGCATATAATGAAAAACTTCACAGGGTGTGAAATTTTGATGCGTAGTCATTTTTTGACGCACTTAAAAAATTTTATCCACCGTTTCAAAATCTAATGAGAAATGGCAAAAAATTTGCGGGCACATTTACGCTCCATTACCGTTTGAAAAACACCTCAAACTAGTCCCATAACAAAATATTAACTGTTCAAAGCCCAAGTATGTTGTTATGGGACTGAAGAAGTCCCATAACAAAATAATCTCATAACAAAATAATGAGATCTTAAACTAACATGTTCAAAGATCCCATTATTTTATTATGGGACTTCCATAACAAAATAATGGGATTTATCCCATAACAAAGGTCCGATCAAAGGGATAAATCCCATTATTTTGTTATGAGACTTTATATATAAAGCTTTAGTCCCATAACAAAATGCGGGGATTTTAAACAAGGTTTGTTCAAAGCCCCAGTATTTTGTTATGGGACTGAAGCTTTATACAAAGTCTCATAACAAAATAATGGGCTTGTTCAAGGCCCCAGTATTTATACTGGGACTTGTCCGGAGGTGGCTATTTCTCAATAAATTTATTTTTGACGGCTACAAATCAATTAGCAAGCGCCAAACATGCTCCTACGCAAAATTTTTACCCTTTTAATGGCGGGAAATTTTTATCACTAGCCATTTTTGGACGCGCTCATTGAGGACTATCCACCGTTTCAAAATTCATTGTAGAATAGCCAAAAATTTGCGCGCATACTTAAGCTCCATTAGCGTTGGAAAAACACCCCAGACTAGTCCCATAACAAAATACTGGGGCTTTGAACAAGACTTGTTCAGTTCAAAGCCCCACTATTTTGTTATGAGACTTTATATATAAAGCTTCTGTCCCATAACAAAATACTGGGGCTTTGAACAAGTTTTGTGTACAACCCCAGTATTTTGTTATGGGACTTTATATATAAAGCTTCAGTCCCATAATAAAATGCTGGGGCTGTGAACAAAACTTGTTCACAGCCCCAGCATTTTATTATGGGACTGAAGCTTTATACAAAGTCCCATAACAAAATGCTGGGGCCTTGAACAAAACTTTCAAAGTCTCAGTATTTTATACTAGGGTTAGTTTACTGAAGCTTCCCAGTATAAATACTGGGGCTTTGAACAAAACTTGTTCAAAACCCCAGTATTTATATTGAGATTTGTCCGGAGGTGACTATTTTTCGGCGAATTTATTTTTTACGGCTACAAACAATTAACGCGTGCCAAACAGGCCCCTGCACAAAATTTTTAAGTTATTTGGATTACTTAAAGGAGATGAGCCCAACTCTTTATGGACTTCTTCTGTTGTTTCCAGCACACGTGAGTCACTTAAAAACTCACGTGACTCAGTTCGTTATCGCAAAGGCGGAGCCACATGGTGGACTATGGTGCACCGACACTCGCCAGTTCGTCCAATTTCTCTTTATTTATGTGTTGATTTTTTTAGGTGTATTGATCGAGTTTTTTTGCAAAACTTGCATCTTTTCTTAGTTTCTCCGCTATATTTTTAATTCCTCGACTCTCTTCTTTAATTCATTTTATTTTAATTTTACTCTTACTCCTATATTATAAATAGTGGCACCCGTAACTTCAAGTTCCTGTGTCCGTCTTTGTTTCTCTGATGATAACTAAAACTAAAAAATCTGTATACACGATAGAGAATGAAGGTGAACGTATTTTGTGGCAAATTCAACATTAAACATATTGATAATATTATTGAACTTAAATTACTATAATAAGCTATATATTATTTAAATTATAGGTAAAATATTTTGATTAAAAAATTATCTTGAAAATATTAAGGATAAAATAGGCATTGTATATGGGGGGGGGGGGGGGGGGGGAATAGCTATTTTGCATAGTTGAGGGGAGAGTTTGGATTTTAAGCCAAAATTTGGGAGTCAAAATAATTTTCACCCTAATAATATATGATATGATGGTTAAATTTATATCAAAAGGCAAAAGGTTGATTAACGTCGTCTCCTAGTATTTAGCGCTCACACACACACACACACACACACACACATATATATATATATATATATATATATATATAATTTTTCATATATATAATTTTTATACATATATATATATATATATAAAATTAAGAGGGACCTAATTGTTTGACTTAACCATCAAAAAGATAATCATTACTTATACAATGATATAGAAGTATAAAACAAATCAATTTGAAGCTAAATCAACTAGACTATAAAAAAATCTTGAGGTTGATTTCAAAGACTAAAATTATTCTTAAAGTAACAAGGAACGAAAATAATATTAAACATATTACAAATAACGATTTATAAAGGAAGTCATTATTTATTTTAAAGTCTTTAATATAACATCTTACATAATTCAAATAAGGAAGATTTAGTAAACAAAATATTACTCAGTTGATTTCAATGTCAGAAAGTAGTAAATGAAAATGTGAAATTAAGAAAATGTGAAATTAATTTTGAAAAAAGAACAAGCGATTAGTATTTCGCTTTGAGGCTTGGTACCTTTACAACGGTCTAGAAGATATAATATATGCATATGTATAATATAAATAATTGTTTGAGTTGTAAAAAATACAAAAGTAAACTCGAATGTACAGTATAGTTGTACTTTTGACTTTTGACGCACGGCCATTCCAAAAGCTTTACAAATAGAAAATGATATTTGGAAACAATATTTGGCAAATATCAACACCAATTGAGTGTTGACGCATGACCTACTATCCTAGTGTTGGAACTTTTTCCATATTTACCTAAGTTAAGGTTGATGCTTGAACCTGCAGAATATTATTTTTCCAAAAACAGAAAGGAAAAAGATTTATGGACGTATTGGGAAGATCCCCATAATAACTCTAACAACTTGTTTGGATCGTTGTAACCTATTGTATTGTATTGTTATTAATAGTACGATATTTGTTTTGACTGTTACTTTAATTATCATTATCATTGTATTGTATTGTATTGTTAAAATTCATGGTTATGTAACTATGAAAACGGTCACTTTATGTAACGATTGATTTGGATTTATTTTTCTTTCCTATCATGTCTTTACTTATTATTTAATATTCTCATCTCACCATTTACCTCATATTTACTTATTAAATAACGGTAAACAATACAGCTTATCCAAACATTTGTACAAACACACGATACAATACACTAAAACACAATACATTGTGAAAGATGGTTAACAACCATCCAAACGGAGTGCAAGGAAACTACAGAGTTTTAATAGGAAAAGGAAAACTAGAAAGGCAAAACAATTGCCCTATATATTTACACTGCAAAAAGGTTTTCCCGAAGATTAGGAAGGAGTGGCCGCGACTACAGCCGTCCTTTACAAGGAGAAGAGCATGAAGTCTTCCAGAAAAAAAGCATCAATTCCAGAAGAAATAATATTTGATGTGTTTTCATATCTTCCTGTCAAGTCCTTAATGCGTTTCAGATGTATTTCCAATTCTTTTAATTCCCTTGTATCCGAGTCATCTTTCATTGATATTTATCAATGCCGCTCTAGGACTCATACCGTATTTCATGCGCATATAAGGAATGTTTCGAAGAGTTTGTTCGACAAGCACTTTCTTTACGCTATAGAGCAAAATGAAGATGGAAAGGCCTCCCTTCTTCTTATTGATGACTTTGTTTACGTGAATAGTGACTTATTACATTTGGAGTGTGTTAATGGTCTGTTTTGCATCTGGAGCAAGGCACGGCAGCGTGCTGTAATTTGCAATCCCAGTACAAGAGAAAAAGTATTTGTTCCTTCTCCAGGTTATCCTTCTCATTGTGACTATTCATTTGGTTTTTCTCATTGTGACTATTCATTTGGTTTTGAACCGGAAGAAAAGAATTTTAAAATTCTTTTCACGAGACTTGAATTTGGCATTACACAAAAAGCAAGAAATTGGATTTTCACTTTAGGCATAGAGGAATCTTGGAAGGAGATTGAAAGCATTCCCAACTTTTTTATACAGAGAAAAGTTTGTGTTAATGGAGTTATCTATCTGTTGAATGGTGTTACTAACAACCAATGTTTCCATTGTTTAATGGCATTTGATTTGAAAACTGAAAGTTTCAGAACTATTGCATTGTGGAAAGCTTTAGATAGATACAAAGATAAGTATGACCTAGTAGAAGTGCAAGGAAAATTAGCATTCCTCGAAAGGAAAATGGTTGATGGAAAAATTAATTTATGGATTTTAGGAGATGGACAACGTGGAGGATGGGAGAGGCATATCATAACTGGCTTTCCAATTGTTTGTAAGGAGATGGAGGGTCATACAGTTCATTTTTGGTCCTGGACGTCGCACAATAAGGAGATTATATTCGTTGCTAATGAGGATTGCGATAAATATGTTTGTTATGATGTCACGAGAAAAAGTTGGAGAAAATATGAAATCCAGAGATTTTGTGAAGAGCATGCGTTCGGAGGCATTTACTGTGGCATAGAAAGCCTTTTCCCATTGAAAAGAATTTGTTGTAAAGCTCATCAACAACAACACCTTCAGGACGAAGACTACAATCACGAGGGCGAGGGATTTTGTGACGTGCATACGTTTGGAGGCATTTACAGTTGCGCAGAAAGCCTTTTTCCATTGAAAAATTTTTGTAGAGCTCAGCAACAACAAAGCCTTCAGGACGAGGACGAGGACGAGGACGAGGACGAGGACGAGGACGAGGAGCAGGACGAGGACGAGGACGAGGACGTGGACGAGGAGAAGAGAAGGAAGAGGAGGAGGAGGAGGAGTTGTTCTTACTTTACTTTCTTTTAACTTTGAACATGTTATGTTACTGTTGAACTTTTAGTTAGTTGATACTTCTTTGAGATTTTGAGCCTTTATAATTAGTTGGATAGCATGTCAAATCATCGAGAAGTAAAAATACAATATGCGGAAGCATATCTGAATCCGTAGAAACTAATGAAATCCTTTTATCTCGTGTTTACGTCTTTCAAACCTTCACATGAGGCGCTCACTCTTTGCCTGATGATGGGATATCAGAAAAGAAACCTTATGTCTGATTTGGGGACCATAACCCTATTTATAGTTAGGGTATCTATACAGAAGACTTATACTATTTGAAGTGTCTAATTATAACTTTAAACCTTATCATATCACTTTAATTGTGCCCAAATTTTAATAATAGTAGTTAACATACGATTATATTGATACATAAATGTGTAAGTCTATATATTCTTATAATCTTCAACTTGGACTACATATACATGTAACCTTATAATTGTGTGTCACTTTATGAGCTCAAAATATTTGATATTATAAACTAAATTATCTTCAAACAATCTCGTCCATCAATCATGCTAGCATGGAACCAAGGCGGCTTTTGTTACATTCATATGGTAATTAGACATTCCTGATCACATATATCAACATAACCAAATGACATAGATCAAGCATACATGCAGATCGTGTAAATTACATGCAATGTGATCTAAACATGCATATTTCCAACTGGTACAATCGAAAAATAAGTCAGAGTGGTAAAGTAAAGTAGCATAGTAATGACAGAGAGGAAAGAAGACAAAGTTAAGATAATACTAGCATAGTAATAACAATAGTAGGGATAGAGGTAGTTAAAAACGGTGATAGACACGATGGTACAAAATTTATACTAGTGTTAGAGATTATAGCTATATTATTAATAGTAATAGATATAAAGATAACAAAAAGGACAAAAAAAAAAGATAGTAAGCAGTTAAGGTTTGAAAAGTAGTATTTGTAAAGTAGTACTGAATAGTAGACTAGTAGTTGCAGAAAAGAGAGGAAGAAGAAAAAAAAAACTAAGAAAACAAAATAAATACTAGTATATTGTAAATATAATATAAAATAATATTTATAACAATTAGGGGAAAAATGATAGACGATATAGATAATATAATAAAATTATACTAACACTAATAATAAAAAGAAAATACAAAAACAGTGAGTAGTACCAATACCAATGAAAAGGAAACAATACTATTTTTATATTTTAATAAGAGTGGTAAAGTAAAGTAGCTAGTATTAATCGTAGTGATAATAAGAGAAGTTATAATCAGAAAAACAAAAGTTGGTAAAAATAAAATAAAATAAAATAATTGAAATATGGTATATAGTTCAAATAAAATAACTAGTAATGATATAACAATACATAATAAGAAAATATTTAAATGAAAATAAATAATATAATACTATAGATAAAAGTAGCAGTAGAAGCTATTGATAATACTAATAAATAACAGTAGTTAAGGAATTATAGTATTAGTAACAGTTAATAGTATAGGTACAAATTATAAAAATAGTATAATTTTTTTTTATAAAGGAGAGACGTTACTGACAAAACAATAAGTAGTGATGCTTAAACAAAGAGAGAGAAAAGAAAGTAGTAAATATGTTAGTTATAATAAAAAAAATATATAAGTGACCAAAAATAGTAAGCGGAAGGAATAACAATGAAAGATGATAGAGTAAGATATATCACTATTAGGATATAATAACGAAAATGCAAGTAATGGTAAAGAAAGTTAACAATAATAATAATAGATATACTAAAAGAAATAAAAGTGTTAGAAACAAATATAAGAATGTGGAAGCAGTAGTCAATATAATATTGTTAGAGCTTAGTAATCAATAGTTATAGTTATAGTAGTATTTAGTAGATTATATTAATAGGTCCTCAAATTAGTAATCAAATATTTAGTCTGAAGTAGATGTATGCCAATCCCCGGCAACGGCGCCAAAAATTTGACGAGGTCCAAAGTGCATAGGAATTGTCTGCTCGTTCTTGTCAAATTCTAATATAGTTTAAGATATCGTCCCACAGAGATTGGGTATTCTATGCTACGGACTTGTAGTATTTTAATTACTATTTGAGAGAATCAAATTGATGAAAAGTGAGTTTTTAATTTAAATTTACTTAAACTAAAAGAAAGAACTTCCGGAAGATTTCAAATTTAAAAAGAGTTGGGAATCGTTGAATTCACTTGGTAATACTTATAATAAATATCTCAGTTTTGACATGTATTTCTCTTAAGAATAATTGCTTATTGCTAATTCAATTATATTTTGCTCACTAAGAAAATAATCAATTAATAACACTCCGTGAGGTTATGCATATTAATTAAATTATAACTAGTGACGATTAAACCGAAATATTTTTCTTGCCTGAATTGTGCTAAAAAGTAGTAAAAACTTCGTGAGAATATTTTTACGAAAAATCAATAATCTTACCTACAACAATTCCTCCGTGAGAATTAAAACTGAGGTAAACAAGATTACGGACTTGGAAAAATAGTTTTTACTCTACTATTTTATTCGTTAGTTATCATACATTAATTTTGCTCCGTGAGAATTACAAAATTAATATAACAATAACCTGGAGATAAAATAGAGGCATGTGAAAATATTGATTAAGTAAAAACTATAATTCTAGCACAGTATTAAAATTTGGTTAGAAAGTTTCAGGCCAAGCATGTATTAAAACTGAGATAAGTATTATAAATAATACCGAGTTTCATCAACTATCCCAACAAAAGAGATTACTCCATTATGGAGTAAGAATAACTTTAAAAATATAAAGACTATGAAGAAAGTAGTATTTCTTCTAAAAAGATGAAAACTACAAAAACTTTAAGAGAGAGAAAGAAAGGGAAAGCAAGAGAAATCTTGCTTGTGAATTGATATCTTTCTTACAAACTTTGGCCATCTATTTATAGATGAAACCATAAGCTTAAGGCTTCCAAAGATGCCTAGGTAAGGTGAAATTAATGAGTTCTTCACAGATGCAAAGGTGAGTTGAAGAGAGAAGATTTCTTTCGTCTTGCTCTTTGTTCTTCAGCGTATAAAAATCACGGACATGACTATCAGTGTTATAGTCGCACTATGAATAGTGAAATCATCAATGATTTTTCCCTTATTTTTATTCACTTTGAATATCTTCTTCTTCCTGCAAAATATGTTAGAAAATATGCGAGAGATGGATATATTTATTCACGTTTTATTTAAAATACTTAATATTTAACTATAAAAATATATCAATAAATTATATCCATCACTTATCATATCACTTTAACTATGCCCAAATTTTAATAATAGTAGTTAACATACGATTATATTGATACATAAATGTGTAAGTCTGTATATTCTTATAATCTTCAACTTAGACTACATATACATGTAACCTTATAATTGTATGTCACTTTATGAGCTCAAAATAAATTATTTTCAAACAATCTCATCCATCAATCATGCTAGCATGGAACCAAGGCGGCTTTTGTTACATTCATATCGTAATTAGACATTCCTGATCTCATATATCAACATAACCAAATGACATAGATCAAGCATACATGCAGATCGTGTAAATTACATGCAATGTGATCTAAACATGCATATTTCCAATTGGTCCAATCGAAAAATAAGTCAGAGTGGTGACCGAATAATTTATTCTTAATTTGCAGCCTAGTGACAAAACTCTGCAGTCATATTCCATAATATGATGCTTAAAAACATATTAGAAACTCAACTGCAATGATGAAATGAGCTATGAGTGTAATTGTTTAACACTCTCCCTGATATAACACTTCCACCAAGTATAAAGAATAGTCTGAGCATTTTTTGCACTATCTTGGCATCTAGTGAAGTCGGTATCTTAATACTTGAGTGTTTTAAACTTTTTCGACTTCATGTCTAAACTTTAAATATTTTTTACTCTGTAGTTACAATAAGAATCTTTGGCTGCTTCAAATTATTAATTTTATAATTACTCAACTATATGCATAACATCTCAATAATGCACACAATATTTGAATGGGTACAAAGCTAAGTGTAATCACTTAATTTTGGCACGATCGAAAAGAAAATGCTCAAAATAAATGCTAAATTTTATATAATTGCCATTCATTTTGATAGATTTTTACCTCTTTATTTAGCCGTTTAAGTTCATTAATTAGTGAAAAATTATTTGAAAAAATATATTGATGATTGGTTATTAGTGTTGATTTCATTGTAGCTATAATATCATTTGTTCTTGTGATTTGTATTGGTTAATTAAAAATTTTGTCCTAATTATTCTAATGTGTATCTCTAGTTAAATGGTTATTGGGCTACTTAAGTTCAGAATTCAGAAAGGTGAGCAGCCCACAAACAATATGACCCAAGCCCAAATATAGATTTGACCCAGCCTACGCCTTAGTTTATAAGCAATTTCATTGCTATTTTTGGTATTTCCCACAAACTCAGTAAAACCTAAGGAAACTATTGTCAATTTCTCCTCTCATCGCCGGAAATCGCCACTCCGGCGGCCACACCGTCCTCCGCCGCCGGGAAATAACAAATTGTACATCCCCAGGCGCGGTTCGACCTCGTCATCCCGTTTCTGAGTTTGTTTTTTCCAAAATCGCAAGCAATTGGCTTAGATCGAGGTCGAAAGTGGCTGCAAACTCAACTCCGGCGACGACTTATCTTCCCCGGTGGCTTTTTGCCTCCTTGAATTCCTCATGTCTCTCTCTATCACCCCCTCTGCTCCATTTTCACGGTAAGACTCCGCCTAGTTTCGAAAATCTGATCGATAGCTTTTACAAGTTATCTCGTGCCTTTCTTTCCATTTTTTTCATCTCTTGTTCTAATTGAGACGATCCCAAATGAGATCGCATCAATTAGAACGAGAGAAGAATGATGGAATTTTTTCATGTCTGCCGAGATGATGATGTTACTGTGAGAGGGTGAGACTGTGAGGGAAGTCGTGTGATAGTGAGATGTTGTCACTGTGGTAATGGGGTTGATGTATGTGGGTGTGGTGGTGGATTTGGAGGAGGCTGTTCGTATGGCGATGGCTTTGGCGGGGCTGTGATGGTTTAGTTGAAGTTAAGGCAGTGGTGGTAGCACTTTGGCGACGCAGCGAGGGTGGTGCTGTTTTAGTGCTCTAACAGTTTCGTATGATGCGAGGCTGGTGGAGATGCGGTAGTAGTGACGAGGTTCAGCTCGTTTTGTCGCCAAGGTATTTGTTTGATTGCTTAGAAGCTGATGTGATTATATATTAGTGGTGGCAAAGCGATGGTGGAGCGGATGCAAGCAACTTGGGTCTTTGGCGTTTAGCGTCGACGGGTTAGATTGAAACTGCACCACTCTGTTCCTTTGTCTCCTTTTCTATACTTGTGCGATCAGTTTAGCTATTGAAAGACAATATTTGTTGGTTTCTTAAACTCAAAAATCATGTGTCTAGTTGCTTATTTTTCATTGTTTTAGCTAATGTAGTTTTGGAGAAATAAAATTATCTTGTCCATAAAGGTTAATATTCGAGTTAGTGAATGGATGCTGTTTCGTATGCTTAAAGTTTTATCCCTGTTAACTAGCGAATATGATCATATGTTAGTATGAAAAATATGTGTGTTTCTGTGGTCACACTGGTGGTTTATTGTAATATGGAATTGGGTGGGTTTGTCTGTTGCTTCCTTTTGTTTTGAACTGGTCTTGTTTAGTCTAAATACATCAATTGGTTTTTTAAGCCGTAAGTTGTAGTCTTTCCTTATTTTGCTTATCTGCTTGTATTTCTACCCTATGGAGTCATGTTAGAGTTTTGGTTGAAATTCTGGATCCGGTTTCTATTTTTATGAGAGTAGGACTGATCATTCTATGGGGTCTGCAGTATGAGAGGTTCTGGGGTGAAGTTGTTTCAGGTAGTTCAGGGAGGGTTTAGGTGTTTTGCAGTTGGTGGGAAGGAGTTTGTTTTCCTTTTGTTCAGGAAGTAGTAGTAGGAGGATAGAGGCAGTAGGACAAAATAGTGGGACAAAAAAGTGAGTCAAAGTGGTGTCTTCACATAGGATTCTTTGTGCTTTGCTAAAAAGTAAAAGTGTGCAAATGTGACTTTTGTCCTTTTGCTTTACATTAATTATAAAATATGCTTTGATTGGCTTTTGGAAAAAGTACTTTAATTTTTTGGGTTTGGGGAGGGGCAAGTGAGCTGAAAATTTCAGCTATAAAAGAGAACATACACAAGAGAGCAGAAAACAGAATCTGAAAAAAAAAAACAGATCTGGAAAACAAAGGGCTGGAATTCACAACTTTCACTCTTCTAAAACACATAGAGATCTGGAAAAAAACATCCCTCTCTAACAATAGAAGATTTGGTAACACACGAGAATCAGATCTGAGAATTAAAGGAAAAAACATAAGAAATTTTAGGGGAAATAGAGAGGGACAAGTGAGACAAGTAAGAAAATAAAAGAGAGTCCTTTATGATATAAGTCTAGGTAGTAAGATGGCAAAGTAGAAGGTCAAAAAGGGGATGTTTAAGGTATCGTCTTGCTGCTGTCGTTGCTGGGTTTCCTGGTCACCATCGCTATTTTCTAAAGGTTTCAAATTCAAAGGTATTTATCCTTTAAGCTTTTGTATCTTGTACTTAACTTTCAGCCCTATTCAAGGCTTGAAAAATGCATGAAATAGCCTTATTTAGGCCCAAGTAATTTGTTTCCTTATGAGTAATATATATGTCTTGCAAGCTGTTGTACGTGAAATATCTTCTGACTTTTGTACAAAATGAGTTATGCTTCAAAAAGAACGATAACTCAGATCTGGGCCAGCATCTGATGGGCTGGTTTATCCATTTATTTATTTATTTTGCTGAAATGGTTATGTAAATTTAAGATGTTAACAAGTGGACAGATTTAAGAAAAATGGAATAGCGAACTGAACATTAAATGCAAAGTTGTTTTTTTTAGGCAAATGTTAGGCAAATTCTAGGATTTAATCAAGTGCTGGTACTCAGCTTTTTTTTTTCCAAAAAACCAGAGGTAGAAGGATGGAATAAATGTACAGATCTTGTGTAAATTGGTTAGATTCGAAAACAAAGGGTGAATTGGGACACAAGGTGCAAATTAAAATAGTGAAACAAACTTGCTTGACCTTGAAATCTCAAGTCCATAATATGAAAACAAAAGTGTTAGGGAAACAAGCGATTAAGCAAGGTTATGCCAAAGCAAGTTTAATCAAATAATAACTCATTTTGTTCACTTGAAACTCATTTAAGTCAAAAGATTTCGAACGGGTGAAGTGCCTGCATGATTTAATATATTTAAGTCGAAAGACTTCGAACGAGCGAAGTTCTCGCGCGATTTCATTCGACTTGAGTTTCATTTGTTGATTGGAAAAATTAGTAACAAATCAAAGCGTAATAAAAACAAAGGCAAATACAACAAATAATTTTTAAAGAGTCGAAATGCGTCAATAAAAGCAACTGTGCTTGGCACAGGACTCGAGGGTGCCTAACACCTTCCCGAGAGTCAACCGAGATCCTTATCCGGAACTCTGACGCAGACCATTTACGAGTCATAGGTGTTCTAGGTGCACCACTTTGGTGACTTGGCACACCTTTAACTTGTCAAGTGGCGGCTCCGAAAATCTCTTCATTTTGTGTACCTATTAAACACCTAGTCACGGACCTTTTAAAATAATTAATAAGTTTTTCTTTTTTAAGTTAAAAAAAGGGGTGGTGACACTAAGTATGCATTAGACTTCTACAGCTAAAGCATTAGAAATCTTCTGCATTTCTTTAGTCTCAAAATTATTCTTAGGACACTGTTTGAGATTGAACTTATCTCCTTTAGCAATAGGGGTATCACCTTACAACCTTGCATGCCAAATTTTTAGTACCTTTTCAATATAGGCCTTTTGTGATAATCCAAAAATACCTTGAGAGCAATCTCAAAGTATCTGAATCACTATACAAAACTTGCATCACCAAGATATTTTGTCTTAAAATTCTTATCAAAAGTATATTGCTCTTATACAACAAGTATATTTTGTGTGCGGCAAGAATTATGTTGTAGACGTACAAAACCAGAAATACATGCTTATTCTTACTGACCTTGTGGCAAATACAATAATCATCAAGATTTATCCCAAAATCAAATGAAACAATAACCTAATGAAATTTGTGATACCATTGACGAGACGCTTATTGAAGCCTATAAATGAACTTTGTCATTACAAACCATTGAATTTGCATAATCATAAATAAAGTTTTTTGATTGCACCATATAAAATCTTTCATCAAAATAGGCATTGATAACAACAATATTGACATCCATCTATGTAGTTCAATATCAAAATATGTGACAAATGCTAATATATTCCTCAAAGAGTCTTCAATTCAAACTAGAGATATAACATCTTTATAATTGATGCCTTTTTTCTATGTGAAGCCTTAAGCGATAAGACGTGCCTTGTACCTTCCCATATTGCTATTCGAATCTCATTTGGTTATAAATATCAATTTCCAACCAATGAACTTCGCACCTTCAGGCAATTGGCAAAGTCTCATACATTACTGTCCTTTATATATGTCCTTCTTATTTTTATTCATGTCACTAATATACTTTTGAGAGTTATAACTTTTCAAGGCTTGACAAGTTAACTGATTCATCTTCCATCATTCTATTACTAACTTTATGTTCTTAGAGAAACCCAATATATAATTATCTAAAATTGCACTTCTCATTTCTCTAAATCTTCTTGATGGGTTCTTGAAGTTATAGACTTTGTTCTTTAGGATATGTTATGTTTGAATTTACACTTGAGAATAAGTGTTGTTTCCCTAGATCATTAAGCACATTTCTGCTCCTGGTTATTATTGCCCCGTTGTTTAGCATATTTAAGTTATATTCATATTTTGATGATATGGTCGGATGTGTGGTTTCACGTGCCGGGTTAATAGTTTTGGGCAAGTACAGTATGGCCTGGTTATATATTATAAGAGTATGTTATTATGTCTTGGGTTCTTATATTGGCTTACGGAATCGTTGCCTGATAATTTATGATTATTTTGTTATGTCGGAGTTGGTCCAATTAATAATATTTTTCGAAGTTGATCCATTTGATAGCCTCGGAGTTGGTCCACTATCAAATCATTTCGGAGTTGGTCCATTTGATAGCTTCGGAGTTGATCCACTATCAAATCATCTCGAAGTCGGTCAACATATTCTGTTGTTCTATGATTGGTTCCTTTATTGAGATTTGCTTACGTGGAATTGCGTGATTTGGTGAACTACCTGAATAATGATTTGTATTGGGTGAAAATCTCCATCGCCTCGGTGACAAAGCTCGAAGCATGGAATAGTTGAGTCCTTCCGAGGACAACTCCTCGAAAAGGCTGATTTCATTCTCATAGTTGATCACCTCAGGCAAGATTAGACCCAAGCTCAAGATTGGAGCTCGGATGAATTGAAGAACAATCGACACAAGACAGTTAGATGACCCCTCGAGGAAGCATGCCTAGGAAAACGAGCACAATCTTTCGTAATTGTCAACCATTGTGTGAGCATTAAAGAGAGAGAATGTAGGCTGGCCATGAAGGACGTGGAGTAATGATTATTAAATGTAATTGTAACTCTTTTATTCCAGCAAAATATAAATAGATACCTTTGTAGTTGAGAAAGATAATACAACGCTACACTTCTATTTTTTGTTCACTATTGTTTGTCTACATTTTTACCGATATTGTTCATTGTCTTCAATCATTATTCATTTCTTGTTTACTTTCTAGCTTTGATACAAACAACTTACTAATTAACCCAAAACAAATTCGATTTAGTGTTCTAATCAAATTTAGGCTAATGCATGAGTTATAACATGTTTCTTTTCTCTCTCCTCTATTCTATTAATTAATTGCTTAAACTAGTTTACTGTCTATCATAGGTTTAGTCTACCCACTTACTAAAATCCTTTCAACTTACGTTGTTTTATGATTTTTTTTTATTATTTGTTCGGGCAGATACGGTTCCGAGTACTAGTAGCCCCATGGCTAGAGTTTGAAGATTTTTCTACATATCAACGATGAGCGAGCTATTCTTGCTCCGTGGTGGTGCACCTTCCAGTTATTTTATTCATGTCGTCTCTTGTTTCAGACATTCGGGATATTTCATTTATAAATCTATCTTATAAATGTTCATGACTTATGGTAGAGGACTAGACTTTCTTCTTGTATTTAGGGATATTCCGCGCATTTTGTTATTAAAGCCACATCATTTAATTTGTTCACAGCCCCAGCATTTTGTTATGGGTTATGAGACTTTATATATAAAGCTTCAGTCCCATAACAAAATACTTGGGCTTTGAACAAAATTTTGTTATGAGACTAGTCTGGGATGTTTTTCCAACGCTAATGGAGCTTAAGTGTGTGCGCGAATTTTTGGCTATTTTTCAATGAATTTGGAAACGGTGGATAGTCCCCAATGAGCGCGTTCAAAAATGGCTAGTGATCAAAATTTCCCTTTAATGACTTTACTTAAGTTGTGTCCATGTTTAAGGAACTTGTGTGAAAATAGTCCCAAATCATAAGTTTTATCGAACGAAACAACACTTCATCATAAGTTTTAGCGGATCAGCAAAAGATCCATTTTTCACATGTTTGCAAATTCATGATCTCAAAACTTCTGTACTATTGAATTTTTATTGATCCGTCAAAATTTGTGATAAAATTACTCACTTGGCCAATTGGATTGGATAGCTTGGTTATTCTTCACGAACACTAGAACTATCACCAAAAACATGAAACCTGTAATTTTGGCTTAGAAAGGCAAATTTACATTTAATTCTTTTGCAGAAATGATTTTGGGTTTAATACAAAGAGTTTGAACATGATTTTGGATGTTTGAACCTTTGTAAATTAGCATCTTGACGGTTTTGTTCTCAAGAGCACTTTTGACATTCTTTAGTTAAAATTGTAGAAGAGCGTCAATAATCTCTTATACTTGGTTGAACGACTCACTGTAGTCATAACAATTTTTGGTAAGAGCTTTATTTTTTAAACAATATTTTCTGGTGTAAATATAAATCAATCGAGTCTTAAGACGGATACAGAGTTACAGACATCGAATGAAGTCAATTATACATTGTGACACATACAATATTAATTGTCAAAACATGTCACTTGAAAGGCTAAAGTTGATTTGTAGTTTAACCTGACACGCCATGTTGCCTAACACATGATATGAGAACCAACTTCAGTTTTGAAACCTACCAAACTTTCTACATTTGCATTTTACCTTATACTAAACTTCTTAAATCTTAAGCACCATTAATGTTTTAGAAAACCAACAGTTTTACTCAATGTGTTCCGTAACACATCCAGAGATCATGTTTTTGTGGAAATTGTAGCATATTTCATGGTGGTACCCCAACTCAAAGTCACATGTTCCCATTGACACCACAAGCCTAATTGAGTTTTGATATTATTAATTAATTGGTAGAAAAGATGATTATCTTTAAGTTTGAGCTTGTCCAATCATCAAGCACTAAATCAAAGTGTCCACCGCCAATAGATTGGATCATCATAATCCCATACTAGTAAAAGCGATAGCCCTTAATGCATACATTCATTGGTTCCTAAAGTGGATCACACAATTCATTTATTCCTTAGTTGTTAGTTGCAACATGAGTTGAATCTGAACAAGTGCCCAAACAACCAATGTGGTTATGACTTCTTGACTCAATTAACTAGAAAATATAAAAATTGCACCATGTATATATAGATAGGAGTTGTTTGTTGGTGGTTGCACTCAAAGTTTCTCTTATTGTCATAAGGTTAGTGGTTGCACTTTTCAGATCAACAGAATGTTCTACTCCTAAATAACATAGTGAAATGATATTGATTTCTTTTTCTCTTATTGGACCATTTCCAAAGTTGATGATAAGTTGGCCCCATTGCCTTGAAAAAGAAAAGGTCAAATTTAGCTAGCTGTTTAATATCAAGTGCTTGAAGGGGTTGTGGAGTTGAATAGTGAACCACTTAGCATAGGGTTTAATTTTAGGTGGACCTTTCTTGTACTCATGGTTATCAACATTGAATTGGGCCACTATTAAAGTATTTAATATATTCAATGTCATCTCAAAAAATTAGCTTAGAAAATCTAAGATAATGAACTACAAGCAGTACAACGGACGCGAAAATTCGAATGGCCTGATTGTTACTTGTTAGTGAGTAAAACCTGCTCACACCTGCATATATAGGACATGTGTATTTTCTATAATTTTAATTTGCTTACACCCTCCATCCGCTTTATTTGACATTTTAAACTCTCTCTCTTTCTTTTTTTTTTTCATAGTATTTGATTTTTCATAAATCGGAAAGGTATTAATTTCTTTTTTCCAAATGTTATCATTGTTAACAAATGATTTAAAATAAAATTCTACGTGAATACATCTTGAAAGGTACTCTTTTTGTTCCATTTTATGTGGCGGTGTTGGACTTGGCATGAAGTTTTTGGCATGAAGTTTAAGTAATAGAAGGTGACTTTGGAAATGTTCAAATTTATCCTTGAAAAAGTAAGAGAGAGATTGGAGTAATCAAAAAGTTGATGGTAGCTTCTAAAGTAAGTAGGGTCAAATATGGGTAAAATAAAGTGCATTAAATAGTTGACAAATAAAGAAATGTAATATTCTTTTTTGAACAGACCAAAAAAGGAAGTATAACACATAAATTGGGACAGAGAAAAAAACAAAAAAGATATTTTTTTCTTTTACTATGTGCGAAAACAATCAAAATATCAAATAAAGTAGCCTTGAGCTGAGTAATGATAATAGATATTGTACAACAGTAGAAGGTAGATCATGTTGGAAGACTTGTGGAAACTGGGGGTTATCCATCCTGATGATTCTATCTTTGCCAACCGCATTACCACAATCTCATTTTCTTCTTTCTATGAGTTGCTTTTTAACTACACTTAAAGAGGTCATTCTACTTCTTCTCGTGGTAATCTCTTAGTCTTATTTTATGTGAAATTACTATAATTTGTAAAGCTTATCAATTTTTTCTGTGACTACAATTTTGCAAGTTCTTTCCAACTATTTTCTGAAAACATTGTGATTTATAGAACTAATTTTTATTAAATATCTATTAAACTTTTGTAATCACATTAAAGATGAATTATTTAACAACATATTTCAAGTCCAAATTTTTTAGCACACAAGCATGAAATAGAGTCAGCATTGTAGATAAGGCACACTGCATTACGCATGAATACCTTCCAAATAATTTTTTTCTTTTCCATTTTGTCAAAGTGCCTTGGTGCTCTTCTTTATGAAAATGGTATTATCTTTAAACTCTTGTTGCCGACGACAACTAGCTAAATTAGCAAAGAGTAGGCCACGTTTTATGTAGTACTAAAGTTTCCATATCAACAAGTTTTCTAAATCATAGATACCCATTAATAACTTACTGGAAAGGACAATTTTGTATGCAAGTCCTTTTCACTAAAGATCTCTAATCTTAAATTGAATGAAGGGCAGAAATTGGCAATAACAGATGAATTCTGAAATAATTAATGAATGTGCTGGTAAGATAAGACAGTTACATGCAGAAAGTCCACTACAAAGGGCCAACAGATTTAGTGCTGGTATCCCAAATCTTACAAAATTTTAAGAAAATAACACTTATTAGTAATGCAATGACATGATGTCAACAGCACTGCAGTGGCTGTTTGTGCAACAATAAAGGACCCACCCTTTATTCACGTTTTAGACTTTCTGAGACCTTAATAAAAATCCTCAACCAACTTATTCAACCTCAACCACTACAAACAAGCAGAACTCACTCAATGTGAACACGAGAACACTCTTTTTCTGCCATTTAGCTGCTCAACTAGCTTTTCTCCACTAGTACTACCGACATGTGCCCTGGAATAGTTGAAATTCCTTCACCCTTATTTAGAGGTTTAGAATTCAATGCCTAGGAATAAAAAATTCATAGAGCAGTGAACACTGTGACTCCTTAGTGAGCCACACTCACATGAACCTAAGTCAGATTAGTGAGTTTCGAATATTGAATGGATACATGAAAAAAGAACTTTTGAACTTGGACGCGCATTGTACAGTTTAAAGATCAACTATTTACATGAAACTATTACAAGGAAAGCACAAAGAAACACCAAAAAGGCACCTCAGATTTATACAAAAGATGGAGCAATTTGCACAAGCGTGCAAGGATTGCTCACAAGTGCTAAGCGTCTTCATAGTCATGAAAAGATCATGTCCTACACCATTAGTCCACAGTTAAACAACAAGCCTACGGCTCAGTCTCCTCTTTTTTTTTTTTCCTCCAGTTGTTATGCCTTAAAAACTAAGCTCATCACTATACAAAAACAAGTCACATAAGTCTGAAGCTTAAAGGCAGCATCTTTCAGTACAATCACAGCCTTTACATAAAAGCATCTCAGTTCTAGTGCTTCATGCTACCAAGAAACAAACCAAAGCACCTCAGAGTGAAAGTTAAGATAAGGGACTCCAGTAATCAGCCGATTGGTGGGATTTACGAGGAATTCATCACTTGAATTAGTCAACCACGACGATAACCCATGAAATAGTTAAAGTCATGGTGCTGGACACCCAACTGCTTTAGCCAAGAATCGGCCACACTAAATAGTGAGGACAGCCTCTCTTGGTCCCTTCCACTTCTGTCTGAAAGCCACACATCACCCTGCATCTTGTAAGTGGCCAAACCGAAAGGTGGAAGAGGGATACTTTCTCCTTCCTTTCGTTTCCGTTTACCATTCACCATGTCATCATCAAGGTCCATATCTGCACGAGAAGACATGTAAATACTCAGCATATTATAACTCACCCACTTGTAAATAGAGCCTAAAAAGGGAAGACAACAGTGAGTTCAATGTTCAGCAGACAAAGTGAGCAATACCTTGAAAAGAAGAAGATAGGGTGTGGAATGTGAGAAAGCATGCTGATAAGTCTCTAATGGTTCTTCCCATAGGAATGTGATATATTGGATACCTGTAATGTTGACGAAAAAAAGGATTAGTGAGAAGATCATTCATTGTTCGCCTTTTCATTATCTCAGTAGTTGCAAACAAGTAAGCAAACACCAAAATGTTGCAGGACCAACTTGCGTGGTATGAAATAGAATGCACTATAGGGAAAACATGATTCAAATTGAACACACCCATCAAGGAGCAAGTAAACATTCTTTACATGTCACATATAATAACTGGAAACTATTTTATGTGTATCAAATTAACTTGATAAAATCTACTTTACTTCAATCAACCATCATTCCATGATCATAAGTGCAAAGCGAGAAAAGATGAAGACATAGATGGAGAGAGAGTTGGCATACCAAGCAACTGACATCCAACTAGCCGGTGAAAGATCTACACTTCTCAATGACATCAATCCTGGGAATCTTTCAGCTAAGCCGCTAATCTGCAGGCAAAATGAATTGGATTCTTGAGTTAAATAACCTATTGAAAAAAGCAAAATATGCTAATAAAACTCAAGCCATATGTTACACATGGAACCTAATATATCTATTCAAGAAAAGAACATTAGATGACTATGCATAAAGAACAAATTTCTTCTAATTTATTCTGAGTCACATTAACAAAGACGGATGGATGATTATGTCGCACATAATTTGCAGCTTAGGCTTGGAAAATAGAATAAAGAACAATAATAGATACATCACCACTGATCTATGGGGGAAAAAACAAAAAAGGCCTGCAGAGTTGTATAAATGAGTCATAATTTAAGATAAATTTATCCAATTATCCATAAACATAAACACAAACATAACAGGGTCAAAAACAGAGGATACTCTATAAAAGAAATAAGATATACTAATACAACTAAACTTATCTGATTTTACCACATACATTTCCTGAAGCACTAGCTACCAGTACAAATTTTGGGACAAAATAAGACTATCAGAAGGAGAATAGATGCTGAACCAACAAAAAAGGTGTAATAAGTCTAATTAGTTTCTTTAGAATGACATGATCCTAGTTAAGAGATTACCTTGTCCATCAAAGGGACTCTTCCATAAGGAGTAGATCTCTCAAAGTACTGAAAATAAAGATAACCCCATCTATCATTCATCTGCCAATTATCACCTTCCTCAGAGGAACAACCATCCCATCTTGATAGCTTTTCACTTTCACTCTCATCACTGAATGAATCACTAAATGAATCCCTTGTCTCACAAACAGACTCTGTCTCTTCCCTACAAAAGATTAAACATGCAACACTTACAACTTCATTATTCCCTACTAAACAATTAAAAATGCATATTTCTTCATTAAAAATGAAGACTTTGACCTGCTCAACTTGGTACACAAGCAATGGTTTGTTACTTACAATTACAAAAAAACTTCTTTTGACAAGAAAAGACCCTACAAAATATGTTCAATTTGAGCCGAGGGTCTATCGAAAACAACTTCCTTACCTCACTCAAGATAGGTAGTGTATACACCTCACCCTCCTCAAACAACACATGTGGGATATTATTGGATATGTTGTAAATTAAAAAATGCAGCACCAAAGAATTTTAATGGTTTACCTTAGATAATTAACAGATGATCTGCTGGTAAAGATTTGAATAGCTGAAAGATAAGGCACATAATATTGGACTAAGGTTTCTCCTGTATCCAATTTAATAGGAACTCCAGCACCATAAGCACTCCATTCATCATAACAATTCCAAAGATCAGCTAATGTGAAAAATTCAACTTTTTCCCTTTCCCATGGATGCCATAGCCTATTCAAATTTCTTATTTCACTCTGCACATTAAACCAATCATAAACATTACAAAACGTATTCATATTAATTCATTACAATAAAAATAATTACAAAAGACAACACGCCCCATGATCGCGGAGTGCTTGGTACAACGGGCTCCTTTCTATTTTGCAAATAGAAATGAAAACAAACCTGAGGTAAAAACTGAGATGAGACTAAAGGTGTGGTGCATTCCAAGAAGCAATCAAGATTTGATTGCATTGAGTTTTTATCAACTGACATGATTGATTATTCTTTCAAGAAAACTAAACACACACACAGAGAGAAAGAGATAGGAAAACTGATTCTCTTTCTCTCTAAAACTCTGTACAACAGAGGACACCTAAAAGGAAAAAAACAGAGGAGAAGAGCAAAAAAACAACACAAAAGCAGAAATGAGAGAAAGGGAAAAAGAGAAAGAGAGAAAATAACGGGGACTCTATTTAATATGAAAATGAGGGGTCTATATACTAAGGTGAAAAATTTATATATTACCAATTTTTGACGTTTAGACACCTAATTATTACTATACAGAAACTTAAAAAAGAAACAAATATAAAAGAAAACAGAAAGACAAAAAGTCTTGTTTTATTTCTCTTCTACTTTCCGGTCACCGTATTAACCAATGATTCAGGCGTAATTTTCTCTATTTAGTCAAAATATACAATCTAATAACCAAAACAGAGTACCCCTTTAATCTTAAAGTTATAATTTTTTTTTTCTTCAACTAAACTTAAAGAAAACACAATGAAAAAACAGAGACTTGTCTTGAAATACAAATGAAAAAAAATGAAACCGACCCTCAAAGCAAAAACAAACAAACCATATGAAGTGTTTTATGGTTTTTCTTTATGGAAAATGACGTGCTAAACAGACTTTCCAAAAAAAAATGAAAACAAACAAAGTAGCCATGAGTTTCGCACAAGACTTAAAGAAAAAAAGGAGGAGAAAAGTTTTGAGACTTTAAGTTTTGAGTCACGCGAAGAAACCAAGTTTGTTCTGTTACAAAGTCTGGAGAATTTGGAAACAAAGGGGATGATGACATTTATATAACGTTTTGTTAACAGAATCCCATGGTTTCTGCTAAAAAAAGAATCAACTTTCTTGATAAAAGCAATACCTATTTTGGTAATATTACTACTACTATCAAAGTATATAAATAAATGTAATATCCATAACTTTACTAGTGTCATAAATTTTTTTAATTGTTTCTTATTATTGCTATGAATTTAATTTTGTAGGCTTGCTTCCTAGATTTTTGGTGAGCTGGCTAGAATATGAATAGGACTGTGTCTCTGTGTGTATGTGAGAGGGAAGATTGGTGGAAAAAAAAAATGTTCTCTATTATGTCTTTGTTTTAATTAATGTGATAATATTTGAATAGATACGGAGTTTAAACGTAAATAAAACTTGAAAAAAAAAAGTCATAATAGAGTAAAATAGAAAGTTATTGGAATAGAGTATGAATTTTTTTAATTTATAAAGCTCATATCTAATAAGTTTATGCATCTCAATACATTTTTGGTAAATATACTTAAGTGCATGACAGTGGAATATTTAACGTTAAATGACCAATAGGTGTCTCTATCAGACTTTTGCAACTGAAGGGTTCGATTTTTTTTTTTTTTTTTTTTTTGGCTTATTTGTTTATTTCAATATTTCGTTCTAATTTCGGTAGCTTTGAGATTTTGTGAGATCTCGACTTTGGTCTATTTTTCTCTCTTTCGTTTATCATTTTTGCCAAACTAGGTCTATGGCTTCTAAGGAAAGTAAATATTACTAGTGAAATTTCGTTCGTTTCCATAATTGTATTCGTTGGTTTTCTTCAATGAATTTATACTTCTTTTATTATATTTTTCTGTGATAGTATTTGATTAACAAGTAACTCTGAGATGTTTATTAGATTTCATTGTAATGAAATGGTATAAGAAAAATGCTAAGACAAAAAAAAATCAGATTTTTAGACTAACTAAGAAAACATTTGAATAGCTTAATTTAATTGTGAAAGTCATGAAAACATGTCAAATAATGTTTTAGAATATAAATAAGAAATGTCATATAAATTAAAGCAAACAAGATACTACCATTTGTGATATTACGTGGGGCGGATACAATTCTTAAGATTAAATGAAGGTAAATAACCGCATGTGTTTGTTAATTGATGAGATTATATTGAGTTATTACTCCATTAATTGTTGCAATTACTTCTAATCTCGAGTGTATATCGTAATCTGCAAGATTTTTTCTTCTATGAAAATACCAAAAAGGTACCTTGACCGAATTGAAGTTAAGTGCAGAAAATTGGAAATAAGTTCTACTCGAGGCAACACTGAATTTGATTTTAATAGATTTGAATTTTCTTATCTTACACTTCCCTCTATTCAGTTTTTTATGATACCATTACGTACTATATTATTTAAGGACTTCAAAAATTGTAACTAGGATTCTAATTTTCTTATTTCATAACTTTCAAATACTTTAATTTTAAGGAGATGCGAGTATATAAATTTTGTAACTAGATTCTAATTACGTATTAGGTCCATTGTTCATTAATCTTAACATGATATTGAAATCAAGCTTATTTTGATACTTGGTTTATCGATGTTGAGCTTAATCTTATATTATTAACGTTCCAAATATTTAGTCCTAAACGTGCAAGGAAGAATACTAAGTTCGCACATCGACCTTTAAGAGATAGTATAATGGTCTTTTTCTTAGTTTTCGGGTAATCCTCAAAACACAATGCTTGGAAATCTTTTTCACATCCTCCTTTAAAAAGGCAATCCTTTTTACAGTTAATTTGTCTGTTACCCATCAAATGCAGAACAATAAGGCAGGTATGAATAGCTTGTCATTTGGTAAACCGCGTGGACGTAACACTAAGATACTGAAAATAGTACTATATACTCTACATGAAGTTTCATTTGAACCATTCCTGTTGCATTTAAATACAATACGTTACAACTACGTAGAATGTTTTGGTGTGGAATTCTTTTTTAATTCACTCAAGAAATGTTCTTTTTACATATTTTCCCTTAATAAAAAGATTGGTACGGCAGGGGGCAGAATTAGATAAGCTTTTAGTATTGAGTATGATGTGTGGGGTTCAGCTTTTACACTTCCTTTGACTATATTCGGGTTGATTTCGAAGCACGTGGAACAAGTTAGTAGAGAATAATAGTTACTTTTCATTTTAATTTATGTGATATAAGGGCATGTTTGGCAAGCCGTGGTATATGCTATTTGCAGATGATATAGTGTTGATGGACGAGACTCGCAGGGGTGTCAATGAGAAACTGGAAGTCTGGAGGCAAACTCTAGAGTCTAAAGACTTTAGACTAAGTAGGACTAAATCAGAATATATGGAATGCAAATTTAGTAACGCTCCTGGTGAGCCAGATGTGGAAGTGAGACTCGACTCTCAAGCCATTCCTAAAAAAGAAGCTTCAAATATATGAGCTCAATCCTCCAAGGCAATGGTGAGATTGATGATGATGTCACGCACCGTATAGGGGTAGGTTGGATGAAGTGGAGGCTCACTTCCGGTGTACTATGTGAAAAGAGAGTGCCACTTAAGCTTAAGGGCAAATGCTATAGAGTGATCGTCATACCAGCTATGTTATATGGAGCAGAGTGTTGGCCAGTCAAGAATTCTCACACCCAGAAGATGAGTGTTGCGGAAATGAGAATGCTTAGATGGATGTATGGGCACACCAGGATGGATATGATTAAGAATAAAGTCATTCGTGACAAGGTTGGTGTAGCCCCAGTGGTTGAGAAGATGCGAGAAGCGAGGCTGCGATAGTTCGGCCACGTGAGGAGGAGAAGCGTTGATGCTCCGGTGAGGAGCTGTGAGAGACTAGCAGTGTTGGATCTACAGAGAGGTAGAGGTAGACCGAAGAAGAAATGGGCCGAGGTGATTAGACAGGGCATGGTCCGGATCCAGATCACCGAGGACTTGACACTAGATAGGGGCGTGGAGATCGAGGATTAGGGGTAGAAGGTTAGCTTGTAGTCGAGCATCTTTCCCCGTATTAGATGTAGTATTATGCTTTTGTAGATGATTTACATTTTACTCTCCGGCTTTATATCTATTGTCATTATATATTTATTGGATATGCATACGTTTTACATTCTCTTTAGCATGATATCACTGGTTTGATTTTTCAAATGTGTTTTCTAATGTGTTTCTGTTCCTAGCCGAAGGTCTATCGGAAACAGCCTCTCCACCTTGGTGAGGGTAAGGTCTGCATACATCTCCCCCTTCTCAGACCTCACTTGTGGGATACACTAGGTATGTTGTTGTTGTTGTTGTTGTTGTTGTTGTTGTTATTGTAAGAGCACGTTTGGCAACTTGTCAAAATTTACTTAGTTTGAAAAAACATTTTTAAATATATTTTGTAGATAATATTTTTGAACAATAAGAAGTTTGTATTTAGTTGGGAAAAAAATTCTATTTAGTAAAATCATTTCAAAAATATTTTTTAAATAAATAGTCTTTGGATAATCTTTAATAAAAGTATATTTAAATGTTAAATTAAGAAAACGATTATATTAAGGTTCATTTTCCAGTTAATATTGTTTCAATGCAGGAAAAAATAAATATTTACTAATTTAAGATTTTATTTAGTTAGACGGTAAAACATAGAATTAAAGTAGAAATAAAGTCGTCGGCCGGCGGCGGTAGGAAGCCGGAATATTTTTTTTTGATAAAAAAATCTGAAAAATATATTAAAAATTTATAAAATATACAAATTACACATTCATACAAGATATACACTTGTACAAAATAGAATATACAAAATATACACTTATATGCACCCAAACATTCAAAACACATAGAAACAATTTTATGGATATTCAAAAGACATATTCACATATATATGAAATACACATAAATACCAATATCTACAAAAATATACAACCACAAATTTGGCAAACATACTCTTGAAAATACAAAAATACACAAACATACAACAATATACAAAGATATATAAATGCACAACCAAAAAATATTCGCAAACATACAATTGAAATATAAAAATACACAAATATACAATAACAATACAAAAAATTCAACAGTCATTCAAAAAAAATTAATGCGTATTTAGGCACAAAGAATATACATACACTTTAATACACAAAGGTGTATATATACACACACACACATTAATACACTTCCAAAATAAAAAAATAAAAAAAAGGAAGGAGAGAAACAGATCGGAACAGTAACAGATATGTGGAGCCGCTGCCAAGAGCAGCAGCAGCAGCAGCGCCGCCGCTCCGACGACGACGCAACACCCAAAACACGAACAGTAAAAGCAGCAGCAAAACACGAGCTGCTTCATCAAAAAACACCAGCTGGGGTCGCCGGAGATGGGGGAATGACGACGGGTGGGTGGGTGGAGGATGAGAAAGAAAGAGAGATAGAGAAATTAGGGTTTTGTGGTAGGTAGAGAGGGGAAATGAAAAAATTGTATGAATTGTAAATATTTAAAAGTATCGTTATGTTTTGTAATATGTTAAAAGTATCAGTATTTTTTGTAATTTAGCTATTAGAGTAGTCATGTGGTGTAAATTTTTCATTTCGAAATATGTCACATAATCATAATAGTCAGGTTAAGCAATTTCATAGAATCCTCATAATTTTTAGCCATGGAAATCTTAGAATTCTACTACAAAGAGAAATCATTTATATTATCAAGATCTTGCCAATTTATAGGACTTAGTCTCCAAACTTTCTGAGAATCAGGACAAGCAAATAACATATGCTTAACCGTTTCATTTTCCAATCCGCATTTTTTACATAAACCACTGACATAATTCAATCTTTTAGTTATAGCATTATTAACAGGTAAAGTATTGAGCACACATTTTCGAAGAAAACGTTTATGCTTATTCTTAATTTTCATATTCCATAAAAAGTGTTAGAAAGCATTAGGAAAAGAATGATAACTCGATTGAGCAATATTCCCCCTACTATTTTCATTTTTTCCTAAGTCTTCTGCAATGTAATATCCAGATTTGACTTCATACACACCAGACTTTGTAAAATGCCATATTAGTTTAACAGTAGTACCAGCAATGGATAAAGAAATTGTAAGAAATTACATCCTCTGAACAAAAGAGATTATTCAAAACATCTAGTTTCCAAGTACCCAATTAATTATTAATTAAATCGGCGACCTTAAGATCTAAATTTAGGGGAAACATCATTATACGAGTTTTGAAACTAGAATTGTTAGAAATCCAAGGATCGGTCCATGCATTAACATTCGCTCCAGTAGCCACTCTCCATCTCAAACATTTCTCTAGCAATTCACGACCCCAAATAATACTTTTCCAAATCCAAGATCTTGAAGAACTTGTGGTAGCTTCAAAAAGGAAGTGTTTAACCTTTGGCAAAGTAAAGAATGACTAATAACACGTGCTTCCTAACTTGCAGCCTTTGGCGTTTATAGCACTTGGCATAGCATTATTTTTCTAACACATTTAACAATAATCTAACACATTTCACTTTCACTTCCCATTTTTCCCAAATTAAAAATTTTCTCACTTACTCTCTCTTTCTCCCATCACCCCACACCCACCCCTACCACTCCAATGCCATAATCCGTACCCTAACACCATCACTACCACCCCACTACCATTACCCCCACCACCCCAGCGCCATTACACCAAAATCCATTGTAGACCAGTGCCAATATCGAGTAGAGGAAACTCTCATTCAACTCCGGATGGCAACTGCAATCGACTGTACACGGCATTAACCGGGTGCCATCGATGGTTCGCGGCAAGGAGGGAAAGGGAAATAGCTTGCCTCCATATAAACCGTTCATTGGCTGAGTGTATGGTGGCGGTGATATGTCCAACTGAATCAGACGCCGTGCACAGCCTCTATTCAAGTGGCGGCACCGCCCTTAAACGGCAACAATGTCGGGAGGCTCAGCTTCCCTTTCTATTTGTCTCGAATCATATCAGGACCCTTCATAAATTGAGAAGTGGAAGTAAAATTCTTTTTTGTGTTTTTGTAATCATTGTATTTTTCAAAATTTTAGTGTTATCTTAGACGTAATAAATTGTCTTACCCAAACATACAGTTATGTTGAAATGGAAAAAGACAATCTGAAATTCCCATAGTTATGCAAAAATTAAGGGTCGTTAGTTCGTAAATAGATTATTTTTGGATTACAATATATATATATATATATATATATATATATATATATATATATATACACACACATACGGTGCTGCAGAAACAATTGAAACGGTCTGCAGAAACAATTGAAACGGTGCGGAAACAGTTAGATACAGTGCTGCAGAAACAGTTGAAACGGTCTGCAGAAACAGTTGAAACGGTGCGGAAACAGTTAGATACAGTGCTGCAGAAACAGTTGAAATGGTGAAGAAACAGTTAGATACGGATCTGCAGAAACAGTTGAAACGGTGCAGAAATATTTGAGATATGGTGAGATACAACGAGATACATCGAGGATGGGATGAGGAAAAGAAAAATTAGGGGAAATGATAGAAATAAAAGTGAAATTGAGGGAAATGGTGGGAGGAAAAGTGAAATAGGGAGAAATGGGAGGTGCAAAAGTGATAGTGGGGGAAATAGGAGGAAGAATGTAAGGGTTTGGTGTGTTATGGAAAAATATTGTTATGTTTTTGCTATATTTGTAATTAACTTGTGTTTTCCACTATATAGGATTATTTTTCTAAAATATTGTTATATTTGATAATTAAGTTCTAAAACTTGTACTTTTATATAAAAAATTCTTTAATTAATTCAAGCATCTTCTCTTCCACAGAGAAGATATAAGAGTTGCTGACCACAGGTTTATTGAATTTGTGCCATTTAAGTATAGAATAATGTGCAATCATTACATTGCAACTCAAACTTTTAACAAAACTAAAGGTGGTGTTTGATTATAATGTTCAGAAAAAGGAGTTTTCAAAAAAATTAGATATCGCAAATTCTTTGATTTTTGAGCTTTCACAATAGATCAAAAATTGAGTTTCAAAAGTAAAACATTTTTTTAGTGGAAACACCACAAACAAACTTTAGTTTGCGAAAAATTGAAAAATTTGCTTTTCAACCAAACACCACCTATAAGTTTCAGATGAATATAGATTTTTTCGTTTTAATCATCTGATATCTACAACCAGTTGATCCGCACTCTCTAGTTTTCATTCAAAGTTCTTCATTTATAGGAAAAACCTACAGTCAAAGGTAAATTTTTTGCTATGCAGTTTATTTTATCGGTCCTATTTAGTTTTTTGCCAATTTTTACAAAACTTTTTACAAATATAGACATCCACTTTTCAAACTATATGGGTTGAATTTACGTATTCAACTTCAGCCCATCGTTTGAAGTTCACTCGACTTAAAATTCTTCTATCTGCAAATAATCCAAATTTAGAATAAATGTGTGAAGTTGGGCACAACCTCAAACCAAATTCAATCCCTTAGTTTTAAGTCGAGCAAAAAAAAAAAAAAATAAAAGCATCAACTTCAAAACAAAATGGGTTCAAGTTAGTTTACTTTGATTTTAACTTCAATCCTAATTTTTTGAAGATAGGCAAAGGGCACAATACATAAACAACTCCTTAAAGTTGGCGCCAATTATAAGTTAGACACTCCAACTTTTCATCTGACTTTTCAGGCACCTCATATAACTTATAAGTAGAATTTTTAAACACCTCCATTCACCAGATCTTGTGTGTGAGTTTCAAACGCTGATGAGGTGGAAAAACTACTAATCATGAAATGACATGTGGAATTTGAAAAAAAAAATATATAAAGAAGATTCATTTAATAGGAAAAAGGAAAAATAAAAACAAAATTACTAAGCAAATTCGCTCAATTCACTCCCCCTCTCCTTTATCTTCTTCGTCGCGACCCATACCCCCCCCCCCCCCCCCCCAACCCCGCCTCTCTTTCTTCTTTATCACAACCCCAATCCACCATGCTGCCCCCTCAATAAATTTATTTCCACCAGCCAAGCACCATCTCCACCTCATTCTTCTTCATCATCAATTAAAACCCATACCCCTCATGTCCCTTCCTCTGTTACAATTTTAAATTGCGTCTTCATATTCATACCATTTCATGAAATTTCTCTAAATAATTAACTTATTTTATTAAATTTTGTGTTTATAGCTATGAAAATTGTAAATTTGTTTAATGAAAGTTTTGGAGAAAAGCAGAAGAGAAGGAACTAATGGAGCTGTTTAAATAGCAGAAATGGGTCAGCTAAAATAAAGCTTAATTGTGTCTCAATCTCTACAGTTGTACTTCATTTCAGCGTTCCAACATTAGTTTACTTCTCTTTCTCAGAATCTACTACTGCTATCGTAGCAGAAGAGGAGCACAGAAGTTTAAACCAACAAGAGGAAATTATAATAGGATGAGTAAACAACGTTGCCTCCAAATAAAAATTTCAGGTCTTCTTTTAAGATGGTGATACTAGTTCTTTCAACAATACCCTTAATAATTAAAAAAAATTTCAAAACAAATTTAATAGTCAAACATTAAATAAGGGTAACATAGTAAAATACACATTATATTTAATGATTTTTTTAATAGGGTGAAAAAGGTTAAAGTGACGTAAAAATTTCGCGCAAATGCCAGTTTTAACACTGGTATTTGGTTTGAGGCCACTATTTTCGTTGGTCTTACACTAGAGGCTATTTTTGGGCTTTTACTAAATAAACATTGACTGATCATTGACTGAAGTTCAGTCTATACGGCCCCTGGACTGAAGTTCCATCTTTAAGGACTGAACTTCAGTCCTTACGGTCCTGGACTGAAGTTCCATCTTTAAGGACTGAAGTTCCATCTTTAAGGACTGAAATTCAGTCAACATGGCCCTAGACTGAAATTCTATCTTTAAGGAGTGAACTTTAATCCATATGGCCTTGGACTGAAGTTCTATCTTTAAGGACTGAACTTCAATCCGGGCCCTGGACTGAAGTTCTATCTGTTAAGCGAAAGTTGCCACAAACTAAATATTTTGGTGTCAGTGGCCTGTGCCCAAAGACCAGTGGCAAAAGTGGCCTTTCATGCACTTACCCCTAAAGTGACAACTAAAATGGTACCCAGGGAGTATATTGTAAGAAAAAAATGGGAAAAAGAAATATGGACCCACAAATATATGTGTTAGTTTGAATAAAGAAGAGAAAAACATAGATAATGACCAGCCAATGCGCTCAAACTTGGAAAATACAGACATTTTGCCATGTCAGCTCAGAGTGTTTAAAAGTTCTACTTATAAATTATATGAGGTGTCTGAAAAGTCATATGAAAAGTTAAAGTGTATAACTGACAACTGGTGCCAACTTTAAGGGGTTGTTTATATATTTTGCCATAGGCAAAGCAACTACCCTTTGCAAAGGTGCGCCCACTAGTGACTGAAACTGCAATAACGCGCTCACAAATAACAATTTGTGCACTTCCCCCTAGTTAGGGTTGAGGAAATTTTAATCATTTGACTTAAGAATTGTGAGAACGGCAAAGGCTCAAATATGCCACTGAACTATTGTAAATGGTACAAAAATGTCATTTGTTAAAAAGTCTCACATATGCCATTGTTGTGACACCAATGGCGCATATATGCTATTTTGCCCAACTTTCACTAATAGAATAATTTTAAAACCTTTAAAATATTTTTTTCATTTTTAATTATAAGAAAATTTAAATGGACCCCCCTATTAATTAAACACTCCCACCCTCATTTTTTTAACTAGACCATCCCCTTTACTTTATTAAATGGATATGGCGGGTTAACAGTGACCTTGATTAGCGGTGCAATTTCTTTTATTTCAATAAGAAATCATTTTTCTTCTTCTCAAAACAAAGTGTAGACTGCAATTATTGTTCCATTGTTTCTTCTTGTTCTTCTTCAGCATAGTAGATGGAGAAAGATATAAATGCGATGTCGAGGCTAGGGAAAGCGTGGTAGAATGATTGTTCAAATATGGGATTCACTAAAATTTCTCCACCGGAGGTAAAATCAATTTTCAATGAAGATTTGAAATCACTAGTATTACTGGATTTTGGTGACTTAAGGTCAAATATTTCATGTTTCAATTAAAATTAAAAGCAATTTTGAGTATTCCCTCGTAAGGGGAGCTTGAAATCAATGGCTCTAATTCGAGTTTGATTTGGGTAAGTACTGAAAATGCTGATTTGGTGCTTAAGTTGAAATCAATGGCTCTAATTCGATTTTCCCTCTTGCTCGCTCAAGCTTCCTTTCTATTTTGACGTAGGATCACTATATATATTAGATGGCCAGATATGTTTTTTACTTAATATAAATAGCTCTCGATCGGGTTTAACTTTTTATATGAAATAAAGTTTTTCCAAGAATTGCTGAGGCATATATTTGGTGCTACGTTAATTTCATTTTTCAACAGCTGCTATCTTAATTCTGAGTGTTCCACTATACTTTTTTTCAGCTCTACAGGAGTTAGGTTATATGGTACGGAGGAGATCAAACTTTGGCATCACTGGCCAATCACTAAACAAAATCCTAATTACTACTTAAAGCCTTCATTCATTATCAAATATATCTTGCCATCACCTTCGATTCGAGCGACCTATCCAGACAACTTGTCAAGTCACCCGCAAAATACCATCGTATTAAAAATAAATGGTCAAAGATTCCTCTATATGATAAACAAATACTAACTCTATTCTAGTTAAGTGATTTAAGTTAAAAGGAAAAGGAATCTAGGTTAAAAATGGTCATCTAGCTTGGATAGGGAGGACTCAGATACTAAGCATCGTCCACCTACAATCAAAAGGATGTGATATATCTTGTGAGTTTGAGTTACAGTAGAAGCAAAAAGTGAAAGTGCGTTATTTGCTCCAATCCTATAATTTTGGACCTTTCATAAAGGGTTTTTTCGAGTCGGTGATGGATCACGTAGGAGAGGTTTTTGGTTAATTAAAATTGGATGAGTGTAATATTTTCAATTTTTTGGCTTTAAAAAATCAGCGTCATCAAAAAATTAGCTAGATATATTCAAATTTCATGTGTTGAATGACTTTTTGAGTGAAATGGTAAGAAATACTAACTTTTCTTAAACAAATAAACAAAACGAATATTTTGTATAAAATAATAACGATATATAACATTGCAGATACATAACAAAAAAAAAAAAAATTTCACCCTATTTTTCATATTTGAGTGACCATCTAATAAACTCGGTTTCTCTAGAGGGGTGAGTATTCTTATCAACAAGTCACAGTTATATTGATATATACATATAGGGGTCGTTCGGTTCCCCTCATTAAATATTAATACCCGCGCAAAACTCTGCGTTAATTTAGCGCAGCGTTCGGTTGGTTTCTGTGAAAATTTAATACCCGCATAAAATTAGGGGACACTTATAAAAATACCCATAAAACCTAAAATAATTACAGCTACTATCCACTACTTTCAAATATTACGGGACCTACCCACTAAATTATTTACCTACTCTACCCACCCAGACTTGTATACCATAGTTTATGCAGTATACCATAAAGGTATATACCTATAAGGCATAACAAAGGTATACAGTAATAAATGTCCCTTCAGACTTGTATACCATAATTTATGCAGTATACTTTAAAGGTATACACCTATAAGGCATAACAAAGGTATACAATAATAAATGGGTAGGTTGGGTAAATACTTTTAGTTTTATGGGTAGTATAATTTGTAATGGGTATGGCTTGTAAATACTTTAAATTTTATGGGTATAGAGTGTAAAAATCCCTAAAATTAGTGCAACGTTTGGTTGCGTTTTTATATATTCCGCATTATTAATACCCGCATTATTAATGCGGGAATCTATGTATTATTTTATGCGGGGTAGAAGGTGGTATTAATAATGTGGGTATTAATAATGCAGGTATTAAAATTTAAAATGATAAAATTAACCCCCGTAATAATAAGGATATTTTAAAATTTTATTTAAGAAATAAATAAATATTTTAAATAATAATATTTTTTGTTAATTTATAATATATATTCAACAAATAATCCCTACGTTATAATATATGCGTGGCTAATACCCACATTATTAAACCACCACATAACTAATACTCGCATTATCAATACACACATTATTAATACCCACATTACTAATACCCGCATTAATAGTTAATACTCGCGTAAAAACAAAGCGAAACCGATCGACCCCATAGTACTCGAGATGTATTTGTATTATCACGTTTGATACAGCGGAGTTAAAATAGACTCTGTATAAAAGAGCTAAAGTCCTACGTACGTACAAGGATAAGGCAATCAGATAGGATTTCTATCAGACAACTATTTGATCGAGTATAAAATACTATAATACTTTCAATGTGTGTCTACATAGGTTTACAATCTGTTTCACGTTTATGTCACATGGAGTGGACCATTCTGATTCATGTTTTCTCTCTCTGCAATACATGAGATAAAATATGCTTATTCATTTTGGTATTATCTGAAATGAAATTCAAATATGCAGAATTAATTATTCATACAAAGAAGGTAACACTTGTCTAGAAGTTATCCATTTCATGTAACACATGTTTTCATGCATTACTATGTGGTCCGTCCAAGGGACCAGTGTTGCAGTAGAGAGCTGCGTCCTTGGAGGAACAAAAGAAGAAAAGAGTAAATAATTGCATTGGAGATAGTGAGGAAAAGACTGGACATGGATAACCTAGTAGAAAAATTTAGCAACGTGCCAAAGTGTTTGCATCACTTCTATTTCTTTTTCTTGTTTACTTAATACTTTCTGTGGGACTGGGAACGAAGAAGCCAGAGTTTTGGCTATAATTGTAACTAACGAAAATGAAAGAGATGCATGTATAAGTCAAAAACTCTCATATGCATCCTCATGTGTCAAAATTTTAGAGAGATTGTAACTCTTCCTATTTTTTTTCTTTCATCTCTTAGGTCTTTTGAGGAAGAGAAGAATCCAAGATTTCTAATTTAACGATTCTACAATCTTTTTAAACCAATCCTTTTTGTACAGAGTTTTGGATAGACTCTTTTTTTTTTTGGGGATAATTTGGACTGATATTTATATTAATAATAATAGTTAAGAGTTAAAACCCAGAATGATGCCACTTAGAGTATTGTCATTGCCAAGCTGGGAGAAAAGGTATACTATTGTCATACCTATAGTAAATCAGTAGTAGGTATACATTCATCCTGGAGAAGAGAATAAACCGAGCAGTATTAAAGAGCCGACTACTGGAAGCATTCCGGATAGTATAATCACTAGCATCATTTCTTGAGTCTGGTATAATAGTGGCTATACTATTACAAAAGCTAGAGGGAAGAGGAAAGGAAATTCTATCAATATTCCAATAAATTAATCCATAAATCCCTAATTTTAATATTCATGTCCTCGAGCAATATTGGACCTATTTGGATAGATTAATTTTACATATTTATTATTTTTAAACATAAGTTTAGAATTTGAGCTAAAATTATTGAGTTATGTCAATCCGCCCTGTTATACTTCTGGTGAAAAATAACTTCTTGAAGTTCTAGAGTTTTCATATAGGGGGCGTTTGGTTTAAATGAAAGTTATGCATGTATTAATAATGCATGCATTAGTAAGACGGGTATTAGTAATGCGGAAATTATTATTGAGTATTAGATATGCGAGGATTGTAATGTATGGGTACATAATATATAGATTGTAATGTATGAACTATTTCTTATTGAATCATTGACATAACATAAATTAATATACAATGTATAATATAAAATATTTCTTATTATTTAAAATAAAAATATAAAATATTTTATTATTATGAAGGTTAGTTTTGTCATTTTTAAATTCTAATACATTTACTGCTAATATCCATATCATTCCACATATTATACCATATAAAGTAATACATAGATTCTAGCATAACTTATGCATTTATTATTTTAAAAAATATGTAAATTGCAGCCAAACGTAGCTATTACCCGCACAGAATTCTGCATAAACCTGTACCATGGTTGGTGTTTAACCTAGATTCGATTTTAGGCCAATTAATAATTAAATTTATATTTGCGGAGTCACGATGAATAGTTTAGATTAAAAGCTTAAATGATGAGTAATAATACTGAAACAAGATATGAACTAAAGTAAATAAGGTTAAAACGTTGGTGAAAAGTAGACAGAGGTAATCGTGTTGGATTGCTTAATCCTGGTGAGAGTTCCTCGTTACTGGTCGCACTTAGAAGACTAGAGAACCAAGTACTGAATGAATATAAGAAAAGAGCAGTATTTTTGCAAGAGTGAGAGAGTATTTTTATTGACTGTGATAGATCGGAAGTAAAGTTCTGTTACAATGGCTTAGAACAAGTGCTATTTATAGGTCTGATACGCGTCCGTTGGGTTTTATAACGGTTGGGCACGTATCCGTTGGATATGTAACCGCTGGGTTGCAATTATTGCCTTTATGACTATTCATTGAGTGATCGCACATGATCAGGTTAATAACTGCTCTTTCAGATCGTGTGGGCTGATGAGGCGTTACATAACTGCTTCGGGTCTACTCGTGCTAACTGTCTGCCTGTTAGATATCTGTCCGGTGGAACTTCTGCCCGTGCCACGTGGCGAGCACGTGTCATTTTTTAGGTGCTGTCAGCTTTTATCCAATACAGTTGGTTAGCTTTTGGCAAGATTTGATCTCCACATGGATATCCACATTACTTAATACAGTGTTTATAGCTCTTTGTTGTTTTCCTCAATATCAATACCCACATAAGTTAATACGAAATTTCATGTATTATTTTATGCAGTAACTCAATCGATAATTTTCGACAAGTCTTTCTGAATAAGAAGAGCAAGAAGCAGAAGTAGAAGAAAACATTTTTGTCCACGGATTCCATTATTAAGAAGTGTATCCATGACTTATTGTATTAATTTCTCTTGATACATTACTAATTCTCCTGACATTGATCTACTTGTTGTTAATAGATCGATAAGGGTATTGTTTCGATAGATGATAAAAATATCAATTAGTGTTCCAAAGAATTTACCCCCCCCCCCCCCTATTTATTCCAAATAGCTCAGAAACAAATATGTACGGAATAAAAAGATTCCAACCGACTTATTTTATTATTTCTTTCCTCAAACGAAGGATTATCCTTAGCTATTCTTTCCTAAGTTTTCCCTTAGCTTTCATCAATATGAATCCAAATTTGCTGACTCAGTCACGTAATCCCACAGAAAGATTTTTTTATGAATTATTCATTTTAACTATTCAGTTTAATAAGTGGTATCTTGCTCTAGGTTCTATTCGCAGGTCTCGACCACCAATGGGTCTTGTTCTTAGCCCAATCCTCTCGTCTTAATTAGGATGCAGATCATCCAATCCTTCTTCTTCATCCTTTTAGAGGGCTTTCGGATAGTTCGGTACCGGCTATTGATAAAGAAAGTATATGCCTCTAACTCAGTTCATTAACAGAAATACATGTACTATGAAAATTCTCAAATGACAAAACTAACTCTTGTAATAGTAAGAATATGTCTTTTAATTTGTTGAAAGAACAAAAACAATATTTTAAATGCATATTATATGTTAATTTGTGACATATCAATGAATCAAAAGAAAAATATAATGCATTATACTATTTAAATTAGTAATACTCGTATAACTATTATTTGCATTGCTAATACATGTATAACTAATATCCGTATTACTAATACATGCATAAGTAATCCAGCATTGTTAACCCGCATAACTAATCTATGCATTAATTGTTAATACCTGCATTACTTCTATTCGAACCAGACAGCCCCTAAGTTTATGCTGAATTTTATGACTGTAAAAGTTAAAATCAAACATTATACTAGTTATGTCATTTTCAATGAGTATATTAGGCCATTTTTCTTGGGCAACCGAACTACCCCTTAGTAAATGAGATTGAAAGCGATTGATCATGGTCTCTCAATAATAATCTTCAAAAGACTGTCCAAAGGAACTAAAAGAAAGTGTGGGATTTGTGGATTTGTGATACAGGGATATGTTATTATTCTACAAAATGTGAAGTACAGTACTATATGGTGATCTGTTCAAGATATGTGTAGGGACAAATATTAAGGCAAAGGTGGGAAATATGTGATGTAGGTTTTCAAAATTTTCAGAGATATATAGTGTAACTATGTTTTGATTATTAAAAACTGTTGAATCTATGCCATGTTCATGACCAAGCTTAACTTCAAGGAAGAAGAAGGAAGAGAGAGAGAGTTTGGAAAATATCTGTTTATTCACTGAATTGGTTAATGAGTTAACCATACAACTAACTATTTATAACTAACAACAACTAACAACCTAACTAACAAATTAGTTACTAACTTCTCACCTATACAATAACTTCACCTAACTTCTAATATATACAGTTAAGTCCCTCAAGTTATACCACTCTCAATACTCCCCCTCAAGCTGGAAGGCCTGAAGATGTTCAGTAATCCCAGCTTGTCCATCAGATAGTAGTGTTGAAATTTTGATAGCCCTTTTGTAAGTAAATCTGCTTGTTGCTCCTTTGTTGGCAAGTACATTGTCTTTACTTTTCCAAGCATAATCTTCTCCCTTATGAAGTGACAATCAATTTCTATATGTTTGGTTCTCTCATGAAAGACTGGATTTGCAGCTATTTGTATAGCTGACTTACTGTCACATAACACCATAGCTGGTTCTTTTGTTTCTGCTTTCAGTTCCCTTAGCAGCCCTTGTATCCATAGGACCTCAGCAATAGATGATGCCATACTCCTATACTCTGATTCAGCTGAGCTTCTAGAGACAGTTTGTTGTTTCTTTGATCTCCATGAGATAAGAGAATCCCCTAGTTTTATTATGAAACCTGTAACAGACCTTCTTGTATTTGGGCAAGATGCCCAGTCAGCATCACAAAATACAGTCAGAGTGTCAGCTGATGCACTAGATAGTAAAACTCCCAATCCTGGTTGGCCCTTTATATATCTTACTACTTGCACATCAGCTAGCCAGTGTGATCTTTTGGGTTGGTGCATAAACTGACTTAAGGTCTGCACAGCAAAGGAGATGTCAGGTCTGGTTACTGTTAAGTATAAGAGTTTGCCAATAAGTCTTCTGTATCTGCCACAGTCTTCTAGTAGTGCATCATCACTGTTGACTCCAATCACATCATCATACTCTTTAGTTGTTAGCTTGGCATTCAGTTCCAGTGGAGTAGATGCTGGCTTAGCTGCACTTAAGCCTGCTTCAGAGATGATCTCAAGTGTATACTTCCTTTGATGCATGAGTATACCCTTGTCAGATCTAGCAAATTCAATACCTAGGAAATACTTCAACTCTCCTAGGTCCTTGATTTTGAAGACTTTGTGAAGTTTGTCTTTGGTATCAGTGATCAACTTCTAGTCATTGCCTGTGATCATCAGATCATCAACATACACCAGGATAATGACTATCTTGGATCCAAGTCTCTTGGTGAATAAGGAGTAATCCAGATGGCTCTGAGTGAAGCCAGAATTTATCAATGCCTCTGTTAATTTCACATTCCATTGTCTAGGGGCCTGTTTCAGGCCATACAATGATTTTACAAGTCTACATGCAGGTTTCTCCCCCTGACTTGGAAAACCTGGAGGAACTTTGAATCCCTGAGGAAGTGCCATGTAGACTTCCTCATACAAGTCACCCTGAAGAAAGGCATTGTAGACATCCATCTGATGTACATGCCATTTATGAGCTGCAGCTAAGGATAAAACAGTTCTCACAGTCACCATTTTAACCACAGGAGAGAAGGTCTCCTGATAATCAAGACCCTCTTTCTGATTGAACCCCTTAGCAACTAACCTAGCCTTGAATCTCTCCACCTGACCATCAGCTTTGTATTTAATCCTAAACACCCATTTACAGCCTATAAGAGACTTACCAGGAGGCAAAGGTACAACAGACCATGTATTGTTGTCTTTTAATGCCTTGATTTCAGCTTGCATAGCATCAACCCATCTGGGATCTTGACAGGCTGCCTCAAAGGAAGAAGGTTCAACTTCAGCAGAGGAGGAAGCTGTAAATGCCTGATATGAGGTGCTGAGTTGAGCATAAGAGAGATATTTGTCCAGGGAGTATAGGGGCTTTGGTTCTGAGGTGGTAACTGTGGTGACATAGTCCTGAAGCCACACAGGAGCTTTAGATAGTCTGTCAGATTTTCTAGTAGCAGTTATAGTGGAAGAGGGATGAGAAGATGTAGCAGGTTGAGTGGGGAGTGATGGTGATGAAATGGGAGAAGTCTGAGAGCTATGAGGAGGAGAGAATGCTTTAGACTCATCACTGTATAAATCTGCAGGTCCATTCTCAAAGTGAAATTCAGCTCCCCCTTCATGGGACAAATCAGAAGTGGGTGAATAGACTTGATGTGGCATAGAAGGAGAATAATCAGCTGGATAATAAGTTTCATCACTGAGAGGAAGTGTGTGATAAATTGCAGAATCTTTTGGAGCCTTAAAGGGAAAGACAGATTCCTGAAATTCAACATCTCTGCTAATGAAGAATACATGAGTTTGGAGATTGTAAAGGATATAACCCTTCTGAGCTTGTGCATAGCCCATATGCACAGATGGGATACTCCTAGGAGCAAATTTATCATTGATAGGCAAGACCTTTGCATAGCATAGACACCCCATCACTCTCAAATGAGTGAGTGATGGTCTTTGTTTGTGAAACATCTCATAGGGTGACTTCCCTTTTAGTATAGGAGTAGGAAGTCTATTGATGATATAAACTGCTGCCAGTATGCAATAACCCCAGTACTTTAGAGGAATACAACCCTGAAATCTAATAGCTCTAGCCATCTCCAGAATGTGCCTATGTTTCCTCTCAGCTATGCCATTTTGCTGAGGTGTGTAAACACAGGTCTTCTGATGGAGAATGCCCATTCTTTTAAATAATGCTTCACACTCACCATTGACAAATTCAGTACCATTGTCAGTTCTGATAATTTTCACACTTTTCTGGAATTGATTCTTGACTAAGATGAAGAAGTCTTTAAGAACAACAACAGCATCACTTTTCAGTTTTATTAAGAAAGTCCACAGCATTCTAGTACATTCATCCACAATAGTCACAAAATATCTTTTGCCATCACTAGTAGGCACCTTATAAGGGCCCCAAACATCAATATGAAGGAGCTGGAAGGGTGTTACAGCTCTGGAAGTACTGGAGGGAAATGGCAACCTAGACTGTTTTGCTAATGGACAGATAGAGCAGTGATGTGGGGTATGTTTACACAGGCTAAGAGGAATTGACAACACAGAAGAAAGAGTAGAAAAAGAAACATGACCTAATCTTTTGTGCCAGAGTGCAACCTGAACAGGTTCATTAGCAGTCTTGACAGCCAGTGATGTTGCTGTGTTGCCAGATGGCCTGCTACTGTGAGGTGTAATGGGCAGAAGATAGAGACCATTGCACTCTCTACCAATCCCCTTCATCTTCCCACTGTAGAGGTCCTGAAATATGCAGAAATCAGGAAAGAAGGTGACTGAGCAATGCAGGCTTTTAGTGAGTTTTGAGATTGACAACAAGTTGTATCTAAAATCAGGTATCACAAGGACATCATTTAGTGTATCATCCCCATTAACAATGCATGAGCCAGTGTGAGAAACTGATATAGTAGTGCCATTTGGTAAGTGAACTTTCTTCTTGTGTGTGGGATCCAGTTTGGTGAGGTGTAGTAAGGAGTTGGAGTTAGGTGTCATGTGGCTTGTTGCTCCAGTATCAATTATCCAGTCAGTTTGACTAGAATTAACCATAAATGCAGATATGGTACCTGCTGCATTTGCAGAAACATCAGAATTTCCCTGCTCACTGTCTTTGTTAAGCAATCTCAGAATCTGATTGTATTGATCTTTGGTGAAGAAGGCACCAGTTCCTGGATCATTTCTGGAAGGAGTTCTATCCTGCATCTGAGCATTATGATGATAATCTTGTACCTGAGGAGTGTAAGAGTTGGTTCCAGACAGCTGAGTCTGAGTCTGATTCACTTGTTGAGCTTGACTCAAGGTTGCATTATTTGCATGATAACTGTGTGGCTGGTAGGCATTGTGATAGGTGTTGGCACCAGGATAGTTTGTTTGTTTCTTCCCTTTGGAGTCTTGTGATTCTTTGTAGTCATTGTACTTCTTCTCTTTCCAGCAGTTCTCCCTTGTGTGGCCTTTTATTTTGCAGAACTCACAGTAAAGATTTCTTCTGGATTTGTTATAGTTATTGGTGGTGTTGCTGCCCCTCCTATTTGTGGATAATGCAGCAATATCAGCAGGATCAGATTGCATTAGTCCACTAGACATTCCTCTTTGATTCTCAACTTGCATAACCAGGGCATAAGCTTGATTGACAGTGGGAATAGGTGTCATGATGAGTATTTGACCTCTAACTTGCTCATAGGAGTCATTCAGCCCCATTAGGAATTGTATTAGTTTCAACTGCTGAAACATGCTCAGAAAAGTCTTGGATTTCTCATAGTTACAGTCAGGAGGAGTGATGGAAGTAAACTCATCCCACAGTAGTTTCAGTCTAGAGAAGTAAGCAGATACTGAACTTGTTCCCTGAGAGATATTGCAGATTTGCTTGTGAATTTGGTAAACCCTGGCACAGCTTACTTTGTCAAACCTTTCCTTCAAATCCTCCCAAACTGCTTGAGCATTTGTTGCAAAAGCAACTCCACTCACCAGATATCTAGATACAGTATTCATAATCCATGACAAAACTATAGCATTGCACTTTTCCCACTGATGTCCTAGATTAGCAGGAAATGCTGTTTTGGGGTAGGTTCCATCAACTAAACCTAATTTGTCCTTTCCTAACAGAGAAATTCTCATCGATCTGCTCCACAAGGAGTAATTCTCTTCTCCAGTTAATTGAATAGGGGTCAACACAGTTCCAGGAGTATCTGAGACTTGCAGATACAGGGGATGTGTGTGTGACAGTTCAATATTAGCTATAGTATTCATGTGCACAAGGTTATCATTTACTACCTCTGCCATTTTAGCTAAAGTTTGATGTGTTTACACAATTTTTCAGAAATTCACCAGAAAATTCAACTGTCTAAGCTTAGCTTTCAGCAATTACAGTGAATTAACAGCAACTGTAACTCTAGATTGTAACCCTAGATTCAGGGAATTTTAGGAATTATACAGAACTGCAAATGAATTCTACGATTTTGTTCCTCACTGAAATTCTGCAGAATCAGTGCAGTGTAGATTATACTAACCTCACAATTCCTTTTCTTCGCAGTAGATGATCTTAAGCTTCGTCAATCATCGACGCTCTGATACCATGTTGAATCTATGCCATGTTCATGACCAAGCTTAACTTCAAGGAAGAAGAAGGAAGAGAGAGAGAGTTTGGAAAATATCTGTTTATTTACTGAATTGGTTAATGAGTTAACCATACAACTAACTATTTATAACTAACAACAACTAACAACCTAACTAACAAATTAGTTACTAACTTCTCACCTATACAATAACTTCACCTAACTTCTAATATATACAGTTAAGTCCCTCAAGTTATACCACTCTCAATAAAAACTATCGAGAAATGGTTGCCGAAACAACTTTGGAAGTTGATGAATTGCTCCCTAACTCGTTAGGAAGTCAGTTATGTATGACTGAGAATACTTATTATTATGGTAAAATGTTAAAACAATCTTTAAGAGATCAGATTTGATTAAGAATATATTTAGTTAACATCTCAATGTAGTGTATTTATTGACGAAACCTTTTATACAAGGAAATCTGTGTGTTTTGTGGGAAGAAAATAGTCGACAACTTTTTTTGGTTGAGATGATTTGGTATCTACATCTTCCCACATTCCACAAAAGATGACACACTTCGGATTTCGAAAGTCAAACAAAATTTTTCTAGAAAGCAATGTTTTCGTATGTCTTTTATATAAATTAATTATTGTGACTTATAATAAGTACTATATCTTTTATGTAGAATATATAAATTTTATTTCAAAAAAAAACTTAAGATTTTATGTTCAAATTTATGGTCAAAATAATAAGTTTGACCCTGAAAATTTGAACAGTGTCATAAAGAGTAGAGTATTACTTGTTGCCTTAATTACTTAGAACTCTTGTTTACTGTTTCTAGTGTATATAGTAGTTCCAAATTATTATGGAAAAGGTACACACTTGCATAGAGAGAAGTGATAACCCAGAGCAAAATTTTGGAGAAGATTGAGATAGTTGAAATGACACAAGTCTTGAAGATCCGAGGTGCTGAGAAACAATTGTGGCGCCTTCGCCTGACAGCTACGCTCAACTTGTGTCTAATTAAAAATCTCATGTTGTAGGCGATTGAGTTGTGCCTAATATGGTTTATAAAGAAGTTATGTAAAAGGTACTTTCGGGTTATAACAAATATTTCAAAGTTAGAGGTGTTTATGCCTAATACTTGCTCGCTAGTTAAAAATATTTTAATTTATATCGGGTCACAAGTAAGAAAGTAGGAGTTGTATTTTCTGAATAAGAGATGATTCTAGTCGAATCTCAACGATAAATTACAATGAGCGAGTGGGATACATATAAGCTTAGGTTTATCCCAATCCTAATTACTGTAAAATATTAATTATGAAGGCCTTTGGCCTATTACAAGAAGCAGATACATGAAGTAAAACCTAACTAGGAGACTAATATTTTCAAGGCGGCTAGGTGTGCGCCCATCAACTCTAGGCCAGTGCCTGAAGAGCGATCGTGACTCATGGAGCGAGCGTATATCCTTAGCAATGGTTAGCTTGCAGGGCACACTCGATTTTTGTTAGCTGCTCTCTCACTTTCATAATTGTAGGTAGCATATTTTTACCAATACAATCAGCCTCCACACTTTCAGAGTGTTGCCGCAAGCAGTCAGGAAATGAAAAGAATTGCAAAAGGAAACGAAAAGATGCAACTATGACAATCCAACTGCTATCTCTAGATGTTTGATAAGGTTTTTTGCAAACTCTAACTTCACCATCATGTCGTCGATGGACCTCTCCATAGCCTTCCCAATCTGATCTATGAACATCAAATTGACCAATTGTTGATAGGTGGCTCCAACATTCTTTAATTCGAACTACATCACTTGGTAATAGTAAGTCCCCCGTTCTGTAATAAACGAGGTTTTCTCCTGATCATCCGGGTTCATTGGGATTCGATTGTACCCTGAAAATACGTCCAGGAAACTAAGCATTTCGTGCCCTATCGTAAAGTCGATGAGTTGGTCGATATTGGACAGTGGGAACGAATCCTTCGGGCATGATTTGTTCTGGTCGGTGAAGCCTATACACATCTTCCATTTTTTGTTCTTCTTCGGGACTACACCACATTTGAAAGCCAGTCCGGATAGTGGACTTCTCAGATGGAATCGTTGTTCAACAACTTTTCTACTTCTTCGTAGACCGCTTGCCCCTTTTCGCGACTAATTAGTCATTTATTTTGCTTTATGGCTTTGAGGTTGGGTCCACATTCAGTTTATCCATGATAACCTGAGTTGAGATTCTTGGCATGTCCGTGTGCGTCGAGGCAAAAGTCGATGATCGGGATCAAAGAAGGCTAGCGAAGTCTTCTAAAGCTTTAGTTGTCAGCTTCGAGCATACAAAGAATTTTTTTCTGGTGCCTTTTCATCAAATATCAATGGGTCCAAGTCATTTATTGTGGCTTTCGAGATTTCTTCTTCATCTGGGTCATGGATGATGATAGGTTCTTCATGGGGGCCCGCCCCTTCCGTTTCTTCAAGCTCGATCCCAATATCTACAACTAAGAGCGGTCCTAGCTGCTTATGGCGATTCTTAACCTCTACTCTTGTTGCGTGCGAAATAGAAGTTGTGTAGCAGCTCCTTAACAGCTTTTGCTCCCTTGAATTTCCTTTACCCCTCATGGGGTCGGATATTTAGCTACTTGGTGAAGTGTCTAGGGGATCGCTCTTACCATATGTATTCAGGGTCTTTCCATTATGATATTGTATGACAGGCCGCACATCATGACTTGGAAGGACGTTATTTTTGTCATTGCGAGAACCGGCAGGACTATCTCCCTAATTGACCTTTCGCTCGAGTTATTAAAGTTGATCAGTGTGTGCGCGCTTAAAACTATTTGGACCAATAATTGCATATCGCGTATAGCTTCCCATCCGATTATGTTAACTACGCTTTGATCTAGGGTCCATGAGCACTTGCTTCATCAGCATGCCGCCTATTCTAAAGGTGACAACCACGGAATTGTGGTGCAGAAAAAAAGGCCTTCCTCATCGCCTCTGCCGAACGGGATCGTATTGGTACGTGGCCTCTTTCTTCCTTCTTCACGGGCCTCGCAATTCATCGCGACTCTATTTGTCTCGCTCGCGATTCCCGAAATGATTGTGTTGATAGACCTCTGCATATCCGAAGGTAGATTGTCATCCTTGACCTGTGCATAGGATTCCCTTCCTCCGTAAATTAGTAGTTCTCTAAGGTGTCATTTGTTTAGAAGATGTGCTACTTCGAGCATGAGGGCTCTGCAATTGATAGTATCATGACCGTTTCCCTGGTGATACTCGTAATATACCGAATAGTCTTTGGCCGAGTTGTTTCTTATCTCCATGGGCTAGTGTACTTGTTGACCTAGTCTTCTAAGATGATAATTTACCAAGTCGACTGTGTTTACACAAAGCCCAAATTCTTTGAAGTGTCGTGGCTTTTATCATCTTTCTTGAGTCAGCTCTTTATGTGTTGCTACGCGCATCTAAGGATCTTGAGGGAACTGAATAGAGCTTCTTTCTGCCTTTTGTATTACGGTTGTCGATTCTCTTTTTGCCCGAGGGGCTACACATGCGATTTATTCTGCTCATCTCTTCAGTTACCTCAGTTATGTATGACTCGATATGATCTTATAACTGTACTGTTGATGCAGATCTTTCTATGTTTTGGTCGGATGCTCCTTCAAGCTTTTCTGAAGTTCTTGTGTGGTTGTGAACCTCGAGGGTTCAAGCTTTTGGCGAAAGACACAATTTCTATGTTATCCGGCACTGGTGGGAGTGTTACCGCTCCTTGGGGAACCTTTCCAAGTAGTTCTTCAACAACTCTCCCTCTTGCTGCTTGATTTTGAAGATGTCTTCCATCATTTTCTCACGCTTTCAGACAACTTGAATGTGCCTTTTTGAGATAATCTTGCATCTGCGGAAAAAACTCTATGGACCAGTCGGGCAGCTAAGTGTACCAAGTCAAGCCCTTTTAGATAGAGTAGAGTCGAACTTTTTCACCAGTGCTGATTAATATCCTCCCTAGTCAGATCATTGCTTTTGACCACCGTGATAGAGATTGACATGTGATCCTTAAGGTCCGTAGTGCCGTCATACGTTAATATATCTTGCAGATGGAAAGTATTAGGGACCGCCAGCGGGGCGACGCTGGTCTTGTAAGTTTATTGAGAGAACTATCTTCATCAACCTTTGTTATTACGGGCATAGCGCCAAGAATTTGACTCATTCGCTTATTGGTTTCCTTGACTTCTTGGCGCAGTGCCTCTATGATGGCAGATTCCGCTGATGCTGGAATGTTGGCTACATCAAAGCTTCTTAGTATTCTCATGTCGATTCGTCGCGCCACGGAGGCTGGGGCGTCTCCTAAAGGCATGGATCCGTGAAGGGATTTGGCCGTGGAGCCGATTTCGTGAAGACTTCCTCCAAGCGATTAGCCAGCATGCCGGCCATCAGTAACAAGTTCTGTAGTGATTATTGTTGTTGAGCCTTGAGGAGTTTGTCGAATGCCTTCTTGAACTTGTCTTTGGCCCTAATCGGGCTACCTCCTCGAGCATGGTCTCCCAGCCGGGACCGTCACTCACTGTGGTCACATTTGTACTTCAAGTTCACCGGATCTTTGTATGGATCTGTCTAATGACCATCGGATTGTTGGGATCTTTTGTAACATTGTCAGTTGTCTCGGCAGCATTTTGCGAGAGATTTTCGTTGTCTTGTGACATGCATAATGTGTTTCTTCGTAATAACAAAAACTTGCATGGGCCCCACAATGGGCGCCAAACTGTTTACGCCTAAAACTTGCTCGCTAGGTAAAATAATTAAATTTATGTCGGGTCACAAGCAATAAAGAAATAACGAAGAACAATGGAATAAAAGCGAGAAAGAAGGAGTTGTATTCCTTGAATAAGAGAGGATTCTAGTCGAATCTTGATAATGAATTACAATGAGGGAGAATGATATATATAGGCTTAGGTTTACTCCAGTCATGCATCATTATGGTAAAACACTAATTATGTAGGCTTTTGGGCCATTACAAGAGGCCATTACATGAAGTAAAGCCTAACTAGGATACAGATATTTTCAAGGCGGTTATGTGTATGCTCATTTGCTCTAGGCCCGAGCCTGATGGAGTGAGCGTATATCCTTAGCGCCCGTTAGCTTGCGGGGAAAGTCTGATTCACGCCAGCTGGCCTCTCGCTCTTGTGATTGTAGGTAACTTATAGCTGATAGGTAAGCGGTAACGGAGAAGCCGGTGGGTAGGGCTAGATTTAGTCCTTGGATTACTAAGCATTTTAATATGAATTGGTTAAGATTTAGCGGAAGTTTTGAGGCAAATCATACTAGGGTAGGTCCTAATTTTACACTTATCGAGTCGAGATTGTTTTTTAAATAAGATCGTGCACTTATTTTCTGCATCTAATTTGTCTCTGTCAAACTAGAACACAAGTAGTTGTTAGGTAGTATCAAACAAGTTAAGTGAAATTGGCCTAGACCCAAATTCAACCCCACCTTCTTGGCAAAAACAGCTGGAATGTTTATACTGAATTCTGAAATTAAAATATATGAGTTTCAATGGCAGAAACTGCTGGAATTACTACGACTTTGCAGCTCGCATTTTTACCTTCTATCAATTTTCTGATTTACAGAGTTATTTTTATTCATACTTTGTTTTAATCTTGTTTTCCTAAAATTGTTGTTTCTTTAGCCGAGGGTCTAACGGAAACAATCTCTCCATCTTAATAAGATAAGGTCTGCATACATCTCGACCTTTTCAAACTCTACTTATAAGATAGTATTGGGTATGTTGCTGTTGGCGCATTTATTTCATTTTTCGTTTGGAAAACTTGTTTTTAGGTTATATGTGGTTTCCACACACAAAGTCTAACATATGCATGATATATGTTCACACAGGTACTTTTCTCACTTAGTTATAAATGCCTTGATATATGTGTTTTAATTTAATTAAGCTATTTAATCGTGGTAAAATATTGTTTAATATAAACACATTATTATAGATAGGATTTAAATTTTATTTCGGACGTGCACGTGTCTTTTTACACTATCTCCTTACATAGTTTTTGTATTTTGAACTTTTCATACTCTTTTAAGTTTAAGAATGAAACGATATTTAACAATCATAATCACAAAAGTATTTGTTTAAGCTATATTCTTAAATTCTATTTCAATTGTCTCACTTAATTAATATACTACTCTATTAATTAAAACATTAAGGATTAAAAAAAATGAGATGGTGGCACCGCCACCTAGGTTTCAGAGCAACAAGCCATCAAACCAAGCCATTTAAATTGTGTCAAGTAGGAGTAGTATTTTTCTACAATTTTATCTGACATGTGTACAAAAAGGTGAAAAACGTGCAATAGAAATGATTCAAATGAAAGAGAGAGTGGGGGCAAAAGTACAAATCTTGAAATAAATGGAGCTAAACTATAGTTATTGGAAACTTGCGATCGTCTAGTCGCCACGTTTTCGTGGCAGTACTTGAAGGTGGTATAAGTGTCAAACAGAGCTACTTTGATGAGGCATTTCTATGACCTGTCTTTGTCTGCTACAAAAAGATCCAAATCTTTGCGACTGTCCACAAATCAACAGTTGCAGATTTCTCTGCAATTTTAATGCCTAAACTGAAACAAAGATTTTTCTTTTGTTTCTCATCGAATATTCGATTGATATTCATAATCTTATTTAATCCATCGTATTGTTTGAAGGAGATGAAAATAAAGCTCTTACTCACCTGCATGCATTCATTTGCCTTCACATACTATGACAAATGGAAGAAGTTAAAAGGAAAAATAAGACAATTAGGGGTCGTTCGGTGTGGCGTATTAACTATTAATACCCGCAAAAAACTTAGCGTTAATTTAGCACAGCGTTCGGTTGGTTTTTGTGAAATATTAATACCCACATAAAATTAGTGCAACGTTTGGTTGCATTTTTGTATATTCCGCATTATTAATACCCGCATTATTAATGCGGGAATCTATGTATTATTTTATGCGGGGTAGAAGGTGGTATTAATAATGTGGGTATTAATAATGTAGGTATTAAAATTTAAAATGACAAAATTAACCCTCATAATAATAAGGATATTTCTAAATTTTATTTAAGGATTAAATAAATATTTTAACTAATAATATTTTTTGTTAATTTGTAATATATCATTGATTCAACAAATAATCCCTACGTTATAATATAATACCCACATTATTAAACCCCACATAACTAATACCCGCATTATCAATACCTACATTATTAATACACACATTATTAATACCCACATTATTAATACCCGCATTAATAGTTAATACCCGCGTAAAAAGAAACCCAAACCGAACGATCCCTTATTGCACTATCTATGTACTCCGTCCGTCCATTTTATTTGTCCAATTTATTCAAGTCAAATTTTATATTTACTTGTTTTTTTAGTAGGAGAATTAGACGTTTTTTTTATATTTTTCTTGATATTAAAAATATTGTAATTTTCAAATCACTTTCCAATTAATTAAATTAAGTATCATTAATAAGAATATATTAGTCAAGTTAATTTTCTTTTTATAGAAGTAAAAAAATTAAAAATGGACAAGTAAAAATTAGACGGAGGGAGTATTTACGTTCAATTGATCTCGGTCATTAATTAAGTATGTTTCTTGGACCAAACATATGAAAAGTGTCGTTGCTTGTCTCGATCACCATGCACCATTTAAATGTAGTGGTACGAAATATTACTCCTATAATAATTAAACAGACCATTATTTACGTAGAATTACACAAGGCATATTGCTGGCATAAACAAAGTGTTTGCATCTAAAATTACAAGTAAGAATTCATGTGGTATTCTGGACCCTCTTGTCCAAATCTGTCTATGTTAAAATTGAGCCACCTAACGTTAGCTTTTGAATTCAAGTTTACATTTGAATCACATTAAGAGAAAATACAATTAGCGTACTTACGAACTACAAAGGATGTTAATCATGATTTGAAGTGGTAAATTGAACGACCATATACATTGTGCCACATCATTTTTGTATAAGTTGTTCCTTCTATTTAATTTAGAAGTTGATTTTTTTTAAATAAAGAATAAAGGACAAGGTCGGGGAAACGAGAAGGTTAGAGACACCTAAGTTCCTATATTAACCCAACAATTACTTCTGTTAATTAACTTGAACGATTCATACCCACCGTTTTATGAGTTTGAGTTTGCTCCATTAACTTTGCTCCATTGCTCACCAATACACTCCTTGATGAATGATATATGTGTTTGTTATAATAAAAGGTCGAGATTACTTTTTAAATAATTTTCTATTTTTGGTTAAATTTTATTGTTGGTAACAATTATTAAAAAGAAATTAAAATAAGCTAAAATTGTTTATCTAGAAAATCTTCATCTTACATGTTACATATAAATTTATTAATTATTAGATAAAAATTAGTAGGCGCCACTCCTACATGGCATAGAAAAGAAGAGTTTTATATTCAATGCAATGCCGTGTCACATATTCGGTAGCTTTTCCAATAACTACGATTTTATAGGAGACTTGTGCTAATTTGATGAGTGACTTTATAGGTACAAAGTAGAGATAAGTGATTTTGCTAGACAATTAAACAAACTCGAGTGAATTCAGTTTTGATTTCTTCTCCATGTTTTCTTTTCTTGCTACATTTTTTTATTGTGTAGAAATAAAAATTTTATTTCACTAAATAAGTCATTACATAGCAGCTAGTTCTTGTGGATTAGAACTAGACCTATCAAGCATTCAATCTACATTACATCATTTAGACTACACGGGGTAGTCATTCAACTGAGATAACATTGTTTTCCATTTAGCTATGCCTTGACCTCTAATGTGGAGTTGGAGGACAATCTCTTTGACTCCGTGCTTACTTGTTCTATGTTGGGCCTGAAATCTTCTTGCGTTTCGCTCACTCCATATGTGGTACACACTTACTGTGAAGATGAATCCCAACACTCGTGTTCTGACATTGTTTCCTCCCGCTTGTCCACTGTGACAAAGAGCTCCAAATAGGTTTGGAGTACAAGTGATCCATGGTTTATGCTCAATCTCTCATCACAGTCTATCATTAACTATATAAGACAATTTTAATGTTGAACATACGATTACTTACGGAAAGGACTACATTAAATTTTGTTGTCCCGAATTCTAAGAACATGTTTGGTCAAAATTTTGAGTAAAAAGTGTTTATTTTTCTCAAAAGATACTTGTATTAAAAATTTGGGTGTTTGACCAAGCTTCTAGAAGAAAAATAATTGCTTTAGAATGGCAGCAAAAGTTATTTTTCTGTTGTGTGGAAGAAGCGTAAAAAAAGTTCTTTCTCCTTGATGTGTTGGTATTTTACTTGCATATTGAGCTCTTTTGGACTAGATTTTCTAGTCTTTTAGCCTTGATTTATGCGCAAATCTGATGTAAATCTCCATGTTGCAGGTATTAATTGGTACACAATGTTACAAGCTAAGATGATAGGGAAAAGACAACAAAATATGATATTCGGCAACAAAATTAGAAACTGGATAAAATGATGGTGCAGATGGAGATCGACTCCTGCCTATTGAAGGGCTAAATCAAGGAGCTTTCCGTCGGTAGGGACAGTGAGTTCAAGAGCTAGAGATCAAAGAGCTTTTGCGGGCCACTGATGGGAATGGGCGGCCGCTGATCCATGGACTATATCCAATAGACCAGCCGCCCAATCATCGGCTATTCCACCGACTATTACAGTGAGCTCTAGAGGTGATGACCTGAAGAATGAAGATTCTGCCGCTTGATAGGCGCCCGCCGATCCTGAAAGGTGGAGAACAAAGAGAAGTCTGAAATCTGTCTTCGGCGGCCATCGATTGCAATGGGCGGCTGCCGATTGATCGACTGAATGCTGAAAACTGTGCAAAATGATAATTTGTAATTATTTAATTAGCTTTCAAACATACAACTATAAATAGTCCATTTGGCCTCCAAGGTAGATATCTATTGTTATACTTTACATTTTGGAATATTCTTGTAAACTTGAACGGCAAACAAAGGTTTAAACATCATTTTTGTAAGAATCTTTCACTTTAATCTTAATCCATTACATGATACTTCCAATTTCATTCCATTTTACTTACTGGTTAGAATCTAGTATGTGTATTTAAACTCATACTAGGGGTTTAATCTATGATGGTTTATTCACTTATCATTAGATACTTGATTTAGTCCTACAAACTTTATGAGTGAATGTTGTTCCAGTTTCTATTGTTTTGAAAATCAAAGGTTTAAGGTAAGACCTCACTTAAACAAAATCCCACTTTGCTTTCATCTCCTTAACAGAGTTGAAGGCGTGGGTTTATAGAAACTAGCGAATGTTGAAGGCATGAGTTTATAGAAACTGGCGAGGATCTGAGTTACATTGGCTTACGAGCCTGCCCCACCTAAATGGAATAACCAAAAAGGATTATTCCTACTTGAGTCTTAGAACTTGGTCTTTATGAGCCTCGTTATTAACCCTAAAAGGTTTAACTTGCCTATTTATACCTAACAGTTTTAGATGGTTAAATGCGTAGGTTCGACCATTAATTATTTACCCTGAAGATTATGATACTAGCTAGATTAGTGTCTTTGTTATGAGATTCTTGCTTGAGTAGGTAAACCCCTAGCTTCGCTTTCATTATTTATAAAACGCCATTAGTTTATTGTTGTTTATGCTCTTGTTAAAGTTACTTTCAACACGTAATATACACTTTTTACTTAGGAATACTCAAACAACTCGTTAGAACTCGATTAATATTCATTCTATTTTTGATCGCAAGCTAGCTCCTCGTGGAATTTGACCCCGACTAATATCGGGTATTATATCTTTGATGACCGCCCTTCACCATTCATGGTGTAGGATTGAGCGTAGATCACACCATACAACTATAAACAGAAGCGGAAGCTGTTTCAGTTTCTATCATTACAAAAGTATCTTTACCAAAACGACTTATATACCGAATTATTATTTATTTAAACTAATGATTATAATATATAAATAATATATATTTTATTCCTTTTCTCTTCGTGTCTTCCGTGGGCACACATCAACCTACATCATTACTGTTGAAAGTGCATCTTTTCTTCAAGTATAAATTTAAGAATATTCAATTATGTATTATGTGAATGCTCTATTTATTAATATTTTAATTAAATAAAAAGAAATGATTAAATATAATATTTGGTAATAAATATTTGAAATTATCCATCTAGTTAAATAATTGTAAAATGAATCTTCACATGCAATTTAGAACTGGAAAATTTTTTGAAAAGTTTGGCCAAACACAAATAGTAACTCAACTATTGATAAAAGTGTTCTCAATTGAGTTAGCCAAATATAAGATGCTACTCTCTGAAAGTACTATTACTACGAAACACTCTTTGAAAAAAAATACGTTTCAAAATAGGGGCGGATTTATCCCTTGGTTACGGTGTCATCCGACACCACTACGTCAATTTTTTTGTTAAATATAATAGTAAGCCAAAATAGAAAATTGCCTATAAAAATAAAGAATGACACCATTACAACAAAAGTAATAGCAGATGAGATGGTGTAAGCACATATGTATCAACTTTGGAATGTAGAGTTTGAATCCCACTAACTGTGGCATTTCTTTTAGTTTTATTTTTAAGCTAGATTTTGACACCACTAACAAAAAGTCCTTCGTACGCCACTATTTCAAACTAAACAGTTTTTAGAAAGTTGGCCAAACTGTAATTTTGATCGAATGTGAATTGAATCGGTTTGGTTAGACCGGTATGTATGATAAAGTTGACAGAACCATAGATCCACAATACGAGCATATTTTGTGCTGCGATATCCAGTATATAGAAATATATATGGGTGTCGGCTTGAACATTTTAAATAAAGCAATTACGAACATGAACTTATACTTCTTTTAAAAGAAAGAATAATAAAACCCCACCGCAATCTCCTCCTCTCTCTTGAAATAAATAGTGGTCCTGTCACTTTTTGCTCTGACGGTGATTCGTAAGACCTTTTTATTGTAAGGACGATAAAATTATTGACTAAGTAAAGAGGAATTTGGTCGTGGGTGTGGAAGATCTTATCAATTTTTATAGCTGTAAAATTTATCCTTGACAAATGACCCAGTCAGGTAGCAGACTAATTTGGTTTGAATGGGTACTGGACTTCTATAAGTCCTTATGTAGTTTAACTAGGATACATTATATTAGTGCCATCTCATCTTTCATCACATTGTTTTGACGATTTCTTTTAGCAGCCACATCCCAACTAACTATCATGGCGTTATTATTCGAGTAAATACTAGCTACACGCATTCGATATCCTAATCAAATCATCTGTTTTAACATTATTAGTAGTAGTTAAACTTAAAACAAAGTAATTAACTATTCCTTCCGAACCTTTTTAGTTGTTGCAGTTACTATAAATATTTGGATCAAAATGTTTGCTATTTAAATAAATGATGAAATTGCCATATTTTTCCCATTATACCCTAGTATTAGTTATTCTCGACGATTAGCACAAACACCTCAATTATGAACTCATTACTCAACATACCAACAATGTTAAATTAATAAAATTGCTCTACTTATTTATGATTCTTTAAAGAACGTATAAATGATAAATATGATAGCTAAAAGGGACGGAGAGACAAAGTGTAATTGTTCATAAATGATACCAGTATTGTTTTGCATTCATTAGTTTAAGGTAAATATTGCAACTAAAGTTTTTTATATGCCTATTACTATAAGCTTCCCGGGTCCCCCCTTCCCACCCCCAAAAAAGAAGTATAGAGAGGGAGAATACACAAAAACGTTACAATACCCTAATCTTATTAGTCGGCAAAGAATGTTCATTTAAGCAACAACGAAAAATATTTTCCGGAGCCGGCAATATATATATATATATCAGAATATAACTATAAATTATAAGTTAATAAATATAATGGGAGAATTATTGATATTGAGTTAATAAACATAGTGGAAGAACAACTTTGTGATCAATTAGTTTCAAGCGTCTCCGCTGTTTGAATTACTAGGTCCTTTCCTTGCATGTCTTCTAATTTCTGATTACTTACTATGAACGACGAGAGGATCTCAAGGTATTTCTCTTCATGTGTTTATTTTCAATATTCTCCTTCTAGAGCGCATACAACTCACTTAGCTTTTTATTCTTTAATTTTCTTTAGGAGTTTTCCTATCAACATATATATGCGCATGGCCCCAAGACATATGTGCTCATGGCCCCAAGCCAAAGGACAAGGATAGAATTTTAGAAAAAATCTCATAAACATGTAATTTTAGAACCTTTAAATATAATATAGAGATATTATGTTCTAATTATACAATAGCAAAAATTCTAGTCTCTTTCTCCCACTCTTTGCTCTCTCTCTCTGCCCTTCTCGAAGAGCTTCAACAAAGAATATCCCCGCGACCTCTTTTCTCTGTTGCCGGCATAATTTCGCTTTCATCCATCTAGCATCGGCCTCTGCTTCCTTCTCCGTCGATGTATCCTTTCTTCCTCGACAACCCTATCCGGTGATGTTTCTTTCTTCTCCGGCATTACTATTACTTTCCCCCCTCCGGTGTCACTGCTCTTTTATTCCGCCATGTTTGTTGGTATTTTTTGAGTAGATTTTTGAACTTTATTTTGTATTTTCCGTTCAAATATGGTATTTTTAGATGAAGATTTGACATTTTCCGAGAAACATCTTGTGTTTTTCAATTAGATATGGTATTTTTCATTCATATCTGGTGCATTCTTCTTCTGTGTATCTAATTAAATTTATAATGTATCTAATTGTATCAAGATGTATCTAAATGATTTCTATATAGTATCTGTTGGGAAGAAACAAAACAATAACAATAATTGCACGACGAGGCAAAGTGGAAGGAATACCCAAGTCAAATACTTTCCGCACTGTTTGAACACGAGGAAAAAACTATATTTGGGCACAAATGACTATGCGGGGAGCCACCAAACAAATTAAAGCAAGCAAAGTAATCAACAGTATGAGACGCCAAATTTTACGTGGAAAACCCCTTCAATATAAAGAGGTAAAAAAACCACGGGACCAAAGTCTACAAAAGTTCCACCAATCAATCAACAAGAGTACAAAATTTTTCTAAAATGGCTACACAACAAGTGCCAAATATGAAGCAACAATACATATACCAAAGCACCAAAACTTGAGAAGCAAGGAGTAAATTTCACCAAAATCTAGCTACTATTTACAAGACAAAATCTGGAGCTACAGAACTCTGAATAAACCACCGCCAGTTCTCAATCAAAGATCAATATGAGGAGAACGTGTTGTCCAAAAATCAGCTTAATCGGACTAGAAACGAAGCGAGAATCACCTTTCAAAGTTTGATGCAATGTCTGAATTTGTGCAGAAAAATCTGATACTCTCTTTTCTCTCAATATAGCTGCTATATCACTAGTGTATCAACCAAAATCAGACCTAAAATTGGTCTTTTATATGTGGTAATATCAATGGGATTAGGTCATAAAGTGGGCTTGGTCCAAAAGGTGCTTTTTATCCATATAGGAAGGGAAAGCCCAATAACCCCAATAATTCTCCTCCTCCCAACTATGTGGAGGAGACCGCCATCTCGGCGATCATGAAACACTCTTCAAACTTCCCTCTTGGCAAAGATTAAAAGGCATGCATGAACTATTATAATTAGTGTAGATCTTCTCAAGTGAAAGCAACTTAGCATCCAACACATCTCGAATCCAATGGTACCTCACATCAATATGCTTCGACCTACCATGAAATGTAGAATTCTTGCCAAAATGAATAGCACTCTGACTGTCACAGTAAGATACATATTTTTTTTTTATCAAAGCCAAATTCCTTCAAAAATCGCTTCAACCAAATCAACTCTTTACAACCCTCAGCGGCAGCAATAAGATCAGCTTCAGTAGTAGATAGAGCAACACATTTCTGCGACCTGGATTGCCAAGACACAGCCCCCTGCATAAGTAATCAAGTAGCCAGAAGTATACTTTCGAGTATCAACATCACCAGCCATGTCTGAATCAGTGTAAACACAAAGAACATGTTTCTCTATACCAAAACACAAATTCTAACTAGTAATGCTACAATGATATCTCATAATCCACTTCACTACATTCCAATGTTCACTTCCTGTATTAGAAAGAAAGCAACTAACAATACCAACAATATAAGTAATACCAAGTCTTGTGCAAATCATTGCAAACATCAAACTGTCAACGGCTGAAGCATAAGGGATTTTCTTCATATGTTCCTTCTCATCAACATTGGAAGGACATTGCTTTCTGCTCAACTTGAAGTGTATAGCTAAAAGTGTACTGACAGCCTTTGCTTTATCCATGCTAAATTTGTGAAGTACTTTCTGAATGTACTTCTCCTGTGATAACCATAACTTCTTGGCCTCTCTGTCACGGACAATCTGCATGCCAAGGATCTTTTTAGCTGGTCCTAAGTCTTTCATAGCGAAAGACTTGTTCAACTCTTGCTTCAACTTCTAAATCTTACAAGCATTATGACCAACAACAAGAATATCATCAACATAAAGCAATAAAATAATAAAGTAATTGTCAAAGAAGTTTTGCAAAAAAACACAATGGTCTGAAGAAGTCTTCCTGAAACCCTGTTGCTGCATAAAAGACCCAAACTTTCTGCACCACTGCCTGAGAACTTGTTTGAAGCCATAGAAGCTTTTTTTCAATTTGCAAACATAATCCTCTTTACCCTTGACTTCAAAGCCTTTAGGCTGCTCCATATAAATTTCTTCATTCAAATCACAATGGAGAAAAGCAGTTTTCACATCCATTTGCTCAACCTTTAAATCTAGACTTACAGCTAAGTCTAGAACAACACGAATAGAAGACTTCTTCATAACTAGAGCAAATATCTCACTAAAATCAACTTTTTTTTATTAAAGCCCTTGACAACCAATCTAGCCTTGTATCGTGGAACTGGGTTATTATCTTCATGTTTCACCCTGAAAACCCACCTGTTTTTCATGGCTTTTCTGTCGTTAGGAAGCTTAACCAAATCAAAGGTATGATTATTATGCAAGGAATTCATCTTATCTTGCATAACATCAAACCACTTTTCTTTTTCTTCACTTCCATGACCTCTTCAAAACATTCAGGTTCTCTACTGTCAGTTAAGAGTATTCTCTCATTGGGAGGATACCGAGATAAAGGTATTTTCACTCTAATATATGTTCTGTGTGATCTCTCATGAGTAACAATTATGATTGTTTGTTTGCCAACTATATTATCAGGAACTGGAGCATCAACAATATCATCAACCTGCTGGTTATTCTGAACATGATCATCAACATCATAATAAACCTGAATTTCAATATTTTATTCAAGTGCAACAGTCACAGGAACTGAATCAACTTCAACTAAGCTCTTACAGCTCTGAGAATTAACTTTCTCAGCTTTGTCAAAGTCTTCAATTGTCTGGCCTTCAAAGAACACAACATCACAGCTTCTAACAAGTTTCTTCTCAACTGATCATAGAAACGATAGTCGAATTCATCTTGACGATAACCAATGAAGATACACTGCCTAGTTTTCACATTCAACTTTGAGCTGCACAAAAGCTTTGCAGCCAAAGACTCTCAAATGATTAACATAAACTACAGTAGTAAGTGCTTCTGCCCAAAAGGAATCTGGCATCTTAGCAACAGTAGCAACACGATTTTCATCATCACCCACTTTCTTTTGTTGTCTCAATTCTTTCTTATATTTGAAACAAAACTTCTTAATATGCCTTCGGATTTCACAATGATCATATGTAAGATTTTTATACCAGGACCTCGACTTGCTTCTACTTTTATCTTTGTTGTTCTTACCTCTCGACTTATTTCTCTCCCTGTCTTCAGTAATTAAAACATCAGAGTGTAAAGCTGAAGAAGATGAGTCTTTTGAGATTTTCTTCTCATTTCTTCATTTAAAACACCATTTTTAGAATATTCCATAGTCACAACACCACTAGAAGCAGAATCAGTCAATGAAATCCGAAAAGTTTTCCACGAGTAAGAAAGAGTATTCAAAAGCCAAAGTCCCTAAATTTCTTCATCAAATCTCACACCCATACCGGACAGCTGGTCAAGGACACCCTGAAAATTATTAATATGATCAAAAATATGTCTGCCCTCTTTGTATCTATTATTCATCAATAGCTTCAACAGGAACAACTTATTATTGCCAGTTTTAGAAGTATAATGTGTCTCGAGCTTCTCACACAAACTTCTAGCATGTGTCTCATTTACAATATGATTATAAACATTGTCTTCTACCCATTGTCTAATATAACTACAAGCCAGTAAGTGCTCAAATTCCCAATCTTCATCAAACATAGACTCTGATTTATTAGAAGCGAACACAGGTAAATGTATTTTTTACTAATAAAAGATCTTTCATCTTGCCTTTCCATATATGGTAATTACTGTCATTTAAACAAACCATCTTGCTTATATTTGCATCCATGATTCAAATAGATAAACCATAATCAAATATAATCAGAAGCTCTAATACCAATATGTTGGGAAGAAACCAAGCAATAACAATAATTGCACAACAAGGCAAAGTGGAAGGAATACCCAAGTCAAAAACTTCTCATACTATTTAAACATGATGAGCAAACTATATTTGAGCACAAAAGAATATGCGGGCAGCTATCAAACAAATTAAAGCAAGCAAAGCAATCAATAATATGAGACACCAAATTTTACGTAGAAAACCCCTTCAATGTGAAGAGGTAAAAAACTATGGGACCAAAGTCCACAAAAGCTCCACTAATCAATCAACAAGAGTATAAAATTTTTCTAAAATGGCTACACAACAAGTGTCAAATACAGAGAAACAATACATATACCAAAGCACCAAAAGTGGAGAAGAAATGAGTAAATTTTATCAAAATACAACTACTGTTCACAAGCCAAAATCCGGGACTATGGAACTCTAAATCAACCACCGTCAGTTGCCAGTCAAAGATCAAGATGAGAGAAACGTATTGTCCAAAAATCAGCTTAATTAGACGAGAAACGAACAGGAAATCGCCTTTCAAAATTGGCTGCAGTGGTTGAATCTGTGCAGAAAAATCTGCTTCTCTCTCTCTCTCTCTCTCTCTCTCTCTCTCTCTCTCTCTCTCTCTCTCTCTCTCTCTCGTGTATCTACCAAAATCATACCTAAAATTGATCTTTTATATATGGTAATATTAGTGGGCTTGGTCCAAAAGGTATTTTTTATCCACATAAGAAAGAAAAGCCAATAACACCAACAGTATCTACTTTGTATTTACTATATCTCTGTTCTATTATTTTTGTATTTGTTTTGTATTTTTGAATTTTTTTGCATCTCAATAGTAATGTTTCGTATCTTTGTTGTATCTTTTTTATTTGTAATGTACTTTTTCATTTTCACTTTTTCTTCTTATTTCTTTTGTTTTTGTATCTTTATTGTATCCATTATGTATATTTTATACTTTTCTTGTTTCTGAATTGTACTTTATTTTTTTTATCTATATTTTTTTCCCAGTATTGGTTGTGTCTTTAAATCTTTTTGTATCTCTATAGTATTTGAGGTGTATCTTTGTAATTTATATTGTATCTATCTTTGTATATTTATTTGTGTATCTCTCCTCAATGAATCTTTTATGTATGATTTGTATCTCTATTATATCTTCATTGCGTGTTTTAAATCTTTTTTATCATTTTTATAGACAGGCAACTTTTCAAACGATTTTTTCGGTGAAATTATTGTTCGACTGACCAGTATAGACCACCGATGGTAGTGGCAGCAGAGACAGTAGGGAACAGGGGGACAACATGGGAAGGAATTAGAAATTGGAGACTAGAGTTTTCCTTTTTTACCTTATTTTACTTACTTATATATTGAAAAAAATTATTATATTTTGTAGCCTCGATTTTATGACTAATTTTATGTAATAACGGCTTTAATTTTGTACATATATGTAATCAAATCAAAATTTCAACTAATGAAAAAAAAACTGTAAATTATTATTTGATAAAAAGAACTCCACGGGAGTACTTTTCAGTTTTAAACCTCTAGTATCCCATCTCAACAGAATTCATAGTACTCGAACTCTCACTTCACATGACTAGCTTAGGATTAGAATCAAGTTCATCGTTTAACTACTTTTGTAAAGAAAGCCTTTCTTGCAAATAGTTACATACAGTGGTTCAGAACTGGCATGACCGAAGCTTGACAAGCCTCAATTACTCAAATAGGTTTTAATGAGCAATTTGACAGACTATTTTGACGAATAACTAGTTTTTAAGTCACTTAACAAGAAATAGTCAGAAATTACAAAATTGTAGAAAAATAGCCATAATTTAACACGGCGGATTTTTTTACTTTGAAGAATAGTCATTAAACCCTCAGGAAAATATTCTGAAAATTAAAACTAAGCTCTGGAAGTTTCATTGAATTTACTTTAAAATTTCACAAAAATTTCTTTGGACGTCATATTAGAACTAAACCCTTCAAAACCTTTTCATATTTTTTAAATTTGTGGCTATTTTTTCTAAAAATGACTACATTGTTCAATTTTTATCCATTTGACAGGCTGGTAAAAATTTCGCCCAGAGGCCATTTTTGCCACTGCTATTTAGTTTAAAGCCATTTTTTTTATTGATTTTACATGAGAGACCACCTTTTGGAATTTCAATCTTTGTAAGTTCAAACTCTGTGGGTTGAACTCCATGCTTAAGTTATGAAGTTCAACTTCAATCTGTAACGGTTGAACTTTTAGGCATAAATGTCGTAAACTTCAACTCTTGCGGGCCGAAGTTTGAACTTCAATCCTTGTGGTGAGCTGAAGTTAAACTTCGAGCTGAATTTCTGTGAAGTTCAACTCAAAAGGATTGAAGTTTCAAAAAATGACATCTCATGCAAAACTAATAAAAAAGTGGCCTCAAACCAAAGATCACTGGCAAAAATGACCTCTCATGCACTTTCCCGACAGGCTGGGATCCTTAGCATGATTTGCATAGATAGGATATATTTTTGAATATTGTTTAAGTTTCAATCCATTTTCTAATTTGCTCAAGGATGTCCCAAGTTTTCAAATTTTGAAAAATGTGTCATAAGTTGTTAACAATTTTTGGCCATTCATCAGAACCTGGGTATTACAGATTTACAAATAAATTTTGTCTGATTTCTCATAAGTTGTACCATTGAAATTTTGATGCATTCTTCAGAACTTGTGTGAGATTTTGACGAGTTTGTTAAAACTTGTCAAAATGATTATTCTTGCGCACATATATATATATATATATATAAATGAGATCAAAACTTAAACAACTTTGCATCAAACAACGGAAGATATTTATTCCAAGTGACCTAAAATAGATCCTCTTTTAGATGAGGATGACGATACTAATTAAATAAGGCTAAATTACACAATGCAAAGATAGAAATTATTTTACAATAAGATAGCGATACTACAACCTTTACAAATAATTGCAATATTTTTTTGACACTTTCTATACAAACTATAAAAATAGAAGATATACATTTATGGACATCAGTATCCCGGTCCTAAATTTTAGGGATTGCAATTACCCAACAAGATATGTAAACATATAAACAACGTCATTATCTCTATTCCATAACGTTCTTTCTACTCCAAGGATCTCCATTGAAGTACAACAATACAGCTTCAAAGATTAAGTTTCGATTTTTTTGGGGTACAATTATCAAACATGTAGATTAACTGTAGAATTTCAAGAAACCAACTCTATATCTCTCCAGTCCAATAGCAACGAGAAAATAGAGCTTTGAGTTTTCAAGACTAAGCTTCCTGATTTGAAGAAAGAAATATGCTTCTATACTCAATCAAAGCACAATTCGAATTTGTAAACTCCAGTAGCAATCGCTACTTTAAATCAACGGGAAACGGCGCTTTGAAGAGTAAAAAAGGAAAACAACTAATTCAATGCAAGCTGAATTACGATTCAAAATTATAAATATTCAAGAGATCACGACTTCAATTTCACATCCAAATTATGGGTGTTGGGATTAAACCAATACTATGTTCAAGCACTTCATATAATCGCAACTTTCGATTTCACATATATTTTCTGGTGTTTTTCATGTTGTATGACAATTGTATGGCTGTTGTTTTGCAGTCTTATGATTGTTGTATAGCAGTTATATATAACACATATTGTATGATAGTTGTATGATTGTTGTATAGCAGATGTATGGCTGTTGTATAGTCACTGTTATATAACATTTGTTTAACAATTGTGTGACTATCATATGGCTATTGTATAGCAGTTGTATAACTATTGTATAGCTGATGTATGAATGTTGTCTATGAAGCTGTCGTATAGCAGTTGCATGACTAGTGTGTAACAGTTGTATATGCACCATGTTTAAGATAGTGTGATGTAAATAATAGTTGTTTTATGTAGGTCAAGACTATGAGCACAAGGTTGTGAACTCACATCATTGCCTCAAATTTGTATTTGTGATGCAGCTATTGTCTAGGATGCACTTGCAAAAATTGCACTTGGAAAAGATTGTTTCCCTATTATATGATGTGTTGTATAGCTGTTGAGCGACTGGTGTATTGCAGTTGTATGCCTATTTTATAGTAATTGTTATATAGTTGTCGTTGTATAGCAGCTATTGTATAGAACTTGTTTACTGATTGTATTGAACTTGTTTTTCTAATGTATAGAAATTATAAGATTTGTGACTTAGGGAAAGTTCCAAACTATACTTATATCCAACAAAATTTGAAAATAGGCCACGACTGGAAATAAGGTGAGAGAGAACACGTGTGAGAGAAAATAGGAGAAAGTTGGAGAAGATGCATGTAAATTCGAGAAACACGTTAATTGTTTAGTAGAAATAAGATGGAATAAAAATCTGAACCAAATATAACGTTGTGATAGGAGAGAGAAAACCGCTAATAAAGGAAAAAAGATTTTAAAGCAAAAAAATGGCCTAATATATAGGAGTATGTTTACCATACCTTTTTTTACCTTGTGCTATATTTTTTTTTTTTAACCTTTTTGCTCTATTTTGTAACGTAGTTACAGAATGTCGCTATTTTTTGTAAAGTTGATAAATATCTCTATCTTTCGTAAAAAAATTTCTTAAAGTTATAGACAATGTAATTTTTCCATTAAATAGTCATCGTTATATATATATATACACACACACACACACACACTCGAACGGTGTATGCCCCGTAGCTTCGCTCCGAGTGACCTGAAATAGATCCTCTTTTAGATGAAGATGACGATATATATATATATATATATATCAACAGTAGATTTGGCCAGTTATTTATGAAAACCCAAACTAATTGGCTCATAAATTGTGGTGGGATTACACCAAATGCGCAAACTTTCATAAAAATTTAACCAAGTAGCCACTGTTTAGGGCGCTATGAGAGACAATCAACAGTTACAAAATTTTAGAAGGTGTCACAACTTAAAAGATACATAAGGTTTTTGGTGAATATCTTAAAAAGTCTAGAAATTTTTTCTGCCAGTTTGAATTAAATTATAGAAAGAAAAAATTTCCCGAAGCTTAGTTCAAAACTAAGAGCCCATTTGACTTGGCTCTAAAAATAATTTTTAAATACAGGTTTTTTAATTGCTGAAGCTAATTTTATAACTAAGCAATTACGTATATCGGTAGAAGTACTGAAACTGAAATTATGTTGATGTGTATGGTAAAAAATGCTGATAAGCACTTTTTAATGTTGAAAATGACTGAATTACTCCTAAAACTATTAGCACTCAAAATGACAATATTTTAATTCTAGATTGATTAATAACTATAACTCGAATTAATTTATATTACAATTTATTAGACAAAGACTTTTTTTAAGCAAAATTGCAATATCAGTAGTTTGTCCATAAATTTTTCGAGCAAAAGTCCAATTAAAATTTCATTCAGTATGTCCATGATTCTAATATATATAGGCACGCATAGCTTTTTCAAAACGTTGATAAGAAGTGAATTGAAAATAGTGAAGAAGCACAAGTGTGTTGTAATGAATCTGCAGGTAATTGTTCGGAATTTGCATACACCACATAGCATAAGATATTGTTCGTATGGAAAAAGCTTCTCTACCTCTTCTTGAAAGCTGAAACTGGTGGTGGTAGATTTATAGTTCGAAAGCTGAAACTGGTGGAAGTTCGGAGATGCCTTGCAATGGTGGATTGAAAGCTGCTATTTACAGAATAAAAAGGGATAACATTTGTAAATTACTCTGTCACATTCCAATATAGTCAAACCTCTCTATAGTGGCAGTGTTTGTATTCGCTATAGTAAAGTGGTGTTATATACATATATTGACATTTGACGTTTAGATCTCATTTAGCTGTTATAGTCAAAAAGTCCGCAAAAAATACATGTTAAATTTAAAATCTCAATAGATTTTCATATTTCATTTATTAAAAATTGAAAAGTTAATAATATATCAATAAATTTATAACTAATTGTACCATGCCAATAAAAAATTTAAATCTAAAGAACATATGCATAACTATTTTTTATGGTACGGATGTTAAAAATGTTATATATTTATGTTATTAATGATTATCATAAATATATTGTATTTTATTTTATACATAATATATCTCATAGAAAATATTATTACACAATATTTGACTATGGTCGTTATAGAGATGTAATTATATAAAGAGTGTACCGCTATAATGAATATCATTGCTGTTATAGGTAGAATGTTGTTATATAGAAGTTTAATATAACATGAAAAATCAGTTTTGGAGAAAATTGGGCCGTTATAGTAAAATATTGTTATAACGAGGGGCTGTTATAGAGAGGTTTGACTATGTTTTTAAGCCAAAAAGTCATAAGTTGAGATAGACCAACTTATAGCTTTTAGCTTGTTTTGGGACTTTAGCTTAAAAGCACTTTTATGTTCTATCCAAGCACACAAATAAGTTAAAAAGTGCTTAAAAATTAATTTGACTAGCCTGTAAAATACGAAAGCCCTGAAAAATTTATTCGAATTTTGAATTTCACTCCAATACATTTTCGTGGAGGTTAGTTCAATTTTCATAAAATCATCTTGAAATTTTAGTAGCTGTTCTTTAAAAAAAAATGGGCTAATTATAAATATATATACAACCCTAACACTAAAATTACAAAAAATAACAACATTATTTCACTTTACAAAAAATATCAATATTTTTTTACACATTATATACAAAAACAACAAAACTAACAAATTAAGGTTTGTTGGTCCTTTTTCCTACGGCCCCCTCCCCACTGCTACCACCCCAGGCAGCGGCGCTACCTAATCATCGCCGCCAGCCACCTAACGGAATATCTTTTTTTGTTTTTTTGGATCTAAAAAATGAAAGACACCAAAATACACATATATACATTATATTTTTTAAAAATACAGTTGCAAAATACATCTAAATAAAAAAAATGCACATACACAAAAATAAAAATATTATACATACACTAAACACTCACATACATATACAGATCTACAGATCTATGAATTATACATACAAATTTATGTGTGCCAAGCTTGGACTTACATACACACACATAAAACATACAAAAATATATAATATATACTCAGAAATACACATTCATATAATAATATACACATACATACACTCTACACTTGTAAAAGATAATCATATACATACAGATACATACACAAACATACAGTTTCATACATCCGTATAAAACAAAACATATAGTTTGTTCCACCTTCAGACAGCCGCCAACAACCACCATCACCACATACACGGGTATACAAAGTACATACACGTACATACACATACAAAACCCAAAAAAGAAGAAGGAGATGAAGCAAATCGGAGCTCCGGTGGCAGAGCCGCAGCAACGGGACGATGCAGGGGAGTAACAGATCGCCGGAAATGAGGGGGCAGTGGGTAGGGGTGGGTGGGAGGGTGGGTGGAGGAGGGGAGAGAGAAAGGAAGATAGTATTTTATTTTAGGAAGAGTGGGAGTGAAAAATTGTATGAAGGGTAATAAATTGAAAAATATTGATATATTTTGTAAATGTTTGAAAATGTCGGTATATTTTGTAATTTTGGAGTTTAATGTGTCAACTAGCGTAAAAATCATATTTGGTGACGTTGTTACCAATTTTGACACCTGTAAGAAAATTTTATAAAGATGGCCCCCGTTAGGAAAAATTGCTTCCTACCACCAGAGTAAAACTCCTGATAATTATCAGATTTTTGCTAATAGAAAGATCTCACGATCACTACTAAAAATCAGGGCTTTTCCGACCGCCGATACGGTGGGACAACGGTCGGCCAGGCGACCGTTGTCCGACCTAACAAGGCGATCGGCTAATTGGTGGTCGCTCACAGCTTTCCGACCGCCGCGGTCGGACGTCGGACCGACATACGGTCGGCCAACGGTCGCCTAGTTTATACGTGAAAAAAATAATGTTGAACTCTCCCACCGACGCGGTGGGAGATTTCAAAAAACTGGGAAAAGTGGCCGACCGCAGCGGTGGGCCAGGCGACCGAGTTCGGACCGCTGCGGTCAGTAGGCAGTGTAATACCTGCAATAAAAAACCTGCAATTAGAGCTACACCACCTGTAAAAAGCAGAAAAAACAGCACCCAGAAGAAGATTAGGCTTCTCAAGCCATTATAATAGTCTAAACAAGGCTTATTGCCTTTAAATAGAAAGTTTAACATTTTACATAACATATCCAATCCGAATAGTGATCCAAAACATGTCTAAAACAAGTCTAAAACAAGTCTAATACATCAACAATCCATTATCACTACTCCGTTGACTCAGAACCCGACCCCGAACCCGACTCAGAGCTGTATTGACGCTTGCTCTTGCCTTTTCCCCGGCTTTTGCTCTTGCTCTTGCTCTTGCTCTTGGTCTTGCTCTTGCCCTTGCCCTTCTTTCCCTTGTCCGCACCACCACACATAATGTTCTCCATCATTTCCCGCATGGTTCTCATATTTTCTTCATTACGCAAACGTTCTTCTTCACTCTTTTTCTTAAGCTCTTCGATTTCATTGCGCAAAGCGGCTTCCACCGAGGGATTAATTGAACTAGCAGGAAGAGTGTAAGTGCCAAACAAACCTGGATTTAGACGTTCTGAGGCATACTGCGATCCAAGGCCGTAAGCACTTCCCTTCTTTACTCCGCCATTCACCTCCAACCATATTGCGGTTTCCTCTTCTAGTGTCAATTGAGCTGGGGCACTGCTACCACACTCGGATGCCTGAGTCGACATCCTTTCTTCATAGACTGCCGTAGCCTTTTCCTGAAATAAAATTTAATAACAAGAATTAGATTGACAAAATATTGACAGATTTAATAACTTTAAAAGATTGAATTTAATAACTTACATATAGCTCTCTAGCGCGGTCTTCGACCCACACTTCCTCTCCTTTTTTGTTTCTGTATATATGCCTCTTCTTAAAGATTTCAGGCACACGAACCGGCCGCCCTTCTTGCCTTTCCTACAAAATTAAAAAGATGACAAGTTAGATGGAAAATTAATGTGAGTTACATAAAATAATACATACAATTAATTAATAAGTTACCAATATCATCCGCTGAGTCGCTGCGCTAACCGAACCCCCCCGTGTGCAGAGATCCACCCCTTTCGGAGGCTCGTGCGGCTTTTCCTTGGGCGCTCTTCTTCTTAAATTCTTCAGTATCCCAATATTGTAGAAGTTGTGCCCAAACATGATCGTATATCCAATCGGGCTTCTTTCCTTTGTTTCGACAATCATACATGCTACCTTTCACTCTATCTTGGCATTTTCCAAGGAAATTGCTTTTGGCAATGCTATTAAATGCAGGATGCCATATACACTTTGTCTGAAATAATTATTGAATATTAGAGTTCTAAAAAAGTGACACTTAACTAAATTATTAAAAAATAAAATATAGTTATTACCTGAAAATCGTCAAACATGCTCATCTTTACCGGGAATGGTACCTGACCCCAGGATGGCCATGGCTCAGTCCATCTAGATTTCATGCATCTTGTGATTATGGGAGTAGCCACCATCGAGGGAATAAAACTAGATAAAAATTTATAGTTAAAATAAATATACTAAAAAATTAAACTTCATAGTAGAATTAAATACTTAAAAAATAACCAAAAAAAAAAAATACTTACCCACGGCTACCCTCAGGATAAATCCTCACCCTCCCGTCATCATCATATGATCCTGCAGGACCAATGTAATAAGGCGAGTCCTGCGAATAAAATCGTATAGTAGGTGGGACCAAAGCGTCCACCGGTACCGAGCTCGGATCATCAGAAGGTGTAGATCCAGAAGGAGTAGATGCTGAAGGGGATGGTGACGGACCTGGAAGATGGATGAGGCATGGATGATGATGAACCGATGCCATAAGGACGAACGACATAACCAAGCAATGCAGGAAAGGGCATGCCAGGGGGAAAGGCAGGAGGAGGAGTGAAAAAACCTGGAGCATATGCAGACGGAGGATGTGTAGGAAGCATATGAGGTACATGTCCAGGAGGAGTAGTATAATCTGCTGAAGCAGGCGAGGTACTCTGAACCTTTCTTTTTCCCTTAGCCTTCTCCGAAGATGACATATCTGTAAAATAAGCACAATAAATTAGCACGATATAATCAAATAATTATATTGTAGTAAAGTAAAAACAACAAACTACGAACATGTCAGTCATCATCATTCGCGTTAAGGTCAGCGGCTATTTCCTCTTCCTCGCTCGTCTCATCGCTGTCAACAACTTCTTCCTCACTTGTTTCAACGTCATCCATATATTCATCCTCCTCGTTTGCCCTAGACGTTCCTTTTCCAAAATTAGTCGTGTTTTTTCTACGTCTAACCACCGATTCATCAAACTTTTCATAGATGCCTTCACTATGTTGCAACTGGTCGGCTAATTCAATATCCGCAATCAAGGGAATGGTAGATACCTCATTTTGATATGCAACATCTAATACATCATCTACTTCCACTCTTCCCACCGGCTTGCCTTTTAGAACAACCCACCAATTGGCCTTGGTTTTGGATTTGGCTTTGGCATTGTTCATTGTCGGTGGATAAGGAACGTACCACACTTGCTTCACGTTCTGGGCAATGATGAAAGGATCATAATGTCCATATGACCTTTTGTGATTAAGTTCAACTATTTTAGAACATGGGTCTACCCTCGTACCCTTTGGACTCGGATCAAACCACTTGCAACGAAAAAGCACCAATCTTTTACGAGGCCAACCTACGTAAACTCTATTTCTAAAATCTCCTCAATCACACCATAGTAATCAAAGTCTACATCCTGGTCACCAGTACCACCTTTCACACACACACACCGCTGTTGTTTGTTTTCTTCCCCAAGGACCATTCTCTAGTATGGAACTTGTACCCATTAACAAAGTACTTAGACATCCTCTTGTATTTATAATAAGGCCCGTGAGATATATCATGCAACAATGGAAAGTTTATGCCATTGTCTGGATTGAGTACCTATATAAAGTTCAAGATAGTTGTACACATTAAACCAACATATATATATTTATAAATATATATACCAAAAAACTTATGTATTTGTTTATATAATGCTTACAAATTCTCTAAACCAATCTGAAAATTGTTCATAAACAGCAGAGGCGCCAAATTGTCCAACAAAGTGACTGGATGATGCGTCAAAAAATCTCATTAGTTAGATTACTGATGCAACTTGAATGTTAGGTTTTAATGTAAAAAGAAGCATACTTGTAAAAAGGCGTGACATCGGGACAATTCAACAAAACATGAGTTGTAGCTGCTTTTCTGTCCCGGTCATTGAACTTGCATACATCGGTCATTAACTTTCCTCTACCAGGTTGATTGAATATAGAAAATGGTGGATAATTCGGATCATTGTTGTCTCCATCATCATGTCGATCCGGCCTATTTCGCAAACATGGCACATTTTGATCGAAATAATACGAACAAAAATGAGAAGTTTCTCTAGCCAGGTATGCCTCACATATGGACCCCTCAATTTGGTTCCTGTTTTTCACGTCCCGCTTACACTTGCCAATAATTCTGCATGATACATTATATTAGTTGATCTACTTGAGATGAATTAAAAAAATGAGTTAAGGACTAATTTAAGAGACCTTACCTCTCAAAAGGATACATCCATCTACAGTGCACCGGGCCTCCCAATAGTGCCTCTTCCGCGAGGTGAATTGGAAGATGCTCCATTACATTAAAGAAACCAGGGGGAAAGATTTTTGTCAACTTAGTCGCGACAACAGGAAAGTTACTTTCCAACGACTTAAGATTCTCTTCCCTCAATGTCTTAGAACACAGCTCCTTAAAAAATAGGCTCGTCTCTGTAAGTGGTTTCCAAACTTTATCAGGCAAGCCATTGAATGCAATTGGGAGCAAGTTTTCCATGAAGATGTGACAATCGTGGCTTTTCATGTGAGTCAATTTTCCTTCTGTCATATCAACACACCTTTCTAAGTTTGAAGCATATCCATCAGGCATCCTCAAATTCTTGACCCAATCACAAATCATTCTTCTCTCATCCAATCCGAATGTGTAACTGGCCTTGGAAAGCCAAATTGTGTTGCCAACTTGAGATAAGTGTAACTCAGGTCGCCTACAAAGTTCCTCAAGGTCCAACCTGGTCTTCACATTATCCTTTGTCTTGTTTCTGACATCCATCACTGTATTAAAGACAGCCTCAAAAAAATTCTTGTCAATATGCATGGGATCCAGGTTATGTCGAAGAAGATTATCCTTCCAATAAGGCAACTCCCAAAAGATACTTTGTTTAGTCCAATTATGATCAATACTATAGCCAGGTGCTTTAGATGGCCGTTGGTCAGTTACCTTAGGATACACCTTAACCCTATCCCATATTTCTCCTCCTGACAACCTTCGCGGAGGCTCCTCAAAATCAACCTGATTCTTCATAAAAGCATTACTGTTATTCCTAAACGGATGATCCATTGGCAAGAATCGACGGCAACAGTCGAACCATGTACACTTACCACCATTTTTCAAAGTGAATGCTTTTGTATCTTCCATACAATAAGGGCAAGCGAGCTTACCAGCAGTGGACCACCCAGACAACATTCCATAAGCTAGAAAGTCATTTATTGTCCACATCAAAGAAGCATGCAGTTGAAAGTTCTGTTTCATTGATATATCATATGTTTCCACACCTTCATACCACAATAACTTTAACTCATCAATCAAAGGCTGCAAAAATACATCAATGGAGGCTTTCGGGTTATGTGGCCCTGGGATAATGCAATTCAAAAATAGATAAGGACTAGTCATGCACATTTCAGGCGGAAGATTGTACGGCGTCACAAATACGGGCCAACAAGAATAAGGTGTAGACGAGACATCAAAAGCAGTGAACCCATCTGAACATAGACCCAACCTTATGTTTCTTGGTTCACTAGCAAATGTCGGATACACCTGATCAAAATGTTTCCATGCCTGACCATCTGACGGATGGCTTAGAATGCCTGGCTGTTTCGTACGATCATGGTGCCAGCTCATATGAGGAGCAGAGCTCATCGACGCATACAACCTCTTTAACCTAGGTATAAGGGGTAAGTAATGCATCGACTTAACAGGTATCGGCTTCTTTTTAGGGTTTAAAACTGGCTTGTAACGAGGCTCCTCACAAAATTTACATTTATCTAATTCTGCATCATCCTTATAAAACAACATGCAACCGTTGGCACAACAATGAATTCTCTGGGCAGAAAGACCTAACGTGGAAACCAACTTCTTAGTGTGGTAATAATTAGTTGGTAATGCCATGTTAGTCGGATTGAGATCATTCATAAGGTCAATGATGGAATCCATGGCTGCTTGACATATACTAAAATCAGATTTAATACTTAACAATCTAACAACAACTGACAACTTGGAATGCACTGAGCCTTCGTACAATGGACGACTAGCTTCCTCCAACCGTTTATAGAAGAGTTTTGCCTCATCATTAGGAATGTGCTCAACATTTGGTTGCGATGTACCCGGTTGGGATGGCTCCTCTGGATACATTCCAAAAGCATCATTAACCATATCGTTCATTCGATAATTATCAAGATCATCCTCGTTTGAGATCGGACCACTCCCACCGACATAAGCATTTTGAAAATGAACATCACCCCCCACATCCCTAGACTCTCCATGATAAACCCAAACAAAATAATCTGGCATAAAACCCTTCCTATAAAGATGCATTTCAACATCTTCCAAATTTTTTCCTTTTATGCACTTGCAGTCCACACAAGGACACTTAATCTGGCCCCACCGTATAAAATCATCAAGTGTTTTCGCCTTTTCAATAAAATCTCCAACACCTACTGCAAATTCTGCCATCATCCCCCGCCGGCCGGGATTATTTCTATTATACATCCAACTACGACTTTCATGAACCATATCTACACAAAAATTACACGTTTGAGATGCATATTAAATTGCAAAGATTTAAACAAACATTTCTTTGATACACTACCAATTTTCATAAGATTAAGTAATTGTATAATTTTCTAAGTCAATTACTTTTATATTACTAACTGATTTGTTCTCTAAGATTATCATTTAGTAATTAATAATTCTCAAGAATCAAATGAACTAGAATAAAAGATTAAAAAATGAAGGTGGAAAGATAATTGATTTTTTTAAAATGAATTTACGAATATAATTAAGAAATTTTAAATTATGTAACTACTATATTACTTATAGGTAATGTCTATTACTTAAACTGTGAAACACTACCAATTTGAAAAAGATTAAGTACAACTTACTAGGATTATATCTAAGTCAATTAATTTTATATTATTAACTAATTTATTTTTTAGGATTATCGTTTGGTAATTAATAGCACTTCTCATTTGCAACTTATATCTATTTCTATGAAATGAAATAGAATCAAAGATTACCAAATGGATATTTAAAAATAATTTATTTCTTTCAAATCAATTTACAACTTAAGATATTTTAAGTTGTGTAGCTACTATATTATTTATAGTTAATGTCTATTAAATTATTGTTAAGTGTTATACTAGTTTATTTGCTTACAGTATCTTATTAACTTCAACCAACAATTCAACTAATCCTAACTTTAATTTGTTTTTATTTTTTTTGACTACACTAAGCTTGACCAAGAATACTAGTTCAACCAAACTTTTCCATGTCCAACCCAACTGCTAATCAAAAGGCATCACATGACCAAGAATAATAATTTTTAATTTGTGAATTCTAGTTCTAAGCCTAACACTTATTTTTTATTCACTTGACTAGACCATGTACAAATCTTAGTTGGTTTCGTAATGGTAAGCCACTATTATGTCTTTGTTGCTACTACTTTAATTAATTTATCCAAAATTTGAGCTTTTGATTAGTTCTCACCACTTGTTTGATTCAATGCCTCAAACATTCAACTTAACAACAACCCCAAACAATGTTCAACAACAACCCCAAACAATGTTCAAAAACAACCCCAAATAATATCCAACAACAACCCCAAGCAATGTTCAACAATAACCCGAAGCAATGTTCAACAACAACAGCAACAAAAATATTCATTGACAATTTTCCAACTATCCCAAACTATGTTCAACAACAACCACCCCAACATCAACCCAAAAAGATACAACAAGATTACACTTTTAAAGCATATTAATCCATAATATGTAAGAAAATTTATGTAATAATAACCACTAAACAAATATAGTATGTCTTTTTAATTTCATGAACTAGAATTCAAAAAATTTATGGTAAGAAATTCGGATGAAAATTAAAAAAAAAAAAATTGCTCCAAAGCTAGAAAACTCACCTCAAGTGCCGGAGTTTTGCTCCACCACCACCTCAACCTAAAAAATTCGGATGAAAGAACCAAAAAAAAGTTAGGGTTTCGGATTTGGGAAAAAATAAGAATTGAAGGAAAACAATAAAAAAAAAACTTACCACGGATTTGTAGACGTTATGGGGGTGAAAATTTAGTGTTAGATTTGACGTAGGGGGTGAAAATTTAGTGTTTTTGAGTTGGGGATGGGTTGGGGAAGAGTTGGGGAAGAGAGGAGGAGTGAATGAGGAAGAAAGAGAATGAGGAAAGAGAGAGGGCTGTCCCGTTTTTCGATTCTGCTAGCCGACCGCGGCGGTCGCCCAGATATATTTTAATATATTCGGACCGCTGCGGTCGGACACTTTACAGAAATAAAATTTTAATAAATAAAATTCGTTTTGTCCGACCGCAGCGGTCGCCTGACCTTGTCCAACCGAATTTCGGTCCGAAAATCGCGGTGGAAAAAGCCCTGATTTTTAGTAGTGGATCACCAAGAACTTTCTTAGGGGGGCTAAATCTGTAAGACTTTCCCTACGAGTCCCAAATATGTGATGGGACGTTGGAAGTGTCCTATTTATAAACTTTTCCTAAAATTGTGGCTACCTAAGTTATAATATTATTTAAATTATAAAAAAACATGTTGGTTAAAATATAATATAATAATATTAAAATATATCACATAACTGGTGAATGAATATGTTAAAGGCAAAATAGACACTATATATGAGGAAGGGTGAGAATAATTATTATCCATAGTTGAGTATGGAGTTTGATTTTTAGAGTAAAGTTGGAGGTACAAATGATTAAAATATGAGAAATTTACGCTGTTTTAAACAGTAATAAGATCACTTAAACAAAAAAATATTTTGTATATTTCATGTATATTATCTGCATTATAACTATATATTCTATGCATACTTTATTATGACAACTATTCTCGTAAGGTTGCCTTAAAATATTTACAAGAAATAAGTATATGGACCTTTATTGTAATACATAGAGATACTTTAAAATGCTTCAATACATAGCATATTAGAAACAAAGGATTATTACCCCACGTAACCATTCCTAACCCTATCCATTTTTTGTAACCATATTTTATTTTTATTTTCTTTTCTTAGCATATTTATCAAATATAATTTAATTATATAAATATTTAAAAAATATAAGACAAATATATGTGTGTATATATGTGTATAGAAATTATATATAAAGAATATCAATCTAATTATATGTCATATGTTATTTATAAATCAAATTTTAAATATAAATATTGTGGCTAGATTATGTTAGTGCTAGATAACTTGTTAATATGGTATATTGAGGACTATCCAGGTAACACTAATTTTTATCTCTCTCTACCACTTTCATGTTAGTTGCCGTCCGCCCCCCTCCCCCAACTTCGGCCGGCGTAAGCGTGCTCTACATTGTTTTTTTAGGCCTAAGCTGACAGAATATACGATCTTTGGCATTGCAAATAAGAATTTGAGGATGACAATATCATATCATATCTTCTATCGTTAAAATTTAACATAATTGTCCAAATTCTCAGAACTATATAGTGGACACGTTCGTGATCTAGATCTCGTGGAGATTTACACAATCTATATCTTCTTCTTCTTATTGATTTCGTGGTTCTTTGTAGTGGTTTGAAAGTGGATGAAATTTGTGTATAATGTATCTGTCTATAGAACTTAACATCTTCTTCTGCCATTACCAGGCATTTAATAGCTACTCTATTGAAATCTTTTACTAATCACATTAATCTAATATGGTATGCTCCATTTCTCTACTACAAGCGATTATAAGTTAGTATATGAATAGCAAAAAATATGAGAGACTTATTTCCAACTACCTCGAGAGCAAATATGTGAAACGTGAATCCTCATTTTTATAAATTTCAATTTCATAGTCAGAAATTAAAATATAAAAATTACAGATTTATACCAAAAAATAGCCAAACATCTACAAATAGCCTCTCTCTCTATCTTCCCCTTTGTAAAGCTTTCTCAGCAGTCTCCATTTCCTCCAAGATTCTCTGCTTCCTCTTAGCTGGAATAGGAGTAGTCGGCCCGAAACTAATATAATGGCCCGAAACAGCATTAAGGGCCGAGTAAATATCACGGAAAGAAGGTTTGCCTAATAAAGCTTTCTCCTTTCTATATTTAGCAACCCAAGAATTAGAAACTTCTCTCAACTCAGCAACAGAATCAGTTATATTTGGATCAGTTTTGTCCATAGTAAGTGTAGTTCTTACTTTCTTGATCACTTCTGATGCTTCCTTCACGTACTCTTCGTCAGAAGCAGCAAATGCAGACGTTGCATGCATGAGAATTTCCGGAGAGAGGATTCATGCGGCTAAGGAGAGGAAGTCATGACAGCGGGTGGGTAGAGAAGTGGTTGTTGAGATGGTGGTGGGGTGGGTGGTGGAGGAGAGTTTTGATCTGATGGGAATGAAGGGTTTTGGAGTTGAGGTGGATGGGGTGATTAAGGTTGGAGAAGCCATGTTTTGTTGGTTATTTTGGAGAGAAAGGGAAAGATTAGGAAAGAGAGAATGTTGTAGTTTTGGAAAGAGGGAGTGATGAATTGAGAAGTGTAGGATTTTGCAACGTTGGCTTATCATTTTATCATGATATATAGTTTATGTTGTTAAAACTAAATTGTAGATTAAACTACAATTATCCTAGGACCTATCATGTCAAATCATCAAGAATTAAAATACTAGATGCGGAAGCGTACCTGAATCTATAGGAATGGGTGAAGTCCTGCCGTCTCGCGGTTAGGTCTTCCAAACCATTACGTGGGGTGGCTGTCACTCTTCCAACGATGGGATATTAGAAAAGAAACCTCTCGTCTGGTTTGGGGACCATAACCCTATTTATAGTTACACACACTTTATGTATTTCTAATTAAGCCCATCATTTAATTAGAATATACATCCGGGTATCTACACATAAGACCCATACTTTATGAGGTATTTAATTAGGCCCCTCAACTTTAAACTTTAGTAGATCACTTAATTGGGCAAACCTTTAATGATAGCAGTCAACATACAATTATTATTGATACATATGTATGTGTAAGTCCATAAATTCTTACAATCTCCCACTTGGACTACACATATATACACATAGCCTTATAATTGTATATCACCTTATGAGCTCCAAATATTTGCTATCATAAACTGAAGTACCTCTAAACAATCTCGTCCATCAATCATGTCAACATAGAACCAAGGCGGCTTTCGCTGCATTTATATCGCAACTAAACCTTCCTTGATCACGTATACCAACATAACCAAATGACATAGATCAAGTATGGATGCGTAGCATGGAAATTACATGTAATGTGATCTAGACATGCCTATTTCCAAATGGTCCAACCGAAAAACAAGTCAGAGTGGAAAATTTACCGAATACTTTATTTCTGCAGAAATTTCCTTAAACTGAAATCGTAAACCTGAAACTATAAACCAAAACTGAAGTGTGTCTATATAAAAGAACATTAAAAGGTTACAAACTCCCACTGAAACTGAATAACCTTAACCGACATGCCACCTCTATGAGCACTATGCTCATGAAAAGCCTCCGGTGGTAGTCCCTTAGTATGTGGATCCACAATATAGAGTTTGTTATATTATGTTCTATAGACACCTGACCACTCTGAACTCTAACTTTAACAACCAGGAACTTTATGTCAATGTGCTTTGACTTTACCGAACTCCTGTTGTTATTGGAATATGAGACTGTTAACTTATTGTCACAAAATAACCTTAGTGTCTTTCAGCTTTATCCTTAATTTGTAGCCAGTGACAAGATTCTGCAGTCATATTCCATAACTTTGATGCCTTATAATGCACCATAAACTTTACTGTCATGGTGAGATGAGCTATGAGTGTCCATATAACACTCTTCCTTATATAGCTCATCCACCAAGTATACAAATAGAGCCTTTGCACTATCTTGGCATCTAGTGAAGTCGGTATCTAAATACTTGATTATCTGTAACTTTTCCGACTTCCTGTATGTGAGCTTAAAATCTTTTGTTCTCTGTAATTACAACATAAACCGTTGGCTACTCCTTAATTCTTAATTTCAACATTACTCAAATATATGCCAAACATCCCAATAAAGCACACAATATTTGAACGCATACAAACCTAAGTATGCATTAGACATCTGTAACTAAAGCATAATAAATCTTTTGCATTTTCTTAATTACAAAATCATTCTTAGAGCACTGTTGAGACTGAACCTTTCGTCTTTAGCATAGGGGTATCGCCTGATTTGAAATCTTGTATATCAAATCTTTAATACCTTTTCAATATAGGCTTTTGTGATAATCCAAAAGTTCCTCGAGAGTAATCTCGATGTAGCTGAATCCTTATTCAAAACTTGCATCACTAAGATATTTTATCTCTAAATTCTTTATCAAAAATATCTTGGACTTACACAACAAGCCTATATCGTATGGACCAAGAAGTATATCATAGACATACAAAACTAAGAAATATGCTTTCTCCCACTGACCTTGTGGTATACAAAATAATCACCAAGATTTATCTCGAAACCAAATGAGACAATAACTTAATGAAATTTGTGATACCATTGATAAGACGCTTGTTTAAACACATTGATGGATTTCTTTAATTTGCAAAGCATTGACTTTGCATTATAAAACACAAAGTTTTCTAGTTGCACATTTACTCATCAAAATAACCATTGAGAACAACAATATTGTATCCATCTATGTAGCTTAATATCAAAATATTAGATCAATGCCATTATAGTCATGAAAGAGTCTTTCAATGAAACCGAAGAGAAAGTCTCTTTATAATTGATGCCTTCTTATTTCTAAGTGAAGTCTTTAGCGATAAGACGTGCCTTATACCTATTCACATTGTCTTTCGAATCCCTTTTGGTTATAAATATCCATTTTCAACCAATGAGCTTCGCACCTTCAGCCAACTGGACAAGGTCTCGCACATCATTATCCTTTATGTGCTTCATCTCTTTATTCATGGTATCAATATACCTTTAAAAGTCAGAACTTTTCATGGCTTGACAAAAGTTGACAGAATCATCTTTCAGCATCCTAATGCCAACTTTATGTTCTTAGAGAAACGCAATATAATTATCTGAAACTGCACTTCTCCTCTCTCTCTCTCTCTCTATATATATATATATATATATATCTTTTAATAGCATTGTTTCTTGAGGCTGTGGAGTTTGTTTTCCGGAAATAACTTTTTTTTAAACGTGAAGTTCAATGACATTGTCTTGATCCAGAGTTTCTTCTTGAACTATCTCAGGTATAGTAAACTGTTTCTGAGCTTAGTCAATAGCAATCTGGCGAATATCAACATATTTCTTTTCCAAGACAATGTTATTCTTTCTTCCCCTCAAACTCAACATCCTCAAAGAACTATACATTATTCGTCTCATAATAGCCTTAGCTGTGGGATCCTAAAACTTGTAACCCCTAAATTTTTCAGAGTATCCAATAACATAGCAACTGAAAGTTTTTTTGTTCAGTTTCATTTCTTTTGACTTAGAAGGCCTTGCCTCAGCTGGACATTCCTAAATGTGTCAATACTTTAAACAAGACCAATGCTTATCCAAAATACATAAAGGATCTTTTCAGTTGCCTTTAGCCGGAACTCTGTTAAGTAATAAGTTGCAGTTTTATTTTAATGAATTAAACAAAGAAGCCATATCTTGAAAAGTTGTCTATGGACATTATGAGATATAGTTAACCATTCTAAGAAACTATAAAGAATTGTCCAGAAATACCAAATCTATAAAAGTTCTAAGACGTATAATTTCTTGTTGGTTCCAAATATGTTAAGATTTATTTATTTCCTTTTATGCGATTTACGCATATATCAAAAACTGGATAAAATTAATAGGGTCGAGACTGCTGTCAAACACAAATCTCTTTTTCTCCATTTAGAGATATGACTTAATATATTGTATCATAACGAAGCAAAATCTCATCGGTTAGTAAACATGCAAGGATTCTTTAAATGAAATGATTATATATAGGAAAACTTTAGATTATTGTAACCTCATAAAGAACCCGAACCAACCAATTTTGAATTATGAGAGAGACAATATTTTCATATCAAATGAACAACAATAACCGAATTTGTCCAACCTTGAAATGAAAATTATATTTCGTTTAAAGAAACGGACAACATAAGTCTCACTCAAATTCAAATATAAACTAGGTCTTAACAATAATCTAAGAGTTTCAATAGCTTAAATATTAACCGAGTCGTCGTTACCACCATAGATGTATCTTTCACCATCATTAGGCTTTCAACAATTCATACATCTTTGCATAGACACACTGATGTGAGGTGTTATACTAGAATCTATCAGCAATGTGTGTCTTGGTACGAAATCCAGATTAACCCCATAACAAACAAAGTTCAGAAAAATATCTTTATGACTTGCAACTCTACTTAAGAAACAACCTTCCTTAGTTAACTCTTTATATTATTACCGTAGCCGCAAGTTTCTTACTTTATGAACCTTATTGAAATTTGATTTATCAAGAGTGTATAATTTATATCTTTTCATTCTTGACAAATTTCTCTTTAATTTGGTCATGAATTTCTTAATTGTCATAATCTTGTTAGACTTAGTACCCCTGAAAATTCCTAAAATGGCTTTCGTCATGATAATCATACACATGTATTTTGATCTCTCCCACCATTCCATCTCCCTCCTTTTGTAAGAGGTACTCTTATCTGTAAGAGGTGGTAGATAATCTATTTTCAACACAATGTCAAGATTCGTTACTCCAAGAACTATTAAGGTTCTCTTGACATGATTTTGAAATTAGTTCCATTTAACTTAAGAATTGAGTTGATGTTGGCAGTAATTCTTGCATGAGTAATTTTAGCTTAATCAGAGAACAACCCAATAGCAAAACAAGCTCACATAAGACTTAAACCGTACTGAAAATAAATTTGAATAAAGGCAAACCCCATCTCAAGATACCGGGCACTCCATTAATATTTCATCTTTGGACAAAATATTGACTTGTAAGAGATATCTTGTCATAGTAATCAAACACCGATAATAAAAGACATGCCGAATAGCAAATCTTTCTTTGGGCCGATTTACCATTCACACGTAAACTAAATAATTATCACGCGTTTATTACCATAAAATGCACATGCAATTCTGTTAAACATTGACCTTTCTTTGGGCCAATCAACATTCACATAGGTTACACGCACAAAACTTTTTATATTTCAAAATGAATAAATCTCTACAAGAGAGGTCACTTTGGCGACATCTAGTCTTAATTTATTCATCTCAAAATACATACAACTATACCAATATCCAAATTTAAATTCTCCAAGGAATGCATTAATTCCCAAAACTAAGATAAATTACTGGCAGGCCCAAAGGCTTAAATTACTACCAGTAATTATTGTACCCTGCCCTTTTGTTGAAGAGAGTAAATTCGTCAAAAGAAAACTTACACTTACAACTAACCAATTCGAAACTTTATGGCAGTATCCTTTATTGCCGTGAAAACGGCAACTGAAGCAACCTTCCTTTAAGTCATTAGGATAACATTAATCTACATAATATGTTAGTTGACTTTAAAGGAGTTAACAAAATCTTTTCTCCAAAATTTATCAATTGCGGCCTTATTCAAAAATACCTACTAGATTCTTTAGGGGAAAAAAACGGTGGCAGCAGACACATGGAGGACAAACCTTCTATCTTCAATTCACCAAAACATGAAATTTATGACCTTTTATGGTAGAGCTAATTCTATAGGTAAAAGGTCCTCTAAAATCTTAACCAATATGTTCTGCTGCTTATGTCATACCCACCACCTTCCTTTGCCTTAATTACTTGATTAACTTAAAAGAAAAATTAACCAAACAACCATTACGTTAAGAGATGGTGGCCTCAGGTATCAGATAAAACTTTCATATTACAAATCAAAATAGTAAGCCCAGATAACATGTTATACAAAATTTAAGTTGTGATATTAAATCACACCATATAACTGTTTTAATTGTACACTCGAAAACAACAGAAAGTGCCGCAAATATTCTTAAGCAAGAAACTTCAAAATTAATTCTCAATGACGTAACATAATACAGGCTCTTGATACCACTTGTTAAAACTAAATTGTAGATTAAACTACAATTATCCTAGGACCTATCATGTCAAATCATCAAGAATTAAAATACTAGATGCGGAAGCGTACCTGAATCTATAGGAATGGGTGAAGTCCTGCCGTCTCGCGGTTAGGTCTTCCAAACCATTACGTGGGGTGGCTGTCACTCTTCCAACGATGGGATATTAGAAAAGAAACCTCTCGTCTGGTTTGGGACCATAACCCTATTTATAGTTGCACACACTTTATGTATTTCTAATTAAGCCCATCATTTAATTAGAATATACATCCGGGTATCTACACATAAGACCCATACTTTATGAGGTATTTAATTAGGCCCCTCAACTTTAAACTTTAGTAGATCACTTAATTGGGCAAACCTTTAATGATAGCAGTCAACATACAATTATTATTGATACATATGTATGTGTAAGTCCATAAATTCTTACATATGTATGAGAAAAGGTGCAGTCAGATTGTAGTATGATATAGAGTGACCTGGACATTTGGTCTCTACCAAGTTCTAGACCACTAGATGGATTAGATTAAGAGGCTTTAATTTAGGCTGGTGGTTGTATATCTTTAATTTACGCTCTACCATCAATTGTTAGGTTAAAAATTCGAGTTATGTTGAATGGTGAGTGTAAAAATTATCGATCCCTACGTAAAAAAAAATTATAATTTGTATTGCATAAAGTATTAGGCTTTTTGAATACCAAATTCCTTGGTTATGGATCCAAATTTATTCATATACTGGTTTTCTAGGACAATAGACACTTTAAACTCAGGGACATTATACTTCAAAGTTTGATCTATTAGCCATTGGACTTCTCAAACATGAAAAATCACGCTAGTGACATTGTCCATAAGTGGCTGTTAGGAGATTTTGAACTCGACGAAATACAATAAAACTTCATATGAAAACCTTAGGGAATGATAATAGTATGTCGATTGGAGCTTGTTCAAGCTCTTGTGAGACATTTTTACTGCTAATATGTAAGTGAAAATTTGTATTTTATCAATGGAAGACGCTCAAAGTTGACTTCACTCTATTAAAAATTGGGTACTTTTGCCCTCCGTTAATTTATTGGTCCAAAAATGACTAGATAGCTGACTATACTTTTATTTACTGCGTCACTGATTTTAATTGGTCCATTTGGACTACAACCCAAAAATCATATCCAATTACAAAATAACTCCACCCAAACATAGGCAAATATTTTAATCTATCTTGAACCCACTTATTTTACCCTAAGATTATACACATCTTCTTCATCCCTTAGATTTTACCCTAATATTGGCTAGAAGATGGGGTTGAAACATTTGGTTGGATTCGGGTCGGATTATTTGGTAATTGGGTATAATTTTTGAGTTGTAGTCCAAATGAACCATTTAAAACCAGCCACACAATAAATGAAGGCTTAGTCAGCTGCCTAGCTAGTTATTGTTAGTCAGCTGCCTAGATTGTTATTGTTCCATCAAGGGAAAGTCATATATTAGCCCAAAGATGATGTTAGTGGCATTTTTGGGCTAATAGGTTAAAAGAGGGCAAAAGTGTCCCATTTTTAATAGGTAGAGGACAATTTTGAGCCTTTTTCATTTTATCAATACCTCATCGAATCAATCTTCACGTCGAACCTCGACAAAGATATCAAAACTAGAAACGATGTAATTAAAGAATTTAGTCATAAATCACGTCGAAAAAAAAAATGTGAAGACATAAAATGTTAAATAAAAACCATCATTCTAATCAACCTATTTAATGTGTAGATGACAGGATTAGGAAAGAAATGATCCAGTCCGTTGCAAGCTTGTATCACCTAAAATTTTGACCCCGTAGCCTGTTTACCCAGCGCTAAATAAAAACTAGTTAATATATTAAAACATTTTGAAGACTAGCCAGATTTAAGAAACAACAAAAAACCTAGTATTTATACTGAAATTTTTGAACTAAAATTTTTAAAATTCCATTATTTTATGCTGGGACTTGATAAATATGAAGTAACAGTATAATGTACAAGGACTTTGAACATTTTAGTTAAAAAGTCTCAATAAAACTTACTGGGACTTCAAATATGAAGTTCCGGAATAATTTTCTGAATTTCTGAACTAAACTCCAGGAAATTATACTGGAATTTTGTTCAAATCTCATATTTACTTCTGTGGCTAGTCTTAAAAAAAGTATATTTCTAAAATATGACTATTTTTTAAAAATATATAGATTTGGTCTATTCTCTTTTATTGGTGCAAAAACAGGCTAGTCATCAAATTACCCCTATAAAATATGTAAGGTTTTACGCGAAATAGACATTTCTAGCGCCACTGCTACAATTTTACAAATATGTTCCATCCGAAAAAGTTCCTAGCGACCGCGAGATGAAAAATCCTAGTTATCACCAACTCTTTTCTAATAGAAAGAACGGTCTATCGCCATCAACTTTCTCATGGGGGTTTTTTGCTATACTTTTCTTACGGAGATGAAATCTTTGACAGGGGACCAAAAAGTGTCCTATTCCTGTAAATCACCCTAAAATATGGATGGGCTTCTTAAATAACTATATAAATAAATATTTCACTTTACACAAAAATGTCATTACATCATATTTAAAAATAATAATATTTTTAAAAAGCAATATACATTGAAGATGGAAATAAGCCTAGATCCTCCTCCTACACTATTCTGCCACCCTCCAACCGCAACCCCCATGGGTGGCACCTTAAGATTGTCTCCTCCGGTCGCCACCAATCACCGAAAATTATTTTTAAATTTTTTGTTCCTTTTTTTTTTTTGTTGTAAATGTTTATGTGTGTAGTGTATTTTTATTGTATGGACAATGGGAGACTTTGCATACAATGAAAATGGAAAGCACCAATACGATTATTGTATGTCATCTGTATAGACTTTGCATGCCTATTGTATCCAGCAATCCATAAGACATACACATGTATACACAATATATATACAATGGATAAATAACATACAGTAACGATTATTGTATGTCTACTGTATATCTATTTAATATACTAAAATTCATAGGACATATATCAGTCATATGATGTCAATACACATGTAATACACCATGCATATAATACTTTTACATGATGGGAAATCGGATTTGGAAACTAGATCTTTGTCGCCGGAGAAGAAGTCGCCGGAAAAGCTTAAAAAAAAAAAAAAAAAACATAATGAAAAAGGAAGCAACAACGACTACAAATTTGGGAAGGGTGGATGCCGAGCTGAGGTAAAGCAACAGCGGTGGAGTTCGCCAGTAGTGGAGCAGCGGTGCCGGCTCATCTCCGCAGTGGTGCAGCATCGTCGGAGCAGCACTACATGCTCGCCTGAGGAGCAGCGTGACTTGAGAGAGAAAAGAGGGAAGAGAGAGAACAGAAGAGAGAATTAGGGTTTCATGACAATATTTTGGTATTATTGCACTGTTTGGTAGTAAATATTGCTATGTTGATAAACTAGGGAAAATATCTCTATGCAAGTTTCATACATTTACATCTAGTGTAATTAATCGTAAAAAAATTGACCCTTTAGCCTTTTTGTACTATGCTAATTGAAAATTAATCAGCGTTTTAAAACTTTTAAAAGACTAGCCAGATTTAAAAAATACGGAAAACGCAGTATTTTATACTGGAATTTTTGAACTAAAATTTTAGAAAATCTCATTATTTATGTTGGGACTTGCTAAATAAGAGGTCCATGTATAATGTACTGAGACTTTGAATTTTTTTAGTTCAAAAGTCCCAATAAAAAATACTAGGACTTCAAATATGAAGCTCCGAGATAATTTCAAGAACTTTGAACTGAGCTCCAGAAAATTATACTGGAATTTTGTTCAAATTCTCATATTATTTACTGTGGCTAGTCTTAAAAATACACGTATTTTTAAAATCTGACTATTTTTCTAAGAATTTGAAATTGTTGGCCAATTCTCTTTAAGAGCGAATATGGCTAATCATCAAAATTACCCTAATTAATCTAATATGCATAGGTCTGCGTAAAAATTTAGTGTAGGGGCCTGTTTGGCGCGCGTATTGATTTGTAGCCGTCAAAAACAAATTCGCTGAGAAATAGCCACCTCCGGACAAATCCCAGTATAAATACTGGGACTTTGAACAAAACTTGTTCAAGGCCCCAGTATTTGTACTGGGGAAGCTTCAGTAAACTAACCCCAGTATAAATACTGGGGCTTTGAACAAGTTTTGTTCAAGGCCCCAGCATTTTGTTATGGGACTATGTATAAAGCTTCAGTCCCATAACAAAATGCTGGGGCTGTGAACAAAACTTGTTCAAAGCCCCAGCATTATTATGGGACTGAAGCTTTATATATAAAGTCTCATAACCCATAGCAAAATGCTGGGCTGTGAACAAAACTTGTTCAAAGCCCCATCATTTTGTTATGGGACTCAGCTTTATATATAAAGTCCCATAACAAAATACTTGGGCTTTGAACAAGTTTTGTTCAAAGCCCCAGTTTTTTGTTATGGGGCTAGTCTGGGGTGTTTTTCCAACGCTAATGGAGCTTAAGTGTGCGCGCGAATTTTTGGCTATTCTTCAATGAATTTTGAAACGGTGGATAGTCCCCATTGAGCGCGTCCAAAAATGGCTAGTGATCAAAATTTCCCTAGGTCTAACAATTGACAAGCCCATGTGGAGAGACTAAAAAAATAAGAATTTTTTACACATATATACAATTTTGAAGCTTTAATTGTTAAACAAAAAAGCAATATTACTGATATTACAAAACATAACATTATTTTTCAAATGCAAGTTGGTACAAAAAACTAGAAAAGGGTAAAACCTAGCATCCACTTCACATCCCTTCCTCCTGCCACCTATTATCCCCACAGTTAGATACAGTCTGAAAACATCGTTAAAACAGTACAGATACAGTTAGAAACATTGCAGAAACACAAAAAAATGCAGAAACAATGCAAAAACGCCGAAAAGTGCATAAACAATGCAGAAACAACCATTAACAGTTAGATACAATATAGAAACAGTGCAAAAACTCAGAAACAATGCAGAAATAGTCCAAAAATAATTAGACATAGTGCAGAAACAGTGTAGATACAACGAAAACAATAAGAGATATAACAAGATCAGAGGCAGACATATGTGCCATTTTCGGGTGCACCGGCACCCGATAACGTCGACAAATTTTTTATATATGTAGGTATAAATACCTTAAAAATCGAATATATATATTATTTGGCACCCTGTGTTTTTGACATATCTATATTAAATTCAGTAATGTCCCTATCGTAATCAAATTCTGGGTGCGCCTTTGAACAAGATACAACGAGATATAATAAAATAAAAAAGAAGAACCCCACAATAGATACGATAGAAAAAACATCAGATCTCAACGATGGCGACGAAGTAAAAATGATTCCTTGAACTCACAGTATATAAAATACATTTCACTGTTGATGTCCTGGTGTTCCGACGTAAGTTAAAGTAGACACAATAAGACAAATGCGCATAACATCGGCATTCATCAGATCATAATCAGCATTGCATAAAATTAGTAGTTTTTGTGGCCTTGCTTTTGTTAGGTTACGTAGTTACTCTGCTAGTTAGCTCCAGCATCTGCTTCTTGTAAATTTGAGATTTTAAATCAATTAGTGTGCATGCGGACTTTAACTCATGAACATAAATAGTGTAAAACAATTTTGCCTTACCCTTATCCTTGCATTTATTTATAAGGTCAAGAATAGCCTATAATCTTAAACTTGTGTGAAAACTTCTGAACCAACTATTTTCTTTGCGGCAGTGTTAGTCACCACCGTGGTGGTGGTGGTTGAGGTGGTGGTGCTGATTCCTCTGCCAGCAGCGGTCAGAGGTGGTAGGCGGTGGTGGTGGTACAAATTTTTGGTCCAATAGTAGTGGTAGCATGGGAAGAGATGAAAGAAAGGGTGGGGGTGGTGGATGAGATTAATTGGGGGAAGATGAGAAGTAAAATTTGGAGAAATGAGAGGAAGAATGTAGAGTTTTGCTATGTTAAGTTATTTTTTGCTATGTTTTGTAATTAAATTTTCTTTTTCTGTATATTTAAAAATTTTGCTATAATATCTCTATATTTTGTAAATAACTTTTTAAAAGTATACTTTTGTATAAAAATCTCAAAAAATAAGAGAAGTATTGTTAGCACTTATTTTCTAACACAACCCTGGTCATAGTAGGGTTAATAATTGTAGTGGATTAATATATAAATTTCTACGAGATACCAGTCATGGATTCACTTTATAAACTGCATTAATGTTGTATTTTGGAGTTGGTCAATTTGGTATATATTTCGGAGTCGGTCCATTATTACTATATCAAAGCTGGCACATTGGAATATTTAATGTGATATCTACTTATATTGATTTCTTTTGGTTGACTTATTGGTGAACGTGACTTTGTTTAAAGAGCTACTTGAGAATTTACTTAAAGACATACTTCTTTTCTCTCATTTCTATCTATTATTCTTTGTTAGACTTGTTTCTTGTTATTTTAGAAGCACGTCTATCTATCCACCTACTAGTCCTTTCGACTTACGTTGTTTCCATTTATGTTTGTTCTTTTATTTACTTTGTTTAGGCAGGTTCGAATTCGTGTTCTAGCGAGCTTCGTAGCTGAGCTAGAGGTTTTTTTCGAGAGTCCAGCGGTGAGCCAACCATCCTTGCTTCATGGTGGCGTACCTTTCATTTTTTATTACTTATGTTGTTTCTAGTTACAGACATATTGATATATATATTCAGTATTATCTTATTTAGATGTTCATGGCTTATATTGAAGACCTAGACTGTAATGTTCAGGATATATTTTAGTATATTTATTCTATCTATGGATATTATTTGAGATAGTTCGGAATTGAGGGTCGTGGCATTATATTCACAACATTCATAGAGAGATTTTCAATATATGGCCACCTTATCTAATTTATTAAAAACTACAACATGCATACGAGTTCCGATTAAGGCGGCTGAAAAGATCACGTATAAGCCTAGTTTAAAGTATTTGCATATTTAAAAGTTCAGAGGTTACAAGTTTTAAGATCCCATGACTAAGACTATTAAAGACGTATAATGTGTGGTTCTTTGAGGATGTTGAGTTTGCAGGGGAAGAAAGGATAAAGGGCACTGTCTTGAAAGAGGGATTTGTTGATATTCCTCAGATTGCTATTGACAATGTTCAGGAACAATTTCCTATACCTGAGATAGTTCATGAAGCAACTCTGGATCAAGACAATTCCATTGAACTTCCCGTTCAGAAAAGTGTTCACAAAGAACAAACTCTAAACCTCAAGAACCAATGTCATCAAGAATATTTAGAGAGAGGAAAAGTGTAACATTTCAGATAATTCTTTTATATTTTTTCTAAGAACATGTAGTTAATATTAGAATGATGAAAGATGATTCAGTCAACTTCCGTCAAGCCATGAAAAGTTCTAACTCTCAAAAGTAAATTAATGCCATGAATGAAGAGATGAAGTCTAAGAAAGATAGTGACGTATGAGACCTTTCCCATGTGCGTGAAGGTGCGAAACCCATTGGTTGCAAAATAGATAGTTATAACCAAAAGGGTTTCGAATGACAATATAGAAAAGTACAAGGCATGTCTTTTCACTGAAGGCTTCACACAGAAAGAAGGTATTGATTATAAATAGATTTTCACTGCAGTTTCAATGAAAGTCTCTTTCAAGACTATAATGGTATTAGTCGTATATTTTGATATTGAGCTACATTAGATAGATATCAAGACTGCATTTCTCAATGGAGACATTGATAAAACACTTTATATTGTGCAACCAGAAAACTTTGTGTATGATAAATGCAAAATCAATTTGGAAATTAAGAAAATTCATCTATGGGATTAAACAAGTGTCTCATCGATGGTATCACAAATTTTATTAAGTTATTGTCTCATTTGATTTCGAGAAAAATCTGGGTGATTATTGTTCATACCATAATGTCAGTGGGAGTAAGTATATTTTCTAATTTTATATATCGTTGATATCTAGTAAGGCATAAACAATATAGACTTGCTGCATGAAAATAAGATATTTCTGATAAAGAATATTTAAATGAAAGATCTTGGTGATGCGAGTTTTTATTAGGGATTCTGATACATCGAGAACCCTCTCGAGGTATTTTTTGGATATAATAAAAGACCTATATTGAAAAGGTATTAAGGATTTAGCATGTAAGATTGTAAGGTGATATCCTTGTTGCTAAATGAGACATCTTTTGTTTCAAACAGTACCCTAAGAACGATATTAGGGAAATGCAAAAGATATCATATGCTTCACCTATAAGAAAACACATTCTTAGGTTTGTACATATTCAGATATTGCTTGTATTATAACGATGTTAGGTATATAGTTGAGTAATTCTGAAATTAATAATTAAAGAGTATCCAAAAGTTTATGTTGTAATTACAGAGAATAAAAGATTTTAAGCTCACATACATGAAGTTGAAAAAGTTAAAGATAATAAAGTATTCAGATACCGACTTCACTAGGTGCCAAGATAGTGCAAAATATACTCAGGCTATAGCAATAGACTTGGTGGAAGAGTTATATCAGGAAGAGCATTAAATAGACACTCGTAGCTCATTTCACCAAGACAGCTGAATTTTTAGCATGTTAGTACAAGACATCAAATTATAAAATATGAATGCAGAGTTTTGTCAATAAGCTGTGAATTAAGAATAAAATAGGAAGACACTAAAGTTATTTTGTGACAAGAAGTAAGAAGTCTCATATTCCAATAACAAAAGGAGTTTGGTAAAGTCAAAGCACATTGACCTAAAATTCCTGGTTGTTAAAGTTAGAGTTTAGAGTGGTCAAACTCTATTTTGTGGATCTACGCACTAAGGGACTACCACCGAAGGTCATGGGTGGCATGTCGTTTAAAGATATGCAGTTTCAGTAGAAGTTTGTAACCTTTTGATGTTCTTTTGTTATAGACACACTCCAAGTTTCGGCTTATGGTTTTAGGTTTACAGTTTCTGTTTATGGATATTTTGAGGATATTTCTGCAGAAATAAAGTATTCTGTTGATTTTTCATTCCGACTTGTTTTTCATATGGACCAATTTGAAATAGGCATGTTTAGATCACATTGTATGTAATTTCCACGCTACATATCCATGCTTGATCTATGTCATTTAGTTATGTAGGTATACGTGATCAAGGAAGGTTTAGTTACGATATGAATGTAAGGAAAACTGCCTTGGATCTATGTTGGTGTGAGTGATGGACGAGATTGTTTAGAGGTAGTTAAGTTTATGATAGCAAATATTTTGCTCATAAAGGTAATATACAGTTATAAAGTCATGTGTATATATATTTATAGTCTAAGTGGGAGATTGTAAGAATATATGGACTTCACATATATGAGAATATAAATAATTGTATGTTAACGGTTATCATTAAAAAGTTGGTCCAGATTAAACGTGATCTACTAAGGCTTAAGTTATGTGGACCCAATTAGACACCTCATAAAGTATGAGACTTATGTGTAGATACTCTGATGTAATTCTAATTTAATGATGGGCCAAACTAGAATTACATAAATTATATTGTATAATAAAAGGGGGTTATGGTCCCCAAATCAAATGTACGTTTTATTTTACTGATATCCCATCATTAGTGAAAGAGAGAATGACCACGTCTAGATTTGGAAGACCAAAACTATGAGATTGAAGAATCACACTCGTTGCTATGGATTCATGTACGCTTCTTCATCTATTATTATATTGTTGGTGAGTTGACATGATAGGTCTTGGGTTAGATGTAGTATAATCTACAGTTTAGTTCTAATACTTCATTCATAAAATGACCTAGAAGTTGGCAATTGTGCCAACCAATCGGTGTCCACCAATACTATATCAAATATAATTTACTGTGTACTTTATGTGAGAAGGAAAAAATTACGCTACCGTATGTCTTACTTTCTTTATTAGACTCTAGTTTCAACAGAATATCATAATTTTATATTTAGTAAGTTTTTTAATTCCAATATTCATTTACCCTTAGGCCTCAGTGAGAATCTCATATAAGAATGACATACATATTTATAGATTCGAATTGTATAGTATCAAAACTTATATTTATATTTTTGAACTTTGTATCAAATTAAATTAAGTAGTTTCCTTTTCTTTTGAAAGTTTAGTCTTTTGGAATCATGAATTACATAAGCTTTGATTCATAAGCTAGAGAGCTTTATAACCCTTTGTTGTTTGTCCTAAAGCCTTATAAGGTGGAAGAAGAAATATATCATAGCTTTCATCTCCTAAAGCCTTATAAGGTGGATGAAGAAATATATAGCTTTCATTTTCTTTTGGCATAGGTAAACGTTCCAAAATAAAATAGAGTACTACTTTTATGGAAGAAAATGGAAAAGATGCTAAAATGTACAAAAAAAGGGTAGTTGATATTTAACCGCGTCTAGCAGCTGAACATGAATACATGATTATCTTACCGAGTGAAAAAAGGAACAAGTCATGAATACAATTTGTAAATGATCACACAATAATCTTGTATGTTACGCAATTTTTAAATGAGTTGCGTACCCTTTAGCAAAGTAGAATTTAAGTACTCCATATTTTAGCAAAAGTTGAATCATGACTGCAGACGTGGTCTTCTTTATTACATGTCTGAAAGCATTTAACTTCCTCAAGTCATCATTCCAGACAAGTCATGTTCTCGGACTTAAACTGTGAATACATTTGCGATCTCTCTCTTCTAATGGAGAAAGCAAAGAAAATATTCTACTTATAAGTTATAAACGACATATTGTAGCCTTGTAGGCGATGTGGAGGAAAAAATCTCATTCTAGGAGGGAACATACTAAATAATTCTTTGTGTAAATTTTCTTCTATGACATTTTTCCAATTATTATCTTGTCCTTCGACTACGACAATGGATCTATATTGAAAAGAAAAATGGTACTCCTAGTTATAACATTTACTTTTATAAAGACAGAAAAAAAGATAGCTTTCTTTTATGCGTGAGATTGATAAAAGCAAATGAATCTTGGGATCCTATCTGGATTGTGGAGTTGTACTCAAATAAAGTGAATTTTATGGACCAATAGGTCCCAGAATTTTCACAACGTGGAGTACATTTTTCATGATTGCATTATTTGACATCCATAGTTCAGAAATCAGTTCAGCAAAAAATTGGGTAAATAGCCCAATAATATGCATATTGACAGACCCTTTCTTTGCCTGCATATTTTCAACAGGTGAAGCCAGTTCGAAGCATGATTTTTCTCTAGTGCGATACCAAATTATTGGGAGGTTGTCCCAAGAATTTGCATTTTGACTGATTTATGTTTGTGAGCGTGCAATTTATTTCAAACCTAAATAACTATATTTATTCTGTAGTACTTTTACGTGGCGTCCGCACAGCATATGTACACACTAGTACTTTTTTAGAAAAGTATTACGTATACATGCACATACAAGAAAAAGTTACAAACATGGTATGGGATGACACACTTATATACTTATAGACCGTTTTGGTAAGTTTAAAAGTGGCTTAAAATTAAATATATGATTATAAGTTAAAAGTGAGAAATTAGAAAATCGTAATTTCTAAAAAGTAACTTATAAGCAACTTATGACTTATAAGCTACTTATTATAGAAATTTTTACGCTAGTTGACACATTAAATCCCAAAATTACAAAATATACCGATATTTTCAAACATTTACAAAATATACCAACATTTCTCAATTTATTACACTACATATACCATTTTTCATTTCCACTATTCCCAAAACAAAACCCTATCTTCCTCTCTCTCTCTCCTCCTCCACCCACCCACCCCTCCCGGTGTCCTCCCTCATTGCCGGCTATCTGTTCCTCCCGTGAACCACGGCGGGGGTTTCTTACTCCCCCGTGTCGTCCTGTTGCCGCTGCTCTATCACCGGAGTGGCGGCGCTGCTGCTGCTATAGATATGACCTCGTCAGAGCTGCTAGTTCAGATCTTCTTCTTCTTCTTCTTCTTCTTTAAAAAAAAAAATTGTATGTGTATATACATGTATCCCTTTGTATTTTCATGTATCTGCATAATTTTGGTGATTACAGCGGTTGTTAATAGTTGTTTGAAGGTGGAAGAAAGTGTATGATTAGTTTTTATACAAGTAATGTATCTATATGTTCGTGTATATACATGTATTTATTTCAAGCACACAAGTGTATGTATGTATGTATGTATATATCACTGTATGAACGTGTATATCTGAGTATATATTTATATTTTTTTGTATGTGCTTTTGTGTGTTTGTCAAGTGTATGTGTGACATACATAAATTGTATGTTTAGTTTCTAGATTCATAGATCCTTGTATGTATGTGTGTGTCTAGTGTATGTAAAACATATTATTTTTGTGTATTTACATGTATTTTTTATTTGTATGTATATTGCAAGTGTATTTTTAAAGAGAAATCAATATATGTGTATATGTGTATTTCATTTTTTCGATCCAAAAAATAAAAAAATAAAAAAAATTTCGGCGGTAGTCGGCGGTGACTAGGTGATGGTGCAGGCTGGGGTGGTAGCAGTGGGAGGGGACAGTAGGAAGAAGGAAGAACAAACCCTAATTTGTTAGTTTTGTTGGTTTTGTATATAATGTGTAAAAAAATATTGGTATTTTTTATAAAGTGGAATAATGTTGTTATTTTTTATAATTTTAGTGTTAGAGTTGTATATATTTGTAATTAGTCACTTATAATATGCTCACCCAAACGGGCTCTTAAAGGTGTCTTCACCACTATTCACCTAAACTTTGGCTTTTGTGATAATTTGATGCTACACCAATTTCAACGTAAATAACCATTAACTAAACACTACTAAAAAAACCGTCATTTTCGACCGCCGAATCGGTCGAAATTCGGTCGACCTATCGACCATATTTCGACCGATTGCGGTGGTCGATAAAATTCAGGTAGAAATTCAAGTATCGACCGAAATTCGGTCGCAGGTCGACCGAGGTTCGACCGAATTTCAGTCGAAGAGCATGTCACCTTAGCCCATATTCTTCGACCGAATTTCGGTCGATAGGCCTTCGGCCGAATTTCGGTCGAAGTGTATTTCGACCGAAATTCGGTCGAAGGTCTGGTAATTTTTTTTGACCAACTTTCGACCGAAAGTCGGTCGAAAACCTGTAAAAACCTGCAACATAAAAGCTGAAATTAGGCCTATACCACCTGTAAACACGCAGAAAAACCAGTCACAAAACATTCATAAACGCTATTTAAACAAGGCTAACAAAGCCAAACAATAGAAAGGAGTCTTTCATCATTCGTTCAAGTTCTACAATATTCAAACAAACTAAACAAACAGTTTAAAGTTCAACTTTCACTACTAATGGCTAGAAGCCGAACTAGACCCGGCATCAGACTGAGACGGTGAATGGTGGCTATGTCTGCTCTTGCTCTTTCCCTTTCCCGAGCTATCACGCCTTCCTTTACCTTTTCTTTGGTTCCTGAGGATCTGTTGCATCATTTCATGCATTTCTCTCTGATGCGCGCATCATTTCATGAACTTCTCTCTGATGCGCCTCTTGTGCTAAGCGCATAGCTTCATTTTGCTTTCTCAGTTCTTCGATCTCCGCTTGCATCTGTGTCATTTCTGGAGCGGGAGCAGAGCTTGCTGGAGCACTTGAACACGAGCCCAAATAGTTCGATTTATGCTTGGCAGATGAATACAGTGTTCCAATGCCATAAGCTGAACCCTTCTTCCCCCCTCCGACCGCTTCCAACCATAAGTTGGTTTCTTGCTCGAGCGTTAGCGGTGCTGGGGTACTGCTTTCGCATTCAGATTGCTGAGTCGCAGTCCAGTCCTCAAGGGCCTTTGTAGCTTTTTCCTGAAAAACATAAATATATCAACGGTACAACAATGAAGTTTTAAACTTGAAAGATTGGCGCGACTTTAGTTTAAATTTAAGTACTTACCCAGGCCTCTTGTGCTCGGGGCTCGACCCATGTTTCTCCGCCCTTTTTATCTTTCTTGATATGGCGGATCTTGTGCATTTCAGAGAGCGGAATAGTCCGATTTTGTTGCTTTTCCTACAAATTAAAGAAGAGAACAAGTTAGATAGAAAATAAACTATTATAGTAATTCTTATAAATTAAATTACTTTACCAAGCGCATCTTCTGCGTCGCAGCGCTAACTGCGCCGCCGGTATGCAGCGATCCACCTTTAGTAGATGCCCGAGCTTTCTTCCCTTGCTCGCTCTTCCTCTGAAATTCGGGAGTACCCCAATACTGCAGCAGCTCTCTCCATTGATGATCATAGAGGAAGCCGGGCATTTTCCCATTTTTGCGCGCATTGTACATTGCGTTCTTGTACACATCCGCGCATTTCTTAGGGAAGTTACAACGGACTTTATAGTCCAGAGCCGGATGCCACTTACACTGAACCTGCAATATTCATCAAAATATTTTATTTAAACATAATCATTAAGAAAACCTGCAATTAGTGAAAAATCTTATGCATATTTATTGATCCACGCTCAATCTTACACCATTAATGGTGAAGGGCGGTCGTCAAAGTATAATACCCGATGTGAGTCGGGGTCGATTTCCCAAGGGAACTAGCGCGTTAAGTGAGAGAGTTGTAAATAGATATTCAAATGAGGTTTAGTGTTGAGTCCTAGAAGTATGATTTGTTTTAAAGAAACTATGATTAATTCTAAGTGTAAGCAATTAAGCGAGTAAGATGTTCAATATTACTAGACTAGGGGTGCAACCAACTATTAGTGATTTCTAACTAACGGGTGTCTTCACTTCACCTTCCCAACACAAGCATAATTATGGTCGAGCATTCCAATCGTGATCTCTAGAATCCTTCCGGCCTAAGAGAGATCTTTCACAACCCACTCGTCAAAGCCTTAGTTGAATGCTTAAAGCACTACTCAATGACCCGAGGAAAGGAGACCTCTTCCGAGCGTAACTCCTTTTAGATGAGTTAGTCTATATCAATAGCCTATCAACTCAAATCCTCGCCAACTCCACTATTCTACACTAGTTAATCTCTTCCGAGTCTTTAACTAGCAATGTAGACAAGAAATCCCAAATATCATGGATTTTGGAATTTTGATGTTATTGTAATGGGGAGTTGGATAATTGTTACTTGTGTTATAGTTGGTGAAATGGAACAACACCCATTAATTTTCTATCACTATAGCATATTTACACCCCTAGTTATGGATTTAGCTACTCATAACTAGGGTTTGAATCAAAACAATCAACATGTAATAAAATGATGGATTGAAATCAAACATAGACTTTGGATTGATAAATTAATCAATATTCAAAGATACAAGTTTAGAAGCTTACAAAAATAATGTTAAGTCTCCAACTTGGCTCCCAAAATCGCCCAAAACCTTTAGAGTATATGTAAATAATTGGATAATGCTAAAACCCTAGCTTTTAGTATTTATAGAAGATCAGGAACCCGTATTTTAGGCGGGGCGCCTGGCTAGGCGGGGCGCCTGAGCCATTTCTTCTTCTTTTAGACAGTGTGCCAGCTAGGAGGGGCGCCTGCTGTAGGCTGGGCGCCTGAGTCTCTTCCATTCCAGGCGGGGCGCCTGGCTAGGCGGGGCGCCTAGTGGCCTTGCAATTCAGGCGGGGCGCCTAGCCAGCTGGGGCGCCTGTGACATTTTTCTCTTCTTAGGCAGTGGCCTCTTCAGGCAGGGCGCCCGAGCTAGGCGGGGCGCCTGGCTCTGTGACTCCGATCTTGATCTTTTGCCTCTAATCCTTGCTCTTTTACTTCATTTTCAATCAACGACTCGTTTACACTCGTCATAACCTGAAATTAAGCAATTCACGGCATCAATAGCACATATTATTGTTTTTGGATTCAAGAACAAAAGCTTAAAGTAGCATTTAAGTTGGTAAAATACCAACTTATCAACTCCCCCAAACTTAAGTCCTTGCTTGTCCTCAAGCAATTCAAAATCAAAGAGATCAAATCATGTTCCAGTTAAAGCTCAAGACTCAGTTATGTTCCTCGATTCAAAGTCACGAACATCGTTTTGCATTAATGAGTCAGTTGATACTAACTAGTCTCAATCACTTCCATGGACATTTGACAAGCACTGCTCATGTCTAATCAACTACGGCTAGAGGAAACACATGACTTTCAAGGCTTGCCTTAAGGTCGTCGGCTCGCTTCACTTGCTTATGCTCCTTGTCATGCACCTGAACTTGTGCTCAAGACTCACTTGCTATTCTCACCAAAAAGATTAGAGTCCCTCACTCACCAAAAATATTTTCACAAAAATTCTTTTGGGACTCTTAACAAATTGAGCTCTCACTCTCGCAAGGAAATTTCATGCACGCTTCTCGAGAACTCAAAGACTTGCCCTTCTTGTACTTCTCCACTAATGTAGGCTCACTTGACTCAAAATCAATTAGGACTTGACAGGTTGTAACGTAGGCTTTTGGTTTAAGGTGTGGTAGATTTGGCTAATTAGTGACTAATACCTCCATAGCACTACATCATTTCATTCTCTTTTGTGCAACTTTTCCTTTCTTTTCATTAGGCTCATCTTACTCTTCTTTTGGAGATGGTGCCAATTTAGTCCCTCCTTTATCCAATACTTCTCTTTTCTTCTTCTTTACTTCCTCTCCTTTTCTTTCTTTCTCTTTTTTTTTTTTTTTTTTTTTTATATATATGCATACTTCGTTTCTTTTTCTCTTTCTTTTGTTTCACTTTTCTTCTTTCTTTTAGATATTTCAATTTGACATTCGCCATGGAGTTCCAAGCTTTTACCATCTCCCCCAAACTTAGGTTTTAGCCTAAGTTGCACGTTTTTCAATGCACACATGGAGGTTAGGGCCAAAAAGAGGGTTGGTGCCTTAGCACACAAGAATTGGCTCGGGTTTCAATTTAGTGACTGCCAAATGAAAGGTTAAGGCTCAGAGGGGCTAACTGGGGTGAATATGTACAGGTAGGCCATTTAGGATAGTAGCGGTCCAAGGAAAAGCCTAAAATCATGTTTCAAGCCAAGATCACCTAGGATTTCGTCTCAAAGTACACTAAAGGCAAGCTTTAAACTCTCAATTCACCCACACAATTTATTGAACAAAATGCCTCACCACACAAGCAAGTGATTTCTCAAGTACATTTTTCAGACACACAAGACGGACATTTACTCGCAAAGCATGCAATGGTCCAATTTGGACCACGCCAACAACTCAATAAGCCAACACAAGAACTTCACAGTCTACAACTCTAGCTATATCAATCAGAACATAAGCTCACTTGTCATTTGCCATGAAAATGAAGAAACATAAGACGGTATCACATGAATCACTACTGCATTTCAAAAGGAGTTCAATGTACATGCTTGGTTCAAAAAGAACCTCCGGAAAGAACCAAGTGAAGAAAACCGGAGGCTTATTTAAAAAGAAAATAACTAAAGCATCTTTGGAACATAACTAAAAATTAAGCTAGACTAGCAACATAAAGTGTATGTACACCAAAAGTGGTTCGAATGTATACATGGATAGCATATAACACACAAGTGCAACCCAATCCAAAATACACATATACATTCGAACCCCTCCCCCAACTAAAAACTCTAGCATCGTCCCGCATGCTAAGTAGACAAATGAAAGACAAAGGGGGGTAACAAAAGGGACTCCCTGGTGGTGCTCAAGCCAGGTTCTTGTTTTTGCGCCTATAAGTGATAGGACCCGGAGCTGGCGAAGGCTGAGTAGGAGCCGGAGAAGCATGGACAGTGTGGACAGTGGAGGCAGCTGTGGAAGGATCAATGAGACCCATGGGCACATTAAAGTGCCGAGATAACCCAGTGACAACTGCGGACATCTGATCAACGGACTGCCTGGTCTGCTGAAGTGCCTGAGTATGCGCCTGAATAGCTGCGGTATGCTGTGCAAGGGCTGCTGTGTTAGCCTCGATGGCAAGAGTATGTGCCCTCATTGTTTGGATCATCTCAATGGACTGGTCTGTCGGGGCTGCTGGAGGTGGAGGAGGTGGTGGTGGGACCTCGGGCTCATCACTCATAACAGTGTCATCAGCTGCAATAGGGTCGGAATCAAGTGGAATGTCCGCCCGTGAACTAGAAGGCAGTGGAGAGGCAGGTAAAGCAGGGGCACGAGAGGCTAAAGGGGCTGCAGAATCGTCCTTGACTGAATACCAATCGAACGGCTTCTTTGCTGGGCTGAAGAAGTCTCCAGGGAATTCTTCCACTCCATGATGCATAAGATACTCTGTCAATGTCTGTGGATAAGCAAATCTCTTCCTGTCTGAATGTACTACCTCCATTATTTCTTTTGCCATCTCTACTCCCAAGTTGATCTTTATCCCACGCATAAGGCATGCAATCATCACGGCTTGATGGACAGTGATTTTGTGATCCTGACTAGTCGGTCTTACCCTGGAAATCAAGATGGAATGCCAGCACTTTGCCTCAAAATTAAGGTCACCTCTAAAGATTTGCACACCGACCTGTTTCCACTTTGGTTTGGACTCTCTCCCAATGATGGGTACAAGCCATGCCCGTTGTTGCTTTTCAGTCAAGTCTAGCTTCTTTTGGAACCCGGGCGTCTTGAAGTTGTCAAGATGTAAGAAGTCATTGAACGCAGCTGCAGTCATGTCCACATACTTGCCTCGACAGAACACTCGTGTGTCTCCTTCCTCGTTGGTAGCCAAGTTAGCATAAAATTCACGAGTCAATGCATCATTAGACTTTGGCAGTGGTCGACTCAGGACTTGTACCCAATTGGCATGCTGTTGAACTTGATTACCCGCATGTTCGGGTTCTTCTTTTCAAGACTGTTGAACTTGATTACCCGCTCATTGTTTGCTTCCCGGTCCAAGTATTTCCTTAGATACAACCAGAAAGCTTTCTTCTTGGTGAACGATTCCCTCCAGTTCTCCTCATTGGGTGACTCCCCGCTGTCTTGGATCCGTGATTCCTCTGTGGCACCCCCCCCCCTTCCATGTGAGTCGCTTCAGTTGCCCTTGGCATTGTTGTTCTAGCTTGAGATGAAGAAGCATCTTGCTTCCTTTTTGATCTGTTTTCTCCTCTTACTTGCTTTGGTAGGTTTGTTAAGGGTACATCGTCCCTTGCATCGTCCTCGGAGGGGGTGGAGGAGACTTGTTTTCTCTTTTCTGGTTGTCCCATTGTACCTGGAGCACATACAAAGCTTTGTTAGATGTGGAGAAATGTATGACACAAGGAAAACAAAGAACACAAACAAGGAAAATTTTTTTTTTTTTTTTTTTTTTTATACTGTAACAGTGCCAGGCGTGGCGCCTAAGTCCCAGGCGGGGCGCCTACACCAGTTCACTGCTTAGGCAGTTTCAGAGTTGGGCGAGGCGCCTGCTTTAGGCGCAGGGCCTGGTGCAATCAGGGGGAGTGTTTAGCCAGGATGCAATCCGCACTTTTCCACTCAAGATGCACACAAAGTTTCAAGTTTCAAAACCACCTCAATCAATTAAAACTAGGCATTAAGAGACATGATTTTAACACATGAGTTCAAGCGCAACTATCCACTTTCAAGAGTCCCATTTAATCCAAACATGAATTCATTCCGGGCAATTCCAAATACTCAACCTACCTCAAGAATGCCTAACAATGCTACACAATCAACAAGCGCAAGAATACCAAGTGCGGCACCAGCCCAAGTTATACAATCAAGCATACAAGCTCCAACTTCAAGCGCAAGTTCAATTTCAAACATCTAGGCACGAGGTCTTGCTTCCCCCAATTAATGGCTTGACAATTATAAGCTTTCAATGCATTAAGATGACCTTCCCCACATTCCCAATGATGTAAAACATCAAATGCTAGGTAAGTCAAGCCATGGGTCCAAACTTGCACTAAAATTCCAACTTTTTACATTATCAACCCTAACTTTCCTAACTATTCATCTTCCCAATGGAGCATTCAAGCACAAGGGACAAGTTCCTACGAATTTCAACTATTATCAACTACTCTAGGTCTAAGAACATTATACTACAAAATTAAATGGACTCTAAGATACTTTTAAAAGCAAAAATAAAGAAAATTATAGTGCACATACCCGATTTCAAGTGAACTTTGAAGAGTGAAAGTGATTTGTGTGTGTTGGTGATGATTGGAAGTGACAAATATGGATTGGGGATGGGATTTTCGGCTAAGGGGTGTTGCTCTTTTGTTAGATTTGTGAAAGAATGAAAAATGGGTGAGTTTTAGGTGTTTTTTACCCCTCACCCGCCGGGTTTTAGCTTAATGGGCCGGGGCGGGGCGCCTGTGGGCCAGGCGTGGGGCGCCTGCCTATATAATTTTTTTTTTTTTTTTTTTTTTTTTTTCTTTCTTTTCACATTGGTACTTACCTGGGCGGCCCTCCTAGCATTTAAGGAGGTCCGCCTAGACCTGAGCCGAGATTCCCTTGGTTGTCTATCTTCACTTTTCAACTCCCGAGTTCACGAACACTCGAACACCTGCACCATTAACAACTAATTATACTAAAAGCATGGGTTGCCTCCCAAGAAGCGCCTCGTTTAACGTCGCGGCACGACGGTTTTGGCTTTTCCTTTCAAGGTTCATCAAGGTAGATGCACGCCACTTCACCAACCTCGGCGTCGCATCCCAAATAGTGCTTCACTCTATGCCCATTAACCCGGAAAGTTCTTCCGCCTTCTCTTGATTGCAAATCGACGGAACCATAAGGGGTAACTCCTACCACCTTAAAAGGCCCCTTCCACTTTGACTTGAGCTTGCCCGGGAATAACTTCAACCGGGTGTCGAACAACAACACGACATCTCCTTCTTTGAATGTCCGGTTCCAAATCCTAGAATCATGGAGCATTTTCATTTTCTCCTTGTAGATCAGTGCATTTTCATAGGCTAGGAACCGGAATTCATCAAGCTCGTGCAAATTTGAGAGTCTTGCATTGGCGGCATCATTCCAATCCATGTTCAATTTCTTCAATGCCCATAGGGCTTTGTGTTCAAGTTCCACCGGTAGATGGCAAGCTTTTCCGAACACCAACTTGAATGGAGACATCCCAATTGGGGTTTTGTATGCGGTTCGGTAAGCCCATAGAGCTTCATCAAGCTTCCTTGCCCAATCGGTTCTATTTGCATTAACCGTCTTGGCAAGAATATTCTTTACTTCCCGGTTTGAAACCTCGACTTGGCCACTTGTTTGGGGATGATAGGGAGTTGCAACCTTGTGTTTCACTCCATATTTTTGAAGGAGGTTTGAGAAGGCACGGTTGCAAAAGTGACTCCCACCGTCACTAATGATTGCCCTTGGAGTCCCAAATCTTGTAAAGATGTTCTTTTTCAAGAAATTCAATACACTCTTGGCTTCATTGTTGGGGAGCGCAACCGCTTCCACCCACTTGGACACATAATCAACCGCCACCAAGATGTATTTGTTACCATAAGAGCTCACAAAGGGTCCCATGAAGTCAATCCCCCATACATCAAACAACTCAACTTCTACAATGGGATTCATTGGCATTTCATGCTTTCTCGAAATTCCTCCCATCCGTTGGCATTGATCACAATTCTTGACCCAAGCATGGGCATCCTTGTGCAAGGTTGGCCAAAAGAATCCACATTGTAGCACCTTAGCCGCCGTCCTAACTCCACCATGATGTCCGCCGTAAGGCGAAGAATGACACCCATTCATAATGGCCTCTTGCTCGGACTCGGCAACACACCGTCGGATGATTCCATCAACACATACCCTAAATAGATAGGGCTCATCCCAATAATAGAACCTTGCATCTTTTGCCAACTTCTTCTTTTGATAAAATGTGAAGTCTTCGGGATAGACTCCCCCAACTATGAAATTGGCTAAGTCGCCATACCAAGGGATTGGTTCCCAAGACACGGCCAAGATCCTTTCATCCGGAAATGTATCATTTATCTCCACTTCTTCCTTCGGGCGACCTTCTTCCTCTAACCGTGACAAATGATCCGCAACTTGGTTTTCGGTCCCCTTTCTATCTATCACCTCAATGTCAAACTCTTGAAGAAGTAACACCCAACGAATGAGTCTTGCCTTGGAATCCTTCTTTGCCATTAAGTACCGGATAGCGGAGTGGTCGGTATGGACAATTGTTTTCGACCCCACTAGGTATGCCCGGAATTTTTCAAAGGCAAACACTATTGCTAGAAGCTCTTTCTCCGTCACCGTGTAATTCATTTGAGCCCCATTCATTGTTTTACTTGCGTAGTAGATAGGATGAAACATCTTCTCCACTCTTTGACCTAGCACGGCTCCCAAAGCCACATCACTAGCGTCACACATGAGCTCAAATGGAAGCTCCCAATTAGGACTCACGACTACCGGTGCGGTTGTCAACCTCTTCTTCACTTCTTCAAAAGCCTCTAAGCAAGCTTTGTCAAACACGAATTTGGCATCCTTCTCCAAAAGTTTGCACATAGGATTCACAACTTTGGAGAAGTCCTTGATAAAGCGGCGATAAAATCCCGCATGCCCCAAGAAACTTCGGACACCCTTCACGGTCATTGGAGGTGGGAGTTTGGAAATCACCTCAATTTTCGCTTGATCTACTTCGATGCCTCTTTTAGAAACTTTGTGTCCCAACACTATACCTTCTTGCACCAAGAAATGACATTTCTCCCAATTGAGCACAAGCCTTGTTTCTTCGCATCTCTCTAGCACCCTTTCCAAGTTTGACAAGCACTCATCGAATGAATCTCCAACTACCGAGAAGTCATCCATGAAAACCTCAAGAAAATTCTCCACCATATCATGAAAAAGAGCTAGCATGCACCTTTGGAATGTGGCGGGGGCATTACAAAGACCAAATGGCATTTTGCGGAATGCAAAGGTGCCATAGGGACAAGTGAAAGTTGTCTTGTCTTGATCCTCGGCCTCAATGGATATTTGGTTATAGCCGGAGTACCCATCCAAGAAACAATAGTAAGCACGACCCGCCAACCGATCAAGCATTTGATCAATGAATGGCAAGGGGAAATGGTCCTTCCTTGTAGCGGTGTTGAGCTTTCGATAATCCATACACACTCTCCACCCGGTTACGGGTCTAGTTGCAATGGACTCACCCTTGTCATTTAGAATCACCGTCATACCCCCCTTCTTGGGCACACATTGCACGGGTGACACCCACTTGCTATCGGACAATGGAACTATCACACCCGCATCTAGCCATTTGATGATTTCTTTCTTCACTACCTCTTGCATAGGAGGATTCAATCTCCTTTGGTGTTCTACACTTGGCCGACACCCTTCTTCAAGCAAGATTTTATGAGTGCATACCCCCGGATCAATGCCCCTTATATCCGCCAAGGTCCATCCTATAGCCTTAATCCTCCTCTTCACTACTTCAACAAGTTGGGATTCTTGAGTTTTGGTCAAATGAGATGAGATGATTATGGGTAGAGTGGAGTTGGGACCAAGGAAGGTGTATCTCAAATGGGATGGCAAGACTTTCAACTCAAGTTTCGGTGGTTCTTCGATGGATGGTTTTGTTGGTGGTGTTTCTCGGTTCTCAAGGTCTAGGGATAGCTTTTTAGGTACATAGGGTTTTGATCCAAGGCCTTCCAATGCCTTCACTACCTCCGCTACACTCTCTTTATTTTCTACATCCATGTTCCATATCACCGCCGCCAACGTGTCTTCTTGACTAGCTAAGACACTCTCCTTTTCTACTAGGGCATCAACCACAACGTCAACATAAGAACAAGTCGCGTCATTATCCATTGGTTGTTTCAAGGCCTTGCAAATATGAAAAACGGCCTTCTCTCCATTGAACCTAAAAGTAAGTTCACCTCTCTCCACATCGCAAAGAGCTCTCCCGGTTGCCAAGAATGGTCTCCCAAGAATGATGGGTACTTCAAAATCCACGGGGCAATCAAGAATCACAAAATCCGCCGGGAAGACGAATTTGTCCACCTTCACCAACACATTGTCAATAATTCCAATCGGACTCTTCATTGAGCGATCGGCCATTTGTAAGTTCACGGTTGTTGGTCTAGGTGCCTTGGTGTCCAATGTTTTATACACCGCATATGGCATTAAGTTGATACTTGCACCTAGGTCACACAAAGCTTTTTCAAAGTGTCTTCCTCCAATTGTGCATGGAATGGTAAAAGCCCCGGGATCTTCCATCTTTGGAGCTATATGTTTTGACACAATTGCACTCACTTGATGCGTCACCTTGATTGTCTCGAAATCTCCATACATCTTCTTGGTCACCAAATCTTTCATGAATTTAGCAATGTTGGGCATTTGTCCCAATGCATCAACCAATGGAATATTGATTGAAGTGCTTGCAATTTTCTCCCATATCTTTTTGGCATGTGTGATTTCTCTTTGCTTGTTATTCTTTTGTGGGAATGGAAGGGGAATTTTTGGAACGGAGCTTGGAATGGAAAGGCTTTCTTTGGGTGGTGGAGTTTTCTTTGGTTTAGCTTTTTGGGTAGTGGTGTTTTGGGGTGTAGGCTTGGGAATTTCTTGAACATCATCATCGTTGTCTTGTACAAACACCTCACCTTGCCCTCCTTCTTCTTGCAACACTTCCTCCCCAATAGCATCATTAGAATGTTCCTCGGCACCCTCATCATTGCCTTGCATGTTCCACCTTTCATTATCATCATTCTTGGCATTTTGATAATCATATTCATTGCCGCTTCGAGTCTTTATTGCCATGACTTGATCTTTTCCGCTCTTCTTGGGATTTACTACCGTGTCACTTGGTAGCGTACCATGCGGCCTTTGGTTGACTTGGTGAGCCAATTGACTCATTCGTGATTCAAGCTCCTTGATTGATGTTGTATGGGATGTTATGGTTTCCTTTATGCCTTGTTGATTGTGAAGCATTTGACTCATCATCTCTTCCAATTTTGTGGTAGTCTTTGCTTCTTGATCATTTTGCTTAGACGGAGGTCTTGGAGCATATTGTTGAGAAGAACCGGCTCCTCTCCCCTCTTGGTTGTTACTCCAACTACCTCTTCCTTGACTTGGTCTCCATTGCCCTTGTTGTTGATAGGCTTGTTGATATGGTTGTTGGTAGGGTTGTTGATAAGGTCTTTGATAACCACCTTGATCATACCCTCTTTGCCCTTGGTAATTGCTCACATAATTTACCTCTTCTCCTTCTTGCATTTGATAGCATTGTTCCGGATAGTATCCTTCTTGCCCATGTTGGAGAAGGGTCATAGGAACACCTCCGGGAGTAACATAACCCATTGGGGCCACTTGATGCCCGGCATTTGTAGTGTGGATATTTTCCACCTTGTGCACTCTATTTTCATTGGCCTCCCTATCGGCCTTTGAGTTCTTGTTCATAAGGTCCACCGACGTCAATATTCTTGCCATCTTCTCATCTTGGGCTTCAAGTCTTTCTAGCATCATTGGACTAATCCCAACTTCTCTTCCCGGGTTCTTAGCTCTTGATTGCCATTCTTGAGAGCGCTTGGTCACCTTGTCTAGAATATCTTTTACTTCTTCGTACCTCTTGTCCATGGTGACACCATCACACAAGGTGTCCAAGGCGGATTGGTTCATCTTGTTCAAACCTTGGTAGAAGCTTTGCAACAACATGTTCCCATTGAAACCATGATTGGGACACCGGAGCAACCCATCTTGGAAAGCCTCCCAAGCCTCGGTCAAAGAGTCGGAGGCCTCTTGTTCAAACATGTAGATTTTATCTCTCAACGCCGCTTGCTTCCCTTTTGGTGAAAACTTCCCAAGGAATTGTTTTACCAACTCTTGCCAAGTGAAGATGGAATTTCTCGGCAACTTGTTCAACCACTCTTTAGCTTTTCCGGTGAGAGAGTAAGGGAACACTCTCAACCTCAATGATTCTTCCGACACTCTTGCCGACTTGTAGAGGTTACAAGTTTGCACAAAATTCCTCAAGTGATCATTTGCATCTTCATTCTTACTACCACCAAAGCACCCATGTTGTTCAAGACCTTGGAGAATTACATTTGGGATGCTAAAGCTAGCATTGCCATGAATAGGGGGAGGAACTATGGCACTTGCAAAACAATTCATATCAATTTCTTCCTCAACCTCCTCCTCATCTTCATAGTCTCTCATCTCTTGTTGATAGTTCCGAGCACCTCTAGCATACTCTTGTTGATAGTCTCGAGCATCTCTACCATACTCTTGGTTCCGGTTGACATTGCGAGCATTAACTCTATTGGCATTGCCCCCTCGGTTGACATTTGCTCTACCTTCATGGTTTACACCTCGACCCCCTTGGTTCACACCTCGGCCGCCTCGGTTTGCATTGTTGCCACCCCGATTAGCATTACCCGCAACACCTTCATTTCCTCCAAGATTTTCTTCTTCATTTGCTTGGACCCCCGCATTTGCTTGGCCAAAAGGGTTGTCATCATGAGGGTTCACATTCTCCACTTGAGGGTCATTAGCTTCCTCTTGTATCTCGTCTTCATCCACTTGTTCAACATGGAATGGATAGCCCTCTTGGTTGAGTTCTACATGGAACTCTTCATCATATTGCTCTTCATAACCTTGCGGACCCCCATGTTGTTGATTGTAATAATGGTTGTAATTGGGGTTCCGCAAGTTCCGATTAGGATTTCTCCGATAAGCCATGTTTCACCTACACAAGGTAAAACCAAAACCAAAAGTAAAATGCTAGGACTAGCGAACTAAACAACTTTGATTAACTAATGCAACTCAATATTAAAACCGTAGTTCCCCGGCAACGGCGCCAAAATTTGATCCACGCTCAATCTTACACCATTAATGGTGAAGGGCGGTCGTCAAAGTATAATACCCGATGTGAGTCGGGGTCGATTTCCCAAGGGAACTAGCGCGTTAAGTGAGAGAGTTGTAAATAGATATTCAAATGAGGTTTAGTGTTGAGTCCTAGAAGTATGATTTGTTTTAAAGAAACTATGATTAATTCTAAGTGTAAGCAATTAAGCGAGTAAGATGTTCAATATTACTAGACTAGGGGTGCAACCAACTATTAGTGATTTCTAACTAACGGGTGTCTTCACTTCACCTTCCCAACACAAGCATAATTATGGTCGAGCATTCCAATCGTGATCTCTAGAATCCTTCCGGCCTAAGAGAGATCTTTCACAACCCACTCGTCAAAGCCTTAGTTGAATGCTTAAAGCACTACTCAATGACCCGAGGAAAGGAGACCTCTTCCGAGCGTAACTCCTTTTAGATGAGTTAGTCTATATCAATAGCCTATCAACTCAAATCCTCGCCAACTCCACTATTCTACACTAGTTAATCTCTTCCGAGTCTTTAACTAGCAATGTAGACAAGAAATCCCAAATATCATGGATTTTGGAATTTTGATGTTATTGTAATGGGGAGTTGGATAATTGTTACTTGTGTTATAGTTGGTGAAATGGAACAACACCCATTAATTTTCTATCACTATAGCATATTTACACCCCTAGTTATGGATTTAGCTACTCATAACTAGGGTTTGAATCAAAACAATCAACATGTAATAAAATGATGGATTGAAATCAAACATAGACTTTGGATTGATAAATTAATCAATATTCAAAGATACAAGTTTAGAAGCTTACAAAAATAATGTTAAGTCTCCAACTTGGCTCCCAAAATCGCCCAAAACCTTTAGAGTATATGTAAATAATTGGATAATGCTAAAACCCTAGCTTTTAGTATTTATAGAAGATCAGGAACCCGTATTTTAGGCGGGGCGCCTGGCTAGGCGGGGCGCCTGAGCCATTTCTTCTTCTTTTAGACAGTGTGCCAGCTAGGAGGGGCGCCTGCTGTAGGCTGGGCGCCTGAGTCTCTTCCATTCCAGGGGGGGCGCCTGGCTAGGCGGGGCGCCTAGTGGCCTTGCAATTCAGGCGGGGCGCCTAGCCAGCTGGGGCGCCTGTGACATTTTTCTCTTCTTAGGCAGTGGCCTCTTCAGGCGGGGCGCCCGAGCTAGGCGGGGCGCCTGGCTCTGTGACTCCGATCTTGATCTTTTGCCTCTAATCCTTGCTCTTTTACTTCATTTTCAATCAACGACTCGTTTACACTCGTCATAACCTGAAATTAAGCAATTCACGGCATCAATAGCACATATTATTGTTTTTGGATTCAAGAACAAAAGCTTAAAGTAGCATTTAAGTTGGTAAAATACCAACTTATCATTTATCACCTCAAAAGCTTGCATTATCTGTTGCTTTACATGAGGGGGCACAGCGCCCCAGGATGGCCATGATTCCTTCCATTGAGATTTCATGCATTTCGTCAGCACAGGAGTAGCATCAGTGTTGGGGCAAAAGCTACGTAAAAAAACAGACGGGTTAATAGAAATACTAATATTTAAAAGCTTACTGCTAAATAGATAAGAACTTCATAAATACTATACTTACCTCTTATCCCCCTCGGGATAAATAATCAAACGCCCGTCTTCCCAAGTGCCAGGCTCACCGATGTAATATGGCGATCTGGGATCATAGTAAGGAATCTCCTGCTGTACCGAAGGGCAGGTAGGGCTAGATGGGTCGGAAGGCGGCTGAGTCGACCCAGACGGACTAGTGGACTGTGTGGGATCGCCTAGTCCGGGAACGCCCTGGGATGGACCGTCCTGGCTCTCAGTCATGTCATAACTACTGAAGTGATGCCTCCAACCAGTATGGCTCGGAGGCATGCCAGGTGGTCTGAAAAAATCCGGACTGTATCCGGCAGGTGCTCCTGTAGGAAGCGAATGCGGCACCTGGGACATGCCGGGCGGCCTGAAAAAATCTGGACTGTTTGCTGCTGGTGCTCCTGTAGGAAGGTGATGCGGCACCTGAGAGGTAGGAGTCTCCTGTGCCTCACCTGAAGGCTCACATGCCTTTCCTTTCCCCTTCCTTCTTGAAAACACTAGAGGGGGAGGACTGTCCTGTGCCGGCTCACGTGAAGGCTCAGCTGCCTTTTTAGGCCCCTTCTTTCCTGAAAAAATATTCTTCATTCCTGTTGACACATTCATTGCACAAAAATTAGACGGGTTAAATAGATTAAATAAACACATTCATTGCAAAAAAAATAGGCGGGTAACATAGATTAAATACACACATTCATTGAAAACAAATAGGCGAGTTAAATAGATTAAATACACACATTCATTGAAAACAAATAGGCGGGTTAAATAGATTAAATACACACATTCATTAAAAACAAATAGGCGGGTAACATAGATTAAATACACACATTATTAGAAAAAAAAATAGTCCAGTTAAATAGATTAAATACACACAATCATTGAAAACAAAAATAGTGAATACAAATATCTTCTTATGTTTATAATTAAAAAATTACATTAAACTAGTAAATTACTTGTTTGATGAAATGCCCCAAAGAAACAATATTATCTAATAACACCCTATTAATTAATATTATCCAAGCAATTCAAACAAACAAAAGCTTATTCGTTTTAGGCATAACATGTTCATCTTCTCAACAATACCAAGGCAAGAACACATTGCAAACAAAACTACCAAACAATACCAATTCAACTACAACAATTCCAAACAACACAAACCTAACTTTGTAATAGCTAACAACACCAAACAAGTTGTTCAACATCAACAATTACTACAATAAGCTTTGCTAACTAATAAGTAACTAAATATGCAACATTAAATATGCAAAGTTACAAAATAATTAAAAAGTTAATTAAATTCGGAATAAATAAAAAAAAAAAAGTACCTAAACGTTGATTTATGCTCCTATAGCACGTACAATTGAATCCCCACTGCTTATATGCTTCAAAACTACAAAAAAATTGAGTTAAAAAGTTAGGGTTCAAGTTTTACAAAGTAATTAAAGTAACCCTAAAATTAAAAATTTACCTTGAATTTGTTGATATGGGTAGTGATTAGGAGGGTAGATTGTGTTTAAGTGTTGATTTTGGGGGTGGGTTTGGGTGGATTTCGGGTTTTTTGAGGTTTGGGGGGTGTTTAGAGAGAGAGAAATGGTTGGGGAAGAAGAACAAAATGGAGGAGGAGGGCTCACTGCCCTGGTTATCATCGCGTGGGTCGACCGCCACGTCGACCGAAATTCGGTCGAGAGTTATTCCTGAAATTTTTTTGTTCGACCGAAAATCGGTCGAACACGTATTTCGACCGATTTTCGGTCGAACATTTTCGTGAAGTGAACTGTTCGACCGAAAATCGGTCGAAATACGTGTTCGACCGATTTTCGGTCGAAATAGCGTAGTCGAAAATTCCGGTTTTTTTAGTAGTGAAATTATTATCAATAATTCGTTTAGTCTATTACCGTCTTTTAGACCAAATTCAGGTGGATATCTATACATTATTCTTTTCTCTCGGCCTACACAGTCTCACGTGGATAACCAAGCCATATCCTTTTTTCACACAAAGGTAGTAGTTAAAATATCTTACTAATAGCTTTGGAAGTTCCAACTGAAAACCAAAATTTGTCAATTTATCAGACATCACTAGAATCCTTATCATGATATATTTTCTTAGTATAGCAATGCTAGCTGGTGATTTAGAAAACCTTTACTTGTTCGTGGATATCTCGATCAAGATATAAATGCACTCAACAAATTTCCACTAAACCAAATGCTTGAAATTAGCACTAGTTGGTTTCATATGGTCATCGATTACACTTGTATGCCAAGACTTAACAGCACTTCAATCGACTTAATTCTTCTACTTTCTGAGCAGCTATGCAGCTGTTAGAGCTAGTACTTTTGGTCTAATATTGCGCTCGTGCTAGAAAAAGTTTCATTTTAACGTTGCCCTAATCCCTAACAAGCTCTAATTTGAGAATACTTTAAAACCATATTCAAAAATTGAGAGATTAATTTAGGCTTCTTTCGTTAATAATGATTGAGACCACCTGTTTATCGGATGACATTGTACACTTGAACAATTTCAAACAACACAAGGATAAATTTGAATCTTTTTCTTTTAAAAAAGTTTAGAAAGTGATGTTATAACTTCTTGTTTGTGCGGTAGAAATGTCTATTGTGTCGAGGCACTAGAAAAGCAATCTTTGCTGGTATCTTTTTGACTTTCACATTGCACAGGATCAAAAGCAGTCAAGATTTAGCTTTATTTTCTCCTTTTCCCTCGTTAGTGCTCTTCTTTGTGCTTATGCTCCCTGGTAAAGTTCAAAATTCCATTCACCTTATAATAGAATCTCAGAGTACATTTCTGAAGCTTTATTCATTAAAATATTATTTCTGCAAACAGACGAAATCGTCGGAGAGTTATCTTTAGAAATGGCCCATTTGTACGTAATTGTAAGAGGGACTTGTGGATCACTATTCTCTCTGGTTATATTCTCTACGTTGATAGATAAAGTGCAGAATAATTTTACCAGTAGTTATCAACTTATGTTAATTACTAAACAAATGTCACCCATTAAAAACGAAGATAACTGATTTATTTAGTTACCAACTTATGTTGATTACTAAACGAAGACATTTTCAACCCTTTATTTGTAGTTAGATATAGGTTGAATGACTTTTTGTGGAACAGAAAAAAATTAATGATTAAATGACTTTTGGTTAGTGGATGATAAGTAAGATAATCACCTATAGTTTTATTTAAGAAATGATAGTTATATGTGGTTCATTTAATGGTAAAAGATAACCCGTGCCTTTCGCCGATTAAAATGATCGTTCCTGAACTCAAGAACGCTGCATCTAATCTCTTTTATAGATAAAGTATATAATAACTTGAAGTGAAGTCTTTACTTTACATGACATCAAGTTAGATCTCTAATACCAAAAAAGAAAAGCAAAAAAAGGAACAACGAAGGGTAATTAACAGCAATGCATAAATACGATAATGCTGAAATAATATGGACATGCATGAACATAAGAATCACTAAAAGTTGAAAATGGCAAAGAAAACAAGCATGAACATGCAAAATCAGAAAAAAGGAAGGGATATGGGGTCAGCGGGGTATTACTAAATCTTTATAGATCCACAAAACAGAAAGAGTATTCAAAGAAAATATATTGGAGGTCCTACCCTAAAAGTTAGCAACTAAGTATTGGTGTAATTAAATAAATCTAATAATACCCATTTGTTTGATACAATAGATTTTATGGACGTACAAACGAGATATCAAAGCCGATGAAATTCGAAATATGAAACTGTTAGTCCACTTATGGAAACAGAACTTCTCGATAATGCCTATTTTTGAAATTAAATTAACGAGAAGCACAACTTACTTAGTGGGAGCTAGCCCTGTTTAAGTGATTTAAATAAATGAAAACACATGAACATATATAGGGTGTAATACTTTTGAAGTCGAAACCACTGATTCCAGCACAGGAAAATGGAAATACAAACAAGAACTCAGAAAACATTTGAGTAAGAAGAGAATTGCTGGAATCAATGATGTCCTTCACAAGTATATTGTTGTCCAACTACAAACTCCAGAACAACTCTCCCTAAATTAAGAACAGAGTTGCATTTATTTTATAAAGAGACAACTTTTGAGTCCACTTGCATATACCATAAAAAAAAATCACGAGACCTTTTGGCTCAATTTGATACTATGATTTTTTATATCCTTAATTCTAAAACTTGCTCTAATTAAAAGAAAAGTACAAGACAGCAAACGTATTGCGTATCCTTTTTTTTTTTTTTTTTTTTTTGTGTGGCTAAAGAACAAGACATAAGTTTATCCGAAATGTTTTTTTGTCAACTTGCTTGGTTTCCTTACAACATATATTAAGACGTGCCCATAATATTCTCATGTTCACATTTTCTGAATTCAAAGATAATGTTTCTAATGATTTGTCTAAAAATCAGTAGTTCTAATCTGAGCACCATCCCAAAATCCTATTTAATGTGTGATTCTTATTTCTTTAGATTTGATTTCAATCGAACAAGCTAAACTTTTGAAAGCAAAGCAGAGTTATCGCAATAATGCAATAGGCATAAAGTAAAAATTTACATATTTTTTTTTTTAGAAAAAAAGGTACACTCGGCATAAAAAGTACTTACACCCTATTATGTTTATACGAATTAACGAAAGAATTAAGACAAGTTTCTTGCTTATACGGAAACACTTATTCCAGGAAATATAAAATAGAACTTATAAAATATATGAGTATGAAGAGAATTCCTTACCTAATAAATATATGCTGCAATATATAATTACTTGTGAATCAAACTATTCAAAATAAAGTAAAGTAAAGAATTATGTCCCTTCAACATAAAAACATTCTAATATAAACCCCTATTTTAAAGACTGAAAAGGGTGAAATTTTCTCACAAGTGATGCTATAAGAATAGTATAGAAATATCCCATTACTCATTATAGAGGACATAACTATTTTGTTATTATCCTTTCATAGTCAATTATTAAAAGCTTATTTACAAGAAAATTAAGAATCATTTGTCATGACGTATATACATACAAATAATCCATTTTGGTTTTCTATATGACCATCAATTTTATTAAGGAAATAAATATTATATTATTATGATTAATCAACTGTCAAGTAACTATAAGAGTTACATTTAAAAAAGAGCATCCTTTCAAGAAGATTACTCACTTCAAAGACCTCTTTATACATAAAGATAACTAAACATGTAAAGGAACAACTAGGATTAGAACACATTACAAATTACAATAGAAAGAAAATGCAAAGTACAAATAAACATTAGCGTATGCCAACATTGTATATAAACAGAATTATCCCGCAAGCTAAGGATTTGATATATTGCTTCTAAGAGAATTTGTATTATTATCCAACCTTTACATGTAACAAACTCTAGAGTTCTTGTAAAAGAGTCTCTCCAACATATTGTAACCAGAAAGCATAGGCGTGAAACAAGGAACATGATGCATCCATTGCCACAAAAATAGTGCTTACTCTCTTAAAGTTCATATCAAATTGTAGTAGTCTAGCAGACTCCCGTAAGTTGACAGATCTGCAAGTCCTTCTCATTTTATGTATACAATCAATTGACAAAGTTAAGACCTAAACTGTATTATCAATTTGATATTGTTCAAAAGGAAAAATAGCCAAGTACTTTCTAGAACTGCAGGTTCGACTGTGATAAGACTTTTACAATATTTTGTCCAGCCAAATCGTTGAGGCAGATTCAAGCAGTGTCAGATTTAGCCATGGTTCCGTCATTCGGCGGAACTAGTGACTTTGATCCATTCCTATCTTTGTCTTAAAAAAATCATATAATATGTACAAATTATTAATTCAAAACCCAGTAATTTGAAAAAATTAGAACCCTAAACTTAAAAACTTTAAATTCTGGCTCCGCCTTTTGATTCAAGACTCTTTATTTAGTTTAGAGAAGAAAAGATGTGAACATCTTGTTAGTACTTACGATTTTTTTTATAAAAAATGGAAAATTAATGAAAAAAGTAGGAGAAAAGAAAAAAATATGTGAACTGTAAGGAATATCGTATGACTTTTGATTGCTTTTACGTGTGTAGTTGGAAGTTGCAGAAAAAAGGCCCACACCACCCTATCCTGCACTTTTCTTCCATTCGTCCGTCCAACTTTGCAATGTATTGTAGAGCACAAACGATTCTTGTTTTGTTGTATAGAGAGAGCACATCACTAATTAGAAATATCGGTTCCTAGCTTTAAGATAAAGATGTTGTAGTATAAGAGAGCGCATCGCTAATTAGAAATTAAATATCCGTTCCTGGCTACTCTCTTTGTTCCATAATGGATAATATGTTTCGGATTTCGAGAGTCAAACGAGTTTAATTTCGACTGTAATATTTCATGTCTTTTAAATATTTTGAATTGTTAATTTTTATGACTTATAGTACTTTTTATATAGTTTCTAAATATATAAACATCGTTCCAAAAAACTTAAATATTATATGTTTAAACTCACAGTAAAAATAAACTCAGTTGACACTCGAAATCCGAACTATGTCATTTATTTTAAAACAAAGGGAGTATAAAATAAGAATAATCCTAATAAAGAGCCTTCAGTAGTCAAAGCTCTAATATGACTACTGGATGGTAAATCAAAACAGAAAATGAAACTTGGACATATCCACGGTCAAAACTTACATCGTTAAGAAAGACAAATTTATTACTATATGAATATGTATCTTAGTAATATTTCAAAGATTTTGAATTATTCCATGCACTCCTTCGAAAAGTTTCGCGCTACTTGTTCTAATTTATTCACACCGTATCAACAATAATATGTAGTACTTCATTTGCCACAGTTGTGGACTTCATAACCGGATAACGAATATTAAAGGGTGTTTTGAGTTATACAAAATCTTGGACTATTTCGTCAATTGATTTGCGGGTTTGAATTGAAGGTTTATATCTTTTATAATTATCATAAAAAGAATATGAACGTACTAGTAGTGTTTTGGATCCACTGGTTAAATGATATTTAACTTTCCTCTGTCAAGAAATTCTCAAAATGTTGTCTCAATTAAGTATCTAATGCTCAAGTTTTGTATTATATATTATACTACTAACTTTAAATGTTAACTAGCATGATTCAACCCCTTGAGAAAACTTAAGTATATAGATTTAGTGTTCGTTTGGTTCGGAGGCAAGTTATGCCGATAATAATTATGCAGGTATTAATAATACAGATATTAGTTATTCAGGTATTAGCAATGCATATATTAGTAATATAGGTATTATATCTTGGTTAATGAATGATTTGTTGTATTAAAAAATTAGTATACATTTCATAATTTAAATTATCTTTTAATATTTTATTATTCAATAAATACTTGTTTACTATTGAATAATAATGTAAAGAGATGTGAGAGTATATTTATCTTCTCATAAATTAATACCCGCATTATTATTCCATCTTCTATGCCGCACAAAATAATACATAGATTCACTCATTAATTTATGAGGGTATTAATTAGTGCAGATTTGTAAATTCATCAAACCAAACTTTATATTATTAGTGCAGATTTTTGTACCTTTTAACAAAACAAACCAAATGTTGCATTATATTGCGAGGAATTTAGTGCAGATATTAATTCGGATTTTTACACAAATATACAAATTTGATCCCTTAATTACAAAAAATAGCAATACTTTTCAAATTACAAGACATAGCAATATTTTTTTAGCACATTTTCATTTTTTATTATTTTTCTTCAATTAACATTTCATTTACATAAATCAAATCAGCGTGAGGAAGAGAAACCATGAGTCCAGAGACGAGACGGTGGAGTAGAAAGGCAGCGACACCGCCATCTAAAGAGAGAAACACCCACCACCGCCGCCAATGGTGGCGAACACTCGAAAAAGCTAGTTGTTTGTCGTTCTTCTTTGTTTCATCCCCTGATCTAACGAATCGCTACAGAAATTAAAAGAAACATGAAAAGGAGGAGAGGAGTGGAAGCTCATGGCCAGACAACGTCATCTTCGTTAAGCTTATCATCGGCGCGGGCAGTGGAACTGTCAATTTACGATGGACAGAATACACCGAGAAATCGATCGAACGGTGATGGACGATGGCGAAAATTGATGACGCCGTTTTGGTCCATCAAAGTGACGTCACTCGCTCCACTTCCTTGGTTGAATCTGGGTTTTATATAATCATAAGTTGAGATATTAAACAGGAAGGTCATAGGAGAAAGATTGATTAGTTTTTGTTGTACAAAAATAGCTAGATTAGGATCATTCTAGTATTGAAGCTTCACTGGTAAAAAATGCAACAGAATGTTTTAAAATGTTGAGATGAAGGATACTCTTAGCCGTAGCCCATAAGTTTTACAGTGAAGTCCTTTTGGTTATTATTCCTTTTATTTTCGGGTCTACATATTACTTAGTGGATTTCCCAAAAAAGTAAAAAAATAATGTGAGAAAGTTTTGGTGGCGGTGTACATAACAGTGGCAGTGTCTTTTCCTCATTGAAACACCTTTGAAACGGTTTGAAACAACTTGAAATAGTGGCAGAAATAGTTAGATACGGTGTTGAAACTACCTGAAACGGTGTAGAAATAATTAGATACGGTGCATAACAATTAGATAAGGTGCTGAAATAACTTGAAACGGTGGTGGAAATAGTTAGATACAGTACTAAAACTACCTGAAACGGTGAAGAAACAGTTAGATACGGTGCTGAAATGAAGCTGAAACGGTACAGAAACAGTTGAAACGATGCAGAAACAGTGAGATACAGTGCATCACAAACAGTTGATACGGTGCAGAAATAGTTAGATACGGTGCTGCAGAAACAGTTGAAACGGTGCAGAAACAGTTAGAAACAGTTGAAACGGTGCAGAAACAGTTAGATACGGTGCTGCAGAAACAGTTGAAACGGTGCAGAAACAGTTTGATACGGTGCAGATCCAGTTGATACAGTGCTGCAGAAACAGTTTGATACGCTGCAGAAACAGTTGATACGGTGCAGAAACAGTTAGATACGGTGCTGCAGAAACAGTTGAAACGGTGCAGAAACAGTTTGATACGGTGCAGAAACAGTTGATACAGTGCTGCAGAAACAGTTTGATACGGTGCAGAAATAGTTAGATACGGTGCTGCAGAAACAGTTGAAACGGTGCAGAAACAGTTTGATACGGTGCAGAAACAGTTGATACAGTGCTGCAGAAACAGTTTTATACGGTGCAGAAACAGTTTGATACGGTGCTGAAACGATTACATACAACGAGATACGGTGAGATACAACGAGATACATTGAGGATGGGATGGGAAAAAGTGAAATTGGGGTAAATGAGAGGAGTATAAGTGAAATTGGGGAAATAATGGGAGTAAAAGTGAAATAGGAGAAAATGGAAGGAGCAAAAGTGATAGTGGGGAAAATAGGAGGAAGAATGTAAGGGTTTGGTATGTTATGGGAAAATATTGCTATGTTTTTGCTATATTTGTAATTATCTTGTGTTTTCCTCTATATAGTGTTGCTATGTTTGGTAATTAAGCTCTAAAACTTGTACTTTTATGTAAAAAATCCATATTAATTCTTTTATGAGCCCAGCCAAACGAGCACTTAAATATATGATATAGTTTTATTAAATTGCCAGTATAAGTCAACATGTATGGAAAAAGAAAAGGTGCTCCTCTATTTACCAGGTAACCAATTACTCCCATATCATATAGTAGCTTCATTACTAACTGTATTTTATAAATAATTATTCCCTTTTGTCTCAATTGATATGATATCCTTTACTTTTAAGTAATTTCAAAAATTGACAAATTTTTATATTTTGCAGTAATAATATATGTCACCCAGATTTTTAAGTTTCAAAAGTCTATGCTAGCGGTTGGACATAAATTTGGTTAAAACTTGAAAAAAAAAAATGAGAATTTGAAGTTGAGTTAAAAAATGGTTTGGAATTTAAAGTTGTGCTTAGACTTGTATCTCGCTCGAACAAAAGTTAAAGATTTGTGAGTGGGAAAAAACAATCTCCAAAAACTAGTCTCAATCAATTTTAGGGAATTAGTAGATTTGGTTTTCAACTTTAGGCCAAATCTAATAAAGAGGCAAATGAAAGATCTGAAATAAACTCTAAAATTTTATAAACAAACAAAGCATTATCTTATTGTTAAATTTCATACCTAGCGAGCGTTTGGACATAGATTTTGTTGAAACTTGAAAAAGTGAATTTTTGAAGTTGAGTTGAAAATAATTTTTAGAACTTATGTTTGGTCATAAATTTCACTTGAAAAAAAGTGGAAATTTTGTAAGTGAGATAAATAAAATTTCTCAAAAAATTCCAAAAAGTGGTCTTGGTCATTTTTTAATTTTTGAAAACTTATTCTCAAAAGTTACTTAAAAAACATGTCTAAACAGAAAATTTTCCAAATTCTATAAACAAACGGGAACTTATCAAGTACCTTCACACTGGGAACAGATTACGTAACATCTGATTGACTTGGTGCCACGTAATTTGGGCCCACAATTTAGCTATGTAGGCTTTCGCGTGCTTATCTGGATCATGATTTTGTATGTCGTGGTCTCACATCATCTGACCGCGCGTGTAGAAAACTCGACTTTGGATTGATTGATTTGAGCGGCAACTCGTAATAATTTTGACTTGACGTTAGTTCTAGCACATCTCCACTTACAATTCACTTGATTCGTCCATAGAGTTTACGTGTATATTCATTCATAGGTGATACTGTAGTAATTTTCTTTTTATACAAATAATACGCCAAACAACAACGATATACCCAATATATATCCTTTCGCAAAACAAATAATATGTCATTAGATTTACACAAAGCTATTTACAAAAATGACTGAAAATATTTTAAAGGCAGATGTAAAGTTACCTATAGAGAGATTAAGAGTATATGTTACTTCAACTTTAATAGTATTATACTCTCTTAGTTCTATTTTAGTTATTGTTTTAGCTCAAAAAATTATTTGAAACTAATTATTATTTTAGGAATCCAAAATTAAATTCGTTTGTTATTTCCAATTATATATTCAATCATTGAAGTACCAGTTCTTTTTAATACTGCATAATTGAATATTTTAAAAAAGGAAAATTTTGGTGAAACATTGTATAACATCTCTTTCTTGAAATATATATTGAAAAAACTTAAGTAACGACTAGAATAAGACGAAAGTAGTAAAGATCAAGAATTATAAATGTTTGGTTACATTTCTTATTTTTGCATTACATATCCTTTTGTTCTTCGTTTTAGAGATGATTTATACATATTACTAATTGTATTGGGTAAAAAATCACCGAAGCTTTGAGAAAGGGCGCAAGACTTGATTTAAGTCGACCTTATGAGGCGAACCCACGAGGGGAGATGGCACGACCCTCCGCCTCGGGAAGACTACCTCGGGGGAAGCAAAACCAAGCCCAAGGTGCAGAGCTCGAAACGACCACATGATCCCCGAGCAAGTATGACACCCCGCCAAAACGAGACGTGGTCTCTGTAACCGTCGACCATTGCTCACGCATTTAAGAAGAGGATCGTGGGCTGACCACAATCAAATGTAGAGTAATGGCCATAAAAGCATGATTATTACAGCTATAACGTCACTTTTCTTGTCACCTATATTTGTAATGAGGGGAGACATCCAGAAATACAATAGTTGACTTACATTCTTTCTTTTAAAAGCTTTTGTCTCGTTTTATCAGCTCGTCTATTTCTTGCTCCGTATATTTCATTAAGCCTTTTCACATTTAAACTCAGTTTTAGTTCGATCATAACTTTGATACAAGTAAATTATCAATCAACCTCGAAACAAATTCGATTTATTGTCCTATCCCTATTTAGGCCAAACACACTTATATAAGCAAGGCTAACATTCAATTCAAAAAGCTTAATACAATGAAGTGTTTCGTGGTCATGTTTATATGAGCACATTTCAAAACATTATCTTTTCACATCTTTCTACAAATGCCACTGAGTATTATAGTTTACACATGAGTTGAATTACTCAGGAGAAAAAGTCAGGGACAACCAACTCTTAGATTTTCTTTTAAATTTTAAGGTATTTAAAAAAAATCAATTCAAACACCCTCCTAGTTAGTAGTGGCTACACTCCGAGCGAGCTTCAATATGGATAAGCTCATAATGGCCCAATCGAATAAATGGGACAATTACATTGAGAGATACCCCACTCATAAAAATTACCAAAAAAAACCCCTATTTTGCTACCTTACATGACATAGCACCCTCCTCTTTTCTTTTTTTTTCTTTCACTCCATAGCACCCCCTTTTTAAAGAGAAAAAATCCTAGCCCCCATTTTTTCCCCCTCTTCTCTTACTCTCTTTCTCATTTTTCATCTCTTCTCTCCATCCTAACAACATCACCACCGCCCCCCACCCACCACCGTCTCACCTTCACTCCCCCTCCTCCAAGCTGCCGCCGCCACCACCACCGTCATCAACGTCGCCGTCGCTGCTTCCTCTTCTTCTTTTCGTTTTTTTTTTTTTTACTTTTTGAATAACAATATTGATTTTCGTTGTATATTCCGATCAAAACTCCGGTGAGGAGTTTATTTATCAAGTTTCTTCTTTTTCTTCACTTTTTTCATAAAAATTCGTTGAGATCTACTAGTTTTTTGTTACAACTTTTGTTTAATATTTAGATCTAGTGTTTTTCTTGGATAAAACTGTATAGATGGATTTTTGTTAAGCTTTTGTGTAAAATCTGCTTAGGGCGCTGTTTAAAATTATTTTGTGAGTTTATACACTTTTATACATTTTTATACAAATTTATACAATTCTGTAAACGTGTATAAAACTGTATAAATCTGTATATGTATGTATTAACAGTGTATAAAACAGATTATATGCATTGAATATTGTATAAAACTATATATGCGTGTATGAACAATGAATAAAATTATATAAATTTCAGATTTGTGCACTTTTTATGGATGTTTTATATAAAACTTATGTATTTTGTGTATATTTTTGTATTTTCCTTCTTATATACATATTTTTCTATGTATTTACATGTATAATTTATTATTTTGATAGATTTAGGTGTATAAAATTATCAAAAAAAAAATAATTATTTAAATAAATCCACAATTAAAATAAACAAATCCGGCGAGATCCGATGAAATTTTCTTTTTCCGGCCACCTGCCACCGTCGGCCGGCGGCGACAGTGGTGGCAGCTCGGTTTCTGGTGGCGGGGCAGTGGTGGGGGAGGGTGAGGGAGTGGCTCCTAGGGTTTTTAGTTTAAATGGGTGTTATGTTATGTAATTTTGAATAAGGGGTGCTATGTTGTGTAATGTAAAAATAAAGGGGTGCTATGGATGAAATGTGGCCCCTCATTTGTAATTTTTTACATAAAAGTACAAGTTTTAGAGCTTAATTACCAAACATAGCAACATTTTAGTAAAATTACCCTATATAGAGGAAAACATAATATAATTACAAACATAGCAAAAATATAGCAATATTTTCCCATAACATACCAAACCCTTACATTCTTCTTTCTATTTCCCCCACTATCACTTTTGCTCCTCCCATTTTCCCCTTTTTCACATTTCCTCCCATCATTTCCCCCCAATTTCACTTTTACTCCTCTCATTTTCTACAATTTCACTTTTCCTCATCCATCCTCTATGTATCTCGTTGAATCTCACTATTTCTGCACAGTATCAATTATTTCTGCACCGTATCTAACTGTTTCTGCAGCACCGTATCAAACTGTTTTTGCACCGTTACAACTGTTTCTGCAGCACCGTATCTAACTGTTTCTGCACCGTTTCAACTGTTTCTGCAGCACCGTATCTAACTGTTTCTGCACCGTTTCAATTGTTTCTGCACTGTTTCAAATTATTTTAGCACCGTTTCAGACCGTATCGTACTGTTTCAACACCGTTTTAGACCGTATCAGACTATTTCAACAGTTGTTTCAGATTGTTTCATCGCCGTTTCAGACCGTATCATACTGTTTCAGACCGTATCATACTGTTTCAATGTTGTTTCAGACTGTATCAGACTATTTTAAACTGTATCAAGTCTCCTTTCAGACTGTATTAACTCCGTTTTAGACTGTATCAGACCCGTTTCAGACTGTATCAAGTCCCATTTCAGACTGTATCATGCTGTTTTAAACTGTATCAACCCCGGTTTTTAGACCGTATCAGACTGTTTCAACAATTATTTCAGATTGTTTCAATGTCGTTTCAGACAATATCATACCATTTCAACATCGTTTCAGATGTATCAAACTGTTGCAATAATTGTTTTATGTTTCAACGATGTTTCAAACTGTATCATATTTTTTCAACGCCATCAGTCGTGAGCAATAGAAAATAAGAGTTCAAATTTATTAAACCACTATAATAGATCTGTACAAACAGAAACAGAACAAATCTGAAGAAACATGTATAGAAACAGAACAAATCTGAACAAACATGAACGGAAACGAAACAAAAACTAAAGAAACATTAGCAGAAACGGAACAAAAACAGAAACAATTCTTGTTGGCGATCGCTACTGCTAATAACTCCGGCGAAGTCCAATCAGATCCAGGAGATCGAAGAGATGAGTATCAAATGGCCTAAATCATCGTGAAATCATGGCATAGGATTTTTTTGGTACCAAAGCTGATGAGGACTACTAATGTTCAGTCCCCTGTTCAATTTATATGATTTTTCGTTTCTTGTACAAGGAATGGGTCGGGTAACCGGGTCTGGGACGAGTTGTACGAGGTGAACTGGAATGAGATTGGGGTCACTGGATGATTTGGAAAGGATAGGAAAGGGACATTTACGAGAGGCTGGCGGTGACTGCAGTTGGACGGCGGAGAGACGACGGCGGTGTATCGGGCATAGAAGCTTTGGGGAAAGGAGGTGGAAGAAATGTGGAGTTGTGGGTTTGGATCTGGGAGAAAATGGGGGTGGTGGCTGGTTTGTTTGGGAGAAGTGGAGAAAGTGATTTAGGGTTTTTAGGAAATTGGGTGTAAGTGTAATTGTAAAATATCAAAATGTGCAAAAAAAAATATTGCTATGAATTGTAATTTGACAAATATTGCTATTTTTTTGTAATTTAGAGTGTAATTTTGTATATATATGTAAAAATCCCTTTGTAATTTTGTGTTGTGGGCTGCCTAGTTTTGAAAATTTCCCAATAATTTAAGAGACGATTACTGTTGGAATTTGGAAGTCTTTAATAGAATTAATCGTTGAAAAATAGTTAAAAACCAGAATCATATACACCCTAGTAATTTTTTGAACTGACATGCCATAAAGAGACAATAGGTAATAGGTATCACATTTATGCATAATTAAAATTAAGAAACACAAGGAGTACACATTCGACACCACACTGCACCCTTTCATGCAAATTAAGGTCTGGACAAGCAAGAAATTAGGTCATGATCACGATTCATGAAAGACATGATGTATTAACAACTCTTTTCTGCTTGATAGCCTATTTTATTGGGACATGGCTCATGAGGATCGACAAAACAAACCAAATACTTTGTCATAAAAAGTTCGTGTTAGTATTACGTAATTTAAGCTATACTATTTGACACCTATCAATATTTATAGCCAATAAGTTGCAAAAAAACACCCCAGCTCACATGGTTCAATGAAACCCTGTATTGGAGCTTTTCTTTTACCTTACATTATGTAAGTATACATACTAAGGTAGTCATTTATAATTCTATATTTACTGTTTTATCGTAAACTATTACTCACTCTTGTTAACTTTAGCTTTAGAAGCTTACATTCTAAGTTGAGAGAATGACATTCTGTGACTAGATATAATTTAGATAAAGAAAATTATTTAACAAAGATCTTATGTGACTTATTTACTAATTATTTGAATTAAGTATGATTCGTATAACTAAAGGAACATTTATAATTAACCATCAAATTCATATGCCCCTTGAGCCATTTTGTCACTTTTGTCAAAGGCTAGCTAAGAGTATGATACCGTAATAGAGAAACTGTCGTAGGCCCACAAGTCCAAGTCAGTACAGTTAAACTTGGTTGGCTTTAGCTAAGTGAACAATTGCATTGCATCATGGGCGGATGTACATAGAAGGTTGGGGGTGCCACGGCACCCGCTACCCTCGGTCGGGCCAGTATATGTATATGTATATATATCGAAGAAAATTATAAAGAACATAAAATGGCACCCACTATAACTTAATGCCTCATGGTGCCACTTGTCATGGGTTAAAAGTTTTGATGCTAGTGTCTTAGGTTCGAATCTTTCCAAGAATACAAGTTTATATTTTATTGTTTTGCTGCAACAACAATTCCGATGTTCAGGAAATGAAGGTATCCTTCTTTACTTTTTAAATTAGTTGTCTTGCTATACTTTTTTTTCTTTGTAATTAGTAAAATGTAAAGACATAGTTTGTTCATAGATATTATTTTAAATATTCAAATTTTTTCATAACCACAATTTTAAATTTCAACTGTCCTATTTAATTTTGAATTCAATTTTTTCAAATTTCAATTGTCTAAAAATGGTTCTAAAATATATTTTTTTTCAAAAAAAAAAAAAAAAAAAAAAAACTCTCATGCTTCTGACCACCTCTCTGCCTTGTAGTCTGTCAAGGCTTAGCAGGTTGAAAAATTAGACTATGTAAATAGAGTAGCAAAGTAAATATTTATGGTATAATTTCAATTTTTAACCCCTAGACTTAAGGCAAAATTCAATTAAAGTGATAAAGATATTTCAAGTATTGCTTTAAGGTATTAGTTTAAATCCTATATATGACATTCTTAGTACGTCTTTGAATGCCATTGTATAATTTTCGGGCTCTGCTCCTAACCCCAGCCATCGTACGCTCTTATTATTTTTGGCACTCGATATCCCTAAATTCTGAATCCGCCCCTGATTGCATGTCTTTCAAGAATTGAGAAAAACAAAGGATGGATTAATCAAACGAGTGTTCATAAAAGTTAAAAAGGAAAAAGAAAATTAATCTCAATAGCCGTTTATCCAATCGCTTAGACTAAAAGTAAATATATGCATATATACTCCATATACAATGTGTGTATCGATGTATAATCAGTATATAATCTATGTATATTGGCTGGCTAGTTCATTTTCTATACTACAATTTCTTCCAGAAATGAACCCACCCATCTTTTCTTGAGTGTTTCCTTTTTCATGCTTTTCTAATTAATTATAATTAATTGCTCCAACTTCTATTTATGTCCACTTTTTCAGAATCTCCATTTCTCCTTTACTCCTCCTAAAACAGAGTCTTTGAACAAGAGAGAACTCTTCACTATGAAATGACACATTCAAAAACCAACTTTAAGGTAACATTTTTAACCAGCTCCCTCTGTTTGTCTTAACTCTTTGGCTTCTGAACCAATTCAAGAATCTAAATCTTTTTCAAGAAAGTCCCTTGTTTTTGTTTTATGTTTCTTTGTATTCTCCTTTGAGTGAGTTTCTTGTTCTTAATTTTCCAAGTGATAATGTTTGATCTAGTGTTGTTTAGCTTTTTGGGGTTACGTAAAAGATTGTCTATTGACAAATCTACTGTTGTGAGCACCTCTCCCACATTGATAAAAAAAGAGAGATGCTAATGGGTTTATAGACTAAATGGGCTCTCCCACCTACTAGACTAGTCTTTTGGGTTGGGCTCTCCTATTTGGTCTATAACATTGGTGCTTTCATTGAGAGTTCACGCTTGGGGGCCGCAACTCGGAGTGGTGGCCTACGCCAGGAGTGGTGGCCTGGACCCAAGGGGGGTGCCAGCCGTGACCAACTGGGTAGCCGTGACCAACGGGATACTCGGAGTGGTGGCTTGTGCCAGGAGTGGTGGCCTGGACCTAAGAGGGGTGCCAGCCGTGACCAACTGGGCAACCGTGACCAACGAGGTCGTTGGTCCTCAAGCGGGGGCGATTGTTGTGAGCACCTCTCCCACATTGATAAAAAAAGAGAGATGCTAATGGGTTTATAGACTAAATGGGCTCTCCCACCTACTAGACTAGTCTTTTGGGTTGGGCTCTCCTATTTGGTCTATAACCACTTTGTTCAAACTCTTTTACTAGTGCTAAAATTCGAATTTGATCATATTGTCTTTCCTTTATAAAAAGACTGAAAATTTGACATTTGTGTGAAAAAGGCAGTAACTTTTTGACATTTGTATATATGCACTCACTTATCTTTTTCAGCTTCTTCTTGGTTTTTCTTTTTCAGCTTTTTCTTTCAATTCTTTCCATTAAAGAACTTTACTTTAAGATCTCTAATAAAGAATAGTATTGGAACTTATTCCCAAAGCTTAACTTTTTACCTTGTTAGTTTGGAAACTGTGAATTTTGTGGATAAGTTCTAGGTAATACTTCAAGATATGACAACTAGTATGTTTTTTATGTATTGTTTAATTATGTTTCCCAGAATAAACCTGTTTTCTTGTCGTCTTAGGTTCATTTTTCAAAATGAAGATTGAGGGTGCATGAATTCTCTCAATTTTGATTTGTATAATTGAGATTCTAATTGAATGACGAAAGCTTAGCTTAAGACAGGCTAATATTTATATTATATTCACCATTCACATGCAAATCTTTTAGTTTATGTGTTGGTTGGTTAGTCTAGTTTCCATATTTGCAGCCATATCCATTTTGTTATGTAGTATGGAATAAACTAAGTATTACATTAATTAATCTTTACTTCTGTTGTTTAGCTGTGTTCATTTATCAGTTTACGTCTCGTTCAGTGGAAATACTTTGACCAAGATAAAAGAGAACCTTTGTTTGCTGCATTGGATGCTTGTTAGTTGACAATACAATCTGATCCGTGAACCGGTGAGATCAAGTTTCATTGGTTGGAAGAATATATCTTTTGCTGTGTGGATAGATGGTCTCTTTGTTGGTTTGAGAAAATGGGGGGTTGTGTCTCTACCAGCAGTCGGAGTACTTGTAGTAGTAGGAGCAACGGAGAAAGAGTTTCCCCTGAATGTTTGGGGATAAGGATGTTTAGTCGAAAGAGGATTAGAAGAAATTTTTCTGATCCTGTCACTACATTGCAACATTTGTCTTCAATACCTAATCGGATTTTCAAAAATGGAAAGAGCCAGACATCTTGCATATTCACTCAACAGGGTCGTAAAGGCATAAATCAGGACGCCATGATTGTGTGGGAAGTAAGTCCCGCTCACTTTTCTAGAACTTCTCTTGTGTCTTTGGAGTGTTATATGCTAATTTTTTGCATCTGTGCAGGATTTCATGGCTGAAGATGTGACCTTTTGTGGGGTATTTGATGGCCATGGTCCTTATGGCCATCTTGTTGCTCGCAGAGTAAGGGATGCATTACCATTGAAGCTAATGTCTTTTTTGCACTCATTTGACTCGAAGCGCAACGGTTCTACTGCAAATTGCTGCAATGGTAATCAGAAATTAGATGTGGTGGATCCTGATAAGGATGGAGGGATGGGGGATAAGGTAGATTACTTGTGGAGAGAAGCTTTCCTAAAGTCATACAAGGCCATGGATAAAGAACTAAGGTCCCACCATAATATAGATTGCTTTTGCAGTGGGAGCACTGCCGTTACTCTTGTGAAACAGGTAAGGAGTTGCACTTTGTCATGATTGTCCTGCAGCAATTTCTTTCGTCCTCTTTCTTTACTTCTAAGCTTGTCAATATTTTGTGTCTTAAGGGTTCAAATCTTTTTATGGGCTATATTGGTGATTCTCGGGCAATCTTGGCATCAAAGGACAATAATGATTCAATGATAGCAGTTCAATTGACTGTTGATCTAAAGCCCGATTTACCCAGTAAGTGTACAGCCCTTCTTTCATGGTAGTGTGATCACTTTCTGGATTATCTTTGATGGTAAAGTGTTTCATATGCCAGAGGAAGCGGAGAGGATAAAACGATGTAAAGGTCGGGTTTTTGCATTGCAAGATGAGCCAGAGGTTCAGAGAGTGTGGCTGCCATTTGATGATGCCCCTGGTTTAGCAATGGCTCGGGCATTTGGGGATTTCTGCTTGAAGGAATATGGGGTGATTTCTATTCCAGAATTTTCTCACCGTACTCTTACAGAAAGGGACAAGTTCATCGTTCTAGCTTCTGATGGGGTATGTATCCCTCTCGAAATCTTTATGAAGTTTTCTAGCTTCGTTCTCGTTCTTTGAAGTAACTGAATCCAAACTGAAATTAAGCATGCCAAGTTGTGTCTTAAATGCTAGTAAGAACTCTGTAACCACCTATCCTGTTGACTAGCTGCAGTAGTTGTACTATGATGATTTTTACAACCTTCGTGTATTTTGGATTTTTTGAATGGTTTGAAATGGGGCTACATGTAATGATCTAGAGAAAAGAGGTACCTCTGAATTTTTTTATAAAGTTGACAACTCATTAATCTTTCCATTTCCTAGAAGTACACAAATAAATGGAGAAGGATGACTCAGATGATCTAGCCAATTGAACTTCCTCCGCTTGTTAAAAATTCAGTTGTCATTCTCGTAATCATTATATGATTAGTTGTGAAACAGCGTTCGTTTTAAAATATGCTATTAGGCCACTCTGTCATGTTAGGTTGGCTAGTTAATACGGTTCTTCTCATTTTGCTGAAAGAAAGAGGTATTTTTTAGGTTGTCTGTGAATTCAGTGTGTTGGAAAGGTTTTGATATCTAGTCTTTAGAGGAAGGAGTTTGATTTTCTTAAACTAATTAAATGTTTGTAGACTCCTCGTTGGTAACATAGTCACTTCGGTACTTTGAAGAGGTAATAGTTCTTCCTGTTTTGGTAGGTGGTCTATTCTGGGGCGTGATGGTTTGGGGAAAGGATGGAGAATTTGCTTGGTCTTTATATTCTGGTAGATTCTTCACTAGGTACTTTTTTCGATCCAATTGGTCGAAAGACCTGTGCTTAGTTTTAGCATGACCAGCCAAGATTCCTTCATGCACTTTAGCATAACTTCTGATGTTTTAGTGGAAATCTGACAGCTGGAGACTTTATCCTAGGTATAGACTGTTCTTAGTGCTGGTTTCGTGCTAGAGGCAACGGGTGTCGGACATGCATCATATACTAAGATTACTTTGGAAAAATCTTTGAGTTTTGGTATTCAAAAGTAGAACATAATTCTATTACACATGACCTGCTTCGATATACTCTATGGTCTGTTTTGAATTCTGTAAGGAAGCCAAGGGTGAGCTTGTCGAATTTCTTTCACGATCTTATTTGAATATCTGTATACTTCTTTTGGGAAACCTGATGGACATTGTAATCAATGGGAATTTCAAAATGGCTTTCCTGATTCTGGTAACTGGATGAATGTGCTACACTAGTTGTATCAAATAATAAATAACTATCAACTTCACTATGATTTTATTACTGAAGATTTGGAAGTTATTAACTGGTGGAAGTTCTGACTAGTAGAGTAGATTGGAAAAGATAATCCTTCTTTAGTGACAATACTCTTCTGCTTCCTTGAGCAATATCTTGTCTCAGCATTGAATTTTTCTTACTCGTTATTCCTTAGTCAAAGTAATATAGAGATGGTTGGAATATCATCAGTGATTCCGGTTAGCACTTATATTTCCTGCACTATTCTTGTGTTCGCTTTCAAGCTCATTGAAATGAAGATTTTGTGATCTCAGGTATGGGACGTCTTGAGTAACGAAGAAGTGGTTGAAATAGTGTCATCAGCTCCTACACGAGCATCAGCTGCCAGAATCGTGGTTGACTCAGCTGCTCGCGAGTGGAAAACCAAATATCCAACATCAAAGATGGATGATTGTGCAGTAGTTTGCCTATTCTTGGATGGGAAAATGGACTCTGAATCTGATAATGAGGATCAATGTTTCTCTTCTGCTACACTTCAGAGCAACCATTCTGGTAATGCTGTGGAATCAGATGATGGACAGCATTCCGAGCCATCTCTGCAGAGAAATTTCACCGTCAGATCAGCTGAAGACAGCGACACCTATAAACGAGTAGTTGCAGAAGCAGAAGCAAATCAAGAATCTGTGGCAGCTGAAGATCAGAATTGGTCAGGATTAGAAGGCGTCACTCGGGTAAACTCCCTTGTTCAGCTTCCAAGATTTTCTGAAGAGAGGCCAAGACCTTAACCTTGTTATTAAATTATATTTGTTGTAATATATGTAAGTCTTAGGGATATAGAAAAAACACACAGGTGGATATTGTGCCATCATCTTTTAAGGCCTGCACAAATATATAACTTTTGCTGCAGCATCCTAGTTCATTTATTGGTACATTTGGGTTTGGTTTGTTCACTCGGATAACTTGGTATTCATCTAACTGTAGATTCTAATTTTAGGATATTACTATAATTATATTTGTTTGTGTATTGTAGAACTGTTCAGTGTGCTGAAAAAGTTTAGGCCCTCATGAGTAGATTGTCTTTTCACAAGAAATGAGGGTGCAAAAGAGCCTTGCATGTGGTGGGGTTTAGTACTAATTATGATACATACTTATTTGACAGGAATGCAACATATTGATGGTCTAGTGCTTTTTTTTTTTTTTTTTTTGAAATTTGTGATTATAAAATATTGGAATAAATGTTGCTTTTATCATATTTCAAATGAACGCAGGCACAACATAAGACCTAAAGTGAAAGGTAATTACTAATCCAGCTCATTAGCAAATACCTTTATTTTTAACGTGTCATGTCATCATTACTGCAAATGATTAGACAGCAATCTTCCATAATTGTTTTCGATAGATGTGCAATGTGAATTGACATATTGTCCAATTGTCCCTGTTAATGCTATATATATATAAAACTCCCAAGCTTAGATCTTTGATATCCTTCTTAGGTGCTTGTGTTTGGCAATAACACACGTCACAAGAAAATACATGCATTCAAGAAACGACCATAGAAGTTTTGTTGGTATAAAACCTTATAGGGAGAATCAATTTTCGGTTGGTTCCACTTTGGGTGTAGAAATTTGGTGTTAGATGTTAAAAATTTATTAGTATAAAGGTTCGTATCAAGCTAATAGATGAATAATGTGTTAAAAATACATTTTTATCACTTAATCGTGGTTATCACAACTTATCAGTATAGCAGCATAATTTTCTCTAAAACTGATTTTGCATGTTAAATTGTACCTTTTTGTACGACATTCTACATAAAAAAAATAGTGACATTTATTATATTGGTACACTCTTTATAAAATTATCTCTCTATAATAATCATACTAAAGTATTGTGTAACAATATTTTGTAAAAAATATATTATGTATATTAAATTTTTTATGATAATCATCATTAATATCAATTATCAACTAGTTATGGATATTTATTAATAATGAATTAGTCTTTTCAATTTGAGTCAATGAAATATGAAAATTCATTGAGAATTTAAAATTAATGAGTATTTTACTTTTCGTTTTTAACATAAAAAGTGCAGAAAAATAATTTTTCGCGTACTTTTTGTTTATAATAGCTAAATGAGGTTATTAAATGCTAGTATACATACATAACAACACCCACTATAGCAGCCGTGGAATTTCCGGACAAATATTGTCACTATAATGAAGTTTGACTGTGTATATTATCACATCATTAAATCACTTATCCATGATGAATCCGTGTAAACAATCGGTGCCGGTAAATTAGTTTTTCCAACAAAGAACAAAGATGTTGCAGAAAGTAACACTATTTTGTAATAGTGGACCGAAAATACTAAAGCGTAAAGATTGTTTCTCTCGAAGCAAATTTTTTTGGGACACTTACAAAAATACCCATAAAATCAAAAATAATTACAACCACTACCCACTACTTTCAAATATTACTCAACCTACCTGTTGAACCCCAAAAATTACCCTTTCTTTGAGAAAAGACAGGTTTCGGGTATATGCTCAACAAAATGGGACTCCAAAGGGTTTTCTTTGGAGTCGCCACCTAATTTAAGGATTATTAGGAACCTAAGTTAATTAAAGAGTGCAATTTATTCTTTATTTAAAGGGAATTAAATTAAAATCAGAGATTCTGCGTAAGTGGTTCTATTAAATTCGAAAGAAGGTCCCTTGCGGGAGCACTTTCGAAAATCCGCTAAAAGCGGTTAATCCGGCGGTTTTCACGAATTTATTGAGAATAATAGAATTAATTTTAACTAAGTATAAAAGAATAATATAAATAAGACAAGATTTTAATTATGCCGATACTTAGATAAATAAATGACCCAATTTAAGATTAATTAAATGAATAATGAAATAATAATCAATTAATTAATTAATAAAATAAATAAAGGTTAAATGGCATTAGATGATTAAATAAGCACATTAGATAAATAATTGGATGATAATAAAGGGATTAATTAATTGATTGAATAAATAGATAAATAAGTAACTTAATTAAATAAATGAAAACTTATCAATTTTAATTAAATAAAGGAGTAAATGAATAATAATTGATTAATTAAATAAATAAATAAATAAATATTTAATTGATTAAATAAATAATTAATTGAAATTAAATAAATTAGATTAAGTAAATAAATAATTAAATAAAGGATTAAAATTTAACTAAATAAATAAATTAGATTAAATAAATAAATAATTGAATATTAATATAATCAATAAATAAGCAATTCAAATGCGAATAATGACGAGGGTACGATTTTAGTCAAATTTGATTTTGCACTCATTAATTGACAAATGATTCTAAACATCCATAAATTAATTGGCGATTCGAAAAGAAATGATACAAAGGATTTATATAAAAACAATTTAAGTGATTTACAATAGTTATTCACAATTCAAATATCATTTCTATCCTACCGGGCTACTAATCCGGTCTATGGGAAATCCTATACAACATGCATTTTCTAAGGGAGCGGGGAAAGATGGAGTTTAGAAAGAAGAACCCGGAATCGCAACTCATAATTTGAGCCTTGGACTTTGCAATTTTCATTTTTTCTCTTTTACATTTTCGGGGATATCAAGTCCCGAAAATGCGAAGCGGAGCAAATAACTTCAAATGCAAACAGCCGTCCCCGTTTGTGAGTTCTATTTAACTCGTCCCAAGAGAGTATATCATGCAAAAAATAAACAAGAAATAAGGATTAGGAAAATGATATGTATTTTGTAAGAACATAATGGAACAAATTAAACAAGTTGAGTACATAATAAAACTCGTCTGAATCAATCAACTCTTGGTACAAATAACGCGGCCAAATAGGTATGTCTTTCTCCTACAATCCTATAGCCTTAAGTATCTAATTTAACACATCAAGAAAAGTAATGAATCGACCTAAACTTTAACATCATGCGACAATTAAGATTGACCAACTTAATGGGAATTGAGATGGTTGAACAATGGACATATATGCGATCTTTAAACTTGAACAAGTTAAACCAACATGATTTGCTTCTTTACAATAATTCAGACGCTACTATTAACAAACATATCCCATATAATCTAGTCATAAATGAAAAGAATCATTTCCTACAAGACAAGATAAATCAAACTAACATGATGCTTCTTAATAAGACATCATGCACTTTTAAGGCACGCAGCAATCATCAAGCGTTGCTTTGAAATGAAATAGATGGAAGATTTATATTTTCTGGAATGGATTTTCAACTACAGAACAAAAAATGGAATCTCATAACAAGAGTTCAACCTGCACAACTTCTAACCTTTATATATCATTCAGGAATATATATATATATATATATATATATATATATATATATATAAACTGGACTCCTCCCTCACCTCGCAAAACCAAACATAACTCACTCTTGAACTCCTTTTCACCCAGAAAATCCATTTATATCCTGAACCACAGACACACCAACATTCCTTCACTATTACAGATCACCTGAACACCCTCTCAACTCATGCAATAGGGCCAGGACCTCATTTCTTTCTAATCATAGACAAAATAGAGATGAAACTATAACTCTATTGACTTAGAATGCTACCAGGGGATTAGGATAAGATGTTCAAGACTAAAATCAAACCAATAGAAACAAGTACCAATGCAAGCAGGCAAGGAAAACATGTTACTTGTATCAGCATTTAAAGAAATCTTCCAATCCTAACTGAAACATTACAAAGAAACAGGAAAGCATGCAGTTTGGAAGGGACTCTTAGACCTCACTACCAGAAGAAAATTAACCGGAAATTAGTTCAACTTCAACCACCTGAGAACAAGGAATACCATCTCACAGCCCTTCTCTCATCACTTCTCCTCCTATTCTATCTTCAAAGAACACTGCACCCCTGCTACAATCTCATACAGAACTTCACACTGACCTCTTTTACTTTCTACCAGCAACAAGAGACAATCTACAAGCCTACTACTATCTGAAACAACTCCCAAGGAAACTACAGCAACTAGAACAGACCCTACCCCCTTTGAGCCAGGCAGAAACCAACCTGAACCCCTGCACTCACAAACTCACAGAAACTGAACCCTACTGCTCCCTCAGACTCTCTCTTTACACCTGAACACCTATACCTCCTACTACTACACTTCACAGATCCACCACCCCTGCACCCTCTATACTACCTGCATCACTTCACACTTACATACTGCATATACAACACATGCACAGGTAGCAAATACCCTTCAACTCCCAAAACCCCTTCAATATCCTCACAAGAACTAGAATCCATGCCAGGACACCCCATAGCACACCTGAACAAAACCAGACCCTTGCACATGCCCTGAACCCTGCACCCTCAAACTCACAGAAACTGAACCTCCTCCTAACAAACTGCAGCTAAACACATCCTCCTGAGCTCCCTCTTAAACTAACAATACACCTCTAAAGCAACCTGGAAACAAAACCAACCCTTTGCACCTTTTCAAAACCTCCTGCTAACAAAACATGACAACTTAAAACTCCCTCACAACTCACTGCACTCACAAGCACTCCTGCCTGACTCCTTCACTCACCAGAAAACAACCCCAGACTCTTCTATGCTCCTCCACTATGCCCCTGCTATACCTGAGACTAAACCAGGAACCTCACTGCCCTGAACTGACCCCAAAATCAGTTAAGATCACAGCCCGGCTCCCTTTTAAACCAACCAGAAACAATAAAGCTCATACACATGCAGACAAATAAAAGCTAGTACTTAAACATTATTTCCCTAGGCTTCATTTTCAGAACAAAAGTCAGATGCTAAACCTCTTTGTTTTTCTAAAAAAAGTAGTCATGTAAAGAAAACTGAAACTGGCATTTTGATTAACTATTAAAAGGACTAATCTTTACATTTTGATAAATGAAGACATCTTAAAGATTTAATCTTTCACTTTAAAACTGAAACAAAGAGCTTATTTCAAGCTGTTTACATAATATATCTAAACTAAACAACATATGAGTCATAAAGAACTAATCACATACCACTAAAACTGAACTAGAAAAATAAGGAAAATAAGAGAAAAGGTTAAGATTTTTACCTTTTTGCGGGCAGTGAACTAAGGCGTTAAATCTGAAAATAATCGCGACTCAACTAAGCGACGCGAATGGAGTCGTCGACTCGAATAGCGACGCGACGACACAAATGATGTAGCGATAATAGCAATCCAACCAGGAACAAAACCCAAAGACTGAACACTATCTCTATGTTCTTTTAAAGAAAAGGTTAAGCTAAAATGTATAGGTTTTCCTTTTTGCTAGCTGCTGCTGCTACTCCCCCCTCTAACATCAACTGAAAAACAAAGCTTAAATACCTTCATTTAGGGCTTTGGACTGCTCCTTTGAATTCTAACAAAACCTTGACCCATTTCGGACATTTTCCTCACAAGATAAGGGTGAAACTTGTCCGAAAATCTTCCAATTCGTACAAGTCTCATCCTTATCTATAAGGTTATATCCGTTATACAAGATTCACGGCTCGGATCAAACGATTTGAAATGGACGCTTAGGATACGGAATTCGTACTAGGGTACGCGTGGAAGAGAGAGGGTAAAAAAAAAAGATCAGGGACCACTGATTTTGGCATGATTCAAACTGAGTTTGGGATTGAATGGAATTGGGTTTCGTCGCGGGTCGCGGGTCGCGGGATCGGGTTTAGGGATTGGAATGGGTAAAGGGGAAATGGGATTTACTGATATGCCTTTTATGTATAATGTATATAATGCTTTGCAGAAGTGAACCTAAACTGAGATGTAAAAGCAGATTTAGCCCCTTTCTTAGGATTAATTAGGAATTGAAAGGCGTTGCACGGGGTGGGCCAAATTGGGGTTATATTTTGTGATTTTAGCCCTTTCTTTTGAAATAAATTAATTTAATTTAATTAATTTTAATTAATTAATTTTAATTTGAATTTTAAATTATTGATTTTCATTTAACTGATTGGTCATTAATTAAACCTCGGGACGAAATTGGGTGTCAACAGCTGCCCCTCTTTACCCGAAAAGGATGAAAGAGTTTTCAGGGTAAAGAAAGTTGACGTGAAAACCAATTTCGTCACGGTAAAGCCAAGACCTCGATCCCAAGGACCGAAATGCGAGGCTTATGGACATGGCCGAACTCTGGTTTCCGAGTTGCCTACATATCTCGGGCTGAAAGAGAATCAGGCCATATGTAGTTCGACGACACTTAGATAAGAAGATTTGCACGATTGACAGAAAAAGGCGCACGAATAGGAAAGAATTCAAACTGACGCCTAATCTGAAATGAAAGATTAGGTAAGAATTTGCTTGTTCGAGTGCGATTCTTCAGATCCTCGTTGACGAGTCTAGCTCATATCAACGATTGCCCCAGTTCACTGCTAAGAAAAAGTTCCACGTTATGCTCCAAATGCTGCTGCGGTATGGCCAAAATTCTGTAAAGACTTAACAAACGGTAAGCGAGCAACTGCTAATAAACTATAATGATTGGAATAAGAAATAAATAAAGGGATAATATAAAATTATAAATGCAGGTTGCGATATCATCAATAAGTCCTTCCTTCGGCCAACTGACGAGATGCTCCGCCTGGAGAACCTCTAAGCTGATCATTATTCAATATTGCATGACAACCGACATCGCGAAACATTCCGAAAGCGGTGCTTCAGCCGACTTGTCTTAGACTATCATCTACTTGAAAGAAACCTGCATATCCTATTTGTGGGTGGAAGGACCCGAGATATCCTATTTGTGGGTGGAAGGACCCGAGATATCCTATTTGTGGGTGGAAGAACCCAAATATCCTATTTGTGGGTGGAAGGACCCAGATATCCTATTCGTGGGTGGAAGGACCCTGATATCCTATTTGTGGGTGGAAGGACCCGAGATATCCTATTCGTGGGTGGAAGGACCCAGATATCCTATTTGTGGGTGGAAGGACCCGAATAATCCTATTTGTGGGTGGAAGGACCCAGATATCCTATTCGTGGGTGGAAGAACCCGATATATCCTATTTGTGGGTGGAAGGACCCAGATATCCTATTCGTGGGTGGAAGAACCCGATATATCCTATTTGTGGGTGGAAGGACCCAGATATCCTATTCGTGGGTGGAAGAACCCGATATATCCTATTTGTGGGTGGAAGGACCCAGATATTCTATTCGTGGGTGGAAGGACCCGAGATATCCTATTCGTGGGTGGAAGGACCCGAGATATCCTATTCGTGGGTGGAAGGACCCAAATATCCTATTCGTGGGTGGAAGGACCCAATATATCCTATTTGTGGGTGGAGGAACCCAAATATTCCTATTTGTGGGTGGAAGGACCCGATATATCCTATTTGTGGGTGGAGGAACCCAAATATCCTATTTGTGGGTGGAAGGACCCGAATATCCTATTTGTGGGTGGAAGGACCCGATATATCCTATTTGTGGGTGGAAGGACCCGATATATCCTATTTGTGGGTGGAAGGACCCGATATATCCTATTTGTGGGTGGAAGAACCCAAGATATCCTATTTATGGGTGGATAAACCCTGTATCTTGCAAAATCTGAAATCGTCTGGCCTATGCTGGTGATGCGATAATCGATCAAAAGCTAAGAAAGAGTTGTTCTGCATATGCGATAAGGCAAATATTCTTCGAGGAACTAATAGTTGCGAGTTCTTCTCGTTTCGCTGCTTGAGATTTCTGCATTCAAAGAAAAATTGTAAGTACTATAAAATTCTGGGAAGTTGCGACACTTTGCGTTGCTCCTTCCACCTTGATGCTGAACTTTGCGGTAAATGCAAAATTTGCCCCTGTTTAATCAAAGAACAATTGTTAGTTTTTGATCAAATAACGGTTGGCTTGTTTGAACACCTAATTTGGCTTCAAATCTGCATTTTGCTTGCATGGCGATCAAATGTGTTGTTGTTGCGAAAAATGTGACATTCTTGAAACTCTTCTCTTTGCGCAAGATAAACCATCTATAACTGCTTTGGCTTGGGCTATTTGGGAAAAATGAAATTTCATTGATTTTGGGACTAAGCCCAATAAGGGTAGCAAAACATAACGTAGTTCGTTACAACTAGGATGAATAAAATTGCAACAGATTAGTTAAAACATAAGATAGTTGGGCAATAAAATGCCATTTCAAGCTGCAAAACGCTGTCTTTTCAATCTTCTTAGCTTGCAAACCGCTTCTTCTTTGAATATCTTGTGGTTGATGCCTCGCCTTTAACAAAAATTGTGCCTGCGGGAGGAATGTTGCAATTACCACTGAATGGATCTTCTTGCACTATTATTTTGCCATTATCAATCAAGCTTTGAATTTTGTATCTCAAGCCACTGCATTCTTCGGTATCATGACCTTGGATATTTGAATGATAAGCACAATGCTTTGACGGATCAAAGTGTGGAGGCAAGTACTTAGGAATTGTTCCTTTCTTTGGTTGCAAAAGTCCTTCAGCTTGCAACTTTTCAAATATGCTACTTACAGACTCTTCTAGAGGGGTGAATGTATTCGACTTCCTCTTCTTTGACACTGGATAATCGGAATATGATTGTTGAAACTGACTTTGAGAGCCTTGCAAATTTGAAGGTTTCTCTGATTGAGTGGTGTGCCCAAATAAACCAGAAGGGATTTTTTCTGTTGCTATGCCTTCTTCTATCATTTTTCCCAATTGGATCAATTCAGAGAAAGTGCTTGCATTATTGACAACCATTTTGGCATAGTATATGCCTTCTTGCATGTCAATGAAAGCTGCTATTAACTTCTTCTCAGACAAGGGAGGATGCATCTTAGAAGCCTCTAACCTCCACCTCATAGCATATTCTGCAAAAGACTCATGAGACATCCTCTTAATGTTGTGCATATCAAACACATCGGGATCTCCTACTATGTTGAACTTGTATTGTTCCACAAAGTCATGAGCCATATCCTCCCATGTGTGCCATTTGGAAAAATCTTGTTTGGTATACCATGCAAGTGCCATCCCTGATAAACTTTGAATGAAAAATCTCATCCGCAAAGCTTCATTCTTGCCAATTCCAATCAATCTGCCGCAATAATCTTTCAAATGAGCATAGGGATTCCCCTTTCCATCGAAAGTGTTGAATTTTGGTATCTGATACCCATGTGGAAGCTCAATGTCTGGGTGAATGCATAAGTCTTCATAGCATACGCTCTGAATGTTCCTAGAGCGCAACTCATCTTTAATGACCTTGTGCAAATTGCGGATTTGTCTCTGCATGCTATGTAAATTAGTTGTCTCAACTTCTTTTCTAGGCAATTCTCGTGGGCGCACTATCACTTGATTTGATTGACTCCCGACAGCAGGCATAGTGCTAAAAGGCGGTTGGCATAAAGTTGCAGCTGGCCAAACATTTGGATTGGTAAGATATTCTTGTGAGTTTTGTGGATATACGGTATATATAGGCATTGGGTAATGAGGCATTGTTGAGTGAGGTGGATTAAAGGTAAAACTTGTATTGGGCAAAGGTTTGCTAGTATTGACAAAGTTGACAATCCTATTCCTTTGGACCACATGTTCTTCAACATCATCATTCTGCGCTTGCAAGATACCCATACCAGAACTGGCTGGCCGAAGCTGCTTTGCCATGTTGTTTTGTCCTTGATGCAGATTCTCAGCCATTTCAGTGTTCAATGCTAGCCAACCTTTAACAAATGAATTCTACACATTGAACAAAAGCAAGTTAATACGTAAAATGATAATGCATGCATAAAATTTCAAATGTAAAATAGGCCATTAGGCCGAATGGATGGGACCAAAATCCCGACTCAACACATGAGTAAAATATTTAAGAGTTTGAAACTCAATGATCAACAAAATTTGATTTTTCAAGACGCGAATTGAGGAAAACAAGAAAGTTTTTACTAAATTAGTATGCGTGCTAGACCATTTTGACACAAATTGTCAAAATGGTCGGCTCATTTTGAACATCAATGCTTTGCTCGACTATCGATTCTTGTTTGTCGCATAACAATCTGTACCAATTCATAGAAAAAAACCGCTTCTGATAACTATGAAATCAACATCAATGTCTTCAATTTTCCTTTGCACAATTTTGCCCCAGTTATAACTTCAACATTTCAACTTGTTTTGCAAAAATTGCCCCAGTTATGATTTCAACATTGCAAAATTGCCCCAGTTATGATTTCAACATTGCAAAAATTGCCCCAGTTATTACTTTCAAAACTTCAAACTACTTATCAAAAGCTGCCCCGGTTGCAATCTCCCACGTCTTCTACTTGCTTTGCAAAATTTGCCCCAGTTTCTATCTTTGGAAAAATTAAAATTTAAATACTAAAGGGTCGAGCCCGATGGAGGAGCCTACGTATCCCTCCTTGGGAATCAGACCGTGCGTAGTTCTGCTTACATAGAAGAGATTTTCCAAATGATGGTGTAACCGAAACTCGATATGAGTTGCCTACGCTTCCCGCCTTGGGAAACCGGTTACCGTAGTTTGCTTACATAAAAATAGAGTTAACATTCATAATTTGATATTCTTTCTTTTCTTTCAACAAAACTTAACAAAAGAAAATTACAATAGCTACTTCCTACTAATGCAAATAAACTAACTTCTGCTTCTGCAACTCTACTGCTTTTCTGGAACTTGATAGGTGCCTAAATGTCCTTCTTCGAGGAAACTCCCTTTGCATATGGAAAGATTGCGACAAAAGGTTCGTCAGTGCCGTTTGTTGGTAGAACCTTGATCTGGCCAGAATTAATCAAGCTTTCAACTTTCTCCTTAAAGGTAAAGCATTCCCCAATATAGTGCCCATGCATTCCTGAATGGTAAATGCAGAATTTTCCAAAGTTCTCGGGCTTAAGGAACCGACATGATTTTGGTTCTATAGGATGTACCAAATTGAACTCCTTGAGCCTTTCGAATAGTCGTGCGTAAGATTCTGGGAGCCGTGTGAATGCGAAAGCAGATCTTTTGGCATGGTTTGACTGTGAGCTTGGATTGACAATTACTTGCGCATTGGCACTAGGTTCCCCTGCTATGGCTGGCAAAGGTTTTGACATGACAACTTTTCCTTTGTCTTTGGACTGTGCCTCAACCAATTTACACTTTCTCTTGTCAGAAATTATTGCAACCGGCTCTACTTGAAACTCTGCAGATTTTCTTTTCAATGGACTGCCCGTTGCAAAGGTCAGGTTTGGGAGCTCGTACTGCTTGACAAAGTTACGAGCTAAGTCATCCCATGTGAATCGCTTTCCAAGATCCTGTATTGCAAACCATGTTAAAGCCGGCCCCGCGAGCGTCTTAACAAATAACCTCAACTTGATTCCATTGCTTTTCCCAAATAATGCCACCCAATCAGTGAATGCTTTCAAATGATCATGAGGATTTCCTATCCCATCATACACTGGTGGATAAGCCATGTCAAGAACATTCACATTTTCCTTTTCTGCTTCACCTAAGCCTGCTTGAGATGTTAGAGCATTCTCATCTATCATTGTGACATTGCTCTCTTCAACCCTAGGAAGCCCTTCCCCGTTGCTTTTCTCATTGCTCGTCTTTGAGAAGCCACCAAATTCCTTTTCCAACAGGAATGCATGCAAATTAGGGAACTGTTGAGCATCACACTCAAATGCTGGAGCTACTTGCATTGTAGGAGGTGCAACAGTATAGATAGGAGCCACAGGAGCACTTGGTCCCGGGCTTGACACATTTCGCACTGGGTTGCGAGCATCCATGAGCGTGACAACCAATTCAGTAAGGCTATCAAGTCTCTTCTCCAAACTCGCGACGGTTGCTTCAAGCTTGTTAACCTTATCTTGGTGGAGTTCATCACTTTCGGTCAAATCAATCATAACAGTTTGGCGAGCCATAGGTCCTGATCTTGATGTTCAAAATAATTAACCCTTTAGCAACGCATACCAAATTTAATAAAAATTCATTAAAGATGAAACTGACGGATCAACTTATTCCAAAATGAAAAAAAAATCGAGACCGTACTGAAGAGACCCAAAATTTAGGCAAGACACTCATTTTGTTGAAGCAAACCAGATGCGAAAATGCTTGTTTAACTCTGAAGTTATTTTCAAAAGGAAGACACACTTGCAAATACTTTAAAATATGACGATAAATAATTTTGCAAAATGAGAAGGCTGGGGTTAAAATAACATTTAAAAGGCGTTTTAAAATAATGGTATGCATGAATTCTGATGATAGATAAATGTGTTCATAAAGCGGTTAAATTTTACAAAAGATAGGTTGAAATAACATAACGTTAATCTTACCATACCACCGAACAAATTCAATCACAGCGCAATCAGTGCCAACAAATTTCAAGCAAGCAGCACATATTTAGCAAGTAATCGCATATTGGACAGATAATTTGACATGTGGCAACCACAAGTAATTGGGCGTAAATAAAAAATGCGAACGCTTCCTAACCTGTAAGGTGCCTCTTTGTGCCAGAGGTGGGCCTAAGACGCGCAAACAAGTGGTAACGAAAAATAGTTCATGCCAGTTTTGAGCAATTCGGATTTAGAGTAAGTGATAAATAGTAACAATAATTGATAACAATCGGCTCCAAAATTCTAAATCTGATTTCGCTCAAAACATGGTTAGGACTGAGGATTCGTTATCACACAGCACATAATATGCATTGTCGTTGGGTTCAAGAACCCGTTGACAAAAGGGCGGTTTCTTAATTCCTGGAAACGGTATCAAGGACCGGGTCCAAACTAAAGTGTATATGCATGCATGACCTAATCTCCTTCTAAGAGTGGGCTAACGGTTGAGGCTGATCCAGACCTATGCGGGATAAACCTGGCCCCATAAACCAGTAAAACCGGCCATGACAAAACCAGGCAAACCATACCCCAACTAACTTTGGTGACACGAAAGAAATTCAGAGACCTAGGAAGGGCAATGCCCTTCCTGTATTATTGCCCGTCATGCGGGCCCCCCGTGATGAAATCGAGGAGATGAAAGAGAATTGACAGGCTCCATGAGGGAGGAAATATGAACGGAATGCAAACTGTGCGCAAATAAATATGCTTTATACACAATCAATCTAATCATACAAACAAACATTTATTTAAGCTACGCATACTAGTTTAGGCATTCAAACAATAATTAGTCAAGCTACGCATACATACAATCAACACATGTATAAATAAAACAAATTCGTGAAAATCTTTTGGTTAGAACCATTTGCGCAATCCCCAGCGGAGTCGCCAAGCTGTTGAACCCCAAAAATTACCCTTTCTTTGAGAAAAGACAGGTTTCGGGTATATGCTCAACAAAATGGGACTCCAAAGGGTTTTCTTTGGAGTCGCCACCTAATTTAAGGATTATTAGGAACCTAAGTTAATTAAAGAGTGCAATTTATTCTTTATTTAAAGGGAATTAAATTAAAATCAGAGATTCTGCGTAAGTGGTTCTATTAAATTCGAAAGAAGGTCCCTTGCGGGAGCACTTTCGAAAATCCGCTAAAAGCGGTTAATCCGGCGGTTTTCACGAATTTATTGAGAATAATAGAATTAATTTTAACTAAGTATAAAAGAATAATATAAATAAGACAAGATTTTAATTATGCCGATACTTAGATAAATAAATGACCCAATTTAAGATTAATTAAATGAATAATGAAATAATAATCAATTAATTAATTAATAAAATAAATAAAGGTTAAATGGCATTAGATGATTAAATAAGCACATTAGATAAATAATTGGATGATAATAAAGGGATTAATTAATTGATTGAATAAATAGATAAATAAGTAACTTAATTAAATAAATGAAAACTTATCAATTTTAATTAAATAAAGGAGTAAATGAATAATAATTGATTAATTAAATAAATAAATAAATAAATATTTAATTGATTAAATAAATAATTAATTGAAATTAAATAAATTAGATTAAGTAAATAAATAATTAAATAAAGGATTAAAATTTAACTAAATAAATAAATTAGATTAAATAAATAAATAATTGAATATTAATATAATCAATAAATAAGCAATTCAAATGCGAATAATGACGAGGGTACGATTTTAGTCAAATTTGATTTTGCACTCATTAATTGACAAATGATTCTAAACATCCATAAATTAATTGGCGATTCGAAAAGAAATGATACAAAGGATTTATATAAAAACAATTTAAGTGATTTACAATAGTTATTCACAATTCAAATATCATTTCTATCCTACCGGGCTACTAATCCGGTCTATGGGAAATCCTATACAACATGCATTTTCTAAGGGAGCGGGGAAAGATGGAGTTTAGAAAGAAGAACCCGGAATCGCAACTCATAATTTGAGCCTTGGACTTTGCAATTTTCATTTTTTCTCTTTTACATTTTCGGGGATATCAAGTCCCGAAAATGCGAAGCGGAGCAAATAACTTCAAATGCAAACAGCCGTCCCCGTTTGTGAGTTCTATTTAACTCGTCCCAAGAGAGTATATCATGCAAAAAATAAACAAGAAATAAGGATTAGGAAAATGATATGTATTTTGTAAGAACATAATGGAACAAATTAAACAAGTTGAGTACATAATAAAACTCGTCTGAATCAATCAACTCTTGGTACAAATAACGCGGCCAAATAGGTATGTCTTTCTCCTACAATCCTATAGCCTTAAGTATCTAATTTAACACATCAAGAAAAGTAATGAATCGACCTAAACTTTAACATCATGCGACAATTAAGATTGACCAACTTAATGGGAATTGAGATGGTTGAACAATGGACATATATGCGATCTTTAAACTTGAACAAGTTAAACCAACATGATTTGCTTCTTTACAATAATTCAGACGCTACTATTAACAAACATATCCCATATAATCTAGTCATAAATGAAAAGAATCATTTCCTACAAGACAAGATAAATCAAACTAACATGATGCTTCTTAATAAGACATCATGCACTTTTAAGGCACGCAGCAATCATCAAGCGTTGCTTTGAAATGAAATAGATGGAAGATTTATATTTTCTGGAATGGATTTTCAACTACAGAACAAAAAATGGAATCTCATAACAAGAGTTCAACCTGCACAACTTCTAACCTTTATATATCATTCAGGAATATATATATATATATATATATATATATATATATAAACTGGACTCCTCCCTCACCTCGCAAAACCAAACATAACTCACTCTTGAACTCCTTTTCACCCAGAAAATCCATTTATATCCTGAACCACAGACACACCAACATTCCTTCACTATTACAGATCACCTGAACACCCTCTCAACTCATGCAATAGGGCCAGGACCTCATTTCTTTCTAATCATAGACAAAATAGAGATGAAACTATAACTCTATTGACTTAGAATGCTACCAGGGGATTAGGATAAGATGTTCAAGACTAAAATCAAACCAATAGAAACAAGTACCAATGCAAGCAGGCAAGGAAAACATGTTACTTGTATCAGCATTTAAAGAAATCTTCCAATCCTAACTGAAACATTACAAAGAAACAGGAAAGCATGCAGTTTGGAAGGGACTCTTAGACCTCACTACCAGAAGAAAATTAACCGGAAATTAGTTCAACTTCAACCACCTGAGAACAAGGAATACCATCTCACAGCCCTTCTCTCATCACTTCTCCTCCTATTCTATCTTCAAAGAACACTGCACCCCTGCTACAATCTCATACAGAACTTCACACTGACCTCTTTTACTTTCTACCAGCAACAAGAGACAATCTACAAGCCTACTACTATCTGAAACAACTCCCAAGGAAACTACAGCAACTAGAACAGACCCTACCCCCTTTGAGCCAGGCAGAAACCAACCTGAACCCCTGCACTCACAAACTCACAGAAACTGAACCCTACTGCTCCCTCAGACTCTCTCTTTACACCTGAACACCTATACCTCCTACTACTACACTTCACAGATCCACCACCCCTGCACCCTCTATACTACCTGCATCACTTCACACTTACATACTGCATATACAACACATGCACAGGTAGCAAATACCCTTCAACTCCCAAAACCCCTTCAATATCCTCACAAGAACTAGAATCCATGCCAGGACACCCCATAGCACACCTGAACAAAACCAGACCCTTGCACATGCCCTGAACCCTGCACCCTCAAACTCACAGAAACTGAACCTCCTCCTAACAAACTGCAGCTAAACACATCCTCCTGAGCTCCCTCTTAAACTAACAATACACCTCTAAAGCAACCTGGAAACAAAACCAACCCTTTGCACCTTTTCAAAACCTCCTGCTAACAAAACATGACAACTTAAAACTCCCTCACAACTCACTGCACTCACAAGCACTCCTGCCTGACTCCTTCACTCACCAGAAAACAACCCCAGACTCTTCTATGCTCCTCCACTATGCCCCTGCTATACCTGAGACTAAACCAGGAACCTCACTGCCCTGAACTGACCCCAAAATCAGTTAAGATCACAGCCCGGCTCCCTTTTAAACCAACCAGAAACAATAAAGCTCATACACATGCAGACAAATAAAAGCTAGTACTTAAACATTATTTCCCTAGGCTTCATTTTCAGAACAAAAGTCAGATGCTAAACCTCTTTGTTTTTCTAAAAAAAGTAGTCATGTAAAGAAAACTGAAACTGGCATTTTGATTAACTATTAAAAGGACTAATCTTTACATTTTGATAAATGAAGACATCTTAAAGATTTAATCTTTCACTTTAAAACTGAAACAAAGAGCTTATTTCAAGCTGTTTACATAATATATCTAAACTAAACAACATATGAGTCATAAAGAACTAATCACATACCACTAAAACTGAACTAGAAAAATAAGGAAAATAAGAGAAAAGGTTAAGATTTTTACCTTTTTGCGGGCAGTGAACTAAGGCGTTAAATCTGAAAATAATCGCGACTCAACTAAGCGACGCGAATGGAGTCGTCGACTCGAATAGCGACGCGACGACACAAATGATGTAGCGATAATAGCAATCCAACCAGGAACAAAACCCAAAGACTGAACACTATCTCTATGTTCTTTTAAAGAAAAGGTTAAGCTAAAATGTATAGGTTTTCCTTTTTGCTAGCTGCTGCTGCTACTCCCCCCTCTAACATCAACTGAAAAACAAAGCTTAAATACCTTCATTTAGGGCTTTGGACTGCTCCTTTGAATTCTAACAAAACCTTGACCCATTTCGGACATTTTCCTCACAAGATAAGGGTGAAACTTGTCCGAAAATCTTCCAATTCGTACAAGTCTCATCCTTATCTATAAGGTTATATCCGTTATACAAGATTCACGGCTCGGATCAAACGATTTGAAATGGACGCTTAGGATACGGAATTCGTACTAGGGTACGCGTGGAAGAGAGAGGGTAAAAAAAAAAGATCAGGGACCACTGATTTTGGCATGATTCAAACTGAGTTTGGGATTGAATGGAATTGGGTTTCGTCGCGGGTCGCGGGTCGCGGGATCGGGTTTAGGGATTGGAATGGGTAAAGGGGAAATGGGATTTACTGATATGCCTTTTATGTATAATGTATATAATGCTTTGCAGAAGTGAACCTAAACTGAGATGTAAAAGCAGATTTAGCCCCTTTCTTAGGATTAATTAGGAATTGAAAGGCGTTGCACGGGGTGGGCCAAATTGGGGTTATATTTTGTGATTTTAGCCCTTTCTTTTGAAATAAATTAATTTAATTTAATTAATTTTAATTAATTAATTTTAATTTGAATTTTAAATTATTGATTTTCATTTAACTGATTGGTCATTAATTAAACCTCGGGACGAAATTGGGTGTCAACACTACCCACTAAACTATTTACCCATTCTACCCATCCAGACTTGTATACCATAGTTTATACAGTATACCATAAAGGTATACACATATAACTTATAAGGTATAACAAAAGTATACAGTAATAAATGGCCCTCCAGACTTTTATACCATAGGTAAATACTTTTAGATTTACGGGTAGTGTAATTTTTAATGGGTATGACTTGTAAATACTTTAAATTTCATGGGTATAGAGTGTAAAAGTCCCAAAATTTTAACTAGGTGCCCTCTATTAGGAGTGATTTTGCAAGATTATCCCCGTTTAACAATATTTTAGCAAAAAATAACCTTATGTTGGCACGGGCCAAGACTTTAAGGAACAAATTTTGTAAGTGTTGGCAACTGCAAAACTTCAAGGGCAAGTGTTGTCTTGCGAACACTTCAAGTTATATGACGAGAATGCAGGAAGAGATTGGAAGGGGCAAGTGTTGTCTTTTGCCAACACTTACGACCAAATGCTGACAACTGTTTCCTTTTGCCAACTCTTGAAGGGACAAGTGTTGGCAAATAGAGAGGGGTCAAAGGCAAGTCTTGCCTCCGTGCCAAGAGATTGATAGGGGTGTTTCCGTCCAAATTTTTTTCATTAAACTTAACGGAGTATTTTTGTAAAACACTGTTAAGCGGGCAAATTGGCAAACCATTGCTTATCGTGTCATATATGCAAAAAGACGTCAAATTTGATCCCATAGCCTGTTTGTAGTGTGATTTTAACGCGTAGTCATTTTTGGACGCGTTAAATGAGTATTATCCATCATTTCAAAATTAATTGAGGAATAGCCAAAGATCCGTGTGCACACTTACAGTCTTACACTCTCTTAGCGTTGGCAAACACCCCAGACCGGTTTCAGTATTTTATAACATGTTCAAAATCCCATTATTTTACATTGAGGTTCATGATTATAGTACCCTGAAGCTTTATATATGAAGTCTAGTCTCAGTATTTTATAATGGGGCTTTGAACTAACATGTTCAAAGTCCAATTATTTTATAATGGGATTCATATATATAGTATCCTGGAGCTTTATATATAAAGTGCCAGTATAAAATACTGGGAGCAGTGTTTAAGTGATCCCAGTATTTTATAATGGGACTTTGAACTAATATGTTCAAATTCCCAATATAAAATATTAGGACTTGTCTGGAGGTGGCTAGTCTTCAAACAGTTTTGCACTGGTGGCTAGTATTCATTTAGCGCGGTGCAAACAGGCTACTGGGCTAAATTTTTACCTATTTGCATCACATTAAATGAAAATCAGCCATCGGTGCAAAATTCTTTGAAGACTGGCCAAATTTGAAAAAAAATCCCAGTATAAAATACTGGAATTTATGAGCAAATTTCAAAATTCCAGTATTTTATACTGGATCACTTGAATATGAATCCTAGTACAAAATACTGGGATTTTGAATATGTTAGTTCAAAGTACCGGTACTGGACTTTATATATGAAGCTTTGGGAATTTGAACATGAATCATAGTAAAAAATACTGGTTCTTTGAACATGTTGGTTCAAAGTGCCGGTAAAAAATACCGGGACTAATCTAGGTGTTTGTCAACGCTAATGGATAGTAAGTGTGCACACGAAAATTGGCTATTTCTCAATTAATTTTGAAACAGTGGATAAAACTCACTGAGGGCGTCCAAAATTGGCTGGTTATCAATTTTTCACCAAAAAGACCCTTAGAATGGTAAAGATCAAAATTTGGAGGAAGTGCACGAAAGGCCACTTTTGGCACTGATCTTTGCGCACAAGCCACTAATACCAAAATATTTAGTTTATAGCCACTTTTTACACCCACCAGAAATAGAAAAACGAAAAAAGATTAACTACCCTCAAATATATGTATCAGTCCATTTGGATAGAACTTAAGTACATAAAGGTAGGGAAGTTCAATCCCTGTGGACGGAGCTTCAATCCATAAGGGTAGACAAGTTTAATCTCTGTGGATTGAACTTCAGTCCACACGGGTATAGAAGTTCAGTCCATATGGATAAAACATCAGTCCACAAGGGTAGATAAGTTCAATCCATGTGGATGGAACTTCAATCCATAAGAGTGGATAAGTTCAATCCCTGTGGATAGAACTTCAGTACACAGGGCAGAGAAGTTCAATCTATATGGATAGAACTTCAGTCCATAAAGGTAGAGAAGTTCAATCCATGTGGAGTCCATGTGATTTGAACTTCAATAGTAGTATTTCAAACTTCAGTCCAGTAATCAGACCGAGGGGTAATTAAGTCTTTTCAGTTAGGTGTATTTAATGACCTTATCTAGTAAAGAGCCAAAAGTGGCCTCAAATGTAAGACCAAAGAAAATAGTGGCCGCAAAGCTAATACCAGTGTCAAAACTGCCCTTTGAGTGAAAATTTTACTCAAAATTTACTTCAATATTTTTGGTAAATAGGAATTTGTTTTCCTTATAGGTTTATTTAATTTTGGCCATTAGCATATTCTCTTATGCTCAATTGCTCATTATGCAATTAGAGATTTGTTTACGTTACTGCAAAATCTTTCTTGATCTTTTCAAGTCGAGAAGTATGGAGTAAAAGTTACTGTAAAATCTTCCATACTCATGTCACTTTGTTGGGAATTTTCCATAATCGAATACTTTTAAATTTAAAGAAACAAATATGAAGGTCTAATTCAGCTAAAGAGCAGGAAAGATCTCTTCAGTAACGACATGAAATTTTAATGGAAGTATATCTCACAGATTAACCTGCGCATTGAAGATACAAAAATTGTAACAACAAAAAAGATGGTGCATTTTCTGACTGAAAAAACAGATGGGACTTTAAGGCATATTTGTGGGCTGTTGGCTTTCTACCCTACCCAAATCCCCCACCACTAACCCTCCCCCGAAAAGAAAAAAAATGACGTGCACCTGTTGCATTCTCCTCGAAGAATTTCTATTAAGTAACTAGTGAATGATAAGGTACGACAGGAGAGAAAGGCCTATGTAGGCAGTATCAATTAGTACTAGTTAAGACTAGATTTTAGTAATATTAGCGCATACGTTTTCTTTATATATATATCATCCACTTTCTAACAAATCATTAAGCCACATTAAAGATTTTTAAGTCATTCAATATAGAGGACTTATAAAAGGAATAGCATATGTATTTTTTTTTATTTTGTATAGTGTTTGTTTGAGATGAATTCAAATTAAAACATACATCATAATTGTTAAAGTAGTGCAAGTGTTGCGTTGAACGCTTCTCGATGACGAAGCCACATTGAAGCAAGGGGTGTCAAATGATACTCCTTTGCTCAAGAAATTTACTTATGTATTTATATATGTCTATTGCAAGCCAAAAATAATAAAATACATGATAAAAATAATGTTTGAGTCCCTTAATTTAAAGTATACTTTGTTATCGCCTATTACTTCAAACATGATACCCCTTAATGAAATTCTAGCTCCACTAGTTGTACTCCTATACTCCAAGCCATATATGCATGCATGCACCAGTTGAAGAGAGACAAGATCCTCTCGCCTAATAATTCACCGCCAAAAATCCACCAAACTTTGCAACATACTTCACCTATAAAACGGACTTATTCTCCATCCTTACTCCATCATCAATCAACAATTTCCCTCTCACAACTTTCATTATCTCATCTAATCATCAATCTTGAAACTTCTTTTCTTAAAAGATGGCCAACAATGGTCATTCTACTTTTTCCTTCCTTATCCTCCTCAGCATTTTGCTCTCTTTTTCAGTGCATATTGCACTAGCTGGACGTGACATCCCAAAAGTTAATGACAAGCTGAAACAGCCAAATTCATTCATCGACCATGATGGTACAGTTCTAATTCCAGGATTTGGTCGAGTCGTTATCCCTCCTAAAGGCTCTCATTTTAATCCCTTTACGTATAATCCTATCACTGGGACTAATACTGGTAGTGGTCTAATTATTCCAAATCCTGGAAGTGGTGTGGGTGGTAATATTCCTGGTGGTGATGATACTTTTGTTCCAAATCCTGGAGTCGAAGTCCCTGCTGCTCCTGTTACTGGTGGAACCATCCCTGCACCACCATCTCGTCATTGAATTTCAGTTTCATTAGTTTTGAGTATTTCCTCGTTTATGGTTCTTGAAATAAGCATGCAAATGTAGCGTCGTGAGGAGACTTTTTTTTTTTTTTTTTTTTTTTTACTGTTTTTTGTATTGATGTTTGTCTTTTGACTTTCTAGTGCATCTCCAATAATAAATTCCACCCGTTTTCTTTTTTCTACTACTCCATCCAGTTTACTTTATTTGATTTTTTTGACCTTTTATCCTTGATCCAAAATAATTGATTTGTTTAAAGCTCGAGAAGCTTTTAAATATAGTTCTTCTCAAATATACTCTTGTCAATAAATGATCTAAATACATTTTTTAGTCCTCACAAATTTTTATAAGTAAATTTGAAAGAGACAAATATTAATTTCGTAAATAACCTTTTTAATTAATGCTAAAAGGTGAATTTTTTAATATACGTAAAACAATCAAAAAATCAAATAATATGAACTGGAGCGAGTAGTACACTAGCACATATCTTTGTTGTTGCGCCCGATGGCAAGAAATTCTAACTATTAATATTGCATCATCCGCAAAAAGGCAGTGTTCTTGCAAATTGGAAACACCAACAAATTAAAGTACAATATACATCATTTAAGCCGCAGTAGCTGGTACAAAGCACAAAGCAGTTTACCAGTAAGGTATAAATTTAATATTGTGCCATCATCAGTTCAATTTAATCCACTGTAGTAGGGTTATTACTCTATTTTTCATCTATCAGAGTTGCTACAAAGAGTTAGTAGTACTTATTTTGTAGGTCAATCCAATTAACCTGACGTGTGTAAAATCGATAAACATTTTATAGAATTTAAAATTCTCTCCAAAAAAGAGTTATAATTTCATTCGGGCCTTCTAGAAAAATAATTGTTCTACATTAATGATCATGTTAAAAACTGCTGCATGCATGATCTTTATAGGTAATTATATTACTCTATTTTTCACGTCAACTTATTAGATTGTAATGTAAAAAGTACCACATGTTGTCTTCTTAACTTGAGAGTATAAACAATTTCCTGTACTCGTGCAAAAACTTAAACGAATCAAATTTCTACTGTTGATCATAGATTATCTTATTCCTTTCTTGAATAAAAATATATCTCTGCCATCTAAATTGATGACTCTGTTAGCTTCCTATAAGTCGTTAACTGCTTTAATTTCTACGTATTGGTTAATTCTTCGATCAGATTCTGGCCAAAGTTTGAATTCCTCAGGACAAAAAGGGAAAATACAGGGAGTAGTATATGGCTGTGTTACTTTATTGCCTACTCGAATATAGTTGTGTGTTTAAATAGACCAACTATGATCGATGGTCCCAAGGACGTAACGATGCTAGTCTCCTTGAAGAACTACGTACGTACAAGTAGAAATGAAACCTCCTCCCAACTACTTCTCTACACGACTAGATGCCAGGCCATCTGATGTCTTTTTCAATGTACCATACAAAATGAACGTTCAATTTACCCTCAAAAGAGGATGTACAAAGACAATGTAAAAGCTAACTTAAAATAAATTAAGCTTCCAAGGTCTCATTATCAATTTGTGTATAATATTCCTATTCCAAATTGATAAGATAATTTCACACAAGTAAAAGTAATCCGATCCTAGCAGTTCTGAACTATCACAATGGCATGGCCATATCACATGTAAATATTGTTGTTCCTGCGTTCTAATAAATCAGAAAATACAGAAAAATAGAAGTATATAATCAGTTTCTTATGGGACGATCTCGAGCCCACAATTTACTTGTGTCTCCTTAAGAAATCTAACCCCCTCACAATGCCCAAGGTTCACGGGTTAATTTCTCCCAAGATGGAACGGGATAACAGTTCTACCGTAGCGGCACTTCAAACGGTAGAACACTGCGAACACAAAGGAACGGAGCAAATCACACGACTTACTTAATACGCAGAAAGAGAGGGGATGCAGTAAGATATATTTTCTGTCCGAGTTCTGTGTCTGTGGGCGATGGTATGGGTCGACGTTCAACCTGTGAGTAATAATATCTGGAGAAATACCTGTCATATCTGCGTGAGACCAGGCGAACGTTGTATGCCGCTCCTTAAGGAACTGGAGGATATCTCCTCGTAAGTGTTCGCTCAATTCGGTTCCTAAGTAGACCTTCCATTCCGGCTTGTATGCGAACAATTCTTTGGGTTCCAAAGCTTCCACTGTCGGCATGTGGTTCTCTCGTTCGTCCATCTTTGTGATGAATTCCGGGACCTCGTACTTTGTTTCTTCATGTGGCACGTCTGGTCCCGGTCGCTGTAGTTGCTATTTGCTTTCTTCAGGCAGTTTGAGAGCCACTGAATGGCAATCTCGAGCAGAGCGTTGTTCTCCTCGAACCTCACGTACTCCCCATTCGGATGGGAACTTCAATACCTGATGATAAGTTGAAGGAACAGCTTGCATATCGTGGATCTAAGGTCTCCCCATGAATATATTGTAAGCCAGGTCCGCATCAACAACATGAAATGTCGTCTCCATCGCTACCCCTTCGGCGAGGGTTGTAAGGGTAATCTCGCTAAGAGTTTCTCACTCGAGTTGTTGAAACCTGAGAGAACTCAAGATATCGGTACGATCTTATCCGACAACTGCATCTCTCTGACAACTCGTGATTGGATAATGTTTGCAGAGCTGCCCGCATCGATGAGCACTCTCTTGACGTCGAATTCCGCCACGCGTAACATTATTACTAATGCATCAGCGTGTGGGAATTGCAAACCGTCTGCGTCGGAGTCTTCGAATGTTATCATTCTTTCTGATCGTGGGCGTTTGGTGTTTGTGATGGAGACCTTTGCATACTTCTTTCCTATAAGGTGACGGAATCCACCTCGATTCCACCTGAGATAACATTAACTGTTCTCCACGGAGAAGATGCTCGTGGAGGTCCAGGTTTGTTTTTCTGCGCCTTCGCGTGAGTCTGCTTCCCCTTCTCGGTCAGGAACTCCTTCAAGAATCACTGTTTCAACAAATGAGCGATTTCATACCTTAGGGCCTTGCAGTCCTCGGTGGTGTGACCTTGGTCGCGATGAAAATCGCACCACAAGTCCTAATTTCGCTTGCTTGGGTCGGTCTTCATGTCCTTCGGCCATTTTACCTTCTCTACCATATCTTTGAGCGCTGCCACTACTTCAGACATTTCCACATTGAAGCTCGACATGCTTGGGGCTCTACGGAGGCTTGATTCTGAATTGTCTCTTCGGGATAGTCCTTTGTTATTGCGGCTGCGTCTTTTGGAATTGCTGCGTGACTGGCCAGGGTACGCCTCGTAACGTACGTCTGATCTCTCTATCTCCGCCTTTCCGCCGGAGCCACCGTTGCGTGTCTGAGCCCTTCCTTGGGTACCTGTTCCAATCAACTTATCTTCATCGATACGTACCTTTGAGTTGTAACGGTTGTAGATGTCCGACCAGCTGGCTGCTGGGAACCCACGGAGAGACTCGTAGAGTCTGCGTGTAGCCTCTGAGCTCCTGATATCCAAACTGTTGGTAAACGTGATCGCTGCCCATCTGTCAGGTACTTTGGGTAGCATCATACGCTCTCTTTAGAAGCGATCCATATATTTGCGGAGAGACTCATTGGGCCTTTGCTTGATTTCGAAGATATCATCTACGCGTGTTTCCGTCTTTTGAGCACCTGTGTGTGCCTTCACAAACAACTCAGCCATCTCTGCGAAGGACCCAATGGAGTTTGGTGGCAACATTGAGTACCATCGTAGAGCTCCATCTGCTAGGGTTTCCACGAATTTCTTCAATTGGACAGATTCGATCTCCTCGTCGGTGAGATCGCTAGTCTTTATAAAGTTGCTGAACATCATGAGTTGATCATTGGGATCAGATGTCCCACGATCAGTGTGTCAAGGATTGACGAGTTTATATAGCCACGGGCAGATCAAAATACGAAGAGACACCGCTGCCTTTAATGAGAAAACGTGGAGGAATTAATCGACCATTAATGACTGGCTTTAATATGAAAACGTGGATGAATTAATCTACCACTAATGACTGACTTTAGTGAGAAGACGTGGAGGAATTAATCTGCTGAGTTCACTTCAGCTGCCCGTTACAAAAACGTATTAAGATTAAATATTAATTATTTATTAATTAATTAATATATTTAGTTTTGTTGGTCCAAAAAATTAAGTCAATCAATCATATCAATTGACCGAATCCGAGATGAGCGACGACGACGGCGCGAGGCTTCCCTTCTTCTCAACCCTTTTAAGAGCTAAGAGAAGTAAATCTCTATTTAAACCCAACAAAAACCTTTTCCTCTGCCAATGTGGGAGAAAGTGCATTTCCCTACAAAAAGGAACCTTTTCACCTTTCACTCATTTCCCATTCACATTCCTCCAAAAAAAACCCTAACCCCGCATCTTCAGCTTCTATTAGAGGGGCTGTGGATCCGATCCATTCGAGGGGGAGCAGAGCAGCAGGCAGGCAAAGCAGGGGAAGAGATATGGATTGCAGGCCGATTGGGATCCCAACAATCAAACCACTGTGTTCGTTCCTCACCCTCCTTCCAAACAAATCTATTCTAAGTTGTCCGGAGATGTAGAGGCAATAGGTCCCGTGCAGCTTTAACTAACTCGACTTAGTTTAGTGGGCCAGGTCCTCCAGCCTTCCATTACCTTTCGATTTAGTTAAACAAATATATGTAGCAGTACCTCGCCCTAATAAATTGCATAAGTCAGACTTCATTCCTCACTGATGATAAAACAGATGCGACTTATTTATGCCACTGTCTTAAATCATTAGTGACTCGTTGGAACACATACGACATTATCAAGAGTTATTTCTTATTACAAGTTACAGGCATAGGCATGCAGGTTTGTCGCCAAGCTAAATGTGAGGTTTATATCATCAAAGAAAATTTAAAGAAGTTTTTTAATGTAGGGATTTGGTAAGGGCGTTTGCCATTCAAAAAAAAAATGTAAAAGATAAAGAAATACGATTGCCACCGGGTAGTTTGAGGGTAAATTCAACCATCTAATCTCCAGAGATATATGGTACAATAGGATTTTTAAACACGATATCTAGATCAAACATGCCAACTTTAATGTTGCCGCTACTCATTTTGGGTTCTTCAATCCTTCCGTGTTGCGTTGAGGTGAATATAAATGCAATAAATTATTTAATCAAAATTACATTACATTTATTTGTTAGGCGTAAACAACGGGCGCGTATAATTTTTTCCCCTGCTGCCTTGCTTATGCACACATATTCAATAGCTGGAAAATAATAGTGACACTAACTCCTATAACTAATCGCACGCAGAATAGCCACCCACTTTCACCACGTACATATCCTACATCTTTCCTCTCAGCTTCACTGGTTTACTGATCATTCATCTTTAAATATTCTCAACATGCATAAACCTCTTGCTGAACAATCGCGGACAAGAATCATTCCATCTAATATTGCACCTTAAACTAAAGGGCAGATAACTTCATGCATACACAAGATACATTGATCTGCAATTGGGTTTAACTTACCTTACTGTAAAGAGTGGTGAGAACTAAGTACACATAGCAAAACATCCCTCATTTATTGCTGCATTTGCAGGTAAACCCTAAAGATCTGATGATCCATATGCTGGAAGGGCAACAAATACATGTGACTGTGGGGTAGCTGAGAAACCAAAGTCTTTAATTTATGCATTTAAGACCACTATAGGCTTGTGATAATATTGCAGCCTAAAGAGCGTAACAATGAGATTGAAATGCAATCAATTAAAAAATTAGAATCATGTTAGACACTACTTAGCTAGTTAGCTGATGATGCTTCTACTGAAGTACTAGAGCTCCCCTTCCTCTCATATCAATGTAGAAAAAAAAGAAAGCAACTAATCGATTTCCAGTTGAAAATGACGTGTCACAGAGAGTTCGAAAAATTCCATCCTAAAATCATAATCATTTATTTACTACACGATCTTACTCATGTCAAAAATAGACTAAACATGATAGTCCAAAGTCCCTACTACATAGTTCTTACAAGTCACTTCACTTCACCAGACGAGATTCAGAAGCATTAGCTCCTCTTAACTACTTTTACACTTAACAGAAGACGTCTGCTGGCTTTAGCAACGTCAAACAAAATCCCATTGTTTAGAACTCTTGTTACTGATATACTTCCCAAAAAAATCAGCTAAAATAGATGCTTTTAAGTCAACATTAATATAATATGGTAAACTTTACTCGTGACTAAGTTGAAAAAAATGAAGATAATTTCAGATCGGTGAAGGAGATACTGTCGATTGATACATCTGAATTTTAGTGCGTACAAAGATTTCATTCCTCCATACCGCAGTGTCCAAAATGAGAAGGGAACAACCTCTAAACTGAAGTAAACCAGCAGTTGTGTATTTCATAAAAACTTGGACTCTCTTGATCTAGATATAGCTCATTTACCTGAAAATGAAGATAAATTTAACGGTCAAAAGAATTGTTCACAAAAATGGAAAATTGAAGGCTTCCATCCATGTGTTTAGTAGGTAGGGTGGGGACAGCATACACTATTTATATACATAAGTTATTTGGTGTTAATTTTTTATCAATGATAGTAAGGAATGCCAATTTATTTCCAATAGTAGCATGCACACTTCATGAAACGAGGACGGACATCTTTGCACTTGCCAAAGTACCAAGGTGAATGCGCCAGCTATGCTTGCACATGAGAGCCTCAAATAGCAATGCGATGATGTCTTCTCCTTCTTCCCTTTATTTTCTTTTTCCCTTCTGATGCTTCATATTTAATGCTGTGGTTATAACCAAAGTTAATCTGCGCATATATCTTTTGTTTTTTGTGTTTTAGAATCAAATAGATAAACAAAATACTTCTGCCGGTATCATTCCCCAGATCATGAGCTAGCTGACAACTCTGCCTAAAAGCTTCATCAGCCTAAAGGACATTCGCGTCCATACTTAAGTTTGTGACCAAGTGTCTCATAAATAGCGGATCTGACAAGATCTCCATCATTTTAGGCAATTACAGGTTCAATATGCTTGTAAGCTCAAGGCATGTAGCAATCGCTACCAAAATAAGTTTGTTGAGGAGCAAAGACATCAAACTAAGGTTCCGAGAATACAAGGTTTGTTGGGAAGAAATGGAAGTTCCAGCATGTTGTTCCACTCTTATATCAACCAAATTTTTGAGAACGACAATTCAGTCATGCCCAAAAACACACACACAAACCCTTAGAATACATTCAACAATTTAAAAAATTATGCTATATATCCCTTTCCAAAAAAACCTCTCTTCCCAAAGAATTTTCATGGCAACAGATTTCCTATTCCTAAATATTCACCTATTTTGCAAGAGCCTTCCAGCATTGACATGCACATATATAGGTACTCCTACTGGTTTTCCAAAATTTATGCATAATTCTGAAAATCAAATTCTCATCTAAATAAATGGCATGCTCAAATCTGGTTAACATAGTTATCCGTAATAGAGATCTCCAATTCTAATTCGCCCGCAGACATTCATATATATCCTACTTGTATGGGTAGAGTATTTTGGGAAGAATAAAAGTATGGGAAAGTTGGGGGTTGAAAGTTTTGGTACCCGTAGTGAGCATGAGTAGAGTGATATATAGAAATTCCACATACACCCTACCTTATCAACACCATATGTGAGGCTTATCTAGACTAATAAACACATAAAAGTAAATCTAATTTTATTTTTTCATTACATAGACTAGGTAATAATGATTTATTAAGTTAAATTTCACTTGCAAATTATTAGTAGAACAAGAAGAAACTCATTATAAAGTCCCCTTTTCTCCAGAATTCAAATGAAAGATTGTTTTCAAGTTCAATCAAACACATTTCCTTACTTTCCATCTTTATATTAAAAGAAATCAGAAGAATCAGAGAAACCTCTTCAACCAAACACTGGCTAAAACATGGAAGACTGAAATGAGATGTTTTAGCCTCATCACATAATATGAAACACAAGGTATGGAAAAGAATAATAGAAAGTGCATGATTTCATTACAAATTACAAGATACTGTACTGCATTCCAGTATTCGACTGTACCCTCCATGAGCATGCTACTGTAGCATACCTACCGTAACTAATATCAACAAGGCAAGACTCTATATAAACGATCCAAATAGAAGCTTTACTCATTGTGCCTAATAAAAATTACTACTACTCTCCAAGACAGGACCCAATCATGAGTTTCAATCGAAATAGATAAACTTCATTGACTGGACTCTGAGATTTCAATAAATTGATTAACTAGAAGTATAGAACCCTAAATATTTCCTAAAGGGCAACAAAAACTAAAACCATATTTTACCATCACAAGAAAATCAGATAGTTAGATAGAAGCTGGCTACTGGATTTAGAGAAGATTTAAGGCCCTTTGTCTTCACAAGCTGCTGAACATCCCATCATTGAAGCACCAATAAACCAGAGATCTTTTCTTTCTATTTTTTCAAAAATCTGGATGCTATTCTAAACAAAATTTCTTTTTTTACAGGAACCCCCAGCCAACCCAATCTCGGTCAAGAAGGTGCTGAAAATCGTGCTGAACTCTAAATTCTACAATTCACTAACTTTCCAATTGATGCAGAGGACATAAGACCGATTCATCATATAGTTTATGAAATGTCGAATAAAAGAAAAAAAAGATCTCCACAAATCAATTGTAACTAATATGTCCTACCATGTTATCAGGCTTCTAAAGCAAAATTTTCAGCTAAAAATCCATAATTAACTTATTCAACTAAGTAAAAGTTGAGCCTTTTATCTTCTCAAATGGTTCAGGTATCATCAATCTCTCATATTTTCTGATCCCAACATTCACATTTTGTTTGTAACTGAGAAATCTCAAGGCCACTGGTGCACAGTTCAAAACTCGATGAATCACCCCCTCCCCCAACCTCTACCTTTCTCCACTCAAAAAACAGGCTTTTGTCTACATCAAGTTTTAACTCATAACGTGCGTCTAACCCACAAATCACAAGCTAAGCTCTTAGTCTCTTACAACATTCACATTTAACACAACACACAGATATACAAAGCACAGATGCATTAATTGAGTGAAATTATATATAAAACGAAAATGGTAGCTAAAGAAATAGGTAATTGAATTATATATAATGAAAAGGGGTTGCAAGAATGACCTGGAATGAATCAAAGACCGAGCATTTTGAAGAGAATGTAGCAGAGGAAACAAAAGAAGAGCAAGAGAAATACATAATCTACAAATACAAAGAATTTAGTGGATCCATGATTTCTCTTCACCGTTTTCTTTGTCTGTTTTGTGGCATCTCCGTTTGATTCCACTTTTGCCATTATTACCAATCAGAACTGCAAATCAAAGAATTTTAGCAATAGATCTACCTTTGGCTTTTTGGGAGTTGGTTTCGTTTTTGTATACCCGCGCTTTGTTTATCGCTCTTTCAATAGCATGTGCACCCGCACGTGACTTAGATTTGTAATTGTATCTGCGCTTCACTAATAGATCACCCTAGCCTTCACAAAAGGACAGCCCGCTACTTAAAGCATCTCGTATTTATTTGAAGTTTGGGTATAGGCCGCATCCCCATCTTGATGCAAGTATCAATAGTCGTTTTTACGATTCGAACTCGTGATTTATAGATTACACATATACGACTTTACTGATTGCTCCATATCTCCCCTTCTACTATCATTTATTCATGGTTAATTATATATTTCATTTTAATAATTACTCAATCAACAACAACATACCCAGTATAATCCCATAAGTAGTGTCCGAGGAGAGGTGAGATGTATGCAGACCTTACTCCACCAGGATGAAAAGGATGTTTCCGATAGACCCTCGGTTCAAGAAAAAAAATATTCTGAAATATACTTGCATTATACGATGAAACACCCATGATAAAGAAATACTGTTTAGGAAACTACCGGTAACCAAGATAAACAAACAACAATAAAAGTAGTAAAGGCGCAGAATTCGATAAACAAAGTATATAAAAATAATACAAATGTTATCGTCTGCCTTAATCCTCGACCTCCACGCTTTCCTATTAAAGATCATGTCCTCGGTGATCTGAAGGTAGGTCATGTCCTGACGAATCACCTTGCCCCAATTCTTCTTTGATTTACCTCTACCTCTCCGTAGACCCAGCACTACCAACCTCTTGCACCTTCTCATTGGAGCATCTGTGCTCCTTCTTCTCACATGGTTGAACCATCGCAGTTTGGCTTCTCACATCTTGTCTGCCACTGAGGTCACTCCTACCTTGTCACGAATATCCTCATTCATGATCATATCCATCCTCGTATGACCACACATCTATCTAAGCATTCTTATCTCTACTACACTTATCCTCTGAATGTGTGTGGTCTTGACTGGCCAATACTCTGCTCTTTACAACATAGCATGTCTAACGACCGCTTTGTAGAACTTGCCTTTGACTGGGTGCCACTTTCTTATCGCAAGGACATCGGACGCGAGTCTCCAGTTTATCCAGCCTGCCCCTATACGATGGGTGACATCATCGTCATTTTCTCCATTACCTTGAATGATCGAGCCAAGGTACTTGAAGCTTCTCTTTTGGGGAATGACCTGAGAATCGAGCGTCACTTCCGCCTCTGACTCCTGGACGTATCACTAAACTTGCACTGCATGTATTTTGTCTTCGTTCTGCTCAGGCTGAAACCTTTAGACTGTAGGGTATGTCTCCAAACCTCCAGCTTATCATTAACTTCGCCGCGAGTCTCATCAACCAAAACTATATCATCGGCAAATTAAATAACATACACCATAGAACCTCCCATTGAATGTTCCGTGTCAATTCGTCTCTCACCAGAGCAAATAAGAACGGACTAAGAGCTGATCCCTGATGCAATCCCATCTCGATTGGAAAGTGCTTGGAGTCACCTCTAACTGTCCTCATGCAGGTCTTGGCTCCGTCGTGCTTGTCTTTAATCGCACTGATATATGCATCTGGTACACTTTTAGATTCCAAGCATCTCCATAATTACTTAATCGTAATAAATTAACATAATTTGATATAAACATTTGGTGCAGTATGTATTTATCATCATTCTTTAGTATCTTGTCAGACTTTTACTTATTGATGTATGATTTGATCAATTTTGAGACTAATAATGGATAGAGTGAAAAGTTAAATTATTTAAGGGAAATTTTCAAAACTAAGCAGCCCACAATACAAAATTATAAATGAGAGGCCACATTTCATCTATAGCACCCTTTTATTTTTACATTACACAACATAACACCCTCTTTTTTTTTCAAAATTACATAACATAGCACCCATTTAAACTCAAAACCCTAGGAGCCACTCCCTCACCCTTCCCCACCACTGCCCCGCCACCAGAAACCGAGCTGCCACCGCTGCCGCCGCCGGCAGGCGATGGGCGGAAAATGAAAAATTCACCGGATTTGCTTATTTTATTTGTGGATTTGTTTAAATAATTATTTTTTGATAATTTTATACACCTAAATCTATCAAAATAATAAATTATACATGTAAATACATAGAAAAATGTGTATGCAAGAAGGAAAATACAAAAATATACACTAAAAACATAAATTTTATACAAAACATCCATAAAAAGTGCACAAATATGAAATTTATACAATATTATTCATTGTTCATACACGCATATACAACTTTATACAATTGTACAATGCATAGAATGTGTTTTATACACCGTCAATACGTACATATACAAATTTATACATTTTTATACACATGTACATAATTGTATAAACTTGTATACAAATGTATAAAAGTGTATAAGCTCACAAAAATAATGTTAAACAGTGCCTCGGCCAGATTTTACACAAAAGCTTAACAAATATCCAAGATATATACAGTTTTATACAAGAAAAATACTAGATCTAAATATTAAACAAAAGTTTTAACAAAAAACTAGTAGATATCAACGAATTTTTATGAAAAAAGTGAAGAAAAAGAAAAAACTTGACAAATAAACTCCTCACCGGAGTTTTGATCGGAATATACAACGAAAATCAATATTGTTATTCAAAAAGCAAAAAAAAAAAAAAAAAAAAAAAAAAAAAACGAAAAAAGAAGAAGAAGAAACAGCGGCGGCGACGGTGTCAGTGGATTGGAGGAGAGGGGATGACAGTGGGGCAGTGGTGGAAGGGTTAGGGGGTGGCGGCTGCATTTAGTTTAATGGGGAAGATAAGAGAGAAAAATGGGAAGGAGAGAAGGGAAAGAGAGGAAAAATAGGGGCTAGAATTTTTTTCTTTAAATTGGAGGTGCTATAGAGTGAAAGAATTTTTTTTAAAAAAGGGATGAGAGTGCTATGTCGGGTAAGGCAGCAAAATAGAGATCTTTTTTAGTAATTTTCATGAGGGGGTGTCTCTCAATGTAACTGTCCCATTATTTAACCCGTCACATAAGAATTACTATATGCGCTACTATTCATATTTGGTGTTTTTTAAAGATTTGCTTCCAGAAAGATGAATTTGGGTTATATGCAATACATGTAAGGATATTTTACACCTCAATCGGTATAATATAACTACTTATTGTTACTCTGCTTATTTATACAAGAATTATTGAAATACTGAGCTCTTATTTGGATCTCTTAAAGCATTATTTAATAAGATCATTCTTGCCCTTCCCTTTGTTCAATTATTGTTGTTTCTCACGTCTTTAAGCTCACGCTCTCATTCATTAGCTAGATCTAACTCTTTAAAAAAATTATCAATCTTGGTATAATTCTTTATTTGTAATCCACTAAATATAAAATCAATTATTATTGGCTAAAATTAAATTTAAGTCATACACATTTGACGATAAAATTCGCAAACTAGGCTCTTTTAACTGAAAAGCTTTTATTTTATGTAATGAAAGTTTGCGAAGATATTACAAATTAGTATAACTATAGAACACTAGTATTTTTTTTTTTTTGTAACAAGGAACCGACAGCCGCTATTTTGGGCTGCGCTTTTGGTAAATCTCACTTTTGTATAATAGCTTGCAAACCACATAGAAAGTGTAAACAACATTATGCAAACCCCATGGAACAAGCTTGACAGAGAAAGTATACAGGGAAATCGAAGCTTATAATCTCTTCTTAAATTCACAGTATACTCAATGATGGTTAAACTTTTCCTTTTATAAAAACTTGGATAAAATAAATTTAATGCTTTTTAGAAAATTTTATACAAGCTTGTAATCTCTCCTTTCATAGCTCTCCGGTCCTTCACCACACTTTTCTTTGGCATGCTATTCAACAATCATATAGTAATATGATAAGTATGGATGGTTTAGCTGGTAAACTATTAGGTCGTGACATCGATGATTAGAAATTGATGCTTCCTCAACTAAAGAAGATGATGAAGACTTTAATATGATATGATTATAAATTTATTGATCGCCAAATAAGGAGACATGATATTCGTTTACAAAATTCTTGATAAAAATAATGTGGAGTACAAGCTCTTACTAGATGAAATCAAGCAATTTATAAATAAAAGAACAAATAAATATATCACAAGTCACAATCATCTCAGAGGTATAATTGACAATTACCAAAAAGATAAACCAGAATCACAATCTAAACTTCATTTTGAGTTTTGAAAGATTTGCAAAGTATATTAAAATATTACTAACATACAAAACTTCAAATATATTTAATTGATTTATATACTAATATCAAGTATTTTAAAGTATATTTCTCAAAAAACGAGTGTTATATATTATGAATTGAAACACTAGAAACCATCCCAATGATTGCTCATGCTCTTAAATATCTTTTTCAATTTCCATTGGCCCCTCCAAAATCTCGTAAATTCCGAATACAGGACCCGATACTATTCACTAACAACGACAACACAAAACAAAAAATTGAAGGGACCAATTTAGATATTTTCAAACTTGGTGAAAAAACATTTAACCTGGAAAAAAATCAAAAAGAAAAACCTATCCATCATTCAAAAATTCAACTCTCCAAAAACTTTTGAAGCAAAATTCATATGAGCTCCGATTCCGATCATCGGAGAAACCCTAAATAATAGCTGATGCAAGGGGGAATAATAGCAAATTCATTATCGGAGCAATTGGGTCGGGTCATAAATGGCCTATTTAGTAATTATGCACCACCAGTATGGGCAACACTAGTTGCTGGTGTCTTTGTTGTTGTTTCTCTTACTCTTTCTATGTATCTTCTCTTTGAACATCTCTCTTCTTACAAAAACCCTGAGGTATTTTTATTTATTTATTTATCTTAATGAGTTCTAAGAATATTTATTTGTTGTATTATTGGAAATATTTAGTGTTTAATTTTGTATTGGCAGGAACAAAAGTTTTTGATTGGTGTTATTTTGATGGTGCCTTGTTATGCTGTTGAATCAGTAAGTTCATTTCTAATACTTTGTTAATTACTTATAATACTTTAGTTTATACTCCCTCCTTTGACTGGCCATGGAATTTAAGAAAGGGGTGAAGACTTTTGAAACTCGTGGTTTAAAACAAATTATAGAAATTTGTGTAGTTATGAATCATTCCAAAAAGAAATGTGGTCACTCTTTTTGGGACGGAGGGAGTATCAAGTTGGGAGTAGGATAGACGATATCCTTCTTCAAGGACAAGCGTATAATAGACTTACTAGTCTCCGGCGCTTTGTTCTAGTGGTAAGATGTTATAGACCAGAAGACTAGTCCAGTAGGCGAGAAAACCCATTTAGCCTATAAACTCACTAATACTTCTCTTTTTAATCAATGAGGGACAATTGATACGTAGCAATCACCCCCGCTTGAGGACCAACGGTCTCGTTACTCATAGCCGGCATCCCTCTTTGTCCAGGCTACCGCACAAGCCACCACTCGGAGTTGCGGCCCCAAGTGTTGGATTAACTTGCTGTGGTACTGGTGTTATAGATCAAATAGGAGAGCTCAACTCAAAAAGACTAGTTTATTAGGTGAGAGAGCCAATTTAGCCTATAAACCCAATAATATTTCTCTTTTTAAATCAGTAAGGGACAATTGGCACATAACATAAGAGCTCAAATTGGGATGAGTGATTTTTGCGTACATCACAAGTGGATAAGGGTAGCGGGGTGGGTCACTATCTTCAGTTTGAACCACACACAATTGACCGTAGAGGATTAGGGCCTTTTTTGTTAACTAGTGTGGTTTATATCAAGTTGGGAGTAGTATATCGGCAATATCCTTTTCTAAGGACAAGAAAAAAAGATAAAGTTGAACTTTTTTGCTTAATTTCGATACTATCACTAATTAAAGTAATTTCATCTAGCAGTATAGGAGGTTTTTTTTTTGGGTGAAGGTTACGTGAGTTCTTCAGCTCCTCCACATTTTCCACCAAACTAGTTATGTGACGCTTGGAAATTGAGATATTGGAGAAATTCAGTCCTATCCCATTTTGCTACGAATGCAATTAGAGGCCGATCTAGGATTTGAATTTTTTGGGTTCGGGATGCCGTTGAATCCATTTTTTATTTGAGTTACTAGGTTCAAAATATAATGTTTATACATATCGAGTAGATTTTTAATACATATATAGGGTTGGGAGCCAAGACTACTGGGTTCTGCCGAATTTGGAGCTACTATTGTGCATCCACCCCTAAGTTCCATTGTTGTTCAACTCCAGTCTTTTTTTTGTTGGTCATCGAGGGGTATTAGGCTTCATCTTCCGGTCTATTCGTTTTTTTGGTGTCATTGGTTTAAGTTTCAACGAAGCATTTCTGGCACGCTTTTTTCTATATGTACATCCTACATGCTCAAGTGCATCCATCCCGTTGTTCTCTTACACATTCAATAATGCATACATTTTCTGAAGCTAAAAGAAAGGGATATATCTTTTTATTTTAAAACTAGTTTGACTGAGAAAAGCACATTAAAGCACCAAAGGAAGAAAGAAAAGAAGGGGGCAAAGGAGGAATAACTTTATTTCTCAAGATTATCGTTTTCCTATTTATTGAAAAAAATCAACTTTACTAAGGATACATGAAAAAAGGGATACGTAGAGGTTATAAATAAAGGTTGATTTACAGATTTCCGAGCACTTGTAAAGTTGAGCTGAAGCTGAGTTTTTGAGAAACTGCTAAGTTTAGCAAAAGCGGCTCTCTAGGATCGTATCGATTGGTTGAAAGTTCTGCAAGAAACTTTTTTTTTTAAAAAAAAAAATCTTTGGGGGTGGGGTGTGATACCCGTTGATACTGGCTTCAACGGATTAGTGCACTGCGCCACTGTTAAAACAGTCTAACAACATTCCTTTAGGAAAAGGGGGGAAAAAGAGAGAAAAAGAACCTATTTGTGAATGCAAGCAGACAGCAGGCAAAGACAAGACATTCTCAATTACATAAGCAGCAAAAAGTTCTTTTACATGGGTCCTTTCATCTCTTTTGAAATAAGATAACAACATTCATTAGCCAAAATGTTAAAGCTTTGCACTGCAGTCGTTTAGATTGAATAAATGAGAATGCAATATTAGCTGAGTTAATGGCATATTTGCCTAAAGGCATATGCTTTTATTGAAGATCAGATCAGCTCCAAGTATCTAACCTATCTCAATTTGGTAGATTGAATTGTGTGAGATAATATTTTGTCAATTTTCTAATGTGGCTTTTCTTTTCACAGTTTGTGTCATTGGTAAATCCATCAATTAGTGTTGGCACTGGGATACTGCGAGATTGCTATGAATCCTTTGCTATGTACTGCTTTGGGAGGTATCTTGTTGCATGCTTAGGTATGTTTCTTATCTTAAACTTGACCTTGTTAATTTTCAGTTAGGAGTCGTTTGGTTCGTGCAATAGGTATAATGAATTTCTTTTTTATTTTGAATCATAATGTAGGAGTTGTTATGCACTGATAATAATATAAGGATCAACCGATCGACATACAATAAATAATAACACACGGACTGTTTATGCAGGGGCTACCTATTTTAAGGGCACTTTTTTATATACTCTTATCCACATATTGCTAATATGCGTATTCTTATTCTACGGTTTCGTCAAAAGTATTAATAGATCTCCTTATAACTTATGCATGTATTAGACTTTACTAACCAACACGGGATTAGTTATGCTGACTTCCTTTTTGCTTATGTCCCAAGCAAATGTTGCATTAATTATTTGGAGATTAATTTTCTTATGCGACCAACGAAACATTGTATTAATTGTGCAGAATTTAATGCAGGGATTATCTTTAGAAATGCAGCCAGTCAAATGGCCTCTTAATGTCTAAATTTAGGACAGAAACTCATATGCTTTACTGCCTAAAGAAAGAAAAAATAGGCTTCCTTGTTACAGCAAGTTGAGGATGTGTAATTTTTTAACCGAGAAATGGGGCCAACCCTTAGGAGTTAGGACCAACCTTTTAAACTTGGGGATAATAGGTCCGCCGTTCTACCCTTCTCCACATGAATACCGGGCTTAGATCGCATAGCGCAGGGCGCCAACCTGTGACCTGAGTCACAAGTTCCTCAACGTTTTCCACTTAAGCTAAGCCCTGGGGGCGCGTTTGTTAGTGTTAATTGTTCGTCTGTTCTTCTTTGATAAGAGCTCTAAGAAATGCTGAGGTCTAATTCCATCAATGAATCATTTGGTTGTTTCTCTCTTACATGTTAACACAGACTTGACTGCTTGATAGAAAGGGTTGGTATGCCTTCTTGGCTGAGTGAACTTCCTAAGCTCCTTTATTATGAAAATGCCTACTAAGATTGCCAAGCTTAAACATGTGCTGAAAGTTTGATTTTACAAGTCATGTACATTCTGGATACCTGGAAAATTTGTTTCAAACATCCCTTGTGAAAAAAGTTTTCTATTCCTTTTTTTTAATATTTCTCTATGTTTCTTTTGGTGAATTAGGTGGCGAGGAGAGGGCTATAATATTTATGGAGAGGGAAGGACGTGCAGCTTCAAAAATGCCGCTATTAGAGCATGGCTCTGAGAAGGGAGTTGTCAAGCATCCTTTTCCTATGAATTACTTTTTAAAGCCATGGAAACTCGGTCAGTGGGTCTACCAAGTTATCAAATTTGGAATTGTCCAATATGTGAGCATGCTAACCTACATAGATCTTTTATTCTGTTTGGACCTAAAAGCTGTGTTTATTTTCTCCTTTTGATTGACGTGATACACAACTTTCTTTGTAGATGATCATAAAAGCATTTACCGCTCTTTTGGCAGTGATTCTTGAAGCTTTTGATGTGTATTGTGAAGGAGACTTCAAGTGGAATTGTGGGTAAGAAAGACCTTCTATTAATTTATCGATAATGACTTGTACAGCCTTGAAAGTTGCAACTTTGATTCCAAGTTCATCTATTTACAGCTCTCTTTTTCGTATATCATTTCTCTAAACTAGGAAAATATCTTCCTTTACTAACGCCAAGTTGTATAAATTTTTCCGAGGATTCATGTGGTAGATGCCCTTACAAGCTATAGTAATCTGGATGAACTTTCAGTACTTGCTCCGCTTGCTGGGCTGATCCACGTGTAGCTAATGTTATCTTTTGCTTCAATTCTTCTTTTTTGTAGGTATCCCTATGTGGCGGTGGTTTTAAATTTCAGTCAGTCATGGGCACTGTATTGTTTAGTACAATTTTATACTATTACAAAGAACGAATTAGCTCACATCAAGCCGCTGTACAAGTTTTTGACGTTCAAGTCAATTGTCTTCTTAACTTGGTGGCAAGGTGTGGCCATAGCTCTTCTCTCTACCCTTGGTTTATTTCGAAGTCCAATAGCTGAAGCGTTGCAGTTTAAATCCAGCATTCAAGACTTCATCATATGCATCGAGGTAATTGTGCTGAAATTGGGCATGCATTAATTGCTTATGGTGTATTGCTGTAAGATAATTTGCTCTTATGATTTCTATATTTCCATTACGGATGCAATGTTATCCTTTAAAAAAGTGTTGCGCTTTTTAGTTTTTATCTGCGATCTAGTGATGCTTGATATTCTTTCTATAATTTGACTTTAACAGCTCTGTTTATTCATCCAGTACAGATGGGTGTTGCTTCTGCAGTTCATCTTTATGTCTTCCCAGCAAAGCCATACGAGCTGATGGGAGAGCGCTATACTGGGGCTGTTGCTGTTCTTGGGGATTATGTGTCTGCTGACTTGGCAGTAGATCCTGAGGAAGTTATAGACAGTGAACGTCCAACCAAATTACGTCTTCCTCAACCTGACATTGATGATAGGGGTGGGATGACCATTAAAGAAAGCGTTAAGGACGTCTTTATTGGAGGTGGAGAATATGTAAGTATCTCTTTCTATCTTATCTTGTGAATCTCCGTACAACTCTGTAAAAAACTCACAACTTTGAATTAGAAATGATGAAATCCCAGGTAATCGTTTCAGCAACTGAAGTCTCTTCAGGTTACTGATACTCCTAATTGTCATGAGAGAGAGTTAACAATAACAGAAGTGGACGTTCCACGTAATTGATCCTGTTGCATTTCTGCACTTTCTGTTTTCTGTTCTTTAACACCAGGGAATACACTTTGATATTGGTTGAATCAGCTGATGGCATTCTTGATATTTTTCATATGTTTTACTGACTATTAAGAGTATATTTGCCATTTTCAGGATTGCTCCTTAACTTTCTAAGATATCCTCTCACCATCCAAATCAAGTGTTCCTGTTTTGATTAATGATTAGTATAGGGGGGTCCAAATGATCGTCCTTGTGATTGAACTAAGTACCTATTTCTTTCCGGCATCCATAAACTCTACCATCCGCTGTAGTCAAGATAGGAATATATGATCCAAAAGAAGAATAGGGGGACAAGGAGTTAATAAAGGGAATATTGAATCTACAGTGAACTAATATCTCTTGCCAATGCTAATATTTTCTCAAGAGGCAGATTCAGGATTTTAGGTTTATGGTTTCTGGATAATAGTCATCCCGGATTAAATGAATTTTTTTAACACAACTACAGGATCTTGGTTCTGGGTTCAGCCGAAACCACACGTCGGCTCCCAGATCTGCCCCTGTATTTTGTGATTGCTCTGGGTGCTGGGTTGCTTTGCTGATGATTTTGGACATCTGAAATGTGGGTAGGCTGTTGAGTTTCCTAGTTTATCCAACACTTTCATCACATAAATTCTTGCTGTAAGATTGGAAGTTGCGCTTTGCTTAGTGATCTGAGTTGTCACGTTATGCTTCTTCTTGTCTTGTGGAGAAGTGGCAGGATCTACGGTCGAGCGACACTAGGATACACGGATGAAGAGAAACTGGTCTTAGGGATGTTCCAATGGACCATATCTGCTCACACTGTCACCATGGTTTTTAGGTTCTATATCGTAGTCTAGTTGAAAACAGAATCATGATAGTTCTTATAAGGTTTCTTCTGTGCATCTAAATAATGGGCAGCCAGTCACTCTGATTTCTAAGTGATTGCTACTGCATTCTCTTTAAGTAACCAGTTCATGGTCTGCCTCGATGGTGATGTTGATTGCCTGTTTAATTTATGTAGCTAAGAATACTCTTGATGCTGTTCCCTTTTATTTGCCTATTAAGAATCTTTAGTTATCGTACACCTGAATGAGAAAGAAAAGATCTATTAGTATAAGGAAGCTCTTATTGAGAAAGAAGTATGATCTCTGGCATAGGCACAACATTTGAGTACTGAACTGGGTGAGGGTCTATCAGAAACAGCCTCTCCACCTTGGTGGGGGTAAGTCTGGGTACATTCACTCTCCCCCGACCCCACTTGTGGGATAACATTGGGTATGTTGTTGTTGTAGTAGTAACCTTAACTAATTGGGACATCGGTCACTGCCATACATGGTGTTGATCTTTACCTACTGTCTTGTGGAAAGTAAAATATTGATATGCAACTATTGGCATTCTCATTTTCCTCTCTTCATGTTATGATTCCACTTGTTGACAACCACATTCTGCAGATAGTGAATGATTTGAAATTCACGGTAACCCAAGCAGTGGAGCCTGTAGAAAAAGGAATTCAAAAGTTGCATAAAATCTCTCAGAATATTAAGAAGCATGAGAAAGAGAAGCGAACGAAGGATGATAGTTGCATTGCAACATCATCTCCAGCTCGGAGAGTCATACGTGGGATAGATGATCCCCTTTTACATGGAAGTGTTAGTGACAGTGGGACTTCAAGGAAAAAGAAGCACCGTAAGAAATCTGGGTATACCAGTGCAGAAAGTGGTGGAGAAAGCAGCAGTGATCAGAGCTTTGGTGGTATCCAAGTTCGTGGCAGAAGATGGGTTACTAAGGATTAGAAGGCAGACAATAATTGCCTTGAAGACTTGTACACATGCATCATTCTTCGAAAATCTGGAGTTGTTTCAACTCTCCACTGCATCATTCTTCTGCTCCAAGGAAGATGAAGTATTTGCTGCGGCAAAGTTCATCTGGGGCTTTTCTCTTTTATTTTTCCTCTCTCCAGAGTTGAAGTGCTACATAATGAAAGCACTAGCAGTCTCATTTCTCTAGTCATTGTTGATGCACATAAATGGTCTTCAAATCTTGTATAGATGTATCCTATTTGGTGTATTGTATCAGGATCAGTTTGCCTCGTATAGAAGGTTTTACGTTCAGTTTTGGAGCTCTGGTAGGTGTATGTCCTTAATGAAATTAACATGATCGCAGCCATTATTCTCTTCAGATGGTGTTTTCCTTCAGCATTTTACTGATAATAATATGTATACAAGAGAGCAATTTGCTTGAGCCAAGCCGACCACATGTCAAAATTACAGCCACCACAACAACAAATCTCAAGTAGTGCAAAGCTTCTCAGTCAGTCGAATTGGTACTTTTTATTTATTGTCTCATCTAAGTCTGTATTAGTGTAGTTCTGAAATTGTATACGCACCAATACTTTTTCCTCTTAAGAATATAGAAAAGAAGCCTTTCTCTCTGCAGCGCAGTAGACTCTTATTAGAACGTGGAAGGTAACCTTTTGCCATCTTGAGAATGTGATTCTCAGAGGTAATGTAGCTCTCTACATGCTTGAAGTAGTCAAAATTTAGAATCAGAGAAGTATCCTTTGATCCAAAAAAGAATGATGAGGCTATTACTCGTTAAAAAGTGAACTTTTTTCTTTTCAACTATGATTTTTAAATATTTTTAAGGGACTATCTTAAATTTCTCAATCTTGTTCTCGTATGGACCTCCAATGTGAAATGGCTGGATTCTACTCATATTGGAGTTCAGTTAGAGGTTAAGGCGTTAAGCTGAGTTTTTCTCCTGGGCGAGGTAATATTAGAGCAAAAGTCTACCATAGGGGAAGTTGCTCAATTTTGAATACAAAAGACTCTTTCCCCTGTATTTAATAATTATGAACTGTGATTAATGCTAATTTTATATGGTGCTTCTAAGTATGAAATCTTCTTCGGAAAAAGATTAAATCAAAATCCAAGTTAATACTTAAACTAGATGAATTGATATGTGCAATATGAGCCCTGTATTTCCTTTTCCAACTTCCTATCTACAATCTACTTAACTTGACAAAGAACATTTGTTTGATTCTACGGATAGGCAAAATAATTACTTAAAAAAGGACCTGTGGAATAATTTGTGGCTCAAAATGTATAATGAAAGAAAATGAGTTTCTGATGTAAGCATGAGCTGTACAAATAGGATCTTGACGTAACACAAATTGATGTGGTTAGACTTTTAAGTTGGCATTAATATCCGAATTAGTACAAATGTCTTTATTGTGCCACGCAGATATAGACAAAGTGTGACAACTAATGGTCTACTATATAAAGTTACAAACCCAAATCTGTAACTGAAAACAAAAAGATGTGAACAGGCTTCAATGTTACATTATCTCAGTTTTAAGTAGAGAAAGGTGTTAACGTTATTAATTATCCAGATTAGTACGAGTTTGAAGTCAGTTCTTAAGTGTGTAACGTTAATTTAAAACCATCAAGTTATTAAAAGATGAACTAAGCAAATCATTTACTAATAGTCCTCCAATCCAGATTATTCGTCTTTGAGGTTTTACACACTCTTTAAAAGACATTCAACAACCTTAATCATAAGAGTATTCGTCTAAATCGTCATTTTTATCCTCTAAACGTCTTAACTGGGAGTATTTCACTAATAGGAATGATAAAGACTATACTGAAAAAGGTGAATAATGATTTCTTGTTTTCTTAAATAACGTTAAATATTTTGAAACAAATAAAAATTAAATGTCACAATTAGTATTTGGTACCGAAAGTAGTACTCCCTCCGGTCCATATTATTTGATTTTTTGACTTGTTTTCACACAGACCAAGGAATCAATTTTTTAGTAGAGTATTAATTAAAGATGTCATTTACTAAATTAACCTTCATCTCTTTCAAAATTTATTTATAGAAAATTGTGAAAGCTTTATGTGTTTAATTTATTAACAAGAATAACTTTGGAAAATTAATCATAGAAAATATTTTGAACTTAAGAAAAAATACCAAAAAATCATATAAAGTGAACCGGAGGGAGTAGTACAATTTAACCTTAATAAATGTAACAATCAGCAACCTCTAACAAAAGCACCACGTATAGAGTGCATGCAATACATTTACTGCATTAGGTAGGAAGATAGGTTTGAGTTAATAACTGAATCCAAATGGACATGATTACCAGAATCCAATAGTAATCTTGTGATTTATTAGTATAAAATTGGAGTCAATAGAAAAGTCCAAAAATTTGGTACTAACTTTTCTACTGTAACTGATCAGTTCCCAGTTCAACCAAGAAAAGATTGCTGTGCTTAGAGGACTTGCCTAGTTAATTAAAGGGCACTTGTTAGCTCTCTAACTCTTTAAGCTTAAGAATGGTATATTTCTTCAAGATGTACTTTATCAAATCAATGTACTAATTTGAATGCTAAACTTAACATTAATTGAGATTCAAACGTTATCACTTTGTGAATATCGTATTACATTTCACTTTATTAACTAATTTCTGTTTCAATTTCCCTTCGAGCAAGTAGAGTTTCTCCAAGAATAATCAGAATTCAATCTGCCAAAATAACAATAACAATTAACTCGACTAAGTGATAAAGATTTTGGGCCGGGAAAATGTTGTTCAAACTGCAAAGTTCAATGTAGTAACTTTATGGTGTGAATTTGGATATCGAATAATTTTATATTACATAAATTTATATAATTAGAAACTAACAAAAATATCATAAATAACAATTTTCATCAAGAAGTATTATAATCAAATTAAATAAATTTCTTCGACATCTAAATAACATGATTTCATTTTGGGACGAAGGAACAAAAAAGGTAGCCATCAAAATGCAAGTGCACAATATCGAGACATCTTCAACCAAATGGTGTTATCTGAAGTGATTTCACAGAAAAATATAGTTAAATAAATATATGTAAACTATTTTTTCTAAAAAAACATGTCTATTTATAATAGATGGACACTACTTCAAATAAGTCAAAGTAAACATCAATTTGAAATATACAGTAAAATGTTAGAATCTCACCCTTTACAAGTCGAACGATTACAATAGGTCGATATTATTTGTATAAAATTCTTCACATATATTAATATAAACGGTAATATTAATGTCACAACCAATGAAAATAATCATTAATAATGTGGTGAAATAGACAAAATTCTTACATCCTTAACTGAAATTTGGGTTTCAACAGTGGTGATTGGAGAATTGAAACATTTTTAGACGGCCTGTAGAAACATATTGTAATTTACATGCATTTTCTTATATCTTAATAATAATAATAATAATTAGGAGTATATTATACTTATGTGAATTTCATAAACTAAAATCAGTATCAAATTCAGATGAATTTGGAGGTTCACCGTATGTCATGACTATTAACTAAACTGATCAACCACGATGATTGCATCAGGTACATTACAACCGAGATGGACCTTTTCCTGAATCCTATTGTTTAGGCGGGCCAAGTTGTAAAATGAATTTGCTGCTGCAATCGCTGTTCATGGTGATTCAGTCATTATTCAGGGAAGAAGTATTTTATTTAAATTCTTGTAATAGTTACTTATTTGCAATTCTATGCATTTTCTTTTTTTAAATCGAAAATTTTGCCTTGGAGGTTCCAAGAATAACGATAGTACATTGTTTGAAGTAGTTGCTTATTGAGGGGTTTAGGATATTCATGCATGTGTATATGAAATCATGAAACCCACCCACGTGGTATTGAGTTCTTTTGATTCAAACTACATTTTTTATTTATGGATATGATTTTTATCCTAAGATTTGAGTTATAGAAGGGTGTTATCATTCTGTCCTACAAGTGTGGTTGCGAGTATGAGAGCTAGTGCTTGGTTTTGTAATACTCTATTTCATTGATGTGTCTGCTAATGTGCTTATTCTTTTGTTTGTTTTTTTTTAAAAAAAAACAAAATTTGCGATATATAGAGTTATTGTCAGCTCCTGCAGGTTGTCCGATCGTGTTATTGTCTGATCGAATTGAACAAAATTCTCCCTGTTTTTATTTTAGTACTTATGATGAACTACCACAGGGAGGAAAGTGGAAAAGACTGAACTTTGATCTACAAAAGTGTTTGAACTAGGGGACTCATTTTAATACTACTTTGTTCATATTTCACTATGATGTTACTGGAACGTTTCTTGTGCGTTAAGGCCAACATGCAGTCTTTTATGGACAATGAGGTCCTTTTAGACGCCTGTGGTTGCAGGAATCAGGGTCAAGTCAGAGGCCCTCATACAAAATCAGATAAAAGAAAGATGTGGTTTCTGAATAGTTGAGGTAAATACCTTGATTATTTCTTTTTCGTTTTAGTAAAGTATTTATCGATTTGATTTTTCTTGGAACTCTGTATAGTAGGATCAATGACACGCGTAGACTTTAGCCATTTAATATACATGTCTAGTTTTAGGTTTATGTTGTATTCTTGCGATGGTTTGGCTGCTTTTATGATCGACTATATGTAGCGACTGTGAAATAAAATTACAGACAAATTACTTTTGACTTTTCTATCCTGGGGGTGGGGGGTTTCTTGTAGCAAACGGTTGCATTCAATTCACTGACAGCAAAGCACGCATCGGTGTAAGCCCAGTGGCAGGATATTTTGGCTGAAACGCCTGATGTCCTCTATAAAAGTTGTGTGTAGCACTGCATCTTTAAGAAGCGAAGTTCATATAGTTTCTGTGCTCAATAGGCGAACGTGTAACTTTCGCTAAAAGAGGGCTTGATTTCTCATCTATCAGTAGAAAAATCAGTCCTGAAACAGGTATACAAAGATAATGTTATTCAGTTTCTTTCCTTTTAGATAGTTGTTAAAATTTATGGCTGGAATCACTTGTATGTTTAAACAGGTTCATATTTGTTAGGGGCCATTTAGGTTGGAAAATCTAGGCTTTTGCGCTGTATTCCAAATGTTGAATCTTGAAAGGAGATAATCTTGTTTTGATTACACCAGTATTGGATCTTTTTTTGGTCTGTGCATCTTATGATTTTAGCTTTCTTTCTGTTTAGGATATCAAATGCCTCGGTATTCTGGTTCAAGATACTACAATTTTTTCTTGCTCCATTTTTCGGTTAAAATTTGGTTTGCATTGCTTTTTTTGGTTAAAATTTAGTTTGCTTCTACTGTGAGCTCCATGCTATATATGAGATTCCGGATTGTGTTCATGTACTATTTTAAATTTTGGCTCTTTTTAGGGAACAACTTATCGGTATGTGTATATCTGTAGAAAATGTGCCATTTCTGATCTAATAAAAGCGAACAAAACTGTTCTGAAGCAGGTTAAAGAAAATTGATATACATTTTATGCACTTTCCTTCCAAATGATTGAATAATGTGGCCCCAATTTATTCCATCTGTGTACAGGTTTAACTTTTTAGGGGCCATTTAGTTTAGAAAATCTGGGATTCTTCTTTGTTTTCGAATTTTTGGATCTCAGAATCAAAATATAGTTATGTAACATTTTCAATGTGAACTTCTTTGCTACTTATTGGTATATGCTAGAATGTACTTTTTTTTTTGGGCTATGATTCCATTTTTTTGTCTTGTATGTGGATGCATCGGATGTGTGTTTGTATACATTAGTTTTCCCCTTAAAACTTGTTTAAGTTGCATCCTCTTGAAGTTCCAGGCCACAGATAATTATGCAATTGTTTGTTATATCAGTGGGTATTCTTAGAAGGTGATTGAATTTAAGAATACATTTGCCTTGTCTTGGAAACCTCTTAATCCCCAAATCTCAAGCGCTAATTACATAAGAATATTCCCAAATTTGTCTGATCCTAAGTATTTATCATACTGTTATCTTTAAATGGCAATTTCATATGCTTGGAGATTTACACACTCGAGGATTCTAGCTGATTAACTAGATGGAGGAAAGTTTTCATTCCCTTACTTTTCGTTTCTAGGAATGACATATACTCAGTCACTTCGTAGCTTGCATTTTGTCGAACCTAAAATGTGTCGTGTTGTCTTACAGAAATGAATATATCTGCAAGGCGAAGAAGCTGTGACTTTAATGAAGATCGCATCAGTGAACTACCAGATTGCATTCTCCTCTATATTCTCTCCTTTTTGCCAACAATGGATGCTATCAACACAATCCTAATTCGAAGATTTAATCACCTGTGGCCATTTATCCACTCACTCACTTTTGATCAATGCATGTTTCCGGGGCACAACTGTGTCTACTATAGTCAAGCTAGTTCTCCGGACTATGATGACAGGTTCTTGAACTTTGTTCGTCATGTGCTGCTTCTTAATCAGAGCCCAACTATTTATAAGTTCGGCCTTGATTTTCATTTTAGCTTATCTCATTCAATTCGGCAAAGAGTATCCAGCAGACCAGACAGATGGCAGTATGAGTGTCTGAGGAAGGAGCAACGAATGGCAAATGAAATTGGTACCTGGATCCAGTTCGCATTGAATAAGAAATTGAAGGTCCTTGACTTGTCTTTCTCTGCACATGGTACATTTGAGCCACAGGCTTATTATGATCTTCCTAATTCTGTTCTAAGCAGTCCTTATTTGGTTGAACTCCGGTTGGCATACTGTAAGGTAAATGCCAAAAAGAAGAGCGAATTGAAGTCTCTCATAATATTATCCCTTGATAACGTTATGCTAATGGACCAATCATTGGATAATATTCTATCTGGTTGCCCAGTGATTGAGGAATTGACTTTGTGGTTTTGTTATGGCCATAGAAAACTGGTTCTGGTCAATTCGAATTTAAAGACATTGGTACTTGGCATTAGATGGTTTGGAACAAGGATACATGTCTCGTGTCCAACTCTCCTATCTTTAGAAATGTCTGGAACTGTGGAAGTGCTGGATATAACAAATGTAGCATCCATTGTTGAAGTGTCTGTCAATCGTATGGAGAAATTTGACTTTAGAGCGTACAGGGATTACCATGAGATGAGAATCCTCCTCCAAACAGTTACAGGGGCCAAAAATCTCAAGCTCTGTTCATGGTTTTCTCTGGTATGGGTTTTTTCTCTTTCTTCACAACTTCTCCAGGTATATTGATGATTTCTGTGATCTTATGGAGATATACCTTTTAGGCAAAGATACTAACTATAAACTCTTCTATTCAAGATATGAAATATCAGTAAATTTATGGACTACACGGGTTATGGTGTTGTATTTTGTCTTTTAACGTCTCAGGTTTAAATATCCATCAATACATTGTGCTATCAGGTTTGCAATACTTTTGTTACTTACCTTGCGTTTGTCAGCAGAGTCCTTGATTAAATCCTGATGTTGCCTTTGTGCTTCTCTGCTTACTTTAAGAAATATTTATTTTAACTGATCAATAAAATGAAAGATTTCAACATTATCAGAATACAAGGCTACTTCCTCTAAGCAGCCTAGATGGCAGCATTGTCAGGTTCAGTCTAGCAAGCCTTTACATTAATATTTGGTGGATGCTGCACTCTTTGCTATAGAAAGCATCTCTTGGCTTGCATTCTTTATCATGTCAATACCTATGGAAGAAACTCCCTTGATTTCTTGATCATTTAGAAGCGTGCTCATAGTGCATACGACCTACGCTCTTAGACATAATCCTTTTCGCCAACACAGGAAGTCATGTATATGCTGAAGTATTCACCAAATTTGTGCATCACGTTATGAGTATGCATTGCATTGGATGTGTTCAAGCTTAACTTGAACTTACTAACAGTATGTTCTCATGGTCTAGAGATGCATTGTCAAATAAATATATGGGAATCTGATGTTTCACATAGCTGCAAAGAATGTCTACCAAAGGCTTGAATTATGAGCTCATTGTAAAAATCCATTTTTTTAGTGTCTTTAACTTTTGTGTTTTATTTTTTGTCTGCCTAGGTATTTTCTTTGTGGCAGTTGACAAATCTACCATCTCCAACCTTCAGTTGCAAGTGCCTTCATCTCCAACTGGATTTTGTGAAATGGCACCTACCAGGAATACTGAAGTTGCTGAATCACTGTCCTTGCTTGGAGAATCTTATCATCGAGATAACTGCTTACTATGATTATTCATCCCGAGTAAGATAAAATTTAATTGTTTTATTGCTCCTGTTTTTAACTGTGTTCTTTGGAATGTTGGATTGGAACCTTCTATCATGGACACCAAAGATTTGGCAACAACTAACCCGAGTTGGCATGTCGGAATGTGTTGAAAACTAACCAAGGCAGTTTCCATCTTTTAAAAATAATATTTAGAATTCTAATGTGATGTCCATGCTATGGAATGTGAGTGCCTCTTTAATATATGCAAATAGAACTATATATCCTGATCTCGCTCTTTTTTAAACATTTTCTTTGGGGAGTCAGGAGAACCCATCAGTTAGATACGTAGGACATCATGTATTCTAATTCTCCCCCTCTCTTCTTTTTCTTTCAAGGACGAAAACATTATTCAAGGGGGAAAGTTGATTTCTGTACTTGTATGTTTTGTATGAATTGTTAGATACTTTCACCTAGTGTAACACTTGCAGTTTGTATTTTTAAGTCTTTACCAGTATTTGGTTTTCTTAGCTTGCTACAACTCTTAATGGGAAGTTTTTCTTGTGCTTATTATAGAATTTAAACACGTGGATTCAACCATATGACTTTGATGGAGATGAATACTGGAACACCGTAGATACTCCTGTGCACTGCTTGACAAATCACCTCAAGACAGTGGAGATAGCTGGTCCAGTAATGGAGAAAAAGGTGATTCAATTTCTTGAATATTTGCTCAGGAGTTCCATGGTGTTAGAGGAAATGGCGATATACGCTGAAAAGCAGATGTGGATCTATGGCCCAATAACTATTATGTCTGATGATGTTCATGACTTTGAAGAGAGCTTGCTGAATGCTCCAAAAGCCTCTCCCTCAGCTGTTGTGCTCTTTTTCTGAGGTGAACCCTTCAGAAGGATTTACCTTTGATAGTTGTCGTGTGAACTGCTTGTTTGTGTGAACTTTTTCGACATAAACTGTCAGTAGTTGTTTGTCTGTTTAAATTATGTGTTATGTCATGTTGTAATAATAAAGTGCACAATGAATTGTGCTGTGGACAGTTATAGTTTCCTGCATTTTCTGTAATAACTGTTGAAGGTTTTTCATTATGGATGTTATGCAGTTTGTTTCTTTCAATTTTCTGGTGAAATTGATTAGAAAGCTACATTGAAATCCATGCTGCAGCTAATACAATGTAACAACACTTGTGCTCTCAGAAGGTGGTAGCAGTTTTGCATAAATTTTCAGACCTTTCATCATTTCATGCTGCACACACTATGTTTTGTATATTCTCCTAAAAGAGTTGAACTAAGGAAGTTACCACTTAGCTGAATGCATGTTATTAGCTAGATTATGTACCATCATCTTATATATAAGCCAAATATTTCCAACACTTCTTTGGATTAGTAGAAAGTTATGTCCTGATGATTTTAGAGTCCACGCAGAATTCGGTATGTCCATGCTATTTCAGCATTCTCAAAGTAAAACAGAAAAAAGTTTAGCCAATTCTCCAGAAGGAGTCACAATCAATGAAGAAAGGCAATCATATTAAGAGTCCAACTTTGAACTTCAAAGTGGACACCATACTCGAAATTTCTCCTAAATTCAGAAGTAACAGATTAAAATTTCCATGCCCTGTTGGATATGAATGTTATAAAATATTTAATTATTTATATACATAGAGTAGTTATTAGATAAAATTAATTTAAGGCAATCAGTTTCATCAAATATGAAAATAGATTTTTGGACTAATAATTTGATGTTGGTTTACTAAAGAATGGCATGCTTTTCTTAAGATTTTAAATATTGACTTTGTGGTAAATAATGGCGCTACTGTTTGTTGCTTTCCTTGATAAAAATATTGTCTGAATTTTCTCCTTTGCACATTGCATCACATTGCTTTTGCTCAGAATTGATATTCTCTATGAGGACTGCTGCTCTTTCAATATGATTTCCATCATTGGTGCCACTTCTTGAAATTTTCTGGCAAGATGCACACAGGGCAATTGTTCTAGGCTTAGGAAGTTGAAGATGAAAAGGTGTAATTGGCCATTGATCAATCTTGAATGATGATCTTAGCTCTTGCAACTCTTTCTTCAATCTATTATTTTCATTATTCAGACTTTGGCACCATTTCTTCAACATCTCACAGTCTACTTCTGTTTGCTTCAGTTTAGTCCTTTATTAACACACAAAACAAATTTTACAATTAAAAGAATGAATCAAGAACGGTTATAATAAAACAGAAAAATGAAATAGAGATAGCAAATGAGATTTAAAGTACCTTGCTCTTCTGTTTTGAAACCAAACTTCTACTTGCCTTGGCTTGAGTTTCAGTTTGGCTGCAAGTTCTTGTTTTTGGCCCTGCATATCAATTCGAAGTCGATACTATGAGCTCCAACTAATATATTAAGACATCTTACACCAATATTTTCTGGAAAACACATAAGAAAAAGATATAATCTTTAAGAAATTGATGGTATTAATACCATAGCAAGTGTAGTGTGCCGTTTGAAACTTTCTTCAAGCAAGGTGGATTGTTCTATGGTAAGCCTCAATTTTTTTCTCATACCATTGTTCTTGTTATCAATTTTGTAATTGAAATTTCTAAGATTTATAGTACTCTTAGTTTCTTGTTTCTCATCATTTTCACAAGTTTTTGAGCTAGACCCTTCAGTCTTGGTACCATGATCATTAGCATGAAGAGGAATACATAGATCTAAACATATAGTAACTTTCTTTTCTTCTTCTTGATTCCTTTTAGGTATTAAGTCAGTTGAGGCAAGTCCAAGTGTGAGTCTGGTGTCACAAGCATCATTATCATTTCCCATGGCATAGAGAGAAAAAAAAGTGAGAAATGATGCAAAGGATGAGTAGTGAATATTATGGTATGATTTGAGGATGGTGAAACTGTTCCTTGGAGAGGGATCTTTATATGGGAATAAGTATGTTTTGTTTCAGAAAACATGAATGAGACTTTTAATTGTGTATTAATTATACAAAGTCATTAAAGTTGTAGTAGAAGAAGAGAGGAGTGGAATAATAATTAAGTATGAGTAGTAATGGCAATTATGGCATGCGTTAAACTATGACTCCTCTTAGGAGACCAATAACTACTTTGTTTGACTTGCCTCCCCATTTCCCAGAAAGATTTCTGATATTCAAAAGGCTTTTCATATTCCAATTAACTACACATTTCTCATTTGTCTCATAAATTAATGAGATAGGATTTCATACATTTCGTTAACAAAAAAGAACATATAAGGTTATAGGTTAGTTGAGATGAACGCTGGGCTGGTGACCGTGGCAATGCTATGCAGTTCCATTGAATTCCTTTCGTATAGAAAACATGAATTTCATTTTGTTATAGATAAATAGTTGAATTATTCTATCATGAATAAAATTTCTGCAGTAATGCGAAGGGGTTCAAAAAGTGTTTATATCATATGTTCAATCTAGAATGTGTCAATCTAACAATTCTATGAAATTTCTCATAAAATCATGATGACAAAAGACTTTAGATGTTGCGATGAAGTAGAGTAAGAATATAAACATAAACTTTTTTGATACATTTGATAAAATTGAAACGAGTGCAAATTTTTTTTAGGGGGAGCCTTATTAAAATTTAAATCTCAAAGATAAATCAAATTATTTGTTAGATAGTATTGAATTAAAATCAAATTATTTGTTAGATAGTATTGAATTAAAATTTGAACAAAAAGTTATATTGCTCATATTACATTAGCGAAATAAATAAAAATAATGATAATAATAATAACAATAACAATAATAATACGGGTGACAAATACTAGTTTAGCAGAATACGAATGGTCATGTATAATAATAATAATAATAATAATAATAATAATAATAATAATAATAACAATGGTTGACTAACGCAAAACTGAATTATAATGCTTCCAGTATCAATGAAAGCCAACAAGGTCGTTGTAGTATAGTGGTAAGTATTCCCGCCTGTCACGCGGGTGACCCGGGTTCGATCCCCGGCAACGGCGATATTATCTTTTTCCATCCTAAATGTCTTCATTAAATTACTCGCATTTCCTGGGACCACAGTCTTAGGCTCAATTATCTTATTTGTCAATTTTCCATCCTCATTTATAACTTTTTTTCCCTGGTTTATTTATGATTTGGTTTTGATTTTAAGTTTTAATTATTTGTATATGCACACAACTACGTAAATGAATAAATTCAATTTAGAAAAAACAAATAGAAACATATTATAAATAAATAAACTATCTTTTGGCAACCCAAAAAAAAAAAAAAAGTATACATAGTTTTGAATCGAAGATTAAGGATTTCTCTAGTAATGAGCATTTCAGACTTTAAATCATGTTAGTGAGTTCCAATCTCCATGCTCTCTTCTCTTGTTTTCCAGTTCCCTCCGTATATCCCCCAATGGAACAAAAAAATTTAAGTTAAGCAGCATTACAAATTTTAATTTTAATTGGAATTTTGAGCTTATTAAATTAATGCTCAAGTACGTATAATTTAAGCAGCATTTTTAAATTACTTTTCGATACCATCGAGTTAGACTTTGATTCCAAAGTACTTTAAAAATTTAACTCAAAACTTGACAAGTGTTTGCATGAAGTACTCTAAATTGCTTGAAGGAACTACCTCCCTATTAAGGATTCAAAACCTTGTGTGAAGGAAATCAACAACATATGTTTTTGAGAACAGTAATAGTAAAAGTAGTCTTATTAAATGAAGATCCAACGGAGTCAAGAAAGAGCTTGATATCTCAACATAAAGCAGTGTTGCTAGTAATAAAGTTACATGATAATCCTCAGTTACAAATGAGGAATAAGATGTATTAAGTACATTCTAATCCTAGAAGTTTTTTATACGTTCTTGGATACGTACCCCTTCTTGGATAAAGTTTTGCCCCTTAGCTTTGTAAAATATGGACGTTGGTGTTACCAGGGGCGGGCAAGACTTTATGTATGGGGTTCAAAAATGTCACACATTTATTTGAACATGTGACCTAAAACTATTTTTTAACCCCCTTTGCTATTTTACTAGAATTTTTCATTATTTCAATAAGGTTCAATAGCTAATATATACAATAAAAATACTAATTTCTACTCTAATTATAGTGTAATTTTTCAACAAGGGTGTTCAAACCCCATTGGAGCAAGGTGGCTCCGCCACTGGTATTAGTGTACGATCGACAACTATTTTTCCGTACTGATGTACGGGCCCAGGTGTCCTCTTTGAGTCTTCGGACAGGGTATCCAAAGTTAGCAGAAAACTGCATCTAGAGGTAGGTTTAACAGTAGATCATGAGCTCTTATGGCCGAGGTCAATGATGTATGCGTCGCCGGGACAACTCTTGTTTGACTCGTGTATAATCCTTTTATCCTTGGTTGTGGTTTCAAACCCGTGTCAATTGCTCTGACATGTTCTTCACTTGTAGTCATGTGGCCGACCACATGACTTGCGTGACCAGTACGAATTTTACCCAATACACGTTGAAAATTCTTACGAAGTACTAGTATGATTAAATCGAAAACTTTCATATTTCATGCATTTAGGTAGACAAATCCTTAGTAGATGAGGAGTGTCACCAAATAGTTGTATACAAAGAAGAAAAAATGTAGTAGTAAATAGAGACAACCTGCACGAAGGACCCAAAATTAAAGAACTATGGGTAAGAAAAAGGAAACTTTCGATGACCCTACTTTGATGCATCATCTTTTGTCCAACTGTACTCTAATGCTTACAAAGTAAATTTTGGAGTAAATGGTTTAACCAGCATTATTGTTGAGATTCCGATGGGGGCATTGAGTTCATGTACATTTGCATGTTTTGCATCATAAAAGGCTATAACCACAATCAAGCAGCTCTAGAAGAGGCAAAAGGGCCACACTTATATATGGCACCCTTGGTTACTAGCAAGACGGAACCAAAATTTAAACTCGAAGGATTCAATATTTAAGCTTCATAACACTATTATTATATTATTATGATTTTATGTTCAGATCATCACATAATTGTTGAATTTTAATAAGTTATATATATACATATTGTTTCAAAATTATTGAGTTCGGATGAACCAGCAACTAAAAGGCTTACCCGCCTCTGTTTGTTTGTTATACAGACTATTACAATCTGAAACGAGTGTATCCTAGTTGATAAACATATCATATGGATTCCTAATAAAAGCATGAATTGGTATGTTTGAAGTAAATAAAATAAAATAAAATAAAATAAAAAGGAGAAAGAATATTAGTATATGATTTTTGGATCTTGTTGGTTGCTTGTGGGAGGAGCTGGTTATCTTGAAAGTATAGAACTATAAACTTTATAAAACAAAGGCTATATCCAGAACGCAAGTTACAAACAATTAATATATACGGTTAAATTTGTTTTTGAATATTCTGAAAATAACATATTCGTCCTCATTTAAGAGGTTGTACTTAGTAGTATAATGAAACTGAGGATACATGAATCCAAACTTGTCCGTTGGTGAAGAGAAGTAATTAGGATCGTACTCAAGCTAATTAATACTTATTGCAAGCTGCGTGAGAAAAAGAAAGAGAGACGTGGTAAAACTATTTGAAAGGAAAACTTCACTGTCGGTTTACTTGTTTTTTCTTTAAAACAAATACATGATGGAAGGAAAAATACAGAGTGATATATCTTTGGGTAAAGATTGAAACCGTATACTTCAGTCTTATGCCGATCATTGTCTACACATACAAACTTCAGGAGACTTAATACTGTAATTTTTGCTGTATAATAAGGTAATTATGGTAGTAACTCAATGTTCTAAAAATGACTTTTATCACACAGAGTTTAAATTATATATTGATCGTGCACAAAATTTAAAGTAAATTACGCTAAACACACCTATACTATCACTCAGTTTCAAGCACACCCTCTGTATTTCAAAATCCAACACTTACTACCGCTATACCGTCGAAATCTTACACAAAGATTAACACCGTTAATAATCCGTTAAAACTTTTTATTTTATTTTAATATATGGACAAAGTTGCCCCTATCGCACTCCCATCTATAAAAATTCAAATGCATTATCTATATATTAAAAAGAAACAAGTCGAAATTCTATTCATGAAGAGATAAAAATTCAAATGTTTTGTCCATATATTAAAAAAAATCCAGATCCAAACCCAAATTCTATTTGTAAAGAGTATGTTTATATGGATGGGAGTGCGATATGGGCAACTTTGTCCATATTTTTAAAATAAAATAAAAGGTTTTAGTGGATTACTAATTGTGTTAATCTTTGTGTAGGATTTGGATAGTATAAGAGTAGTAAGTAATGGATTTTAAAATACAGGAAGTGTGCTTGAAACTGAGTGATAGTATAGAGGTACTGTTTAGCGTAATTTACCCTTTAATCTATCACTACATGTTGTTAGTTTATTTTTCAAGTTAATATATCATTCTTGATAATGAAAATTATGTTATAGATTTACTTTGATTTGAAACTATAAAATCTCGTCCCCAAGATATCTCCTGGCAAAACTAGAGCCTAAAATAAAAGGCCACCAAGTGGCACTTCTCCAAGTTTCAATTGCTAAAGCAATGCTAATAGTAGGAATGCCGGCTAAGCTAAACAAACAGAATCCCTAAACAACACTCCATTTTGATTTAAGATTAGATTTAGTTGTTGATTTTTCCAAACCCCAACATAATCTTTGTTCATGTCTTTTGTTTTCTAACGTCTCTATCTAAGTCAACCTCCCTTTGATAATATTCAAAAACTTATAACACATCAAACCCCAAAACTACCCTTTCCTATTCTTGCAAAAAATGGCACAATCTCCTCATATAAGGCTGTTCTTTTTGTAAATTCATACATCATTTTACCAGAAACCCGGTAAACATGCCGGCTTAGCATCTAATTTGCCGCCACACTTTAAGTGTTTGTTTTTAATCTCATGCATTTTCGGTAACAAACCAAAATCCAAAATCTTTCTCTCTATCCCCTTCTTGACTCTATTGTGTGTTTTCTTGTTTATTTTGTTTGTTACTATGAAGGAGAATGATTGTGAAAACATGGTTTTTAATCAGTCTTTGAGACCAAAAAAACCAAAGTCTAGAGAAGTAAGTTCAAGATATTTGTCCCCAACTTCAACTCCTTCAAGTCTTGATCATAATGAAAATCAGTCACCACAAAGTATAGTATCAAAACCAAGATCATCCATTGATTCTAGAAAACATAAAAGTCTTGAAAATTCAGGATTCATGGGCAAACTTTGGCCATCTTCTTCAAGTTCAACAGTTGACACTCTTGGAAATCACCTAGGAAATGATAGACTAAAAGACGTTGAAGAACGAAAAGATCGCGAAAATCCCATGTTTTTGAGTAAGCAAAAGAGTTGCACGGAGATTAGTAGGTTTGAGAATGAAAATGAAAGGAAAAAAGAAAGTAAAAGATCATTTTTTGGTGGATCAATGAGGTACACTGGAAAAATCAAATTTCCAGGGAGATTTTCAACTTCATCAAACTCTTCCATAGCATCAAAGTCTCCAAGTTTATTGGAAGATTATAGTGATCGTACTATTGTCCATGGAAGACTTTCTGTCGATGAGAATTCCCTTCGACGAAGATGTAATTCTGCACGAATTAAATCAGACTTTTTAGAAAATATCACGCATGATTCTGAATCAGAATACAGTGACATTGGTTCAAATAACAGCTTTGATTCCCCTGTTATTGGGAGGAATAATATTGCACCATCTTATATGGCTCCAACATTGAGTTCAAGAAAGGCTGGAATTGAAGTACCTTCAAAGTACATGCAAGATTCCTCATCAAAATCGCGGAGATGGAGTGCAGATTCCAGTGTACAGAAGCCAATTTCATCGGACAATTCTCCGAAATTAGGACTCAAATTCATGAAGAATCCAATTCAAAGGGCTGGTTCACTTAATAATAAAACTTCTACTAAGTGGGGTCTTTCTCCTGGAAGGCCAATTTCTCCTCCTGTGTTGATGGAAAACAAAGGGAAATTTATGAAGCCTCCGACTAGTCCTTCCAAGGGAAAAAAAGTAGGGAATTTTCTTAGCATGGGACTTGAATTGCTCAAAGGTAAGAAATTTTCTTCTGGTGCTGCATCTCCTCTTGGACCAGGCATGCCGGAGAGCGTTCATCAACTAAAGATGCTTCATAATAGATTGTTTCAGTGGAGATATGTCAATGCCAAAGCTGATACAGTCAATCACAATATTACTAAACAGGCTGAGGTTTGTGTGGTTTTCTTGCTTTATTAAACTTCAATAATACTAGTTGGCATTTCATAATGTGGCATAAAAGCTAATGACTTTTTTCCAGTGAAACTTACTACTATTATTTGTTTGGTTTTAAGGCAAATTTAGTATATGCTTGGGATGGTATTATGAAATTGAGACATTCTGTGGTACAAAAGAAGCTGCAACTACAGAGGCAAAAGCTGGACATTAGATTGAGTTTTATTCTTCATTCTCAAGTAAGAACTAAATACACTTAAAACAAATATTTTGTGAGAGGGCATGATCTACCAAACCAGAAAAAATCATTAAATTTCTTAAAATGTGACTTTTGGCCATGGACTTTGCAGATTAAGTTACTAGAGGACTGGGATTCTGTAGAAAGGCAACATTCATCATCAATCTCGAAATCTGTAGAATGTTTACAATCTGCAGTCTGTAGGATACCTCTCATAGAAGGCGCAAAGGTATGTCAATGCAAATAACTCATTCTTCGTCACTGGCTGTATTTGCTAGTAAAATAGCGCATTTCACTGACTAGATTAAGCCTGTAGGTGGAACCACAATCAGCTATTATTGCTCTACAAGATGCATCAGATGTATCTACATCGATCAAGTTGATGATATCCAGTTTCTCACCAGGAGTAAGATTTTCATTGCTGTTATAGGTTCTTGCATTGCTCATATTGTTTTGGGAATATAACTTATATGCATAGCTTGTATAGAAGTCTGTAATTTAACATGTAATATCAAACAACCTACTATATTTTTCAGCTTACTTATCTTACTTTCTACCTATAGTAATTTTTTTTATGTAATCTGATAGTAATAAAGTTCTTTTACACGGTTAATGTATACAAGTTAAACTCTATTATTTCTAATAGTATAGATGGTGCAAGTAGAAAAATAAGTTGCGAATAAATTTTTTCTTCAGGCGGAGGAAACAACACAAGTACTCAAAGGACTAGCAGAGGTAGTTGTACAAGAGAAGTTGCTGTTAGAAGAATGCTTGGAGCTTTTCAAACAGATTTCTGCACTGGAGGTGAATTTTTTGGTTTATAATGTTCTTTTGCCTGCTTTATTCAAGATCATTTCTAAACCTTGTTTGTTTTGTACCAGCAGAGTCAAGAAAGGAGTTTAAAATGCAGCATCATGCAATTAAGACTACAACAAGAACAGCATTGCCAAAAAAATAAGGAGATCATCTCTGCTTAATCATTTGATCTCAGCAAAACTAATGCTCTATTGGTCTTTCTTGAGGCAGAGCACAGTGAGGAGAGTAATAGTAATCCGTTTTGTTATTTTTGCATTCTATGTATATTAGTGACGTACAAAAAATTTAGAGCAGTTAGCTTTTAAGTGCATCCATTGGTTTCCTTTAAGGTCTTGTATTCTTGATTCTCATATATCCACACCTAGAGCATTTACAGAAAGTCTTGAACTTTATATATATTTATTACACCAAATAAACAAACAATGACTAAACCTCTTATTCACTTTGTGAAAAGGTCAACCTAAAAGATTATTCAAAAAACAAAACAATAGGTCAAAAGTTGCACAAACTTAGTAGTAACTCACACAGCGAAAGTGATGTCATCACATGTATAGAGTTTTAATTAACAAAACTAAGTAACAGAAATAAACAATTAACAAAAAAAGTTCAATATAAGTATATCACACATAATAAGGCAAGTAAGTGAAGTAACCCTTAAATGATCAATAACCATCAGAATAAGGAAAAAGAATTCTGCAGTTATGTCTTTTAGGATAAAAGTATCTTGAATGAATGACGTAGAATCAATTCCCTAAGAAGTTACTCATCAAAAACTCCTGAACAGAAATTGAAAATAGCTAAGAAGAATAGAATGTTACGAGAGAGAATTACACAATTTCACATACAAAAATCTGCATGAATCGAAATGGGGAAAAGAACCCTCAATATACCCCCTAACTGCAATGTCCGTCTGTCTCATCTCCTTTCTTATTATGCTAATCCCTAAACGACATGTTTTATGCATAAACCAATTATTTATTAACGACTATTACATGTTTGAATTTCAGTTACATATCAAAGTAACCCTAATAACTAAAGATACAGTCAAATCTTTCTTAGTGCTTCAAGCAAAGGGCAAAGGATCCAGTTGCAGAACATTATCTGCTCTTATGAAAATCACATCGACTGCGTTAGTGACCATAAATCTCGTCATAATTTTCAACTTTAGGGACCAAGTTATATCACTTTATCCTGTCAAAAATTAGACGAAAAATATTCCGACCTACCGGATTCGAACCAGTGACCTAAGGATTAGCTGATAGGCTTTGCCCACTACAGTCCTCCGCTCTACCAACTGAGCTAAGGTCGGTTTATGTTGTTCTTGCGTACAAATTAAAATTATTCTTGTTGTCATAAAATGCCTGTCCACATTTCAATTCTCCAAGTGAACTTTATTAATCATATTATAGAAGATCAATAAAAATGATATAGGAAACCTCTTAATGCCACTTTCTTTCAAATTGAAATCCCTTAATATTGAGTGGCCATTTCCCAAAAAACAACCCAGAGTTATATATAGTAGTATTTATTTTTTAATTAAAATAGGTAAATAATGTTGTTTTTGTTTTGTAACCACAAATCTACAAAATCTAGTTTCCTGTAGTTTTTGCGGGAATAACCTCTTATGTTCACTAACAATTTGAAAACCTTACAAACTCTCATGTTTTTGTAAGCAATTTTCATGTGTCTTATTGATCATTTGTGGATAAATGAACATATAATTAAAATAATATTTATAATAAAATATAAAATTACTTTTTTACAATTTGTGGACATGGAATGGCCCTCACACATGGAAGTCTAAGCATAATATTTCACCATCGGTATTTTGAAAAAAAAAAATCTTATTTTTTGTAAGTATGTGCTCAACGACATATTCTGCTCTCTGCTTCTCCTCCTCTATATTTTATCATGTCGCCTAAGCTTGTAAAATTCAACAAAATATATAGAATGAAGATAGTACCAAATTTTGACATATCATCAAATTTGTGAAGAATAGAATGACATGTTCGTCGGACCCAAAAAAAAAAAAAAGAATAACACGAACAAATTTTGGCGATCAATGAGAATTTATGTAACAACTTAATTAGATAGATAGAACTAATATATTAAGTTTTATGACGTGCTGTCAAAACATGTAGTAATAAGACAAGTATTATACATTCGTCAAAACGCGTGAGCAATTTAACAAGATATGTTGTGAAGCTTTGCAGTTTATATATGTTGTGAAGCTTTGCAGTTTGTGATTGTATCTTTGTCTGGATGGGGCTTGCTTTTCTATGGTGGATACAAGCTCTTCTCTGGAGGCAAGAAGAACGACGAAGAGGTACTTGCATGTTCCTTGGGAACCATGAACTTTGCTATACTTTCACTTTTCACAAACTATTCCTGTTTATGTGAATGAGTGTGTGTCTTGTTTTTAAATTATTCCTGTTTTGTTGCTACTACCTCTGTTCTATTTTATGTGACACCATTTGACTAGATAGAATTTAGGATATAATATAACTTGAACGCCGTATAAATACTAGTGGAAGAAAATTTTAAGATAGTGGTTAGAAAGTTAGTATGATTATTACTCCTAAAAAGCATGCATCACGATTCAAATTTGATTTTAAATGAACTTGAGTTCTTGAAACTTGTGAAGGTGTATAAAATATTGTTAGTAGTAGAATGGTGTTGGGAATGACGCAAATTAGAATGAGTATGTTATAAATTGGGGCGGATGGAGTGATATCCATTTCTTTGGTTTGGAATATTAATAGTTCTTACCAAAAGTAGTGGTGGTTAAGTTATTGTGAGAGTATTTGTATATCCTTCTTTCTTGCCCAGGAAGGGCGTCGTCTTGGTTGCAGGTAATGACATCACATCCTATTTAATTTCTTATTTTTGCAGAAATTGGTGCAAGGGGCGCAATAAGGTGTGAATATACAAGGCATTATCCCAAGGTTGGGAATTTTCCAAGAGCTAGGTCCTGAAGCTTCTCTCGAATAATTCAATAGGTGGACATGATATAAGTTCTTTTGTTCTTTCTATGATACAGGTGACAATGAGAGTTTCTGAGCCAATAAGTCGGTTGGATCACCATATAGTAAAATCCTCCTTATATTATCACAGTATATGGAATGGTTTCTGCCTGTTTGCTTCTCTTTGCTATCTTCATCTTTCTTAGGCAGTGTCTAAATTTTATAAACATCCTCTTCAAGATCGCATAGTCTAGTGAACATCCAGTGATCTGGAGGCATTTTTCAGTGTATATAAATAACAAAATAGTGGCACTGGAATTTACCTACTCAACTTGTCCTGGGAACAACAGAGTAATATATTTAATGACAGTGATGAGACACTCGCAAGGGTTCTTCATTCGATCTGTATGCTTATCATTTACTACTAGTCTGCAGTACGAGAAAGCCTAATTTACTCAGAAAATTTCAAATCCATCCTTCGACATTCTAAATCGTGGGGCTAAAAGTTGTGCCTAGATTTCGTGATTTTATCCAGTGAACACGAGGAGCTTGTTTCTTTTCTTGTTCTATTTTATTCCATATTATGCTTTTCTTGTGTTCGTTTTCACTATTAGTTTTGAGGAAATGAGTTCATTTTGTTATGTGTCTCTGTTGGGTGGGGTAGCCGCGTGCGTTGGGCACATGAGGTTGTTTGAAGAGATATAAAGTTACTAGTGAATGGAAGCAACAAAGGCCTAAACTTAACAGCTGCTAGAGAGCAGAATTTGAAGTATTCTCCTAACCTTAGCTTAAATATAAAAAGTTTCAATGATCTAGCTTCTAAATGAAGCATAGAATCTTCTTGCACTACTCTTAGACTAAAATTCAGGCTCGTCATCGTGGTCCCCATCTTCTCCCTCCTCTCCGAAGCTGGCAGCAGAGCCTCTAGTATTGCCTACCTCTTCTTCTGTTTCGTTATCATTCTCAACTTTAATGTCATTGCCTTCTACATCCCTTTCAGAAATTTTTACATGTTCAGAAGGATAATGAAGATTGTCAACATGCTTTTGTTCTCTATCTTCTCTGATAGTGTCGTTGTTTCCTTCTGTTCGTGCAGTGTTATCTGCTTTTTGATTACTGGCATTTTGTGATCTTCCAGAATGATCTCCCTCTTGTTCTGTTTCTTTATAGTTTGCAAACTCTTGGTCGTAATCTTTTACATCCCTTTCAGAAATTGTTGCATTTTCTGAAGAATTTGGAAGATTCTGAGCTTGCCTTGCCTCTGTATCTTCTCTGATGGCGCTGGGTGTTTCTTCTGAATGTACTATGTCATCTGGTTTTTTATTTCTGGCCTCATGTGAGATGTTACTTTCCTTTGTAAGAGCCGTCTTTGAATCCCGTTCTTCTCGAGAACTCTGAAGCAGCTTCGTTTCTGTGTTGCCGACTTCTCTTTCCTGTGCTTTCTCAATATCCTGAGTCGTGCCAGGATTCACGACTTCTTGGTTCCTTTCCTCTGCATCTGCAAAGTTGTTAGGGTTTGGCCATGTCTTACCTGGTGGACTATCTTCATGATTTGTGCTAACATCTTGCATTCGGTGTCTCCCTGTATCTGATTTCTCTCCTTGTTCTGACCTTATCTGGTTATTGATTTGTACCTCTGAATCTTTATCTTGTATTTTATTGGTCATTTCTCTCCCGTGATATGCAAAGTTGTTAGGGTTTGACCATGTCTTACCTGGTGGACTATCTTCATGATTTGTGCTAACATCTTGCATTCCGCGTCTCCCTGTATCTGATTTCCCTCCTTGTTCTGGCCTGATAAGGTTATTGATTTCTACTTCCGGCTTGTCACCTTGTTGAATTTTATTGGTCATTTCTATCACATGATCTTCCTTGTCAGATTTCTTCCTCATGTCCGCATCCAAGTCCTTGTCTTTCTGATGGTCCTTTATTTCCAGTGTACCGCCTCCAACCCTCTCGGCCGTTTCAGTTCCCTTATTTACTTTCAAGAATTTTCTGTTTCTCATGCTTGCAATTCCACGACTTTCAGGAAGCATGCCGCTTTCATCTACCTGGTGTTTAGCAATTATGTGCCGTCTCTTCCCTCTTCTTTTTCTTAAGTAGCCTTTGGTCACTCTTGATATTCCATTGCTCTTTGAATTCTCCTGCATTTCTAACTTCATCACACCTTTATCATTTTCTCCAACTTCATTGCTTTGCTTCTGCACTTGATTTCTATCATCCTCATTTGCGTGAGATGCATTGTCATTAGTGTACCTTTTCTGGTCAGCATTCTCTCTTTGGCCTTCATTAATTTGCGAAATGGTGCCATTGCCTGGAACATCGACTTGAGAAGTTTTCAGCTGCTGAGACTGTTCTTCAGCTTTGCCTTTCTCATTTTCAGATCTCTCTCCAACTTTGGCCGTGTCGTCACCTTGCCCTGTGACCTCCTCATTACGCTCATGTGCAGATTCGTTGGCACTGCTGTCTATCTCTTCTGCTGAATTTTTCTGATCTTCACCATCGAATCTTCCAGCAGCCTCGGGGGTGGAATTTATTAGTGGATTTGATGGATCATCTGTACTTACTGACCAGACCTTTGCAGGTAATACTTCAAGACGGTGTTTTAAATCCTCAATTTCAGCTTCTTTCTGTCTTAATGTTTCAGAAAGCAATGTGACTTGGGAATTATCTGACCTTGTTTCCATGTCTTTTTCCCTAAGCATCTTAATTTCACCCTGCTTTTCCTCTAGAGCAGCTTCAGTTGTTTTTTGTTCTTCTTTTAAGGAAGATATTGTTGACTTCATCTCCAAGATCCTATTCTCCAAATCATTTTTCTGTGTACGAAGCCACTGTATATTGGTTTTCATGTCCTCTATTTGCATTTCAGCTTCCTTTGCATGTTCTCTTTCTTTCTGTCACAAAATTGACAAATAATGTTACCTTGGGCAGCATATAAACTCGAAAGTCTTATTTGAAAACAAAAAGAAAGGAAAGAAGATGCAGGCTTCCTGGATGGTGAGAAAGATCCTAGGGGCAAGAACTGATCTTTGTATTGGGCAAACAGGTACTAAATTCAGCAAGAGCTTCATTAGGCAAATCTTTCACAAGCTGCTGGGAGCTACAGGCAGGGTGGAATGGAAATGCATCATGTTCAGGAATGAAGCGAGGCCCAAAGCTAAGTTTATCATGTGGCTGTGTCTACATGGGAAACTATTAACTGCAGACAGGCTAACTAAATGGGGCATGACAGTGGAACAAAGTGCAGTTTATGTAAGCAGCAAGCAGAATCAAGAGACCATTTGTTTATAGAGTGTGATTTTGCAAGAGAATTGTGGGCCAGAATAGGAGCATGGCTGCAGTGGAATTCTTTTCAAACGCAGAACTGGGAACAGCATGTGCAATGGATGATTAAAAGACCAAAAGGGAATAATGCCATATGGATTTAAAGGAATCAGAGATTATTTGAAAGAGTTGCTAGAGATATGGAGAGTATTGCAAAGAGTATTGCAGTGATGTGCCACATTAGAGCTAAAGGCAAAGCGAGTCAAGTGCTTACTAAGTATCAGTTCTAGAGAGTCTAGCTAGTGGTAGTTTTTTGTGTATGATGTTTAGAGTCCAAGTATGAGACAGCAAATAGTGTTTGTTTGCTGTATTGTAATTCTTCCATTTGGTGATTAATACAATTATTATAAAAAAAAAAAAAAAAAAAAACAGAAAGGAAAGAAACTCGAAAGTTTGCCATGAACACGCCGGCAGAAAATAATATTACTCTTTCTTTAGCCAAGGTCTATTGGAAACAGCCTTCCGCCTTTGTGGGGATAAAGTCTACGTACATCTCACCATCTCTAGACTCCACTTGTGGTATAAAACTGGGTATGTTGTTGTTCTTGTTGATATGATAAATATGGTGCCAATCTGTACAATTATTAGCTTCATTAATCTATAGAACTAAGGACTTATTGTCCATGTTTTCCTTAATGAACAGAAAGAATTAAGATGCATTTCATTCAAGGGTTGCTTTAACATTCATCCATAAAAACTTACTCGCGTTGCGGATTTGCACCACACCGCCATACTAATGAGGTGGAGAATGGTTTTAAGTACTATAAACACAACCACATACGACATCTAACAACAAATAACCAATCAAAACAACGGGTCAAAAGTACTGATTCGTAGTTTCAATTTTCACATTTTCCAGTGGAAATAAAATCTAATTATGTAGTTTCCTTTTTTCTAAGGAAGTAAAGACGAGTGATGTGGTATACATGCATGTGAATAGACGCTGACTCTGGCAAGCATTATTTTCTGATTCATTAGCACACACAAAAACACACAGAGAAGAGAAAAGAGACCTGCAAAAGGAGTTGAAGGGTGCTGAGCTCAATATCTTTGTCCTTGACAAGGAGGGCGCAGATGCGCCTGTCCCTGAGCTTGTGGAGAGTCATGACTCCAAATATGGCAGCTCCAAACGCAAGCAGCACCAGGAGTGCATATGATCTTCCTTTGTTTCCATTGTTGTTGTGATTCTGCAAGTGTACCCTCATGCTTGCCTTTCTGTACTTTAGATGATCAAGAAATGTCTAAGAGTGTTAGGCAGCAATATAAGAATGGCCTCACTGCTCTCTGTCCGTGAATATAAAGTTATGTCACAGCTAATGTGCTTCTCGTCATCTCAAATAAGTTATCAAACTGCCCCCTCTTCATCTCTCTCCATACACGTAGACACACTATTTGTAATTTTGATCTACAAGGAAGAGTAGCGACAATAACAAGGTTTCAAAGGATAAATGTGCATGGCATGGGGACTGTATGCAAAGGGCTGCTAAGTTGCCCACTTTTACATCTATTTTCAATCAACTATTGCATGTCTTGCGGAATAATCACAGGGAGCAGCACATTGACACCTCTAACGCATGATTTTGCGGCATTGGCTTCCGTTGGCTTTTCCTTTTTCATCCGTTACAATTATTTGTATTCCACACCAGTCTCCTCTGAGCAAGATATATAATAGTGAAAAAATAAAATGTGAAAGTCTTCAGATCATTTATTAGCTGCGCACAATTAGAGAAAGAATGATTGATAAGCATGCAGGGAGAGATTGAGTTGTATAATATTTACTGTATGTTCGACCGAATAAATGAGTGCTCAACGTGTTTAGATAAAATTTTATCACCTAAAGTATGCTTAGTTAACGACTTTTAGAGTCTATTTACTATGCTTGTTGCAAATGTTGGGTGCAAATAAGTTTTTCTTTTTAACATGTCAATTGTTAGTGATTGTTGGGCGGCTGAAGTCCTAACACATTCACCATATGAGTGTACTGAGCAGAGATGCAAACTGTGAGATGTATGTGTTGTCATACAAGATTAAAATTGATTACATTTGCTAGAAGGTTCAAGTAGAGCACACATCAAAGATGAAATGAGATAAAGTCGCTTGAGGTTGGTCATATGCTATGTTGATCTCCAAATGCACCGGTTAGCGCAAGATTGGATACAATGAAAGTAAAAAATATATATAACCATAATGAGTGAAGGAGTTAAAAAGTGACGTGGCACACATCGCGTGGAAAGAAGTTGTCTTGAATGACCTACACTTTCTTGTGATCCAGCACAGTTAGCACAAGATTGGACACAATAAAAGTAAAAGATATACTCACTATGCACCTTTTAGTTTAGATTCTATGCTTTATAGCAGTTTTTTACCCTTTCAAAAAGTTATATATCAGTAAAAAAATATAGAAAACTTATGTACTTTTTACTTTTGATTTGTATAATGTTGTCATTATTTGAAGAGTAACATGGTTAGTGAAAATTTATTTAGCCGGCCCAAATTTGAAATGTGAATTCGTATTTGTTGTTTGCAGTGTTCTTTTGTCATGTTGCGAGTTGGTCAAATGGTTTGGCCCTTATATTTAGCAACAAGTTATCTGAATTCTCCAGTTGTTTCAGTACTTAACTGGCCTTTCAGAGAATTAGCACTTTCCGATGAGTCAAAAACTAAACCTGAAGCAAAGATATTGTTGAGTAGAATTAATCAGCTTTGGTATAAAGCCTAGCTTCACTCGTAAGTATAAATCAGTGGAACTATTCTTCACCTTCAAGTTTTCACAACTTGAATATAGAATGGAAAGTTTACAAATAGCCACTTTTGGACATGCTATTACAGTTTCAGCCATTTGTGGGCGCACCTTTGCAGAGGCTAGCTACTTACTACTTTCCCTATCTTCATACCATTAGGTTGAAGTTCAAGCCAATTTAAGCTAACTTCATCCCCTTTAGGTATGAAGTTGAAATATGCTATTTCTTCCTCTTCTTTTCCTTTTTTGCTCAAATTGTTTGGTTTGAAGTTGAACCAAACTTCACATTTTTGATTGAATTTGTCTCATTTTTAGAAAAAAAATTGAACTTGAGTGAACTTCGAATCATGGATGAAATTAAATATATAACTTCAGGCTAGATAGTTTGAAAGTGGGTGATTACACTTGCAAATAATTTTTTAAAAATAATTAAAAGACTAATTAGGGTGGATAAATTAGGTTGCCCTATGAAACTTTTACCATAGAATGTTCATAGGTAAAAATTTAGCGCATGAGCCTATTTTAGGCGCTATATTGAACTTCAAATCGGCATATGTCAGGTTTGAAGTTAAGATCCAAAAATTTGAATTAAAACCGGATGGTATGTAGTTGAACCTCAAACCTTTATATTTGCAGTTTGAGGTTAAAAGTAAAAATTTTACGTAGGGCCTGTTTGGCATGCGCTAATTGATTCGTAGCCATCAAAAATAAATTCATAGAGAAATAGCCATCTCCAGACAAGTCCCAGTATAAAATACTGGGATCACTAGTTCAAAGTTTCAGTATTTTATATTGGGACTTTATATATATAAAGCACTATAGGGACTATAAACATGAATCTCATTATAATATAATAGGACTTTGAACATAGTATAAAAACCTGAGACTAATCTGGGCTGTTTGCCAACGCTAATGGAGTATATGTACGCATAGTGGCTATTCTTCAATTAATTCTAAAATGGTGTATAATTCTCATTTAGCGCCTCCAAAAATGGCTACGCATCAAAATCACACAAGTTAAAATCTGAGTAAAAATTTAGTGTAGGGGCCTGTTTGGCGCGCGGAAATTGATTTGTAGCCGTCAAAAACAAATTCGCTGAGAAATAGCCACCTCCGGACAAATCCCAGTATAAATACTGGGACTTTGAACAAAACTTGTTCAAGGCCCCAGTATTGTACTGGTATAGTAAACTAACCCCAGTATAAATACTGGGGCCTTGAACAAGTTTTGTTCAAGGCCCCAGCATTTTGTTATGGGACTATGTATAAAGCTTCAGTCCCATAACAAAATGCTGGGGCTGTGAACAAAACTTGTTCAAAGCCCCAGCATTATTATGGGACTGAAACTTTATATATAAAGTCTCATAACCCATAACAAAATGTTGGGGCTGTGAACAAAACCATCATTTTGTTATGGGACTCAGCTTTATATATAAAGTCGCATTTTGTTCAAAGCCCCAGTTTTTTGTTATGGGGCTAGTCTGGGGTGTTTTTCCAACGCTAATGGATCTTAAGTGTGCGCGCGAATTTTTGGCTATTCTTCAATGAATTTTGAAACGGTGGATAGTCCCATTGAGCGCGTTCAAAAATGGCTAGTGATCAAAATTTCCCAAAATCTGAAGATTTCATAATGCTATGGGCTTTAATTAGGATATCCAATCAAGAACCCAGAGAGCTAGCCCAAATCCATAGAGAATAATCTCAAAATTCTTGTGGTATAGAAATGTTCCATGATCATCATTTTCCTACACTCAACCAAGAAAATGCTAAAGGTAATGTTGGCTTGTTGCAAAGTATACATATCAGAAAGCAGAAACAGAGCAGCTCTTGAATCAATTGAAAAAGCTGCTAAATTATTCCCAGAGGCTCCCATTATCAACAAATTTGAAGATGAAATTTACAATAGAGTTGGATATACCCTTGTTTCCAAGTTATCTCCAAATTCTGATTCTTGTTCCTTAAAGAATGCTTCTTTTGCAATGGTTAAAGCTGCATTTGAGACCATTGATTTGCAAGAACATTGTGGAACTCATCCTAGGCTTGGTGTTGTGGACCATGTTTGTTTCCATCCCTTGGCTGGCACTTCTTTGGACTTAGTTGCTTCCATTGCTAAGTCTTTGGCTTTTGAAGTTGGTTCTAATCTTCAAGGTACATTGTCTTTTATCTTTTAGTGTTACACCCCTTAAAGTGATAGTGCTGCTATAAAGATTGAAACTTGGTTTTTGCATTAATAGAAGGACTAATAATAGGACTTTGGTCTAATTGTAAGAATGCAATGTGTGATATGTAGGTTAGGCGCACATCACGGGTTTGAATGTACGTGGAGAAAGGTAGAGGGACGGGCTTGTTATCCACATTTTGAATCCTTCGCCACTGGCCCTTGGGGATTTCCTAGTTATAACAAAAAGAAAAGAAAAAAAAAAACTATACGTTTGGCATTTGAAGTTGGTCGAAATCTTTTGAGTCTGTCGAATGTATTTTAATCCTAATAGGACACACGCCCCTTTGAAGTGCAATTGCAACTAAAAAATATTGAGTCTTGGTTGTGCATCAATAGAAAGATCAATTGTATTAGTAAATACTTGTTTGTGGTGGATACATTTCCATCTCTTATCCTGAAGTGTAACGAATCTTTCTCCTTCTCTGCACCTTTCACCATAACATTATTACTTATTTCCCAATAACTAAACTCTGCTTCTATGAAATTATGTGTTATTATGATAGAAATGTTAATTTAGTGCCTAGAGTGGTTTGATTTGAAACCATGGAAGAAGTATAGTTAAATATAATACTTGAATAGCTACACGTTGATATATTGGAGAGGCATTGATTTTGTTTTTTAAGCTCCACATTAAGAGTTGTGTTGGTTAATACAATAATACTTCACCTATTATGCAGTCTACAGTTAACAAATTTATTTGGAGGCTGCTAACAAAGATGGAGGTTTTAACACGCTAGTGAAAAATTTCATAGGAATTTTGGAAAGCAGAAGGTTATAATAAATTGACGATAAGTTGTAAAACACTGAATAGTGAAGGATTAGTGAAATTAATAAGCCTCCATTTGTGACTGATGTGTGCTGCTATGGACACAGTATCAGCTTGTTGACTCTTATATAGTTCTTACATTTGGAAGTGACAGATGACCATCAGGACGAGGTTGAGTGGAATATTTGGTGGTTGGTGCTCCATAACTGATTATTCTGCTCTTTGTAAATAAAGATACTGCATTAGGCATAATATGCCTCAAAGCTACTTCACTACCTTCCCGTTCCACCCTCATTCATAGAATAATCTTGTACTTAGTGCTATTTCAAATGTAATTAATAGTTTAATACTATCACTTCCTATCAACCTAAAGTTTCCAGAGTTACATTTTTCCCTTTGCCCGTCAACTTTCTTTTAAGATGTTTTGATATGTATGATTCTCTTTAGTTTTTCCATCATAAGTTCCATTATTGGAACTTAAATTAAACCACAGAAATCATGGTGTGAGATCACATGCAGAGCTCTAGATTAGCTTAAAATTGAAAGACGAGGTATGTGGGACATCCTATGGACAGCTGCCATTAATGGATTAAATCATTCAATAAAAGCAATATGCTTAACACAAGCTTTTATTGTTTCATTCTCCTGGAAAAAACTTATGTCAATCAAGGATTTACCTAAATTGTAGAAATAACCTTTAATGCATTCCACCAGTCTTTGGTTAAGTGCTGACTCAAGGTGTTTGAAACTAATTGCTAGTGTCTTCATTGCAGTTCTCTCATAATAGAGATCTACATAAACTTGAAATCTAGCGGACAAGGTACTTGGACCAGTTTGATGTATCAAATCACTCTACAGAAGTTATTGCTGACACAAACTTTTTATTTTAGTATCTCCTGCAGAAGAGCTAACATTAAGCAAGACTTTATAAAGTCGTAGAAATAACCTCTAAATTCGAACATTATAGTCTTCAACTAAGTCCTACTTAAGCTCTTTGAAATATTTGTTACATTTTACTATATGTCAATAAATCCATCTCAGGGATATAAAATGAAGTTGTGCCTTACATTGTGAAAGTTGTTGCTGCTCTATACGTTAGGATGTTACTAAGTGGTCTTAAACGTAGACTGCAGTTCCAGCCTTCTTATATGGAGCAGCACATCAAGAGGGAAGGTCGCTTGATTCAATCAGAAGGGAGTTGGGATATTTCCATCCTAATTCAAGTGAGAACCAGTGGAGAGGTGGGCAAGAGCTGGAGACCTTGCAGCTAAAGCCTGATGGGGGTCCTGCTCGAGCAACTCAAGCAAAAGGTGTAATTACAATTGGAGCTACTAGGTGGGTTGACAACTATAACATTCCGGTCTTCACCAATGACATATCCATTGTTCGGAAAATTGCAAAGAGAGTCAGTGGAAGGGGAGGTGGACTTCCATCAGTGCAATCCATGGCACTAACTCACGGAGGTGACACAATTGAGGTTGCGTGCAACTTACTAGAACCAGCTAGGATTGGTGGCAACCAAGTACAGCTAGAAGTTGAACGGCTTGCCAAGGAAGAGGGTATTGCTGTGGGGAAGGGATACTATACTGATTTATCAGAAGAAAAAATAATTGAAAGTTACTTGAAACTAGTTCATTATTCTGACTAGAGAGCCAGAGGAAAACTCATTCTGTTCCTTGTTATGTTACTTCTCTCTTTTCGCGGATTTGTCTAAGATATCCGAAGCCTCTGACTTTGAGCTCCATAGGTAAACAACTTGTGTTTTTGCGTTAAATCCTGCCTTCTGCATTTGGTTATAGCACATAATATTGTGCTTTTACTGCATTTTTTGAACATTCTTATTCTATATACAGCTTTTGTAATCTTAACACTGCCTATTTTCTATTAAAGGGTTCTCTCCATTTACATAGAGAAAGCTATCCTAAGACTTGATGTCATTGATCACAGAGAGAAGGGGAATAAAAAAACAAACGTCTTTCTTCATTTTAATGTGTTTGATAGTTCTTGATCAGGAAGGAAGCATGTGCAAAGGTATTATACTGACAAACAGACAAGAAACTGTTTCTTGATTCCAATATGTATGTAAAAGGTGGGGTTTTGTAATAGGAAATGAGTTTGACAAAAAAAACGTTCTTGTTTTTTTTTTTTTTTTTTTTTTTTTATGCATCAAGATATTTGAAGCTCGCTAACTTGACTGGTTCGGATTTGTATCTTATAGCTAGATTTGCTCAAAAGGGTTAACCATTTTACTATCTAAGTTCTTCACTCTCATAACCCGAAAGCTAGGATCAGGGAAGGATTCAGCTGGACACCCCTGGTGATTAGTGGCGGATCTAGTTATGGTTGGCGGATCTAGCTATGGTTCTGTGGTACGATGGAATCCACTGATTTTGGTCCATACCCTATATTTGTCTTAAAAAATTTATATAATATGTACAAATTATTTATTTAAAATCTAGTAACTTGAAAAGATTAGAACCCTGAACCCAGAAACTTTAAATCTTGAATCCGCCTCCGTTGGTGATGGCAAAACGGTCCTAGTCTACGAAGAGTTTTTCTCTTTTTCTAATCAGAAATGACCAAACAAAATCAAGAAGATACGAAAGAGAATGTTTAAACAATACTAATAGAAATCAAAACAGTTAATTTCGTGTTACTTGGTGAAATTAAAATAACCATTGAACATAGCATGTGTACACAAGCCAACTGTTCTTTTAATTTGTCAAAGCGGTCTGCATTCTGTTGTTTGGCTTTTGGATTAGGCATATGGACTATTCTAATGAAATTTGTTTTTTGCTTACTTAAGTAATTAGGTTGATTAGGATTGTAGGGACATTTGATTTCTTATGTGTCACTATCATTGCTGAGTCAATCAACCCAACTTAGCTCCAAACAAAAACCTCCTATAATATATACACTTTTCTTCCTCATTTCTATTCATCATCCACAAGAAACTATTCATCATCAAACAACAAAGAAGAGCAGCAAAGTTCAAAACACTAAGAAAAAAATGGATTCCAACTCAGTTTGCAAGGTATGAAGTTATGCACATTTCTAAAACTTTTAGGGTGGTCTAACTTCTAACATTATTGTTACTGAAGAATAAATTAAGGATATTCTGAATTTTACCGTTCAAGTGTATAACTTGTAGTTTTCCTTGTTAATTTCGCCTTTAATTTTGGTCCTATATGCTACTAATGTCTTTCAAAGTTGGAACTACAATGACATGATTTCAAAGGAACATCCATCATACTTGAAGATACTAAGGTAGTACATCCAAATAATGGGATCATATGTAGAAAGGAGGTGCTTTTTAAATTTTCCTCAATTTTGTTTTCTATTAAAAAGAAATATCTCTAATTTTTTTCATTCTTCTACATATTTTATTTTTGTCTAACCATTCTGCTAAAAGGATAAGATTTCTTTTAAGGAAAAGCCATAATTCTAGTAATTTCTTTTTCTAGTTCTGTACAGAAACTAAAGGGAAGAGACAGAAATAGATATTGCAACGGTGAAAGGGACAAGTGACAACGACAACACAACACGTGTGCAGTTTCTTTGTGGGACACGTGATTCTCATTTGTCTGAGCCTTTACTATTTGGGCCTGATAATAGGCTGAGAAACCATGAAGCCCAAACCCAACTTCTTTAAATATAAGTTTTTTATAGAGAAAATTTCATATGTAACCAAATATAGGGAAATTTTGATCACTAGCCATTTTTGGACGCGCTCAATGGGGACTATCCACCGTTTCAAAAGTCATTGAAGAATAGCCAAAAATTCGCGCGCACACTTAAGCTCCATTAGCGTTGGAAAAACACCCCAGACTAGCCCCATAACAAAAAACTGGGGTTTTGAACAAAACTTGTTCAAAGCCCAAGTATTTTGTTATGGGACTTTATATATAAAGCTGAGTCCCATAACAAAATGATGGGGCTTTGAACAAGTTTTGTTCACAGCCCCAGCATTTTGTTATGGGTTATGAGACTTTATATATAAAGCTTCAGTCCCATAATAATGCTGGGGCTTTGAACAAGTTTTGTTCACAGCCCCAGCATTTTGTTATGGGACTGAAGCTTTATACATAGTCCCATAACAAAATGCTGGGTCTTGAACAAAACTTGTTCAAAGCCCCAGTATTTATACTGGGGTTAGTTTACTGAAGCTTTCCCAGTACAAATACTGGGGCCTTGAACAAGTTTTGTTCAAAGTCCCAGTATTTATACTGGGATTTGTCCGGAGGTGGCTATTTCTCAGCGAATTTGTTTTTGACGGCTACAAATCAATTAACGCGCGCCAAACAGGCCCCTACACTAAATTTTTACCCAAATATATATCATGGCCCTACATTCAAATAGCCATAGAACATCTTGCACAATGGCTAGCCAAAAATTACTTTATATAAATAAGTTTATGCATATTTTCTTCCTAAAAACTTGTTGAGGCTATCGTGCCTAGTTTATTGGAGAGAGGGAATCGTGCATAAATTATAGGAAGATGATTATCTTCTTTAAATACTTTTGCGCTAAATGATTTAAACGTTAATGAATATTATTTAGTTATTCTTAAATATTAGCAATTAATCATGGATACAGGGTAAACGATTTCCCCAACTTTCACACGTCGTTTATCTACCATGTATTGCATATTGATTATTTCAAAATATATAATATTATGTATAGAATATTCTATTGATATGAATGTGATATATTCTACATATTTATGATATTTATTTAAATATATAATATATTGATATTATTATAAATCAAATATTTTGTTGATACAAGTGCAATATATTCTGTATATATATGAGATATTATTTCAATAGATAATATATTGGTAATATTATACTTAAGATATTTTATTAATACAAGTGAAAATATATGTGCAATATATTCTGCATATTTATGAGATATTATTTCAATAGATAATATATTGGTAATATTATACTTAAGATATTTTATTAATACAAGTGAAAATATATTTTACATATTCTGCAAATTCTATTGATATGAGTGTGATATATTCTGCATATTTATGATATTTATGTTGAAGAAATAAAGCTTCCACTGAAAATTTGCCTTTGTTCCCGTAAAATCAAATAGGGAGATATTCATGTATATGTATTTAATTAAAAAATGTTATGATTAAGTAGAAATAGATAAACAAATGAAGCTAAACTGTCACCATTTCCCATAATTCGAGTGTGCCGGCGTTCATGTGTTCCATTAATATACCGATGTCTCCACCTGACATATATAAATGTCACTGTGGCACTTGATGACATAAGTTAAATCTGTATGGCGAAGGATTAAGATTTCATGGAGGATGTAACGACAAATACTCCCTATCACTATCATTGTGAACTACTTTGAGAGTGTAGATTGTTGAAGTACACTCGTGATGGATTTTGTAAACTGTTCCTCTGTTGTTGTGAATTAAAACATTTAGTTTTCAGTTTTGAAAATGGAAACAGATGTAGTGGAAGCAAACTTGAAGTGGAGATATAGTGGTGGAGATGGAGGGAGGAGTAAGGGGTAAAGAAAGACGTGGGCCGCGTTCAGAATGTTATGGTATATAAAAAGGCATCAATTGCTTAAAGAAAGGCATATAAAAAGGTAGATGTTTCATATTTGATTTTGGCTATTAAATGTTGAATACATAAGGCTAAATGTTTATAATTCATAATAAACAAAAAATGTGTTTATTTTGTGTTATTGACTAATAAAAGTGTCTATGCTATGTAAATTATTCTTTTTTATACTATATACCCATGAAATTCAAAATATTTACAAGTCATACCCACTAAAATTAAACTACCTATGAAACTAACAGTATTTACACAACCTATCCATTTATTACTGTATACCTTTGGTATACCTTATGTGTGTATATCTTTAAGCTATATACTGCATAAATAATAATATACAAGTCTAGATATGAGTGTATATCTTTAAGTATACTGCATAAATAATAGTATACAAGTTTGGATGGGTAGGACATGTAAATAGTTTATGGGTAGGGCTTGTAAATATGAAACTTATGGGTAGAGGTGGGTAAATATTTTGATTTTGATGATATTTTCGTAAACCTCCCTTATAAAAACTACGCAGACACTTAATTTGAGATCACGGCCCACAGTTGAGGCCAGCTTCAGACAAAAGTTCAAAGTTGGTGTCATTTGGTCTAGAAGTATTTTTTTGGCTTGTTTACATGGTTGGTGAGCATCAAAAGTGTTTATGAGGCAAGTGCCAACATAATTTTTTAAAAGGCCAAAAAAGGAAGAATTATCTATTCGGACCGTGTACATCTCATGGGACTAGCACATTCTAAATTTAAGACTTCACATTTTGCTGTTAGTGTACAAAGTCAATGACACCATATCACCTTGACTTGATGGCATTGTCATTTGTTAGGACAAGAAGAAAAATGTAATGCAATCAATGCTGCTATGCTGCAAGCTCTACATATCCGAAACACGCAACAAAGAAGCTCTTGAATCCATTGAACGTGCTGCAAAACTTGATCCAGAAACAGTCATTACTAACAAATTTACGGACTGTGATTACAATCGTGTGAACTATACTCTTGTATCATATGTTATTCATGACAGTACAGGGTGTCCCATTTACAGCCCCTTGCATCAAACTGTGGTGGCAATGGTTGCTGCTGCGTACAAAGCCATAAACCTTGAGCATCACTCTGGTGCTCATCCTCGCCTTGGTGTCGTTGATGACATTCTCATTCATCCGTTGGCACGAGCTTCACTGGACGAAGCTGCTTGGCTTGGTAAAAAGATTGCAGCTGATATTGGGAACCGGTTTCAAGGTCAGTACAGTGTTTGTAACTTAGAATGGTCTTTTGTTTAACAAATGTTTAGGGGTTCAGTGGGTTGAACTGAACCCATGCTCAAATGTGTGTAATATATATATGTAAAAAAAAGGTATGCATTGATAAGATCATACTCATTTTAAACAAACTGATTTCAAATCCTTGATTCACCTCTGATTGCAGTGCCTGTTTATTTATATGCTGCTGCTCACCCTATGGGGAAAGCTGCGGATACCATCAGGAGGGAGCTAGGCTGGTACCGGCCTAACTTCAGGGGAATCCAGTGGGCAGGATGGGCTCAGCCAGACCATGTACCAGTCAAACCTGATGAAGGTCCAGATGTGGTGTCTCGAGCTAGAGGTATCGTGATGATTGGAGCTCGTCAATGGGTAGCTATGTACAACATTCCAATCATGTCCACGGATCTCTCAGCTGCTAGACGGATTGCCCAGAGGGTGAGTGCTCGAGGTGGAGGCCTGCCCACCGTACAAACTCTAGGCCTGTTTCATGGTGAGGACTCAACCGAGATAGCTTGCATGTTGCTGGAACCAAATAAAATTGGAGCTGAACGAGTCCAGAACCATGTTGAGACACTAGCCTCTCGAGAAGGCTTGGATGTAGAGAAGGGGTACTTTACTGATTTGTCTCCTGAAATGATCATTGAACGATATATGAAATTAATATCCTCTAATTCAGACTGAATCATTAGTATAAGCTGTAAATAAAGCTACTGACTCTTGCTATAAGCTTCTCATCAATAAGGGAAATCAACTCACCCACTCTTTCCTTTCATTCCAAATGCTGTTTGAATGGTTCTGAAAGTGTGTTCTGGCTTTTCATGCCTTTTGAGTGTAGTCAAACACTGCAAATTAGAACAGTCAATTTCTAATGGTTAATATTTATAATTGCTTTGTGAGATATGCATTCCTGAGCAAGAGTCATCCCAATAGTTCACATATTCCTGATGTCATCGATTAAGTTATCCTAGGACATACACTGGTTTTGTCAACCATCTAGCCATCTAGGGCAGTTGCAAACGCAGACAAAGGAGAAAGGTTACGGTGGTTGCCTGTGTAAAGATAATCATAATACAATGAATTATAGAGCCACCAACTTTCGTCAAATGACAAGTTATTTAACGTTGGGATCGTAAATAAGTCGAACCAAAGCTACTTTCAGGTTGCGTGCAACTTACTAGAACCAGCTAGGATTGGTGGCGACCAAGTACAGCTAGAAGCTGAGCGGCTTGCCAAGGAAGAGGGTATTGCTGTGGGGAAGGGATACTATACTGATTTATCAGAAGAAAAAATAATTGTAAGTTACTTGAAACTAGTTCATTATTCTGACTAGAGAAGCCAGAGGAAAACTCATTTTATTCCTTGTTATGTTACTTCTCTCTTTTCGCTGATTTGCCTAAGATATCCGAAGCCTCTGACTTTGAGCTTCATAGGTAAGCAATTATGTGTTTTTGCGTTAAATTCTGCCTTCTGCATTCTATATACAGCTTTGTAATCTTAGCACTGGCTATTTTCTATTAAAAGGGTTCTCTCCATTTACATAGAGAAAGCTATCCTAAGACTTTATGGCATTGATCATCTCACAGAGAGATGGGGAATAAAAAAACAAACGTCTTTCTTCATTTTAATGTGTTTGATAGTTCTTGATCAGGAAGGAAGCATGTGCAAAGGTATTATACTGACAAACAGACAAGAAACGGTTTCTTGATTCCAATATGTATGTAAAAGGTGAGGTTTTGTAATAGGAAATGAGTTTGTAATAAAGCTGAATAGCAAATAGTGATAGATAGGGTTAGGTGGCGTGGAGCTTGTTATTTTCTGCTTAATCCTTGTCATTGCCTTGTCACCGCAGCAACTCATTTGTTTCTTCTTGTCCTCGTGTACATACAATGGCATGTTCTTGATATCAGAAATTGTGGCTTCAATTTCATCTAAGATATCTGTTTCAGGCTTATTGTTTAGTGTAGTCTAATCTTCACTGACAGTTATGTGCCTGTTCATCCCTTAATACTTTCATTTAAATGTCAGACAGTTATGTGCCTGTTCATCCCTTAATACTTTCATTTAAATGTCAGTTTCATGTAAACATTTGCACTACATGCTCAACTATTTTTAATAACTACAACAATTATTGTGTCTCAATCGCAAATAAGTTAGTACTGGCTATATGAATCTCACTGATCATGTTACTCCAATTTTATTATCATTACTATCACCCCACGATAACCCCCCCCCCCCCCCCCCCTCACACAAAGAATTAAAAAAGGAACTCTACCGTTGCCTTGAGGGAGCTGGCATCAGGATAGGGTGGGTGAGGAGGATAAGGAAACCTGATGTAACGCAACTTAATAATGTGATCATAGAATTCAAAAGACTATAATTTAAGTTAATGGATTACCATTATTTGGAAAGAAAAAAAAACTAATATTCTTTATCTTCAATGCCTTTGGTTACGCTAAGCATTACACATGTCTTTGTTTGTATCCAATAATTTTTCATCAGTATTTGAGACTAGACAGCCCCAATTCAATCATCCATTTCATAATTTAAAATTGTTGCTTGAATAACAACATGAACAAAGAAATTGAATGCCAAATTTTGACACAAGGGACAGGTTTATAGCCAGTGTTATACTCTTAACTTTAGCTTGAGAAGCACTTAATCTTCTCCAAATGTCAAACCTCACCTCCCCCCCCCCCCCTCTTTCTAGGGTGGAGGGGTTCTTGTTTTTTTTTTTTGTTTTAGGTATCAGATATTTGAAGCTCACTAATTTAACTGATTCGAATTTATATTTTGTAGCTAGGTTTGAAACTCAAAAGAGTTAACCGTTTTACTATTTAAGTTCTTCATTCTCATGACCCGAAAATTAGGATCAGGGGAGGATTCAGCTGGACACCCTGGTGATGGCAAAAACGTCCTAGTCTACAAAGAGTTTTTCTCTTTTTCTAATCAGAAATGACCAAACAAAATCAAGAAGATACGGAAGAGAATGTTTAAACAATAATAGAAATCAAAAGAGTTAATTTCGTGTGACGCTAAACATACTTGGTGAAATTAAAATAACCATTGAACATAGCATGTGTACACAAGCCAACTGTTTTTTTAATTTGTCAAAGCGGTCTGCATTCTGTTGTTTGGCTTTTGGACTATTCTAATGAAATTTGTGTTTTGCTTACTTAAGTAATTAGGTTGATTAGGATTGTGGGGCCATTTGATTTCTTATGTGTCACCATCATTGCTGAGTCAATCAACCCAACTTAGCTCCAAACGAAAGCCTCCTATAATATATAACACTTTCTTCCTCATTTCTATTCATCATCCACAAGAAACTATTCATCATCAAGAAAACAAAAGAGAAGCAAAGTTCAGAACACTAAGAAAAAATGGATTCCAACTCAGCTTGCAAGGTATGAAGTTATGCACATTTCTAAAACTTTTAGGGTGGTCTAACTTGTAACATTGTTGTTACTGGAAAATAAAGGAGATTCTGAATTTTCCCTTTTAAGTGTATAACTTGTAGTTTTTTTTTGTTAATGTTCTCCTTTAGTTTTGGTCCTATATGCTACTAATGTCTTTCAAAGTTGGAACTACAATGACATGATTTCAAAGGAACATCCATCATACTTGAAATACTAAGGTAGTACATCCAATTTATGGGATCATATGTAGAAAGGAGGTGCTTTTTAAGTTTCACTCAATTTTATCCAGTAATTTTTTGTTTTGTTGATGATATTTCTTACATTTAGTACTGTACACAAACTACAAACAGAGGAAAGAAGGAAAGAAACAGAAATAGATATTGCAACAGTGAAGGGGACAACGACCACACAACACGTGTACAGTTTCTAGTACTATCTTTGTGAGACACGTGATTCTCATTTGTCTGGTTGACCTTTTACTATTTGGGCTTGATAATGGGCTGAGAAACCATGAAGCCCAATCCCAACCTCTAAATATTGGGCTAATAGAATGATCAATAAAAAGTGTGAAAAATTGATAACTAAACCAATTTTGGACGTCCTAAGTGAGGTTTATCCACTGTTTCAAAATTAATTGAGAGATAGTCAAATACTATGCACACACTTACAGTCTATTAGCTTTGACAGCACCCATACTAGCCACACAAAGTCCCAGTATTTTTTTTACTGCGATTCATTTTTAAGATTTCAGTATAAAATATTGAGATTTTCCCGGATCTCGCTAGTTTACAAATAGTTTTGCACCGCGGGCTAGTTTTCATTTAGCATGGTGCAAACGAGGCCAAATTTTTACATAAAAAGTAAATTTGTTGGGGCAGCTTATTAGAATGACATCTTTAAGGCACGATCACTTTATAAAAACTACGCACACTTAAGTTGAGATCACGGGCCAGAGTTGAGGCCAGCTTCAAACAAAAGTTCAAAGTTTGGTTGTTTGGTCTAGAAGTATTTTTTGGCTTGTTGGTGAGCATCAAAAGTGTTTACAAGCCAATGTGCCTAAGTAATAAGGGACAAAAAGGAAGAATTATCTACTCGGACCGTGTACATCTCATGGGACACAGCACATTCCAAATTTAAGACTTCACATTTTGCTGTTATTGTGTACAAAGTCAATGACACCATATCACCTTGACTTGATGGTATTGTCATTATTTGTTAGGACAAGAAGAAAAACGTAATGCAATCAATGCTGCTATGCTGCAAGCTCTACATATCCGAAACACGCAACAAAGAAGCTCTTGAATCCATTGAACGTGCTGCAAAACTTGATCCAGAAACAGTCATTATTAACAAATTTCAGGACCGCGATTATAATCGTGTGAACTACACTCTTGTATCATATGTTATTCATGACGGTACAGGGTGTCCCATTTACAGCCCCTTGCATCAAACCGTCGTGGCAATGGTTGCTGCTGCCTATGAAGCCATAAACCTTGAACATCACTCTGGTGCTCATCCTCGCCTTGGTGTCGTTGATGACATTCTCATTCATCCACTAGCGCGAGCTTCGCTGGATGAAGCTGCTTGGCTTGGTAAAAAGGTTGCAGCTGATATTGGAAACCGGTTTCAAGGTCAGTACAGTGTTTTTAACTTGAAATGGCCTTTTGTTTATCAAATGTTATGCTATTTTGACTCAAAACTGCAAGAGAATAAAGTCCGAGGTAGAATTGAACCCATGCCCAAACTTTGTAGAGATATGTATGCAAGAAAAATTTAAAATACAAATATAAGAATATCATGCTAACTAACTGACTTCAAATCCTTGATTCGCCTCGGAATACAGTACCTGTTTATTTATATGCTGCTGCTCACCCAATGGGGAAAGCTCTGGACACCATCAGGAGGGAGCTAGGCTATTACCGGCCTAACTTCAGGGGAATCCAATGGGCAGGATGGGCTCAACCAGACCAGGTCCCAGTGAAACCTGATGAAGGTCCAGACGTGGTGTCTCGAGCTAAAGGTATTGTGATGATTGGAGCTCATCAATGGGTAGCTATGTACAACATCCCAATCATGTCAACGGATCTCTCAGCTGCTAGACGGATTGCTCAGAGGGTGAGTGCTCGAGGTGGAGGCCTGCCCACCGTGCAAACTCTAGGCCTGTTTCATGGTGAGGACTCAACTGAGATAGCTTGCATTCTGCTGGAACCAAACCAAATTGGAGCTGATCGCGTCCAGAACCATGTTGAGACACTAGCCTCTCGAGAAGGCTTGGATGTAGAGAAGGGGTATTTTACTGATTTGTCTCCTGAAATGATCATTGAACGATATATGAAATTAATATCTTCTAATTCAGACTGATTCATCAGTATAAGCTGTAAATAAAGCTACTGACTCTTGCTATAAGCTTCTCATCAATAAGGGAAATTAACTCACCCACTCTTTCCTTTCATTCCAAATGCTGTTTGGTTCTGAAAGTGTATTCTGGCTTTTCATGCCTTTTGAGTGTAGTCAAACACTGTAAATTAGAACAGTCAATTTCTAATGGTTAATATTTATAATTGCTTTGTGAGATATGCATTCCTGAGCAAGAGTCATCCCAATAGTTCACATATTCAGGATGTCATCGATTAAGTTATCCTAGGACATACACTGGTTTTGTCAACCATCTAGCCATCTAGGCCAGTTGCAAACGCAGACAAAGGAGAAGGGTTACGGTGGTTGCCTGTGTAGACATAATCATAATACAATGAATTATAGAGCCACTAACTTTCGTCAACTGAAACGTTATTTAACGTTGGGATCGTAAATAAGTCGAACCAAAGCGAACAATTCATGTAGCCAACAACTAATTTAGAATGAAGATGACTGATATAAATTCCTTCTCTCATGTTTACCGCCGAGTAGCACACACTACAAAAACAGCCAATACTTGAGATGTTAAAACTGTTCTGGCTTCTTGGCATGGTGCAAGAAGTAAGTGATCCAGCTTTGCTCTCTGAATAAACTTACATGCACATCGACTAAATCCGTGAGACATATTACAGGCATAAACACTGGACAAAATCTACCCAGCAAAGCTGAAGCAGATACACGCTGAATATTGTTAACTTATGGCTGGATAAACCATCCAGCCATCTTGCATGATTGCAACTGATTGCAACTCTTCTTGCGTGTCAAGAATTACATAGGGAAAGTTGTTTCAATCGCTAAATAAATGTCCAGATGATTCTAGGGGTTAGTACTAACTTGCAATATCATTACTAACTGAGAAAGGAAAGAGCAAAATTTTACATTTGAAACTGTGATCTATCCATACAACCATGTACATTTGGGTCATCTGAACTCTCACCTGTGAGAGAAAACTACATCTTAAAATGTCCCCTAATCATTTGCAACCAGCAATAACCAGTCACTGGTCATTTTACTTTGATTAGTTATATATAGAACATCGTGAACAAGGCAAAAAAACAATGTTAGCCATCTTAACCCTTAATTGAGCATTGTTTACCACGGAATTCTTCAGATAGCAGTTTGTTCATTAGCTCACGCAACCTTTTGGCACCAGGACCAGGCCTAAACACCGAGTCATCTCCTACCACAGAGCATGGATCAGCTCCATCAGCTGAGCTTCCATTACACCATGCTCCTGGTGCAAAACGATTTGTACGACCAAGCACCTCTTTATCAATCTTGTCCAAAACAGGATCCTCCTTGCGAAATTTTCGAGCAAATGGTGCACTGCTATTAACCATTTTGTTAAAGTCCTTGACCGTCAGTGAAATAGGATGCTGCTTGGGAGGGGTATCCCAAGCAATGTAATGCAGATCATGGCCTATTGCAGTGTTACGGAACTCTTCGGAGTTGCAAATTACTGTGTGAAAATAACCTTCTGGTGAAGAAACAAAATTTGTGTAGTACATGAGCAGAGTTCTTGGGAAGTTATCCCATCCCCATATGCAGTACTCCACAAAAGAGCGAGTCAGTATCACCCATGCTGAGCCTAATCACCAAAAGAAGAATTTTAGATATAAGCATAGGTGAATAGAAGTTGCAAAGTGCATCCTTCTTCCTCAAAAATAAATAAACAAATAAAAGTTGAGTGCATCCTGCTTCCAAAATTTCCAAATGAAATAGAGACTTGGGGTTGGAGGAAAATCCATGGAAAGAAGCCGAGAGCTATCCTCACAAGTAGAGCAGGTCATGAAAACATCAGCAATACAAACAAACCTTAAATTTGGTTTAAGAGTAGTTATTAGGTTCTCATATTTCAAAAACTCAAGTAAGATGAACATAACAAGTAAATAACATAATCCATGCGGCCTTAGTTGGCTTCATTTTCCGACTGTTAAATGAAAGTACCTGTAAACAGTGTAAAAGCTGTAGGTAGTGATCGCCGTTGAGTAGTTGTGGCAATGTCCGACTTCTTAGATAAATAAAGACCAGGATCAATAATAATAGGTTTAGCTCTCTGGTTCCTACAACAGAACAATAGAAACCAAATCAACATTGCAAGTACTTTATGTAAAAATAGTGCGCATCTCATTGCTAGGCACTTTAAATTAAACTTTTAACTCACTTACAGTTTCCATCCATGAAGCAGCATATTTTCAATGAAATTCAGATTTCTTGACAAATTAGAGAAAACATGGAGCATATCTGCAACATTTAAGAGCCAGATGAATTTTATATTCCAATTGAAATAAAAAAGGAAATGATTGAAGGAGCAAAAAGTTCATAAATTACGCAATGCGCTGGAATCTAAAAAGATTTAATACAGTTCCAAAACAATGAAATTCTTGAGTTTTCCTTGTCAAACATGAAATCCCTGATTTTTTTCACATGCATACGTGATAAAGTACCTCCCGATGGGAGGAAGGTAGAAAACAAGGGGGACGAAACACTTGCACAAAGGTCTTTCGTAATCCTTAAATCACATAAGGTGATTATTTTTTAGCGGAAAGGTCAAGGGAGGTCAAGTTAATTAACCCTAGACATACATATTTCATGCTCAAGTCTCCCTAATTTTCAAAGTTTTCATGTCTTCATATCCACTGACATTCTACTTAGGCCACATATTCCATTTTTGGCAGCTAAACATCCCTACAACTTGTTAAGGGTGTAGTTTGATTCCTATGAACCTTTGATAATTCAACTATATGTAAAATTATACATTGAAGGAGGAGATAATCTCACCTCATGCCAAATAATTTGGAATTTGAGAGGAGAAACTTTCCCATACTTGACATCGGTCAGGAAAATCTTGAATGCAGCATTTTCTTTTAACTTTGGAAAAAGGTACAAAATTGCCCTTGTGGTTTGCGAAATGGTCTACTTTTACCCTCCTTTTGAAGTTGGGATCAACCATGCCCTTGCAGTTACAAAACTAACATATATTTGCCTTTATTTTCCAACTCAGCAAACGGAACCATTAAAAAAGGGGAAAGGTCCAAAATTGCCCTTGTTGTTGGCAAAATGGTCTACTTTTGCCCTCTATTTAAAGTTTGGTTCAACCATATCGTTGTTGTTATCGACCCATATTCTCCACACTCCCTACAAACCCAAAAACTTACCAAGGCTATCACTTTTTAAATCCCTTCAACACTCGCGCCCCTGCTCCCTATTTCCACTAGTATTCCATCTCCATTAAATCACCCTTCCACCCACATGAATCCATCATAAACAATCTCACAACTCTACCAACACACCATTTTGTTTCCAAAAACCACTATCTGCATCATCACAAACCCCTCCTCTACTACCATGGAAACCCATCTCATATGATAAACACATGTGAAATCACCACTTTTCGCATCACCTTTAAAATTCACCTTTAGTCGGCCTTCTCCAATTTGAAAATGACAACGCCGTCTTCTTGTTTATATTCATCACAGGAAGCAACGAGCTATATCTCATTCAATTACAATTCAAAATATCACCATCTTTAATTACAACCTCAAAATCAGCCGCCACTACAAGTTATTTCATTTAAAATGAAAAATTAATAGCCTAGGCTTAAAGGTTAAGATTTGGTTTTGTAGCTGGTGCGGGAAATGTGTGCCAGTTTTATAATGATGATGACATGGTTGACCCAATTTTAAATAGAGGGCAAAGTAGACAATTTAATCACAACGCAATTTGGACCTTTTCCCATGTTTAATGATTGTGCTAACTGAGTTGGAAAATAAGGGCAAATGTATGCAAGTGTTATAGTGGTGAGGACATCGGTGACCCCAACTTTATACAACGGGCAATAGTAGACCATATCGCAAAGCACAAGGGCAAGTTTGGACCTTTTTCATTTACTTTTTGTAGATCCATAATAAAATGTGTTTGTGGTTCCCTGTTGGATGAAGTGTAATGTTCTTTCAAATTTCCTCAAATTATTTTTATAATTATTTTTTCTTCCTTGACCATACCTTGCAATTATTCGGCAAGACAGCAACAGTTGAAGAAGTATTTCGATTTCCCTATTATTCTAAAGTAAAGATACTTCTGGCAATCTCAGGCATATAGTCGATTCTTTGGGCGGCTTTGGTCGAGCAACCGCAACCATTTCTTGAACGGCTACTTCTCCTCACACTTGCCAGTATTTATTGTTTTCTCCACTAAATTGGAGAGTATAATGGTTATTGTTTCCAGATTAAACCATGATTTTGTTTTTCACAGGTGGCATTATGCAATAACTTGAACAGGATGTTTCTCTGTTCTTGTGAGGAAGGAAGACCATAGAGTTTAGAAAATGGACATATGGACCAAAACAGTGATATAAACAGATCTTTAGGTACAGTCGAAATATCTACATGTTTGACTGACTGAGTAGGAGATCAAGGAAGATTTGCATTTGTTGGAATAGACACAATTTGCTAGTGAGAGCGAATACGCATGTTCTGTGAAAATCCAATAAGCGAGAGAAATTACTGCCAAGGAATTAATGAGAATAGGCGAAGTATTGATTGCTTTTAAGTTTTTTGGTATAGCCAAACTCGTATGTAAGAAGGTGCTTCCATAGGCACAAGCACCTTTCTTGACAACAATCTTATGCCGTGCCTCAAAAGATTCATTTGATAGACATGTTTGCACCTCAAATTGCACAACCCATGAGAAGTACCACAACTTTTGACAATCTATTTGTCAAGGATTCTTAAGAAAAAACACTTACTTTGAACTCTGTACTGCAATTCTAACCTTAGGGGTGATGCCTTTGCCATACTTGGAGCAATGCCTTGACTTTGTCTTTCTACTTATTTTATCACCTCCAACTCTGTAATTCCAGGCTGAATTTCGTCTGTTCTTCATATCTCAATTGATTTCCTTGAGAACCATAATGTTCTTAAAACTTCTAGATCAAAAAGAACCGAGAATTCTATAGAGTACTACTGAGAGCACCACAAATAGCCCCTCCTTTCCTACTTTTCTGTTTTAATGACCATTCTTATCACCTTCAGCAAACCTCATATTAAGTAACTTTTCATATCTTGAGCCACAAGATCCAAGATCTTAAAGACCCAAAACCCTTCTTTAAATTACGTCAACATGACAATCTATATGGTTCAACAAGAGGAAGACTCTCAAAGCTGTGCCACACTGCGATAAAGGTTTAACTAATTTCCGAAAAGCAGCTGTTAAACATGATATAGAATGAACAACCAAACCAACACCAGCTACTTTGAGCAACATAGGAAATAACATCATGTAACTCACATGTATCATCGTGGATTTCCATATGATAATCAGTCTTGTGCTTAGACTGGTGAGGAAAAATATACATTGAAATGGCATGCTTTTTGGACTGCATTATGGTTGAGCTTGACCTACATGTAAATGGATTTCTAGTTCCATTTTGTTCTAAAGTAGAACCAATTGCAACCTTGTGGTCATTGTTCTAACCAGTAACCACATCAGTTTTCATCATTTTGTTCTTGATTGTACTTTAGAAGCTGCTTGATGAAAGCATAATACTGGAAAAGAAAGTCTTATGTGCCGTTACGCTGGCTTTGTCGAAGTGATTGTTGAAATATTTGGAGAGGCTGTAAGATGTCATGCATAACCTCTCGGTACTAAGATCTTAAGGTAACTTGACATTTGGATAATCAGAAATTTTGTCATTTAAGGATAGAGAATCTTTTGGATTAGCCAATTGGAAAAGTGATCACGCACCAAAGACTATCCGATTTGTCAAACAAATCAACTACAGTGAATTTATTGATTTACTCCTACCTGCTATACACACCGGAGCACTATGGAGCCAGTCCTAAGAATGTCAGTTGCAGAAGGTAGGCACACCAGCATCGATAATGAAGCAGGACTTATAGAACCAATTGAACTACTTATCAAAAAAGAAAATGAACCTATTCAACTAAGCTCATTCAATCAATTTTTCTTTTATTTGTTTCTAGACACTTCTGAAAGAGAACTTTAAGCAATACATGGAAAGCTTACTTGAAGGACCCCTTGAGAATAGGCACATTCTTTATAAACTGGTCAAACCTGTAACCTTAACTACAGTCTAGTGCTTCCATCACTGTAACAATAATTGGCCTAATATGCCATGCTAAATAACCTAAACATAGAACCCTTATTATGCTCTAGAACATGGTACATAAAAAACATCAATTGTAATAATGCAAAATGCAAGTTGCACTTATGGTCATCTATCAATTACTTAAATTATGCAAACTCTATGTATCAATAGAAGACAGAAGGTCATTTAAGGGTGAAATTTTCATTTCAGATGTAAGCTACAATCGTACCAAGAGACAAACTATGCAAGGGTGATACTAGTTATCTATAGGGGTGAATATGTTGTAAAGGAACCTTCGAATAACCAAGTAATAAAGAAGCTAAGATATAGAATGCATAGCAACATATGATCTATGACCCGTAGCACATGAAAGGAGCATACTAACCATCTTGAGTCACTAACGGATAATCAGAAGCACTGAGATTGATAAACCAGTCCCAGTTTGAACTTTCCTTCAGCAGAATTGATATAGCTTGAAGGGTACAAGCAATCATTGTAGGGCCCTTATATGTCACTAAATTCGACTGTGCCATTACACGAACATTCTCAACTTTGCGAAATATAGGATCATTCTTCACCGACATTGTCAAGTTCAACCTTTCTCGAGGTGGAGCCTCAAGATCCATATGTAGAATGTACTGATTCCTTGGGTGATAAACCGCTTGCAAAGTCCTCATCAGTCTCTGACTATCACCCTTTGTGCCTGATATGAGATAAGCAAATCTAGGTGGTTCACTTTTCGCAAGGCCATTAGATTGAAATGATTTGAATTCGGATTCCACAAAATATCCATCCGACTCAACTGGCCTAGAAAAAGGAACCATATCCAACTGCTCTTGATCCCTTCCATATGATGATGAATATAACCCAAAAATAGTAGCTGTAAACAGAGTAATAGACACAAGCAAGCTCACAAAGAATGGTATTTTCCAATGTCTATCGCCAAATACCCTTCCGGTATGAATACTATAACTTTTATCATTAAATACTCTTCCTGAATAAGAACTGGCATTTTTCCTCATGCTCAACAATTACTTCTAATCCAATTTTACGAATGAGTTGCAAGCGAAAAGCTTCTAAAGACTCGAGCTTTTTGCCTTTATCTTCTCAAAAGAGAAGAAAGAAATAGAAAGGTTACACCTTTAGCATCAATGTGAAAAGATGATATAAGCTATGACTAAAAATGAAGGACAATTCATGTAGAAACAGCACAGAAGCTCAAAAGTTTCCAAATTTCCACCGAACTAAAATTCTTGATTTTGAATTTACTCTCCAAAGAAACTGATTCAAAATTACCATTACAAATAAACCAACCAATAAAACAATTTAGGGCAGTTTGATGCACAGAGCATTCCGCGTTCGCGCAGGGTTAGATCTAATGACCTTATAAGAAAAGCTAGTTCAAGAAAGACATTTTTTTCCAAATAAGGAAGAACACAAAATATGAGAACTAAAGAGATAAATCAAATAGGTGATGATCTTTTTAATAAAATAAACTAAAACCCAAATGGGGTTTGATTCAAGAACTGATCTTTAATATTAAAAACAAGAAAATTAGCAGAAAAATGAAATGGGGTTGATAAAAAATGCAATTAAAGTTTAAAGAACCTGCCTTTATGAAAAAATTAGCTCAAGAAATGGGAAAAAGACTCTTACAAGATTCAATAAGAGAATTAATTTGCAGATTTTGGAGACAGAGGGGGAGAGGTGACCGTACAGATTGCTTAAGTTACAGGTAATGACCTAATTTTTGTATAATTATACACTTTGATTAGTATGGTATTAAGTATTATATAATAATGGAGTTAGATAAGACTGATAATTTGGAGTTAAGAACAAGGATGATATATTAATAGTACTAATCAAAAGCTTTAAAGACACACTTGGGTATTTATGATATTGACTTGTAACTTGTTGGGATAGCAAAAAAAGACAGAGGTCATAGGTATCTTCATATAGGAGTATATATTTAATTGGATATATGGACGAATTTGGAGTTTTTGGGTTTGAAATGTTGTTTTCAATGTTGTGACATGTTAGATAGTCAATTTGTATTTGATTTTAGCCTTATTGATGAACTCAAGATTAAGCATATGTTGCGGAGGTGATTAATGATAACTATGAGTTATGACTTGAATGAGCTTAGCCTAACATTGGTTCTCTCGTCACATTTTATCTACTACAGTAATTTCATAAGCAGGAAGAAAAATACTGACTAAGAACATTACAAGGAATCCAATAAGGATAACATTGTAGTGAAGTCGCACCATAATTGAAGAATCAGTGATGGTCTCCTTGTATGATATTCCTATTGGATAATATAATACTTCACTTTGATTTTGAAAATTTAGAGACACACAAAAATCATATCAACACAGTATCTATCACAAACTTAATTAATTATTTATCGACTAGTTCTTATAGTAAAAAGGGCCTAAAGCTCGTATCTATGATGGTACCGTTTAAAACTGAGGAAAATTTTCAAAAATAGGCACCTTATTGCCCAAAATTATAAATAGGATGTCATATTTTTTTTCTATGCATAGCACTCATCCCTAAAATTATAAATTTTAGCATTCTTTCATAAAAAATACCCTAGCTACCAAATCTCCCCCTTCCAAGCCACTAAGCCGTCGACAGACACCCTCCCCGCCAATGGTGTCGTTACTTTTTTATATTTTACTGAATTTATGTTATTTATTGCGTCTAAATCATTACGTTGGACAAGTTTATACGCACAAATCTCTTCCAAAAAATAAATTATACATGAACATACATAGATCAATGCGTAGCAATGAGATAAAAACAAGAATATACAAAAAAAAATTCATATAAACATCCTTAATATATAGATTTATTCACTCGCATATACATACTTATACAATTTTATACACGTGTATAAAATTGTATAAACTTGCAGCAGACTGCTATTTCGAAAAAATGGTGACAGATCGGATAGGATTCGAAAATATAGACCAATTTTGGTAAATTTCATTTTTTACTTGTATTTTAGTGTAATTATCCCGTAAAACTTCTAACTTTCAACAGCATTCCAACAATAGGCATTTGACCATTGGATGCTTATGATGATCTTCTAGCATTGCCAGCATTTTGAGTTTTTTCATTTACATAAGATAAAAGGTTCTTTCGTCATCAGAAACAACAAGATTATTTGAGCACATGGATATTTAGATCATAAGCTAGACACGCCACGACCCTTGCATATCTAGCTTACAACTTATCCACGAACACGATTTGATCGAGCCAAATGAACTCGACAACCACCCTTGAGATCTTTGTGCCAAACAATCTTAGGGATTCCAACAAAACTTGAATTCTACTGCACCCGAGTCTTTTATTCCGTAAATTAGAGTTGGATGTTCCATAATTGGCAATCCTAGCTCTCCACTTCATACCATTCACTTAGGACTCCATAATCAGTACTCTATAAAAGATACGAGTACGTTTCCCCCACTCAAGGTAATAAGCAAGTGGTGGTTGCACTCTTGCTCTGCTAAGAGCTACTACCGATCTAAATGATAGTAAATCTCTCCAATGATCACTTAGCTTTAAAAAATTAATCCTCAAGGTCATTATGTTGGTTGGTCACAACAAACTCAATCAACTTATTGTAAATCTCTGCAAAAGTAATTCTTACAAGTTATTTTACGCTCGCACATTAGAAAACTGATATGAATTTTTTTTAATATATTTATATCACACGTGAGACCAATTTTCTTGCGAAGTTCGATTGTTTACTAAAAAAAACTCAAACCAACTATGACGCTAACCTAAAAAAGACCCGACCATGGTTTTTCATTTCTGAAAAGCTTCTTTTATTGAACAATTTTAAAGTAAAACTTGTTGTATTTTAAATGCTAATCATCAAGATTGGATGAATATGATTAAGAGAATAGGGAATATGTGGTTTTATGATTAATGGACTCTATTATTGTCACTACTAATAATCTGATTTGGGCACTTTATTTTGTGGCGGATGGCCTTAGCTACAATAATGTTATCGACTGGCCAATGATGGAAATGGTAAAGAGCGATAGAAATCATGTTTAGTTCCGAATTTAGGCAGTTTAGCGATGGGAATATCCCATTGTTATTTTCCTTTTGTTAGCAGTTTATTGAAAATGAAAGAGAGATGTTCGAGAAAGGCATTATATTTATTAGCATGAAGTTTTTCTAAGGCTACGATTAAAAAAAAAAACTTTATATAGCATCTAGAACACAACTTCTTGAAGAGAAAAGGACATTCAAGAAATCAAAATTACAATTGACTGAGGAATTGTGGGCTTTGAGTATATATAAATTTTTGTTATGCATAATTAATTATGTGTATATATATAATAATATATGTACACATCTCGACTGATGTGTATACATCCTTTTATTAGAGTAATGGAGGACGGTGGGGTGGTGGCGGAGGGTGGTAGAACGTGATGGTTGGTGGTGGAGGGTAATAGAAGGTGGTGGTGGGTAGTGGAGGGTGGTAGGAGGTGGTGGTGAGTGGTGGAGGGTGGTAGAAAGTGGCGGTAAGTGGTGGAGGATGGTAGAAGGTGGCGGTAAGTGGTGGAACATGGTGGTAGAATGGTGGATGAGCGGGGGAGGGAGTGGGGGTGATGGGGATGCAGGCTGATGGGGGTGGGAGATGAGAGATGGAGGCTTTGTGTAAATAAAAATATTTAAGAGACTTTTAAAATATTAGTTATTACTACTAAAGTGTCCCTCTCACCTACTTTTTGAACCTTAGTCTCTTTTAACCGTTTAAAGACTTAGGAGTCTTTCTCACCTAAAAATCCCATCTTACCCCACGTACACAAAATTTTACTCTAGCTAGTATACTGTCACATAAACTAGAGAACGAGTTGTTCTCTGAAAAGGAGCCACCCTCCCTCCCCCCAACCCCGGCTTTCCATCGCCAAAGGTTTGAGAGATCTCTAAGACTTTCACTACCTCATTCTTTTTATATCACATTTAGTCGTGCTTTAGGAAAATATAAATAAGATCTTTTCCATCTCTCCATTTTTTTCTTATATTTATGTCTCTTTAGATTTACATTTATTTTTCGATTTTTATTCGTTTTCACGTTGTCAGCCCCTTCACACTCAATTGTAGAAATTTTGGCTCAGAGATGATAAAATAAATTCTATTATAATTTGGTAATTAACCAACAACAATTTTCTTCCAATAATAATGCATAAGAGGTGGTTAACAACCTCTTAGTTAAGTACTAAGCATTCATGAGTTGCCAGGTAGGTGTCATACCTGGATAGGATCTTTCAAGTGAGACAATTGTGATGACCTGCCACATCATCCTGCCACGTAGACGCCATTTGGCGCATAACTTTGCCATGTGGAAGCTTACATGGTTAATGAGCCTAACACTTGATGGAATATTCTAGAGAAGTATGGAGAGATTCCCATGAGAAGGCTCTAGTTCTTTATGGACTTGCTTGGAAGAATATCTTAGAATACCTTGGAATATTCTAGCTAGGTAAATTATTCTAGAGAGGGACTTATTTGTAAATATGGAGGATTCTAGAGAGGGACTTGTAAACAATTAATATTTGCACACTAGCCCCTAAGTGAGTAGTATAAATAGAGGGGCCATTCATTTGTAAACCATCAAGCAATTCAACAACAATCTTCCAAATAATAAAAAGCTTCCTTTGGCAATTCTTTCTTGTTCATTTCCATTCTCTTAGCGATCCTTAGTAGTTTCGGCTGACTTGGCATAGCAAGGTCGTGAGCAAATTGTCAAGTGCCGCACGATTCGCTTAGTTCAAGACTAAGGTCGTGACAAGGTGGTATCAGAGCGAAGGTTGTGACTAAGGGAATGGCCAACGTGGAGGAAACCAACAACCAACTCAACATTGCCAATGTTCCAACCAACGTTGTTCGGGAGTCCGCCACCAAGAAAGGGCGAAGTAGAAAGAAGAATGCCAACGAGAGTAAGGAAGGACCGTCTAGTGTCATTCCAAGCGAAAAGGCTACATCCCCAGACCCACCAACCACCGAGGCAAGTGAGGAGGAAGACGAGGACCTCAAGCCCGGGAAGGAGTGGATCTTGAAGGTCGAAGCGGGGATGGAAGCCATGGACATCGTTGACCAACGCTTGGAAAAACTGGAAGGCGCTTTCGACACTCTTGAGAGGCACACCCTTGATGAGATTGAGGACGTCCAGAAAGAGTTGGAGGGACGTAAGCAAGCCGAGTTTGAGCTAAAACAGACCATCACTACCTTGGAGTGCAGGCTCATGGACGCGCTGAGCACCATCGATGCCATGAAGACAAAGATGGAGGCACTCGAGGAGCAGGTCGATGCTGGTGTGACCGAGGCAGCCAGCAATGTGGTTGTGACGAGGGAGGCTAAGATCGAGGCTCCCAAGCCTCCAGTGTTCAAAGGGGTTCGTAACGCGCAAGAGGTGGAGAACTTCCTTTGGCACTTGGAGAACTACTTTAAGCATGGCAAAGTGAGGGACGAAGAGGCTAAGATCAACACCGCAGTGTTGTACCTCTCAGAAACTGCCATGCTTTGGTGGAGAAGGAAGACGGCTGACATCGAGAAAGGCTTGTGCACCATTAGCACATGGGAGCAGTTCAAGGCAGAGTTCAAGCGGCAGTTCTTCCCCAACAACGTCGTGTATGAAGCAAGGCGCAAGTTTAGGGAGTTAAAGCAGACAGGGAGCATTCGCGACTATGTGAAGGAATACACCACCCTCATGCTCCAAATCCCAAACCTTACTAGTGATGACTTGTTATTCCACTTCATGGACGGGTTGCAAAATTGGGCTAAGCAGGAGCTGCAACGCCGACAAGTCACCAACATAGACCAAGCCATAGTTGAGGCTGAGTCTTTGATGGATTTCAGGCATGACAGACATGACAAAGGCAAGGGCAAAGAGTCAAAGGGTGGCCCTGCCAAAGGTGGGGGAGACCGTGGTAGAGGCAAGGAGATGCAACATCAACACCCTAAGACTCAAGACTCCAACAAATCCGATGGCAAGAAGAGTGGTCGTCAGGGTTATGCCGAGAAAAAGGCGCATGCTGAGAAGAAAGGATGCTACATCTGTGGAGGACCGCACGGCTTTAGGAATTGTCCCAACCTAAAGAGTCTAAGTGCCATAGTGCGGGAGCGAAAGGAGCAGGAGCAAGGAGATAGTTCGGGCACAGCACAACTGGGTACGATCGGACTATGTGGAGCTGTCACGAGGCAAGCTAATAAGGCCAACGAGTATAGCACTCAGTACGTGGATCTCATTATCAACAACAAGCCCGCACGTGCTATGGTCGACACTGGAGCAACAAACAACTTCATGACCGAGGCCGCAGCAAAGAGACTAGGGTTGAAGCTTGCTTCAAGCAACACCCGCCTCAAGACAGTCAATGCCGAGCTGACAAAGGTATGTGGTGTAGCCAATGATGTTAGTTTAAAGTTGGGCAGTTGGCAAGGTATGACAACCTTCACCGTTGCACCTATGGATATCTTCGACATTATACTTGGGCAAGAGTTCTTCCAACGTTGTCATACTATAATCGATCCCTACCTCCAACGTCTCTTGGTCATGGAGCGAGAAGGATCTTGCATGGTGCCTACAGTGACTATGCCGCCACCGGGAAAAGGTCAGACACATCTCTCGGCTATGCAGCTTGTCAAGGGGCTCAAGAAAGGGGAGCCAACATTCATTGCAACCCTTGCAAGCTTAGAAGATGACGATGGTAAGCCAGAGACATTGCCGCCCTGCATAGAGAAATTGCTCGAGGAAAACCAAGATGTAATGCCCGAGGAGCTGCCTAAGCACTTGCCTCCGAGACGTGAGGTGGATCATAAGATTGAGCTGGAGCCAGGAACTAAGCCACCCGCATTTGCCCCATACCGGATGGCACCACCAGAGTTGGAGGAGCTTAGGAAACAATTGAAGGAGCTACTAGATGCTGGTCATATCCGCCCATCGAAAGCACCCTTTGGCGCACCAGTATTGTTCCAGAAGAAGAAGGATGGATCACTGCGCCTATGCATAGACTATCGGGCGCTCAACAAGGTTACCGTGAAGAATAAATACCCGATCCCGCTCATTGCTGACTTGTTCGATAGACTTGGACAAGCCAAGTACTTTACCAAGGTGGATCTTCGCAAGGGCTACTACCAAGTTCGTATTGCAGAAGGGGATGAGCCAAAGACAGCATGTGTGACGAGATACGGAGCCTTTGAGTGGTTGGTTATGCCCTTCGGCTTAACCAATGCACCTGCTACATTTTGCACTCTCATGAACAAGATTTTTCATCCCTACCTTGATCAGTTCGTGGTGGTCTACTTGGACGACATAGTCATCTATAGCAACACTCTGGAAGAGCACGTGGAGCACTTAAGGAAGGTTTTCCAAGTCTTGCGGGAGAATGAGTTATACATCAAGCGGGAGAAGTGCGAGTTTGCCCAGTCGAAGGTGCACTTCTTGGGGCATGTCATTAGTAGCGGGGAGTTACGCATGGACAAGGCTAAGGTACGAGCTATCCAGGAATGGGAGGCACCAACTAAGGTAACCGAGTTAAGATCTTTCCTTGGCCTTGTCAACTACTATCGTCGGTTCATTAGTGGCTATTCAGCCAAGGCCGCACCACTGACTGAGTTACTAAAGAAGAATAAGCCGTGGGATTGGACGGAGCATTGTCAACAGGTGTTTGAAGGCCTTAAGACAGCGGTAACGGAGGAACCAGTCTTAGCATTGCCAGACTTTTCCAAGATGTTCGAGGTACATACAGATGCTTCGGACTTTGCCATTGGGGGTGTATTGATGCAAGATAGACATCCTATAGCCTTCGAGAGCCGCAAGTTGAATGACACGGAGCGACGCTACACAGTACAAGAGAAGGAGATGACCGCTATTGTGCATTGTCTACGCACATGGCGACATTATTTGCTTGGGTCAAAGTTCGTGGTCAAGACAGATAATGTGGCCACTAGCTATTTTCAAACGCAGAAGAAGCTCACACCGAAGCAGGCTAGGTGGCAGGATTTCTTGGCTGAGTTTGACTATGTGTTGGAGTATAAGCCAGGCAAAGGAAATGTTGTGGCCGATGCCTTGAGTCGGAAAGCCGAACTTGCTGCCATCACTTCAGCAAGTTGTGACATTCGCGAGGCTATCAAGGAGGGTATGCAGCATGACCCAGCAGCCAAGCAGCTCATAGAGTTAGCTACCCAAGGCAAGACGAGACGTTTTTGGGTGGAAGATGGACTACTGCTTACCACGGGACGGAGGGTTTACGTGCCTAAGTTTGGAGACATCAGGCGGCGTATCATAAAGGAGAGCCATGATACTATGTGGGCCGGCCATCCAGGCCAACGACGCACTAGGGCCTTGATTGAGTCGGTCTACTACTGGCCACGCATGCGGGACGACATAGAGTGTTATGTTCAGACTTGTCTTGTATGCCAACAGGACAAGGTTGAGCAGCAGAAGCCAGGAGGACTTTTGGAACCACTACCCGTTGCAGAGCGTCCATGGGAGAGCGTGACTATGGACTTTATCACATGCTTGCCCAAGTCCGATGGTTACAACACTATTATGGTGGTCGTGGACAGATTTTCAAAGTATGCCACTTTTATGCCCGCCTTAGCCAGTTGCACAGCCAAAGAAGCCGCCAAGTTATTCTTCAAGAACGTGGTGAAGTATTGGGGCTTACCGAGGCACATCATCAGCGACCGAGACCCTCGATTCAGTGGAAATTTCTGGAGGGAGCTATTTGAAATGCTTGGTACGGAGCTGCACTTTTCTACAAGCTTCCATCCACAGACAGATGGACAAACAGAACGGGTCAATGCTTTACTGGAGTGCTATCTGAGGCATTATGTGAGTGCACATCAGAAGGATTGGGCAAGACTCTTGGATATAGCCCAATTCTCTTACAACTTGCAGAGGAGCGAGTCCACGGGGCGGACGCCATTTGAGCTAGCCACTGGCCAACAACCACAAACTCCACATTCACTACCTGCAGCATTCGAAGGAAAGAGTTTGGGGGCTTATCATATGGCCAAGGGCTGGGAGGAGCAGCTTGACACTGCTAAGTCCTACTTGGATAAGGCAGCTAAGAGGATGAAGAAGTTTGCAGATCGTAGGCGGCGTCCCACAGACTATAAAGTTGGAGACATGGTCATGGTGAAGTTTAACCCAAGGCAATTCAAGTCACTACGGGGCATGCACCAAAATTTGATGCGCAAGTACGAGGGCCCGTTCAAGATCGTTGCCAGAGTGGGTAAGATCTCTTACAAGCTTGAGTTACCATCACATCTTAAGATCTATCCTGTCTTCCACGCCAGCATGCTCAAGCCATACCACGAAGACAAGGGTGATCCGAGTAGGGGCCAGTCGAGTCGTGCTCCTATCACTATCACTGCTTCTCATGAACGGGAGATTGAAGCTATTATTGACTACCAAGCCATACGGAAACAAGGACAAAAGGCCACCGCCATGTTTCTTGTACACTGGAAGGGACAAGCACCAGAAGAGGCTACGTGGGAGCGTTATGAAGACTTGTGGCAATTCAAGGACAAGATCCGAGAGTTCATGCAGCAGCATTGCGCCGCGGTCGTCGCAACATTAGGTGGGGGAGAGTGTGATGACCTGCCACATCATCCTGCCACGTAGACGCCATTTGGCGCATAACTTTGCCATGTGGAAGCTTACATGGTTAATGAGCCTAACACTTGATGGAATATTCTAGAGAAGTATGGAGAGATTCCCATGAGAAGGCTCTAGTTCTTTATGGACTTGCTTGGAAGAATATCTTAGAATACCTTGGAATATTCTAGCTAGGTAAATTATTCTAGAGAGGGACTTATTTGTAAATATGGAGGATTCTAGAGAGGGACTTGTAAACAATTAATATTTGCACACTAGCCCCTAAGTGAGTAGTATAAATAGAGGGGCCATTCATTTGTAAACCATCAAGCAATTCAACAACAATCTTCCAAATAATAAAAAGCTTCCTTTGGCAATTCTTTCTTGTTCATTTCCATTCTCTTAGCGATCCTTAGTAGTTTCGGCTGACTTGGCATAGCAAGGTCGTGAGCAAATTGTCAAGTGCCGCACGATTCGCTTAGTTCAAGACTAAGGTCGTGACACAATACTACCAAATGTTGGAGGAGAGTTTGTCTTATTTTTGCAATGTAGAACAAGTTTTACCTTAACTAACCAAAATAAATAGCGTGTACTTTATAGCCAAATAGTAATCAAATATTCAAATGTCATTTCTCGATTTTAAATTAAACGATTTGAAGTTTTAAACTAGTTTTTTTAATTGCTATCTATATACTCAATTACTTTTAGTTTATTTTATGAATAAGATTTTATTTATTTCAAAAGTTGAATTGATATTATTATGAATAATAGTGATAACCTGGAAGACACTCTGCAGCCAAGGTGGACAAAAATATTCAAAATACTACAGCTGTGAGAAAGAGCGAGCGTGTGAAAATACCTTCTAGAAAGTTTGTTGATTATATTGTTGAGATTGAGGCAAAGAAAACGTGAAGTAGAGCATGTGCAAGGCAGCGTGAAAAATGTGGAGTTTGTTATAAGGAGCAAATAGAAGGCACAATTAGATTAGGTGATTGTTGAGTCATGTTTCTGCTTCCTCACCTCATTATGTAACTCTCTTCCATCCCCTTTTCTCTGGTTAGTCCATTCCTACTATTCCATTGATATTTTGCCCATTCAGTATTTGTAATTCCCTTTAGTGAGTCAATATAATTTACTAGTTGTGAATTGTTATCAAGTTTGCTTTATTGGTGCTTGTCACGACCCCTTTTTTACGAAAAAAAAAAAACTAATTGTTTTTATAAGGTCTGCGACGGTGTTGATAGGTACACTAATATTTAAGAGATTTTCGGAGTCGCCACTTGACAAGTTAAAGGTGTGCCAAGTCACCAAAGTGGTGTACCTAGAACACCTATGACTCGTAAATGGTCTGCGTCAGAGTTCCGGATAAGGATCTCGGTTGACTCGCGGGAAGGTGTTAGGCACCCTCGAGTCCTGTGCCGAGCACAGTTGCTTTTATTGACGCTATTCGACTCTTTGAAAATTGTTTGTTATATTTTGCCTTGATTTGTTTCGCTTCGATTTATTGTTAATTTTCTCGTTTGACAATTGAAACTCCGATCGAATATAATCGCGCGAGAACTTCACTCGTTCGAAATCTTTCGACTTAAATCAATTAAATCGCGCAGGTACTTCACCCGTTCGAAATCTCTTGACTTAAATGAGTTCTATTGTGAACATGTAATTATTATCTAATTTAAAACTTGACTCGACCTATCAACTTGCCCTATCATTTTTTCGGCTTTTAAATATTGTTTGTTATTATTTCCTTTAATTCGCTACACTTCGACTGGACATTTGATAAAGTGTGATATACAGCATTTTAATTCTTAAGTTTACATACTGCTACGTTAAAAAATGCACTAATGATCTAATAAAATGAAACAAATAGACCTTTTGTCTTGCAGGTTTTAAGGGATGGCCTGTTTTTAATTTAAAGATCAGGAACCTCACTTAACGCTACCTTTAAAGTGGTTAAGCTTGCAAAAGTTATATGTTCACGATATTCTGCCCCTTTTATAAGATTTGCACTTTCATTCCTATTCAGCTTAGTATTTGAAGGCTTGTCTTCATCAAGTTCCAGATTGCAACAACGTGTGTGTAATCACTTAATAACCAAAGGTTTGTACAAACTGTCTTCATGCCTCAAAATCACTTAAAATGTACCAATTGCATTATATATATATTTGAAGAACAATTCAATTTAGATATGTTTAAAATATCCAAAAAAATGGGTCTAAAATAAGTGCTTATTTTGCAAACCCTTTCCGTACACACGATCTGATATCAAAGTAAAAGATAATGAAAAAGAGATAATAAAGTCCAGGCCTAATTTCCATCCTCAAACCTTTAACAAGCTGGTAATACACATGAACATGGAGGAAAATGATACAAATATTTTAAAGGAGTTTACCTACTATAGAAAGAATTCCCCCAAGCTAGAAAGAGATGGCAGCAATGACAAAACAAACAGAGCCCAATAGCCAGGAACAAAAACCAGAACCAGCTGCTCCAACAAACAGCCTCTAGTATGATGAAACTCAAGTTAAGCAAACCCACACTAGCAATCTCAGCAAAGTGGAAACCAAACAGCCCTTACACAGCAAACCATACGAACCCAGACATCATCTAAACCCAAATAGAAACATCAACTAAACACCCTTTGTAATATCAACTAAACTCACTGACTCACTGTCCATTTTCACTCTTTTCTTCCCATTTTTTTCTTTTGTTTTTCTCAGTCTTTTTCTCTCTTTCAGATCTGGAATTTTTGAGGTAGAGTAGTTCTCCAGATCTTGTTGGTGTATTAGAGGAGTAAGATGTGTTTTTGTGTAGTTCTCCCCTCTAAATTTCGTGTGTCTGTGTCAGTGTCTTGTGTGAGTGTCTTCTATTAATAGAGGAGAAAAATGGGGATTATAAGGTAAAAGATTGGGGTGAAAGTGATGGAAAGAAGGGGGAAAAACAGAGGTGAAAATGGGGGGAAAATAGGCTGTTCAGAAGGGGTTTACAGCTGGTTATAAAGTCCAAAACACATAATGCAAAATTACCCCTTTTATGCTAAAACTCTCACCTACCTAAAAGAAAAGCTGAAACATACCCCATTTGTGCAAACACTTTGTCCTACCTGTTTGACCCATTTTTCCTCCCTTTTTATACACGACAATCTGAAATTTTGAACTAAAAGACTTCTCTAATGGAACTTATGGCTCCCAGCTTAAATAATTCCCAGAACTGAACTAAAATACTTACAATGGACCCCCTAGGACTCTTAACTCTAACTAGACCAAGTCCCAGGATTTCAACAACAAACTAGAGCTAAAGAACTACTCAATTCCAAACAAACTGATATCGTGTTTCAAGCTTAAGTAAACTGCAAGCCAAACAAATCTTAAGAAACAGACTCCATGGCTTTCAAGTTTCTTCCCTCACAGGGACTCATATACAGAACTTCACACTAAAGAGTACAAGCATTGGTGAATTTCATGCTTGAGCAATTCATACATACAGATTAACACAAGCCAACACACTATTTTTATTCACTAATTAACAAAAGCATACAAACTGATATTCATTCCGACTCCACATTAACAAAAGTAAACATGATGATATTATTTCTCATGGCAAATATTACAACTAGACAAGCGGATTACTAGCTACTAAACACATGAGCAAGAGACTTGGCTAAAGCGCTCCAAACTGATTTTCCAAGCGAAACGTGTTATACTATGCATAGTAATAGCTAAACAAGTTTCATAATCACTCGGAATAAGAATCGAGGTAGACTAGGTTCTAATCTAACCCGTGAGCAAGAAAAATACCATTACTAGCTTAACTAACAAGTTATAAGTACTAATGTAATCCTAACTAAAACAAACAGACAATGGTAAGCTTTGAACTTTCATACAAACTAATAAATACTTAGCACTACGATAGAATAATCTAAAGAGCGAACAAGCCAACTACACATGTGAATTCAGGCGATACTCGCATACAGAGACCCCAATCAACAGTAAAGCACACACGAGATGAACACAGCCATTCGTATTAACTCAAAGTCAAATCATGAACATACAAATTTCTATTCACAAGTTTAAGACTAAACTATGACTATTTACTAGGCTAAACATTGACTACATGAGAAAGGAAAACATAAAGCAAATACCATCACGTCCGAGCGCCAAAACTGCTCGTTAGAGTCAAACCCAGCCCCTGCCTCGCTCCCTCGGATCTTCACCGCTGAGTCGCCAACATTATACTAGCCTAAGCAAAACCATCGTCACAGCTATGACACGGCCTCATCAACACACCATCACAGCTGCAGCATTGTCGCCAACGGAACAACAAGTGACTCAGCTTTGCTTCACCAGGCTTCAACACATCACCAATGAGTTCACAGCTTCGCCATTGAAGCAAACAAATCACAAAATCATCACCAAAGTTTCATTGAAACAGCCCCGCTGCCTTGCCAATGTTCGCCTCGAATCAGCTCTAAAACCACCATGTCACTGCCTCGGATCAGCCTTTATCGCTGCCTCGCTCATCGCTGCAGCATCGTCGTTGTCAAACCAACAGTTCTTGCTATCGCCTCACCATCTTTGCACGGTTAAAGCTGCAGCTCCCACTCAGCTCACAAACGGCTTTCAATCAGCCAATTAAACGATATCACCGCAGTCTCCAAGACACCATCACAGACCCATCACCAAGACTCCATTGTAACGGCACCAACAACACCGCTGCTACATCGACACACCCCAAACAAACTATACTGCCTCCTATCGTGTCACCAATACCGACACCATACGATAAAACCACGACATAGAACCCAAGAGAGAAACGGGATCGGGGCATCGAGGGACGAAGTGGGAGATGTAATGGTTTTAAGGGAAATTTACCTTTACAAACGTGTAGGAAAGAGGACGGAGAGGCCACTGACGTTATTCGCCGGAGGAGAGTGGTCTCCACCGTTCGCCGGTGGTGGAGATCGACGTGAAAATTTCCATCGTTCTTTTTTTCTTTTGTTTCTGAAGATTTTAGGGGAATGTGGGAGATTAGGGAAAGATTGGGATTAAAGGGATATGGGCCGGGTCAAAGGAGTGTGGGTTGAAGGGGTAATTGGGCTGGTGAGTTCTTTTATAAATAGCTACTAAAGGTGAAAATTATTAAAACATACACAATTAACTAAAATTGAAACAATACTAGTTGCAATATTAACACAATCAAAACGTAAAATCACTATTAAACACATAACAAGTATTTTTATTAATTTTCAGTTTTTTTTTTTCTTTTTTCATTTAATGACAAATTTTAGCTAAATAAAATATAAAATTTCAGGAAAATTCGGCAAAAATCCTAAAATGTTAGCTCGGCTATTTTGAGCAATTTCAAGCCATTTTTTGAATTTTCATGCCAAAATTAGGTGATTACAGCTGCCCCTCTTTGGTCGAGAACATCGAAGAGTTTTCGGACAAAGACGTAATCGACAACTAATTTTGGCTTTTTCGGTTCAAGCCGAGAGCATGCTTTTTAAAATGGTGACCGTACCTTGAATTTTGGTTCTAACCAGATCAAGACTACCTACATATCCCCGGACTAAGGAATCAGGTCAGTGTAGTTCCTCACGTGCGATAGCTGGGACTACCGCATACAAACAGACACTAGACTCTCCTAGACTAACACTAAGCACTCTCTAGACATACACAGACTAACGCTAGACACTTTCAGAACTAACTGGGACTGACTCGACATTCCTAGACCTACCCGGACTAAATCTAGACACCTTTGACATACTAGAGTTGTTGCTGCTAGTCACTGTCGCTGGTTGCTGGCTAGCTGGCTGGTGGTCACTGCTTTACAAAGGAAAAATGAAAATACAACATTTGAAAAATGTAAAATTACAATTCCTAAGCTAACTTCTTCATGCTTCCCAAGCTGATAAACTGGTCCGAAGCTCCCACTACCAAAGTAGTCTTGAAAACTTGAAATTGCCGCTCGGGCGGGCTTTGACTTGAATATTGAAATTGCCGCTTTGACGGGCTTTGAGACGGACTTTGACTTGAATGAAATTGCCGCTTTGACGGGCTTTTACTTTAATGTTGTTGCCGCTCGGGCGGGCTTTGACTTGAAAATTAAAACTGGAACCACCACTCTGGTAGCTCTTGCTTTTGCTGAAAATTAAAGCCATCTTTCTGACGGGTCTTGTTCTTGCTGAATTGAAAGGCCATCACTCTGATGGATCTTGCTCTTGCTGAATTGAAAACCATCACTCTGATGGGTCTTGCTTTTGCTGAATTGAAAACCATCACTCTGATGGGTCTTGCTTCTCTACAGAAATGGATTCCCTCTTTCTTCAGGTGGTTGCTTCGACTTTCCAAATTACTCCCTCATTCTCCAGGTGGGTGCCTCGACTTCTTCTAAACTGCTCCCTCATTCTCCAGGTGGGTGCCTCGACTTTCTCTAAACTACTCCCTCATTCTCCAGGTGGGTGGCTCGACTTCTCTAAACTACTCCCTCATTCTCCAGGTGGGTACCTCGACTTTCTCTAAACTACTCCCTCATTCTCCAGGTGGGTGCCTCGACTTTCTTAATTGCTCCCTCATTCTCCAGGTGGGTGCCTCGACATTCTCTAAACTACTCCCTCATTCTCCAGGTGGGTGCCTCGACTTCTCTAAGCTACTCCCTCATTCTTCAGGTGGGTGCCTCGACTTTCTCAAACTTCTCCCTCATTCTCCAGGTGGGTGCCTCGACTATCTCTACACTACTCCTTCATTCTCCAGGTGGGTGCCTCGACTTCTTCTAAACTGCTCCCTCATTCTCTAGGTGGGTGCCTCGACTTCTTCTAAACTGCTCCCTCATTCTCCAGGTGGGTGCCTCGACTTCCTCTAAACTACTCCCTCATTCTCCAGGTGGGTGCCTCGACTTCTCCAAACTGCTCACTCATTCTCCAGGTGGGCGCCTCGACTTCCTCTAAACTGCTCCCTCATCTCCAGGTGGGTGCCTCGACTTTCCAAATTACTCCCTCATTCTCCAGGTGAGTGCCTCGACTTCTCTAAACTACTCCCTCATTCTCCAGGTGGGTGCCTCGACTTTCTCTAAACTACTCCCTCATTCTCCAGGTGGGTGCCTCGACTTCTTCTAAACTACTACCTCATTCTTCACAAGCTGATGAACTGGTCTGACGCTCCAACTAATCTAGTGGGTCTTGAAAACTTGAAATTGCCGCTCGGACGGGCTTTAACTTGAAAGTTAAAATTGCTGCTTGGCAGGCTTTGATTTGAAAGAAATTGCTAAAACTTTAAATTGCCGCTCGGGCGGGCTTTGACTGTTGGAAGCTTGAAATTGCTTCTTGGCAGGCTTTGACTTGAATGAAATTTCTGAAACTTGAAATTGCCGCTCGGGCGCGCTTTGACTGTTGAAAGCTTGAAATTGCTGCTTGGCAGGCTTTGACTTGAATGAAATTTCTGAAACTTGAAATTGCCGCTCGGGCAGGCTTTGACTGTTGAAAGCTTGAAATTGCTGCTTGGCAGGCTTTGATTTGAAATTTAACTGCATCTTGAAATCTGCATATCCTTTGATGATCTCCTTTATGGTACACTCCTTGGTGTGGCATACTTTGTGCTGATGTGAAACATTGGGCTCCAATTATCAAGGTTGGTCCTGACTTGCTCTAGTACAACTATGAAACTATAACAAGTTTTGCAAAATTTTCTTTACTCACTTGATGTTGGAGAAACTGAAACGAACTGAAGTAAGACAAAACGATGGAAACGACAAAGCTTCCAACCAAAAGATGAAAAAATGATGACGTCCCTTACGGGAGAGGTAAAGGACTGAAGAGATGACGATCTTTTTAACATGACATATATTTTGGAATCAACTCTTAATCCGCTCACATAGTCCATCCATGACTGTGTACCCAACTTTCCCAATCTTGTTTGATGGCAAATCTAACGACCCTCATTCGACTAGCAATGCCCTTTCGGGTTTTCACCGACTAGCCTCTCTCTTTGTTCTTTTAACTCACCGTTGTCTTGCAGCGCCCTTTCAGATTTTCACCGACAAGACTTCACCTTTTTTTTTTCTTTTCATTTTTTGTCTTTTTTTTTTTTTTGGCTCTTTCCCAATCGACCTCCGATCTTTCCTTGCTGCTCGACCCCGTCTTTCCTTTCTTCCATCAATTTTGGCCTTTATCTTGACTGCTCGGAGAATTTCTCCTTTAATGACCTTGGTGCTCCAAACTCCTAATACGATTGTCGGCTTAAGAATGCAACTTTACAGCGTGGATCTTATCCCTTGATACCCTACTCGGCTTGACATTCTCAATGATCGGTCAGAAGGGTCTTTATTTGGACTGTAACATTGGATTTGGTTAGGCTATGAAGAAAGGGGGTTCAGCATAAAAGCTCAAAAATATCTCCTGAGACGACTAGAATGAGCATTACAAGATTTGAAATCACCGCTTTTGAAAAATAAACCAAACTTTTCCCCAGTTTAGGCAAATTGGGGTTCCCCTTTTTTTTCTTTTTTTTTTCTTTTCTTTTTTTTTTTTTTTGTTTGAAGAGCGGTATGAAAGCATCTCATGAAACGACTTGGTAAAATATTACAACCCTTGGAATCATTTCTTTTAAAATAAAAACCAACTGAGGACCCAATTTATTGAAAAATCGAGGAATTATTTTTTTTGAATTTTTTGATATGCAAACATAGGGGATATTGAGACTTTCCCCCAAGATAACACAAAGAAAGCAAAAGGAATTGACTTTCTCCTTTTCTTTTAGAAATAAAACTTCTGCCCCAGTTTAGGATAAACTGGGCGCTTTGAATTTCTTCCTCGATTTCGAGACTGATATCTCATGAAACATATGAATAGATGGTACAAAAACATAGAAATTTGTTTTTATTTTATTTTATTATAAAATAAAATAAAAACAAACTTCTGCCCCAGTTTAGCATACATTGGGGATTTGACTTTCTTTTGACATTGGCCGCAAACTTGGAGGCAAGCTTTTGCGTCAATATGAGACAGGGAAAAAATGAACTTTCCCCTGTTATGACCGCACCGGAATGGTTGCCTACGTATCCTTTTGAGAGGAATCAGGTCAGACGTAGCTCTACCATTGAGGTAGATTTTGTTTTGTTTTCTTTTGATTTTTTTTTCTTTTCTTTAATCACATCAAATTGATTCCAAGGGAGGGTAGGCCAAAGAAAACAACAAAAGAACTGACAAAAGATATAGTGTTTGGGTAGACGAAACGAAAGCCGTTCGTCATCCCGACCTGAGAATGCCTCGCACAAATAATGATTCAATCAATTGAGTTGGACTGATCCACACGTATCCGACTTCTGCTTCAACGATGGTTCTCAGAACTGGTATTTCAAATTCGGTCAAAGCGACCGTGCACGATTTTGAACTTCTCACCGATCTCCCTTATCGGATGACTACAGATTAATTCCCAACTTATTCCGCTCCTTCTTCTTTACTACTCAAATAGCTCACAATGCCAGAGCGTGTGTTTAGATCAAGACGTAAATTCCGCACACATGTCATGTTATTAAGGTCGACAAAGCATAAAACAAAAAACTAAGAAACAAGATCAAGAAGAAAAATAAGAGACATAATGTTAAGACGAGACAAGGATCTCGCTTTTCATTGAATTAAAGATAGAAGGGTTTGAACATCAAAACAAGCAAAATAATGCACTTGGATTACAACCCTTAAATAACCAAGTACACAGAAAGATTAGCAAAACAAGTTATAACATTTCACAGTCACTCAATTGCAAGTCAGGGCCAGTTCCCTGCTTTCATGCGTTGTTGAGCCCTTCACAAGGACGCACCATGCTGATATCAAAGAAATTCCCTGAATCTGGCAACATCTTCTGCTTTTCTTCACTTTCTCCAACCCTTATCGGGGTAGACTTCACTCTTGGGGACTGATGAATGACCCGGTAAGATATGGAATTGGCTTCTCAAGAGACATGTTCGTCTTCTTCATTTCATCACCTCTTACTATGTCTGCTACCCCAAGCACAATCTCAGGAACACAGTTCATTGTCACTAGCATTTTGTTGGGCCCAACTGACACCTCACCAACAGATATTATCGGCATTGCGGATTTAACTCTCAAATCTTCTACACCCACCATTCCCACCATATACACATCATCTTGGACGGGCAATGAGTTCTGGTTGACATCTGGCGCATCTGAGCCCTCAACTTGGATCTGACCATTATCTATCAGAGCTTGGATCGCCTTCTTGAGATAGTGGCAATCTTCTGTGTCATGCCCAGGTGCGCTCGAATGGTAAGCACATCGGCGAGAATAATCAACCTTTCCCGTGGGATGCATATTCCCATAGATCAGCCTCAACATATCCAAAGCCTGCAACTTCTCGAAGACACTAGTATAAGATTCCCCGATTGGCGTGAGCTTTCTCTTTTTCTCTTCTCGCGCCTTCTTGTATTCGGGTCTTGGGATGAAAGTAGAAGGTCTCCTTGATCGATATGGAAATTCTGGTGGAGTCCGATATTGATTATGTGGAGCTTGGTGAGTGTGGTATGTGGGCTGTGGGCAGTGGCCAGCGACTAAGGTGTGATGGCGTAGCTCGCCAATTATCACTTAAGTTTGCAACTTGCTACTAAGTACTATACTCTTTAAAATATACATTGGCATTTTGCAAAAGAAACATAAACACATTCAAAGTTGTTCTCTTTTTTCTCACTCTCTTCAAGAAAGTAAGGTATTAAATCATGTTCAAAACATAGTTGCATATGCTTTTTTTTTTTTTTTTGATTGGTAGTTGCATATGCATTTTTTTTATATGACGCCAGTGTCTAGACCAGCTCGCTTGCACCTCGACAATTCCATCAGGTTTTTGCTACCTCGAACCAACGCAAACATCGAGTAACACACACACACACACACACTTAAATTGAAAAGATAGAGAAAAAAATGAACCTCGGATCGAGCAATGGTAAATAAAGCGTGAGGAGTGTTTCTATAAGCCGGAACATTCGAGATTCTTCCATCGTAAACTATATCATAATTAACATTCGATTAGAGATCATTCATTTTATAATGGAATAAAAGAATTAAAAAGAAAGTTTACCTTGAAACCTGGTACGAACAACGTCAAGGGGATGAGAGAAAGTGACGGTGGCGAGCCCAGCCACGGCGCCGGCGGTGGCGTTTTCCCATTGCCAGTCTGCCGACGGCATAGCTGCCATCCTTTTCATGATGCCTCCCTTCCCCTTTGTGCCTAATTTGGAAATTCCTTTCAAGTCTTTTTTTTTTTTTTTGAAACAACATACTTATATTAATAGAAAAGAATTACGGGGGATTACATATCATGCTCACACGAGTACCATGTGTGTCTATCGCATGATTTGAATTATTACAAAACATAGGGAGTGTATGTAAAGCACAAATGTTCCCTAATTTAGCTAACATAAAACAAGTACTAGCCGTTGTAGTGATAGCAAAAGACGTGCCCTTCCGATCATCCTCCAAAGCTTGGTGAATAATAATAGGTGGCACAGCATGGTGAAAATTTGAAAAGGATTTGGACAAAAAGGGAGCTCCTTGAGCGAGCATATCAGCAACTCTATTCCCTTGTCTAAAAGTATGCCTAATCAGCGGCATTCCCAGGTTCATCATCAATGATCTGCATTCATTAACAATAGACAAGTAAGTAGGTGACGGGTTATCTAGCAAATTAATGACCTCAGTTGAATCAGTCTCGATTTCTAGTGAACTATACTGTAGATCATATGCCAAAATAAACCCTTGATGCAGCCCTAATAACTCTGCATGAGTGTGATTATGAGCATGCACCAACTTTGTGTAGCCTAGTAACCATTCCCCTTTTGTATTTCTAAAGACCCCATCTATACTAGCAAAATCATTAGTTTTATAAGAACCATCACAATTCAACTTAATAATATTCAAAATACTGCAGCTGTGAGAAAGAGCGAGCGTGTGAAAATACCTTCTAGAAAGTTAGTTGATTATATTGTTGAGATTGAGGCAAAGAAAACGTGAAGTATAGCATGCGCAAGGCAGCGTGAAAGATGTGGAGTTTGTTATAAGGAGCAAATAGAAGGCACAATTAGATTAGGCGATTGTTGAGTCATGTTTCTGCTTCCTCACCTCATTCTGTAACTCTCTTCCCATCCCCTTTTCTCTTGTTAGTCCATTCCTACTATTCCATTGATATTTTGCCCATTCAGTATTTGTAATTCCCTTTAGTGAGTCAATATAATTTACTAGTTGTGAATTATTATCAAGTTTGCTTTATTGGTGCTTTCATCCAGAGGTCTTTAATGAAAGACCAATGACTCAAGGCTCTCGTCGATGACTCGGTTAAGGAAGCAACAAATTCATTCTTAAAAGAACTTGCTGAAATACGTAGCATGTTACTAGAGGTAGTTGGTAATAAGGCACCAGCTGGACCTCACTTTCGTGATCCAACAATGGCAGTCGCGCGTACGACGGCGCCCACTCTTTGTCATAAGTCAGCTCCGGTGGAATTTGGACGGTTTCGGGGTGAGAATCCTGATGCCTGGATATTTCAAGCGAAGCGCTACTTTGATTTTTACGGGATTGAAGATTCAGACAAGCTCACTTTAGCATCCTTCTATCTCGATGGTGCAGCACTCAAACGGTATCGATGGCTATTTAGGAACAAGAAATTGATTGGGTGGGAACACTTCACGGAGAAGGCAAGGATTCGCTTCAAACCGAAGGGCCTCGAGCCTGCTGAAGGTCGCTTAGCGAAACTCCAGCAGATCACCACCATCTCAGAGTTGCAGAGCCGCTTTGAAGTTGTTGCTAACGAAACTGATGATATCTCTGATGGGCTTATGATTAGGCTTTTCATTTCGCACCTAAGGGATGACATTAAACAATCAGTCCTAAGTCAAGAGCCCAAAACATTTGATGAAACCCTTAAGTTAGTCCATATCCATGAGCGCCGGATCAAGTCAGAAAAGGGCACGATCCGACCCGCCTTAGCCAACAAAGGTCCACCTTTGTTGCCCATACCTAATCAAAATTCCTCAACGGCTCTTATCTCAACCACAATCCCACCTCAAACCAAGCACCGACCACCACTCAAACACCTCACCCATACTGAGATTCAAAGCCGACATGAAAGTGGACTATGCTACTATTGTGAGGAGAGGTATACTGCTGGTCACTAATGCAAGTCCCCACCTCAGCTACTACTTCTCACTGATGGGTCTGAAGCAGAAAGCCCCTTACCAGAGCACCAGAGCAGTTCGTCTTAGATGATATCCTTGCCTAGGAGTTGCAATTCTTGGAATTGCAGGAGCATTCTGCAATTTCATATCATGCCTTAACTGGAGGTAATTCATTTTCTATACTTCGATTTACTGGTCATGTCAATGGTTCACAAGTCTAGGTTTTAGTAGATGGATGAAGCACTTATAATTTTGTCCAGACTAGGGTGGCTAAATTTCTGCAATTATCAATTGATACTTCTCCTAGTTTCTCAGTCGTGGTGGGCAGTGGCCAGCGACTGAGGTGTGATGGCGTAGCTCGCCAAGTTCCCCTTACAATCTAGGGGAATGATCTTCTCCTCGATTTGTATGAATTACCTATGCATCGGGCATACGTGGTACTTGGAGTGTCCTGATTATCTACATTGGGGCCGGTGGTTAGTGACTATGCCACTCGCTTATTTGAGTTCCACCACCAGAGAGTGGCTGTGAGTTGGAAAGGCGAGATTCCAACTAATGCTCAGCCATTCCAATTACATAGCCTTCGGTGATATGCAGAAACTGATGTTGTTTCTTCATATTATTGCTTGCAACTTGTTTGTTCTGATCCAACACTAGATGCCAACATTAGTCCAGACTTGGGTGCTCTTCTGGATGAATTTACTGATGTTTTTGAGAAACCACATGGATTACCGCTATCTCGCCCACAGGATCATGCAATCCACTTGAACCTGGGTATATAGCCGGTCAATGTAAAGCCATACTGATATCCTTACTTCCAAAAGCAAGTTATGGAGTAATTAGTTGGTGATATGCTTAAGGATGGTGTCATTCGAGCTAGCACAAGTCCATGGAATAGGGGCGGTTTTGTCCCAAAAGGGGCACCCCGTATCCTACTTTAGTCAGAAATTAAGTGCACGAATGCAAGGAGCTTCTACATATCACAGGGAGATGTTTGCCATAACTCAGGCTGTGAGTAAATGGCGCTTGTATTTGCTAGGGCGCAGATTTACTATCTTTACTGACCAACAATCTCTCAAGAACCTGACTCACCAGACCATCCAGACACCAGAACAACAAAAATGGCTTGGAAAGTTGCTTGGGTATGATTTTCAAATCATATATTGGCCGGGAAAGTTGAACCAGGCTGCTGATGCTCTTTCCCGTACGACTGAAACTGTTTTATTCACTATTGCTGCTAGGGGTTATGAACTAGAGCAAGAACTCAAGGCACTCAATCAATCACACCACGAGTTGTTGGACATTCAGAAGATGTTATTGGAGCAGCCAGGTACCAGCTGGGGTATATTTTCCGTGATGGTTTATTATTTTTTAAAGGGCGTTTGGTTATTCCCTCTGATTCCCCCTTGCATCAAGCGTTGCTTCATGAGTTTCATGACACTTCTATTAGAGGACATGCTGGAGTAGCACGAATCTCCCATCGGTTGGCATCTAATTTTTTTGTGGAAGCAAATGAGGCGTGATGTCCAAAGTTTTGTGGTCGCTTGCCGAACCTGTCAACAAATGAAATATTTACATCATCCTCCTGCACAAGCGACCTGTCAACAAATAAAAGATTTACATCATCCTCCTGCAGGACTACTTTAGCCTTTACCCATTCTGGTGTTGGTGTTTGAAGATATTGCAATGGATTTTATCACTTGCCTGCCTAGTTCGAAAGGCAAGTCCACCATTATGATTGTTATTAATCGTTTGACAAAGTATGGGCACTTTATTCCTTTACCTTCCACCTTCTCTACAAGGACTGTAGCTGAAGCTTTTGTTGTTGGAATTATTCGCCTCCATGGGCATCCCAGAACAATAGTCTCTGATTGTGACCCCAGGTTCTTACATTCTTTGTGGCAAGAAATCAACTGTTTGCAAGGCTCCTCGCTGGCCATGAGTACAACGTATCACCCACAGTCCGATGGCCAATTTAAACCGCTGAATAAATGCATCGAACAATATCTTCGATGCTATGTAGCTGATGCACCCAATAAGTGGGTGACTATGTTACCTTGGGCTGAATATTGATAGAACACTACATATCAAACATCTGCAGGTATGTCTCCATTCAAGGCACTGTATGGGAGAGATCCACCAACTATTGCACGGTGCATATTGGGGAGAAGCCCTAGTGAACTGGTTGAGGCATGCTTTATTGACAGGGATGAAACTCTCACTCGCCTTAAACAAAATTTGCTCAAGGCTCAAGGCTCAGACTCGTATGAAGAAGCTAGCTGACAAACATCGGACTGAGCTTGTATTTATTGAGGGCGACTGGGTGTTTGTTAAGGTTAAGCCATATCGCCAGAACACTGTTCATTTGCAGCAACACCCTAAGCTAGGCAGACGCTACTTTGGCCATTTCCAAGTTCTTAAATGTATTGGTCCGGTGGCGTACAAGTTGGAGTTGCCTGATGCCGCTAGTATCCACCCTGTTTTCCATGTCTCTATGCTCAAACGCTGTATTGGTGAGCCTACCCAACAGATTACACCTTTGCACCTTATTGATTTTGGTGATCCCGATGTCGCAGATCCACAGAACCTTGAAGGCAAGGTTCTTTCGCATAAGTGGACTATTGTTATAAATAATAGTAATGACCTGGAAGACACTATGGCAACCAAGGTGGACAAAAATATTCAACATACTACAGCTATGAAAAAGAGCAAGCGTGTGAAAATACCTTCTACAAAGTTAGTTGATTATATTGTTGAGATTGGGGCAAAGAAAACGTGAAGAAGAGCATGTGCAAGGCAGCGTGAAAGATATGGAGTTTGTTATAAGTAGCAAACAGCTGGCACAATTAGATTAGGCGATTGTTGAATCATGTTTCTGCTTCCTCACCTCATTCTGTAACTCTCTTCCCATCCTCTTTTCTCTTGTTAGTCCATTCCTACTATAACATTGATATTTTACTCATTAAGTGTTTGTAATTCCCTTTAGTGAGTCAATATAATCTACTAGTTGTGAATTGTTATCAAGTTTGTTTCAGATATTGTCTGGTTTGCGCAATATGTTTGTTACATGAATTTAGATGAGGAAAGTTCCGAACTGATGAAGTAACTTGAGGTGTGGCTCTTTGTAATTGACCTAAGATTTCCTTTGAAAAAATTGAAGTGACGTAGCAAAACAAAAAATTTGTACTTGGCGTTGGACATACAAAATATTAGGGGTGTGTAAAATCGATTCGGTACCGATAGTCAAACTGTTACCGCTATCGATAAGCATAATGGTTTCGGTATAATTCGCTAATGATAATGATTTCTAATGCCGATAACATACCGGTACGGTAACGATAGCTATATATCTTTACCGTTACCGTACCGATAAGGTATTTTTTATATATTTTATTTTATTTAATATTAACATATTAACCCCTTTAAATTTTAATTTAGTACAACTTTAGTTTATAGGTTAAACTTCAACTATTATTGCTATTAATAGTCATTACTCGTTATGAGCCCTGACCCAATTTATTCGTTCGATTCTGCTTCTAGACTTCCACTTTCACGTCATCAAACTCTTTAGTCTTTTCTTTTTCGTTTTAATCATTTTGACCTAAGTCTTTAGTTTTAGTTCTCTATACTTAGGCTAAGATTTGTCCTAGTGGACAATGTAAGTGGATTTTTGTGCTTTAGTATCAACTTGTATTTTTTATTATTACGTACTAGTTGGTGGTTGCTTGGAAACCTCCTATACAGTGGTACACTAATAGGACCATTGTGAATTCACACATTATTCGGTGAGACAAGTAATAACGGTTACCAAACAGTTAAGATCAATAACCGATAACTGATAACTTATCGGTATAGTATTGATTTTGCATTATTACATATGATTAATCGATATACTGGTACCAATAAGCTAAATTCGAACCATATCGATCCATGAACACCCCCTACAGAATATTTAGATGGGCTCGCAAGATAGTGAGACTAAATACGTGTTTGTTTATTTTAGCCATAATAATGAGTAATGACAAAGAACATTTACCAAACTGAAATTTGATAATCTTTTTTTCACTATATAAAGAAGGTTTCACCAAACTACAATTTGATCAAATTACTAAAATAGGCGTTGAGTCATTATTGTGTCAGTGAAATAAATTTTGGTGTTGACTACCTTATATACTTTTGAAAAGTTACATTATACACCTGGGAGATTCCCAACTTTTCTCTATATCCCCCAATACCCTAAACGAATAGGTCCATATTTATTTGTAAATTTTATAACAATTTTTTTTTCTAATTTTACTTGTCAGTTTTAGTATATCAAAAGCTATTTAATAATATTTTCAATTTGACTCATATCATTAAATAATTATTTTTCAAATCATAGTTAAATTTAAAATTTTAAAATATAATTAATAAGAGTAGTAAAACTATTAAATTAATTTATGATTTCTTGGTGGGTGTGAAAAGCTAAAAAGTGACAAGTAAAAATGGGTGGACGCCATAATGAATAAATTTAACTCAACTTCAATAAGTAATACTCCTTCCGTCTCATTTTATTTATCATGATTCTTTAAAAAAATTGTCTCAAAATTTATATCATTTTAAAATATTAAGAAGATTTATATTTTTTTTCAATTTATCATTAATATTAACTGATCAGGAAAGTAAAAGCTAGAACTAACTTTTACTGAAGAGAAATATAAATAAAAACTCTCCTTCATTATGTTAATTTATGGCGTGCAAACTATAAATATGACAAATAACTGGAGAGACAGGGTATAGCACATAAGTTAGGGAATAGTATAATGTCAATTTTAAAAGCCACTAATTGATAAGGTGAGAACTTTAAATGTTGTGCAAAGAGTCATCAATCTATTTCTCAATCCACACTTGTACTTTGGTATGGAATTCATTGGGCTTTGTCGGTTAGACTTTACAACATGCTACACTTGTACTTTGGTGGTGACCCTGCAGATGGCAGAGAAAACCGTGTGCAAGTTCTGTTGAATTAATGTGTATTTATCATTATTTCCCAAAGAAAAAAAAATAGTTTTCAAAAGAGTCATATATTTGTGGTCGTTGCGAAAGTGCATTCTAAAACTATTTCTGGAGCAGTCAAACTAAAAAGCTACCATTATCATTTTCTTACAAAAAAAAAATAGAAATATATCTCAAATTACAAGAAATAGCATTATTTTTCCTAATACATTTCACAATAATCAACACATTTCACTTTCATTTTCCCAAATTACAATATCTGTCACTTTATACTCTCTTCCTCACTTTCACAATAATTCTATTTCTTCCACAACCCTTCCCCAAAGCTCCTACGCCCAAAATACGCCTCTGCTGCCACTTTCTCTCCGACGTCGCCAACTACATTCACTGGCAGCCTCTCGCAATGACCCTTTTCTATCCCTTCCAGATCATCCAGCGGCCCGATCCCATTCTCATTAACTTCGTACAATTCGCCCTGGACCCGGTTACCCGACTTGGGGATGTTGATCAGGTAAAGTATCCCGGGGGGCCTGCACACGAATGGGAAGGAGTCTGTCGTCGTGTACTCAACAACGAATACGACGGCACCGACGCTGATTAGAGCTTCCATTAATCGGTGGATTGAGAATTCCCGTTTTAGGGTTCCGTAAGTGAAAATTAGTCGGGGATTTGATTTGGTGGCCATTTTGTGCGATCGTTGTTGATGGCGTAACAACGTAGTATAACTGATTTTTTTTAGAAAAGTGGAAAGAGTGATGAGTAGATAAGACAAAATATACACACAAGAAAATGTTGTCACGTGCGGCAATTTGGGTCATTGGGAATCTCTTTTTGTGAACCTTGGGCCTTGGGTCCTAGAGTCAGCAATTACGATTCAATTTTTTGCAAAAATTTAAGGGAAAATTTCATAACTAACCAAGTATCTTACATAGCCCTACTAGATAATAGACATATTAACATACATCAATGGCTAACCAAATTTGATGCTAAATAATAGGTACATGGATATCCTAACATCTACTAAATCTGCGTGAATATCTCCTAAAAACTAGCTCGATTCCCTTAAATCTTAGCACCTGAAAAATCTGGTAAGTAAAAGCAGCGTGAATAACTGAAACACTGCTTCCCTTAACTGATATTAATGGATCCCAGCATCCGAAAAATCAGGATTCCCACAAGTCACGTATTGAAGAATCTTACCCACTATATATATCCATATATATAGTGATATTAACAGGAAAAAGTAACGCACAGAGGTATCTTTATAAACAGAGTCAATAGGAATCATATCCATATTGATTTTTTTTTTTTTTTTTTTTTTTTGCGTGAAAGGATTGGATAACAAAGATATTACCACATATGATTATTAACCTTGCAAATATACCATGAATATATCTTGAATACCTACACTGTTAGTTCTCAGATGTAGTTGCATATTCCATTTATACCATGAATATCTCTTGAATATACCATGGATATATCTCGAATATACCAGATATAGTTAAATTCGAGATAAATATACCATGAATATATCTTGAATATACTCAGATATAGTTGCATATTCCAGTTATATTGTCATCTATATAAAATAAATTCATAATATAGAAAAAATATTCTGCAATATCAGTTATATACTACTGCAAAAAACATAACAATTAAAAAATACAGACAACATGAATATAAGTGAATAACTAATCCATATTGTTATAATAAGGGAGTTTTGATTAATTTTGATTTCGAAATTTTAAACTTTTGGTTTACCGCTTTTGTTTTGATATCACCAAAATATTAGGTAAAAAACTTTTTAAAAGTGTTTTAACTTAATTTTTTTTTGTTCTAATTGTGAAACATGAAATCCCATCATTTCAAAGCAAAAGTATCATTATACAGAGTTGCATCTAAAATTTCAAGTCAGAATATCATTAGGACTAAATTTAGTATCAATCAGTGTAATTCTTAGTTAGTTTTAACATTAGAGATGATAAATTTTATGTTGCATGCGGACAGGACTTGTGATCTACTTTTGATAAAAGATAAAAATCCTGTTTTGTAAACGGAAGTCGTGATGCATTGGTTATCGGGAAGGAAAATTGATAAGTACTCATTGCACAGTTAAAGAATATCCCACATCCCCACAATTGTAGGCACGCTAAAAGGGAGATCAAGAGTTTTTAAAATTGGCTATTAACGATAAGTAAATAAGTCTAAAAGTCTATTTGCAATAATATAGATAAAATGTATCTATTTTCTGTTAACATCCCTCCCAAATGTCTATAGAGTGTAAAAATTCCAAAATTTAATTACACACTTGCTGGATTTTTTTTTTTAATTCGGACAAATGCAACACCGCTGAAACAGTCTTTAACAGCTTTAACAGCGCTGAAATAGTTTGAAACAATACATATACAGCGAGATACAGTTAGATACAGATAAAAAATTATGCAGATACAATGATATACAACACTGAAACAGTCTGAAACAGCTTGAACAATGCTGAAATAGTCTTGAAACAGTGCTGAAAAGTTTGAAACAACACGGATACAACGAGATACAGTTAGATATGGAGCAAAAATAGTGCAGATACAATATTAGTGAAAAAGTCAGGAAAAAATGTGAAACAACCCAAAAAAGGCGAAATAACTTAGAAATAGTAAGAAACAACACACAAACGGGATGAAACAATACTGAAACAGTCTCAAAACATCTAGATACAATCAAGAAATAGTTAGATACGGTGCAAAACAACCTGTAACAGTGCAGAATTAGTTAGATACAGTACTGAAACAACATAAAATATCGTATATACAGCGAAATACATTAGATACGGAGCAAAAATAGTACATATACAATGAGATATAACACTGAAACAACTAGTAAAAAAGTATGAAACAAAATGTAAAAAAAAATGTGAAACAACGCAAAAAAAAAGGTGAAATATCTAAGGAACAGCGAGAAACAACGCACAAACGGGATAAAACAATGTTGAAACAGTCTAAAAACAACTAAATACATTCTAGAAATAGTTAGATACGGTGCAAAAATAGTTAAATACAGTGCTGAAACAACCTAAAACAACGTAGATGCAACGTTGAAACAACGAGATACAACGCTGAAACAGTTTGAAATTAGGAGGAGGAAATGTGAAATATGGGGAAATAGTGAGAGGAAAAGTGAAATTGGGGGAAATGGAGGAGGAAAAGTGAAATTGGGGAAAATGGGAGGAAGAAAAGTGAAATTGGGGGAAATAAAAGGAAGAATGCGAGTTTTTTTTAATGTTTTTGTTGTGTTTGTAATTAGCTTTCCCTTTCCTCTATATGGGAAAGTTTTGCTAAAATATTGCTATGTTTTATAAATAACTTCTAAAACTTGTACTTTTGTGTAAAAATTCCTTTTTTGTAATGAATAAATTGGATGATTTTGATGACTAGCTAGTTTTAAAACCCCTCAAAAGAGAGACAACCAACATTTATAAACTTTTAAAAAGTTAGGATTATTTTAAAAAAACACGTATTTTATTTAAGACTAGCAATAGAAAAAAATTCTGAGAATTTGAACTAAACTCTAGGAAAGTTTTTAGGAAATTTACTTGATCTTCATATTAGAGGTCCTAATAAGTTTTCTTGGGACTTTTGAAAAAACTTTCAAAGTAGAAAGGAAAATTTTTCTAGGTCTTCATCATACTTGGCAGTCCCAAAGGAATTTTTTCTTGAACTTTGAAGAAAACTCCAAGAAATTTTCCTATGACTATTGAATTAAAATTTCAAAGTCCTAGAAAAAATTTTGGGACTTCATATCATTCCCCAGAAAGTTTTCCTGAGATTTTGAAAATTTAAGTGTAAATCCTAGAATCTTTTTTGAATTTTTCTGTATTTGTTTAATATGCTACTTTCTAAAGATTCTCAAACGCTAGCTAGTTCATATTTAGCGCGGTGCAAAGTTATTACTTGATTAACCTTTTATAGTTGCGACCTCTTAAAAAAGGGAAAAAAAACCAGCCCTAACGATTATGTAAAAGTTTCGTCAAGTAATCACTTTTAGTGCGTGGAACGAGAAATAATCAACATTTACAAAATTTTAGAAGAACTAGTTTTTATGATCGTGGGCTATACATTATTAAATAGTATATCGACAACTTGAAAAGACGAAGAAAGGGCATGCCGACACCCTCTTGCGGCTTAGCGTCGCAATTGAAGTTTTTTGAGAATTTGAAGAGAGAGTTGGGTGTGATAGAATAAAATCATATTACGGAGTTGCCTAAGGCATCAGAGATAATTCGAGAATTAAAGAGCCACATGCAACAAAAGGACTCTAAATTGGTGAAGTTGACTTTGGATCTCTCCAAAGCTATCCCAGCTTGTGCTATTTAAGAGCAAAAGGTTAAGGAACTAGAGGAACAATTGACAAGTCCCTTCTACAACTACTGAGGTAAAACATTTATGGGATGAGCATTTATAGAAATTGGGTGGCCTTTGAGACCTGCTTGAACTTGCTTCACATGAGTTAAATTTTGGGATGTTGGACCTCCCTTCTGCCATACGTGAAGCGGAAGCTTGTGGTGCCGCGACTTATTAGGTAATTGAAAATCTTTTTCTGAGTGACAATTCTGAAGAAGAGGAAGAGGATGAGAATGAGGATGAGGATGAATTGGGCTTGATTTCTCCTTTATAGGGGAGCAATGACATTTGTATAATTACAGTTTCACTAAGTGCCCGTTTGGGTGATAAAGAGAAGTTTTCATATCTAGCCCTTAACTATAGGAGCCTTACATTAAAATGGCCACTAGGCAAGTTTTACAAAGGCTAGCCAAATGTTATTCCAAATAGTAAAAATCAATAAAGATATGCAATAATTATTATCCAAAAAAAGAGCAAACTATGCAAAATCAAAACAGCCATCACCGAAGAAACAGGAAGAATCAAACAATATTAGAAATCTTTCTTTGCCTTCTTTTCAAAATATATCACGTTTAGATATTAAAAGAATATTTGTGGAAAATAGTTGCAATACCTCCCAGTGTTTCTTTTGCCAATCCATGACTCGTTGTCCATGGAAATCTATAAGTGAGTTAATAACAATTTTTTAGATCATATAATAAGCACTTGTATTTAGAAAATGAATGAATATTTTTCAAATATTTACTAAATCAAAAAAATGTTAATATCCTCCAAATATTTACTAAATATAAATATTTACATTCTCCAAATATTTACCAAAATATTCTCAAAATATTTACTTAATATTTACTAAATATTTCCAAATATTTACTAAAGATATATAAAAAAAATTTGTTGGAAATAGTTATATAATTCGCCAATCCTTGACTGTTTGTTTACGGAGCTATGTAATTGAGGTAATTACATTTTCATAGATCACATAATCACATTATATAAACTAAAAATGTATGGATATTTTCTAATTATTTACTAAGTATTCATTAAATATAAAAGTTTGTATATACTCTCTATATTTAAAGATTGAGTTAAGATATTTATGATATATTCAAATTAATTAGAAAGATAAACTACATAAAATCAGTGATGACCTATCATCTCTCCCAAAAATAGGCATTTAAAGTGGTGAGTGTTTATCACACTGAATGGTTATAAAAAATAGTAGACATGTGGGTAAATGTCTATAAATCGTAATAAAGGAAGAATGTGTTTATTTTTCGGAAAAGGGCCAAAAATACCCCTAAACTATTCAAAATAGAGCAAGTTTGCCCTCGGTTTCATTTTGGGTGCAAATTTGTCCTCGCCGTTAGCATAATGGTGCACTTATACCCTTGCTCACTAACAAACTCCAACTAAGATATAACCCACTTTTAAAAATTATTTTTCATGCTGAGGTGGATCTCCAGTTGCAAAGAAAAACCACTGACCACATTGACTAAAAGAATTTAACCCTTCCACCCCCTTCGTCCCTGTAAACTCCATCAACCAAAACCACTATTTTTTTCCCGAAATATCTTAGCAACTCAGTAGCACAGCTTCACGTTTTAATTTTCATTTATGCATCCTCTGTAAATCAATTGTTTGGTGAACCTTTGACAAAGAATCATAATTTTGCAAGAATGAAAATCTACTACAATTTATCCCACTTTTACAACTTCAGAGAACTCTTTCAATCATTCAAAACCATTTTGGTTTGCTGGTTGATTGTGAACGGGGACTTAATGTGTGGGTCAATTTATTTGTCCAATAAAAAAATACACTAATTTGTTAATTATTATCCATTTGTGTTGGTAGAACAAGTCTAACCGTGGCAGAGATGGAAAGGAAGCTTGAGAGGGTCTTTTGCGGTTTAATATATGGCTGAGATGTGGTGGTTAGTTGGTGGAACGGAGAAGCATAAAGGTGGTTTTGGTTGATGGACTTTACGGCGAAGAAGAGGATGGAAGGGTTGGATTTTTAGTCAATGGTCTTTTGTCCAAGGGGATCCACCGCAGCAGGAAGAATAATTTTTATAAGTGGATTATATGCCAGCTGGAGTCTGTTAATGAACAAGGGTATTAGTGCACCATTTTGCTAACGGCGAGGGCAAATTTGCACTCAAAATAAAACGGAGGGCAAACTTGCTCTATTTTGAATAGTTTAGGGGCATTTTTGGTCCTTTTCCGTTTATTTTTTGTTTATGACCCTTGTGAATATCTATGACAAGTAATTTTCTTTATTTTAAACAGCTTATAAGCCAAAATATTTTGAGCTTTTTTTTTTTCTTACAAGCCCATTAAGTTTTGAGTTACCAAATATTTGCTAATGGACTTATAGCCTTATAAGTCACTTTTAAGCTCACCCAAACGATATCTTAATGTAAAAGTACAACGATATTTTTGTAATTACGGCTATATTAAATTTAAAACGTGTGATATTTTTCTAATAACAGAATGTGCTCAATTTTCAAATACGACTTTTAAAGTACTTAGAATTTCAAGACGAGTCATTTATAACTATTTGTGTAAATTGACCTCTTATATTCGATGGTGGGCTCGGTCCATTTTGGAGTAAAAATTTTGTGTGCGAGCCTGTTTGGTACGCGCTATTGAATATACTAGCCAGCAGCGCAAAATTATTTGAGAACTAGCCACCTCTGAAAAAGTTCCACTTAAACACTAATCCCAGTATAAAATATTCAAAGTCCCAGTATTTTATACTGGGACTTTATATTTAAAGTTCTAGTACATGAATCCCAGTATAAAAAAAGGAGACTTTGAATATGTTGGTTCAAAGTCACAGTATAAAATATTGAGACTAGTCTGGGGTGTTTGCCAATGCTAATAAAATGTAAGTGCGCGCGCGCGAATTTTTGACTATTCCTCAATTAATTTTGAAATAGTAGATAATACTTATTTAGCGCATCCAAAAATAACTACGCATCAAAATTTCACTTATTTGGAGTCGAAGTGCATCAAGAGTCATTCTTGGCTCATATTTAGGGATTAGTCAATGTTTATAGTATTATTTAATGTTGGCCAACCTTTTAATAGGGGCGAACTTTAGTACTTAGAGGTGGTTTGGTATGGTGTATTAGAAGAATTAGCCATGATATTAAATAATACATGGTCTAATCCCTTGTTTGGTTGCTATTTTTCCTTTATATATAAAAAATCCATGTACTATTAAGTTATACATGAATTACAATATTATTTTATACCATCTCCTATGGGGATAAGTACTAATACATGGATAACATCAACTTGACAAAAGTAACCTTCTTTTCAACCCTTTTTTTCCTTGGGTCTTTTGTCTTTCTTTAAAGGCGCAAGGTTATAATTGGAAACAAAAAATTTATCCAACTTAAAGTTAAATACATTTATTAAATTATATTATCATATATCTCATTTTTAATACAATGTACCAAACACTAGATAAAAATAATATATGCATTACTAATACATGTATTATTAATCCATATATTATTTATTTATGTATTACTAATCCATATATTACTAATTTATGTATAATTTATTTTTCTACCAAACGAATCTTGAAATTTTAAACTGAAAAACGTAACTTGACGACAATGTGTCGAGAAGTTTTGAACTGAAAAATTTAGCTTTTAACACCAAATCTTAAAGTTCGCCCCCATTTTAAGATATAGCTAAATATTATATTAGATACTTTATAAACACAGACTAACCCTTAAAGAGCAGCGTCTTAGAATGGCCATTGGTGTTATTTATGGATAGTAAGCTGTTAGACCGCTCAACAAGGAATAGTCAGTACTTGATGTGTTATGCTCCAGTAAATACATAGTCAAAGCTTGCCCAATGCACAAAAACACACGGGAAGGCTCTTCTTCTGGCGCCAAACTCAATAACTGATTTGCTTCTAATTCAAGCTGTTAATTATCAAGATTCTTGCTGGCAATGCACTACATAGATTTTGAAGGACTACAACACTAAGTTTCATGAAAAAATGGACTTTGAAAGAAAAGATATTGAACCTTGATCATGATAAAATAGATCTCTGAATTAACCTCAAAAAAAATAGACTAGAATATTGTTCGAAGTTTCAAGAAATTTTCCTGAGACTTCTTGTTTTGCAGTGCCAGGAAAAGTTTATGTAATTTTGAACTAGGCTCAGGAAAATTTCTGGGATTTAGTACGAAATCTCCGAAAAATTACCTGTACATTTTGTGTGGCTGTTTATAAAAATCTTCCGTATTTCTAAGTTGCGGCTATTTTTTAAAAATTTGTGGGTGCTGATTGTTTCTCGTTTGGCAACCTTAAGAGTGGATACGTGGTTAAATATTTACCTCTTTTACTGGATGCATTTAGTCCAAATGAATTAGGTCATTTGCATGTTGACAAGCTTTGTTTTGTATGTATTGAGAGAACTTGTTCCAGTGGATGATCCAATAATCAAGAGGTTACAATTCAATCCTACTAAATTCCATGAAGAAAAATGTGGTAGAAACTACAAGATGTATTAAGTAGGTACTTATGTGTTAAAGCAAGCTTTTGTGATTTTGTTTTGCTAATCAAAATTTTCTCAGTTCTGCTAAGTAAACATTTAAGTCGAATAGCATTTCTGTATAACGTACAGTCATCGTGCACCACATCTTTAGCTACTAATTGGAAAATTATACTTGTGCAATAGAAGTTAAGCAGAAGAATTGTCTATATCACCATATACCTCTACGCTTATATAATTTTTCACATTCCAGTTTATGGATTTTAAGAGTTATTTATGAACTAGAATAGGAGACCAACATATGTGTTGATGTACAGTAACATATACATACAGTGGGATAGACATATCTAGGATCTAAATTTTATGAGTACAACCATTGAATTCTTATCATTGAACCCGTACATATTTGATATAATGGATTCAAAACTTATTATTTGCTAGTAAAATTTTGGTAGATTTCATCCATATATACATTTCATGTCAAAAATATTGAGTACCAATTAAGTGACTTTTCCATTTGCTCCTCATAGAGGCTAGAGCATTTTAATAACCATTCTAAGTCACTATAAGCAAATAGCAATGCTCTATCTTTGTCATTTCCCATTAACTTTTTGAAGAGATCCCAAAGCCTTGGTCAAGCGAAAATATTATGAAAAACCATGCAACTTTAGCTAAAAGCCAAAGCATGCGAGAGAGCTAGGCACGTTGCTTGATTGGAGTTGCAAAACGTGAGAAATTGTTAAAAAATAAATTGAAAATTGTGGTGAATGTTACTAGTAATATGTTCACACCTTAACATTGGAAAAGGAAAATGGAAAAAGAGAAAGAACGTAACTATGAATTGACATATTGGAAACATGACCTCTATTCTAGTTTTTACTCCATGTTGGTCAATAATTGTAACTAGAAGTTAGGTATCCATTTACTTTTGTTTGATTGAAACAATATTTCCCATTGAATTGAAAGTTCAGCTTCTCTTTATAGTTGATTATTTTGGGGGCTTGTTGATATGCCAAGTAAAGAAACATTGGTCTTACTGGGTAAGTCGTAAGTGCCGTCCTTCTTACTTTGGTACAGCACTAGAAAATCTTTTCAATACTTGTAGTCTTGTAGTATCATCCAAGAATCATAAATCTGTTTTTCTTACGGGGCCATATCTTCTTAACATCACGTCACATGACAGCACTACTTCAATCGAAGTAGTTGAACACATTTGAACCGTTAATTTCATTTTCCTCCTCCTTTTTGTTAAACACATAAATACTTTGAATAGAAAGGAAATCACATTTTTGAAAATTTCCACACAATTCGAAGACACTGATATTATATTATCAATAGGAGTACTACAGTAGGCTAAACTATAGTACTTGGGTAGCTAGAGTGAATATTTTCATGCATGTCAACCAACTTCACCCGATAAAACTTCAGATAAAAATTTGTTTATTTTATATATACAGTGTAGGAAGCGGCTAAATTAAAAAGGGTAAAGAGGCAGACAAAAGTTAGAACAAAAGCTTACGTTTGCCTCTTAAATTTCGGTATAACATATTATCAGGCATATAAGTTTCTATACAATTGCTTATACGAAAAAAATGGACTTGCAAAGTTAGCCGTATATATAGCCAGGATTGTAGGAAGACAAAGCCAAAGTTAAATTTAAGTAATGGAGAAACAACAATATGTTCTAAAATTCTAACATGCTGCAGATATGCTCATAATTGTGTATTTGTTTAGACACATTAATTAAAACCAACAGAATCATTTCACATAAATCCATTTAGAAAGTAGGTTCATTGAGACTTTCCGCCATCGTTGGGCTATAAATTTTTTAAAATTTAATCTACAAGCTGGCATCCACTGAATCACTAGTACAATCACTGTAATTTACAGATTACATAAATGGAGACTAAGACATTCATTAGATTCTTACAAAACATAGTAATTATATATTTATCCTCATAAGTTATGAGGCCATATTTGTGTGTGCAAGAGAGACAGAGAGACCTAGAGAATCAACTACTACTACATAAACCATAGTATAACACAGGTAGAAAAGACTCGCATTACAAGACTAAACAAGACTAAATGGTAGGCCAACTAAATCAAAGCTGTGACTTCTGCGGTCGTTAGAAAGCATCCAATGTATACTTGGACATCGATGTCAAACATTAAAATCTCTTCACCAAAGTTGAAGTAAGGTCGCACAACATATCACTCAATTCTAAATAAGTTAAAGTCCTTTACATGAATAATTTCTGTTTTTTTTTTTTTTTTTTTTTTTTGTTTAACATAATACATCATAGTTGTAACCTATAACACTATTGTAAGCATATATATATATATATATATATATATATATATATATATATATATATATATATATATATATATATATATATATATACTATATATTACTCACTTTATTCCATTTAAGTATCACTTTTAACTTGTACATACCCCCTTAAGAGATATATGTAGAGTTGTTTTGGTTTATTTTGAAAAGCTAAAGGTGACATTTAGGACCCGTTTGTCCATACAATTTTTTTTTTTTAAAACTTTGTTTCAAAGAACTTTTGAAAAACATGTCGATGAAATCTTGTCACTTTTTCAACTTTTTGTTTAGAAAATATTTTTTGTTCAAGTTTTTTCAAAAAGAGTTTTTTCTCCTCTCACAAAACTCTACTCTTTTTTCAAGTGAAATATATAACCATATATAACTTCAAATTTCAAATACCATTTTTTCAATTCAACTTTAAAAACTCTTTTTTTAAATATCTTTTAGAATCTATGGCCACACGGCCACTTAAAATGGAATGAAGGGAGTATTGGACTAGTTATATTTATACGTACAAAATGTTGTATTTCCACTACGTACATTGTTAAGATATTATTTGTTCCTAACTAGCAATTGCATGTTCAAAACGTCGATGTCTCCAAGTCAACCCTTGGATAAGGTAATTGACTTTCAAGGAAAATATCATAGTTAAGGTGCAGACATGTTAGTTATAAGTGCTTTTATAATCAGGCAGTTAGCCTTCAGCCTATTTTATGGTCTGATGTCAACTCTCTGAGGTTGAGCTTACAAGTAAATTAAAGATGATCAGTTGAAGTGTGTATATATACAGGTTAAAGATTATTCTGATCAGATCCCTTAAAACAACCTTGGTGAAGTTTTCGATTTTGCCACTGAACTCATGTACATCAACAAATGCCCTTAATCAAGGCGGATGGAGAAGCCATTTAATAGGTTCCATCAAGTGAAACATAGATATATATGTCAAAAATTACTAAAATTTTACTACGTATAACAAATGGAGTATTTGATTATATATATGTACCCATATTATCTAAATCTGGATTGCAGATAAATGATATAAGCATTGGAATTTTGAGATTTATAAAGTTAAATGATAGTCCACCATATTAGGCGATTTAATTCATGACAATATGCAATAACCTTAATTATATATCAACTATAAGCAAGGAATAAGCTTCTACAGAGTACAGAAGTAACGATGCTTGGCTTATAGGAATTCAGAAAGTGTTGAGTTTCTGCATATATTGGAGTCATTACTCTTTTGCAACTTCGGAAACAGCCTGGTAAGGTCTGCATACATCTCACTCAATCGAACTTTTAAGTACATGTAGCAAGTATATATCATCAAGAAGACCAACTCGATCCAAGAAACTGGGTTGGAAAAAACAAGTAAAGAATCAGATATGATGAAAAATATCTTTCAGAGTTTTTAGAAACCATTTATATCATACAGCGGGTAATGGTAATGCAGACTTGTTTTAGACTTGTGTATACCATACAGCGCTAAAAATTTTGCAGCTGATCAACAGCATGATTTGAAATTAATTGATGTGTGTTATATTCTTCACGAGCAATAAAATTGTTGCAGCAGAAAAAGTCTGCTTTCTGCATGCCTCCCAGCTTTCATGATTTATCAAGTGGGAGCAGGGAAAGGAATATGTTGGGAGAAAATGGCGGCCCCCTGCGCGAGCCTTTTTGTTTTTTTAAGCACATTCAAGAACGACTTGTGTAGTAGACAACCTCCCAACATGACAACTTGATTCGCTTTTAAAGTTGTTTTTCACAGGTTTAAATAACTATTCTGCAAGTGGGCTGATGGGGGAGGGTGTTAATGTTGGTAGATTGTAACGTAACTAAAGGATGCCCTTGTGTACAAATGCAAATTTAAAACGTAGGCGTCATTTATTCTGAATAATGAGTATAAGTTCTTAATTCTGATAAAAACTGGTGTACATTGATTACTTACATTAATTCATATGAACTTATCATGGTTGAGTAATTTAATTATGTTATAAAATATATACTAGTCACTAATAATGAATAAGTGAGAAAAATTCCATGTACAAACACATATCATGTATATATACTTGGTATGCATACATGTTCTCAATATCATATTTGTCTAAATCTGAGTATAATTATTTTTAAAAACATATAGGATAAAATTGAAGCAATATATCATGGGTTCTAATTGTACTTGTACAACCTACATCAAATCCACCACAACTTATGAAAATCAGTCATTTGTAGCGATGAAAGATGATAAAAATTAATAAAGGAAAATACTAACCGTGTCTATTTTATTCGTCATTTACTGAATTTTTATTAGAAAACAGATTCTACTTTTACTTGTTATTTTTAACAAATTAAGGGAGATTTAACTACGTTTATACAATTGTATCTTTATCATTAAATAACTATTTTTTAAACCATAGTCAAATTTAAACTTTCGAAGCATAATTAATAAGGGTAAGTTACTAAATAGTCAATTCATTTATGATTTCTTAATAGACATGAAAAGCTAAAAAGTGACATGTAAAAATGAAATAGTATATTGCTCATTATGTTTGTCTTGAAGAATAAATAAATAAACTTATATGCACTAAATACTTACGCTAAATTGAAGAATATAAGATGTATGTCGCCTATACATACCATTATCACTTAATCATGATTAAATGATACTAGGAATATGTATTTTTAATTTGATCATTTTTTAATTATTAAAATAAAACTGCTTGATTTAATATAAACATCGGATTTAGATATTTTTACCATATTCTCATCGTGAGTGTGAGTGCTCCAAACGATAGGGGAACAAATTAATGATTTCTTGAAAGAGGGGAAGAAGAGCTCATAAGATGAAGAATATTGTGGAAGGATTCTCCAAAAATGAGAAGTTTAGCACCATCCTACATAAAAGAGAAGCAATACGCAAAACCCTTTTAAGGTGAATGCTGATATATACACTCCACCTACTTGCCTACTTTTATTATCAGCATCAGCTTGTCCATATATACTCAATACACTTGATGCCTGGCATATAGCTAACCACATTACCTATGTTAAATAATAGTCGGCTTATTTCTGTTGGAAAAAGAAAACAGAGTCACATGGGCATTGACGACCTTTTCCTATGCAATAATGAACTTTTTCATGTCTCAGTTTTATTCTTCGACCTTCATCACATATGGAGTGATAAAAATTGCAAACTCTATTCCTCATTTGTTGCTAACATTTTGCTTATGCAAAAGTTTTGTAGAATTCCATCTATGGAAACATTATTACGTAAAGTATATTCTACTCTACTGGTAAAAATGTGATGTATTTACGACTAGTTGGTAGATACACTTTGCGTTTGAGTGAACCTAACAAGTTCTACATTTTTGACTCGATCAATATAACTTAATTAGTGGAATATGAATGTGCAGAAAATGGTGTCATGGATTATCGTCAAATAAATGGCATTAGTTAAAAGAGTCGTGAAAGAATTTTTTTTTCCTTGAAAAAACAAAACAAAATCCAAAAAGGAATTGGTATATAAACTCTGCATTTTCGTCGTGAATGATAGCTACAAAAAAAAAAAAAAAAAGACCCCAAGTCGCTACCATTACGAGACTAAGCATGCACCAACAATAATTAATGGCTTAATAGTTAGAAACTAAATGAAGACGCAATAATCTCCATCAATATTATTGCAGCGGCTGCAGTAGTAGGCACCAGCTGCCAAACTATCTATGCTTATCCCCCATTTCTCCACCATCATCATTTTCTTATGTTCTTTTGTAAGTTATGTCCTACCGTTCCCTATTCTCTCCTAAAGACATTTTCAGAACCATAATACAACCTCTATATTATTCGACTCTAATTTCGATGATAGATTCAGGATGGACATAAATGGTTCTTTAGGTGCAAGATATATACTCTGAATAAATAGTACCTTTAAAATTTGTGATTTAAAACAAACCGTAAATATTTGTGTTGATTTTTGGCTATATACCTACATAGTTTAGTCTCGAAGTACTGGGTACATCAAATACGCGAATCAATGGTTGAATCGGTCAGTACTTACATTAAGTACAAGGGATGGCAGAGTAAACTGTCTACACTTTTACCTACTTAGAGTAAAAGTTTCCATTGGAACAGAGCATAAACAGCTTTTATTAGCAGTAATTAATTAGTAGTCCATTAAAATATTGTCTCAAAAACCTCGTCCTCCTCCCATGTGAAGCATTTTCATTTTTCAACCATTCTTCCCTCAATCCCCCAAAAACACCATCTTTCACTTTCAATACTGTATCTGTACTTTCATCATATTAAAATACAGAGATGACATGATACCCCCTATCCTATCCTATATCTATATGTATGGAGTAGTATTTACATAAGCTTATATTATGCAATTAAGAGGTATTCTCTAAATTCAATGGAGACATTTGTGAGCAAAGTTTTGGCAGCCTGAGTTATTACAACTACTCATCACCAAACCATAACCCCCACAAAAGCCCCATCTATTTATCTCAAGGGCTAGTACTCAGAAATCACCACCCACCCCCCTTATCTCCTCAACCCCCTATCTACCTACCCCCCCAACCCCAAACCCACACACCCCTCTCCTCATGGTAAACAACTAGTCATCTCTCTATAAAAAGCCCTAAAGTTGCTCCTTTTCAACGCTTTTCCCACACCTGCAGATCTCTCTTGGACTCTTTCTCTCTCTTTGGAGATGCGTGCTTGCTGAGGCCATTTCTCCCATCAGATAACCCACCCCCACCCACCCTCTACTCTTTCTGGGTCCTTCTTCTCTCTCTCTCTCAAATGCATTTGTTATATTCATAAAAATCTTTACATCTATCTTGCATCCCCCCCCCCCCTCCACACACACACACAGTAGTCTGCATACAATAGCATATATATGGCAAGTGGGGTGACATACCCAGATACCCATCTATTGTATTCGATTCTTTTTTGGTAAAAAGTTTCGATTTTTATTCTGAAGACCTCTTTTTTCTTGTTTTCTTTTGTGATAACAGAACAAAACTAGCAATACTTACCAAATGGAGACTATTGGGGTGGAGAACAAACCGTTGTTCAGCGAAGAAGAGTTAAGGGAGATAAGTGGGGTAAAAAGAGGAGATGATTACGTAGAGGTGATGTGTGGGTGCACCAGCCACCGATATGGGGATGCAGTGGGTAGGCTTAGGGTTTTCTCTACTGGTGAACTTGAAATCTCTTGTGACTGTACCCCTGGCTGCCAAGAAGGTTTTTCCTTTCCTTGTTTGTCTCTTTTTCTGATATGTGCTAAATGCATGTTATAGTACATAAGATATTGTTCATACACAACAACAAAATAAAAGACTACGCTACATTCCCGAACAAGTCAAAGAACTTGTCCTTTCCTAGGCACATTAACATACAAATAAAATATCACATTTACACAGAATACAATGACTCAAAATTGTGAATGCATTGTGCTTTCTTTATGAGATTTTATTTGTATGTTAATTTGCCTAAGAGAGGACAAGTTCTTTGTGGTATTCTTAATGTATGAAGTCTGGTTAGCTTCATCCTTGAGGTAGTGTGTATTTCTGTTGTAGTTTTGATGGTTCTTTTTGGCATTTTTTGTGCCACTGATAAGCATGCGTGTTCATAATAATGTTCTTTCCATGGTTTAGTTGTTAAGTTCCGAGCTTTGATGCAGAGTTAAAGCAACCCTTCAAGACGTATTCTTTCTGGTTGATGAGAGTTACTCTTTGGATGGTTTTATCATCAACTTATGATGCGATATAGGCTGAACAACTCATTGGTTCTTACCATTTTGAAAACTTTGTCCTAGTGACCATGGAACTTAATTCTAATGTGTGTCCTTGGGAGCTTGTGCAAGGCCTAGTTTAATGTTTTGGTTGACTACTTTCCTTCAACAATGTGCATAGCTTGATGTTATGCGGTACACATCTTAAATAAAGAATTCTTATAGTATCACCAACCCAGCAGATTCTCTACAGCGTTGGTTGTCAGAGGATATAGCTCTCTTTTTTGTCAATCAGTATGTAATTTCTTGGTTTCCACCTTACTTTATTACAATCATAAGCCACAACGACTCAGTTATGTACATGATAAATAGAGTTCCACTAGAAGAATAATTTGATAAAGTACATTAAGTCCTACCATTGTACTTGTGCTACTTAACACGAGGCTCTTTCTCTGTCTGGAATCTACATAGCCAGCTTCTTTGTTGCTGTTATACTTCTTGTATGTGATAAGCAATGAAGTGCCATTTGATAAGAAGTTCACTTGCTTTACTCGGATATGAATTTCATGTAGACTTTGATTATGCTCCCACATCATTTGCTTTCTGATCTCCAATTGCTAGTTCTGTTTTCTAATTGCGCTGTTTATCTATGAATAAAATGAATATGTTCTCTCATTTTTATTGATAAAAAGAAAGTTGTCCATTTATTCTGTTCTTCTATGTTATTTGATGTAGTCATGTCTGCATTGTGCTTCTATTAAGAGTTGATTTTTTGTCATTAGATAAGCTGACTCCAGCTGCATTTGAGAAGCATTCTGGGAGAGAAACTGCAAGGAAATGGAAGAATAATATTTGGATCATTCTCAATGGTGAGAAAGTTGCTGTGGTAAAGACTGTACTGCTCAAATATTATAACCAGTCTTCAAAGCATGCTAATGGGTCACATAAATCTCAAAATGGAAAAGCTTGCCATCGAGATGAGTTTATTAAATGTACTGTGTGCAACAAAGCTCGCAGGTTCCGCCTTCGTTCAAAGGAAGAATGCCAGAGTTACCATGATGCTTTGGCTAATGTGCATTGGAAATGCTCTGATATTCCTTATGACAAGTATGTTCCTCTCATTTAAGTTTGCTACTTAATTCTGTTCTTCCTCCTTTTCTGGACTGGCCACCCTCTTATATTATAGGAGTAGTATTTAATTTTTCCTTAAAAGAAGAATCCTTTAATTGATCAGAGCTATAAACTTACCTCTTGCCGACAGAATGTGCTCTATGAATGTACATGGAATGGGAAAATAATTGTATCTTGTAAGATTTTCTTGGAAGCTTTAGTTCATGAGGGTTCTTCGTTTTGTGAAATTCTGTATATGATTTGCTTTCCTATTTTAATCATTTGATGCTTTATTTTAGTCTAGATTCATTGAAGACCAGGCAGTATGCGTTTTACCAGTGTATCTTATCCATTCTAGTCCTACCCCTCCTAAAGATCAAAGATCAAATGTGCATTTATATCAAGCAGAAGCGATAAGGCAGGCAACTTCACTTGATGTCCTTGTAATTGGATAGTTGGAGGATTAGGCAAGAAAGTTGGTCTCGATGTCCTTGTTCACTTTCACTCTATTGTACTGAAATCCTGTAGTTTCTGAAAACGGTTTGTTGGCGCATGTCCCATCTTATTAGGTGGTAGAAAGCTTTCCTTGATACTAATAATGCTGTGTAGTGATCAATACTTCTGCAGCAGTTGAACTGGCTAACATTCATTTACAGTGTTACCAAATATGCTACTACTGACTTCCAGAATATTTTAGTCCCCACAAATTTTTATTTTTATTTTTCAGTCTTATATTTATGATGAACTTATTTGATTGCTGCCTTCCATGTTTCAGAGTTTCTTGTGATGATGAAGAAGAACGAGCAAGCCGTAGGGTGTACAGAGGATGTTCCCGTTCTCCATCATGTAAAGGTTGCACCACCTGTGTTTGTTTTGGGTGCGAAACTTGCCGATTTTCAGATTGCAATTGCCAGACTTGCGGTGATTTCACAAGGAATGCAAAAGCCTAAATATTTAATAGGAGTATCTTCTTTCATCATACCCAAATTGTTGCAAATTTATGGGTATGTTCTTTTCCGTTGATTAATTCATTTGAACCCCTGCTCATGTTCACAGCATGTCTTTTGCTGACCTCTCCAAGATACATTTCCCTCCTTACATTTTTAATCAAAGGCTTCTCTATATTTCTTGGTGTATGCATGCTAAGTTGATTTTCACAACGTCTGTCTGATCTTGACAAAGTTGCATTCCCAGTGAAGTTGGGAATTCCTGGGTATTAAAAGAAATAACATGAAAAAAGCAGCTGCTGCGTTTTGTGTTAATCTTGAGAGATAGAAGTAAACTACTGGTATGGGAAATCACCATGTCGAATTTGGTGGCGTCTAGGAAGATGTTAATGCGGTTGAATATGTGGGGCTTGTGAATTTGATTCTCAGTCTGCTTTCAGCAAAACGGGACAAGGTATAAACCAACAAAGTGGTTGTCTGCTTATTTTATTCTGATATCTCCAAAAGTATCTATAGAGCATTCCTACAAATACTAGTTTGACGTAGGAGCTATTAGTCTACAAGTATATTGGTGATTAGACAAAGAATAAATCTCTTATCTTTGCTAAAAGTCATTTAAGTATCTTTCAGAAAGATGCCTACCGCCGTCTAATTTTCTTCTTCTCATGCCTCACAAAGAGCATCTAATAAATTCACTAATGCCATGTAAAAGTTGAATTTATACGCGTTGAATCCACAAAATCAAGTTTTTAGATGGAGAATAGTAAAGGCGTTGGCCCGTTATTCATTGAGTTTTTAATCATGTATTATTGCCTTCAGAAATTTCTCGGATATGAAAAATATATGTCGCTGGAACATCAAATATATGTTCCTTACTGGAAAATGGAAAGAATGACCTAATCCACTGGTGAACCTCTTCTTTATAAATGGTGGATATATTTGCAATCTTGATATTCTATTTTCCGTTCTATTTTTTAACCTCAAATACTTTTCTTTACCGGCTCAATCGCATACTTAATTGTCATATGCCTATCTATTGCCATGAACGCACAAAGTCGCAACCTCGTCACTAACTAGAAAAGCGAAAGTTACCAGCAAAACCTTAAAAGCTGTTACTTTTTGGTTAGCAAAGCAGAACTTTTGTAAATGAGACGCAAATATACATGCCAAAGCTACGAGAAAGTGGCTTTTGATGGTCCATGTAATAAATAAGACGCAAATATACATGCCAAAGCTACGAGGAAGTGGCTTTTGATGGTCCATGTAGTACTGCCCCATCGACCAAGATTAAACAATTTTGTGTTTAGTTTGTCTGATTCATTAAGAGATTATTGACGAATTAGTGACAATGTAGTACCTCAAAAGAATAGTTATTAATCCTTTAAGAGATGAATCGGATGGCAGTCAAGAGATTCCACTCTGATATAGTTTGAAGGATTATCATGTGCAAGTTTTTTTAGAAAGAGAAAGTTAACAAGCCAGACGGAACTACTTCACCATGTTCATAGTTGTGTTCTTGCATTCCCGATGGTTACTGTTTATTTTTTTTAAACGGACTATGGGACTCTAGAATTCAAATCCTATACGAGGCAAGACCAACTTTTTGTATGTTGGAATCTTGGTGGACAAACTTACCTAGTAATTGTGTTGGGAGGAAATACAAAGGTATCAAAATTAGTCGAGGTGCACATATATTAGCATGGATACCATCAATTTTTATTTTTTATTTTTTTTAAAAAAGAAAAAATTGCTGGGGAGCTAAGCCCTCTTAGAACCCAAGCGATGCCTAAATTTAAAAATACAAATAAAAATAAGCCAGTTGTTTAAGTGGGACAGATAAAAAGATAATTTATTGTCAGTTGAAATGTTCTACTAGTAAATTCTTATAAAGAAGCTCACACTGAGATAACATTAATACAAATGGTATTTGGCATCTTACACTGTAGTTTGTATTGATGAGAGCCTTGCCACTAAAATAATGAAGTATATTATGACACGAGAAACCTTAACAGAAAAAACTGAATAGTCCAGGAAAACAAGTGGTCCTCTCATGAATCAATACACAAGTCTGTTTCTTCGCATCGAGTACCGTCTCCATTTCACTCCAGGATCCTTCAAGGCAAAAAATAATACCAATGCTTTGTGCTTTGCGAGCATTTTCTTGGAGAGCAATGGTAGAAGACAAACGTTAAGGATTTGGCGCAAAAAGCATTACATTGGATGAAGCCATAAAAAGGTGAATATCCCTGTACAAACTTGACCCCTGAAAGAGATGGGGAGGTAAACCTGGAAATCTACTAGTACTGTATTTTTAATAAAAGTTACAGTTACATTCGCAATGCATGGTGTCTACATGTTTTCACCTTCAGTTACGTTGCATCCTGCCTCTCCTACCACCAAAACGGCCACCACCCCTGTGATTTCCTCTCCGACCACCACCAGAATGTGCGCCTTGATTGAAGTTTGTGGAGCCATCAATATGGCCTGGAACTGCAGCATGTGGTTGTGAATTGTTGTTCTGTCCCGTTTGTGGTCCATTCACTGGTACCTGACCTCCAAACATCATGGGTGTAGGAGCAAATTGGCCAGGTAAGCCCATTGCTAATGGTGGTCGATTAAAAACATTTTGTCCTAATGCAGGCCAAGGTACAAAAGATGGCCCTGCACCAAAATTTGGTTGTCCGCCTGGGAAGATAAAGCCAGACGGTATAGTTGGATTGATTTGCTGCTCAAAAGGAACTGCATTTGGCAAAGGCATTGGAAACATTTGCTGTGGGTGACTTTGTTGAGGCCATTGCATGCCAACATTAAGCATGGTGTTAGGAAAACCCATATTCTGGGGCTGCTGATACTGAATACCATTTGTCCAAACTCCACTTGACGGTGAACCAGCAGCACTTGGGATAAAACATTGACTTTGGTCAACTGGTGGCTTAGCATTTTCACGTTGCGCATCTCTAGCCGCAGTTTGATCATGTTTCCAGTTCTGAGATCGGTTTTTGACTTTCCTTTTGTCCTTTTTCTTGTTTCCTACTTTCTGGTCATTTGTGGAGCCCCTCTTTTTCATTTTCAGCATTCTCATGTATTCAGCCTCCTTCTCATCATCTGAAAATTCTTCCTCCTCAGACACCTCTTCATCATTTTCATTAGATGCATCATAACCTTTCTTGTAGAGAGTCTTGTCGTTTAAGACATGTTTTGCAAATTCCGGGACAAAAGAGATAAACGTGCCTGGGTGGATTCCAGCGGGGACTTCATTGTCAGAATTGTATCTTACAATGTAGTACGGGTTCTTAACAGGCCCAAAAATCTCATCCACTATACCGAGTGGCGATCTGCTTTCTGTTATCCACAGAATAGAACCGTCATAAAGAGGAGTATGCTTCTCCACCCCTTCTACTACGACTTGGGCTCCAAGAATCTGAGACACCATAATAGATGAAATAAGCTCTTTAAATAACATAGTTAAATTAAATATAGGCAAGCACCATCTGCATTTTATTTTTTTTGGTATTTGCTGCTTCAAAATAAGAGAATCATTAGATTGCATCGTTTGCTTTTTAGATCTTACCGATGACACAACTCCTACAGGCATCATCTGATGATGTGGTTGTAAGGTTGCAGTCACTGCCGGAACGGGAGGTAGAACCTGCATTAGCAAGATGATTGAATGTTTTCCATGTTGAAATAAAACATGAAAAGCAAATCCAAAAAATCACTAATTGATCAAGCAATGTGCCCTTCAAAGAATATTCGATGATAACCTCTAGCAGTCGGTCATAACTTACTTTTTCAAGTGTACACCACTTGATCTATGGGCGTGGCCAATATTGGGACTCAGAATGCATACTCAGATAGATATATGAACTCCACTAAGTTCAAATTTACATCTTTAGACAACTAATACGCAAATACAAAGAATATCAAGTTATCAGTCAAATGCTAACAGATTTGCAACATTTACATATACACAGAAGTCAGCAACTCTGGCTTCAAGTCTACAGAAAAGATCAAAGATTCAAATTTCAGAGATGGCTAAACTAAGGGCTGTCATCCTATACTCGAAAAGCCTGTTCACCTTTCATTAACATGATTGCTCTTCAAACAGTTAATGTATACTTGCATGTTTTTAATATCCGTGCTTTACAGGTATCAATTCGACTATTCGAGCATCATCTCTTGTAGAAGCCCTAATATAAAGGGGTGTCTTTTCTAAATATCCAGCTGAAATTTAGTCATTTTACACTGCAATCCATACGGTGCAGAAGCATCAAGGACTTAGAAGTGTTACTGCAACAATTAGTAATCAGATGCATTAACAATTACTACTATTTATATATGACATGATAATTATTACCTGAACCTCGTTCATAGACTTGATAGGCCCCTTTACACCAGTGTCCTCATCATCTTCATCCCAAGCAACCATCTCATCGGGATCACATTCCTGAATCTCACCTTCTTCCATATCCACCTCCTCGACTACTTCTTCCTTCGAACTACTCTCATCTTCTTCCTCCTCATCACTGCTAGAGGCCGAGGAAGATGATGAACTTTCACTTTCAGACTCGGTATCACCACTATCACTACTCCCATCTTCATCACTTTCTGACTTGTCATTACTCACAGTATTTCCATTAACACCTTCCCCATCAACACTTCTCTCCTCATCGCTCTGCTCACTCTTGCTAACCTCTGCCACCGCGCTACCACTAACAATACTACAATCGACGATATTCGCTTCAACAATCTCCATACACTTGCCAGCTTGGCCAACTACTCCTTCATTCTCTATCCCACTTATACTAACTTTACCCATCTCCTCCTCAACAATACAACCCAAATCCCCAAATTTTGCAATTACCCCATTACTACCCTTATCTAAACCATTCTCAAAAACCCCATTTTCACTCTGTTCCAGCTTCAAACAACTCAAAGATTCCAACTTTACACAACCCTCTTTTTCAATTTCAAATTTCTGAGAAATTCCATCAGTACCCACCTCATTATTCATGACCATAGTACTGAACTCAACTTTTTCAGAAGCAAGCTCAACTAGTTCTTCTTTTACATTAGCCATAGGGCTATTATCCAAAGATCAAATCTTTAACGCAATTAAATCAAGAAAGGTCTTCAAAATCAGATAGATGGGGCCAAAGGGGTTCGTTTTCTATTTTAAGCTCTGAAAAAAGGTATATTCTTGATATTTTTTTCGACCTCCCCGCTAGAGTATCTAAAACCCTATTTTTAGGGTTTAACAGAATTGGAAAGGTCTAAAGGGAAATTATATTGGGTTCGGGTTTGAGCTTGTAAGGTAGTTTCGATGATTTACACAAATAGAACACTTTCTGGCCTTTATTGATGACATTGTATCAATTTCTGGATCCTATGAGAAAAGTCTTACTATAATTGCCCCTATTAGGAAAAGTTATTGGCAACCACTATAGGGAATATCATGCTAGGTCTTTGCAAAAAGAAAAGAGAAATTTACGTTGTATAGACATTCAGAGGAGTCCATGACAAAAAATAGACCTATTTTACCTTTATTATGATTTATAGACATTTAACACTATGTCCTTTACTTATTATAGACCCTTTTATTTTGCTGATCACTTTCCCCTTTAAATGCCTACTTTTGGGGAATCTGAAAGATCATGTTAGTTATTTTTAAATGTGAACTTATCTTATTAATTAAAGATATTTATTAAATATTTAAAAACTATATCAATTAACTTAATTATCTCCTAACTTAAAGATAATCAAAGCAGATGCGCGGCAATCTAAAAGTCAAAAACTGTTACTAGGTGTAAAATTTTGGCATACACGGTAAATATTCATTGCCATATGCACATGATATGTACTAAATATACTTTTTTTTTTTATGAATCTAAGACGAGATTATTAATATTAATCATCCAATTATTTTTCTCCTTATTCTATATTAAAATCTGTATTTCTTTTTATCATTAAATACACCTAAAATATACAAGAAATATGTATTAACATATTTCATCACTGTAGTAAGTTTCATACATCTATATCAAACATAGAATATGCATAAATATATATTGTGTCCTGCATAATATATATATATATATAACATAATATGCATAATATATGCATATCATTTAGTTGCCATTATACAATTATGTCATTTATACATTGCCTATACATTAGGTATAAACTATCTTTATTATTGATACATATTGTCACTATTTAGTCCAAGACAACTATAAGATACATATAACATGCATAACTTATACATATCAAATCTTTTCAAGTAACGCCATGAAATATGTGAAAATATGCATCATGTATATATAGAGTATGATGCTATTTTTAAGTGTTTATCATACTTAAAACACTAGAAATATATTAAATGGAATTACTATTTTAGCACTTAATAAGGCCACAACATGCCATGGTGTATTTACAATATGCTTACTAAAGAAAGGTTTGATGAGGTTATACAGAAAGTTTGTATATATGAGAAGTTGTTTTATGAAAACATATCAAGCTTAAAAGATGATAGGCTTTTTCGGTGGAGATTGTTTGGATTTCGACGAAGGTCTCTCTTGAAGTAACGTGGGGAGATTGTTTAGGATATGGATGAAGTGAGTTAGAATTATGTTTATATTTACCTATGTAAAAGCTGATTGACAGCTAATAATTAGTAAACATTTAGTTGATATAATTATATTTTAACTAGGATAGTTACTATTGCTGTTGAATTCCCCGATTAACGCTTATTTGTTGGTAGTTTTACCTTTTTTCGCTACTTTTCAGGAAAACAATCAGGTAGACATATTAATAAACGATAATTTTTGGCTAGCATATGTTGAAGAGTCCCAATGGCTATTTGAATGTAGGGCCGGTCTTCATTTTGGCTATTTATATAAAATTCTCAAAAGAAAATCTAGCGATCTGCAAGAACTTTCTTAAAGGGTCAAATTTATAAGACTATTCTTATGATGGCCAAATTGTGGAAAATTGATGAATGGGTATTTTTGGACACCTAGGTGAGTTTTATTCAAATTTTCACAGTTTATTGAGAAATAGCCAAATTATAACCCTCCACCCTCCCCGGCGCACAGTTACAGCCTCTTAGCGTTAAAAACAACACCAAGACGTGTGACAGTACAAACGTCTAAGGCTTTGAACTAAACTCCAGTAAAAAAATCTGGATTTGTTCAAAGTTTCAGATTGAAAAATCGGAGTTTTATATTCAAACATATCTTAGTGATCTCAGCATAAAATACTAAAATTTTAAAATTTTCTTTACAAATCCCAAAATAAAATAATGAGATCTTTATAGATCTGGCTAGTCTTCAAAGAGTTTTGTACCGCTGACTAATTTTCATTTAGCGCACTGTAAACAGGCTACGGGATTAAGTTTTTACAACCAAATCTGTGACGGGCACCAAAAGTGTCCTATTTGTGTAAATCACCCCATACTATGAAAATTTTGGTAAAAATTTAGTGTAGGGGCCTGTTTGGCGCGCGTTAATTGATTTGTAGCCGTCAAAAACAAATTCGCTGAGAAATAGCCACCTCCGGACAAATCCCAGTATAAATACTAGGACTTTGAACAAAACTTGTTCAAGGCCCCAGTATTTGTACTGGGGAAGCTTCAGTAAACTAACCCCAGTATAAATACTGGGGCTTTGAACAAGTTTTGTTCAAGGCCCCAGCATTTTGTTATGGGACTATGTATAAAGCTTCAGTCCCATAACAAAATGCTAGGGCTGTGAACAAAACTTGTTCAAAGCCCCAGCATTATTATGGGACTGAAGCTTTATATATAAAGTCTCATAACCCATAACAAAATGCTGGGGCTGTGAACAAAACTTGTTCAAAGCCCCATCATTTTGTTATGGGACTCAGCTTTATATATAAAGTCCCATAACAAAATACTTGGGCTTTGAACAAGTTTTGTTCAAAGCCCCAGTTTTTTGTTATGGGGCTAGTCTGGGGTGTTTTTCCAACGCTAATGGAGCTTAAGTGTGCGCGCGAATTTTTGGCTATTCTTCAATGAATTTTGAAACGGTGGATAGTCCCCATTGAGCGCGTCCAAAAATGGCTAGTGATCAAAATTTCCCAAAATTTTGGGCGAAAAAGACACTTCTGGTACTGCTGCTTCAATTTTGATTCCCTTAAGAAGAATCTTGTAGAAATAACGCTGCTAAGGAAATTCTCCAGAGACCGCCAATGAAAGCTTCTGCCGATTGCCAGGTCTTTGCTAATATAAAGATAAGAACTTTCTTACGAATGTCATTTTTGTAAGAAAGTTCACATTTTATCTCAATGCAACAACAACGGATTGAGCATTGGGCTGCAACTCTCTGGGTTAGGGGCAGATGTATATGGTTTGGTATGGTTCACGTGAAACCATCGTCCTTGAACAAACTAGGTAGAATATTAGTATATTTCTCAAAATATTTCTAATATAATATTTTGGAACCCATGCTTTAAAAGTTTGAATGGTTCACTTGATCAAGTGGTGGTTCAGTTATACTTTAGAGCATGGATTAATTACTACTTAAATGCTAGTTAATTATCTTTTTCCCATCTATTACTCATATTGGTCCAATTGACTCCAATATGTTAATTTTTTACTAAAAAAAAGTAATGCTATGTGGGATATTCAATCCTACGTGCTACGACACTGAGCAAATTTTGAATATCCTTGACTACTAGGCTACTAATGTCGGTTATATATATACAAGGGCGGATTCAAGATTTTCACTAAGAAATAGCAAAATATAAAGAAGTAAATGCATAAAAAAAATTAAAGGGACTTAACATATAAAATATATACATAAAAAAATCTTTTTTTGCCTATGAAAATTTTGCCTATGAAAATAATGTAAAAAAAACTTTTTATACTTGTGAAAACAATTGATACCCCTTAGCTATATGTGGCGGATGTGTATAAATATTTAAAAACTAATATATTACTATATAACGTGATATTTGACCTATATAACGAAGATTGTTTGCCGATCATCCTTAGTTTGAGATATTATAACTCTGTCCGTTAGTGAACACATTCTCTTGAAATTCAAGATTCGTCTCTTCTCTGGGTGGTGCGTTATAATAAAAATAGTTCAGGATATGAAATTATGATGATTTCTTACTGTGATCTCCATTCATACAGATGGTGTGACTCCAATTGGGTTGGTTACCTGTTGACTCACCGGTCACTCACCAAGTGGTATATTTTTGTCGGAGACAAACCTGTCTCTTGGCAGACAAAGAAGCAACATGCATTGCCCAAAATATCTGCATAGGCCGAATATCAATTTATGTCTATGATCGTTTTTCCAAAATATTCTCGGATGAAGTAGAGAGGTTGTTTCTGATAAACCGTCTACTCATGAAAAATAGTTTTAAAACGAGTTTAGAAAAGAAGGATAAAGAAAAAATTACATGAGTAAAATGCAAAATAGAATTACCGCTGTAATGAAAAGCGATGGCATAAATATAAAAAATCTACCAAAGATAAATGAAGCAACATCATTAGTAAAGTGAAGAATAAGTAAATAGAAAAATAACAAGAATAATCGACAAAACACACTAGAACTAAGTTGTCAACTATCTCCTAACCTTCTACCCTAATCATCGACCTCCACACTCTTCTATCTAGGGTCAAGTCGTCGGTAATCTGAAGTTGAGTCATGTTCCGTCTAATAAACTCACATCAATTCTTCTTCCATCTACCTCTACCTCTCTATAGATCCAAAACTATCAATTTTCACACCTCCTTACCGGTGCATCACTACAGAAGATGCATCAACCTTTTTACAATCCCTTATCCTGACGAAGTCCTTAAAATAGAATATCTTCAGCAGTAGAGTTTAGCAAGAGAATATGCTTGCTTGAGTTGTCGTGAAAGTACAGTAGTTTTTGTACAATAGTCTCATAAGTCAAGAGTAAATTAGACAACAGTTTTTGCAGTAGGCTCAATTATATTGAGCCCGTTTGGATGAGTCTAAAAGTGGCTTATAAGCTTATAAGTTCATTAATAAATTGTTGTTGTTGTTGTACTAGTAGGTGATGCTGGTGGATTGTGATCAAATACTTAAATTGAACTATATGGACAGTAAAAATTCAAATAATCGATCATATTTTTATCGGGCTTCAAGGCACACACAGTTGCTACTATTGTTGTATCCCAAACTTGTCGCGCGGCATGACGTATAACACGTTTTTTTGGTACTATACTTTCTGATTACTTAGACCAACCCTAGCTACAATTTTACTTTGAATCACAGTCGACAGACTACAAGTAATAACAGTTGTTTGGTGAGGGACTATAGTTTATCTTAGCTTGCAATTGGTTAATTTGTAAGGTAGCAAAGCAGTAAGTGGCCAAGTTGGGATTAATTCAGAATGCATTTAAATTTGTTGACTTTTTTAATCTCTTTTGGTCCAATTCTGATGAAGCTTTTATTAAAGAGCCGCTGTTTATTTCTCTTATGGACTATATTTATTACTCTTCTCTGTTTGACATGACAAAACCTTCATTTTATAGCTGACAGAGGTATAAACATATATACTATTTTTATAACAAAGTCAAAACACTCTGCACGTTAGTTAGTTGCACGTAATAACTGAAGAAAAATGGCAACCCATTACTCAAATCACTCACAGGATATATAACAGCTCTGCTGGAAAAATATAACTCTCAAAAAAATAAAAAATAAAGAAGGTCAGAAAAACAGGATGGATTACACCATCAATATCACACTGCTTTCTTATGTTTTTTCTAAAATTTATACTAATTAAATAATCAAGCTTGACAGAGTATTACTTATCAACTGTGCGAGAATACCAATTGACAACATGATCATTTGAAATAATACAAAGTACATATTGATGAGAAGATTGTAACTTTGAAAAACTTAGCTTGCTACTAGTATTGCTTCCCAAGTGTAAATTAACATGTACCCCGGCCCATTTAAGCAATATATATAATGACATAACAATCATTTTCCGATGTGATAAATTTAATAAATGGAGTTGATAAATTGTCATCCACATGATGGAGAAATAAAATTTTCGTCAAGTTGAAAAGGACTTTAGCGCTCAATTATAATGATTTGATCTAGAAAGAGGAGTACTTGTGCTAATTGAATTTGTACACCACACATTGCATTAGTAGCCCACTTTCCTTTTTCGAAAGATGATATGTCCTCGTGAAAGTGATTTGAAGTAATCGACTCCTTAAATAGAAAATGTTCGACATTAATATTAGCTAAGCAGGAGATAATGGATTGGTCTAGGATCAATTATATTGTCATCATGAAGCCAAAATATGTTCTGTTGGGAGATAGGAGTTAGGGTCATCATTAAATAACTTACAACACTTTTTTCAATAGACTTCTGATTACTTAACAAGTGTGCTTTAAACCAGAGGTTTACTTTCAATCGGAGTCCACAGATTGCAAATCAGGGAGTACTTTATATTAGCACAGTGGACAAGTTTGAGATTTATTTATGAAATGATATGTTGATAAAAAGCTCCTACTTTTTATTTTTTGCTTGAAGCCCTTTAAATCAACCATCTTCTTTTCTTTTTTTTCTTTTTTTTTTAACATGAGAGATCATCCCATCAATCTATAGCTGACACACATAATAAAATATGAGTATATTTCTAAAACAAAGTCAAAGTACTCTTCATGCAGGAGAACTGATTGTTTGAATTAATATTGAAGAAATATGGCAACCCATAATCACTCCGTTCCAGTCATTGGTCCAAAGATCTGCAACCAAAAAAATATAAGAAAAAGATCGAAGGTCACAGGTCAAACCAAAAGATAAACAATTATAAAAGGGATGACGAGTGTATATTAATACATTTCTATGCTATGATACCTGGTGGGTATAAATATGTCAGTTTATGCACTCACGGCATGGGCATTCGTGGGTCATTTTGACAAGATTTTGGTTGAGTAGAAAGTCAAATCTATTAAGTCTAATATCTAAATCAAATTTAACTAGTATAGTATAAATTAATTAGTTTTTTGTCGGTTTTATCGATTTGATACCGATTTTAGGGTTATTTTCGGTTCTTAAAGACATAACTGACTTTGCAAGCCTACAAGCAAACTCAGCGGAATAAGGAATTTGCTTGAAATGAAAATAGAACAATGAAAAGAAAACGCAAAGGACAAAAGCTCATCAATAAAAAGAAATTATTGGATAGTTTACGTGAAACTTCTTAGCTTTGGCAGTATGTTTTTGTGTCTAATCACCACCCAAAAATAAAAGCAATCCCAACTCATTATTGCTACCTCATAAAAAAGGTATCTTTCATTATTTATAAAGACAACAATGCAAGAGTCCTTCTAAATCTTGAATTTTGCTTCCGATTACTCTTAAGTAACTCTTCCAATCTTTGCTATTTATAGTCAAAGCTTCGTTCCTTAATATATAACACACAATATTGATCGATAGCCCAATATTTATTAATCTTTTCTTTCATCTTCTCAGCCATGCCACTCAAAATATAATGAACAAAAGACGAATCGAAGCAAGACCCATTAAATAATGGTAATTAATCTTGACTATTCTTTAATCATCAGTATCTCCCTAGCACAAAGAAATTAAAATTGAGGCTCTCTTTGAAATTGAAAAAAGGGAGAAGAAGGTACGTAATTTCTAAATACATATATGTCGGTTAGGTTCGGTTTAGTTTGATTTTCATTTGTTCAAAACTAAAACCAAAACCAAAACCAAATAATCTCGATTTTTAAAAATGTAATATCAAACCTAACTAAACCAAATCATAAGTCATTTTGTTTTATCGGGTTGACCCGATTTGTCGGTTTGCTTAGGTCTTACGGTTTCACATGAACACTCCTAGGTGTGAAAAAACATCTGCACAATAAGAATATTTACAATTAATTAGTGATTATAATTTATAAGCAAATCTATATGGAAAGCATTATATATAACCTAATAGGTATAACTAATCAACCAAGTACTGTATGTCATATGTTAAACATAATAAGTTGTATTCTAATAATGATATTTTTTATTGTTAGTGTATATAAATTAAATCCACTTGTAAAGTAGTACCACCAAAAAAGCACCACACCAAAATTTCATATTAATTGCTTTTGCTGTTTCTATATTCTTGCCACCGGATAGCCAAAATAAACACATACATGTACGTAGTTGCATGAGACTGTGTTCCCAATTCCTACACTTTACCGGATTTCATCCATAAAAATAAAACGTGTGAACTTATGTCATAAAAGAAAATAATTACTATGGAAGTAATCTATAACCATTACATTAATATTTTGAATTTGCCTCAAGTAGCATATCGACAAGTAAAATGATACCCTAATCATCAAGCTATATTTACAACAATTTGTACTATTTTAAAATTGAAATGTCCCACCAACAAAAATATTAATGAAAGATAGCTGGCAGGTAGTAATCCCAATCGCATGATGTTGGCATATACTGAGGACGAATTTAGAATACCCATGTCATGTCTACTGTCTATGGCCCGTGGGATAAAGTGCAGTTGTATAAAAAGTTGTTGGATTTATGTGGATTTTAATTAAATGAGAAGTTTTCTTATTGGATTTCTCCATGAGATATTTAATTAAAATTGGGAAGTTTTCATCCAATCACATTCTTTAATGTTTTTTCGTCTAAACATCCGATCGGTTTAATAGAATTTACTAACATGAAAGAAAGATAAAAGGAAGAGGTATATAGTTCAATGAAAGTGCATTTATTATGAGCACCAACACAATACAGCTATATTTTCTTCAGTTGTAAGGCACTTGGCATGTGATCTACCTGACCAATATCTGCATTATTCATTCTACTAATGCTACTTGCTTCTACTGTTATACTCTTATCTTTTACTTCTTTATTATTTTAACTGCAGAGTACGAATTTAGCTGGCTCTTTCCTTTTTCATTGAAGATTATAATTGAACAAGAATAACTTGATGTGTAGGTTGTTGTGTATTGAATGGTTGGTTTAAGTATCATCTGCTGTTTGTTGACTTATTTTGGATGTTAGTCTCTTTTTGGTTTGGGGCAGTAAATTTCCTTGCTCGAACTTGCCGTCCAATTACAGTACATATATAGTGATATATCTAGCTTTCAATATGGCAGACTTGCAGTTGAAGTATTTATACCTCATTCAACCAAAAAGTTCCAAGTTTTATTTTACTTGACTTTCCAAGTTAAAAAAAGAAGTAAAAGACCTTTTGGTACAATCAAAAATATCTTTACACTTTATACTGATCTTAAATATGACATGATATTTTCCTGACTATAAGAATATATCATTAAGGATAAATTGAACTTTTTTAAAGATAAGCTAGAGTTTTCTAATATAATTATGTGTCATTTGTTTTTGACTGATTAAGAAAAGTGGAATATAAAATGGAAAAAAAAGAAAGTAGTATGATGTTTTCCAAGAGAATGAAAGCTAATGACATAGATTGCAAAAAGAACAATTTAAGAGATTCAATATTTCTTAATATATTTACAATAGCAGCTGTTAGTACATACTCTTCCTAAAATAATAGTCTAAATCGTCATCTAACAAATTAAATAATAAATCCCAAGAGAGGAAAATAAATAATAAGAGAGCATGAAAACAAACACTAGTACAAAAGGTACTCATCCAGCCTTTCGAGTATTAGTCGTAGGAATCTTTGAAAATTGAGCTGCAACGCATAATATTTGTTAAGAAAATGGACCGTTTGCTCATGAGACGAGAATTGTCCAAGTCCATACTCTTAACTAATATGGGAATACCAATATATTTCATCGGTACGAGCGGAGAACGGCGCCACAAAATGTACATACAATAGCTTTCCAGTTTTTCCAGTAGAAAGGTACATAGCAGAATCTTGTAGCAGTTTTCATATCAGCAACACTTGCTCCTCCACCGCAACGGGAACATGTTCCTGCAGCTGGTTTGCTCTTGCACACTTGCTTTGTTTGATCAACTAGGAAACAGAAGAGGACCATTGTCAAATATTGCTCTTTATATGTGGAACAGAGAGAAAGAGAGAGAGTTGTGAGGTGGTTAAGATGTTTTTGTGGTGTGCTTACATGAGTGGAAAAGTTGAAGGTATTTATAGGCGTGAAACTTAAAAGTAAAAGTTGAAGCAGAGACAGTTGGGGCATCACTATGGCACACTGCTGACTTCTATCTTGACTCTTTTTTTTTTTTTTAATTATAAATTTAGTTTTATTTCAAGGACACCCGTTTAAGTAGTGGAAATAGCCTGTTGCATAAGATTCAATTTAAACATACATACAATAGACTCAATGTGATATCATTATATGCATACCAGACCTTTACTTTCAGAAGGTCACGTTCTTACGAATACGAAAGTAATGAGGCTATTAAATATCAATTAAAGTAGGTATGTTAGCTTAATTCAAGAAATTTGATAGATCAATTCTCCAAACACCTCCACTTTTACAAGTAGATATGCTTATTATTATTCTCAATTCGAAGAGAATGGTTTTTCAAAATATCAATTAAAGTAGGTATGTTAGCTTAATTCAAGAAATTTGATAGATCAATTCTCCAAACACCTCCACTTTTACAAGTAGATATGCTTATTATTATTCTCAATTCGAAGAGAATGGTTTTTCAAAATATCATACATTAATAATTTTCTATTAAGGCTCGAGACAATACAAAGGTTGAGTTATAACCCTGTGTGAAAAGAAATCGTTTCATTTCACTTTTCACCTACATGCTATTAACTTCAAAAAGCAAGAAAAACGACAAAATTCAATAGATTTGACCAAGGATGGTAAGTGAAATACAGTTGAGGCTAATGGTGACCTTAACCATTGAAGAAACAGATCAACAAATCTGGGCCAAACAAGTGTCCCTAATTGTCTGCTGCATTTAATTTGGGCAGTCTGAAAGTATATATTGAACTGGATTTAGGTTGGCACCTCAGTGGATGAAGGTCCAGTTTTGCTCACCTTTTGGGTCTGCATCACCCAATTAATGCCCATATTGTGTGTTGTAACATTCAAGGAGCAATCTTCAATCTTTGGTCCCAAATAGTTCCATTGCATTCTCTACTAGGAATATGAAACATTCTGTCAAGTTGAAGTTTAGTTTTCAATTTCTGTTGATATTGGTGGATATTTTCAATAACTATTTTATAAAATTTTGTAGTGTCTTTAGGAAAACTTTACATAATTGTGACCAAAGTAAGACGTTGCTAAGTCATTAGTGACAACCCCATCCTCTTTGAGTGTTTTTAAGCAGGAAGCATACTCCAAACTGCAATAAGTAATATGGTTATGTGATGATAATGTACGTAAACGCAAATATTATGTATTTATTGAATTAGTATAAACATCGAATATGAATAATTTTTTTTGTCTTCAAACTCTTCTATCCAAACTTCCATTTCGGCTGCCTCTTTGGCATCTAATATCTGCTACCATTTTGACAGCCCAATGTGCAAAGAATTAAAGACCAAACCTTTTGCCTTGCCTATTAAGCAATGTTTTGGCACCACCAAATAGTTAGGTGGTGATTGGGGCTACATGTTCGTCATTCCCATTAAATTATACTACGATTCTGAAATTCTTTATAACACGTTTCAGAATAACTAGGCTACAACACTGCAGATTGGTGGATAATTACTCTTTTCGTATAAAAAGAAAGGTAATATTACAGTTTAGAGAGTCGAGCTATTTTTCTTTTACTACAAATGTCAAATATATTACACATCTCATTTATATGTACGTATAAAAAAACATGACTAATATATCACACTAATAAAGATATGTGTAAGAGTTCAGATATTCATCGTGGTATTAAGTTGATAATCTGTTTCAGCTCCTGAAGTAATCATCGCCACAAATACTGCAATATTTTCTCTACTTTCGCAGTGTAAGCAAAACCAGAAATCATGAAAGTTACTAACGTTATTATCCTCAAGTCCACGGTAATCACTACGCCATGAAATGCACGGTCCAGCTTCGACTACCCAAGTTTGGACCAAGCTTTATCACCGCGGATAGGGTGAACCCGTTTGGCTCAAGACCAAGACTCCAAAGAGAAAAACAGAAACCAAGGTCCTGTTGACAGCTTGTAGTCTGAGCGGTATACGATACATGGACCGTGCAAGTATTTTCTCACGATGGCTAATGTCAATCGTGTCAAAGCAGGCATCGAGCTTTACAATTGCATGGTGTATTGGTTGATATTCTAGCTTTGGTTGGAGAGACAGAAGAAACTTGATTCTTAGTGCAGAATTCAGAAATGAAGCACCTCTTTGGGCTGCTCCGCTTGGTGGTTGTTGTAGCAGTACAAATCCTACAGTTGCAGAGCATATTGCGAAGAAAAAGATGGATTAAACCCTGATTATCATTCATGTTCTAGCAAACGTAGACAGCAGTTGGATGGTGGGCTGATGCTTTAAGACTTGGGTGGAGATGCTAAAATGGAGTAAATAAAATGCCAGGGACAGCTGGATTGAAAATAATATCGGCTGCTTGGAACCGTAATACTAGACAGGATAACAATGAACACACCATATTATAGTTACAAGTAAAACAATTACTAAAACTAAATCTGGACTGCGCTTCCACCAATGCACTCACATGATCTAAGATTCATTTTGTTGTAGTTATGGTCCTAGAACGAACTGTTGTGACACATAATTGAGCAAAATTCATTGGCTCGTTTCATTTTTCTTTATGTTAGTTGTATTGTTTTAAAACTCCATGGGTTTCAACTTTCAATATAACTACGTGGGAGCACTCCCATCTGAGGACTAAAGTAGAACTGCTAATCACAAAGTTATCATAAATTCAAATGCTGGTGACCTGGTACGGCTACATTTACATCCCATTTTTGTCACTGTAAGTATATCCAGCCCATACGAGCACAACCTAACTAAGCAAGATGAATACATGTCAAAAAGTGCTGCCACTTTCTTGGAGGAATCGAGGGGTAAACCTGTTTCAAGAAGTGCAGGGAGGAAAATACTTCAATGGTCTGAAAAGGGCCTGCAAACTTCTAAGTAGTTTGATTCTGTAAACTTAAGCACACTGTGTGCTCTTAGTTCTGAATGGGTTAGAAGACTTCCCCACAAAAACCAACGTTGACTGTCTACTTGTTCATTTGATCACCTGTACATGATCCAAGCACAGACCTCCTTACTCCAAGAGCCCCTTCTCTTTCTATTTTCAACTTGGTCATAATTTACAGCTCTACAAATCCCATCGAGGGCTGTCCTTCGCATTGCAAGAGTTGTCGAGAATGCTACTGAACATAATGTCCTGCTTAACATTGTTGGATTTATCAACCTTCAGAATCTTCGCCAACACTGCCTTTAGAATCTTCATTGACACTGCCTTCAGATTCAGAGTCTGTAAGCGGCTTCACATCTAAATCAAATTTCATTTCCTGACTAACCATATCAGCAAGGTCAAATCTGCTGGCATTTTGATAGGCATCTATGATTGCAATGTACAATGACTCATTGGGCTCAATAAGTCCATATTTTAACTGACCATATATTCGTTTTATACCTTCAACCATACCAGCTTTTCCGTAACAACCTACTAGATTAATAAATGTGACAATATCCGGTTCTAGTCCTTCATCTTGCATTCTCATAAATAATTTTAGTGCTTCATCAATCTGCCCTGAAGCTCCATATGCATATATTGCAACATTGTAAGCAAAGGGATGAAGTCCCAATCCTGGTTGTGTGATGATTTTGCAGGATTCAATAGCAAGTGCGTGCAAGCCGACTACAGAGAAAACAGAGGTTATCACAGCTTGTCTGGCATAAGGCTTTCCTTCTCGGTAAGACAACTCAAGCTGTCTAACTGCCTCCGCCGAAAAACCTCCCTTTTTCAATATTGTGAATAGAACTTTAAATGTGCCCCCATCTGGCAGAAGTTTCCGGTTAATCATTTCATGCAGCAATTCACCACATTCAACGAGCTGCCCATTTGTGGCATAACATGCCATTACCTTATTGAAAGTCACGCAATCTCTTAAAAGTCCAGACTGCTTCATCTCCTCTGCTATCTCAATGGCTTCATCGAGCATACCCATATTCTTGTATGCATAAATCAGAGTTGCAAAAGTAACACCATCAGCCTGGCCTTTCTCCCTCAAATAAGTAAATATCAGTTTTGCTTCAGTGACCATTCCAAAGTCCGCATACAGATTGAGCATACTATTGGATGCAATGATATCAGGACCTCCATCCAAGTTCTTCATCTTCTCATACAGGGTTTTTGCTCCCTCTACTGACCCAAGCTTACTATAAGCCTTAATCATTGACGTCAAGATGATTTGATTTGCTTGAAGCCCAGAGTCTTCCATGACATGAAAATAATGCATAGCCTCTTCAAATTTACCAGCTTCAGCAAACCCATCAATTAAAGATCCATAAACAACCTCATTTGGTTTTACACCTGCTCTTGACATTTCATCAAAGACGTCAACAGCATCAGAGAGCCTACTCATGTGCACATAACAAGCAATTAGCGCAGAGAAGGTAGAACATGAAGGTTTAAATCTCACTTCTTGCATTTCGGCTAAGAGCTCTCTTGCTCGGTCGACTAAATCACCTCCCGAAAACATCTGGATTAGAGAGTTGTAAGTGCACTCATCGGGCCATGTTCCTTGGCTTTTCATTCCCTTGAAGAGTGAGAAAGCTTTATCATATAGCTTTGCCATGCCATATGCTTTGATCATGACATTATACTCTACAACTGCTTTCTTTTGAATAAACTTATCTCTCCGACCAAAGAACACTTCCTCAGCTTCAGCCCAGAGTCCTTTATCGGCATATGCATCAATGATGGCAGCATAACCTTGTGACGAGAACCCACCATTCAGTTGGCACTTCTCGAAAAGCACCTTCGCACGGTCAATCAGCCCTTCGTTGATGTACATTTTCATAATAACAGGAAGAGAGTGTTCATCTATATACATACCTAAACTTTCTATTTCACTAATCACATCTTCAACCTCCTGGAGCATATTTTGTTTGCATAATATTTGAAGTATTGCCCTACAAGTCACTGCATCAGGGAAGAGTCCTGTCCCCCTTATCTTTCTGTACCACTGAAGAGCTCTATCGATCTTACCTGCATTAGCATAAAGAGACAGGAAGATGTTGTACGTCTTCGTGTCAGGAGATATCCCCCTTTCCTCCATCTTGTTTAGCAAAGCTTCGGACTCTCCCAAGTCACCATGACTTCCACAAATAAATATCATAGTGTTAAAGGTAATGGTATCTAAGGCGACCCCTGATTTCAACATCTCATTAAACACATTTGCAGCATCCCTCAAGCGACCAGCCTTCCCGTACAAATCAATCAGAGTATTGTAGGTGGCGGTCATTCGAGGTTTCCGACTTTGAATTTCTGAAAGACCTAAACCTCTAGAAGGATTCCTCCCTCCAGTCCTGAAAAGCTCAGTCAACAAAAACTGCTTCAAACTGAAAGGTTCAGAGTCGTCGTCTATAGAATCTAAATCAAGATCATCCAATTCAATATTCCCAATACACCAATCCTTGTAGAACCTATCTGCTCGATCATATTCCCCTGCATCCTTCAAAACCTTAACGACCGTATTCATTGTAACCTCATCCGGGAAAATGCCCCTCAACTTCATATGCTTAATCCACAAAAGAGCCTCCTTTACCAACCCTGCTTTCCCATACACATCAACAAGCATTCCATACGTATTATTCGTCGGAAAAACACTATTCTTTGCCATTTCAATCCAACAAAGTCTCAACTCATCCCATTTCTTAGCTCTACCAAGTGCTCTAAGTACAACATTATAGTGAATTACATTCGGGACATAATCTTTCTGGGATTTCATCCATTCAAATACCCTAAGCGCCTTTTCCCAATTACTCTGCTCTTTAAGAATCACAGTCAGCTCTTTAGGATTAAGCTTCCCATAATACAAATCAAGGGTTTTTTCGACATCATTTTCAGTGCGTAAAGACCGCAATATCGAGGGTAAAATACCTCCATAACCCTTTCTTTTACCATTAATAACAGTTCTTGAAGGTAAAGCTTCAGCCTTTGAGTAACACTGCAGCTTAAACCCTACAAAAACCCTATCTTTCTCAGGTTTTTGCTTATGGGGTTGCAAAATCTTTACATTTCTATGTAATGGGTGGTCAAATTTAGATTTACAACAAGATTGTCTTTTAGGAAAAGGGTGTTTAGTGTGTAAGTTAAACCCTAGAAAAACCCTAGAATTGAAATGAGAATTAAGGCTTTGAGGCTTACACTGTGAAGAAATAGGTTGACCTTGAAGTGGGTTTTCATAAGTTGTTGTTAGGCCTTGTCCAATCTCCATGGAAGTGTATGTCTGAAGTACTATCATTTTGAAATTGTAATTTACAGGTGAACAAGAAAATGAAACTATTTTAAATGTATTAGCTGAAAAATATATATTTGCTGGCGGCAAGAAATAGAATAAAAGGGGAAGATATTTCCAAACTTGGGGAGAGGGAAACCTTCTCCTTTTAATTTCATCTCTTATTGTTTGGACAAATCTTTATATGTATTTTTTTTTTTTTTTTTTTTGTTTGAGAAAAGAAGCTGTTAGTGAGATATTTTTGGGTAAATGAGTGCCTTAAGCACTTTTTGAAACAAATTCTCTTTGTTGAAAAATAAAAAATAAAATTATTTTTTAATTAGTTTTTCGCCGTGTGTGATGCGCTTCTTATAGGAATTTACTCTTTAAGTTATATTTTGAACTCGCTATGAAGATTAAGTAAAAAAGTGATTAAGACTAAGGATAAAGAATGTTTTTAGGTTGTAGCTTGGGTTTTGATATTAATGGTAACTTATAATTTACCAAAAAAAAATATCGAATTGATAATTTTGGAAGCGCATGAATTTTTAATTTGTTTATGCTCATCCAAATCGGCCTAAAAAGCTTTGTAAAAATTCTAATTCGAAATTTCATAAGAAAATAAAAGTAGGTAAAAAAACTTGCTTATTTCTCCATCTAAGTAAGAGAAGCGGGGGAGGGGGCAATTCACTTTAGTTAAAGGATCCTTTTCGTGGATTTCGCCCTTTTTTATGTCTATAATACTATTTACTGTATAATTAATATGAATTCAAGACTTTTTGCTAAGAATGTGAGATATTGTTTATACCATCAAAATCTTTAGTAGTCAAAAATTGTTACACTCAATATGTTATGCAATAAAACTCTCTTAAGAAAGATTTTGCAAAAGAACTTTTCCAAAATTGTAAGTTTGTGCTATTTCAGATCATTTAACTTTTTTTATATGTATCACTGGCAGTGTATGACCATGAGTTTATCAAAACGTCTTTTAAAACTATATTGAAAAAAAATTGGGTAACAGCTAACACATTAAAAAATTTAATATAATGTATTGGATAACTTAATCCATAAAATAGAAGTTTCCCACAAAAGTTTAAAAGTATAATTGAAAATAAATTTTATACAGTATAATTCCAAACACAATTTTAAGTTATTATTAAAAACAATCTTTACATTATTAGTCCCTACATTACTAATTCCTATATCAATTCTTATAATCTTAATCCCTGTACAACTCGTTACTCCACCAAACAATCCCATAATTCACAAAGTTTTGGAACAGTGGTTTTACAACTCTGGTTGGAGAAGGGAGGGGAGGGGGACAAAGGTTTTGATAAAAGCTTTGCACGGACAAATTAGGACATACTAGTATTTACATATAGCGATGCATCCAATATTGTTGTCTTCAAATTTGGTAGAACTAATCATGGTATAGTTTAGTAAACTAACTTGAAGATGTGCACTATATTTGGAGATGTGCACAACGATCACGATAAGTAATAACATACCTAAAAATTTGACCCTTGAGTTAGTTTGCACCACACTAAATGAAAATTAACCAGTATTTAAAAAATTTTAGAAAAATAATCAAATTCAAGAAACACAGAAATACCCAATAACTTTTACTTGGAATTTTATACTAAGATTTTCAAAATCTAAGTATAAAATACTGAGATTCGATAAATATGAAGTTCCAATAAAAAAATTAGATTTTGAAAATTTTAGTTCTAAAGTCCAAGTATTTTATTCTTGGACTTTACTAAATATGAAACCCAATAAAAATACTTGAAATTTAAATTTTTTAATTTAAAAGTCCCATAAGAAATACTTGGGACTCCAAACACGAAGCTCCAATAAAATTTTCTGGAACGTTAAACTAATTCCCAACAAGATTTGCTGGGATTCAGTTTAAATTCTCAGTCTTTTTCTCGTGATTAGTGTTAAAAAATGTGTATATTTAAAATCTGGCTATTTTTATAAAAATGTGTGATTATTGGTTGATTCTCCTTAAGTTTTTGTACACAAGATGTAATGATCAAAAATATTAGATGATATCCTAAGTGGAGTAATATAGAGCTAAAATTTAACAAAAATAGAGTGAAGTTGAAGGAAAAAAATTTAGTAACTAGTGGAATTGCAAATTGTCATGTCAACTTAGGACTTAATAATGATTTGGGAGTTCCTGGAATTTTGAGAACATGGAAGTGGTATCTTGACATGAGAATTGTCCTACCTGACATACTTAATTTTTACGTCTCTTTTACATTTTTGCTTCTAGTTAATACCCAGAAGGGGCGGTCACGCTATAATAAATAATCTAATTATAAAATTAGCATAAGAAATATTATGGTTGATTGATTTTTTTTAAAAAAAGATTGACTTAATTAAAATCTGTGTTAATAATTTTTGTATAAATTAATCATGCAATATAGGGTGTTATATAACAGTATAAGAATATGAGAATTTAAGTATAGTGACTAAAACAACTAAAATAATCCTCATATCTTCACTTTCTATTTAAATAAAATGAAAAAAAACACATATTTTATTCATTCATGCCTTATTAATCCCTAAATACAATCTTTATATATTACAATGTTCACATTTACTAGGCTATACATTTCAATCCCTTAACTTTGTTTAAAAAAGCTTTTTGGGGTTGTGCATGTTAGAGAAATTGTCCCACATCCATTGTGTAAGGGCTACCAAAGGGGTTTATAAAGTCCTGAGCCACTCCACCCATTGCCTTAAGGTTTTGGGTTGGATGCTCGGATCCTTTCACATGATATCAAAGTCAAACTTTGGCAAGCCCGTGCACACAACACAACCGTTATCTGAACCGTTATCTGATATCTAACTCTGGGCTTTTCTATCAAATCAGCACATATAATTGCTCGGGTTACAAGTGCGGGAGGGTGTTAGAAAATATAAGACACATGTTTATAAAGTCTTGAGCCACTCTACCAATTGTCTTACACTGAAAAGTGATTACAAAGTTAAGTTGGTGATAATAAGCAAGACAAAGCTATTTAATATGAGTTGATTGCCTCTATGATCACTCAACTTTGGGTAATTAGCCACTATGGTCACTTATTTTTGCTTCGTCTTTCTGTAGTCACCCAACTTTGGGTAATTGGCCACCATGGTCGCTTATCTTTACTTTGTCATTCTATGATCACTCAACTTTGCTCAAGAAGCTTCTATGGTCATCCAATACAGAAATCCTAATGTCCGTTAAAATTTTGCTGACGTGGCAACTACAAAAATATTTTGGCAAGTTATATAAATAGAAAAAAATCAAATTATTTAAGACAAACCCAATTAAAATTAAACCCCACTCAAGAGTTCATGCTTGAGGTGCCCATTTTTTCAAAAAATGACTCATTTTTCTTTAAATCTATCAAGAAAGCCTTCTGGTAACACAATCATTATTGCCTCTATGGTCATTCAACTTTGGGTAATTGGCCACCATGGTCACTTATTTTTGCTTTGTCTTTCTATGGTCACTCAACTTTGGGTAATAGACCACCATGGTCACTTATCTCTACTTTGTCTTTCTATGGTCACCCAACTTTACCCAATTAATTCTCATGGTCATCCAACACAAAACTCTACAAACTTCCATTAAATATATGCTGACGTCGCAACTAATTTTTTAATGTAAATTACAGAAAATGAAAAATACTAAAATCATTTAGGACCAACCCACTTTAAACCCCACCCAACTTCAATCCGAGTTAAACTTGGTCGTCTGACCTTGACGAGTTAGCTGCATTCATGCTTTTCATAAGCAGGAAATTTTTATTTAACTGGCGTAGATTTTTAATTAATTATAAAGATATTTCATAGTTTGTTTAAGTAGTACTGCTTTTATATATATAGAGGTTTTTGATAGTTGATATTGATATTCATATTAATTTAGCAGATATGATAATAGCTTCAAATTGATGTTAAATGAACTGACTATAACATATTATTTTGCTGGTTAAAATAGTTATGCTCTCTTGGAAGAAAGAAGTCATAGAAAGCAGTTTGATAGGATATGTTGTAAAGAAGTTAATTATATAATTAAAATAGTTATGTTTTCTGTCTAAGAATTTAAATAATTTTACAATAGTTTGATGTCTTCATTTTGATTTGGATAATATATGCTCCCTTTTTATTTGATGCTTTATTTTATTCCTTTCACTTCGTAATGATACGATAACTATTATATATAATTTGTAGGATGAAATATAGAAAAGATAAAAGAAACAGAAAAAAGAAAAGCAAGTTGTTTTGCAGTAAGGAAGTTCTGCTAAATTCAATTCTTGAGTCGGTTTGGGGCTGGGTGGGGTCTAAAGTGGGTTGGTTTAGTTTTTTTCATTTTCTGTAATTTGCATAAAAATAAGTTGTCACATCAGTATATATTTAACGAAAGTTTGTAGAGTTTTGTGTTGGATGACCATGAGAATTAACTGGGTAAAGTTGAGTGACCATAGAAAGACAAAACAAAGATAAGTGACCATGGTAGCCTATTACCAAACGTAGAGTGACCATAGAAAAATAAAACAAAGATAAGTGACCATAGTGGCCTATTACCCAAAATTGAGTGACCATAGAGACAATCAACTCAGTTTGTATTTTTGAAGCGGCGGTGATTTTGTTTGTTCATCTTTTACTCTATTTGATGTAAATTTTTAATCTCTTGTTTTTAAGAGAAAATTTCAAGTCGGTTCTCAAATTTTTGTTGTTTGATTTAATTTTCTTAAGTTTATTATTCGCCTTCTACGGTTTTACTTTAGCCTATTTTACCATATATGTAATTTATACTATGTGTATTTTCCAAAAAGGAAAATTATATTTTACTTCTATCATGTATATAATTCATTTTTCTTTACTTCCTTCTAAACGTTTTGGGTTCAATTAGAGTTTTATTTCTCTATTTTACCATATATATAATTTATACTATGTGGATTTTCCAATTCCAAAAAGGAAAATTATTCTCCCCTATTTTACTTTTACCCTCTATATATATTTTTACTTCTGAACGTTTTCATCAGAATGTTTTATTAGATTTCTGAAATCAACTGAAAAATGTCGTCCATCTGTTTTGTATGTGCGAAAAATCAGGGAGCTTTAGTTCATTGTGATGAGAACTGCATCCTAAGAAAGCTTTTTCATGAAGATGATGGAGCAAAATTTAATTCTTTGCTTAATTATGATGATCAAGTTTGTTTTGATGAGTTGAAAAATATGTTGTACGGTCTTTATAAGGAAGGAGGACTGTCAAAGTGAATAATTGGATTTATGACAAGCTAAAGTTGGTTGAAGCTGTGAAAAAGTTACATCTCTGAATGTGTGAGTATTAGTTAATTTTTTAAAAGGTTTATATCCATGTTATTTGCAGCAGTATATCCATTGTTTTTTTAGTCTGGTAATCCAGTCAACTTCTACTTAGAATGGCTCCTTACTTTCTATTTCTAGCCACAAAGGATAATTTATTTAATATCTTAAATGTATATTATGAGCCCCTAGTTTTGGCCTTAATATAGGAATTAATGTTGAGTAAAGAGTTATCACATTTAAATGAATATTTAATTGGGCAAGCACTATTTAGAGAGGTGAGTAGTATTTAATTGGATAAGCACTAATTTAAACAGTAGCAATATTTTTTTTTTGCTTTTGGAAAATTCTAAAGTTGCTCTATATTATTGATGAAATAAATGAAATTGATAGCAGAATATTTAGTAGTCTTGATTTGTGGAGTTTCTGTAGATGGCCACTCTAAATTAAATGGATGATATCTATCGTAATTTTCAATCTCATAATTTTTGGTGTTAAAGATTTACATGTTCTCCTACTTTTAGTGTATATTTATTAGTAAAAATTGACAAATTAGTGAACGATAAAAAAAAGAAATTGACAAATTAGTGGCTAGAAGATGTTGGTGTTAATGAAAATTAAATTGGTACATATGAACAGTTAATTATGTTTTTTGCTCGAACCTGTGTGTTGCACTAAGTTGTATGTGATATTTCGTTATTTGAGTTTGCATTAGTTGTCTTCGCTGGGTGCATAAAATACATAGTTGGACATATAAGAATCCTGGACCGAAATGGGCATTTTTATAGGCTAAATAACAAAAATGGGTTGCCTTCTTTATTACTAACAAAAATGGATTAGTCGGCACTTTTATTGCCGAGTTATAAGATAGTTCTTGACGGCTATCTACTAACAGAGACGGAGCATTAATTTCAGCAAATCGGCACAACAATTGCCGAGTTATTTTTTAAGTTAAACGCTACTAGACCCTATGTCTCTCCTTTTTAGTTTTTCATATTAGATAATCGTTTAATTCTAATCTTTATTTTGGACCATAATATTTAAAAATATTAACTCACATTACACACACCTTTATGTCTATTTATAACTCGGAAAAAGCTCTGTCAAGTTATATAAAAACGCGCATCTTTTTTTAGACAAGCCACAGGAAAATATTATGAGAATTTGAATTAAGTTCCAGAAAAATTTCTTGAGGTTTAGTTCAAAACTCTATTTCAAGAAAATTTTCGTGGAGCTTCATAATTGAAGTCTCAGAAATTTTTTGACTTTTAAACTAGATTTTTCAAAGTCCTAAAAATATTTACTGAGACTTCATATTTTGGCGCTCCCCCGAAATTTTTATTGGGATTAAAAAAAAATTAGCTCAAACTACCAGTAAAATTTTATGAATTTTTCCGTGTTTTCTAAATATGCCTATTATTCTGAAAAAATTTAAACGTTGACTAGTTCTAATTTAGCGCGGTACAAATTGATTACGTAGGTCAAATTTTTACCTGAGAATTACACAACTATGGCACCTTAGGCAATAGTTTGCCTAACTGACCTCGCTTAAAATGGTTTACAAGAATGACCTCCACTAATTTTAAGTAAGTGCTACCACAGGGGCAACACTTCAAGTTATAAAAATGATAAGTGCTACCTCGGAGGCAGCGCTTCAAGTATAAATTGACTTGAAGTGTTATGATCAAACCTAACTATAATGGCATATTACAATAGTTTGGGTATTTCGACGGCTTATTGATATATTTTTAAGCCTATAGAAATCTTATTATTTGACCCAAAAAAAAAAAGACATACAACTTTAAATTATGAGAGAATGTTGAAAATAATTCAAAATTGATATGGAAACTTAATTTGATTCGAATTTATTATTTTCTAGATTACTTATTTCATGTCTAGAAAGGTTTTAGTGAAACCGATAATAGAATAGGTTTTCTAATTAAAATTAAAGTAGGCTTTATTTGTTATTATAAATAGAGATGCTAACCTCTATTATATTGTGTGGTGCAAAGAATAACTTTGAGATCAATAAAACTTCAAAAAAGTTATTTTTATTTAAGGAGTAACTAAATATTTTAAATTATACATTAATTTGTAATATATTAGTGATTCAAGAAATAATTTCTATAGCTAATATCTACATTACTAATACCCATATTATTAATACGCGCATTACTAATACTCGCATTATTTATATCCACATTGCTAATACCCACATTGCTAATATATACATTACTAATACCCGCGTAAACTCTATCTCAACCAAACAACCTGTTAGGGGTCGTTTGGTTGGGTGTATAAAGGCCTAATACATGTACTAAAATCCACACTAAATTATTACTATGTTTGGTTGCTTTGGGTGAAATTTTAATACTTGCATAAAAATAGTACAATGTTTGGTTAGACTTTAAGATATAATACCCGCATAACTTAATGAGGAAATCTATGTATTATTTTATGCGGGGTAGAAGGTGGAATTAATAATGTGGGTATTAACAATGTAGGTATTAAAATTTAAAATGACAATATTAACCCTCATAATAATAAAGATAATTTTAAATTATATTTAAGGAGTAACTAAATATTTTAAATTATAACATTGTACATTAATTTGTAATATATTAGTGATTCAAGAAATAATTCCTATAACTAATATCTACATTACTATTACCCATATTATTAATATACGCATTACTAATGCCCGCATTATTAATATCTACATTGCTAATACACATATTGCTAATAAATACATTACTAATACCCACGTAAACTCTATCTCAACCAAACGACCCGTTAGAGGAAACAAATTGCGCGCATATCAATGTTTTGGTTATATGAAGATGATACATTTTTAACTTAAATGAAATTGTTCATAGGAGTGTTCATATTTTAATCTTTTTTATTATTTTAATTGTTAGGGGGCATCAATATAAAGATGATGCATTTTATACCGAACTAAATGTGCGTGTGACTAATAATGTTGTTTCTGTTGGAGCTAATGAAGGGTAAGACAGTGACATCCCGAACAATGCAGATGATTCATAAAACATTTTCATGTTGATGTAAATATAAAATCATTTAAGGAAATGATCTTCGAAGTATTCTAGAATTTTAACTTCCTATCAACTAATAGAGGATAAAAACATCTTTATAATCACATTTTCACTATAACATGACATAGAGAGGATTATCAAAAAGTAACATAGGCGATCACCAAATGTACCTAGACAATCACTTAAATTACAAACTTCATTAAAAATTAGTACAAATAAGAATCTGTAAATGCACCAGCAAAAACAAATAAGAGAAGAAAAAGGACACTACTAAAAAAACAGGGTTCTCCGACCACCCAATCGGTCGCATATCGGTCGCCCAGTCGACCGATCGGCGACCGATATGGGTGGTCGGAGAATTAATGGTAACAAAAAGCCCTGCGACCGAAAATTGGTCGAAACTTCGACCACCATGCGACCGATATTCAGTCGCATAATAGGATAGACACGTTGACCGTTTAGGCGACCGATTTTCGGTCGCATAGCATATGCGACCGACAGTCGGTCGCATATTTGGTCAATGTGTTGGAATTACCTGTGACCGTTTAGGCGACCGAAAGTCGGTCGCATAGGATATGCGACCGACAATCGGTCGCATACTTGGTCTAATGTGTGCCACTGATTTGGTGACTGAAAGTCGGTCGCCAAACTGGAAAAAACCTGCAATAACCTCAACTTTGTTTGGGATCCAATCGCATGTAACTATGATTCACCAATGTGCTATCCACCCAATAACTACAAAAAAAAAGTGAAGTAAAAAGTCATTATTTGAGTTTTTTAAAAAATAACAAAAATTACTAAAAAATGAAATTTACCTTGAATTAGTAGGTGTAGATTGTGTTAGATGTTATGTTGGAGATTATAGAGTAGTAATTTAAAGTTATATGGGGTATGTAATGGTGGATAGTTGGTTATGGGGTGGGGGGTTCGGTTTTTAGGGATTGGATGGATTTTGGGTATTTTGAAATGGGGGAGAAAGGGCTGCTGCCCCGTTTTCATACACAGTTAGGCGACCGGTCCATCGCATAGCTTTGACTAAAAAAATCCAACTTTCAGCGACTCACAAGCAGTCGCCAGGTCGACCACATTTTGATTTTATTTTTTCCGTGGTTTGTGCGACCGAAAATTGGTCGCATAACTGCACAGACCGATTTTCGGTCGCCTGGTGGTGGTGGGTGAACCCTGTTTTTTTAGTAGTGGGAGGACAATAAAATGGTAGCTTGTGTGCGAAACTTATTTTTTACAGGGAGTTGGGCTAGAAACAGTACAAAAAATATCTTAAACTTTAACGAAAACCAAAATGAGTGAAGGAGATGAAAGAAAGATGAAGTTCTTACCACGAAAAACTCATCAATTGACTATGAAGAAATAGACTGGCAATAGAGTGAAGACGAAACATTTGATTAGGTTGAGGTGAAATTGGATCAGGAATAGAAACAATCCTCATTCCTAAGATCAGGGAGGAGAACCAAGATTGAATAAGAAGGCATATATCCTGCCGAGCTGTGTATATATCTAAATTGTCTCTTAAATAATTATTTCTTTTGTAATTGATGTGCTGCAAACTAAATTAAAAATACAACTCAGGCAACTGTTGTTGTGCCAAGTAGCTAAAATTAATTGAAAAATACAACTCGGCACAACATGTGCCGATTTACTGAAATTAATGCTCCATCTTCATTAGCAGTTACAACTCAGCAATTGTTGTGCCGAGTAGCTAAAATTAATTGAAAAATACAACTCGGCACAACATGTGCCGATTTACTGAAATTAATGCTCCATCTTCATTAGCAGTTACAACTCAGCAATTGTTGTGCCGAGTTGCTAAAATTAATTGAAAAAATAACTCGGCAATTGTTGTGCCGATTTGCTGAAATTAATGCTCCGTCTCTGTTAGTAGATAGCCGTTAAGAACCATTTTATAACTCGGCAATAAAAGTGCCGACTAACCCATTTTTGTTAGTAATAAAGAAGGCAACTCATTTTTGTTGTTTAGCCTATAAAAGTGCCCATTTCGGTCAAGGATTCGACATATAAGCATGTTAGAGTACCTGAACAAACCATATGTGATAAATACCTTTGTTCATATAGGCGTTTTCATGCTTTAGTACTTGATGCATTATATTTGTTTTTTTTTATAGTAAAGTTGAGAAACTTAAGGAGTTGGCTACTTTGAGGAAGGAATGGAAGGATTAGCAAGTGGCCCAGGAGCAGGATATGACTCGTCAGGACATGACAAATCAACTTGCAGCTGGTCCAGCAAGGAGAAAATGTGGCCCATCAACAGCAGCAGTGGGCCGAACAACAATTGGCTCATATGCAACAGTGGGCCCAATAGTTCGACCTGGCGGCCCAACAGCAGTTTGACCTGGCGGCCCAGCAGAATCTGCCAGTTGATATATTGGCCCAAGAGCAGTTCAACGTTAATTTCTTCATCTAATGAAAATCTGAGCATCCAAATGAAGCTCGCCTCACTTAGCTCATTCACTTACAAATGAAACATAAACATACGAAGACTTATTCTTCTTAACTAGCCATTGAATAATCCTGGAGCTTTCCTCATTCTCTATTGGACTTTTCATTTCATGAATAAGTGGACCTACATGTGTGACATTTTTCTTACTTAGAGTTGAGAGATAATTCACATACTTCCCGTCAATTTCATTACAAATATTGATCAAAATAATATCATGGGATATTGCAAACCCATTGAAAGCAAAATTTGGTCCCAAGAAGATGTTCATCTTGGCAGTGAGTTGGAGTTGCTTTGCCGCTTAGTCTGAGAATGCAAAATCTCTTGAACTAGTTTTGCTAAACAAAAACGGTATTACTTAAACAAACTGTGAAATACTATATAATAAATAAAAAATTTATGCCACTTCAATAAAAATTTCAGCTTATAGAAAGCGTCAAAAGCCGCTAATTCGTTAAGGCCAGACACTAATTCATTTGGGTGCTCAGATTTTCATTAGGTGAAGAAATTAACGTTGAAAATGTGTTACCAGAAGGCTTTCTTGATAGATTTAAAGAAAAATGAGTCATTTTTTGAAAAAATGGACACCTCAAGTAAGAACTCTTGGGTAGGGTTTAATTTTAATTGGGTTGGTCTTAAATAATTTAATTTTTTTTATTTATGTAACTTGCCAAAATATTTTTGTAGTTGCCACGTCAGCAAAATTTTAACAGACGTTAGGATTTCTGTGTTGGATGACCATAGGAGTTGCTTGGGCAAAGTTGAGTGACCATAGAAAGACAAAGCAGAGATAAGTGACCATAGTGGCCAATTACCCAAAGTTGAGTGACCATAGAAAGACAAAGCAAAGATAAGTAACCATGATGGCCAATTACCTAAAGTTGAGTGATCATAGAGGCAATCAACTCATTTAATATTCCTCTCTAGAATTTAGATGCTTTTATGCAAATTGCATATACCATAAATAGTAATCCCTCCCGTTCCTGCCAGAATCAGATCTAAAATATAAAGAGAGTGGGTTTACCACTATCATTGGTGGAGCTACGGTGTCCTAAGGATGGTGGATGAACAATTTTCGTCAAAAAATATATTTTGTATATAGGTCAAATATCACTTTGTATGGTAATATATTAAGTTATGAACATCTATACACAATAATTTAGTGGCAAAGGATATTCACAATTTTCTTAGTATCGTAGGTTCGAGTCTTTCCACGCAACAAGTTGTTTTTATTAACTAGTTTCTCGACACGCACTTTGCATATGTAAGCCAAGTCGTGTAGTACACACTGATAACATATTTGTCGGCGTCAAGATGATTGGCTTTCGTCTGAACCTACAAAGATATAAAATTAGATTTTAATTAGATACATGTAATTTTTTAAGATACAAACATATGCTAAAGCATAGTTCACATGATACTTCCTTATAGACTATAGTCTTAAGGACCCGTTTAATTATAAAATTTGGGAAAAAAAATATAGTCTTAAGGACCCGTTTAATCATAAAATTCAGGAAAAAAATTTTGGGATAATATTTCAAATCTTCGTTTATTTATATAATTTGTCCAAAGTTTGAAAATAAAATTTTTGAATTTCCCAAAACTGGTTGAGACCAGTATTTCGGAGTTTTTGAAATTTTTTTTCCACTCACAAAAAACACAACTTTAAGTTCCAAAAATAAATTTTCAACTCAACTACTCATTTTTTCCAAGTTTCAACTAAATCACGTCCAAACGCTAGCTTAGTGTTCTTTAAAATGAAATTTCTTCTCTAAAGAACACCAAACTTTCTAAACGCACGATTAAATTAAGCCAAATAAAAACTTCACGACCGAGCCTCATATACATGATATTGACTAACTATTATACCAAACTTTCTTAGACTAAACAATCAACATATTGGAATATAGCATGCTAAAAGGATATCAGGAAGAAAGAGAACAAAAAGCACAATGGTACGTGTTTTGACTTAAATACCATAAAAAGAATAAGGCTTTCCGAGCCTAATTAATTCCGGGAGATTTACACAAATATACAATTCTAACACCATATTTACAAAATATAACAATACTTTATAACTTTACACAATATAACAATAGTTTTTTCACATTCCATATACAAATTTCAACAAAACCTACAATTTATGGTTTAATCTCCTTCTTCCTTACTTTCTCCTACCCAACACTGCCCGGAGGTGTTTCCACCACTCACCAGTGCCGGCCAGCCACCGCTGACCACCGAAAAGCCGCCGCCGGTGCCGCTGCCACCACCGGAAACCTTTTTTTTTTTTTTTTTGGATCTACAAGATGTAACATTCAAAAATACAATTGGAAAATATTACTGTTTTGAAACTATACACAACCAAATATACACAAACATACAAAAGATATACACTGCACATACACAAAAATACAAAAAACACAAATACAAATAACTATCCATTCTACACAAATATACAACAACATACACATATATACAAACACATACACATACAAAAAGGGGTGACATTTATATACAAAATACAAAAATATACAAAGATAAATACGAATTTATATACAAAATATAAATATATACATAAACATACATATATATACACATACAAAAAGGAAAAAAGAAAAAAAAGAAGAAAGGGAGCAGATCGGGAAAAACTCACCGGAAAAACACCAAAAACACACGTATCGGGGCTGCTTGCCACCACAGTGCAGCAGTGCCGCCGCGAGGGGCAGCGCCGCTGCACTGCGGCGGCAGCAGCGCCGCAACAGAGACGGGAGCAGCAGATTCGGCGAGTAACAGCGAGAGAGGGGAAGGGGGAGGGGCGGCGATGGGTGGGGGATGGTGGAGGAGGGGAAGGGGGATGGGCAGCGATGGGTGGGGATGGTGGAGGAGGGAGAGAAGGAGAGAGAAGAGAGGAAATTAGGGTTTAATGTTTGGGAGAGGGGAAATGATAAAATTGTTATGTGGGGTAATTAGGGAAAAGTATCGTTATGTATTGTAAATATTCAAAAAGTATCGTTATGTTTTGTAATTAAGCTATTAGGGTAGTTATATGGTGTAAATTTTCCATTAATTCGATTACATATCTATCTTTGAAATTTTAAATATTCTAGAACAATGATTAAAAGCAGTGAAACCAATGAAATAAATGAAGTACTTTAATTCCCCACGAAGACATGAACAGCTCAAGAAAAAATTAATATATATGCACATAAAGTAAAGAGAGCAACAATTTAACATACATTAACAAATGGGTATATAATTGGTTACCTTTCTCTTGAGAAGGAGTACTGAAGAATGTTAATTTTTGCAACCGAGTAGATCTACGATAATAATTATTTGGCACCACCTTAGATATCAAGGACCTATGGTTCTCCAGAGTCCAGACTCGAGTCTTTACCCACCCTACCAGCCAAAGTCTATGTATTCTGAAATGAATAATGGTGAACATCCAATTGCCAAGAAAAGCTAAAAGTATATAGAAGCACGACTTACATATCAACTTCGTGTCTCAAGAAAATTATTGAAGCACATGAAGCAAAGTGATTTTGTCAAAGTAACGGTTAAATGATTTGGAAAGAATAATAATTTGTCTATATAAAAACATGTTTATTTTCTTATATATGAACACACACATACACAAAAAAAAAAAAAAAAAAAAAAAAAAAACGGAAAAAGATGATCGCTCTTGAACATATAAACCACGGTGCATAAAGGACTACTGTATGCAAATAATAGATGCGATGAGAAATTTTCGTCATAAAAATTAATCTCGAGTAAACAACAAAAGCATGAATATCAAGTTGGATTCTGGAAAAAATAAATTGATGTCTATGTTATTTTTTAGTATATACAAGTCATCAAAATACAAATTATATCAATTGCTAGTTGTATGTGTTGTACGTTAAGGAAGAAAATCAGTTTACCTCAATTACTATGTGTCTCTAACCTTTATATATCACAAGTTTTTGTAATTAATTATTATGTAGGAATTAATTCAATAGTCCAAATACAAACCAAGTATTCAAAACCAATTTAATTTGTTCTTATCCTAGTCCAACATAACATGTTCGATTCTCAAAAGTTATTTAGACGTTATAAATTCATGTCAAATCAGTAGACATTGTGGAGGAATAATTCATGGGCTTATATTTTGAATTCGGAGGTTCTGGTTATTGAAAAGGGATGAATAGCCAAATACAGTGTAAAATAGAAACATATATTCATACCTGCGTTGAGTGAGGATTTGGCAAGTATTGTATGACTTCTGAATCTTTCTGCCTTTAGATTCCTTCTCGGATGTTGCTCTCACATGGTAAAGATAATTGAAATGATCATCTTAAGTCGATTACCTTTTCCAAGCAAATTAAATTGGTTAAAATAGAAAATATAAACCCAGCATTTCAGCATGTTGCTCTTTGTTCTCTAAGTGTTGCGCCTGTTGGCTAATAGACGTAGGATATTTTTTTCTCCTTTTCTTTTCCTATTTTAAAGTATTTTTCTAAAGTCTGGCATTGTTAGGTTTGTGAAGGGTATTACGGTGATCTGACTTTTCCTTTTAAAAGGAAAAGTCAGATTACCGTAAGCTGGACGAATCTAATAAGTAAAATAACAAATAAGCTAGACGAATCTAAGAAATAGAAGGAGAAAAATGATTTTAGATGGGCATTTTAGTGGGAATTGATCCTTGTTCTTGAGTATAAGTGAATCAACACCCCACCAAGTAAACAATTTAAAGTTTTATAATATGGGTTCACCAACATCATATAAGATATATTTTGAAAAAAATATGCATAATATACCACGTGTACCCTCCACTATTAAGATCCACCCCTGGTTGCAGCTATGCAAATTGCATATACCCTATACATCGATTAAGGGTTTTGCTGACTGTAGTTATTAGAAATAGATTTAATAATGCTATTAATGTTCTGATTCATACTTTGTTTTTTTTTTGGGGGGGGGGGGGGGGGGGTTGGGTGGGTGTATATATCTTGAGGAGGTCTATAAATATAATCCTTCCTCGAGCCAGAAAATCACCATATATACTCAGTAAAATTCTTTCTTCTGATTTTCCATGTATAAACATAGTAGGTATTGATCAAAGTTCGCTTATTCTTCTTTTGCTATGCTCTTTGCAGCTACTATGTGTTGTTAATCTTTTCTCTTTTTCTCACTTTTAAACTTATAATTATAATATGATAAACCAAATTTACATATGCACTTGTATAGCTATGAACATGTTTGTAACTGTAGTTTAAATGATACTATAGAATCAATTTGATTTTGATCTTGACATATTGCTTTATATATCTTGGTGTTAAGATATGCAGGTTACAGCTCTTCATGGGTTTTTACTGCTTCAACTGGCTAAATAAAACTGCTTGTAACCCAAGATATGCAGTGGTTGCTTTACCAGATTTTAACTATTTCCACATGCTGTTACTAGTACTAATTTGAGTTTGATGTTGATCTCGACATGCAATTGTCTTGGTTTTCAATTGTATTATCAGCATGCACATTAATAAAGAAGATCTCGTGAAGCATTCACTTGCATATCTTGACTTTAAAACACAATTTGAAGATTCGTTGTCGAGATGAAAATTCATGAAATTGGAGGAAGTTGTGAAGTTGGAGGCCTACCAGTAGAATCTCGTGCAAGTATGAGTGTATATTTGTCTATTAAGACCTAAGAAAATGGCTATCAACAAATGTTACTAAAATGACATTGCTGGTTGTAAAGTGAACAGTGCTTTTCACTTCTTTGGTTTTCTAGAGAAACCCATCTCTAGGTTTTTAACAATACTATTTTCTTCCAGCTTCTGTGTAGTATGGGGTGGACTGCCCGAATAATCTATCTGCTTATGTCCTACTTAAATGGTGAAAAGTTATTAGCTCAATCAGACAATCACAATTGATTAGGCTGTGGTCAAAGTAAAAAGATGTTAACTTTCTAGGCGTTTGGTCGTATAAATTTTTTCCTTTGTTTCAAAATAAAAAAAAAAAAAAAAAAAAAAAATCAAAAAGTTGTTTGGCCACGAAAACTTAAAAGATTTTTTGAAAACCAATCAAAAGAATAAATTTCTCTAGTTAAAAAAGTTCAATTTTTCTTCCAGTAAAATGCATATGTTAAATATTGAACCCAATTATTCAATATAGCTATAGGTTTATACCGAAACCTATACCTTCATCTAGAAAATCTAAAAATTGGTTCAGTAGATTCGGAAATTTCAATGTTCTTTTGATACCCTTGCATCCTCATATGCTAAAACTCCAAGCAAATTCTTACTTTACAGGTATTTCATATAACTACATTAATTTGTCTACATTTTATGGAAAACTGTATTTTCATATATGACATATGTTGAGAAAAACGTACAAGAAAATTACTGACCCTTGAAAGCATAATGTAGGAACGAGGAAACGGAGAGATCACAAATAACTACGAAACTAGCAAAGAGAATTTGAGAATGTAGAAAACATGTCTTACTACGAAACATGTCTTGTTTAGCCACAAGTCTGTGATGTAGCTAATATTTTTCAGTGAAATTCGCCATTCAACCAACTATGAAGAATTCAGTGGATTATGCAGTGGTGGTGGTTGTCTCCCACTCTAATTCTACAAGTCATGTCCAAGCAGAAGTACTGGAAATAAGTGATTTGATCACTACCAAGATTTGGACTAGGAGTGAATAAGGATCTATGTGGTGTAATCAATCTTTGAGGTCGTACTATATGCTTCGTTTATTTTGGTATATGTATTCATGCAAGTTAGTTATCTAGTCTCTGTTCTTCAAATTCGTTGATTATCAAGACATGTACTATTCATGTTCCTCGAAGCATAATGAACAGAATGAAATACACACGCACACAAAGGTAACTAATCGAGTATTTCAATGAACTTCGATATCCACATAAGCTCCGGCTGTTCCAAGAATGTGTAAAAGAAGAGGCCCAGGAAGGGGAAGTGTTACTCATCAACCTAAATTTTTGTTGAAATGCTCATTGATTACACGGACTAAAAAAATCATCAGAGAGTGAATGGCATACCACTATGTACTCAGTAATCACATTAGCATCACTCAGGTAGCCAGCCAGTTAAGGTGTACGGGAAGAAGCAATCAAAGAATTTGACAAACTGAAGCCGAAAACTGCACATCTTCACACCCCACAGTGAATTTATAGTGCTGCCATCATAGTCGATCTTGCAGCCTCTTTCTTCATCTCAGCAGCTTTTCCACTTCCCCGGAAATACATGTAGACTTGCTGCAAAAGGTGGACCAAATTGAAAGATGTTCAGGTGAGACACAACTCCCAAGGTAACATGACAAAGAGAGGTAAGATGACTCAACCTGTATAACCCAGATGCTGATAAGTGTTTCAAGACAGAAGAATGCAGCTCCAATGAAGTAGAATATCTGCAACAGAAAGGCAAGTTTAGGAGGTGAATTTCTCTAACCGAAAGCGAGTTTACAAGCAACTGGATGATTTTGATGGGAAAAGAAGTGCTCATCAAATTCTAGCATAAGAAGTAGGTCAAGAAAAGAATACTGAAAATATGTATAAGAATTGTTCATATCCCAAATAACATGAATATACACTCAGATGAAATATATGACTAGTTCTTTTAAAGGTGAACCTTTAGACAAAAATGTAAAAGCTTACCCCAACCAACGCATGCCAGCCCAAAAGATCAATTGCAGGCAAAATACCACTGTTAAACAAGGAAATGAAAAAAGAATATAGTCATTCCTTCTATAAAGATTAAGTCGGACTATATTAATGAAAACATAGATTAGCTGAAACAACTAACTACAACACAAAGCATGAGATCAGCCGAACAAGGTCTTATTAAACAGGAAGGTAATGCAATAGACTTCGTATCCAAGAAATGTGTTGTACAACCAACCATTGCCCATTCTGACGTAAAAAAGCAACTTACGTCAAAGATTTCCCCTTGAAGAAAATTGGAGGTGCCACAGCAGCAACGATGCAGAACCCAATGTGAAACTGCAAGATGAAAATAGTACTCAGAGTCTTCAATAAGCTACTCAAGAGTACAAAGAAAAATTAAAAAAAAGGAAATGTAGTATTTACCACATAACTTAAGAAGAACCACCCAAACTTCAGCGCACTGTCAGTCCTGCAAACAAAAAGAATACCAGAATAAGGACTCTTTTTGGAAAGTACAACCACACAACAGAAATAAAAAGAAAAATAATTTAAATCTATTCCTTCACAAACGGGAGCACAAATCTATTTTCCCACACTAAGGAAGCACAAATGTATACCTCATTGCACGATAAAGAGGCCGATACCACAATACGTAGGCTCCTGGGACACCTGATATTAAGTAGATAACAGCAAGCAACCAGATAGTTGGACCTACAACAACAACATGCTAACATTAGATGGTTAATTTTCACTAAAGGATAGGAGAGCTCAGTAAATTCAGTTCCACAGCAACCTTGTCCTCTGATCCAAGCTAAGGTGACAGCTATAAGGTTCCATACAAGACAGGCTGCCAGACCTGTAATTCACCATGTCCAAAGTCAGTCAACCACCATAAGAGCGTTAACTACAGAAACCAGCACTAAAGAAGTAATGTGATTCAACAATAAAAGAAGAATGGTGGTCCTAAATCATTCTAACAAAACCACATAAATGTTTCCCTTGTTCTCTTTTATCTCAATTTGAACTGGTAGATCTGAGATGCACAGCTACAAGTGACATGAATTATGACTTGCAATCGTAGCGCAAATTCCATAGATATGAGCACACACTTAGAGGAAACTCTTGATCCAAGTGTAACTAAAATGATTTGCACAATTAACTTGTCTAAAAGATGGAGCTTATGTTTTACAACCCTTAAAAGTGTAAATGCAATTATGCAAATAGATAGCTGGAATACCTTACAGAACACTTTTCTTTTCGAGTCAGCCGAGCAAGAGAAGGTAATGAGAATTATCAAGGTAATACTTAGTAAAGAGGTCTAGTTAGAGGCACTAATATCATCCATAGAATAGAGAGTTATACAGAAGATATGAGGACATACCTAACAATGTAGTGAATGCAACATATTGCAACTTCTGTAGATGGATTGGAATTTCATTTGCGATATCGTGATGAATGATGGGGAAAAAAGGTGGCCAATTCTTATCCTCTATAACCACACCAGCTGAAAAATAAAAGGGGAGATTGGAAATAAAGTCAGTTCGCAGACAGGAAAGCATGATTCAAACCCGTGTAGTTCAAGACCATAAAGATTTACCTCTTGCTATGGCATCCTCCTTCCTTTTAAGTTCCTACATGGAACCAATAAAATAACGTATAAAAGGCCCAAAAGACAAAATACAGTCCGCAGCACCTTGAACCAAATAAGAGAATATCTTCTAGAGCTAGACAACAATAGATACTTGGCACTAGATACTCAGTAATCTTACATGACTTTCATAATTGGCAAAATGCAGTGTGCAGCACCTACCTGTTCTCTTTTTTTCAATTCAGCCTCTTTTGCTTGGAGTTCCTTCTCCTTCTTCTTCGCATCCTGATTAGTTACATGAGTAAACAAAAGGATCGGTCAAAACCTATGCTCCAAGTAGACACAGGTACAGTAGTCACAGGGAAGAAAAGTACAAGTTCAATTTATCAAATCTGCTTTCACCTTTGAACTATCGAGAGGAATATCAATCGTTGCGCCATGACCATACCCGGCAGGTTCATGAGGAAGAGGGGAAGGCCTTGCAGGGGCAACACTTCCATTATTCTGCAGATTTAGCCAGTACTAAGTTCCATAATGGAAAAGCGATGTACCATGTACCATAACTAGGACTAAAGGAAGAACATCCAAATGGACATTTTCACTATTCAATAATGAAGATCAAGCCTTGCGTAATAGTCACACAAGAAAAGGAATGGGAAGATACCAAATAAGCTTTAACGAATGGAAAATTTTTGTTCAAATTATTCCAGAATTCAAATCAAACTAGATAGAGAATCACAATGTCGTCTCAGTCAATAAATTACATCGTGGACAGAGAACAAGGTGTTAAAATAAAAATAGATGCATAAACGTCAACCTTAGTTGTACCAGTGTTGTGAAAGGCTAGCGCCTCTCGCCTAAGGCGACAAGGCGAGGCGAGGCGATGGGTTCTCGTCTTTGGACAGTGAGGCGACGTGGGTGTAAAAAGGCGACGCCTTTCTCGCCTTTTTCTCGCCTCGCCTCAGCGCCTCAATCGCCTTTTTATTTTTATTTTTATTTTTTTCAAAAGGGACTGCTAGTACTTTCAAATATAAAAAGCCCACAATTAGTGTTTCATAAAACCAAACAAAAAAAAAAAAAAACTGCCTGAGTTCTCTTTATTGTACGTTCCTTCTCTAATGTTCTTCTTTCTTTCTTGCTTCATTATTTTCCTCTTCTTTTTTCTTCTTTCTCCTCTCTTCTTTCAAGTTTATAGCAGACTCTTTCTTTTCTTTTTTCTTCTTCCTCTTCCTTTTTCATGCTTCATTATTTTCATGTTCCTTTTTCTTCTTTCCTGTTCTGCTCACAGCTTTTCTTTTCTTCTTAGAAACAGTAAATTGGCTTCAGAGGATAGTGGTAGCTACTAAAAACAGTAAATGACTTCAAGTTCTAGACTTTTAGTATCTACTATGACTATCTATTTTAGTTTTTAAATTGAAATGTTTGTTAGTATGCTATTGAAATTTTGGTTATTTCTATATGCACTATAATATTTTGGTTTTTTTTAATTAATTGGCGCCCCACATCAAAAAGGCAAGCGCCTCGCCTCTCGCCTATCGCCTCGGTGAAATTGACCCTTGTCGCCTTTTGTCGCCTTACGCCATCCAAAACAATGAGTTGTACATTTGCTAGTTTAAATTTATCCAGTGGGTAGAAAAGGTAAGACAGTTAAAAGTTGGTTTGATATAAGCAAACAAGACAAATTATCCTCATTTCGCTGAACATTCATTAGTTGCAACTGCACTACCATCTTGTTAAATGCATTGTTTGTTCATATAGAACGCCTCAAGAGCTAGGATAAAGATCTTCGGGGGGGCACCGTTGCATAACTGTGGTATTTCCGTATCTATAATAAAATCAAATCACATTATTTGTATAGTGTAAAACTAAGTTACTCGGACTCGGGTGCGGGTGTCCGATACGGGTGCGGATCTAGAGGTTGGATCCTTCATGATCTATATTTTAAGATTCGGGGATACGGATCCAGTTATGGATACGGGCGTGGGGATTCGGCAAAAAATGTTCAATAATCTAAAAGTAGAGTTATAAAACCTAAATTATGAGATATTATGTGGAAAACTTGAGGAAAAAATATTGATTAGGACATAGAAATTTCTATATACAATAATATAAGATTTTCTATTTCCTTCAATTTCCCCTTACTTTTGTTTTGATAAAAAAATCAATGAATCTGTCCGGAATTTCTCGGTTGATTTTGGTCAAAGTTCCCACACCCACACCCACACCCACACCCACACGGGTATGGATCCGACATGGGTACGGCAACAAAAGTGAAGAGTCCGAGTAATATAGGTGTAAAACTGTCGCCACCGGCTGACCAGGATGATCAAGATTCAGGTAGGAATTGCTTCCTTTTTATAGTTCTATTTATTATTTTATTATGGGAGACAGGGCTTCGTCCATGTCACCCTTTCCAGACCCCACTTGTGGGACTATACGTGGGTATGTTGTTGTTGTTGTTGTTGGGAGATGGGGCTTCAAGGCCTGGATAGATGAGAAGTATTTTTGTGTCCGCGTGATTTGAACCTACTTTATTCAGCTAATGTAGGGATTGTACGAAATACATTGTTAAAAGCAAGCAAATGAAATTACGTGTGAATTGTACAACAGTTGAATGATTACAAACTATCAACAACTAGACTAGCTCACATTTATACCACATTCTCCCAGCTAAGTTACTGAATAAGATTTCGCGATCTGGTGCAGAACAGAAGAGAAGAGAATATTGGAGCAAATGCAATTAAACAGATCTGAACATAAATAAAGTGAATAAAGTACCGAAAAAGGGTTAACTTCATCTTCAGCAAAAGGATTCTCATTGTAATGCCCAGCCATTGCTACCAACTTAATAACCAAATGCCTATAGATCTGGAAGATGGAATCTCAATCCCACTGGGGTTTTATATATATTTGGAATAGACGTGATATCCTACTATTTGCACACTCACAGTAGAGGGTTTATATATACATTTTGACTTCTCATTTTGACTCACCTCATATTCCCTTTAGTTTAAACAAAAATATAAATTATTGTATAATTAGTTAGGTATACTTATATTTTATGACAACTTTATCTCACAAGAATATTGCGGATCTCACAAGTAGATATTGCTGAGGGTGAGATGTACACAGATTGCCCCACTAAGGTGAAGAGACTGTTTCTAATAGACCCTCTGCTTGAGAAAATATTTAGAAAACACATTTGAAAAACAAGATCGAATTATCATGCTAAAGAGAATGATAAAACTAAAACATATCCAACAGATAATAGCAGTAGATATAAAGATGAATACTAAAGATAGAAATAGTCTATATAGACACATTACCACATCTAATAAGGGAAAAGACACTCGACTACTAGCTAACCTTCTACTTCAATCCTCGACCTCCACAATTTCCTATCTAGGGTCATGTCCTCACTGATCTAGATGTTGACCATGTCATGTCTAATCACCTCGACTTAGTTCTTCTTCAGTCTACCTCTACATCTCTATTGACTCATCATACTGTCAACCTCTCACACCTCGTCACTGAGGCCTTTGTACTCCTCCTTAACACCTCTCACACCTCCTCACATATCTAGGTCATGAAAATACCATGGTAGTCATATATTTTTTACATACCATGGTAGTCATATATTTTTTAACTTAGGTATAAATTCACCAATGGCACCTACAATAGGCTTATCATATAGTCGTATCTTTTAACATGAAATATCACTGCATCGATTTACTTTTTAGTGGGAAACAGTTGTCCATTTTCAGGAGAACAATACATACCATACCATGCTATTTTATTTTATTTTTACATAATACCGGGCACTAATTGGTACAATTGCTTTCTGGTAGTTTTAACATTTAAAATGTACACAAATTAACGTAATGTATGGAGAAATTGCAAAATTATAGCAACCTTCAAGTGATTATCCATTGACCATATCCATCATTGCACAATTGAGTACTTGTGCCTTGTCGGTGATGATACTGAAGGCTGAAGCAATGTGCTACTACTATATCAACTACACGTCGAAAGAGTGAAGAATATTCTTGTACAAACAAATGAAAATGTAGAGCACAACAAAATAAAGATGTACAACTTCAGAAGTAACCACTATACCAATAAACAATCATAAATAAGGCTTTTAAACAATGGGGTTAGTGCATTTATGCATTGTGGCATGTGTACAGCCTAACGAACACATTTGAATAAGGGCAGTCCGGTGATCAAAGCTCCCGCTATGCATGGTCCGGGTAAGGAGCGGACCACAATAAATGAACATTAGAATGACACAAAAAAAATTTACTAAGAATCAGGAGACTTGAGCTGTGTCGGTTCAAAATCACTCTTCTGGACTGCTCTGTCTCCAGATGTATCAAGTTCTGTTAGCAGGGCATTGCATCTACAGCCTCAGATCGTGGGTTCAAGTATCTTCGCCCGAATAAATTCTTCAAAAAGTAAAAAATCTTGAGGTCTTGGTTACTCAGCGGCTGAATCTGCTATACAGCATGGATACAGTTCACGTCATTCTTCATCCGATCTACTGGGAGATTCTCTTCTAATCATTTGTATGAGGTCTTGAACAACTTCTGACATTGGTGGCCTGAATTCTGGGTCCGGCTGCAAGAAAATATTAAAAGAGTTCAAGCAGAATGTGAAGGCAAAGCCTATACACCAGCTAAATTTAGTCATTCTTGGAAAAAGTATGTTTGTGAATGAGGTGTAGTTGTTGGAAGAAATATGAGACAGGCTTCACAAAATGGCCACTTCACCCTTCCTTGATTAACAACAATATAGTACCCTGTACTAGTACCCCTGCACACAATTGTGAGCGAAGTGACGCACACAATCTATAAGATACTGGGAATAGGATGTGGAAGGTGGAGCTGAATGGAAATAATCCCTTTTTAAATCCTATGATTTTCTTTTAACCTCTTCTCTATCATTGCTAGTCGGGTAACATAAAGAGGATTATGGTGAGAACATTGTGACAGGCATCAAGTTTATGTAACATCAACCACTTCACTCCACTAAGTAAAAATATAGATGTGTTCATCAAAACAATGAAAATTTGACCATTATATAACGCAATGCATGTAGCAGTTGCCAAAAGATATCCAACCCAAGTGTTGGTTAATTCGGACTTTTCATGTTAACCATCTGGTATCCCCTACCAACTGACCCGACTAACCCGGATTCGCGCCGTGTCGGGCCCATTAAAGGGGGGAGCACTCCGTACTAGGAATATCTCTATTCCTAGGGCTGAAACCATAGACCCCTGGTCATGAAGAACTTTAACTATGCCTACAAACATGGTACGCTATACTGTAAATTCACAGAAGTCCTTAAACTAGTAAATACCTCAGAGTCTAGTGACTATGAAAAACAAAAGTCAAGTGTGTACAGTTCCTTTTTTTTCCATGGTACAACTCCTTTTTCTTATCTTTTTCTGTGACAAGAAATAAATGATTTTCGATGTTACATTTGTCCTCGTTTATACCCAAGGTTTGATGAAGGAATGAAGAAACTGAGATTTGGATAAATTGCTTGTAATAAAAGAACTTATGCATAAACACTTGTATAAATATTGAGAAATTCGTTCAGGGATCAACTGTTGACCAGAAGTAAACAACTGGTTTTGACACCTAAGGAGTTAAGAGAAAGAAGACAAAAGAACTCACCTGAACACAGCGAGATATTATGTCAGCAAAGTGTGATAAGGACTTAAGTGGGTATCTTCCTTTGAGAGAAGGATCAACCATACTTGTCAAGGCATCAATATCATGTAGCTGAGGGATTGCCCATCTAACCAAGAATTGCTCTCCTCGGCTTCGATTCCTGAACATAGTATATTAGGTATGATAGCTGGGAGAAAAAGAGAACAAAATTTACTCAATTGGGTGCAAATGGCTTTACCGGTCATATGACATTCTGCCCGTTAAGAGTTCCAGCATCACCACGCCAAAACTGTAAACATCACTTTGAGAAGTGTAAATCCCTGACTCGAATTCTGGGGCCCCATAGCCGTAGGTTGTAAGAAGTTGTCCTGACAACTGAAATAAGTACAACTTCACTTAACAAGTTTCAAATTCTTCAAGGGCACAATGCATAAGAAAACATTAAAAACGTAAGGTAAAGGAGATTGATGATCCGCATGCTCCTGGGATACAGATTTCTTATCATATGAAGTATAAGTGAAAAGAGCAGTCATCTCAGTGATGTATGTTTCAGCTCATAGAACAAATGAGAGGAAACGAGGGGGGTAACCCCATAGAAGTAGGGTAGAATTTATGTTCCTGAAAACTCATTTACCCCATAGAAGTAAAGTAGATTTATGTTTCTGACAGGTCATTTAACAAAAGGACCTATGGAGTCTTGTGTACGACTAGGTCAAACTAACGCAGGGATAATGTTCTTGACACATCTTTAGAGTCGAAATTTTCCAACAGGAAATGATATGAGCCGGGGATAAGGACTCATGTCATTGGAGGGTTTCCAACAACAATTTCATCTTACAAGAAACCTCATCCGTAGTCACTGCTCTGCTCCAATGTGTTACTTGGAAGCACTTTGTTCATCACTACACTCACTCGTTAACTATACTTTCAGCTCAAAGCTTCACTCATCAACCCACGAATTGCTTTTCTTTCAACTGGATATGCAAGCAGATAACGACAATCCTTCCACCCCCCAACCCCCACACACAAAGGTAAATGTCCAATTTGTTCCACACTTCTAATCCAGAATATTTACCTGACTCACAGCACCTGATGACATCAGTGAAGATAAACCACAATCAGAAACATGCACAGCCAACTCATCATCAAGGAGAAGATTGACAGACTTGAAATTTCTGTGAATAATAGGTGGCTCACAGACCTCATGGAGATACCTTCATAGCAGAAGAGAACAAAAAGTTAATACGTCAAATTAAAATGTACTCTGGTTGACTTGTCATGCAAATGTACGAATTAGGCCACCTAGCAGTTCCTCTACTTATTTACAGGTTGGGTGACTATGAGGATTTCTTTTCCACTATCAAGTTCAACATCCGTTACATGCAGAGGGAAGAAAAGTATATAACGAAATACGCACCATGTGCAATATCAACATATAGGTATAAAGACTGTCTCCAACCATTATTTTATTGCTTTCTGTAATGTAGCCAAGAAAGTTTAGGACTACGATTAGTTTGTGATTTGCTATGTTCAATCGCTACATTATGCTTTAATGCTGCTTGCAAAAACTTCTTATTGCAGTCACTTTTTTCATAATTCATCCACATATGCATGTTTATATATATATATATATATAGGGGAGGGGGGGGTCGCTATTTGACTTACTCCAAGGCTCTAGCAGCTCCAAGAGCCATCCTGATCCTGGTATCCCATGAAAGTTGTTTCTTGAATTCATCATCAGAATGTAGTGCATCTAGTAGTGTCCCATTACCACAATACTCATAAACCAGAAGTCTTTGACCATGTTCTGCACAATAACCCATCAACTCGACAACGTTAGCATGACGAATTCTGTCGACATTGTTTACTAGGTCAAGAAACTCATCATCCTTCTGTTGATTGGAAACCCTTCTGTCCAGCTTCTTGACAGCAAATAACTGCATACGTGCATACAAAGGCCAAGTGTCAGAAGTAATATAGTGCAACCACCGAATGATTCGATTTAATGTTTGCATTAGGATGAGAAGTGAGATTTGAATGCTAGAGAAATGCATGTGCACTGAAATAACTTATGTTGCAAACCAACACAAATGTTGTAAATTCTGATTATAAAATAGTTTCTAAGTGGAACAAGATGCATCAGTGTTTGGCAGATTCGATAATACAGCAAAGAACAAAACAAGGAGTACAATCAGAATGATGAGCTCATACAGCTAGAATGTTGATATTCACTCTAAGCATTTCGACCTAGAGTTCTATCACAAAATCTGGTCAATTATGTTGTCTAGTAAAATAAAACACCACTTAAAGATTTATATACTACCAAGGAAAGGATTAGGACAAAAGCACCCCTAAATATCCTAAAGCAATTTATGTCACAAGAAAATCTGAAGGCAGCAATTGCAAGTCATTTTGCTTTTGCTGTATTTGTGAAGGGTTCGATACATATACACTGATAGAGTTCTATCACAAAATCTGATCAGTCTGACAGTCATTCTTAATCAATTAAGTACTGACATGCAAGAACAATGCATGTAATGCAACTACATTAAGAGTCTTCTACAATGCTAGCAGAACGCCAAAAAGTCTGAAGAGAAAAATAACAGTGATTTTGAATCATAGTTTATACCTTTCCATTTGGAAGCTCTGCCCTGTACACGGTTCCCAGCATTCCTGATCCTATCAGATTATCTTGAGAAAAGCTGTTGGTGTATTGCTGAAGAGATGCAATTGTGTAAGATTTCACAGAAGTTAGTGGAAGTGGCTTGGTGGGGAACTTCATTGCAGTATCTTCAGCAGGTGCAATTGGCTTCACAATAACTCTCTCTTGTGGAAGGGGTGGTGGCGGTGGCGGTGGAGGAGGGGGTGGAAGAGGAGGTGGTGGCGGCGCCAACAAATCAATATCAAATCTGCTTATGTTTGTCTCTCTAGTATCCTTCTTTGGTACTGCATTCATGTTTTGCACGTTTGCCTCCTGCTCATGCTGTGGCATGGGAGTCCGAGCCGGTCTTCTTGGTTGTTGCTCTTCCTTTGGCCTCACTGGAGGAGGAGCTGTTCAACACATTCGAAGTCCACTTATCGTCAAAGAGTGGAATGCAAGGGTTCCGAGATTCATAGCTTTTTAATTCTGAATGTTGCACAGGATTTTGAATTCATGAAATTTTATGGAGGGCAGTTCAAATTACCATCATAAAGAATTTGATAAATTCAATTAATTAGGTATTTCACTAGGATTAGAATTAACATTAAGTGAAGAGGGACAACCACTGTTGATTTTGAATACATGCTTAGTATCAAGTCCATTCAAACAGAGCCAAAATTAAAGAGAAGTAGTTTTCTCTGTAAGAACTAAGGAAAAAGTCAGAGTAAGGAACACTAGCAAGTAGCAAGAATACACATGATAAAATAGTTGAGAGGTCTGAATAATTTGCAGTACCTTTCTCTATATCGTGTCCAGGTTGGACCAATGAACCATTATCTCTACGATTCTCCCTGGAGCCCACATAAGGAGCTATTTCATGCCTTCTGGACCAATTACTCTCATGCCTTTCCTTAAAGCATCTTGGCAAAAAGAGCAGGATTGCTATAACCAATATTATAAATGACAAAACTGCTGCAATTGATATCCAGACTACTCTTTTAACGGACTTCTTGCTTCCTTTTGAACTAGATTCTGCAGATGCTGAGGGTGCATCAGCCTGTTTTCCAGGTTTTCTTTCAGAAGATGGTGGCGTCTGAGCTGAAGTTGGGGGCTTAAAAAAGGGTGGTGCTGGAGGGGATGATCCAAACGAAGTGGGTGGAGACAAAGGAGCAGTGGGTGAAGACGAAGGAGCAGTGGGTGAAGATGAAGGAGCAGTGCTATTGTTGAAAGGATTTCCATCACTTCTGCATGATAAGAACAGAATGAGAAAGTAGGACAGCATTAGCCATCACTGCTTGTAACCAAGGTAAAATCAAAACATATATATGACAACTTGAAAAATAGGATGATCCGGCTTTGAGGAACTAAATAATGTATGAAATATCCTTTTTCTAAACAGGATGATCCGGCTTTGAGGAACTAAATATTTTATGAAATATCCTTTTTATTTTGACATATGCAAAAGCATCATATGATAGGTATCATATAGTTTTTGTGCACGCAATACTCCAGTAGCCCATAGGCGTTGCATCTTTTTCAATTTATTGTGTAGGCTAGCTGCTTTTTTTCCAATGATTGAAAACTTGAGCAGCACAGTGTTATGATTTTTTTCATTTCTTAAGATGATTGTGCTTATGCTGTCAAAATCAGGCTGCTCAGCGCATGAAAGGTTTAGCCAGGCTGTCGTCTATAATGACAGATGCAGTACTAAAGTAAACATAAAAGAACATTAAGCATAATCTAGTTTTGCAAAGACTTTTCAAAATGTCACATCTCTGTATTTGGTGAATTCTGCTGTGCATCCACTAAGTCAACTTAAGTTATAAGCTTATAATTGCTGGTATTTCCTGTCACACCATAAAGGGTCACAATTTGTTGTAGTTGGCCAGAAAGTTGATTCCCCAAAAGTTACTAATCATCACTGGATATCAATAATGTCATTTTCCATAACTTTGTACCCTTCAACGGCAGTAGTATCTACCAACAAAATGAAAGCCTAAAATGTATCGACTATCAGACTCGTGCTCCATAAATACTTGAGTCATCATCATCAACATGCTAGAGCACCAAAGTCACTAGTAAGACTTAAATACCAGGACTTCAAGCCACCCATATTCTTTATATTTGTTATTTATTTCTTTTTATTTTTTAATAAAGTTCTAGCCACCAATGTACTGGGAATAACTTTGATTGTTAACAGACTTAAAGACATTGGTACATTAGAAAACCGCTGATTGTTCATGAGAGATCAACAAAAAAGAAGGAAAAAGCAAACATGTGGCAATCAGGCATCAAGAGAAGCTTCAAAAAATGCAGACCACGGAAGACCTGAAGTCCCCTGCTTATCCCATGAAAAAGACTGATTTACTTCAACTTTCTGTGTCAAAACCAGAAGAACAATTCTCTAACATTGTTCTTCAAATTGATTGGCTTCATTTAATAAAATGCAATTGTTGAAGCAGGCTGAGCTTACATACCAGCTAGCATAGAACAAACCTTTTATAATATTTTTCTTGCTTATTACCAAGAATACTGTAGTTCAGAAAAAAGTTTTTCTAGCTTATAGACATTTAACAAGGTCTTGCATATACAAACATACACACACACGCACAAAAAAAAAAAAAAAAACAACAAAAACAAAAACAAAAACAAAAACAAAAACCAGTTTCTTCTAGGCACATAAATTGATAAAATGATAGGGTTCAAAATTGAGAAGTTCCAACAGAAACTGCATTTGACATAACGAACTGTGAAGAAATGGATCTTGGGACTGTCTCAACCCCAAAAGCTAGGAAAACTTTAGGAGGGTCCGAAGTGGGTCATAGGCATGAAACTTGAGTACAGATCTTACGGGTGCTCCAGCTTTAGGAGCGCTCAGTGATGAAGGTTTTTTGATGTTAGCGAATACCCGTCAGCTTTAATTGTCCATGAATAACATGTTGATCAAGGTTGTCACCTCAGATGTGAGAAAGAAGGTATTAACAAAAGCAACTGCAATGTAATAACTAAACTTCAACAAGGAATATGTATCCTAATTTCTACTATGTGTCTGAGAAGATTGTGTCCAACAAAGAGGCACAAGAATATAGTAGTAGGTGGATAAGAATATATTGTAGCTTACAAGCTGGAAGACACAGAAAAATATTAGAAGCAGAAGGTGAAATGCACTTACTTGAAAGTTGGAATAGAAAACAACTTCTGAGGTATGGGTCCAGAAAACAGGTTGTTTTCTACATTCCTGGAGGGGCAGGGAAGATTGGGACATATTAGTAAAGATACTGTAATCATTATAGGGACCTGGAGCTAATAAATAACTTAGCCAAGAAGATTACAAATCTGCTAGTGGAAGATCTTGTAAAACATCAAGAGTTCCAGAAAGCTGGTTATTCTGCAAATGTCTGGAGATCAAGAAATTAGCTGTTTTTGTACTGGTAATATATTACAAACCAAATCAAAAATAGGTGGAATTACTCACAGAGTTCTCAAGGAGGAAACGTTTCCTACTGAAGGTGGCAAAGCTCCGCTTAAATTGTTACTTGACAAATCACTGTCAGAACATAAATAATCCACTCAATTATGGACAATTGAAAACCTCTATGTCAATACTCAAATGCTTTTGTTTTGGTGTCTTACAGATTGACCAATGCTGTTAGGCCTTGAAAGGAATCTGGAATCTCTCCAGTCAGTTGGTTTCCATTGAGAGACCTGAAACAATAGTGCAGTACAGCTGACTGAAACGATGATTATTAATGGGAAATCTCCAATTTTACAATTTAAATTATAAGCTGTAACTCACATTGCCGACAGTTGACTTAGGGAAGATAAAGAACTAGGGATACTTCCCGCCAACGCATTATCTGAAAGAAAACTGAGAAAAGGTAAAGATATCAAATTGTTTGCTCAAACAGTAAAGCTGTAATAGTTCAAGCTTCTTTCTCTAATTCTTCTCCCAGGAAAATGATAATACATACATATTCTGCAATGAGACTGGCAGACTGGATGGGATAGCTCCGCCAATGTGATTGTTACTCAGATCTCTGCCACAAGACGTTGCCACAATTAGTGTTGACATGTCACACAATAAAGACACATCTAAAAAAGGAAACATACACATAATATGCAGCACAAGCACATAAAACACAACCAAAATATATGTCATACATCGTTTGGAGAGAAGAAAACGCCGCTAGGTTATCCCCTAGTTCTCCTTCCAAGTTAGCAACATTCAATTTACTGCAAAGAAGATGAGATTAGAAAGATTAACATTATGACTTCTGAATATCCACGAAATGCTGCAGCAACGAAAGGTAGTTACATGGCTACTATATTTGTATTTGTAACATCGCATATGACGCCTTGCCATTTTCCGTCACATGGGTCTCCACTGACACCCCATCCAGGAAGAGAAGGCGACCCCAGGGCAGCATGTAAGGCATTAATTGCAGCAACTAGACGAGCAAAAAGAAAATGCCAGAGTTAATAACTTCAAACTTTATAAGAATATTCCTGACAATGATTCATGAATAAAATTAGAAACCTAGAATGCAATTAATTAAAGAACGAAACTCCAAACAAAGCCAGAGGACAAAGTTTATATGAAGTAAGACGACAATTTAGTTGATTTTTAAGACAATAAGAACATGTGCAGAACCCACATATCACTTGAGGAAGCTATAGCCCCTAACATTATCTGGCATCATAGGAGTCAGTACTTCTCGAATTTCCTCTCGTTGTCCCTTTCCTTTTCCTTTTGTTTTCTTGAGCTGGTCCATCTTGAGGAAGCTATAGCCCCCAACATTATCTGGCATCATAGGAGTCAGTACTTCTCCAATTTCCTCTCGTTGTCCCTTTTCTTTCCTTTTCCTTTTGTTTTCTTGAGCTGGTCCATCGGAGTATAATTGGTGATAACTAGTTATCTTTTTTTGTTTGTGTATATGCAGTTGTTATCAAATTAATTCCTAATAGAGGAAATGGATAAAGAGGACTCATATAACTGGCCAATTTCGATAATTCCAGCTCCTCCCGCCGGAACTAAGAAAGTTTAGTCAATAAACTTCAAATTAACAACTAGTCAATCATATAAAATCAGTCCAGCATAACCAGCATTGCCAAAAACATGACTTCCCAATTTGCTGAACAACCAAAAGGGAAAGCAAAACAGCTAAGAATTTGGTAAAAGTTAGTTTGTCCCTTACCATCATCAGGATTAGTTTCATGTGAAAATTGAACAGCAAAAATTAACAGAAATCCCACCAGCAAGATCTCCAAATTCAAACACCACAATAGCACAGATCTCTTCCCACCCATTGATCCAAATTCTTCAATCTACTCTTTCTTTTGAACAACACTCTGCATAACCAATACATAAAAACTTCCAATCTACAATTACCAACAAACAAAAAAAAAACATTAGTCCTTTAATCAACCAAAAGAATATCATCACACAACATATCACTACAAAAAAAATAAAAAACAATGACCCACAACTGAAACTAAAATAGGTATTACATATTAAGCTGGTCGGGACACCACCGTTATTAAAACAACAAATCTTGAAAAGAAACTAACTCAGGACAGTTAAAGAACAAGAACAAGAAACCCACCTAAGAGTTAAGTTATAAGTGAATTATGAGGAAATGATGAGTAAGAAGCTAGGCAAAAACATCATAATTTCATATAAAAGAAGACTATTAATTACTCTGAAAATAATTGAGCTGAAAAAACAAGAAAATGAAAATGCAAGCAATTACTTACTAGCATTGTATAACAGGGCAAAAAATAATTAATAAATCAACTATACCTTTTTGTAAAAATAGCTGGAAAAAAGCAAAAGTTAAATGTGGAAAGTTGAATAGAGAAAACACTTAAGAAACTTCTTCAAAATATTAAAGGGACAATGTGACATGTTAATTTTCATTACATACATATCTGCTTTGGGTCACTTCAAGGAACTGAACTTTAATAAAAACTCCACTCGCGGGAAGTAGCGCGTGCGATATTTAGTTGCTTACACTGACAGGTGGAATTATTGTCGCATGTGATTAACGGTCGATTAAGCTGGCGCGTGTGTATACTGCTCAGATTGGCGAGTGATATGATTATGTTCATTTGTACTACGTTTTTTTACTCTCTTTTACTTAAGTGTAGTTAAAACCGGAGTTTTTTTACTGTCAATTATTAGTAAAGTATAGCCGCCATTTTTGGGAAAAGGGACAGGAAAAACAAAAGAAAATAATGACAAGGAAATGGAAATTGTAATAGGCTTATTCGCCATATAAATTTCTGTGCTGGCAGCTTTTCATTATTTTCTTGATTTAGTAATATAATAATTGTTTTTTTTTGGGGTTTTTTATTAGACCAAATTATAGGATCCTAACTTCCATGGTTTTTATTCTACCACTAGTTGATATTTAAGTCCATTTTTGGTGCAACAGTACATTTATTGCTTTTCTTGTAGTTTGGTTTCCCTAACTTGTTATAAATAAATAAGTAAATATACTAGTAATGATTATTATTTTGGTAGAAGATAAGTACTGCTAGTAATTGAGAAAAGCAAGTAGTCGAGAAATATTGCAAGTGGTTTTTAAGTTGTGAAATTTGTTTAATGTAGGCATGTTGAATGTTCAAAAAAGTATGTCGGTAGAACGTCAAAAGAAACTCACATGGCTGCCACCAGTGTTTAGGCAACTCAATTTTGACGTTTTATGTTGGTACACTAATTGCAGTGCCTGCTCCCAAAGGACAACAAATTTTTTTTGTAAGATATACCAAAATAGAGTTCTACTCTATTACTATCCGTCTACCAGCACTTAGCTTATAGTAGAATAGGATCACTTCATCCTTGATCGGACATCAAAAATCGAAATTAATATTAAAGAAATTTCTTATAGAATATAATTCTCTCTATCAATACATTATGTGCAGCATGAGTATGAAGTAGCCGTTTGGCCATAAATACCAAAAAGTTTTTGGAAAAGGGTTTTTGAAGTTGAGTTGAAAAATTATATTTGAAAGTTGAAGTTGTGTTTGGACATAAATTTTACTTGAAAAAAAGTTGAATGTTTGTGAGTGAATAAAGTTGTTTTTTGAAAAAACTTGAAAAAGTGACTGTTTTTGAAAAAATCTCCCAAAAATAACAGTTTTTCATGGACAAACAAGTTTTCCAAAAAATTTTTGAAAAAAAGGAAAAAGCAACTCATGGACAAACGGGTCCGAAATAGTTGCGCCAGTGAATTCTGGGATCCCACTTGAAGTTTTGAAAACAATTAACAAAATTTATTTCGTTTTGTTTTTATATTAAAGATACTTACTCTCTTCGTTTCACAAAGGAAAACATGATTCGATTTTTTATTTTGACCCTAAATTTAGATATATAATCTTTAAATTTTTAAACTATATTTACATATTTAAAATATTACGGTAAAAAAGACTTGTTGTAACGGCTGCCTCATCCTGAAAAGTTGCTGGAAGATAGAAAAGAGCAGCATTCTGGAAAGAGAACATGGAAACACGAATTTTTCAGTATTATTGTTTGTAAGGGGTGAAGAAAATCAACTTTTGCGACAATTCACTGCTTAATTTTGGCTCCACTTTTTAACGTACATGATGAGAATCCAAATTTGTGTGTAGTAAACAAAAATATAATGTCAGCATATTTATCTTCTTTTTCAATTTGGATGTATCTTATACATGTTCGCTAGCTAATTAACTGTGTTAAAAAAACATGTTACACTAATAATATATACAGAATTATCACAGGAATTCACCATCTTTACTAAATTATTTATCAATACTTATCATAGGAATTTATCTAAAATTACTTGGTAAATTACCTTATCACATATATATATATATATATATTTTTTACAACTACTGTGCACAGAATTTCAACCCTAATAATAATGATCATCCACACATATCATTTTTTTTTGCAGAATCTATTTCTACACTTTTTTGTCAAAGCATCTTTGAATTGCATTTCCCAGATTTAGGCATCTGCTTCACTTTACTTTGCCTTTAGACCCAAGAATGATCCTCTATTTGTTTCTTGCACATACGGGAAACACACTTCAGTCTAGTTGTTAAAGAAACGTAGTAGTTTTTTTTTTTTTTTTTTGGGCATGCTTTAAATCAAATTGTTCAAGTAATGGCAAGGTGTGTGTATATATATATGTGTGTGTGTGTGTGTATATATATATATATATCTTTGAACTGGAACTATAAGAAAAAAGGTGGTCCAAAGATCGAAAACGGCTTTCTTTTGATATTTACACTAATGGTTACGAGTTAGGATTACTTAATTACTATCAAAATAAACTTATATGGTCTCACGTATTTGAAAATTCTGTATGCTAGCATGAGCTGTTCACATTTATGCAATTAATTGTACATGATAACTTTTCAAAATAAGTACAACAATATTTTCCTTTTACTACTAGTGTTGAAATACAAATAATAAATGGTTAATTGCAGTATTCTTAAAATTGCTCCTTCTGAGTTGGTTTAATTAAGTGTAATCTCAATTAGAAGATAAGATGTGGCATCATAACGTGAAGACTGTGTGTTACTTGTTGTACTTGAATTCTTCGACTGCAACTATGTACTTTGGTTGAATTGAATAGATTGACAAAATTGAATAAACAAAGTTGGAAAGATGACTTATTAAAGTAATCATATATATGAAGCATACAGAAATTTGATGACTAAACTACAGTACTGATAATATTTTTCCACAAATATGGATTAATTAAAGATGAAGTTTGGTCAGTCAATAAGCCTATGCGTTTCAAACATTCTAACTTTTTTAGTCTTTCTATATTTTTCTTTTTCCCAATCTAATCAAGCTTTTTGACTTAAGGACTAATTAAAATGACGATAAGTAAATTAAGTGAGTTAAGTATTTCTATTTCTGAAAAGAACTGATGGCCTTCCCTCCTTTTCTCGATTTTTCCCTTTTAATCATCGTGGAAAGTAGAGGAAAGGGATTCTTTCTCTTTGAACTAAGCAAAAAATAAAGTCTTTAAAAGAATCTTAGCCTTTAAGTTTGCAGTCAACATGATTCATATTCTAACGAGACATGAAAAGGAGAGGGCGAAAAAAAGAGATAAGCATGTAATTATAATACGTAGATTCTTAATCCAGTTTTTGGGACCTTCCCTTGTAGTTGTTGTTTTCTTAATCTTCTTAATTTTGCAAGAGTTTTCCACACATTTTAATATGATACTCCCTCCGTCCCAAATTAGTTGTCGCTTTAGCATTTCAAAACATTTTTTACCAATTCTTTCCAATTATGCCCATATTTAATAAAGAAGTATTTCTTAGAAAAGTCAATCCAGTTTCATTTATTAGGGATAAAATAGTAAAAGATATACCTTATTTATTGATTTCTTAATGGGCGTGCATAAGCCTAAAGCGACAACTAAAATGGGACGGAGGGAGTACATTACTACTAATGACTTTTAATGAATTCTCCTTTATAATTGAAGGAGTTTTTGCTTTTTTTAGGTCAAAATGATTGAAAGTAGAGCTGTTCACGATTAGGTTTGGTTAGTTTTGCTCAAAATCATAACCAAATTAATTTAATTAGTTTTTGAATTTTTAAAATCAAATCAAACCAAGTAAAATTAATTCGGATTGGTTCTTGTCGGCTTGGTTTCGGTTTAGTTCGGTCCATTCAGTTTTTTATAAACAAAATAGCAATGAGCATAAGAAAAATGGTAAAGAGGATCATGCATATTTTTTTACTCGCTTGAAATGCTCACATATATAATACAAAAAAATATTAGTATATCAACAAACACTAGAATTTGCATATCATGTTTTGCATATTATTAAGAGAAGCAGAATAATGCAAAACAAATTTATCTGCTGCTAGACATGTCATCTGCTAAGCTTTTCGTATTAGTGATATTTATCTTATCATGAACAATAACATATCAAGTTCATATACAAGTCGTAATGGTAATTGCAATTCATCCACACTTTTATGCAAGTAAAGTTCTAACCGATCGAGAGTCACTAGTTACTGGCAGATATGAGTGATCATACTAAATTGTAAGTAATGCAAAGATGTGAGAACCTTGTTTATACAAATGGATCACCTCGTTTTTACTAAGTTATTGCCTTGTTAGATTCTTGTTGGGTTAAAAAACACAATTAGTTAAGTCTAATATTTACTATACTACAAGTCTGGTTGAAAAGATATAGAAAACTTAAAAATAAACTATATAAAAATTAAATATTAATATATACATATAAAAATTATATATATATATATATGTTCGGTTATTTCTTCGGTAAATTTTTATAAACCCAAAATCAAACTAAAAATTATCCGTTTTAAATATTAAAACCAAATAAACCAAAATCAATAAAGTATTTTATAGTCGGTTCGATTTTCGGTGAGTCGGTTTTTATCCAAACCGTGAACACCCTATTTGAAAGAATCATTTGTGAATTCTCTTTCTTCTTTTTGTTTTTATCCAAACTCATGTATATGAATGAATTTTCGTCACATACTATAAATTATAATTATCATTTATTTGACTCTTTTCATTTAATCACGGAACTAAATTTGGTTATCGTTTCCATCCTCTACAATGAGAAAATTTTCAGAGCATATCCTACCACTTCAGTTAAAGCCTGTTTTTGTTACTAGAACTTTCTCATGAAATTCTAAGGTGAAAAGTGAAGGTCACCCAATGCCATGGCTTTATTTGAAGTGTCTTTTTCTTGTAATGAAGACAAACGAAAGTAGCCGTTTCTCAACTAATAATAAAATTCAAAAGCAAAAGATAAAAATATTAATGGCAAGAAAATGTAATTTCCTATAATAAAAGTTTTATGCCAACCCTAGATTTGACAGTATTTACGTGTAAGCAACAATTCCAGTATTCTAATTGGATTTTGTAAGGGACGAAAGAAAAGCAACTTTTGGCTCCACTTTTTAACGGGCATATTGAGAATTTTGTTTGTAATAAACAAAAACTAACGTAATGTGAACCACACGTATATATCCTATTGGGGGAATCTATTTCTTACACACTTTGTCATGGCATCTTAGAATTTCCACATTTAGGGCCTATTTTACCTTTTAGAAACAAGAATAATCATTTATTACATTTAATGCCATGTTTATAAGGTTCTTTAACAGCAGTATTTGACTATACAAAATGGATAACTTGGTTTATTATGCTATAAATGTATCTCCATTGGGGATAAGCTATGAAAAGTACCCTTTCATATACAAAGCTTGGAGTTTTATTCACAATAAGGGGTAGTTCGATTTGGCGTTTATACTGGCTAATACCCGCATAGAAAATGATACAAGTTAATACCATGTTTGGTTGTTCATTGACAAGATTTGATCCCAACATTAAAATGAGCATTAATTAATACGACATTTGGTAGCTTGTTTTTGTTACTTATATAGTTATATTTAATACCTGCATAAGTTATGTCGGATTCTATGTATTATTTTATATGATGTAGAAGGTGGAATTAGTAATAGCAATGTAAGCATTAAAATTTAAAATGACAAAACTGATTGTCATAATAATAAGAATAATTTTTAATTTATAAGGAGTAATTGAATATTTTAAATTACTAACATCGTATATTAATTTGTAATGTACTAATGATTCAAGAATAATCTCTATATTATAATACATGCATAGCTAATACCTGCAACACTATTAATTACTAATCGTTACATTGTTAATACACGTGTTACTAATCCCCATATTACTAATACATGTATTGCTAATACTCACATTACTAAAATCTGCATAAAATCAAATTTAACCAAACGGCCCTTGAATTTAAACTGGAGCACAAGAATGATAGTACTTTTTTGCAATTGTCACAGAAATTCTTTTTCTACATTTAATATCTTTAAAATTATTACGTTCTCTTAACTATAAAATTCAGATGTGCCTAGCTATGCTTCAAATATTCTCTTCACTTGGCATTCTTACTATTTATAGCTTACTAGTAAGAATGTAATTTGGGTGAGTTAAGTATTTCTACTTTTGCATACATAATTTATGGCCTTCCCTCTTTTTCCCCTCTTATACGGAGAAAGTAGAGAATTTAGTGGATTTCCCTTGAACTAAAAAACATCTTCATTTAAAGAAGCTTGGCTCGTTAAAACGTGATCAACATCACTTCTACTTCTAATTCGTCCGTAAGGATTCTAATTAAGAAAGAACGAAAATAAATATCAACGAATATTAATTCATTGGGTTTGTACTATTTTCGTCTTTTCTTTTTTCTCACAGCACATTTATTCATTTACGAACTCATATTTTTATTTTTCAACCTTTTTCAAAATTCTTTTTTCATATAAGTCTCATAAATCATTCAAAATAGGAAAACAATTCAAATGAAAAAGCCGCATTTACCAAACATAAAGAGAATTAAACTAATAAAAATAGAATTATAATACATTTGAAAGTGAAATGAAATGATACTTAAGTCGCATTCAACAAATGAAACAAGGTTAGATACTTGGGTCTTAAGTAGTTGGTGGAATTTTGCTTCCAACCAATAATCTTAAAAGCTCAAAAGAGGGGCACAAATCTAGCCAGTGGAGCCTTTTTTGTCACTTTTTTTTTTTTGGATGAGATATAATAAGTTCTAATGATTTCCCTAGGTTATCAACGCTATGTATGGACAGGGTAAAATTTTGTTACTCAATCAAGTTACTTATAATATGATTATAAATTAATTTCTATGATAAACATTAGTAACTGATAATATGATAAAAATGATAACTAATATATTATACATGCATAAATACATAAACATTGTAAAATAATCTTTACGTTGTTCCTCTGTATATCTTTACGGTAATTTGATCGATGTTTTGATCTAAAAAAGTCTAATTTTATTGAAGAAAATTTAATACTCTATCCATCAATTTGACACTTCGCTCCTATATAGAACGATAATTTGATCGATATTTTGATCTAAATTTGACAAGATTATTTATTCAAAAATTAGAATTTAGATAATAAGAAGCTACAATATAACATATTTCAAATCGTAATGATCTTATAAAAATAGTGAATAGTACCTCTTAAAGTTGATTTGGCCATATCCATTTTGGCCCTTTGCATCTCCAAAACACAATACCTTAGTTGCCATTTAGATAAGTTATTGTCTCGTTTCCTTTGGTCATTTGGATAAGATCCTCAGCAGTTCACCGGTCCTTGTCAATTTTATGCAGTTTATTCTTTACAATATCTGTTTTTGTCATTAAAATCATCTAGTGTTTCATTAGATCAATTGTTCTAATTTTTAGTCCAATCTTAGTCAATTTGATTACGAAATGTACTAACTTCTACTAGGAAAGAACCGAATCCGTCAATGTACTAAAGTATCTCTATCTATATTATTCTCATTTTTAGTTTTATGTTTTTTCTTGTTCATTTGACGATAACTCGTCAATAAAAATGTGGCATTTTGCATCTCGTGAACACAAAGATTGGAAGTTTACTGAGGTGGAGCTCTAGACTCCTAGTCAAACATCTTGTCTTTGTTTATTGTTGTAGTTTCTTATTCTTCTTAGGAGTGGGTGATTAATTAAACATGAGAAAGGACAAATGAAAGGGTTAACTGACTCTTATTATTCTGCAAATTTATATTTTTAATCGGTGGCTATAACTACACGACTCTCAACATTTTCCATCTTTTAAGAGTTTTTATTTCTAATTTGTGTCTGGAATGGAAAAAAAGGATGTTTCTAAATTGTTTTACCAAATATTTCCTCATTTTTCTGTTTTGTGACATATGATAGCCATACAAGACGAAATGCTAGGGTATAAATTATGATGATAACGTTTTGATGATATTTTATTTACATATAGGCGTTGACATCATGGTTATGTATGTCTTATTGTGGATTGAAATAAGCGATATGATTATCTTTTTTTTTTATAGGGATGATTATCTTCTATCTTTTGGAGTTTTGGTGGAAGATACTTTTTCCATTTTCATGTTACCAAACAATATCGTGATGGGAATGATATTTTTCTTCATTGCCAAACATACAGTTCCTAATCTTTCAAGGTGGTTGTTTTTTTCCCTCAAAATGGACCAGTTGTTCCGCCCGCAGAATTGCGTAAAAATTTCACACAGGTCACTTTTGTCACTGATATTTAGTTTAAGGTTATTTTTTTATTAGTTTTATATGAGAGGCCACTTTTTGGAACTTTACTTGTGCGCTGAAGTTCAAACCTCGTGGATTGAATTTCATGCTTAAGTTATGACGTTCAACTTCAAACCGTAAGGGCAGAACTTTTAGGCATAAATGCGTAAACTTCAACCCTTGTAGGCTGAACTTGTGTGAAAGTGGCTATTCATGCACTTTGCCCAAAAATTTGGCCCCATACCCTATTTGCACCACGTTAAATGAAAATTAGTCAGCGGTGCAAAACTCTTTGAAGACTAGCCAGATCCAGAAAAATTCTAAAATTTTATACTGGAATTTGTGAACAAAATTTCAAAATCTCAGTAGTTTATGTTGGAATCACTTAAATACGAATCCCAATAAAAAATACTGAGATTTGGAATATGTTAGTTCAAAGTCCCAGTATTAATGAAACTTTGAGATTTTTCTAAGATTTTGAACAAAACTCCAAATTTTTTTACTGGAGTTTAGTTCAAAATCTCAGATTTTTGTACTTTGGCTAGTCTGGGTATTATTTAATCTCAAGAGGCTGTAAGTGTACTCATTTAAGACGTCCAAAACCGGCTAGTTATCTTTTTTTCACCAGAATTGCAGAACTATGACTCCATAAACAATAATTAACTTTTTTGACCCTCTAAAAATGGTTTAGTAAAAATGACCCCCGCTAAATTTAATGAATAAATTTCAAAAATGCAACATTTACCTTTGACCCCTTCTTGTATAGGCAACGCTTACCTTTTAATGTCTTCCCACATTCTCACAGATAACTTGACTTGCCCATTTAATCTCTTCCCACATTCTCGCAAAAAACACTTGTTCTTTGATTTCTTCCTAAGAGACAATATTTGTCCATTCATAATTTGAAATGCCTGCTGATGAAACGGATGGCCTTTTACTAAATTATTTTAAATGAGAACAAAAAGGTACCACCGGTCAATTTTGAGGATGAATGTGAAGTTTTTTGAAATAATGAGACAGGGAGATTTATAAAAAATAGGACACCTTCTGGCATCCCATCAGAGACTTAACCCCCTATAACGAAAGTCTTGCAGAAATATCCGCCACGAAAAAATTTTCGATCGCCAGATCTTTTAACAACGACTTGACTATCACCATGAGCTTCTCTCTGGTGTTCGCTAACATTTTTTTCTAATGTGGGCTATTTTTACTGTCAAAATTGTAGCAGCAGCGCCAGGAGTGTCTATTACGTGCAAAAACTTCATGAGAAAGCGAATTGTTAGGACTTCTTGCTTCTGTCTTTCTCAGTTAGTCCTTGTCTGAGAACCTGATGTTTCATTTTATTATTGATGTCATTTAGATGTAAATTGTTCTTTATGAATGAAGTTGTAATTCTTCTTTATCTTGATTTTTGTAAATCATTATTCAATGTTTGACCCATAAATGTAGGTAGTTTATCACAATAGTTGAAAGTGATAATGTAATATCATAGAAATATATTCAAGTTAATTGTATGTGATATAATCGTTCTTTAGACAATATCAATTGATTTTATATTTAAGTAAGTTCAAAGCAAGACATTGTATCAAGTTAATCTTAGTTTCTTTAAGTTACTTAGATTCAAAAGTGAAATTAGATTTAAGTTTAACTAGAGCGTTAGAGCAATATAAACAAGTAATAAATGTAGATAAATAAGTAGCTAAATCAGAGTAAGGAAAATCTTACTGATGATTCTGAAAGGCTGAGCCAATGCTTCATTTCCTAAGACCGTCGTTTATAGAGAGAATATTTAGCTAAGAATATAATGTAAAGTTGTATTCAATAATCGGAAGGTTCTCCATACATTTCCCGCCACGTGTCTTTCAAAGATAATGTTTTGTCTCTGTAGGAACTATGGACGTTGCTGTTAATGTAGGACCACACAATATTTATCGTACTAGAGCAACTAGCATAACTGTCGCCTTATTGTGTCTGGTTCTATAGAATCCAATGCTAATCTCAATATATTTCTAAAATATGTTGTGTCCAATTATTGTCATGCTCGGTCTAACTGCGATTTACCAATTTTCTTCTCTCATTGACTGAATCTATGTTCCACGGCATGTTCACATTGCCTTTCCTCTACCTCCGAGTGGATGGTCATGCTATATAGGTGACTAGTGTGAATTTAACCTAATACATTAACTGTTATAAGGATGACAATAATATTTGTTTATTGATCCATAGGAATAAGAGTGAAGAGAAAAGATTATGATTTTGTATAGAAAACTACTTTTAATCTCACCAAAGGTACACAATACTTATCCTTATTGAGTAATTTCAACACTTTGACTCGCTACATTCTTTATCTAATAAGTGACGAGTTCGATTTAAAACAAACCGCTAAGCACTACCTCCTGAGTATATGCTTCGACATGTATACACAAGGTTGATTAAAAGTTTTGGTAAATTCTCAAGTCGTAACTCTAACATATAAAGTATATTACATGATCCAAGGATCCGTGACTTATCCATTATTACCAAAAGCATAGAACGCTCGTAAAATAAAGTTTATCAGATAAATTTAAAATTACACGTTTGTGACATTTCAACCTTCTTTCTCATTTAAAGGTTTATTTGAAATAAAATCAATTATTACATCTCTAGTCGTGATAATTGATGGTGGATGGTAAATATCCTAAAGTCTTTAATCAGAGCTCTCGAGTTGAACCACAACTAACATAATGGCCTTTTTTTTTTTTTTTTTTAATTTAACTTAATGGCCTTTGTTGGGCACCAAAGAAAAGTAATCTTTTGTCCAACCACCCATTGTCAACCCAACTACCTAAACTACTTTCCTCCCTCCCACACCCAACCCCCCTCCTCTCTCCGTCGCAGAGAGAGGTCCAATTCCAAATCCACCACCACAAAAATGAATTCCCTCTTCACAACCCTGGTTTCCCGATCACTCAAATCCAATTTCCGCCGCCACAACCACCACCACCACTATCTCCTCCCTCAATTCTTCTCATCCACCACACCAACACCTCCACCTCCACCGCAATACCCTCAAACTTTAGAAGGTCTCCGCCACCGATTAGCAGAAGAATCACCAACACTATCAGATTTCGTTAGACTCCAATCGGACAAAGAATATTCGGTAGAAGTAGGGACGAAGAAGAAACCCTTACCGAAACCGAAATGGATGAAGGAAGCAATACCTGGAGGAGAAAAATACACACAGATTAAGAAGAAATTGAGGGAATTGAAACTGCATACTGTGTGTGAAGAAGCGAAATGCCCGAATTTAGGAGAGTGTTGGTCTGGAGGTGAAACTGGTACTGCTACTGCTACTATTATGATTCTTGGTGATACTTGTACCCGTGGCTGCAGGTCTTGTACTTTTCTTGAAGTTTTTATTTATATTTTGATTTTATTGCTGACTGTTATTCGTTCCGATTAAGTTGTAGTTGATTGATTGATATATTTGTGCTAATGGAAAAGATTGTTTTTTCCCTTAATGTCGAAAGAAAGATCACTTTTTAAAAAAAAGTTATTTGTTTTCGGGGGTGGGTGTGGGGACGGAAGTATTAGTTTGCATTTTGTTATGGTTATGTAGTGAGAAAGGAACTGGATATCTTTGTTACTATGTTGAGAAAGTAGGTAGCATGGGAAGATTTTATCTAGAGTTGTAGACGCGTCTGTCTATAATATATGAGAAATGTAAAATGAGCTGAACGACGGACATGAATTGACATGCCGAAATATTATGGCTGTAGATGGTCTTTAGGAACTGAAGATGTAGCAACAATGGATAGAAATCCAGTTCAGGCTTTTGTGGGCATATTGCTAGATGTGTAGCAACTTTGATGGGCTTCTATATAAAGCAAATGTAAATGAGCTGAACGATGGAAATGAATTGACTTGCCAAAATGTTGTAGCAGTAGAAAGTCTTTAGGAACTTAAATCCTTGTTGAAAAAAACAAAAAAAAAAAAAACAAAAGTCTTTAGGAATTGAATATACAACAAGAATGGATAGAAAGTCAGTTTGGACTTTTGCGGCCATATTACTAGAAGCCTAGAAGTGTAATGGCTTTGATGGGCTTCTATGAGAAATCAATTAAAAAGTGGAAGTCTTTTTTCTTCGCTCATCTCTCCTTTTTTGCCTCTCTCAGCCCACCTGTTTTTAGTGTATGTGTGCACTTGGTTATTGGAAGGGTAGAGCTCCTCTTGAAGTAGATTGGGTCTAGATTTACATTAGGGACTGTCAGAAACAAGACTTGCGATCCATGTGAAGAATCATTGAGTAATCTATGCCCTTTGAAATTTCAGATTCTGCAATGTGAAGACATCACGTACTCCACCTCCTCCTGACCCAAATGAACCTGCCAATGTGGCTGAGGCCATTGCTTCATGGGGTTTAGATTACATTGTAATTACCAGTGTTGACCGTGATGATTTACCTGATCAAGGAAGTGGTCATTTCACTGAGACTGTGCAAAAGCTGAAGGCGTTGAAGCCGAATATGCTCATTGAAGCACTTGGTAAGCGCTCCTCTTACATACATTGTGAAATTCCTACCAGACCATAATCCCTAGAAGCCGTGAACTTAAATTATATGGCACCAGACTTTGTTTACTTGCTTACTATTGTGCGTGACCTAATTAATATATATGACTGTATTTACAAAAAGTTTCGACAAGTTACTTCAATAAGGGTGATAAACGCCAACAATCAGCTGTGTTCCTTATTTTGTTGTTGCCGTGACTGAACAACCATTAAGCATCAGCATCATAACAAGAACTGCTACTTCTTGATGCTTTTTTTTCAATGAAATCCTGTACTTCATAAAAATATAATGAGGAATGCAACTCCATGTCATACATTACATGCTCTTCAGTTCGTGTTCCTCATCCTCTCCCCCCCCCCCCCTTCTTATCCCCTCCCTGTGCCATCAATCGGATTTGGTTTGATTATCTTCAGCTGGTTGTCAGCGGATCTTGGCTGTGTGAGTGGCTGAATCTGCAGCTGGCACTTGGTAAATTTATCCTTTTCTTGTACCCATGGTAAATTGTGCCCTCAATGGAGCTCAAATAGCTGAAATTGCATACTCTTTCTAGGGAATGAAACTCACATTCTGATTCTTATGAGAATCTAGATATTCTATTTGTTAGACTGAGACATGATTGAAGGTATTACTTCATTTTGATGTATAGCTTTGACTTCTAAGTAAACTTACAAAAGCGTCTATACCTTGTTATAGCTTCCCCAAAATTCTAAAAGTGGCCTAATGTCCCGTTTTGATTGTCCCAGAAGTTAATAAAATGTGCTTACTGGTAAAAGCAGCTAAATTTATGAAAAATAGTTTTACATGTTTTGTTTGAATGGAAAAGAAATAATTTTGAAATGAAAAGAGCTGGTTAGATAGCATTTATTTTCTCCCGCTGTTTTCTAACTAGTAAGTAAATACATAAAAATTATAACAGTTTAGCTTATCCCTTTTCTTTCTCCTTCTCCATCTGTTAACCAATGCCATGGGTAGTTTGGCAGCCTAATCAAGTTGGCATTCTAGTTGCTTAAATGGGGATCTTGGCAGTATGTGATGGTTTACCTCTGTTCAAATGTTATTCTCAGTGTTTGGCCATATTTTACCTTCTTCTGAAAGTTCAAATCAAAGAGAAGACAGAATGAATGACATGTTGATATTTTAATTTGTAACACATCAGCCTACTAATGATGTATCTCTGATCACATAGTCAAACGACAAGGTCGTAATAGTTATCTGATCTCATTCTGCAGTTCCAGATTTCCGGGGAGACCCTGGGTGTGTAGAGAAAGTCGCAAAATCTGGACTAGATGTTTTTGCTCACAACATTGAAACGGTTGAAGAGCTTCAGAGTGTTGTACGAGATCGTCGTGCTAACTTCAAGCAGTCCATGGATGTTCTGAAGATGGCCAAGGATTATGCCCCTGCGGGTACACTGACAAAGACTTCAATAATGCTGGGCTGTGGGGAAACTCCTGAACAAGTTGTTAAAACAATGGAAAAGGTGCGCGCGGCAGGTGTTGATGTAATGACATTTGGCCAGTACATGAGGCCATCAAAACGTCATATGCCTGTTTCTGAATACATAACTCCTGAAGCCTTTGAGAATTATCAAGTTCTTGGCATGGAAATGGTTCGTTTATTCCTGCTCCTGTTATTATTTCAGTCTGTTCTTGCATTTCATGTTCTTGAATGGTCAATGTAGTTATAGAAAATATATATCTCAATGTTTGGTCTGTTTCAAGTCTTAGGGTGTGTTTTCTATGAAGGAAAATAAGTGGTTTTCATACTTATTTTCTGGTGTTTGGTTGCCAAATAGTGAAAAAATTTCCTACCCGTCTAATAAGGAGTATGATGGAGGTGTTGGTAGTGCAGTGGGGGTAGGGGCGTTGATTGGGAGGTTAGGTTTAGGGATGGGGTTGGGTGGATCACGGGGTGGGGGTGCAGATGGATTAGGGGGTGGAGGGTGGTACGGTGCTTGGTGTAGGGATGAGACAATGAGTGTGAATTGAGTATGATGGAGGTGTTGGTAGTGCAGTGGGGGTAGGGGCGTTGATTGGGAGGTTAGGTTTAGGGATGGGGTTGGGTGGATCACGGGGTGGGGGTGCAGATGGATTAGGGGGTGGAGGGTGGTACGGTGCTTGGTGTAGGGATGAGACAATGAGTGTGAATTGTCGTATTTCGAACTTGTTTTTTCCTACTTTTACTAGGGAAGTCATAAGGAAAATGAGTTGTTATGAAAAATATTTTCAAAACTTTTAAGCCATCCAAACATTGAAAAATTGGAAAACATTGTCCGGTATAAATGTTTTCCTTCATACCAACACACCCTTAGAGAGTAAATTTGATACTGCAGAAAAGGATCATCTTTGATTAGAAAGTGGGACAATAAATTAGGTGAAGCCCGGAGGAGCATCTTCGTAATTGATTTGTTTCCTATTTGTTGTACAAAATGGAATAGTGGCAATCATTTATGTCCGTACTTTTGTTTCTTCTTTATATATGTTAGACATTACTCAGAGTGTTTTTGCTATTGTTGTGCTCTTTCTATTTTGTTTTCAATGTTCGGACAACTTATTTGCGATTATGCTAAGGGTGTATCTGGAGCTCTTCTGGTTCTCTTTAATGAGAATGGAAGGAATGTGATACCGAAGTGTACTTAAGTTTAGAAAGCAAAGAGAGGAAGAGGAACGCGATAAGCAAAATTAGGTTGATTTTGAGAACCTCTCTTATTTTAGAGCCTCATACTTCTAAGTACTAATGAATCCTTCTCTTTCTAATATAATCTACATTCTACATGAGAATTTTTGATGAAGAACGTTAACATGAGATTACTCTGTAATTCTCATCTAATTTCTCTAATATCAAGCCCAGGAGCTTTGGTCTAGTGTTACATGTGTAACTTGTGATAAGTGGGTTAGGCACGCGTCATGGGTTCGAATCTTGGATAAAACTGAGTATTCTAGTGGAGAAAGATAGAGGGGTGTCTATTATCCTTCAATTATTGAAACTTTAGCCATTGGCTCTCTGGAATTTCTCAGTTATAAAGGTAAAGTCTCTAATATCAATAAAGGGGTAAGCATCTTTGCTATATATACCTTTACCTTAATTGTTCAGCTCCAACTATATTGATTGACATCTTCCAAGTTATGAAAGAGAGATATCCTGATATGTTTGATTTTTAAAATATCAGAATGTATGGGTTGTTGTTGGAAGCTGTCTTCCTAAGTTGATGGCATGTAAGGGAAAACCACATGTGGATTGGAATGTAAAGAATGGAAGTAAAGTCGGGAGATTGGGTGGATCGAGATGGGTTGTGAAGATCTATGGATTGTGCTGTGATTTTTCCTTCCTTTGAGGAGGCACATTATCAAAAGCAATAAAATGCAAGAGGCACATTATGGCCGATCGATTTTTGGCTGTGAATGGGATTTTCAATTCATTGATTGAGATACGTTGTTTGCCTCTGATTTTTGAAGATATTTATGAGTCAAGGTTCTGATATTTTGAGATCATTGCCGTACATTTATAGTGTGAAATCCTAATCATTTTAGCTGGTGTACGAGGCATCATAACCAGTGAGATTGTATTAACTCAAGAAGGTAGAAAAGGTTGGCGCTCTTATCTGTAGTGGACCCCAGATGGGACCATGTGACCCCTTCCCCTTGGTATTGGACCTATGGTAAACATTCTGGTTATCTTGGGTTCTTTTTTTTTAATAAGTATTGTTATCTTTGTGCTCTTGTCGGACATTAGCCCATTAAAGTTCCCCTGGTAATCAGGGAAGTGAAAGGGAATTTCTTGGGATGTGTCCAAAACATAGTTATATTTTGGATAACTATTGAAACAAGACATACTTGTATTCAGGGTAATTTTATGGACTGCTGCATTATTGGTGACAATGCAGAAAGAGCTCCATGACTAGTTGTGGATGTTCAGTTATTGTAGCAGGAAAGCATGAGGAGAGGACAGATAAAGATCAAAGCTGGAAGGAAGAAAGATGTAAAATAATGATGTTTAAGGATATGAGTTATGATAATAGCAAGAAGAGGCTGGATGGCGTTTCAACCCACCGAACAGATATATTGGGATAAGTAAATCCCCCAACAGGAACTATACCTCTTTCCATTGGTTTTTGGGTGCCTCCTATGATACTTTGCAATTTTGTGTCTTGTTTGGGTAGTTCTACTTTCTGGAAAGATTCTTCATTTTTCCAAGTTATATTGGGAGGATAGCGATGCTCTTTTTTGATAAAGGGCTGGCCCTTCATCGACCTGAGTTTCGAATTGTGCACGACGGGCCCTCATAGATTTTTCGGGTATTAAGAAAAAGTTATGCTCTTTTATAAACTCGGTGCAGTTGTACTTCAATAAATGTTTGCTGCACACACGGAAGAAAGGTGGAAGGTAAGTTGTTTGCTAGGAACCCTGATCCAGCTTTATCTCCACATGGAATTGCTTTGGTATAGCTGATGAGTTATACTTTTTTAAACTCATTGACCTTGCCAGAAGGGCAGCCAAAGAATTTAGTCATGGAATGGTCGAATAAGATTACCCCCCCCCCCCCCCCCCCTTCTTTCTGACTTGCCCCCTGTACTTATGAGAATTGTTTCAGACTCTCGAGTCATATGAGTTGGACCAAATTTGGTAGTCCCGAGTTTTAGTCATGACTTAATTTACTCGCCAAGTTAGTTATATGGGAGAATCTGCAACTTGGGGCAACACAAAGTTATGCCTAAGATTTTACATTTTGTTTATAGATAATTTTTCTTAGGTCAAGTTGTTTATTTAATGTTTAATTTGCTGTAAATATCTGTTTAATGACTTGTTTAGGAATTACAGAGGTTTGATGAGTTTTTTAAATATTACGGTATGTAGGATTTCAAAGAAAACATACAAGGAAATTTTAATTTTTATGTTGATCAAGTTTTTAATTTATTTCAACTCAGTAGCTAATCGAGTCAATTTCCAAGTTCCATACACATAAAAAAGATAATCTTTGCATTATGTTCTGTGGCCTTCATGCTCAAAGTATATCGTTGATTGTTTGATTTTCTTACTTCTGCATCTTATTTTTTGTTGCATTACTTTAGCATCAACTAGCAAGCTGTCGTTGAAACTGCTATATTTTTTGTGACATGATTGAATTTGAAACTTGAAATATTGCTTCTTTGAGTATATTTTTGATATCAAAGGCAGCACCAATTTGTTTGAGTACTGTTAACATTTGCCTCTATTTCTGCAGGGATTTAGATATGTGGCTTCTGGCCCCATGGTTAGGTCGTCGTACAAGGCAGGAGAATTCTATATCAAATCCATGATTGAATCTGATCGTGCATCATCTTCAGCGTAACTTCTGGCCTTGAGATATTTTGCATCTCTTTGCAAGGACACAAGATGATGTTGACGCAACATTTTTTAGCTGAATGAAAAGCTTAGGTAGCCATTTGATTCTTGTTTCCACATGTTTTCATAAAAAGAGAGGAGAGCTTAAAAATGATGTAGGTATTCAGAGTCTGATGGGCTTTAACATTTGCCTCGTGAAAGCTGTTGTTATATCAAATAATTTCACACAGTTGTACATTAACCTAGTGTAACTATTTATTCAATCTGATGTATCACATTGCAAATCACAAGTGTCAAAAGTTGGATATGGAAGCTGAAAGCTTCTATCTGCAGAACCATTGTATATACTGTATATGGTAGCTAGTATCAACAATTATGTCCTGTCAGGCCTTATGAAACTTGATTTCCATGGCATAGAAGTTTTAGCAGACTAGCTTACTGTCAGTACGTGAGTTCTCATGGAAGAAATAATAGATGTGGAAACTCTGTACTGATTGCTAGTGTTGTAGCACCTTTGCTATTGTTTCCTATCAAACTTCAATGTTTTTGTTCCATTCATCTCTCATTTCTTCACTAGGCTAATTCAATCTTTCTTGGCACAAGACAGACAACTGAGTAAGAACGGCTCCGCGTTCGAACATTTGAATTTAGCTTATCATGCTATCCGAGCCGCTGCTTGTTAGGCTTGTCTTTCTATTTTATATTTGGAGCCAAGTGCAATTGAAAAGTTGGAAGAGGGAATGTTGGAATGGCAATTAAAAGCACAATGGCTTTTAATTGTGGACCATGTAGAATATCCCAAAAGAGGGACAGACAATCCTCATGGGGATAATGCTTTGAGGTCATCAACTTGTACGTTACAGTGTCTGTGAAGCACCGCTATTTTAGCCTCTAATTTACTAAATAATCACTCAAAAGATAAACCATTTTGGGGGGACCCCATGTAATCTATCGTTCAAATCGGTCCAAAAGTTTAATTATTCAATATTCTTAAAAAGCAACGTTTTATTTGCGATGATGGAGCTTTGTTTCTAATATTTCCTACAATAATTACCTACTTTTCTACTTTTTAATTAAACTTTGCTCTTATCACATATTCAATCAAACCTTATGGACTTTAAGCTTTGTGGCTTTAACTAGCACTCAATGAATGAAAGCTGTAAAACATGTGGTAGGTAGAAAATAGCTTCACGAGTACCATAGGAGATCTTTTAACTACATTGCTGTGTACAGGCTTATGAAGAGCCCACATTATTGAATGAATTCCTGCATTGTTCGACATTTTGAAGCTAAATTTACTATAACTAACGTGAAGAAGATTTCAACATACACAATCAATGTTAGAATTTTTACAGTATCATGTTACTCTTGATTTTAAGGATATTAATCTCATTCTTTTAGCAATAACTTGTAATTATTTTTTTGAGCAAGCTAATATTCTATACAAATTAAAATCTATGAAAGCCTAACAAAATGCAAAACAAGAAACACTCGTATCGTCACTGTTACGCAGCAAAATCTTGTGCGCACTTTCGTAACACACCAAAACTTTCTACCCTTGAAGATTCTTCCTTCAAACCAAGGCCCACATTACTCGAATAAAGCACAAAGCAATAAGCCAACAACCACTCCACACTCCACACATCCCACTCTGATCTTTCCAGGTCCTTCCCTCGACAAAATACAAGAGGCCAAAAGTAAAATCAAATTTGTTTAAGTAGTAGTACTAAATCTTAATACACGTATATATAAATTTGTTTAATACAAGTAAAAATACAGCGTTAATTTAGCGCAGCGTTCGGTTGGTTTTTGTGAAATTTTAATATCCACATAAAATTAGTGCAACGTTTGGTTGTGTTTTTGTATATTCCGCATTATTAATACCCGCATTATTAATGCGGGAATTTATGTATTATTTTATGCGGGTAGAAGGTGGTATTAATAATGTGGGTATTAATAGTGCAAGTATTAAAATTTAAAATGACAAAATTAACCCTCATAATAATAAGGATATTTCTAATTTTATTTAAGGAGTAAATAAATATTTTAACTAATAATATTTTTTGTTAATTTGTAATATATCATTGATTCAACAAATAATCCCTACATTATAATATAATACCCACATTATTAAACCCCACATAACTAATACCCGCATTATCAATACCTACATTACTAATACACACATTATTAATACCCACATTATTAATACCCGCATTAATAGTTAATATCCGCGTAAAAAGAAGCCCCAACCGAACGACCCCTATAGAGTATAATTTTGGTTCATGAAATTTTATTCATAGCTGCATTATTATTTGTGAAAAAGGTAGTCTCACAATTGTGTTTAAACCATTTGAAGTCGAACAACTTTACTATCTGTTAAACTTTTGATCTAATATTATCATTCTTGTTTTTTAAAAAAATAAAAAACTCTTTAACCTAAACTTCAACCATAGTGTTGAGCTTATACCATAACCAAAAGTTAACGGAAAACTTAAAACTTTTTTCTCCAATATTTTAATATTCATTTCATGCCAGGATCGGTAATGACAAGGGCAAGTTAATTGACCTTCCCCATCATTTTATAAGGATGTTAACTGAATAAATAATCTCCGATATTTTGTAGAGTTTTGAAAAAGGAGTATATAAAATTGTATTCTAGTTGGAATTCGATAATTGTAACTTGAACGAAATGAAATCATTCAATCACTAAACATCGCTCTAATAATGAAGTCACTCAATGAATAATGTGACTTCATTAAAAGAGCCGTTTAGTCAATTTCTCTTTGTCCTCATCCCTTTGTATAATATATACTCTTCTCTCATTTCAAAAAAGTATAACATAATCTTATGGTACTGCAAAACTTTGCTAATTTCAAGTATAATCTACACGTAAACCTACTGAAAAAGTGTAAAGTAAAATAGGACCATATTTTAGCCTCTATATTTGTCATATCTCTTCTCTAAAAGCTGAAGCTCAATTCAGACACACTTCACTCCCACTATGCCTTTATTCAACTTGTGTCGCTAAACTCCATATTCAAAAAATGGGCTGCTGTTTTAGCTCTTCCAAGAAACGCCACCGCAGTCCACCGCCGCGTAACGGCGGAGCACCACCACAACCTCCACCGTTAGATGTAGAAACAGTAAAAGAAGTACTTTCAGAAACACCCATTATTCCTAAACCCCATTTACAAGAACCACAACAAGTGTTAGTCAACGATAAGGAAGCTGACTTTATACCACAAGTCAGAATTCAAGAATCAACGGCTGTGATTAAACCACGTGTAGAACCAACGGTTGTGATTAAACCTGAAGTGTCTGAAGAAACTTCAGAGCTATGTAGCTTTACTGAAAGCTATTCTACGACGGCGACGGCGGCGGAGAAGAGAGAAGAAGACGGTGAAGTAACACAGAGGTCACCCATTAGGGTTTATAAGAAGAGGCAAAACTCCGGCGACGGAGTTAGAGAGAGAAGCTTCAGGTCACAGCCTGGAAGATCGGCGCCGTCTCCGGAGAAACGGAGGTCGCCGGCGAGGAGAGTACAAGGAAGAGGAATGACGGCACAACGAAGTAATGTGGGTCCCCCAAATGGGGCCCGGCGAGGACCCGGAGAAAATGGGGTTCGGAGGTCACAGTCGCCGGCAACACGCGCGCCGGTGGAAGCGCGTAAGAATATGAGGTATAGAAGTCCGGCGGCGCGTGAGGAAAAGAAGCAGCTAAAAGAAGAAGCTTCGCCGCCCAGAAATGTGGAAGAGAAGCCGAAAGAAGAGGTTTCGCCGGAGTCTGGCGACGGCGAGTCACTAGAAAATCCTCTTGTTTCTTTAGAATGCTTCATTTTCCTATAGGAAAAACAAAACAAGAAAATGTTGACAAACTACGTCGTTTTTGCTAAATTATGGGTGAAAAATCCGATTTTGTAAATATTTGTAGTAGTATAATATTACTAACTTTATTTTACTCTTGGCATATTTGTTTTCTTATTTCAACTCATTATTGTCATGATTTTTAGTTGTGTTATAAGTTAAGCCCAAGTTTGTTATGGCAGAAATGAGAAGAAAACAGGTTTACGTCTCTCAATAAGGCATGGCGTTTGTTGTTGTACTGTTAAAATTGCAAGGTAAGATCGCATAATTATTGAAATTTTAGCCCCTGAATTTTGTAGCTACTCATGTGTTGAAGACAAAATAAGGACAAAAGTTAAATGTAGCTGAGTATGTCTTGTAATATTAAGCAGTGCAATCCTAGAAGAAAGGCAGAATACAAAGTTGACAAGGCCAAAGGGCATATGGATGAGAAAAAAGAAAGTGAATTGGTGTCTGTGAAAGGTTTTTGAGATTTTCATTCGAATGGAGATTTGTGAATATGGGAAAGTAGTTTTGGAATGTGCAGCTTCTGTTCCCTCCTCGGGATGAAGTTTTTACTGTTAGGGGTAGTTTGGTTGGTGGAATTGAATTAACAATCTCGGGGATTAAAGTAATCCGGAATAGATTTTATACCACAAATATGTACTATCTTATCTCATAAAAGATGTGGAATTATTAATCGCAGGATAAACTTAATCCCAAATTTATGGGATATTCCTTTTAGTCCGGCCAACCAAACGACCCCATAAGCTTTTGGAATAACATGGTTGCTTCATTTTCTCATTTCGTCTTGTAAGAAAATATGTCAAAATTATGAATTATCCGAAGTTGTTCAATGTTATCGTCTATTGTACCTTTGATCTTATTATATAATTCTTTGGTTGAGGCATAAAATTATGTTTAAATGTGAATTCTGCTATTGGTGAAGGACAATAACAAGATGTTTCCCAATAGTAGGAGTAAATATTACCACAAAATATTGACGATGATAAAGTTACTGAATTTCAGACTACTATTGGTTAATTTTACTCATTTCTTATTTTCTTTGGTTTTTGTGAGATTAGCCCGTGTGGTGGAAATATTAAGCAAGATTTAAACTTTAAATCTGATATATAGTTGCTATATTCTGAGTTACTGGTTCTTAATAGATTATGTCTGATGTTATGGAACTATTTAAGGGAAAGTATTTGCAATTTGCATGCTTTATGCTTATATATGAATCTTGTGAGTTGTGACTCGGAAAAAATTAGGCAGGGTACCTGTGTTTAAATAAAGGAGAAAACTATGATAGGTCAGACGTTAGACTTCAAGCTCATTTGATCCAATATGTTGTTCACTTATACACAGGAAATAGAACTTGTTATTGTTTACAGTTTTCATCCCCATAAATGAACTGGTTGGCCAGTTCAATAAATGGGGTTTCTTAGATTCTTCTAGGATTCTTCAGTCGTTAGCAATAAATTGCAAAAACAAAAAAAGAGTGAAAGGGGAATAGGAAGATTTTTATCTGAGAAGAAAAACGTCATGTCTTGCTTTCGGAAAAGCTCCCTTTTTTTTTGATGATTTCTTAAAATTTACTAACATCAATCATGGTAGAAGTTAATTGTGAATCTAAAATCAAGTAGAATATTACATTTTACCTTTCGTTACAGTTCCACTCTACCGAAGAAAAGTAGACGTACAAAATATAGTATTGTCACTAAAGACAATCATATGTGTTCCTCAAAGGAAAGGAACTGGAAACTTCCTACACTTTCAAACAATTTCTCACTTTTTCTACTGGAAAAAGAAAAAGGGCTCTCACAATTTTTTTTTTGAAATTATTTTTGCTGAAAGTTGAAGAGAGTTGTGGGCATATATAATAAATTGGCGAGATACCTCGGCTCATTTCTCAACATTTGGAAGATACTAGTAGTAGATTGGTATACACATATGTTGAGGTTTGAGTACAAGAAACAGTATGTTGATTGAGGGGGTGAACAAGGTGCAGGTGCAGCGCATGTAAGTTTTGTCCACTACCATTTATACAAATTTACAATCAAAGACTTCCCTCAAAAGCAAAGGGATGAAGCTAGTGAAAGGATTATAAAAGGAGGCAGTTTCTTCACTAGGAACATGCTTCACAAAACCCAATGAAATAAACATGAAATTCGAAATTAACAAGAGGAAAGACGAAAACTAATAGAAAGTATGCAAATAATGTACTTACCAGTAAAAATTTGGCCACGCCCGATATTTTCACTAACCTAATACATTGAAGCATGTTTCACACATAGGCTCTTGTAATTAAACCACAGTTAATTAATACACACGATTACTTTAATTTATGCTTAATCATAATAAGTTAATATAATTTAGTGTAAATATCAGGTACGCATAAGTTTTCCCCGCTCAGAATTGAGTAACTGATATTTGTGGTGATGAGCAAAAAAGTCAGCTGCTTACACTTGTTTACTTTTTAAAACTGAGCTATGTGATATGGGCAGTAAGATGCCGAGTTAAAGCTAATAAAATCTTGAAATAAGAAGTAACAAAAGGAACCATTAGAACCAACACAACCATGGAATTCTAGACAGAAGAATTCAGTAAAGTCTTTCTATTTGGTCATAAGAGATATTATACTCTGCAACTAGAAAGTTGTATAGCCAACAATACGCAGCTTAGGTGATTCAGCATGCATACTTTGGCAGCTAAATGCTGGGGCATACACGGGGGAATTCAATTGGATTCCTTCTTTGTGAAATACTCCCTCCGTCCCAAATTAGTTGACGCTTTAACAAGAGTTATTTGTCCCAAAATAGTTGACGCTTTAGGATTTCAAGACTATTTTTGTCAATTATTTCCAACTATACCCTCAATTATTAATGGTATTCTCAAAAAGTATTTAATAGTCATATACTTAAATAAGGGTAACATAGTAAAATGTATACCCTATTTATTGATTTTCTTAATGAACGTGCAATAGTTGAAAGTGTCAACTAATTTGGGACGGAGGGAGTAGTCTTTACTCTCTAGTACTACTATTATAAAAAAAACAGTTATTGGGGCCATTTTACCAACTTTCTTGTCTAATGTCGAGTAGTTATTAATTAGACATTGAGCATGTAATTAGCGTATAAAGAATTTACTCAGGTGGAAATTTATTCTGAATATCAAAAGATAAGTCCAATCCCTGACATTTTGTCCACTTACAAAATTGGATTGATCTGCTACTTACAACTAATTAGTTCCATAAACATAGAGAATATATTAGGAATTACAATACTTGGCCGTAATAAGCAACATGTATCTATCGGTATCTTCTTTCGACTTTTCTCCATAAAATAACAACCGATTTATCAATTTATTGCTATAAACCATGTAATAAGTACTAGATTAATATCCCTTCAGCTTCAGTACTGTATACTAGCTCTTTCTCATTGAATTTAATTAGGGCATGATGAACTTATGGTGAATCCAGTTTAACAACACAACAATGACTACAAAGTTCTTTTTCTCCGTCTTCCTCTATTGGCTCTGAGCTTCTCCAGCCATTAGCTATTGCTGATGTGTCAAACACGTGGACTTCAGTTCTTGTTACTGAAATCTCACCTGGCATTCTGTAACCAGCCAAGAAGTATAGTTGTGTCCCTATTGGTGCCATGGTACAAAATATTCTTTGCTTAGGTGGCCAGGTTGCTTCCGTGGCATTTGGTGACGTGGAGATTGGTGAATGTGAACCGTCCACTATGTTCCATATATTCAACTCTTTATCATAGGCTTCAATATGTCCTTTCCATGCATTTAAGCAATCACCCGAACTGAATAATTTCCCATCAACATTCACTATTTGATTGGGTGGCACATCTAGGTCCCACATTCTTGCCACGTAATCCCATTTTTGCTTTTGTGGATCGTACAGCTCAGCAGAGCTTCTTTCCATAATATATGGTCCTTGACTGTCATTGTTTCCTCTTTTAGCGAATCCTCCCACCACATATATTTTTCCTGTTAGAATATGAAGACAAAATTGAGGAAGTTTTGTGGCCTGAGAGATCAGTAGTACCATATGGGACTACATATAGATTATATATAGGGGAATATAGATAAATACCTTCAGTATATATCAAAGTCAAACAGATAATGCAAATAAGCTTAGCAACTTCATAGGAAAGATCAGAAACATATTGATAATAGAACTTTTAAATTATTCCATTTCAGGAATTAAAAGACAAAGTTAAAACTTTTAACCTTTATTTAAAGGTCGGATTTTGCTGACATGAATTTACGGTTGCATGTATATGTTTAGACTGCTAATTCGACAAGTCCTTCCTTCTTTCTTAATTTCTGTGCCTAGTAAAGCAGGTTCATTTGAAATGAAACCGTACAAACACAACGTAACTTATATGTCCAACATTACCTTGCCATGCCACGCCAACAGATTTATACCTCAAGGTGCTCATATTTGGTAACAGTTTCCATTCATCTTTAGCAGGATCATATACTTCAGCAAAACAAGTACCTTCAGCACTATCCAACGTTGTTTGTCCACCAGCAACATAAATTTTTCCATCTTTGCAGGTGCATGCAAAGTTAAACCTTGGTATAGTTAAAGGTTTACAAGTAGACCAAGTATCCGTTCGAGTATTGTATTTAAGCACTGAAGATCGTACCATTATGTCCATTTCATGAACTGAATCATTAGGCCCATTATTGTCAACAGTCTTGTAACAATGTCTACCACCAATTACATAGATAATTTCACCAATGGAAACCATAGCAAAACCTTTTAACACTTGGTTCTCAAGTAAATCTGGAATAGTAGTCAGTCGATGCCATGAATTTGTAGAAGGATGGTAACATGATATCCAATTCGACATGTTAACATTAGGATTAAACTCTTTTCCACAGAAGGAAGCATATATTCGGTAGTAGTTTTCACTATTTTCTTGTGATCGACTAGGTGAAGCTGATGAAATCGAACCCATAATTTTGCTAATTTTCTTGGGGTTGAAGGAAAATAATTAATGGAGTGGAGAGGAGCCTTGTCTAGGGTCGTATAGGGTGAAAAATATAGGGAGGGCCAACGGAAAATACTAGGACGTAGAGTTTATTTCTATGACTTTTCTTGTCGCTAAGGGTGGTAATTAACGTATGTTGCTAATTATTTTCATAGTTCAAGGAGGATATTTATTGTTAATCACGAGGAGAGTTTAACTAAGCTTGGAGCTACTTTAGCAGTAATGTAGCTTTTCATCTCCAATTTGGGAATGTTAAGCTTTTGATTGTTCGGCCTAGATTCTCTAGTTAAATCAAATTAAACCTTGATAGTGTCACTCCCACAAGGGCTTGTATTATGAATTTATGCTTGTATATCAAAGTATTGGTCGGATTTTCCTAATGTTACTTCGTGCTTAAGGTAATTAATGGTGTCAATGCTTATTGAAAAATCGACCAAATTGATCGAGTCCAACCGTAACAAAATTATTAGGTTATTTTTTATATAATACCCACATGTCGTATATAAATCTAAAATCATACCGAATAATTAAGGTAGGTTTTTATTTTAGAAAGAAAATACTGAAAAAAACTAAACTCTATTGAATTTAATTTATATATTCAAAATATTTTTTTATGCATAGTTTAAATATAACGTAACAATAAATTTTTTGCCAGGGTGATAGAAACGACTATAAGCCCACCAGTAATTAGCACCAAGCCACCGAGTGACCAAAGTATTGAATATCTTTCCTCTATATATATATATATATATATATATATATATATATATATATATATATATATATATATATATAGTATCGATACCAAAAATAAATCGAGATGATTGAGAAGATTTTGAAAAATTTACTTTTGATTATTTCCAATAGAATAATCAAAAGTTAAAAGTTATGGTATAAATTTCTTAAAATAACCAAATCATTAATTAACACCCCACTTAAGTAGTTAAATATGATCGATCTTCATGTTTTTTTTTTTTTTTCTTTCTCTTTTTACCTTATTTTTCTGCAACTCTAACTTGGTTTTTGGAATTTTCATTTGGTCGAGTAAAACATAAGCGTATCGCTCAATACCTAAGGGTAGGGGTGTTCGTGGGTCGGTTTGACTCGATTTTTGTTTAAAAGAAAGTCAAACCTATTAAGTCGGTTTTGTTAATATTTAAATCAAACCAAACCAATATAGCATAAAATTTATGAGTTTCGGTTTAGTCGGTTTGGTTCGGATTTTACGGTTATTTTGTTTCTACAGACGTAGTTTATAGTACAAACCTACCAGAAAACTAAAGATAAGAAGAGTTTTGCTTGAAACGAAACAAAAATGCCATTTATCGATAAGAATGAGTGGAATAAGATGCAAAAGAGATTAACTCGACTTCCCTGTATCAATAATAACAAATGAAATAATAAAGAATTAAAAATGCGAAAGACCAAAATTTAAATAGAAAGAACAATTTGGATAAAAGAAATATATTTTTCTATCAAAGATATCAAAAATGCAAGCCTATGGAAGTATGAAGCAAATTATCGTTACATTTCTTCATGGCCTAGATATTACTACTTAGTGGATAGAATTTAAAGACACCAACAAAGGATTATCATATAGTAACACATTATGATATGAACTATACCCATTTAAACTTCATAAAGCTATAGATTAAGAAATTACATTTGATCTTCCTTTTGTTGTATCCAACTTTCTTTATGTATAACTGATTTTCATACTTGCTTCACCTCTTTTTCAACTTCATATTAAGCCGCGGGTTTATTTTTAATTAGTTTTTTTTATAAAAATATTTTATTTTTTATATATCTAAATATATAATTCTAACTATACTTTATTGGGCTAAAAAGAGAACTAATGTGAGGATTATTTAAGAGAAAATTATCATTCTTGATCTTGCGCTTGGACTGTAGTGAGAAAATATTATATTATATTTGTCGTTTTGGTTTCGGTTTGGTTTGAGTTTTTTTCATTCAAAACCAAAACCAAATCAAATAAAGTCGGTTTTTGAAAATATAAAATCAAACCTAACTAAACCAAACCATTAGTCGGTTTATTTAATCTGTTCGATTCGATTTGATTCGGTTTTACTGTTCGATTTGAACACTCAAGGAGGTAAACAAAAATATGAAATAACAAAGAAAAAATAAGACAATCCATAAGGAAAAAAACGTGTTTGGGATAGATTGACAACAACTAATACTTGAAGTCTTAACTCTAACTTTAGGAAATTACTTATCAAAATCACTTATCTTTCTTGGTCACCAATTAACATCATCTACGTACTGCATGGATAACAAGAAAGTCATTACATCTAATATTAAATAATTTATTTTCCATGGCATGTAGGATAATAACCTAAATTTCAAAAGTATAGGGGATTTTTACATTACGCATTCATATAATCAAAATTATTTATTCGGCATACCCATTAAAAATTATATTATCCGTGTAGTTCAAAGTATTAACTCGGCGTTCTCATTTTTACTGTATACCTTTATAGTATATTATGTTTCGAGAGTATACCTTATGGTATATTGTCTTTTTAAATTTCCACAATATACCCCTTTACGTTACATTGTCTTTCCAGGTTATCATCTACGTAACCGCAAACTTGCTTTCTCTAAGGAGAGTGAAGCGAAGTCCCTCCTCGAAGGAAAAAGGGCAAAAAAAGAAGGACAGAGTTATTTTCTTATGGCACGACTTAGTCAGTTATTCTCGCAGATCATATAAGATTCAGATCGGGTTATGTAGGCCTAAGCATAAAGCTGAACCGGCTCGAAGCTCGGCTCGGTCTCATTAAAGTTTGGCTCGGCTCGGCTCGGCTCGGCTCGACTCAGTTAAAGCTCAATCAAGCTCAGCTCGGCTCGACTCGATTAGCTTGATTAATCTTGTATCTTTTTCTTTTAAAATATAACTTTCATTCATTAGGCTTAATTACCAAAAAAATTAGAAGTCTACGTAATATTTATTATTTTAATACAATAGCTAACAATTGAGAAACTAGTACTTCTATCCTTATTTATGATTATTGTCAAAAGAAAATTTAAATATTTATTTGTTAATCATATTACTATAAAAGCATGTACTGAAAAAAGAAAAAGTCAGATTACCAAATTGCCCTTCTAAACAAAAAAAATCACCTAAAAGTTGAACACAATATAAATCTACAGCCGAAAAGGAACCATCCGTGCAAATTTAGAAGGAAATAGACGTAGACTTCAAACAATGTAATGCTTCATACACCTTCTCATACTCATTCGTATGAAGGGACGTGATCCTTCCAAATTAATCCACAATATGGACTTATTTATACCCCAAAAGATCCTCATTCAGCCCACATCAGTTTTATTCAAATCACCACAGTGTTTTACTCATATAGCAGGAGGCCTCTGCGATACTATTATTTCAAGGATATCAATCTGGTATCCTTCTCTATTTGTTCAACTTGGTTTTCATTCGTAAATTTGCTCGAACTTTCAGTTCTGAACAGTTGATGATGTACTTTGGCTGAATGGTTTAACTGCTACTATACAACTTCACTATAACGCTGTAAGAACCTTTAATTTTGGACTAGATACCTGCTGTAATTATTAGCTTTAACATTTTACAACCTTTTGTATTACTATTAGATTTCACTAGGAGAAAATCTACAGAGGACACTCAAACGATCGATCGGTATTCATTAAATGATGACACTGATGTTTAGTTTTGCTAATTATGCCTGCATACCGTGCCCCTCACTTCTAAGCCTAACATGTGCTCTTTTTACAGGTTATTTGAATTACTTGGTAAATCAATTGCCATCAATTGGTAACACTAATGCTATTCACTGATGTGAATTACAATTTCAACACACTGACTAAATTAAAGAAGCTATTTTCAGCGCAAGGTGTAAAGGTTTCAAAAATATAGTAAAACCGTTGTCTGTTTAAACAACAATATTAATCATAATTGGAACTACATATTATTGATATATCTTTTGTTACACCTGTTATATGTTGTTTTTGTTATGCCCATCTAACCATCTCAGCCTCAGTCTATATAGCAACCGACGTACAATTATCAAAACAATGTGTTCCTATAGGCAAGCTATACAATTTTTCATCTGATTGGGTCGTAAAAGTTTTCGCACTACGAAAATGACCAGTAACACCATACAAAAATCCAAGGAATTAAGGTGTTCTCGGGATTACAATATTGGTTCGCGGGACGTTAGAATGTGTTATATTAACCCTTTTCATACTCATCCAACACTTTTCGATAGTCATGTGGCAAACTGGAAGGACTTCCTCAAATCAAACAAGAGATATTATAAATATTATCAATTATGGCCGCTTAGATCGTGTTGACCCCTACTACACCTCAGTTCACAAAGAAATGAAAAGTGCTTTTACTGACAACACCATTATCAAGGAAACTCACAAAGGCATTCCAACTGAAAATTTATCAAGGGGATTTCTATCTTAAAAGAGCCGGAAAAATTAAAAAGACGGTACCATCTTGACTCAACTTTTCTTTGGAAATTATGTATTCCTTCATGAATTAAAAAGAAAAAAAACATACTTGAGTATCTCAAGTGTACGATAATATTCATTCAAATAGCACAAGTATAGAGATCGAATTTGCAGAGCATGTTTCTTGACATTTAAAAATTACAAGAATAGATATGCATCAGGACAATGTCTTATTGAGCTAATTACGCACATGTTATGGAATATATATAGGAAGATGCAGATACGATTGCTTGCACATCCTTTTAGACGTTTAGCGATTGCCATGCACCCGCCATCATTTTGGTCTTCTTCATATTGGCATGTTTGGAGACTAATTTTATCAGCCGTGGACTTTCTCAAATGCTTAACCAAGACTTAACTAAACAAGTCTATTTAAATTCATAATTTTATTACTACATAATACTATTATATAGCTGTTGAATGTGATTTTATGGTTGGTATTGTGTTTTAAAAAAAATAAGTTGTCCACCAAATGTACAGAATTCTATTTAGAAACTAAACATAAAGAGAGAATGAAACTTAAAAGATATCCAATCATCTGGATCTCTACAAACAGGTTATCAAACGACAACCGACATTGGCCATTCACATAAATTTATTTTTTATTATTTCACGTATAGCTATTGACTCAAAGTCTTACATTATTAATTTGATTATTTTACAAAACCATATACAAACATTACGCAACTTACACGTGCAACGCACGTGTCGAGAAACTAGTATTATTAAGTATGGGGACATAAAAAAAAAGTCGGCTCGGGCTTGGTCAAACTCTAGCTAAGTTCGGCTCGACTCGGTATGGTATAAAGTTCGATTAAGCTCGGCTTGGCTCGCTCGCTCGCTCGCTCGATGCCCATAGATGTATGGTATATTTGGCCGGATGGGTAGAGCGGGTAAATAATTTCTAGGTATTATGTCTAAATATGAAAGTAATGGGTAGGGGCGGTGGTAATAATTTGATTTTGATAATCTGGAAAGTCAATCTAACGTAAAGGAGTAGTCCCAAAATACCCGTAAGACCCGACCCAATTTCCCACGCACACAAATAAACCAAACTGAGAAAAACGAAACATGTTGTGGTATGGCCTATGGGTTCAGCAGCTGAGAATGAGCATTCTCAGCCCAATTACATGGAGCAGGTAAGTCCAGGTAAGTCCAACTTCTATTAGATTCCTTATTGTTAGAGCTTATAGTTGGAGTCTTACAATTTGCCACTATCCCAACATTCCTTCTAAAATTCCCAATTTCTCATCATGCCACAAACAAGAAAGCAGAAAACTCCTGAATCCTCAAATGATGTAGATACAGATTGTGTGGATAGAATTTCTAACTTGCCCCTCGAAATAATCCATGAAATTCTTAAATTGCTTCCATTGAAAGATGCAGCCAAAATTAGTGTTTTGTCCCGGAGATGGAAAACCATTTTGGCTTCTCGCCCTGATATTCTTTTGGATGAACGCGAGTTTGGGGTCGGCTATTCATCGGGCGTAGCGAAAAGAGAAGCCTTCCGAACTTATTTGGAAAAATTCTTGGACACCCGTGACCATAATTTTGCTGTTAACTGTTTCTATCTTCGAATGACACTTGTTGAGAATCCTTCTTCTGAGTTGCTGCTGAAAAGAATCAGTGATTTTCTCTCTAAGTGTAAGGTTAAGGTTGTATCTCTTCACATACGAAGACATGGTAGTCAGGGTTTCGACTTGCCTATTATTGCACCTTTTGCTGACACATTAACTATCCAGCGTTGCAAGTTTATTTCAAGTTGCTCCTTTGTGCTTCCTAATCTTAGGACACTCCATCTGGTTTATGTGTGGATTGAGGATGATGTTTTCAAGGGTCTCATTGCAGCGTGTCCTAGAATTGAATCCTTACACATTTTGCTCTGTTCTAAGTTGTCTACTATAGTCGTTTCACATCCCACCCTGAAGCACCTTCGAATACATATTGAGGGTTTTGATCGTAAAATACAAATAGAGTCCACAAACCTTGAACATCTTTCACTTGCTGGCTTACGTGAGGACAAATGTGAAGTACAAATTACTGCCACAACATCAGTCAAGAGCTTAACATTGAAACGTGTTTATTGGCAAGAAAAGACATTAATGCACTTTATAAGCAAATTCCCTCTACTTGAGGAACTCGTGATACATCGTTGGAGTAATGGCTGTAAAATTGAGGAGATAAGAATAGATGCTCATAAGTTAAAATCCTTGGAGTACATTGGTGGCCTCATGTCTTTTCCTGGCATAAAAGCTTCCCAAGAATTGGAATCTGTTGAAGTCCATTTAAAGACCCAAAGGCGTGATGCTGGCTGGTACATTTGGTTAAAAGATAATTTGGAGTCTTTTGCTCATTCCAAGCATTTGACTTTGATTTGCCAGAATGAACAGGTAAACACTTTTCTCTCAAGTATTATATTTGAGGTATCCATTCCTCCATATGTGTACAATGTTCTTTTATTGCAAGCCACACTACATTTGCCTAATGCAGCCCCAACTTCTTAACCCTTGCAAAAGTATATATATTGACATTTGACAAAAACTAAGAAAGTGCTTGCAAGTAAAGATGATGAAACCTTTAATTCGAGTAATAGGAACAAATGGTTGCATCTTAGTAGCTTACTTTTCCCTTATAACTTTGATTTGTTTCAACTATTTGGATTGTAAATCTTCTGAGTTTCCTTTTGATGGTTTTCAGGATATCATCTTTCCTGATGAGCTAACTGAGATATTACGTCCAACAATTAATGATCTCAAAAATCTGGATTTGCGAATTCATTCAAAAAATGCCACTTGTCAACAAATTTTGGATGGCTTCATTTGGATTTTTCCATGTTTGAAGACTTTAAAATTGACTTTGGGTTCCATCTCAAAACTCATTGAGGTACGCAAAAACTCCAATTCTCACAATTCTAAGTCCTAGTTTTTTTAGGTGAATTTTTAGTTCGGTAATCATTTTTGGGCACATCAAACCTTCAAAAGGGGGGCAGTACTGATGATGGGTCTATTATGCATAAGCCAGGATAAATTGTTTAGATATGATTGAGAATTCATGGATTTGTTAGTGAAACTTGTTAGTTTTGAAAGTACGTTTGTCTCTTTTATTATTTCGGCAGCCTATGCAGTTTTGCTTGACAAAGTTAATATTTTATTATTGCAAATGCAGCTTCCGCGGAGAGAATGACTTTGATGGTGCTTTCAGCTACCAGCAAAAATTGGAGAACAACTCAAAATTAACATACATATGATCAAATAGAAAATCTGTAACTGTTATAGCCCAAATTAGAGAACTTTTTCATATTTTAAACTCCATGTTATTGGAAGTGGAAGCAGAAGTAGGGAGATTAGGTTAATTTTGTAACTATTATAGCCAAACTTTTCCATGGCTTATCACAGAGGGAGGCACTTTTGGAAGGTGTTTATGGAGAAGTTATTTGGAGGAAAAGTGAATGCAAAAAGAATCTGTATGTGATATTTTTAATTTCTTTTTGTCAATTTCTGTTTGTTCCTAAATAGTTTTTCAGAGAAATGCCTCACTTTCGTTCTGTCATATGTGGATGTTCATAATGCTCCCTTGAGAACTCTGTGGATACCCTCTATAAATAATAATCAGCATTTCTATGGTAGAAATGAAAAGGCGAAATTGATCTCAACTAAGTTTCCTTGCTTGGTGGGGATATGTTAGACAAAACTCTGAAAAGAGGAAGAAGCCGAGCTACAAGAAAGCCTCTGTTCAGTGTCTTGAGATTTATATAAATGCAGGTATGGGGAAATACATGACCACTTGAGAAGTTCAGGCTAAAGTGAAGAGCCGAGGAAATTAGTATAATAGATATGATTGTGTACATTTGGAAATCATTTAGATTATTCTGTGAGCAAATGTAGTTTTCTAACGATCTCATGCTTTTCTTCACAATTACTGATCCTGTCCCCATTATTTTGATGTTTTCTCAACTGTTCACTCTCTGCAAGTTAGATGCAACTTGCAAGATTATACCTCAGGGAAAATAGTTATTCCGTATTATCACAATGAGTTACATTCTGCTAAGATCATAGTTTTCTCTTCATTTTCGCCAAAGCAAAAAGCAAATGATTTAATTTCTAGATTATTAGTGTTCTAACTAAGGAACATATCCCGTCGAAGCTAGGTAATGATCCTCATCACTCTTTTAGTCATCTATCGTTAATTTATAGCTAATTTCATGATCTAATCTTACCATAGAAATTAGGGATTCTAGGTAGTCATGACTCGATTTGTCGAGCCTCACAAGAATATTTACATTAAGACTCGTCCATCTAGCGCTAGCCCCTTTGATTTTCCATACTTTCGCAAGTCCTCAAACTTATAACACTCATGACATCATTGATGAATCATAAACATAATACTCCTTATGATGAAAATTTCATGAATTTTTCTTTTTATGGGCGCTCTTTAAAATTTCCTCGTTCTATATGCGCTATTTAAAATTTCCTCGTTTTATATAATTTTATGCAAAATATCTCCAATCTTAAAGTAGTTATGGCTTTGCCATTTTTTGTAAATAAACCGACTCACGAGTTTATTGTCACTATTTGCAAAGTAAAATTTGAAGAACGAAGGATAGAACCTAGCATTTTTTGTACAAGATGAGAACCTGGTAAACCAAGTTAATTACTGAAGTTTGAACAACATTATTTCAAACTCACTATCCTAAAAACCAAAAGAAGTGGTAATAAACAGCTGATGACTCGAGGTTGCTTAAAGATGAGCACACCTAATCTTCTCATCTTGACCCGGGATGAAGGTAATTGCCATCTATCCGTTTATAAACAATCTTTAACATGACTTGGCAGGGTATCAAATTGAGTATATATGTACACATCATTATGAGTATGCTTTAGTAGCGCCAAAAATTTTGAACCATCTTATCACAAGTTTTGACGGATCACCAAAAGTTCAAGTGCTACAAGTTCTGTTGAATCAACAACAAAACTTGGGCCATTTGTTTAAACGGTACAAGCTAGTGTTTCTAGCTTTGCAAAACTTGTGAGTAATTGATGTTAGCGATCCTTTAAGGATTTTTTACATAAAAGTACAAGTTTTAGAGCTTAATTACCAAACATAGCAACATTTTTGTAAAATTACCCTATATAGAGGAAAACACAAGATAATTACAAACATAGCAAAAATATAGCAATATTTTTCCATAACATACCAAACCCTTATATTTTTCTTTCTATTTCCCCCACTATCACTTTTGCTCCCATCATTTCTCCCAAATTCACTTTTCCTCCCATCATTTCTCCCAATTTCACTTTTACTCCTCTTATTTTCTCCAATTTCACTTTTCCTCATCCATCCTCAATGTATCTCGTTGAATCTCACTATTTCTGCACCGTATCAACTATTTCAGCACTGTATCTAACTATTTCTGCACCGTATCAAACTGTTTATGCACCGTATCAAACTGTTTCTGTACCGTTTCGGTTCATTTCAGCATTGTATCTAACTATTTTAAACTGTATCAACCCCCGTTTCGGATTGTATCAGCCTATTTTAAACTGTATCAACTCCCGTTTCAGACCGTATCAGACTGTTTCAGACCGTATCATAGTGTTCCAATGTTGTTTCATACTGTATCAGACTATTTTAAACTGTATCAAGTCTCGTTTCAGACTGTATCAACTTCGTTTTAGACTGTTTTAAACTGTATCAAGTCCCCTTTCAGACTGTATCATATTGTTTTATACTGTATCAACTCCCGTTTTAGACCGTATCAGACTATTTCAACAGTTATTTCAGATTGTTTCAATGTCGTTTCAGATTTATCATACTGTTTCAACATCGTTTCAGATGTATCAAACTGTTGCAACAATTGTTTCAATGTTTCAACGATATTTCAAACTGTATCATATTGTTTCAGAAATCTGTACAAACAGAAACAGAAACAGAAACGAAACAGAAACAGAAACAGAAACAGAAACAGAAACGAAATATGAACAAACAGAAACAGAAACAGAAACAGAAACAGAAACGAAATATGAACAATTCTGAAGAAACAGAAATGGAACAAAAACGAAACAATTCCAAAGAAACAGAAACATTTTCAGACTGTATCATGTTGTCACTATACAAATGAAACTAGCAAAGATGCCTTGTGCTCCCAATACAAATATCAGCATTGCATTCATCCCAATCCATTCCAAAAATAAGAATCCTTGAAGCATCACTGTCACTATTGAAGCTACACCGCTGTTTAGCCGGAGGTTCTATCGTTACCCATCTCGTTCCTTCATTCCATCGCAGATCGGGAATAACTATAGCCACCAGAAGTAACAGAAACGCCGGTGACTCCATGCTCACACGACGAGAAAGAAACAGAAAATAAGGAGAAAAGAAGGGGGAAAACCAGATCTATGCCATTTCACTAAGATCCGATGGGGAAGGCCCATACCAGCGTCTGTACGAAGAGAAGATCCGACGGAGCGTGCCCTTGGTTAGATTTTCCGGCGAACTGATCGGAGATGGGTTAAGAGGATTGAAGAAGATGGATATTCTGTTTGTTGTAAGAGAGGGAGAAAAGGTTGAATGGAAGATCGGGGATGATGGCGCTAGAGATGGTAGGGGGTGGGGTTGGCGGCTGTTTGTTTGGGGAGTAAGTGGGAGAAAGTGTTTTAGGGTTTTTTGGAGAGTAGAGTGTAAGTGTAGTTATCAAAAATGAGATGTGATGATTAGTGAAGAAATGTGATAAAAAAATATTGTTATGTTTGGTAATTTTAAAAATATTGCTATTTTTGTGTAATTAGGGATGTATTTTTGTATATATGTGTAAAAATCCCATCCTTTAAACTTGGGGGAAAGTGCACGAAAGACCACTTTTGCCACTGGTCTTTGGGCACAGGCCACTAATACCAAAATATTTAGTTTATGGCCACTTTTGCTTAAAGAGATAAAACTTCAGTCCAGATGCCAGATTGAAGTTCAGTCCTTAAAGATTGAACTTCAATCCAGGGCCATATGGACTGAAGTTAGTCCAGTCCTTAAGATGGAACTTCAGTCCATGTCCAGATGGAACTTCAGTCCATGGTCATACCATGGACTGAAGTTCAGTCCATAGCCATATGGACTGAAGTTCAGTCCTTAGAGATGGAACTTCAGTCCAGGGGCCGTATGGACTGAAGTTCAGTCAATTATCAGAACTTAAGTCAATATTTATTTAGTAAAGGCCTAAAAATAGCCTCTAGTGTAAGACCAATAAAGATAGTGGCCTCAAACTAAATACCAGTGTTAAAAGTGGCTGCTGGACGAAATTTTTACTTAAACTTGTAATGAAATTATGGTGGGCCAATCCAAACTGGAAATTGTGGCTATTTTGAACAAATTCCTTAAACTATTTAACTAGGTAATTTGTCCGCGCATCGCGCGGTCTTGAAAGACCTCTCGTTGATTTTACAAAATGATTGTTTTCTAATATCGAATATTAGAAATAACAAAACATATTCATCATTCATGTAAAGATTTTGAAAACATGAAGTTATCTAGAATTAGTCCCGATTAAAATCAACGGTAAATATAAATAAGTTAGAGAACTAAACTTGCATTTGAGTCACATTTGCCTCACTTTTGAGTAGAATTACATATATTTTATCAAAATTTATTAGAGAAGAATTTACCACTTATACTTTTCCAACCACAAAATATACTATCAAAACAATGATACCATCCACACCTTCACATTTAATTACCATGAGGAATGGTGAGCTTTTGTCTAACAATTGTTATCTTTAGATTTTGATAGAATGGTAACAAAAGATGTGCCACATCACTATACTATAGACCTTAATTGATATAGACTAAGTAGCTCTTGCGCATCAGTCTTGAAAATCCTCTTCTTGATCTTACAAAATTATTGTTTCCTAATATCGAATATTAAAATTAATAATCCTAATATAGACCAAGGAAAAAAGTTGATGAAACTGCTAACCACAAATATCAATACAGTCATGTGTTTAGAAGAAACGGAATTTAGGAGCAATCTCTTTTGTTATTATTACTTTATTATCGAAGCTTCCATGAAACTCGATTAATTAACCTACGAAGTACTCTATTATACGAACTTGATAAAGGAAATGAATAGTGCTAGAGGACACTCCCCTCAAGCCTCAACTAAAAATAATTAAATAAAAGATAACAAAATATCAATTTAATTTAAAAGAAGGACCACAACACACCATAGTGGAACGAATTTGGATAAGATAGGACAAAATCGATGGCAAAAATGTTCATACTGTGTGAAACCTTACTCCCGTAATCAAAGAATCTTCATCTATACATCCTTTTCATTTTCTTCATTCAATTATATATCTTGCAATATGTTACAGTTTATGTAAAAAATAGCACAATCATTCTTTATACGTCAAAAACGACTTAGCAGGAACCACCCCTTAATTGTGGACCCAAAAGAGCCGGTTACAATTGAAGTTTTGAGCATTTAGTAGTTAAAATATGTCAAATACAGGTTAATCAATCTATCAATTGAAATAGGAGCAAAAAAGCCTCACCTCACAAATTGGTAATAAGATGGTAGAAAAGAGATCCATGAAGTTAAAATCCAACCATACCAGACCTAAACAACCGGGTTCAATCAAATTAAAAAGAAGCTTCTTTTATAACACTATAAAATCCACAAAACAAAATAAAACAAATTAGACCAATTAAAACAACTCACTAATAAATTTGAGAAACGAAAATACATATGATGGCTAATAATAGAAGTGAGTTATTATCGTATCTTCTTGGAGGTACCAAAGTTCAAGTTTGCCGGATCGTAATAACGAAGCTGCTCAAAATCTATCCCGATATGCTTCTGCAATCCTTATGGTGGCTAAGAAATGACTGGCGTTGCAAACATTCCTTTAATACCAAGTGAGTAAACTATTTAACTGAAAATCCAGAAGGTTAATTTGAAACGGATGTCTTCTTCCTCTGTCATTATTTATTATGATTTACGGAGGTATCAATATTGAAACAGATGTCTCCTCTTTCTTCATTTATTATGGAGGTGCAATTATAAACCTTAATTGAATGATAAGAATAAATGATAAAATAGAGATGTTCTACCTCAACAGAACGTGTAAAAGAAATGGTAGAAAAGAGCAAAAAAAAAAAAAAAGTGAAATCTGTCGCAGCAAATTCCAGTTAATCAAGGAAAAGATGTTACATAGCAGAAGAATATAATTCAAAAGTTAGTTGGAGTTAACTGTCAAGTCCAAAAGTTAGTTAAAGGGTATTTCTGAAAATTAGTTAGGCTGAGTTGTTAGCTTGGTGACCAAGCTAAGAGTTAGTTACAGACAGTTACTATTTCTATCAATGTAGTGATTCTATAAATACATGTACTGTGATAAGATTCCATATCAATATATACAATCCATTACTTCTAGTTACTATCTCTCTATTCTTCTCCTCACTCCCAGTTTGAACCTGCTCCTCGAGGTCTTTCTGCGATCTCCTGGGTGAGTTCTGCCCAAATTCTCGATTAGATTCCTGAATTAGGCACCAAAATCCTTGCCATAGAGCTATGTCATATCACTCTTCTATGTTTCTCAATTAGTAGATATGTAGATATAATCAGTGCCCGAGAATAATCCTATTCGTGCAACACTTCAAAACTTTCTTTGGAAAAAACATAAAGCTTTTCTCTTTGTATCTAAAGATATTCACCTGAATATGTACCAGTGGTGTTCAATAGAACTCTAGATGATTTGCAACTTGACTACATTGATTTGTACCTTGTGCGTAGTGCTTAAAGGAAGCCTTGCATATGCTACTGGTTATGATGTTGGTTATATGTTTCCATTTCTATCATCTTTATGCTGCTATACTGTTTCTTGACTTGATTTCACATAATTAACTGAAGAATTACTTCAGATGTTTCAGTTTATATACCGATGTTTCACTTTGTCGGATTAAGGGAAGAAATTTTTTTTTTTTGAAGCTTGTGATCTAAAACATGCCAAGACATTTCTGTAGCTATAAAATATGTCATTACGGGAAAATAAAAGGTTTGAAGTTAAATTATTTTCAAATATAGAAATGTGTCGTTGTTTTAGGAATGGATAAATATTGAAAGAATATCACATAAAATAGAATGTATAGATAAATTTAGTAGCTGCAGGAGGATTTTTGGAAACTCTATTAAATTGATGCCACTATTTGAACTTCTCTCGTCTTAGAAGAAATTCGAAAGTGGGTTACATGGAGTTGTTAAGCTTCTGTTTGACTTGCATCTTCGTTTTCCTTTTTGGTTTTATCTTTTTTGAAGATTCACTGGCCTGTCCAGATCAAGAATGCTGGCGATAGCTTTATACAAGAAAACCAGCAGATATACCTAGCACATGACAAGCAATGGAAATACTTTACGATTCTGGAAAAGCTAGAGCTGTTGGGGTTAGCAATTTCTCTATTGAAAAACTGGGAGATCTTCTTCAAGTGTCTCGTAGCAGCAAAGGAAATTGCAGGATTTTTGTAAATCCAAGGGAGTGCACCTCTTTTAAGTTCACTAACTAAAGGCAGTTTCAAATTTGTATATGGTTTAGATAATTTCAATGATAAGTTATTACCAGGGGCCAATGAATTGTACCGGTGCTTTGCCCCGCGGGCTTTGGCCTAGGGGTTAGCGTGCAAAACACGTGATGTGTGAGTTATATGAATGTTACGGGTTCGAACCTTGTCATAAATAAAAACCTGATATTTTGGAGAATTGGTAGAAGGGCGGCCATTATCCATTGAGTTCTGAATCTTATACCACCGACCCTCGAAGATTTTTCGGTTATCAAAAAATAAATTGAACAGGATGGTCTGGCTAATTTAATATCACTTGGTTTCTTGAGTAGATTACCTATTGCCTTAACTTATTTCAGTCATTCAATATGTTTATACCTTTCAGGGCTATTCACCGCTTGGAACTCCAGGTTTAGAGTACCTTACAGGTGATGAAGTTTTAAAACAGCCTGTTGTACTCTCAGATGCTAAGAAATTGGGCAAGTCCTCTGCTTAGATTTGTCTTTGTTGGGATGTGCAGATGGGTCATAGTTCCTAAAAGTTCAAATGAATCTACGATCAAAGGAAATTTCGATATTTTTGATTGGTCAATACCTGATGACTTGTTCAGCATGTTCTCTGAGTTTTAGCAGGCAAGCTATTTATGTTTTCCCCCTTTGTACAGCCAATTTCTTTGATACGATAAATGTTGCTATTGTGAACTAGTCCATTACTTTTTATCAGATTCCATTGTGAAAATGCACATGGACCAACATATATGCTTATAAATCTTCTCAGGAGATAGCATTCCCTTTTCCCGGAAGGAAAACGAAGAAGAGAACACTATAACCTGCATTTTGGTTGTTTATTTCTTATAAGTGACACAAACACACTATAGACGGGTGGATCCGTGATTTAAACTTGAAATTATGAGTTAATAATTTAATGTTAGTAATCTTTACACATGTAATTCTCCATCCACCTCTGTCAATAGATGTATTCCTACATCCATGAACCAGATAGTAGTTTGATTAGCTAGTTACACAACCTCCCTCCCTCCCTCTCCCCACCCCTGCTTGTTCCATTATAATATCTTTGCTAACTCATTGGAACTAAACTTTGATGGTTGGAGATTTTCTTTCAAAATGCATTTACCATACATTTTCTTTGCTATGTAGTGCCACTGTATATGCAAAACTTTTAAAGAGATATTTGATGGTGAACTCTAGAGTTACAAAATAAAAACTGTGAATCCACTTCATCTCCTATATGCAGGACACTATTATTGCTTCCTTTCACATTGAAGAATCTATACGTTTCATCATTTGATTTGCTGGGAACATGTTAAGTAATTATTCAGGGACCAATTTCATCTTTATATTGTAGTAGCATGCCATCTTTGCGCTTTATTTGTAATTAATACTGTAAAACTTGTATCACTGCTTTTATTTCTATGTAATGAGTTTCAAATCTGTGCATTCAGAGTAAATAGAATGACTGTTGGAATTTTATGGAATTTCGATCAGTATTTTCCAATGGATGTTTGTCTAATTAGAGTTCAAGAATTTCCTACTACCATGAGGCCTAAAAGAATGAACTATGAAGTATATCTATTCTACGAATAAAAGCTCTAAAATAGGAATCTTGGTTTTCTCTTTTACATTTTAGACTCCTATTTTATCTGATTTCTATCATTAAGAAGCCCACTAAAATAGGAATCTTGTATATCTCATTTTTTCACATTATTCGATGTATTGTTTCTAACAGTGTATGTACCATTGCAGTATCAATTTCATACTAAGTGTGTGTATTTATATTGTGTATATCGAAATGTTATTGTTTGATTGTTTTATTAATAATATACTAAATATCTATGATGGTATATGGTATTCCTAATGGTATATCTTATACTATATTAAATACATATAGTATATGAGAATGTTAATATGTATTATGTAATGTTGTTTGATTAATAATATACTAAATATCTATCATGATATACGGTATTCATACGGGTTTATTAAGTAGTATAGTATACTAAATACATATACATATAATGTACGAGAATGTTAATATATATATTATAGAGTTATTTTAATGATGTATATTTGTATTGTCAATGGTATATTAAGTATCTATACATATAGTATATGAGAATGTTAATATGTATTATGTAATGTTGTTTGATTAATAATATACTAAATATCTATCATGATATACGGTATTCATACGGGTTTATTAAGTAGTATAGTATACTAAATACATATACATATTATGTACGAGAATGTTAATATATATATTATAGAGTTATTTTAATGATGTATATTTGTATTGTCAATGGTATATTAAGTATCTATATTTTATTAATATAATACTGCATATATCATATTGTTAATGTACATTATATCATTGGTATAATATAGTAGCACTAGTATATATGATGTGCATTCTTTATCATTAGGGATTACCTATCGAATGGAGGTTAACAATTCTGGTATATTTGTAATTAGAGAAATGGTACCAATTTTAAGTGGTAATTAGTGAATAAAATCTTCTATAGTAAAATCTCAAAAGAACATAGTTCCGTGTAGGAAACATTTTGTGGCAGCAGGTAAGTCATTGCGAGCAATTTTGTGGTAATGGGTAAGTCCAATTTCCTCTGAACACTTATGTTTACAGCTTCAATTCCTTGTCAATTTCACTTCAGTTAGCACCCATTTAAAAATTGAAACTATGGAGACCACTAATGTGGATAGGATTTCTAACTTACCCCTCGAAATAATTCATGAAATTCTTAAATCGGTTCCAGTGCAAGATGAAGCCAAAACTAGTGTTTTGTCCCGAACATGGCAAGCCATTTGGGATTCTCGCCCTGATGTTTATTTGGATGAATGCTACTTTGGGGTCAAATTCTACACCAAAACAAACGATGTGAAAAGAGAAGCCTTCCTAACTTATTTGGAAAAATTCCTGGACACCCGTGACCATAATTCTCTAGTTGATAGATTCCACCTTCGACTGACACTTGTTGACAATCCTTCTTCTGCATTGCTGTCGAAAAAAATCTTTGATTTTATCTCTAAATGTAAGGTTAAAACATTATTTCTTCAAATACTAACACCTGTTCCTCAGGGTTGCGACTTGCCTAATCGTGCACTTTTTACTGAATCATTAGTTATCGACTATTGCATGATTCGTTCAAGTTATTCCTTTAGGGTTCACAATGTTACGCTGCTCTTTCTGATTGATGTGTATATTGAGGATGATGCTTTCAAGGGTCTCATTGCAGCGTGTCCTAGAATTGAATCCTTAAACATTTTGCGCTGTTCTAAGTTGTCTACTATAGTCGTTTCACATCCCACCCTGAAACATCTTGGGATAGATATTAAGGGTTTTGATGGTAAAATACAAATAGAGTCCACAAACCTTGAAGATCTTGCACTTACTGGATTACGTGAGGAAAAATGTGAAGTACAAATTACTGCCACAACATCAGTCAAGAGCTTAACATTGAAACGTGTTTATTGGCAAGAAAAGACATTAATGCACTTTATAAGCAAATTCCCTCTACTTGAGGAACTCGTGATACATCGTTGGAGTGATTACTATAAAATTGAGGAAATAAGAATAGATGCTCCTAAGTTAAAATCCTTGGAGTACATTGGTGGCCTCACGTCTTTTCCTGGCATAAAAGCTTCCCATGAATTGGAATCTGTTAAATTCCATTTAAAGACCCAATTAAGGCGTGATGCTGGCTGGTACATTTGGTTAAAAGATAGTTTGGAGTCTTTTGCTCATTCCAAGCATTTGAGTTTGATTTGCCAGAATGAACAGGTAAACACTTTTCTCTTAAGTATTATATTTGAGGTATCCATTCCTCCATATGTGTACAATGTTCTTTTATTGCAAGCCACACTACATATATCTGATTGCCCAGCCCCAACTCCTGAACCGAAAAGTATATACATCGAAATTTGAAAAACACTGAGAAAGTCTCGCAAAACAAAGATGAAACCTTTGAATCGAGTAGGTAATAGGAACAAACGGTTGCATATTAGCTTACTTTCCTATTTATAATTTTGATTTGTTTCAACTATTTAGATTTTCAGATATATAAGCCCCTTTCTTGATTATTGATATTTGTAACTATCTCTTGGTTTCGAACACTTTTAGAGTTGCTTTTGACTATACAAATTTTTGGTTGTAAAACTATTGAGTTGCCTTTTGATGGTTGCTAGGATATCATCTTTCCTGATGAGCTAACTGAGATATTACGTCCATCGATTAATGATCTCAAGAATCTGGATTTGCAAATTGCTTCATCTACTGCCACTTATCAACAAATTTTGGATGGCTTCATTTGGATTTTTCCATGTTTGAAGACTTTAAAATTGACTTTGGGTTCCATCTCAAAACTCATTGAGGTACGCAAAAACTCCATTTGGCTTTATCATGATTCTAAATCTAATTATTGAGGGTAGTTAGTTTGGTCATCATTTTTGGGCACATCAAACCTTCAAAACAAGCAGTACTGATGATGGCTCTGCATAGCCTAACTAAGGAGGACATGTACCGATGAGTCTTTTATGGAAAGGCTAGGACAAATATTTAGAATACGATTGACAATGCATGGATTAGATAGTGAAACTTGGTAGTTTTGAGAGTATGTTTGTCTCTGTTACTATTTCTGCAGACTAGGTAGCTGGGCTTGACAAAGTTCATATTTTATTATTGCAATTGCAGTTTCCACAGAGAGAATGACTTTGAAGGTGCTTTCAACGACCAGCAAAAATTGGAGAACAAGCCAAAATTAGCATACATGATTCATATGTAGGGGTTGTTTTAGTTTCTTTTTGTCAAGTACTGCTTGGTCCTAAATAGTTTTTCAGAGAAGTGTTTCTCTTTCCTTCTGTCATATGTGGATGTGCATAATGCTCTCTTGAGAACTTTGCGCATACCCTTTAAAATTTGTAATCATCATTTTTATGGTTATAAATAAAAAAAGAAAGGTATCTCAACTTAGCTTTCTTTGTTGGTGGGATGATAGACATAATTGAAGGAAGATCATAATCAAATGGCTGTGTTGAAGATATGTCAGGGCAAAAGCTAATCATATATGCCTCTTATCAGTGTCTTGAAATTTATATAGATTCTGCTATGGGGAAATACATGACCACTTGAGAAGTTCAGGCTTAAGAGCCTGTTTGGGTGGGCTTATAAGCAGCTTATTTTAAGTTATGGCTTATAAGTCCAAAAGTTCAGGCTTAAGAGCCTGTTTGGGTGGGCTTATAAGCAGCTTATTTTAAGTTATGGCTTATAAGTCCAAAAAATTTTAAGTTACCAAACATATATCAATGAGTTTATAAGCTTATAAGTCACTTTTAAGCTCACCCAAACGGGCTATAAGTGAAAAGTTGAGGAAGCTAGTAAAACTGATCTGCTTGTGTACATTTGGAAGTCATTTGTAGATTATTCTAGTGAAAAGGGTCAAATTTGTCCCTGTACTTTCGGTAATAGTTTACATTTAAACTCCGTTATAATTTTGAAACAAACTTACCACATATGGCTCATAACACACTGAGGCACTTTGGAAGGTGTTTTTGGAGAAGTAATTTGGAGTAAAAGGGAATGCAAAATGAATGTGTATGTTGATAGTTTTAATTTCTTTTGTCATGTTCTGTTTGTTCCTAAATAGTTTTGCAGAGAAGTGCCTCACCTTCGTTTCGTCATATGTGGATGATCATAATGTTCCCTTGAGGACTCTGTGCATACCCTCTAAAAATTATAATCAGCATTTTTATGGTAGAAATGGAAAGGTGGAATTGATCTCAACTAAGTTTCCTTGCTTGGTGGGGATTTTTTAGACAAACTTGAAAGATCACAATCAAATGGCTTTGTGGCTTTGTGTTGAAGATCTGTCAGGGCAAAAGCTGATCTGATATGCCTCTGTTCAGTGTCTTGAGGTAAATGCAGCTATGGTTTAATACTTGACCATAGCTGAGGAAGTTAGTAAAATATATATGCTCGTGTACATTTGGAAGTCATTGAGACTAATCTATGATTTTCTTCATAATTACTGACCCCCTGTCCCCATTATTATTGCTAAAATTATAGGTTTCTCTTCATTTTCACCTAAACAAAAGCTATGATTTAATCGCAAGATTATGAGTCTTCTATTAAGGTGCATATGTTAATTGCTTTTCTTTTTCTTTAAGTATACTTTCTTCTCGTGCAAAATTTTGAATCTCTTCGTCTTGCATGATAATTGATTGGATACAAATGTTGTTCTTTATTAATGATCAGTAAGAACAACTTGCATATATTTCAGTCTCATAGGGTTTACATTTAACTAATCCTAACAAAGCAATGCCATAACTGATAGTCATTTAAAAATCAAAAAAGAAGGAAAAGTCAGTCCCCTCCCAATCAAAAAAGGACTACTTAAACACACAAACCTAAACGAAACCAAACAGAAATTACGAAACCTGAAACGCAAACTTTAAACAACGCAGACTTATTACAACCCTAGTATCCTATTTTCCACCTTATTTTTCTCATGTTGCAAGAATGTTACAAAGAAGAAAGTACCATAAAAACCTGAAAACTCCAGAAGTCTCAAAAGATGAAGGCACAGATTGTGTGGACAGAATTTCTAACCTGCCAGTCGAAATAATCCGTATAATTCTTAAGTCCGTTCCACTGAAAGATGCAGCCAAAACTAGCATTTTGTCCAGGAGATGGCGAACCATTTGGGATTCTCGCCCAGATATTTATTTGGATGAATGCGACTTTGGAGTCGAGTATTACTCATTATACACATCGAAAAGTAACATAGCGAAAAGAGAAGCCTTCCTAACTTATTTGGAAAAATTCTTGGACAAGTACTCCGAATACAATGATTGTGCAGTTAACTGTCTCTATCTTCGAATGATACTAGTTAAGAATCCTTCTTCTGAATTGCTGGTGAAGAAAATCGGTGATTTTATCTCTAAAAGCAAGGTTAAAAAGTTACATCTTCGAATACAAACACCTGATCATCAGGGTTTTGACTTTCCTATTATTGCACCTTTTGCTAATACATTAGGTATCCTGGAATGCGAAGTTAGTTCATACTGGTCTTTTGTGCTTCCTAATCTTAGGACACTCTATCTGTTTAATGTGTGTATTGAGGATGATGCTTTCAAGAGTCTCATTGCAGCGTGTCATAAAATCGAATTCTTATACATTGTGATCGGTTCAAAGTTGTTTACTATAGCCGTTTCCAATCCGACCCTTAAGTTTCTTGAATTAAATCTTGAGGGTTTTGATGGTAAAATACAAATAGAGTCCAAAAATCTTAAATCTCTTAAACTTACTGGCTTACTTGATGACAAGTGTGAACTACAGGTTACTGCCACCACATCTGTCAAGAGTTTAACATTGGATCATGTTGGTTGGCAAGGAAGGACATTGATGCACTTTATAAGCAAATTCCCTCTACTTGAGAAACTCGTGATACATCGTTGGAATGATGAGTATGAAATTGAGGAGATAAGAATAGATGCTCCTAAGTTAAAATTCTTAGACTACACTGGTGGCCTCACGTCTTTTCCTGGCATAAAAGCTTCCCAGGAATTGGAAACTGTTAAATTCCATTTAAAGCCCCAAAGGCGTGATGCTGGCTGGTACGTTCGGTTAAGAAATAGTTTGGAGTCTTTTGCTCATTCCAAGCATTTGAGTTTGATTTGCCAGAATGAACAGGTAAACACTTTTCTCCTGAGTATTATGTTGTGGTGTTAGGTCTTCCATATGTTTATAATGTTCCTTTATTGCAACCCACACTACATTTTTTGATGCCCGGCCCCAGCTCCTAATCCCTTGCAAAAGTATATATTTCGACATTTGACAAACACTAAGAAAGTCTCGCAAAAAGAAGATGAAACCTTTGATTCGAGTAGGTAATCTGTAATAGGAACAAATGGTTACATATTAGCTTACTTTCCCTTTTATAACTTTGATTTGTTTCAACTATTTGAATTTTCAGAAATATAAGCCCCCTTCTTGATTATTGATATTTGTAACTATCTCTTGGTTTCAAACACTTTTTGAGTTGCTTTTGACGATACAAATTTTTGGTTGTAAAACTATTGTGTTGACTTTTGATGGTTGCCAGGATATCATCTTTCCTGATGAGCTAACTGAGATACTACGTCCAGCAATTAATGATCTCAAAAATCTTGATTTGCAAATTGCTTCATCCACTGCCACTTCTCAACAAATTTTAGATGGCTTCGTTTGGATTCTTCCAGGTTTGAAGACCTTAAAATTGACTTTGGGTTCCATCTCAAAACTCATTGAGGTACGCAAAAACTCCAATTATTTTTTTTCTTTTTGCAATTGAAAGTCTTCAAAACAAGCTCTACTAATGATGGCTCAGCATAGAGAAGCATGTACTCATGGATAAGCTAGGACAAATTATGGATAAGCTAGGACAAATTCTTAGGATACAATTGAGAATTCATGGATTTGATATTGAAATTAGGTGGTTCTGATAGTATGTTTGTCTCTTTTACTATGAGGCTATGCTTGACAAAATTCATATTTTATATTGCAATTGCAGTTTCCGCAGAGAGAATGACTTTGAAGGTGCTTTCAACCACCACCAAGAATTGGAGAACAAGCCAAAATTATACATAATCAGATAGCAACTGTTATAGCCAAAATTAGAGAACTTTTTCTTGTTTTAAGCTCCATCTATCAGTAGTGGAAGCAGAAGTAGAGAGACTAGGCTATTCTGTAACTGTTATAGCCAAACAATTGTTCCATGGCTTATCGCTCAGAGGCGCTTTTGGAAAGTTTTTGGAGAAGTAATTTGGAAGAAAAGTGAATGTGTAGGGATAGTTTTAGTTTCTTTTTGTCAAGTTCTGTTTGATCGTAAATAGTTTTTCCGAGAAGTGTTTCACTTCCCTCATGTCTTGAGAACTTTGTTCATACCCTTTAGATTCGTAATCATCATTTTTATGGTTATAAATGAAAAAAAAGAAAGGTATCTCAACTTAGCTTTCTTTGTTGGAGGGATGTTAGACATTATTGAAGGAAGATCATAATCAAATGGCTGTGTTGAAGATATCAGGGCAAAAGCTAATCAGCTATGCCTCTGTTCAGTGTCTTGGGATTTATATAAATTCAGCTATGGGGAAATACATGACCACTTGAAAAATTTATAAGAGCAGTGCTGCTTTATTCATCTTATATCTGAGGGAATCATATGTGGTAAAGGTAACGTGGACACTTTCAGTTAGTCTAAAACTTATCAAAATAACCTAACTGCAACTTCCCTAATCATAGAGAATGCTTCCTCTGAATTAGACCATGTTATTGGATTTAGAAGTAAAGAGATTAGAGAAATTTTGTTGCAAGTAATATAGCCAAACAATTGTTCCATAGCATAATCGCTCAGTTAGGTGCATTTGGAAAATGTTTTGGAAAATTATACTGGATAAGTAAATGCAAATAGAATGTGTGAGTAAACGTTTTCATTGAAGTGCTTCACGGATAACAACTAACTGGCTTTGTGTTGAAGATCTGTCAGGGCAAAATCTAAATCAGACATGCCTCTGAGGCACTTGTTAAATCCAACATATTAAATACAACGTTTTCATGTATTTCCTGAGGTCGATAGCTTTCACTAGCCTTGTAATCAACTGTCAAAGAAAATTCTATTGAGCTCCATATTTGTTCTGAATTATTCAAAGATAATTGATCTCTTTTGAGTTCTAAGGTTCTAGAGACTTGATGTCCTGTTGAACATGAGGGTCATCTAACTCCTCCAACCTTAATAATATAAAGACTGAAGTTAGATGCTTAATATAATGACTTTTATGCTTTCACAAAAGATACAGGAATGACTCTGAATCAGCAATTTGGCTAAAATGGATCCCGAGACTTCACTATTTCTTTAAATGTTTGAGCACTACATATGTATACTGAGAATCACAAGACCGATCACAACATATAATGTGTCCTGAGGTAAAAAGACATAGGTGACAATGTCCAATTAATAAGTCAACTGCAACTTTTAAATGGTCAAAACAAGAAATGTGAGAGTTGTGGCCCTATATTTTCTTTTTGCAACATGATATAAGTTGTATTTTTACAATATTTATAATAACTTATATTTCTTGTATAAAAATATTTAATATTGTAAATTTTACATCTATGAGGAAATGAGAGGGAGGCTATTGATTGAAAGAGAAAGAATTGGAAGTGATGTGATCTTATATCATGTTGCATGATATAATTTCGAGTAAGGAATGAAGAGTTGGTCATTTTGAAATTGGGCTAATATATATGTCAAAATTCTCAATATTTGTACAGGCCCGAAAAGCTTACTGGGCCTTCATCTCCCCAATCCACAACGGCACAATTAGGGTTTCAAGGTGCGCTGCCTTTACTATATAACTCTAAACTCCTAACCTTCTCAATATAATTTCTTGACTTAGCTCTTCTCAGTTTTTATGTAGTTTGAATAATTCTTCTCATCTTTTTACATGATTTATTTTTTTCATTCTGTTTTGTCAACACCAAGTCTTATTGCACGTAGCCTCCCGGGCTCATCTGAGTTTATATAAAGTGAAGTTAGAAGCCCCAAAGCTCGTGCTAAATTAACCTTTGCCGCTAAGTGTTGCAGTTTAGTCCTTTTGTACCTTTTTTCCATGGCTACTCTGTGTCAAATCAACGGCTATATTTGCTAAACGTGATCTACTTATCTCTAAATTTTTGTTGTTGAAATTCTGTTATTTAGTAAAAAATAAGGCTTTGGCGATGATTAAAACGGATTTATCCGCGCTTCTGAGAGCAATCTATGAAGCATAAAATAAATTGGTTGAATTTCTTTATATGAGCCATAAGTATTCCTTTTTTACAATTTAATTTTCGTTTTTCTTTGTTTTTTGGCAATGATGAGATGTAAATACAGCTTTAATGCCAGTTCTGCTTCTGATATTCCGTGATTGATAGAGCTGTTTATTATTCCTGAGCCTGTTAAATTTTATTAATCTAAATCTTAATATGTTCTACTTTTCTAATTTTATTAATCGATGAGGAGATCTGAAATTGCTGGATAGTATTTGAGATGTAATTACATTCTTCATGAAATTATTTAATTTCTCTGAGATTACATCTTATATTTAAATTAAACCTTATTCTTTGTCTTGTAAAAAGAATTTGTTTTATCTTTTTTAGCCAGTGATGATATAATCCATTTTAATGAGGTGTAGTGGAACTAAGGTCCCTGCTTTGCAGGGGGAACCTCCTTGGTTTAGCTACATTACATATGATCATCAAGGATTTTACTGAGGCATATAAAAATTTTATATCTTTTTTTTTGCTAGTCTAGGACTTAATATTTTTTTGATTCAGTGATTATGAGTTTAACTATACTCTTGCTCTTTAATATTAGTAGGGTATGAGTCTGAATAACTCATAGAGTTAGTGCTGTTTATCAGCTTCTTCTCTTGAATACTCAACGAGCTTGGAGTTAAATCATGGCACAAAATATTGACATGATATGCAAATTTAATTTGTCTGTAATGAAAACCTTTTGAAAATTCAGTATAATTTATCTAGGTATATCCTTACTTGATTTGAGTTTACAAATTTTTATGCTCACCTTGGCTATCGACAGTGAGCATACCCGAAAACTCATAAATCGTGTGCTGTCCATCACCTCCTATCTTTAAATATTCCACAAGATTGGAGTCAAATATCGGCACTACATTTAAAAAAATGTTATTCCTATTTTCTTTACGTTTGGGGAAGCTACAATTTCACATGTTGGACTAATGATATAGAAAGAAATTATAGTAACTTTTGCAAATTGAGCTGACACTTTCATTTCCGATTTTGTGGAGGGAAATCTTTCATTTGGATTTTGATGTAATCTGAATAGCACGAATTCAAGAAATGTGCTTATTGAGGATAGTTAAAGAAGAATCTATGAATAAAATTAGTTAGTTTCTACCAATAGAGCTTTTAGTTTATAATCCAAATGAGATTCAATCAAGTGAAATAAAACGAACATGAGTAAGGGTTGACCTCATAAAAATTTAGTTAAAGATTAAGTTGAATTTAACTTCTTGTTGTTAACTAAAGACTGGACTGTGAAAAGAAAACTCTAACAGGCTCTCAAACATAACATATTGTAGTTTTCAAGCTGTAACAAAAGCAAATATATTCAGAGGACACAATTTGACTCTGATTCTCGCGAGGAGCTATCCATTGTATTGAGCAAACAACGCCGCAAAAAGATTGGATAATATTTCTATGTAGTTGCGAAATAGAACACACCCGATGATCACAAATTAAACAACTTCGATACTTTTTGGGGAAGAAAATGTTTGATCCGGTTCTTGTTTGGGTTAAAAATATAAAACATAATGTAATTCTCATAACATGATTACTTATCGATTTGAGACTACTTCTCTTTTTAAGTTGAGAGGTAGTATCGGCTCTAACCATATCTGTCTTTCGGCTATTCAACCTCGAGCACTAAAATGGTGCGCATGTGAGCTTGTTCTATGCCATATAAAGTATTTCACTTTCCTCTCATATTTCAGCGTAGATTCGCCTTTTAGAAGCCTGCTATATAGGAGTCTACCAGTACTGTTTGACCCATCCTCGTCAATGGTGGCACAAACTTTTATTTATGATGCAGGAGTTCGAAACATTTTAATAAGTTACATATAGTATAATGTGTTTTCTATTAGACATAAGTTTCAGTTGAACTGATGGATTTCTACGTAAATAGCCCACAATATTTCATATTAACAAGTCATTTAGCACTAACATAATATAGCCACAACATTTATATTTAAAATTTAATTTATAATTAAAATATCAAATATAATAGATTGATATTTTGTATATATACCTTCTATACATATATATATTTGTCCTATATTTTTTAAATATTTATATCATCAAATTATATTTAATAAATATGCTAGGAAAAGAAAGAAATGACAAAATATGGTTACAAAAAGTGGATAAGGGTTGGGAATGGTTATGTGGGGTAAAAATCCCTTTACTTTATGATAAGTAATGTTGATTATTTAACATAACAGGTAGGCTGAATAGTACCAAGTCTTGCACTTAGGTTATATCTTGTGAACAATTGAGCAATAAATGCAATTTTTCTCTGGGAGTAGTTCATTATCTGAAATATTGAAATGTCCCGGACTCCAACATATGCTTAATAAACAACATAAATTTTGCCCAAATAGAATTTCTTAACTGGAGTTCAATTTAAATTTTTTTTCTTTTTTTAAAAAAGCAAGAGTAAAAACTCAAGACCAACACCTATTGGATATATTTAAGCGCAACCATGACCCCAAAATTTAATGTGGGCCAGGTCCGATTCAAAATGAGCCGGGTTGGGTCACAAAAACCCACTCCACCTATTAGGTTTGGGCTTGTGTACCCTAAATCTGAATATTTAGGTTTATTTTATTTGTATTTTGTAGGGCTTCGAACAATTAATTCTAAGATTTTAGTACGTAGCCGACATTGTTCAATGCAAGTTTTGACAAATGAACCAATAAATAACTTGTATTCAACTGATTATAAGTAATAACTAAGTATACATCGACAATAATGAAATAAAGGAATAAATGAAAACAAGAGTAAGGAAGATCTTTTTGATTTGACCTTATATGACTTTAAGCCTTTCATAGCAAGAGCGACAGTGACAGAGATGAGCAATAACGATAGCATAACTTAATAAAAAGGCAGTAACAGTAATGAGGGGGTGAGAGCGTATTTATAGGGGTAGAGTGCTAACTAGCTTCATCATCCCACTCCTTCATGTCTCGTAATGAGAAGGTTATGCCGTTGAACGTGATAAGGCTGCTCCTGATAATGGCAGAGTTGGTTTTGAGTAGTTATTTGCTTGTGTATTCGTATAATATGTTCGGAGTTGTGAGTGTCTATTTGCTTTTTTTGGAAGGTCAGCCTCTCTTATATTGCTGCTGATCAGCAATGCACATGTCACGTGAAGGCGCTTTATCTTCGTCTGTCCTCCTAATTAGCCCACGCATTTGGATACTCGACAAGAATGTGTATAAACCAATTTTTACAAATACAGTCTCATAGTTTAACATTATGAGGCCTAGGAGAATAAGGGGAGGAGGGGAGGGGGGCAACCAGACAGGCCTCTTGATAAGCTCTTAATAGGTCGTGCCTAAGAGGGTCAGGTTAGGGGCTTAGGTGGATTCTTTTATTTATTAGAAAAATTAAATATTTGAACATCTTAATATCAATTGACTCAATCGGGGGCAACCAGACAGGCCCCTTGATAAGCTCTTAATAGGTCGGGCCTAAGAGGGTCAGGTTAGAGGCTTAGGTGGATTCTTTTATTTATTAAAAAAATTAAATATTTGAACATCTTAATATCAATTGACTCAATCGGGGGCAACGGAACCGGCCCTTTGATAAACTCTTAATTGATCGGGCCTAAGAGGGTTAGTGTAGGAGCTTAGGTGGATACTTTTATTTATTAAAAAATTAAAGAAAATTTACACCACATTACTACTCTAATAGCTAAATTACAAAAAATACTAATACTTTTACGATATTTACAAAACATAGCAATAATTTTCAATATTAACCCTATATACCATTTTTTTCATTTCTACTCTCCCAACAACAAAATCCTAATTTCTTCTCCTCTCTTCCTCTCCCCTTCTCTACCCATCACCCACCCTCTGCCGCTGTCCGTTCCTTCTCCCCGGCGAATAGATTCGGCCATATTACTGCTCCGTTGACTCTTCTCAAGCGCTGGCGCCGCCACAGTGCAACGCCCTGATCTATGTTTTTCCAGTGGATTTTCCCGTTGGATCCTTCCAGACCAATCTTTCATTAATTTTCGGTTAACCGTGCCAGATATACCCTCATGTAAGCACTCACATGCCAAAACTTCGCTCGCAAGCTCGGAACGAACAAAGCGAAAGGAATCAAAAGTTCCAGGGAGAAAAAAAAGTGTTTTTCCTTTTGTATGTGTATATATGCGTACATTTATGTATATATTTGTATTTTCTATATATATATATATATATATATATATATATATATATATATATATATATATATATATATATATATATATATTTTCAAATCTACTTCTCTCTCTTCTTTTTTCTTTTTATTTTTTGATTTTATACGTGTATTTATTTGTATATACATGTATAATTTTTTTGTATTTATGTGTATGTGTTTGTTTTAGTGTATAAATATATTAAATTGGATATCTAGTTGTGTTTACTTGTATTTTGTTGTATGTTTGTGTATTTTGTACTTTCAAGTGTATGTTTGGCAACTTTTTGGTTATGTATTTTGTACAGTTTTGTATATAATAGTATATATGTGTATGAGTGTGTCACATTTTTTGTGTAAAATTCCCTTTGTATGTCTTGTATTTGTGGTTTAAATAATTGTATGTTTTGTATTTTCTAGTTTATGTATTTTCATTTTATGTTTTTTTGTATGTTAGAAGCTATTTTTTCAGATTTAAAAAAAAAATATTTTCCGATGATCTGCCCTCCGGTGGCATGCAACTGACCGGCGGAGACCTGCCTCCAATGGCCGACGACTGGCCGGCGGCGGCCCTGTGACTGGATCAGTGTGTGTGGGAGGGAGTAAACCTTCATTTGTATGGATTTAATGGAAGTTGTATATGATTTGTAAAAAATTATTGGTATATTTTGTAAAATGATGTAGTATTTGGTATTTTGTAAATTTGGTATTAGAGTTGTATATTTGTGTAATTCGTCCAAAAATTAAATATTTGAACATCTTAATATCAATTGACTCAATGAATGACGTAACATTTTTAATTTATAGTCGAAAATAAAAATAATCATCACTAAATAAACTTAATATTCTTGTCCCAAATATTACTATGGGTTGTTTTGGCGAGATTTTATTATTTTTCTACACGCTTATTACTCCATTTAATAGAGTGTTAATTGAGTTAGATATATAAATTATAGAAAAAAGTGATTAGAATAATACTTGACTATTATAGTGATGTATTGTATGCAATGTACTACTATAATATTATAGAAAAGTACTTTAGAAAAAATATTCACTGCGTCTGACTAGATATTTTCTTTATTGTTATAGGGAGGTGACGTCATAGAAAAAATATAATATAATTATATCTTGAAAATAGATTCTAAAAAATTTGAATGTTATAGTCAGGTATTAATAAGATACTCCCTCCGTCCCATTTTAGTTGTCGCCTTCAGCTTTTTCACGTCCATTAAGAAAATCATTAAATAGAGTGTATATTTTACTATGTTACCCTTATTTAATGCTTGGCTATTAACTTTCTTTGAGAATTATTCTAATTATTAAGGGTATAGTTGGAAATAACTAGTAAATTTAGTCTTGAAATTCTAAAGAGACAACTAATTTGGGACAAATCATTTCTCCTAAAGCGACAACTATTTTGGGACGGAGGGAGTAGATGTTATAGAGATGTCTAACTCCATATGGACAAGAGATACATAATGTAATGTAATAAACTTAATTGGAGTGAAGAAAAAGTGAAAAAACAAATGAATTGATGATTTGGACAGAGGAAGTTACAAGTGTCATTAAACATAATTAACGCTTTTAAGATCTGTTAGTACGGTGTAGACTCGGGTTAACCGTTTGCTAACTAAACTGAAGCTGCCACGTTCCATGGCTTTAACACTATTATGTTCAATACTTTTTCCATAGCCTATAAGCCGATCATGTAACAGAAATACAAAACTAAGTGTTGAACAATTTGAGAAGACGAACATTTAACAAAGATGAGGGGTTTCTCATATTTGAAAACAGCACTACGTACTCACTCTTCTTATTCCAGGCTTTTGGTTGTCTCTTGTATCAGGTTAATTTATTTTTCTCATTGATCCCTTCATCGTGGACATTGATCTAATATCCATCATTGTTTGTCGTGGAATGATCAACGTACTGTTTTATTTATATGCTTTTGGACTCCTAAAATTCCATCTTTATCTTCAACGGACGTTCTATTTTCATTTGTCTTGAAAATGTCACATTGGTTCTTATGGTTGGGCCCCTTATGGCATGCGTGAATGTTGAAGTTTCAATCCCGTAGATTTCGTAGCCACTCTATTTAACAAGAGCAGTAAAGCCTTACAACTGCAAATATGTTTAGGTGTTTTATGTAGTTGTTCTGTGGACCGTCAATATAGAAGTATTTATACAATCGTGTCATTTATAACAAGGTAAGTCCGATAAAATGGTAACGACCTACTATCACAGTAAGACAACATTGTTAGTTTAAATATTGTTTTAGACAATCGGTGAATATAACTTAAACTCATACGTTTGATATACGGTGACAACAAAAATATGTAATTGTCTACCTTCCTTGTAAACACAGATGTTGGAATTGGTATTTGGACATGCTTCTTAAGTTGCATATAATTCCCAATGGAAATCAATAGTTTAGTCAATTACTACATAAAGAATATTTCTTCAGAGACTGAGCTTTTTTATTACTATAACTTAAAAGTGGATTTTGCTAGTACTTAACTACTTATTATTTTTCTTACTGGTTGTTACAGTAGCGGGGGTCTCGTGGTATACGCAGAATCTAATATAGACAGAGACGAAAAAGTTGTTGAAAAGAGACGATTAGATTCACAGAAAAAGAAGAAAATAGTGGTACTTGGAACAGGATGGGCTGGTACCAGCTTCCTAAAGGATATGGATATTTCTTCCTATGATGTTGAAGTGGTTTCCCCACGTAACTACTTTGCATTTACTCCATTGTTACCTAGTGTTACTTGTGGAACCGTCGAGGCACGAAGTGTTGTAGAGCCTGTCAGGAACATAATCAAGAAGGTACAATGAGTTTCGATAAGAACTTCAGTGTTTAAGCTAATGTAATAGATACATGACATTTATTTTGCACATACAATTTTGTCACTAACCATGGTTAATTAAGTTTTTTGAATATCCTGTTTCTTGTTATCGTGCTATTTGGCATTTGCTATAGTGTTTCATTCGGTTAGTACATATGTGTTCTTTTAAAATTCTTGTTTTGTCTAACAGAGAAATGGAGAAATTCAATTTTGGGAAGCAGAATGTCTCAAGATTGATCCTGAAAACCATAAAGTCATTTGCCGTTCTCTTGTGGAAAATTTGGTTGGAGAAAATGATTTTGCCTTAGAATATGACCATTTGGTTGTAGCAGTTGGAGCTCAAGTAAATACCTTTGACACTCCAGGTGTCTTGGAGCATTGTCACTTTCTGAAGGTAGAGTTCTCTGTCTATCTATTTAGACCTTTGTGATTTACATGGTTGATTCCTACAATTTTCCCCTGCACAATAGGCAACTAAATGCATTTAGCAGATATTAGCTGGTAATTAACACTTTTGCAACTGCATATGAAGCTAAATGTCGATTCATGTAAACACACTATCTAAAAGATTTACCTGTCAGAGATGGTACGCTTTTATCTACTTAATGCCAAATACTTTTCCACGAGTCAAGCACATCAAAATCATTTTAGTAATAGGTGGTGGTGAGAATTGAACTTACGACCTCTGTCTGCTTTGATGTTATGTTGAATTGCATGTAGCCATCTAATCTAAAATCTTAAGTTGCTAAGGAGGCGCACTTTTATTTACTTAATTATATCTTCAACTAAATTTATCAATTTCTCAAAAGAATGAATCATGTGTCTTACTCATACAGGAAGTTGAAGACGCTCAAAAGATAAGGAGAACTGTAATAGATTGTTTTGAAAAAGCTGTCCTCCCGGGCTTAAGTGAAGAAGAGCGAAAGACGAACCTCCATTTTGTTATAGTAGGAGGGGGTCCAACTGGAGTGGAATTTGCAGCTGAGTTACATGACTTTGTTCATGAAGATTTGGTAAAATTATACCCTTCAGTTAAGGATTTAGTGAAGATAACAGTCATCCAATCTGGAGATCATATCCTGAACACGTAATATTTCACGATGTTTGTCAATTTTAAAAATGAGATTTATATATTGAAAAAAAAATAGAGATGATAATGTGTTGACTGCTGCAGGTTTGATGAAAGGATTAGCTCATTTGCTGAACAGAAGTTTCAAAGAGATGGAATTGAGGTTTTGACAGGTTGCCGTGTAGTTAGTGTTTCTGAACATTCTGTTAACATGAAAGTAAAATCTACTGGAGAATATGTTGTTGTACCCCATGGCATGGTAGTATGGTCAACTGGAGTTGGCACTCGCCCATTTGTGAGGGATTTCATGGAACAAGTTGGCCAGGTATATTTGAACCATGATAAAGCCTGTGCTGAGCTGTGTCCAAATGAACCTATTGTTTTCAACTCTACTGTATATACATATGAAAAACAAACCAAAAAAATGGATACATATAATACAATTATGTTCATCCCGAATCCAATTACTTTAAATCTTGGATTCTCCTCTTGTATTAGTTCGTCCCTTTCTGCAATACTATAACATGTGAAGCTTGTAATTGGCAATAAGTGCAAGTTATTAATGTAAGACCATGTGAATTTCTTCCCTTTTTTTGGCAGGGAAATAGATTTGTTCTAGCAACTGATGAATGGTTGCGGGTTAAGAGTTGTCCTGATGTGTATGCTATTGGTGATTGTGCTACTGTGGATCAACGTAAAATTATGGTAAACAAGCCTTGACCAGAAGTAATATTTCAGCATAGTTAATCAACAAGACATTTGTTCCCAAACTATGTTTCTGTCTTCTTTTATGATAAATGACTTTCATGAATTAGTAAAATGCAGTCTTTAATGTCAGCATAGTTTAGTCCCACCATATCTTAGCAAAGTACGCTGCCAACAAAGCCATCACGCACCAAGACTCAGAACTGTTCCTTAAGGACTGATCCTTATGCCTTTTATTACTCCATAAATCAGATAAATCAAAACGTCAATGATTTTATTATTTGATTTTGCATTAAAAGTGGCCTGCAGGCCTAGAAGTGTTCATTCTCAGGGTTATTTCCCTTGTACTTTCGAATTAAGGTTGGAATATCCGATAAAATACCTACATCAGCAACATAGATGAGGAAAAAAGAAGAAAAAACAGAGGGATAGAACATATAGTGTATGAGAAATAATTTTATCATTTGCTAGATTCATATTGTTCACATGCTTAGATATTTGTAACCTTCAATTTGCATTTCTTCGTGTAACAATGTGGTTCAGGAGGATATTTCAACCATTTTTGAAGCTGCGGATACAGATAAATCTGGAACCTTAACCATTGAAGAATTTCAAGATGTTCTGGAAGACATAATCATCCGATATCCCCAAGTGGAATTGCATCTGAAGAGCAACCGTTTGCTTGAAGTAACAGAGTTATTCAAGGATTCAGAGGGAAACGAAAAAGAGGAGGTAGATATTGAAGGGTTTAAGTCGGCACTTTCTCATGTAGATTCCCAAATGAAGAGTCTACCTGCTACTGCACAGGTAATGGTGAATGTGTTTATTGATGACATCCAAGTATGTTTTCCCAGTTAAAGCGAACACAAGGAGTATTCCTTCTTGTTTCATGTTTCTCTTTTACTTTCAGGTTCATCTTTTAAATAATTTTTATACATAATGGCAGGTTGCTGCTCAACAAGGTTCATATCTTGCTAGTTGCTTTAACCGTTGGGAGCAATGCAAAGCTAACCCTGAAGGCCCTCGTCGCTTTACAGGTTCAGGGCGACATACATTTCGACCCTTCACGTATGACTTGCTCTTTTTGAGTGAAATATTTTCTCATTTTCCTGCTAGTCTTTTCCCCTATAGACAGGATTCTGTTCATTATTATTTACACACTTCCTGTGTCACACTTGAATCTCCTGAATAATCAGAAAATATTTGTTCATCCAGATTTGATTTCATCTGCATGTATACCGTATATATATTAAATTTGCACCCATTGTGACAAAGACATTGTGGACAAAATGATTTTACAAACCCACTGACTTAAAATTTTGAATTCACCGCCACTTAATTGGTCTCAAGAAAGGTTCTTGACTCTGCCAATATGTTCAATTTCAGATATCGCCATTTAGGGCAATTTGCACCTTTAGGTGGGGATCAAGCAGCAGCAGAACTTCCTGGAGATTGGGTTTCAATGGGTCGTAGCACTCAGTGGCTTTGGTATTCTGTGTATGCAAGGTAGACTATTCACAGCATTCACATAATGTTATTATTTTCTGCATTCCAAGAGTCTAATTACTGGTGTAATACTTTTGCATTTCAGCAAGCAAGTTAGCTGGCGTACAAGGATACTAGTGGTGTGGGATTGGACAAGAAGATATATTTTCGGAAGAGATTCAAGTCGAATATGATGGCTTTTCAACAATTACCCCCATCTTACTAGACTGTTTCTTCTGCACCTTCTGCTTAGCATATTTTATTTTTATCTAAACTATTATGTACTTCGAATGGTTACAATTTGTTTATACTCACATATATACATAAAAAGTTTTAGATAGCGAGGATATATTTATTGTTTTGACATGTTTATTGAGTGTCCTTATATATAAACAGAAATAGCCTTATTGGTTTTGTTTGATGATGTTAAAGTTCTGCGCACTTAATTCTCTTTTAGCTCATTTGGCAAACCCATTAAAATTTTAGACAACAAATGAGAAAATGAGTTGCATATCGTGAAGTTTCTACTTCCTTTGTTTAGTGTTACTGGCCCTAAATTAAATTAGGATGGCTTAGCACTTCAAATTGAAAGACATCGTTTTGTATATTTCCACTTGTTATTTGCTTTGAGATTCAAGATGTAGCAGATTTGAATAGAAGAAAGGCAAGAGATAGAGATTTGAAGCGATGGGAACAGTGAAGAATACTGCTTCTCTTCTTCCTTACATTCTACTAATTTCCATTTCAAAAAAGAATAAGAGGAAGAAGGGAAGAAATCAAAATTAAGAGTCAAGTTCATGGGCTACATAGTGGATTGTCAGGGGTGAATTAATTAGTGGTAGCATTTGCCAATGCCAAATTTGTGAATGTTTAGAGGGACATGCACTGAAAGAAAGGTGGCTGTTTGGTATTTGTGTTGATGGAGAGTACTTAATTTTAATTTCTTTAATGGTGGCCTGGTATAATTTCCTTCCACTGGTTGATCTATTTTATGCATGTTAGAGGCAAGGCAGATTCATCTGCATTGACAACATTATAATGAAGCCATTAATTTGATATGAGCTTATGTTTTGCGCAATGATATTGTAAAAACATTTTATATATAGCACTATTGGTCAATTGACGTGACCCTCAATCCCTTCGACTCGCTGTTTAAGTTGATTTACCAACTGTAACACTATATATGTATCAAATATCAATCCTCATATGGATACCTAAAAAATAGAGTAGCTAGTGACTCAGTACTATAATCAGTTTCAATTCCAATAATAATTCTTTACACGATCGGTTGTAATAACTTAAACTTATTAGTTTCTACAATAGAATAGAGGGATGGAAAAAAAATTCTGCTAATTTTTTCTATAATAGATAACAGTCTGCGTCTAGCAATTTTTAGGAAAATGTAAAGTACAAGTACTGTTTGTCGACAGCTAGTAATTGCATGAAATCGAGCTACAAGAAAACTGGCAAAGAAGGTGTTTAAGATTTATTGGGTCAAGCAGTTCTTTTAAAAAAAAAAAATATTCTTGGGGGGTTTATAACGTAAAGTTCCTACGAACAGGATAAATGTAGAATGTCAAGGTCATGAATATCTTTCTGGAAATAGTTTAATAGGAGTATTACTACTATACTAGTATATGTATTTTGCTTAATTTTTCGACCAGATCATTTGCATGATTTATGATTTGACTATATGTAATATGAAACTCACTTCTATTATGAGATACTTTTCTTGGGCTTACTATTTAATGTTTTCATTGCTTTTGCTTATGGCAAGGGAGCTCGTGTTAGTGCTGGATTTGTAATGGGAAAAAGGTATTACTATTGAATTATGTTTTGAGACATGCTTTCATCGAATATTTGGGAGCATTACTTTTTGCGAAAGCCTATGAAGTTTTTATTTCAATAAAATTTTTAGAAACAATTTTGGTCTGATTTCTGGAAATGTGTGTGGCAGTCTAGGATGGATAAGATTATGAATGAGGTTATACGTGATAAAGTGGGTATGGCCTCAATGGTAGACAAGATGAGAGAAGCGATGTTAAGATGATTTGGGCATGTGAAGAGGAGGAGCGCAAATGTCCCGGTGAGGAGGTGCGAGAGGTTATAAGTGATGGATTTACGAAGAGATAGAGGTAGACCGAAGGAAAATTGGGCCGAGGTGATTAGACAGGAAATGATCCTTCTCCATATCACATATGACATGACTCTAGATAGGAAAACGTGAAGGTCAAGGATTAGTGTCAAATTAAGACAGTAGTCGAGCGATTTTGTCATAGTAGTAGTATTTTCCCATAGATATGATTTATGTCTTTTTTGCTATTTGTATTTTTGTTTACATTTGATATCATTTTTTATTCATATCCTCAATAGTGAGATATAATGGGTATGTTATTATATATATGCAATCGGGTTTGCAGAAAATGATTTATTCACAAGTAAAAAGCGTTGGCTCGTCTTCTTTTTCACACAAACTTTGCCTCATGAGTGAAAATTATGTTATGTTACTGTTATTATTAATAAGCAGACGATATTTTTAGCCATTGAAATTAAAATTCTTGTAGTATTCCCAATATTATTGAAAAAAAAAAAAAAAGCAAAAGTGCAATGCCAGGTAAGATTATACTAGCCAAGTGAGCAGTGAGCCACGGGCCACCTATCAACTAGCTGGACCCGAAACAAACGCTGTATGAGCCCAAAACAAAAAGATGGTCGGAGTCCTAGCTCCTAATAACATGGAGATACAGCACCATAATGACACGTTTCCTAGTTTTTAGGTGTTTTAACAAGTCAATATTTTCAACAAATTACCTATTTACGTGACAGTTACTCCACTGCTTTCGCATTTCTCCGTTTCTTTTGGTATGTACCCCTAAAAAAAACAAACTAATAAAAGTGGCTGTGCTGGAACTACGTTCATATATGGAAAGTTTGGCTTTTTGACAATTTCCATCTTTATATAAACTGAGTTTATTTAACATAATTAAAAGAGAGAGTTCATTCATTAGGGTTAGTTGTAACAATGCGTGGTGGCTACTATAGTTTCTTTCAAAGAGCCTCTAAGGCTTTTAATGACTACCCTCATCTCCCTAAAGTTCTTGCTGTTTTTACTGTCAGGTCTCTGTCACAACCTTTGCATTCACTAATCATTAGTATTTTTTTGTTTATTATAGTAGTACAATATTATTTTAGTAGCCACTCATACTTGCATCAGGGTAGGGTTCCCACGCGACATACTTTGTGCATTGAGCTACCCTTTTACAGTTGTATTTTTATGTTTATTCTTTAGAATTTTGGGTGATGTAATGTAAGTTGTATTTCTGACTTTAATAGTTCTGTTTGTTAACATGTGCACTGATACTGTTAGCTTGTTTTAGTATCACCATCTTTGATTTCTTTCTCAGTTTAGCATTTGGCATGTTCAATTGTTTTTATTTTTGTCTTGTTTGGCTGGTTCTTGCTTTGTTTTTCTAAAATAAAAAGTTAGTATGCTCTGTCCAATATGGTGTCTTGGACTGCAAGTAATTGTTCTAGAACAATGGATATAGGATTTCCCACACTGGTTGTGGGCTGAATTCTTAAATTAAACCATTCGTTGAATCTCGACTTTGAGGAGTTGAATTAATACGTTTAATTGCGCTTGAATCTGGTCTTTTTAATTTCCCAAATTGTTCGCTTTGTTTTGGGTTTTCTTGCTACCAGACTCTGTTTCTGTTCTGTTTGTTCTCATCGCCCTTTCCTTATAGAGGAAAAGGAACTACAGAATTTGATCTGACTCTACAATGTTTATGGTTATTTTAAAAGGTCGAGCCAGGATTTGAACCTTATGAGTTTTGGATTATAAGACACGACCTCAACTGCTAGTAACTGGTTGTTAATTTAATTTTATACATATTTAGTGGTTTTCTTAACATACATACACAGTTTGTACCAAAGCTAACGTGGCCGCATTTTATATGCTACCTCCCCCGGTTATTTTAGCCTGTCACTAGTACTAGAGAAAAAACAGTGGGTGTATTTGTCAAGATAGCTTGAAATTGAATGCCCAATTTTCTACTTGTAAACGATGTGCTGCACTGCCACATAAACTTTATAATCTGTATAGGTAAGACTCATTACATTTTGGGATATGCAACATAAATTAAGATTGCAGGTATGTTGTAATAATAACTTGCATGATAATGAAACAAAGTTTATGAAATTTGAATTCTCTTCGTGCAATTCCTAGAACAATCATCAAATTTCAGCAATTCCAGACAACTTGAATTTATTTTGCTTTCCCCATTGTTTGTTCTTGCTACTTATTAATTGTTTGAAGGTAAGACTGCAATCTCTTTTCTGGTGTTTTCTGTTTTTATATTCTTGTGCTATCAAATGAAATCGGCCCGAATAGTGCTGACCATAAATAGATGATTCATATTGCTGACTCTAACTTATTGGAATTGAGACATAGTTAATTGACAGATTTGCCTTGGACTTTGCAGTGGTGGAGGGGTAGCTGCGGTATGTCACACTGCATACGCTGATGCTGGTCAATATGATCATATAAAGAAGAAGAAAGTGGTAGTGCTTGGAACAGGCTGGGCAGGAACAAGCTTTCTTAAGAATCTGAAAGACCCCTCATATTCTGTCCAGGTCGTGTCTCCTCGCAACTATTTTGCCTTCACTCCTCTGTTACCTAGTGTTACCTGTGGGACAGTTGAAGCAAGGAGCGTCGTCGAACCAATTCGTAATATTGTCAAAAAGGTATACATATTCACTTTCATTTTAATGTCTTATCATCCTACTCACGGTGATGTCTTTGTTGCATATATAGGTTTAAGCATTTCTAACAGTGAGCTTGTATCTCTGAAACAGAAAAACTTCGATACTGATTTCAAGGAAGCAGAATGTTACAAGATTGACACTGAAAACAAGAAAGTCGTCTGTAGAACAACCCAACAAAGCAATTTGGGTGGTGGCGTTGAGGAGTTTACCGTAGATTATGACTATCTGGTGATTGCTATGGGAGCTCGAGCAAATACTTTCAACACGCCTGGTGTTGTGGAGAATGCACACTTTCTGAAGGTAGCTTTACTAAGCAACTGTCTTTACTGAATTAAGTATTGTCACTGAAGGTAGATTTGAGTCTTCTGCTACCTTATTATAGTTTTGAAAAGCAAGCAATGATATCTCTTTGCAGGAAGTAGAAGATGCTCAGAGAATTCGTAGGACTGTGATAGATTGTTTTGAAAGGGCAAGTCTTCCCAGTGTGAGTGAAGAGGAGAGAGCGAGAATCCTTCACTTTGTAGTTGTTGGAGGTGGTCCAGCAGGCGTTGAGTTTGCTGCAGAACTTCATGATTTTGTGAAAGAGGATCTGTCCAAGTTGTATCCTGCCCTTAAACAGTATGTGAAGATAACACTCCTTGAGGCTGGGGATAATATACTGAACATGTAAGTAGTAGTAACATTTTAGCTTGTAACTTGTTAGCTTCACCAGCGATTGTCGTTAGGATATGCAGGAGAATGAAAATGTTAGGATCTGCAGGTCGTTGACATTTTAACTTGTTGGTTTAAATCGCTTCAAACTTTCACTTTTCAGGTTTGACAAAAGAATCACAGCCTTTGCTGAGGAGAAATTTGCAAGAGATGGCATTCAGCTGAAAACCGGGTCAATGGTGGTGAAAGTAACTGATCGTGATATATCAACCAAAGAGAGAAGCACTGGACAAACTGTTTCCATACCATATGGAATGTGTGTTTGGGCCACTGGTATTGGATCTCGCCCTGTCGTTATGGATTTCATGAAGCAAATTGGTCAGGTATATTCAATTTCATTATTACTGCATCTATTTTCAACACCTTCTAGCTTCTGCGTTCTTGATATGATTAGTTTCATTCCGTTTTCACTGGGTCAAAGGTGAACCTCTGTTTGTTGATGGCTTGCAGACAAATAGGCGTGTCTTAGCAACGGATGAATGGCTCCGAGTTGAAGGGTGCAGTGATATTTATGCTCTTGGTGATTGTGCCACAATAAACCAACGCAGTGTCATGGTATTGTTGATTAATCATCAGATTGATTTTTATTTTTTTGGTGAACCTGAAGAAGCTTCAATATGTTGCATGTATAATGATCTTCTCTTCTACAAATCCCCGACTGATTAACTAAAGAATTGCAACAATTCTCATTTTATTTACTAATCCTAAAATCCACCCTGCTCTCCCTCATATTGGTACAAGTTCGAAATTTAAGACCAAGAATTGAACAATATAATGCTCATACCTCTGGTATTTTTATTTACATTTGTTTTTCGTACTTTTTCCCTTTCTATTTTATATGGTTTCTAAAGTGCTGGCTGGACACAATTGAATGTAGTGGATGAAATTTCCTCATCTTTATACAAGTTGAGGAACTAAATTAAGTTCTTTTAAACATCTAGAATTCAATTTTGCATTTCAGGAGGACATTGCAGTCATATTTAGCAAGGCAGACAAGAACAATTCTGGTACCCTGAGAGCAGATGATTTTAAAGAACTGATCCATGACATATGTGAGAGGTACCCTCAAGTGGAAATTTATCTGAAAAAAAAGCAGCTGAACAACTTCAATGCTTTACTAAAGAGTTCAGATGAAGATGCTGAAATTAACATTGAAAAGTTCAAGACACTACTTGCTGAAGTAGACTCCCAGATGAAAAATCTTCCTGCTACAGCACAGGTAAATATATAGATTTGTTTTCACTTGTAACATTCTTCTATTCATCATCTTATGCTTCTGTCATAATTTTCTATACTAGGTTGCGGCTCAACAAGGTAGCTATCTTGCTGACTGTTTCAATCGCATGGAAATATGTGAAGCTAATCCAGAAGGTCCACAAAGATTCCGAGGAACTGGTCGCCATCGCTTCCATCCTTTTAGGTATGCATTAAATTACTACCAACAACTCTAGCAGACAACTTAAGGATTACAGAAACTTGATCCTCTTCACTATGTGGAAGGGGACATTCATATTGTAGAAAATGAAATGAACTCCTCTGGCTTAGTTAGACAGTAAATGTTCACCCTCACCTTTCTGATCTTATGCTTCAGTATTTGTTAGTTATTAACTTTTCTTTTCCCCACTCTTACAGGTACAGACATTTCGGGCAATTTGCACCATTGGGTGGGGAACAGACTGCAGCTCAACTCCCTGGCGACTGGGTTTCGATAGGTCATAGTACCCAGTGGCTCTGGTATTCAGTATATGCAAGGTAAAGCTTGTCACACTAGAGAAGTTCCCTGCACCTGGTGTTTACATTCGACCAAACAATTCTATCAATAACTATGATTAACTGATAAAAGTTTATAGCTTAATAGCTTTGTTGTAGGCAACTGTTTCCAAGTTATGCTGATTCCCATTTTAATATTTGCTTGGTTTCATATTTCAGCAAGCTAGTCAGTTGGCGCACAAGGGTGTGTGTGATATCTGATTGGATGAGGCGTTTCACATTTGGAAGGGACTCTAGCAGAATCTGATACAGCATCTGTGATTTCGACTAAAAAGAACTCTGATTCATTACTCATTACTTACTGTAATTGAGGCTTCTTTAGTAGTACAATTCAGAAATTTTGTTAGGATTAAATTTCCTCAACCAATGTGCTGGTTCAAGTAATTCATCAATATTATTTAGCATTTTACTTGTCCCTCTGCTTATATCAAACGAAGAAAGTTGACCTTAATGAGTTATACAATTTAAAGTGTGAACATAATATTTAAGACACATGCATATATGAAAGACAAATGTCTTGCATTCAGTAGATGTCTGTACGTTTTACCCCTATGAGGATGCACCACTAATTAATTGTTTATTATAGCAATAGCATTCCACTGGGTTCTAATCGTTCTGCAATTTCATCCATCAAGCAGTAGAAAGATATACCTCCAAAATAAACTGCATCAAGGGATTGCCACCCGCTTGAGCCCTCCATTTATAAATGACAAAATATGGTACACTAATCAGATGCAGAACAAGGGGAAAATCTTTTTATATACAAGGGTCAGGACGATACACATTATACAATTTTAAATCTCTGTTTCTCGTGCAAAAACTTATCATGCCTCAGTCACAAAAGAACCCCTTTTCACCATTTCCATTATGCACTGAACTACCAATGTTTCTACAACTTCCACAAACAATTTGATATTTACACACCAATCTTCAACTATATGTCATCTTTTTCTCCATCTCATACCGGGATAAGATCAAAGTAAGAACCAGACAAGAAAGAAAAGCACTTGAAAAGTTCATGAATCCTTTTATCTCTCTAGAGATAAGGGGTGTGGTCATCTCAGAACTCCAATAGAGAAACATGAGGGAGCCGTCAGCGATAGACCAGATGAATGGATATGGTTCTTCAAATTTTACTGGCCTGCACAAAAAGAAAATCTTTAACTTCAGCAGGCACAGCAAGAATTCAAACAAGAGGTGTGCCTCTAAAAACAGTGTACTCATGTACTATGAACATACACCTGTCTGCAGATCACATTTTAAGCATAAGAGATTATATTTTGTGAAATCTACATACCACAACAGTTCCTTCTTGTTAGGGCAGCAGCAGCAATAACATGGAGCAAATCGATGCTCTTTGTAAACATTACTCAGCTGGTATCCAGTATCAGCTTGAACTGCTAAACTATCTGTTTCTCTGTTGAAAAGACTTCGGTCCGCGATGATTTGAGATTGATTCCTTCATCTCATTTGAAAAAGCAACAGCCAACTCGAACTTCCCCATCTTCTTTAGATTACTAATCAGTGATCTGTATACATGAATCGATGGGCAGATCCCCTTGTGCTTCATCTCATTAAAAAGTCTCAATGATTCCTCAATATTACCAGATTTTCCAAAGCTGTCAATCAAAGCACTATAAGTCCGCAAATCTGGTTGAATTCCTTTCTCACACATCTCCTTGAAAAATACTAAACATGCATCAAGCCTGCCAACCTTTCGCAATCCAGTAATTAAGCTATTATAAGAAACAATATCAGGAATTACATTATCCTCTTTCATGGCTACAAATTCCTTAAGCATTTCATCTATTCTACCACATCGGCCTAAGATTCCCAAAATAGTGTTATATGTAATCACATCAGGTTTAGATTTTAAACTCTTCATTTGATCAAAAATCAGCAAGGCCTTATCAACCTGGCCACATTCGGCAAAGGCAAAGATGATCCTATTCATAACTGTAGTACTACTCAGAAAGATCAACTCTGAGATTTCCCGGACAAATCTTAGTAAGCAGGCAACATCATTTTCCTTGATAAATGCCTGAGCAAAGATAAGATATGTAGATGAATTCAGAGATTTGCAAGATACTAATAAATCCTTGAAACTTTGACATAGAAGGCCAACATCATTTTCCTCGCCTGCAGCTTTCAGAAGGCGATTGTATGCACTAGGGTGGAGAAGGATATTTTTATCATGCAAAGTTTGCACTAGCCTAGCTGCTCCTGATAGATTTCTGTCATTGCATAACTTATCAATATAAGCAGCACAGAGTTCCTCTCCTGAACTTTGAGAATTGGCCATTGCGGAAAGGACCTCCGCCAACACTTCATCGAAAAATTCAGCAGGGGATGCTTGGATTGAGATTGATTGGCAGCTGCCGGGCAAAATACTAGGAGAAAAAGTTGGGCAATTGAAGAGGACTCCAACTGGGATGGATTTAATACAATTCTGTATTAGAAATTAGCAGTAAATCACAAGATTAAAAGACAAAAACCGCGTACTTCACTACACAAACAGCTAAAGTAAATGCCTTAAGATAGAGGAATGTGAGAGGGAAATGAAGCCAGGTTCAGAACATCTTATCTACTCAATTCAACTGAAAGACATTAACAAGAAGTAACCGCAAAAACAATCTCCTAAATTAGTGTTTATTACACTAGCCCCATCAACACTATCATAGTTCACAGTAATGCGATTATTTGAAAGCTATTTAACAAACTAGATCATAGCAGAGTAAGTTCACAGCTAAAGCCCTATAATTCCATCAATTTACCCCAATAAAAAAGAAACTACAATGTTCACTTCTTTTGATTAGTTACTAAAATGACAGTAACTATTAACGCAAATTACTATTTACTAGTAGTAAAGAAGCTAAAAAAACAAATGAGCAAGACTCACGTTAAAAAAGAAATTCCTACACCGATGAATTTTGTTGAATCTCTGAATACCTTTAGCAGCAATAGTATAGTTGAAACAAGAACGGCATAATAAGAAAGTTAAAGTTCTCAGCTTTGCTCTGCCATTCAAAGCAGCAGCAACTGCTATCATCTTTTAATATTTTAGGGGTTTATGAAACCCAAATTAGGGTTTTAACCATTTGGGTGTTACAGATTTGGGGAATGAGCCTAAAACCCTTATTTTCAAGAAGTGTTAATAGAAAAACCCTTGTAGCATTTTCGGGTCAGGATGCGACGACGTGTCTTTGCTTTATCTTGTGGTTTCGGACTAGTCACAAGAAAACCTAAAAGTCAAACTGAACCCAAAAATAATTACTACTCCCTCCGTCCAAAATGAGGGTCTGTCTCTCCTTTTTTGTTTGTCCCAAAATGAGTGTCTCTTTCTTTGAGTGCCTCTTTCTTTTAATGACAACTCTTTAAATTTAGGATTTGTTTTGAACCACACAGAATTTGAAGACACTGGCTCACATTACGCACACCTTTTAATTTAAACCACAGCATTTAAAAGTCTTCATTTTCTTAAACTTTGTGCCCGATCAAACCCAAACACTCATTTTAGGATAGAGGGAGCAGTATTTATTTCTTTATGTTACAATGTATTGAGAGTTACTATTCGTCTTTGTCCATTTTATATTGATAATATTGATTAGAGACGGAGTTTAAAATTTAATTTTGTTTAGTTTATGTAATACATCAGAGACATTAGATCACAAAATTAGATTAATAGTTGAAAAGTTGTTTGCTATAGGAATATATATCAAATGCCTTGAAAATTTTCATAAATTTGAGTTTCTTTAAAGCTGCGAACATGTGATAGTGGTGGTGGTAAATGTATTAGGGCATAAATAAATAAAATGGGAATGAGGAGCATGAATACCAAGGGAGAAAGGATAAAAAGTTCGGAAAAGGGCCACATTTGCCCCTCTACTATCAACTATTGTCTGGACCAATCCTTAGTTATACTATCGGGACAGATTTACCCCTGTCGTTAGCATAGTAGGACAGATTTACCCCTGCCGTTAGTATGGTAGCATATATACCCCTATATTCAAACGGCCAGCCACGGTGGAGTCCATGTGGGCACCATGTCATCTCCCACTTCCATGTTGGACGCCATTTTTAGTCCATGTCATTTTCTTCTATACCCAAAACAATAAAATTTTCCAAAGGCCACCTCCATGTTGTAGTTTACGTTCATATTCATGTATCAATATGTGTCTTTGTTGTCTCCTATGAGATTTTTGGTACCTGACTAGTTGAAGAAATGACCACCAAATTTTAGCGACCTTGCAGCAGACTTTGGGATGAGATTTAACGCTGGCCCACCGATCATGAGCAGAGAGGATTTTGAGGCTAGAAAAACTGATCTAAAGAAGAAGAGTGAGATAGAGAGACTTGGAGAGAGGTAATTATGACCAGCCTAGTTTTCTGTTCTTGTTAATTCTTAGCATATATGCTATTTTAGTGGGTGATGTTAGAATCACGTTCAATGGCTTAAGCACTGCGTATTGAGTTTTGCAAAGTATGTTCATACCGTAATTCAGTGGTAACTGAAAATAGCACATCACGATGCAATTTCGGTGGGTGATATTGAAAATTTGTTCAATCATTGAGCTTTGAGTATTGAGGATTATGCAGTATCTAGTAGGATGATGGACTACTTTAAAGGAGCAATTTATTGTTTTGGGTATAGAGGAAAATGACATGGACTAAAAATGGCGGCCAACATGGAAGTTAGAGATGACATGGCGCCCACATGGACTCCACCGTGGCTGGCCGTTTGAAAATAGGGGTATATATGCTACTATACTAACGGCAGGATAAATCTGTCCCGATAGTATAACTAAGGATTGGTCCAGACAATATTTGATAGTAGAGGGGGCAAATGTGGCCCTTTTACGTAAAAAGTTTCTAATTGAATTATTTCTATCATTACTTAAAGTTTTGGGTTGGCTGTTCGAATTAATCTTTGATAAGTTTTGTTGTCACTGTCATAAATTTATATCTAAAGATGTGTGGTCGCAAAATGTCACATTACTCTCGTTCGTTGAGTTATACAATGTTCCAAAACATTACATTACGCGTATAGGAGACGTTGAGTTACATAAATTTTAAAAAGATTGAGTAGTTCATAGACAAAATTTATGATCAAAAGCTCCTTCTTGGTCATAGTTCTTTCAAAATATTTTTTACCTATTGCAGATGGGATTCCTTGACCTCATGAGTTTCAAGTAAGATTCAGAGTTGCTTCACCATGAACAAAAATATAGGATCAAAAGCTCTCGCTTGATATGGATATAGCAAATTACCAGTTCATTGGGAGATCAAGTTTCTACAGATAAACTCATGCACTATGGAACTTGCTTCTTCTAAAAGATTCAAGAACTCTAAAACATGACATGGCCTCATCAATGGGGAGTAAAAGAAAACCAAGGTTCACCATATTTTAAATACAGTTGTGACAAGGGGAGGAGCATCTTATGCTATGCTGCTATGCAATAAATCACATAAAGCCAAACTGGCATAAAACAAGAACACTTGCACTTTGTTGGCACTCAAAGAAAAGGTTATTCAATCCACTAGTGCAACTAACTGACATATCCTACATTAAGGAATTCATCAAGAGGATGAAAGATGAGAAAGCCAGTGCTTGGTTGAGTATATAAAGGTTGTAATTCTTAAGGATCTATGAAAGAACTTTTAAAATCCAGGAAGTGCATTGAGTTTAGTAGTTTCAAGGGTAAATGAAATTCAGATCAAAAGACAAGTGAAAGATGTTGAACTATATTGACTACCATCCTTAAGTTTGAGAGCTGTAAAAGGTTCTCCTTGCAAGAGATCACATATGTGAAAACAAACTTCTGCTAATGGAAATGGAAAGATTGTCTTGAATGTTTAGCTAATCTCCCTGCATTCTACATCAAGTCATATGTTTCTGCTAGTTATCACAACCAGAAATGTAGAGATCAGTCAAAGATGTCTATCCAGACGGGGCAACACAAAGATGCTAGGTGAGTAAAACTGAAAATGCCAGAACTATAGGCTGAAGAATCAGTTAACTGAACCAATAATTGTCATAGAACAGCTTCAATATGCGAACAGACATAGCCGAAGGACTTAGTCTCATACCATCCTCTATTTACGGGGAACAAGAATGCACATAAATCGCTCCTAAGTCTCTCTAAAGAGATATGAAAAATGCAGCATTTTTAGCCAAAAAAATGATGGCATTGGAGCAGAAAGAGCTAGACATTCACATGTAGTCAAGGGAATTTTCGAGAAATGAAACAGAAACAGAAACAGATCTTTACTCCATCAATATTGAAGTTTCCATGGAAAACCTTCAGTTTAGCTGATTCAAAAAACCCTTATTTAACTGACTATTCGCCATAAGCAGTAGTAATAGCAGATGCTTACTTCTTCAGAGTCATGGAAACTGGAGACCTGGTTCATTAACAAATTTGCCACGGATGTCTGAGTCTGATCAGTACATCGAACCTCTATATGAAACTTTCTTTTGTCCTTTGACAAAGAAGATTATTGCAGCAAATAAAATTCAAACTCAATAAATAAAAGATGCAAAGGAAATAGAAATTGTTTACGTGCGCAAAGCTAAAATCTTTATGGCTAGGTTGTAAGATTTCACCTTTCAAAAGAAAACTGTAAAAGAGAGAGAGAGAAACCTATTTCAATGGAGCCACCATCAGTACATACCAAGCACATAGGAGAAAAAAGATATTTTATCAATGAAACCACCACCAAATATAGGGAAGTGTCAAAGGGAAAGATAGACAAAATCTAGGCTTGAGAATCACTGATAGCAGAGCAATATTGACTCCAACTGCCAAAATGCTCTTAGCCCTCTCTATACCTTAAGAAGCTGCGGCAATGTATAAAAGTGGCATTAGTCATAAGGATGCAGGAGTTGCTAGAAAAGAAAGTAGAACTTTGGGAAGACAAAGTTACTAAGCCTCCTAGTAAGACAGAAAAATTATCAGCTTCTTTAGAGGTGAAGTGTGACTTCCTTTGGTGTTGCTTTTGTTCTTTTTTCTTTTTAGACTAGACAGCTTTGGATATATTATCATGTGACATTTTAGGACATAAGGTCGATAATATAGAAAGACCTGTTCTCCAACCCCTTTCTTGAAGTTCTCCAACTAGAGGAGGCAGTGTTTCCACATGACACCTTTCTTAATGTTCCCTTTCTTAATGTTCCCTTGTGTAACTAGCAGCCAGTTAATGTCTCGGAGAAGAAGTTGGTATGGGAAAACATTTGGTGAATAGAAAGACCTGTTCTCCAACCCCTTTCTTGAAGTTCTCCAACTAGAGGAGGCAGTGTTTCCACATGACACCTTTCTTAATGTTCCCTTTCTTAATGTTCCCTTGTGTAACTAGCAGCCAGTTAATGTCTCGGAGAAGAAGTTGGTATGGGAAAACATTTGGTGAATGAGCAGACCATAAGGTTACCTAGTGATTCAATAGTGTCCTCAGTAGAGACTTAAACATCCAACAGTAAAGGAGGCCACAATTAAACTCTACTTCTGAGAAAAGGTTGTATACTAAGAACCTGAAACCCGACACAAATGCTATAGAAATCTTAAAACTCATTAATTCCCCTCAAGCATGAGATATCATATTACCATCAAAGAAGTAAGATACTTCTATTATAAAATCTCAGTAATGCAAAATAGCTGTCACAAGCTGATGTCTAACATGAAGAAGCAATTACAGTGTCCAGCATTTTCTTTAGTAAAAAATAACTCGGCCACATACTGCAAGAGAAAACCTTATTCATATTGTACCATACATGTAAATCATAAGCTAGAATACTAGTTTAAGGAAGCAAAAGAATGCTTCCTAATTCAATGAGAATGAACAAAAAACTAAAAGGCAGGATTGAAAATTGAAAGAGCATAGAAAGGGCGAATTCCCCTAATTACACATTATTCCTCTTCAGAAGCATCTTCTTCTGCAAAACTGAGAACTTGACAAACTGATGGCTCCTTATCTTCATCACTGCTGAAAAATGATTTCTTACCAATCAATTCTGCCACTCTTTTGGCAGGTCCAGAATCCCTAGGAGTCTCGCTGGGGCAACGAGCAATCCTAATTCGGGGAAGCAAATCAGGCTTCACAGTAATGCTTAGTGGAGATTTCTCACTTTCAGTGCTTCCATGTACTACAATCTCATTAGGAATTTCCCATCTCTTTTTCACCCTACTTTCAGTACCTAAATTCTTGTTATCCGTCTGAGATACACGTGTTTTCCCTACAGACAACGAGCGCTTCTTTTCATTTCTCTTGCTCTCATCCTTATCACTCTCAAAAGACCTCTTTCTTGCAACTGATGACTGAGTTGTGCTCTGATTATACCGACTAGCCACAACCCTCCCTGGCCTTTGAGGCTTCTTATTAGCAGCAGCAGACTTTTCACTATCTTTGAACAACTTCTTTGGCTGAACTGAACTCAAAAACACATCATCTTTCTTCAAATTCTTCTTTGACGCAATTGTAGTAACAGCCTGCCTCGAAGAAGCCATCGTAGTTTTTGCTGCAGCTTTTCTTGATTTAGGACTAACGCTCGAACTTTTCCCCCTTTCTTTACTCAAACTCTCTTCTTCAATCTCTTGAAGCTTCCAAAAACAAGACTTTCTCCTATTCTGTATAGGCTGAATTGGTGTAATATTCAATTCTTGCTTGCCCAATTTCCCTGCCTTTGTCCCTGCAAAAATCTCCGATGGCCCTAAACTCAAACCTCGTCGCGATCCAGCAAAAATCTCAGATGGTCCTAAACTAAGACCCCTTCTTTGAACCCCCTTTGTTCTTGCACTCACTGATGAACTCTCTTCAATCTTTTTCTTCTCAACACTTTGTTTTGGTTCCATAAACTTTGCTGCCACAACCCTCCCTTTCTTTTCAACAGTCTTAACAACAACACTTTTTTCAACTTTTTCCATTCTTAATTCCTCTAATCTTGAATTCAACCTACTGATCTCCATCTCAATCTCTTCAATTTCCTCATCAATCATCTTTACATCGCGTAAATCATTTTCGACACTCTGTTTAAAAATAGACTTGTTTGGCTTGGTTCTTGATTTCTCCACAGCCCCATTTTGATTTAGTGGTTTAATGAGTAAAGGAGATGAGGGATTTACAGATGAATTCTCAAAAGAAGGAGCCTGATTCTCTTTACTTGATATATCAGAATCAAAAGAATCAGATTGATCAAACAAAATGGGTTTTAAAGGAGACCAAGAACTTTTCAAATCTTGAGAATCACCATTATCAAAGGCTGCATTGTTCCATATCTGAACATCTTTTGGATTAATCCCTTGAGGGTATTGTAACACACTCATTTTTCTCAAATGGGTACAAAAAAATTTAACGAAAGAAGTGAAAAAACGATGATTCTTGGAGTATTTCTTGATGAAAAGTGAGAGAGAGATGAGAAAGTTGGTTTAGCAAAAATTTTTGTGAGGTTTTTGTATTTTCAAGTTTTTGACCGTTGGGACAGGGAAATGAAACGTTGGATTTGTCCGCTCCATCTTGGCCGTTGGTTATTAAACGGCTCGCATTGACGCTCCGATTTTGACTAAAGATATGGGTCTAAATGGGAGGTTAAGTTTGTGATTTAACATCACGCCTACGCTCCTTCTAGCCTAATGATACATGTCAATTGTCATCAATCCCACCCAACAAGTCAAAAGTTTGATTTACACGAATAGGTAAAAATATCATGGTTACGAAGTTCTAAACACTTTAAAAATGATCGGCGGAATACATTGGCAGCCCCCTAAAGTTGACAGCATTTTCCTCCCAGCCCCCTTTACTATGCCTCTTCCCATCTGGCTACCTAAACACACTATATTTTGTGCCACCTTAGCACCGCCCGCTTACTTGGCTTAAAAATTTAAGAGCGTGAAAACAGTCGCCACTGACGTGTAAATAATACCCAATCAAAAAATTCCTCGTCATTTCCACGTCAAAAGGGCCCAAGGTTAAATTTTATTACCTTTCATTTTACGGTTAACCTAATTTCTACTCTCCCAAAATTGACTTTTCCCCAAATTCCCAAACCCGATCATCTCCCCCAAACTTTAACCCGATCCTTTCTCTTCAATTTTTCCACCGATCTGAATCAAAAATGGAATCAATGTTGCTCTAAGATGTCATCTTTGGATGCGAGGAACTTGTTCCATCATTCGTGGTTCGTAATTACGGTATGTTGAAGAATTCTTTTCCGTATTGCGATTCTCGTTGAATCTTCTAAATTTGTGGATAAAAAAAGAAGATTAGTTACATATAAATCTTATTTGAGACATCAATTGTTACTTTTAAGTAATTTTGAAATTTGGTACAAATTTAGGGTTTCTGGTTGCATGTGACGATTTGTAAGCTTCTGGTTGTTTTCTTCTGTTAATTTGTTAATGGAGGAAATAATAGTGACTCATATTCACCATGGGGGTGTGTTTATTGAAGAACCTGTCCCAAAATATGTAGGGAGAGTGAAGTCATGGGTTTCTTTATCGATAAAGACCACTTTTTCTTATTTGAACTCCTCCACTACACTAATGAAATGGGGTATGATGAAGTGGATCCATTCTTTAGCTTTGACCCGACTAGTTGCAAATTTGTCCAAATTAAAACTGACATGCAATTGTTGGATTTAATTAGACCTTTAAAACATGGTGATATTTTTGAGTTGTATATTCAACATATTGTTTCTTTGGCTGAACCTGTTGATGGGGGACCTGTTCCTCTACTTCCTGGGCCCACAGGTATTGAAAATGATTCTTTTAAGCCTCCTGACCCCACAGTTGGGGAAAATAGCTCCTTTAATGTCTCTGGGCCCACAGTTGGGTCCACTTCAACAACCAATGAGCCTTCCAATATAAATACACAATCTGTGAATGAGGAAACCCTAGAAGGGGAAGACTTAGTGGGTGAAGGGGCTGCTGAGAGTGACTTAGTGGGTGAAGGGGCTGCTGGGAGTGACTTAGAGAGGGAAGGTTCTGATGAGAGTGACTTAGAGGGGGAACTTTCAGATTTTGAGAGTAGTGAATCTGATGGAGATGCTATTCCTCCAGAGGATGGATCAGACATTGATGATGAATTAAGGGGATTTAGGGAAAGTAGGAGAGCTAAGTTAGCTGCTAAACCTGTTAAAAAAAATAAAAAGAAAGCTGCTCCTTTAGAAGAAGTTGTTGTAGGGGAAGGTGGGATAGATAAAGGGTTTAAGGATATTGGGAGGGACAAAGCTGCAACGTATGCTGGTAAATTAGGTGGAGATGAGGAATATTTGGATATTGATGACTGTTGGAGTGATGATAGTAGGGAAGAATTAGATCCATATGCTGAAGTTGGGGCAGATTTACCTGCTACAAGGAGGAGCAACAAAGTGAGGTATGATCCTAAATGCAAGGTTAGTGTATTTGAACTAGGAATGGTTTTTGAAAATGCTATTGAATTTAGGAAGGCAGTGACTGACTATGCCATTCAAAATAAAAGGAAGGTTAAGTTGAGACCAAATGATAAGCACAGAATTAGAGTGAAATGTAGAGGTGGGAAAAACTGTAAGTGGTTGTTATTTGCTAGTCTTGATAGGGATTCTGGTGACTTTATTGTCAAGAACTACCACCCTGTCCATAAATGTTCAAAGTATAACCACAACAAGATGTGCAACTCAAACTTCATTGCTGATAAATTCAAGGATAGGATTGTTTCTCAACCAGAAATCAAAATTCATGAGATACAAGAAGAAGTCAGAAAGAAGTTAGGCTTATATGTGGGCAGAACGGTCTGTTATAGGGCTAAGTGTAAGATTCTTCAAAAGTTTATGGGTGATTGGAAGCTGGAGTTCTCAAGGCTATGTGATTATGCTGAAATGATTAAACAGACAAATCCTGGTAGCTCTGTTTGGATCAAAACAGATAGAGAAACAGTTCCAGAAAAGAGTCTCTTCCATTATTTCTATTTCTGTTTTGATGCAATGAAGAAGGGTTGGCTAGGAGGTTGTAGGAGGATAATTGGTTTTGATGGGTGCTTCTTGAAAGGTGCTTGTAAAGGTGAACTGTTAGTGGCTGTTAGCAAAAATGGGAACAATCAAATGTATCCCATAGCTTGGGCTCTTGTTGACCAAGAGACAAAACAGTGTTGGACTTGGTTTATTACCCATCTTATTGAAGACTTGGAGCTTGGCAATGGAGAAGGATTAACAGTAATGTCAGACATGCAGAAGGTACTAATTGTTTTAGTTCATTACTTGAATTATGTCTTTCTTTGTTAAAGTTAACAATTTTAACTGCATTGTTCATCTTTTTTGTAGGGATTTGTGCCAAGCATCAGGGAGCTGCTACCTCAGTGTGAACAGAGAATGTGTGCAAGACACATCTGGTCCAACTGGGCAAAGAACTTCAGAGGGGAAGAAAGGATGATACAGTTCTGGAGATGTGCAAAGGCATCATTTGAAGTCTTGCTGCAGGATGAGTTTGATGCTTTGGATCTGCTTGGTGATGAAATTTGTGAGTCTTTATTATGTTATAATAAAGAATTTTGGTGTAGGGCATTGTTTAAAGAATTTTCTAAGTGTGATGTTGTAGAAAATAATATGTGTGAAACTTTCAATTCTTGGATTTTGGGTGCTAGACATAAGTCTGTGATTAGCATGGTTGAAGAAATTATATACAAAATGATGAGTAGGCATGTAGACATGAGAAACTTTTCTGAAACTTGGATTTCTGATATAACACCAATGGCAAGGTTAACATTAGATGAGAATAAGAAAAAAGCCCAAGAGTGTGATGTTAAATGGAATGGAGATGTAGGGTTTGAGGTTGATAAACCTATAAAAAAAATGGGGATGTGTTTACTCACACTGTAAACATAAGGAGCAGAACATGCTCTTGTAGGCTTTGGGAATTGAGAGGGATTCCTTGTCAACATTCAGTGTGTGCTTTGTATCACATTGGTCTTGAACCTGAACATTATGTGGAAGATTGGTATAAAAAGGACAAGTTTCTAGAGGCTTACAATTATTACATTCAACCAATTCCAAGTATGCAAATGTGGCCTGATTTTAAGAACCCCCCAATTGAACCACCTGCACCCAAAGTAATGCCTGGAAGACCTAAGAGGTGTAGAAGGAAGGATATGGATGAACCTAAGAAGAAGTATGGCAAGTTTTCCAAAAAGGGAGTTAAGATGACCTGTTCAATATGCCATCAACCAGGGCATAACAAGTCTGCTTGTCCTGCAAAGGTATTGAATTCTTTTTCTTTCTTTTGTTCTTTTTGTCCTGGAAATCTACTTTGTATACTTACATGTTATGTGTCTTGTTTGAATAGAGTTCTAGAGGAGGACAGTCCAGTCAACAAGGAGCAACAATAGGTGGCAAGGGAAGGGGTGGATCAGTGGGTGGCAGGGGAAGGGGTGGATCAGTGGGTAGGGGTGGATCAGTGGGTGGCAGGGGTGGATCAGTGGGTAGGGGTACAGCTGTACCTAGAACTGGACAGGGGAATTCAAGCCAAGCAAGTTCTGTAGGAGGTTGTTCTACATTAGGTGGTAGAGAAATGGGTGCAGCAGTAGGTGGCCAACAAGGTGCAAGTAGTCAAGCAAGTTATGTAGGAGGTAGAGATGGATCAGTAGCTCATAGAGGCAAGGGTGCAGCAGTAGGTGGAAGGGGCAATGACACATCACTAGGAGGAAGAGGAAGGGGTGCAGCAGATGGTGGAAAGGGTCCTTGCATTCCAGTTAGAAGAGAGAGAGAGAGAGGAAACAACTGTTAGAGGAGGGTTTAATGCTTCAAAAAGAGGAAGAGGAAGTGCCACTGGATATGGTATATACATTGACCCAACAACATCAAGAACAATCCTTAATGTAAGTCCTACTTCCACATTTTTTTGTTAGTGCTTAATGTTGCAATACAGTAGCTTAATGAGCCTTAATGTTTCAGCCTGGAACAAGATCTGAAAAGGTGGTAGATGGTGGCATAAGAAAAAGGAGTGCAGTTGGGAAAAATCTGGACTTTGGCTATCAACCACATGGACTGAAATGGCAAGGAAAAAAGGCAGTCACTACTGGGCAGCTTCAAAGAATGACTTCTGAGCGTAGAAAACAAATGGGAACTGTTGGACCATCTTCACAAAGCTCAGTCCAATTTCCAGCAAAATCTGGAGTGTAATTGTAATTTGTCTAAGTTTTTTGTCTTGTAATCTGCCATTGAACTATTATGACATTGTACCTAATATGCTCTGCCAAATGAACTACTATGGGAGCTGAATCTTTACTTAGACTTTTGTGATATTTTGTTGTTCTTTTGGTTCTTGAAATCTGCCTGTTCAACTATATAGCATTGTAACAGTCTTGTGTTGCTATGAACCTTTATGTCTTCAAATCTACCAAATCAAATTTATGGCATTATTTTGTTTTCAGCTACTATGTGATAGGCTATATATCTGTGAGGTTGTGACATATTGAGTGGGAATTAAACGTTGAATGATTCATATTAAAAAGCTGAAATACTCAACAAATGATCATTCTTCATACATTAACACCATACATCTACTGATTAAACATCAAAATTCCAGAACATTGTTGCCAAAATATTGATAGATAACGACAATCAAAAGCACCTATTCAAAGTCCAACAAATGATACAAATGAATATTACAATGAACTTCGTACGACCATTTCTTCTTCGATCCCTTTCTTCTTCAAGTTGCTTGACTTTGTTCAAGAGACCCCAAATAACCCTACTAGCTTGTTGTTGTATTTCATCATCATACCAACGAAAGTAATTGCATCCGGTTGGACCGAATTTGCACCCATAGAACCTACGTCCGGGATTTGCTTGAGTCCATGAGGTTCTCATCTTCGCATTATGGCCACAATGACATACATTTACCATCGCAATTTTTTTGTAAGAGTTTGGGTCTACAATGGCTATGGAGGAAAACAAAGAAGAGAGAAGAAGAAACAAAGAAGAAGAAGCAAAGAAGAAGAAATAAGGTTGGGGTTATAAATTAAGTGGGTGTTGCATATTAAAGAGGGAGTAATAGAAATATTACCGTTGAAATAGTACCCATCAGCACGCTTTTTTACTCTCTCACGCGTCTCCATCAAGTGAAAAATACGACAGATGCCAAGTAAGCGGGCTGTGCTAAGGTGGCACAAAATATAGTGTGTTTAGGTAGCCAGATGGGAAGAGGCATAGTAAAGGGGGCTGGGAGGAAAATGTTGTCAACTTTAGGGGGCTGCCAATGTATTCCGCCAAAATGATCAGTTATATTTAATGAAGTTGTAATTGTAGAAATACCACCACATATATTAAATTTGCCGGCGAAATGGCGGAATCCTAGGTCTAGACAAAAATTGATCGAAGTTACGGGAATAATGGAAATGAGGGATATATATCTCAAAACTTTAATACATCGAAAAATTGCTCAAAACCTCACGACCATATCCAAAAGTGCTCAATTTGCACAAAAATTGGAAGTCAAAAGGTGTGGTCAAAGCCCAATCCATTTCACTTACTTCACGAAAGATTCGCACATATAGGATGATTTTAGACCACTATTATAGTTGTCCTCATTTAGGAAGTTTTGCAAAAATAGATTACAACAACAACATATCCAGTATGATCTCATAAGTGATATCTAGAGAGGATGAGATGTATGCAAGTCTTGCCTCTACTTCGAGTGAGGTAGAGAGGCTGTTTCCAGTAGAGAGGCTCAAGAAAAATGATTTTAAAAATGGGGTTGGAAGAAGAAAAGGAAAACAAATACTACAAAAAAAAAGTTCTAAGAAAGAAAGGTAAAAAGAAAAAAAGTAATAATATCAAAATATTAAAGACAACCAGTGTAATTGAAACAATAGTACCAATAGAGAAGAATAGGATAAAAATACAATAATAACAATAACACTAATAAGGTTCCCTAAAAAATCCCCAGACTATAACCATGTTCTCCCACAGAAATGAGAGAAAATACTCAACTACTTTTTAACCTTCTACCCTAATCATCATGCTCCAAACTCCCCTATCTAGGATCAAGTTCTCGGTGATCTGAAGTTGTGTCATGTCATGTCTAATCACCTCACCCAAATTTTTTTTTCAGTTTACCTCTACCTCTCTGCAGGCCTAACAATGCAAACCCCTCGCACATCCTCGCTTGGGTATCTGTGCTTCTCCTCTTCATATGTCTGAATCCATCTCAGTCACACTTCTATATCTTGTCCACCACTAAGGTCACTCCCACCTTGTATGGATGACCTCGTTTATGATCTTACAAATCCTAGTATGTCCGCACATCCATCTAAGCATTCTCATTTCTGCTACTTTCATCTTCTGAATGTGTGTATTCATGACAGGTCAACATTCCGCCCCATACAACATAGTTGATCTAGCAACACTCTACCTTTAAGATTCAGTGGCACTTTCTTATTTCATAAGACATCGGATGTGAGCATCTCATTCATCCACCTCACCCAATACGATGTGTGACATCATCATTGATCTCTCCATTTTCTTAGATTATAGACTCAAAATACTTGAAGCTTTCTGGGAATGACTTGCGTATCAAGCGTCACTTCCACATCTAACTCATGTGATGCATCATGAATATGATATTATCTTCATTCTACTTACTTGTTAAATGACATACGAGCTTTAACGGCTCGCTGTTAAATGAGTGTAGATTTGATTTTAAAAATACGAACCATGACGATAATATCTATGAAGAATAAGAAGCAATTGTTTACACTGACAAAAAAGACTGTCATAACATATTTTGCACTGCAAAAGGTCCTAGAGATCAAAGGGTTCGATTATCAACTCACATTGCTATTCCTTTTACTGGTTGGTGATGACGTGGTGTGGCTGTTGCGATTTCCCTTTGAAATCTGTTCAGGATATTATTTACAGAAAAAGAGGATGAAAGTAGACGAGCTCTTGTCTTTTATCCGAGATAATCCAACCCTGTAGCCAATTAAGATAACAAAAATCAGACTACCAATGTGTGTAAGGTAATTGCGTTTTAACTGAAAAGAATTTGGTAGTTTAATAGTCATAATGATAGGGTTAAGGTCGTAGATAGAATTCAAAAACGTCCATAGAACAACGACATGGTGTGGTTGATGCATTTCTTGTTTTGGTGCCAAGTAACGCCGTAGACGGGCTTATCAAGAAGCGAACAATGCTACTTTTATGCTTTTCTGATCTCAACAGTGCAAGAAAGTTTAAGTTTTACTTGTATCCATACTTCCTGTGTTTGTACTTCTTTGATGATAATGGATGAAAAAAGAGTTGAAAGTAACCTTGACTTGTTTGACGCAGTCCTTCCTTCAAAGGTAGTGGATAAAATTGATGGCGATTTGACATCATGTATTTATAAAATATAATGGACAAATAATGCTGAATTGACCTTATTTTATTTTTACTTTAATATATTTATATGTGCAAAGTAATGACAATTTGATATCATTTATTTGTAAAATAGACAGATTAGTTTGGCTCACTTGTAAGTAAATGCAGATAAATTGTCTTTATTTTATTTTTACTTTGAATTTTTGTATATGGGCAAACTGATGATGATTTGATTTCATTTGCTTGTAAAATAGACATAGTAATTTAACTCACTTGTAAATAAATGCAGACAAATTATCTTCATTTTATATTTTCATATGTATTTTTATGGATAAATGAAGTGAGGACGATTTGGCCTCATTTATTTGCAAAATGTACTTAATATTTGGCCCACACTATGAATAAATGATGACAAATTGTCATTATTTTTAAATTTATAAGCACATGAATGTAATTTTTGTGAATGAATAAACCAAGGCCGATTTGACATCATTTATTTACAAAATGAATATAACTTTTTGCTCACTGTATGAAGAAATGATGCTGAATTGATTTCATATTATGTTTTTCTTGGATTTTTGTATATGAGCGGAACGATGACGATTTGACTTATTTATTCACAAAATAGACGTGAAACACAGATGGATTTGTTGCCTTGTATATGAGCGAAATAATGACGATTTGACTTAATTTATTCACAAAATAAACGTGAGACACAGATGGATTGGCTACCTTGTATATGAGCGAAACGATGACGATTTGACGTTATTTATTCACAAAATGGACGTGAGACACAACCGGGTTGTCATTGTTTTCTGATGTGTAGGAAGCAATGACTTTTTTTGTAATTTCGGATGTAAAAAGATGCGGTGGCATTTTTGTAACTACGACTTCAAAAAAGGTCGGTGGCATTTTTATAATTATGGGAAGTTCTCTATTAGTAAGTGTATATATGTACTTTCAGTTTTATTTAATATAAAAGTGCTTATGTTTTCAAGACCACCAAAAAACTGCTTATGTTTTCAAGACCAGGTGCATTTGTGCTCAAATTTGTAACCTTAGCATTATTTTTAGAGAAAATTACCCCATAAGCACCTGAGTAGTACTTATTTACTTTTTCTAGCCCCATTTTTCACTCTCTTTCTGTCTCTAGCCATTAGATAATTTATAAATTAATTCTTTTTCATCCCTTAATTTAAGTAATTAGTTAATGCTTATCCCATATTTGTTAACGTTATTTTAGGTATTAAAGACATGAGTTATTATAGGAGTCTCTCATCTTCATTTAAAATTGAAAATATCAATTAAATAAATATTACATACATAATATGTTAAAATATTAAGTGGTTAAATATTAGATACACGATATGTAATAAAAAATATAAATATCATACATATATCGTATATCAAAATAAATATTAAAATATCATGCATATATCGCGTATTTAATAAATATTAATATAAAAAATATTAATAATTTTATAAATATCTAATAAAATATAAAAAATATTAATATCATACATATATCGTGTATCTAATAAATAAATATTAAAATATAAAATAAATATCAAATATTATACATATATCGTGTATCTAATAAATATTAATATATAAAATATTAATTAAATAAATATTACATACATGTGTTAAATATTAAATGATTAAATATTAAATATACGATATGTAATAAAATATTAAATATCTAATAAATAAATATTAGTATGTACTATTTAATACAATATATCACTCTTTGAATCTGTTGTGTATTCAATATTTTAGTAATTATTATTCTTATTTTTAGGTAATATATATTTCATTTATGCAAATATTAAACATGGCAACTAAAAAGAGAAAAAAAGAGGAAAAAATTGCCTAAAATTGTCCCTAAAACGTGAGCATATGTTGGTATATACTAAATTTATCTCATGGCGTATTATTTTGAATTGAATAATATCCCTTAAATTTAGAAAAAAATATCAAATATCAATACTAGTACTTAATATTACTTTATTTTTTAGCATTGATATATATCTTTTATTTGAGAAAAATTGTATTAAATAATTATTAACATTAGAATTTCTTTTTTTCCATTATTTCAGTGCAATGTTATGGCTACAAAAAGTAAGGACTAAAGAATAGTAAATATTTTCATATGGACTGCTATTTATGTAATGAACCCATATTTTTATATCACTAGGGCCCACAAAAAGATGTCATAGTAAAGAAGTATTGTGCACTTGCTAATTCATCTTACAATATAATCTTTTTTCCTGAATTGATATTTTCTTCCATCTTTCTTTAACAAATAACATATAAAAAGTAGTATCACTTGTTCCATATTGACAGAAAATCTGTTCAATAATAAAATTCATATGAAGTTAATCATGCTAATACTCTCAATTCGAAAGATGTTACGACATATATTATTATAAGAAATATGTTATTTCTTAAGAATTTCGAATGAATCTTTTTATTCTGTCAATATGAAATACTCCTTATGTCCCAATTTATGTGGTATTTTTCGTTTTTCTATATTCAAATTGCATGAATTTTGACAAACATTTTAAGATGTATTTTTTCACCAAAATGATATGAGAAAAGTTGCAACTTAAAGTACGTTTCAAAATGATATGATATAAATTTTAATGTTAAAATATTGAGTAAATCTAATCCAATTTAGCTTCAAAGTTTAGTCAAGTTGACCATCGAAAAGCGAAAAGTACCACATGAATTAGGACGGGGGAGTAAGTGATATTACTTTTTATGCAATATTTGTCAGAATTGATTAAAAAAAAAGATCAATTCAGGAAAAATTATTAAATTGTAGGATAAATTAGGGAGTGCACAATACTTCTTTATTATGACATCATGGTGGGCACTATTGAGATAAAAATGACAAGCAACGTTATGAAGACGGCTGCTGCCAATTAGTGATGACCTTTTATTTTTATTTATTTTTTTAAAATTGCATTCCCGAGTTTTATTATTCACTTTAAAGTGATCTAAGTCATTAATTAATAGATTGACACTAGGCATAAATCTACCCCTTACTGAATAAAATTGCACCGACTTTTACTGGATAGAATCCCGTTCCGTGAATCACACATGCATCTTCATCTTAAGTAAGTATTAATATTTCATTTCCACATGTACCAAAGTGGAGAACCCAAAAGGTGGAGCCTCTCTCTCCTGATGGAGAACTTTGGTGGAATACAGATATAAACCTTCATTTTTTTTCACTTGTCTTCCTCCATTTCACTCATAGACATCAATATATATCTTCGTAGACTCTTTCACCATTACAAAGAATGAACTAACTCTAATCAATAAGCTGAAATTAACAACCAGAACTTCTTTGAGTCTTCGCCTCTACTAGCTGAAAATCATACACACCTCCATAATCTTCGTCGACTCTTCCACTTTCCTCTCCCACACTACCAGCAATTGGAAGAAGAATAACGTTAAAAAACTACGTTTAGCTTAGATCTCCAATTTTTGCTTTTAGTTTTCTTTTCGTCTAGAAGCTATGAAATTTTGTTTAAATTTCTTTTGAAGTTTAAAAAAGAGGAGAAATGACCCCGTTGATACAACTTTTTTCTGGAAAATCTTTTAACCCATTATGCAAAATTACTTGAAAAAATCTATTAGTAACCGAAAAAGAAACGGCACTAAAAGTTGCCGGTAAAACTTCACTTGTTTCTGGCTAAGTATATCTGATTTGTTGATGCTTCCAACTTCCAAGCCATTTTATATTGGCAGTTTGGACATCAATTTTTGTAGTTTATTTGAGGCATTCAAACTGCTAGTTATCCACCATTTATTCTCGTTAGAACAATTTGTTTGATCTCTTGTTTTCTTTTGTTTTTGACAAGGTGAAGAAGAAAGGAAGGTGCTGACGTGGAATCAAATTTTTACTATTTTACAAAAATAAAAAAGTTCAAAGTCATCAAAAAATAGTTTTTATAATAAGGGTTTAATCTGACTAGGAATCCGTTAGAGACGAGGGGCATAAATGAACCAATTGACTATCAGTAAGGGTATTTTTGAAACCATTTTCAAATGGAGGGTAAAACTGCCTCATTTCTGATAGTTCAAGAGCAAATTTGACCTTTTTCCGTTGTTTTTATTTGAATGTAGTAGATCATTTTATTTACTCCTTCCTCTTTCTCCTTATCCCCCTCCTCCTACTACTTTTTTTTTTTTCTAAAGTGTATTAAAATATATATTATTTGTAATTAGTGTATTATTTAGTTTAGTGTATTAAAATATAGTTTTATCTCTACGGTAGCAAAACATTCAATAGTATATACGGTGTTGTATCTCTACTATAAAGGGCAGTGGGATGGGAAATAAAGGTTCGTTTTTCTTTTCTTTTTATATTTTTGTATAATAACGGTATTTTTATGTTTTGTAAAAGCTACCTATTACAGTACTGTTTTTGAGTAAACAAGGCTCTACCTTCGTATATACAATGCTTAATAATTAAAAATTTTGTTTGTAAATAAAGTCCTTTTATAGAAAAAGTAACATGGAAGGCATTATAGATATGTTACATAATTCTAAATTCTAATAAGGTAAAATCTTAGTTTTGGAGTCCTAAATATTTGAAGTTTCTGCGTATAAAATTCAAATAAGAAAAACTTTAAAAAACAGAATATATTGTTGATTTCAAAGTCCTGAATCTCGGAAAAGTAACATGAAAGGGATTATTGTAAATGGTAATAATCCAAATTAGAAAAAGAACTTGTATAAGGTAAAATCCTAAATGATTTTAAATTCCTAATATACTTTAGGACTTTGACATAGTACTTCAAATAAGGAAAAGATCTAATAAGAAAAAGTTCTAAATATTAAGAATATATATATATATGTAAAATCAATCGACATTTTACTATGAATTTTGTGATATTATAGCACATGAGGACTTCAAAATTTGAACCGATGAGTAAAATATTAAAACAATAATAACTTTCATAAGATATTTATAAAAAATATGATCCTCAAAATTTCATGAAACAACCACAAATGCTTGCATTAAGTTAGACGGTATATATCACACTCCTTGTGATGGGACCATTTTTCGAACTCCGGGCTGCTCTTTTTAAATTCCCATAAAATACATGGCAACGCATTTCACTTATACAGTAGTAGGTAGACAACAAAATTCACATTCGTAATTATACAAATTCACGTTTATTACTAGCATATAGTATATGTATATAGAGTATTATTGATACCCTGAATTAAATTCATCAATTTTCTTTTACCGTGTTGTCCAACTGAAAATTAGCTGGGATTAGATTGTCGCAAGATAAGTATAAACTAAGATCTGTTTTGTCAAGACCTACAATAAATATTTTCTTATTAAATTCCAAGACAAGATAACGGTAATCCATTTAGTCTTGCTATTTAAAGGGAGGGATGAACCATCAATCAACGAAAAAAGAAGTAAAAATAATATTTCTCAAAGTCTTAAAAAATCTTCTACTCAGAAACATGTTTGTCCTAGAAGAGAACAAAAAACAGTGCAGCAAGCACATCTTTCCCTTGGTGGTGCTGCTTATTTTGTGCTTATCTGCTAATCTTACAAAAAGTGAAAGGCTAACAACAATCAAAGTTGGCTCAGTAAAAGGAAGTGGAAATGGTAATGAGAACCCATATGGTGCCATGCTTCCTAAAGGTCCGGTTCCTCCATCAGGCCCCTCGAGGGGGTCATCAGACTCACCACCACCACCACCATTTTCTAATTAAACGAATTGGTTCCAACTTGCATGCAAAAATTCTCTCATGGAATTAACTAGACTATCCATCATGATATATGATCATGTAATGTTACCTTTATATAAGTTTCCGAATTGTTAAAGATGGATTTGTCATTTGGCTCAATTGATATGTATGGTCTGTTTCTGTTCAATCCAAGCTCGTTTTTGTTACATTCCCATGAATGAAACATTATTTTGTATGGAATATACTAGTTCTAACTTCTATAAATGGAGTCATCCTTACAGTTATACGTACCTGTACAAATTAAAAAATAAGGTCGACAATGTATTAACTTGCACAAACGCAACATACATGCATCAAGTAAATTGGAAAAACAAAACAAGGATGGTTTAATATAATTGTTTTAATAAGTAGCAGGTTCGTGGCATACTGACATAGTTGCATCTTTTTAAATTCCTCATTCGAATTTCTTTTTCCAAAAATCACTCCTTTAAGGAAAAAGAAAAGAAGTCGATCATGATTCATGAGTCATTACGCAACACAGAGGCACAACCTAATTAGCAAGTTCGGGATTTGTCAAACAGATGAATCTAGCGTTGTCCACTAGTGATCAGATATCGTAATAAATGCCAAGATTTGTTCACACAAAATCGAAGCTAAAATTTGCTACTATTAAATACCAAGATTACGGTAATCTATTCAGATTCGCAGTTCCTATTGTTGACCTATATAGTAGAACATGAAAGGGGATGAACCTTCAATTAACTAAGAGAACATCCACAAACAAGTATAACAATTCTCAATATCTTGACACTCTTCTACTCTGAAACAATGTCCGTTAGCAAGAAAAAGTCCGAGTTTATCTTTGCCTTGGTGCTGGTGCTTACTCTGTGCTTATCTGCTAATTTTACGAACAGCGAAAGGCTAACATTCAAAGTAGGTTCAGCACAAGGAAGTGGAATTATTGGGTATGAATCCCCATATTTTGCAATGCTCCCTAGAGGTCCAAAGCCTCCAATGGGCCCAAATGACGATCCACCATCCCCACCATATTCACTGGTTCACAAAAGTTCGAACTTGAATGCTAATACTGTTGTTCCATGAAACTAGAATGTATTTTTATGATTGATCATGTAACTTTCTTGGCTGTAATAATAAAAGTCTGAAATATACTAGTACTACTACTTTAGTTAAAGATGGCTTTGTCATTTGTTTCCTTATTTTATTTACCTAAGTACCACCAGGCTATGTGATACAAAAAGAAAAAGTAGTAAAATTATATATACATGTACGTCTACGGGTAGCTTGGCATCCGGTACGCGTGGAAGTAGATATTACGGGTACAACAACTACTTTGTTACTCCAATTTTTAGTGTATTTGGAATAACTCGCATAAAGTACTCACACCCTTATATTACATTCATTGAACACGAGTATCAAGTATGTCGAGACAAGTGAATAACCGATGCAACATAGTTTTCAGATGTGCAAATTTTAACAGCAAATAATTTCCAGCCTTCGTTATTAACAAATTCTATGCTAGCTAGGTTAAGTACTTATTAAACTTCACTAAGGTTCACGCCTACAGCTTGCTTATAACAATGTATGCCCTTTGCAAAGTGAAGTGCGTCTAAAAAGAAGACATTAAAAAAAAGGAGGGGAAAAACTCGGTTAGGCTGATATGATATATTCTCCATAAGCAATAGAGTTAGTTTGTGTTTATAATTGCAGCTTGTTTTGCACCAAATAATATACAAGATTCAAATCTTATCAGGAGGCTTTGATATCTTCAGATTATTTATGTCACCATCCAAAAACTTAAAAAAGTACGTAAATACTATTTCTTATAAAAGTAGTATAATACTATTTCTTATGGAGTCGTCCTTACAAATTAAAATACATGTTTGTGTTTACAGTGAAGAAAGATAAAGCTGAAAATTACTTTGCACAATTTGAGCAGACGTGCATCAAATTATTTAACAAAAATAAATCAAACGCAAGCCTGCTTATTAGCGATTCGTGTTTATTTCATGGATGCCACCATCACTTCCACAAGGATAAAGAAAAATATAATTAAGTTGATCATGAGTTATCAGGAAATAAAGCCATCGAGGCATAACCATTGACCAAGGAAGATCTTGTCACAATCAAGATTAGGATTTATGGAACTGAAGGATCCAGCACTCAGTTGAAATTTCTGAAGAATGCTAACACATGTATCCCCACTTTGTGCACCATATACCTTATCGCAAATAGTAATCGTATTCTTCACGACTCCATCTACCCATAAAAAAAATTAAAGAGTTAGTAGATAACATGTTTATCTTCAAGATTATAAATCTCTCTTTTATGAAGGTTAAACTATAAACACAATATGGATAACTTATAGCATAACTTCTTTTTACACTTACATTAGTAGTATATAACTAACTCTAGGACCAGTTTTACTCGTGTTCAAACATTAAAAGAAAAGAAAAATTCAAAATTTAGTAGTAAACTATTATAAAAAAGGAGTAGTTTGCACTTTCAGTAGCGAATATATGAAAAAGAGGTATGCGCTGTATCAAAAAAATGGATTAGCTCGCAGTTTCTTGAAAAAAATTGTAGTCTTCATACCGTCCCAAATATTAGTTGTCTCAATAATCAACTGAATTCGTTTCGAAGTATTTGGCATTTTTAGAAAAAAAAATAAAATACTTTTATACTTTTTCCCTAATATACTCTTACCTTTTCACTTAATATATAGTATTAATTTACTGAAGCGCTTAAGGGATAAATAATGTAATTTAAATTTTTATGATTAGAGGCTATAAAATTATTTTTCTTAAGAGTGATCAAAAACCTTAAAATGCAATATGTATGTACTTACGGCCAGAGATTCTGCTCTCAGCATCGGAAACAATGAGAATGAAAAACAGCAGCAGAGCTGTGGCTGCTTTATTCATTGCTTTGGCCATATGTATGTTCTATAGATGAATATTCCTTATTGCTTTTGCTTCCTGAATTATGCTGCTATTGATCAAGTGGTCATATATTTATAGTGAAGGAACAGGTAGGACAGATGGATGTGGCCCAATAGCTAAAGATCGCTCTTCTTGTTCTTTCCCCACTTCTTAATATTGTACAGTTTCAAACAAGTTCAATTTGCGTGACAAGAAGCTATGAAAATGAAAATTGTGGGAATATGTGGACGCATATTTCTGTTTATTTGCATGGTAGGGTGAGTTAAACTAGGAGATCTTGGAAATATTATTGGAGAAAAGACATTTAGCGTTAATATTCGACGTGAATACTTGTTTGCCTCTGTTTGTCGTTTTTATTTTTCTCTTCTTTGTTTTTTCGTTATTCATGCTAGTTTTTACACGCCAAATAAGTTGTCAGATTGCAAATAAGATTAACGTGACAGCATGCCAACTATATAATACATGAGCTCATTATATTATTCATAGGTTAAGTAATTTAATAAATTTCACATTATTTATTTAGTTTACTATTAATATGTATAATTTGCTCTCTTTTTTTTTTTCCTATAACAGTAGTAATACTTATTGATTCATCATTGTCTTGAAATAATTTTCTTTACACAATTCTTTCTTTTCATGATAATAATAAAAGGAGAGCGACAATGAATGAATATCCAGCCGTCTTCTTGTACCTTGGCAAACCAACTTTGGTTTACTGTTAAACAAGACATGCGACAAAGTAGTACTGGCCATCTTATATTCTAGACCTAGAACTAATTTCATTTAGCGACTTTTCTCAACTTTATTTATATATTGCGTGAAATATAGTGACATTGTTAAGGTCCTATAACGATTATGGAGGATTAGAAAGGTCAAGACAGATTAAATCCTTCTTTTATTAAAGAGAAAGAAAGTGAAAAGGAGTGAATCATTTAACAAACTTCTATAGCTGGAAGTAACGGGGTATCGAAGCAGCACTCTAAAATTATCAGCTCATAACTTGAGAAGATAATGATTCAATTTGTAGAGATGCATATCGATTAAACTTCTAGCCGGCGCAGTGACTAAATCAGGAACTCCAACAAGAGGAATAAAAAGAGACATAAAATATATTTGTTGATACTACTTAATTAAATTAATGGAAGAGAATTCAGTTGAAACCCTTTGAAAAATTGGATAAGGCTGTCACAAATTTTATCAGCTTATGCATTATAAACCAGATTACAATGTACCTCCTGGCTCCTGAGGCTTTCCGTTGGTCGAAGCTGGGAAGCAGAGACAGTGACTAGTAAAAGCATATTTCCAAAATGTTAAACTTAATTCGTAGCAGAATAATACCGATCGAGGAGTACTCATCCCCGTGATGAAGCTTGAAAGTAGGGGTGTTCATGGTACGGTACGGTACGGTTTTAAGCTTATCGGTAACGGTATATCGGTTAACGGTATGTAATTATGTAAAACCAATACCGTACCGATAAGCTATCGGTTATCGGCTATCGGTAGCTAACGGTTCGGTAGTTAACGGTTCGGTAAGCGGTATACCGAAGCCACAATAACCCAGATTTACGAAATGAAGTAATCAAAGAAAGCTTGCTGGATTAATAAGAAATCTCACAAAAGCACATAAAAAAATTTGCTTTACTCTTAAATGTACAACTTATAAACTTTTGTTCCAAGTAGCAGCACAACCTATAGAAAAGAAATTTAGCCAAAAGAAGGTAAATTTCATTCATATCTTCCATAAACAGACATCTATTAATATTACTTATCAACATTAGCAACCTCAATCAAGGGATTATCATTTTACACTAATGTTTCTTCCGCCAACATCTATGCACCTTCTGCAATGTTTTCTCCCCAACATTCTCCATCTTAGAATGTTTTAATGACAAATTCAAAATGGGCCAGGTCTTATATGTTTGTAACGACAAATAGCCACTAGTATCAATAATACCTATACTTTAACATATAAATTAATATACTAATAATAAATAAAATACATAAAATTATAAAAAAAATCCTTATCGGTTATCGGTACGGTAACGGTAATGATATATAGAAACCGTTACCATACCGATATCTTATCGGTATTAGAAATTTATACCATTACCGAACCAATAACCGTTATACCGGTACCGTTATACTTATCGGTAGCGGTAACGGTTCGAATATCGGTACCGGTTCGATTTTGCACACCCCTACTTGAAAGAGAACAATGTGAGGAGAAAAAGTAGGTTAAGTAGCAGATTTACTTAATTTTACCCGTGGTCACTCAAGTATTGTTTTAATAACACAAAGTCATTTTTGTTTTTGTTGTTACCCAAAAGTCATCCACCTTTACTCCGGTCTACACCAAAGTCAGTCTGGCCGCAATTTACGTAAAACTTGCCCGAAAAATGGCATGACATATTTAATTAAAAAAAAAAAAATTCTTAATTATAAGATATTATATAAACTCAATTCCTCAACTCATTACACTAATTCTACCCAACTCAGAACCAAACCATTTCATTACTTATTCTAGAAATCAGGTTGGTCAATCGTAAAACTTATGTTTGTGAATTAAACTAGCTAAGCGGCTGAGAGTAAAACAGGCGACTAGCAAATTGTCTGGTTAATCGGTCGAAATAAGAATACGTGAACAATATTTTATTTATGTAGTAACTAGTAAAGAAAGCGAAAGATAAACGTATTAATAGATTTAATTGATAGTAAGATCATTTCGTGAATTAATAATCAAGCTTTAACCGGTTAAACAATTTGATGACAATAACCAACAGAACAATGGAAGCGATGATAATTATTAAAAGCAATAAGTAACTAAAGTAGTAAACCTTATTGAATTGATTGAGCGCTCGTGTTCAGTGAAGGGAATGGCTTCTGTCTCCTCCAAAGCAAAGCAATATTACACGCCAATGATGCAATAATGTAATGAAAGAACAGTATTGGAAACTTATGATAGCTAGTGGAAAGTAGATGGATATTTTTAGTAGTATTGAATACTTAGAATAAGTTATACAAGTTAGACTCCTAACCCTAGATGAATTCCTCCTTCTGCACCTTTCTTCCACAATGTAATAATATTTTTATCCACTTCCAACGTCTCCGCAGATTAAGCGGAATTAGTTAGAAACAAGGCATATCTTTTTGTTTGCGACTGCTCTTCTTATCTCCGAAATGATAGGCTCTCCAACCAGACGACCTTTTGAGCCTCCGAACTTGCTCGACTTCCGACCGCGCCGATTTCGCTAAACTGCCTCCGATATTGCGGCTATGCTTGCCATGTCACCAATCATGTGTGGCGAGCGTGTGTCCGAATTTTGGCTAAGACAATAACGATACATGAGCTCATTATTCATAGGCTATGTAATTTAATAAATTTCACATTATTTAGTTTAATATTAATATGTTGTAATAAATTTGCTCTCTGTATCTTTTCTACTATTTCGATAGTATACTCATTGACTTATTATTGTCTTGAAATAATTTTCTTTCACACAATGTCTTTCTTTTCATGATAATAAAAGGAGGGTGATAATGCCGAATATTTAATTGTCTTCTTGTACCTTGGGCTGACCAACTTTGCTATACTGTTAAACAAGGCATGCCACAAAGTAGTACTGGCTATCTTGATTTCTAGTACTAATTTCATTTAGCGGCTTTTCTAAACTTTTGTTAATTATATTGCGTGAAATACAGTGGCATCGTTAAGGTCCTATAATGATTATGCAGGATTAGAAAGGTAAAGATAAATTAAACCCTTCTTTTATTAAAGAGAAAGAAAGTGAAAAGGAGTGAATCATTTAACAAACTTCTATAGTTGAAAGTAACGGGGTATTGAAGCAGCACTCTAAAATTATCAGCTCATAACTTGAGAATATATTGATTCCATTTGTAGAGATGCATGTGGATTAAACTTCTAGCGGGCAGTGGCTAAATCAGGAACTCCAACAAAATGATTAAAAAGAGACATAAAAATTATTGGAGAATTTTCAAAAATAGGCAGTCCACTACCCAAAATTACAAACAGAAGGCCATATTTTTTTTTCATGCATAACACCCATCCCTAAAATTACAAATTTTAGCCCTCCTTCATAAAAAATACCTTAGCTATCAAATTTTCCCCTCCTCAGCCACTAAGCCACCGGCAAACACCTTCCCCCGTCAATGGTGTCATTACTTTTTTATATTTTACTGAATTTATGTTGTTTATTGCGTCTAAATCATTGCTTTGGACAAGTTTATAAACACAAATCTCCCTCTAAAAATTAAATTATACATGAATATACATATATAAATATGTAGCAATGAGAGAAATACAAAAATATACACAAAAAAAGTAAAAAATCATATAAACATCCTTGAAATACAGATTTATTCACTCGCATATACACATTTATACAAATTTATACAATTTTATACATGTGTATAAATTTGTATAAAATTGTATAAACTTGTATAAACTTGTGGCAGACTGTTATTTTAGGAAAAGGGTGACAGCTCAGGTAAGATTCGGCAATATGTGCCATTTTTGGTAATTTTCGTCTTTTGCTTGTCTTTTAGTGTAATTATCCCAAAATTATTTGTTGATATTACTATTTAAATTAATTGAAGATGATTCAATTGAACCCCTTTGATAAATTGGACAAGACTGTCACAAATTTTACCAGCTAGTGCATTATAAGCCAGGTTTTAATGTACATCCTGGCTACTGAGGCTTTCTGATACGAGGCTAAATATTGCGATATTTCACCTATTTTCACCTCGTATTCATGCTTTTACTTGCGATATTTATTGATACTTATGAACATATGTTTTATGTTATAGGGATTACATTGATGATATGAGGCATTCACGAAGAATAATTGATAAGTAAAAGCCTGAGGGTCGTGTGAACGAAGGTCGAACGAAGAAGGAACGAAACTGCATGAAAAATAGGGGAGCACGTCGTTCCACACGGCGTGCAGCACGCCGTGAACATCTCGTAAGAAATATTATGGCTTGGTTTAGTTGCAATTCTCAGAAAAAGGCACGTGTCGCCCCGCCATGCGATGCGTTGCGCGACGCGGTTGGCTTAAATTCCTGCCACTTTGATATCTGATTTTATATGGGATTCTCGACTTGTGTGGGTCTATGGGGATGATATAAAAGCCTTCAAACACGCTAAAAAAACATAACTTTTGGACTATTCTACATCCCAAGGAGGCAAGAAAGAGAGAAAAATAAGGTTACGACTCTACTTCATCCATCTATCCATATTTTTGTGGTTTTGTATGCTTATAGTTATTGCTTATCTTAAAATATGACTATAAATGGTTAAATCACACATTCTAGGGTTGACTGAACCACTCCACATGCTTGTGTGATGAAAATTATAATTGTGTTGTGAATGAACCTTATTTATTCTTCCTATCTATGTTGTTTATGAATTTCTTGCTAATAATTGGTAGGATTTCCAATTAATTATCCCCTTTATTCTTGTAATTACTTGGAATATATTCATGAGTTAAGATTAAACACATAGCAGTATTTCAACCAAACAAAGGCATTGCTTAGGTTGTCAGAACTGTGAATTATGACTATTGATATCCTTACAGTGAACTACTATAAATGTAGCTCTCCATATCTTCATTAGTTAATTGGAATAGTTGATTAGTGAAAGTTATGACTACTTAATGGAAGTGGGCAGTTGTAAGCTTGGAGATGTATCACCGCAGCTAGGACTATCCCACATTGGCATAACACAGGAGAGGTGTTGGCTATATAAGTAAGTATGCCTTGGACTCTAGTGATGCGTTTTAAACCTGTACGGGCTTGGGCCTAAAGCGGATAGTATCACTAGCGGGTTTGGCTGTTACAGATGGTATCAGAGACACTCCGTGTCAATCTTGTCGATGTGGGACAAAGTTTAACTGAGTTTGGACGAATCCCGAGTACGTGGGGCACTTCGTGTCAGCCTTGTCGATGTGGGACAAAGTTTAACTGAGTTTAGATAAATCTCGAGTACGTGGGGCAAACCTCAGCGAGGACGCTGGGTCCGTAAGAGGGGGTGCATGTGTTGAACCCCAAAAATTACCCCGAAAAGGACAAATTCCGGAATATCAACTGAATGGACTAATTCTTTTGGAGTTTTTGGAGTCGCCACCCAATTTAAGGAAAACAGGGAACCAAATAAGCAAATGCATGCAAAACTCCATTTTTATAAAAGCCAGTCTTTCTTTCAGAGATTCTAAAGGTAAGAGGTTTTGCTAATTTCGAAAGAAGAATTTTAAGGCACTTTCGAAATTCCGTTAACAATGGTTAATCCGACAGGTTTCCAAATATTTACAAGTGCGTTTTTCTTGCGAAAGAATTATTTAAAAATAGTAGTAGTAATAATAATAATAATAATAATAATAATAATAATAATAATAATAATAATAATCAATTAAATAAAAGCTTATTTGCAAAAATATTTTTTACTTGCACGCATTTACTAAAATGGCTCCAATTTACAATAATTTAAATAACGACTTCAAAATAAAAGGTAATGAACATAAAGTAAAGCAATATAGAAACAACCAAATATTATTGATAAATTAAAAATTTTATACATTTATTTGCATAAATATCTAAGGAAAGGGATGCAAAGTCAAAGATAGAACCCGGGAAATTGATCAACTCGCGGGTGTCTTGAATTTTCTAAATTTCTATATCTCATTTTCTTGAATGCTTGAGTCCGAACTCGATCCCAAATGACTCCAAGTCAATGTATATCCACATTTGTAGGTTAGCCAAACGCGCCCCCAAGTTGTTTTTGCCAAAATGTACCTCACAAAAAATATGAAAATGAAATTGGATTAGTACAATAATAAAGTGTAATAATTAATGAAAATAAAATAATAATAATAAAGTAATAAAGTAATAATAATAATAATAGTAATAATAATGATAAAATATATAATAATAATAATAATAATAATAATAATAATAATAATAATAATAATAATAATAATGGGGTTTGATTTTGTAAAATTTAGGCTCATGTTTGTATGGCGTGTCGAGTAGAGGCTCGGGATATTGGTAAGGCTGCAAACACGGAGCCCGGACCGGTTGCCATGCCAAGTACCAAACCCACCACTCTATTCGACTTGCTTTGCATTAAATTCATTCATTCATCATCGCTCATTTGTTTTTGTAGGAGCGTGTAAGGGACATTTTATACGTAACGGGACGGGACTTATTGGCCTCCAAACGTCATTGGCCGGTGTAGTATCGATTCCATATCAGTCCTTAGCCTCCAATTCAATATTTTTATAGGCCTTCAGTGAAGTGTAGTCAATGTTTTTTATAGGCCTTCAGTGAAGTGTAGTATCATCCAAACCAGATAACATCCAGTAAAGTAATGTCCAGAACTGTAACATCCACAACGGATTAAAGCCAAAGATAGTGTAAAATGTACAGATAATGTTCGAATTAACAGGACACCACCAACAGAAATAAGGAATCAGTATCATTAAACCCCTTCTTAAGATGAACGAAGGGGCATAATTGCATAGGCAAACAGCCGTAAGTGACCATCGGGACAACTTAAAACCAATGAATTCGAGTTTTTGATACACAATAAGCCCAGATCTACTGCAAACAAATCAAACCCATAGGACAAGAATAATTTCAGAAAATCCACGAATTAACAGAAGTAAACCCCAAGAAATTCGTAGCAGCAAAATACAATCTCTCTGACGGAATCAACAGTTACAATATAAGCGTAACGCCATCAACACAGGAGGAGGAGAGACTGCTAGCCACTTTTCAATGGCGGCGTCGCTGCGACCCCCCTCTCTCCTTTTATTGACTCAGTAACAGACGACGGGAACACGGAAAAGGAGACCCACAACGATGGCGTTTTCCAGTAATGACGGGGTGGTGCTAACACTGCCTCCGTTTCCAAATCCCCATGTCCCCCGATCTCATTTTTTTTTACTTCAAATAACTAATGAAAAAGATAAAACAATCAGGAACAAGTGACTGACGGCGGTGGTGGTTATGTAAAATCATTGCTCCATTTCACCTCAAAAAATCCCGATCTCTCTCCCGCTTCGATCTACTTTAGTGGTGGTGGTAGTGTGTAAATCAATGGGTGATGTGTGTTGAAAGGAGAAGGAGAAGAGGGGGTGTGGATGTGTAGTGGGTATGAGGGAGATCAAGAGGAGAGATCCAAATCAGTGTCGGGGTCCTCGTTATCGGTGGGTATAGGCCTCTATATATCTGATCTTTTTGTGTATGGGAGTGAAGGTGATGATGAATAGTGAGGGTGAGAGGCTATGGTTTTAGGATTTATAGCGGTGAGGGTTAGGGGTTTCTAAACTTGGGCTAGAAGAAAATTGTGTGTTGCGTAAATAGGCCAGGATTCAAAATGGAGAACAATTATGGCCCTTTTTTCGTTAAAATTATGAACTTATTCTAAAAACTAACCTTATTTTAAACATAATTAGACATTAGTTCAAAATTTCGGGACAAAATTGGGTGTCAACAGTTGCCCCTCTTTACCCGGAAAGGATGAAAGAGTTTTCAGGGTAAAGAAAGTTGACGTGAAAACCAATTTTGTCACGGTAAAGCCAAGACTCTGATTCCTGGGATCAAAATGCGAGGCTTATAGATATGGCCGAGCTCAGGTTTCCGAGTTGCCTACATATCTCGGGCTGAAAGAAAATCAGGCCATATGTAGTTCAACACAATTTGAAAATCAAAGACGAGATAGTAACGACTACTCAAGCGCGGGGAAAACGGCTTGTAATCACCCAAGTTATGAAAATGTGGTCGAAGACACACCCATAAAGAGGGGTTTACACGGACATAGCTTCCATTGCACCTCGATAACCGATCCATCTTGTCTTCAATCTCAAACCTCAGACTCTAAGGTTAACAAGAGACTTACCTCTAGGGTTGACAACTTATGCGGGTGCAATTCTTCAGGTCTTCGTTGACGAGTCTAGCTCATCTCAACGATTGCCCCAGTTCACCGCTAAGAAAGTTCCATGTTATGCTCCAAACGCTGCTGCGGTGCTGCTAAAAATCCTGTAATAATCTCAACAAATGGTAAGCGAGCAACTGCTAATAAACTGTAATAATTGGATAAGAAATAGATAAAGTGATAACATAAAATTATAAATGCGGATTGTGATATTATCAATAAGTTCTTCTTTCGATCAATTGACGAGGCGCTTCACCCGGGGAACCTCTAGGCTGATCCTTATTCTGAAACAGTAAAGCAAGACAATAAGTAAAGTGAGAACGAATTGTAAAATGCAAGGCTTTCATAAGATAAGTTGACTAACGAGACATAATGTCTCAAGTCGACTTGTCTTAGACTATGAAGCTACTTTAAATATAACATGCCAATATTGCAAGACAACCGACATCGCGAAACACTCCGAAAGTGGTGCTTAAGCCGACTTGTCTTAGACTATCAATCTACTTTAAATATAACATGTTAATATTGCAAGACAACCGGCATCGCGAAACACTCTGAAAGTGGTGCTTCAGCCGACTTGTCTTAGACTATCAATCTACTTTAAATATAACATGCCAAATGCAAGACATCCGACATCGCGAAACACTCCTAATATTCCTTCTATCTAATCCTCATTTTCCAGATAGCTTATAGAACCTTCGCCATCAAATTCTAGTGGTTCGGGTGCAGTGATACCAAAAATCATATGAACACGGAAACATAAATCATGTTCAGGATGAGGTGGCAAAATTTGAAGTGGAGAGGTTGGCCTTCAATGATATGAATAAGAGTAAGAAACCACAACCAACCTCGTTGAAGACTTTTGTGAGACGGCGACACAAGAAGTTCCATGTGGAACCTAAGGCCACCACCGTAGATACAAGTTTTTGTTGTTTCGTCGGTAAAATATGGTGTAGGTGCGTTGGAAGAGTATATAATTAAAGAGTATAATTTTTAATGCATTAAAAATCAAATAATTATCGTAAACATATTGTAAAATAAAGAACGAAGTAGGTAAAACTACCAGGTCGTTAGTTGTAGAGTTTGATCTGTCTAGGGTTATAGTGAAACATGGACGGTCCTTAGTTCGGATGAACCATTCCAAAGGTCAGATACCGTGGTGACTAGCGTCCGACATGTTTTAGAGAAAGGGAGAAGAATAAGATTTCAACTTTAGGTTTTCCCAATCGCCCCAAAATAGAGAAGTCAATATGATGTGATGGGTTTTCTAGAAAAGTTACTAACATGCATTTATTAGGGTTATTAAATTAGGTAATTGTTTGTTTTCCTTTTTTATGATTTTATAATAAAAGAGTTTTGAGTACCACCACATGACAAATGATATAATTCCATCAAATCGGTAAGTTTAACATTTCAAATTATAGGCCATGTGTTTGATCCTTCATATAACCGATAGGGTTTATTTTTCTAATCAGGTTCTCCTACATAATCAAGTTTTTTAATCATATTATTTACAGTAGAACATTCGGTACTAAATTCTAACATTGCAATACTTAATAAATAGATTAACCATATAATTGTTTTTCTTTTTTTCTGTGTCCACCCATGTCCCAATATTGGTTAAAAGTAACTGCGTCTTTCATTCATTATTATTGTTACATAAATGAAAGAGAATACCAACTATTTGATATCCTCATGCTCACTGATATCTCAAGTACAATAGAATGTAAAATACTACTTGAAGCACCTTCTGCTTCTTCCTTGCTGAGCTTATGAAATTCAACAAAAGTTTTTCTAGCTTTTTCTGGTGAACTATACGACTTGAAATAGTTGTTTATTCACGTCAATAACATTTGAAGCACACTCCTCCCATGTAAGGTATATGTCCGACTTCTTACCACGAAACACAATATACACCTTGCCCAAGTTTAAAAATTTAATACGTTAGTATTATTTTTGCGAAAGAGAAGAAGAAGAGTAGAAAGAACGTAGAAAACTTTAATCTATGGGAGGATAGATGTATATAATGTGAATTTGTATGGTGAGAGAGGTGGAATATGGAGGAAAAAATGTATACGGAGGGAAATCAATAGATATATTAGGCTACGTATTGATGGAAAAAAGAAACTACAAATACTAATACGGTAGATATACGGTAAGGGAGGGGATTGGGTTTAATAGCATCAATAAATATTATTATTTAGACCAAGCATGCTAATTTTTTACAATATCGATGCATAAAAATTATGTGTAATAATTAAAGGGGAGAAGAGAGAAATTTAAAATAAATATAAAATTTAAAATTTTAAAGAAGGATAGTAAATAAAAAAATGGTGAAGTATCGGAAATACCCCTATATTGCAAAGAAAAGTCGATAATATCCTTATTTTGGCTATTCCCACCATTTTTCGTTTCAGATATGGTGTTTCTAGATGAATATCTGATTTTTTACATTTAAAAAATATATTGTATATCATGTGATTTAATATATGTATCTCGACTATATCTCAAACGTATTTCAAGTTTATAAAATATATCTGGTGTATCAAACCTGTGTCTTCATCTTCTTCTTTCTATTCTTATATTTATACACTATTTTTATATTGTATCTATTTGTATATAGTGTATCAATTTATTTGTTTATTTCTTCTCTTCTTATCGTTCTTCTTATTTACTGGATTTACATTGTATCTATTATATCAAAATTGTACCTAGTGTATCATTTCATTTTATTGTTCTTTATTGTATCTATGATGTATCTATATTGTATTTACAATGTATTTTCACTGTATGTGGTGTATCAAAGTTGTAAAAGTATAGTATATCTAATGTATCTATAGTTATAAAATGTATCAACATTTTTAGTGTATCATATTTCTTTATTTAAATAATCATATATACTTATAAAAAATGAAGTGTATCTAGAATGTCATATCATTGTAGCAAAACATATGTCAAAATTATATGAAAATGTTGTAATTTTACAACATATCCAGTTTATTCTTATAAGTGACGTATATGGGTTGTTTTCGAAAGATCATTGGTTGAAAAATAATGATGTATCTCTGCTGTATTAAATATACGATGGCAGATAAGCAACATGGAGGTGTGGGTTGGAAAATGTAAGCTACGATTTTTCCTTTGTTTTATATTTGTATGTAAATTCTATTCTATTAATATTAACATTGCTCTAGCTTTGTATAGTATACGCGTAAATAACCTAACTAAGCAATAACTTAATAAACAAAATTTTTGTTTGTAAACAGGTCCTGTTATTGAAAAAGTATCATGGAACGCGTTATAGATATGTTACATAGTTCTAAAATCAGGTAAAATCTTTATTTTGAAGTCCTAAATATTCAGATTTTTAATTCTGAAAAGATAAAATATTACTAGTTCAAATATGAAAAAAATTAAATTAACATAATTATATAGTTGATTTTAACCATACTTCTTGGGGTGGGGGTTCTACCCCGAATCCTACGTGAACGTGAGATGCTTTGTGTACCAGGTCTGTCTTAATTATATTGTTGATTTTAAATTTTTAAATATTGAGAAAAGTAACACAAAAGGTATTATAGTTATGGTTAATAATCCAAACATAGGAAAAGAATTTACATTAGTAAAATCGAGAATGATTTTGAGTTCTGTTTATATATTAAGAGCATGTTTAATATTACTGTAAAAAACTGCTTATTTTAAGATGTATTTTTGGTAAAAGTACTTTTCAAATAAGTACTTATGAATCATAAGCAGTGTATGTTTGACCAACTCATTAAAGAAGTACTTTAATCTGTATGTGATAAACAGTTTGTATTTGGCCAATCTTTCTGAAAAGTACTTTTGAGTGTTAATTACAAAAAAAAGACACTCAAGTTCATTTTACGTTTGAATTATTTAAAATAAGAAAGTGATTACAAATATGTATTGTGAAAGACTTTAATTAAAATTTTATTTTTATTTAGTTAAAATATAAAACCTAATGTAAGAGGTATAAATTAAAATCAAAACAACATAAATATAGTTAAATCAAAATGATATTATCATTGGGAATTTGTATTAGTTGAAAAAATTAGCAAATTTAAAGAACTTGTTATTGTAGTTGTAGCTTTGGCAGAGCGAAATGAAAAAAGAATAAGGGATCATATATAGGATTGAGAGACTATTCCTAATAGCCTGTTTGACCAAACTTTTCAGAAGCCGGAAGTTTTTTTTTTTTTTTTTTTTTTTTTTTTTTTTTTTTTTTTGAAGAATTTTAATGTGTTTGGCCAAAAGAAAAAGTGTTTTTTAAGAAGAAGTAAAAACAGTTTTTCTGCTGTTAGGGAGAAACAATAAATTTTTGCTTCTATCCAAAAGCAGAAGTAGAAGCAGAATCAAAATCAATTTATTAAAACAAAAATATCCTTAACAAAAATATTCATTTACCACACTACTTTTAATTATTTTAACTAATATATCTCTCAAATGTAAATAAAATTTTGTTACCTGCTTTATATTTGGTTTAACTTTATTCCTATTGATTAAAAATCATAGCATATATTTTTATTTTATATTTTATACTTAAATTAAATTAAAATAAAAAAATTAAATTAAGCTTTTCATTAAAAAATTAATTTTTTTACGTCCAATTAATAATGGTTGCAAATTGAATCTTAATATTGTCCTTTCTCGTAATTTTACACTCAAAAGCATTTTTGGTAAAGATTTCCAAATAAATTTTGTTAAGAAAAGAACTTCTCAAATGAGTTGGCCAAACTATTTTTTCTTCAAAAGTACTTATCTGAAAAGTACTTCTGACAAAAGTACTATTAAGAATAAGCAATTTTTGGTAGCTTGGCCAAACATGCTCTTTAAGAGAATTTACAAAAATACGCAAAAATAAAAACTAGTCCTAAGAGGAAGAGGATTTGTAAAGTACGTAGATGTAAAAAATAAAAAAAGATAAATAGAATTTTATTTTGAGAGAGATATGGATTTAATTAGTGAGGTATAGTTTGGTAAATATGAATTTTTTTGTAAGGATTTTTGTCTTGAAAAATTTAATAAATTCTTCTGCTTCTGGTTCTTAGAAGAAACAAAATTTGTAGCTTCTCCCGAATAGCAGAAAGCTACTTCTGCTGCTCTACTCAAAAGTACTCTCTTTTTTTGTTGGCGAAACACCTCAAATTTTCGGAAAAAGTCCTTTTTTTTGTTTTAAAAAAAAAAAAGTGCTTTTGACTTTCAAGAAGCAGGACCAAACGTGTGTTGAACCCCAAAAATTACTCTTTCTTTAAGAAAAGACAGGTTTCGGGTATATTTCAACAAAATGAGACTCCAAAGGGTTTTCTTTGGAATCGCCACCTAATTTAAGGATTATTAGGAACCTAAGTTAATTAAAGAGTGCAATTTTATTTCTTTATTTAAAGGAAATTAAATTAAAATCAGAGATTCTTAGGTAAGTGGTTCTATTAAATTCGAAAGAAGGTCCTTATTATGGGAGCACTTTCGAAAATCCTCTGAAAAGCGGTTAATCCGGCGATTTTCACAAATTTTACTTAAAGATAATTAATTTAAGATAAATTTTAAATAAAATAAATAGATAATGAATAGTATAAAGAAGATAAAATTGATTATGACAATACTTGAACAAAACTTACAATTAATTAAATGAATAATGAGATAAGGGTTGATTGATTGATTAAATAAATAAGGGCTAAGTAAGATAAATTAATAAATAATTAGATAAAGCATAATAATTGATTAATTAATTAATTAAATAAATAAATAAGTAGATAAATAACTTAATTAGATAAATAAATATTTACTATATGATTTCAACTAGATAAGGAATGAACAATAATAATTGACTAGTTAAATAAATGAATATAATTGATTAAACAAATAAATAATTAATTGGAATTGATTAATTAAATACATAAATAGAATAAATAAATAAAATAATAAATAAATACCACTTAAATAATTTAATAAATAAATAAATAAGTAAGTAAATAAATAATTATAATTGATTAGGCAGATAAATGGTTAATTAAAATTAAACAGATAAATTAATAATAAATGCCACTTAATTAATGAATAAATGAATAAATAGATAAATAATTGAATAAATATAAATAATGAATATATAGGTACAATTTTAATTTTATTTCTTTTGCACTCGATAATTAACTAAAGGTTTCTACTATCTTAAATTAATTGGCGAGTCCCAAAGAGACGGGATATGCAATTTATAAACGATCTTAGACAAACAATAAGATTTCAATTAAAGCGGCTAACCTACCAGGCTTCTAATCATACAAAATCCTAATTCAGTTCATGAGGTCCTAAAACATGCTTCTAAAGGGGACGGGAGAGGAGGAGTTTTAGAAAATAGAACCCGGGATAGCGAACTCAATGCGAGCCCTGTATTTCACAAGGATTTTCATTCATTCATTTTTGTTTGTTTTACATTTTCGGGGATATCAAGTCCCGAAAATGCGGAGCGGTTCAAGTAACCTCCAAATGCACGCCATTCCCATTCGCGAGTTTAGCAACTCAAACTCGTTCCCAAGAGTGCATGCCCAAGAAAGAAGAACTAAGGATTAGAAACCAAGTTAATTCATTAACTGCAATAGAAGGTGAAAAATATGATGCAACTGTTTCAAGGAATGGAACTTGCAAGAACTGGTGCAGATCCAATTTAATAAAGATACACATTCTGCTACCTAGTGCTCATTATATGAAAGTCATTTGACCAAAGGTACATTGTTCCCATTAATTAAGCAGTACAGGTAAACATTGAGGAAATTCACGAGGAAAACTAATGCATTTATCTGAAAGTTTCTATGCTTACTGGTAATTATAATGAGGCCATTGCCTTTGTCAAAGTTCATTTCATACTTAAAAATTTTCAAACGAGAAAGGACATTATGCTACAAACTTGATTAAATGATCGTAATTCTTTCTTTAACTAACAAGCAGACTTTAAACACTTAGAGTAAACAGACATAGTCATATTATACCAATTCCAAAGAAAAGTTTAACTTATAAGAGTACAACATGTAGCTTTCCCATTTGGTAACTCGATACAAATATGCAAGCAGACAAGTATTCTATATAGCTTAGTTATAGCCAAAAGCACTAGAAATTTCAGAAAAATGTCGAAAATAAGGAGAACAAAGCAAGTGAAGCAAATTGTCCGAAGATCATGGTTTGATTCCACCACCATACTAGATACCGAGGGCCAAACTTTAACTAAAACAAAATTCAAACATGGTTATATTTCCCACACACAGGTTACTACTTCTTCCAATTGTAACGACACAAACAATTTTTCTAGAAAAATGCAAACTTAGCTAATTCAGGCACACTCTAATTACTAAACTTCAGGATGTCCAATGCTCTTACAACTAAAATAACTACCCTAAATAAACCTGATCAAACGCGCGCACAAACACACACACACTTCAACTATCCGAAGACAACTAGAACCAAATTCCCACACCCCATTCGATCACCAGAAAACAACTCCTATCCCTTGAACAAAGGGCACCAGAAACAGCCCCTTTTAAACTCCCTACACTCGCAGACCTCTTTACTACACAGAACCAAAAACCATCACCTTAGACTCATGCTACAATGCACATTCTCCTAAAAAAAACCTTCAGACCTACAACATCACATAACTTCCTAGGACTCAAACCAACTACTAAGGCAACCTGCTACCAGAAACAAACTCCATCAGACCCCTGCTATTCTCCTTTCAACAGAAACCAAGCATACACTCTACATCTCCCTCAGGAAACCAGACTAAACAAGCCTAGACATACCTCGCACTCTCACTGCCCTGAAACTTTCTACCTAAACTTCCCCTCCCCACACACACAGCCCACACTGCACTCCCTCACTACCTAAACCAGAGAGCAATCAAACTCACACCCTGAACTCTCATTCTACTACTAGAAACTGAAGCAGCTCCCTCACTACCTGAACCACTTCAAAAACTCAAACCAGCTGCCTGCTACTACTCCTGGGCTACTTACACTCAAATGACCTGCTGCTATTGCTTATTTTGACAGAAACCAGACAAAGGCACAAGATCCCTTACATGGACCAGCAACTACTCCTATACTCATCTAAAACCAAGAAACACACTCCCTAAAACCCCTGCATATAACCTCCACAGCCTGCACCAAAACCTGAACAGAAACAGGACCAGGCTGCAGCTTCTAGCAACTCCCTCAGACCATCCCTTACTACATGCAGACCCAAAGCAACTCCTGAACAGGCCTGCAATACCTGCCAACACCAAGCAAACAAACTCTCTGAACCTTCTACTACCTGCAAACAAACAGAGACCAGGAACTACCCTGAACAAATAACACCCTCCTGAACTCACAAAGAATAGGACAGCCCCTGAAGCGACCAGGAAAACCAAGAGGAGCAGACCCCCTCACAATTTCCTGGGCAACCAGAATAAACACCAAACCTCCCTTTACTCCAAACAAACTCCAGAACCTGCCACTTCTATCAAGAAACAGGACCAAGCTCCTTTCATTTTTTTTTTTTTTACAAGATTTTAGAAAAGAAAGAACATAAGAAAACAAAGCAGATCTAAACTTTACATTGCAACAATTCAAACAACCAGCAAGAAACTAAAAAAAAATCAAAACTGCAAGCATTTCCCTCTATGTTAAAGAAACTGAAAAGTTCAGGCCTTTCTTGGCCAATCTCCGCTTAAAAGCATGATAAAATTTCCCTTCAACACTTAAATTTGAAAAGCTTAATTAACGACTACCCTATTATCTCTAACATATCAACAAAGGATCATCCTTTCATTTAAACCAAAGAAAGGTTCAATCTTTACTTAAATGAAGCCCCTAATAATATTTTACATGGTATCCTATACTTGAATCAAGTTTCAGTTTCAAACAACAACACCAATGACTTAATATCAAGCAAACAAACAGGGATACAGACCAAGCTTCATAAGTTATTCTAACTGAAAGCAAGAAGTTTAGCTAACAGCTCACAAGTATAAATACATCATCGAAAAGTTAAGGCGAGGTTATTACCTTTTTGCGAGCAGGAGCTAGGGCGGGGATTCAAAGAAAAGTGACTCGGACGCGACTCGAATGAGGTCGACGACTTGAAACAATAAAGCGACGACACAAAATCGAAAACGACGTTCGACTCCAAACAAAAACTAAAAATACTATGTGTATATCTTTTTAAACTGAGAGAACAATATGAAAATGTATAGAAAATGCTGCCGTTTTTTGTTTTTGTAAAAATCCCCCGGACCAAAAAAAAGAAGGGAATAAAGAATATATACACCTCGCCTTAGGGTTCTGGATTTTCCTCAATTTCCCAAATCGACCCCTTATTTTCTGCTGTTTCCTTTTAAGACAAGGATGAGATGGTCTAATCCCTTTAGGGATCGTACCATTTCATCTTTATCCTGAAGGAAATTAACGTTAGGATGCCTTTGACGGCTCGGATCAAAAGTTCATTCAAAATGCACGAACGAGATTGGTGGAGCTTTGTACTGGTGAGAGAGACCAAGGATACCAGCTGGAACAAGATTACTTGTCCAGCATATTGATCGTACGGAGAAGATGAGGGCTTTGGGTCGGGTTTCTGGTTCTAATTCGCGGGTCGGAAATTTGAGAATTGGGTCGCGGGTGATTGAAAGAACTGAAAGGGGAACTGATATGTGTATAGGTGTATTATATGTATATTTGCGTGATTAGGCTAAATTTCAGGGCATAGAACGATTTTAGCCTCTTTTCAATATAATTATGTAAATGGAGGAATTGTATAGAATAAGCTGAAATTAAGGCTACGCATTGCAATTTTAGCCACCTTTAACTGAAATTTATAAATTACCTTTAATTTTCAAAATTGATTTTAATTTAAAAATAATTAGGCTTTTAATTGAAATTTTCGGGACAAAATTGGGTGTCAACAACGTGTTATAAAGCTTTCAACATAGTAGTTCAAATAAGGAAAGATTTGATAAATAAAAGTCTTAAATATTAAAAAGATAAGGAAATAAAAAGGATTCTATCATAGTTAGCCATCTTAATAATTTAGCTTACATTAGTTAACCCTATCAAATTATAGCTATAATATTTCAGCCTTAAAGCTAAAAATAAATAAAAAAGAAAAATATTCAACAATCACATTACCTAAATTTAGGGGATTGAGTAAACCACTTGGATACCTTTTTTTGCCTAACATATAGGAGCAAAACCTTCCCATTAATTATCCATTTCCAAAATTAAAACTCTCCTCCAACAACAGAAGACAATATTCTTACATACAAATTGTATAACACAAAGGAATACTTATGGATACATAGATATGTTTAGAATTTGACAATCTCTCCCCTGGGTGTTCATGTGGTGTAATTTTTTCAAATAAAAATTTGTCCAATATGAAATAGTATATATTTAAATGAAAAAAGTTTAATCAATATTTTGCTTTGAATCTTGTGTTATTCTAACACATGAGGACTTTAAAATTTGATCAAAGGAGTAAAATATGGAAATGATAATATAATAATTTTCATAAGATATCTATAGAAACTATGATCTTTTATAGTGACTAGTGGCATAGGTTGGTAGACAAATTCACATTTTTAATTGTACAATCACGTTTATTACTACCACCAGTATATAAGTATTATTGACTTTGTGCGTTTTTTCATCAGTTTTCTTTTACCGTTTTGTCCAACTGGAAATTAACTGGGAATTAGATGATAACTAAGATCTGTTCGGACAAAACCCACATTAATCAAGAAAATATTTAATCAAAATATAAACACATTTATTTTTAATCTATGTATACAAACGAAAACAAAATATTGTTAGTACAGCTAGTCTAGCCACTTTTTATTAATAACGAAGCTGTATTTCCCAAAAAATATATCAGGTTTTACAATTAGATTTATATTTAGTTGAGTCTTAGGCGACCGTTTTATATCTCAATTTGATCGTTTGACAGATAGTTTATGTGAACGAATTAATCGACCTCAAGAGTTTGATGCAGAAGTAATTCTAAAATCGATGTCAAGTAGATTCGGTATCAAGTGAATTCGATGTCAATTAAATCCGATGTCAGGCAAGGATATGAATGTTGTCTAACAAGTTCGAACTAAATGAAAGGACAGTGATATACGATGAAATGACTTCGTTTTATCAAGATTCGCAATTATCCGAACACGATTATGATACTCGAATCAATGAAAATAATAGCAATACGATGACAACTAAGTGAAATGAATAAACGTAAAACAATAACGAATAAACAAACGTAATCGACAACAGATCCGATGAACAAAACAAATAGCTGCCAACTGAGTGACGATAACAGATTGTCCCAATTAAACACAGACTAAAAGATGTTACGATCAAGATAGATGCAGATCTAAACGAAGCAAGCAACAATTAAATAATCAAAGCAGTAAAGGCTTATTGTATTTGATGGATCGATGGATGTTGCTTCAATGGAAAGAACAGATCTCCCTCCACGTTTGAACCAAATCACGATCGAAGCTTTAAATACAATGATGATCTTTGACGTAACAAATTGACAAAGGTAAATGACACTGTTGAATATTTTCTTAACAAGAGAATATTGGTTTGAAGAATAGAGTAATATTTTGCTCAGATGAATGTCCAAAAATGAAAATATAGGGCCCTATTTATAGGTTGAAATGGAGGAGAATCCCCAAACCCTAGCAGACTTCCACTTCCCCACGTTTCTCATCCCACTGTTGCACGTCTTCATCTGCTCCACTAAATTCGCTTTATCTGTTCCGATATTTTAGAGATGAGGGTCAGTTTAATCTGATCTTCAATAATGTTGTCTCCGATTTTATCCGATCAACATCGCATAACCGAACAAAACCAAACCGAAGCAAATTCTTTCCGATCTCATAACTTTCGAAGTGAATCCGCATATCGTATGCGATCGAGTTTGCTTCTTTCGTGATCGGACAGAAAACCGACCAATACAGATAGTCCCCCCACTTGCCAAGTGTGTTCGTAAAGCTTTTGGCAAGTGGATTTGAGTTTTTAGCGGGAAAACACGTGGCACGTTCGTGTCCCTCTAATTCGAAATGTCAAAACGTCGCCTCAACTTCCCATCGCTACACGTGTCAGAAATTGTGCGGGCAGCGACCTTTGACGGTTCCCGAGGCAATGATGAACTCCTCTCTATAAATATCCGCTTCACTTCCAGCTTTACAACTTCTGAAACTTTGTTAAAGGAACCAATTTGCAAAAATTTCTTCAAATCCCACAAAATCTTCCATTCCAATCCGCTGATTCTTGCTGTTTCTGCCTTAAATCTAAACATCTTCTTACAAATTTCACTTTACCGCGAATTCTAACAATGTCTACCTCATCACAGAACATAGTAGGGGTTGATATCACTTCTACTACGGCAGTTACTGCCACGGCTCCGCCGCAGTCTGCTGCGGTGGTGGAGCGAGCTTCCGCCATTGCAGACCCTTCAGTAGACAAGAAGGGGAAGAAGCGGAAAGAAAGGAAAGTGAAAGATTACGGTCCAAAAAAGTCATGGTCGGAGATCCTTCCGAAAAAGTTTACGTATGAGAACGATTGCAAAATCAGTGAAGCGGAGCAGGGGAAGAAAAAAAATATCCCGATCGACTCCGTTTACTGTACGATCACGCCGGAGGCGATTCCTCGGGTTCGAGAGGAGTGTGGTTGGAGAGTGGGTGACATCGATGTGATGTGCCCTCCGAGGAAGTCGACGTTGGCGACCCACGTTGAAGGTCACTCTGTGGTGTTGACTTACCCATTTACGATCGGATTCTCCCTTCCGGTCGATAACATCATCGAGGAATTTTGCAGGATGTACAAAATTTGCCTCGGTCAAATTTCTCCGATGATATGGAGAACGATCATAATCATGCGATACATCGCACAGGTGGCGGAAGTGGAGTTGACACTTCGTCACATTCTCAACATATACTCTCCTCGAGTTTATAAAGGAGGAGTGATAAATTTGGCTAAACGAGGTCAGCGGGCTCTGATCTCTGACAACGATGACGACCTCCGAGGATGGGATCAGCGCTTCGTTTTTATTCCCACGGAGCAACTGACCGCCCCTGGAAGTGAGCCGCTGCCGAATGTCTGGAATCGGACTCGTAAGTATTTTGTTTTACCTTCCTTTTGAATTGCTTTTGACAACACAATCTAAGTTCCTCTGAAAATCTTCAGCTGAGGCAGTGGAATTCGATCAAGTTGCCGACATTATACCCTGGCTGATAAGGGTACTTGAAAAGACGACCAATGACAAGCGAGCCTGGAAGCCGGTCGCAGCTTTGAAAACACTCAAAGCCAAAAATCATGGTAACTTCAGACTGTTTTTGCTTTTACTTCCGTCTTCGTTCCGTCTTCGTTGGTGTTTTTCGATACTTAAGAAAATTCTTCTTCAGGTATCACCGGTGCTGGGGGCGAGCCAAGCGACGAGGAAGCTGAGCCCGAAGGCGGTGAAAAACCCGATGACGCTCCTCCCCCAAAGAAAAAGAAGAAATCATTCCAAGACTTGAGGAACAAGTATTTGCCTCGGGTAGTGGTTGAAAAAGGGCAAGGGGATAGCTCATCGGCTGCGCCCCCAACCATAGAAGATGTGATTGCTGGCACGAGTTCGGCGATCGCGGCGGCGAAAGCTGCCGAAAGAATGGCTCCGGTTATTGACATCGAAGAAGAGGGTCATGGGGAGGAGTCAACGTCTGATCAGTTGGTACAGCGTCCCAAAAGGACAGCTAAGGAAAGACTCCAGGAAACGGCCATTCAGCTTAAAGTGGCCGAACAGGGGGATATTTCCGTGGATGACTACCATCTCTCCCCCAACGCTGAAGATGCTAACTCAGGTTCGGGAGGCTTGCCTAGCAGGGAAGGTGTTCTTGTTCCTTCGATCGCCGTCCCTGAAAATCAAGAGGAGATGATCGAGGCCCTCGATCGTGAACTTGAAGGGAGGGATCCTGCAAAGGGGAAGGCGCCGGCTTTGGACCGGTCAATTGAGACGATGAAATCTAAATTCGATGAGGAGACGGGGTCATCGTTTTTCAATACAGATCATGCCGATCCAATTGTTCCCCTTCCTCGAAGTGAAGAAGCCGCTGCTTTTGCTGCCTTAGGCGAGTCCGAGAAGAGGGGCGTTAGATCGCTCAAGATCGAGGTGCCAGCCAACGTTGATCTGCTTAGATGCCCAAGGAAATTGGCGAACTACTTTTTCGATGTCATAGGTCCGATGGAACAAGCTCGGCTGAATACACACGAGGATTTGAGTCTGCCTTCCCAGATTTCCTACGGCGCTTTTAGGGTAAGTTCTATTTTTGGAGCTCTTTTTTACTTTAGAAATTCTTCGCTTTGGATTGATTTCATGACTTTGAAATTGATCTTCAGAACTGCATAATGGCGATCGAGACTGCTGATCGGATCCGCCAACTTCAAGATGGGGCTAAAGTCTTAAATGAACAGATCGTTCATCTAACTTCGGCGGGAGAAGAGTTACATCGGAAACTCAAGGCATCGGAGGCCAAGAATGCTGAACTTTCAGCCAAATTTGACGAAAGCGCGAGCGAACATGCTCTTCGTCAATCAGAGTTGGAATCTCAGATCCGAGCTTTGAATTCGCAACTGAGTGATCATGAAGCCAACTTTGATCTGAAATTGGCCGAACTCAACTCTATTTTGGAGAGTAAAGACAGAGAGCTAGCTGACCAATCTGAGGAGTTGACTGCTCTTCGAAGAAGCAATGATGGAATAAAGGCTGAAGCTGCCAGCCTAACGGAGAGGAACTTGCTACTTCAGAAGGAGTCTAACATCCTAAGGCGTGACCTTGAAGAAGAATTTGATAAGAGAAAGGATTTGATCCTTGCCGAATCAAGGCGCGACGTCCTAAGGGAGATGTTAGACCGGACTGTCGATGTTCCTACCGAGTTGAGCGAAGCCATTGCAATCGTAAGATTGACTCGTGAAGAACTTGGTCTTCCAGCGAGTTCATCCGATGAGGGTTCTGACGGGGACGCTGATGAATGATTTTCTTGCTTTTGCACTTGATCGATTTTTTGAAATTCACAATCTCATGAACTCATCCATGTATATATGACTTATGAATGAAATCACTTCTGTTATTGCTGTGTTGTTTTTTGCTTTTCGAAGATAATTTAATCGTTCAAAGAATTCTTACGATAATCGTTGAAAGAAATGATTGGGGCCCAATGTTTTAGTGCGTAGTAAAGAATGACGTCTCATTTTCACGTAATGCACTCTTCGAACATTTTCATGAGTTCGGAATGAAGAATTTAACACTTGGTGAACAACTTAGATGTAAAATCTGATTAATGTTTGGAACGATCTCTGAAATCGAACAAATGTAAAGAATGAGTATAACCAGTGTTGTATTATTGAAGTAGACCGCTAATGGGTCTTTGATACATTCGGGATCGTATGATTCGATCGATTACAAGATGTAGCCGTAAGGCACAGACATTGATCACTATTGGATCGTTTACATGAGACTGATGACGCTTGATTTCAAACGAGCCGCCGATTCGGACGTCTTGGAGCTTTTGCCGAAGTTTGAACGAGTCCCCAGTTCGAGTGAACATCGGGGCTCCTATCAAATTTTGAACGAGTCCCCAGTTCGAGTGAACGTTGGAACTTCTGTCGAATTTTGAACGAGTCCCCAGTTCGAGTGAACGTTGGAACTTCTGTCGAATTTCGAACGAGCCCCCAGTTCGAGTGAACGTTGGAACTTCTGTCGAATTTCGAACGAGTCCCCAGTATCTGTCGATGACCCTTATGCTACCTTCATCCCCCCCAGTGTTTGGGTGCGAAAAATGAGTAGGCGAACACTGGTCCTTCGACTTCGTTACCTGAAACAGAATCATTGGGAGACCAAAACCAAGAAACTCGTTATAGATGAAGACCACGTTAGAGTGTTCGTCAGATTTATCGACCCCGATCAGAGCGTTTTGAGTTCAAGTGTTCGCGGGTGATGTTTGTCATCATTCGACTCCAACTATGCCTATCATCTAAAAATGTTAGTACCAAATAATAAAAGCATCTCCCGATGGAGGAATAATAAAAATTGCGAAGTGGAAATAAGGGGTGAAGATTGATACCGCAGAACCTCAAAAATAGTATTTCTTCAGTTGTGTGACATTCCAATTGAAGTCTACCGGTTTGGAGTCCATTGTTTCGAGTTGGTATGAACCTTTTCCGATCACTGCCTTGACGCGGAAAGGTCCCTCCCAATTTGCTCCTAGCTTCCCTTCGTTGGGTTCATCCTTCTTTGGTCTTTTGATTTTTAGCACATAATCACCTACATTAAAAGATCGATACCTGAGTTTTTTGTTGACGTAGTTTTCTGCCCTTTGCTTTTGTGCTTGTATCCGAACAAATGCCATATCCCTTTTTGCTTCGACCAGGTTCAGATCTACCAGCATGGTTTCTTTGTTAGCTTCTTCGGTGGAGTGGGCGAACCGAAGGCTGGGCTCCCCCACTTCCACCGGTATCAGCGCTTCTGTTCCGTAGACAAGTGAGAACGGTGTCTCCCCGGTACTGTGTTTTACCGTTGTCCGATGAGCCCACAGTGCTCCGGGGAGTTCGTTCGGCCAGTTGCCCTTTGAAACATCCATCCTTTTCTTCAAGTACTCGAGTATTGTTTTGTTGGAAGATTCAGCCTGTCCATTTGCGCTGGGGTGATAAGGTGTTGATGCAATTCGCTTGATCCCCCACTTTTCGAAGAAGGCTGTGATTCGCCTTCCCACGAACTGCTTACCATTGTCGCATGTGATCTCTTTCGGGATCCCAAAACGACAAATGATATTCTGATGAATGAATTTGATAATTTCCTGTTCACGAATTTTAGCCAAGGCAATAGCTTCCACCCATTTAGAGAAATAATCTGTGAGAATTAAAATAAACTTTACCCCACCGGGCGCTGTTGGAAGCGGCCCGACCAAGTCCATTCCCCACTTCATAAATGGCCACGGTGACGTGACCGAATGAAGTGGTTCTGCCTGTTGATGTATGAGATTTCCAAATCGTTGGCACTTGTCACATTTGCGGACGAATTCCTTGGCATCATCTGCGATCGTTGGCCAATAGTACCCAGCCCTTATGATCTTTCGAACCAATGACTTGCTGCCGGAATGATTGCCGCATTCGCCTTCGTGAACTTCTTTCAGCACATAATTTGTTCTATCTGGCCCAACACACTTTGCCAAAGGGCCGCCAAACATTTTCCTGTAGAGTTGATTTTCAAGGAGGCAATATCTTGATGCTTTGGCTTTAAGTGATCGGGCAGACTTCTTGTCATCGGGAACAGTACCTGCCTGCAAGTAGGACAAATATTTGCTTCTCCAATCCCAAGTTCGATTAACATTGTTTACCTCTTTAATGCTCCGACATAATGGAGATTCGAACAAGTGAACCACGGTCTCATCGAGTTTTTCATCGATGGCTGCTGCCGATGCAAGGTTTGCTAAAGCGTCTGCTTCGATGTTTTCTTCCCTTGGTATCTGGGCTATTTTCCACTCCTGAAAAGAAGTTAGAAAATTTTGTACCTTTTCGAGCAGCTGTTGCATCCTTGGATGTCGAACACAGAAATCGCCTTGGATTTGATTTACCACCAGTTGGGAATCACTTTTGATATCTATTCGTTCGATTTTCAAATCCTTTGCGATCTTTAAACCTGCAGCGAGGGCCTCATATTCGGCCTCGTTGTTAGTTTTTGCGTGTAATTTGATCGCGTACCTGAGCTTTTCACCCGAAGGCGCAATCAATAGAATTCCGAGGCCAGTTCCTTTGACGTTGGAAGCTCCATCGGTGTACATTACCCAGATCCCGGGGTCTGGATCTCTCATCATCAACTCTTCCTTCTTTGCCTCCGGTAAAATATTAGCGCTGAAGTCCGCTACAAAATCAGCTAAAACTTGAGATTTTATGGCGGTACGAGGCTGGTAAGTGATATCATACTCACTCAGCTCGACCGCCCATTTCATTAATCGACCAGAGAGATCTGGCCGATGTAAAATATTTCGCAATGGGAACGTAGTTATCACAGATATTGAATGACATTGGAAATAAGGCCTTAATTTGCGTGCAGCAGTGACTAGTGCAAGTGCTAGTTTTTCTAGATGTGGGTACCTTGTTTCGGCATCTAACAGTGTTTTACTAACATAGTAGATAGGAAATTGGTTACCTCCATCTTCGCGAACGAGGACAGCACTTACAGCGACATCGGAAACAGCCAAATAGACCAGCAGCATTTCTCCTTCAATTGGTTTTGACAGAAGCGGTGGATTTGAAAGGTACTGCTTCAGTTCCCGAAGAGCTCTTTTGCATTCTGGTGTCCATTCGAAACCTTTGCTCTTTCTCAATACTGAAAAGAACTTGTGACACCGTTCAGATGACCTCGAGATGAACCTGCTGAGATAGGCTACTCGACCGGTCAGCTGTTGAACTTCTTTCTCCGTTGTCAGGTTCTCAGGTATATTTTCGATCGCCTTGATCTTGTCTGGATTTGCTTCGATTCCTCTTTGCGATACGATGAATCCCAAGAACTTACCGGATCCAACCCCGAACGCACACTTCTCTGGATTCAATCTCATGTTGAATTGTCTTAGTATTGTAAAAGTTTCTTCCAAATGACTCAGATGATTTCCCTTCTCAAGAGATTTGACCAACATGTCATCGATATAGACTTCCATGGTTTTCCCGATCAAATTTTTGAACATAGTAGTGACCAGACGCTGATAAGTAGCGCCGGCATTCTTTAGGCCAAAAGGCATGACCGTGTAGCAATAAGTTCCCATGTCTGTAATAAACGATGTCTTCTCCTGATCTGATGGGTCCATCGATATTTGATTATAGCCTGAATAGGCATCCAAAAAACTCAGCATCCCGTGGCCCGCCGTCGAATCGATCAATCTATCGATGTGAGGCAGTGGGAACGAATCTTTTGGGCAAGCTTTGTTGAGATCGGTATAGTCGACGCATACCCTCCATTTGCCATTCTTCTTAGGTACTACGACCGTGTTCGCAAGCCATTCTGGATATTTTACTTCTTTAATGAACCCATTTGCTAACAGCCTTTCCACCTCATCATTGATTACCTTCCTTCGGAAACCTCCATTTGGTCGTTTCTTTTGCTTCACCGGTCGATGTTTCGGGTCGACATTTAACTTGTGCGTGGCGACTTTTGGATCGATTCCCACCATATCTGCATGGGACCAAGCAAAACAATCAGAGTTGTCCTTGAGGAAGGATACGATTTTTGCTTTTACGTCGATGTCCAATTCAGCTCCAACATAAACTTTCCGATCAGGATTATCATCGAACAATGTTACTTCCTCAAGTTCTTCTATCGTAGAGTCTCCAGCTTCTTGTCTATGCGGTTCTCTCACACATGGTGGAACCTGTGCGAAGTCGCCTTCGACTTCGGATTCCGGTAGCTGCGTTTGATCGCACAACAGAGCCGAAGTGAAGCTTTCGTTCACGGGTCCCACTAGCTTACATGGTGAAACCTGTGCGAAGTCGCCTTCGACTTCGGATTCCGGTAGCTGCGTTTGATCGCACGACGGAACCGAAGTGAAGCTTCCGGCCACAGGATCCACTAGCTGTGATTGCTACAATCGGAAGCCTTCCTTGACAGCTACTGAGTAACAGTCTCGTGAAGCCTGTTGCTCGCCTCTGATTTCGCGAATTCCCCATGGGGTAGGGAACTTCACAACTTGATGTAAAGTCGATGGAACTGCTCCCATAGCATGGATCCATGGTCGACCCAAAATCACGTTATATGCCATTTCGCCCTTCATCACCTGAAACGACGTCTCACTCTCCACTCCTTCTGCATAGGTTTTGATTGTAATCTCCCCAACGGTCACCTCACTTGAATTGTTGAATCCTGACAGGACCGTTGAGCGAGGCACAATCTTATCGCTCAACTGCAATTGTTCAACCACCCTTGCATGTATGATGTTAACCGAACTGCCAGCATCGATTAGCACTCTTTTCACATCGGCGTCATCGATCCTTGTTGTTACTACAAGTGCATCATGATGGGGATGAATCCTTCCATCGAAATCGGAATCCCCGAACACGATTTCATCGGTCATATCATCGCGTGTTCGTTTGTCTCGTGTGAAAGAGACCTTTGCATATTTCTTCGTAGTGTAGGTTACCCCACAAACACCATCTCCTCCGGTAATAACATTCACCGTTTTCCTGGGAGCAGGAGGTTTTGGTGGTTCATCATCTTTCTTCCTATTGAAATTGTTTCGTCCTCTCTCAGTCAAGAATTCGACCAAGTGACCCTTTTCCAGCAGGCTGGCCACTTCATACCTCAGCGCCTTACATTCTTCCGTTGTATGGCCGAAATCATGGTGAAATGCACACCACAGAGTTTCGTCCCTAGTATTTGGACTTGACTTTATGCGACCTGGGAATTTCACAACTTTGTCACCCATCCCTTTCAAGTGATTCACCAGATTTGGTGTCGATATGCAAAAATTGTATTCCGTTACTTTTGGAGGCAGTGGTCGATCTTTTGGAACCGAGGATGTGTTTGGCTGGGCTTTCTTTGATTGATTTTTGGAGCTACCAGCTTCGTGGTTGTTGCTCCCCATTCGATGGAAACTGTAGGGCCCCCATCGTTGGTCCCTGTAGTCTCTTCTGTCATTATCAACCCTCCTTGCCGGCCGGTCATAATGATAATTATTTCGGGCTAGCTGCAATTCTTCCTCTTCAGCCCTGATCCTTGTCTCGCACTCGAGGTACAATACATCGAAAGTCCATGCATCAATTTCCCTAAGACGATCTTTCAGTTTCCATGCCTCAATTGAATCAGTGCGCAAGTTGTTAGCAAAGGTCAAACATGCCCACCTTTCTTCGAGATTTGGTATAAGAATTTTCTCATCGTTAAATCTTTTTAGAAACTGCTTGATAGTTTCCCCGGGTCGCTGCCTTACGTTCAAGATGTCTTCGACCCTTGGCGCTATTTTCTTTGCTCCCGTATGTGAACGAATGAATTTCGCTGACATGTCATCGAAACTTAGTATTTCGTTTTCAGGCAGCTGTAAATACCATTTCAGCGCTGCCCCCTTCAATGTCTCACAAAACTTTTTAAGGCTGACCGAATTGATCTCCTCCGAGGTCAAGTCATTTGCCTGAACCGCAACCGAAAACATATCAATGTGATCCCTTGGATCTGTGGTTCCATCGTATCTCAAGCTTTCTGGTAATTTGAAAGTCTTTGGTATAGGTAGTGGGGCTGCACTTGCTGGAAAAGGACGTTTTGAGATTGATTTTGTAACGCCTTTGTCGGCCAATTTCGGAACGCCTGGCAATTTCTCCATAAATGACTTGATTTCGTTGAACTTCTTATCGATGTTATCATTCATCATGGTCTGCATCGTTGCCATCATTCTTACTTCTGCTGTGACCGATGCCGGAGCTCCCATGGCTTCGGCGGCTGTACCCGATCCCCCTGATCCGACCCCTGCTGCAAGTCCCCCTGTTACGGCGCCCTGAGGAACCGAAGTCGGAATGCTTGCTGGAGGTGTGATCGGAGGGGTAGGTACCTTACTTCCGATAGAATTAGATAGTGCCTTCAACTGCTCTTGTATCATTTCGAACTGAGCGTCATGCCGCTTCAGATACGCAAACAGTGCCGCGTTTGCGCTTCCAGAATCAGTTTCGATTGCGGGCTCTTCGCCTGAACGCCGCGCTTGGCGTGCGTTCAACTGTGAACCAGCAGGAATGTTGTCGTGAGTTGGATCCTGCTCGTTGTTGGTAGATTCATCGACCGCTTCAACACGGGCCGGAACATGAACCCCGTCATTGGGATTGAGTAGCTGTTGACCGTTCAAAGCGTCAATGTTGCGTTCATCTGCCATTTCAGGACAAGAAAGCAAACGTAAGTAGTATCAAGCGGTTCAAATTTCGGAATAAATCGATTGCCTAGGCCCCACGGTGGGCGCCAAACTGTATTTCCCAAAAAATATATCAGGTTTTACAATTAGATTTATATTTAGTTGAGTCTTAGGCGACCGTTTTATATCTCAATTTGATCGTTTGACAGATAGTTTATGTGAACGAATTAATCGACCTCAAGAGTTTGATGCAGAAGTAATTCTAAAATCGATGTCAAGTAGATTCGGTATCAAGTGAATTCGATGTCAATTAAATCCGATGTCAGGCAAGGATATGAATGTTGTCTAACAAGTTCGAACTAAATGAAAGGACAGTGATATACGATGAAATGACTTCGTTTTATCAAGATTCGCAATTATCCGAACACGATTATGATACTCGAATCAATGAAAATAATAGCAATACGATGACAACTAAGTGAAATGAATAAACGTAAAACAATAACGAATAAACAAACGTAATCGACAACAGATCCGATGAACAAAACAAATAGCTGCCAACTGAGTGACGATAACAGATTGTCCCAATTAAACACAGACTAAAAGATGTTACGATCAAGATAGATGCAGATCTAAACGAAGCAAGCAACAATTAAATAATCAAAGCAGTAAAGGCTTATTGTATTTGATGGATCGATGGATGTTGCTTCAATGGAAAGAACAGATCTCCCTCCACGTTTGAACCAAATCACGATCGAAGCTTTAAATACAATGATGATCTTTGACGTAACAAATTGACAAAGGTAAATGACACTGTTGAATATTTTCTTAACAAGAGAATATTGGTTTGAAGAATAGAGTAATATTTTGCTCAGATGAATGTCCAAAAATGAAAATATAGGGCCCTATTTATAGGTTGAAATGGAGGAGAATCCCCAAACCCTAGCAGACTTCCACTTCCCCACGTTTCTCATCCCACTGTTGCACGTCTTCATCTGCTCCACTAAATTCGCTTTATCTGTTCCGATATTTTAGAGATGAGGGTCAGTTTAATCTGATCTTCAATAATGTTGTCTCCGATTTTATCCGATCAACATCGCATAACCGAACAAAACCAAACCGAAGCAAATTCTTTTCGATCTCATAACTTTCGAAGTGAATCCGCATATCGTATGCGATCGAGTTTGCTTCTTTCGTGATCGGACAGAAAACCGACCAATACAGAAGCATATTAGTTTATGCTATTTTTAAGGCATAACAAACACATTTTTAGTTTAAGGGATATGTGATAGGGTCATTCCGAATGGACTGATCGGATATCCTTGTATATAAAATTCAAATATTTTTCTAATTGAATTAACCACAAACCATTTGCTATATACATGCCTAAACTTAAGGGATTAGCCGATTGCATTCCAATTTTAACGGTGTAATTAATTAACTAGTGAAAGAAGATTTGTCCAGCATTTTCACATTGTTTCTCACCGTATAATCAGTGCATTTTATAACTTATATTTGTTTTTATCGTAAGCACTTTTATATGGTATGTATTGTGTATTCACATTCTATTCATTTTCAAATATTTTTTATATATTAATTTATTATTCAATGTGTATTCTTTTATTATTCACATCGCCTTATTATCTATATATATATTAAAAGGAGTGTTGTAGCCAACCATGTTTAGCCAAGTGGCAAGTTAAAAAGACACATGACAATTTTAAGACAAAAATTAGTTATTAGTTACTACATTTAAAATATGGTTAATTTTAGTTTAAATATTAACAAGTGGCATAACCCTAACTATTAATCTAAAATTTGAATTAAAATCTGTAAAATATTTTACAAAATTAACTGCTCTAGAAGTTTTCTCCACTAATCTGTAGGAAGTTATTTTTCTCTTTATTGCTAAAAATCTATCTATATTATATTAAAAGGAGGGTAGTAAGCCTATAGAAAGCAGTCAAAGTGACATGTCAAGAAAAAGCCATATGTTAATTTTAGGACAAAGTGGTCAAATTAAATGAATTAGTTTCATGATTAACTACAACGATGTAGTTAATTAATGGGTAACAGATGTTTTTTTAAAAAGGTATAAAAGGATAACTTCTTAGTGAATTAATGGGTAACAGATGTCCAAATTTAAATAAAAAAATTAAAAAAAAATCGGAAATAAAAAGTTAAAAATGAAAAAAAGAAATGTACAAAATAACTCCTATTATATGTAGATTTGAATTTAGTTGTTAGTATTAAAATTGGAAAATTTATAAAAATTACAAATCGTATTATTATTTTTGACAAAAAAAATTGTAAAAATTACAAAGATAATGCTTTAAAGATAAAGGTTTTTAAAGTTAAAAATGTTTTAAAAAGTTACTGAAAATTTGTGATTTAAAGCCTATTTTTTAACAAAAATCACGTTTCTTTTTTTTCTTTTTGTCTCTGGTTAAATCATGTTCCTTTAATATGGAAAGACATGGAGGAGTTTCATCCATGATGGAATCCTCCTAAAAAGTAGCTTAAAATCGTAGAGTCGTTTTTTAATTTATATTATCTATAAGAAATTACAACTTCCATGACAACATTAACTCCTAAAAATTCTCCTACTATTTATTAGAATGAAATTTCATAAAACTGCTCCTGTTCACATTGAAATAGTCTTATCCATGGTTGAGGCCTTCTAATAGTTTTTATCTCTACATGATTTTAGCCTGCGGGTGGTGGACAACTCCTTACGAGAAATGCAACTTCCCTCTTTCTAGAAAGAAGAAAACAATAGAATAAAGTCTACAATAATGAGCGTCTCCTACTAACAATGATATAGGTCAGTCATCTGCTCATGTTCACATTTAAATAGTTTCATCCTAACCCACATTTTCTTATAACAGTGATATTCTATCATAACAATAGTTCAAAGAGGATGTACAAACAAACAATGCTCCTATTAAATACTGGATCAAAAGCGATCATGCATCCATGAATTTTCATGAATGATCTCTTTTGTCAAGTATTCTTTATTTTACTTTTGCTTATTTTTGTGCTTTATTGAGTTTTTTATCACTATAAGTGACAATCCCACTTTTATCTTTACAGGGTTTTTGTAGTTGAAAGTATTACCTAACTGCAAGCTTCTACAACAGCGCCAAAAAGTGCTCACCAAATCTTTGGTACAAATATAGGTAAGTCGATCATGATGTGCAAGTCCAAAAGGAAAAAATCAAAGTTTTACTATATTAAATTGACTGGTCCCTTTCATTTCTTCTAACTTCAGAAACATGAAAGATACTTCAATTGAAGGATAAAAATATTTGAATGAGTTTGGTTATTTTTTAAATATAAATTGAAGATATTAATTTTAAATTGATTGTGGTTAGTTATGGACTTAATTTAGAAGAAAATATTATGTTCATGACAGATTAAAACTACGTCACATGTTCAGATCATTGAGTTTGTTCATATAACCTTTCTTAATTCTCTTATTCATCATCGATTCTAATAATTGGTTGTTCATTAAAAACAATCTTCTTCTCTCTATCTCTTTTTTCTTTTTCATTATGGAAAGATATCAAGTTAATGGACATAGAAGAAACTGAAATGAAATACAAAATTACACATTGACTAGCAGAGTGGATCTCAATTTTAACTCAGTGAAGTTGCAAAAGAAATCGATGAACATTGGAACTTCTCCTAAGTCAAAAGGAATGAAGGTAAGGAAGGGCCAAGTGAAAGAGGTTCTCAAGAATGCTGGAATCTCATATTATTTACCTAGCACATTCTATTGTGTAATTGTATTTATAATGTTGGACAGAAATAAGAAAATTAGGCATAGTCATTTATATTTTAGTTTTTTTTTTGTAGTAGAAACTCCCATATAAACTTTTGTATAAACTTGATTAATTGGTTTTCCATTTGATAGCCATGAACAATGTAATGGGAAGATTACAAAGATCTATCAATTACCAAGTTTACTGTATAATCACTTCGGGGATCTTGCCTCAATGATGTGGTATGTTAATTATAATTGTCTAGGTATAGATTTTTGTGTACTTGGCTACCTTTGGAAATTTCTTTATCTGTCTTTTGAAACTCGATATTGTTTATTACTTTATATTTTTTCATAAGGTATTCCATGTGCTTTATAATGAAGATGGAAATAGTTTTCAAGAATTAAAAAATAACAATGTAGACAAGAGAACACAAGTTACTTACAATGGTTGATGCATATGGAAAGGAGCCTATGTCAACATATATGATATGAAGCATGAAAACATATAATGTCTGCCTTAATGTTAGCAATAGCATAGTACTAAGGTTTTTCTATTTCAAGTCAGATTTTTTAAAAGAAGTTCCTAATGGCTATTGTTACTTAGTTTTGATATTGTAACAAGTTATACTCTTTTTACTTGGAGGAAGATGGGTCTGCCATACATTTGAATTTTTTGTAAAAAATGGGCTTAGATAAAAAGTTATTTTTTTAATGAGATTTTCACATTAATAGTCCTCAATATACCATACTAACAAGTCACCTAGCACAAACATAATCTAGCCACAATATTTATATTTAAAATTTGATTTATATTTAAAATATGGTATATAATTAGATTGATATTCTTTGTATATAGCTAGCTTCTATACACATATATACACACATATATTTGTTTTATATTTTTAAAATATTTAAATCATCAAATTTTATCTAATAAATATGCTAGGAAAAGAAAGAAACAAAATATAGTTATAAAAAGTGGATAAAGGTTAAAAATAGTTATGTGGGGTAATAGTTCCTTTTATATCAACTATTGACGAAAAGGCTTCTCATATTTTACATGTTTGGAGTGAATATTTTTTACCCCACATAGGATCATATATATTGCCAATAATTATATGGCCATATTTGATGAATGACATATGAGAAGAAGGTTGAGTTTTGTAAAATAATAATTTTTAAATTTACTTTTCACAATTAAGTCTTTTAATTAAATTGTATGATCATCTTAGAATATTCTATAATGTTTTATTTAACTCTTTTATATTTCTTTTTTTTTTCTCATGATTGTAATAGTGTGTTTTGAGTTGCAATGTTATTAGCACCTATGGTATCCGGACGTTTAAAATTATGTGTTTTTATATTTGACATTATTCATAGTACTATGGTATATGGACATTTAAAATTTATGCATCTCTATTTTAATGGTACAGTGTAAGAATGTTTAAAAAATATTATTCTGTTATCATATCACAATTTGATCTTTGCTACTTTGATATATAAAATTTATAATGATTAATTTCTGTTTATTTTACCGCGCATCGTGCGGGCACTATACTAGTTTATATGGTATGTATTCTCTGTTCACATTATATTCATTAATTATTCACTTTTTTATTCTGTTTGCGGCTTCTTATTTATATAGTATGTATTCTGTATGCACATCTTATTCATTATCAACTAGACTAACTTTCATTCGGTATTTAGTATGTATTCATATATTATTCACCATTAATAAATGATACTTCTATTTAGTGGTTGTTATCATTTTCTCAAGATTTCATAAGATACGGCAGTTAGTATTAATCAAAATTCAAATATCTCCTTCCTTAAGTGTAGCTAAAGCGAATGTGGGAACTTTTATTTTGGGCTAATCACAAATATATACAACCCTAACACCAAAATTACAAAAAATAACAACATTATTCCAATTTACAAAATATACCAATATTTCTTTACCCATTATATACAAAACCAAAAAAATTAACAAATTAGGGTTCCTTCTTCTTCCTACTGCCCCCCCCCACTGCCACCACCCCAGGCGGCGGCGCCGCCGGCGGCCACCCACCAGATTTTTTTTTTTTTTTTTTTTTTTTTTTTTTTTTTTGTATCTAAAATATGAAATACACATATAAACATTGATTTCTCTTTGAAAATACACTTGCAACATACATATAAACAAAAAATACATGTAAATACACAAAAAAAATATTTTACATACACTAAACACACACATACATACAAGGATCTACGGATCTACAAATTAAACATACAAATTTATGTATGTCACACATACACTTGACATACACACAAAAACACATACCAAAAATACAATAGATGCTCAGATATACATGTTCATACAGTAACATACACTTCTGTGCTGAAAATTATTACATGTATATACACGAACATACAGATACATACACTTGCAGATCTGAATTTGAATGTGTATATTCAAATGTAAAAAAAAAGAAGGAGAAGCAGATCTGAACTTGTATTAACAAAATACATGTGTATACATAAAAATATACACATATACACGTACAAAATGAAAAAAGAAAAAGAAAAATGAGGAGAAGATGAGAAAAGAGGAGCAGATCTGCTCCAATCGCCATGGTGGAGACACGCAGCGGCTGCGACGGCGGAGTAGAGGTACAGGGGGGGTTGACGGCGGGAGGGTGGGGTGGGTGGGTGGAGGAGAGGAGAGAAAGAGAGAGGGAGAAGTTAGGGTTTTGGGTAGAGAGGGAAAAAAGGAAATGAAAAATTGTATATTTTGTAAAATGTGAAAAAGTGTTGGTATATAGGGTAATTATTTAAAAATATCGGTATTTTTTGTAATTAAATGGTTTAGTATGTCAATTAGCGTAAAAATGTCTTTTATTTTTCTTTACTAGTGAATTTGCCCGTGAAAATAAATTTGAATATAGTTTATTACTCCCTCCGTTCCAAAATGATTGTCACAGTTCGGATTTCGAGAGTCAAACGAGTTTAGCTTTGACCGTAATATTTTTATATGTCTTTTAAATATTTTGAATTATTAATTATTGTGACTTATAGTACTTTTTATGTAGTTTCTAAGTATATAAACATCGTTACAAAAAACTTAAAGATTATATGTTTAAATTCACGGTCAAAATGAACTTGTTTGACTCTCGAAATCCGAACTGTGACAATCATTTTGGAACAGAGGGAGTATATTTTTATTTAAATTGTATAAATTATTTTTACAAACCGTGTATCTTTTCACGATTCTACCATCTTTTATGAATTATTTGGATATCTTACGTAAAATACCAAAAGTTAAATATGAAATAACCATTTATATTGTGAACTTGAATTTAAAAAAAAAAACATGAAAAAAAAGACAATGCAAACTTGAGATACGATCACCTGCTTTTTTCTTCTTTTCTTTTAAGACCCTTTTTCTGTATTTTGTTTCTTATTGTGAAGTCTAGACACTCATGTTTCCTAAGATTTGTCTTTTATTTCCTCAAATAAAAACTAAAGAAATGGAAAAGAAATCAAAATTCAATGCATCTCGAGTGATTCTTATCATTTGATGGGATTAAATTCCCCGTTTTATAATAATTCACTTTTTTCTTTTCTTTTTCGTTCTTTTACATATCTCTTTCACATCCCAAAACTATAATTTATTTAGGAACTTGTAATTGAACCTGACTCCTAATTGATGAAATTTAACTTTAAAAAAAAGCCAAATATCACAACTACTAAGATACATATCACTATTCAATCCTTAGAAAGTATCCGAATATGTTTTATGTTAACAAAAAAACAAAGATGCATAATATAAATTGTGAGCTAAGCATTTTTCTTTATATCCCTGGGTGAGCTAAGTTATTTAACTCATATATGTGAGATGGTAAAATAATGCATAAACCTAAATCCTTAGAGATGCATAGTTGAAGAAGCCCCTCTTTTTTACACTGGTGGTCATAGTTAATTAATAAAGAAAAAAGCTCGATTATTTCAGCCGATCACACATTTTATCATCCAGTAAGTGTATATCCGTTTTTCAACATGAAATCCTGCACTTAGAAATTATAAGATCAGCAGTTTCAAGAATAATGGAAGGAAGGAAATGATAACAAAAAAAGAAGTAAAAAGAACAAAAAAGAAGAAGATATTTTCCATAACATGAACAGATCATTAAGGTGGTTTCTAACGCCGTTGTAACACTGCACATAAGAAAATTACATGAAGAAAGAGAATACGATCATTTAAACTGACAAGTATAATATAAAGAGATAATACACAAATCATATCATATGTTATGACTCAGACAATTCCAGAGACACCAGCAAAAGTTGTATTACCAAAAGAAATAACAAAGCAGCAAGGGTCAGAATTAAGGAAGAGTCAAAGGGTTAAACAACCTAATAAAAGGTTAAGAGATTTTATTTGTAATCTGCCTAATGAGAAGCACGTGACTGAAGGGAAAGAAGGAGCAGAAAAATAAGGGATATTGGTAGTTATATAAGAGTTCCGGACTAGAAGGAACTGTAGGAAAATCATGTGTATGCAGTTACTGTTTTCATCTCATCTCTTTTCTCTCTATGTTCTTCTCACCTTATTCTTCTAATCTTCTTCTTCAATCTGTAATTTCTATCAATGCCTGTAATATATATATATATATATATATATATATATATATATATATATATATATTTTGAATTATTGTTTAATATAACTATCAGTTCTCTTGTTCCATTGCTATCTCTTATTAAATATTGTTGAGTCCTTACATTGGTGCTTTCATTGTTCCGGACTCGATGGCTGATCAGAAACTGAAATCGACTGAGATTCCCACGGTTTCTCACTCTGAATTTGTACAATTATCTTCCAAGGTGGATGATCTATGTTCTGCTTTAAACTCTCATCAACGTTTCCTTCAGGAATTCATCTCTTCTATGGCTGTCCAATCTTCTTCAGAACCGATGCGTGGTCGTTCATCCGAGATTTGTGTTTCTCAAGGGTCATCGACCGTCGCCCCGATTACCATTCGCCATAAACCTGCCTCTGTGGAGCTTTCTCGATTTAATGGGCTCAACCCGGAGTCTTGGTTGTTTCAGGCTGAAAGATATTTTGAATTTTATTCAATTTCACCAACACATCAATTGTCTTTGGCATCATTTATTTAGATGGTGAAGCACTAGAGTGGTATCGCTGGCTTTTTCGCAACAAATAGTTGAGTGATTGGGCTCATTTTGCAGAGAAACTTCGTCGTCGGTTCCGTCCAAAGCACTTGGAGGCGGCGGAAGGGCGCTTGGCAAAACTCCGCCAGAATTCTACTGTTGATGAATATCGAACACGCTTTGAAGCTGTGGCCAACGAAGCTATAGATTTGGCCGAGTCCACTTTACTCCATTGTTTTGTCTCCGGACTACGTCTAGATATTAAAACTTCAGTGTTGGTCCATGAGCCTAAATCTCTTGAGGAAGCAGTCCATTATGCCAATTTACATGAGCATCGCATCTTATTGGAGCGAGGCCCTTACAAACCAGCTTTTGCAAGGGTCAACCTTTACTTCCAAACCCACTCCTAATACAGTTTCCGCTCCTTTGCCATTACAAGCCTCTACTCCATCTTCTAGCAAAGTTCCCGTGAAACGCCTTTCACCAACGGAGATTCAACAGCGCCGTGAAAAAGGACTATGTTACTACTGTGACGAGAAGTTTTCCTCCACTCATAAATGCTCCAAACTGCCACAACTTCTTCTCCTAGAAGATGAGCCAGATATTGCTGCATCTTCCTCTGACTCATTTGTCCCTGATGATGTATTAGCAGAAGAGCTTCAATGTCTTGAAATTCAGGCACATTCTGCCATTTTCTACCATGCCTTAGCCGGTGGCAACTCTCCTACTACATTGAGATTTCAAGGGAATATTCGTGGCTCTCCAGTTCAGATTATGATTGATGGGGGCAGCACTCATAACTTTGTACAGTCAAGGGTTGCTAAATTTTTAAATCTTGAGGTAAAATCGACTCCCTCATTTTCTGTAGTGGTTGGTAGTGGCCAACGCCTTCGCTGTGAAGGTCTGGTGCCTAATGTTCCTGTTTCAATTCAAGGTAGTACTTTGGCATTGGATTTGTATGTCCTTCCTCTCCATGGTTCAGATGTGGTGTTAGGAGTTTCTTGGTTGGCGACTTTGGGTCCGGTAATGACTGATTTTGGCCAACGTTTGTTTGAATTTTTCCTTAATGGTCAAAAGGTTCGTTGGACCGGTGACCCACCTTTGGACCCTCAACCAGTGCAGTTGCAAACTCTTCGAAGATATACTGCTACTGATGCTGCTTCTGCTTATTTTTGTTTAGTGATGATTTCTGATGATCCTACTACTTCCATCTCTTCCTCTGCTACATATCCTCTAATGTCACAGGATTTGCTTTTGGTGTTGGACTCTTTTACAGATGTATTTCAAAAGCCTCATGGTCTATCTCCAGTGCGTTCGCAAGCTCACGCAATTCATTTGCAAGACGGGGCTGGTCCAGTAAATGTCAAGCCATATCGTTATCCTTATTTTCAAAAGGAGGTTATGGAGAAATTGGTAGCAGAGATGTTACAGGAAGGGGTGATACGTCCAAGTACAAGTCCATTTTCTTCCCCTGTCTTGTTGGTCCGTAAGAAAGATGGTACATGGCGCTTCTGTGTCGATTATCGTGCTTTGAATGCGATCATTATCCGAGATCGTTTTCCTATACCAAAAGACACCAGCAAAAGTTGTATTACCAAAAGAAATAACAAAGCAGCAAGGGTCAGAATTAAGGAAGAGTCAAAGGGTTAAACAACCTAATAAAAGGTTAAGAGATTTTATTTGTAATATGCCTAATGAGAAGCATGTGATTGAAGGGAACGAAGGAGCAGAAAAATAAGGGATATTGGTAGTTATATAAGAGTTCCGGACTAGAAGGAACTGTAGGAAAATCATGTGTATGCAGTTACTGTTTTCATCTCATCTCTTTTCTCTCTATGTTCTTCTCACCTTATTCTTCTAATTTTCTTCTTCAATCTAATTTCTATCAATGCATATATATATATATATATATTGAAGTACTGTTTAATATAACTATCAGTTCTATGCAGTTACTGTTTTCATCTCATCTCTTTTCTCTCTATGTTCTTCTCACCTTATTCTTCTAATTTTCTTCTTCAATCTAATTTCTATCAATGCCTCTATATATATATATATATTGAAGTACTGTTTAATATAACTATCAGTTCTCTTGTTCCATTGCTATCTCTTACTAAATATTGTTGAGTCCTTACATCATATGAGAAGTATTATCAATAATAATTATAAAGAGAGACAATTCATGACAATAGAAGAGGTCTTGATTCTTGGGATCCGGATTTGCTCCATTGATATTTGCTCCATTAAGTATCAATATAGCCTTAGATCATTGCCATGTGGATTTGTACACTTGGAGGGATAAGATTGCATTATCTATTTTTGGCTAAAATCTTATTAATGGTAAGTCAATAATAATTATAAAAATTAGAAAGTAGTAATATTTCCAATGGACCATCTCATTTTACCTCCCCATAGCGTTTTAGATTTTGTCTCCTTCGAAGTAATTCTTTTTCGTTCTTTTGAAGTTTATAATGGATTATTATGAAAAGATATTGTACACGAAGAAGTTCTATGGAGAAAAAGTATAAAAAGTTATGGGGAGGTAAAATGAGATGGTCCATTGGAAATATTACTACTTTCTAATTTTTATAATTGTTATTGACTTACCATTAATAAGATTTTAGCCAAAAATAGATAATGCAATCTTATCCCTCCAAGTGTACAAATCCACATGGCAATGATCTAAGGCTATATTGATACTTAATGGAGCAAATCCGGATCCTGATTCTTGAGTATGGAAAGGGAGTAGTTTGCTGTTTGAATGTTCTTCTGTTTAAGGACGTGTTATTGACAGAATTTTCGCGCTCCATGTGAAAATCTTGATTGGTATGATGGAGGAAAATTATTTAGGAGATGAACAACTTAGAATTTAAAGGATTTGGATTATGATGGTTGAATATGAAGATGCTATATTCATACTCCTTTAAAGGTATAATTATTAGAGAAATAAAACAAGCATATTAATTGTAGTATTAATGGACATTATATTATGGTCTATGAGGCAGAAGAAAGAACCAAATGGGAAGTTGATTGCTGGAGACGTGGGTTTAACCATTAAGAGGAGTTGAACAGTCAGTTAGAAAATAGTCATTGAAATAGTTAAGAAGCTTATAAGTAAACTATTAGGATTCATCCCTTTATTACACAATAAGTAATATTTAAAAAATGATGGAAAAAAGGGAAAAAGAACCAAATAATGTGGAGAAACATCAAAAAAATGAGAAAAAAGATGCATATGATGTTTGGTCAAAAAGAGGTGTCACATAACTTCTCTTAAGCCCAGAATTTTATATATATATTGATTTTTTTACCTTACGGCTGGAGCACATTGTGGCTACTCTTTTAGGGCTAACAGTTTGTTAGCCAAGCTAATGGATTGGCTAGTTATGTATTTTCATATGACATTTTGTGTCTATTTGTTAGAGTATTTATCAAAATTTAACTCATTTTAGATTTATCTCACTATATAAAAAATCAACCATGTTAATATCTTGTTTTACCCAATTATTCACATTATACACTAATTAGAATTTTAAGCCTATTTGTAAAATAACATAATTTTTTCCATTGTTTAACGTTCGTTTATTGTTACCTTATTTTGTTAAATACTTCATCCGTTTATGTTTACTTGTCCACTTTCAGCTTTTCGCTCCCACCAAGAAAAAATAAGAAAATTTAAACTTTGACAAATATACGCTTATTAATTATACTTGAAAAGTACAAGGTATTTAATTGGGAAGGAATTTTGAAAAGTAAAAGGTATTTAATATCAAGGGTAAATTAGGAAGAATATAACCAATTTTATATTGAATTGCTAAAAGGACAAGTAAACTTTGAATTTGATTTTGATGAATTTGGACAAGTAAACATAAACGGAGGGAGTAATTATTAAAAGTCAAAATTTTTCTTAAACCAATGCTTTCTTCCCATATGCACCAATCACTTCATCAAATCGTTTACTGGCCATTATATTCCCTCCCCCTCCCCACACCCACGATTAGTTTCCACCATTTTTTTAAATTTATCAATACATATTACAATAATTTATTTATATTAATATGTATTCAATAATTATTCACTTTGTATATAATAAGTTATTAGTCTTAGCTTGTTATGTTAAATAGTATCCATTATGTATATTATCATTATTAATTTTTTTTTATAAATTATATACAAAGTATGCACATATTATAATAAAGTCTATAACTCGTTTATTGTGATGGTAAAACATATACATGTATTATTCAACTAGGAGTATCATTTATGCTCTATTCTTTCTTGTTATATTTCTTAATTTACTAGTTTTTAGTGTACGTGCGTTGCACGTGTATTCAACGATAAAAAAAATATATAATAAATTAATTGTAATCAAGAAGAAAGATGTTTGTATTATAGAAATTGATGTCCAGATAAAGATAATATTTTTACAAAGAGATAAAGAATTATGAAAATTATGTAAAATATTGATTAACGTCAAGTAATACTTAAACTCCAAAGACAACACTAAGTAAAGACCACGATTTTTTATAAGTTTAACTGCTAATTAAATTGCACTTTCAACCTTTCAGTCTTGACTGTGTAAAACAACATCCGTTGATGGATAAACAAATGGTTATAGGCACAATACCAATGCATAGGATCAATTATGAACTCAAATTCTACATATTATATTTGATTAATTATACTTGTATATCTTCCGCCATTCTCCATATTCTACTTGTAAATTGTCATAATAGTTTTTCCTAAATATAAAAATAGATAACACACACACAAAAAAAAGTTGCCGGAAAAAGGGATGGACGTAAAACTTTTGTGGGTGAAACAAATTGAAAACGTAACCGCATATTTGTGTGGGGCGGATCGATAATTATGGGGTGATAATATGGTTATATACATAGAGTTATGCAACTACACATTGAGTAATGTAACTATTACGATTCTCAGCATCATAATAGTGTAATGCTTCAGAAAATGGAAGCACACAAAAAAAGACTCCTAGTGTGAGATAACCTACTTCTCATAACAAAAGTAAAAGAATATTGAAGAATACTTGTTCGCCTATAACAGTAACTTATCGTCAGTAAGTGATAGACTTACAATGATAATTGGATTAAGAAGGAAAAATGTACAAATCATAGACCACATAAGAGAAGCTTTTGGAGAGGAGTCATGCATGTTCTATTGTAGCGTTAATAGGTTTTTTCTCCCTTTGAAATCTATTTTACAACAAATATTAATTGTGCTTACAATCGAAGTAGCAAAATCAATTTGAAATTAAAAATTGCAAAAGCTAGTCCTTGAACACCATGGCAAAGATCAGAAAACTTCCCCAAATTATTATAGTTATAGATTTATGAGAAAATTTAAAATTCTTGAAAAACTATCTTGTACCTAAACAATACGATGTAGCTTATCATATGCCCAAATTTCTTCATGAAAGTGAAAGAATGAATCAGAATAGTGATGGTCTTTATTGGAAACATCCACAATTGATAAAACTATTTTTGAAAAGCACAATAGAATCAAATATTATAATCGGAGAATAAATAATCAAAATTGTACTTGGAGACGATTATTAGTAGGATCAAAACATACTTGGCCGCAAGGATTTAAAAGAGAAGACCTCTACAAAGTTAATCTTGTCTTCAAAGATTTATTCAACGATATCATGTCTTTGTTATCATCTCGATCTGTCTTCCAATATCCAAACAATTCATGTACCTGGAGAGCAAATTAAATAGGATTAGTAACAGCAAAACAATTTCAAACTTAAAACAAAAAATAGACAAAATAAATTCTCTTAGTTTATATTATAGTATTGATGGTAGAGTCACATAAACAAAAGACTCCTATTAGTAGTCAAAATCAAACACGTTAATGTATATAACAATATACTCCTATTATGATACATTGATTATTGTCAAAATTTCCCATGAGACTCCTTAATTAGCTTAAATTGAAACTCAAGTGATATTCCAAACTCCTAATATTAGACGAAGACCTGAATAGATGAAGGAAAGGTTTTTTGAAAGTTCCATACCTTTAGCCCAAAAAAAAAAAAAGAAAGTTCCATACCTGCTGGTAATTTGTACACATGTTCTTGGTCCACAATGGCTCTTTGTCTCTTTCATCTTCAAGGATTTTTAATAACATGAGCATCCCTTTTTCGTTTCCATGCAAACAATCGCAAGAAAAAGAAGAGTAATTGAATGAAAATTTATCAATTGGTTGATTTCCTTAATCGTAAGGAAGTTGACAAAGATCTGTCAAATTTTGACGAATAATTCGTAGTTAGTTGTTAATCACGGCAAGGAATTGAGTACCAAGAGGATAGCATTAATTAATGTTAAATAGTACTGTGTAAGGAAATTTTGAACCCAATTATTAGGAGTACTTACAACATAAGGAAAGGATTAATAACCAATATTTTAGATGATATAAAAATATTAATTTATTAGGTTAAACGTGAAATGACTATTTTATCAATTATAGAGTTTTTTAATGAAGGGTAAAAAAGTCGGGTGACATTTTACTAGGGCCTTCGTGCTTTTAATATAGTATAGATAGATAGATATAGATAGATAAATGTATTATTACCAATTATTGTTGTTACGTAGTAGTTTTTATTCACTTATTATTCAATTATGAGATATAGTGTAGTTGTAAATTATTCTAGATGAAATTTGTATACATGCGTAGTGGATGCTAATAAAGAAATATTAGCTAATAACATATGGAATTATATTAGGGATCGCACCGTGGTTATCACTGATCAAATTTTCTCCCTTAATTGTAGCCAATGGTGGTTATCATTACGCAGATCCCCTCCCTTAATTGTAGTAACGGTTACTATAAGAGTACTTTTATTTTTCTTTTTATTTTCTGCTTGAGGTTGGAAATAATAGGGTCAATTTATTGTATACTATATTTTTATATTGACTATTTATGAATTTTCCCCTAATTTAGGGTCCAAAAAAGGTAATCCAATTTTGTCTTGCTATTAAAATGGAGCGAGGGATGAACCTTCAATCGACCACAAAGAGGTAAAAACAATATTTCTCAAAGTCTTGAAAATTCTTCTACCCAGAAACATGTTCGTCCAAGAAGAGAACAAGAAAAAGTCCAGCAAGCACATCTTTCCCTTGGTGCTGCTGCTTATTTTGTGCTTATCTGCTAATCTTACAAACAGTGAAAGGCAAACAACGATCAAAGTTGGCTCAGTAAAAGGAAGTGGAATTGGTAATCAGAACCCATATGGTGCTATGCTTCCTAAAGGTCGGGTTCCTCCATCAGGCCCCTCGAAGCCATCACCACCAGCACCACCACAAGGCCCCTCGAACCCTTATGGTGCTATGCTTCCTAAAGGTCGGGTTCCTCCATCAGGCCCCTCGAAGCCATCACCACCAGCACCACCACAAGGCTCCTCGAACCCTTATGGTGCTATGCTTCCTAAAGGTCGGGTTCCTCCATCAGGCCCCTCGAAGCCAGCACCACCACAAGGCCCCTCGAACCCATATGGTGCTATGCTTCCCAAAGGTCGGGTTCCTCCATCAGGCCCCTCGAAGCCATCACCACCAGCACCACCACGTTCTAGTTAAACGAATTGGTTCCAACTTGCATGCATAAATTCTTTCATGAAATTAATTAGACTATCCCATTTATGATCATGTAACTTTACTTCTATGTAAGTTCTGCAATAGTTAAACACGTATTTGTCATTTGGCTCATTGATATATACGCTATGTTTCTGTTCAATCAAAGCTTGTCTTTTTTATATTCCCATGAGATACTATTATTTTGTATGGAATAAACTAGTTCTAACTTCATGCATCAAATAAATGGAAAAAATAAAACAAGGATGGTTCAATTATTCTTTTTAAGTGCATGTCGTTACGCAACATAGAGGCACAACCTAGTAAGCAAGTTTGAGATTTGCCAAACTACAGAAGTATCTACCGCTGTCCACTATAGTGATCAGATATCGCAATAAATGCCAAGATTTGTTCATACAAAATCGAAGCTAAAATTTTCAACTATTAAATACCAAGATTACGGTAATCTATTCAGATTCGCAGTTCCTATTGTTGACCTATATAGTAAATAAAAATTTGGTGCACGAGCCTGTTTGGCGCGCGTTAATTGATTTGTAGCTGTCAAAAACAAATTCGCTGAGAAATAGCCATTTTCGGACAAATCCCAATATAAATACTGGGGCTTTGAACAAGTTTTGTTCAAAGCCAGTATTTATACTGGGAAGCTTCAGTAAATTAACGCCAGTATAAAATACTGGCGCTTTGAACAAGTTTTGTTCAAGGCCCCAGCATTTTGTTATGGGACTTTGTATAAAGCTTCAGTCCCATCACAAAATGCTGGGACTGTGAACAAAACTTGTTCAAAGTCCCAGCATTTTGTTATGGGACTGAAGCTTTATATATAAAGTCCCATAATAAAATACTTGGGCTTTGAACAAGTTTTGTTCAAAGCCCCAGTATTTTGTTATGGGACTAGTCTGGAGTGTTTTTTCAACGCTAATGGAGCTTAAGTGTACACGCGAATTTTTGGCTATTCTTCAATGAATTTGAAAATGGTGGATAGTCTCCAATGAGCGCGTCCAAAAATAGCTAGTGATCAAAATTTCCCGAACATGAAAGCGGATGAACCTTCAATCAACTAAGAGAACTGTATGGGCCTAAATAAGTTTTAGGATTACAAATCGAATTTGGATTCGAATATAAGCAAATCTTCGTATCAAAGTTGAATAAATACACGAAATAGACGTAAATGCGGAAAAATAACTGTATTTCAATATTAGATTGTGAGTACAAATTTGGGCAGAGTTTCAGTATCAATTTCTGGATCCGTCTAATGTAAAATGAAGTGCTATTTATAGATACAAGGTGTTATCCCACGTTCTCCACTACTTGTTCATGGCCAACCCACGTCTGGAGCATTTATGGGTGGAGTTAATGGGCAAGGTAGTGGGCTGAGGAAGTGGGCTGCAAAGCCGCTTGAACCGAGGAGATTCACCGAGGCGCGAAATAATGACCTCGGTGGGAATACCCTGCCGCGTGACCGAGGTGGCTGTCACCGAAGCTCAGCTTACGGCTTGCCTTCGGTGGCGACCTCAGTGCCTGGCTTCGGCGATCCATTCATTGTCTTCGGTTTTTGGCTTGCTGATACGTGCTCGGGCGTTATTGATTTGCATGACCGGGGCGAATCATCGCGGGTCGATTTTTACCCAATACAGATAGTCCCCCCACTCCTCGGTCACCTACCGAGGTCACCGAGGAGTGGAGTGAAGTTTAGCGGAAAAGTGACGTGGCTTGATCTTATCCAAGTATTTCAAAATTTGTTAATGGTCCGCGTCTCATCAGGTCACTTCTCGTAGACACGTGTCATTCGTCTGTTGGTTCCCCGTAATTTTGGTTTTCCCAACGTTAAAATGATGATGATGATGATGATGTCCCACCATCTGACTCCTCCAAACCTATAAATACCCCCTACCAAACTTTTTCCTTCACTTCCATTTTCTGCGATCAACAATTCTCAAAGAGAAAACAACTTTCTTATTTCCTTTCATCGATTCTTACCTTCAAGAAAATTTCAATCTCAAACCACCACAATGTCTACCACTCAATCTAGGCAAGATTTAAGTGATTCAGGTGAGATGGTACGAGTTCCGCCCTTGGCTGTGGCCACTGTTAATGGCGACGTCGCCGCTGCTGCGCCGGCGGTCTTCACGACTGCGGCGGAAGGCGGAGAGGTGTCATATGGCGTTGGGGGCCTAAAGCGCCGTAAGGCTAGGGCTAGGCGTGACTTGGCAGTGGAGGAGGAAGAGGCTGATATGGGGGAGGAGGATGACGTCATGATTGACGACGTCATGGTAGGTAGTGTCAGTGGCGTCATCCTTAGAGGTGATGATGATGGAGGTGATGATGAAGGTGATGACGCCGAGGGCGGGAACGTCGCCGAGGGGGGATCTTCGGGACCGGTGATTCCCCTCGAGCATCGAGCCTCACCAAATAATCCCTTCTCATTTTGACAACGGCAAGGACCTGAAGCTGCAAGTTCAGTCAGCCGACCAGGAAGAGAAGAATAGGAATATTCCTGTGAACACAACACCGACCCGTATAACTCAAGCTCACATTGAGCGGGTTCGGAGGGAGTGCCAATTTGGACCCGAGGTGAAAGTGGTCATACCCGATCTAACAAGTAGAGTTTGCCATCATATCGAAGGGCTTTCTTTTGCTTACACCTATCCTTTCACCCTCGACTTCTCCCTCCCGGTGCACAGAGTTACTGAGGATTTTTGCCGGGCCTATAACTTATGCTTGGCTCAACTTGGCCCCGGCGTCTGGAGGATTGTCCAGTGTATGGACTGGTTAAGCACGAAGGCCGGGGTAAGCTTCACCTTCCAACATCTCATTTCACTTTACTACCCATATTTCCATAAGGCCGGGGTCGTGGCCTTGAACAACCGAGGCAAGTTTGCTCTTCTTCACAAGAGCGAAGACCATGGGGACCTGGGCCGGAGTGATCGTTACATCTTGTTAGAGACAAGTGTTTTGTCCACCGAACCTAATTTCCCCGAACGGTGGAATAACACACGTAAGTACTCTTCTTTTTGCATTTCACTCCTCGGTAACTTATTCATGTTAGCTGACCTCGTTTCTTTGTTATCTCTTCAGCCAACAAGGTCGACATCGTGCCCCCTGAAGGTTTGACTGAGTGGGTAAGAGCAATGACCGGGGCTCGTTTACGCCCCGAGAGGACATGGATGAAGATGGCCGCCGATTTTGGTTGGCAATGCAAACACACGGTAAGCTTTTGGTGGTGTTCTATTTGGTAGGTCATTTTGGGATTTTGATTTTATTTTACTGACTTTTCTTCCCTCCGAACTAGGTTTTCCAAATCGCGCCATTAACACCAAGAAAAGCAAGAAGAAGAAGAAAGAGGAGAAAAAGAAGAAAGATGGGGAGGAGACCGAGTCAGATGATAATCTGGCTTCGGTGGCTGGAGAATTGAAGGGGCTGAAGGCTTCAAAGTCTTCAAAAGCTTCAAAGGGAGCTCCCGGCCAAAGGACCTCCAAAGGTAATATTCATCCTCGGTCAACTTCATCGAATATCATTCCTTTTTTACTTACTTGTTCCAATTTCTTCCACTATTGTAGGCGTGAAGAGGAAGAGGGCAGTTTCAAAGAAGCCCTCCCGCTCGGTGGCTCCTCGCACCGAGGCGGAAATTCTTCCCTAACCCGAGGCAGCAGTTGAGAGGCGCCGAGGACTGATCGATGAGCCCAACGATGCAGCTGCTGAAGCCTTAGCTAGGAGGGAGGTTGATTTTATCGACCTCGAGGATCAAGAACCTGGATCCGAGGTGGCAGTTGCCAAAGCTAAGGGCAAGGCCAAGGTTGTGGAGGCCGGCACTGCTACATTTGAGGAAGGAGTCAACACCGGCGCGGTCAGGTCGCATTCCAAACCCGCGAGGATTTCATCCTCGGTGGGGTCTTATCGGAGACTTGAAGTTCCGATTTCTTCAAACTTGTTGGCTTGTGACCGAGGCGACATCTTGAGTCTCACGCCTTTGTTGGGGCCGACCGAAGACAAAGTTGTGCAGGAATTTTCCCCTGGCCAATTATACAATACCATGGCTGCCAACGCTATGAGGGTAAATTTCATCGCTCTTGAGTTATGCTTTAAAAAAAATTTCTATCTTTACCTTCGGTTCGTAGCTGACTTTGATTCTTTGATTAATCTCTGCTCAGAGCTTCATTCTGTCAATAAGGGCTATCGAAGTTGAGTCCTCGAGGACTGAAGAGGTTCAGCGTGTAGCTCGCCTATGGGACAGGCAAAAGGACAATTTCAACGCACAGATAGCTGCATTGAAGGCTGATTTGTCCAAGTCCCAGTCCGACCTGCATGAGGCCGAGGTAGCTTCCTAGGCGAAAATCAAAGCCCTCGGTGATGGATTTCAGGTTGAGCGCTCGAGGCTGGAGGCCGAGGCTGTGAGACTAAGCGCCGAGCTGAACCAAGCAAAGGCCGAGGCTGTGGAGATGGCCAAAAAGCATCATGAACAGCTGAGGAAGCATGTGCTTCATATCAAAAAGCTGGAAAGTGAGAACTCCAAGCTTCCAGCTAAAGATACTGACATCGAGGCCCTTCAAGACGAAATTGCCGATCGGAAATGTAGGGTTGCGATCAAGGTCAAGAGATCCGAGCTGGATAAGCGTTGGGCCATTATCAAATCTCGGCTGAAGCTACTCAAGCGATGTCGCGCCGGGGAGATCAACTTGGACGAGGAGATTGCAAGAGTCGAGGTGAAATTGGCGGAGGCCCAAGCAACCATTTATGAACTTCCATCAAGTGAGGCCTCGAGCGGCGACGAAGATGAAGAAGATAATGAAGATGCCGATGGGGGCTCCGAGGATGGAGGTGATTCTCCCGAGGCATAAACTTCTGGTAGCATCGTTTTGTAAGTCTTCGGGCTTTTATGCATGTATCTCTGACCTTCGGGTCATTTTTTGATGTAAATATTCTTCAGCCTTCGGGCTTTTTTAATGAAAGGTTATTTGTGCTTTTATCTCAAGTGTTGGCTTTTGCATGTACCGAACACCTTGTTTTAAAAAATAAATAACTTGCTTGCAAGACTTGACTGAATTTAATCGATGCAAACTTAGAACGATGTCTCGTCCTCGAGTCGATGCATTGTGCAACTTCGGAGTGCATGATTTAAACAGAGAAAATAGATATAAGATCAAAGTCATTTCATTGATATCAGCGGGCAAGAAATCAACTATTTACATAGAACCAAGTCGAAGCGGACCTTAGATAAAAAAACAAATTGAAAAAAATTGACAATATGCCACTAACGGGCGAAATCACAATGTACTAAATCTATTCCCGGGCATAAGTCCCCGGTTATTGAACAGATAAGCTTCTATTGAGAGGCTCGATGTCGACCTCGGTATCAATCCTTCTCACTCCCCCCCCAGTGTTTGGTTGTGAATCTCGATGAAGATCCGAGCACTGGAAATCGTTCGGTTCGCTTCCTGAAAAGGTCAAGCAAAAAATGGACCGCTTCAGATTGGAAATATTCCAATTCAGAGGTTCGGGTTCACCTTGCAAATTCTCAATTTGATAAGACCACTTTTCAACGATTGCCTTGACTTTGTAGGGTCCTTCCCAATTTGCAACAAACTTTCCCCCGTTGTCTTCCTTTGTTGATTGGTTTGTAGTTTTTAGTACGTAGTCTCCAACTTTGAAGTCTCTGAGTTTGGCTTTCCTATTGAGGTACGCCACGATCTGCCTTTTTTGGGCGACTAGCCGAACCAAAGCTAATTCCCTTTTTTCCTCGAGCAGATCCAATTCTATGTGCATTGCCTGTTGATTTGCATCCTCGGTAGTGTGGGCGTACCAAAGGCTTGGCTCGCCCACTTCTACAGGGATGAGGGAATCCATGCCATAAGCAAGTGAGAAAGGAGTCTCACCGGTGCTGTTCTTCTCCGTTGTTCGCATGGACCATAACACCCCGGGTAGCTCCTCGGGCCAAGGACCTTTTTCTCATCGAGTCTTTTCTTGAGATTTTCAATGATGATTCTATTTGAAGACTCAGCTTGACCATTGGCACTTGGGTGATAAGGAGTCGAAGCAATTCTCTTTATCCTCCATTGCTTGAAGAAATCAGTGATGGCTGCCCCCATGAATTGTTTACCATTGTCACAGGCAATCTCTCTTGGGACGCCGAACCTGTAGAGGATGTTCTTCTTGATGAAGTCGATTACTTGCTTTCGCTTTACCTCGGTGAGAGCCGCTGCTTCCACCCATTTTTTGAAGTAATCGGTTAGCACTAAAATAAAGCGAACACCACCATTTCCCTTGGGCAATGGTCCAACAATGTCCATCCCCCACTTCATGAAGGGCCATGGTGATACCACTGAGTGTAGAGGCTCGGCCTGTTGGTGGATCATCCGCCCATGGCGTTGGCACTTATCACATTTTTGCACGAAGACTTTTACATCGGCACTGATTGTGGGCCAATAATACCCAGCTCTTAATAACTTACGCACCAAGGACTTTCCCCCCGAGTGATTGCCCCACTCGCCTTCGTGCACTTCGGCCATCACGTACCTTGCCTCATCGGGACCCAAACACTTGGCCATCGGGCCGCAATATAACCTTTTATACAGATTACCCTCGATCAGGTGATACGAGGTTGCTTGGGTCCTTAACTTTTTTTTTTTTTTGGTCTTGGGGAATAGTCCCCGAGTCGAAGTAAGAGATGAACTTACTCCGCCAATCCCATCTGTTATCCACTGAGTTGACCTGCAACTTCATCTCTCTCATTTGTGCGGACAACAACCGAACCAGTGAGTCAGTTCCCGAGTGAGCTTCGTCGATCGCCGAGCCCAGATTTGCTAAAGCATCAACCTCGGTATTTTCCTCCCGAGGCACTTGTTTAACTTGCCATTCTTGGAATTGGGCCAAGATTCTTTGTGCTCGATCCAAGTATAGCTGCATTCTGGGCTCTCGAGCCGTGTAATCACCGAGGACCTGGTTCACTACCAACTGTGAGTCACACCTCAGTTCGATTCTTTCCACCCCCATTTCTTTAGCTAGCTGCAAACCCGCTAAAGCTGCCTCGTACTCGGCTTCGTTGTTGGTCACTTTTTTTAACCGAACCGAGTGCCTGACTTTCTCCCCGGTGGGTGCTCTCAAGATTATGCCTAAACCCGAACCTTTGGAGTTTGTTGCTCCATTGGTGTGAAGTATCCCTAGCCCCAAGGAGGTTCCTTTTGCCATGGAGTTTTCCTTTTCCGCCTCGGGCAGAATCCCAACACTAAAGTCGGCCACGAAGTCGGCTAGGACTTGAGACTTAATGGCTGTCCGAGGCTGATAGGTGATATCATACTCGCTCAACTCTACCGCCCATTTGATAACCTCCCCGATAACTCAGGTTTATGCAATATACTCCTTAAAGGGAAGGTTGAAACTACCGCTATCGGGGTACATTGGAAATAGTGTCGTAGTTTCCGAGCAGTAATAAGTAAAGCAAGTGCTAGTTTTTCCAAGTGTGAATACCTGATTTCAGCGTCGAGGAGTGTGTTGCTCACATAGTAGATGGGCTGCTGCTTGCCATCTTCTTCCCGAACCAGCACAGCGCTGATAGACACCTCGGACACGGCCAAGTAGACCAGCAATATTTCACCTTCTTTTGGCTTGGCAAGCAACAGTGCGTTAGCCAAGTATTGTTTCAAATCTCTCAACGCTTGTTTACACTCCGGTGTCTAATCGAAGTGATTGTTTTTTCTCAAAAAGGAGAAGAACTTGTGGCATCGCTCCGAGGACCTTGAGATAAATAGATTCAAGGCCGCGACTCGTCCAGTCAAGCGTTGAACTTCTTTCACCCCGGTCAGCTCCTCGGGGATCTCTTCGATAGCTTTGATTTTTTTCTGGGTTAGCCTCGATTTCTCGTTCAGAGACAATGAATCCCAAGAATTTGCCTGATCCAACGCCGAAGGCGCACTTCTCAGGATTCAATTTCATGCCGTATTACCTCAAAACAGCAAAGGCTTCCCTCAGATGATTCAAATGATCCTCCCACTACAAGAAACGACGCTTATTGTGGCGACAAAAATCGCCACTAAAATTATAAAAGTCGCCACAGAAGACCTTTAGTGGCGACCCTATGGTCGTTGGCTATAATCAGTGGCTGATACTCATTCGTCGCGACTATATTTATCGCCACAAAAGATATACTTTCAGTGGCAACAGTAATCGCCACAAAAGTTAATCAATATTGCCGCAAAATACCCTTCAAAGAGACGATAGTAGCCACTGAATATCTCTCTTTGGTGGCGAAGCAATGTCGCCACTGAAGGTTTATCTTTTTCGTGGCGACATTAGTTGCCCCCAAATGCCTCACCTTTTGTGTCAACTTTTGTCGTCACTAATATTCACTTACTTTTTGTGGCAACAGGGGATTGCCACCAAAACTAACCTTTTTGTGACACCGAAAGGTCGCCACATCACACCGAAAGGTCGCCACAATACTCTTTTTTTCGTGACAAAAATAGTCGCTACAATAGTAATTCCCTGTTTTAAAAAAAATTATATATATATATATATATATATATATATATATATATATATATATATATATATATATATATATATATATATTAGTTGTCAAACAATAATAAAACAACCTATTCATATTGTGCTAAAAAAATATCGAAATAGAATTATACATAATCTTTTCATTGCTAAAAGTTTAAACAAGATTAAAGAAGTTAATACATTATATTGTCATCGCACGTCTTTAATAAAATAGAACATAAAAATTTCTTTAAAATACTCCAGAAACTTCAAACTACTCCAATGTCCTTAAACTGCTTTAATGCAACTTCATTTTCTTATTGTTGAAATTCTCTGTTCCTGTCGTACAAAATATATAAAATGAACAACATTAGTAGATGCATGTATTGAAGAAAATATCTCTACTACTAATGCAACTATAAACAAAGACTAAAAAGTCCAATTTGGTTGACAAGATATGAAAATTAATGTAAAGCAAGGTGAACAAAGATAGACGAAACCTTAACGCTAAAAGACTTAGTCATCACAAAGAGGGACGTTGAAAGAGTTAAAGAAAGACAAGAAAAACATAACAGATAGAGTGGAATCGCTACAAGTAGCATACCGGCAAAAAAACAGTCAAGAACCAATAGCTAAATGTTCAAAATTAACTAAAGAGATCCTGGTTCAGTTATGGTCAAGAGTTAGGGATAGATGAACAATTCATTCTTAATTTATAAGTAAAAGCAGCTAAAATCAGTTTTGACACCTAAATTAATCACATACAAATATGACCAAATCTCATAAGTACAATTCATGCTAAGAACTTCTGTACAATTTCAATTTTAAACTATAACTAAAGATTAGCAAGAATTCAAAGGCAATAGATTAATGTCGCAGGTTCCGCAAAATTTTACAGCAACCAGAAAAGGGCCTATGACAACCAGAACACAACTATTTCCAGGCCATGACTCAGAGAGCAGGCAAGTGAAAGGGAACACAGTTAATGTCCTTTTAGAGTTTAGCCAATATATAAAAATTTAACTCTCAATATATATGTTAAAGATGCTAGAGATTTTTCAATTAGTTACAGAGTTAGTTTCAGTATCATCCTTTATGTCATTGACTCTGTTTGAACCAACTTACACCTTTTGGCACATGGGTTGCAAGTGGATTTCAATTTTATATTAACCAACCACTAGAAGAAAATCATTGCTCAAGCTTAGCTAGGATGTCAGTTTACTCATTCTTAGTATTATAAAGCAAGCATAAATTAAACCTTCCAAGATATAGAAAAAAAATAACAGTGTCGCATACCTCAAGTCAAGAACAAATTTTCTATGAAATATTTGAAGGCCAAAGCCATTCATTTGTTGTTCAGTACACCCATATCAAAACAATGTGAAGGTAATCAAGCAAAGAGATTAAATTTTCCAAACGACTTTGATCCGTTATAGTATTATCCGACCATAATATCGTTTTAAGTCTTGGACCACTAATTTTAACCTCAGTGCCACTTGTGTAAGACTCAAAAAACTTTTAACACTTAAAGTTTCCAACTTTGGACAGGTAACGTCCAAATGCTCCAATTGAAAGCAATTCTCAAGGTTTAATTCTTCAAGTACCCGACAACTGACATTTAGACACATTAGTCCACTGCAACCATCAAGATTCAAGGTTTTAAGCAATGGGAAAGATGAATCCATAAACAAATCATGAAGTGAAGGCTGTTCATACATAATAATGCACGAGAGCGATAATGAGAATAAATTTTTGAACCCATTTTTGAACCCGGTGTTGTAGATTCTAGTTTTATTGGTCAACAGCCTCTAGAAATACAATTAGTTAACGACCTTACTATTGCTTTAGGTTCAAAATCTCAGGTAAATTCAGACTAGAGAAATTAAACTATGCAGTTATACAAATATTCGATCCATATACATACTTTAATATAAACTAATGGCAGACAATAACAAAAGCACGAAATCTTAAAGTACTCGAAAGAACATGTGAAACGAAACTACTACCCATGTAGAAATAATTTTAGAGTACAAAAAAATTAGTGCTTACCCTTTGTATTGTAACCATCATCGTAGCCATCTGCTCTTGAAACATTTTGTCAAGTTGTAGATTCATGTGTGTGCGCTTCTCTTCTAGTTTCCTTTGCAACTCAGCACGATCATCTTCTAGCTTCCTTTGTAACTCAAGACGATCATCTTCTAGCTTCCTTTGCAATTCAGCAGCCATTTGTTCTTCTAACTTTCGTTGCAACTCAGCAGCCTGTTCACGTTCTTCTTGTAATTTTCTATTCATTTCAACTTGCATTTCTTGGCGCATATTTTCCATTGCAGAAGACATACTCGCCTCTAATTCTAACTGCTGCACTCGGCTCTTTTTTGCAGGTCTCTTTCCATACCCTTTCCCACGAACATAGCCAGTTCGTTCACCAAGTACAGTGACTAAAATCTCATCCGCATTCATTGGATTTTCCTCAGATTGTTGTTGCTCCACAATTTCCTGGAGCTGCCCCTGCAATTATGGTTAACTATGATATAAAACAGGAAACATAAAATAAAATAAATAAAAAGACTCAATTTCAATAGATTATATGAATATGTTGCGACTGTGGATCTGACCACACCAGTTCTTCGTTCTCATTCTTATGAGTATGTTGGAGCTCCCAAACTCGATCAGGTTTTGCCTTTTGCCCAGTAACAGGATCTCTCTACATTATATAAAATAGAGGAAACTATTTAAGCACATAATATGACCTGAATAACATGACAAATATATGGATCATTGATGTGGTAACTGAATTTGTACCGTTGATTCTTCCACTTCAGCAAATGACTTTGAGCCACATGAGTGCTTAGTTATTTGTTTTCCCCTGTTCATTTTGTTTCTCTCACTCACGGCCTAAAATTAAATCAATAAATTAAGAACCAATATTAAAACAGTAATTTTTTGTGTACTTAAATTACCAAGTTACCTTGAATTCCAGACTTCCAAAATGTCCTAACAGAAAAACCCAATCCTCAGGTGTAACATCTCCCGGCCTATGAGATAATCTCTCTTCATCAGTAGTATAGCGAGACTATTCAGCATGCAATCGAGTCTTCCATGTTCTAAAAAGCCTTTTCATAGTATTGACCACAATAGCTTGCAATACATGAATATATGTGAGCAATTATTGAATGCTAACTTCAAGAGTTGAAAACTGAAATTTTCACGGTATTCCACCTTCAATGTCTGTGTTATCAAGAGTGTGGTTACCAAAACAAACTGCAGCGAATGAATATGTTTAAGCGCAACCCACTCCTTCCAATGCAAGTTAGACCTATCGGTAGATCTAAGAACACATGGAGAACATGTCGCAACCACTCCCTTCTCAATAGGATCAACCTCAATAATACCAATAACAACACCGGAAATATTAGCTCTAACACCTTGGGAAAGTGATATATACTCTTCCATCTCAATTGCAACTAATGAGGCCTTGTAGTTGGCAATTTTTTCTGAAGTCATCACTACACTTCTACTTTGTTGTTGTGATTATTTGGAGACCTGAATCATCTGATTTCAGCAACAATGACTATATCAACTACTGTCAAACTATATTTCTTTTTTTAATAAAAGCTGCACCAGCAATTCAGTAGATTCAGGAGAAAGAAGCCCGTTACTGTAGGGATATACTGTTCAGCCTGCATACTTCATAAAATAGGATCCTTTATACTTTGTTTTGACAATTTGATGAGTAACACTTTATGAATTGATTCATCTATTTATTGTCTTTTTCTTCCTACATTCTCCTACCCTTCCTTTAATATGTACTCCAGCTACAGAGAGCTAGGCTAACTAGGAGAACATCCATGTATAAATATCAACTCCTCCATCTCTTTTCTTATGTTGATTGTATTAGCCACAATTCTTTCTATTTTAACTGATGAAACCACAATTCTTTGTATTTTAACTGATGAAACTAAAACAGCTACTCTCTCTACAACCGAGGGAGCCAATAAAAGCAAGCATAGGAAATATAGCATCAACATCTAGTTCTAGTACTACTAGCAGTTCATAGGTGTTAAGGTTTTAGCCACCCAAATTTTGGACCATATTTTATCTCATGGCACATCATATTAATTAATATTACATGTTTGTCTTAAAAGTTATCACGAGTATTGCAGAAAATACTAAACAAATTAACCTGCTAATTAGTTAACTATAGAAAGATTGAGAGAACTAACCTGCAGGCTATTTTCAGTCTCTGTAGTGGGATCAACACTTTCGACAACAATCCTTGATGATTGTGAGTCAAAAGAAAGTTCTTGACGAGGTTGCCTTGAGAGTCTCGTCTCTGAAGGTGCTAATGCTTGTATCCGAGATGCTTGTGGCTGCGACTGTGGTTGAGATGCATGCTCAAGCCTAGTTGTCAATAGTGCATTAGCCCTAAATGATGATGTCGCTGTAGAATTGTCATGTACTCCTCCAGAATTGCCACCTACACGGCCACCTACACCTCGTGCACCTCTACCTCGTCCAAATCCTGTCATTTCCTGCAATATCTCAAGTGCAGGTTGAAAATTACTATTTCTAAAACTACAGCAAAGGATCGTGTCATTATTGAGATTTCTATCTCTTTTTAAACTCAACTAGTGATATATATGTACACTTAGAAGTTTAGAAAAACAATAAAATCAAGTCATAATCACATATAAAAATAAAAAAAATATTACAGTATATTAAACGTAGTAATCGACATAAAGGTTCACTAACTGGAAGAATAATAAGGGGGATAAAAGCTACTGATAAGAATCCTCAAAAAGACACAAGAAAGCTATCTATTTGGTCACTCCATATCCCTATCATCTATGTCAGTGTCCTCTCCATCGTTATCATCAAGTAACTCTTCATCGCTTTTTTCACTCTCAAACGGATCCATCTCATCATCATTAATGAAACCATCTTCCTCATTATGCACATTTGTCTGAGCTTCAGTCTCATGGTTATAATCAATTATTTGTGGTTCAACATCATCCCTATTTAAAGACACCACAATATCATTTTCTTGATCATCAGTGCGCGGTATATTTATTTCAACTTCCTCTTGTTGATAAGCCTCTTCACTCGGTAATGCTTCATCTTCAGTTTCTACAGAATTAATATCCTTTTCAGGCATATTAAAAAGGTCACGAGGATTTGTCTTTATAACAACAAGCCAATCTTTGTTAGACATGTCGTCTACATAAAATACTTGTTCACACTGAGATGCCAACACAAATGGCTCATTTGTGTTCAAGGCGCAACGAGTATTCACACTTGTGAAACCATATTTGTCAATCTTATATCCTTTTCCTAAGTGAGTCACATCCCACCAATGACACCTGAAGAGGTAAATTTTCTTATTGCCCACATAAGACAACTCGTAAATGTCCTCCAATATGCCATAATACTCTTTTGTTGAGTCTGAATCGTCTCCTCTCACAAGAACTCCACAATTCTGTGTTTTTCTTCTCGACTCAATATCTTTTGTCTGAAATCTAAATCCATTCACCATTAATGTGGAATATCGAAGCACTAATGGTCCAGGACCGAGTGCTAAGCTTATGAGATCATCATTTGCATGTCCTTGTGCAGATAGTTGCAAGATCTGCAAAGACAAACGACACCCTCTTACTAAATAAATTCATTGGATAATCACACAAATATTCAGCATGTCATTTTATTCATCACCTACATGTGCACGAAACCAATCAAGAAAGTCATTGTTATGTCTTCCATTCCTTATAGCACTTTGTCTTTCCATCTCTCTGGTGTGCTCCCTGCATTTTAATAATTGGTTAGTTAAGACAACATAACTAATGTAAAATTATCTTGAAATTATCCAGAAACTTACTCCATGAATGGCCAAATCTCTTCACAATTTTGAAGCACATACATGGATGCTTGTTTCAACCCATCATGAGATAGCGGGGCAGGATCTGAACCACCTTTTGTTCGTCCACTATTTTTAAAGATAGGCATCTCACCATTTGACACAGATTCATCGTCATTCCTAGCTGGTCTATTGAACTTGGTTGAGATATTCTTCAAGTATCGTGAGCAAAATGTAAGGCTTTCTTCTGCCAAATAGCCTTCTGCAATTGAGCCTTCAGGACGAGCATAGTTTCGAACGTATGACTTAAGTATTCGCAGGTACCTGTATATATACAAATAACTCATTAAAAATAATAGTTATTCTAAAACAGTAATGTTGAAATTTATAGGATAAAAAATTACCTCTCAAAAGGATACATCCACCGATATTGAACTGGACCACCAAGCTTTGCCTCTCTTGCCAAATGAATAGGCAAATGAACCATGACATCAAAAAAGGCGGGAGGAAAAACAATTTGAAACTTGCACAATGTGATAGCAATTCCAGCCTCTAAGATATCAAGATCTTCAATTGTCAAGCACTTAGAGCATAAATTCTTAAAAAAATTTCCTATTTCAATAATTGGTTCACTCACTTCTTTAGGCAGCACACCATGAATAGCTAATGGAAAAATGTCTTCCAATAATACATGGTGATCATGACTTTTCAATCCATGTATCTTTTTCTCTTCAACCTTGACACACCTTGAAATGTTTGATGAGAAGGCATCAGGGACCTTCAAATTAGCTAAGAAACTACATACCTTGAACTTCTCTTCTGGGGATAATGCATAGCAGGCTGCCGGTAACAATACATTGTTCCCATCCTCAATTGGATGCAAACCTTGCCTAATACCAAGGTCCACCAAATCATACCTACTTTTTAATGTGTCCTTCGTCTTCCCAACCACATTCATCACAGTTGATAAAATGTTCTCAGACACATTTTTTTCTATGTGCATCACATCAAGGTTATGTCGTAATAAAAGAGTCTTCCAATATGGCAATTCAAAAAAAAAATACTTTTCTTCTTCCAATTGTAAGCATTATTGGGAGCATTACGCTTTCGCTTTTGCCCTTTACCATAAGTCACATTGCCCAACCCTTGCAGTTGCATAAGTACTTCATCACCTGTTAATGGTTTAGGTGCAACTCCCTTTTCCACTTTCCCATCAAATAACCTCTTATTTTTGCGCCATGGATGGGCTGATGGAAGGAAGCAACGATGCCCCATATAACACAATTTACTACGTAACGAAGTCGATTGTGTATCTTTATGACAACAAGGGCATGCAAATTTTCCTTTGTTTGACCATCCCGAAAGGTTCCCATATGCAGGAAAGTCATTAATCGTCCATATGATAACCGCACGCATCATAAAATTAGATTGCGAGTATGCATCATAAGTCTCTACTCCATCCCATAATTCTTTCAACTCTTCAATCATCGGTTGTAAGTATACATCTATATCATTGCCGGGACATTTAGGACCTGGAATAAGAAGTGTCGTCATGAAATACTGACTCTTCATGCAATCCCATGGTGGCAAATTATATGGAACTAGTACGACTGGCCATATACTATGGTTGGAACTCATGTTCCCATAAGGCTGGAATCCATCGCTTGCTAAACCTAATCGAACATTTCTTAATTCAGCCGAAAAACTGGGATGTTTCTCATCAAATGATTTCCATGCCATGGCGTCAGACGGATGTCGCAAGATACCATCATCAATACGTTCCTCTTTATGCCACCTCATTTTTTTTGCTGTCTCTCTTGCCATGTATAATCTTTGAAGTCTTGGTTTGATAGGAAAATGCCGCAAGACTTTATGAGCTACTTTCTTGCCTCCATTCTCTTTCGACTTCCATCTAGACTTACCACATTTAGGACATGATTGTGCATTGGCATTCTCGCGCCAATATAAGATACAATCATTCTGACATGCATCTATTTTGGTGTACCCCAAGCCTAAGTCTCGAAGCACTTTCTTCGCTTCATAAAAAGAATTTGGAACAAATGACTCTACTGGAAGAACTTCTTTAAAGAAGCTTAACAATTCATCCATCGATTTGTTGCTCCAATGATTAAGGCACTTCAAATGAAGTAGTCTAACCACAAAAGACAACTTGGACACATTTGTACAACCGGGATAAAGTTCTGTCTCGGCATCTTCCAGCAATTTGTAAAACTTTTGTGCATGCACATTTGGCTCTTCATTGTGTTGTGGAAGATTATTCGCATCATCTTTATTCGTATATCCATAAGCATCATGAATCATCCCAGTTATATCATCTTCTTCAGCATTATCATCCTCTACTTCATCATTTCTTATCACATCAAAATTTTCAACTCTTACGAATACCTCTCCATGCAAGTCCCACACTTTATAACTGTCCCAAAAACCATTTCCCAACAAGTCTTTCTTACTTGAATTTTTGACTTGTACTCCGTATTTCTACACCCTTTACAAGGACATCTGATCACAGTGCTCACATTTGGTTGACTATATGCCCAATTGAGAAAGTTGTCTATTCCTGTAATATATCTTTTATCACATTTATTCTTAATATTCAGCCAACTTTTATCCATAGCTATTTTCTACAAAAAAAATAATCATTAATGAGCAAAAAATGTAAGCGCATCAATAATAAAAACTAACCAGGTTATATAAGCAAGTGTTAAACTCAATGATTCTTACGAGTACAAATTCTAGGATATAATTTTTTAGGAACATAGTAAATGAGAACACATAAGATATTCTCAAAAATAAATAACACCAAAATTTGGTCTTATAGATAACTGTATGTGCTTAATATTGTTAACAATTCAGGATTCTTCTATTGTAATATTTTTATTCCTCTTTTTCTCTTGTTTTTTTGGGCGAATACATCTTCCAAAAACTGAATGATGCATAACTCTTGACAAGGAAACTAAATTACAAAGGAAAAAAAATAAGACGAAAACAATAAGCCACCAATCTCCAAATAATTATTCTAAATTTTAAGGGACAAAACTTACTATTTATCAGCAAAGTGTATCGTCGATACCAAATCAAGATACACTATCAGAATTTTGAAATCACAATCAAATAGAAGAAACAATAATTTTTTTCTTTTGTTAGGGTGCAATAAAAAATAATTCAGAAACTAACAAGCCACTATCAATCAGCGGGAATCACACATCAAAAATAGAGGGGAAAAAACATATTGCCTAAAAAAATCTTAACCGAAACGGAAATCTGATTTGTACACTTACTTCAATTTTGGATTCGTGACTTACTTCCTTGGTTCCTTTGGTTCTTGAAAGGGAATCCGACAGAGAATTTCTTTTCTTATGCTTATATTTGAGAGAATTGTAGTTGCACCAGAGAACCTCTTTCCCTAGTTTTATTTTTTGGGAGAATTGTAATTAGAATAAAAACTTCTTTCCTTATTGAAAATTGTAGGGTTTTCTATTAGAATTGTAATTAGAATAAAGAACCTCTTTCCTTAGCCTCATAGTGTTTCGCTGAAACTTTAGTGTTACGCGGGAAACTTTTGGTTTTCCCACTTTTTTTTAGATAGTTATTTATTGTTTTATATTTTAAAAATTCAAATTAATGTATTCAGTGGCGATTAAGCTGCCACAAATTCTTATTTGTGGCGACTATCCATAAGTTGCGACTAAAACTTTTACAATGAAATTTTATTCTTGCAGGGAAGTGAAATTTAGTCATATAGTTGCAAGTATTTGTTGCGACTTAAGCTTATTTGCCACTAAAAGTATATTTTTTATGGCAACTATAATAGCCGCCACCAAAGATATAATTATTTGTGGCGACCGTAGTGAATCGCCACAAAATCACTAACTTTTTGTGGCAACTAATAGAGTCGCTACTGAAATCCGCCTCTAAAAATCTCATTTCTTGTAGTGTCCATTCGGATCCATTTGATGAGCATATCATCTATGTAGACCTCCATAGACTTTCCAATATACTCCTTGAACATGCGACATGCCAACCTTTGGTAGGTCGCCCCGGCGTTCTTCAGACCGAAGGGCATCACCTTATAACATAAGGTACCTCGGTCAGTGATGAACGAGGTCTTCTCTTCGTCCTTCGGGTCCATGAGGATCTGATTATAGCCCGAATATGCATCCAAGAAGGTCAATAGTTTGTGTCCAGCCGTGGAGTCTATTAACCTGTCGATTTGTGGCAATGCATATGAGTCTTTGGGGCAAGCTTTGTTCAAATCAGTGTAGTCTACACACATTCTCCACTTGCCATTCTTCTTTGGTACGACCACCACATTGGCCAGCCATTCGGGGTATTTCACCTCTCTTATGAAACTATTTTCTTGTAGCTTGGTGGTTTCATCCTCGATCGCCCTCTTTTTGACCCCGGTATGAGGTCTCTTCTTCTGCTTCACCGGGGTAAACTTTGGGTCCACATTCAGCTTGTGAGTCATGATCTCCGGATCGATACCCGTCATGTGTGAATGGGACCAAGCGAAACAGTCATGGTTGGACTTCAAAACTTCAATAATCGCCTTTTTCGACTCCGGGTCCAACTCCGAGCCAACAAACACTTTTCTATCGGGGAACTCTTTCAATAGGGTGAAAGATTCCAATTCCTCAACGGTTGAGTCCTCGGCCTTTTGAGTCCGAGGCTCTTGAATGCAAACTGGGATCTTTTCGACTTCCCCTCGGGTGTCCTCCCCGCTTGACCCCGGTTGCTGTCGTTGCTATTGCTTTGGCCCGATCGAGGCGACTCCACTTTTTAATGCAACTGAGTAACACTCCCTCGCTACTCGTTGCTCCCATTTGATTGATCGAACTCCCCAAGGTGTAGGGAATTTAATCACTTGATGCAAAGTGGAGGGGACAGCTTCCATGGAATGGATCCATGGCCTTTCGAGGATCACATTGTATGCCAAATCCTCGGGCATGACTTGGAACAATGTTTCCTTAATAACCCCCTCGGCGAATGTCTTGAGTGTGATCTCACCCAACGTTTTCTCCGTGGAGTTGTTGAAGCCGGTTAGTACTGTTGCTTTGGGGAAAATTTCCTCTTTGAGCCACATTTTTTTAACAGCCCCGTAGATGATTATGGTGACAGAGCTACCAGGGTCGATCAAGACTCTTTTGATGTCAGAGTCGTTGATTCTCAGCATGATGACCAAAGCGTCGTGATGGGGGAACATCATCCCATCACAGTCATCGTCGTCAAACACGATTTCTTTACCCAAGCCGCTAATTCAGGTTCTTTTCTCCATGGTGATGGATAGCTTGGTGAAAATCTTGGCCGCGGCGAAATTCACGCCGTTCACCTCTGATCCCCCGGTAATGACATTTACTACTCTCTCCGGGGGTGGAGCCCGAGGCGGTTGCCCATCATCTCGGTTCTTGGAGAAATTGTCTTTCCCTTTGTCAGTAAGGAAGTCAGCCAAGACTCCCTTCTTCAGCAAGTGAGCTACTTCGAGGCGCAAAGCTTTGCAATCCTCGGTCCTGTGGCCGTAATCTGCATGGAATTCACAGTGCAGATTATGGTCTCTTTGATCCGCTGGGGTCCTCATGTCCTTGGGAACCCTTACCCGGGCAGTCCCTTTGACTACATTGACCAGCTCCGAGGTCGATATATTGAAGTTGTAGTCTTAGATCCGAGGTAGATCCTTTTTTGTAGCCGAAGCTGGGCCTGAGGGATTTTTTTGGTTCGTATTGGGTTGAACCTTCCCTCCGAGCCGTTGGCTTATGTGTGAATTTGGGTATGAATTACCGAAGGAGTTTCCCAGCCTCTGGCTGACATGCTGCCTTGTCGAGGTATATGGCTCATACCTCCCCTTTGGGTTGCTTCGCGACGCCTCTGCGCCTCGGCTTTTGAATTCAGCCTCCTCCAATCTGATTTTGGAGTAAGTTCGCTTGTGCAGATCCTCCCATATTAGGACCTGATATTGTTGGAGTTCTTTTTGCAATTCAGCGGCAGCGTCAGAATTGCGAATATTGATACCTTTTTCAAATGCCATGATGGCCAAGGTATCGTCCATCCGAGGTAATTCCATGCGCTCAGCATGGAATCGCTCAAGAAATTCTTTGAGTGGCTCACCGGGCCTTTGTTTCACTTCGCATATATCCTCCTTCCTTTGGAAAATCTTTTGGGCCCCGGTGTGCGCCTTGATGAAGGCGCTGGACATTTCCTTAAAGATGGAAATCGACCCCGTTGGCAGGCACATATACCAACGTAGAGCCCCCTTCTCCAGGGATTCGCCAAATTTTTTCAAGAACATCGACTCGAGCTGTATAGCCGTTAAGTCGTTGCTCTTCACCATTGTCATGTATTCTCTCACATGTTCTCTGGGATCAGTAGTCCCATCATATTTCTTCAAGAACATGAGTTTCATGTTTTTGGGGGTTAGGGCTGGAGCCGCTTCGGGCTTGAAGGGCAGCTCCCTGTATTGGTCAATATCGAGGTCATCTTCCTCCTTGGTTATCCCCGGCACGCCCTCGAGGCGCTTTTCCACGCGCGCCTCGATGCGAGCCTCAATTTCCCTGCTCAATTTTTCGACATTGACCAAGGATGTTGTTTCAGCCACTGTAGGAATCGTCCCGAAGTGTGGCGTTATAGTTGGATTGTTTCCCGAGCCCCAGACGTGGCCCCGTTGTGAGGTCCCTCTGTTATCGCGCCCGTAGGAACGAAGAGCGGGATGCCTCCACCAGGAGCCGAAGGCTGGGTGCTGTTCGGTGCGGCACTGTTCCTCGCTTCCAACGAGGCGCGGAACTCAGCATTAATGTTAGCTTGCTCATCGTGTCTATTTTGGAGAGCTCTTAACGTAGTGACAACATAAACCTGGAACTCTTCAGTTGTCATTGGTGAGACGGGCTGTTGGTTCAACGGAACGCCAGCCCGTTCGCTATTGTTATCGCTATTATCAGCCATAACACCGTTGAATCGTAAGCTTTGATTAAAAAGGACGCGAAACTTTGGAACAAAGCGTTACTGCTTATATCCCCACAGACGGCGTCAATTTGTATGGGCCTAAATCAGTTTTAGGATTACAAATCGAATTTGGATTCGAATATAAGCAAATCTTCGTATAAAAGTTGAATAAATACACGAAATAGACGTAAATGCGGACAAATAACTGTATTTCAATATATGATTGTGAGTACAAATTTGGGCAGAGCTTCAGTATCAATTTCTGGAGCCGTCTAATGTAAAATGAAGTGCTATTTATAGATACAAGGTGTTATCCCGCGTTCTCCACTACTTGTTCATGGCCAACCCACGTCTGGAGCATTTATGGGTGGAGTTAATGAGCAAGGTAGTGGGCTGCAAAGCCGCTTGAACCGAGGAGATTCACCGAGGCGCGAAATAATGACCTCGGTGGGAATGTCCTGCCGCTTGACCGAGGTGGCTGTCATCGAAACTCAGCTTACGGCTTGCCTTCGGTAGCGACCTCGGTGCCTGACTTCGGTGATCCATTCATTATCTTCGGTTTTTGGCTTGTTGATACGTGCTCGGTCGTTATTGATTTGCATGACCGGGGCGAATCATCGCGGGTCGATTTTTACCCAATACAAGAACATCCACAAACAAGTAAAATAATTCTCAAAATCTTGACACTCTTATACTCGGAAACAATGTCTGTGAGCAAGAAAAAGTCCGAGTATATCTTTGCTTTGGTGCTGGTGCTTACTCTGTGCTTATCTGCTAATTTTACGAAGAGCGAAAGGCTAACATTCAAAGTAGGTTCAGCACAAGGAAGTGGAATTAATGGAGATGAATCCCCATATTTTGCAATGCTCCCTAGAGGTCCAAAGCCTCCAATGGGCCCAAATGAGGATCCACCATCCCCACCATATTCACTGGTTCACTAAAGTTCGAACTTGAATGCTAATATTGTTGTTCCATGAAACTAGAATATATTTTTATGATTGAACAAGCAACTTTCTTGGCTGTAATAAAAGTCTGAAATAGACTAATACTTTACTTAAAAATGGCTTTGTCATTTGTTTCCTTATTTTATTTACCTAAGTACCAGACGATGTGATGCAAAAAGAAAAAGTAGCGTAAAATTATATACTCCATACATGTCTACGGGTAGCTAGGCATCCAGTACAATCGCGTGGAAGTAGATATTACTGTACGAGTACTTTGCTAATATTTTAGTGTACATTTTGAATATTTCGCATAAAGTACTCACACCCTTATTTACGTTCATTGAACAAGAGTATCAAGTATGTCTAAGACAAGTGAAAAATCGATGTAACATTACATTGTTTATGAGTTCATTACCAAATGGTTATTCAATTACTGAAAATAAATTAACAAAATTATTTTTTTTGTATTTGTATTGTTTTTATATAGTCACTCAGCTTTGGATAATTGACTGAAATAGTCATTCTTGCCAGAAACTTGGTTATCTCCGGTAAAGCATATATTGACGTGACAATTTTTTTAATTTAAAATACAAATAAATTAAACTCATCCATTTTTTTTTTTTTGAAAAGTAAACTCATTCAATTAAATAACTATTCAATTCATTTATCCAAATAAAATCAACCTGAACAACTTAACGGGTCAAATATTTTCTTCTATTATATAAAATATCAAACTTCAACTATGTAATTTCCTTATCAAACTTTATTTTACCACAATACCTCAATGTCGTGGAACTAATTGTATTGGCCTAAACTGATCTTAGGGTACAAATCGAATTTGGATTGCGAATACAAGCAAATCAATGTACCAAAGTCAAAATTATGGCAACAAAGACGATAATTATGCGTAAATAAATGGTATTTCAATATATGATCTTGAGTACAGAATTTGGCAGAGTTTTAGTATGTATTTCTGAATGATTACATTGTAAAATGAGAAGCTACTTATAGACTAGCAGGAATACAAGGCCACGATCCTATGTCTCCACTAAGATCTGCATGCTTCCACTTCTTTGATAATAGAGTTAGTAGGCCGAAAAAGGAGGAGAAATTTCCCGCTGCAGACAGGATGATTCACCGAGGCCCGAGCTGCTGGCCTCGATAACATGGGTTTGCAGGCGACCGGGGAATCATCCCGCCGAAGTAACACATTGATCCCACTCTTCGATTTCTGACTTTGGTTTCTGACTTCGGCGACCTATGGCTCACCCCGGCTCGCGACTCACCAACATCTGTTCGATCAGTTCAAGATTATGTTACCGAGGTGCCATGTGGACGAGTTGATTTTTACCCAATAAAGATAGTCCCCCCACTCCTCGGGCAAGTGCCAGGCTAATCGAGGAGTGGAATGAAATTGAGCGGGAGAGTGACGTGGCTCAGCGTACGCCAAGTATTTCAAACAACACCTATCACTTTAACTTCCTGCCGAATGAGACGTGGCGACCGTTGCTTGGCTTCGAACGGTCGCGCCGTTTATTTTGGTATTCCTAACGTTACAATTCATCATGATTTTTCCAACTTGCCTTCTTCCTACCCTTATAAATACCTTATTTAGAAATTCTCCCATCACTTTTATACGATTAGCGAGCAACAGTAGCAAGGAAAGAGAGAAAAAACCATTTTCATCCTGAACAGCTTCTCTAGTTTCCAAGATATCTTTACGCCCTCAATTGTGATCGTTTTGCGACACGCTCTACTCAAGATTCTAGTGATTCAGGCAATAAGATTCCGCGCACTGCCACCATGATCGCTAGTGGCGATTTCATCACCGCCGTTCCGCCGCTGCAAGTTATTGAAGAGGAGGGTGGCGGTGGTGAGGTAACATCTTTGGTGGGTGGTTCTAGGCGGCGCAAGGCTAGGGATGGGCGCGATAGAGTTGAGGTGAGTGAGGATGTCAGCGTGGAAGGCAAAGATGAAGTCATCGGGGATGACGCCATAGTTGTCGCTACCGCTGACGTTGAAGAGGTCAGTAATAAGGATGATGGTATCGAGGGCGATGACGCTGAAGATAAGAATGATGACGTTGAAGCCACTATAGAGAACGGGGGCGAACGGCCTGCTACCGAGGGTGGGCATACTGCGGAAGCTGGACCCTCGGGTCCTGAGAAAGAACTCCCAAAGATTCCCCTCGAGCAAGAGCTCGAACCTCATCAAATCATTCCCTCGTACTTTGATACTAGCAAGGACCTTAAGTTGCAAAAGCAGTCAGCCGACCAACAAGAATTAAATAGGAATGTACCGGTGCAAAGGACGCCTACACGTCTCACCCAAGCTCATATGGAACTAATCCGAAAGGATTGTAACTTTGGAGCCGAAGTGAAAGTCGTCATCCCTGATCCTGCCAGTAGGTGCTGTGATCATGTAGAGGGGTTGTCCTTCACATACACCTATCCATTAACCATTGGGTTCTCTCCCCCCCTTCACAGGGTGATTGATGAATTTTGCCGAGCATACAACTTATGTTTGGCCCAACTAGGCCCTAGTATTTGGAGGGTCGTACAATGTTTGGACTGGCTGAGTCGGGAAGCCAAGATAGATTTCATTTTGTAACATCTCATCTCCCTTTATTATCCATACTTTCACAAGGCTGGGGTTGTGGCCTTGAACAACCGAGGTAAACATGCGCTTCTCCGCAAGAGTGAGGATCATGGGGATCGAGGCTGGTGTGATCGCTACATTCTCTTGAAGACCAGTGCTTTATCAACCGAGCCCAATTTTCCAGAGAGGTGGAATAGAACACGTAAGTGCTCCCTCGTTCATAATTCCTTTTAGTAAATGTTCTTATTTTCTCTTATCCTCGTTTTTAGTCCAATTCATTTTTAGCTTTGTAGCCAACAAGGTTGCTGCCGTCCTCCCCTCCCCCCCCCCCCCCCCGAGGGCCTGACCGAATGGGTTAAGACTGTGACTGGGGCCCACAAGCGTCCCATTCGGTCCTGGATTGACATAGCTGCTAGCTTCGGTTGGCAATGCAAAAGGCATGGTAAGTTATCCACGATATTTTATCAGGGGCATCGCCCGAAGCTTCTTGTTTTCGCCCTTAATTTTTCTCCTTGGTGTTAGATCTTCCTAACCGAGCTGTGAAAAAAAAGAAAGGCTAGAAAGGAAAAGGAAAGGAGAAGAAAAATGACGAAGAGAATACCGAGTCTGATGACGAGTTGGCCTCGGTGGCGGATCTTGTTGGGGACTTGAAGAAACTTAAGGCCTCAAAGCCTTCAAAATCTTCGAAGGGATCCTCAGGTCAAGGGTCCTCAAAAGGTAGTGCTAAACATTCTCTTTGGTTAATATGTTTGCATGCATTCCTTCTCGTTATAGTGTTCATGACTCTTTCACATTGTTCTTTGTAGGTGTGAAGAGAAAAAGAGCGGTTTCAAAGAAACCCTCCCGCTCGGTGAATCCTTGCATCGAGGCGACGACCTCCCCTCAGCCCCGAAGCGGTTATTGAAACGCGCCGAAGGCTGATCAACGAGCCTAGCGATGAGAACACCGGGGGCTTGGAGTCTCATAGGGAGGTTGAAGTGGTGGACCTCGAGGATCTGGAGCATGATTCCGAAGCAGCTGTTGCCAAGGCCAAAAGCAAAGGTAAATTTGGATAAGTCAGGGCTTCTGCTATTGAGAAAGAGGCAGATGTTAACGCTGCTAGGGCGCAATCTGAACCTGCAAGGCTTTCGACCTCGACGGGGTCCTTGCGAAAGCTCGAGGTTACTGACTTCTTCAAACCTTCTGGCAAGCACCCGAAGGGATATTTTGAGCCTCATGCCCTTGCTTGTTCCAACAGAGGATGCCATCGTGCAAAAATTTCCTCCAGTTCAGCTAGCCAATACTCTTGCTGCAAATGCACTCAGAGTAAGCCTTGACACCTTCGATCCTATTTCTGTTTCTGGGTGTTCGCTTATATTGATCCTTTAATAATTCCATTTCAGGGCTTCGTTTTTTCGCTGAGAGTTATCGAACTTGAAACCACAAGGCATGAGGAGATTCAACGCGTTGCTGGTACTTGGGATAGACAAAGGGACAACTTCAATGCTCAAATAGCGGAATTGAAGGCTAAGTTGTCCAAGTCTTGCTCCGACTTGCGTGAAGCCGAGGCTGCTTCCGAGGCATAGATTCAGGCTCTTGGGGATGGTTTCCAAGTAGTGCACACGAGGCTCGGTGCAGAGTTAGCCCAATTTAAGAATGAATTCGTGGAGGAGGCCAACAGGCACCACGAGTAGCTGAAAGAGCGTGTGCTTCATATCCAAAGGCTGGAAGGCGAAAACTCTGAGATCCCAACCCTTGAAGCCGAGTTAAACTACTTCGAGAAGAAGTTGTTGATCGTAAGGAAAGGGCCAAGGTCAAAGCCAAAAGGGCGGAGTTAGACAAACGCTGGGCCGTTATCAAGTCTCGGTTGAAGCTGCTTAAGTAATGTCGCGCCGGTGAGCTGAACTTGGAGGAAGAAATTGCCAAGGCTGAAGATAAAGCAGCCAAAGCCCAAGCCATTATTGACGATCTTCCTTCAAGTAAAGGTTCGGGAGATGAGGATGCCGAGGATGAAGAAGAAGAAGATAAAGATGAAGAGGATACCGAAGATGCCGATGATGAAGCCTCCGAGGGGGGAGATGGGCCCGAGGCTTAGCGTTCCTATTTTCATCTTCTGTTTTGTTTTTGTGTAGGCCTTCGGGCCCTTTAATGTAAATATTTATGCGTCCTTCGAGCCTTTCATGAAAGAACTTGTTTCTTGCACTCAATTGTTTCAAACTTTCATTTTGCTTTATGAAGTATTTTGAGCCGAACAAGTAGAATAATTTTGCTTGCAAGACTTAACTCATATAATTCTGATGTGAACTTAGAATGACGTCTCGTTCTCGAGTCAATGCATTTAAAATATAACCTCGGTATATACAAAAGAAAAGAGCTCTCAGTATATAAGATATCAACGAGCCGTGAATCAAGTTTATTTCATTGATGATATCAACGAGCCGTGATCGGCTTTTTATATAAGGCCTAGTCTAAGTAGAACTTAGGCGCAAAAACAAGTTAATAACATGTCACTATCGGGCGCAAATACAAAATACTAATCTATTTCTCGGGCCAAATAGATAGACTTCGGTGGGGAGGCTCAAAGCCGACCTCGGCCGCATCCCACTACTCACTCCCCCAGTATTCGGGTGTGAATCTTGATGAAGATTCGAGCACTGAAGATCGTCTTATTCGCTTCCTCAAAAGGTCAAGAAAAGTAAAACGGGGTAAGTTCGAATATTTCGACCAAAGCCTTTGGAGCGTTTTTCGGTTCGAGGCTATAGGTGAATTTTAAATGATTAAGGAATGCTTACCTTGATTTTAAAAGTAATACCGCTTCAAATTGGATATTTTCCAATTCAAAGGTCGGGGTTTTCCTTGCAAATCTTCAATCTGATAAGATCCCTTTCCAAAAATAGCTTTAACCCCGTAAGGCCCTTTCCACTTTGCAATGAGTTTTCCTCCATTCTTTTCTTTTGTTGACTGATTCGAAGCCTTTATCACATAATCACCAACTTTAAAATCTCTTAGTTTGGCCTTTCGGTTGAGATATGCCTCGATTTGCCTTTTTTGCGCTGCTAACCGAACTAAGGCTAGCTCTCTTTTCTCCTCGAGCAAATGCAACTCTATGCGCATGGCTTGGTTGTTGGAATCTTTGGTGGCGTGAGCATACTGAAGACTTGGTTCGCCCACTTCCGCGGGAATAAGTGAATCCATGCCATAAGTGAGGAAAAATGGGGTTTCACCAGTGCTATTTTTCTCCGTTGTTGTAATCACCTAATTTTGGCACGAATACAGAAAAATTTCTCAAAACAGCCGTGTTAGATTCTTAGGATTTTGACCGAATTTTCCCAAAAAATTAGTCTTTTATCTTTAACTAAAATTATTGTTAATTGGGAACAAAATATGAAAATTATCAAAAAAAATTAACTACTTGTTATGTGTTAATTGTGATTCTATATTTTAATTTTGGGGTTTTTATTTAGTTAATTGCGTGTATTTTAAATAAATATAGACTCTTTTAATGGCCATATGTACAAAATAAGTAGCCTAATGCTTCAGCCAACAGCCCAGTTCTCATGCCTGGCCCGTCCAAGTCTTGATCAATCACAGCCGTTAGATCATGTTTGATCCAATGGCCCTTACTCTTCCCCTTCATTCCGTTATAACTTCTTAAAACACTTCATTTGCGCACACACACCCTTAAGTCTCAATGACTTGGGGAACCCTTGGCCAAATTTCCCCTCGTCGCCGGAAAAACTGAAGCCACCGTCCCCCGCCATATAACCACCACTGCTCCGTCACCGGACCACCGCCTCCGGTGGCCGAAAAATATAAAAAATATATCCCCGAACTCCTCTCGACCTTCTCTTTCTATTCCCATGGTTATTTCTTACAAATTTCAAGCCGTTTGAGTAAATCTGTAGTCAAAATTCTGGTCAAAGCCCGAAATCCGGCCACCTCCATTTTTTCCGATAAGTTTAGGCTCTCTCTCTTACCCTCACCCTTCTCTATGACTTCCCATACTCCGTTTTCTTAAAATCCATTTCTTCCCTGCCCGTTTCTGTGTTCCTTTTTTTCTGATTTTTCGTTTTTCCTTCTTCTCATTTTTTTCTTTCTCGTTTTGTTTGGCTACTGCATTCTCCTCTGTTTGTGGGGAATTTTGAGGGAGGAGTAGGAATGATGTTGCTGGTGTATGATAATTTTTGGCAAGGCACCGGTGATAATTTTTGGCAAGGCAGCAGTGTTTTGGTGTATAGACAGTGGTGACAAGGCTGCGGTTTTGGCTCAGCGAAGGTGATGACGATGGGGACAAGCAGCGACGCAGCAGGGGCGTCGTCGCCAATGCAGTTTAGACACAACGACTATGGAGTTTCGGCCACGGGTTAGAAAACATGAAACTTCTGCTCTTTTTACTATGTTTTAGTGTCGTTAAAGTTTAGTCACAGTTTTGGCATAAGAAGTGATGTCGGTTTATATGTATTTCCATTAAAAAATGAACTTGAATCGTATTGTATGTGCAACTGATTTAGTTTGAATAAGAGCAATGAAGTTTTTTACCTCAAGTACAATGTTAGTTGATTCTGGAATTAGTGTGTTGTCGTTAGGCTGATTTTTCATTTTTCTTAAGCAAGAAACTTGCGTAGCTTTGGTGTTCTAGCTCCTTACAGTGTGAAACTATTCCCTTGGTTTTTGTTTATAATCTGAGCATGAATCAATGTTTGAGCGCTCAATTCTTGCGTAGTTCAGTCAAAATTCAGTTTACAAGCTGTCATTAGTCCATAATTTAGAATGAATTTGTGGGAAAGTTGGCCCGTGAAGTAATGTTTAAGCATGTAGATAATCTGGTCTTGTGTGTTATGCATGATTAGTCTGTTTGGAGCCTGCTCTTGTTAGATATAGGATGATTAGCGGTTGGATTATGTGTATGTCTGTATGTTTATGTATGTGAGTTCCTGTGAAGAAAGTGAATTTGAAAGCATGGTTGTTTGAATTATTTTGAATTATCCAGAAAATGAAAACACTAGTTAGTTCATTGCAACTTTTTCTGGACCGAGTTTGGTTTAGTTTAGTCATAAATTAAAGTCTGGGATATGTTAGTTTAATTCTAAGTTAGTTTGGTCTATTTAGTTAGTTTAGTTGGTTTTAGTTGGTCTTAGACCTTCTAGTTAGTATAATGAGTATTGGGTGTCCTTTTAGAGGACACAACTTGTATTATTTCAGCTTTTGGGACAACATAGAGCTGCTGAAACAGTATCTATAGCTGATGTACTGTTTCTGAAAAAATAGGACGAGTACACTCAAGTATAGAGGTACGGGCTTATTCTTTTGTACAAGTCTATACTCCACCCCTTTGCCCTCAATTTTCAGCCATAAATAGGGCATTTACTACCTCATTTATCAATAAAACTACCAACTGAAAATTATAGCAACGAACTAGCTGAAAAACACAGAAAACCAGATCTGAAATACATTAAATGAGAGCTAAAAACACTTGAAGAAAAGAGTTTAAGTTTGAAAGAGGGATTTAGAACCAAAAGTCGTTACATTAATGGTCTTTTGGGATATAAATCTTGAAGTTTTAAGGGGTAAATAGTGGCGTTTAAAGGTCAAGTTTGAGTTCAAAAGGGGCTGCTCGTTTGCTTTATGGTTGTTGTTGTTACTTGATTGTTTTTTATTCAAAGGCTTGTTAGATTTTGATATTTTCTTATGCCAATAAGTTTACTCACTAGGTAAATATTCCAACTCTTGTATTATACCCTTTCTTGTGTATGAATGTCATGTTTAAAGATGCTTAAGAGGTCCTTTTGAGTTTTCATCATGTCTGCTTTGTTCCTTTTATTGTTTAAATAGCAAAAATGCATATGTTGATTTTGAGTGCTTTGGCCACTTTATTCTGGAAACCATGGATGTTTGTTGAGCAAAAAATTTGCATATTTTCCTAACTTCTTTTTACAATCAGCCTTGTTAAAAAGTAATATCAAATCTGTACCCTTTTTACTTTACTTAATTTGGATCACTTGTTAAGAAATTTTGACAGTATGTAAAAGCAGCAAGGCAAAGATAGGGGGGTTTGATAACATGTGAACAGGTGAACACGCCTAATTAAGAACTGAAAATTAACACTTCTACGATTAGTCTAGCACTGACGAAAAACAGCTACTATTTACACAATGGAGAAATAAATGTGTTAGTCTACCAGTTTTGCAACTAATGCAGCCCACATCCTTGTTAAATGACGGCAGTCGCTATGAACCTTCCTTCTTCTTCTTCTTTTTTTCAAATAATCCAAAGTTGGTTTCCATTTAACAAACAGCCTACTATATATACATATAATTTCGTAATCTTTTTTTTCATCAATAAAGGCAAATTTGGGAGTCCCAATTTTCACTTAATATATTTAGCGTTTGTACTTAATTAAATCGATTAGGCAGACTAAATAGGGGCGAGGAGACTTCAACGATACGCGTAATAATAAAGTATGATCAGCTATCTACTTACTAGGCGAAACGAAATTTGAATGACAAAGCCAAATGTATTAAAGTATTCTCCGCGGGAGATTTGATACAATTTCGGCTAAACAAATAAAAGCGTTACTTTAATTGAATGGCAAAGATACAACCACGTTTAATAAATCAAAACGCGATAATAAAGCAACTGTGCTTGGCACAGGATTCGAGGGTGGTTAACACTTTCCCGAGAGTCAACTGAGAACCTTATCCGAATTTCTGACGCAGACCATTAGATGAGTCATAGGTGTTCCAAGGTACCTTTCGGTGAACTAGCACACCTTAAACTAGTCAAGTGGCGACTCCGAGTTCTCTAAATAAATTTTGTACCTCTTTGAACACCAGTCACAAGCCTTTAAATAAACAAACTTCGTAATTTTTTAGGACGTGACAGTTGTTCACATTGTCCATAGCACCCCGGTAACTCTTCGGGCCAAGGACCTTTTTTCTCATCAAGTCTTTTCTTGAGGTTTTCAACTACCACTCTGTTCGAGGATTCGACTTGTCCATTGGCACTTGGGTGGTAGGGAGTCGACATTATTTTTTTTATTCCCTATTGCTTAAGGAAGTCAGTGATAGCCGCCTCCATGAATTGTAGACCATTGTCACAAGTGATCTCCTTTGTGACACCGAACATATAGATGATGTTCTTTTTGATAAAATCGATTACCTCCTTTTGTCTAACCTCGGTGAAAGCTCTAGCTTCCACCCACTTTGTGAAGTAATCAGTCAAAACAAGAATAAATCGAACACCTCTTTTTTCTTTCGGTAAGGGACCAATGATATCCATTCCTCACTTCATGAAGAGCCATGGTGACCCGACCGAATGTAAAGGTTCAGCTTGCTGATGAATCTTTCCGGCGTGGCGTTGACACTTGTCATATTTTTTTACGAAGGATTTTGCGTCTGCGCTGATGGTGGGCTAATAGTACCCAGCTCAAAGTAATTTGCGCAATAAAGATTCCCCTCCCCCTCCCCCCCCCCCCCCCCGAGTGGTTGCCACACTCGCCCTCGGGTACCTCTGTCATCACATATCTAGCTTCATCCGGACCCAAGCACTTGGCCATCGGGCCACTGTACAGTCTTTTATATAGCTTTCTCCAAATCATTGAGTATGAAGCCGCTTGAGTCCTAAATTTCTTTGCCTCTTTCTTATCTTGGGGGAGAGTCCCCGAGTCAAAGTAAGAGATAAACTTACTTCGCCAATCCCATTTGTGGTCCACTGAGTTAACTTCCAATTTCATTTCCCTCATTTGTGCGGAAAGCAAGCGAACCACCGAATCAGTCCCCAAGTGTTCTTCGTCCATCATCAAACCCAAGTTTGCTAAGACATCGACTTCGACATTTACTTCCCGAGGTACTTGTTTGACTTTCCATTCTTGGAATTAAGCCAAGATTCTTTGGCTCGGATCAAGAATTGCTGCATTCTGGGCTCACGAGCCGTATATTCACCGAGCACTTGGTTTACCACCAGTTGCGAATCGCACCTTAATTCAATTCTTTCTACTCCCATCTCTTTAGCCAACTCCAAGCCTGCTAAGGTCGCTTCATATTCAGCCTCGTTGTTGTTCACTTTTTTTAACCGAACTGAGTGTCTGACTTTCTCTCCGGTGAGCGCTATCAACACTATGCCTAATTATGAACCCTTAGAATTAGTCGCCCCATCGGTGTAGAGCACCCATAATCCCGAAGTCGATCCCTTCGACACCAAGTTCTCCTTTTCGGCTTCGGGTAGGATCCCAATGCTAAACTCAGCCACGAAGGCAGCCAAGACTTGGGACTTAATGGTTGTTCGGGGTTGATAGGTGATATCATATTCACTTATTTCTACTGCCCATTTAGATAACCTCCCCGACAACTTCGGTTTATGCAATATACTTTTTAGAGGGAAGGTGGTAACTACCGCTATTGGATGACATTGAAAATAGGATCGTAGTTTTCGAGCAGTAACAATTAAAGCAAGTGCTAGTTTTTCCAAGTAAGGGTACCTGGTCTCAGCGTCGATGAGTCTTTTGCTCACATAGTAAATAGGATGTTGCTTGCCATCCTCTTCCCGAACCAACACAGAACTAACTGACACCTTAGACACAGTCAAGTAAACTAGCAAAGTTTCACCGTCTTTTGGTTTGGCGAGCAGCGGCGCATTAGCCAGATAATGTTTCAGTTCCCTCAACGTTTCTCTAAACTTTGGTGTCCACTCGAAGTGATTATTCTTCCTTAAGACTGAGAAGAATTTGTGGCATCGCTCTAAAGACCTTGAGATAAATCTGCTCAAGGCAGCGAATCGGCTAGTTAAGCGCTGAACTTCCTTCACCCCGATTAAATCGTCGGGGATTTCTTCAGTGGCTCTGATCTTGTCTGGATTAGCCTCGATCCCTCGCTCAGAGACTATGAATCCAAAAAATTTGCCCTAACCCATGCTGAAGGTGCACTTTTCAGGATTCAGATTCATGTTGTATTGCCTTAGGACAGCGAATGCTTCTCTCAAATGGCTTAGGTGGTCCTCCATCCGAATGGATTTGATCAACATGTCGTCTATGTAAACTTTCATAGACTTTTACGATGTAATCTTTGAACATGCGACACACTAATCTTTGGTATGTCGCCCCGGCGTTCTTCAGGCCGAAGGGCATTACCTTGTAGCAGAAGGTACCTCGGTCAGTGATGAACGAGGTCTTTTCTTCGTCCTTCGGGTCCATGAAAATTTGGTTATACCCCGAATAAGCATCCAAGAAGGTTAATTAACATACGAATGGATGTAATTCTGGTTACCGGCGAGTATGTGTCAAAGTAGTCAAGACCTTCTTGTTGTCTATAGCCTTTAACAACAAGCCTTGCCTTGTACTTGTCAATAGTGCCATCAGCTCTCATTTTCCTTTTGAAAATCCACTTAGAACCTAATGGTTTGTTTCCAGGAGGAAGATCAACCAACTCCCAAGTGTGGTTGCTCAAAATAGATTCTATTTCACTATTGACTGCCTCTTTCCAAAATGGAGAGTCTGAAGAAGACATTGCTTCTTTAAACGTCCGAAGCTCATTTTCCAACAGAAAAGTGACAAAGTCATCTCCAAATGAAGTAGAAGTTCTTTGATGCTTGCTTCGTCTTGGTTCTTCCTCATTTGGTGAATTTTCTTTGGTTCCTCCCCGAGGTCGTTTGGATCTTTCACCAACTGACTCACATTCCTTCTTATACGGATATATAGTTTCAAAGAATTCAGCACTATCTGATTTCATCACCGTATTAACATGAATGTCGGGATTTTCTGATTTATGAACCAGAAACCGATATGCTTTACTGTTTATAGCATACCCAATGAAAACACAATCAACTGTTTTCGGTCCAATCATAACCCTTTTGGGTTTTGGAACTTGCACTTTTGCCAAACACCTCCACACTTTGAAGTAATTCAAGTTGAGCTTCCTTCCTTTTCACTTTTCAAATGGAATGGAAAGTGTTTTGCTATGGGGAACTCGATTGAGTATTTGATTAGCCGTGAATATAGCTTCTCCCCACAAGTTCTGGGGTAGACCCGAACTGATTAACAAGGCATTCATCATCTCCTTTAATGTCCGATTTTTCCTTTCCGCAATCCCATTGGATTGAGGCGTGTAAGGGACAGTTGTTTGATGAATAATGCCATTTTCCAAACATATTTGTTCAAAAGGAGATTCATATTCTCCACCCCTATCACTTCTTATCATTTTGATCTTTTTGTTAAGTTGTGTTTCAACTTCATTTTTGTATTGCTTGACCGCGTCAATTGCCTCATCTTTACTACTAAGTAAATAAACATAACAGTAACGAGTGCTATCGTCAATAAAAGTTATGAAATACTTCTTTCCACCGCGAGATGGTATTGACTTCATGTCACAAATATCTGTATGAATTAAGTCTAATGGTTCAGAATCCCTTTCAATTGACTTGTAAGGGTGTTTAGCATATTTAGACTCAACACATATTTGACATTTTGACTTAGCGCAATCAAATTTAGGCAATACTTCCAAATTGATCATTTTTCGCAAGGTTTTATAATTGACATGTCCCAAACGAGAATGCCATAAATTATTTGACTCAAGTAAGTAAGAAGAAGCTGCAATTTTATTCATAGTGTCAACGACCATTACATTGAGTTTGAAAAGGCCCTCAGTCAGGTAACCTTTTACTACATACAGCTCATTCTTAGTTATTACAACTTTGTCAGAAACAAACACACACTTAAATCCGTTCTTAACAAGAAGTGCAGTAGACACCAAGTTCTTCCTTATTGCAGGAACGTGAAGAACATTGTTCAGAGTCATAACCTTGCCAGACGTCATCTTGAGGAATATCTTCCCATATCCTTCAATTTTGGCCGTTGCAGAATTGCCCATAGAGAGCGCCTCATCTGGTCCAGCGGGAGCATATGAAGCAAAGGCTTCCTTCACAGCACAAACATGGCGGGTGGCTCCTGAATCAATCCACCATTTCTTAGGATTTCCAACTAAGTTGCATTCAGAAATCATAGCACATAAATCAATGTCTTGCACTCCTTGGGCCAATTTTGTCTCTTCAACCATGTTTGCTTGACATTTTTCCTTTTTTCTGTCCTTCTTTGCAGCACGACAGTCTGCGGACTTATGTCCACTCTTGCCACAGTTGTAGCAATTTCCCTTGAATTTTTTCTTGCTAGGGTTGGTCTTCCCTCCAGAAGGCTTCTTTCTCTTATTTTGATTTGGAGTGTGCTCAACAATATTTGCTCCCGCTATTGCAGCACTTCCACGAGCCTTCTTTTCAGCAGATTTGTTGTCCTCTTCAATTCCCAAGCGTACAATCAAATCTTCAAGGGTCATCTCCTTGCGCTTGTGTTTCAAGTAATTTTTAAAGTCCTTCCATGATGGAGGTAACTTTTCAATCATGGCTGCAACTTGAAACACCTCATTAATCTTCAAACCTTCAAAGAAAAGTTTGTTAGCAACAATATAAATAATACTCTTAACATAAGTATTAATCAGGATCAAACCTTCAGCAAGGAGATCATGGATAAGGACTTGAAGTTCTTGGACTTGGGACACAACAGATTTGTTATCCACCATTTTATAATCCAGAAATTTGGCAGCCACAAATTTCTTCAGTCCAGCATCTTCAGTCTTATATTTCTTTTCTAGAACATCCCACAGTTTCTTAGACGTTTCAACATTACTGTAAACGTTGTACAGTTCATCTTCCAAGCCACTTAGAATGTAATTCTTGCATAGGAAGTCAGAATGCTTCCAAGCCTCAATCACAAGGAAGCGTTCGTTTTCAGGTGCTTCATCAGTCAGGACTGGAGCATCCTCCTTGATAAACCTTTGCAGGCTTAAGGTGGTCAGATAAAAGAACATCTTTTGCTGCCACCTTTTAAAGTCCACACCAGAAAACTTCCCCGGCTTTTCTGCAGGTGGCATAACCCTTGCAGCAGCACGGCTAGGCCCAGCAGCACCAGAAACTGCGGTAGCATTAGTATTCATAGCAGGGACAGTTTGTTCCACTCCGTTTGTCATCTCTGTCAAGTGACAAAAGCAGAAACAATATTAATAAACTGTTTAAACAGTAGGAGTAGAAAAACCACGAAGGCTTTTAGTCTCCACAAACAGATTATTTGACAGTAATTAGGAGTAGAAAAACCACGAAGGTTTTAGTCTCCACAGCAGATTAATATACAATATAGGAGTAGAAAACCACAAAGGTTTTAGTCTCCTTAAGCAATATTTATTTAAGTGCAGAAAATAAATAACACTAGATTTCTTAAGCTTGTTATTCCTGCAACCAAATAAATCAGAAAAGACAGAAAAACAGAAGTATATTATATATTATCAGTTTGGTATGGGACGATCCCGCTTCTTAAGAAATCTAACCCCCTCACAGTTGCCCAAGGTTCACGGGTTAATTTCTCCCAGGATGGAACGGGATAACAGTTCTACTGTAGCGACACTTCAAACAGTAGAACACTGCGAACTCAAAGAAATGGAGCAAATCACACGACTTACTTAGTATGCAGAAAAGAGAGGGAATGCAGTAAGATGTGTCTGGATTATTTTTTAGTTTTGTTGGTCCAAAAAATTAAGTCAATCAAATCAATTGACCGAAATCCGAAGCTGAGACGAGCGAGCGACGACGACGGAACGAGGCTTCCCTTCTTCTCAACCCTTTTAAGAGCTAAGAGAAGTGAATCTGTATTTAAACCCAACAAAAGTCTTTTCCTCTACCAATATGGGAGAAGGTGCATTTCCTTACTAAAAGGAACCTTTTCACCTTCCCACCCATTTCCCATTCACACTCTATTCATTCCAAAACCCCAACAGCCTTCTCTACTCATAAATGCATTCGAGATTTCATCAAAAGCTTGGACAAAGCAGATTCTATCAAGATGTCTTCACTACGGCATAAATACACCCAGAGATGACACTACTAGTATGTATTTCAAGAAGGACAATGTAAAATATGATCTTCCAGTAAAATAATCGTATTTATTAATGAGTTTTTTATTTTTTTTTAAAAAAAAAGAAAAGGAGACAAAAACACCAGGGGGAGGAGGCGAAAGTAATTTTATTAGGAGGGATGGGGAGATTTATTCCTAAATTATAGGCTAGACAAACATATTTTGAATTTAATATGGAAAGATATATTCTTCTAATCTTGGTTAAGACCTTAATTTAATTAATTAAATTTAGAGCATTGATTTTACGGGGAGACAAGTGTCACTATTCCAAAAGGAAATTTGAAAAAAAATGGAGAAAAGGGTAATCCGCTAGAGGTGGGCGAAATTGTTGCGGCACTTTGTATAGCGAATAATTGAAGTCTCATCTCATGTATTTCTTTATTTGGCAGCAAAAATCAAGGTTTTTTATGATTTTATAATTTGTCTTCATTGTTCTCCAATGAAGTTCCCTTCCCTTCCCCACCCCGCTCCCCCCTCCTTTAAATCCCAAACTCAATCAAAGTAAACTGATTAAAGTGCATCTAACTTATAAATTGTTTTCAAATCGTTTCAATCTAGTCTGTTACTAATAAGTAGTAGTTCGTTTTACAGCACTTTCAAGCTAGTTTAGCATTCCTAATTTTACATCAATTAACTTCAACTATATTACCAGCATTTCGAGTAAACTCACTAGTAGTGCTTATTGATTCAACTGGAGAAGTCACTAAATACTTTGTTCAACATTTGTCACAAAATATGAAAAGTAACATTTTATAGGATGCAAGGTATGCCAGCATCGATTAATGGAATGAGCTATAGATGCCTGCTGTTATACCTTTCACAGTTTCGAGTCATTAGTTGTTCCTGATAGGTCATGAACATCTCTTCTTTTGCATTTCAATATCTTATAAGTAACTCAAAACATTTCAAGATAAAATAGTCCTGGACAACTTGGAATAAATTTTGAAGTATTAATACTGATAATAGATAAAAATGTACACCATGAGAATTTCGATATTGTTCAAAAGATTTAGTGACAAGAATGTGTTTACTATATATGAATAACAATGATAATGAAGCAGTTTACCAGTCTCGGCTATAATTTCGGAAACTGCTTTACTTGGCAATAATTTGGGGAGTGTTAAGTATAACCATGGTTTAGCAAAGTTTAGAGGTTGTTTAACTGAAATAGAATAAACGGCGAAGGGCCAGATTTACCCCTCTACTTTGGACTATAGTATATCCTCACCCCCCGTTACAGTTTGAGCTCACATTTGCCCTTACCGTTAATGAACTTTGGTAAAATACCCCCTAAAAGTGACGGGCAGACAACGTGGCTGCCATAGGCAGAATTTGTTTTCCTTTTTCATGTTAAATTAAGGGCTTGATTGAGGCAATGAAAGATGTTCTTCCAGAAGCCCACCATAGATATTGTGTTAAACACATTGAGTCAAATTACCTGAAAAGATGGCCAAGTGAGGTACTGAAGAAGTATTTGTGGTGGGCTGCATGGAGTAGTTTTAATGAAGAGTTTCAAGACCAAATTAAGAAGGTGGGGGAAATGGAAAAGGCTGCAGCAGAAGACCTGCTTGAATACCCTCCAGAACAGTGGTCCAGAGCCTACCTTGACACTGTTTGCAAGAATCAATCAGTTGACAACAACATGACTGAATCTTTCAATGCATGGATAGTGGATGCAAGGTACAAGCCAATCATCAAGATGCTTGAGGACATCCGGATTAAGGTAATGAATATGTTGGCTGCTCATGAGGCAAAACTGTATACATGGGACCATGATTGCAGTCCTCATGCACACAAGCTGTACTTAAGCTACTTGAAGATAGCTCAAAAGTGTAGGGTCAACTCCAATGGTGATAATGGGTTTGAGGTAAGTGATGGTACTGATAGACACACTGTCAACTTGGGAACTAGAAGGTGCACCTGCAGGACATGGGACCTTAGTGGTATCCCATGTCCCCATGCAATTAAGGCACTCCTTTACAAGAAAATTAACTCCTTGACAGAAGTGCACTGGTACTATAAGAAAGAGGCATATGCCTTAGTTTACAAACATAAATTACAACCTGTTAGAGGAGAAAGGTTCTGGAAAATTGACCCATCACAAGCAATGGATCCCCCTTCTTTGGTTAATATGGCTGGCAGGCCTAGGACAAAAAGAAAGAGAGATAAGAATGAGGCAATATTGAGACAATCTGAGTGGAGAAAAGCAAGACAAGGGAGAGTTATGACCTGTAGCACATGTCAACAGCCTGGTCACAATGCTAGGGGATGTAGAAAGGTACAAGTTATTTCAGGTTTTTTATAGTTACCCATCTTCTTTCATATATTCATAGTTTTCCTTTTTTGACAGCAATCAAAGGGAAAGAAAAAGGCAGTTAAGGGCAAAGGAAAGCAGAAGAGAACTCTGGTAGATGAGGGTGGGGATGAACCACCAAGATCCCCTCCTAGATCCCCTCCTGCTACTGTTATAGAATCTGAAGAAGATGTGCACCTTTCAGCACCCCAGCCTAGCCAAGATGATCCTGCTCCATTTGTGTTTATGCCAACACTTTCTGTCCAACATGCAAGGGAGAGTTCCAGCAGCATACCCCCAGGATTTAGTTCCAGTAGCACTGCTTTCCACCAGTCAAGTAGTACTGATCCAAACATTGAAGTTCCTGTGCCTGATTGTGATCCAGCTATAAGGCCAAGGACTGTTTCTGAGGAAATCACTAGACTTCAAGCAAGGTTGCGTCAAGTGCCAACTGGAAGTAGGAAGATTGACTTTGTTGGTGATGCCACTGGTGTGAGTCATCCCACAAATCTGCCTTACTCACCAAAGAGGCTCACTTGGAATGGAAGAAAGGCAGTTACTGGTAATGAATTGAACAAGAAAAGAATGGCCAAGTTGATGTCTAAAAAGGCCAATGGCAAAGCACAAGCTGATGTGCTTTGAGTTCATGTTCTTTTTGTTTTCCTGAATTTATGACTATTTCTATGTCTTCTTTTGCCTTGGAAAATTATAGTATTGTACTGCTAAGACAGTTAGTATCATGTTCATGTTGGTCATCATTTGGTGGTGGATGTCATATTATTACTAGGTTGTGTATGTTTTTGGGGTTATAATATGGCATCCCCCTCTACCTATTGTAACCAAAACTTTGGTTTGAATGTGATTATGTTCTATTTTATTGACTTTAGCTGCTACATAATGTGTTTTCCAAGCTATGATATGAAAGAAACAAGGCAAATTTGCAGCCACAATTTGTCATTACAAACAATTCATTACAACATAATACATTTTCAGTTCATTACAACACTAAAACACAAACGGTTACACAAACGGATTAGTTGAACACTAAGGCATAACTTCATCACTTGAACAAAGACACAAAACAAGCATTCCCAATACATTTTACATCCAAAATAGCATTAAAATTCATCACTTCATCACTATTTTACATCCAAAATAGCATTAAAATTCATCACTTCATCACTGTAGCCGCTGCAAATCCAACAAATAAGGCCCACGAAACCAACAGTAACATCTTCATCTTCATCAGCTTGTCTTCCAATTTTTTGGCCTTTTCAGAATCCTTTACAGAAGTGGAATCAGTTTGGTTCAGCTTTGCAACTTCTACACTTGAATTTTTTGTACCCTCCAAAATTTTTAATTTTGCTTTTAGCCCGTTCCGTTCAATCTCGATAGCTTCCAATGAAGACTTCAAGTTTCTTATGACAACCAAAGCTCTTTCTGGGATCATACCATCAACCCATTCAAAATACCCACATTGGCACCTCCAAAATCTCCTTCCCGCGTTATTTTCAGTCCAAGCCGTAAATTGATTAAGAGTTGCACCACATCGGCACATACGATTAGATGACCAACTTCCTTGTGACATTTCTAAACCTTAAAATTAAAACCTTAGCAGATTTGTAAAGAAGAAGAAGAATAAAAATTTATGAACCCTAATTTATTTTGGAGAAAGATAAAATGAAATGAAGGAGATGACCTACATATATGGGTGGAGCACACATGGCATCCACTTGGGTGACACATGGCAGCCACGTTGTCTGCCCGTCACTTTTAGGGGTATTTTACCAAAGTTCATTAACGGTAAGGGCAAATGTGAGCTCAAACTGTAACGGGGGGTGAGGATATACTATAGTCCAAAGTAGAGGGGTAATTCTGGCCCTTCGCCGTAGAATAAACCCTTAGATCTTAAAATGGACACGTGTCAATATATCACCAGTGCAGTTGATGGACTAGCTGGAGAGGAGCTTGGTCGGCTTTTCCATCTATTTATTTGAGACCGGCCATGTCTATGCATGTATGAGAGAACCTCTTCTTCTCAAAAAGTACGCGTAGCATGGAACGTTCGATTACTATTCTCCTTTTCCTTATATTGAGCTTCACAACCGCGCTACCAGCTTTAACAGAGAGTGGGGAAAGGCGTTTCTTAAAAAATGTAGTTCCCCCATCTGGACCATCTTATCAAGGACATGGAACCGCACCAACAGGGAGTGGGGGACAAGTCCTTCATGTAAGGCGTCTCTTAAGAAGTGTAGCAAATCCGACAAGGACACACCACCGGCTCCAGTAGAGAGTGGGCAATTGCAGTAAAAACAGTATCTTAAAGAGTCATTAGGAGTTTCTTGAAGACATAGCATTAGGATGTTAAGACTTTGCCCCTTCCTTACTTGTACTTTCCTCGTTGAAAATGTAAATTTTACTATCAACAAAATTATTTACTAGACACCCTGAAAGAATTCGATTGGAAAAAGTGCGGAGTAGTGGTAGTGGTGATAATTAGGTGGTGGTTTCATTGATAAATGATCTTTTTTCTCCTATGTGTTCTGGTGCTGCTCCATTGGAAAAGGTTCTCTGTCTTAAATCTTACAACCTAGCCATTTATCTGTTTGATTTTGGCTTTGCGCACTTAACAAATTCCTACCTCTGTTCCTTTTTTTTTTTTTTTAATCTCGAGTTTGAATTTTATTTGATGCAATAATCTTCTTTGTCAAAGGACAAAAGAAAGTTTCAAACAGAGGTTCGATGTACTGATCAGACACAGACATCCGTGGCAAATTTGTTAATGAACCAGGGTTCCATGACTCTGAAGAAGTAAGCATCTGCTATTACTGCTTATGGGGTATAGTTAGTAAAATAAGGATTTGTTGAATCAGCTAAGGGTATGTTCTCCATGGAAACCTCATTATCGATGGAGTAAAGATCTGTTTCTGTTTCTGTTTCTGTTTCATTTCTTGAAAATTCTTGAAATCAACATGTGAATGTCTAGCTCTTTCTGTCCTGATGCCATAATTTTTTTGCCTAAAAAAGCTGCATTTTCATATCTTTCGAGAGAGACTTAGCTGCGATTTCAGCATTATGTCTGTTTACATATTGAAGCTGTTTTATGACAATATTTGGTTCAGTTAACTGATTCTTCAGCCTATAGTTCTGGCACTTTTAGTTTCACTCACCTAGCACATTTGTGTTGTCCTGTCTAGATATATATCTTTCACTGATCTCTACATTTCTAGTTGTGATAACTAGTAGGCACATACGATTGGATGTAGAATGCCTGTCACGTCTTTTCAATACATTCAAGACAAATTTTCAATATCCATTAGCAGAAGCTTGTTCTGACCGGGAAAGTTAGAGGAGGATGAGTCTGTTCACATATATGGTCTCTTTCAAGGAAAACCTTTTACAGCTCTCTAACTTAGGGATGGTAGTCAAGATACTTCAACCTCTTTCACTTATCTTTTGATATGGAATTTCATTTACCCTTGAAACTACTAGACTCAATGCGCTTCGTGGATTTTAAAAGTTTGTTCATAGATCCTTCAGAATTACAACCTTTATACACTCAACCAAGCACGGGGTTTCTCATCTCTCATCCTTTTGATGAATTCCTCAATTTAGGATGTCAGTTGCCAGTTTGGCATTTATATGATTTATTGCATGCCATAAGATGCTCACCTCCTTGTCACAATTGTATTTAAACATGGTGAACCTTTACACGCTTCTCACTCTTAAGTAAACATTACTATCAGCTCTTTATTTGCTAAGTTGCTATTGAACCTTGGTTTTTTTTTTTTTTACGCCCCATTGATGAGGCATGATTTAGAGCTCTTGAAGTTGGATGCTCATGTAACTCGGGGAATCCCATCTGCTATACGCAAATGAGTTATGTGCAGAAACTTGATCTCCCAATGAACTGGTCATTTGCTAGATCCATGATCAAGCAAGAGCTTTTGACCCTAAATTTTTGTCCATGGTGAAGCAATTCCCAATCTTTCTTGAAACTCATGAGGTGTAGGAATCCCATATGCTATGGGTAAATAAGTTATTTGCAGTGTTGTGTATGAACTAAGCAGTATCTGTTTACTCAACACTCCCCTATCTATATATTTTTTTTTTGGTCTATAGTCTATGCACATCTTAAGTAAATATATATTTACAGAGACAACAACTTATCCAAGGTTCACTAGGTAATAATTTGAACGTCCAACTCAAGAACCTTAAAGTAATGATAGAAGAAAGGCAAAACTTTATGAACCTTTTGAATATCCTTTCATACTTGGTATTCATGCTCCTCATTCCCGTTTTATTAAGAGATGTCCTAAAATATGTACCACCTTAACATTATTACAAATTCCCAGCTTTAAAGAAAGTCAAGTTTATATCATTGATGTAATACAGAAATTATAAAAATAAATCGTAAATTCTATCTCTAATCAATACTGCCTTATCAAATAGACAAACAGGAGTCATATGATCCTCACACATCTTATCATAACCAAACACACTTTTGTACTCCCTCCATCTCAATTTATCTAAGGTTCACTAGGTAATAAGGGGAACACTCACCCTTTCTATGCTCTTTCAATTTTCAATCCTGCTGTTTAATTTTGTTCATTCTCATTGAATGAGGAAGCATTCTTTTGCTTCCTTAAACTAGTATTCTAGCTTATGATTTACATGTATGGTACAGTATGAATAAGATTTTCTCTTGCAGTATGTTGCCAAGTTATGTTTTGCTAAGGAAAATGCTGGACACTGTAGTTGCTTCTTCATGTTATACAATAGCTTGTGTCAGCTATTTTGCATTACTGAGTATTATAATAGAAGAAACTTAACTTCTTTGCATCAGAATTATCTTTTGATGATAATATGATATCTCGTGCTTGAGGGGAATTAATGAGTGTAAAGATTTCTATTACATTTGTATCGGATCTCAGGTTCATAGTTTACAACCTGTTTTCAGAAGTAGAGTTTGATTGTGGCTTCCCTTAATTGTTGGATGTAAAAGGGTGAACCGAGGACACAATTGAATTACTAGGTAACCATATGGTCTGCCCTACTCAATTCACCAAGTTTTTGTTGGGTTCGGAAAGAAGGTAAAGTGGTGTGAATGAGAAACGAGGGGAATATTTATTAAAGATTAATATTTATATTGATATTTATTTATTAAATATTAATATTTTATAATAATATTAGATTTGAGGCCATTATCGTAACAGAATTAAAGAGTGAAATATGTATGCAAATATTTCAAAATTTCAAAACTGTGATTTGAATGAAAATGTACTTTTTACATTTTCATAGAAAAGCCATCTTGAAGGCTGTCTTTCATGAACAGCCACTTCATAAAAAATAAAAGACACCTTCATGCCTTTTCACTCCAAATCTTGTAGCTATAAATAGAGAGGCATTTTGCCTCATTTTGTTCATCCAAAAATATCATACTCTCTCTCTCTCATTTTATTTTTTGCATTTGTTTTCAAAACAAAGTAAATTTTGAGTCAGTGTGATTTGCTACCATTAGTTGAGTTCGCTGTTCACTGTGATTTGAATTACCGCTATCACTGTGAGGATAATTTTATTCTATCTTGGGAGAAATTAATCCACAAACCTTGGATAAATGTGAGGGGATTAGATTTCTTAAGTACATGCAGTGTATACTGTTGACTTGGAATTTTTCTACTTCATCTATATCTGTTTTTGGTCATTATCAAAAGTGCAGACATTTAACAATTTTCCTATATCAACTTCTTCTACGAGACATTCACTGGCTGCTAGTTACACAAGCGAACATTAAGAAAGGTGTCATGTGGAAACACTGCCTCCTCTAGTTGGAGAACATTAAGAAAGAGATCATGTAAAAAGCTGCACTCCTCTTGTTGGAGAATAGGTCTTTCCTCATGTCCTAAAAATGTCTCATGATATATCCAAAATTGTATAGTTTAAAAAGATACAAGAAGAAAAAGCAACATCAAAAGGAAGTTACATTTCACCTATAAAGAAACTGATAATCTTTCTGTCCTACTGGGAGGTATCTTAGTGACTTTTTCTTCCCATGAGGTTCTACTTTCTTTTCTAGTCAGCTGCATCCTTGTAACTAATGCCACTTTTATACGTTGCCCCAGCTTCTCAAGGGTATAGAGGGCTAAGAGCATTTTGGCAATTGATGTCAATGTAGCTCTTTCTCAGTGTTTCTCAAGCCTAGATTTGTCTTTCCCTTTGACACTCCCATACATTAGGACTGACAAATCTATTATGTTCCCTCTGTCTGTGATTTTTCATTAAATAGTGTGGAGCTCAATAAAATATCAATAAATATTTTCATGCATTTGGCATATATGTCATGTATCATTAACTCATTTTGATAACTAAGTGTACAGCCTATAGACTGCATTAAATTTGGGAGCGTGCGGTGAAACTACAGTGTGTTTAGGAGTCTGAAAAAAAAAATTAAAAATCAATAAATGTTGAACAGGACACTCGATTGAAAATTATTCAATGATGTGGAGTGCAAATGAGTCCCATTGACGAGTTGAACATACACATTGCACACCGGATAAAGTATATGGAGTTTATTGATTCCATGAGAAAAGAAGAAAAAGCAAATTCTTAGGCGCAACCTTAGGTTTATATCTTTAATTTCAGTACACACAAGTATTACTTCTACAAGTTTCTATAAAGAACACTCACGTTCAGAAGATGTGAGGGACTCAAATGAGGATGTTTAGATAGATGTGTGGGCATACTAGGAAAAATAAGATTAGGAATGAAGTCATACGAGAGAAAGTGAGAGTAGCTGCGGTGGTGAACATGCGTGAAATGAGACGAAGATGGTTGGGGCATGTAAAAAGGAGGGATACTGATGCTCCGGTGCGGATGTGCGAGAGGTTGGCGATGCTGAGTCTATGAAGAAGTAGGGCTAGACCAAGTAAGAATTGAGGTGAGCTAATTAGGGCGAATATTGCTCAGCCCCAAATCACCGAAGACTTGATCCTAGACCGGGGAATATGGAGATTGAGGATTAGAGTACTTGATGCTAGTGTAGGGTGTTGAGATCCTTATCAGCTGGTAAAGGTATTGTTGTTCTACGGTTATCTTATTCTACGGTTTTATTATTTCTCTTATTTTAATGTTATTGCTTTTACCTAGCTATTTTTATCTTCGTACTTTATTCTGTTACATTTTTTTCTTTCCTTTGTGCTTTTTTTTTGTTCTTTCTAAAACATGTTTTTAAACCTATTTTTCTTGAGGCGGGGTCGAAAATAACTGGAGAGGCCGATTTTCAGTCGCATGGTGGTGGTCGCAGATCCGAGTTTTTTTAGTAGTGCTTACTCAAGGTAGAGTAAGATCTGCGTATACCTCATCATCATGAGACTCCACTTGTGGGAACATATGAGTTTGTCGTTGTTCTTGTTGTAAGTTATAAACATCTTTCTTTTTTCTTTTTCACTGCATAATTCTAGCTTGCTTGGATGTAATTTGTACACGCTCACAGTATTTATCAACAAAAAGTTGTAGCAAACTGTCTTATTTTTTAAATAACTATTCTCGCTTTATAAAGAGGGTTATTTGCTTATCTCTTAGATAACGTAATAGCATAAACAGTTTTACACTTCTCAATGTATATAGATGATACTAAAATCTTAGTCCAGCAAGAATGACAAGGTACTTCAATTGTTGGGGAATATATAATTTTACATCGCCTGAACATTAGAAACTGCTTGTGTATAATAACCAATATATCCTGATTTAAATAGCAGGCTGCAGCTCAAAATTAAAGAGTGAGCAAATGAATAGCTGAAAAGCAGAAATTGATCGTCTAGTGCAATTTTTATAGAAATTAATGATGAAATACGTTAAGAAATCAACAATTGGAACGAGAATTATTTATACATGATCATACGAGAATGAAATTGCAAGGTCAAAAGGAAACCAGAAACATTATTTTATTCATACATTAACAATGGCCTTAAGGAAGCCTTCTTTTTCCAAATAACAATAAGAAATTGAAGTATCTATTTCTTCAGCATGATATGTTAGAAGGCGGAACCATCAAGGCATATCCATTCGCCAAAATACATTTTGTCACTAACATCAAATGCCCCTGATGTTGGCTTCATTGGTTCAGAGGATAGTAAGTCATTCCACCAAGTTGATTCGAAGAATGGTATGCTCTTAGTAATAGTTGGCTACATAATACTATAACAAGGCAGGAATTGATCGTCTTGGACGAGTTTTATATATCAAGATCAATGATAAAATACGCTAAGAAATCAACTTAGAACATGAGCTAATTATAAAATACTACATTCTTAAAGGAAAAAAGCAGCTAGAACTGGTATAGAAAACCAGAAACATTTCAAAGGCAAGCTTATTGCTTTTTATTCATACACTAATGAGCCTTTATTCCCAAATCAAACAGTGTCTGGTTTGCTCCTAAGAAAGCAGCTTCTCTTTGAAGCAAAAATTAGAAATTTAAGGATTTATTTGTCGAACTTGATAATCCCTAATTGCTGAATATTCTAGAAGGCGGAACCATCAAGGCATATCCATTCACCAACGAACATTGTGTCACAGTTAAGATTAGGATTGAAAGTTGTAAAGGTCTCAGGGGTCAAACTGAAAGTATTCATAATGCTGAAGCATGTGTCTCCAGTTTCTGCACCATAAATCTTGCTACATACCAGAACTGAATTTGTCCCAATTCCAGCTGCGTACATCAAGAAAAAACTTATCCTGAATTAGAATATTATTTAACATATTCATCTTTTAAAGAAGGTTCACTGATAGTTTTGGCAGATTCGATATACAGATAGATAGTGTAAGTAATGCTGAAACTATATACATTCTTTGTGTTGGAACAACTTATATGTATTACCAGTGACGTACGCAGAATTTTTTTATTAGTGGTGTCGGAACATAAAGAAGCGAACAAAAGAATAAATCACTATAAATGAATTCAAGTTTTCAATAGTTTTGATTGTGGCCTAGTAGATTTAGTTGGTAGTCCTTATGTAGGACTATTATAGTAAATCTAGCTATTTAGCTAAATTTGTAGCTGCTGGCATTTGACTCTAGGCTCAAAGTTAAATTATAAGGGCTTCAACCAACTGCACTGCACTACTGTTTCTTTTATTTCCAAAGTTTCATCTTTTTTAGTTATAACCAGATTTCTATTTCTGCTTATTATAATTATATACGTATTTAGCAAATATTTTCGATTCAGTGGTGTCGGACGACACTGGTATACTACCTATAAATCCACCCTTGTGTCTACTTTTTACGATTATAAGGTGACATGATAGTATAAAAATTAATTACCTGAGAGAAGGAATAACATAACAAAGCAGAGAAGCATGGTTGATTTGCAGCTTACTGTTGCCATTTGTGTGTTGTTTAATTGCCCCAAAATAGATTTGATGTTCTTTTCTTTTCCTTTGATTGTTGGATTGATGGATCACTTTGTTAATGATATCAGTGCATTTATAGTGAAGTTGCCTTGAATGGTTACAAACTTGAAATGAAACCTGAACGTTGTAATATCCTCCAATTCACAAGGACAAGGTTGCCGACTTTGTTGTGTGCATAAAAAGATCTGTTTTCTTGTTCATTTGTCCTTTTTCTTGGTTGTTGTTTTCTTTTTCCTTGTTATGCTTCTTCGATACTCTGGAATTCTGGTCATGTGAGAGGTGCAATATTGCATAATTGCTGGTCATAGTTTAACATATTCCACTCATTTTCCTTATTTGTTTTTTTTTTCGAGGTTAACGAACTCGTTTAAACGATAAAAATCTATGTAACCAACGCCCTTAACCATTGGATGCAACCTTGTTTAGCTCGAACCTCCCTAAGTCCTCTTTATGCCAGTGCACCTACATTATTTGATAATAGAAAATAATATAGCATTTGACAAGGAATAATTCTTAAGTACCAATTAGAGAGCCAATCTAGCATAGCACTGCTAGCAGGACGTTCTATTGATAGTCGACTCGCATATACTAATGAAGAGTCGATGGTCGACTCGTATATACTAAACCATAATAGTAAAATATTGGCAACAGAGAGATGATTTCCAGAACCGTTAAATAGTAAAATTAAACAGGCTTTATAGAATCATGTTTATCCCCTTAAGAATAGACTTTTCTTCCTTCCAAGAAATAGACATCTATCAAGATGAAACTTACTATAATACGAGCAACTCCTATTTAAATAAGATATCATCAATCCCATCATAGATCATACAATAATTGAACGATGATATCACCAGTACTGTTCAATGAGAGTTTATAACTGGACCAATTATTGAGCAAGCTAAGTTCAGTATGATTAGGAATCCAATTTCTTGGACTCCAACATTCTATGAGGTTCCCTGACTAAGCCAGAGACGTTGACTTAGATCTATCTCACTTAAACTCGGTTTATCAATACGAGTTACAGATAAAAGTTGTAATTGACCATTTTAGAACTTGAAGCTAGGAGTGTCGTGTTAAAAGGCAAAAGCCTACCAGGCAAACATGTACCCACTTTTTGCACAAAAGCAAAATATGACCTCCAAACGCTGCTCCTTAAAATCCTTATGGTATCAGATCAAGTCCTCAAACCAACAAAAGGAATTAATGCGTCGTAATTTTTTCTTACTCCTTTCACTTTCGAATCATCGAGGACTAGTTTTTTAGGTTAATCCACTTAAAGAAATCTGGAGAAAGCTTACTACTAACGAGGCATGTATATATTGTTGCACTCATGAAACCAAGAACAAAGCTGTTTTAATGAACAGCAAATCACAAAATCAAAGGTTGGATCGGCTAATTAAACAACTATGTATGTAAGTGTAATGTCATCGTGTTCTCAAGACTTATCACTCCATCCAATGGATCTATAGGCTACAGGTGAAATTTCGCAACAGTTGGGAATTAAAAGTTACGATGAGAAAGTACATCTTTTAACAAGTTATCAGATAAGTTGGAAACGTACCACTTAATATCCTAATAATAGATAAATTCAGTAGTGTTTTGCATAAATTCATTAGTTTAGTATACACATAGCGAACAACTAAGTTATTATCCAACTTGTGTCAAGCTTTTGGTATTATGGATTTGCACAAGATATGAGAGAATATTGTTTGCTAAAATTATTCTTGTATCCTTTTTCATCATCATCATCAAGTAGGCCAAAAGGCCCAAAAGTAGTTAACTCTTTACAATGGTTAAAAGTTAAAACTATACACGTAATTTACAATTAGAGGTCATCGCCATAGAGTTCTATACACATCTTATAAGCTGCATTTTCTGCTAAAACCGAGATATAACCCGAGTTAACTCATCTCACTTTCCCTTAAATCCCGAGTCAACTCAGTCGACTCATTCCCCTTCCAGGCGGCGAAAAAACTTCCGATCAACCGCCACGTCATCAACTCTGTCCCCAGCAGTTTAAATACATGACTTGTCGGAGCGCTTCATCGGCTTGTTTCCTCTTTTCCTCGCCGTTTCCGCTTCCGATAAAGCCGCCGACATCAGATCCTAACGCGCCGGCGAATGGCCGGAGAGCGTCGGCGCCGGAGGAGGAGGAGGAGAAGCGTTTTGTGTTGTGGTGTAGGGATTTGATGCCGGACTTCACTTTCTGGCTGTGATCGGAGTGGCCGTTCACGACGGCGACGGTAGCGGCAACCCAGACGCGGTTCAAGTAACTCATTTTGTTATGTTTAATAAAGTTGTTATAAAATAGAACTTAGCAGAAATAGTAATTAGTTTTATCTGATGATTTGTTGAAGCTTCAAAGTGTTTGAGAAATGGGAAGAAGAGAGGGTGTTTATATAGGCAAGGAGAAAGTGGGGACAAAACCGGAAACAGGAAACCATTGGTGGATTTGTGATATGAGTGGGTGGGTTCAGTTCTCGAGGTTTCCCCCTACTTTGGACACATTCATTTTGTGATATCTCTTCTTTTTCTCGCGAATTAAAGTTCATGCTATTTTATATGGGGGGAGTGTATAATAAAATATTAAGCCAATAATTGCATTAATTTAGCTCCATATATTAACAATAATTTTGTCTTCAGATGATTTGAAGTAGAATGTTGATCCCCAACTTAACTTGCACATGGGTATAACTGACAATTAAAGAGAGTGAATTTGTACCAAACTTCGAAATTTCTTCTTTTTTGTATGTTAAATTGCACGATCATTGTTAGTTTCTATTCAAGTAATGAAATATTTACAATCTTAGTGACAAACCTCTTTAAATATAAAGTACTATCATAAGCTATTAGACTCGTGATTATATAAAACCCAAATAAAAGTACAATACATTTAGTTAGAAGTAGTATAATATAAACGGTAAGACGTAATACCATTTGTTCATGCTGTCATATTCAATGAATAAGAACAATTTATAAATTGTCTTGACGCATCTTAAAGCGATGAGACAATATAGCTTTCATAAGAATATCATGAAATATACGAAACAGAAGAAACAACAAAATATTGTAACAGAAAAGATTGTAACAACTAAATTCGCGTCAAGAAAATAAATATCGAGACAAGAAAATATTGCAACAATATATTTTATTTATCAAAATATGAGTGTTACAATCTTTATGATTCCTCTGATTCGTCTTTTCAAACTATAACTTCAAGGGCTTTTGAGCTTGATCTTGAAGTTTGGATTTGGATTTGGATTTGATCTTGATCTTTGACTTGATGAGTTCAAGAGCTTGGAGCTTTATCTTGAACTTGGTCTTGATCTTGAACTTGTACTTGGATTCAAGGGCTTGAAGCTTGATCTTGAATCTTCGTCTTGATCTCTAGAACTTGTAGAGAAATATTTGAGTGCTTGCAGCTTTTGTAGAAATCTCTTGCTTTGATCCACGAGCTCTTTCTTGCTTCTTGTTATGGACTCTTGCTTCTGATTCCTTCTCCTTCAAATGAGAGATTTGACCCCTTTATATAGATATGGGGTGGAGTAGCCACCAAGAAACCCTGACGGGCCTTGGCCCGTGGACCGGCCAATCAGATTTAAGCAGTGACTAGGCCGTATTTGATTGGCCATAACATGTCACATGTCCATATGGCGTATTTTCATTGGTCTTGAGGTTTGACTTGGATTGCCACATCATTTGACGTGTGGCATGATCCAATTGGCTATTTTATTTGATTTGGCGCCACGTCACTTGCCATGTGGCACATTTTTGGGCCTCTAGGAAAACTTATATCCATTGGGCCTTAGGTTAATTTGGGCTAGCCTTCAAGATCGGGCTTTTATTATATTTAAATAATTAGCCACATTATATTAGTCCATAATATTTATTTGGACCAATATGTCTTCAATTTAATATGTAGCCATATTATTTCATGGATTTAAATCCAATAAAATTTACTTGTCTACAAATGCCCCCTACTTCAAGGCTTGTCGGGGTTTAATTTGTTTGCACCCGAAGACTAGACTTGAAGTAATTTTTTTTTTTTCTGATCACATGATCATTCCCAATTTAGTAGCTTAGAAAGTGAATATATCATAAGCGAGTCATGAGGAAAGTGGGTATCATCCGGTTAACAGCCCATAAAAGTCGCTACTTTTTCATTATGCCAAAAGTGGCTACCTTCCAGTTACTAGCAAACAAAAAAGGCTATCAAACAATAAAGTATCAAAAAGTGGCTACCATTCAGTTAACAGTAATAAAAGCGGCTGTTGGTCCAAATTTACCCAAAGTTGCACGCTGAAGCTTCTTTCTTTTCTATTTTCTTTTTCTTTTTCTTTTCCTATATTTTCACTGCATGTGGTCTTCCTATTCCAATTTGGTTACAGTTCCTACTTCTTTTTGGACTCCAACAACAATCTTCAAATTTGTATCAAATTAGAACTTTTTCACATCATTAGTCCTCTATAAATAGAGGCCTGAGATCCTTATTTGTTTAACTCGCTTGAAGGCAGCACTTGGGTATATCTTTTGCAGAGGGAAGTATTTTTTTATTCTTTTATGCTCCTTTTTTTTTTTGTATGAGAAATACTATATACAAATTAACACTTTCTTGAAAATCTTTTTTTTTCTTTTTTTCTTTTTTTTTTCGCGTCTATTTTTCGTAACTTGCCCCCTCTTTTTCTTTGTAACTTTATTTATTCATTCTTCCTTTTTGTTTCCAGCAAGTAAAAGAGGACTTCTGCATCTTGAATTTTCTTCTTCTCTTGTCAGGTAAAACTACTTTCTCCCTTTTTTTTTTTTTTACTTCTTCTTTGCTCTTCTTTTTCTTTTATGTAGGCCAAAAGATGATTCTAAAGAAGTCAACCCTTACTTTAAAGAGGACAACCCATTGAAGACTTATTTTGGGAGCGAAACTCATGGGAACGTCAAGTTTAAGGTGATTGGGGTGACAACGCACTCCCACTTTAACGGCGACAATCCCATGGAAGACTTGTTTGGAGCGATACTCGTGGGAAAGTCAAGTTTAAGGTGATTGGAGTGGCAACGCACTCCCACTTTAACGACGACAATCCCATGGAAGACTTATTTGGAGCGATACTCATGGGAAAGTCAAGTTTAAGGTGATTGGGGTGGCAACGCACTCCCACTTTAACGACGACAATCCCATGGAAGAAGCCATTTGGAAGAGCAACTTCATGACCGACGAATATGAAAGCCCCATCCCAAGACTCGATAAACTCGAAGGCTCTTTAAATTAAGTACTTCAACTTTGAAGACTTTCCGTACCTGAATGACATTGACTTGAAGACCGATGGACTTGAAGACTTCAACCTGTAGACTTTGTCAAACTTGGAAGAGTCGAAGACCTTAACTTGAAAGATTGTCAAATTTGAAGATCCCACTTGAAGACTTGGCAAACTTGAAGACCCCAACTTGAAGACTTGACGTATATTTGAAGACATCAGCTTGAAGACTTGGAGAATTTGGAGACTCCAACTCAAAGACTTAGAAAATTTGAAGTTTGTAGACTCCAACTCGAAGACACAAACTTGGAGACTCTAACTTGAATCACTTGATAAATTTGAAGAATCTAACTAGAAGACTTACAAATATAAAGACACACAAATTTGAAGACTCTAACTTGCAGACTTGGCAGATTTAGAGACTCCAACTTTGAGGAAGATTCCACTTGAAGACTTGACCAACTCCAACTTGAAAACTTGACGAATATGAAGATTCCAACTTAAAGACTTGGAAGACTTGCGAATTTGAAGGCTTAAACTTGAAGACTACAAACTCCAACTCGAAGACTTGGAAAATTTGAGGATCCCAGCCTGAAGACTTTGGCGAATTTGAAGGCTCACACTTGAAGACTTGACGAATTCGAAGACTCCAAGATGAAGACTTGGTAGCCTGAAGACTTTGGAAAATTTGAAGGCTCAAGTTTGACTCTTTCAAGTTTTCCAAGAATAGCAATACTCAGAATTTGAAACACCCTGGCAGGTAATCACGTTTTCTCTCTAGGTTGCAAGCTTTAACAATTTAAACTTGATCTATAAATAACAATGTGAAACTTGACAGGGAAAAGAACTTTTCTTCTTTTTGGGCGACTGAACTTAGAATTTGAGCTCTAAGCTGCCTACGTACCTCGATGAAGAGGATCAAGTCATTACGTAGTTCATAATAAAAGAAGTGTTATATCTTTTTTTTTTTTTTTTTTTGTCCTAACTTTTGCCTAGGCCGCCTCTTTCGGGGTTTTCAACCTAGCGGACTTTTTTTTTTTTTTTTTTTTTTTAGGCCGTGCACAGTTTAGACTCTTGCGGGCCAGGAGTTTTATGCAGTTTATGCTCGTGCATCAAAGGAGCGTGGCGATTTGCAGTTTAAGCTCGTGCGTCTAGGAGCGTGTCAACTTGTAGTTTAGGTTCGTGCGTTGAGGAGCATGTCAACTTGCAGTTTAGGCTCGTGCGTTGAGGAGCATGTCAACTTGCAGTTTAGGCTCGTGCGTTGAGGAGCATGTCAACTTGCAGTTTAGGCTCGTGCGTTGAGGAGCATGTCAACTTGCAGTTTAGGCTCGTGCGTTGAGGAGCATGTCAACTTGCAGTTTAGGCTCGTGCGTTGAGGAGCATGTCAACTTGCAGTTTAGGCTCGTGCGTTGAGGAGCATGTCAACTTGCAGTTTAGGCTCGTGCGTTGAGGAGCATGTCAACTTGCAGTTTAGGCTCGTGCGTTGAGGAGCATGTCAACTTGCAGTTTAGGCTCGTGCGTTGAGGAGCATGTCAACTTGCAGTTTAGGCTCGTGCGTTGAGGAGCATGTCAACTTGCAGTTTAGGCTCGTGCGTTGAGGAGCATGTCAACTTGCAGTTTAGGCTCGTGCGTTGAGGAGCATGTCAACTTCAAGGATAGTACTTCTTCAAGAATTTCCCGTTAATGGGACCGAGTCTTTTTCCTTCAGCATCAATAAGCTTATAAGCACCACTTGAATAGACTTCTTGCACAACATACGGTCCGTCCCATTTTGCAGTGAACTTGCCCCCAGATTTATGGGAAGTGATGATGGGTCTTCTTACTGCAAGGACTTGATCACCAACCTGGAAAGATCTTGGGCGAACCTTTTTATTGAAAGCACGAGATAGACGAGCTTGATAACATTCAAGGCTTTGCTGAGCTTCGAGTCTTTTCTCATCGAGAGCCTCCAACTCTTCAAGGCGTAAGCGAGCATTTTCTTCATCAGTGAGCCCTTCTTGGAGAGCAAGTCTCAAGGATGGTATTTGACGCTCCAGCGGCAACACAGCTTCAACTCCATAAACAAGCGAGTAAGGAGTTGCTCGCGTTGGTGTGCGGTGAGTTGTCCTATACGCCCATAAAGCTTCTTCCATCCTTTCATGCCAATCTCGCTTGGATTTGGAAACAACCTTATTAAGCAAATTGCACAAGGTCTTGTTGAATGCTTCGGCTAGGCCATTGGCGGCAGCATTGTACATGGAAGATTTGCGCTGCTTGAAGCCAAAGAGATCACATATTTTATTCATCAGTCTATTATCGAATGGCTTGCCATTATCCGTTATTATATAACGAGGGATACCGAAGCGGTAAATAATGTTTACTCGAATGAAGTTTGCAACCTTTTCCTTCTTTACTTCCTTGAGAGCGACAGCTTCTGCCCATTTTGAGAAGTAATCAGTTGCAGCTAATATGAACACGTGTCCTTCAGAAGACTTCGGCAATGGTCCAACAATGTCTAGTCCCCAAGCATCAAATGGCCAAGACGCGACTGTTGGGTGCAATACTTCAGGTGGTTGATGTATGAAGTTTGCATGGAGCTGACAAGCTTTGCATCTCCGAGCATGGTCCAAGCAATCCTTCACCATTGTTGGCCAGTAGTACCCCATCCTTTTTATATGGAAGTGAAGCTTCGGCCCAGACTGGTGTGATCCACATACCCCAGAGTGTGCTTCTTCTAGAGCTTGAAGTGTCTCATCATCTCCTAAACATCGCAAAAGTACTCCCTCAAATGATCTTCTATATAGAGTGTCCTTGTAGTAAAGGAAACGGGGTGCTCTACGACGGATTTCGGCTCTCCTTCTCGTATTTTCTGGAAGGATTCCGTGACTGAGGTAATCAATTATAGGTTTCCGCCAGTCTTCCTTCTCAGCCTCAGAAACAGCAACAAGACGCTGAAGTTCATTTTCACCATCCACGCCTTCATCAAATGGTGGTACTACCCATTTTTGGCAGATAGTAACTTGTGTCTGTTCAGGCAAGGTAAGTGTTGACGCCAAAGCCGCTAAGGCATCAGCTTTCTTATTTTCCTTCCTCGGCACATGCTGGAGGGTTACATCCCCAAGCCATCCTATTAACTTCTGTGCATAGTTGTGATAGGGTTGTAACTCTGGTTTCCTTACCTCATAGCTACCCAAAAGCTGATTAATTACCAATTTAGAGTCTCCATATACTTGCAGCTGTAATTGCTTCATGTCGACTGCCATTTCGAGGCCAAGTATGAGTGCTTGGTACTCTGCGACGTTATTAGAGCAATGTTGTGTCAGCGTGAAAGAATATGGGAAAACCTCTCCTTCGGAAGTTACAAAAACCACACCAGCCCCAGCTCCATCATGACGTGCAGCACCGTCGAAGTACATCTTCCACGATGGTTGAACTTCGACGACCATTGCATCTTCATCAGGTAATTCATCAGTGAGCTCCCAATCATCAGGTATCGGATGGTCTGCCAAGAAGTCAGCTAACGCTTGTCCTTTCACCGCTTTTTGAGAGACGTACACAATCTCAAATTGTTGAAACTGGAGGTACCATCTCGCCAGACGATCACTAAGGACGGGTTTTGACATCACAAATTTTATAGGATTTGCTTTGGAAATGAGTCGGACGACGTGAGCTTGAAAGTAGTGCTTCAACTTTTGAATAGAGAAGACTAGCGCCAAACACAACTTTTCGATTGGCAAGTACTTCAACTCATTTGGTGTCATCATCCTACTTAAGTAGTAAAGGAAATTTTCTTTCCCTTCACTATTCTCTTGAGCCAAAAGCGCCCCAACAGACCTTTCTTGCGCTGCAATATATAATATCAGCGGCTTTCCAGGTATAGGTGCAGCTAAAACTGGAGGTTTCATCAGGTACGACTTGATGCTCTCGAATGCGTTGCTGCAAGCTTGATCCCATTCGAAAGGGACACCTTTCTTCATAAGACGGCTGAATGGTTGACATCTTCCGGCCAGATTTGAAATGAATCTCCTAAGATACGCCAACTTTCCTTGTAGGCTCTTTAGTTCATGAATATTTCTAGGCTCGGGCATCCTCAAAATCGCATCGACTTTAGCTTGATCAATTTCAATCCCTCGATGTCGAACAATGAAACCAAGGAATTTACCAGAAGTAACTCCGAATGCGCACTTTAAAGGATTCATCCGAAGTTGGTATCTTTGCAGCAATTCAAACACCGTTCTCAAGTCCTGTAGGTGATCCTTCTTGTTTCTCGATTTCACCACCAAGTCATCAACATAGCACTCGACACTTTTGTGAAGCATGCTGTCAAAGATATTTTGCATCGCTCTTTGATAGGTAGCTCCAGCATTCTTCAGGCCAAATGGCATCACCTTGTAGCAGTAAATTCCCTTAGGAGTTCGAAACGCTGTGAGTTCTTCATCCTTAGGAGACATGCGAATCTGGTTATAGCCAGATGAGCCATCCATAAAAGACATTGCCTCATATCCAGTAGTGGCGTCAATCATGAGTTCTGGGATGGGGAGTGGAAATTCATCCTTAGGACATGCATTGTTGAGATCTCTAAAATCAACACAAACTCGAATTTGGCCATTTTTCTTCCTTACAGGGACTATACTTGAAATCCAAGTAGGATACTTGACTTCCCGAATAAAACCAGCCTCAATAAGCTTGTTGACTTCATTCTCGATCAAGGGTACCAGCTCTGACCTGAAGCGGCGTTGGCTTTGCTTAACAGGACGAGCACTATTTCTAACCGCCAGATGATGAACCGCTACTTTGGGGTCTAAACCAGGCATCTCTTTGTAGCTCCAAGCAAAGACATCTCTATACTCTTTCAGCAGCTCTACATAAGCACTTTCTTCATCCTTCATCAGCAAAGCGCTTATATATGTGGGTCTTGGTTCTTCATCTGTGCCGAGGTTGATTTCTTTCAATGCGTCAACTGTCGCCTTCACTCCTTCTTCAAGCTCAGGTGGAGCATCTTTAGCATCTTCATCTTCCTGCAGATCTCCGTCATTGAAAGATATGTGGTGACACCAAGAAATATCCTCCGACTCATTCTTGACATTATTTGGATATGAAGCATTATGCTCTTCTTCTGCAACGACGTAATATGAAGATCCTACACTTTCTTCATCTTCCTCACGCTTCCTTGTGTGGACTATAGTGTGAGTCTTTGCCTTTAACACTTCTCCACATGAAACTACTAGTTTTGCTTGACGCTTCATCCTTGAAGGGATCAAACTTTGGCAACCTCTCGAAAGTTTTGGGTTGTCAGGAGAAATGGTTATTTTCGCCTTTACATCACCCTTTTGGAGCTTGTTCCTCTTCTTCAATGGTCCCAATCTATCAAAGACAGAAGTTCTTGCAGTTGGTTCTCCGAGCCGATCAAAGACAGACTTTCTTTTATTCGAAGGAACGGACTCATCCTCAGCACCGACATAATTGATGCTTGCCCTCCTTATAGAGATGCGAACTGGTGGAGGTTTTTCGAAACCCAAGCCTTCACGTGATTTCTTCATTGATCCTTCTGGTAGGAGCTTCCCTAACTTAGATGGTTCGTTGGGATCGTACCCAGCCTTTGCAAATAGTTTATAAGCATTTGGATCAAAACCCTCGTTTGTGCGCTTTGTGGGGAGTGCACTATTCTCCGGCAGATTTCGGGCCACAAACTTTCCAAGCAAATTCGAGGATAACTTTAAAGCATCAAGCCGCTTGATAGGAAGGGTTAATCCATTCAGCACGTCACTTTGCAGGTCAGATGATTGGTCTTTCTTCTCCTTCAGTTTTGGGACGTAGCAGAGCGCAGGTCCCGTCTTCTTGCCTGAAGGTGCAAAGTATTGCTTATGTGGTTTCCTTTGAATAGAGTGGCTTCTATCTTCATCCTCTACAACTTTTGCTTTCCCAGCCGCAATCTCAGCCTTCTTTATTGCAATCTTAGGATCCAATGTCTTGGCGATGTTATCAACCCTGACTTCATTCACGATATTCTTCAAGTAGAATTTAGCGTCAGCACAATACGCTTCAGATTCAGTGAATGGCTTGTCATCAGCAACGATTTTCTTCTCAATACCATCTTCGTGATACTTAAGGCATTGGTGATAAGTGGATGGGACGACTTTATTCTCATGTATCCACGACCTTCCCAGTAAGATGTTATAGGAAGTTTTTGCATCGATCACATGCAACCATGCGCTTGAAGTCATTTCTCCAATAGTGAGGTCAATTTTTGTAGCACCTATGGCCCTTTGCCCCCCTTGGTTGAATCCATGAATCATCAAACGGCTTTCAATCAAATCCTCTCTTGAAATGCCAAGTTCGTTCATTGTGTGAATAGGCAGAATGTTGATTCCGGATCCTCCGTCAATCAAGATTCTATTCACTCTTTGTTCATTCACATATCCAACCATGAACAATGGACGATTGTGAGGAACTTCCCCAAGTAGGATATCATCACTTGTGAATGTGATCTTTGCTTCACAAGTATTTGCTTCTCCGGCTGTAGATTCAGTGAGTTTTTCTGACTTCGCAGGTGAAGATGGCTTTGGACTTTCATTGTTCTCCTCTACTTTATCAGCATTACAGCATGAGGCCTTCGTATCATCTTTAGGGATCTTCATGCGGAACCAACTTGGTAGAAACTCCTCTAAGGTTACTGGCTGACGCGACTTTTGGTGATGGTAAACCTCCACCTTTGCCTCTCGCAGACGTCCGATCGCCTTTTGCTTCCTCGGCTTCCTTACCATCTTCTTCCTTGTTGGTTTCTCAGCTGGTTCATCTCGTGGGCTTGCCTTACGACGCCTCCGTCGAGTCACCAATATCCAACCATCATCATCTTCCTCGAGCGATGCTTTTTTCATACTTTGTTCACACAGCTTTGGGGGAGAAAATGATCCTTTTGCTGGAACGGGTTCGAAGTCGCCAAACTTAATCATGATATCTTGCCCTTCGAATCCTTCAGTGAAGTTGCAGATCGCAATGGGATCTTGTGAGCCAAAGATGATGGAAACTTGGTTTGCATTTTCCTTTTCATCTTCGAGTATGATCTCCCCTTTGTCGGCCAACTCTATGACTTTGTCCTTAAAGACAAAACATTTTTCAAGAGAGTGACCTAAAAGCCGATGGTACTTGCAGTAGTTTGGATCATTCGTTCTTCCAGCTTCATTAGGACGCTTCATCTCTGGTAGCTCAATGAGCTTTAGTTCCAGAAGTTCATCGAAGATTGCAGGAACATCAGAATCAAGGAACGGGTATTCCCTATCTTGCATCTCTCTCAAAGTTGATTTCCGACCTGTCTTATCCTTGAAAGAAGTCGTCTTCACACTTTGTTTCTTGCTAAACTTTGTGGTGAACTTCACAGGTTTGGCATCAACATTCATGGACTCTTTGCTTTCAACCTTGGGTACGACTTTGCTCCATCTCTTGACTTCTTGCTTGTCTTTTCCCTTGCGAGGTTCGGTGAGTGGTGGCCCTTCTTTTCCAGTAGATGCCATGCTTAGCTCCATATCATGAGCACGTGTTGCCAACTCTTCAAAAGTCCTTGGCTTTATGCCTTGCAAGATGTAGCGAAGCCCCCAATGCATACCTTGAATGCACATCTCAATTCCTGAAGCTTCACTGAGTCTATCTTTGCAGTTGAGACTTGCATTCCTCCATCGGTTGATGAAGTCAATGACTGGTTCTTCCTTTCGCTGCTGCGTGTTTGTAAGCTCTATCATGCTTACGGTACGCCTTGTACTGTAAAAGCGATTGAGGAACTCATGTTCCAGCTGCTCCCAGCTATCAATTGAACCAGACTCAAGGTCTGTATACCAATCGAAAGCATTCCCTTTGAGGGAACGGACGAACTGCTTGACGAGATAATCGCCGTAGGTTCCAGCATTGTTGCATGTCTCAACGAAGTGCGCCACATGCTGCTTTGGGTTTCCTTTGCCATCGAACTGCTGAAATTTTGGGGGTTGATAACCGATTGGCATCTTCAAGCTATCGATTCTTGCGGTGTATGGCTTCTCATATGCAAGCGAAGACTTGGAAGAAACCTCGTACTTATCCTTGATTGTTCCCATAATGAACTCCTTCAGTTGGTCGATTTGAATCACCCCATCAGCAGAAACTTGGATTTCCTTAGCAGGTGTTACTTGCTTCGCTGGAGTATTAATCACCTCTTGAACTTCTGGACGTTTTCCTGGTGCATGGCTAGATTCTCCCTCCATCATGCTTTCCATCTTGTTGATGCGAGCGTCTTGATCCTTGACATAGTTTGATAAGCTATCAATCGCCTTTGTCAAGTTTGCAAGTTGTTCCTCCATCGTTAAAGTATTAATCGCCATCGTTTGCACGGCTATTGGAGATGATGGAGAATAACATGGATTCTCCCATAGATTGATCTTTGACTGGAATGACTCGCGCGGCGTGGTTGGGGAGGATCCAATGCTTGAAACTTCATCGTCTTTCTTTGCTACTGGACTTCTGGATCTGCAGAGCCTAAGTCGAGCCAAAGTGTTTTCAACAATCTCAGCGATATTTTCTCCTTTTTCCAATGGCTCAGCAGATGATCCTGCTCCTTTGGAAGATGAAGAACCGAAAATTGGAGTTGATGCGGGCGGCACCTGATGTGCTTGTTGTCCCATCAAGTTTGCTTTGTTTCTTGTAACTGGTCCAAAGCTTCCCTTAGTAGCATTCATGCAGCTTTGAACCTCAGAAGAGAACTTGGAATTGGCATCAAGGTCATGAGGCCAGACAGATTTTGCAACGACAGATTTTGAGTTGGTGTTCTTGGAAGCCATCTCAGTGTTGCTGAACTTCGTGAGTTGAAAAGTTGAGATGAGAGGTAGAGATTGTCCCACTGGGCGTGCCAGAATTTGTAACAACTAAATTCGCGTCAAGAAAATAAATATCGAGACAAGAAAATATTGCAACAATATATTTTATTTATCAAAATATGAGTGTTACAATCTCTATGATTCCTCTGATTCGTCTTTTCAAACTATAACTTCAAAGGCTTTTGAGCTTGATCTTGAAGTTTGGATTTGGATTTGGATTTGATCTTGATCTTTGACTTGATGAGTTCAAGAGCTTGGAGCTTTATCTTGAACTTGGTCTTGATCTTGAACTTGTACTTGGATTCAAGGGCTTGAAGCTTGATCTTGAATCTTCGTCTTGATCTCTAGAACTTGTAGAGAAATATTTGAGTGCTTGCAGCTTTTGTAGAAATCTCTTGCTTTGATCCACGAGCTCTTTCTTGCTTCTTGTTATGGACTCTTGCTTCTGATTCCTTCTCCTTCAAATGAGAGATTTGACCCCTTTATATAGATATGGGGTGGAGTAGCCACCAAGAAACCCTGACGGGCCTTGGCCCGTGGACCGGCCAATCAGATTTAAGCAGTGACTAGGCCGTATTTGATTGGCCATAACATGTCACATGTCCATATGGCGTATTTTCATTGGTCTTGAGGTTTGACTTGGATTGCCACATCATTTGACGTGTGGCATGATCCAATTGGCTATTTTATTTGATTTGGCGCCACGTCACTTGCCATGTGGCACATTTTTGGGCCTCTAGGAAAACTTATATCCATTGGGCCTTAGGCTAATTTGGGCTAGCCTTTCAAGATCGGGCTTTTATTATATTTAAATAATTAGCCACATTATATTAGTCCATAATATTTATTTGGACCAATATGTCTTCAATTTAATATGTAGCCATATTATTTCATGGATTTAAATCCAATAAAATTTACTTGTCTACAAAGATACAGACCAAAAAGTAAAGAAAAATTAAATCAAGCAAACTAGAAACAGGGCGATAAGAGCTGCTAGAGCAAGGCTAACTTTGGATGTATAAGGTGTTGACTGAAAAAATGAGTTAGCTTAATCATTTTTAATAGTTGATCTTGTATAATATGATAGGGAAGATGGGAGTGAAGTATATCAATGATCTTAATTAATTAGTAGGGTAACTTACAAAACAACATACATCAATAATTATAACGAATATGCACTTCAACTTATTAGCTTTTCAATGCATGTTTGGTCAAGCTGTCAAAATCAGCTTATTTTGAGAAGTATTTTTAATCAATAATACTTTTAAAATAAGTGCTTTGTGAGATAAGTAATTTTCGTTTGGCTAAATCTTAGAGAAGTGTTTTTGTTATTAATATGTTTTTGACCAATATTTAAAAAAATTATCAAATTACTGTTTAACCTAGATCCGTTTTTAAGCCAATTAACAATTAAATTTATATTTGCGAAGTCACGATCAATAGTTTAGATTAAGAGCTTAAATGATGAGTAGCGTTAGTTACTAAAGCAGCGCGATTTTCAATGACGATGAATAACAATACGGAAACAAGATATGAACTAAAGTAAATAAGGTTAAAGCGTTAGTGAAAAGTAGACGGAGGTAACCGTGTTGGATTGCTTAATCCCGGTGAGAGTTCCTCGTTACTGATCGCACTTAGAAGACTAGAGAACCAAGTACTGAACGAATATAAGTAAAAAGCAGTATTTGAGCGAGAGTGAGAGAGTATTCTTATTGACTGTAGTAGATCAGAAGTCAAGTTCTGTTACAATGGATTAGAACAAGTGCTATTTATAGGTCTGATAGTCATTCGTTGGGTTTTGTAACCGCTGGGCACGTATCCGTTGGATACGTAACCACTGGGTTGTAATTATTGCCTTTATGACCATTCATTCAGTGATCGCGCATGATCAGGTTAATAACTCTTCATTCAGATCGTGTTGACTGTTGAGACGTTACATAATTGCTGCTTGTGGTAAGCACTTGGCGAGCTGTCTGCTCGTAAGACGTCTGGCCGGAGAAATGTCTGCTCGTGCCACGTGGCAGACACGTGTCCTTTTTAGGTGTTGTCAGATTTTATCCAATACAATTACGAAAATGGATATATAATAATATTAATTTGATTAAATATGAAAGTTTGAAATGGGTATTCTTGTCACAAATAATCAAAAGCACTTTTTTTTTCAAGAATCTATTTTTTTCATCTTCTTCTCCACAGTAGAAAAACAGCTTCTGCTGCCACTCAAAAAGCACTTATTTTACTTTAGAAGATTGGTCAAAAACACCCCCAAACTTTTAAAATAAGCATTTTTTTAAGAAAATAAGCAGTTCTGCCGAGAATTCCAAAATGAGAATGTACAAAAACTCGCGAGAAAATAAAATATCCGCACGCATTAGTAGGATCAAAGGTGGGGGCAGGTGTCAAACTTATCCACAAGTTTGATAAATGACTCATCTTATATCCACCAATGAATAGTAAACAGCTTTCACTATTCTCATTCAGCTACAAAACATAACTATAGTAGGTCCCCTTTTTTGTGAATTTTTTCATCTTTCTGTCTTCATCCAATAATACAAAGTAAGAATTTGGGTAAAAGGGGCTGTTTTTATTTGTGAATATGGGCCACTTTACACTACTGGACAAAATATAATGGACACGTGGGGTCATTGATGGGTCATTTGGGGTCCATAGAGTTGGTGCTATGCCAATGGCCCATCACGTGCTTGACTTGACTAGCCTGTAATAAGTGTACAAGTTAAGTTCGGTTGCCTCTTCAGGGTTCTGGAACAAGTAGTTGCAGTTACAAGAGTTTTCTCTTTTACTTTTGTTTTTTTTTCCGTTAAAAGGATTAAAAATTATACAGAAAAGACACGAGTTTGAAAGACCGACTCAATCGATATTATAACAAATTAACAGTATAATTTTCTCACGTTATTACTATCACTAATCAGTAAAACTGGTAAGGTTCTCTAAAGTCTAAAACTCAACACTAACAAAAATGTAGAATAAGATGTAGAATAAGATAAAACTACAAAAAATCAACAATACTGGTAAGGTTCTCTAAAGTCTAAAACTCAACACTAAAGTATGTTTCCCGATAAAATAAGAGAAAACACTCAGCTACCTTATTATTTTTCACCCTAATCCTCTATCTCCATGTTTTCTTATGTATGGTCAAGTCTTCGGTGATCAGGAGCTTGTTATGTCCGGCCTAATCACCTCGTCTCAATTCTTCTTCAGTCTACCTCTACTCTCCATAGACCCATCACGATCAACCTCTCGCAACTCCTCACTTGGGCATCTGTGCACCTCCTTTTCACATGCCGGAAACCATCTTTGTTTCGATTCCCGCATCTTGTCAACCATCGAGGCCGCTCCCACCTTATCCTAAATGACTTAATTTCTAATCTTATCTTTCCTAGTATGCCCGCACATCCAACTAAGTATCTTTATTTCAGCTACTTACATATTATGAACGTGGATGTTCTTGGTTGGTTAACACTCGGTGATCGTTAATATGAACATTTGTGTTTCGTTGTTAGTTTTGATAACCCTAAGCCCGAGGCTATTATTACAAGACCTTTCACTCGAAGTTGCAAGCGTTGAGATTGTCATGATAAATAACCATAATCAGTGCTATAATCTCAATAGGATTAATTAATTCTATCCACTTTGTTTCTTCGTTCAATTTCTATTTTTAGATTTTACTTGTTATCAAGTTTCGAGAAAGGAGAAGAAACTATTATGTAGTATTTGATTAGAGCCCGTTTGGGTGAGCTTCTTTTAAGCAGCTTATAAGCCAAAAGTGGTTTATATACCTTTTGAGAAGTTGAGATTTCTTAACTTTTCATTTTTGACTTTTTTTAAACACACAAGGGCTTATAAGTCCATAAATTTTTGAGTTACCAAACATTTACTAATTGACTTATAAGCTTATAAGCCAGTTTTAAGCTCACCCAAACGGACTCTAAATATGCCATTTGTATAGTAGCTAAGTAGGGCCGTCGAGCAAGCAGCAACGCTTAATTGTTTGACTCGAAAAGTTGCAGTGATCGTTTATCTAATTACAGTAGGCATGTTCATATACTTTTGTGGTAAGAGTTTAACTTATGTGTATCAAGAGTGTGTAGGTTAAATTACCTACAACAATTAACTATTCATTGCAATTCTGAGATCGTAATCTTGGACATAGAATAAATAACCGTTTCTTAAAATCAAGAGCAGCTTAGTGTTGAATAGTGTTAACTATTTTATCTAATAGTGGCATCCAAAATGATGTTTCATAAAGAGATTTGAGCACATAGTCTATGTATGTTCTAATACCGATTGAATTGTGTGAATCACCTAATTTAAAAGTTACGTTAGAAGAAAAGATTCACTTTTTTTGTTTGTTTTAGGTCTGTAACACTCTAATATGCACCAAGAGATGTAGGTCATTTTGTCAAAACAAATGAAGAGTTCTTGCACTTTTGAACCTTTTATGCGTTTTTCTTAATCCTCTTTTGCCTTTGCACCTTTTTCAATCTTAAGAGGTAAAATATACTGTCATTTTCATGAACATTGAAAGAGAAACATCTTGAAGGCTTTGTTTTCTCAACCAAAATGCCCCTAATTTCATACTATATGTCGACTAGTCCTTAAACAAGAACCTGAGACAAAATAGAATCACTTATATACTATAACAATGTAAAAGATAAGATGTCTCTTTCTTTTGTTGTTCAGAATATTATACTAGTAATTACTTGCTATGATGGCGAAATCTCAATTTAATAAAGTTTTAAAGATTGTGCAATTATTATATCAGTTCAAGATAGTTTAGTGAATTCCATCATATCTTCATGACTTCATCTAAATCTAAACTGCATTACAGCTTGTTCATTAATCATTTAATATTAAGCAACTTGCACTTAGTTAAATTCTTGATTTTATTTTCAAAAGAGTCATTAGCGTACAAACCTACCTGCTTTTGAGCTGTCTACATCAATAATCTTATGAACAAAATAATTTCAAATGATATTTACAGGGTCCCAAATTATCTGTTCACCACATCTCTTCAAAGTGGAATTTTGAAGAGTTAGACACCCTGAGAAGGCACTTACTTTCTACCAAAGGGCACCTTCAAAGTACTTGTTCTATCATTGCCTTCACTTCTTCAATTTTAACTAAAGTTAAATTCTGTTCAATTATGTGCAAGACTTAATCATGTTAATCAGTTGTAAGAGCACTTGCAAACCGAAACAGTAATTTACCTAGCAACCTTATTAATGTATAGTTGGTCCAGCATTACCAGAGGGTTGAGGAAAAGCTCACTTTTGATTCATTTGACAAGCGCAAATTGGCTTATAAGAAACTATAAGCTGTGAAAAATAGAGGTGATTGTTCATTAATTATGGAAAAAACTTTCCAAGTTTCTCATATATACAAGCAAGAGTCAAGAGGCAAGGATTCAGGATCGATAGGATGGAGACACACGAAGCATCAATTTCACTTCTTGCGAAGAAATACAGGCTTCTGAATACCTCTAAAACTTCAGTGCTGCTTTCTAAATCTGCAGGCAGTAGAGTATGTAAATTTCAAGAGCTTATCATAGAATTTCGTCTCAACCATCCACAGAAAAGAGATCTTTTCTATACTGAATCAACTCCATCAACTTGTTGCCTTGCAAGATACCTTTCCCTTCTTTCTTTCTGAAATAGTAAAAACACCGAGTATATTATAGCAGATGTCATGTTATGCAACTGATTGTGATGCTTTTACATGATACAAAGCCAAAAAAAAAAAAAAAAGTTGTTCAGACATTTCCTTTGTACGCCAAAGCAGTAAAGAAGCACAAAAAAATCATTTCCATGTCTTATGTTCCACTGCAGTGCTTCTTGCCGTGTATTACAACAGCAGCTAATACGCCTCAATTCCAAGCTTCCTGCCTTGTGTTGTAACATAAAATTTATCACCCGAGACCCCACTTATATACTGGCACAAATTTTACGAGCTATCTCGAAAAAGAGATGCTGTATGAGCTTTCTCACCAATTCCCTAGTGGTTTGGGATAAGGCTCCTTATATAGTTTTACTGATCAAATTGAAGTAGATCAACAGATCTTTCAAAGAGCACCAGAAATCAACAAGCAAAGTCTCTAATATGAAGTTGATTTGTAAAATAAAACATGACATTGAACAAAAGAACGTGAGCGTCAAGGCAACTTACCCATTCGTCAATAACAAGGCCTTCCCCAACAATCTTTGGACCTGTATCCTCAGGAGGCCTTTTGCGTGCCTCGACCTCAGCCTCAGCTTCTGCTAGTTGGCGGTTAAGTTTCTCAAGTGCCTAAGGAAAAGGAGTCACAAAATTCTTTGAGCCCTTCACATAGACCTTGAGGATACATTACTGGAAACAGAGTGCCGAAAAACATTTGATTCAACCAATGAGCAAAATTGGTGCTGAAAACCTACTTACAGGACAAGGACGTTCAGCATCAAGGAAAACAACTCCCAATACTTGTTCAACAGCCACTTCATCCTTCCGTTCGTCAAACTGATCCAAATATGTTAGCATGAAAGCAAGCATTGTAAGGGTCATGGCATCAACTTTTTAAACGAGTTAAAGGAGAGGGGTGCAAAAAAGGAAATAGATGTAAATTACATTGAAAAAACAAAAAGAGGAGAACAACGCTCAGGCATTCATTAATAAATATTCAGTCTTTCTTTTCTTAGATGCCCAAAGACGTTAACTGCTTGCATTAGCACTCAGACTCAAACTTCCTGTACACACCATAACTCATAAAGAGGAAGACCTTAGTAGCCTCGACTCAAATAGATGATTTTGGATATGCAAAATGCCAAATTGGTAGTAATAGATGGATATAACTCATTATGCTTTCTAGATAGCATGTGTTAACTTAAAACAGAATGAAAATTATATATCAAGTTAATCTTTTCCATACTGTGCTTCACGCAGCTACTAAGAAAACTCAAAAATATCAGGTGATTGATTAAGAATAATAAATTTGAAGGATTTTATTAAAAAACAGATTTTGCTAGAAAAGAAAGTGCTAGAAACCATCATTTTTCAAGGATGATAGACAAAATGGTATGTGATTGTGAGAGCACTATTAGCTTTACTATTGTTGTAGTTAATAATTCATAGCTTAGGAACTGCTTGTTGCAAAGAGTAGCTTCCAAGCACAACAAAATATGATGGTATTTTCAGAAAGATAATGAAAAGATCTAGAAGAAAGACTAGCCTAAAAACTTATGGGATTATGACTAAGCTTTTAACCATCTGTGAAATGCCAAAGTACATCAATCATACTTCTGATTGCAACATCAAAAGTACTGTTGAAACCTGAAAGTACATGAGTCAAATGTTTCAAATACATTAGAAAAGTAGATACATCTATAGGCAACAAGGGTTGATTTTCCTTCAAGGACAGGCAATTTTCCACACTGTCTCCTCTAACTGGAAATCTGGCGCTCATGATTAGGATGTAAAACATGTTGCAAAGAGTAGAGAGTCTCCTTTCAATTTCTTCTCTCTTTTTTCTGGTTGGGTAAGCAAACAATGGCAAAGATTGCAGAAAACAAAATACCAAAACAGATTTGTTGGAGAAAGATTTTTACATTTGATACAAGTTAATTTGATGTTCTATGCATCTTCTGGAGAAAGACGTACACATTTGACACAAGTTAGTATTGGTGCTCTCATCTCTCTCTGGAGGATATCTATAGACAAATAAACAAACTTGGACCTTCTTAAGTTCGTAGCAGCATTCCATTGATACAGATCATATGATCAGTTATTTAACTAATTAGTACACTACAAAGTTTATTTTGCTATGCTGATTTACAGAGGTTACGTCCACATGACCTGAGTTTTGAGGTCACGAAGGAGAATCCTCTCTACATCACAATGACAGTTTCTAAACACAGATACAGCATTAAGGAGATAGTGGAGTCAGAAACAATTCAAAATCTTCCCTATATATATATATATATATATATATATATAAAGACACATTTTTATTTTTGTCGGGATCAGAGGTTCATATCATTGTAGGCAAATGTCCAAAAACTTTTAGTAGTTCTGTTTATTAGTTGTGGACTATTCGAGCAAATTTTGTTTACAACATATGCAAGAAATGTGCCACTACTAGTGACCCTGAAAAAGTTCTAATCTAAGGACTTAGAGATTTAAGGCCTGAAGGCCTAATCACTTTCTCATTCTGAACAATGTGATTATGCATTCCCATCATGCATGTGATTGACTCTCCTTTTGTTATCCATCTGCTTCTGAGTTGATAGGTCAAATATACAATTCTTTTTTGTACAGATTATAGACAAAAAAACTCTACAAGAATAGTGCAGATATCAACTCCTACAGCTGTACGCATTACTTGATGAATAAAATGAAGCTTTAAATGGCTGAGCTTGAAAATGAGCAAGCTATTTAGATTCATGAGAGGATACATCTATTAATTCATGGAGGGGCAAACTATTATTTAGCACTTACCAGCTCGGGCACATAATCCACTTCATCTTTTACTTTAAGGCTCATAACTTTGAACTTGACCCTGCTCTTCTTCGCAGCTTGTTTCTCGTTATTATCAGGTGGCTCAACGAATTTGAAAACTATTATTGGGAGTTACATAGCACAATAAAACAGCATAAACAACTATTCTCCTTAACACTAAACAGCAGAACATGAAAGTCCAAGAGAAGACTTTACCAGTTGCAATAAGGCTTTCATCAGGAGCAAGAATACCTCCTGGAGGCCGCATGTAGCAACTTTTGGGCCCAGTTGTTTGGAACTAAGAGAGCAAAACGAAGTATAATTAGAAATATGTGTGAATAGCACTAGTAAATTGATAACGATTAGAAAAAAGGATTCTTCTAGGAAAAGAAGGACTGCAAAATGAAATGACAGTTGTTTGTGTAACAAAAAAAAGGAGCAAATGTCTGTAATTAAGCAACTATCTTATTTAATTCAAAAATGGTTGATTTTGTTTCAATCTAATATCTAATTAGTCCATGGAATAATGCTAGTTAAACAAGTAATGGCAACATTAATTCATACATGATAATTGGCTGTTAAGACCTATGGTCATTGGTAAAAAAGTTTCTATTGGCCTGACTATGAACAATGATGCAGAAGAGGAACACCGTGACAGAGTATAACTTGCAAAAGACAAATTTGGCAATTGGAAGATCCAATTTTCACCTTCCATAGTGATAGAGATCTCGTAATATTGAACATTGCCCACTAACCACAAGTCCACAATTCATCATCACTTTTAATCTTCAGCATTCAGAAATTTAATTAAAGTAACCAAACAAAAGCCAATCTTTAAACAGATTGTCTTCAAAAAGCAAATAGTACTATCAACACCCAACTTAGAAAAGTTGGCCTAGTGGGGAATGAATTGACTTGTTGCACTAATTACAGTGATTATAAAGTTGGCATAATGAATACTCCATTAGGTACTAAGCACATTTTCACATCAGATAGATAAAGTAGCAAACTTTTGGACCACCAAAGCAAGAAAATACCAGGAAATTGAGGCTACCTTGAAGGCCACAGGACTCTTGCTTGTGTTCTTAATTCTGATAGCACTCTTGACTTGTTTACCAGGCTCATCTTCAAAAGGGATAAGAACACAGAGTAAGCATAATCCACTAAGTAAATTTAGAAATACAGCCCTTAATTGGTGCCTGATTGGGAAAAATAAAATTTTCTAAATTGCTACTACATAGTCAAATTTCATCCAGAACATAGTTAGGGGTGGCAATGGGGCGGGGTAGGGCGGGGCGGGGCGGGTTGAGCCCTTCCCCTGCCAAAGTTTTGCCCTGCCCCGCCCCGCCCCATTTGGTCTTTGTCAAGTTTTTGCCCCGCCCCACCCTGCCCTGCCCCGTTTTGACCCGCCCCACTTAAATTACATTTTAAGTCATTATTTTTTTATTTTTTATCACTAAAATTGAACTTTTCTTTTAACTTTTAATCCATTTAACATATCTCTAACTTTTTTTTTATTGAAATTTTCAAATTTGATGATTTTGGAATTACTTGAAGAAATTGAAGCTTTTAAAAAATTTATAGTATTTCAAAAGTATTACGTATTTACTATATTAATTAATAGTTTAAATAGCCAATAGTGGAACAATATTTCCATTATTTCCTCAACTTAATCATAAAATAAGAAAATAGTGGAAAAAGAACAAGTAAAATTAATGGGCCTCTATGTTGCCCCGCCCCGAAAATTCTCAAACAAAATTTGCCCCGCCCTGCCCCGCCCCGCCCCGTTTAACAGCTGCCCCGCCCTGCCCCGTTTACTGTTTTACCCCGCCCCGCCCCAACTGCCATCCCTAAACATAGTACAAAACAGTATTACAGTATAAGTAATTTTAGATAATAGTAAAAATTAAAAATAAATAAATGCTATCAGAAGTAGAGTGATCAATGAATTAAACATATTCCACATTGTTTAATATACAATGACAGTGTATAAGAACTTTTGTATTATGTATATCATTTAATATTCCACTAGGTAACGGTCCATAATAAGTGCGACTAATAACTAGTAATATAAAGCAAGGTTCTACAACAGGAGTTATTGTATACAAAGTTAAATCCTATTACATAAATGTTAGAAGTAGCTGTATTGTTGCATATAAACAAATATGATTTAAAAAATCCTATATAAATTGCAATTTCATAGCTCCCTGAATCACAAATCAACTTTCCAATTCATTGAACATGAAAAGTAATCGAAGCATTTTATATCTATCAAATCCAAATTAATACACATTAGCAAAAGAAAAGTAGTACAATAAGTAAATTTCCTATGTGATGACAAATCAACCAATTATGCAATAGACAAAACATATCACATGCCATATCAAGGTGGTCTAATTCATAACAAACAATCACATGGGTATAGCCCCAAAAAAAAAAAAAAATACAGCAAGAACAGAAAAAGATGTAAAATGGTGAACGTACATGGAAAGTAGAGTTTATTCTGTGGATCAAGACTGAGCCTACGACGAGTAGGAAGAAATGACTTTGCAACAGAAGAAACCTTAAGTGAAGATTGAACATCAGAGTGATGATCCACAGACATGCCATTATGGTGCCTAAAAGAAGAAGAAGAAGCAGCTGAAGAGGAAGCAGCTGCCACTGAGCTGCTACTACTTGAATGCCAAAATGGTAGTTTGCAAAGTCCCCATATCTTGCCATCAGAGAGAGCTTTTTCATTAGCAAGTGCCATTTGTTTGTTGCTTGTTAGACACTTTAGTTTGTTGGTGGTGCTAGCAAGAAGTGAATGGAGAGAGCATTAAGGAGTGGTGGGTGAGAGAGGAGGGTGGTGGGGTTATTTAGGATGCGAGTTAACTACATAGCGTGGGAATGATGGGTTGTTGTCATAATGTTGTATGGGGAGTGTGACAACAGTTATTGCTGCTGTTGGTTTTGCTCCTGTTCAAATATACCTTAGCTTCTTCTCATTGGTTGCCTTTTTCTTTGTTTTTGTTTTGTTTTTTTTACTATTACCACCACGACTACTACATAATTTTGCTCATTTCTATCCCACTCAACCAATGTTTTAAAATGCGTGAGCGCGAGTCAAGACATTTTACCTCATGCTGGGCGATATATAAGTCCCTCGGGCACTAGGCGTAAGTCCCACGGATCTCTAATATTTAATATTTATATAAAAATAATTTACATAAATATTTTTAAAAAATATAAATCACATAGAAATGGTAAAATTACGTAGAAACTCTAGACATTCAAAGATTATATTAGGCTAAGAGTAAAAAATTACGTAAAACTAAGAAATAATAAAAACTTTTGAGAATTTAATTAGCAAGTTACATATTTGAGTGTAGGCATTACATAGAAAATTTATTGAAAACTTCTTTTAAAATTTTAATTTTTTTGGGGACTTACACCCTGAGACTCACCCAAAGCCTAAGCGTACGCCTCAAATACACCCCAAATTCTGGGGCTTACTTCTTCAGGATCTACGCCCCGCCAAAACGCCTCGGTACTTTTTTGGTACGCCTCGCTCCGGGCTGGCCCCAAAAATGCCTTTGAAAACACTGCACTCAACAATGGTTATGATTTATTCACTATTAACTACTCCCTCCGTCCATTTTTTCTTGTCCAATTTCTTCAAAGTTAAATTCTATTTTTACTCGTCTTTTTAGCAATTCAAGAGAGAATTGACAATATTCTTCCTATATTATCCTTGATATTAAAGACCTTATAATTTTTAAATCACTTCCCAATTAATTGAAATAAGTATCATTAATAGGATATATTAGTCAAGTTGATTTTTTTTTATGGAAGTGAAAAGTTAAAAGTGGATAAGTAAAAGTGGACGGAGGAGTTGGATATTATAAGTTTGAATTTTTCATTCTACCCTTCTTAATTCGATGTACCCGACTCGAAGTTAAATTATTTGGTTGGTGAGTTTATTCGAATGTCGAACGCCCAAAACAGGAGTGTAGCACAAGATTATGCTCGACTTATATGTTAATAAATATCCCCTCTAGCTACTACCATAGATCTACCAAAAAAGGAGTCAAATGCAAGTCGATGTTATATTAATCTTGGAATTGCGTTGACAGGAGAAAAAATAAAGAGTAATTCTGCGGTGGTGGTAGAAATTAATGTCTACTTATATATTGAGCAGGCAAAAATAATATAATGTCTACTAAACCTTAAACCAACCAAAATCATAAATCTTAATTTCTCCGCGTCATCAAAATGCTAAATTTAAAAAGGGTTAAATCAAGAGGTTAGTTAAATGGTATAGGGTTCAGTCATAGATTAGGAAGCTTTGAGGTCGAATCCAATTCGTCCCAACACCATGAAGCGAATTTTAGGATTCTCCAAATATTTTAAAAGGATTTCTTTAAACGTAGCAAAGTAGAATTATGTGTCTTACTTTTGTCCAATAGGCAGCTAGAGAAGATTTCTGGGTGGCCAGAAATGCTTATTTTTCTCAAAAAGTGTTTATTTTAAAATTTTGGGGTATTTAGCCAAGCTTTTAGAAAAAAATAAGTGCTTTTAAGTGGCAGCAGAAGTTGTTTTTCTGCTGTGGGGAAGAAGCTGAAAAAAGTAGCTTCTTGAAAAAATAAGTATTTTTGATTGTTTGGGACAAGAATACCCATTTCAAACTTCCATATTTAATCAAATTAATATTATTATATATCTATTTTCGTAATTTGATAACTTTTTTAAATATTGGTCAAACACATATTAATAACAAAAGCACTCCTCTAAGATTTGGCCAAACAAACTGCTTATCTCATAAAGCAATTATTTAAAAAGTATTTTTGATAAGAAGCACTTCTTAAAATAAACTGATTTTTGCAGCTTGGCCAAACAGATTCTAAGTCATTATATATCTACATGTAACTATTCCCGGGATAATTCGAAAAATGATTTGTTTTGGAAAATCATGCTAGGCTTGAAACTCTTATTAAGTCAGTACTTGTACCATGGATATGGTAAGCTGATACATATAATTATATTCAACTACATAAAGGTACTATTTGATGAGATAAGTTGAAATTGCGAACATTATATACAAATCTAAACATGACAAATCCTAGTAGTACTAATTACCACAGCTAGATTATTCGAGCTCTGTCAACTTGACCATAGTTGTTCTTTGCTCCTCTCGTCACCCACGTGATAAAAGAAATTAAAAACAAGGAAAGCACAAGTTTGTTTGGAGAAAAATGAAAGCAACTAGATGAAAAATGTGAATCTTTCAAATTAAAGTTGAGCATGCATTAAAAGGCATAATTTGGTGTGATGCAATTATGTTAGACGCCAGAATATATTCTAGGATCTAATGAAAAGATCAGCATAGGCAAATTTTTCTTTATGATACTCCCATGTGGCCATCTAGTGCTAAAAGTGTCCTATCTTTTCCTTTTCACTACAATTTGTCAATAGTTTGGGGATATAACCTTGCCCAACTTATATTATCTGGAATTCTTATGATCCCTCTATTCGAGCAATCGAAGTTTTACTCGTCTTTGTAATCATTTTGTTTTTAAATAGCTTGATAGAAGGTTTGAACATAATAGGTCATGGTCTCAATGATATTTGCCTTCTTTGTGATTGACCCTACTCTTTGACCAAAGTCAAAAGGTCCAATTACATTCTATAGTAATTTTTTATGCAGCAAAGTCTGTCGGGGATTGGTATTTTAGGCAATTTTACCTGAACCAATTAGTGATTTCAATTTTATCAATTCTTCCCTTTGCTAACTCCTTCTACTATTTGTGGATCCTTAAAAACGAAAGATTACGGAAGAGTCTTCTATTATTAATGGAATTTTTATACAAATATACAAATTTCCCCTTAATTACAAAAAAAACAACAATATTTTTCTAATTACAAGGTATAACAATATTTTTTTAGCATATTTTACGATAGGCAAATTTTATTTCCCCAAATTTCATCTCACTTTAATCTCTCTCCTCCCATAGCTTAGAATTGAGTTTACCCTCCTCCCCCCAAAAACGAACGACCCATGACCCCCACCTGCAACCCCACCACCTCAGCGCCCATCACCCAACCCCACCAGATCTCCTTCAACCTAGCTGAGATACAACCGACGCTGCCTTACCTCCAACTCCACCACGCAGCATCATCACCCCCACCCCTAGATCCAATAACATAGGCTACGAAAAACAATTCAGAAACAGAAACTGGTCCATCGGAGTACGAAGTCAGTGAGGGAGATGAAATCGAGACAACAGAGATCGGGATAGGGGAGTTAAGGAACGAGCAAAACGATGGTAGTAACCACCAGTAGTGGCAGTGATAGTGGAAAACACAACAGGCAGCGAAACGGCGGAGTTGATTCGTAGAAACGATAAGGAGAGGTTACCTGCGCATGAAATGCTTATGTCTCTACTTTTGAAATTGAATTCCGTTCGTGGAATCGACTCCGGCGTTAGAGGAACTAATGCTGAAAAGGTTGCATAAGCCATTGCTTTGCAAAATAGTTTTGAGGAACTGAATGACTCATGGAATAGCTTAATAAGTGAACTAGGAGTGAAGTACAATCATCACGGGAAAAGATTAACAACTTTTTACTTTATTGAATACTTGAAATTTTGACTATTGTTTGGAATATGTGATTGTGAACATAAAAGTGGGTGTGCGCTTTAATGACTGAAACAGTCTGAAAATGGCGTAGAAACAGTTAGATACGGTGCTGCAGAAACAGTTAAAAACAGTTGAAACGGTGCAGAAACAGTTAGATATGGTGCTGCAGAAACAATTGAAATGGTGCAGAAACAGTTAGATATGGTGCTGCAGAAACAGTTGAAAAGGTGCAGAAACAGTTAGAAACGGTGCAGAAACGGTTAGATACGGTGCTGCAGAAACAGTTGAAACGGTCCAGAAACAGTTGAGATACGGTGCTGCAAAAACAGTTGAAACGGTGCAGAAACAGTTGAGATACGGTGCTGCAGAAACAGTTGAAACGGTGCAGAAACAGTTGAGATACGGTGCTACAGAAACAGTTGAAACGGTGCAGAAACAGTTGAGATACAGTGAGATACCACGAGATACATCGAGTATGTGACAAGGAAAAGTGAAATTGGGGGAAATGATAGGAAGAAAAGTGAAATTGGGGGAAATGGTGGAAGGAAAATTGAAATAGGAAGAAATGAGAGGAGCAAAAGTGATAGTGGGGGAAATAGGAGGAAGAATGTAAGGGTTTGGTATGTTATGAGAAAATATTGCTATGTTTTTGCTATATTTGTAATTAACTTGTGTTTTCCTCTATATAGGGTTATTTTGCTAAAATATTGCTATGTTTGGTAATTAAGCTCTAAAACTTGTACTTTTATGTAAAAAATCCATTATTAATGCCAATCCCAATTGGGCCATTCGTAGCTAAATTTGGCAAAAAATTTCACCTAGTGCTCTCAATAAAACATGGTCTTACCTAATTGTCCCCACTTACAAATGTTTTAAGTAAATACCCTCAACATCATACTCCCCTTATGAAATGACTATTTTGCCCCCAACTTGTTTAATTCACGCTGAAAGGTTTCCTTCTCTCTTTCCCCATTCCTGGCCTCCTTCTTTCTTCTTTGTGTGGCCCCTAACTTGTTTAATTCACGCTGAAAGGTTTTCTTCTCTCTTTCTCCATTCCTGGCCTCCTTCTTTCTTCTTTGTACTGGAAATTTGGGATTTTTTTTCTTGTGTTTGCTTGATTCCAGTGATTTGAAGGTTTTTATTGCCTATGGCTACTAGATATTCATATTTTGCATAGAGCTTAAAATCTTGACCATGGCCAAGAGTTGCATAGACTTTCTCTGCAAGTTGCTTATTGCAGTAGAGGTTAAAGTCTTGGCTATTGCCAATACATACAGAGATGTTTCTCTGTAAGTTGTTGCTTCCACCAGAACTTAGAGTCTTGGCTATTGTCAAGAGTTGCAGAGACTTTGTCTCCAACTTGTTCACTGCAGTAGAGGTAGAAGTCTTGGCAACTGCCAATACTCTTAGAGTCTTTTAGTGTAAGGTCCCCCTTGCCAGAACTTAAAGTCTTGGCTATTGCCAAGAGTTGCAGAGACTTTGTCTCCAACTTGTTCACTGCAGTAGAGGTAGAAGTCTTGGCAGTTGCCAATACTTGCAGAGACTATTTGTATAAGTTGGTCCTTCTACTAGAATTTAAAGTCCTGGCAATTATCAATACTTGTAGAGACTATTTGTACAAGTTGCCCCTTCCGTTGGAATTTAAAGTGTTGGCTATTGGCAATAGTTGTAGAGACTTTTTCTGTAGTTGTAGAGACCATGGCAACAGGGCTTAAAGTCTTGGCAATAGGCAAGAAGTCTCTACAAGCCTCCCATTGCAGTAGAGTTTAAAGTCTTGGCTATTGCCAATACTTTAGAGATTTTTCAGTTAAAGTTTCCCTTTGCAGCAGAACTTAAACTTTTGGCAATAGTTGCAGAGAACTTTACCCTTGCAACTTGAAGAAATCTTACGTTGAATCTTCTCTTGAACAGAGCCATCTGTAAAAGGAATGGGATTTTATAGTTTTCTTGATCGCGTGAATGGAGAAAAGGAAGGGAAGGGACTGGACGCGTCTTTTTATTGGTTTGTGGGGGTATTTTGGTTCGAAAAAAGTTTCATTAAACTAATGAGGGCATTTTTGCTAAACATTTGTTAGTGAGGGCATTTTGGCAAACCATTGCTTCTGATAGCATATTTTTGCAAATCAGCCAAAATTTGGTGCACGACCTTAGCCAAATTAAAGTAGGATGTATATCATATATGTGCCTTTATATAAAACAATATTTATGATTTGCATTTCCATCATTTGATTCTATTAGTCTGATTTGTGATAAGGAAGTTCAGCCTCAATTTCTAAAGATTACGACTTCTCATTTGCCTGCCTTCACATGTGATAGATAAGATCCTTTTATTAAAGAAGTGTGTGTGATAGTGGAATTGTGCGGTGTCAATCCAGATTATTAATCGAGTCACCTGAGTTTCAAATGTAGAAGGGTTAAATAGAAAAGATGTATCAAAATGTGACAATTACAAGCTTCACATAGACTCATCAAGTAACTGGCTCAAGATATTTGGATTATGCACAAAACTATTCTTTCTATAAATATTGACTGGGCATGCAATTCAGCCTCAGCTCTAAAAATGACTCGTACAACCTTTCATCCTTTGGCTTCTCATGTTTTACAAAATTCTCAAAGATATGTACAGAAAGATGACATTAAGTTCAGCTGTTGGGTTCAATTGGGACCCCAACAGCTCAAATACATGACTTTCCTTAAAGACTCTTCAGACTGCTTCATTTTCTCCTTCACTTCACTGTTTGGAGAAATCAAAGAAGAAGATTTAGAATTAGAAGAAAACTTTTTGGCCTGTGAATATGACCTTAAATTGTTTTTAACATGCTGATGTATTGTTCTCGTGGTGTAGTTCCACCTACAAAGACCTTGATCTTTCAGTGCCTCTACCACTCCCAAGCTCACTGTTGTAACCCATGCCCTGCTTGTTGAACTCATTTTCTACTCTTGCTTGTTGAAACTCTTGGCTAATTTTATGAAGGTTTAATTTGCTGAAGATCACTAGTGCTTTTGTAAAGAACGTTGAGTTATATGTTGGATGAATTCCCAGGGATAGGATGCTTCAAAATATATAGATAAGTGCTCAACAAAACTAGAGGCTTTGGCTGCAAATTCCTGTGGTTTTGGAGCATGGTTTTCAGCATTATGAGTTTGGTATGCGGCTGCAAGTGTACGTTTCTGCCCTTGCTTTTATCATTTCACGATAAAACTTTGGGGGGTTTAGTTGGTACTACAACTTGAAAGTACGGAAAGTCGGCTTGTAGAAGGACCTCTGCAGACAGAATTTTGGACCTTAGCTTAGATATATTATTGGGCACGAACAAAATAGAGGTATGCTGATGTGCATAATGCCAAAATCTATACTAAACAATACTCCGTACCTATAGTAAATACGATGCACACGGATTGGGCTAGATAAATGAAAAGGAACCCACTTGAGGATAAACCATGGGAAATGATCTTGAAAATGATACCACGTAGTTTTGCAGTTACGTGCTTCAATGTATCACGTGATACCCGAGCTGGGTGAAAATCTAACGTAGTGGTCGGCTTCAAGGGCGATAAGTCAGTAGCCATCGCTCAGATAGTTAATAATGGCAGCAGAGTAACTAGGAAAAACAATATCACAGTAAGTTTTACTCCAATTCAGCCAATTTAAGTGTTTATTTTCTTTTTAAATGTGTCACAAAAAGAATGTATTTTTCTATATTTAGTAATTTTTTAATTTCATGAATTGTTTTGAACCACAAGATATAAAATTTCGGGCACACATTATACGCATCTTTAATTTTAAACCACATGATTTAAAATTTTCGTTATATTCTTAAATCATGTGGTCAGTCAAACTCAGACACTTAAAATGAGACGGATAGAGTAGTACATAATAGCTAGGGGTACAAATGAGAGGGAGAGGGTATATTCATAGGCCTAGAGCCCTTGTCCCACACATCTTCCCTCTCCTCACTTCTCTCCAAGTCTGGATAATGCTGTTGAGATGTGACAAGATTGGCTCCAATATCTACGGAATCAGTTGAGATGCGATGATTATCTGCTCGAGTGTTCGTTTGTGTCTTGCCTGAAGAATTGAGTGTTCGGTTTCTATCCCTGAGGGATCAACTCTCTTTAGTGGTCGATTGAGTTGCATGCGTGTCACCTAAAGGCATGTTGACTTCGTATTGTACTCTTATCATGCCACGTATTCAGACACCTAGCAACAACGTGTCCGGTCCAATTTTTACCAATAGAGTAAGCTGATATGAATCTAAACGTGATTTGCATGTATCTGTAATGCTCATATAATTATATATTCAATTACAATAGGTATTTAATGAGAAAAATTGGAATTGCTAAAAGTAATTTACAAATCTAACTTACATGACAAATCCTAGTACTCTCACAGCTAATTTAGTCGAGCTCACCTTGACCATAGTTGTTCTCGGTTCCTCTCTTCACCCAAGTGGAAAAAGAAATTAAAAACAAGGAAAGCACAAGTTTGTTTGGAGAAAAATGAAAGCAACTATATGCGCCTAATTGTAGAGAGAGAGAAAATGTGAAGCTTTCAAATTAAAGTTGAGCATGCATTAAAAGGCATAATTTGGTGTGATGCAATTATGTTAGACGCCAGAATATATTCAAGGATCTAATGAGAAGAACAGTATAGCTAGGTAGACTTTTCTTTATGATACTCCCATGTGGCCATCTAGTGCTAATAGTGTCCTATCTTTTCCTTTTCACTACAATTTGCATTGTCAATAGTTGTGGGATATTAACCATTGCCCCTCACTAGCATTATCCGGAATTCTTTTGATCCCTCCATTCAAGCAATTAAAATTTTACTCGTCTTTGTAATCATTTTGCTTTCAAATTGGTTGATAAAAGGTTTGAACATAATATAGGCCATGATCTTTGTGATTGATCCAACTCTTTGACCAAAGTCAAAAGCTCCAATTGTATTCTAATTTTCTTCTGGAACAAAGTCTTTACGGGGGATTGGTGTTGAAGGCAATTTCACCTGAAACAATTGGTGCAAGGTATCAGTTTTATCATGTTCTTCCCTTCGCTGACTCCTCTACTATTTGTGGACCCTTAAAAAAATTTAGAAGAAAAGTTACGGAAGAGTCTTTATTAATGGCCATCGCTATTGGGCCGTTGGCAGCTAAAATTGGTGCACGACCTTAACCAAAGTAGGATGTATTTCACGTGTGCCTTTAAAAACTATAAACAATATTTCTGAATTGCATTTCCATCATTTGATACTATTAGTCTGATTTGCGATTAAGAAGTTCAGCCTCAATTTCTAAAAATTACAACTTCTCATTTGCCTGCCCTAGCTAGCAAAAAACTTTCAATGTATATTCAACTTTAGTGTATGTGATATTGGAATTGTGCAGCTCCGTTCCAAATATACAAGGATTAAATGAGAAGAGATGCATCAAAATGTCACAATTACAAGTTTCACAATAGATTCATCAACTGGCTCAACATATTTGGATTGCGCGCAAAACTAATCTTGCAATAAATATTGGCTAGGCATGCAATTTAATTAGCCTCAGCTTAAAAAGTAGTAACTCGTACAACCTTTCATCCATTGGCTTCTCATGTTTTACAATATTCTCAAAGACTATGTACAGAAAGATAACGGTACTTCTAACTGTGTGGGTTCAATTGGGACCCCAACAGCTCAAGTACATAACTTTCCTCAAAGACTCCTCAGACTGCTTTACTTTACTGTTTGCAGTAGAAACCAAAGAAGAAGATTTAGAAGAAAACTTTTTGGCCTGTGAATATGACCTTAAATTGTTCTTAGCATGCTGATGTATTGTTGTCATGGTGTAATTCCACCTACAAAGACCTTGATCTTTCAGTGCCTCTACGACTCCCAAGCTCACTGTTGTAACCCATGCCCTGCTTGTTGAACTCATTTTCTAATCTTGATTCTTGAAACTCTTGGCTAGTTTTATGAAGGATTAATTTGCTGAAGAACACTAGTGCTTTTGTAAGGAACCTTGATTTTATGTTGGTTGAATTAGCAGGGATAGAAAGCTGCTTCAAAATATATAAAGATAAGTACTCAACAAAACTAGAGGCTTTTGGCTGTGAATTCCTGTGGTATTGGAGCATGGTTTTCCACGTTATGAGTTTGCTATGCGGTTGCGAGTGTACATTTCTGCCCTTGCTTATATCTTTTCATGAGAAAGATATTGGGGGTGTAGTTGATATTTCACTTATTACTACTCGAAAGTACGGAAATTCGTCAGGTTGAAGAAGCGAAGCACACAGAATATTGGATATTGTTTAGATTATTGGGCTGATGTGCATAATGCCAAATCTATAATAAACAATGAGTACGATGCACACGGATTGGGCTTAGATAAAAGAAAAGGAACCTACTTGAGCCCAAACCATGGGAAATGTTCTTGAAAATGGTACCACGTAGTTGCAGTTACGTGCTTCAATGCATCACGTGAAACTCACACTCTTGAAATCTAACGCAATGATATGTACTATAGTATCCTCTTTTCAGAAGGCTCAGACTCCATTCTACTTATGTACTCCCTCCGTTTCAAAAAGGATGAACCTATTACTATTTGAAGGGTCAAACAAGATTATGTTTGACCACATGTCTTACAAATATTTTCTAACTATTTTGAATTGTTAACTATTGTGACTTATAGTATTTTTCATGTAGTTTCTAAATATGTAAATTTTATTTCAAAAAAATTAAAAATTCGATGTGCAAATTCCCGGTCAAAATTAGTCAATTTGACCCTCGTACTCCGCAAAGATTCATCCTTTTTGAAACGGAGGGAGTAGTTTAATAACTCGCCATGATCAAATTGTTCTGAAACTTCAGCTTGACTCGCTCAAAATCCTAGCGTAATTTGACTCGACTAATTGAGTCACGAAGTTAGTGCATAAAATATAAATTTTCATACGTTAAAGGAGAAGTATCATGCTTAGTGAAGTAAATCAAATAAATCAATCAAGCTTCTGGGTAAGAAGCTAATGTCTATCTATATTATCAGACTCTAAAAATTCTAAATCAACACTTTTAGGTAGCTATATCTCTTGTACTAAGTAATATTTTAATCTTGAAATTACAAATATATTACCTTTTATGTAAGTTTTCGTGTATGCTAGTGATGATATTAATAAACAAGTACGAGCATAGGATATATTTTTGACATGGTCAAAAGTCAAACCATGTTAATTCAATTATGTTAATTATTCATTATATCCATTATCCAAAAAATCACATCACTCTGACACTAGTGAATCAAATTGGAGATATAGATAGAAGAGAGCAATCGAAAGGAAAACACTTCGTTTTGATCATAATGGGCAAAATCTTTTTTGTTTATAATCATACATGTTAATTAAGAAACAATGTTTAACCTTCCATCACTTCAGATGCTGGAGTCCATCATAAAATTATCCTTTTAGAAAGATGCATTTGCTTAATGATCATTTATATACTCCATTTTTGTTGTTAAAACAATATTCATTACTGTTTCTTGCAAGCATGCTCATGAAGTGATCCAAAATATTAGCTGATCTTTCAGAACTGATAGTCATCGAAATATCAAAAACAGTTCATAATTTCACATGTAATTGTTCGAAATATTTCGAAATACATGCCTTTAAATCCTATTTACAATCATAGTATTACTATATAGGTCTGCGAAAATGACAATGAAGGTATCTAAGTGTAAAGGATCAATTGGGACCCCAACAGCTCAAGTACATGACTTTCCTCAAAGATTCTTCAGATTCTTTTGCTTTCTCACTCCTTGACACTATTGCGGAAGAAGAAGAAGAAGAAGAAAGCTTCTTAGCTTGAGCATAAGATCTCATGTTATTCTTTGTGTGCTGAGCTAAGCATCTCAAAGGGTAATTCCACCTTGCAAAACCTTGGTCTTTCAATGCTTCCACTGCTCCAACACTAGCTGCTACGATCCAAGCTCTTCTGCTAGAACTCATGTTGTTTTTCTTCTTAAACTCTTGTCTTTTGCTTAGGCTTTTGATTTATGGAATCTTGTTTTTGGTTCTCTGATATTTTGATGCAAAGTATATTTGATTGCAGTGAAGATGATGTTTGGTGTGTGGGGCTAAGGCTGAATAGTGAATATATAGCCACTGATAACAAGTGAAAGGGTAAATTGGAGAAAGAGACTTTAGATTTAGAGTAGCTAAAACAGTGATAAACCAGTGGTTATTCGTCTACCGTGGGCTCTCAAGCCAATGGTTTTCTACTTATTTTATCCTTCACGAAAAGCAGACAATACATTTCTAGGTAGAAGACAAAAGTTGAACCACTGGCACTCTTTTTTATTTGTTTAAAAACTTTAAAATTTAATACTCCTCTGTCTCACTTTGTTTGTCATACTTTCCTTATTAATCTGTTCCAAAAAGATTGTCATACTTCTAAATATGGTAATAATTCAACTCAAAAGTTACTTTTTGACTCATTTATAGCCACACAAATATTTATGGCTTATTTTACACCACAAGTTTCAAAAGTCTTCTTTACTTTATTAAACTTTATGCCAAGTCAAACTATGACAAACAAATAGGGATGGAAGTAGTAGTTGCATCAAGACTTAAATTTACGAAAGTTTAGGAGCTTAGAAGATGGTTCTAAGAAATTCATTTTACCTCGTGCTGAAACCGCAAACCGCAAACTGCAAACAAATTAATAAATATTTGGTATTGAAAATCTACTCAATTCTTTTGCAATCAAAAAGTTGGAATTGTCGTGTTATGATGTTCAAATTTCACTGAGATGTGATTGTGCTAAAGCATTAAATCTTTTTGAAACAAAAATGGTTAAAATAAATTAAATGGCCACTGGTTTCTTCACGAATCAATGGTTTTTATAAGGAAACAAAATAGACCACAAGTGGTGAAGACCTCTATGCCTACGTCGTGCGTTGTAGTATTTAATAAAATGAATATTTCTGCAAGTTCAATGAAGAATACATAATGTCTAATAAGAGCATAAGATAGAAAACCTAAAATCTTTTATCAATAAGATTAGATTAGCAATAATCTTTGTGAAAAAACTATTTAAGTATGCAATAAGGGCGGGGGAGGGGTTATTTTATCGTCTGGTTATTTAAGTTGCAGAACATTTTGGGTATTTTCAGATCATTTCCCCTTTTTTCCGCTTAATTTCCCAAGAACCATGAAGCAATCAGTCATGAATCATGATTGTCATAGTTATGTTGTAAAATTCCTAGTTATCCAGGTTGAATCACCATGGATACATGCTCTTGAATGAGCTAAGAAGAACCCAGAAGCTTGAGCTAAGAAGGAAAAGTAGAAAGAGAAATTTTGGGATTTTCTGATCTTTGTATATATTCAAAAGTAGTTACACCTACAATGTATTAGGTACATATATAACCCACAGATTCAGATCACTCACTAACTAACTACACATCAATAACTACTATATTTAACTTACTACACTTAGTCGGCTAACTAACTAACTAACTTCCTAACTAACTAACTAACATTCTGCTGACTGGACTCCTCATCTTCAACACTCCCCTTCAAGCTGGAGGGTAAGAAGATATCTTTTACTCCCAGCTTGTTGAGCAAGTGATGATGCTGAGCCTTGCCAAGACCCTTAGTCAGTAAGTCTGCCAACTGCTCATTTGTGCTCACATGATTGGTCTGGATCAACCTCTGCAGTAACTTCTCACGCACAAAATGACAGTCTATGTCAATGTGCTTAGTTCTCTCATGGAAAATTGGGCTTGCAGCAATCTGTATAGCTGCTTTGCTATCACAATACAGAGTCACAGGCTGCACAATCTTGACTCCCAGCTCCTTGAACAGGCCAACCAACCAAGTGATTTCAGCTACTGTTGAGGCCATGCTTCTGAACTCTGCTTCACCTGAGCTTCTTGAAACAGTATCATGCTTCTTAGATTTCCATGAGACAAGAGACTCTCCAAACTTTACCATATACCCAGTCACAGATCTTCTAGTCTCAGGGCATGCTGCCCAGTCCGAGTCACAATAAGCTACAAGGTTCAGGTGTTTATCTACAGTCATCAAGATCCCCAGACCTGGTGAATTCTTAATGTACCTTACCACCCTTAGTGCTGCAAGCATATGTGATTCCTTGGGCTTATGCATAAATTGACTCAGCACTTGCACAGTGAAGGCAATGTCTGGTCTTGTCATTGTCAAGTATAGGAGCCTGCCTACTAATCTTTGATATGGTTCAGCATCTGTCAACAGCTTGTCTTCTTGCACACTCACTGACTGACAGTGTTTTCTGATAATATCATTATACTCATAGGAGGTCAGTCTGTGGTTGAAATCTAAGGGTGTGGAAGCTGGTTTTGCACCCCCTAGTCCTGATTCTGCAATCAATTCAAGTGCATATTTCCTTTGATTCATCAAAATTCCCTGCTTGCTCCTGGCAAATTCAATTCCCAAGAAGAATTTCAGTTCTCCCAAGTCTTTCATTTTAAACTTCTTCTGCAGGTTGCTCCTAGTTTGCTGAATGAGGTCCTCATTATTCCCAGTTACCAACAAATCATCAACATATACCAACACAAACACTAGATGAGACTCCCTAGTCATGGTAAACAGTGAGTAGTCAAAATGACTTTGAGTAAATCCCAAGTCCTGTAGTGCATTTACCAGTTTGATGTTCCACTGTCTGGAGGCCTGTTTTAAGCCATAGAGAGATTTTCTCAGTCTGCATACCTGAGCAGTATTCTCCCCCTTGGTGCCAAAACCCTGAGGAAGCTGCATGTACACTTCTTCATACAAATCACCTTGCAAGAAGGCATTGTAGACATCCATCTGATAGATGGACCAATGCTTAGAAGCAGCCACAGCAATAACACACCTAACTGTGACCATTTTTGCCACATGAGAGAAGGTCTCCTTGTAGTCTAAGCCTTATCTCTGACTGTACCCTTTGGCCACTAAGCGAGCCTTGTACCTTTCAACCTCACCATTGGCCCTGAACTTCACTTTGTAGACCCACTTGCAACCTATAGCCCTCTTGCCCTTGGGTAAGGGCACTATGTCCCAAGTGTGGTTGTCCTGTAGTGCCTGGATCTCTTGCTGCATGGCATCTATCCACTTGGGATCTTGGGAGGCCTGAGAGAAGAGTTTTGGCTCCACCACAGCAGACTGAGAAGCAAGACAAGAGGCATAAGTAGGGGACACATAAGCATGTGTATGATAGGCTGCCATGGGGTAAAGACAGGTGTTGCAGGAGTCAGCTGGTTTGCCAGGAAGAACAAAGTCCTGCAGCCATTTTGGAGGACCCCTCACTCGAGAAAGCCTGCTAGGAACTTCAGCAGGTTCAGTAGAGGATGGATCCAAGGCTGGTGCTTGCTGAGCAATAGGGTCAGGGGGCACAGGCACAGGGTTTGATGCAGCTGTGGTTGGTTCTGCAAGAGGTGCAGCTGATTCAGCTGTGCTGGACTCTGCAACAGGGGTATCTGACCCAACAGAAGCAGGAAATAGAGCTGGATTAAAGTCCAGGACAGGAAAGAGAGGATGCTTAATTTCCCCCATTTGCTTAAAAGGGAAGATATGTTCCTGAAATAGGACATCTCTGCTGACACTAAGCTTCTTAGAATGCAACTCATAGACTTTATAGCCCTTTTGTGTGGGAGAATACCCTAGAAATACAGCTGGAAATCCTCTTGGTGAGAACTTATCTTGCCTACTGATATTCACCAAGTAACAGAGGCACCCAAACACCCTCAGGTGAACAAGAGAAGGTGATCTCCCATGCAAGATCTCATAGGGTGATTTGCCCTGCAATACTGAAGAGGGCAACCTGTTTATGATATGAACAGTTGTAAGAACACATTCACCCCAAAACCTCAGAGGTGTGTGACTCTGAAACCTGAGAGCTCTAGCAACTTCAAGGATGTATCTGTGTCTCCTTTCCACCACCCCATTTTGTTGAGGTGTGTACACACATGTGCTCTGGTGAATGATGTCATGGGTGCTGAGGAAACTGGTCATGTCTGAGTTGAAGAACTCAGTGCCATTGTCTGTTCTCAGAATTTTAATGGAACAATTAAACTGATTCTTAACCATAATAAGAAAAGACTTTAGAAGGCAAGCAGTTTCCTGTTTTGTATTCATCAAAAACAACCAAGTAGCTCTAGACAGATCATCTACTACAGTAAGAAAGAATCTTTTCCCATCATGTGTAGGCACCCTATAGGGCCCCCAAACATCTGCATGAACAAAATCAAACAGTCATGTAGCTCTAGACTGGCTTACAGGAAAAGGATTTTTGGTTTGTCTAGCTAAAGGACAGACAGTACAGTGATTATCAGCAATATCTAAGTTTTTGGAAGAGATCAGCTTCTTTATTGAATCCAGGGGAGCATGGCCCAATCTTTGATGCCAGGTACTGTAGTCTATATGATTTTGAGCTAAAACTTGTCTGGTGGTGTTAACAGTGTGTATGGAAGTATGAATGAGTTCTGAACAAGAGTGATGCTGCAAGTAGTACAGGCCATTGATCTCCTTACCAATCCCCAACACCTTCCCAGTGGAGAGTTCCTGAAAGATGCAAACATTAGGTAGAAAAACCACTTGACAGTGTAGTTGTTTAGTCAGTTGAGCTAAGGACAACAAATTATATTTGAAGTCTGGCACATGAAGGATGTTATATATCACTTTGTCCTGGAAGATAGTACTGGAACCAATGTGGGTAATGGATGCTTTCTGACCATTAGGTAAAGTCACACAACCTGTGTTATGGGTTAGAGTTCCTTGATGCAACAAGTGCAACTCTGATGTCATATGATTAGAGGCACCTATGTCAATAATCCAACTACCTCTCTTAATGTCAGATAACAGGGATACAACAGTACCTGTATCTGCAACATTTGCTCCAGCATCTATGTCCTTTCCTTTGTTCAGCATGTGCATGATCTGGTGAATCTGATCAGATGTGAAATAAGCAGGTGAACCCTGGGTGACTGAACCATGAGGAGATGATGGAACTGAGCTTGAGAAGGAGGTAGGATAGGTTGTCACTTGAGGTTGTAGGTGTCCATAGGGTGATGGTGGTGGCTGTGAGTGGTGTTGCATCTGCATAGGTGCATTCTGAGAGTAAGCATGCATAGGTTGAGGATAGGCAAGAGGATGTTGCTGCTGTACTGGATCATAGACATTCTCATTCACAGAGTTGGCTGCATATCCTCTATTTCCATTCTTCTTGTTTTTCCAACATTCATCCTTTGTGTGACCTTTAATGCGACAGAACTCACAGAACTTCCTCATCCTTGTCCCCTGTCTAGATCTATTTCTAGTAGAGCTGGTGGAATCACAATCTCTATAGTTCTTACCTTGTGGCAAATTTTGTTGTGACTTATTTCCATACAAGGCAGTGGAATCACACACATCTAGAGAGTGAACTGAATTAGACAGTACACGCTGACTTTCCTCTTGAATTATCAAGGCATAAGCCTGATTTACAGTAGGAGTGGGCTGCATTAGCAATATCTGACTTCGAGCATTTGCATACGACTCATTCAGTCCAGTTAAAAATTGAAAAAGTCGTTGTTGTTGTATATGATCAATAAAGGCCTTAGAATTAGCGCAATCACATGCAGGTGGTGGAACTAGTGCATCATACTCATCCCATAGATCACTAAGCTTAGAGAAATATATAGATACTAAAGAGGTACCCTGAGTTAACATGTTGATCTCACGATGAAGATGAAAAGTACGCGCAGTGGGTTGACTACAGAGGGTTTGTTTACAGAGCAGGTTGACTACAGAGGGTTTGTTTACCTTGTTGAATTTCTCTCGTAATGACTCCCAAACTCTATAAGCATCTGAAGCATACACAATTCCAGTAACGAGCTCCTTCGATACTACATTCATAATCCACGAAAGGACAATCGCGTTGCATTTTTCCCATTGTTGAGCAAGTGTCCCAGTGTAATCACTCTTAGAACATGTTCCATCAACAAATCCCAGTTTACCTCGACCTAACAGAGCAATCTTCATAGTTCTGCTCCAAAGTGCATAATTCTCTGGTCCGATGAGTTGAACGGAGGTAAGAGCTACGCCGGAGGTATCTGCTGGTGACAAAAACAGCGGATGATTGTGATCCGAAAGAGGATTACCCAGGCTATGTGATGCAGCGACATTAACTGGTTCTTCAGCTATTTGTAAATTCAAAACCCTAGATTCTGTAAAAGAAACTAAAAAATGATAGGATGTGAATTGAGATCGAACAGAAGCGGAATCAGGTTCGATTGCTCTGATACCATGTAAAATTCCTAGTTATCCAGGTTGAATCACCATGGATACATGCTCTTGAATGAGCTAAGAAGAACCCAGAAGCTTGAGCTAAGAAGGAAAAGTAGAAAGAGAAATTTAAGAGAAATTTTGGGATTTTCTGATCTTTGTATATATTCAAAAGTAGTTACACCTACAATGTATTAGGTACATATATAACCAACAGATTCAGATCACTCACTAACTAACTACACATCAATAACTACTATATTTAACTTACTACACTTAGTCGGCTAACTAACTAACTAACTTCCTAACTAACTAACATTCTGCTGACTGGATTGCTGACTGGACTCCTCATCTTCAACATGATCCTTGCGGACCATTTTGGGTATATTATCTAAATTATGATAGAATATTTTGGTTTACAATATATAGGCAAAACCGATTGAGGGTCTCGAAACATATTAAGGTGCATACGTATATGGTATAGAAACGTAATGAAATTTTTTAAAATGTTGAAAAATATTAGTAATGGTGATAAAAAAAATAGTATTTGTGATTGGTGAATCCATTTCATGTGTTTATTATATGGTGAATCTTTTTACCGTCTTTATGAGCATAGAAAAATGATATCAAGAGCAGAACAATTGAAAGTCGTCGTTTTGATCTTTTGAGGTGGTGTACCAACATTATTTCAGATGATTTGATTAATGACAAAACGTGCCTACAATTTTTTATGAATAAAATGACAAATTCTAAAAGAATTGAAGAGCGAGCTTAGCTTATACTGAGAGACTAAGTGCAAAACCATTGGACTCAAGCCCCTAATTAATACCAATTCTTAATTCGCTTGAAATATTCATTTAAAATATTAAAAATTAAAAATACGAAACGAAGGTAACCATGGTAAAATGATGGATAACGCTAAAGCTACAAGTTTCACACAGATTAATCGTAAACGGAACCAAGAAATTCGGATGAGAAATAGTGTTGCTTCAATAAACTTTGACAAGGCGATTGGCCTCTCATGTTTACATTCTCAAGTAATATAGGAATATGTACATAGAAATAACAAAAATTTAACTGCTGGAAGTCAATTGGGACCCCAACAGCTCAAGTACATGACTTTCCTCAATGACTCCTCAGACTGCTTTACTTTACTGTTTGCAGAAACCAATGAAGAAGATTGTGATGATAGCTTCTTGGCCTGTGAATATGACCTTAAATTGTTCTTAGCATGTTGATGTAGTATTCTCATGGTGTAGTTCCATCTACAGAGACCTTGATCTTTCAGTGCCTCTACCACTCCCAAGCTAGTTGCTGCAATCCATGCCCTGCTTGTTGAACTCATTTTTCTAATCTTGTGATCTTAAAACTCTTTAAGTTTCTGAAGGGTCTAATTTGCTGAAGTAGAAGTTCTGCTTTTACAAATACTTGGTGTGTATGTTAGTTGAATTTCGGGGAATGGATGCTAATGTGTATATATAGGCAAGTGCGCAACAAAACTAGAGGCCTTTAATTTGGCTATATATTCTGTGGTTTTGGTGCATGGTTTTCCACATTTTTTGAGCATGGTGTGCGGCTGTGCATGTACATTTCTGTCCTTGCATATCATATTTTGTCATGACAGTTATGGGAGTGAGGTTGATATTTAAATTATTACTGCTTTAGATTGGAGGGTGGTTGAAGTAGCACACAGACTTTTGAACATATCTTTTATTGGATTAGATTACCAGCTGGACTTGAGACTCGCTATAGTGACATGGTTGGATGTGCATTGCCAATATAAGTTAAAGTAATCAGATAGAAATGTAACAGATCATGCACACGGATTGGGTAGATTAAAGAAAATCCACTTGCGCCCAAACGATGGGAAAGGAGATCTTGAAAATGAAACCACTGAAATATTGTTGGAGTGACGTGCTTCCCAATTACACATGGTTGAATAATAATGCAATCGTAAATACAAATCTTATCCTGTATATAAAGCAATTAAAATGAAAAGTTACTATCATCACATGGCATGTCTATGGGAGAACAACAAAGCTCTATGGGAGAACAAAGCTCTAGGAAATTCATTTATATTACTGATCAAATGGTAAATCTATATACAAGGTAAAAAAAATTAATTTCAAATAACAAGCAAAGTAATGTTACCTTATTCAATGAGATTAATTGCAATTAAAAAAATACTCCAATGAAAAAGAAAAACATATACATTATTGACATTGGGATGAAGTAAAAAGCAGTAATTTTGATCCAATTAAATGAAATTGTAGTTTTAGAGGGAGCCATCGGAAGGAAATTAAGCACCTTATTAGCTGGAGCAAGGCTGATAGGCAGTCACGTGAAGGGTAAATTTTTATATATTTTGGTTAAGATTATAGTTCACGATGTGTGCATGATATAAATTTGTTGGACCTAGCAACTAGCATACACATGGCCTAAGTAACCATTAACTTTCCCCATTTTGAGTTCTTAATTTTGTATCTATGCTAACCTATTCAAACTAATTAATCGTTTTTGTCAACTTCTCTATTCCATTTAACTTGATAGATCTTCTATGATTGTCCAGTCTTGATTTCACATCAAGATCAATGCAATCATCAGAGAATCAGACTTCTTCATTTAGAAATATTCCGTTTGCTGCATAAAGATGAATAGTTAATTATGTGTTCAGCTAAATATTTAAGAGTTGTATTTTTTGCAAGCATAATGAAGTGATGTAAAATACTAGGAGTAGTTGCTTTGTCAAATCATCAGTTCATAAACATATCAACAACATTTCAGACTATTAACTTATAATTATATTCCACCAAAGATTTCGAAATACAAGCTTCTTTTGAAGTGGAATGCCATAAACATCTATTTACAATCATAGATAGCTGATAGCCCTACATTTTCTTTTTTCGTTTTTTCTCTTTTTGAGCTGGAAAAATCTTCAGGTCTGCAAAAATGACAATGAAGATATCTAGAAAATGGATCAGTTGGGACCCCAACAGCTTAAGTACATAACGTTCCTCAAAGATTCTTCAGATTGCTTTGCCTTGTCGCTCCTTGAAATTATTGAGGAGGAAGAAGAAAGTTTCTTAGCTTGAGAATAAGATCTCATGTTATTCTTTGTGTGCTGAGCCAAGCTCCTCAAAGGGTAATTCCATCTTGCAAAACCTTGATCTTTCAATGCTTCCACTGCTCCAACACTTGCTGCCACGATCCATGCTCTCCTGCTTGAACTCATGATGTTTTTTTTTTTTTTTTCTAGATAAGTATCTTTTGTTTCTGTTTTGTGTTTGATATGAAAATCCTGCTTTTGGTTCTCTGATCTTTTGATGTTCGTAGGTTGATGATTTGGGTTTGAGGCGAAGGCTGTATTTATAGGAAAATGTAATGAGTGAGAATCTTTTGGAATGGCTAAAGAGTGATAAACTAGTGGCTCTTTGGCAAACAATGTGCTCTGTATGGTGACTCTGCCAGTGGTTTTCGTGTTATTTTATTGAAAAAAAAAAACATTAATTTACTTACTATTACTGATTTATCAATGTTTATCAAAGGAAGACATGGGATTGGACCTCAACGTTAATTTACTGAAAGTTAGGAGCTTTGAACCTGGATAGTCCAATAAAGTTTATTAAATTTAATTTGACATTGTACTGAAATCATATACAACATTAAAGTAAAGGCCTCAAGTAAATTACACACCCTACCGTCCAACATTTCTAAAAGAGAATGAGAGGATGAATCATACCAATGCATGTCTCCCACGTGTTATCACAGAACTATGCATTACATGTTTGTAACACGTAGATGCAGTATGTTTGAAACGTGCCCATTTATGAAACAACTACGTATTTGTAAGATTTTTTTTTTTTAAAAAAAAAACTATAATAATCCTCCATTCAATATTATTTGCTATATAATTTTTCTTAATAATGTATTGCTCCTAAAGAGTAGCATGGACTGAAGATAAGGTGAAATTGATGCAAGCATCATATTTAGAGTTTAAGAAATTTATGAATATTTTGAAATGAAAATAAATGATTTCATAATATTTGTGTGAGCAAAACCTTTTATATACATTAAAATTACATGTTAAGTTAATTATTTTTTCAGAAAGATATTACTTTATTCGTCACAATTTATGTGTTCAACTTTTATTTTAATTAAGCATTAAAAGAATGATACATTTATATATTTAATAACAATGGTATATAAAGTCCAGTAAGAACATAACATAGAAAACCTTAAATCTTTAATCCATAAGATATAGGTCAGCAATAATCTTCAAGTGAAGCAAAGATTTATGTATTACAATAAGGGCGGGGAAGAGGGGTTATTTTATCGTATTTAAGTTGAGAACATTTTGGGCATTTGCAGATCATTTCTGTTCTTTTCATCTTAATTCCTAAGAACCATGAAGCAACCAGTCATGAATCATGATTATTAAAATTATGGGAAACTTGCGGACTAGTTTGGGTGTATATAAGGAATGAGCATTATTCGATTAGAATAGGCAAATATTGATTGAAGGGTTACATATTAAGGTGCATATATGGTATAGAACCATATGAAAATTTTAAAAATGTTCCATAAATTAAGTGTTTAATGTTGAATCCATTTGGATCCGGCTCCTCTCCCCGGCTTGCTGTGTCCATTTCCCCAAATTCTTATTTGGATAGATGACACATATCGTATTTTAATACTAATGGCTTAGATTTAATTATCTAAAAACGAGTCTTAACCATGGTTAAAATAATAAAATTTCCATATATAGTTTTCGGAAATTTTATACTTATCCTACAAACTCCATCTATGGCCCAAAAGTATCTCTAAAATTTGGCGACACCGAAAGTCCTGCAGCTAATAAAACTTTACAGATTCTTACCATGAATATCACATTTTTGGAGATCACTGTTAGAGCAAAATTCAACAAAAAGAAACACGCTAAAATTGCACATAATTAGAGGAAAGATAGAGAGCATAAAAGAAAGACAATGGAGTTATGTTTTTACTGGAAATTGAATAACTATTCCCAACAAGTTTTTTCTTCACTTTCAGAGAGTTGGTATGCGCAATTACTTTAAGGATTAGACAGAGACTTTGTAGAAATTACTTATCTCGGTAACTCAGTAGTTCTAAGTACCAAGTGGTATTTGAGGGAAAAATAAAAGAAAAATTGGATGCGAAATGAAAGAACAGAATATTTTGCTTCTAGTCTCCAAATCTTGTAAATACAGTTAAAATCCTTTTTATTTTGCTAGAATTGTAATTTTTCCAAATCTTTTGGTTATAAAGATGAGTCTTAACCATGATTAAAATAATAAATTTTGTCTAATTTGAGTCTTAACCATAGTTAAAATAATAATGGCCATTAGTATTAAAAAAGACATGTATCATCTATCCAAATAAGAACTTGGAAAAATAGAGGCAACAAATAATGGAGAGGAGCCGGATCCAACTCATTTCATGTGTTTATCTGGTGAATCTTTTTACCGACTTTATGACCATAGGAAAAGGATATCCAAAGCAGAACAATTGGAAGTCGTCCTTTTGATCTTTTGAGTTGGTTTACCAACATTGTTTCAGATGATTTGGTTAATTACAAAAGAGCTTGTTTGGATGGTTGTAATCCATGGTATGATATTGTATTGTTATTATAGGTACGGCGTTTGTTTTGATTGTTTTACTAATTAATATTGTATGGTATCGTTATATTCATGGTTATGTAACCATAAAAACTGTCACTTTATGTAACAACCGATTTGGTGGGATCGCATCGTTACTTATTTTTCTTATTCATCATGCCCTCACTTATTATTTAATATTTCCATTTTACCCTTTACCTTATTTTCAATTATTAAACTAGTTAAACAATACAGTCTATCCAAACATTGTTCAATACGGTACTGTATACTATACACTACTAACACATTATCAAACGAGGGATAACAACCCTCCAAACGGAGTGTAAGAGAGTGCGTGCAAAACCATTGGAATCAAGCCCCTAATGCTGCTTTTTAATTCGCTTGACATATTCACATCAAATATTGAAAATTACGTATATATACGAAACGCAGGGTAACCATGGTAAAATGATAAAGCGCCAATACAAATTTCATAAATTAATCGTAGCACTGAGCCAGGAAATACGGATGAGAATGAAATACTGTTTCATCAACAAATTTTTACAAGGCAATTGGCCTCATGTTTTACATTCTCAAGGAGTATATATATAGGAATATGTACATAGAAATAGCACAGATTTAAGCGCTGGAATTTAATTGGGACCCCAACAGCTCAAGTACATTACTTTCCTCAAAGATTCCTCAGACTGCTTTACTTTACTATTTGCAGAAACCAAAGAAGAAGATTGAGAGGATATCTTCTTGGCCTGTGAATATGACCTTAGATTGTTCTTAGCATGCTGATGTATTGTTCTCATGGTGTAGTTCCACCTACAGAGACCTTGATCTTTCAGTGCCTCTACCACTCCCAAGCTAGTTGCTGTAATCCATGCCCTGCTTGTTGAACTCATTTTTCTAATCTTATATTCTTGAAACTCTTTATGTTTCTCAAGGTTTAATTTGCTGAAGAAGTACTACTTTTACAAACACTTGGCTTCTATGCTGGTTGAATACTTGAATGACAAGGGAATGGATATATAGGCAAGTGCTCAACAAAACTAGAGGCTAAAAGGCTATGAATTCCTGTGGTTTTGGAGCATGGTTTCCCACATTTTTTAGCATGGTGTGCGGCTGTGGATGTACGTTTCTGTCCTTGCCTATAATATTGTCATGACAGTTGTGGGGGTGAGGTTGGTATTTCAGTTATTTCCACACTTGAGAATTAAGGGTGGTTGAAGGAGTACACAGATTTTTGAACATATCTTTGAGTGGATTAGATTACCAGCTGGACTCGACTCTCGCTATAGTGACATGCTCTGATGTGCATTGCCAACAAATAAGTTTTAAGTAATCAGATCCAAAGATAACAGATTATGCACACGGATTGGGCTTAAGATTAAAGAAAACCCCCTTGCGCCCAAACCATGGGAAAGGACCTCGAAAATGAAAACCACTAAAATATTGTTGGAGTGGCGTGCTTCCCAATTACATACGGATGAAAAATAATGTAAATGTAAATACAAATCTTATCCTGTATCTAAAGCAATTTAAATGAAATAGAAGATAATATTAGCACATGGCATGTCTATGGGAGAAGAACAAAGCGCATAAATCTATAGTGGGAAATTCATTTACAGTACTGATCAAATGGTAAATCTGTGTACAAGGTAAAAAAAAAAAAGGTTTAAAATAACAAGCAAGGTAATGTTACCTCATTCAATGCGATTGAAGTTAAAAAAAAATGAACTATATAGATACACTTTTGACATTCCGATGAAGTAAATTGCAATAATTTTGATCCAATTGAATGAAATTGGAGTTTTAGGAGGAGCCATCACTCATCAGAAGGAAATTAAGCACCTTTTTAACTAGAGCAAGGCTGATTTAGGATTCAGATTACAGAACACGAATGTGTGGATATCTTAGGCCTAGCGACTAGCATACACATGGCCTAAGTAGTCCTTTAGTTGTCCCCAATCCCCATGTTGGATCTTAGTTTTATTTCTCTACTAACCGATTCAAACAAAATAATTTGTAAGCTTTTCTATTCCATTTAAGTTGATCTTCTATGATTGTCTTCAGTCTTGATTTCACATCATGATCAAGGCAACCATCAGACGTTCTCCATTTAGAAAGGAACGGTTTGCTCAAAGATGAATATGCATGTGTTTAAGCTAAATATTTAAGAGTAGTTGAAGTTATGCAAAACACTAGTTGCTCTGTCAAATCGTCAGTTCATGAACATATCAACAACATTTCAGACTATAAATTATAATAATTGTATTCCACCAAACATTTCGAAATACAAGCTTCTTTTGAAGTGGAATGCCATAAACATCTATTTACAATCATAGATAGCTGATTGCCTAATATTTCCTTTTTTCTTTTCTCTTTTTGCGCTGGAAAAATCTTCAGGTCAGAAAAAATAACAATGAAGATATCATCAGTTGGGACCCCAACAGCTTAAATACATAACGTTCCTCAAAGACTCTTCTGATTGCTTTGCCTTGTCACTCCTTGAAATGAGTGAGGAAGAAGAAGAAGAAAGCTTCTTAGCTTGAGAATAAGATCTCATGTTATTCTTTGTGTGCTGAGCCAAGCACTTCAATGGGTAATTCCATCTTGCAAAACCTTGATCTTTTAAGGCTTCCACTGCTCCAACACTTGCTGCTACTATCCACTCTCTCCTGCTTGAACTCATGGTGTTTTTCTTCTAAATAAATGGTACCTTTTGTTTCTATTTTGTGTTTGATATGAAAATCCTGTTTTTGGTTCTCTGATCTTTTGATGTATGTAGGTTGATGATTTTTGTTTGAGGCGAATGGTGTATTTATAGGAAAATGTAATGTAATGAGAGAGAGAATCTTTTTAGAATGCTAAAGAGTGATAAACAAGTGGCTCTTCAGCAAACTGTGGGCTCGAGCTATTTTATTATTATTGGAGAAAAGGAAAACATTTAATTTACTTAATGATCAACGCAATGCTGTATCAAAGGAAGGCAAGGGATTGGACCTTAACGTTAATTTACTAAAGTTTAGGAGCTTTGAACCTGGATGGATTTTTATATTGTACTGAAATCATACAACATTTAAGTACTGCACATAGTTGCGCATTTCTATGCATCTAAATAAAAGACAAAGATGAAAGGATGAGTCATACCAATGCATATCTCCAACGTGTTATTGGTGGAACTAAACATCACATGTTTGTAACACGCAGGGGCAGTATGTTTCAAACGTGTCCATATAGAGAAGACACCCATTTGCTGAATGCATTTGTGTATTTGTAATCAATTTTTTTACGTATTTGGGAATTTTAAAATAATCCTCCATTCAGTATATTTTGATTCAAAATGTATTACTCGTAAGCAGTACCTTCCACTGAAGATAAGGTAAAATCTTATACGATCAGAATTTAAAGACGAGATCAAATATTTTGAAATGATAATAAATCATTATTTGTATGACTAAAAGTTTTAAATAAAAATAAAATTACTGTTTAAAAGTCGCTATTTTTTCTTTTATAAAGCTATTATACACTCTGTCATATTTTATAAAGCACTATTATCTAGTTACTCACAAAGAGATAAATACTTTTGTATATTAATAAGGTTGATAGATTTCTCATTTTATTCCTAATAAAATAATTTTTAACAACAAAAATTCTTACTGACTTGTTTTAAACTATAAATTTTAAAATTTACATTTATTTCTTGAACGTCATGTCAGTCAAAACATATATATATCCTATATATATATGGGATAATATACAAAGTTCCACATCTAACTCATCATCAAATTGGGAAGGGTGTGCATACTCCTAATGAAATTAATTATGCAAGTTGCATCAGAAATTATTAATCCATGGCTTTGGTTTCTGATTAGTGAATAAATTAATTGCCCCAATTATTAAAAAAAAAGATACTAAGTAGAGTCATTTGATGTTGATCTCTAATTCTCTATTAGCAGTTGATCTGTTAATGGAATACCTTAAGTAGATATCTCTGGCTAACATAGCATCATCTTATCACTTATGGGTACCAAAAATTACTAGGGAATATTAGTATTCTCTTTTGGGGAAAAAAAATACTGGTTAATTTAGCTACGGCCAAAGTGTGGCTAACTAAAATTCTAGAAAAATTAGAAAAACGAAAAAGAAAATTATTGGCCTTGCAACTCGTCACATTTAGCCACGACTGCGGTGTGGAAAAATTGCAATATTCGACTATAGTTTCTTATTCATAAATTATAGTAATCAGCAACGAGTCCGTCGCTAACTATGATTACAAAGTCGTTCCGACGATTTTTCGTATATTAGCTACGCCATTGGCCGTAGCAAAGACGTATTTTGGTAGTGAATAAATTTAAAATAACAAGCAAGGTAATGTTACCTTAATTGATGAGAATGAAGTGAAAAGAAAATAATGAACTATATAGTTACATTTTTAACATTGCGATGAAGTAAAATACTACATGCAGTAGTTTAATCCAATTGAATGAAATTGGAGTTTTGAAAAAGGGAGCCATATAAGATATTCAGCACCATTTTACCTAGAGCAAGGCTGATTGGCAGTCACTTAAAAGGGCAAATCTTGACATTGGGTTTAAATTATAGATCACGGATGTGCGCTTGACATAAATTTCGTAGACCTACCAATTAGTACTTTAGACATGGGCTAAGTAATCGTTTAATTTTCCCCATTTTGAGCGCTTAATTGTATTTCTTTATTAACATGTTCAAACTAATTAATCGTTTTTGTCAGCTTCTCTACTCCATTTAGAAAGATTCCGTTTGCTGAAACATGAATATTCATGTGTTTCAGCTAAATATTTAAGAGCAGTATTTTTTGCAAGCATGTGTGTTGAAATAAGGGAAAACAGAAACTGGAAAGGAGAGAGTACTAGTATTTGATTTGTCAAATCATCAGTTCATTAAATTATCAAGAACATTTCATACTATTATGATTCCACCAAAGATTTCGAGAAATACGTGCCTCCTTTGAGGTGGAATGCCATAACACATTCTATTCTACTCCTTTACGATCATAGATAGCTAATATAGCCCTATACAATTTTTTTTTCTCTTTTTTGCGCTGGAAAGATCTTCAGGTCTACAAAAATGACAATGAAGTATCTAGAAAAAGGATCAGTTGGGACCCCAACAGCTTAAATACATAACGTTCCTCAAAGATTCTTCTGATTGTTTTGCCTTGTCACTCCTTGAAATGAGTGAGGAAGAAGAAGAAGAAAGCTTCTTAGCTTGAGAATAAGATCTCATGTTATTCTTTGTGTGCTGAGCCAAGCACTTCAATGGGTAATTCCATCTTGCAAAACCTTGATCTTTTAAGGCTTCCACTGCTCCAACACTTGCTGCTACTATCCATGCTCTCCTGCTTGAACTCATGATGTTTTCCTTCTAAATAAATGGTACCTTTCGTTTCTGTTTTGTGTTGTGTTTGATATCTAAATCCTGCTTTTGTTTCTCTGATCTTTTGATGTTAGTAGATTGATGCTTTTGAGGATGAGGTTTGAGGTTTGAGGCAAAGCCTGAATTTATAGGAAAGTGTATTCAGAGAGAACTTTTTGGAATAGTTAAAGCGTGATAAACTAGTGGCTCTTTGGCAAACTGTGAGCTCTGTATGGGATGCTGCCAGTGGTTTTCGAGTTATTTTATTACTGAAAAAAAGGGAAACATTTACTTTACTCGCTGATTCATTCAATTGGACCTTAACGTTAATTTGCTAAAGTTTAGGAGCTTAGAACATGGATGGATCAATAAAATTTCCATTTTATATTGTACTGAATCATAGTACATCAAAGTAAATTATACACCTACAGGCAAATATTTGCGAACTTCTATGCATCTAAAAGACAAGATGCGAGGATGAGTCGTGCCAATGCATATCTCCAACGTGTTATCAGTAGAACTAAACATCACATGTTTGTAACACGTAGAGCCAGCATGTTTGAAACGTGTCTAGACAGAAACACCCCATTTGGGGAATGCTTTTTTTTTTTTTTAATTTTCTATCCGGTGTCCAGTACCCTCATCGGAACTCCGATTAATCCGGATTTGCGTCGCGTAGAATCCTATTCGGAGGGAGGCGCTCCCCACAAGTAATTCTTTCATACCCAGAGTTCGAACCCGAGTCCTTTGATTAAAGAAAGAGTAATCCTATCCGCTATACCATATCACTTGGTAATTTGTTGAATGCATTTACGTAACTGTAAGAAGTACTATTTGTAAGAAATAGTAAGTTTTACGTAGTTGGGAAGTTTAAATTACTCAACATTATTTGCTTTAAATATTGTGAAATGACAATAAGTTATTTCAGATATTTGATGACAAAAACTGTTTAGCAAGAACAAATTACAAGTCTAAGTTAATTTATTTTTATTCTCAGAAAGCTTTTACTACAATTCATTCATCACAAGTTATGTCATACTTTTATTTCTTTTTACTTGGTTAAAAAGATACAGTACCTTTATATAATATTTAATAACAATTGACATAAGATTTTCATTTTGTTAAACAAAGCAGCAATGAACTGAATTAAGTGGCAGTTAGTTAGTTAAATGAGGGGCAGATTAGTAATTCCTATAGTTCCGGAAATCAGTTAGGATAACTAACTCCTAAAGTTAGTTATAGTTAGTGCTATATAATGCAGCTCTTGTGTATGAGTTGTTCAAGATTTTAATATACAATTTCAGCATGATCTTCTTCTCTCTTAATCATCTTCTTCCTCACCTCTCTTCCTCATTCATTCGTTAATCATTTCATGGTATCAGAGCTCGGCCAGATCAGTGTATCTGGTACTAAAATACAGTGAAACAGGGCACATTTCTCTGCAGTGTAGTTTCTTCTCTTTTCCTCCTAAGATTTATAATCTTTCCTCGCTTGATTCTGCCTTTCTTGAAACCTTTTTTTTTCTTGATCTGAATGAACAACATGGCTGGTATTCCACCAATGAATGGAGATGCCGCAGTACAGAACACAGGAGTCTCAGTGTTTGATCACAACCATCCTTTGTATCTACATTCATCTGATGTAAGTGGCATTTCTCTAATCTCTGTTCAACTTTCTGGGTCTGAAAATTATCCTGTGTGGAGTAGGTCAATGCGCATAGCTTTGTTAGGGAGAAATAAACTAGGGCTGGTTGATGGTACTTGCAAGAAAAATAGCATTCAAGAAACTCTGTGGCCACAATGGGAAAGGTGCAATGCCATAGTGTTGTCTTGGTTGATGAACTCAGTGTCTAGTAGTCTCTTGGGTGGTATTGTATATGCAACTAGTGCACAGGCTGTGTGGGAAGATTTACAAGAAAGATTTGACAAGATAAATGATTCTAGAACCTTTCAGTTGCATAAAGAGATTGTATCTTTAGCCCAGGGAACAAATTCTGTGTCTGGTTATTACTCTAAGTTGAAGGACTATTGGGATGAGTTTGAAGCACTGGTTCCATCTCCTGCCTGTGATTGTGAAAAATCCAAAGAATTTGTGTTGTATCTTCAAAGACAAAAGCTGTACCAGTTCCTGATGGGGTTGAATGACACCTATCTGCAAGCCAGGAGTCAAATTTTGTTAATGAGTCCACTACCCACTGTGAATCAAGCCTATAACATGATCATAAGTGATGAGAGTCAAAAGGGGATTATGCAAACTCCTGGAGTCCTAGGAGCTGCACCTGTATTAAGCAGCTTAGATCCTGTAGCATTGTACTCTAACAGAAATGATAGCAAAAATGGAGGTCCCTCAAGATATAAGAAGAATATGAATCTATACTGTGATGTCTGCAAGATTAAAGGGCATAATAGGGAAGGTTGCTGGAAAATAATTGGCTATCCTGCAGATTTTAAGCCAAAGAGAAGGAGAGAAGGAAATGCAGGTCCCTCAGCCTACAATGTGATAGCAGAAAATGAACAGGATCAATACAAGATGCAGAAGCAATATGCAGGACAAACAAGAACCTGCACTTTCTCTCAGGAGCAATATGATCAAATTCTGCAGATGTTGGATAACAATCAGAGTCACAACTCTTCCATTCACTCAGCTAACATAGCAGGTATTAGTAGTGCAATGTTAGTTTCTAACAATGTACAAGAATGGATAATAGACACAGGTGCCACCAATCACATGGTGTCAGATATCACAATGTTAGATAAGTGCACTGTACTGAACAACACTAACTCAAAAAAGGTCTATCTACCTAATGGGGATGTGTCTCTTGTTACTCACACTGGCACAAGTACCTTATCAGATAGGAGCACAGTGGAAAATGTATTCCACATTCCTCAGTTCAAGTACAACTTACTCTCAGTGTCTAAGATAACAAAAGAATTGGGGTGTTCTGTCACTTTTTATCCCAACTTCTGTGTCTTTCAGGATCTCTCCAGTGGGAAGGTGAAGGAGATTGGTAAGGAAAAGAATGGATTGTATCTGCTGATGAAGAAAGCATCTGAAGAAACTGCAAGAGTGCATAGTGTAGTCAATGTAGATGTCAGCCTATGGCATAAAAGATTGGGTCATGTATCTTCTGGTGTACTCAAGAAACTATTCTCAGCTAATTCTGAGCATGTAGCTAGTGTGTTAGACAAATGTGTAATATGTCCCTGTGCTAAGCAAGTCAGACTGCCTTTTCCATCTAGTAGTATTAAGAGCAAACAATGCTTTGATCTAATTCATGTAGATGTTTGGGGTCCATATAATGTGCCTACAGTTGATGGTTACAAGTATTTTCTTACAATTGTTGATGATATGAGCAGAATGACCTGGATATACCTACTCAAACTCAAATCTGATGTATGTGTTGCACTGAAACAGTTCTTTATTTCTATCAAAACACAGTTTGATAAGACAATAAAGATCATAAGAACAGACAATGGAGCTGAATTTGTAAATTCAATATGTCATGCACTGTTTGAACAACTGGGCATGGTTCACCAGAGATCCTGTCCCTACACTCCTCAGCAGAATGGAGTTGCTGAGAGAAAGCACAGAACTAGAGGTGACTATGGCCATTAGATTTCAGGCACACATCCCTATCAAGTTCTGGGGACACTGTGTAATGGCTGCTGTGTATCTGATAAACAAATTGCCTTCTTCTGTGATAGGGGATGTATCACCATATGAAAAACTGTATAACAAGGCTCCTTCTCTGGACCATCTAAGGATTATAGGCTGTCTATGCCATGCTAAGATCTTACAACACACAGACAAACTACAGTCAAGAAGCAAGCAGGCTGTCCACATGGGCTATTCTCAGGTTCATAAGGGGTACATTCTATATGATCTGCAAGCAGGCAAGTTTTTTGTACACAGAGATGTCCTATTCAGGGAGGATATATTCCCATTTCACAAACCTCAAACCTCACCTAGACTGTTCAACTACAATATTACACCTGCTGAAGCTGAAGATCTTGATCTACAGTCTATTACTGACACAGACTTATATGATGATATACTTCAACCAGGACAAGAAATAGAAGTTGATATGAACCACTATCAAGATGACATAGCTGATCCTGTGTTGAATATGCATCAACATGAACAAGAGGAGGCTATACCTCAGCATGCACAACAAGAAAATAATCAACAGGAAGAAGTAATTGACAATGCAGAAGAACAAAATCCACTACCTTTGAACAATCCTGTTCAAGACAATACAAGAAGGTCAGGAAGGCATACTATACCTCCTGTTTGGATGAAGGATTTTGTCTCACTAAATGTACATGAAGATCATCCATATGCCTTGAACAAGTATCTATCTTATGAAAGCTTGTCAGAAAGCTATCAGGCTTTCATTGCAGCATCTTCAGCAGTTACAGAACCAAGAAGTTTCCTAGAGGCATCCACAGACCCTAAGTGGATAGAAGCTATGCAAGCTGAGATACAGGCCTTGGAAAACAATTGCACTTGGGAAGTGGTCACACTACCAGAAGGAAAGAAGCCTATAAGATGCAAGTGGATCTACAAAGTAAAATACAAGTCATCAGGTGAGATAGAAAGGTTCAAAGCCAGATTGGTGGCCAAAGGGTACAGTCAAAAGGAAGGCATTGATTATCAAGAAAAATTTTCTCCAGTTGTGAAGATGGTCACTGTGAGAACTGTCATTTCCATAGCAGCCTCCAAAAACTGGCATATACATCAAATGGATGTATATAATGCCTTCCTACAAGGTGACCTATTTGATGAAATCTACATGGTCCTACCACAAGGATTCAAGAGCCAGGGGGAGAACAAGGTATGCAGGCTCAAGAAGTCCTTGTATGGCCTAAAACAGGCTCCTAGACAGTGGAACACAAAGTTGACTGAAGCACTAGTGAATCTGAAGTTCAAACAAAGTCAACTGGATCATTCACTGTTCACAAAGAAGACTGAGGCTGGAACAATGGTGATATTGGTATATGTAGATGATATGCTTGTAACTGGGGACAATCTTAAACTGATAGAGGATACAAAAGGAGCACTGCAACAAGCCTTCAAGATGAAAGACTTGGGGGAACTAAAATACTTCCTTGGGATTGAATTTGCCAGGTCAAAAGAAGGAATTCTTATGCATCAAAGAAAGTATGCACTTGAACTCATCTCTGAGACTGGACTGAGTGCAGCCAAGCCTGCACCTACCCCTATAGATCCAAACACTAAACTGACTACAAAAGAGTTTGATGATCTGGTCAATAGCAAGGCAACTACTAAAGTCATTCATGATGAACTGCTACCCAATGCTGGTCCTTACCAAAGACTGATAGGGAAGCTACTGTACTTGACAGTAACCAGACCAGATATTGCCTTTAGTGTACAAACACTAAGTCAGTTTCTACAGCAGCCCAAACAATCTCACATGGACACTGCTTTAAGAGTTGTCAGATATGTCAAAAACCAACCAGGCCAGGGAATCTTGCTGTCAAGTAAAGCTCAAGAGGAGACTGAAGTCACAGCATACTGTGATGCAGACTGGGCTGCATGTTCTTTTTCTAGGAGATCTGTTACTGGATTTCTGATAAAAATAGGAGAATCTCTGGTGTCCTGGAAGTCAAAGAAGCAGACTACAATCTCTAGAAGTTCTGCTGAAGCTGAATACAGAAGTCTTGCCTCTGTAACAGCTGAGCTTACTTGGTTGATCAGTTTAATTCAAGAAGTTGGAGTTACAGTTCTTAATCCGGTGAAGGTATTCAGTGATAGCAAATCAGCTCTTCAGATAGCTGCCAATCCAGTGTTCCATGAAAGGACCAAACACATTGAAATTGACTGTCATTTTATAAGGGAGAAGATACAGAAGGGACTGATTCAAACTGAGTACATACATACTAAAAATCAGCCTGCAGATGTGTTAACCAAAGGTCTGAACAGAGTCCAGCATGCTTTGTTGATCTCCAAGCTAGGAATGCTCAATATTTTTGCTCCTCCTAGCTTGAGGGGGAGTGTTAAACAAAGCAGCAATGAACTGAATTAAGTGGCAGTTAGTTAGTTAAATGAGGGGCAGATTAGTAATTCCTATAGTTCCGGAAATCAGTTAGGATAACTAACTCCTAAAGTTAGTTATAGTTAGTGCTATATAATGTAGCTCTTGTGTATGAGTTGTTCAAGATTTTAATATACAATTTCAGCATGATCTTCTTCTCTCTTAATCATCTTCTTCCTCACCTCTCTTCCTCATTCATTCGTTAATCATTTCACATTTTAGTCTTAATGAAATAATTCCTAGCCACAAAAATATTTTATTCAATCAGAAGTTCTAATTTTTTTTTATTCTTAAATTTTGTACACAGTCAAACATTCTCACATAAATTAAGACGGAATTAACAAGATACTATGATAAGTACCACGTCAAATCATCAACAAATTGGGAAGGGTATGCATTATCCTAATGTAATTAATTATGCAAGCTGCATCAGAAAATATTAGTCCGTGATTTTGATTTCTGATTGAGTTTCCAATGAAGAAGTTATATACTACTTTTTTTTTCACTTTGTAAATATCGATATTATTGGGAGTAGTATTAGTTTTTCTTTTGTATTATAATAATTTAGTTGCAGCCCCCCCCCCCCCCCCCCACACATGTAATGGGTATCAGTAGGAGTGTTCACGGTTTGGTTTGGTTGGTTTTTGGTTAAAACCATAACCAAACTAATATATCCGATTTTTAAATTCTTAAAACCAAACCAAACCAAATAAAAGTCATATCCATCGGTTTGATTGATATCGGTTTGGTTTCGGTTTAGTTCGGTTAGTTGTGTTTTTTTTTTTTTTTTACAAATCACAATGACTGTTGGACATGTGATTTATTTTGTATATAGAATTGATCATTGACTAGCTGGAATTTTTTTGAATATTGATTACAACATGGGATAGATACGTGTGTATAAAACTATGGCTTCAATGTACAAAGTAGAAGTAGTGTGCCAAATTTCAAATCATACAGAACCAAACGTGAAAATACCCCCCGATCGCCTTAAGGTTCCTAAGCCATTCAAATACCCTTGAAGTTACACAAGTCCAACAGATCAAATGATATCTCCTGTTTCAAAGAGGCTTCTAAATGGTAGAAGCAGAAAAGCAAGCACACTTTTGTCACCCTCCAAAAACCAACCTCAGCGTCATCAAAGTTTACAGCTTCAACAATCTGGCCTTTGTCAAAGTTTGTATTGCTAATGTTGGGAAATTTTTACTTTTATGACATTCATATTTTCATTAGCATATTAGAGAGGGGCTTATGCATGTTCCTCCCTTTTATTTCTCAATCTCCAAATGCACAAGGGTACTTTATAGTTTCTACTAGTACTTTATATCCACCAGACTATAATGTACTCAATTAAAGTACTTGAACAAGTACTAAGTATAAAATAGGTTATGCACTTCTTTAAAAAAAAAAAAAATACAGCAATTTATAAATTGCTAAGGTTTAGTTCACCATTAATTGTTGGACTTGATTCTTCAGACCATCAAAGGTACATGGTTCTCCAAGACTATCACACTAACTCTAGTCCAGATACGTTAACTATCATTGAAATTTGAAAATACATAAAATACATAAAAAGTTTATATAAAATATTAAATATTAATGTAAATAATTATAAAATTATATTTATAATTGTCGGTTCGGTTTGGTTAATTCTTCGATTTTTTTTCCTATAACCAAACCAAACCAAATGTTAATGTTTTTGAAAATTCAAAACCATACCAAATCATATCCAACAAAGTGTCGGTCTTTTTTATCGGTTCGGTTTGGTTTTCGATTTGATTCGATTTTTATCCAAACCGTGAACACCCCTATGTGTATGTATTCACTTCTATTACAATTTCTTTATTTGATCATGTTTTAGTCGCACAACAAAAATTGCAAATACGAAATCAACTTCCTACCCCTTTTCATAAGAAAATGCATGTAGACATAAATTTTTGTTTCAAACAAAAGCTATGTTTCATATAGTATAATCCCTGTAAATACAAATAAAGGTTTCTCATACTTTACAAATTTACACAACCATTAATTTGTATGCATTGTTCACGAACAGAAAGTAGAAAAATATAACACCGACACTGTACCAAATAATCAATTCGTAGGAAACCGGCCGCATGCAAATAAATCGAATCAACCCAATCTAGTTTGATTCAAATTGAATTATAGATCTACCTATCGAAAAAGGGAGAAGAGTTGAATCAAACCGAATCTCATGCATATTTGACATTCCTACTATGTGATATCTAATTTGGATGGCAAACAGGGGCACATGCAGAGGGTAAGGGGCGGTTCGGCAGAATTCACCAGATTTGGCGCACACAGTATTTTTGTGTTAAAAAAATCACTAAATATATATAAAAATTAAGTCATGAACTCAGTAACTAACACTAAAAATCATTATTCTAAAATCTAGAACCCATAAAATTCAAATTCTGAATCCGCTCTCATTGCAAAATTGTTCTTTCCATAAATGTTGACTGAGCAATTTAGCCTCAGCTCTACAAAACAACTCGCTTAACCTTCCATGATTTACAATATTGTCCAAGACTATCTACAGAAAGATGACACTAAATAACTTGGGGTTCAATTGGGACCCCAATCACTCAAATACATGACTTTCCTCAGAGACTCTTCAGACTGCTTTCACTGTTGAATTTATCTGAATAAAAGAAGGGTTCTTTTAATGTCTATCCAGGTAAAAAGATAAAGGAAATTTTACAGTGTATAGACATTTATTAGTGTTATTTAAATAAAATAGACACATTTATTGAAATTTATGGTTTATAGACCTTTATCCCTTGGTATTCCACTTTTATAGCCATTTTTAAAAAAGACTTTAACTAAATCTAGTCCACGTTTCTAGATAATATTTTTGATAAACATGCCTCTATTATAGGGAGATAGAGAGGCAGGTACCTTATTTATTAAATAAAGTATCTCTTAATTATTTTATTAATGGTATAAAATAAAGATCCTTAATTGTAGCAATCACAACAATAAAACATAATCAACACTCTTAATCCTTTTCACTGTGCCCTTCTTTCGATTTCATTGTCAAACAAGTCTTTCATTTTCGGTTTCTCCTCCACCTCCAACCATCAACCTTCAATCTCCCCCCCCCCCCCCCACCGTCCATGCCTAGTTCATCGGTAGATCTTGCTCATTTAAAGTAGAAATGGTCCTCTAATGCACTGCAAATAAAAAGTAAATTTTTGAAGGAGTTTTTCCAAATATTCACTCACTTGTCAAGTTATTAGTCTATTGACTCGTGAAATAAATTATAGATCATGCATATTCTCTATATAGGTGAGCATTAAATTTTCGTGTTTCAAATGCGAATCAGAGTTGAAGAGAAAGTACAATGACGATGGACTGTTGTATAAACTATGCATGTTCTATGTATAACATAGATGTATTTGACTAATTGTTCGAAATAGTATCTTTGCATATCCAATGAATAATTGTATTTTTGTGTTAATATAATTTATATTAAATTTATATTTGTATAATTTTTAGATATACTTAATGTATATATTCAGATGCATTTTTAACAGTACTTATATGTTGTATATTTTGAGGTTTAAATTTTCTAAGCATGGAGATGGCAATAAATATGAGATATGTACACTTGATGATTCTTTGGTGTATATGTAATGTATTTTTACTGGTATCAATAAAATGTATTTATGAGGTCATAAATATGCAGAATATGTCGCACTCATATCAATAGTATATGTAGAATATGCAAAATATATTTTCAGTTGTATTAATAAAATATCTTAAGTATAATATTACCAATATATTATCTATTGAAATAATATCTCATAAATATGCAGAATATATTGCACTTGTATCAACAAAATATTTTATGTATAATAATATCAATATATTATATATTTAAATAAATAACATAAATATGTAGAATATATCACACTCATATTAATAGAATATTTTATACATAACATTATATATTTGGAGATGTTAAGTGTATATAATTTTTACCAACTACTATTGCATACTGTGTAAATATAATAATAATTTAAATACATATTTGATGTTTATCTATTTAATGATTACAAATAATTTTGGTGAAACTAAATATATATAAGCATCAAAAATTAAAAAGAATAGAAAATTCGAGCAAAGAAGATGATTGTTTGGATGAAATAGGGCTCCGTAATTTCTCCTTATTGGGTGGGAGTTGAGCTCCTTAATTTTCTCCTTTTTTTAACTACTTTTTAGAAATAGAATCAACTTAGACATATTTATATTAGGTAAATTTTGGCTAGCATATGTGGAGATGTTCAATGGCTATTTGAATGTAGGGCCATGGTATATATATTGTTAGATATGAAATTTTCCCAATTTATCTTTACCTGATAGAGTCCTATAAGAGACAACTGTTGTTTTATACAGTTATAAATACAGTAAAAGGCTCAGATAAAATACACATTTTTCCATACATCTCTTCCTACTTCTCTCTATCAAACAAATAAATTAGGTGTTTAGACTGTGGATAAAAGGGTTGCTCCGTTACTGTGACAAATACCGACAACCAGTGATTCCAGTCGTGGTAAAGATCCTACCGCTTCCGCTTATAAGGAGAACAATTAAGTTCTCTGATTAATATTTTTGTATAATCTAATTAGTATAGATTTGTGATATATGCCTGTATGAAATTCTACATTCACTTTGTCCTTCATTTCACTGTGTGCATAAATCATAGAAGAAGATTGAGAAGAGAGCTTCTTGGTCTGTGAATATGACCTTAAATTTTTCTTGGTATGCTGATGTATTGCTCTAATGGTGTAGAGGGTTGGTTGGTCGAAGGAGCACACAGGATTCTTAAATCTTGTTAATTAATTTGTTCTTACTTGCTAAATTGGAAATTGGAGACAGCCATGAGTGATATGTGCTGATGTGCATCATGGCAAATGGATAAGTAAATGAATAAATAAGTAAAAATAAGATGAGGCACACGGTTTGGGCTCTTCTTTTTTTTTTTTTTTTAATACCATCTGAGTATTTTATTTATCTCAAAACACAATTACAAAAGAGTACTTTGAGGAAGTTGAGTGTTTAACCGTGATTTCGTTTCTTAGGTTAAGTCACAATTAAATTTATAAAGCGGAGTCACGATCAATAATCAAGATTAAATGCCTAATGTGAAAGGATATAAATGATTACAATAAATATAAAAAAATAAAGACACAATTAATGCGACGTAATAAATGAAGATTTAAATGAAAGGAACCGTGTTCAGACCGTATAGACTTGATCAAACTTCCTTCCTCGTACTCTTTATGATATTTAAGCAGCAGAACAATAAATGAGATCCCTTGATTACGAGTAATAAATATTGACAGAAGGTAAAGAATCGGGTATTAATTAATAGTTGGAATACAGATGTATGCTTGGAGAAGAATTAGATACAATGCTTGTGATTTAAATTACAATATATAGATAACTAAGCGTCCGTTCACGAGCAGTTGTAACTCCTTAGTCGAGCAGTTATGTTGCTTAAGGATAAGACTTCTATTTTGAATTGGCTTGATGACGAGTTGCGACTATTCCGGCAGTGGTGACTGTTCATCTGTCCGTTATAGTTGTCCATCTTCGATTCTATCCGTTGCCTTCATGCCCATTCACAGCCACGTGTCGTCTATACGTCGTCCTATGTGGATGCTTAGTTACCAACTTTGGTGACGACGGATTTAACCCAATACAGATAGTCCCCGCACTACTCGGGCAGAGAATCTGGTCGAGGAGTGGAAAACGAATTTTGAGCGGGAAAGAACTCTTTGGAATTTTTCTCAAGTAACACATTTGAGTCCCTGTGTTCATATTTGGATGCTGCCCGTTGAACTCCTCAAAGGTTTTCGATTGATTGACATTTTATCAGTATAAGCATTAAATGCTCCGCTAAAGACAAAACGTGCAAGTTGTCAATTCCGCTCCACTTTTTACTGAAAAAGTGACTGTCGCGTGTTCCGAGACTGCAGGAGTGATGATTGAACTGCACCTACTCACGTCTTGCACGTCCCAAAGCAAAAACCGTCATTTCGATTTTTATTCTTTTAACGGCTGGATTTATTTACCTCTTGCGCGGATGCTTGCCACGTGTAGGGGCGGGTCGGGTTTTGCGAACCCTATAAATATGATTTTTACCAGCTTGAAACTCTTTACTTCATTCCGAATTTCACCCAAACCTTCAAAGCTTCAAAACACCTTTCCAAAAATCCCTAAAACGCAAAAAATTCTTCCAATCTTCTAGTCCAAATGTCTCCAAAAGCCAAGAGAAGTTTGAATATGGACGCTGCGGCTAGTAGTTCTACAGCAGCAGGTGGTCAATCCACGAGTTCCCCAACTTTGGTTGCTTATGTGATCCCGAAACTTTGGGGAAGCCTTGAAAATGATTGTTCAATCAGCTCGTTCAGTCACTATGGCAATATAAGGTCGTGGCCTTCAAGCCGGTTTAAGAGTTCAATTACTCCTGACCTTTTGCCTAGGGTTAGGGCAGATTGTGGCTGGGACGATGATGTTATAGTTTCTTGCCCCTATCCAACGGAGAATATTACTTCTGTGAGAACTGGATGGACAGCCATATCTACGTATCCATTCACGATAGGTTGTACGCTCCCGTTGCATCCTGTTATAGAGGATATTTATAAATACTATCTTATCTGCCCGGGGCAGCTGTGTCCGAGCATTTATAGAATTATTTCCCTGCTACAATGGTTTGCCGATGAGACTGGGCAAGACTTTGAATTTAAGCAGTTCGTCTCTTTGTATAGCCTTCAGGTTGCGAGAGACGGATATATTAATGCCCGTATGAGAGGAAGAAAAGCTCTAGTGAGCAAATCTGAAGATACAGGGGATAGGGGTTGGATGCATAGATATGTTTATGTGCAGTCTAAATTCCTCACACGTGGCTGCAAAACTAATCTCTGCGAGGCGTGGAACAAAACTCGTAAGTCCCCGAGTCTTTGTACTGAATACTCTTTGAATTACGTATTTGCACCCTCTAATTTTTACTCTTTATTGGTTAGCTGACAAGATTCCTTACGACGGTATGATTTTCGAGGAGGAATTGTCCGCTTGGGTTGAACCTATTTTGGCAGAGTTCACCCACGAGCAGAGGCAGTGGTCTTACTATGCTTCTTTAAAAAGTTTATCGAACCCTAGCACCCATGGTAAGCTGATTATCCGCATTCCTGCTAGTTTATGCAGAACTCAGCATGGTATTAATATGATTTTGCTCTCAGGTTTAGGTGCTGGTGGCAGTTACTTTCCTGCTCCTCCTCCCGTGGAGGTGACCGTTGACCCCGTGGCTGAGATCAACGAGGAGGCAGCTGCCATTCTTCAAACTGCTGCAGCTATCAAGGCCAGGGAGGGTGGTGAGGAGGTCCTTAAGAAGAAAACGAGGACAGCCCGTAAGACTCCTCAACCCTCTGAAAAAATAGTTGAAATCAATGTTGCTGCTGCTGATACGCCCAAGGCTGGGCAGGAGAGTGTTAAAAGCTCGGCGGCTGCCCCTGAATCTGCTAAGCCTATGATAGTTGACATTTCAGATTCAGAGACTCCCGATGTGAGCCTGACTCAGAGGAGGAGGGCATCTCTTCGGGGTGATAAGAGGAAGGATGTAGAGACTTCTTCTTACGCTTTTGAGGAGAGTCCCCGAGTTGGTGATGAAGAAGGAGATAGAGCTGGGGAAGTAGGGGAAGAAAGAATGCATGAAAGTTTTGCCTTCTTCTCCGAGGAGCCAAAGCCAGATGAGCCTGAACGGGTTGGTGGTCAACAGGGTGAGCCTGAACAAGTCAGCCACAGGCGACCTGGCAAAGAGCCGATGAGAGAAGAGGATGAGGAGAAAGATGAAAAGGTTGATGAGCGGAGGAAGACTGAAGGGGAGGCTGAACCTCAGATTTTTTACTACAAGGATATGATGAACTTACCTGGTGATGAGGTGGCACCAGTTTATCTGCAAGAGTGCGACACTCTGGACCCTGATGAGACAGGTGACATTGAGGTCTCTCGCGCAAAGCTTACTAGGAGAGTATCTCTAGGAGGAAGGATTGGGGCGTACTCTGTTAAGGGTATTCGTCACAAATTTGGTCCCCAATATCCTTCTGAACAAGCGAGGGAGCCCAGGCCGTGTATGAGGGAGTGTGACTTCACCATTCCCCCGGACACAAATTTTTTGACGAAGCCTGGCCACTTGGTTAAAGTGATGTCCAACCTGATCGGTCCTCGCGAGGAGTGGAACATGCGCAGCATGAGCGACGAGCAGCTAGCTTACGCAATCGCTGAAGATACTGCTCGGGTAATGTTTCCCTCTTTACTCCTTTATTTTTATTAAGACCTTAGTTCTGATTACCTGCGTATTTTCACTTGTTGCCAGGCGAGTATGATGGCGGCCGAGATCATGTTCCGTTCTAGGTTGAACAATCAGGAACAAGTCCTTGGTTTAAAGAAAGACCTTTTGAAGGCTCTTCAAGACAAGCAGGCCTTAGAAGAGGAGAAACAAGCTCTGATTGGGGAGAAGCGGGTCCTGGAGGGGAGGCGTGGCTTCTTCGAGGATAAGATAGACAGGTTGGAGAAATCCAACACTGAGGCTAATGACAAGATAAGCACCCTCCTCGATGAGAGGGACCGGCTTTTGGATGAGAAAGAAAGGTTTGCACTATCCTTTGAGGATCTGAAAGCCAAGATGAATGAACAAGGTAGCCAGATTTCTCAACTCGCCCATGAGCTCAATGTGAAGGAAGCCACTTTGGAAGGCATCCGTAATGCTTCCGACCTGATGTTGAGAAATATGAACAAAGCTGAAGCTGAATCTCAGGCTGCTCGAGGAGAACTGCAAGAAGCCAAGAATCGGGTTGAGGAATCTGCGAAGATCCAAGAGCTGTTGACGATGGAATTGGCGAATCTGAGGGATCGTTATACAATCGACTCCAAACTGGAAGCTCTTGAAGCCAAGAAGAAGTTGCTCATTCAAATGCAGCGTGGCCAAGTTAATGTCGACTCAGTCCTCGATCAGACCATAGCGACTATCATCGATGTCAAGCAGGCCTTGGGCATGGAAGTAGGAGCCAACGATGATGATGATGGTGAAGAGGATGATGAAGGCAGTGAGGATAATGAAGATGAAGATTTGGGTGGAGATCCGACTGATGGAGCTAGTGCATCAGGTCGAGAACCTGGCCAAAATGATGACTGACGCCTTATCTAGTCCTTCTTATAATTTTACCGGATGTTGTTAACTTTGGATATTGCTAACTCGTGAACGAATGTATATCTTGATTGTCTTTTGTCTGACTGGCGAGGCTTGATGACCATTTTTGATCTCAAGTCTTGCTTATATGAATGATGTTGATATTCGTTGTTTAATGAGGCTTTCAGAAGTCAGAATTATGTTTCAAATCCTAGTGTCTGAGTTCCCTCTTTGGTGTTAATCTGCGCAGATGTTTGGAATAAAATTTGATCATAACCAAGTTAAGTTGCCCTTAGTTAAGATGAATGAAATCAGGTCTTCTGGGCTGGACGAAACCAGGCCGTTTAGGTTGACTGAAATCTGGCCGTATAAGATGGCCTTGCGATAAACTTTGCTTATCATTTTTGACAATTGAAAGTTTTCGCAGAAGAATTTTGTAAAGTTTTCGCAGAAAAATTTTGTAAAGTTTTCGCAGAAAAATTTTGTTAAGGTTGAGGTTTTACCCTGTTATTTCTATTGAAAACAATAGGTAACCCAATGACCAAAACATAAGATTGTTTGGTCGTAAAGTTGTAGAATTTGGGCGAATACTGGCCGCAAAATGTAAGAATAACGTAGCACAAGTAAAATAGTTCTATTGAACTTACTTGATTCTGCTTAGTCGTGGACTTGGCGAATGATCATGACCTTGCTCTGCTCGAACATCACTCATGTTAGCCGGGACTTTGGCCTACTGGGGCCCTCACCACCCCCCTGTTTTTATGTTGAAATTTCGTAATTTCAGACATAAAAAGACAATGGGTGAAACGCTGAATCAGAGAACACATATAACCAAAAGAGGAGTGTGTCCGTTGTGGGGTTTGAACCCACAGCCGCGAAGCACGAGGACTTCGAGCTCTACCAGTTGAGCTAAACGGATCTGGCCTTTTGAAGACCGTTAGTACCATTTAGACAAAGATAAGAAAACATGATAACTTAAAAGAAAACAATAGCAAGTAAGCAACAGAGAATGGATAGAAACACTAACTCATGTACTACTTAGAAGTAGTACCTCTTTAGGTGAGTCACGTTCCAACTGCTAGGTAGAAGCGATCCATCTGGTCGTGCCAAACGATATGAACCCTTACCAACGGATGCAACCACCTTGTAGGGACCTTCCTAGTTTGGACCAAGTTCGCCGACGTTCGCTTCTTGCGTATTCTGGGAGACTCTACGCAATACAAAGTCCCCGACTTCAAAGTTGCGCAGCCTAAGTCCCCGATTATAATATTGTTCTATCCTTTCTTTCTGAGCTACTACTCGTATAAGTGCTAATTCTCTACGTTCCTCTAGAAAATCCAATTCCTCGGAAAGGTTGACTGAATTAGATTCTTCAGTTGCATGAGCATATCGTAGACTTGGCTCGCCGATTTCGACTGGAATCAATGCATCAGAACCATACACTAAGGAATAAGGCGTCTCCCCGGTACTCATTTTTGTGGTTGTTCTATATGCCCAAAGAACCCCGGGGAGTTCTTCCACCCAGCACCCTTTGGCCTGCTCGAGACGTTTTTTGAGAGAATCCACTATTATCTTGTTGGTTGATTCTGCCTGCCCGTTTGCCACTGGGTGATATGGGGAAGAAGTGATCCTTTTAATATGCAGATCCTCAAGGAACTTTGTGACCCTCTGACCAACGAATTAGGACCATTATCCATGACAATCTCTTTGGGTGCTCCGAAGCGACAAATGACATAACGCCAAAGGAAATCAACTACTTCCGTTTGACGTATCTTTGAATATGCTGCGGCTTCAACCCACTTTGTAAAATAATCAGTAATAATTAACAAGAAACGTACCCCTCTAGGTGCAGTGGGTAGTGGCCCAACGATATCCATTCCCCATTTCATAAACGGCCACGGGGAGATGATTGAGTGCAAGGGTTCTGCTGGTTGATGGAGGAGATGTGCAAACCTCTGGCACTTGTCACATTTCTTGACAAACTCGTTAGTATCCTTTTCCATTTTGTCCCAATAATAGCCTGCTCGTATAAGCTTTCGTGCAAGCGCCTTTCCTCCCAAGTGATTTCCACAGCAACCCTCGTGAAATTCCTTCATCACATACTCAGTTTGGCTGGGACCTAGACACTTGGCGAGTGGGCCTGCAAAAGTCTTACGATAGAGGATACCATCTATAATTGTATACCTGGCAGCTTTTATCCTCAGTTTTCGAGCAGCCTTAACGTCTGATGGTAGAGTTTCATGTAGTATATAATTGATTATCTCATTCCTCCAATCCCAAGTTAGATTGGTCGTGTTGACTTCCATTGCATCTTTATCGATTGTTGTACATAGAAGATGAGCCACGGCCACTGAACCTGCTGCTCCAATCTCTGCGACTGAACCCAAATTTGCCAAGGCATCAGCCTCGTGATTTTCTTCTCGCGGAATCTGTATGGCTTCCCAATTGTCGAATTGTGCTAGCAAACCAGTGACTCGGGCAAGATACCTCTGCATACGAGACTCCCTTGCTACGAAGCCCCCAGTTATTTGATTGACGACCAGGGCAGAATCACTCTTAAGGCGAATTCTGTCTGCTCCATAATCTCGAGCCAATTTTAATCCTGCAATCACGGCCTCATATTCGGCCTCATTATTTGTAATAAAGGGACATTTTATGGCCTGTCTAATGGTCTCCCCCGAGGGAGTGGTAAGAACTAAACCTAATCCTGATCCCTTTACACTGGAGGACCCGTCAGTGTGTAAGGTCCATATCCCCGACTCCGATCCGGCGAACAGAACCGCCTCACGTTGAGCATCAGGGTACATAGTAGCACTAAAATCTGCAATAAAATCTGCTAGAGCCTGAGATTTTATGGCTACCCGGGGTTGATAAGATATATCAAACTCACTTAATTCTACTGCCCATTTTACTAACCTGCCCGAGAATTCAGGTTTGTGCAAGATATTGCGCAAGGGGAAGGTAGTAACTACAGCTATTGAGTGACTTTGAAAATAAGGTCTTAATTTACGGGCAGCGATTACTAAGGCTAGTGCTAATATCTCCAAAGATTGATAGCGAGTTTCAGCATCTAATAAGGATTTGCTAATGTAATAAATTGGAAGTTGCTTACCTTTGTCTTCTCGAACCAGAACTGCACTTACTGCAGACTCAGACACGGCCAGGTAAAGTAATAGTTGTTCACCTGGTTGGGGCGTTGAAAGTAAAGGCGGGTTCGACAGGTATCGCTTCAAATCCTTAAGTGCTTGCTGACATTCAGGGGTCTAATCGAACTCCTTGTTCTGTTTCAGTACATCAAAGAAGCTTTTGCATCGATCAGATGAGCGAGAAATGAATCTCCTTAGCGCTGCTACTCTCCCGGTCAGCCGCATTACATCTTTTCTGTTGTGAAGTACGTCGGGGATGGCTTCTATTGCTTTTATCTGGGCGGGGTTTACCTCGATCCCTCGCTGGGAGACGATGAAACCAAGAAATTTCCCTGAACCTACTCCAAATGCGCATTTCTCCGGGTTGAGTTTTATGTTGTATTGATCAAGGATTCGAAAGGCCTCCTTCAAATGTGCTAAGTGATCTTCTGCCCGTTTGGACTTGATCAGCATGTCGTCGATGTAGACCTCCATGGTTTTGCCAATGTGGTTGTGAAACATTCGGTTGACTAACCGTTGGTAAGTCGCACCTGCATTTTTAAGTCCAAAAGGCATTACTTTATAGCAATACGTACCTCGGCAAGTAATGAAGGAAGTTTTCTCCTGGTCGTCGGGATCCATCAAGATTTGGTTATAGCCTGAATATGCGTCAAGGAATGTAAGTACTTCGTGCCCGGCCGTTGCATCGATTAGTTGGTCAATCTGAGGTAGTGGATAAGAATCTTTCGGGCAAGCTTTGTTCAGATCAGTGAAGTCGATGCAGACCCTCCACTTGCCATTTTTCTTTGCCACTACGACCACGTTGGCCAGCCAATCTGGATACTTGACTTCTCGGACGGAGCCAATCTTGAGCAAGCGGTCAACTTCGTCATTTATGATCTGGTTCCTGAATGCTCCTTGTTGGCGCTTCTTTTGCTTTACCGGGCGATGGTACGGATCCACGTTCAGCTTATGAGAAATAATCTCCGGGGAGATTCCTGTCATATCTGCATGTGACCACACAAAGGTGGTGTGTCGCTCCTTGAGGAAGTGCAAGATATCTTTGCGTAAGTCTTTGTTTAACTCTGCTCCCAAATATACTTTTCTTTCAGGCATGTTATCGAAAAGTTCCTCTGGTTCTAAAGCTTCAATGGTTGGCGCGTACTCTTCCCGCGCATCCAACTTTGATCTGAATTCCGGGACTTGGTAGTCTGATGCTTCATTGTTTGACTCTGATCCCGGGTTCTTTAATTGCTATTTTGCCTCTTCGGGGAGCTTGACTGCAACTGAGTAGCAATCTCTAGCGCAACGCTGCTCTCCCCGAACTTCCCGTATTCCCCACTCTGAAGGGAATTTCATTACTTGATGATATGTTGATGGGACTGCTTGCATATCGTGTATCCATGGCCTCCCAAGGATTATGTTGTAAGCCATATCCCCATCAATGACATGAAACGTTGTTCGTCTCATAACGCCTTCGACCAGGGTCGTCAAAGTAATTTCTCCCAACGTCTTCTCGCTGGAATTGTTAAATCCTGAGAGAACACGAGAAATTGGTACAATCTCATTGTATAGTTTCAACTTCTGCACGACCCGAGTTAATATGATGTTCGCTGAACTGCCTGGATCAACGAGTACTCTCTTGACATCAAACTCTTCCACTCGTAATGTTATCACTAAAGCGTCCATGTGAGGAAATTGCAAGCCATCTGCATCTGTTTCTTCAAAAGTTATTGTATCCTCAAGTCGTGGTCGTTTGGTCTTTGTAATAGATACTTTGGCGTATTTCTTTGCTGTGTATGTGACTGCATCAACCTCAATACCACCAGAGATGACGTTGACTGTCATTTTTGGAGATGATACTCGGGGAGGTTCTGATTTATTTTGCTGGGCCTTTGCGTGAGTTTGCTTTCCTTTTTCTGTCAAGTACTCCTTGAGATAGCCCTGTTTCAATAAGTTAGCGACTTCGTACCTTAGAGCCTTGCAGTCATCCGTTGTGTGGCCGTGATCGCGATGGAATTCGCACCACAAGTTTTTATTGCGCTTGCTGGGGTCATCCTTCATATCCTTAGGCCATTTGACCTTTTCGCTCATCCCCTCGAGCACTGCTACAAGTTCGACTGCTCTGATATCGAAAACGGGCAGGGTTGGAAGTCCACTAGAAGTTGAAGCGGAATCATTGCCCCTTGCAAGGCCTGTGTTGTTACGACCGCGTCCATTTGAGTTGTTACGCGACCGATTGGGATATGGCTCGTGCCGTGCGTCTGGCTTATCTGTCTCGATCTTTCCCCCAACGCCATTGGTGCGAGTTTGGCTCCGTCCCCGGGCACCTGTGCCAATCAATTTATCTTCGTCTATACGTACCTTTGAATTATAACGATTGTAGACATCCGACCAGTTTGCTGCAGGATATTCTCGCAGGGATTCATACAATCGCCTGGTCGCTTCAGAACTCTTGACGTCCAAGCTGTTAGTGAATGCAATAGCCGCCCATCGATCTGGAACTTTGGGTAGCAACATACGTTCACGCTGAAAGCGATCCACATACTTCCGGAGAGACTCCCCGGGCAGTTGTTTGATTTCAAAGATGTCCTCAACTCTTGTTTCTGTTTTCTGAGCGCCTGTGTGTGCTTTGACAAATAACTCCGCCATCTCGGCAAAAGATCCTATTGAATTTGGTGGCAGCATTGAATACCACCGTAGAGCGCCATCTGCCAAGGTTTCTACGAACTTCTTCAATTGCACTGACTCGATCTCCTCGTCGGTGAGATCGCTTGCCTTTATGAAATTGCTAAACATCATCAAGTGGTCGTTGGGGTCAGTTGTTCCCCGGTATCTTGGTATGTTTGGCATTTTGAATGTTTTGGGTATTGCCTTTGGTGCTGCTTCTTTCTTCCAAGGCCTTTGAGTATACCGTTGAACGTCAACTTTCTTCAAAGTGGGTGGTGCGCCAGGGATCTGATCAATCCTCTCATGAAGAGAGCGCTGCAGGGCCTCCTGGCTCTCTTTGAACTGCCTGGTGAGGGCTTCCATGACCTCGCTCATTTCCGTTGGCACCGCTGATCCTGTATTCTGATTTTCAGCGTATCTCGAGGCATGGGATGGTGAAGCATCCCTTGGACGCCCCATGGGTGGATTTCCTGCGTTTGGCAGGGTTTGTCCTCGTAGGCTGTCGATAGCTTCCCGTATTTGCCTGTTGACTTCAGCCTGTTGCCGTATGAATTCAAGGACAGCGTCTTGAGAATTCCTCGAATTCCCAGGACCATTGGGTCTTCTAGGTCCTCCAGGCCCTTGATCGAAGTTTCCTCGGCCAGGAGGGCGGCTATTTCTGCTACCCTGCTGGCTGTGCTCGTTTTCCTGTTCTGCTGGGAGCACGTTTTCGTCCTCTGCAATGGGGATTACGTCGTCGTCTGCAGGAATAACATCTTGCTGCTCGTCCCCGGCCAGATTCAAGTCTACTTGCTCCGCAGCGTTGAGGTCTTGTTGCCCGTCAATGGGAGCGTTGTTGTGTGAGTTGTTATCTGCCATTCTGACAAAAAGAAAACGAGAAGAGCCAACAAGCAAGAAGAAAGCGAATAAAGAATAAAATGCGATAAGCAATTAACCTACGGAAGTTATTGACCGGCTCCCACTGTGGTCGCCAAATTGTTTAACCGTGATTTCGTTTCTTAGGTTAAGTCACAATTAAATTTATAAAGCGGAGTCACGATCAATAATCAAGATTAAATGCCTAATGTGAAAGGATATAAATGATTACAATAAATATAAAAAAATAAAGACACAATTAATGCGACGTAATAAATGAAGATTTAAATGAAAGGAACCGTGTTCAGGCCGTATAGACTTGATCAAACTTCCTTCCTCGTACTCTTTATGATATTTAAGCAGCAGAACAATAAATGAGATCCCTTGATTACGAGTAATAAATATTGACAGAAGATAAAGAATCGGGTATTAATTAATAGTTGGAATACAGATGTATGCTTGGAGAAGAATTAGATACAATGCTTGTGATTTAAATTACAATATATAGATAACTAAGCGTCCGTTCACGAGCAGTTGTAACTCCTTAGTCGAGCAGTTATGTTGCTTAAGGATAAGACTTCTATTTTGAATTGGCTTGATGACGAGTTGCGACTATTCCGGCCGTGGTGACTGTTCATCTGTCCGTTATAGTTGTCCATCTTCGATTCTATCCGTTGCCTTCATGCCCATTCACAGCCACGTGTCGTCTATACGTCGTCCTATGTGGATGCTTAATTACCAACTTTGGTGACGACGGATTTAACCCAATACATTGAGATATTTCAACTCATAGAAACCATCCTTGCTATAATTTGAGATAAGCTAAATGCCTATGGTGACTGGTGAGTGAGAATACATTGACAGTTAGTGCACTAATGTGAGCAGTATTCACACGGTTTGGCTAAGAGTAAAGAAAACCCAATAGCGCCCAAACCATGGGAAATGTTCTTGATAATGAAACCACATAAATGTTTTGGAGTCACGTACTTTACAAAATAACATGAAACACGTACGGTAGAAATCTAACTTTAGTGGTAAATAACATTCTTTGTTTTAACAAGATCGTTCAATACTAAAACTTGCTTTTTATACATGTTTGTACTTGTGCATATTAAAGTTATTATTATTGGTAGATTAAAACGCTCAATTTTTTCCAAATGGCTTACATGAATCATAATACTAACTTATTACTAATAATATGTATGTATTAAGCAAATAAAGAAGGCAACGCAAGATCATATTTCCTTGTTTAATAAAGTAAATTTAAACAAATAGAAAAACTAAAACGAATTCCCTCATTATAACCTTATGTGCTAAGGATATCACTACTAGAAACGCTGTTTACGGACGGGCTATGCGACGGTATCGTCCGTCCATATATCGCTCGACACTAGACACATAGCGACGGACAGCCGTTCGAGACATGCGACGACTAGCCCTCCCTATGCTGTGAAATCTGAAATATAATTTTTCGTTTAGGGAGGGCTAGTCGTCCCTAAACTCAAAAATTTGAATTTTTGCTTGGTTTAGGGACAGGTGCCCGTCCCAATGTTGATAATTTTTTTGATAAACATGCACAATAAATTGTCAAAAAAACAGATACATGCTTGTCAAAAACCAATACAAATTCATATACACAGCTAGTCGAACAGATAATTAAACTAGAATACACAAACATTTTAATAATAAGTCTACTAAATCTTCCATACATTTACTTTAAATCCTAAGCATAAAAGCACATAACACTTATGTCAAATCCAACTCCAAATATAAAGTTTCACAACTAACAATTAAAGACACATGCAACATAAAGTCTTAACAAAAGGACATTAATAGTGGTATGGAAGAAATGTGTCCAGAATTTTTGGTATTGATTTCTTTTTTTCTTCAACATCTTCATCCAAGTCCAATTCCGGCAAATCAACATCTTCATCCAAGTCCGATTCCGGTACCATATCAATTGAATCTTCAATCGTATCTTGAACGATTTCAATTGAGTCTTCGATTGACTCTTGAGCAATATCAATTGAGTCTTTGACGTTGATATCCATGATAGATCTTGATGGAGGGACTGCAAATTTTGGAAAAAAAAATTAAACCCGTTTATGTTTAAATTTTATTGAGAAAAAGCAAAAAAAAAAAAAAAAAGACATAAAAAACTTACCAATGAAGAAGGTGAGCCGTTTGATTTATGTTTTAGAGGTGTTTGAAGGAAGCAAATGGGTTTGGGGATGCTTGAAATCGAGAGAGAGATGTTTTGTAAGGAAGAAATGTATTTTTGTGTTATATGCTCGTGTGTTTTGTAGGTGGATATGGTTGAATTTAACAGAATGGTTAGGGACGGCTAGCCCTCTCTAAGATAATAGGGAGGGCAGGCCGTCCCTAACTTTTGTATTTTTAAAATTTGATAGATTGTGTTAGGGACGGCTGGCCCTCCCTAAAATAATATGGAGGACTGGCCGTCCCTAAGATAATAGGGAGGGCTGCACTAACTTTTGTCTTTTAAAAATTTAACAAATTATATTAGAGACAGCTAGCCGTCTCTAAGAAAATAGAGAGGGTTGGCCGTCTCTAACTTTTGAAAAATTTTAAATTGTAAGAAGCTTAGAGACGGCTAATCCTCTCTACACAAATACGGATGGCTAGCCGTCTCTACCCTTCCGTCCCTAAATCGAATTTTTCTAGTAGTGAATGAAAAAACAAACAAATTACATAGACAATTTTCTGGACCTCGTAGATGAAGTACAATTAATCCTAACTGTGGCCCAACCGGATGAATTTGGATGTAGAGGGAGCAATCCAGAGGAAAACACTTGGTCTTATAGCTGAGAGTAAGGCTGATTAAGAAGAACCTAAAAGGCGCAACATTCTTCAATGGTACCATTCCCTCCTGTATTTTTACTTCATGTACTGTTGTAATAACAAAAAGTATCTCTTGCAACTTGTTTATTCAAAGTAAACTTAATATTTTAAGAAGTGATTTCTCCACCAATTACTGAAGGCTTGTGTATTTCAGATTATATAAATTATCATTTGCAAGCTGTATATTTGAAGCGATGCAAATTACTATTAGTTGAACTAATCAGATCATCATTTCATCAAGCTATCAACAATATTACATAGTTTGCTTGTCATATTCTTCGAATGATTTTGGAATACATGCTTCTCTTGATGTGGCATGACTTAAAATTTTATTTACAATCATAGCCATACATTTTACTTTTTCTTTCTTTTGGCCCTGCAAAAATGTGAAATTGAGTTTCTGAAAAGAAGATCAGTTGGGACCCCAACAGCTTAAATACATAACGTTCCTCAAAGATTCTTCTGATTGTTTTGCCTTGTCACTCCTTGAAATGAGTGAGGAAGAAGAAGAAGAAAGCTTCTTAGCTTGAGAATAAGATCTCATGTTATTCTTTGTGTGCTGCGCCAAGCACCTCAATGGGTAATTCCATCTTGCAAAACCTTGATCTTTTAAGGCTTCCACTGCTCCAACACTTGCTGCTACTATCCATGCTCTTCTGCTAGAACTCATGTTGTGTTTCTTCTTAAACTCTTTTGCTTTGGTTTTGGTATATGAAATGTTGCTTTTGGTTCTCAGATCTTTTGATTGTTTTGAAGAAGATGGTTGGAGTCAGGGGCTAAGGCTGAATATATAGGAACATAAAAGAAGTGAAGAGTTAAATTGGAGAAAGAGACTTTAATTAGAGTAGCTAAAGATTGATAAACCAGTGGCTCTTACCTAACTGTGTGCTCTCCCATATTGCAGCTAGTGGTTTTGTAGTTATTTTGTTGTTGAAGAGAAGGGGGAATGCATCAGTTTGTACCTTACTTTTCAGAATGAGACAAGAAGTTGGACCACCCCATGACCCCAACAGGCCTTTTTTATTAAACTATGGGAAAAGTAGCCTTCAGTTTAATTACCAAGCATGATGTTTTCCCCATATTTATATTACAAGTACTAGCAAACGTGGATAGTTTGAAAAAATCATATTATCTCTAACTAAAAGTCCAGTTTCGAAAGCAACTTAGTCAAATTCATTTACCTAATAATGATTCACTTATTCAACAATAGTTAGCTAGGAGGCCATCTTTATAATAACAAGTAGTACAATACCAGAGTGATATTAGTATTAGAAATAATTAGACAATGCTACCTGCAGCCTACAACGTGACAATTCCAATGAATAAAAGAATTTCAAGGCATTTGATTCTCCATGAAATTGGTAATCATGAAATAATAAAAATCCTAGCACATGATAATCTCAACTCACAGAACGCCATATAGGCTATATCTAAAGTAGTAATGCATTAATATATTCATATATTCATGAAGTGATTTTGATCAGGCACATATTCTTGGACCAAAACACACTGGTGCATTTTTGCCTAACCATAAGCTAGCCACTTCCTTCCTAGTATTTTAAATGTCATTTAGTTAAAAATTAGTGTAGATTTAATTAGTATATTTTATCTTATCCTTATTATTAAAAGAGAAATTTACTCCACATGAACACTCATATGATAGTTTAATATAAATTAAACTCATTTTTACTTTATTATAGAATCTAGACATTTAATAAATATGATGGCTAATTAGATGTAAGGCTAATAGAGTTTATGGCTATTTATGTTATCATCTCTTATTAAAAAGGTTTAAAAGAAGAGATAGTAATTCCATTTTCTACTAAAATAAGAGAAAAAAGAAACAAATATACATAATTTAATACTGTAAATTATACTCTATCTTAGTTTAAAAAGAACAAAAGTGACACTTTGCAAGGGAAGGAAAAAAAATGGTGAAACAAAAATCTGGGGACCAAATCCACTGGTTTCTTCATAATACAGGGGTTTCAAAACAAATTAGAGCACACGTGTTACACCTATCATGCTTTTATAAACCAGCTAAACTGTGTGCATTTTCACTTAGTTTTAGCTAAGTAAGGCTTAAAAAGATTCTTTCAATCTTTAATCTTCCCTTAAAAAAAAACATAATGGTGGTAGGATTTAACTCTTCTCCGGCGAGATCATCATCAGAATCTGGCAACCGAGGACGGCTAAGATGGTTTTCCGGCACTGGAGATTCAGGAAAGAAGGCATGCATGGATGATCAGAAGCGAAGGGTTAGGGAAGCTGAGAAGGCTGAAAAAGTTATGCACCTTATCTTCTGGGGACCCAAATAGCTTAACTTTCTGAGTTTTAAGTTGACCAAAGTACTACTATATTTTTTTTAAGAAACCAAAGTACTATATATAGTTATTTTGCTGTAAAACTTTCGTCTTCTTGATTCTTTTTTTCCTGTTTCCACTTTCCATCTAGCTAGTTTTACCTTTTTGTGTCTCCGGTGAGGGTTGTGGATGTTATAATTTCAATCTCTAGGAGAGTATGTACTATGTATATAGAAATAGAAGTTTCTCTAATTAATTAGCAAGAATCTGAAGTCATATATGTGTGTATGACAATGAACTCTCCAAAAAATTACTCTTATCACTTTTCACATGGCAGTTCCATAGACTAACTACAGCGTTCTCATGTGCTAATTAGTGACTTCAATTGCCTCGAGTACTGGAAGAAGAGCAATAGATAGAAAGATAATAGATAGATGAACCACGCCTTTAACATTAATGTATATAATGTTTCATCTTTTGAGTTAGTTTTAGGATAACCGGAATTAGCGCCAAAGTCATTTCCTTAAATCGATCATGAATTGACACTAAGATAGCTTGCAAGTATCTGAACAAATCAACAACCATATGAAATGTGTGATAAATTGATCTAAAAGTTTAAAATGTTACTAGACACACTTATTTATGTAATTAGGTTAGGTATGCATCAGGTTATATCAGAGTATGCTAATTTATAAATAACTTTAGAAGCAGTTAACGTTCCTTCCATAATACTCCCAATGTATAGTTAGCAAGTTACAGAGACTTCCGCAACTTAGTTGTAGTTTGGATATGAAAAGTTAAATTTGGGAATAATGTTGAATTAGGATTAAGTAGGACCCTTGTTATTCCAATTTTACCTTAAAGCATGAGTTGTCACATCATGCTTACATTTTTCCACAACATTTTCTTTAACAAAGTTTAGGAACATGTGTGATAGCATATATTCTTGTGGAAATCTTTGGTACTCTATAACAGTTTATTGCTTAAGTAGTAGATCTTATAATTCTAATGGTCTCAAGATATAGGCCCATATTATGGGCCATGGACTGAAGTATTGGAGTATGGTCACAGTTGCATCAGTCATGTGACGGAAGCTTTGATTCTGGACCTGATATCTGGATTGTGGGCCTTCCGCTTAAGGGAGAAATCCATGTTATCACAATGCTCAGATTCCCTGTTTGGTCTGCACTCAGAAGTTCAACTTGGGTAAGGCACGAAAGACCACTTTTATCACTGATCTTTAGACATAGATCACTAATACCAAAATATTTAGTTTGTGGTCACTTTCGCTTAAAAGATAGAACTTCAGTCTAGGGCCATATGGATTGAAGTTCAGTCCTTAAAAATAGAACTTCAGTCCAGGGCCATGTTGACTGAAGTTCAGTCCAGTCCTTAAAGATGGAACTTCAGTCCAGGGGCCGTATGGACTGAACTTCAGTCAATGATCAGAACTTAGGTTCATTTGCAAAAATATGACAGGGGAAGCAATGGTTTGCCTTTTTGCCCCCGCTAAGAGATGGTTTGCAAAAATGCCCTCAATAGTTTAATGAAATTTTTTTCGGACCAAAATACCCCTACAAATCAGTAAAAAGACGCGCCCCAATCCCTCCCCTTCCTTTTCTCCATTCACGCTATCAAGAAAACCATTAAACCCCATTCCTTTTACAGATTTCTTTGTTCAAGAGAAGATTCAATGTAAGATTTCTTCAAGTTGTAAGGGTAAAGTTCTCTGCAACTATTGCCAAGAGTTTAAGTTATGCTGCAAAGACTGAAAAATCTCTAAAGTATTAGCAATAGCCAAGACTTTAAACTCTACTACAATGGGAGCAACTTGTACAAATAGTCTCTGCAAGTATTGGCAATTGCCAAGACTTTTACCTATATTGCAATGCAAAACTTGCATAGAAAAGTCTCTGCAACTCTTGGCAATAGCCAAGACTTTAAGTTCTGGCAAGTGGGACCTTACACTAAAAATCTCTAAAAGTATTGGCAATTGCCAAGACTTCTACCTCTACTGCAGTGAACAAGTTGGAGACAAAGTCTGCAACTCTTGGCAATAACCAAGACTTATGTTCTGGCAAGGGGGACCTTACACTAAAAATCTCTAATAATATTGGCAATTGCCAAGACTTCTACCTCTACTGCAATGAACAAGTTGGAGACAAAGTCTCTGCAACTCTTGGCAATAGCCAAGACTTTAAGTTCTGGCAAGGGGGGACCTTACACTAAAAAAACTCTAAGAGTATTGGCAATTGCCAAGACTTCTACCTCTAGTGCAGTGAACAAGTTGGAGACAAAGTCTCTGCAACTCTTGGCAATAGCCAAGACTCTAAGTTCTGGTGGAAGCGACAACTTACACATAACATCTCTATAAGTATTGGCAATAGCCAAGACTTTAAACTCTACTGCAATAAGCAACTTGCAGAGAAAGTCTATGCAACTCTTGGCCATGGTCAAGATTTTAAGCTGTATGCAAAGCATGGATATCTAATAGCCATAGACAGTAAAAACCTTCAAATCACTGGAATCAAGCAAACACAAGAAAAAAATCCCAAATTTCTAGCACACAAAGAAGAAAGAAGGAGGCCAGGAATGGGGAAAGAGAGAAGGAAATATTTCAGCGTGAATTAAACAAGTTGGGGACCACACAAAGAAGAAAGAATGAGGCCAGGAATGGGGAAAGAGAGAAGGAAAGCTTCAGCGTGAATTAACACAAGTTGGGGGGCAAAATAGTCCTTTCATAAGGAGGGGGGGAGTATGATGTGGAGGGCATTTACTTAAAATATTTGTAAATGGGGGCAATTAGGTAAGACCATGTCTTATTGAGGGCACTAGGTGAAATTTTTTTCCAGAACTTAAGTCAATGTTTATTTAGTAAAGGCCCAAAAATGACCTCTAGTATGAGACCAATAAAAATAGTGGCCTCAAACTAAATACCGGTATTAAAAGTGGTCTCTAGGCAAAAATTTTACGCAATTGATAGGATCTTAAGAGGTTGCAGATTTGAAAGATACACAAATAAATTATGCTGGTGCCAGTAATAATGTATGAAAAATATTACATAAGAATACTTAGAGCAACGCTATAAAGGAAGAAGAGAGGAAGATTTACCCACAAGACTTATTTCGGATCCCAGAAAATCAAATACATTATACGTAATGAGCATGTCCCACTACCACAATTGTTTTTCTTCATTTTTAATCACCACAAACCTATTGAGTATTGAAACGCTATCACTTATATTTTTTGGACTAAATAATCACTTAGAACTAGCTAATTATTGGCGAAATATTACGTTAGCTCTACATTCTCGTCTTAGTTCATCGCTTATGTGTTATCTTGATCTGTAAGATAGATGTGCTAATTAAGAATCGTCCATCTCTCCAACTTGTAATATACTGGGTAAGCGTAACATACAAACTTTTTTAGCAAGGTTTGGGGTTAATTTATTCTGGAGAACATCGACAGGCTTGCATTTTAACTAAAAGGATTTTGAGTTGGGATTAGCTTATTGTATAGAGAACATCAACAAATTGAAATATCTTATTATACTTACTCATGTCTCCTCCTTTTTTTTGGGTAGCTTGTGTGTATTAGAATATATTAGGGGCTATTAGTGCAATTGTATAGGTAGGATATGCTATTTGTGTAATGTGTACATAATTAGGGGGTAAATTGTACATTTAGTTGGGCTAAGTACATTAGGAGTGTTTGGTGCCCAAGTTAGGATTTTCTACTTTTCTTATATAAACAGGGGACTCATTCATCAATAAGAGGCAAGAGTTTTCACTTAAAGTTTTGTTTGGTGTGTGCAATTTTACATGGTATTAGAGCCATCGTGAAACTCTTCGTATAAGTGTAAAGTGATGGTGGCTCCGACCGATGGTACTGGTGGAGGTATTATTTGTGGAGTGGGGGGTGACGTCGCCGTGACGCCGTCGTACGGAAGACCATCTCTCCTTATGGCATCACCTCAAATGATAATCCCGGTATGATTATCACACAGGTCCAGTTGACCGGAGAAAATTATGAGGAATGGGCACGGTCCGTTAGAACGACGTTGAGTGCGAGGAAAATTTTTGGTTTCGTTGATGGATCGATTCCGAAGCCAGGTGAGGATTCGGTCGATTATGAGGTGGTGTACTATCAATTCTTTGTTGGTGTTATGATTAGGAATTTCATTGAGTCTAACCTTAGGACCACCATATCTCATATGGAGGTTGCTAGGGATCTATGGGAGGGCATCCGAGAGCGTTTCTCAGTAGGAAACAGACCTCAGATTCAAGAATTGAAGGTTGCTTTGGCCGGGTAAAGACATCCGTCGTTTACGGAAACGGACCTCTGCCTTGAGACAAAAACGGAGGATCACTTGGACCTTAGGGTTCGTTTCGATTTCTCTGACTATGCTGAGGTTCCAGCTGAAGGTCGATCAGGTGAGGGTAGTTTTACTCTAGAAGAATGATGTGGTATGTGTTAATGATATTCAAATCAGAGGTAATGAGGCGCATGCAATGATAAAAGGTAACCTATCGTTCCTTTAATTTTTCTTGGCTCTTTTCTACAATTTATGCTAGTGATTCCTACATTAATAGACTTTCATTATGGCAAGATCTTCAAAATATTTATGATTTCTATAAAGGACCTTGGTAAGTAGGAGGTGATTTTAATCAAATTTTATCCCAACATGATAAGTGGGGAGGGCGTCCAATAAACAGTGCTAGTGCTACTCATTTTTGGACTTGTATAAATTATTGCAACTTAATTGATCTTGGGTTTAAGGGGCCTAAATACACATGGTCAAATCATAATAAGAATAGAGGACTTATAATGGAAAGACTTGATCGTTGTCTAGCTAATAATGAATGGATTACCTTGTTTAAGGATGCTTCCATCATCCATCTCCCTAAGACCTATAGTGATCATAACCCTATGCTTATTAGTCTTAATAATGCACCTCATGTTTTTAGACAGAGACCCTTTCGGCTAGAGTCTACCTGGACCTCTCACCCTGATTTTATTGATGTTGCTAAGCATGCATGGACCAATAGAAATCTTCATGATGCAACTAAAGTTTTTTCAGAAGAAATAGTGCACTGGAATAGGCATGTCTTTGGTAATATTTTTAAAAATAAAACAAAATTGCTAGTTCGTATTAATGACATTCAATCATCCCCTAACTATGCCACTAGTTCTTCCTTCAAAACTTAGAGTCGCAATTAATTCTCGATTATAACAATATTTTGAAAAATGAAGAAGAATTTTGGTGACTTAAATCTAGAATAAATTGGTTAAATTATGGTGATGCAAATACAAAATTTTTTCATGTTACAACTCTTAATCGTAGAAGAAAAAATCGTATTATATACTTTCATGATGACAATGGAAATCAAATTTTTATCCTGGTGATGTCACAAATCATGTAGTTGATTATTTTAGCAAAACGTTTATCACAAGTCACTCCTCTACCACACTTGATTCTCTTAGTGTTGCCTCTTCATGGTTTTTAAATGCTAACCTGTCCGATTTGGATAATCCTCTAACTGATGATGAAATTACTAAAGCTATTTTTTTTTAAACCGTATAAGGCCCCTGACCCTGATGGTTTACACCCTTTCTTTTACTAACGATATTGGGATATAGTTGGACCTTTTGTTAAAGCTTTTTTTCATAAAATATTTAAAGAGAGTGCATACCTCAAGATTGTAATTCTACTTTCATTTGCCTTATTCCTAAATTTAAAAATACTGTGCACTTAAAGAATTTTAGACCTATTGGCCTTTGCAATACTATTTACAAAATCATCACTAAAATTATTTCAAATCGTATTAAACCTTACTTAGATGATAATGTAATTATTATTCAGGAACTTATCCAAAAATTTGCTCGAATGAAAGGTAAAAATGGAGGTATGATCATCAAAATTGACCTTGAAAAGGCATTTGATAAGATTGAATGGTCTTTCATTCGTACTATGCTAGCCTTTTTTAAATTTTCTCCTAATATTTCTAAACTTATTTTATCTTGTGTTACATCGTCTAGTATTACAATTTCAATCAATGGTGCCAAAACTCAAAATTTTTTCCCTACTAGAGACATTCGACAAGGTGATCCCATGTCATCATATCTCTTTATTCTATGATTTCTATCCTTGGAACTTCTTTCAATATACATAAACCACCAAGTTGAAATGAATCTCTGGGACCCTATTAAACTATTCCCTAAGGGCCTTGATCTTTATCACCTCCTTTTTGCCAATCACTTAACGTTCATGGCCAAAGTAAATGATAAATCTGCCCATGCTATCAAGGATACTTTAGCTATGTTATGTCAATTGTCAGGAGCTAAGGTTAACACTTTAAAGTCTAAGATTATTTTCTCTAAAAATATTGACTCCCCCCAGACTGCTCATCTAGGATCTATCCTTGATTTTAAAATAGGTCATCATTTTGGAAAATATTTGGGGTTTCCTATCTTGAACCATAAGCCTAAACATAATGATTATCAATTCCTGGTGGATAATTTCAAATATAGACTCTTAAGTTGGAATGTTTCCTTACCCTAGCTGGTAGAACAACATTGGTTCATTCAACTCTTAATTCCCTACCTAACCATATCATGTAACTACATCACCTCCCTAGCAAAACCCTAAAGGTGATAGATAAGATCCAAAAAATTTTTGTTTGGGCACGACTGATACTTAAAGAAAACTTCACCTCCTCTCTTGGGATATAATTATCAAACCTAAGCACCTTGAAGGCCTTTCTATTACCAAAGCTCAAATCAAGAATAAAGCCCTTCTTATTGGTCTTTCTTGGCGCTTCCTAACAAACCCTAAGACTCTCTGGGCTCAAATTCTTAGTGCCAAATACATTCATAGACCACCCTCAAAATGTCAATCATTTATTTGGAAAAACATTGCTAGAAGCTTACCATTCTGCTATGACAATACTCACTGGGTCTTAGGGAATGGTGCTAACACCTCATTATGGGAAAAATCTTGGCTCCCTAATAGGAAACCAATCCGTAGCCTTATCAGTGGCCTCCTAACCCTAGTTGAGACCACGACAAAAGTCAGCAAGGTGTGCCATAATCAAACTTGGAATTTCTCCAAACTCTCATTTGATTTACCTACTAATATTAAAGATCTATTTCTAGCAACTCCTCTTCCTACTGGGTCAACTGAGCATGACTACCCTATATGGGGTCTAAATGATAACAGAATTTTCTCCTTGAGGCCAACCTATAAAGTTCTTCAATCCTACTCTACTATTGACAATGAGTTTGAGTGGTTATGGGATATCGAGACTCCACGTAAAATTCAATTCTTTCTTTGGCAGTGTCAGCACAATAAGCTACCCTCTGGTCCTATCTCCATATAATAGGTATGAATGTTGATCTCATTTGTCCTATGTGTAAACTTGAGCCTTAATCCCTATTTCATATTTTTTGGAATTGTACTATTGCTAGGAATTTTTGGTCAAGCTGTAACATCACCCTTAACATTATAGATGATCACATTTGGTTTAAGACCCTTAGAGTAAAGTTCTCCACCCCTAAACTCTAAATTCTATACATGGCTCGAATTCTTGTCTTTTGCTTTGTGGGGCATGTGGTTAAATCGAAATCATAATAATATTCACAATCTTGATAGCTACTTAAGCTTTACCAAGGTTCACAACAATATAACTGAATTCAAATTGCTCACTTCAAATGAACCTAGATTTGTTCGTATTAGAAACCTTAAAGTTTCATGACACCCCCTAGTACTAACTGCATTAAACCGAATATTGATGGATCTTATTATCATAACTCCAATAAAGCTAGTATAGGTGGACTCTTTAGAAATTGCAAGGGTGATTGGGTTCTTGGTTTTCACTCCTAACTTCATGCCACAAATCATACCCATGCTGAGATTTCAGCATTAACCTATGGTCTATCATTAGCCCTTGATCAAAATTTTATACCGTTAGAAGTTGAAACTGACTCCACTGAAGTTCTTAATCTGTTAGAAAATCCCACTCCCACTTATCTACCTTTGATTGTCCATTGCAGGTCACTGATGATAAAGCTGGGGATGCCGCAAATACGGCATAACTTTCGTCAAGGAAACAAAGTTGCACACTTGTTGGCAAAGAGAGCTCCTGGACAATCCAAATGTTATATTAGGAACCATTATGCAGTGCCACCAAATTTTATTCACCAGGCTTTGTTGGACAATAGTGTGGGCACTCATTCCATCTTAAAAACTTTGGAAAGTAATTGTAATGCTTTAGCTACCCTAGGAAATTTGAATGCGCTAAATGTCATTCCTCTATCTAGTAGGAACTTATCTTTAACTAGTAGGAACTTATGTAACCTAAATCATGCGATGCCTATGAGTAGCCGCATGAACTCTCTCTGTAACCCATCTTAATTATGTTAATGCATATCATGTTATTATAAAAAAAAGACTTAACAAGAAAAATTAAAAAGAATAGGTTGGTTTAAAGGATGATCTGGTGAGGAAATGCAAGAAAAATAAATCTTCAACAAGAACTGAACCCTGACCCTCAAGAACTCAAAAACTTTGGAAGACAACATTCTATCAATGGCAACATCCCATATTTTAGTTACCATGTGCCACTAATTATATTGACCTCTGCGTAACAGTATTTATACATGCACATATGAAACTTTTCCGAAGTTACTGGGTGCCGTGGCGCCCCCTACTTAACACATAGATCCGCCCCTGTTTGAAAGTGTAGGTGAAACTGGCTCTCAATTGGTTGGGTAATTGCTACTGACTCTGAATCTAGATTTACAGATGAATAAATGATACTAGAACAAAAGAAGCTTTAGGGAGAGTCTATCCAAAAGGACCTAAGATCACCCGACAAACTACCATTTTTTTTAATCGTAGACGTATAAAAACTCATTAATCTAATCTAAATTCGTGGCGTAAGGCTAGTGAAGGATGAAGAGCTCTATATAAGAAATTTCTTCAACCCCATCTATCTTACCACATCAGTTTGTATTCTCCCTTTAATTTGTTCTAGCTAATGTGACATATATACTCTTCAAAGAGGTAAATAAGATACTTTTGTTGACTATGGTGGTTTATAGCACTTTTAACCTAATTTTTAAATATGTTAATATTATTTCAAAAAACTTAAAATTATATATCTAAATTTACATCGAAAAGCAGCTAATTTAACCATAGCACCTCAAACTATGTAGCATTGTTCCAATTTTCCACTATGGTGAAGAAACTTCTCTCTTAACAAGACTACTAGTAATTAATCCTAGGCAGCACTGAAAACACGTTGTCTTTACCTTCTTTACCACAAAGTACAGTACAAAACTACAAAGATCCAATCAGTTTAAAGAAAAAAGAAGTTGAAAGGCAAGGAAAAAAAATCTGAATGAGAGGTCAGCATCTATATGAACGTACGTGTTACGTTCTTATTCGTGTACCTCGTAAAATATAAAACTAAAAAAACAATATATCCATGAGGTGTACTTGGATAAGCCCCCAAATCCAAACCTCACCCTCCATTTTCCACAGCAAAAAATAGAAAATGAAAAACAGCTCCATTTTGTAAAGCTAACACAACACACACTGTTTGTATTTTCTCTCTAAATATAATTTAATGGCGGCAGTTACTTCAGTATCATTTTCGGCAATTTCTCAATCATCAACGGAGAGAAAATCATGTGTTCCTTCGGGGTTTCGTTCATTGGAAGCATTTAAGTTCCGTTCAAATTTCTCATTTGATTCTCTCAATGTCAATGTTCGCTCTTCCACTTCTCGCTTTGTCGTTCATTGCATGTCCACAGGCAAGTTACAATTCATTTTATTAATTTTATGTTTTTGTTTAGTTACTCAGCAAGTATCCCTAGCTAATTGTATGGTTGCGTTAGGTGTCTGCAACATTTAATTTTTTATTATACGGCGCAATTAGTATGAAATGTTCAATAATTTGAATTATATTTAGGTATAGTTGAAATGCATTTTAAATTACGCATATTTTACTGCTGTATACTCGCTACATTTCCGATTTATATGATACTGGATGTTTCAAATTGTTTGACCGTAATCAGTTTCTATCCGACTAGTAGAACTATCTAGAATTCAAATTCATTCAACTTTTAATATTTTTCTTCAGACTGTTACTAGTGTGTTAGACTGTGTTAGCTCGCTTAATATAGCCGAGGAGATGATTTTTGTATTTAATCTGCTTTTGTTAATGAAGTACTAGCTTGTAAATAAAAGGACGTTACCTTTTCTAAGAAAATTATCCTAATTTATGTGAACATTTTCACTTTTCGAGAGTAAAACTACATGAACTTTGACAACAGCCTTCTCAGTTGGAGCCTGTCGCACTAGGCTTGCCTAGGCGAGTTACATCTCTTGTGTGGTTTGCAGGGTACTGCATTAGGAGTGGGATTTACCCAGAGTGCACCCAAAGGGTAGCGGCTGCGGGTTCCTTTGTCATAAAAGAAAAGTTCGAATTAATGTAATCTAATTTAGCTTCAAAGATTAGTCAAATTGAATCCTGAAAAGTGAAAAGGTTCACATATATTAGAAAGGAGGAAGTAATATATAAGTCAACTTAACATCTTAGACTCCAGGTCAGTTACTTACCATTGTATAGAATGGAGCGGTTGGAGTACGCTTGTTAGTGAAGATGAATTAACTTGTCAATGGAAAAAAGTATCTAAATTTTGTTAAGTTTAATTTACTTATTGTTGCTTATTCTATTCTATTTAGTGATTTTTCTACTGTTTATTTATGAGGCAATGATGCAGTGTCTTATGTTGAATTGTTTCCAGATTTGCCAACTGTGGCGGACACTAAAATGAATTTCTTGAAGGCTTATAAGCGTCCAATTCCAACTGTCTACAACACTGTGTTACAAGAGCTAATTGTGCAACAACATTTGATAAAGTACAAGAAATCATACCAATATGATCCCGTGTTTGCCCTGGGTTTCGTTACTGTATATGATCAACTTATGGAAGGCTACCCAAGTGAAGAGGATCGTGATGCCATCTTCAAAGCGTATATAGAGGCACTAAATGAGGATCCTCAGAAATATAGGCATGTCTAATCCGTCTCTTGCCACTATTCGTCTCTTTTACTCGTTATCTTTTCAGTTCAAAGGCAGAAAAATAGTTATATACATGGTAGAGCAATTGTACTTTTAGCTAGTTGTAGATAAAGTATTAATTTAGTTACATTCAAGAGTTCTGTGTAGGGCCTGGAACCAAAACCCAGCATGAATAGGCATAGCCATAGTATGGAGCTGGAGATAAGCACATGTTTTATTTCCTAATGAATGAAAGCACTATGTAGAATAGAGAATCAGCGCAGAATCCTTGATCAACTTTGATTTCCAAGAAATAGCTACTGATATCCTTGAAATCAATCGTGGAATTACGAAGATGAACCCATATGAATCGATTACAGTAGCCCTCTCACAAGTGGATAATGTCTACGACGTAGTTTATTTTACCCAAAGATTATGTGGGATGAGTTTGATCATGACCAAATCATGCATTTCTCACATTCTCCACTCATAGGAACAAGCATCCCCTACTTCACTGAAGGAGCCTTATCTAACTGAATGGAACTTTCTGCTTTTGGAAGGGATAAGATGTTCAATCCTATTAAGTAGATTGTTAAACCATGTGGCCCATGAACTGAAGCAGATTCACACTTCCTTATTTATCAAAAAAGTGCCTGGACATAAAAAGTCCGAGTTCCATAATCCTTAATGCACTGAGATTAAGGCATTAATTTCTATTTAAGTAGAGGCAATAAGCGATTTTATTATTATGATTTATGATCATCCTATATAAGAAGGTAATAATTGTTATTCATGTGTAGTTAACTTTAAGTGATGATTCAAATAACCAGCCCCAATAGTTTGGGATTGAGCCGTAGATGTTGCTGCTTTATTTCTCAAGCATCTACTTGTCTAAAATCTTTTATTATGACCATAAATTCTTTCCTTTCTAGAGACTTCTAACGTTCCCAGTCTATTGTAGAGCTGATGCACAAAAATTAGAAGAATGGGCTCGTACTCAAAATGCCAGTACGCTAGTTGATTTTTCATCCAGAGATGGAGAAGTTGAAAGCATTCTCAAAGACATTGCACAGCGAGCTGGAACAAAGGACAGTTTCTGCTACAGTCGATTATTTGCGGTTGGTCTTTTTCGCCTACTTGAGTTGGCAAATGTAACTGATCCAGCCATCTTAGAAAAGGTAGATATCACAATATTCTTCATATTACATTTTGTATTTCACAACTTCTTCCTGCTCTTCTCTGCTTACTTGCATTGCTTAGATCATCTAGAGACACCAGAAGCACACTCTGGCTTCTGTGAATCTGAAAAGCTCTGAAAATAGTTACTGTCCAAGCCGTACATGAATTTAGTGTCAGAAAGGTTACACGTGCTCAGGAATTTTAAGCCCTTATCTGGGTTAGAAATATATGCTTTCAAGTTGCATTTGCATAGAACTCTAAACACTGTGAACCCAATAAAAAACAAGTTTGTAAGTTTACATCTTTGATAGAACTCAAAGATCAGGAAACTTGATTTATGTCATTAGCCTGTCACCTCTTGATCAAAAAGTCATAAGCCTATCGCCTGATGACACATCTTTTCGTGGAGCTTCTCAAGAGTTGGAGTTAGTTACAGTTTTTATCCTTTATCTTTCTACTCATGTTTGGGTGCTACCTTATACTGTAGTAACTCCAAAAAGCAAGAACATACACTGTATGCTGGCTGAACCAACCGAGCAAGGGGAATAACTGAAAAGTGAAAAGCAGTAGATTTTCTTTTTTAAAAAGAACAATCATCTCCCCTCTGGCCCTCTCATTCGTGTTGCTACACCTTCTACGTTGCCCCAAAATAGGACATCTCATTTACTGATTGCCACTTAGTTTCTGACATCTAGTGCTCATTTTCCTGCTATGCTGTACTCTCAAGCAGATTTATAGTCCTTCCCTTCTCATGAGTTTTAATTGTTTAACAGTAATGTCCAGTAGTAGCAAAAGGATCAGCACAGATATTTTTTCATTACTGTTTGCTTCAGGTGAATCCCCAACCATTAGCAACAGTATTTCCCAGTATGACAGTCTGCTGCTAAAGTCTTCAACCGTTGTTTATCTCTTACCGCCCTTCTATGAAAGCTCCGCGGCAATCTTTTTTTTCCCCCCTTGCTCAAATATTGAAGCTGATCCCCTGTTTGATGCAAAGAATACCATAAATAAGTCTCCAGTCTTTTAATCCTTTTCCCTTTCAAAGTTTCTGAATAGTGCAGAAGATTTGCCTTCACTATGTAGATTGCTTTAAATTGGAGGTTTTGCTCAATATAGTCGCTTATGGTTAATTTGAATGCTCTGGTGATGAACTAAATTGATCTTAACGAGATCGAACAGAAAGGCTTCGAAGCTTAACCGAGGTATTCTAGAATTGCAATTAAGAATGGAGGGAGCTGGTGGACTGGCTTATTTTGGTTTATGATGATAGGGAATCCACTCTTACTTTGACACATTTATTAACTGATTCACATTTATAATCTTTCTGGATACTTTGCCCAGTTTCACCATTGTTCTTTCTTCTCGACAATTTTATTGTTGTGAAAAAGAACATCCATCAGAGCTACGGATTACTGCAAAAGCAGATGTAGTGCATTAGGTACTTTTAAGAAAAAGTGTTGAAAACCTTACCTGGTGGATTTTATGATATAAGCTAGAAATCAAACCTTTGTGGAGTATATTGACTAAAACTTCAATTAACTTTCAGGATCTGTACAAAATTTTACTTGGAAGAGTATTGAAACCTTTATTCTATAAAAAAAATGGTCGTGCAAACTGTTAATTTTGTCAAAGGTATGGGTTGATATTGGCGATGGCATTTGTCATTGAACAAGGAAAAACTCGTGACTGATGGTCAAAACTGTACGAACGTTTTGAGCTATTAACATTTTCTGAGTAAGTTCTTGAAAGGATTTAACCAGTCCATTATATCCCTGTGATTCTAACAGAAATATCAGTCATTGGTTAATCTCAGTGAGGTATGTGGATGTTCAGCCTTCCGGAGTTCTACCATCTCTCTCTGTTGCTGCAAATAACCTATCAATGCTAGCATTTCTTTCTTGATTACACAAACGAATCAACAAACATGTGATTGTCAGATAATGATCTTCACAAACAGAAATACTTCCACAAACGAGGGCAAAAAAAAGGAAAACAAAGAAAAGTTCAAATCATTTCTCTCATGTACAACATTATCCACTAAGATGAAATTCAGTGTTTTTTTGAACGAAAAGGAAGAAATCTCTTCAATAGCCCCCATAGTCTATGCTTCCTCCCATGAGACCGATATTTCCTCTTAACCTGTGGAAGAAAGAAAGGTTTCAGTTAATCTACAATGCTAAAGAGAATAAAATTTCCCTATACTTGTTGATATAGCATACTTGTCTTTTCCATGAAAGTACTGTATGACAAGAAGGATATATGAAGACTCTCATTTATTTAGAGTTCCTTGTACACTTCCTATGAGGTCATTGGTGGTTAGGGTATTTTTCAAGAGATTCATTTTCATGCTAGTAGGCAAAAAGAAGAAAACAGGTAAACGTAACACTTGTTTCGATTGATGGAATAACAATGGACTTACTTATGATAGGAGTAAATAGTGCAGCTGGTTTCCTGAATGGTCACATATAGTTGACCCCCTATTTTAGATGTTTATGCTCTTGTAAATTCCAACATACTTTAAGGTGAATATCACTGTTGACTTGTGGAATTGGCATGACAGCTTTGTGCCGCACTGAATGTAAATAAGAGAAGTGTTGATCGGGACCTCGATGTTTATCGCAATTTGCTCTCCAAGCTGGTTCAGGCTAAAGAGCTGTTGAAGGAATACGTCGAAAGGTTAGAGTTTCTTTCTTGGTTTGATACTCATTGATGTCCTGTAACTGTTATTTTCTAGAAACTATTCAGCTGCTTTCTTCACTTGCATGTTTCTTGGATAAACTCTGACAAGGTTTTGTTCATAATACTGTCTGAAATCAATGACTTTTTTCTAGTTTATACCCTACTTACCCCCCCCCCCCCCACCTCCCCCACAAATAAATCAACCCGCAGTGAAAAAAAAATGCTCTTCTTTTTTCCCCTTGTTTCCCTTTCTCTCCAACTTTTAAGTTCTTTGAATACATTTTGGAGTTGTGCAAATATGATCAAGAAAGACCTTATATGGTGAAAATTACTTTTATCATTTTATCTCAATTTTACAATGTCTGTGTTCTTTAGGGAGAAGAAAAAAAGAGGAGAAAGGGAATCTCAGAAGGCAAATGAAGCTGTCACAAAATGTTTGGGAGATTACCAATACGCTGGGAGGTAAGGCAAAGATCATTTTCTCCTCTTGCTTGGACCTCATTGACTTATTCCAATTGATGGAACATTCCCTGTACTATAGAGCTCAGTCTCCAAAACTCAGGCAAGTTATATTAGAATATCGAAGTTATGTTCAATGGTTTGTCAATACAGTAACAGAGATATATTCCAATGTTCATTATTTTTGGTTAAATAGAATAGCTTTATTGGTCCAACTATCTCTATTTTATTCATAGACAACCTCTAGTAGTAACAAAAATCAAGGTTAGCTTGCATTCTTATTTTCGTTGGTTCTGCTTTTTATTTTTTTTATTTTTTCAAGCGGTAAAGATTGCTTTACAACTATCTTTACAGCATGGTTGGCAAACTAATTTCTGTTGCTTACTGTAATACTGATAAATCGGATACACTCTGATGTAGTAATTCTCACTATGTGGAAGTAGCGCTTCAAGTGGGTGTGTATTCAGACTTGCGGTAAATTTGTGAAAGGTCAATATGCAATAAGTTCTGCTAACTTACCCTCGAAGATTGGTTGAGGATTTCATTGTTCCATCTGTGTTTTTCTAAAGGCACATTCTTAATCATGTTACGCACAACTTTGTTACATTGGCGTTCAATTTGGTAATTGCTCAAGTTATCCACAATCTTCATAAAATCTTGCAATGTTACGCAGGTTCACTTCGTTATGTTACACTTTTCAGACTGCCATTTAATGTTACCATTCTCACAAAAAGACTGTCCCATTTACAGTATTATTATAGAAATTTCCCATAATGGAACTGCCACTAAAATATGTGGTCATATTACAATGTCGGAACTACAAGATGCATCAAATTTAAAACCATATCCACCATATTAAGTGTTAAACGTTTCCACCTATCTGTCGTTTGATTTGGAGCAGGCTCTATTTGGAGTATCCTCCATGAATCTGTGAGACTGTGACTTCAGACTGAGCAGAAACAAGTATGTCCTAGACATGCTCTATTCAAACTACCAGGCTTAACAAAAAGATTCCATCGTAAAAATTTCGCCCAGCAGCCACTTTTAACACTGGTATTTGGTTTGAGGCCACTATTTTTTTTGGTCTTACACTAGAGGCCACTTTTGGGCTTTTACTAAATAAATATTGACTTAAGTTCTGATAATTGACTGAACTTCAGTCCATACGGCCCTGGACTGAAGTTCCATCTCTTAAGGACTGAACTTTCAGTCCATGGCCATACCATGGACTGAACTTCCATCTTTAAGAATTGGACTGAAGTTCCATCTTAAGGACCGAACTGAACTTTAGTCCATATGGCCATAGATTGAAGTTCACTTTAAGGACTGAACTTCAATCCGGCCTCTGGACTGAAGTTCTATCTCTTTAAGTAAAAGTGGCTACAAGAAGTTCTCTCATAACTTTGCAGGAAATGTAAGTTTAAAAGCCAAATAATACTTACTTGGCTTAAATATAAATTGGCCCATAAGAGGTGTATTTCCCAAAAAATATATCAGGTTTTACAATTAAATTTATATTTAGTTGAGTCTTAGGCGACCATTTTATATCTCAATTTGATCGTTTGATAGATAGTTTACGTGAACGAATTAATCGACCTCAAGAGTTTGATGCAGAAGCAATTCTAAAATCGATGTCAAGTAGATTCGGTATCAGGTAAATTCGATGTCAATTAAATCCGATGTCAGGCAAGGATATAAATGCTGTCAAACAAGTTCGAACTAAGTGAAAGAACAGTGATATACGATGAGATGACTTCGTTTTATCAAGATGCGCAATTATCCGAACACGGTTATGATACTCGAATCGATGAAAATAACAGCAATACGATGACAACCAAGTGAAATGAATAAACGTAAAACAATAGCGAATGAACAAATGTAATCGACAACAGATCCGATGAACAAATCAATTAGTTGCCAAATGAGTGACGATAACAGATTGTCCAAATTAAACACAGGTTAACAGGCAAAAGATGTTACGATCAAGATAAATGCAGATCTAAACGAAGCAAGCAACAATTAAATAATCAAAGCAGTAAAGGCTTATTGTATTTGATGGATCGATGGATGTTGCTTCAATGGAAAGAACAGGTCTCCCTCCACGTTTGAACCAAATCACGATCGAAGCTTTAAATACAATGATGATCTTTGACGTAACAAATTGACAAAGGTAAATGACACTGTTGAATATTTTCTTGACAAGAGAATAGTGGTTTGAAGAATAGAGTAATATTTTTCTCAGATGAACGTGTCCTCAAATGAAAATATAAGGCCCTATTTATAGGTTGAAATGGAGGAGAATCCCCAAACCCTAGCAGACTTCCACTCCCCCACGTTTCTCATCCCACTGTTGCACGTCGTCATCTGCTCCACTAAATTCGCCTTATCTGTTCCGATATTTTAGAGATGAGGGTCAGTTAATCTGATCTACAATAATGTTGTCTCCGATTTTATCCGATCAACATCGCATAACCGAACGAAACCAAACCGAAGCAGATTCTTTCCGATCTCATAACTTTCGAAGTGAGTCCGCATGTTGCATACGATCGAGTTTGCTTCTTTCGTGATCGGACAGAAAACCGACCAATACAGATAGTCCCCCCACTTGCCAAGTGTGTTCGTAAAGCTTTTGGCAAGTGGATTTGAGTTTTTAGCGGGAAAACACGTGGCACGTTCGTGTCCCTCCAATTTGAAATGTCAAAACGTCGCCTCAACTTCCCATCGCTACACGTGTCAGAAATCGTGCGGGCAGCAATCTTTGACGGTTCCCGAGGCAATGATGAATTTCTCTCTATAAATATTCGCTTCAATTCCAGCTTTACAACTTCTGAAACTTTGTAAAAGGAACCGTTTTGCAAAAATTTCTTCAAATCCCAAAAATCTTCCATTTTAATCCGCTGATTCTTGCTGTTTCTGCCTTAAATCTTCCTATAAATTTCAAATTTTCTTACAAACTTCACTTTACAACGAATTCTAACAATGTCTACCTCATCACAGAACATAATAGAGGTTGATACCACTTCTACTACGGCAGTTACTGCCACGGCTCCGCCGCAGTCTGCTGCGGTGGTGGAGCGAACTTCCGCCATTGCTGATCCTTCAGTAGACAAGAAGGGGAAGAAGCGGAAAGAGAGGAAAGTGAAAGATTACGGTCCAAAAAAGTCATGGTCGGAGATCCTTCCGAAAAAATTTACATATGAGAACGATTGTAAAATCAGTGAAGCGGAGCAGGGGAAGAAGAAAAATATCCCGATCGACTCCGTTCACTGTACGATCACGCCGGAGGCGATTCCTCGGGTTCGAGAGGAGTGTGGTTGGAGAGTGGGTGACATCGACGTGATGTGCCCTCCGAGGAAGTCGACGTTGGCGACCCACGTTGAAGGTCATTCCGTGGTGCTGACTTACCCATTTACGATCGGATTCTCCCTTCCGGTCGATAACATCATCGAGGAATTTTGCAGGATGTACAAAATTTGCCTCGGTCAAATTTCTCCGATGATATGGAGAACGATCATAATTATGCGATACATCGCACAGGTGGCGGAAGTGGAGTTGACACTTCGTCACATTCTCAACATATACTCTCCTCGAGTTTATAAAGGAGGGGTGATAAATTTGGCTAAACGAGGTCAGCGGGCTTTGATCTCTGACAACGATGACGATCTCCGAGGATGGGATCAGCGCTTCGTTTTTATTCCCACGGAGCAACTGACCGCCCCCGGAAGCGAGCCGCTGCCGAATGTTTGGAATCGGACTCGTAAGTATTTTGTTTTACCTTCCTTTTGAATTGCTTTTTAGCAACACAATCTAAGTTCCTCTGAAAATCTTCAGCTGAGGCAGTTGAATTCGATCAAGTTGCCGACATCATACCCTGGCTGATAAGGGTGCTTGAGAAGACGACCAATGACAAGCGAGCCTGGAAGCCGGTCGCAGCTTTGAAAACACTCAAATCCAAAAATCATGGTAACTTCAGACTGTTTTTGTTTTTACGACTTCCGTCTTCGTTGGTGTTTTTCGATACTTAAGAAAATTTTTCTTCAGGTATCACCGGTGCTGGGGGCGAGCCAAGCGACGAGGAAGTTGAGCCCGAAGGCGGAGAAAAACCCGATGACGCTCCTCCCCCAAAGAAAAAGAAGAAATCATTCCAAGACTTGAGGAACAAGTATTTGCCCAGGGTAGTGGTTGAAAAAGGGCAAGGGGGTAGCTCATCAGCTGCGCCCCCAACCATAGAAAATGTGATTGCTGGCACGAGTTCAGCGATCGCGGCGGCGAAAGCTGCCGAAAGAGTGGCTCCGGTTATCGACATCGAGGAAGAGGGTCATGGGGAGGAGTCAACGTCTGATCAGTTGGTGCAGCGTCCCAAAAGGACAGCTAAGGAAAGACTCCAAGAAACGGCCATTCAACTTAAAGTGGCCGAACAGGGGGATATTTCCGTGGACGACTACCATCTCTCCCCCAACGCTGAAGATGCTAACTCGGGTTCGGGAGGCTTGCCTAGCAGGGAAGGTGTTCTTGTTCCTTCAATCGCCGTCCCTGAAAATCAAGAGGAGATGATTGAGGCCCTCGATCGTGAACTTGAAGGGAGGGATCCTGCAAAGGGGAAAGCGCCGGCTTTGGACCGGTCAATTGAGACGATGAAATCTAAATACGATGAGGAGACGGGGTCATCGTTTTTCAATATAGATCATGCCGATCCAATTGTTCCCCTTCCTCGAAGTGAAGAAGCCGCTGCTTTTGCTGCCTTAGGCGAGTCCGAGAAGAGGGGCGTTAGATCGCTCAAGATCGAAGTGCCAGCCAACGTCGATCTGCTTAGATGCCCAAGGAAATTGGCGAACTACTTTTTCGACGTCATAGGTCCGATGGAACAAGCTCGGCTGAATACACACGAGGATTTGAGTCTGCCTTCCCAGATTTCCTACGGCGCTTTTAGGGTAAGTTCTATTTTTGGAGCTTTTTTGCTTTAGAAATTCTTTGCTTTGGATAGATTTCATGACTTTGAAATTGACCTTCAGAACTGCATAATGGCGATCGAGACTGCTGATCGGATCCGCCAACTTCAAGATGGGGCCAAAGTCTTGAATGAACAGATCGTTCATCTAACTTCGGCGGGAGAAGAGTTACATCGGAAACTCAAGGCATCGGAGGCCAAGAATGCTGAACTTTCAGCCAAATTTGACGAAAGCGCGAACGAACATGCTCTTCGTCAATCGGAGTTGGAATCTCAGATCCGAGCTTTGAACGCGCAACTGAGTGATCATGAAGCCAACTTTGATCTGAAATTGGCCGAACTCAACTCTATTTTGGAGAGTAAAGACAGAGAGCTAGCTGATCAATCTGAGGAATTGACTGCTCTTCGAAGAAGCAATGACGGAATAAAGGCTGAAGCTGCCAGTCTAACGGAGAGGAACTTGCTACTTCAGAAGGAGTCTAACATCCTAAGGCGTGACCTTGAAGAGGAATTTGATAAGAGAAAGGATTTGATCCTTGCCGAATCAAGGCGCGACGTCCTAAGGGAGATGTTAGACCGGACTGTCGATGTTCCTACCGAGCTGAGCGAAGCCATTGCAATCGTAAGATTGACTCGTGAAGAACTTGGTCTTCCAGCGAGTTCCTCCGATGAAGGTTCTGACGGGGACGCTGATGAATGATTTTCTTGCTTTTGTACTTAGTCGATTTTGAAATCCATGTATATGTGACTCATGAAATCATCCATGTATATATGACTTATGAATGAAATCACTTTTGTTATTGCTGTGTTGTTTTTTGCTTTTCGAAGATAATTTAATCGTTCGAAGAATTCTTACGATAATCGTTGAAAGAAATGATTGGGGCCCAATGTCTTGGTGCGTAGTAAAGAATGACGTCTCATTTTCACGTAATGCACTCTTCGAACATTTTCATGAGTTCGGAATGAAGAATTTAACACTTGGTGAACAACTTAGATGTAAAATCTGATTAAAATTTGGAACGATCGCGGAAATCGAACAAATGTAAAGAATGAGTATAACCAGTGTTGTATTATTGAAGTAGACCGCTAATGGGTCTTCGATACATTCGGGATCGTATGATTCGATCGATTACAAGATGCAGCCGTAAGGCACAGACATTGATCACTATTGGATCGTTTACATGAGACTGATGACGCTTGATTTCAAACGAGCCGCCAATTCGGATGACTATTGGAGCTTTTGCCGAAGTTTGAACGAGTCCCCAGTTCGAGTGAACGCTTGAACTTGTGCCAAATTTTGAACAAGTCCCCAGTGAACAAGTCCCCAGTTCGAGTGAACAATTGGGGCTTCTATCAAATTTTGAACGAGTCCCCAGTGCTGTCTTCAATCGATTCCGTTTCATTTTCCGACTGAAAGTTCCCGGTTATAGGGCAGTCTCTAGTGTCTGCCGATGACCCTCATGCTAACTCCATCCCCCCCAGTGTTTGGGTGCGAAGAATGAGTAGGCGAACACTGGTTCTTAACTTCGTTACCTGAAACGGAGTCATTGGGAGACCAAAGCCAAGAAACTCGTTATAGATGAAGACCACGTTAGAGTGTTCGTCAGACTTATCGACCCCGATCGGAGCGTTTTGAGCTCAAATGTTCGTGGGTGATGTTTGTCATCATTCGATTCCAACTATGCCTATCATCTAAAAGTGTTAGTACCAAATAATCGATCAAACAATTTCTTCCGATGGGGGAATAATAAAAATTGCTAAGTAAAAGTAAAAGGGTGAAGGTTGATACCGCAGGACCTTAAAAATAGTATTTCTTCAATTGTGTGATATTCCAATTGAAGTCTACCGGTTTGGAGTCCATTGTTTCGAGTTGGTATGAACCTTTTCCGATCACTGTTTTGACGCGGAAAGGTCCTTCCCAATTTGCTCCCAGCTTTCCTTCGTTGGGTTCATCCTTCTTTGGTCTTTTGATTTTTAGCACGTAGTCACCTACATTAAAAGATCGATACCTGAGTTTTTTGTTGATGTAGTTTTCTGCCCTTTGCTTTTGTGCTTGTATTCGAACAAATGCCATATCCCTTTTTGCTTCGACCAAGTTCAGATCTACTAGCATGGTCTCTTTGTTAGCTTCTTCGGTGGAGTGGGCGAACCGAAGGCTGGGCTCCCCTACTTCCACCGGTATCAGCGCTTCTGTTCCGTAGACAAGTGAGAACGGTGTCTCCCCGGTACTGTGTTTTACCGTTGTCCGATGAGCCCACAGTGCTCCGGGGAGTTCGTTCGGCCAGTTGCCCTTTGAATCATCCATCCTTTTCTTCAAGTACTCGAGTATTGTTTTGTTGGAAGATTCAGCCTGTCCATTTGCGCTGGGGTGATAAGGTGTTGATGCAATTCGCTTGATCCCCCACTTTTCGAAGAAGGCTGTGATTCGTCTCCCCACGAACTGCTTACCATTGTCGCATGTGATCTCTTTCGGGATCCCAAAACGACAAATGATATTCTGATGAATGAATTTGATAATTTCCTGTTCACGAATTTTAGCCAAGGCAATAGCTTCCACCCATTTAGAAAAATAATCTGTGAGAATTAAGATAAATTTTACCCCACCGGGCGCTGTTGGAAGCGGCCCGACCAAGTCCATTCCCCACTTCATGAATGGCCACGGTGACGTGACCGAATGAAGTGGTTCTGCCTGTTGATGTATGAGATTTCCAAATCGTTGGCACTTGTCACATTTGCGGACGAATTCCTTGGCATCATCTGCAATCGTTGGCCAATAGTACCCAGCTCTTATGATCTTTCGAACCAATGACTTGCTGCCGGAATGATTGCCGCATTCGCCTTCGTGAACCTCTTTCAGCACATAATTTGTTCCATCTGGCCCAACACATTTCGCCAAAGGGCCGCCAAACATTCTCCTGTAGAGTTGATTTTCTAGGAGGCAATATCTTGCTGCTTTGGCTTTAAGTGATCGGGCAGACTTCTTGTCATCGGGAACAGTACCTGCCTGCAAGTAGGACAAATATTTGCTTCTCCAATCCCAAGTACGATTAACATTGTTTACCTCTTTAATGCTTCGACATAGTGGAGATTCGAACAAGTGAACCACAGTCTCATCGAGCTTTTCATCGATGGCTGCTGCCGATGCAAGGTTTGCTAAAGCGTCTGCTTCGATGTTCTCTTCCCTTGGTATCTGGGCTATTTTCCACTCCTGAAAAGAAGTTAGAAAATTTTGTACCTTTTCGAGCAGTTGTTGCATCCTTGGATCTCGAACACAGAAATCGCCTTGGATTTGATTTACCACCAGTTGGGAATCACTTTTGATGTCTATTCGTTCGACTTTCAAATCTTTTGCGATCTTTAAACCTGCAGCGAGGGCCTCATATTCGGCCTCGTTGTTAGTTTTTGCATGTAATTTGATCGCGTACCTGAGCTTTTCACCCGAAGGCGCTATCAATAGAATTCCGAGGCCAGTTCCTTTGACGTTGGAAGCTCCATCGGTGTACATTACCCAGATTCCGGGGTCTGGATCTCTCATCATCAACTCTTCCTTCTTTGCCTCCGGTAAAATATTAGCGCTGAAGTCCGCTACAAAATCAGCTAAAACTTGAGATTTTATGGCGGTACGAGGCTGGTAAGTGATATCATACTCACTCAGCTCGACCGCCCATTTCATTAATCGACCAGAGAGATCTGGCCGATATAAAATATTTCGCAATGGGAACGTAGTTATCACATATATTGAATGACATTGGAAATAAGGCCTTAATTTGCGTGCAACAGTGACTAGTGCAAGTGCTAGTTTTTCTAGATGTGGGTACCTTGTTTCGGCATCCAACAATGTTTTACTAACATAGTAGATAGGAAATTGGTTACCTCCATCTTCGCGAACGAGGACAGCACTTACAGCGACATCGGAGACAGCCAAATAGACCATCAGCATTTCTCCTTCAATTGGTTTTGACAGAAGCGGTGGATTGGAAAGGTACTGCTTCAGTTCCCGAAGAGCTCTTTTGCATTCTGGTGTCCATTCGAAACCTTTGCTCTTTCTCAATACTGAAAAGAACTTGTGACACCGTTCAGATGACCTCGAGATGAACCTGCTGAGATAGGCTACTCGACCGGTCAGCTGTTGAACTTCTTTCTCCGTTGTCAGGTTCTCAGGGATATTTTCGATCGCCTTGATCTTGTCTGGATTTGCTTCGATTCCTCTTTGCGATACGATGAACCCCAAGAACTTACCGGATCCAACCCCGAACGCACATTTCTCTGGATTCAATCTCATGTTGAATTGTCTTAGTATTGTAAAAGTTTCTTCCAAATGACTCAGATGATTTCCCTTCTCAAGAGATTTGACCAACATGTCATCGATATAGACTTCCATGGTTTTCCCGATCAAATTTTTGAACATAGTGGTGACCAGACGCTGATAAGTAGCGCCGGCATTCTTTAGACCAAAAGGCATGACCGTGTAGCAATAAGTCCCCATGTCTGTAATAAACGATGTCTTCTCCTGATCTGATGGATCCATCGATATTTGATTATAACCTGAATAGGCATCCAAAAAACTCAGCATCTCGTGACCTGCCGTCGAATCGATCAATCTATCGATGTGAGGCAGTGGGAACGAATCTTTTGGGCAAGCTTTGTTGAGATCGGTATAGTCGACGCATACCCTCCATTTGCCATTTTTCTTAGGTACTACGACCGTGTTCGCAAGCCATTCTGGATATTTTACTTCTTTAATGAACCCATTTGCTAACAGCCTTTCCACCTCATCATTGATCACCTTCCTTCGGAATCCTCCATTTGGTCGTTTCTTTTGCTTCACCGGTCGATGTTTCGGGTCGACATTTAACTTGTGCGTGGCGACTTTTGGATCGATTCCCACCATATCTGCATGGGACCAGGCAAAACAATCAGAGTTGTCCTTGAGGAAGGATATGATTTTTGCTTTTACGTCGATGTCCAGTTCAGCTCCAACATAAACTTTCCGATCAGGATTATCATCGAACAATGTTACTTCCTCAAGTTCTTCTATCGTAGAGTCTCCAGCTTCTTGTCTATGCGGTTCTCTCACACATGGTGGAACCTGTGCGAAGTCGCCTTCGACTTCGGATTCCGGTAGCTGCGTTTGATCGCACAACAGAACTGAAGTGAAGCTTTCGTTCACGGGTCCCACTAGCTTACATGGTGAAACCTGTGCGAAGTCGCCTTCGACTTCGGATTCCGGTAGCTGCGTTTGATCGCACGACGGAATCGAAGTGAAGCTTCCGACCACAGGTTCCACTAGCTGTGATTGCTACAATCGGAAGCCTTCCTTGACAGCTACTGAGTAACAGTCTCGTGAAGCCTGTTGCTCGCCTCTGATTTCGCGAATTCCCCATGGGGTAGGGAACTTCACAACTTGATGTAAAGTCGATGGAACTGCTCCCATAGCATGGATCCATGGTCGACCCAAAATCACGTTATATGCCATTTCGCCCTTCATCACCTGAAACGACGTCTCACTCTCCACTCCTTCTGCATAGGTTTTGATTGTAATCTCCCCAACGGTTACCTCACTTGAATTGTTGAAACCTGACAGGACCGTTGAGCGAGGCACAATCTTATCGCTCAACTGCAATTGTTCAACCACCCTTGCATGTATGATGTTAACCGAACTGCCAGCATCGATTAGCACCCTTTTCACATCGGCGTCATCGATCCTTGTTGTTACTACAAGTGCATCATGATGGGGATGAATCCTTCCATCGAAATCGGAATCCCCGAACACGATCTCATCGGTCATGTCGTCGCGTGTTCGTTTGTCTCGTGTGAAAGAGACTTTTGCATATTTCTTCGTAGTGTAGGTTACCCCACAAACACCATCTCCTCCGGTAATGACATTCACCGTTTTCCTGGGAGCAGGAGGTTTTGGTGGTTCATCATCTTTCTTCCTATTGAAATTGTTTCGTCCTCTCTCAGTCAAAAATTCGACCAAGTGACCCTTTTCCAGCAGGCTGGCCACTTCATACCTCAGCGCCTTACATTCTTCCGTTGTATGGCCGAAATCATGGTGAAATGCACACCACAGAGCTTCGTCCCTAGTATTTGGATTTGACTTTATGCGACCTGGGAATTTTACAACTTTGTCACCCATCCCTTTCAAGTGATTCACCAGATTTGGTGTCGATATGCAAAAATTGTATTCCGTTACTTTTGGAGGCAGTGGTCGATCTTTTGGAGCCGAGGATGTGTTTGGCTGGGCTTTCTTTGATTGATTTTTGGAGCTACCAGCTTCGTGGCTGTTGCTCCCCATCCGATGGAAACTGTAGGGCCCCCATCGTTGGTCCCTGTAGTCTCTTCTGTCATTATCAACTCTTCTTGCCGGCCGATCATAATGATAATTATTTCGGGCTAGCTGCAATTCTTCCTCTTCGGCCCTGATCCTTGTCTCGCACTCGAGGTACAATACATCGAAAGTCCATGCATCAATCTCCCTAAGACGATCTTTCAGTTTCCATGCCTCAATTGAATCAGTGCGCAAGTTGTTAGCAAAGGTCAAACATGCCCACCTTTCTTCGAGATTTGGTATATGAATTTTCTCATCGTTAAATCTTTTTAGAAACTGCTTGATAGTTTCCCCGGGTCGCTGCCTTACGTTCAAGATGTCTTCGACCCTTGGTGCTATCTTTTTTGCTCCCGTATGTGAGCGAATGAATTTCGCCGACATGTCATCGAAACTCAGTATTTCGTTTTCGGGCAGCTGTAAATACCATTTCAGCGCTGCCCCCTTCAATGTCTCACAAAACTTCTTAAGGCTGACCGAATTGATCTCCTCCGAGGTCAAGTCGTTTGCCTGAACCGCAACCGAAAACATATCAATGTGATCCCTTGGATCTGTGGTTCCATCGTATCTCAAGCTTTCCGGTAATTTGAAAGTCTTTGGTATAGGTAGTGGGGCTGCACTTGCTGGAAAAGGACGTTTTGAGATCGATTTTGTAATGCCTTTGTCAGCCAATTTCGGAACGCCTGGCAATTTCTCCATAAATGACTTGATTTCGTTGAACTTCTTATCGATATTATCATTCAACATGGTCTGCATCGTTGCCATCATTCTTACTTCTGCTGTGACCGAGGCCGGAGCTCCCATGGCTTTGGCGGCTGTACCCGATCCCCCTGATCCGACCCCCGCTGCAAGTCCCCCTGTTACGGCGCCCTGAGGAACCGAAGTCGGAATGCTTGCTGGGGGTGTGATCGGAGAGGTAGGTGCTTTACTTCCGATAGAATTAGATAATGCCTTCAACTGCTCTTGTATCATTTCGAACTGAGCATCATGCCGCTTCAGGTACGCAAACAGTGCCGCGTTTGCGCTTCCTGAATCAGTTTCGACTGCGGGCTCTTCGCCTGAACGCCGCGCTTGGCGTGCGTTCAACTGTGAACCAGTAGGAATGTTGTCGTGAGTTGGATCCTGCTCGTTGTTGGTAGATTCATCGACCGCTTCAGCACGGGCCGGAACTTGAACCCCGTCATTGGGATTGAGCTGCTGTTGACCGTTCAAAGCGTCAATGTTACGTTCATCTGCCATTTCAAGACAAGAAAGCAAACGTAAGTAGTATCAAGCGGTTCAAATTTCGGAATAAATCGATTGCCTAGGCCCCACGGTGGGCGCCAAACTGTATTTCCCAAAAAATATATCAGGTTTTACAATTAAATTTATATTTAGTTGAGTCTTAGGCGACCGTTTTATATCTCAATTTGATCGTTTGATAGATAGTTTACGTGAACGAATTAATCGACCTCAAGAGTTTGATGCAGAAGCAATTCTAAAATCGATGTCAAGTAGATTCGGTATCAGGTAAATTCGATGTCAATTAAATCCGATGTCAGGCAAGGATATAAATGCTGTCAAACAAGTTCGAACTAAGTGAAAGAACAGTGATATACGATGAGATGACTTCGTTTTATCAAGATGCGCAATTATCCGAACACGGTTATGATACTCGAATCGATGAAAATAACAGCAATACGATGACAACCAAGTGAAATGAATAAACGTAAAACAATAGCGAATGAACAAATGTAATCGACAACAGATCCGATGAACAAATCAATTGGTTGCCAAATGAGTGACGATAACAGATTGTCCAAATTAAACACAGGTTAACAGGCAAAAGATGTTACGATCAAGATAAATGCAGATCTAAACGAAGCAAGCAACAATTAAATAATCAAAGCAGTAAAGGCTTATTGTATTTGATGGATCGATGGATGTTGCTTCAATGGAAAGAACAGGTCTCCCTCCACGTTTGAACCAAATCACGATCGAAGCTTTAAATACAATGATGATCTTTGACGTAACAAATTGACAAAGGTAAATGACACTGTTGAATATTTTCTTGACAAGAGAATAGTGGTTTGAAGAATAGAGTAATATTTTTCTCAGATGAACGTGTCCTCAAATGAAAATATAAGGCCCTATTTATAGGTTGAAATGGAGGAGAATCCCCAAACCCTAGCAGACTTCCACTCCCCCACGTTTCTCATCCCACTGTTGCACGTCGTCATCTGCTCCACTAAATTCGCCTTATCTGTTCCGATATTTTAGAGATGAGGGTCAGTTAATCTGATCTACAATAATGTTGTCTCCGATTTTATCCGATCAACATCGCATAACCGAACGAAACCAAACCGAAGCAGATTCTTTCCGATCTCATAACTTTCGAAGTGAGTCCGCATGTTGCATACGATCGAGTTTGCTTCTTTCGTGATCGGACAGAAAACCGACCAATACAAGAGGCTAGACGGATAATTTATATCATACACCAAATCATTGAAGTTGTTCCTTTACACCACAATTGATTAGGAAATTTTCTACCAAAACCTCTAAAATATGAATATGAATGCCAATAAAACCCGACATCGAGCATCCTTTCATCTCTATACAGTTAATGAATAATGAACATTGAGGCAGTAGAAGAGCAAAGAGGAATTGTGAAATCAAGTGAAACGTGAAAGGTCAACTTCATCTGGAATTTTGAAAGTATCTGCTGCCCCAAATTTCCTCGTTTCTTCATTAGCTGAATTTTCTTCATCACCGTCAACGTCATCAGCATCTTGATTGAAATGATAACCAAAGGAATCATATATGCTTTTCGCTCTATAAGCATGGGTAGCAAGCATCTTAACTTGGCCCTGATGTGAAATTTCTACCACAAGAGTGTCATCATCTTCAGGTAGGGGTTGCTTCCAAGGTTCACCATCAATCCTCATAAATGTATGGTCGCTTGCACCCTTGTGAAACTCAAATCGGATTCTATTTGCCTATAAATAGAGAAACATAAAGGATGTAAGCAGGCAAGCAGCTCAGTTTTTAGGATGAATAATAGGTGAGATAGTTAGTTCACATAAACTCTATTTTCAAAAAAAATCTGCTGACAAGATGGTCCACATTTTATAGAAATTCTGCAACTAAATTCTACTGTATCAAAAAATGATGGGTCCTATATTTTATATATCTAATGATTCGTCGTTTTTCTTTTTTTTCTTTTTCAGATAAATCTATCAGCTCTCAACGTTTTCATCCTGTGATGCAATATAAACATTTAAACCGCATTGAAACAAAAAGATGATCGATCACTAGTAGAAACAGAACTTATTCCTAACCTGGGCAAGACGTGTCCCATGTCCTTTTGGAGCCAGAAGGAGCAATCCGTGCCAAGCATCTCTGAATCCAACAACCTCAAGAAGGCCATCATCTACAAATGGTGGAGTCAAGTTCGTCTGTTCAATAAAGATGTCTATGAACGTCAATATAACTACAAAAGAATATAAGACTTCAAGAAACAGATAACACTCCCCCCCCCCCCCCCCCCCAACCAAAATGAACACACGCTCGGGCAGAGAAGGAAAAAGAATTAGCCATAGACAGAGTCACACAGTTAAAAGGAAACAGAAAAACGTATATTTGGGAAGAAGCTTCTTTAGAATACATACATCTCGGCGATTGTTGCTGTTTGGTGTTCCCCATGGATTTAATCCACCAGAAAAGCTAGGCAAGTTCAGGCATACAATTGACCTGACACTGCAAGTACAATTGGTCAACAAAAAAAATCAGTTATAACTCATAGGTTACTTCAGGAGATAGAAGCAGCAATGCATCATTTGAGGACTGATAGGAAAAAGTAAATTGTTCAGTCGTTATCTAAGGTTCCTATACAATAGTATGTAATTGATGATACTACCTGTGAGGGATCTGAAGGTCTTGCCATTCACCATTTCTTTTCATTATTTTAACCTTGGCCGGTAGAGCAATGTTTCTGCAGTTAACCAGCCAACAGAAACCAGTTAATTCTCATAGAGATGATTGTATATCTTCAACCATCATATGACAGGAAAATTTCTTATATATTTTCCTCAAGGTTTTGTTCAAATTTGTATACTCTACTCCGCACAAGTTATGAGCGCGAAATATGCTGGCTTGGAAACTAAGGGCAGCTGCACAGTTTGTAGTTATTTCTTATTCTATCCAAACTAATTGTCATCATGTTTCCCGGCATTGTCCATTTGTCATGTATGTGGGAACAATCAACTTGTGTAAATTGAGTAGTGCAGAAATTAACTGTTGGCCAATTATTACGTCGAGAAATTGTTCTTCTGTACTTTAGAAAAAACTGATTGTTTGAACCAAATAGTATTTTAGGATGGATAAAACAGAAAATAAACTAAATCAGAAAAAAAGAGCATCTCGCTAAGATACCAAAAGCAATCATCAAGTTCTTCAAATTCTTTTTTTCATGTTTCTGACAAGATCCAAGCAATTTTACATGGCTATTTAAAGTTAGCACATCAGAGCAAGGACAATACCCAGACAAACCAGATAACCAATAAAAATAATAAAATAAATAATTATAATAATAATAAATAGTAATAATAATTTAATTATTATTATTATTATAATAATAAAACAGATTAATAAGTTGCTTTCAATTGAATAGAAGATCAGAAGACATGGTTTTGACAATCCAACCGAAATATAGAAGTGGATATGGTCAGTAACTATGATGATTATCCCAAGTTTCATTCACCTGTTAAAGATGAAGCTTCCAGCAGACTCACCTCGAAGAAGGATGAACGAGGGGGGCAGAAAACCATCCTTGTGTACATCCTAGCTTTAAATATGCACTCTATGGAGCAAGAAAAATTAGCATTAGGATCCTTCAAAGAGACCATGAACTCCATTTAGTTATGCCAAGCAAACAATTTAACATGCTAATATATTAGAGTACAATTTTAAATTGACAAGTTTGCAATAACAATAATTAATTGGTCCATATAAACACTTCATTTCTCACTTTGCTCCTTTGACTCGAAAGCAAATCTTACGGTTGCAGGCCGATCCTTCCCACTAGGCTATCCTCACTTCAATACCGCAATCAATGCATATTGTTTAACTATACAACATCATCATCAGAGCGAGAGGAAAAAGTAGAATGGTAGAACATGTCCTTAATTACATAACACAGAGTGAAAGTTTAGTAATCCTGCTAGTCACTTGGGTATCTGTTTATTTACTGGTAACGCAGGCATGAGGTGCTAACAGTGAAGACTCATCCATGTATACCTCAAACTGGTGTACCTCCCAAAAACAAAGTTTTCCCCCATATATTGGAGGTATCAAGACATCTATATTAACTAGAGTTCCATATTTTAATGAAGTGCTAGATACAGTTCCCAACCAAAATAACTTTGATCACTTAATTCACTAATCATGTGCCAATTTATCTCTTAAGAAATAATGAGCATAATCTAGTCAGCTAGAAGCCACGCCATAGATACCAAACAATGACGACTATTAATGTGGATATCTAGAAGCAAGTACCACCTAAGACAAGCTGGATGACAAATTTATGACATTAATTCACAGGGAAAGGATTAAGAAAAAAGCTGAGTTTATGTAGAATAGTTTCAAGATGCATAATAAATAAAAGAAAATGTATAAAAATTAAATACGACGACAAACCCCAGTAGGCAGAGCACCATACATCTTAGTCTTTGAGAGATGTTCCTGTAAAGGATTAAACATACTAACACCTAGTTCCAGGAAGGTAATGCACTTTGGGGGAACTTGATATCTCCAAAGCCAAAGGTAAGCCACTTCGGTTATCCATAGGTTTAACAGTCCATAAATCTTAGATTGGGAGATGTGGATAAACAAGTTAAAAGTCAATGAGAAGCATTAGAAGCTTATCGAACTAGGTTTTATAGGAGGATCTCCAGCAAGTAAATCAAGACAAAAGCTGCACACTTTGATATATCATATATTATCATCTGTCTCAACAGCGGGGGATGTAACACTGGAGTCCCATTAACTCAAATGTCTATACCAATACAAATTTGACATTAAAAGCGATTTTACTTTTGGCCTTCATGTGTGATCGAACAGAACCTATCCAGCTTATTTTGTTTTCTTCTAGATAGAAGAAAACAAAAGATCCAAAGCAAAAGACTATGACACATTAACTTCATTGAAACTTGATATGCAAAGAATATAGAGAAATAAACCAAAAAGAAGCCATATCATCTTAATTTTTGTCATCCACTTTACTACCTGATTGACAAGGTTTTTGAATTTGTCAGGATTCATTTTTCGCTTTGAGTGAAATGCATAAGATTCTTGTGCATCCATCCCTGTTAAAAGAGAATTAGTGTTAGATGTAGTACTACATGAATAATAGCACAACCAAAGAAAGAACTTCAGATCATAGTCTGCAGGTTCAGACATAAACCATTGGCATTTTCTGTCTACAGGAATTCTATATTCCTAGTCATCCAGATATTTTCATGACAAAAATCAATTACAAATGCAGGCTTGTTATGCCAAATTAATCTTTGAATTCTAATAAACATCTATTGAGTCAATTAAACCGACCTTATTTCAAGTTAAACCACAATTTTAAGGGACTTCCTTTCTGATTTTTTTAGAAATTATACTATGAAAAGATTTGGGAACACGGCACTATCTCTAGATGACATAGCATGATCAATTTTGATACAAGAATATTAAGACAATGCAAAGATGGGTATTTAAACCAAAAGCTAGCGGTCAAACTAATAATTTAACCTGGAAAAAAAGAACATCTGACAGGGCTATACAGAAATTTCTAATCAGGAGAATATGCACTTACCCATGCTGAAGTAATTCCAGAAGCCTCCTCGGAATGTATGGCAACATTCCTGTGTGGTGTTAGGTTACAAAAGGGAAAGCAGTTATCCACTTTATTCACCGGGGTAATACTTTGAAACAAACCAAGATAAGAAAATCGAAATGTGCATGCATACTGATAGACATATCCCAATGATTACATTTCAATCTCAATCAATGTAATACATTTGAAAACAGGAACAATAAAATGGAAATTGTATCCAAACAAAGCTCCACCCTGGATGACATATGATTATCCAACTACAAGTAAATACACAAGGAAACCATTAACGCAGTAAAACACACTGAATGCAGAAGATGATATAAGTAAAAGAAACTGATTCGTTTAAATATGTTTCTCTTCCACTTAGTACTCAAATCAGCATGTAAATTTGCAGTTTTCTTTTCTCATAAAAGATTATGTTTAGCTTACGGCAAACCATTAACTATCTAAAGAACAAAATGTCAGAGTATACGCACTCCAAGCTATTGATAATTATATCTCCATCCAACCACATCACTTTTGCCAATTTGAAGATTAATTTACCTTTATATATGTGTTAAATGCTGAAAGTCAAATACTAAGTCAAATCCAAGTTTATCCAACGGCTGTTCACCGTTTCGGTGGCACTATTGTAGTTACTTTTTACCATTACACTGACATTTGGTATCTCCTTTCTTCAAAGTAAGCAGAATCATGCTGTACTTTAGAATATGCCTTAAAATCATGTTATTCTTGAAAGTCGAGAGTATCATTAAATAATGAATAAGATCTTTTCTGATTCTGTTACATCTATTTGGAATCATATTCTTGTAACTAAACTCCTATATAAGGTGCTCTGTTGGGTGCTACTAACAACCAATTTCAAAAACAAAAGACTTAAGGTGACACCTAAATCTATTATGGAGGACTTTACAGAAGCAGTACTAGGTTTAATACACTACCAGCGAAGAGTAAAACCAGAAAAAAAACAAACAAAGAACACAAGTGGTGAGGAACTTATGCAGACATAACAGATGGAGCTAGACTATTTGAAAGTGTGTGTTGTTCATGTTAGAGAAGACAATTTTCTTTCTACACAAAATCACCAATAGATAAGGATATCTTACCACATTCAGTTCATCAGATGGAGAAACCCGGTGAAATGCATGCAAAGAATGAGGCAATTCAAGCGGTTTAATAGGGTCACAAGAACCATGTTTCGGTGCTGTCATCCTCATAAGAATGTGCCAACTGCATAGAGCGAATTTCTTTACTTCAGTTGGTTGAGAATAGGCCATCATGCACCAATTCTTTATATAACCATACTTCAAGAAGTGTGTGCAATTGCATTATGTTACCATAATAAGAGTATTGGGCAGAGCGACAAAAGAAAGTTCCTCAAAAACTTGAACAATACTATCGAGGAATTTATTATGGTTGTGTATAATATACAAGAAAGCCATAACATAAATGACACACAAAAAATTAGTTTTCATGTTAAAGTAAGTAGGTCAATCAACAGAAGAAGTAGAATGTCAAATGTGCTCCCTTTACTATATATAGGATGCCAAGCACAAACAATTGGAAGTATTTTCATGCAGTGACACTCTTTTCTTTACTGCAGATGAATAATGAAATATGAAACAATAAAAATGGAGAGGTCAGACCATAAGAGCATGTTATGCATTTCCAAATATCTTTCACTATAAGCTAGAGCTTTCACAATTTCATCAAGCAAGATAATAATACTTGACTTAGCTGATCCAAAAACATTGTCCAATTTCCTTTCAAGGAAGATCCACTCAGTATTACAAAAATTACTTATATACTTTATTTCTTTTCTTTTGTTTCAAGAAAAAGATAACAGCATACAGTGAGAGGAGGGCCGTGATGTCTGTGTCTAAATTAACTGTACATTAAAAGCTATCATTCGTATCATGTGAATAATAAGATATTCAATTTAAAATAGATGATATATTTAACTCCAGCTTGTATCTGCCAAGAAGTTTGAACAAACGGCGGAAGCTTGATTATCAAGGAATAAACATTGAATTGAGAATATCTCAGACAGACCACAACATCACATATGCCACAATAACATATATATATGAACTAAGTAAAAAACCTGTCCATCTTCATTTCTTTGGCATTCATTACTTGCTTCAAAAATGAGATGACGGAGTTAAGGTCGGTTCCTGGATTCTTCTTTCCCTGTCAATCACCAAAACTACACATCACATAAAATATCTTTCTCAACACTGAAGGTACACCAATAAAGTACAGGAGAGAAAAGACTTCGACTCTATACTAGTTAAAGGAATGAGTTTATGACAAAATTCTTTTTATGCAAGGATTTTATGTTGCTTATAGATAATTTCAACATAGTATAAGCAAACTAGGAAACAAGTTGAAAGTTTTTGAACCACTACAATGCCAGCAAAAATTTACAGGAAAATATATCCACCAATATCTACTGAGGCAACGGTTGTTTCTGCCACAATTACATACCCAGCCAAAAGCAAATGGAAGGTTATTTCCAGTTCCCAAAGGCACTGTAGCAATTGGCGGAGGCTGAGATAGTTTGAGATCAGATACAACTCCGAGGAGCCACCCAGCCGTGCCATCTCCACCTGCAACCTAATATAAATTCCAACGTTAGTACTTCATGCTGGAAAAATAGTCATCTGGCCCTCTGTATTAGTTATAATAAACCCTGTTTCAAATCATAAAACCAACAAAAAGAACCAACTCACAATTAATCTCATTCTCTTTTCAATATGGACAGCAAATTGATCATAATCACTCTTGAGCTTTTCTATATTCAAATACACTCTACGTAAAACACTATCAGGTGCTTCTTCTCCCAAATCAAAAACCTGTATAAATTATATACACTGAGTACACAGACAAAAAGTTCTGACTTCAATCAATCAATAAATCAACTGCGTCTCAATCTCAAACAGTTCTATTTGGTCTACAAGACTACAACATAAGATTTTGTGAATCACGGAAACAGCTCAAGTACTTGATATTTGTTAAGAAGATGGCGATATGTATGAAGAAGTTCGCCTCCAAGTTGACCTCCACTTCTAGAATTAATGAACACTAGCACCGGACACGTAGGTACATCGGATAAATGTATATGCTCATTGCTCTGGTTCAGAGCATCCGGGGCTAGTATATAGGTAGGTATATAAAAGTCCCTATGTATTTTATCATTGTCATCGAACTCAGATTTCGCCTTTGTATACTCTAGCTGTATCCGCTGTAACAATTAAATTACTCAAAAAAAAAAAGCATAACACACACACCAAAAAAAAAAAAAAAAAGACATAAATAAAACATAGAGAGTGATGGAAAGTGGAAACTACTCTGTGGAAAGGGCGTAAGATGATTTGCAACACATTTCCATTCTTTGGCATTCAGTTCCATTGATATAAAGCTAAATTCGTAAACATTTGCATAAGTAATTCAATTTGATTATGTTAGAAGAAGGCAAAGCAATGAGAATTAAAAAGGGAGAATTACCTGAGAAAGAAAAGTATTTGGATTGTCGTTAGAGTGTAAATATTCGACAGAATCAGAATCAAACTTATGTAAACAGTAAACGACTTTATGAAATTCGGATCTATCTATATTATAAATGAAGACGTGTGATGGCGCCGCGTGGATTAGTTCAATTTTTATAAGATCACATGGCCTTAATAGGGGAAGTTAAGAAAATGAATATGACAATTTTAATAAGAGTATACATGCCGGTAAGGAACCTTTTTTCAGTTAGTTGGCTGCATTTTGTCATCTACTAATATGGCTTGTTTTGCAAATAGTTGAAATGAGGATGCTTAGATGGATGTGCGACGAAAGAAAGAAAAGATAGAACTAGGAATGAAGTCACACAGGACAATATCAGATGTCAGCCTTCCAGAGTTCTACCATCTCTCTATCACTGCAAATAACCTATCAATGCTAGTCATTTCTTTCTTGATTGCACATACTAATCAACAAACATGTGATTGTCAGATAATGGTATTCATAAAAAGAAATACATCCTCACAAAGGAGGGGAAAAAAGGAAAACAAAGAAAAGTTCAAATCATCTCTCTCATTTACAACATTATCCTCCACTAACATGAAATTCAGCGTCTCTTTGAACGAAAAGCAAGCAATTTCTTCCTCCCACGAGACTGATATTTCCTCTTAACCTGCGGAAGAAAGAAAAGATTTCAGTTAACCTGCAATGCGTAAAAAGAATTACATTGCACCTGTACTTTGTTGATTAGAGCATACTCGTCTCTTCTATGAAAGTGCTGTATGACAAGAAGGATAATATGACTCTCCTTTAGGTAGGAATTCCTTGTACTCTTCATATGAGGTCTTTGCCTCTTAATTTGGTGGTTAGGGTGTTTTGCAAGAGATTCATTTTCATGCTAGTTGGCAAAAACAAGAAAACAAATAACCTTGAGATAAAATTGAGTCTGCATGCAAAATTAGTCAGTTGTTTCGATTGATGGAGTAACAGTGAACTTGCTTATGATAGGAGTAACTAGTTAGCTAGTTTCCTGAATGGTCACGCATATAGTTGACCCCCCATCTTGATGTTTATCGCAATTTACTCTCCAAGCTGGTTCAGGCTAAGGAGTTGCTGAAGGAATACGTGGAAAGGTTAGAGTTTCTTTCTTGGTTTGACACTCACTAATTTCCTTAAAACTATTCAGCTGCTTTCTTCTCTATGGATGCTTCTTGGACAAACTCTAACAAGATTTTGTTCATCACAATCTGTCTGAAATCCATGCATTATCTCTCTAATTTATATCCTACTTACCCCCCCCCCCCCCAAAAGCCCAAACAAACCCACCCCTAGTGAAAAAAAAAACCCTCTTCTTTTTGGCCCTTGTACCTTGTTTCCCTTTCTCTCCAACTTTTAAATTCTTAGAATACATTTTGGAGTTTGTGCAAATATGATCAAGAAAGACCTTGTCTGGTGAAAATATTTTTATCATTTTATCTCAATTTTACAATGTCTGTTCTTAGGGAGAAGAAAAAAAGAGGAGAAAGGGAATCTCAGAAGGCAAATGAAGCTGTCACAAAATGTTTGGGAGAATACCAATACGCTGGGAGGTAAGGCAAAGATCATTTCGTCCTCTTGGTTGAACGTCATTGACTTGTTCCGGTTGATGGAACAGTCCATGTACTATAGAGCTCAGTCTCCAAAGTCAGGCAAGTTATATTAAAATATCAAAGCTATGTTCAATGAGGGTGCCTTGGAGCAACTGGTAAAATTGTCTTCGTGTGACCTATACTTCTTGGGTTCAAGCCATGGAAACAGTCATTAATGCTTCATTCGGTTAGACTGCTTACACCACATCCATTGGGAATGAAGGGGAGCCTTGAAGCAACCGGTAAAGTTGTCTCCGTGTGACCTATAGGTCATGAGTTCAAGCTTTGGAAACAATCACTAATGCTTGCATTAGGTTAGGCTGCTTACACTACATTGCCTTTTTATTTTTATTTTTATTTTTATGTTCAATGGTTTGTCAATACAATAAAATGATATATCCCAATGTTCATTATTTTTGGTTAAATAGAATAGCTTTATTGGTCCATCTCTCTCTATTTTATTCATAGACAATCTCTAGGAGTAACAAAATCTAGATTGGCTTGGCATTCTCATTTTCTTTGGTTCTGCTTTTGTTTCAAGCTTTAAAGATTGCTTTACAACTATTTTTACAGCGTGGTTGGCAAACTAATTTCTGTAGCTTACTGTAATACTGATAAAATCGGATACTCTGATGTAGCAATTCACTATGTGGAAGTAGCCTTCAAGTGGGTGTGTACTCACACTTGCAAAAAATCTGAAGGTCAAAATGTAATAAGTTCTGCTACGGTGCCTCGAAGATTGGGGAGGATTTGATAGATCCATCTGTGTTTTTCTAAAGGCACATTCTTGATCATGTTACCCACAACATTGTTACATTGGGGGTTAAATTTGGTAGTTGTCCAAGCTATCCACTATCTTCATATCTTGAAATGTTGCATAGGTCTACTTCATAGTTGCATTTTTCAGACTACCATTTACAGTATTATAGAAATTTCTCATAACCGAAATGCCATTAAAATAAGTGGTCATCTTACAATTTCGGGACTACAAAAATGCATCAAATTTAAAATATGACCATATTCCAAGATTTTAACATTTCCTCTGATCCTTCTGTCGTTTGAATTGGAGCAGGCTCTATTCGGAGTATCCTCCATGAAACTGTGAGACTGTGACTTAGACTGAGACATGCTCTGTTCAACTATCTTAACAAAAAGATTACATCCCAATCTGTAACTTTGCAGAGAATGCAAGTTTAAAAGCCAAAGAATGCTTAAATAAATTGGCCTATAAAAGGCAAGACGGATGAGTTATATCATACACCAAATCATTGAACTTGGTTCCTTTACACCACGATTGATTACGAAATTTTCTACCAAACCCTCTAAACTAGGAATGCCAAATAAAACCCGACATTGAGCGTCCTTTCAACTACTATACAGCTAATGAATAATGAATATTGAGACAGTAGAAGAAGAAAGAGGAATTATGAAACTAACTGAGACGCGAAACGTCAACCTCATCTGGAATTTTGAAAGTGTCTGCTGCCCCAAATTTCCTCCTTTCTTCGTCGACTGAATTTTCGTCATCACTATCAATGTCATCAGCATCATGATTGAAATGATGGCTTTCGGGATCATGTATACTTTTAGCTCTACAATCATGGGAAGCAAGCATCTTAACTTGGCCCAGATGAGAAATTTCTACCACAACAGTGTCATCATCTTCAGGTAGGGGTTGCTTCCAAGGTTCACCATCAATCCTCATAAATGTATTGTCAGCTGCACCCTTGTGAAACTCAAATCGGATTCTATGTGCCTACGAATAGGGAAACCGTAAAGGATGTGAGCAGCTCAGTTTTTAGGATGAATAATTGTGTGGTAGTAAGTTCACATAAAATCTGGTTTTTCAAAAAGCACTTGACAAGATGGTATCTCCTGAAGAAATTGGTTATTGTGGATGTTTTCTCAGGGCAATAAGCAGCAATTTAGAGAAATTCTGCAACTAAATTCTACATTTCTACTTTATTCCAAAATGTTCATGGATCCTAAATTTTATCTATCCAATGGTTATTCCCTTTTTCTTTTTCAGATAAATCTATCAGCTCTAACTTTTTTATCCTCTGTTGCAATATAGATGTTTACGTGTACCACATTGAACCAAAAAGATTGTTGATAACTAGTAGAAGCACAAGTTGTCACTGGTGACATATAAACACACAAATATTTTGTAATAATCAGAATTATTCCTAACCTGGGCAAGACGTGTCCCATGTCCTTTTGGAGCGAGAAGGACCAATCCATGCCAAGCATCTCTGAATCCAACAACCTCAAGAAGGCCATCATCTACAAATGGTGGAGTCAAGTCCCTCTGTCCAATGAAGAAACATAAGCACGTCAAAATAACTACAAAAGAATAAAGAGACTTCAAGAAACAGATTACCATTTACCCCACCCCAAATGAACACACCCTCGTGCAGAGGAAAAGAGTAAGCCGTATAGAAACAGAAAAAGGGGTAAATCTGGGAAGAAGCTTGTTTAGAATATATACATATCGGCGTTTGTTGCTGTTTGGTGTTCCCCAAGGATTTAGTCCACCTGAAAAGCTAGGCAAGTTCAGGCATACGATTGACCTTACACTGCAAGTACAATTAATCAACAAAAGAAAAAGATCAGTTATAACTCATAGGTAACTTCGGCATGGAAATAGAAGCAGCAATGCAACATTTAAAGAATGACACGGAAAAGTAACTTGTCCAGTCGTTATCTAGCCCTATACTACAGTAATTAATAGATGATACTACCTCTGAGGGATCTGAAGGTCTTGCCATTCACCATTCTTTTTCATAATCTTAACCTTGGCCAGTTGAGATATGTTCCTGCAGTAACCAGAATTATCAGCCAACAGAGACCAGCAAATTCTCATTAGTTGTACCATCATATAGATGATTGTAAAATATTTAAGCCAAAAGTAAATAATTTCAACCATCATATGACAGGAAATTTTCTTATTTTCCTCAAGGTTTTATTCAAATTTTTATACTCCGCACAATTTATGAGGGGTAATATGCTGGCTTGGAAACTAATGGCAGCTGCACGATTTTTAGTTATTTCTTTTTCTATACCAAATAACTGTCATCGTTTACTGGGCATTGGGCAAGGGTACTAAAGCAAGAGTCCATGCTTTCCGGCATTGTTAATTTGAATCGGAAAACTCAACTTGTGTAAATTGAGTAGTCCAGAAATTAACTGTTGGCTGATTATTTCGTCAAGAAACTATTCTTCTGTCTTAAGAAAAATCATGATTGTTTTAACCAATTATACTATTTCCGGATGGACTAAAAAGAAAAGGAATTTAAATCAGAAAAAGTGAGCATCTCGCTAAGTTAGCAAGAGCAATCATCAATTTCCTCAAATTCTTATTTTCATGTTTCCGACAAGAAGATCCAAGCAAATTTACATGGATATTTAAAGTTAGCACATAAAATTACATGGCTATTTAAATTTAGCACAGAAGAGCAAGACACAATACCCAGACAGTACAGACATAAAAAAAAATTTAAGCATATTCATAAGTTGCTTTCAATTGAATAGAGGATCAGAAGACATGGTTTTGACAAACCGACCGAAATATAGAAGTGGATATGGTCAGTCTTGGGGGTCTATATGATGATTATCCCAAGTTTCATTTATCTGTTCAAGATGAAGCTTCCACAAAAACGATTGCAGTTTTTTCAAGTTGCGAAAGATTGGAAGGACTTCTGTATAAAAACAACAATGCAGATCTTGATAGAGAGAAGAAAAAAAAAAATCTATACTGCAGACTCACCTCGAAGAAGGATGAACGAGGGGGGCAAAAAACCATCCTTGTGTACATCCTAGCTTTAAATAAGCACTCTATGGAGCAAGAAAATTAGCATTAGGCATCATTCAAATACTATCTACTCTGTAACAACAGATAATTTCAGGTAATTCAGATAATATACAGAATTTTAAGAAATGCTAGAGCACTTCCTCTAGAACCAAAGAGTCAAAACCACTTCATTTGAGCAATGAAAGAGAGACCATGAATTCCATTTAGTTATGCCAAGCAAAAAATGTAACATGGTATTATATTGAAATTTTAAACTGTCAAGTTTGCAATAACAATATTTAATTGGTCCGTATAAACAGTTCATTTCTCACTTTTCACCCCTGCTGACTCGAAAGCAAATCTTACGGTTGCAGGCGGAGGGTCCTTCCCACTAGGCTATCCCTCACTTATTTCAGTACCACAATCAATGCATATTGTTTAATATACAACATTATCATCAGAGCAAGAGAAAAAAGCAGAATGGTAGAACATATCCTTAATTACATAACAAAGTTTAGTCATCCTGCTAGTCACTTAGGCATCTGTTTATTGAGTTCCTGGTAAACGCAGGCATGAGGTGCTAACAGAATGAAGACTCATCCATGTATGGAGCAATATTTATCCTAAAAGGTATACCTCAAACTGGTATACCTCCCAAAAACGAACTTTGCCCTATTCACTAGAGTTCCATATTCACTACACAACCTACCTACTTTTTGTTCCCGGCCAAAATAATTCTGATCACTTAATTCACCAAACCTACCTTCTTTTTGTTCCTGCGTATGAACAAACTCTTGAAGTAAGAAAACGCTTCCCATAATCATGTGCCAATTTATCTCTTAAAAAATATAGAGCATAATCAAGTCAGTTAGAAGCCACAGCCTTAGATACCAAACAATGACAACTATTAATGTGGATATCTAGAAGCAACTACCACCTAAGACAAGCTGGATGACAAATTTATGACATTAATTCACAGGGAAAGCATTAGAAAAAAGCTGAGATTATGTAGAATAGTTTCAAGATGCATAATATAAGAAAATATATAAAAATCAAATACAATGCAAAAATATTCCTGTATAGTAATAAGCAAGCATACTAACACCTAGTTCCAGGAAGGTAATGCACTTTGGAGTTTGGAGGAACTTGATATCTCCAACGCCAAAGGTAACCAACTTCGGTTATCCATGGGTTTAACAGTTCATAAATCTTAGATTGGGAGATGTGGATAAACAAATTAAAAGTCAATAAAAATCATTAGAAGCTTATCTAAGGAACTAGATTTTATAGGAGGATCTACAGCAAGTAAATCAAGACAAAAGCTGCACACTTATGGTATCTTTCTTTGATAGTATATCATATATTCTCATCTGTCTCAACAGTGGGGATGTAAAGCTGGAGTTCCATTAACTCAAATGTCTATACCAATACAATCTTGACATTAGAAGCCGTTTTACTTTTTGGCCTTCATGTGTGATAGAACAGAACCTATTACGCCATTCCAATAGATTAGGGAACACAAAATATTGGCTGTGCGGACAAGAACTCAACCCTACACCTTCAGCTATCTGTTTTATTCGATCAGATCGTTAATTTGAGAGTAATTTTGTTTTCTTCTAGATAGAGCAAAACAAAAGATCCAAAAGCAAAAGACCATGACATATTAACTTCATTGAAAACTTGATATGCAAAGAATACAGAGAAATAAACCAAAAAGAAGCCATATCATCTTAACTTTTGTTCCACTTTACTACCTGATTGACAAGTTGGTTTTTGAATTTGTCAGGATTCATTTTTCGCTCCGAGTGAAATGCATAAGATACTTGAGCATCCATCCCTGTTAAAAGAGAATTAGTGTTAGATGTAGTACTACATGACTAATAGCACAACCGAAGAAAGAACTTCAGATCATAGTCTCCGCAGGTTCAGAAATAAACCCATTGGCATTTTGTCTACAGAAATTCAATGTTCCTAGTCATCAAGATATTATCATGACAAAAATCAGTTACAAATGCAGGCTTGTTATGCCAAATTAATCTTTGAATTCTAATAAACATCCATCGAGTCAATTAGACTGACCTTATTTCAAGTTAACCATAATTTTAAGGGACTTCCTTTCTGATTTGTTTAGAAATTATACTATGAAAAGACTTGGGAACATGGCACTATCTCTAGATGACATAGCATGATCAAATTTGATACAAGAATATTAAGACAAGGCAAAGATGGGTATTTAAACCACAAGCTAATGGTCAAACTAATAATTTAACCTGGAAAAAAATAACATCTTACAGGGCTATACAGAAATTTCTAATCAGGAGAATATGCACTTACCCATGCTGAAGTAATTCCAGAAGCCTCCTCGGAATGTATGGCAACCTTCCTGTGTGGTGTTAGGTTACAAAAGGGAAAGCAGTTATCCACTTCATCCGCCAGGGTAATACTTTGAAACAGACCAAGATAAGAAAATCGAAATGCGCGTTCATACTGATAGATATGAATGCACATACTGATAGAAATATCCAAATGGTCACTTTTCAATCTCAATCGATATAATATATTTGAAAACAGGAACGATAAAATGGAAATCTTATCCAAACAAGCCCCACCCTGGATGACATATGATTATCCAACAAGAAGTAAATACACAAGGAAACCTCAGTAAAGCAGTAAACGTACTGAATGCAGAAGATGATATAAGTAAAAGAAACTGATTCATTTACATATGGTTCTCTTTCACTTAGTACTCAAATCAGCATGTAAACTTGCAGTTTTCTTTTCTCATAAAAGATTAAAGTTTAGCTTACTGCATACCATTAACTATTAAAAGAACAAAATGTCAACAGTATTCGCACTCAAGCCATTGATAATTATATCTCCATCCAACCACATCACTTTTGCCAATTGAAGATTGATTTACCTTTATATATGTGTTAAATGCTGAAAGTCAAATATTATGTCAAATCCAACGGTTGTTCACCGTTTCGGTGGCACTATTGAAGTTACTTTTTACCATTACACTGACATTTAGTATCTCCTTTCTTCAAAGTAAGTAAACTCATGCTGTACTGTAGAATATGCCTTAAAATCATGTTATTCTTGAAAAATCTAGAGTATCATTAAATAATGAATAAGATCTTTTCTGATTCTGTTACATCTATTTGGAATCATATTCATGTAACTAAACTCCTATATAAGGTGCTCTGTTGGATGCTACTAACAACCAATTTCAAAAACAAAAGACTTAAGGTAACACCTAAATCTATTATGGAGGACTTTACAGAAGCAGTACTAGGTTTAATATACTACCGGCAAAGAGTATAACCAGAAAAAAAAAACAAACAAACAACACAAGTGGTGAGGAACTTATGCAGACATAACAGATGGAGCTAGACTATTTGAAAGTGAATGTTGTTCGTGTTAGAGAAGACAATTTTCTTTCTATACAAAATCACCATTAGATAAGGAAATCTTACCACATTCAGTTCATCAGATGGAGAAACCCGGTGAAATGCATGCAAAGAATGAGGCAATTCAAGCGGTGCAATAGGGTCACAGGAACCATTTTTTGGTGCTCTCATCCTCATAAGAATGTGCCAACTGCATAGAGCGAATTTCTTTACTTCAGTTAAGAATGGACAACATGATGCACCAACTCTTTATATTACAGTAGTTCAAGAAGTGTGTGCAATTGCAATATGTATACCATAATAAGAGTATTGGGTAGAGAGACAATAGAAAGTTCCCCGAAAACTTGAACTTCCAATAGTATCAAAGAATTTATTATGGTTGTGTACGACAAACAAGAAAGCCATAAAATAAAAGACAAAAAGTTAATTTTTCATGTCAGTTTTAAAGTAAATAGGTCAATTATCACAAGAAACAAGGTCAATTATCACAAGAAACAGAATATGTGAAATGTGTTCCCTTTACTAATATAGGATGCTAAGAACAAAAATTGGAAGTATTGCAGGAGCACTCTTTTCTTTACTGCAGATTAAATTATGAAATATGAACCGACGAAAAATTAAGAAATCGCACCATAAAAGCATGCTATGCAGTTTCAAATCTCTTTCACGATAAGCTAGAGCTTTCACAACTTCATCAACCAAATTATAATCTTACTTGACTTAAGCTTGACCCAAAAATATTTTCCAATTTCCTTGAAAAGAAGGATCCAAATAGTATTAAATCTGGCAGACCTCTGCAATTGATACTCTTTTATCTTTTCTTTTGATTCAAGAAAAAGATAACAGTGTATAATGATTTGAGACCCCTAATGTCTGCATTTCAGTAGCTATACATTACAAGCTCTCTTCTCTATAATCTTAAAAATAAGATATTCAATTTAAGATAGACGATATACTAATTCCAGCTTGCAGCACTACCAAGAAGTTTGAACAAAGAATTAAAGCTTGATTATCAGGGATCAACATTCAATTAAGAATATCCCAAACAGACCATAATATCATACATGAACTAACAAGCTAACCTGTCCATCTTCATTTCTTTTGCATTCATTACTTGCTTCAAAAATGAGATGACAGAGTTAAGGTCTGTTCCTGGATTCTTCTTTCCCTGTCAATCACCAAAATTGCATATCACATAAAGTATCTTTCATAGTACTGAAGGCACACTAATAATTTAGGGACACTTACAAAAATACCCACAAAACCTAAAATAATTACAGTCACTATCCACTAATTTCAAATATTACCCAACCTACCCACTAAATTATTTACTCACTCTACCCATCCAGACTTGTATACCATAGTTTATGTAGTATACCATAAAGGTATAACAAAAATACAGTAATAAATGGTCATCCAGACTTTTATACCATAATTTATGCCGTGTATACCTTAAAGGTATACACCTATAAGGCATAACAAAGGTATACAATAATAAATGGGTAGGTTGGGTAAATACTTTTAGTTTTATGGGTAGTATAATTTTTAATGGGTATGACTTGTAAATACTTTAAGTTTTATGGGTATAGAGTGTAAAAACAGGAGATAAAAGACTTCCACTCTTGCTACTAGCTAAATGAACGAGTTTATCAAAAAATCTTTGTACGCAAGGATTTCATGTTATTTATCGATAACTTCAGCACAGTATAAGCAAAATTAGGAAACAAATTGAGTTTTTGCACCACTATATTGACAGACAGCTACAATTTACAGGACAATATATCCATCAATATCTACTGAGCCAACGGTTTCTGCAATGGTCCATACCCAGCCAAAAGCAAATGGAAGGTTATTTCCAGTTCCCAACGGCAGTGTAGCAATTGGCGGTGGCTGAGATAGTTTGAGATCAGATACAACTCCAAGGAGCCAGCCAGCCGTGCCATCTCCACCTGCAACCTAATATCAAATTCAATATTAGTACTTAGTGCTACAAAACTAGTCATCTGGCCCTCTGTTGAAGTTATAATAAACCAACTGAAAGAACTCAAACTCACAATTAATCTCATTCTCTCTTCAATTTGAGCAGCACATTGATCACCATTACTCTTGAGCTTTTCTATATTCAAATACAACCTACGTAAAACACTATCCGGGGCTTCTTCTCCCAAATCAAAAACCTGTAAAAGTTATATACACTATGAGTACACGGACAAGAAGTTCCGACTTCAATCAATCAATAAATCAACTACATCTCAATCTCAAACAGTTCTATATCGTCTATAACATATATGAACCAAAGAAACATCTCAATTACCTGATATTTGTTAAGAAGGCGGCGATATGTACGAAGAAGTTCGCCTCCAAGTTGACCTCCACTTCTAGAATTAATGAAAACTAGCACGGGACACGTAGGTACATCGGATATTTGTATATGCTCATTGCTCTGATTCGAAGCATCCGGTGCAAGTACATAAGTAGGTATATAAAAGTCTCTATGGATGTTATAATTGTGTTCAGACTCAGAATTCGCCATTAACTCTAGCTGTAGCCTCTGTATCAATCAAATTACTCAAAAAATAAGCAAAACACATAAAAAATACACACACAAACATATAAAATGATGTAAATTACTCTGTTGAAAGGACGTAAGCGGATTTTCATCAAATATATATCCGGCAAATGACAGTTAATTTTCATATATGATATATCGACGAGTCAAACATGATCATACGTTGACATTCACTTTGACTAAACTCGTGAACATTTATATAAGTAATTCAATTTGATTATATTAGAAGATTGGAATGAGAATTGGAAAAAGGAGAATTACCTGAGAAAGAAAAGTATATTGGATTGACGTTAGAACGTAGATATTCGGTAGAATCAGAAAGAAACTTACGTAAACAGTAAACGACTTTACGAATTTCGGATCTATCTATATTATAAAGGAGAGGGAAGACGCGTGATGGCGCCGTGTGAAACTGAATTTAATTGATTAGTTGAGTTGAATTTTAATAAGATCACATGGTTTCAGATTCTACTACTGAGTTAGCAGCCTTAATGAAGGAATTTAAAGGAATGAATATTCAATTAATGACTAAATAGAGTCTACATGTCGTTCAGTAGGGTAAGGAAATACTATTTCCTTTTTTAGGTTAGTTGGCTACATTTTGTCATTTGAGTGCGGTGGTGTCGCCACTATCTTTACCAGATATAAGTTTTAAAGGTACTAGTCACATATACTAGTATTTTCTCTTATATTAGCATATGCCAATGCCTCGCGAATAAATGTGAGGTCCGGCTTAGACTGTATTACATTAATTGGAATGAAAGCAAAACTAATGATTAAGAATTCATTTAGGTGAGCTTTAAAAAATGACTTATAAACTTACAAATCAATCAGTAAATATTTGGTAACTCAAATATTTACGGACTTATAAACCTTTATATATTTAAAATAGTCAAAAGTGAGAAGTTAGGAAATCTCAATTTAACAAAAAATGACTTATAAATCACTTTTAGTTTATAAACTGCTTAACATAAGCTCACCCAAACGGACTCTAGATGGAGTCAACATGCCGTTCTGTAGGGGTAAGGAAATTCTAGGGTTGATTTCCTTTTTGTAGGTTAGTTGGCTGCATTTTGTCATTTAATAGTATGGCGATTTGTTCCTTTTAATATTTGCTGTTGTATGCTTTGCTCTGTTCAGAGTTTTCCTTGTTTGAGAATCTTAAAAGGATTTGTAAGATTCAGTACACGGAAATCCTCTTGCCTAAGTTATCTCACTACTTTTTCTCTTTTTCTAATGATGGCATGAGCTAGTAATTGGTTAATCTGTTACGGTTTACAAGCACAAATATCAAATAATCTTATCCACGAAAATGGAAAGATTCAAGAAGGATTCATGTTAACATTGACTGTTTTATTTGACTAGTATTACGGACATAATAATGACATTAATGTCACGTCTATTGAAATGGTTGGAATGTCAATGTCATATCTTACCTATATCAGTTTTCTGGTATGCCTAAGATTTCACACTTCATTTTAAAATCTTTATAGAGTAAATCATAAGAGGTTATAAGTAATTAATATCAGAATTATCAATTAGTTACACGTGGAACTCAAATGACGAAGTGTACCACTGGCATATATTGTTTCCCATTCAAATGTTTCAAAAAGTTAAGTTGGTCGCATACTCGAAAAATAGAATGTATACTCATGACAAAGTCATAAATAAGTTGTAATCATCAAATAATAAAGTGATAAAATTTTCAAGTACTATGATATACTAGCAAATACTCCTATTTAAGGGAAATGTCGTTTGAAGGTATTTCAATAGAACTAGAACCTAGTCAACCTACCAATAAATATGATGAGCACTGAAACACAATAAGACTAAGTCGTAGGTACCCCACTCCAAATCAAAGAAACAGCCAAGCAGGTAAGATGACAGCAATGTTGTTCCTCGTCAAGCACTTGAGACTTATGCAAACGCCACCCATGAATATCACATGATTGTATTAGTTGAGTACTGTATAAATTGTAAATTCACGAGACCATAACATACTCTATGCTTCCAATGAACTAACCATTACCCCCAATTTAAAAAATGAACCAATGCAAGTGTAAATGATACATTAACATATATATAAACATGGAAGAGAAGAATTAGGCGGCTGTCCATGTCAATGACAATGGATTTTCTTTTGAACAGCAAAAGCACAATATATAGACTTCCTTTTAAATGATAATGTTTCAATTCTTTTGTCGTTTTTCAAATTTTAGTTGTCCAAAAATTGTTGAAAGTAAAAAATAATTAAGGGCGTAATTCATTCTTTTTAAGAAGAACGTAATTTTTTTTAGAAAGTAAATATTCTGCTACATGATTCTTTATATTTTACTCGACACCATTTTCATTATAAATATTAAAAAATTATTTTATCACCAATGTTTATAACCATATTCTTATCTAGCAATATATGGCTATATGATCAGCGCCGTCGTCCAAGACGTAGTCCAAGCAACCTACCCATCCTTCTCAAGGCCTTAATACTCTTTCTTTTCTTTTCTTTTCTTGAAGTTATAATCACATATGCCAACATGGAATTAGAGGAAGGAGGAAGGGTGCCATGAAACTTTCTACATCTATTATGTGAGTAGTATTTGGATACACGCATTAACTTATAGACTCCATATTAAAAGGTACACAATATTAATGAAAGTCAGATTTGTTTTATGTGAAACAAAGGATAAATAGAGAAAAAAAAGATAACAATATTAAAAAACAACAATGACAATTTATAAAGGAGATTGGATTCTCAGATTCGTGTCTAGATAAATAAATATATTAATAATTGTTATTATATATAACAATATTATAAAAGGATTAATAACCGGATTAAAGAAAAGTCCCTGAGCAGTTATGTGCTCTCTAGAATTATAAAAGGTTTCAACAAACAGATTAGTGATTTTTATGGTTCCATCTCCACTTGCTTCCTTACTGCTAAAACAAAAGAAAGAAACGTTCTTGTTGAGAGAATTTCTCAGAAGAATGAACGCAGTCAATCTATAAATACTTGAGCAATCTTTTGTAAAATTTAGATTGTGAACTTTATAATATTATGAGATATGAAAATAGTTACCTGCATTAGGTGTTGATATGATCCTAACTTTTAAGATTAGGAAATCAAGCAACAATTGATAAGATAAACGAGACAAAGTAAATGATAAACGGGATACGGAATGAATAGAAGAAACAAAGGAATCAAATTCTTTAATTGCAATTAAATTAGAGCAATACAAATAAATTGAAATACCCTAATTTAGACGAATGCAATCAAAGACCAATATCCGAGGGAGAAGAGACTTGAACTCAAGCAATGGATCTCTCACACAAGAGAATCCAAGAGAGTCCAAGAAGAGGAAAAGGGTTTAAACCCACACACACTCTCACAAGAGTATTCTCAATCATCCAAAATTTCTAACTCCTGAATAAATTCTGGAATTAAGCTATTTATAGTAGCTAGTTAATTACAAGGATAAATAGACTAAAAAGCCCCTAATGTTGATTCTGAAAATCTAGTCCACCGCCCTTAAGCGTGATCGCGCGCTTATCCTCGCCACCGCGTCCATTACTTCTCTCATATTATCGCGACCGCGCCAGAAGTCTCGCGATCGGGGTATGTGTCTTGACTTCTTCTACCGCGACTGTACTTGTATCCTCGCGATCGCGCCATTTCATTGAGCCCCTCTTCGCGAACGCGTGCTTTGTCTCGCAATCACGTTGCATGCTCGGACTCCCAAAGTCCAGTAGCTTGTATTTGATTTTTTGGCCACCTTTTGACTTTAGTCTTGCTTTCCATGCCTTTTAATATACTCCAAGCTCTCGATGTCGATCATGAATCCTCCACGACTTTGAGTGCCAATCCGGATCGCATCAGGTGTTTACACCAAATCATAAAATTTAACTTTAGCAGTTAAAAATCATAGTAGGAATGTACATCACTTAACTATGGTTAAGTACTAAGTGAGGTATATGCAATACAAATGTCATGCATTCACTGGATTGGTGTAAACAACAGGAACGGGTAAATTTTTATCGAATGAGATTACACCTATTAATGAAACAAATATGAAAAATATTGCTCAATAAATTGTATTTTCCTTCTTTAGAACCAAACCCAAACTATTTCTTTCCTAATATTGATACTTCTTTTCTGAAAAAACATGTCCTCCAATTCACCCAAAAATCATATATGTTTGAATGCCCAAATCCCTTTTTGGGTTCACGGTAACACGGTGTGTTATACTAGAACTACTACTACTACTTCTTCTTTCTCCTCCTCCTCTTTATTTGTGTAACTTAATAATGGTTAATATAGAGATTTTTTTCCTACTTTACAAAATATAGCAATATTATTAAAAATACTACAAAATATAGCAAAAATAGAAAGAACCCTAATCTAATATGATTTGTTCCCTTTGGTCTTTCAACAGAGAACAAATCATAGCTCATGAACTTGGTAGAAAAAGATGGAAACAAAGCTTCACCTTCTTTAGTCTCTAATTAGATTCTCGTTTTCGATTTCAACTTGTATCGAAAACTTAGAAACAAAATTTGGCTATGAAATGGATTGAACGAATGGGGAAGAAGCTGGTGATAGGAAAATTTATCCCACATGACTACCCTAATTGCTTAATTACAAAAAATAACGATATCTTTACACTATTTACATAACATAACAATAGTTTTCCATATTTGTCATTTCACCTCTCCAAACATAAAACCCTAGTTTTTTCTCCCTCTCTCTCCTTCTCTTCCCTCCTCCAGCATCTACCCACCCGCCGCTGCCACTCCCCTACGCCTGCGACCGACGATCTGCTCCTCCAGCAAAAACCATCGCCGATGGTGCTGCTTCCGAGACTGTTCCACTGCTGCTGCCATCGTTCCTCGTGTCTGAATCGTTGATGCTGCTGCTGCAGTTCAGCGGCGTCGCTCCTCTACGACGGCACTGCTGCACTGCAGCGGCGGCTTCTCCGATATATGTATTTTCCGGCGAGTTTGTGTTTTTCAATCTGCTTCTTTTTTTTCCCTTTTGTTCCGTATATGTATGTATATTTTGTATTTTATAAATACATATTCAGATCCCCTTCTTTTTTTTTATTTTTTTCCTTTTGTATGTATATATAACGTATGTTTATGTATATATTTATATTTCGTATATACATATTCAGATCTGCTTTTTTTTTTCTTTTTGGTTTTTAGTTTTGTATGTGTATTTATTTGTATATAGAATGTATAAGACTGTATATATGTGTATGTGTATGTTTTGGCGTATAAATATATTTAATTTTTTTTTGAATATCTATATGTTTTTATTTGTACGTTCGTTGTATGTTTGTGTATTTTTTGTATTTCAAGTGTATGATATTTTTTTTGGATAGTTTTGTATTTTGTATATAAGTATTTATGTTTATGAGTGTGTTTTTGTATGTTTATAAGTTTTTTTTCCAGATTTTTTTAAAAAAAAAAAAAAAAAAAAACCAAAAAAAAGACTTCCGCCAACCTGCCACCGGCGGCAGCACTGGCAGCTAGCTTGGGGAGCTATAAATCTTGCATTTGTATGGTTTAATGGAGATTTGTATATGAAATGTAAAAAAACTATTGTTATGTTTCGTAAAGTGAAAAAATATTGCTATTTTTTGTAAATATGGTATTAGGGTTGTATATTTGTGTAAATTTTCCAAATATGATAATTAGGGGTTTTAAGTGAATTGGGGAAATTATGGTGAAAGGACAAAAAATCCAAAAAAAATTAAAATAATTATGTTCTAGCAAGGGCATTTTAGTCAAACTAAAAATGGGGATCTAGCAAAACACACACACACATACACACATATATCTCTTTCTCTTTCTTCTCTCTCTAGCATCCGTCACTTTCTCCCCTCTTTCTCCGAGGAGCTCGCTGCTCCTTTTTCGGGGAGGCAGCAACAACCTCTCCCCGGAACTCACTACTCCTTCTTGTTGTTCCAGATCTGAGAAGTTTAAATGTTTCCTTCTTTTTATTCTTCTTTTTCTTTTCTGTTTATGGCGGTCATGATGTTTTTTATGGTGGTTATGGTAGTGTTTTATGGTGGTAATGGTGGTTTCTTAGTGGTGGTTGAATGTGAAAGGGAATGTATGCCACCTGTATATCCATTATATATTAATGGGATTTCCACGTAAATAACCCACAATATTTCATATTAACAAGTCATTTAGCACTAACATAATATAGCCACAATATTTATATTTAAAATTTAATTTATAAGTAAATTATCAAATATAATAGATTGATATTTTGTATATATACCTTCTATACAAATATATATTTTTCCTATATTTTTTAAATATTTATATCATCAAATTATATTTAACAGATATGCTAGGAAAAGAAAGAAATAACAAAATATGGTTACAAAAAGTGTATAAGGGTTGGGAATGGTTATGTGGGGTAAAAATCCCTATATTTATTACATATCCTATGTATCATTGTGTAAAATGGAGATACAACAGAGATACCAAGTATACACATTTTATACAAAATAATTGTATAAAATGAATGTTCGTTTATCTATTACATGTATATTATTTATACAGTGTATGCTTTATCTATTGAAAATACATACATGGAGATATAACGTATATACAAAGTATATAAACATGACATACAACACTTGTATTAATGAATGTCTAGCGTATCCATGTATGTACACCACATCACTGTACATACAATAAAGATAGTTACAAATACAAGAATATGCAAGTATTTTGCCCGCCGGCAGCAGGAAACCAGCGATCAGCGACGTTCGGTGACAGTCAGCCAGAGGCGGCACACTGAAGGGGGCAACTGTGGGTAGTGGGTTAGGGGTGGCAAGGAGTTGGATGGAGATCTAGGATTTTCCTACCTTTTATGTATTTTGCTATTTTTTTTTTCAAAAAGAAAAAAAAGATATTACTATTTTGAGATTATATAGTATTTTTATTTTTGTGTAAAGTGAAATAGATGTTTACATATCTAATCAGCCCTTAATTAATTAGTTGTTTATGAAACAAGTTAATGCTTGTGAAGAACTTGACTTTTATTTCTTTATCTAATGTGTAACTCAAGCAGTATTTCTTTATCCATTTCAAATCCTTATCCACTTTTTGTAACTATGTTTTATTTTTTCTTTCTTTTTCTATCATATTTATTATATATAATTTAATAATATAAATATTTAAAAAATATAAGACAAATATATGTGTGTATAGAAGCTATATAAAAAGAATATCAATTTAATTATATGTCATATTTTAATTAGAAATCAAATTTTAAATACAAATATTGTAGCTAGATTATGTTAGTGCTAGATGACTTGTTAATATGGTATATTGAGAGCTATTTATGTGGAAATCCCGAAGTTATAGGGCATCCTTCTTGGGTTTGAAATTTAGAATTTCAAAGGCTAAACACATTTGCACAATTTGCCCGCGATAGAGAAAAAAGCGACTGATCAACTTAGGGAACTAGACGCAGTTTATATTTCTTTTTAAAGTGGCCTTTTTATCTTTTTCCCCATCAAATAGAGTATTTTGCCTCCGGATTAAAGTTTTAGTTACTTCTAAATCCTTGTAATCCATGAGCCTTTCATACACATTCACTATTAGTTAGAGTACTAGTTACTACACCAGATTTTTAATTTTATTACAGCAAGACATGATTCATTATCATGTTTACAATACTCTCTCAAAGTGACAATGTTTGAGTTTAGCTCATAAAGATAAACATGTACTAATGAGCTCTAATGAGGACAATGCGACATCAATTCATTTATATCTTGTTCTTATCATAATTTAGTAATTATATAATCAAGAATTCACGTAATCCGGCATCGTAGGTTGTTTCAGTAAAAAATATGAGAATCTGATGACCTCTAACTTCATCCAATTTGTCAGTAGTTAATTAATCAAATATTAGGTTTAGTAGTATTTTCGCATTAATTCTCCCAATTGAACGGTGTTTTAGTTTGGTTTAGAAGGAGCAGCAGGTAATAATTAGCTCTAATACGAACAGCTCCAACTTCTCGTAATCTATCGGGAGTTCATTGACATTAAATATAAGGCCTAGTTTAGTGTTTCTGCAATAACTCTCTTAATTTGACATTATTTTAGTTTAGCTCAGAAGGAACAACATGTATTAATTAGACTAATTCGGACAATGTCGCCCAAGTATTTTCGTCTAGTCAATTGTAACCTAAAAATGCTTAGCTTTGTTAAACCATCTTAAAAGTGCCTAGTCTTTTATGAACAGGGGCAAAATTGACTACTTGTGCAAATCAGCCAAAACTTTTAAGAAGTGTTATCTGAATTGATTTGTCATTTGTAGAGTCGATTTAAGCAGTACATTGATTTGGGTATTAAGAAAAATCTGTGTGCAATCCTAATGTTGAAAATTCCTACGCAGACAGACAACCTAAACTAGTGGATGCAAGAAGCGCACTTTGACTTTGCACCTTTGTGTTTATTCATTTAATAAAGAGATAATGACTTAAATCCCTCTAAACTATCACTGTTTTGCAAGTTTCCTACCTAAATTATGCGGTGGTCACAGAACCCCCCGAACTATAATTTTTCATATCTACTACCCCCTCGCCTTGCCACATGGCAAAATATGTGTGTTCAGTTCCCATATGGCGCGTGGAAAGTGAAAACTTGGATCTATGTGGCACTTTAACGGCTATTTTTCAGAAATTTGGCCCTTTATTCATTTTTCTTATTTTCTTTCCTTTTCTCTTTCTCTTTATTTATAAGTCTTCTCCCCCTCTCTTCTATTACATACCCTAAACACCATTAAATCTGATTTTTTTCTTAATTTGAAACTTCTCAAAAATTGCTCTTCTCACTTAATTGTCTACCCTTCTTGAACCCATTAAAGTAGAACAATATTCCAACATCCGAATTTCATTTTTAATTCAAACCCATTTAAGTACAATAATACCAACCCATTTAAGTACAATAATACTAACCTTATGTACGAAATTGACGCGCCAATTGATCCAAGAAATTGAAAAACCCACACCAAAAACGATCCAGAAGTTTAAGTTGTTTTTTCACCAAAATAGATCGAAGAAATTGAAAATTTTACCATTATCAGTTACTTGTTTCAGTAATTGAAGAGATTTCTCTAGAGAATTAAAGGGATTTCTCTAGAGAATTGAAGAATTTTTTGACCGCTGCTTCTACTTTTTTTTTTTTTACTTGTGAAAATGTAAAATGAATATTACCTAGGATAAGTTTTCTTATTTGACTTTTCATCTTTTATTTTTTGTTTTGTTAATTTTTGACATGACATGACAAAATAATAAATGACATGGCAAAATAATAAATGACACGTGTGTGCCACATGGAAACTGTGCTTATGTGTCTGTGGAGAGTGTATACACGCACACCAACTTAACAAGGCGGGGGTAGTAGATATGAAAAATTATAGTTCAGGGGGGTTCTGTGACCACCGCATAGTTTAGGTAGGAAACTTGCAAAACAGTGATAGTTTAGGGGGGATTTAAGCCATTATCTCTTTAATAAATTGTGTCAACACATATGTGCTTGTGCTTGTAATTGTGCTTGGATCATTTATAAAGCTTGTAAAAGTTTAATAGGGATATGGATGTTGACAACCTTTATTAGTGTGTCTTGATGAAAGTAGCATGGGCTTAATCATACATTAGCTAGGCAGAAGCAACGCAACAATCATGTCTTTAATGATAGGAGCAAGACAGTGGTCTTGCCTTTATGACAAAATTATGGATCCTAAGCTGCGTACTGATTGTTTCACAACCTTGATGCCTACGTCCAGTTGTGTAATTTTTTTAATCTTATATTTTTGCGTGAATGTATACCTTTGTATATGTTACAAAATATAAAGGTAGTAAAACTTTTAAATTTTTTTGAAATTTTATCAGTCGCTACTTTTATACATGCATCTGTGCAAATATTATATAGTTATACATACACAGTTATATTTATGCATGTGCGATGAAAAATATGTCAATGAGCAATTAATTTGTATATTTGTTTATGTGACATTATCTTTGTATACATATGTATACTTGTATGAATTTTAGATTTAATTTTGCATTACATTATTACTCTTACTGATTTCCATATTTGTCATACGGTTTATGCCTAATTAGCCTTAAATTGAAGTAATTTAAGACTAGTAGCACTTATATAATTAACTAGTGATATTATCTGCGGTTATAAAGTAATTTTTAAAAATATTATTTTTATTATTAAATAATTTTTATGAACTTTTGGACTTCTTAAAAATATGTATTATAGGATTTCAAATATCTATATATGTTGTTCTTATTAGTCCATGTAATATACACTCTTTCTTTTTAGTTAGAAAATAATGAAATATTTTTATATTTATAATAATTTAATTATAAACTTTTTATCTTAATGTAAGTATTTATATACAGAGAGATTTCTATAACATTCTTTTCTACAAATAATCTCATAAATATTTCTCTTTTTACTAAGCTTTGATTCGTACCAGTTAAAATTGTCACATAAATTAGTATGGATGGAGTAGTAATTATATTAAGTGACTTCGGGGATTTTGATAATGAAAAAAATCATTTGATTGTTATAAATAAATATCTTTAGTAATTGTACTTAGAGGTCTTTGAGAATTGAGCTTCCCTACATACTGATGATGTTCCTTTTGTTAAATATTCCCTCCTTCTATTTTTAGTTGTTAGTATATTTTAGTTTTTCACACCTACCAAGAAATTATAAATAAAATTGATGATTTTACTAACTTATCCTCATTAATTATGCTTTAAAAATTTAAACTTAACTATTATTTGAAAAATATTTATTTAATAATATGGATAAAATTAGAAAAATTTATTAAATAGCTCTTGATTTACTATAATGACAAGTAAAAATAGAAAAAAAAAATTATTCTAAATTGGACAAGTAAAAATAGACGAAGAAAGTAATAAATAATAGCGCTAATTATTTTAAAAAATAAAATTTACTTATACCTCTGTTTAGAGACTCTTGGATAAATATAAAAATAACTAAATAAGGAAGACCTCTCTCAATTCATTTATGTTTAAAGTTAAGCATAAGCAGAATACAATGTATTTTTTTTTTTGGGTAAACCAATGTATTATAATTACTCGTATTTAAAGTTGATTTTATGATGAGAAAAACGAAAAAAAAAAAAAAAACTGATAGAAAAAGATAAATGTGCTTAAGCTACGCTTCCTCGACCTCGTTTGTTACTTTGATCACTTAATTAGGCCTAGGCATAATACCGGAGCCATCAAGTGAGTTTTCTTAACAATAATAAACTCAAGATTATAAATAATAAACAAAAAGACAATACACAATATTTTGCTAGCAAACAGTTGTACATACTAATAAAATTTATTCGACAGTGAGCCATTGTAACTTGACTACATAATACATATAAACACTTCTAATAGATTAGAGGAAAGCGAATGCTTTGCATTACAATACGTAAAGAGTTGTAACTACACCGTGATTTTTAAAATTGGTTTTATGGTTGTAATTACCCTTTGATTATTGCTCTATCTTGTTATCGGTCCTCCTGCTTCTTCCATGGCTTTGAAAGTTTTAGAAGGTGAGAAATTCTTTCACAATTAACTTGATAGGTTTGTGATTGGTCCATACAATATGATCAGACCAAATTAGTATTTTTTTCATCTTCTTCTTTTATCTCACTATATTTGCACTGTTCCTTTCTGCACTATTTCTGCAATACTTCTACATTTTTTCACTTTTTCTATACAGTTTCTGCAATGTTTTAGCGTTTAAGCACTTTTTTACGCAACGTCTGTACTGTTTCTGCTTATATCTACATTGTTTTTGCGTTTCTGCATTGCTTTTATACTCTTTTTACATATATAGTTCTGTGCTTTTTCGCACTGTTTATGCAAACCGGTTGTGGCAAATTGCCGGCGCAGAGGGGGCTCTGGGCAGCAGGGAGGAGGGATGGGAAATGGAGGCTAGAATTTTACTTATTTAGTTGTTTCTAGATCTATATTTGTAATATCAATAATATTATTATATATTCTAATGAAAGGTGTAAGATTTGTTTATAAGTTTGAAAAACTCCCTTTCTATACATTAAATATATCCAATTAGCTGAATAAACAATTTTTTGGTCATTTAAAGCATTTTAAATACCTCAAAGCTGGGGTAAATAAATAAAAATACATGCATCTTAGCCTAACGTCGGTTAAAATCAACTTATAGGGAGCCCGTTTGCATTAGTTGAAAAAAAGTTTTAGCTTTTAAGCACAACACTTTATAACAGCTGGAACTTTGTTTGGATAGAAGTGCTGAACTGAAAAAAAGTTGCTAAGATATTTAGTAAAAAAGTTTTTTTTTAATGTTAAATATTTAAAATATCTCTAAAATAAACAAAAAAAAAAAATAAAATCTAGGTCATTTGTTTGTGAAAGTATTTGTGAAATTAGAACAAATTATAAGGGATAAAGTTGTAAAACAGTTGGTCAAACCATAACAGCTTTAAACCAAAATAATAAGTTGAGATTACCTAGCATATGACTTTTGGCTTCTTTTGAACTTAAAAGCCAAGTATTTTTAATCAGTTTTTTAGTAACCAAATATTCTTATGAACTAAAAGTAGATTAAAAGCTGAGCTAAGCCAAACGGGGCTCATAGAGTGTCAGAGGATAGTGGAATATTGGCATTGTGAATCGAAAATTTCTTCTTAGTTTACCTGCTAGTTTCCTGATTTAAAAGCGAATATATCGAATGTCGATGATCAATATGAGTTATGACGGTTTAAAAATGCAAGTTTACATTTTTGTAGTAGAAATAGTACATTATAATCATTTACTGTTCGAAATTAAGAAAATGGCCTACACAGTCCTCGTCTTATATTTTTCAAATCTCTTGTGAATTTGCCACCACAAATAACAAAATTTTCTACATAAAGGTCAGAGCGCGATGCTAATTGCTAATTCAGCTAGAGAATGTGCTGAATTGTTAGCTTCTCCCCAAATAAAGTTGCATTTGAGAATTGAGATCTTCCTCTGTTAGACTGATGTTCCATTATGCCTACCGAGACCATTTTGCTAATCCATTTTTAAGTGGAGACAAAAAATCATAACTAAGGATAAACGGTACATGTAGTGAATTTTTTTGTAATTATACTACATTTTATCTTGCTGCTGAAATAATTGTGCTTATCTCATTAATAAATTATTCTAATCTAGCACAAAAAGGGGAGAGGTTTCTGGGAAAAACTAAGATATGTTGGCTATCCACCTCATGTTTTTAAGCGGAATATATTCTTGACGGAGATCTCAATTTTTTTTCATTCAAGTTCTGAACCAAAGAAGTGGTGTTCAAGCCTTTACCAAGATTTTTACGAATGATGAAACGCGACTTTCGCCAAAATATTAGATTAGCAAAATCGCGATATAGAAGATTAAAGTAAGGAGAGTTATTTATTGGGAGAATCATTTTACATAATCATTCTCGGTAGGCAACACTTAATTTACAAGTGTTCCCTTGGAGAAACACTTCAAGTATAAATTGCAAGTCAAGTTATATGGCAAGAATATTGACAGAGATAAAAGGTCAAATGCTACCACGGGGGCAGCACTTGCAACACTTGTCATTTTATACTTGAAGTGCTACCTCGTGAGTGCACTTGTCAAGTTTATAACTTGAAGTGTTGCCCCCGAGACAGCACTTACTGAAAATTAGTGAGGTCATTTTTGTAAAATTATTTTAAGTGAGGTCAATAAAGCAAACCATTACCTAAGATGTCATAGTTTTGTAAATTGCCCGTATAATTAAGGATAAACTTAGCCCCGTTTGTTTATAGTTTTTGGGAATATTTTTTTGGAGTTTTTGGGAGAAAAACTGTTTGTTTATGCTATTTGAGCAAAACTTCTCCCAAAAACTCAGGCTTTTTTAGCCAAAAACTTTTATTTACGCATCAAATTTCATTTTCATAAGAGCTCAAAAAATTTGTTCCCAAAAAGTATGTCCAAATATTTTTTCATTTTCATATCAAACTTCACCCAAAAAGTGTTTCCCAAAAACTATTTGAGAATTTATGTCCAAACACTAGCTAATGGTCGAATGTTTCGACTTTTTCATTGGGAAAAGGGGAATGACCAATATATAATTGATCTTCTCAATTCTAGCTTCCTAGTGCTTTGCATGTCTTTTGACTTCTTCATTGATTTCTTGTTCCTTTTTCGTTTTATTTCTTGCTTTTGCCCAGGGTACTACCTGAATCCCTGGTCATCAGGAATATTTATTCTGTGAGGATACTATGTGGTATAGATAAGCCATGACTCATGCCAGCACAAGCATACAATATTCAACTATTGATATGATGACCCGTTAAAAACGTGCTATACATAACTATTTGTTTGGCCGATTTATGAAATTTATGATTTTATATTTCTCAAACTATCGGAACAGTCTACCCTACGACATTGTAATTGCAATTTAAGTAAAGGAAGTGAATGCAGGTTAAAGAGCAGATGACTTAAAATTATTTGGTATGGTCGAAACGACGTGATTATTTTTCCATCTACCTAAGTTTAACTGAGCAAGGTTGTTCGTTATCTATAATAGTAATAGTAGCTGTTACGGGCAAAATGCTTCCAACTTGTCCAGACAGCACATTATTAAAAATCAAAGCTTAAGAGTGTAAGAGAAGAAAGAAAAGCAAGAGAGCTAGTATCTTCAAATAGAAAAAGAAGAAAAATGAAGTAAATATGAAATATGCATGATTCGAGGAACAATAATTTAAGTGGCGTCAACCCATTAAACAATGTTCCTCCATGCCAATTTGCCATAAACTAAGTTCAGTTCAGACTGGACAATTGCTTTGCATAAAGGCTAAAGCCAACTTGTATCACTTTAAAAACTTCAATATTCTAGCAGAGAAGAGCCATTACCCTCTCAATGGCACCAAAACAGAAAATTAAGATGATTGAATGCTGTCAAGTCTCACCACCACCAGGATCAATTCCATCTACTACTTTGCCATTAACATTCTTAGACATACCTTGGCTTCTTTTATCACCAAGCCAACCCCTTTTCTTCTACGACTTCCCTCATACAACTTCTCATTTCAAACAAAATGTGTTGTCCAATTTCAAGACTTCTCTTTCCTTCACTCTTCAATACTATTTTCCTTTGGCTGGGAATCTAATAGTACCACAAAAACCAGCTAAGCCATACCTTAGCTATACTTCAGGGGACTCTGTTTCCTTAACCATAGCTGAGTCCACAGCCAACTTTAACCGCTTCTCAGGCTACCACCCAAGGGGTGTTCCAGATTTTCACCAACTAGTCCCTCAGTTACAACAGGTTAGTGAGTTTTCAGCTGTGGACCAGAATTTAAAGTACTCACCTTTTGCTGTGCAAATAACTATATTCCCTGAATGTGGGATTTGTATTGGATTTTCCTTAAGTCACGTGGTGGCTGATGAAAGAACGTTCAATAATTTTTTGAAGACGTGGGCTGGTATTTTTAATATGGGACTAGAGTCGTACTTGCCTGTGTTGAACAAGAATTTGCCATATTATCATAGGTCAGTGATTCAAGACACAAATGGACTTGAACCAATCTTGTGGGAACAAATTGCAAGTTTGCCAAATTTGGTAGTCGATAATTTTTGTGACATGGTAAGGTCCACATTTGTGATGGGCCGACCTGAAATGGATGTTATCAAGGAGTGGATCATGTCTCGGTCCGAGAAGCTATTCGGGTCAGCCCAGTTACTTCTGTCCCCCTATGTGGTAACATGTTCATATATTTGGGTGTGTTGGTTGAAAGCAAACATGGACTGCATTAAAGATTCAAGTGAAAAATTTGAGCCCCATTATTTCGGTTTCATAGCGGGTGGAATAACTCGGTTGAGTTACCCGGTACCCGTAAATTATGTAGGTAATTGCATTGCATTTGGTAGAGCAATGGCAAGGAGAAATGAGTTATTGGGACACAATGGTATAGTTTTTGCTGCAAAAGCAATTGGTGATTCTATAAAAGAATTGGATAGGGATGTGTTGGGTGGGGCAGAAAATTGGATTTCGGATTGGAAGGTATTCAATGGGTCGGGGCTCCATGTAACTGTAACCGGGTCTCCAAAAGTGGACCTTTATAAGTTGGATTTTGGGTGGGGCGGACCCACAAAAATTGAAGAAATATCAATAGATAAAACATGTGGAGTGTCTCTGTGTGAAAGTAGAGATATGATTGGTGGAATAGAAGTTGGTTTGGCTCTTCCATTGGCCAAAATGGAAGCCTTCCGTGTTCTCTATAATGAAGGTGTCAAGAATCTTCACTAAATAATAAGGTTAGTCTAGTTATTTTAAATAATAAGGTTGACTTGGGATCCTATATAATAAGGTTAGTCTAGTTATTTTAAATAAATCTTATTTGCAAATATTATCGAGTGCTAGGTTGTCATAGCATATTTATCGTATTGATAATACCAGAATTAGTGTACAATAATTTCTATATTGTTTGGCATCGCATTGATCGTGGAATATCAATATATATATATATATATAAAGATACGTGGGACTACAGAGAATATGTTTTTGTTGTTGATACATAGAAAGACATGTATATACTACTACATGATTAAAAAAAAAAAATTATACTATTAGTGAATGCTCAGTTGACCAACTCTTATTCGTTAGAATATCTCATTTATTTCTAGTAATAAAATAATGTTTGTAGAATTCATTCTAGAATTACACGAGAATGTATAAAATAAGAATGTGATGGTTAAATAAAATCGATTTCTTAAAAGACAAATGTAATATTCACTGAAGATTTTAATCAGACATGATAATTAAAATATTAAACTTTACATGACATCTTGAAAAAAATTACTCCTTTAAAACAACCCTAGCTTGGAGATTCAGAAATGAAAGCAATTCTCTATAAGGCCAAGTGCTTAAAAACAAGAAGAAGAGTTTGCCCAGTGATCCTGACGGGGGTCAATGTTAAACTTTTAGCCCAACAGAAAATGTGTGTGATTTACAATTCGCCAGGACCCGGTAGGGAAATTTTTGTTATGTGTGAGTAAAATACACCACCTATAATTATTGGAATACGAATTCAACTGGCAGAGACTAGACTTACTCTATAAGTTATCAGCCATTGAGGATATACGTCTGCCCCATAGCTACAACCGCTCATTAGGCATGAGCCCAGAGCCGAAAGGCACACGTCCAACCGCCTTAAGATTAATAGTCTTCTAATTAGAGTTTACTTCGTACCATCAATCGGGCTCACGGCCTATAAACATAGTATTTTATCATAATTAGAATTAGAGTAAACCTAATACAATATGTACCGCCTCTCCCCGATCGTATTCATCATCAAGCATTCAAACCCGCTTATTTTCAAGATATAATACACCTCTTTTACTTCTTTGATTCAATTTTCTTTGTTTTACTTTATTGTCTGCGGCCCTTCTCTAAATTTATCTGGTTAACCTATTCGGCAAGTTTTAGGCATAAACAGTTTGGCTCACCTGGGGTCTCAGACAATTACTAGTTTTTACCAAGAAAATACACAGCCATGTCGAACTACAATGACGGTCTCCCACCGAATACCACTCATGTGGTCGACGACGCATTGAAGAGCCTAAAGTTGCAACTCTTCTTTGTGTCTCTTTAGTAACTTATCCAAGTTCAGTCTTTAAGATTAAAGGAACAATTGTGTGAATGATCAATCCATTGCCCAGTTTTTGTGAAGTTAAAGGAGTATGGCCTGGTGTTCAGGTGGTGGTTTATATGCAAGTTTCTTCAGGAAGTTACGTTTTAGTGTCAGGATTCCCATCTTTAAGTTTCAGCCAGATCTAGTTGATAGCTGAGCTTCTGGGAATGGTTCTGGAAAGAGGGTTTTGTATGAATAAGTAGAGTTGCTATGAGTTCTTCGAATTAAGTTAACTAGAAAGCCCTATGTTTCATTTTAATAAATCTGCATGCTTTTACTTTGATCATAAGCCTTTCAATTCTGTAAAACTTTTTAAAATTTTGCGTATGTTGTTAGGTTATCAAGTTCTGGCTAAAGTTAAGTAGTGTTAAACTGTAATATGTTGGCTTAGCTTCTTGTCTAAAAAGTGAGTGTAGATTCACTACTAAAAAACAGGGAAAATTCGACTACCACCTATCGACCGAAATTCGGTCGAACCACAATTTCGACCGAATTTCGGTCGAACACCTGTGACTGTCACAGGTGTTCGACCGAAATTCGGTCGAAATTGTGGTTCGACCGAATTTCGGTCGATAGGCTAAACATAAAGTTGGGCCGTCGACCGAATGTCGGTCGCCTAAGCGGTCGACCGGCCCGTTATTAAGTCGGGCAGAACACACATTTGCCTCATTTTTTCTTCCCCAAAAACATTTCACTCTCTTTTAAACCCTCCCCAACCCCCATACACGAAATCCACCATAACCCACCCCCAAAATCAACACTTAAACACAATCTACCCTCCTAATCACTACCCATAACAACAAATTCAAGGTAAATTCTTAATTTTAGGGTTATTTTAATTACTTTGTAAAACTTGAACCCTAACTTTTCAACTCAATTTTTTTTGTAGTTTTGAAGCATATAACTAGTGGGGAATCATTTGTAGGTGCTATAGGAGCATAAATCAACGTCGAGGTACGGTTTTTTTTTTTTTTTTTTATTTAATCCGAATTTAATTAATTTTTTAATTAATTTTTAACTTTGGCCTATAATGTTGCATTTCTAGTTAATTATTAGTTAGCAAACCTTATTGTAGTTATTGTTGATGTTCAACAACTTGTTTGGTGTTGTTAGCTATTACAAAGTTAGGTTTGTGTTGTTTGGGATTGTTGTAGTTGTTGGTATTGTTTGGAATCTAAGTTTGTAATGTGTTGTTGCCTTGGTATTGTTGAGAAGATGAACATGTTATGCCTAAAACGAATAAGCTTTTGTTGGTTTGAATTGCTTTGATAATATTAATTAATAGGGTGTTATTAGATAATATTGTTTCTTTGGGGCATTTCATCAAACAAGTTGCTTGCATTAACAAACGCGACGACATTAATCCCGTCTAATTTTTGTGCAATGAATGTGTTTATTTAATCTATTCAACCTGTCTAATTTTTGTGCAATGAATGTGTTTATTTAATCTATTAAACCCGTCTAATTTTTGTGCAATGAATGTGTTTATTTAATCTATTAAACCCGTCTAATTTTTGTGCAATGAATGTGTCAACAGGAATGAAGAACTTGTTTGCAAGAAAGAAGGGGGCTAATCAGGCAGGTGAGCCTTCTGGTGAGCCGGCAGAGGACACTCCTCCCCCTCGGGTGTTTGCAAGAAGGAAGGGGCAAAGAAAGGCAGGTGAGCCTTCAGGTGAGCCGGCACAGGACACTCCTACCTCTCAGGTGCCGCATCGCCTTCCTACAGGAGCACCTTCAGGATACAGTCCAGACTTTTTCAGGCCGCCCGGCATGTCTCAGGTGCCGCATTCGCTTCCTGGTTGGCGGCATAACTTCAGTAGTTATGACATGACTGAGACCCAGGCCGGTCCATCCCAGGGCGTTCCCAGACTAGGCGATCCCACACAGTCCACTAGTCCGTCTGGGTCGACTCAGCCGCCTTCCGACCCATCTAGCCCTACCTGCCCTTCGGTACAGCAAGAGATTCCTTGCTATGATCGGAGATCGCCTTATTACATCGGTGAGCCTGGCACTTGGGAAGACGGGCGTTTGATTATTTATCCCGAGGGGGATAACAGGTAAGTATAGTATTTTTGAAGTTCTTATCTATTTAGTCGTCTGTTAACCCGTCTGTTTTTTAGTATTTCTATTAACCCGTCTCTTTTTTTTATGTAGTTTTTGCCCGAACACTGAAGCTACTCCTGTGGTGACGAAATGCATGAAATCTCAATGGAAGGAATCATGGCCAACCTGGGGCGCTGTGCCCCCTCACGTAAAGCAACGAATAATGCAGGCTTTTGAGGTGATAAATATGCATACGGTTTATCACTAATTGCAGGTTTTCTTAATGAGTATGTTAAACTAAAATATTTTGATGAATATTGCAGGTTCAGTGTAAGTAGCATCCGGCTCTGGACTATAAAGTCCGTTCTAACTTCCCTAAGAAATGCGGGGAGTTATTCAGGAATGCAATGTATAATGCGCGCAAAAAAGGGAAAATGCCCGGCTTCCTCTATGATCATCAATGGAGAGAGCTGCAGCAATATTGGAATACTCTCGAATTTCAGAAGAAGAGCGAACAAGGGAAGAAAGCGCGGGCATCTAGTAAGGGTGGATCGCTGCATACCGGTGGCGCAGTTAGCGCAGCGACGCAGAAAATGCGCTTGGTAAAGTAATTTAATTTATAAGAATTACTATAATAGTTTATTTTTTATCTAACTTGATCTCTTCTTTAATTTGTAGGAAAAACAAGATAATCGGACTATTCCACTCTCTGAAATGCACAAGATCCGCCATATCAAGAAAGATAAAAAGGGCGGAGAAACATGGGTCGAGGCGCGCGCACAAGAGACCTGGGTAAGCAATTAAATTTAAACTAAAATCGCGCCAATCCTTCAACTTTAAAACTTCATAGTTGTACCGTTGATATATTTCTGTTTTTCAGGAAAAAGCTACAAAGGCCGTTGAGGACTGGACCACGACTCAGTAATCTGAATGCGGAAGCAGTACCCCAGTACAAATGACGCTCGAGCAAGAAACCAACTTATGGTTGGAAGCGCTCGGAGGGGTGAAGAAGGGGTCAGCTTATGGCATTGGAACTCTGTTTTCATCTTCCAAGCACAAATCGAACTATTTGGGCTCCTGTTCAAGTGCTCCTACAAGCTCTGCTCCCACACCAGAAATGACTCGGATGCAAGCGGAGATCGAAGATCTGAGAAGACAGAATGAAGCTATGTGCTTAGCACAGGAGGCGCATCAGAGAGAAGTGCAAGAAATGATGCGCGCATCACAGGAGGCGCATCAGAGAGAAGTGCATGAAATGATGCAAGAGCTCCTCAGGAACCAAAAAAAAAGGCAAAGGAAAGCGTGATAGCTCGGGAAAGGGAAAGGGAAAGAGCAAGAGCAAGAGCAAAGGCCGCCACCATTCACCGTCTCAGTCTGATGCCGGGTCTAGTTCGGCTTCTAGCCAGTAGTAGTGATTGTTGAACTTTAAACTGTTTGTTTAGTTTGTTTGAATATTGTAAAACTTGAACGAATGTTGAAAGACTCCTTTCTATTGTTTGGCTTTGTTAGCCTTGTTTGAATAGTGTTTATGAATGTGTTTTGTCTGGTTTTTCTGCGTGTTGCTGAATTTACAGGTGGTGTAGGGCTAATTTCAGCTTTTATGCTGCAGGTTTTTACAGGTTTTCGACCGAATTTCGGTCGAAAGTTGGTCAAAAAATATAACCAGACTTTCGACCGAATTTCGGTCGACAGTCCTTCGACCGAAATTCGGTCGAAGTCGGTCGACGTTCGACCGAATTTCGGTCGAAGGTTGAATTTCGACCTTAATTTAGTCGACCACCACAATCGGTCGAAATACGGTCGATAGGTCGACCGAATTTCGACCGATTGGGCGGTCGAAAATGCCGGTTTTTTTAGTAGTGATTCCACCTGATAGTTTGCTTAATATTAAGGTGGTCTGGTTATCATTTATCAAGTTCCAGTCCTTTTTCTAAGGTTGGTTACATTAAATCTTATGACATTAATGTCTTAAAAGCTAATCCTGGATTAACTTAGCATTTGGAAAACACTGGCAATGTGGTATTTCCCTTTTCTGGTACTCAAATGAGAAGTAATTATATATTCCAGCTTCAGTCTAAGGCAATATATGCAGCTTGTTCATTTGAACTGGTCTTTTTAATATACTAGTTTCTCGACACGTGCTTTGCACGTGTATGTCCAATCATGCGCCGAGTCAATTTATTAAAACACATAATATAGTAGTAGCTTTTATTTGGTTCGAATAATATAATATAAATTATGAATGGTGGTAACTCTTCATCAAGTGATATTATTGTTTAACCTAAATCCGATTTTAGGCCAATTAACAATTAAATTTATGTTTGCGGAGTCACGATCAATAGTCGAGATTAAAGATCTATGCAATAAATCAAATAACGCTAATGTAGAACGGTAAAAATATAGTATGAGCGTAAACAAGAAAGAGCAAACGTATCGTATTCGTATCGTATTCTTTGATAGTCGCCAACCACCACACTGGACGATCCAATCGTTGAGATAGTAATTAAAATAAGAACAATGGATATAATTCAGTAATGGGAGGATAGAGAGTATTCTTATTTGATCATGTATTGCCGAAAGTAAAAAGTTGTTACAATTGGTTAAAATAAGTACTATATATAGGCGTGGGAGGCGCCTGTTGAAGTTATAATAGCCGTTGGGTGTAGAACTGTTCGGATGAGTAACCGCTGGGTACCTTATCAAAAAGGTTGTAACCGCTGGGTGTCTTATCCAGAAGGGTTGTAACCGCAGGGTGACCGTACATTGAATGATCGCGCCCATCAACGCCACTAACCGTTTGTTCAAATCATGCTGACTGTTGATACATCCTGTAACTTCCTTGGCTCTACCCGTGGGAAGTGTCTGTCCGGTGAGTATCTGCCCGGTGAATGTCTGTCCGGTGACACGTCAGCTTACGCCGCGTGGACGGCACGTGTCACTCGTCAAAGCCCAGTCAGTTTTTATTGTTCAAATCATGCTGACTGTTGATACATCCTGTAACTTCCTTGGCTCTACCCGTGGGAAGTGTCTGTCCGGTGAGTATCTGCCCGGTGAATGTCTGTCCGGTGACACGTCAGCTTACGCCGCGTGGACGGCACGTGTCACTCGTCAAAGCCCAGTCAGTTTTTATCCAATACAATTATGGACCTGAAAAAACCTTCAAGTGTTGATTTTTGTATTGGTCTTATGAAACTTATATAAGGAACCAAAGTGCACTGACTATGGGAGCAAATAATCAAATTACTTCATTATGACTATACGTTTATGATTATTCGGAACCACAAAGGTAATCCACCAAAATTAGTATTTATGTGAGTAACCAAATACAAACAATTAAACCAAATAAATCAATCTTGTTAGAAGAGAATATGTTGAGAAATCAAAAGTGAATAACGAATAAACGAAAAGAGTATCCTGGATCAATATCAGTATTTAGGACACAGTTGACGAATACAGAAAGACAAAGGAATGTCTTTAATTTTCAAATGCTAAGTTAACCCAATACAACAGAAAGACAAAGGAATGTCTTTAATTTTCAAATCAAAATAACATAAAAATAATAAAATGATTGTGAGTTTTAATGAAGGAATATGAAAAGTTGGACTGAGTATGCTTGTATGAGCGTCCAAAGCTTGGTTTTTTGAAAGAAGGAAATAGCACCACTTCGCGGATCAGCTGTGTCCCTTCTTCAAAATGTTTTTTGTTCTTTTTTTGCTTTATGTGGCAAACACTTCAAGCAGAGTAACATTGACATGACGTGGTAGGTATTAGTAATAAAAATATTATTTACATACTTAATAAAAATACTATTATATTATTCAAATAAAATTTTAAATTAATAATTATACATAAAAGAATAAAGAAATTAACTTGGCACAACACAAAGCATTCGATGTTGAGTAAGAAAAGAAGGAATACATCAAACCTGCTAGAATTAATAGTGGAACGATGATCTATTCATGCTTTTATCCCTACACAATACCATTTTGTGTTATGTACGCGTTAATAATGTATGATGATTTTAGTAAAGTTTGTAATATCTATCGTGAATAGTTTAACCCCTTTAATATTTTCAAAAGGAAAACAACAGACTATCAAAATTACTTATAATGTATTTTATAAACAAAGTAGTTTTAAAATTGTTTAGGAGATAAGAGTATCTTGGATATTGAGAATAGCTTTAGCAGACCTCTTCCACATCCCAAGCAAAATATTGAATTTTAAATTCTACAATTCCAAAATCTGACCGAATGAGAGTGCAAAACAATAATATCCCACAGTTTTTTTTTTTTTCCAGAAAATTGTACTCTATATCCACAATTTGAAAATGTAAAAACACTATTTATATGAAGCAATGAAAAGTTGCACCCGGTTGATCAATTGTTGAGACTACATGCCTTTTAGATTTTTATGCACTTTCCATTAATGGGTCGTGACTGTTAGAATATTAGAAGCAGGAGTACATAACACTAAAATGATTTTCAGAAGCAAGGTATTTAAGTTATTTTTAGGGTATTTTAGTAATATGACTTTTCAACTTTTGGAGTACATGCTTTTATAGTAATATGATTTGATAAGTTTAAAACTCCAAAATAGTTTGTCCATTCAGTTGATATTCTAAATTTCACCTTAACTGATAATTTTAGGGGTTCAACAACATCTCCTTCACAAACTCCTATTCAAATTTCAACAAAAAAAATTAAGCACTCTTGACTTCCCAGAAGTTTGGCCAAATATGCTCTAATTTGGAATCAGATTAATCACAATCACAACTTTCCTCAATATTAATATAACAGTAACACGATGTTTAATTAGATCAAGAGCCGAACCAAACTTCAATATGATTAACAATTTTCTCAGCTGGTTGGTCACTTGCTTTCTTGTTTTATGGCTCATCTAAAATCTTATAAAAGATCCTAAAAATAAAAATGCTTCAGTCTAGTTAGGCCATATTAACAAAGCCGCATGAATTGTTTGGCTTGAAAGATTAGTTATACGGGAATTGTTATACATGAGTTTTAGCAATATAAAAATTAATTATACTGGGTTTAGTTATACAAAAATTATTTTGTATATGATGTTTGGTTTATTACATTAAAATGAGTATACAAAGTAGTATAATATAAAAGATTGTTTACCAGTATGCCCTTGGACTTCTTTTGAATTTTTTATTTTTTTAATCAAAGACATAGACACAAAATACACCAAAGCGCACAGACACAACGAGTTATATGCATAATTAACTTCTTCGAGATAAAAGTATTTGCACTATTGTTTGTTCAAACAACTAATGCTGCTCATCCATGGCGAAGCTACATATTTCAGCCTAACCTAAATAGAGAAGTAGTTTTGGTAATACAAGAGAAGCAGTAAGTTAATATGAACTTGCTTGTACATGTTACCTTTTACAATTCCATCTCCATATTTTATAATTGTAAGCAGTGACAAACCAGGAATGAAGAATGATAGAACAATATCAAAATTACTCCGGCACCATTCTTGTTCATCGCCAAAGAGAAGAGCGACCTATTCTTTTCCAACTTTAATTTATGAGTGTTGTGTGGCTAAATTATCACAGATTAATACATACTTATACTTGAGTTTTTGTTGTGTTAAATTGATGAAATAAGTGCACTTATCATGATTTTGTTGCATTTTGTAGGTTGAATATGTTGGAGAAGAGTTATGGAAGAAACAATTCAAAAAGAAGTCAAGTTGAAGAAAAAGAGGAAAGGTAGCTAGCCTGTCAAAAATGCAGCACTCAACAGATTCTAAGCTTGAGTTCACAGTAGAGTCAACACAGCAATAACATTTAGGGAAAACATAGCTATGAGTAAAACAGTGACTAAGCTCAACAGCGAACAAGTGGCTAGCGGGTAAACTTTCAACACCAAGGTGGCTACTTAACGAAAAATCAGTTGTTTCTTCATTTTAACTAAGGGTGTTCATGGGTTAGGCCGGTGTTCCTCTAAAAGATAACCAAACCAATTAATTCGGGTTTTCAAATACTTAAACCACAACCAAACCAATTATGTCGGTTTTGCAATTGTTCGTTTTTGTCGGTTATGTCGGTTATTTCAGGTTGTTCGGTTTTTTATCGGTTTTCTTTCTCACTAAATTTGTAACATACACTTCCAATGATCAAACACATATTCGAGCGACTATATTCCACCATGACACATCCACACCAAGTACACTCTAGAAAAGAACAAATTATTTATGTAATCAAGAGCTATATATGTAGCTTCATCCAAAAATTTATTATATATACAAGCATTTTACCATTTCAATTAACTTAATCAAACTTCTTACAATGATTTTTGTCGTGTTTGAAAAATTGAAGAGATATCATTTGCCAAGATATCTTGTTGATATTGAATTAGCCGACAATGGAAGACTACAAGACTAGTTACTTTTAACATACAATAGATTGTTTGACTTGTCAAAATAAAGACTAGAATGCAAACTAAAATACAAAATACAAAAGTTATATAAAAAGATGAGGAACTAAACTAGAATTCAAAAGAGCAAAAAAATAAATAATTATTACATATTATGTAAATTCATAAAAACATGCATAATTGTATGTCGAATTACAATTTTTAGATACTATTTATATAGTCGGTTTGGTTCGTTTTTTTAAGGTTATTTTTTGTTTAAAACCAAAACCAAACCAAATTATATCGGTTTTTTAAATTAAAAATCAAAACCAAACCAAACCTAAAGAATGTCAGTTTTTTCTTTCGGTTTGAGTCAGTTTTCGGTTTGGTGCGGTTTTTCGGTTTCCCGTGAATACCCCTAATTAACCTAGGGAGAATTATGGAAAGACATTGTATTTTATTTGGCAACACATAAATAGTCCGTAGTCTTCATTTTACATCATCTTTTGGTCAATTTTTCAATCTTGGAGGCAAAGATCCATCAACCAAACACCAAGAGAGTGAAGAATTGGAGTAATACATTCAGAAACTCTTAATCTTTTGTACTCTTTTCTTTATTTCATGCTTTGTATTGAATATATTTGGTGTTTTTGATGTTATTGAAGATATGAGTTCGTGAATATATTTCACGACTAGATACTAGTTGGTGTGATTTGGAACATGGATATATGAATGATTCATTGCTAGGATCTTATATTTGTGGGTTCTAGCCTCTATCGTTTTGGTTGCTTAAGTTTTGTGCTCGCGACGCTTGAGTTACATGTCTACTTTGCTAATTAAAGATTCGAGAGAGATTAGTTAGCATAGAATAGTGAGACTAGCAAGGATTTGGGTCGATAAGCTATTTCATAGACTAACCCATCTAAAAGGAGTTACACTCGGGAGAGGTCTTCTTTCCTTGGGTCATGAGTAGTGCTTAATACGCTTAACTATGGCTTTGACGAGCGCCGTTGAAGTAAATTCCTTCTAGGCCGGGAGGATTCTAGGGATTAAATTAGAACGACTTGACCATAATATATAAACCCCATGTTATATTTGCATCCTAGGCTCCTAACTTGTCTTCCTTGGTTGTGAGAAAGCCATTGATCACCTTTACTTTCTTTCCCAGTGCAGTTAGTAATTGTTAATATCGTTTCATCACTTTATTATCCTCATTTGGCTTAGTTAAATAGGTTTAGTTCCTCCACTAATTTAATCGCATCACTTTGTTCCCTGTGGATTCGATATCGACTCCTAGTTGGGTAAATTATATTGCGACGACCATTCATACATCATTAGTGGATAAGTACAAGAAGGGCAAGTCTTCGAGTTTTTGAGAACCATGCATGAGCTTTTCTTTGTGAGAGCGAGAGCTTGAATTATTGGAGTCCAATTTTTCTTCTAAAAAGTATTTCGTGAGTGAAGGACTCCATTCTTTTCGTGAGGATAGCAAGTAACTTTTGAGTGTGAGGCTTGAATGCATAGTGAGGTGCATGAACAAATGAAGGGAGCCTATAAACTTAACTCTAAAAGCTCATGTGTTTTCTTTTGCCATAGTCTAAGTAAGATGCATAGTTGCTTGTCAATTGTTCATACTAGTAAGTGTGACTAGTTAGTACCAACTAATTCATTAATGCAAAAATGATGTTTATAATTTTGAATGAGCAACAGGCCTTGGTTTTGAGCTTAAAATGAAACATGCTTTGGTCTCGTTGATTTTGAGTTGCTTGAGGACAAGCAAAGACTTAAGTTTGGGTGAGTTGATAAGTTGGTATTTTACCAACTTAAAGACTACTTTAAACCTTCATTTTTTAATCCAAAGGCAACATTTAGTGTTATTGACGTCGTAAATTGCTTAGTTTCAGGTTATAATGAGTTCGCATGAACATTGGTTGAAGATTAAAGTTAAAGAGCAAGAATTGGAGTCAAAGTGTTAAAATTATGACACCATAAAATTATGGCCCCGCCTAGAGAAAGGTGTTGAGAAGTGGAAATTGAAGTTAAGGAAGAGGCACCCTGCCTAATGCATAGGGGCGGAGCGCCTAAGACAACTTCAGAGATTGTCACACTAAGGCTCAGGAAGAGGCGGGCCTAATGCACAGAGGCGGGGCACCTAAGTGGATTACAGAGAGCTATGCATTGAGGCTCAGGAAGAGGCGCCCCGCCTGTTGCACAGAGGCGGAGCGCCTAAATGAACTTCAGAGAGTCCAAGATTTGAACCCAGCAAGAGGCGGACCGCCCACTCTGCCAAGTGGACCGCCTCATCCTCTGTACCTGCATTTTTTCCCTTTGTATAAATAGCAAAAGCTAGTGTTTTAACATTATTACACTCTATATTACACGCTCTACTCTTATGAGGCGATTTGAGGAGCCAAGTAGAGGTCTTTACATCAATTTGTAAGCTTTTAAACTTGTATTTTTAAATCTTGATTCATATATCAAGTCAAGATCTATGTTTGAATTTATTACTCTATTTCATTACATAATTCTTGTGCTGATTCAAACCCCTAGTATGAGTGGCTAAATTCATAACTCGGGAAGTAAACATGCTATAGTGATAGAAAATCACTCACAACACAAGTATCGATTATCCAATTCCCCCATTACAATAACATCAAAATTTTAATATCCATGATATTTGGGATTTCTTGTCTACTTTGCTAATTAAAGATTCGGGAGAGATTAATTAGCGTAGAATAGTGGAAGTGGCGAGGATTTGGGTTGATAGACTATTCGTAGACTAATCCATCTAAAAGGATTTAAGCTCGGAAGAGGTCTTCTTTCCTCGGGTCCTTGAATAGTGCATTAAGCATTCAACTAAGGCATTGGCGAGTGGGTTGAGATAAATCTCTGTTAGGCCGGGAGGATTTTAGAGATTACATTAGAACGACTCGACCATAATTACACTTGTGTTGTGAATGTGAAGTAGTTACACCCGTTGATTGGAAATTGCTATTATCTGTTTACACTCCTAGCCTCGTAATACAGAATCAATTACTCGCTTTAATTTGTATGCATTGTAGTTTAACATAGAAGTATATCAATCATAACCATTTCTAGAACTCAATACTAATCTCAATTTGAATTTTTAATTACAACTCTCTCACTTGACAAGCTAGTTCCTTTGGGATATCGATCCCGACTCACATCAGGTATTATACTTTGACGACCGCCCCCTCACCATTAATGGTGCAGGATTGAGCGTGGATCAATGAGACAATAGTCTAGAAAACATACAAAAAGGATGGGATCGGACATAAACGCCAGCCTGGTCATTTCATAATCTTAATCGATGTATTGTTAATTAGGGTATTGTTATACCATATTAGTTACGGGATAAGATAGTATTAAAATTAGCGTATAAGTTACTGAAGCTGAATATTGGAACCAAACAAAGAATAAATTTTATCCAATATAAACAAAATTGAATGGGCCCTTCGAGTGCAAGTTTATGTCAACAAATAGATTTGAAGCAATATTGTTAGTCATAATTAATTAGCTATTGACTCTTCAAAAGTATTCTTTTATCATAAGTTAGATGTTGGAAAAATTGTAAGTCATAATTGTGGTTATAATATTGTATATTATCTATAATATAAAAGTATAACATTTATCGTTAGAAATCATATTTTTCATAGGACTCGACCTCGGGACTTTAAATACCGAGCTATATTTGCTGCGACCGCTTAGTCCCTTTTGTAACACATAGTTGGGCGTAATCACCAACTTCAAAGCTGCCAAGGCCGGATTCTTCATTTTTCCTTTCTTGGCCTTCAAGTGAGGAATGCCATTTTGCCTTCTTGGCATAGCAAATTCAACAATGTAAACTTTTTTTTACATTATCGCCCAAGTCTTCCAACAGTGCATTTGCTTTAATTTCCAATTCCTTATCCATACGTAAAGTTGAGAAAAGAATTGAATAAGGTTCAATTCTTTCCAACATCATTTTGTTACCATTTTTGACATCCTCTTTCTTCCAAGTGCTAGAGTCTTCAACACAACTGCATTTCATTTCTTCAATCAACTCTAACATCACTTTCTTGTCTTCGGCATCATTACAACTTAGCTCAAACATGTGATACGTTTCCATAATATCCATGATTTGGCTTTTCAATTTTTTCTTCAACTTAATACATTTCAAGCATACCATTCACAATAATTTCTAGTTGGGCCTTCAATCCTCAAGCATTTCATCCACAAGAAACTCCAAGTCATGAACATTCATGTCAAATTTGTCCACCCTTTGTCCAAGTTCTTCTTTTGCTTCCTCAAAGGGCCACATATCATCAAATTCATCAAGCATATTTGCATGGATTCCCCAACTTTGAGTTTTCTCCAATAGCCAAGTTTGGCTCAAAATTTCCACATCTTTAATATCTTTCTCTTCATGGTGCTCAACAACCTTCTTCATATTGGTTATTTCTTGAACATCGTAGATATGAAGGCGGCAATCCCATGAGAAACATCATTTGCATGATTCGCCCCTTCTTTTCATATAGCTCCCACCAATTTTTCAACATTCTTTCTATCATTTTTCTCCAACATAAATTTTGTTGTCTCTAATACTTTTTCTTCAAATTCAAGTTCTTTTTGTGAATTTGACAAGCTCATTTCTTCTTGAAACTTTTCATGTCTTCCTTGCAATTCCGGTTCAAGCTCAACATTGTTCACTTGTTGGACCTATCAAACTCCCAAGACACATTAGCACCATCATCAAAAGTCATTTGGGGAAGATGTGATATATATTTGTACACTCATCCCAATGACTCTTGTGACTACCACACTCATGACATATATCCCCTCAAAATAATAAGCAGGTGCACATGACTCACCCTCAGAAATAATTGGACAATTTCTCTCATAGTGTGGCCAAAGCAAAGAGGAAAAAGACCATCAAATCAACATTCTATCACAATTTGGCTTATTTTTTCTCAAAGCTAAGATGCACTTCAAGAGTATTACACAATTCTAAACTAACAATTAACTAACTATCACAAGTAAACACACATATACAATGCACGAAACAACTATTACCACACTTTACACGAACCAACTGAACCTTTCCCAAGAGCGAGGGAGGGAGTGAGGCTTTCAACCGGACCGGGGGGAGGGGTCTTCACAAGGTTCTCGGCAAAAATAACTAGTTCAACTCCTCAAACATTCTAATACACCAATTGTAACCCGGAAACGGGGCTAATTTTTTTACAATGCTCAAACCACCACTTCAACAAATAATGAAACGGTCATCGTAACTATAATACCCAACTAGGAGTCGGGGTCGAATCCACGAGGAATAATATGATGCGATTAAGGTAGTGGAGGAACTAAGCCAAACGAGAGGATAATAATGAGAGAACGGTACTAACAAGTAACAAATACACTAGGAAAACATGTAATATAATCAATGACTACTCAATCAATGTGATACAAGGTAAACCATAGGAAATGCAAATTAACTCAATGTAAATCAATTGCGCGTAAAACATCCCAACTATGGGCCAGGCTAGAAAATTCGGAAAAGAAGAGTTTTAGGTGCGTACTATCACACTCGAGCTACTTTACTTGAATAGCCTTCTCCGATAGCTGCCAAGCTTAACACACACTTACCCTTTCGGTATTAGGTGTGTTGTATCAAGCTCAATCGATGGTATGTCCAAGTAAGATTATCCCCATTTTGGTGTTCAAACCCGTTAACCCGAGGTTATCGATTGCACACCTACCCCCGGTTCCTTGTTAATCACTATTGCAATCCTAAAACTACTCTTTCGACCTGGTTTTGGTGCCAAAGGGCTAGGACTAGTATTTGCAATTACCAATTTTTAAGAATTAAAGCATGTAATGATTAAATAGCCAAAGTCAAGATAGAGAATTGTACAAGCCAAAGTAATGAGAAAATAGGTATGGATTTCTCTATGTATGCTCCTAATTCCAAATCATAGACTTGATTGATGAACCCTTATTCCAAAGCCTGAGAAATAACCCAAAGACTTGAAAAATATCTTCAAACTAGCTATTTAGAGTCCCTAGAATAAATACAATATTTTTCCAAAATTATCCCTAGGTTTTAAGGAAGAAAACTCTGAATTTCTGACGCGTAGCCACCCTGATGAAAATTTTTGACGCGATTGCCATTTTTTGCTATTGATTTCGTAGCCATTTTTCCCGAATAGTAAAAAGAGAAGCCGCCTTTTAAAATGGGCGGCCGCCTTTTATAGGGAAGCCTCAAATCAACTTTTCTGCTCTTTGTATTGGGCGACCACTCTTTGCAATGGGCAGCCACTGTTTTCAAATGTGTAGCCCTTTTTTAAATGCGGCCACCTTTAACTTTTTCTCTGTTTTAGCCTACTCTTTGACTTGTTTTCTTCTGTATCTCTTCCGCAACTTAATGTACCTACAATATTCAATCAAGCAAACTAAAAATACATCGTTTTCAGACCGAAATTCGGTTGGAGCCCATCATCCGACCGACGCGGTGGGATACTTCAATGTATTTATATTAAATAGTTTTTTTTAAACGTCCGACCGACGTGGTAGGAGAGAATTAAATTTTTTTTAATATAGCCGACCGCCGCGGTCAGACGGTCGGTCGGCAGGCAGAAAGTATAGACACGGGCACAGCAGCCCATTTTTTATTTCCCAAATCCCACTTCTCTCTCTCTCTCTCTCTTTCTTTTCTTTCTTTCTCCCATTCTTACCCGAATCCAACCCAAATCTATTAAAAAAAATACTCTTAATCTCTAATCAACAAGGTTTAACATCAATTTCATTCCTCTACAACTTGGTAAGTTTAATTTTCATAGTTTTCTTCCTATTTTCCCCAAATCCGAAAACCCTAACTTTTTTATCTATTTTTTTTGTAGTTCTTCCATCTATCAAAGTTGGGGATTAGTAAATCAGCGGTGGTGGAGTACAAAACCGTCCCTTGAGGTGAGTTTTATGGTGAAACACTAATTTTTTTTAAAAAAAAATTAATTTCAGCTCTTTTTTTAATTTTTTCCTATTTTTGAATTCTAGCTCATGAAATTAATCCATGACATAGTAGTTGTTATTTGGATGTGAACTAGTTGACATAGTGTTGTTGTTTGGTTTGGGAAATGATTAAGCTAGTTTGACATTTTAGTTGGTATTGTAAAAATTAGGCTGATTTGAGAAGTGGGTGTTGTTCAAAAAATGATTGGGTTATTGAATGCAAATTTAGAAGATGATAAATTGGAAAGTAACAAAGTGAAATCTTGTAGTGAAAAAGTTGGTGTTCCATGGAGAAAAGTACACTTTGAATGAGTTGTTGTTGATCAATGTTGTTGATGGGTTCCTTTAGTAGTGTTGTTATTGAATGTTGTTAATAGTGTGTACTAGTGTTGTTGTATTGCCTTGAGAAAGAATTGTTGGTGTATAGTGTAGTTTGGTAGTTAGATTCTTTGAGGCATTTCATCAAATAAGTGGTGAGCAACAAAGACATAATAGGAACTAGACATAATAGTTATACATGCTCTAGTCTAGTGAATAAAAAATAAGTATTAGGCCTATAACTTGAATTCAAAAATTTAAAATCATTAAGTATGACAATTTTAAGGTTATTTTCTTTATGGGTAATTAGTAATATGAATATTTTATGTAGTGATTAGTAATGTATGAATTATTTGAATTATAGTTTAAGCGACATTAGCTATAAATAATATAGTAGCAAAACAAGTTAAAATATCTTATTTTGTAAATTGATTTGAATGAAATAAGTTATTCGTAAATATACATTTTGTAATCTTTTATTCTATTTCATTTGATCCTTCAAATATTGGATTTTAAATTACTCCAACTAAATATAGATAAGTAAATAGTTTTATTATTTTGAATAAATAGATATAAGTTGCAAATGAGGAGTGTTATTAATTACTAAATGATAGTCTTAGAGAACAAATTAGTTAGTAATATAAAAATAATTGACTTAGAAAATTATACAATTACTTTATCTTATAAAAATTGGTAGTGTATCAAAGAAATATTTGTTTAAATATTTGTAATTTAATATGCATCTCAAACGTGTAATTTTTTTGTAGATATGGTTCATGAAAGTCGTAGTTGGATGTATAATAGTAATAATCCCGGCCGGCGGGGGATGGGGGCAGAATTTGCAGTAGGTGTTGAAGATTTTATTGAAAAGGCGAAAACACTTGATGATTTTATACGGTGGGGCCAGATTAAGTGTCCTTGTGTGGACTGCAAGTACATAAAAGGAAAAAATTTGGAAGATGTTGAAATGCATCTTTATAGGAAGAGTTTTATGCCAGATTATTTTGTTTGGGTTTATCATGGAGAGTCTAGGGATGTGGGGGGTGATGTTCATTTTCAAAATGCTTATGTCGGTGGGAGTGGTCCGTTTGTGGTGAATGATCTTGATAATTATCGAATGATAGTCCTCTTCCTGGACTCATGCCCTTTCGGGTTGGGGAGCATCATCAACCTCCGAATCCAGTTATGGTTAATGATGCTTTTGGGATATACCCAGAGGAGCCATCCCAACCGGGTATATCGCAACCAAATATTGAGCACATTCCTGATGATGAGGCAAAGCTCTTCTATAAACGGTTGGAGGAAGCTAGTCGTCCATTGTACGAAGGCTCAGTGCATTCCAAGTTGTCAGTTGCTATTAGATTGTTAAGTATTAAATCTGATTTTAGTATATGTCAAGCAGCCATGGATTCCATCATTGACTTTATGAATGATCTCAATCCGACTAACATGGCATTACCAACTAATTATTACCACACTAAGAAGTTGGTTTCCACATTAGGTCTTTCTGCTCAGAGAATTCATTGTTGTGTCAACGGTTGCATGTTGTTTTATAAGGATGATGCAGAATTAGATAAATGTAAATTTTGTGAGGAGCCTCGTTACAAGCTGGTTTTAAACCCTAAAAAGAGTCGATACCTGTTAAGTCGATGCATTACTTACCCCTTATACCTAGGTTAAAGAGGTTGTATGCGTCGATGAGCTCTACTCCTCATATGAGATGGCACCATGATCGTACGAAACAGCCAGGCATTCTAAGCCATCCGTCAGATGGTCAGGCATGAAAACATTTTGATCAGGTGTATCCGGCATTTGCTAGTGAACCAAGAAACATAAGATTGGGTATATGTTCAGATGGGTCACTCCTTTTGATGTCTCGTCTACACCTTTTTATTGTTGGCCCGTATTTGTCATGCCGTACAATCTTCCGCCCGAAATGTGCATGACTAGTCCTTATCTGTCTTTGAATTGCATTATCCCAGGGCCACATAACCCGAAAGCCTCGATTGATGTATTTTTGCAGCCTTTGATTGATGAGTTAAAGTTATTGTGGTATGAAGGTGTGGAAACATATGATATATCAATGAAATAGAACTTTCAACTGCATGCTTCTTTGATGTGGACTATAAATGACTTTCCAGCTTATGGAATGTTGTGTGGGTGGTCCACTGCTGGTAAGCTCGCTTGCCCTTATTGTATGGAAGATACAAAAACATTCACTTTGAAAAATGGTGGTAATATTACATGGTTCGACTGTTGCCGTCGATTCTTGCCAATGGATCATCCGTTTTGGAATAACAGTAGTGCATTTATGAAGAATCAGGTTGATTTTGAGGAGCCTCCGCGAAGGTTGTCAGGAGGAGAAATATGAGATAGGGTTAAGGTGTATCCTAAGGTAACTGACCAACGACCATCTAAAGCAATTGGCTATGGTATTGATCATAATTGGACTAAACAAAGTATCTTTTGGGAGTTGCCTTATTGGAAGGATAATCTTCTTCGACATAACCTGGATCACATGCATATTGAGAAGAATTTTTTCGAGGTTGTCTTTAATACTGTGATGGATGTCAGAAACAAGACAAAGGATAATGTGAAGGCCAGGTTAGACCTCGAGGAACTTTGTAGGCGATCTGAGTTACACTTATCTCAAGTTGGCAACACGATTTGGCTTCCCAAGGGCAGTTAGACATTCGGATTGGATGAGAGAAGAATGATTTGTGATTGGGTCAAGAATTTGAGGATGCTTGATGGATATGCATCAAAGTTAGAAAGGTGTGTTGATATGACAGAAGGAAAATTGACTCACATGAAAAGCCACAATTGTCACATCTTCATGGAAAACTTGCTCCCAATTGCATTCAATGGCTTGCCTGATAAAGTTTGGAAACCACTTACAGAGACGAGCCTATTTTTTAAGGAGCTGTGTTCTAAGACATTGAAGGAAGAGAATCTTAAGTCGTTGGAAAGTAACTTTCCTGTTGTCGCGACTAAGTTGACAAAAATCTTTCCCCCTGGTTTCTTTAATGTAATGGAGCATCTTCCAATTCACCTCGCGGAAGAGGCACTATTGGGAGGCCCGGTGCACTGTAGATGGATGTATCCTTTTGAGAGGTAAGGTCTCTTAAATTAGTCCTTAACTCATTTTTTAAATTCATCTTAAGTAAATTAATTAATATAATGTATTATGCAGAATTATTGGCAAGTGTAAGCGGGACGTGAAAAACAGGAACCAAATTGAGGGGTCCATATGTGAGGCATATCTGGCTAGAGAAAGTTCTCATTTTTGTTCGTATTATTTCGATCAAAATGTGTCATGTTTGTGAAATAGGCCGGATCGACGTGATGATGGAGACAACAATGATCTGAATTATCCACCATTTTCTATATTCAATCAACCTGGTAGAGGAAAGTTAATGACCGAAGTATGCAAGTTCAATGACCGGGATAGAAAAGCAGCTACAACTCATGTTTTGTTGAATTGTCCCGATGTCACGTCTTTTTACAAGTATGCTTCTTTTTACATTAAAACCTAACATTCAAGTTTCATCAGTAATCTAACTAATGAGATTTTTTGGCGCATCATCCAGTCACTTTGTTGGAGAATTTGGCGCCTCTGCTGTTTATGAACAATTTTCAGATTGGTTTAGAGAATTTGTAAGCGTTATATAAACAAATACATAAGTTTTTTGGTATATATATATATATATATATATATATATATATATATATATATATATATATATATATATATGTTGGTTTAATGTGTACAACTATCTTGAACTTTATATAGGTACTCAATCCGGATAATGGCATAAACTTCCCATTGTTGCATGATATATCTCACGGGCCTTATTATAAATACAAGAGGATGTCTAAGTACTTTGTTAATGGGTACAAGTTCCATACTAGAGAATGGTCCTTGGGGAAGAAAACAAACAACAGCGGTGTGTGTGTGTGAAAGGTGGTACTGGTGAGCAGGATGTAGACTTTGATTACTATGGTGTGATTGAGGAGATTTTAGAAATAGAGTTTACAGTAGGTTGGCCTCGTAAAAGATTGGTGCTTTTTCGTTGCAAGTGGTTTGATCCGAGTCCAAAGGGTACGAGGGTAGACCCATGTTCTAAAATAGTTGAAGTTAATCAGAAAAGGTCATATGGACATTATGATCCTTTCATCATTGCCCAGAATGTGAAGCAAGTGTGGTACGGTCCTTATCCACCGACAATAAACAAAGCCAAAGCCAAATCCAAAGCTAAGGCCAATTGGTGGGCTGTTCTAAAAGACAAGCCGGTGGGAAGAGTGGAAGGAGATGATGTATTAGATGTTGCATATCAAAATGAGGTATCTACCGTTCCCTTGATTTCGGATACTGAATTAGCCGACCAGTTGCAACATAGTGAAGGCATCTATGAACAGTTTGATGAATCGGTGGTTAGACGTAGAAAAAACACGACTAATTTTGGAGAAGGAACATCTAGGGCAAACGAGGAGGATAAATATATGGATGACGTTGAAACAAGTGAGGAAGAATTTGTTGACAGCGATGAGACGAGCGAGGAAGAGGAAATAGCCGATGACCTTAACGCGAATGATGATGATTGACATGTTCGTAGTTTGTTGTTTTTACTTTACTACAATTATTTGCACTACTTTATAAATGTATTCCATAAAAATTTATAATTTGATTATATTGTGCTAATTTATTGTGCTTATTTTACAGATATGTCATCTTCGGAGAAGGCTAGGAAAAAAAGAAAGGTTCAAAGTACCTCGCCTGCTTCAGGTCATACTACTCCTCCTGGACATGTTGTTGAACCTCAAAAATTACCCTTTCTTAAAGAAAAGATAGGTTTCGGGTATATTTCAACAAATGGGATTGCAAAAGGTTTTCTTTTGGAGTCGCCACCTAATTTAGGAGAATTAGGAACCAATTAATTAAATAGAGCGTGCAAGCACTCCGTTTTAAGGAAAATGGTATTTTCAGAGATTCTAAGTAAGAGGTTCAATTATTTTCGAAAGAAGGTTTCAATTTGAAAGCACTTTCGAAAATCCACAAAATGTGGTTAATCCTTCAGTTTTCACAAAATAACTAAATAAATGCGATTTACAAAAATATTTAACTTTCAATTAAAAGCGTCACTAATTGAATTTAAAATCAAGTATACATGAAAAGGTAGGGAAAATAATTGACTTTAATAAGAAAACTAATTGACTTGAATACTTGTACTAAAGTTGTATTTTAGAAGTAATCTTAAGATTATTACGAATTGGCTTGCACACACCATTTAATTAGAAGGTTCAAAATTTATAAATAAGGTGGAAATTCCAAAGAAATGAAATATTCACAAAATAACTCAATAAATAAATAAACATTCATTTATAATCAACCAAATTATTCTACAGTAATTATCTACGGGGAATTCCTAATGATATGCAAATTCTAAAGGATTGGGAAAGAGAAGAGATTTAGAAGAAGAACCCGAAAATTGGCAAACTCACGGGAGCCTTGTATTTATTTAATTTTATACATTTATGCCCATGAGCCTAAAACATCACATGGCTCAACAAAGCATTTTTTTTTTTAAAAGTCTTCACTTCTTGAATCTTGAGCCCGGATTTGACCCTAATGCGACTCCAAGCCACGTAAGCCATCCCAATTTGGAGTCTTAGTCGAACTCGCCAAGGGTGTATTATGCAACGAAAAAGATATAAAGATTAGGACATTCATTCCCACATAACTAGCAAACAAATAAAAGGAAAAAGAGTACAAAATTTGCATCAGAGAATAATTTTTATTATGTACAAAACTTCATGGAACAAAAAATGAACAAGCAGTCAAGTAGCAGAATGCCAAACGTCTACCCTTTTTCAATAAAACAAGGGGGTAAGGAATCAACTTTCTTTGTACTACATAAAGAGAGGCAAGACACTTACATTAGCATTTAGCAGGGACAAGACGCAAAAAAAAAAAATAACTTACATAATGTGTAACTTTGACCAAACATTCAATCTTTAAACTCTTAGGAGTTTTTTTTTAAAGGTGACAGATAGCAAGCTAAGCTAAAGGGAGACAATCAACAAATTAAAATGGCAGGAGTAAGATGAACTATTTCTAAAAATGACTACTTGACGGAAAGAAACTTGAACAATATTCAGACAACAACCTACTATTATTATTTTGGCAAAAACACTCAAGCTAAAACTCGAACCACAACTAACATCCGTAGGGAACATACCAAGACCAAACACTTGAGCGAGGGTTCAACTTGAAAAATTGAAAGTTAAATGAGAGTATCCTGCTAATTTTATACCCAATTTGACAAAGAATATAATTATCCAAGAAAAGGAATTGTAGAAAACATTCAAGTAAGCCTTCAGAACACCCAAAAGATTTTCATTAGGCCTGAGGACACATGTTTATAGCCCAAAATTAATACGACAAAGCTTAAAACTTCACTTAGCAAAAAAAAAAAAAATAACTGCTGATGCTAGCCACTTAAATGTTTAGCTCCACAAAATACACTCCATTACCGGAAAGAAACATAAAACAATGTTCCTCTACCTGATGCTAGCCACTTAAATAACTGCTGCATCTTTCGAAACGTGTAACTGTATCGGTATGCATGAAACAGTTCAACTAATAGTTAATTCTACCTGTTTCGTGAGAAACACTTTCACACAGATTCGAGGACCCGTATTTTCTCCATACAAAAAGTCCTCCAAGTAGATACAAAGCTCTTTTAAAAGGGGTCATGGTTAAAAGATGCAAACATTGCCAACATGGTCGCTCCAATTAAGTGAAAGACACAGAGAAGAGAGCAGAGAATACTAGTTTTAAAGGTGGGGCAGAAACTTTTTTTTTTTAATTTCAAGCAGAATGTCATACAGTTAACTTTCTAGAGGTAATTCAAAGGTTCACAAACACAAAAACACTAACATCGTTGTAAAAGGAGCCATCATTAACCAAGAAGAACTATAGTTAAGTAGGAACTATAAAACAACTAAGTGAAGTGAGCACATAAAGCTTGAATTCCACCTAAAGCAATTGAATTTACAGAAATCACCAATAAAGTTTAAGACCAAACTGGAACAAACAAAACTCCCTCACCAATGCACATATAGAGCACTCTCCTCACACCTCATAGCTCTTCTAATCACCTACACACACACACCAAACGCCTACACTGCCTAAACTACCACCTACTACTCCTTTTTCATTCACAGACATCTCGCACGCTCCTACAACTATCACTACACACAACCAGACTGGAAGACTAGACAAATGGACAAGAAACTGCCCTGAGCTACTCCTATACAGCATCACAAACAATCAGCCCTCCAGAACACTCTATGAACAAGCATACAACAACATTCACAGACCCCTGCTCCTTTACTGCCTCAAATTAGCTCCTCTATGCCCTGCTCCTCAAGACAAACCTGAAACTACTGCCTGCAGCCCTAAAACAGCCTCTACTAGACACACACAGAACCTGAGAAACTCCTCACAACTCAACACCAGGACCAAGCTGACTCACAGACCCCTTTCTATTCCTCCTGAACCAATCCAGGACCTACAACTCCTAACACATGACCCGCACTCTTCCACCTCCATTCTTGCCTTTAACTTCCAAGAAATAGGCCCCCTAAATCAAACTCCATGCATCTCTAATTCCTCTTTAACTCCCAGAACCTACACTAACGATTTAAACTCCTACTCTCCAAACAAAGCTCCTTGGACAGCCAACCATGACTTCTACAAACCTGATACTCTCTAGCTATTGCAACATTACCTCACCAACTTACAAATACTAGAGACAACCCCTTTATCAATTACCATTTCATTGAACTAACTACAAACACACAAATTAATGAAGAACTATATTTAAAACATTACAACACTGCAAAATAATTTCGAACAACCTGAACTAGTAAATTAAGTGGATCTCAAAAGGTCAACTCAAAGCTCAAAGGGGCAGGGATTGAACATGGTAGATAAACTGCATAATGGGATTTACATTTTCAAACAATTCTTCCTTACATGAAACTGGACAACTCACAAGGAAAGAAGATAATGCTAGATCAAATGAACCCTAAAAGGAATGACTGGAATCTGCTCTTTTACTTCTTCTTGACAAATAGGGACAAAACAAACTAATTAAGTAACAAAAAAAAAAAAACAAGGAGGAGCTCTGAGTTCAAAATTAGATCTTAAGCAATAAGTTAAAGGAATGAAAATAAAACTCAGGACAAAACTGAGCTGAACACATTCAGGAACAGAACAACATCATACCACTATTCCCTCTTAGAAATAGGATTCACCATGAACAAACCCTTCATACCCCAGATCTGAACTCCCAAACAAATTGCACACACACTGGGGGGGGGGGGGGGGCTGCCTCTAACCAAATGCGGATTATATGCACGTATAAACTTGACAATTATGTAATCCTAAATTGCTATCTAACTAACAGAGGCATGCTTTCAAGCAGATTTAGCTTCACAATCTTATGTATAGGATAAAAGCTCATAAACAGAGCATGAATAATAACTAAGACAATGTCATTAAAAATGGAGAGGGAGAGGGTTATTACCTGTTTCGACGCAGCGAGCCGGGGCGAGGGATCCGAAGAATGTGCGACTCGACTAGGCGACGACTCGAGCGAGGTTGATGACTCGACTAATATTGAAGCGACGACACAGACGCGGAAGCAAAATCAAACGGACAGTAGCACTACCTTTGTATATGAATTTGAAACTGAAATTTATGCATATTTTATGACATTTCTTTAACCTCCCTTCTAATCTTTATTCACAGCTGCTCTAGACTAGAAAAAACTTGGAACCTAGAACTCTCTGCCCCTCCGAACCCGCTCTCAAATGACCTTTAGCTTTCAATTTATAGGAGAGCAAATTAGGGTTCTCGGATTGAATGAAATCCCTAAAAAAACCTTCTAACGGCTAGAATTGGATAAACTTTGTACGAACGTTGAGCTGCAAAAGGAGGGGGACCAGTGGATTTCAAAATTTTTTGGGGAAAATTGGGTTCGAAACTGGGGTCGTGGGGTATGAGCGGGTCTGAATTGGGAATGGTCTCAAAATGGTGAGGCGTGCGTGTAATGTATATATGTTGCACGAGTAAGACAGATCTGAGGCCATCATTGCGAATTTAGCCTATTTTAGGATAAGTTAAAGTGAAATAGGTGATTGCACGAGTAGGTTCAAATTAAGGCCATATTTTATACATTTAACCCTTTTCTTTGAATTTACTCAATTACTTTTGACTTTTCAAAATTTGATTTTAATTTTAAAATGATTATACTTTAATTGAAATTTTTGGGACAAAATTGGGTGTCAACACATGTACCTCATATGCTTCCTACACATCCTCCGTCTGCATATGCTCCAGGTTTTTTCACTCCTCCTCCTGCCTTTCCCCCTGGCATGCCCTTTCCTACATCGCCTGGTTATGTCGTTCATCCGTATGGCATCGGTTCATCATCCATGCCTCAGCCATCTTCCAGTCCGTTACCATCCCCTTCATCATCTACTCCTTCTGGATCTACTTTGCCACCTTCTGATCCGAGCTCGGTGGACGATTTGGTACCACCTACTATACTATATTATGATCCGAGCTCGCCTTATTACATTGGTCCTGCAGGATCATATGATGATGACGGGAAGGTGAGGCTTTATCCTGAGGGTAGTCGTGGGTAAGTATTATTTCTTGTTATTTTTTAAGTATTTAATTCTACTATGAAGTTTAATTTTTTAGTATATTTATTAACACTAGAAATTTTTATCTAGTTTTACTCCCTCGATGGTGGCTACTCCCATAATCACCGCATGCATTAAATCTAGATGGACTAAGCCATGACCATCCTGGGGTAGGGTACCCTTCCATGTACAGCTGGGCATGTTTGACGATTTTCAGGTAATAATTATATTTTATTTTTTAATAATTTAGTTAAGTGTCACTTTTTTAAAAATCTAATATTTTTAATTATTTCAGGCAAAGTGTAAATGGCATCCTGCATTTGATAACATTGCCTGAAGCAATTTCCTTGGAAAATGTGCAGATAGAGTGAAAGGTAACCTGTATGATTGTCGAGCCAAAGGAAAGAAGCCCGAGTGGATATACGATCACGTTTGGGCAAAACTTCTACAATATTGTGATAGTGATGAATTTAAGAAGAAGAGCGCCCAAGGAAAAGCCGCACGAGCCTCCGAAAGGGGTGGATCGCTGCACACTGGGGGTTCGGTTAGCGGAGCGACTCAGCGGATGATATTGGTAATTTATTAATTAATTGTATGTATTATTTTATGTAACTCACATTAATTTTCTATCTAACTTGTCATCTTTTTAATTTTGTAGGAAAGGCAAGAAGGGCGGCCAGTTCGTGTGCCTGAAATCTTTAAGAAGAGACATATATACAGAAACAAAAAAGGAGAAAAAGTGTGGGTCGAAGACCCCGCTAAAGAGCTATATGTAAGTTATTAAATTCAATCTTTTAAAGTTATTAAATCCGTCAATATTTGTCAATCTAATTCTTGTTATTAAAATTTTTTTTCAGGAAAAGGCTACGGCGGTCTATGAAGAAAGGATGTCGAGTCAGGCATCCGAGTGTGGTAGCAGTACCCCAGCTCAAATGACACAAGAGGAGGAAACCGCACTATGGTTGGAGGTGAATGGCGGAGTAAAGAAGGGAAGTGCTTACGGCCTTGGATCGGAGTATGCCTCAGAACGTCTAAATCCAGGTTTGTTTGGCAATTACACTCCTCCTGCTAGTTCAATGAATCCTTCGGTAGAAGCCTCTTTGCGCAATGAAATCAAAGAGCTTAAGAGAAAGAGTGAAGAAGAACGTTTGCGCAATGAAGAAAATATGAGAGCCATTCGGGAAATGATGCAGAACATTATGTGTGGTGGTGCGGACAAGGGAAAGAAGGGCAAGGGCAAGAGCAAGACCAAGAGCAAAAGCCGGGGGAAAGGCAAGAGCAAACGTCAATACAGCTCGTCGTCTGAGTCGGGTTCTGAGTCTAGTTCTGAGGCAACGGAGTAGTAATAATGGATTGTTGATGTCTTAGACTTGTTTTAGATATGTATTAACTTGTTTGGATCACTATTCGGATTGGAGATGTTATGTAAATTGTTAAACTTTCAATTTAAAGGCAATAAGCCTTGTTTAGACTATTATTAAGGCTTGAGAAGCCTAATATTCTTCTGGGTGCTGTTTTTACTGTTTTTTACAGGTGGTGTAGCTCTAATTGCAGGTTTTTTATTGCAGGGTTTACACTGTCTTCCGACCGCCGCGGTCCGAATGCGGTCCGAAAACAGGTTATTTCTTTACCCAGAAAAAAAAAATTTCCCACCGCGTCGGTCGCCTGCCCCACCGACGCGGTCGCCCAGCCCACCGCCGCGGTCGCCAACTTTTCCAGTTTTTTTTTTGCAATCTCCCACCGCGTCTGTCGCCTAGTTCAACATATTTTTTTCCACCCATGAAAGTAGGCGACCGCCGTCCGACCGAATTTCGGTCCGATGTCCGACCGCGGCGGTCGAAAAGCTGTGGGAGACGACTATTCAGCCGACCGCCTTGTTGGGTCGGACAACGGTCGCCTAGCCGACCGTTGTCCGACCGGATGGGCGGTCGGAAAAGCCCTGATTTTTAGTAGTGAATGATAACTGCACCAATTTCATCAATTTTGACACAACAAAAGCTCAAGTAGAAGTATGTAAGGTGTGACCTTTTAGCCACATATTAGTTGCCGATGGCTCTCTTCTAACTTTTGGTGTTGTCTCTCTTTCAGGAACGGTGAAGCGTCGAATAATTGGCCAAACCTTCATCTCTTCATCTTTGGCAAGCTGGAATGTGATGTGACCATCGGCACTAAGGTTGATTTTTATGCAGCCGTCCTTTTGGATTCCACCGGTCAGTAGGCAGCCGTCGAGTTGAATTCTCTGTCTCCTCCAGCTTTTAAGGCTTTGAATTTAGCCGATGAATCGGCGGTTGCCTGAACCTCTTCTGCCATGTATTTCTCTAATTTTCAGCTTGAGTCCAAAGCTTCATTTTTTTATTGTCTTTAAGTCTTTTTAGTTTCCTTTGGCTCGTTAATTCTCACAATTATAAATTTTTAAAACAAAGAGAATTTGCATAAGATTCCTCACAAAAAATAACAACAAGACAGTAATATTTTCATAAAAGAGCTAAATGTGCAGGTAAAATACCAGCACATCAGTACATATTTTCTTTTTGACGGGGAAGGAGAGAAAGGAGGAATGGTTAGAGGCTAAATTTTTTTAATGGGATATTAGGGATAAAGAAGGCACTATATCTTTAGTACTATTTATTATTTATCGTTTTTATTTCAATTTATGTAACACCATTTTCTTTTTAGTCTGTCCAAACAAGAATGTCTTTTTTTTGTAAGTAGAAATATTTTAAATAATTTTCAGCCACATAAATTTATATGGCTTGTTTTAAATTACAAATATAAAAAAGTTTAGATCTTTCTCAAATTATGTGCCAAAAGCCTTCCACATAAAGTGGGACAGAGCGAATAAGTTATAGTGTCCTCTTATTAATAGGTTTGTCACCAAGAAAATTGAATCAATTCTACTACTAGCTCCCTCTGTTTCAATTTATTTGTCACTATTCATTTTTGGTATGTCCCGAAAAGGCATATGTCATCTTTTATAAATAGAAATAAATTACTTATTTTTTATGAAATAATTTTCAATAATACAAATCTTTACGATTTATTTTAATTTTTTTTTTAACTCCATACTAAGTCAAACTGACACGTAAAATTTGATGAAGGGAGTAACAAATTTTGCTAGTCCCAAGTCCCTACCGTCCCATGAAAGAAGAGGAAAAGAAAAAGAAAAAGAACGACAAAAAGAAAAGAGAAAGTGGGAAAAAACTTACCCACACCGGGTGTATACACCTAACCATGAAAATTAACCATGGTCAAATAATTTAATAAAGAGAGGATGTATATTAATTAACCATGATTGAATGATAATGGTGTATTTGTAAACAAATGGTGTGCATTTATTGGTTGGGTGTATACACCCGGTGTGGGTAAGTATTTACCAGAGAAAGTGACATGGATTGCTACAGAAACATCTGGATATGTTGACTGAATGACATGCATCCTTTGCCTCTGATGTCAGCTTAGCCTATACACGAGTCTACACGAAGCTTAACCACGTACAAGAAATTTCAACAGCCTATGAGCTCAACGAAATACTAATTAATTATCTTCCGTTAGTAATCCCAAAAGCATCATCAGCCACCTTTCTAAAAAAAACTAATTTTATCCTTACCATGAAATGTATATATTTGGTTTGTGTCACAACGCGTTGCATAGATACATGGCAATTAAACAAATATACATGATCACACAAAACTAAGCAGCCTCCACATGCTTTTGATTTCGTATCAGTTTCACACTCCATATTGAAGAATATGAACTCATCCAATTAAAAAATTGGTGTTGGAGATAATGAAGAAATAAAAGAAGCATTAAGATTCAAAGTTCGTTGAGGGCCATTGAACAATAAATAACGACATGCACATAACAACAAATAATAAACAAATTGTTATTTTCCGTTTGTAGAGGGGAAGGGGGAAGGGAGGAGGGGGATGAAGGAGTCAACTCTCATGACGTGGTAGCTATTTAGGGCAAGTAATTACTGACTCTGTATATTGTTTGTGTAAGTAAATCCTTGATTTTTTTGCCATGATGACGAATTATAAGCAATTATTTTTTCTATGTTGACGATTTATAATATGAAAGTTACTCTTAAACATAGATAATGGGACATGCAACGGGTTTAACTAGAACAAAATATGGTGATTTTCTTTGAAACTTCCATTTTTTATATCGAAGTAGTCAAATTAATGAGACAAGTGGCAAGTTTTGATCGGGACAATCTCTATCATCTTGTTAGTAATGTGATTTTCTCAAGGATTTCATGAGTAATTTTTAGCAGTTGATGAGATTGAGTTGTGTCGTGGACACCAAATAGGGAACAGAAGATGAAGATTACCTTCTCATTAAATAATTTATTTGCCAGTACGTACTAGTTAACTATTTTTCTTTCCCTGCTCCCCATCGCTATGCAAGATTTCCACGGTTAAAGATAAATTTATACTAGTAGAGTTGAGATAAAATTACGCAAGTTTTATTCTAGAACTAAAAATAATAAATGAAGAGGAAGAAGTAGACAAGGCAATTAAGCAACCCTAGGTGTGCGGGGAGGGGGGGGGAGAGAAAGGTGTGAAGTGTTCTGACATAGCTTTATGAATATTGAAAATTTGAAATGCTTGTATCAATAGGAGAAGGAAGTATCTGACAAAATATTTTTGTTAGATAAAAGTTTGATGAATCAAATACCAGAAACTCAGCGACTTTGAATTATAGGCTACTTTAGAGTTTATAGAGTGAGCCCAATGCTTTAATCTTCTGGACTTCTACTGTGGAAAAAGCAACATACTTTCTTAAGTAACACAAAGACAAGTTATAACTTTTCCGAAGTATATTCCGTGTTTGTTCTTTTATGTTGCCTACTTTGACGAACTTGAAATTCATGAGCAATAATATTTTGACTTGCTCGTTCTTCTTTTATTTCCTTCTTTTCCTGGTTATAATTTGCACCTTGCATACTCCAACATAGCTAGGTCAAGCCAAGTTAAACATTGATCAAAACTATATCGAGTCGAGCCAAGTTCCTAAGTATAGACTATAGAGCAAGATTGTGGAGTAACAAATGATTATGACTTCAAGCTTCATGTATTAAAATGATTTAAATTACAATGATAGTGCGTGTATATACTATTTACAGCGTTAAATGAATATAGTTTAGTGAGTTAAATACAACAATTGTACGCACGTCAAAAAAATTCTGCAGTACAAAAAAAATAAACTATCAATAGATTTTGAACAGTTGTAATGAATTATTACTGTATTTTTCAAATTGTGTTATATATAGTATTAGACTTATTATGAAGAGTGTCAAAGAGTTACTCGTATATGCTATTTTATATTAGTCATTTAGTCTAATTATAAAAAGAAGTCTATACGCTTTCATGCAGATAATTAACTCAAAACTCTATGTCAAAAGCATCCTACACAGTATACATTTCACGACAATGTCTGATAAGGAAAACGATGTCGATGTGTAAGTGAGATTTCAAAGTTGATATTGGTGTGTAAGGCACTGTCAATAACTATAAATGTCCGCGCTGGGGCCATCTGTGATTAGTGGTCCTGATTCCTGAAGATGCTGCTTTTTATCTGATTACTAGTATAATCTTGGTACAATGAAGGGGCAGGTATATATGAGAATTGAGAGACCACACAAGAGCCTTGTTGACTTGCTATATCATAGACGTATATTAAAATTGACGTTTGTCCTTGGGGTTACGTGTATGGTCTTGGATTGAGCTGACCTCAGAATTGAAATTAGTTAAGTTAGCGTCTTTTACATAAACACGTGTTTTTTTTTTATTTTCTGTAAATACAAGTAGTCACCTAGAATATTTTCTCCTAAACTTTTCACTTTGATCCTGTTTAAAATGATATAAGAAAAAAAGGTTTCGTACAAAAACCGTGCTCCCTAGTTGTACGTACTATATTTTACTAGACCTAGGAGTACTGTATATCACCTTCCTTTGCCATATTTTGGGGTCTGTTACCTTCTTCTCTGTTAATGCACTACTAGAAATCGGGCCAATTCTGAGGGAGCGTTTGGCGAGGGAATTCCCAAGCCAAAATATGGAGAAGGATTTTCCTCGGCAAACAAGTACTTTCTCTCGCCAAAAGTTTAAAAAAAAAATCGATATTGGCTAGGGAATTCCCTCGCCAGTCCAAAAAGTTTAAAATTTATCTCTCCTACACGGCTTGGAAATTCCCTCGCCAAAATTTAAAAAATAAAAAATAAAAAACAGCTTGGGAGTTCCCTCGCCAAGCAAAAACAATAAATATTCTATTTTTTGATTGGCTTGGGAATTCCCTCGCCAATCAAACGCTGCAAATCTGTCAGGCGTTTGACGAGGGACTTTCTTAGTCATTCAGGAAATAAAAACTTATACTCTTTCAGTGTAAGCCACAAAACAATCGCACACTCCACACCAAACAAAATAAAAACTTTCTCCTTCACTGCCTCATCCGTCTCCTTCACTGCTACATCGTCGACGCCACTTACTCCGGCGACTCCATTTTTATTTCTCCGACAACCCATCACAAGGTTCTCCCCATTAAGGTAACCATCTCCATTAAACTTTCTCTTATACCTTATGATTTTTATTATTATTATCTCTCAAATAAATTAGGTTTAATATATAATCATGAATTTTATTGGTGGATTTTGTTAGTTTAATTGGTGAAGTTTAGTTGTGGTCATTTCTTGATTTGTTGATAAGTGGTGAACCTTAGGTACTATGTCAACCCTCTTGAATGTTTGTATTTGATGTTCATCATAACTTAAGCTTTATCTTTATTCTTGTAACTTTTTCTTCATAACTTTGAGTGGGCTGAAATCCTGCTTCTCTTTATATTAATTTCCGCTTAAACTTTTACTTAATTCTATCTAAAAGATCATTTTTATTTTCTCTACAGTTACAAATGATGTTCTACCAGAGATGAAGAAGCTGATGCACCTACATATCATTAGCTTATGAAGTCTTCAATTATAATTCTAGGAGATGTTAATTATTACCGAATATTTTAATTAATTGATATATTTTTTGTTATAACCAGATGTCTCCCATGTAAATAATATCTTTTTTTTTTATTTTTTTCTACGTTTGGAGAGGGAATTCCCTAGCCAAAGTGAATTAAAAATATTTCTCTCCTTGTTTTGGCGAGGGACATCCTTAGTAAAGTAAAACTGACACAATGCTATAAAAATGGACCTACACAATAATTGGCTAAGTCTTTCCCTCGCCAAAATTGCTCAACGACAGCGTGTGTTGCTAGGGACTTCCCTCTACATCGCGTGTTTGGAGAGGAAACTCCCTCGCTAATCTCCCTCGGCAAACGCGTGAATTTTAGTAGTGATATCTTTATCCTCATTATCATATTTGACTTTATATATGCTGTCAAATTACTTGTTCAATCCTTCTACTCTAGAACCTTGAGATCCCCATTTCGCACATCCTAATTGCAAAATGAAAAATTAAGAAGAGAATGAGCAAATGAACCTTTCTCAATGATGAATAAGAAAAAAGAAGAAAATTGTACATTCGGTATAACCAATACTCCCTCCGTTTTAAAATGGATGACACTAGGGGCGTTTATAGGGCGGTGCGGTTCAGGTTTGAGCTTATCGGTAACGGTATATCGGTTAACAGTATGTAATTATATAAAACCAATACCGTACCAATAAGTTATCGGTTATTGGTTCTTAACGGTTCGGTAACCGGTACACCGAAGTAATGCATGAATTCTCGGTGGATGGTTGTCAATGGGTAAGATTTTTTTATTACTATGAACAACCACTAAAGTAATAGATAAATCATCTAAACAAACTAAGTAAACAAGTGCAATCAACAAGTCTTAAGGATATGCTAACATAACACAAAAAAAAATAAAATAGAAAAAGAAAAGAAAAAGATAAGAATGACCCGAGAAAGCAAAATTAATTATAAAGTGAGTCATGCCTAATAATTAAAGTGTATGAGTATTGAAATATAACCACCAAAAATAATAATAATAATTGAAGTTTGACCTATAAGTTAAAGTTGTAAATTAAGAGTTTAAATGACTTAATATACTAGTAATAAATAAAATAAAATATATAAAAATTATAAAAAAATATCTTATGGTTATCGGTGTGGTAACGGTAAAGAGATATAGAAACTGTTACCCTACCGATATCTTATCGGTATTGAAAATTAATACCATTACACCGAACCAATAATCATTATACCGATACCTTTATGCTTATCGGTAGCGGTAACGGTTCGGCTATCGGTACCGGTTTGATTTTGCACACCCCTAGATGACACTATTTCCTTATTAGTCCGTTCTAAAAAGAATGACAAAATTCTAAATTTAGAAATATTTTTGAATTGAAACTACTTCATTACCCTTAATGAAATACTTTATAGCTATATATTTATGTAGGGATTATTTTGAACCACAAGTTTCAAAAGTCTTACTACATTTCTTAAAACTGCTTCAAGTCAAACTAAGACAACCATTTTGGAACAGATTGGAGTATTAGAAAGTCCATTTAATGGATTATGTGACAATTTCATAATAAATTTCTTTAAGTATATATTGATGAACATAGAATATGTATACGTAGGAAGGTATAAACTTACTAGTTATTCTAAATGACATCTTGTATTGCACATTTTGCCTAATGTTCATTATTTATTGGACTTTATAGATCCTCAATTTTTCACATTTTCTTCTACTATATTATCTCATACGGAGTAATTTATTCTGGATTCCTGAAAGGATACATGTCAAAGATTATATAATATCTGGTGGTATATTTATTTAACTTGATTGATCAAAACTTTGTCTCCAAGATTAGGTCCTAAGCTTTTAAAAAGTGACACGAAGAGGAATAACTGGACTCAAGAAGATATGCTGATGATATCCGACGTAATTTATGAAAATTTCAGATCAAGAATTTGAATTCAAAAGTTCTATTATTGTTACAAGAAGAAAATCACTGAAACAAATGAAACCTTGACAACCTTTAATTGGTAGGGAAAATCAACAACCATACCGACTAATAATACTATAATTCTTGGTTTGAGGACTTTGATGCAAAGGTCAAAACCATTAGTTCTTTGCCACTTGTCCTTACTCACTCATCCAATTTTTCACAGTTTCTTTTTCCAGATAAAAAGTCCAAATACTTTTACAGTACTAGAAGAAAAAGATACACTATAGTACATTATTTATTTTTCAATATTATTCTATGTAATTACCCAAACAAAGGTTTTGTACATTTCAACCTCAAGAGACAGCGGACAAAGAGATTGAAGCATTGACATAGAACGAGGCCGGCGCCAAATACTATTGACTTCAATCTATTTTCTCATCTATAAATATAGGTCATCATATCTTAAGGTCCTACAAGTTCACTTTTATTCTCAAAAGTTCTTCTTTACCATAACTTGAGTTTATTTTCTCCGAACACTTCCAACCTTCTAAGTAATTTTCATAACATCTAGAAGAAAAAGAGAAAAAGCATCAATGGGAAGATCACCATGTTGTGATAAAAATGGACTCAAGAAAGGTCCATGGACACCTGAAGAAGATCTTAAACTTATCCAATATATTCAAGTTCATGGTCCTGGAAACTGGCGAACTCTCCCTAAGAATGCTGGTATATATATGATTTATCCAAGCTGTTTCTACACAAAAAAATATATAGATGTTTTTGTATTATTCCATATGTGTATATATTACGTGGTTTTTTAACATTACATGAAAATCCATTTGCAGGACTTCAAAGGTGTGGAAAGAGTTGTCGTCTTCGTTGGACTAATTATTTGAGACCTGATATTAAGAGAGGAAGATTCTCTTTTGACGAAGAAGAAACAATTATCCAACTTCATAGTGTTCTTGGCAACAAGTAAGAAACTATTCTAATTTTATGTAATAGACAATACCACGTAAAATTTATATGTTTGTCTAATCGTTTGTCTTATTGCTGAATTCATACTCACTTGAAAGATAAACTGCACTGAGAGAATTTGTTTTAATTTACTTCGTTATATTTCCAATAGGTGGTCAGCTATAGCAGCTCGTTTGCCAGGAAGAACGGACAATGAAATCAAGAATTATTGGAACACTCATATTAGAAAAAGGCTTCTAAGAAATGGTATTGATCCAGTGACACATAGTCCCCGTCTTGATTTATTAGACTTATCATCTCTTCTAAATTCCACTCAGTTTAACCTATCGAGCTTACTTGGACTACAAGCACTTGTAAACCCTGAAGTCTTTAGACTTGCAACTACTCTTTTGGCATCACACAATAATGAAAATCCAGAGTTGTTACTTCAAAAACTTCAAGAAAACCAATTGTTGAACACTCAACTTCAACAAAATCAATTATTGAATACACAATTGGGAAATCACCTTCAAGTTTTTCAACCTAATAGTCAATTCCAAAATCAAATTCAAGAAATACCAACTTTCACCCCATCAAATGTTCCTTGTTCATCTTCACAGCCCATGCAGCTAGGACCTGTGGAATTATCCTATTTTATGAATGGCCAAATGCTACCTCCACAATATGGTTATTGTGCTTCTAATGTATCCGACAGTTCCAATTTGCAATCACTAAACAACAGCAACAATCAGAATAGCAGTAATTTCAGCTTGGATTCGGTGTTGTCAACGCCTTTGTCTAGCACAGAAGATGAGAAAGAAAGCTATTGCAGTAATTTAATGAAATTCGAAATCCCAGCCAGTTTAAATTTTGATGATTTTATGTAAATATTGATGCTCTTCAAAATATTGGTTTCTCTTTTTCGTGTTTTTTGGTTTTTTTTTTTTTCTCTAGGGAAATTTGGATGGAACCGCTGTTACATTTTTTTTTTTTGGTTAGTTTGGTCCATTCAAATTCTATAGTTTGTATTGTTAGGTGGATCTTGTTTTACAATTTTATCTATACATACCAGTTGTTTGTTGTTTTATTATCATTCTTTTATGGGTTTTTCGATGTAACTAGTGGGTGCATAAACTTCCCTCTCATCTTGTTTCTCTATGTATTCTTTCTTTGTTCATTCTTTTCTAGTCTTTATTATAATATTGAATCAAAATTATGCACCTAAAACCAACTCTCTAGTAGTGATTTAAGCATGTTTTTTGTTGGTTCCTCTTACTCGGGAGTACGGCATGTTATCGCGTTTCTTCTTACTTTCCTATTAAAAAAAATTGTACTTAACTTTGGGGTAATTTAGTTTATAATGCATTAGAGGCAAGTCAGGCAACTGAGCCATGAATCAATCGTGATTTTCTGAGTAAATCACCTTATTGTTTATGTTAAGAATGCATAATATATATCCAGCATCTTGTGACCTAACTACCCAGAAGGGTTTATAAAAGTTCTGAGATACTCTTATCCACTATTTTAGGGCATTGATCTACTTTTGCATGGCATGAACATCAACTTCGTAAAGACTCCTATTTTCTATTATTCAAAAGAGAAAAATAGAACAAGTGAAAGAATGGAAAGAAAATATACTTCATTAATTATGACTGATATTGATAACGTTTGTTTCTATAAGTCAATGGGCAATTTATTAGACTCCTTTGTTGAGCCAGATAATGAAAAAATTTACCTCAATTTATTTTCATTTTATATTATATCTTTATAGAGTATATATAACACTACTAGTTAGGACATCTGTTTTGTTCCAAAAGATAATGTTACTTATTACTACTAAAATGCGTCATATGTAGATAGAGCCTAGATGGATATGCCTATACAGTACTTAGTCCCTTGTAGGTCTAATTTACACAAAATTGTAATCCTAAAAAGGACCGAGAATCGTAAAACAAAATGTCGTCATGTACATTCAGCGGTTATTACTTGAATATACTGGTTCAAACTTGAGACTGTGGATGCTATGTGTAATTTCAGTCTGGAAGAAACGGAAAGTGATGAGCTAATCATTTCACTTTAAACTAAATACTTACTCATATGGAGTAATTAATAACTGCTCGCTCATAAGCTTTTAGCTTGTACGAGGCCATTTCGTGGTCCACAGTTTAATTTCACAGAGGTTACCGGTAACATGTAGATTTGAAAATTTGACTAAAAATGTACAATTTAAGGTTACTAGCACCCCCCCCCCCCCCCGCCCAACCACACCGAGTTACTCTTTTGGAATCTATAAAATAGCAAAGAAGACGAATTAACATATCGTTCGTAAATCTGTCCACAATTATTTAATTTAGGCGCAGGTACATGCATTACTCCTAACAATGGAATACTTTGGACAAAGCATGTCTACGATTAACTACTTATAATATTCCGGGATTTTATACGGTAAATTGAAATTGTATAGGTGAAAGAAAATATAGAACTCCATATTTAGGTATTAAAGACAACTTGAGCAGAGTTAAGTATTGAATATATAGTTAAAAAATAAAAGTACGCCCTCTATAATAACTTACTTTGTAGGTAAGATTGTCACACAATTTAACTTGATATCAATATTAATAGACATATATAAGTTCTAAGTTCAAGTCTCGTTGTCACACATTATCAGACACAATTCTATGGTTTCTATGGGCTTGGCTAATAAAAAATCAGCCAGTTTGAGCTTTTGAATGCGCTGACTACACAATTCAAAGTAAGACTTAACAAAAGTTTGGACCGGGATAACAATACGTTGTTGCAGGACATGTATAACTTGAAGTAGGATCTTAACAAACTGTGCAAATCCCACTGTTATTTTCCTTTCTGGAAATATATAAGATTCTTAACTATACTAGACTCTTGGATTATTATCGGAAATATCTGCATCCCACATTTTGAAAAGCTTAGTAGTTAGTCAATAAGATCAAATGGACAGCTTGCTATCTGTCCAGGGTATATTTTTCTTCTTCTTCTTCTTCTTTTTGGTTATTTAATGGCTGCAGTCTGTCATTTGCCCTAATTATGTAAAAGGAAGTCATACCACTAACCATTTGCAAGATATAATTGTTTGGTCTTCAATGTGTATCCACTTTATGAATAATTAATTCTGGAATCCCATAATACTGTGGTAGTATAAAAACTTAATTGTTCATTGCTTGGGTCAAGGAAGTAGAAACTACATTTTGCACCTATGATTTGCTGAGGAAGCCCCCTTTTACTTTTAGTAAAAGAGGACTCCATTCATCAGTTAGAACGAAAATCTTGGAAACCCAGCTAATAGCCGGTGCATATTTTTGTCTTGGATATACATTTTTCTCATACGAGTCATGTGATTGAGAAGAAAAAAGTATAGATTTAACTTTTATGGTTCGCATTCTAACAGCACTTTTCCGCAAAAAGACGCAAAGATTGACTCAATTTTTACAAAGAAATTAAAGCTGTTATGTTTTATAAATGATTAGACTCCAGACACATTCTATGACTACCTAGTGGGTTCATTATATTTTGTGTTTCAATGATTATTAAGTGACACGACGGAATTGAAATCTCTTTGGCATGATTGAATGCTGGAATGCCATATTTGTTTTCACAAAAGCCACTTGGACAGGAGCTCAAAACACTTTTTTACTTTTAGTTTTTAGACTACTTCATATTACTATCACATTCCCTTTTTCTTTTAGATGCGTGTGGTGCGAGATGGTATAGGGCAACCGTTAGGTAGGTAGGTGATTAAGGTTATACATATTGCGTGCTTTTACTAAAGTATTAACATTGACAATATGATCTTATATTCTCATCTTAAGCCGCCCTTGCAAATCGCAATCAAAAACTATGCCATGAGGCTCATATTTCTCAGAACTTGTTCTTCGCTAATCGCTAACTCAACAAGATTAGTGTATCCCTCCGTTCAATTTGATGCGGCAAGGTTTGGAGCACGATGGTCAAAGATTTAATTTTGACTATAAATTTACATATAGATTCTTCAAGTATTTGAAAATAAAATTTATGAATAAATATATGTATACATATATAAAAAATACCATTATATATTCAGAACAATTCATAATTCAAAATAACTATAAATTATTTAATAAAAATTATGGTCATAGAAGAACCCCTTAAATTGAAGCATACAATCACGTCCCCTCATTGATTGAGAAGGAATATATTGGTTAATTAGTATGGAGATCATTTTATCTAATATCTTAAGTGAATTCAAACATTGATTTTGTTAAATATCTGGTTTTAGATAGAAATAGTTTAAATTATTTGAAAACTGTAGTTAATGAAAACAATCTTTTGATTCCCAAATACTAATGAAAAAGAGAGATTATTAGTTGGCGCTAGATAAGCATACCCTTCTCTCCGAGTTTTGGAGTTTGTGAAAAAACTGGCATCATAGTTGAAGAAAAAAGACTCGAAATTGAATTGACTAATGTGATCCTATCGTACATCCTAGATCGCGTAGTATGTTATATTGTTGTCATGCTTATACTACCTCCGTCCCAATTTATGTCAAGTAGTTTGCTTTGATACGGAATTTAAAAAATATGAAAGACTTTTGAAATTTATGGCTTCAAACAAATCATAAAATTTGTGAATCAAAAATCATCTCATAAAGTTGAATTATTACTAAATAGAAAAATATATCATTCTTTTTTAAACGGACCAAAAAAAAATATCACATAAATGAGACGGAGGGAGTATCTATATTTCAACAGCTTGCATTTATATATATTACATTTCAATGTTATTATTATATGATCCACACCCCCATCCTAGCTTTTCAATTAGTTTCATAAAGTTGATTATGGAAATTAGTTTTGCTCTCTATTTTTTCATTACACTTTAAAAACTTGTTCCCTTCAACTAACCGTGCCACTCCTCACTAGTTATATGCACAATTTTATCTTATGTCGATCTGTCAAAATCAGTGATTGAGCTAAGATGCGTAGAGAGAGAAAGTTAGTTATAGAGAGAGAAAGTGATTGGAAATATCTGATTTCTAATATCAACTCAAATGATATAACTAGCAACATTTATAGGCTAACTACCAATATCCTAACTAACTCTTCTATTAACTAATTACAATAAACACCCTAACTAATTGTATAACTCCTAACTGTTGTACTTAATTAATTATCCAATACTCCCCCTCATGCTGGAGGGTGAAGGATATTGAACACTCCCAGCTTGCCAAGTAAGTAATTGTGTTGCGCTGAACTGAGGCCATTAGTGAACAAGTCAGCCTGCTGATCTCCTGAGTTCACATAACCTGTCACTAAGCTGCCTTCTTTCAATTTTTTCCTCATGAAATGACAATCAATCTCGATGTGTTTGGTTCGTTCATGAAAGATGGGGTTGGCTGCAATTTGTAATGCAGCTTTGTTGTCACAATACAGCACTGCTGGCCTCTCCAGTCTGACCCCTAGATCAGTGAACAAACCAATTAGCCAGGTTATCTCAGCTGAGGTTGATGCCATACACCTATACTCAGCTTCAGCATTGCTCCTCAAAACTGTAGGCGGCTTCTTTGACTTCCAAGACACCAAGGACTCACCAAGCTTGACCACATCGCCACCGACAGACCTTCTTGTAACTGGGCAAGCTGCCCAGTCTGAGTCACAATACCCAACCAGTCTAAACCTCTGGTGCCTTTTCAAAAAAACTCCCATTTCAGGAGAAGCCTTGATGTATCTTAAAACTCTAATTGCAGCATCCATGTGGGACCTTTTTGGTGCATGTAGGAACTGACTTAATGTCTGTACTGTGTAGCTGATGTCAGGCCTTGTAATAGTCAAATATAGAAGTTTCCCCACCAATCTTTGATAACATGTGACATCCTGAAGTGGTGGATTATTTTTGTGCCCTAGAAATTTGTCATATTCCACAGTTGTAAGCTTTTGGTTCACCTCAATGGGTGTGCAAGCAGGTCTTGCTCCTGTAAGACCAAGGTCAAATATCATTTTCAGTGCATATTTCCTCTGGTTGAGCAGGATACCACCTTTGGATCTGAGCACTTCAATCCCCAGGAAGTACCTGAATTCTCCAAGGTCTTTCATTTTGAACTCTCCATTGAACACAGCCTTTGCTTCTGTGATCATCTCCTTTGAGCTCCCTGTAAGATGATGACAATATTTTCTCTTGTCCTTTTAGTGAACAAGGAATAGTCATAGGCACTCTGTAGGAACCCTACTAACATCAAGGAATCTGTGAGCTTAATGTTCCATTGTCTTGAGGCCTGCTTGAGTCTATAGAGGGACATGAGCAGCCTGTACACTTTCCTCTCCCCCTGCTTGTGAAATCCCTGAGGTAGCTCCATGTAAACTTCTTCATATAGATCTCCTTGTAGAAAGGCATTAAATACATCCATTTGGCATAGTTCCCAATTCAAAGAGGCTGCTAAGGCTATTACTGATCTGACAGTTACCATCTTTGCCGCTGGTGAGAAGGTTTCATGGTAATCAAGTCCTTCCTTTTGATTATATCCCTTCGCCACTAACCTTGCCTTGAATCTATCCACATCTCCATTTGACTTGTACTTTATTTTATAGACCCATTTTGAGCCTATGGCTTTCTTCCCTCTTGGTAAATCTACTATCCACCATGTCTTGTTCTCTTCAAGTGCATTCATCTCCTGCTGCATTGCTTTAATCCAGTTCTTGTTTCTTATTGCCTCCTTAAAAGTTTGTGGTTCCCTCACTACTGAGAAAGCTGTGATATATTCTCTGTAGTTCTGTGACATATTTGCATAGGACAAGTGATCACTTAAGCGGTATGCACAGTTATTTGCCTTGCTTGCTGCTGGAGTGCTGAAATCTGTCAACCAAGCTGGTGTCTTCTTCACTCTTTCAGGCCTTCTTTAGGCAGTCTGAGTATTGTCTTGTTCTGGTGCTGCTGCAGGTGCAATAGTGGTTGGGACAACCACCTGCTCTGTGATAGGTTCAGGTGTAGGTGCTGCTGAATCTACTGGTACATCCACTGGTCCAGAAATTCCTTCTTGTATATCAGGTAGTAAGAGTGCTTCTGCTTGCTCTTGGGACCTTTCAATAATACTGTGAGGTCTGGTTGTGCTCATATGCTCATCTGTCTCATCAACTGGCTCATAAGTGCTTTCAAGAAGAAAGTCTGACTCTATTGGTTCAATATCAATCTCTACAAGGTTTTTTGCAAATGGGAATATATTCTCCCTGAACAATACATCTCTGCACACAAAAAAAAACAATTTGTGTCTAGGTCCAGCAGTCTGTAACCCTTCTATGTTGTGGAGTACCCCATCAGGGCTGCTCTTCTTGCTCTAGGACTGAACTTGTCCCCTTTCACCAGGTTTGTTGCATAACACAGCAACCAAATACTCTCATGTGAGCCAGATGTGGTGGCTTCCCATACATCAACTCATAAGGACTCTTTCCTCCAAGAATTTTGCTGGGTGTCCTATTGATGGTATATACTGCAGTCTGGACACATTCCCCCCAGTATTTATCAGGAATGTTTGACTGAAATTTCAAGGCTCTTGCAGTGTTTAAAATGTGCCTGTGCTTCCTCTCCACCACCCCATTTTGTTGGGGTGTGTAGGCACATGAACTCTGATGTATTATCCCTTTCAGCTTAAGCATTTCATTCCATTGTGAGTTAAAAATTTCTGTCCCATTATCAGTTCTTATTGTCTTACCTATACTATTGAATTGATTCTACACATAAGCCAAAAAATCCTTCAGGAAGGATATGGTTTCAGTTTTGAGATGCATCAAGTAAATCCAAGTTGCCTTGGAGTAATCATCTACAACTGTCAGAAAGTAGTACTTTTTATCATAAGTTACTGTTTTGTAGGGTCCCCATACATCCATATGCACAAGCTGAAATACACCATCACTTTTAGACTCACTACTAGGAAATACTAGTCTATGTTGTTTTGCTAGAGGACAGACTCCACAGTTATGTTGAACTAAACAGTCCACTTTATTTTTCAAAAAAGAAATGTGCCTCAGTGTTGGGATAGATGCATGCCCCATCCTTTGATGCCACAGGTCACAGCCCCCACATCCTTGGATGCTGCTCCTGCCATCACTGTACTCCTCTTCATCCCTGTCATCATATAGAAACCATTGCTCTCCTTACCAATCCCCTTCACCCTGCCACTGGAGATGTCCTGAAATATGCAGAATTCAGGAAAGAAAGTGACAGAACAAGATAAGTCCTTAGTCATTTTTTAGACTGACATCAAGTTGTACTTAAATACTGGCACATGATACACATTGTTCAATTTTTCTTGTTTTGTCAAGAACAAGTCACCAGTGTGAGTAATGTTTGTGTGTGCTCCATTTGGTAGCTGAACTTTTTCTCTTCTCCAACTGTCTATTTCTCTCACATTTCTAGGTATCTGTGTACTAGATGAGATGTGATGTGAAGCTCCTGAGTCTATGATCCACTGATCACAGGTTGCATCAGATAGTAGGGATACTACTTTACCTGCCATGTGAGCCTGTGTTTCTGGTTCCTTACCTTTGCTCAGCATGTTCAAGATTTTTTTGTACTGGTCATATGTGAAGTAAGGTCCATTGGCTCCCTGTCATGCCTTTGTGGTAGTGGTTCTGATCTGATCACTAGTGTTGTACTCAAAATTTGCTCCATCTGAGTCATCCTCATGAATAGAAACACCAATGATAGAGTTTGAACTCAAAATACCTCTATTTCCCCCATGATTTTCTTTGCCATAGTTCTGCTGCTGTTTAGGTCGCTTATCATTTGGGTATCCATTTAGCTTCCAGCATGATTCCCTTGTGTGATTGTTGAGGTCACAAGTGTCACAGTATAGGTTCTAATTCTGTTTTCTTCCTCTAGAATTCTACCTATAGTTTGACCCATGATATCCTTGACTCTGATAGCTCTGGCTTCTTCCATCTGAGTTATACTGGCCTTGTCCTCCTCTACTAACATTTCTACCTCCTCCTTTATAGCCTCTAGTTGCAGCTAGGGCAGTTGGTTCTACAACATCTGCATGTGCTAGTGGCTTCTTCTGACTTTCATCCTCAATCATCATACTGTATGCTTCATCAACTGTGGGTAAGGGGTTCCTGAGAAGTATCTGACTTCTAACTTGAGCATAATGTTCACTCAATCCCATTAGGAACTGGTACAGTTGTTGTCTGTTCATATGAACTAGGTATTCGTTTGATTCTGGGCATTCACATCCAGATGATGGTACTAGTGCATAGTACTCATCCCATAAATCCCTGAGTCTAGTGAAGTAGCTTGAAATGGAGGCATTCCCCTGGGTTAACAAAGCAATCTCTCTGTGTAAGTGATAAGTCCTAGTTCCATTGACCTTATCAAATCTTCTTTTCAGGTCATCCCATACAGTGAAAGCATTATATGCATACAAAATTCCAGTTCGCAGGTCTTTAGCCACAGAGTTCAGTATCCATGATAGTACAATAGCATTGCACCTCTCCCATTGGTGCAATAGCAGTCCAGTGTATGATTTCTTTTGACAAGAGCCATCTATGAACCCTAGTTTGTTCTTAGCTAAGATCGCAATTCTTATTGATCGACTCCAGAACGCATAATTTTCGGTACCAACTAACTGAATGGGAACAAGTACAGATCCTGGTGTATCTGATGAATGTATGAATAATCCGTGATTGTAATCAATTTCTGGATTAACAACATCAACTGTTTGTGATTGTTCAGTTGCCATTTTCAATCAAAAGTTCAACAAATGCAGTGGGATTGTGAAGAATTTCTTCAAAAAAATGTAAGGAAAACTTATCTTGAATGTATGAACTCTTGCAAATTCAGCTGGGGATCGTGGATCTCAGTCATACCCGCTCTGATACCATGTCAAAATCAGTGATTGAGCTAAGATGCATAGAGAGAGAAAGTTAGTTATAGAGAGAGAAAGTGATTGGAAATATCTGATTTCTAATATCAACTCAAATGATACAGCTAGCTACATTTATAGACTAACTACCAATATCCAAACTAACTCTTCTATTAACTAATTACAATAAACACCCTAACTAATTGTATAACTCCTAACTGTTGTACTTAATTAATTATCCAATACGATCGAACTAATTACCTTTAAATTATTATGTTAAGTTTCCGGTGTTACTATTCTTTATTACTTAATAATTCACTAGCTCCATTCCACTTTATTCATAATAATTTGAATTTTGAGAATAAAACTTCTTAAAATCTTTAAGTTTTTAAAGAAAAATTGCTATTTTTAGAAACCATACTAAAAAGTACTATAAATCAAAATAATTAACTATCTAAAGTATTTAAAAAAACACATGAAAACAACGTTGTCAAAGAAAAACTAGTTTAACTATCGAGATCTAAATTGTACCAAATAAAATAGGATAGAGTATATATTTTCTACAATCTATTTATAACATCTATGTTTTCTCGAGTATAAACTTTTCCAACATCTTACTAGTTATACTATAAAACGTTGGGTTAATAACACACATACACGGTGTGTACACGTAAATATTTTTCTCTTTATTTATAGATCCTTAGATATTAAAATGAAGCTCATCAGCAACTTATTTCGGCCAGCAGCGGCAGGTAATGGCCGCCGGCGAGAGGCCATGGCTGGCTAAAGCGACCGTGGGAGCCAGCACCCCACGGTGGAGAGAAGAGGGGTAGCAAAAGTAGTTGAGGGAAGGGAGATGGAAGTTATGGTTTTGATTTACTTAAGTTTTTATTTCTTTTTATATAGTTATACAGAAAAAGTATTAATATATTGGAAATTTTTAAAATAGGCAGCCCACTATCCAAATATAGGTACTCCTTCAAAATAGTAACTACCAATTTCTCCGCTCCTCTGCCACCGACTCGTCGGCAGACACCATTTTCGCCGACAACATCGTTACTTTTTTGTATTTCACTGAAGTTATGTTGTTGATTTTGTTTATATCATTGCTTTGGATAAGTTTATACACACAAATCTCCAAAAGATAAATTAATTAAACATGATTATACATAGATAAATGCATAGGCAATTTAAAAAAAATATATACAAAAAATTAAAATTTTATATAAACATCTATAATACTGAAGAAAAATAAAAATTTATATAAATTTATTCATTTGTACATACACACTTATACAGATTTATACAAGTTTATACACGATTACAGAAGTGTATAAATTTATGGCAAGCTGCTATTTCGCGTAAATGCTGCCATTTCGGGTAAGATTCGCAAATAGAGACCATTTTCGGTAATATTGTGTTGCTTGTCTTTTAGTGTTAAAAACCATTGATATATTTTATAATAGTAACTTTATTATTAATTTTATGTAATATGGGTTGTAGTGCTTTATGTATGTGTAACCAGCCATTTTTTATTTTAGGCTTAATCATTTGGCATTCTAAAGTTTGTTTTGTATTGATAGCCACTTAAGTAGCTAATTTTTGCAAAGTATTCGAGAAATAGCTACTATGAAGGAATGCCCATCGCACCTCAGTCGCCTCTCTCGCCTCCAACAATAATCTCCGGATAAAGTAATATAAATGATATAATTATTATTAAAAGTGGGCTACAATTAGCAAAAATAATTTGATGGGGAAACGTACAACTAAAATTGAATTAAACAAATTTGGACATTAAAATATTAATGTGAATAATTACGTTTCGTCTCTAATGAATCAATCGTTGAGTTTGCTCTTACGTACTTAGGATGATCACGACTACCATAAATAAAAGGTCATTAAGTAAAATGAGCAAAAAAATAATTTGATGAAAAAGTACAACTAAAATTGAATTAAACAAATTTCAGCATAATATTAAAGTATTGACGTGAATATTTACATTTCGTCTATGATGTAGAATGAATCAATCATTGAGTATGCTCTTACATACATAGGTGATCAGGACTACTATAAATAAAAGGTCAGTGAGTAATGTTCTTACCTGTAGCATAATCTTTGATGAGTGGAAATTTGACAAATTGATAATGCTCATCGAAAAATAGAAAAAAATATATTAGTATTAGACCAACTTAACTGTTATTCGCAGAATAGTCACGTTCTACAACTTGAATATAGGAAAAGAAAATAACGTGAGCCTATCATTCGAGTTAAATATCTTGTTACAACAAAAGGAAAAGAACAAAAATGACAATAATTCAGGGAGAATTAGTAAATTCCACCGTGGGCAAAAATTTCATAAATCAAAATATACAATCTCATGACATGATCTTTGACTATAGAAATAATGCTAAACCGATCTCTTAGACAAAACAAAAAAATAAATAAATTGAATCAAATGAAAACTAATTATACATCTAAAACTCTTTTTCAATTATTTACCGCTTTTTTAGAAGTTTAAATTCTACTAAACCATAACTATTTTAAAGGAAAAAATAAAAGTAAGCACTATTTAATAATAATTAGAGTATCATATTTTCCCTCTGAAATCCAAATTGACAAGAAAAAAAAAAACTTAAACAGAAAGGAAAGCCGAAGAGAAAAAAGGAAAAACATTACTTGTAAACATGTCAAATGTGGGAAATGACAAGATCAAAAGACCTACTATTCGTTTTTTTGAGATGAGTTTTACGCAAGAAGCTAAACAGACATAGCATGTGAAAAGGCTTAATAAATAGTGGAATACATAAGAGTTTTAACATATATTTAGTTCAATGTATGCTGAAAGTTTTCATTAGTTATTCATTTGAAAAAGGTAGTTCTACATAGATTTAATATCACCAATTAAATATTATAATTTACTTATGGATATTAATTATTTATTAGAGGGTAAATTTACTTTTTCGTAAAACAATCTTATAGAAGTACTTTTAATGCGAGTAAAATCATTGTTCACTTTTAGCTAGGGTGATTTCCGGTTTATATATATATATATATATATATATATATATATATATATATATAAAAGAATGAAACAGGGACGAAGAATAAGAAAAAGAAGAAGAACAAAGAAAAAATAAAATGATACGAAAAAGAAGAAACAAAAATAACAAGGATGGTAATGAAATAAAATTTGAAAAGAAATCTAGACAAAAGAAGGAGAATGAAGAAGAAAAAATAGGGAGACAGAAGCAAGAGAGAGAAATAAAAGTTTGAAAAAGTAAGAGACTAAAAGTAGGTGGGAATGAGAGAAAATAAAATATTTGATTTTTTTTTAATTTTGGGGAGTATTTATAATTTTCGAAAGTTTTTTTTCCACCCATAAGTTTTAAATATTACAATTCAGCCCTCACTTAAGTTAATTAAATATTAATTTGGTCAATATCCCTGTTTTCTTATTTAAAAACTTGGAAGGTCTCTTTACCTCTTTTTTCACTAGTATTATAGTGGTAAATTCCACAAGCAAGATAATGACTCCGACAAAATAGCATCGATCAGCCTAATAAATTCAAAAGGACTACATAAAAGTTTCAATGGATACTCCTTAATACAAGTAAAAAGCCTAAATACAAGAATGTATTTGGGTATACAATACTTAAAGAGAAAATGGATCGAAGTAATCGTTAAAGTGACAGTAAACATTATAGTGTAAGATAGATTAGTTGTCCTGAGTTTTGTCCTCATTTGGCTATATGCAGAGGATTCGAGGCTTGAAGCCCAAGACTAACTTGTGAGGCGTTCATTAGGTAGTTGAGCTGAGTTACTCGTTAGAGGAGTTATTCCCAACCCATGATCCTTGAAGGTGTAATCACCTAATTTTGGCACAACATACCAAAAATGCATAAAATATGTATGTTAATTGTCATGCGATTTTACAGTTTCTTTTGGCTATTTCAGTAATTAATTAGAAAGAAAAATGCTAGAAAATTAACAAAAAATAGGAGTTAATTATGAGTAATGTTTAATTGACGTTATGTGCTAATTGATTCATCTTACAATTTTGTTTGTTAATTAATTCGAAATGACAATTAGTTGTTGTTTAGTTTAAAGGGCCAATTAGTCTAATAAATCTGAAAAAAAAAAAAAGCTAGCCCAATCCAAAGTCCAGCCCATTCCTTGTTGACCCGGCCCGTTACTATCAGTTAAAAGTAAAAATGGCCATATTTGTACATTTTCCCCAAATATTCAGACCAAACAATAGTTTCTTTCCCAATTTGGAACCCCGTCGGACTCCGCCTCAAATAACCACCGGCATCGACAGAAACCACCCCTTTTTCGATCAAATCTTACATCCCCGAGCTCGTCTCGTTGCCCTCTACTCCGATATGGCATTGGTTTTTCCAAAATACACGTGAATCGGTGTGGATCGAGGTTCCAAAGACGGCTAAATTTCTCCGGCGACACCTTATTTTTTCGGCCAAATATTATGTCTACAGCTTTGTGGCTCTCTCCTCTACACGATTTTAAGGTATTTCACACTGAGAATCCGTCCTTGTTTTGGCTACTTATCCCGTCTCATTTTTCCATTTTTTCCAATTGGTTTTGTTATGTAAGTTTGGGGATGGGACTGTTTTTGTTTTGTTTGGGGAGTGAAGTAGTGGTGGCGTGCGGCTAATTCAGGGGTGTTTGGAGATGCCGAGGCTGGGGGATGACGAGTATGACTCAATGATTGAGGGGTTTTGATAATGAAGCAATGGGGACACTAGCGATGACGACACAGCTGCTCGAGGCGATTCACAGAGACGATGGCTGATTTGGTGACTGTTATGCTGCGATGAGGGTGCAGCGATGGTTTTGCCGTGGTGGTTTGATCTGAGGCAGTTTGTTCAAAGCTGATCCGAGGGGATTTCATTGGTGTTTGGAGATCGTGAGGCGTTGACAGTGACTCTGGATGTTGTGGGGGTGATACTGAACCAGTGAGGCAGTGATTGAGCTTTAGGCGAGGCTGTGATATTGTGTGATGAATTAGTGATGGCGCGAGGGCAATAGGCAGTGACGGGGCTGTTTTGATGATATTTGGGGACTGATTCAAGCTTGGAGCAGCCATGGGGTGGCTACTTAAGCTATGGTGTCGACAACGGGGTTTGGGTGATTGGCTTTGGGTTTCTTGATGCTTTCCGAGGGCTGTTCATATGTGATGGCGCTGGTAAAGGCTTTGGAGGCTATGGTGGATTGAATCACGTCGAGGCTGAACAGGGCAATGACGAGGCAGCGAGGTGCCGAGGCAGGTGCTCCAATGGTGATGATGCAGCAACATGGATGTGCTGCGATGCTGATTTGTTGGTATGATGAAACTGAAGCTATAGCGCCGATGGCAATGCGGAGTGAGGCTGTATAATGGCGAGAAAGCTGTTGGTGTGAGCACGAAGCAGTAGGTGACATTGGCGAGGCTGTAGCAGTCGAGGTGCGATGATGTTTTTGCTTAATTAATTAGCTTTGACAACGGTTAGAGGAAACCTGTTTCCATCCATGTCTCCTTTGTTAATCATCTTCACTGTTTGTTTAGTTATTAACATGAAAAAAACAAAAAATCAATCAAAAATCTTGTTGTATGTTGTTTGTGTTTGTTTATTACAGTCAATGAGCGATGGGTCTTGTATGCATTGGTAAATTTTGAATCCCCAATTGTCCAAGTCTGTAGTGTTTTCTTTAGACTTACTAGTTCAAGCATAAAAAACAACTCCCTTGTGTTTGAAGCTGCCTGAATGTGAAACCTGTCTGATTCTTGTCTGCAATGAACTTCAAAGCTGTGTGGTTTGCTCAATCACTTTGGTACAGCTTTGTCTTGGACTTGTCTAGTTTCGGTTAATTAATTGAACACTAGAACTTGTATATTAAATATGAAAGCAGTGTGTTACGTATCATGCACTTGCTTGAATCTTCTATTTAGTATTAGTATGAATAGTGGTATGTTTAACTAATCTTTAATAGGATGTAATGTTTCAGTTCCTTTTAGCTTATGTAAAAGAGTTTTTGGTAAAGTTTCAGTTCCTTTTAGCTTATGTAAAAGAGTTTTTTGTAAATTTTGAAAGTTTAAGGGGACAAAAGGTGTTCCCAAAATGGTATGTTCAGCTTTGCTTTTTGCTTTGGTGAGAGTTGAGCATGAAAGTGGAAATGTACATTAAAGAGTCACATGGTGTGTTGTACTCTCTTCTGAAAAGCAAAGGATCCCATGTGATCTTTGTCTTTTTTCTCCACCTTTAGCTTATTTAATAGTCATTTTCCTTTTCATTGAGGGGGCAGATCTAAGATACGAAAATTCACAGACACACACACAAAGAGAGGCAGACACACACACAAAGAGAGGCAGATCTGAATTTTCTTAGAAAAAAAGAGAGAATCTGAGAGAGAGAGAAAAAGAGTAAGAAATTCAATTAAAAAAAATAGAAGCAAGGGAGAGTAAGAAACAAAAAAAAAAGGGTTTTAGAGTTGAAGTTTAGATTTAAAAGGGGCTGTTAAGGTTTATTACTGCTGCTGGTTGCTGTGCCATTTTCGTGCCATTTTCGTGGCTGTTTCATGGGTCTGTTGGTGGTTGTTTAGCGCTTCTTTCTTTGAGCTCCTTGCTAAGTTTAAGCTAAAAGGTGCTTTCTTCTGTTGCTGTAGGAAATTAGCCCAAAGGTAAACACTTCCTACCATTTATTCTGTTGCAATTATGTTGGCCTTTTAATGGTTTGAATTTATGTTTAAAGAGGTCCATTTCCAACCTTTAAATTTAGACGGGGCTCAACAAACATGATATTCCTTGTCTTTGCTTACACTTTAGATGTGATGTTTACTGTACATGTTTAAGAAAACTGAAATGATGAATGTTGTTGGTTGCATGTTAAAGGCCAGCCTTTTTTTTTTTATTCTTGTGTTATTTTACAATTATGGAGTAGTTGATTAAACCAGCCTTGCTTTCAAAAAAGGGGTAAATAAATAATCAGACTTGGAAGGTGTTAAACTTGTTTAAAAAATAAGATAAAAAATAAGTGTATAGTAAAAATTAGGACTTGAATGCAAACTTGTCAAATTGAGCATTTGGACAGTGAATGGTTAAGATTCATCACGCTAAGAATTGATATGAACCTAACTTGCAAATTTGGAATTGCATTAGGCAAGTCTTAGGATCTAAGAAAATAATAATACAACTTGTTTATGGTCTGAACGTTGAGAATCTGAAGTGGAATTGCTAAACACGATTGATTTGCTCCATTTAGTGATTAAATCGGATCCATTGCTAAAATATAACTCAAGGCGGCTTAAGTAAATGTGTGAAAATTTGTCACGGTATGCCAAAAAAATGCGATCGAAGTTTAATTAATAACTCATTTTAAGTCAAAAGAATTCGAACAGGTGAAGTGCATGCGCGATTTAATTGATTTAAGTCGGAAGATTTCGAACGGGTGAAGTGCTCGCGCGATCATATCTCGATTTTGAGTTTCCATTTGAACGGACAAAATTAATAATAAATCGAAGCGTAACAAATCAAGGCGAAATATAACAAACAATTTCAAAAGGTCGAAATGCGTCAACAAAAGCAACTGTGCTTGGTACAGGACTCGAGGGTGCCTAACACCTTCCCGAGAGTCAACCGAGATCCTTACCCGGAACTCTGATGCAGGCCATTTACGAGTCATAGGTGTTCTAGGTACACCACTTTGGTGACTTGGCACACCTTTAACTTGTCAAGTGGCGACTCCGAAAATCTCTTAATAATTAGTGTACCTATCAACACCTAGTCACAACCTTTTAAAATAAGAAGTTTTTCTTTTTGAGTTTAAAAAGGGTCGTGACAGCTTGGCGACTCCGCTGGGGATGAAAGTGAAAACTGAGAGTCTCAGGCTTTAAAATTTGTCGCTTTCGGCTTTGAATATTGTTTGTATATATTGCCTTGAATGTTACTACTTTGATATTGTTTGAACTGTATACACAACTGTCTTATCTCGTACACCTTTGAGTCTTCTGGAACACTGCACACATGCACGCCAGTTTCGCTTCGGCGTCTGGAATTTCTGTCGTGTCTCAGGACACAAAAAGTTAACCCTTCTTAGTAGGAGGTGCGTTGGGTTAGGCCGTTAGACGTTGTCGACCGGTACCCCCGAGGCACTTCCAAATTGCCAGAAACTATAGAACATGAACCCATTGAGTCACCTAGAGTTGAACTTGTGCTTCTATCTAGGCCGATTTATTTGCATGTCATTAGACTTAGTGAGGTGCGGTACACCGGTACCGCACTTGTCTAGGCTGTCTCCCTCCTGTCATAGTGGGGCCCGTGTCCCCGAAAGACACATCATGAGCATATTATGTGTTGCATTTGTTCTAGTCGAAGGGTTGTTATGCTGACCGATCACCGAGGGGCGAGAGCCAAATTTTGACAAAAAAAAAAAGAAAAGAAATGAAATGATAGAAAAATTGGGTTTGGTCCCGTGTTTCGAAATATTATTTGTTTAGTGTTTATTTTACGCCGTTATAATGGCAAATTTTTTCAAAGAACTCTTAGAGTCTAATTTTGTGTCCGGGTTTGGTCTCAAGTATTAGAAAATAATTTGTCATAATTTTGCGCCGGTATAATGGCGAAATTTTGGGACCCTTTTGTGTTTGTGTCCAAGTCAAGTTCATATTTTGAAGTTAATTTATCGGGGTTTACGCCGTCATAATGGCCAATTTAGAAATCAATTTAGCGTCCAATTTGTGTCGTCCTAATTGCCAGATTTTGTAAATACTCTAAAGATTTTTTCTCGAATTAGATCAAAGAGTTTGTTTCGAACAAAAAATAAAACAAAAAAAAAATTCCGTCTTTGTGTTGTCGTAATGTCCGATTTTGGAGTCACCTTTCGGATAAGAAAAATAGTTTGTTTCATAATCTGTTCTTAAGTTCTGTTTCGAATCTCCGGTTGAGTCTTAATTTTCTAAAAAAAAATGTTTATTTCAGGGTCCCACTTTATTTGTTTTGTTTAAGGTCAAGTCAAGGTGCATACGATAAATTGCAATTAGTTAAGTTGTATGTTGCGTTGATCCTGGTAGAATAATTTGACTCCGCAAAAAGTCGAGTCTCATTATTTTCACCGTCCAGTGTACCCGCCCAATGTGTCAGTTTGTATATATTTTTGACTCGTACATCATGTCAAGCATTTTATTTTAAGTTTATCTCGTGTCGTTTGTCTAAATTACGTTTGTTGAGTCAGAAAAAAAGAGGAAAAAAAAATAAATATATTAATCATCCAAGTTCGTCCTTGTGCTGATTATGTATCAGTTACAATTTTATTCTAATTTTGATCAAGACACATAAGCAATCTTTCGGGGATACGATCGGTACACTCAGCTTACGCCGTTAACCGTTTCGGGATGATGCATAACAACCTTAGGCTTGCAATATGTGTTTCTTTGGTGCTAACCTGATTTGTTTGACTAGTTTGGAGTTGGAGATTTGGTACGGAATCCTGGCATCGACCCATCCGTACAGAATTAAATCAAAAGGACCTGTGACTTCACCCGTAGCCATGCCATCTGATGGAGAGAGATCCGAGACCGGTGCCCAGGAACTCTTGGCACTGGAAAATGAGAGATTAACTGGGGAGGTTAATACTTTGAAACAACTCGTGGCCGACATGCATCACGCACTGACCACAGGACGGGCACCTCCTCCTATTCCAACCAACCTAGATGAGGTTGTTCCAACAGCGGTACAACGAGCACCGGGCACATCTACGGCAGTTGAGGATCCCACTAATCCTACTGGTCTTGCCCCTGTCCGTGGCGTAACAAATGAAACTGAAGTGCGTCCTCATGCACCACCTCCACCAGAGAGACAGTATGGCCCATTTCCAGCACAAGTGCCAGTTTTTCAGGGCCCAGCTAGGCCAGTCACGGCCAGGTGCGACAATGACTCATATAATCAGGGTTTCCATCACGAGTCTCAAGTTGAGCTCGATCGGTTGGGAAAAATGGACGAGAGCGAGGTTTTGCGCAAAGTGAAGGGTTTAGAACAAGCTGTGAGAATTATGCAGGGATATGGAAATCATTTCAACACTTCTTTCAAGGATCTTTGCCCTTTCCCTGAATTGCAGTTGCCAGATGGGTTCATAGTTCCCAAGTTCGAGCCATACATCGGACAGGGAGATCCAAGAGTTCATATGAAGACCTACTGTAACAAAATGAGAGGGGTCAAGAAAGACAAGCTGTTGATAGCCTACTTTTCCGAAAGCTTGGGAGGTGCAGCCGCTGAATGGTTCATGAGGCAGGATGTAACTAAATGGTTGGCATTTGATGACATGGCGCAGGCATTCTACGACCAGTACAAGTACCACATTGAAGTTTTGCCAGATCCTCTTTGGATGCGATAAAAAAGAAGCCAAGTGAAAGCTTTAGGGAGTACGCCCTCAGATGGCGCGAGCAGGCCGCTCGAGTGAGCCCCGCAATACCGGACGACGACATGGTCCATTTGTTCATCGAGGCGCAAGATGAGGCGTTCTATGGTGCGTTGATCGCCGCCTTTGGGAAACCGTTTAGTGAAGTCGTCAAGATGGGAGAAATGATTGAGAGGGGAGTTAAAACTGGTAAGATTGTGAGCCAAACAGCATTAAGGGGAACCACCCAAGTGGTACAGGCCCAGTCAGGAGCCTTGGGGAAGAAGAATCAAGATGATGTGGCCATGGTAGGTTCGGATTCACAAAAAGAGAGCGAGAAAAGATACTATCACACCCACTCATGCCAAGCTCCACAAATACGTCCTCCACAACCCTACCACCCTCCACAAAATCCACAATACTCCACTCTTCCACCACAATACTCAGTCCATCTAGCACAACCATATGCTCCAGCACCTTTTTATCCGCAATGGCGTGCTCCTGCCCCACAACCTACATATCCCACTCACCAAGCTCCACATAATCATTTTCAAGCTCCATCAAATCTTTCTTACCGGCCAGAGGGGTCTCCTGTTTTCCGCCCAAGTGCTTATCATCAGAAGATGCGTAAGGAAGAAAGGAACAGGTTCACGCCAATTGGAGAATCTTACTCCAGCCTTTTCCAAAAGCTGAAGAACTTGAATATGCTAAAGCCAATTGCTGGAAATGTCCTCCCAATGGCGAAGGTAGACCATACTCGTCAATGTGCTTACCACTCAGACATGCCAGGGCATGACACAGATGATTGTCGTAGTCTCAAGAAGGCGATCCAAGCTATGATAGATAATGGTCAGATCCAAGTCGAGGGTTCAGATGTGCCAGATATCAACCAGAACTCATTGCCCGTCCATGATGATGTGTATATGGTGGGAATGGTATGTGGAGAAGATTTGAGAGCTGAATCTGCAATGCCTATAGTACCTGTTGGTGGTATGTTAATTAAGGCCAACCAAATGCTAGTGACAATGAACTGTGTTCCGGAGATTGTGCTTGGGGTGGCAGACAAAGTAACAGTTGAAAAAATGAAGAGGGTGAACATGTCTCTCGAGAAACCAATTCCATTCATCAGTCCCAAAGAAGTGAAGTCTACCCCAATGGAAGTTGGACAAAATGAGGAAAAAGCAGAAGATCTTGCCAGATTCAGGGATTTTCTTTGGTATCAACATGGTACATTTTGTTGAAGGGCTCAATAATGCCTAACACAGGAAAACTATCCCTGACTTGCAATTGAGTGACTGTGAAATGTTGTAGCTTGTTTTGCTAATCTTTCTGTGTACTTGGTTATTTAAGGGTTGTAATCCAAGTGCATTATTTTGCTTATTTTGATGTTCAAACCCTTTTGTCTTTAATTCAATGAAAAGCGAGATCTTTCTCTCGTCTCAACATTATTTCTCTTATTTTTCTTTCTCGGTCTTGTTTTCTTAGTATTCTTTCTTATGTTTTGTCGGCCTTAATAACATGACATGCGTGCGGAATTTACGTCTTGATCTAAACACGTGGTCTGACATTGTGAGCTATCTGAGTAGTAACGAGAGACAAAAGAGGGAGCGAAATAAGTTGGAAATTAATCTGTAGTTATCCGATAAGGGAGATCGGTGAGAAGTTCAAGATCGTGCACGGTCGCTTCGACCGAAGTTGAAACACCAGTTTTGAGAACCATCGTCGAAGTAGAGGTTGAGGACATGTGTGGATCAATCCAGGTCAATTAATTGAACCATTATTTGTGTGAGACATTCTCGGGTTGGGATGACGAACGGCTTTCGTTTCTTCTATCCAAACACTATATCCTTTTGTCAGTCCTTTTTTTTTTTTTTAGCCTTGTTTTGGTTTTTCTTTGGCCTACCCTCCTTTGGAATCAATGTGCTTCAAATTAGAAAAAATGAAAAAAAAAAAAAAAAAAAAAAAAAAAAAAGGAAAAAAAAATTGAAAAAGAAACAACAAAATCTACCTCAGTGGTAGAGCTACGTCTGACCTGATTCCTCTCAAAAGGATACGTAGGCAACCATTCGGGTGCGGTCATAATAGGGGAAAGTTCATTTTTCCCCTATTCCCCGTTGACGCAAAAGCTTGCCTCCAAGTTTGCGGCCAATGTCAAAAGAAATTCAAATCCCCAATGTATGTTAAACTGGGGCAGAAGTTTGTGTTTATTTTATTTTAAAAAAAATAAAATAAAATAAAAACAAACTTATATATTTTTGTACCATCTGTTCATATGTTTCATGAGATTTCAGCCTCGAAATCGAGGAAGAAACTCAAAGTGCCCCAGTTTATCCTAAACTGGGGCAGAAGTTTAGTTTATTTTTAAAAGAAAATGAGAAAGTTAATTCCTTTTGCTTTCTTTATTTTCATCTCAGGGGAAAGTCTCAATATCCCCTATGTTCGCATATCAGAAAATTCAAAGATAATTCCTCGATTTTTTCAATAAATTGGGGTCTCAGTTAGTTATTATTTTAAAAGAAATGATTCCAAAGGTTGTAATATTTTACCAAGTCGTTTCATGAGATGCTTTCATACCGCTCTTCAAAACAAAGAAAAATAAATAAATAAATAAAAGAGAAAAAGAAAAAAAAAAAAAAAAAAAAAAGGGAAGGAATCCCCAATTTGCCTAAACTGGGGAAAGTTTGGTTTATTTTTCAAAAGCGGTGATTTCAAATCTCGTAATATTCATCTGATCGTCTCATGGGATGTTTCTGAGCTTTTATATTGAACCCTTTCTTCATAGCCTAACCAAATCCAATGTTATAGTCCAAATAAAGACCCTTCTGACCGATCATTGAGAATGTCAAGCCGAGTAGGGTATCAAGGGATAAGTTCCACGCTGTAAAGTCGCATTCTTATAAGCCGGCAATCGCATTTGGGAGCTGGGAGCACCAAGGTCATTAAAGGAGAAATTCTCTAAGGAATAAAGATAAAGGCCAAAAATTGAAGAAAGAAAGGAAAGACAGGGTCAAGCATCAAGGAAAGATCGGAGGTCGATTGGGAAAGAGAGAAAAAAAATGAAAGAAATGGAAAAAAAAAAAGAAGAGAAAAATGAAGTCTTGTCGGTGAAAACCTGAAAAGGCGCTGCAAGACAATAGTGAGTTAAAAAGAACAAAGAGAGAGGCTAGTCGGTGAAAACCCGAAAGGGCGCTGCTAGTCGAATGAGGGTCGTTAGATTTGCCATCAAACAAGATTGGGAAAGCTTGGTAAACAGTCATGGATGGACTATGTGAGCGGATTAAGAGTTGATTCCAAAATACATGTTATGTTAAAAGATCGTCATCTCTTCAGTCCTTTACCTCTCCCGTAAGGGACGTCATCATTTTTTTTCATCTTTTGGTTGGAAGCTTTGTCGTTTCCATCATTTTGTCTTACTTCAGTTCGTTTCAGTTTCTCCAACATCAAACGAGCAAAGAAAGTTTTTCAAAACTTGTTATAGTTTCATAGTTGTACTAGAGCAAGTCAGGACCGACCTTGATAATTGGAGCCTAATGTTTCACATCGGCACAAAGTATGCCACACCAAGGACTGTACCATGAAAGAGATCATCAAAGGGTATGCAGATTTCAAGATGCAGTTAAAATTTCAAGACAAAGCCCACCCAAGTGGCAGTTTCTACTTTCAAGATCAAAGCCCGTCAAAGTGGCAATTTCTACTTTCAATCCAAAGCCCGTGAAAGCGGCAATTTTACTTTCAAGTCAAAGCCCATCAAAGCGGCAATTTCAGCTTTCAAGTTAAAGCCCGCCCGAGCGGCAATTTCAAGTTTCAGCAATTTGTTTCAAATCGAAGCCTGCCAAGCAGCAATTTCTACTTTCAAGCCAAAGCCCGTGAAAGCGGCAATTTTGCTTCAAGTCAAAGCCCGTCAAATCGGCAAATTTCAACTTTCAAGTTAAAGCCCGCCCGAGCGGCAATTTCAAGTTTCAAAGATCCACTGGATGAGTTGGAGCTTCAGACCAGTTCATCAGCTTGTGGAGAATGAGGGAGTAGTTTAGAGAAGTCGAGGCACCCACCTGGAGAATGAGGGAGTAATTTAGAGAAAGTCGAGGCACCCACCTGGAGAATGAGGGAGTAGTTTAGAGAAGTCGAGGCACCCACCTGGAGAATGAGGGAGTAGTTTAGAGAAAGTCGAGGCACCCACCTGGAGAATGAGGGAGTAGTTTAGAGAAAGTCGAGGCACCCACCTGGAGAATGAGGGAGTAATTTGGAAAGTCGAGGCACCCACCTGGAGAATGAGGGAGTAGTTTAGAGAAGTCGAGGCACCCACCTGGAGAAAGAGGGAGTAGTTTAGAGAAAGTCGAGGCACCCACCTAGAGAATGAGGGAGTAGTTTAGAGAAGTCGAGGCACCCACCTGGAGAATGAGGGAGTAGTTTAGAGAAAGTCGAGGCACCCACCTGGAGAATGAGTGAGTAGTTTAGAGAAGTCGAGGCACCCACCTGGAGAATGAGGGAGTAGTTTAGAGAAAGTCGAGGCACCCACCTGGAGAATGAGGGAGTAGTTTAAAGAAAGTCGAGGCACCCACCTGGAGAATGAGGGAGTAATTTGAAAAGTCGAGGCACCCACCTGGAGAATGAGGGAGTAGTTTAGAGAAGTCGAGGCACCTACCTGGAGAATGAGGGAGCAGTTTAGAGAAAGTCGAGGCACCCACCTGGAGAATGAGGGAGTAATTTGGAAAGTCGTAGCAACCACCTGAAGAACGAGGGAATCCATTTCTGCAAAGAAGCAAGACCCATCAGAGCGATGGTTTTCAATTCAGCAAGAACAAGACCTATCAAAGAGATGGTTTTAATTTTCAGCAAAAACAAGACCCATCAGACTGATGATTTTCAATTCAGCAAGAACAAGACCCATCAGAGAGATGGTTTTAATTTTCAGCATAAGCAAGACCTACCAGAGTGGTGGTTCCAGTTTTATCCTTCAAGTCAAAGCCCGCCAAAGCGGCAATTTCAACTTTCAAGTCAAGCCCGTCAAAGCGGCAATTTCAGCATTCCAGCCAAAGCCCGTCAAAGCGGCAATTCTAACTTTCAAGTCAAAGCCTGTCAAAGCGGCAATTTCAACTTTCAAGTCAAGCCCGTCAAAGCGGCAATTTCAGCATTCCAGTCGAAGCCCGTCAAAACGGCAATTTTAATTTTCATGTCAAGCCCGTCAAAGCGGCAATTTCAACATTCAAATCAAAGCCCGTCAAAGCGGCAATTTCATTCAAGTCAAAGCCCGTCAAAGCGGCAATTTCAGCTTTCAAGTAAAAGCACGCCCAAGCGGCAATTTCAATTTTCAAGTCAAAGCCCGTCAAAGCTGCAATTTCAACTTTCAAGTTAAAGCTCACCTGAGCAGCAGTTTCAGCTTTCAAGTCAAGCCCGCCCGAGCGGCAATTTCAAGTTTTCAAGACTACTTTGGTAGTGGGAGCTTTGGACCAGTTTATCAGCTTGGGAAGCATGAAGAAGTTAGCTTGGGAATTGTAATTTTACATTTCAAATGTTGTATTTTCATTTTTCCTTTGTAAAGTAGTGACTACCAGCCAGCTAGCCAGCAACCAGCGACAGTGACCAGCAGCAGCAACTCTAGTGTGTCAAAAGTGTCTTGTGTCAGTCCGGGTAAGTCTAGGAGCGTCGAGTCAGTCCCAGTTAGTTCTGAAAGTGTCTGAAGTTAGTCTGTGTATATCTAGAGAGTGCTTAGTGTTAGTCTACAAGAGTCCAGTATCTGTTTAAATGCGGTAGTCCCAGCTATCGCACGTGAGGAACTACACTGACCTGATTCCTTAGTCCGGGGATATGTAGGTAGCCTTGTTCTCGGTTAGAACCAAAATTCAAGGTACAGTCACAATTTTGCAGGCATGTTCTCGGCTAGAACCAAAAAGCCAAAATTAGTTGTGATTATATCTTTTTCCAAAAACTCTTCGATGTTCTCGAACAAAGAGGGGCAGCTGTAATCACCTAATTTTGGCACAAAATACCAAAAATGCATAAAATATATATGTTAATTGTCATGCGATTTTACAGTTTCTTTTGACTATTTCAGTAATTAATTAGGAAGAAAAATGCTAGAAAATTAACAAAAAATAGGAGTTAATTATGAGTAATGTTTAATTGACGTTATGTGCTAATTGATTCATCTTACAATTTTGTGTGTTAATTAATTCGAAATGACAATTAGTTGTTGTTTAGTTTAAAGGGCCAATTAGTCTAATAAATCTGAAAGAAAAGCTAGCCCAATCCAAACTCCAGCCCATTCCTTGTTGACCCGGCCCGTTACTATCAGTTAAAAGTAAAAATGGCCATATTTGTACATTTTCCCCAAATCATCAGACCAAACAGTAGTTTCTTTCCCAATTTGGAACCCCGTCGGACTCCGCCTCAAGTCACCACCGGCGACGACAGAAACCACCCCTTTTCGATCAAATCTTACATCCCCGAGCTTGTCTCGTTGCCCTCTACTCCGATATGGCATTGGTTTTTCCAAAATACACGTGAATCGGTGTGGATCGAGGTTCCAAAGACGGCTAAATTTCTCCGGCGACACCTTATTTTTCCGGCCAAATATTATGTCTACAGCTTTGTGGCTCTCTCCTCTACACGATTTTAAGGTATTTCACACTGAGAATCCCTCCTTGTTTTGGCTGCTTATCCCGTCCTATTTTTCCATTTTTTCCAATTGGTTTTGTTATGCAAGTTTGGGGATGGGACTGTTTTTGTTTTCTTTGGGGAGTGAAGTAGTGGTGGCGTGCGGCTGATTCAGGGGTGTTTGGAGATGCCGAGGCTGGGGGATGACGCGTATGACTCAATGATTGAGAGGTTTTGATAATGAAGCAATGGGGACACTAGCGATGACGACACAGCTGCTCGAGGCGATTCAAAGAGACGATGGCTGCTTTGGTGACTGTTATGCTGCGATGAGGGTGCAGCGATGGTTTTGCCGTGGTGGTTTGATCCGAGGCAGTTTGTTCAAAGCTGATCCGAGGGGATTTTATTGGTGTTTGGAGATCGTGAGGCGTTGACAGTGACTCTGGATGTTGTGGGGGTGATACTGAACCAGTGAGGCAGTGATTGAGCTTTAGGCGAGGCTGTGATATTGTGTGATGAATTAGTGATGGCGCGAGGGCAATAGGCAGTGACGGGGCTGTTTTGATGATATTTGGGGACTGATTCAAGCTTGGAGCAGCCATGGGGTGGCTACTTAAGCTATGGTGTCGACAACGGGGTTTGGGTGATTGGCTTTGGGTTTCTTGATGCTTTCCGAGGGCTGTTCATATGTGATGGCGCTGGTAAAGGCTTTGGAGGCTATGGTGGATTGAATCACGTCGAGGCTGAACAGGGCAATGACGAGGCAGCGAGGTGCCGAGGCAGGTGCTCCAATGGTGATGATGCAGCAACATGGATGTGCTGCGATGCTGATTTGTTGGTATGATGAAACTGAAGCTATAGCGCCGATGGCAATGCGGAGTGAGGCTGTATAATGGCGAGAAAGCTGTTGGTGTGAGCATGAAGCAGTAGGTGACATTGGCGAGGCTGTAGTAGTCGAGGTGCGATGATGTTTTTGCTTAATTAATTAGCTTTGACAACGGTTAGAGGAAACCCGTTTCCATCCATGTCTCCTTTGTTAATCATCTTCACTGTTAGTTTAGTTATTAACATGAAAAAAACAAAAAATCAATCAAAAATCTTGTTGTATGTTGTTTGTGTTTGTTTATTACAGTCAATGAGCGATGGGTCTTGTATGCATTGGTAAATTTTGAATCCCCAATTGTCCAAGTCTGTAGTGTTTTCTTTAGACTTACTAGTTCAAGCATAAAAAACAATTCCTTTGTGTTTGAAGCTGCCTGAATGTGAAACCTGCCTGATTCTTGTCTGCAATGAACTTCAAAGCTGTGTGGTTTGCTCAATCACTTTGGTACAGCTTTGTCTTGGACTTGTCTAGTTTCGGTTAATTAATTGAACACTAGAACTTGTATATTAAATATGAAAGCCGTGTGTTACGTATCATGCACTTGCTTGAATCTTCTATTTAGTATTAGTATGAATAGTAGTATGTTTAACTAGTCTTTAATAGGATGTAAAGTTTCAGTTCCTTTTAGCTTATGTAAAAGAGTTTTTGGTAAAGTTTCAGTTCCTTTTAGCTTATGTAAAAGAGTTTTTGGTAAATTTTGAAAGTTTAAGGGGACAAAAGGTGTTCCCAAAATGGTATGTTCAGCTTTGCTTTTTTGCTTTGGTGAGAGTTGAGCATGAAAGTGGAAATGTACATTAAAGAGTCACATGGTGTGTTGTACTCTCTTCTGAAAAGCAAAGGATCCCATATGATCTTTGTCTTTTTTCTCCACCTTTAGCTTATTTAATAGTCATTTTCCTTTTCATTGAGGGGGCAGATCTGAGATACGAAAATTCACAGACACACACACAAAGAGAGGCAGACACACACACAAACAGAGGCAGATCTGAATTTTTTTAGAAAAAAAGAGAGAATCTGAGAGAGAGAAAAAGAGTAAGAAATTCAATTAAAAAAAATAGAAGCAAGGGAGAGTAAGAAACAAAAAAAAAGGGTTTTAGAGTTGAAGTTTAGATTTAAAAGGGGCTGTTAAGGTTTATTACTGCTGCTGGTTGCTGTGCCATTTTCGTGCCATTTTCGTGGCTGTTTCATGGGTCTGTTGGTGGTTGTTTAGCGCTTCTTTCTTTGAGCTCCTTGCTAAGTTTAAGCTAAAAGGTGCTTTCTTCTGTTGCTGTAGGAAATTAGCCCAAAGGTAAACACTTCCTACCATTTATTCTGTTGCAATTATGTTGGCCTTTTAATGGTTTGAATTTATGTTTAAAGAGGTCCATTTCCAACCTTGAAATTTAGACGGGGCTCAACAAACATGATATTCCTTGTCTTTGCTTACACTTTAGATGTGATGTTTACTGTACATGTTTAAGAAAACTGAAATGATGAATGTTGTTGGTTGCATGTTAAAGGCCAGCCTTTTTTTTTTTTATTCTTGTGTTATTTTACAATTATGGAGTAGTTGATTAAACCAGCCTTGCTTTCAAAAAAGGGGTAAATAAATAATCAGACTTGGAAGGTGTTAAACTTGTTTAAAAAATGAGATAAAAAATAAGATGTATAGTAAAAATTAGGACTTGAATGCAAACTTGTCAAATTGAGCATTTGGATAGTGAATGGTTAAGATTCATCACGCTAAGAATTGATATGAACCTAACTTGCAAATTTGGAATTGCAGTAGGCAAGTCTTAGGATCTAAGAAAATAATAATACAACTTGTTTATGGTCTGAACGTTGAGAATCTGAAGTAGAATTGCTAAACACGATTGATTTGCTCCATTTAGTGATTAAATCGGATCCATTGCTAAAATATAACTCAAGGCGGCTTAAGTAAATGTGTGAAAATTTGTCACGGTATGCCAAAAAAATGCGATCAAAGTTTAATTAATAACTCATTTTAAGTCAAAAGATTTCGAACGGGTGAAGTGCCTGCGCGATTTAATTGATTTAAGTCGGAAGATTTCGAACGGGTGAAGTGCTCGCGCGATCATATCTCGATTTTGAGTTTCCATCTGAACGGACAAAATTAATAATAAATAGAAGCGTAACAAATCAAGGCGAAATATAACAAACAAATTCAAAAGGTCGAAATGCGTCAACAAAAGCAACTGTGCTTGGCACAGGACTCGAGGGTGCCTAACACCTTCCCGAGAGTCAACCGAGATCCTTACCCGGAACTCTGATGCAGACCATTTACGAGTCATATGTGTTCTAGGTACACCACTTTGGTGACTTTGCACACCTTTAACTTGTCAAGTGGCGACTCCGAAAATCTCTTAATAATTAGTGTACCTATCAACACCTAGTCACAACCTTTTAAAATAAGAAGTTTTTTTTTTTTGAGTTTAAAAAGGGTCGTGACAGAAGGTTGTTGTATAAGCACTTAGACATGCGCTTGTTTTTACTGATTTGTCAAAGGGAGTTAGGGTGGATAGTACCATGGCTTTTATCGGCATAGCATGGCTTTGATGAGCCTGTGAAGGCCGACAGGGCGTGGCCCATAACATTGATGAGCTTATAGAAGGCTTAGAGATGGTCGGGAGCAAGTTGGATCGTAGGAGTGAACCATACGACACTAAGTAAAGTCGTAAGTGTTGGAGTGCGGAGCCAGCATTTGGAATAGATCAAAGAATCGAGTATTCAAAATACATATGGGATGGGCTCGGAGACCGTGTTCTAGACAATCATCGGATTAGGTACGCAGATCGTACGTTTGAGATACGCTCTGATATTGTAGAATAATTTTTATTACCTCTACTACTATAAACTTCAAGTTTTTATCTTTAAGTTTGAACGTCAGGATAAAAATATTAAGTTAGTTCAAACATAGTTTTTTTTTTTCCTAAAATCGATATTATTAAGTACGAATCTCAAATGTTATACTTGACTTTGAGCGTGATGATAAAGAATGGATATTTAGCTCAAACTTAAGTTTTTTTATTTTTTTCATAAAGTTCAGTATTTCTACTACAAACCTTAGGTTTTCATCTTGAGATTCAAAGTTCGAGAAAAAAAACTTGAACATTTGTTTAAAACTCAGGTTTCTTCTTAAAATCCAGCTTCTTTAACTATAAATATCATATTTTTATACTGAGGCCGAGAGTGCTATAATGTGGTTATTCATCTAAAAAAAAATTGTACATATTTAGTATTTCTCGCTTAGCACTTTATAAGTGGGTGATTTTAATGGCTAACCAGTTTTTGAACCGCTTAAAGAGAAATATTTAGAAATAACAATTTTTTTAAAGAAGCCATATTTTTAAAATACACATTTTTTTCTAAGACTAGCCACAGAAAATTTTCTATGAATTTGAACTTAACTCCAGGAAAATTCCTTGAATTTACTTCAAAGTTTAAGGAACTTTTCTAGAGCTTCATACTTGAAGTACCATGAAATTTTCCTGGGACTTTTGAATTAAGACTCTCAAAGTACCAAGAAAATTTCACGGGACTTAATATTAGCACTCCCCTAGAAATTTTCATGGGATTTGATAATTTTAGTTCAAAATTCTAAGAAAATTTATTGGATTTTTTCTTGTTTCTCAAATATGACTATTCTTCTAAAAGTTTGCAAAAAGTGACTATTTTTTATTTAGTATGGTTCAAAGTGCAAACTGACTACAAGGTCAAATTTTTACTCTAATGTTGCTACCATCCAAAAATATTACCATTCCAAACCTACTTGCTAGGACTAATATTGATTTGCGAATTAGCCACACTAAGGAGTATAGTCCGAATGGTTCTCCATTCCTACGCCTCTAAAGGTAAAAGATTTTTTACATAAAGCACAAATTTTAGAACTTAATTACCAAACATAGTAACATTTTAGCAAAATAACCATATATAGAGGAAAACACAAGTTAATTACAAATATAGCAAAAACATAGCAATATTTTTCCATAACATACCAAATCCTTATATTCTTCCTCCTGTTTCCCCCCACTATCACTTTTGCTCCTCCCATTTCTCCCTATTTCACTTTTCCTCCCACCATTTCCCCCAATTTCACTTTTATTCCTATCATTTCTCTCAATTTCACTTTTCCTCATCTCATCCTCGATGTATCTCGTTGTATCTAACCGTATCTCAACTGTTTCTGCACCGTTTCAACGGTTTCTGCAGCACCATATCTCAACTGTTTCTGCACCGTTTCAACTGTGTAAGAATTTTTAATTTGGGAAAAATGGAAAGTGAAAGTGAAATGTGTAAGATTATTGTTAAATGTAATAGAAAAATAATGTCATGCATTGTAATTAGAGAAATATTGCTATTTTTTTTGTAATTAAGGATGAAAATTTGTATATTTGTATAAAAAAAAAACCAAAGGTAAAATAATTGGGCCTTGTAACCCCTCATCTTTACAAAAATTTCATTGGATGAACTCTATAAGGAGTGGTTTTGTAAAATTATCAGCGTTAAGCAATATTTTAGCAAAATAATCTTGTTTAGCCTTGAGGCAAGACTTCAAAACAAAAATTTATAAGTGTTGGTACAGGACCAAGACTTCAAGGGCAAGTGTTGTTTTGCCAATACTTCAAGTTATATGGCGAGAATACAGGGAGAGACTGGAGGGAGTAAGTATTGGCCTTTTGCAAGGACTTACGATCAAGTGCGGCAAGTGTTGCCTATTGCCAACACTTGAAGGGCAAGTGTTGGCAAATAGAAAGGGCTCAAAGGCAAGTCTTGACATTTTTGCAAAACTTACGATCAAGTGCTGGTAAGTATTGCTTTTTGCCAACAATTGAAGGGATAAATGTTGAAAACTAAATAGTGGTTAAAGACAAGTCTTGGCCCCGACCCAAAAGTTTGACAGTAGCGCTTCCGTCCAGATTTTTTTCATTAAACTTAATTAGGCATTTTTGCAAAACCATCGTAGTGCGGGTAAAAAAGCAAACAATTGCGTATGGTGTCATATTTCTACAAATCGGTCCTAATCTTTGAGACCAGCCCCTCAATTTTTGAACAAGGAGATATACAGAAATATGACACTTTTGATGTCCCCGACAGTTCCATATCATGTAGAAGGATTACTTAACTTTTAGTCCTAATTGACTGAAGTTGTTAGAACTTCTAGCGAGTCGCCAAGGACTTAGTACGAATAGTCCGGAGCTAGTAATTTGCCAGGAGTTGTAGCGAATTAGCGACACAGGCAAAACAGTGATATATTTCTCATATGGGAGTAGAAGTGTATGGTGTCGGGTTAGAAGGTTACTGTGTGCAAATTCTTGCTAGGAACGTCATGTAAAAATTTCGTGCAGGGGCCTGTTTTGCGCGCGTTAATTTATTTGTAGCCGTCAAAAATAAATTCGCTGAGAAATAGCCACCTTCGGACAAATCCCAGTATAAATACTGGGACCTTGAACAAAACTTGTTCAAAGCCCAGTATTTATACTGGGAAGCTTCAGTAAACTAACCCCAGTATAAAATACTGGGGCTTTGAACAAGTTTTGTTCAAGGCCCCAGCATTTTGTTATGGGACTTTGTATAAAGCTTCAGTCCCATAACAAAATGCTGGGGCTGTGAACAAAACTTATTCAAAGCCCCAGCATTTTGTTATGGAACTGAAGCTTTATATATAAAGTCTCATAACCCATAACAAAATGTTGGGACTGTGAACAAAACTTGTTCAAAGCCCCAATATTTTGTTATGGGACTGAAGCTTTATATATAAAGTCCCATAACAAAATACTTGGAATTTGAACAAATTTTTTTCAAAGTCCCGGTATTTTGTTATGACTAGTCTGGGGTGTTTTTCCAACGCTAATGGAGCTTAAGTGTGCGCGCGAATTTTTGGCTATTCTTCAATAAATTTAGAAATAGTGGATAGTCCCCAATGAGCGCGTCCAAAAATGGCTATTGATCAAAATTTCCTGAACGTTATGTCTCGCTCCATGACCCAAAATAAAACTCTTAATGGGCCTCTAGCTATGGGCTGTTTGTAAAATGGGTAATAGCCACTTTAAGGGGCTGTTATTTAGGGATTAGCTTGTATTTAGTATTTCGCCCCCATAATTTAGTAAAAATTCAATATACCGGGACTTTGAACTAACATGTTCATAGTTCTAGTATTTTATATTGGGTCTTTACTGGGACTTTGAACATAAACACGAGAACTAACATGCTCAAAGTCCCAATATTTTATACTGGGATAAGTGATCCAAGTATTTTATACTTATTGGGCTTGTCCGGAGATAGCTAGTCTTCAAACAGTTTTGCACTACTGGCTAGTATTCATTTAGCGTGGCGCAAAGGGCTAAATTTTTACCATAATTTACAATTGGGACGAACTTTAAGACTTGGTGTCCGGAAGTTTTAAACTAGAAAAATGAACTTCATAATAGTGTCTTAAAGTTTAATTTTTTCAGTTCAAAAACTTCAGGAAATCAAGTCCTAAAGTTCGCCCCTACGTTATTTATGGCTAAATAATTACTAAACAGCAGCCTCTTTGGAGTGGAATTGTGTCATTTTCTGATGTAAAATTGTCTCCCGTACTTACTAATTAATAGAGATTTAGTTTTAAATTTACAGTGCTCATGTATTATTGCTTATTTATCTCTAGTGAGAAAATATCATAAAATTAAATAAAGTTTGTACTAAACAACTAAAGCAAATCTCCCCGTCGGAATTCTCCAAACGTTGGGGTGATAAATTCCTCTATCTTCGAAATTAATTCTAGTTTTTTATTGATTTTGATTTCATAGTATTTTCAATAGTATTCTGATCTTTTGAGCTTACTGTATTAAAGAAAATACTCCCTCTGTCCCATTTTGTTTGTCATAGTTACTGTTTCGAGAGTCAAACTTCTTAAATTTGACCGTAGATTAAGATATAAAATCTTTAATTTTTCTTAAATAAAATTTACATATTTGAAAACTACATGAAAAGTACTATAAGTCACAATAAATTACAACTCAAAATATTTAAAAGATAAATATAAAGATTACGGTCAAAGATAAACTCGTTTGACCCTCGAAATCCGAACTACGACAAACAAAGTGGGACGGAGGGAGTATTTGTGAAGCCATCTCGCTGCATTGGCGTCGTAAAAAGTAGTATTTCATAATTTTTCTTTAATTTTAAAGAGATCAGAGAACAACATTCAAAATGAGTCACGATTAGAGTTACAATCTTCTACACCATACTTTATTTAGGTGTCGCCACTAATTCTACCAATCTCTCCTGCTGCTATATTTCCTTCTCCATTATTCACAGACTCACAAATTTAGAAGAAGAAAAAAAGAACTCGCAAATTATTGAGTGGCACCGCTTTGTGTCACTTACCTAGATTAAGTTGTACCAAGGGCATGACTAGTCTCTCCATTCAAGATGATTCTCTGCATCTCGTGTAAGGTGAGAATAAGTTTTTATTAGTTGATTCAAATTTAATGCCATTGTTCTTCTTTGCAAGAAAAAACTTTTGAATGCCACTTAAAAAGAGTGTGACCGATATCTTGCATGAAATTAAAACTTTAGCAGTGCTCATACCATTAACGCAACTTTGAGATTGATTATTTTTATTAGCTAATTTTTACGAAGAATAACATAAAAGAACTACCTTTAACAGTATGTTAGATTTGAATTCGTGATGTGAACTTCTAAACAATTTGGACGGTTTTTAAAACATAAAAGCACAAGCATTGAATGGGCTCTAGTCATTTATTTTTCTAACTTGTATACTCCATTATTAATGAGGAGTAGAGAAAGGTATGTTATTCGGAATAAACAATTATAGTAAAGGACAAAGCCAGTCCTATGATTGAAGCAATCAATACTCGCTCCATTCTAGTATGTGATTTTCCACTCCAAGGTGGAATCTTCTTTATGTCTAAGCACATGTAAGTGGCTGATGACTTGACATATCAGAAGCTACAGAAGTATATTTGCCTTGTTCTGTTTGGACCTGCTGCAAAACTTGAATCTAAGAGGTACTCAATCAATGTTCAACTTCCTCACCCACTTCTCCTTTTGGATCATTTTAAAATAATTTTGCCTTGACGATGTGATCCATCTTTGATAAGCCTATCCTTCCAATGTTGTTTTGCTTTCAATATCATCGTATATTTTTTCCAAAAATCATCATTAGCTTAACGTTTAGATGATACGTACCGATGACCATAAATTACTTGTGTAGAGTTGAAGTACTGAACTGTATTAAGTTTCACAGTTGTGTACAATTGATCGAATTAACAACCCTAGCATTTGGGAAAAAACTGATTCTATGAAGAATCTAGAGAGAAAAATGAGAACAAGGAAATGGAAGAGAATCTACTTATTGATTAATTGTGAAAGAATGAAATAAAATACAACACAAAATATCTGTCTATATATAGACTAATCTAAGCTAGAAAATGAGCTAAGATCCAACTAGAATCACTAACAACTAACTAACTACCAATTAGTTACAAAATTACATAAAAGGCAAAACTACCCCTAAGTATTCACTTATACATATTAGTGCTCGTAACACTCCCCCTCAATCTGGAGGATAAAAAACATTTATAACGCTCAAATTGTGCAATAAGCGTTCATGTTGTGTTCTCCCAAGGCCTTTTGTCAGAATGTCAGCCGACTGTTCAGTAGTTCTCACATGTGCAGTTTTGATCAACCTAAGCTGAATTTTACCCTAACAAAAATAATAACCAAAATCTATGTGTTTTGTACGCTCATGAAAAATGGGATCTGCTGCTATCTGGAGTGTTGCTTTACGGTCACAATAGAGTGCTACTGGCAGGTGAACTTGCACTCTCAGTTCTCTATACAGACCAATAAACCAAACTATCTCAGCCACTGCTGAAACCATACTTCTAAACCCAGCTTCTACTGAACTTCTAGACATTGTTTCTTGTTTCTTAGACTTCCAAGATATGAGAGAATCTCCATACTTCACAAAATAACCTGTGATTGATCCCCTAGTCTCTATGCAAGCACCCTAGTCTGAATCACAATAAACCTACAGCCGTGTACATCTTCCAGCATGCAACAATAAGCCCTGTCCTGGTACCTTCTTAATATACCTGAAAAATCTCCTAGCTGCTTCCATATGAGATAATTTTGGTGTTTGCATGAACTGATTAAGTAACTGAATTGCATAGGAGATATCAGGTCTTGTCATAGTCAAAAATAGCAATTTCCCAATCAGTCTCTGATAACTTCCAACATCTTCCAGTAGCTTATCATCTTTGACTTGATCCTTCAACAACAACTTATCAAACTCCACAGAAGCAAGCTTTTGATTAACTTCTGAAGGAGTATTAGCTGCTTTAGTACCACTGAGTCCTAGGTTAGAGATTAACTCCAACGCATACTTTCTTTGATTCACTAAGATCCCTTTCCCTGATGTAGAGAACTCCATTCCTAAAAAAAAAATTAATTGACCAAGATCCTTCATTTTAAAAGTCTGCTGAAGGTCATGTCTAACCTGAGTTACTAGGTGCTCATCATTGCCATTAATAGTAAATTATCTACATAAATGAGTAGTATGACTGTGTTGCTCCCCCTGTGTAAATAAAAAGTGAGTAATCATATAGACTTTGCCTGAAACACAAATGAATGAAAGCTTGATGTTCCACTGCTTAGAGGCCACACATCCATCTGGAAGAGTCCGACGCGATTGTAGGAGTCAATTGGCTGCCTGTCTGTCTGAAAAACTATGCATTCATGCCGGCGTTGTAGCAATTGAGGTGCATCAACAGTAGATTAAATTTTCAAACTTGATCTAAACCATCTCAAGCCCTTCAAATTTCAATTCAAGTCATCCCATAAAATATGTTAGGGACTTCTAAAGACTGTCAGCTCTTAATTTGAAGGTTAATTATTCAAAATTAAGATACACATGGTATACATATTAATCTTGAAATTGCATCACATTGAATATGGTTTAAAAATAATACAATAGTTGTGATATAAACAATCATAATATTGCAAATGTTAGATATAAAATGCATCTAAACATGGGATAAAATCCAAATTTTATCCTAAGATTGTTATAAGGCCCAATTTCCTCTACATGTTTTCTATCCATTTTTTCAATTTATTTGATGTTATTGTCATTTTTAATTTTAAAAATAATTTGCATAAATTGTTTATTTTGTTCCCTGGTAGAAGCATGTCCAATTTAATTGGCCCTATCAGGTCGGAATCCTAATTTGTCAGGCCATTAGAAATCGAATACTGGATTGCTATACGGAAAAATGTTATTATGCTCGTTTTGGGTTGGCTTAAAAAAGTAAATTTTAAGTCTTTGAACTTTAAAGAATTTTTTAAGTGCTTGAGCTTGTTTTATGAATAAGCGGTTACGTGCTTGAATAAAAGTACTGAAATTGACAAAAAAAGTTGTTGAGATATTTGGTAAAAATGTACTTTTTGTGTTAAAATGATTAAAATATTCTTAAAAAGAACAAAAGAAAACGGAGACATAATTTAGGGTATTTGTTAGTGAGGTTATTAGTGAAATTTGAAAAAACTTTAACAGATAAAAAGTTAAAATAGTTGGTCAAACTATAACAGCTTTTATGCTTTAGTTTTTAGCTTTTGGTTTTCTTGGCTTTTAAGTACTTTTCAGATATCCAAACACTCTTATTAAGCCAATGCAAAAACCCTCATAGTATATTTGTGATTATAATATAAAAGTTTTATAATACACAACTATTATAATATGTCTACTCCTTCCGTCCGAATTTATGTGAGATCATTTTATTTTTAGTCTGTCCAAAAAAAAAAAAAAAATCGTATTTACTTATTTGACAACTATTAGTTGCACTATATCTATTTTACCTTTATTGGATCCTACTTACTTTAAAAGCTACCAACAACTTTTTAATTACTGCAATCTTCTCTTTCTTACTTTTTCGAGAGTAAATTTAAAACTTTCTAATATCAACTTCTATTTTTTAAATTTTATGTCCAATTAAATGGTGCCATATAAAAAAGATGGAAGGAATAATTTTCATTTCTCATAAACAAATGAAATGAAACGGCAAAAATACAACAACGTACCTAACATAACATAACAAAGCTAATGGAAATGTTAAAATGTAGACGACAGAAAGAGAGGACATGCAATACCATCATCACTTCTTTCGTTTCATTGCTAGTTTTCTTCACCTTTTTTGCACAATTACCAAAGCTGCTTTCTTTAAGTCATTTCATCTCCTTTTAGTTACTCGATTTCTAAACTTCTATCATTAAAACGTCCACAGTACAGAAAAATTTGTTTAAGTTTGTCCTTTTAATCTTTTGCTAGCATTTGGACATAAATCTAATTGAAACATGAATAAATGAATTTTTGAAACTAAGTTGAAAGTAGATTTTGAAAGTTGAAATGGCGTTTGACATGTAAATTACTTGAACAAAAGCTATGATTTTGTGAGTAAAAACTTCATAATTTTAAAAATAGTGCAAATTACTTTTTTAAACTTTAAATCCTTTTTCAGATGTTGTCCAAAACTGTCACAGAATTCTATAAACAAACAGTGTTTCAAAAGAAATTAAAAAATGTGCAAAAATCTATGTCCAAACGGGAGCTTCGTCTCCAATGTCTTTTAAAACTGTTACTCCTACTCCATTTATATATTTAACGTCCCTTCTAAGGCTGTCCACCGGCCCGGTCCGGTCTGATTTCGGTGCGCCTACGCCGGTCCTGTCCGGTCCGGTGTTTAGTTAAAAAAAAAAGACGTTCCCGGTCCGGTCCCGGTCCGGTCAAACGGTGCATTTGCACCAATGCCGGATCGGAACCGGAACCGGCAAACGAAACCGTTCCAGTCCCGGTCCGGTCCGGTTTCGTTAATTTTTTGTGTTTTTTAAATTATATTTTTTATTGTTTAAAATAGAAGAAAAAAAAATATTGGTAGACTAAAATCTAAATAAACAACACAAAACACACATGTTATTCAACAATACGATTATACACAGTACATTAAGTTGGAAAATGGAAATGCATAATTAGAAAATAAAAACTAGAAAATAGACTAGAAATTAGAAAAATACATAAATCTTCAACTTCAGCGACTCAACACTCAATTATCACGTGGTTGCAGATATATGCCACCACCACGAGCTGCCCATTCGTAGGCATGATGGTATTCCAAGTGGGTCTTAAACCTCATTGTCCCTCCAGTATTTGATTCATCATCCCAATTCCAAACTTTCTGACAAATAGTACATTGAGCTTTGCCAGTATCATTATTTTTTGTGATAAATTCTCAAACTTCGGATCTTTTAGGTATTTTTGGACCACTAGACGGACCTGCTGTAGTAGAACCTTGAACTTGATTAGGATTATTTGCATTTGCAACCATGTTGATAGAAAATTTATAAAAATAGCCTTTTGTTAGAATTTTTTTAAGAGAAATGAATAGAAAATATTGAATTGTGATTAATTTGATGAAATATGGGAGTATTTATACGAAAAATAGGTAGGGGAGGGCTGTAGGGGCATTTATGGGTGTGGGGGTGGAAAAAAATAGCCGTTTATGGCCGTTGCAAACGGCTATTTTTCAAAAGGGAGCGGATTAAGACATTGTTGCAGTGGGCTGGTCCGGCCCGGTTCCGGTCCGGCCCGGTTCTGTCATTTTGTTTTGTTTTTTTTTTTTTTTTTTTGTTTTTTGGTTATTTTTTTGTTTTTAATACCATTTGTAGTTTTTGTTTTTTGGACATCTATTTTTATGTAATAACTTATATAATACTAGTAATCTAGTATTAAAGTATTAACTATTAAGTAATGTATTAAAGTATTAACTATTAAGTAATGTAGTATTTTAGTATTTAATATTTAAGTATTAAATTGTAAAAGTATAATTGAGAATATATAAAACAATGATTGATAACTTAGTAGCAAGACATAACACTTGTTATTTTTTCAAACTTAATACTAAGTTAGTAGTATAATAGTATTTAGTAATTAGTATTTAGTATTTAGTGTTTTAGTATTTAGTATTTACTAGTATTTAGTATTGAATTGCAAAGAGGTAACTTAATAGCAAAGGATAATTGAGAATATAACAAAGGATTATAATTTACTTAATAGCAAGGCGTAACGCATTTTATTGAATAATGGTTGATTTTTTTTATTTTTTATTTTTGCAAAGTACATAGATATTAAATTGCAAACACTACATATTAATCCAATCTCTGAATGATACGGCCGTCTCCATTGCTTCTTCCTTCAATGAATGTCTATGATCTCCAATTTATAATCTTCCTTGGCTAAACGCGCTTTCTGAAGCAACTGATGATGCTTGAATAGTTAGAATATCCCGCGCCATTTTCGCTAAAACTGGAAACTGTGCTTGTTGATCCTTCCAAAATGGCAGTAGTTGCTCGCTTCCAAAATAATCAACTTCCTTGCAAGCATGAAGTAAATAAACATCAAGCTCGTTGAACCCTCCGCTGCTACCCGAATGCCTACTAGAAAGCCTTTGAGTAAGGCTGGAAAAACTTCCGAATCCGGTTGCAGCTCTTTTACTCGCCTGCGTTGAACTTGATCCTGCTCCACTTGGAATACTTGGAACAACATTATCAGCTGCACTCCTATACCTTTCATAAATCCGTTGGCAATCTACAATTACATGCGCACAAACTATTTCTACACTTGGTGTTTCTTCATCAGTAATTCTCAAAGTCCGATAAATTTCTCTAATTAGCATTTCTGTATTAAAACGTTTAAAACATGGATGTAATACAGAAGCAATGCAATAAAGTGGTGGAATCGAAAAAAAATATTTTTTAAATTTTTCAATCATTGCTTCTACCGCAACTTCATAACCAGGCACTACTCTATAATCGTTAAGTAATTCTGCTATTCCAGCTATAAAATACAACATGGTAGTGATTGTAGGATAATATTGACCGAAAAATTCTTTAGTAACATAAAAAAACGTTGCTAAAAAAAGAAGAAGACACTCAACATTTAGCCAATCAGATTCTTCTAGGTGATACTCTACAGCCACTTTGCGATTAAAATAATTAGTACTAGGCACTCGTAAAGTGTAAGCAACAGTCAAAGAGTCATATACAGTGTTCTACCTAGTTGAAACTTCCTTAGGAACTCTTCTAGGATTTAAACCTTCATTCACACACTCTACCTAAAAGTCCCTCCATCTATCCGGTTTTTTAGATTTAAAAATATAACTAATTGCGAGTCTAACCTTCATAATAGTAGGATCAAATAACTTAAGGCCATCTTTTACAACTAAATTATATATATGACATGCACATCTAACATGAAACAATTCTTCAAAAGGGGGATGCAATGCGGGTCTTAACTTACTAATAGCAAAATCATTGTTTGCAGCATTATCAAGAGTTATACTTAAAATTTTATCACTAAGAAAATACGCCTTACAAATATCAGAAACTTCTCTCTTAATAAATGTTCCCGTGTGTGGTTCATCGACAGCGCAATATGCTAAAATTCTTTTTTGCATTACTCAGTTAAGATTTATCCAATGACAAGTAACTGTTAAATACTCATACCCATTAACACCACGACCCAAGTCAGTAGTAAGACAAACTCTACAATCAAAGTGATAAAATATATATCGTAAATATTGTCTATATTCATTTTTAAATTTTATAATATCACTTCTAACCGTAGTTTTTGGAAAACCTTGAAAAGCTGGATTATATACGGTTTGAATATAACGAATAAAATATTGACAAGAAGCAAATGTAAAAGGTAAGCACTCTACCGCAATCATTTTTGCCATTTGTTCCCTATCTTTCTTCTTATCATAATGCATAAGCCCCCCCGTCACTGGGTTAATTTCCTGTTGGACTCCACTACCTTGCGATGGGGCCATTCTATTCCCTGAACAAGTGCCACCTGGCCTCCTTTCCCATTCATCCTTATGATGGTTTTCTAAGTGTGTTCTCAACTTTTCCGTCCTACTATTATGCCTGCCGGTTTTAAAATCCCAACCTTTTTTACAAAGATAACATTTAGCGGTTTGAGCCGGAACATTTTTAGTCATAAATTTCCACACATCCGATCTTTCGGGTCATACCGCTGGTTCTCTACTAGGAGACATATGTGGTAATTCAGTTTCTTCAGGTTCACCTTGAAATTGACTAGTGGGTGTTTCATCATCTATATTAGCCCATTCGGTATTTTGTTCATATTGTGTCTCTAACATATCATTATCTAGTGGTTGATCAAAATTGATATCATGATAAAATTGCGTGTCATCTTCCTGAGTAAAACCATCTAGATGAGAAGGAGCGCTAGAAGTACCAATTGGTCTTTTACCGATAGCACGACTACGTCTATCATCTCCCCCCTCGGTTAGAAGCACGTGATCTACGACCACTACCCGTACGCCCAGTAATTGATCTCCACAGTCCAGACATTTTTATAATTTATAAGTAAATCAAGCAAACAAATTACTAAAATATGCTACAAACAATAATATTGCACAAAAATAAAATAGATAATAAAAAGTAAGAACGAGTTTACTTGATATCGTCAACTTAGAATGTAGATTGTAGAACTTAGGAAGTGAAAGTTGAAACTTGACAGGAACCGCACCGAACAATTTTCCACTTCGCTCCAAATTTTTTTTTGTAATACAATTTAGCACTTAGACCCTTTTTGCAAGAGCAATTTTGAATTATTTAGCAAATAGCCTTTGTAGAAATAAGAGAGATTGAGAGAGATTTAGAGAGAATATTAGAGAAATTGTGAATAAATTGATGAAAAATAATGGTATTTATAGAAAAAATAGGTTGGGGGGGGGGGGGGGGGTATGGGGGCGCCTAAGGGGGGGGGGGGGGGACAAAAATAGCCGTTTTTGGCCGTTGGGTCAACGGCTGTACGTGAAATAGTCGTTGCCCAACGGCTATTTTTTGCTAAGAAGCCCATAAGTTTTTCTTTTTTTTCCCGGTCCGAACCGGTTCCGGTTCATTTTTTCCCAGTCCGTTCGGTGCATTTTAGGGGTGTCGGGTCGGGGAACGGGCCGATTTTTTTTTTAATTTGGTCCGGCTTGCGCTGGTCCGTGTCTGTTTTGTCCGGTTGCCGGTACGTTACCGGTCCGGTCCGGTGCAAACCGGGCTATTAGACAGCCTTAGTCCCTTCCTCGGGTATGACTAACAAATGAGTTGGCTAATAAAATCACATAGTGTGAATTTTGAGTACTTAGGTGTCGTTCGGTTGAAGTTTATTTTACGCGGGTATTAATTATTAATACGGATATTAATCATGTAAGTATTAGTAATATGTGTATTAATAATGTGGGTACTGATAATACGTGTATTAGTTATGTGGGATTTAGTGATCTGGGTATTAGCCATGCATATATTATAATGTAGGGATTATTTTTTGAATCACTGATATATTACAAAGGAGTAACAAATAATATTATTATTAAAAATATTTAGTTACTCCTTAAATAAAAATTTAAAATACCCTTATTATTATGAGGGTTAATTTTGTCATTTTAAAATTTTAATACCTGCATTGCTAATATCACATTATTAATACGGCCACCTTCTACCCCGTATGAATTTATCTTAACCCAATAATATTGAGGACTTTGTATTTGCGTTAAAAGATCAACTAAATAAATATAAATATAAATTTTAAACTTGCCAATCAAACAGACTGTACAATTTGAGACCTCTGGCCTATAATGTTCCAATTCTGAATCCGCCACTCATGAGCGGACCTACACTAGTTTAAGTGGTATCAACTGATACCCTTTCGTCGAGAATTTACATTGTAAATATAGGTAAAAAGTTATTTTCATATGGATATATACTAGTTTTGAGTTTCATTAGAAATAAAAAATTCTCCAACTTAGTGGCGAAGGGGTATCAAACTTATGGTTTAGATCATTAGCACGAGTCCCATGTACAACAAATATATTTTTCTAAGTCCCTTTACCCAAAGTTCTGCATCCGCCACTGCCGCCACTATGGTTAAAAAACTCAAAAGCTTAAGTCTTGTACTAGCGTCAAGAAAACAAAAAATTTCACCGCATGCCCTCCATAAGGAGTGGTTTTGCAAAATTGCCCGCGCTAAGGAATGTTTTAGCAAAATGCCCTTATTTAGTCCGGAGCCAAGACTTCAAGGCAAAAAATTTGAAAGTCTTGGCAATTGGATATACTTCAACGGCAAGTGTTGTTTTGTCAATATTTCAAGTTATATGACGATAATGCAGGGAAGACTAGAAGGGGCAATTTATTGCCAAGATTTACGACGAAGTGCGGCAAGTGTTGCCTTGTGCCAATACTTGTCGTTCAAGTGTTGATAAATCGAGTAGGGGTCAAAGGCAAGTCTTGACTTTTTGCCAAGACTTATGACCAAGTGGGGCAAGTATTGCTTTTTGTCAATACTTGAAGTAATAAGTGTTGAAAAACGAAAAAATATAAAAACAAATTTTGGCCCCAAATTTTTTTCATTAAATCTTAACGAGGACATTTTTCAAACTACTATATGTTAGCACAGGCAAAAGGGCAAATCATTGCTTCCTATATCATATTTTTGCAAATCAGCCCATGAAAACGGTAACTAAACGCAAAGACCAAATTTGATGTATTAGAAAGTAGAAAGAAGTGGAATGATCTTTTTGTTTCTTTTCTCTTGTTTTCTTCAGAGTGGAAGCTGGAACCACGGGTTGGAGTCGAAACTAGCTTTTCGCAAAAGCCTTATTATTAAAATAATTTATCAATTGCTAGGCGCTTTTTGTATTACCTTGAGACTAAAAGTTCACAAATCTCAAGCTAATTGCTTTTTCACTTTACCTACGTAGTATATATCTTTATCTAAAGTCAGACCTGTAAGTTTTTTGTGCACTAAACTTTATGAATATATATTTCAATTTGTTAAATAAATGTGATCCTTCCGGGTGTGAAAAGAAACGAGAAACTTTTTATTTCCTACTTGACTCATAAGGATATTCAAACCATTTGTACTCTTTTATTAATTATATTACTCAAACTAATTAACTGAAATACATTATGCCAATTACAAATAGACTCGTTACGATTATGTATATATTCTGAGAAAGCAAAATAGGGCTCCGCTAGTATTAAGATATACAATACCATACATGCATTTCTTACTGCGGAAGAATAATTTGCACGGCTAGTACATTTGGAAATCTACATTTAGTTCCAATAATTTGCTCAAATTTTTTATTTATATTGCTTTGTACCGTATTTGGTTACCAGTATTAAAATCCACATAATTCATGAAATTTGAAAACAAAATGCTGTATAACCACTATAAGTATACATTATATTATTATTTTATAAGAGATTAAAGTTGGAATAGGTATGTACATAAGCTCATCTAAGTGCATGTGTAAACTTACTATAGGTAATTCATAAATACTTTTCTATTTTACTTATTTATCATATAGTAATTGTTGTACTAGTATTATTTATTCATTACACAACATTTTCATACAACACAATCGACATATTACAATCTAAAATTCTAGTATTGTTTATAGTTTTTAGACAGTTTTTAGGGTCATTTTTTGGGGATTCTTTTGGAAAAAGTTATTTGTTTATAAAACTTGGCAAATTCTGAAATCCAAGATTCGAAAAATTGGTTTCAACTAGTTTTTGTTTTTGGGAATTTTTGAGGAAAAATATTTTTTTTCACCCACAAACTTCAACTTTTCTTTCAAGTAAAATGTATATGCAAATACAACTTTAAATTCCAAATTTTTATTTTCAACTCAACCTCAAAAACTCAAATTCCTAAATTTTAACCAAATTTTATATCTAAATGCTAGCTTAGTCTATTGGTTGAACAAAAGAGAAATAAGAAAGGCAGAAACTCGAAAAGTGAGAAGCAACTTTCACAATCATACAGGGGGAGAGATGAGAGAGAGGGGAAAGGAAAAGGGTAGAATGAAAAAGAAAAGGACAGGCAGCAGAAGCAGCCAAATTCCCAGACAGCCTTTCCACTCTCCCTTTCGTCTTTTTCTTTCTGAAACCAACGAATCTGTATTCCTCAGACCCCACACCCACCTTATGCACCTTCTCCAACTCTTACTCATTTCCATCTAATTTCCACATTTTCAAAATAACACTCCTATACAATTTGACAAATAGTTTAATCATCTTATAAAATTACTAATCATGATCATACTTCGGTTTACTTTTAATTCTTACGCACCAACCTAGCTAGCAAGAGATAATACTTAACTTCAAGCTCATATATTATTAACTCAAAAAGTAATACAAATAACTTGCTATAACGTTAGGTTAATTAATACAAATAACTTTATATCACAGTAGGCGTCTGGACATAGATTTTGGTTGAAACTTCAAAAGTTTTTGAAATTATAAACAAAACTTATTTTTGAAATTTAAAGTTGTATTTACGTATTTGAAGAAAAAAAATGAAGTTTTGTAAGTAAAAAATTTACACTCAAAAACTAGCACAAACCAGTTTTTGAACTTGAAAACGTTTCTTAATTTTTTTTACTGATCATATTCCACAAACAACAATATTTTCGAAAATGAATTGAAAAAAAAAAAAAAATCTACTTCCAAACGAATCCGCAGTGTATACAAAATTACTACAAATTAGAATGTTTTAAATAAAGTGTGTGAAAATGATTTATTGATAGATAATGTATGATAATAATAGTACATCACACAAAAACTACTCGATTATATATTTAGATTACGTGGTCCATCTATTATTGTAAACACGAGAGCTAATAAAACGCATAAATCAAGACAGATCCCTGTCACCCACTTCCATATATCTCTCTCACTTCCACTCCATTTCATTTGCAGAGTGACAGTCTCCTTTTTTTTGCTTCATCTCTTTCGTGTAAAAGCCTATTCTACTTTCTTATAACCATCTCCTGAATCTCTTCCTTTTTAGCTCTCTTAGCTCAAAGCAAAAGAAAAAGTTTTCAATCCTTAACAATGTAAACAAAAAAAGTTTGTTTCAACTTCCAAGTCATTTCCTTTAGCTAACTTTTTCTACTTTACCAAACCCTACTATTCATCATATTAGAAAATGAGAGTCTAATTTTACAAAAGTAACACCATGATGAAAATCAAACTGTTTACATTTCTTTACACACTACTTTACTTAACCAACGGTTCATTAGCCGGTTTACTATCCGAACCGGCTCAGCCATTAAAACCAGGAGATTACGCTTCTAATACAGTACCAGCTTTCCCGGTTCAAACAGAATCACAAATATGCCGTTTAGACTTATCCGACGAGTTATTCGGTGGGGTCAGCGCGGCGTGCGGGCAGAATCTTGACCGAAGCCGATGCTGCCCGGTTCTTGCAGCTTGGCTTTTCGCGGCTCACGCGAGGTCAGCTTTACAAGTTTCATCAGCAGCTGAGCCAGCTAGTTCGGATCTTCCCATGATGCCCGATGACTCTCAAAAATGTGTTAACTCGTTACAGAGTTCGTTACAAAGCCGTAATATTCATTTGCCGCAACCTAATGCTACGTGTGATGCTGTGTTGTGTTTTTGTGGGATTCGTTTGCATCAGATTAGTTCACTCAGTTGTCCTGCTGCGTTTAATCTTACTGGGTCGAAGAATGCTACTCCAACTGCTGCGGTGAAAAATTTGGAACGTAATTGCCGGAACTCCTCTTATTCTGGGTGTACTAGGTGTCTTGGTGCGTTACAAAAGGTCAGTAACGTTAGGTCACTTTCTTAGATTTATTCCTTTTTGTCCACTCGACCTTTATCTGTTCATAATTTTGCGCGTTATATATTGGTTTATTTGGTCGAATTTATGCATTTATATACCTAGAAACAATTTAACTAAGTTTTTTATAGTTACATGAAAATTACTCTATTCATTCCGGTCTATGTGAACTATTTTGATCATCAAGTGTTAATTTGATTAATTTTTAGAGTAAAATTTTATTAGCTTATTTTAAATTAATGTATAGACATCAAAATTTAGATAAAACGTATTTGCAGCTCTTCTCATATACGGTGAAAAGATGTATAAAGTTTTAGTCAAAATCGCTCTGGGAAACCAAAAAACTTCATATAACAAAAACAGAGGGTGTGTACATTCATAATAAATTCAAGTTTCAAATTACTTGTAACCTTATTTTAAGACCATATAACAAAATTTGGAAGTGAGAAAGTGGACTGATACAAAAATTCCCCTTTATTTTTTTTTTTACCTTTTTAATATCATTCTGATGAGGTTTCACTTTGTATCTTATTTTTGCAGCTTAACGGTGACGGAAAAAATAGAACACACAAAGTGGAAGAGAACGGAGGGGATAGGGTGAGCAAGATGTTAAGCAGGGATTGTCAGTTGATGGGATTGACATGGCTATTGGCACGCAACAAGACGGCGTACATACCCACAGTTTCAGCTGTATTGCGCGCTATCATGTACAGTGCGCACCCTCCACATGAATCCAAGTGTAGCCCTGACCAAGAGAACATGCCATTAGCCGTTGATTCACTACAGTTCGAAAAAAGCGAGTCATCCTCGCCGTCTATTAGTGTTTCTCGTTTTGTTATTTTGTTTCCTTTTTTGCCCCTAATCATTCTGCTAAGTTGTTTCTTTGATTAGAGAAAAAATCACTTGAATGTGAAACACTTGGTTTTTGGAGTTACATGCTGATGTGCATATGATATGATTTTTGGGGGATTCACGTGAAAAGCTAGTTGACAAATGGGAAGAGGGGTGAAAAAGGGGTTATTTTGTCTTTGTGCCCCACTGTAAATTCAGATCATTTCAAAAGACAATTTATTTTTGACATGTAGTGCCAGTAAATTATGTACTTACAGTACTTACCTTTTTACTGTTTGAATTGCTATTGATCTCCCTCTTATCGTCCTTTTTCTTGACTAGTTTTGCGCTGTGGATTTTGTTTTGTTTAATTGCCTAAGATCTCATTACATCAACTAGTACTGCTAATATTATTAACTTGGTTAACTTGGCTGGTGCAATTTCTCTGTTATTTAAGCAATAGATGCAAAAGAAATCATATTCGCTTAACTTTTATGTAATTTTGAAATACTTTGACATGTTAATTTCTTTTTTCTGGAACTATCACATAGACTCAGGTATATATGTAAGTTGCTGTGGAATTTGTGAAGTGTCCTTGGTAGTAAGAAAAGTAACATTATTAGTGAAGTTCAATTGTTTTTATGATCAACTGTTAAATTGGTGTAAGAAATTTTCAGAAGTCCAAAATAGCCAAAGCAAAAAAAAAAAAAAAACAAGGTTCACTTCATATTTACTGTATTACTATGTTTTACAGGCATTGTGGCATCATTTCATGGGAGTTTTCTCATGCAAATAACATGAATATTGTGTGCATGTGCTGAGGTTTCTTAACAAAAAATCAAGAAAGAACTATTCACAATGCGATTTAGCTCTGCCAATAAAGTTTTGCTACGTTATTCAATACATAGTACAGTAATGTATGCTTAACAAAGAAAAGTAATATTGATGTATCGCGACAAGAAGCTAGCTTCCTGTTGGCAAGAAAACAAAGGGACAAGAGAGGAACAAAAAATTACTAGTTCATATGATTATTAAAAGGTGTGGAATCTATTATGGAGAAAACGATGAGAATCAAAAAGTTTCAAACAAGTTTGGGTATCATAAAAACTAGGGGGAAGAGCAATACAACTCCCCAGGACTGAGGCATGTTGGTCGTATAGCTGTAGGAAATGGCAACATTGAATATTGTAACGAGGAAAAGGGTGTTTTGTTAGATCTAAAAACAACTCACATGTGGACATACAAAATGGTTTTAAACAGTCAAATTAACAAATGGCTGTTGCACATGTTTACGGGAGAGAATCACGGTTGGATGTTTGTCAACAAAGAATAATTAAATCAGCTGCTCTAGCTCAGAAAATATCACATCTGAATGGGTTCTATAATTAGAAGGAAGAGCACAGACAGTCGTTTTCTGAAGTTTGCGCAAGGTAGCCACTCTTTAGAGTGCAAAAAGAGGAATAGTTAGTATTTGCAACGTCTTAAAAATAGCATCTTGAACTCCATATTTTTTTGTTCTGGATTTTAGTTCAAAAGCTAAGGTCAAAGTGAAAATCCTGCATTTCAAGGAAAATTACTGGAAGTCTCAAACTCCAGTATTTTTTTCCCCTAAAATCACGATTCTCACTTCAAACTTCAGTATTTTAACATGAGAAATTTATAAACATTTTTTGAGTATAAGCAGTTGTGGCTATTCAATAAAACTTTACAAACACTGTCGATTCCTCGTTTAGAACTCTAAAAAGTGATTATTCATCAAATACCTATGGTTTATGGCCTCTACGTATATAGTAACGATGACATAATTTAATCAGCCATTTTCCTAAACTTCAGACCATCGGGCTTAACTAAATGCACTTTTAACTTCATATCACAAAATTTTTATGATATGAAATTCTAAAATCAAACGTGACTGCATTTTAAATGATTTTAAAAAATTGCTATACCTTAAATGGCATTATGCAATAGGCTACACCATGAAATTACTATGTTCATTGATACAGAAATAAGATACTTCATCACCGGTGTTTAAATTTTGTCCCGTTTGGAGATTGTTTAGTTTTAGTCCTACGCACCCAATCCTGGAGCATTTCCTTGCGAACCTCCTGGGGATTGCCCTAAAATTCAGTTCAAACAATTTCTTGTGAGGCTGAGATGGTTCGGTCATGTGAAGAGGAGAAGTGCAGATGCCCCAGTTATGAAGCATGAGTGGTTGGCAGTGCTAGAACTATAGAGAGGTAGAGGTAGATTGAAGAAGAATTGGACTGAGGTGATAAGATAGGACATGACCCAGTACCAGATCACCGAGGACATGACCCTAGATAGAAGGGTGTGGAGGTTAACGATTAGGGTAGAAGGTTAGATAATTGTTGATTGTCTTGATAATGCACTATATGGATTAGCTCCATCTTAGACTCTGTATTTGTAGCTACTGTTTATCATGTGTATTTTGATTATGTGTGAATTTCATTTTTCTCTTTAGCATGCTATTTTGATCTTGATTGCAAACAACTTGTTTTCACGTGTGTTTTCTGAAAGGTTTTTCTCTCGCCGAGGGTCTATCAGAAACAACCTCTCCACTTTGGTGGGGTTAAGGTCTGCGTACATCTCACCATCCCCAGACCCCACATGTGGGATTATACTAGGTATGTTGTTGTTGTTGTTGCTAGAGTTTTAAACAAGACACTGACATCATTAGAGCTACCCAACGAAATATTATGACTTCTGTTAGTTTAGAGTACACTCGACACAAGAGGGGTGGTGAATTGGGTCGATAACGATTTTGCCTCTTTTTAAATTTTAAACTAGGTTTCTTGACTTGTTGGAACTGCTTACTTGAAACAATTCCTATGTGTGTTCCAACTGCAGTTTAACAAAGCAATTAAAGAGCAAAAATAGATATGGCACACGCGATTTTAACGTGGAAAACACCTTGGCTCAAAGGTGTAAAAAACCACGACCCACACCCCTGTGGGAATTTCAACTATTCCACTAAATTCACGAGCCAAAACCGGATTACAAAGATAATTTCAAGGACCTAACTCTAAGGGCAACTCCAAGGGTTGTCCCTAAACCCTTTTTTTCCTATTTTTAGGGACACATTTAGGGAAATTTTACTCCAATGACTCCCTATTTGTGTCCCCAAATTAGGGAGTGAATAGTGTTTCCCCAAATTTGGGTACTCACTATTCATCTCCCTATTTACTATTCACCATTAAAATAATATTATCTTTATTATATAACCTTTTAATTTATCTCTTTATATAAATGTAATTATGTTTATATAATATCTTTATATAAATAATTTATAGTCTTAGCATTGTCGTATTATTTTGAAAATTTAATTATCGTGTATCTATTTTTTTATGTAAAATTGGTAGTTAATTTTATTATGAGTGATAATTGTATAAAAAATATATAACCATAAAAAACAATAAAAGGTGCAAATATAAAATTTTTAATGTTGCTAAAATTCCAAAAAAAAGAAAGTTAAATAAAAACACATTAAAATTGAAATTACATTAAAATTGAAATTATACTGCACAACATGATAATCGAGAATGAGCGTGATCTTAATGCACCAATTCAAGATGATTTAGAAGGTCCAGTTCCAGAAGTAGAAATGGCAGTAAATGAAAATCAACGATTTCAAGAATTTTTAGCTAGATACGGAAGAATTAGGAACAAAGATGCTCATTTTGAACTTCGTAATGCATTAATAGATCATTTATGGGAGCATAGAGGTGCAAATTGAAGTTCTACTTTTAGTATTTCGAATGAATTTTATCGTAATGTAATATGTATTAAATTATTTTGTATCACAATTATTTCACTTTTATTTGAATTATCCGTTCATATATATAATCTTTAATATTTTCTTACAAATTATATTGTTTAAAATTTTATGGTAGAAAATAAATTTATATTGAATATAAATTATGTGTGACAAATATGTAAAAAAGAAAATAAAAGATAAAATTTGCTTAATGGAAATAAGAAAATAAAATTGAGATCAAGATAATAATATAATATAGAAGAGAGAGAAGAATATAAAAAAGAATATTCTTTTTAGGGAAAAAATGGGGGAACTTAACTCTTCCAAACTACCCTAGTTTGGAACACAAAGAACTTAACTCTAAGCTCTTTACCCAATGAGATTTTAACTCTAGATTACAACCTCAAAAAGTGTTTTTTATAAGCTGAACGAGATTACACTTTAGTGCCTAATACATGAACTAAGAACTGGACTCAAACTATTTTAAATGACTTAATGAAACACTTGTCCAGATTTTTCCAACGCTCGTTCCAACTGCTTCAGAACTTTTCTCTCTTGTACGCTCAATTTCTCTTTTGTGTTGTAGTGTTTGGACGCCTTCTCTCAATATCAGGGCCGTCTCAATATGATTGGGGGCCTAAAGCGAAACATCACAGAGAGGCCCCAATTTTTTTTTTCAAAAAATAAAAAATAAAAAATAAAAAATCGTCATATATATTTTATCTAAAATCTACTTTTCTAGCTTTTTTAGATGCGAATTCATTAATTATTGTTTTATAATCGATTTGTTCCAACAATTCCTTTTCAATTGATAATATAGCCAATCCATTTAACCTCTCTTGAGACATTGTTGATCTTAGATAAGATTATATCAATTTTAATTTTGAAAAACTTCTTTCAACTGAGGCAACAGTTACCGGAACTGTTAACATTATTCTATAAGCAATATATGTATTTGGAAAAGGATTAATTTTTTTATTTGATTGAGTATTTTGATTAGATCATTATCTTCTACTTGTATTATTTCTCTCAATACTTTTAATTCGAAAAATAAATCTAAACCATCAATGTCAGAAGAACTATTATGTATTAAAGAAAGTTCAAGATTGAGATAATGTTTTTTCAAACTCTCATCATCTAGTGATCTCAATTTTTTCCCACTAAACAGGAAACCAAAAATATTTTCATACGCTTTAAATTGTTCAAATCTATTTTGAAGTGACAAAATGGCTTGGTCTACTATGTATAAGAATTAATCAACTCTAAAAGATTCTTCCGGAGACTTTATGATTTCGTTATCAACATTTTCATCAAATTGTTTCTTTCTAATTATTACACGTTTCTTAGGAAATTCAGGTTCTATATTCATCTCACGTGTTATTTCCTTAGCAGAAACAATAGCAGTACCAAATCCTTCTTCTCTATATTTTTGAAAAAAAGAAATTAGACCTCTTAGTTGATCTATTGCAACATCAATATGCATATCTTTAGATTGTAAGCTTTTGCTAATTTTTTTTTTTTTGAAAATAAGCAATCAGCTCAATTATTATTCAAATCGTAACTGAGTACATCATAGATCAAAGATGGGGGATGTGCAATCCACTCCATAGCATCAGACATAGAACCTGCAGCCCTAGCTAACACGTGGGCACACTGGTTCGCTGACCTTTTAACAAAAGACAGAGATATAGATGTAAAGTCACACATGAGTACTTTACAATCTTGTACAATAATATCAAAGTATGAATTGTCGCTCTTAGGATTATCCAATGCTTGCTTGGCCATCAAACAATCCATTTCAATAACGATTGGGGAAGTGTGATAGTATTTCTTTAACCAACTTAATGCTTCCCGGACTGAAAGAATTTCAGCCATTTGTGCTTCAGATGTAGCCTCCAATGGTAAACAAAATCCTCTAACAAAATTGCCATGAGCATCCCGGATTAGCATACCAGCCCCTGTTCTTCCGGTGTGAATATCATAAGATGCATCAATGTTGCATTTCAGAGTAACCGGATCTGGAGGAAACCACTTAACGTAAAAATTTGGTTCAGGTACCAAAAAAGAATCACCATTAATATGTGCTGCTTTCCATTCCTGCCAAAATTGGCTGGCTCTATGTATAACAGTGTTTGCTCGCGTGTTTTTCCCATTCCAGATCAAATTGTTGCGAGCATTCCATATCTCCCAGAGGAGCATAATAGTCTCATGAAGTTGATCACGCGTCACAGTCTGAACCACTGATATAAACCATTCTAGTAATGAGTTCCCCACCGTCCGCCACCCCAAAGAAGATTTAAGCCATACCTGTTTTGCTGCATCACACTGTACTAGGCAATGAAATATGGTTTCGGCTTCCTGAAGGCACGCTGGGCAGATATTTTGTTGAATGACCTTTCGAGCAAGCAAATTATCCCCTGTTGGTAGTACTCCTTTCAATGAACGCCAAATAAAATTTAGGACTTTTGGTGGCATTTTTAATTTCCAGATTTTCTTCCAAATATTGCCATCCTGATTAGGAACATCATCTCTTTGTAGCATCAAATATCCACTCTTAACCGTGTACTTTCCTTGTCTATCTAACCTCCACATCCAACGATCATCTCGAAATGTAAACCCCAAAGGAATAGATCTAATACAATTTACCTGTTCTATAGTAAAAAGAGTTTCCAAGAGGTGTAGCTTCCATGTTTTTGTATCACTATTTATCAAGTCCGCCACATAAAGGTTCAGAGATTCATCATTTGGAGCAGTTTGGATAAACATGGATTGGCCTGTTGGTAACCATGGGTCGCTGTATATCCGTGTACTTAGTCCATTCCCAATTCTCTTAACACAACCCTTTTGGAGAAGGTATTTCGCTGCACAAAGTGATCGCCAAATAAAGCTAGGATTTGATCCCTCGCCTGCACTAAGAAAGTCGGAGTTGCGATAGTATTTAGCACCAAGGAGTCGACTTACAAGAGCATTTGGTCGAGTCAAAATCGTCCAGCATGTCTTGGCTAATAGTGCTGTGTTTGTATGCTGGAGTCTTCGGAAGCCCATACCACCGTCACTTTTGTGTTTACTAAGCCGATCCCACGAAATCCATTTAATTCCAGATCCCTCACTACCTCCATTGCGCCACCAAAAATCGTTCATAGCTCGTTCAATAGCAACGCATATGTCTACAGGCAATGCAAAAAGGGACATAAGATAATTTGGTATTGCCTGTACCACTGTCTTCAATAGAATCTCTTTCCCGGCTCTTGATAGGATTGCTCTTTTCCAACTCTGAAGCTTTGTGCGTACCTTATCTACTATATAACTGAAGACCTCCTTTTTGCTACGACCCACAATAGCTGGCAGCCCAAGATATTGTCCTGGATGATCAACTATTGGTACATTTAAAGCAGCAGCAATTGAACCTCTTGTGTCATCATTAGTGTTTTTACTAAAAAAGATCTCCGATTTATGAAAATTCACTTGTTGGCCTGACGCTTGCTGATAAATCAAAAGGCAATTTTTAATTGTACTTGCTTCACAATCATTTGCCTTGAAGAAAAAAAGAGCGTCATCTGCAAAGAAGAGATGTGAGATAGGGAGGGCATGTGGTGTAATTTTGACACCATATAAGCTACCACATTGGGTATGAAATCTCAAGAGTGCCGAGAGACCTTCTGCCACAATGATGAATAAATAGGGTGATAAGGGGTCACCTTGGCGTAAACCTCTTGATGGGATAATGTTTCCAAATTCCTTGCCCGCATGAGATATTTTGTAAGAAACCGTAGTAACCATTCTCATGACTTTTAAGACCCACTCCATAGAAAATCCAAGCTTGAGCATGATATTTTTCAAGTAATCCCACTCTACTCTATCATAGGCCTTGCTCATGTCAGTTTTCAAAGCCGCAAAACCTGATTTCCCTTGTGTTTTCCGCTTCAAGTAGTGATTTATCTCAAATGAAATCATGGCATTATCAATTATAAATCTACCTGGAATGAATGCACTTTGAGCGTCGGAGATAATATCATTTAGACAATGCTTCATTCGGTTTGCCATCATTTTACAAACAATACGGTCGATCACATTGCACAAAGATATAGGCCTAAGATCAGACACTGCCTCAGGTTGCTTCTTCTTTGGTATTAAGACAATTTTTGTGTTGTTTTGGCCAGGTATGTTGCCATTGTCATTTACACATTGTAAGATCGCGTCAGAAACATTTTTTCCCACTACCGACCAGAAACTGCGATAGAAGCCTGGATTTAGGCCATCAGGTCCTGGGGCCTTGTCTGGATGCATAGAGAAAACTACTTCCTTTACTTCATCATCAGTAAAATTTCTACTAAGGGATAAATTATGATCTGTCGTAACCTTATTTTCGATCAAGTCAAGAACTGCGTCTGTAGTTTCTTGTTCAGAAGTGAATAGAGTGTCATAGAAACCCGTGATCACATCTTGTAATCCATTATCCCATCCACACAACCGTCCCGACTCATCTTTCAAATGTGTGAAGGTATTTTTCTTTCGCCTATTTGAGGCCATAATATGGAAGAATCTTGTGTTGGTATCACCTTCTCTCAACCAGTGTTGTTTAGCACGTTGTTTCCAGTAGATATTTTGTTGCTCAAGTGCCTGTATGTATGCCTCCTTAGCTGAATTAAACAGCTGCATATGGTATGGTTGAGAACTATTTCTATATCTTGTCATCTGTGCTTTGGCTTGCTTTAACTTGACCTTAAACTGTTGTCTTTTGTTCTTTCCCCATTCAAGCAGATAGGTACCACAACTTTTTATCATCTCGTCAATAGGGAGGCCTTTCCCATGATCCCACGCTGTTTGGACTGCTTGCTTAACATCGATCTCTCTCATCCATGAATTTTCAAAACGGAAAGGTTTTGCAGCATAACAGATAACTTGTATGCCTAATTTTAAAAAGATACCTGAGTGATGGCTTGTTGCTGATTCAATATGGAATACTTTGGCATTTGGAAAATTGTTTTGCCACCCTCTTGTTGCCATAGCACGATCTAGCCTCTCTCTAACCCAGCTTCGAGTGTTTCTACATCTTTCCCATGTAAAACGATTACCGATGTAACCAAGGTCAAAAAGATTACAAAAATTTACCGCCTCTCTGAAACCATTTATCCTCCATTCTGGTTGTTGTATTCGACCTAGTTTGTCCCCATAGTCAAGAATATCATTAAAGTCACTCGCGATACACCATGGAAGAGTGGATTTGTCTTTCAAAGACTTCAATAAATTCCATGATGCACGTCTTTGATGTGACCCTGGGTAACCATAAAATCCGGTAAAACGGAACGGAGAAATACTAGGGATATGCACTTCTACATCAATAAGATTCTTGTGGTAAGTAATAAGGGAGCAAGAGTTTTTCTCCTTCCAAAAAAGAGCCAGTCCCCCACTAGATCCTACTGGATCTACCACAAAAAGTCCTTCATAATTTAGTTGAGCGCGAATTTTATCTAAAGTGGTCCAACCTATCTTCGTCTCTTGGAGGAAAATGATACTGGGCTGCTTTGAAGAGACCATGTCCTTCAGTTCCTGAATTGTCTGTGGGTTCCCAAGCCCACGACAATTCCAACATAACGAACTCATTGTGTCTGGCGGGCCTGTGAAACAGGACCCGCCATTAGCAAGTTTTTTGAACCATCTACACCGCTCAAGTCCTCCACCTCATCAAGTTTCCTTTTTTTTTTATCCAAGGGAGCTATTGTATTATTTCTCAGAATTACATTCATATTCACATTGGCCTCCACATTAGTGATCTCTATCCCTTTACCCCCGTCATTTTCATTTCTATTTATCAGTACTAGCTTTCCTTCCTTACCATATTCATCACCTTTATCCTCTTTACAAGTAGTCTCTACTCCCTGATTTTTCGGCGCTTTTTCTTTTTCTACTCCCTCATACCTAACCTTTTCTTTCCCAGTATGCTCTTGTCTAAAGTTTTCCCAATTTTCTTCCGTAGCCTTTCCATACGTGCCTTCCATATTTGTCGGTCTTTTTTTCTCCGTCCAGTCCTCTGTTCGAATCCATCTGGAACTCCCAATATTTGATGACCGGCGTTCTGCGCGTAGAGAGATATCATATTGAAATTGTGACTTATCCGCTCCCCGAGCATGAAAAAGCTTTCGGCAGAACTTATCAGTGTGGCCTAGAATACCACAATAGAAACAAAAAGTTCCCAGTCGCTCATATTTAATGGTGACCTCGATATATGTTCCCCCTGGTCGCCGGATCTTCATGTTCTTCCGTAACGGACTGCGTATATCAATGCCAACCCTAACTCGCATATACTCCCTCCAAATGGAGTCATGATTTTTTGAATCAGCAGAGATAAAGGCTCCGATGGTATTCCCAATGTCTCGAACAACCTTCTCAGATCTCAGCCCACCAACTAAACTATGTATTTGTATCCAAATATCCAACTGTGTCAATTCAACTTGTCTAGGGTTTTGATTCGGTAAGAGTGGCCTCATGATAATAGGGCTCTGCATAAAGTTCCAAGGAGAGTCGGCCAAAACTCTTTCATAATCCAGCTCATCGAAAAATTGGAAGGCGAAAACATTATTCCCAAGTTCTTTCAATATCATACCTTCCATCGGCCGTATAGCATTTCCCATCGTGTCCTGAAACGATCGGAGTACAATATTTCTATCAGTAAGCACACGACTGATGATACAGAATTGTGGATTATTTTCCTGTTTGTCATACTCAGCAACGTCTTCATCATCAGTATAATCCAACTCAACTGGAGAATCATTTATATTCAACCCCGCGCATCTTTCCTCTAGTGGTGTATTATCAACGTTTGATTTTGAGGAAGAAGCCATTTTGATATCGAAAATTCGAAGTGAAGAAGATTGAGCTTAGTGAAAAAATAAGGCAAAAAAGTATGGCTTGTATTCAAACAAGAGTTCTAGCTCTCACATGGAGAGAGGAAAATGAGACAATCTATTTTTATTTTATATATATTTTTTAAAACTGAAAGTAGAAAAAAGATTTAAACTTGGAGTTCTTATTTCATTAAATTGATAAGGAGGTTTTGTAAAAGAGATTGAAGGTTGTTGGGAAAGGTATAGAATTTAGTGGTTCATAAGCGACATGGCCTGAAAAATTGGCCGGAGCTGCAGTTAGGGTTTGGTTAAAATTACACCTTTTTGTTTCATGAAATTGGTAAGGGGGTTTTGTAGAGGAGGTTGGGAGGAGCTGAAAGATATACAGGATTTAGTGATTCGTCGTCGTGGTGATCGAAAATTAACCGGAGAAACTTGGTTAGGGTTTGAAAACTTTTACAAAATAAAAAACGGAAAGAGATTAAAAATTGTTTTTAAAAAAGACAAATAGAAAGAAGGGATTACCTGTTTGTCTATGGGGAAAGGTGGCGGGGAACAGGGAGCATGTGAATTCAAAGTGATAGATTAACTTATTATGGATGAATGTAAGCTTTTGCTAATTGAATTAACTGCAAACAATATATCATACCAAATAGTCATACCCAATAAAAATTCAAAATTTTCATGCCCATATGTTGCTAAACATGTAGCTTCACTTTTAGTTTTTGGATCCTCACTAACATCAACTAGTTTCAATAAAGCATCTCTTATTTTTGGTGCTTGAAACCTTAATGCTTTAATACTTTCAATACGACTTTCCCAACGTGTCTGTGACAATGATTTAAGAGTTAGATTGGGTACAAAATCTTTTAAAACTTTCCATCGCTTAGTAGAAGAAGCAAATAGCGTATATATACGTTGTATCACTCCAAAGAATGATATAGCTTTCGTACAAGAATTAGCCATGTCACAAAGTACCAAATTTAAATTATGGCAACCACAGGGTGTATAAAATGCTCTAGGATTTACATCGAGAAGTCTTTTTTGGACTCCTTGATGTTTTCCCTTCATATTGGATCCATTATCATATCCTTGTCCTCTTAAATTATCAATATCAAGTCCAATATTGTTTATCTCATCTATCATAACTTCAAAAAGACCTTTTCCACTAGTATCATCCACTTTTAAAAATTCTAAAAACTATTCGTTAATTTTTATTGGAGAAGCTGAAATGTCCACACTCCGCACTATAAAAGACATTTGTTCTTGATGGCTTGCATCTGGAGTGCAATCAAGTATGATTGAGAAGTACTTTGTTTCTTTAATTGTTTCAATAATTTTATTCTTGATTTCATTTGCTAACAAACTTATCAATTCATTTTGTATATTATGTCCAAGGTAATGATTATGAATTTCATCATGCTGGATTCGCCGAATATGTTCTTGCATGACAGGATCAACTTCTGCAATCATTTCAATTAGGCTTAAAAAATTTCCATTACTTTCTTGATAGATCTGTTCATTTGTTCCCCTAAAAGCCAAATTATTTTTCCCAAGAGTTTTGATCACGGCAATAATTCTTGACAATACATTTTTCCAGTGTGCTCTATCTCTATTAATCTGTTCTTGCACATCTTTATCAATTGTTTTATTTTGTGCAATCTCATTTCTAAATCCATCCACGCACCCATATTAATAATATGCTCATTTGTTACTTCATGAGCTTTGAGCTTAGCACTAAGATTTCTCCAATCACTAGTACCTTCACTTGCTAGTTTACTGTTACAAGTATTAGAAGTTGTACTAAACAATTTACAACAAAAACCAAAAACTTTATCAAAATCTTTAGAGTAAACTAACCATCTTCTATCATGTCTTTCCCCATTTGACAATTTTTGAATATAATGTGCTGTAGAAAAATGTCTTAAGAACTTATCCTTTGAAAAGTCTATGTCGGTTATTCTTATTGGTCCTTTTTCTACTAATAAATCCCTCAACTTTGTGTCTAGAATATTCCATTGACTTGGATCATATATATTTTTTGGGATACAATTACTTAAATCATCTAGGAGTTCATGATTTTCTGGAACTACGTCAGAATTCTCAATAACTTCTTGATTTTCTTGTTGGATATTATTATCATCTAGCTCAACTTGACCAATGACTTGTTTAGTTGAAGAACATCCTCTCGATTCCGGATTTTTATTATTTGTTAAAAATCTATCAAGGGCTCCTTTTTGGGATTTAATTAATTCTTCAACTTTTCTCCTTTTTTCTCTTTTTGCACAACCGGATTCATATTTTCTAGTTGACATATTTAAATTAAATAAATTATAATAATAACTAAAACAAGAATATATAACTAAAACAAGAATATATACTCAAGAAATACGAGTATCAACAAGGCAAAATTTTCAATGTAAAATATATAATATAAGTTAGAACAATAAAACCTGGCTCAGGAATATGATAAGTTGATATGATGATATTGAAATAGTGTTCCCTGCTTCAATAAAATAATTGCTTGTTGTTGTGCTTGAAATCTTGAAAAAAGAAATACACAAAAACAAACTTGGATCTTGTAAAACTTGCTTCAATAAAATAGTTTTTCACATAGCTTTATTGTTTGTAGATTTAATATTGCTGAAAGAGAAAAAGAATGGTGAAAGAGTGAATGAAAAAGGTAAATATAATAGGAGTAAAAACGTGTAGTTGGTTGGTAGAATATAAATGCTCTAAAAAAGTAGGTACCCATAAAAGGAAAATTCTACAATTATGTAAAAAGTAAAACTCTTTCATTCCCCAAAAATAGGAACGGTCCCCATTAGCCACTTAATGAAATTGAAAAGCTGTGTTATTATAGGTAATAGGACAACTGATTTTTTTTTTTTTTTAGAATAATACGAAAAGTACATGAGATATGGGGCCCCAAAAAGTTGGGGCCCCAAGCAATGGCCTTACTTGCTTCATGTTAAGCCGGGCCTGCTCAATATGTACATGGACTTCTTTTATAGATAAAGACCTGATAAGTGAAACAAAGTGCAAGTATATTAGGGATAACCATATAGCTTTAATTCTAATCTCTTTTCTTTATCATTTTGGATTTCATAGAGTTCTACTCCAACTCTACTTCATTCTCCAAATCCTGTGGATAATCAAATAGCTAAAGAATCTTATCAAGAATACTGAGCTTAATCGATAAGTCAGTCATACAATATTTTCACTAAAATTAGCAATTAAATTATATTCACCAACTTACCAATAATTCAAGAAAAACTAGTTCCACAAACAAGGTCTTAATTAATTTAATGTAACAAGTACATTTTATTCATTATCATCAAAACATCATATACTCAACAACTTCCAATAGTATTCTCTTTTTAATTGAAAGTTGGGTTTTGAAAGCCAATTGACTCACACATTTTGCAGATATTAGCGGGCGAATTTTACTAATAGGATACTTGGTGTCACCATATAAAAAAGCTTAACAAAAACAAGTTTCATGCTGAAGTCAGACTTGGGAGGTCGCCAGAATCCGTTATTATGATAACCTGTCAAGAGTATGGCCAAATTCTTGACGAACTGTAATAACTTGTTGAGCTTTACATCAAATTATGATGGTCTGTTAGAAATTTGGCCAAAATCCTGATGGATCAATATAAGGTTGATGCTAAGTGGGGCTAAAAAAATAATGGGTTATCTCTAGAAGGTCACAAGGCAAATTATCCTTTAGATGGGATTATTTTCCGGGAAATTTTGATCACTAGCCATTTTTGGACGCGCTCAATGGGGACTATCCACCGTTTCAAAATTCATTGAAGAATAGCCAAAAATTCGCGCGCACACTTAAGCTCCATTAGCGTTGGAAAAACACCCCAGACTAGCCCCATAACAAAAAACTGGGGCTTTGAACAAAACTTGTTTAAAGCCCAAGTATTTTGTTATGGGACTTTATATATAAAGCTGAGTCCCATAACAAAATGATGGGGCTTTGAACAAGTTTTGTTCACAGCCCCAGCATTTTGTTATGGGTTATGAGACTTTATATATAAAGCTTCAGTCCCATAATAATGCTGGGGCTTTGAACAAGTTTTGTTCACAGCCCCAGCATTTTGTTATGGGACTGAAGCTTTATACATAGTCCCATAACAAAATGCTGGGGCCTTGAACAAAACTTGTTCAAAGCCCCAGTATTTATACTGGGGTTAGTTTACTGAAGCTTCCCCAGTACAAATACTGGGGCCTTGAACAAGTTTTGTTCAAAGTCCCAGTATTTATACTGGGATTTGTTCGGAGGTGGCTATTTCTCAGCGAATTTGTTTTTGACGGCTACAAATCAATTAACGCGCGCCAAACAGGCCCCTACACTAAATTTTTACTTATTTTCCGGCATAACCAAAAAAGTTTACCGCATGCCCTCTATAAAGAGTGGTTTTGCAAAATTGCTCGTGTTAACGAATGTTTAGCAAAATACCTTTATTTGACACGGAGCCAAGACTTCGGCAAAAATTTGTAAGTATTAGCATGGGGAAAAGACTTCAAGGACAAGTTCTGTTTTGCCATTACTTCAAATTATATGGCGAGAATGCAGGAAAAGATTTGAAGGGCAAAGCCAAGACTTACGACCAAGTGCGGTAAGTATTGCCTTTTACCAATACTTGAAGGGCAAGTGTTGGAAAATTGAAAGGGGTCAAAGGCAAGTCTTGACAATTGCCAAGACTTACGACCAAATGCTGGCAAGTATTGTCTTTTACCAACACTTGAAGGGATAAGTGTTGAAATGCATAGAAGGGTAAAGTGCAAGTCTTGGCTCCAACCCAAAATTTTGACAGGAGTGTTTCCGTCCAGATTTTTTTCATTAAACTTAATGAGGATATTTTTGCAAAACCACTGTTAGTGCGAGCAAAAGGCAAACAATTGCTTATGGTATCATATTCTGCAAATCAGCCCACATAACCATTCCCAAATGTCATCCACTTTTTATAATAACATTTTGTCTTTTATTTCTTTTCCTAGCTACTTAGTATAATTTGTAGTCTTTTAAATTTTAAAAATATCACACACACGCAAATATGTAAAAAAAAAAAATATGTAGAAAATATAGTACAAATATTTATTAGATATATTTTAGGGATTTTTACCCAACTTATACATCCATAACTGTTAAATACTTTTCCTAAACCCATTTTACACTTCCTTTCTTTACATAGCCATTTAATATATTTTTTTGTATTTCTTTTTCATTTATAGTATATATTCAATATTCAGAATATCTAAGTGGAACCAAGCCTTAAGTGTAGGGATTATTACTAATTATGGCGGTTACGTTTTTGAATTCCCTGAAAAGCTGATGGATATGATTAGTGCGTGTTTAATGGGTGATTGAGACAGGAAATTCCAAACTCATCTTTAGTTAACCTAATTAATTTTTTACAATATTAATTACACTATGTCTATAATTAATACAAAGTTAAAACTATATTTGGTAGGAACATCTAACTATCTTCTTCTTTTTTCCCAATTACTTGTATATTCTCTCTCTTCCATTACCTATTTTATGTACTCATATTATATACTCCCTATGTATCCATTAAATTATATGTATGTTGTACTAATTTTATTATGGTTTACAAATGACTTTGTAAATACTCAATATGTATATGATATGTATTGAATATTGAGTATTCAATATATGATATGTATATTGAATATTGAATATTTACTCACCATGTATGTATTGTGTATTCAATATTTATTCATCTAATATTTTAGCATATTATTTTACTTCATGTATTTATCCGATATTCAAGATTTATTTTGTATTTCACTTATTATTAACATGATATGTAGTATGTATTCATTTAACATCCGCGCGTAGTTAGTAGTTAAATGTTTTCACATATATTAACTTAATATCTATCATGTATTCATCTATTATATATTATGTGTTATGTATTTCATTTATAAAAAAATTCATGGGAATTAATTATCTACACAATGAAAAAAAAAAGATTCACATCTCATAAAGAATAAAAGAAAAATGATGTAGGCGTAAGAAGTGGAGTTATTTTGAAGGAGTAATTTGTGGACCCTTTTTGTTAAGATTCTGCCTAAAGTAATGTCTACTATCAATTTTCCTTAATTATAGTATTCATATAATATTTTTCCTTTTAGTAATATTATTAATTCCATTAATAAAATACAGATATGGCTACATGATGTTGTGGCTAGTAGAAAGTAATATCCTATATATCAAAGGTTATTTATGTTTTTTGCCCTATATTTTATGACAATAATATGTAAAAAGGTATAAAATTAAAATATAGTACATATATTTATAAGATATAATTTGATGACATATATATTTAAAAAATATAAGACAATTATGTGTGTGTGTGTGTGTGTAAAGAGCTAATATCGATCTAATTATATGCCATATTTTAAATATAAATTTAATTTTAGATATAAATATTGTGGCTATATTATTTTAAGATTAAGTGGGTTACTAATATGTTATATTGCAGGCTATTTATGTAAAAATTCCTATTACTTTCCTTGAAGCTAAATAGGCCTCTTTGTCCAACTTTTTGCATCTATTAAGCCATTCTGCCGCCAATGTTATATATATACCTCCTAAAAAAAATTCTCTCTTTTAGCTCCAATTGCGAAGAAATTTTGCTAAGACGCACTAGATTTTAGTAACAAAATTTCACGAGGAGTGTCTGGTACATTTGGGGAAAGTGCATGAAATGCCACTTTTGCCAGTGGTCTTTAGTTTGAGGCTATTTTTTTATTGGTTTTACATGAGAGACCACTTTTTGGAACTTCAATCTTTTTGGGTTGAACTTCACACAAGTTTAGCCCACAAGGGTTGAAGTTTGACGTAAAAATTTCGTCCAGCGGCCACTTTTAACAGCAGTATTTGGGTTGAGGCTACTATTTTTTTTGGTCTTACACTAGAGGCCACTTTCGGGCCTTTACTAAATAAATATTGACTTAAATTCTGATCATTGACTGAAATTCAGTCCATACGGCCCCTGGACTGAAGTTCCATCTTTAAGGACTGAACTTCAGTCAACATGGCCCAGGACTGAAGTTCTATCTTTAAGGATTGAACTTCAGTCAACATGGCCCTGGACTGAAGTTCTGTCTTTAAGGACTGAACATCCGGCCTCCGGACTGAAGTTCTATCTTTTATGCGAAAGTGGCCACAAACTAAATAATTTGGTATTAGTGGCCTGTGCCCAAAGACCCGTGGCAAAAGTGGCCTTTCGTGCACTTTCCCCAAGTTTGACTTCAGCTCACCACAAGGATTGATGTTCAAACTTCGACCCACAAGGGTTGATGTTTAGCCGAAGTTTACGGCATCTATGCCTAAAAGTTCAACTCTTGCGGATTGAAGTTGAACTTCTTAACTTAAGCATGAAATTCAACCCACAGGGTTATAACTTCAGCCCACAAAGATTGAAGTTCCAAAAAGTATGTAAAACCAATAAAAAAAGTGGCTTTAAACTAAATACCAGTGGCAAAAGTGGCCTCTGGGCGAAATTTTTACGGTACATTCGCACTGAAATCAGATAATGGTGGCTAGAAATGTAAGAATTTTCTTTTGTGGGCTAACAACGTGAGATGATGATAAAGTATCCTATTTCTGCATATTTCCCTAATTACTGATACTTTGTCCATGTTTTCCAAAGGTGTATGGGCTCACCGAAGACCTAATTTGACAAATAGGTAAAAAGGAAGATGATTTTGAAGTTCTGACCACTTTAAATGTGATCTTTAAAAATTGAGCAATTTTTATAATTATAAAAATATCACCGCACTTTAATGAAACCGTAATTATAAAATTGTCGGCACACCTTAATGATAATTACAAAAATATCGTTGTTCCATACAAAATACAAAGAATGTAAATTTGTCTGTGTTTATGCATATATTAAATCAATAATTATGTTTGTTGTTTGTGTTTATGCATATATTAAACAAAAAATTATATCAGTTGTGGAAAGAATAATGCCAAATCGGCCTCACTTCACACATCCATAAAAAAATAACTTCAAGTATTTATATTTGGAAATAAGCAGTTTGGTAATACTTATTCATATAATGAGATAAAATACTATGTACATGTTGCATAATGAGGTCAAATTGTCCTCACTCCATTTCATCTCAAAAAATATGTGAAAACATAAAATAAAGACAATCCGACAATATTTATTCATAAATGAGCCAAATTATTTTGTCTATATTACAAATAAATAAGACCTAATCGTCATCACTTTGATCTTATTCAAAAATTCAGGAGGCCAGTAATTTATTCAATGTATGAGTCAAATACTATTTACATTGAAGCCAAATTACCCTCATTTTCATATACAACTTTGAACAAATCGTTTATCATTTTTGGGCATTGCAGAATACACGTTTATTTACTAATATGTCATTTTTATAAAATGCTTGGTGGTGTCTATCATCTGAATAGTTGACATTGTACGTTCCACAAGCTTCTTTTATGTCCCAAAAGTCGAGAAGCTGAAATTAGTGAGAATTGAACAACAAAAGTATACAAAGCACAACTACAGTCATAAATTACATTGAAATTGTATTTCCCAAAAATATATCAGGTTTTACAATTAAATTTATTTTTAGTTGAGTCTAAGACGACCGTTTTTGTATCTCAATTCGATCGATCGATAAGCAATTTACGTAAGCAGATTAATCGATTTCAGAAGCTTTAACTCGGAAGCAATTCAAAAATCGATGTCAGGTATGCAGATTCGACGGTAGGTTGAAATCAAGAAATTCAAATACTAACGTGGAAGAGTAAACAAGTTCGAGGTAAATGACAAATTAGTATTTTACGATGAGACGACTTCGTTTCGGCAAGATGCACAGTTAAATTTTGACAGCAATAATTTATCCGATGATGATTATAGCAATCTGATGGTGAACAAATACAATACGATGGAAAGTGAATATATTCAATCAAATAATATGAGGCAACAATGATAAATCCGATGTGACTTAACGATGAATAAATCGATGAATTGTTTGTGCGATGAAAATAATGATGGAGGGTTGCTTAAACTAAATGCAATAAACGAACAAAATACGTCACGATTAAGGCAAGTATTGATTTAAGCGAATAAGCAATGAACAAATAATTAAAGCGATAAAAGCTTATTGTATTCGATGAATCGATGGATGGAGCTTCAATGGGAAGAACAGATCTCCTTCCACGTTTGAACCAAGCTATGATCAAATTTGAATACAGCGAATCTCTTAGCACAAATTGGCCGCGCAATGAAACAAATGACTACAGCTTTTTTGACAAGAGAATAATCACTCTTTAGAATGAAAGAATGTTGCTTAGATTAGTTTTTTTTTCGTGTCCTCAAGTGGAGGAGGAGGACACTATTTATAGGCTGATGATGAGCTCTTTCCAACCCTAGAAGGACTCTCTCTTTCTCACGTCTCTCCTTCAGCAACAGTCCACGTCCCTTGAAATGCGTTAGAGTTTGTTCCGATAAAAGTGGGATAAGGCCAATTATATTTATCTGCTTAAAGTCAATGTCTTCGGAACTTTCCGATTAAGTTGTTGAATCAGAAACACATCACCCAGCCAATGTCCTCGGAAGCCGCCACAGCATCGGACACACCTCCAGCGTGGAACGAAAATCGACCAATACAGATAGTCCCCCCACTTGTGAAGTCATGTGATCGTAACACTTCGCAAGTGGCCTGAAATTTAAAGCGGGAAAACACGTGGAACGTCCGTGTCCCTTCATTTTGAAAAGCCAAAATGTCGCTTCAACTTCAAATCATTGCACGTGTCAGCGGCAGTTTTCGCCGGTTCCCAAGATCATGATGGATTTTTCTCTATAAATATTGGCTTCAACTCATTTCTGCGAACTTTGCATCTCCCAAACTTAAAATTTTCCAACTTTTCTTCAGAAATTCTTCAACTTTCTTCAAAAATTCTTCAACTTTCTTCAAAAGTTCTTCAACTTTCTTCAAAGCAGATTCAGCACCTTTGCGTTGGTCAGTTTCAATTAGTTGCCTCAACTTGTTACATAATGTCTTCTCACAATATAGCTGATGCTGGAACCACCCCTTCCACCGCCGTTGCCGCCACGGCACCGCCGCAGGCCGCTGCCGGACCTTCAACAGACAAGAAAGGGAAAAAGAGGGAGAGGAAGCCCAAAGATTTTGGGCCAGAAAAGCTTTATACTGATATTCTTCCGAAGAAATTTACCTACGACGATGATTGCAAGGTTAGCACTCAGAACGATGTTCAGTCGGCCAAAAAGAAAAACATTCCCGTAGATTCAGTTTTCTGTGCCGTCACTGAGGAGTCGATACCACGAATCAGGGAAGATTGTGGTTGGAAAGAGGGTGATATTGACGTGGTATGTCCTCCGAGGAGATCGACTCTGACAACCTTTTACGACGGCCATTCTGCCGTCCTAACATATCCATTTACGATAGGGTTTACTTTGCCGATTGACCCAATAATCGAGGAATTTTGTCGTCTGTACAAAGTGTGTTTGGCGCACATTTCTCTGATGGTATGGCGCTTGGTCGCCATGTATCGGTGGATTGGCGAGAAAGTGGGGGTGGAAGTAACACTTAGGCATATCCTCCACCTTTACTCCCCTCGAGTTTATAAGGCGGGCATCATTACCGTGCAGAAGCAGGGTAGCCGGGCCCTGATCTCTGACAACGATGACGATCTCAGGGCGTGGGATCAGCGCTTCGTTTATATCCCAGCGGAGCAACTTGTGGCTTCGGGGGCTGAACGACTTCCGACTGGGTGGAACCGAACACGTAAGTCTCCGATTTCGCTTGGCCTTACGTTTTTCCACATCTTATACTCTTTTCTGCGTGTGCAGCCAGCAAAGTTTTGTTCGAGCTAGTTCCTGACATCATTGACTGGCTGAAAAAGGTTTTGAAGGAAACCACCAACGATCAGAGAGCATGGAAGCCGATCGCGGCTCTTTTGAAGGTGAAAGCAAAAAATCATGGTAAGCTCAATTTTAACTCCGGCCAAGCTGCATTCTTTTTTTTTTATTTTAACGGATCACCTTCAACAGGTATCACCGGTGCTGGTAGTGGGCCGATTGAAGATGTGATCGGTGAGGAAGAAGTTGAGGAGATCGGGGAGGAGAACGTGAGTGGGACTCCTCCGAAAAAGAAAAAGAAAACCTCTTATCAAGACCTCAGGGTAAGATTTCTTGTTAAGACTGCTCCGCAAGGAGCTGGCCCATCGGCTGATCCTAAGCCGATCGAGCAAATCATTAAAGGAGCTGTCTCAGCGGTCGAGGCGGTGAAAACTGTCGAGGAAGGCAATCTTGCTCGGATTTCCGCAGGGGAAGATGAGGAATCTGGATCTGAGCAACCATTAGAGCGACCGAAAAGGCCAATGAAGGAAAAAATGCTTGAAGTGGCTGAGCAGCTCAAAGCGGCCGAGGAGTATGATCGCAATTATGTGGACAACTTTGGTGGTGGTGGGTGATCAATCCTTCCTCCGATCGCGGAGGACCTGATCGATGTTACCTCCGGCTCAGGAGGAAAAGAGACTGCCATCGTCCAACCTCATGGGATGTCAACTGTTGGGGGCGTTGGTGGTGCTCCTTCAGGCGATGTGCCGAAGGAGGTGGATCCCAAGAAGGGTAAGCTTCCCCTTGATCGTCCTACGACAACGACGAGGTCGAGGCACACGGAGAGTTCTGGTTCGTCCTTCTATGCATCGGACCATGAGGAGCCTATCGTTCGCCTTCCTCGATTCGAGGAAGCTGCTGCCTTTGCAGCTTATAAAAGGGCCAAGGCTGCGGGGGAAGCTAACACCAGGTCGTTGGCTATTAGCGTCCCCGGGGAGGTTGACCTGCTCAGATGCCCAAAGCATCTGGCCAATTACTTTTTTGATGTGATGGGGCCGATGGAAAAGCTCGATTGAATTGCTACAGCGATGTGAGCTTGTCCTCTCAGATTGCTTTTAGTGCCTTTCGGGTAACTCTCCCTCCTGATTTCTGTTGTCTGAATCTTTTTTCTCTTTCACCTTATGGGATTTTCTCTTATTTTCAGAACACAATCATGGCCATCGAGTCAGCTGATCGGATTCGTCAGCTTGAAGCCGAGATAACTCATCTGAACGAGAGAATTGCCCTTCTTGCCTCCGCCGGTGATGGATGGCATAACAATTTAAAGATATTGAAAGTAAAATACTCTGAACTTGAAGCCGAATCGGCTAAGAAGGCCACAGCTCACGCTCTTCGGGAATCAGAACTGGAATCTCAAGTTCAAGCTTTGAACGATCAGCTTGGTCGGCTTGAAACTAGTATGGGTGACAAGTGTGCCGAACTGGAGGCTAAGCTGAAGGCCAGAGAGTCAGAATTCACTCGTTTGAACGAGGAATTTCTTATTCTCAAAGGGGTTAACGATGATCTGGCTGCTCAGAATGAGGCCTTGTCGGAGAGGAACTTGCTTCTTCAGAAGGAGTTGGCTACCCAAAGGCACTCAATAGAGAATGATTTCGAAGGAAGAAGGGAGCTCATTTTAGCGGAGTCGAGGCGCGATTTGTTGAGGGAGATGTTTGAGCGTCAAGTCGATGTGGCTAATGAGCTCGAAGAAGCTGTACAAGTGGTGAAGATGACTCGTGAATCGCTTGGCCTCTCTCCAGATTCTTCTGATGAGGGATCAGATGGAGAGTGAAATCCTTTTAAACTTTATTTTCGATCCTTAATTGTGATGGGGTCGTTCGACCACTATGTAAATATCCTTAGCTGTAACGAGGTCGTTCGACCATAATGTGGATATTTTTTGTTAATGAAAAGAAGTTCGTTTCTCTTATCGTTGTATCGCTTTCCGAAGATAGTTCAGTTTATTCGTTCGAAAATCTTGATATAAAACGATAGTTATTGAAAGAGATGATTGGGGCCCAATGTCTTAGTGCGTAGTGAGAAACGACGTCTCATTTTCACGTAATGCACTCTTCGAACATTTTTGCGAGTTCGGAATGAAAAATTTAACACGGTGACAATTTGGAATTGTAAAATCCGCTCAATTTTTGAAGCGACCGCATAAATCGAACAAATGTAAATGTGAAGATATAACCAAAGTGTTGCATATTGAAGAAAACCGCTAAAGGGCCTTTAATACATTTTGGATCGTCTGATTCGATCGATTACAGGGTGCAGATGTAAGGCAAAGACCTTTGATCACTATTGGACCGTTTACATAAGTCAGTTAAACTAATCTTTCGACTTCGGACAAAAGTGTAGAATTTTGAACAAGTCCCCAGTTCGAATGAACGTTGGAACTTCTGTCGAATTTTGAACGAGTCCCCAGTTCGAGTGAACGTTGGAACTTCTGTCGAATTTTGAACGAGTCCCCAGTTCGAGTGTACGTTGGAACTTCTGTCGAATTTTGAACGAGTCCCCAGTTCGAGTGAACGTTGGAACTTCTGTCGAATTTTGAAAAAAGTCCCCAGTTCGAGTGAACGTTGGGACTCTTATCGAATTTTGAACAAGTCCCCAGTGTTGTCTTCAATCGATTTCGTTTTTCTCTTTCCGATCGAAAGTTCCCAGTATCTGCCGATGAACCTCATGCCAACTCCATCCCCCCCAGTGTTCGGGTGCGAAGAATGAGTAGGCGAACACTGGTTCTTGACTTTGATACCTGAAACGAAATCATTGGACGACAAAAAACCAAGAAAACCCGTTATAGATGAAGACCACGTTAGAGTGTTCGTCAGACCTATCGACCCCGATCGGAGCGTTTTGAGCTCAAGTGTTCGTGGGTGATGTTTGTCATCATTCGACCCCAACTATGCCTATCATCTAAAAGCGTTACTATCCAGTAATCGAACAAATTATTCCGACGGAGAAATAATAAAAATTGCGAAGTAAAAGTAAAGGGTAAAGATTGATACCGCAGAACCTTAAAAATAGTATTTCTTCAATTGTGTGATATTCCAATTGAAGTCCACCGGTTTGGAATCCATTGTTTCAAGTTGGTATGACCCTTTTCCGATCACTGCTTTGACGCGGAAAGGTCCTTCCCAATTTGCTCCTAGCTTGCCTTCGTTGGGCTCATCCTTCTTCGGTCTTTTGATCCTTAGCACATAATCACCTGCATTAAAAGATCGATACCTGAGCTTTTTGTTGAGGTAATTTTCTGCCCTTTGCTTTTGTGCCTGTATTCGAACGAATGCCATGTCTCTTTTTGCTTCGACCAAGTTCAGATCTATCAACATGGCCTCTTCGTTAGCTTCCTCGGTGGAGTGGGCGAACCGGAGGCTGGGTTCTCCCACTTCCACTGGTATCACTGCTTCTGCTCCGTAGACAAGTGAGAACGGTGTCTCCCCGGTGCTGTGTTTCACTGTTGTCCGATGAGCCCACAGTGCTCCGGGTAGTTCGTTCGGCCAGTTGCCCTTTGAATCATCCATCCTTTTCTTTAAATACTCTAGTATTGTTTTGTTGGAAGACTCAGCCTGTCCATTTGCACTGGGGTGATAAGGTGTTGATGCAATTCGCTTGATTCCCCACTTTTCGAAGAAGGCTGTGATTCGTCTGCCCACGAACTGCTTACCATTGTCGCATGTGATCTCTTTCGGGATCCCAAAACGACAAATGATATTCTGGTGAATGAATTTGATGACCTCCTGTTCACGAATTTTGGCCAAAGCAATAGCTTCCACCCATTTAGAAAAATAATCCGTAAGAATTAAGATAAATTTTACCCCACCGGGCGCTGTCGGAAGCGGCCCGACCAAGTCCATTCCCCACTTCATGAATGGCCACGGTGACGTGACCGAATGAAGTGGTTCTGCCTGTTGATGTATGAGATTGCCAAATCGTTGGCACTTGTCACATTTGCGGACGAATTCTTTGGCATCATCTGCGATTGTTGGCCAATAATATCCAGCTCTTAGGATCTTTCGAACCAATGACTTGCTACCGGAGTGGTTGCTGCACTCGCCTTCGTGAATTTCTTTCAGCACATAGTTTGTCCCATCTGGGCCCACACACTTTGCTAAAGGGCCGCTAAACATTCGTCTGTAGAGTTGGTTTTCTAAGAGACAATATCGTGCCGCTTTAGCCTTGAGTGATCGGGCAGATTTTTGGTCATCGGGAAGGGTTCCTGCCTTCAAATAAGACAAATATTTGTTTCTCCAATCCCAAGTGTGGTTAACATTGTTTACCTCTTTGATGCTCCGACAAAGTGGTGATTCGAACAGGTGGACCACTGTTTCATCGATTTCTCCGTTGACGGTTGCTGCAGAACCGAGGTTGGCTAGAGCGTCTGCTTCGATGTTGTCCTCCCTTGGTATCTGAGCAATTTTCCATTCTTGAAAAAATGTGAGGAGATTCTGCACTTTTTCAAGTAACTGCTGCATCCTTGGGTCTCGAACACAGAAATCGCCTTGGACTTGATTTACCACCAATTGAGAGTCACTTTTGATATCTAGTCGCTCGACCTTCAAGTCTTTCGCAATTTTCAAACCTGCAGCGAGGGCCTCATATTCGGCCTCGTTGTTAGTTTTTGCATGTAGTTTGATTGCGTACCTGAGCTTTTCACCGGTAGGCGCTATCAATAAAACTCCGAGGCCAGTTCCCTTTACGTTTGAAGCTCCATCGGTAAACATTTTCCAAATTCCGGGATCGGGATCCCTTATCATCAATTTTTCCTTTTTTGCCTCCGGGAGGATATTAGCGCTAAAATCTGCTACAAAATCAGCCAACACTTGAGATTTTATGGCGGTGCGAGGCTGGTAAGTGATTTCGTACTCGCTCAGCTCGACCGCCCATTTCATTAATCGACCAGAAAGATCTGGCCGATGCAAAATATTTCGTAATGGAAAAGTGGTTACGACAGAAATTGAATGACATTGAAAATAAGGTCTTAATTTCCGTGCAGCAGTGACTAGCGCTAGTGCTAATTTTTCTAAGTGCGGATATCTTGTTACCTCTGTCCTCGCGGACGAGGACAGTGCTTACAGCGACATCGGAGACAGCCAAGTAAATCAGCAGCATTTCTCCTTCGATTGGTTTTGATAGGAGCGGCGCATTTGAGAGGTAAAGCTTCAGTTCTTTGAGGGCCTTCTTGCATTCTGGTGTCCATTCAAAGCTTTTGTTCTTTTTCAGCACCGAAAAGAACCTGTGACATCGTTCTGATGACCTTGAGATGAACCTGCTGAGATAGGCGACTCGACCGGTCAGTTGTTGGACTTCCTTCACCGTTGTCAGGTCTTCGGGAATGTTTTCAATTGCTTTGATCTTGTCTGGGTTGGCCTCTATTCCTCTCTGCGATACGATGAAACCCAAAAACTTGCCGGATCCAACTCCGAACGCACATTTCTCTGGATTCAGTCTCATATTGAAACGCCTCAGTATTGTGAAAGTTTCCTCCAAATGACTTAAGTGACTTTCTCTTTCAAGAGATTTGACTAACATGTCATCGATATATACTTCCATGGTTTTTCCGATCAAATCTTTAAACATAGTGGTGACCAAACGCTGGTAAGTAGCGCCAGCGTTCTTAAGACCGAAGGGCATAACAGTGTAGCAGTAAGTCCCCATGTCCGTGATGAACGACGTCTTCTCACGATCCGATGGGTCCATTGAAATTTGATTGTAGCCTGAATAGGCGTCCAAGAAGCTCAACATCTCATGTCCCGCCGTCGAATCGATCAGTCTATCGATGTGAGGCAACGGGAACGAATCTTTTGGGCAGGCTTTATTGAGGTCAGTATAATCAACACATACTCTCCACTTGCCGTTTTTCTTTGGCACAACAACAGTGTTTGCAAGCCACTCAGGATATTTGACCTCCCTAATGAACCCATTCGTTAGCAGTTTTTCTACTTCGTCGTTGATCACCTTCCTTCGGAATCCCCCATTTGGCCGTTTCTTTTGTTTCACCGGCCGATGTTTTGGGTCGACATTTAGCTTGTGTGTGGCGACCTTTGGATCGATCCCCACCATATCTGCATGGGACCAAGCAAAACAATCGGAATTATCCTTGAGGAAGGATATGATTCTTGATTTTACTTCGGGATCCAATTCTGATCCCACATAGACTTTTCGATCAGGCTTATCATTGAATAATGTTACTTCTTCCAAATCTTCTATCGTAGAGTCTCCAGCTTTTTGTTTATACGGTTCTCTCACGCATGGTGGAACCTGTGCGAAGTCGCCTTCGACTTCGGAATCCGGTAGCTGCGTTGAGGCGCACAACGGAGCCGAAGTGAAGCTTCCGATCACGGGTCCCACTGGCTTGTATGGTGAAACCTGTGCGAAGTCGCCTTCGACTTCGGAAACCGGTAGCTGCGCTGAGACGCACGACGGAGCCGAAGTGAAGCTTCCGATCACGGGTCCCACTAGCTGTGATTGCTACAATCGAAAGCCATCCTTAACTGCTACTGAGTAACACTCTCGCGAAGCCTGCTGTTCGCCTCTGATTTCACAAATCCCCCATGGGGTAGGGAATTTTACGACCTGATGTAGGGTCGATGGGACTGCTCCCATAGCGTGAATCCACGGTCGACCCAATATCACATTGTACGCCATTTCGCCTTTCATTACTTGAAACGATGTCTCATTCTCAACACCTTCTGCATAAGTCTGGATAATGATTTCTCCAATGGTTACTTCACTCGAATTGTTGAAACCCGACAACACTGTTGAGCGAGGTACGATCTTGTCGCTCAACTGCAGTTGTTCCACTACCCTTGCATGTATAATGTTGACTGAACTACCAGTATCGATCAACACCCTTTTCACATCTGCATCATCGATCCTCATTGTGACTACAAGTGCGTCGTGATGAGGATGGATTCTGTCATCGAAATCAAAGTCTCCGAACACGATCTAATCGTTCATATCATCTCGTGTTCGTTTGTCTCGTGTAAATGAGACCTTTGCGTATTTCTTGGTAGTATACGTTACTCCACAAACGTCATTTCCTCCGGTAATGACATTCACTGTCTTCCTAGGAGCAGGGGGTTTTGGCGGTTCATCATCTTTCTTCTTATTAAAATTATTTCGTCCTCTGTCAGTTAATAACTCGACCAGATGCCCCTTCTGCAGCAAACTGGCCACTTCATATCTCAACGCCTTACAATCCTCCGTTGTGTGGCCGAAGTCATGGTGAAATGCACACCATAGATTTTCGTCCCTTGTATTTGGATTTATTTTTATGCGACCTGGAAATTTTACAACCTTATCGCCCATCCCCTTCAAGTGATTTACCAAGCTTGGTGTTGATATGCAAAAGTTATACTCCGTCACCTTTGGGGGAAGTGATCGATCTTTCTGAGCTGAAGGTGTGTTCAAATTCCCTTTCTTCGATTGATTTTTCGAACTACCAGCTTCGTGATTATTGTTCCCCATTCGAGGGAAACTGTAAGGTTCCCATCGCTGGTCCCTGTAGTTTCGCCTGTCATATTCAACTCTCCGTGGTGGAGGTCGATCGTAATGATAATTGTTTCGGACCCGCTGTAGTTCCTCCTCCTCAGCTCTGATCCTTGGTTCGCATTCCCGATACAGTACTTCGAAAGTCCACGCATCGACTTCTCTGAGGCGATCTTTCAATTTCCATGCCTCAAGCGAATCAGTGCGCAAATTGTTAGCGAAGGTCAGGCAGGCCCACCTTTATTCGAGATTCGGTATATGAAGCTTCTCATCATTGAACCGCTGCACAAATTGTTGGATGGTTTCCCCGGGTCGCTGCCTGACATTCAATATATCTTCCACCCTTGGTGCTATCTTTTTTGCCCCAGTATGTGATCGAATAAACTTAGCCGACATGTCGTCAAAATTCAATATCTCATTTTCAGGCAACTGAAGATACCATTTCAATGCTGGTCCTTTTAATGTCTCGCAAAACTTTTTGAGGCTGACTGAATTAATTTCTTCCGAGGTCAAGTCATTCGCCTGAACTGCGACCGAGAACATATCGATGTGATCCCTCGGATCTGTGGTCCCATCGTATCTCAAACTTTCTGGTAATTTGAATGTTTTGGGAATGAGCATTGGGGCTGCAGTTGCTGGGAAAGGACGCTTTGGGATTGACTTCTTAGCGACCTCGTCCGTTAACTTTGGGACACCTGGCAATTTCTCCATAAATGATTTTATCTCACCGAATTTTTTGTTCACTGTATCGTTCAAAAGAGTTTGCATCGTTGCTAACATTCTTACTTCTGCAGTAACCGAGGCCGGAGCTCCCGTAGCTGCCGCGGCCGTACCCGATCCTCCAGATCCGACCCCCGCTGCAAGTCCCCCTGTTACGGCGCCCTGAGGAACCGAAGTCGGAATGCTTGCTGGGGGTGTGATCGGTGGAGTGGGTGTTCTATTTCCGATAGAATTAGACAAAACCTTTAGCTGCTCCTGTATCATTTCGAACTGAGCGTCGTGTTTTCTTAAATACGCCATTAATGCTGCGTTCACGTCTCCTGACTAAATTTCGACCATGGGCTCCTTACCCGGCCGTTGTCCTTGAGGTGCGTTCAATTGTGAACCAGCAGGAATGTCGTCGTGAGCTGGATCATGCTCGTGATTGGTGGATTCATCGACCGCTTCACCGTTGGTCGGAACTGGAACCCCATCATTGGGATTGAGCTGTTGACCGTTCAGAGCGGCAGCGATGGTGTTGCGTTCATCTGCCATTTCGAAACAAAGAAACAAACGTAAGTAGTATCAAGCGATTCAAATCTCGGAACAAAATCGATTGCCTATTCCCCACAGACGGCGCCAAATTGTATTTCCCAAAAATGTATCAGGTTTTACAATTAAATTTATTTTTAGTTGAGTCTAAGACGACCGTTTTTGTATCTCAATTCGATCGATCGATAAGCAATTTACGTAAGCAGATTAATCGATTTCAGAAGCTTTAACTCGGAAGCAATTCAAAAATCGATGTCAGGTATGCAGATTCGACGGTAGGTTGAAATCAAGCAATTCAAATACTAACGTGGAAGAGTAAACAAGTTCGAGGTAAAGGACAAATTAGTATTGTACGATGAGACGACTTCGTTTCGGCAAGATGCACAGTTAAATTTTGACAGCAATAATTTATTCGATGATGATTATAGCAATCTGATGGTGAACAAATACAATACGATGGAAAGTGAATATATTCAATCAAATAATATGAGGCAACAATGATAAATCCGATGTGACTTAACGATGAATAAATCGATGAATTGTTTGTGCGATGAAAATAATGATGGAGGGTTGCTTAAACTAAATGCAATAAACGAACAAAATACGTCATGATTAAGGCAAGTATTGATTTAAGCAAATAAGCAATGAACAAATAATTAAAGCGATAAAAGCTTATTGTATTCGATGAATCGATGGATGGAGCTTCAATGGGAAGAACAGATCTCCTTCCACGTTTGAACCAAGCGATGATCAAATTTGAATACAGCGAATCTCTTAGCACAAATTGGCCGCGCAATGAAACAAATGACTACAGCTTTTTTGACAAGAGAATAATCACTCTTTAGAATGAAAGAATGTTGCTTAGATTAGTTTTTTTTCGTGTCCTCAAGTGGAGGAGGAGGACACTATTTATAGGCTGATGATGAGCCCTTTCCAACCCTAGAAGGACTCTCTCTTTCTCACGTCTCTCCTTCAGCAACAGTCCACGTCCCTTGAAATGCGTTAGAGTTTGTTCCGATAAAAGTGGGATAAGGCCAATTATATTTATCTGCTTAAAGTCAATGTCTTCGGAACTTTCCGATTAAGTTGTTGAATCAGAAACACATCACCCAGCCAATGTCCTCGGAAGCCGCCACAGCATCGGACACACCTCCAGCGTGGAACGAAAATCGACCAATACAGAAATATTTATGCAACAAAATCAAAATCGTATTTTCAGTGAATTCTCGTCATCGACATTGGCGTTCAAATCCATAACTCGGTGAACCATCATCAAAGCTGACGACTACTCCGTAAGCAAAACTCATCGGCATTCAAGAAGTCTCAAGAAAAAGAAAGAGAAGAAAGTAGTGGTGGTAACCATGGCAGCGATTTGCAGATCTGAATATTTCAGCAGACGAGAAATGAGTTTTCTTAGAAAGTTGAGTTGGGCTTGATCGGAAAATGCTAAGATATGTAATGAAAAGACAAAAACACCCACAATGAATGCGCTAAAAAATTCAACACCCTGAAAAATGTGCTCTGCACTACAAGATCATTTTTAAAAGTGCTCAATTCACACAAAAAAATCCTCACTGAAGTTCTACAAAAAAATTCATTGGATGTATCCGCATATCAGTGGTTAAGGCTTTTTATCCCCAATTAAGGATGGTTTAGCAAAATAGCCTCTGTGTGGAGAAGAATACATCTCCTACTATTACGAGGATATGAGTCTAGCTGGCGAGACTAGGCTTATCCTATAATTCACCGGACGCAACAAATACACGCCTGTTCTACGAGTTACGGCCGTTTCGACGGTACGGGCGTAGAACGAAGGGCATACATCCTGCCGCTTTAGGGTTACAGTACCTTAGTTAGGGTTTCGTATATACCACTGCCTTGAGTTATAGGCCTATAGCCTTATTAGTATTTGTATTTTACCTTAATTAGGACAGGGTATTCACTACTATAAATACCCCTCCTTACATCGTATTGTACATCATCGCGATTTACCACTGAATCTGTCTATTCTCAAGGAATAAGACTACTTTAATTTTTCTTACTTATTATTTCTCTCTTTTATTTATTTACTTTTCCATCATATTTACTATATTGCTTGTGACACATTCTTGATTAATTATTTAACATAACCAATCGATTTTACGCCTAAACAGTTTTACGCCCTCCATGCTCAGGCAATTGTAGGACTACTCTTTGGGCACTACTCTTTTGTGAATGCCTTTAAAAGCACAAGGAAAGTCAAAGCATCGTTGGATCAAATGGTATGCGACAAAAGGCACCTCTTTTCTAGCAAGATCGATTGTGTAATGAATAACACATTATGTTTTTGTAGGTGAAGTCCAAGCGAAGTTTTTTCTTGGCTTTTCTTGATCAGTGGATAGGGTTTTCTATTACAGTTTGATCACCTTAATTAATATAACCAACTAAAAGGGAAAAGGAAAATGTAAAGCATGTTCTTCGTTCGATTCTACTCCCTCCGTTCAAAATTTGTCCTCGTTCCAAATTTGGAAGCAGATAAATTTTAAATTTCACACTTCCTCCTCGATGAGATAATTTGTGGCTATACAAAAATATAATTAATGGTTCATTTAGAACGACAAGTTCAAAAGATATTCATCCATTTCATAAACTTTGCGTCAGGACACAAGTTTTATCTTTTATTCCATGATATTAAAATGGGGTGAACAATCAAATTAAATTCAAGTTTTCAATTATTTTAGCAGTTTTTTGGTAAACTTCTTTTTTTTTCTTTTGATGATTGAATAAAAAGCTGAATATCTCAAATAGAATTTATTCAATTGGAAACCTAACCAAGCCTTGCGGATTTATGTAAGGTGGTCGAGTCCTTTGTTATTCCTTCTTAATATGCTATACATTTCTACGTGGCCGAAGCTACGTTATTCCGCTCACACAATAAAGAGACTCTTTTTTTTTTTTTTTGGTCTGAAGGATAGTACTATATTATACTAAGAAAAACATGCATAGAGGCCACTATGGATAATTACATAAGTAGAAGATACTAGGAGAGCTAATAGCTTTATCACACACACTATTACACACCGCAGAAGTAGTAGTACTATTATACAAAGGAGACGTAGTACAATCTGAAGCAAGACAAACACTAGAAGTACCTGGACTAGTATTGCTAATATATCTAACTATAGTCGGCCAGAGGAGTCATGTTTTAAAAGGTCGCACATAAAATCGGACGGGTCTTCAAAAAATAAGAGGGAGGTGGAGTCTCCCAAAGTAGTGCCAAAAAGACACCAAACTATCTGCCACTCCATTCTGCTCCCTGTATGAATGCTACATTGTAGGACTACCCAGCTCGCGGAGCAAGTACCTGCAATCAGAAACAAGATTAGATGCAGAAGAGGGATGAAAGCAAAAAAGGGCGGAAATCACTGAAGAGGCATTTAATTTAATAATCTAGAGACACAGTTGTGTAGCTTTAGCTACACTAAGACCTCACAGTAGAGTCAGTAGCTCTGCCTAGGCAGCGGGGACAGGAAAAGAACGACCAGCGAGACCAATTATCGAGTGACCCTTATCATCTTGAACCAACCCGCCTATGCCTGCCTGATGGTCAGTCAGATGACAACACCATCAATTTGGATAGGTGGTGGTTCCCACCGAAGTGGAATCAGAGATTTAGATTTTTGAAGCGGAGGGTTTAGAAACAAGAAAATGATATTCAGATGCTCGAGTCCATACTAAACGAGCTAGAGTCTTAGGGCTACGTGGAGCTGTCCGCTGGAAGATGTTACCATTTCGGGACAGCCAAAGGTGCCAGAGCGCAAAGGAGAGCAAACAATCAGATGAGATAGTATGAGGAGAGGAGTGAAGGGTATTGTTTAAGAAGTGTTGAAACCAAGTAGGAGGAAGATCTATAGTAGACGTGGGCAAGAAAGACGTTGGGATGCCCAGATGGTGCCATACTGATGAGACAACGGGGCAACATAATAGCAGGTGAGTAATGGTTTCACTATCATGCTTGCAAATTGGGCAGATAAGAGAGTCAGAGATACCCAATCTATGCAGATAGGAGGTGGTAATAAGGTGATTATGGTTGCAAAACCACAGGAAAATTTTTAGTTTGGGATCGGAGGAACCGAGACAAACCATATCCGTGCGAATAAGGGTGGGTGGGTGGTAGTGGGTGGATAGAACGGACAATAAACTAACCACTAGAGCTAAGGGCCTAGGCGATCAGTGGTATTGATATATTCAGGAAGATGCTGTGATGATTTTTGAAAGAATATCAGCTGGGAGGTCAAAAGGAAGAGAGCTCACATCCCAAGTATTATGTCGGATGTGGTGAGCAATAGTATGGATTGATGTTCACTAGGTATAGGGCATGCAATAAGAGATTGGAGAGGGTGAAGAGTAGTTGCCGAGTTGTTGAACCAGAAGCTAACGGTACCGCCATTGCCGAACTTCCAAAGAGCTCCGTCTGGCAATATTTCCAACCTGACTAAATATTTTGCCAAATGAAAGAGCATGTTTGAGAATCTGACCGACGATTCATAAACTTAGTTAATAGAGTGGAAGCCCAAAGAGAGGAGGGGTGTTGAGATAGATGCCAAACTGTGCTTCCCAGCATGGTTGTATTCTTTGTTGATAACTTTTGGATCCCCAATCCACCGTGACACCTTTGTGTTGTTACAGTATCCCATTTAAGAATGCGTAGCTTGCGCCTGGAGAATATGGTACCCCATAGGAAATTACAATCACGTTGCTCCAACTTCTTAATGGTAGTAGCATGGAATTAATAACAGATTTGATAAGGGTTATACGACCTGCAATATTTAGACAAGACATTTTCCAACCTATAAGCCTAGAGCAGAAGCTGTCAATAAGGTACTGAATATTGCATGGGGATGGTGAGGATTGGAGGAAGGGAAAGCCTAGATATTTACCAAAATAAATACCTTTTTTCATCCGAAAAGAGTTGAGAACAAATTGTTTTGTTGCAGCTGGACAATTAGCCGCGACAAAGATTTTTTACTTTGTGCAATTAAGTTTGTGGCCGGAGTGAGCTTTGAAGTCCTATACGATAGGAAAGTGCCACCTAGGCTTAAAGGAAAGTTCTATAAAGAAGTAGTTAGACCAACTTTGTTGTATGGTGCAGAGTGCTGGCCAGTAAAGACCGCTCACGTTCAGAAGATGAATATATCAGATATGAAAATGCTTAGATGGATATATGAACGTAACATGATAAATAAGATCAGGAATAAGGCCATATGCAGCAAGGAAGAGTGGTTGCGGTGGCGGACAAGATGCGAGAAGCGCGGCTGAGATGGTTTAGATATGTTTCGAGGAGGAGCATAGATGCTCCAGTGAGGAAGTGTGAAAGGATTGACAGTGCTAAGTCTACAAAGAAGTAGGGGTAGACCTATGAAGAATTGGGATAAGGTGATTAGACAGGACGTGGCTCACCTTCAGATTACTGAGGACATGACCATATAGATAAATAAAAAGCATAAAAGTCGAGGATTAGGGTAGAAGGATAGATAGTAGTTATTGACACCCAATTTTGTCTCTCATTTTCCAACAATTGGCTATGTTTAACCTAAATGTGCAATATTGACTATTTGTGCATAATTTGCATTAGAAGTTATGCATTACGAGTGTTATCCTATACTTATATATTACATACTTAATTGTGGCTATATTACATAATTTTATATTATTTAGGCTATTTATCAAAACTATGACTGTTTGTGCAATTTAGTGCATTTATAACATTTAGTAAATATGTGTGGCTAATTATGCTTAATTGATTTGACTTGTCCTAAGTTGTATGCATTTTTTTTCGTATACAATATATATTTCTTTTGTCTTGCTCAACACCTTTTAGTTAAATATTAGTCCGATTAATTATATCCAAACTATTATTTTTAACTCGTGCATCGTATCTTTTTGAATTCAAATTCTTTTGATTTTGAATAATTTCCTTAATCTCTAATTAATTCAAATATCTAGCATATTTCATTCTCTTTTTATTAAAATCCTATCTCGAACCTGGACAGAGAATTTGACGAAATATATCATTTTGTTTGAATTTCAAAATTTTATTTGGTGTAATATTTTCATTTAATTCCATAATCTCCCAAATCGTCTAATCGCTCCCTCAATCTCTCCCGTCATTTTTCTCATTTTTTTCCTTCAATTTTCTTGACTACATACATCACCACCAAAGGAAAATTCCCAAGAAAATCAGTGTCTCAACCTCAACTTCCCAAACAAGACTCCTATCACTCAATTTCCCCAATAACCTCTAATCACTCCCCCAATCTCTTCCCTAAAATCTCTCCTAAATCATTCTCAATCAAAATCCCTGAATTTGGGGTCATCTCCAACATCTCTCATATTCCCCTAATCCTTAACAACATACATTATCCTTGTCACACCCCCTTTTTTTACCTAACCCGGAGTGAGTCAAGGCTCAAATTTGACTAAGTAACTCGGTTGAGTTGAGTTTTGGAGTCGCCACCTAATAGAGTCTTTTAAGGTATATTAGGTCACCTAAAATATCTAAGGGTTAATTTTTAACTCCGGGAAGTTATACTTTAAGAGATTCTACGGGTAAGAAGTCCAAATGACTCGGGGAAGAAGGTGTTAGGCACTTCACTAAGTACCACGAAAGGTGGTTCCCACTCGAGTTTTCATTTTTGGGATTTTAGAAAATAATCATGCAATAAACAATTAAAGTACAAAATTATGCTTTAATTCTAAGGTCATTTCCAAAACTAAGGACGACATCTCAATCAGTTATACAGTAGGGACATTTACGCAAACAGTTTAAACATGGACAGTTGGGTTCGAGTTCGGGGCCTTAATAATTTGCAGAGACGATCTAAGCCCTATGCCTTATCGCGCTTTTGGCCTCTGATTTTACAAGTGTATACTCAAACATGGTTAAAATTGCAAGAAACATCGATAGGCAGTTTATTTGTGCAATACAAAAAGCAGGCACTTTTTTAAAATTTGACACAAAATCAAATAGTGGCTATTTTATCAAAAAAATGCTAGTCATTCCGGGTAGGCGTATTTTGACATTAGTTGTCAAATACTAACTTTAATGGCTATTTTTCTGGGTCAGTTTCGAAAATATACGTATATAGGTTGTTTTTCGAAAAAAGGGTTTACAAGTCACACAAATGCACATAAAGGTCATTGCGTGCGTGCGCGCGCATGCGCACACACACACACACACACACACACACATATATATATATATATATATATATATATATATACATGCATACAAACATGCAAATACATGATCAAGTGGTATAGATAGGCTTTAAAATATATTTATATAAATTTGTATAGTTGACCCCTAACTTATACTCCCCTATACACTATTAGATTAGTGTATAAGCGATTAAAGTTTTGGAAAAAAAGAACTATTTTAACATATAAAAGGCCAGGTTTAAAAATGTGTGTTGGGCCTGTACCTGTTATGCAAAAGAGGGGGTATTTTAATTTGCAGAAACAGTCTAGTTTTAAGCAAGCAATGCACAAAATGCCCCTTTTTAGATAAAGGTTTCCAGTTTTCAAGCTCCAGCTAAAAGATCGATAAACTCCTATTAAAAACACCATACGAATATATGATCATGTATAATTAACAACTTACTTTCAGTTTTACATGCAAGATTCCAATTTTACCTTAGGATGAAGATGCAAAACACACAAATAGGAGTGAGGGTTCAGAGAAAAATGCCCCTGGATAGACAGATGTACATAGCTCATTGTTATATACCCTCACTAAATCCTGTTGTGGTGTACTTATAAGTACAAACAGGGGATCCTAACAAATACAATACATAGGAGATTCTAAAAGAGGAAAAAATAGAAAAAGATGCTCTATTTTAGGCGTTAGGCTTTAAGCTGCCCAGACGAAACCAATGGTCCTTAGTGATTGCTTCTAAAGACCCTGCAAACTCCACAAAAAAACTGAGTTAATGAAACTGGTATGGTCTTTCTAGGGCCATCCAAACAAGCTACATATAGAAGGTCTGCAAAGGGGGGGGGGGGGGGTCAAAGAAGGCCTAAACTAGCACAATAGTACATGGTTCACATATATAACAAGTTCCCCAGTTTCAAAGAGGGAAGAAGTAGGGAAGCACTGCCTTTTCTAGTCACCTTGAGCAAGCAAAAAGAGAGTAACAGTGATGGAAGTGTAGTAACTCAGCAAGAACCTTCACAGATTATGTATTAAGGCCTCTCTCTCAAGCAGTTACATCAAGAGGAGGAGAGAGAGGGTAGTAAGCCTTTTCAGAGTGATTAAGAGAGAAGCGTGTGTATGTTTCAGTGTATCAATATGTAAGAACTGTGTGTGCAGTGCATGAGAAGACCAGCTTATATAGGCGTGAGGGGTGAAAGTTTAAATTCAAATGGGTAAACACATAATGCAATAGAATATTGCCTTCCAGAAATAAAGAGGACACTCTTAGGTATTCTTTCCATGTATAACCCAATCGAACCCCCATATTTAAGGCAAATCCAATCCTAAACCAATGATGATTCCCTCTCCTTAAACCTAAATAAGTCTAGGTTCAAGAAATCAGTGTATAAGCATATTTTAGGCTCGAAAATTATTCAACAAATTCTGAAAAGATCCTAATTGACATCATATCAATTACCAGAACTAGTTTCCATTTAAGTACCAATTACAAATTCAAATTAAGCCTAGTCATGTTCAAATCACATTTCCATTTCAGTTTTCATCCTAACAAGCTATATGATCATGAAAATCATGTATTTCAATAGAGTAGAAGGGCAAACACACCGTAAATCATGAATGACTAAAATCAGTTCATAAATTGTCATGATCTTTTATCTAAGACTGATAGGAACAAACTAGGGCGTTCGTATGCAAAACTCAAAGCAACATTCAGTTAAATCATTAAACTAAATAGAGATTAACAATCACATGAATTTTAACTAATTAATTAGCATACAAACATGTTAACACATAGAAAAACTAGGCAAATTTTAGGCGTAAATATCACAAGGTTCAGGGATCATCAGAGAAGAACAAGGGTTACCCGTTTAAGCATTTGAATCGGGTCAAACTTGACCCAACTCCGGTTGCACATGCGCAGGAGTTTTCCCTTTTTTGACAGTAATATTCATAGCTTTAATGAAGAAACCGTCGCAGTGCCTTTTCCGGTGACAGAGATAGAGATCGGGGGTGGGGTTAGATTTTGACCTCGTCAAATAGGCAACTCATTATAGAGATTTTATTGCGGAGAGTGAGCGGAACACGGGGGTGTATTTATTTTAGAGATTCACCAGTGGAAATGGCCGGAAAGGGCCATGGTCAGTGTCGCTAGGGTTTGAGCCGAGAGAGAAATCGAGGGGAAGGGTGGCGTGAACTTGGGGGGAAATGAGGATGAGTTAGGGTTTCGAGGGTTGGGTGTGTAATTAAAAATAGAAATATTATTTAGGGCTGTTAGATCAAGTAATCGGGTGGCTAGGATTTTTCCACGTATGCCCACGTGGCTCTGATGTGGGTATACGTGGCATGGTGATGTGTATAAGTGTAAGGGTGTGAAGTGTATGTGTAGTGTATATAATAGGTATAAATAAGTATAAAATGGATATAAAATTGTAGAAAATTATAAAATTAATTTTAAAATATTGGGATGACTAAAGAAATGCATAAAATGTAACTTTGAGGTTTGGAATAATTTGAGTAATTTTGTCAAAGAGTAGAAGTAATTGCAGGAATTTGTAATTGGATACGTGCGATGTTAAAATAGTAGTAATTTGTGAGGGCGTCTTTGAAAATAGTCCAAATGAAGTATTTAGGTGAGACAAGGATTTTTTTATGAGAATAAATACATGGTTATCGGTGTAATTTTGTCTGAAAATGACTATTGCAACAGGAGGGACAAAATTGGGTGTCAACAATCCCTATGTCCAAATTCCCCTAATCTCTCCTGTTATCTCCCTCAATCTCTCTAATCAATCCTTAGTCCATTCTCATATAATTATCGTATATGCCCAACGTATCTATCCCTATTTTGATACTAGATACATCACCCTCAAATCCTCCAAATCTCCCAGAATCTCTCACAATCCCTCAAAATCAGAATCCCTCAAATCACTCATCCTTAATCAATCCCCTAAAATCCTCCTCCCCAATCTTCCCAACGGTCTAATCCCCATGATCAATCCAAATTGGAAATCAAATCTTCTCCAAAATAAGGCTCCAGCAATGATTATATAAACAGTACCAAATGGGGATAAAAGCACTGGTCATTCTCCCTCTAAAACACAATATACATCCAAATACATTCATCTTCATCCTCTTTACACCGTGCCACCAACAATGATAGTACACAAACCCATATACAAATACGTACACACATCCCACATACCTCCTCATCTTCTTCACCCCTACCCTCAGTACAAATACGTACACACATCCCACATACCTCCTCATCTTCTTCACTCCTTACATCCATCATTAGAACATATACACACACAATTAACCATACAAAACCAAGGCCAGCAGAACATATACCATTCCACACACACTCTACCAAGATCAGGAGCATCAGTACATATCGGAAATGGCTATGCTTATATAAACAGATTCTGTACACGAGGTTACACAATTGTAACCAATGAAAACTATTTATTTTGAGGCTTATACACTGATTTGAATGGATACTACGCGGCCAATGACATCCCATAGCCAATACAAGTTCTGTCCCGTTATGTAAAATGTCCCTTTCCGAGTCCCGAAAAACAAAACAATAGGCAATGACGAAATATATATATATATATATATATATATATATATATATATATATATATATATATATATATATATAGTTGCAAAACGAACGAGATAGGCTACGGGATCCGCACTTGGCATAGCAACACGACCGGCCGGCTTGTTTGCATCCGTGACGTATCCTTAACCCCCATTACCCAATCTGAGCCAAAACATTTATAAATTAATTTTTTCCTTATTATACCTATTTTACCATTATTATTATTATTATTATTATTATTATTATTTTAATTATTATTATTATTTTAATTATTATTGTTGTTATATTATTATCATACTAATTCATTTTTGTATTTTTTGCGATGTACTCCTCGGCGAAATTCGATTAAGGGGATGCTATTGGAAAAGACGAACATTTTAAACACCTTTACTGTATTTCATTACTTATATTTTTGTATATTGACGCACTAACTCAATTTTATTTGCGAGGTACATTTAGATTGGCATTTTCAAGACGGCGCTCCAGAAATGCTTCTAAATTAATCACTATTGAATTCTTTTCAATTTTGACTTATCATTGCTAGTTTATTTTTATTTTGCGAGGTATCTTTGATTGAACTTTGCTGAGGAAGGAGCGATAATGAATTTGAACCTTTTTTTTTTAATTTTAATTATTACATATATCAAACTTGTATATTATATTGAAAATTATTTAGTTAGATTTAGTTTAGTTTAATTTTCGAATCTCAATTATTTAGTCTGGCTGGGAACCACACTGGTGGAACCTGAGAGGTACCTAGCACCTTCCTCTCGGGTTAACTTGAACCCTTACCTAAAATCTTTAGTTCGCAAGACCATATTTTTGGAGTTAATTATAAAAATTGGCTAGAAACAAAGTAGTTCCCTAATACGCCTAGTTAAAAAATATGTTAGGTGGCGACTCCAAGTCTTGCCCGTGAGTTCCAATAAGTCGAGCCCTGTTTTCGAACTCTAACCGGTTCGGAAAAAATGGGTGTCGACAATAGTTATGTGAGTTTTTTAATTTTTTATTCATATTAGCGGTTGTATCATATCATATCATATTAATATAAAAGAGGGAATCCTCTAAAATAAAAAGTAAACGACGTTTTTACCCTTGTAATTTAATTTAATTCTTATAAAAATTTAAAGCGTGAGGATCTTCAATTTAAAAATAATACTAAATGATAACTGACCTTTTCAAATTTAATAAAGTCGATTCATTGTATTACATATTACTTTTATGTCAGTATTCTGATCTCTTCAGTACACTGTCAATGCTATTTACCCTAAACTCTAGAAAAACGAAAATTTTGGAGAATTTGAGGAGTCAATAATCTAAATGGTTATTAGAATAAAACATAACTTCATGATCATCAACCTTTCTTTTGTGATACAATCAACTCCATCTCCTCCACCCCGTGCTTTGCTCAGCCTTACAAACATGCATATCCTCCTATATTCCTTTCCAACCCCAATTTGTTATTGCCTTCATAAATTTAAATAAGTTTATGTTCAAGTAATTCTTAACTTGTTTGTTTATGCTCTTTTTGCCAATGGTTTTATTATATAATGTTGTTCTAATAGTTAAATTTTTTGCAGTGGCCTCCGAAATAAATATCGAAGGAAGTCTGGACTCTGGAATAATAATTTTCAAATCAAGCACCATGATGGTATACTAAAATATCATTTGGACTTTTCGGTATACTTTACAAAATCATTTCTCTAAGTGCAAAAACCTTCTCAAAGTGGATTAATTACTTTTTTTTATTGTGGCTGCTCCGTATTTAATTTACCAAAGACAATACAATCTTGTGGCATAGATTGTTATCTTGCATCCTTATCTCTACTTGTTTTTTTGTATATGCACAGACTGTTCTGAAGTATGAAATTTGAGTTAGAAATTCAGTTATCTATGTTTGTGAGGATGCTTGGCATATATGGTTATATACAATACATTATAAATTATTATCAATCTTCTTCACGAGTCTCGCTCTTCTTTTGTGTGTAAGTGATGCTGTATTGCTATTTTGAAATCTCTTTTTCATGCTATGATATCTGTCTGTTGCTTATGCTAGATGAATAGCACTAGAGTATAGATATATCAGACTATTTGATTTTAATGACTAAATTTATCGTGTAGGTATATCAAATTTTTATTTTTTAATAAAGAGTTTGTTGCATAGGCAAGTCAAAATGATTTTTTGAAAAATATTTTTTATTGATATGAGTTACACGTGCGTTGCGCGTGCACAAAGACTACTTATATAAATATATGTATATTCTATTTCCAACTTATTTTACGTTTTTATTTGCTATTGCTCTTTTTTTTTTTTTTTTTTTTTTTTTACTTTGGACATGCTCGAGTTTTCTTGTCAGTATTTCATTTATTTTGATATTATCATTTCACCTTTTTCAAACACATTTTTTAAATATTTTTATTTAGCGTAGGATTTGCGTGAATTTTTCTCTCCTCCGATTCCGCTTAGGTGAAATATCACTGAGTATATTATTATAGTGAGCGTTGTAATCCGAGAGAATACTGATGATGGTATCACACAATAAACAGTCAAGTGAAAAACGACAGCAACAACTCTTGAAAAGGATGATATCTTTTCTGAAAATAGGGATGGGATAAAACAGATATATGTACAGGGAAAGGAGATAGTAAAAAGGAAATACTCAAAATTTTGTGTTCTCACTTATCACTTATCAGCCAACGAGTCTTGACATCACAATTGCGCCTTCCAGAACAAAAGTTATTTTCAATATAATGATGATGCTGGAATTTCATAATTTGTTCTTTTATTCTTCTGTTCATTTTGTTTTCCCACGGTAAAAGTAAAGAATGGAGAGATGAGCAAGAAACAGGGCGATTCTACGGATTTTTTTTTCTTCTACTCGTCATGTTCATTTATTCAGCATTTCACGTATACACAATAATAATATAGTATATTTTTATGCTAGCAATCTAACCTGACATATTTTGTCGAGTTACTAATTAGTTTTTATTGGAGATAAATTATATACATGGTTAATGTCATGATTTTTAGACTATCATGAATTTTACCATGTAATGATATGTCATATGTTAGTTAAATATCATCTTACGAGAATACCAATTAATGTTTACAAAGAAATTCATACTTAATTAATAGAATAATGTGATTCTGTAAATATTTTTGACTTGTCAATGAATAAAATTGAACTCCTTTAACTATTTATATTTGTCTTTTAGATTACATGAGGTGTAATCTTCTTTTCCAAGTTAAAACTCTTTTCATCTCTGCCTCTTGATTGTACTTTTGTCCAAGAAGTGAACGGAAGTTGTCAACCTTGATGTGCTTGGCTCCAATTTAGGAACATCCCAACCTTCACCAACTAATAGTGTATATCCTTTTTCCAAAGCTAAATGTGTTGTTACTACTATTAGCTAATGTTTCCTTTCTTACGCCACCTTGGAGGTCACGCCTTACGTTGCACCATTTGGGTGATACTCGCCTTCATTCTGGGATTGGTGAAGCTGTAGTTGCGCACTTGGCACCATTTGACCCTTTTTTTGTTGCAATTTACACTATATAATATATAATTCTTGGATTGGTGAAGCTGTAGTTTCGCAGTTGGCACCATTTGACCCTTTCTTTTGTTGTTGCAATTTACAGTGGATTGGTGAAGCTGTAGTTTCGCAGTTGGTTGGCACCATTTGACCCTTTCTTTTGTTGTTGCAATTTACAGTGGATTGGTGAAGCTGTAGTTTCGCAGTTGGCACCATTTGACCCTTTTTTTTGTTGTTGCAATTTACACAGTGTGTGTGTGCATATATATATATATATATATATATATAGACGCGCTCACTCCTAACATACTACATAGTTGTAGTAAGTTAGTATGATATGCATCTTTGAATTCTCCATAATGCCCTAACTTTTTAGTGCCACCATATTTAAATCAAGGTCTTTTTTGTCCTTCCATACATTTCCACCAAAAACCTAAAGAACTAATTCTAGTTCACTCACTGACCGTCACCTTTCTTCTTGTTCGTTCTATCCTCAATGTCTTTCTCTTTAATGCGGTGTGAGTCCAAAAGAATCCGATAAAAATATCCTAAATCTTGTATGTATATTATGAGATTCACTAATCAATCAATATATCAATATAATTCTAGGCTCAAGAATGGCGACGTGGCACCTCTCTTTGTGTTAAATCTGATGAATTAAGCCAATTTACTACTGACCCAGCTAAGAACCAATATGAATTTATGAATGTAGAGAGAGAAATTATGCAGAGGAAGGAATCTGGAATGAAAAATATCTGAATGATTACAGTAGCCTAACTAACATCTATTTATACAAGATCAAGAGTTAATTAACTATCTTTAGCTAACACTACTTCTAACTGACCTAGTGTAACTAACTGATAAGTTAACAACCTAACTAACTTGCTGACTGTGCACTGCTGACTGTACGATGCTATCTGTACATTGTGTAGTAGTGGTCTCAACACCCCCCTCAAGCTAGGTGGTATAAAGATGTTCTTCATTCCTAGCTTGCCCACCAAATAAGAATGTTGGACAACTGTGAGGCCCTTGGTGAAGACATCTGCAGGTTGTTACGATGATGGTAGGAAGCTGACATATACCAAGTCTTGTAGTATCTTCTCCCGAGTGAAGCAAAAATCTATTTCTATGTGTTCGGTATGCTCATAGAACACTGGATTGGCTGTTATCATGATAGCTGATTTGCTATCACTGCTGATTGACACTGGCATAGTGATCTCCATGTTCAGTTCTTTGTACAAATCAGTTAACCACACCAACTCAGCTACTGTGGAAGCTAAGCTCTTCTATTCGGCTTCAGCTGAACTTTTGGAAACAGTCGACTGCTTCTTAGATCTCCAAGAAATAGGTGAATCACTAAGCTTAATCAAATATCCTGCGACAGATCTACGTGTGTTAGGACAGGATGTCCAATCAGCATCACAGAAGGCCTATAGTGTATTTGACCAGGAAGATGACATAAGGATCCCCATCCCTGGTGCTTGTTTAATATACTTCACAACTCTAACTGCAACATCTATGTGAGAAATCTTTGGTGAATGCATGAACTAACTAAGACATTGCACTGCAAAGGCAATATCTGGCCTAGTGGCTGTCAGATAGAGTAGTCGACCAATTAGCCTCTGATAAGAACCATGATCTGACAATGGTGGATCATCTGAATAGCCAAAATATTGATCATACTCCAGTGTAGTGAGTTTTTGATTAAGCTCCATTGGTGCACCAACTGGTTTGGTTGCTGCCCAAATCAGAGATAAGCTCCATAGCATATTTCCTCTGATGCATCAATATTCCCTCTTGATTCCTTGCAAATTCAATACCTAAAAAATACTTGAGCTCTCCTAAATCTTTAATCTTGAAGGCTTCCTGTAGTTTAGACTTAGTGTCCAATATTAAGCTGTCATCATCTCCAGTAATTAGTAGATTATCTACATATATAAGAACAATCACTATCTGTCCACCTTGTCTTTTTTTGAATAAAGAGTAATCTAAATGGCTTTGGACAAAGCCTGAACATTTTAAAGCTGTGCATAATTTGATGTTCCACTGTCTTGAAGCCTGCTTGAGGCCATAGAGGGACTTAGTCAATCTGCAAACCTGTGGTTTCTTCTTGACTGTGCTGCTGAATCCCTGAGACAATGTCATATACTTTTCTTCATAAAGATCTCCTTGAAGAAAAGCATTGTATACATTCATTTGGTGTATGGTCCAATGCTTGAGTGCTGCTATGGAAATAACTGCTCTCACTGTAACCATCTTCACTAATGGTGAGAATGTTTCCTGATAATCCACTCATTCTTTCTGATTGTACCCTTTGGCAACAAGCCTTGCCTTGAATCTTTCAACTTCTCCGTCTGCTCTATATTTGATCTTATACACCCACTTACATCCTATAGCCCTCTTTCCAGGTGGCAATGGTACTAGTGTCTAGGTGTTGTTCTCTTCTAAGGCCTTAATTTCTGCCTTCATGGCATCTATCCACCTAGGGTCTTGGGCTGCTTCTGCATATGAAAAAGGTTCTGTGTCTGTGGACACCTTGCTAAGAAAACTTTTACTTAGGAGTCAAGCCAGTATAGTTAATTACATCTGATAGTGGATACAAGCAACTGTTCACAACACCTTTATGTCCTGGTCTCACAAAATCATTTAGCCAGCCTGGAGGCTTACTTGTTCTTCATGAATGTCTCTGAGTAATAACATGTGGGGAGATGTAGATGGCAAGTCTGTAATTGGGACATCTGGTTTTACAGAGGACTCTGACTGTGTTGTATCTACTAAGTCTGCTGCACTTGTGTTTGGTGTGTCTGCAACTCCTCTGTCAGGCAGCTGCTCTGCAGGATGATCAAGACCAACTGGAGTGAAGATGTCTGCATCATCAACTTCTGGGGGCAGAGTATTGCTGAAATGCCTGGTGTCCTCCTGACTAGTCTGGAAAGAAAAAATGTTCTCATAGAATACAACATCCCTACTGATGAAAACACATTTATTAGCAACATCAAAGAGCTTATATCCCTTCTGAGAAGAGCTATAACCAAGAAGTACAGACTTTACTGCTCTTGGGCCAAATTTATCATGGTTGTGTAGAATAGTAGCATAACAGAGAGATCCAATGACTCTCAAATGAGTTAGTGAAGGTGCCTTGTGATACAATATCTCAAATAGTGACTTATTCCTTAACACTGTGGAAGGAGTTCTGTTGAGAATATACACTGCAGCTTCAATACAGTGTCCCCAAAATCTTGATGGCAAATGGCTCTGAAACTTGATGGCTCTTGCAATCTCCAATATATGTCTATGTCTTCTCTCCACAGCCCCATTTTGTTGTTGAGTGTAGGGACAAGAACTCTGATGTAGAATGCCATGAGACTTAAAAAGAGCACTACAGTTTTGATTAATGAATTCTGACCCATTGTCTGACCTAAACATTTTAATCTTTGTCCCAAGTTGTGTGAAAATTATGGGGATAAAGTTCTTTAGAATAATGAATAAAAATTTCAGAGACCATGCAACGGCCAAGGCAAGACCCCCCTCCCATCCAAAAGCCCTACTACAAAATATCTGAAACATAAGATTTCAGTCTCATAAAAAAAACCCAAGTCCATCTAGAATGATCATCTACCAGTGTAAGTAAGTATTTCATTCCATCATGTAGCAGTTTTGTAAGGACCCCAGACATCCATATGCAACAAATCAAAGATATGTGCTGCCTTATTACTACTAAGTTGAAATGACAACCTAACCTGCCTTGCTAATGGACAAACAACACAGTGTTCCAGTGCAAAACTATCTTTATTGCTAAAAACAGAAATTCTTCTCAAAACATTCATAGGAACATGACCCATTCTATGATGCCACAATCTTGCATCTGCTCCTTGTACTACAGACAATGACCTCTTAACTTCCTCATCTTTAGCTGCTAGTCCTTTCTTCACATGTGACTGCATCCAATATAAACCATCCTGCTCTTTACCAATCTGCTTCACTCTCCCAGTGAAGAGATCCTGAAAGATGCAGAATCCAGGTAAAATGTAACAACAATTTAGTTCCTTGGTCAATTTTGATACAGACAACAGATTAAATTTGAAAGTTGGGTCACAGAGAACATTAGAGAGAATATCACTATTCAACTTGCAACTACCTATGTGAGATACTTCTGCTGAATCCTTATTAGGTAGCTGCACATGACCTGAGCCTTCTAATGTCATTCCATTTTGCAACAAATATTTATCACCAATCATATGATTAGTGGCTCCAGTATCAATGATCCATATATTTTCAGGCACATTTGCTAGATTGGCAAATAAATGCTTACCTGCCATGTTTGCACTCCCTCCAGTGACTGATGATTTTTGAAGCATTGTCAGGATCTGATTATATTGATCTTGTGTAAACACAGGTGCCATAGGTTGAGTTGTCCTAGTAGAATGACTAGTGCCTGTTGAATTTCCAAAACTATTTGCTTGAGCAGCAGTGTTGATATATGACTTGTGTCTGAGGTGGTCCAGTAAACTGATTCCCATGAGTAGTGTACCTATTTCCAGAATTAGCAAACTGATTCCCATTGACTAAATTCACATTGCTATTGTTAGCATTTGTCCTTCTTTTTCCTTTGTAATTCTCAGGGTATCCATTCAACTGATAACAACCAGCTCGTGTATGTCCTGTTAACCCACAGTGATCATATTTCATCATCTTAAAGCAACCAGCTCTAGTGTGTTCTTTCCCACGACAGAAATCACATTCAAGATTGTAGTTCTTCCTCTGTTTATTGTAAGCCCCTCATTCAGCTGTATACAGTGTTGTGGGTTCAATATGATCTTGACTTCCATAGGTAGTCCCTGAAATCACTTTCTGACTTTCATCCTGTATGATCATTGCATATGCCTGATTCACACTTGGCATCTGAGGCATCATAAGTATTTGGCTTCGAGCCTGACTCCATTATTTTGCCCCATAAGAAATTAGTACAAACGTTGGTACTATAAGTGAGTAGAAAACTCCTTTGAGTTAGTACAATCACAGGATGGTGAAGGCATGATCGAATCATACTCATCCTAAATGTCATTCAACCTTGAATAATAGACTGACACAGAATTCACTCCTTGTGTCAAGGTAAAAATTTCTTTATTTAGATTATACATATGAGAACCATTCACCTTATCAAAACGCTCTTTCAAATCTTCCCAGACCTTTTGTGCATTAGTTCCAAAAAGTATACCCCAAAAAGTATACCACTCACATGCTCCTTGCTAACATTATGCATCATCTAGGAAATTACCATAGCATTGCATCTATCCCATTGATGCTTATATTCAGGTGCACATTCATCTCGTGTGATCGATCCATCTATAAAACCTACTTTATTCTTTGTTAAGAAGGCAACTTTCATTGCACGACTCCATAGTGTATAATTCCCCATCCCTGTTAGGACACTACTAAAAATACAGCATTTTCAGACTGAAATTTCAGACCAAAATTTGGTTGGAGCCCATCATCCGACCGACGCGGTGGGATACTTCAATGTATTTTAATTAAATAGTTTTTTTTTTAATATAGCTGACCGCCGCGGTCGGACAGGAATTAAATTTTTTTAGCCGACCGCCGCTCGGTCGCCAGGCAGAAAGTATAGGACACGGGCATAGCAGCCCGTTTTTTATTTCCCAAATCCCACTTCTCTCTCTCTCTCTCTCTCTCTCCTTTCTTTCTTTCTCCCATTCTTACCCGACCCTAAACCCAAATCTATTAAAAAAAACACTCTTAATCTCTAATAAACAAGGTTTAACATCAATTCCATTCCTCTACAACTTGGTAAGTTTAATTTTCATAGTTTTCTTCCTATTTTCTCCAAATCCGAAAACCCTAACTTTTTTATCTATTTTTTTGTAGTTCTTCCATCTATCAAAGTTGGGGATTAGTAAATCAGTGGTGGTGGAGTACAAAACCGTCCCTTGAGGTGAGTTTTATGGTGAAACACCAATTTTTTTTTTAAATTTAATTTCAGCTCATTTTTTTAATTTTTTTCTATTTTTGAATTCTAGCTCATGAAATTAATCCATGACATAGTAGTTGCTATTTGGTTGTGAACTAGTTGACATAGTGTTGTTGTTTGGTTTGGGAAATGTTTAAGCTAGTTTGACATTTTAGTTGGTATTGTAAAAATTAGGTTGATTTGAGAAGTGGGTGTTGTTCAAAAAATGATTGGGTTATTGAATTCAAATTTTAGAAGATGATAAATTGGAAAGTAACAAAGTGAAATCTTGTAGTGAAAAAGTTGGTGTTCCATGGAGAAGAGTACACTTTGAATGGGTTGTTGTTGATCAATGTTGTTGATGGGTTCCTTTAGTAGTGTTGTTGTTGTTGTTGAATGTTGTTAATGGTGTGTACTAGTGTTGTTGTTGTAGTTGTATTGCTTTGAGAAAGAATTGTTGGTGTATAGTGTAGTTTGGTAGTTAGATTCTTTGAGGCATTTCATCAAATAAGTGGTGAGCAACAAAGACATAATAGGAACTAGACATAATAGTTATACATGCTCTAGTCTAGTGAATAAAAAATAAGTATTAGGCCTATAACTTGAATTCAAAAATTTAAGTTGAATAGTTTTCAAATAGTTTTAAATTACTCCAACTAAGTATAGATAAGTAAATAGTTTTATCATTTTGAATAAATAGATATAAGTTGCAAATGAGAAGTGTTATTAATTACTAAATGATAATCTTAGAGTACAAATTAGTTAGTAATATAAAAGTAATTGACTTAAAAAATTATACAATTACTTAATCTTATGAAAATTGGTAGTGTATCAAAGAAATGTTTGTTTAAATATTTGCAATTTAATATGCATCTCAAACGTGTAATTTTTGTGTAGATATGGTTAATGAAAGTCGTAGTTGGATGTATAATAGAAATAATCCCGGCCGGCGGGGGATGAGGGCAGAATTTGCAGTAGGTGTTGAAGATTTTATTGAAAAGGCGAAAACACTTGATGATTTTATACGGTGGGGCCAGATTAAGTGTCCTTGTGTGGACTGCAAGTGCATAAAAGAAAAAAATTTGGAAGATGTTGAAATGCATTTTTATAGGAAGGGTTTTATGCCAGATTAAGTGTAAGCGGGACGTGAAAAACAGGAACCAAATTGAGGGGTCCATATGTGAGGCATATCTGGCTAGAGAAACTTCTCATTTTTGTTCGTATTATTTCAATCAAAATGTGCCATGTTTGCGAAATAGGCCGGATCGACATGATGATGGAGACAACAATGATCCGAATTATCCACCATTTTCTATATTCAATCAACCTGGTAGAGGAAAGTTAATGACCGAAGTATGCAAGTTCAATGACCGGGACAGAAAAGCAGCTACAACTCATGTTTTGTTGAATTGTTCTGATGTCACGCCTTTTTACAAGTATGCTTCTTTTTACATTAAAACCTAAGATTCAAGTTTCATCAGTAATCTAACTAATGAGATTTTTTGGCGCATCATCCAGTCACTTTGTTGGAGAATTTGGCGCCTCTGCTGTTTATGAACAATTTTCAGATTGGTTTAGAGAATTTGTAAGCGTTATATAAACAAATACATAAGTTTTTTGGTATATATATTTATAAATATGTACAACTATCTTGAACTTTATATAGGTACTCAATCCGGATATAATGGCATAAACTTCCCATTGTTGCATGATATATCTCACGGGAAGGTGAGGCTTTATCGTGAGGGTAGTCGTGGGTAAGTATTATTTTTTGTTATTTTTTAAGTATTTAATTCTACTATGAAGTTTAATTTTTTAGTATATTTATTAACACTAGAAATTTTTATCTAGTTTTACTCCCTCGATGGTGGCTACTCCCATAATCACCAAATGCATTAAATCTAGATGGACTGAGCCATGACCATCCTGGGATAGGGTACCCTTCCATGTACAGCTGGGCATGTTTGACGATTTTCAGGTAATAACTATATTTTATTTTTTAATAATTTAGTTAAGTGTCACTTTTTTAAAAATCTAATATTTTTAATTATTTCAGGCAAAGTGTAAATGGCATCCTGCATTTGATAACATTGCCCGAAGCAATTTCCTTGGAAAATGTGCAGATAGAGTGAAAAGTAACATGTATGATTGTCGGGCCAAAGGAAAGAAGCCCGAGTGGATATACGATCACGTTTGGGCAAAACTTCTACAATATTGGGATAGTGATGAATTTAAGAAGAAGAGCGCCTAAGGAAAAGCCGCACGAGCCTCCGAAAGGGGTGGATCACTGCACACCGGGGGTTCGGTTAGCGCACCGACTCAGCGGATGATATTGGTAATTTATTAATTAATTGTATGTATTATTTTATGTAACTCACATTAATTTTCTATCTAACTTGTCATCTTTTTAATTTTGTAGGAAAGGCAAGAAGGGCGGCCAGTTCGTGTGCCTGAAATCTTTAAGAAGAGGCATATATATAGAAACAAAAAAGGAGAAGAAGTGTGGGTCGAAGACCACGCTAAAGCGCTATATGTAAGTTATTTAATTCAATCTTTTAAAGTTATTAAATCCGTCAATATTTGTCAATCTAATTCTTGTTATTAAATTTTTTTTCAGGAAAAGGATACGGCGGTCTATGAAGAAAGGATGTTGAGTCAGGCATCCGAGTGTGGTAGCAGTACCCCAGCTCAAATGACACTAGAGGAGGAAACCGCACTATGGTTGGAGGTGAATGGCGAGTAAAGAAGGGAAGTGCTTACGGCCTTGGATCGCAGTATGCCTCAGAACGGCTAAATCTAGGTTTGTTTGGCAATTACACTCCTCCTGCTAGTTCAATTAATCCCTCGGTGGAAGCCTCTTTGCGCAATGAAATCGAAGAGCTTAAGAGAAAGAGTGAAGAAGAACGTTTGTGCAATGAAGAAAATATGAGAGCCATGCGGGAAATGATGCAGAACATTATGTGTGGTGGTGCGGACAAGGGAAAGAAGGGCAAGGGCAAGAGCAAGACCAAGAGCAAGAGCAAGAGCAAAAGCCGGGGGAAAGGCAAGAGCAAACGTCAATACAGCTCGGCGTCTGAGTCGGAGTCTGAGTCTAGTTTTGAGGCAACGGAGTAGTAATAATGGATTGTTGATGTCTTAGACTTGTTTTAGACATTTGTTAACTTGTTTGGATCACTATTCGGATTGGAGATGTTATGTAAATTGTTAAACTTTCAATTTAAAGGCAATAAGCCTTGTTTAGACTATTATTAAGGCTTGAGAAGCCTAATCTTCTTCTGGGTGCTGTTTTTACTGTTTTTTTTACAGATGGTGTAGCTCTAATTGCAGGTTTACACTGTCTTCCGACCGCCGCGGTCCGAAATCAGGTTATTCTTTACCCAGAAAAAAGAAATTTCCCACCGCGTCGGTCACCTGGCTCACCAACGCGGTAGCCCAGTGGTCGCCAACTTTCCCAGTTTTTTTTGCAATCTCCCACCGCGTCGGTCGCCTAGTTCAACATTATTTTTTCTACCTATGAAATTAGGCGACCGCCATCCGACCGAATTTCGGTCCGATGTCCGACCGCGGCGATCGGAAAGCTGTGGGCGACGACTATTTAGCCGACCGCCTTGTTAGGTCGGACAACGATCGCCTAGCCGACCGTTGTCCGACCGGATGGGCGGTCGGAAAAGCCCTGATTTTTAGTAGTGGGAGAATTCCTACAGAGATAGAGCTAGGTCCATCCGATGATGCTAGATACAGTGCATGATTATGATCTATAGCAGTGTTACTGATACCTGAGCTGGTGGATCCTCCGGTGCCGGCGGGGACTCCGATTCCGCTACCGCTAATTCCTGGTGGTAGAACTGCCATGAAAACTGAAGAAGAACTCCATTAATGACCTTAAAATTGAGCAAAATTAGGATTACAAAATTTGGAAATTAGGGTTCTGATCCAAAGAAAAACTGAGGAATTTCTCGATTCTTGAAACTAACGTCAAAGAATCCCTAAATTCTCACAGTAATTAGCTTTTATACCATGTTAAATCTGATGAATTAAGCCAATTTACCACTGACCCAGCTAAGAACCAATATCAACTTATGAATGTAGAGAGAAAAATTATGCAGAGGAAGGAATCTAGAATGAAAAAATATCTGAATGATTACAATAACCTAACTAACATCTATTTATACAAGATCAAGAGTTAACTAACTAACTTTAGCTAACACTACTTCTAACAGACCTAACTAACTTGCTGACTGTGCACTGCTGACTGTACACTGCTATGTGTACATTGTGTAGTAGTGGTCTCAACACTTTGGCCAAAGATTTTAAATTTTTTTTTTTTGCTCTTTCCTCCTATGTTTTTCCTATAAAAATTGCATAGATATAAAAATACCCCATTTATGTCTTCCTTTAATGTGTCTCATTAATATCTTTTGCTCACCTTCTAGAATTCCTTGAAAGTGTAGTTATTACACTTCATATTTTTCAGCTTTATTCCTTCTCAAGTCACTCCTTCAAATTGTTTAATGGTAAGTTATTTAAGGATTTTTTTTTTTACATTGTTTGCTTTAAAAAAAAAAAACTTAATTCTTCTTAATGACTCATGTCCGTCTTCTCATTTCTACCTTTTATTTTAAACTTAATTGTTCTTAAACACTCCTTCCATTTTATTTCTTTAGAAAGTAATGGCAGCACATGTTCCCTCAATAAATGAGAAGTTAAAAGGATTCCATCATGTAATTATGAAATTTGAATGCGTTTTTACTATTGATTCTTGAACACTACTACTATATACAGAGGTAGATCCAGAATCTCAGGATTGAGGGTGCCACTTTTTATACTTACGCTTAGCAATAAAGACCAAGTAGGAAGGGCAAGTGGGTCAGATTGGATTGGGTCGATCAAATTTTTGCTACTTTAACTAGATTGATTAAGAGTTTTATTTGCAATAGACGCTTAATATTTTTCACACATTTTTCAAATTCTATCTTATACAAGCAAATAATAAAAAATAATGGAAGAGCACACCATTTAAAAAATTTGTTTGAAAGCAGTTTAATTACTATTTTTTTAATCAGATTAATTTACCTTCAATAATCTCAAGATAGTTTCTTCATATTAATTGTCAAATTTTATGGTAATTCTTTGCACAAAAAAAAAATTAAATTTTCATCTCTAAAAGTTAACTCAAAAGATTTAATAATCATGCCACTTAAATTATCAAAATCCAATAGAAGATATTGCTCAAAATATTTCGTAGTATGTATAAATTAATGTTGTACCATAAAGAAAAGAGAAATTATAAATACATTAATATAAATTTAATTATTTTACCAAAAGTAAATTTTCAATGAAATAAGCTAAGGTATAATGATAACAAATAAAGTAAAGAAAACTAACAGGAAAAAGAGAAAAGAAAGAAGAAAAAGGAGTGGAGGGAAAGGTTTAGCAAATAAAAGGAAAAAAGGGGAAAAGAAATGACCTAAGGTGGGGCTACTATGTATTACGTATCTTTGTAATTAGTGCAAGAAACAAAGTTAAAAAGTGGTGCAACAAGGTGGACTCTGATCCCGGGTATTATACGAGAAAGTGTGCGCGTCAACCCCTGGCACCCTAGACGCATTGTGATCTGCGGGATCCACTTTACATATTTGTTTCATTTCGTATATATATATATATACTTATATATACAGTGTCTCCGACCAAACTTGTGGGTGTCGTGGCACCCCTCCTGTCTGCTTAGATCCGCCTGTATTGGGTGAAATCCATCGTCACCAAAGTTGGTGACTCGGCATCCACATAGGACGGCACACAAACGACACGTGGCTACGAATGGATATGAAGACAATGGATAAGATCGAAGATAAACAGTTGCAACGGACAGATGAACAGTCACTACGGCCAGAAAAGTCGCAGCCCATCAATCAAGACAATTCAAAGTAGGAACCTTATCCACAAACAACACAACTGCTCGTCTAAGGAGTTACAACTGCTTGCGAACGGGCACATAAGCTGCCTATATATTGTAATTTAAGTCACTAGCATACAATCTAATGCTTCTCTGAAATTTACACTTGTATTCTAAACAATTTACTAGCATTCAATACTTTATCTCCAGCGAACATTTATTACTATTGCCGATCGAAAGATCTTCTCTACTGTTTCATTAACTGAATCTCAAAAAGAGTACGAGGAAAGGAATTTAATCAAGTCTGAACGGCCTGAGCACGGTTCCTTTTTCGTTTGATTATTTATTTATTATATCGCATTAATTGCCTCTTTACTCTTCCGCATTTATTACTGGCATTTATATTTACTTCTTTAAGAGCATTTTAATCTCGATTATTGACCGTGACCCCGCTCTACAAATTTAATTGTAAATTAACCTGATAAAACGAAACTACGGTTAAACAATTTGGCGACCACAGTGGGAGCCGGTCAATAACGCCCGTAGGTTAAAATTGCTCGTCGTATTTCATTGTCTATTCGTTTTTCCTTCGATCGCTGGTTCTCCCCGTTTTCTCTTTGTTGAAATGGCAGATAACAACTCGCACAACAACGTTCTTATTGAAGAGCAACAAGACCTCAACGCTGCGGAGCAGATAAACCAGAATCTGGCCGGAGATGGGCAGCAAGATGTTCCCCTTGCAGACGACGACGTGATCCCCATAGCAGAGGACGAGAACGTGCTTCCAGCGGAACAGGAGAACGAGCACAGTCAGCAAGGCAGCAGAAATAGTCGCAACCCTAGCCGAGTGAATGTCGATCAGGAAGCTGGAGGATCTAGAAGACCCAATGGCCCGAGGAATTCGAGGAACTCTCAGGATGCTATCCTCGAATTCATACGGCAGCAGGCCGAGATCAACAGGCAGATACGGGAAGCTATCGACAGCCTGCGAGGACAGAACACGCCAAACACGGGAAATCCACCCATGGGACGTCCAAGGGATGCTTCACCATCTCGTGCTTCGAGGCGAGCAGAGAATCAGAATGCGGGTTCAGCGGTGCCGACTGAGATGAGCGAAGTCATGGAGGCTCTCACCAAGCAGTTCAAGGAGAGTCAAGAGGCTTTGCAACGCTCCCTTCACGAAAGGATCGACCAAATCCCAGTCGCACCACCCACTCTGAAGAAAGTTGACGTTCAGCGGTATTCTCAAAGGCCTTGGAAGAAAGAAGCAGCACCAAAGGCCATCCCCAAGACATTCAAAATGCCAAACATACCAAGATATCGGGGAACAACTGACCCCAATGATCACTTGATGATGTTTAGCAACTTCATAAAAGCAAGCGACCTGACCGACGAGGAAATCGAGTCGGTGCAATTAAAGAAATTCGTGGAAACATTGGCGGACGGAGCTCTACGGTGGTATTCCATGCTGCCACCGAACTCAATAGGATCTTTTGCCGAGATGGCGGAGTTATTCGTCAAAGCACACACAGGCGCCCAGAAGACAGAGACAAGAGTTGAAGATATCTTTGAAATCAAGCAGCTGCCTGGGGAGTCCCTCCGAAAGTATGTAGATCGCTTTCAGCGAGAGCGTATGTTGCTACCCAAGGTTCCAGATCGATGGGCAGCAATTGCATTCACTAACAGCTTGGACGTCAAGAGCTCCGAGGCGACCAGACGGCTGTACGAATCCCTGCGAGAATATCCTGCGGCAAGCTGGTCGGATGTCTACAACCGCTACAATTCCAAGGTACGTATAGATGAAGATAAATTAATTGGCACAGGTACCCGAGGACGGAGCCAAACACGCACCAACGGCGCTGGGGGGAAGATCGAGACGGACAGGCAAGACGCACGGCACGAGCCGTACCCTAGCCGATCACGCAACAACTCCAACGGACGCGGTCGCAACAACAGAGGCCTGGCGAGGAACACTGATTCTGCCTCAACCTCTAGTGGGATCCCAACCCTGCCCGTCTTCAGCATCGGAGCAGTCGAGCTTGTAGCAGTTCTCGAGGAGATGAGCGACAAGGTCAAATGGCCCAAGGATATGAAGGGTGACCCCAGCAAGCGCAACAAGAACTTGTGGTGCGAGTTCCATCGCGATCACGGCCACACAACGGATGACTGCAAGGCTCTAAGGTATGAAGTTGCTAACTTGTTGAAACAGGGCTATCTCAAGGAGTACTTGACGGAAAAAGGGAAGCAGACTCATGCGAAGGCCCAGCAAAACAAGTCAGGACCTCCCCGAGTATCTTCTCCGAAAATGACGGTCAACGTCATCTCTGGCGGAATTGAGGTTGACGCAGTCACATACACAGCAAAGAAGTATGCTAAAGTCTCTATTACGAAGACCAAGCGACCGCGACTTGAGGATGTGATGACTTTTGAAGAAGCAGATGCAGATGGCTTACAGTTTCCTCACATGGACGCTTTGGTGATAACGCTACGAGTGGAAGAGTTCGATGTCAAGAGGGTGCTCGTTGATCCAGGAAGCTCAGCAAACATCATATTATCTCGGGTCGTGCAGCAGTTGAAATTATACGATGGGATTGTACCAATTTCTCGCGTTCTCTCAGGATTTAACAACTCCAGTGAGAAAACGTTGGGAGAAATTACGTTAACGACCCTGGTCGAAGGTGTCATGAGACGGACAACGTTTCATGTCATTGATGGAGACATGGCCTACAACATAATCCTTGGGAGGCCATGGATACACGACATGCAGGCAGTTCCGTCAACCTATCACCAAGTGATGAAATTCCCTTCAGAGTGGGGAATATGGGAAGTTCGAGGAGAGCAGCGTTGCGCTAGAGATTGCTACTCAGTCGCAGTCAAGCTCCCCGAGGAAGCAAAATAGCAATTAACGAATCCGGGATTGGAATCAAGCAGCGGAACTTCAGACTACCAAATCTCGGAATTCATATCAAAATTAGATGCACGAGAAGAGTACGCGCCAACCATTGAAGCTCTGGAACCAGAAGAACTTTTCGACAACATGCCTGAAAGGAAGGTGTACTTGGGAGCAGAGCTGAACAAAGATTTACGGAGAGACATCTTGCATTTCCTCAAGCGACGGCACGCCACCTTTGCGTGGTCGCATGAGGACATGACGGGGATCTCCCCGAAGATTATCTCTCACAAGTTGAATGTGGATCCATACTTCCGCCCGGTGAAGCAGAAACGCCAGCAAGGAGCATTCAGGAACCAAATCATAAACGACGAAGTTGACCGCTTGCTCAAGATCGGCTCTGTCCGGGAAGTCAAATATCCCGATTGGTTGGCCAACGTGGTCGTAGTGGCGAAGAAGAACGGCAAGTGGAGGGTTTGCATTGACTTCACTGATCTGAACAAAGCCTGCCCGAAAGATTCTTATCCGCTACCTCAAATTGACCAACTGATCGACGCAACGGCCGGGCATGAGGTGCTTACATTCCTTGACGCATACTCAGGCTACAATCAAATCCTGATGAATCCCGACGACCAGGAGAAGACCTCTTTCATTACTTGCCGAGGTACGTATTGCTACAAAGTAATGCCTTTTGGACTTAAAAATGCAGGTGCAACCTACCAACGGTTAGTCAACCGGATGTTTCACGATCACATTGGCAAAACCATGGAGGTTTACATCGACGACATGCTGATCAAATCCAAGCGAGCAGAGGATCACTTAGCTCATTTGGAGGAAGCCTTTCGGATCCTTGACCAATATAACATAAAGCTCAACCCGGAGAAGTGCGCGTTTGGAGTGGGTTCAGGGAAGTTCCTTGGTTTCATCGTCTCCCAACGAGGGATCGAGGTAAACCCTGCCCAGATAAAAGCAATAGAAGCCATCCCCGACGTACTTCACAACAGAAAAGATGTGATGCGGCTAACCGGGAGAGTAGCGGCGCTGAGGAGATTCATCTCCCGCTCGTCTGATCGGTGCAAAAGCTTCTTCGACGTGCTGAAACAAAACAAAGAGTTCGAGTGGACCCCCGAATGTCAGCAAGCACTTAAGGACTTGAAGCGGTACTTGTCGAGCCCGCCCTTACTTTCAACGCCACAACCAGGTGAACAGCTATTACTCTACCTGGCCGTATCCGAGTAAGCGGTAAGTGCAGTCTTGGTGCGAGAAGACAAAGGTAAGCAACTACCAATTTATTACATCAGTAAATCTCTATTAGATGCTGAAACACGCTATCAACCTTTGGAAAAACTGGCACTAGCATTGGTAATCGCTGCCCGCAAATTAAGACCCTATTTCCAAAGTCACTCAATAGCTGTAGTTACTACTTTCCCCCTACGTAATATCTTGCACAAACCTGAATTTTCGGGCAGACTAGTAAAATGGGCAGTAGAGCTAAGTGAATTTGACATATCTTATCAACCCCGAGTAGCAATAAAATCTCAAGCTCTGGCAGATTTTATCGCAGATTTTAGCGCCACCATGTACCCTGATGCTCAGCGTGAGGCGGTTCTCTTCGCCGGATCCGAGCCGGGGACTTGGACCTTGCACACTGATGGATCCTCGAGCGTGAAAGGGTCGGGGCTGGGTTTAGTCCTCACCACTCCCTCGGGTGAAACCATCAGGCAGGCTATAAAATGTCCTTTTCTTACTAACAATGAGGCCGAGTATGAGGCCGTAATTGCAGGATTGAAACTAGCTCGGGATTATGGGGCAGACAGGATTCACCTCAAAAGTGATTCCGCCCTGGTCATCAACCAGATAAATGGAGGTTTCGTTGCAAGAGAATCTCGTATGCAGAGGTATCTTGCCCGAGTCACTGGTTTACTGGCACAATTCAGCAATTGGGAAGCTACGCAGATCCCGCGGGAGGAGAATCATGAAGCCGATGCCTTGGCCAATTTGGGCTCAGTCGCAGAAATTGGAGCAGCAGGTTCAATGGCCGTGGCTCATCTCCTGTGCACAACAATCGATAAGGACGCAATGGAGGTCAACACGACCAGCCTAACTTGGGATTGGAGGAATGAGATAATCAACTATATATTGCATGGGACCTTGCCATCAGACGTTAAGGCCGCTCGAAAATTGAGGATAAAGGCCGCCAGATATACAATTATAGATGGCACCCTCTATCGAAAAACTTTTGCAGGTCCACTCGCTAAATGCCTAGGCCCCAGCCAAACAGAGTATGTGATGAGAGAAGTTCATGAGGGGTGCTGTGGAAATCACTTGGGAGGAAAGGCGCTTGCGCGGAAACTCATACGAGCAGGTTATTATTGGGACAAGATGGAGAAAGATACCAACGAGTTTGTCAAAAAATGCGATAAGTGCCAAAGGTTTGCGCATCTCCTCCATCAACCGGCGGAGCCCTTGCATTCGATCATTTCCCCGTGGCCGTTTATGAAGTGGGGGATGGACATCGTTGGGCCACTACCAACTGCGCCTAGGGGGGTGCGTTTCTTGTTAATAATTACTGATTATTTTACAAAGTGGGTTGAGGCCGCAGCATATTCGAAGATACGTCAAACAGAAGTAATTGATTTCCTGTGGCGTTATGTCATTTGTCGGTTTGGAGCACCCAAAGAAATTGTTATGGACAACGGCCCCCAGTTCGTTGGTCAGAAGGTCACGAAGTTCCTTGAGGATCTGCATATTAAAAGGATTACTTCCTCCCCATATCACCCAGTGGCAAACGGGCAGGCGGAATCAACCAACAAAATAATATTGGATTCACTCAAGAAGCGCCTCGAGCAGGCCAAAGGATGTTGGGTGGAAGAACTCCCCGGGGTTCTTTGGGCATATAGAACAACCACGAAAATGAGCACTGGGGAGACACCTTACTCGTTAGTGTATGGCTCCGATGCATTAATCCCAGTCGAAATTGGCGAGCCAAGTCTCAGATATGCCCATGCAACCGTAGAATCTAATTCAGTCAACCTCTCTGAGGAATTGGATTTTCTGGAAGAACGCAGGGAGTTAGCATTGATACGAGTGGTGGCTCAGAAAGAAAGGATAGAGCAATATTACAATCGGGGACTGAGGCTACGCAACTTCGAAGTCGGGGACTTTGTATTGCGTAGAGTCTCCCAGAGCACGCAAGAGGTGAACGCCGGCAAACTTGGTCCAAACTGGGAGGGTCCATACAAGGTGGTTGCATCAGCTGGTAAAGGTTCATACCGTTTGGCACGACTAGATGGATCGCTTTTACCCAGCAGTTGGAACGTGGCTCGCTTGAAAAAGTACCACTTCTAAGTGGTACAGGGGTTAGTATTTCTATCCATTTTTACATTGCTTACATGCCTTCGTTTTCTTTTTCAGTTGCTCTATTTTCTTATCTTTGTCTAAATGGTACTAACGGCCTTCGAAAGGCCAGATCCGTTTAGCTCAACTGGTAGAGCTCGAAGTCTTCGTGCTTCGCGGCTGTGGGTTCAAATCCCGCAACGGACACACTCCTCTTTTGGTTATATGTGTTCTCAGACTCAGCGCTTTACCCATTGTCTTTTCATGTCTGAAATTACGAAATTTCAACATAAAAACAGGGGGGGTGGCGAGGGCCCCAGTAGGCCAAAATCCCGGCTAACACAGGTGATCTTCGAGCAGAGCAAGGTCATTCGTTGAGAGCACGGCTAAGCAAAATCAAATAAGTTCAATAGAACTATTTTACTTGGGCTATATTGTCTTCTACATCTTTGCGGCCAGCACCCGCCTGAGTCCAACAACTTTACGACCAGAGAATAATCTTGTATTTTGATTTACGACCAAAACAATCCTACATTCTGGTCATTGGGTTGCTTGCCCTTTTTCAATAGAAATAACGGGGAAGTCTCAACCAAACCAAATCAAAATTTTTCCCATTTCCCTGCGAAAACTCTCAACTATCAAATATGATAAGCAAAGTTTATCGCAAAACCGTCTTACACGGTCGAATTTCAGTCAGCCTGAACGACCCGATTTCGTTCAGCCCAGAAGGGCCTGGCTTCAGTTATCCTAATTAAAGATAACTTAACCTGGCCACGGTCAGATTTTATTTCAAAACATCTGCGCAGATTAAACCAAAAAGGGAACTCAGACACTAAGGTTTGAAACATAACCTTGACCTCTGAAAACCCCACTAAGCAACAATCAACATTCATATGAATAAGACTTCCAAAACTAAAAATGGTCGTCAAGCCTCGACCAGACAAACGAAAGAAGGGAAATAGCCGAAAACATACATTCATAAAGTTAACAAATATTCAAAAGTTAACAACATCCAACAAATTAACAGAGGGACGAGACAAATATCAATCGTCATGTTGACCAGGGTCCCGACCTGATGCACTGGCTCCATCAGTCGGATCCCCGCCTAAGTCTTCGTCTTCTTCATCTTCGTTGTCCTCGCTACCCTCATCATCCCCTTCGACTCCATCGTCATCAGCTCCCACTTCCATGCCCAGGACTTGCTTGACACTGATGATGGCTGCAATGGTCTGATCGAGGACTAAATCAACATTAATCTGGCCGCGCTGCATTTGGATGAGCAATTTCTTTTTGGCCTCCAGAGCTTCTAACTTGGATTCGATCGTATAACGATCTCGCAAGTTAGCCAAATCCTTCGTCAGTAGCTCTTGAACCTTTGCAGACTCCGCAACCCGATGTCTAGCCTCTTGCAGTTCTCCACGAGCAGCCTGGGATTCAGCCTCAGCTTTGTTCATATTCCTCAGCATCAGGTCAGAAGCGTCGCGGATACTTGCCAAAGTAATCTCCTTCATATTGAGCTCGTGGGCAAGTTGGGAGATCTGACGGCCTTGCTCATCCATCTTTGCTTTTAGATCTTCGAAGGACAATACGAACCTGTCCTTCTCATCTAAAAGACGGTCCTTTTCCTCGAGGAGCGCGCTTATCTTGTCGTTGGCTTCAGCGTTGGATTTCTCCAACCTTTCTATCTTATCCTCGAAGAAGTCGCGCCTCCCCTCCAGCACCCGCTTCTCCCCGATCAGAACCTTTTTCTCCTCTTCCAAGGCATGATTTGCCTGGAGAACCTCCAAAAGATCTTTTTTCAAACCAAGGACTTGGTCTTGGTTGTTCAACCTGGAGCGAAGCATGAGCTCGGTAGCCATCATACTCGCCTGGCAACAAGTAGAAACACGTAGATAGTCAGGACTAAGGGTTTTTGACAGATATAAGGAAAGTGAAGGAAGAAGACATTACCCGAGCAGTATCCTCAGCAATCGCATAAGCCAACTGCTCATCGTTCATGCTGCGCATGTTCCACTCTTCACGAGGGCCGATCAGGTTGGACGTTACCTTGACTAAGTGGCCAGGCTTCGTCAAAAAATCCGTGTCTGGGGGGATGATGAAGTCACATTCCCTCATGCACGGCCTAGGCTCTCTCGCCTGCTCCGAGGGGTAGTCAGGGCCAAATTTATGGCGAATACCTTTAACAGAGTACGCACCAATCGTACCTCCCAAAGATACTCGCCTGGTGAGCCTAGTCCGGGAAACTTCAACGTCACCTGACTCGCCGAGGCCTAGGGTGTCGCACTCCTGTAAATAAACTGGCGCCACCCCGTCAGCAGCCAAGTTTATCATATCTTTGTAGTAGAAGACCTAGGGTTCAGCCTCCCCCCCAGCCTTCTTCCCGCCGTCAACCTCCTCGCCTGTCTCACCTTTCTCTTCACCTCCCTTCTCCCCCTTCTCCTCGTCATCTTCCATCATCGGCTCCTTGCCTGGACGCCTACTGCTAGCCTGCTCAGGCTCGCTTTGTTGGCTTCGAGGCCGTTCAGGCTCGCTCGGCTCTGAAGCCTCAGGAAAAAATGCAAAACTCCCTTGCATTCTTTCCTCCCCCATTTCTTCAGCTTTCTCCTCCTCCCCGTCACCAACTCGGGGACTTTGCTCGAAGGCATAAGAGGAAGTTTCTGCAGCTCTCCTCTTGTCACTCCGAAGATATGCTCTCCTCCTCTGATTCAAGCCCTCATCAGGGACCTCTGAATCTGACAGAACAACCACCACGGGCTCAGCTGATTCAGGGGCAGCCGCCGAACTCTTTATACTTTCTTGCCCAGACTTAGGAGTTTCGGCAGCCCCCACGGTGGCCTCAACTGTCTTCTCAGAAGATTGAGGGGTCTTGCGAGCTGTCCTTTTCTTCTTCTTAGGCTTACTCTTTTCGGAGTCTGTTTGTTTTCTCTTCAGGCTCGCAAGAACCTCCTCGCCACCCTCTCTAGCTTTAATAGCCGCAGCAGTTTGAAGGATAGCAGCCGCCTCTTCGTTGACATCGGCCACGGGATCGACAACCACCTCCTCGGGAGGAGGGGCAGGAAAGTAACTACCGCCGGTGCCCAGACTTGAAATTAGAAGCGCATTTATATCATAATAAGTTCTGCATAAGTCAAGAGAAGGATGCGAGTGGGGATCCTACCATGGGTGCTGGGGTTAGACAAATGCTTCAAGGAAGCATAGTGAGGCCATTGCCTCTGCTCGTGGGTGAACTCCGTCAAAATTGGTTCGACCCAGGCAGACAACTCCTCCTCAGTAATCAGGCCATCATAAGGAATCTTGTCAGCTAACCAACACAGAATAGAAATTAGAAACTGCAGAATACATAATCCAAAGAATATTCAACACAAATACTCGGGGACTTACGAGTCTTGTTCCAGGCCTCGCGGAGGTTAGTTTTGTCGCCGCGTGTGAGGAGTCTGGACTGCACGTAAACGTACCGGTGCATCCAACCCCTATCCCCTGAGTCCTCAGACTTGCTCACTAGAGCCTTTCTCCCCCTCATGCGGGCATTTATATACCCATCCCTGGCAACCTGAAGACTGTACAGAGCAATGAAATGTTTAAACTCAAAATCCTGCTCGGTCTCATCGGCGAACCATTGCAGCAGGGTGACGATCCTATAAACGCTAGGACACAGCTGCCCCGGGCAGATCAAATAGTATTTACAGATATCTTCTATGACAGGGTGCAGCGGGAACGTATAGCCTATCGTGAATGGGTATGTAGATATAGCCGTCCACCCAGGCCTCACTGAAGTAATATTTTCCGTTCGGAGGGGGCAAGAAATCATAAGGTCATCGTCCCACCCGCAATCTGTCCTAACCCTAGGTAGAAGGTCAGGAGTGATTGAACTCTTGAAACGGCTTGAAGGCCATGACCTTATGTTGCCGTAATGACTAAACGAGCTGACTGAACAGTCGTTCTCAAGATTTCCCCAAATTTTTGGAATCACGTCGGCGACTGAAGTTGGAGAACTCGTAGGTTGTCCAGCTGCTGCCGAAGAAGAACTAGCTGCAGCATCCATATTCAGAACCCTCTTAGCTTTTGGAGACATTTTTAAAGTGAATTTGTCACGCTTTGAGTTTTTGCTGGAAAATGATTTAAGGCTCTGAAGGATAGTATGAAATTTGAAGCAAAGTAAAAGACTTTCGGCTGGGAAAAGTTATATTTATAGGATTCGCAAAGCCTACACGTGGCAAACATCCGCGCAAAAGATGAGTCGATCTAGCCGTTGAGGAAAATAATGAGATAAAAGTCGGAATGACGGTTTTCTCATCTTGGGACGTGCAAGACGTGAGTAGGCGCAGTTTAATCATCACGCCTGCAGTCTCGGAACACGCAACAGTCACTTCTTCAGGGAAAAGTGGAGCGGAATGGACAGCTTGCACATCTTGTCTCTAACAGAGCATTTAATGCGTACACTAAAAGGACGCCAATCAGTCAAAACTTTTGAGGAAATATTTAATACTTGTACTAAAGGGATAACGACCAGTCCAACGAGCAGAAACTCGCGCTTACTATGGAAGGAGATATCAAAAAGTTCATTCCCACACGTAGCTGGTTCTCCACTCCTCGACCAGATCCTCTGCCCGAGAAGTGCGGGGACTATCTGTATTGGGTGAAATCCATCGTCACCAAAGTTGGTGACTCGGCATCCACATAGGACGGCACACAAACGACACGTGGCTGCGAATGGATATGAAGGCAATGGATAAGATCGAAGATAAACAGTTGCAACGGACAGATGAACAGTCACTACGGCCAGAAAAGTCGCAGCCCATCAATCAAGACAATTCAAAGTAGGAACCTTATCCACAAACAACACAACTGCTCGTCTAAGGAGTTACAACTGCTTGCGAACGGGCACATAAGCTGCCTATATATTGTAATTTAAGTCACTAGCATACAATCTAATGCTTCTCTGAAATTTACACTTGTATTCTAAACAATTTACTAGCATTCAATACTTTATCTCCAGCGAACATTTATTACTATTGCCGATCGAAAGATCTTCTCTACTGTTTCATTAACTGAATCTCAAAAAGAGTACGAGGAAAGGAATTTAATCAAGTCTGAACGGCCTGAGCACGGTTCCTTTTTCGTTTGATTATTTATTTATTATATCGCATTAATTGCCTCTTTACTCTTCCGCATTTATTACTGGCATTTATATTTACTTCTTTAAGAGCATTTTAATCTCGATTATTGACCGTGACCCCGCTCTACAAATTTAATTGTAAATTAACCTGATAAAACGAAACTACGGTTAAACACCGCCCCTGACTATATATAAGAACAATGCTCATGTATTCTTCACGATGCTTCTATATTTCTAAGTTCATATATTGCGTTTCAATTTTTTCCTGTAAGTATAAATATATCCTTTTCTTTACTTCATTTAATTTAAATTTAAAATGATAATATTCTACTTATGCAAGAAATCATAAATCGGTTCTTTAACAAAGCTCCAAACCAGAAGATGATTGGTGACGAGAAAGAGTAAAAACTCTTGGGAAATCTCAATTGAGGAAATGATTTTTTCTGCATGCAGTTTGTCTGTTTGGTTTAGCTTGAATGATAACAGAATGAGATCCCATCCATTACTGTTTGGTGCAATATTATTCAATAGTAGTATAGATGGGTGCTATGTGTCTACCTACTTAATTCATGGATGAGTTCCTAACAACTAAATATAATCGTGTAATTTTAAGCAAAAAAATACAATCAACCAAACAATACATATTAAGAAGGAAAAAATTAATATAGCATAATTATATTTGACATGCAATTCTTTTGGAGAGTCGAGGAGCACAAAAGTTTCAAGATAAAAATCTATTATGATCGATGTCCGTTTTATTTGTAGTATATTTAAGTTAACCTATACCGGACATACTGAACATGTCAATTAGTGAATTCCATTATTCAATAGGTGTTATGTCAAGATGAAGCAAATGATGCTATTTTTAGTGTATTAACTATTATTTATGAAAGACCTTATTAAAAAGATTAAGAAAAGATTATTGAGAAAAATAAAAGATGTTAGCAAAATAACTTGGAATTGCGCTTTGCCCAGAATTTTTTTAATATGTGACTCTTTGAAGATATTCATGTCTTCTTCCAAAAGAGACGAAGTTGTGGACCTTTTGACAGGTAAGACGTAAACTGTTTCGATTTCCCGCCATAATATCTTTTTTATTTTTATGTGAATATGTAATTATGCTAGATTAATATTTGACTTCTTAATATGCATGTGCCGTTTGGTTAATTGTATTTTTTTTGCTTAAAACTATGGTACCATATTTAATTGTTAGGGATAAAATAATCCCATCCATAAATTAAGTAGGTGGACACATAACATCAATCTATCTATATCTATATCTATATCTATATCTATATCTATATATATACTAATTGAGAACTATAGGCAAGTGATGTGGCATAGTTCTATGGCCTCCATTCACTTCAAAATATGAAGAAATGAAAGATTTGTAAGTCACTCTTTAGGTATGCATCAATTTATATCTTTTTCTTAATTTTTAATTCTTTTTGCCCATTGTTTCAGTCATCTTTTATACTCAATAAATGTTAATTAATGGCAATAAAGAGTTGTTAAGCCAATAAATAATTTTATTGTTAGTAACCGAAAAATATAAGAGTTACAGCACAAGTCATTGGCTCATTTGTAACGCAAGAATCACGTTGAATTTGCTATATCAAATGCTTCCTTCTTCAATGCTTCCAATTTCAGTCTCTTATAAGTCCTAGTATTTTTTTCCTACATACTGCAACCTTTCTTAGTCCCATGAACAGAAAAAAACTTTTGTGTATCGCCACTTTGTAATCTATATTTATATTTATATCTATATCTATCTATATCTATATCTATATCTATATCTATCTATATATCTACTAATTGAGAAACATAGAAGAGTGATGTGGCATAGCTCAAATGTCAAGGATTGATCATTTTTGGCTCTTTTTGCTCATTTTCAATTCACTCCTTCAATTGCAGTTGTCCTCCACTTTGTTCTCCTTTTCGGTTTACTCATTTTCCTGAACGTCTATTTCCATAATGGTCCATAAAGACAATTAACATTAGATATCATAATGAACAATAGAAGTGTGCTTAACGTTACAGGTCCTTTTTCTTCCAATCTTTCTGTTACGCATGTTTTCCCTTAATTAGAGTGACTCCATCCTTCTCAAATACAATGTTATAAATAGTTGTATACGTGCAAGTTCAATCCTTCAAGGGAGATTGCTGTAGGCCTGTAGCTATTAGAAAGGGTTTTAGGTGGTTTATTAAGGATATTGGTTACTATCTTTCTTCGATGTGTAGTTCTTCTATTATGGAAACTTTCAAAAGTTTCAAATGTATGAGTAGCAAAGAGGCTGCAGAGTAATGCAAATTACACCTTATGCGTAAGAAAAATTTCTATGTTCTGTTTGGTTAATACATCATAACGACGATGGCTTTATCTATACAGGTGAAATTTTTATTTCTCTCCTTTATTTATACATATTTATTTTTAGGTTTCAAGAATCCTAAAACAGCCATTTGGTTTATCATTTGTGTAACTCTTTCAAACTAAGAACGACACTTGACCAACAACTATTTGATTTCTCGATCATCCCTTTATCTCTGAGAAAGCCAATATAACGAGGTTGAGTTTGATAATTTTTAAGCGATAATAAATATATTTAAATAGTGACTTTTGTTCAATGATCATTACCTTCTGTTCGAGTTATATTTTTCTTCATTTTCTCCTCTATCTTTACCTTCTGTTTGAGTTATATTTTTAATCAATATTACGATCGGAGTATATATTGAAGATAAGATAATCTAAGACTGGACATTCATTATGTTATTATAAAAGTTATATTAATAATTATTTAGCTATATATTTTTTAAATTTTTAAGGACCGTACGAGCACGGTCACATTCACTAGTTTATACTATTATTGAATAATATTACACCAAATAGTAATGGATGAGATCCCATTCTGAATGGAAACATCTCTTTGCTCTTAAATGCTAAATATGCAGTAAAGTTGTGATGGATTATGTCGAAATATTATTCTTTTTCTTTTTCCTTCTGACTATTACTTAATGAAGTGCAGCTTTTTGCTAACAAAATATAATGAACTATCTTTTTGTTTATATTTCCAACTAATCTTGAGTTTATTTAATACTATTGTCTATGAAAAATCCTTCAGCAAGTCACTGGTCTATGGTCAAAGTAACAAATGAATAGGGGTGGAGTCAGAAATTAACGCAAGTAGGTTCAAAAAATATTAGAATATTATATTTGCGATTTGAACTCGTGAACTAAAGAATTTTTGAACTCTCTTCACCACTTTACTAGCAATTTTTCTTATATTAAGGGGGTTTAATAGTGTGTGTATTACTAAAAATTTTAATTTTATCCCATTTACGCAGTACAATTATTCGACGAACCCTTTCCCAATGCCTAGCTCCGCCACTGCAAATGAGGCCTAGGAATCGAGCCAAATGAACGACAAAGGTATTTTAAAAGAACTGATGTGGCACAATAAATAGTCTTTTTTATTTTTTCTAAAAAGTCTGTTTTCTTTTCCTCACTAAATTACTACTATATTAAATTAACATATGAGAGTAGTATTTACTATACAACAAAATGTAATGAGAGAGGTCTCACTTATTTAATCATTATCCAGGAATCTCTAAGTACAATTGCAAATAAATTGTATTATAACTAATGCTTTACTTATGGTTAGTATATTTAAATGAAGCGGATTCGTCAGGATGTACGTGAAGTCACCTCCAAATGCAGTTCACTCAAAAATATTGTAAGTCCTATTAATTAAATATTGTTTCATAATTAAATCACAAAAGTTGCTTAGTATAGTTATCAATAGACCCTACGGTAGCAAATAGTATCATTTTAACGTATAAGCAGGGATGGATGCTTATATAAACTACATATTTTTCTAAATTCAAAATTCCAAGTACATACTCTCCGAGTAGCAAGAATAAATTAAATCATAGGATTTTTTAAGACCACACAAAGCGCGGGCAAATTGACTTCACGTACATCCTGACGAATTCTCTGCATTTAAATATACTAATCATAAGTAAAGCATTAGCTATTTTATGTAATACAATTTATTTGCAATTGTATTTAGAGATCCTTGGATAAAGATCTTCTTTTTTTGCCACATTTCACCCTTCCTTCTTTTCATTCAATTCAGTCACCCAACTTTGTTGTTCTTCCCTCTTTTCATTCAGTTTTAGTTTTTTCTTTCTAACTTTAATATTGCAGTTGCAACTCATTAATTCTCTCAATGCAACTCCTCTGCCAAGATAGTGAAATACGTCTAGCCAAGATAATGAAGAAATCCCCACTCCTCTGCCAATTATTCGTAACTAATGGAGGAGTAAATATCATTCATAATAAGAACAAAAGAACAAAAAACGGCAAAAGGAATAAATGAAATTGATCATTGTGGATATTATATATAGGCAATATACTGCATTATTGGTCTACAATGCTAAATATTATTTGCTGATAGCAATCCAAGACATCTCTATAATGCAATCCAGTTAAGGGGGTTTAACTTTACAGATTTTTGTCGAGATTTACTTTAGGTTTACCGTAATTTTTATCTTACTTTGCTTCTAATTATCAATTATTCTTCTCATCATTCGGCCAAAGTCAATTCGATCGTTACCTTCTCTCCGGGGTTAATTCCATTAATTAACATTATGTGTATAATTTTGTTACTCTTTTGGCCTGCTGCAGGCTTGTATTATTTGTGCGCATATACTAACAGGAGGGGAGAAAAAAAAAATCCTTAAACAATTAACACAACTTCCTAAAATGGAGTATATTACAATATATATATATTTACCGTGTTTCGAAGAGGCTCCCGCGATATATACTCAAATCTGCTATGCTTCTTCATCTGCGCTTACTGCTTACTTTATTGATTTCTTTATTGTCTACACATAACTCATATCTTCATAATGAATTATAAGTTAAATTCTTAGCTAACAATTCGTATTTAGGTTTTTCTTTGTTAACATGAAGCATATTCAGTAACGTTTCAAGGATTTGATTAGTGATGTGTATTTTAATAGTTGTAAAATTTGATAATATTTATTTACATTTCATTGGTTAAGAATGACTTTCAATTACAAAGTATAAATAAGTTATAGTTTATGATGGGAAAGAGATAGAAAGAACGGAAAGCAATAAAGAAAAAGAAAGAAAAGATTGGAAGTGCTAGAAAATGGGAAATTTGATCTCATCATATTATGAGAATTGAGATGCATTGAAATTTGATTTTTAATAACCAGTTTCTTTTCTTTCGTTGGTTCCTTCAATTATATACATTCTTTTTAGTTTTTATTTGAGAGAATGAAATATTAATCTTATGAAACATAAGTGTCAAGTACTTAAGTATTCACAATAAGAAACAAAATGCTAAAAAAGGTTGTAAAAGAGAGGAGGAAAAAACAGGTGATTATATATTGGCCGAATCACGAAAAGATGGTCAAACTTATAGATCATTTGTAAAATATTTGATTTATCAAAATGTCAGTACTTAATCAATCATGAAAAGATGTTCGGTTTTACTTATGTTCATCAGCTATATTCAGATTTATTTTTTACGACCGCACAATGTGCGGGCCAATACACTAGTTATATACATAAATTAAACTCAGAAGATCAAATCTTGGCGCCTCGTGTGCATGTAGTAGGTTCACCGAATTTTGTGAGTTAATAACGTGAAGATCAATCATTGATATATAGCTGAGAGTCGGTTGACTTCGTTAAATTCTTAAAGCATCTCGTTCAATTATTTCCAATTTGGTCATCAATAATAAGTGCCACATTATTCTACCATATCCTCAACAACGATAAAATATTTAAAAAGTATTCCAAACTATATCTTTACGAAATTATGATACAGTTAAATATGGAATCAGAAAAGAAAAAATTATAGATTGAACTTTCACAGCCCTCCATTTTCAAAAAAAAAAAAAAAAAAAAAAAATTTACATGCTTGAGTTAAAAAAATAAAAAAAATCAAACCTGCATTAAGAGACATGTTAAAAATATAGTTAAATATATAAAAATATGTTATCACTAACCGTGACTCTCAGCTTGTTTGTAATATATATCTTTAAAAAACAGCACCGACAAATTGATGATATTTGATCTTTTGACACCAATTTCACTGTCAGTTCTAGAAATTCGATCACTGATGACCCTCTTAACTAAGGCTTTTTCAGTCCGTTATGTTAGCTTTTTAAAATAGATATTTATATGTTATTAAGATACACAAAGTAGACTCTTACGCCATGTAGATGGTTGCATACTGATAATGAAAGCTCTATACACTTATAACACGCTGCAAGTGAGAAAATACAATTCATTTCCTTTTTATGTTTTTTTTTTTTTTTTTAATATGCTGCATATGAGAAACAGCAGAATTACGTCTATATTTAGCACCGTTCTTTGTGAAACGACTTTAGGTAGTCGTTTCAGAAGTTAGGATTTCGATTGGCGTACTGATAATTTTAAAAACTTCGTAATGTCCATTAGAACTTATTTGTAAAATTTGAGTTAAATCGGACCTCGTTTGGTAGATATCGGAAGAAGGTTTCAGTTTTCGTTTTCGATAAATTTTAAAAAGAGGTTTTCGAGCTCGATTTTGGCGAATGAGCTCCGATTCGAATTCCGAAAGTGCCGTTAGGTTCGTATAATTATTTGTGACTTTTGTGAACATTCGAAAGTAAATTTCGAGGTTGTTCGGCTAGTTTCCACTAAAATGCCAAAAGTTAAATAATTTGACTTTTTTCCATTTAATTTGCATATTGAGTTTCGGGAGTCCGGTTTGAAATCCTCCTTAGCAAGTGTGTTACATATATTTTTTATAACTTGCTTGAACAATTTGGAATTATTTCAAATTTCGTAGAGTTCCGTTTTAATTTTCGTCGCGAAAAAAAAAAAGAAAAAATAAATAAAACAAAAGGAAAGAAAAGAGGAAAAGGACAAAAAATATATATATAGAGGCGGTGGAGATATAAATCCCCTAACTTAGCATATTCTAGAACAGAACATATCAAGAAATACGAGAACACAAAAAAAGAGAAAACGCAGCAAGAAAAATATACCAGAAAATGAGAAAAAAGGGAAAAGGAGCAGGAAAAAAGTAGAATTTTTACCTTGAAACATTCAGATAATGATCTCAACATATTAATTGAGTTTATTACGTGTGTTTTGAATATATTTTAACGGTAAAAATTGGGTTATTAGACATCGTTTTAATAAGTTCAATTGATAGTTTAAAGAGTTAATTGGACCCTGATAATGGAATTGAGTATATATTCTTACTCAGTGAGCTATGAGCAACATATAAATGTAATTTATTTAGGGTTTGGTTATGTGACTTTGCACCCTGAACATAGGCCTGACCTGCGTATTGCGTATGCGAATAGGATATCAGGGTCCTAACTGGATTGCCCTAAGACGTAAGAATGAAGTCTTTAGCCTTATGTGATATATTTATCTACTTATTGAACACAGTGGGATCGTTTGAAAATGAATCCAAAGGACAAAACGGTTGTTCAGTAGCTGCGCTAACTTTGTAACAAGGTAAGTGTTTGTATCTATTTCTTTGGAGGCCCTTGGCCTTGTGGATATTCTACCACGTGTTCCTTACGTGTGTAGCTGCCGATAGGCGTACTCATTACGCCTTAGCTTTGAATTTACATTGTTTATTATATGTATGCCCTGTTGTTGGTATTACATTGAGCATAGGAGCATTGTACTCTAGTTTTGAGCATTGCATATCCTTCTCCGTAATCGATGAGAGTCCCGAGCCGGTGAAGGGTCATCTTCCCGGTAATCGATGTGAGTCCCGAGCCGGTGAAGGTTCATCGTTGCATATACTTTCCGGTAATCGATGAGAGTCCCGAGCCGGTGAAGAGTCATCATTATATATATCTCCGGTAGTCGATGAGAGTCCCGAGCCGGAGATAGGTATCAGGCATATATGACTGCATTGCATCGTACTGCATTCATCCCATCTCATTGCACCGCATACTAACTATTGTGTGTATTGTATTGTGTTTAATGTATGCAGTATGTACACTATGTTTTGGACATATCTCAGTTTGCCTATATATTTTTGGCTCGTATCCCGGGTTGCATGCCGCGACAGTATGAATATATAGATCGGGTTGCACGCCGCGACAGTATGAATATATGAATCGGGTTGTACACCGCGACAATATGAATATATGCATTTCTGATCGTTGATATGTTCGGGATACTTAAAAACCTATATGTTCTGTCTACCTTATGTCCCTGGTTGTTTATGAGTTTATGATTCCATATGTGTTTCCAGTTATTATCTGGCTCTGCCTTTTTATAATTTAAATAAGAGGAATTTGGTTTATCTATTTTTCTTCTCCCTGGCTAGCTATCCTATTCTTTGAGGTGGCTAGTCTGCCCCACTTATTGAGTCCTTTTGACTCACCCTTGTTTGTTGTTTGTCCTTATCTATCTATTTCGTTTCGGCAGGTTCGCTCCAGGATTGAGTTCGCCACGTTGGGAAGGAGCGAAGATGACTTCAGCTGTCACGGTGAGCCAGCTTTTATTCAGGATGGCCACAGTTTCATGTTTATTATTTCAGTTGCATTTTGTTCCTTTGAGGAGGTATCTGTCTTCTTTCGTACTCTTAGATGTATAGTCTAGATAGCCCTAAACCTAATATGTTGGCTAGTCAGCTGTAATTTCTTTTGTACAGCTTAGAGGTATCAGTATGTTTGTACCTTTTTCTAAGTCTTCTTCTTATTTATGAGTGGAATTTATATTCATTTACCGAATTCAGTTGATAAGGGTTCGCCCGACGGGTTTAGGGGAGGTGGTCGGGTTCCTGCACGGCCTAGCCGGATTCCGGGTCGTGTCAGTTGGTATCAGAGCCTGATTTAGAGTCTATCCAGACTAAGACAGTGTCTAGTAGAGTCTCGTTGATGGGTACGTATATGTCCGTCCTTATCTACGAGGGGCTATGATGGCATTTATGAAGTTTCTCTTTCTTCTTTTCTGATCGTGCGTCGGTTTAGGATGCAAAAATATTTTCGTTAATTCGTTCGTAGTAATTGTGAACCCTCGTGCAACAAATCAGCAAATGGTAGGAGTTCAGGACGAAGTAGTCTAGCCTGAGGCTAGAGCTACTCAAGCCCCGAGAGTTGTGGATCGTGCTGATGATTCAGTCGCGCTGGCCCCAGTTGTACGAGCTCGCGATGGCAAGGAAGCAGGGCCTTGTGGTTCCCTTAGCTCTCTACGATGCTTTTACGAGAATATTGGCGAGGTAGATACCGCAAGAACCTATTATTCGCTAGACAGTTTATCAGATTGCCACAGATGCAGACGTTCAGTCTCAGGGAGCTCCTATTCTAGTTCTTAATATTATTGCAGTAAATTATGTTCCGGAGGCAGCATGGGTTGTGCCTCTAGTTATTCTAGATGGTTAGCTAGCCTGAGTAATGGTTCGGTCCGAGTGTCTGAAGAGGCTGTATTATTCTACTCAACTAAACCTTCTGATATTCTTAATCCATGTATCAGCTAATCCCTGTGTAATTTTTTTAAAATAAAATGATGTCAACTTATCTTTCAAACTGTTGGTTATCTCGAGCAGTATGCTGTTTATTATTCTGCTTTCTAGTTTCAGGGGTCCGGCCTTGAATTGGTGGGCCGCTCTTTTATTAGCTAACTTGGTTCGACTTTTCTTCTAGATTCGTGGAAAAGATCCTTTCGCGCAGCGAGCGAGATGAAAAGAGTCGCCAATTTGAATGGATTGGATAGGGTAGCTTGTCAGATTTAGAATATGAGATTGACTTCTTTAGGATGGTTGGATATGCTCTAAAGCTACTTGGTGAACCTTCCGAGAAGGTTCGAAGATTTATTGGTGATCTTTCTCCTTCCTTGAGATCCCAGATGGCTCGAGAAATTGAGGTTGAGACTTCATTTGATGTTGTTGTTGATATAACTCAGCGGTATTAGGCATACCATAAGTTAGAGCGGGAAGAGAGTTAGAGTGGGAGAGCAAGAGATCCCACGGCCCAGGTGGGCACCATACCTCCTTTGGAGGTAAGAGCTCTGATTATTTTGGGAGGTTACTTTCCAGGTTATCTCAGCTTGTAAACCGTGATTCTCAGAGTGCGTGAGTAGTTCATCAAGATTAGACTCAACTTTCTCTTTGTAGCTTTCAACAATCTGTCCAGGTTCTATTTTCAGCGAAAAAGTGTTATCATTGTCGTGAGCCTGGTTATCCTTTGAGGAGTTTTCCCTTACTCCGGAAAGTAGGCAGACGTCATTTCTCTCTTCATCAGGCACTTGCACAGTCGCAAGGGATTTCATTTAGACCTCAATCAGCCAGAGAAATGCAACCATCCAGTAGAAGTCGAGAGCGTGGTGGCAGTGGTTCTTCAGAAGGTGATTATCAGGGTAGTGGCTCCGCTCAGCTGCAGAGGCAATTCTATGAACTGTCAGTCTGGCAGGATGCTGAGTTATCCGATGTAGTACACCTATGTATTTCTTCTTCCATTGTATGTGAGTAAAATTTGATTCTTCTGATATGTTTGGACTTCGTTTATCTTACCATGTTACCATGGCTTCCGTGGATATTGTTTCTATTAAGAGTCGGTTGCGGGAAAGGGGCGAGCTTCTGGTATGATTTATTCCTGGTATTTGTGAAACCCTACTAGTTGATCTGATTTAAATGTGAGAAATTTGGGAGGGAGTGTCGGTATGGTTTGCTTAGAATCTTTTTGTGTTACCTTCTATTATTATGTCAAATCAGTTTATCTCTCTCGTCAGAATTCAATGTTGGTAGGATAATGGCATCCTAATTCGTCACCATCAGAAAGTGTCATCGTTTCTTTCGGTACAAAGTGATAAGTAAGTAATATTTGATCTATGTGTCTTCCTCTTGGTTCGAGACGCTAGTAGAGTCATGTTATTCTATAAGTTTGTCTCGGTATAAAAAAGTTTTCTGGTAAATTTTCAGAGTTTCCTTCCTATAGGAGAGTTAAATTGGCATAGATGTTGTTCCGTAAAGCTCATTTAATGTCTATTTCTTCAATTGCGATTCTTCGGTTAGCCTGATTCGAAAGTAGTCTAGTTCTGGTAGCCAAATAAATAAGAAAAAAAGCTTCCTAAAGCTCTAATTATTTATATCCTCAGTCCATTTCCATCTTTTCTTCTTCCAGCGTTAGTGAGCTTGGGCGGTTAGTAGCCGCTTGTGATGTTCCCTATGTTGAGACAGAGTGCTTGTCAAGGTAGCCGAGTAAGTACATTGTCGTTTTTCAAGGCTACTAAAGGTAATGGAGAGTGTCGTCCGACCCGTAAATTGAGCTATCGAGCGATGGTGCTTGTGGTAAAAGGTAGGGAGCTGTGAAGTCGAGAATTGCATGTGTTTGGCAACTCGAGAGGGTAATTTGGTAGCTCAGGTCTGAGCCGCGTTATGTTTTTAGCTAAGTCTTCCTTAATTCAGCAGACCATGCGAGGATAGCTATTTCTATTCAAATTGGCTGTATAAGCTTATGCTCTAAGTGGAGGAGTCTTCCTCCTATATAGAATATTAATATTAAATCTCTAAAGAGTTGCTAAAGCATAAGATAATTATATATTTCATTGACCTGTTCTATATCGAAAAGTATATCGACGAGGTGATTCGTTGGTTGAATCATGTTAACCCATCTAGAGTTACGTGTATCTTAAGAATAAGCTGGGCAATGATGTGATGATATTATCCAGATATGTTTTATTCCAAGAGTTCGATGTGCGTTATAATTCTGATTCTGTAATCATGAGACAATGTCCGTAGAATAGTTTATGAAGGTCGTGCAAGTTCTCTTGTTATATGTATAAATTTTTCTTTAGATTTAGCCTCGTTCGGGGACGAACGAGAGTTTAAGTGGAGGAGAATGAAACGACCTTAGGTAGTCGTTTCAAAAGTTAGGACTCCGATTGGCGTACCGATAATTTTAAAAACTTCGTAATGTCGGACTTGTTTGTAAAATTTGAGTTAAATCGGACCTCGTTTGGTAGGTATCGGAAAAAGATTTCAGTTTTCGTTTTCGGTAAATATTAAAAAGAGGTTTTCGAGCTCGATTTTGGCGAATGAACTCCGATTCGAAATCTGAAAGTACCGTTAGGTTCGTATGATTATTTGTGACTTTTGTGAACTTTCGAAAGTGAATTTCGAGGTTGTTCGGCTAGTTTCCGCTAAAATGCCGAAAGTTAAATAATTTGACCTTTTTCCATTTAATTTGCATATTGAGTTTCGGGAGTCCGGTTTGAGATCCGCCTTAGCAAGTGTGTTACAAATATTTTGTATAACTTTCTTGAGAAATTTGGAATTATTTCGAATTTCGTAGAGTTCCATTTTATTTTTCGTCTAGAAAAGAAAAAAAAATAAAAGAGAAAGAAAAGAGGAAAAGGACAAAAAAAAATATATATATATATATATATAGGCGGTGGGGATATAAATCCCCGAACTTAGCAAATTCTAGAACAGAAACATATCAAGAAATACGAGAACACAAAAAAAGAGAAAACGTAGCGAGGAAAAAATATCAGAAAATGAGAAAAAAAAGGAAAAGGAGGAGGGACAAAGTAGAATTTTTACCTTGAAACATTCAGATAATGATCTTAATATATTATTTAAGTTTATTACGTGTGTTTGAATATATTTTAACGGTAAAAATTGGGATATTAGACATCGTTTTAATAAGTTCAATTGATAGTTTAAAGGGTTAATCGGACCCTGATAATATAATTGAGTATATATTCGTACTCAGTGAGTTATGGGCAATATATAAATGTAATTTATTTAGGGTGTGGTTATGTGACTTTGAACCCTGTATATAGGTCTTGTCTGCGTATTGCATATGCCAATAGGATATCAGGTTCCTAACTGGATTGCCATAAGTCGTAAGGAATGAAGCCTTTAGCCTTATGTGATATATTTATCTGCTTATTGAATAAAGTGGGATCGTTTGGCAATGAATCCAAAGGACAAAGCGGTTGTTGAGTAGTTGTGCTAACTTTGTAAGAAGGTAAGTGTTTGTATCCATTTCTTTGGAGGCCCTTGGCCTTGTGGATATTCTACCACGTGTTCCTTACGTGTATAGCTGCCGATAGGCGTACTCATTACGCCTTAGCTTTGAATTTACATTGTTTATTATATGTTATGTCATGTTGTTGGTATTACATTGAGCATATGAGCATTGTACTATGGTTTTGAGCATTGTATATACTTCCCCGTAATCGATGAGAGTCCCGAGCCGGTGAAGGGTCATCATTGCATATACTTCCCGGTAATCGATGAGAGTCCCGAGCCGGTGAAGGGACATTATTCTATATACTTCCCGGTAATCGCTGAGACTCCCGAGCCGGTGAAGGATCATCATTGCATATACTTCCCGGTAATCGATGAGAGTCCCGAGCCGGTGAAGAGTCATCATTGTATATATCTCCCGGTAGTCGATGAGAGTCCCGAGCCGGAGATAGGTATCAGGCATATGTGGCTGCATTGCATCGTACCGCATTCATCCCATCTCATTGCACCGCATACTAACTATTGTGTGTATTGTATTGTGTTTTATGTATGCAGTATGTATACTATGTTGTGGACATATCTTAGTTTGTCTATATATTTCTGGCTCGTATTCCGGGTTGCATGCCGCGACAGTATGAATATATGGATCGGGTTGCACGCCGCAACAGTATAAATATATGGATCGGGTTGCACGCCGCGACAATATGAATATATGGATTGGGTTGCACGCCGCGACAGTATGAATATATGAATCGGGTTGCACGCCGCGACAGTATGAATATATGCATTTCTGATTGTTGATATGTCCGGGATACTTAAAAACCTATATATTCTGTCTACCTTATGTCCCTGGTTGTTTATGAGTTTATGATTCCATACGTGTTTCCAGTTATTATCTGGCTCTGCCTTTTTATAATTTAAATAAGAGGAATTTGGTTTATCTGTTTTTCTTCTCCCTGGATAGCTATCATATTCTTTGAGGTGGCTAGTCTGTCCCATTTATTGAGTCCTTTTGACTCACCCTTGTTTGTTGTTTGTCCTTGTCTATCTATTTCGTTTCGGCAGGTTCGCTCCAGGATTGAGTTCGCCACGGTGTGAAGGAGCGAAGACGAGTTCAGCTGTCAGGGTGAGCCATCTTTTATTCAGGATGGCCACAGTTTCATGTTTATTATTTCAATTATATTTTGCTCCCTTCAGGAGGTATCTACCTTTTTTCGTACTCTTAGATGTCTACTCTAGATAGCCCTAAACCTAGTATGTTGGGTAGTCAGCTGTAATTTCTTTTGTACAGCTTAGAGGTAACAGTATGTTTGTACCTTTTTCTAAGTCTTAAAGGAGTGAGAAATTGTATAAATATGGGTTAAACTTAACCTATTACGCTGAATTTTTTAACCTTTATATAGTAACCAGTTCTTGATTGACTTAAATTTGAATTATATTCTATCTTAATGGAATAAAAACAGAAGGGCTTAGTGTTGGTCAAGAAAAGTTAATAATTTCTTTTTTTAGGAGAACTAAATAAGCAAGCATTCAATTACCCTCAGTTCCTTGTAATTTCAGAATATGGAGTATGGACATCCACGCAGTGAAAAATCTCACATTTTCTGTTGATCAATAATTCTATATATACAAGTAAAAAATATAAAGAAAAAATTACATTGCATAGACATTTATAAAAGTACTAAACACAAAATATATGATTTATAGGCATTTAATCTTATGTATTTCACTACTAATAATAGTTCATTTTAATTAAACACGTTCCCCTTTGTACGCCTATTTTTAGGAAATCAGATGAGTCATTGCAGCTTTTTTAGATGAGATCACTACTAGAAAAAAGTAAAAAGCTAAAGAATGGTTGGCGAGGGAACTCACTCTCCAATCAGTTAGCGAGTCCCTCTCCAATCAGTGTTTTGCGGTTAAAATAAATTAAATTGAAAAAGTTTGCGACGGAATTCCTTCTCCAGTCAAAAAGTAAAAAAGGTGTCAGGTGATGGAGAAGGAATTCTGTCGCCAATTACCTGACTATTTTTTTAACTTTTTGATTGGAGACGGAATTCTTTCCCCAACCCTAACAATTGTATTGCAATTATATTTTTACTTCAACGGACTCCACATTTTTCCAACTTTAAAAAATTTCTCTCCCTCCCTCTCTACAGTGTACTGCAGCGGCAACACCCCTTCCCCACCATTGCAACACCATTGTTTCTTATCCAGTAAGTATTTCCGTCTTCCCCATTTTCCCCACCCCAATCCCGTATCCCCTTTCCCTACCCCCAATGCTGTATCTCCTCTTAGGATAAAACTTTATTTTTTTTCTAAATTTTTCTTAGGAGACTAAAATTAGAGAAAGTTGTTGGAATAATTAAATCATGTTCTGCATGATAAACCTTCAAATATAATAATGTGTACAATAACATTTTACTTATTTAGGGTATTAAAGACGATACACATATTAAATCAAAAAATAATGAGATTGTTTCATAAACACACAATCTATGAAAATTCATGGACTTAGGGAAGTCCATTAATAGATTAGAAATTTCAGTGGAGACGGAATCCTTAGAATATTTGTAAATATACTCTTTTGAGTATGTTGTGCATAAATATCCTATCCCCAATTTCCCCATATACCTTAAAATTGACCTAATTTTTGTTAATCGAATTTAATAATATTTTTTACAGGCTTTTTGGTCACCGCAACTAATTCTTGAAGGTAAATTTTAATTTCAGTTTATTAAATTAAATTATTTTTTTGTTTTTATTATTTAAAATTTAATTTTAAATTGCATATATTCAATTGCTAAGTATTTTTGTAGTAAATTAGTTAAATGCCTATTTGGTAAACTGTTTTTGTAGTAATATAGTTAAATACCTATTTTAGTTATTTTGTAGTAATATAGTTAAATACCTATTTTAGTTTATTAACTATTTTTTATGTTAGCATCCGAAAAAAAAATTAAATGTCTCTATCCGTAAAATATTTAGGGAGTTTGATTTAGTTAGTTAATTAAAAAGTTAATATACAACATAATATAACAAAAAGGCTATACACCTATAGTTTACTTGAAAAATTGCTATATTCTGTGTCATTGATTTGCATTTATTTGTTTGTAACTTTTGTGTAGATGGAACATGATGAAAATCGTAGTTGGATGTATCATATTTTCATAGAAAATATAGGTTTGAGGAAAAGTTATGTAGTTGGGGTTGACGGGTTTATTGCTAAAGCTAAATTACTTCCTGAATATATACGGGTGGTTCAATCAAATGTCCTTGTGTGAAATGCAAGTGTAGCCACGCGCAACCAATTGAAAATGTCGTGCTGCGCCTTTATAAAAAAGGATTTATGCCAAATTATTTTGTGGGGACTGCACATGGAGAGTGTAACTCTAGTGTCCATAGAGAGAACTTCCAAAATGACTATGTCGGGTATAACTATCCTATGAATGAGATGTTAAATGATGCCTTTGGAATGTACCAAGGGGAACCCTCCCAACTGAATGTTGAGGAGATTCCCAATAATGAGGCGAAGCTCTTCTTAGAACAGTTGGAAGAAGCAAGTCGCCCATTTTACGAGGGGACAAGTCATTTAAAGTTGTCGGTGGCAGTTAGGTTGCTTAGTATTAAATCAAATTATAACATATCTCAAGGAGGCATGGATGAGATCATTGGTCTTTTGAATGGACTAAACATAAGTAAATTGGGATTGCCTTGCTCTTACTACGATGCAAAAAAGTTGGTTTCGTTTTTAGGGCCATCTTCAGAAAGAATTCACTATTGTGAAAAAGGTTGCATGTTATACTACAAAGAAAACAAAGATAAGGAATTTTGTACGTTTTGCGGTAAAGCTCGCTACAAGCCAGTCAAAAATGCTAAACAGAAACAGGTACCAGTTAAAGCGATGCATTACTTACCCCTTATACCAAGGTTAAAGAGGTTGTATGCATCAATGAGTTCTGCTCCTCATATGAGATGGCATCATGAACGTACAAGACAATCTAGTATTCTGTGTCATCCGTCTGATGGAGAAGCATGGAAGCATTTCGATAGAGTGTATCCTGAATTTGCAAGTGAACCTAGAAACATAAGGTTGGGTTTAAGTTCTGATGGGTTTACTCCGTTTGCTGTCTCTGTTGCACCATATTCTTGCTGGCCTGTATTCGTCACACCATATAATCTACCCCTAGAAATGTGTATGACAAGTCCATATATTTTCCTGGCCTTTATTATACATGGTCCGAGTAACCCAAAAAGCTCTATTGATGTATTCTTGCAGCCTTTGATTGATGAGTTACAAATATTGTGGCGTGATGGTGTTGTAACATACGATTGTTCCTTGAAACAAAACTTTAGATTGCATGCTTGCTTGATGTAGATAATTAATGATTTTCCTGCATATGGCATGTTGTCTGGTTGGTCCACTGCTGGTAAGCTATCTTGTCCTATTTGTATGGAAGATACAAAATCATTTTATTTGAAACATGGGTATAAGCACACATGGTTCGACTGTCAGCACCAGTTTATGCCAGATGACCATCCCTTTAGGAGAAACACTAGTGCATTCATGAAGAACAAGAAAGATTTTGACGATCCTCCACAGAGGTTGACGGGCCACAAAGTTTGGTCCCGGGTTCAGGGGTATCCCAAGTCAACGGAGCAACAACCATTGCCTAGAATAGCAGGTTTTGGTGTTACACATAATTGGACAAAGCATAGCATATTTTGGGAACTTCCTTAGTTGAAGGACAACCTTCTTCGGCATAATCTGGATCCTATGCATATTGAAAAAAACTTTTTCGATGTTGTCTTTAACATTGTGATGGATGTCACTAACAAAATAAAGGACAACTTGAAGGCAAGGTTAGACGTTCAGGCATACTGTCGGTGACCTGAATTGCACCTACAATCAGATGGGGTTAAGGTGCGCAAGCCATCAGCGAACTACACTTTTGACTTAGAGGAGAGAAGAATGATTTGTGAGTGGCTACATAATATTAAGTTTCCTGATGGTTGCGCATCGAATATATCTAAATGTGTCAACATGACAGAAGGTAAGCTTACGGCAATGAAAAGCCATGATTGTCATGTTTTCATGGAAAATTTGTTGCTAATTGCGTTCAATGGCTTGCCTGATACAATTTGGAAACCATACACTGAAATGAGTGTATTTTTCAAGGACTTGTGTTCTAGTACATTTAGGGAAGAAAATCTACAATTGATGGAATAATATTCCTGTGACCTCAACTAAATTGACCAAGATATTTCCCCCTGGTTTCTTCAATGTTATGGAACATCTGCCTATGCACCTTGTTGAAGAAGCAAGACTTGGAGGCCCGGTTCCGGGAAGATGGATGTATCCTACTGAAAGGTAATGCATATCAAAGATTTCCTCCCATATTTAATATTTTTAAATTTATTATTAAATTATAGGGCTATCAATGTTATACAAGACTATTGGCAAATGTAAAGGGACCGCAAAAAATAGGAATATAATTGAAGGGTCGATATGTGAGGTTTATCTTGTTAGGAAAACGTCGCATTTCTGTTCTTATTATTTTGGGGCCAAGGTACTTTCTCTAAAGAGCAGACCTAATCGGCATGACGATGGTGGGAGCGGCAATGCACTATATCCTCATTTTTCCATATTCAATCATCCCGACCGAGGATCAGAAAAAGGTTGCACAAAACCATTCAGCGACATCGATAGACAAGTTGCTGCGACACATTTACTGCTGAATTGCCCAGAAGTGCAGTCTTTTTAAAGGTATTTTTCACTTTTAACAAATAACAAAAAAGGTTAATACATATATTAATTTTTACATCCTGAATATTGTTTTGTGCATAACAATTTATTTGTCAGTTACTTTGGGCACGATGCTGTTACGGACAAATTTTCAGAGTGGTTTAGAGAATGCGTAAGTATTTATTTAGTGACACATATCCCGTTGGTGAATACTATACGCAAGTATGTTTTAACTTATAAATTTAATTGTATGCATGTTATGTGAACAATCCTGAAAACAGTGTTAATCATCCACTGTTTTGTGATTTATCATCGGGTCCTATTTATAAGTACAGACAGATGTCTAAGTACTTCATCAATGACTTTAAGTTTCATACTGAAGAATGGTCCATGGGGAAGAAAACATATAACTGCGGAGTGTGGGTGAATGCAGGCACTGGTGATGGAGAATTTGACTATTATGGTGTAATACATGAAATATTAGAGCTAGAGTTTAATGGTCATCCAAGGAAAAAGTTGGTGTTCTTTCGGTGAAAGTGGTTTGATCCAACACCACTTCGGGGTACAAAGGTGCATCCAGTATATAAAATAGTTGAAGTCAATCACAAAAGAACGTATGCACATTATGGTCCATTTATCATATTCAAAATGTGAAACAAATGTACTATGTTCCTTATTAAAAGTGTAAAAAAAACTGAAGAACAAGGCTAAAGAAAATTTGTGGGTTCTTTTAAAAGCCAAACCGGTTGGAAGAATTGAGGTGGATGATGCATTGGATGAAGCATACCAAAATGACATTTCAACTGTTCAAGAGATTGTCGATGAAGAATTACCTGACGAGTTGCATCACGGTGTGGATTATTTTGAAGAATTTGATACGTCGGTGTTCAAACAAACCATGGAAACATCTTTCGGAAATGAAGAAGGGGAGTACATAGATGAAAATGAATCAACTAAGGATGAATTGCTTGATGAACTAGAAGGAAACGATGATGATTGATGTTAGTAGTTGTATATTTGTGCATTATATTGGTTGTTTGTGATATTTGTGACTAATATTATGCATAATATTTTTTTTATTTACGATGATACACTTTATTAAATATCTAATTCTATTGAATTTAATATTACTTTACAGATATGGCATCTCGAGGTAGGAAAGGACCTAGGACCCGTGGTGTCCATACTTCTACAGATCATACTACTTCTCCACTTCCGGCATTGACCCCGACCTCTGCCTTGCTCTCACAGTTAGCTAATTATCTGAGTACATTTTTTCGCCGGTCTCCCTAGTACCCCACTATTCCATCAGCCACAGGCCCCTGACATATCTGCACAGACCATGCCACATCCGGGGCCACACTATCAGTTTGGCCAGCCTGCTGGTCCCTCTTTCCATTCCATCTCTATAGTAGGCACATCCCCTCAATTTGTGCATGTGCGGGCTCCTACATTTCAGTCATTCGGCGCACCAGGCCCTTCACAGATGATGATGATACCTGCTCCTACTATACATCCACATAGTTTTTCATCTGCTACACCTTCCATTTCGAATATTGTTCCATCTGCATCAGCATCGACATGTCCCAGTTCGAGTACACCCTCGGGGTCTGGATTACCTGTACCAGAGACTCAGCCAGAATCCTCTCCATCTGTCACCACTACAGCACGAAAGGTTAGGAAAAAGCGTACTAGTGCTACAGTTCAGTTACCTGGTGGTATTGGATATCTCGATAAGTCTGCTAGGTTGATTATCATGCCCGACGACAAAGAAGGAAAAGATTTATTTATTAACCCTTAAATTATAAACTTTTGAATTGAATGCAATATATATTTTTCAACATAATTTTGTATGTTAAATATAATGCAGGTTTATTCCATCGGAGAAGGTAGTGAAACTTGTTGTTGAATCTGTGACACCTCACTTTACTGATGGTTGGTCGTCGTGGAGAAATGTGCCAACATCCGTTAGAAACCACATGTTTAAAGAGTTTGTGGTATTAACTATACTTATGAAGCTTTTGTCATTTGATTATTCCATGTGTTTTATTAGTTTTCACTTATTATATTGTTAATTGTTTCAGCACAAGTGTTCGTCGGATGCTATATATGATGATGAAATCCGAGTAATTTTTGAGAAAAAAACTGCTAAAAGGCTAAGTGATTCCTTATCAAAATACAGAAAAGGGGGGGGGGGGGGGGTAAAGTTCCCAAATGGATTTATCAACAGAATTGGGGAAAACTCAAAATTTACTGGCAAACACCTGAATTCTTAGCCCAGAGCGAGCAGGCTAAGAAAAATAGAGCACCGGCAAAGGGAGGATCGAAGCACACATGTGGTTCAGTTAGTTTGGCCACCCATCGGGCGCGATATGTAAGTCAATCTAATTTTTATTTAAATTAAAAACTTAACACCATTTTGATTTAGCATTAATGCATTTGCATTGTGTAGGAAGCGGTACATGGAAAAGTTAGTGATTATAAATTTTTCCGTCTGTTCCATTTTTTATATGACGAACAAGGAAATGAGGTGGGATGGCTCGAGCCACGTGCACAACAACTAGAGGTGAGATATCATAAATAATTTTATTTTATTTTAAATTATTCTTTAATTAATTATTGTAATCGTATCTTGTGTTTTAGGAGAACTACAAAGCTCTACACCAAGAATGGCTTGAGAACCAGGGGTCACAGGTCGTTGAAGGCTCTGCTAAACCCACCCCGGAAGAAGAAAATGCAATGTTCGTTGAGGCGGGTGGTGGCTATACTAGCAAAAATCGAGCCTATGGCCTTGGTCCTTCGAGGTACAAGATGCCTTCTCGTGTAGGTATCGTCAATGTTAATTGCTCTTCTTCTTCTTCTTCATCTGCACCACAAATTGTGGATGATGATTTGCGCTCTAAATTGGCGGAAATAGAGCAAAGGCTACTGGATAGTGAAATGCAACGCTTGGCTGACTGTGAGAATGTAAAGAAATTAGAGAAAATTATGGCAAAGATTTGGAGGGATAAGGAGCAAGGCAGTGACTCCTCCCAGAGGGCGGAGTAGTGTCATGGTTTGTTAAGTTTGTCAAAACATGTTACTAATTAAACACTTTAGTTTTTGTTCGTGTTGGATGCTTAATGATGAAACATGTACGTAGAATTGTTTAATTCCCCGTGGTGAATTTGTTTTATGTTAAACAGGCTGTATAACTGTTTTGATGGTGTTTTTCTGGTTTTTGGTTGCTTTGTATCGAGTTTCTAAATTTTTTATTTAGCAGGGATAATATAGTTAGAGAGTGAATTCCGTCTCCAAAGCAAAAAAAATAATAATAATAATTTACGCGTTTTTGAGACGGACTGCCGTCTCAAATGAAAAAATTATGTATGAAATTATTATTCTGGAGAGGAAATTCCGTCTCTAAACACTAAAAATTAATTATTTTGCTAGAGAGAGAATTCCGTTTCTAAACACAAGCAAAAGTCCGTCTCCAAACTGAGACGAAAAACACTCTTTTTCTAGTAGTGGATCTCTCCTCATTAATTTCAGATATTTGCTAAATATTTTATATTATCTCAATTAAATTAATTTTCTCCTAATTTTAAGCACACAAACACATCCGAGCGCTAATAACTGAAAAATCAGGAGAACAAATTAAACTGGTCTATATCTCTTAATTATCTTCCCCAACAAATTTAATGAAAATCTACTTCAATCAATTAATATACTCCCTTCGTCCTAAATTAGTTGTCGCTTTAGGAGAAATGATTTGTCCCAAATTAGTTGTCTCTTTAGGATTTCAAGACAAAATTTACTAGTTCTTTCCAAATATACCCTTAATAATTAAAATAATTCTCAAAGAAAGTTAATAGTCGAACATTAAATAAGGGTAACATAGTAAAATACACAATATATTTAATAATTTTCTTAATGAGCGTGAAAAAGCTGAAGGCGACAACTAAAATAGGACGGAGGGAATACAAAAGTAAAAAAGTAAACCTAAATCAAAGCCACCTACAAACAACACTAGAACATAGCAGCAATCTAATCCATGGTTACACCTTACGCACTACCGCTCACCACTGCCTTTATGTCACTCTTACCGCACAAATTAATAGCGGATGCTCTGAAGCTATTTTCCCGACGAGGGCCTTTAGTTTGTCCTAAATGACTATGGCTTGCATCGTTTTGCATCTTTTTTGTCCAGAAAATATGTATAAATTTAAACTTTATGCATATCTTTTGAATAAACTACTGAAAAAGGTCGGCTTACACCGAAGGAAGTATTAAATATAACTACAGTATGAAAAACCGAACTGTTCTGGAATATTGTCCTCGTTTCCCCATATCTAGGGAAGAGCTCAAGTTCAGCGAAGTTAATTGATGCTATGAGCCAATGGCGGGTAATTTAGACACAATCTACTTTATTGGACCAACTTATTCTATACAATGGTGGGTTTTGAACAGAATATCAGTGAAGTTAAATATTGTAAATCAGGTCACATGATAGTAGTATCTTAATAAGCATTAATCAGTCATCTCATAAAAATGACATGTAATCTTCTATTACCTGTTTAAATTTACTAATCACCTTTATACTCTCATGACTACATAACATAATCCTAATAAATTTAGAGATAAATGTGTGAAAGTTCAACCCATCGATTTTAAGTTATGAATCCTCGTTGTCGACTCACTTAGCCATATGTTGTCAGGAAAAAGAAAAAAACCAAATTCACACACCAGTATTGACTATGAAACCCATCGAGCCACTTTAGCTAATATCCTCAATCTCATTAGCCATATGTTGCCAGAAAAAAGAAAAAAACCAAATTCACACAACATTATTGACTATAGAAACCCACCAACTCACCTTCTCTAGAAAAAGCCAAAAGCCTTTCATTACTACACAACCAATACCAAATATCACTTTTGTCTCCCTCTAAATCTCTCTTCATTTAAATCTTCCTAACCACTTCTTGTTTCCTTTTCTCTATTCAACACTCAATCCCCGTCACAACATACACCTCCTTAACGTTTTTGCTATAAAATCTCCCTTTGTAATTCCCCTTATTTGCACCCTAAAATTTAAACTCATTCAAAATGGGAAGTCTTGATTCCAATGATGGTGCTCAACCACAACGCAATATTGCAGAATTTAAGCCCCTTGACCCTGAAGAATTCCGTAGACAAGCCCATCAAATGGTGGACTTTATAGCTGATTATTACAAGAACATTGAAAACTACCCGGTTCTAAGTCAAGCTGAACCTGGTTATCTCCGTAACCGTTTACCTGAAAATGCCCCATATCGTCCTGAATCATTTGACACCATATTAAAAGATGTACAAAACCATATTGTCCCTGGTATGACACATTGGTTAAGTCCTAATTTCTTTGCATTTTTCCCATCCACCGTTAGCTCTGCCGCTTTCGTTGGTGAAATGCTTTGCACATGTTTTAATGCCGTTGGCTTCAACTGGCTGGCTTCACCGGCTGTGACGGAGCTAGAAATGGTAGTCATGGACTGGCTTGCAAATATGTTAAAGTTACCAAAATCCTTCATGTTTTCTGGCACTGGTGGTGGTGTAATTCAAGGTACAACAAGCGAAGCTATTCTTTGTACTTTAATTGCTGCTCGTGACAGAAAGCTAGAATCTCTAGGTATTCATGATATTGGAAAATTAGTAGTTTATGGCTCAGATCAAACACACTCTACGTATACCAAAGCTTGCAAGCTTGCTGGTATTTCCCCATGCAATATTAGGGCAATACCAACTTCTGCTGAAAGTAAATTTTCTTTGTCTGCTGTGGTCCTACGTAGAGTTATTGAAGCTGATGTGGCTGCAGGATTGGTCCCACTTTTCCTCTGCGCTACTATAGGGACCACCTCAACTACAGCCGTTGACCCTATAAGTCAACTAGCTGAGGTGGCTAATGAATACAAAATTTGGCTCCACGTGGACGCTGCTTATGGTGGCAGTGCATGCATATGTCCTGAGTTTAGACATTATCTTGATGGAATTGAAGGAGCTGACTCATTGAGTCTTAGTCCACATAAGTGGTTACTAAGTTACTTAGATTGTTGTTGCATGTGGGTAAGGGAACCAAATGTGTTAGTGAAAGCTTTGAGTACAAATCCTGAGTATTTGAGGAATAAAAGGAGTGAATATGACTCAGTTGTAGATTACAAAGACTGGCAAATAGGTACAGGTCGCAGGTTCAAGTCTCTTCGATTATGGCTAATTATGCGTAGTTATGGCATAGCCAATCTACAAAGTCATATTAGGTCTGATGTACGTATGGCCAAGATGTTTGAAGGATTCATTAAGTCGGATCCAAGGTTTGAAGTTGTTGTGCCCCGGCTGTTTTCGCTTGTGTGCTTCCGTTTCAACCCGGTCAAAGGATCTGAACCGGCTTACACGGAACTTTTAAACAAGAAGCTGCTTGATTCTATTAACTCAACCGGCCGAATTTACATGACACATACAATAGCTGGTGGAATATACATGCTTAGGTTTGCAGTAGGTGCCACGCTTACTGAAGACAGACACGTAATTGCCGCTTGGAAGTTGATAAAAGAGTCCGCTGATGCGTTGCTGAAAAGAAGTAGTAATTATTATTAGTGTTTTGGTCTGTTAAAAATTTGCAGAAGAGGAAGAGTAAATTAAAGAAGCACAAATAAATGCTTGGATTCTGTATGTTGGTGTATAGGCATTTGTGATTGTTTTGTAAATCTCAGACAAAGTCAAAACAATCTGCAATTGTCCTTACTACAGCATATCGTATAGTAACAATTATCTGTAATGTCTTTGGTGGAAGAAATAATGAAAGAGTACGTAGTATCAGAATCTTAGTCATTGCAAGTAGTTGCACGTTAGAATTTGTCAGTTCCTCGTTTGTTGTTCGAAATACCATTACCATGAAAAATAATCAGTTTTATGAGATTGTTATCTTAACTAGCTAATTCATCTGATTCACTGATTCGAGGTCACATTTTCTTTACTACTAAATATAGAGTATATTATCTAAATGATTACTCAACTATTGAAAATAAACTAATAAAGTCATTTTTCTTTGTATTGCTTTTAATTAATGATCACTCAGCTTTGCATAATTGACTCAAACAGTCATTTTTGTCAGAAAATTAGTTACGTGACATTTTTAATTTTAAAAAATAAAAAAATTAAACTCATCAATTTAACCAACTATTCAATTTATTTATCCAAATAAAATCGTCCTGAACAACTTAACGGGTCAAAGATTTATTTTCATTATATAGAACAATATCATACTTTAAGTATTTAATTTTCTCATCAAACTTCATTTTACAACAATACCTCACTGTCGTGGAACTAATTACATCCTTCAACATCATTACAATTAAATCAAAATTCTCATAAAACACCATAAGCTCATAACATAATCTATCTTCAACTTTCCAAAAATAGGCAGATCATAAGAATTTTATGAGAATTTTGGTTTAATTGTAATGGTGTTGAAGGATGTAATTAATTCCACGACAGTGAGTTATTGTGGTAGAATGAAATTGATGAGGAAATTAAATACTTGAAGTATGATATTGTTCTGTATAATGCAAATAAATCTTTGACCCGTTAAGTTGTTCAGGACGATTTTATTTGGATAAATAAATTGAATAGTTGGTTAAATTGATGAGTTTAATTTTATTTATATTTTAAATTAAAGAAAATGTCATGTCAATATATACTTTACATGAGATAATCAATTTCCTAGAAAGATTGACTATTTGAGTTAATTATGCGAAGTTGAGCGACTATTTAAAAACAATACCAAAAAAAGTAACTTTGTTAGTTTATTTTCAATAGTTGAGTGACCATTTGGGTAATCTAACTCGTAAGTAATATACTAGTACTTAAGTTACTACTACAAGTTAGAAGTCCAAAAACTTTTTAGAATAGAAAGGATTCTTTCAAGAATAATATCAACTACTCGAATATAACTAAAAGAATGATTTGCTTTAAGAATAAGAAAGTACTCCAAATAACTACGGGTTAATTTTACCGGTGGTTACTGAACTATTGTTTCATTACCACAAAGTTATTGTAAAACTAATAGTAAAGTAGTGCAAGAACAAGACAAAATATATGAGAGGAGAAGGAAGAACTTGTATTATTCTCAAAGTGTTTCAAGTGTATCTTCCATAGACAAAGTGTCATATGTTTATAGGACACCAATACATAGGAAGTTACAAGTCATCCAAAAGGTTACAAGAATTAAGAGGTGACTAAATGAGGAATTAAGTAGGAGAAAGTGGGGAGGAATTAAGTAGGAGAAAGTGGGGTAGTAAACCATAAGTTAGTGGTGAGTAGTGGTCATCCACATTAACACAAATACATGGATTTACAACACTCCCCCTTGGATGACCATTTTGAAGGTAATATGCCTCGTTAAAACCTTACTAGGAAAAACCCGGTGGAAAAAAGCCCAGTGAAGGAAAAAGAGTACACATTTCCTGTAATACGCCTTTAGAGCTGCCTCATTAAAAACCTTACAAGTAAAACCCAAGTGGGATAAAACCTTGTTAAGAGGAAAAGAGTGCAGCGCGTACTTTACTCCCCCTGATGAAAAAATCATTCAATATCTTGAACACGACACATTCCAATCTTGTAAATCAGTTTCTCAAATGTTGAGATTGGCAATGACTTAGTGGACAGATCAGCCAAACTATCACTGGAGTGAATTCTTCAGCATTAACTTCATCATTCTTTTGAAGATCACGAATGAAAAGGAATTTTGTTGAATATTTGTCTCCTCAGTTGTATCTTCCTTTTAGCTGAACTATCCATGCAATATTTTATATAATATTACTGGGATCCTAGTCTTCAAAGAAATACCACATTGTTGCTGAATATGTTGAGTCCTTGATCTCAATCGCCAATATTGTCGCATAGCTTCAAGCATGGCTATTATCTCTTCATAAATTGAAGATGTTGAAGCAACAATTGATTTTATAAAATACCATAATATAGGTATTCTACCACAACAAATAAATACCAAGATAATATCGGGCTTTGTGGATCAAGTAGATACCATGTATTCTTCTGATGTCTTCGCATTGAGGAAGAACTAAATTTTACCAATAAGCTTACAACAAAAGCTATAACCAGTGGAGCATATTTGATAGGACACTTCAACGCATCAATTGTATTAAAATATAATATTTCAATATCAAGAAGCTCGCAAACGCAATTTTACCACATGTGACTGGATTGTTTTAATCCGTATAAATATTTATGAAGCTTCATTGAATAGGTTTCCCTGGAACCTTTACATGCTTCTAGGATTTTTAATCCTTCAAGGATAAATATATCGTTGCTCAATGAGCCATATAAAAGGCTGTTGCAACATTCATACGCATATCAAGTTTTTCATGCACTGCTAGACATATAATATACCTGAAGGTGATTGCATCCACCAAAAGGAGAATATAGCTCCATATAATCAATGTCAGATCTTTGTGCCTCAAGTCGTACTTTATATTTAACGACTTATTATTATCAATATTTTTGCACAAAAAATCTTTGTACACCACTGGCTTTGCACCTTCAGGTGTTTGGACTATAGGTCCAAAAACTTCACGTCATCTAAGGGAAGCTAATTTTTGCTGAAAGCATTTTGCTATTTTTGGCCAATAATTTCATGTCTGTATTCCTAACAGACTTAAGCTCAAGATCCTCATAATCATATAAATATTGAGCTTTATAATATATGTAAGATATCGTCGACGATAATTTCATATCTCGGTTCCCAATCCGACATAACATATTGAGATCTCTGCACATTCATAAATTTTCAGGTACCTGAACCTCTCCTGATGAGGTTTTATGAAGTGTTATGTCACGGGCTATTTTAGAGTCCTGCCTCCTTATTTGACCATCATAATCATTTGCTCCTTTTCTTTTTCAAGAATTTATCTTTGGAACCGAATGGTCTACCACGCTTCAGGCGTGCCTTAGACTCATTGGCATAAATAGATTGTCTCACCAGGACATCAGGAGCATTAGTAGCTGGAATATAATATTTTTCTTTGGGTCAGTAATGCGTCTGGCAGTGACTTGCATTATCTTTATATGAGGATCATAATCAAATGATAATTTAATTTATTTATTCCTCAGCTGCTTTAATTTCTCCCTCTAATGTTAGCCAAACTAACAATCGTTCCCAACCATATATGGGATCCATCTTTGTGCGTTGTGGTGGAGCAATTGATAATATACCGCACATTAAAATTATTAGATGGAAAATATTTGGTTCCTGACCCTGAACCAATTATGAGAGGGAATTCATTTTGTGGCATGTCGTGCACAAGTGCTGCTTTATGGATACACCATACCTCATACCTGGTTTTAGGTAGCATGGTTCTCATATGCATGGTTTAGCAATTGGAGGCTTTCAATATATGAATTTGCTAAACTTGTTCGCCAAAATTATCAAGATAACTTGTCTTGATTGCACAATCTAGAAATATGCTCATAATAAGATTTATTTGAGCAAATACTTAACCTCGCAAGTACCATTGCGGGTTTGTAATAAAACGCACTTGTGACCTTATCATAGATGCATCTATTTATAATAATTATATGGTTCACATGGCAGTGAACAGGCCCATATTCACCTTTTATACATTCCAGAAGTGCGGGGATCCTGATCCCAAATTTAGTTGGTCGAATAATTTATTTATCTTGAGAACAAGCAGCACAAGGAGCATTCTTGAAGAATCCTGATTCTTCTGTATATACCCATGCAAATTCTCATTTATATATTTTGTGCATCATATTTTAACCGGGATTGTCAAACCGGTCATGCCAACTTATAAATTTATTCATCTAGTAAACTTCTAGTTTACTATAGCATGGGCATTGTAACAATAAACTAAAATTTTATTGTGGCATACACATATGATTTTACCACACTTATATTTTGAGTAGTACATACTCGAGGAAGAGGCGGGGAGCTTTTCAAGCACATATATCTCACCCGACATTCTTGTAGTAATATAAAGATATTCATATCTTTCCATCAAATTTAGTCTCTTAGCCATCTTGGCAAATGTATTTAAAACTTTATAAGTTTCTTGAGACATACTACAGTAAATATTTCATCAATCTCAGTCCTCCAGGTAGTAATATTTTGGCTCTTCCGGAGCACTCAAATAGCTTTGTACTACCATATATTTTATTATACCAACCATATGGTGAATATCTCATTTCAAGGAGAAAATCATATTATTTTTCTCATGGTAAAATCATTATAGGCAAGATCAATTTCTTGCTTCACTTGCTCTTTTGTAATTCATAATAATACATAATTATGGCGTACGTTCTGTATGAGAGCAATGACCATTTATGCCACAATAAATAATAGAATTATTATAGTCGAACCTTTTCTAGAGGTGAGTTGTGGTACTTTATCAACCACGCATGGGCACGTCCATATTCATCTTTCTCGAACCTCTTCTGGAGGCGAGTTTTGATATTTTATCACATATTGCCACATTCACTTCGGTGAACGGGTCTATATTCATAATTTTTATTATGAATTGTCTCATTCACTGCAAGGAATGAACCATAATCATTTGGACTTGCCTCATGCTCATATGATACATTGAGGGCATTATTATATTTACCGTTTGAACGGTTACTTTTTAAGAACCCTTATTGTTCTCTTATTTATTTCACAATGATAACTATTTTTTTCATCCCTTGCCACATCCACATCCATGGTCTCTATCATGGTAATTATTTTATCGTCTTTTAGACATAAAATTATTTTCCTTCTTTCAGACATAAAATATTGTGTCTTCTTTCAGACATAAAGACATTTTGCCTTCTTTCAGATATATTATGTTGTATCTTCTTTCAGACAGAATGATAATTTGCCTTCTTTCAAGCATATTATGTATTGCTACTACATTCACATCTAAGAATGAAGCATTATGTTGTGCTGCCACATTCACCTTATGGAATAGAGCTTGTCTTGCTCCCACATTCATCTTAGAGAATGGAGCATATATTGCTCCCACATTCACCTCTATGAATGGAGCCTATTTAGTGGACGGGCTTCATGATTTTTATCAAAAATACTTTATCTTTTTTATAATACTTTAGTTTGACTCAATCATCATTATGCCATCAATATCTTATTATCGCAAAAGCGTGTTACGCCATAATGCATTAGGAGTTGAATATGATGTCTTACCCTTAACTAATGGCATAATAGGCCAAAGTGTGTACATATGATGCGATTTGAAATACAATACTCAAAGGTACTCATGCTTCGTGTAATTGAAACATAGTACTGTAATCATGTATCAATGATACAACACTAATATATCGGGTAAAGATCATTAAAAAAATAAGCATTATTTCTCCAGTCTACACTTACCAAGAGTATAAAAATTTATACATACCCAACTATAAATCAAAGAAGCATTCTTTAAAACTTACCATATTTGTTTCATTCCATATATCCATGTGAGAGTAAAATATTAACCATACTACATAATCCATGTTTGCTCTCACAAGCAGTTTACGTTGAAACATGAGTAGAACTGATCTACAATATCATGTTGCTAGGCCATGCACCCTTAAATTGTTGTCAAAGGATAGCTACAAAATCAACCAAACAATGGAAGAATAGACAAAAGTTGTAGTCAGTGAAAGGTTTCCATAATTTAAAGTGGTATAAAACAAAATGAAAATAGGGTACTATTAATTTGAAGATTAACAAAAAACAATAAGATGAATGAATTTAGAAAAAAAAAAAAAAACTTATCTTGTGTTAGCAACCAGAACATTGGCTTCTATCAATTGCATCATGATTTACTTTTGTTTCTTCTAAATCATGTAATAAAATAGAGACTCGTGCTGATAACGTATTGTAAAACTAATAGTAAAGTAGTGCAAGAACAAGACAAAATATATGAGAGGAGAAGGAAGAACTTGTATTATTCTCAAAGTGTTTCAAGTGTATCTTCCATAGACAAAGTGTCCTCTATTTATAGGACACCAATACATAGGAAGTTACAAGTCATCCCAAAGGTTACAAGAATTAAGAGGTGACTAAATGAGGAATTAAGTAGGAGAAAGTGGGGAGGAATTAAGTAGGAGAAAGTGGGGTAGTAAACCATAAGTTAGTGGTGAGTAGTGGTCATCCACATTAACACAAATACATGGATTTACAACAAAAGTCACTTTTGTTTCATTTGTTACCCAAAAGTCACTCAACTTTGCTCCGGTCTACAACAAAGTCACTCAAACAGGATTTTGTTTAAAACTTGCCGGAAAAATAATGTGGCATCATTAATTAAAAATAATTTTTTTAATTAATTTTTCATATGTTAATCTAATTCCTTAACCCATTATTCTTATTCTACCCAACCCAAACACATTTTACTACTGTTTGCCACATTATGCCAGGGAGCCACATTAGAAATATATTTCAACTAACTGAAGATTAACATGACAATCTAGTTTAACAAGACATTTCAAAAAAGTAATCTTCAGTTAGTTTCCAACTGAGACCTACTGAGTTGTTATTGTTAGTGTATTATCGTCAGACACGTCATTTTTTAAGGCTTTATATCTGTGTCAATTATTTTTTAATGCAGTAAGCAAAAGCAAGGACAGACCTATAAATTAGAATGTCATATCTTACATGAAGATATACAAATAACTGTTTTATCAGTAAAAATTTTAAAATTTGATAAATATTATCTACCATATAATCACTGGGGTACTAAGCAAAAATTGAATAACCCAGAAAAATAAAAAAATTGAGAAAAACCAAAAATAAAAATTCGACTACGTTTGGTATCAGCTTGTTTGGATGGTTGTTATCAGTTGTACTGTATCGTACTGTTAATGTACTATTACTATAAAATAATGTTTGTATTAATTGTTACTTTAGAATTTTATTGTATCATATTGTTAGTCCGTCGTTACATAACGATGAAGAGCCCATTTTATGTAACGATCGATTTGGTGTGATCGTGTCGTTACCGTATTTTTTTCTCTCTTCTTTCCCTAAATATTCTCATATATTACCATTTATCTTATCTTTTTTATAGTAACTCTATCCCGTATTTTATTATTTTCTTGGCAGTATTGTAAATTCATTCTTTATTTACTAGTATGTTATATCATGAAACGACTGCAAACAATATAATCTATCAAAATGTTGAACTCAACAAAATATTAAGTATAATACAATAGATACATCATGAAATCATATACCTAACAACAGTCCAAACGAGCTGTTATTTTGGTTTTAAAATTTTAAAAAATCGACATAACTAGTTTGATTTCATAAATGAAAAACCGAACCAAACCGATCTAAGCTCGTTCATTTTTATTCATTGCCCGTTCCTCATTTCCCTTTTTTGCATAACCAATTTGCCTAACATTGCTCAATTTGATTAACTAATTAATTCAATACGAAACAGAAGCAAAGAAAAATGGCATCGGTATGAAATGTTTGTGCACGACGATGACGTAATGAAATGTATTTGGGTTGGGTAGAATAAGAATAATGGGTTAAGGAATTAGATTAATAGATGAAAAATTAATTAAAAAAATTATTTTTAATTAATGATGCCACATCATTTTTCCGGCAAGTTTTAAACAAAATCCGGCTTGAGTGAATTTGTTGTAGACCGGAGCAAAGTTGAGTGACTTTTGGGTAACAAATGAAACAAAAGTGACTTTGTGGTAATCAAACAATAGTTCAGTGACCACCGGTAAAATTAACCCAATAACTACCGAGTCTCCAGGATACATGTCTTGGACATCGTGCAAATGAATATTTCACAACGTATTTTTGAACTTACTGCTTTCAATTTGACACATTTCACGTCTGGTTCCTTAAATTTCAGTACGATGCATTTGCTAAATTCAATTATTTTATTAACATTGCTGACCACAGAGTTGAGAATAAATGAGTTAGGGTCTAGTATTCAAGTGGCACGACGCGTTGAAGATGTAGCCAATTTAAGAAGAAGATTCCGGTAATCGATTTGTTAACGAACCGAATTAAAACAATGATTAAAATCGATATGCTAAGATGAGATACAAGGATCGCGAGATTGTAATCTTGTGAATTGTGACTTGGATAATAACTTAAATTGGTGTAAGAGTTTCTAATAGGTGGATTGTGCTAAATTTAGATGAACTAAAAGTTGTTGCATTAATGTATGGGTTGGGTCGTAGCCGGTTCAAATTGGTTTGGGTTAAAATGAAAAAAACAATGAGTCGTAACTCAACTAGTCTATGCTGTTAATACCTTTTTGTTCCTTTATCCAGACGTAAAACAAAGATGTCGCTAATTAAAATTTTCATATGAGTGATTTGGGCAACGTAGGTACGTAGTCCAACTTGATACAAACGTTTAGATCAGCTGAACATGGCGGCTTACTTTTGCATTGTCCAACCCATCCAACGATGATCACTCGGGTTTGTGCTTAATTTATCGCTAAAAAGTGCATGCCCTGTCCATTATCCAACCCATCCAACGATTATCACATTGGGCTAAATTTTCAACGCCTAATTGTTGGAAGCTGAACATGGTGGCTTACTTTGCAGTCTTTAGCAGTCAGTGTGCAGTACTGATCTAAGAAGGTCTGCAAATTTTTCTATTATTCTATAAATTCCAAATGGATATGCTTTGATTCATCTAGTTTTGATAAATGAAATGCATGACACAAACAAGTGAATAACACAAGATGGTGGAATAGAACCACCACCAAATACCAACTTCGCATCATCAGCACATTATATTACAAAATGTTGTTGGCCGTTGATCGTTTTTGGATATATATATAATGGCTAACTAAAGCTTTTGCGGAATGAAAAAGGCTGACGTTGATGAGCGGTAGAGCAGCAGAATGTAGTCATGAATGGAGGCAACTAGCAGCTCAACGATTGATTTCCCTATTTGTGTTTCATTCTTATTGATGGTACGAATATATGTACGTATAGTTCCTATTGTTAAATATTAGAGTACAGTATTTCTTATCATATGTAGTTTGACTTGAAATAGCTGAGGTAATAGAGGCGTGCTCCTCGTGAAGACAAATTGAGAAGTTTATAGTTTCGTATGTAAGCCGCTGAATAGTCCATATTCGTACATGGTCAACATAAAGATTGGAAATGTGCACGCAATAACAGAGCGCTTTTCTTTTTTCCCCATTTTTAATACAAAAGATACTTATTCTAAGCTATCGTTTGGACATAGATTTGGTTGAAATATGAAAAAATGAAATTTTGAAGTACTTGAGTTGAAAAATAATTTTTTGAAGTTGAAGTTGTGTTTAAGGTGTCAACTGTTCGATTCGGTCGGTTTTTTCATAAAGTATATGCCATACCAATTTTTCGGTTACTCTATTGTGCATAACCAAAATAAGACTTTTCAAAACCGTCACATTCATGTCGATTTTCCTTCGGTTTCGGTTCGGTTCGGTTAATTTTTGGTAAATTTTTTAGAACTCTGTGGTAGAGCCGTACCATTATTAGAATGTGTCATTTTTATGTAAAATGCCTATAAATTTAATATAATACATATGATTTAAGATAATATTTGAATAAACAATAAAAATTGGTCGTAACTAATATTTAAGTACTTGACACGTTTTCATTCTCCAGTATCGAGCTATAAGTAATTGTCACTTTCTATTAAGTAGATAATAAAACATGATATCATATACATGACTTTGGTAAAATTTATTTATAAGACAATTAATCAAAAGAACATTATTCTATAGTGATATTATAAAATCAATGAAGCAAGGACAAAAAAAATTTCAAATAATACGAGTTGACAAATATTGATTAAATATAACTCAAGAACTAGAATAATAAAAGATTAAGTATATGCTAAGAGAAATTTAAACGAGTAGATAAATATTTGATATCTTGGTCACTTAGTAGCTTGATATATGGTTAAGCCTATTAGTCGTACCAATTGATTTAATTTCAACCGGATTATATGAGTGCGGATGAGTTTGGTAGTTTGCACTTTCAGTGCTAATTAGTATATGCATTGTTGTGTTTCCATCACTTCAAGTATAAAACCTCGACTAAAATTTTTTATTTATATTTATATTTAGATTTAACATATACTCCCTCCGTTCCATTTTATGTGTCATAGTTTGACTCGGCACAAAGTTTAAGAAATAAAGGAAGACTTTGAAACTTGTGGTGTAAAATAAGCTAAAGATGTTTGTATGGTTGTAAATCATTTCAGTAATGGCAAAACTGTAATTTTGAAGTTAAATTGTTAGCAAATTTAGAATGTTGTCATTCTTTTTGGAACAGACCAATAAGCAAATGCTGCCACATAAATTAGAACGGAGGAAGTAATATATATATATATATATATATATATATATATATATATCTACCATAATTATTTGGTACGATTATAGAGTTATATTCAAACTATCGATTTTGGTAAAAATAACCTAAAAATCAGTTCGGTTCGGCCGGCTATGTCAGTTTTTCGAAAACCATTGGCACCCCTAGTTGTGTTTGAACATATATTTATTTTTAAAAAGTTGAAGTTTTGTGAGTGGAAATAAAAATTTCTCCTAAAAACTAGTTGGAACCAGCTTTTAATTTTTGAAAATTTATCTAAAAAGCTACCCCAAAATTGTCATATTCTCTAAGCAAATATATACATATATATACATATATATATATATATATATAAAAAAAGAAGCAATCAGCTCAATTATTATTTAAATCGTAATTGAGTACATCATGAATTAAAGATGGGGATGCGTAATCCACTCCATAGCATCAAACATAGAACTTCCAGCCCTAGCTAATATGTGGGTACAGTAATTCGCTGACCTTTTAACAAAAGATAAAGATATAGATGTAAAGTCACACATGAGTGCTTTACATTCTTGCACAATAATATCAAAGTAAGAATTGTCGCTCTCAGATTTATCCATTGCTTGCTTGGCCATCAATTCCATTTCAATAACAATCGGCGATGTGTGATAATAGTTCTTTAACCAGATCAATGCTTCCCGTACGGTAAGAATTTCTGCCATTAGCGCATCTTTTGTAGCCTCTAATGGTGAGAAATCCTCTAACAAAATTGTCGTGAGTGTCCCGAATTAGCATACCGGCCCCTGTCCTTCCGAATTAATACGTGTTGTTTTCCATTCCGGCTAGAAGTGGCTTGCTTCATGTATAACAGTGCTTGATTGCATCTTTTTCCCATTATAGACCAAGTTGTTACGAGCATTCCATATCTCCAAGAGGAGCATGATAATCTCGTGAAGTTGATCACGCGTCACAGTCTGTTCCAATGCTGTAAACTACTCTAGTAGCAAGGTTACTATTGTCCACCATCCCACAGAAGATTTAAGCCATACTTGCTTCGCTGCATCACACTGTACTAAGCAATGAAAAGTGGTTTCGGCTTCCTGAAGGCACGCTGGACACACATTTTGTTGAAGGACCTTTTGAACAAGCAAATTATCTCTTGTTGGTAGTACTCCTTTCAATGCTCGCCAAGCAAAATTTAAGACTTTTGGTGGCATTTTTAACTTCCAAATTTTCTTCCAAATATTTTCATTCTTGTTGGCGGAGTCTGAATTGACCCTCTTTTTTGTCCCAATTCTTTCTTTGTGAACTACACTGGCCTTAGAGAATGTTGTCATTTGCAACTCAGTTATTGGTTTTGTAGCCTCAAGTCGTTCTTTTTCGAGCTCAAGATGTATTTGGACATATTCTAGAGATGAGATACCTGATTGTGGGTCAAATGCATCTTCATATGATCACACAAACTAGTTAAAGACTGTATGACCGCTTGAATCCATTGCTCATAACTCAACGCAAAACCAACATCTTTCAGCTCCCCAATTATATGCCTTAAATGTGTTTTCACTGAATATTCTGGGCGTATCTCGTATGAATTAGACTTGATTGTCAATGATCGAAGCCTTGATGTTGAACAGGTACCAAACCTTTAAAGCAACCCAAAGATCTATAGCCCATTGGCGATCCTTTAATTTACATTATATGCCATCATCTAAGGTGATCAATAACGTAATGCGAGCAAATGAGTCTTTCTTTTTTCAAGCTTCATAAGGTGAACGATTACGCCTATGCTGAGCCGTGGTGCCCTATTCAGGTTCATCCTTAAAAATGTTAATAGCCTCCAAACCCATATATTAAACTTTTAAGCTCCAAGTTTCTTAGTTGTTACCGTTGAACTTCAACCATTTGTTGAGCTCAGCAACAATGTATATACCAGCAGTATACATTCTTTTAACAAAATAATAAATTTTAGTGAGGAACCTCAAAGGAAATATCTTAACGCGAGTACTATTACATATTTAGGTAGGAAGCACTAAATTTATTAAGTTAATACATACATATATTAATAGTGGAGTTGAAAGTTCACAATGTTCCTAATTATCGTCTAAAAATCAAACACATGAAATTAACCTACTCAACTACCTAGCTTAATGTCTTAATCATCTTTAAAAATTATATTTTTATTTTCATGACTTTTATAATCTTGTATGGATCTAAGTTAAACGAATTAATTTAAAATTCATTTGAATAATATTATTTTTAAAATAATTAACATTCCACACATGTTAAATAAATTAACAATTAAACTAATTAACAAATTAAAAATCAAATGTTAAACTAATTATCATTTTTATCATTTGGCATAATAAATTAACAAGTATAATTAATGGTAAACTAATTAAAATTTCATGCAATTTGTTAAATTAATTAATATATTTACTTAATGTAAAATTAATTTACATTTCATGTAATTGTTAAACTAATTAATAAATTTACTTAATGTTAAACTAATGACATTTCATTTAATAGAGATATCAAACTGGTAATTTATTTTACAGAAAATATACTTACTAAATTTGACTAATTTTCATATTCTGAAATTGTTATTAAAAAAATTACAATCTTATGTTTTTAATAAGCCATCAGCCAAATACACAAATATGTTATATAGATAAAACAATACAAATTGGGCCATTTTCCCAATTATAAAAGAGGAATTTTACGCTAAAGGTCAAGGAACCCATAAAAAAATACTAATATGGTCCCCTATTTTCAAACCTTTACCGAAATGGTCCACTTGTGCCATTTTTTGAAATAAAAATTTCTACCCAAGCATTTCTCCACTAAAAAACCCTAGCCCCCAACTTTTTCTGCTCTTCTCCTTCCCCTTCTTCTTCAAAGGAAAAACCCTAGCATCCACTTTCCCCCCTTGCCACTGCCACCTCCTCTCCCACCCCTTTCAATGCATCTCCTTCACTGCCACTTATCCCAGTCGCTGCTGCCGCCGTATACCTTCGCCGTCAATTTTTTCATTTTTTATATTGTAAAGAATAATGACGATTTTTCGAAGCAAATTCCAACCAAAAATCTTGTGAGTGTTACGAAAAATCTGATGAGATCTAAAAGTTTTTTGTTGAAATTTTTTTAAATATTTGGAATTGGTGTTTTTCTTGTTGGAAGTTGTATAGATCTGACATTTAGATAAGTTTTTATAGGCAAATCTACCCGGAATACCATTATAAGATTTTTTGTACATGTTTATACAATTTTACAGATACTTTATACAAGTTTATAAATTTCAATAAACGTGTGAAAATTTGTATATAATTATATCCATTTGTATATAAAATGAATAAATTTGCATAAAATTATAGATTTGTGCATTATTATGGTTTGTATAAAGTTTGAGTTTTTGTGTATATATTTTTGTATTTCTCTCGTATATGCATTTATCTATGTATATTCGTGTGTAATATATATTTTTGGTATATTTGTGTGCAAAAAATTGTCCAAAATAATGATATAGACAAACAGACAAAAAGTAACTCCGGTGAAACAAAAAAAGTAATTCAGGTGAAGAAATAAAAAGTTTCCGTGAAACTCTAGTGATTTTAAATTTTTCGACCAACGTCGGTAAGAGGGTAGCCGCCGGTGGATCAGTGGCGGGGAGAAGAAAAGTGGCAACTAGGATTTTTTTCTTTGAAGGAGAGCATTATTTCAAAAATAGGTAATGTGTTATGCCAATGAAATAAAAAAAAATATGGCTATTTCTTTATAATTTACTTGTTTGAAGTGTTATTTTTGACAAAATTTCTTATAAAAATCTTGCCATTAATCCGTGTAAACATTTAGTCACGTAGCCTGTTTTGACCGCGTTAAATGAATACTAGCCACTTCCGGACAAGTCCCAGTATAAATAAACTTGTTCAAAGCCCGAGTATTTATACTGGAAAGCTTCAGTGCACTAACCCCAGTATAAAATACTGGGGCTTTGAACAAGTTTTGTTCAGAAAGTCACATGATCTCAGATCCATGCTCTGATACCATGAGAAAATTGAAAGAGACGAAGCGTAGACAGTATGCGAAGAAGAGACAAATAAAATTGGAAGATCTAGAGTCATCGACTCTTCCCTCTGTATCATAAAATATTTGAATGTCTATACAACGTAGAAAAAGCAACTATTTATAATACAAGGGTAAAATCATAAAAAACTAACTAATTAAGGGACCGGGTACAAATAAAGCGAAAATTTAATGAGTAGCCATTTTTGGACGTCCTAAGTGAGTTTCGTCCACTATTTTACAATTCATTGAGAAATAGCCAAATTACCTCCCCCACAGTTACATCCTCTTGGTGTTAAAACAACACTCAGGCTAGCCACAGAACAAATGCTTGAGACTTTGAACTAAACTCCAGTAAAAAATTTTGGAGTTCTATTCAAAGTTTCAGCAAAAATCGGAGTTTTATGTAAAAGTCCTAGTAAAGTCCAAGTAAAAAATATTGGGACTTTGAAAATGTTCAAAGTCCCAGTATTTTATACCTAGACTTTTTCGGATCTGACTATTTCTCAACGAATTTGTGCGCGGAGGCTACAGATCAATTAGCACGTGCCAAACAGGTTCTCACACGAAATTAACACAAATAAATAAGTAATGGGCCAGGATAGTGGGCCAAAGTCAGGCAAGGCTCTTCTTTCAGCCCAACAGTCAGCCAGGTAAAATTGCCCTCCATAAGGAGTGGGTTTTACAAAATTGCCTGCGCTATGGAATGTTTTAGCAAAATGCCCTTATTTAGTCCGGAGCCAAGACTTCAAGGCAAAAATTTTATAAGTTTTGGTAATTGGCTATACTTCAAGGGCAAGTATTGTGTTGCCAATACTTCAAGTTATATGGCGAGAATGCAGGGAAAACTGGAAGTGGCAAGTCTTGCCAAGACTTACGACGAAGTGCAGCAAGTGTTGCCGTTCAAGTGTTGGCAAACCGAGCCGGGGTCAATGGCAAGTCTTTCTTTTTTGCCAAGACTTACGGTTAAGTGCGGCAAGTATTGCCTATTGCCAATACTTGAAGGGATAAGTGTTGAAAAGCGGAAAAATATAAAGACAAGTCTTGGCCCCGAATTTTTTTCATTAAACTTAGCGGGGGCATTTTTGCACACTATCTGTTAGCACGGGCAAAAATACAAACCATTGCTTCCTGTGTCATATTTTTGCAAATCAGCCGCCAGATAATTAGAAAATTTTTGCAGCTAGCAAAGCTGCAATCTACAACCTTGAAATACAAAACAAACAAATTAAAATTTCTAGAAACCAAATCATGTGCACTATCCAGAAAAAAATCATGTACATCATTGATATATCCTCAAATTAATTTAATTTTCCAGTTTGTTGCCTGAGGAAGTCATTATCTCATGTAATGCACTCTTCCCTCTCTTAATTGTGCTTTGTTGGCCTCTAATATAGTCCTTGTACATAATGGCCCGATAGTTGCTTTCATTCTTTTCTTTGAGCAGTGGGCTTGCAGGATGAACTATTGCTGTCATGTCTGGGCCATGGCCAACGGCTATTGAGATCCTTGTCTTCTCCGCATTGACTACTGCTCGATGCTCTACGCTCTTGTACCTCCCATTACTCAGTATCTGAGAAAAATGATTTTCATTCGGTAAAGACTTGAGTTATTATAGAAAAAAAAAAGGTTATTAATTAAAGGACGACGCTAATCATAACATTAAACTCCTAGTAATAAAGAAAATTTAAATATAACATTTTTAAGTTATATACAAATGCATAGCATAGAAAATTTTCATACTATCAATACTCTCGGTCGTTTCAATTTAAGTGTCAATATTTTCTTATCAGTCTATTAAAAAAAAATGATAGTCATCTAAATTTAAAAATAATTTAACTTTAAAATTTCTATTTTATCCCTAATGAAATGATTTATAACCACACAAATATTTATGCATTATTTTTGACAACAAGTCTCAAAAGTCTAACTTTTTTCTTAAACTTCTTGCTGATTTAAACTAACATAAATGGAACTGAGGAAACATAATTTGACATGTTAGTTACAAATTTTACTATGTTACCAATTGATATTCATCATGGAATGTTACATGCAATTACCTTATTGATCATATATATGATGATTAATGACCTGATTGTATCAATATTATTTACACCATTAGTGGGTACTGTATAACTTAATATTTAAAGTATAATATTATTCTCAATAAGATGCACTACTAATGTAAAAATCAACTCCTCCGCTAGTGTGTTAATTCAAAGCAAATAAATAATGAGATAACCTCCAAATAATCTCCTAAGTTGACGACAAAAGTGCCAGGGACATGGGGGACTGCAAACCAGGTTTGATCGTGTTTAATTTGCAAGCCATGAATTCCATTATCCATTAAAATGGTGAGACCACCATGATCTGAATGTGCAGCAAGTCCCAAAGTCTTGTTGGGCTCAGGACATGGTGGATACAAATTTGCAGCTATGATTTGAGTCCCTTTTCCAAGTGATCTCTCGATGTACTTTGGATCAAGACCTAATCCTTCAGATATTGCACCAAATATTTTAATCACAAGCTTCCAAACCTCCTCTAAATACTCCTTCGCAACGTGCCTTCGCATACATTACAAACGGATTAAATCAATGACTATTGAAAAAAACCCTTCGAGTGTTACTCCATTAAAGAAATATCCTCTAAATAATACACCCATTCAGTCTTGTAAAAAAAGAAGGGCCACTATTTGAATTTAAAAATAATTTAATTTATGCTTTCAAGCTTTACCCTCCATGAAAAGCATTTATATAGCCACATAGATACTATGCATATTTAAGATCACAAGTTAAAACACAAGTGTTATGGGCTTGTTTAGGACCGTAAATTCAAAAGTCCTATAAGATTGAATACGAAGGAACAAATAATTTAATTTTCCTTATAACTTAGAAGTGTAGCATCTATTTCTTAATGTTTTGAGATAATGTCCACATATTTAGAACCTATTTGGCCAAACTGTCAAAAACTGCTTATTTTGAAAAGTACTTTTTTTCAGATAAGTACTTTTGAAGAATAAGCAGTTTGTATTTGGCCAACTCATTTGAGAAGTGCTTTTCTAAATAGTTTGTGTTTAGATAATCTTTACAAAAAGTACATTTGAGTCTCAAATTACGAAAAAGTGTATTACTAACCCCCATTTATTTATGGTTTTTGGGGACATTTTTTGGGAGTTTTTGGGAGAAAAACTGTTTGTTTATGCTATTTCATCAAAACTTCTCCCAAAAAGTCCCAAAAATTAAAAAAGTGCTCAAATGCTGTTTTTGGTCAGTTTTTGGGAAATTTGAAAAACTACTCACAAAACTTCAACTATTTTTTCAAATAAATTTTATGTCCAAACACAACTTCAAGTTTCAAAAATTATTTTTCAACTCAACTTCAAAAACTCAAACTTTCAAGTTTCAACCAAATCTATGTCCAAACGCTAGCTAAGATTCATTATGCGACTAATATTATTTAAACGTATCAAAAATTTAAATATTTTTTAATAAAAGAGTTAATTTAATATTTTATTTTCATTTAGTTTAAATATGAAATATAAAAGAAAATGTATACTATGTTTTTAATCAATAGAAATAAGGTTAAACTAAAAAAAGGGAAGCAGAAAATAAAGTTTTATTTATATTTAGGAAATATATTGGTTAAAATAATTAAATATGTTATGGTAAATAAATATTTTTGGTAAGTATACTTTTGTCTTAAAAAATTAATAAACTGTTTCTGCTTCTGGGGAGAAGCAGCAATTTGTAGCTTCTCCACAACAGCAGAAAAACTGCTTCTACTTCTTCTCAAAAGTACTTTTTTTTTTTTGCCAAACACCTCAAAATTCTTCAAAATTATTTTTTTCTTGAAAAAAATACTTTTAACTTCTGAGAAGTTTGGCCAAACAGGCTATTAGTAATTACACCAAAAGTACTTAAATTACGAACTTATACAATTAAAAATGCTAAAAGTTTGACAAACATATGATCGCAGCTTTTTGACTACTTTCAATGTGTTGCATAAAAGGGGGCGGGGCATAATATCAATTACTCCTTTCAACTTTGTGGTGGAACGAACCTAAGCGTTAAATTATGGGAAATTTATGCCCCATGAACGTTTACCAAAAATAATTATTTTTTCTTTGATTCTTTCTTTCCATATATATTTTACCTTTTTTAAATATATATTTAATGTTTTAAATATTATTGATAATTAATATATTTAATATTATTGATATTTAATATTTTAAATATTTTTGATATATATATATTTAATATTTTAAATATATATTTAATATTTTAAATATTATTATGTTGATAGGACTCTACCATTAAGCCTAAAATCGTGCAACTACCATATTTAATGATAATCTATTTTTTACCATTGATTTTTTTCTTTAATTAAGGAAGTTAAATATCATCAGAACATACTATTAGATATAGAGGTTTACCTATTTTTCGAGACTTCATAATATATAAATATTAATATTAATATTAAGAAATATATTTAATATGCATTAAATTTTTTAATACAAAAATTTATGGACACCTAAAAGTAATTATTTCTTGATGGGCGGATATATATGCAAATAGCCCTTAAATTATACGCATCTATAATGTTAAACTTTTTTACACTCAATATAACTTCACTAGTTATATACATATTGTTACCCTATTTTCAAGTCACTGAACCAGATTTGATGTTGAGATTTTATTACGTACTTGTTATTATGGGTCAATATAACATCATAGCGTTAAAATGTTTTACACTGCCGTCACCACAAAATATTGACTCCTAACCTAATTAATAACCGGGAAAGTGTTAAGAATTCAGAATTACCTATACTTAGGAGGATTATCTGGCCAGAGGTTATAGGTATGTGGAACTGGACCACCATAGTGCCTTAGAAAGTCCCTCCAATGGAGGGCATGCTTTCTGCTTGTATTCAAGCTTGTTCCATATCTAACTGGATCCATCACATCTTCTGAAGCATATCTCATTTTCTCTTCTAATGGAAGGTCGAAAAATTCGTCTATAACTTTAAGCATTTCATCCATAACAGAGATCTTTATACCATGATTAGTCACCTGTGTATTTGACAAGCGTTAATATTCATATACCTGACGTCCCAAGGAAAATAAAAGAAATGAAAACAGTACACCTGAATAACTAAAACCCTGCAGGAAAATTACATTTGGTTTGTCCATTTATTTAGTTAACACAGATTTATTTTCATGCCAAAAGACCCAATATATGACCATATAAATAAGAACATGTAACAAGAAATACAACATGAATTAGCAGTAAAAGAGAAGGATTATTATGATTCATATAAAGAGTTATCTATATTGTTGTACAATTGTTTTGCCCGGTAATCTGAACAACCTATACATGCATAGAACTTAAACATAAAAGACAAAGAAAAATTCGGAAAAGCGAGCTTAATTACCCTAAAGAATCCCCATTCAGCACATGCAGAACTAATGGCATGTATAGTTGACAGTCTTTGCTCAACAGGTCCACTAAGGTCACTTAAATCAATAACTGGAATGGAACCATGGATCGCCAAAGATGGCTTTTCAGTTTCTAGAAGTGGCAAAACAAATTCAGGGGGAAGAATTTTCATGTCCTTTGAATTTTCAATGAGGTACTTGACACCTTTTTTGCAATCAATCATGTCTACCATATTGTCCTTGCTGATGGCTGATGGAGAGGAAGAAGCTGCTGTTGGAGCCATTACTACTGGGACATAGGTGGAGACATGGACTCTTGGCTCTTTAGTGTTTTCTCACAAACTTCCTTTGACACGTTTTAATTTGTTGTCATGAGAGGTAGTGGCCTTGTGGCACTGTCCATGCAGATGAGACATTAACTTTCTGCTCTTTGCTTGACTGCTCCAAATTTGTTTTGGAACCTAGCTAACCGAACTGACGATGCTCTTTACAAGTTTAAGACGGAAGGCTACTACTTTGACGACGAAGACAACAACTAACATATCCAATGATATTTCATGGATGAAGTCTGAGACGGTGAGAAAGCATGCAGACCTTATCCGCACCAAGATACAGAGGCTGTTTCCGGCAGACCCTCGGCTAAAGCAAATATTCTGAAAACATGTTTAAAACAACAAAATGCAAATACCATGGTAAAGGAAGTGCTGACATAAATGTAAGACTATCCAAGCAGCAGCAACAACAACAACAACAATAACAACATCAACATCAACATACCTAGTATAATCCCACAAGTGGGGCCTGGAGAGGGTAAGATGTACGCAGACCTACCCCCACCTGGAGAGGCTGTTTCCGATAGACAAATATAAGACTATCCAAGATAAAGAAAAAACACGAACAACAACCTCAAAGAATAAGATTGGAATAACATATATAATATGACAAAAATCACTCAGCTACTATCTAACCTTCTACCCGAAAATCATTATTACTAGTTGTGTACTATCTTAAAAACCAACGCGCCTCACGCGCCATCTTAAATTCCCTCCAAAACATTTTCAATTTTAGCAAATACACCCCAACCTCCACCCATGGAGCCGCGGGAAGGTGGCCATCCGGTGCGTGTAGATCCCCAAAACAACCCACCACCAGATCTCAACCAACAACCTGGCCCTTCAGACCCCTCATACACATCTAAGCTAACAATAGCTCAGAAATTGGTTTCTAGATTTCAGGGAGATGAAGTAACAACAAGAAGAACCACTCACAATGGAATTCCAGCTGTGATTTCTAAGACAAAAGAATACTATGGAGTTACGACATATCAATGTAAAAGAGCCATTGTGGGGGAGGTTTCTTAAAGCCCGATCACAAATAGAAAGAATCAAATCTAAATTTTCAGAAAGATTTCCACTCAAAGGATCAATTAAAGTAGGAGTATATGACAATTTCAATGTATTCATAGACTTCTCAAATGATGACGACTATCACTCAGTTTGGTTCATAAGAATGGTTGAAATCAATGGTCAACAAATGTGGATGCAGAAGTGGTCTCTAGATTTTAAGCCAGAAGAAGACCTTCCATCAGCTTCAGTTTGAGTCCTCCTGCCTAGATTGCCATACCGTATGAACTCATGGGCATTCATTAAGCAGATTGTTGGGGAGATAGGTACTCCACTAGAACTAGATGCAGCCACCAAGAACAGAAATAGACCTAGCATGGCTAAGGTAAGAGTTGAGGTTGATTTACTTAAGCCTTTACCTACTAGTGTCTAGGTCGATTACGAGGACGATGACATACCTTTAAAAGGTTTTGAACAAAAAATGGAATATGAAGGCCTTCCTAGGTACTGAAAACACTGTAGGAAGCTGGGACATAACCTGGGTAATTGTAGAATCATTGAAAAGAAAAATTAGCTGAGAAAAATGAGGAAAAAAATCAAAGAAGGAAAAGGAGATCAGAAGTTGGAAAAAGAGGTTAGAAGGGAAGGGAAACAAATAATAGATGAGAATATCATTGTGGAGGAAGGCATATGACACGACCCGGAATCCGGTTAGGCGTGCGGGCACCCGACATCCTTCCCTAGACCCGTCGGGCGAACCTTTACCAATTAAATCAGGAAAATAAATATAACAATTCACAAATAAGGACAAGACTTAAAAAAAACACAAACATACTGATACCTCTAAGTTGTACAAAAGAAATTACAGCTGACTACCCAACATGCTAGGTTTAGGGCTATCCAGACTTAACATCTAGGAGTACAAAAGAAGACAGATACCTCCTGAAGGGAGCAAAATACAACTGAAATAATGAACAATAAAATGGTGGCCATCCGGAATAAAAGCTGGTTCACCCTGACAGCTGAAGTCGTCTTCGCTCCTTCACAACGTGGCAAACTCAATCCTGGAGCGAACCTACCGAAACGAAATAGATAGACAAAAAACAAACAACAAACAAGGGTGAGTCAAAAGGACTCAATAAGTGGGGCAGACTAGCCATCTCAAAGAATAGGATAGCTAGCCAGGGAGAAAAGAAACAGATAGACCAAATTTCTTTTATTTAAATTATAAAAAGGCAGAGCCAGATGACAACCGGAAACACGTAAGAAAACTTATAAACTCAACCAAGGATGCGTGTCAGAAACATATCAACAAATAAGCAATGCAATATAAGCAGAACAGTAGTCATGTACCGCAAGTCTACACAATGGTATGGACTGAGATGAAATGAAATGAAGTAAGATGAAATGAAATGAAATGAAATATGATGCAAAGGTTCACATGTGCCAAATGAATGGAGTGGAAACCTCCTGCTCTGAGGGCGGAATCCTCCTACCCTCAATATGATGCAATGGAGCGGAATCCTCCTGCTCCGAGGGCGGAATCCTCCTACCCTCAATATGATGCAATGGAGCGGAATCCTCCTGCTCTGAGGGCGGAATCCTCCTACGCTCAATATGATGCAATGGAGCGGAATCCTCCAGCTCCGAGGGCGGAATCCTCCTACCCTCAATATGATGCAATGGAGCGGAATCCTCCTGCTCCGAGGGCGGAATCCTCCTACCCTCAATATGATGAAATGCATAACCAAAAAACGTAATAAATACGAATACGGTATGATGCAATAATAACCCTTCACCGGTGCTGGACTCTCATCGACTGCTGGGAAGTATATATCAACTCACAGCCAGAGTACAATGCTCAGATCCTCAATGCAATACCAACAACAGGACATAACATATAATATACAATGTAAATTCAAAGCTAAGGCGTAATGAGTACACCTATCGGCAGCTACACACGTAAGGAACACGTGGTAGAAAATCCACGAGGCCAGATGCCTCCAAAGAAATGGATATAAACACTTACCTCTTCCAAAAGTTAGTACGGCTAATCAACAACTGCTTTATCCTTTGGTTTCCTTGCTAAACGATCCCACTCTATTCAATAAGCAGAAAAATATATCAATTTAGGCTAAAGGCTTTATTCCTCACATCTTAGGGCAATCCGGTTAGGAACCTGATACCCACGCGACCGGTCTGTGTGTCTAATGTCCAGCCTCTATGGAGGACTCCAAATTACACATAACATGATCACAATATAAGTATAAGCATGTATGAGGCATAACACATGTGGCAACAACTCAAAGAAATGAGAAGAAAACTCTGGATAGAATTATAGACACAACCTAGAACTCAGAATTTGTCCAACTCTTTGAATTTTCATAAAATTTTCGGCATAGTTTCCCCTGAAACTGGATGATCCGCAAAAACAGAACCAGCACTATACTACATACGGGAATGGATACCCGGATAAACTGATAACATAAACATGTTAAATGGATAACAAGATGAGACGACTAGATGACATAACAAATCCGCAGATAGAATGTCTGGACAGCACCACTGTCCTGCCTTTCGACCTAATTTTCAGAGTGTAGATCAAAGATATAGACTTCATGGTCTTCATGAAAGTTTTAGATATATGTCTTAGGGTTCTGTGAATTCTTTTATAATCTAAATATCAATTTTGTACAAGGAGTTATGATCAATATACTAAATACTGTCCAAAGATCAAAATAATTTTCCAGATTTTGAAACGTTTTGTCTTGCTGATTTGAACGTCTTTCACCTTGGGTTTTAGTACCAAATTAAGTATATACAAGGTTCCCTTGATTATATATAAGTAACCAACAAGAAAAACCATGTTTGGAACTAAGAAAAACTTCAAAAGCTACAAGATACATGCCTTGCCAAAAGAAAGGTTTAGTCTTACGTACCTTTGATGCTTCTTGCTTCTAAACCTTGTTTCCTTTGAATTCAACACCTTCTAAAGCTTAAAATAGTTATAATTCAGCATTTGGGTACTTTACTTAGCCATGAAATAATTCTAAAACTCAAGCTATAGACGAAATTGAAGGTATCATAACGTTACCTTAATCGCTTAGAGCATTTTGACTCAATCTGTCTTTAATTTCGAGTTAAGATTGACGTCCATCCTTCAAAACCATAAAATTTGCTTACAACTTAATGAGAGCACTGTTTCTCCCTTTAGATTTCTGGAAATGACGAGATGGAGGCAAATTTTTCATGTTATACTTGAAACATTTCAGTTTTAGTCTTCTTTTGTGCTTATATCCTTTTTTCTGGCTTGACTTCTAACGCTCATATCTTTTTATCCAAATATTATATGAACAAACCGTCAAAAGTTTTAGAAACTAAACTCCAATAACTTCAATTTGGTATATGATATGTCCCCAAAAGACCTCATATAACACACGAAATTAACTGCCGAAAAAGCTCTGTTACAAGGCAATTCCTTAGTCGGTTTTTCCGCAACTTAAATCCGACTTTTCCCAAACTTTATATTCAATATATAAACATCTTCCATGGTAATATTATGTCTTTAAACTCACTTAAATCATTCTTAACATGTCATTACAATGGATTTACATTGTATATTGTATATTATATGTTATGTCCGGTTGTTGGTATTGCATTGATGATTTGAGCATTGTACTCTGGCTATGAGTTGGCATCTACTTCCCGGCTGTCGATGAGAGTCCCGCACCGGTGAAGGGTTATTATTGCATCACATTGCATTCATATGCATTATATGTCATTCATATGCATTACATTGCATATCATATTGGGTGCAGGAGTATTCCGTCCCAGGAGCAGGAGTATTCTGCTCCATTGTATCATATTGAGGGTAGGAGTATTCCGCCCCAGGAGCAGGAGTATTCCGCTCCATTGTATCATATTGAGGGTAGAAGGATTCCGATCCGCCCCAAGAGAGTGCAGGAGTATTCCGCCTCAACTTTACATTATATCGGGTGCAGGAGTATTCCGCCTCAACTTTACATTATATCGGGTGCAGGAGTATTCCGCCCCAAGAGAGGGCAGGAGTATTCCGTCTCTGGTTTATATTATATCGGGTGCAGGAGTATTCCGCCCCAGGAGCAGGAGTATTACGCTCCAGTTGGTTATCAGATTGGATTCCCCTCGAATGCAGGAGTATTCCGCTTCGAGATGGGATTACGGGCACATGTGACCCTTTGCATCAGATTTCATTTCATTTCATTTCATCTCATTTCATTTCATTTCATACCATTGTGTAAACTTGTGGTACATAACTATTGTCCTGCTTATGTGTGCATTGCTTATTTGTTGATATGTTTCTTGCTCGTATCACTAGTTGAGTTTATGGTTTCATACGTGTTTCCGGTTGTTATCTGGCTCTACTTTTTTAGAATTTAAATAAGAGGAATTTGATTTATCTGTTTCTTCTCCCTGGCTAGCTATCCTATTCTTTGAGGTGGCTAGTCTGCCCCACTTATTGAGTCCTTTTGAGTCACCCTTGTTTGTTGTTTGTTTCTTGTCTATCTATTTCGTTTCGGCAGGTTCGCTCCAGGATTGAGTTCGCCACATTGTAAAGGAGCAAAGACGACTTCAGCTGTCAGGGTGAGCCAGCTTTTATTCCGGATGGCCACCAGTTTATTGGTTGTTATTTCAGTTGCATTTTGCTCCCTTCAGGAGGTATTTGTCTTCTTTTGTACTCTTAGATGTCTAGTCTGGATAGCCCTAAACCTAGTATATTGGGTAGTCAGCTGTAATTTCTTTTGTACAGCTTAGAGGTATCAGTATCTCTGTGTTTTTCTTAAGTCTTGTCCTTATTTATGAATTATTATATTTATTTTCCTAATTTAATTGGTAAGGGTTCGCCCGACGGGTCTAGGGGAGGATGTCGGGTGCCCGCACTGCCTAACCAGATTTTGGGTCATGTTAGCATAGATACAAACAAAAGGTGAAATGCTAATATCAATGAAATCCATAGGGAGGAAGAAGACAAAACATGTAATATCAGGGCTGAAAAAAGTACAAGTACTGAAGGAGAAGATGCAGCTGTAATTAGAATAAGTAAACAGAAGAGAAGGAAAGAAAAAAAAAAGGGTACATCAAAAAAGAAACCAAAGGTTACTTTCAAACCTACAGTGTTTCATCAATTAAGAGAAAAGCAAAGAAGCATTAGGGAGATAAATCTCAAGAAGCAAAAATCAACTGAAGAGGGGGAACAGAGTCACACGAGTGAAAGCTCAAACAACATAGTGGTAAGTGGAAGTAAAGAAGAAACATATGAAAATAAAGCAAATGAGGTATCAAGCACAGGTATCTCTTTTGGTAACAGTAGGATGTTCCAGTCACCAGGAGAAAGTACTGGAAGTGCCTAATCAGATTGGCATGATATTTCCAACAAGCAGACGGAACAAAATGGAAGATCCTTATCAAAGCCATTTGAAAGAAGTTGTTGGTGCACTGGGATTGTCTCCACTAAGTAGATAAAAAAGTAGAACTAGAAAAAAAGAGAATAAGGCAAGATCAAAGACTAATTCTGTAAAGGTGATGTTACAAACCAAACTTTTCTAATCCTTTATAATGGTTAGTTCAATCTTTTGGTATGTTAGGGGTATAAGAACCAAAAAAGCCAATCATAGGCTAAGATATCTTATTAGAAAAATAAAATTCAGTTTGTAGCAGTTTTTGAACCATTTGTAGATAAACAAAAATTGAAGGATACAAGAAGTTTTTAGGCCTAGAACATTGTTTTACTAATGAAGTGGGTCAAATTTGGTGTTTCTGGGTAGAGAACTTGATTGGTTCCATCATATCAGTGTCTGATCAACAAGTCACTCTAAGATTAATAGATCAAGTCATAAAGGAGAGCTTTTTATCTCATCAGTGTATGCTAAGTATTCAGCTCTGGAGAGGAAGGGCCTGTGGGAAAGCTTAGTGCATACTGAATCATTAATAGATGGTCCTTGGAGTATAGGTGGAGATTTTAATGTCATATTAGATCCTGAAGAAAAACTTGGAGGCAGACCTCATAGAGCCTACAAAAGCTTTGATTTTGCGGAGTGCATGGACTCATGTGGAGTAATAGATGCAGGATATGTGGGGTCTAAATTCACTTGGTGTAACAATTGGTGTGCCAAGAAGAGGATATGGAAGACGTTAGATAGAATTCTGGTAAATGACTCATGGATTCATAAGTTTTAGAACATGTCTGTGAGGCACCTTAGTAGAATTAGATCAGATCACAGGCCATTACTGATGAAGTGTATTAATGAACAGGCTGAAGCAATCAAATACTTCAGGTTTCTTGATTTTTAGGTTGACCAACCTGGTTATGACCTGGTTAAGGAAATATGGGAAACTCAAATTCAGGGGAACCCTATGTGGAGACTGCAACAAAAGCTAAAAATGTTGAGTAGAAGACTGGGGATATGGTCTAGAGAAGAGATTGGAAATTTTTTTCAAAAGGTGGAAGAGTGGGAAGCAATACTTCAAGATGCAGAGGACATTGATCTAAATGAAAAATCAGATATTTCGAGGGAGAACTTGAATAAGATTAATATTCAATATTTTAAGTGGATGGCAATGCAGGAGACACTATTAAGGTAGAAGTCTCAGGTTAAATGGTTTGAAGAAGGTGAACGTAACAGCAGATATTTCTACAATGTGATCAAAGAAAGAAGAAGAATATTACAATTGCACAGAATCAAGAATCATAAGGGAAGATGGGTGAAAGGAGATGAAAATATAGCCAAGGCTGCAGTTAGAAATTTCAAGAAATTGTTTAACCTGAAACCACCTTTGATCAACTCAGAAATTCTCCAATGTATTCCTAATTGTATCTCTGAAGATGACAACCTATTTCTGTCTAATATGCCAGAAGAAGATGAGATTAGGGATGCTGTTTTTGATATGAGTCCATCCAACTCAGCGGGTCCTGATGGTTTTAATGGTACTTTCTACCAAAAATGTTGGGATATTATCAAAGCAGATACGGTAGAATTTGTTCAAGACTTCTTTGGTGGCAAGAATCTGTCAAGGTTCTACTCACATACTTGCTTGGTCCTTATTCCAAAGATAGAATCTCTATCCTGCTTTGCTGAGATGAGACCAATCAGCCTCAGTAACTTCTCAGCAAAGATTGTATCTAAAGTTTTGGCTAGAAGGCTGAATCCTTTGCTAACTAAGATGATATCAGAAAATTGGAGTAGATTTGTGAGAGGTAGATCCATTACAGACAATGTTTTATTGGCTCAGGAGGTTGTTAAAGGGATTGATCAGTTAAACAGAGGAGGAAATACTGTCATAAAGCTAGATATGGCTAAAGCTTATGACATGTTATCCTGGGATTTTTTGAAGGTTGTTATGAGGAAGTTTGCCTTCTCAGAGTGGTGGGCAAGCACAATCCATAGACTCATATCTCAAGTATGGTACTCGATTATTATAAATGGAGCAAGAAAGGACTTCTTTTCTTCATCTCAGGGATTGAAGCAAGGGGATCCTTTGTCCCTATCTCTATTCATCTTAGGTGCAGAAGTGTTATCTAGACTGCTGAATAATTTGTATAATAATCCCATATTTTTTCCTTTCTCAATGCACAAGAAGGGTCCAAAGATCAACCACTATGCATATGTTGATGACATTGTGATTTTCCATGGAGGGAATAGCAAGTCTGTGAAGCTGGTCATGAAACAGCTAAAGCTATATGAAAAATGCTCAGGGCAGAAGATTAATGAAGACAAAAGCTTTTTTTGCTTATTTCCTAAAACATCTATAACCAGAATCAACAGAATTAAAGATAAAAATGAGTTTAAGCATAAGTTGTTTCCATTTGTGTATCTTGGATGTCCTCTGTATGTGGGAAGGAAACAGATAGTTATCTTTGATTCCTTAGTGACCAAGATAATCAAGAGAATATCAGGGTAGCAGTCCAAAATTCTTTCATTTGGAGGAAAAGTCACTTTAATCAAGCATGTTCTGCAAGCAATTCCAACATATATGCTTGCAGCTTTGAACCCACCAAAAGATACATTCAAGCTCATTGAGAAGCATTTGGCAAGATTCTTCCGAGGATCAGAAAATGAGAAAAACAAGTGCTATTGGAGCTCATGGACTAACATGTGCTTATCTAAACAAGAAGGAGGAATTGGTATGAGAAGAGTAAAGGACATCAGTGAGGTATTTGCCTGCAAAAGATGGTGAAACTTTAGAACCCAGTTATTTCTTTGGGCTTCATTCCTAAAGGCAAAGTACTTCTCTAGAATGCTTCTAGTGGCTAAAGCAAACAGCTCAAAAAAGTCTCATGCCTGGAGGAAGTTAATGAAGATTAAAGAGAAAGCAGAGGAGAACATTGTGTGGAAAATTCAAGGAGGTAATACAAGTTTTTGGTGGGATAACTGCACTGGACGGGGGCATTTAGTAAAGCTAGTTCCAGGGCAATCAAGTGCTGATAAGCAAAGAGATTGTGAGTTTATACAGGATGGAATATGGAACTGTGAGAAACTATCAGAGAAAGTGCCACCAGAGGTTGTTCAAGAAGTCATCAGGATTCCTTTAAGGCAATCAACTGAATCAGATTATGCTATTTGGATCCCAGGTGTGGATGGAAAGTTCAGCACTAAATCAGCTTATCAGAAGCTGTCCAAGCAGAGACCAAGGGACAATATGAGATTCAAAGTTTGGCCCTCAAAAATACTTTTCAAGATATCATTTCTTGTGTGGAGGCTGATTAGAACAGACTACCATTTGATGATGTTGTCAACAGATTTGGTAATAACATTGCATCTATGTATGTTTGCTGTGAGAAGAGAAATACTGAAACACTTCACCATGTTTTCTTATAGAGTGATATTTCAAAGAAGATGTGTTACTTTTTTGGTGCCCTTTAGGAGTATTAGAAGCAGGAAACTCAGTGAACAGCAGGCTAAGTGAATGGTGGGGAATGAAGCCCAAAAATGAGGTTCATAAAATAGTTTTGCATATTACTCATATTGTGATCTGTTGGGAAATATGGAAGCAGAGGTGCTCTTGTAAATATGGAGATCATAGGAAAATATGGCACAGAAGGATGGAGCATCAAATTTGGTTGGTAATCAAGATGGCTCAAGAATTATCATTTCCAAAATGTGTACTAGGAAATACTTGGATGGAACGCTGTGAGAAAGTTGAAAGATGGAAGCCAATACAAAAATGGAAGATGGTTTGTTGGATAAAACCTCCAGTAAATCAGGTTAAGATCAATACTGACACGAATTGGTGGAATTGTTAGAGACTTTGAAGGTAATATGATCATGGCATTCTCTTGTCCTGTAGAAGGAGAGTCCAACAGCCAAGTAGAAGCTCTTGCTGCTAATTTTGGTACACAGTGGTGTGCTCAGAATGGCTACTTAACTTGTATATTGGAACTGGATTCTATGGTTATAGTTGATGCTGAAAAACAAGTTCACCACAAACTTGAAATTGAAGGCGACCATTGAAGATACTTTACAGAGTTTAAGTCAAGTTAACTTCTTAATTACACACTGTTTTAGAGAGACTAATTTTGTAGCTGGCTGTTTGGCTGAGGATGGAACAAAATTGGATGAGCCTAGAGTCTATATGTAGTGGCAACAGATTCCTAGAGAAGCCAAGGGATTCTACCAGCTTGACAAGATAAATATGCCTAGTGTGAGACTCAGATACGATAAGGCTAACTTTTTTGTTAGTTAAATTCTGTTATTAGGGTAGGAGGAATTCTGTATAATTAGTTCCTCTAATTTTTTGCTGATCCTTGATGTAATGCAGTTGTATGAGGCCAGGTATAGCCCTCCTCAAGTTCCTTTATGATCAATATATTAAGGTCAGTTCCTTTTAAAAAAAACTATCTAACCTTTTACCCTAATTTTTGACGTCCATATTTTCCAATATGGAGGTGAGCCATGTCATGTCTAATAACCTCATCCCAATTTTTCTTCGGTCTATCTCTACCTCTGACACCCCAGCAAGGAGTATCGATGTTGGGTACATATAAGTAAGCATGACTTATTTTAAAGTCGTACTGACCTAGGTTTTAAGCGGACAATATCACTAGCGGACTTGGTTGTTACAGCCTTACCGTGATTTATGTTTTCAAGAATGATTATATTTGATTTTGAAATGAAGTGTGTCACCAAATGTTGTTAATTGCGTGGGACAAGTCCTTTTACTAAATATGAAACTGATACCATAACTTGAATTGGTTACTAATACTTGACAAGTTCAACCATTTATGAAAATGCTCTGTATTTCATATAAGAGAAAAATATAATTTGGGAGTAGTCTTTGATGGATCCCAATAGCTAACGAGAGGTAAATTAGACCTGGTACACCTGTACTTTCTGATTATCGTTAATAGCTCTTGCTAGTGGGAGTATAGAACTAGCATACAGTTACTGATTTCCTCAAATATAAATCTTTACTTTACATGGTTCGCTCTTCGAAATCTTCCAAACACATATACTTGATACGATATAGTGATTACTGAATTTACTACTGAATTGATATTAATGATGATTTACAATAAATACTTAAATCTAAAAGAGCTTTTTATTTATATAATACATGATAAACATTGCTACTCACTGAGCTTGCGAATCACTCCTCACTATTTTTTTTTTTTTTTTTTTGAGAAAACATGTGATGTAGACAAGGATCTCTACTCCTAAGGTGCATGAATTGAAAATTCCGGTGAGCCCCGTATTTGGTTTGCATGGGCAAGGAGTTTCATTTAATTGACATTACCTATTTCTTGTCACTCTTAAAGTCACTCCATTTAGTCATTTATTAGTCTTTTTATTAGTCAGTTGGTTAATCAGATTGGATTATCAACTAATAACCTTAGTCTTGCGAGTGTTTGATTTTATGAACTTATTACTCATGTTAGATGTTCTAATGGTATTTGAATATAGATACGGTATTTTTACGTTGCTAAGGTAGACATAATATTGATGTTGACTGATGGAGTTAGTATTGGGTTAGTTATTGTATTTTTTTTTTGTGAACAGAAATTTTTTTGGATATGCATAAAACATGGAAAACTCATCCGGTTTTCTGTATAATCCTTATAAGAATTGCTTGGGGAACTAGCTCCTAAGCGCTGAACAATCCCAGGCAACGGTGCCAAAATTTTAATGAGGCCAATGTGTAGGATTTTCTATTCTTGCTCTATCAAATTTTAGTATAGCTTAAGATATTATCTCACAAAGATTGAAACCACTTGGGCTATAGACTTGTATAATTTTTGTTACTATTTGAGAGAATCAAGTTGATGAAAGTATGGTTGATTATAAGTTAACTAAAAATAAAAGCAACAAATATTTTGGGATTGTTGATAATTAAAAGGTACCAGTTGGGATATTTTGGATATGCAATATAAAACTATTCTAATGGAATAAAACTTTAATATTTATTTCCGTGTTTAATAAAATTTTCTCTTATTGCTAATACAACCAAATCACATAACAGAAATCAATTGATAACACCACTTCAGCTTATACTATTAATTGATTGACAGTAAACAAAGACATTGTTAAATAATAATTTTTTTTCCTAATATAATTGCTCCATGTAATAAAACTTACTAATTGCACTGCTTGAGCTTATAATAATAATAATAACTTGTTGCAGTTAATGACAATAAAAATATTAATCGATTAATAGCACCACTTTCGCTTATACTATTAAGAAATTAAAGTCATAACTTAAACAAGAAATATTGGTTGATGTGTTGGTATTTTACCTTTATATTGACCTCTTTATGAGACTTTTATTGTCTTTTAGGTATTATTGGTGAACGAATCTTATGAAAATTCTCTTTGTTTCAGGAAATTGGTGATACTATAAGCTATGGAGCCAAAGGAAGCTAAAAAAAACTCAAAGAATAGCAAAATGAAGCTTTTGACTCAACTTAAGAAACTGGAGAAAACCAAGTCATAAATGATCGGCCCCGCCAAATTATCAGCTGAATAAATTGGTGGAGCTGTAGAATCATCGGCTGTTCCGCCGATGGGGGCAGAGCCAATTTGAAATCGGCTATTCAATTGGCTCCTGCCGAATGGAACCGGCCCCTGATTCGGCTGCTAGCCTTTTCATCGGCTGCCAGCCGAAATCAGCACGAAGGCAATTTTTGACAACTTATTTTGTTCAATTATCTTTGGACCATTATCTTTGGCTATTTTCCAAGCTTAGGGAGCAAGACCCACTTCCAAAACACCAAGAGAGTGAAGATTAGAAGTAACCCAATGAGAATTTCTTAATCCTTTTTGCTTATTTTTTCATTTTCATACTTTGTACTGAATATTTTTGGTGTTGTTGATGTATTGAGGATATGATTATATAAATATATCTTTCATGATTAGGTTTTCATATTAATGGGTTAATGTTTATCTAGTTCTTATCATATTTCATATTCAAGTTTAAGGAGTGGCCACACTTGAGCTAACTCCCATTTTGCTTTCATCATCCTAACGGGGTTGAAGGTGTGGGTTCATAAGAACTAGCGAGTATTTGAGTTATATTGGCTTACAAGCTTACCCCATCTAAAAGAAGTAGCTAAAATTGGCTATTTCTACTCGGGCCTTTGAACTAGATCTTTATGCGCTCGTTATTGACCCTAGCGGCCTTAATGGAGTAGACGCTCACTATACCTAACGGTTTTAGAGTATTAAATGTGTGGTTCGACTATAAAACATAAACCACGTGTCATATTTGCAACCTAGGATCCGAACTTGTCTTTCCTTGTTTGTGAGAATGTCATTGATCACCTTTAGCTTGATTTCCTAGTGTAGTTAGTAGTTGTTAGCATCATTACCCTCAATTTATTACACCCGTTTGGCTTAGTTCAAATAGTTTAGTTCCTCCACTACCTTAATCTCATCACATTGTTCCTTGTCGATTCGACCCCACTCCTAATTGGATATTATTATTGCAATGACCATTCATATCTCAATTTAAGATATGTGTTACACGTTGTCAAAATTGGTGTCGTTGCCAGGGAACAATTGGCGTATCAGAGTAGTTTGAGGAGTTGAACTAGTTGGCTTTGACCCAAGCTTCGTTGATATATATCTCGTGGATTATGAATATATATTTGTGTGGCGCGTTTACTTGTGTTATTAGTTAGTTAGTTAGTTTTGTAGTTATATTGAAATGACATCATGGAATCAAAATTGGTCAATTGTTGAAAATTCATATGTGAATAATTCTTGTCCTTAATGTGGAGGACCATACTATTTTCGAAATTGCGAAATTGTTTCCGGAAAATCACATTTGGGTGCAATATTTTGTTTGGTTTAGGGTTTAGGCAACCCCTTCAAAGGACGAGTCAAATTATCAATGATGGCCTCAGGGAAAATAATTGGCAAATATTGAACATGATAATCCCAAAATCTACTGATTGTATTAAGTGCATGTGATAAAAATTCTTGTCTGATAGCTTTAATGATTTCCTACAGACTAATATATTTTGCTGGTTCCGATAGTTATAGATACAATTATTTGCTTTTCATTTTTGGTTTAGTTTAAGTAAGCACGGACCATAATGATTCACTCATAATCCGCCAACTAACTTATAATAACAAGCATTAGTACTTCGATTTGTTAAGCCAATATGTATATGACTCTTGACATAATAATTATAACACCTTGTCGTAATAGGAACCCCATCTGACAAAGTTAATTCGCCATTATTTTCTCAGCTTAGATGTTTCATCTTCTGCAGTTTAGGACGCTGTAATTTGTTCACATGCCAGCTAGCTAAAAATTGGTGCTTTTAAGTGTTTGGCGTAGGTTTAAGAAGGTAAAGAACTTATACACACTAGGTGTTTACATTAAAATTTATGCTAACATGTTGGTTTTGAGGTGTGAATGTAAAATGGAGCGAAACGAAGAGGTTTTTTATGAAGGAACATTGTCCTTCATCGGTGGATGAGAGTTAATTGTTGGGTTTAAATAGAAATGCACTACTACTAACTCTTAAAAGGAGTTGATCAAAATTAAAGAAGATAAGTTTCGCACCGTTGCTCGGCTCGGCTCGGCTTTGGCTTCAATTAAATGATCTAATTGATTAATATGTTTATTCTCTTCCACCCGTTTTTATAACAGCCATTATATTTCTCAATAAATTTGTCGATCGACTTTAAATGCATAACTATTTCCTCATAATTTTCTTACGAAAATTGTATTTCCAATTTGGTGACTAAAAGTCTTCGTAGTTTCCTACTCCCAACTTTAATTTATTATTTTTATTTAGTTTGAATTTTAAAAACTTTATTTTGGCAGAAAAGCCAGCAGAGTTTTTGTGGTTCCAAGCGTTGCATGTCCACACCTCCGTGCTCCTGCACTAGCAACGACAAACAAGCCCGGCAAATTTTTCGGCACTAATTGCAAGAGATGGTAGCCGAAAATGTTCTTCTATCTTACCACTCTACGTCTACAAATTTTCTTAGGACATTTTTCTCCAGCTAGAAGAACTCCCGACAATGAACGTTTTTTTCTTATTGAGGATTGGAAACATTCTGACTTCATGTGGAAGAAGTACATCGTGTAATCACCTAATTTTGGCACCAAATTCAAAATTGCTCAGAATAGTCGTATTAGATTCTTAGGACAGTGTCGTCAAATTTTTCTGAATTTTTAGTGTTTATTCTTAACTAAAATTATCATTAATTAGGATGTAAATTATGAAAATTGCCAAAAATTACTTGTTATGTGTTTAATTTTTGATTCTATAATTTAATTGTGATAGTATTGTAAAGTATATGGTTAATTTTTAGACAGTTGTGTGTGCATCAACCATGTTGAATGGTCATTTGTAAAAAATTATTAGCCCACTCTTTAGCCCATTAGCCCACTCCCATAACCCGGCCCACACTTAAAATATATAAACTGAAAACCCTCATAAAATCATTTTGCACACCCACAAGTCTAGAAACAAAGGAAACCATGCCAAAATTTTCTAAGTCGCCGGAAATCGCCAGCCGCCGTGCTACCGCCGCTGCTCCGCTGCCGGCCACCACCTCCGGTGGCCGGAAAATTTAGAAAAATATAGTTTCAGACTCCTTTCGGCCCCCCCATTCCATTTCTCGACTTAGTTTTTGCAAAATCTCAATGATGTGGCATAGATCGGGAGTCAAAAGTTCGGTCAAACAAAAAATCCTTTGTGTTTTTTTTTCGGTAAGTTTCCTAGTTCCCTCTTTTCCTTTACTCCTCTCTCAACCTCGTATCCCACTTATCCCAAAAACCCCGCCCCTTGTACCCCATTTCTGCCCCGTTTCTGTGTCTTTCTTCTTTCTTCTTATTTTTTTTCTATTTCTGTTTTGGCTTCGGCATGGTGTGAGGATGAGAGGCTGTGATGATTTCGTTTGTGGGGGTGTGATTTTGTTTGAATAAGGGGCAGAGATGATGAAACGGAGGCTGTGGGAATTATTTTGATGGCGTTTGTAGCTTAGCGAGGCAGTACGAGGGGTGTTTAGGAGCGTTTCCGGGGTTGTAATGTTTGGCGTCGCGGAGGCTGTTTGTGGTTGTTGTGTGGACATTGAAATAAGGCGAGGCAGTGGTTGAGCGAGGGTGTCGCAGGGACTGTTTTGGATATGGTTTTGGTGATGGCGATTCAGCTGATCCGTGGGCGAGGCTGTGATGTTAATTGAATCTGAAATAGATACAGGGAAGGCAGTGGTGACAGTTTATGATGACGAGATGAGGTTTTGGAGGTGCTGCATTGGTCGCGAGTGACACAGCTGATCCGAGGCAGAGGCTGCAATGGTGTTGATATGATGGCTGTTTCAGTGAACACGATGCAGTGGGCGCAGCTTTGATAACGTTGTGCCGTGTTTGCTCGTCAACGGGTTAGGCTGAGTAAACCTTAGTTCTTTTTTCCTTTTTCTGTATTTCTTAGATGTATTAGGTCGGATATTCAGTTTTGTTTAGTTTTTAGTATGTGATAAATCCACATATATGTCTTTGTGTGAGAATAACCGGAAATGCATGATTAGTATGAATTTTGTAAAAAGCTTTGTTTTCGTTTTCTCAGTGGTAACGAGAAGTTGTAAGCTGCATATATTTCTTAGGTATGTATGAACATGTGTACATGTGATCATCTCTGTTCTTTGTTTGGCTTGATAAATTTCAGCATGTATGTCCGATTGTACGAATATTGTTGTATCATAGGTCTGTATGTGTTTGAAGTGCAATCGTATATATACACTGTTCCTGTCTCGCAATGTTCTCTGTGTTTGTTCTCATCTTTCAATGGGCATGATAGTTTGTTTTAGTCTATCCAAATACTGATTGTGCAAGTCATTAAGTGAGCTTATGGTTTGGTTTAGTTAGTAATAGGAGTTTTATTTGTCATTAAGTGTAAAGTAAGGTTCTGGTTTACTTATTTACTTCTTGGGTCTTAGTTGGATGTGTCTGGACTTAGCTTAGCTTTCTAGGAATTGGTTTTAGACATTTGTTAGATAAAGCTGGAATCTGGTAACTCTTGGTTCAGTTTTTAGTTAAGTTTAGTTGATCTAGTTGTCTAGTTTGGTCCTAGTTTCCTTCTAGTTAATGCAATGAGTAATGGGGATCCTTTTAGAGGACCCTACTTTGTACATTTTCAGCTTTTGAACTGTTTTGGCTGCTGAAATAGTATATTTCAGCAGCTCTACTATGCTGAAAATAGCCAAAACATACTCAAGTATAGGGGTGTGGGTTTGTACTTTTGTACAAGTCCACACTCCACCTTTTAGCCCCACCTTTGGCCTTGAATTTCAGCAATAAATAGGGCCATTTATTGCCCTCATTCATGAACCAACAGCTGAAAAACACATAGAACAGCTGCTGAAAATTTATACTAAAAGAGAGCAAAACACTTAGTAAGTTTGAGAGTTAGGATTTAGAACCAAAAGCCATTACTTCAAGGGTCTTTCGGGGTATAAATCTTAAGGTTTCAAGGGTTAACTAGAGGTATTTGGGGCTGTCCAGTTGCTGGTTTTGGTGGTTCATTACGGTGTACGTGTCTTATATTTAGCTTGTGGATCGACTCATTCATAGGTAAATGCTACAACCTTTGTGCGTAATTAAGTTTTTTTTTTTATGAAAGTGGCATGCATCAGTTTGTTTTTGAGAGGTAAACAGAATCTGCTCTATGTTTTAACTGGCTGCTACCATTAAAAGTGTTTGGTGCCATTTTATGTAGGTATGTCTAGTTCTATATGTGATCTTGTTGCTTTCTTTATAAGTCTAAGTTGCCTTTTCTGTCAAAAGAATTAACTAAGTAAAATTGGATAGATTTGGAATAGTAACATAAAGGTAGGACTTGAATGCAAAGTGAATATGAAATTGCACAATCTGTACAACTAGGCAAACTTAGGATTTAATGTGAAGACTTGCAAACAATGTCGGCTTTTCATAAAAATCTGAAAAAGAAAATGAACTGCATGTGGTGCGCAAAGCTGAGCACGAAAACAAATTTGCAGAAATAGCCACTGTTGAGCCACGTTTTTTCTGCTGCTGCACCAACTTGCAGAAACAGCCACTGTTGAAAAAAGTTTTTCTGCTGCTGCACCAACTTGCAGAAACAGCCACTGTTGAAAAAATAGAAATGTAAAACAATCTATTTGTGCAAAGTATAAAAATGAAATTGTAAAGTGGCCAAAATCTAAAGAAAATAACATTAGTGGGTTGTTTTTGCACAATGTTTAATGTATCATCTTTTAGAAAGCCTCTGGGCCTAATATTTTGTAAAACAACCTATTATTTAGCAAGTCTTGAATAGCCAACCATTATTTTGATATATAATCACCAAGTTTATAGAGTTATGTTGGCTTCCATATCATTTCTTTTCTTTTTGTCATTTTATTTCAAAACCAATATTACTATTTAATAACAAAATATAATACGATTAGGAAAAAATAATAGGATTGTGAAAGCTTATAAGATTAGGCAATATTATAAATATAATTTGTGATCTACTTGTTAAGCTAAATGAAAACTAAATTGATTATTATTTTTGAAGATTAACTAAATTCTCTTTAAAAATAGACCAGTCCTTTGTAAGGTTGGAAATACGCAATACATTTTATTTTATTTTGAATCAAAGTATAAACTCTTCCAGTGCTCTGTGAGGTTGGAAAAGAATTAACTACTTTTAAATTTTTTCGAATCAAAGTTTAAATTCAAATTAACGGCATTAATATAACAACCATATTTAATAAATTAAAATTACGACAATAAAGCAACTGTGCTCGGCACAGGACTCGAGGGTGCCTAATACCTTCCCGAGAGTCAACTGAGAACCTTACCCGTATCTCTGACGCAGACTATTAGACAAGTCAAGGGTGTTCCAGGTACACCACTTTGGTGACTTGGCACACCTTTAACTTGTCAAGTGGCGACTCCGATTTTCTCTTAAATAACTGTGTACCTGTAACACCCGTCACAGCCTTTTAAATACGCAATTTCTATTCTTTTTAGTTTGCGTGTGTTGAAAAAAGGGTCGTGACATCTTGGCGACTCCGCTGGGGAAAATTGGTGAAAACTAGAATCTCCGGCTCTGATAAAATTGTCGCATTTTTAATTTATTAAATATTTGGTTGTTATATTCTTGCCGTTATCACATGAAAATTGAATGTTACTGCTTTGATATTGTTGAACTGTATATAAACTGTCTTCTTCCGCAAATCTCTGAGTCTTCTGGAACACTGCACACATACACGCCAGTTTCGCTTTGTCGGCTGGAATTTTCTGTCGTGTCTTCGGGCACAAAAAGTTAACCCTGTTTTAGGAGGAGGAGCGTTGGGTTAGGCCATTAGACGTTGTCGACCGGTACCCCTGAGGCACTTCCAAATGGCTGAATCATTAGATCATGAACCCATTGAGTCACCTAGAGTTTGACCCGCTCCAATTTAGGTCGAATTATCTGCATATCATTGGATTTAGTGAGGTACGGTACCCCAAGTACTGTACCTGTCTAGGCAGACTCCTTCTGTTCGAGTGGGCCTGCAGGGCCCAAGCATGCTATGTGTTGCATTTAGGAAGGCGTTATGCTGACCGTTAGTCGAGGAAAGTGGACTTATTTGAAAAAAAAAAAAAGAAACGAAAAAGGACAAAAGAAAAGAAAATGAGGGAAAAAGAGATTGTTTTAAGAGGGGCAATTTCAGATTTTTTTTCAGAAATTTAGCAATTGTTTTGTCACCCTTTCATTGACAAAAAATTTTTTGAGTCAATTTTTTATGCCGTTATAACGACCAAGTTCATGTAAATTCAATCCCAATTTCTGTGTCATTGTCGTAGCTAATTTTGACTTGAAAAACAAAAAGAAAAAGAGTATCGGCAAGTATATTTAGTGTCGTTATAATGGCAAATTTTTCAAAAAAAAAAATGGAGGAATTTTTTTTTTGTTATTATTATTGTCCGGGCTAGTCAATTGTTTAAATATTTTGTTGGGTTTGGCCCTCCCCCTTTTCAAGTTATTCTACAATATGTCCAAGTTTGCATAGTCCTAATTTTATTTTATTTATTTTTAAAATAAAAAAAATAGGTGACATGGCTGCATCGTCGTCTAGAGTAGGGAAGAGGAAATTTCCTGAGGGTTCTACGCCACCAGCCATTAGGATGGTTGATGAGGCACCTCTCGATTTGAGGAACTGGTGGTATAATATGAGCGATTCAAACCGGATGAATGTCAATGGTAGGATGGGTGAGATGTCGCATCTTTTGAGACCCGGGTTTCCTCCGCGCCGGGAGTTAATTAATGTCTTGATTCAGCATTGGGAGCCGTCTCAAAACACCTTTATTTTCCATGGTTTCGAGATGACCCCCACATTAGAGGAGATTGCAGGATTAATTAAGAAAGAGTTGGGCAAGCAGTGCATAGTGCCTCGATTTGTACGTAGGGAGGAGTTCTTGACATACATGCATCTGCGCCAGGATACACAGATTGATGTATCGTCAGGATTTATCAGTTTGGATTATCTTTTTGCTCGTTATGGGAAGGCTGACGGTTACACGACATATCTACCAGAGTTTGACCTCAAATGGGGGCATAAGGAGTGGCTTACATTCAGGGCAAATGCATTTGTTCTTGCTTTCTTAGGTACTATGGTCTTTCCGTCGGAAAATGGACAAATATCTATCCATCTCAGCTGGGTGATGAAAGCTTTATTTGGAGGACTGAGAGATGTCACTATTGTGCCTATGATTCTGGGTAGTATCTACCGTGCTTTGACCCGCTGCAAAGAAAGAAAGGACCGATTTTTTGAGGGTTGCGACCTGATGTTGCAAGTTTGGTTCATCGAGCACCTACTGGGGCGTTCTGACCCTGCACTACTCCCCGATGCGCCCAAATGTCATTTGGGCACCCATCACTGGCGCATTAGAGATGTTGTCTTACCGGTGAGTGTGGATGATTGGACACAGTATGTGGAGGCGCTTACTTCGGAGAGCATCCGGTGGCATGTTAGCTGGTTCCCTTCGGGAGAGGTAGTTTATGGTTGTGTCGATTATGATAACAGGAACCATCCATTTCTTGTACTTTTTTGTCATAGGGGTACTGAGCCTTATTGCCCTACACGTGTGCTGCGACAGTTGGGGCGTGTTCAGGATGTCCCAAGGGTTGAGGACGTGAGTAGGTACTCCTTCGAGCCTATTACTTTTGAGTTCCCTGAAGCTAGGCAGTGGTGCGACCTCTGGAAGAATATGAAGAGTATGCCCCGTACCACACAGATCTCGGATCGATACAGGGGCATGGTCACCCCTGAGTATGTTTTCTGGTATGGTCGGCAACATGTTTTTGTAGCCCTGCCTACAAAGCCAATCAAAGGACCCTATGATGAGGAGTGCAAGATAGAGGTGAGGATGGCGATGCACAGAGTAGATGTTGAGAAGGAGTACTCGGCTTTGGTCCACCGTCTTCGCGCGGAGAGGGATGCCGCTCGAGCCGCCCAGTTTGAGGGTGCGGGTTTGGCACATCAGCACCTAGATACAGTCAGACGACTCCGTGAGTTGCACTCTGAGGCATTGGCAGCGAGGGATGCCGATAGGGCAGCTTTAGCCGAGAGCATGAGAAGAGAGGATTATCATCGTCAGGATTCCATGGATGCTCGAGCTCGACTTGACAGGGCACTGGAGCAGGGAGACCAGCTCAGGGAGCTAGCACAGAGCCGACTTCAGGATACACAGGCTGCAGGACAGACTATCAGTGTAGTTTATCGGCAAGTTTATGACTCTGCTGTATATGTTGCACAGGCTATCAGTGACTATAGGAGGTTGCCCGCGGAGGACCTACTTCCACATGTGCTTCCCTTCGTCACCAGAGTTGCAGAAAATTTGGCTGGAATGCGCCGCACCTTGGTGGAAGGCCCACCAGCAGATCCCGAGGAGCCACCAGAGGAAGACCTCGACGAGCCATTTGAGTCAGATCCAGAGGAGCCAGATGAGGCAGGGCCCGGATCACCTTAGCAGATATATGCCAGTCCGAGATGATGCAGCTCATTGTTTTTTGTCATTCATTTAGCATCTTGGACAGATTGTAGCTTTTATTATCTATTGGTATTTCTATTTCGAACAGTCGATCTAGTTTGTGTATTTTAATTTGTAGGAGCACTACTATTGCCCCTTGTTGTCGGCGGGCTTTTTATATTGTACTATTTCGACATTTATGAAAAATCAGAAAATCCAAAGTTGTGTCTCTCTATTTTTTTTTAAATGCACTTTCAATCTGATTTTGACCCCTCTTACATTTGAAGAAAAGAGAGAAAAAAAAAAGAGAGAAGAAGAAAAATGAAATGATGAAATAATGAAAGAGAGAAAAAGGGAGAGAAAAATGGAAGGACAGAAAAAGAAAGAAGAAGAAAGAAATAAGGACCCGCTTTGTCTTGATTCGGGATGAGGCATAACGACCTTAGGTTTGTAGGCACGCTTTGCTCATAAAATATGGTGTTTCCTAACCTGTTTTGTTTGCAGACAAGTATAGATTACCCGTGATTCGGTGCAGCACTCTGCCATTACTCCACTCTCAAAAAGATCTGAAATTCCATTTGGTAACATGGCCACTGAAGGCGATAAATCTGATGCTGGTTCCGAGGAAAATGATAGGACGACAGAAGAGGCCCTGACTCTGAAGCAATTCCTGGTAGACATGCATCATGCGATAACCACGGGACGGGCACCTCCTCCCATGCCAAACCTCCTGGAGGGGCTTGTGCCAACAGCTAGCCAGCGAGCGCCAGGCACATCTACGGCGGTCGAGGAACCGACCTATCCCCCTGGTTTTGGACCTAACCACGGTGCAACGAAAGAAGCTGAAGTGCGCCCTCATGCGCCACAACCGCCACCTCCACCACAAGGGCAGTATGGACAACATCCACCACAGGGACAGTATGGACCACCTCCCCCATAGGTTCCAGTTTTTTGGGGCCCAGCTAAGCCTGTCATGGCCAGATCCAACAGTGAATCACATCTCCAGGCTGGGGATCATCATTATGATCAGCACCATGAACCCCATTTCCGACACAGTGATTCATATGATCAGGGGTTCCATCGCGAGTCTCAGGTTGAGGTTGATCGATCGGGGAAGCTGGATGTGCAGTCTTTCCTGGCCAAATCAAGGATTTGGGGCTTCTTGCTACGCTACTTAACTATATAAATCCATTTGAGAGCGAGGTTCTGAGAAAAATGAAGGGCCTAGAACAAGCAGTAAGGACCATTCAAGGATATGGAGATCATACTAACATCTCTTTCAGGGATCTTTGTCCATACCCTGAATTGCAATTGCCAGATGGGTTCATAGTGCCGAAGTTTGATCTATACACCGGGCAAGGAGATCCAAGGGTTCATATGAAAACCTACTTAAATAAAATGAGAGGGGTCAAGAAAGACAAACTGTTGATAGCATATTTTTCTGAAAGCTTGGGGGGTGCAGCTGCCGAATGGTTCATGAGGCAGGATTTAACTAAATGGTTGTCATTCGAGGATATGGCACAGGCATTCTATGACCAGTACAAGTACCACATTGAAGTTTTGCCAGATCGATCCTCTTTGGATGCGATAAAAAAGAAGCCAAGTGAAAGCTTTAGGGAGTACGCCCTCAGATGGCGCGAGCAGGCCGCCCGAGTGAGCCCCGCAATACCGGACGACGACATGGTCCGTTTGTTCATCGAGGCGCAGGATGAGGCGTTCTATGGTTCATTGATCGCCGCATTTGAGAAACCGTTTAGTGAAGTCGTCAAGATGGGAGAAATGATTGAGAGAGGAGTCAAAGCTGGTAAGATTGTGAGCCAGACTTGCTTTAAAGGCGACTACACAGGCTGTGCAGACCGGGGCAGCAGGGTTTGGTAAGAAGAAGAAAGAGGATGTATCCATGATAGGGTCAGGTCCGCGAAAATGGAACGAGGAGCGATACAATCAACATAATTCTTACCAAGCTCCACAGACACCCCCTTTACAACACTATTACCTGCCACAAAATGCACAATACTCCATGCCTCCACCCCAATACTCTGTACATGCACCACAACCATATGCTCCAACATCCTATCCGCAATGGCGTGCCCCAGCCCCACAGCCTGCATATCACATTCACCAAGCTCCGCCTAATAATTATCAGGCTCCTCCAAACCCTACCTACCGACCAAGAGGTCCTGCAGGCTTCCGTCCAAGAGCTGAATTCAGGAAAGCCCGAGAGGAGAAAAAGAGAGAATTTACACCAATCGGAGAATCTTACGCCAGTATCTTCGAGAAGTTGAGAGCCTTGGATATGATAAAGCCAATTCAAGGAAACATGCAGCCCATTGGGAAAGTGGATCACTCTCGGCATTGTGAATACCATTCGGGCGCACCAGGACATGATACAGAAGATTGCTATTACCTCAAGAAGGCAGTGCAAGATCTGATTGACAATAATCGAATTGTGATCGAAGATGCAGAAACGCCAAACATTAATCGCAATCCTTTGCCGGTCCATGATGTACACATGGTGGGTACATGTGAAGGGGGATTCGAAGACGAATCAGCAAGGCCAATAGTGTCAGTCGATGCTATAACAATTGGAGTGGAAATGATGCAACCAATTCTTTCGGTTGTGCCGGGGAAAGTGGGGCATCCTATCCAGCCAAACAAGCCTGTATTGACATTGAGAAGAGCCGTTGAGCTAAAGGAAGATGTAGCCGAAAAACCAAAATTGGTGATCCAAAGGATCAACAAAAATGGAGAGGAGGCGGATTGTGTGGCCAAACCAAAGTTGGTTATAAGAAGAACACCCTGTGAAGATGATCAAAACAAGCTGTGTGACCCTGTTGTCATAAAGAGTGCACCTCAGATTCCTGTGAGAAACACTAATGCTGTCCTATGGAATTATGACAAGGCATTGGTAACATACAAGGGAAAAGAGGTTGTGGCGGAAACAACACAAGTTGGCGGTCTTACTCGTTCTGGGCGGTGCTTTACCCCGGAAGAGTTGAGAAAATCAAAGCAGGCTAGAGAAAATCAAGGCCCCATCAAGGAGCCTGTCACCGAGAAAGAGGCGGAGGAATTCCTGAAGAAGATGAGAGTGCAAGATTACTCCATTGTGGAGCAGCTGAGGAAGACCCCTGCTCAAATCTCTTTGTTGTCCTTGTTGATGCATTCTGAGGCACACCGTCATACTCTGTTGAAAATACTGAATGAGGCTCATGTCTCCGAGAAGATGACCGTCAGCAATCTTGAAGAAGTCGCAAGTCGTATCTTTGAGGTAAACAGGATCACTTTCACTGACGATGAACTGCCAATGGAAGGCACTGGTCACAATAAAGCACTGCATCTGACTGTCAAGTCTGACAATTCTTATATCACAAGGGTACTGGTTGATGGTGGGTCCGGTTTGAACATCTGTCCATTGTCTACCTTAAAGAGATTGAAAGTCAACATGGACAAAATTCGGACAAACACCATGAGTATCCGTGCTTTTGATGGAGAGAAACGACAATCGATTGGTGAGATAGAATTGATACTGACAATCGGGCCCGTGGATTTTGCTATCGATTTCCAAGTTCTTGATATGGACTCGTCTTACAACCTGTTGTTGGGAAGACCCTGGATCCATATGGCAGGCGCAGTACCATCAACCTTATACCAGACTATCAAGTTTGAATGGAATCGTGAGATGATCATGGTACACGGAGAGGGAGATTTGTCAATCTACAAGGATCCGTCTATTCCAGTTATTGAGGTCACTAATGATAGCCCAACTCTGATGTATCAAGCATTTGAAGCGGTCCATGTGGAAGAGGTTCCTGAAGGCAAGCCTTTACCCCAAGCAAGATTGTCAGAAGCAGCAGTCATGATGGCTACGGAAATGTTGAAGCACGGTCTCCAGCCCGGGAAAGGTCTTGGGGTAGCGCTACAAGGAATGTCGCGTCCAATTAGTCCACTTGGCATTCGAGGTACCTGGGGTCTGGGATACAAGCCCACAGCTGCAGACAGAGCAAGAGCTAGGAAGATGAAGAAACAAGAATGGTCTCTAGAGAAGCCTGTCCCTTGCCTCACTCAATCTTTCACGAGGTCCAACGGGGGCAAGTCTATTTCCAAAAATGCTGAGGAGACTGAAGAACAGAAGAAGCTACTGTCAGACCTGAGGCACGTCTTTGGCATCAACATGGTGCAAACTGGCGAAGGACCTAGCAATGCAGAAATCCAGGACATTGGCCCTGATGTGAAGCTGAACAACTGGGAATCTACGCCTCTCCCCACTAGGAGGGGCTATTGGTATCAAGTTTTTGTTATCCTTTCTATATACTTGGTTATTCTAAGGGTTGTAATCCAAGTATATTTATTTTGCTCGTTATGATGTCAAACCCTTTTATCTTTCAAATTCAATGAAAAGCAAGACATGTTCTTGTCTCCTTATTCTATCTCTTTACTTTCCTGATTTTATTTCTTTTATTTATTTCTGTAGCTATGTTTCTGATGGCCTTAATAACATGACATGCATGCTGAAATCATGCCCTGATCTAAACACACAGTTTAACTTGGTCTCATTGAACCAACCAGAAATAAAGGAAATTAATGATGGGAGGTGGAGTGAGTATGAAATGACAGTTGAGGAGGTAGACGATATGGAAGAGGCTGATACGGAAGAAATTGTTGAGGAAGAATATGATGAGGAGAGAGCCGAGAGTGAAATAAATGGGGAATTAGAAAAATTTGAAAATAAGCCTAAGCCCAATCTGGATGACACAGAAAATATAAATCTGGGAAGTGCCGATGATGTCAAGGAAACCAAGATAAGCATGCACGCTGAACCGAAAGTGAAAGACGACATAGTCCAAGTCTTGTTTGACTACAGAGATGTATTTGCCTGGTCGTATGATGACATGCCCGGTTTGAGCACAGATTTGGTGGTTCACAAGTTGCCGATTAATCCTGGTTTCCCTCCGGTCAAGCAGCTTCGGAGGAAATTTAAGACAGATGTGAGCAAGAAAATTCATGATGAAATTATGAAGCAACTATCAGCAAAGGTGATTCAATCGCTTCAATATTCCACCTGGTTGGCCAATGTCGTGCCAGTACCCAAGAAAGATGGAAAGACGAGAATTTGTGTTGACTATCGAGATTTGAACAAGGCCAGTCCCAAGGATAATTTCCCTTTGCCTAATATTCACATTCTCATAGACAATTGTGCCAAGCATGAGATTCAGTCTTTCGTGGATTGCTATGCCGGATATCACCAGATCCTGATGGATGAAGATGATGCAGAAAAGACGGCATTCACCACGCCTTGGGGAACCTTTTGTTATAGAGTCATGCCGTTCGGTTTGAAGAATGCTGGGGCAACATACATGAGAGCCATGACAACCATCTTCCATGACATGATACACAAAGAAATTGAGGTATATGTGGATGATGTGATAATCAAATCAAGAACAGCAGAGGATCATGTTAAAGACCTCAGGAAATTCTTTGAAAGACTCAGAAAGTACAATTTGAAGTTGAACCCGGCTAAATGTGCATTCGGTGTTCCAGCTGGAAAGTTGTTGGGTTTTATTGTCAGCAGGCGAGGCATTGAATTGGATCCTTCAAAGATCAAAGCTATACAAGAGTTGCCTCCGCCAAGGAATAAGAAAGAAGTCATGAGCTTCCTCGGAAGATTGAACTACATCAGTAGGTTCATCGCTCAACTCACTACAACTTGCGAACCAATCTTCAAGCTGCTAAAGAAAGATGCTGCAGTCAAGTGGACTGAGGAATGTCAAGCGGCCTTTGACCAAATTAAGCAATACTTGTCAAATCCACCAGTGTTGGTCCCGCCGGAGCCAGGACGACCTTTGTTCCTCTATCTGTCGGTGATGGACAATTTATTTGGTTGTGTACTGGGGCAACATGATGCCACAGGCAAGAAAGAGCAGGCGATCTACTACATGAGCAAGAAGTTCACGGATTACGAGGTCAAGTACACTTTGCTGGAAAGAACGTGTTGTGCCCTCACATGGGTAGCACAGAAGCTGAGGCATTATTTGTTGTCATACACTACTTACCTCATATCCCGGATGGATCCACTAAAGTACATTTTTCAGAAGCCTATGCCAACAGGAAGGCTTGTCAAGTGGCAAATGTTACTCACAGAGTTTGACATAGTATATGTCACCCGGACTGCAATGAAAGCCCAGGCTTTGGCCGATAATTTGGCCGAGAATCCAGTGGATGATAAGTATGAACCTCTCAAGACATACTTTCCTGATGAAGAGGTTGACATAATTGAAGAGTTGTCCTCTGAAGATGATCATTATTGGAAGCTTTATTTTGATGGGGCCTCTAACTCTAAAGGTGATGGTATCGGGGCTGTTCTCATATCCCCAACAGGTCATTATTATCCGGCGGCTGCGCAACTTCGTTTCTGGTGTACCAATAACACGGCAGAGTACGAAGCTTGCATCATGGGTCTACGCATGGCGATAGACATGGACATCAAAGAACTACTAGTGCTTGGAGATTCTGACCTACTAGTACATCAAATCAAGGGTGAATGGGAAACTCGAGATGTGAAACTCATCATGTATAACCAGTATTTGGAAGATCTTTGCCAAAGATTTGATTCTATTGAATTTAGGCACATCCCAAGAATGCACAATGAGTTGGCTGACGCTTTGGCTACATTAGCATCCATGCTTAGTCATCCTGACCAAACTCACATTGATCCTCTCGAGATTCAAGTTCGGGACCAACATGCTTATTGCAACATGGTTGAAGAAGAATTTGACGGTGAGCCATGGTACCTGGACATCAAAAACTACATCAACAATGGAGAGTACCCGGCACTAGCTGAAAGCAATCAGAAAAGAACCCTCCGTCGTCTTGCAAACGGTTTCTTTCTAAGCGGAGGGATATTGTACAAGAGAACCCCAGATCTGGGACTGTTGAGATGTGTAGACGCACAAGAAGCCTCGAGAATTCTTAATGAGGTACATTCGGGAATTTGTGGGCCACACATGAATGGCGATGTGCTAGCCAAGAAGATCTTAAGGGCAGGCTACTTCTGGCTCACTATGGAGAGAGATTGCACAGGGTTTGTGCGAAAATGCCACCAATGTCAAGTGCACGGCGATTTGATACATTCGCCTCCCTTGGAGCTTCACACAATGTCTGCTCCTTGGCCTTTCACTGCATGGGGAATGGATGTCATTGGCCCAATAGAACCAAAGGCGTCGAACGGGCATAGATTCATCTTGGTCGCTATTGATTATTTTACCAAGTGGGTGGAAGCATCGACATTCAAGTCAGTAACCAAGAAAGCTGTGGTCGACTTTGTCCATGCGAATATTATCTGTCGATTTGGTATTCCTAATACCATTATCACCGACAATGGGGCCAACCTCAACAGTCATTTGATGAATGAAGTATGTGAAAGATTCAAAATCGTGCATAGGCATTCCACACCTTACCGTCCAAAAGCAAATGGGGCGGTCGAAGCGGCAAATAAGAACATCAAGAAGATTCTTCGAAAAATGGTGGAAGGATCACGAGATTGGCACGAGAAGTTGCCATTCGCTCTTCTGGGTTATCGTACAACTGTGCGCACCTCAATAGGCACAACTCCATATGAATTGGTATATGGGACTGAAGCGGTCATTCCGGCAGAACTCGAAATACCATCCTTGAGAATCATTGTTGAAGCTGAGATCGAGGATACTGAATGGGTCAAATCCTGCTTGGAACAATTGGCTTTGATTGACGAGAAAAGGCTAAATGCAGTATGTTATGGCCAACTATATCAGAAGAGAATGGCCAAAGCATACAACAAGAAAGTGCGCCAACGCAAGTTCATCGAAGGTCAGCTAGTCTTGAAGCGCATCTTTCCACATCAGGAAGAATCAAAAGGCAAGTTTGCCCCAAATTGGCAAGGACCGTATGTGGTGAAGAAGGTGTTGCCCAATGGTGCTCTATTCCTGACAGACATCGAGGGCACGATGGCTGAAATGATTGTTAATGCTGATGCAGTAAAGAGGTACTACATTTGATGTTCTTGGGTGGAGTAACGAAAGTCTTTGTTTCCCTTATCTAGATAATGTTCCCCTCTTGTTAGCCTTTGACTTTGTATGGCTTTTGTAAACCCTTATTGGGAATCTTTGTAATTGCGATGAAATGAAGAAAGAAAGATCCAAAACAAATTTGGAATTAAGTTTCTACAGCTACGTCTGACCTGATTCCTCTCAAAAGGATACGTAGGCAACCATTCAGGTGCGGTCACATCAAACAAAGTTCTAAAGGTTCCCTAGTTTCAAATAAGCGAAAAAGTTCATTTTCCTTATTTCACATCGATGCAAAGCTTGCCTCCAAGTTTGCAGCCAAAGTCAAAGAAAATCCACAATCCGCGGTTTCTGCTAAACTGGGGCAGAAGTTTGTTTTTATTTTATTTTTATTTTATCAATAAAATAAAATAAAAACAAACTTCTATTTTGTTGTACCATTCATTCATTCTTGAAAAGGGGGAAGATGCTCAAGGCACCCTATTACAGGCCAAACATTGCTTACAAACTCAGATAAATGTCTAATAGACCATTTTGGCCAATCTTGAGAATGTCAATCGACCAAGAGTTAGCTCAAAAATCATCATCAATGGGTGGAACTAAAGAGGTCCACAGGAGAAAGAAGGAAAAGAAAGAAAAAAAAAAGAAAAGAAAAGAAAAAAAATGAAGTCTTGTTTGTGAAAACCCGAAAGGGCGCCACATGACAAACAGTTAGGCAAAAGAACAAAGAGAGAGGTTAGTCGGTGAAAACCCTGAAAGGGGCACCGCTAACCGAATGAGGGCTTTGGTAACTGTCATCAAGTGGGGTTTGACGAGTGTTGCTTTGAATGTTTCTATTGGGGAAAGAGTCGAGGGACAACTGTTGTGAATGGATCAGGGTTCGAGGCCAAGATGCACGTCATGTTATTGAGGTCATCGCTTTCACCTCCAGATAAGTCCTTTTACTTTCCTGAAGGGCATCTCTCATTCAGAGCCCTTTTTCCGAAATTTCTTCCACTTCTGCTTTTCATTCACAATAACATCGAAACGAGCAAAAGAAAGTTTCGCAAAAATTGTTCACCGGTTTTGCAGTTGTAGCAGAGCACAGTCAGGACCTGCCTGGATAATGGAATGCCTATGAGGCAGTTTGGCATCTGGAGTGACATGCCAAGGTTTGCACCGCAGAAGAGACTATCAAGGAAAATATACCGTTCCTAACAAAGTTTGACTAATGACTAGTTGGAACACTCGGCCGCATGATGTTCTGTGTCGAAGGCCGTTTGAAATACAAGAAAGCAAAAGAATGAAGCATGAGGGAGTAGTTTTAAGAAGTCAGGGAGCCCGCCTGGAGAATGAGGGAGTAGTTTAGAGAAGATCAGGGCGCCCACCTGGAGAATGAGGGAGTAGTTTTAAAGAAGTCAGGGCACCCACCTGGAGAATGAGGGATTTTATTTTAGAAGTCAAGGTACCCACCTGAAGAATGAGGGATTTTATTTTAGAAATCAGGGCACCCACCTGGAGAATGAGTGAGTAGTTTTAAAGAAGTCAGGGCACCCACCTGGAGAATGAGGGATTGTATTTTAGAAGTCAAGGCACCCACCTAAAGAATGAGGGATTTTATTTTAGAAGTCAAGGCACCCACCTGAAGAATGAGGGATTTTATTTTTAGAAGTCGAGGCACCCACCTGGAGAATGAGGGAGTAGTTTAGAGAAAGTCAGGCGCCCACCTGAAGAACGAGGGAATACATTTGAAGAAGTCCAGGCGCCCACCTGAAGAACGAGGGAATACATTTGAAGAAGACCAGGCGCCCACCTGAAGAACGAGGGAATACATTTGAAGAAGTCCAGGCGCCCACCTGAAGAACGAGGGAATACATTTGAAGAAGTCCAGGCGCCCACCTGAAGAACGAGGGAATCCATTCTGTAAAGAGGGAAGACCCACCTGAGCCAAGATCGGGGGTTTATCTTTTCTACAAAGAGCAAGACCCACCTGAACCAAGAGTGGTGGTTTTATTTTCAACAAGTGAGGGGAGCAAGAACCAAGAAGCTCATCTCGGGAAGCATGAAGACTTAGAATAGGAATTGTAATTTTATATTTTCAATGTTGTACTTTCATTTTTCTCTGTAAAGCAATGACCGCCAATCAGCAAGCAACCAGTGACCAGCAGCAACAGCCCTTGTGTGCTTACGAGTGTCTAGTATCAGCCCCAAGTGTGTCTAGAAGAGTCTCTTGTTTGTCGTAGTAGTCTAGAGTGTCTAGTGTCATTTTAGTGGTCTAGAGTGTGTAGGTTTGTCTTAGTGAGTCTAGAAGAGTCTAGTGTCTGTTTGAATGCGGTAGTCCCAGCTACCGCACGTAAGGAACTACACTGACCTGATTCCTTAGTCCAGGAATATGTAGGTAACTGACACGACCCGAAATCCGGTTAGGCCGTGCGGGCACCCGACATCCTTCCCTAGACCCGTCGGGCGAACCCTTACCAATTAAATTAGGCAAATAAATATAATTCAATTTATTAATAAGAACAAGACTTAAAAAAAACACTGACATACTGATACCTCTAACCTGTACAAAAGAAATTACAGCTGACTACCCAACATACTAGGTTTAGGGTTATCCAGACCAGACATCTAAGAGTACAAAAGAAGACAAATACCTCCTGAAGGGAGCAAAATGCAACTGAAATAATAACCAATAAACTGGTGGCCATCCGGAATAAAAGCTGGCTCACCCTGACAGCTGAAGTCGTCTTCGCTCCTTCACAACGTGGCGAACTCAATCCTGGAGCGAACCTGCCGAAACGAAATAGATAGAAAAAGAAACAAACAACAAACAAGGGTGAGTCAAAAGGACTCAATAAGTGGGGCAGACTAGCCACCTCAAAGAATAGGATAGCTAGCCAGGGAGAAGAAACAGACAAACCAAATTTCTTTTATTCAAATTATAGAAAGGTAGAGCCAGATAACAACCGAAAACACGTAAGAAACTTATAAACTCAACCAAGGATGCGTGCCAGAAACATAACAACAAATAAGAAATGCACATATAAGCAGGACAATAGTTATGTACCACAAGTTTACACAATGGTATGAAATAAAATGAAATAAAATGAAGTGAGATGAAATGAGATGAAATATGATGCGAAGGGTCACATGTGCCCGTAATCCCATCCCGAAGCGGAATACTCCTGCATTCGAGGGGAATCCAATCTGATAACCAACTGGAGCGGAATACTCCTGCTCCTGGGGCGGAATACTCCTGCACCCGATATAATATAAACCAGAGGCGGAATACTCCTGCACTCTCCTGGGGCGGAATACTCCTGCACCCGATATAATATAAAGCTGAGGCGGAATACTCCTGCACTCAATATCTGACATAAGAGCGGAATACTCCTGCTCTTGGGGCGGAATCCTCCTACCCTCAATGTGATACAATGGAGCGGAATACTCCTGCTCCTGGGGCGGAATACTCCTGCCCTCAATATGATACAATGGAGCGGAATACTCCTGCTCCTGGGGCGGAATACTCCTGCCCTCAATATGATACAATGGAGCGGAATACTCCTGCTCCTGGGGCGGAATACTCCTGCCCTCAATATGATATGCAATGTAATGCATATGAATGCAATGTGATGCAATAACCCTTCACCGGCGCGGGACTCTCATCGACAACCGGGAAGTAGATGCCAACTCGCAGCCAGGGTACAATGCTCAAATCCTCAATGCAATACCAACAATAGGACATAACATATAATATACAATATAAATTCAAAGCTAAGGCGTAATGAGTACGCCTATCGGCAGCTACACACGTAAGGAATACGTGGTAGAAAATCCACGAGGCCATGTGCCTCCAAAGAAATGGATATAAACACTTACCTCTCTCAAAAGTTAGCATTGCGACCAACAACCGCGTTATTCTTTGAATTCATTACCAAACGATCCCACTGTGATCAATAAGCAGAAAAATATATCACATTAGGCTAAAGGCTTCATTCCTCACATCTTAGGGCAATCCAGGTAGGAACCTGGTACCCTATTCGCATACGCAATACGCAGGCCAGGCCCATGTACAGGGTTTAAGGCCACATAACCAAATCCCAAATAAATTATATTTATAAGTTGCCCATAACTCACTGAGCACGAATACATAATCAAGTTCGTTATCGGGGTCCATTTGACCCTTTAAACTATCAATTTACGTCATTAGGGCGATGTCTAATATCCCTATTTTTTACCGTAAAAATATATTTAAACACACGTAATAAGCTAAGATAATGAGTTAACATCATTACCTGGATGTTTTGGGGTGAAAATTCTACTTTTCTCCGACCTCTTTTTCTATTTTCTGGCATTTTTTCCAATTTATCTTCTACTTCTTATTCTGTATCGTTTTGCGTCAATTCTCTGTTTCTGCGTGAATTCATACTACTTAAAGGTCAACCACCGCCTATGACCTTTTTCTCTTTTTTTTTTTTTTGTTTTCTTTTATTATATTTTCTTTTCTTAATGAAAATTAAAACGGTGCCCTACGATATTCGAAATAATTCCAACTTTTGCATACGAGTTATACAAAATATATGTAACATACTCGCGAAGGCGGATTTCAAATTGGACTCCCGAAACTCAAGATGCGAATTTAAATAGAAAAAGTCAAATTATTTAACTCTCGGCATTTAAGCGGAAACTAGCCGAACAACATCGAAATTCACTTTTGAAAGTTTACAAAAATCACAATTAATCATACGAACCTAACGGCGCTTTCAGATTTTGAAACGGAGCTCATTCGGCAAAACCGAGCTCGAAAATCTATTTTTAATATTTATTGCCAATAAAAACTGAAACCTTCTTCCGATGCCTACCAAACGAGGTCTGATTTAGCTCAAACTTTACAGACAGGTCCTAATGGACATTACGAACATTTTAAAATTAGTGGCACGCCAATCGGAGTCCTAACTTCCGAAACGACTAACCGAGGTCGTTTCAGTAACTTTGTTCTCGGTTAGAACCGAAATTCAAGGTACGGTCACCATTTTGAAAAGCATGCTCTCGGCTAGAACCGAAAAGCCAAAATTAGTTGTCGATTACTTCTTTGTCCGAAAACTCTTCGTGTTTCCGAACAAAGAGGGGCAGCTGTAATCACCTAATTTTGGCACCAAATTCAAAATTGCTCAGAATAGTCGTATTAGATTCTTAGGACAGTGTCGTCAAATTTTTCTGGATTTCTAGTGTTATTCTTAACTAAAATTATCATTAATTAGGATGTAAATTATGAAAATTGCCAAAAATTACTTGTTATGTGTTTAATTTTTGATTCTATAATTTAATTGTGATAGTATTGTAAAGTATATGGTTAATTTTTAGACAGTTGTGTGTGCATCAACCATGGTGAATGGTCATTTGTAAAAAATTATTAGCCCACTCTTTAGCCCATTAGCCCACTCCCATAACCCGGCCCACACTTAAAATATATAAACTGAAAACCCTCATAAAATCATTTTGCACACCCACCAGTCTAGAAACAAAGGAAACCATGCCAAAATTTTCTAAGTCGCCGGAAATCGCCAGCCGCCGTGCTACCGCCGCTGCTCCGCTGCCGGCCACCACCTCCGGTGGCCGGAAAATTTAGAAAAATATAGTTTCAGACTCCTTTCGGCCCCCCCATTCCATTTCTCGACTTAGTTTTTGCAAAATCTCAACGATGTGGCGTAGATCGGGAGTCAAAAGTTCGGTCAAACAAAAAATCCGGCCACTTTGTGTGTTTTTTTTCGGTAAGTTTCCTAGTTCCCTCTTTTCCTTTACTCCTCTCTCAACCTCGTATCCCACTTATCCCAAAAACCCCGCCCCTTGTACCCCATTTCTGTGTCTTTCTTCTTTCTTCTTATTTTTTTTCTTTTTCTGTTTTGGCTTCGGCATGGTGTGAGGATGAGAGACTGTGATGATTTCGTTTGTGGGGGTGGGATTTTGTTTGAATAAGGGGTAGAGATGATGAAACGGAGGCTGTGGGAATTGTTTTGATGGCGTTTGTAGCTTAGCGAGGCAGTACGAGGGGTGTTTAGGAGCGTTTCCGGGGTTGTAATGTTTGGCGTCGCGGAGGCTGTTTGTGGTTGTTGTGTGGACATTGAAATAAGGCGAGGCAGTGGTTGAGCGAGGGTGTCGCAGGGACTGTTTTGGGTATGGTTTTGGTGATGGCGACTCAGCTGATCCGTGGGCGAGGCTGTGATGTTAATTGAATCTGAAATAGATACAGGGAAGGCAGTGGTGACAGTTTATGATGACGAGATGAGGTTTTGGAGGTGCTGCATTGGTCGCAAGTGACACAGCTGATCCGAGGCAGAGGCTGCAATGGTGTTGATATGATGGCTGTTTCAGTGAACACGATGCAGTGGGCGCAGCTTTGATAACGCTGTGCCGTGTTTGCTCGTCAACGGGTTAGGCTGAGTAAACCTTAGTTCTTTTTCCTTTTTCTGTATTTCTTAGATGTATTAGGTCGGATATTCAGTTTTGTTTAGTTTTTAGTATGTGATAAATCCACATATATGTCTTTGTGTGAGAATAACCGGAAATGCATGATTAGTATGAATTTTGTCAAAAGCTTTGTTTTCGTTTTCTCAGTGGTAACGAGAAGTTGTAAGCTGCATATATTTCTTAGGTATGTATGAACAGGTGTACATGTGATCATCTCTGTTCTTTGTTTGGCTTGATAAATTTCAGCATGTATGTCCGATTGTACGAATATTGTTGTATCATAGGTCTGTATGTGTTTGAAGTGCAATCGTATATATACACTGTTCCTGTCTCGCAATGTTCTCTGTGTTTGTTCTCATCTTTCAATGGGCATGATAGTTTGTTTTAGTCTATCCAAATACTGATTGTGCAAGTCATTAAGTGAGCTTATGGTTTGGTTTAGTTAGTAATAGGAGTTTTATTTGTCATTAAGTGTAGAGTAAGGTTCTGGTTTACTTATTTACTTCTTGGGTCTTAGTTGGATGTGTCTGGACTTAGCTTAGCTTTCTAGGAATTGGTTTTAGACATTTGTTAGATAAAGC